>OX376058.1:10892336-20892336 GCA_947361185.1 Charanyca ferruginea | reverse complement strand
AAAGTAATTCTACTGTTTGATAAGTTTGTTAAACAAAAAAAATTGATAAAAAATTCTTTGAATTGTGTTTCTGTGAAATATGTTTCATTCAAGTAAATAGTCTTTGAAACAATAATAGTCGAAATAGAAATACAAGAACCAAATATTATATGAAACATTTTCTGGGAAACGAAATTCTATGAAATTTCTGTCTGCGAAACAAGGGGACACCATTTTGAATATTTATGCGTAGCTGAATTGAATCAGAATCCTAATTTTAACAGTTTATTCGAAATATTGAAATTCGGAATTTCGTTTTTCGGACCGAGAACTCATCGAGCATTTGATTCTTCGAACATATGAAAATCGGAAAACAAACAAATCGGATTTACGACATTCGGTAAAATAACTTTCGTGATTTTAAATAATAGAGATTATAATTTTTAGGTATTATGAAATTCGGACTTTTGAAAATCGGAATATCGAAATTCGGAATAAAATATTTCGGAATATTTGGGTGTTCCCGGTCGTCCCCCTATATCCTGTAAAGAATCAGCTGATGTTTTATTATGTGCTGAATCAATCAATTGCAAAATGCATACATTTTATTAAATTAAAAATTGGGGTGTTAGAACTCATTGCGAAGATGTGATTAAGGTTGAATTAGTTTCACTTTTAGCTGATGATACTTGGGCCGAAAAATGAAAATGATTATATAGTTGGCTTCCGCTTCCGCTTCCGCTTCCGCTTCCACTATCGCTTCCGCTTTTGCTTTCGGCTTTCGGCTTTCCGCTTCCGCTTCCGAAGGGAAATAAATTAAGCTTGGATGAAACACAAAACAGAAAAAAAGAAAGGAGGAGATATCACGGTTCGAAATGATGAGACTAGTCAAATTCATAGAAGGAATGCATTTGAAAGAGATTCAGGGAGAATGGAGCGTGTGTCAAGATCAAAGTTGTATTTCGTCACATGGATCTTTTTGATATTAAAGATCACCCTGAGAATGCGTTTGGTATATATAATTAAATTTTGGAAAAAGTGTGGATTGGATTCTATTTGCGTACCTACGTCCAATTGGCACAACCGTACTCTGGCACAATCGTACACAGTCTACCCTATGTTTAAACAGCAATGTAATTAAAGAAAGACCATGCAATTAGACCACTATAGTTTTTTTATATTTTTACTGACCTATGAACGTTACTGCTACAGTTAAAAAGATAAAAAAATTGATTGAATTGAAGCAAACAGGCAGCATGCAAAAGTATACTAAGTAATATTAGGTCTTAAAATTGTATGCACATGGATAGGGAACCGATGCTCTGGCCCTTAGAGTTTATAAAATCAATTTTCCAGATTTTAGTTTTCATTTCGTTAGTTAATTAATATTCCTCATTCCCTTTCAATACAGTATGCATTATTCTACTAGTCAAGCGCTTTCATTTGATATCCATATTGAGGGAGTCGTGAAAAAAAAATATATAATTCGCCATTTTGTGTTGCCGGTCATCTTGGCTTTTAAATTTATCATAGTGTAAAGTATTCTACTAGTAAAACCCTTTCATTTGATACCCATATTGATGGAGTTGTGAAAAAATATGTGATTAGCTATTTTGTAGCGGCCGCCATGTTGGACCGATTTTCATCAAACATAGCTAAGAACACTCTGTAGGCGAATCCGGTAACCTCTCCGTAATGGCGGACGCCATGCCTTCTAACACCAGTACATTTTGCACCGCAAAACACCAATCTTCATAATTCTCGCGACCTTTCAATTTAGGTAAGTTAGCGATATAGTTGGACGTCATTTTATCACAAAACCACACAGTACTCTCTGTTTAATTTTATTTAAAAATAAACTGGGTTTTATCCTGGGCCCATAACCTGTTAAATAATACGCAGTGTGCTGTTTTACATGGACTAACTATATTTTATTTATAGAATACATTGCACAGACAAACGTAGGTACCACAGAGTACAATACCATAAAGTAGTAACAATAGTTTATAAATTATGTTATAAGTTTAACAGATATAAACTACAAAATTCTTGTGTAATCCAAATATCTGAAGAACATTTATTAGAACGCCATAATCACGAAGGAGCGTTTGTATGAGAATCATGACGGGCAGGCCGCTCTTAACAACATATTCCGACTAAATTATAAGGTAAGTCTGGCGATTTAAGTCCATTTTAATTGTCATTAACACAAGGTTTAAATTGCAATGATTTACATGCTTTCGTGAAATGCAATAACTGTAAAAATAAAAATAATTAACTGCAGATGTTTGCATAAAAGCGGTAATCAAAATGCGATACTACTTAGGTAGTTCCTGCCTGTGTATAGTCAATAAAAGGAATAAATAACCTTTTTTTATAGAAACAGGTACACAAAGTAAAGTACACTTTGTTTACTAAACTAAAGTATACAAAAATACCCGAGACAAAGACAACGTCAGACTTTGCTTTCAAAATAAAACCAAAAAGCAAAGTACACAAACAAATTGTACCATTCATAAACAAATTGCTACATTCATAACGCTTTAAATTCATATGAATTAACTAACTTTATTGACTGAATGCAACTCAAGAAAAACAGCGCTAAAGAACTTGTTAATATTCAAACTTGAGTCGGAAGAAAACTTAATTAAAATAGAACATTTTATATAAATAAGATGTAGATCTTACGGCCAAGTAGTGCAGCATTCGACACTAAATTTTAACTTAAAAATCGCAACACTGGACTAATAGTCCAGTTGCAATTTTTAAGCATAAGTTACCGTGTTTACCAAATTGAAAGAAAATTATAAGAATATATTGTCGTTTCATTATTATAATATTTAAAGTCGAGAAGGACAACATGTCAACTTTATATTTTATAACAAAAGCAAAATGTGCCCCTCGGCGCCAAGCTGCGAATAAGTATTTTGAAGAGAGAGATCACACAAGACATAATGAGAAATACGCAAGACATGCGAGTTGTGTGATCGGCTGCCGTGCTGCGTGTCGCGGGTTCGATTCCCGCACGGAACAAATATTTGTATGGCTTACAGATAGCTGTTCCGGGCCGGTCGGGCCGTTTGTGTAAGTGAGTGTACCCACGATACAGGAGAAATTCATAGATACTTACGTTACGTTTAAAAAAAAATGGGAATTGTTTTGTTTCTAACACTGTGACAGCAGACCACCATAAGTATAATGTTTATTTCGACGACACGGTTGGCGCAGTGGCTGAGTGATCGACTGCTGCGCATCGTGTTGCGGGTTCGATTCTGGCCCAGGGTAAACATTTGTGTGATGAGCACTTATGTTTGCCTTGTGTCTGGGTGTTGTTTATCTATATATGTATGTATTTACAAAAAAATAATGTATTTGTGTATGTATATCAGCTGTCTGACACCCATAGTACAGGGTCTCCCTAGTTTGGGGTCAGATGGCCGTGTGTGAAAATGTCCCCACATGTTATTATTTATTTATTAGATATGTTTATTAACAAAATGAGGTAATTTTGTTATTTCTTGATGGTTGTATGGTGGTCTTGGTCATTAATTATAAAGTTTACAACTTTGGAGAACCATCAAGAAATAACAAAATGACCTCAATTTGGTTATTTCCATCCCAAAGTTGTAAACTATGTATACATATCTTAACAAAAACTGATTACTTCAGCTAGTTTTAGAAATAATTCACCTTGTGAGAAGATAAAATACTTTCTTACCTGCTACAACGACGAGCAAAAGTAACAAGCCCTTCATGGTATACAAGCGTGGCAGCTCTAATGAATAGTGGTTCTATTATTTTTTATTAAGACATTTATATACGAGATTTCAATACATGATTATTTTCTATTTATCGCGTTATGGATCTCCTTATCGCGAGCAATGGAAAAAGAATGGAAAATCATTAAATTGCGGAAAAGGCCTAAAGGAGAGTAATATTTTATGAGGCAATAAAGAAGTAAGTATATAATGTTACGCTAAGTAAAATAGCAACAAGATTTTTAAAGCAATGCAAATATAAATGAATCTAGATATGAATTATAAATTAAAATAAATAAAGTAAATAAATAAATAAAATCAAACCTATTTCGACTGCTGATCTGCGCTGAAGTGTTGTGTTCTGGTTTGAAGGATATGGGTGTTAATACGTATATTGTACTTACTGTGCTATTACTTGGAGACTATGTCTGTCATGTTGTACTCTTCTTCTTCAATCGGTCACTGGACCCTTCAAACGGACAATATGCCTTCATCGACTCCGGTCCAAAGTTGCCATCATCACCTGCTGAAATTTGCTTGAGGGCGTAGCGTCTTTTACTTGGCTAGACCATCGTGTTGGCAACCGGCCTCGTGCTCTCTTTCCTTCGCTATTGCCAACAACGACTGACAGATTTTCGAGGCTGCAATCGCCCCTTCTTATTATGTAGCCGGAATAGGTCAAAATCCGTTGTAGACAAACTGTAGACAATCGGGTCTTCTCTTCTCTTGATTTCGAGTTAGGAGAGGACAACACACAAAAAGGAGGAGGTTATCAATTCGGATGTTTATATTTTTTTTATGTATGTTCGGGCATACCTCTGTCATATATGGACGGATTTGCAAAATTCGCTTTTGATCGAAAGGAGTTTATTCCGATTCCGGTTTATTCCCATATAAATTTTACTAAAATTGATCCAGCCCTTTTTGAGAAAATCAACAAAATCCCAAAAAAAATGCTTAGATAACATTTTAGTTTCTTCAATCTTTGGAGGACTTACAATCTCTTTTAAGTATGTCGTCGTTTCTTAATGGATTAGGATGCTAAGGCAATACAAAAAAGCGATAAATATAAAAAAAAAAAAATCGCCTTTAAAAACTAGAAAGTGGTAAATAACTTTAGCACAGAACACACTTTACTTTCGGAAGTCGGTGGCAATGCAAAACAACAAACACAAAGCCACCGCCACCGACTTCCGAAAGTAAAGTAGTTAAGTGTGTTCCGTGCTAAAGTTATTTACCACTTTTTAGTTTTTGAAGGCGGTTTTCTTTTTTTTGAAAAAAACTTTACTTATTTTCGCATTCTTCCTGGAATAAATAAATAATATGACACATAAGACATTTCAGCTTGTAGAGGTTAGGTTTTTTTGAACTGATAATAAGGGCCGGTACCTTAACCGAAATGGTTCATATGAGACTTTTGTATTGTAGCAGTACTTTGGCAATTGCATGCAAGCAAGAAATTATTCACTTGAGTCAAGTTTGCGGATTCGTTATACGGACACTGCTTCAGTTGTAATGAACATCCAAAATTGTCGGCCGGGATATCCAAGGACAAGCATTGTCTGTTTGGATTACTTCTACGTATTGAGCATCCCTTGACGATAAGCGGTTGCTGTCCACATTCCAAAGGGAACCAGCAGGGTCCAAAGCTAGAAAAGCATAGTCAATTAAAGTTGAAGTAAGTTTACTAAGAACAGGGTATTCTATGAAGAGTGCAGCTTTTCACAATTTTTTACGTGTGACTCTAGCGACATTAGATCCTGTTGTTCTGCCACCATTTCCAACTCAGTGACCACCAAGACTGAAACCTAAAATATGGATTTGTCTGTACGACAATTGGAATGGAGCCAATTCACAAATTCTCCGAGCCCTCTGCCAGAAGTAACACTGTCTTTTACGCTTTCACGATGAAACGGCTAAACCAAGTTTGATGAAAATTGGTATGAAAATTGCTTGAACACTGGGAAAGGACATAGGCTACTTTCTTCTATGGAGCGTACTGTCGGTACAGTATCAAAGCCTTGTCCGTTTAATCTCACAGTTTATACTATTTTTTTCCAGGTTTAGTGTATGTAGTAGAAATGTTAGGATCAGTTCTGCTGCTAACAATGAGTTTGTCTTCTGCATCAATGGGACCTTTGGCTGGAGTGTTCCTCATGGGAATATTTTTGCCCTTCATCGATTCTACGGTAAGTGGTTTTCTTTACAAATAATTAATTCTTGTACTTTCAAAATTGAACTCTAAGATATCGATACATGTAATAAGAATTGACGTAAGGGACATTTTGCTCAAAATGAGTTATATATACCGTTGGATTCAGAATTTTCTGCTCTTTCCAATGTATTATTGAAATATTTTTATCATTAAGAAAATGTCCCGTACGTCTCAGATTTTTGCTTTGCTTAAACAGAATTTTAGAACTTCAATAGACGTATCAGCGTTGCTATTCTATTACAATCTCCCTCGGTGAACACCTAGGTGAAGTGAACTGTCATCCGATTGTAGTGCTTTGTAAATCCCTAGCATCGAGACAGATGACAGCTCATTTCACCTACGTGTTCACCGAGAGAGATTGTAACAGAATAGCACTACAGATCATTTTAATTATAGCGAGTTTTTTCGTTAGCGTAACCATAGTAAAGCTATAATATGCAGGATAAAAAATTACGTATCGTCTAGACAAATTCAACTCTATGGTAATTATTTGTACTAAATGGTATTAAGACACACACACACACACACACATTAAGTTTCCGCCAGGAGATATTACTTTTCAATCCTATTATTTATCTGTACTTTAAGGTATTTGATTGAGTAAAAATAACTATGATTACATTATTCACCTTTTTGACCACACCTTTCAAGATTAGATTACGTAGTTATTGATTGATATTTTCTGAATATTACATCTTAATAGGCTTCTTGGCATTTGGCCGCAACTCAGATGATACATGCTCTCATATTTATCGGAAAACAGAGAAGCGAGCAGTGAATTCCACAGCCCGACATTTTGCACAATAAATGTGAAAGCAAAGCGCTAGGATCGAGACCGTGGAACTTCTACCAAGTAGCGTTGACGCTTCGCCGTTCGATGATGAAATTAAGTTACGCAATTCCAAAGTACACTCTCCGAAATGTACCCGATAAAAGACCGATAGGCTGGCAACGGTTGAAGATGGATGGAGCTTAGCTTTAACCAGGGAGCCGTTGTCAATTGGCCTCTCGGCACGTATTTCAAAAACTTCCAACGCCTCCAGCTGGTATTTGGCTGATTCGTTACAAAGGTGTGAACTCCATGCACGATCAAACTTGTGTTTGGTATAGGTTGAGCAACTGTTTCGGTGTGAAGTAACCTGTGCGCCTTAAACACCTTTGCGAAGACTCCCACCTTTTTGGCAGCTAGTTGGACCTTTGATTTAATGTACGACCCAAAGTTGAAATTCGTTGCCAGAGTAACGGCAAAAATTTCAAGATGGTCAGAGTGAAATCTGTTAAATCCTTTGCTTTACGGTGGCAAACGTCAACCTTGGCTATAGGTAAGCTTCATGCTTTTGCACTTCCGTACATCTAAATTGAAAACTAAATCAGGGGCGAGCTTTGCCGGATAGAGGTACGTCGGAATAGGGGATTAGGAACTCCATAGCTTGACGCAACACTTCGGCATCCGCACAGATAGAGGGATCACGGAGTAGCCCCGTGGACTAGTTGGGTGGAGGATGGCGAGGCTGGACCCACGTAATTTAAAAGTTAACGGAGCACCGTGCTCGGACTAGTTTATACTAATTATAGTAACAAGTTTATAAGAGTTCTATATAAAAAAATATTGAGTTACTAGAGAATGGGAATTAAAAGTTATTAATGATTTTAGTTTATTAAAAAATAAGTATCGTGCAGTTTCCGAACGCAATGTTTTTTACGAATTACATTGATACATTCCAATCTACACTACTGATTAACCCTCTTAAAATACTTAAGTACGTTTTCGCTTGGCAGATTTCCTTTTTATTTTACTTACATCTTGTTAAATAAACCAATAACGTATAAAACGAAACATAAATACTGTTATAAACAGTCCGTAAAAATAATATAAATTATTTTAACAGTAATGAAAACATGGAACGTAAATATGGAACGTCAGTGTCGAATTGTCATGTCATTTGATGTCATTGTCAATTCATTCCATTGTTTGTGTTTAACAGTTAACGTGGGTGGAATTCTAATACCTACTATTTTTGCGATTTTGTGGATTCTTGACAATTTGGCTTTACCTTTAGACTGACGACCGACTTGCAAGTGATTTGGAATTTCTCAACGGTTAAAATGCGTTGTGTTAATAATTGAGAATTGCTCGCTTACCGAGACATCGTTTGTCTGATGAACGTGATCAAATAGTTGAAAGAGTACAGAAATGGGTGTACCCGCGTGATGTAAGTATATTCATGTACTAATTTGTTTAATTTCATGAACACAAATCATACAAATATAAAATAAATGGAGCAAGCAAAAGTAGAGATTTCGTATACAAATATGTAGTTTCGTATATAATACTCTTATCATAATTATGCTCTTCCTGCTCGTCTTGCAGTATTGGGCAACACAGGAGCATCTCTTAATCTTCTGAATATAATAACAACCTGAAGTATTTTATAATACTGCAGATTACGGTCAGTGGGTCGTCTTAGGTACTGCTTGTGGTGCACAATATTAATAACATTTTAAAATAAAATACTGCATCGGTATCAGGACCCAAGCTACCAATGGTAAGGGCTCCAGAGAGCAGAATCTCCTAACAATGTTGTATGACTAGGTGTACCACTGATGAAGTACAAGTTCACAGGCCAAGTCAAGATACTTGATTAGAAGAATATTACTATTTTTGTATAGCCACACTGCTAGCGTAATAACCTGATGGATAGAGTTTTTGGATAGTCTGTTCTTTAATCTACTCAGTATGGGTACCTGTACCACACATGCTTTGGCAGCATTGAATGTGGTAGTCACTTTCTTAACCCAGAAGCAAAACATGATTATAACTTAGCTTGTAAACATTTTTTGTGTATCCTTAACCATAGTAATAATATTTTTAGGTAACTGGAGACAACTATATTTGTCACTCATGTTGGGAGTTGATAAATAGTAACCCAAATGATGGTCCTGAACATGAGACCCAACCACAACCTGGCCTTCGTGATGTATGTTCTGGATGTGGCAGATAGATTTTGAGAATCAGGAGCAGGCTAGTTGTCCGACCAGAGATGTCTGAAAGGGAAACCCGAGTAAGAGACATTGTATCGGAATGGATAAGGCCCTGCCAGGTTGGCAAAACAATTTATATAGGGTTACTGGTAAGCCTAAGGTAAGATTACTGTCAAGGTCTCATCACAAGTGGGCTTTTTGGATGCCAACCTTACCAGTAACCCTATAAACATTTAATATTACAAATAATGATATGAAATCCTAATATATTATTATTTTTGGCAACATTTTACTTTTATTGTTTCAGTTAATCTTAAATGAGGACATATGTGTGCCATGCTATTTACGGGCACAGAGAGTGGTGGACAGTTCTTATAGAAGTTCTGCTGTGGTTTCACCTTCTGCAATCAGTCAACCAACATCTTCTCAACAGACAGAGCAAACGGTGGAAGTTGAAGAGGTTGGTCCATCAACATTTGGGAATCCATTAGTGGAAACATCTACTGAACAAATATTGCCCACAAGAAGAATATCTAACACAGCAGAGGGTGAAGAGGCTAGTCCATCCACCTCAAGACGTCCATTACAGGAAACTTCTGCTGAACATATTATATTGCCCACGTTGAGAAGAGCGGCTGATACAGCACGGCGCTGCTTGTTTTTGGAGTGCAATGATGCTGAAAAGCGACATATACCTGATGGGCTCAGAAAACGAATTATAAAGGATTTTAATTTCTATATTCCTAGCAATGCTAGAATTTGCAATTTCCACCTAGGTAACTATTTATTTGGCAACCACCCATTTATTCTAAGTGCCCGAATTAAATCTAGGCATATAGGTAGCAAGTCCTATTATACATACATCGCACTAGATAGGAGGCTGGAGGGGCGAAATGCCATATTAGGATACTATTGTTATTGCCCCGTGGGAACATGGACAATGGGCTGTTGCTCTCATGTTATGAGCATATTGTGGTAGATGGGCTATGCCAGACACCAGAGGTATGTCGCTGCACCAGCTGCCTTCTTAGATAATCTTTTAATTAGATAAATCAATACTTACATACTAAAAAAAAAATATCCAGGATTCACAACAATTGTATGTCTTCAATATTTTATAAGTCATTATAAAGTAAATAAAAGCGATTTCTTTAAAATATATTTTTATTTATTTAACAAACCTCTAGTTTCAAGCAGAGCAAATATGCTTATTTATATTATATTCTAGGAAATCTAACAACTGGACTCCTTATCTAGTCATATTGTGTACCTTTACCACTTTAAAAAGTTATTACTATTTTGTGAACCTTTTCGTAACGAGGGTTGATGTCTGTAAACCTAGCCAAACCCCTGAGCAGCATAGATTGTGTGAAAGATGATAGGTATGGTAGGTAGTAAGGGGGTGAATGCTAAGATGATAGCTTGTAGAGATGTAGATATGGAAGAGGACATACTGTGCCGATGGATTGGAAAGAGCAATAGGATGATGCTAAACTACATGTTAGCTAGGTTTAACCTGACCACAATCTAGTTTCTGGACAAGTAATGGGAGGACACCCTAGAAAAATCCACTGAAAATATTAGTGATGTCCTTAAAAAAGTCAGGCAGGCGCAACGCTCGGACGTATGTTCGTGGATGAAGTAAAAGAAGTAGATACCTACCTATTACGAATCGTAGCAGATGGCGTTCTGTAGTTTCTACCTACCCTCACGGGATATAGGTGTGAATTTAAGTAAATATGTATGAATAAGCCATTCTACTACTGAATAATAGGCCAATAAGTACATGCCCAAAGTACTTTAAGAATATTTTAGGTTATAATCTTCTACCGTTCATATCTTTTTTCTCCCATCTTCTATAACTTACTTCCCATTTGCTTTTTGGTTAGTCTTATGTCGTTCTTTAACAATTCATAAGTTTCTATAATGTATGCTACTCCTAACACTGGGTCCCACAATACATGTAGTCTCGCCATTCTCCTTTAACGCTAAAGCAATCTTTTGCGTCTCTCTCCCAGCGGCCAGCACGGTCAGTGTCCCGGTTTGGGAACAACCACTCCTAGTGGTGGGCATAGAAATCCCCCAGTAACACTTATTAGGCATTGAAAAAACCTAACAACTGTAATGTTTATTATTTTATATTTTACCACTTTGGAAGTGTCTCTCGCGTAAACTATCCAGTTGGTAAAAAAATGATAATTTTTGAAGACCTATCCATAGATAACCTACAAGTATGGGTTTGATGAAAAAAAAAATTGAGTTTCATTTCTTAGTATGGGGAACCCCCAAAATTTATTGTTTTTTTTTAATATTTTTGTGTGAAAATCTTAATGCGGTTCACAGAATACATCTAAGTACTTACTAAGTTTCAACAGTATAGTTCTTATAGTTTCGGAAAAAAGAGGCTGTGACATTCGGACGGACAGACAGACAGACAGACATGACGAATCCATAAGGGTTCCGTTTTTTGCCATTTGACTACGGAACCCTAAAAATGACAAAATTATTAGACCAATACACAAACACACTTCTTTAGTACTTACTTTAGATAGTGTTCTTGGTTTAAATTAAGGTATAGGCGTTGATTATTTAAATTATGTGTAAGTATATTGTTACAGTAATTTAAAAAACAATTATACACCAATATATTAACCACCAATTTATATAATAATGTCCATAGATATATCCGTGATTATGTCCCTTACGTTAATTTGACACAGAGGTTAGAGAGGTTCACTCAAAACTGTACTTATGAATTCAATTCTCTTGTACCTAATGTGATTGATCCTGAAAGGTTTCTATTTTCATATAATTTAGTAATTAAGTAGGTACTTATTAATTGTTCGAACTTGAAAACATTACGTATGTTTTTGTGATTTGTGTACTTTCAATATTATTGTGTGGTACACAAATCGTTATTCCTCAAACAGTGGAATAACTGCAGGTCAAGTCCTATAATAAAAAACTATCAATTCTAAGTCGTAATCTCATCTCAGCGCCAAACAATGTCAATTATTTACAAAAATGTAGGTAAATTTGAGGTATTTTTTACCGATTGAAGCTGACATTGGAATGCGATACTTCTTTACGGGAATTGCCCCTCTGTTATAGTGCCCTGATGACTGCACGCTTCAAGATTAATAGATGCTACTGTTGGCGTCCGGCTTGTGGCTAACTTCTGGGATCAACTCAATTTAGACGTCCATCAACACTAAAAAGAAGACATAAAACATTTGGATCTAAGTACATATATCTGGATCTATTTAATAATCTTTTACATTATAATTTTCTAGTTAGGTTTTTGTTGTATGGTACTTTGAGACCCCAATGAAAGCCTGGCTTGTTGTTTCAGTAAAGTGCTATACTTATACCGGATCTCCTTCCTGTGGTTCACTGCGTTCGGATGTATGGTGACCATCGGCATCGCCTGGATCGTGAACTTAATGCGGACGACTAAAGTGCACCACGATCATCGCTTGTTTGCTCCTTTTATACGCAATATTCTATAATTTAGCAATGTTTATGTTAGAATGGACTTTTAGGGGCTTTAACACAATTACTGATATGTATAAGAATGATGTGTGTAGATAAGATAGTATTTTAGTTAATATTAGCTATTAGCCCAAAACAAAAATGCAATCGCATTTACCTATAGGTCTAAAAAATATGACGATAGCTAAATATATTCTTTTCTCATTTTTACCATGAACTACATTATATTCTTCATTACCAGTCCAACTTAATAACAACCAGCTGTACCATTATCTAATATACCTACTAACTATGTGATTTTGATAAAAATCTAAATCACAGTGGCACCAGTGTGATTTAGATTAAATATTATCGAATGGGCCTCGTCCGGACGTCATAACATTGTCATTAATTGTTTGTAGCATGTTTTTATCATGATAAAGTCATGATAAATTAAGTAGTTATGAGATCTGAAAAATGTTTAAAGCACGATAGAGATGTATCGCCATTTTTCATTTCAATCGGTACCGGTAATTCTCAATTTGATCAAACAAAATATTTTATTTACGTAACCAATATTCAACACACAGATAATAGTGAAACGGCATGGGTACCCCCCATAACCCGGTAGCTCACTACCGGGTTATGTGGGGTACCCATGCCGTTTACAATACTGGTTGAAAAAAAAACAATCTGTTTTAAAGAACCTTTGTGGGGGGGATCTACCAGAAGGAATTGCTTCTAACCAGAGTGGACAGTGATATTTCAGAAACGTCAGGGAGCGGGAGTACGTCTCCATATAAGTACGACTTCTCCTACTGGTCTCCCAGTCGGCGCCATTTTTTTTAAGACGTTTGCCATACTCGTATTATAAGATATTTAAAAAAAACTACTTTTGTTGCAGTTAAATCAAATTAATTTAAAAACTATTCAGTAATTAATGATAGTGTGAAAGACAATGAATACGATAAAGAATTGCAAGAATTTAACATTTTAAATAATAAGGAATACTTACCTATAATTCACAACAATCACTGAAGGATGATGAATGGAGTTTAAGAAGAAGCGAAATTAAGATGAATCATAATTATACTTACGTGCTGTAGTAGAATATCAATTTAAGTATTTGTGATGAAAAATGAATATGGAGAAATGAGGGTGGCGTATCATAAAATAATTTAAGTTATAAAATTGGTTGAGATATTTCAGCGTATTTTATTTACATACATAAAACAAAACTTGATATTAATGGTGCTTTTTGTCTAATCAACTCAGTATGGGTAGTTCCGTTCTGTGTTGACTCTAAAAATACCAGTTCTGTAAAAAAAAGACAGGTTTAGAATGTTTTCATAGACGACACATTTGACATCATGATGGTGTAAAAAAAAATTATATATTTTATTCTATCCTTACCGTGACTTGTTGATATCGCTATTGCCCATAGGGTTTAGGGTGCCTGTGCATCTGTCTCGATTAGCATCGTTGAGACTTCCACATTCATTGGCCAGTAGATGGTTGTATCTCACGCTACTAGCCATGTACTCGTAGGAACGGCTGTGGGAACATGAGACTCCGATTGCAGAGCACCCAGGCATGTTAGACCCTCCATTAGGATAAAAGTCAGCATCACCGCACAGGCCGCTATATCCAAGAACTGTTGTTTCTGTATGGATCACTTCCACATATCGAGCATCCGACCGCGCAATACGGTTGCGGTCTAAGCTCCAGAGAGGACCAGCAGGGTCCAAGGCTAAAAAGGGATAGACAAAGTTACAATAGCTGTAATTTGATGTTGGTTTAAATATTAGAGTTTATCACAAAGCTTTACCTGTGATTCTATGGATTCTGGACCCCGTTTCCCGGCCAGCATTTCCAACAAGATGACCACCAAGACTAAAACCTACTAAATGTACTCTATTGTATGAAAGTCCCAAACCAGCAAGCCAGTTTACAAATTGTCCAAGTCCCCTGCCAACTTCGGCCGTACCGCCTTTTGCTGTAGTGTAAGATCTGTTGGCTAGAGCACTCCAATCGAGAACAATTACATTGACATCAGCATTCTGGAGAATAGCTAAAACAAAAAAAAAAAAAAGATTTTAATAATTGCTGATGATAAGAATAAGAATAATTTTATTTTCTTTCCACAAATTACAGCTTAAAGTTTACTTAGTCTACAAAGTCAAAGTCAAAGTCAAATCATTTATTTCAATTAGACAATTAAAAAGGCACTTTTGAACGTCATAATAAAAAAATATAAAGTTGATTCTAGTTGCCCGTTACTGTTACAATATTATACTTAATTTGTGGAAGACTGGTGCCTAAACTAAGTTTTATTCCAAACCTGTAAGTTAGGTCACCAGGCCCCCTTAACAATTGATATATTTCAAGTATTGTACTGGAGACGTTTTGTTAAAGGTCATAATATTAGTGATTCATTCATTATTATTTATTATTATTTCATTTATTTTAATTCCAATTTTCAAACTTTAAATAAGAATATTACCTACTAATGTGAGTTTTATTTATGAGGCGCACAAGGATGTGTGAGAGTGTAGGTTGTGTGTATATGTAAGTAAAAGTGTCAGTGTGTGTATGTGGTTATGTGTATTATATTATTTTGGGAACCGTAACTTAGGACAAGGTAATAAAAAGATCCTCAGTTTGGAAAAAGTCCAAGGAAAACAGCCCCTTTAGTCAATGCTCTTTTAAAAGCTGCCTTGCCTAGGATATGTGTTGAGAGTAGGTTGTTTAGTTTATTGTATAGGAACGGCCCAAGAAAAAGAAATAAATTACGAGCAAATTTTGTTTTAACTGGCCTAGATTGGCATACGTTTCTTCTTCTGTTCCGTACATCAATGTTCTGGGAGACAAAAACAGGAATAAGAGATCGTTGTTTTAAAGCAACATGTAGAATAAAAAGCTGACGTATTGAGTGGACATTTGAGGATTTATAAACATCTTTTGTGGGATGTCGGAAGGGAAGAGATAGTGCCACTTTTAAGACTGCCCTTTGAGCCCTTTCGAGAGGTAAAAGGTTTGTTTTAAATGTTCCACCCTAAGAAGTAATGCATGATGATACAATAGAATTGCCACAGCTCTCGTAAATTGATTTCTAAGTAAAAGACTGACTACCTTCCATGACTGCTACTATCACTATCACTGAAATCATGGGGATTTCTTTACAAATTACAATTAATAATATACAATAGCTTTAATAAATGTTACCTTCAGTGAGCATTCTATTCATGCTATTTCCGCCATTACCGTTCCATCCATGGGCTAAGATTACGGTGACTTTTGAGAAGCTGAAGTTTGAGTTCGATACAGAGCCTGAATTGCCAAACACTAAGACTTGAGCTGAATTGGGATTGTTCCTGAAAATAATAGCTAAATGTAAGCATAATTATGTAAGTAGACAGCGAAACTGTTGTAGATAACGTTAATATTGTACCTGGTGTAAAGCCAATATGCGTTATTGACAGGGTTTCTGGTATACTCTTCAATAAATGCTAAGTCTGCGGGCTCCTCAGCATCGACCAGGTGCATGGTATTGTCACCATCTCCTGGGAAGTAGAAGTACCTGTCGCCTTCCTTGTAACCCTGAATAGGGTCTTTAATGACGTTTGCAGCACATGCTGTGAATACGAGATTTTTTTTACTACGTGACACATATTTTTACAGTGATTACGGGGTCTAAGATGTTGTGGGTTTGTTAAAGATCCTAATTAAGTCATCTATCTGCTTTACTTTTAGAAATACTGGATTTTTCCTTTACTAGAACCTACATGTACGCAAGACACAATGAGAATTGCTTCGTTTCTACTGCTGTGACGGCAGATCGCTTTAATAAGTACCTATAATGTATTTTTTAAATTATTAGATATATTTTTCAATCTTATAGCTTACAACTTTGTAATAGAATTATATCAAATTGACCTCTACGTATCTTAACAAAAACTGATTACCGCCATAATTTTATAAACATTTTACCTTGTGTGAAGATAAAATACTTTCTTACCTGCTATAACGACGAGCAAAAGTAACAAGCACTTCATGGTATACAAGAGTAGTACCGCTAAAGACTAGTGATTCAATTATTTTTCAATAAGATATTTATATACGAGATTTTACAATATGCGATTATTTTTCATTTATCGCGATAAGGAGTTCGCGATAAAGGGTAAAAGGAGAGATATATTTTTGAGGCAATGGAGGAGTAAGTATTATGTTATGCTAAAGCAGCAAGATTTTTAAAGCAATACTAAAATATTAATGAATCTAGATATGAATTATAAATTAAAATAACTAAAGGAAATAAATAAAATAAAACCTATTTCGGCTGTTAATCAGTGCTGTTGTGTTGTGTTCCGGTTTGAAGGATATGAATGTTATACATAATTGACTTAGTGTGCTATTACTTAGAGACTATGTCTGTTATGTTGTAATCTTCTTCTTCAATCGGTTACTGAACCCTTCACGCGGACAACATGCCTCCATCGATTTCGGTCCAAAGTTGCCATCATCACCTGCTGATATTTGCCAGAGGACGTTACTTCTTTTACTAGGCTAGACCATCGTGTTGGCAACCGCGGCCTCGTGCTCTCTTTCTTTCGATATTGCCAACAATGACTGACAGATTTTTGAGACTGCTATCGGCCCTTCTCAGTATTTAGCCGAAACAGGTCAAAATACGTTATAGACCAATTCGGGTCTTGATTTGGAGTTAGGAGAGGACAGACATATTTGTTATGATCCTGCACATAAAATCCTGCAAAAAATAACATGACACATCAGACATTTCAGCTTGAAAGGTTAGGTTTTTTTGAACTGATAATAAGGGTCGGTACCTTAACCGAAATTGTTCTTAGGAGACTTTTGTATTGTAGCAAGAATTACACGAACATCCATACTAATATTATAAATACAAAAAAAAATATACGTGTCGAATTGAAACCCCCTTCTTTTTTAGAAGTCGGTTGAAAGTAACTCGGTTGCTCTGTTACACTTTGGCGGTTGAATCACTGAACCGATTTTGTTGAAAATTGGTAAAGGGTAAGCTTGTTCTTAAAGAATAGACATCGATTACTATTTAATCCGCAACTTCGTCTGTGTTTGCAATAAAAGTAACGGTTCAGTTAAAAACTAGTAGATAGAGATATACAAACCTATTCATGCAAAACCATTTGCTGCAAATTTTGTGAGAAATTACCCAAAATTTACTTTACATCATCATCATCCGGAAGACGTCCACTGTTGAACGAAGGCCTCCCCCATATACATACACAATGAAAATCATATTTTTCTTTAGATTGTGTTTGATACCTATCTTGTTTTCTATATATGAACATTTATATTTTTCTTTAGATTGTGTTTGATACCTATCTTGTTTTCTATATATGAACATTTATATTTTTCTTTAGATTAGGTTCGATGTATCTTATTTTTAACAAATGATTGACATGTATTCTAGTGTAGGCGACGTCCACCTGCTCCCTCCCCTTGTTACGTTCTTGTGTTGGTCTGGCGACTTTGGGATCTTAATAATATCATTTTTCATGATATTATGAACAGGAGGAATGAATAAGTAATTTAAATATAAAATAAAAGTAAATAATTATGTATTTAAGCGTTTTATTGATCTTACAAACGAATTAACTTCAAGATAATTGACATGTTGACACAGTATTTATTTGGTGACCAAGTAAGTAGTAGTAGTATTTGTGCCTTTTAGAAAGGGTATCTTCTCTCTGTGTTCACTCTGAATATACCAGAACTGAAAAAAAAGACAGATTAAAAATCTCGTGTGGTTATAGTTTTGTTGTTAAACAGCTGTTATTGAACAGGATCAATGAGAACCTTAAAACTAAATGAACTGATTCAAGGACAATATAGATAAAAATATGTAATGATTAAAAAAAGAGGAAGCAGAAATGCATAATATCAATTTCGTATCGCACATAGCTATATTTACACTGTTCTCTCACCTTGACTTAGATAGATCACTGTTACCCATAGGGTTAAGTTCACCAGTACATCTATTGCGAGTAGCATCCCTAAGAGTAGCACATTCGTTGGCGAGTAGATGGTTGTATTTGACGGAGCTGGCCATGTACTCGTAGGAACGACTGTGGGAACATGTGTTTAAGAAACACCCGGGCATTCCAGAGCCTCCATTGGGGTAGAAATCGGCATCACCGCAAGGGTCACTAAATCCGAGCAAAGTAGTATCTGTGTGTATTACTTCTACATATTGGGCATCAGAAGCCACCACGCGGTCACTGTCTCTGCCCCATAGAGGTCCAGCGGGGTCCAATGCTGGAAGAATAATCCATGTGATTAGTAATTTGATTTAACTTTATTTGTAATATGTTTTTATGTGACAAATGTACTTTCTATATAAGTTTGTTTTGGACATCAATAACGATGATAAAGGAAATCTGGACTTAAAATTAATATAGGTCTGTAATCACCAATCCGCCTTGAGCAAGTGTGGTGATTAATGTTTGTGCTTTCTCTGTCTGAGAAGAGGCCTTTGTTCCAGTGGGACGATTATTGGCTGGTATTATTTATTTATTACTATTTTTACCTCTGGTATTATTATATTATATTATTTATGTATTTATGTTGTAGAAATGCATGCTGATATAAACGTGTCTGGTGCAGGTATGTAGTAGTATGTGAATGTATTTGAATGTTAATAAAAATGGTCGTTACCTGTAACCCTCTTCACCAAAGCTCCCGTTTCCCTGCTAGCACTTCCAACTAAATGGCCACCAAGACTGAAACCTACTAAGTGTACTCTTTCGTATGACATTCCTAATGAAACGAGCCACTTAATAAATTGTCCAAGCCCTCTGCCAACTGCGCCAGTTCCACCTTTTGCTGTAGTGTAAGATCTGTTGGCTAGAGCTCTCCAGTCGAGAACAATAACGTTGACATCGGCATCATAGAGAAAAGCTAAAACCAATTGTAAAATTATAGACTTTACGAATTGATAGAAAACGAGCCAGAGTAATCTGCTTTTTAACTTTAGGAACACACCCCAGCATGCATCGGGGCACTTTTTTTATTAATTTTAATTGTTTTATTTTGTGTTGTTTTAACAAATTCTTGTTACCTTCAGTCAGGTCCCTGTTCATTGTGTTTCCACCATCTCCGTTCCACCCATGAGCGAGGAATACGGTGTCTTTTGAAAAGTCGAAGCTTGAATCTATTACGGAACGTTCGTCACCAAACCCAATGATTTCAGCTGAAGTAGGATTAGTCCTGAAAAGACAATTACTTACAAATTAATTAAGAAATGTGCGTTTGTAAACTGCTTGTTTTTCTCAATATTACAATTATTTAGGTTTTATTAATTCCTTAGATTTTTTCAATCATCTACTTTTTGTCAGGAAATGTAAAGATATTTTTTTTTTTAAATATATTTGTGTATGTATATCAGCTGTCTGACACCCATAGTACAGGGTCTCCCTAGTTTGGGGTCAGATGGCCGTGTGTGAAATGTCCCCACATATTATTATATTTTTTTTTGTTTTTTATTATCATGTCATTCCTTAGACGCTGGGTCTCCCTCGATGGCCGATGCTTGTTGGCGATAGCATTACGTGTTATTTTACACAGAAGGACGCTGCTGACCATCTTTTGGTCAATATCCCTCTGTCGCCTTCTACTACACCCACGGGTAGAAAAGAAATGAGGTGGTGCTATTCGCGGCCGTTACCACACGGCTTATTATGTATTTTTGTAATATGTATATATTTCTTAGTCATATGTAATTTTTAGCGTGCAATCTTCAAATATTACAATGTTTTACGCTTTATCGTTATTCATTGATTACCTAGTAAACAGCCAATATGCATTGTTCGCTGGATTTCTGGTATATTCTTCAATGAATGCTAAATCTGCAGGCTCCTCAGCGTCAACAAGGTGCAGGATACCGTCGCCATCTCCCGGAAAGTAGAAGTACCTGTCACCTTCCTTGTAACCCTGAACAGGGTCTTTGAGGACGCTTGCAGCACATGCTGAAATTGGTACTAATATTATAAATGCGAAGGAAACTCTCTCTGTCTGCCAGTTGCGCTTTCACGACTATACCACAGTATCCATTTGGATGAAATTTGGTACGAAATAAGCTTGAACACAAAGAAAATAAATTGGCTACTTTTTAATAAAAGGCTTTATTTGCGTGCGCGGGAAAAACCAAAATAACAATCACACGTTAATATCGACTCAAGCTCAACTGTTAATTAGGAGACACAAGAGTTAAACAATGACAAACGACCAATATTTGGCTTCTGGACAGACGAAGGTATGGAAAGTTATTTAATTTAATTACCAATATTTTTTTTTGGGGTTTTTGGTTTTTGGGTTTTCGTTTTTAATTTATTATATCAATATTAAGGCTAAAATTACCTGCTATAGCGACGGATAATAGTAACAAGCACTTCATAATACTCAAGGGAGACACACTATCAGGTAGGCCAAATAACTATGAAGTAATTGTATTTGTTTGATACAACGTGTTTTATATGTGATTAAAACCATTTATCGTGTGAATGATGATACTTAATAATGTTTCATCGTATATCGAACTGCTATCAGTTTCAATCAAAACTAACTAACTATGATAAGTAAATATTTTTTCTATTTTATTTTTGTGAATTTAAAATCACTTGAATTGAGATAGAATTTAAAATCCCTTCCACCGTGTGTGTACCCTGGTGTAAGAAAAACCAGTTAAATACTATGACTGCCAAGCTTAGAGCTTTTGAGCCTATACTTAGATTACATTATGTTCGTACCAACCAAAAAAGTGCCCCCTTACAAAAAGTGGCACAACACCACTCGCATAAGACTGCTCTATGATTTGATTTTCATTGTTGAATTAAATTAAAGTTGCCTTACGCAAGGAATTTTTGCTTTATCGCGTTGCATTTTTCAAAAATGTAAACTCCACACTCGGAACATCTACATAGTTAAACAATCACAATGACTCCAAGAGTTATGTCAACAGTCAAGCGGCTGCCATGTCTTTATAATAACAATAATAAGTACATGAGGAAATCACACACACGGCCATCTGACCTCAAACTAGGTAGACCCTGTAGGCACTATGGGTGCTGACTGATATATATAATACAAATATAGAAATAAATGCTTAAATAAATAAACAACAACCATATACAAGGCAAACACAAGTGCTCATTACACAAATGTTTGCCCTGGGCGGGATTCGAACCCGCAACTTTGTGCGTTGGAGGGAGATACCCCAGATAGCATTTAAATCTGTATAAAAGCTCTACTAGTATATTTTTTAATACTTTAGTCTGTCTAATTTTACTGGTTAGGAGCTGCACAGCCAGTTATACAGCTCTTGTACATCCAAAAGTGTACAGCCTTAAGTGTAGATACAGCTGGTCAACGGCTGTACTATCGCTATACAACCCAAAATGAAGGCTGGTGTAAGGTTTAATTAGATTCCAATATACAGCTACAGTTCTAAAACTCAGCGTTTTCATTCTCACATACAGTCTCGGACTGGTAAGAGTCCTGTTAAAAGATTTTTTTTGAACATGTAGAATTAGGTAATGTATATGCTCTAACATTTTATATTCATCGAACGCCGTCATTTGGAATTTGACATGTTTTGACTATTGATTAATTTATAAAGTAGTAAGTACCCTATTTCTTTTCTGTGTTGGTATTTCGCTTGCGCCTGTTGTTTTTTCGTGAATGTGTATATTAATATTAGGTAAAAAACGCACGCGCTCTCAAAATAATATAGATGCCTATTACGAGAAAATTAGTGTATTATCAGATGTTACATTCGACTTAAGATTAAGTATATTGTGCTCCCAATAGGTCTCTATTGAAAATAAACTAATTTGTATTGTATTTAGTTAATAGCATTTGCTTAAATCTTGGTAATTTACAAAGATAAACACTTAAATATATTGTTTGCTCAGATTATCAAATAAAAGGCAGATAGACCGTCGTCGTCGGCCGGGATTTGATTAAATTCCCAATTGTACTATTTCCCTGCGACAGATAGACGAAATGATTCGCACCAAAGAGTATAGTAATACTTTATTTGCACTATTTCATTTGTACGTCGTACTTTACTATGCGTTACAGCCGCATTTATGACTAAAGGTACGTACATAGCATATACCACATTGTTTAAATGACCTGATAACCGATAAGGTGAATCAACAAGATTACAAGAAACATGTAACCTAATAAAACCTATGTAACATCATATTTTTTGGTAAGTACCCATAACCATAACCTACCAAAGATTTGTAATTCGAAAAATGTGTAGGTGTTTTTATTGATAGATTGATCTAAGTGTTTTTTATTCGTTGATAGCGCAAAATGATAGCTTTGATAATATATTTTATTTCATGGTTAATGACGACATTGATTTAAGTACTTAATTAATTGAATTGGAAAATCCAGCATTCAGGTGAGACATAATGAGGGCTTACCACTATTACAATTACCTCCCCAGTAGATTAAGTATAAAGTCTCAGATTATGAAACAAAAGGCAGATAGACCCTGCGGAACATTGAGAGCGAAGCCACCAAAGCTAATATACAAATTAAAAAACGAATACCTAAATTCACTTCACGCTGTATTGACACGAGTCAGTATAGCACGAAGCGAAGCATTGTTAAAAAAAACAAATGAATATTCAAAACCGAATACAATCACGAGATTGTAGGTATTCGTTATTCAATTTGTATTTGCTTTTGTGGCTTCACTCGCAGTGTTCCGCACGGTCTATCTGCATTTTGTTTGATAATCTGAGTATAAAGTAATCAATAGTAGTACATTTGTGTGATGAGCACTTGTGTTTGCCTTGTGTCTGGGTGTTGTTTATCTATAATATGTATGTATTTACAAAAAAAAAATGTATTTGTGTATGTATATCAGCTGTCTGACACCCATAGTACAGGGTCTCCCTAGTTTGGGGTCGGATGGCCGTGTGTGAAAATGTCCCCACATATTATTATTATTATTATTATTAAATTGTTTTTTCGAGTTACAAGAAAACTAAAAAGCCAGGTACAACATTGCATTTGATAATGTGGGCAACGAAGACGTGTCCGCTCTTATTTATTCCTTTTAAAATGACTAGGTAAAACAATGGAAACCATTCAAAGGCAAAATCCATATCAGTGTTTCTTATCTAATATCTATACAGGTAGTTGATTTAAAATCAAAACAAAAGCTACTCGTCCCAATTTGTCGATTAAAGAGATAATATTGATTTACGATTTAATACGTCATCACAAATCATGCCAAAACAAATTGAATACTATTCGTACGTGAGGAGATAAGATTGTCATTGCCTATAACTTACCTAGGTACTTTACCTTTTCAATCTATAGGTACTTACTAATTAATCCGAAATTAGGTGTAACTCTGTAAGCCTCAATCACAGAATCGATTTATTTATAAAAAGTATCTTATTCAAGACCCAACAACACCTCCTCCTCTTAAAATTAATATTATTATATTGGATGACCTGATAATAATGAATTAGTTAAATCAGGGTTTCCTTGGCGTCAGGCCAGGTGATAAGCCGGCAAGGGCGGTGGGGTCTATTAGGCATGTAGTACAGGTACAATGATTGTATAGTTAAATAATAGTAATTGAGATAGTAAACATTGTTTTAATTTAAAAAAAAACATAAGTACCTAAATAAAGTACAGGTATAATGTTAATGTGTGCTAAAGCACCACAGAAAGATATAGTTATCTTATTTTAGAAAGACGTCGCAAATAAGTTCCACACTCTTTACACTCTGTAAAGGGAGTCGCAGTCCTAAAAGATTGGGAACCCCTGAGTTAAATAAAATATTTATTTAAGGGTTGCAACAGCTTTTTTTAAAATATGCCATTCGTTTTAATTGTGGTAATCTCAACATATAACAGGCGCGTTGCATTCGTGGCTAAAGAGTGATAAAGTAGTCTCGAGTTTCTGTTAACAATTAATTTCTCACCTTGTTGGTTTTAATTTTTCACTTTCTGTAGAATTTGAAAATCTGGCATGGACATAAAAAAAGTTCTTAATAGCTTTATTTTGTAATAAAAATAATAAAGACAATTCATTGTTACAATACTTAACTTATAATTAAATAATCACGTCCTTCAGAAAGGCCAACTGCTGCGAGTACGAAGGCAGAACATTCCGCTTCTGGAATTATAAATAAAGGATAGACTAAGACTACGTTTTTCTAGTACGTACCTTCTGTATTTATCGTAACGTTTTCCTATAAGACATATTTTCTACATTATCAATCGTAGAATTATAGTCTGGGCTGCTGCCACGTTTATATTTTCCTGTGAGCGTGATGTTCACTGGGCATCGCATATCAAACCATACTAAGAACAACCTCTACGCCTTCTAAAGGTTTTGCATTAAATAATTGAACGTGATGGAAATTCTAAAAGCAAAATTACGGGTGAAATGGGTTGAATAGGAACAAATACTAAGATACTTGATTACTTACCCCCTTTTGCTAAAAATGGCGTTGCCCATATTTAAAGTGCTGTTAGTGTTTTGACTTTTCTGGCCTTGTTGGACGAAACCGCACCGTGTACCGACGAAGTTATCGGTGCGGACACTAGATTCAAAGAGTTCGGGTGCCCTATTATGAGAGCAGGTATTGGTTATGCAACCCGGCTGATTCCTGCCTCCGTTGGGGTAGAAGTCAGCATCCCCAATTGGATTAAAGATACCGAGAAGACCACCATCAGTGTGTATACCTTCAACATATTGGCCATCATTGCGGTTCAAAGCGTTGGGGTTTCCGCCCCAGTTAGGCCCGGCCGGGTCCAAACCTTGAAAATACAATTGATTGACCCTTATATACTGTATTGAAAAAATTACATAGCATTAGGTATGTTTGTGAAAGCAAGATGTACAGACAGCGTCATCAACTGCTTACCCCCCACGCATACAAATTTCTTCGGATAGGGGGTAAGCAGTCGATGACGCTGTCTGTACCTACTGATTTTAATGTATGTGTGTACTTTACCTGTAATTCGAGAAGGACGACCGCCGGTCTGTCGTCCAGCGATGCCAACGACATGAGCACCCAAACTGAATCCAACCAAGTGTACGTAGTTCCAGTTACCACCGGCGGTGTTGATGAGCCACACGAGGAAGTCTCCGAGGAACTGGCCAACGCTGGGAACACCGTTGACAGCAGTCAAGTAATTCGAGTTAGCGAGTGCACGCCAGTCCACTACGATGACATTAACATCCTTAACTGCGAGAAAAGCGGAAGTGATTTGGGGGTTCATCTCTGAGTTTCCATTGCTGTTCCATCCGTGAACTATGACTTTTAATCCACGATTGGCGCGGTAGTTGGAATTAAAGATTGAGTTAGCGTTTCCATTCACGATGACTTGAGCAATGTTAGGGTTTTGTCTGCAAAAAGGAAACAAGTTTTAGAGATTAAAAAGTCTGTGCATATCTTCACAGTTAACGTCTATGGTTTATCTAAGGTAGTCTCAAATAGTTTTACTCAAATTATAGTATAATTCTATGCACCATGACAGGTGTAACCGTGAGAAGGACACATAAAATATAAAAAATAAACCTGGTTAGCAGCCAGTATTGGTTGTTGGCACCATTTCTGCTCAGAAGTCCTTCATCTACAGGTTCTTGCAAGTCTACCAATCGAGGTGTGCCTTCACCATCGGGCAACCAGATGTAACGACTCTCGCCCTCGACATAGTCGCTGTTATCTCCGGGAACAATAGGGATGGCGCTACCAGCGCTTACTGAATATGGATAATATAAGTGAATAATATATCTATCTATTAGAGATAAAATTTAGAAATATTTATAAAATATATATAGGTAAAACCTATTTCTGAAGCAATAAGTTGGAAAAGCATAATAATTTTAACATGTTTCCTTATTTCTGAAAGATCAGTCTAATAAAACAAATGTGAAATTTCTGATAGCTAGACATGAGATTTTTTTTTTTTTTTTTTTTTATCTATTGATAGGCATACGTTTGACCACTATCTCACCTGATGGGAAGCGATGATGCGGTCTAAGATGGAGCACGCTTGCCTAGAAGTAACCTATTCACTCTTGCCCCCGCCAGCACTCGCGCCTCTAGAAATTACACGGGCACTCGCGTGTAGAGCATTTTGCTCGTTCGTTTTTGTATCGTTTTTGAATGTCATTAAATGCAAGTTTTACCTAAAAATATATATATATTTTTAATTTAATAAATAAAATACACATTATTTATTCTAGAAAATATATATTCAAAAAGTTAACAATATTAGTCTTTTTTATTTTAATTAATAATCGTAGGAACTAATTTGCCAGTCTTCTAAGGCAGTCTTATTGAAAAAATTAAACAAAAAAAAAACTTTAGATGACGATTGTTCAGTGTTAGTAGAATGATGGCTGTGTTCACTGCCTTGATCGCTTTCAATGTCATCGGCTCTAAAGGACGGGTCCTCAATGTCTTCCAAATCTTCCTCCACCAACCATGCCAGAACGCGTTCATCACTTCGATCACGATCCATCTATAATAGAAATACATAATAGATTACTATTTCAGTAAAATAAAATCATAATATTGCATAAAAATTGCAGTAAAACTGTCGCTAAGATGAAAAAAAAGAAGCCATGAGTAAAAAAAAGTACTTACTTCGATACACGCGCGATGAGCAAAACGCCGCTTGATGGTACACGGCGCAACAAACCACCTCGTCCGAGCGACTGGCGCACACTGGCGAGAAGTGAACTTCATGCAGGGGTGGGGGACGGAACAAAACTCAGCTACCGAATGAACGATGTACGTACGCATGATTTTAACAAAATGGCGAGTGTTTTAAATTTACTGTGAGCAAAATGCTCATAGCGCGAGTGTTCGCGGGTTAAAGACTCCCAGGTGGTAGCTATCAGGAAACACAGACTCAGGCAGGGAATTCCACTCCTTAGCAGTACGCACAATGAATGTATTCCCAAAACGTTTCGTGCGTGAAATTAAGATTTGGAAAAGTAAACAAAAACTTGTAGAGAAATCAAAAATATAAAACAAAATTCACTTACATGCAATATAAGCTACCAACACTACTAGGATCTTCATAATTTTGGAAAAACTAAATGACTTCCGTGCGAAGAAAGCATTTATAGATTTCTTTATCTTAATGCCTTTCCCTAGCTTATTTTATATTTCCTGAACTGACATGATAATGCTTAATAATCAAAACGATAAAAAACTCATTAAAATTCCTTAAATATTTTAGTATGATTTCACCGACTATGCTATAAGTATAGTTCATGTTCAAAGAAAAAAAAAATTGCCAGCCAGTAAAGGCATCGTCAGCCAGTGGAACCTTGTTTAAGCTGAAACACGTACGACTTATTTTTTTAAAATAACCTTTACTGTCCCGCTGCTGGACAAAGGACTCCCTCAAGTCCTTCCAGGATCTATTGTCCTACGCCACTTCGAACCAGTCCTGCTGGTTCGTGTAAAGATCATCTCTCCATTTCTTTCTGGGCCGTTCACGTCTACGCCGTCTTCGTCAGGCATCCATTGCGTGGAGACTTTTGCCCAGCTGTCAATATGCATGCGGCTGACGTGACCCGTCCAATTCCATTTAAAAATAAATAATAATAATAATAATAAGGGCCTCACCCCGCTCTCCTTAGCGAACGAGAACTGGCGCAAACCTGTAGTATTCGATACTAATGTCCGTAAGAAGGTATGGCAGAGCAAGGAGCTTCACGGGCGCTTCTACCGGGCTCTACATGGGCCTGATGTAGACTTCTTGGCGTCCGTATCCTGGCTGCGATTCGGTGACCTCTTTGGGGAAACCGAAGGTTTTGTCTGTGCGATTATGGACGAAGTTATGATGACGAACAACTACCGGAGGTATATTGTGAAGGACGGCACGGTTGATATTTGTCGGGCATGCCACCGACCGGGAGAATCAATCCGACACATTATCTCTGGGTGCTCTCGTCTGGCTAACGGAGACTACTTGCATAGACACAACCTTGTAGCTAGGATTATCCACCAGCAACTTGCTCTAAAATACAGGCTTGTGGAATCGGAAGTACCGTACTACAGGTATGTGCCCGACCCAGTTCTCGAAAATGGCAACATCACATTGTATTGGGATCGATCTATCATCACTGACAGGACTATTGTTGCCAATAAGCCTGACATAGTGGTGATAGATCGATTAGAGCGTCGCGCAATGATTGTTGATATAGCGGTTCCGCATGACGAGAACCTCGTGAAAACCGAGAAAGATAAACAAATTAAGTATCTTGACTTGGCTCGCGAGGTTGTCGACATGTGGGATGTGAATACAGCAGTCATTGTGCCGATAGTCGTTACGGCCAATGGACTCATTTCCAAGAGCCTCGACCAACACCTAAGGAGGCTCTCGTTGGGCAGCTGGATCAAGGGCTTGATACAGAAAGCGGTACTCCTGGACACGGCGCGTATAGTCAGGAGATTCCTCTCTCAGGAGCCCTGACCACCGGTAGCTTGGACCCTATTCCCGATACCGGGGGGCTACTATTTTTTATATTTTTAAATGTTTCTATATTTTTTTTTTACTAATATTTAAATCAAATAAATAAATGAGAATAATAATAATTATTATTATTTCAAAATTGTTGTCTACCTTTTAGTTCGGATTGAAATTAAAGCGTGTTTTTCTAGTTTTTTTAAACTATTATTTATTTTCTAATTTTTTAGTCTAGTATGCTTTTTATTTGCATATTAAAAACGGTAGCGTTACATTAATATTTAATAATGTTTTTAAAATATACCAGCATTATTTGAAGTTCTCGGTAGCATTTTGGGAAGGTTATCTGTGATTTCGAACTTGTGCAAACAGTACCGCCTGACCTAGGAAACTGTAGGTATTGACCAAACATCATTTAAATTGTCAATTTTAACAAATGGAATAATACAAGAAATCAGTCGTGGCTTCTGATTGTGATGCTCGATGTACAGATTCATATTAGCGTATAAGCTGTAGAGAAGCGAGTCTGCCTTCTTCTAATTGTGAGGCTCGATATTCACCACCATATAGGCGCATTTGCTGAAACTGAGCTGCTCTGTCTTTTTGGTTTGTAAAGTTCAGTATTTTTTCATACAAAATCGCTGATTATTCCTCATCTTAACAACTACATTATTTGAGAGTTTTGTTATTTTTAAATTGATTTTTTCTCTTGAATACGACTTGAGACCTGGAAATTTTTGAAAAAGAAACAATGTTATTTTTCATAAATTTCCGAATAGTATTTGAATTGGCAATTTTAAGATTTGCTTAAGTATTTTTATTCTAACAAGCCCAAACACGAATAGAATATATTATAGTGCCCCAGTGCCTATCTTCCAGGTCCATCACTGACTGTAAAAACTAATTATGGCCAAAGTACATCTCAAGGCTAACAAGCCCAAACACGAGTAGAATATGTTGTTCCGTTATGTGGTTCCAGAGCCTACCCCCTCTTCATCATCAGATCTGTTCAATGGTTTTATTGCATTGTAATCATGTCCTGATTAGTGTGCAAAGTTTCAAATCAATCCGACGTATTGAAGGGGATGAAAATCGAGTTCAAAAATTCTGATACATACAGTCACGAGCAATCATGTAAACAGTGTGTGACTGTACATCCGAAGCTAATACAGTAGAATCCGTTTATTATGACTCCGCTTATATTGACCAGTTTGGTTTTCATACTAAATCTGTAGCAAAATTCGGATATAATGACTTCGTTTAAAGTGACATGTAGCATAATATGACTTATTTTTAAGAAATTATGTCCGGCAATAATAGTGACAGTGCATCCACGTTTTGTGAGTGCGCGGCGCGTGGTTCATTTTTGTTTCTAAATAAAGGAAATGACATTTGTGTCTTGTGTCAAACTCTTTGGACAGAAAAAACTTAGGTTAAAGGTCGACATCAGGGGCACCCCGAGGTTCGGTTTGATTAGGTTCCTTTAAACCCTGCAGACAGAAATAGAAGCCCCGTACAGCAGGTCTCCGTCGACCTGATGTTGAATGTGACAGTCGACGCCCTTTAGGTGGGTGCACTGCTTGATTTCGAATGTCATATGCCCGATGGCTAATTCTCCGAATTCATCAGATTGAACTGCCGAAATTCCATGGGATGTATTGTATATTTTAATAAATATAATATGTATTTTAATAAACATAATATATATTTTATTTCATGATTAAATTGATTTAAGTAATTAATCGGATTGGAAAATCCAGCAACTCAGGTGAGACATAATTATGAGGGCTGTAATCAGATAGTTTTCCCGAATATACAAGACAACTAAAAACCCAGGTACAACATTGCATTTGACAGTGTGGACAACGTAAACGATATTGAGGTTTCTATTATTCCTTTCAAAATAACTAGGTAAAATCTGATGTAGGTACTTCTTATCTAATATCTATGCAGAGTTGATTTAAAATCAAAACAAAACCTACGCGCCCCAAAGATAAAATTGATTTACGATATAGTACGTCATCAAAAATCATGCCAAAACAAATCGAATACTATTCGTACGTGAGCAGATAAGATTGTCATTGCCTATAACTTTGGTATGTACCTAGGTACTTTACCTTTCCAATGTATAATTAATTCTATATGCCTTATTGTGCTAGTTTTTTTAGTTTAATATTTTAGATTTTCTTTTTTATTATTCTTGTAAATATTGTACATACTTAAAAACAATAAATAAATTATAATACGACATTATGTATATTTGCTGTATAACTCGAAACGCATGAATCACAGAATCGATTTAATTATAATAAGTATCTTATTTTTGACGCACTAGATAAGATCCCATCAACTTGCTCTAAAAATAATATTACTAAATTAGATGACCTGTTAGCATATGGATTAGTTAAATCAGGACTACCTTGTCGTCGGGACTGGGGTGTCGCGGAGCTATTCTGCGGGCGTCGCGCGGTGGTAGGCCGGCAAGGGCGGTGATTTGGGCGTGTAGTACACACGGCTACTAGTGGATGCAGTACCGGTTCCTTCTTAAGAACCGAGACTGTATTTTCGGTACTGGGCTTGGAACCAGGATTACCCGGGAAATTCGGTTCTTTCGGTACTTACGTATAAATGTCGCTATTAATTGATCGAGACATAATATAATTATCTAAATCTGTTGAAAAATGAACTTATTACAAATGTGGGTTGGTGTAGTTAATAAAACTATGTATTATTCGTAAATCTAGAATTGACAATAATCATCAGAACACAATCACAACCGAATTTAAATGATTTTTTGAGATCAAATTAGGAAAACTTATCAAATAGAACGTAAATTCGATGTATATTTTGAATTAGAAATAAGCCTTTTTTTCGTCACGTAATCACTTTGTTTTTTCCACTATTGAATAAGTCTTTTACGTCACATAATTACTTTTGGCCTACGAAATACGGAAGTATCTTCATTTTCTGAAAAATATTTGTCTGGATTATGCAGGTACTGGAGAATTGAAGTTTGTATAAGGCGCCGTTCTTTGCACCTTTGTGTTATCACAAAGGTGCAAAGAACGGCGCCTTATACAAACTTTGAGCATCGCAATGGCTCAGGCCTTATGGCCTGAGCCATTGCGATGCTCAAAGATGTGTTGATGTTTGTGAGATTCTTCAACGCAAATTTTATCGAGATTTGCGCGGTCAAAAGAGTGGCGTCGCGGCGGCATAAAGTCTCTATCACAGTTTTTAGAATATCTAGAAGATTACTCAGTTCCTGCAATTGTTGTATCTCTAAATCTGTGAAAGATATATCAGATTTCAGGTCAATCAAGGCCTTGGCAATGGATGACTTGACTTTCAAAAAATGCTTATTTTGTATACGACGTATTAATAAATGTTAGTGTAATGCCAAGCAAATAAAATTGTATGGCGTGAAAATTCTCAGTATTTTCAATTAAAAATGTTTTATTTTAACATTATTGTATAAAAAAATGGTTTATTGAATATGATTTGTTACTTTATATTGAAAAAAGAAAGAAAATAATAAAGTACTGAAAGTATCGAAAGAACCGGGACTACGGGATGAAGACCCGGTACCGGATTGCTTTCATGCAATGCAAAAATCCCGGGATTTCCCGGTATTTTCGAGACCGGGATTTCCCGGGAGCATGCCCTAACGGCTACACATCAAGCTATATATTTCCAGTTAATGTTGATCTCCGATTGTATAGGCTTTCCGTACAATGCGAGGTCAGCTTATAGTGGAAAGATATAACTTGATGTGTAGCCGTGTGTACAATGATTGTGTAGTTGAATAATAATAATTGAGATAGTTAGTAAACTTTTCCTTAAGTGAATAATGTATATTGTTAAAGCACCACAGAAAGAAATATCTTATTTTAGAAAGACTAGACTAGTATAATTAGAGGGAGTCGCAGTAAATAAAAGATTGAGAACCCCTGAGTTAAAGAATAGTAAGTATTATTTATGGGTTGCAACAGTGTTTTCTAAAATATGCAATTTGTTTTAATTGTGCGGTAACACCAACATACGGCAGGCGCGTTGCATTCGCGGCTACAGTGCTAAAGAAAGTAGTCTTGAGTCTCTGATATCAATTAATTTCTCACCTTTGTGGTTTTCACTTTTCACTTTCTTTAAGATTTAAAAATGTACACACAAAAATAGGTTATTTTATGATAGTTTTATTTTGTAATAAAAATATTAAACATTATTCATAGTTACAATACTTATAATTAAATAATCAAGTCCTTTATTAAAAAGGCCAGCTGGCTCCAGTACGAAGGCAGAAGATTCCGCTTCTGGAATTATAAATAAAGAATAGACTAATACTATGCTTTTCTGGTGCGTAGGTACCTTCTATATTTATCTTAACATTTAGATATAAAGCATATGTTTTACATATCAAGTCTTATAATGATAATCTGAGCTACTGTCACGTTTACATTTTCCTGTGAGCGTGATGTTCACTTGGCATCACATTTCAAATTCTACAAAGAAAAACGTCTGCGCTGCCAGAGCGCGTATTCGATTCGTGACGAAAACTTCATGTTTTTGCGTTTTGCCCAAAGCAATATCGTAATTATGTGAGCAGATTATTTAAAAACAATTTACAGTTTTAGAAAGATTAAGTCTTGATTTAGACAGCTACAAAGTAAAAGTATAATTTTTAAACATGGTTTTTTAAAGCGAAGACTATTCTTTCATATCGTTTTACGAAAATAGACGTCAGAGTTAACTTTCAGGACCAATACAACCATTACAATTTGCCAAAATATTTTGTTTTATACGTTTTTCCAACAGTATATACAGTCATAGAGACAGCTACAGAGCGAAAATTACGAAAATATTACTATTATGTATTTAAAAACTATGTTGAAAAAGCAGAAAATCGGTTCAGTTTGTCAATTTTTTTTCACCAGTATTTCAATAAAAACATAACTGACATATTTATTTTATGAAAGTAAAAGTTATGCTTAATATACAGAATATTTTTCAGTCCGTTATACGAGCTCATTTATTTTAGACAATTATTTTAAAAAGCACTGTAAAACATCGCGAGCTTTGGTTTGCCGATCAATTTCAATGATTCGTGCTTATTTCGTGCATATTTTTTTTTCTGATGCACACAAACAGACCATTGTATTGTACTAGTGTGTGTCAATGCTGCTACGCCGTTCTAGCAATCGTTTAGATTTTGAGTTGCGCTAAATCGAATACGCGCCCTTAATGGAAATCCCAAGTGCGGATTTACGGGTGAAATGGGTTGAATAAGAACAAATACTAAGATTAGGTAGGTACGATTACTTACCCCCTTTTGCTAAAAATGGCGTTGCCCATATTCAAAGTGTTGTTATTGTTTTGACTTTTCTGGCCTTGTTGGATTATACCGCACCGTGTACCGACGAAGTGGTTGGTGCGGACACTAGATGCAAAGAGTTCGGGGGACCTACTATGAGAGCAGGTACTGACCCAGCAACCCGGCTGAGGATTTCTGCCTCCGTTGGGGTAGAAGTCAGCATCCCCAATTGGATTAAAGATACCGAGGAGACCACCATCAGTGTGTATACCTTCAACATATTGGCCATCATTGGGGTTCAAAGCGTTGGGGTTTCCGCCCCAGTTAGGTCCGGCCGGGTCCAACCCTTGAAAATACAATTGATTAATCCTTATATAGGTATTGAAAAAATTACATGGCATTATGTTTGTGCAAGATGTACTGATTTTAATGTATTCTTATTAATTTAATGTAGTACTTTACCTGTAATTCGAGAAGGACGACCGCCGGTTTGACGTCCAGCGATGCCAACGACATGAGCACCCAAACTGAATCCAACCAAGTGTACGTAGTTCCAGTTACCACCGGTGATGTTGATAAGCCACACGAGGAAGTCTCCGAGGAACTGGCCAACGACGAGGACACCGTTGGTAGCAGTCAAGTAATTGGAGTTAGCAAGAGCACGCCAGTCCACTACGATGACATTAACATCCTTAACTGCGAGAAAAGCGGAAGTGATTTGGGGGTTCATCTCTGAGTTTCCATTGCTGTTCCATCCGTGAACTATGACTATTAATCCACGATTGGCGCGGTAATTGGAATTAAAGATTGAGTTAGTGTTTCCATTCACGATGACTTGAGCATTGTTTGGGTTTTGTCTGGAAAAGAGCAAAATTAACACGTTCACTGCGTTAATCAAATTTGATGACTTTCAGTTGGTGCGGGTATGAGGTCTATTATATCCGAAGCACAATTTGCTCCTGGTGCGTTGCTGAGTCGAAAAGACCTGTTCGACGTTCATCTGTTTAGGAGGACTTATCTTCATGAATATAATGACTAAAGCATATTCCTTTATAGCAATATGTTGACCAATAAACACTTAATTAAAGGCTGAAATGGTAGGTAGATGCACTGAATGGTTTGCTTATAAAGAAAGGGATTGTCTGTCGGATCTTTTTGACCTGTTATCCCGCATTGGTTAGTAAAAGTGTCGATACATTTTTAGTGTTGTGAACGATAAAAATAAACATCGATAGCGATAAAATGTATAACGTATTATTTAGATATGATCTTTTCGTGTTCCAATATGTGTATTCGTTCAATATGAGCTGTACTCGTTGATGGTGTGGGTAAATCTGGTGGCTGGGGATTGATGTCTGCAGTTTTTAGCCGCTATAATGTCCACTAGTGACACTTGTCCCTAAGCCGATTTTTTGTCTACTGTCCATCATACTCGGATGTCCCTATTTTGTACATCGTCATAATGCACTCCTAATATATCCATTTCTTTCTATCACATGATGTTTTAATCGGTTTTCTCTATTCTACTCGAATCTTCATACATTTCTTTATGCTTTAAATACGACAATAGTCCGACAATGGTTCATTCCGATTAAAAAAATAATGTCAAAAGTCAGTTGTTGATTCTCTTTGGTCGTAGTGCGATACGGAAAAAAATATTTTTATTATTTCGGTTGTGTATGAGTGTTTTTGAATGAATTACTGATTTAATGGTTAATTAGACCATAGTTTATGTGTGTGCAACCGAGTTTCAACCTTAGGGTAAGTATATTTCGAATTCTGTGAAGTTTTCAGTGCAGTTTCAACTATAGTCGATGTTTACCGCTAAGTATAACAAATCAGAAACTAAATGTCAACAAACACTTGACACGACTTGAAAGAGTCATTCATAAGCTTGAACAAAAACATTACTTGAGGTGACTCATGTTACCAACGAGTCTACAAAAAAGTATTTTGTGCGGTCGGCCATGCGCCGCCGCCCCGCACCGCGCCGCGCGGCGGGGGGTGGGGCGATCCAGGTTTTTTGTCGTCGGGCGCGGTCTGTCCAAAATCTTCAAGATATATTCCGCTTACCTAATATTATTTTGTCTTTAGAACCTTCGTTTACTTTATTTTTCGTAGGCTTTTCACCCTCACATGACGTAAACAACATTTTCATGTAGGTATCATCACTTCATGTTCCATTCACTTTCTTTTCACATTTGCATAAAAAGTCATCTAAACATACGGACCTCACTAGCTCAACTAGCATGTAATCTAGTGCGGCTATCGGGTCGTTTAGAACCGATAAACGCACTAGACGTTAAAAATTTTGCTTCAGTCGGCATCGGGTCGTAAGGACCCGATACGATTTTTTTTGTACCTATTTTTTCTATTTACGAGGCAATTCTAAAACAGTAACCGTCTCATTCATATTCATAGGGAGACCAAATATATCTGTCCCGCACCAGCGGTTGGTGGAGTAATTTTTACCCCGCATCGGAGGAAAGATGAGCATCGGATATAATCAACCCGATACCGCACCACGTTCGGTGCGGTATCGGGTTGATTATATCGGTTAAAAAAGTCTATATCATCAAAACGTGTATGGTTTATCTAAGGTAGTCTCAAATAGTTTTACTTAAATTAAATGCACCATGTGACAGATGCAGTGACATAAAATATAAAAAATAAACCTGGTAAACAGCCAGTATTGGTTATTGGCACCATTTCTGCTCAGAAGTGCTTCATTTACAGGTTCTTGCAGGTCTACCAATTGAGGTGTGCCTTCACCATCGGGTATCCAGATGTAACGACTCTCGCCCTCGACATAGTCACTGTTATCCCCGGGAACAATAGGGATGGCGCTACCAGCGCTTACTGAATATGGATAAAATACTCTTAATTTAGAAATAATCTACGCTAATATTATAGAGGCGAAAGATTTGTATTTTTGTACGTTTGTAACGAATAAAATCTAAAGCTCCTAGTCCGATTTCATAAATTCTTTCACCATTCGAATGCTTCATTATCCCTGAGCCTGCGTTTGAGCCTGAGCTATATTTTATTAGTAATTAAAAAAAAAAATTAGATCCGTAAGAAATATCACGCGTACGAAGTCGCAGGGAAGTGCTAGTAATTATATAAAACCGGTTAATATTTCTGAAGCAATAAGTTGGAAAAGCATAACAATTTAAACAGATTTCCTGATTTCTGAAAGATCAGTTCAATAAAACCAATGTGAAATTTATGTTAGCTAGACATGAGATTTGAATTAAAATTTAGAAATGTTAAGAAAAACTTAAGAAGTAATAGGGGACCGAAATATTAATTAAAATCCACTCACATGCAATATAAGCTACCAACACTACTAAGATCTTCATAATTTTGGAAAAAACTAAATTACATTCGTGCGAAGAAAGCATTTATAGGTTTTTTTTTATCGTAATGCCTTTCCTTAGCTTACTTTATATTTCCAGAACTGTCATGATAATACTTAATAATCAAAAAGATAAAAACTCATTAAAATTCCTTAAATATTTTAGTAAATATAACAGATGGTTTCACCTACTAGACTATACTATAATAACAGTTCATGTTAAGACAAAAAAAGATTGCCAGCCAGTGGAGGTTTCGACAAAATCCCTTTTCTGTTAGAGTTAACGCCAACTAAAAAATCAAATTGTATGCAGTTGACATATTTGTATCACGTGACATCTGGTAAGCAAACGTCAACTCCATACAATTTGTTTTTTCCGTTAGCGTTAACGCTAACAGAAAGGGATTTTGTCTACAGGCCCTGGTCATAGCGGTTTTCGACTCAATGTGTTTTCGAACTGGCGCCACTCGGTAAGTTTTTCGAAATAGCGTGCGTTGCAATACAGTCATTCGAATCTTTATATATAACTCATGTTTTATGTAAATAGTAAAAATATCATTGACTCCTATTTTTAGCCCCATAAGAATAACAAAAAATGCAAAAACTAGGTACGTATCTTCTTTCACCTCTTAATAGTTCGAAACTCCTCTCTTGTCTTGTTTGAGTATCTATAGTTCCTTGGCGACCGAGCTCTGCTCGGTATTTTTAATTTTTTTAAATATTTTTTTTTTATTTTTTTTTAAATCGATCTAGCTGATCGATTTATCGCTCCCGGAACCGTCTGCATACTAAATTCCATGAAAATCGTTGGAGCCGGTTCCGAGATTCAAATTATATAATATATATGTTACGGCTAATACCCGAAGTGCGGCTACACCTAGTTTTAGCCGGTTAGAACTAGGTGTAGCCACTTACTCTTGGTTAAACCTAGTACGAGCCGATTGTTTTCGGGTAAAACTAGGTCTAGCCTTCATCATGCCGGCTACAACTAGGTCCAGCCATTCCCTGTTGGATAAAACTAGGTCTATCCGATATCATTCCGGCTAGAACTAGGTCCAGCCATTCTCTGTTGTATAAAACTAGATGCAAACAAGTTGAAACAAGTAACAGGCGCCTGGTTCACGCGAGACGCGTCGCGCTCGCGCGCCCCTGCCGCCCCGCCTCCCGTACACCCGCGTTTGCCCTTGCGCTTTGAGTTTAGTACGCTTTGTGCCGTTGTACAAAACAGACGTACTTTCTTGTTTTTGTGCACTCATACGTTCGAATTCAGAATGGCTATGAATGAAGACCTACAGACTATGAAGTCAAGTTTTTTGGAACAGTTTCAGTGTTTATTAGCCACAAAACATGGTGAAAATCAAAGCTATATGAATGATGTGCAGTATTCCAAGTTTATAGAAGACGTTAAAGCTGCCAAAATATCCACGAAACGTTCTACGTTACAATAACGCCGTTTGAAGCGCTTCGATGTTTGTTGTATTGGCGACATCGAAAAGTTAATTTCTCCTGTGTCGAGCACCGAAAATTCCGAAAATATCAAATATTTTGTCAAGAATGAAGACTTGTTTGATGTTCTTCATGAAATACATCTGTGTGTTGGGCACGGCGGAAGAAACAGAATGGTTGCAGAAGCTAAAAAGAAGTATGCAAATATTACTCAGGAGGCGATTCTTTTGTATCTTCGTTTATGTAAGCCATGTCAAATGAAACAAAAATCTACCAAAAAAGGCCTTGTTGTAAAGCCTATTTTATCCAGCGAGCTAAACAGCCGTTGCCAAGTAGATTTGATAGACATGCAGACAAACCCAGATGGTGACTACAAGTTTATACTAGTTTATCAGGACCACCTCACGAAATTCGTACAACTTCATCCGTTACAAAGTAAGACTGCGGAAGAAGTATCAAAGAAATTACTTGATATATTTTGTATCTTTGGATCACCCTCAATACTTCAATCCGACAATGGCAGAGATTTCGCGAATCGAGTTGTGGAAAGTTTGACGCAGATGTGGCCAGGTTTGAAGATTGTGCATGGGAAACCACGACACAAGGTAGTGTTGAACGTGCCAATCAAGACATTGAAAAAATGCTTATGACTTGGATGGCTGACGAGAACTGCCAAAAATGGTCAGAAGGCTTACGATTTATTCAGCTAATGAAAAATAGAGCTTACCATCACGGAATTAAAAGATCGCCGTACCAGGCAATGTTCGGTTCTGATGTAAAGGTCGGGCTGAAATCATCTGATCTACCACCTGAAGTCCTTGCAAATATAGAAAGTGAGGAAGATCTTGAGAAAATTCTTAGAGAGTTAGTTGATGATGAGAGTGACGAAGCTACTAAAGAAAATGAGCCATCAAAAGAGAATGAGCCATCAACATCAGGAAGTTGCCAGAAAGAAATCGAAATGACATATTGCGGGCTCTGTGACCAAAATGAGGAGAAAAAATGTAAGCTGTGTGAAAAGAAACTAAAAATTCACACTAACAGGAAAGGCGCACAGGAAGGTTTGGTAAAACAAACTATAAAAATGACGGCTTCATCAAATGAAAAGTTTTCCCCATGTAAAGTCGGTGATACAGTCCGAGTAAAAATTCCTGACGTGGACAGAGGTAGAGGCGACTTTCCCAATGTGTTAATGGTTGTACTTGAATGTAACGACAAGGGGTTATACAAATTAGGAAACAAATACGGCACTATAACAGAACTATTTTCAAGAAATCAGTTCACTGTGTGTGACTCTAAATTTTTAGATATTGACATGGTTTCACCCGAAAAGAAATCACTACGCCAAATAGCCAATGCACAATCGACCTCTGGTGGGCAAGGCTATAAAAGATGCCACTGCAAAACCAAATGTGGCAACAAAAAGTGCCTCTGCAAAGCTGCTGGTATTTTGTGCAACTCAAAATGTCACTCAAGTTTAAGTTGTTCTAATAAATAGTTTATGTTACTTTATAAAAGTGTGATGTATAATTATAATAACATTCTTTAAATTATAATATGCAACTACTTCTTGTCTGTTGTTAAAAAAATGTTCCTGATTGTTCCTATTATATTAAAAATTGTACTCCTAATAAATTGTGTTAATTATTACAATGTGATTTATAAGAATAAAAAAACTCTCTACGTTTCTTTTTATTGAATGTTTTTTTAATATCTAAAAAAGCTCTGCCAATAGCATGCCAGCTACAACTACATATGTACAGCCAATCCCTGTTAGATAAAACTAAGACACGCGCTGCTGCTGCAGACGCTGTGAGTCACACTCGCTAGTAGACCTGCAGTAGATCAGCGGGGCGGAAGGCTTGGCGGGACACGCATCTAAGTTTTATCCCACAGGGATTGTCTGGACCTAGTTCTAGCCGGAATGATATCGGATAGACCTAGTTTTATCCAACAGGGATTGTCTGGACCATTGTTCTAGCCGGAATGATATCGGATAGACCTAGTTTTATCCAACAGGGAATGGCTGGACCTAGTTATAGCCGGCATGATGAAGGCTAGACCTAGTTTTACCCGAAAACAATCGGCTCGTACTAGATTTAACCAAGAGTAAGTGGCTACACCTAGTTCTAACCGGCTAAAACTAGGTGTAGCCGCACTTCGGGTATTAGCCGTAACATATACAATAATTGCTCGTTTAAAGGTATTAGATAGATTCTGTAATTTCAACTTAGCGAGGATTAGTACCAACTGAATCATCACCAGTGTCAGTCATCACTTCCCTATTTATTAATTAGTATAGAAGAGGAGTAATAGTATAAAAAAATATCCTCCTCCACCAGCAGTCTGGTACAATAGGATATAGAAAGTATATAATCCTTTTAGCAATTCATCGTGATTTTTAGTTATTGACTATCCTAGAGTAGTAAGGGTATATGACCAAGGATATCGAGGCATGACTAGGGCCAAAATTAATGTGATTTTGGCATTATACGAGTATATAATTATCTAATCTTGTGCTGTCGTATGATGTGAATACGTAATAATTACTTATTTGGACGCCAAATAATCATCATTACTAGATATTATAATTATCATAATTCTTGATACGCATCAGTAACCGGTGGCACGCAAAGAAGATAATATATTTTGGTAGGTACCTACATACTAAAATCCCCCAATAGAGACTCCTCTATTTTAAGTCACGCTATATGTTACATAATGATGCATTGTGTCGATGAGATCTCCTTTAAAGTCATACATTTCTTAATTTCTCGATCACTGTACTTATTTTACGTATCGATATACACATGTCACATGGTTTACTGCTATAAATCATGATGAATTAAAAACAAAACAATGAAATTTTAATAAATAAAGCTTTAATCGTTGTAATACATCGTAATCATTTCCGTTTAGAAGGGCCAGTTGGAGCCTGTAGTGAGACCGTAGATACCGTTTCTGTAATCAAGAGAGACAAAATTAAAATCCTAAGAAACTCTACACATCATCAACACTGTATATTTATCTCGTATTATAGATAGCTTTTTTTAGGACTATGAGTTAGCTATTTTTATAGCCCCATCTTTCAATCTAAACTAGGTAAGGCATCGATTTCTTGCCTCCAAAAGTTGCATTCCAATTAAATACGATTCAGTATTTTAAACAACACTTATAAATAATAATGGCAGCTGTGTTTTGTGTCATCCATCCATTCAACACTTCAAACCTCAAGTCGAATTAATTCGTAAGTAATACTTTGTTTAAAGGGAAGACTTGTTTAATTTGGTACCAACTAATATTTCTTTGTAAGACTCATTAAAATGAAGTAATGAAGTTGCTTTGAAATAAATTACTTACCCTCGTTTCGAGATAACGCCGTTACCCATATTCAGAGTGCCGCCAGAGCACTGATTATTCTGGGCTTGTTGGATGTTGGAGCATAATCTGCCGACGAAGTGGTTCGTGCGGACACTGGAGGCAAATAGATCAGGCGCCCTACTGTGGGAGCAGGTACTGATCCAGCAACCAGGCTGAGGATTCCTGCCACCGTTAGGGTAGAAGTCACCGTTAGCAATACGGTCGAAGATACCGAGGAGACCACCATCAGTGTGAATAGCTTCAACATATACGCCAGCGTTGACGTTCAAAGCGTTGGAGTTTCCGCCCCAGTTAGGTCCGGCGGGGTCCAAACCTAGAAAATAAAATTTATGAATACTCATCTTTCACACATTTTCATAGCATGTTTGTGAAGATGTATATTTTGTTAAGTTGTACCTGTGACACGAGCAGGACGACCGCCAGCCTGACGACCAGCATTGCCAACGACGTGGGCACCCAAACTGAATCCAACCAAGTGGACGTTGTTCCAGTTACCACCAGCGGTGTTGATGAGCCATACGAGGAAGTTTCCAAGGAACTGGCCAACACCGGGGACACCGTTGGTAGCAGTCAAGTAATTGGAGTTAGCGAGTGCACGCCAGTCAACTACGATGACATTAACGTCCTGAACTGCGAGAAAAGCGGAAGTGATTTGGGGGTTCATTCCCGAGTTTCCATTGCTGTTCCATCCGTGAACGATGACTTTCAAGCCACGATTGTTGCGGTAGTTGGAATTGTGAACGGAGTTAGCGTTTCCGTTCACGAGAACTTGAGCGTTGGTGGGGTTCTGTCTGTAAGAGGCCAAATATGTTGCCGAGTTAGAAAAGTTTATACATATTTTGTTATCATCACGTAACTGGTTTATCAAATCAAATAGTTTTACTAAAATTATAGTAAAATTCAATGCGTCATTTGACAGGTGACACTTAAAATAAAAAAAAATAGAAACCTGGTAAATAGCCAGTATTGGTTGTTGGCACCATTTCTGCTAATAGCTTCCTGATCCACAGGTTCTTCCAGATCCACTAAGTGAGGAACGCCATCGCCATCTGGCATCCAGAAGTAGCGACTCTCGCCTTCCACATAGTGACTGTTATCCCCGGGAATAACAGGGATCGCGCCACCCGCGCACACTGAAAACAATAATTAATTAAAGATATTTTTTTATTTGATTTGTATATTTTGTACTAGCTTTTGCCCGCGACTTCGTCCGCGTGAATGTCTGTTATTGCGGTTATGCAGACGCTACCAAATTTCATCAAAATCGGTTCAGCAGTTTCATCGTGAAAGCGTAACAGACAGAATTACTTTCGCATTTATAATATTAGGTCTTTACATATGAAATTGCCGCTCGGTATCAAAAAATTAAAAATAACATTTTTAAAAGAAATTATATATTTAGTCAATCGAAGTATGTACCATTGTTATCGATACACTTTCGCCATTTTATCGGGAGCTCATTGATCCCTTTGGTAAAAAAATCCTGGGAGCGAGAATCGATGAACTGCTTGAAGGCTGTTTAAACTGCCTCATCAGAATTGATTTTTTTTCCTTGTAAAAAGTTGTCCAAATTTCGGAATAAATGGTAATCGTTTGGGGCAAGATCTGGAGAGTATGGTGGGTGACGCAGAGTTTCCAGTCGCAGCTCCTCTAACTTGGCGACCGTCTGATGTGCAGTATGTGGTCGAGCGTTATCCTGAAGGAGCAATGGGCTAGAGCAATTGACCAATCTCGGTTGTTTAATGGTGAGCTTTTCCATCATTGTTTGCAACTGTTGACAATACATGTCTGCAGTAATCGTTTGGCCTGATCTCATGAAGCTGTAGTGGATGACACCAGCACAGGACCACCAAACACTAACTAGAATCTTCTTTTTGGTCAGTTTTCGCTTGGGGCAAGGTTTTGCCGGTTTTCCAGGGTTAAGCCATTGTGATGATCGCTTGCGATTATCGTACACGATCCACTTCTCATCACAAGTGACAATACGATTTAAAATTCCCTGATTATTGTGACGATTGAGCAAGGAAGCGCAGCAACCGACGCGTGTTTGTTGGTGTGTTTCAGTCATTTCGTACGGTACCCACTTTTCGAGCTTTTTTACTTTTCCAATTTGACGCAAATGGATAATGATTGTTTTGTCACTTACTCCAAAGGCTGCTGCTAATTCAGAAGTGGTTTGAGATGGATCCGCTTCAACTATCGCCTTTAATTCTTCATTATTCACTTGAGTATCCGGTCGTCCACGACGCTCATTTCGTAAATCAAAATTTCCAGAACGGAAACGTTGAAACCAAAAACGCACCGTTCGTTCGTTAGCGGTGCTTGGCCCGTACACGTCGTTAATCCTTCGAGCCGTTTCTGCTGCACTGGTGCCACGGTAGAACTCATATTCGTAAATATCGCGAATTTTTAATTTCTCCATTGTTGTTGCAATAGCAATTTTCAAGCCCAAACAAATGACGATAAAACAAATGAAACACGAATTTTAAAACAATATTCTTTAGTCTTTATTTTGAAATAATTTTGAATTTGGAATTCCTAATCAAACACAAAATATTTGATTTCAAAGTTGCCAGTATTAAGTATCGGCAATTTCATATGTAAGGACCTAATATTATATATATAAAGTATGTTATAATAAAATAAAGTATGGAAAGTATGAATGGATTAGATACAGCACGAATGCAAATAACCATAACTAAATAAAGATATTATTATTATTATTATTATAACTCATACATACAGAAAAATACATAAGCACAGATCGAACTATGAACATAGATTGAAAGCCATTTATAGACTAAGTCGAGTTTTAGAAGAGTTTGAGGTCTAAATCGGTTTATTACTTTTTTATATATTTTTTTAGAATCTTAAACATGCATAAATGTCAAAGAAATCTATTAATTCCAATCAATCCTTTATTGTGGTCAAAACTATGTAATTAGCACATACAAATCTTAAAAATCAAAATAATAATATTATTTACAATTCCAAGAAAAAGGCAGGCAGCTCAAATGGCATCAAAAAACTCGTCCACATCTCTGTCAACGGGACACGTGCCCAACTTTGCTACGTTGTATGGCAATGCTGATTCTTTGACCAAAGAATAGACCAACCTTCGGGTCACGTGAAGAGTCGTCGACCAGTCGCTTGGCGACCATGTCACGAAAAACAATATGGGCACTCGGACCCCATGGCCCTAGAGTTTCCACCTCAAACGGCTCAAATATCTAGCTTCCAAAAAGGCCTATATAATCCTTTCAAGAAGGATAATTACGCCGTTTGAGGTTTTCGGCACCTGCAGCAGCCGCCCCAGCACAACACGTTGTGCTAGGAAGTTGAGATGGCGCAAGGGTGTCCACACATGATGCGTGCCATATCAAAGGCCTCCCCAACTTCCAAGGCAATTTTAATTTCAATGAAAAGTCAAATAAATAAATATACTTACATGCGACCAAAGTTGCCAACACTACCAGAAGCTTCATGACTTTCAGTAGAGTCCGGTAAGGACGAAATAGTATATATAGTCGTTTTAATCTTACCTATCCATCAACAAATCAACAAATCTTGTGTAAAATGTTCAATGGGCATGATAATGGCTAATGACGACTGCGATATGTTCAGTTGATTGATACTCTATTATATAACAAAGTGCAAAAAATTGTAAGTTTGTTTGTCAGGATATATTCTAAAACTGTTGATCAAATAAATAAACTCAAGTTGAATTATAAAATGTTTATGAAATTGTAATAAAGAAAATCTATAACTAAAAAACTGAAACAAATAAATCCTCCAAATCGCCTTTATCTGGTAATGTGGCCAAGAGTAAGAGTAGTAAGAGTACACATTAGGAATACAATGCAATATAACAATGTTATAATTATGACTTTGTTGTTTTTCGTTCTGCAGTGCTGTTCACTATTGCATAAGTTAATAATAATAATAATAATAATAATAAAAAGTTTATTGTTCAAAAAAGAGAGTAACAAGTTATATAACATTGTTGTAAATATTAATATCATGTTAAATAACACGTTCTATAACTAACATTCAGCCTCCACATTACTAAGACATGTTACATTACAACGTTTTATAACATGTTATGTTATATAATATGTACGCACCTTAAGGTTGCGGGTACAATACGGGGCAAGTATCAAATGTGACTCTTTCAAATCATATGTACTTTCCAAGTTTATCTATATGCCGTATCCGGTCAATAGTATGAACGTGAAACGACGAATCGCAAGTGCGCAAGGGCGTCGCCAGGACTCGCCAGCTGAGGGCCTAGGGGGGGGGGGGGGGGGGGCAGCCGCCCCTACCTACCCCCCCTTGGCGACGCCCTTGCAAGCGCGCCATTATCAAGAAAACGTGATCAACCACCACCATTTTGGCGCGAATCTACAAAGTCGTGATGTTTTCAGCCCACAGCGAGGAAGACATTCAGAATCCAGTGTCTGATCGCATCGGAGCTAATACGTCCCGAAACTGTACTTTCGATTCGTTGTGTTAAAGTGTTAAGTAGGTACTATGTCTATTTTATTTCATTTAAGGCCGAGTTTATTTTAAATCAAGTTTGTGCTAAATTGTGGTTTTAATAAATGCCGTGTATTGTACCCTATACCCAGTGTGTTTTCATTGCACGAAACCCATATTCTGCCTACATGATGACTAATTCTAACGGACTAAATCCTGACTGATCCGACATATACTTAATATTATAAAGCTGAAGAGTTTGTTTGTTTGGTTGAACGCGCTAATCTCAGGATCTACTGGTTCGATTTTTTTTTGTGTTGGATAGTCCATTTATCGAGAAAGGCCGGGTCGGGTCGCCCCAGGATCGTACGAGTGATTTCTATTTTCGAATTTCCTAAATTTTAATTCATACTTACCTTGTCCTGGCAATACCGAACACAACAAAAAAAAAATATCCAATTTGGTGCAGTCTTTCGGAAGTTAAGCGCGTACAGACATTGCGGTGACTTTGTTTTATATGTAAGGAAAGAAAGAAAGTAAGAAAAATGCGTTTATTGGCATTACATACTTAAAATAATATACACCTTACAACTATAAAAACAGAAAACAGTGAATATAATGCCAAAAGGGCCTCAGCTCAGCATGATGTCAGATGACACCAAGAAGTGCGCCACCTGACGCTGATTTTCAGTTGCAGCCCACGAGTGCCATATACTAGAATATTAAAACAATAGGAAAGGGAAGTGTGTGTCCGTTTTAATAAATTAAAAGAGTAAAATACGGTAACACTATATTAAAACTCATATAAAATTAAATAAACGTTGCCCCTTGCACTAAAATAAAACGCAAGGATATATATCTGATATTATCTATCCGCCTTGAGCAAGCGTGCTGATCAATTCTTGTGTCTTTTCTTTATGAAGAAGCTTTTGCCCTGCGGTGGGAAAATAATGGTCTGATATTCTGGTATTTTTTCTATTTTGTATGTCCTCCGATAGAGGCAACCTCCGGAATCAATCATCTGATTTAAAAAATTCTTTCACCAATAGGAAGATACGTTATCCATGAGAGCTATAAGTTATAATTATTTTATTATCTAAAGAATTAGGGCTCCGCAAGAACTTTCACACGGACGAAGTCGCGGGTAAAGTGCTAGTTATTTATAATATGGTGTTGTTTTCCGACACCCAACAATAATCCCAGTAATTAATCAACTACTGATTTTGTTGATATGGATCTACAAATTTAGAATTCCACAGGAATAATTGAAATTATAATATGACTGGACAAACAAACGTTCGCTAAAAATTAGAAGCTAATTATGTGGAATGTCTTGCTTTTATTATTGTTATTATAATTATATATATCTAGCAATAGTACATACTAGATGTATCTACAAAATTAAATTTATCTACACAAGTTTATAATCTGTTGTGATATTTAAATAGTTCCATGCATTTTAAAAGAATTTTAAAGGTTTGCTATTTTTTTTATACAGTCGACCAAAGAGTTCTCTTTCAAAGGTTTTAAAGGTTGCCTTCGACACACAAAATAATTCAATTGCACAACCTGTTGAAATTATTATCGCTGAATTATCGGCAATAACAATTTATTTCAATAAATGACTTAAAATTAAAATGTTAATGACAATTAGTTAAAACTGATTTTCTGCATAATGCAATGACCAACTCAAAAAAGCATTTGTATCGAATCCATCAGAGTTATGAAAAGCATGGTCAAAAACTCGTACTGTATATTTACTGCAGCTGTCCAAAAAACTCGTGGGCCCATCCATTATTTAATTATCTCGTTAATATAGATTAAAAATCAAAGCGATAAAGTAGATAATTACTGCAAAAGTCTACGTCAGGAAATGAACTGAAGTTCAAGATAGATAAGTTAATCTATCTGTCATAATAAATAATTGATTAACGATACCTATGATAAAAGCAATTTGCAAACAACACACACACCTTATTACTTGATTTACGATTTTTGGAAATATTGATATCAAAGCACAAAGAGTGGTGTCATAAGTTTGAAGGCATTGTCGTTCTTTGTGTTTGTGGCATGTATGTAACTCACAAATACAGTGATTTTTTTATTCGGGGTGTTTGTTGGTTTCTTGATAATCTTGTTCAGCCAACATAAAGATAATCAGCTCTTTTCTATTATACAATAGTACCTACCTAATTTATTTGACCTAATTGTACAGAAGCCAGCACATCAAGCTACAACAATCGGTCAAATTTCTTTGATAGATTTTTAACTTTATTACAAAACATAAAAATTTATATTTAATTGGAAAAATTTGCCAGTTTGGTATGGCTTAATGTGCTGGCGTCTGTACAACCAGGGTAGTTTGCACGCTAACTTCTCAAAAACTTACCGCAGTGTTTAAGTTTATCCAATTGGTCTCGGAGAGTAGTTGATTTAAAGGTGAACAAAGTCTGATGATGGAGCAGAAAGGTGCTCACAGGAAGTCCGCCTTACAAATCGTAGACCTACCCCCCTTTGGAGTCGTTGGATTGTTTTAGATGAGTACTTGGTAGACAAATGGTGAAGGTCAAACTTCGGCTACTTAAGTAGATACATTTCACATTTGAGAGTTTAACTGTTTGATGAAAATCGGCCAAAGGATATCAGGTTTTTGATACTACCCATACTATTACTTGCAACTGGTAATAAATCAATAATAATTTGTGGAGATTTTAATATTAATATTTTAGAAAATAATTCAAATAGCAGTAGATTTATAAGTCTCTTTAAATCCTTTAATTTATCAAAAGTGTTCTTAGAACCAACACGAATATCTGCAACCACTGCTACATGTATTGATAATGTTTTTTTGTAGTTGTGACTATTTAGATAAAGCTATTGTAAATTATCTCCCTTCTGATCACAACGGTCAAACCGTTGCTTTTGAGTCCAACACACCCGTGCAAAAAATACAGATACAGTCAAGACCAATAACATCTGGTAATTTAGAGAAATTGAACAAGTAAGTTAATTAGTAAGTTACCTGTTCAAGTACTTAGTATGAATAATGGTAATATTTTGTATAAAGAATTCTTCTCAGTTGTGCAAACTGAGTTCCAGAATATTTTTAAGAAAACAACTAAAACTATATGCCCTAAGTTTTTATTTAGTGTCTGGGCAACTAAAGGTATCAGAAAAAGTAGGGAAAGACTTTTTGAGCTGTATGGCCTTAAGCCTTATATTAACTCTGAAACATTTAATAAGTATGTTACTATTTATTCTAAAACTTTTAAAAATGCTTGTTAGGCAGCTAAAACGTTACACATTAGCAACAAAGTAAAATCAGCTGATGATAAAATTAAGACTGTTTGGAAAATCTATACATATAATAAAACAGTAACAAAACTGTGTCTGTACATTGAATATATTTAAAAAAAAAAAATTGAGGGGGGTTTAGGAACAGTAATAGAGCAAGAATCCAAAAAAAAAATTCTGTCTGTTTGTACACGCTAATCTTCGGAACTACTGGGCGGATTTGAATGATTTTTCTTTTGCTGTATAGGTATTAAGTCTGGGCAACATATAGGCTATAATTTATCTTTGAAACTTGAACACCTGATGCAGAACCGCAACAGGCCAGCTAAACTATAAGAGATACAAAATTGGTACCATAGCAAAAATTGTTCCACGTGATGAACATTTTCTGCTGAGAGAATAAATTTGAAGATCTGGAACACCTGATGTGGAACTTCAAGAGCCCAGCTACACCATGACACATATAGGAATGACGTCTTAGCAAAAGTTGTTCGGTCTGATGGGCATTTCCTGTTGACTTATAAAAATCGAAGATCAGAAACATCTGATGTGAAAATCAAAGCTATCACTAATTTCACTGTATCTTATAAAATAACATAAGCTGGGAGTACCTCCACGCGGTGAAGGCGGTAACACTTTAGAACAGATTTTTGATGACGATGGTATATCATTGAAAATTTGACTCTACTGGCCAAAATTCCCATTATTTATTTTATTTTATCGAATAAATATGCCTTCGGGCTTATGAGTGTTTAATTTTCTTTTCCATTTATCTTCGTGACACGGTAGCCTACCCGGTAATGCAAGGGAGCAGTCACTTAGATTTTAATTGATCAGGTATCTTCTTACAATAAAACTATAACCATGCCTAGAAAGAGGTCAAATCTTTCACAATGTTCCAAAGGAGCTAAAAGATTGAGGATCATAAGATCCCAAGAATCTACCGAAGAGCGTCAGGAGAGACTTGATGCTGTTCGTGAACATCAGGCTGCAACTCGCTCCGTGGAAACCTCTTCAGATCGCGAAGCACGCCTGCGTTCTCAGCGTATTTACGCATCTACATCTACAGGTCTCTAGAGACCAGTGAAGAGTATGATGCGCGACTGACCGCTGATCGTGAACGTCATACATTGTCTCGCGAATCGGAGACGTTCACGGATAGAGAATTGCGCTTGAATTCTCAGCGTATCTACGCATCTGCTGCGGAACGTGATGCGCGATTGTGACAATGCATGTCGCTAATCGTGAGCGACATGCATTGTCTCGCGAATCGGAAACGTTTACCTATACAGAATCACGCTTGAGTTCTTAGCGTATTCGCACATCTACTAACAGGTCTTTTGAACCGAATGATGAACGTGATGCACGACTAACTGCTGATCAAGATTATCATACACTAGCGACCCGACCCAGCTTCGCATTGGCCTATAGCCTTCCTCGGTAAATGGACTATCCAACACAAAAAGGTTTTTTTAATTCGAACCAGTAGATCCTGAGATTAGCGCGTTCAACCAAACAAACAAACAAACTTCAGCTTTATAATATTATAGTATAGATTGTCCCAAACACGCACACAACAAAATATTCATAATCAGTTAGAAAGTGAGAGAAAAAGAATTGCTGGAGTACGGCATGAACAGACAGAAGAAGAGCGCAGCGAACGTTTGAATTCTGATCGACTTCGACATTCTCTGAACAGAATGTCGATATCATCTGAAGAATCGGATGTGTCTCAAGATATAGCCGTAGGTCATGGCGACCTTCCTTGGGTTGGTAAGGAACGGAGTTCATTTACGTATACTCCTATGATTGACTACGCCACATATTCCGCCATCGGAGGTATGATTCAAAATTGTACTTTTTGAACGTCTCCAATCATCTCGCGTATCCCGTGGTTTTCCCGTCCCTGGGCTCTTAGAATTCGACATCAGACGTTTCAGATCTTCGATTTTGCCGACCCCGTTGTCGCTGGCATAAGCAACAAGATCCGCGTACGAAGTCGCGGACAGAAGCTAGTTATTAATAATGAAACAAATAGGAACAAAAGACATAATACTGACTACAATCTGGAGACTTCTAGTGGTCATTGGTATGGAATTTGCAACATTCTTTACCATTGTTCCTATTAAAACTACTGAAACTTTAGATTCATCGCCTTCACTTGCTTTTAATTTACTAAACTCGAATGTTCCAGCCTGCCCCACGGAATTTAAATTTAAACATATAAACCCTGCAGTCGTTATAAAGACTTTTAAATAACTCAAGATCAAAGGTACTGAAGATTTATGGGGGATGTCTACTAATGTAAATCAATTATTGAGACAGTGGCGCCCTATTTAGCTTTCATTTTTAATTTGTGTAGACCAAGGGGTTTTCCCGGACTTTATGAAGTACAGCAAAGTTATACCACTTTTTAAATACGGCGACTCCAAAGACACAATAATTATAGACCCGTTCCAGTTTTGCCGGTTTTCAGCAAAGTGTTTGTAAAAGTAATGCTTAATCAAATGCTCAGTCATTTTAACTGCCACAAAATTTTACATGATCAAGAATATGGTTTCACCAGAGGATGTTGTACTACTGACGCCGGTGTGACCTCAATATAACGTATCTTTAAGGCATGGGAAGATTCGCAAGATGCTATTGGCATTTTTTGCGACCTCTCCAAAGCATTTGATTGCGTAAGTCCTGAAACTCTGCTCTTAAAACTTGAGCATTACGGACTGGGTAAACTAGCTCTTAGCTTAGTAAAATCTTATTTGACTGATAGACTGCAGCAAGTTTAAGTTAACGGTGTAAATTCATTGAGCTTAAAAGTAAAAATGGGGGTACCGCAGGGCTCAATATTGGGTCCGTTCCTCTTTTTAGTTTATATAAACGATTTACCTTATTTACTGAAAAATCAACCACAAATGGTGCTATTTGCTGATGATACTTCATTGATTTTTAGAGTAAATAGACGAGCGCAGCACCATGACGATGTAAATGACGCCATGCTTAAGGTCCATAATTGGTTTACTGTTAATAATTTAGATTTAAATGAGAAGAAAACTAAACGCATAAGATTCGCTTTACCGAATGTTAAAAGTAGTGAATGTAACGTTGTATTGAATAAGGATATACTTGAATTGGTCAAAAATACTGTTTTCTTAGGGACTACGCTTGACTCCAAGCTGCAGTGGGGTCCTCACATAACATCTCTTGCAGGGCGGTTAAGTTCAGCCGCTGACGCTGTCAGAAAGATCCGGCATTTGACAGACGTGGATACCGCTAGATTAGTATATTTTAGTTATTTTCATAGCATTATGTCTTACGGTATTTTGCTTTGGGGACGGGCTGCAGATATAGATTCTATTTTTATTCTGCAAAAGCGGACTGTCAGAGGCATCTGTAATCTCCGCAGACGCGAGTCTCTAAGAGAATTGTTTAAACAGATCAACATCATGACGGTACCTTGTCAATATATAAGTCGCTGTGATTGCATTACACAAAGTTGGTATGGAGCCAAATGCAATTTTTAAAACTCTCCATACGCTTGGTATTAGTCAAATGTTTGTGTACCGGGCTATTAATAGGTACAATGAGACCTCCTCTGTTTGTGGCAGAAAGAGATCTGGCCGTCCACGTAGTGTTCGTACGAAAAAGGTGGTCAAAGCAGTAAGGGAAAGAATTCGAAGAAATCCTGTCCGAAAGCAAAAGATTTTATCTCGGAAGATGAAGATAGCACCCAGAACCAAGTCGCGTATTTTAAAAGATGACTTAGGACTTGCAGCCTATAAGAGACGCACTGGTCATTTTTTAACTGATAATTAAAAAAAGAATAGGGTGGTAAAATCGAAACAACTACTGAAGCGGTACGCAAAGGGAGGTCACAGAAAAATTTTGTTTACGGATGAGAAAATATTTATAATTGAGCAACATTTTAACAAACAAAATGACCGTATTTATGACAGAGTGCAACGTGGGCATTATCCGACTTCAGTGATGGTTTGGTGGGGTGTTAGCTATGAAGGAGTGACTGAGCCATATTTTTGTGAAAAAGGTATCAAAACATCGGCACAAGTGTATCAAGATACCATTCTTGAGAAGGTAGTTCAGCCCCTTAACAACACCATGTTCAATAACCAAGTATGGTCCTTCCAACAAGACTCGGCGCCGGGTCATAAAGCTCGGTCCACGCAGTCTTGGTTGGAAGTGAACGTTTCGGACTTCATCAGAGCTGAAGACTGGCCGTCGGCTAGTCCCGATCTTAATCCGCCGGATTATGATTTATGGTCAGTTTTAGAGAGTACGGCTTGCTCTAAACGCCATGATAATTTAGAGTCCCTAAAACAATCCATACGATTGGCAGTGAAGAATTTTCCCATGGAAAGAGTGCGTGCTTCTATTGATAACTGGCCTCAACGTTTAAAGGACTGTATTGCAGCCAATGGACACCACTTCGAATAAGCTTTTTATATTTTAAATTGTTTTATATTTATGTATTAAACTAACACACTGTTAAAGTAATAAATATTATTTGCAAAAAAAAAAAAAATTCTTCGTAACAATATTTATGGCAAGACTAGGTACCTTTATGAAAACATAATTCAAATTCTAATTCAAAATCATTTGTTTCAATTACAATTGCAATGCATGTTCGAAAAAATCTCTCTTTCTTTTCTTTAATCTTTTTAATAAAATAAGTGACAGACATAGTGTTTACTTGGCTGATCTAATTTGTTCCTATTTCTACTAGAACGATACTAGATTATCAAAAGTTCATACTTCTTTTATGGGGTACTGTGTAAAATGCTATAATAAAATACCAGTTGATATTCTACAGTTAAATGAAAGACAATTTAAAACATGTATTAAACGCACACTATGTAGACAAGCATATTATAAATAAATAAAATAAAATAAAATAAAATCTTTTTATTTCAGACATGATTTCATAAGTTAGAAGATTACATTAATGATAAAAATGCTTGGCTTAATGCTGGTCCTGCTCCACAGCCAGTTTAGGGAATTTCCTAATTGTAAGAAGATGATGTTTCCTACCCCTTTTTTATTGACTAGAGTAACGAGTATCGTTATTATTAATTTATTTTTTTCTCAACACTTCATCTAACAAATAGAAAGGTACATTGGAAACCTTAGTTTTGTTTAATTTAGCATCATTATTTCAATTTTGTAAATGTGAGTGTCCGTGGAGTTTCTTGCTCGTTCTTCTTCATAGAGACCTACCTACGCTACGTTTTGGAACCAGCAACTAGCTTAATTTTTCTGACTAACTGACTCTTTGACAATTCAAAAGTGCCTGTAAATGGTTTAATTGAAATAAATGCTTTGACTTTGACTTAATCGTTCAAAGATAGTAGCTAGTTTTTGCACCCATTCTTATTTTCAATTGTTAAATAATCAAAATATCTATCAGAATGAAATCTTCCTTTCCTGTTAATGCCCAATATTACTAATAAGGTGATAAGTATGGAAGTAAAGAAAATGAAAGGTAATTGTGTTCATTGCTGTTTAATTGAAAATACTCGCTTCGCACACAAAATTATATTAATATTTATGGATCACACATGTTTTGCTTGTTGCATAAAAATCTAAATATAAGTTATAAGTAGACTTATACCTTGTTGTATTTTAAATAAAAAATCGACTCGAATCGAATGCACTCGTGCTAGGCCTAAAGTACACAATTTCACATTTATTTTCGCTGGATCCCAGTTCTGAATCCCAGTTTAACATTTGTACATAATTAAGATGCTCATCACCATACATGTGATAATGATCTCAGCTGGATGTCTCAATGAATCGAGATGTAAATATTTGGAAAATGTATTAAAAGCACTATCAATAGCATTATAAAATAAAATAATACCTAATATAAAAATCACAGATATAGATTATTTTAATCCTTATTTTTACTGTACACAACACGTGTCGACAGATAACTATATAACACGTTTCGATATGGCTATTTATCGTTGAAACTGTCGTCCGAAGGGAGGAGGGTAGGAGGCCGTCCTCTAACCAGGTAAACACCGCTCCTGAAAAATAGTAATTTAACTTATAAATTTAACTACATATAAAAAGTGAAATTTAGTACGGATTTCCGAGTAGGAATGCATATGTTAGGACTAAAACACGAAGCTATACCTATCTAGGTATAGCCGCACTTCGTGTTTTAGTCGTCGAGCGCGAGCCTACACCTAAGTTTGAAAGTTTTCAAACTAACCATTGACCAGAAGAAGACGGTCGACGTCAGGTCGACGGAGCCCCGCTGGGTGGGGCTTCTTTTTCTGTCTGCAGGGCTTAAAGGAACTTAACCAAACCGAACCTCGGACTGCCCCTGACGTCAACCGTCTTCTTTCGATTCAAAAGCACAAAATCAGACAATTTAACCACTGGTGTGCGGCTGCACCTAGTTCTAGACGCTGTGATGAAGGTTCAACCTAGTTCTAACCAAAGATAAGTAGGATACATCTGGCCGGCTAAAACAAGGTGTAGCCACACTTCGGCTATTAGCCGCAACACATAGGTACATTGGATGTGCTTGCATATTTTATTTGTATCCCAGTATGCTATTAGAATAACATAATCAGAAAAATTCGCGAATCTATACGTTTGTTATTTGTTACTCGCTATTTATAATAGAAGAAATAGGGTGTTTTATTAGAGTAGGTATACTGATTAGTACAAAATTACAAGCTTGACAAATGCGTCCATGCTTTTGGAATCAGCACGTTCGATGCGATCTCTTGATTAACCCATACAGCCTAGACCATGGATATCGGCGACTTCCATAAGAGCAATGAACAAAAGATGTTCTTTATAGATGTTCTATGTTTTATAAGAACTTATCTTAAACAAAGAGCATAATAAATGATATTTGTAAGTAGGTAGGTAAATACTTATAAATATCGGCAAAAACTCACCCTCGCTTGTTTATATCGTCATTGCCTATAGGAAATTCAGCACCGTTGCAGGTTCCGACGGAAATCTTCGTTAAATTGTCGCACTCATTTCCATATATGTTAAAACGAATGCTCTGTGCGAACAGTTCTATCGCAAAATTGTGAGAGCAGACGTGGGTTCTACAGCCTGGCTGAGGGTGTCGACCACCGTTAGGGTAGAAGTCAGCATCACCACTTCGGATGAAGATACCAAGAACGTGACCATCGGTGTGGATTGCTTCTACATATTGACCGAAATTAGGGTTCAATCTGTTGATGTTATTATGCCATCCAGGACCTGCTGGATCCAAACCTGCAATCATGAATATAAATATAATTCCAGCCTCTTATGTCCCACTTCAGGACAAAGGGCTTTTCTCATATACAGAAGGGACGAGCATTGCTTATCACGCTTGCTCAAGTCGAATTAGCGACTTCAGGCCTTATAATGACACTACACAAGAATAAAAATACTAATATAATATTAAAAAATATAAACAGTGATAGGAAGATAGGTTTAACTAAAAATATTAATATTGATGATTTTAATAACAAGGCTTTTCCTTAAATTGTGATAACTTGAACGCTCAAGGAAGTTCTATTGGGTTCTGGAACTTATTTGTGACATAATTGAGAAATAACGCAGAATATGTACAAAATACCATTATCTTTTCAAATCCATTGTAAAAAAACAGAATTTTGATAGTTCCATTTAGGAACGTTACACTTTCTATCTCTGGCAATCAGTATAATATAAGAGAAATGCGAAGCTTTTACAGTGATATTTAAAAGTTTCCAAAAATCTTTAATATTTTCAAGTTGGCTACCGAGTTCAACTTGGCAATATGAAATATTTAGACCATGATGGACCACGTGTATTTATAATTCATAATGCAGTACATAAAGATGTCTAACCTGTTATACGGGGAATTCGTCCACCAGTGTGACGTCCAGCGACCCCAACGACATGGGCACCCAAACCGAACCCAACCAAGTGGATCTGGTTCCAGTTACCACCAGTGATGTTCATGAGCCATAGGACGAAGAGTCCGACACGTATGCCTACACTCTCGACACCGGCGACAGCAGTGTTGTAGGTAGAGCTAGCAAGAGCCTGCCAGTCAACCACGATGACATTACAGTCCTCACGTGCGAGGAATTCGGATGTGAGTTGATGATTCATCGAAGAGTTCCCATCTTTTCTCCACCCGTGAACGAAAACTTTCAAACTCCGTCTGCGTTCATAATTGTAGTTGAAAACTGAGTCCCAATCGCCATGGACCATAAGTTGAGGAATGTGTGGGTTTCCACTGAAATAAAAATATGAAATTAGGAACTTGTAATTCGGTTTTTGTTATAAGTTTATACATTTGTATTGCAAAGGCTTTGTTTCCATACGTTCCAACATGATCAATGTTGTCTTATCAAGAATATATTGCAGCATTTATTGTACTTGTCTTTTTTTGTCACACCCAGCATTCACGTCCATACAATAGTTAGCATATTTCCGCTGTTGAAGATAGCCAGCTGTGCACTTTTATGACATTGCTTGTCATTAGTTAAAAAAAAAACTAATTTGAATGAGTTTCTGATTATACGATAAAAAAATGCAAAAGTGATGAACACTTTACCGATGGCTAAAAAAAGATGTACTAACCGAGTATACAGCCAGTATTGATTGTTGGCGCCATGATTGATATTAAGCAACTCTTCATCAACTGGTTCCTCAAGATCCACAAGTACGTTTGAGCCATCAGCATCGGGCATCCACACGTACCGGCTCACCCCCTCCACATAGTGGCTGTTGTCCTCCGGGATAACATGGCCGGAACATACTTTAAACATAATTTCAGTAATAGTTTTGTTTCATTTGACCACATCCACATTGTTAGATTAAATTCGATTTAATAATAATAATAACCTTTTATAAGATAACCAGGATCCAATTTGATAGTAGTACAATAACTTGTAACTATTGCCAGTAATACATATAAACAACCTTAATCTATACGCCTCCTGCCTGACCCATGAATCGAGGTATCAATACTCATGTGAGCATTAATACATCGATTCATGTACAGACAGTCAAGTCTACTGGCTATCAAGCTTAAAACTCTGTTGTGACTAGCCCGCCCTCTGTTCAGCATTGACACGCACCGCTTGCGCAGAATAGCGTAGAAACAATCAATACGCGCCTTCGCAAACATACGATGCACTAAAGTGACGGAGCAACATCGTTCTAAGCGCATTATTGTATTATACCCTTAGGGCAATGTCCAACTGTCCAATTAGCACACACAATAGTTATAAAATGGCCAAATGGCTCCAGAAATAAATATATAGGTATGAGTTCGTGTAACCAAACTTAAACGGATGCAAAGATAATTTACTTACAGGTTAGGAGCGCCGCTACAACTATCACAGTCTTCATGTTGGTTTTTGGTGTGCACATAGTTGATATTTTGTTTTGTAGGGGTTTATATAAAACTTTTTTTTGTTATCTAAGAAATGTTAGATAAATTAATCTAAGTATTACAAATAAATAAAGGATAACTATCGCTAATTGTTTTGTTTATTCGTTAGGGAAAACACATTCGTTATATTTATCATCACATCACTTGCTTTCACTCCAAATCTATCTATCAACCTAGATCTTTCTTTAGTTGATTATTGTTTATTTTATTTTATTGAGGAAAATAAACAATGATTACAGGTTTTAAAGAAACGGCGGTTCCGGGTTTCTATCATTTAAAACATTTCAAGGACTGACTGAATGGCCGTGGCAGTTCTCCTTGTCCCTTCTTCGTTGGCAGAACGATTTACTGTTTGAGAGGTTGTGAATGAACTGTTCGTCAGTTTAAATTTTACGTTTTTTGGATGTCTAGGCTGATAGTAATTTTTTGAACTAGAATCATTCAACGTTTAACAACTTGGCGTGTTGTAAGTCAGCCCTATGAAAATGACTGACCAGGACTCAGTCAAGTAGTCTGTGACTACTTTGTTTTATTTTAAATATACTATTCTATGTAATCCTTCTAGGGCGGATCCGACATGGTTAGCTTAGGTTAGAAGTTGGCTTCGTGGCTATTTTTTTTACCTATAAAACCACTCTGGGGCGTCATGGTTCTGTTGACACCATATTTGTTTTGGTGACTAGTCACTATGTCCAATTCACCTCAGAGGCCTACAGAGGATAGTATAGTTTAAATAAAAGAACTCATGAAAACGCTTTTTTTGTTGTTGCGCGTTTGAAATCCTCATGGACTTCCTCCATCGTGGGGGTGACGGAGGGGCCTGCCGGACCCTTGCCGGCTAAAACCACCGCGGTGTTCCACCTCTGCCTATGGCCGGGGGTGCGGGTTTGACATAAGCATTCACCGCTCCCCCAACAGGCCTTGACCCGCTGAACCTCAGCGAGTCCCACCTCCCAGTGCGGCCATTCCATTCCCATAACGACCGAACCCACTCTAGAGTGGCGCGCGTGGAACACTGCGCCGCCAACTCGGGCCTATCTGGTCTGACGACGGACGGACGCCCGTAGCCTGCCGCCCACAGGTCACCTCTCATGGAGATCAGATAGTTTTGCGCCCTACTCGGGCACCCGGTGCGTCTCCTGCGGGAGGGGAGAGAAGATGCGGCTTCTCACTCCTGCTCAGCTGCCTCCTTTACAAACATGACATCCTCGCAAATGGAGACAACTCCGTCCCATGCGCTCCCGCTGTCGACCATCGATTGAATGACGGCCGGAACCGCCTATTGCCGCAACGAGGCCACGGCGCAGTCTTGCCCAAGCTGGGCACTCCTCCAATGTTTGCTGTGCCGTATCCTCCGGGCAAGCTGTTGCCGACCTATATGATACAGGTGCTTCCCAAAGCAGTCGTGGCCAGTCAGTCGGAAGCTGAGGGCGCCATGCCGCCTCTCAATCCACGTCTTCATGAAGGGTCTTATCGCCGCTATCACGGCGTGGCCCGCAGGTCACCCTAACCAAACATCACAAGTTCATCAATATCTAATTTAAATAAAATTACTACACGACATTCAACCCTCTGGTTAATCGTTGCGCTCAATGACTTTGCTAGTTGTCCTTCACCTATTTAATTGGAGGTCGGTGTTTAATGAACAGCCTAGGTGTCCAATTCGCTGGTTAATTTAACCAGATGGTTGCGACATCTATATATAAAAAAAAGGTTTTTCAAAAAAAAGAAAACCACCTTCAAAAACTAAAAAGTGATAAATAACTTTAGCACAGAACACACATTACTTTAATTTCGGAAGTCGGTGGCGGTGGCTTTGAGTTTGTTGTTTTGTATTGCCACAGACTTCCGAAAGTAAAGTAATGGGTGTTCTGTGCTAAAGTTATATATCACTTTTTAGTTTTTGAAGGCGGTTTTCTTTTTTTTGAAAAAACTTTTTATTTTTCGCCTTTTAGTGTTGCCTTAACATCCAAAGCCATTAAGAAACGACGGCACACTTAAAAGAGATTGTAAATCCCTAAAGATTGAAGAAACTAAAACGTCGTCTAAGTATGCTTTTTCGGAATTTATTGATTTTCTCAAAAAGGGCTAGATCAATTTTGGTAAAATTTATATGGGACCATTTCGGAATAAACCCCTTTCGAACAAGAAAGAAATATGCAAATCCGTCTATATATGACAGAGTTATGCCCGAAAATGCATAAAAAAAAAAATATAAACATTCGAATTGATAACCTCCTCCTTTTTGAAGTCGGTTAAAAATGAATCCCTATTTCCCTTGGTCACGGCATCACGCGTGAACGGCTGGGCCCAATTGGATACCTAATTCTTTTTTTATAATATTCCTTGAAGTACGAGGATGGTTCTTACGGCGAGAAAAGTTTAAAAAATTGCCTGACAAAAAAAATAGGGTAGGTGTAGGGTAGGTGTACGGTAGGTGTACGGTAGGTGTACGGTAGGTGTACGGTAGGTGTACGGTAGGTGTAGGGTAGGTGTAGGGTAGGTGTAGGGTAGGTGTAGGGTAGGTGTACGGTAGGTGTAGGGTAGGTGTAGGGTAGGTGTAGGGTAGGTGTAGGGTAGGTGTAGGGTAGGTGTAGGGTAGGTGTAGGGTAGGTGTAGGGTAGGTGTAGGGTAGGTGTAGGGTAGGTGTAGGGTAGGTGTAGGGTAGGTGTAGGGTAGGTGTAGGGTAGGTGTAGGGTAGGTGTAGGGTAGGTGTAGGGTAGGTGTAGGGTAGGTGTAGGGTAGGTGTAGGGTAGGTGTAGGGTAGGTGTAGGGTAGGTGTAGGGTAGGTGTAGGGTAGGTGTAGGGTAGGTGTAGGGTAGGTGTAGGGTAGGTGTAGGGTAGGTGTAGGGTAGGTGTAGGGTAGGTGTAGGGTAGGTGTAGGGTAGGTGTAGGGTAGGTGTAGGGTAGGTGTAGGGTAGGTGTAGGGTAGGTGTAGGGTAGGTGTAGGGTAGGTGTAGGGTAGGTGTAGGGTAGGTGTAGGGTAGGTGTAGGGTAGGTGTAGGGTAGGTGTAGGGTAGGTGTAGGGTAGGTGTAGGGTAGGTGTAGGGTAGGTGTAGGGTAGGTGTAGGGTAGGTGTAGGGTAGGTGTAGGGTAGGTGTAGGGTAGGTGTAGGGTAGGTGTAGGGTAGGTGTAGGGTAGGTGTAGGGTAGGTGTAGGGTAGGTGTAGGGTAGGTGTAGGGTAGGTGTAGGGTAGGTGTAGGGTAGGTGTAGGGTAGGTGTAGGGTAGGTGTAGGGTAGGTGTAGGGTAGGTGTAGGGTAGGTGTAGGGTAGGTGTAGGGTAGGTGTAGGGTAGGTGTAGGGTAGGTGTAGGGTAGGTGTAGGGTAGGTGTAGGGTAGGTGTAGGGTAGGTGTAGGGTAGGTGTAGGGTAGGTGTAGGGTAGGTGTAGGGTAGGTGTAGGGTAGGTGTAGGGTAGGTGTAGGGTAGGTGTAGGGTAGGTGTAGGGTAGGTGTAGGGTAGGTGTAGGGTAGGTGTAGGGTAGGTGTAGGGTAGGTGTAGGGTAGGTGTAGGGTAGGTGTAGGGTAGGTGTAGGGTAGGTGTAGGGTAGGTGTAGGGTAGGTGTAGGGTAGGTGTAGGGTAGGTGTAGGGTAGGTGTAGGGTAGGTGTAGGGTAGGTGTAGGGTAGGTGTAGGGTAGGTGTAGGGTAGGTGTAGGGTAGGTGTAGGGTAGGTGTAGGGTAGGTGTAGGGTAGGTGTAGGGTAGGTGTAGGGTAGGTGTAGGGTAGGTGTAGGGTAGGTGTAGGGTAGGTGTAGGGTAGGTGTAGGGTAGGTGTAGGGTAGGTGTAGGGTAGGTGTAGGGTAGGTGTAGGGTAGGTGTAGGGTAGGTGTAGGGTAGGTGTAGGGTAGGTGTAGGGTAGGTGTAGGGTAGGTGTAGGGTAGGTGTAGGGTAGGTGTAGGGTAGGTGTAGGGTAGGTGTAGGGTAGGTGTAGGGTAGGTGTAGGGTAGGTGTAGGGTAGGTGTAGGGTAGGTGTAGGGTAGGTGTAGGGTAGGTGTAGGGTAGGTGTAGGGTAGGTGTAGGGTAGGTGTAGGGTAGGTGTAGGGTAGGTGTAGGGTAGGTGTAGGGTAGGTGTAGGGTAGGTGTAGGGTAGGTGTAGGGTAGGTGTAGGGTAGGTGTAGGGTAGGTGTAGGGTAGGTGTAGGGTAGGTGTAGGGTAGGTGTAGGGTAGGTGTAGGGTAGGTGTAGGGTAGGTGTAGGGTAGGTGTAGGGTAGGTGTAGGGTAGGTGTAGGGTAGGTGTAGGGTAGGTGTAGGGTAGGTGTAGGGTAGGTGTAGGGTAGGTGTAGGGTAGGTGTAGGGTAGGTGTAGGGTAGGTGTAGGGTAGGTGTAGGGTAGGTGTAGGGTAGGTGTAGGGTAGGTGTAGGGTAGGTGTAGGGTAGGTGTAGGGTAGGTGTAGGGTAGGTGTAGGGTAGGTGTAGGGTAGGTGTAGGGTAGGTGTAGGGTAGGTGTAGGGTAGGTGTAGGGTAGGTGTAGGGTAGGTGTAGGGTAGGTGTAGGGTAGGTGTAGGGTAGGTGTAGGGTAGGTGTAGGGTAGGTGTAGGGTAGGTGTAGGGTAGGTGTAGGGTAGGTGTAGGGTAGGTGTAGGGTAGGTGTAGGGTAGGTGTAGGGTAGGTGTAGGGTAGGTGTAGGGTAGGTGTAGGGTAGGTGTAGGGTAGGTGTAGGGTAGGTGTAGGGTAGGTGTAGGGTAGGTGTAGGGTAGGTGTAGGGTAGGTGTAGGGTAGGTGTAGGGTAGGTGTAGGGTAGGTGTAGGGTAGGTGTAGGGTAGGTGTAGGGTAGGTGTAGGGTAGGTGTAGGGTAGGTGTAGGGTAGGTGTAGGGTAGGTGTAGGGTAGGTGTAGGGTAGGTGTAGGGTAGGTGTAGGGTAGGTGTAGGGTAGGTGTAGGGTAGGTGTAGGGTAGGTGTAGGGTAGGTGTAGGGTAGGTGTAGGGTAGGTGTAGGGTAGGTGTAGGGTAGGTGTAGGGTAGGTGTAGGGTAGGTGTAGGGTAGGTGTAGGGTAGGTGTAGGGTAGGTGTAGGGTAGGTGTAGGGTAGGTGTAGGGTAGGTAAATAGGCACGTAAATAGGCAGGTAAGTAGGTAGATAGGGACAGGACAACGTCTGTCGGGTCAGCTAGTATAATATATTATATCAGGTTGTATGTTAATGAAAAAGAATACAACAGTAATTAAATCATTAATATAATTAATAGAAGTCTCTTAACTTATAATTAAAGGCTGTGAAATAAATTGTGCACAATGGCTGCCGATACAGTTGGCTAATATTATTGACACAATTCAGCTTCAGCACCAATCTTTTAGAAAGGAAAACTTGATCCAGTCCTGAGGGCGTAAATACCGTTTCTGGGAAAACAAAATCATGTTAGCGTTAAGGGATATTTCGTACCTAATTAAAATATCATCCATTTTTTGGCACATATTTTAAATGGAAATCATAATTATGCACATATATGTAGCTTAGCGAAATATTTTTTAAGATCTTTCACTTGTAGAGTGTTACACAGTGAGATTTTTTTACATAGTATAAAACAACGTCGCACCCGCTTAGATTTTAAACCTTTAACTGCCGGGCCAAAAACGTTGAAGGTAAAACCTCCACTAGCGTAGGTCACCGGTGACCTACGCTAAAGTACAAAAACAGAAAATACAACTACATTAAAATCAAACGAAGATAGCTCTTTATATATTTTTTTAAATAACATTTACGTAGGTAGGTATTTTCATTAAGTTATAGCTCTAATATTTTTTTTGGATTTTCCCCTGGGTACCTCCGTGACGCTTTTCCGTAGTAAAAAGTATCTTATACGAGTAGTATCTACGTAGAACCTGGTATTCACATATCACCAAATGAAATACCAACATCCAGGCAGTATTTTATACATGTTTGTTTAGCCCACATTCACCATCGTTTTCTGTAAAACTATAGATTGAATTTTCGAAACCCGTCATTTAAAATCTTTATTATTACCACTACCACTATCATAATCACAAATACCATCTTTTTAAATATTTTTTTTTATGTACTGTAGCCCGAAAATAAAACTATACATGTGGTGTATAGTGAGGTTTTACAAACATAACAAAATATATTTATTTCTAATTTAGTGCCATAAAAAGTTGCTTATTGTGATAGCCATTTTCTGTTGACTGAAATATAAAAACAGTTTGCGATAAACACCGTTAAACTTGATATCTTTATAAACGCGGACGAAGTCGCGGGCAACAGCTAGTAACTATATACAGTGAAGTCCGATTTCGATGATTCTTTTTTTAATGGATAGTGGCTAAAGGTTAGGCAAACCAGGGGGACGTTCTATTGACTGCTCAGTGTAATTTGACTCAGCACCCTTTATTGTACGAACCCGACTTGTTCTTGGGCAGTGTCATAGGGCGTCTGTGTTTAGTGTAAAGTTCTAGCAAAAAATGTATGGACGGCTCATCGGTGCACTTTATTGCTTGTGCAATACGAAAAAATCATGTTGTCAAGTTTTAAGATATGTAATGGTCGATCATCATAGTTCTGAAAAGTTAGTTAGCTTAGAACTGTTTCTTAGCTAACTTCAGATATTTGTATCTCAATCCCGATTTCACGGCTGAACATTTATATTAACATTTAGAATAGGTACTTTTTATCCGGGTCAAAAATATTACTGACCTGTAATGCGTGGGCAGGGCGAGCTCCTGTCTAACGTCCAGCATTTCCAACAACATGAGCTCCCAAACTGAAGCCAACTAAGTGGACCTGGTTCCAGTTACCACCGGCGGTGTTGATGAGCCAGGTGAGAAAGTTTCCAAGGTGTTCGCCAACATTGGGGACACCAGAGACAGCAGTGTAGTAGTTGCTGTTGGCAAGGGCTCGCCAATCAACAACGATGACGTTACAATCCTGAATATCGAGGAATGCCGATGTGATGAGAGGGTTCATAGCAGTGTTTCCGTTGTTGTTCAACCCGTGAACGATAACGTTCAAGGTCGAGCGCCATTGTAATTGGAACTCCATATTGTGTTGACATTGCCATGGACAAACATTTGGATTGTGTCGATTATTCCTGAAATAAACAAGTACTCATAAGTTTGTTACACTTATATTTTTTTTAAATATGATTCTAACTTAATTATTTAGTTTTTTTCGTTCAACGTCCATGAATAAACATGTTAAACTGGTTCATCCAGATCTGTAACAATCTTTCCATCTTTTGTCAATAAACTTTTCAAGTAAACAGACACATTAAGTAGTTTGTTTCACACTTATATTATCATCTATCTTTATGTGTCCCACAGATCTATGTTCAAACACCATAACCACACCTACGACACTCCATACAAACGAAACGATTTAATTACCTACACTACAATCAAAATAATAGACTGTAGAAAAACGTGCGTGTGTGAGCGTGTCTTCGTTTGAACTAAAAGCAGTTTTGAGAGCACGTTCGACGCGGGAAGAGGTGAAGAACAGTGTTTCGGAGGAAGGCGGAGCGTGTGGCTACTGTACGGTAGCACTAATATTTATACTGTGCCATAACTATTGTCTCATCGTCAAGCTCACAGTTATTTATCAATATTTACGTAAAAATGTAACCTTTAAGTTTGAAGATAACTCTGTTAAGTCTAAAAATGTACCGGCATTTAAAATACGAGGGATTCGTTTAGATAGGTTTGGGCCCAGGAAAAGAATTTGAGATATTAAGGCTTGGGTAATGAAGAAGAAAAGGACAAGGGAATCATTTTAGGAATGCCGCTACATCGCTGATTTTATTTGAACGAGCAGTAAAATGTTTATAATACAATGAGCAGTTAAGCACTTCACTCATAGTAAAGAAAAAATAAACAAAGCGAGTAAACAGCCAGTATTGATTGTTGGCGCCATTCCTGGTTTTAAGCAACTCTTCATCGACTGGCTCGTTAAGGTTCATTAGTACGGGTGTCCCTTCAGCGTCGGGCATCCAAACGGAGTGATCTTTCTCCTCCACGTTGTGACTGTTGTCCGTTGGGATGACATGGCCGGAACATACTTGAAACTAATATGCCAACCAGTTTAGGAACTTGTGCTACAAACAATAGAATAAAAATATGTTTTATAATTTGCAAATGAAGCCTTTTTTACAATTCCCTACTTAGATAACCCCACAGTTAAATAAAAATATTTTTTTATTTTTACTGCAGCTTTTAATATTCTGTAACTTCAATGAAAGTAGGTGGGCCAGCGTTATTTAATAAATCCAAGTTGATTCCTGAAATAAGCAGCTGTGCTAAAGATGTCGATGAAATCGAACCATAAAAATATCCCCACAGTCTTTTTTACTGTTTCCTTACGGAAACCTAAATATTACCTGGTAGTTGCGAAAAGTTTTGTGTAAGATCATTTAGAGTAAATTATTATAATTTAAGGGTTAGGTATACTTACAGGCTGCTAGAGCAGTTACTACCACGATAGTCTTCATGCTAGAATTCGGTACAATAGTTAGCCTTTAACTACTGACAATCCGGAAGTACAGATCTAGTTACTAATTATAGACCAATTTCAATACTCCCTTCTACATCAAAAATATTAGAAAAAAATATAAACAATAGACTTGTTTATTACCTTGAAAAAATCCATTTCCTTGCACCTGCGCAATTTGGTTTCAGAACTAAATTACTACAGCGGATGCGGTACATAACCTGACCGATTATGAAACACAGGAATTCGACAAAAGGAACCAGATCCTGGAAATTTTCCTTGATTTAGACAAAGCCTTTGACACAGTCTCAATTTCTATTCTTTTAAAGAAGTTAGAGGCCATCGGTATCAGGGGTACGCCTCTGAAACTCTTTGCGGACTACCTAGACAATCGACATCATTGTGTTAGAATAGATAATATTATAAGCGATGAACAGGAAAACACTGGTTTCGGTGTCCCTCAGGGAAGTATCCTTGTCCCTACCCTTTTCCTGATTTATATTAATGACTTGTGTAATCTCAATATAGAACAAGGCAAAATTGTATCGTACGCTGATGACACGGTATTAATATTTACCGCAAAAACTAGCACCGAACTGCACGAAACCGCTCAAACAGGTTTTAATACTGTGAATACGTGCCTTCAAAGACACCTACTAACATTAAATGCTGATAAGACCAAATACGAGTATATTCACTTCTCCATGCGCAAGTCTCAACTTAATATTACTAACCCTCACCTATATGCACACCAATAATAGGCCAGTCAACACGTGTAGGTGTCCTATAATCATTAAAACTTGCAATATTAAATATCTCGGGGTCATAATCGACGACACTCTCTCTTTTAATCAACATATTGAAAGTCTGGTCAAACGTACTCGTAAATTAATATATGTGTTTAAAAAGCTACGATCAATTGCAGACCCGAAATTAATCAATCAAATATATCTCTAGCCCTAAGCCGATCAATAATTCAATATTGTATTACTTCCTGGGGTGGAGCACTAAAAACGAATTTACTTCCTCTGGAACGTGCCCAGAGAGCAATTTTAAAAGTAGTCAATTTCCAACCCTTTTTCTTTCCCACACATCTATTATATATATCCTGCAATGTGTTGACTGTGCGTCACACCTTGCTTACCTACAATACTGATCATCATACTAATAAGAGACGGAACGATATAGTATGCAATTCAAATTCGACTTCAAAACATGTCTTTGCAGAAAGATATTTTCATTCCTAGGTCCATTTCTGTACAATAGATTAAAATAGAGTACTAAGTATTTATAAGTTGAATTACTTTCGCTGTAAAAAAATAATGTTTCAATATTTAAAAACTATTCTTACGAACAGGCAGAAAACTTGCTCGTAGTATGCAAATAACATTACTAACAGATATTTTTTGTGTCTACGTAGGTATTACTAGCTTTACGTTAATTTAAGTTTTTTAAATGTAATTTAGTGTTAATTTATTACAAATATATAGAAGCACTTCCTGGCCTGAAACACAGGTTCCACCTAGTTTAGGCAAATGAGCACCTATATTCTATTTTAAATTCTAAGATATTTTGTGTATGTGTATTTTTATTAAATAAACAATTATTATTATTATTATTACTGAGGTGGGGACCTCTCAGGCCTCGAGAAAGTAAAATTGTTAAATTACTCTTTTCTCTCCCGCATAACATATGCGTACCTTCTAGTACCTTCGAGTTTAGTTGCGCTGAGGCTGTCAATGTCTGTTCAAGTGTTTACGCGCGCAATTTCGGTAAGTAAGTTCATTTTGAAATTTTTCGTGGGCCTCTCAGTATTTTTTATAAATAGTTTTGATTTGGTTATCTCGTCTATCTTTTCAGTAGTTTGAAAACTTTTACAATATGGAGTCTAGTACGTCGTCTGGGAGAAAAAGGTCTGTTGGTAATAATAATCAACATGTAGCGAAATATAGTGTCAGGAAACAACGATTTGAGGACAGTCATTAATTCGATCCTTTTATGGGCAAAATCGCTAAAAATGGGCTCACCAGCTACCCTCTAGAGCCGTTCGAGTTTCTCAACACAATATTTTTTTTTTGTTTTTTTCATTTGATAGGCATACGTTTGACCACTATCTCACCTGATGGGAAGCGATGATGCGGTCTAAGATGGAGCATGCTTGCCTAGAAGTAACCTATTCACTCTACCTATATACTTAGACAAACTAACTTCTAAAACGATCCAAATGATCCTTCAATATGCGAAGCAAGTTTACCCAGACTCTGTTCAATTTACAATAATTGATGTCTGTTATTTTTTGTTTCTATAATAGTATTACAATTACTGATGCGCCGTTTGCTAGAAAGATTATTTAAAATTAAGATTGAAAGTTAATTTGTTGATTTTTTAAATAATTTTAATGAATACTTGTGATTCATGATCTCATGTAATTTTTGCCAAAATATTCTTAGTGTTTTCTAAACTTCGAAATAATAGATTATTTATAAACAATCAAATTACACAAAAATAATTTTATTTCATTTAAACATATCCACTCAAGCTTATTATTAAACATTAAACCCTAAAAACCTAAAGATTTTTAAATATAAGCACATATATATACGGGCCTCTGAGGCCCCCACGTCAGTGTTTACGTGAAAGTAAATTCACCTCAGTAGCTGAAGGTTAGCTCTCTGGGGGTTGATATTAAAAATGTTATCTCAGACTTGTGAGATTAGGTAATTAATCTCAGTAAAGGATTATATTTATTTCAGATTATGTAAGGAAAATGCGATAATTAATGTTTTATCACTTTTAACCAAGGATCAAGTGTCCTCTCAAGGTCTTCTTAGGTAATAAATAAATTATTTGATGAAAAAGTCTTGGTATTAGTCAATTTACAGAAGAGTACCTACTCTTATTTTTTATCTTTAATAGTAATAAGGGTGGATTGTGCTGAGGAATATGCAGGGCATAATTCATATTTTATACATCCGCATTTATTAACTACTGGATAACTGTTTAAAGCCTTTTCTAGAACCATTAGAACGTCATTGTGCAGTCATTGCTTTTAATTCGACCGCCAATGATCGACCATTATGAATTTAGCAGATTACGAACTTTTAGCAAAATGACAATGGGATCGTGTTGGAATGACGAAATTATAAAAATAGCAGACTTGGCCCCCTAGTTAATGAACCCACTTTAGGAATCGCTGACATAGAAGATTGTCGGACTGAACCGGACGTGTTTGAGGTACAAAGGTATAGTAAAAGGTAGGCTAGATAAAATTTTAAACAGTGCAGAAATCAAATACGGTTTCTTTATAGATTTTCTGTGCCGACTTTATAAACTCGTATTTACATTTTTAATATGGAACAGTTATAGAAAAAAAAAATAACAAGTAAGTAGTTAAATTAAGAGCAATTTAATCGTTTTTATCAATAAATCAGATTCATTATAAACATATAAATGCTACTTAATATTTAAATGTTAATCAGAATTAGTTTGCAGGATCAATCAAATGTATGTTATGATCTGTAGTTTAGAAAGGCCAGTTTGCTCCAGTCCTGAGTCCGAATATACCATTTCTGTAAAAAAATAATCAAGTAAACATCTATTCTATGAAGCATACTTTTAGTTTCTGTACTCGTCATGAATTATACGTTTGAAATACTATGGGAGCAACTCTGAAATCAAGAGCAAAAAAGTCCAATGCTCTATTCATTTATGTTCACGTGAATCGTTGCAATGTTGAAAAGCTGATTCTTTTGATACGAAAATGTTATTTCTCTTTCAGGGATGCAAGTCGTATTTAGTATCGAAATTCGTAGTAGTAGTTATTTTTATAAAGAAACAATTGTACCTAATATGCAAGAAAGGAGTATTGAGTACTCACCCGCGCTTGCCGACGATGGCATTTCCCATATTGAAGGCGCCCCCATTGCAAGTTCCGAGCTCAGCCTCCCAAACATTGGGACATTGTCTTCCAACTAAATGGTTGTGGCGGACGGTGGAGGCGAACAGTTCAGTCGACCGGCCGTGAGAGCAGGTGCTCACCCAGCAACCAGGTTGAGGATTTTTACCACCATTGGGGTAGAAGTCGGCGTTAGCAATTGGGTTCATGATGCCGAGGAGGTTACCATCAGTGTGAATGGCTTCAACATACTGGCCAGCGTTGCCACTCAAAGCGTTGCCGTTGTTTCCCCATCCAGGGCCAGCGGGGTCCAGACCTGCGACCGAGTAGATTGGTTAAAAGGTTTATAGCTAAGTCAAGATCTTGACGGAATTACATTATGCGTGTTGTGAAACAAATATCCTTCAAAAATAATAAAATACTGACCAGTTACACGGGCAGCACGACCACCAGTCTGGCGCCCAGCGCTTCCGACAACGTGAGCACCCAAACTGAAGCCAACAAAGTGGACCTGGTTCCAGTTACCACCAGCGGTATTGATGAGCCAGTTGATAAAGTTTCCGAGGTGCTGGCCTATACCAGGGACACCGGCGGCAGCAGTGTTGTAGTTGGAGTTAGCGAGAGCTCGCCAGTCAACAACGATGACGTTACAGTCCTGAACTGCGAGGAATGCGGATGTGATGAGGGGGTTCAGAGCAGTGTTTCCATTGTTGTTCCATCCGTGGACGATAATTTTTAGAGGCCTGCCGCCATTGTAGTTCGATGACCAGATTGTGTTGGCATTGCCATTGACAATGACATTGGCATTGTTAGGGTTATTCCTGAAAATATATTTATAAACAATTTAGTGTTGATAAATTAATATCGTTCTTAATAATTGTAAAAGATAGGTGTAGGTATTATAGACATCAGCTTTATTGCTCTTATGGTCTGCTATAATAGAGATGGAGAAACTGTAAGAGTTCATTTTTGACTGTAGAACATTGAAATGAAGAAATATTTTGACTATTTTATCAGAAGATAGAAATAACTTATTAAAAGTCAAAAAGATAGAAGAACAGATACTATTTTTGAAAAAATATATAAAGAAGAACTACACCTGTTATAAAATCACAGATTACCTGGTGAACAACCAGTACGCGTTGTTAGCTCCATTTCTGGAGTTCAGCAAAGCTTCATCGACTGGTTCGTGGAGGTCCACGAGGACAGGTGTGCCTTCACTATCAGGCATCCAGATGTAGCGGCTCTCTCCCTCCACATAGTGGCTGTTGTCACCCGGGACGGTTGGAAGAGCGTTGCCGGAGCACACTTGAAAATCAAAGACACGGCCGAAAAATTAAGAATATTGGAAGGACTCACCATCATAATCATCATCCCTGCCAAATCATTTGAAGGTGACGGAGAAAATGATATTTGAAATATGTATAGATCTAAATGTGTTTAGTGATTAGCTATGCAACAGGGTCTAAGACATATTAATATCTTTGCTGGACTAAAGTTAAAACTTGACTTATGAAATATAAACAAATGTATACCAAGTAATATATAGGGTGACTGGTAATTAGTGTACGATACTTAAACACGTGATTGTGTTCATGATAACAAACCACTTTCCCGAAGAAACTTTTTTTTTTGTGCTGGTTCTCTTTATGTCACAGGCGTGCGCGCGCGTGAATTTCATACGGCTGTTGTGTTATTGTGATAAAACTGAACCAGTACAAAAAACATTTTTTCTTCGGGAAAGTTGTTTGTTATCATGAACAAAACCACGTGTTTAAGTATCGTACACTAATTACCAGTCACCCTATATTTTATTTATTTTTTATTTAATAACATGTACACTATCTATATATATATAAGTTTGTATACTAACACGCTACGAAGGCCGCAGCTACTACAAAAAATTTCATGTTCACAAGATAATTAGTTACTGCTACAGAGGGTGATATCGTAGGCGCTTTTATAAATGGTGTTATCGCATTACACGTGAGCAATTTTTTAATAAGTTAATCCGTCAATGAAGAGATTTGTTTCAGATATCTAATTTATCTTTCTTTTTTGCGTTTGTTTCCATTATATGTAAGGTTAGATTAACAGAGGAAGTTTGTTTAATATTAAGTATTGATATTTTGGCACAAAAATTAGCCTACACCCTAGGGTTTAGGCTAATTTTTGTGCCAAAATAGTCAGTCGCCCAGAAGCTAGCTGCGTGGATTTCAGAATTAAGAAAAAGTTCTAAGACATCCCAGGAAAACATAAGATCAGAATAAAAATTATTCAATGTACACACATTAATAAAATATTGGTCTAACTTGACACTGTTAAGTTATATCAATATTTTTTTTGTAGTTTTAAAGTCGTGCAAAATGAGGTTCAAATTGGGACACAAGAAACTTTTGCTAATATTGTGCGAAATGGAGAGCAAGCGCCACTGAAGAGTTACGATGACTGGATTTTGGTTCAGAAAAAAAGACGATTTACTGGTAACAAAGGAAAGGCTACCGTAAAACCGGATGGAAAGTTTTAGGCCGCAGATATTAAAATACCTGTTTATGTTTATAATGTTGATAAATCGGTTACAAATGAGGATATCATGACATATATAAAAGAAAAATCAAATTTACAAGTACATGTGGAAAAAATTACAATGAAATTGGATAAAGATTATAATGGTTACAAAATTTTTATACCTAAACATAATGAGGATATTTTCATGAATGATGAATTTTGGCCGGACGGCGTATCTTATCGTCGATTTGTAAATTTTAAAAATAATAAGAGAGACTCAGGTGAGACACGGAATACGAACAAACCTATAAATAATGGATAGTTCTGTAAAAATGATAAGCTTCAACTGTAAATGTGTAAAAACCTCGGTTGACTATTAGGCGACTGTGTGTAGTGACATAATAGCTTTGCAAGAAACTTGGTTGATGCCCCACGACTTAGCATTTCTTGGCAGTATACATGATGATTTTGCTTTTACCGGGACCTCTGCGGTTGATACATCAGATGGTATACTTCGAGGTAGGCCATATGGAGGGGTGGCCCTGCTGTGGAGGAAAAGTTTATTTTCGTCGGTGTTTGTGGTACCCTGCAATAGTGTTCGTCTTGCGGCTATTAGAGTGCAATTGTTCGACCAAGAAATACTAGTTTTTTCGGTGTATATTATGCCTACTGACTGTAATGATAACTTAGTTGAATTTACTGATTGCCTAAGTGAAATGACGGCAATTATGGAAAATAGTAATATTCAATCTGTGTTTATGTTAGGAGACTATAATGCTCATATTAGTGAATTATTTGGTAACGAATTAGCAAAGTTTTGTGATGAGCAGTCCTGTTTGTGTGCGGATATCGAACTCCTTCCGCGAGATTCGTTTACGTTTGTAAGTGATGCGCACGGGTGCAAGCGGTGGCTCGACCATTGTGTCGTCACACAGGCTGCGCGTCGCACAATCGTTAGAGTGGATGTATTATACGATAGTTATTGGTCTGATCATTTGCCTTTAAAAGTGGAATGTGATTTAAAACTATTGGAACCTAATATTGTTTAAGCGAAAGAGAGCATAAACAATATTGTATGGGGGGAACGAGACCTAAAGCAAATAAAGTAGTATGAAGAGTTGTGTCACTCACGTTTACGTGATATAGATTTTCCCCAGAATCTATCTAACTGTGCGGACTCAGTATGTGAGGACCTAAATCACCGATCTATCTTAGATGATATGTACAGAAACATTGTTAGTATATTATCTGAGTCGGCTAGACGTAGTTGTATATTTATTAAAAAAAACAAATACAAACCGTTAACAGGGCGGAATAGGCATGTTAAAAGCGCTCACGGTGAGGCTCGGCTTGCATTTCAAATGTGGAGTCTGTATGGTAATCCGCTCTCAGGAATTATTTTTGATAAAATGCGCGAAACTCGAAAAGTATTCAAATCTAAATTGAAATGGTATCGTAATAACCAAGTGCAAATCAAGATGGACATTATAGCTGAATAGCATAACAAAAAAGATTTCAGTAAATTTTGGAAAAACACCAATGCCATGAACCCCAGGCAGAGCGTCCCTGTGAGCGTGGCAGGTAAGTGCAGCCCCTTGTCGTGTGTGTTGCAAATATGTTCATGAATCAATTCAAGGTTGATCCACCTTTAAACTTAGCTACGACTGCGTCATGTGTGCCCAACGCTGAGAGGAACTCCCCATTGAAGTTCCAGTACCACGGAGGTTGCTAATGTCATCAATAATATCGATACCAGAAATTTCAATTGTCGTAAAGGACATTTTGACGAAAATGAGTTATATACATATTTGGAATCAGCGTCGCGAGCTCTATCGATTGGTATATTTAAAATAATTATATCTTTTAAAAAAAGACCTTTACGACCTGGGTTTTCAACAGTTCTAACCTGTTTTTTTTACTATTTGAGATGTATCGTAAAAATAATTTTCAATAGGGAGCGTAAAGGCATGATTTTTATTATTTATGAGGTCGTAATCGCATTTTTGCTTTAAACTTTTTATACGACATTATATACAATATTATTATTATAAATGAACTGGTCGTAGATGTTATTTGATAATTCGAAACCCATACGACCTAATCTATGCTTTGCTTTATCTTACGTAATTAAGGCGCAAAGGTAGTTTGTTTTTTTTATTGTCCTTTACGACCCTAATTTTAAGAGAAAGTCATTTATAGTTTTTCTCTCGTTCATGATGCCGATGGCGCAAAGAAATATGCGACAGGTTACGACCCGTGACGATAAGTTGCGCAGAGGCATGATGCCTATGGTAACAGGGGTGTGTTTTTTTTTTTATTTGCTTTGTGCGGCTGTGATATCACTGCGACCAGAGTTGGTCTATTGTGATCGCCGCTTGTGTTGGTTAGAGATCGCCGCCAAACCCTGCAGGATCTGCTTTGGGGCGATCTCCATTAGTTCATCCGGGGTTAACAGGTATTTGCCCAGATGATTGTTGCGCTTGTGCATTAGTGCTCCGCATTCCCCCAGAAGGTAAAGTGGCGTTTCATCAGCCTCATTACAGCGTCTGCAGGTTTGCGTAGCACTTAACCCCAGGTGGAACATGTGCTTGTTTAAGCAGCAATGTCCTGTAGTGGCTCTAGCTACAATGCGCAAGTTGTTCCTACTGAGTGCTAGGTTAACCCCAGGTGGAACATGTGCTTGTTTAAGCAGCAATGTCCTGTAGTGGCTCTAGCTACAATGCGCAAGTTGTTCCTACTGAGTGCTAGGGCTTGGTTACTAAGCCTTCGGTCATAGGCTTTGATGAGTGCTTTCGAGTGTAACATGCCCGGAGACTCCTTCCATAACTTTCTGGAAGCTTCGAGGCATGCTTTAGTCAGGGTGCTCTGAGCTAGGCTTTTCGGTATACCACAGAAGGGCTCCGGACCCTGTTGCGTGATATGCGCCCCCACCCTTGCAGGCTCATCGGCACGTTCATTGCCAATAATACCTGCATGCCCAGGCACCCATCTTAATACTACTCTATTCTTATTGAATAGAGAGTTAAGTTTAGCCATGCATTCCTCTAGCAGTTTCGATGAGACTATATTCGAGTCCAGTGCTAGTAGAGCAGCTTGGCTATCTGAATTAATGTGTATGGTTAGGTTGACGTATTGCCTTTGCAGATTTATTTCCGCACATTCTAGGATTATCCAGGTCATGCCTAAGGGTGATCTTGTCTTTGCGTCTGAACCTGAAATAAAGAACATCACTCAGACTACTCCTATTGACGAGATACTGACTGCTGACGTTATCCAGGACATGCCTCTGGTTGATGTTGTCTTTGTGTCTGAACCTGAAATAAAGAAGATCACTCAGACTACTCCTATTGACGAGATACTTACTGCTGACGGTATCCAAGGCTTGCCTCCAGGTGATGATGTCTTTGTGCCCGAACCTGAAATAAAGGAGATTACTCAGACTACTCCTATTGACGAGATACTTACCACTGACGTTACCCAGGACATGCCTCCGGGTGACGTTGTCTTAGCGCCTGAATCTGAAATAAAGAAGAACACTCAGACTTCTCCTACTGAGGTTATACATGAACCAGGGGTGCATCATTCCTATGACATTTCTTGTACTGAAATAGTAACAGACTACGTTGACCAATCTACATTATTTCAAGAACCTCCAGTATACACTTCTTTGAAAACAGTGGTCTTTCAGCACAAACCTAAGGATATAGAAGAGAATAAGGGTTCTCCTTCGCTAATCAATATGTTTGATACATCTTTTTTTGATTTAACAAATGACACCAGTGATCATGATATGAATTGGGGGTCTAAATAGGCCACATTATCCTAAACCTAGTAAGAAACGTCATAAGATTTTAAAATCCTACGTTGATTATCTTTCTGATAATGAAGACTTTTCAGCGGGTAGTTCCGATCCTTGGAGCACGAATGAGTCCGAGAGTTCAATTAATAGCGAGAATAAAAAGAAAAAGTATACTAAAAAGAAACAAAAAATGATAGATAAGAACGAAAAGAAAGCCAATACCATAGAAAACTTAATTAAAGACAAAACCAAACAGGAAAACAAAAATAAGCTTAGGAAACAACAAAAAAATGCTGGTAAGTCGTATGAAACAAGATCAGGAACTCTAGTAGAAGAGAAGTCAATGAAAATAAATCCATGCTTACCTGATGTATGTGCTAGAAAATATTACGAAGTATTAAAGACTTTCTTCCTGAAACCGACGAGGAAGACGATGTTGATACAATTGACCTTTTAAAATGTTTCCAATGCTAAAATAACCACTAAATGGATGGATTTTGAAACAAAAAAGTTTTTTTCAGTACCTACTATGTTTAGTGGTTATTTTAGCATTGGATAAACATTTTTTATCATTTTAATTTTATTGCTATAAAATACCACTGTTTAAAAAAATAATGTTAAAGTTTTTAAAATTCCTAATAATTTTAAAAGACTGAAGTTATAATTAATACTTTAGAATGTCAATTATTTAAGTTTTGGATTCTAGTGGGCAAAATTTGTTATTATTTTGGTTATTTTACTTTTCTTATTAAGTTACAATATTTAATAAACAATATTTTCAAAATAGTCTTAACTGTTTTTAAAATATTGTTTAAGATTCAATAATAATTATAAAAAAACTAGTTAGAAGATTAGTTTATTAACTGATTATTCTGAAAATTTAGTTGTTTTTCAGCATCGCAATAATTATTTTTATTTTAAATAAACAAAATAGCATCAGATTTTGTTTTAAATTTTGAGTTCCTATTAGAATAACATTTTTAACACTGTTTTACCAAATATTTTGATTAATAAATAAAAAATAGTAAAAACGACCTTTTATTTCACATAGTTTATTACCTATTGTAGGTATTCGTTAACTAGATCTTTAGATTTTTTGTTCCTTTACCCCCTCAGTCTCTGACCTAATTGACTTGTACTAACTATTGATGTTCAACATTAGTCCTTTGCTACACATCTGACTTCATCATAACCAATATTTCGTGGCTGTAAAGTACTTCAGTTCAATTTTTGTGGGCTGTAAAGGACTCTCATTTTCGTCAATATTTAAATTTGGTTTATTTTGTTAATTAATATGGATAGATCATAAAAAAATAGTTGTGGTTTCTGAAGACATCAAGAATATAGTGCTACGTTTGAAAAAGATATTAGACAAAAACAATTTTATTTTTTGTTTTTTTGCTCTACTAAAAACTCGTGTTTTGTCCTTTACGACAATTGAAATTTCCGGTATCGATATGATTGTAAGGGGTAAGTCTCCGGGACATGATCACCTCAGCGTTGAGCACTTGCGATATGCGGGTGTGCACTTGCCAAGGGTATTAGCTATGTTTTATACATTGTGCATGGGTCATTCCTACCTACCGAGCGAACTTATGAAAACCATTGTTGTCCCAATAGTTAAGAATAAGACGGGGGATTTGGCAGATCCTGCAAATTACAGGCCCATTTCCCTAGCTACTATTATAGCAAAAGTTCTGGACTGTCTGCTTGACACACATATTGACAAACATTTCTACACATTACCTTTCGGCAGTACTGCAGTAGTTTTTCTATGAACGGGGTGCACACCAACTGCAACTTGTCCGCTCCGGTGTAGTACTTAAAACCTAATGCATTTGACTACAGTCTTTGCTGAGAAGGGTACGAAATACCAATTTGATTAAATGCTTTTAAACAAATGAAAACACTTATGTACAGCACGTCGACTTGCAAGATGCACAATTCGGATTTAAAGCCGGTCTGTCGACAGAGAGCGCCATATTGTGCCTGAAACATACTGTCAGGTACTACACAGAGAGGAGGACGCCGGTGTACGCGTGCTTCCTGGACCTATCAAAAGCTTTTGAACTTGTAAATTATGATTTGCTATGGGATAAGCTGGGACGCGCGGGTGTACTGGTGGAATGTACTTCTCTCCTTAAGTACTGGTACTCAAATCAGAGAAATCAGGTGAGATGGGCCGGTACCTTGTCGGACGAATATACATTGGAATGTGGTGTGAGACAAGGGGGATTAAGGTCGCCCTTATTGTTTAATCTTTATATAAATGAGCTAAATGAGCGGCTCACTAGATGATAAGTGTGTAAACAATATAAGTTACGCAGACGACATGGTGCTGCTGAGCCCCTCAATCAGTGGCTTGAGGAAACTGTGTCTCAGTGCGAAGCATATGCATTGTCGCATGGCCTAGTGTACAACTCAAAAAAGAGTGAAGTACTTGTTTTCAAGGCGGGTAAGTACCACCTGTGGTCCTTAACGGAGTAGCCTTGCAGGTCGTTGACCGTTTTAAGTACCTGGGTCACATAGTTACTAGTGACCTAAAGGATCATGAAGATATTGAGAGGGAGCGCAGGGCTTAGGCGGTAAGAGCAATATGCCCGCTCGCAGGTTTGCACGTTGCACGAGTGAAGTGAAAATAACACTTTAAGGGTTTCTGCCATTCATTTTACTCGAGCGGCCTGTGGGTGAACCATACGCAGCGAACCTACATAGCCTTGCGAACCCAATACAATAATGCTGTTGGGGCTGCCGTGGCGCTGCAGTGCGTCGGGTATGTTTACGGAGTCGCATACTGATGGCTATCAAGCAATTATGCGCAAAAAATCGGCTTCCCTACTGCAGCGTTTGCGTAGCAGTGGCAACAGCATCCTTAAAGTGATTGCTGCACGAGTCGACTGCGCTTTCCAGAATCAGTGGATAAGGGTAGCTTTAGGATTAGTGTAAGTTAGTTTTATTCTACTAACATAGCTTTAAGTAAATACTGTAACTAACCCATTATGAGCCTGTTACGTGCAGCTGCATAAGGGAAATCGCCAACTCAGCACTCAATACTTTTATTATAAAACTATACGCTGCAATTAAGCGAACGACGGAAACGCCGAGCTGAGATAGCATTTTGTGACGCACGGACCTAGTTTAGCCAATAATTGTATTTCGTAGTTTTTAACATTCCATATTCATACTTCGAATAGGCACTTAGGCTAATTTAGCAGATAATTACTGTAATTCTTTTATTTTAAAATAAATTAAGTTAAATCGTTTTTTGTTTTTTTTTAAATCCTCCGATTGCAGCTAACGTAATTGGCGCAGTCGGTAGGATATTCGCGGGCCGGTTCGCGAGCTTTAGGATCTCTAATATCGATATCCGCGTACGCGAATCGCCTGGGTGGCTATCGAGCCCCGGCACCGAATGTCCGAATCTACGGTCCAGCTGCAATTCCGGAAGGAGAATCCAGACTTCGATTCACGAGAGAACCAGAGATGAATAATTTGTAAGTACACTTGAATTGTTCTTGTGTTGCTTCCTTTTAGTCCTAGTACCACCCAACTTCCAAGATTTTTCACCCGAAAAACTCCAATTCCCAGAAGCCCGCATCTCGTACGGCTCGCTGGAGTGCTATAGATAACAGTAGAGATTTAAATAGTGATAGTAGTATAAATAGCGTAAATATGGCCCACGACCCGGATGCAATTTTCAAGACCCTTCGTATGGTCCCGGAGTTCGATGGGAACCCAAATATTTTAACTAGGTTTATTAGAATATGCGATCAAATAGTAACTCAGTATGTTAGTAATGCCCCGGGTAGCGAATTAAATAACTTATGTTTATTAAATGGCATCTTAAATAAAATAAAAGGCTCCGCCGCTTGTACCATCAATTCCAACGGCATACCTGAGAGTTGGATAGGGATTAGAACAGCCCTAATCAATAACTTTTCGGATCAACGAGACGAAACAGCTTTGTATAGAGACCTTTCTTTAGCCACACAGGGAAATAAGACACCTCAGGAATTCTATGAGGAATGCCAAACTTTGTTCAGTACGATGATGACGTATGTAACATTACACGAGCAAATTTCTACTACAGTGGAAGCGAAACGTACACTGTACAAAAAAGTTACTATGCAGGCCTTTGTAAAAGGATTAAAGGAACCATTAGGGTCCCGTATAAGATGCATGCGTCCCGATACGATTGAAAAAGCCCTTGAATATGTACAGGAAGAACTTAACGTAATGTATTTACAGGAACGCAGTGAATTTTCAAAACCCACTACACAAAAGAATTCTAACCGTGTAGCGCTTCACGCTAATACTAACCCAATTCCTCCGCGTAGTAATAATTTCGCGGTAGCAATTCCCAACTGGCCCAATCCCATAGGCATTAGGCCCAACCAACTACCACCACCACAACCATTTAGGTTCAACCCTAATTTTACTAATCAGCAGTCCCAAAATCGCATGCCTAATCGAACCCAGCAAATATTCTGTGCGGTACCTCAATCTTATAACGCTCAAAGTAACATGTTCCGGTTGCCACCTAGAAACATTCCGATGCAAAATCAAAATCAAGGTCCTAGACCTATGAGTGGGGTACAGCATTTTACACCTAGACCCATGTTATCTGGCCATAATTGGCAGAATTCAGGCAATCCGCCGCCAACTAATTATTTTAAAAGTCGCGAAATGAACATGAATGAGTGCGCGTCATACGACGACTCATATTACCCGATGGAGTATTATTACGAGCCGGTCGGTTTTAATTACGATAACAATTACTACGATTATAACCCGTTCGCTGCATTAGAGTGCAACTATGACTATGATCCTACTTTAAGCGATGTAAGTGTTCAGGATAATATTACAGGACTAACTGAACCTCAGGCAGGTCCAAGTCAGGTAAGTCAGGATTTTCAGGAGGGCCAGAAATCAAAAAAACAAAAATAGAATTAAATCTACAAACTCAGCGTCAGTTACCGTACATACTAATTTCGGAACCACCTTTGAAATTGCTAATTGACACCGGCGCGAATCAATCTTTTATAAGTCCAGAGGCTGTTGAAAAATATTTTTCGAATTTTCCTTTAAATTACGACCCTTTTGAAGTCACTAATGTACACGCGGTTAGTAGAAATAATTATTCTATAAGTTTACCGTGCTTCGCGGAATTTAACGATCCGGAGTTTATCAAGTTATTTGTATATCGTTTTCATGAATATTTCGATGGTTTGATTGGTTTAGATCTGCTAACTAAATGGGAATCCAAGATAGACTTAAAAGATCAGAAGTTAGTAACGCGCACATCATCAAATCCTATCCGTATGTATAATTCCTGCAATGTTAACTTGTATGAAGACATAATACCTGCTCAGTCTTCGAAGTTAGTTAGAATACCGATCGACACTCCAAACGGCGCAGCATTAGTTAGCGAACAGACTATATGCAATTGTACTACACGTGAGTGTCTTACTATTGTGGACAATAACCGCGGCTACTTAGAAATAGAAAATACGAGCCCGAATGATATTATAATATCACTTGATCGACCAGTGCACGCGAGTTTATTTAATATCGAGTGCACGCGCACCGAACAACGTACCACGCGAGTTCAGGAAGTTACAACGCGATTACGAACAGATCACTTAAACGAGGAGGAGAAAGTCAACCTTATAGCTCTTTGCTCGAAATATGCTGACGTGTTTTACATCGAAGGCGAAACGTTAACCTTTACCAATCGCATAAAACATCGTATCAAAACTACAGATGAGGTCCCGGTGTACACAAAAAGTTACAGATATCCGTTCATTCATCGTCAGGAGGTTAGGGAACAGATTTCAAAAATGTTAGACCAGGGAATAATAAAGCCTTCAGAGTCTGCATGGAGCTCCCCCATTTGGGTGGTCCCCAAGAAAATGGACGCCTCGGGCAAGCAAAAATGGCGTTTAGTAGTTGACTTTAGGAAACTCAATGAAAAAACTATTAATGACAAATACCCCATCCCGAACATTAGCGATGTTCTCGACAAACTAGGTAGGTGCCAATACTTCACCACTCTAGACCTGGCTAGCGGCTTCTATCAAGTCGAAATGGACCCTCAGGATATTCAGAAAACAGCTTTTAATGTCGAGCATGGACATTTCGAGTTCCTTCGAATGCCCATGGGACTTAAGAATTCACCATCCACTTTTCAAAGGGTTATGGACAATGTCCTCAGGGGTCTCCAGAATGACATATGCCTTGTGTACCTAGATGACATCATAGTCTTCTCCACGTCACTACAAGAGCATATGACCAACCTCGAGAAAGTTTTCGATAGACTTCGGGAATCGAACTTTAAAATCCAAATGGATAAATCCGAATTCCTAAAGCATGAAACTGGTTATCTCGGACACATAATAAGTAGTGAAGGAATAAAACCTAACCCAGATAAAATACATGCAATAAAAAAATACCCCATTCCAAAGACTCCGAAAGAAATTAAGCAATTTTTAGGCCTTGTAGGTTATTATCGTAAATTCATTCCGGATTTTGCAAAGATTACAAAACCTCTCACAGCGTGTTTAAAAAAAGGTAGAAAAGTTGTACTAGACTCCGAGTACGTAAACAGCTTTGAAAAGTGCAAGATTCTCTTAACAAATGACCCCATACTACAGTATCCCGATTTTGATAAAGAGTTCATACTGACGACAGACGCTTCGAACGTGGCTATTGGTGCCGTTCTATCTCAAGGACCTGTAGGTTCCGACAAACCTGTGTGTTTTGCATCCCGAACCTTAAATGAAAGTGAGCTTAACTACAGCACCATAGAAAAAGAACTTCTTGCCATAGTTTGGGCCACCAAGTATTTCAGGCCGTACTTGTTTGGTCGTAAATTTAAAGTATTGACAGATCATAAACCTTTACAGTGGATGATGAACCTTAAAGAACCCAATTCGCGATTGACTAGATGGAGGCTGAAGCTTAGTGAATACGATTTCACAGTCATCTATAAGAAAGGTAAAACTAACACGAACGCCGATGCCTTATCTCGGGTGGAGATTCACAACGAAGATACTAACACCTTAATAGACGAATTATGTTCTTTGATTCCTAACCCATCAGAAAACCCGCCATCTGCGAACTCATCCACTGCAACCGTACACACCAGTCACGAACACCCCATACTAAAAGTCCCAATCACAGACGAACCCCTTAACAGATTTCATAGACAGTTATGTTTTACGATAGTTGAAGACGTCAAACGCAAACCAGTAGTTACTAAGTCATTCGAAACTCACACGCGCGTAGCAATCCAGATATCATCATCTAAATTAGAACAAGATGTAGTCAATGCCCTCAAGGAGTACGTAAACCCAAAAGTAAAAACAGGTATCCTAATAAATCCACGTCTTGCCATGTATTCCATCATACCAGTCATACAGGACAAGTTTAAGAGCTCATCTATGAACTTAGTACTAGCTAAGATAGAATTAGAAAATGTTAAAGACTATCTGCGTCAGCAAGAGATAATTCAACACTACCATGACGGCAAAACTAATCACCGAGGAATTACCGAATGTTATTTATCCCTCTCAAGGAAGTATTACTGGCCCAAAATGAAAGACCAAATAACCAAATTCATCAACGAATGCATTATTTGTGGGCAAGCTAAATATGACCGGAGACCTATTAGACCCCAGTTTAATATTGTACCCCCGGCAACAAAACCATTCGAAATAGTTCACATGGATTTATTGACTGTTCACAATGAAAAGTATGTTACATTTATAGACGTGTTCACCAAATATGGACAAGCATACCACCTTCGAGACGGCACGGGCATTAGTATACTCCAATCATTATTACAATATTGCACTCACCACGGAGTTCCCTTAACTTTAGTGACAGACAACGGAACGGAATTCACCAACCAACTGTTCTTAGAATTCACACGCCTTCACAAGATAAACCATCACAGAGTCTTACCGCACTCACCTAACGATAACGGTAATATTGAACGCTTCCATTCAACTCTCCTTGAACATATTAGAATATTAAAGTTACAACACAAAGAGGAGCCTATCGTAAATCTTATGCCTTATGCTATAATTGGTTATAATTCCTCAATACACAGTTTCACTAGGTGCAGACCATTCGATTTACTAACTGGACATTTTGACCCACGTGATATTCTAGACATAGACTTCACACAGCAATCGTTACAACAGTACGTTCATAATCATAGGGCGCAAATGAAAGAAGTCTATAACATTATTAACGAAACTTCCTTATCAAATCGTACTGCCTTAATAGAAAGTAGAAATAAGAACCGCGAACCTGAGATAGAATACGTTCCCCAACAACAGGTGTTCATTAAGAACCCTTCCGCAAGTCGACAGAAAACGGCACCGCGGTATACCCAAGATACCATCCTGGCTGACTTACCCATACACGTTTACACGTCCAAAAAACGTGGACCCGTAGCCAAAAATAGAATAAAAAGAGGTCCTAAGGAACCTAACTTGTTACAGGATTCTACTATTGCTGGTACTTCACGGGACCCAGTCATCGGAGATAAAACTTGAAAGCTTGGCCAATGGACCCGGCTTACTACCGTATAAACTTGGATCGACAAGAATGACCACCCATCATCATACATTCCTCCAGTACGTGAATCTAAGGGACATAGAAAATCATATTACAACGCTACAGTATCAGATATCAGATTACAAAAGTCGACTTAGTAATGATACTTATACACTATTTGAATTCCAAATTAGTTATCTTACTAACAAAATTGGCAAAGTATCTAATCAATTAAAATCTTTAGAACCTGATCGTGTAAAGAGAGGTCTAGTAGACAGTCTTGGATCGGTAATTAAGAGCCTAACCGGAAATCTAGATTACACAGATGCCTTAAAATACGAAAATGCCATCAAAATCCTACAGATTAATGATAATAAGTTAGTTAACGAATTTAACAATCACATTAGCCTCAGTAAGGAATGGATGTCTAAGCATAATAACGTATTAATACAGTTAGTCGAAAACCAAAGTAAAATTAATAGCACCTTAGATTTACTGCTAAATAACACCCATACAACAGGTAACTTAATAAATTATGCAAAGTTTGGTCAACTTATGGTTATTATTAGCGAAAATGTAGAAGACTTAAGATTAGAGTTAGTTAGAATAGAAAATATGTTAGCGTTCATACATGCATCAAGCACTGTTCATTCTATGATAGATGTAGAAACGCTTAGGTCTATGATAAATAGGTTAGAAAAAATATACAGTAAGGATGGGATACTAAGTCTAGAGCTCAGAGAATACTACGATATAACCAGACCCGGATCGTATTTCAACGAGAAACAGATAGTTATAGCTTTCAGATTTCCTATTATTTCCAAAATTGTTTATGATTTGTATAAGTTATCTATAGTACCCAATAAAAACCGTCAAGCCCTTATTCCTACCTATCCCTTTATAGCAACTAATGGAAACTCTTTCGTGTACATAGAAGCAGAATGCTCGAAGTTTAATAACTGGTATCTCTGTGAAAAGGAAATAACCCATCAAATACGAACAAAAACTGACTGCATACAAGAACTTATCACGAACCAAGCCCTGAAGAGCTCCTGCCAATTCAGTACAGTATTCCTGGAAAAAGAAGCCTTTTAAAAAACTAGATGACCAGCATTACGTGTTATCATTTCCAACTCCAACGAAAGTGCAATCAGTCTGTGGAAGAGAAGACTTCAATTCGCTACAAGGAAGCTACCTCGCTACCATACCTATCAACTGTTATCTTCGCACAAAGGAACTTACTATAATCAATGACAACGACATAATACAAGGGCAACCGTTGAAACTAATGAACATTCCATACGACGCGGAGACACCGGGAGCTGCACTAACCCAAGTTCATCTCAGTTCAATCGACCTAGGAGGACTACACAGCATCCAGAATCATGTCATGACGAGCCAGCCGATACAACTTGACCAGCTGCAATCAGATGTCATATATCATACTACCATACCTTTCTACATTTCAGTATTAGGTGCAGGCGCACTTATCATAGCCATACTGGGCTATCGCAACAAATGGTTTTGCAAACGCTCCGAAACACCCAACACCAAGGGACATACCTACGAGGAACCTGGGAAAACAGAAGATCGCGCGGCCAGAGGACATATTCCAGAAACATTTTCTCTCAAAGTTCTAAAATAGTTTCTGATCTGCGGGTGGAGATGTTACGTGCAGCTGCATAAGGGAAATCGCCAACTCAGCACTCAATACTTTTATTATAAAACTATACGCTGCAATTAAGCGAACGACGGAAACGCCGAGCTGAGATAGCATTTTGTGACGCACGGACCTAGTTTAGCCAATAATTGTATTTCGTAGTTTTTAACATTCCATATTCATACTTCGAATAGGCACTTAGGCTAATTTAGCAGATAATTACTGTAATTCTTTTATTTTAAAATAAATTAAGTTAAATCATTTTTTGGTTTTTTTTAAATCCTCCGATTGCAGCTAACGTAATTAGCCTATGATATAAATGCTTGAAATAAAGATAATAATAATAATAATAATAATAATACGGTTGACATTTGTCGGGCATGTCACCGGCCGGGTGAATCAATCCGTCATATTATCTCTGGATGTTCTCGTCTTGCTAACGAAGAGTACTTGCACAGGCACAACCTTGTGGCCAGGATTATCCATCAGCAACTTGCTCTGAATTACAACCTCGTGGAATCAGAAGTTCCATACTACAGGTATGTGCCCGATCCAGTTCTTGAAAATGGCAATGTCACATTGTACTGGGATCGATCCATCATCACTGACAGGACTATTGTAGCCAATAAGCCTGATATAGTGGTGGTGGATCGATTGGTGAGGCGCGCAATGATTATTGACATAGCTGTTCCTCATGACGAGAACCTCATGAAGGCCGAGCAAGACAAGCAGATAAAGTATCTTGACTTGGCCCATGAGGTTGTCGACATGTGGAATGTGGACTCAGCGATCATTGTGCCGATAATTGTTACAGCCAATGGCTTAATTGCCAAGAGCCTCGACCAACATCTAAGGAGGCTCTCGTTAGGCGGCTGGATCAAGGGTTTGATTCAGAAGGCAGTACTTCTGGACACGGCCCGCATTGTCAGGAGGTTTCTCTCTCTGGAGCCCTGACCGCCGGTAGCTTGGACCCTGTTCCCGATACCGGTGAGGTACTATTTTTTTTATTTTTAAATGTTTTTGTTTTTATATGAATATTTAAAAATGTAATTTAATATGTATATAAAATAAATGAATGTGAATAATAATAATAATATGTGTGGACATTTTCACACACGGCCATCTGACCCCAAACTAGGGAGACCCTGTACTATGGGTGTCAGACAGCTGATATACATACACAAATACATTTTTTTTTGTAAATACATGCATATATAGATAAACAACACCCAGACACAAGGAAAACACAAGTGCTCATCATACAAATGTTTACCCTGGGCGGGAATCGAACACGCGACACGCTGCGCAGCAGTCGATCGCTCAGCCACGGCGCCAACCGTGTCGTCAGATTTATTATTATTATTATCTATGCGTTTTTTTTGCTCGGCTAGCCGGTTAGCCGGAAAGTACTGATAGCACGGGCCTAAGCCAAGTGATTATCAGCTGGGTTATGAGTTAAAGAGGTAATAGGTACAATACGGTTTTGCATTGTAGCTTGAGAGAGAGATGAGGGTATGTTTAAATGGATATGTTGATGCGGGTTGTCTGATTCACATTGCAGGAACTTCCTTACCAGTCTGCACGTGTTCAGTATCACTGCCTTCTGCAGCAGGTGGTAGGTGTTAGAGGGCAGGTGCAGAGAAGTTAGGGACTGGTGGAGTAGTTTTAGTATTCCTCCTGTTGTGGATAACACTATGGGGACTATGGTTACTTTTTGCAGATGCCAGAGGCGGGTTATTTCTTCTTTTAACTCGATATACTTAGATAATTTTTCTGCAATAGTAGTTTGTAAGTTGTGTGTATTTGGTACAGCTATGTCGATGAGATATCCAGTTTTGTTTGTTTTATCTATTAATGTGATATCTGGTCTATTGAAGTGAATGGTTCGGTCATTAAAAATCCCCCGGTCAAAATATAATTTAGTTGAAGTGTTTTCTAGTACAGTTTCGGGATTGTATTTGTAGTAGGGCACTATGAAGTCTATTAGTTTGTATTGGTGTGCTAGTTTCTGATGGATGACTTTAGCTACTTGGTCGTGTCTATGCTTGTAGTCAGTCTGGGCTATTGCTTTACACGCTCCTGTAATATGCTGAATGGTTTCTGGTGAACTATTGCATTTTCTACAAGTGTCAGTGCTCAAGTTTTTTGTGATATATTTCCTATAGTTTTTAGTCTCGATAACTTGATCCTGTATTGCTAGCATGAAGCCCTCAGTCTCAGGGAAAAGCCCGCCTCGTTTAAGCCATGTGTGCGATGCTTCTTTGTAGACATTATTATTATTCTCATTTATTTATTTTATGTACATATTGTATTACATTTTTAAATATTGGTAAAAAAATAAATAAAAACATTGAAAAATATAAAAAATAGTAGCCCACCGGTATCGGGAACAGGGTCCAAGCTACCGATGGTCAGGGCTCCTGAGAGAGGAATCTCCTGACTATACGCGCCGTGTCCAGGAGTACCGCTTTCTGTATCAAGCCCTTAATCCAGCTGCCTAACGAGAGCCTCCTTAGGTGTTAGTCGAGGCTCTTGGAAATGATTCCATTGGCTGTAACGACAATCGGCACAATAACTGCTGTATTCACATCCCACATGTCGACAACCTCGCGAGCCAAGTCAAGATATTATTATTATTATCATATCATTGGTCGTCGGACAGAGACAGTGAAAACTTGCTCATTTTAAATATCACCCGTGTAGATGACAAAAACCAAAAAAATACTGTCAAAATTAAGTAATAGGTACCGACATACTTTGTGAAAAAGTCTCCGACTATACACGGATCCGCTCGAGCAGTCGCGACTACATCCGGCGGTCAGCAGCGCGATGAAATTTCATCGTGCAGTCAAGCAGTTGCCAGGTATACACTGATTGCTCAAGCTGTCGACTGCTCTCGAGCAATCTCTTCGCCCGCGCTCTTCATTTCACGTCACGCGCGCTTTTTGTTTTGCTTGTTCAGCAGTTCATACCAACTGCTCGAGCAGTTGATATGAACTGCTCGAGCAGTTAGAGAGATTATGAACCAGGAAACAAAATTTAAAGAGATATAAGAATAGAAAGAGTAGGTATATATATCCTAAATCCCAAATGGTGCAACCTTGAGACACACACCTCGCTTTGTTCTAATCCTCATTTGATTTATATTTTTTGTGTTCTAATGTGTCTTTTGTGTGCACCGAATAAATGTTTTATCTATCTATCTATATCTTCATCATCTCCTAGCCTTTTTCCAATTGTGTTGGGGTCGACTTACAGTCCAACCAAAAGCAGAATAGGTACCAGTGTTTTACATGGAACGTTTGCCTATCTGACCCCCCAACCCAGTTACTGGGTAGCACGATACCCTTTGGTAAGACTGGTACCGATATCCCACGAATTATTTGTAATTTTGTTCTCTAAAAGGACTGTATCTTATACTTACACTACTCCATCGATTCGGCAAGATTAGGTAGGTACTGGTCCCAAATTAAACTAATCATCCTTATCAGTAATCCTTATAATTATGCCCTGTATACCACACCTAGGTTTCGTTTTGATCGATTAATTGTTTGAGTCAGTTGAGTTGTGTAGGTAAACAAATAATTATATCACTTTTTTGACAGAGAGATAATTATGTAATTAATCTGTTGTTTATAAAAATCAACAAATTTTCGACAAGATTATTTTCCAGACATTTCTTTTTGTTTAAATCATACTCTTGGATTTTTAACTCACTTACGCTTGCCTAGGATAATCCGGTTCACTCGTGCCTTGAAGATACTTATATTTATCGGGGAATAGAGAGGCGGGCAGTGAATTCCAGTCTGGCGATTCGTACACTAAATGTGGAAGCAAAGCGCTTGGTTCGAGACCGTGGAACTTCAACCGTATAGCGGTGACGCTTCGCCATATCCCTGCTCGTCCGGTGATGGAATGGGGATGGGGGAATTAAGTTGTGCAATTCTAAAGTAATTCATTTATTTAATTAGGAAGTAATATTGAATGGGTCGCAAAGAAAATGGAGTCCTACTATATCAGACAGTCTATTTAGTAAAATTCTCTCTCACTGAATTTATTTAAGGTGGGTTTGAGGTGAGCTGTCATACCTCCGATGCTACGGATCGGCAGAGGGAGGTTTTTGTAAAATAGCACTGCAGCAAATTCAATCGAAATTTTACTGAAAATTTACAAAATTTTACAATTTATAAAGTGAGTTTTGGTAGCCTAGATCGATGAAGTGCATTCGTTACAATGTAATGAAAATGTAGAATTATTTAGTCATTCACTCCAACTTAAATAAGAGGAATACAAGCCTCATAATTGAGAGATCTAGGAATAACCAAGAGACTGGTCGAGCTGTATGTATCTGACAAAGTTGAGAATTAAAAACTTCTTATCCAAACTTAAAGCTACCTCTACCTCCAATTTCACTCCGACCGGTTCAATGGTTTTGACGTGATGATATATCAAACAAGACAGACATAGCTTTGCATTTATAATATTAGTGTAGATAGTGTGGATAACAAATAATATAAACAGTGCTTTCAAAAATCTTATTTATTAAATTAACCCCGAGCGTAAGGTTGAATCCAGTTTGTCTGGAAGCTGTAGATACCGGATTGTCTGCAAAAAGAGAAAACAATGTTAAGTTAATTTAATAACAAATATTAATCTTCAACGAATTTGATTTTCTTGTTAACGTTCTTACCCGCTCTTATTACCAAGACCACCGAAGACCGCGTCCCTTGCACCAGAGCAATTTTCAGCTATGGCTTGCTCATAACTATCACAGGCTGTTCCAACAAACCTACTGCCACCTTCAGTAGTTATAGACTCAGCGTAGAAGATGTAAGTTAAACTATGAGAGCAAATCGGATCGGCACCACAGCTGATCTGATAGGTACCACCATTGGGATAAAAGTCAAGGTCTCCCAAGGGATAGTCGTAGCCAATGATGCCTGCAGAACCGTGGATAACCTCAACCACTGCAGCTTGTCCCGGTTTCAGAATGTCAGGGTGGTGAGTCCAGCCGACCAAAGATGGATCAATGGCTGTAATACAAAATTATGCATGATTAAATAATATTCAAAATCAGGATATGGGTTAAACCGCTTAAACTCGAGAACGACTGGACCGATTTGGCTAATTTTGGTCTAAAAATATTTGTGGAAGTCCAGAGAAAGTTTAAATGGTAAGGAAATTGAATATTCCACAAAAATAAGGTTAAGTAGATAGTGACAAGACAACGTCGTGTCGGGTCAGCTAGTATCATATATTATACTCATTTAGATGAAAGATCGCCACATCTAAACAAGTACGAACATATTAAAAGAATGTAAAAAGCACACGAACTTACCAACAACGTGAGGAATCACTCCATTGACGCGGTCTGCCGTAATGCCAGCAATATGTCCTCCCAGACCGGCACCAACGATGCGAAAGTTATTGGGACCATAACCGAACTGCGACGACAGGAGGTTGATAAACAATGCGATGCGCTCAGCGCAAGCGACAGCGTTACTGAGACCCTGGGTGTACATGCCAGACACCAAGCTCCAGTCGATAGCGAGGAGGTTCACGTCCTGAGTGTCAAGGTGAGCTAAAATACAAAATAGGTCAAGTCACAAGTGTTTAGGCTGGCAGTACTACTTCTAATAATCTAATCCAATATTCAGAATTGTAAATAAAACAATTACCAGGAACAAGGAAGGCATTGAAGTTTCCGGTCACACTGTCGTTGCTGCTGTGAATAGTAATAACGGTTTGGCGCCCGGGAGAGAAGTTGGATGACATGATGGAGCCTGGAGAGGGCAACAGAGGTTGACTCAGCGACGGATTAGCTCTGAAAATCAAAGAATATAGTAAATATATTGCTATCATTGTCATCATCTTTATAATTATACATATATAAGTCTAGTGCGTTATAAACGTTATAATTATTATTTTTAATGAATTTGACCATTGGATTGTGAAGTACCCATAATCAATTTTTTAAAAGAACGCTGTGTTCAACTTCAGAATCGCAGTAAATAATAGTTGAAATGAGGTGGTTCTTCCTATATTAATGGTTTTTTGGAGTTAAATTAATAATTGTATACCTCGTAAATAGGTGGAATATGACATCCAGATCTCCCAGTCGGGACCCGAACGCTGTAAAAATAAATATTTTTAGTTTTTGTTTAGTGTCTATTTATAGTGTCACAAAATGAACACACAACAACAAAATGTCAGGTTTTGTCAAGTCTCATAGTAATTTTATTTATTTACAATTAGCTTTTACCTGCGACTTCATCCGCGTCAATGTCGGATATCGCGGTTGCAGACGAAGTAGCGGATTAAAAATTAGTGGATAGATAGAAGATAGATAAATCATTTATTTAGTGCACCGAAAAGACATATCACAACACAAAAAAAAAAACAAATGAGGGTTAAACAAAGTGTGGTGTGCGTCTCAAGGTTGCACCAAATGGGAGTTCAGCTCAGCATACCAGTAAACAATGCAGTCCAGTGCATCCAGTAGTCAATGTCCTTCCCCAAGGTTCACGCTATTTTCATACCAAATTTTATCAAAATCGGATCAGCCGTTTCACGAACATACGTGCTTAATATGTAGAAACCATTTATTTTAATCTAGGTCTAGGCTAATCTTAGAAACTACTGTACCGACTGTCACATGGTTTTCACCAATAGAAAGAGGAATTATCTGGGATGGTTAGGACTCCCGCAAAGCGGAGAGGAGAGGAGATGTCTCGAACAACCAATCGGCTTGCGTTATTTTCACATCTCACCGCCTAGCCCATTAGTTGTTTACGACTCATCTCCTCTCCTCTCCGCTTCGGTGGAGTCCGGGCCTTAGTCCGGGAAGGCTATCGAACTTGCTTAAATTTGTTGTTCCATGATTAGAAAGGAGATGAAGATTCCAAAATTATTCACAAAAAGACTTTTCTGAGTGCGGAGTTAATGCATAAACATACTCACGTTTACTAAAATAATCTCTTTTGATAATCTAAGTAGTGTGGTCATAAACTGCATGAAGCCGATATTTAATCTTAAGAACGAATTAAGCGTAGATTGTGAGTTAGGCATTTAGATAAAAATAAAACCTACCTATTTGTTTTTATTTCGAAAAATAAGTAGTCATGACTCATATTTTTTTATATCTAAATCAATTTTAAAATATTTCCATAAATACTTTACTTTTACAGACAACTTTATTTATTCATAAAATTGGTTGTATTGTTTATGCTGGTGTTCGCAATTCCACGTCTTAGCACGTATTTTGCGATAGTAGATACGGCATAATATAACCAAATAGAAGTTAGTTACTTTAATAGAATTCTATTTAATACTTTAGACATTCTGTAAAGTTAACTGATTTATTGGTAATGAAGAGATATTCCAGGTACGTTTTACTATCATTTTCATTTTAATGATAGAACTCTTTTATAGTTCGTATCAATAGCTACATACTCGTAGTTCAAGGCGCGTCCCTGTGCAAAACGCAGCGCTAGCCGTTTTTTGTGCAGTTTTTCGGACCTAAATATCCAATAGATATATCAACAAATAAAAAATACATTAAATTTCTACATAATCATGACTCCAAAATGGTAGATTTTATTGTTGCTTACAAAGTATATTATTTAAGTAATCTCCTCACAACGAAACCACAGAAATGAGAAATAATTATTGAAAATATGCGTCTCCTCGTGTGTTTCGATTTTCTACTAACAATAAGGCAATTTATCTATGAACATTTTGCTAGATTTTTTTTCATAATCCTAATATGTGATTTTATAAAGGGTTATTCTAAAATCTGAGCGTATTCGCCAATGTTTCTCTTGTGCGGCGAAGAGGGAACGAATGCTCAAGGTTATTTGGTCAGGGTAAGGCCTTAACATCAGCTATCACAAATCTGTCAACAGTTGCTTGTTTTGCAGCAGTCAATTGGATGATCGCAGGATTGTACCAAATTGACTGATTATGCCCCTATCATAATATGAAGGTAGATATATTATTTTTTAAACTAATCCTTGGTTATCTGGAGTTTGAAATTTAATGATTAATGAGCCGACTATCGATTGTTTAATCATAATTTGCTGAGTTAAATACTGATATCAATTATAATAATCAGCCATAAAGTGGATGTCAAATGCTTACATGAGAATATATTAAATCGATCGACTACTGTTAAGAAACCTTTTAATTGGACAGCCTGATACATGTAAATGTACTATGTCAGAAATACTAAAGACATGTCAGAAAAGAATAAAGATTAGAGTATTCAATTATATATACATATATATTAATGGATATTTTGTTTTAAATAATTAGGTTTCCATTTTTTTTCACCAAAAACCGCCGTTACAAACGTTACCGGTTACAAACAGAGCAACTGAGACCACTGTACTATAGTGGACTGTTGCTGTTTGTTGCAATAAGTGTGAGACTGAATTTTGATCGTCAGAGTTGTGAAAAGCTTTAACTTTGACGTTATAGACTTGCGACACGAGGAGACACGACACATCTCGTTCAACGTAGCGGTGTCCGCGTTTGGACAGGATTATGGCTATTATTGTGTTTGTTTAGCCAAATTCGCACCTCACCGGACGGCTATGGCGGCATAGCCAGATCGCTCTGATAATAAAATGTACAGGTACAGCTTTATGGTGAGTATATTCTCATCTGGCCTCCGCTTCGTCACCCAGTCATTCAACACGTTTCCAACGCGACCTGGCTACTCTACTCTTGCATTCTGGTGAGAGACGGTTCTTAACGCGGGTTGCTTAACAAGTGGTTTAACCCCGATGGAGATAAGTCATGTGTCTGTTCTTTGCAATTTCGTCTTTCGATGTAACTAACGTAACGAAATTCAGTCTTTTCAGAAACCACTTGAATGTTCTATATTTTGTTCTTGATTGTTTAATATTTAGACAAGGTCAAATTAACATTAGATTTCTACCTGCAGAAGCAGCGCACAGGATAAAAACACACTTCACAAGCGCAAACATGTTTCACAAACTAACTCTACCAGAGTACCTAACCGTGGATTTATATTAATACAATTTATCGTAGATTATGGGACAGTTAATCCCGACAAAGATAATTATTAAACTTCTATAATAAAACTTGTCGATAAGAAGTGCTACTGTATGTGGTTCTATACTAGCTTCTGCAAGCGACGTCGTCTGCAGGGAACTGTAGTATATTATAAAACATAACTACGGGACTCGCCAATAGTTTAGCTTTTTACTAGTGTAAGATTCTTTGTAATCGGAATAAAAGTATCCGGAAAATATCTCTAAAATACATGTTTCATATCCCTATGGAGTGTGTCCGGAATGAAAATAAGATGATCAATGTTTTTGGATGCTGTAAATCTTTTGATATTGGTATTTGTAACACAATACTTGCTTGTCCAATATCCGAGAACGCTAAAAAGCTGTGTGAGTTATTCTAGATAGATTGTAACAATTTTATAATTTTCCTGTACTGGGCGATGTGGTCGCAAAGCGACAAAGCCCTTTAATAAAAAAAAATGTCCTGCAAAGAAAATAAAATAACAAACAGACTTGTTCATTATATTAATATAATGAGTATAGTTTTACCTAATAAGCATGCAGAAATTCAAGGAAAACCTGATACCTGATATGTGTCGTATCAAAGATTTTTGGAAAGGCAAATCGGTGTCTTTAAGTTGGTAAGCCAGTCTGTTTAATGTCCTGGTATGAAGCATTAAGAGATTAGGAGTACTAAATGGATTATTGATTAATTTTAGTCATTAGTTAATTTCGTAGATGATCGCATTATTTGAAGTAGGTCAGTACTAGTGCAGGTCGAGGGATATCGAATTGATGTTCAAGTAAATTCGATAAACTAATTTCCCATCTAGGTACTGATACAATTAATATATAGATACTACATTGTTTTTTTGTATATATTTTTCACTTAATGGGTCACTTATAAAGACAACACATAGCGCACCCACCATTTTATATAAACACCTATTTTTCACAAATAAACTGATTGATTGATTGATTGACTACCTCGTTGGTTTCGTGGTGCGAGCACGCGACTGCTGAGCGTGGAGTTCCTTTCCCAGGTCGCGCAAAGTGTTTTTAGGTTTTTCAGTCCGGAGTTTGGAAGTTGGTGATGCACACCCCCGTGCCTCGGAAAGCACGAAAAGCCGTTGGTCCTGCGCCTAATCTCTCTCAGGTTTTGTCGGATTGCCGTCCCATCGGAGATTGGGAGTGGACTGATTTTGCTGAATTTGTTTGTGTGTGTTCCAATGGATTCGAGAATGGTTTAGATTTACAATTGGTCCCGGCAGGTGGCGCTATAGTCGGGTTGCAGGACAACGTCTGCCAGGCTCGCTAGTGTAGTTATAAAGGTATGGGTACTTGCTAGTTTTGATGCTGGGCCCTTACTCAGGTATTAGGAATGTATGTACAACATGTACCACCCTTACTTAGGATATTGTTATCAACCATTATTCGTTGAATAAATCAAGTTCCAGAATTGAAGTATACTTTCTTCATCATCATCAGCCAGGAGACGTCCACTGTTGAACCAAGGCCTCCCCCATAGAACTCCACAACGGGCGGCAACCTGCCGCATGCTGCTTGTATTCACCGGTTACCCGCGACCTTGACAATGTCATCGGTTCATATGGTGGGAGGCCTACCAACACTGAGTCTTCCGGTATGCCTTCCTAACTACAGTAGGGCCTCGATAATCCGAACGCCCAAAATGTATACCTTGTTCGGATGTACGCAGCGTTCGGATTATAGTATGTAGACATTTTAAAAGGTATATTAGCAATAAAACAATACTGTTTATTATCGAAACTATGTTTTAATCACTCAAAACTGCTAAAGGAGGATGCTATTACATATTTGTACATACCTACATAAAAAAAGAAAATGCGTTTATTTGTGGTGACATAAAGAGTTACACACAACCAACTACCATACCAAAACCATACCATACCATATTGCCATATTTTTATACTTCTTTTGAAGAATTCTAATAAAGTACTTTGACGGCTAGTTACTAAGAAACGGCAGATGTGCGGGGGCAGGCGGTCGTTCGGATTATAGAGGCGTTCGGACTAACTTGGGTACGGATTATTGAGGCTCTATTGTACATATTATTTTTTCTTCATTCTTCTTCAAAATGTCAGCCACTCTAAAATGACGTAGGTGTAGCTACTTTTGGATCTCAGTCGATAAAGTACTTATCTGATTTAAAAATCTTTGGGAAAACCCATTTTCTTTAGCGCATTAGTTTCTTATCTAAAGATAATCATTGTTTTCCTTAATTATTTCAATATCAATCGTTTAAAAAAAATCAACAGATAAATATCAAAATCGTGTTATATTCTACTTTGACGTCACTAAGCGATAAAATCGTTATATCCGTAGGAAATAGGTATTTGGCGATTATACCGCCAACAAGTAATGATAGTAGCGTCTTAGATTTGGGTATACACCCTTTTGTTAACAATAATTGTCAAAGCACTGTAGATTTCTAGACTGGATTAAGGACGCATACTGTTGGTATGTTATACTGGGTAAGACTTGGCAGGACATGTCTGCCGTATGCAGGGACTATGGGCCCAACTAATACAGTAGAGTATTACATGCCTTGGAACAAAGACAGAGATAAACTGAAAAGCAATGCAAGATGCATTCAGTCCAATAAATACAATTAAATGCCTTTGCCATTTTACATAACTTTACTAGATAATTATTTAGATAATTTTGGCCAGGTGTTTATCATACTGACAATGATCATTCACGTGATTAATTATCGAAATAATTAATTAATACATTTGTGAAGTGACCATGAACAAATTAACAGGTTTTCTCTGTTTTTCTATAATCGGTCTTGGCTATGGTAAGTATTGTTTTTATGTTTAGTGCGTTTTTAAATCTTCACTCACATTTTACTGCTTTTTTCAATTGTAATTTTTTCTTATGCGTCGTAGATCGTCTTTGGCGCTTGTTACTTCTGAAAGACACCCATTTTACGTTACAATACGACTGTCTTATTATATTCGCGATTCTTGGCAAAGGATTGGTTGACACCTCTCATTCTGAGAATTTGAATCTACAGTCTACATTTTTAAAGTAATAAGTTCAGTAAAGAAATTGATTATGACCAATTTATTGTATGGTATTATTTTTTAGTTCAGCTGGAAGACCTTAACGATGACCTAGTCAACAGCAAATCATTTATTTCAATTTTAGACCATTAAAAGGCACTTATCAATGTCATTTACAAGAAAAAAGCACTGAATCTAGTGGCCTCTTCCAAAATGTAATCTTGATAACCTTGTTTATGTGTATGTCTATTCTGTTACAATCTCCCTCGGTGAACACCTAGGTGAAGTGAGCCGTCATCTGTCCCGACAATAGGGATTTGCAAAGCACTACAATCGAATGAAACCTCACTTCACCTAGGTGTTCACCGAGGGAGAATGCAACAGAATAACACTGCTGAATGCACATTTCAGGCCTACCAAACCCTCTGCTTCAACCGCTTGATTTAAATAACCTCGACCAGTATGGAGCGAATACACTTGATGAGAATGATTTTGGGGAGTCATCGATGATAGGTGATGACGTCAGTGATGCTATGAGATATGATCCAGTTCGAACAAATGTGTATCATTTATTTACTAGGTATATATATATTTTTTTACTTACATTATGTAACGAGCAACGTGTTGTACAATGCAATAGAAATTCATTTACATATTGCGATTCGTTTGTACAGAATTAAGTAGCCATGCGTTCATCATCATCATTATCATCAGCCAGAAGAAGTCCACCGTTGGACATAGGCCTCCCCCAAGGGGGGGGGGGGGAAGTTGCCCTAATCCCCACACTTTTCAGGCGTTTTGGGGATCGCAGTGAGGCTGTTAAATACACGGAAGCCGCTGCTGCCCGGACTTCCAGATTTTCCCTTAGTCGCGTTCTACACACCCTGGGGATGAAATGGGTGGGTGCTAATCTGACCCGGACACCGGGTAGCCATGCCATGCAAGTAAATAACCAACTTTTATTTTCAGAGATAATCCAGTAGTAAGCCAGCCTCTCATTTTGAACAACCCTACTCTTCTGCAGACTACAAACTACAGAAACAACAAACGTACAATTGTTCTCGTTCATGGATGGTTGGAATCAGTTATTTCTGACTTTAACAGTGTACTTGTTCCGGGTAAGTCATTTATACTTTTCAGGTTTTGGCATCCTATCTTCTCAGGGATGTCAAAATCGGCAACAAAGGAAGCAAGCAACCTGAAGGTACTTCTAGCTGCCCTCACAGCAATGGTTGCCCTCATGAATATGATGGGTTCAATAACTTAGGTTTCAAATTACCTACCATAATAGCCATATATTCAATAGCTTCTTCTAGTATCCCATGAGCAAGCTTCTTTTAAAAATCTGCTCTTTTAAATAAGTATTTTCATCAAACGAAAGATGTAACGGTTTTGCAATAAATCATATAACTAACAATATTCGTATCTAATTTCCAGTATTTCTTGCTGCTGAAGATGTGAACATCATCGTAGTAGACTGGAGCCTTGGTGCCAGCTCTATTGACCATAGGATTGTTATTCGAAACACCATTGCTTCTGGTGAAGCAGTGGGAGCGTTCATAAACTGGGTGAACCAGGAGTCTGGCTCAACCCCAGTCATGTACCACATTGTTGGACATGGTTTTGGAGGGCATCAGGCTGGTATTATTGGTAGGAATGTTGATGGAGATATTGCTTATATTACAGGTGAGTTGTGAGCGAAGAACGTTGGAAAATAGACTGTCAAGAAAATGTACACTGAACAATGCAAGATGATGATTAATCAAAAAAACAAAAAGTGCGTGATTAGTGTAAAATATTTTTTCATTATCGTTTCAGCCCTGGACCCTGCTTTCATTGGATGGGCAAGCCAGCCCGATCGCTTCAACCCTAACGACGGTCAGTACACCGAAGTGATCCACACAAACTACGGCATCAACGGCTTTCTGGCAGACCTCGGTGACGTCGACTTTTACCCCAACGGTGGTATATCCATGCCTGGCTGTAACTCCCACGCTTGCGATCATGCTCGAAGCTACTTTTACTTTGCGGAATCCATTACTTCAGGAGGTTATACAGGAAGACAATGCGTAAACTACTTCGCTGCTATTATGAACAGGTGTGACCTACTACCTGGTAGACTGCAGATGGGAGGACTAAGGCCAAAAATTGGGTGAGTTGGTCATTTTTGTGCAACTCTCAACCTACTAAAACTAATGATACGTGCAGCAAGAACGTTAAAAGAAATAACATAAAAACCATTTTTACACTTTCGTTTTCTCTTTCAGGCAAACTGGTGTGTACTTGTTGGAAACGAACGCTTCCCCTCCCTTCTCTCAAGATTGAAGAAACAAAAAAAACATACAAACATTCAACATGTTTTATTACTAAAGTACTAGTCATTTGCATCACAAAGTTTAAAGCAATAAATAGGATACTGGTTCATTAAAAGCATAAGCATTGAAATTACTCTATCAACCTAAAATAAATGCGTTTTTATATCTAACAATGCGCACGAGTATGTTATCACAATTGATTCGGATGTTTTAAGTTTTTGGGTCCTCTTCTTTGCGAAGACTCTGTTGGATTTTCTTGTGGTAAAGAACTGCTTGATTCAGTGGAACTGACTGGCTTAACGGCAGTGCTATTAGTGTTCGGTGTCTCCAGTAGACTGCTCAGTAATGCAAGGCTTTGCTGAGCAGTTTGGTATACACCAGCAAAGAATATGTTTGGATCAAATTCTACATCTCCACCGTCTTCGCTGTTGTCGTCGGTATTGTCTTCTTCTTCCACGGCTCTGGAATTAAGTAGTACATTAGAATGATCATTTCTAATTTTTTTCTCAAAAAATACAAATCGTATCGTAAGTAATGGCAAAAATATTTACATGTTAGTCTCCGTCTAGCAACATATATTGAGTTTTAGAGTGTTATTTTAGTTCTTATTAAATACAATAATATCATTTTAATCCAAGATTTAGATATTTTAGAATTTGTCACTATCTAAACGTGATAAAGACAATGATAAACGGGGGCTCAGGGTCGCCTTAATTCACGAAAATCTTTATTTTTAATATTGTAAATACGAACCAATTTGTCTCTGTCTGTACGTTACGTACGTTGTAGGTACTCAGTCTATTAGCTAGCTAGTAAGTAGATAAAACTGTACCATATTTTCTTTTTCTATCAAATGCTAATAGAAAAGTAACTACGTTTCACTAAACTTACGTTTCTTTTATCGGTTCCGTCATTTCCATTAAACTCTCATTAGCCTTGAAACAGCCTAGTGGAACCTTGCGTTGGGACACAAATATAGTTCCAGGTTCCAAGTTCACGCAACCTCGTAGACCATCGGTAGTAGGGGCCATGTGGTTGAAGGTGGCGCACATTTGGAAGAGCACGCCCATCACAAGGCACAGTGGACCTGGGTTTGATACTGTAACAGAAGTAGTAAGAATTTTAGAAGGTGATTCTACTGTAGACCAAATGGGAGTACATAAAACTAAAAAGAAGTATCAAGTTATGTTTCTTAACTACATTAAATAGGGCGTGCCTTATGAAGTAGGAATAACTAGCAATGTATGCATTTAACAATACTGTCATACTGACAATGTTATTTGTGTTAAAAAGGGATAACGTATTTTTGTTATAACCAAAAAATATATTAGTACCTAAAACTATTTAGCAAGAAACAATTCCCGCATCATCTTATCTCCAATTCATATAATATGTATGATAAAATTAAACATAATAGGTATTATTTTATAAGAGATACAAGGAGCCACAGTTGCCGAAGTAAATGAAAGCAGAAAGGAAGTGTAAGCCACGAGAGTAACAGGCATTGCATTCGACTTTCTCGCGAGAGTATCCGAGAAACTTCTAGATGGAAATATAGGTGATTGCAGCTGCTCAGCTGGCGGAACAACTTTCTTTAGAAATGCGGGTGAGCGCCCTTATCGAAAGTTTTATTCGAATAAACCAATAGATGTGGTTACAAATTAGAAAATTATTTAAAGTCGAGAACGTGTCGTCCCCAATAGATTCAACGAAATAAACTAAGATAGTTAGGTACGGCGTTTTAGGGCAGTTGGTGAATTGAATTTTAAAACAGAAAAACACTACATAGAAAATAAATAAACGTCTCACCTTGAATTTTGTCATAGTCAACTTTCTTTCCGTGTGAGATCTGAACGAAGAAGCCTTCATCCTTCGATAGGTACCTCATGTGGATGCATTCTGAAAATTTGCAAGGTAATTTCAGTCAGTTACAATATTCAAATACGAGATTCTGAAAACAAAAAATATAAATTAAAAAATATTATTTATTTTTTGTCCGCAGATGTGCGTATAAATTGCTTTTACGCGTTACGTGTGGGGCAGCGCCAACAGTACCTGTCTGTGAGCCTGGACTGTGTGTACGTCATTGTTGTGCCGTCTCTTAAGGCCCATTTAGATGGAGAGAGTTTCTCGAACGTTTCTAGGCGAGAAATCATACGCTACAATAGTCGCCATAAGATTATCGTATCACAATGTTTACATACAGGCAAGAACTACATTCTCGCCAGCAGATTATGTCATACAAGATTCGCTGGTAATTTATCGCTAGGCGATATATTACTGCGACTGTTTACACAGCGAATATTATAGTAAGAAGATTCTTGCTTACGAGTTCTCGACTTGTATAAACGCGATCTCGTATGACATTTTTTCAAGTTCATACGAGTATCGTACAAATCGGTTTGTACCGTATTGAGTGCGAGACTTGCCATTCGAGTTCAGTGATTACTACGATATTGTTCACAAACATCATTTAAATTTGGTACTACCGATAATGTTAATTAAAATTTATAGAAATTTATTAAAAGTTTGTGGAATACAGTACAAATATTGTATGCACATTGCATACAATATATATTATATTTCATTATACGAGTATGTCTCTTCAACTTCCAAATGTAATTCAAGACACAATGTATTAGATGCTCAAAAAGTGTTTCTTCTCGTTATCAATTTTTTAACCAAACATCTTTTTTCCGTTTTCTTAGTAATTCGTGTTTAAGAAGAGTAGATTTAATTAAAACACCCTCGCGCACTGCACTCATGTTAGCGACTGGCACAAAATCTCGAAATACAATTCTCGCTTTGTAGTTCTGTTTACACAGAGATAGATGTATTCTATTGCGAGGCAATTGTCGCCCAAGGGGAAGGGCGACAATCGTGAATGTTTACACGAATAAACTTTTTTAATGTTCTTTTGATAATCGTATCTTCGAGTCGAGAAATTCTCTCCATCTAAATGGCCCTTTATGGGACGTCGTAACAGTGGCCAATGGTTGTTAATCCTTGTTTTGCTTGCCTTGTTTTTGTTTAGTGTCTGTCATGTCTGTGCTTACTAACATAGTCGTAAGTGTTTGTTGAGTCTTGGTCACGCGAATAAAGATTTCAATTCTATTAAAAAAATATGGTATCTAATAGAAACTTCCCTTCATATTATTTAAGAAGCTACGTACTTGCTCCTGCTGGATCATAGGAGGTTATGTTCTGGTCGATGCAGCAGGCACAGGCAGGCCCTTTGCACTTCCACTTGCAGGATGGGTCATCGCGAGGCTCTGCAGCCTCTGATACGGCTGGGTCTAAGAGCTTCTTGGCATCTTCTAGGTTCAGGAAATCTGTGAGCGATATAAGAATTTTGTAAGTCTACATATATATCATTTATATATCATTTGTTCCATGGCGTTATCGGATATTTATAGCACGGCATAATATTTTTACGATAACAATTATTGAGGTCCACATTTAAATATCATAAATTATAGTAAATTTTAATATAGTATTTGCTAGTGATTTAATTTAAATAGCTTTCCTATATATACGTATTGCGAGCAGTATTTATGATTTTACCAATCATAGATCTTATGAAACACAAATGGTGACACACATGGAAACATGAACAGGGTTTTAATCTAATATAATACGTTTCTCATTGCTACAAGCCACCAATTTAATTTACTAGCTTTTGCCGCGACTTGTCCGGGTGAATGCCTCCGCGAGTGTCGGTTATAGCGGATACAGACGAAGTAGTAGCCTATTTCATTTCTTGGGGTCAAGCTATCTTCATACCAAATTTCATCAAAATCGGTTCCGCCGTTTCATCGTGAAAACGTAACAGACTGACAGAGTTAAGTACTTTCGCGTTTATAATATTAGTACGATTGTGTTGGTCGTAATCCTAATTAGATTTTATTATATTGTTACGCTTTCTAATCATACAAAGAAAGTAGATCTCTAATATTTGCATGCTGAATCAGTATTCATTTTTTTTATTTATTTAACCGCATGATAGGAATTTGACTTAGACCAGTTTATTAGAGTTCAAAACTGGTACTCAAAATAGTACCTAAATGTTCAAAATAAACCGTCTCAGCGGTTATCTATGAAAAATAAAATTCAATGTGAAAATCTGGGGGCACGGTGGTGCCTCCGCCAAGACGAGTCAAGCAAAGCGCAAGGGCACTACCTACCTTTTCTCGAAGCGTTTCGTCGTTTTTTTAACCCTCATAACTTGGGTTTGAAGAATGCCGGGTAAACCAAATTCTCGGGATATGATGTCAATAGTAGACTTTTTAATTTGATTTTGATTGATGTAATTTTGTGTATTGTGTAATTTAGTTTTTGTTAATGATTTTAATCTTTTATATGTTTTGATATATAATGTATGGACTATGTCTGAAATAAATGAATTAATAATAATTAAATGTATAAAGTTTCAATTGCATAGCTCTTAAACTTTAGATTTTATTGATATCTAAAAATTCCCGATTTCGTCACTGACCCACTCACTGATGATCATCAAAAATCATAGGGTACTTCCTGAAGTCCTAGAAAACTTAGTTAGTACACAAACAGCAAAAAGATTCGTAAACTAGAAAAAATAAACAAAATAAAAAAATATTGTTTTAGGCACTTTATAAAAAGTTGTGAAATCCCACCAAAAACATTTTCATGTAAAATGTTGCCATGACGAGAGCACAAATGGCTCACACTGTCAGAAAGATACTACTTTACTAGCCAAACTTCACAAACTACACCTTTGTCAAAATAAATGTACGTGGCTTGGCTGTTTTGTTACGACAAGAACTATTGTAATGAACAGTGAATACATTTTTCATCTTACGCCCATGTAATGTGCCGAGCCACATACATATTTTGACTAAGGAGTAGGGCTAGTAAAGTAGAGAATATAGGTAGAGATCTGATATCTTTTTGACAGTGCGAGCCATTTGCTCTCGTCTTGGCAACATTTTACATGAAAATGTTTTTGGTGGGGTACATTTTTCCAAATCTGTTTTCTTTTCTCGTGTTGATGAGAATGTCAACTAAATACATAAATTAAAGAATATTTTGTCGGAAATGTGTGAGATTTTCTAAATAGTCATTTGATAGAAGACATTCATGGAAATAGCGGTATTGGCTTGAAGATCTGCTTCCTGAAAATAAAATTGTCAACAGTTTTTTCATGACCAATAAACAACACGTCAGTTAATACTGGAGGGCAAAAACATTCGTCAATTCGTGATATGACATGACAAGCCCAAAAAACTGCGCTACCAAATATTGTTTGGTCACTTTCACGCATGCGTAGTTACAACTTTCGCTAGTTTAGTGCGCTGGCACCTTTGTTTTGTTCATGGTTCACTGTTACTGTAAGTGATGGAACAATGTCTATTTTGTCTTGTGATGTAAGATGTGTGTGTTGTTGTGTAATAGTTTTCTTTTGTCTTAGATTGCCGTTTGATTGTATATTGACTTCTAGTAAGTCTTAGTTCTAGAAAGCGTGACTTGGGTTTTTGTTTTTATCTACAATGTAGTTTCATCGTTTATGTACACACATCAAAAAAGTTTGTGATCACTTTGAAAAATCGGAATCTTTTTTGTTACGGTAGATTATATTATGATTTCTTCTTCTTTTTAGATTCTTTATTTAAAAATATAGATTTAGAATGTAAAACAAAAATCAGATTTTGTCAATTTTAACGGATTTAAAATACTTTTTCGCTCAACTGTTTTGACTGCTGCCCAAAAGCGCTATATTAGATTGCTGGCAGCCCGTGACCCAACAATCAACGCTACTAAAATAAAGTAGAAGTTCGGGCCGCTTCTGGGCTTGAAGTTAGCACTATTCGGAATTGCACCAGGCTGGATTACGAGCACGGAGGTCTTTGCCAGCTCCTCTGAATTCCCGGCAACGTCAACGGCGGAGATTGCAGTGGGGTAGTCTTCGGCAAAATGAAGAAGAAAACATTTGGCAAAACGAATCAGTACTCATCCACATAACCGACGTGTCCGTGTCTGGAGAAGATCAGGAGACCGTGAAAGGCTGGTCTGGCGTGAAAACTGCCACTGGAACAGTTCAGCAAGGCGGGAAATCGGTGTCCTTTGGGGTGGTATTATGATTGGAGCTAGAACGCCTTTGATCCCGGATCGAGGCTTCATGACAGCAGATATGTATAGAGCAGTTGCTATTGATGGAATTGTCAGACAATTCCGAGTAAACCATGGGCACCAATTTGTAGCGATCGGTGATAATGCGCCCGCCCATCGAGCTCAACGAGTCAATGCTGCTCTCCGAGAATACGACATCAGGTTAGACTGGCCTGCCGGCTCGTCTGACTTAAACCCAATAGAGCACGCGTGGGATGCTCTTAAGCGAGCTGTTTGGAACCGTCAGTCACGTCCACAGACAGTGCCAGACCTCAGGGAAGCCGCTATTCAAGAATGGGCCAGGTTACCCCAAGAAATGCTGGATAAATTGATTCTCAGTATGCCCACGAGGATCTTCGCAAGTGTTCGACCCAGGGGAGGAGTTATATTATATTGAATATAAACCTTATATTAATAAATTGTTGTTGAAGTTTGATTAAACAGTATTTTTCTTTCTATCAAATTACATTATGACACCACCACCATTAATTACCTCTTATTTATTTATATTTGTTATAAATATTATGTTTGTTATTGTATGAGGGATATATGTGCAGTGATTAATATAATTATGGGTATGACATCGTATTGGAATTTTCTGTAAGATGTTGTATTTATTGTCCTAAATAAATAAATAATAATAAATAAATAATGTAATTGTAACAGATTTTTTATACATTATGACATAATGTAATTGTAACAGAAAAAAAAAAATCAATTTATGTTTAAAGAAAACACACAACAAAGAATTTTTCTTGATAAAGTTCAATTTAAAATTAAAAGAAAAAAAAATCAGCTTATGCCAATGACCACAAACTTTTTTTGATGTGTGTACTCTTTTGAATGTTTATTTAAGTATGTAGATACTTAAACATTCAAAAGAGTAGAGAAGAAAACACCATTTTGACAATTTGTTTGACAATAAAGCTACCTATGTTGTCAAAATGGTGCTTTGTGATACAAACGTAGTACATATCGATGTACAAACGGGATTTATAGAAAGAAGACAATTATTTTTATGTATATCCGATTTAGATATCATTTTATTAATCTTAACATTTTTAGGATTAAATGTGTTTACGATGCGTACATAATAGTATTGTATTGATAAAGCTGTGAGTCGATTCTAATTGGCATTAATTAATTATTGTTATAACTTTACAAATGGATAGGTAATTACACTCAAATTAAGGGTAGATTGATTTAAGTTGATTTGATTTGATTACAAAAATTCGAGCCATTGTCGAGTGAACACTAAATATTGTGTGATGCCGTTATTTTGCAAATACGGTTGCACGAAGACGGTCATGCAGGAATAATACTTCTACGCACGCTTGAGCATTTAGTTCAACAAAACCAAAACCGAAAAATCTCACGAGTGCTCATCTATCTTAAATAGTTATCTATTTAAAAATCTATATTAATGGCCATGAGTGAGCTAAGGCGCAGATACATTTGAATCTAATTTTCGCAGAGGCGCAGATACAGATGAATCTAATTTTCCTACATACAATATACTTAGGTAGCTACTACAATATGAGTACAATAAGTAAACAATTTGAATATCTTCAGTTAAGGCTGCTCTCGAAAAATCCATGTGTAGTTGCTTAAGATCTTTGCTATGTGCTTGACTCACCCGCAAGCGTTTCTGGGTGGTTAGGTACACCGGGGATGACTACTCTGCTCGACTCTTTAACTTTTATGGAATCAATATAAAGAATAATGAACTTAGCAATCCATTACTGTATTTTAAAATATTGAACCCCCAGCAGGGTCCTTTGTAATGTAACCATGACTGCCTTTTCAATAAATGTAAAAGAAATGCAAAAGATTTCTTTTTAGTCGTATTTTATTGGGGCAGCCATATTTTCTTATTCGCAGATATTAATTTTTCTGATAAAGTGAGAACTTTATAAGATAAATTTGGTAGTCAAACCGTATTCCGGAGACGGAATACGGTTTGTTAGTACCTAACAAAATAAAAGTCATGTACCAAGTTCCTTATGTACAACACCTCATTGAATTAAAACAAATAATGAATGCAATATTCATTCATACCGTTTCTGTTATTCATTAGAGGCAACCTCAATAGCTTCCTGTACACACACAGCTGTCAATCGTGCTTACATTAATCACGTCAAGCCAATTGTTGCCATAATACGTACACTTTCTAATAGAGTACTTAGAAGATCGAAGTACTTACCTAAAAGGTTTGCACAGTGGGCTACCGCAACTACAGCGAAGATCAAAGAAAGCGTGAGTTTGACCGACATGTCGATCAGCTGTCACTGTCACGGTTCTCGATGTAAAACGGAAAAAAAGCCGATTAATTTTATAGCGCGTTTTATAAAGGAGCTAGGCTCGTGTGAGCTTGGAGAAGGCGACCGTCGCAAGCGCCGGCAATACACTGCTCCTTCCCTGAGATCTCGCTCCGGCCGTTTCACCGCTTACAATAGAAGGTGAAATTTAAATAAAGCATAACGCAGTATTATAACGACATGCATCAGTGAGATGCATCGAGAAAGCGGCTGTCTTCCTACGCTCCCCGTAATTCAGCTTTACCAATGTTTGTTTTTAGTATTGGGTAAAACTTAAAGTATTTTGTATGGGTATTTTAGTACGTACTTGGGTATAATGTATGAGTTTCAAACTTGTTTGCTCGCTTTCACCTAGTCGTTTCGATGTGTTTATAAGACAAACAATAATAGTAGTGACTAATTCGTTTCTTATTCATAATGATGGTCGTATGTTTAGAGAAACTTAAGTGTACATACTTTCGTAGCTACTGTAAGCACTTGTGTACAATTTAAGAACTAATTTGAATAAAAACTGAGAGCCTTCTTTTTTTTGAAGTCGGTTAAAAATAATTGAGCTGTCGTGTGACGCCTGGCAGATATGAAACATTAAAATTATTTTGTATAGAAAATATGCATGAAAATACGGTTTCTAGAAGAATCCAGTTTATTTAAAAAAAAGAAAACCTATTCTTTACTAATAAAATACATAATTGTTTTTAAAAAATCAAAAATCGAGTCAGATCGGCCCATGGCATGGTGACTGGTTACACGCGTCGCCACGTTAACAGCCGATCTAAACCGCCGCATAATACACATAAAAAAAATCTGGAAGGGTTGTTTAATTTAGAGAGCTTTTCTTTTTACCAGCTTTTTATTAGCTTCACCTGTATGTTTGTATGTTTGCATGTTTGTATGTTTGTTTGTAACCGACTTCTTTGGGCGCGATTTTGACCCACTTTAAACGGCCAGATTTCGTTCAAACTTTGTAGATTTATCGAGGACCGGTGACAATACACTAATTTGATAAAATAATTAAAAAAAACAAAAAAAAATTGCTTGTAACCGACTTCTTTGGGCGCGATTTTGACCCACTTTAAACGGCCAGATTTCGTTCTAACTTTGTAGATTTATCGAGGACCGATGACAAAACACTAATTTGATAAAATTATTAAAAAAAAAAAAAACATTAGTCGTTCAAAATTAGTTGCCGAAAAAACAGCTATTATATACTAGGAAGGTACTGCATAAGCGCCCCTGGTAGAATAAATGTACATAATATTTATAGATATAACCAAACTAAAAAGTAAAAAATAAATTTTAATAAATTATTTTATTTAAAAAAAGCGTGGGGTGCATGGTGTCAATAGTTATAAATATTTTATTGGCAGATATGAGTAGAGTGATTATCATTTTGATAATATCTTAAAAAGCACCCCACGCTTTTTTTTAAATAAAATAATTTATTAAAATTTATTTTCTATTTTTTAGTTTGGTTTTCTATAAAAAGCGTGTTTTTAGTTTTTTTTTAAGTATTCTTAATTACTTAATTACTTAATTTATAGGGTTCCCCTATAAATTAATAAATAATAGTTAGTACAAAAAAAAAAACGCATCCCTTATATATGTCTGTCCGTCCGTCTGTTACACTCATATTTGATATTGAATAAAATATGAATAATTCAATCGATACTGGATATCGACGTGAATTTAATATGCATAGTTTTAAAACTGTTTTAAGATCAATGTTAACTAAGCGAAACCAATTTGAATGAACATAAATAATTGTTTGTATCTATTGCGAATGGTATTTGTTTAGTTACGTGATAGGTACAATATCCTAAGAATGGTCATACTTTGTTATTCACTATTTTGATTCATCATAATCTTTTTTTAATGTAAATGAATTAAAATGAATTTTGATTTTTTATATTGATATTAAAAACTTTAATTAAATTGATTGATATCTTTAATTAAATTTATTCATAAATAATTCATGTAAGTAGGAACGGACGTTTTTTTTTTAATCTAATATGATCACTCATAACTTGTTTCAGTGTAGTCCGATTTCGATGATTCTATTTTTAATTGATATCTACCTCAAAGTAAATAAAAAGTAAAAAAATATTCCACCTTTAGGAGTGGAATATTTTCATGAAATTTAAAAATGAAGGGTAAAAAATTAAAGGATGACTTAATTTTTTTGGTGCACCATATTTTCACATTGTGATATCAGATAAAAAAAGAATATGTGCAATGTGCATAGAAAGCTGGGTTTTATTCAGGTTCGTCTGGATGTCTGTCAGAGGCGAGCAGTCAGGTGCGCACGCGCCACTGCCCCACTTGCGGGTCGTTGTCTTGTAGACCACGTTAGGTGATAGAACTGGCTATCGCGGTTAATTGTTACGTGGTGAGAGAACAGTATGGAGATTTGGTTTCTGGATGAAATATTTAGTTAGTATATTAATATGCTCACTTTTTATAGGATAACTAGTACTTTGCCCGGGACTTCGTCCGCACTCCGCGTGAATTTTCTCAAGGATCCCAAAATTAATAATGCAATAGCCTATATCACTTTCGAATAACGTAGCTTCCTACTGGTGAAAGATTTTTTGAAATCGAATGTGTAGTTTCGGAGATTACCCCCTACATACAAACTTACATAACAAACAAATTTTACCTCTTTATAATATTAGTGTATATCATATGTTCCTTATTATACCTTGTCCTGAAATTAAAACTATACTGTGGGTGTACTAGGCACATTTTTAAACAAACTTTTCTATATTTATGGCCTATTCAACTATTTGTTATTGACTGCTAGGTAACTTGTCTAGTAGATAGTAATTAATATGAAACTGGCCCTTGAGTAGGTACTCACGTCTCAATACAGCCGTCTTATGGAAGAGAGTAGAAAGACATAATAGAGGTCCATTTTGTCTAAAATTTTCACCACTACTCTGAGGTGGTTTAACTCATTTAATAAGCCAAGTTTAATAAATTATTAATTAACAACCTACCTATCTCGCTAACTATAAGTTAATTCACTTTAAAGTCGGCTTCACTTAACCAAGTGCCTTTTCAATACATTTAATGGACTGTGCACGTTCCATTTCGCCAAGTTCATGAACGTGCAAGCAAATTATTAACGGCGAACCTTTATAATCAGCCAACTATTAAAAGCAAATTTCGTATACTTAAACAACTCTTATTTCTTCTATAAATAGGTATCTCCACCCACCATTTCTATTAATTCTGAGTTGACCATATTATAAGGGCATGAAATCGTCATTTAACTTAAATAAATTTAAAGCAAAATATAATTATGTAGGTATTTTAAACCTATTGAAAGTTTCACCTATACTGCGGTTGTCAGCAATTAGTAGCAAAAAAAATCTTACTAATATTATAAATACAAAAGAAAGTTTGTTTATTACGCTTTTAAGGTTAAACTACTGAACTAATGTTGATAAAATTTGGTACAGACTAAGCTTGAGCCCCAATAAATGAAATAAGTAAACTTATTAATCCGCGACTTCATCTGAATCCGCAACCACCGACAATCACGTGGACAAAGTCGAAATCATTCTGTTTTTTAGGGCCCCGAACAAAAGAAAACGGAACCCTTACAGGATCACTCGTGCGTCTGTCTGTCCGTCCGTCTGTCACAGACAATTTGCTCCGAATCTACTGGACCAAATCAGATGAAATTTGGTAGGATGGTGTAATCCTATGACCCAAACACAGATATGCAACGTAAATAAATATTTTATTAAAATAAGGGTCACTTCCGGGAGACAAATTAAGAAAAAAAAAAAAAGTTTTGCAAACCTTACTGTGTCATATATCAAATGAAAGGGCTCGTTATGAGGATCTCAAATATATTTTTATTATTATTGTAAAATAAATAGTTTTGATTTTATTCATGATGAAATACGAAAATTGACCATTCCCGCCACCCTGGTCTCCGAAACTAGTGAGCCCTAAAATTAAAAAAGAAATCAAAATATAGTTCATTGCTTGTAGATTACAGGAAAACCTATAAGAATTCTATCAATTAGCATTGTACGGAACCCTCTCCACGCGAGTTCAACTCGCACTTGGCCTGTTTTTATTAGTTCATTTATTAAACAAGTGTTAAAAAGAAATCAATTTTTCACGCAGTTGGGTTATTCGGTTTTTTTTTCAAATGTTCTTTTTTGTTGTGGTGGTGAATTAATTTACCTATATATAATCCTTTCTTTTGACAGCCCACGTGATAGGTTATGAGGAATAAATCGGCCATTTAATGTTTTGTAATTTACCATTTTACCCAGTGACTTTCGTTTCGCGTCATCAAGAGGAATCTAAGGCGCGAATTACACAGAAACGGCGTACGGTGAAGATGCGGCGCAGGCGCAGAGCAGGCGTGGAACAGATAAGGCACGGACGCGATTTAAATTACATCAAAGAGGCGAAGAGACGGCGCAACTAGTCATTATACAGGCTGATTTTATCGTGATAGCATGTCTTCCTCTTCAGACGACGAAGATGCGCTTGCTTTGCTGCAGCTCATTAATGTGCAGAGACACCGAAGATATTGGGAAAATGTCACAAGAGCATATATATTTTAAAATAATGGAAAAATTATGCGAATATCTTGCTCGTTTTCCTACAGTGTATAAAATGTCACTAAGACTGGACAAAACTGGATTAAGATTTGATAATAAGGAGCACTTGTTTGCTATCAATCAATACCGCAAAAAAAAAAAATTAACTTCCCATATTTTATCTTGTACAATTTTATTACTGTACTCCGGCTTAGTATGGTCGTAATCTAGATATTGTTCAATTATCTCGCAGAACTCTACATTAAATTCACTATCGTTACGCATTTTTCGGCTCCTACTGTATAACAAAACGTCGTGCTGCTTGCGCGCCTCTCCAGTCGCGACTGCTAGCCACTGCTAGCGACGCGGAACAGGTGACGAAACGGCGCGCCTGCGCCACGCCGCCGCGCCGCTTGAGTATAATTCACAACGTGTCGCCTAGCTACATTTTGTATTGAAACGTTTTGAAGCGGCAAGATGCTTGCGCCGCGCCTTCACCTTACGCCGTTTCTGTATAATTTGCGCCTAATGAAGTATAATTTATAAAATTGGTTGACCCGTTTAGTAGTTACGAGCCCACATTATAAAGGAACGGATACATCACATACATACTAACACATAACTTATATACATGTCAAACACATAACTTTTCTCCGTAGTCGGATTATAATATTGTTTTGCAGTTTGCACACTTTCCATCAGGCGCTATGCTACAACAATAGTGTATTCTACTATACCTTACATAAGAAATATCTACCACAAATCGAAGTATCTACGGAATTTAATGGTACATAACTTGATTCCGGCTTAGCCTACATAAGTTAGTTTTTGTAACATAATTCGTACACGCTTTTCGCTGTTTCTCACTAAGCATAACAATTTGGAGCTAGGTGAGCGTAACGAATTAATTGGAATTTTAAACTTTATTCGCCTAATTATTTGGTGGTTTCGATTCATAATTGTGTTTATACTTTTTCATTTGTTAACGTATTAATTATTTTACGGTGGTCATTTAAGTAATTGATTTTAAGTCAATACAGTAGATCTTTTATAGGTGCGTTATTATATTATGTGTTATGTAGACTTACCCTGGCTTTGAAACCCAATTGAATTCAATTCGTTTTTAACCGACTTCAAAAAGGAGGAGGTTATCAATTCGGATGTTTATTTTTTTTTTTATGTACATACCTATGTTCGGGCATAACTCTAACATATACAGACAGATTTGCAAAATTCTTGTTTTGTTCGAAAGGGGTTTATTCCAAAATGGTTCCATATAAATTTTACCAAAATAGATCCAGCCCTTTTTGAGAAAATCAACAAAATCCCAAAAAAAATACTTGGATGACGTTTTAATATCTTTAATCTTTGGAGGAGTTACAATCTCTGTTTTAAGTGTGTCGCTGTTTTATAATGGATTTGGATGATAAGGCAATACTAAAAAGCGAAAAATAAAAAGAAATCCGCCTTCAAAAACTAAAAAGTGATAAATAACTTTAGCACAGAACACACATTACATTTCGGAAGTCGGTGGCGGTGGCTTTGTTGTGTTTGTTGTTTTGTTTTGCCACCGACTTCCGAAAGTAAAGTAATATGTGTTCTTTTTTTCGTATGTTATTTTGGGTAATGACCCGCCACTAACAAGTCATTGGACAATCTTGTTTGAGGTTTCATGCAACCATAGTAACTCACCGCTCGTCGTCATCTCACTGCTTCTCGAAGAATCCTCAGTCATTATTATTATATTGTCATAACACAGTACCGTCATCATTCGACTGTCCCAAACTTCGAGTACATTCCATTTATCCAATACAATATTTGCTCCCATGTATATATTATTAAAGTGCTAAGTTTATGTACTGTGATAAGAGGCCATATCTGTTTAGATAAAAACCCCAAAATAAAAAAATAAATAAAAAAAGCAGATGTTAGAATTTCAAAGTAATGTATCATATTCAGTTTAAAGTAAGCATATACCTCTTTTAAACTCATGTGTGTATGCTACAGGTTTTTATAAAAAAAAGAGAGTTTAACGTGGGAAGTTGGATCGACGTGTGTTTGTAGGAAGCAGTGGCCTAATTACCACAGAAAGAAAAGTTGAATATCGATTATGGAGACCGCTTTCAATTGCCTTTCTTGACTTACAAGTATTTTTATTGCCACCAAAATTACTGAATTATTGAACCTTGAACATTTTTGGTAAATTCTATTTGAATACCTTCTTTAGTGTCATCGATTTAGAAGTAAGTACTCATTAAATAAAGAAGCCAATTGTTCCTGTGGATGAAATAAAATAACGACATGGGTCTATACTGAAAATATGAAAGAACTTAAACGATCAATTACAATATTTACTTCTGTTTTCATTCAAGTCAAGTGATAACAAAAAACAACAATAACAAACAAAACAAAACAAAAATAAAAAACTTATTAGCATAAAAAAAAAATAAGAAACTTTCACTTCTAAATATAAAGGCACACAAGACGTAACTACAAAATGTATATCCGCTTATTACACACAAACATATAACACAACACAATACATATTATAAGTATGGCGCCATAAAGGTTACACCATAACCAACAGCATATATACCCGCTAACGATGGCCCATAGTGTAAACACATGTACACGTACATATAACAAGAGTGGTCAGAATTCGATCCCGTCCACTTTCTCCGCGGGAAAGTGACCATTCATGAACCAAATGCCAGTTGTGACCGACCAGACTGGTTTAGTACGAATGACTTGGCCTGGCCACTGTACCGTTTAACTATTTTTTTAATAGGATTTGTTCAATTGTGGAGTTTTTTTTTTAACTATATTTTCAAACGTATCCCTAACGTTTGACCACTATAATAAAATTAAATAATAATTAATTAATTAAATAATGTTCTGGAATGATACCATACTTTCTATTTATTACTTTATCCATACTTATCCACACTAATATAAATACGAAAGTCTCTGACTCTGTCTGTTTCATTTTCACGACGAAACGGCTGAACCAACTGCTGTGAAATTTGGTATGAATATAGCTTAAACCCTCAGGAAGGACATAGGCTACTTTTGTTCTAGCAGTTGTTGGTTTGTTGCAGCTGCGATGACCGACATTCACGCGTACGAAGTCGCGGGCTAAAGCTAGTCATCATCATCTGCCTAGCCTGTCCCAACTATGTTGGGGTCGGCTTCCAGTCAAACCGGATGCAGCTGAATACCAGTATTTTACATGGAGCGACTGCCTATCAGACCTCCACAACCCAGTTACTGGGTAACACGATACCACTTGTCAGATTTTCTGGCTTCTGACTACCCATAACGACTGCCAAAGATCTATAAATGACAGCCGGGACCAACGGTTTTACGTGCTTTCCGTAGCACGCAGGGAACTCGGTATGAAAGGGATGGTCACCCATCCACAGACCGACCGCGGCTAGCGTAGCTTAACATTTGACCGATCAATCTGTACTTAGCCATGAGCTCCTCGCGCGGGCTAGAGCTAGTATATTATACATTTTCACGATGAAACGGTTGAACCGATGTTATAAATTTTGTTATGAAAATAGCGTGAACCCTGGGGAAGGACATAGGCATACTTTTTAATCCGCGACTATGCTAAAAGCTAGTTTGAAAAAAAATGGACTAAGTACAGTACTAAAAAAATATTTATGTAATACTAGCGACCTAGTTGTATTTATTTTGTAAGAAAATGATGACGGCAAACATAGCGAATAATTTCACACTTAGAAAAACCCATTTTATTTTACCGTAATTTTTCTATTTTGATTGTAACAAAAAATCACAGTTTTCCAAGTAGATAATAATCTATATTTCCGACTATTATATCGATAGTTAGTTTACGCCAATGCATAGCGCCGTTATTACATCCGAGAGCATCGATCTGTATGAGACGTTTCTGGAAATTTCTATGTAACTATCACGGTTTCTTAATTTCCGTGAAATGCCGGTATAATAAGTATGTTGTTTTGATTTAGTCAGATTTTGCAATAAAAAGATATTTACACATAAAATTGCGTTTTAGTTGGTAGAATAGACAATCAATAATTAAGTATTATTTATTGTTTTGTTTTAATTAAGTATCTAGCCCTACATATTTAGAATGTTATAAAGTAACACTCGATACTATAAATCGTGTGTTAACAGAAACAAAACCTGATTAATACAACAGACAAAAACCATTGCATCCGTCAATTAACCTAGCGAATCGTTTTCACACCCCAAAAAAGCTTACATTAAGTACCAATCATTTCCTTCCCAAGTAGCACTGTACGATCAACACTTTGAATGCCGACTTTACTTGACACTAAATTCTACATACTCGACCAACTGCGTCTCGGCTTTCACCCATCCTTCACCGTTCGTTCGAGATAGAAAGAGAGGTCCGACGGACAGTTTTCCTTTCTCGCCCACTGTTATACGTCACTGCACATTTCTCCCGGAGTGACTCGAGGCTTACAACAAATCAGTGTTGCTGTTACTACGGTGTCGTCTGCGTTTTTAGATCCGTAAAGTGTGAACTCGTAATAATATTGTATTTATTAGAACGCGGAGCAAAGGTGTTGGATACATCCAAGTGTTGAATTTATTGATTGATTATTGAAGTTTTGTACTAGAAGGTAAGATTTTATTTTTTACACAATTCAACACGATTTCAATATTATTTTCTGTAAAATCATTATTGAATCAATTTTTATTTCTAACCTGGAAAATAAAATAATATTTTTTTGAATTCTAATTATGTGTGTTTTCTATCAAAATATGTACTGATTTCAAGATAGTTCAATAAAAAAACTTACATATTAATGTAAACACGCATGCGTTAACATTCATAAGTGTCGATGCAAGCGCAATGGAAAAGATTTCAACGCGCTACTAACTCAGCGTTCTACGAAAAATTACCCATATCTTCCAATCATTCCCACACATTTATTTATTTGCACGGGTAACTTTTAAATATTGTACGATGTTATCCAAAAAAGTATTTACTTATTGAATAAAATATTGTACATTTATGTGATACTAGCGACCCGACCCGACTTCGCATGGGCCTATAGCCTTCCTCGATTAATGGGCTATCTAACACAAAAATATTTTTTCAATTCGAACCAGTAGATCCCGAAATTAGCGCGTTCAACCAAAGAAACAAACAAACCTTTCAGCTTTATAATATTTATATTATTATATATTATATTATGTGATATACTAAAATACTAAACTTATTGCAACATGTAGAATTTTCATTTTGTAGATTGTTTTCGGTACGATTCTTATTATCTAAATGTACGATGAAGAGAGAATATAATATGTGTGTATTTCTATGTTCTAATATTTGCAGGCAGGGAGCCAGTCTTCAGGATGAAGCTCTCCCTGATTTTCGAGTTGCTTCTAATATTTATACTCTTGGCATTTGCCGCGTCGAAGAGTGTCGGTGAGTATCCTGGATCATGTATCACTAACTAATCACGGTCGCCAATTAGTAAAACGTCAGAATGTAATTTTCCAACAAAATTATTGCACTTAATTACTTAACAAAGATTTATAGTTGTCATGTCCGTACCTCAAAATCATTACTTAAACAGCTAATTTTAACGTATCAACATTTCTATGCCCAATACATTGTATGAGTCCTTATAAAAAACTGTGAAAGTCGACGATCGACCGGTCGTCGTCAATTTTTTGTGTGTTGAATTACATTCAATAAAACATCAGGTAGCGTGTTAAACTTTGATATATTTTTTACGAAATAGATTGACGAACGTATAATATTGTTATACTGATATGTCATACACGATGTGTTATCAACACACTTTATGTTGAAAGTATTACGTTGGATGCCATTCCTCACAATTCTTTGCAACGATACAATACATTTTCTTTCTAGTTAAGTGCTAAACGCAATATATGAATCTATCAAATCCTATTATTAGTCAGACCCATGTAGCGATGGTCTTTATTCGTAGATAAATTACAAATCAAACGGGACATACTGATAGAAATTAATGACGTTGTAGTAATTGCAGTGCAGCCATTATTTCAATGACAAAACTAACATAATATGCCTTATTTTTAGGGAAAGAAAAGCACAATGTAAAAAAAGGGATTCAGAACAGGAATGATGACGACAAAATTGAGCAGAATGACATCAACAAATACTGCAAATGTGTGGAGTCTTACTGCAACTGCTGCCGGGAGTTCAGACTGCCTGTCGTAGAACTACATGGTCCAGGTAATGTCTTATTACGTAAATAAGGGGAATTGTGTTGGGATTAGTTTTGACAAAAATAATTAACTCACTTCAAAAATTCTGCCATTCTTCAAACTAATATTGTAATGATTTGGACATTTAACGCTGATTAATTTGAAACCTATTCTAAGCATGAGTTTGGGATATACTGTTAACTGTCATTCATCATCATCATATCAGCCTATTGCCGTCCACTGCTGAACTGTCGTCAGTGTAGTGTCTTTGGTCATTAGTGTAACATATTTGTGTTTTTGGTTGAGTTTGACGTAACTAATTTCATTATTGGCAGATAGCAAAAAAAAAACAAATTGCAAAATTGCATTTCTTTTTGTTTTTTTTTTGCAAATTGTAGTGTTTTGTGTGATAAGTCTGAACTTGATGGTAATCAGTACTTATTAATCTTTTGACCGCAACGTCACAAAAGCAAAAGGTGCCCTCGGCGCGAAGCTAAGTTACATACTCTATGGAATTGCGTATAGAAGTCTGTCATGTATCGTGACCGTGGCGTGCTGGGCACATGACTGTGGCGTAAAAGGTTAAAAACGTTAAAAATCTAGGCACAATCATATCTCAGCTACAATGAATGTCAAAAATGTATAGACGCCAGCACATCAAGCCATACCAAACTGTCAAACTTTCCGAATTGAACATGAACCTTATTCCTTTGTAATAAAGTTGAAAATCTATCACAGAAATTTGACAGATTGCTGTAGCTTGATGTGCTGGCCTCTGTACCTAAATTGAGGCGTTTGACAGATCGAGACAGATTTGAATGCGAAAGTTCTTAAAAATAAGGGAATTGCCACCCAGGTGTTTTACATCATCAGTATAGAATTAGAAATGCTTATCAATATCGTACACGCTAGAGCTAAGTGAAACTTGATGAATAATATTTTACTTTTCGATACTGTGCCGACTTTAAATTGAGCTATGAATATTTAGTAATGAATATTGTCTTTCTACAAGCTCAAACTTTTATAGAAAACAACGAGCTGGCGCCGTCTTCACAATGAATATTTATGGACGTAACCAATTTCACACACACGAACTCACCAGTTTAGTTATTATAGAAGAAAAAATTGTCATAGTTTCTAACATGTTCCTTGACACAGTAAAATCTGTAATTTAATATCATTCATCATGAGCGATAAACATAACTCGTATAAGTTACATGAGGTCAGTTAAAAGTAATAGTTACAACACAATGATGGTAAAGTCCGGAATATTGGACTGACTCACTTCCAATATGGAACAATCGTTCCGGATCTTCAATTGGGAAATTACGAAGCTGACGAAATTTGCCAGACTAGACAGTCACTAATTTTGTTATGCAATTTCAACTTTCGGTATAACTAAAGAAAGTTCATATTAAATGAAAATAATATTTAAGTAGAAAATAATTTTAGTAATTATTGAATTAACGTTATCGATGTTGATGTCGTATCAAATACTCTTATTCAATACATAATTTATATACTTTCAGGATGCGCCTCCTTGATGTACCTCAATGGTGACAAAATGTCCGTGTCACTCAGTTTCGGAAAGAAGGTCATTACAAACCGGACCTTGTCAAGTAAGTTTCGTGTTTATTTTCACTTTTAATTTTAAGCTGCTGAGACTTTTACTGATGCCATAAACATAAGTTGTCGTTTAAAATTGTCGTTTAAAGTTGCTTGAAATTGAGTTACTGATTGTACATTCGACATTGTTAATTAAAGTTTTAATGAACTATTTTTTTTCATAGGTCGCAAGCCCAGCCCTGTCTGCATGCCACTGCCAGGTGGTGTGTCCAAGTTTTGTGGGCGAGTTTACAACATCGCCAGAGCTGGCGAAGAATTTAGAGCTTGTCTTGGCTTAGAGCTTCAATCAAAGAGAACAGTGGAAGCAGCGGTTCGAGTTTCCTGCTTCAAGTTTGGTCCTAGAGGCGTGACTTCGGAACCAGCTGACCCATTACCATTGGTCCCTCAAGATGAAAAGGCTGGTGATGATGATGATGATGACGATTATGAAGATGATGATGCATTCGGACTCGGCGCTGAAGAAGATGACGAAGACGACGATGACGATGACGATGACGACGGTATGCGTTCCAACATAAACTTTTTAAATCTATTATCTATTACATCTATTACTCTATTATTATTATTATTATTACAAATAAATAAAATTAAAGTGTCTGTTTGTAATGTCCAAATTATAGCTTTATACTAAATGCATATGAAAGTAAGTATGGTACCTATCCCAAAAAAATCAATTTTCAATTTTTTTGTCTGTCTTTCTGTCTGTTTGTTCCGGCTTATCTCTGAAACGGCTGAACCGATTTTGATGGGACTTTCACTGGCAGATAGCTGATATTATAAGGAATAACTTAGGCTACTTTTATTTAAGAAAAAAAATAGGGTTCAGTAGATAAAAATAAAATCCCACAAATCCACGCAAAAATAATTAAACCCCTGCTGACAACCGACAATAACGCGGACGAAGTCGCGGGCATCAGCTAGTTTAACTATAAGTCTGAAATTTGAAGTTAAAATACTAATCTACCGTACCTACGTTTGGTTTGTGCAAAGTAAACTATTTTTTTTCTAAACGATGTTTTATATTTTCCAGGTGAACTCGACGCTGTCAACGACGTAGACAGTGATGATTACACAGGTTTCAGTCTTCTCGGTGAAGATATACTAGGAGACCTGTTTGGTTCTACAGGCGGAAAGAAAACGAACAAGAATAAGAATAAGAAGAAGCAAGCTCCTGCCGCGTCTACAACGACTACTACCAAACGTCCTCGGCCCACTCGAAGGCCATCAAGGAGACCTGGTACCAGAACAACAACACCACGACCAAAGCGCACTACTACTGTAAGAGTAACTAGACCTTCTGGTGGGAACAAGCGACCAACTCGAAGACCTAACAGGAGACCGACCAGGAGACCAACTACGGAAAGTACTTCTACATCAATCCTTACGACTACAACCACTACAGTAAGTCCAAGTTCACCAGCAGTATCAAGTACAGTAACTACTGCTATTCCAACAACAGAACGTAGTCCAGTCATAAGCACTATTCAAGAGCAATCCGCTGCACCAGTTTCTATTATTGCTGAGAATCCCACGCCAATCTTATCTGCCACTACTGCAAAAAGTGTTACCGATTTTGAAGATTCTGGATTAGAAATGTCATTAGCACATATCACTGGTCAATTATCTGCGATGCCAGTTACGCCAATGATTTCAAATGACGGCAAAGTTTCAAACATGATGAATAAAGAAGAAGAATCGGCCAATTACGAAAAAGTGATTACAATTACACCGAAGACGCCGTCAACTATTTCCTTTATACCCACTTCTGAAGAAGCCGTTAATGATGACATGATTCAAATTGTACAAAGTCTTGACTCCGCCTCCTCGGAAACCATGCCTGAAAAAGAAACAATATCAGGAGACGAAAGTAGAGCTCATGTATACCAATTCGGTGCCCCCGTTCAAGAAAATTATTATGAAGGTCTCACGTTACCTAAGAAAAAGAATAGGAACAAGCAATTTAACTTGCATGATTTAGATGTGCTCAATCTGGGTCAGATTGGAGAAACCCTGGGCGATGAATTGGGAATATTTGGCAAAAATAAGAGACAACACAGAGACAATAAAGACACGAAAGTACACGGTGAAAAAGATCAAAGCAATGAATACAATGACTTCGTCGATGATTTCAGTGAACTAGCTTTGATGATGAGGAAGTCAAACGATAACAAGAACAATAAGAATAAGAGGGACAGGAGAAGACAGAATAAAATGATGCGCGAATGGTCACAAGTATGACGTCGAAGTCAGGCTAGTTCTAAGTAGCCCTAGATATTTATTTTTGAACTTAACTTATTTATTGTGTGTGTTGTAAATAGAACAAAATTGTATGAGATTATTTATTTTGCATGAATGAGTAAAAACTTTTTCAATTATACCGTCTTTGTTTAATTTTACCCATGATTATACCTAAATTGATTGTCTAATTATTGATTAGTCGTTAAAAGCTATAGATATACTACATCTATTGCAAAAGATTTCATTAGTAGTAGGTACTTAACGATATACTCCAATAGGCCAAAAGCAACTGAAACAATCACCTGCTTTTTATGATCTATTGAGTTTTAGTTATGTTTATATTATTAGATGCAGCTTTAGAGATTATAGAACATAAAGCAATCAACCAGACCAAAGTCGTCGGGAGAATAGAAAATATTCGTGCCTTACATTACTTACTTATACTATATACTATTACTTATTCATTGAGCTAGACATTTGTTTTACAATAGGAAATACTTCAGCAATAATAATAGGTGAACTATAACTTACCTCAATTGCGATAGTTAAACATAAGCATTATTGCTTCAAGAGGCGCATTAAAATAAAAATAGATTGGTTATCAAAATAAAGCTGCCCATTCTCTTGAAATGTCTTTTTAACCGACCTTAAAAGAAAGGAGGTTCTCAGTTCGACCCGTATGTTTGTATGTATGTATGTTTGTCCGCGATTATCTCCCGTTTGGCTAAACCGATTTTGATGCGGTTTTCAGAAAAGTGTTTATTACATTCTGGAGAAGGTTTATGTATACTGGAAACAGAAATTTATGTAGCGCTTTTTGAAAAAAACAACAAATACCGATAAGACGTTTAAGTTTCTTCCATCTTTCCATCTTTGGAGGACTTTCAATCTATGTTTTAACTGTGTTGCCATTCCTTAATGGATTTGGGTGATAGGGAGCCACTTATAAGTGGAAGATAAAAACATTTCATTTAAAAAAAGAAAAGTTTTCATTTATTTTATGTCAATATGTTCTGTAAAGTATATTTGTGTACAGTCACCAAAGGAGATAAGTAACCAGAGTCGTCAGATATAGTTGATTTTTATTTAGAAGCCGATGGATGTCTTTGAATAAAATAAATGGAGAATAAACAGTTAATTGATTAAATTAAATTTCATTCGAAAATATCCATCGTTTTCTAAGTAAGCTTTAACTGTATCCGATGACCTGGTTTCTTATTTCTTTCGGTGACTGTACATTACAAAGCAATTGGTTAAATCCTTAAAAATCTAATTATATATTTTTTCTTCTCCACATGATCCAGAAACTATAAAAAATCATAGTCATTAATGACTATTCAAAACGTGTGACGTAGGATCGGCCAGCTTACGCATTCAAAAGGAGGTAATGGGGGCGGGGGGGTTTCAAGGTAATTCAAAATATCAGAATTACTATTTTAAACTTCATAATTATGTGATCATTTTGGTGATCAGTTCGACCTATAAGACGTTTTTCGATTATATTTTAACTTTTTAAATTTAAGGAATAACAAATTTTGCAGTTCCTATAGATATTTAAAATGTGGTGACTTATTGCACAATCACTTTCATTAGATAGGTAGTCAGCTTGCACAAACATTGAATAATACACGTTAATGTAATTTATCAATACAAATTCTTTTCACGTTCATCCATATTGAAAGTACGCAACATAATATAGTTTTAAATTTCAACTTTCTCTTGTACTGACATTAAAATTTAAAACTTGTTCCTATCACTGACTGTAAAGCTTTAAATAAACATTGAATGTTTAGTGGGCAGTTAAATACTCCCGGTTACTTGCTACGCCTACAATCCGTAATGAGGAGGCAGGCTTAACTGTTCAACTTTACATAACTTGCTCCACAGAAAATGGGTCCTTCAATTAAACTGCTGTTATTATTAATGATAAACACTTGCCATCTCGGATTCGGTGAGTGTTTTTTGATGCAAAATTAAACTCTTTCATTTATTGAAGAAAATATAATTATGATTTTATTTTATTCCAGGTGACAAAGCATACAAAGTTATAAAGTTCAAAGTGCCACAAACTATTTGGAGACAAGCGTTGCAGCCAACTCCTGTACTAAAATCTCCTGTTACCATTACTGTACCTATAAATGTTCAGGATGAGGATGTTGAAGACGATGACAACGAGATTGAAGACGAGGTCGAAGATGAAATAGAAAATGAAATTCCACCAGTCGCTGACGCTGTTGTTGAGACAGCCAATGTAACTCAAGCCCTACAGGATCCAGTACCTGTAGTCAGTACTGCTGCTCCAGTTACACCACAGAATCCAGTTCTCCAGGATGGAGTAGTAAGTCAACAACCCGAGCAAGGTGTTCCTGGTCAAGTCCTTAGATTTCCATGTGCGTGTCGAAATAGACAGTGTGGCTGTTGTACAGGCGCTCTTATGGATCGATTCAGAATGAAAACGTGCGGAAACATTAGCTTTATTCCAGAGGACTTTGTATTCGACTTGAGAATGAGCGTCAACAATAACACCGTCGTGCGACGAAGAGTTTCAGGTGATATACTTTAACGAAGTTTCTATTCTTTTGTTTCGAAGTATATGCAGTTTGGAATACAAATAAGGTTTCCATGCAACAAACTCATAAGTAAACTATTTAAAAACATAAGACAAAGGCTAATAGAAAGTCATTTCAGCCAGTGACCCGCCGCCGATATGCTTCAATCCAAGAAGAGCTCCATTCGTTCGAGTGTGTGCTGAAATATCTAACATACAAATCAGAAACAGAAACGCTCATGCCTGTTTAGATATTAATGCAGATATTGGAGGATTTCCAGTTTACTCAGCATCTTTCAGATGTTTCAGGTAATATTCAAATAGTATGTCTACCCTCCTAAGTAATGCGCCACAATATTCTACATATTATGTATTTTATTTAATATTTACTGACTTTACAGATTTGGAGCATCCGGAGTTCAGACAGGATTAAAACCGAGACCAGTTTCATCAGGACCCAAACCAGTCAGTTTGTTTGGCGATGGCAACAATGACGACGATGGTGGTGGTGGTGGCTTTCTAGAAAACGCCGCTGGCAACGTTTTTGGTGGAGACGGCATTTTTGGAGGCGGCGACTCTAGTGATGACGGGCCTTTCGATGGCATCGGTGACGCGTTTGGAGATTTATTCGACGGCGACTCTTAGCCAATTGTGAATGAAACATTACGCATCAGTATTTTTAGCAATGTACAAATAATTTATAATTTAAATAAGCCTATTTATTTTTTACCTATAATAAAATATATTCTTACATAATATTGTCATATTATTAGAACATTGCTGAGGCGAATCAATCTTATCTCAACGTGAAAGTGTAAATAATGAGATAAACACATCTTTCTCTGCCCCTGTTGAACCGGTTCACTGTTGTGCATGTGAATTGGAGTGCTGGGCTTGTTCAGACGATAGGCGTGCGCGCAGATTCGCGCGTGAATCTACAAAATCAAGGAAAATGTATTTAGTGATTTTATTATTCGCGGTATTTTGTCTACAAAATATACAAGGAGGTAAGATTATGCAATTACTACGGTCGTTATTTCTAATACAAACTAATATGAATTTGTGGAATTGACTCTAACAGTGAATCTGTATTTGTTGCAGCGACATTAGAAGAACATGTAAACAAAACAAAAGTGACACAATATATTAATGGAATGGAAGTTCCAGACGATTTTTTGTTAATGGTAGATCAGTTGCGAAGTAATTCGTCACTGATGGCTACCACGTTGTCGAGGCAGAACCAGGATACTCAAAATGGGACTTCTTCAAACAACAGACGCTGTGTTTGTGACAAGGGTATCTGTAAATGTTGTACTGGTTACTTCTTGGATTTACTGAGCCAGAAGGCTTGCATGCGAGTGATATATCACCCGGGAGACTTTGCTTTCGATGTGGCTATGTCGCTCAACAATAGAGTTCTCTATGAGAATTCTTTGTCAGGTGAGCAAACTTTTATATACTATGTAAATTGTGTCGTTAAGCGAACAATGTCCTTTTAGTTTTATTTTACACTGTTTGATAAATGGTAGTGATAATGTGATATCATGAACATGTAATAATATTCACAATGAATAAGTATGTTACTTTTTCTAAAGTTAAGGTGAATTTAAATTGAAGTCTCATTCTAATGAAAAATGATGATAGTGGCAACGAACCTAGTTATTCCATGTCCATGATTTTTTTAAAATATGTGATACCTTAGGAATATTTTTGTTAATTAAAGAAAAATAATACAACTGTTCAGGTATTAAGAGTCTCCGATAATGAAACAAAAGGCAGATAGACCGTGCGGCACACTGAGAGTGAAGCCACCAAAGCAAATACAAATTCAAAAGCGAATACCTACAATTCGCTTCGCGCTGTATTAACACGAGTCAGTACAGCACGAAGCGAAGCATCGTTAAAAAAAACAAATACTAATACAAATAAAAATTCAAAAGCAAATACAATCTCGAAATTGTAGGTATTCGTTGTTGAATTTGTATTTGCTTTTGTGGTTTCACTCGCAGTGTTCCGCATGGTCCATCTGCCTTTTGTTTGATAATCTGAGTTAAGAGTACTAATATTTTTCTTTGTAACCGACTTCAAAAAGGAGGAGGTTATCAATTCGTATTTTTTTTTTTTTATGTATGTTCGGGCATAACTCTGTCATATGTAGACGGATTTGCAAAATTCTTTTTTTGTTCGAAAGGGGGTTATTCCGAAAAGGTCCCATATAAATTTTATCAAAATTGGTACAGCCCTTTTTGAGAAAATCAACAAATTCCCAAAAAAACTTACTTAGACGACGTTTTAGTTTCTTCAATCACTGGAGGACTTACAATCTTTTTTAAGTGTGTTGCCGTTTCTTAATGGATTTGGATGTTAGGGCAAAACTAAAAAGCGAAAAATAAAAAGTTTTTTCAAAAAAAAGAAAACCGCCTTCAAAAACTAAAAAGTGATAAATAACTTTAGCACAGAACACACATTACTTTCGGAAGTCGGTGGCAATACAAAATAACAAACACAAAGCCACCGCCACCGACTTCCGAAAGTAAAGTAATGTGTGTTCTGTGCTAAAGTTATTTATCACTTTTTAGTTTTTGAAGGCGGTTTTCTTTTTTACTACTACTACTACTACTACTAGTACTAATATTTTTTTTTTTATTTGCCAGATTATCTAGATATGGCATTTTTTTTTTGTAGTATCTAGTTGTCTGCCTAGTTTAAATACATATATAATTTTTCAGGAAAGAACCCCAGACCAATCTGCATAAGTCCACCAAGAATGGACAATTTGAAAGTATGTGCAAAGTTCTACAATGTATTCTTCCCAGGAAGGAACTTTCACTTCTGTTTGGCAATGACAGGACAGTGGCGGTCGTTCGAACTATTCAATTTCGCTTTTGATTGCCTTCGGTGAGTGACACTACTATTCAATATTTATCGGATAAAGAAATTATACAAACTTTCTACTTATTACATGTGATGACGTTCCGTACGGTAAGACAGAATCTTATTAAATGGAAGATTCGGTCTTCTTCGGTTTGATCTGTATGTCCCTAAACGACTTTTGCCTGTAGTAAGTAAGTAATTAACTTTGGTTGACTTGTAGAGAATGCCCAAGGCATTAAGTTCGCCTTTGCAGCTTTGTGCTTTAAGTATAGCAACAACTCTTAGTTTCATCTGAATCGGATGCAGCCATTAGTGAATGATCACACATCAGTATTTTTTAGGATTCCGTAACTTAAAAGGAAAATAGAAGGACAGTCAGTCTAACAGTCATTCTTGACCATCTGTCTGTCAGTCTAGATCCTTTTTATAATATATAGATTTAAATAAAAATCAAATTAATGTATGGAACGCTGATATTTTTTTTACTGATAGGTATTTCTTTAAAATACTTTCTTAATTTATTACCTACATGTACTTTTTTACACAATATTATACTTTGTCTGTAAATAAGTCTCTAGGCATGGAGTTACAAAGTTCAGTTACCTTTATTACTACAAAAAAGCGTATACTGATCTGTTACCTGTATAAAGAATCATGGCGAGATTTATACATTCATTTGTTTGAAAAAAACGAACATTTAAAGCGTTTAAAATATTTTCCAATGTAGAGAATACATTTACCAAAAGCAGATTGATATACTTACCATATTTTTAACCTCCGCATAATTAAAATATTTCAAAATGAAAATAACACTTTTTCGTTTCATCTCGTTGCCCATTTTGTGTTTATGAAAAAAAGAATGTGACAAGTGACATTAACGGATCTATCAAATTGGCAGACAAGTGATGTGACAAGTGTGTGGAAAAAAATAATCAATATTTGTGACGTTATTTCCCATAAAAGATGCAATTTCAGTGTAAGAGCTGCGAAACGGCGCCTGACAGTCACATAGACCGTCTGCCAGGCCCGCTAGTATTAGTATAGAAATGTACAACAAAGTATTCTTTCTTCAGGATGGGAGCCAACGGGATAGCGATGGTGAAACCGTATGACGACGTGGGTATCCCTATAGCTAGCCCTCAAGGAGGAGTGGACGCTGTGGTAGATGCTGGTGAGGATGACATCGAAGATTACGACGAGAACGTTGTCAAATCAATACTGAGTCTCTTTGACCGATGAAGAAGAGTCTGGAGGTTGTAAATGGGAGTTGCGGCTAAGTTATTTATTAAATTATTTATTTTGAATGTATGTGTGTTTGCTTCCTTTACCTGACATGCATACTACCTGTATACCTGTATACCTGTATTTTTAACACACATACCTGTGTGTTAAAAATATTTGGAAAATAATTTGTTATAACGCCGTAATTGCACACATACCTGTGTGTTAAAAATATTTGGAAAATAATTTGTTATAACGCCGTAATTGCGTACGAGCGTTTGTATGGGAAATATGACGGGTTGGGCGCTCTTAAGGGCGCGTATTCGATTTAGCGCAACTCAAAATCTAAACGATTGCTAGAACGGCGTAGCAGCATTTACACACACTAGTACAATACAATGGTCTGTTTGTGTGCATCAGAAAAAAAAATATGCACGAAATAAGCACGAATCATTTTAAATTGATCGGCCAACGACAGCGCGCGATGTTTTACAGTGCTTTTTAAAATAATTGTCTAAAATAAATGAGCTCGTATAACGGACTGAAAAATATTCTGTATATTAAGCATAACATTTACTTTCATAAAATAAATATATCAGTTATGATTTTATTCAAATACTGGTGAAAAAAATAGTCAAAGTAAACCGATTTTCTACTTTTTCAACATTGTTTTTTAATACATAATAATAATATTTTCGTAATTTTGGCTCTGTAGCTGTCTTTATGACTGTACATACTGTTGGTAAAACGCATAAAACAAAATATTTTGGCATATTGTAATGTTAAATTCGTCCTGAAAGTTAACTCTGACGTCTATTTTCGTAAAATGATATGAAAGAATTCTCTTCGCTTTAAAAAACCATAATTAAAAATTATACTTTTACTCTGTAGCTGTCTAAATCAAGACTTAATCTTTCTAAAACTGTAAATTGTCTTTAAATAATCTGCTCACATAACTACGATATTGCTCTGGGCTAAACGCAAAAACATGAAGTTTTCGTCACGAATCGAATACGCGCTCTTAATAGAATAATACGATAGGCACAAGTACCTACTATCACTCATATAAATTCGAAATTAATTAAATATGACAAAATAAAAATAGGGTTTCCAATTTAGAAATCAACCGAATTTACGTTAGTAGTCTTTTAACAGATACTCTTTAGTTTAGTTAATTACTTAAGTCTTCTGATAATTTCACAGAATTCTTCTGAAGAATTACCTTCTCCCACATTTCAGACATTTTTAGTAACAACCACGTAACTAAGTAAAGAGGCACCAAAGATCAGATTTTTGATGAAGTTGCATTACAATTGGCTGAACCGCACATGAAGCGTCGTTTTCGAAAATTTTTACTCAAACGACGCTCACATCACACAAAGTGCGGTTAAATATAAACCAGCGCGCGTAGCATGACCACGCTATGTCTACGGAAGAATAGACATACTGACAGGAAGAATAAACAAACTGTACTGACTTGTCTATTCTTGCTGTCAGTATGTTTATTCTTCCGTATAATAAATACGAGTAAGTTTAATTATCACACATTGCCGTTTTATTGATTTAAAAAAATGGGGGGGGGATGGGCCACCCCTGTTGCCATTTCTGTATGCAAAAAAGTATTGCCTGATGAAGGTTAAAAAAAAGCTATAGTTGTTAATAAGATACGCAGCGATACCTACTCCATTTATACGTAAGAGAATAAGGGTGAACATGAAAGAGGAACTCTTGTAGGTTCACGTCAAAGATGTTGACTGTAAAAAAGCAGGTTATCTTGTATCTACATTAATGTAAAATAAAAAGTTTTTTTCAAAAAAAAGAAAACCGCCTTCAAGAACTAAAAAGTGATAAATAACTTTAGCACAGAACACACATTACTTTACTTTCGGAAGTCGGTGGCGGTGGCTTTGAGTTTGTTGTTTGGATTGCCACCGACTTCCGAAAGTAAAGTAATGTGTGTTCTGTGCTAAAGTTATTTATCACTTTTTAGCTTTTGAAGGCGGTTTTCTTTTTTTTGAAAAAAACTTTTTATTTTTCGCGTTTTAGGGCGACACACTTAAAAGAGATTGTGAATCCTCCAAAGATTGAACAAACTCAAACGTCGTCTAAGTCATTTTTTTGGGAATTTGTTGATTTTCTCAAAAAGGGCTAGACCAATTTTGGTAAAATTTATATGGGACCATTTCGGAATAAACCCCTTTCGAACAAAAGAATTTTGCAAATCCGTCTATATATGACAGAGTTATGCCCGAACGTACATAAAAAAAAAGAAAAAAAAATACAAACATTCGAATTGATAACCTCCTCCTTTTTGAAGTCGGTTAACAAAATTAGTACGACAACGTCGCATTTGCTGCATTATGTAGGTAGTACTAAAGGCACTGTGGCACAAGCAGCAAAATGGTGGACCTCAACACCAGGGTGCAGGCAATCCAAGGAGGCTATGCCATCCCTAGATACGAAGCTGACCAAGCGCCTTCTGCACCTGGACAGAGATAGCTTGCGACTGGTGGCGGGGACCATCACCGGACAATGTTAACTGATCAAACACTTTCACACTTTAGGTATCACTGATAGTCCTCTGTGCAGAGCCTGCATGGAGGCGGAAGAAACGGTAGCGCATGTACTCCTTGAGTGCACTGGCATCACCCAGATCCGCAGGGAAACCCTTGGAACACCAAACTCCCTTGCGGACGCCCTGAGAAGATTGGGAAGACTGATCTGCTTCTAGAGGGAGGTGGCTTGGAGTAATCGGCCGCCATGGCTCACGTCTAATGGCCCATATTTACGGACTGAGTGCAGAAACCAAACCCCCCTAACATAGAACATAGAAGGCCACTGTGACTGCATAGATTGATTATCAGAGAGAAATGTTCAATTTCCGAACTACTGGTCCAGTGGTCCGATTCTCTATTTTTTTCGCTAATAAGAAGCTACATATCCCTGACTGCCCGGCTAATTGTAATATCAAAAATATTAGAGATTCTTAAAAAAACAATCCATAAATAAAATGAAGTGCAAGTTTATAAGTAAAAGTTAAAGCATTTATTTTTTTAAACCATTTTAGAATCACTTTTGAATTATCAAGGAGTTGGTTAGTTAGTCAGAAAGTTGAAGTTAGTTGCTCGTTCCAAAACGTAGGTGGGTCTTTATGGAGAACAACGAGCAAAAAACTCCACGGAATCTCTTTTACATCAAGATTTTACAAAATACTGGTTACATATTTGTACTCTTCGATAACCTTTAGTTTTAACGGTGTTGGAGGCTTTTTAGAGATCATCCTACATATTATCATCTTCGACTTGAACGATACTATTGTAATCCTATTATGAATTTTGAATTTAACCATAGCATACCTATTCTAACGGATGCGTCAGGCTGGCCTAGTGGTTAAGGCGCCCGCCTCTGATACGTGAGCTTTTGGGTTGGACTCAGGCAAGTACCAATGTTACTTTTTCAATTCATATGTACTTACTAAGTATTTTCGACATCGCTGATATTGGTGAAGGAAAACATCGTGAAGAAACCTAGACATCTAATCAATCTATGTCTGAAATTGCCAATCCTCGTGCCTTCTCTGTACGAGAAGAGGCCTAATTGCCCTGCAGTGAGAGAAATAATAGGCTGGTATTATAATTATATACTCTAATGATAGATAATCAGGGCGGTTTCAGCTTCCTTTAGAAAAATTGCCTAAAACCAACAAACAATAATAGGGTAGACCCATCTATTCTATTTTTAACCGACTTAAAAAAAAAGGAGGTTCTCAGTTCGACCCGTATGTTTGTATGTATGTATGTTTGTCCGCGATTATCTCCGGTTTGGCAGAACCGATTTCGATGCGCTTTTCAGAAAAAAAATTGTAACATTCTGGAGAAGGTTTTAGTATAAAACAAACAGAAATTTATTCAGCGCTTTTTGAAAAAAACAATAAAAACCGAGAAGACGTTTTCGTTTCTTCCATCTTTCCATCTTTGGAGGACTTTCAGTCTCTGTTTTAACTATGTTGTCGTTACTTAATAGATTTGGGTGATAAGGAGGCACTAAAAAGTGGAAAATAAAAACTAAAAAAAAGAGAACCGCCTTCAAAAACTAAAATGTGATTAATAACTTTAACACAGAACACACATGACTTTAGTTTCGGAAGTCGGTGGCAATACAATACAACAAGCAAAACAAAGTCACCAACACTAGCACTGGTTGACTGGTAGAGAATGCCTAAGGCATTAAGTCCACCTTTGTACCTTTGTGAATGAAGATATATAAATAAATAAAGTCATGTGTGTTCTCTGCTAAAGTTATTTATCACTTATTATATAGTTTTCGAAGCCGGTTCTCTTTTTATTTAAGTTTTTTTAAATAATGGTAAGCAATGTCGGTGTCGATTCGACATTCTGTCAATGACTGGGTAGACCCGTGGACTTCTTCGACCTGTCAAAGAGCAACGACTGTAAGTAAGAGCACCATTAAGACTAAGTATCTAGCTAGTTACAATATCCACTTAAGTTTTTAAAAGAAATTACCTACCCAGTAGCTTTCAGCGAGTGACTAGCTTGACAGATCGGCGCCTGATCAAAGGTCAGCATTACTTGTATAAGTCGCGGTATTAAACAAACTTACAGCAGTATATGTCACGCGCATCATTACTCATTTTCACATTAATGAACATGCTTGAAAATATATACGTGAAAACACCTAGCCATTATCCGAACAGTGGTGGTATCGCATCGATCCGATGCGCAGGAGTTTCTCTCTAGAAAGTACCGCAAGTCAGTCGCTCGCGCATCGCATACCTTGCATACAAATACTGAGTTACCTTTGGAAGTATCGACATAGGGTATCGGAAATCGATCATTTGAATTTGGTCCCTAGAGCTGTGGAGTTGAACGAACTTAAATCAAAATGAAAACGAAAATGTTTTTGTTGTTTGTTGTTCTGTGTTTGGTTCAATTTGGTTCAGGTATGTGCACTTCATTTCTTAATTTACCTATTCGTTTTCAGGAGTGAGGTAACTAAGATTGATAATTCTAAAAATGCAAATTTTCTAGAGCGTTAGGTACATTGAGATAAAATTTACTTAGCGATAGCGTTACGGCTATTAACTCATCTAAGTTACTATTTAGTAGCTTGTTAGTAGGCAAAATTAGCCTACTGAATCAAATTTTATTGAACACGAATTTTACGGGCAGTTTCTAATCATCCTTTTACTCATTTACAGGTGATGCTTCTAGACGGAATTTCAACAACAAAGAGGACAATTCAATGGATGTGACTGACTTTTCCATTTATTATGATATAGATTCGAACACGGTAAGTTATTTACTTCCAAGATCAAAGTATCTAATTAAACTTGCCGGTAAAAGGCTGCCCTAAGTACATAACTAATAAATATAAATACTAGAGACCGCAAGCGACGACGTCAAAATGATGCTGACCTTTCTTGAAGGCCTGGGGTGGATCGAATGATTTACTTCCCACCTGTACACAAAATACGCTAGACTCTCAGGATCTTAACATTTTTTAAATACCAACTAGAAAGACATTGGTCAGTCAGTATAATTATCAATAACTGTCCCCTTGGTCACGTAGTCGAAAGCACGACTGTTGAGTATGGGCTCGTGGGTTCGATTCCCAGATCGGGAATGTTATTGGATTTGCCATCAGTTTGGCAGTTGGTGCCGTTGGTGGTGTGTCAGTCTCGTGCCTTGGAAATCACGTAAAGCCGTTGGTCCTGCGCCGGATTTCACCCTGGTCTGGTTACATTGCCGTTCCATCGGAGTATTAATGTGTAGGAATAGGGAGGGAACAACAACAGATGTATTTGTGTATAGATTTGTACATTATAATGTCTACGTATTTGGCTGATCTCCGTTTTGTTGGCGGTCGAAATTAGACCGTCAGTAGGATATTTTTAAGTTTATTAATATGTCCTTATTTTCTAGACAATAAGAAAGATGATGCCCCGTCCTTGGTACCAGCCTGGCTGGAGACTGCGGCTGCCCTTCAGGGGAGGGAAGTGCGAGTGTGATGGACTCAAATGTAATTGCTGTTCAGGAATGCGGATCCCAGCGTTTAAATTCGATAGACAAAGTAAGTATTAACAGTTTCCGAGCATCATAGCAAATATTGGTATGGCCTAGGTAGTTGTTCCGGATATGGTTGTTTGTTTATGTGAGTTTATATTATGTTTGTAAACGAAAACATGGTGCAGGAGAAATTCCTAATGTGGGGCAACGATTTAAAAAAAGAAAGAAGATGCATAAAAGTGTCGTGTGAGGTGATTGAACGGCATTCTTTTGTTTTTTTACGCATCACTACGATACGTATAAAAAACAAAATAATGCCGTTGTGGAGATGCAATACGCTGCTGCGAGCCACGTTGACAAGCTTCGCGTCGCCTGCTAGAGCAATGCTGACATTAGGTACAACACTATAATGAATACCTATAGTACTTAAAATAAAATAACTTTGTTCTTTTGTAGCCTGCGCCGAGCTAACGTTCGATCCTGCAGAAGGGTATTTGGACTTGGATGTTAAAATGAACAATGACAGCATTTTCCACAAATCTTATTCAGGTAAAGAAATGTTTATTAATTTTTATTCATAAAATTATATTTTAAGATTGAAAACTGGGCACAATTGAAATCACGTCATGTCTCTCGAATCGTCTTTTGTCATATCGATTATCTTCATATTAAATTGTTAGTTAATTATTTGCTTAGGTATCAGGGGTTTTATCATTTTTTTTCTTCATTTACAGCAAGCAACCCGCCGCCGTTCTGCATCCCTATTCCGATACCGTATGTACCCATCACTCTTCTGGACATGTGCATCCGATTGTTCGACATCACTATCGACTTTACGAAAATGCACGTCTGCATGGATTGGGACACAAGGGTCGATAAAGCTCCAGTTCTGGTATGAATAGCTTCTATTTAAAAACATTTCTAAAAATAAATAGGTATCTTAAATTATCGTTATAGTAGGTGCGATCATAGCATACAAAGATTGTGACATTGATCCCCGTAGTAAATATGAAAATACAAAAAACACGCATTATTACCTATCGTATTTTCATATTCCTACTTATCTATCTGTCTATTTACGCCATAATAGGTCGTCTAATAACCTCGCTTGTTACCTCGAACTTAGCAGAGGGGTCAGGCAGCAGGAATGCGTAAGTTTTAATTTAGACGATCCGTATCGTATGCGTATAACTTCATGATTTCATACATTTTCAAAACCTCGCGGCTTTTCAGATTGTGCCGCCGAAAATAGTAGCATCAACCATATTCAGTACCAGCCTAGAATTATTTTATTGTATTTTTTTTAAGAGGTCGTTTAGTGTCATTGAAGTCACTCTGTCTGCGATTTAGGTACCTCAAAGAGCCACAAGTCACAACAAACAAGAGATTATTTTTTTCAATATCTCTACTTCACTCCGAAAAACGACAACCTTAGCGCGATGTTTATGGTAGGGCAAGAAAGTTACAAAAAAAATATTTTAGTCGATTTGCTCTGTTAATCTCACCAGATACAACTATATTGTTAATCAAGATATTTCAATTATATAATCATAGGTACCAGCGGTCGAGCAGAATATGAGTCATTGACTTCAAAATCATTAATTACTCCACATCTGTATTTTCAGATTCTTCACTTCGACTGCATGGACTTAGGACTCGGTGGGATAAGTTTGACAAAACCAAACACAAATCTAATTACTGGAGGCAGTGCTCCAAATGAGCCGCCCCAGCTCAATGGAGATGTTTATGATTCGGTTATAGAAAATGCTAACGTAACCACGCAACATCCTGTATTTAATAATAGTGTCAAATATATATAAATAATTAAATATGGTGTTTTGATTTGATTTGAGTTCAACAGTTTAAAGGTTATCCCATAATATGCCGATTTCATAATCGTGAGTGTAAGCTGTAAATGACACTATTTTACATTATACTGACTGATGCCCACGGCTTCGCCCGCTTGACAAATTATATACTAAAACCTCCTCTTGAATCACTCTATCTACTAAAAAATCCGTGGCATAGTTTTAAAGATCTAAGCGTACAAAGGGACAGACAGACGCGGCGGGGGTTTTGTTTTATATAGTGATGACCAGATTAGACTGCACGCTTACTTAAATTCACATTTGCCTGGTTCCTACGTTCAAAAATCTTCCGTAATATACCTAAAGCTGTCATTAAAATACATAAAAAATGAAAATTATGTACCGTAAAGTGGGGCTTTTTGAGGTAAGTAGAAAATGAGTTCATTAATGTAGTCATAGGTATGTTTTCTTGGGATTTTATTGGTGTTTTCCATTGCACTGTAGCTTGTTTTAGACGTCATAATATTTTTTAAGTTTTGTAGTATGGGGCTTTTTTGTATAACTTTGGGGCTATTTATAATCCTGTTCCAAATAACCCCTGTTTTGTGTCTTTTAGTTTTACGAAGTTTAAGATCGCTATCTCAAATAGTCCCAAATACCTATTTTGTATACATGTAAGAGGAAGCTTCTCATTTAATTTTTATATTTTATATTCCAGTTTCGGATAGGTATTTTAATTTTTTATGTATTTTAATGATAGTACCACGCTTGCTCAAGGCGGACTGGTGATTTTAGACTTATTTATAAATCCAGGTTTCCTCTCGATATTTTCTTTCACCGATGAAAGTGATGGCCATGATAAACTTAGAAAGTACAGAAACATGAAATTGAAAAAGCTACATTGTACTTGCTCATGCTCGGTATCGAACCCAAGAGGTGGACGCTTTAACCACTGGGCCATCGCGACATTTACAACGTATTTTACAACATTTAAAAATTAATTTTGCAAAAAAAATAATGCATTCTTATGAAAGTGTGAGAATTGGTTTAGTTATAAAACGATGACCCAGAAATATTTATTGGTTCTACCATTTGGTTTGGTCTTACAAATAAAAATCAGTTACATTGTTCAGAGTTTTATGTAAGCGACACTACCTTTCTATTCTTTCTTGTCAGTTAAATCCTCTAAGTTGTTGGCTTATCGAAATCGACTAAACCGAGCGAAATAAAAAAAACTCACTAAAAGCGCAACACTATGGTTGACAATAAAGAAAGTCAAGATGACATTAGAAAAAAAATTGAAGCAAGGAGGGAGGTGTGGAAACAGAGAAGTTGAGGGTTCTAACTTATTTTTATGTATTTCTATTTGTAAATGTAGTAAATCTTCCCCAAATTTAATGGTAATTTAGTCTTCCTTTACCTTAGATTCTGAAGTGCACTTTAAATGGGCGATAATGATGATTATTATGATGGTGACGGGTTAGTACTGTTCGCATGTTAGATAGTGTTATGGTATTAATTTTACATAACTCCTGTAAATATTACTATTGAATCCTCGTAGTTTGTGTTACGGACTGCTATCTACTTAGCTTTTTTGGTATTTTTTAGCGTGTGTAGCGGCTGGAAAGTGAAAACGTACCGGCTTTTATTTGACGCTTCGTTTCTCGACTTTAGTACCTAGTATGTGCATGGAGAGGGCTCATTAAGTCGGTTGAAATTAAAACATGGAATGCCCCTTTAGATAATTTGATTGTCATCTCGCCCAACTTTTTGTAGATTTCATTGCATTTGCAACTATTTCACAATGTACGGTACCTACATATTTTAGAGTCAAGTGACTGTAAAGTGGAAATGCAATTTGGAAACATTACCGCTGTTTTATTCTCGAGTAAATAGTTGTACATTTGAACATACTTTCATATTATTCATCAGTGAACTGTAATCAGACTCAACACAGTAACCAAGTTTGTGTGGTGGGTTAAAAATTTAAAACCATTGCATTAAAAGTATATTCTAAATCTTCCATTATTAGTAATTTACGTAAAACTTGATTATATTATGTTTACATTTTGGTTTACTTTTGAAATTAAACTTACTAAGTACTAATATTATTAAGTATGTATTTTAAAACTGACTTTGTTTGTTTTCCTATTATCATTGTTATATTTTTGTGATATAAGAGTGGTCTATGGGTCATTTGGCAATTTGAGGTTTCAAGCCACCAGTTTGAGGTTTCGGTTGATTTTTATACTTAATAAATATTTAAGAATCATTACTAAAATATCTTCAATATAGGAGAATGGATTCCTTGGGGACAGCACCCGAGGTCATCTACAATTGGGTTGATATCACTTCAGACTTCTTCAATCATATCCAAGGTAAATATTAAACCATTTCTTTTGAAAAATGAATATATTTCTAGGTTAACAAACACTGTTACAAATACAGTTAGAGTAATTCCAACTTCCAACTGGTAGGAAAGTACAACTAATGCATCTGGTCTGCACCCAATATTAGCAGATTGACTGCCACACTCAAAGACGTCACTTCATAATAATGAATTAACTTTAATTGACCAACATAACTTGGCAGATATATCAACATCATTAAAATTTTCTCAACCTGTCTTATTTTTGACCGACAGGGTTCCAATTTATGTTGGTTGATTAAAGTTAAGAATTGATTATTATTAAGTGACGTCCCTGAGTACTGCAGTAAGAGATGTTTTGTAGACACCAAGTCCTAATATCCATGATCAATAAACAGTACTTCACATCATGCTTTAACTAAGATGTTCCTGCATCTATCTTTCACTTGTAGTTTGACACTTGTGTGATAGTGACAGCAATATTGCTCGACTGTTTTACAATTTGTATATTGCTGTACAGATAGGGTACTAATAGGTAGGACACATTGAAGATAAAATTGACTTGGGTAATTTTATTTTAGCTATATTTCATTTCTCCAAACAGCCATCAAATGTACTTGGCGTGGCCTACTGAAATGTCCATTCTTTGGTAATGTTTGTTGGGTTGTTGAGCTTCATAGCTGGATTGACTGACACGTGGTTGCAATGTCTTGATAGGTCTAGTCAAATATGACTGATACTTTCTTAAAAAATACCATTCATACACACTGCATCACTGTATTTGAAAGACCATATATTATGAGAATCATGAAGTAAAAAGATTTTTGACCTCTGAGGTTCTTTCTGTATATCTTCTCTGAGTAGTAGACAAAGAAACACTCACATTATTTAGTTATATAAATTGTGTTATTTTTAACATATTCACCTTCTATTTACAGACTACATATCATTTAGCATTATCATTTAATTGTTGTAATATCTTAGATCTTCAACTTGGAGAGTTACTTCACGATGGCCACTTATTTGGTCTCTTCGAAGCCATGTCGGCCATCGAGATGATGGACCCCAAGATGGATGCGGGCATGCTCTGCAACCGTGGCAATCCTAAACCACTCAACTTCCAGCAAGCTGTTGCTGTGAGTACTTGGCTATTTTTTTATATTGTTGTAGTTTTACAATCCTATTAATGTTCTAGCTAATCAGTCTTTATTGTTCTTACAAATGTTATTATATTTTTTGTGAAAACTGTTTATTTAATCTTTCCTCTCTCAAAATCTCTTCACAAAGTATTTGGTTGGTCACTTGTTATTTCTGTCAAACAATCGCAATTTGCAATTAGATTTACTGTAGACTGCCTAATTGCATTTTTTTTTTCTCTTTTGTCACAGACTGGAACGTTGAAAATAGATGATCTCGAGCCGGCAGAGCTAATAGGCATCATAGATGCCACAATGGCCTGCATAGTCTCCTGGCTGGAGGGACACTCATTAGCTCAAACTGTCTTTACAAACCTCTATCTACATCAACCTCATTCCATTGTAAATAAGACTTTAAAAGCATATTGTATTGCTATCTACAAACTGCTGGATTGTATCAGGGATTGTATTAACAAGTAAGTTGATTGGATTGCTTTTCATTTTGTTCTTTTTTTTTCAAACAAAGTAAGTATGTTCATTAACTTATTAGGATAATGGTTTATTAGCTCTTTGTTAACAATTACCCCAAGCTATGAATATATTATGCATGTACAGTAACAGAAAGCAAGGTTGAATTAAAAGAGCCTACTCCAGTCATGCCTATTAAATATGTCTGTATACCTTTTGATCGTTTACTGAGTCATGTATAGATGACAAACCAAAATGTGCGCAGCACGCCACGGTCAAGACTACATGACAGACGAATTTACTACTCTATAGAATTACGTATAGAAACGTAAATCCATAGAGTAGTAATTCGTAGCTTGGTGCTGAGGGCACGTTTTTTGCTTTTTTGACGTAGTGGTCAATAGGCTAAATAATTACCATGTGATGCTATTTTCATCTTCGAGACAGATAATGTAGATGAAATTAATTTTCTACTTTACTAGGTTTCTCAATGTATACTAACCAAATACGTTAAATATATAGTGTGCAAGTGCGTGTGCAAACACAGGTGCACTCCCCCTTCCCTCACCCTCTGGTCAGATGGGACGGCAATACGACACGACCGAAGTAAGATGAAATGCAGGATCAACTGTTTTACGTGCTTTTCGAAGCACGAGGTTGTTCCACCGCCAATTTCCAGACTCCGGATTGCTAATGAGAAATTCCTAATGGAAAAACCCAACCTTTAGCACTTGCGACCATGAGACCAGCCAGGCAGTCAACTGGTTTTATAATATTGGTTAAATATCTTAACAAATGATGTTGAAAATTTCTAGGGCACAAGTATTTGAAGAGGAAGACTTCCAACCTATGGGTTACGGTTATCGTCTAGGCTCGAACCCGCAGTCAGGCAACACGTATGACGCACGTCTTGAAGTCAGCGAGCAGAAGTGCGTATTAATGCTCAGAGAACAAGAGGAGGAACTCAATAAGAAGGCTCGGACCTGTGATGATGAGGTAGTCATGAATATGCAATAATTGTAAATTATTGATAACATTGTATTGAAAATGCAGAACCGAAATACATTTGCTTATCTGTATTAAGCCGTATTTGCGAATTAATTTAAAAATTCATACAAAACCGAGAAGCGGAGCGGTAAGCGGGAAAAATCGCGTCGCGTGAACTTGGCCTAACTCCGCACAGTCCGCAACTCCGCTCCGCATTACTCCCTCGCTCCGTTCTGCCGCCTCGCTCCGCGTTTGACCAGGCAGCCTAATAGTCCATTAATTCATATAACATGTTATTGCACAGGACAACCTATGGGCCGCTCTACAAGCCCGTATCAGGTTCACCAGAATGTTCTTTCAAGCTCTCCTTATGATCACCAAGAGGGACTCCCAGTCAGGAGCCGATTGTGTAGCTCTGCTCAACGGCTGCACCGAAATGATGAAGGTCATTATCAAGACCTCGGCGAAAGGAACACAGCCAGTGGAGAATTGTGAGTTGTATGAAAATTCGATAGGTGTGTAAAATGTTCATAGATATAATATATGATACTTATGTTTGTTGATTGGTGAATTATTTTAAATGTCATGTAGCTAGGTTCTTCTATAGATTTTGTATGGAAATAAGTAAACTGTGATGTCATTTAAGTGCCAACTCAATTGACTGAAGACTTATTTAATTCAAAGCAACTAAAAATGACTTAAAGTTAATAGGGAAAACCAAATTTATCGGGTATGCATAGGTAAAATAAAGAGCTTTTTCAAAACTAGTGTCTTATGATGCGTTGCACAATACCAATTTTAGTGTAATGGAGACTTTAAATTAATGCTGTCCCTTTCTTTTTGATATAAAATGTATGGGATGGGTGGCATGAATTTAGTCTCCGTTAAACTAATGTTGGTTTCGTGCATTTTTAGGTAAATGGTGTTACCCAATTATCTACGAGATTCTGTTTTTGTTATGTGTCTCTATTTATATAGTTTTAGAGAATATTGTGCCCTAGAATGATTGGTTAATCAAGTCTAGTAAGCAATTTTTAATCTAAACCTTGTCATTCCAGCTGACTCCCCAAACCCAATGGGGTTCGAGCCGATGATAAACCAACGCCTCCTACCACCCACGTTCCCGCGCTACACTCGCATCAAGAACCGGGCCGAGGCGCTGCATTACTTCGACGAGTTAGTGGGCAGGCTGCGACACGCCTGGAAGATTACCTCGTGTACAAACTTCCATGTCGCGCTGGTAATATAATTATTTACGACTAGCTTCTGCCCGCGACTGTGTTCGCGTGGGTGTCAATTATACCATTAGACATACCGTGCAGTAGGCAATAGTGCACCTGTCTAACAATGAAGTAATTTGAATGATTGATCTTTATTTGCGAGAGAGAGAGAGAGTAGGTACAATGAGATTTTAGAAGTAAAATATAGTTTGTTTTACAAAATTAATTGAATTTATATATTAACACAATTACAATTTCAATAATAGAAAATATTTTAAAGATAATTTTATACTAATGATTGGATCTCTTAAATCAAAGCCAAACATACTGGTTGGCCTGTAATTAGCGACTGTATAAGACTAATGTATACAAAAGTTGTTGGCATACCCATAAAGCCATACTGTATTTAAATGCGAAAGTGAGTTTTTTTGTTTGTTATGCTCTCACGGCTAAACTACTGAACTGATTTTGATGAAATTTGGTACAGACTAACATTGAATACAAAGAAAGGATATAGGCTACTTTTTATTAATCCTCAACTTCGTACGCATCCTTGTTTGCTTCTTTGACGTTCATGCGGATGAAATCGTCGCCAAAAGTTCGTAATCATAAATCCTCCTATCTTCCACAGGACTTCTTCATGGAGTTCAGTCGTCAGCGCGCCTGCATCCTGTCCCGCTCGGCGCTACAGCTGCTGTACCTCAGCCCGTCGCCCGCCAACACGGCGTCGATGGCGCAGTCTGCGATGAGCGGTCCGCAAGGACAGCCGCGTCCCGTGCATCCCTTCGTCGAGATACTCCGAGAGTCCGTCAAGAGCTTTGTCAATCCGCCGGCTTTGACGCCCAAATCCCCTCTGGTCTCTACGCCACAAGTAATTTATTTAAAAGCCGGGCTTTTTGGCTTGTTTTTTTTTTAACAATGCTAGTATAGACATCGTTAACCCATAATTCTAAGACGCGAGGTCTCTAAAAAAAACAAATTTATTTAAACACGGCAAATTTTTAATCAACTGTTATCATTTGATTTTTTGTTGCTTTGAGACTTAGATTATTGATAGTAGTAGTAGCCGACGTACCTGTCAAATGGAACCACAAAATAAATACTAAGCAAAATTTTGGCTTCCCCGAGCCTGTCTCCTAGCAACCAATGTGTCAGATACAGAGTATTTTTAATGCACAATTTTTCGCGCACATTAGCCTCCTTGCAATCTGTTTAATACACACTAAAATATTGGGTTGTCCTATTCACGGAGGTATTGTCTTCAGGTAGTGTGGTACCATACTGCGATCGCTAACCCGCCTGCCAAGGGTGGCGATTATGGCAAAACCCCCCCTTGGGGGAGGCCTATGTCCAGCAGTGGACGTCTTTCGGCTGAAATGATGATGATGATGAGTGTGGTATCTAGTCTCAGCGTGTGGCGACCTATCAGTAATCTAAGCTTTGAAATTAATAAATTGTAAAGAAATTTATTTGGCAAATAGAAGAATTGCATTTTAACAGGCTCACATAAAAAGTATATTTCAAGTGATTAGTGGTGTCTTATGCTAACGTTTATCTTTTTTTTTTTTTGCAAAATCCATTTTTTTGCCGCTGGCTGTACCTGAACTCGAACACATTCTTAATAATTCCTCCCTCGACGTTATATGAACAGTTTGATAAATGAGTTGTTCATCAAAATACAACAAAAATAATGATTAATTTAAATCACCTTTAACGTCTCGAATGCTAAATGCATCGCACAGGTGCATAATTAGCGGACGTTTGATCTTCACATTCCACTCCTTTTTCCCACTTAGCATTATCCAATAATATCAATTAATCATCAATAGGTAATAAAAAACAATATTTATATTTGATTTGTTACAGGCGCGTGAGTTCGTGGAGAACTTCTTGTCACGTTGCGTGCGTCCGTTCGCCGTGTTGTTGCAAGTCTGCGGACACAACCGCGCGAGACAGCGGGACAAGCTCGCCCTACTGCTGGACGAGTTCGCCGCGCTACAGGAAGAGGTAATCTATCGTGTCAACCTAAGAGGTTGTCGGTTGCTTAACCGGACTTTCCTGTGGAGCTTAAAGTGAATTAAAGGCCTCCACCTAGTGTAAAGAACTTATAAACAAAGCGACTATACGCTAAGGGCACCCCCTGTGGGGTGCGAGCCTCGGCTTAGGGCGTCTCTGGAGGAGGGCAGCAAAGCGACAGGCTGGATCGGATTTCATAATCTATCGTGATCATGTTGGTCAACAACATGAACAATACATTCAATTTTTACAAAAAGCCTATTTGTTGTTCATACAAAGTTAAGATTTATTACAACTGACGAAGGTTGTTTTTATTTTACACATTTTCCGCATAATTATGACACGCGCGGGATCGTTGATGGGCGCTTCCACTTGTTTTGTCTATTTCCTGGCTGTGACTCACATGTATTTAACTGTATACGTACGTGTGTGTAGGCGGAGAGTGTGGACGCAGTAGTGAGTGGCGCGGCGGGCACGGGTCCTCGCGCATGCTTCGGCACGTGGCTGTTGTACCACGTGTTGCGCGTCATGATCGCCTATCTGTTGTCTGGACTTGAGCTTGAGCTGTACAGCGTGCACGAATACCATTATATTTTTTGGTGAGTAGGTAGACTACATATTTGAAAAAAAGAAAAATAAGTATTAAAAAAATTAAGATGTTTAGAGAAATGGAAATTCTAATTCTTATACTCTTGGGTACCTAAAGAGTATTTTCAGACATTTACAATATTTTTAAAACCCGCAATAAAAATTGATGTTAATTGTTGTTATTGTTGTTGACGATTGGTGTTGCTATAAGTCTTGTTACTTGAAATAAATGATTATTATTATTTGTTGGTATATATTTTTATATCTCGGCCCTTATGTGCCGGTTTACAGGGCAACACGGGCCAAAGCCAAGTGCTGATGAAGGCATATTTGCCTGAATTTGTTTTTTAGATTTTGATCTTGTTATCATAATTATTCCCACGAGTAGCTAGGGACAAATAAAGTCAACCACAGCAGAGCCCTGCGTTCACTGTGGCAAACTACACAAGGGTAAACTGGAGGTCCCCTATTATCCAGAGTTGGCACACTAGCGACTAGGCCTCTCCCCTAACCATGCAGCCCTCGGCGTTTGCGACCTTGGCTTGGATTGTATCTCTCTTAGTCTCTGGCTTCTCACCCTAGACCTATGTCAGCAAAGGAAACTCTACCGGCATAGATCTAAGGTTCATTGAAGCACGCAACCCCACGCGCCATTTTTGACTATTACCGGTCAGTAATGGCTAGTTGAAGCAACCCGCCCTAAGTGTACAGAGGGATTTCAATGCGATTTCAGCAATAGATAGAGTGATTCAAGAGGAAGTTTTATATGTATAGTTTGAAATTGTTCTGTGTTAATTTGTTGAACTTCGTTTAAGATGTCGTAACAAATCCAGCCGACTGAGAGCCACCATCTTGTCCATTACAGGTATCTTTACGAGTTTCTATACGGCTGGTTGGTATCAGCTCTAGGCCGGGCAGAGAACTTAGCGGGCGACACAGCGAGGCGGGACAGTCGTGACTCGCGCAAGCAACGTAAAAGCAAGAAGAAGGTGCGGCCGTATGCGAGAGAGGGCCTACTGTGTAATGTGATGCAGAATATGTGCGGCGGGTATTATAAGGTATAGATTTTTGACCAGTTATTCCAAGGTATAGGTTTTTGACCAGTTATTCCAAGACACATCTTCTCTAAAGCCCGGAAATGCCCTCTTTAATAGGATTTTTAGTTGTTTTGAAATCAATAAATAGTTAGTCAAATGAGATTGGTTGGTGGTGTTCACTCATCTATATAATAAAAATGAATCGTTGTTCGTTAGTGTCACTAATACTCGAGAACGGCTAGACCAATTTGGCTAATTTTTAAATATTTGTTGAAGTCCAGGGATGGTTATACGGTAAGAAAATTGAAAAATCGATTGACACGACGTCTGTCGGGTCAGCTAGTTTTAAAACAAATTAATAACAACCACAACACTAGCTTATTACTTTAAATAAAAATTATACGGCAACCTAGAAATATTATAGCTGTTTAAATCATATTTCCTACTGAACGGCTTGATTTCGGTTCGATCATAAAATTCCTAGTTCGTAATCGTTGTAGCATAGTTATTTATAATTGTATAATTACACGTCAAATTTGCAATGCCTGTAATAACCTACTACTTAGTTGCAATAAAACCAATATAATGTATACGTGTGATGAATCAGAGTGGTTTATTTAAATAAAAACAGAAATAGTTGGATTTAATCCGTTCTGTTCGACGACTGAATATCAAGTGCTGTATATATATTGTACTCTTTGACCAAGTGCATCGATAAATGAAATAAGCAGCTGTCATAGTATAATGACAGCCTGCTGTTACAGCTTGTCAGTTTAAAATGAGATTATAAGTGACATTGACATGAGACATAACTATATTTAGTAACCCAATAGGCCAACAAGTGGTATGCAAAAAAAGTTTTTGAGTTTGAACTATATACAAAAATATCATCAATATTTTCCAGGCCCTCGTCGCCTTCAAGCTCCAAGGCAAGATCCGTCAACCCCAGTCTGAGTTCGATAACGAAGCTGTTCGCTACAAGCACCGGTTCGCGCCTCTCTCTGTGCTGACTCCACCACAGGTGCACTACCATGAGTTCTGCGAGATGACGCAGCCGCTGCAGTGAGTAACTTCATATACATTAAATTCACATTAAATTATACATTTCATTGACATTCATATACATTAAATTATTATAGCTTATTATAACAGCACGGCTTCGACAAAGCACATAATTTGTCATTCAAGTTTGGGCTTTAAATCATGCGTGTTATAATATTTTTATAATGATAAGATAAAAAGTTGACGGCTCGCAGGCGGCGTGCTGGCAGCTAAGGCGCTGGAGACACAGAAAAGACGTAAGACGAGGACATATGTCGCTTCCGCGCCCCTTTCATACAAAATGTATAGAAGGGTCGCGACGCAAAACATCGAAAAGACTGGGCGCGGACACGACGCTTACTCGTCTGCGCTCTATTGTAAAAACATATAGAAAGGACGGGGCAAGGGCGTGAGCGGTCGAGGGCGGGCGAGAATGGGGGTGAGGGCGTGATGGGGCGCGAGTGCCGGGAATTGCGCGGTGCGCGTCACTGTGTCTCACACAATTACCTGCGTCTTTTCTATAATTATGTTTTGAAAGGTTGTGACGGCGCCCCGTCTGCGCCCTGTCCGCGCCCCGTCCTCGTCTTATGTCTTTTCTGTGTGTCAAGCGCTTAACGGTAGGACTTTTCATGACGATTTATTTCACGTAAGGGTTTCGATTCGGGCCGGGCCATCACCGTAGTAGGAGTGGTGCTGTAAGGCATATTGTCATTGGAGCGGAGAATAGAGGAGCATACCGGAGCTGTGCCAGTATTAACCAATTGAATCGCATAAAATCTCCGCTGCGTTTCTGAGGACAGGGATTTGCAAACTAGTTTAAAAATACATACAAATCCGGTAAGCGCGGAGCGAGAAAAAGTGGGAATGCGGAAAAAAACCTGCCGGTGGGGTATTGCTGCCCGCTCAATTTACTCGTTGAGTGAACTCGGCCTAGCTCCGAAAGTTCCCAAGTTCCGCACTACCTCGCTTCGCTCCGATACCTCGCTTAGCGTCAATGGACAAGCAGCCCAAAAGTAAGCGATAACCATTTATGAGTTTCGTATGGCCAATTGTTTTCCGTATAGGTAGTACTTCCGCTTCTGCTTGTTATGTGAGTTTATAAGCGCACTCACGAGATAGGAGGAATTCCTAGTGTGTGGCAAACATTTCTACAAAATAAGGAAGTAATTAATTCGTATTTGACTGATATTATTTCTCAGATTGTTTCGGTTCACCAACAGTTTCGTTTCGATCTAACAACAATGGTTTCGTTTTATCCAATAACATTTGTTTTTGTAAACAAATAGTTGTTACTTTCTCTCAATAGGAAGTTATCTTTCTGTCCACAATTTTGCTTTTCTATGAGCAGTATTGTTATTTATTTACAGATACGAGAACCCTGTGATACTGTATCTCGGTGGATGCAAACATTTCCAACAGGCTCGGTCTTTACTTGAAACCATCACAACACCTGATCAAGAAGTAAGTATACAGAATCTGCCTTTGGCAACCTTTACACTACAACGATATATTCTATACACATCCATTATAAGTTGACTCTGCATTGTATAGGCCTTTCGTACACTAAGAGGTCAGCTTGTATCTGCGAAGTGACGGCTTATGGAAATGTATAATATGGTGTGACGCCGTGGCCCCCTAGACTAAGACGCTATAAAATGCTAAGGACCATCAAAGTTAGACTGTAGTAGAATAAACTAAACGTTATCCTTTATTTCAGGTTCAAGATCTTCTGAAGGTAGCCAAAACAAACTTTGTAGTATTAAAGTTATTAGCTGGAGGACACAAACGGGACTCGACGGTTCCACCAGAATTTGACTTCTCAGTTCATAGACATTTTCCTATTATCAAGTTGGTGTAGTTTTTGACAGTCATGTTTTAACAGGAGTTTTATTTCAAGAGTTGATACTTGTGATCTAGATTATGAACAAAGCAGCTATCAAGTTGACACGGAGGGAGCTGTATAATACTAGTCCCTTTATCGGTGATATTTTTTTTATCATTATATCGCAGTTCACAGCTGGATAAAAAGAATGGACAGTGTTTTAGGCTTGTTCATTTTGTAAATTCGTCTATATTTATTTACTGATTTTTCAAAGAATGTATAAAAAGTCTCGAATTTATTTTCTATACAGTGTATGTGTATTGAATCTAAGGTTAAAGTATCAAGATGTTTTTTTACGTGCTATAGTCTATTGTCAGAATATTTTATTGAAGTACAGATTATACAATGAATCCCGCAATAATGCAACATTATGTAAATTATTCGTTTTATTATAATAATATTGTGTGTATAGACGGAAATGTAAAATCAAGATGATTTTTAAAAGTGCAATAAAAATCATTAATAGATCAAGATTTTTATTTAATGATTCTCTTGCCTTCATGCCTGTTTCTAATTTTTGTTACAAATGTCAATGCTAACACATGGGGCTTTTCTAAATCCCTGGTTTTAAGCTACTTCGTTTCTTCACAGGTTCTAAAAATGATACTGTTAGTTAGGTTAGCTATTCTATAAGAATATAACAAAAAGTACTAGGTGCCCATAAAAATCAAGAAGATTAGGTTAGCGATTCATGATTATCAAACGAAAAGTACCAGGCGCCCATGAAATCAAGAGGGGTTAGGTTAGCGATTCTATGATTATCAAACAAAAAGTACTAAGCGCCCATAAAATCAAGAGGGTGGTTTTAGCCGGTAGGAGTCCGGCACACCCTGTCTTCCCCGGACGGGGGATAGTCCATGAGTCCATTTCCCCACTGTAACGAGTATTTTCTACTCGCTACATGGTGACCTCTCTCGTCATTTTTTCGAAGTTTTCACGGTAGTGCCGTGTCACACTGTAGGCATTTTATAGATAGATTGGCTATGATTTTAGTGGAGTAATCGATAAAACCATAGACCATTAGTTTGACAGGTGGATTTTTTCCCGGCTGTCGAGATTATTTTGACGTTTCCGGTTTGGCATAAGTAGGATTTACTTTCCGTCCGAATTCTCTAAGAACATGCACGAATAAATTTTCTTCCGTTCCAATCACTAGATTGGAATGATTCAAAGGTCCACCTGTGGTTGGAACCACTTTGTTACGATGTTAGCAGCAGTGCTACATTGATATTTTGGAAACCGTGAGTATTTTGTTGGTTGATTCTTCATAGCCATTGTCCTGGCATTAAACTTGAAGTCATGTGTCGTAAACCCTCGTCGATAATCTATTGTTACAGCCCCATGTTGCCATCGCGGTTCGGTTGTGCCAATAGCACGTGCGGTGGCATGTTTTGTTTTCAATAAGAACGGTAAGTTTCATCAAATTTCCGATTTGCTACCTCGTCGCCATTTTGTTCGACGTGTGGATTTAACTAACAAAAGATATCGTTTTGTTTTCAGCCCAAAGGCGTTCTTATTTATATTTTGGGGTTGTACGTTGTTTCATAGCTAATAGTTTTATAGAATTTCGGTTCACATAAAATGTTTCTAATAATTTCGTTTCATAGAATAATCAATACGCAGAATACTTACAAGATTTTCAAATCATTGATTTTTATTTCACATAAAGTTTATTGTTAGAATAATCATACCATAGAATAACAAATCAAATATTCTTTATCCTTATATTTTTTATTTAATATAAAACGTATTCCCAGGAATGGGACTCTCAGTTCTAACCAAACTTACTGCGCGTGCGTGCAAGCAACCACGCAGGATGCAAGCAAGCATGCAGGATGCAAGCAAGCAAGCAGCGTACAAGCAAGTATGCAGCATGCAAGCAAGCATGCAGCGTGCAAGCAAGCATGCAGCGTGCAAGCAAACATGCAGCGTGCAAGCAAGCATGCAGCATACAACATGCAGCAGGCATAGTTTCTGTCACGGCTCCGGCGTTGCGGGGCTCCGGCTTCGGCTTACTGGCCGGCTAAGCCGGCCAGCCTCAGCCGTAGCGGCGGGCGTTAAAACCACCTGCCCCTCAGCTCACGGGCCGCCTCGCCCCTCCACGCCTACGCAGATTTAAATTACACTCTAGTTGTAGGGCAGACAAGACTACGTGGAGTCGGTTTCGCAGCGATTCGTTTGTCATTAACTTTGGTAGCACAACATATTGACTTTTTAAGACAACATTTTTGTTTTTGTCTATTTATATCTATACATTTTCGTTGAAATAAATTCCATGGAAAAATACAACAAGCAAACAATATTCGTTAAAAAAAAAAACTACTTTTTGATAAGTTTGTTAAACAAAAAACTGTGATTAAAAATTCATTGAATTGTGTTTCTGTAAAATATTTTTCAATGAAGTAAATAGTCTTTGAAACAATAATAGTCGAAATAAAAATACGAGAACCAAATATTATGTTAAACATTTTCTGGGAAACGAAATTCTATGAAATTTCTGTCTGTGAAACAAAGGGACACCATATTTTGAACTTACAACTATAAATTCAAATTCATCCTACTTGGAGATGAGCTGATGCCCTTCGCCGCGAGTCTCAATTCCGCAGCTAAGGTTTTATTTAAATAGCTTTTCCCAAGCCTGTGGTATGTCAGTTTAGTATTTCGTAATTACAATTAGAAAACGTGCAATATTGACCAACTCTAGTATAAACATAATATTGACAACTTTAGTTATAAAATTTAATAGTTTTAAATCTCCCTTCAATTCTAAAGAAAGGGACTTCCTTGTATTGTGTTCGCCATATTTCCTGCGGTGTTTGGAATAAATGAGCTATTGTTTAAGATCTTGCAGCTTAATTTCAAACCCCTCGACCTCAGATTAAAAGTTCAAACTTTACTGCTCCGCTTCCCGGATCTCTTTGTTTTTCATTAGTGAGCTCTGGCGCCCGAACTTTATCTCTATTAGTTACCTTTGTTTAATTCGAGCTCCCTAACTTCTTATCTTTAGAACCCTTAGAATCACACACATATCATATTAGTTAGTTATATATATATTTTTTTTTTATTACACCACGTTAAATAAAAAAAAGGTTAGGGATTCTCCAGTCGAGGATTGCGGAAGTATCTCCAGTTCCCGCGACCCCCGACGTAGGTGTGAGATGGAACACCGGGGTGGTTTTTAGTCAGTAGGAGTCTGACAGACCCCTCCGCCCGCCCCAGGGCGGAGGACATCCATAAGGATTTTCCACTCGGAACAAAAAAGGGAAGGGGCAGTTGCCACCTCCTAGGGATTACCAAAAGCTTCCTGTGCTCTTTGACTGTATTTAAAAATCATACTATTCCTATTCCTCCATACGACGCTCTTGTTTGTAACCACTTAGGTGTAAATGTATACGTAGGTACCTAAGTAGGTACGTATTACTTAACGAAGTGAAATTAAGATTCTTAATAATAATTATACTTCGCTAATAGGTAGAAATGGTGGAAATGGCAAAATAATATCCAAAAAAACCCTCTCCATAAAAATAAAACTCGTAAAATACCTATCAAAGCATTATTATGTTTAATGCAATTTCACAAGTTTAAAACAGTATTAGATAATGATGTTTCATATAATTTATTGAGTAAACATTTAACTATTTCATAAAAATTGTTAGTTATCTTCCTCATCGGTGTCTGCATCTGAGACGTCGGTGTAGCAGTCAGTCTCTACGGCTTTTACCCTCAGGAAGTCACTGGATTTTGGACCTGAAATAAAAAAGGGAACAGTGGTATTTTATCTTGTATATGTGGTGCAAACTACCAGTCCGAACATAAGGCGCTGAAAAATGCAATGAAAAACATAACGGAAGAAAATATTAATCTTAAAAACTCAATTTCGGACCTAAAGCCCGGTTTCCACCGCGAAGCAGTAATGAGTCAAAAATGGTTAAACGGAGCGGACTTCGTTTTCATGAAATAGGTTTGCGTTTCCACCAAGGAAGAGTTTAGTCGTCCGATTCCCACCGCAAAAGAGAATTGATGAAGCGAGCTCATTTTTACTCTTTTTGCCCGCTGATTCATTTCCGCTCGACTCTTTGTTGGTGGAAACACATGTATGTAGTTTACTCTTGCGAGTTAAACGGAGTCCTTAATGGGTCTGCTACGCTCGCGGTGGAAACCGGGCTTAATCTTCGCATGAACTAGGTACCTGGAACAACAATCTCGTTCAAACAACCTTGAAATTCAGTGCCTGCCGGAACATAAACAGGAGAACCTTTATGCTATGGTAAAGCAGTTGGGATCTGTTGTCAAATGCGAGCTGAGTGATAACGACATTCGGCACTGCACCCGCGTGGCCAAATTCTAAGCTACCAATGTCCGCCCGCGATCGGTTGTTGTTCAGTTGGCGTCCCCGAAAATCCGCGATTATCTCCTAGCCTCTGTTATCGACTACAATAAGGAAAACAAGAGAAATAATAGCGAGAACCTGAACAGTGCCGATCTCGGGATAGCTAGCGAGAGGAATCCGGTATTCCTTCGAACAAGTCACTTCATGCTGCCACTAGACTAAAAGCAAAGGATAAAGGGTACTTTGTCTGGGTAAGAAACGGCAGGATTTTTGTCAGGAAGGCCGAGGAAGCCGGCCATATTCTGAAAAAGAATTTAGACTCGTTAAATAAGTTGGTATAATTTATGACTTCGCTTCTCTTTTTTAGTTTTTTCCTAGTTTGTCTTTAAAAATTAACGGTAAAAAAAATATATTTTAAAAGCAAGCTTTTATTATGCACGAACAATTAAAAAAATAAACTAAGACAGTCAGAAAATTCGTAGTTTCTTAAACTTTATAAGTAACAACCTACAAAAATGTTCAGTTTAACTGTTCGATACAATTAGTGTTATCAGTAGAAGTATGATACATAAACATATATTATCTATAACCAGTATAATAATATTGTTACGCGATTTAAAAGCTTGTCGTGCAATTTCGTTAACTCATAGTCCTCGGCCGCGACAAGCTTTTAGATCGCGTTCATGACACCAGGTCAATGATACCTTGTTATTGTATTGTCACCGAAATTACGAAGACATATACAATTTTGGCTCAATTAGACCACAGGAATCGGACTTCCTATGGGCATCCTCCAACTCCTCATCAGATCAGCTCCATGATACCATATTTTTTTGTATTGTTACCGAAATTACGAAGACATACAAAATTTCAGGTCAATTGGACCACAGGAATCGGAGTTCTTATGGGCATCCTCCAACTCCTCATCAGATCAGCTCCATGATGCCATATTTTTGTATTGTTACCGAAGTTACGAAGATGTAGTATAGCTATGCCAGCTAACTATACTAACGCTACACGGGAATTTAACCCGTATAGTAAGTCAGTTAAGAGCTATATTAGCGAGCGAAGCGTAGCGGGAAGAATGAAGGTGAAAGACGTCGAAAATGAAGATTATTATTTTAGAAGAAAGATGAAATGATTATATTAATTATGATTAGCAATAGATACAAAATGGCACTAGCAACTTGGTACAATTCAACAATATTATTAGCGCGTCGCGACGGTTAAGCCAGCTAGTCAGAAGACGACTGATATCCGTGGGCCGGCGCGCTCGCAGGTGGAGTCTCGATCACGCTAGCGCCCGGCCGCTCAAGGTTGTTGCCGGCCGCCTCCATACTAACTTCACGCGCCCGTACCGTGCCTGCTCCACGTGTAAGGCCGGTGCATTCGCACTTGATGACAAACAACACATCACCTGATTTGTGTGTGTGGTTCAGAATCATAAGCGGTAGCGGTTTTCTGGATGTTATAGGTGGTGGTCTAAATATGTTCCACCACATATTCCCCCTGGCCAGACCGTAACTACGGTCGATAAAAATCGGGGAATCTCACTCGCCGCCCGCTTCTCGTCCTCCTTTCTTCTTTTGCAGATGGAGTTGTAGTGTCAACAGGTGTGGTTGGTTTTTCAGCAACTTCTTCACGTAGCAAGTAGGCTGGTTTGAGTCGGTCAATTGATACGTTATTTCTCCTCCCCTGTATCTCGATGGTGAAGTGTTTTGCGTGCCTCTGCAAAACTTTGTAGGGTCCAGCATATGGCGGTTCCAATGACCGTCGTACGTAGTCTCTTCTGAGGAACACGTGAGAGGAAGAGTTGAGATCTCGTGGCACGTAGAAAGGTGATGTGGTATGCCACGCTGTAGGTTTTGGAGTCAGCTTGGCCATGTGACATCGTAGCCGGTTTGCATACTCAGTGACGTCAGCTGTAGTGAAATCTTCTCTTGATGATAAGAACTGGCCTGGAAGCTGAAGTGCTTCTCCGTAGACGAGTTCGGCCGGCGTAGCTTGGATGTCTTCTTTCCACGAGTTACGCATGCCGAGAAGTACCAGTGGAAGAGCTTCAGTCCACTGTGAGGAAGTGTGGCACATGATGGCGGCCTTCAGCTGCCGGTGCAGCCGTTCCACGATGCCGATCGCTGCTGGATGGTAGGCAGTGGTGCGGAAGTGGTCTGCCCCCAGCAAGGCAGTGAGAGCCTTGAACAGGTGGCTCTCGAACTGGCGACCACGGTCGGTGGTAACCCGGGCGGGACAACCGAACCTGGCCACCCAGCCAGTCACCAGAGCGGATGCACAGGTCTCCGCCGTGATGTCTTTCAATGGGTACGCCTCAGGCCATCGAGTGTATCTATCGATGACGGTAAGGCAGTACCTGAAATCAGACGAAGGGATTAATGGTCCTATGATGTCTAGGTGTATGTGGGAGAAACGAGAGGATGGGGTTAGGTAAGAGGAAAGTGGGGATTTAGTATGACGTGTGATTTTACACGTCTGGCATTGTACACATTGCCTAGCCCACTCTCTACAGTCTCTGCGTATCCCTGGCCACACAAAGTGTTATGTGACTAGTCGCACTGTAGCAGACTTCCCTGGATGATGCAAATTATGCAGTGAGTTGAAGACCTCTCTTCGCAGTGTTGGCGTTATGTAAGGTCGTGGTACCTGAGTGGAGGTATCGCAGTAAACAGGCAAGTTTCCACTGTAAGTTGATGCTATCTTTGTCAATTTTAATGTTGAACCATGAAGTAGAAGGTCTTGCAGCTCTGGATCATCGTCCTGAAGTTTTGCAAGGTCTTCGAAGTTGATAGCAGCTGATACTTCTTCCACGCGTGACAAGGCGTCAGCAACGATGTTCTCACTGCCTGGTAGATACCTTAAGTCTGTCGTGAATTGTCCGATGTAGTCCAGGTATCGAAATTGCCTTGGTGGAAGAGTTTCCTTGTTTGCCTTAAAGGCAAAGATAAGTGGTTTGTGATCTGTGAAAATCGCGAAAGTTCTGGCTTCAACCATATGACGGAAGTATTTGATGGCCTCGTACACTGCTAGTAGCTCTCAGTCGTACGGGCTGTACTTCTTTTGAGCATTGTTCAGTTTGTGAGAGTAAAAGGCTAGTGGCTGCCAGTTCTCACCTTTACGTTGCTGAAGAACTGCGCCAATTGCTGTGTTCGATGCATCAGTAACGATTGCTAATTCAGCAGAAGCGTCTGGATGGGCCAAGAGTGTTGCTGTAGACAGCGAAGACTTGCTGTCGTCGAATGCCTTCAGCAGCTCAGGAGTCATTTGCACGGGATGAGAACCTTTTACCTTTGGACCAGCTAAGACTGCGTTTAAAGGTGCTTGAATTTGGGCTGCGCTTGGGACAAATCGGCGATAGAAATTTATCATGCCCAAGAATCTTCGCAGCTCCTTCACAGTTTTGGGTATGGGGAATTCCTGGATCGCCTGCACCTTGGATTGAGGTGGTTTTATGCCTTCGGCTGACACACTGTACCCTAGAAAAGTCACCTCTGGTTGTCCAATGTTGCACTTTGCTGTGTTGATGACGACACCGTACTGCTTCAGGCGATCGAACAATAGGCGTAGATGTGCCTTGTGTTCTTCAGCAGTTGCTGAAAATACTAAAATGTCATCGACGTACCCATAGCAAAAGTCTAGGCTCAGTAGGACTTCGTCAATGAACCTTTGAAAGGTCTGAGCAGCGTTCCTCAAACCGAAGGTCATGAAAGGAAACTCGTACAGTCCAAATGGTGTTGTTATCGCCGTTTTAGGGATGTCCTCTGGGTTTATTGCTAGCTGATTATAGGCCTTTACGAGATCTATGGTTGAGAAAACGGTGCAGCCTGCTAGTTGGTGTGAGAAATCTTGTATGTGTCGGATGGGGTACCTGTCAGGTATTGTCCTCGAGTTAAGTGCCCTGTAGTCGCCACATGGTCTCCATCCGTCGTCTTTCTTCTTCACCAGATGCAGCGGCGCTGTCCAAGGACTCTGAGCGCCGTGCTACACCGCTTGCAAGCATCTCCTCGAACTCCTTCTTTGCTGGCCGCCTCCATACTAACTTCACGCGCCCGTACCGTGCCTGCTCCACGTGTAAGGCCGGTGCATTCGCACTTGATGACAAACAACACATCACCTGATTTGTGTGTGTGGTTCAGAATCATAAGCGGTAGCGGTTTTCTGGATGTTATAGGTGGTGGTCTAAATATGTTCCACCACAAAGACATACCAAATTTCAGCTCAATCGGTCCACAAGAACCGAAGTTTCTATGGTCACCTTCCAACCTCATCATCAAACCAGCTCCATGTTATTGTATTGTCATCCAAGTTACGTAGGTATACCAAGTTTCAGCTCAATCTGTCTATTGGAAGTGGTTCAAATCTTCCTTGCAAGATTTGTAAACATACAAACATACAAAAGTGGAGTTTGTTCAATTACACAATTGCAATAACTACAACGTAGTAATTATTACTGAGACTTGGCTTAATAATACAGTCGAAAGCAGTCAGCTATTCGACGATAGATACGTTGTTCACAGAAGAGATAGAGAAAGTTCCGGTCCACGAAGTTGTAAAGAGGGTGGGGGAGTTTTGATAGCAGTTAAAAAAGAATTAAGTTCTTAACTTTTTCTTGCTTGGATAGTTTTTTAGACCACTGTAATGCGGCGATTGAAAAACTTTTTTTTTGTTTGTATCATAGGCGATTTCAATTCGGGTAATATCGATTGGAAAATTGTCAGTAACTCCAATAATAGCCTCAAGCTTCCTAATACCTGTTTTGCTTTGTTGGATTTTACTTATGTGAATAGGCTCAAACAATGTAAGTAACTACACTACTAATGGCTTCGGTCGCATACTTGATCTTGTATTATGTAATTACCCAATGTGCTCTGTAAATCAAAGCATCGACTCATTATGTAATATTGATCAGCATCATCCACCCCTTGATATTGTAATTTCCCTGAACAAGGCCGCCAAACTTTCTTATAATATTATAAGTGGACAGCCTAACTTTTATAAAATAAATTATATTCCGATTCGTAAACATTTAGGGGAATTTAACTGGGAGGAATTACTTGAGGGTAAGCACGATGTCAATGAGATGTTACAGATTTTTTATGATGTTGTTAATTCGGCTATACAAAGATTTATACTACCTCTTAAAGTACCCAAAAACAGTAAATATCCACCATGGTTTAACCGTAACCTAATTAAAATGTACGACGTTGAGACCGTACAGTTAAACTCTAAAAATAGGATCAGAAAACGCTACAAGGTTTACAAAAATCTATTAGATAGAATTGAGTTGAAAATTATTAGTAAACGTTGTGATGACCTTGCTACTGTCTGCTATAACAATTATATTAAGCATATAGAGGACGAACTGAAAGGTAATCCGAAATTGTTTTGGACCTACGTAAAAGCTAAACGAGGTGGGTCAAACACGTATCTTTTATCTATGACAAATGGTATTACCACTTCATCTGATCGAACAGGAATTCGCGAGCTATTTGCATCTCACTTTTCCTCAGTTTTCAGCCCTACTCAGGATAGTTGCTATGATCATAATAACAGGAATATACACTTCCATAACAATCAAAATCATAGTCTATGTTTATCTGAGACTGTCATTAGTTGTGAGGCAATATACAAGAAGCTGAAAAACCTGGATTGCAGAAAGGGAGCTGGGCCTGAAGGAATACCACCAATTTTTATCTATGAGTGTGCGGCTGAGCTAGTTAGACCACTATCACTAATTTTCAACGAATCTATGGCTACTGGAGTTTTTTCCTACAAAATGGAAATTGGCCGCAAAACCATCAATACGTCTTTCAGCAAACATCTTAGAAGCGCTACATCGCCATGGCAGCCCCAACAGTATCCTGAGTGCGTTATTATACTGGACCCGTAGATCGCTGTATGCACGCAAACTGTAACTGGTCCACAGACTGCACGTGTAAAATGACGAGCAAAATGATTTAAACAGCGTCATCTTGACCGCCCCAGTACATCGCGCAAACCTGCGGGCCAGCATGTTGCAGCGTACCGACAGCGATCTACGTTCCCTATCAATGTCCATGTTATCCTTCATGTCTTCGGTAACCCAATGACCCAAGTATTTAAAACTGGTCACCCTATTTAAGGGTGTTCCACAGAGCGATACCTCTGGTATAGTAGGGTAACCTACAGCACCTGCCTTAAAAACAATTATTTCGCTCTTTTTGGTGTTATACTTGAGTCCTTGAGCTACCGCGTATGTTTCACAGATTGAAACCAGTCGCCTCAAGGCACTGATCGATGGGCTCAGCAACACCATATCGTCAGCATAACTAATGTTATTTACACATACTCCATCTATATGACAACCGATATTAGTGTTGCTGAGCTCAACGATCAGCCGATTCATATACAGATTTAAAAGTCGAGGTGAGCTCAAACCCCCCTGCCTCACCCCGCACTCCAAACTGTACGCCTCAGAGAACGACCCTTCCCACTTCACACTGTTTTGTTGATTACTATACCAATATTTTAACAACTTTATGATGTTACTAGGCAAAGTAGTTTCTTCCTCCAGCTTGTGCCACAGTGTTTTATAATTTACAAGATCGAATGCCCTTGACAAATCCAGAAAACAGGCAAACACAGGCGTCTTTCTGTCAGTATAATACTGTACAGTCTGCTTGAGGCATAAAATAGCACTCTCTGTGGAGAGTCCTGGTCTAAAGCCGAACTGTCTGTCATTTAATATAATATGCTTCGATAACTGTTTGTCAAGCAGACTGTCCAGCACCTTGGCTGTGATAGTCGCCAACGATATTGGCCTGTAATTGGAAATGTCAGAGGCATCTCCGGTTCTATTTTTAACAATAGGCACTACAGTAGTGTATATAAGGGCACCAGGTAAATAACAATGACTAACACAAAGGTTAAAAAACATGGCCAACACTCGAGGCAGGTGCACGCCGGCGTTTTTCAGATGTTCGATGCTAAGACCGTCGTGACCGGGTGACTTACCTCTTTTCATTCCCGATAGCACCGATGCTACTTCCTTTGCGGTGAAGTGTACAGGAAGTTCACCCGAAACGACCCCAGCATCAAACATCGGAGACTGATCAATACGTGGTGAATCGACCTTAAAATGTTTTCTAAAAGCATCGGCTATACTAGTCGGTTCATGCACACCCGCCACACTCACAGGGCGGCTCGACCTTGGATTTAAGCGATTTGTGGATTTCCAAAAGGACCCAAACTGTTTATCTGTATGGTTCTTTGCTATTATGTCCATTTTTATTTGCTGTTCATTGTCTTGACAGTATTTAAGTTTGCTCTTGAATATATTGCGAAATTTACACATATTATCGTAAATATACCCTGTCCTGGGTTTGTTGTGCAAAACCCAAGTTTGATACCACAGCCGAGCCTCCCCGTGAGCGCCTCGGACATGCATGTTCCAACCGGGTACATGTTTCCTCTTATTTCTTACAGCTATTTCACTACCATGGTATGTTAGCTTAGCGCCCTCTGTTAATATGTTAACCAAACTAGTATACATCTGGTCTAACAGTGCGAAGTGGTGAGTATCAGAACACATTGCTTAAAGTGTTAAATAATGAATTAATTAATGAACACTTTAAGCACAATGTACAGAGGCGGACTTAATGCCATAGGCATTTTCTACCAGTCAAACTTTGGGAATTTAATTTTTTCATTAATGACATGTGGTATGACATACTTACATACGTACTGTTTTCTTCATTAAAAATTTTTCATGTATGCCGACGATTTAAAATTTGTTAACATTGTTAGATCTAAGGATGATGCAAACATTAAATATATTATTCTGTGTCGCATGCCAGTACGTCACTGGCACCATGCCGCAGTACCGCATTGTATTTTAGTAGAACGATATGCCTTAGCATTACGGAGCGATCTTGAAAGGCTTGTGCATTGGTGCCGAACCAATGAATTGCATCTAAACACAAGCAAATGCTATCATATCAAATTCTCCAGAAAACGTTATCTAATTGAGCAAGATTATTATATCGATGGAGGAAAAGTGGTGGAACAGGATGCAATAAGAGACCTTGGTGTGACGTTTGATCAGAAATTAACTTTTGTTCCTCAAATAGACAATATAATAAAAAAGTCCTCTAGAATGCTTGATTTTGTTATGAGAAATGCTAAACAGTTTAGGTGTTGCAAAACTAAAATTTTACTTTATAATAACTTAATTCTGAGTGTATTGGAGTATTGTAGTGTGATCTGGCGGCCACACTACGCGACACACTCGTTGCGTCTGGAACGCGTTCAAAAGCGGTTCCTACGGCACCTGGCGTTTTCTAGCGGCATTGCAAAGAAAAAATTGGGTGCAAGATATAATTCCGCGCGGCAATAACTAATAATGCTTTTAATAATTGCACTGATATTTACGTTTTATGAAATAGCTCACGAAATCCGCAGATGCGTTATTTCGTCAAACCCTAAAAGAACCACAGGATCAAGTCTCTAATTCCAAACGCTCATAAGTATCTTACGAACTATTGTAATGACTCACACAAGAGACAAACTGCATAATAGGATTACGGCTAAACCTAGTCTTGCTTGTGTAACATTCAAATTCAATTAGGTTCGCGTGACCTTCATTTGAACCGGCCATAACCTGTATCTTTGCCCTAGTTACTGTCTGGAAGACGAGATTGTCACAGACCACAATTAAGCTGATAAATATTTTTTTTAAAAGTAAACGTCTTTTTCAAATTGTAATCCTTTTATCTCTCAAAGTCAAAGTCAAAGTCAAAGCATTTATTTCAATTAAACCATTTACAGGCACTTTTGAATTGTCAAGGAGTCGGTCAGTTCGTCAGAAAGTTGAAACTAGTTGCTCGTTCCAAAACGTAGGTAGGTCTCTATGGAGAAGAACGAGCAAGAAACTCCACGGACACTCTTTTAAAATCAGGTTTTTACAAAATTCTGCTTACATTATTCTTGTTGCTTCTATATGTGAAAACAATGAAGGTAATCTAGAAATACAAAACATAAAAAATAATCAAGATAAAAACCATGGCAGTTAAGAGTTGACCAATCTCTACTGACAGCGCCCGTTCACGAACATGACGCGTGAATCAGCACCATTCAGCTCAACCATTTTAGAGGGAGCCGAATGACCCAACACACGCGCCACCACCAGCGAGACATTTGAGTGAGCATGACAATTCTCTCAACCGCCATGCTCATTTAAGTCAAAAACATAATAATTTACTTAAAATATGGCTCCATGGTACTCACATTTACAAAATTGAAATAATGCTGCTAAATTATACAAAACTAAGGTTTCCAATGTTTCTAAAATGTCGAAAAAGTAATGAAAATATATATTTGTGTATAATAATAACGATACTCGTTACTCATGTCAATAAAAAAAAGGGGTAAGAAACAACATTCCTCCAATTAGGAAATTCCCTAAACTGCCTGTGGAGCAGGACCAGCATTTAGCCAAGCATTTTTATCATTGATGTAGTCTTCTAATTTATAATATGCTTGTCTACACAGTGTGCGTTTAATACATGTTTTAAATTGTCTTTCATTTAGTTGTAGAATATCAAGAGGTATTTTATTATAAAATTCTGGAGATGGAGATTATATTGTCTTTTTTGGGTGTGGGAAGAGGGAGTTCTGCTTGTTTCCAAGTGTTTTCTGGCTCATCATCCAGGCTCCCAGGGGAACGTCAAAACGTTATTGACCCTTGATACTAGATAATGCAGCAAAGCTCTGATAACGAACTCGTACCGAAGAATATTAAAAGGGTATGACTAGGTAATTTTTTGTCAAATACTTACATGTTTCAGTATAAACGACATTGGCACCAAAGTCTTGTATAGGCGTCGGCGTGACGGAACGGCTGTCACCCCCTTCTGCATTGTCGTCCTCATCATCTTCACTCTCTATAAATATTTCTTCTTCTTCACACTCTTCCACCTGAAATAGCAAAAAAAAATTAGTGACTACGTACCTACTTGATCTTTTATCCTTCATGTGTGTCGTATAGAAGCCTGTTTGAGATATTTTTGACCACAATATGTATATACCTATAATAATAATACCAGCCTATTATTGTCCCACTGCAGGCCAAAGGCCTCTTCTCATCCTCTTCTCATCTCAAATTGTGCCTCTGCAACTCGATAGGTATCATCATGGTACCTTATCAAGAACGTCGCCAGAACTCGCCAGCTGATAGGGGGGACAAGTTGATATATGGTGGATAGGAAAAGTATGAATTTTAAATACAGTCAAAGGCACATGAAGCCTTTGAAATCTCTAGGGGGGGGGGGCAAGTGCCCCTACCTACCCCCCCTTGGCGACGCCTTTGCCTATAATAGTGGCCTTAACCGCCCAATTGCCCTATGGTCTTAATAAGATCACGTGCGATTGTTTAACTATTGTGTCTGCATAACGAACAGTAATTGATCTCATAATGTTTCTAAATAAACTTACCTATGGCAAACTTCTAGGTGGAAACCAGTGGCGAAGGGTCAATTTTCATAAAAGGGAAGCCAAAGCAAATAGCTCAATTAAAATTAGGTATACAGAAAAAAAACTTTTAAAGCTCAAGAGAAGAAATTCAAAGCTATAGGCGTTTTAATAGTGTTTTAGTTGGTGTATTTAAAATATCTGCAGTGTGACTATGCTACTTGGCAATAGTAGACATATACTACTGACTGTGTCATTTTTCAATGGATGTGTAGCAGTTGTTCCGGACTTCCCAAAGGAAGCCGGTAGGAATTCAGTTGTATGGAGTCCTCGCCACTGGTGGAAACACGAAACATCATCAAAACCTACAATATGGACACGTAGGGCTTTCTAAGTACACGACTTCCTGCTAACTATCTTGCGAAGCTCGTTGCTCCTCGTCCTATGGTAAGGAAAGTGTATAAGGCACATCGACTAACCTGTATATCAAAAGACTGCTGCTTATTCTTAAAGTCAAGAAGTGATGAAGACGAAGACTTCTGTTTGTGGTGTGCCAAGCGCCTTATGTTGCTAGGAGATGGCGTTCCTTGGTCAGGGTCACCATCGCTAACCAGACACTCCAAATCAAGACTCAGCGGCAGGTTAGGGTTGCCTGATACCTTACGTCTACGCAGTTGAAATTCTGGTTCGTCCACCATTTTAATAAGGTTGTTTTTCTGAAATGTAAAAATTGAGGTGTATAAGAAGTGCCATATATACCAACACAAAAGGACTGCTATGGGCTGGGCTTGTTAGCCGTTAATGCGGGCGTTGATTGGCTACAATTGTTTTTGAAACATCTGTTCATCAGTAAGTAGGTACCTATTCTAATTGAAAATAAACCAACTGTCTAGAGCTTTTTGGGGTCGGCTTCCAGTCTAACTTGATGCAGTTTGATACCAGTGTTGGACCAACGTGACAAGTTAAAGAATAAGGAAGAAGAAGAGTAGGTGGAGGAAAACTTATATGCGCTATCTCTACACCATTCTTGGTTTGGCTAGTAGAGAATACCTTAAACATTAAGTCCACCTTTGTACCTTTGAGCATGAAGTTTAATTATATAAATAAATAAAATAAGACTTCTTTAGAAACTGGTAAGAAATTGGTAAATTATGTTCGGGTAAAGGACGACTGGGAACGTCTTTTAATTTTGTCAATGATTTATGTTAATTACGTTTGTAACACTGCAGACACAGTAATTGAAAAATTACTTACCTGAATATGGAAATTCTTTCGTAAAACCGCACCGTCTGACCGTTTTTAGTTGATAAAACACGCCTTGATTTTGTACACTGACGAGGTGTCCATGAAAATGGTGGGTGGACACTGGGGCGGGCGGTGACTAAGTAGATAGCTTGCGGGCTCTAGAACGAAGCCTTACGCCACTAATCTGCACGGTTTTTTTTTCAGTTAAGCGCAACATTTTGCTGTGTGTTCATAAAATAAAGCTATAAAGCCAATATCACTCAGTGATAATGTACCTTCCTATTTGCGGAAGAATTTACAGAATCGGACCAACAGTTCCGAAAATTTAAGTGTTCAAAAAAAAAAAAGCCAAACAAACAATCTTCAGATATATAATGTTATTAGTAGGTATAGTAGACAGCACTAGGAATGTGTGTCAGTGTTATGTAATACAGAAGTAATAGTGATATTTATTAAATGGGTGTTAGAATTAAACTTTTTACATATTTTTATGAGAAAGCCACCAATAATATATAATATAATACCCACCTCTATCTTGCCTTAATTGGCCGGTTAGAGTGGAAACTCGCGAGAGCATTCGTGCTCGGGGTAAGGAAGTATTCCAGTAAGACGCTGGTAGGGATCTTGACTGTACTTCCGGGATTGTCCTGATAGCCGTGGAATACCTCTCCACTTCTCTAGCACCTCAAGATATGTTGCCCCCTTGCCGCTACGTCACTTCGTGCTAGCGACTGTTTCAGGGGGCCCATTTAGTGAGTGTGCAAGTCACCCCCTGCTATTTTATCCATGTATACAAACATTGATTCGGCAGGGGCTATAGTCACTTCATAGTTTCAGGTAACCAAGTCACTTTAGCAACCTATACCCATAGTCCAGTACTGTTAGTTTCCATGTCCTGTAATAGTCCTGCACCAACCGGGGGTTGTCCTTGGGTGCACGTGCATAGTGCATACAGGGATAATCGTCGGTTGGTGTCTTATTTCATATAAAGCTACCTAAGGGGCCTCTGCGAGTTGGCTTCGGCTCCTCGTACGCCTTACAAAGGCCCGGGACCTCTGGGTCCCGAGATACATAAAGTATATAAAATATAATAATAATAATAATTTATTGTTTCCAAAAACATTTTACACACTTAAAATAAGATTATACAATTATCTTTTGTACTATTTTTATGGTCTAGTGAGGAACACCTGTGTCTGAACTAGATATAAATCTGTTTTTCAGACATCAGCGCTCTTCCCTGGAAATATGCACCACTTAACTATTTGATAATTCAAGCTCTACACAAAATTAACCATACCAGTAACAAGCTGTAAAAATAATGGAAAGATTAAAGATGAAAATTGAAATTAATTAATTTTTTTTTATATGATCGCAATACATCATAAAAACATAAAAAATAATAATATAAAAAAAAACAAAGTTTGTAGTTATAGTAGTGGTAATGTCCTCCCTTGTGTAAGGTGTGAGTGAGTGAATGTGTGAGGGAGGGTGAGTATGTAAGTTACCATATATTCAAAGGATAAATGTCAATTGCCTTATTTATTTTTTCATAGAGAAAGAAGCCTAGATAGCAGAAGAATTTGCGAGCATATGGGTGTTTATAGGTTGGTTCGTTATTGGAAGCGATGATCTTTCGTCGGCGCTTAGCTAACTAGGTGGACCCGTCATACTTGGTGTTAACATGTTGCCTTAGAACTGCCTGCAAAACAAAGAGCTGCCGGACCGTAAGGACTTCACATGATTGGTATAGGAGATACGTCGGAAACCGATATGGACGAAAAGTGCCTACTTTTAATATGGCTCTTTGAGTAACTTCTAATGGTTTCAGTATAGTTTTTGACGCACCGCCCCATACTGAGATACAATACCGTATAATTGATTGACCAAGGGCTAGGTACACCTGCCTAATTAATTTAGGATTAGCTGCATGTCGGAGATTTTTAAAGACGTATATTAATTTTCTTACCCTAGAAGTTACCATGTCTACATGAAATCGAAAAGTTAGATTGTTATCAATTATAATTCCCAAGTATTTAATTTTGTTTGTATTGATAAGGGCTGGACAGGAACATGTTTTATTATGACAACAATTGTGCGCGATTATAGAAAGAGATGAGGAAGGTGGATTTATGTTACGCATGGAGAAGTTGACATACTGAGTTTTGCCTGCGTTGAGAGTCAGTTTTTTTTTCTGTAACGAGTGGTTTACTACATTAAATCCATGTTGTGCACTTTTATACACATTCTCCCAAGTATCTGCAGAGAACAAGAGCACCGTATCTTCCGCATAAGAAATAATTTTACCACCCATTAAGTTCAGTTCAGCACAGAGGTCGTTCGAGTAGATGAGAAAGAATGTAGGACCCAAAATACTACCCTGAGGTACGCCATAGGAGATAGGTAAATCATTGCTTAGGTGTTCATTTACCTTTACACATTGGAAGCGATTCGTAAGAAAATCTTTGAATATTTTATGTTGATTACCTCGAATGCCTAGCCGTTCCAGTTTTTGCAGAAGCAGTGGTATACAGACCGTGTCGAAGGCCTTGGCTAGGTCAAGGAATATACCCACAGTCTTTCTACTCGCATCCAAATCTCTTACTACAGAATCCACAAGCTCATGAGCAGCGTCACTTGTCGACTTACCAGCTCGGAAACCACATTGATTTTTCGAGAAAAGATAATTCGACTCTAGATAATTAGTCAGTCTTTTATTAAGGATACGTTCCAAGAGTTTTGAGATTAAGGGAAAAATAGAGATTGGTCTGTAGTTTGTGACACGGTCTTTATCTCCGGATTTATGTATGGGGTGCACCATCGACTTTTTTAGAACTGTAGGGAATATTCCTTGCGATAAACATGCATTGAAAATATGTGTCAGTGGAGAAACAAGGGAGTGTATATTTTGTTTAAGTACGTCATTAGAAATTGAGTCCCATCCAATAGAACAAACATTTTTCAATCTCAAGATCAAGCTCTTTATTTCGGTCTCATCTGCGTCCAACAGCGCGAAGGATTTTTGGCAGTACTTTCGGTCTTTAGTTGCAAAATGATGCTATCTCTGAACACTGACATGTTTATAGGCGTCAGGGAAGATACTCAGTAAGTTGATCGGTATCAGAAGGTCAGGAGATTTGCTCGAAAAGCGCAAACTCAACCTTAATTTATAATAAGAAGTGATGATGAAGAATCTCTTTTTGGTAAGAAGGTACAGTCACGAGCAAAAACATGTAAACAGTTGGTCTCATTCTAAACTGATTTTCTCCTAAACTATTGATTGAAATGTTATGGTGTTACAAATAGGGTATTTTGGATCCCAAACTTCTATAAAATACATACTAAAATCCGTCCACAAGTCCAGTCCAGTCCAAATAGTAACAGTGTCTAGTACCTACTTGACATCATCAATCTGTCACGTTTGACGCAGTGGTTGAGCGTTTGGCTACTGCGCCGCGTGTAGCGGGTTCGATTCCCGCACAGAACAAATATTTGTATTGCCTATAGATGGTTGTTCCGGGTCTGGCTGTTTGTGTATGTGTGTTTATGTTTGTAAACTCACCCACGATACAGGAGCAATTCCTAGAGTAGGGCGTTTTTTTTTTAAAGAAAATTTACGTACGTACCACAATACGTACGGCGATGCGCCACCGGTACATGGTGGACATCCCACCCACACGCACGAAACGTTTTGGGAATACTTTCATTGTGAGGACTGCTATGGAGTGGAATTCCCTGCCTGAGTCCTGTTTCAGTTTCCTGATAGCTACAACCTGGGAGTCTTTAAGTTAAGAGTGAATAGGTTACTTCTAGGCAAGCGTGCTCCATCTTAGACCGCATCATCGCTTCCCATCAGGCGAGATAGTGGTCAAACGTATGTCTATCAATAAATTAAAAAATTAAAAAAAACTTACGTACTCTGCGATCTCATGGTGATTATGAGAAATAAAGTGAATTCGTAACAAAAGAGGTAAGTCATCATAATAGTACAGTCAGCAAAAGAGGTAGGTAGGTATGCAGGGTCGTCAGATAATAGAGAGAAGTAAATTTCAACCATTTCCGATGACCTGCATACTACATAGATACTCTTTTGCTGACTGTATCTATCTACTTTTAAAAATTTTCGCCTCTGTTTATTGGTCACGTATTACGTTTAATAGAAGAAGTTTCTGTTTATTTTCAATGACTCATAAGGTAAAAAAACAATTAAAATCAAACCTTGTAGTATACAGAGTAAATTTATCAATAAACTACAATAAACGGCTTTACTAAAATCCTACTTCTAGGATAAGTAGAAAATATTATGTATTGTTAATCCGTTTTTACGACAGTATTGAAATGTTTTATCCCGCACGAAATTCTTATCTGTCAATAAATTTGCTATTGTTACCTTCAATATAAATATGTCATGGACTATTGCATTAATTGAATATTATCAAAAAATATTTATATCTACAGAATGCACGGACGAGAAAAAAAGAAGGACTCCACGCCACGCATATCAAAAGTGAAGCACCTAAAGTACGCTGGACCGAGACGCACACATAGATCGGTAAGGTTGGTAGTCGGTACTTTCGGCGCGGAATCCTTTTTTTTCTAGTCCGTGACTATGATGTAAATGTGTGCGTGAGGCATGTTTGTATAAACGGTCCGGCTTACTTAGGGTGCTTCACTTTCGATATGCGTGGCGCGGAGTCCTTTTTTTCTAGTCCGTGACAGAATGCTAGCATTTTTCCTGCCAAATGTTGACGTTCTCTGCCACTTTAAGGCTTCATGATATTTTTGTACTTAGGCAGGTATGCATGTTACTTGAAAGTCATTGAATCGAAACACGTGAGTGTTTGAGCCGAGCCAAATATCTTAATTATACCTATATTTCTAGTAGAAATAAAGGTATAATTAAGTTTTGTTTGTTTGTCTGTTTTGTGACTGATAGCTGAAGAAATTTTCTACAGCTATCAGTCACAAAACAGTAAAAACACAGGATTTTTGTTTTTATTATTAGATTCTATTTTGACTCTTATCTGACATATTGTATCGATGCTATATTTTTGGCTACAATTGACTCATATTACTTCAATAATTATAGATTGACGTCATTGGCCAGACTAGCTTTAAGTAAATGCAGATACAGAATACAGGTGATGAGATTTATGTAATTAACAGATAAGATAAGAATAGGTTACTGAAAGACTTTGGTCAATCATAAGTATGTTTATTTACTGAGGTAATCATAATATGGCAATCGGTGGTTGCAAAGTTTCTATAACGAACATTGAATACATTTTATTGTTCTTTTTTAATAAAATACATAACTTAAACAGGATAAAGACATGCCCAAAAAAATCAAAATGTTGATAGAATATTGAATGTTTCAAAGGTAGGTGTTTAGGTATTTGGGGTAAAGGTCAACAAACTTGATATATTAAAATTAATTCTTGCAAACGTAGGTATAATTACTAAGTTTCTTTTGCATTTGTATTAAACACACAATATAGAATAATATAGAATTTTAACACGCTGTCAATACAAAGATATCAAGATTCTTCACCTTCAGCTCTCGAATCTATTAAGCGACTTCTTTAGTTTAAAAAGTACAATTTTTCTACCTTTAATCTCGACATTTCGACCGAAGAGTATCTGCCGCGACAGCGGTCGCGGATGGACTGGCTATGTTGAAGCTTCAACTAAACGAAACGAGAGTTATTTTTAAACTACCCTCACTTTGGTTTAGAACTTTGTACTACCCCCATTTTGGTTTAGATTTTTCGGTAGATGCTCCTTACATTTTATCTGGTTATTTTCAAGTAACGGTCTCATACGAAATCACACAATTTGCAATTACTCATTGATAACGTTACATTACATTCCTTATAATGTTTGTTTGGATGTAATTGCACATTGTTAACTTAAAATAATTACCAACGTTCTGCTGCTCATAGTTTTAGTACCATTTACATTCAAGATTCGAAATCCAGTGTTATTAGAATGTACCCAAGTCACGAAAGTTTAAAATGAATAGGAATAATCATACATTGTAAAAGTAGGTACCTTACACATTGTATTTACACAAAATATTATTTCATTAAATAAATATAAAAAAACGACGAACTAAGACATTACTTATACTACTTAATTAATAGAATAGCTACATCAAAATATTAAAACTAAATCTATTCTAATCCCGTAAAAAATTGTATGAGAAAAAGTGTTATGGCCAAACAACCAACACCAAATAAACAATTATTGTGATAGACATAGCCATCACTACAAAATATATATTTGTTTATGTTGGCTGGCTGATTTGAGAATGGAACACTACACATCCAACTTAAAAATCTAACAATTATTCGTCAGCAACGAGTCTCTTTGAATTCGGTTTCAGTTGATACACTAGTGACATCTAAATCATCCACATCAACCGGATCATCTACATCCACCGGAATATCCACCTTCACCGGATCATCCACATCCACCGGATCATCTACATCAATCGGAGCATCTACATCCAGTGGATCATCCACCGGTGTAGCGGTTCTTGCACGTTCAGTTTCCAAACTGTCATCAGTAGCAGCACTATTGTACGACAACCTCCTAACATCAAAAGTCGAATACCCATAAACACTAGAACTGTTGGAATTATTACTGAATCTGCTGGCTCTCGCCGCGAAGTACCGATTTCTATCTTCGATTCTATAAAAGTCCATGCTGTTCTTCTTCTTGATAAGGTTGAAGTTTTCGTTGAGGGGAACGAAGTAGGTTTTGACGTAACCAGCTCCCTTCACAAAGGTCTCGCCGCGACAGGTTGTGAGGATATCACATTCGTCTAATATTAAGGCTGTGTTTTCTGTCACCTGTTAGGAAATATGTCAGTGCAGTTACAGATAGTCTAGGTTTTCTATAGACACTTTTAAGAAGTGAAAAATAAAATATCTAGAAATTATTAAAAAATAAAAATTTGTTCTAAAGGTCAATGTAGTTACCTGTATTTTTCCCGATTCGCCAGTGGAGTCCATTCGTGATGCCATATTCACAGCATGTCCCCAAATATCGTACAGTGGCTTTTGTGATCCCACCACACCGGCTGCTACTTCACCATTTGATATTCCTATATGTAATGCTTTTGTGAGTTTTAATGTTATTGTATGTTATAAGTCTGCTTAAAAACTGGCTTAAGACTTGAAGATAATAGTAAAGTCATCCAACTATGTTTATAAGTTTTATGTAAGGGTAAGCAGTTTTGATAGTAAGCAGGTTGATATAAACAAATGGTTTAGAAGAATGTTCGGTCTGCGATATAACTTACCGATACGCAAATTTAAGCTCTGAAACGAGCCTCGATTAAAGTTCTGCACCTGCATCATCATTGCTGCAGCAAATTCAACCATTGTCAGTACCACAGCTCGGACGTATGGACTATTCTGTCGAATACTGACGTTGGATAATGAGTCCGTAGATTCTCTTCTACTTGGGTCCAAGCCACAAGCTGCCATGTAGGTCCAACCGGCCAATTTTATCTTCTCCACCTTGTAATCTGAAGTTCCTGCAAGCAACAGCTAACAGAAATAATAAGATTAAATTACGTATCTTTGAATTGATTACTAAAACTGATTAAAGAAAATGTTACGATTCATTACATACCCTGTCAAAATCAGATATGATTTCATCCAGGATGCTCAAAAGAAATTTGTCACTCATATCAGCATCGCCTTCTACACCCAGTTTGTAATCAGTTAAAGATGCAAACATTACTGCTACGTTGTCATACTTCTCATTATACAACTCATCTAAAGATCTGTTTAAATTCAGATATACTTGGACTGAAAATATAACAAAATTTGATTAGGTACTCCCAATTGATGTCAAGAACTGGTGTTAAAAAGAGTGCTTACTCACCTACATGAGCCGGTAAAATGTTTTCCAGAAGCATATTATTTACTTTCAACATAGTCTCTGCCTCTGTTTGCTCTTCACTCAACTGTAATTGCCACAAGTGGTCCAATCTATTTCTGAACTCTGTAGTTCTATCGATCCAGTACAAAGTTACAGTTATCACGACAACAGCTAAAGTGTGAGATATTCTGGGATCTAATCCAACGTTCCACGTCACGTCGTCGATAAAGAGCGACGTTTTGATTTCCCAGACGATCCATAAATAAAAGAATGTCATGCCACCAGCAACGATCCATTTAAAGATGAAGAAAACCCTGCTGAACAGGAAGTTCAGGAGCAAGGCTAAGCCCCAACACTGAGTCACATGCTGGAAAGAAAGATAGTTTCAAACACACTCAAAGAACAATCATTACCAATAGAAGGAAAATATATAAATGAGATTACCCACGAAGATATACAGTTAGATAGAACTGTTTCAGCTTCAGGCACCACGACTTCTCTGCATGCGATGACGTTCACCACACTTGTCGCCGCAAGTCCAACACTTACGATCAGGTAGATGGTAGTTCTTATATAAGCTGATTTAATAATTTTAGCAGAAATATCGTAGATCCATCGTAGATATTTATTTCGCGGCTCTTCATAACCTTTGTATTTGGTCCAGAGAAATTGGAACCAAGTGAAGGGCTGCATTATAATAAGGCCAAGTAGGAGAGCACTTAGTAGAGTCCAAGCGTACCATTGAAAACCTTCAAACCTATAAAGACAGACACATAATCAGTGTGATGAGCGTGATGCGTCTCTACTCCAACTAACTAGTACTATGTAGTAGTAGTAGTACTAGCACAATTGACTTACCATCTCGTAGTGAGTCCATTAATTAATAACATCAGTGAAAAGATAATCAAACAGCATGTTATATAATACTTGAAAAGTGGGTCTGGTAGCAACAGAAACATCTTTTCCATTTGAAAGTTCTTGAACATTAGTGTGAATCTGTTGAGCTTAGATTCATTTCGAAAATGTTCCCTAAAACAGCAAAATCGCAAACCATTTTGTTATTTAGTAGACAAGTATAGCGTCACATAGGTATCTATTTATGTATAATAGGAGTACTTATCTTCAATTTATTGACAGTTACAAACGATTCAGTTAAAATGGATTTGAACTTACTTGCCGTTTGTCATATCTTCAATTTCCTTTGCCATTTGGGCATCAGCGGCTTTTAACATTTGCTGGTATTCCACTAAATTCTCATCCATAAATGTGGTGGTTCTTCGGAAGTTATTTGTGTTTCTATTTTCCGCTCGCTACTAGAAATACACAAATAATATAGCATATTATTGTGTGATAATGTATTTTATTGATTATTGCATGAATCGGACTTACTCTAGTAGAAGTATTTGTTTTTGTTATGATTTTGTGGAAGCCGACTGATGCTCGACGAAATGGTTTATATTCGAGAGCCTGGAAGGAAATCATTTAAATTCTTTTAGACACGTTTATAGTTTCATATTACGACAAAATATTGTTCATAATTCGTCAATATTATTAATTATATGGAGGTTTACCCTTGCTGGTCTCGACAGCAGATATGTTTCCAATTTATTTTGCATAATAAAAGGATCATTTTGAGATTCAAAGTTTGGTTCAATGATATATTCCCTGGCGTGTTCCAAGAGTAATTCAAGAGTTTGTTTAGTCACGTGGACTTTTCTGAAAAACGACAAAATTTACGTCATTAATTTAACAATTCTAAGCTGTTGGGCACTTGCATCGTTATCTACTGCATTATCGTTTGGGAAAACTTTCTACTACTTTGTATGTCGATGAAATTAATCTCTTGGAGCATCAAAGTAGTATATTATGAATTTGATTTAAATTCGACTAAATCGAATCGAACCAGTATTTTGTTTATTTCTGCATCAGTAAAACATGAAAAGAATAGTTTACATACCCAGATTTTCCAGTAGATTCCATTTTGTTAGCGATTGTAACATCTTTCGACCAAATGTCGTATTGCCATTTTCTGATACCAATCAACCCACTGAGTATCTTCCCTGAATGGACGCCTATCCTCATATCTATGTTCAGAGATCGCTTTTCTCTGAAAAATAAGTAAAAAGCTTAATTTAAACACCCATTAAATAAATATCACTTAGATATAACGTGTGTATCATTTAATAGTCCTACTATAGATATCTAAATAAATAAATAAAAAGCCTTTTATTTTTTGCAATGCAAAACAATAAATAAGAATAACATGCATGTAATCAAAAATTCATATTTTAACAATACACTTTAGTTTTCGTTTTTTCCTAACATTTAGGCTCCATTTGAAAAATACATAAAATTTAAAAAAATATTATTAATTTATTTTCGTATTAAGAAGTTTTCTATTTAAAGTGAATGTTGTTAACGTATTATGAATAAAAGAAAAATTACGATTAGAATTTGATTAAAAATTGGATTGAAAAAAAATTGATTAAAATAATTGATTGGCATGAACTCTTCTCAGTAGAAGGTGAAGGCCTCCTCCAGAGATGACCAGCGGTCTCTGTCGTTTGCTGTTCGCATCCAGCTAGTACCTGCAATCTGTACAATGTCATCCGTCCAGCGTGCTATAGGTCTTCCTATTTTTCTTTGGCCTGATGGGCCTGGCCATGTCGTCACTCTTGTAGTCCAGCGGTCGTCGTTGAGTCTAGCTATTGCTTATATGCCCAGCCCATCGCCATTTCAGCTTATGCGAATAGTTGAGAGCGTCTATAACTTTTGTTTTAAGTCTTATACGAGTATGTGGTATCTTTTGCATTTTTCGTATCTTCATGACACTCCTTTCCATGCTTCTTTGGCATGACCTTATTTTATTTTTTACTGGCATGCTTATGTTAGTGAGGAAAGTAGGCAGGTATCCATAACTCTTTTCTTAATTTTTATAGGCACATCGCTTTTGAGGATTTCTTTGAGACTCCAAAACTTTTTCCACGTATTTTAAATTCTTTTATTGACTTTCATTTCATTATTCTGCCAGACAAAAGAAATCTGTTTTCCCAGGTAAATATAGCTGTTTACATAGGTCAGAGGTGTGTTTTCAACGTAAATGGTGGTTTCGGTGTGGTTTGTCATTATGTTTGTTTTATTTAGGTTTATTTCTAAACCTGCCTTTCTGCTTTGTTCGTAGAGTGAGTTTATCATTGACTGTATCTGTTTTGCATTTTCCGATAGCAAGACTATTATTATTATTATTTATTTAATTCGAACACAACATTCATATTGTTGTTAGTAACACTTATCAAACTATGTTAGTAACATTTCCGACAACTAAAACAAAATGCAACTAATTTAAAATCCTATAACTATGTCCGCTTCCCGCCGTACCAGACCCGTAGGCGTGCATACGGGTCCAGTGCTCCAGGAACGGGCAATCAGGCTTATTCGCTATCACCTTTAAAATGCTGTTGGTGCTCTCCCGAATCCTTCAAATCAGGGATGCCGTTCTCTTGCGCATTATAGCTTGAAAGCTATCTGTGTCTGCCTCAGCGAACATGCCTGACGCGCTACAGTACCGCGGGAACCCCAACAGCATCCTAAAGGCGTTATTGTAACAGTACAATAACGCATTTCGCGCTTTTTCGTGTACAGACACGAAGAACGTTGTAGGCCCTCTGCGTATGTCAAACCCACAGGCTGCACGTGTAAAAAGACCCAAAGACCGAAAGACTATGTCGTCCACAAATCTCAAATGGTTTATATACTTGCCATTTATGTTTAAGCCGAGTTTGCTCCAGTCTAGTTTGAGAATGATTGACTCTAGCACCGCTATGAAGATGGTGGGAGATAGCGGATCCCCTTGTCTAACTCCTCGCTTTATCTGTATAAGTGGTCCCGTGGATTCCAATTTAGTCTGCTCGTAGAGTTGCCATAAAGGCATTTCAAGACTCTAATGTAATTCATCTCTACTTGCTGAGAGTACAGAGCTTCCCAAATCGGTGAGTGGAGTATGGTATCGAAAGCTTTTTGGTAATCAATGAACACTATTTATAACGGTTTTTGGATTTCTTTATATTTCTCAAATACATTTCTAGTGAGTGAATGTGGTCCACAGTAGAAAAGTCTCTTCTAAAACCTGCCTGCTCAATTGGTATGTTTTTCAGTGGATTTTCTTATCCTTTTTTGCATAAGAGATGAGAATAGTTTGTATAATAGGGGCAATAGGCTAATTGGTCTATAGTTGCTAATGTTATTTAGGTCACCTTTTTTGTAGAGCAAGATTACGTCTGACTCCGACCATTGTCTGGGAGTATTTGCTGAATTTAGTACCATGTTAAACAGTCGCGTGAGTGGTGTTGTTAGATGTGTACTTCCTAGCTTAATGGCTTCGTTTGTGATCTTGTCAGGGCCGGGACTCTTCTCTTCTTTTAGTGAATTTATTTCTCTGATCAATTCCGTTTCATCTATTTCGCTAATCACTTCTTCAACTATTGGTGCTTGTGTGTCGACTAGGTTTCTCATTTGGTATTGTGGTATATATAGATATCTATTGTACCAATGTTATAAATCCGACGAGTTTGTTTGTTTTTTGTTTGAATCCGGATCTACTGGTCCGATTCTGTATATTCTTTCGCTAATAAACAGCTAACAGTGCTATAGGCTATATTTAATTGTCAAAAAGATTAGGAAACGAAAAAGCGAGAAAAAAGGTACCTTATAGTCTGGCTTACTGCGATGCAAATATTTTTACAGAATAGACCAGTTGATATCTATGATTGATTAAACTTTAGTTAATTCCGAAAAATCCAATTGTTAAACTGTTTTATTATTTTGGAAACGTTATCTTTGACCACCGTATCACCGACATCAAGTAGCTGTAGGTGTGGCAAGCCTAAATGCTGACGTTCCAAGCCACAAATAGGAAAAATATTACATATTTAGGTATTATCTAATCAATAAATCAATGTAATGATGCTATCGGTACTTTTGATTAAAGACAACACCGCTGCAGTGACCTGAAGGTCAATGCTACTAATCAAAACCGTTTCAAATCTAGTCGCGATCTCATCACTGCAACATTCAATGCCAAAATCTTGTCCGTAGCCGTGTGCGTAGGGGGTCACAGTTCTAACCAAACCTAACCATGTCGGATCCGCCCCAGGGGGGACTAAGGGTCCTAAGATTTGGTGACTAAGAATTGGTGATCATTTACTATTTTTGGAGGTCATTTGGTGACTAAGATTTGGTGATCATTTTCTATTATTGGTGGTCATTATTGTTATTCCTGTTTAAAAATATCCACTGTTCTCTTCTAAACGTCAAAATCATAAATAAAATCCAGCTGCTGTGCAATGTTCAGAAACGAAATCTATAAAAAAAATCTTGCCGCACCTATCTCGATTGATGAAGTAAGTATAATCATGTAAATAGAGTCTTGGTCAAAATGGTCTTAAGGCTTGGTTTACCAATTACCAATTGCAATAAGTCCCATAATTAAATTAGTTGGCAGATAATTTCATACTAATTCTGTTCCATTTTATAATGTACTTTATTAATATGGTGGTGAAACAGGTCCGTAGTTACTCTTAATGTTTTGTCATAATAACCAAATAAAATCATAACGGTATCTCGAATAAGCAAGAGGTAACACATACCTGACGTCTTTTATAATGTGGATCATCTCCAAGCCAAGGTCTACGCAGTTCTTGGCATGCTGGTCACTGGGCTTCGGAATGCCGCTGACGCAGTAGTAACAATCTCCTAAGAATTTTATCCTGAGTACATCATGCTCCTGAAATAGGTCTTTATTGAGGTATTGGTCTTTACTTTTTAATTAGCTGACCGAACGCAATATGCCCCTATACTATAATAGCAAACTGTGAAGTCACTTATTTGGTACCTCGATTGACTGACTATTGAATGATTTCAAAGGAACTCAAAATCTAATTAAGTAGTTCCATCATCATCAGCCGAAAGACGCCCACTGTTGAACATAGGCCCAGAACGTCACAACGAGCGGCGACCTGCAGCTTGCATCGACCGGTTACCTGCGACCTTGACGATGTCGTCGGTCCATCTGTTGGGAGACCTACCAACTGTGCGTTTTTAACGTATAAAGCGTATATAACGTATACACGTATTTAACTGTGCGTTAAATAGTTCATTGAAAATTAATCGGTATTTCAGGGTTCAATTATTGTATTTTTCTGTGAAATTGCGTCTTGGAATTATTGTTTAATGGTACCTATCTGCTACCAATTGTCTTCAAAACTATGTTTCTGTTATGTTCGCGACGTCTATTTAACTTTATTTCAATATTTTATACTAAACAATATATAATATAATAGGTGTCCCCTTGTTTCGCAGACAGAAATTTCATAGAATTTCGTTTTCCAGAAAATGTTTAACATAATATTTGGTTCTCGTATTTTTATTTCGACTATTATTGTTTCAAAGACTATTTACTTCAATGAAAAATATTTCACACAAACACAATTCAATGAATTTTTAATCACATTTTTTTGTTTAACAAACTTATCAAAAAGTAGAATTCTTTTTTAACGAATATTGTTTGTTTGTTGTATTTTTCCATGGAACTTATTTCAACGAAAATGTATAGATATAAATAGACAAAAACAAAAATGTTATCTTATAACGTCAATATGTTGTGCTACCAAAGTTTATGACAGAAACGAATCGCTGCGAAACCGACTTCACGTAGTCTTGTCTGCCCTACTCCTAGAGTGTAATTTAAATCTGCGTAGGCGTGGAGGGGCGAGGCGGCCCGCGAGCTGAGGAGCAGGTGGTTTTAACGCCCGCCGCCGCGGCTGAGGCTGGCCGGCGTAGCCAGCTAGTAAGCCGAAGCTGCGGTGGTGAGCGTGAATACCATCTGCGACGATAAGCTCGCGTGGGACCGCCGGAGCCCCGCAACGCCGGAGCCGTGACAGAAACTATGCCTGCTGCATGTTGTATGCTCGCTTGCATGATGCATGCTTGCTTACATGCTGCATGTTTGCTTGCACGCTGCATGCTTGCTTGCACGCTGCATGCTTGCTTGCACGCTGCATGCTTGCTTGCACGGTACATGCTTGCTTACACGCTGCATGCTTGCTTGCATGCTTCATACTTGCTTGTACGCTGCGTGCTTGCTTGCATGCTGCATGGTTGCTCGCACGCACGCGCAGTAAGTTTGGTTAGAACTGAAAGTCCCATTCTTGGGAATAAAATTTATATTAAATAAAAAATATAAGGATAAAGAATATTTGATTTGTTATTCTATGATATGATAATTCTAACAATAAACCTTATGTGAAACAAAAATTAATGATTTGAAAATCTTAAAAGTAAGTATTCTGCGTATTGATTATTCTATGAAACGATATTGTTAGAAATTTTTTATTTGAAACGAAATTCTGTAAAACTATTAGCTATGAAACAACGTACAACCAATATAATAATATAATATAATCTGTAGGGACATTTCACACAAGGCCATCTGACCCCAAACTAGGGAGACCCTGTACAGTACTATGGGTGTCAGACAGCTGATATACATACACAAATATATTTTAAATACATACATATTTAGATAAACAACACCCAGACACATCAAGGCAAACACAAGTGCTCATCACACAAATATTTACCCTAGGCGGGAATCTTAAACAATACTTTTAATAACTACGTGTTATCCGCTGTGACCTCAATACACTCTTTATAGTCTTTTTTCAGTCACTAAACGTACCTCGGAAGCTTCATCAAATCTCCCGAACAGCTCGTTAAGTAGTTCCACCATCCTCATTGGCGACAAAGTGGTTGATATCATCGTGTAATTCACCACGTCCGCATACAAAATGCTCACATTGTCATGTTCTTCAACGTAAAGCTGGCTGTAAACGATCGATAACAGTATTTAAGGATTTCATATTAATAATACCAGATTTTGATTGGCCCACTACAAGTCTAAGGTCTTTTTTCATACAGAGAAGGAACGAGCAGTCGAGCATTGTTCTCCATGCTTCATCATGTCAACCTTTACACGCCTACGGCTGAGTATAGGCTCAAAGTTAAAATCAAATCATTTATTTCAATTAGACCATTAAATGGCACTTTTGAACGTCATACAAAAAGTTGATTCTAGTTGCCCGTTCCAAAAGGTAGTTTCGTATGGAGACGAATGGGAAAGAAACTCTAAACTTACTCTTTTAAAAAAAAAAATGAGTACAATATTTAGCATTTACAGTTTATAGTTACATAACTATACGTGAATACGATGGACCTTGCATAAAAAACACTATGTTGAAGTATGTGTGTGTGTTATTTGTTGTTGTTGTTGTTGGTTGTTGTTGTATACATAGACAACCACTCCTTACATTTCAACAAACTAATCAGCTAGTTCAGCCGTAATTACCATGCTTGGCGGATGCATGTTGGCGATCGCAATAGCTGTTATGGTACTCAGAAGGACTAGAGGATGCTGCTCATCCTCTGGTCAATATCCTTCTGTCGCCTTCTACGACACCCACGGGTAGAAATGAGGATCTATATATACGCTCGATCAAAGCGTATTGGCGATTAAAGACTTACGTTTATAACATCTAAGTCCAAGTTTGTGATGTGGTGTGAAGTGATGTCCAAGATAAACTTAGAAAGTACATATGAATTCGTCAGTCACATTAGAACTAGCGCTATCGAGCCAACAACCTCAAGTAGGTCAATTTATTTTTAATAATAAATATAAAGTAATACAAGCCTATTATTGTCTTACTGGAGGGTAAAGCCCTCTTCTCATACGAAGAAGGCAGAAGCATTGATCACCACGCCTGCTTAAGGCGGATTTCAATTTCGGACCAATTTATTTGTAATTCTCGTATTTATTTTATTCATATTTCAGAGTTGATTCTATAGTAATTACTTATTTTGACTCATCAAAGATTGCAAACGAGTTGAAGATCACCTATGTAATAAGTTTGCGGCAGAATTGTCCTTAGCCTATTAGATAGGTGCTTATCAGTTTGAACTTACTTGAAAGATCTCAAATTGCTGCTTATAGACCGTGTTTCAAGGCCCATGAACATATTTCTGATGTCCTGACGCACTTTGGATACTATATGCTCTGGTAATATGCTCGTCATCAGACGTTCCTGCAAAGAATTTGGTCATTAGAACTGGTTGTTAGATAGCATGATTTCAAACCAACCTACGTTTCATTTTGATAGTTTGGTCGCAACTCAACTGACCTTAAGTGACGATGCGGCCTAAGGTGGAGTACGCTTGCCTAGAATGAACCGATCTACTAGTGCCTTGAAAATACCCAGATTATATTTATCGGGGAACAGAGAGTCGGTTAGTGAATTCCACAGTCTGGCAGTTCGCATAATAAATTTTTATGCAAAGCGCTTGGTTCGAGACCGTGGAACTTTAACCATATAGCGGTGACACTTTACTGTATCTCTATTCGTCCGATGATGAAATTTCATATTAATCCTATGCCACTACTATTATAAATGTAAAAGTTTGTGAGAATGGATGGATGAATGGATGTTTGTATCTCTTTGACGTTTAAACGACTGAACGGAATTAGATGTATGGCACCTTCACATACAATGTAGATATTGATTTAGCTTAATTATAATTTCTACCATGATAATTTTATTCCTTTTTGTGTTCCCATGGATTAATTTAGGACTTTAGCTAGTACTGCAATAGTACATTATGGTACAAGTGTGTAATGTTGGTGATTACCGCTGAGGCGCTATTGAGACCCGAGCCGTTAGGTGAGGGTCTTAAGAGAGCCGAGGACGGTAATCATCAATACACACGTGTATCATACGACGTTTTTCAACACACTTGTGAAGAAAATAATACTAAAAAAATATTTTCAACTGTGAAAACGAGTCGTGAAAATTTTTTCGCAATGGCGGGAAAAATTAATCAGTTTTCCTATGCGCGCGCATCAAATAATGGCGATCGGCCATAGACTAAAAGAATGAGGTTTCGTTTTTTTTTTCTTTTCGCGGATAGCGTTCTAGCCACGTACAAAATGGGGAATTCAAAGTTTTCTTTATTACAGAGAAAACAAAAGTTATATTTGAGTGAAAGTTTTATTTATTACAAACGTACAAGTTGAAATTATCAATTTAAATACGAAGTTGCATGAAATGAGCAAGCAATAGGTACATTAATTTATTTGTACTATTCGATCTTTTTTGTATCGAAACTTTTTTAACAACTCAACAAATAAAATAAAAAAAAAAACCTTTTAGCTCACTTGTGAATAATAGCAATGAAAAAGTCACAGTTTGATTACAGGTGTCATTATGTGCCTAATTGCGGTGAAATAAGAGCCATTTTATGAGCAAGTGTGTTGAAAAATAGTTTTATTAATTTAAAAAAAATATATATATATTATTTTGTAGTTTTTATCTCAGAGCAGTGACCAATCTAGTAGTGTAACAACTCTGTAGCATTAAAAGCGAATGCGACAGTAGTTCATACAAACTGTCAAGCCTAAAATCCTAGAAATGTATATAAGTTATGTAAAGTAATTTCAAAATTTCCATAGACAACATAAAATCACTCTTATAAATTAGCTTAAAAACTCGTTTTCAAAAATGTTCTCTATTGTTTCTTTAGTCATGTCATTTTGCTGCTTATACGTACATAATCAATCAAAATTAAATCTTTCCATTAATTTTTAAGTTTTGGGCTTAATTTTTTAATGAAATTGCGGTATGGTGTAAACATTTGTACACAATGAAGATTTTACTAAAGAATAGATACTTACTTAATTGTTTTAATTGAGGAAAATCAAATCCTTAATAAATATAACACTTATCAGATAGAAAAGTGACAAACTGTGATAGCTTAATAGAAAATCCTCGGAAATTAAGAATCTGACGATTTGAATTTTTGAATAAACTATCAATCATTATTGGATAATCGTTCCGAATGTAGTAAGTGTCTTTTATCAGGAGATTAGATAATTTTACCACTGTTTTTATGTTAATCGGAAAGGGGAAAAACCGAAACAAATGACTATCGTATTGTCAAGGGCATCGTTATTGAGCGATTAAGGGCGGAGCTATTTTGTAGATCAAGAAGAGCTTAATTGAAATCCGATCTACAAGGTTAGACAAATGGCAATAATATACATCATAGTTTTATAGTTAACAGCTGTCAATGGAACAGCACCCTTAGTTTTCTTTTTATTTTCTGAAATAGTACCTAATCTCTACATAGTATAAAACAAAGTCGTTTCCCGCGGTCTGTTACCGTACACTTAGATCTTTTTCACCGACTTCAAAAAGGAGGAGGTCATCAATTCGAATGTTTATATTTTTTTTATGTATGTTCGGTAATAACTCTGTCTTAAATAGACGGATTTGCATAATTATTTTTTTGTTCGATAGGGGTTTATTCCGAAATGGTCATGGTCAATGGCCATATAAATTTTACAAAAATTTGATCCAGCCCTTTTTGAGAAAACCAACAAAATCCCAAAAAAATACTCGGGCGACGTTTTAATTTCTTCAATCTTTGGAGGACTTACAATCTCTTTTAAGTGTGTCGCCGTTTCTTAATGGATTTGGATATTAAGGAAATACTAAAAAGCGAAAAATACAAAGATTTTTCAAAAAAAAAAAAAAAGAAAACCGCCTTGTAAAACTAAAAAGTGAGTGAGTTCTGTGTTAAAGTTAAATAACTTTAACACAGAACACCCACACACACATTACTAATACACATTACTTTACTTTCGGAAGTCGGTGGCAATACAAAACAACAAACACAAAGCCACCGCCACCGACTTCCGAAAGTAAAGTAATGTGTGTTCTGTGCTAAAGTTATTTATCACTTTTTAGTTTTTGAAGGCGGTTTTCTTTTTTTTTTGAAAAAACTTTTCATTTATACTACGCAACTATATTTTTTTTGTTCATTTGTAACTATTTAATAGTTATGATGGTTCAAGATGTCGGAAGAAATCAAGCATTGTACCCGTCGCTAGTGTACACTAATAAAGAAGATTTATTTTTATTTTTGTATGTTTGTAACGAATAAACTTAAAAACTACTGGTCCGATTTCAAAAATTCTTTCACCGTTAGAATGCTACATTATCCCTGAGTAACAAAGGCTATTTTTATTAATTGAAAAAAATAGGGATCCTTGAGAAAATTCCCGCGGGCGAAGTCGCGGGCAAAATGCTAGTTGTATATAATATAAGTAATCCAGTTATTATTTTCGTATTATATAGACGATCACATTCTAATGTCAAACACAATCTGTCAAAAATATGGATGTCCTCAAGGTTCAGTTATTAGTCCATATTTATGGAATGTAGGTTTTGATGATTTGCTAGCGATTCCACTTCCTTGCGGTTGTTCATTAACCATTAACGATGGCCTTCTGCTTATTCAGGCAAGTACCCGGGCTGAGCTTGAGAATTTGGCTGACACATGCCTTCGCTTAATATCTCAGTGGGGCGACCGAAACCGTCTAACCTTTGCACCTCACAAAACCTATCAACTTATTTTAAAAGGTAATCTTAAATCATGGCCTAGTATTAAATGTAATAACGTTCCCGTTAAAAGAAAACAATCAGTGTGCTACCTTGGTCTGGTCTTAGAGAAAAACTTTTCATTTATTGACCAAATAAAAACAGTTGGTGAAAAACCTAAAAATAACTTTTATGCCTTGACGAGTATATCTAAAGCCACTTGGGGTCTATCATTTTTAACTTTAAAAACTATTTATGGGGCTACATTTTTGGGATGTATGTGCTACGGAGCACCTGTTTGGGCTGATAGGGCCACCATAGGCGCGGTACGACGTAAATTGCTTCAAAGTCAACGTTTGGCTTTAATATTTTTATGTAAAGCATATAGGACCGTTAGTACTAAAGCTCTTCCGGTTCTAGCAGGCGTGCTTCCAGTCGATCTTGAGGTGCAACGACGTGCTGCAATGTACTATTCCGCGCGAGAGACCATGGACGCAAACTTTTTAACTCAACGTGACCGCGCTAAGATCTCTAGATTATTTAAACCACAGACTGACGTCTGGGAGGAACTTTTATTCGAGTGGCAGTGTAGGTGGGATGATTCTAGCAAGGGCCGTCACCTTCATCAGTTTTTTCCATCCGTTCGTGAGCGGCTGGCCAGGACATGGCTGGAGGTGGACCACTGTGTTGCCCAATTTCTAACAGGTCATGGCAACTTTAAAAGTAAATTATTTTCTTTCAAGCTTGTTGATTCGCCTTTGTGTCAATGTTCTACATCTGACTGTGAATACGATCAATCTGCACGTCATATCTTATGGGAGTGTATTCTTTGGCAGAAAGAACGCAACATTATGTTGGATAGTGTACAGGCTACATCCGGAGCAGTTTATTATGCGGACCTTGGTGAAACTAGAACTAATTTCCGTGCGTTCAAGCGATTTTGCTATACCTATTACTGGAATCAAATTTAATGTAACAGCTCACTTTTTAGGGCCCATTAATTATGTCATTTATAATCCGTGGTGCTTAGCAACTGGGTTTCTCCCAGTTGTAAACGTCCCTTTGTGCCTATTGGCCTAGTTCTATTCTGTCTCCTGCTTGATTTGGAGGGAAGTGGAAAATTTGTTTTTTCTTACTCCTCCGCTGTTCTTTTCTGATTAATTTCGTTGCGGGATCCAAGACAGTTGAATCGTTTCTCTGGGACTCGTCGAGCTTCATTGCTCTGGCGCTTTTCTGGTGGTCGTCACTGTTGATTCTGGCTTACAGGAGTTACAGTGGTTAGGGAATAGTGTGGCGGGCTGACAAAAATATGTAATCTCCAATTTGCTTACTTTTTTGATACTTAGGTACTGTCGCTTGTGGCGCTGATGACTTTCGTCCGTTTTGCTTTTTTGACGCGGGGGTCAAAAGGTTAATTAACGGAATTGTCCTTTTGACCTGTAGTAGCTATTATATAGAAGGCAAAAAAAAACTTACGCGGTTGGAGGACCCACAAAAAAAAAAGAAAATAATAAAAATATATAAAAATAATATTAACATACACGAGCAGGCGAGAGCGCAGCTCATTTGTTTTTAGTAGGCTCGATACACGCACACATACGTGTAACGTGACGATTTCTACTAATTCGTACTACCCGTAAGCCGCCCGTAACTTCGTTCCAAAAAAATTATTGAGTCATTAAAATCAATTTCAATAAGGTCTCACATCATTTAGACTCACCTATTTAGGACTGCTTTTAGCTAGAACTACTAACGTATGCTTGCAGTGACTGCAAATCAGCTGCTCAATACATTTAAGTGTGAACATTGTTCAACTCGACAAAATGTGGGGAAGTTTTTTTTTCACGATTGCAAGGTTTGTTCTGTACTCACAGTTGCTCATTTTCATAAGTACTTACACTCCCTTAAAGTAATCCTAATTTAATCTAAGTCTCTGTGTATGTAGTACCTACTTGGATTTTATATAGGTACAATACTTAGAGATAGAAAAAAACCCCCTGAAAATGTAAGTGGCAATACAACTATTTAGTGATTCATTATCTGCTAGTAAATGATAACAAAATATAATCGTTTGTGTCGAATAGAATCAATATCATCTAGCAATATAAAAAAAACTAGATTCCGCTCGCGATTTCGTCCTAGACCATAAACGCTATATTACTACAGAGTATTATATAGTGTAGCATTCTACCAGTGAAAGATTTTTAAATCCGATCAATTCTTCCAGAGATTATCAACCCAACAAAAAAAATACCTCTATACATCTCTTAATATTAGTATGGAAGTCAACTAATTGGCCAATTACCGTTTTGTGCTAAACTAAAACCAAACAAATAAATAAAGACGAAGACCTTGTTCCACCACCTTTCAAAAAGTTCTGAATGAATTACTTCACAATTATGTTCAAACAAGATCTAATTCCACTTAAAAATGTTCCTGGTCAATAGTGACTATCTAGAAGTAATGAAAAAGGCCCTCAGTTTGGTTGGTACTTACCTCCTGATCCTTCACAAATTTCAATCTCAGCGTACTTTCAACACACGCTCTTCTGTCTAAGAAGGATCGTCTCGTCACTATTTCATTCATCAGTCTGAAGTACACACCCATGAGATTTACACCAATCAGGTAAATGATGTCTGACGATACCTGAAACAGAAGAACAAGAAAAGATCTTACAAATAGCGGTACTTAAATGTATCTGCTAATTATTTTACAGTGAGTTTATTAGTCATTGGATGGCAAACAAACCGACGCGACGGTCAACCTGATGTTAAGTGCTCATCGCGTTAACGTATGGCGAAACCGAGAATCTTATTTTTTTGATTCTTTACTTTTATAAAATTAGTATCAATAGAAGTTTAAAAATCTAGGTTGGTTAATAATATTATGAGTCTTATTGCAATAGTCTCTTAGTCTCTTAATATAACTAAATACGGTATTTAATTGAAGGATTTTTTTGTTAAATTTACGCTGTTGTATCTATAAGTACTGGCATGACGCGTAATATCAGTTGTATTGTATGTATGTACATATAATATCTGGGTGAACGTTGACTCCTAAAACACAGGCTTTAGGCCTGGTTTCAGTTCACCCTTAAATGTGACTGTATTGTACAATCTTTCTTGAATCCTTGTGTACTTATGAACCTATGTTTTTCTATGTATACAAATAAACATTATTATTTAAGAGGCTATTAACGTCTTTTACACATTTTAAACTGACAATCACGTCAAAATGTGTAGTGTAAATGATTTGAAAAAAATATATGTTAAACTAGAACATTCTCTTACTCATTTAGTACTATGTGAATATTTTTGATTATATTCATATTAAATAGTTAAATTAACTCGTGAAGTTGTGTCTGACGCGGACAAAACATAGACAATCACACAAAATCTACCAGGTATAATTAAACGAAACTTACACTATATTACAGACAATTTTATTATTTATGTTCTAGTATACGCCTTTTTTTAAGTTAAAGAGTACCTACTATCTTTTATTTAATTTTTTCGACTATTTTTTTAGAGTTTTGGACGCAGCGCATACGATTCTCTGGTCGCTCAAAGTCGCCGGCGTATATCGTCGCCTTAATAATATATAATTGCTGCCTATAGATAAAGTTAAAATGCCTTAAGTGCCTGTAATAACACCAGCACCTCCTTGAGCAGCGCTGCTTTGAGGCAGAAATATCAAGCCTTACCACACTGTAAATTTTCCCCAATTGAACATGAACCTTACTCTATTGTTATAAAGGTAAAAAACTATTAAAGAAATTTGACAGATTGTTGTAGCTTGCTGTGCTGGCATCTGTACTTTCCCGGACTAGCTCCTTCATAAAGACTACTACTTAATACTTTTTTCCATCGCACTATTTATTGTTGTCATACCTAATACCGATCGGTCAAATGGTACCCCCCGGTTCCTAATAGCCTGATGATGTCTGCGATAAGTTAATCTGCTCCCAAATTACATGCAATCTCTAGTGATTGATTGGGCAAAATAACATAAACCAATCATATAAGTTGACGTGACGTTCGGCAACAGTAGCTTACAAGTATTAAAAGAGTTATCATATTAAATACTATTCGCTTATTAATGTAGGGCAAAGGTATATTTGTGTGCAAAGGCAGCACGACCTATGATCACCACACTTACTCAAGTCGGATGGGCAATATCACACTTAAATACGATGTTTGACTTCCTCAATGTCAGTGATCTACTAGATAAACTTAGAAAGTACCGAATTGAAAAATCTTATGTCGAATCTCACTTTTCTAATGATTGACCCTGCAACCCTATGCATTTGAGGCGGGCACTTAACGACGTCTTTAGGTACGTGGCACGGGATTGTACACACCAACAGTTTTCAAACTCCAGGATGCAACTAAGAATTTCCTAAAGGAAAAATTCAATAAAATTGCTCGACGTGGGAATCGAACTCAGGACTCTAACCTCAGTAGTAAACATAGGTTGTTTATATTTCTATGGGAATCATGAACCAACCGGCCTCTAAAGGCGGATCCACCTAAGATCATTTGCCCGATCCGATCACAGTATCCGTTTTGCCGACGCGTAGCATGATTCGCCTATCTGGACGGGTGATGATACGCGATCATGATACGCCGTGTCTTGATACACCGCTCTGATACATAGCACGATACGGTCCGTTCCATTTCGAGTCGGCTTTTGTCCGATCATCGAAGAAGATATGGATATGGCACGTTTTGTCAATACTTTTTCTTGAGGATACGGCAGGTACGATACGGAGTAAAATAAAGGCGTCCAATACTAGATACAGAGCTTGATACAGTACGACGAATGTGATCGGATCGGGCAAATGATCATTATGTGAATACGCCTTAAGGTAGGAGGTTATTAACAGGATGTTTCAGAATACTCAGCAATATTGTAAGTGTAGGCGTTCTGGTCACCTATAATATATACGCCACTTTTGACTTTATCTGGTGAATGGCATGATTGATGAACAAGTGATTAGAATATTTAAAGTGAACAAATATCATCCCAATGGAAAAATATTGGGAATACCCAAAAGGATTATAGATATGTTCAAGGCAATATTGTGATTATGAGCAAAAGTTGAGATTTCAAACTGAATCTTATTGTTTATCATTTGGCAACACTGGTTTTAACCAGAATGACTGATTGAAAATATTTACTTTACTTATATAGCTTTTTTCGAACAGAACATAGCGCGTATTTAATAGGTACGATCGGATAATAAATCAATGGTCTTCTCTGTATGAGAAAAGGACTTTAAGTACTTAGGGCCAGATTTTAAGTACTTAGGGCACATAGTTACTGTAGACTTAAAACATGACGAAATGGAAAGAGAACGGAGGGCGTTGGCTGCCCGATGCAATATATTGGCCCGCAGGTTTGCACGTTGTAGACCAGAAGTTAAGGTAACTCTTTTTAAGGCTTTTTGCCAATCCTTGTACACTTGCACTCTGTGGGTTCGACATACGCAAAAGGCATACAACGCCCTCAGAGTTCAGTACAATAATGCCGTCAGAGTATTGTTGGGGCTTCCACGTTACTGCAGTGCATCAGGAATGTTTGCCGAAGCACATACTGATGGTTTCAATACCATCCTGCGAAAGAGCTTTGCATCCATGATGCGCAGAGTGCGTGGAAGCGTCAACGGCATTCTGAAGGTGATTAGTGGTAAACCATGTTGCGCCATTATGGCGCATTGGGTGCATGTACATATGCATGTACCCGGTGTGTCAGATGAGTGCAACAGAAAATATATGAATTAAAATATTACTTTTGTTACTAACGTAGTTTTTAACTACTGTATTACTAACATCATATGGATCAAGGTCTGAAATAAAATATTTTTATTTGTTTTATTTTAGTGGGAAAATAACTGTCTGGTCACTAGGATATTATCACTAGGATAAAAATGTCTTGGCTTGTAGAGTCAGTACTGTTCTTGGAGGAGCTTGTGGCTAAGTAAAAGCTGTATCGGTTAATGGCTACGTGGATCGGTCTGTGAATGGGTGACTATCTAATTTATACCATAGAAAACACGTAGGTAAAACCGTTGGTTCCGGCTGTCATTCGTAGATAGTTGACAGTCATTATAGGTAGTCAGAAACCAGAAAGTCTGACAACTAGTCTTACTAAGGAATATCGTGTTACCCAGTAACTGGTTTGTGAAGGTCAGAAGCGACTGCCTGCGCTTTATGTAAAACACTGGTATTTAACTGTAGACTGGAAGCCAACCTCAACATACTTGGGAAAAGACTAGTCTAGCCAGATGATGATGTAGTACCGGCAATAAAAAGAAAAAACACAAGTCCATCACTTACCACCGTACCAATTTGGGGATCCGCATCATAAGTGACGAAGGCGAAGATCACCACATAGATAGTACTGACGAAGATACCGAGGAATATAGCCAAGAAGTTGTTCCTCATTGGTAGGAAGATGTAGTTGGAGAGAAGAGCCATAGTCGCATAAGCAGGTCTTAAGGATATACCTTCGAAAGAACTGTAGATGCTTACTGCAATATCTGCGGAAAAGGAAGACGTTAAGTATACAAATCAAGCAAAGTAATTATTTATGCAGAAGATTAAACTCTGTTAAAAAAATGTGCTAAAATAAATAATGGATGTAAAAAGACACTTAACGAAAATTTAAGCTATATGAACAGAGGCCAGCACATCAAGCAACTCCAATCTGTCAAATTTATTATAATTTTTTATTACAAATGAATAAGATTCATGTTCAATTGGGAAAATTTTAGTTTGGGAAATCTTCATATTGTGCTGGCGTGTGTAGGACTTGCCACCATTTTTTCATGTTTTATTTTGAGACCTTTGTGACTGTTTTATTATTTTTACAATATTTTAAAAACTTCTTTTACTTGACAATTATATTTATACAATATATATTAAGTATATTTTTTACATGCATTTTATAATTTATATATGAATTATCTGACCCGGCAAACGTTGTTTTGACATACAAATAAAAAAATAGCCTACGACTTATTCTCAGATCTACCAAATATACTCAACTTTTTTTATAAAAATCGGTCAAGCCGTTTCGGAGGAGTTCGATAACATACACTATGACACGAGATTTTTATACAATAAATAGTTTTTCGGAACAGTACGATAAGCATATGTTGTGCATGTCTTTAATAAAATATATAGATGTAAACACTATCTATAGCTTTAGTCCACTCAAATGTTAATTGTCCTTATTTGTGTTTATATTGTTGATGTGCCATATTTAGTCATTGCTCAGCAACTAAATTGGGTATACGCACTTATAATGTCAATGCTTTTCATTTTGACAAAGTCAGTAATATTCATTGCGTTACATATACGCTGTCGAGCAGACAAATTTTTCAAACAAATGAAGTAATAGATTATTAAATTCTTTCAAAATCTTTTGTGTTTTGGTTGTAAGTTTGTTGCACAATTGACTTCTGTTTTGGATTATACGGATATCATCATGATCAACCTGAAGAAGTCCACTGTTGGACGAAAACCTTGCCCAAGTCCCCCTTTTGCTGGGAGGCCTTCGTCCAAGTAGGTCGTGGGATGCCATAACTACGCTTGGCAGGCGTGGGATCGCAGTGAGGTTTCCCTTAGTCGCCTTCTACGACAACCTCGGGATGAAATGAGTGGGTGCTATTCTGGTCCGGACACACCGCGGGTTAATAACGGGTATCATAAAAGTCCTTCATTTTTTTTTCTTTCTTTATTTATGGACATTTATAATCCCATCGTACCCTAAATACACATTGGTCATATCTGGGCCATTAACCTGAACAGACTCTTCGCATCATCGCCATTTGGTTGAGACAGGATTTTATGGAATGTTCACTTCAAGTCTGTTCAACCTCAAGACCCTAAACAGGTCATTTCTCCCAGACTCATATCGAATACAGTTTCTTCATCATAAAAAGTCCTTAATTATAAAACATCTCTTACCGGTAAACACGAGGTCCAGAGTCACAATGAAAGTGACAAGTATTGGCATCAGAAAGCATTTCCTTTTCATAGGATAGTATAGTGGTTTCCAAAGGGATACGAATGGTATAGCTATCCTTAATATGTACATTCCCATCGTTAAATATGTTGATGTTGATTGTATTTGCTGTAAGAAAACCGCGATTGATGATAAGGTCTCGTCTATATTTTCGGTTTCCGTTGCATCCTGTAAAGTAGCTCGAGGAATGAATAAATTGGACAAAACAGTACCTATATGCCTTCACCCAGTACCCAGAATTGACGTCACAGTATAAGTGCCTCTACACACTGGGCCACTAGTCGCTGCCGCCGATGGCCAATATCTGGTTACCTATCATAAGGTCGAAAAATATTTGACCGAATTTCATTTCACCAAAAACTTTTAAACTTTTCTCGTTTCGTATTTTTTTACTTCATCGAAGTCACGTCTGCCACTGTATCAGTTGACCTATTATCAATTCGCTTTTTTTCGTTGCGCCGACGTTTCATTTGGTCGAAAAACTTTTTACCGTAGTTACACTTAGCCGAAATAACATTTGTTCGAACATTCGATATACCACTGTTTTAATTACCATATTTCACCAAACGCCTAGAAGTAAATATGTCTGATATTGAGTCGATGATAACCGGTACTCCACCAGCAAAAAAAATACGTCGTTAAAGAAACGAAAAATCAAAAAGTTTTGAAAATTAAAGACAATTTGAGTGAAATTAAATATATGAAAGAGCTTTCAAAACTAATGTATTTATTACACTGGCGATATAGAGAGCTAATTTCAGATTAGTTTCCTACTATTTTTAACCGACTTCAAAAAGGAGGAGGTTATCAATTCGAATGTTTATATATAGATTTTTTTTTTAATGTATGTTCGGGCATAACTCTTATATCGACGGATTTGCAAAATTCTTTTTTTGTTCGAAAGGGGTTTATTCCGAAAAGGTCCCATATAAATTTTATCAAAATTGGTACAGCCCATTTTGAGAAAATCAACAAATTCCCAAAAAAACTTACTTAGACGACGTTTTAGTTTCTTCAATCACTGGAGGACTTACAATCTCTTTTAAGTGTGTTGCCGTTTCTCAATGGATTTGGATGTTAAGGCAACACTAAAAAGGAAAAAAGTTTTTTCAAAAAAAAAGAAAATCGCCTTCTACAATTAAAAAGTGATAAATAACTTTAGCACGGAACACACATTACTTTACTTTCGGAAGTCGGTGGCAATACAAAACAACAAACACAAAGCCACCGCTAAAGTTATTTATCACTTTTCCGGCACTGCGGGGTCTGGGCGGCCCCACGCGAGCTTATCGTCGCAGATGGTTTTAACGCTCACCACCGCAGCTTCGGCTTGCTGGCCGGCTCTGCCGGCCAGCCTCAGCCACTCCTCAGCTCGCGGGCCGCCCCACCCCTCCGAGCCTACGCGTTCTTAAATTACACTCTAGGCGTAGGGCAGACAAGACTGCGTGAAGTCGGTTTTGCAGCGATTCGTTTCTGTCACTAAATTTTGTAACATATTGACCTTTTATGACACTATTTTAATTTAATGTTAAAAATGCTACCAAGTAACCGGCTATATATTTGTGATCAAATAATATTCCGTAAAATGTTGTTGAAAATATGGCAAATAAATCATTTGGCAAATGAAAATAGTTCAAAAGAAACTTTGGTCAGTAGGAAAAAGTTATTTTGTAAATCGGAGAAACATAGTTCGGTAAAATAATACCTATGACACATGATACTTCGATGATCTAAAAATATGTCAAATAATGCATATAGCAAAAAAGACGTCGGTCAATAGTTTTCGGTAAAGTGAAATTCGGACAAAAATAATTCGGAAAAGTGATCGGTTCCCCCAAGATCTGATATTATGGAAAATGTTTAAATAATTTTGTTCACAAGCTGTGGTGGTACTAGTGGCTCTGCTATAATCACAACGAGTAGACCAGCGTGCGTTTACACCAGCGGTGTGTGTCAGCAGACAGCACTACGATTCGCAGCTATGTGCAACTAATGTTAGTGACTTTAAATAAGCTAGGACAAGGTACATGTCTCTATTCCAACAAATTCATTGAAGGATCTTACTTATCAATGTTCGTTGTACTTTGTTGCATACTTAAAATGACGTATTTACCATACGACGATACATATAAAAGTACCTAAATTGCTTCTATCCTTAAAACGTAAACACCATTAGATACCGGCAAGTAGTTAGTACAAAAAATAAACACGATTAGGGACAAACACAAACCCTTTTAGAAAAACAAAATAGGAAACTTACCTCTGAAAATGTACTAGCGATAACTAAAACTACGTGCACAGTTGAAAAGAATACTAATAAAGTTAAATAAATATAAATAAGTGTTTCTCTCAGTTTGTCATCATATTTTCTGTATAAGCCTTCTAAATCTTTCTGGTCGAATTGGTCCTAAAAACAATAAAGAAAACTTATTTTGGATTTTCATCAGGGATTCTAGATTTGAAAAGAGCTTCAGAAAAGCCGATAAAAAGAAAAAGGAATTACAATACTTTCAGTATTTTAGATTAGTGGTTACAACTGAATAAGGATGTAGTTTCTAAATACCGTCATAAGCAAATTGAGCAAGTATTAGCATAAAGCAAATTATTAACATAATCACTGTCCACAAAGTAGACATAACAATGATACGTTATGTGATCGACGACAACACTAAAAAAGTGGTCCATCTGGGACATTATCTCTTCACACTATAGACATGAATCTACACAAAAATGTATGTACAAAATTAAAAATTACAACAAATTATGTATTTTATTTTTCAAGTCTAAACGATGATTTACAGTCACTAAGTTTAAGGTAGAAACTCCACGGACACTATTTAATCAAATTATAACAAAACCCTAGTATGCTTGTTACTAATGTTAGGACCCGAGGTGGCGGCGCGTAGTGTTCCACGCGCGCCCCTCTAAGACGTCCGGGGGGGAGTCTAACACCTCACTCCCCCCCCTGACCCGAGAAGTGGCCCGCTGCAGCGGGCCGGCACCAGCCGGGGGTTGCGGAAGTATCTCCAGTTCCCGCGACCCCCGACGTAGGTGTGAGATGGAACACCGGGGTGGTTTTTAGTCAGTAAGAGTCTGACAGACCCCTCCGCCCGCCCCAGGGCGGAGGACATCCGTGAGGATTTTCCACCCCGTACCAAAAAGAAGTTAGAAGTGTGAAGTGAAGTAGGGAAGAAGTGAAGTTTTGAAGAGCAATTCAAAATGTAAAGATATAAGCAACAAACCTAATAAACTCACCCTTAAATATTTCCAATTCCATTGTTTTCCATGAGCTAACTCCACCTCTTGTATTCTAAACTCGTGTATCGATGATAGTAGGCTAGTAGCTCTGCCGCCAGAATTCATGGAGTACCGTGCCAGGAGTTCCAAGGCTCCCACTTGGAGCACCACTGACCCCATCGTCCGAGATAACGATTGATCATCCTGATGACAAATAGGAGTTTATCAATTGCCTTGGAAGTTGGGTAGGCCTTTGCTGGGGGACTCAACATTTTGTCGACAACCATGCATAATCTCATCTTCCCGCGCGGCTGCTGCAGGTGCCGAGAGCCTCAAACGGCGCAAATATCATAGCCACAGATATAGATAGACCTAGATAACGCAAGAGCAACTACTTCGCGTGCCTAGTTTCGTGCCTAGCTTACGTACAAAAATTAGTAATTAGTTTAAAAAGTAATTATTTTTAATCTAATACCCTCAGTAATCCTGGTAATACCAAATTTAAGAAAAACAAAACATTCGTATTACATTGTGACGTCCAAAAAATGGCACGCTTGGTTTTCATATAGATCGTGATACTTGCTTTATTTAGGGTCCATCTATATCTGTGATCATAGCCTTCTTGGAAGCAATACATTGGTATGGTACGGTTACATAACCGGGTTGGTGTCCGCAAGTTCACGTCTCAGCGCGTATTTTACATACTGGAAGCTATATGTTTCAGCTGTTTGGGGCTTTTGGATTTGTATTTGCTTTTTTGGCTTCACTCTCAGTGTTCCGTGCGGTCTATCTGCCTTTAATTTCATAATCTTACGTTCTTACCCTTTAACGGTTTAAAGCTGACAAAAATTAAAATTGTATTCGACGAAAACAGAGGACTCAGTCCATTGGAATTTATTATAAGGAATGTATCTCTTTTGATATGTTTTATTACATACTTTATGCTATCGCATTTTTTATTATAAATACCTGCTTATTAATCTGTGTTATTAATAAGCTTAGATTGTAATTATAATATTGGAATTGGGTTGAAAATATAGGAATCTCTTGAATGATCTCTATAGCTACGATGTATTATTTTGTTCCGTACTTAACAACTACTAATAATATGCCTAACCACCACCACCCTAAGTTACTAATTGTAATTATACGACTATTCCAAGGCGGTAAATGATTTTATACAATAAGCACATTAGTATTAGGGCCTAAGATATAAATAAAGCCTTAAAACTGAAAAAAATACGCATGCGAAACGGGTAATTCCAATTCAATTCTTTATTGCAATCCATATGTATTCATAAAAAAAAACAAAAAATTCAAATTCAAAAAATTCTAATAGTTTATTTCACAATTAGCATATTACATATTAAGACGTGTTCGTAATCGAATTTACTTTACGTTTACTCCTTGCACTTATACTAGCCTCTGCAAGTGCACTGCATTTTCACTTTTATTTTTCCTGGTACTTAAAATAATTCAAATAAAAGCGATTCTTATAATTCATTATTTATGCATGTCATGTTTTTTAATGGTTATATTTTTTTCAAATTGTATTGTTTGTTCACTCTACACAGGTACTTAATCTCTGGAACTACAGGTCCGATTATGAAAATTATTTCGTTAATTGGAAGCTACGTTACCACTGAGTATTATAGCACAATATAAATATTAGTACTACCGTACAGTAGCGACACGCTCCGCCTCCCCCGAAGCACTGTTCCTCACCTCTTTCCGCGTCGAACGTGTTCTCGAAACTGCTTTTAGTTCAAGCGGCGCGTAAACACGCACACACGCACGTATTTGTACAGTCTGTTATTTTCGTAGTAGTGTACCTAGGTAACTAAATCGTTTCGTTTGTATCGAGTGTCGCAGGTGGGATTATAGGCTGTAAGGCTATAACGAAGTCGCAGGGAAAGTGCTAGTTGTTATGTTATATACAACTCCTAGTACCTGTACATTTTGTAGACAGCTATCGTGACTACTGAGTTACGAAAACGAAGACGAAAGAATGTCACACGATAGTCCACGTTGGTCAAGAAAGTGTTGCAACAATCGTACAAAACATTTGTTCGATATAATTACTACATGACAATAGAAGCAGATTTATATCAGACGATACCGTATCATGGCACTACCGACCTTATCCATCCATACTGAATTATTTCAATGATAACAGGATTCAGTAATTGTTATCATTGAAATAATTTAGTCATTCAAAACAAGACATTGGTGTTAACACACTTCTGCAATGTCATGGGTCTAAAGTCACAAACAATTGATTAAAACGTATTGGATTTTGTAGACGGGGACTCAGGTTAATATGGCGGGATGAGCTCGACTATTTATTCATTGCTTTAAAAAAGCCCAGCCATAGAGTTCAAAATTGTGTGCAATTTTAAATTCCTCCTCCTTCCAGTCAACTTTATTTTTATTGCATTTAAGTTTAATATCAATTTTATCACTAAATATAGGGGTAGTGCTCGAAGATGGTGCTCTATCCGCGCTAATCGTAAACCGGTATTGAACTATGGTTCCTCTTACCCGTGTAGGTGTGAGATGGAACACCGGTTTTTAGCCAGTAAGAGACTTACCCCTCCGTCCCATCAGGGTGGAAGACATGATGATTTTCCACCCCGGAAAAAAGGGTTAAGTGGATAAGCCTAAGTAAGGGTAGCCTTTGCCTTACAGTACGAAACAGACTGAATTATTATTTGCTGGATCTTGCTCTTCTGTTACAAGATAAGTTGTGATAGGTAGCGGATATTTTCCACATTACGTTATTTTCTTAATCAAGTTTGTCTAAACCTAGTGTTATTGACAAACTATTGTAAACACACGCTTTTATTTTAAAAACTTACGCCTATGTAGACTAACCTTTAGATATTATATTGTTTTTGTTTATTACTTTTAAATGTCGATAGCTGTGATGACAAACTGTTTGTGAATTTTCAAGATGTAGATTTTGGGTGCCTCGCAGTAAATGAAGACGATCGTATACCATGGTATGAGCATTATAGTTACCTGCGTCACTACCCTAATATAAATTACTGTATAAGCGTCTCGAATGATAGGTCATTGCGACATTTCAATCATTTTGATAGGTCATTGCACATTAAAGATAATTTTGGTAAATGATTAAAGCTTTGGTAAAACTCACAGTGAAACAATTGTGACATGATTAAAAATCTTTAAAATTGCATCGTCTAGTACAAAATAATTCATCAGGTGTTAAACCTATAAAGATAATTGTACAGTGAGAAATAAATAAATAAATAAATCATGATTTAACCACTATATAATAAAAAACTTACTTTTATTTAAGTTTTATAAATAACCTGTCCTATAACGGAATCAAACAGGTAATAACAAAAGATAATATTGACATCCGCAAGCAATTATCAGAGAAAAACATTGCCGTGTCAACATTCACGCTTAAATCGCTCACTAATTCCCAACAGGTGTCAGTTGCTGCAAAAGGAATATCTAAATAAATAAACATTACAACACTCACCATATTTGTCAACAAAACGGCACTATCACAATATATAAGCACAAAACACAACACAACACGACACGGCACTTACTGACACTAGAACCAACTATATGACTATCGTGCCTGATACTGACTGACTAAGGAATATGATTAACTGTGATAAGCGCCACTCAGCGGGCAAAGATATTAGTAGATAGTGCTAGCGATTATCGTATTAAATGTGATTCAATCAGGCGATGAATTGGGAACTTAAATATATTTCGTTGATTGTTATTGTTCATAACTAAGTCGTGTTTCGTTTTTCATTTATTTCCACAACAAGTTTTAGTACCTATATAAACGGCTCAAGCTTTTGTAAAACTTTGTGGTATTACATTCAGTGAATAAGGTGTAAGTACCTACTTTAAAAAATAAAGTCTTTTTTTAATGTACGTCACATTCACGTCACGAAAGAAAGAAAAAATATATTATAAAGAATAAATTTTTAGTGTAAATAAGTACTACGATTTAATTTTCGACAACAGATTTAACAAGAATATTACGAAACTTCATGTACCTAAATGTGTCGAAGAAGTTTAGAAAAACATATAAATATTGCATTGTCTAAATTCACGCGTATTGTGCAGTCATGTTAGTATCTACTATGATTTAATTTTCGACATCACATTTAACTCAGAGAAAAAAAACTAGTAAACCAAAAACTTAATTTAAATTCAGACCTGCCTTTACAATTTTAATCAACTCGGCAATAGCTATCCTGCCAATGGACGAAAAGTTTGTTTTTATTTTTTTTGTTTGTAAGAGGTAATTAAGGTACCTGAAAGTCCGGATCCGATTACAAAAAAAAAACTGATAGAAAGCTCTATTGCTGAGTGTCTGATATGTTTTATGGTAAACTTGATTTCCACGCGGACGTTGTCGCAGACAGAAACTAGTGTTTTATAAAATAACTTCGTCCTCGTCGGATCGGTTCCTAATTTACTAACGGATCCCAATTTTATTTTGCTAATAAAATATATTATATTATTTACAGCACTTATAAACGGAACTTCGTATAGCCCAGAGTGCTATTGGCTATATTTTATTATCAAAAAAATTAGAGATCCGAAAAAAAAACACGTGTATGAAGTCGCAGGTTTAAGCTAGTTAATGTATAACATGTAGTGATAGTGATGAAAGGATATTTTCTTTGATGAGCTCATGGTTTAGTAAAAGCCATAATTATGGATCGATCTATCAAGGCTAAAAAAAAGAAAAATGTCTTATTTCATTCAAAGTCAAAGTCAAAGTCAAATTCAAAGTCAATTTATATCTTACAATCAGTGCAATATGTTACTAAAGATTTTTTTTTTGTATTATCCTTAGTCTGTTAGTGTATGCATGTGTGTGTATGAATATGTATGGGCGTGTGTATGTGTGTATGTTTGTGTATGTGTGTGTGTGGTTGTTTTATACAGAACCGGTTTTACCTTATATTTAATAGAAGATTCTCTACTTCATCGTAGCATAACTTGTGTATCCAGTGCAACGATTTGCATTACTTATACAGTTTAGTATGTGTATCTATTTCTTTATTTATTTTATGATACTTATAAGAAAGATGAGTGTTTACAATTTTTTTTTCTGTGGCTACGCTTGTAGAGTTCATTTATTTGGGAAAAGGCTAGCCAGATTAAAGAAAGGACATTTAAAAGTAAGTACAAATTACCTACCTGTAATTTAAACACGATTTGCACCATCTTACTTTCATATAGGTGTTTACCTAACTGAATCCTAATTTTCCGAGTACACTCATGGTTTACTTGAACACTTAGAAACAACTGACGGTTCACGAGAATTTTACTAACACCTTTTTGCTTACACAATAAAACCATTGTAGGCTCTAACTGTGTTGCGTTTCTATACTTGCCAAATCTTTATTAGTTTAAATGGTTTGGACAGCTGTTACTTTTGCAGGCTTAATTTGGGTTCTGTGTTAGTAAAAATAAGGTTAAATAAAACACAATTACTTAGTTTGAGATGAAGTAATTTGGGACTGCAGCGAGGTGACTCTCCCTTGGTTAAATAAGTTGAGCCACAGAAAATGCTTTTTTTATTGGATAGTGTTGTAGGTACCTTCCATATACATATTAATTGCTACTATACTTAATTGGAAAATTAAGGGATGACTTAATTTGTTTAGTGTTACCCAGTTTCTTAATTATTATGGATAATAAGGAGTAGGCATCAAAAAGCGAAAAAAAAGGTTTTTTGCGAATAAAAGTTATTTTTTAGTTTATGTAGGCGGTTTTTTTTTTTGGAAAAAGCGTTTTTATTTTGTTGTTAACTCTAACATTTTTGGTCAAATCTAATACACAAAAATTAGTATGGTTGCCCGTGGGGTGTCCGGGCTACAATAGCACCCCCCCATTTCATCCCGAGGGTGTCGTCGAAGGCGACTAAGGGAAAATCCAGAAGTCGGGCAGCAGCGGCTTTAACTCCGTTCGTGAACGGGCGCTGTCAGTAGAGATTGGACAGCTCTTATCTGCCATGGACTTTATCTTGCTTCTTTTTTGTGTTTTGTATTGTTGGATTGCCTTCATAGTTTTCACATATAGAAGCAACAAGAATCATGTAACCAGACTTTGTAAAAAACTTGATTTAAAAGAGTGTCCGTGGAGTTTCTTGCTCGTTCTTCTCCATAGAGACCTACCTACGTTTTGGAACGAGCAACTAGCTTCAACTCTCTGACTAACTGACCGACTCCTTGACAATTCAAAAGTGCCTGTAAATGGTTTAATTGAAATAAATGCTTTGACTTTGACTTTGACTCCACTGCGATCCCCAAGACGCCTACCAAGCGTGGGGATTATGGCAACCCCCCCCTCTCTTATGGGGGACGTCTTTGTTCAACTGTGGACGTCTGCAGGCTGATGAGGCAGATGATGAGTATGGTAACAGTGAATGCAAAATATTAATTTCTTATACTTGAAGAGTGTCAAACGGACATGATAATTTTGTTAATGGTTTGCCGCAAAAAGTGGTACGATAATGATGATTTTTTAGTACCAAATCAGTACTGATTACGTTTATAACATTAAGATTGTGATAAATTTATTTTTGGGACTGACAGTGCATACCAGCATACCTAAGCTATAATTAGTGGTTAATGTGGTAGTAATAAATGATAAAACTTTTTTATGCATTTATACATTTTTATTAATTTTTAAAAAGGTAAAGTTTCTTTATTTGTTTGTGTATGAAAGGTATCTCCGGAAGTAATACTCTACTAAAAGACCTATAGACTATGTTTTATGGTGATTTTGACTTTCTTCCTTGGACTATAGACAAAATCCCTTTCTGTTAGCATTAACGCCAACGGAAAAATTAAATTGTATGCAGTTCATATATTTGCATAACATCTTTCAGTACAATAATTAAATATAATATATACAAAGCTTAAAAATAAATATAAACATATAATATGTACAATGGACATCAAAAAACTCGTCTGAATCGCTCTCAATGAGACAAGTGCCCAAAAGGGTAGCAGCATTACCACGTTGAATGGCAATGCTAATTATTTGGCCCAAGAAAAGGCCAGCCCTCTGGTAACGTGAAGAGTCGACCAGCCGCTTACCAATGTCCCTAAAAACAAGGTGAGCACTCGGGCCCCATGGCCCTAATGTTTCGACCCCAGTAGGCGTTAACGCTAACAGAAAAGGGATTTTGTGTGCAGGCCCTTCTATCTTATGCATCGATCTGTCAAAATCACACTAAAATACACTAGTGGCGCACCGATATGTATTAGCAGTTTTAATAGATTATACCCTGTTCACAATAAGATTAGACATTTACACAAACCTTTTTTACAGTCCGTTCAACCGATTTTGACTTATATTGCGTTGGTAGCATGGCAAATGGCAACTGCAGTAAACAGTTGTTATTGTAACCACTTTTTTGCCTCTAATGTCATCCTTAAGCCTACGGAATAGAAGTCAAAATCGGTTGAAGGGACTGTAAAAAAGGTTTGTGTTTATGTCTAATCTTATTGCGAACTTGTTTGATTGAATTGTAGTATTTGTTTTTTTTTTAAATTGAGAACAGAGCAAAAATAGAAATTGATTTTAATTTTTCAATACAACGGTACTTACACCCGTGAGAACTGCTTACTGCAAACACTATGAACACACGTCTCTAATTGACTGCGAAGTTCGTTTACTTCGTTACCATCAGTTATGAGCTGTATGGTCAACAATCTCACTTCACCTACGAAAATTGCTCTTATTCCTACGTAATAAAGGCGTTATTAATGTTAAAATGTTATTGCGTATACCTGTGTAGTTGCGTGTACGCTCTGTATGATAATTGGATATCTAAATAAATATATAATGGGGCTTGTCGAAGTTTTATTGTTTTTGATAGTTGTAATTTCCTGCTTCAATTGCAAGAAATAACCATTCAAGCAAGGAAAGTCATCTTTAAATCAATTTACTTTATATGGATTAATTTTACTCATTCACATAGCTACGAATGACTACTTTCGTAGACAGCTGCCGCAATAGGTACCTGCTTACCTACCTATAAATCAACTAATAAGAAAAGGGTACACCTGTTCGCGTTTAGCAGACAAAATACTGAGAAAATTATACATCTGTCCCGGTGTCAAGGATTTACAAAGGACTTTTATTTTATGGTCTGAAGGCCAATTACCGTAATTAAAAAGGTTCAAAATCTTTTCGCAATCCCATCATTCCCATTCCCAAAAATGTAGAGAAATAAAATAGAGGCATTTATGTCAGATTGAGACTGGTAATCGAATACGAACGTTCTTTTAAAACACGGGAATTGCTCCCCAGAAGGCCCACAACACAACACAAGAGACAACACAACACAGCCAGGGCTGGTTTTTCCTTAAAGCAGATGAGGCAACTGCCTAGGGGCCTCTCATAGGCTAGGGGCCCCGATAGAAGAAAAAATATCCGAGAAAAAGAAATTGAAGATGTTAAAAACGAACACGAAATGGAATAAAAAAATGTGTATTTATTAATATAATTCATTGTGGTAGAATATTATATGTATTTTAAGTAAGTTAAAAAAGGGCAAAGCGGACCTGAGAATTGAATTGCCTAGGGGCTAGACATGGTAAATCCGGCTCTGAATACAGCAACACACAACACACACACAACAATACTGTCAATTTAAGCTAAAATATAGTTAAAAGAGATTAATCAAAACAATACTGTATTTGTCAGTCAACTTTGAACGGAACCGCCCTCTAACGGGTCACTAATGAAGCGTTGTCTACTGGAATGCTTTGGAAGGTATCTACGATATAATGTTAGCTTCAAAATGTGAAGAGCTACGAGAAAAATGCTCAAGATGGCGCTCTAGGTTGTACAACAGTGCAGTGACGAGAACGGAGGAGAGAAGGTAGTAAATATATGTACATTCAAGTATTTGTTAGGTATAATAGGGTATTTTACCAAAAAAATCTAATTAGTCCGTAAGATAGATTTCCAAAAAATATTGGACAAGTGTTTTTCTTTTTTTACGTAAACATAAATGAAGACTATACAGTGCGTCGAAAACTCGTATGACATCACTATGTCAGTACACTTTTACTGGCGAAGTGACGTCACAAACCCCCACTCATGATCTTTGATGCGTTTTATCTACGTCAGTTTTTATTGATTTGATAAAACAAAAAATACGTATCCAATATTTTTCGAAACTCTGACTGACGGACTAATTAGTTTTTTTATGTAAAATACCCTATTGTTTGTCTGACTTGTTTTTTCAGGCGCATTCCTAAGACGGGCAGTTATGAGGTTCATGACACCCTAAAATCATCTAAGTTGGCAATACGGATAGCTGACATTATCCAATAATTCCAAAACAGAATACCGCTAAAAACATCCTGAAAATCCGATCAATTTTCAACTTACTGTAAAATTAGATTTTACTTTAAAATCAATTGATAGTTAGTCAACTGAGTTGGCGATTGACAAACCCCGCCCCCCTCCCCTGGACTTCTTCCGGCTGATGATGAGGTGTGTTGGATCATTTGGCTCCCTTCAAAATGGTTGAGCTGAATGGTGCTGATTCACGCGTCATGTTCATAAACGGGCGCTGTCAATAGAAATTGGTCAGCTTTTATCTGCAATGGACTTTATCTTACTTCTTGTTTATGTTTTGTATTGAGTACCTTCATAGTTTTCATATATAGAAGCAACAAGAATCATGTAACCAGTACTTTGTTAAAAACTTGATTTAAAACAGTGTCCGTGGAGTTTTTTGCTCGTTCTTCTCCACAGAGACCTACCTACGTTTAGGAACGAGCAACTAGCTTCAACTCTCTGACTAACTGACCGACTCCTTGACAATTCAAAAGTGCCTGTAAATGGTTTAATTGAAATAAATGCTTTGACTTTGACTGTGACTTTGATGACCAGGCAATAGTGTAACTTTCTATCAGTAAGAGATCTTTTGTAATTGGATCCAGTACTTCCAGAGATTACCATTTACCATTACCGTTACCATTTTATATAAAAAAAGCAACAACAACTAAAAAGGTAACCTCCTTAATGTTGGTGTGTAGGTAGCACGGACTAGAAAAAAAAGGACTCCGCGCCATTCATATCGAGAGTGAAGCACCCTAAGTAAGCCAGACCGTTTGTACAAACATGCCTCACGCACATATTTACATCATAGTCACGGACTAGAAAAAAAAGAATTCCGCGCCGAAAGTACCGACTACCGACCGTAGGTACCGATATATTTTATGTGTGCGTCTCGGTCCAGCGTACTTTAGGTGCTTCACTTTTGATATGCGTGGCGTGGAGTCGTTCTTTTTTTCTAGTCCATGGTAAGTAGATTATATAGGTAATAAGGGGTAAACTTAAATGACTCATCATCATCAAATCAGCCCAATAGGCTGATTTGATGATGATGAGTCATTTAGCCGTCCACTGCTGAACGAAAGTCTTCCCCAGAGGTCGGCAACCAGCTCGATTTTGGACAGTCGGCGTCCATCCACTGTCAGTCACCTTCATTAAACCGACGTGACCGTCCATCGTGCCGCAGGGCGTCCCACATTACACTTTCCCAAACGCGGTCTCCACTCTGAAGCGTGTATGCTCCATCTATCGTCTGCCAGTCTGCAGACGTGGCCGGCCCACTTCCACTTCAGCATGCTGAGTTGATGCGCTATGTCGGTGATTTTATTGGCGAATGGGTTCATTGCGAATTCTATCTACCAGAAAAACCCCGAGCATCAATTTCTCCATAGCTGCAACCAGCAGCTTCAGCAACCTTGAATTTGTAAACCAGGGTGTGATTCTGTAAGACCTCATTCTAAACTTCGAACCTGAATCCGTTCCGAGTTTCTTGATTGGCATTCTAAAAACTCGGTTGATAATTCGAATTTACATAAGCGCCACCCTTGCGAGCGTGTCAGCGAGTTGAACTAAATTGACAGGGAGATTTTGACAGATAAAGTATGAGATGACGTAAGAGTGGCATTCTGTAAGGTAATTTTCCCGTCACTTCGACGCTCAGTTCGCACTCGAATCCGATTCAAAGTGTCAAATATATCAAGCTCATTTTAAACCTTATGCGAAGTGAGAGAGAATAGCGATGTGAGATGTGAGATGTGAGTTGTTGTTTGAATTTTACAGAATCGACCTACAGGTCCACGGTGAGTGTCCACGTTTCGGCTCCGTGCCATTAATTAAATGACTTATAAAAATAATTAGAGCAACCGCTTGCAACTTTTAAACCAGAAACTGTCACCGTAGTCGAAATCGTCATCGGATATTATTATAATCCGATTACAAAAATTCTTTAACACAGAAAGTTACATTATTCCGAGTGTATCCAGCTTACTGAGCTATATTTTATTGTTTAAGTTTTTGTCTTCTACACGGACGAAGCCATGCGTAGAAGACAACAACAATATTATTATCATTTGGGGAGCAATGTTATTTTATTTTACCTTAACGTTTAATATTTTCTCCACAGCGTTATATCTAGCTTCCGCCTGTAGTAGAGACAACAGACGGTCTACCGGTGAAACACGTATTTGTTACGTGCGGGGATCGAACCCGAGTCACGTACCGCTGAAAGTCAAGGCAGCCACAGCGCCAATCCAACCGTCTGGCAACAGCAATTTAGACACTTTTTGGTTCTGTAATTGTAAAAGACCAATTTTATTTTTATTTGTATGAGGAACTAGCTAAAGCGGTTATCGTAGATGCAGACGAAGTCTTGAATAAAAAATTGTCATTTCTTTGGATATAAACTTTCTGTATTACTAAATTTCATCAAAATTGGTACAGTAGTTTAGCCGTGAAAGCGTAACAAACAAACAATCAAATTCACTTTCGGATTTATTGATATCTAGCCTTTGCCCGCGTCTTCATCCGCGGGAATGTCGGTTATTGCGGATGCAGATAAAGTCGCGGATGAAAAACTAACCTATGGTCCTTCCCCAGGGTTTAAGCTATCTTCATACCAAATTTCATCAAAATCGGTTCGGCCGTTTCATCGTGAAGGCGTAACGGACAGAGTTACTTTCGCATTTATAATATTAGTATGGATATTAGTAAGAATTGCAGTAAACTGTCCAAGAATTATATGAGCAAAAGAATTTGTATTTCCTAGCATTGTCACTAACTAAATAATATTCTTTAAGGAAGTTGTAACAAGTTCGTTTCCAATCTAACTTTTCGTTTATCGTGCAATCCATTTTTGTTTAAGAATGCGAAGATTTTGTAAATTTCGTACCTACAGCTACGGGCGATATAATTGCAAAAGTTGTTTCGCTTCATTTGGATGTAAATAATGAAAATGGAACTAAGGTATCTTATACTTTCTTGCTTGAAATAGCCTTGAATGAATCCTCCATTTTTGTGATTATTCATTAATAAATATAGTACAATATTCAATCTTATAATAATTATAAGTTGGGTGTTCAGAGATGTTCTGATAAAAATGCTTCTCTGGTCCTATTCCACAACTACAGGGGTTCATAGATTAATTGATTAGCATTTTTAACTATTGTCGTAGCTGCTAAAGATTTAGATCTACATTGGTGCCAATTCTGTTGTGCACGAACTAAATAAATGTTAAGGTATTTACATCTCTTTTGTTTCAATAAAACAAGAAAGAGACATTTATATTAATAAGAGCTGTCAATTTAAGTTGATCTAAAATGTTCATATACAATTATAGTTGTCATTTAAGAACGTATTGATTAAAAACATTGCGAAGATCAAGGGAAAACTAATTTGACATCTCTAACTTAGTCCTTGTCTGTCGCCGTCCTTTTCTTCAGCTTGGCAAAATTAGGCATTTGACATCTCTTACTACCAGGCAGTAAGAGATGTCAAATGCCTAATTTTAATTTAGTTTGTGAACAAGGGAATCGACACCATTATCTGTTGCTTAAATTCAATCTTTATTATTATACTAGCTTCTGCCCGCGACTTCGTACGCGGATCCTGTTGCTTATGCCAGCGACAACGGGGTCGGCAAAATCGAAGATCTGAAACGTCTGATGTCGAATTCTAAGAGCCCGGGGACGGGAAAACAACGGGATGCGCGAGATGATTCGAGACGTTCAAAAAGTACAATTTTGAATCATACCTCCGATGGCGGAATATGTGGCGTAGTCAATCATAGGAGTATACATAAATGAACTCCGTTCCTTATCAACCCAAGGACGGTCGCCATGACCTACGGCTATATCTTGAGACACATCCGATTCTTCAGATGATATCGACATTCTGTTCAGAGAATGTCGAAGTCGATCAGAATTCAAACGTTCGTTGCGCTCTTCTTCTGTCTCTTCATGCCGTACTCCAGCAATTCTTTTTCTCTCACTTTCTAACTGATTATGAATATTTTGTTGTGTGCGTGTTCGGGACAATCTATACTATAATATTAAAAAGCTGAAGTTTGTTTGTTTGTTTGGTTGAACGCGCTAATCTCAGGATCTACTGGTTCGAATAAAAAAAATCTTTTTGTGTTGGATAGTCCATTTATCGAGGAAGGCTATAGGCCAATGCGAAGCTGGGTCGGGTCGCTAGTGTATGATAATCTCGATCAGCAGTTAGTCGTGCATCACGTTCACCATTCGGTTCAAAAGACCTGTTAGTAGATGTGCGAATACGCTGAGAACTCAAGCGTGATTCTGTATCGGTAAACGTTTCCGATTCGCGAGACAATGCATGTCGCTCACGATCAGCGGACAGTCGCGCATCACGTTCCGCACCAGATGCGTAGATACGCTGAGAACTCAAGCGCAATTCTCTATCCGTGAACGTCTCCGACTCGCGAGACAACGTATGACTTTCACGATCAGCGGTCAGTCGCGCATCATATTCTTCACTGGTCTCTAGAGACCTGGATGTAGATGCGTAAATATGCTGAGAACGCAGGCGTGCTTCGCGATCTGAAGAGGTTTCCACGGAGCGAGTTGCAGCCTGATGATCTCGAACAGCATCAAGTCTCTCCTGACGCTCTTCGTTAGATTCTTGGGATCTTATGATCCTCAATCTTTTAGCTCCTTTAAAACATTGGGAAAGATTTGACCTCTTTCTAGGCATGGTTATAGTTTTATTGTAAAGATACCTGATCAAGTAAAATCTAAGTGACTGCTCCCCTGCCTTACCGGGTAGGCTACCGTGTCACGAAGATAAATGGAAAAGGAAATTAAACACCCAAATAACATAAGCCCGAAGGCATATTTATTCGATAAAATAAAAAAATAAATGGGAATTTTGGCCAGTAGAAAATTTTCAATGATATACCATCGTCATCAAAAATCAGACCTGAACTGTTACCGCCTTCACCGCGTGGAGGTACTCCCAGCTTATGTTATTTTATAAGATACAGTGAAATTAGTGATAGCTTTTAGAATCTAATTTTCACATCAGATGTTTCTGATCTTCGATTTTTATAAGCCAACAGGAAATGCCTATCAGACCGAACAACTTTTGCTAAGACGTCATTCCTATATGTGTCATGGTGTAGCTGGGCTCTTGGAGTTCCACATCAGGTGTTCCAGATCTTTAAATTTATTCTCTCAGCAGAAAATGCTCATCACGTGGAACAATTTTTGCTATGTTACCATTTTTGTATCTCTTATAGTTTAGCTGGTCTGTTGCGGTTCTGCATCAGGTGTTCAAGTTTCCAAAATAAATTATAGCCTATATGTTGCCCAGACCTTATACCTATACAATAAAAGAAAAATCATTCAAATCCGCCCAGTAGTTCCGAAAATTAGCGTGTACAAACAAACAGACAAACAGACAGAATTTTTTTTTTGGATTCGTGCTCTATTACTGTTCCTAAACCCCCCTCAATTTTTTTTTTTAATATATTCAATGTACAGACACAGTTTTGTTACTGTTTTATTATATGTATATATATATATATATAGAATAGATAATTTTGCATTGCTCGTGCTTGTAACCTACTTTAAAGCTACCATTCGCGAGGTATGTCTTTCATTGACTTGAATATGTCCTGGCGGTTGTTCGTATTTCATGCTTACTTGAACGTCTCACTGGTGGTAGAGCATGGGTTGCCTCAGTTAATATGAATTTATTTTTGAATTGTTATTATGATTATATTTTTTTCTAGACCTCTTTCAACGTGCACGACTTATTACGTTGTTCCCACATTTATGCCAGTCAAATTAGCTAAACCTCGTAGATTCAACATGAATGGTGTAACTAAAACAATTTTTTTTTATATTGTTATAGGCTTGCGTTTGGCCGCAACTCACCTGATCTTAAGTGATGATGCGGCCTAAGATGGAGCACACATGCCTAGGATAAACCGGTTCACTCGTGCCATGAAGAAACCCAGATTATTGTATCGGGGAATAGAGAGGCGGGCAGTGAATTCCACAGTCTGGCAGTCGCGAACGGATCATTGCAGGATTTATACAAACAACAACTGAACAAATGAAACAACTATAATAATAATAATAATAATATGTGGGGACATTTCACACACGGCCATCTGACCCCAAACTAGGGAGACTCTGTACTATGGGTGTCAGACAACTGATATACATACACAAACACATTTTTTTTTTGTTTTTTTTTTTTACTACTATCTGTAGGCCATATAAATATTTGTACCAAGCAGGAATCGTACTCGCGACACGCAGCGCAGCTGTCAATCGCTCAACTACTGTACCAACCATGTCCTCAAATTATATATTTAAAAATTTAATTTAATTTAATTTGAGCTGGGTTTTACCTCGGGCGGAGGTTAAACATTGCCATCCAACGTGGCAATGCAGCCAGCCTCTTGGGCACGTTCCCAGTTGACGGCAATGTGGAGGAACGTTTTGATGCCTTATTGTATTATTTTTAGTTTTTTTTTTGTTTAATAGTTATAGGTTTTTCTTTTTTATTGTGAGTGCGTACGTAATTATATTTAAACTAGCGACCGATGGCTACGCATGGGCCTGTAGCCTTCCTTGATAAATGGACTATCCAACACAAAAAGAATTTTTCAATTCGAACCAGTAGATCCTGAGATTAGTGCGTTCAACCAACCAAACAACTCTTCAGCTTTATAATATTACTAGCGACCCGACCCGTCTTCACATGGGCCTATAGCCTTCCTCGATAAATGGACTAACACAAAAATATTTTTTCAATTTGAACCAGTAGATCCTGAGATTAGCGCGTTCAACCAAACAAACAAACTCTTCAGCTTTATAATATTAGTAAGTATAGATATAGTATAGATTAAATAAAACAATAATTATGTACAATATTAGTATAGATAAGGTTACAATTCCGAGTTCACTTAATACTTACTAAACATGAAAATTAAACACGTAGAAGGTAGATATATGTTTGTCTACTATGTGGTCGTGAGGATCAACTGAGAAAAAAAAATGCATCTGCCCTCTAGATGTTACCATGCGAGCCTGGATTGTTTATCACTCACTATATATAATAGAATACACCTGTCCCGTCTGCAGATGTAATCTTATTGCGGTCAGTTTTTACCTGACGAGTTACTGTGGTAAAAAACGTTATCCCAAAGGAGATTCTGTTGATAGAGATGTTTGTATAGCAAAGACATTAATATAATTACTACCTAGAGTGTATGTATTTTAAGTACTTTATTAAATGTTGGTTTATGACCAGAATGTCAGACGTATACATAGATAAGTTAGATTTTCTATTGTATAAATTCAATCTATTATTATTATATAATTTTGCATTGCTTGTGCTTGTAACCTACTTTAAAGCTACCATTTGCGAGGTATGTCTTTCATTGACTTGTATATGTTCTGGCGGTTGTTCGTATTTCATGCTTACTTGAATGTCTCGCTGGTGGTAGAGCATTAGTTGCCTCTGTTAATTTCAATTTATTTTGAATTGTTATTATGATTATATAATTGCAATATTTTCTGCATAATGTTTCTTAGTTTGATGGGCAATATGCGAAGTTAACAGTTTATCTGATGTGACTTGTTACACCTCGTATTACAGGATAGTCAAATTGAGCGTCTATTCGTACCAAATTGTTTTGCAATATAACAGGGCCTGAAGTCTGCTATTACAATAGTGTCAGAATGGTCTATTGATTTCATAATTGTTGATTTTGACAAGTTTGGTAATCTACTAATATAATGGCATCATTATGACTTCCAATGGTCAACCACTGACACTCCATTGAAAGAAATGATATAGAATGGTAATCTCGTACATAATGACAAATTAATGACTGACTTAGTTTACGAACTTCTTACTGCTTCAGATTGCTTATAACACTTATAATAATATGTGAAAATATATAAATGAAATCTGACATGAATAAATGTTAAAATTTGTACCTAGTAGTTTTTCGAAAATCATTTCTACTAACGGGTTTCATAATAATGGCAATACGACAATGTCATTATAACACAATTCTATTACGAGACCATTGACCGACCACTGATCGACCATTATGAATTTAGCCGATTACGAACTTTTAGCAAAATGACAATGGGATCGTGTTGGAATGACGAAACTATAAAAATAGCAGACTTGGCCCCCTGAAAGCTAAGTAACAATAATTAATTTCCTAAGCCGAATTCACGCAGTAAATAACTTTTTGTAACCTGTTTGATGTGTGTTAGTAAATTGCTGTGCATGATTTGCAGAATGAAAACTTTTGTGCTTTGAAACGAGATCAAGTTAGATAGGCTCTTAATGCGATGCTTCCATTTTTTGCTGTTCGTGTTATTTTAATGAGAACCTTAAGGCAATAGTCATAATGCTGTTTATTTTTTTTTTATTGTAAATTAAATGAAACATAGGTTGATACATACTTAGGTATATGTACTAGTTTCTAACCTCGAATCTGTCAGCATCGACTTCAGAATTAGCAAAAGTCTTGTATTTTCCCACGGTTAGGTACACAAAAACGCCATAAACACACCACATCCTATGTGTTCAGCTAAATCAATATCTAATTGTGTACCCAATTTTGGCTAATTCCGTTCAGCCGTTTAAATGTAACAAACATTTATCCATCTATCCATAGAAAGTAAAATAATCCTGATCCTGAATAAATAAAAAATCTACAGAAACTTTATTTATTATTAACATATTTAAAAGGTAGATAGGAACGTTTTTCCAATGTAAGAATTAAATAGAACGAAACCAAAACAAAAAACAAAACCGCCCTATCATAAACTTATTTCTCTTTTTTATTACACTTTTATCATAGGATAAACTAACAGTTTAAATAATTAATTTATTTATTATTTAGGTTTGTTCCTGTACCTGTAGCTTCAGTATACATCAGATCTTAGGTACAATACAAAGTCAGTCACGGACTTGTACAATCGCCAATTACAGGCCAATCAGCATGGCAAAAAATGCGATAACACAAAGAAAATACTTCTGAAACTAAAATTATTCTAGAACATAAATAAACAAACAATATAAAGACATGAAAATTAATAAACCCGAACGACCCGTGTGACCCGAAGGCTTGTCTATTCTTGGGTCAAAGAATCAGCATTGCCATACAACGTGGCAATAATACAATCTGTTTTAACTGTGTTGCCGTTCCTTAATGGATTTGGGTGATAAGGAGGCACTATAGAGTGAAAAAACAAACTTTTTTGAAAAAAGAGAACCGCCTTCAAAAACAATCTAAAAAGTGAATAAAATCTTTTTTGAAGAAAAGAGAACCTTAGCACCGAACACACATGACTTTAGTTTCGGAAATTGGTGGCTTTGTTCTGTTTGTAGTTTTGTATTGCCACCGACTTCCGAAACTAAAGTCATGTGTGTTCTGTGCTAAAGTTATTTATCACTTTTTAGTTTTTCTTCGAAGGTTGTTCTCTTTTTGTCAAAAAAAAAATTATTCACTTTTTAGTTTGTTTTTGCAGGCGGTTCTCTTCTTTCGAAAAAGTTTTTTTGCTTTACAATGAGCAGAAATGAAAATAAGAAATATCGATTTTAACTCTAAATTTTGTCTGTCACTAGCATCCTAGAGTCGGATGACAGCTCAGTTGACCTAGCCGTTCCAGCCTAGCCTATAGCAGGTGAAGTTAGGCGAAGTGACTGACTTTAGGGTGAGCTCTCATTCCACTTGTAGATGTAGTGCTTTTATGTAAACGACCCGATGCTAGGGACTGACAAAGCTATCAATCATAATCGATATTTATAACAATTGTTTCTTTTAATTTTAAATCAAAATACTTTATTGTTGGCGCTTTTTAGTTTTTAGTTTTTTTGTAGAAAAAGGTTTTTTTTTCTATGGGCGTCAATTGCCTAATAATAAAATGTTTATTTTTATTATTATCATTTATTAATTATTGCCTCAAGCTCATTCTTAAATCCACCGACGGAGATTTTTGTGTGTTATGTTTGGTTTTTATTCAAAATGAAAATAAAAAAATAAAAATAAATATATGTGTGTGTAAATATTTGTGTGATGAGCACTTGTGTTTGCCTCGTGTCTGGGTGTTGTTTATCTATTTAAGTATGTATTTAAAAAATGTATTTGTGTATGTATATCAGCTGTCTGACACCCATAGTACAGGGTCTCCCTAGTTTGGGGTCAGATGGCCGTGTGTGAAAATGTCCCCACATATTATTATTATTATTATTATTATTAACATGTTTTGTTTATGGAAATGAAATTAAAAAGGTACACTAATAAGAAACAGCACAAGTATTGTGTGCTATGCTAGCTGTTTTATATAGGTACACAATCTCTCGGGAAAACATCTCCACACTTTCTATCAGATTGTTTAACTTAATTAGTAACATGATAATATATTATCTGTAACTTTATATCGTAACTTTATTGTGTTGACGATCGTATAGGTTTGGAACTCGTAAAAAAGTATAAACGAGCGAGTCCCACGATCAAAACAGTTTTATTCAGTGTTCGTTTAATTGAAATAAAATGTACACACGGCGATCGAGCGGGAAAGATTATGTAACAGAGAAGTGTTATTTAAAATATGTACTTAAGAGGAAACACAAGGGTCGTTTTTCCATACAAACTTAGTCCCCTGTTTCCTCCCTGGATAATGCCAGTAGATCTTTTTTTTTTTAATATCCATGGCTACTATTGGCATGTCCCTATGTTTTCCTTTTTCTCATAAATTTATTATTAAAAGAGATATGAATATTCAAAAACCTAAAAAATTGGCATGATTTTCCGCTGTGTTCAAACATTCAGAAAACCAATTTGTCTTGATTATATAAAAAATAGAAAACATAGGAACACGGCAAAAGCCTTTCTTTATTTTTTAATGAAAAAAGCAGTTAAATCGGTTAAGTTTTGGAGAAGAAATCAGGGGACTACGAATCATTGATTTTGTGTACTTTTAATAGGTATTTTCGGTCAAAGCTGCAGTTGTCTCTATCGCGCTCTGCGGTTCGTGTTCGGGCATCGCGCGACAGCAATAGATTTTACAAATACCTAATTTTCAATTCTCTAGCCCGTGGTATTTCCTCTTAATACTAACTTCTACTGGCGACTTTGTTTGATCATCATATCAGCCTATTGCCATCCACTACTGAACGTTGGTCTCCCTCAGAGATCGTGAACCAACTCGGTCTGATCAAACCATGGCCAATCTACCTTGAGCAAGCTCGGTGGTCAATGCTCTAGCCTTTTCTGTATGAGAAGAGGTATTTGACCTGTAGTGGGACTATTTTATTATTATTATTAGCAGAAAAACGAGGTAATCATTATAAGCGTCAAGCTAGATCAATATAATGTGAGCCGAATTCCAGCCAATTCCGTCCAGCCGTTTAAGGGTGAAAGAGTAACAAACATCCAAAATGGATTTCGACTTTTTTTTTAAGTTGCTGACGTGTTGATAATTGTAGCAGGATTATTGTCAGCCAATTTTATCAGTCCGAAATTCTAAAAATGAGAATTTTTCAAAAATCCTTCTTTATTGCGTTTCTAATTCCAGTCCTATGGACCGATGACCTGAAGAAGGTAGCCGGTGTCGCCGATTGAAAATCAATGAAAAAAATTGACACATTGTTGTAGCTTGATATGGCCACTTGATGAGTGGACTCTGTACATTTATGTTAGATGTTCCTAACCTAGGTTGTTTATGATATGAATTTGTAAAATGTTAAGTTAGAACAAACCCTTTAATCCCGTCTTGGAGTAGAGGATATGTACCTACTTGATCATAATCATCAAAAAAGTAAATCTTTTTTGATGATTATGATGTAGTAATAGCAATTTATTACTGATACTGATGATATTCAATTTTATTACAAAAGAATAAGGTTCATATTCCATTGGGAAAATTGGACAGTTTAGTATGACTTGATGTGCAGGTCACATCCCTATAAGTAAAAATCTACACTTTTTTAATTCGGTTAAAAATACAAAACTAGGGTCAATAAAAACTTTTTACAAAAACAAAAAAAGAGAACCGCCTTCAAAAACTAAAAAGTGGTAAATAACTTTGGTACAGAACACACATGACTTTAGTTTTCGAAGTCGGTGGCAATAGATACAAAACAACAAACAGAACAAAGCCAACGACTTCTGAAACTAAAGTCATGTGTGTTCTGTGCAAAAGTTATTTATCACTATTTTAGTTTTTGAAGGCGGTAAAATGTTTTTATTTTCCACTTTTTAGTGCCTCCTTATCACCTAAATCCATTAAGAAACGGCAACACAGTTAAAACAGAGATTGAAAGTCCTCCAAAGATGGGAGACACAAAAGCGTCTTCCATGTATAATTTTTTGGTTTTTGTTGATTTTTTCAAAAAGCACTGAATAAATTTCTAGTTGTTGTATACTAAAACCTTCTCCAAAACGTAACAAACACTTTTCTGAAAACCGCATCAAAATCGGTTCAGCCAAACGGGAGATAATCGTGGACGAACATACATACAAACATACATCCATACGTACATACAAACATACGGGTTGAACAGAAAACCTCCTTATTTTGAAGTCGGTTAAAAATGTAACCGTCAGGAATGATCGCGATTGATCTTTACGTAAACTATCACAACCCCTTAGTTTTGCTAACAATGTTTATACTTTTCACTATTTGTTTAGGGCTGAAGGGGTAGTAAGCCAATCGCCAAACGGAGACTGCAAGCAATATTAAACTTTGTTTTAATAACCGTTGAAATTGAAACATTAGACAAGTAATTTCTGTTGATTTATTCCCATTTCAATTTACAGATAAAGTAAAGGAAATGTTCCAAACAAAACAGAACTTTATCGCAATACTTCAGCCAAGTAGGTATGTTGTTCAATTAAAACTTTGAAACGATGTTTTATTTACGAGAAATCTTGTTCAATCCTAAACAAAAGAGATTGATCTTTGACGATTTTCTTTCTATTCTAAGGGCTACACAGCTAACAAGTTCTATCTAACGACTTTTGGGATTTCGCGAAAAAATGCTACGCAGCGTCTACGAAAAAGCGTAGCGCTACGGGCTATGGAATAATGTAGCAATTTGTTTGTACCAAATTAACAATCATTACCATAATTCAATGCGTAATTTGTCATTCTGTAGCTTTTTAACTGACTCCGTAGCTATTAATTTAAACCAAATAAAAAATCCATCAACACGAAGTCTTCGTACGATCCTAGCATCTAAACAAAATTCGTATTGCAGCACAGGTTAGTTTTACATCCGCTTATTTTCAATTTACTTTTCAAAACCCCGCATTACACTTAATTCAATTAAAACGTGCACACAGCGTTTGGGGGCGAACCTCAGTAAAAACAGCTTTTGACAGCGCGGCTTCGGAGCTTATGCGAAAATTTATAGAAAATTGCATGGTACACGCGTTGCGCCCATAGGGTGCGCGGGAAACGGTCGGGGGGTGTATATTTAGAAATGCTTCTAGCCACCAGCCGGCAGTCCACGCTTGGCGCGCGAACTGAGCGCACGCGTCCTCGTCTTCCCCTTTCGCTATCGCATCGTACCCGATTCCGTAATTAACATAAATTGAAATTAATTAATAGAGCATTACTGGTGTGTTGTGTGCCTCGAACTGGATTTGATCGTGCCCTGTGCTACCCTGTGGACTATTACAATAATTTGCTGATTTTCAGTGACTGTATGATTATTTAATAACTGCTCGCATCTTTTACGTGAATGGACTTTTATTGAAAATTGACTTCGTTTCTTCAATACAAGGTATGGGAAATATTTGCTATTAATTTTTTTTATTGTACAGGCAAACCCTTTCTGGGTACTGCCGGCTATAATTAAGTGATACGACGATAATTTACTGGGTCGTCGACACTAACGACAATGTTTTAAATGGGGTGATAATATGTTTTAGCTATAAACCGACTTGTTTTTGGAATTGTTTTAATGTGTAATTGGGCGTTAAATGTGTCCGATAACATTCGACTGCAATAAAATGACTCCATATAACATTTTCTTCATAACAAAATTTTAACGACTGTAGAGACAGCATCAAAACTTATCCAATGACTTTTAAACTTATGGCCGGTATTTTTTTAAATGAGCTTAGAAAATTAAACAACATAACAGTTAAAATCTTTTTAAAAGTTATCAAAGCAATTTTAATCGAAAACATAATTTTAAAAGCCTTTAACATTTCCCATTAAATGTACATAATACGAATAAAAATTAAATATTATGTAATTAAAAATAATTTACTTCTAATGAAAACTATAGTCTATGTCAAATAAATATGACACGTTTGTAAATACGGAAAAACAAGAAAAAAATATGACAGCCGTTTTGAATGGGTTAATAAACGCCGCCATGATAGTTTTCATGATAATAAAATGAATCGTTTTATTCAAAAACGAACCTAGTTTCTTGTAAATTCGAATAACTTTAATATATTATCGTATAAATAACGGTTTGTTTAGTATTGTGAACGATAACAAACGAAGCAGATGTGTATTTAACGGTCCAATAAGTAGTCCAGACATCAAATATTAATGAGTTATTGTCACTGATAAGAAGTATCGTTGTACGCTATATATTTCCTTTTATCATGACATCTTATTCCAGTGATTTATTAAATAAATTATAGGTAGCTTCTAATAATAAATTTTGTGTTATTAGAACTAAGTTTTTAAAGTTAAATGTCCCATTGTGTCTAGAATCTTTAAAGAAACACTTACACAAGTTGTGTTCGAACTTTGTCAATCTTCTGCCTAGGTTTTTTCCGACTATGTTGGGGTCGGCTTCCAGTCTTACCGGATGCAGCTGTATACCAATATTTTACATGGAGCGACTGCCTATCTGACCTCCACAACTCAGTTACTGGATAACACGATACCTCTTGGTAAGACTGGTTGTCAGTCTTTCGGGCTTCTGACTACCCGTAATGACAGCGGGGACCAACAGTTTTACGTGTTTTCCGAGGAATGGAGAAGTCTCAGTATGAAATGGATGGTCACTCATCCACGGGCTGACCGCGGTAAACGTAGCTTAACTATGACCGATCGATCCCTACGTCTTTTCACGTGCTCCCCTCGAGTTGAACTTTGACAATGTGTAATTATCACACGTTGTATGAAAAAGCATTTTGTTATTTTGACCAGGGTAGTTGCTGATGAACATTTTAGTCACATCAGCGAATGCTGATGCTGACGCTGATGTTTCATGATTGACATCAGCGGATGCTGATGCTGATTTTAATGATTTTCTTAAAAAGCAGGGAAAATGTTGTGCCCATTTTGAAAATAGATTGTTACAATAATTTTGGCGCTATCAATAAAAAATATATTCAAACTGAGTAGTGCAGTAATAATCATCACTAGGTACCTAGGCTACCTAGTACAGATTAGTAATTAAGTACCTAGACTGCCTAGTGCATGTTACGACACGAACATCAGCATTAATAATCAGCATCTATCAACGCGGATGCTGACGCTGATGCTGATGTTGAAAATGTTGCTGAAGTTCAGCGGATGCTGATGCTAATGCTGATGTTCGCAACAACCCTGATTTTGACACCACCTTTTTGACTTACCCATTTATTTCCTTGTAATCCACGTTAGACAATAAACCACACAATTCATTTAAAACATACTAACATTTTCAAATTTGGAAGTTCACACACGATAGTTTCGTATTACTAACAGCCCGAATTTCGTAATACCTCCTCAAAGGGTACTATTTGTTTAATACCGATTCTTTAACATGTTAAAACGGCTTCTCGGTCAGTAAGCTGTTCAGGTGGTTCACGTGAGGAATTTCTACTTTGCCAACGATAGCAGCCAGAAATATTCGACGTACAGAGCTTTGACCATCAAGAGCTAAGATTAAACTAGCTGAGTAGGTATAGGTTTTAGCGGTGGTTAGGTTTTTAAAAGGTATTTTAGTGATATTCGATCAAGCTGAAGTGTTTACGTTAAAACGTTTTATGTAATATGGTGTTTGGGATGGGTCAGATGGATTTTTTTTGTATATTATGTGGTAAATCTTTTAAGTAATAATAAGCCTTTATTCGCTAATCGAAATACAGTGCGGTTTAAACTTATCGAAAAAAAAGTAAGTACAAATTCTTTAGCAACCGTTTGGTTGATTAGGTGGCTAATCTCAGGATTTGCTCGTGATAGAGGTGGAAGAATCTAGGGATGGCCTATGTCAAAGGGCATCCTGACCAAAAAATCTTACTAATGTTTACTTTTAAACATTTAATTGTGTTTTAAAAGCTTTTTCAGTCATTTAAAAAGTTTTTTTTAAAAAAAGGAAACCGCCTTCAAAAACTAAAAAGTGATAAATAACTTTAGCACAGAACACACTTTACTTTCGGAAGTCGGTGGCGGTGGCTTTGTGTTTGTTGTTTTGTATTGCCACCGACTTCCGAAAGTAAAGTAAGTGTGTTCTGTGCTAAAGTTAAATATCACATTTTAGTTTTTGCAGGCGGTTTTTTTTGTAACTTTTTATTTTACGATTTTTAACCGCCTCGCCGCGCCTTATCTTCAAAATCCATTAAACAACAGCGACACACTTAAAAGAGATTGTAAGTCCTCCAAAGATTGAAGAAACTAAAACGTCATCTAAGTATTTTTTTTGGGATTTTGTTGATTTTCTCAAAAAAAGCTGGAGTAATTTTGGTAAAATTTATATGGGTGGTCCCATATAAATTTTACCAAAATTACTCCAGCTTTTTTCGGAATAAACAACTTTCGAATAAAAAAAAATGATTGCAAATCCGTCTATATATGACAGAGTTATGCCAGATAATACATTAAAAAAAATATAAACATCCGAATCGATAACCTCCTCCTTTTTGAAGTCGGTTAAAAATAATAACTCGTGTAAAAGTATTGTTTGTTTTTCACTCGAGCCTAAATAAACCTGATAACATCAAAATAATATTTAGGGTAACCTCACATATAGGAACATAATATAACTGACTATATGTCGGTCGTGGTCCCACTGTTATCGAGTGTAGCCTTTCCACAGAATTTCTGGGGCAAGAAATTGTTGGGAGCGTAGCATTTCACTCGACTATTTGTTATTTCTTCAAGTTGCTTTCATGTTGGCCGCAGCCCCAAAAAAGTATACAATAAAATATTATTTGCAATAAAAAGCAGAGAAAGTTTTGGATTCATTTTTGAAGGGGTAACTGAAATAAATAAGGGATTATTCTAAACGTTTCCTACATGAAAATGCGATCGATAACTTTATATTGGGATTCGAATATTTTATTTAAAAATAAGTTGTTTTATGGTAGAGTAAGTTTGGATTTGAAACACTTTGAAGTCAGTTTACACTGTAGTGTGAATAATTTCCATATTCATGCCATTCAAATTAAGTTCCAAAAATATTATAAAGCAATAAAGACCTACATAATTTTTGTAGAGCGATTGATATTAGCATACAAGTGTGAATTACTATGTAACTTCAACATTTATTAATAAGAAAATTTTAAAAGCTGTAGAAAAAGGTTTTTTTGCTAGGTGGTTTAGGTGTTTATTTAGGTTTTTTTTAAAGGTCTTTTTTTTAAGTTATTTGTAAGTAGGTGTTTTTTTTTGTTGTAAATACCTTTCCAACACATCAAGCTACAACAATCTGCAAAATTTCTTTGATAGATTTTAAACTTTATGACAAAAAATTAAGGTTCATATTAAATTGGGAAAATTTGAAAGTTTTGTGTGGCTGGATGTGCTGGCGTTTGTACATTCCTACATATTAATAATAATAATAATAAAAGCTTTATTCAATATCCTCACACTTCATACAACAGATTTATTATAATATTAAAATTACAAATAGCTGATAAATAGATACCTATTAAAATTAGCAAAATGCAAAAGATAAATACCTAGTTAAGAACTACATAAAAACATACAATTAATAAATTACATTAAAATCGAAATTTCCAACAGAAATTGCAATCTAAGTTGCCATAAAATATAAAATAAAAAACAAAATTCATTTCAATTCAATTCAAAATTGGATAAATCCATTCCTACATATTATAAATTAAAATTATTTAACTTCTTCGAAACTCCTGGTCCGATTCTGTAAATTCTTTCTATTATACGAAGCTACTTTATCCCTGAGCACTAGCTATATTTTATTTTAAAAAAGACTAGGGTTCCGCAAAAAGAACTCGCGGACGAAGTCGCGGGCAATAGCTAGTACTAAACTAAAACTAAGATTGGAAAGTCAAGTTGTGGATGAGACCACTATTATTTTATTTACTGATATATTTTTAAATTAATTCAAAAAGTTCAACATCAGTCCCCATTTGTTATTTAAAAAGTTCTGCAATCAGCTTAATTTGTACACTCGGCGACAAAGTAAAGTGCGTTGCACTATGTACACCTAAGTAATGCGTTTTAGGAAAATTGTCGATATCGACAAACTCTTACTAGCATTCATTACTAATCGAAAATTTAATTGTAAAACTCGTTATAGTTGACTCAACGGTGCCATCACACAGGAACTCACCAAGTCAAAATATTTAATGATTATTTAGTATTAAATTGCTTATTGTGTACCTGCGGTTAAGTAATATTTGATTAACAGGTTTCCTATGCAAGAATGCATTGACGTGAGATTTAAACTCAATAGATTTACACCGCTCTCTGTTGATTTTACGCTATGTATATTGGATTTACTGCAATTTATGCATGTTTTCCATTCTCAAATAGAAAATAAGACCAGAAACTTGTTAAACCAACTTTAAAGGTAAAAAAAATCCTCTTTACGGGGTGACAATGTCTAAGGGGTAAATATTATTATGACAATTGGCAAACCCATCGTCCACGGCGATTTAAGAACATTTCATTTCCCTTTACCATTTAGAACCCTCCCAAGATTGCAAATGATTGTACTTTGCTACTGCATAATATTCCCTGTTTTGCTTCGTTCCCAGACCATTACAGTGACATAAATAACAACTATATTTAAATACAGTATTTTATAAAGTAGTACATGCACGTACATTTTATAACCTAGTAGACTAGTAACTACAATTTCAAGTACCTAGGTCATAATAATGGAACAACATCACTACCGAGGTTTTAAAAATGCATAGCCGTGTCATTATCGATAACTTAAGTTTTTACCGCACACTTTACAACACTAGAAAATAACTTTTACAACAGAGGCTATAAATTTTCGAGCTCACTGTACACGACAGTCCGTCAATATAAAAATAAAAAATAACAAGTTTCTAATTTAAATACTTAAAAAAGGAACCTACATCGTCCTAATTAACTATAATACTTGCATATAAAAAGTTGTCTGTCCAGTATGTTGGGTTGTAAATCGAACTAAGTTAGTTTATAAGTGTACTATTACGGTCAATTAGTATAGCAGTCGGTTTTCTTTGATGGTATTGGGTTGTAAACAGAAAATTGATCCGGACCGCCCTGGAGATGATGTGTAGTTTTATTTGAATGCACAAAGTATTTTGAGAGTGGATCAATAGCTATCAATCGTGTTCAATTTGGTTTGCTTCAATCGGCTTGTTTGTTGGACAGGTTAGAGTTTGACGGGTAAAGTTTTAGTTAGTGTTTTGTTTTTGATGAACAGCTCTTCATCAAAAACAAAACACTAACTAAAACTTACAATCGTCAGAGAGCTTTCATCTGAAGAATAGGTTTGATATAATATTTTGTCCATAAAACCAAATATTTTCTTTGACAAAAACTGTCAAACTATCTTATTTAATCTAGCACTTAGGAATTGATTTATTCATTTTCATTGAATTCATTTACCGATATTTGTATATGGAAAGCCAGGTGTAAAAGTTGGTATTCTAATTAAAAAGTCTCAACTGCAGCACATAGACAAAAGTTACTAAAATTGAGTCCGTTAATGACATAAAGTCGATTTTTAAACTTTCCAAAATCAATCAAAGCACAATCACTTTAACGTCGCTGTAAACCATTTCCAAAAGGATCTTAAAAATGTACCACAAACACACGCTACGTATTAAACTTTTAAACCGAGCGACGAACAATATCCGTTCATTATTTACCCGAAGAATGGCTGTTCTGAACAACAGCGCCTGAGCTCAGCCCACGGGCAATGAACACCAGGTGTGGTTAAAATAAATAGCCCCACATATCCCAATACATAGCCACGTTCACTACCAATTATTACGATTAATTGGAAACTAGTCAGAGCCTTTATTTTTGTTTCTGATCGTTATAACTGTAGGAAATAGTCTAATATATGAGACGTCGCCCCGAGCAATCTTCGGCCTACGGATTATTTCTATATGTTCGTAATTTTTGTGGAGAAAATTACACGGTGTGGAAGCTAATAGCGTGGTTTTAAACAGAAGTATGCTTAACGGTGGCACGGAAGTATCGGAATACGATGTAGAAATTATAATCTATCAAGTATTTGTATATTATTAGAGGCTTTAAATCAAATCTGTGTAATAATACGAATAAGTACGTAATTGATTGTTTTGATTGCCTAATTGCAATATCACTGAGATGAACCGCAATCCTATCATTTTGATTTTTGTTTAATGATAACAAATGTTTTTAAAAATTATAATATTTTTAGGCAAGCCGTCAATCAACACCCGAACTATCTCGCAAAAGTTTGTTTAAAGATTCGAAAATCCGATAAAACGCACAACTTTAAACCGTTCGCGAAATTACAATTATAACTTTAAACATATGAGTGACAAGGTCTCATATCTTTGCATTGCTAGGTAAGGTCAAAGTGTATTGACTCGCGTTTATCCTTCGCGTAGAGAATTAATGCGGCATGAAAGTTCACAATTTTATTCCATTATCGGACGTTGAGAGAGCGGATGGTAACGCAGTTCTCGTGTAATCCCAGCTCCACGGAAAGCGTTAAAAGTTCGTCCAACGAAGTTTCTTTGTAACTACATTCATAAACATTTTACTTCGGCGAGTTCCGTGTCGAGGTCTGTATCATTTGATATTTTACATTTAAAGCACGTGTTTTCCAGTAATATTGTTCTTACTGAATTGTCGCCGTTTTGAGTGTTTGAGTCTTAATAATTTATGGTTCTTGGAAGTTTTTGGCCGGGTATTAGGAGTTTTCGGAAGTGTCTATGGGGTTCATGCCGAATCTGTATGGTAGATCTTTTATGGTCCCTGCATTTTGAGGGATCTAATACATAGTAGGTATATTTATTTTGAGTGCTGTCTCTTTATTAATGTGAAGGGATCAGGTTGGAACCGTTACTCATATAATCTTACAAAGAATACTACAAAGTAACTTTAATGTAGTTATAACTTACAAAAAAATGAAGGTACAATACTCAGCATTCGCTGTCTCGCATCAGTAAATTAAACCGAAATTGCTATCACCTTAACCGCACAAAGACATTACATAAAACACGACATCTTACTTTTACGCCCCTAACCCTCAAATAAAGTATTTATTGCACAAAAAACAACGAAATTCAGGGGTAGGGTAACCAAAAACGTACGAAAAGTTGTCGTATATTATATAATTTGCACACAACTCACGTTCATACGGGGCCATACATGAACGATATGAATAAGTTATTCACACACAGGCCTAGGCCAGGCCGCTCTGTGGCCTGTACTTACGGCTTGCTGGATTTTAATAGTTTATTCCGCTTTTCTGGATAAAACAATGTGCAACACGTTTGTGGCTAGTTCAGACATTTGCATTCAGGATTTCGTTCTTTGCTGAAGTAAGCTTTAGAGAAGCGAAAGAGAATTTAAAGTTGAGATAAGCTTAATCTATGGCATTTTTGTTGTAAATTAGGTAATATAATAATAATAATATGTGGGGACATTTTCACACACGGCCATCTGACCCCAAACTAGGGAGACCCTGTACTATGGGTGTCAGACAGTTCATATACATACACAAATACATTTTTTTTTCTTTTAAATACATACATAATAGTAATGAAATTAATTTACATTTAACTTTTTATGTACGGCGGCGGCGGTCCATATAACTGAAATTTGAAATAGGAACGACAGTAATGTATTTTTATTTTAGCTTATTTTAAAAATAATTGGAGCTGTCTTTCACTGGACCGTGAAAACAGTATTTTTTCTCTAAATGCTAATTTTGCATGAATAAGTTCCCCAGTAAAGTCAAATTTTAACATCATTAATCATCGCATGATTTAATAATTCCGCAATAATATTATGTAGGTCAAGTACATTTCTTAAGTCGTTAAAATATTCATAAATCAAACATAGGACGACCTATTAGCTTCAAGTTACATCGTAAAAATATTAACGATAACATCTTCGGACGTAAACGTTCAACATTTTGCATAGTTGATGGTCATTGGACACCGTTTTGTAAACTTTGGTCATAAAAATTGACCCGAAATGTGGACTATCGGCTCCTGTCATCTGGACGTAGGAGGGAACAGAAGTTATAGATGAATTTGGTATGTTATGAACATGTGGGAGTTTGTTTAATATAATAAAAATAGTTTAAAATTAGTAGTCAGAAGCCAGAAAGTCTGACAACCAGTCTTATCAAGGGGTATCGTGTTACCCAGTAACTGGGTTGCGGAGGTCCGATAGGCAGTCGCTCCATGTAAAACACTGGTATTCAGTTGCATCTGGTTAGACTGGAAGTTGACCGCAACATAATTGGGAAAAGGCTAGGCCTAGGCTAGCGGTAGTTTTGCCGAACCCGAAATTTTTCGTTTCATCGAAAAATTTCGGGTTCGGCAAAACTACCGTCGAATATTTGGTTACGAAACTGGAACATGATCTTGAATTACGATTCTAAGAGAAATGCAGCCCTTTCACCCATTCAGCAAATTTACTGAATAAAACATCCTTATTATCATAATTATATTAAATATATTCATATATTTTATTATTGTGCTACTTTTGTTATGAATAAAACAAATAGAAAATTGAGAAAACTAAATTCTAAATATGTATTTAATACCTATCTATAAATTTGTAGATACAATATTGTCATCGAAATCTACAGGCGTTTTCTACACTTGTAAACTTTTATTAAACAGCATTTGTAATGATAATATTTGTAATGTTTTTACTTGAAAAATTCTTACATAATTGTAAGGTTTATTAAACAGCACTTGTCATACAACTTTACAAATATGTAATTTATTTACAAAATTGTCGGATTGTAAAGTTTTTTAAACAGGGCCCTGGTCAAGTAGTAGGTAATAGAATTTTGCACAGTCTTGAATCCCTGATGCTTCTGCTTTATAGGGCTTTGTAATTATAGATTAGAAGGGAAGAGGCTTACTTACCTACGTAGGTATGTAAATGAATATGTTGAAGCGTAATTATAGACTGTTGGGTTGGTCGGAATCCGTAAGGGTTAAGCCTATAAATATACTGGCTACCTGGCACCTGCATTTTGCTGTAAAAATGATTGATGTTAAGGTTTATATTAGCCTACCTTTTTATACACTTTTGATATTGAACTTTAGCCGTGATTAGCGGTTTTCTGTAGGGACAAACCTTATGGGATCCCTGACATGCTATGACCTATTTATGGAAATATAAATGTTATGGATAGTTCTAAATTGCATGCATTTCTTATAGTGACATTTAGCAGCGGGAAGTTGCTTATCCAACTGTTCAGGAAGAGAACGAATAGTAATGAGTAAAATAACACGTTTATTCTAAAGTTTTAAATTTTCATTTCTGTCGGCAGTCCTCACTAAACTCATTTCCCTTCACCAATTCATTTCGGGTTCGATTCCCGCACGGAAGAAATATTTGTATGGCCTACAGATAGTTGTTCCGGGTCTGGCTGTTTGTGTATGTGAGTTTATATGTTTATACACGCACCCACGACACAGGAGAAATTCCTAGTAAGGGGCACCGTTTAAAAAAAAAATATCGTGCACAAAATAGGTAGGTACCTAACTATTAAGTAACGTCAACGTTCTCAAAAATACAGACACGCAAGCCAGAAAGGATTAACAAAAATACGTTACAACAACACAAAGCTAAAAATTCTATATACGAAATCGATCAAAGAAGTCATAACAAGCAACCAATGGCATTATTATTAACCACTCGTTTTTCTATTATTGTATTTTTTACCGGGCACAATTGAATAATCGCCGAATATTCTTTTATCGTCCCCGAGGGCCGGTAACGACCCGATACGTCAGGGTTAAGGGTGTACGATCAATATTCAATATCCGGCTAGAATTCGCCTCTTCCGATCACCGGATATATATCGGATATACTAACTAGTTACATGACCGGATTTATCTGCGCCACACTCGTTAAAATTATATGAAAATATTGACATATTTTCGTGTATGAACACCGAATTGTCGAACGTTTTTCCGGTTACCGTATTTTTTCGACGACTATTAGGTTCGCGACGTTTAGTCACCATGAACTACAAACTCAATGTAGATTGTATTCCTCCTAAACTAGGATAGGCGGACAAAATATTTGTAAAAAGTCCTATCTGCGTTTTTAACAGCGGCAAAAAGCCGGATCTTCTTCACCAAATATCCGTCAGCCGAAACGTAGTATTCAAAAGTAATCAAAAGTATAAGTACAAAGAAACAACGCAATAATAAATGAAGCTAACGCTATGCAGCTGCAACTGTGAGTGGCCGGCATGATAATAGAGGTAGTTGACCAACAACGCCATTAAGTAATCAATTCCCTTCGCTTACTCACGATAAGCAGTCGACACTTTCTTTTAAATTCTTTCCCAGATTAACTCGTTGACAAATAACTGGAAGGAAAGATTATGCAAACTTTCCACGAAGGTTTGAATACGTAATATCCTATTTTTAGAACGCCAACTAGGGTATGCGGTAATCGTGTGTTTAAAGCTTTGTTGCTATGGGATTTAAGTATTCGATCGCCGATTTGAAGGTCGAATATTTAGGGTCAATTATAAGCTGTCGAATTGATGATGCGGATTTTGTGGTATATCTTTGGAGAAGCGTATGTTTATCTGTCAACTGTGATAAGCTAAGTTAATATGACTATGAGAATATATTCATGAATAGAGGGTACTGGACTAGCCTAACCTAACAAGTTAAGCCAATAGTAAGACTTGAGTAAATTATCTATTGTAATATTGACATAACTATACGCCGTTCACAATAAGATTAGACATATACACAAACCTTTTTTACAGTCCGTTCAACCGATTTCGACTTATATTACGTTGGTGGCATGACAAATGGCAGCTGCAAAAAACAGTTGTTATTGTAACCACTTTTTTGCCTCTAATGTCATCATTAAGCCTACGGAATAGAAGTCAAAATCGGTTGAAGGGAATATAAAAAAGGTTTGTGTAAATGTCTAATCTTATTGTGAACGGAGTATACCTGCCTAGATGAAGGACGAATAGATTGATGCTGTTAATTCATCAATTCCTTTTTTAATGATCAAGGTAATGGAAAGAATGGGGTAGGACTTTAGGAGTGGGAAAGAAAAGGTCGAAGACCTCGGGTAGTCTAGCTCCGCGTTTCGGGGAAAAGTGGACATAGCAGTTAAGTGACATGCATAAATATGTAAAATTTAATTACTACAGTAAGCCACAGGTTACCAGTACATCACCAGCCAGTATCGTAACTTACATATTCTTCACTTAAAGTTCTAACGGAGATACGAGTTTGACACACGATAGTTAATATTAGAGAACACAAAGTACGGATTTTATGAAGCATTTTGTGATATGTAAAGTGGCATTGTAAAATCTATGGCGGTTACACCTACGTGTTTAATAAACATGACAGGTAGGTATCAGGAGTCGTGATATTTGGTCCGCAGTCGATGATTGTTACCAGCATTGTGTGTTGTTGTACCTATAATTATAATCAAATGACCATCACGACTGTCTTCAACTACCTCATTGGTTATACCTGAGACGTGGTTGGTTGTGGTCAAACGTGTTACTACTTAGTCCAGTCCTTTTGTCCTTTAGTCGAGGCCTTTTGGCCTCGTACAGGACCAAATTTCGTTACTTTTTTTTTATTATGTTATTTTTGTATGTATTTTTCCTGGGGCGAATAAATGCTTTTTCTTTCTTTCTTTCTTTCTTTCTTTCAGTATATTAGTCAATGTCCTCAGTTGACTCGCCAGATCGAACGATGTCATCGGGATTCTTTGTAGCAGAACTATAATAGGCTTATCGTCTGTTACATGTGACTTAATAAGGGTTTACTATTCATCTAAACCTACACCTTGATGTAAAAAACTATTACAACAAATAGGTATGTATAATATAAATCATAGAGTTAATTTCTTTGAACGCTCTAATCTCCGAACTATTGGTAAAATTTTGAATTTTTTTTTGCTAGTAGGAAGCAGCGTTATCCTTGAGTGTTATAGGCTATATTTTTAACCGACTTCAAAAAGGAGAAGGTTCTTAATTCGATTGTTATTTTTTTATGTATGTATACCGATTACGCTGAGATTTATGAATATTTACGTGATTTTTCTTCAGTTTGAAGCGGAATAGTTGCCATTTGGTCCCATGAAAATTTAACATGGTTTGGCCCAGTAGCTTTCATTCTATAAAAAAAAAAATAAGTTTAAATTTATTTTTTATGTTTGACCACGCATAACTTTTTCCAGTGTAGTCCGATTTTGGTAATTAAATTTTTAATTTATTGATAGTGTATACCTCAAATTTGGTCCCATGTAAATTTTAAGAAAATATTCTACCCCTAAGGGTAGAAAATTAAGGGATAACTGATTTTTTTTGGTATCACTGTTTCGTAATTAATTTGTATGATAAGAAGTAGGCACTAAAAAGCGAAACAAAAACTTTTAAACAAAAAGACAACCGCTTTCAAAAAATAAAAAATAACTTTCAATTCGCAAGTCAGTGGCAATACAAAATAACAAGCAAAACCAAAGCCGACTTACGAATTGAAAGTGGTTGCCGTTTTGTTTTTCATAACAAAATTAACGCAGGCGATATCGCGGTCCAAAGCTAGTATTTAATTGATGAAAAATACTTTGAATTTGTCTATTTAAAATTCATGAACTCGTCGACTAGAAGGCAAAAGCGAGGCCCAGTTAGGAACTGTAACGGAGCGGGATTAGCTATCTGACCCAATTTTATGCGATGCAGGAATCTGTTATAAAAAAAATCCCCTCAGCTAACTCCGACTGACCTCACTCAGTCTCCTGAGTGACGCATGGTCTTATATCAATTTAAAACACTGTAATAATGTAGCCATTTTAATTTTTTGTTTGGAATTTTTTGGAGATCTTTTTTTTTCTTTTATGTGGTTGGTGTATTGGTATCTACACTAAAATTATAAAGGTGAATGTAGAGTAATTAGTGTATTTGTTTTTGTTTTGAATGCTATACTCTACTACTAGGACTCAAACCTTAAAAAAATAATCATTTAAACAAAATTATGTATAGTTACATTCATTTTGTTACGAATAGGTACTTTGCACATTTATATCAAATACCTAATATTATTGATTATATAAAACCTAGTTCTCAAACCTTAAATAAAAATCATTTAAACAAAATTATGTATAATCACATTCATTTTGTTACGAATAGGTACTTTGCACATTAATATCAAATACCTAATGTTATTGATTATATAAAACGAACGAATACAAATAATAACTTTATATTATACCTCAAAGAAAAATAATAGGGAATTGTTTATAAGCCGGGGCGGCAACGCTTTAAAATTATAATTTTATTCCATGTTCATTCTGAAAGAAAATAATTATTTCAGTTCTCATTAATTATAACTTATTGCTAATGTTATTATTAACTTAGCATGAAAACGCTTAAGCTTTAATGTTTTATGTAGGTTCCATAAAGCTATTATTTTAATAGTGGGAGATATTATTATGTTAATAATTTTCATTTCCCGAGTATTTCCTTTGCCTACGGAATGAGGTCTCGTTATGAAACGAATACCGGCATTAATGATAAAAGACTGTTTTTCTTTAATGATTGGCCTTTGTTGTCTTCAATAACCCTTAACCAACCTGTCCATTTTGTTTTATTGTCCTTTTCTCACGAGTCCACCTTGTGAAAGGATGTTATTCTGTTTTTATTTTACTCGAAACATCGGAGCAGGTGCTTTCTCATGTCTACTCTGACCTTAAACTTTCTGCTCAATAATTATAGCTCTGACCCAACAACGCCAATGCAGATTCCAGTTTTAGTTCAACTTAGTTGTATCTCTGTATCGGCACGTGAATTAATCTCGCAATTGCCTTACTCGGCCTCACCGCGAATTAACACGGCATCAGTAGATATTTGCTGACAGATACGATTTTGCATCAGTACGTACGCAACCACGCCGCCGAGTACCATTATCTCAACCGCAGATCTAGCGTTGGAAACGTTCTTATCCCGCTCTGGTTTCTTCACCACGTATCATTAGTTAATTTATGTTGCTTTCTGTTCAGAATTATGTGGCCAGCGTTATCTGTGTTGAGATACTCGTCCGAGTAGCTAGCGGCGGGTCGACGTCCTTGCGATCGCATCTCGCTCGACCGCACCGCAGGTGCACCGCGTACACCTGCCCGGCCCGCCAACTTACCATAAAATGCGATTCGAACCAACCCCGTTGAAACAAAGCTTCGTCTCACTCACACTTGCACCGATAAATGGGACGGCCGCACAATCACGACCGATATTAACTCAATATATACGACGGACGGAACGCGGCCGAACGGAATATCAGTTTTTACCGCCGCAAAAACTATCGGAATTTCAAGTCTGGGTTAGCTGCCGGCCGTAATCACCCGCCCGGGACTTACTTTTAAAACAATATCTCCGCTTTATATTTCATCGAGGCAGGTGTAATTTATGGGATGTTCTCATCCTTTTTTTCTGTGAGTTTTGATTTTTCACTTGCCTTCGCCCCTCGGTAGCATTGATCGTGTTCTCAGAGTTTTGTTTTTCTTCTGTCTACGGTTCGTCTCGGCGTCTTTCGCGGTGTTTACTTCGGAGTTTAGATTGGATTTCGCCGTCTCTTTTTTTAACATTCTTTCGTGTTGTGCTCGCAGCTAATCGTACAATCGGTTCGACAAATAAAAAATCAATTATAAACAACAATATAGAGTGCGAGATGGAAAACATGGCGCTGCTTGGGGCTTAGTCATTGTTGTGTAGAATTAATAGGCATCCCAACGAGTCGCAATATCACAACATCGAATCAATAAAGAAGCGTGTCTGTACTGTGTGCCTCTCACTCGGAGAATAACGGTTCACTATATTATTTTTAATCTAAGAGATTTATTATTGCTCTCCCAGGCGCCTCACTCGCGATAACTTAGTTCAAGTTAATAGTAAAAGTTAAAATGTTGTGATGCTTCTAGTTGTAACTATAAAGATATCTTTAGACAGTCATTCTCATTACTTAGTTTCGCATAAAATCTACCTTATATAGGTTAATTATCTCTGACTAACTGAGAAGCTTCGGAAAATTAAACAACAGGGGCGATATAAACATACAAAATGCACGAGCATATAGAATAATAAAGCGTGGTATTCTTGACGAGGCTTACAAAACTTAATACAAAAGTTACATTATCTAAATAACGGAAGGCCGTACCTTAACCTACGCATGTTTAATGGAGTGATGTGAAACGCGGCGAGGAGTTTTTAAAAGCAAAGTCACGCCTCGGCTCGATGAACAATACATCTTAATTAAATCGTAACTACGGCGTCAGAACTTACAGCCGTACGTACCATATAATTATAAACGTTCCCGCGAGACAATCAATAATTTAAAGCCGAGTACATTTGCTTTGTGAAGGAAATAGTGGAAATCAAAGTTCAGCACGTGCACAAGTGTTAATAAGTAATGAATTGGAGCTTACGTGCGATGTGAAACAGTTGGATTAAAATATAAGTTGCCAAAAGGATGTTCGTACATTCGGCACTTTCATGTCGTGCCCGGGTCGACAGAATAGAAAAATATAATTCCTGTATGTCACGAACACGCGTGCGAACGTGACGCTCGCAATTTTGATGTTGATAAAGTCGTATAATTGGCGCTAAAGTTATTAACAATTAATTTATTTCAGCTAGCTTTATGTCTGCTTTAACGATGGGGAATATTATTAGAAACGTGAAGGCTATAAAAATATTTACAGCAAGTGTGATATTTTAGCATTATCTTCATCTTTATGTTCGGTGCCTGTAGGCGATGGCGTCAAGCTGTCACCTATGCACTTTTGCGATCTTCAAGTCCCACGCGTTAAACGGTTCAATAGACGTCTTTCTCATGCTTTTATTTCTCACAACTAGGACCCGAGAAAATACTAAAACAATTCTCCAAGTTATAACATGATAAAGTATGCGTCAAATCAAAATCATTTATTATACAATGGCCAATTTAGATGCCGTTCCCAAAGCCACAAATTAGGATAAATGTACATCTTTAATTTGTTCGCGAAAGCCAGTAAAATTTATGGCATAATTATATTAAGTAATTATAGTGCAGTGAGATCCGCCAGAGGCGGTGGTTAGGGATTTACAGCGCCACATCACGCTAACAATAGGCCGGACTGAGCTGCATAGTTCGTATCTTGCATTCATTTTGCTCTCCTTACGTTCCTACAGTCTAGACGTAATATTTCTAAGCAATATGCAGACATATCGTATAATTTAAAACGGACCATTATCGAACTGTCCATCTTCCAGCATAAAGTCCTTTTCGGAATGTTAATGCAGGTTCAAATGCTCTGTTTGATGTCATCTGATATTTTGTCAGCATATGAGAAAATATTGTGATCTTGACTGCAGCATTAGTTTGTATTAATGAATGCTAACAAAACAGTCCTTGCGTGGAGTTCAATCGACTTGTTTTTTTTTGTGTGTGACAAAGTTAATGCGAGCCCTAATAGTCATAACTGGAACTCGTTCGGTGCGGGAGAACAAATCAAATAAAAAGCTCTCACTTTAAAGGGAAGTATGTGAGTTTATTAAAACAAAACATGGAGCGCACTCATTTCTAATTCCAGCGAGTGCGGCGCCGCTCCTTAACATTCACGGGGCGGCCGCGCGCGGTAGGTGTATTTAATCTGAATTATTTCAAACTGACTGACAGAATGTCTAAGCGACACTCACAAAAAAAAAACAATAAGTTGGCTACCTAAAGGGGAAAAGTTTCGAATAAAGAGAACTCTTTGTTTGGCGAAGAATATTAAAATGGCAGGATGTCTCCGAGTCGTGCCAAGTCGCTGGCGGATCGCAAATATTAACCGCTCGGCTCGCTTCTGATTAAAGAGAAGCGATTTTGGACAGGATGACTGATACGCACGTGATTTCGAGGAATAACGTTGTTTATTAAAATATACAGACGGAAATTTTAACTTCGTGATAGGAAGGGCCCGCTTATTTCGTGCATACAAATTAGGGGGGCCCTTAAAATCTAATAAAGTGAGTGTTTAGCCGAGATTTTATAGCTGGCCACTGATTTATGGAATCTTGTTACATGAACGTAAACTGCCTACACTTAGTCGGTTTGAGTAAGAGGAACATGGAAGTTCTGTCGACTAGTCTCGATAAATTTCCGTGGCCCACGTTTGCGTTTGCTGGGAGCGTAATTATCTCGAATTAAGCGAGTCATTACAGGAGCGGCGGCTAACGAAGTCGATCGTCCCGCGCTCCGCCGCCGCCTCATAACCGGAAGGTTTAGTTTCGCCCCCGAATACGGCGACGACTCGCAATCATTAACGCAGTACTGTCGAGCACAGAACATTCGGTGCCTATATTTAATTTCCTTCTTGTCGTAATGACCGTCATTGTACAATTCAGATTACGTACTATCTAATTAAGTTGCGTGTTTGGATTCTACGACTTTTCTTAGAACACGTTCGTGATACTTTGTAATTTTGTTGCTTCCAGTAAGTGTAATATTGTATGTGTCGCGTGAGGCTGGGGACAGACACCTTGCACCGTGTCTGATCCAGTCTTGAGCGATCATCTAAATATAGAACGCGTGTCGAGATGATTGTACTTACTGTGAACGATCCTGCGGTTTGTTCGGCTTTTCTGTGGTTGCGCGTTTTTGTTCACACCTGCGAGCTGCGGTCAACTTCACTTATGAGTACTCGGTGCGCAAGCTCCACGCCTCGCACTCAAAATAATTATGTTTGTTGTAGAACTTTTGGCAGACATATTTGTGTAGAGGACATCTAAATGGCTCGTCGCGTCGTTGGCTACCCATTGTGACTTAATAATGAAAACATTTATTTTTCACAGGCCCACAAAGACGAAACATTTATCTTTCTCAGCATTAACGCGCTAAAATCGTGTCGTGCTACTGTCGCCATAAATCATTATCATCAAACAGTATTCCGGGACGGCGACGACGTCGGCTTTCATCGGACGCTTTCAATCTGGCCCTCCTTTATTTTATTACAATAAGTAATTCACTCGCCTACCATTCAGTCACTTTTCGGTAAACATTTTCTAAAATTGGCAATAAATTCCCCTCTAAAATATCGTCGTCGGCAGGAACTCGACCTTTTGTAACAATAGACTGAGATGTCGTCTTATGAAGATGTTCACTTCGTTTTGTTTGGCGCAACAATAGTTTTATTTAGCTTCGAGCCCACTGCCCACACGCCTCGCCTAATGGTCAGGATTGTATGAAGACGTAAAAATGAATGGCCTATCTTATAAAGGGCTAATAATAAGTTCTCATGCGTCTGCGATCGACTCTATTGTTGTTATTTTTTGTGTGCGTGTGGATCGTGGACAATCGTGGTGTATAATGGGGTAGGTGTCAATCGCGGCCGAGGTAGGCAGGTGTAGTCCGAGGCACGGCGGGAAATAAAAATGCTCATAATTTCATTCTGCAGCTGCCCGTCAAGCGAGCATCGATTCGAACCGGCCCGCGGCACCACCGTCCTTTTGTATCACCGAATACCACAAAAATATTACAGACGATCATTATTTTGAATTTCTACATCATACTTATACGGATATGCTAAGAGTTAATTAATTAAATTGTTTTAGCGTGCCCTCGCTAAACTGATATCTAGGCTGGTGTTACAAACCGCAGCAATTTTGCGTTTGTGAAACTGTTCCATATTTTCGATAATAGTTCGAAAATGTTAAATTTAGCCTGATTTAGATAACATATCCATACTTGGCTGATAGGTATTTTGCCTTATATTGTTTTCATATAACGTCAAATAAAGTAAATGTAAATATAGTAACGTAGGTTGTTTCCAAATAAAAAATCATTGGTGGTTGTAATAGATAAAGGTAGGTAATTAAGTTTTACTAATTATTTATTTGAGAATAACAGAAAATAGGTAGTGATTTTAATTGACCTATAAATCAACTAATCAAAACTATCAGTTTACATTTAACTTGTTGTTAAACTAAGCAAATATAATTTAATTAACAATAGATATTAATAAAGCCTCGCCTAACAATTTGGAACCTTTATCAAATTACTTACTTAAAATATTACGAACAATATTTTATTTAGTTAGCCTGCCCATTACACTGAAAATCACAAATAAATAGAACTTTAGAGGTGAGCCGAGCCAGGGCATCCGATATCAATCCTACGATTAATTTATCAAAATCGGGCACTTTAATAATACTGTTTCAACAGTGGCGGTTGGCATCCTGCTGTGTTCAATACCAGCTGATTTTCATATTGAAATGCTGTGAGTACGATATTAACTCTAAGAAAAATCCTAGCAGGCACGCGCGCCCGGCGCACCCGCCGCTAATCTCTACTGAATAAAACATAAGATGCTCGATAACCTACTATTAGAGTTAAGGCACATTTAATACGGCTTTCTATTATCGTGCAATATGGAGGGAGTTAGTGTAAATAGCGCGGGATTGTACATAATCGCACGCACGAGCGAATAACGCACCCGTTAACAAACGTTAATTAAACCTTAATAAAAAGACGCGTGTACCGTGTGTACACTGCTGAAGGGGGAATACTTAATGTTTAGATAGAGGAAAATATGGGTTCACGTCTTTATGTTTTATGAGTAAGTACAAAGTTGCGGGAGGAACCGCTCCGGGCTACGTCGTGATACGACTAATGTATAGGTAAAACCGACGGAATTACCTACAGTTTCAGTTAGTTAAACATAACTACGATATTGATTTTGGTGAAGACAACATTGGATATTTGATATTGTTTGTTTAGACCTGTGTCGTAATACTATACATGAATACCTACATTATACAACGTGTGCACATACCCAATTCAAATTAGTAGTTATTATGTATAACTTTTCATTGTGACCGACGCGCTCGAGAGCTTATCTGTATAATTATGCATTAGGCCGCTAAACAGGGACGTTAAATATTAATTTATGTGTGGCGTCGTTCGCACAATCTCATGGTATCAATTAAAGCCGCCCACTTATCTCGTAAACTTACCAAAATTCTAGTCTCTATTCCCCGATCAATTTGCTTTATCTATGGATAGCTCTTATCGTCGAATAAAATATTTACAGCACAATAAAAGCGTCCTCCCCGCAATAATAAACCTAATAACCATGATAATGAAATTTATGAACGCCAACGCAAAGTCTATCGTTATTTTTGGAGGTGGACTTATCTATTGGATAATATAACTTAATTAGGTATGGTAACAAAATATGAAAAATATTACTTTTTCAATTGTTTCGTTTCAAAAGGTGGCGCGAGAAAAGTAGTTCCTAGAAGGACTTTTTGAAAGAATGCTGAAACCTTTTGCGCTTGCAAAGATTAGGGCTAGATTAAAAAAACAAAGATTGAAGTATCTATTTAAATTAAACCATTTGCAGGTTTTTGAATTGTCTAAGAGTCAGTTCGTTAGTCAGAAAGCTTAAGCTAGTTGCTTGTTCAAAACATAGGTAGGTCTCAATGGAGATGAACGAGCTAGAAACTCCACGGACATTCTTTTAAAATAAGTTTTTACAAAATACTGTATGTGAAAACAATGCAAGTAAAGAGCAATACAATAAAAAATAAAGATTCAAGATTAAAGCCAAGGCAGTTTATGAGATGACCAATCTCTACTGACAGACCCGTTCATGAACATGACACGTGGATCAACACCATTTAGCTCAATTATTTTGAAGGGAGCTGAATGATCCAACATCATATTTAAATATAAGAGCAAGCAAGCCACATAATGCCGTATTAGATACAGATAGAGGCAATTTCTTAAAATAACAAGGAAACCAAACAATTCGCTTTGTGCGGTATTTCATTTATAGTTGTGCCTCTTATTGATATTCCTTGCACATCGGACGAGATATCAGCGGGTGGGTATAAAACTTTACGTGAGTATGAGTTGAGTAGCGAGTGACAGCGATTCGCGAACCGCGAAATGCCTCGGGCAACTTATATACAGCCGGTTGATATATTAATTGCTAACAAGTGCACCACAGAAGCGGCGAATATTTGCTAACCTTAATATTAATTTATAATCCTCCTAAAGATACATGATATCTATTAGATATTCCCACCTTGACATTAGAATTTACGAAATACACACCAATTTTATTACGTACTTATTTTTTTATTGAAAACCACTAAGTTAAACCATGATCTTTGATAAGAACATGATCTAATGTTAGATAAACCGTATAAAATTGTTTTTTTGGATTTTATTACTAATCAATGTTTAGTTTTAAAGTCGTCACGGTTCTGTAAATAAAAACAAATGATTTACATTAAGCTTTAATGTTTTTGTCCAAGTGAAAGCTCGTTAACATGTTTTTGTTTAATTTAAATCTTTATCATTTTCAGTTTTTATAGTTTTTTTAATCATTCCTTATTTCTTAAAACTTGTTGAACATTTGTTCTTCAAAGTCAATTTCAAAACTCAATTTTTTTATTACAATTAGGCAATCAAAAAGCGCTTATGAACGTCTTATTAAGAAAAAAAAAATGTAGTGGTTACTTCCAGAAGGTAGTTTCATATGGAGCAGAATAGGCTAGAAACTCCATATCTTGATACAAAAAAATGTCTATAATATTTTGGAATATATTTGCGGGAATATTACAATTAGGTACACACGTGAAAGCCACAAGTTCACACAAACAAAAAAAAACGAATAAATAATAAACGAGCGTAATAAAAAATATTACATACAAAGACAGGCGCAAATAACCCTATCCTTGCAGTCGGGGAAAAACATGCAAATGCGTGTTTTTAGTAATAAATGCGAAATTAACTGTCTATCTGTCACCCCATCACGGCAAAACCACCGATCTTATTAAATTTGAGAAAGCTGTGGCCTAGAATCTGGATACTGACAAAGGCTACTTTATAATCCACGGTTTCCGAGATCATGACGTCATAGACAAATCCCGAGCAAAGTCTAGAGCATTAAATAACTTTCCCATTAAATCTTATATTTTCACTTAAACTTCTGCATCATCTGTCGTATCGTATTCCGTAATCTCATAATCGTAAGTACAATGCCCCCAATACGGTCACAGTTGAGGCGATGCTTCAGTTCCTTAAGTAATTGTTTAGTATGAAGTAATTACTTTCTATTCGTAATAATTGTGTTGAGATAAGTATTTAATTTGCTAATATAGGTACTCTACCATAGAAATAAAGTTTTCAACATTGATTTGGTAAATGTTAATATAAGCGTATCTTCGAAATGAAGAAACAGTTTTAAAATTGAATTGCCTTACGAATCTAACACGGGGCGACACTCTGGAAAAGCTAAGATAAAACCAGTTAATAATGTCTTTTCTTTTTCAAATTTATCTCTTCTCTGTCTTGTCTTTAGGTGTTATAGAATATTTAGATACCTCTGTTATTTACTACTTAAGTTCAAAATAGGAGCGTGATGTATCTCTTTTCTAAAGGCAGTAGATAGACGCACCTCACGAGAACGGTTTTCTTCAAACAAACCATGATTCACATTATAGATTAAGAACAACGGATTAACTCACTGTGTTGTCGGGTTCGTCACGTAATACTCACGTTTCGTTTAATGAAAAAACCATGATTCCTCAAACTTCTCGCTTTCAACCCTACCTGCTACCCGCTAGCACTGGCACCACACCCGAACCCCGATGCAGTAGGCAGTTACCGTCACGATCGCTCGCGGGCGGCATCGTCTGAGGGTGGCCCACAATTCATTGTGCTTTGTTTGTCTAACGTTTCCTGCATCGTTCACTTCGACGATTAGTGATGTTCATGCAAATTGACGAACTTTGAGTTCGTGAAGAGTCAATTTGTTTTCGAATATGATGGCTTGGGCTAATTAGGTGATGTAAACTACACACTAGTTGCCTATATAATACAATTTGTACTTGTAATGTTTTACAAGTAATGCTTAAGACTTCGCCGAGCTAAATAATTCAAAACAGTCGTCACTGTTAAAGTAATGTAATCAATACCTTTACCATAATTACCATAAAAAATATGTAATGAATTCCACAATGAATGTGTTATCCGATTATGGTCGGCAAAAAATAAGAATACGTATTTTTGTTTATTAAATTAAACAGTATACTTATTTTTTGCCAACCATAATCGGTTAACACATTCATTGTGGTATTCATTAAATATTTTTTATGGTAATTATGGTAAAAGTATTGATTATATCACTTTAACAGTGACGACTGTTTTTGCTCGGCGCAGTCTTAAGTGAGATTGTTGGTAGTAGGTGGCAGATACTACCGCAATGTCTCTGACGCAATGTCTCTGTCGCGCATCATGCTATATTGTAGTCGCATTGTAACATCATCATGTCAACCTTTAGACGCCCACTGCTGTGCATAGGTCTCCCCCAAGGGGGCTTCAGCCGTAATCGCCATGCTTGGCTGATGCATGTTGGCGATCGCAGTAGGTGTTATGGTACTCAGAAGGACGCTGCTGCCCATTCTCTGGTCAATATCCCTCAGTCGCCTTCTACGACACCCACGGATAGAAATGGGGTAGTGCTATTCTTGATAGGCCGCCCATAGACATCACGGAGATAGCTCGTTATGTGTACATAGTTAGGTTTTTTTATAAAGTTTATATTTTACAAAGGTTTTATTTAGGGAAAGGTTAATACTTCATATGTAAAAATCAAAAGAAAACATGTATGTTCTACATTCGTTCACTCACAAAAGAATAAGCCTTCTTTCGTAAATCGTCTTCAAGTTAATAGGTAAGTAACTCATATTTTCATCCTACTTATCTTTGAAATACAGTTTTGAAGAGAAGTAAAACATCTTCCGAGTGCTATGCGTGTATTTGAATAGGAGGCACGGAATATAAAATGAAGGTTTTAGATTTTTCGCAAAGTAGTCTTAAAATATGTACGTTAATGTATTTGAGTACGAATGTCGCTTCCATCTAGACAATTTATTTTAACTACTCGCTTTTGTGTGCCCTTTTAAATAAGGTTTTATGGAAATGTGTTGTCAACGTGTGGAACTTTTTCTTGTGTATTTTATTTATTTGACTTTTGTAGAGCATTTGATATACTTTACTGAGTTCTATATTTAGTGACGTCATTGAATGAATAAAATGAAGATTCAGAATTGTAAATTGTGGGCATGGCAAATAGGTGCATGTTGGCAATCGCAGTAGGTGTTATATAATACTCAGAAGAACGGTGCTGCCGATCCTCTGGTCAATATCCATCTGTCGCCTTCTACGACACCCACGGGTACAACACGGGTAGAAATGGGGTGATGCTATTCGCGGCCATTATGGTGGACATTACGACGAGCCCATGTGGTCACGACCCTCAGCCATGAAGATACGAGGAAAAAGAAGAAGAGGGAAAATCTACAGCATGCGTGGCCAGAAAAATATGCGCATATTTATCTCCATTCTTTTCAGTCGACTGGTCCTCGAAATGCACGCTCACATTACCTATAGCCTGTAGGTAATGTGAGCGTGCGGCTACAGGTTTATTGTCATTATAATACAACAAAGGCCTGCAACCGATTGCACCGGATCTAATGCTAAATACCAACTTATCGTGTGTGTGCCTTCGTAAATTGTATGTAAATACGTGAACACCTGCTGAATATATTTGTATAAGCGTTAGTCCGCAAGGCGTGTTTGAGAATGCTCAATAGGGTGCATTTGACTGTGTAAACCTATTAATATGGGCAGTCCAGTATGATGCGGTGAGGTGTTATGTAAATTGCCTGGGGATAAACGTGTGACAACTCATGAGAACTACTTGGGACATGTTATTATAATGATACTCTGTTTATTTCTAAAGTCTGGCTCGTGATTGGTATGACAGACGCGAGTGTCGACAGTGGCGGGCGAGAATTTAAAATTTTGAAAAATTTGTAAATTAATATTTTAATCTCATTGTTTTTAGATATGTACCAAACTAATATTGTTTTCAAGGTTTCTAAATTGTTTATATTGTAACTTAAACTATTTTGAACAATAATAACCAACAATACCTACAGGGCTGTAATAAATGAACAGTAGGTACCTAAATAAATTAAGAATATTAGAGAGGAGTAAACAAAATAATTATAAATTGGAATTTTGTAGTTTTTAGTATTCACAATGCCCTGTAAACACTAACCCCAAAAAATAAGTTTAGAGCAATTTGTTCAAACAAAACCTACCAATAAGAAACTATTCCAATTTTACTTCTACTTCACAAAAGATTAATCATTAGTTTAAATTGCGAAATAAAACGCCTCTAGTTTATCTAAATAAAGTTCTATTATTGTATTTGAACCCCTAAAAGTTTAGTTTAGTTTACAATAGAGAGTAATGACTGGACATATTAGACAAACAATAGTTCTTTTTTGCGCACCATTAGGAGTTTGGTTCTAAAGTTGTATATTATACAGATAGGGGTGCAGTTTTGTAAGCAGTATCAGAATTTAGATGTCATTATTGGTCCCCGTACGGCAGTTTGTACTTAATGGCATTTTTAAACGACATGAATAGGGAATTCTTAGTATTGAGATGTAGGGGTTGATAATGTAACCTACCCTTGTAGTTTTTTATGACATTTACTGCACAAATATTGTAATGGGACATAGTAATTTATCGGAGACTTCAAATGGTTAATAGTTATATTCAAATTTCATCTGCCTTTTCCCAACTACATTGGGGTCGGCTTCCAGTCTAACCGGATGCAGCTGAATACCAGTGTTTTACATGGAGCGACTGCCTATCGGACCTCCACAACCCAGTTACTGGGTAACACGATACCCCTTAGTAAGACTGGTTGTCAGACTGTCTGGCTTCTGACTACCCATAACGACTGCCAAAGATCTACAAATGACAGCCGGGACCAACAGCTTTACGTGCTTTCCGAGGCACGGAGGAAACTCGGTATGAAAGGGATGGTCACCCATCCACAGACCGACCGCGGCTCAGCGTAGCTTAACCTATGACCGATCGATCTGTACGACTTTAACTTAGACACGAGTTATATTCAAATTTAAAAATAATAAATTCTTCATAAGAACCTGCAGTAATAATAAAAATAAGTAAGTAACATCAATATTCATATAGGGACTTATCCGTGAAAACTTAAAAAAGACCCAAAAGTTACAATTAGGTACCGTTAATAAAAGAGAATATATATAACACAACTACGAAAGTCTCCAAACTCATGTATTACGTTATACACGATAAATCCAATAGATTCTGATGACGCTATTAAGCTGAACAAGGTATCCACGCATCTAATCAATAAGAGACACGAGATATTCATGTAAGACATATAGAACTAATAAAACAAAACCATTATCGTATACGAACCTACAATCTTCTTAAGTAAGCCTTGGTGCTCGTATAATGATACTGACAAGGCTTCTTTTTATCTAACGCTCCCATCACGACCGTACTCGCGATAATAGTAATACAAGAAAAAAGTTTCTAACTTATCGTTACTGTTACTAACACTAATCTTACATCTCACGGAATGTCCGGATAGTGACGTTTCGAAATCGTCACTAGACGAATTATTAACCGCTAATGCACCGTCGTAACATTTTACTGGTTTACAACCGCGCCACTTAGGACCAAAGCTCAAATTACCTTAAGCTTATCCTATTAAACCGCTATTTTGTTATCTCAAAGTATACCTGGCTGCTTTATCATCTTTTTCCTAGATAAAAGTTTATGCTTAATAAGTTTTATAGCTATTTTATTGATAACTTATTAATAGATTACATTGTCCCGTGCCTGCGTTACGCGGTATTAAAATTCAAGATGATAATTTTTCGAATATTTGAGTGCCAGGTCAAAAGAGCTTTGACATTAAGATAATCTTTATTTAGAGTAAATTGACGAACATATAATAAAATTATAGTAATACAAATGCCTAAAGATTAGAAACTTGCTATAAAACTATATAGCTTTTTTATATCATTGATTTAATTTATAAAAACGCCGTATTTTCAATTTCGTTACGCCACTCGCTTTGAAATGTTAGGCGGACTGTAGAATGTCAATATTTCTGTTTGCCGACAACGCAACTCGCTCCACATATGACTATCGAAGCGAAGCAATGACTAAGAGCAATAATTTGTTACCGATAGCAGCAGACCGACAAAATGACCGGAATAACCGTTACCAGATTCAGTTGATGACCAGATAGAAATCTATTAATAACATTCGGACAGTGCCGACGGACAGATCTATAAATGATGAGTTTCATTTCAGATAAGATCATATCCGATATCTCGGATGATTGATGGAACTCAGCTTGATATTACTTAGGAATTCTATTAAGTGTATGCCCGTATTGTTTTCTAGCCCATTATACACACATTAGCATACTTCGTTACTTAACTTGATACCATCTATAATACATTGTATGTTAGATACTCTGTCCTACGTGGTAACTTTCTAACTCGTATTAGTAATATATTCTAATTAATTTTCAATTACAAAAGGTATTTTGAGTACAGTGGAAAATGGAAACGCTTGTAAACTTCTCGTGTACAAAACCTTTCGAGGAACCAGATAAGTATAACTTTGAAGAAAGTTCTCTTCGTTGCTCCATAATTATTTTGAAAAAAAATAGACTTGTTAGGGAAGAAATATCTGAAGACCTCATTAGTCTAAAATAAAAGTTTCTCATTACAAGATTATTATCTACCTGTAGGTACTGTAGTGGTTTTAAGAGAAAGATATTCTTGAACGTTCTCCAGGTGTTCAAGAAAGGAAAACAAACAAAAGTCATTCTAATCGTGCAAGGGATCCATTTGATTGTGCCGAGTCATCGCCTTACTAAGTACTAAGCTTTATTGTTAACATGCTTCAAAGAAAAACAAATGAATTTAAATCACTAGGCAACATTGAGACGAGCGGAAACGCGGAGGCGTTGTTACGAACAAAACTTCGAGACATTGAGTGTATTTTTCGTTGCTATCTCTTTTACACACCACTATTAGCTTGGAAACGAAAGAGATAGAACAAAGAGAATAAGAAAATTCATGAAAGCTTGATGTAGCTAGTAATTTTTGCTAATTTCCCGACGTTGAAACAGTTTGCAAGATGAATACCGGTTTTATTACTCTTTATTTTTCTTTTGCATAATCTATTTCGTATTTCAAGATTAGTACTTTTAGTAAATATACATGTCCTCTCTTACAAGAAATTCAAATGAATTGGCAGCAGGAAGTGTGGCGCATGCTAAAATGACAAATTTATATTTCATACAAAGTAATTGGCCCGATCTAAATACACTACCAAATAAACTAAGATTAATGGTATTATCCAATATGAATGACGAAACTATTACTTTGTAGGTTTTAAACGAAATAGTCGTATTATAAAACCGCTTGGTTAGGCACGGCTGTCCTTCAACAATCTGGATGATAACCATCATTTAGATAATAGCCATTAATTAATTAAAGGCACCATACCGAATTTGAAGCCTTCTGCTAACGACCCTAATGACTTAAATGCTCCACACGCGTTGAATCTTGTAGCCCACTGTTTTAATAAGAATAAAATGTTTTCGAATGAAAAAGGGAGTAGGAGTGTATGTGGAATACTTTAGTGGGACCACACACCGCCTGTATCTCTCGCTGCTCTAATGATATGCACATTTATTTTAAAGTTAATGTAATACACTTTATACATGGGTGTTGATTCTATACAGCTTGTTGATTTAATTGATAGGAATAAAGAGTTTCGTACAGGACAATGTGCTGTTGAAATAAACTGTTCTCACCGTTTTCCGGCCTATTGTCTATGGGAATGTATATGGGAATAACAGATTTACAAACAGCGTGTGTTCTAGGATTTATATATTTCATTTTGTTATTGACTTTCGTTGTTACGGTGAAAACTTTACTTACTTTCGTAGTAGGTTTATTGTTCTCTTATTTAGCTTGGTTTTTGACCTAAATAGAATTTTAAGTTACAGTTATTTCATTGTTAGATACATCTACAGCGGTTTGGTTTTTGTCGCTTGACATCGTTATGCCAAACACTACACTGCTAAATAAAATACTCTTAAAACTCAATGAAAAGCCTTTCATATTAGCATAAACCACTTGTTTGTATGTACTTACACATTTATTTGGCACTCACTGTTTAGAGTTAAAAATTTCATTTGGATCTGGCACTTTGCCCGCGATAAGAATCTTGTTCAACTTGTTTATACAGTCAAGTTTATTATGCCTACTTAACATAAGTGTACTTACTTAACATTATTGTGTATATTCTTGCTGACTTGTGTCTGTCTAGTGCACTTTTCTTAGTAGCAAACGTTAGGTTAAGATACTTCTTAATATTTTTCATTTCTTCGAATAGGTACACTTTCTTTAACCATACTATTGTTAGTTCAATGACCTTTTTTTTCTATAACCTACATAACGTATTCTGTTCCCACCAAGGGTTCTTTATATAGCCTTCAGTGGCCAATCTTTTGTCATTTATTATAAAGTAGCTTTATTATGAATTTTAGGAGCCACTTTGCTAAAGAGTAATTATTTGATTAGATTCTTTTCAACTTTGACAAGTTTACGATTATGATGACTAACGGGCTGGGGAATACATATTATTGTTTTAGTATACTTCTAAAAGTTTAAATTCCAATTGGAAGTTTCTACTGTATAAGTTTAGTAGTAGCTGCAGTTATTTGTTTTGCGCCCAAGAGAAATATAACAACTCATTACAACTAGTACGAGAGACTGGCAAAGTTTAAAAAATGATAAAAAAAAACGGAGTTCAAAACTATTCTGCACGAACCGTAACAAAACAAAAGCGAACGAATGTCACGTTTCTGTACAATGGCGATTTACGATAAATAAAATGTCCCGGATTAATTCCAACATCATTTTGAACACTATAAACGATATTTAAATTGATAAATTTACTGCATGTACTCTTAAATTTATGCGATGTAAATCTTTATGTTAATAAAGTAAATGTTAGCTTCGGTTTATCCCTTGTACATTGATCTCGGCGAGTGTACAAGCTAAACAATGATAATTTCAAAGGGCCCACGTGTGTTCCGTGAAACGAAACGTGGCGGGTTGGGCGGCGCGGACAACTATCCCTCCACTAATCTGCATATTGGACTTCCAAACATTATATGCACACGTCTAAATTATAATCTCCTGTTATCAACCTTATGTCCACAGCATAAAGGTTCACAGTTTTAATTTCCAAAAAGCACAGTGAAAAATTCATAGTCGCGTGCTTTGTTCTTGATTTTGAAGTAGCGCGATGAGTTCATACATTTTACGGCAGTGTAAAATACTTTTTGTATTTTATTCATGGTCACGTGAATACGGGTAGGTCGGTTTTAAATAAATTTATGACACGTCATGCCAGCTTATTTATGTGTCCAATAATAGCAAAAAAAAACCTGACAAGTCAATTCCATTAATTTAGCTTTACAATGTTTGCAAATAAAGAGACGAGCCTCCGTTTCTCAGCAAGATCTTCTTAGAAGGAGGATAATAAAATGGACAATATTTCTCGTTATATCGCGTGATGGATGGTCTAAACAGCCAGGTAGACGTGGTGATTATTAAACTTTTTTTTCTATCAAAAAAATGTACCCAAACATAAACACTTCTATTATTCCGAGCACAATGGCGGACCAAAACTGGCGCGCCGAATTCCGATCGGTTACGCTAGTTTAACACAGTTAATCGTTATTTTTTACTTTATGGCCGTAGTCGTTATTAACAATTTCATCTCATTAATAAGCACTGGAGCGAAAGAGAACACATTTGAGAGCGGCGTGCTCGTATTACACTCGATGCCTCGATGGTACACTCACATTAATAATATTAAATGCTTTATTCAGATCATATGCCGCTATTGCATCAGTACAATATAAAACTTCTAATTGATATGATAGGTACTCTTCATTATGACGGTGATTAACCTCGTCCGCCTTTGTCTAATGCTTCTTTCCCAATTTCTCTTATTGCTATCATTAAAACGAATAGTCGTTTTTACGGTAGAAAGCCCAATTTGTCTGATTTATATTTAAAGCATTTGGCTATTAGCAAATGTTTGCCGAAATAATAATACCACTCTGTGTTCAGCTACCGCATAACCACTCAAATCCAATTCACAGCATCGCTTCCTTTATAGCGTATAACAATGGATAACGCTAATTTATTTCGACATCGAGTATCGTTGGGCACAGACCCAATATAGAAAAATTAAGTAATTCATTCGGGTTGAAAGGGTAGAATGTTTGTATCTGACGTAGAAAAAAGCGGTACCTACTGTACAGGCAGGAGTCGAAATGAGTGCGCTTGGTTGGTTCCCCACGGGCGGGCATCGCTCACTCTCCCGTCCGGCGCATTCTTATTCTGATGTTTAGATAAACATTAATAAGTCCCTAAGGCATTCCCTATTCTATATACGTATCTAAAATGGCGGTTGGCAAGTTAAATTATTTCCGGAAAACGAGTTATGCACCATACACCCGAACCCGAACGATGTGAAAGAATGTTAAATTCATTATGCGTGTGTTTTGTTAAGATACACATCAAATTAGTGCGCATATGTATGCTTAATGCGCTGTTTATGTAATTTAATGGTGATAAGGTAATTTATTCACGTAGAGAGCCATCAATTGTATGGTGTCATCAAAATTCGAGTGGCGTTTAGAAATGAAAGAATCGTAATGAGAGTTCCCAGGTAGAAGTCGGTCGGGAGTCGGTCGAGCGGACGAGTGTTGAGCAAGCAGCCGCGCGGAGTTACAGCAGCTAATGAAGATATGCAAGTACACTCGACCGTGTAAACAAGCGAACCCGGAGGCGCTTTTTCTGTTTGCCCCCGCGGGATTAGTAATTTAAAAGTCAATGCGGACACTCGAAAGGGTCAATCGCATCGCTTGGCCAGTGTATTGAAAACAGATACCCTTTTCTGTATTCCGGTGGTGGCCCATGAAAGTTATAAGGGCTGAGTTGTTGAACTATGTAATTGACTTGGTTCTGCGGTCGCAGGCTTTGTTCTCCGGAGGGCGGATAATCGAAAACGCCTCTGGTTAGCCCGAATGATGGGAGAGAAACAATGCGAAGTTGATATGTGGATTCGCCAGACGGTCCCTTGTTTGATTTGCAAAGAGGTATTTGCTCGTCGAAGACTGCGGCTGGAGCAGGAAATTGGACCTCGCCGCCGGTTTCGAATACGCTAACACTTGTCCAATTAATTCCCTTCCAACAGTTTAACTGTTAAATTCGAACACTCGTTTTAATAAAGGGCATTGCTCGTTTCATCGCAAACATGTGTGACAGAACAATTTCCGTGAGACACGAAATAGTCGTCAGGAAAACTAATACGTTACACGAAAATAAAAGGAAAACGGAGAGATGCGCGCCGGTCATAAAATAGACAAAAGCGTTTAGCTAAAGCACGAATAGTGATCTATTTAGGTCTGCGCGCCATCATTTTTATTTTCTCGCACAAAACATGTCGGCTGTCGCTTCGCATTATGCCGCCGAGCGCCACACGTTACATTCGACGGTGTTTTATTTTGGGTAAATGTGGACGTTCCAATGATTGACTTATCCGGGGGTAACTTGAGAGGCTCTCGCGACGTACGGCCGGGCCGGCTCGCTCGATGCGGCCCGCTTGCTGGCAGCCACCGACTCCTCAGTTCTGCTGTAACTCTATACCAGCTCTCCGACGACAAACACAACTCAGACACTGACAGCTATCTTAAAGTGAAAGGTCGTTTAAATATCTCTGATACATATATCACGGATTTCATAATTCAGTTGGATGTGCACACTAGGCGTAACATTTCTTGAAGAGATATCATTCCCAAAGCGCATTTTTGTGGCCGTATCTCAAAGATCATGGTTGCTTAATTTATTCAATGTGTTTTTAGAAAATATAATATTCAACGAGCTTGAATCAACTTAAGTTGACTTTAATAGTTAAAAGCAAGTAAACAGAATAAATCTCCGACATGGCCCGGTCCAGTCGGTCGTGTTGTGTCGCGTCGTCCGCAGCGACTAACACTAATCTATCTTAGTTTAGAACGAACCGCCTCAGACAAATGCCTTTGTTTTACTAAGGGAAGGAAATATCGACGGTCTCATGTGATTTAAATGTCTTCTGTTTTAAGAGAAAGCTAATACGGATGTAGGTACCATCTGTGTGTTGTCTTTTTCAAATGGTCGGGAGTAGTAACCTGATACGAGACTCCACACAGGATGAGTGAGTGTGTAGCAAAATAAACTTATTGTATTGACTGAACAAAGAGAGTTCGAAGAATATGAATGTAATAATGACACGACTGCAGCGAGCAGGGCTTAGCGCCAAATGTAAAGGAAATAAAAACTTGGAATTCCAACCGAGTTTGCTGGCTTAACGCATCACCATAATTCAATCGAGGCCCGTTCCTTTGCTACCAAAAAGAACATCGAATTTATTACAAAGCTCTTTGGTTCGGGAACCCCTACCTATTATTTATGGCACTCGGTTGGTCTGTCACAAAAAACGGACGGGTGCTTCGAATATCTCAGCGGGCGACTCCGAAACATAAGCTGCAATAACACGCACTTCCTACAGGCTGAAAGCGCGGTACCCGAGCACGGTTGCACATTTGTTACCGGCATTTAATGTATTATAAACCTTGTGACAATGTAATATAAAACATTTTTAAAGTCCACACCCAGGCACGAATACCACGTGCCTGGGTGTGCTTAAATAAATGATAATCCGGATTTATTGAAAGTAGGCTGCAGTGTAGGAGATATGTTTCAATGCGAGCCATGTGGTGGCAAATGTGGGAACCCCGCCAAGATGTTGTCCTACTAACGAGTTTGTTACTTCATTGTTGTGTTGTTATAAATGTGATTGTTTCAGAAATAAACTCTTTTGTAAGCTTGTTTATTTTTTATTCGGTAGCGCAATCTTTTTCATGACCCATCACGATAATGCTATTTGACATTTCGTATTTCAAGTGAGACCCGTGTTTCCGGTCGGATAGATTTAATTTGGAAAGAATAGTCCGATCAAGTGCACTCATGTTTTCTGTTTAAAACCCACGTGCAGTTTCATCTTTATTTATTTTTTTGCCTTTAAAACTGTTAAAAAGCTTTTAAGTAGGACCGGATACGAATTTAAAAAACATTACCTCACACAAACGCAGTACCGTTTAAGATGTCATTGAACCGCCTTCAGAATTAGGCAGAGATCCTTTCTTTACAGGCTGTTATAAGTCCTTTTTTGTCATTGGAGAACACTCGAAGAGCAAAGCCATTTAGAACCGGCTCTAATTATACGAGATGTTCGTACGAAAGACGCGCGTAAACCAACCCCCGATGTTTATTGTAAAGATAGATTGAACAAACAGAAGGCGGTGCTGTTCAACAGCGATCATTTTTAATCCCCGAAATGAGACAAATATCACGAACCGGGTCAACGGCTATCTTCTCACGTTTGTTGACGACTTAAAGTGTGATAATATTTATTAAACGGTTCACTCGAAACGACCGGCGACGATAAATAAACTCCATAAGACCATTACGCGTCACACAAGATTTAATATGTATGGGTAACGACTGCTTTTTTACCGATGCCGCATTATAATGTTAAATATTTCGGTCGCGATGTTATCGTTTGTTATTTTACTAGTAATTAGTATTTATTACCGAGTGACTTCGTGCGTCTGATGTCGGAGCGATCTTCTAGTGTGAAAGCGGTTTAATGTGAATTATGTGGTTACGGGACGGATGAGTTAAGTAATTAAAGCTGTTTTTATGTGTACTACGTGGACTTCTAGATGTGGTATGCGATAATTACGGAATTTATGATGTTGAAGGTGTTGAAGATTGGTATCATAATGTTCAAGTAACCTCGGACTCGTGACAATTTAAAGATATTATTCTCATTTCGGAAGACGGCAACGTTATTAGTCTAAATATTTCGCATCTTCCGAATACCTTCGCGTTGGTCCCGGCCCACACAAATAGTTGTCGTGTCAACAAATTTGTTTAGCAAAAAAAAACACCAGCTACTGTCTTGATTTTGCTTCCCATTTACCATCTGTTTCAAGAATGCGATCCTTCGAAATTAATGCGATAGTTAACGCTCAAACAAACCGAGGCGACGCGACGAGCGACCGCGACGGCGAACCTGCGCATCGCGAGTCTCGACCCTTCGCTTCGAATAAATCATATGATAATTGAATCATATGCTGCGTGTCAAAAGTAATTAACAGACGCTGCGATACGCATCTCGGGCCACATGTGCTTTTTTAATAACGTCGCCTCTCGGTTTCCTCTCGCACACGCGACTCACGCTCGAGATAACATCGACATAGAATTTCTTTAATACTCACATGAAAATTATTACTCTCCATTCATTGCGCCGAGATGACTTCATATTAAGGTCATTGTGAGAGTAAATTGATCCGTGAGCCTCCGCACCGAGCGAGCGCGAGCGCAATTATACAAATCTTATTGAACCATGGCATTTTTCTGCTGATACCATAGTTTAATTATAGCTCTTATGATTAATAGTTTTAAATATTGGTTTAGCTTATGGCCAATTAAAGTAACGCGAATACCATAAAAGATAGTGACAATAGATTGTAAGGGTCGGCTTTTAATTTAAATACATACGTTCGACAGTTTGTTGATCTATAAATCTTGAGAAGCAATTTATCTGGCTGATACTTAAAATCGTTCCATTAGCATCGTATCCCGTATTAAATTCGCCGGCGGCAAAGATTGACAATGATTGGTCTAGCGCAGCCCCAAACGACCGATGCGATGGGCTATAAAAATGTTTCGCAGCCGTACACCAATTACCTTAATGTAACTACCATCAAAACAACCTTTTTAGCGAATCGTTCCTCCGTTTTTTTCCCACGCAACGTTTGCTCCTAATGAAATTAAGAGCAAATGTACGAAAAGGAACACATTCAACAAGAGCGTTTTATGAAAATGAGAAAGCTTTCCGGTATATTCGCGTATCGTTTTGGAAAAAGCTGTTTCGTCGAGTAGCGTCGTCGCGGCCCTTGCTAAGGATGAAATATTAGAGGTGTCGGCCGCGCCCCAGCCTGTAATGAGACCCGCAGGAATACCAAGCAATATCTTAATACCCACCTTCGCCAGGGGTGACAAATATACGGTGTTCGCGTGGAAACTGTAAATAATTTATAACCGACCTGTTTTACGATATTTCCAACACCGCGATGACAGGACGAGGCCAGGCCAAAGATATTGCCCGAAATATATCGCCGCTAAGTGGAATTATTGCTGACGACGTACCGAAACCTTCCCAATTCCCGGGCTCAGTAATTCCGCTATCATTTCCACAGGAGCACATCAAAGCTATTTTCGCATTAGGCGAGTAATAATGCCGCCTAAACAAACTTACGCGTGAGTCGACAAATGTGGAAATGATTTATGAAATAGGTATCTGACTTGAAGCTTTATTAGATAGTCAACACTATCGAGAACATCAAAGGTGTCGAACGATGGAACTCTCGCCTGACTTCAAAGAACAATAACCGAGGATATCGCGAGCCGGCGCGGAAAATAAACACGTTTACGAGTCGCCCGCATTAATTTATTTTGTCGTAGAAACAATCGCACTTCGTCCTCACTTAAGAACGTTGCGACTGAAAGTTGAATATGAAAGGGCTCATAAAACGGTCGTAAACTCTATGAAGAGTGACGATCGTGCTTTTCGAGTGTTCGGGTGTAGGCACTTTGATTTGTGTGAAGCAGCTGGCAGCGTTAATAACTTAATTCGTCAGAGTCTACGCGACGGGAAGAGGGCTTTAAAAGATGACTGCATGTGCAGGCGCCGAGGAAGCGTTATGTTGTGTGCGGGAGCAGGGATGACGCCGTGACGTCAACTGCTCGCTTTGAAAGTGCGGCTGTTGAACGATTTGTGTACATCGGCAACTACTTGAATTGAGAGCGCGTCTAATTGACTGCTAACCGCGATAAACATTAATCTAGTCGCCCAAACGATCATCAAGATGGCCGTCAACGAAATAACGCTTTGAAACCTCCCTGTAAATATAAACACATACGTACCTACTTTATTTTTGGTATTAACTAGCTTATTCCCGCGAAGACCGCGATTTCCATCGTTTAAATATTCTTACAGACCCCTATGTTTTTGATAATAAATAAAATATAGGACAATGGAATGACGTAACTCCGAATTAACGAAATAATTTATAGAACGGACGGACTAAAACGAAATTATTTAGCTTTATAATACCTATTTGTTCCTATAGATTACGTATCAGCGAACCATTAAGTACTTAATTGTACTTAAGTACCTACTAGCAATAAACTTTTACTTTAATAAAACTTTTCACACTTAAATGAAAATTTCCTCTAACACTGATGAGGCGCGGTCATCAAGAACACATTAATAAACTTATATAAATTCTTATAGGCGCGTCTCATTATGAACTCTACAAATTCCTAAGGTACTCGACAGGTGCTTCAAGCGCCATTCCTGTGAGATCTGTCATAATTATTTGTACACACTCGTTGGTAGGGTGGAGAGATGTGCTTAGGAACACTACTTGAAGTTCAGATAGTCGCCTTCCTCATAATAATTCATGTCCCGTCGTGTCGCTTCGATGAAAGCCACTTCACTACTTGTTAAGAGTCACGGGGACTCACCTTTTACATTATTTTTATAAGACTCCCTACGGTTCGACGGTTTCACAAAGTTATTTCTGTTAATATTTCTTTGTTGCGAAAATTGGACTACTGTTCGTACATATTTTATTTGACAGTTTTTGCGTGGAAGGTTCGAATTAGTTATTGATATCGTTACTTCGATATTGAAGTGCTCGCAAAAAGGGTAACAAACAGCACTTTTTTGTGCGAGAAATCTAGTAGATACCAATAAGGAATAAGTAAGCAGTTCCAGGAAACGATTCAGAAGCTTATTACGCCTCGATTAAATTGATCATTACCGAATTCGGATCACAAATACGAGAATAACTCGTCGTAATTCGAGAAAAAATCGTAACGATACATCACTAGGCCCGGAAAAGACTTATGATACGGAAAATTATCATTACCCGTTAAATATAATGATCGTGTGTTAGAGGTGCCTATTCCTTTGCTATGTATAATTGGCGACACGGTTACAGTTTTAGTTCTGAAATCGATAAGTTGTGTTTGATTGCACGCCCGGGGAATATTCAACGAGTCGACTATTTTGTACCATCATGTCGTTACAGCACAATATACTTAGGTTACATTGCATTAATTAATGGAATTTGCATTGTGTATAATCCTACGTGGCTTGGACGCCGGCGTCGCGACAATAATTATATTCTGATAGGTGTACTAACTACCCGCTCGATAGTAATTAGATGTGTGATATTCAATGAGAAATGTGTATTAAGATTATGGATTTAGATATAATACCTATTAAAATACCTATTATTGGTTTTCTTGAAAAAGTTTGTTTTTGATAGGCAAACTTTTGGCTTCAACAACTAATGAATATAATGTAAAGATGATAGTCGTCAAAGGCGGTGTCAGAACTCGGAACTTAGTTCCAGAAACCGTGTTTGAGGGTCAACGAATTGTAACTCCATTAAAAGTTTCCTTGTTTTCGAAGTAAACACGGCGCCATTCAAAGGAAGTCCTTAAAAATTAATGGAGACATCCTGATTACTCTAAAGATCCAAGGTAACAGTTGTATTTAGACTACCGAGTCTATTTCTGTTGACACAAACATCTTTACGATTTAATCTTCCTTACAACTTTGCATTTCCTTTCAGTGGTTAAGTTGAATTCCTGTTGATATTTTCTTAATCCAACAGCACATAAATATCAGCGCTAGAGGGCGTGACAGCCACTAAAGAATCGGATAAAGAACCTGCATGCGGGTAATATTGTGACTGTCGCCGGTATAGCGCAGTTAATATCTGAATCCCACAAAGGAAATAAAGTCCGATACGAAAAACGAACACGAGTTCAACTGAGTGCACCGCGCGTCAGATTATAGGCATAAATTATTAGGCACTTATGTTCAAGTCAAAGAGCTACTCGCGGCCCATTCAATTACGGATCAACCGTACAAGGAGTGCCGAGTCTTTTTCAGATGTTTGTGTAAGGAATTAGTCGGGATATCTGTGCCGGTATCTCCGTGAGATAAGTACGAATATACGTCAACGTCGGACGGCTAAGCCGATTATTTTAAATGTATTCACTTCCTTAATGGACGTCGTTTTTCACGTCGCGCACCGTGAGCCCTCTCACTGACTTACTGAAGATTTTTGGTTATGATCCGGTCATTGACTGTTGGATATTAATGCTCACTTATCCGACATTTATTAAATTGTCGGAATAAGGACGCGAGGGCAAATGGATGAAAATATCAACTTTTATAATTGATATGTCCACTTGTCTCAACGCTTGAGTCTCGACCCTTTTGAATTCATTATTGGAATGAAATATAGCTTTTAAATTGTTTAAAGTGCCGTAATTTTTAAATTTTGTCAAAGAGGTCCTGTAAATAAATAATTACTATGCGTGGGTTCCCCGAGGTCCAAACTGAGACCACACACGAGTCTATAACATCGAATACCTGCACGATCGTGGGCATTTATAAGAAGCTGCGTAGGTTATTGAAATGGACCAAAAAATAAAGTAATAACAGGATCACGGGCGGCCCACCTGGGCGGCATTGACAAATGCTGCTGTTAGGCCGCGCTCCCTCGGCGCCCGCGTTGTGGCCCAAATAATATACATATCATTATTTCGCCTCGTGCCCTCATAAATATTACTTACAAATTCGCCCATCCAGCGAGTAGCTCGCAACGCCGCCGGCGGCAATTTTTCAAGGAAATATCGCTCGAGAGCCGCCAACCGCCCGGGAATAGGCGACAACATGCAATGATGCATTGTTTTGTGTTTGTGTACCAGGGCTGCTACTTGAGTAAATTGGAACTCAATACTCTTTATTACCCTTATTGCTTGCAAGCTGTTATTAAGTTTCAGAAACATTTTTTTACGCTCATTCGGATCACAATTAGTTTTGTATGTAAAATTGTTTAGCATCATTATTTTATATTTACTAGTGAATATCTGTTAGATAGAATGATCTAATTAATTCCAAAATGGTCAGCTAGATCCAAATGAATTTGAAATAGAATGTGTTTAAAGTTTATTTTACACAAACGGCTATTAATCCAATAACGGTCGGCAATCATAGATATTTATTTAAACACGAACTTACCACAATACAGGGTGCTTTACGGCAGGTGGGCATCTAATTAATTAGTTGGTGGCCCCCTCACCACGAGGGCCGAAATTAAATGTATACTTTGCATTTTTTCACCCGCCATAACGCCGCATGCCGTCAGTCTCCGTGTAATTAATAATAAAATGTACCGGTAGAGTAATGGTAGGCACATATTTATTTGTGCAACGTTTTAATATATTTTTATGCTAAATAGGGGTTGGGTCGGATTACTTATGGTAAAAGTGTTGTTCTTTCCGTGAAAAATGTTTTGATTATTTTTCCGAGAGAAAACCTTTTTTTGGGTGAATTAAAAACATTTTGTCCGGTGGAAATATGATAAAATAATTATATTTGCAAAATTACCGAGTTACTGAAGAGTGAGGGTGTTTATATTATGAACAGTTCTACGTATAGGATAGGTACCTACGTTGACACTTGTCAATCTAGATATTAAACAATCTCAATGCGTACTATCTGCGAGCACTTCTACATTTAAAATAAACTGTATACAGCCGTGGAATACATCAATGGATGTATAAAAATAACTTGTGGACTCACCAGTACCCCAGTACTGTCACCCCGCGCCTTGCGTGTGGACTCGTTGAAGTGGGGGAGCAAGCATAACGCTTGTCTACATAATATTACCGCGTTATTACAAGTCACCGCGGCTGCATGTCAGCTCACCGCTTCGGGGTGAGTAACGCTGATAAGCGTCGCGATGTCTGCACACGTGTTCGAATGCAATTTTTTTTTCTCTCGGAGACAGCATCTAAATGTCAACGTCTCTGCCACAAAGTTAATGTTGTGGCTTGAACGGGAGAAATCTGTCTTATCACGTTGATTAGCCGCAGTTTGTAAACAACTGTCATTTAACCTGACCAACCAGTCTATTATTACATAACTATTCAAAAACAAACACTAATAGAAAAGCCTCAGGCAATTCCTATAATGACAAATGGAGTAGAAATATTTTAAATAACCAACCACTATAGTGTATATACACTATAGTGGTTGGTTATTTAAATTATTTCGTTTATTTTTCGTGTAAATGAAAGCATAAGTAGCACAAAATTATAAATTGTTTGCAGTTTGCCGTCAGATTGTACGGTAATAAAATTAAATGGCGGCGAATATGTCTGTCCCGATCATTTGTGATTGTTTTAATGCTTGAATTTGTTGCGAGTTGCGAGTGCTCGAATGCTTGGTGCGTTGAATTAGACATTGGAGTGACGTGTATTATGTTGGCGGGAAAGATATATTGTTGATTAAAATAGTTTGTAGACGTTAATTTATTATTAGATGAAATATTTAATAACAGGTTGTATTTATGGACTAAGATCCCAGAGTAGACAGACTTGTGCCATTTTACCATGGTTGAATTTGTATTAAACATATTGTACCAATTGGGAATCCACTGGTTCTCTAAAAACAGTGGATTCCCAGGTATGTCCTGGAAGATAAAAAAAGATTCTAGTACCTACCTAATTGGTACAATATGTGGTTTAAATCATCATCATCTGCCTAGTCCTTTCAGTCGGCTTCCAGTCTAACTGAGTAACACGATACCCTTTGATACGACTGGTTGTCAGATTTTCTACCTTCTGACTTATAACGACTGCCAGATACGATTTGAGATCTACTGACGTACGACGTACGACGTGACGTAAGAATGACAGCGGCCAACGGCTTTCCGAAGCACGGAGGGGTCTGGGTATGAAATGGATGGTCACCCATCCGTAGACCGACCGCGGTAAGCATAGCTTAGGAGTCATGACCGGTCCATCCGTACGGCTTTATTTAGCCACGAGCTCCTGGTTAAAATATGTGGTTTAATATCGGTCACTAATTAATTACCAGTCACCCTATATACAATACAGTCGACGTATCTTGGCGGTCCTGAAGTTGGCCGTTTAGCAGCGCAGTAGACAATTTCGTTCCTAAAAATTCCATTGCGTGACGTTGACCGTACTGAGTTAATCTGTGGTACTGCGGACTTGCTACTTTTTACTCTGAGTCATGTTGCAGGTATTAGGTACAATAGTAACAAATTCCCTTACGTTCAAGTGTTTATTTATGTACTACATTTTTACTATTTAAAAAAAAACCACCATTCTAAAGTGTCGAAGTTCTGGCGGCTTTGGGATCTTGGCTCTTAGGCAGCGCCTGCTATTATTGAAACTTAAGAGCATAATTAAATTATTCTGAAAGGTTGTTTAGTCTGAATTTCTTGAAATTGAAACTATTGAAAGCAACAGACTTAGACTCTTCATTTTATTCGTAATCGTTAAGGTCATTTTAAACAATTATCTGTATCTATTTGATTAAACAAGAAATTTGAAATGCCAAGTTTTTTTTCTGGGAAGATTACGACGACGTTTTAATGTATTTATAAAACGTTGTCCTAGATTATATTATAAACGAAGATTGAAAGTCCTTTTCAAAACTATTGCTGAGGAGAACTACAAACCATAACGGCATCTAAGTACCTACATAGGTACATTTTTTTTTTGGTTTTTGTTGACGTTTCCAAAAAGCGCTGAATCATAATCGTCTGCAACTGTAAAAAAAAAACAGTCGAATTAAGAACCTTTTCCTGTTTTGAAGTCGGTAATATTTTTTTTAAAGCTTTTACACCTATTAGTGATGCATGTCCACCTATATTTGGTGAATACATTAGAAATAATACATTACCTTAAATATTAAATGTATTTACTGTAAGTACATTTAATATCTATAGTTTATATAAGAATTAAATATGTACAAAGCTTAAAAATAAATTAAAAAATATATATATTATGTACAGGCAGCCACATGTACAGGCGTCCATGTGGTGTCGGACGTAAAGAATAGCACCATCCCATATCTTCCCGTGGGTGTCGTAAGAGGCGACTAAGGGACTTACCAGAGAATGGGCAGCAGCGTTCTCTGTGCCTTTATAACAATCATACTGCGATCGCCAACCCGCCTGCCAAGCGTGGCGATTGTGGCAAAACCCCCCCTTGGGGAAGCCTATGTCCAGCAGTGGACGTCTTTCGGCTGAAATGAGGATGATGATGAATGAGGTACAGACAGCATCACCAACTGCTAACGTTGAAATTTCTTCGCATAGGGGGTAAGCAGTAGGACGCTGTCTGTACTATGGAGGGCTCACAGGGCATCAAAACACTCGTCCGCATCGCTCACAGTGGTCAAGTGCCCAAAAGGCTAGCAGCATTACGACGTTGAATGGCAATGCTAATTCTTTGTCCCAAGAAAAGGCCAGCCCTCTGGTCACGTGAAGAGTATTAAATGTTGAATGTAAATGCTGTTGGTGTACTTCAGTGAATAAATAAATAGGTAAATAAAATAACACTCGTTCGACAACATAGACAGGTGTTCCTCTATCAGTAAGTCTAGGAACTCAATAAACATTAGATAATTAACAACTATAATCACATAAGACATTCGTATAAAAAGAAACGTTGATACACCTGTCAAATAGTTGAAACAAGTTTAGACGCAATCACTTTACAAGCCACATGTTACAGCTGCCCGCGTTACATCTTTGATACAGGTTTGAAAAATGAAAAGTTGCTCAACGTTTATGGAAAATACTGGTGCATAATTGCGGGAGATTCATAAGTGTTAATGAGATAAGGCTATTCGAAGAACTCAGTCTCTGTTATGGATTCTTAGAAGACCTGATGCTGTTTTTTTTAGAACTATTTAATGTGGTTGAGTCATGCAAATACGAGCTTATTTTTTGTTTACCAGAAATCTGAGAGGAGGTCATTGTTCTCGTCATTATGATCAACTTTAACTATTGGACTAACACCGAAATCTCGAAAAAAGTTATGCGTTTTATAAACCTGTATAAGTCCGCGTGGATTTTTTTTAACGGTTTCCATTGTTTTTTTGATAATAAATATTACTTATAGCTCTCAGGGATAACGTAAATTCTTAATAGCGTAAGAATTTACAGAATATGACCAGCAGTTTCTGAGTTTATCTGGGACGAATACAAACTCAACTTTAATTTATATGTAGCGAAGCTTGTAATTATCAATTAGATTACCCATGTATACTACGCGTATTATTATTAGTCTGCAAGCTATTTAAATAATTAAATAAATAATAATATTAACTAAAATATAATATATATTAATAAATATAAAATTAATGTACGGATTAGCTGACTTTTTTACCATTTTCGAATTGGTTTTACAGTCTAATTTGTTTGCTATAATGAGTACAGTCAACAGCAAAAGTAGATGATCAAAATCAGAAATTCAATACTAATTTACTACCACTAATTTATATAATTTATTACTAGTTTATTTATTAAAAGTATGTGATTGTTACACACGTACTTTTGATTCACTTCGACGCCACACAGTTCTGACGCGAACTCCGTTCATTAGTATTGAATTTCTGATTTGGATCATCTACTTTTGCTGTTGACTGTACAATAAACTCTTTTGAGGTTGCGGTAAATATAAAATAAAATTGTAGGTATAACACAGGTTTTCCAAGTTGCAAATTGAGTGCAAGGCTGATGATGTAGCTCTACAAAATTGTTACATTGAAAAGTGATTACCATTCAAAACGATCCAGTTCGAAATTCAAATCATAAAGCAGCAAGATAACAATATAGAAAGCAAGATAATACAAAAGAGATATCATTTCCTCCTCCTACCGGACCATATTCACATAAAGACACACTTTACTATTTGAACAACAATATCAAACCAATGGATATTTATATTAACACTAGCGACCCGCCCCGGCTTCGCACGGGTGCAATGCTGATACTAAATTAAATACACTACAGAAAAACTATGAACGTTGTATATAAAAACATAGCGGCCCGCTCCGACTTTGCACGGGCATAAAATATATATGCCTATGTCACTCAATGAAAACATGATTAAAATCGATCCAGTATTTTTGATTCATTCATTACTGCCCTTGGCCTGCACGCATTAAATTTGGAGTAAAACAATTCCTCTTTCCCTATACTTACTATAAAGATTTCCTGCTATCTTTGGAATATCTAAATTCATACAATTTTTATTACATTACACATTTTTACTTATTTACTTTTTACATTTTTACCTAGGTATTTATTTTATTTTTACAACAATTAATATATTACAGGATGTCTTTATACACAACGTTCACAGCTTTCTTGTCATTAGACAATACAAACATGTTTTCTCTTGAGGTTACTCTTGAAAGAGCGACATACAGTTGGCCATGTGAAAAACAGTCAACGCTCAAATCTAAGCCTGCAACGTTGAAGGTTTGACCTTGCGATTTATTAATGGTCATTGCAAAAGATGTCTTTACCGGAAACTGTAAACGTTTAAATTGGAAGGGTAAATCCGATGGTATCAGAGGGATTCGGGGAATCAATACATCTTCTCCGGTACCACATCCTGTGAGTATTGTGCACTCTATTATGAAAGTTTTCAGTGATTTTATCAGCAAACGCGTGCCATTGCAAAGTTTAGGTGGATTCAGGTTTCTTAACAAAATAACAGGACAACCTACTTTCAACACCATTTTGTGAGGAGGGAGTCCAGACGGGTTCAAAGAGTTTAGAAACTCTGTCGGAAAATAAACAGCTTCTTCCAAATCGAGAACAGTATCCACCGAGTAGTATATTTTCGTCGGCGCATCAATCTTTGAAAGAATCAAGTTATTTACCTTATCTACTTGTTCATTAGTTGGTGACAGAATCGCTATTTCTTTAAACCAAGATATTGTCTTGTAACTTATGTCATCAATGTCAGGATAGACTTTGTTGACTAACTCTTGGATGTTGTCTATCAAAACACAAAGGTTTTCAAGGTTAATCCTTCCCTCACTTTGTGTTAATTCTCCAAATTTTAGCAGCATCTCTGGAAATAGCCTGTTCTCACGTGAAGATGACGAAACCCTCATATTAGTTTTAAGCTCTAATTTATTGACATGTGGCCGAAGGTTTGATCTTTTTAGGGAAGCATTTATTTCGTCAGCACGTGTTCCTCGAGTCACAACTGGTAGGATTTGTCGAAAATCTCCTGAAAACAGAATTGTACATCCACCCATAGGTGAATTTTTGTTGCGCAAATCGCGCATTGTCCTATCCAGTGCTTCCACAGACGACTTGTTTGGACATGGTAGCTTCGTCCCAGACTATTAATGAGCAGTCACGCATCAATGTACCGCCCGCCGCAAACGCAAATTTTAAATTTGTAATATCTCCGAAAATATTTGTTTAATTTACATGCTGTAAGGAACCATATTGATCTATATTAATTGCACACTGTATTTAAGGTACTTAATTCGATAAGGATTATTGCCGTATTGCTTAAAATAGCTTCGTAAATAAGCCATTTTTTCACGTAAAAAGTAAACAATAAAAATTGTTAATGTGGGTTATCCCTAAAAGATAAACATATACCATCGCGGACTTTTTTGTAGACCTTTTTATGGTGTACAATACTGTAGTACATTAATTTGATCTAACTCGTAGGGTTTAGGCAGCGTTTTTGCTAAATTGCTAAATAAGCCCAAAAAAATAGGTTAATTTACGACATCACGTTAGAAACCTCTAAAATTAGCAATGTTGCCTTAGTATATGATGCATGTATTATACATATAAACCTTCCTCTTGAATCACTCTATCTATTGGAAGAAACCGCATCAAAATCCTTTGCGTAGTTTTAAAGATTTAAGCGCACATAGGGATATAGGGACAGAAAAGGCGACTTTGTTTTATACTATGTAGTGATAACGCCAAGGAATGTATGCCAGGCGCTACAAACGGCCTGTACCAACGATATAATCAATGAAAAACTACCTGTTATATATAGAAAAGTATATGTAGTGACTACAAAGGCTGTGGATACACAAGAGCATGTGAATAAATAAACTGCCCACGCCAACTTAACATCCTCCTACGCTATACAAAACACTTAATACAGTCGGGATAAATATATAAAAATATTACCCAATAAAAATGTTTACCTGCAATCAATGGACAATGCGATAATGTACTATAAACATGCTGTAAAATTTAAGCACGTTATATTAACATTTAAGAACTTCTTTTGCGTAAGTACATACACATGAGAATGTAGAGGGTTCGATAAGCTTCGTCTACTATTCAATGTTTGCTGCGTAATCTGATTATTTTGAACATCGGATATATGTTGGGTACGTAACATAAGTATGCTTGCTAGTGTGTGGTTATTGTAAGATTGAAGTCTCCAGGGTTGGAATTATGATTTAAGTTTCATTGTGAGAACGTAATAGAATTTTGCCAATGTGCTCCCATTTCTCGAAGTAATAGTAATGATTTGAGAAATTTTGCGCTGATTGAAATAATTTAGGTTTGAGAAGTAGATTGTATTGTTATTGTTAGAAAGTAACACTGTTTCTAACATTTTTTGAAGATTTAATTATTTTGAGGTAATTCATTTATGAGGATCAGGAAGCAACTCACACTCGTAACCTATATCTTTAAGATAATTATACTCCGTTTACAATAAGATTAAACATTTACACAAACCTTTTTTACAGTCCCTTCAACCGATTTTGACTTCTATTCCGTAGACTTAAGGATGACATTAGAGGCAAAAAGTGGTTACAATAACAACTGTTTTTTGCAGCTGCCATTTGTTATGCCACCAACGCAATATAAGTCAAAATCAGTTGAACGGACTGTAAAAAGGGTTTGTGTATATGTCTAATCTTATTGTGAACGGAGTATAGATGGAAGATCCATCACGCGGATATATTGCAAAGGGTGGGATAAGTCGTGCCCACAAAGTAAGTATACTTCGTGGTCGTGCCAGACAGGTATAAGAATCGCTGTCGTCAGCCGCGGTTACTGGCGGTACCGTACTAAGCTCAATTACTTTATGTGATTTTAATTTTAAAATACTAAAGATTTAAGTACTCCAATTAAAATCTGTTTCTACAGTTCCAATAAAATTTAAAAGTACCTAATAGAGAAATATAAATCAAAAGTTCTGAGACGCAAAAACCGTGTTCCATAATTTAAACTTCTGCCTGTATATGGAAAAGCTTAATTAAAAACATCATTAATAAATTCATCTGGCGAGATGTCGGAACCATCGACACAGTTTCTCGTGGGACTTAAATAGCGAATCTTAAAAGCAATGTAAAATTTTAAAAGTTTCAGAAGAAAATTAAGGATCGCAACGACGGCGAAGGTTTTGTAAGCGCTGGCAAAGACTTGCACCATGTCCTAACTTGGTTAGGCACGGTGACTTACCTCGTTAACGGGCGCGACGAAATATTACAGAAGTAAAACTCAAATTAATCTAGGTAGAATGATTTTTTCCTAAAAGGATTTTCCACTGCTAATGAGCTAGATTGTTATCCGTCGCTCGCCGCCGCCTTTGTGGGAACTGCCACTGTTTAGCTTTCTGAAAACTCCAGTGAGTGACTAACATTGTTTGGTATTTTTATTAAATTTTGTTATTTATACAGTACTCATGTTTTCTTTGCTGGGTCGTAATAATTATTTTGTACCAATTAAAATAGAAACGAAGTTTAGTTAATAAATGTACATAATATACTTTATTTTTTCAACCTGTATTGTTACACTGCTAAGCAAAGGTCTCCTCCATAGTCTTTCACTCCTTCTTTTTCTATTTTGTTGCTCAGTCTGACCAATCTTACATATTCAATATTTATAATAATGATAGTGATTTGCCTTGTTTCAGCTTTTATTGTCCCATTTTCATTATAATTTTCCCTTTGCTCGTGTCTACCTTCAATAAATTCATGACAATAAGCAGCTGATACTAGTTAAGTTGACTTGAAAATTACATAGCTATTTATGTGAGTGATATTTCAATTTTAGCCCTCGTCTATCAGTCAAAGTAGCCCCGCAGTGCGATTTATACCGTTGTTATTGGGTAATAAAGACATAAAGGCTCGTAGCTGGTCCCCTAAACAAGGTGTGCTTATCTTACTATCGATTGGAGCAGCTGTAACGGGCGGGACATATTACCCTGATTCTATTAACCGCATGAATACGGGTGGTCTCGGAAAAATTACGACCTTGCAGTCCAATTCGACCATTTTTTTTCAAACCCACTTTATTATTCATCCATTCAAATGTCTAAAAGCTGAAATGACTCTATCTACTAAACTCCACGCTTGTAATAATAAACGACAAAATAACATAATTTATGCATCTACAACTTTGCTACAGCGTTCTGCATAACAATGGCGACGCAGAACAAAGTCAGCTGGGAAATGTATCCGAACGCGTTCGAGGGACGAAATTGAAACGTTCACTTTTTGGTTTTAGAACTTTCTTTCAAATTCTTTTTTCAAAGAGGTTCGAATGCAGGCGCCATTTTATTAAAATAATTTCTTTATAAAACAGGTCGCTATAATGAGATGGTATCTGGTGCCTGTCCATTATTTTTTATCTTCCAAGTTAATGAGGTGAATTCCTGTAGCAGATAATAAGTTGTAGTGTTATAATTAACGTCATATAAAAGATATTAGCCTATTATTTATGTAATATTTATCTTATCGAAGAAAACACATAAAAAACAAAGCGGCAAATTATGAGCACAAATAAATATTTAACCGTTAATAGAATTAAGTAAGTACATACTAATCCAAAAATCGTTTTGAAAATAGCAGTCATGGTTGTTAAAACCACTCAAAACCGCAAATAGAGCTAAAACTATTTGTGACCACTCACCCATTTAGCGGTCCTATGTATTTGTTCAGTCGCGTTTGATAGACTGATTTACTGTGACTAAACTGGGTTACTATTTTTTAAAGCACTCGTGTTAAAACAGATACACTCCGGCCATTCTCAACGTGCCAGATAAATTTCCACCATTTCTCTCATCTGGCTTCCGTAACCCAACAAACGCTGTAGTGTCTTTTTGTTTTGAACCGATGGAATTACAGCATTAATCAGCCGAGATGAACCTTTTAGCGAAATGTCAAATGGTTTAAGAAGATCTTGGTAACGAGGCACGGTTAGCAGAAACAAAAGAATGTTCTGTCTGCACGGCCAGCGAGACTGGGGAAATGAAATAGCTGCGGTAAGCACTTGATATAAAATCAGAGGTCAATTGGATGGGCTGGGGCAGTACATCTTGTGTATTTTAAATTGGAATTTAGCGAACTATAAACTGGGCAAAAAATATAAAATAATCGGATAAAGCAATTTAGTCAAAGAGCCCAGTCGCCACAAAAGGTCCGTCAGTTTTAAATGACGTAGGTCTAGCGGCTCTGGGATCTTGTCCACAAAGACATGCTGTCAAAATTAAAATCAGGCTTTATAATCGTTTTTTTGGTAAAATATTTTATGTCGGTAACTCGATACTTTAAGTACCTACATCCGTGAAGATTGATGCATGATGCAGTCGGATGCACCGATAGCCGACAACCGGCTTTCTCCCAGATAAGCGGCAAGTCCGCTCTTTGTCTGACCACATTAATTTAAGGCTATGATATAAACCCGTTTGGAATTGTTAAATTGATTGTGCTCACTGTGTAATCGTAACCCTTATTTAAGGCCGCGCTGTGCTTCACCGGTGTAAGTAACAAAAGTAAAGATGTAAAAGCATTTGTAGAACGCCTCAAGCGAATAAACAGAAAGATGGTTCAAAACGTAATCTAAATTTCCTGTTAGAATTGAACGAATGTGAACTCGATCCAAATTCCGGCTGGCGCGGGATTGTAGCGTTCAGGTGTAACATGGTGGGCGCCGGGCGCGACCGGTCAGGCGGTCGCCGCCGGCCCGGCCAGGTCGTCCGGCTGCCGGCCGTCCAAGCACACATTTCCGCTTGATTAGAGGACGTGCGAGTCGCCGAGGACACCTGCGCCATCTGTATGCCGACTTTTCAGTGCGCTTTGTTTTGGAATTCTGAACGTTACCCCGACGAAGTTTTATCGCTGAGGACTGAGGGTGGGTGGTACCCGATGCGGGTATCGTTTGACTTTTGCCCGACGGAAACGAAAATTTCACTGTGATATATTACGTTTTATTTCATTAGCGATTTCCTCTTAGACTTCAGAATAAGTGGGCTAATTTTATTTCCGTAATGTTTTTACGTCTTATTTTGTCTAGACCTTTTGCTGTATGTAATAGTTTATGAAACGTAAATATAAATAATGTTTCAAGGATAATTTACTTGACCTTTTCTATCATATTCAAAGAAATGGGAAAGAAAACGAATTATGGGGGTGTATAAAAGTTATTGCTTGTTTATGAAGGTCTGTTTTTATAGGGCCCTAAGGGAGGAACTTCTTTATCGATGCTTTATAATGTAACGGTTATCCAGAAAGATAATAAAGTTTGTGGGTTAAGTGCATTACAGATGTAAATGAACGCTTTTATTTATAACTGTTTCTTTTGTTTCAGGATTTTCCGTGTTTACTTTGGGCTCATGATCTCAAGTATCTCCACGTTATAACATCAAGCCCTGCCCACCATTAGGTAAGTCCGAAAAAATAAGTGTCATTCTGAAAAATAATTAAAAAAAAACAATTTTCATAACAAGAATTGTAGTAAAACAAACCGTCAAAGCAAAAGAAAATCTCATTGCTAACAAGCTTTTTCAGTAAACAATACGAAATGATTATTTATGCAAGCAATCCCAAAGACTTTGAACAAAAAACGTGAAAAAGACAAAACAAGAAACAATCTGCAGACCGTTTACCAACTTCGCCTTGTAAAGGCATCAATCCGCCATCAAATTGCGTAGAAAGGGGTAATTTGTATCTTTTTTTCAATAAAGCAACACCTGTGCCTCGGCCATTTGTGCTCCCTCTAAGCTTAAAGCTTTGTAAATGTTACACCATTTGTAGCGGAATTGAAAAACTGTTTCGTTACTCAGTCGCAACAGTTTGCCGTGCGGTGTGGAGTTGGCCTTATTTGTCACTGTGTTGTTTTACTTTTTTGTTAAGTAACTACATAACATGTGTCGTGCTAGTGTTGTTGTTTAATAATAAGTTTTAGGACTTCGTAATTTCAAGAATAATACTGGGTTTGTGCGGGTAATTAGGTATTATTTTCTTGTTGCTTTTATTTATTTTTTGTTATAGCGCTCTTAAACCTATTATTTGTTTTTAAAGTCTTGTAATATAAGCTGTGTTTATGTATTGCGTGTTCAGCAAAAATATTACCCTTAACTTTGTAAAATCATACGCAAACTTTATTTATAAAATGTTTGAAGTTTGACCTCTCTTCAATTCAAATTCCTAACTCACTTAGCTACATATCGCCTTCATAAAAACATTTGAAAAAAGAATGTGTAAGTAATAAAAGCACACATTCTTTTTTCAAATGTGGCTGTCAAAAATTAATGCCATCTTTATAATACCTCGACCAACAATACAACGCATCACTAAGCAACGACAAACCCAGTCAATTGGCCTTAATAAATTACTATTAGTAAAATAACTATTATAATAAAGATACAGCGTACATTTTTTTCCTTTTATTTCTTTTATGGGCATTCAACGGGCAATGTTTATTCCGTACACTGCCGTTCAAAATATATGACCAATCATTTTTCAACGACACTCGCTTTCAGACAGATTTAAAGCGTGGTTTGAATGACGCGTATTTCCAATGTGTCAATCACACGTATGGCCGCCCCTAAATGTACAGTGGCGTGGTAGTGGTACGTCAGGGATTCGTTCGAAATTATCGACTGGCAGTGTACTGATTCTGGCAATTAAGTTCTTAATTAGGTAAGGTTTCTAGTAATATACACATCTGACATAGAAGTCAAAGTTTACTGTATCAAATTCTTTGGAAATTATTTTTTTTAAGGTGCCCTTATAGTGTTTCGGTTCAACTCGTAAACTATATTTACTTTTCATAAGCACAAAATCATTCATCGCACGTTATGTCTACATGTTATAATATTTGTTTGTTATTTGTAACTTGGAATCTTATGAATAGAATGTGTTTATCTACTTACGCTTTTTTATGCTGTTCCTGTCGTCATCCTTTGTAATTTATTCCTGTATAATTGGATCAAATTAATATTTACAAACCTGAAAAATAAGAATGTTTTGCTTTGACATGTCTGTCAGTGACAGTCGTCAAATTGACGACCGCCAACATTTTCTTCTAAAATAAGTTTTCGGCTACTAACGTAAAACCTCTATGTTGTATATCTTGTAAGCTTGTTTGTCTGTGTTAGATAGTAAACGGCTGAACACCCGCTGTATTATCGTGTGTTTCTTTAGATCTTATTCGCACTAATATTATATTAAAAAAAGTATTATAATTATGGGCAAGCGACAATTATTAAGTCTGGCCGGTATTATAATACCTTGCTATAGAAAAGCAATTTGACCGTTCTAGAAAGATGATTCATAATTGGATTTTTTTTACGAATTTCGGAACAACGGTCAGAAAACAAAACCTGTCAAAGAGGCAGTCTGGATTTCGGAGCCGTTTGGTAAACACGCGGATTGCTCATACGCTTACGTTGCTGGAGTCTAGTTCTTGGAGTCGTTTGGTGAACACGCTGATTGTTCATACGCTTACGTTGCTGGAGTCTAGTTCTTGGAGCCGTTTGGTGAACACGCTGATTGTTCATACGCTTACGTTGCTGGAGTCTAGATCTCGGAGCCGTTGGGTGAACACGCTGATTCCCCATACGCTTACGTTGCTGGAGTCTAGATCTCGGAGTCGCTTGGGTAACACGCTGATTACCCATACGCGTACCTTACTGAAGTCTACCAGTCTACTTACTGAAGTCTACCAGTCTGCAACCGAGAGTCGGTTTAGAGGCTAAGTCGAGCTGTCGCGTGCCTCTTGCTGCCCAGGGCTGGTCCTACTGACCGCCTGGGGGGGCCTCCGTCCCCGAGCTGATCGCGTCAGACTTCTCTTCGGCTGATCCTGTACGCCGGCCAGGCTGGGGATCATAATCCTCCTGGATACTGCCTAACGTTAGTGCGTTTAGGTCAGTGCTAACTTTTATACTTACAATTGTTTTTGATACTCATCACATTTTAACTTTCGTGTGAGAGCTATTAAATTCAATACGTACAATTCTGCATAGCCTTTTATTTCTCTTAAACTATCAGAATTGTTACACCCTGCACTAGGAATTACTCCTGTGTCGTGGGTGCGTTTACAAACATATAAACTCACATACACAAACAGCCAGACCCGGAACAACTATCTGTAGGCCATACAAATATTTGTTCCGTGCGGGAATCGAACACGCGACACGCAGCGCACCAGTCGATCGCCAACCACTGCGCCAACCGTGTCGTTTAAATTAAAAATCTCAACGTGAATTTTTATTGAAAATGATATCAATTCATTAACTGTGTTTATATGTCCACATATTATATCCACCTGGACATTACACCGGTAGCAACATTAGTAGAAAACTAAAAAGTGATAAATAACTTTAGCACAGAACATACATGACTTTAGTTTCGGAAGTCGGTGGCAATACAAAACAGCAAACAGAACAAAGCCACCGACTTCCGAAATTAAAGTCATGTGTTCTGTGCTAAAGTTATTTATAAAATTTTGTGTTTTATTTTAAGGCGGTTCCCTTTTTTCAAAAAAGTTTTTATTTTCCACTTTTTAGTGACTCCTTATCACCCAAATCCATTAAGGAACGGCAACACAGTTAAAACAGAGATTGAAAATCCTCCAAAGAAAGAAACGAAAACGTCTTCTCGGTTTTTGTGTTTTGTTTTTCAGAAAGCGCTGAATAAATTTCGGTTTGTTGTATACTAAAACCTTCTCCAGAATGTAACAAACACTTTTCTGAACACCGCATCCAAATCAGTTCAGCCAAACGGGAGATAATCGCGGACAAACATACATACATACTTATAAACATACGGGTCGAACTGATAACCTCCTTTTTTATGTCGGTTAAAAACGTAAATCAATTCTAGACAAAATAACTATAGTTAGACATTTAAGTATCAACTGTGGAGATAAGCGCACTATAATTAATGTCGTGTGCTAAACCGTAATAGTGTTGGTTTAGCATACGACATTACATAGGTCAAAGCTTAAACACACAAAGTATATCGGACAAAAAGGGTAAAGGCTAGCAGTAGGTCTTTTTTACGTCACTGACTTGTAAGGATAATAAAAAACAATTGAAAATTCCGAGTAATCCTTTCATCAGAACAATGCTTTAGTGTACGTAAGCAAAAACTAAAGACAAGTTTAATAATTATCCATGGACAAGCTGAGCTTTTTGAGGTTGTTCGTAACTAAGCTTGAATAAATAAAACTAAGTCTAGATCTTACGTAATAACCATAATGTAAACCTAATAATGAACTAATAAAGAAATCTAATTACCATACCCTACATACAAAATGCAAATAAGCGATAAAACCGCCCATTGTATAATTTCACAAAACAAAATAATTAACTTACTTTGCTTATAATGTAATTACAACTAAGGTAATTATTACCCACTATAACACGTAAAATTAAAACACAAATTATTTACTGAACATTACAAAATCATAACGGAAACTACGCAATCTCCCGTCGCGTTCTATTATCATACAAGTTTTAGTTGATCTCGATTACTTAGCAATCTCCCTGATTAAGGGCGTGCGCACACTGGCGGTGACAGCGACAGGCCGGCAAATAGGACTATCGGGTACTCCACAATGAATATTTATGTGCACTGCAATGTCGTTTCGATGAGGTATGTTCGTTTAAATTGAACATAGTCTTTGGTAGGAGGTTTCTTCGTCGTTATAATGAATGAATTTAATGGACAGTCAGAGAAGCGGATTGTTTAGTAAATTGATTATCGAATTAAATTATCCGTTTATTTAATTTACTTTTATTTATTTATTTATTTATTTATTTAGGGACAGAAAACAGTTACACGTTACAATTTTTATATCAAAGCTAACTAAGTACATTTATTATACGTATAACCCACACTATTGTCCACGGATTAAAAAAAAAAAACTTAAAAAAGGAAAGGACGGAGGGTCGCTTATCCAAATTATTAATGAACAGAAGAGAAAAAAAAAAACAAAAGTAAGTTATGAAAAGTTGTCGGTAAGTACAGTACGGTCAACGTATCTTGACGCGTCTGAAGTTAGCCGATTAGCTGCGCAGTAGACAATTTCGTTCTTAAAAGTTCCATTGCGCAGCCAAACAGCTAACTTCAGACGCGCCAAGATACGTTGACCGTATTGTAAACCTATAGCCATTTTTTTAAATCGTGCTTTAATGTTTAATCGTGCCCTGTTACTTTTAATAATAATATTTTGACTAGCCTAATATTGTCCCAAAGGCCTCTCCTCTTCTCTTTCAGAGGAGCATGAGCAAATGAGCATTGATCACTACGCTCGCTTGAGACGATTTGGTGATTTCAGAATTATAATTACAAAAGTCCAAGTTTCCACACAATAGTTTTTTTTACCGAAGTCAGTGATGTCCAAGGTAAACTGACTCGCCGGTGACCACAGATATCTATATCTGTGCCGGTGACCGATTGCGAACACATAACCGATTCGACGATGGTTCATTATATTACTAGGTCTACAAAGGGCCAACACACAATTTTTACTTTCAAGTTTTTATTATTCCTAGCATATAGGATTAATAGTCGTATGGAATTAATTTATAAGTGTATCAATCTGCTTACCAATACATTTCCATGATTGTACGTGCAGATTGATCGCGTTAACTGGAAATAAGTAGGTAAGTCCTTCCTAAGTTGATAAAAAAATAAATTTCTCTTTTAATTTATTTCTGCGAATTTTATGCAGAGTAAGAAGTGAATGAAGTGAATACTACTTACTTTCCCTGATTACTTCACGATTTATTTAACTTGGCCACAAGTTCTTTCCATCGCTTAAAACCATAATAACGTAATTACTTAATGAAGTCTCGTAGCCATGAAAATAATTAAATTCCTTCTGTTTTCTTCGGGAAAATGAGGTGCAAACATTAGCCTCTGGTAAAGTATATTATGTTCATCATTGTAAGGCCATAATAGTGATGAGAGACACGAATATTTCCCTTCTTTTTTTGTCTCGTTTATTTTTCAAGATGATGTAGCAGAATTTTAATTAAAACTGAGCAGGTCAAGGTGTTTGTTTGCACCGCTTTTGCATAAAGGTTACCTGTTTATTTCACAGTGTTTTACGGGACCTAAGATATTTTAAGAACCTAATTTACTTAAAATTAGGTTACGCTACCTGAGTAGGAGTAATCTCTGCGAGGCCTTTTAACTCAATTAATATTATAACAGATCAATTAGACTGAGTTAATTTAATTACAGGATGTTTAAAATAAAACAGAGCGAGATTCTATAAAGTAATTGTAACTTTAAAACAAATCTTGATCTCCTGTTATATTGAACTTTTCCAAAGGTCTCAAAGAGGCCAATTATCTATCTCCAATTTCTCGCAATTGGCCAAGTTGTAGTTGTAATTTACAAAGGTTAATAGCAGCCACCTATATCGAATCAGAGCTTCGTGATAAAATTTTATGGTTCGTTTCCACTATCGTTTGCAGAAATGGCTTCAACATTTACCTCGTTGACGATACCTGATTCGATAGCTGTTAACTTTAGTATGTAGATTTCAGGGCTTGCTTCGTCGTTCCAAGTGATCCCTGGATAGGCCCATGCGGGTTCTAAATTGAAGCTCGACGGCCGGTCGGACATAATGTTCTTGCAGTGACATGCTTTTGTCAGGGCTATTCAAAGGTGGTTGTCCGTAAGTGGGTCAGCTGGGATTTGCGTTCGATGAATTCAGTTATATGTTCCTTGCTGCCATTTGGCCTGCTCTTTGTTAGATCTTTTAGCTTTGCGATAGCTATTTACTGTACGTGCTCTTATTTTCGCTAAACTCTACAAAGCTATGTATAAACCCAAAAACGTTTATGAACGAACTTTCATCCTCCACTTTATAACGGACTTATTCCTAACAACACGCCGAATATTTTTGTGCAAATACTGCCACTTTTTGCAACAATACGTTCACATGGACGTTTTTTTTTTTATCATTGTTATACGCAAACACAATGCGACTTCAATATTTGGGCGTTGGAAACAATTGTTTTACGTATATCCGATTGGTCAGGATAGGTAACAATAAAAGCGGTCGTGAAAAATCAAAAGTGCCCGCGGTGGCCGTCGTAAAGTATTTTGAGGGTTTGAAAACCTTCATGTTTTAGAAATGGGCCGTCAAAACAAATGGCGGGTGAAAAATACAAGCGAATATAAACAAAGGCTTGTTTGGTCGTAGGTTGTTCGGCGTGGGGTGGCAAGCGCCTCATTTCGAAAGGCGGATAAGTGCGGCCGTAATCTGTGCCGGAGCTCGTGTAAATGCAAATTGTCCCATAAAGCCATCGCTCGCCCGTCCCGCTCCGCCCCTCTCTCTTAATGAAGAGCAGCATCTCGGACAGAAGCCCACGTCCGTCATCTCCACAGCGGTTTACGTGGCCTGTAGATACATGACGAAATTAGATTCGTCCCGAAATTGGTTTGCATACATGTTGCAATTAGGAGAGAGATTCCAGTCTAACACGTTTTTGGGTCTGTTTCGCTTTGTAGACGGTAATTTGTTTAGGAGTAAAGCCAAGCTAGATTAAACCCTTTAAAAAAATCTCTAGTACTTCTTTTGATACTCATTCTTTGTTATTTAAGTTCCATAGAATGTGTACTTTACGAAAGAAAGCGTCTGAAAGGAAAAACGCTAACTATACTTAGAGAAACTTTGATTAAGTTCATCAGCAGGCGAAAGCAACGCATTTTTATGACAATGATAACATAAAGTTTATGAGTGTTGTAGTTTCAGCGGTTGGTGTAAAAGAAAAGTACGTTATTTATCTCGACTTGGACCGAATTTTCTTTTGGGCACTGTGGAAGTAGGCTTGGGTATTATTGACACGCAATATTGAGAGAAAAGTTTGGAGTTCCAACGGAATAAACTCACTAGCTGAAACTTATTCATCATGTGCAAGGCTTTAAAATAACGATGGCCGAATTTTGTTAACAATTTATTTTGATCATCAAAAACCATCAACAAAATTACCACTTCTCACCCCAGTTTTTTCATCGAAGATTTATTATTGCAGTTTTTGTAAGTAGTTTAATTTAACTTTACTTCAAAATATTAGCCAATTCAAAGCCAGAATTGCACTTTGAACGTAATTTACGAGAAAAAAAAATCTTGTTGCTTTTCCAAAAGAATATAATTAATAAATTGTCGTATGAAAATGAATAAAAATAAACGTTTTCTAATATTTTGTATACATCAAATTATAATCATTAACTTTCCCCTATTGCTACCATATCGGCAAATCCTTAAGTTTTATAACCGCCTAGTTAAGACTAGGGCTGTCCAAAACCCATCCAATTTATGTTATACCAAATTAACAGTTCTGTACTGTTGTGTCTCTACTCTGTAATCAGTTTCACTGACTTACTGCGGCTCGGCCTATTACCGGCCATTATCCTAACGATTACGTTTATTTTAATTACTCTGATTGGTTTCGATAACGAACGATGTGAATCGGTTATGATTCTTTTATATCATTGTTTTTATGTTTTCTGTGTGTTGTGACTTTTGATATAAATGTGGCAGTTTGAGTTTTCTGTCGTTGCGTGTTTCTACGAAGGTATAGGTTGATTTAAGGAGTTGCGCTTTTGTTTTTGTTTTTAGTTTTTAATGACCGTAGGGAAAAGTTTTGGCGCTTTCTTGTGTATTTTATGTATACCTTTTTAAAGCATAATTTTGTTTAGTCCTGAGTCCTGAAGGCCATTTCTCGTAGGTATATAATAAAAAACGTTGAAAATCTGGTCGCATTCTCATCTCAAAAATTGAGAAATTTTTAGCAGATTTAGGTACATTAGAACGCGAAAGTTTGTAGAAATTACTAGAATTGCTCCGTGATCTTACTAAAAATTTTGCTTATGATAATAACAGAGCGAAAAATGTAATCTCTTGAAAATATATCGTAGATATTATACAATACCGTAGGTACTTACAAGTTCGTGTGTATGCTAAATACCCCAACCAAATAACTAACACCACAACCATTCAATTCAATAAACACAACGAATATATAATACCCACAAATTAATTCGTAACTACCGACCGACCGCTCAGTCCTGAATGCCTATTCTGATTATCAATAAACGTTCTGAACTGAACATCGCCTTAAGTAGCAGTGGGTGAAACAATACGTACTGCCGAGACCCCGCCTTGAATTACAAATACGACGACTTGACGTGAATTCGAATAGGGACGAAGCTGAAGGAACAATATGTTTTATGTTATATGTAGTGGCTGATTAAACGAGGGACTTTTTGAACGAGAACGATTCCATTCTTGTTCCAAATAATGTAATAAAAATTGGAGCTTAATATTTTGTCTTTTTTTTGGTTTATTTCTCTTTGTTACTGTCCTTCTCTTGGGCCTCCCCCATTTCCTCCATTTCTCCCGATGTCGTGCCTCATCATCTCCCCATCATCTCACCTCATCTCGCCAAGGATTCAAGGCGTCCCGCCATTTTCTCCTCGGTCTGCCGCGACCCAGCATGACTGGTTCAAGGCTCCAGTCTTGCGATATGCGGGCCCACAGTTTAATGGCATCCGACAGACACGGCCCCTCCAGTTCCATTTTAGTTATGGAGCTTTTTGACCTACTTCGACAATTTGCATTCTGGAGCACAGTGTTATGCTTTTATGTGACTTTACATCATCGAACAAAAAAAAATGTATGCCAATCTTGCCAGTACGAAACTCAACTTAGGAAAAAGAAAAATAGATGATCGGTACCTCCCAGTTTAATCAAAGTTCGTAGCAAGGAGCAACCGCCATTATCATCTTACAAGACTTTTTTGCGATTCATATTATGATTTTTTTTTAACTATATAGTTAAAAAAACACTGTTGACTGCACTGAGTATCTTTCAGGGGGTGAATACGAACACCTTTTATTATGTAATCAGCTATGTTTAAAAATGAGTCAACTCTTCCATTTATTACATCGTTTTGTAGGGAACAGCTGCACCACTAAATGATATGTAGTGAATTAAAAGTTAACCTGAATATCATTCGGAACTACTACTTACAATGCCCTTGACTATGTTCCTCGTTTACCCAGTCATCATACTGCATAACAGCTTAGCTTAGCCTTATAAAGTAAAGGTTCCGTTGAAATTTCCGAGCACGTAATTGCTTCGCTATCGTGTTTACACCTAAACAAGTGTTCTGTCAGATAAGGGAATATTTTGTTTTTTGCTATAGTTTGAGTAAAATGGAAGTGTAGTTTTAGTAAGTTTATGTTTCGTGGAAAGAAATAATACTTTTCACCGTTTCTAGTTGCAAGTGATTACTTTTTGCGGTATTGTTGTTCTATATTCGTTTTTGTCTGTGGTTCCGCCTGTACGGAGGCTAATTCATTCGAGTAATGGGGCACTTTTGTGTTTAAGGTATAAGTACCGAAAAACTGGTTCGATATTTGAGGAACGGTATCCTACATAATTGAACCCGTAGGTATGTGAAATTATTATTTCTTTTGTTTTTACATAGTTTCTTTCACATAATTTTAATTGCCATACTTTTTATGAGATATCAAAACGCGATTCCCATAAAAAAAAATTAGGCAAAATGCTGCGGTGACGTCTCTTATCTGCCAACTCAATTGACTTACTACACTATAAAAATAATTTTACTGTTAACTAAAAATTCATCAGGTTTTCAGGGTGAAAATATATTGTTTTATTTTAATAAGCCTTGGAATTATTAGTTGAAGAAGGAGATTTCGATTTTCGATTTGAGAAAGGACTGGCAGCGGATGGATGCGGCCTGCCCAAAACTGGGTTGGTTGGTAATCTCTGGGGGAGGCCTACGTTCAGCTAGCAGTGGATGACAGTAGGCTGATTTGATGATGATGATGATCATTGGTTCTTGGTAGACTCCACACTCCACGTCTCTATTGATTATAAATGCATTTAGAGAAGCATACAATCTTCCAAGTTTTAACGTATAGTAGGTACTTACGAGTTACCTAACCCGCATGCTTTGCTCATGCTTAATTAGGTCAAAGCAAGTTTTTAATATCAATCGTCTATCACTACGCAGTTAACAACCCCATAAAAATTAATACTTCAAACAACCTGCACTTCACAAGTGCACATAATAAATAGCAGTCATAATTAAACGCAAATTGACGACCATGTATCTGTTTCCATAAACATTTTTGTTTCCACTTCGCGCCGATTCGAACCATTAAACTGTTTTTAACAATTATAAAGAATTTGTAATAGTTTTTACTGCTCGTAATATATAAGATCAAATCACAGAGAACGTGTCGAATTGTGTAATTGTTGTATTGGTTCACTAGAAAAATAATTATGGAAGTTTTGAAGATGTTATATTGATGGGCAGTGGAGCGCGACGGTGAGAACTTTTCGAATTTTGTTAATCTACATTTGATACTGGACGGAACGGAATACGCTCGTGGTTTTTTTTTACCGCAAGATTGGGTTGGTTTACTGTCTTTGAATATTTAGGTGACAATGGTCTATGTGGATCTTGATAGTTTATAGTTTTGATACTTTAGAATTTGAGGCTTTGCTATGTTTGTCTATTGTAGATTTTTGAGTCGTTAAGCTAAACCCAGTGTTTGCTGTCAAAAATAGATAAGATTTTTTTTATGCGATAGAATATTCTTAAAGAATTTCGGTGTGAATCATGAATAGTTTAAGAAAACTACCGACTCATTACTTGCAGTAGAGTTTTTAATTAACGTTATTTAAACATTCTTAACTCTGAATACTATTTAAAAAATGAGGTCAATAAGTTAGTGGAGAATACTTGAAAAATTAATTAGTTTACCGAGTCTTTCATATTTCCTGTTCAATTAAAAGTTGCACAAACTTCCTCTGAAAAGCTGACATTTTAAACTAAAAGTACTTCGTGTTAAACGTCGTGTTTATAGTTTGAAGACTTTATTTACAGTGAACATACATAATTTATAAGCTTACATAGTGTAATAATATGTACATGTATACAAAATAAAGAGAAGAAAGAGGTCATGGAACATCAAAAAAATTGTTTAGTTGTTTTTATTTTGTATTTATGTTGTCTATTTTCGGGTATCTTCACACGGTCCGAAAAACCGCGGTTTCACGGTCCATAAGCCCACGTCAATCTACATTTTTGAGTACGCGAGTCGGTCACAGCGATATCCGATACGCTATATTGTGTACCAGAGCATAGATATCCTCGAATAACGGCCAACTCGGCCACTGAGGAAGGCCATAACGTTTCGTGGGAGACCGTTTAGAATCGCCTATATATGCTTGTAGTTTTGACGTTTAATATCGTATCATGGGAACCGAGTTCCGATTTCACACGTGAACCGACTCTGGTTTAAAACTTTTACTGCGTATAGTCACGTAACCTTGTTAGTGCGACAACAGTAAAGTTCGAATTATCTCAATATAAACATAATCAAGTTTGTTTATTAATGTTGTTAGTGGAGGTCGTGAGGTGACTCTCATATTATACTGCTTTAAAATTCAGATATCTTAATCTGATCATTAGTGTCCTTTACCTGTACTTTATTAATACCCAAGCGATATGTATCTTATGCATTCAAATTCGAATAATATTGTGATTGTGCCCCATTATAATAAGATATTTTGTATGGTTCACGAATATCGTTCCGGGAATTCTTTTTTGTATGGCTATAGGCTTTAATTTATTTTGACTTTCAAATATCAAAGGTAGTTGAACAATTTAATCTGCCTTCCGATTTCTATGAAATCGTAAGATGATTCAACGCTGTTAACTACGGTATTTTAGTGCATCGTTAAGTTTCTTATATGGGCTGTAATCTTAATTGCAACCATCATCTTAACTTTATGTTTCGACTCTTGAACTCGTCGATTACCACTGAATATTAAAAAAATGTTATGACTTATTCCGCGAAGAATGAGACATAACTGTACGAAAATTATGTCTTGGTTTAATTGCAAACTTTTCACAAATTAAATCCAACAATATCTTTAACATCCTGCAACCAAACTTCATTATATTGAATCCAGCCATCACCGCTCTAATGACGTAATCAAAATGCTGAATATTTTAATATTCCGAAGTTCTTTTACGTTATTTTTGTTCGCACGTAACCGTTTGTTTCATTTCGCTCGTCTATCACAAGTAAATGGAAAGGAAGCAGCTGTCACCGAGACAGGTTGTAAAACGGCCTACAGTCGAGGTACCGTAGGGCTGCCGTATTTCTAATCGTGACTTATCGCCACTCATAGTTAAAATATTATGTCCGCTGTAGTCTGGAATCCCTACACTTTAAGCACTGTTAGTGTTTTGTTTTATGTGTCCGTTTTCTTCGCTACGTAGCACCAGTTTATCTTGGTATCTTTGCAGCTTATTATCTGAAACGATTCCATCGTTTTGGTGTCAATTGTTCCACTTTTATAATAATAGATAGCTCTAAATATTACCAGTATATCATACTGGATTGTATAAACACGGGCTATAAATATTATGTTGAAAAACCTAATGTTTAGCCGTTAGCTTAGAGCAAACTGTGTCCAGGGTAGGATAAACGTTCTCAATTTAGATATCGTCACATTTGCCATTTGTGTTGACTTTAGATAGGTACTTCATCAGACATGACCTAATTGAATGTCAGTGGTTTTAGGTAAAACCTCCTCGATTTTATTACCACCTCGAAAGTCAGAAGAATCTAAAGAATGCCACACATAATGTGATACCCCTAATAACGGTGTGTGCTTGAGCAACCGATGTTTTTATAATATCGCCACTTGTAGGACGCATGCGCGACTTTGGAATTTAGACTTGTTGTTAGAACTTTTCATAGAAGACAGAACCGGTTCAGGTTTTCCGTGAAATGTTAAGAGTACGGTTACATTTTTATGCAAATATTATGTTCAAAGAGTTCCGAGAAAGTTTAATGTTAACCAAGTATTTATTATTATGAAGCTATTATGAGTTTAGAGCATAAGGTTTTTAAATTATCCGACATAAGATTTAACGTTCGGTAATGGGAAAAAAATTACCTACGATGAGGTAAAATTATTGTGGGGACACTAGCATATTTTAAAAACAACAGAAAGAAAGTACCTAAATCAGTACTAAACGAACATTTTGATGTATAATAAAAGCATTGTATCTATTAGCTAAGATAGGAAAAACTCGAATCTCAGTCAATTTCATCGAAAATCTTATCCGATTTGCATGAAAAAATCGTCAATGAAATGACAAGCTTTCTTACCTTTAAAAGTTATTACATAAAAAGCTTTTGAAGTTGATGTTACGGCTGAATACTATTAATAAAATTATAATGTGTTTTAAGCTTAAATTCTCCGACTGTTTGTCAGGTTATGACAATAAGACAAAGTAGTGCAACATAAGTATGCAGAAAGCCGTGCTTACTTGGAGGACATTTTATGAACACGATGTAAAATGTTAAGTACAAATATTTCGTGTGTACCGGTCCTAAATGGTACTTACGCGGTTATAAATTGTTTAATATTATCACACCTCATTTTGGTACCATTTGGAGATTGGTACATACCATTATTTTCTGAGTGCCTAGATGAGTGTACCACTACACTGAGTGTTGTATACTGTACCTATAGTATCTAAGTAATGTTTTAAGGGCAATGACAAGAGGTACAAAACGCAATAAAAAGGTCCAATGTAAAAAAAAAAACTACCAGAGTTAACAAAAATACTCGTAATACAAAAGAAGTAATCCTAACATTATTTCTCAACATTCTTTAATAGTTAGACACAATAAGAATCTTACTTGAACTCTGTTTTGCAACAATTCCGACCAATAACACACATGTCAACTGTCATTGGCATACTTATATTGCTGTTTCCCTAAGGCCAACGACACGTAATCAAAGTGGATTGATAGAAAACAGTTTCGGTCTTGTTGCACTCACAATCAAAGCGTCCAGACGGAAAATTGAATTAATCGAATCATCTGCTCATGCTTTGAGTGTCGCCGACCGTTTCCAGGCGCATTCATTAATAAATACCTAGCCTAGTCAGGGTGCGCCCTACTGGGTAGGTCGATGTCACACTTCTTTGAAGCAATTATATCGATGCAGTATAGAACTACTGGTGTGTCTATTTTAGTATGAAGTTGACTTAGGACTAGAATTATAGACGTCCGGAGGGGAGTTCAACACCTCACTCCCCCCCTGACCAGAGAAGGTCCGCAGAAGCGGCAGCAGCCGGGGGTTACGGAAGTATCTCCAGTTCCCGCGACCCCCGACCGACGTGGGTGTGAGATGGAACACCACTACACCGGGGTGGTTTTTAATCAGTAAGAGTCTGATAGACCCCTTCTCCCGCCCCAGGGCGGAGGACATCCAAGAGGATTTTCCATCCCGGTACAAAAAAAAAGGACTACAATTATTCATTCGAGGGTTGCGGAAGGACCGGACGTTCTCGCGACCCCAGACGTAGGTGTGAGATGGAATACCATGGTGGTTTTAACCGGTAAGAGTCCGACACACCCCCCGTCTAGGGAATAGCTCATGACGATTTTCCCACGCTAAAAAAAAACTAGACTAGACGAGAGTTATTAAAGGTCATCAAAGAATGTTGTCAATGTAAAATGGCCCTGGACTGGTAGACTGCCTAAAAAATTTGGTCTACCTTTGTAAAGACGCCAGCAAATCAAACTATCCAAAACTGTTAAATTTTCCCAATTGAACATAAACCTAATTATTTTGTAATAAAGTTAAAAAAGTATCAAAGTAATTTGACAGATTGGGGTAGCTGGATGTGGTGGCATGTACCTTTTGTTGCTTAGTATACAGTTTACACAAATATGTAAATGACTAATAAAAACCTGCAAATAAACCAAATAACCGTTTAGACATTTTTCTGCTCTATTTACTTGTTTATGGAAGGCTAGAATGCCCTATATCGTATTCGCATACCCTAAGAGTATTCAAGTGTGTCCTTTGTCTTTAGATCAAGTAAGCGACAACATTGAAGCGTCCATTGTGCGAAAGGGTTTTATTACTAGAGTCAATTTTGAGTGACGTGTAGTAGTGGAGGGTTAAGCGAAATTTATGTGTGCTAGTCATTTAATCCAAGAATGGCGTTCTCGAGACATGCTCACTAAATTACCTCGTCCTCTTTATGCTGTCTCAACTCAAGTGTCGGATTCTCTCGCTACAAACTTTATGCACTGTAATAAACTGCAACGGTACTCAACACGACACGTCGACTATGAAATTGAGCCAATATTTGAGTTACACATTTTTCCCCAAGCGACGACATTACAGCAAAACCATTCAAAATTTATCGTTTCAAACCAAACGCGGAAGCTCCAGTCAAAGCCGTAAAAATCTTACCGTTGCGTCGGCTGCGCTTTTGCTCAAACCAACGGTTAGTTGGAAGTGAAATCCTCCCATTCATTCGTTCATTCATTCATAAAACGCATTACCGTCACCGCGCACCCTAACCCCGCCGTCTCGGTTGCAACGCGGAATACGTTAAAGGGGATCCTCGGTACACTGCAATACGGTATGGAAACGTAAACGCGGGATTTTGTTGCAAGTTACGCTTGCGGAGTCCCGGGTAAGCTTAGCTCCTGGGTGTGCATCGGGCTTTGTGCCCGCTCGAGCGAGGCCGCCACGTTTTGTATTCGCCTTTAATAAAACCGGAGGAAGGGAATGAATATGTCAGTTTGTGAAGATTGGGAGATGATATTCGGTGTACCTACTCTCTGAATTTTTGTTTGAAAACTATTTTTGGAGTTTTTGAATTATTCTCTCTCCGGCCTAGTTTTTAAAGGAGACAAATAGTCAAAAGATTTATTAAAAAGGTCTGTGTTATTGTTTATCAAAGAACTCTTATTAATATCCACGTTTATTCAAATCAAAATTCTTGTCCTACAACAACATCAAATAGATTCTCATTTGTACCAAATATTTTAGGCTTAAATAATGTTCCAGCATTATGAACACAGAATATTATTTGTTATGTAGGTAATTCAAAACCCTTGTCTGTTTGAAGCCATTTGTAATGTTATTAGGTAAGTACTTGTCATTGTACATGACGTAAATTAATATCATTTTAAGTGCCGAACGCCTGAACATCTGAAATTCTGAGTGTTTCATTATTTAAGGTCTGTAAACAAAGACACTGTTTCAACAAATATAAACCTAGGTACCTAAAGAGTTATTATTATCACACAATCCGCTACTAAAGTTATCTATTTATTAATTAAAATTGACCAGCGATCGAGGAGATTATAAGTTTAAAACAATAGGTACCCGGTAGCGATTTCCGCCGGTGTGCTCCGCGCTCAACCCGCAGCACGTTGCTTCATTGTATCAGAAATACAATTTTTATTTACCATCACAATTGTGTCATCCGACTTCCTTTCGTATAGACAAAGAACAACGGTTTTATCAACGATAACTGTTTCACTCCCATTCTCCTTATTGGCAATCGGGCCGTATGAGCGTGGATTTTTATCTGTCAGGAATGCTTCCCACCGCCCCAATGAAGACAATATATGAGTCTGTCTAATTTATTTCATGGGCATTCCTTATTTACGGAGAACACAGATTTTTCCCATTCGAAGGGAGAGTAGATTTATTCGCCGGCTCATTTCCCTAAAACCCACTTCACTTAATAACCCTAAAAGAGGAGCCAGATATCTCACACGGAATCCGTGGGATTTTCGCTTATGCTCGGCCGCGCGGTCGCGTTCCAATGGGCCACAGTACCGATACCGCCGATCCGCCGTCTCAACGAGCTATTTCATTATTCAGCCTCACCGACTCCGTTAAAGATGGCTGCGATAGGATTGACTAATTTCGCAGTATGCTTTAGATGAGCGTCGCGTCGCGACTTCATTTAGGCCGAGACCATTTTGCGGGCTTAGAAGGAGATCGCTCGATATCTCCCACGTAAGCACGTCGTTTGCAACTCCCTCTCAAAACCCAGAACCTCCTCGTCTATCTAAATTTAACTTTTAATGCAAACGGTAACTTTAATTTTATTATAGGGAAAATCTCTCAAAGGAAAAGTTTTAATAACAGTCAAACAATTCATGACTGTTGTTTTTTCCTGTCTACGAAAGTCGAAGTCGGAGTTTCTAAACGTGTACCGCGATCCGTAGACTTGCGGCAAACACCGCGGAAATCCCGGCCAACAGATGCAAACTTCTATTCTTGAAAGCTCTCGGGAATAAATGCAAGCTTTATTGCTACTCACTGAATGAAAGCAGTGAGAACATGATGAGTTTACTGGAATTAAACGCATTCTATTTAGGTAGTTCAGTATACGATACGAGTCACGATGTATTCACTTTTGCCAGCACGAATCAGTGCAGACACTTTTTTTGAAATGTAGTTAAATGTAAACAAGTACGCTTTTAATTTGTGCCGCCGTTGCTTGGCCTAAATTCATTGACTATTCATCCGTGGGCCGCATCCAATCGCGCCGGGGCACGCCTAATCCTCGCTCAGCGATGAAAGTCAAAGCGAAAGCAAGTTGATGCTCGCTAAAAGCCCTTTGGCGAGGCGTCGAGTCGGTGTCGAGACGGTGGCGAGGCGGTGGCGGCGAGACGCGTGCGGCGGCCGACCTCGCTCGCCATTACCGCCCCAAGTGGCAAGTTTTGTGCTCGGCTCATGGGCGATTCATCGGCACCTCTCGTTAGGGCGTTCGCCTGAATACCGCCTTAGCACTCCTCATTATTGCGTTTATAAAGGCGCCCATACAGGAGCCTGATTCACTAAGACTCGCTCTGTTGGTGAAAGAGAAAATGGAATTGTGTAGACGTTTTGTTCGCTAAAGTTCCTTTTTTATTCTTTACCGTAAGCCGTAGTCGCGAGGGCGTATCTGAAGGAAAGATATTTTGTGGCAACATTCTGCATTGTGAACGTAACGACGTGACGTTTCTCCTGTTCTTTAGTTAACGTTAAACATTAAAGTAATAGGAGCACATAAACTAGACTCGTCGTTTTCCACATAGGTGACTTTATTTTGTGCTTTAATGAACTAGCTTACTTTTTATTCGCACTGGTCCTAGTTGTGGTGGTACGGTGGCACCAGTTTTTATAGGGCAGGAAATCCTAGTTAGGAGTCTGTTAGACTTGAGCTACATAAAAATGTAGTAGGTGGCGCATGTAGCTATGTGGGATGTTGGTTTAAAAAATGAATTTCCTGCTTTGAGAATTGTTTGGAAGGTAATACATATATTAATAAATCTGGTTATAATCGCGGCGAAGTAGTGTGGTTCTCTAACGGGGCTTTGATTGCAAAATCAATATTGCCGGGGCGTGCAACTATCGGCAGGTGTGTTACCCGCTGATATTAAAATTTGTTAGCCAGCTCCATGCGCCAGTTAGGGCGCGAGCAAGCTGCAAATCGGCGATGGCCAGCGTTTATCTACTTTAAATCGATGGCCCTTTGATTAAATTGATTTGCAGCTTCGATTAGCGGCACCCCTCTTTGATTGGCGAGGGCCAATCGGGTGTATTAATCATAATTATGAAACGTTGACGTCATTGAGGTGTTTAATTACTTAATGCTATCAATAAAAGCTGCCGCAGTATTTCTTTCAAGCTTTTATATAAATAAATGTATATCGTTAGTATCTTACCACAGAATTGTTAACATTTTGCGATACCTATGTGCAAGTTAGAATAGTGTTAAAACACCATAAAGTTGTTAAAGAGTGGTGTAAATGGTGTTTACACCGCTCTTTATCCAGAACATTATTAAAAATCGTTATTTTTTTTTGGATTGTCACGAGTTCCGATAGTTTAATTTATTAAATGACTAAACTTAGTTTCACCAATTTGTTTATTGACATGGAGATTCATTCACATTGCTCAAGACTCACTGTTGAAGTGAAAAAAATCTCTTTAGAAGGGATAAGTAGTGTTAATTTATTTAACCAACTACGCTAATTTTAAACTGTTTTACATTTTAAGAAGTCACATTTCTTACTCAACCTGTAGTTTACAGCATTTTCAGGTGCTTACAGGTAGTAGATTGTTAAAGCGAGGACTCTAGACGGGAGTGCACAAAAGTGTGCTAACTTAGACACTCCCAAGTCAAGGACATTTGAATTCCCGAGATCAAATTAAAAGTTTCTTTCAGCACTTCAACACTACCGTGCACTGGCGAGATTTTCATTTAAATAGCCATTTAATGAGAATATATTTGTAAACTTTTTTGTTTACTTTCAAGTTAGTTTAATTAGTCGTTCTGATGAGACCGCATTTGAGTAAATTATGTTCAAGTTTGTTTTTAAATTATACGAAGTTAGTTTTACTGACCCGTGTGTTGCCGGTGGGTTTCGTAGAAGCCGACAGAGGAATATTGACCAGAGGATGGGCAGCAGCAGCAGCGTCCTTCTGAGTACCATAACACCTACTGCGATCGCCAACATGCATCGGCCAAGCATGGCGATTACAGCTGAACCCAGGGGGGGGGGAGGTTCAGCTGTAATCGCCATGCTCCCTTGGGGGACACCTATAACTGTCTAAAGTTTGACATGGTGAACTACTTACCAATTTTCAAGGCGGTGTTTGAGAAGTCAAGTTTCCAAGTACTTGCAATATTTAAGAACCTTTGCCGTGGAGTTCATAATGTATGTAGGCGCAGGCATTCATTCTAATGGAACTCATTGTGCGAGAAGTGAACGTACGCTCCTCCACGTAGACTTGCCCGCTGCGAGTAACTACCGGGCTGCATTCTCCTCAGCCGGCCAAGTTTTCTCATTATGGCCGTTAGTGCCGCCCGCCACTCACGCTATTACTTACGAGCGTCAAACACGACACGTACGCACCAGCCCCGAATGCAATAAAACACATTTATCGCAGAAAATATCCTCCAGGAAAACTACCCATACGCTCAAAGCAAAACATCTTCTATTTCAATATGTTGAGCACCAAAGTTTTCGGCTTAACTTAGGGAGACTATTTTAAAAACGGCAGAGCACGACTTAAGCAACTCATAAAAGTGGAGAGGGCCAAGATATTTTCTCGGGGAGGGCGAGAGGAGCGGTTAGCCGACTTTTACACTGGTTTTATTGTCTCAACCCCTCGTAAAGCGTCCTTTGTGTTAGTAACGTCTCAAGTTGTATTAACACCGTGATAACTTTAGTGGGGACCGTTTGCTTCGACGAGTCTGATTGGCTCATAGACGCAATTAGGCCGAGAGGACGAGAGGCCGGAGTAAGCCGATAGTTTTGATAATAATTTAAATGGTGCCGATGACGTTCAGTCCTATAAATACTCAGGGGAGATTCAGACCCCTGATATTGAATTTCGTAAGCGAAACTGTATAATAAATTACGGGCATCCCTTAGCGTCGCGGCCTAAACGGTGTTTAGATGTTATGGTGTAATTAGGAAGGTCGCCAGTTTTGCCGGGTCGAGTACCCGAAACCGCTTTACAAAAGCGGTTGCCGGGTTAATATTCTCTAAATGTGAAACTAATACTAAACACGCGTTATGGAATTAGGACAGGAAACGACAGAGTACAATGAATATTAACTTAAAATAATGAGTTCATTAAAACGTGGCGACACACGAATAGTGAAACGAGCGATAATAAGCGCTGATACGTGACATACCTACCTAAATTAACAATCCATGACTCAGTTGTTGAGGAAAACATGAAGCCGACGAACTTTTCCAAGTTTGTAATTCGGTTTTAAAAAGAAAATAACTGAATGAACTTTAATCAAAGTCCTTATTTGCAGTCAGACAGAAACGAAAGAAAGTCTCTTACAATTATTAAAATCCGCATCTAAATGTTGTAACACTCCAACTTTTCAATAAGGAAATATTTAATTTCCATTTCAAGAGCTTCGACGGAGCGAAAACAAAACAAAAACTTGAAAACATATTCGATTTATAAAAGGAAAACGGGAATCGAGTCGTTGTTCATATTTTTTTTGGAGGGGGGCGTCTGATATCTGTGACGAGAATTTTCCGACGAATTTAGCGGTTTCAATCGATGACGTTGGTAATGGAAAAGTTCAATAGGCAACAACAAAGGCCGATATAAGTTAACGAAGCTCACGAAAGTAAAATTCACGATGGGAGCGCACTCTGGCGGACAGGAAATTAAAAGACAAAAGAGTGGCGGCCAGGGCAGTTTAGGTTCGGAAATGGAGGGCGTGCCTTACCCTCTGCGTTTTTCCATCGGCGCGAAACCGCAACCACCTCCGTATGAATATTAAAAAAAGCGGGGCCGACGTACCTATATATTGTGTTGTGATTATTCGGTTATACTGTTTTGCTCACGACAACAAAAACAATAACAACGACAGGCTGTGTGGTTAGCGTAGCTTAATGTGGATTTTAGTAAAAGAACCCATTTAAAATCTAGAGAGAAAATCAAAACGAATACACGTAAATATTAGCAGTAATCAGAACGTATCTACATAAAAGTTAACACCAACGCCTTCAAATGTACCTTCTACATTCAAAGACCCTTATCTACTAAAAGTAATCATCCTCCACGGCACGAGTATCAAAATGATTAAACATGCAATCTTTCACGTTGACGCGATGCCGAATATATTTGGAATGTAACAGAATTAATCCTTCCTAATACGGGATCCTCAATGTATCAAGACTACGTATGGTTTCTGTAATTCAGGCGGGCCGGTGTAATCCATTCGCGTCGAGCGATATCGAGTTTCTGGGGGAGGCTAGATGCCGTTTTCGCGCATCTTTATATGGACTCGCTCGCTACCTATCGGATGGAACAATGTGGTTCGAGACGCGGAATTCCGTGGAGATGCTGGGTGTTTATCCTCCCCTTTGTGTGGATCTGAATATGTTTGGTTTGCAAAGTGTCGTCCATAATGATAGGATCCAATGCATTCAAACTGCAAATGGATTGCCTGTTGTGGCTGGCTGTTGTTTGCTTGCCAAGAGTAAGGTTCGTTGTGGAAAGAGTTAATATTATTCTGAGAGAGATTGGGGAGATTACGAAAAGTTGGTGTGATTTTCATGTTAATTACACAAAATGGATGTTAATCGCGATACAGCCGATGATGACAAAGCGAAAGTTCAACATTCACAACTTTGTTTCCTAATTCAATTTGCATTTGGAATCGAAAACTTTCCGTGACACTGTTTTGCATTATTAATACTTCAGCATGGCGTGATCTCCCGGGAGGCGCACTAGAAACCATAAATTGAATTCCAACCTTCGCAATTAGTTATTCCCGCGCGTGAAAACTTTCTAGATCGTTCGCCTTCGTTAACAGATGTTACGGTGCTATTCATTATACATTCCGTCGAATTGTAAAGCCGAACATTTAATTTAAAGTACCTACCGAAGGCTCCTTTGTTAAATCGCCGAGCATTTTGGGCGGTATTGTTGAGGAAGCGCTGGAGCGGTGGAGGATTAGCGGCAGAGTGCTGCCCGCTAGTTTCCCGTTTACGAAGAACATTCATCTTCCAGGGAAATGCGGGACGATAAATAAAGGTGCGCAATATGGGTTGTGAGCTCGCCGGGTGTGCGCTAGTGGGCGCGCGTCGTGGAACGCATTAACCCTCCGGCACGTGCCGCCGCGCGGCGCCGCTCGCCGCCCGCGGACAAATGACAAGTCGTTCTCATAATGCTATATTGAATAACAAATCAACGACGTAAACAGCGTTTGTGCAATATGCTCCGATGAAACATCCTTTCGTCTACGACGGCTATGATGCCGTAGCAGGATAATAAAAAAGTTTTTGTGGCGAGCCTACCATTCCGCCGGCGCGGCACGTCTCTTATCGGCCTAATTTGGATCAAACAATTCCACTCCCCCATACAAATTGCGGAGAGGCACATTTGTTATCTGCAGTTTTCGGGAGAAATTATATTAAGATTTTGTGTTACGATAATGTTGTATATTTTTACTCTCCTCGTAGTTGAGGGCAACGCATCCTGAGGGAGCCGGATTTTATGATAACAATAAATTACGAAAAATAAACTAGATACCATCTGTGGCAATGAGATTTTCTTTTTTTTTGTTTAGATAATTAACAAGAAAATTTATTTTTAGAGATAAGTCTTAATCATTTCCCAAGACTATAATTATTTTAAGTACCTAAGTAACTACGATAAACTTAACATTGCTTCGTGTTTTGTATTTATAAATGTCTATATCTCCAAAATCTTAGTCTTTATCATGTTTATAAATAAATACCTGAACGTCAACTCTAGTAGGTACATTACTTTTTTTACGAAACAGTTTCATAACTCTTTACTTGATTGTTGCAGGTCCCCTGTGGCGTATACATGAGATGTTATGGGCTCCTGCGTAGCGAAGTGGCGCTGGTGGGTGGTGGTGGTGGCGTGGTCGTGGGGCGCGGCCGCGCGCACGCTCTGCCCAGCGCGCTGCGCCTGCGACGACGCATTGCGCGCCGCCTCCTGCGCCAACGCCAGCCTAGAGATCGTCCCCATACAACTCAACCCAGAAGCTACACACATCAATCTCACACACAATGCCATCGACAACCTTCTCTACACCTTCGGCTTCTACACGCAGCTTACTGTCCTCGACATCTCCTACAACAGAATCATAGACTTAGGTAGTAGAAACTTCGAAAACAACAACGAGATGACTCATCTCAATCTGAGCCATAATTTTCTAAAACGCTTAGATAAGGACACATTTATTGGACTAAAAAATCTTGTAGACTTAAATTTAGCAAACAATGAGATAACTAACATACATGTGCAGACGTTTAAAGACTTATCATCGCTAGAGACGCTCGATTTGTCCAACAATAAGTTAGTGAAGTTTGAACCGGATGCTTTCAAACCTTTGACTTCACTGAAGATAATTTCGCTCAAAAACAATTCCATATTAGACATACCGTCAGCAAATCTCGCTTTTATAATGCATCTAGAAATTTTAGATTTGTCAGAAAACTTAATAGAGCAAGTACCAAAGCACGGTATTCCATATTTACAGGAATTGAAACATTTAGACTTGAACAATAATTTGATTGAAAGCGTGGATCAGTTGGGATTCCACAATTTACCGACACTGCGACACCTGGATCTAAGTGATAACAATATGACATCAATCCCGACGTCGGCTCTGTCTAAACTATCAAACTTGTCCCATTTGTACCTCAGTGGAAACTTTTTTCAAAATGTAACGGCGCTGTCGTTCCAAAGTCTCTTCCATTTAAAACATTTACACTTGAGCAGACTGTACGAATTGGAGAGAATTGACTCAAGAGCTTTTGTGGACAATATAAACTTGCAAAAGATATGGATGAATGAGAATGTTAAGGTTGGCGATGTTCCTCCCAGACTGTTCCATGGTAATCCGAAGTTGACGCATATTTATATGAGAAATAATGCACTAGTGACTCTGGAAGCGTCACACTTTCCAATAGACAGACTTCAAGAACTTGAAATTGCTGGCAATCCGTTCGCGTGCAATTGTTCTTTGTTGTGGCTGTGGAAACTTGGAAGAGAAAGTGAAATTAGCAGCAGGAAGTCTGGGAACGCGAGTTCCATTCTTAAAATAGACTATGAGGACGTGAAGTGTGCTGCTCCGGCACACCTGAAGGGTGTCCTCTTTGTGCAGATTCCGGAGTCGGAATTTGGGTGCTCGAGTGGATGGGTGATAGTAGCGGTTGTGGTGCTGACTGTGAGTATCGTTATAAGCGTGGTTGGTGGTGTTTTATACTTCATGGGACCCTTGAAGAAGTGTAAGGGCGATAAGTCAAAACAAGTTATGACGAGCGTCATGATGAACGGTGACGTGTCCAAATTAGGGAATGGACTAGGGTATTCAACTCGGAGTAGGGAGCAGGACGCCAAGAGAGACGTAGACCGGTATCTAATGATCGGTTCGTCAGTGAGTAATAATTTTCATTCGTTGAATCCTCCTTGGCATAGTGTGGATAAGAATCCGTACTATCAGGAGGATAGTGAAGAACACATCTACCAGCAATTTGCCTATGAGACGATTCCTCATCACAGGACGCCAGAGAAACCACACATAGTGTATGTCTAACATAAGTTGTGCGCAAAGGACAATATCACGGGTATATTTTCTTTGCTAAGTTATACGAACGAAGTTGTGTACTGTCGTCAAAACGATGAAGAACAATGAATTTGCAATAATGTATATAGTGATATGAATAAAATGTAATATGTGATAGCTTTGTACATAGACGTGTAAATATATTACTCAGTACAGATAAAGACATTACTTTATAGACATTTTCGATTTTGTACTTACTCATTTAGTCATGTTTATACATAATATTGATTGTCACATTTACCTGTATGTAGTGATGACGTTCAGTTGTTTTATTTACTAGTTCCTCGATTATATGGGTACTCCATTATTATAAGTGCTTTGTAAAATTCTCTAAGATGTTCAATACTAAATGAATATTATATTCATATGTAATAAAATAGTATTATATTTTTCAGAATTGAAAACACCAATACTTGAAAACTTTGTACAAATATGAGCAATATAGAATAATTTGGAAATGTTATCATGTCGTTAATTTAATTCGATACATTGTTATAGCATACTTATTAGTTGTATTTAGAGATGGAACTTTTTGACAGTAAATGCTAAGAACATTAATTACCTATCTACATAAATAAATAAATAGATTATACAATAAACCAGTTGCTCTGATGGTAAGGGGTACAAAATACAGTTTAATTGGCTTTACAAAATGATTTCGATGAAAATTATTTTAATAATATTCTGTTAATAGATATTCTGAAATTAATATTTTTATACTTAGTGAATACGTGAATGTTGGGGTCTAAAAGTTTTCGGTTTAAAGTTTGTTAATAGAACTGAATGCCTTGCACGCAGCTTTTTCGCATACAAATTAGAAAATGCTGCGACAATGTTCGAAAGAACTGTTCAAAGTTTTAAAAGACAATTGAAGAGTTCTTCTGTTTCAAACGAAACTCATTTTAATTTTAACCAGTGTGACTGTTTGTATTTTACTTTTTTTGCAAAATTTAAATAGGATAGAATAAGATTGTTATTTTTCAATTAATGGAGAACGAAAAGAAAATTTCAAAAATTGTATTTTTAATGGTTCGAAGCGGTTTCAGAAAATCCTGTGTAAATATTGCTTAGGCAAAAAACTCAGTAGATAGCTAGACTGCCAGCAGTGACTCCAGTCTTTTCTATGTTGATTTTTTAACGCCGGCAAAATGTGAGTCTCATTGTACTGGCTGATTAGGTGTGTTATGTGCCTGCTAGATCTGCACAGACGAGAGATACGCGGCGATAGTCAGATTGTGACATCAAAATATCGCCGCGATTTTCGCGCCCGTGGGGAAGGCGCCTTACCTTACTGATGGTTTCAGATTGTTGTTACAAATGCGACACGTATTCAAAGTAATGTTTACACTTGAAATGTAAATAAAAACACAAACTGAAATCGTTAGTATGGCCAAGGACTTAGAGGTCAGATTGCTTCAAGAAGGAGAGATGTGACTGTTAATATTGTTCATGATACCATACCAAAAACTTTTAGAGCCCACAGTTTAAATTGTTCTAGCTGAAGTAATCACTGCAATTATAATAATTTTTATACATACATATAAAGAATATCTAATACGAATTACATAAAGATATATCTGCTTCATAACCAAACCTATTCAGTCGATAACAGTCGTAACGATAATGTAAGGCTATTTATACATACTACTTAAAAAAAACCTTTTGTTATGGAACTTATTTAAATATATAATGCATTAAAACAAACGACAAATAAACAATTAAAAATATTAATTGCATTTTAATTGAAGTAAACACTCAGAACGCTCATTCCAATTAATTATTGTGAGGCAATTCATAATTGGAGTGCGAAATAAAATTTCAATACGTAGCTACATGTCTGCCTGCCCACTCGTGTTACATCCAATTTTATTATGTTGTGCTCGTTATGGTTTGTATAATCAGAATTATAAATATCTACCTAACCTACCTATACATCATAGCCAGGACAAAATTGGCAAAGGACAAAATTGTATTCTGAATGTACACTGAAATATACAGTTGAATAAGCTATTGTATCCAGACAAATGGTTACGAATGAAATACTTGACTCGAATCCTACTTATACTATTTAGTTCGAATATTGAACTTTAAAGCGTAAAAATAAATTAGAAAAATAAAAAACCCGACTGCGTAAAGAGTGAACTTTAAATACTTAAGTAAAAACTGAAAAGAAATAAACAAGTCCGGTAGTCTAGAATTATGTTTAGTAATGTTGAATCTAGACCGGCTCAAATCTTCCCTATATTGGGTCCCGACTGATCAAATCACTATTGGCGCGGTTTTTATTATTTCAATGGTATAGATATTCAACATTACTAAACATAATTCTAGACTACCGAACTTGTTTATTCCTTTTCAGTTTATACTTAAGTATTTAAAGTTCACTCTTTACGCAGTCGGGTTTTTTATTTTTTTAATTTATTTTTTTATTTGATACTTTTCAGTTATCACCTATGTTTTACTATTATTGTTATTTATTTTTCAATGACGTCAAAAGCGACAATCGCATCGGTGGTCTCTGCTATAGCGCGACAGTTTAAAAATATAAAAAATATGGGACCGAACATGAACTGCATGGGTAAGTATGGCAACGACGGAACCCTACATTGCGCGTAGCCCAGCACGCACCTGGCAGGTTTTTTTTGTATTATTATTATATTACTAAGGCATTGTAATACCTTTTTGGAATCCTTAAAATGAGCTCTTTATTTTGATACCCACATTGCAGATATCGAAGAAAAAATAGTTTTATTACGTTTTTTTTATTTTTATTTTTTAATTATTACTGTGATGATATACATTTTTAGAATTCTTAAACTAAGCCCTTGACTTTGATACCCATATTATATGTTTAGTCAAAAATCTTTTTTTTTTAACTTCAAACAATGACATTTTCCAGCTGCCACGTTTATTTATTTGTTTCGTCACGTATCTAAGAACACTTGGACTAATGAGACGAATCTAACGATACCCTAACGAAATATATCCGTTCAGTAGTTTGGAAGATATCAGGTAATATAGAATATTTTATTTTATTATACTGGCGCGAAAAACATAACCCTTTCCTTGCAGTCGGGGTAATAAAAAGACTCATTAGAAACATTGGACAAGAATTGCTATTATTTCTAGTATGAAAAAACCGCTGCTTACAGTTGCATGCAACGGTAAACAATGTTCAAAGTTTAGATTTAAAAATTTAAACTTGTGTTCGTAAAAATACGTAGATACAAATAAGTTCCAATTGGACTTTAGCGCAAAATAAGCGCTGACACGTGGAGTTGCGTACACCTACGGAACAGATAAATAGAGTTATCTGTACCGTGCGTACACCAGCCCGTTATACCAAACCATATCATAGGTGCCTAGAAACTTTCTGGTTTCCAAGTATAGTTTGGATCAAAAAATAAATTGCAGTTATGAGAAAATTAAACATTGTGCCTCTGGGCTTCGTTATGTCTTCACATATTTTTGACATTAGTGGATATAATGGTTGAAGTTCTACGTTCTCGAACCAAGCGTTTTGCTTCCACATTTCACTGCCCGCATCTCTGTTCCTCGTAGTATAATCTGGGTATCTTCAAGGCATGATGAACGTGGCCGGTTTATCCTAGGCTAGCGAGCTCCACCTTAGGCCGCATCATCACTTAAGATCAGATTAGTAGCGGCCAAACGCAAGCTTGTTAGAATATTCAAAGTCAAAGTCAAAAGTCAAAGTCAAAGTCAAAAGTCAAAGTCAAAAGTCAAAGTCAAATGTCAAAGTCAAAAGTCATAGATTATATACAAGGTGTAACCGTCAAATACACAAAACCTGAAAATAATTTGATTAGAATAACGAGCAGAATCAATTGAACCACTTTTTAATATAGGTCACATTTAAAAAAAAAATCTTCATTATACATGTTGCCCTGTCTATTTATTAATAAGTCAAGCCATCACGTGCGTAAACCTGCCAAAATAGGTAAACAAACACAAATGGTTGTCCTCCAATTTAAATTTTCTCATACGCGTGATAATAATAGTTCTTATTTCAATGCAGATACGAGTCTTGGTAATACTAAAACAGCACATTAAACCTTAAATTTTTTTTTATTATTTTTTTTCTTTCAGAATTAGGTTAATTGAATTAACAATCATTTAGGGTGTCTGAGGTTTTGCGTGTTTAACCGAACGTTACACCTTATATATATTATGATTAAATATACCATATACATACACGTTAACCGAACGCTCGGCCTAGCTATATGGTAAGCGGAGTGGGGGGTGTCAGGTTTTATTTTCGTTACGGAATTTCTTGATTCAAAAGCCCGCGATAAAAGCTATGCGATAGCTTAAAAAAAAATTATCAACCTTACCTGATCCTGATATCTGCTGCTGAAATACACTGAATCCACCTTCTGAAAACAAAAGAAGACATGCTCAAAGGATAGTAAGTACCTTAGCACTAAGTAAGTATATTATAACAACGTAAAGCAAAAGGGAGTACCTACTGTCTACTAAAGTGACATAGGTAGGTACCTACACATTTAACAAACTATAGACCGACCACTAATGCGCCTTATTCACCGTCCATCTTGCTGCCCGCCAATGTCATGCACGATGCACGATGCAAAACGACCGTAAATAAGCTTGCTGTATTTCAATAATAATTATTAATTGTTTTTTTTTCACGGTACTTTTGATGTATGACCTTGGCGGGACGTACAGTAAGATGGATGGAGAATAAGGCGTTTTAACTGAAACCGTTCTTAAGGTACTTGCGCGGTGCGGGAAGGGGTATGGTGACGGTCTGAGAGGGCTCACTGATACGTCAACTTGTGACAACTGTCACCCCTCCGCGCAGATACCTCAGGACTATAGCTACTAGCTTTTGCCCGCGATTTCGTCTGTGTGAAAGTCGTTTATCGTGGCTTAAAACGTGACTTAGTCTGATCCAGATCCTAAGCTATCTCTTTGTCTCTCATTACAATTGGTTCATTAGTTTTGCCGTCATATGGTTACAAACATAGAAATAGGCAGTAATACTGTCGCATTTATTATAATAGTGTGGATAGGAGAGCTATATAATTATTATGAGGGCAATTTCATTTTTCCAAGAAATTAAACATCGTCATCTGCCGAGCCTTTTCCTAACTATATTGGGGTCGGATTCTAGTCTAACCGCAGCTGAATACTAGTCTACATGGAGCGACTGCCTATCTGACTTCCAGAACCCATTTGCTGGGTAACACGATACCCTTTGGTAAGACTGGCTGTCAGATTTTCTAGCTTCTGACTAACAATAACGACTGTCAAAGATCTACAAATGACAGCTGGGACCAATGACTTTACGTGCTTTCCGAGGCACGGAGGGGACTCGGTATGAATTGGATGGTCACCCATCCTCGCACCAGCCGCGGCAAACGTAGCTAACTATCATGACTGGTCGATCCGTACGGCTTTTATTTAGTCATTAGCTCTTTAAATGTAACTCAAATTATTATTCAAATTATTATTATTAAAGCAGCGATGTCTACCTAAACCTACAATTGGATGTTAATGGTAGTAATTATACAACCAAAATGTATACTTACACATACAGCAAGAAATATTTCACAAAGTTGAGAAAAGGATCTACCTAATTATTATCAACAGAATCAAGATGATTCGAGACTATTGGAGAGTACTTAGGAAGCTTGCAAATTAGCCGAGACATGAAAGTGCTCTCAAATTAGACGAAGATTGTACATACCAACATGCATATAAACATAGTAGGTTTCCTAAGCTTATTACTCACTCATATTTGTGTCTTTCATTTCCTTAGAAAACACGTTTCGGCTATTTATAAAGATTTTTTGCCTAATTAAATACGGCATAAATTTTATTTACACTGAAGGTTTTATGCTGAAAATAGACCATACACATTTGAATATCTTTATCTGTGTACGTAGTCTTGTTGGAAAAATATTCATCATAAAATTATATAAAAATCTTGTGTCATAGTGTTACCGAACTCCTTCAAAACGGTTTGACCCATTTCTATGTTTTTTTTTTGTAAATATTTGGTAGGTCTGAGAATAGATCGCTGGCTATATTATATATATATTTATTTATTTTTATGGCAAAACAACGTTTGCGGGTTAGCTAAATAAATAATTAATTTAATTTTATGATATTCTTAAGTCCGAAATATAATTTAAATAAAATAATAATAATAAGTTATTATAAGTAGTCGTAAATTATAATTTCACGATTATTATGTATCTAGCTTGAACTATAATTATTACCATTATTTACATACAAACCAGAAACCGCTACATTGATCATTAAAACCACTCCATTGAAAAGAATATCTGAACATTAACAGGTACATAACTATGTAAATACCTCAGTTTTATTACAGTATTAATTAGGCGATTTAAATACGTAAATAAAAGCTAATTTATGTACATTGATACCGTAAAACATCGGAAATAAGAGTCTTACTAAAAGCTAATACGGGAATCATAAAATTAATCGAAGTTCTGGAGTAAAAAGTTTTGGAAAAACAAGTTGAAAACGACTTTGTTTCTTTAATTAAGGCGATAAGTAGTGTTGAATATAATTAAAAGTAAGTTTAAGTACTCTTTGTTTACGTCAGAACTTTGTTTTAATACCTAACTTCCGAATAACATGGAATTAGTTACCTACCTTCTAATTTTAGTTTTTCCGACTGAATTACTGTATCGGCTTTGCGTATCCTCTCATTGTTTTCGAAGTGCAACAAATTATTTTATTATATTTTTTTATTTTATTAATTTTAAGAAAACTTACAGATATACGAGTAGTAAGAGTCATACATAGAAGAAAGCCAATTACAAGTTTCCACTTATATGAAAGTAAATCTTTCCTGTCAATACGAATGACCGCTGATTCTTGCGCTAACGAACATACAAACGTAGACAGCTATAGCGTTTTATAATAAGTCGGTATGATTCTTTCCCTAAAAAACTGGAAGACTATATTACTTACAAAAATTGTGAGAAAAGATAATTTTCTTTTACGATGCTCAGGCAGGGCTTGCCCGAAGGGGTGAAAACTCATTGTCCGGTGTAGCAATAAAAGCCATGCGCCTATCGTCAATCCAAATTGAGGGGTGAGTTGAGGTTTTATATCTTTAAAATAAACAATGTGATGACTCAATGTGGGAATTACGAGTTACTGTAGGGTTTTCATACATACATTTATTTCTAGAATTTATTTAAACAAAGACTTGTGTAGCAAAGCGTCAATTATAATCTCAAAATAGTTTTCATAAATTTTTCTTACGTGTATCTGTAATATTATGTTAGTTTAAATTATGCCATGAAAATTACCAATCAATTCCTTATTTATGTTTACACGTTAATTACTTTTATGAATGTAAATACGTACATAAATATTAACAAATACATTTAAAAATACAAAAAATTGTACTCCACTGATACAGGAACAGGGAACAGGGACCAAGCTACCGGTGGCGAGGGCTCCTGAGAAAGGAATCTTCTAACAATAGCACCACCCCATTTCTACCCGTGGATGTCGTAGAAGGCGACAGAGGGATATTGACCAGAGGATGGGCAGCAGCGTCCTTCTGAGTACCATAATACCTACTGCGATCGCCAACATGCATAGGCCAAGCATGGCGATTACGGCTGAACCCTCAGTGGGGGAGACCTATGCCCAGCAGTGGGCGTCTAAAGGTTGACATGATGATGATGATGATGATGAACAATACGCGTATTGTACAGTACGAAATGGAAGCCTCCTCAGGAACACCTGAGGAAGCTCTCATTTCGTACTGTTCGATCAACAGGTCGAGGTCGAGAATTTGAAGAAACTTACGGTCCACCTGATGTTAAATGGTCACTGTTGCCAATAGACAGAGATAAAGTTGAAATTTATATCTCATGTGCCGTAAGTTACACAGACACTTATATACCCTTCAACCCGTAATACAGCAACGTTGGTTTGCGACAGATAAAGGTGTGTTGGTAGTTTTTCCCCGGACTTCACACAGAGCTTTACCACTACAAAAATAAAATTATTACATAAATTAATAATTAAATTCTTTGTGTAACTACAAACACCTAATAAATTATATCTACATAACTAGTTCATTTCAGCTAAACTAAATTATTCTGAAAATATTAACTACAAAACATTCGTTGGACCATAAATATATATCAATTAAAACTCCCAAATTGCGCTTTACGTTTATAACGTAAATGTGTGGTTGCTAATGAATTTCGTTAGCAACAAGTTGATTATGATAAAGTCATTTTACACGGTCAATATCGATGGATGACACTTATTTGACAGCTAACAAGGGGTGCGTGAAAAATTCCACCGGTCGCCTTTTTATCATGTACAATTACCCTATCAGTTGGACGTTAAATGGCTCAATGTGTGGGATTTTCATGTAAATTATCGGTTCAGGCTTGCATTTTGTGATATAGAAGGACGTAGCGTTGATATTTACAAGGATTTTTAACTATGTGTGTAGTGTATGCTTGAATAATCTGCCTACTCTTTTCCGAACTATGCTTGGTTCGGTTTCCAGTCTCAACAGCAGCAGCTGAATACCAGTGTTTTACATGTCACGACTGTCTATTTCACCCAAAGAGATAGTCTTTGATTTGACCTGAACAACCCATACTGAGAAATACGATACCCCTTCATAAGGCGGGCGATCAGACTAACGAACTTCTACTACCCGTAACAAAAGTCAAAGATCTACAAATAACAGCCGAGACAACGTCTTTACGTGCTTTCTGAAACACACACTTCCTAGCTCTAGGCTGCTATTTTCATTCGAATGCTCTATTTTTAAAATTTATGCTATGCTAAATAACGTGAGTGTGGCGACCCTGGGATTTCAGTCCATAATGAAATGTCCCTAGATATATTAAAATTCAAAAGTTTTTTGTTTGACTAAACAAATTGCATTCGTATAATAATATAATGCTTGTGTCTGGGTGTTGTTTATCTATATATGTATGTATTTACAAAAAAAAATGTATTTGTGTATGTATATCAGCTGTCTGCATTGTGCAGTACAGGGTCTCCCTAGTTTGGGGTCAGATGGCCGTGTGTGAAAATGTCCCCACATATTATTATTATTATTATTATTATTATAATCCATGAAACTGAATAAAAATAAAAATTGTGTGTGCATAAAGTGATTCTGTCTGAGGCCAAAAAACCTAATTATAGAGACAGTTGAAGGATAGGGATAGGCTAAATAAAAATAAGGACATTCCCACGACATTTCAGTAAAACGTACCTACCCACACCTAAGTAAACATTATACTAATGCCTGTTTTCACAAACACTAGGCAACGCCTAAATGTCATGCTTAAATAAAAGCGCTCTGTTGGATTTTCAACGCTCGACTCAACGCCAAGAGTTGAAAATTCAACAGTGCAATATCATTTAGATGTCGCGTGGCCTACTGTTTGTGAAAACGGGCTTAAGACCGCTGTCCAAGCTACCTCATCCAGGCTAGTGAGGGTACTACACACCAGGGACCCGTTACCCTGCCTGCTACCTCCACAGATCTATAATGGAGATAAATGAACGTCAAAGCACTCAAATTGCCGCCCAGTTCGCCCTCAAAAGTAAAATAGCGCGGGTTACTGTTATAATGGAGGAAGCGTGTAGGACATTTGTTTCACAATTAGCCCACGTTTAAATGTACCTCCATTCGGACTTATTAAATGACTCGGCACGGAAAAGTGTACATTTTTGTGTACCCTAATTAGTTTGAGCGCAGATATGACAACATTATTTCGACGTCAGGTGTGCATTGTTTAGAATTTTCTCTCTAAAAGGGGTGAGATGTTTTAGAAATTTGGGTCAGAGAGTCATAGCTATCCCTTGATGCTAATGTGTTTGATACGAAAATAGACGCAGAATGGGGCCGTTCCAAACAACGGAGACTATTTTTATTACAAAGTTAACGTACAGGCAGTGCTCTACTACTTATGTTAAAGGAGGACAACCATCCAGAGAAGAACTTAAAAATAAAACCTTAAAACTACTGAATAAAATAAAATCATTAAAAAAGAGCTGGAACTATCAGCGATGTATTTAGATTCTCTCCGTTGGCTAAATTTGCTTATTGAGTGACCGAATTTCTAGAACAATGCTAATGATAACTAATTAGCAACCGTTTAACTTAGGCCTGACAAGTTGACACTTGCTCTTTGGGGAATAAAATACTAAAACGGACCTTTATTGTATTTCAGAAGTACAGCTATTGCATCTGAAATGGTTAATAGAAATATAAAATAGAAGTCATTTATTTGCCATAATGTACCTAGGTAAACAGATATGATGGTAATTTTAAGGAGAATCCCGATACACTTAACCTTAAGGCATGCAAAACTATTTAACACAATACATCTAAAATATAAAGTAATACAGTAAGAAAACAGATTTACTATTCTATTAGACTATTGAGCAATATTATCATTATACTATATCATACAAGAACATCCGGAATTAGGCACTAAGTATATTTGACACAACAATTATTAAATTAAAATTTGATATTTTCAAATGTATAATTCTATAAGAATGTAATAACTATAAAAGAATTTGATATTTATAAAAGAAGGTTATATTTAAAACATTTTTACGTAACAATTTTGCTAAACGATATTCTCGTAAAAAGAGTTCTGTAAATATTCTATGTCAAGGTACAAAATGGATTACTGTTGCTAAGCAATGGGTGAGCGAAATGTGTTTCTCATCTAAACGTTTTCATGGATTTTTGCCAGATTTTTCCTAAAAGGCTGCGCGCTCGATCATCATCAAGTGCTTGACTGTTTCCGTCAACTTTGATGTAGCGATTTACTTGGTCTGTGATAACTGATTGGCTACAGCCATTTCAGTAATTAGCATAATTAGACTGATGTTTATTTCGTTACAGAAGAATTATATCTTTAAAAAACTTAAATATAAAAAAGGAAACATTTTCGCGTATATATTTAGAATAGAATTTGTGATATAAATTTTGATGTATATGAATAGTAAATACATTGTTCATGGAGTTTGTTGCTTGTTCTTTTTCTTAGAAATGTACTGTTTGGAATGAGCAGCTAGCTTTGACTTTCTGACTGACTGACTTCTTGATATTTCAACAGTACATGATTTATTTGAATTAAATTTGATTTTGATTGTAGCTCAAAGTACAAAATGGACTAGGGCAATTTACGTCTGTCAAGTTTAAGCAATATTCTATTTCTCCTTTCAAATACTTTTTATTTAATGAAATGTTTTTATTATTTTATTTATTGGACTTTATGCACAAAAGGTAAAAAAGAACCACTGTACAAAAGCGGACTTAATGCCTTGGGCTTGGCTTTTTATGTGCTGTTTGTCCAAAATACAACCCCAATAGTAGAAACCTTATCAAGAATCTATTACACAAATTTCGGCAGGAGTTCTACTCATTCTCTACATAAAATTAAGCGTGTTTGCGGTACACTGCAACGTGGATATTAATTAAGAGATTGTATGTCCACGTCGCGTAGTGTCGTGTCGTATCGTGTCGCTGTCGTAAGGCACGTCACGTACGAAATTTCACTGCGTTCCTCGAGATGCATCTTGATTAGATTTAGATATTATTTTGTGCAGTTGTGTAAGAAAAAGTCTGGTGTAGATCTTTTTTTCCACCTATCCGAATTGTAATGTATACATCCATCCTATTATACTGATGTATCGCGGTAATGATTGAACGTCCATATATTCGATTAATTTAAAAAAGCTTTTGATTACAATTTTTTTTTTTTTTTGGATTTCTCTAGAAGACTGTCCATGAATATTAACTTGATTAACTCTTACAAAGTCACCATTCAAGGTCTAGATCAATATATCTGAGCTATCAAACAAACAATACTTGTAATAAAAGGAAACCCATCTCAAGACATATTACATTACACCGAACATTGTCGCGAGTAATTGAGATATTGTACTGTTCCACCGCAATGCCCAGCCGAGCTACATCGAGGTGACACACTGGTATGTGCGCAGTCAAAGTTTGTAATGGCTTTTGAATAAAACCTCCAATTTCATAGTATTTTTTTCAATCACTGCAAAGAATCTAAAAGCATGTGTCAAAAATAATACTCCAACATTAGTTTAATTATTTGATTCATATATAAACTATCTATGTCATCCACTTAAAGTAAATGTGATTGTATGCCATGAAATTGCGTTCTCTGAAGATATTAGTCACTATGAAACAACACAAGGACTCAGTGAATCACACCAAATTAGCATGTATTGTATCACTGAATCGTGACTCGTGAAAAACCGTAAATATTAACGTGATCACTACACTGACAACATAAATACTTATCCAACGAAGCGTAGTATCTATTAAAGCATAAATTCTTATCCGCATTACAGTACTGTGAGCCATAAAGTTGGCTCGTTCAGGGCTGCTCGACAACATTCAATGAAAAATACACAGACTACACGCTCCTTGCCCATGGCCAGGCGGAAAATCGGGAGTGATAAATGTTTTTTAGATTCGTGACACCAGAACGTTTGGTTTAAATCTGCGAACGGATGGACTGACAGTTTTAATGGGCTCGGTAAGGGACTGTAGGTAGAGGATACATTTTTGGGCCCAGAAACCGTCTGCGTTGTTTTAGGCAATTACAATTTTTCGAAATGTTTTCCGTCCGGTGCAGTCTATTGGCTTTAAATTTATTTGCCTGAATGTGTATTGTGAATACGCTCCGCTTGTTGTTTAATTAATATGAATTCGTTAATAGGGTGGCCGGGTAATTGGATGCAGACATTGGTGTTCCTATAATTTGTAATCTAGTACATTATTTTTATGAAAGTTTTATCAAAAAGTAACTTTTGAACAAATGTTAATGATTGACAATCATGCCTGAATGTTACAGGATCAAGCTGAATCATTTCTCGTCTTTTTGCTGTAGAACCAAAATATGTATTTCAAATTACAAAATATTATAATAAAGACTAAGTTGTGAAAAGAGTTTATAACAAATTCCATTTCCCCGTACGTGACTCTCATTCTGCAACCGCCCAATCGTATCTTTGTTCGGGATCAACAATTAAAATCCTAGAACTTAACCAATATAATTTCCCATACTCGTAAATCACAGTTCCCGAATCAGACAATAAATCTGAAATAACGAGTAAATTAGAGGTTTAATAGAAGTATTATCTAAGAGAGAAATTGGACCGCCTTTTCCTCATGAAAATAAAACCAATCAAAACAATGTCACATAAAGGGGCATCAATGAGAAAAAATAAAGACCTTTTATCCCCGTCCTGAAAGGAGGCTGAAACGGCACTGTTACAGCTGGGGTGGCAAGATTTATTTCACGACAGTACTCGTTATGGCACCAAAGGGACGATGTTCGGAGAATGCAGCCTGCAACATAGCAGACAGGGCCGAATCTCTTTTAATTTTCGTGACAATGTCCTGATTATGTTGTAGTTATGACAATCAACTCGGGACTTTTATTATAGCCAGAGGTCTGCGCGGGTTGGTTCAACGATCGTAAGCTGTTCGCTGTGTTATGGTAATTTTAAGGAGGCGAATTGTAAATTGGAATCCAAGGGTTTGAATTTGTAAACAAATGACATACCACGTGTGTGATAAACGAATTCTTATTTTAGTCATTGCTCTTTCATACTCTAGGAGGAGCTCGTTGCTAAATAAAAGCCGTACAGATTGATCGGTCAAAGGTTAAGCTACTCTTGCCGCGGTTGGTCTGTGGATGGGTGACCATGCATTTCATACCGAGTACCCTCCGTGCCTTGGAAAGCACGTAAAGCCGTTGGTCCCGGCTCTCATTCGTAGATCTTTAGCAGTCGTTATGGGTAGTCAGAAGCCAGAAAGTTTGACAACCAGTCTTACCAAGGGGTGTTGTGTTATCCAGTTACTGAGTTGTGGAGGTCCAATAGGCAGTCACTCCATTGGTATTCAGCTGCATTCGGTTAGACTGGAAGCCGACCCCAAAATATTTGGGAAAAGGCCTAGGCAAATGATGATGCTCTTTCATACTTCTTCTTTTTTTCGAATCGATGGTTTTCCTTTATGCTAGAATACTTGGGCCCAGTAGGTAGCCACATTTATCGCAGCATTAATGGCGTTATTAATGTCCTCTAAGGTGTTGGTGTAGGGGCACGTTGGGCACTGTAGTAAGTGGGCCATTGTCTGGTCAGGATCACCGCACTCACGTTGGGATGTCGGATCTATTATCCCCCATTTTGCTAGATTGTGTTTACAGCGGCCTACCTTGGTGCGCAGTCTATTCAGTGCTTTCCATATAGGTCACTGCAAATCACTTCCAAACGAAGTTGGGTGGTGGTGGATTCATACTGTAACGTAAAATTATTGCTAATCCCTATAACCGTACTTCCGAGCGGTTGATCACGGAACCCATTTGTATCAGATATTTACGGACGAAAAGGAATGTATTTAAATACGTTTGTTTAAACAATGCTGAAGCAGAACTCAATTCAAAATTGGGATTTTTCCCAAACCACACAAGTACGCCTCTGAAAAGAGGGACAGCTGTATCGTATATAAGACCACAGATCGGGAGATCAGAGGCGTATTCCGTGGATTGTTCGTGGGAATTGGGACGTTCGACTTTCGTTCTCTTCTTGTTAATTAAATTTCGAACTGTAAAGTTGTAAAGCAACTGCTGTTCGATTGCGATCGAAATCGATTGTTATCGTATTGTCACGATTTTAATACGATGGATTGATTGTGTCGTGGATATGAATGGGTACCAATTAGTAGGAGTGTGTATTGTATGTGTCATTATTTGAGACATACGTACCTTAATAGGTACGTATTGTTTATTACGTTTCGATTGTGTATGATGTATGTTGTCTCTTTGATACATTGAAGTATGATTGAAGTTTACACATATTTATTCATTTTCTAGCTGACCCGACAGACGTTGTCCTATCAATCGATTTTTAAATTTTCGGGCCTTATAAACCTTCCCTGGACTTCCACGAATTCCTCAGATTACATCCTACATCCAAATTGCAAACTTTACCTCTTCATAATAATTTTAGAACTTTGCCCGCGATTTCGTTCGAGTGAATTTTCTTACGGGATCCCTAATTTTTTTTATACTCAAATATAGCCTATAGCTTTTAGGGTAAACGTACCTTCCAATTGGTGAAAGAATTTTCGGAATCGGATGAGTATCGCCATCAAGCTGCTAAGTTTGGCGAGATACAATTTTGTAAGATAACATTAAATAAAGACAATTAAAAAAAAAAGATTTCAAGCTACATACGAACAAATGTTACCATTTTACAATATTAGTATAAGTAGGTATAGATAATTAATATAGATTTAAGCACACAAGGATCAGATAAGACAATTATTATTATCTTTTCCAGCATACCTATAGCGGGAACACCCAAATATTCCGAAATATTTTATTCCGAATTTCGATATTCCGATTTTCAAAAGTCCGATTTTCATAATACCTAAAAATTATTATCTCTATTATTTAAAATCACGAAAGTTATTTTACCGAATGTCGTAAATCCGATTTGTTTGTTTTCCGATTTTCATATGTTCGAAGAATCAAATGCTCGATGAGTTCTCGGTCCGAAAAACGAAATTCCGAATTTCAATATTTCGAATAAACTGTTAAAATTAGGATTCTGATTCAATTCAGCTACGCATATATATTCAAAATGGTGTCGTCCCCTTGTTTCGCAGACAGAAATTTCATAGAATTTCGTTTCCCAGAAAATGTTTCATATAATATTTGGTTCTTGTATTTTTATTTCGACTATTATTGTTTCAAAGACTATTTACTTGAATGAAACATATTTCACAGAAACACAATTCAAAGAATTTTTAATCCAATTTTTTTGTTTAACTAACTTATCAAACAGTAGAATTACTTTTTTAAAAATATTGTTTATTCGGTGTATTTTTCTATGGAATTTATTTCAACAAAAATATATAGGTATAAAAAGAAAGACAATAACAAAAATAATCTTAAAAAGTCAATATTATGTTGTGCTACAGAAGTTAATGACAGAAACGAATTGCTGTGAAACCGACTCCACGTAGTCTTGTCTGCTCTATCCCTAGAGTGTAATTTAAATTCGCGTAGGCGCGGAGGGGCGAGGCGGCCAGCGAGTTGAGGAGCAGGTGGTTTTAACGCCCGCCGCCGCGGATGAGGCTGGCCGGCGAAGCCGGCCAGTAAGTCGAAGCTGCGGTGGTGAGCGTGTATACCATCTGCGACGATAAGCTTGCGTGGTACCGCCGGAGCCCCGCAACGCCGTAGCCGTGACAGAAACCATGCCTGCTGCATGTTGCATGTTCGCTTGCATGCTCGCTTGCATGATGCATGCTTGCTTGCACGCTGCATGCGTGCTTGCATGCTGCATGCTTGCTTGCACGATAAACAATTGCACGATAACGATAAAGATAATCGGAATTTTAATAATCGGAATTTTAATCATCGGAATTCGTATTTTTGATGTTCGGAATTTTCATTATGTCGGACTTTTTGTTATTCGATCTTTTGAAACTCGGTATTTTGAGAATAGTAATTATAAACGTTCAGAATTTTGAAATTTTAGCATTATAAAAATAGGATGAATGATAAATCGGAGTTGCCATATTATGAATTTTGAACTATTTGGAATTATGAAAATCGGTATTTTGAAATTCGTATTTCTGACTTTCGGAATAAAGTTTTTCGTATTTATGTAGTGTACCCACCTATAGCCAATTGACTAATTTAACCAATTGTTTCCTGCCCCTCGTCATGGAAGAAGACTTTTGGCTGCAGGACGTGGTGTTCCGTCGCTTATGCGGACAGGTGCCAGTCACAGCACAAAGACAATTTAGTGCAGAGTGAAGTGCTTAAGTCTTTTCTACTAACAATAGTTACAAATCTATACTTAATATTATAAAGCTGAAGAGTTTGTTTGTTTGTATGTTTGTTTGGTTGAACGCGTTAATCTCAGGATCTACTGGTTCGAATTAAAAAAATCTTTTTGTGTTGGATAGTCCGTTTATCGAGGAAGGTTATAGGCCCATGCGAAGCCGGGTCGGATCGCTAGTTATAAAATATGTATGTTTAGGTTAAGGTATTTGTCTATAGGCCTATTCAGCCTGAAAATAAATGGATTATTATTATTATTATTATAGGAGATAGCAGACAATGTACCTATGTAAAAGAAGAAAAAATAAATATATAGAAAAGACTATTAACTTACATACATTAAAATGTCTTTTATTTCCTTTTCTGTATCCTCACAATAATTTTCATGTTTCAGTTTATTTTCTATACATATACTAGCAACAAAGGAATGTTTTGGTTTCGAAAGGTGGCAAAGTATTCAAGTCTACTGAAAGTGAAAAGCATAATATTATAATGTGGAATCGCGGATATGTGTCGACGAAAATAACATTTTCGAGTCGCAACCCCATACATAATTACATTTTCCATGATAAATAACAGTTTTCAACACATTAAGGACTCGATATAGGCGTAGATGTGTAAATAAATTTTATAGTTCAAGATAAAACCCATTGCGAGTGGTTTACGAGAGGCACTCCCCTAATGATGCAACGTTATGCAGGGGACGTTTATAACCAACCATAGGTACAGGATGTTCTATACGAAAGCTTTGAAATTTTTGGACGATATCGAAAAGCTTTTATGTGTTTTAGTTATTAAGTTGGTAGGTGGGGTGTAGTTCTAGCGCGTGGCTAAGCAAAAGCCTACAAATCGATCGGTCATGGTTAAGCAATTTTTGCCGCGGTCAACTAATGGATGGGTGACCATCCATTTCATATCAAGTTCCCTCCGTGCCTCGGAAAGCAGGTAAACCCGTTGGTCCTGGCTGTCATTCGTAGATCTTTGGCAATCGTTATTGGTAGTTGGTAGAAGGCAGATAGTGTGACAACCAGTCTTTCTAAGGGGTATCGTGTTACACAGTATTAGTATAAAAAAAGAAAGAAAGAACGATTTTACGACAAAATCCAAATAAAACAGGCATCAGCTTTCAGGGAAATGCCTTACGGAAAGTTATTTGATTTATAGAAAGTATGTAGTACCTAATAGCACATTGATTTATTAGATCTTTCAATAAAAATCAATACCATATAAGAGTTTTACTCAATTTTACCAGTAAAATGAAACGTAGTCGATTCTTTTATCTTCTTTTAGTAATTGAAGTCGTTAAGCTATATTTTGCCAACGCGTTAGCGCATCAAAGTTAGTTTAGAGTAGAAAAAGGAACGTTACAAGTTAAGAGGAAATACCACGGGCTAGAGAATTGAAAATTAGGTATTTGTAAAATCTATTGCTGTCGCGCGATGCCCGAACACGAACCGCAGAGCGCGATAGAGACAACTGCAGCTTTGACCGAAAATACCTATTAAAAGTACACAAAATCAATGATTCGTAGTCCCCTGATTTCTTCTCCAAAACTTAACCGATTTAACTGCTTTTTCATTAAAAAATAAAGAAAGGCTTTTGCCGTGTTCGTATGTTTTCTATTTTTTATATAATCAAGTCAAATTGGTTTTCTGAATGTTTAAACACAGCGGAAAATCATGCCAGTTTTTTAGGTTTTTGAATATTCATACCTCTTTTAATAATAAATTTATGAGAAAAAGGAAAACATAGGGACATGCCAATAGTAGCCATGGATATTTAAAAAAAAAAAAATTGATCTACTTGCATTATCCAGGGAGGAAACAGGGGACTAAGTTTGTATGGAAAAACGGCCCTTGTGTTTCCTCTTAACCCTGAATATTCATCGAAAATGCGTTCTACAAGTAGTAGTAGTAGTAGTATGACGGGCCGGTGTCCGCAACTCCACGACTCAGCGCGTATTTTGCGTACAGATGCGTTCTACAAAGGGGTGACATTAAACGGCTATAAAAAGATGGGTATTATCAAAGAAGGTTCATTTTTAACCGACTTCAAAAAGGAAAAGGTTTTTAATTTGCCTATATGTTTTCTTTTGTATGTTTGTTACGCTATTTCTCCGGCAGTTGTAAGTCGATTTAGAAAGTTCTTTTTTTAAAGGACTGGTTTGCCTCAGGGCTGGTCCCATGTAATTTCATGAAAATATTCTACCGTTATGGGTGAAAAATTAGTGGATGGCTTAATTTTTTTGTTTTATCGTGTCTTATGGATTTGGATGATATTTGTTTTATCAATTTATAGGCATACGTTTGACCACTAAACCAACCAATAAGACCAATAGATAAGAAGAAGGCAAAAAAGAGCAAAAATAAAACTCTTTTTTAAATAAGACAACCGCCTTCAGAAACTACGAAGTAAAAAATAACTTTAATTTCGGCAGTCGGTGGCAATACAAAACAACAAACAGAACCAGAGCCGCGGACTTCTGAAATTAAAGTGCTTTTTTTGAAAACTTTTTTTTGTTGCAATAGAACTTATGTGTATATTATATTTGTTATTTATGGTTATTATCTTTGTTTTTTAAATTATTATTGTATGTTTTTGTGAGGTTACGTTATTTATGTAACCATTCAATGAGTTGTTGCTTTAATTGTTCTTAATTTGTAAAATATACGTAAATGATACGTTACCTACCAATATTTTTAAATAGCTTTTTAGAACTCCATAACCCATTATTTACATATTTTGATGAATGATATATTTTGTACATCCTGTATATATAATAGACAGAAAATAAACAAATAAGACTGGGGTAGAGGTATTTAAAATAATAATGTTCCAGTCATTTGCTGCATGTAATGTTATTACGCTTAGTGCAATTTTGGTGGGAGTCAGCTTATGCTACAACCACGGAATAAGAAGGAAATGGAGAGTTAAGACAAATGATTATTTTTCCGTCAAATGTTGCTCCGTTTCAATTGCGACAGTGAGCTTGTACAATTGCGTATATCCAGCTATTTACTGCTTGCTGCTTGCTTTTATTGACTGTTCTTTATTCAGGTATACCAGCAGTGTCATTTTGTGAGTAGGTAGGTAGATTTTTTTCACTCCTTTTATCCTCCTATTCATTATGGTCCAATATGCCTTGGCACCGATAGCTTAGTGTATATAATACGTTATTTGTCACTGTTCATCAATTTATGTACGTATAACATTTATTTAGGTACTCTATTTAGAACTTGTCCTCTCAACACCTAGTACACACATCTACATTTTCAACTATACGTACGAATATGTACGTACGTGTGAATATGAATATATCCAACAGTTTACGCCATATAAGCTTTGTGTAGGAGGTTGTGCTGTTAAGGACGCCAAATATAACTAGGTATAGAATAGTTTTGCTCTGATTTCAATATGACGTAGGTATTTCTTAATAATATTATGCACAGTTAGCATTTATGTAGAGTCTAGGTAGGGAAACGATCAATGGTGATGTTGTTGACTATTGAAATAAAAATATATATTTAGGTACCATCATAAAACAAAGTAATATTCTTTACTATGAAAATAATAGTTCCTTCCCGCATAGCGTTACCTATGTACCAAAGCATGTTTTAATCATTCATCATCATTGAACTTATTTATTAAGTCATAATTATGTGGTTGTTGGAAAAACTAATTACAGTAACAATATCTGATTTATTTCAATAAGATCATAAAAATGATCCAAAGATACAATTGCCACAAACACTAATCCGGATAAGACCCGACACAATATCCGACAGCGGAGAATTCTAGAAATCTTTATTAAAAATGGATTTACTCTATGTTGAAGTTTATTTATTGTCGTTTGAAATGTACTCCAAATATTCCAAGAGGATTTTAAATGGAATCTTGAGGGAGGCCTGTCAAATACATAAACAGCGCTAAATACCCACTTAATGTCACACAAATCTATATTTAGAAAAAATCTTGTTCTGTGAGTATTGGGCTAAGGGGTCATGCAGACAATTTATTTTTGGTATTGCTGACAAAACTCTCGGCGTTAAATAAATACCTAATATTATAGGTGCCAATCCACATATTAATGCATTTAAAAATCTTATTTAAACCCTCACACCACGCAGTGTTTCAAGTAGTACCTACTTCCTTACACCAAAAAAAATAATAATAATAATGTAAATTGTTAAACTTTATAGCAAAGTGTGCATGCTCCACTTAGTTTTATTTTATCTGAAATCCAGTTTCGTTTTATAATTTTCTTCAGTTAATATTCTTTAAAGCGGTCATAACAGATGTAGGCAAAAAGGCGCCCAGGCACAAGTGGGTCAAAAGTCAAAAAGTCAAAGCATTTATTTCGATTAAACCATTTACAGGCACTTTTGAATTGTCAAGGTGTCAGTCAGCTAGTCAGAAAGTTGAAGCTAGTTGCTCGTTCCAAAACGTAGGGTAGGTCTCTATGGAGAAGAACGAGCAAAAACCTCCACGGACACTCTTTTAAAATCAAGTTTTACAAAATACTGCTTACATTATTCTTCTTGCTTCTATATGTGAAAACAATGAAGGTAATCTAGCAATACAAAATATAAAAAATAATCAAAATAAAAAAATGGCAGTTAAGGGTTGACCAATCTCTACTGACAGCGCCCGTTCACGAACATGGCGCGTGAATCAGAACTGAATGGTCAGTTCAACCATTGACCAACAAGAGGTATTTTATTATAAAATTTTACACAGTACTGTGTAAAATTTTATAATAAAATACCTCTTGATATTCTACAACTAAATGAAAGACAATTTAAAACATGTATTAAACGCACACTATGTAGACAAGCATATTATAAATTAGAAGACTACATGAATGATAAAAATACTTGACTTAATGCTGATCCTGCTCCACAGCTAGTTTCCTACCCCTTTTTTATTGACATGAGTAACGAGTATCGTTATTATATTTAAATGTATTTTAATTACTCTTTCGACATTTTAGAGACATTGGAAACCTTAGTTTTGTATAATTTAGCAGCATTATTTCAATTTTGTAAATGTGAGTACCATGGAGCCATATATTAAGTAAATTATTATGTGTTTGACATAAAGGAGCATGGCGGTTGAGAAAATTGTCATGCTCACTCAAATGTCTCGCTGATGGTGGCGCGTGTGTTGGTTCATTCAGCTCCCTCCAAAATGGTTGAACTGACCATTCAGTTCTGATTCACGCGCCATGTTCGTGAACGGGCGCTGTCAGTAGAGATTGGTCAACCCTTAACTGCCATTTTTTTATTTTGATTATTTTTTATATTTTGTATTGCTAGATTACCTTCATTGTTTTCACATATAGAAGCAAGAAGAATAATGTAAGCAGTATTTTGTAAAACTTGATTTTAAAAGAGTGTCCGTGGAGGTTTTTGCTCGTTCTTCTCCATAGAGACCTACCCTACGTTTTGGAACGAGCAACTAGCTTCAACTTTCTGACTAGCTGACTGACACCTTGACAATTCAAAAGTGCCTGTAAATGGTTTAATCGAAATAAATGCTTTGACTTTTTGATTAAACCATTTACAGGCACTTTTGAATTGTCAAGGTGTCAGTCAGCTAGTCAGAAAGTTGAAGCTAGTTGCTCGTTCCAAAACGTAGGGTAGGTCTCTATGGAGAAGAACGAGCAAAAACCTCCACGGACACTCTTTTAAAATCAAGTTTTACAAAATACTGCTTACATTATTCTTCTTGCTTCTATATGTGAAAACAATGAAGGTAATCTAGCAATACAAAATATAAAAAATAATCAAAATAAAAAAATGGCAGTTAAGGGTTGACCAATCTCTACTGACAGCGCCCGTTCACGAACATGGCGCGTGAATCAGAACTGAATGGTCAGTTCAACCATTTTGGAGGGAGCTGAATGAACCAAGACACGCGCCACCATCAGCGAGACATTTGAGTGAGCATGACAATTTTCTCAACCGCCATGCTCCTTTATGTCAAACACATAATAATTTACTTAATATATGGCTCCATGGTACTCACATTTACAAAATTGAAATAATGCTGCTAAATTATACAAAACTAAGGTTTCCAATGTCTCTAAAATGTCGAAAGAGTAATTAAAATACATTTAAATATAATAAATAACGATACTCGTTACTCATGTCAATAAAAAAGGGGTAGGAAACTAGCTGTGGAGCAGGATCAGCATTAAGTCAAGTATTTTTATCATTCATGTAGTCTTTTAATTTATAATATGCTTGTCTACATAGTGTGCGTTTAATACATGTTTTAAATTGTCTTTCATTTAGTTGTAGAATATCAAGAGGTATTTTATTATAAAATTTTACACAGTACTGTGTAAAATTTTATAATAAAATACAATAAAAGAAGTATGTACTTTTGAAAATCTGAAACTTGGCTGATCTAATTTGTTCCTATTTCTAGTATAAACACTATGTCTGTCACTTATTTTATTAAAAAGATGAAGGTTTTTTCGAACATGCATAATGTTTTCATATATATATATTGACAAGGTACCGTCATGATGTTAATTTGTTTAAACATTTCTCTTAGAGATTCGCGTCTGCTGAGATTATAGATGGCTCTGACGGCCCTATTTTGCAGAATAAAGATAGAATCTATATCTGCAGCCTGTCCCCAAAGCAAAATACCGTAAGACATAATGCTATGAAAATAACTAAAATATACTAGCCTAGCGGTATCAACGTCTGTCAAATGACGGATTTTTCTGACAGCGTAAGCGGCTGAACTTAACCGCCCTGCAAGAGATGTTAAGTGAGGACCCCACTGCAGCTTTGAGTCAAGCGTATCCCTAGGTAAACAGTCTTGTCGACGAATTCAAGTATGTCCTTATTCAATACAACGTTACATTCACTATTTTTGACATTCGGTAAAGCGAATCTTATGCATTTAGTTTTCTTCTCATTTAATACTAAATTATTTGCAGTAAACCAATTATGAACCTTACGCATGGCGTCATTTACGTCGTCAAGGTGCTGTGCCCGTCTATTCACTTTAAAAATCAAAGAAGTATCATAAGCAAATAACACCATTTGTGGTTGATTTTTCAGCAAATAAAGTAAATCGTTTATATATACTAAAAAAAGGAACGGACCCAATATTGAGCCCAGCGGTACCCCCATTTTCACTTTTAAGCCCGATGAATTTACACCGTTTATTTGAACTTGCTGCAGTCTATCAGTTAAATATGATTTTACTAAGTTAAGCGCTGGTTTTCCCAGTCCGTAATGCTTAAGCTTTAAGAGCAGTGTTTCGTGATTTACGCAATCAAATGCTTTGGAGAGGTTGCAAAAAATGCCAATAGCATCCTGCAAATCCTCCCATGCCTTAAAGATATGTTTAATTAAGGTGACACCGGTGTCAGTAGTGCAACGTCCTCTAGTGAAACCATACTGTTGTTCATGTAAAATGTTGTTGCAGTTAAAATGGCTGAGCATTTGATTAAGCATTATTTTTTCAAACTCTTTGCTGAAGACTGGCAAAACGGAAACGGGTCTATAATTATTGGTGTCTTTGCAGTCGCCGGATTTAAAAAGAGGTATTACTTTACTGTACTTTATTAAATCCGGGAAAGCCCCTCGGTCTATACATAAATAAAAATTAAAGCTAAGTACTCGTAGGGTGCTACTGTTTCAATAATTGATTTACAAACATTTGTAGACAACCCCCATAAAACTTCAGTAACCTTGATTTTGAGTTGTTTGAAAGCCTTTAAAACGATTGCAGGGTTTACATGTTTAAATTTAAATTCCGTAGGACAGGCTGACACATTCGACCTTAGCAAATTAATAGCAAGTGAGGGTGAGGAATCTAAGGTTTCAGTTGTTTTAATTGGAAAATTGGTAAAGAATGTTGCAAATTCTTGAGCAACTTCTATATTAGTATCTATAAGACCACGGGAAGTCTCTAGACTGTAATCAGTTTTATGTCATTTGTTTCTGTTTGTTTCTTTATTAATAATTTTCCACATCGTCTTAATTTTATCGTCAGCTGATTTTAGGCAGGATTAGGCAGGTCAGGCCAGCCGCTTGCAGGGACCTTTGGGCGAGAAGAGTCTCCAAGAAATGGGTGCCTGAAGATGGGCGGCATCGCCGAAGACGGCCCAGAAAGAGGAGGCGAGATGACCTGGACGCAAACCGCGAGCGCTGGCTCAATGTGGCGCTGGACAAAAGTTCTTGGAAGGACTTGGGGAAGGACTCCACAATACATTATTACTAAAAAATAAAAGACAATCGATAATAAGCCACACATTTTTCCACAAAAGAAAGGTCACCACAAAATAATAATAAATCGTTACTCGTTAGTCTCGCTAAAACTCGAGAACGGCTGGACCGATTTGGCTAATTTTGGTCTTGAAATATAATTGTGGAAGTCCAGGGAAGGTTTAAACGGTGAGAAAAATTAAAAATCGATTGACAAGATAACATCTTTTGGGTCACGTATCCCTTAAATAAATAACGAAACTGCCAACCATATCGACTATGGCAAAACTTTGAAACTCAATATTTGATTAAATAATAAACATGATTTTAAAGTTAAGGAAAGAAAACAAAGAATATTTTCAAGCTTCACGTTGTTTTAAAAGCATAAAGAAAAATGCGAGCGTGTTTTAAAGTTTCAGCGTCGGATTTAAGGGTTCAGACAGCCTTAGCTTTGAATGATAGAGCTTGCGAGAGCTATAGGATTTCACCATAAGCGCTACACTTTATAGATAAAACCTATTTGCTTTGGCCGGGTTCTGTCTACTGCTCCTACTAAAGGATCGTATAGTTGATAAGTGGGATTTTAGTTTATTGCTTGCGTGTGTTATAATGTCAGTGATGTGTCGACCCAAGCGTTTTGCTTCCACATTTATTGTGCGAACTGCTAGACTGTCCGCCTCTCTGTTCACCGATAAAATAATATAATCTGGGTATCATCAAGGCCCGAGCACTCCGATTCATCATAAGCAAGAGTGCTCCACCTTAGACCTCATTATCACTTCAGATCAGGTGAGTTGCGGCCAAACGCAAGCCTATTAGAATGTAAAAAAGATGAAAAATCAATTGGTTAAAACAAATTTTGGCCATACTTTGCACTCAAAATAAGATTAATACATATACAAGGTGTTTTTAAATAATAATTACTACGGGACCAATACAGAATTCATGAAAAAGCAATTGTTGATCCATTCCAGTAGCTTTACAGAATGTATAGATTAGATAAGTACACTTACACACAAATTGAAGCATGCAATATCTTAAAAAAGGTATTTATGAAAGCCGTACAGGTTTTACATGGCGAGGCGTGCAAATTTTTTCCTAGCAAGAGAGATATCATCATCATCATTTCAGCCAAAAGACCTCCACTGGTGGACATAGGCCTCCCCCAGGGAGGGGTGGGGGGGGGGGGTTTGCCATAGTCGCCACGCTTGGCAGGCGGATCGGCGATCGCAGTATGGTTGAAAGGCACAGAGAATGCTGCTGCCCATTCTCTGGTGAGTCCCTTAGTCTCCTCTTACGACACCCACGGGAAGATGGGATGGTGTTATTCTTTACATCCGACACCATACGGACGAAAATATAATCCAAGTAAACCATAGTTTGTTATGTAGTACATTCATCATTCAAATGTCAGTCAAATTAGGTAAAAGTTATTCATAATGATGAGTTCAAATACCCCTTTTCATGTTTTCAATTTATTTAATTACACGTTGTATAATAATTCGTGATTAGTTGGTGATTATTGTTGCCAACAGATGGATAATATTAATAATAAAAACATTAGTTATTTGACTACGTCGGGTTTTCCTCGAAAATTTGTTAAGACGATCCAGTCTAATCTAGTAACGGTGAATTATTAGAACCCAGCTTTTAAATAAAATAGATACCGTACCTACCCATGGATACGTACCAATTAGGGCTGGTTTGAGATGGTGCAGGAAATAGTTTCAGGCAGGCAGCAGGCAGGGGCAGGCAGGAGAGTTGGCAGTTCCTGGAAGGACTTAGAGGAGACCTTTGCCCAACAGTGAGACAGCACAGGCTTGACAAAAATAGTTGTCGTGGCGCAGAGGTTCATGGAGAAATAATTATAATAAAATATCATTAATTTATTATTATGTAAGTATACTGAAGAAGACTTCCGGGAAGTACTATCACCATATTAATTTCTGCCGCAAAATATCGTAAATAGCTGTGTTCTAGCACCAAGTACGTAAGGCTGTGGTGCGGCGCGCCCAAGCAGAGAGACCACTCAGAACAAACCGCTATTTTTGGCACGCACACAGTGTCATTACGATTACAGGCATTCTCAGGCAGTTTCAAGCAGACTTCAGCGACACGTGTTGTCAAAATGAATGATCAAAATGATGGTGTAATTTGTAGACATTGAATTTTATAGACATTGGTTGAAACTTTTTGCAAGTTGTGACAACATAATTTGTCACAAAATGGTAATAAAATTACCATTTTGTGACAATATACAATTTTTTTACAATTAATATACAATGTCTATAAAATTCCATATTGTCACAAATAAAACCTACAGAGTCAATGCAGTAGCAGCCCTAGTGAATTTGGTAAGTTTAGATAATTATTTTTGAGGATGGCGGGAGCGGTCCTTCTGTAACCTTTATATTTTGTGGTTCTAGTTTGAAGAGAATGGGTGCCAGTGTAATTAGGGGCACATGATACATTAAAAAAAAAATTCAGATGGGAAAGTAGGTATTATAATGTCTCTGGTATTGCAGCTCTCTAAAAGCAGCGGTGATCACTCGATGTCAGGTGGACCGTTCGCCTTTTGCTATCCAATCCTATAAAAAGAAACCACAAAGAGCTTCTTACAATGTATAGACGCCAGCACATAAATCATACCAAACTGTAAAAATTCCCCAATTGAATATTGTAACGAGTATTTTCTACTCGCTACATAGTGTCGACCTCTCTCGTCATTTTTTGGAAGTTTTCACGGTAATGCAGTACACACACTTCAGACATTTGATAGATTGGCTAGGATTTAGTAGAGTAATCGATAAAACCATAGACCATCAGTTTGACAGTTGGACCTTATTTCCCCGGCTGTCAGATTATTTTGACGTTTCCGGTTTGGGATATGTAACTTTCACTTTCCGACCGAAGTCACCAAGATGATGCACGAATAAAATTCTATTCCGTGCCAATCATTAGATTGGAATATTTCAAGGGTCCACCCCTGGCTGGAATCACTTGGTAGTGATGTCAGCAGCCGTGCAACGGTAATATTTTGGGAAATCGTGAGTATTTTGCTGGTTGAATTTTCCTCGCCATGACCTGACAATAAACTTGAGGTCATGTGTCCTAACCCTCGTCGATTTTCCATTGTTTCAGCTCCTATATCGCCATCGCGTATTGAGTGTGCCCATAGCACGAGTGATTGGCATTGTTTTAGTTTTCGTTAAGATCGGTGAGTAATTTACAATTCCCGATTTATCTCGTCGCCATTTTGCTCGACGCGTGGGTTTATCTAACTAAGGAAATCGTTTTGTTTTCAGCCCCAAAGGCGTTCTTACTTATATTTTGGATTTTTTTCATCTTAAAATTTAACTTCATCATGGATGAGCTGATGCGCTTCACCTCGTGTCTCCAATCAGGTTTAATTTAAATAAGTTTTTCTCGAAGCCTGTGGTATGTTAACTTAAATTCTTTCTCGTAGTTTCCACTTAAAAACGTGCAATACTGACAACTTAATTATAAACTTTGGTTATAGAATTTAATGGTTATAAAACAACTTGCCCTTCAAAAGAAAGGGGCTTTCTAATATTGTGTTGTGCTCACCACTGCCTGCGATAGAAATAAATGAGCTATTGTTAAAGAATTTGCAGCTTAATTTCAGTATCTCCGACCTAGATTAGAAGTCCTGACCTTTACCTTTTAGCTATTCCGGATCCCCTTTGTTTTAAATTACCTAGTGAGCTCTGGCGCCCGAATCTTATTCCTTTTAGTTATTTTAGTTTAATTTTGAGCTCCCTAACTTCTCAACTTTAGAATCACACACATAGTTTGTTAGTTAGTTAAATAAATCTAGACCCCTTTTAATTATTTTATTACAATTGTCGCACTAGAACAGGGACATGAAGCAGGTTTGTACGGTGAGTACAGTCAGTATTGCACACTAAATTCATTTATATTTTAACTAATGAGTCTATTGTTTACAATATTTAGTTTTCATATTGTATTTCATATTGTTTTTACATTGTAATTGATCTAGTTTATAAACTTTGAATAATTAGACTCATAAGTTGTAACTTAGTTTGGTATTGTATTTTGCAAACAATGTTTTAGTTTTACATTGGATAATTTGTTTATTTTCTTGTGTTTTTAACATGTTTTTTCCTTAGCAAAATCAACAATTGTTAAGTGTAGACCGTGTTATTGTTAAATCTCATACAGTGATATACCTAATTCATATCTAAGTTAACTTTTTATGTTAATAATTAAATTTAAACATTAAGTACATTATTGTGCACCTAGTTTATTTAATTTTAAGCCGTTTTGTGAGTTATTATTGCACTTTTTAACGTTAAATAACTTAGCAATTTTTCATGGAAATACCACATTGATTTTGATACTTAACCTCAAACTTTAATTTTATTTTTCAAACTTTGATTTATTTTGAAATCCTTTAAAGTTTAGTCCTTGCTTTTCATTGCTATTTGCCTTGTTACTCGTTAGTCATGGAGGACAAGGGAGTTCAGTTTCCACCGCCTCAGGATTCGGTTGAGGTCGAAGCTTCTACTGCTGCTGATGCTAATGTTGTTGAGAAAGGTCACGAGATGGCTAATGCCACCGATGTTGGCAATCCTTTTGAATCTGGAATCGCACATTCGTCTTCGGATTTTACAGCTCGAGCTTTGCCTTCGTTCAATTCCTTGAATGCGCTTGTTAACGAAAACATTCGAAAAAACTTTCCTCCTCTTACTAAACTGCCTGATTTGAAAAAGAGCAAAATAATTTATGATGGTAGAACTTGTGTTCGCGATTTTATTACACAAGTTGAAGAATATTTTCTTTATAGAAATTACAACGAAAATTTGCTGGTTGGTTCTTTTACACTTTTGCTTGATGGTATTGCACTCAAATGGTTTAGATCTATAAGAATTCATATTCCTTCTTGGCATGAACTTAAGCTTGCACTTTTAAAGCGCTTTGATAAACCTAATTTTGATCACTTTTTAGAAAATGAGCTCCGCACCAGGAAACAGAAACAGTCTGAGTCGCTTCCTGATTTCATTACGGAAATTTATGATATGGCTAGTCGTACTTCAGTACCTTTATTTGACTACACTTTAATTAACGTGATACAACAGAATATGTTACCAATTTACACACCCTTTTTGTTTCGTAGACAAATAGATTCAATCGAACAATTTCTAGAACTTGCAAAAGACTTAGAAGTTGTTGTAAATAGAAAACCTTTTAAAGAATCAATTAAACCTTCTGTTAAATCTAATGCCGTTTCTAATGATTTAGTTTGTTTAAAATGCAAAAAACCTGGACATTTATATAGAAATTGCAAGTCTATCCCAGGTGTTGTTTGTTTTAAGTGTCATAAAGCTGGGGTCACTTCTAAGACTTGTGACGTTTGTAATTTGGATACTAAAAACTCGCAAGAGTCAAAAAACTGATTAGGCAGCATCGAGCCCACGTTTTTGATAAAACTTCGAGCGTCTCGATGGGTAAAAAAATTGTTAGAAGTCACAAGCCTGATGATGTTGCCCGTGACAAAGAATTTTCCAACTGGTTAGATTATTTAAAAACCTTTTTTAATATTTATCGTTCGGCTCCTATTCTATTTACAAAACAGAATGATGCTAGACCATTTTTAACTTTTTTTGTTGGTAATCAAATTTTTTCAGGTTTGTTGGACAGTGGTTCCGATAAATGCATTTTAGGCTCAAATACACATGAACGATTTTTACAGTTGGGTTATAAAATTAGACCTATCAGTGGCGCTGCTTGCACCGCGGATGGCTCCGCCCGGAGAATTGTTGGTGCCATGGATTTGCCAGTAACTTGTGATAATATAACTAAATCCGTAGAGTTTTTAATTATTCCTTCTTTTGATCCATTAATTATTTTAGGTTTTGACTTTTGGATTAAATTTCATTTAGCTGAAGAATTGTGGAAGAACATTATACTTGTTCCAGAAAATAATAAACAAGTTTGTTCAATTACCTCTATTTCTGAACTTTCTCCTTCTGAGAAACAAAAATTAGATAATATTATTGCTTTGTTTGAAGATATTTCTTATGAGAAAAGAGGTTTAGGTCTTACTCATTTAGTTGAACATAAAATTAACGTTACTAGTGAACCTTTTAAACAGAGATATTGGCCTCTGAGTCCTGCTAAACAAAAGGAACTTTTTGATGAAGTAGAAGTTTTATTAGGAGAAGGTATTATTCAACCCTCTAAGTCTCCTTGGTGTTCACCCGTATTGGCGGTAGAGAAGAAAGATGGAGGTACTAGATTGTGTTTAGATTCAAGACGTTTAAATTCTGTTACTATTAAAGATTCTTATCCCCTTCCTTATACTTCTAGAATATTAGATAACCTTAGAGGTGCTAGATATATTAGTACTATAGATCTTTCTAAAGCATTTTTGCAAATTGCACTTGAAAAATCCTCCCGCGAAAAAACTGCTTTTGTAGTACCTGGAAAAGGTCTGTACGAATTTGTTCGCATGCCATTTGGTCTCACAAATGCACCAGCTGAGTTGCAGAGACTAGTAGATAAACTTTTTGGTCCAGAGTATGATAATTCTGTATTCTGTTATTTAGATGACTTAATTTGTATTAATTCTGATTTTAATAGCCATATAGCACAGTTGCATAAAATTCATAGTATATTAAAAGAGGCAGGTTTAACTGTAAATTTAAAAAAGTGTAATTTTTGCAAGGACAGACTTCGCTATCTTGGTTTCATTGTTGACAGTAATGGTTTACATACTGATCCTTCTAAATTAGAGACAATAGAAAATTTCCCACGCCCAGAAACGGTAAAACAACTTCGCAGTTTCCTTGGTTTATGTTCTTATTATCGTAGATTCATTTGTAAATTTGCTGATATTGCTTCTCCTTTAACTAAATTGACAGCAGGTAGTAAAAATTCTAAAAAGTCACTTACTTGGAATGACGAAGCTGAAAATGCATTTCAAGAATTAAAACATTCTTTAATAACTTCTCCTGTTTTGCAATGTCCTAATTTTGAAAAACCTTTCTTTTTGCATTGTGATGCCAGCTCTGTGGGCATAGGTAGTGTTTTGAGTCAAGAAGATGATAATGGTGATCAACATCCCATTGCTTTTTATTCTAGATCACTTAATAAATGTGAAAGAAATTATAGTACCACAGAACGTGAATTATTAGCTATTTTAGATTCCATAGAACATTTTAGACCTTATATTGAAGGAATGAAGTTTACTGTTATTACTGACCACGCTTGTTTGAAATGGCTCCTAGGTCTCAATAATCCTAGTGGACGCTTAGCTCGTTGGGCTGCTAGAATTTCTCAATTTACTTTTGATATTATTCATAAAAAAGGTTCCTTACATTTAGTTCCAGATGCTTTATCTCGTATAGAAGTCACTGCTATAACCACTCAGGATAATTTAGTCTCCCCTGATGAGGAAATTATTGATCCTTGGTATAGAAAAATATTTATTCAATGTCAGAAATCTCCTAGAAAGTATAAGAATTTTAGAGTCGAAAATAACACTTTGTATAAATATTGTAAAAATAAATTTAACCCTCATAGTCTTTTAGACTGGAAGATAGTTATTCCTAAAGAGAATATCTTAGATACTATTAGGTCAAATCATGATGATGTAAATTCAGGTCATTTGGGTATTCATAAAACTTTAAAGAAATTAAAACAACATTATTTTTGGAAAGGTATGTTTAATGATGTTCACCAATACATTTTGTCTTGTGATACTTGTAAAGCTTACAAACATACTACTTCTCCTCCTTTTGGTACGATGATTAATCCTAAAAAGGTTGATCGCCCCATGCTTATGCTTTCGGTAGATATAATAGGTATTTTACCTAAAACTTATTCTGGTCATAAATACATACTTTCAGTTGTAGATGTTTTTACTAAATATTGCTGGTTCTTTCCAATGATTAATGCAACTACTAGAGTAATTTGTAAACATTTTGAAAAAGAAATATTTCTTAAATTTGGTTGTCCAAAAATAGTAGTTTGTGACAATGGAACTCAATTTACTTCAAAACATTTTGTAGAATTCTTGAAAGGTTTTAATATAACTAAAATATTTTATAACACATTGTATACACCTCAAAATAATCCTGTTGAGAGATATAATAAAACAGTCGAAACTTGCATATCGTGTTTTGTTAAAGACGATCATAGGACTTGGTCAAGTTTTTTGCCCAATGTTCAATTAGCTTTAAATAATAGTGTAAATCTTGCTACAGAATTTACACCTAATTTTCTTATGTTTGGTAGGGAACTTGTTTTAGATGCTTCCTTACATCATTTTAGTAACTCTGTTGATAATTTATCTCAACTAGAGGTTTCAAATAGAAACTCTTATGCAGTTTCTCTTAATTCACTTAGTGATATTTTTGTTAAAGTTCAAGCTTATTTGTTAAAGGGGTATAAGCGAAATGCCGCTTATTATAATAAGGGTCGGAAAGTCATTTCTTTTGATGTGGGTGATGTTGTGTGGAGAAGAAGTTTTGTTCAGTCTCATGCACCTGCTTATTTTTCGGCTAAGCTTGCACCTAAGTTCTTAAAGTGTGAAATAACAGAAAAAGTTTCTGATAACGTTTATGTTTTGAAAGATTTAAATAAGGGTTCCGTGGGTCGTTATCATGTAAAGGATATAATTAAATTTTAAAATTTTGGGGAATTCATAGGTTTGGTTTTGGTATTGAGTATTTTTGTGTGAGGATCTATCTTTGTTAGAATGATGAATGAGAGGTTATGATAGTCTGAAGGTTATTATTATGTTAGGCAACCTCATTACAAATTATTAGATTCCAATTCAATTCTTTCTAAAATAAACTTAGGTCATTTTGGTTAATTTAGAAATACCTACTCTTTTCACTATACATTTTACACATCAAAGGATCTTATCTTGTTTGTTTTGTTTGTTTGTTGAGCTTGTATGGGATCTTATATCTTTTCTTTCTTTCTTTTTTAAAGGTAATCCTTTACTTGTTTACATTTTTTTTGTAAGAGAAAGATCCTATGCAACCTTACACTTTGGGTTTTTATTACCTAAAAAGATTTAAAAAACTTAAATTTCATTTCAAGTTTTTTGTAATCTTTCTTTTTTGTAGATTAGAATCATTCTATTTCTCTCATAGTTTTAAATAGTTATTGATTTTAATTCTATTTTTTTTACTGTTTGTTGACAGTGTTGTTTTTTGTCTAGATATTTCTTCGATACTAGACTTGGATTTGACTTTGTTAGTAACGCGTTCATACCGGATTTTGCTTTTGAGGTCATTCTGTAACTTTTGTTATAGAACGTCCTACCCTGTTTTTGCGGTCATTCTGAAACTTTTGTTAAAGAATGTACTTTGTTTTTGGATCTTGGTGTAATTTTTGACCTCGATTTCATCTTGGCTTTCGCCTTTAGGTATTGTGATTTTCCCCTTCGGTAATCCAATATATTTTGTTTGTTTGTCTGTGCTTGGAAGGTTGGTAGAGTAGAGCCAATCACAGCTTACATTTGCCCTTTTGCCCTTGTGTTGGTCATTGCTGTGCCAGTCACAAGGTGGAATTTTGACTTTCGTCATAACTTTTTACTATTGTGCTCGGAAGTTCGGTGGTGTAGCGCCGATCACAATATGGTTTTTGCTTGTTACCGGTTATTGCTGTGACAATATTTTTGGATAGAGCCCTTCAACTCTATCCAACCTTTTTAGATAGAGCCCTTCAACTCTATCTAACCTTCTTTGTTGGAAATCAATATTTTTGGATAGAGCCCTTCAACTCTATCCAACCTTTTTAGATAGAGCCCTTCAACTCTATCTAACCTTTTGTTGGGAATCAATATTTTTGGATAGAGCCCTTCAACTCTGTCTGACTTTATTGATCGGAATCTATACTTTTAGGTAGAGTCCTTCAACTCTATCTAGAATTTTTGTTTAGGTATTGTTAATTTTAATTGGTTGTTGCTGAGATAGACAGAGGCTATGGTGCCTAACTGTACTCAAAGCTGAACTGTAGGTTAGTTGAGGATAGTCAGCGGCGATAGTGCCTACCTGCACTCCAGATTAGTTGGTAGAGATGTGTAGAGTTAGTCAGTGGCGATAGTGCTTAACTGAACTTAAGTGGAGTGGTTTAGATTAGTAGGTTGGCTGAAGTTAGTCAGTGGCGATAGTGCTTAACTGAACTTAAGAGGTGTAGGATAGTTTAGTAAATTAGTGTAAAGTTAGTCAGTAGCCATAGCGCTTAACTGTACTCAAAGTTAGTGTTTAATGTTTAGTAGTTTTGTTCAAGATTTAATCAGCGGCTCTCGTGCTTAACTGAATTTAGATTTGTTTAGTGTTTAGTCTTGTTAGAGTTTTAGTCAGCGGCCCTCGGGTTTAACTGAATTTGGATTTGTTTGTTGTTTGGCTTTGTTGATCGGTGTAGTACCGACGTTTTAGTCAGTGGCCATGACGCCTAACTGCACTATGATAGTTTTTTGTTTTTGAATTTTTTGTTCACTTCGTTTTTCGTTGTTTCTTTCTAATAAAAGAAAGTTCCTTTCTTTTATTTTTTCGGGGAGGGATGTAATGTAACGAGTATTTTCTACTCGCTACATAGTGTCGACCTCTCTCGTCATTTTTTGGAAGTTTTCACGGTAATGCAGTACACACACTTCAGACATTTGATAGATTGGCTAGGATTTAGTAGAGTAATCGATAAAACCATAGACCATCAGTTTGACAGTTGGACCTTATTTCCCCGGCTGTCAGATTATTTTGACGTTTCCGGTTTGGGATATGTAACTTTCACTTTCCGACCGAAGTCACCAAGATGATGCACGAATAAAATTCTATTCCGTGCCAATCATTAGATTGGAATATTTCAAGGGTCCACCCCTGGCTGGAATCACTTGGTAGTGATGTCAGCAGCCGTGCAACGGTAATATTTTGGGAAATCGTGAGTATTTTGCTGGTTGAATTTTCCTCGCCATGACCTGACAATAAACTTGAGGTCATGTGTCCTAACCCTCGTCGATTTTCCATTGTTTCAGCTCCTATATCGCCATCGCGTATTGAGTGTGCCCATAGCACGAGTGATTGGCATTGTTTTAGTTTTCGTTAAGATCGGTGAGTAATTTACAATTCCCGATTTATCTCGTCGCCATTTTGCTCGACGCGTGGGTTTATCTAACTAAGGAAATCGTTTTGTTTTCAGCCCCAAAGGCGTTCTTACTTATATTTTGGATTTTTTTCATCTTAAAATTTAACTTCATCATGGATGAGCTGATGCGCTTCACCTCGTGTCTCCAATCAGGTTTAATTTAAATAAGTTTTTTTCGAAGCCTGTGGTATGTTAACTTAAATTCTTTCTCGTAGTTTCCACTTAAAAACGTGCAATACTGACAACTTAATTATAAACTTTGGTTATAGAATTTAATGGTTATAAAACAACTTGCCCTTCAAAAGAAAGGGGCTTTCTAATATTGTGTTGTGCTCACCACTGCCTGCGATAGAAATAAATGAGCTATTGTTAAAGAATTTGCAGCTTAATTTCAGTATCTCCGACCTAGATTAGAAGTCCTGACCTTTACCTTTTAGCTATTCCGGATCCCCTTTGTTTTAAATTACCTAGTGAGCTCTGGCGCCCGAATCTTATTCCTTTTAGTTATTTTAGTTTAATTTTGAGCTCCCTAACTTCTCAACTTTAGAATCACACACATAGTTTGTTAGTTAGTTAAATAAATCTAGACCCCTTTTAATTTTTTTATTACAATATAAACCTCATTCTTTTGTAATAAAGTTGAAAATCTATCAAAAAACCTTGTCAGATTGTTGTAGCAACCGTATGGTGCCGGCCGCGTTTAGCTATTTCTACCAGTGGGTGTCGTAGAAGGCGACTGAGGGATATTGACCAGAGAATGGGCGACCTGCGTCCTTCTCAGTACCTTAACACTGCGATCGCGAACATGCATCGGCCAAGCATGGCGATTACTGAACCCCCTCTTGGGGGTAGACCTATGCCCAACAGTGGGCGTCTAAAGGTTGAGATGATGATGATGATGACGTTATAGCTTGCTGTGCTGGCCTCTGTACATATATCTTTTTATGATACCTAAATATTCATATTTTATCATCCTCATAAGAAAACAAAAACGTATGAGATTCTTTAGTGAAATAAATTGAGTAGGTATCCTAATTAGAATTTTGACAATAAGATTCACTTATCTTTTATGTTGGTTTAGGATCTAACCACAGTCGGGGGTTGCGGAAATATCTCCATTTCCCGCGACCCCCGACGTAGGTGTGAGATGGAACACCGGGGTGGTTTTTAGTCAGTAAGAGTCTGACAAACCCTTCCACCCGCCACAGGGCGGAGGACATCCATGAGGATCTTCCCCCCAGGAAAAAAAAAACAAAAAAAAAATAGAATGAGTTAGCAGATAATAATTGTTATAATATTGTAATAATAATTGTTGTTCAGAACGTTAAAGGTGGTAAAAAGATTGGTTTCCTGTAAAGTCTGTTTACGGACGATAGTTTTACGTGATAACGTCATAAAGAAGCATAATGGCTAACATATAGAACATAAGCAAATAATGGCTTTCGTCGAAGTGGGCGGAGCTTATTGCTTGGGCCGATCGTGCCTTTCTATCGCTTGTTCCGCGCTCTCGCTTGCACGCTCAGGCTCAAGCGGAACGTAACACTTTTTCGTGCGTGCAGCCGGTGTTCATCGATTTATAAGACGTTATCACGTCCAATAAAATTAAATTCTAACTATTTTTAAAATTACTATAGTCAACTAAGTACAATGGGTATTATAATTAGTGACACTTTGTTTTCTAACATAATTTTACGCTTAATAACGAACTAGCGGTTGCTTAAAATTTTTTGTTCGCATGATTTTTCTATAGCACCCAGGGAAGCGAGAAAAATTTCAGAATCATGAATTTTCACCGCGGAGCCGCTTAGGTTAGCGCGTTCAATAAACAAAAATCACTTCAGCTGAGCTATTCTGTTACAATCTCCCTTGGTAAACACCTAGGTGAAGTGAGCTGTCATCCGTTCCGATGCTAGGGATTGACAAAGCAGACGGTCGAATGACAGCTCACTTTACCTAGGTGTTCACCGAGGGAGATTGTAACAGAATAGACATACAGATTTATAAAATATTATGGAGTATAGATTTAAAATAACGGTCAAACAAAGGAGTTTATGATATCTTTTACTGGCACAGTATAGTGAGCGAGTGACAGGACACGATAATTTCCACCATTTACAATATGACGGAGCATAACAAATGCAAACCTTCCTAATTGAAACCCGTTCACATACCAAGAAATCCAAAGCAAAGTTTTTGATTACTGAATCCTAATTGGCTTATAACTAAAACTTTGAGACTCTCCCGTTTAGAATTATCTGAAGTTTAAATATCTTAACTTATAAATATGTCTGTCTTAATACATTTTAGTTTACATTTTCAGTGTCTAAGAAAAACTAATTTGTAGTCTTCTTTTTACATGAACTGGCTATCCATACAACCCAATAACTTGTTTGCTTGACTTGTTCATAATAAACTATTTACTTTTATCTATAGAACCTTTAGTTTAGTCTACCAAAACAGCTCAAACCATGCATACTAACTAAATACCCACGAAACCAGACAAGGGTAACTAACGTAAAAAATATATTTACAGCACACTCCTCCCTACAAAATCGCATAAATTAAATGTTCCGCCAACAAATTTATCTTTTTCCACCATCGGCATACTAATATTGGGGTCCACAGGACTCTAGTCTTTCTTTCGCGTTTGCATCAATAAAATTAACATCGTAATCCAGTTAAAGTTACGAAAAAATTACAAGTAATTGCGTCGCTTTATTTTTTGTGGATTTTGCGGGTACATAATCATTATAGATAATACTTTGAAGATAGGACGGAGTGTAGCTGTTTTTAAGCTGGTTTTGTTATTGTAATAAGTCAAGACTTTATATGAAACTAGCGACCGACCCGGCTTCGCATGGGTCTATAGCCTTCCTCGATAAATGGACTATTCAACACAAAAAAAAATCACTTCGAAACAGTAGACCCTGAGATTAGCGCGTTCAACCAAACAAACAAACTCTTCAGCTGTATAATATTAGTATAGATACGGTGGTCTCTCATCATCTGCTTAATTTTTCCCAATTATGTTGGGTCAGTTTCCAGTCTAACCGGATGCAACTGAATACCAGGGTTTTACTTGGAGCGATTGCCTGTCTGACCTCCACAACCCAGTTACTGGGTAACACGATAACCTTTGGTAAGACTTAGTTGTCAGTCTTTCTGGCTACCTTTTACGACTGCCAAAGATATAAGTCAAATTTTTTGAATCAGCGACTGTCCCACATTCACGAGGACGGCGTTGCGGGAATAAGCTAGTCATGAATACATAGTTAATCTATCAAGGTACCTTGAAGAAACAATGAATTTTTTGAATACGCTCTAGTACTACTGATACGCTCATGTATACTGTTTTGATTGATTTACTAAAATAACCTGAATCAATGATTAATAATTCATCTAATAAGATTCGGTAATAAATTACATTGCCTTTAAGGAATCCCTTGACAGTTTCTAAATGCTGTAGGCTTAGAATATTGGTAAAATATTCAGCAAAAATTTCGTTTCGTACAATGTAGAGCCTTGATTCGCAAAACTTAACTCTTGTAGATTACTCATATCTATTTGGAAGTTGATATGAGACGTGGGCATAAAAAGACAGCTACATATTCCACCTGATAAAATCCCTAAGTCGAATTTTATGACACCTACGAAGTGATGCAGTGAAATATTGCAGAGGAGATGGCGTTTGCGGCGAGATGAAAATATCGACCACATATCGGACTTAAAATGTAGGTATGATGTAAGTTGTAGATGTATGTCTTTACAACAAGATGTTTTTTTCTTATAAAAGTAAAGAAAAGTAATAAAGAAATCAATAGATTCTACTTACTTAATAGGGGATATTACTGCAATGTTCTGGCACCAGAGTGCAGCACTAGCATAGTCCGTAAACAGTTTATCGACGAGTCATTCAAAGCGTGGAATTCTGCTTTTAATTGAGTTCAAAATTGGGAAGTGTGTTATATCATACAATAATGTATCAGTGCTGTGTATTTCGATGAAGAAATGAGAGGAATTATTCATTTCCAAAAGAAGAAAATGTTTGAAGTCTTTGGGAAGCAGCTAAAAATCACTCTAAAATATGTTCAGGTTAAGTATACATTCAGGTGAGATTTACCGCATTTACAGAATAACGTTCACATTTATCATGTAAGACAACCAAATATTATGTTATTCTGAGCATAACCTAGAATCCACTTTCAAATGGTTAAAGTACAGTTAGGTAAGTAAGATTAATTAAAACTTTGATATATTTTCACAAAATACCAAGTTATTACAATTAATAACATAATATAACAAGAATACGAGGTTATGATTTACGGAATGTTCTAGTGGCGCCCTCTGCGCCGAGTTTCGCGTAATGTTCCCTATTGTCCCCTAATAATATTCTCCCGATTGAGTTTCGGTTACTGTGGCCACCTCAATGGAGTCAAATACCTACGTAATAGATATTTAGTGCACAAGTGTGTGCGCAAACATAGGTGCACTGCCTCATCCCTCAATCTTATAGTCCGATAGGACGGTGGCGATCCGACACGACCGGAGTGGTCAGGCACAGGACCAACGGATTTACATGCTTTCCGAGACACGTGCACACGCCAGCAACTTTCAAACTCCGGGTTGGTACTGACAAAATTTTAATTCTTTATAATTTCTATCTCTCCACTGATCATCATCATCATCATGTCAACCTTTAGATGACCACTACTGGGCATAGGTCTTCCCCAAGGGGGGGTTCAGCCGTAATCGCCATGCTTGGCCGATGCGTGTTGGCAATCGCAGTGGGTGTTATGGTACTCAGAAGGACGCCGCTGCCCATCCTCTGGTCAATACCCCTCTGTCGTCTTCTACGACACCCACGGGTAGAAATGGGGTGGTGCTAATCGCGCTCGTCACCACACGGCTCCACTACTGTGTTTACAACCAATTAACGTTACATTAGGTTCAAGTAAGATTTTAAGTGAGTCAATTACTACACATTATCATACCATAACACATAACAAAAAGGTTTAGGCTGAGGTGTACCTACATCCAATTATACAAAGCGGTTAATTATTAAGGGCCTGCGCAGACTGGCGGCACGGCAGGGAAGGGATTGTCATGTGACGAAACATAATATACCTTAACGTCATGAAATTATAGATGAAATTTCAAACACCTGTTGACACGATACCATTATAAGCATTTGATTTTGCAGCTACAACGATTACTACTACTTTTTTAAAAACACGTATGTCTTGGAACAAGTTTTGTGAAATTTCCGTGCCCCAATTTTCCTGTGATGTTATCGCGTTCTCACTCACTCGTTTTTTTTCGAGCTTTGCGTTGGTTGAAACAAAAAAAATTTCAATCACGCTCGCGTTGGAGTTCGTCCGATGGGGAAGGGCGCTCTTAAGCATTTCTCCTCTAACTATGGGACATTTCACATCAATATTGTTTACATGTCCACAATACTCCCTCTCACTGTCACCATAATACGGACAGACACTCTTACACATACACACCATCGCATACACACCACCACACAAACACACTATAACATACACACACACGCACACAGCAGCGCGCATATGTCATCCTCTCACATGTAGCATTTTATTTTATTTTTGTTGTTTCCTGTAAGCTTGTAAGCATACTTAAATAGTTAGCCAAATAACTAGCTACTTATATAACTCAGGAAGGGCAGGGCATCCTAACACAAGCCAACTACTTGCTTAAAAAGGATACTCTTCAATGTACTAGCGTAAGTTATTTGAATTGTTGAAATAAACATTTTTTTTTAAGTCGTTTTTATGCTTCATTACATAAAAATCCCTTGCCGTGCCGTGGAGCCAGTCTTCGCCGGCCCTAATGCGGTGTTTTCTATTGCCGTAGCGTCAGGGTATAATTTTTCCTTCGATCGTAAACGTGCCTGGATATGTGTGACACTGACAACGCCGAAAAGCGTGCCGCGATGCTCGTCGCAAATTGCATACCTACTTTATGACGGGCGGCGTCCTTATGATACACTTGCGTCGAAAACTTTACTCAGAGTTAATTGCTAACAAGAAGTTGCCTGCTTACCTGTGTGAGCAACAAACTTGCAGTTAATAAGATAAGCTGTTCTGGAGCAAGCGAGCTTAAGTAGTTTCATAAAATATGGTAATTTTAGATTTTGATGTCACGGTATTTTTATTAAATGGAGCAAATATGTACGGATCGATCGGTCAAGGTTAAGCTACGCATGCCGCGGTCAGTCTATGAATGGGTGACCACCCACTTCATACCGAGTTACCTCCGTGTCTCGGAAAGTACGTAAAGCCGTTCGACCCGGCTGTTACTTGTAGATATTTGGCAGTCGTTATGGGTATTTAGAAGTCAGAAGGTCTGACAGCCAGTCTTACCAAAGGGTATCGTGTTACCCAGTAACTGGGTTGTAGAGGTCAGATAGGCAATCGCTGCATGTAAACACTGGTATTTAGCGCATCCGGTGAGACTGGAAGCCAGCCCCAACATAGTTTGGAAAAGGTTTGGCAAATGATGAATATTTTTATTAAGTAAATGACATTTCAATTTCTCGATTTCAATTTTGAATCCACCTAATTATTATCCTACTAGCTTATGCCCGCGACTTTGTTCGCGTGGAAGTCGTAAATAACTACTTGAGTACTCAATAGCAATTATAAATTTCACTGACAGGCAGTGTACAGCTTGGTCTTGAAGCACGAAACTATGTTTGGAGACTTGTCTTTTATGCCAATAGGAAATTCTGTCGTGCACACGGTTAATGTACTAAAAAAAGCTGACTCTTTCACGATGCGTGCTGAAAAAAAGTGATCATAAATAATTGTTTCTTTTTTACATTTTAAGAAAAATACAGAGTACGTATATTGCACGATTTAAAAACGGTATGTTCTTGGTCATTCTAAAAAAAATACTTTTATATATTCATACGTACAGTCGAACAAGCTAATTGGTTTACAGGTAAAAATATTCATCTTTCTACTACACTCACAATATTTTATTTTATTCCATTTCCTTATCTCGAGCACGTAGGTGTCCCCGGTACCTACGCACTAAATATAAAAAAATAAAATAAATTAATTAATTGTGAGTGTAGTAGAAAGATGAATATTTTTGCCTGTAAACCAATTAGACTGTTCGACTGTACACAACAAATGTTGAAATTCCTAACCTAAAAATGTTAAAAAAAAGCATTAAGGAAGCTTAGCTTTATATTTATAAAACCTCTCAAAATTCTACGGGGTAATGTGTGGCGTCACCTTGCCCGACTACTGTGTTCATTGAGATGTATACTACTTGTCTCCCTTCAATTTGAGAAAAACAGAATGCTTTTATCGATCGCTGTAGCTTGATAACTTTTGGGCGTTAAAATAGCCTGTTCACACACCCAAATTCTTTTGGTGCGATATTTGACTGATGTCGCCGTACAACAGATGAATCAGTTCTTCTATTGTAGATACTACAATACCAAGAGTCTCTGTTAGATCCACCTGCCCTCTCGCCACTGGCAGAGAGTCTTCCCCAACTTTTAAATGAACATTGGAGAATTCTTGAACACGTGAATTGCCGCCAAGCTGAGCGCGCATATTGATGGTCAAGCGCGATTTATAAACTCGTGACCATAGAATTGATCGTTTCAACGATGCATTTACCTCGTCAGCCCTAGTTCCTCGCGCCACCACAGGCAGCGCCTGCCACACTATTTTAACAAAATCATTTTATAATCCTTTAATTTAATGTATTAAAAAATACATGTAATTCTTCTGCAGTATCATTGTAATAATATTTATTTTGAGTTGAGTTTTCAAACATGACACGACCGTGTCAAAATATAATGTAATTTAAATCAAAAGTACTAAGGAGTGTTGATATCAACTTTGATGCAAATCACCCTCAAAACAACTTTCTACCCATTTTTAACTCCGTTAGGTGGCGAGTTTCAATAAAATACGAAACCCACCTTCCATCAATTCTGTTAAAGAATGTTTATGCAAAATTTGAAGTTGATTGGACAAACGAATCACGTAGTCACATACAAACTTTGCCCCCGTTTTTCACCCCCTTAGGGGTAGAATTTCGGAAAATCGTTTCTTATCGGATGCCTACGTCATACAAAGAACACACCTTCCAAGTTTCAGGTCCCTACGATCAGCGGTTTAGGATGTGCGTTGATCCGTCAGTCATTCAGGACAAAGCATTTTATATAATATAGATAGATAGATAGATTATCGTCCACTAGTTATCTACTTATTGAAATTAACCTTCCCAATTTACAATCCATACTTCCATACTTTATAATTACTTTATTACTTTGCATTTTTGTATAATTTATATAATGTTATATTTATTATATTTTATTATTATATTATATTATTGAAGTTATACTTCTTTAGGCGCGTTATGAAAAAATGATGAGAGTGAAATTTTACGATGCGCGCGCACAGCGTCACACAAAATTCTCACGGGAGTAATTGTAAACAACGCCATCTCTGACGTACATGCTGAACTACTTACTGCCTTCGTTGCTATTTTGTGACTCGAAGAAGTATAACTTCTCACGCGCGTACATAAGTACACACTGAATTTTTTATATTAAAATATTATAGGGCAAAAGCAGCTGCTGCTACGGTATACAACACACATTTTTCTGTGAACCACTCTATTGTTTTGGGGTCAACCTGTAAGATAGTGTGTGCATAAAATCGAAATAACGAATTACGGGATAATACAAACAGTTTATGATCTAGGTACTTCTACCCGGAAACACATACCTACCCACATACAATACTACAATATTATTAATTAATTAAACATTCGTTCAGTTTATTGTTTGTTATTATATTTAGTACATTGTGAAAGCTATTACACACCTGCGCTTTGCTCGGAGCTCTGAAAACATATTAATAATGTACTGAGATTAAAATTTGACGAGACGAGCTCGTATATTGTAATATTATAGCATTTGGTCGCTGTTTGTAATAGAAATGTAGGTTAATAGTTGAATTTAGTTAATATTTAATTAAAGGATCAACTTGATGTTTTAACGAACACAGGTACCACGTTTCACAATCGTATCGTTTTAAGAATTTTTAATTAAAATACATTAAAATAATAAGTATTTTTTATTATTTTAAAAAATGTTGCCCCCGTACTTGGAATTCTCCTGTATTCTGGGAGCGTAAAAACATTTGTTCGGTACGGGAATCAAACCCGGGACACGCAACGCAGCTGTCAATCACTCAGCCACTGCGCCAAACGTGTAGACAAAGTAGCATGAAAGATTGCAAATAACACCATGATTGTCTAACGGTATGTACAGTCAGCAAAAGAGATAGGTATGCAGGTCATCGCAAATGGTTGAAGTTTACTTAAAAACCGATGGATATTCTCGATTGAAATTTAATCAAATCATTGAAATGTTTATTCTCTATTAATTTAATTTAATTTTATGCAAAGGCATCCATTGGTTTCTAAGTAAACTTTAACTATATCTGACGACCCTGCATACCTATCTCTTTTGCTAATTGTACATACATACATAGACGTTACGTCTAGGCTTTTATCAATTCTGTTTTTCAAACAAGTTGCGATCTGTAGTTACCAATAGACAAGTACCCTGCAATTGAACTCTGACATTTACTACAAAAGGTTGAAATAACGACGGCACAATTAGAGTAGGAATAGGCTGAGCGAATAGCTGCTGCTGCAATAAGAGTTGACTACGATTGGCTACTGAAGGTTGGAATCGGCTATGGCCATCTACAAAACATGATAAAGCAGTGATGGTAATATCAGAACAATTTCTTCGTTTTTCCGTAACAAGGCACATCCGATTACAAAAAAATAATAATTTTAAAAATTTAATTTTATATTCTAGCCGACCTAGCGCGCTTCTTAAGTTATCGTAAAAAGGCTGGCTCAGAAAATTTAACCGTAATTCGCTCCGTTCACTAGTGCGAGCCATTATAACCGAGAAGACCTGAGAATTTTTTATACAGCTTTACGCAAACTCTTAGGAAAAATTAGGTAAAGCTCCCGTACCTTGTTATTGTACCTCCATCTTCTTCATACATATTCAACGTTTATTTTTAGTTAAATTTTCAATTGCACAACTTATTCAATTTAGGTCTGACAGTAATAGGAAGCAGGAAATCTTATTACCCACCCCCAAGTGATTCGGAGCTGTTTAACTGACATCAGGGTGATATAAAATGCATTTGAGAGACAGAAATTAGACGTTCCGTGAACCTAACGCTGGATGCAATAATGCAAGAACTTTGTTAATGAGTTTCACCTCGCTTCATACCACAAATTGGATTATAATGTTAATATCATGATTTGGGGTGCTCTCTCTCCACGGGGAACAATTTTGGGTACTTCTTAGGGCGGCTGGGCGTCTATTATCCTCATTTCAATAAGAAATAAATTACGATTTCTTATTACATTTTCCATTATAGAGGGAAAATCAAGTTCTTTCAACGGCGCGTGTCGTGAGTTTTATTGAATGTTTTTTTTTGTGTAACTTCCAGACTTTTATTATATTAGTTTTGTTCTAGGTCATAGTTCAGATACAAATTATAAAAGCCTGAATGCTGTGTACGGTCTCTCTTTACTATGCCTTACGTGAAATATGACTCTTTTCGAAGGATATTACATTTCACGCTGTGAAAAATTGTTTCTAAGAACAAAAAATGGTTGAAGAATATTAAAAAGGTCTTCTTTATGAAACGCTGTAATAAAAACAAAACGTGATAAATAACTTTTATTTTAATCAATTTTATTTCTGGCAAAACGGAGAAACTCACTTCTAAATTTCTTCCATTTTTCGAAATAATGGTTTTGAATATTTATTTACCTATCTACAACTGATTAATTTAAATTTTATTTTAGGCATACGTTTGGGATGTCCCTAAATTTAACTGTGATTTCTGGATAGTAGTGTATTAACACTTAGGTATGGCATAGGTACTGAATAAGTTTGATGTAAATTATTTGAATTATTGCGAGATGTTCAACAATGGACTGATGAAGAGATGATGTTGATAATTGTAAGATTATGGATTGGCTCGTTTTGGCTGAGCTCAAATAATGACACATAAAATTGTTAGGTAATCTACCTAAAAACACTGTTACGTTAACATTGTTATCCCAAATATGTTTTATTTATTTCCAACACAAAAGTAAAAACCGAGCACTGTGAAAATCCGCAAACGAATTCACAGACATATCGGCCGCATCGCCACATGCACACCGCACCGTGTCCTGCGTCGAAACCGGCGAGCGCACGACACACCAGGAGATTTACAATCTGTACTTAATGTCCCCCAACAATGAGATACAATTTAACTTCTCCGCAACCAAGCGATATTTACAAAGCAACACAACACTCCCGACAATATATTTCGCTAATGTTTTTTGGCCAGCATTTACAAACTTCTGTGCAGCTATAAACTCGTTATTTCTGTCGACTACAGCTCTACTTAATAACTTTATTGCTTGTAGTTGCAGTTCGTGTTTTTAATTTATAAATGGACCACGTCGGCTCAATTTTAAGAGTAATATCGGGACAGAATTCTAGACGGAAACTACGGTCTGGATTTTTAAATAGAGATTACAATGTTAATTACATTGACTTAATCTAACCTGTCTACGAGACATCGTTTTATTCAGATAAATGTTGTTTGAATTTCTTTTTGTTAGTAAAAGTTCAGTTTTGACAATGACAAGTCACAAAATGTACGATATTTTGCACGTTGAAGCGGCTATTCTTTTATCTGTGTTCAAAATGGCGCTATTAAAAAAAAGTAACTGTCAGATAAGCTGTCAAATGTATTGCAAAATAAAAAGCGCGGCGTTGCATGCTGATATTTCACATCGACAGATATTTTCACAGGTAAAATAAAATGTTTACTTTTCTTATTAAAGTTTTGTTGACATAATAATTAAATATTGCCTGTTCCTCCTTCTCAAATTCTGTTAGTTAGAAAATAGGGCACTGTGTTTATGGCCAATGGGTCAGTGATCTCTATTTTTATAAAGATAGTAACAGTAAACTGTTACGATATTATCAAGAGATAATATTTTATATTGACGATATTGATGACTCTATTAATTTGTAAAATTTGACCGCCATTTTCGTTACAAAAACGCAGATTTGCACATCGATAAGTCTATTATACCTATGTATAATAAGTAGATAAAAATAAGTATCTAAGTACTTCTATGTATTTTTTTGTCTCTAAGGGCGGATGCTGTGTTGCCAGGATGTCAAATTTACATACAAAGTAAACTGATCACAAAAAGATTGAGACGCGTTCGGAAACTTAAAGCATATATTTGTCATCATTTGTCTCATAAGGACACATCATTAAGTTTCCTTAGACCCACTTGTACCAGGAGCTATCTTTTAACTTCGTATTAGTGGCAAACATTAATTTATTTCTTCATTAAAGTCATCATAACACGGGTCCATTATGCATGAAATTTTATAATTTAACCTCCTGTTAGTTACTAAGTAGTTCTGAGTTAAGTTTTGGCACAAGTGGGCTTTATTACATATCTATGAAAAATTTTGAAATGATAGCGCTGGTGAAATACATTCAGTAGGGCTAGAAATCCTAATTTCATAATTCCTAATAACCATAGCGCCCACCATTGTGGCTACCATAGATATTGATGACTAATAGACAACCAGTATTACACAGAACTAGATTTACTAATTAGTATGACATTAGGTAATTTTAACTTCGTATTAACTGGGCTTATTAGACATTATAATATCATTTGATTGTGGTTGAGATAAAATGGTGACACGATTTTGTATGTTTTTAATTACGTGCGTGCGTATAGTACTTACATCAAAATTCTCTACAAGCTTTAAAATTAAACACACACACACACTCCCAAACGATGATAAATTTCCCTTATTACTCAACTATGCCAACACAGACATATTAGCTCACAATTAATTTATTACCAAAAAACTTATTTCACCAGGTAGATAGGTAGGTACTGCCAGACCGAGCAGAGGTCCATGACAACGAAATTCCATCAGCATTATGCTTTAATAAGCCAACGCTAAAATTCGCCACATTGCCTTCAGCGGAGTTCAGCGGCTATTTCATTATGTGAGAATAACCTTTACAGGCACCTAATAGCGGCCAGCATGAAAACTGGTTGTTGTAAAAGTTTATAGCAAAATTTGATGCCGGTGTTAGAGCATTAGTTTACGTTTTTATCAAGGCTTAGATTTAAATAAAGATCTCTTTGCCTAGATAAGTTTTTATTATAAGAAATTATTATGGGCTTAAGTACAGGGGTGAGGGGAGGGGGGTATTAAAAGTAATAAGGATAGGCTGTTTGCCGCTAAACTTGTTATGTAAGTAATATCTGTAATTTTAGAAAAAATATCAAAATGGCTACCTCTGTGCTAAGCAATTACTTTATTAATTTAATAATTAATTTTCATCATGCTACTTCACTATATTCACAAGTAGGACAAACAGTATTAATCAGTTCATAAACTACATCTTACGTAAAAGTATACGATTCGAATTGATTATCTTTTGACAATACGACTATTCTGTAACATTTTGGTTTAATTTTATAGGTACTATAGAACTTCACACATTAATATAATTAAGCAGTGTGGTGCAGGTCGCGAATAGCACCACCCCATTTCTACCCGTGGGTGTCGTAGAATGCGGCAGAGGGACATTGACAAGAGGAAGGGCAGCAGCGTCCTTCTGAGTGAGTACCATAACACCTAATGCGATCGCCAACATGCATTGGCTAAGCATGGCGATTTCGGCTGAACCTCCCCTTGGGGGAGACTACGGATATCGATGGGGGAGACCTATGATGATGATGATTTATATGATTACAGATCCTAGGGAAATATTACCTGCGAAGCTGTTATTCCCAATTCAAAAATCGATCGAATTTACCGATATACGTTACGTTTAATCCGCGCGCTTGTGCTTAACCCCATAAGAACTATATTCGTATATTTAATCTAGTTTGTGCAAGATTGAGATAGGTTGAGCCAAGATTGTTGTGTAGTAGTTTAATAGAAATAATTTCAACACTTGCTCTAACTATTTCAGTTCCGTTCTCATTACTAAAATGTTATGAACGCTTTTGTAAAAGGGATCTGTGTTAGTGTGTCTATTTAATGGTGAAACTGTTTTTAAAAAACAGTATACCAATTTCTGATTTATTTTTTTCAAAATATGGCCTTCTTGATTTAAGTAGTAATTAAACCAATGAGGCGAGATCTGTGTCGGATCCACGAAGTAAGTATAACAGGTCGAATCCAAAGATAAAGGAGTCTTAAAATAATAATTTCCTTTAAGACCTTACGGTACAACATTTTATTGTCCCAATGAAATGAGATGGGACAAATAATGAAGACAATAATTTGAATAAACAGAACTAGGAGTTATAAAACAGAACAATGAACTTAAAGTTATCTTACTAAAGTTATAAACGCGAATGTTTATGTAGATGGATGGATGTATGTTGGTTACTCTTGTATTAGCTGAAAATTGGGCACACATAGCCTGTAGGTATAAATCTTGATCTAAGTTAAACACACAAGTCAATTTTGTATAGGTACCCGTTTTGGTTTTTCCCTGGGATTTTTTTGTTAGGACTTTGACTTAACTTGGAATTCTACGCAGATGAAGTCACGGTCAGAAGGTAGTCTAAACTAATATTAGAAAGAGAAAATATTGTTTTTAGGGTTCCGTAAGGGTAAAAACGGGACCCTATTACTAAGACTTCAGTCTCCGTCACCAGGCTGTATCTCAGGAACCGCGATAGCTAGACAGTTGAAATTTTCACAAATTATGTATTTCTGTTGCCGCTATAACAAAAAATACTAAAAAGAGAATAAAATAGGTATTTAAAGGGGGCTCCCATACAACAAACGTGATTGTTTGCCTTTTTTTTTGTTTGATTTCTAATGCTGTGTAGATAATGGTACGGAACCCTTCGTGCGCGAGTCCGACTCGCACTTGGCCAGTTTTTTTATAGGTTTGTTTGTAATCAATTTAAAAAAAATGGTGAACTGATTTTTAAAAATTCTTTCACCAAGAGGAAGCTACGTTACCCCTAAGCGCTTTATGTTACAGCTTATTATCAATAAAATTAGAGATCCGTATGAAAATTCACGCGGGCGACGTTGCGGGGAAAGTCATCATCTGCCTAGCCTTTTTCCCAACTATTTTGGGGTCGGCTTCCAGTCTAACCAGATAATAATAATAATTATAGTAAGTTTTTATTTATTTTTTTACAAATATAATGAAATATGTAAATAAAATGAATATATGAGAATAATGATAGTAATAATAACATGTGGGGGACATTTCACACATGGGTATCTGACCCCAAACTAGGGAGACCCTGTACTATGGGTGTCAGACAGCTGATACCTATAGATAAACAACACCCAGACACAAGGCAAACACTTGTATTTGCCTTGTGTCTGGCTGGAAATATTGTATGGTTAGCACTTGTGCTAAACACACAATATTTTCCTGGGCGGGTATCGATGCAGCTGAATAGCAGTGAAGTCATTTGTGGTGCGAGTCCCGACGCATTATATTGAGACCTTCCTCAAGGAAGAGTTTTGGCCGAAGGGTGTCGTGTATCGGCGATTCCGCGGAAGGCTACGCGACACCACGCAGCCACAGATTAATTAATAGTTCCTTTGGAACAGATAGTTCACTCCATAGAAAAAGATAGATACCTAACGCTATAACTGCCTACAAAAATATTACAGCCGTTCGTGCGCGCTAAAATGTACCTTACGCACACGCTCGAAAGTATCTACTACGTTGTCTGACGTGGTGTCGGGCGATCGCCTGCGTCAAATTACTTAACGCTAGGGCTGTCTATGTTATGAAATGATTACACAAAAGAATAGGTGAATAAAAAACAGTTTTTACATTTTAGTTTTTTACAGTTGGCTAGTTATTGTGTTTATTTTTTGAAAAATAATAAGTAAGTAAAATATCGAACCAAATCAATACGTACCTACTTATAATTACGTACTATTACTTTCTTCTTAACATTACACAAAGAACTCTCTATTATAAAAAAAAATAATTAACAAAGAAAAAATAAATACAAAATAGGTACCTAATTACCTTTCCTCCTCCTTAGGTAATGTAAAAAAGGATAAACTTTTGTTGGTTGTTTTGTTTTGATAGCTGTCTACACTGCAATTTGCACGACTACCCATTATTAAGGCTGCGGACGCAGTTTCGTACGGAACTATTAATTAAACTGTATCGGAAAAAAATTATCTATGGTATACGTACACTTAGCGAGCGCGTGGCAACCCGACTGGATTTTGGACGTTCGAACGAACGCGAGCCGTAGGTACTTAAGCGCGTGACCTTAAACGAGTGACAATACTGTTAGATATCTTTACTGTGACGCAGCGCAACACGACGCCGTCTCTTCGTGTACAATAATAGTTTAGTAATATTTTTGTGGTTTTTATAAATATGTATGATAGTCTGTAAGGTATATATGTTATGGGTCTTTTGTTACCAGAAATAAATGATATTATTATTATTATTATTTACATGGAGCAACTGCCTATCGGACCTCCACAACAGTTACTGGACAGCACGATACCCTTTGATAAGACTGGTTCTCAGACTTACTGGCTTCTGACTACCCTTAACGACTGCCAAAGATCTACGAATGTCAGCTGGAACCAACGGCTATACGTGCTTTCCAAGGCACGGAGGGAACTCGGTATGAAATGGATGGTCACCCATCCTCAGACCGACCGCGGCAAGCGTACCTAGCTTAACCTTTGACCGATCGATCTGTACGGCTATTATTAAGCCACGAGCTAAAGCGCGGGGAAAGAGCTAGTAATAAATAATTATATTATCAGCCCTCACATTATGAAAGAAAAGGCAGATAGACGAAGTGAAGCCAAAAAAGCAAATACAAATTCAAAGGCGAATACCTACAACGCGCTTCGTGCTGTACTGACACGAGTCACTATAGCACGAAAGGCCGCATCGTTAATAAAAACAAATAAAAATACAAATACAAATTCAAAAGCGAATACAATTACGAGATTGTAGGTATTCGCTTTTGGGTTTGTATTTGCTTTTTTGGCTTTACTCTCAGTGTTCCGCGCGGTCTATCTGCCTTTTGTTGTACAATCTGAGTATCAGCCATTCGCCGAGATTTCGTAATAAAATCTAATACTATTGACTACAAGAAAAGCTTTATAAATTCTATTTATTCTGCAAAGTTTGCGCGAAGAAAGTTATATTTTATAACGTCAGCTGCTTGTAGAAGGCGTCAAAGAAAGTAGGTCTTTAAAACAAAGATTTTGACGCCGAAATTACCTAAGTTGCTCTATTTAGTTGAGATTTCTGTGTTAATAGAACTTTTATCATTGGATATAAGTAATTTATGTAGGTACAGTCAACAGCAAAAGTAGATGATCAAAATCAGAAATTCAATACTAATTTACTAACACTAATATATATAATTTATTACTAGTTTATTTATTAAAAGTATGTGATTGTCACACACATACTTTTGAATCATTTCGACGCCACACAGTTCTGCCGCGAACTCCGTTCGTTAGTGTTGAATTTCTGATTTTGATCATCTACTTTTGCTGTTGACTGTACACTGTACCTACGATAGCTACCTTGGCAAAGGATGAACGTTTTTTGGGGACCCAAAAACATGTATACAAAATAGGATCTAGTGATTGTTGACGCGGTAATATTTCCAGTTTACCTTTGTCAATGTAGGTATCTACATAATGTAATATAATTGTGACTTGTAATATAATTGTTGACTGACTCCTTGACAAATCAAAAGTAAATGGTTTATTTGAAATAAATTATTTTTGAGTTTGAGTTTGAACTATTGCTTTTTGGTTCAATTCACCACACCACACTAAAATAATAAATTTCATTCATATAAGTAGTACTTTTTGTTGGTACAAATGCAGGCCACACAGGTGACAATATACTTGCACAAGTAAACATAAACGGGTGTGGGATTAATTACCGCAAGTGTATGAGCCGTTTGTGGCCACAACTGTGTCACGCTGGCTTGTGCAAATCTAATCCCAGAGTTAGCCAATACTACGTCACTTGCATAGCTGAAATTTTAAGGATACTGTACATTTTTGGCCACGTTCCTCTCTATCTATTCTTTCTCTGTCCTCCTCTATTTATCCTTTAAAAAGTCAGCCTGGCTATAATAATAATAATAATTATATCATTTATTTATTTAGCCGTGTGGTGCCGGCAGCAAATGGCATCACCCCATTTCTACCCGTGGGTGTCCTAGAATGCGGCAGAGGGATATTAATCAGAGGATGGGCAGCAGTGTATATCTGAGTACCATCACACCTACTGCGATCGCCAACAAGCATCGGCAATGCATTGCGATTATGGCTGAACTCCGCCCCCTTTGGGGGAGACCAGACACATTGAGCGTCTTAAGGTTGACATGACGATGATGATATATTTTAGGCAACAAAGACGACAAATGACATACTTTAAGATGTTGTACCATAAAATGTTGTGGGTAGTATATTTGTTAAGTTTAATTTTAAGACAACACTGTTTATAGTTAACTAGCGACCCGACCCGGCTTCGCATGGGCCTATAGCCTTCCTCGATAAATAGACTATCCAACACAAAAATAATTTTTCAATTCGAACCAGTAGATCCTGAGATTAACGCGTTCAACCAAACAAACAAACAAACAAACTCTTCAGCTTTATAATATCAGTATAGATATACTACTGTTTGTTTTCCCAAATGTAATAAATAAGTAAATAAATAAACTTGCCCAAGTATACCATTATGTGGCCTCCATTAAAACAACATCATTGCAATATCACAGTCTGTCCAAACGGCTGCGCTTTATAATTTCACTAACAAATTCAGTGTAGTGGGTAAGTTTATACAGAGGTCGCAAGCTCTCGACTTTGTCGCGTTGCCAGAGAGATATCAATTTGCATGCACTCCAATGAAGGACGTTTCGAGGGTTGTCCCTTTGTAACAATCGTTTTTGCCTCTTTCCTTCATTTTGTATATTTGAGTAAGATTTAATGGAATGTCCGTCTGACTGGCGGGTTTCCAAATGAAAGAAATGTGGTTTTTGACTAAAAAACAAGTTTATGATACAGATGGTTGAAGAATATTTTTGATACGAAGCACTAAGAATTTTCCTTTTATCTTGTACCTGTTTCCTTTTATCATGTATCTACGTGAACTAAATATTATAATAACCATGAGCTGGCAGTTCAATTTCAAATCTCATTAACAAAACACGCAAATCCTTAATGAAATCAAATATTTTATACTCGCATAGGGTTGTTCCTCTAAAGAATGCTACACATTCATTCTCAAGTTCAGGCTCAGTGCTGTGAACCGTATCACGAATAACCGCTCGCGTCAAAATATTTAGGGTAGCGCCATAATGACAGCGTCTAGCGGACCCACTAGGTAAGCAATTATTATTTTAATCAAGCTTCGTGTAAACCCAAATACCTGAGTTAAGTACATGAGGTTTTACACTACGGGTGAGTATTAGAGAAATTCTCCAACTTCATTATTATTTAGTTGAAAAACTTGTTCATGTTGAAAGGTCGTTGTACTGAATTTTGGGATGTCAAAGTCAAAGTCAAATTATTTATTTAAATTAAAATAATAAAAGTCGCTTTTGAATGTAATTTAAGAAAAAAATTTGTTGCCCCTTCCAAGAGGTAGTTTTGTATGGAGAACAATGCTCAAGAAACTCCAAACTTGCTCTTTTAAATATATTAACAATATTATTATTAAAATTCGTGTTTTTTCGTTTTTTAATAATTCGTTTATTAATAAAACGGCACCCCCCCGTTTGAAAAATATACGGAAAGATTAGAAGCTGCAATAACTGCTTGGGAACTAAGGAGGAAAATTATTCGAAGGATCAGTAATTTACTGCAAATGTTTTTCATAATAATAATAATAATAACCGGTGGGCTACTATTTTTTATATTTTTAAATGTTTTTTTTTTTTTACTAATATTTAAAAATATAATGAAATATGTAAATAAATGAATAAATGAGAATAATAATAATAATAATTTGTTTCATAAAAGTGGTACAGTCTGTTACAAAGTAGGATGACAACTTAGGAATAGTTTACATCTGAGATGAATAAGTAACATTACAATTTTACGATCTGATGTCCTAGCTAGGTTACTTAGTAACCTGTATTAAGGACAATCAGCCCTCATTTCCCGAAAATAAATAGATAGATCCCACATGTCTTTTTAGTAATTTACACACCAGTACACAGTACCTATAAGTACCTATAATGTCAAAATGTATGGAAGAGTAAATTTATTTTTTAATAAGCGACGAATATTTTCAACTCCTGGGGTTCCAGAATTATATAGGCACTTCATCGAATAACAGGTTGCATGTGGTACCTTCTACCCTGTGGAAAATACTAGTAGGATAATAATATCCAAAACCAAATGACGCAGTAAAAGTCAGGTGGTAGCTCTCTTGTAATCGTAAGGTGATATTATTTATGCTGGGAAGCAAGGGCGTCGCCAGGACTCGCCAGCTGATGGCCTAGGGGGGGGCAAATTGATATTTGGTGGATAGGAAAAGTATGAATTTTAAATACAGTAAAAGGCACATGAACCTTTGGAATCTCTAGGGGGGGGGGCAGCTGCCCCTACCGCCCCCCCTTGGCGACGCCCTTGCTGGGAAGTACATAATACGAGCCTTCTCTATTTAACGATTGCTATTAAACTTAAACATATAAAATTGGATAAAAATATTGCAATCGGCAGTTACTGTAGTACTAAAATGAACGGGATATCCTCTAGTACTTACGCTACGTAATGTTTGATTTTATATATTTCACGGATATAATCTTATTTTACTAAAACCAAAACTTAGGTGATCCTCTTATCAAGTAAGTTTTTTTCGGATAGGTACCAAATTATCTATCGCTCAGTTTGTATTAGCTACTCTCAAGCCACAAATTAATGGTAATTTCTACAATCGACTATCTTATGAATATCTTTCTATAATCGATGGCCGGTAGGGTCAAAAAGAACTACCTATAGTGGCGTACAACATACCGGATAGTCCAGTGTGAATTTTCCCTGTAAAGTGATCCGCCACATCAGCCGACCTGGTCAAGGTCGCAGAAAGTCACTTGATGCGAGAACTGTAGGTCTCGCCATCTGTCATGTTGTTGTGGTTGGAATCGTTGTGACGATTCTTAGGGAAGACCTCTGTCTAGCAGTAGATTTTTTCGGCTGAATGATGTTCCTCTCACAGGAGAATCCTGTAGTTTTTATCCAATAACAACCTACGACTATTCTGTCAGTTTAGTAATTAGTCTCACAATTAATTTTTGTGACATGACTCTTAGAGTCATGTTGCAATTGTTAAACTATTGTATCTGCTAATTAAACTGTTGAGCTCTTAAATTCCACTCCCAATAAACATTATAATAATAATAATATAATATAATACATGTGGGGACATTTTCACACACGGCCATCTGACCCCAAACTAGGGAGACCCTGTACTATGGGTGTCAGACAGCTGATATACATACGCAAATACATTTTTTTTTTGTAATTACGTACATATATAGATAAACAACACCCAGACACAAGGCAAACACAAGTGCTCATCACACAAAGGTTTACCCTGGGCGGGAATCGAACCCGCAACACGCTGCGCAGCAGTCGATCGCTCAGCCTCTGCGCCAACCGTGTCGTGCCCACATTTAATAAATTATACTAATATTATTATTATGATCCTCATATCAACCTTTAGACGCCCAAGGCTGGGCATAGATCTCCTCCTAGAGGTGGTTCAGCCGTAACGCGCTGCTTGTTGGCGATGTAGGTATTATAATCAAGTAAAATTTGTTTGTTTTTGTTTTATATTGTGATTTTGTAAAACAAAATCTTTAGAAGTGCTGTTACGATTACAAAAATGGTTTCAAAGATAGAAAGCTACATTATTACCAAGTGCTTATAGCCTGTTTTGTGGTGTACAGTCACGAGCATAAATATGTATATAGATTGCAAAATTCAAAAGCAATTTTCTCGTGAAATAACTATTTCAACCCATAGATAAAACCTATTTTATAGTAGTTTGGGTTCAAAAAAACCCTGTTCGTAACCCCAAAACATTTCAATCAATAGTTTAGGAGAAAATCAGTTTAGAATGAGACCAACTGTTTACATGTTTTTCCTCGTGACTGTAGGTAAGTACTTGACGCGGATGAATTTTCGGATACAGAAACTAATTTCTTATATTCCAATTTACATTTCTAGCTATTACTAGAACCTGAACACTGAAAATCAACATCCATATTCATTCAGCGCAGTGTGAACAGTCGAGAATGTGACACGCGGACATCACATTTGTGCCGCTAATTTTGTGACATTAGTGGCACAAATGTTTTGTATGAGCAGAATTTTGCTAATGAGGTTCGTGATTGCTTTCGTAGCTTTGAGGAAAATAAAGGACAATGTAGAGCTTGCGTAGGCTGTAGGTCCGCCGTAATGATTTGTAATTATCAGGTTAAATACGAAGTACAAAAAAAAAAACAAAAGGGGTAAACTTTTTTTCAACACATTTGCTCATAAAATGGCTCTAATTTCACCGCAATTAGGCACATAATGACACCTGTAATCAAACTGTGACTTTTTCATTGCTATTATTCACTAGTAAGTTATAGGGTTTTTTTTTTCATTTTATTGGTTGAGTTGCTTTGTTCTTAAAAAAGTTTCGATACAAAAAAGATCGTGTTCAATAGTCCAAATAAATGAATGTACCTATTGCTTGCTCATTTCATGCAACTTCGTATTTAAATAGATAATTTCAAGTTGTACGTTTTTAATAAATAAAACTTTCACTCAAATATAACTTTTGTTTTCTCTGCAATAAAGAAAACTTTGAATTCCCCATTTTGTACGTGGCTAGAACGCTATCCGCGAAAAGACAAAAAAAAAGAAACCTCATTATTTTAGTCTATGGCCGTTCGCCATTATTTGATGCGCGCGCATAGGAAAACTGATTAATTTTTCCCACCATTGCGAAAAATTTTTCACAACTCGTTTTCACTGTTAAAAATATTTTTTTAGTATTATTTTCTTCACAAGTGTGTTGAAAAACGTCGTATGATACACGTGTGTATTGATGATTACCGTCCTCGGCTCTCTTAAGACCCTCACCTAACGGCTCGGGTCTCAATGGCGCCTCAGCGGTAATCACCAACATTACACACTAGTACCATAATGTACTATTATTCCACTGTCAAGGAGTCTTTCATCAGTAGGTAATTTTCATTCATCTTTTCCATAATTTTAATTAGTAACTAAAAATGTAATAATTGACACCTAAAATATTCATTAACACAATTATTTATTTGTTAATTAATTTTGTTTTGCTATACAGGGTGGGGGCGTCGATGCGACAAAAAATTAAAAATACTATTTCATAAGAATATTTTTAAATAAATCCTAAAAGCGAAATTTAATAAAAAAATCTGATTTATTAAAGAGCATTATAAATGTAACCAAAATATGACACCATATTATGAAATATTGGTTTTCTAACTTGTGAGAAGAGCGGCAACTTGTGGCTTCATTATTTAATATTATTAATGCTCAATTAAAACAATTACACCAAATTATCAAATCCTACCATGATCTTTTTTTGTGCTTTTGCCATCCCCACACTGTATAACTAAAATCTGAATAACTGTTTTTTTAAGACAAAAATATCATAAAATAACATGAAAGTAATTAAACAGACATGAAATTAATAAAACGTCTCTGTATGAACACTTAAACTTCCATCAGTCAAGTGCGAGCGGTGCCACAGGCGGCAAAGGAATGCAATCTGCGGCGGAATGCTCCCCACTAGAATTAAATTTTAGCTCGGCAGTGCATCAGTCAAGTTCTTTTACGCTCCCGTGGTATTTGTAAATATGACTTTAATGGTAATTGAATTTTTTATACGAACTGTTTTATTACACGTATGTTAGGTAATTTAATTTTTGGAAGGTAAATAACAACATTTCGTACGGTATTTTTCTTTCTTTGTAGGATAGGAGTATGGAGGGTAGCGGCACAGTATAATTATTACCCTACAGTAGCGACACGCCCCTATTTGTACAGTCTGTCATTTTGGTAGTAGTGTAGGTAATTAAATCGTTTCGTTTGTATGGAGTGTCGTAGGTGTGGTAGAGGTAAGGAGAACTATCTAATATGGGAAAGCAGAAATAGTGTCCCATCTTTAAGCAGTAAATAACAGTTCCAAAACCCGCCAAAATGGCGCTAGCGAAGGTACAGGGTATGGTATGAATGTAGCAGTTGTTGACAGATCGAAGTATGTCGAGTTAGAATTTTTTAATACGGTCGCGATTGTAGCGCAACCCTTAGATTATGAAACAAAAGGCAGATAGACCGCGCGGAACATTGAGAGTGAAGCCAAAAAAGCAAATACAAATTCTAAAACGAATACCTACAACGCGCTTTGTGCGTCGCATCGTCAAAAAAAAAAAACAAATAAAAAAATACAAATACAAATTCAAAAGCGAATACAATCACGATATTGTGGGTATTCGCTTTTGAATTTGTATTTGCTTTTTTGGCTTCACTCTCAGTGTCCCGCACGGTCTATCTGCCTTTTGTTTCATAATCTGAGGCGCAACCCATGTAAAACCCATTTTAACGGACACTTTTTTATACACAGCGATAGTACCTCTAAGTGAAGAACGTTTGCATTCTTGCATTTCAGTCTTCATCGATCAATAAAGCTCTATCCACACATATCACGGCCGTGCCCGGAATGTGACAATGCCGTGGCCGTGCTAAGACCGTGCATCAGAGGCCCGTTAGATACTTTATGTTCACACACGTCAGGGATGTGACTGGACCGTGGACAGGCCGGCCCACGACCTACCATTTGTGTCATTATTTTGTTTTATGCATGATGCTACTAAATCGTACAAAATGCTATATATGCGTACCGTCTCTATTAAAAACTCGTCATTATAAACTATTTTTTTATTAAATACCGCCAACGTGCTAGGAAAATATCGGTTACCCCGTGCACGTCACGGCGTCGGCCCTGGCACTGAAGTTCCGTCGCCGCGCCTGCTGGCCCGGACACGGACGTGTGTGAACGACTTCATAATATAAAATATTCACACCTATATTTTTTTGAGCACGTGACGAGGCACGGTCCGTCCACATTCCGGACACGGCCCTGACATGTGTGGATAGACCTTTACGTCATTAATTTATCTTTTGACAAGTTTACCATTGACATTGAGCATTAAAGAGATTGTGATTAGATTTTGACCATTCTTAATTATGAGAATTGGTCTTGTAGTCACACTAACTGTTCTTGAGTACTTGGATTAAGTTTTAAATGTAAACTAAGTAGGTATCTTCTTAATTGGATAAAAACTAAAACAAAAGTAGAAAGCTAGACTATACTAAGCGAACCTTATATAAACAACATACAATTGTTGATTCTATGACCTTAGTTCAATTTCTATAGTTGTAATTTATATATAACCAACAAGTAATCTTTATAATTAATTATAATGCTTTATTTTCTGTGTTTATCACAAAAAGCTGCATGCTTCGACTACAAACCGACTGACTGAAAGTAATTCGGCATTCCAACACAGAATTGCTAACATTAACTTTAATTAGATTAGTAGGTACACCAGACGATTCGACAGCGCGCAAAAAATGCCTAGATTTGAATAATTCATTCCGTTTCAAATAAAGCAACAAACTATACTCTCAATTAATTCTGTTGGTCTATTTTGTTTGACAAAATGCAAAATTAACATCAGTACAAATTGAGGATTAAGCAATAAACTCTAAACCCTATAGAAATGTGTGAGTTAAACTTACCTCGAATTAGCTTCTTACTTTGATCACTACATAAATTCATTAAAGTACTCCTCTGTTATTAACGACGATTATAACGCCGGAAGAGGTCTGAGGGTGGCAGCGGAGTCGACCAAGGCGGCGGCGGCGGTGGTTTCATTTCCCCCATTTGCAATTCAAAAATTCACTCTGCCTTCCAGCTCATTCGTCTGTCTTTAGCAGACCCCTCTCTCTCACACTCACATTAAAATGTATATCGATCCTTGTCTAGCACCACGGCTCTTAGCCACCAGCAATGCCACTAGACACTTTCTTGCAACGACCATGCGTAAAACTTAAACGGACAACGGTTCGTGCAGTTTGTTTCGAAAGGATTAGCCATAAATAGTTCTTCCTCATTACATTTTCATGAAGGCTCCCTCTAGTTGCGGAATTTATGCTGAGAAAAGTTTGAGTTTTACTGAATAAAAGATATCTATTTCGCAGTAATACTGGCGGGGTGCCAGGCGACACTTCACGCTCGAGTTCAACTTATTAGATGGGAGATGGGTCAACTAAAATTTACCGCAATACTCTCAGAGAAGTCAAATATTTACTACGAAAAATATTTGTAAATTCGCAATTGAGTTCATAAAACATGTTAAAGAATGGATAATATCGTTTCATGGTAGAGAATTTTATTATTATTGGTATAAAGTTGGCCTCCGTGCCGTCAATTAATCACTGCTGAAGGCAGAAGGAAAACAGAGCGAGGAAAACCACACGTCTAACAAATGAATAATGTGTTGAAATTTTCTGGAAATGTCTGTCATTTTGCGCAGTATTTTCCAGCACATTTTCAGGGTCCGTGGGCTTTTTGCGACGTGGCAAACACGCAACAATCCATCTAGGTTATGACGAACAGGTGTTTGCTTGGCAGTGTTCACGATTGAAGTCGTTCTCCGAAACCGAAAACGACAAAGTAGACTTACTAGGGGTTCTTTTAAAAGTAGTTTCTATGCTTATAGTAGAAAGCGGCTATATAGCGGCTGTATAAGCGGGGGGGGTTTGAGGGTAAATTTGATATATGGTGGATAGGAAAAGTATGAATTTTAAATACAGTCAAAGGCACATGAAGCTTTTTTTATAGGTTATTTTTTTTATTGTCAAACAAATTGGTATACGCAAGAATATTTACACGAATGAAGTTGCTAGCATGAAATATACAGGCTCTTTTTTATGAATAAGTAATTTAAGTAGCGCAAGAGAGACTTTTTAATAGTAGAATTATAACAAGACGTTTTATGACAGTCTTATCGGTTTCTTCAAGTACATATAAATACGAGAAAAGCGGTATATAATTTCCAACAAGGAAAAACATATTATTATAATGGACTCATCATGTTGATGTGATTTTACGCTTACATCACAGTTCCCAATATTGTAGTATCATATTACTTGTTCGTATTTATTGTAATCCGGGCTGGATTAACGAGACTTTTCGTAGCAGGATTTATTGAAACGTTGAAACATGACAGGAAATCTAGGTCACAAAACCCGATATTTTTTGTATAGTTTTGCGGGATTTTAGCGTCATATTATTTTTAACTTGACCGAAGCTTGTGACCAAGTACTTAAAAGCCGTACGGATCAAGCGGTCATGGTAAAGCTACGCTTGCCACGGTTTGTCGACGGATGGGTAACCATCCATTTCATACCGAGTTCCCTCCGTGCCTCGGAAAGCACGTAAAGCCGTTTGTCCCCGTTGTGATTAGTAGATCTTTGACAGTCGTTATGGGTAGTCAGAACTAGAAAGTCAGACAACCAGTCTTACCAAGGGGTATCGTGTTCTCCAGTTACTAGGTTGTAGAGGTCAGACAGGCAGTCGCTTCATCTGAAACACTGGTATTTAGGTGCACCCAGTAAGCCTGGAAGCCGACCTATATATAGTTGGGAAAAGGCTAGGCAAATGATGATTATTCTTAAGTTCACATTTTTATATCCTTTGTTTTTGTTTGTACCTATAATTTTGACGAGTCTTTTCTCCAATAAATTATACACCAGTATCACGTATCATGCTAGACATAATAGTAAATACTTATCAGTAAACATGGACCTACAAATATGTATTTTAACCCTTTAAATGAATCCTCTGGGGAACACAGGCATAAGAGGGATGATATTTTGTATAATAAATGTCTGGAATAAATCTAAATAATTATTGGGTAGGTACAGAAAAATAATCAAGTTTTAAAAATTAGCTTTATAAAGTAATGATAAACCAAGATGAATTACGTACATAAATCCGTAATATACATGACAAAGACAATATGAATATGGTATATATCGCGACTCGGACCGTGCCTCAGGCCTTTTACCCGACTCGGGTTTTTGACATCAGTTTAGGTAGATCCTACTCCATAAATACAAGAGCTTATCTTATTTACGATATTATTGTTGGTAACATGGTCTTTTGGGACAAGTTCGGTCATTTGTTATGAGTACAGTAAGGATACAATTTTAGATAACAATATACGACCTTCACCAGTGTTGATTAGTGTAGCTAATGTGTAATTGGAAGTTTGTTCAAAACTGTCTGTTTGTTTATGTGTTACTGTCATTTTTTCAGCACTTATACACGGTGGAAATTGTGACGCAAACTTATCATGGATTGAATTCATGATCTGCCAGAGTTGATTATTTTTAGATTTAGATTCAAAAAAAAACTTGAGAGGTTTCAAGGGACACCCGGATGGAACGAAGTTCCTTTCGATTAATTAGTGAAGGAATTGTAATTTTTTTTTTTAAGTTATATATATATGTAGGATCGTCAGGAGCTAGGGAGGAGGAGTGCTGAGTGGTATAGTACATCGTCAGGAGAATGGGCGTTCCCATTATCCCATTAGGGATGAACAAGACCTGTAAAAACAATTACACACTATTAGTAAAGAAAACACAACACAAGTGGTAATCAGTAACAAGAATAAAGTAAGTTAAAGGTACAGCAACAATACAGTTAATCGAACAGACCATTAATGTCCCACAGTTCGTACAGCGGCCAAGCCACCCAATGATAAGCGAACAAACCCTTAAGGTTTACAGTTCGTACAGCAGCCTAAGCCACCCAAATACAAAGTGTATCGCTCGCTAGCAGCAAGCCTATACAACTATGTGAATATACAGCAGCGCTGTACCAGGTAAACCGACAGTATTGTCGGGAGCAGGAACTCTTTACTGAGTCGAATCCGAGGATCGACTGCCATACTTACGTTTTTTTTTTTTTTTTTTTTTTTTTTTCGGATTGGCATCTCGCAGGTCAACCTAGGAGGTTGTCGGCTGCTTAACCGGACTTTCCTGTGGTGCCTTAAAAAAGATTATTTTTAGGGCCTCCAGCCAGGGCAAAATAGCTTACAAACTAAGCGACTACACGCTAAGGGCACCCCCTGTGGGGTACGAGCCTCGGCTTAGGGCATCGCTGGGAGTGGACAGCAAAGGGACAGGCTGGATCGGATTTCCATTATTTAGGGACGAATTTAAAACTACAGGCTCAGCGGCGCGGGCTGGCACGAGCAAGGGTCGGGGAGGGGACGTACGGGGTCGTCGCGGCGTGCCTCGGCGGCGAGGACGGAATGACTTCGGTCTGTGTCTGTGTTTCTTAACTGTACTGGTGGCCTTATTGCTCTCCTGGAGGAGAGTAATAGCATCGTCACGGTCGGTCAGAGTATGTCTCGGTCGTCGAGTCTTACTAATACGGGAGGGAGTGTACCGGGCGGCCGATACGATTAACGGGTTAGAGTGCTTCTCAGCAGTGTCGAAGAAGCGCTTGGCGGAGCGTTTCATGAACTGCTGGATGGTGGGTATTTTTAGATCGAGATGGAGGTTCTCGTTGCGAAGGTAAAAAGGGGCTCCTGTGATTCTTCGCAAGAAACGGTTTTGGAGGGTCTGCATCCTATGGAGACGGTATGGTTTCGCGTGTGCGAATACAGCACAGGCGTACGTCATGATGGGACGAATGCACGCCGTGTAAATGCGCAATTTGCACTTGAGTGACAATTTGCTGCGTGCAGTCAACATGAAGTAGAGCCTACCGAGAGCGAAAGCGGCGCGCGAACGCACCGTCTTTATGTGCTCTCCGAAAGTAAGATGGTGGTCCAGAATCACACCTAGGTATTTGGCTTGCTTCTCCCAAGGGATAGGCTTACCGAACATGGTTATCGGACTGGGCAGAGAGGGGGACGAACGCGGTTTGGAAAAGAGTACTGCCTGACTCTTGATGGGGTTTACCTCGATTCTCCATTTCCGGAAATAAGCGCCTAAGGCTTTTGCCGCGGATTGGAGGGTACGAGCTATGCAGTCTGAGTTGCGACCCGAGTAATAGATGGCCGTGTCGTCAGCGAATAGAGCCAACTGGGCCTTTTTATCTTTGGGGATGTCGCTGGTGAACAGCGTGAAAATGAGGGGGGATACTACGGAGCCCTGAGGGACGCCAGCGCGTATCGGATGGGACCATACTTACGGAGTGCACGCTCTTTTATAAGGCGATGGCCCCCACCTTGCAACCTCTCCTTAACAAGTCTGCCCAATGACGCACGGAAGTGCGTCACTAAATCTAATAAGATTTCATTATAAAGCAATCAAACAACACAATAATAATTGTCATGAATAAACAATACTGATTTCATAAAGTAATTCGTTTTACATTCAAAGTAACGTGACAACAATTGTTTTGAATAAAACCATCGATAACAATTATCGAAATAAAGTAACCACAAATCAGTGTGTGCACATAATAAATCATGTTTCGAATTAATAGACAATAATTGATAGTAAAATCACATAAATTAACAATAAGAAACACAAATCATAACAAATTTAGTTAACACCCACTATTGTGATTAATAAACCGTCTCCGACATAAATATAAATATCTTAACTTGACCTATAAAGACTAAAAAAAAAACCTCTAACCAGCCCCCCCCAACCCCCCCCTAACCTAACCCCCTGTCCCCCTCCGCCCTAACCCCCCCCCACAAACCCCACTAACCTAACCCCCACCCCCTCCCCCTCCCCCGTATATATATATATATATAATGTGTAAGTTTATAATCGAGGAAATAAACAAATGTGTTGCTCCTGTAAATAGAGTTTAATTTTATTTTAATTACAAATTGTCATTTCTACTGACAATTACAAATTTTGAGTTTAACCACAAAATTCACCTGTAAATAGAGAAACGACATTTATGTCTATTCCTCTCTTGTATTTTACTTTTACATTAATATAATTATCTCTTATTTCAATAAATTGTTCGCACACGTTTTCCAACTCTCAAAATCAGCTGTCACTGTCACAGCACTCACAGCATAGATAGAGGAGTAATAATCATGAAGAAAAAGTATTTATTTCTTTACATCTCCCCCCCCCCCCCTTTCGGGGAAGAACATTTACCTTCAATTGCTGGGGCTGGTATAAGCTTTGTTATGTAGAAAAGGTTTGACTCTGTTTTCCTATGACCTGTATCTATTCTGTAAATAGAATTTGAAATCTTTTCAATAATCTTAAACGGCCCAATTTTCAGCTCATCTAATTTCTTTCTATTTAATTTGTTTCCGTTTTCTACATACACCATATCTCCTTCTTTGAACTCCCAATATTTTTGATTTTTGTCAAATAATCTTTTATTTTAATCATGTGATCTTTTTATGTTATTAGTGCTATTTGTCTATCTCTTATGCAGTCATTTAGTGATTGGTCCTGCTTTAATTCTTTCGGTAAGATTTTAACATCTGTTCCATATAGAAGATAAGCCGGTGGAAACCCAGTAACAGTGTGGTCTGTTTGATTGTATTTATCTATGCATTCTTTAGCTATAGTCGTCCAAGATCTCTTTGTTTCACTTTCGTTTATTCTGCATCTGATTTTATTTACCAAAGTTTAATTCAGCCTTTCATTCAGTCCGTTAGAGAATGGTGCATTTACTGCTGTAAACACCATCTGTATTTGTTTGTAATTTAAAAACATTTTGAATTCTTTTGAATTAATCCCAGGGTATTGGTCCGTGAGAATCATATCAATATCTTCTGTTTCTGTAACATTTGTGACTAATTTTATAAAATCTTTTGCAGTCTGAGTACTTGATGTAAGAATTAATGCATATCTGGTAAAGTGATCCACTAATAGATGTAAGTATTTCTTTGTCGATCTCGAACCTCCAAAGCCTCCAATTGTGTCTATAGACATTATCTGAAATGGTAGTGTGGCTGGCCCTAGATGAGACAATAACCCAAATTTGTTGTGTCCTCTTGATTTATTTCTAATGCAAGTTTCACAGTGTCTACAAATCTTTTTTATGTTACTAGACAATTTTTTTGCTGTGTAGAGCGGGCTAACCATCTTCTGCATTTGCCCGATTCCAATATGGCACATATTTTCATGTATTTTTTTTTAAAGTATCAAACTGTATTGTTCTGATATAATTATTTTTTCCTTTCCACTGATTTTCTTGTAGTATATACTCTGTTTATTTATTAATGTTTTTTTATTATTTTGTATTTGTTTTCTTGATCTGTTAATATATCCTTCAACGTAATTATATTTACTACCTTCAACTGTTCGTCTGAGTTTTCGTCTGATTCTAGTACTGGGTTTCTGCTTAGACAGTCTGCTTCGACATTGTCCTTTCCTGGTGAATATTTTATTTTAAAATCATATTGAGATAAATAATATGTTAGATCCCCCAGCTCCTCGTCTGTTCTTGATTTTAAATTCATGTTTTCTAGTGGTTTGTGGTCCGAATATACCATAAAAGATTTTCCTATTAACCAATATTGCCAATATTGAACCGCTTCTTTAATTGCCAAACATTCTAAATATATTGCCTTTTTTTTCTTCTGAGCTTCATTCAGTTTCTTTGAAAAATATGCTACTGGTTTTTCTTTTCCATCTGGTTGTACTTGTTTTAGAATAGCGCCGACGCCCACTATGGAAGCATCTGTATAAATATTGATTGGTAAATCTTTATCATATATTTGTAGTACTGGTTGAGAGCACAGAAGGCTCTTTATTATCTCAAAAGATTCTTTACACTCATCAGTCCAAACAAATTTCTGATTTTTCCTGAGTAAATTATGCAGAGGGTCTAGTATTATTGCACTCCTTGGAATGTATTCATGATAAAAATTTACTTTTCCCAGAAATTGTCTTACATTCTTTTGTGTCTCTGGAGTTGGGAAATTTTTAATGGAAATCAAATTATCCTTAATTGGTTTAACTGAGTTACCTTGAATTATATGTCCTAGGTACTTTGCTGAGTCTGATGCAAATGTGCATTTTGTAAATTTTAATCTGAATCCTTCTGATTCGATGGCCTGTAATAATTGTGACAAATGAGTCATGTGTTCATCAAAAGATTTAGAATATATTAGAATATCATCAATGTAGTTAACTGCAAATTCTGATAATTTGTATTTTCTCAGTATATTGCTTAATATTCTTTGGAATATAGCTGGTGACGTTTTTAATCCAAACGGTAGGCAAGTCCATTGGTAATGTCCCTCTTGTGTCACAAATCCTGTTTTCTTTCTGTCTTCTATTCTTAAGGGAATTGCCCAGAATGCAGAATTTATGTCAAGTGCAGAAAAGTAGTTGCAATTCCTGGTCTTTACTATCATGTCATCAATTAATGGAAATGGTTGAGCTTGAGGTATTACTATTTTATTCAAGTCTCTAAAGTCAATGCATAGTCTGGATCTCTTATTTTCTTCTTTTTTAAACGCCAAAGTGACAGGTGCCGCAAATGGGCTGTGTGATTCTTCTATCAAATTGTTATCTATTTTATTCAAGTCTCTAAAGTCAATGCATAGTCTGGATCTCTTATTGTCTTCTTTTTTAAACGCCAAAGTGACAGGTGCCGCAAATGGGCTGTGTGATTCTTCTATCAAATTGTTATCTAATAATTTTGTTATTTGTTGTTCTATCTCTTTCTTATCTTCCACGGTGCATCTGTAAGGCCTTTTGCTACAATATTTTTCTAGTAATAAGTCAATTCTGGCTTCGTATCCCTTTACAGTGCCGACGTCATATTTGTTTGTTGCAAATATTGTTTGGTATTTTATAATTAATTTATTTATTTTTTCTTTCTCATCTTCTTTTAAATGATTTATTTTTATTTGAAAATCTTCCTCTTTTACATGTTCGTTGGAATTTAATTTAGGTTCATCTAAAGTGTTATTATTTTTGTTTTCTTCCCTATTTCTCAGTGTGTTATTTGGTTTTCTACTTATGTCATTTTCTTCTACCTTCTCATCATTTTCATTGTGTAGGTATTGTTTCTGTATAATTTCCAAGCGTTCTGTTTGTATCAATCTGAATGTTTTGATTAAGTCTAATCGTATCAAAAAATTATATTTGAAATTGTATTCATCAATAATATAAACGTCCACTTGTTTCTCCACTTCTTTTATTTTTATTTTTAAATTTGTCAAACCACTTGTCTTTCTAACACCATTAATTGTTATTAAATCTGCTTCATTTTTAATCTTTCCTTTTCCTTTTAGTTTTAATAACTTAGAGTTTGTTAATGATACATTTGATCCTGAATCGTAGATTCCATTTATCTCTAATGTATCATTTAATATTAGTTTGACAGTAATTAATGGCTTTAATATTTCTCTGTCAATTTTATTCAGAATGTATTCTGGTAAACCCGCTGCAATCAAATCTATTAAAGTGCCTGTATCGATTGATGTTCTCATATCAAGTAATAGTTTCTCCTTCTTTATAGCATATTCTAACAGTGAGCCTGCCTGGTACTTGAATAATAATGCATAAGTGACTGAATTCCATCCCTTACTTGCAAATGTTTCACAGAATTTAGTTTTCCATGTGGACCATTCAGAGTTCATTGTAAATTTTATTATCATGGAGCTGTACCAATCTGAGCAACTGTTATCCATGAACAGACGGAGTATTTCAATTTTATTTTCATCCGTCGTCACATCAAAGCGCCCACATTCTTTCTCAAAAGTATTTATCCATAGTTTGGCATTTGGGTTTTTGCTTGTAAATTTCTCTATTACAAATTTATCTGCAATCTGTTTTACATTCTGCTGTCTATTTTCTCGTGTGGTCTCTACTAACTTTTCAAATAATTTTTCCAATGTACCTGTTTCGCTTTTCCGTTCACATTCTTCTTTGGTCAGTTCTTCTAGGTATTGATCACCAAATTGCAAGTTACCATCATCATCTAGGTAAGTCTTCTCCATATCTGCTGACATAGTTAACCAAACTTTTCTTGTCTGGTACCTCTTTATTAAGCTGTTTTTCACTTTACTATAAGCAGATGTTTTAATTATTTCTTTGTGATGACTAACGGCTTGTAACTTTACTGGTACTGCATATACTTTGTCCTCCGACGTTGCAATTGAGGTTATGGAAAAAATGTTTGACTTACCATCACTCCCAGGAAGCAACGTAAATTCAAACCTTAGCCTCTCCATATTTCCAACAAAAATGTCGTTTTATAATGTGTAAGTTTAGAATCGAGGAAATAAACAAATGTGTTGCTCCTGTAAATAGAGTTTAATTTTATTTTAATTACAAATTGTCATTTCTACTAACAATTACAAATTTTGAGTTTAACCACAAAATTCACCTGTAAATAGAGAAACGACATTTATGTCTATTCCTCTCTTGTATTTTACTTTTACATTAATATAATTATCTCTTATTTAAATAAATTGTTCGCACACGTTTTCCAACTCTCAAAATCAGCTGTCACTGTCACAGCACTCACAGCATAGATAGAGGAGTAATAATCATGAAGAAATAGTATTTATTTCTTTACATATATATATACATTTACATATAATAACTACTGGCTTAAATAAACACGCGCACGCTGCACGGCTTACAACTATAGCAAAAAGTGTCGTTACAACTTTTAGTCTTAATTTTTCCCGTCTAGCCCCCTTTCGCAACGCGCGATAAGGAACTTCGTTCCAAACATCACCTGTGATATTTGCTACAGGTATCCATACTTAAAAAGCCTATTAAAGGCGAGACAGACTCGCGCACCGAAGGTTCCGTACAAACTTGTTGTTAGTGATTAGTTTTACCAATTGCAACATAAGTTTGTAATTGTATTTTTTTTGTGATGTATCTGCAAATGTACTGTTCTCGTATACTTTACTTTTGCTACATGACATTACTTGTTGCCAAATTTTATGATTCTAGGTCAACGGGCGGGTTTTGTTACTCATACGAGTGTCAAAATACATGGCACAAACGGCCGTATCTATTGATTGCGTTGACTGAGTTGAAAATCTTAGTATTTGATATTAATTTCAGCTTGATAGCTCCACCCATTCTAGAGAAAAAAGGTCTTGACAGACACAGACCGACGGACATCGAAGTGATTCTATAAGGTTTCATGTTTATTTTGAGGTACGGAACCTTAAAAAACCTCTAAAAAGTTTTTGTAAAACCTGTTTTCTAAGAATTTTTTATTTAAACAAAAGAGCAACACCTAAACATTAAAAATGTATAGTACAGATGATTTATATTTTTTACTTGAGTTTTTGCATTACGTTGTAGATATAATATCCAATCATATTTACCTTTTTCCACCGGTAGGCTTTACCTACTCATAATTTACCTTTGTTGTTCAAAGTGCGAAGCGTAAAGTGCAGTGCGGGTATGTAAATTGAGTGTAATGTGTAATAACATGTAAATCTATACACGTTTTGATGGATACGGCTATAAGGGGCGCGTTACGCCCTGGGGACTCGTCCCCACGCCACAATACAACGGGTAGTGTGTACTGTACAGTTATATCGAGCATCGCGCCTATCGTTTCCTGCTATGGAATCTGTATTTTCGTTTAGTGGAAATAGTGTTGTTTTGATATTAACATTATTGGCATTATGTTTAGTCCTATCATGTTCGTGAACGGTCACCGTTGATTGGGACTGGTCAACTTTTAGCTGTCTTGGTTTTTCTAAACTTATTTTTTATCTAGACCTCTTTTAACGTACACGATTTGTTACGTTCTTCTCACATTGTACCCCTAAATTCAACATGAATGATGTAACCTAAAGTAACATATTAATGAGTTGAAAAGAGTGTTCATAGAGTTTCTCACTTGTTCTTCTCCCTAGAAACCTACTGTTTGGAATGAGCAACTAGCTTCAACTTTCTGACTGACTGAATCTGACAATCCAAAAGTACCTGTAAATGATTTATTTGAAATAAATAGTTTTTAGTTTCAGTCACTTTTCTAGAAAAACGTATATGTTTAAATGACACATTTTTGTGTTTTGGTGAAAAATAGTGTAGGTATTTGAAGGATGTATTTTTCGGTATTTTCAAATGATGTGGTTAAGGTGGGCACCTCTCATGCTCGAGGTTGTGGGATTGCAACCAGGCACGAGAAAGTACTAAGTAATGTTAACTTTTCAATTTCATATGAACCTACTGTAGAGAGGTTGTATGTAGTAATGCCATAACTATGTATTTGGTCTATGGTTAGAACACTCTGGATACTTCTAGAAAAATAGGTCATTTGAATATATTTAAATGATTTAGAAGATAGTTTTTATACTATGACAGAGACTGTCACCCACCCGACGTCAGGCACGGTCATGTATTTCCTTTAATTATCATATTATCATATCATAATATAGAGTTCTAACAGTTTATCGCGTCTCATTTATCGTATATAAAAATCCCGTACTCTACAGTATTTTCTAAATTTACCTTGGACAACACTGACATCGGTGAAGGAAAACGTCTTGAGGAAACCTGGATTTTTAATTATGTATTATGTGTCTAAAATCGCCTATCTACTTTGCCCAAGCGTGGTGATCAATTCTTTTACCTTCTCATATGAGAAGAGGCTTAGCCCTGCGGTGAGACAATTATATGCTGATATTATTAGTTTCAAATGACTGGAAACCCACCGTGTCATTCTTGATTTTACAAAACATTTAATAAGTAAATTAATAAGGTATTTCGAATAAAGCTCTACAATAATCCTCTCTCGCTTCTCATATATAAGTATTTACACATCAACCAACTAGGTACTTACGAAAATCATTATGCCCATCCCACCACAATTTAAAATTTTCACTCCTACAACTGATGTTAAATATCTAATGCCTAACTTTTAAATAATGAAAGTAAAATGTTAATTGTTCGAAGCGAGGTTTCGTCTTATCCCCATGGCGTTGGCGACGGGACAAAAGAAAAGATAGCGAACTTTATTCAGTCTTAATTTAATTAATTGTCCCCCCCTCCTTCCTGTATCTATCGACAGACATCTTTTATTTATGTACCCGCTGAGGATGCCGCCTGTTAAATTATACAGTCAGCATGCACTGTATGCGTTCGGATTTCAAATCTTTGAAAATGGATTTAGTTTTTTTTTATATGGCTAGGTATATTCCTGAAATCTAAGAAGTCGGATTTGACATATCATATTTGAATATTAATCAACGTTTAATTCGTGTTTTTGAGTGCATTTTTTCACTTGATACTCACGAATGATACTCGTTGTTATAGTGTATGGGTAACATAGTAATTAATTAGGAATATAATAATAATAAGAAGAAGAAAGATACAGAAAGCGGTACTCCTGGACACGGCGCGTATAGTCAGGAGATTCCTCTCTCAGGAGCCCTGACTACCGGTAGCTTGGACCCTATTCCCGATACCGGTGGGCTACTATTTTTTATATTTTTAAATGTTTTTATATTTTTTTTTACTAATATTTAAAAATATAATACAATATGTAAATAAAATAAATAAATGAGAATAATAATAATAATATGTGGGGACATTTTCACACACGGCCATCTGACCCCAAACTAGGGAGACCCTGTACTGTGGGTGTCAGACAGCTGATATACATACACAAATACATATTTTTTTTAAAATAAATATATAGATAAACAACACCCAGACACAAGGCAAACACAAGTGCTCATCACACAAATGTTTACCCTGGGCGGGAATCGAACCCGCAACACGCTGCGCAGCAGTCGATCGCTCAGCCGCTGCACCAACCGTGTCGTCAATATGAATTAAATTTTCCCCGTGAGGCGTCCGGGCTAAAATAGTACCCCCCCATTTCATCCTCAGGGTGTCGTTGAAGGCGACTTAGGGAAAATCCGGAAGTCGCGCAGCACCGGCTTCCAAGGCTTCCAAGACGTCTGCCAAGCGAGGGGATTATGGCAACCCCCCTCCCTTATGGGGGAGGCTTTTGTTCCACAGCACTGTGGACGTTTTCAGGCTGATGATGATGATGATGAATTTAATTTTTTTTACGCAGGTTGCCGCTCGTTGTGGCGTTTCATGGGGAAGGCCTTTGTTTAACAATGGACGTCTTTCGGCTGATGATGATGATGATGATGACGTAGACGTTCATACAAAGTTCGGAAAAAAAATGTCAAATCGGACTTCAAAATTAGATTGTAAGGAGATTAGTGAGTCGTTTTTGTGTTTAAAAATAATATTTAGATCAGGCCACAAATATTTTTTATTCATATACTAAAGAGAATCACTAGAAGTACAGTCAACAGCAAAAGTAGATGATCAAAATCAGAAATTCAATACTAATTTACTAACACTAATTTAAATAATTGATTACTAGTTTATTTATTAAAAGTATGTGATTGTCACACACATACTTTTGAATCACTTCGACGCCACACAGTTCTGACGCGAACTCCGTTCATTAGTATTGACGACACGGTTGGCGCAGTGGCTGAGCGATCGACTGCTGCGCAGCGTGTTGCGGGTTCGATTCCCGCCCAGGGTAAATATTTGTGTGATGAGCACTTGTGTTTGCCTTGTGTCTGGGTGTTGTTTATCTATATATGTATGTATTTAAAATATATTTGTGTATGTATATCAGCTGTCTGACACCCATAGTACAGGGTCTCCCTAGTTTGGGGTCAGATGGCCGTGTGTGAAATGTCCCCACATATTATTATGATTTTGATCATCTACTTTTGCTGTTGACTGTACCATCCGATTACAACAATAATTTCATTGGTAGATAGCTACAGTATGGCTTAGTGTCATAGGATAAGTATCTGTCATTGCTAAACAGACAGAAGCTCTAAAATGATTAAATAACATAAATAATTAATTACAATACAAAGATATTTAATTACGAAACATTTTACATATTGTTTTTGCACTCTAAAAATCTTACTATAGCTTTTTAGAGTGGAAAAACAATACAAAGTCCTAGCCCATTCCCAATTTCAATTTCAATTAACTCCTTTTCACCCTTTTACAAAAACCATTAAAACATTTTGTATGTTGAAATCGTCGTTTGATTAGCTTCATTCTGTGGTTCCGTTTCACCGAACGAGCAAAACAATATTGTCAAATCTGTACCCGCCTGTGAAATACCAGGTGCAAATGTAATTATTTCTTTTCCAAGCGGTTTCTTAAAAACACGCCGCGACGTGAAAATGAAAGTAATTTATTTCTAAGTGACGGCATTAATAAAAAAACCCTTCAATTTTATAATTTTAATAAGACTCAAGGGATGTTATTGAAAGGCCTTTATTGAATAAAATACGGAGAAAATCGCGAAAACGCTTTGCGAAAGAAAAATATCAAACTAGGTACCTGCATATTGATAATTTATTTTTTCATGTCCTTGCTTCCACGTAATCGGTTTATATTGGGAAAACCTTTCACGTTTAAATAATACCTACTTACATGTTTAACAATTGGCCAAATGGGAGACTGTATTTAAGTCTTTTTTAATGTAAAGTAGCTAAGCCTTCGTTCAAATATAGATACATTATTACTATTCCATATTACGAATGAATATAGGACGTCTAGATTTCAAATTACAATTAAATTAAAATCCGCAGCCATCTTTTTGCTCAGACTGGGTCTATAAATAAATAATAATAACAACAGTCTGTTATTGTACTGGCACAAGGATTGATCACTAATACTATGTTTTCTCAAGACGGATTGGTTTTCTCACGATGCTTTCTTTCACCGATGCCAGAGATGTCCTTAATACTTAAGGGCGCGTATTCGATTTAGTGCAACTCAAAATCAAAACGATTGCTAGAACGGTGTAGCAACATTGTCACACACTAGTACACTACAATAGTCTGTTTGTGTGCATCAGAAAAAAAAACACGAAATAAGCACGAATCATTGAAATTGATCGGCAAACGACAGCGCGCGATGTTTTACAGTGCTTTTTAAAATAATTGTCTAAATTAAATGAGTTCTAAATTAAAATATTCTGATTAAACATAACCTTTATTTTCATAAAAATATCAGTTATGTTTTTATTCAAATACAGGTGAAAAAAAATTGTTAAAGTGAACCGATTTTGTACTTTTTCAACATTGTTTTTTAATACATAATAGTAATATTTTCGTAATTTTGGCTCGGTAATACACTTTAAGACTGTATATCCTGTTGGAAAAACGTTATATTTTGGCATACTGTAATGGTTGTATTCGTCCTGAAAGTTAACTCTGACGTCTATTGTCGTAAAACGCTATGAAAGGATTGTCTTCGCTTTAAAAAACCATAATTAAAAATTATACTTATACTCTGTAGCTCCCTAAATCAAGACTTAATCTTTTTAAAACTGTAATTGTCTTTAAATAATCTACTCACATCATTACGATATTGCTCTGGGCAAAACGCCAAAGCATGAAGTTTTCGTCACGAATCGAATACACGCTCTTAAGCTTAGAAAGAACATATGAATTCAAAAAGTCACATTGGTACTTGCCCATTATCGGACACACTTAATGTCATGCATAAGGCCTTAACGACTGGGTCATCTCAACATTCATGGCTGAATTTAAGGAGCCAGAGAGAAAGACAATTTTTTAGAAGATATTAAACCTACGTATGTAAAAATGGTATGTTCTGGTTGTTTCCATTGACGACGCAACCTTGAGGTGGCGTGGATGCCTGAGAATGACTCGAGAAATAAGGCAAAGGAGTATAATCTTTTTAACGATATTTTATGCTAAAATGAAGCACAAACACATTATTTTTGTGTGCTTACGCAAGTTTCGTAAGATTTCTGAACGCGGCACATTTTATTCTAATACACTTTTGTACGCTATATATTTCATGTTGGCACACTGGTTTTGTCCACCTCTTCCCCTCTAATTCCACGAGGTTGGCAGAACTGTGTGGACAGGAACGACGCCATGATGAAAAAACACTACTAGTACAGACTTTCTATACACGCGCATCTCTAAATTACTGAAATTTGTAACACGCCGCCATACAAAGACTTCTAGTCACAACTTCACCCGTGTAATACCTTTATACACGGGCATCTCTAAGTTACTGAGATGCGTACCGCATAAAACAGACTGCTAAGTCAAATCAGCCGCGTGTAACATTGTTTTACAACCGCACATCTCTAAATTACTGAGGTCATCTCTTCACCCGCTTAACTTCTTTGTATATATTATGCGATTCTCTAAGTTCTTGAGAATTGCACCGCCCGCGATGTTCCAAACGCTATAGTGAAGTGAATGCTAGCCGGCACTGGTGGAACGGTAAACCAAGAAGACTACGGAACACGTGTCTGGACCTCCATCGATCCTCAAGAAACTTCCTAGTAAGTCCATTGCTCCCTCCTTTTAAAACCAGTGTCGACATTCACTCCAGCAAGCTACAATCCCGCAAATGGTCCTTCGAAAAGCCCAATTAGTCTGGCCACATATCCATCATTATGTTTATGAGGAGCTCGTGGCCGTAAGTATAAGTCGTACATATCGATCGGTCAAGGTTAAGTTACGCTTGCCGCGGTCGGTGTGTGGATGGGTGACCATTCATTTCATACCGAGTTTCCTCGGTGTCTCGGAAAGCACTTAAAGCCATTAGTCCCGTCTGTTAGCCATGGAATTTTGGCAGTCGTTATGGGTAGTCAGAAACCAGAAAATCTGACAATCAGTATCGTGTTAAGTACCCATCAGTAACTGGGTTATTGAGGTCCGATAGGCAATCGCTCCATGTAAAACACTGGAATTCAGCTGCATCCGGTTAGACTGGAAGCCGACCCCAACATAGTTGGGAAAAGGCTAATGATGATTTTCGAGAGTGTTTTTCTACTTCTAACCCTCCTGTATATACGTCCTTATGCCAAGCGTAATGAAGGTCACATTAGATGTTCCCATATTGTGTGAACGTTGCCGGGTTAATATTTTGTCGAATAAAATAGAAACTCATGACAATTTGATACTATGCAGTTTAAATATTGAGTTTGAATTCCGCAAAACCAAACCGCGTGGAATTAAAACTAAATATTCATAGTGCAAAATTTCCACAACATAGGACCAGAGCAGAAAGATGGCATGATAAATTCCTGCAAAGGAACGTCTGACTCCATAACATAAGAAATATAGTATCTGTTCGTATGAGATGATTCTACGTTTTCCTTTCATCCTACGTCAATATAAAAACACTGCGACGTAATATCACCACGTTTATCCAAGGATCGATCGCAACCAAGTTTAACTAACCGATAGAGGTCACCAATATCCGCAAATATCTACATAAAATATTGACTGGACCTTTAAGTATTTATCTTAGATCCCGCGGTTATAAAGTAAATGTACAGCGGCCAATAACAACAGGCCGCGAATCCGCATTATACACAACCAACCCGTCGCCGCCTGAGTAATGTGAACATTAGCGGGGTACTACACGTGGGGTTCATCAAGCCCCGTGAATTAACGCCGTCTTAAGTACGAACGCACACCAATGTTTTATACGTCGCTTTTAATTAAATTACATTGCGTGCTTCAAAAGCCGCAAACGCCAGCGTACGTGTAACGTGCGCTGTTCATGTTTTTATGAGTAGTAAAATTTATTAAAATATAGCGGATTATGTCCTTAATGCCGCGTGGAAATTAAAATGATTTATTTTGACGATGTTTTTTTACAACCTGTATTTTTTCGTTTTCAACGCTTGAAACGTAGTTCAAGTGTTTTGTTTGAATTCGAAATGTTGGCTTTACATGTATGTTTGGAACGAATTTGTAACTTTTTCTTTATATAATAAAACTTTTCAGAAAGTGTTTTTTTTATGTGAAACCAGTGGAAATCCATTTTACGTTTGTTACAACCGAAATCATTTTGAAATAAAAGTTTATTATTTTATAATCTCCAGTATAAATAAAAATAGCAGGGGCCTACGACAGGAAAATTGCAATGCGCCTCATAAAATTATAGTCTAAATTGAGCTATCCTTGTCCCGTAAGGAACATGCTTCCCCTTTCAACTTTTCGTATAAAAAGACGAAACTGTAAAGACGGAATGTAACAAGACCGTTTAGTGCGGTGACCGAGCAGAATCGACCCCTACTATAAAGGCTCCCCTCGACCCAAATCGTGAAATAATGGACACCACAGCAAGCGATCACGTCGCAAATAGCTCACGCACAATCGAATTAATTAATCATGAGAAGCGAGTTCCACTGAAGTTAAAAAACTTATCGAAGTCGCCGGCAAAGTTTTAAGGAGAAGCTAACGAGGAATAGAACCGTAGATGAGATGAAAGTTCAGCCCGAGCTGGGAGGGAGAGGAACGAGAACGCCAGACAAGAATAGCTGCAATTTAAAACTCGATTAGAATTCGAACATTCAGCGAGCGCGGTTATTAAAAACGGTGTCGTGGTACCGCGTTGAGGACTTCGATTTCATAAAACCGCAGTAAAAGTTCTGCTGCAGTCGTTTGTTTTTTTCGTTGCCAAACTTTACCAAACCTAATTATTAGCGAAAACAAGGTGGAGCTCACAGCGATTACGACCTATGTTATTGGCCCTGCACAAATACAGCAAAAGATTACATTGCGGCGATTTGTACGCTATGGAACGGCGAGATTCGCAGAAATCAACATTTATATTGTCTGTAGAGCAATTGTAGTTCAAGTACAATGCTCTTTATAGCTACTGTCATTTGCATGTAGAGAGAAAATGCTATAGGGAAGGAGGTATTGGAAATTCGCGTTACCGTAAAATCTTATTTACCATAAAGTGTCAAACGAGAGTGGCAGAAGTTGGCAGCTTTGTTTACGGGCTATAAAATAAATCGAATGAGACTGTGCCTTGGTGGCGCACGCTGGTAGCCCTGTACTTAAATACTCGTACGTGCTTGCCTGCTGCTCTGAATTGTTTATGATTTATCGATGTAATCACTGCAGACCACGTTATGGAAAAATAAGCGGTTTATTTTGAACAAGCTTTACGTGTAGTTTCGTTGCTGTGGTTTTATCTTTACTTAACAACTTTCCAACTTTGAAAATGTATTTTCTAGCAACAAAAATCCTTTATTAATTCTAAAAAAGCGCATGATTCTAGGTAATCTTCTAGTTAGATGAATATACAGTTTGTTTATCTACTAGAATATGTACTGAGTAACTTGTATCGCATCTAAACGGCTCAGTTATGATTTTGCTTTCATGAAAAACCCTCCGAATGAAGTAAGGATCACGTACATACTTCCATAATGTAATTTTTCTGTAATCCCGTGATAGAATTCATTCTTTTCTTACTATTGTATAAGGTTTGCTGACTTATTCCTGAGCCTATAGGTATATTTTGTTTAAAAAGTCTATAATACCTTAGAGGAGCTTTATGCTACGAAGCATAAATAATGAACCAATTCCAATTATAAATTAACCTAATTTTAATTATAAATTAGGTACTCCAAACATTAACTTAACCCTACTTCTACCCATGGGAATTGATAGCGTGTACGTACAAATTCCTATCGCAAACACCGACATAATAATTTAACAAACATTTTTCTCTTTCCCAGAGGCAAAGTCGCGAGCTAAAGTAAGTTTGTACAAACACGAACATAGCTTTTGCATTCCACGGACACTAATTACTTTATCGGACAAACCGTGTCAACGAAATGCAGTGTTTTCATTGAAATACAAGTCGATTAAATTATAATTTGCCAATCAACTCTAACAGTTGGACGAAATACAGATAGAGTTGTAGCGCCAATCAAAATTGCAAATTTGAGCGTTGCTTCGTTAACTATGCGAACTGGCATATTAACAAGATTGTCTTTACATTGCATTTGTAAAAATGTAAACGGGTGTTCCGATATTCTGTAGAGGTTCAGTGAGGCGGTAAATGGCTGTATGAGGACAATACGGGGGCTTCCAGTGATGAAATGAGAATTTAAAAAATTCGATGCTCTATATAAAAAATACACTTTACTTTTCAGTACAATTGTGAAACCTAGCTAGTTTTATATGTATATGTTTTAATTGCAAACATTAAGGCTTTTTGTTGGAGGAAAATAAAAATATTCATGGGGTTCGATTTTTAGTCTCTAGTAAGTGTTGCGGGGTGTCTATAAACAGCATATTGTAACTATGATAAGATGAAATCAATGTTGTATTGTAATAAGAATAATTTCTATTATTTCGTAAAACGACCATCACTCATTCCGTTAATTTATGGTCCCCTGGGCAGAACTGTCGAGCTGTGATTAGCTTAGTTCAGCCCAGATAATATTAACCATCAGGTTAACCAAAAAGTTTACCCACAGATTTTACAAAATGCGTACACACAGGCAGGCACTTATGTGAACTCATTCGTATGAAGTGTCGAGGGTGTACTGAAGCCAAGACCTGAAGAAAATAAAAGAAACATAAAACCAAAACTGTCAGATTTTCGTTTAGATATTCTAAACACCTAAATAAACCTAGATTTTGCACTTTATCGCTCGTAATAACACCTATAAAAACATTGATTTACATTTCGCTGAAGTTATTTGGAGGCATTTATTTTGCTGCGCTGTAAAATGGGCTTTACATAAATAGGCTTTGTTGTTATTTTCGAACTTGAGCATGAAATTAGCATTCAAAATGTGTTTTTTTAAAACACATTTTTGTTTCTTGTAATAATTATTTCACATCCAGGACTGACATGTCCTGTGGTCGCCATTAGGTACGTTTACTGTAGGTAAAACGTAAATTATTATTTTTTCAAGCCATAAACCCTTTTAACAACTTAATACAACACGCAGCGGCCAGTTACGTCGGCGTTTATAATGAATAATGATCAATAAAACCAACCAAACGCGACCGCGTGTAATCCCAAAGAGCTTTTATAGCGCGCCTCCAAAACATATGATATAATTTCATTTTGTTTTCTTCGCTAAAACATCACAAACGGGAGTTACATTCGTGAGTTCGTTTGATCTTAGTTATTTAGTCCCCTTAACTTGAAAATAATATTTAACGAAATGGAGTACGATGTGAGGGTAGGTAATTAATTAAATTAAGTTCGGAATACGTTAGGAACAAAGTTGGATGTGGCTACCGGCGACTTGTTAATAGCTAAGGGGATGATCCCTTGGTCCGAGCGGCCGTATGCGGTCCCCCGGTCCCCAGAGTGCCAGGTCTGGAGGCCTCAACACCCCACATGCTAATAGCCAATCATATTCTGTTTACATTCCATCACCGAGTATGAATAATTTGTTATTGTCTGCGCAAACATGGCGCGCGCCGCGTCACGACTGCCATTGTCTACTGGATTAATTTGCTGTCCAGTGTCGACGCAATCGAGCCGCCGATTCAATGCCAACGATATCAAAGAACAATTGGGCTCACTCCGATTGTTGCCGATTAATAGAAATCGAAAATTGGATTTTATTATCTGAATGAGTGCTGATAACTTTTCGAGATTCTTTTGTTTCAAATGTTCTGTTCAATTAAGTAGATTCTGGAGTTAATGCAATTTTTCTTTATATTGATTTTATTATTAAAAGGCTCTTAGTACAAAGTTTGGTTAAAAATATTTTTTTGTATCTAGAGAATCTTTATCTTTATCAAGTAATCCTTACATCGTCCTCTAAATTGTTTTCAGAAAGCTAACTTATTATCTAAGATACTATTGCCTTACTCAGATTATCTGAAACTAGACCTTAGAACTACCACCAAACAGTATTAACGCTTGTTAGGTACTGCTAAATCTGATAGTCCTGTCTCACAATTGTTACAAACTTAACTCGTTTACATAACTATATCTACCTCCAATAAAACCTCATTGAATACAGTACGGTACTTCAAATAAATCCCGTTCAATACATGTTTAAGTATCTCGCATGCTGTGAGCCTCGTTCACATTGAGCCTTGAGGGCTCCCTTGTAAACCATGTTACGCCGTAAATCTCACAAGGTGCCCTGTTTCGAGCCCGTATCGTGCTCGGGCGCTTGCAAATTGCCGACTATCGATGGATAGGAGTTGGTCAACTTTTCTTATATGGACATTGTGTGGTGTGTGGGTTTTTGTGGTCAGTGGAGATGAAATTTTTTGTGGTCTACATTTTATTTTATATTTATTTTCTATTGCACATTCATTGCACTGTTGCACATTCACTGTGCGTACTGCTAAGGAGTGGAATTCCCTGCCCGAGTCTGTGTTTCCTGATTGCTATAACCTGGGAGTCTTTAAGTCAAGAGTGAATAGGTTACTTCTAGACAAGCGTGATCCATCTTATCAGGTGAGATAGTGGTCAAACGTATACCTATCATCACTAAAAAAAAAACTAACAACAACGCAATGGATACCTACATATACTTAAATATGAATTTTAAGTTTCACTGCTTGCAGAGCATTATTATGTAATTGTTCCAAATAAGATTTAAGCAAGGCTATATTGAGAAAAGAAATTGTTACTATTTTAAGTGATCAGAACTCAAATAATTAAGTAATGTTTACTGTTATTCTGTGTATTCTTACATCGTTCTTTCTAACAACTAGTAGATCTGTTTAGTAATATGTGGAAAACGTTCTGAGTAGTGTTTTTGTTACATCTATTATTAAGTTCTGACTTATTATTACACTGCTGTTTGTTGTCCCTAAATAAATAAATAAGATTAAAAACAAATAACAAGCTAGTTAGTTCATGTTTTTTTAACACCAAAAACAATTCGTTAGCTTAGTTCTCTGTTGCTATGTGTGTTAAAATAAGTTTTCGTTGAAAAGAGGCACAACCAATTTTCAATGAGGCAAAGTCCTACTGAAAACAGATTTAACGCTCAAACCTGTTTACATTTTATCAAAGTAACAAAACAACCGAAACTTAATTTAACATCCACTTAGTACCCCGTAAAAATATAACAAAATAAAAAGCGATAAATCCTGCGAGCGAGCGCCATAAAATCTCGATAAAATTGGGACATTATTCCAAATATTTGCAGTTCATAATTTCGATTCTCCACCTTGTTACTTCACAATAAACGGTAGATTAAGCTGGTGTACTATCGAGCGTGGTTTCTGGCAATCAATTTTGGTTAGACAATATTGGATTTTAATTACTAGTATCGCAGGTCGCACTCGCTTCGGCTAATCGATGAACTATGCCGTCGTTGTCAATGGTTATTGTGGTAACCGCCATTAGATTTATTATAATAGTCTCTGTTAGCGATGGCAGATACTTAGTTATTAAATTACGCAGTGTTTGGAGTTTTTTTTTGGGTTGCCAATTTTCTTAATAGCGGTTTATTAGACGGCCGAGTTTGGTAGTTGATCCTAATGGGATATTGGGATTTTTAATGGAATAAAGTCAACTTTAATCATCATATTTTTTTCGTTACGGCGTTTTTGGGCCAACTCTAGTTATTTTTAATTTAATTATTTTATTTGGCTCTTCAACAATGAGTACACTATAACATGTAAAATTTTACATTCAAACTTAAGTCTAAGTGCCCCATTACTTAAAGAAGAGCACTGCGTGCACTACATTTTGCGCATAAAGCAGTGAAAAGAAAAAGGAAATAAAAATTAAAACTAGGAATGATACATATTAAGATTCTATTTAAAGATAAAGTAGTACCAGTTACATGCTCTTAATTATTTTTGCAATAGAGAATCAAATTTTATGATATTCAATTGAATATTACCTACGACAGTCGGGTTATTAAAAAAATATGTGTATGTCCTTTTTTTTTCTAGAAAGGTATTCCACATTCGAATAACGAGTATGCCAGAATAAAAATAAATAAAAAGCTCCTAAATTATTTAGGGCCATCCTTGCAGTAAGCCTGATTGAGTGTACACGCCATAGAGTTGCTGGCTTTTATATTTTATTCCATAGATGAAAACGTGCATGAATATATGCAAGGACGGAGTCTCTAGCGGCCTTGTACATCAACATGCACTTAAAGCACTAAGCACATAAGTGTTATGGTAATGTTAGAGGCATGCGGGTTTTTTTATATTATAAGGCTGTATAAAGGGGTTATCTGTAGTTTACCTACGCTGAAGGTCTTTTTAAAATAAATAACAACGAAGGTATTCTAATTTGTAAACAAAATTATTTTTAAACCTGAAATTTAGGTAAGTAAACCTTACTATGATGTCAACATAATTATAATTTAGCAGCATTATTTCAAATTTGTGAATGTGAATACCATGGAGCTATTTATAAAGTAAATTATATGTACACTCGACCAACGTAATTGATTTACAGGCCACACATACGGGATATTGTCACTGTGTGTGTAAATGAACTAGTCGGTTGGTCGGTTATGAAGTTAAACTGTTTGTGTGCGTATGATATACCCACGTATACCAATTTTAATTGAATGAAGTCCAATATTTCAACCTTTTAAATAAGGACCAGGTAGCCGGTCGGTGAAAGCACTTGGCATATATAAGCCTCGCGTCGTAAGATCAAACCCCGGCAGGTGTTATGGTTTTGGGTTTTTATTTTTCCTTTGTCCTATAAAACATTAATATTTCGTGTCAAATAAAATTACTTAAACAAAAAAATAAAAAGGTAATTAAATAAAACCAATAAAATAAATTAAAATATTTTATTAAATAACCTAGGCGTTGGAATCATCGATCACTAATAAATAAAAAATGGAATGCGGAATCCTATTGTTCCTTATCGCTATTGGGTCATTAGTGAATGAGCCAGCTCGTTTCGACTATTATGTTTCTTACAAGAGTTGGCTTAGGGTTCAATTTGGCATGGGTTTTAATATTAGCAAATAAAAAACTACGTGTAACCAATACAATTATTTATATAACGCAAACTATTGTAAAAATATTATTATATCGCTATTGATACCTAACTTTTTTATGACTAGAACACTATTGGCAACTTCATTAAGAGTTTATAAGACAAGACAAAGTTTTCTTTTTATTGAATATGAATGGACGTAATTGTTTTTTCAATGTATACAAATTTAAACAAAGTGGAATTGAAAGTGAAGTGAATCAACATGTTAGATAGTAAGAAATTAATTTAACTTCTAACTGAATAACAATAACATCACTTACACTTCAAAATATATACTGCAAATAACTGTCAACTACGGACTATACATAATAACTTAGGTGTTTATAAGAGAATCACGGCAACATGAAGTAGCTTTTAAACCTAAGTATATTAATAGTAATTCGGCTTCGTTTACAGTATTTTAACGCCATCCATAAACGACTTTAAACATTTCTCATCACTAAAATAAACACATTGTTCTCCCAATTCAAATAAATGTAAGTAATAATATGACCTAGCGAATAGAATTTGTTTTTGCCGGTGAGCGTTGGACAGAAAAATCTTCCGTGGTGGCTTACTGCAACTTAAACCAGCTTCATGCCGGTCAGCAGGTGATATCGCACTGTTTATAAGCACACATGTCATTATGTGTTGATGCAGTTATGCGGGTGGATAAAAACGGATTAGTCCCGTAAACAGCCTTGCCACGATGTCGTGGTAACGAGCCGAAGAATTCGCCTTCGGTTTTGGCCCACGTCGATGATGGTCTATTTCTTCAGAATACGCACTTCGATGGACACAACTGCACGGTTCTCCTTAATGAATAAAAACAAAATAATATTTAAAATAATGCAGATAAACAATGGTGAATTGGTGGATAATTAATCATAGATAAATTAACTGACTGTCTTATATTGCCTCGTTGTAATAAAACTTAATACCGTTATTTATTTATTAGATAAATAATAAACGTGTTTCATGACTATTTTAATTACATAATTTAAAAGTTTTTCTTTATTTCGACTAAATGTTTTATGTTAGACAAAAACAGACTGGCAAGTAAATTTTATCAGAATCAAATTTTGATATATTTAAATATTATTTTACATTAATTTAGTCAAAGTAATATTCCAACTCAAATTCTTAACTTATCTCACAGTTAAGAATTTGAGTTGGAATATTACTAACGTAATGAAAACATTGTCACGAGTAGCTTTGTTACTCACCGATATTAATAATCACCTTGCAATTTCACTAATGAAAACGTTTTGCTCATGCAAAACAATGAATTGCGTCTTGTTGCATGGTTGGAAGAAGTTGAAGCACAATTGGATCAGAAACAAAGAACGCACAGAAATATGTGTGTTCATCTATATACTTAGGATTGCAATTTATATTCGTAGACTGACAACTAAGAATGCTCATTTTTTATAAACTAAGGTGGAAGTATAAAAAAATTAACAAAAATTGTGGGTAGTTATATCCTAAACGGTCAAAATAAATTGGCTGAGAGTTCCGTGCGCACTTCTCAAACGTTATTTTACTCATCTGTGAACGGAATTGAATTGTTAGCAATTCAACTAGGTAATGAAAGTTTTACGAAAATTATGTTTACAAAACAAAAAGAATGTATTGCAACCGAGATTTGATCTTAAGACTTCTTAATAACTAACCAGATACGTTAGCCATTGCGCCAAACCTGTTACAATGATTGGGTGCGAAATATTATAACTTATTCAATTACACAGATTACTGATGACGATACATACATTGATATTATAGTTACTGCTTAGTGACGCGACATACGCACACTAATAAAAAGCAGAACTCGTTCGTTTTATTTAACGTTTGTGTATGTAACTCTTCATACCGCGTGTGCGTGCAATGTGTAAACTAATTACGTTGTTCCACTGTACCTATGTGTTTGTCATAAATGAACATGGCGGTTGAGAGCACTGTCATGCTCACTCAAATATCTCGCTGATGGTGGCGCGTGTGTTGGATCATTCAGCTCTCTTCGAAATGGTTGAGCTGAATGGTGCTGATCCACGCGTCATGTTCGTGAACGGGCGCTATTAGTAGAGATTGGTAAACTCTTAACTTTTGGCTTTTATCTGGGTAGTTCTTCAGGGACAATTTTTTTGATTTCTATGGGTATATTTCTATAACCAACTAACAGAACGGTATGCAATTTTTTTATTGTACAGTTTAGTTTTATCCCTTACTGGGACAAATTATATTTTTAAAATTATTGCTGCCTAGGTATACAATAATAATATTTAAAGGTTGTTCTTCTGATTCATATAACGCGTCCGTTTGCCATTTTCCGGAACAAAATGATCGATGTCGCATTTTCCTTTTGATCAATATAAATTATAACTACATCGAAAGGAAATGAATTGTACTCTTACAAAAAAAAATTCGTGTTAGTTATTTATAAGTACGTTAGCGTATTTATAAATAAATAAAGAAGAAGTGTCCGACGTATAATACTGATTAATGTGGCTTTAGCCGCGCTTGACAATACTTGGTCGGGTAATGATAATGAGAGTCTGCCTTCCCGCGTGGCGTGGATGAAGCCAGTCTTGCAACGAACGAGCTATAAGGCGGACGTGCAGCTGGTTGGCTTAGATCCTAGTGTTACGAAGGTAAACATCTGATTCATCTGTGTTTGGTTCAGGTGGTACTCTGATTACAATGATTACTTTATAAAATTTATTTTAATGTTTTAAAACTTCAATCTATGTTTCATGTGATGCTTTTGGGTTATAGATTCGTGTAGAAAAATGACAATAATGAAGTCTGTATGTATGATGGATGAGTTATGCATGATTGTAGACAAAATCCTGATTCGTTTGTGCCTGATTCGTATGGTCAAAACCCCATATAAATCATAAAATAAATTAGTTTTTCCCCTCTCCAGCACGAAATGAGCGCTTTTGATTGCGTAATCCTCCTTTTCCAATTTTTGTCGTGTACAAGTCAGTAGTTCTAGTCTTCTTTATTATATTTAGTTAGCTATAACTTTTTGAATAATTAATTCAAAAATCACAGGAGTATATAGTTGTTCTAAATAGGACATTTTTGATATGTCTCAGTCTTAGTTAAGAATTATTAATAATTATGTAATTCGGATACAGCCCAACAAGACCTCGACTTTCCCGATGATGACAGCTTTTGGATGGAGACTTCGTCATTCTATGAAAAAATTATAGCTCCAAAATTCATTAGAGCTATTCTATCGACCCTTCATCAAAAAAGGGTGGATGATCGCTCAGATTCTGACGATGAACATATCTTTGTGTTTAAAACAATTTGATAAACGGACAAAAGAGTATCACGCCATTGGTTTCTGACGCCATATGATTATTTCATCTTCCACCAAAAATTCAAGAACTTGTCAACAAGAGGATGATTGAAAGCAGCTCGGTCTCTTGTAAAAAGCCAAGGAAATATTTATTTTAGTTCCTATTTAACTTTGACTTTACTACTTATTAGTTAACCATAATTGAAATAAGTGCTTTTTTCCAGCCGTTTAATTAAAGTTGATCTCGTTTTTGTTACTTTATTGTTAGTAATAAATACCTACACTAATATGATTGGTAATTCCAATTAATAATTAAGACTGCTTAACTAAGACTGATGTCAAAAGTACCATTATTAGAATAAGTTTGAACTCCTGTGATTTTTTAATTATGAAAGGTTTTAAGTACCTACTTATAATAAATAGGACTAGTAAGTTGTAAAAAATTAACCAGAGAGAATAAATATAATGTAGCATTTTAATCACCTTCTAGTACCAGAATTTGTTGTAGGTACCTATTATTACAAATATTAGCAATAATAAGTACTTAGTTAATATTCCTGTTATATAACAAAATTCTCGCTTTCCCATATTATTATAATACAATTATATACTGGAGTTTTAAAAATGTTTTACAAGATTTAATGTTTTATTCACCAGATTGTATTCCAAGATAAATGATCACTGATAATAAATTGTTTTTATAAAAACATATTATTGTTGTTGTTAAAATATGATTAGTTTCTTAATACAGAGCCCATCTACATAAAGTTTTTCATTTTTATTTCTGTGTCTGATTCATCTGTAACAAATTCTGATTCATATGGGCACAAAATATTTGAACGTCGATATTTTAAAAACGACTTTATAAAAACGAGTCCCTCATTCAAAAATATGTTATTTGGTATATTTATTTTCATATGAACATATGTTACTGAGCTGAAAGTGAAATTAAATTTTGGCCATATGGATCAGTCGAAGAAATACCCTTCTTTTTATCTTGTTTTATTTTGAATGCATTGTATTGGTCTTTACCTGCATTGTTTTCATAAATAGAAGGAACATGAATAATGTAATCAGCATTTTGGAAAAACTTGATTTAAAAGAGTGTCCGTGGAGTTTCTTGCTCGTTCTTTTCAATAGAGACCTACCCAACGTTTTGGAACGAGCAACTAGCTTCAACTTTCTGACTCTTTGACAATTCAAAAGTGCCTGTAAATGGTTTAATTGAAATAAAGGTTGGACTTTGGTACAAGGGGGTACTTCGGAGAAAATCGTACTTATTACGGTGCGTACATATTATATAACATAACATGTTATAAAACGTTGTAATGTACCATGTTTCAGCAATGTGGACGTTGAATATTATTTAGCATGTTATTAATATTTATAACAATTTTATATAACTTATGCAATAGTGCAACAGCATTGCAGAACGACAAACGACAATGTCATATAACATTGTATTTCTAATGTGTACCGTATTGTTATATGTTGTAATGTTGAAAAACAATGTTACATAATGTGGACGTGTTATAAAACATAAGTTATACAACATGGTACTTAATCTGTACGTACGTACAAATTAAGTACCATGTTGTATAACTTGTAGATGTCAAAAATCGTAAAATGAGCTGTGATTCGAAGAAAATATCAACCGGACTTAATTTTTTAATTTGCCTATTTGTGTAGAAACAGGTAATAATCTTTATAGCAAAAAATATCGCTACACTTTGTGATGTCCAATTAATTGACTGGATGGGAAAAATCACCTAAAAAGTTGTACATTTTTTTCGTGTTTTAATACCTATCTACTTCTTATCAACCAAATCTATTAAGAAACGGTAACACAAAAAAAATTAAGTCATCCCATTTTTCCCTTAAAGAAGAAAAAATTTATGAAAATTATGACTACCACATGTGCAACAATAATTTTCTGAATCGATCCTCGGTTGCCGGTGAAATCACGTAACAAACATACAAAAAAAAAAAACAAACAGTGGCATCGAGAACCTCCTCCTTTTTTTGAAGTCAGTTAGAAACTGAAAAATGTCCCTGTTTAAGGGTAACCACAAACGCTAATTTTGTAACTTATAAATAAAATCAAACCAAAAATATTGGTGCCTAAGTTTCTACCTCCCCACTCGTAACGAAACCAGTGTTATGGGAAACAAAACGATGACAGTCGATCGTGCTCCGACGATAAAATAAAACTGGCTTGTCGTATGACGACCAGCTGAAATATTGTTAAACTTGCAAAACGAACGAGTGGTTAGCGTTGCCCGTTGCCCTGTAGTCGATACAACTATCGATTTTGTGATACGTTAATATGTCCGATAGCTGAGGATGCATTTACATACCTACCCCATAACTTGCACTGGCATGAATGGACTGGTGAATTTCAATGTAAATAAAATATGATCTACCTAATTATTTGCTGCAGATAGAACACTTACACAAGTAACGCTTGTGGTTCAAGAGTCAGGTCATCAATCAGAGTTGCAGCATTTATTTAACATAGCTGTAATTTTGAAAATTGATGGATGTCGTTGAAATCTGTGGTGAATATTCCCCGATTTTTTAAAAACTCTCGGATAATTTCAGCTTCAATTTCAATATGTGAAAAATGCCTCTGTTTTACATAAGTTTTTGGCATTGATTTTCCTTGAGATAAGCTAGCGACTAGATTTTGAACGATTTTAATTAAGATAATAATTGACCTTCAAGTATGGTTAACTTAATCATTTACGATCAACTCGTGTCGACTTAAAAACCTACTCCTTTTTTGAAGTCGGTTAACAATGGTTCTACTTTGGGAGGTTTACTTTAATTTTCAAGTTCATTTTTTATATTATCAGAAAATATATACCTCCAAAAAAGGATGTGTCGCAGCTGCGGATTGTCTGCTGTCTGCATTCATGCAGGTTCGATGTCTGCACCAAGACAAATTACTGTATCTTATTCCTAACCAGCGCTTACCCGCAACTTCTTGAAACAATCAGCTCATTTTTCTTCGACTTGAATTACAAATATGGTGATATTATGCTAACCACATTTGATTTTTGCTTGGCACTGAAAAAATGTTGTAATGCAATCAGTAGCTTCAGAGATTTCTTCTTGCAAACAAACAATTTTAGATTTTTATAATATTAGTTGTCCGTGTGGTGTCGGACGTAAAGAATAGCACCATCCCTTAACTTCGGTGTCGGTCGTAAGAGGCGACTAAGCTTAGACTGAAGACTTACCAGAGAATGGGCAGCAACGTTCTCTGTGCCTTTGTAACAACCATACTGCGACTGTCAATCCGCCTGCCAAGCGTGGCGATTATGGCAAACCCAGCCGCCGCCCCCCCCCCTAGGGGAGGCCTATGTCCAGCAGTGAACGTCTTTCGGCTGAAATTATGATGATGAATATTAGTGCCTTCTCTGTACAAGAAGAGTCATTTGCCCTGCAGTGGGACAGTAATAAGCTGGTATTATTATTATAATATTTTAATAAACGTCTATTTCTAGTCTAGATGACACAATATAAAGATAGTAACATACCTACCTTGTATCGGGCATGTTTGTGGACGCACACGTAGACGGCTTCCACGCCGTGCTTCGAAAGCGATGCGCCGCGGCGCTCTGCAGGTTGCGCGGCAGCACCGACAGCATCCTGGCTGTTACAGCAGACAGGGGTGTGATTCTGTAGGACCTCATTCTAAACTTCGAATCTGAATCCGCTGTGAGTTTCTTGATTGACATTCTAACAACTCGGTTGATAATTCGAATTTACACTAGCGCCACCCTTGCGAGCGTGTCAGCGATTTGAACTAAATTGACAGGGAGATTTTGACAGATAAAGTATGAGATGACGTAAGACGTGCCATTCTGTAAGGTAATTTCCCCGTCACTTCGACGGTCACTTCGCACTCGAACCCGATTCAAAGTGTCAAATATATCAAGGTCATTTTGAACCTTATGCGAAGTGAGAGTGAATAGCGATGTGAGATGCGAGTTGTTGTTTGAATTTTACAGAATCGACCTACAGGCTGGATACTGTGTATGTTCTGCATTGGGTTATCCACGTTATTAAATAAGGTCTTGCTTTACTAACCCTAGTTTTTTACGATTTCTATGTGCTACCTCAGACCAATATATTGGTCTGAGTGTGCTACACTCTATGGATTTTATATGATGTGAATGAAAACATTTTTTCATTAAACAAAAAAATTAAGTTGTTTCACATTTTAGATTGAGAACAACGGATTAACTCACTGTGTTGCCGGGTTCGTCCGACTAGTTTCGATGGCATACGGACGCCTTTATCAAGAGGCGTTCCACAAGGTGGCCTCGGATATCTATGGGGTGGCCGTATGCCATCGAAACTAGTCGGACGAACCCGGCAACACAGTGAGGTAATCCGTTGTTCTCAATCTCAAATGTGAAACATGTTTTTTTTTAATATATCCTATCAACTGTTTCGTTGATTTAAGGCAAGCATAACTGCTGACAAGAGATGCGGGTTGCGGCTGTGGGTGCGGTCAGAAGAAGTACGAGTTTCACCTAATGTGTTTTATATGTTTTTACTAGCAGTCTGGTGTTAGAATTTCTTTAGAGTAGGTAGATAATGTATGCGCATTTAAATAGTTTTTAATTTATACTGTATGCATTTTATTTGAGTTGAATAAAAAATATTATTTTTATTATCACCATTTATTAATTATATTTACCTATAAAATACATTTTTAAATATTAATAAAAAATAAAAACATTTAAAAATAAAAAAAATAGTGGCCCATCGGTATCGGGAACAGGGTCCCAGCTACCGGCGGTCAGGGCTCCAGAGAGAGAAACCTCCTGACAATGCGGGCCGTGTCCAGAAGTACTGCCCCCTGAATCAAGCCCTTGATCCAGCCGCCTAACGAGAGCCTCCTTAGATGTTGGTCGAGGCTCTTGGCAATTAAGCCATTGGCTGTAACAACTATCGGCACAATGATCGCTGAGTCCACATCCCACATGTCGACAACCTCGCGGGCCAAGTCAAGATACTTTATTTGTTTGTCTTTCTCGACCTTCACGAGGTTCACGTCATGCGGAACTGCTATGTCAATAATCATTGCGCGCTTCTCCAATCGATCCACCACCACTACATCAGGCTTATTGCCTACAATAGTCCTGTCAGTGATGATGGATCGATCCCAGTACAATGTGACATTGCAATTTTCAAGAACTGGTTTGGGCACATACCTGTAGTATGGTACTTCTGATTCCACGAGGTTGTATTTCAGAGCAAGTTGCTGATGGATAATCCTGGCCACAAGGTAGTGTCTATGCAAGTACTCTTCGTTAGCAAGACGAGAACATCCAGAGATAATGTGACGGATTGATTCTCCCGGTCGGTGACATGCCCGACAAATGTCAACCGTGCCATCCTTCACAATAAATCTCCGGTAGTTATTCGTCAAAATAACTTCGTCCATAATTGCACAGACAAAACCTTTGGTTTCTCCAAATAGATCACCGAATCGTAGCCAGGATACGGACGCTAAGAAATCCACATCGGGCCCGTGTAGGGCCCGGAAAAAGCGTCTATTATTATTTATTATTATTATATCAAACTAAACTTAACTTACAAAATGTGGATGTACTTTACACCGCTGCGTTTGTTTTCAAGTATTAGAGGCGGGGTTGGGCATGTATACTTCATCCATACTTCCATACTAATCGTAATATTGTAAATGCGAAAGTAACTACGTCTGTTACCCTTTCACGATGAAACGGCTTAACCGATTTTGATGAAATTTGGTATGCAGATAACTTGAACCCCGAGGAAGGACATAGTCTACTTTTTAATTCGCGACTTTGTCTGCATCCACGATAATCGACATTCACGCAGACGAAATCGCGGGCAAATGCTGGTTGCTTATAAAATTAGACATTGGGTGCCTGACGATAGACGGCGTCGCTAAGGATAGCCCAGGAAGAGGTGACGAGATGACATAAGCGTACCAGCAGGATTAGTTTGATTTGGAGCAGGAAAAAATACGAGTCTGATTTAGATCACACGACTGAAGTAAAACTTCTTTAGCTCCATATATGTATGTATGTATGTATCCGTTTGCAACTGGCTATGAGAGAAAGATATAAAGAAAATATATGCTCGCACGTCTCTCTCTTGCCCCTACAGTAATATCGTCGCCTTGGAGGGTAATGGGGCTATTCTGAGTTAAGGACGTTTAAAAAATACATGATTCGCGTAAGAACAGTAATTTTAACATAAGTTAGCGTTATGTTTTAGTTGAGAGTTCTAATTTTCACACTAGATTAGTAAAACGTGTTACCATTGAATGCTACAATTTAAAAATACCATAATACGAGTATCATGGTTTTTAAGTTATGTGGCTTACGCTTGTTGACTACTATTATAAATACAAAGTAATACTCATAATACGGGGTGTAAGTCTCTTATCTCTTTTGTCTTGTTGACTTTTTAATCTGATGACATATTAATCTAATTAGCTATAGAGAAAATAAATACAAAATAATTATTTTTTAAATTTTTTTTAAAGAGGAAAAAAATATCAAATTAACATATAAAAAGAAGTTTTGAAAAATGATGAATTAAAATAATTATTCACTTTTTGAATTGTCACTATTTGGTCCTTCTTCCAGATCTTTATAAAAACTATGATACATCGAAGGTATGGTACCTTTTGCGTAGAGATCTTTTAGATTTTTATGTTTATTGGCAGGGATTTGAAACTTTTTGTTATGGAGCTTCTGCAAATCACAACATGGTTTGAAGTGATGATACACAGTGATGTAGCAGTAGGTGGCTACAAAGAGATAAATCGCAAATCAGTCATGAATGTCATAACTTATGTCACGAAACTTTGCGAACCATTGATTTCCCTTTCAAGTTCACTGACTGTAGACTACGGGTCATGTAACTGAAATGCCCACTAATTAATAACAGACTCATTGTATGACCGAATTGTGCAGGTTTTAAAAAAGGCGGCTATCCTAACCAAGGGTAGAAATGTCGCTGGAGCAAACATGTAAGGGAAGCTAATTGGGATGCCAGGCTTAGGTTTAAGTCATGGGTTTTTCATTATCGGCCACCGGTGGGTATAGTGTACGATCAAATGCGCGAGTCTCGTAAATTTAAGGGCCGGTGTAGGAAGAATCAGAGCAATCGAAAATGGACGTGATAGCGAATGGTCGACCCAAAAACTTTTCCCAGTTTTGGAAAGCTACCAGAAAATTTGATATAGGCGGCAACGAGTGAGATCGCGAATATGTTTAGCAACCATTTTAGAGTTCGATCGACGATCGGTCCTCCTACTGCGATGGTTTGCGCCGCGCCCTGCAGCCAAGGAAAGAAGCCTCGGTTGCGTTTCCCAACAAGTCAAGTTAGTGCTCTTATTAAAAGAATGACCAAAGGCAAATCCTGGGCATGACGGACTCAGTGACGAACACCTGAAATATGCTGGAGTGCACCTCCCATGGGTCCTGTCTCTGTTGTTTACTATGTGCATTAGTCATGCGTAACTTCCAGCTGACCTAATGAAAACCACAGTGGTGCCCATAGTTAAGAACAGGACTGGTTACATCTCGGATAAGGATAATAACCGCCCGATCTCCCTCACGACCGTGATAGCCAAGGTGCTGGACAGTTTTTTTGATTCTTGCTTGCAAAAGTATATAAAACTACACGGTGCGCAGTTTGAATTCGGCCCGGACTATCTACTGAGAGCGCAATCTTAAGTCTAAAGCACAATGTCCAGTACTACACAAATCGTAAGACACCGGTGTATGCCTGTTTTCTAAATTCTCCAAGGCCTTTGACCTCTTGTCTTACGAGGTGCTTTAGAGGAAGCTAGGGGATAGTAGTATGTCGGTGCAGATGTTGAACATCTTTAAATATTGGCACAATAACCAGATGAACTGTGTCAAACAGTCAGGCACGTTTTCCGATTTGTACAGGCTGGAGAGCGGCGTCAGGTCCCTGCCTGAAACCCCCCTGGGTTGGTCATTACCTTGCCGAAGACCTTAAAAATGATATCGACATAGAGAGGAAGCGCAGGGCTCTGTCAGTCCGTGGGGCAACATGCTGGCCCGTAGATTGGCCCGCGGTACGGACCAAGTCAAGATCACGCTATTTAAAGCGAATACGCTTTACCAATGCCTGACAATAGTCAGGCATCAGGTCTATACACGAGTGGCCTATGGGTTAGTTATACCAAAAAAAAAACCCTGGAGACTCTGCGCATCCAATACAATAACATTTTCAGGATGATGCTGGGTTTTCCTCATTTCTGCAGTGCCTCCGAGATGTTCGTACAGGCTCATATTGACGATTTTAATTAGATTAGATTAGATTTTAAGATGCACCTGTAATGAGGCATTTCGTGCGTCTGGTGATCTTTTAGGGAGGTATTTCCCTATTGGTTATGGTTTTCTTAACGGCGCGAGGTGTCACAGCACAGGGGCATTTGTGTTTAAAATTTGAGTTTCTGCCTTTCTAAGTGTATTTATGTACTAACAATAGTTCAATTCAATTAAATTCGTCTTTATTGCGGATCATAGGAAGGTGTACATATTATAGCTGGTGTTTTTGTAAACTAACATTATTTTATGGATCCATGTCTTAAAATAAACCAATATGTAAAATCTGAATAATATGTCAATTCTTTGATCTTGGAATAGGACTTTGTTGTTTTAGTCGTACGTGCAACATTGTACCAGCCCTCTGGTGTGTGTACAAAAAATAACAACATACAGTTGAATTGAGAACCTCCTTCTTTTTTGAAGTCGGCTGAAAAGTGGGTGTCATTGCTCTTATGACATGTAACTAGTGAACCATGTGTGTTCCTCTGTGACTGAATTAGTCTCAGACTGTCGAGGCGTGGCAGCACTGCCCACGTATTTGCAGTTACAAGTGCAGGGTTGGGTCGTAATATAACAATGTGGGTGCTTACTCTATAAAATGGGTACATCGGTACTATCTACAATATAAAGCTCAAAGAATCATAGCGAGATCCGTACATTAATTTGTATGAAAAGAAAAACATTTACTTAGAGGGTTTAAAATATTTCCCAATGTGGACTGTGCAGTGTGTACTGTCAGCCGCCGTTTCGTTCCGAAATAATGAGCTTTTGCGTTAAACTATTCACTTTTAACATTCATTTTTATTGCAGGGTTTTAAAAATATTGCAGATACCTGAAGATACTCTTTAGGTACCCAAGAGTATAAGAATTGGAATTTCAACTTATCTAAACATTTTTATTATTTTGTACAAATCCTGCCATGATCCTTTGGGTCAAAGATCGACGTAATATTTTATCCCTAGATCAGATAAAAGGTGAGGATAGTGATTTTTGATCTTTATAAATAAGTAAAAGAATTGTAAATACCTATTCAAGATTTGGAGTTAAACATAGCAATAATTTCCAATTACATTTCTACGTTATATGGTTTGCCGATATGAAAATATGTCGATAATACATTGTAATAGTAGACCGGACACTGGCATCAACAGATTTGGTTTCCTAATAAAAAAAGTGAGTAGACCAAATTGTCAGTACTGCGAGTCTGTGGAGGATGTGCATCACTTGTTAGTGGAATGTGTCCGCAATCGCAGAGAAAAAGATACCTTATTAAGGGAAAAAATAGTAAGTTTGATTAAAGTGCATTTCAATGTTTTTTGCCTAAACCAAGTGCGGAAGCTAAGAAAATGTATAATTTTGCATGCAGCTATTTAGCTAATAGAGTGTCTCTTGTCTCTTATACAGAAAAAAAAATGAGATAGGTATAATGAGGCTGACATGGTTATGTGTGATAACAAAAGCCCCTAAATAAATAATGATAAAAAATCTGACATTATAGTTATTTTCATATTTGGCAACTTCTCGTTGTTACATCTAAAGAATAGTCTTTTTCAAATGGGACAAGCCCTCCACACTATTCTCAAACAACTGCAACTTCTGAAAGCCAGAATCAACAGTGGCGATCACCAGAAAAGCGTCGCCGTCGAGGTAATGGAGCTCGACGAGTCCCGGAGAAGAGATACAACTGTTTTGGATCCCGCAACGAAATTAATCAGAAAAGAACAGCGGAGGAGTAGGTAAGATATACATATATTCCACTTCCTAAGCAGGAGACAGAACTAGGCCTCAACTCTGCTATTACAATAGTGTCAGAATGGTCTATCATTGATTTCATAATTGTTGTTTTTGACAAGTTTGGTAATCTACTAATATAATGGCGTCATTATGACTTTCCAATGGTCAACCACTGATACTCCATTGAAAGAAATGATAAAGATTGGTAATGTCGTACATAATGACAAATGAATGACTGACTAAAGTTTACGAACTTCTTACTAGTTCAGATTGCTTATAATACTTATAAATAAATAATGTAAAAATAATAAATGAAATCTGGCATAAATAAATGTTCAAATCATAATTTCTATTAACGGGTTTCATAATAATGGCAATACGACATTGTCATTAAAACACAATCCTATTACGAGACCATTGACCGACCAATGATCGACCATATGTATTTAACAGATTACGAACTTTTAGCAAAATGACAATGCGATCGTGTTGGAATAACGAAATTATAAAAATATCAGACTTGGCCCCCACAACTAGGCCTAATTGGCACAAAGAGACGTTACAACTGGGGGAAGCCTACCTGCTAAGCACCACGGATTACAATAAATAAAGAAATAGTCTACTGATTTCCTTGAAACATTCGATTGAGATTCATAAAAATCGTTTTATGGGTGTCTACATCTTTTTAACCCAATTCCTGGAATAGCCTGGCACACCTCGACGCAATTTTACATTCAAATCGTAAAGACAACATTGTGACAAAAATCCTATGGGAGCTGGCATGTTTCAGATCACATAAAAATGATTTTACGATTCTATCAGAGCAACCCACTCCACTCTCCGGTTTATGAATAAAAAGTACATAAAAACTCTTTGTAAAGTGGTCCGTTGTGCATTTTGTTGATTTATAAAACATAGATAGAATGTAGTTTTACATTTTATGTATCAGTAGTGAGGTTACATTGTAATTTATTTTGTGATATAGTTGTTTGAATTTGTGTTTGCAATATAAACCCCGGATTCTATAACGTTGAATGACTAAAAATTCGATAACATTATAATTAATAGATTTGGTAGGAAGTATCGCGGAAAAATAGTAGATACCTGATATAACTTGGGTTGACTTGGGCCCAACCGTGGGGCAGTGCTGGGAAAAAACATCGTCACTGTAAATTTTTTGTCATATTTTACTTTTAACTTAGACTGATGATCAGGATATGCCTTTGTTCTTTAGCAATTAACGTTGGCCACGTTAAAAAATATACCTAATCAGGCCACTCATGCCTGAACTTCTACTGATAAAATAAGATAGAAATAGAAAGAAAGATAGAAAATAAAAGAATAAAGTTTACAACGAAATCACAAGAAAATATTCTCCGCTCCAATTAGCCAGGTTCTAAGCTTTTCCATAGTCCCATTTTACAGCACAATAAAAGTTCGCGACACATGCAAATCGTCGCTTTTATCCAATTACATAATTCAACAGGCTTTGAAAAATTACTGCGGCTGTGTTTGCCTTTCTTGAGTCACACGTTCCGACCATTAGTAGGACATGCAAACAGTATATAGGAACAGAAAGAAATCACTTTGTTTTTCTGCTAACTGCTGGTGTATTCTGTACAATAATCCTTCGGTGAAGTGAGTTTGAGGTGAGCTGGTCCATGCATGCATCCATGCATGCTAGGTTTTTTCAGCTCACCTCACCAAAATTCACCGTGAGATATATTTACAAAATACCACTAGTTTTTGTTTTCCGTGATATCTATAATGTATCTTTAGAAGAAAAACATTTTTTTTAAATTTATTATTTTTTATTTATTCTGAAGGTAATTAGTGATAAACCATGTTGCGCCATTATGGCGCATTGGGTGCATGTACATATGCATGTACCCGGTGTGTCAGATGAGTGCAACAGAAAATACCTGAATTAAAATATTACATTTGTTACTAACATAGTTTTTAAGTTCTGTATTACTAACATCATATGGATCAAGGTCTGAAATAAAATATTTTTATTTTTATTTTATTTTTTATTTTTATTTACAACTTAAATCTAGAGCTTTTAGACGCCCACTGCTGGGCATAGGTCTCCACCAAAGGGGCTTCAGCCATAATCGACATGCTTGGCTAATGTATGTAGGCGATCGCAGTAGGTGTTATGATAAGCAGAAGGACGCTGCTGCCCATCCTCTGGTCAATCCCTCTGTCGCCTTCTACGGGTAGAATTAGGGTGGTGCTATTCGCGACAAGCACCACATAGCAAAGCCAGTTTACAGCAAAGTAAATTTAGGAAAAACTTAGAAATAATAATATTATGAACAAATAAAAAAAAGAGGGGGACCTCATAGTTCATTAAATAACCCGTCCATAACGCTGTCATAGGGACACGTAAAAAAAATAAGAAGAAATCTGTAAGACAGTTTTTATGAGAATAACGCGTAATATACGATAGCAAATTTTTCTCAAACAACACATTTGGGTATGTGACGCCTTTTTTAATCTGAACAATTTCACATGAATTTTCTTGAAACCGTGCTAAACCTTTCTAGATTCGTGGTGCAGATCTACGGCTATCTTGTTTCCTTTGAATTTTTCCGCAACACACACGCAGGGTTGTCAGGTACATGCAAACAGTAGCAATCGAAATTGCAAATTTGTGCAGGGGGCCCGTTCGGTTCGTTAGCGAGTTGTGTTTACGCGCCACCAACAACTAGGGTTGTCCACCGCTAATTGGTCCAAGTTTACATTTAGTTTAATTTAATAAACTGTACGTAATATATTCGATTTGAATAAATGCTCCAGAGAATTCGATATTGGTACATCGTTAGTCCTGCAGTTGTTAAAAATATGCAGATTTTTTGCTATATCTTTCGTGTATTCATAAGCATTCAGTTAAAAGTTGTTAATTCGACATTACAAACAACCACCTCATTTTTATAAATTTGTATAAATATTTAATTAACGACGAAATATCAATAGTAACAAATAAAAATATGTATTGTACTAGAAGATTAACGCAATAACTAATTTAGGAAAGTAGAAATCTTGGGATTATAACAATGACGGTTTATAACTAAATAAACATTTGAATTTACAATGTACGAAGAATCAAAAAACTAAAACAATTGTGCTGATTTTGATTATAGTACACAAATTGCAGTAGTATTTTTTAAATAAAGGTCCTCGCCAAATAATTCCCAACCCTGTGAACGAAAATACGTTAGAATAATGATCTTTCTTTTGCGGAACGTTTTAATAATGGCAAAATTGTACAATTTGCATATTTGTGCACCAATCCATTACCAGTGCTAGCCACATTTTGTGCTTATGCCCGACGTTTGCCCATTTGCACCGTATTGCTCATTTGCATAAAAAAATTTATTACTATGTTTTTCGTTATATAGTTACTTTTTAAAAAAACCGACTTTTACGTTGAGCACTTGAAACATGTTCACAAAGAGCTAGTATATTTTCTTAATGAAAGATTTGTTCCTTTTTCGAAAAGTACATTGTCATATAATTTGAAAACGGAACAAATAAATAAAGAACAAAATGGTCTTGGACTCAGCATGGAGTTGGCAACGCGAAACATACTCAATTGTCGTATTCTGGCCAAACCATCGGAGCATAGAACACAAAATATTATAATTTATATAGGTCGCAGCAAAAATAAAGAGTTTTCCGAACAATACATTCATTATCATGCGCATTTGAACATAATACATATCATTGTATTAGCAAGCGTCAAAAATATGAAAATATTATTAATCAATGTACTTGAAGGCTTATTCTATTCAAGTATCATGTTGTGAGAACTTGAAAGAAACTTACAAACGTAAGAGCTCTTACACTTTAATTTGTATTAAATATAATGAAGTGATGTTAGAAATACTTTAAATATAAGTAGTTCACTAGCATACTGAGAATATTTCAAATACCTTTTCAAAGTCTTATTTCTATTGAACATTAAGGCGATTCACATTTTTCATTCTTCTGTTTTACAAAATAAAATATATTTTTAAAGAAAAAAAGATACAAGCTATTGAATGTGCAAATAAGTAATGACAATTTTTTAACCGATGCTTAGTGTCTAAAAATCGCTTGAGAGAAAGTTTTTAAAAAAAGCTGTTTTGGAATCTCACAGAAATCCTAAGTAAGTATGAAGATGCGATTTTAGACTGATTGCACTAAGACTTAAGACTTTAAAAAACAATAAGACTTTTCTTCTTTTCTTCTAAACCCGCCTTTGAAACATTCTATTAAACAATATCTTATTCATAATAATTATCTTATTCTTTGCTTTAGCTTTTGCCCGCGACTTCGTCCGCGTGAATGTCGGTTATCGCGGATTAAAAAGTAGCCTATGTCCTTCCCCAGGGTTTAAGCTATCTGCATGCCAAATTCCATCATAATCGGTTCAACCGTTTAGTCGTAAAAGCGTGGCAGACAGAGTTACGCATTTATAATATTAATATGGATATGGATTTTAAATATTAACATCTGTTTAGTATTAAGATATAATAAGATTATATTCGAATCTATCAATGATATAATCATCATCAGCCGTATCACGTCCACTGTTGGACATCGGTCTGACCTACTACTATATGATTTAAAATAATCCGAACCTAATCAATGAATCTATTTTAAGTGCATCCGCGATAACCGACATACACGCGGACGAAGTCACGAGCTAGTAATATTATAAATGTGAAAGCAACTCTAAGGCTGAACCAATTATGATGAAATTTGGTAGGTATTAAGATAGCTCGATCCTTGGGGAAGGACATAGGCTACTTTTTGTTTCGCGACTTCATCTGCATCCGCGATAAACGACATTCACGAGGACGTAGTCGTGGGCAAAAACTATATGAGTTTACTAACATAGGAGTAAGTCATTCTTTTTTACCGACTTCAAAAAGGAGGAGGTTCTCAATTCGATCGGTTTTTTTTTAAATGTATTTACACCGATTACGCTGAGATTTATGATCCGATTTACGTAATTCTTCTTTAGTTTGATGCGGAATAGTTGCCATTTGATCAAATAAAAATTTAACTCAGTAGTTTTCATTTTATGAACATTGTTTTTATTTTATTTTTTATTTTTTTATGTTTGACCACGCATAAGTTTTTCAGTGTAGTTTGACTTCGATAATTCTTTTTTTAATTGATATCTATTGTATACCTCAAATTTGGTCCCATAATTTCAAGATAATATTCCACCCCTAAGGGTAGAAAATTTAAAGGCTGACTGAGTTTTATTTATTTATAATTTAAATCAGAACATAAATTCCATAAAAAAATTGTTAGTAAAGCTTAAAACAATGTTAGTACCTTATAACTATTTGTCCCACTTATCCTACATTAAAAAGGGCACCACCAGAGCTGTGTACCTTATTCCAGTGCCTCACAATAGGACACTCAACTCTATCCATAATGGTATATAGTAGGCCGGGTGCTGCCCCATACACGACGCATCAGGGAGGCCACTCTCTTGCGCACTATTGCCCTAAAGCAGTCGGTGTTGGCCTCCGCAAGAATCCCCGATGCACTACTTTACTGGTGTCATCATTTCGTAATTAATTTGTATGGTTAGAGAGCGTAAAAAAAATAAAAAACAGAAAAGACAACCGCCTTCAAAAAGTAAAAAATAACTTTCAATTCGCAAGTCGGTGGCAATAGAAACCAACAAGCAAAACCAAAGCCGCCGACTTGCGAATTGAAAGTTATTTTTCATACCCATACATTCAATTAATTTGGTACTCTTAGGATTATTTTTGTCAGTAGACAGTTGTAATTTTATCTTCATTTTTGTACAAAATGATAAATAAAAACCTACTTATAAAGATTACACCGTGAAGATTATTTACTGGGTAGGTATACCTACTTAAGTACCCACGAAACTATTTGAGTTACACGTTAAATGCAGTGTGAAAGTTTTTTCATTTATTCGTGTTAGCAACCATTTGTCTGAGCACTCAACTAATAAATAAAGTTAGTGAAGATATTTATCAAAGAAACAATTGAGCTTTGTATCATTTGTTAATAGATAAATAAATGAAACTATTCAAATGTATCGTTAAAGAATTTGATGCCGTATAATTTTATGGCTATTTGATTTTATATTACCCTTCTATTGTCTATATTACCTATATCGAGGTTTGCTAATAATATAAAACTGTATGTCTATTCTGTCACTATCCGTCAGTGAACACCTAGGTGAAATGAGCTGTCATCTGTCCCGATGCTAGGGATTTACAAAGTACTACAATCGGATGACAGCTCACTTCACTTAGGTGTTCACCGAGGGAGATTGTAACAGAATAGCACTGCTGAAGAGTTGGTTTAAAAGCGCTAATTTCTGGAAACTCTTTCGTTAATAGGAAACTACGTTATCCTTGAGTGCTATATAGGTATATAACTATATATAGCACTCAAGGATATATATCGAATAACTCAGAAACGGCTTGACCGATTTTTAAGATTTTTTTGTGTATTTTTATTAGGTTTGAAGTCTGAGAGATTCTGCAAGCATTCTCCGATAGCCGTTTCTCCTTTGGACTGTTCACCGACAGGACGTTTCGTTTTTGAGAGATTCGTCAATAGAACGTTTCACCTATGGATGTTTCGCCGACAGAATGGTTCGCATTTGTTTGTTTCGACGACAGGACTTTTCAACTATGGAATATTCGCCGTCAGATCGTTTTGTCTACGAATAGGTCGTAGCCTATTTTCTTTTTCCTTTTTTTTATATGGCAAAACAACGTTTGCCGGATCAGCCAACTATAACAATAATTATATTACGGTATAAGTCTTTTCTAAAGGTTGCAATCGTAATTGCACGAATAGAAGAGAAGAAGAGATGAAGAGACATAAAAGTCCATAGTCTTACCTTACTTAAAAAAAATAAGGCAAGCGTCATTAGCCGTTATTAGCAAATCACGCTTTGTAGTAATTGGCTGTGTCTAGCAATCACTTAACTCTCTAATTAACTGTCTATTAGCGTATAATCAGCGTTATTACAATGGATGTCGACAGCATCCACGTAATTATTATATTGAGCTGATTCAAAATCTACCCGATTTGGTACCTTGTAGGAGAAAATAACGCCATATTAAATTGGCCATACCTTAGTAGCGTTGTGTTTAATTATTGAAATACAATATAAAAATAATTTACTTAATATTTTTATTTTGTTTTATTATTGCATTAACTAATGACTGTGTCTTACAAATGTACTACGTGGTATTGTAACGGAGAAATTATATTTAAAAAAATGTTATTATTAATTACTTCGATTGGCAACACTGGAATTTATTACTATTCGGTAACCGACTTGAAAACTAATTCATGTATTCGATAATCCAGACCTTCAATAATTCAGGTACAGGTTCAAGCGACATTCGTGACAATTTTTTTTGCTATGGTTTCTGTATAAAAATTTTAATAAATTATTTTATTTTAAAAAAAGCGTGGGGTGCATGGTGTCAATAGTTATAAATATTTTATTGACAGATATGAGTAGAGTGATTATCATTTTGTTAATATCTTAAAAAGCACCTCACGCTTTTTTTAAATAAAATATTTTTTTAAAATTTGTTTTCTATTTTTTAGTTTGGTTTTCTATAAAAAGCGTGTTTTTAGTTTTTTTAAACTATTATTTATTTTTTACTTTTTGGTTTGGTTATATTTATATCTATACATATTATGTACATTTATTCTACCAGGGGCGCTTGTGCAGTACCTTCCTAGTATATAATAGCTGTTTTTTCGGCAACAAATTTTGAACTTGTTTTTTTTAATAATTTTATCAAATTAGTGTATTGTCATCGGTCCTCGATAAATCTACAAAGTTTGAACGAAATCTGGCCGTTTAAAGTGGGTCAAAATCGCGCCCAAAGAAGTCGGTTACAAACAAACATACAAACATACTAACATACAAACATACAGGTGAAGCTAATAAAAAGCTGGTAAAAAGATAAAGCATTATATCAGCTGAATGGACAAGAGAATGAATATCAAAATATAAAACACGGAATTCGAACACACTCGTAATGCAAGGAAGATTGATTTGACATCATAGGTAAGAAATTGTTCTAAATATCTATTTTAAAGCTTGTTAAAAACTCAAACATAGTTATCTCCTGTATTTATTCTTTTTATTAGCATATGAAATAGGTAGGTAACATGTTTGTTCATAAGTGGGTATACCTTACATACAGTTTATATCAGACTTGGGCCTGCGTTAGACGTTTTTGCGTAAAACGTGATTTCTCGCGGACAAACCGCTAGAAATCACGTTTATCATAAAGCATGCCTATGGCCTTTCTATTATGTTATGAAATATTTTTTACAATCGGAGTCTTTAAGTCAAGAGTGAATAGGTTACTTCTAGGCAAGCGTGCTCCATCTTAGACCGCATCATCGCTTTCCATCAGGTGAGATAGTGGTCAAACGTATGCCTATCAAATGATAAAAAAAAGGCCTTCCAAAGATTTTTTTTAATAGCCAATGCTGTCCCGCTGCTTGGGAAAGGCCTCTCCCTAGTTTTTCCAGGAATTCTCGCCACCTTTTTCTGGGCCGTCTTTGGCGACGCCACCCATCTTTAGGCACCCATTGCGTGGAGAATCTCCAAAGATTACCTTTAACAAATAAACCAACTTTACTTCTTATTATACCTATTATAGGCATAGAAGAAGAGATATAATATATCTAGTAGATATCTTATCTTCTCTTCTTATCTTTCTTTTCTTTAAAATTCATTTGCGCGCAACTTGTTCAAAGTTAAAGTTAATTCATTTATTTATTTATTTATCATTATTTTTATTTTATTTATGTGGTCTCAACTAGACCATTAAAAGGCACTTTTGAACATAATATAAGATAATTTGAAGCATGCATATGGCCTTTCTATTATGTTATGAAATATTTTTTACAATCGGAGTCTTTAAGTCAAGAGTGAATAGGTTACTTCTAGGCAAGCGTGCTCCATCTTAGACCGCATCATCGCTTTCCATCAGGTGAGATAGTGGTCAAACGTATGCCTATCAAATGATAAAAAAAAGGCCTTCCATAGATTTTTTTTAATAGCCAATGCTGTCCCGCTGCTTGGGAAAGGCCTCTCCCTAGTTTTTCCAGGAATTCTCGCCACCTTTTTCTGGGCCGTCTTTGGCGACGCCACCCATCTTTAGGCACCCATTGCGTGGAGAATCTCCAAAGATTACCTTTAACAAATAAACCAACTTTACTTCTTATTATACCTATTATAGGCATAGAAGAAGAGATATAATATATCTAGTAGATATCTTATCTTCTCTTCTTATCTTTCTTTTCTTTAAAATTCATTTGCACGCAACTTGTTCAAAGTTAAAGTTAATTCATTTATTTATTTATTTATCATTATTTTTATTTTATTTATGTGGTCTCAACTAGACCATTAAAAGGCACTTTTGAACATAATATAAGATAATTTGAATCTAGTTGCCCCTTCCTGGTAGTTTCGTACAGTGAATGGGAAAATACTCAAAAAGAAAGTTTTTATTATTTTGCATTTACAGGGATTCTATAAATATACGTGCATACCATCGTATGCACGTATATTTACATAAATAATACCTTACATAAAACTACTATATTAAAGTATATGTAAAGTATTATTAGTTAAGATATGACTGCTAAGGGCACAATCATACTCTATGGGCACAATGTGTATGTGTTAACGTTTCACTTACAGCGGACGTTGATCCAAGCAGTTGAAAATGCCAGTCAGTCATGTACTTGTGCCTGTAGTAGTCTACACTAAGTTAGGCAACAGACTAACTTTGACACAAAGCGAACGGTCTACACTTACGTTGAATAAATTTAACGCTGCATGTGTGACTCGAATGCGTTTATACTGACTGTTTCGTACTGCCCATTTCACGGAGTCACTAATAAATGGAGTGGTATGTATTATTTTTTTCGGTACGAACAGGTGTTTTAGTACCTTAAAATAGACAATTTATAAAGAAGGCGGTACCAGCAGTAATCGCACTGAATACATAGATACATGACTGACACCTTAGCCAATTTTGTAAGATCTTCCACAGTAGGTACTAACCAGCTTTACAAAGAAAATAATTCGGTGGTCCGCGCTTTAACTAAAATAATTTTTGTAAACAAGTTTGTGTTTAGGTCTTGTCTCTAGTTGACATGTCAAATATTTAATTTATATCAGTCAAAATGTTATCTTAAAAATAATCAAAGATGTTCTTAAAATTAACTATCATAATAATATACCGGCTTCTTGATATTTGGTCGAAAAGTATTGGGCATGTGGTCCCCCAACGTTGGTCTCCTTTCGGTATTTACTCCGTGGTTTATACCAACTGCTTTGTACTGCCCACATGATACTGATAGTAAACTTATTGTTCGCCAACAGTTTTCTTGTTTATAGCTTTGAGGTTTTGCTTTAAACTGAACAGTTGTCATGTCTGGACGCCTATTTTGTTGCACTGCGCTGTTTTGGTTTGCATCGCTAATAATTTTGATGTTAATCTTTGTATTCGTTGTATATAAAAATAAGTAAAACTGGATTATCTACCTTTATAAATTTCCTGGTTTACGATATAGGGTTTCAATTATTGAAACTTTGACCTCAGTGTACCTATCTATTGTATGCAAAACTCTCATGTAGTGCTAACTATTCTGTACAAAGTTTACATTTGTGAATAAAAATAACGTTTAGTATATAAGTAATTATCATATTATGTTTTATTTATATATGTATCTACATTATTTATGCTCTTACTATGGTTTATGTAGTGCAGAATTTTTTAAAATTAAATAACATCAATTAAATTTCATTTCTTTATAGTAACCCAGGTCATTTTACTACACAAATATGTTACAAAATCTGTAACATATTTAAACCAATTCCATATTTAAAATTTCATGTTGAATTTAAATATGTTTAAAGCCAAAACGGTTCATAACGTACACCCGGTTAATTAAAATATTCCCAACTAACAGTTATTGAAATAGCCATACAACAACGTTAATAAACTTTATACTGTGCAGTAGGTACAGTAATAAAACAGGGTATTACTTGTACAATATACAATACGGAACCATCGGTCACCTACTTTCTGTTTGACGCACTGTGCATTACTATTCAACGGCTTGTTAGCTTTATCATTACTCCAGGGACTCCAACATAAATTACAGTATTGTTCCGCGAACCAGAATACTAGAGGTAGATGTTAAGCTAGTAGTACACAAGTCTGCAAGAAAACTGAAAATGGATGAAAATATTAGCTCCTTTTCTCGACTAATAACTGGATGAGTCACAGGGGAGGTACAAGCAAAAATGTGAGAACTATTTTGTCTCACATTGTATACTTTATTTGGTTGTTTTAGTACATTTTGTAATACAAAAGGCTATAAAATGCACACAATATGTGGAAAGTTTACGTGTAAAGTGGAGGTCTTTACCTACGTTAAATAAAATACCAAGATTACAAATACAAGTAATATTGTTTCATCGCTGAATTTTGAAGTGACAACGTCTTATAATTCGATAGAGCCGGCTGCACGCACGAAAAAACATGACGTATGCGGCGTTAACATGACGTATGCGGCGTTACCATAACGCCGCTCTGAGGCGTTCCATGTAAGGCTTGAAGTGCAAGCGAGAGCGCGGAATGAGCGACAAAGAAGCACAATCGGCATGATTCTTTCGCGTTGTCACGTTCAACTATCGTCAGTAAACCGACTTTACAGACAACCAATTTTTATATTTAATTTTGTTCACTATCATTTTATCAGACCATTATTCAGTCTCTCAAACATTATCACAAAATATGAATTTTGAAATAACCATTATGTGAGGGAACATGTTTTATAAATAACTCTCTTTTGCAATTCGAAACATCCGTTCAGAATACATGTTTAAACGATTAACTGATCCAGGGCCTGGTACGCCGGCTTAATCGATAGTCAGTTGTCTTGCATAACAATCAATGAGCATTCACCCTAACAAACTATGTAGTTCAATTTGCACAATAGAAAGGGCGGGTGCAAGACAAGACTGCAGAAGGCGCCCGGGGGCTCTGATCTCATAACAAACACAAATAAGCCGACGTGATCCGCTTACTATCGTAGATTAAGAACGTAGAAAATATTTCTACACTTCAATGGAATAATTCATGATTTTCTGCGAACAATATTATCTTATCGGCATGAGAAATTGTTTACATGCAGACTCGGTGGACGACGTTCGATGTGTTTCGCTGATTCTATGTAGAAGTTACTCGCTCAGTAAACTGGAACGTGGTCTCGGCTCCTCGTGTTGAGTTTTGTAGCTTTATTTGCAAGTCCAATAGTTATTTCAGGTTAGAATTGTCGCCTATTTGATGTAGGTGTTGTTTCGCTCAAGGGGATAGGATATTCTACGTCTAAATGTTCTGTAAAGAGACGTATTTTAAGGCCTGAATGAATTTTGTATGCCTCAATAATAGGACATATTAGAATTACTTGTCACTAAAACATCTTATGAACGTAGATGATTCACAATAAATGATTTCGACTTATAGTATGACTAAATGCAACTATTTTTAATTTCTGAGAATAAAATAGGTACCCATTAAAATTTACCTTAAGTACATAATAATTATTTCAGCCTAAGGTTACGTAGGTAGTCATTTAAAATGACATAATTCTTAATTCGTACCTTATCCTTAAATGGGTTATAATGACAGCCTTTGAAAAATACGAAACATCAAATTGCGACTTTATTTTCCGACGATTAGCATACGAAAACATTGGAATGTCGGCCACGGCTTAGATCCCAAACCGTTGTTGGTTTAAGCCCACTTAAACCCTTGGATAGATACTTGACAATGGCATTTGCATTTAGTTCATTTGTTTCTGGTTCCAGCCAGCTAGCTACCTTTGACATGTTGATTACAATGTAAATTAATAGTGCCAACTAGTAAGTACACATTGTGTTAGGAGAAAGGACTCTATGTAGATAGGTATACCTACACTTGATCTAGGAGTAGAATTTTGAATGGATTCTAAGGCCCACTTGCACCGAAAAGTCAACTCAAAATTACTTCCAATGCGAGGGTAAAATACAGTGTCATACACATATATTCTCTTTGGTCATACACGAAGATACATAATGTGCCCGTGTTAGCAACTAACTCGGTGTTAAGAAATAATCCTGGTTTGTGCAAACCGACCTTAGGACTTTATCTAACTTATGAAATCGAAAGTAAAATGCCGCTTACAGGCTTTACCTGTAGATGTCATTTATATTGACTATTGCCATAAATTACTAGTTATACATAACGGTACCTATTTATAAATATACTTATAAAAATAGATACTAGTTATACATAACACCACCACCATCCCATAAAATCCACCGCCCATACCTGTACCACAGATGATATAATACTACTAGTGTCTGTCTGCGACTTTGTCCGCGCAGAAATCAAGTGGACCATAATAATATTCAGTAATATTAGGCAATACTGTTTGCCGTGAGCCGTGTAGTGCCGGCCGCGAATAGCACCACTCCATTTCTACCCGTGGGTGTCGTAAAAGGCGACAGAGGGATATTGACCAGAAGATGGGCTGCAGCGTCCTTCGGAGTACCATAACACCTACTGCGATCGCCAACATAGCGGCCAAGCATGGCGATTACGGCTGAATCCCTCCTTGGGGGAGACCTATGCCCAGCAGTGGGCGACTAAAGGTTGACATGATGATGATGGTGATGATGAATTCTGTATGTAGTTTACTATCAGTGAAATAGTTATAGAACCTGTTACAAACAAAAATACAAAAACACTCAATCCCTAGTAGTGTAACGGTTCTAATAGTTTAATAAATAAAAGGCTATGTAGAACTGTACGAATTGAATTTAATAGATCTCACGAGAAAGATCAGAATGTGATGAGTATCAAAAACAAGTAAGTATTAAAATAAGGACTGACCTAAACGCACTAGAATTAGGCAGAGTTTTCCAGGTTAGTAGGTTCCACAGCCTGGCCGGCGAACGGGATCGGCCGAAGAGAAGACTGGCGCGGCACCTCTAGGAGCTGCGGAGGTCCCCAGGCGGTCAGTAGGACCCGCCCTGGAAGCAGCGGCACGCGACAGCTCGACCGCTCGACTTAACCGACTCTCGGTTGTGGACCCGGTAGTCTTGCAGTAAGTAGACTGGTAGACTTCAGCAACGTAAGCGTATGGGTAACCTTAAACTATTAGAACCGTTACAGTAGGTACCAGTCTAGATTATTCATTGTGGTTCGTAGCTAAGCAAAGGTGTACGGATCGTTCAGCCAAGGTTAAGCTACGCTTGCCGCGGTCGATCTGCGGATGGATGACCATCCATTTCATATCGAGACCTACTGTGCTTCGGAAAACACGTAAAGCTGTTGTTCCGGCTGTCATTCGTAGATCTTTGGCAGTTATGGGTAGTCAGAAGCCAGACAGTCTGACAACAAGTCTTTCCTAAGGGTATCGTGTTACCCAGTAAGTGGGTTGTGGAGGTCGGACAGGTAGTGGGACCATGAATGTAGGATGCAGAATGAAACTTCAAGGTGCGAGTGACACAAAAGATGGAAAGAGAGAGACGAAGAATATAAAACGAAGATGGCGAGGACAGTTGAATAAGCGGTGTGTTTGAACGTATAATATAGCTTTTTCAGCATCATCATCATCATCATCATCATTTCAGCCGAAAGACGTCCACTGCTGGACATAGGCCTCCTCCAAGAGGCGCCACATTGATCGGTCCCGTGCGACTCGCATCCAGCGGATCCCCGCAACCTTCACCAGGTCATCGGTCCACCTAGTGGGAGGCCTTCCAACGCATCCAACGCTCCCATAGCTTTTTGAAAGATTATAAAATACTAGCTTTTTTGCCCGCGACTTCGTCCGCGTGAATGTCGGTTAGTGGATGCAGACGAAGTCGCGGAAAAAAAGTAGCCTATGTCCTTCCCCGGGGATAAATCTATATTCGTGCCAAATTTCATCAAAATCGGTTCAGCCGTTTCACCGTGAAAGCGTAACAGACAGAGTTACTTTCGCATTTATAATATTAAGTATGGATTTAAATAAAAGTAAGTTAGTTTATATTCATCGTTTTCATTGCCACGATCCCCAAACTAAACACTGGTCAGTATGTTCGGGTTGGTTTCTAGTCTGAGTGGATACGTATCCATTTAGTCTGGAAGCTAACTCCTACATGGTTGTAAAATAGCTAGGCAGATGAATAGGCATAATGATTTCCCTGAAACCATTCTAAATAACATTTATCGCTCCATCTGATAACAAGGCGCATACAAAAGCAACCAAAAATCACCAATGAACTGAAATATGAATGTGTTCACTAAAAACGTATTTTTTGTACTTCAAACAGGCTATTTTAACCCACCCTTTACAATCACTTACACATCATTTACATTTTTGTTAAAGCATAATAAATCGCTCGGAAGTTCAATTTTACAGCGAGCCTTATTCAAAAGGGCCAGAATTTACAGCTTCCGACGATCAACAATAAAAATGATTGGGTTTTATCTAGGAACTAGATTTTGCCCCGCGTAAATTTTCTTACAAATATATCTATATTGAGGGTTCCGTAAAAAAAAATGGAACCCTTATAGGATCACTCGTTTGTCTGTCTGTCACAGCCAATTTCCTCCGAATCTACTGGACCAAATCAGGCAAAATTTAGTAGGATGCTCGTGCCTTCTCTGTATGAGAAGAGGCCTGCCTATGCCCGTGGGACCATCATAGGCTAGTATTTTTTTTAGAGTAGGTACCGTATCAAAATTCTTTAATTTAATTTATCTATCTACCAATGTTGTCATAGTTAAAAATTAATCAAATTTTCTTTTATCACTTACTGTTTGCATAAGCAAATTTAATAGAATATTGGCGTTTATTACTTAGGAAGTCAGCTTATTTTACGAGTTTATTTGTGCATGTGGTGTTTACTTATAAGTAATTGTTGCGCTGTAATTTAGTTTATTGAATTTATTATGTCTCTGTAATCAGTGTGAACAGTTGTTGGTAAACCTAATACAATAAATAAATAAATAAAAAAATCCTCGTGGAAGAAATCGCGAGAACAATGTTAATAGCTCAGCGCACTAATTAGCAGACACAATAGTAAAACAATTGACGGCGACCGTCAGGAGGCTTTTGTACGGATGAAGGGGCTACACAGTTATAAAATTATAACATTAGTATAGATTTTAGTCTTTATTATGATCATCATGTCAACTTTTAGACGCCCAATGCTGGGCATAGGTCTCCCCCAAGGGGGGGTTTAGCCGTAATTGCCATGCTTAGCCGATGCATGTTGGTGTTGACAGTAGGCGTTATGGTATGCTGCCCATCCTCTGGTCAATATCCCTCTGTCGCCTTTTACGACACCCTCTGGTAGAAATGGGGTGGTGCTATTCGCAACCGGCACCACACGGCTCGATTTTAGTAAAAGGACAGAATTTACAACTTCCGACAATCAACAATGAAAAACGATTGGTTTAAATCTACGAATAACTGTGTCTCCTGGCCAATAGCCGTCATTGAAATTCAGTTTGCCGGTCGAAAATAACAGATTACCAAAATGTAATAAATTTTGTAAAATGAATTCGTTGACCGCAGACTGGTGCGGCTGGCCGGTCGGTTTTCATCTGGTCACGATATAAAGACACAATGTTATGGATTTTTGTAGGGTGTCCCGTCATTTGAATGGCTGAATTATTTTTGTGTCAACGTGCTTTTAAAGGTTAACGAATTTAAAAAAAAACTTGTGCGGTCGTGCCCCCTAGTTCCCGAGCTTGGAGCTGACTGCGCGCCAGTCTTCTTTCTTCGGTCCTGCCTTTTCCTGATTGACGTCCTGGCTGGAGCCGCCTGCGCTACCTACCTTCCTGCCCTTGCGTATCCTTTATATAGGGTGACTGGTAATTAGTGTACGATACTTAAACACGTGATTGTGTTCATGATAACAAACAACTTTCCCAAAAAAATAATGTTTTTTGTACTGGTTGACTTTTATCACAATAACACAACAGCCGTATGAAATTCACGCGCGCGCACGCCTGTGACCTAAAGTGAACCAGTACAAAAATATTTTTTTCTTCGGGAAAGATGTTTCTTATCATGAACACAATCACGTGTTTAAGTATCGTACACTAATTACCAGTCACCCTATATAGTGCGTTTTAGGCCAGACTTTTTATATTATTCTGTATTTTTACCCGACTCATTTTCTTTTACGTATTAAAATTTGACATGTGCAAGTCTATTTAGCCTTTTATTTATTAGGATCAAGTAGATTTGTTACAATATACACACACACACATACAGACACGTCAAACTTATAACATCCCGTCGTTTTTGCGTCGGGGGTTAAAAAGAAGAAGTAATAATTCCAACAAAAAAAAATCTATTACAATATTATAAATCTAAATTTGCTTTCAGATTTCGATACAAATTTTTCATAAAACCGTTGACAAGCGAAGTGTTGGTTGATTCGATTAAAATGCAAAAGTAAAATAAATAAAAATGTTAAAACGATTCCCCATTCATGTTTTTATACACTATAAAACCCTTCAACAATTCACTACATATTGAAAATCTCCCGCTCTGAATTCAGGTGAAAGGGACGAATGCTCACATTTTTATAAGTTAAATTTAAGTTTGTGTTAGTTCGAGCTAATCTCCGGAACTCCTGGGGCCCTAGCCAAATTACCCAAATTGACAATCTACAATCGATAACGCCAACAGAAAACTAATCAAACGTATGGGAATGACGTCATCTCGACGATAAGTCACGTGATCGAAAAACAAAAATGTTTTACGACGAAGAGTTAATTATTGTAGAAAGAGTAACGATAAGAAACGTTTGTAACTTGGCTAGGGAGGTTGATACAATTCTGTAAATTTTTTTGCTAGTAAGACGTTACGTTATCCTATTAAAATATTTTATTTGAAAAACATATTTGTGAGAGCTAGTGAACCATAATTTTATGAGTAATACTTTAAGTGTTAAAAATAATATATCTACTCCTGATCGAATTTGGGTCACACAGCGGCCAATCACAATGGAGGCTAGTCAAGTACTTGCACAAGAGATGTTATTGTGCTTTTACTACGAGATACATATACCTACATCGAGATACATACACTTTTAATACGAGATACATCCCTCAGATGGGACGGCAATCCGACACGACTGAGGAGAGATCAGGCGCAGGACACTAGGCTTTCCGTGCTTTACCCGGGGTGTCATACCACCAACTTCCAAGCTCCGGGCTACTATTACCCTTTTTTCTTGTCTCTTGTAATACAAGAAGTTACCTCACACTTGAATTTTGTCCAGTGTCGTGGGGGTGTTTACGAACATATAAACTCACATACACAAATAGCCAGTTACGGAACAACTATCTGTAGGCTAATACAAATATGTATTTGTTCCATATTATACAAATATCGAACCTGCCACACGCAGCGCAAGTGCCAATCGCTTGGCCATAGCGCTAACTAATTTGAATGAACACTGGTACCCAAGGTAAGTAATTTGTGGTTTGAGGTATCTCAGTTGAATTAAATTATTATTCCAAAAGGACCCAAAAACACTCCCCATCTGGGAATCGGATCTGTGGGGTATTTCCTCGAAGCGCAACAACTTTGAATGCACCAAAAATTATAGTATATTTTAAAAATTGGTTTCCTTAGCGCAACTGAATAGTGCATTTCGAGGAATAATGTTGGTGCACTTCATTCGGTGCGTTTCAAAGTTGGTGCGCTTCGTGGAATACCCTGGATCTAGGACCTCACGCACAGCATTCGCGCTTGCTATCACGAGACCAACAGGGCAGTTATTTTATGTGTATTACTTTTACATAAAGACAGGTCTATCTATAACTGAACACGATGAACAATTAGGCCTCGTTCAACACCGTAGTTTAGCTGATTACAAACGAAAACTTCCCCAGTAATTTCAAATTGCGAATCTGAATGCGAACCGATGTGACAGACGAGGGACGAGCCTGATTTCCCAATACCAATCACGTCACTATTCCGACGAGTTACAGTTCAAAATCGTTTAGCATACGTAATTGTAGTCTACATAGTCGAGGAAACCTAGTTAGTACGCGTACCGCATACAGTAAAAAGGTAACGTTTAGACAACACAACGGTTTTGTTAGCACTTCAGTTTACTTATTCCATCGATAGGGGACTGTTTACCATAACTTCGTTTGCGTGACACGTGAGATTCGGATGTGTGCCGAAGAATCTGATAGTGTCAACTAGGCCTAATATAATGTTTCAGGGAAATGTTATTACGTGCGCCCGAAAATGTCAAGGATATTTGAGGAATGTTTCTAAATTGAATTCTAAAATGTTCTATTGTTTCTTCTACTACCTATACCCTGTCCATTGGGTTATTGGTTTTTTGACAGCTGCCTTATAATGTAATTATTCCCGATTACCTTAAGTAAAATGTGTTATAAAATAAATATATAAACTGCCTAATCTTGTTGGGTTATCTTATTTATGACTTCTTACAGACATTATAATACAGGGATGCGTATCAGTTTTTACAAAAAAACATAAATATTGTTCACTAGTTGTAGCTGTCAAAAAAGGATTAAACCAGTGGACAGAGTGTAGTGTGTGGATAACCTATGTCATCTGTCCCGATGTTAGGGATTTACAAAGCACTACAATTGGATGACAGCTCACTTCACCTAAGTGTTCACAATGCCTACTGCATGCACAATGTGATTTTTTATGCCATTGAGGTGTTTCCTATTGCAACAAAAAGAAAAAAAACCGGACAAGTGCGAGTCGGACTCGCCCAACGAGGGTTCCGTACATATTTGTAGGTACATATCCATACTTCTATACTAATCCATACCTACTATCCATACTTTAATCTACACAATATTATAAATGCGTTTTTTGCGACATAAACGGCTATATCACATTTTGACGTTTACATAGAGGGTGGATTTTTTTACAGCATCAAGGGACCGTAGACTTAAATATATGGTTTTAATTTCAACTCGATACGTCCACGCGTTCTCGAGATAAATGGTCTTGACAGACAGACAGACAGACAGACCGACAGACAGACAGACAGACGGACAACAAAGTTATCCTATAAGGGTTCCGTTTTTTCCTTTTGAGGTACGGAACCCTAAAAAGAAAAAAAAGCTTATTTCCTTTAAACGACTAATTCTTGTATATTTATTAAATCTCGGAAACGGCTCCAATGATTTTAATGAAATGTAGTATGCAGGGGTTTTGAGAATTGTGGAAAATTAGCGACCCCGAACCAATACAGCGCGAACGGTTATCTGCGCAAGGTCCTGTTAACGAAACACAATACTTACCGAAAAGTTATTCCAATATTCCCTTTACACTTTTACGGGTTTCGGACCATAACGGTCCGTTAAACGGAGGAGTTAAAGCATATGAAAGAAAAAAAAAATAAGTTTAACTCCATAAATCGATAGTAGGTACACACGACTACACATCAAGTTATACATTTCCATTTAATGCTGATCTCGCATTGTATAGGATTTCCGTACAATGCGAGGTCAACCTACCTACCTACCCTACGCTATCAAACTGCATACACTACTTACCTACCTACCTAAAATTTTATTTTATACAAACCTTCTCCTTACAATAACGAACACAATAAAAAAGGAATTATCCAATTTGGTCTAGCCGTTCGCAAGTTATGCGCTTACATACATTTCGGAGATTCATTCTTGTATAGATGACTTGACATGCCTTATGATAAACTAATTGCGGGTCAGTACTTAGTCATAATTAACAACTCAGGACCAAATACTCAAACGCTACTCAATGTTAAGATGCCGTTAACTCTCGTCCTGTCTCTATCACTTTGTCTAAGGTAACACCAATCGATCGATCATCGATCGATGCCATCGGTCGACATCGATCGACGGTGATCGATTGGTGTGGTTGCTTTGGCTGATCGACGGGTACCGTTCGACTAACTAATCGATCGATTGTCTGTCGATGGCACCGGTCGATGTTGATCGATTAACTCTGGCTATAATCCATCACTAATAATAATCAAGCAGCTCGATCGTCGTCGATCCATTCTATCATCTATCGACAATCGATCGATTGGTCTGGTAGAAACTATAGATCGACGTCGACTAATCCATTCTACCATCGATCGATCGATTGGTCTGGTAACACCCTAAGTGACTGTCACAATACGAGACTTAACGGCATGTTAAAATTGAGCCGCGTTTTTTGAAAAGATAAACGTTTTATCATATGTACGGTCACCAAATAAGTATCCATGTCGCCGGAAACTTACTGTTGAAGTTTACTTAGAAGCCGATAGTTTTTTATGAATAAAATAAAATACAATTTAGAGAATAAACAGTTTAATGATTTAATAAAATTTCATTTGAAAGCCCCCATTGGTTTCTAAGAAATCTTCAACTATTCCCGACGACATGGATACTTATCTCTTTTGCGTACTGTACCTACCTACATATTCTGTGTGTATTTACTTATGTATCTACGCCTGGAGAACAACGGCACAGTTATAAACTAACTAGGTACCTACATGTTAAAATAATTAGCAAAGTTACGTCTAAACCAACCCTGAATAAATAATGGATCATTCTGAAAATGTCGAATTTGCTCATGAAAATAAGTTCTTAGATAATTTTGTATTCCACAAAGCCTGGAAAATAATTGTTTAGGCGTAGTCTGTGTATACTCGAACTCAAAACCATTTATTTCAAACAAACACTTCCCCTGCGACTTCGTTCGCATGATTTTTTTTTACAGTTCCATGTTTTTACGATTCCGTATCTCAAAAAGGAAAAAACGGAACCCTTATAGGATCACTTTGTTGTCCGTCTGTCTGTCTATTTTGGCAATAATATAATCTATTTATAATTAAACAAACACACAAAAAATTCAATCTTTTCTTTTTATAATTTTTAGATAACAAAAGTTGTAAATGGTTATTAACAAACACTTTTAAATTGTCAAGGAGTCAGCCAGTCTAAAAGTTGAAGCTTGTTACTCGTTCCTATGGAAAGGAACGAGCAAGAAACTCCTTACGAACTCTTTTAAAATCGAAAAAATAAAATAAACTTTTTATAAAAAATAAAACTTCCTCCAAAAACTAAAAAAGTGATAAATAACTTTAGCACAGACACACATGACTTTAGTTTCGAAAGTCGGTGGCAATACAAAACAACAAACAGAAAGCCACCGACTTCCGAAACTAAAGTCATATGTGTTCTATGCTAAAGTTATTTATCACTTTGTGCTAAAGTCACTTCACTTCACTGTTGGATACTAAAACCTACCCTAGAATGTAACAAACACTATTCTGAAAACCGCATCAAAATCGGTTCAGCCAAACGGGAGATAATCGCGGACAAACATACATACATGCATACAAACATACGGGTCGAACTAAGAACCTCCTTTTTTTAAGTCGGTTAACAAATTTTGATTTCATCATCCATGTTGATGAATCTACGGGTGTACGTCGGGTGGTGTCGAGGTATACATAGATAGGTAGGTATATTCTTCAGTATCCGATCATCATCTGCCTAACCTTGTTCCAACTATGTTGGGGTCGGCTCTCAGCCTAACCGGAAGCAGCTGAATATCTACCAGCGTTTTACATGGAGCGACTGCCAAACTGACCTCCACATGACAATCCAGTTACCCTTACTAAAACTGGTTATCAGACTTTTCAGCTTTTGACTTCCCGCAGGGACTGTCAAAAATCTACGAATGATAGCTGGGACCAACGGCTTTAAGATCCTATCAAAAATACATCATTTGGGTTTCATTCTACCAAAATAAACCCGTCGACGTCGTTTTTTTTCCATTTTTAACCGACTTCAAAAAAAAGGAGGTTCTCAGTTCTACCCGTATGTTTGTTTGTATGTATGTATGTTTGTCCGCGATTATCTCCCGATTGGCTGAACCGATTTTGATGCGGTTTTTAGAAAAGTGTTTGTTACATTCTGGAGAAGTTAGTATACAAGAAAGAGAATTTATTCAGCGCTTTTAGAAAAAAAAAACAACAAAAACGAGAAGGCGTTTTCGTTTCTTCCATCTTTCCATCTTTGGACGACTTTCAATCTCTGTTTTAACTGTGTTGCCGTTCCTTAAAAAAGAGAACCGCCTTCAAAAAAAAACTAAAAAGTGATAAATAACTTTAGCACAGAACACACATGACTTTAGTTTCGGAAGTCGGTGGCAATTCAAAATAACAATCAGAACAAAGCCACCGACTTCCGAAACTAAAGTCATGTGTCAATTCAATTCAATTCTATTTCAATATGAAATAGTCTGTCGTTATTAATTTAATAACAGATATTGAGTTTGGCTCGATTTAGTTAAGCTCATTTGATTTTCATAAAAATAAATGATTGGGTGATTTTCCTACGTAGCTAAGTATTTTTGTGATGCAATCAATAAGTACATTCTCGCCGACATTATGGTCTCTTTCATAAAAAAAGTGGTGATTCTAAATGCTACCATAATATTTTATGAAATGTTATCGTTTCGACACGGATTCTTAATGTACGGTAGGCCGCACAGCCTCTAGCTAAGAGTAAAATCAATTTTGGCACAATTCTTTATGTCTACCTTTACCGTAAATAATATCGTAACTTCGTAAAACAACGAAGGCTTTTCACACAATTCGATTTACATATATAGGTACCACAGGTATGTAGCGTACTACATACAAGTAATTTAGAACAATACTTTTATCTTTATTTTATTTTTATTAGTAAATATATGATTGCTCTTCAGCTACATTGTTTTCACATAATATAGAAGCAACAAGAATAATGTAACCAGGATTTTGTAACAACCTGATTATTTTTCTTTCTCCTCCATAGAGACCGTACCGACCCTACGTTTTGAAACGGGCAACTAGCTTAAATTTTCTGACTAAGTAGCAGAATCTTTGACAATTCAAAAGTGCCTCAGACCTACTATACGTTTTGAAACGAGCAACTATCTTAAATTTTCTGACTAAGTAACTGACTCTTTGACAATTCAAAAGTGTCATAGTCATAGTCATTTATTCATGAACAATAAAAACTGTAAATGGTTTAATTGAAATAAATGCTTTGACTTTGATGTTATTGACATACTTTGTATATTGTCTCAAAAAGCATTTCCCCCTTAGATTTTGTATGATAATAGGGGACTGTGACGTCACATAGTTGCCAACTCAAAAGACTACTTAACTATTAAAATTTATTGATGTCGAATCAGTGAAAAATGTTAATTTACAGTTAAATGAAAATTATTCAGGTTTTCAGGGCCAAATTAAAGTGCTTTTATTCACAGAAGTTGTGTCTCGGAATTATTGCTTAATTGTGTTTATACTCATGTTGCGTGAAAACACTGGACGGCTTTCTTCTTCTAACTTTAATCTTTTGTATTTTAGCTGTGAAAAAGTTTTTTAATTAGTTTAACTGGTGCGATATATATCTGACGATAATTCATTAATTTAAATTCAGAACAAATCTTTCATGCAACCAATTTCTTGGAATTGAGATTCTAAATCGACGCATAGGCTGGTCGGTGTACTCAATATTATTCTATCTGATTATAAAAAATTGAATTTTGTTAAATATTGGAATGTTTTTGAAAAAATTTAAGCGCTTTAGCATAATTTAGATCCAAAGTCATTAGATTTCAGTCTAAACATTTAAAACAATCATTATTTTTTTTCAGTCATGAGTACACAGAATTGACTGAACCCTCTTCCTCAGGCAAAAAAGTACTTTGCCGGACCGACTGACCCGAACGATATTTTCATTTTTAAAAGTACACCGTCACTTAATTGCTTTTAAATCTAATTTTCTGCTCCCATATTTCGTGCTTTATCACTCCACAATTTGTTTTTCGTAGAGCAAAATGGCCGCTCTTCTGTCATTTAAATTATTGTTGGTGACTTGTGGAAATATTATCTAGGTAGATTTAGCATAATATTAAAACTTTTTATGATCTAGGCTGGAAAAATACGTACTTAATAAAAACAATTGCGTTTTAATATCTATTCTAAGAACTAAACTAAACAAGACAACAAAGAAACTAAAATATATCTGTTATTAAAAAATGTAGACTGTTTATTTAAAATCCTAGAACATGATGAGAAACTAGCAAAAAGCGCACTTTTTATAAAAATTCTTTTATAAACTGAAACGTAATTTATTTCATAATGGAATCCTTTGCGAAAACCTAACCATGTTCAGATTCTACAGATCCTTCCAGAGAAAATAATGTATCTATAAATAAACCATTAAGGTATCAAGACACGTACCTACCAACATGTTATTTACACTCATTGTCACGGAAATGAACAAAGATGTTCCGATAGGCAGTACAGTCGATTTAACAGCTCATTATGCTCCGATGCATAGGTGAATCGCGTGAGAATCGGCCCTAAGTCACCAACTATCGTTCGTGAACTTGCACAATAGGACCCTTAAAAGCCCTAGGGAAGTCAGGAACGCAATACGGTAGCGACGGTAAATAAAATTGACCGTGAAAGTGTAATTAGTAAGTGCATTAACTGATTGGTAGGGGATTTTGTTAGAGTCAGCAAAGTAAATAGATTGGCATAAATGAAAAAAAAAAACACAAAGTACTAAGTGATTCTACAAAATCCGCAAATCAAAATGGTGGAAAGCAACACAATAAATAAGCAATCAGCTCCACCCTTTCAAAAAACACATTGATACGAAAACAAAACACGAAAAAATATCGTGTGATACAAACGAAGTGTGAGATAACAGGAAAATGTAAAATGTGACTCGTGATAAAAATGTAATTTCCTCGAGGTACCTACAGAAAGCACCAGTTTTATTCGGTAAAAATATTTTGCTCCGGGCCATCCTCCCCATTGTGCAAGTGTCACGAAATCCGACAATCGTCTGAGGGCACATTCAAATGATAATCTCACCATACGCTTTGCGAATTAAGCTGCCAACACATTTAGTATACGCTAGGTAAGTAATGACGTTGGTGATGTCACCTGCATTAGTTTTAATGCGTTTATATGACAGCGCTGCGACATACTCTAAGTTATACGTGTTGTAAGTTTAGTTTAATGCAGTTGGTATGTGTTTAGCAGATGTTGGATAAGTTTTGTGATATGGTTACTTGTCATTATTGTAATGCGGCACACATTAGACATGTAATTTAATGCGTCTTACTGGAATTACACTCTTTCTTTTTATTCTTTGCACAGCCATAGCGGTAATGTGACAATCATAATAAATTATAGTGTTAATGATTTGAAATATAATCCTTTGACAAGATCTATTGTCGCCCGGCCATATGGTAAACATCTTGTCATAATAAAAGAATGACAGCATAATAAGAGAATCATGAAGGCCTTTCTTAATTAGCCTTCTGTTACTCAGCGTCATCTAAAAATCTACAGGTACCTATCCACACAAGTTTTTGAAATTATACATTTTCAGATAGCGTAACCTCAACATATTTTCAGTTTCTCGTAATACGTGGTGGGCACGGCCGATGCCAGAAATGTCACATTAGTCTGATTTACACGTGCTACCTGACATCGCGTTATGTAGGTGAATGTGTACATTTAATCGCAATGTCTGTACATTTCCTTAGTCTCACACTACAGCTGTCAAATAGATATATAAAATGCTGGTAGGTTTAGAAGGCTGAGAATTTCAGTAATAAAGTTTTACCACCTCCAGCTAACTTATCTAGGAGATATTTTATACAATTATGAGAAGTATTTATTGCATAGTGCCTTATTAAAGATTGCAAAACAGACCCTCGGACTTCTCAATCTATTGACCACTCAGGCAATTATTGTAAATTGCATGTAGTTTTTTGATTCAGAAAATAAGATGAAAATTTCAAATCTAAGCCATTTTTTTAAGATATTTATCATCACAGCAAATGTTTGCACCGTGTGTCAATAAACACACAGTTTACCCTATCTTTAGCTAAACAGCATCCACTGCCTTCCAAAATCCAATCCACGGTACATATTCACGTCATATTTTCAAAGCAAACAAACACCCAAATTGTTCTCCCCTTATCTCATTTTTGTTGCACACAAGAATCACAATACATTGAAAAATAATTTTCGTCGCGTTGCGGCTTCAGATACGCGGCACCGAGTGCGAATCCCCATTAGAGGCATCTATGGGGTATGCCATTAAATAAACACGAAATATGTAGATCTACAGAAGGTTCATTCCAGTGGGTGGAAACGAACACACACTTAGACGCAGCTCACGCGTTGTGTGCAAACAAACGCGCGGCCGGCATTTGTTTGTGATCGTCAGTGTCGATGTGTGCGTGCGTCAGTTTCCACCCGTTGTATAAAGTCAACCTTCTGTACCTATCTATTCAGTGAAATAAACATCTCTGGCAGGTTCACTGCTAGTTATTAGCGCACCCCATCCTCTTGAAACGCCTCGTGATACGGCACGAAGACGGAAGCGGAGGCAAAATCAATTTCATTTTTCGACACAGGCATTACGTTTATGGCGATTGAAACCGCACTTTTCTTGGCGTCAGTACCTATTTAATGATGTTTATTTATGTGTATAGGTGTTTAGATTGACTGTTAATGTGTTGATAATGATGTTGAATCTTGGGGTGAACTTTATTGCATTGAAAATCGCGCATACATTTTTATTTTGGTTCTCTCTCTTAACTTTGCCTAGGTCATTTGGTTTAATCGAGAATCGCAAATACCTGTTTGATTTAATAGCCTTTTATTATATTCCTATACGTTATTGAGTAATTTATACCGTAAGATGTAAATCTTAAACTGCATTCCATGCAGGCGATGCAGTGTACAATCAAACTGTTTAATCAGTTGAATAGTTTCATAATGCGCTAATAGCAATTAATAGAAAATCTTACATCATTACCTTGGAAGAAAGGAATAGTTGGTGTACCTAAATACCTATTTTTCCTTTACTGTGTTCTAGAAAATCGTTACATTTCACCCGAAAAAGTACTTATCGTTTAAAATTTCAACGAGAACGCAGCGCTTTAAAACGTCTAGTGCATTTTTCGTCCCGCCGATTCACAGGGAGATTTCTGTAATCCATTCTGATATCCCCGTTTCGTTCAAAGTCCACTCGTTTCGTGTCATTACAGAAAAGCGGACTGATATACACATCGACAAACTTATTTTTTGCTGCTTCAATTTAAGAAACGTGTCCTTAACTTTAAGTGCTAAGGTATAAAATGCGATGTGTTTAGTTTTTTAAATCGTAACGTGTATGGTTCCCCTATACCATGTTTTACTGCGATTGATTCCGTCCGCAAGACGGACCGGACGGGATCGGAGCTATCCTGTACTTATCTAATTTTATTGTCACTCGCCGACGTCCGTCGAACCCTCTGCCACTGAGAACGTTTTGTAGAAAGCTAGAAAATTCTTTCCCCCATCGGATATTTTTATCTAAGAAGGACATCTTTATTCGCAAGCAGTTAAACTTAATTCAACGTCTTGGTATGAAGATAAACGTTCTGCCTGGATTCAGGCCTTGGAGAGATCTAAAAAATTGAGGTTTTGTGAGATTGGATCTTCATGTTTATAATCTACATGTATTTGGAACTTACAGAATAAAGATGTCGAAGCTTCATACATTATGTATTACGAAATTCGCTGAAAAAAGCAAGAATTCACCATTCAGAGCACATTGTCTAGTTAGAGTAACTCTTCATAGAATACATTTGTTTTTACTTTACACGTCAGCAATTGACGAGTACCTATTGTTCTTGAAAAACCTAGTACACAACGATTTCATTGTCTCCTGAGAAATGTTACAAGTAAATGCAACACATTCAACTAAAACTTTAAGACATCTGTCGAACATAATGATTTCAGTGATGTGATAAATATTTCATGTTACGCTCTAAAATGGCGTGTCCCACACGTCTTAAAACTTCGCAAACCGAATACGAATTGTAATAAAAAATATATTATTGAGAGTGCTTTTAGTGTACAAATTCTGTGTGATATAAAACTAATTTATCATGTAAGTACCATTCCATTTGGTAGCACGCATGATACGCTCTAATCTGATCAGAAGCTGAAACTCACTCGGAAATCTATACTTAATATTATAAAAAAAGCTTATTTACAAAAAAAAACAAGCCTTCAAAATCTAAAGGGATAAATAACTTTAACACATAGCAAACATGACTTTAGTTTCGGAAGTCGGTGGCTTTGTTCTGTTTGATGTTTTGTATTGCCACCGACTTCAGAAACTAAAGTCATGTGTGTGTTATGTGCATTGTGCTAGAACACCACTTTTTAGGTTTTGAAAGCGGTTGTCTTTTTTGTAAAAAAGCTTTTTATTTTTCGCTTCTTAGTACTTCTTTATCATCCAAATCCATGAAGAAACGGCAACACAGTCAACACAGAGATTGAACGTACAAGGTTGGAGAACATTACAACATCATCCATGTATATTTTTTTGCTTTCTGTCGATTTTTTCAAAAAGTGCTAAATCAATTTCGATAAAATGTATATGGAACTACCCTTGACACATACCCTATCTATCAAAAAAAGAATTTTCAAAATCGCTTAACATTTGCCGGAGATATCGCGTGACAAATATACAAAAAAATAAACAACATACAGACGAATTGAGAACCTTCTTTTTGAAGTCGGTTGAAAAGGTAAAGTTCGTAGGTTTGTAGGAGGTAATCTCTGAAACTACTAATCCGATTACAAAACTTATTTCACTGATAAAAAGCTACACTATTACTGAGTACTATTGGCTATGTTTTATGGTATACCTACCTACTTGATCTCCCTGCAGACAATTAAGGATACGAGTAGAAGTTAATATTGTATACGTTTATTTAAGACTAGCTTTTGACTCGGGTTGTACTCTGCTTTGAAAGACACCTGGCCTCCATTTATTATCATAAGATCGTTATTGTTGTTTTCCTCAGGACCACTATTTCTTTTGCGGATGAAAGGTACCCTATGTCCTTTTCCGTACACCTGACAACGTTTATGAAAAATGTCATGACCTGGTTCAGGCGTGAAAAGGTAACAAAAAAACAAATTTACTTTAGTCAAAAATGTCTCAATGATGATCGGTTCAGGCATGAAAACTTACTTTCGCATTTATAATATTAAGTAGTTAGGATTAGAATTAAACACACGCTAAAACCTCTGCAATTATTACACCAGTAGTAGTTCTTTTTCTGTCATGTAGAGCTCAAAAAAGTATGGCCTCTCTTGGCTGAAATGAGATTAGGTACCTAAGACTTGAGAGAATTTTGATTTATATAGTTGACATTTTTGCTGCATATCAACGATCTGCTGAAACCCTGCACATGACAGCACGGTTGTAAAGAGTTTTACATATCCAGTTCAGTGCGGCTGAAATCCAGACTCACAGGGAGTCCATGGCCGAGCCAAGTTCAATCTGGCCCCTGCTTTCCAAAATGTATCCGTTCCGATCACCGACCATTGTGAGCTTCTTATCGTTACTTTGACATGGAATCTAAATTTTGGGTAGTGTATCGAGTCAAAGGCAAAAAGCTAGGAGTCTTCGCAAAGGTGCGAAAGTACTTCACGTCGGAACAGGTGCTAAGCCTATACCAACCACAAGTTCGATCCTGCATGGAGTACTGTTTGTACGAGTTTTGTGTCACCTTTGGGATGGATCTGCCAAATACCTGCTGGAGGCGTTGGAAGTTATTGAAAGACGTGCCAAGAGGCTCATAGACAACGAGTTCCTGGTTAAGGCTAAGCTCCAAAGCCTTGAACATCGCCGCACCGTTGCCAGCCTATCGGTCTTTTATCGGGTACATTTCGGAGAATGTGCTTTGGAATTGCACAACTCAATTCCCCCATCCCCATTCCATCATCGGACGAGTAGGGATACGGCGAAGCGTCACCGCTATACGGCACATTTATTGTGCAAACTGCCAGACTGTGGAAATCACTGCCCGCTTCTCTATTCCCCGATACTTAATATAATCTGGGTTTCAACAAAGCACGAGTGAACCGGTTTACCCAAGCGTGCTCCACCTTAGGCCGCATCATCACTTAAGATCAGGTGAGTTACGGCCATACGAAAGCCTATAACAATATATAAAAAAATACAAAATACGCTAGTGTAACAAGTGACTTTATAGATTGCGGTAGAACTTACGACATCTTCATTACCCGGTTACATTTTCGATTTAAAACAATCAGTTCCAGTCCCCATTCTCAAACCTCAAGCTGCACATTCAACTTTCCTAATTGTTACAGTTCTAACCTCATTCCATACGTAATTCCGTCACAAAACAGAGGAGAATGTTTCAACAAAAAGCGCCGCGAATATGTTAAAGACGTCTGTTTCCTTACGGCCTGTTCGCCATCTCTTCGGCACATTAGCTATGATAATTGGAACATTTGGTTTGCGAATAGGATGACGTCAGGACACTGTAATAACAAAGGATAGAACAGAAGGCCGGATTAATACAACAAGCGTGATTAAACGCACGCACACATAGATGCATACGTACGGTGATTGCAGACTATAACAGCCGAATACCAGCGTTAAGTACGTTTGGCCCTCCCCAAACCTTGCTCGTGTCAGCCTGCGCTGATGAACCTGTACTACTACTACTACTTGAATTCGTCACTAAAATAATCGAGATCTAATTCAGCCTGTCTCTATGCTGCTCTCCCAGCGATGCCCTAAGCTGAGGCCCTAACCCGACAGGGGGTGCCCCTGGCGTGGAGTCATTTGGTTTATAAGTTTTTTGCCCTGGCTGTACGCCATAAATTCACTTTAAAGGAACCACAGAAAAGGCCGGTTAGGGAGCCGACAACCTCCTAGGTTGACTTACAAGATGCCATAACGAAAAAAAGAAGCGAGAACGTTGTACTTGCTATATGGCGTGTATGTGTGTGAGTGAGTTTTCGCTTAGTGCATAGAACAATGCCTTCTGTATTACTATTTTGTGGTAATAATGCAAATACAGAGAGGTTTACACCACTACGTGTTTATGTACTGTATGTAATTTAGCGCAAGTTAAAATGTGGTATGGTATGATTTTCTGGTTTATTGTTATGTTAATGTGCTGACAGGTTAATGTGGCTGGTGTAGGGTGTCGGTATTTTTTGGGGTGAACGACTGTTGGATTTTTGTCATTAATCAAATTTTACGCCCTACAAAAATGATTTTTCTAGGGCGTAACCTAAGAGCCATTTCATTTTCATATTCCTAAATGTCTAGGTTCACAATAAACCTATTACTACGGCTTATTTAAACTCATGCACGCACAGACATTCAAACATACATCATTCTTTAGCAAGTTTAATTTATTTTTGAAATTAATAATTAATACAGACAATTGTGTTCTACTTTCTTTTTGTAATCAATAAGTCATTTATATCTAGATATACGTGTTTTTAATTTCACTTGCTTTGGCTGTCAACTGTGTAACGATGCTTCTAAACAATTGTGTAATGTTGTTAGATCAAATGAACACATCACACACATACACACAGTGTTCATCACATGAATGGATGAACACTAACCCCCAAAATGGGCTAGTTTACATGGTAATACGTTTTTGTGTTAATTTATTATGACCGGCTTGCAACATGTATTTTAAATGTGAAATATATTCTTTTATTTATTTATTATTCTCTTAAATAAAAAAATACAATCTACAATTACCTACAAGTAAAATGGAAACTACTCTCTTACAAACTGTTACTCATAAAATACTTAACAAAGAACTTCCTTTATATTTTCCTTTTCTACAACAAAACGTTCTAACCCCAGTCTTAAACTATCATTCCGCACTATTAAACCATAATAAACTGAAGAACTACTTCAAATGAAACAGTGTAGTGCAATAAAGAACATCATATCTCACAGAAGCTCGCGGGACTGCACTGAAATGAATTTCACCATCTCTTTGTCAAGCCGGTGGAGCGTGGCCACTTGTGCCACACCTCGTGACTGATGACGTCAGATCTTATGAGCTCTAGACGTGGTCAGGATTCTACTGACTTCGTGTGTACAATGAGGTTAAAATAACGGAATTTATTTTTGAATAGGAGCTAACAGTGAACTCTGGAGTATAGCTATTTGTTCTAGAGTTTAAAGAGGTTTAAGGAATGGGAAAATGTATGCAGATGAAAAAAACCCAGCTGTTCCGTAAGTACATTGTGAATTTCGAATTTTTTTTTTTAGGTTTCCGTAACTCAATAGGAAAAACCGGAACCCTTATAGGATCACTTTGTTGTCCGTCTGTCTGTCTGTCTGTCTGTCTGTCTGTCTGTCTGTCAAGACCCTTTATCTCGGGAACGCGTGTAGGTATCGAGTTGAAATTAAAACCATATGCTCAAGACGGTAGTCCCTTGATGCTGTTAAAAAATCAACCCTCTATGTTAACGTGAAAAAAAAACGGCCGTTTATGTCGCAAAAAACGCATTTATAATATTATGTAAATTAAAGTATGAATAGTAGGTATGGATTAGTATAGAAGTATGGATAGTCAAAGTCAAAGTCAAAGCATTTATTTCAATTAAACCATTTACAGTCACTATTGAATTGTCAAGGAGTCGGTCAGTTAGTCAGAGAGTTGAAGCTAGTTGCTCGTTCCAAAACGTAGGTAGGTCTCTATGGAGAAGAACGAACAAGAAACAAGATATGTGGTGTCGGTGGGCGAGTCTGACTCGCACTTGTCCGGTTTTTAAACGATGGTACACTCTAGGGGTTGCTCCTGTGTCGTGGATGCGATTACAAACATAAAAAATCACATACACAGCCAGGACCCGGAACAACTATCCCTCTGTATCTCTCTGTTTGTATGGAATATGTTTTCTTTTTCATTGACTTAGTTTTCAAACCTACAAAGGTCATTCACTTCATCGGTTTATAATTGCAGGGTCCCTTCATCTAACTTTTCAATGTCTGTAAAATATTCACGATTGGTTTTCTGGTAGATTGCATACAAAGATTAAAACAGTCAACACACAGACAGTAAACAGTCGATTTTTGACTAACGAGTCAACTATCGATCGATCAACAGTTAACATCATTTGTATTGACAGCTCATCAATGGACTTAGTCAATAAAGCCTCTAATCCTTTAATACAGTTTTGTAAAAGTAATTAAATCCAGTTGACATAATGCCGTCTAGAAATAAATTCAGCGGGCAATATTGACTTTAAAGTAATCCCTTCGGTTGTCGAATTAATACAGAGTGTCAGCTTTAAAAAAATAAAGTTTGGATTTACGTGGTTCATTTTTTTTTTCTAATAGAAGCTATAGTTTATCGTGTTAAAAGCGCCTACGTCATTATTACTTTAGCCGAAAAACGTCTGGACATGGACCTCTTCTAAACGTCGTCGTCCCATCGGCCGATCGAACTTCTTCTTTTCTCCTACCTTACCTCCAGCCAGTATCTAAATAGTATCTGTTTTTTTTTTATGAAAGGAAATACTCGTTGGATAAGTACAATCTACTTTTTAACACAAGTGTGAAAATAAGCAAAGAGATAATTTTGTCAAAAAATAATCTCACAACATTGAATCAACTCACAAAATTTAAATAATCCTAAATTCGTTTTGACAACTCAACGTGACAAACGACGGTGTTCGCGAATAGCGTCGGACCATAAATTCATAAAGTAAAAGTGCATAGAGGGCCACAATCCTCTTGTCTGTGCAGTCTAGTGGCCACTTCGTGTGACTGATGACCGGTGGACCGCAGAGGAACGCGATTGTTCTCGCGCGACGAAATAAAAAGTTCACTTACATCGCTATTCGCACAAGTCGGAACTTTTTGCAAGATTTTTAAAACGACATGATTGTGTTTGAAATTCGAATTCTTCATTTTTATTGGATAGAATGTTGGCTACGGAATTAGTTTTCGTTGATCGCATTTTGAAGTGGTTTAAGAAATTGTGTCTCGGAATTGGAGTTTCATCGTAACGTGTGTCTAGGGAAATCTGGGAAATTAACTAAAATGAGCTTAACGTAAGAGAAAATACGGAAAGGCGAGGTTTCATCTTGTTTTATTCACACTGCCTTTTAAGCTTAAAACACACAATAATTCAGCAATTTATTTGTCTGTGTTTGAATAAAATTTTGGATACTCAAAAAGGTTTAAAACAGACAATTAAAATAAATAAAACTAAATAAATTTTCCTTTTAATGAAAAACAAAGGAAATGAGTTTTAAGGTGGGAGCACACACTGCAATAACACCATACACCACAATATTTATAACACACATAGCGAGGAAAAAGCAACAGCAGTCATAAAAGTAAACGATTATGCGACAATATTGTTGTTGGAATTTCGCTAGACGTTAGGAGTAATATTCTACATTATAATAATAATTATTAGAACCTGCGTAAAGGGCGACGACCTTATAAGGATTAAAATTAACCTTGGCGAGATGGGAAAATCTCAGAAATGTTTCACCCTTACGAGACCTGTTTAGGTATTTTCGTATTTTAAAGGTTTCATAATAGGATATTTTGAGCACACTTTTTTGCTTGAAGTTTTCTTTGCTAAGAACGAGAGGAACAGTCGAACAAAAGGGGCTTTTTGCTGAAAAAAAAAGCTGAAAACAGACAAGATAAGATATAATTTAATAAAACTTGAGATTTAGGCCTACTTGTGGGAACCTAATGATTGCGTCAGCGGATATCGTTGCCGTGGCCGAGTTTTAGGTAAAACCATGAATTGAACATAACTATGTTTGCCATCTATGCTCTAAAAAAAGAGATGGTATATTCTTTAAGAGATTTTTACACTCGGTTACAATTTATTTGAAGTGAACCTTACCAGAGAATGGGCAGCAGCATTATCTGTGCCTTTGTAACAACCATACTGCGATCGCCAATCCGCCTGCCAAGCGTGGCGATTATGGCAAAACCCTACCTTGGGGTGGTCCAGCAGTGGACGTCTTTAGGCTGAAATGATGATGATGATGATGATGAACCTTAAGGTGAGCATAGGTTCATATATAAGCTGTCATTCCACGTAATGCTAGGGATGGTCAACTCACCCTAAGCTCGCTTGATCTAACTTCACTGAAAGAGATTTTGCTGAATAACTCGCAGCAGCTGTATGTGATTGACCGTACTCACACCAAACCTCTACCTACAATACTCTTATTAATAATTCGGAACAAAGTTATATCAAACTTATTTATTTATTTTCCTCGATAAATGGACTATTCAACACAAAAAAAAAATTCAATTCGAACCAGTAGATCCTGAGATTAGCGTGGTCAACCAACCAAACAAACAAACTCTTCAGCTTTATAATATTAGTATAGATTTATGACAATAAATACAACATCTTACATACTTTTCCAAGACGATGTCATACATACATATTAAATACATACTATGCAAACATAGGGGTTGCCCAAGACTGGATTGGTTGACGATCTCTGAGAGAGGCCTACGTTTAGCAGTGGACGGCAATAGGCTGATATGATGATGATGATGATGCACATATAAATCTAAATCCCTCATACAATACCCTTAGACAATAATCAACATAAAAAATAAAACTAACAATCATCAGCCACATTTGTACATCCCCAACAATATTCATTGCATCTTTGCGGTTACACCTCTGCATCGGTGCACATAAACCTCGATAAATCCTAACTAATATTATAAATGCGAAAGTAACTCTGTCTGTCTGTCTGTCTGTCTGTCTTTTCTTCACGCCTAAACTACTGAACCGATTTGTGTGAAATTTGGTACAGGGTAAGTGTGAACCCCAACAAAGGACATAGGCTACTTTTTATTCGACTTCGACTTCGACTTCGTCTGCGTCCGCGATAACCGACATATACGCGGACGAAGTCGCGGGCAAAAGCTAGTTTTTACATAATTTTAATTTTTACACATCATTTTTAAATCGTGACTATTACTGGTATATTTTTGGGCCCTCATTAGTAAGGGGAAAGAGTACCTTTCAATAATTCCTTCCCCGTAGTCAACATTTCTGAATAAAAAGAGAGCACGTGTACATTATAGTTAATTTAGCTCAATGGTTCTCCTTTTCATTCTGCTGGCCTAGCGTGTATGGGCGCTTAGGTACTTAAAAGTATTTGGTTCGAATCAATATTCGAACTATACGACTATCCTATAGAATTTTATACGACCAGGCACAAAATCACCTATTGATATCAATAAACCTCTAAATATTATATAGCAAAACGGCTATTTTCAATTCAAAAATCGATCTTTGCACTCGTTCTAGACCCCTGTTCGGAAACAAAACAGACATTCAATCACCAGGCACCTACACACAGTACCACCTACTTACATCTCGTGGGTCGCTCGTCATTCTTACCATGCTTATCTTATTTTCTAGGAATATTTTACGTACTATAACAAAATGAAATAATAAAAAAAATATTAACATTCCCCTGTGTCCCAAATAGCAGAGGTGTGTAATGCAGGTTAGACGTTTCAGAAATAGTTACGTTCAAGCCTCATTTAAAATAGCATTGGCATGATGGATGATTATTTATTCGCTCGTAAGTATTTACTTTTGTTTACTTACACAGGTTTAGTTTTAGATAGTAATGAACTAAGATGCTTTTTCTCGTAATTCTTAATAGATTATTTTATATTAGTTTAACAGCAAACTTCACTGTCCCAATATAATTTAAATATAAAGTGATGGCCTGAAACACAGGTTCGATTTAACCTAGTTCGGGCGGGTCGCTACCTAACATTATAATTCCGATCCATACTAACTTGCACCAGTATTATAAATATATTTATATGGGAAATATTCCTACTGCTGACTAATGTACACTTTTTGTAAACGTTTATTTTTAATAAATAAATTATTACTCGTATTATTAAAAGGACAATATATTTTAATAAGCAAACTCTGACCTCAAAAAACTAGGTAATGGAAAAACCCAGTCACACCTTTCCTAACCTAGGGATGAAAGCATAATAAAATAAAATGACACAGCATTCTCATTCTTGTATTAAATCTTCCTGCAGTTAAAAGCGTACATTGAACTTAAAAACTGTCCCTTTTCAGTTGAAAAACTTTCTTCACAACACAATAGAAAAATACTTTTTTTTTATTATACTTGTTCGGAACTTCATTCACGCGAAAGATGCGTGAATAAAGTAAACAACAATAAAAGTCAGTTGGTACTTACCTACATTCTTTATCGCTTCGACACTCCGGTAGAAACTTTAGTTCGCGACACAAACTTGAAGATTCGAGAAGAAAGTTGGTGTACATTTCAGTGGTGGAAGTCTCCGTTGCCGATGCAAATGTTGTGAGGACTTATTAAGAAGTTGCCACACACAGTCTGTAATCATTCCTGTCAACTAAGCGAAGATGCGAGTTATTATTAACCTAACTCAGAAGGACGAGTTTGAGTGAACCTAGTTTGCAGTTAGGACGTTCTTGTTCGGGAAGGTTGGTAGTAGCATATCATTCACGTATAGGACTTTTTGGAAGTCTGCAGTCGGAGCCGCAACATGGTAATAATTTGATCAGGCGCCGGGCACCGCTCAACTTTATGCCAATTGAAAAGTTTTACTGCACTGAAATATGTTGTACAACAGGTTGAGTGACATGCTCGCTGTACTTTTTAGAAACGTTTTAATTGATATTTGCTTTTGAATGCTTTTCAGAAATACGTTCTGTACATTAGCTGATTAAGTTTGTTTAGCAGTTATAGGTACCTACCCAGTTTCTGTGGCTCTCAAACAACATACTACTTAATGAAATTATAGTTCTAGTTCTCCGTAAAGCCATCATTTTAGGTCCTATTGCTAGAACACACAATTAAGTAATTGATTTCGTACGCACCGTCTCGAAATGACTTTCAATTTGTTTTATACAAAAATGATAATTACAAAATTAAGTATAAACATAATCTTATAGACGATTTATCCTAACAATATAAAAGACAAGCATTAAGAAGGCTTTCGAGTGTCGTAACTTCCAAGTTTATCTTGGAAATCACTGACATCGCTGAAGGAAATCATCGTGCGATAATCTGGACTTATTAATTTATAATAAGCAAACCAACAGCACTGCCACTTACAATTCAAATAAAAATAGCATATAAAATCAGCATTATTTTAATGGTTACTGACATTGACAAAATTAAAAATTTGAGACAAAAAGAAAAACTAAAAAGTGTGTCTTTAGTTTTTATATTATTATATTCCTACCTGTCATTTGAATGGTTACTGACAATAATGCAGCACTACAAAACAACAAAACAATTTGAGCTATATAGATGGGCATTTTTCGCACTGTTTATGTAGGGAGCGTCTGTATGAAGCAAAACTCATAAAGAATACTTCGGTAGGGTAATCAGTCAAGTTGGATCGTTTATTATATAACCTAGCCATACACGTCAGGGGACTATTAAAGGTGGTATTTAAGGTGGATGTAGGTAATTTAAAAAATACGATGATGTCGCTTACTACGTTGGTTAGTCCTAAAGTAAAAATAGTTGATCAAAACCGTTCTTAACAGTATGTCTTGAATCATTCTAACACAAGTATAAGCCATTCAGAATATTCTCACGTATTAAAGACAAACCAACGCAAACCCCCCATCACACCCCCCACCCCCACACACAACACACACACCCCCACACACAACACACAATACCTACCACATACGTACACACTTTAACCCAAGTTTCTCAACCCTAAATAGTTAAAAAACTAAAATAAAAAATTAAATTAAATACCTTAAATTATGTCTACTATGCACTAAAAACCAAGTAATATATTATAAGTAGTACCTATTTAATGTATATTTGCGACAGTTACAACCTATGAAGGAAGACTGACTCCCAAAATATAGGTTTTAACTTAGTTTGGAAGCCAGCGGTTTTAAATGACAATGCCAGATCCTGCCCCACCCATGTACAGAAAAAGTAAATTAATGAAAATAATTGTAATAAATATAGAACCTTTCTATAGTATAAGGTTTTTCTTTAGAACTTGCGGATTACGAAATACCTACCCACAAAATACAAACTCATTTTACCTAAAATACAATTTAACTTATAATCAATGTCATTATTGTTTTTAGATTTAAACGGAAACCGCAAGTTCTACAGTCACTAAGACTAATGTTTAGTTATCAGCAATAAATAAACAGTAAGATGCTACATATTGCACATGACTTTTATTGAGTGGGGCAAAGTTCTATAGAGTTTCTGGCATTGTCCTTTGTGTATTATTTGCCAGTCTTTGTACTTAGTTTGAAGCACCTTCTTGTAATTTGTTAAATTTGTTACTGGTATTTAATAAAAATAAATGAAATGAAAATGAAAATGAATTGCGCATCTATGGAACCATTTATAGTTAACATAAGTCTGAAACCGGCAATTCGCCTTGACCAAGCGTTGTGATCAATGCTCGTGCCTTCTCTTTATGAGAAGAGGCCTTTGCTCTGCAGTGGGACAATAAGGTATAGGCTGGAATTTTTATTTTAAGACCACCTTTGTGCTTGAAGTATAAATAAATAAATAGTGTTTAAATAAAAACACAATAATAAGTATGTCAAATGGCAAAAGCCTGCGCGGTTCAAAGCGAAGCAGTTGGCAACGATCTCGGGTCTATAAAATGTGAGCAGAATTTTTAACTAAACTATTACTTTATTGCTGGCCGGGTTTGCGGATGCCCAGATGTTTTATACTATCTTTGAGTTAAAATTCCAAATAGTAGGCAGTATATTTGCCGTAAAACTACACTTACTTACGAAAAATAACGTAAAAGTGGTCGAATTTCTGAAGTGGAGTTTCATTTTTGGTTTTTCTAACTTTATTTTATTTTTCAAACGGTACAAAGTTATTTGATTCAATATTCTGGAGCAGATCTGACTGCCTAGTGTGAGCTTTTATTCTGACTCGATCGCGTTAACGTAAATTTCAATTTGTACTGAAACTGAAATACCGCCATCTAGTGGCAGCAATAGGAAACATAATTATTTTATACAAATTGACTACTTGACACCATTAAAGCCCATAATTCAAAAAATCACTATTAAGCTTGAAAACTCGATTAGTTAACTGTAAAATTAGATTTTAGTGAGTTCGCAAATATACTCTAAAATTTTGTATACAAAATTTATGAAAGAATCGAGTGTCAAGTACCCAGTGGACAAAATAACGTTTACGTTGTTGCAATCATCATCAAGTCAACCTTTAGACGCCCTCTGCTGGGCATTGGTCTCCCCCAAGGGGGGTTCAGCCGTAATCGCCATGCTTGGCCGATGCATGTTGGTGATCGCATAGGTGTTATGGTACTCAGAAGGACAATGCTGCCTATCCTCTGGTCAATATCCCTCTATCGCCTTCTACGACACCCATGGGTAGAAATGGGGTGGTGCTATTGTTGCAATAGAGTAGGTAAAAAAACTCTGAATAGGAACAATCTTTTCCTTATCCTGCGAATACGGGTAAAGTTTCCAATAATGCTATGAAAATAAGTAAACATATCTCACATCTGGCATTCACATGACCTTTATGTATTTTTCACCTTGCCACACTCTCCCACGCGCGGTAAGAAAAATATCCAACTTCATATTTTTACAGATAAACGTATGCAAAATGTACCCTGTGTTCATTTTTCTACAATATAAACAGTTCCACGCAGCAGCTGCTTGTGCTAAAGTCTTACATTGTTCCAAGCACTGACAATATTTTAGTAGAGTACGTCATAAAAACGTTTTAATAAAGTTCCCGTAGTAACTAGTACGGGTAGGTATACGAAAACATTCGTTGTATTCAAATGAAGTGGGTAGCAGACTGCCCTAGGCTGCACTGGAGTAGGTACGCACTGCTGTCTCGTCGTCACCCCTTAGGCGGTTGTCTGTCTACATTATTACAAAATCCTTCATTGTAGGTACCTACCTAGAGATACGGCTTTTTAGTAAAATGGTGAAACATTGTGTTGGTTTTTAGGACAAAGAAGACATAACGTAGAATAAACGTAGATCTTCAAAACTATATCGGAATATTTTTGCAAATATATTTCAAATGTTTTCTTTAGACGTTAAGATCGAAAAATGTGTAAGCTAGGTTTTAATAAAAATCATTTATAAACCTTTGTTAATAAATGATTTTTAATTATTACAATTTAGGACTTTTTCTAAATTGTAATAATTATGTAGATTTAGGATCCTTTTTATTTTACAGCTTCCATCTAATCTAAAAAATAAATTAATAAAATTTAAGTAATAATAATAATAATAAAATTCTTTATTTCCAATTTTACAATTTTACAATTTAAAATGAACACATCTGACTGTTACAATTTTTCTTAAATTGCTTATATTACTGATTAACGACCTCTGGCACCCAAGCTAAGATTAAACTTGTGTTATGGGTGCCAGGGCTCTCTCTAATTATTACATTTTCTTTAGAAAAACAAACATGTACGGAGGTAAGTCTTTCTGAAGCTATGGTTTGAGTATAACTAGAAATTAAAGTTTATAATAAAACAAATAATGTTAAGCCTCTCTCTAATGTGGGTGTGTGTATGCATGTGTGTGTGTGTGTGTGTGTGTGTGTGTGTGTGTGTGTGTGTGTGTGTGTGTGTGTGTGTGTGTGTGTGTGCGTGTGTGAATGAGTATGTGTGACGAGTTGTGTGTATGGTTTTTGTTTAGGATTTGCGCGATATTGTCTGTAAAAGTAGGATCCACTTAAAAAAGCCTACCAAGTATCTTCTCAATCTCTTCGTAGTTAAGAGTCGTCAGCCAATTTACTCACTATCTTTTTACATTGAAATTTATTTATACCATAAATATTGCATTGTTTATTCACTGCATTGTAAACTCGACTACCAAGTACTCTGAAGTGTCTTTCAGCTAATTTAGTCCTGTATCGTTCTATGGGACAGACATATTTAAATCTTCTATTTGAAGAATCACCAGCATTATAAATTAGTGTGACATGTTTACGCAAGATGGTATTGAGCACCTGTTGTGCAAGTGTCTGTTTGTAATGTCAAAATAACAGATTTTTAATAAATGCTTAAGCAAGTATGTACGGTACTTTATATAATAAAACATAATTAAAATTTTTGTCTGTCCTGTCTGTCTGTTTGTTCCGGTTAATCTCTGAAACGGCTGGTCCAATTTTGATGACATTCACTGGCAGATAGCTGATGTTATAAGGAGTAATTTAGGCTATTTTTATTTTAGAAAAACCTAGCTAATAACCGACAATCACGCGGTCGAAGTCGCGGGCATCAGCTAGCACTTTTCAATTAAATTAATTTATGGAAATAACTGAGTGCATCCTAGAGGACCTAATCAAAGAATATCAGGGAAAATGCATAGTGTGTACTTTTTATTATTGTACCTACTAATCGTATTCAGTAATTAACGACAATCACTGAAAAATAAATTAACAAAGTTTATACTGCCGTACATACTAATTTCAAAAGTGGCCTTTAAAAAACATTGCTGAATAAAACAGCTCAAAATTCTGAATGCATTTACGATACACTTAATGGAGAAAAACTTGCACTACCAGTTTGGGCTACTGGACTTCTGCCAGAGTTCTTTTGACACCTGCACATAGGAGCAAACCGAGTTATCAGCGATCTCGAACTAGAGCAAATATTGGTGTAGGTGAAGAATTGTGTGTAAGTTGATTTAAATATCTGAAGAACAATAGGCATGATATTTTGTTAGTTATTACATGAGTTAACTTTAAAATTATTCGTATTTAGACCTTGTTAATGATCCATTCTAATTGTGTCCGTCTTACAAAGCAGCTTATGTCTGGAACTTTGTAATAATTATTTCAACATCTAAAGTCCTCGTTAAGAGAAAAGCTAATATTAATTTAAACCTAAGTAAGCATCACCAAATACACCTACACAATTCTGTAACTTTATTATCTAACACAACCATTTCAAACCAAGACTTAGTATCAAAGTATTCAACCTTTGACTCCACACATCTCTTAGATACAGGTGTACGTACATTTGACGTAGAAACTTGCTTTGTAAGTGAAGGGAATTGCCTTAACTTTGCCACGAGAGCCCTTACAGCTCGCGTTGTTAGATAACAAGATTACATGTCTAGCAGTCTTGTTTAAACTAATAACTGGATGTATCTATAGGTAAGACAGACGTCTTGACCTATATTTGATTACTTATATTTTGTGTCTAAACGAACGCCAATAATAGTTATTGGCGTTCTAAATTAGTAATAACCAGTTATTGGTCTTTGATGGTCAAGTCGTTCGTGGTGTGGGTTCCGACTCATCATATGGAGACCGACCTCAAGGAAGAATTTTGGCCGAAGAGTGTCATGTATCGACTTTGCGGAAGACTATGCGACAACTCACAGCGGAATACGATATCAGCCGCTGCCGCCGCGCCATGTTTTGGTGGTGGTTTGTAAAGTAGGTTTTTATATACCTACTAGCTGACCCGACAGACGTTGTCCTGTCCCTATCTACCTATTTACCTACCTTACACCTACCCTACACCTACCCTGCACCTACCCTGCACCTACCCTGCACCTACCCTGCACCTACCCTGCACCTACCCTGCACCTACCCTGCACCTACCCTGCACCTACCCTGCACCTACCCTGCACCTACTCTACACCTAACACCTTCTTAAGCTCCACGTGTCATATTATTCAATTCTATACACATTTTAAAATATCTTACTGGTTACCTGAATAATATAAAGTACAAAGTTGATTTGACATACTTACTTGCAACCTTGTAACTGTAGCTGGTACCGTGGGTCGAACTCCTAGTCCTTTTAGTTTTTCTTTAATTCTTATACAAATGAAATATCTAAATCTTAATGAAACTTTTCTTTAAAAGTATGCTTTTTGGTCCAAAAATTTTTCAGAAAAAATGTGTAACAAATGTTCAAATTTAGGTTGAACATGTTATTTGCACTTTCTAACCAACTTTAACTAAGTTGAAACGGTTGAAACTTTAGTTTACATAACATTTACAAGTAGGACAAGCTTCATTTCCCGCTACTAAATATTTACTCGCTTACTATCTCTTAAACCCCTTAAACTAATTCAACATGGCTTACTTCATTAACTTTAGAGGTTTTAGCCAATACCTTAGTCATCAATTATTTGAATTGAAAGTAAGCTTATACCTGGTAATTGCTGTATTTCAACTCTTGTTAAGGTAATGAGTATTAGTGGAAATTATTATTTGATCTTTTTGTGTATACTATATTCATCAGAAAAGGTACAATATTTGGAATATATAAGTATGCTTATGTTAAGTATACATTTAAGCATTTACTCGTAACAGAACATCGAGCCGTTTTAATGTGTCACTCTTTCACGAACCGAACATAGAGCACGACACTCGACACATTGTTACAACTTACCAGCGAAGACACGCCTCCAGATCCAACATTTCAACGAAGAGTAAATAAAAAAAATATGTTATAGGTTACTTACTCATCTTGAGCATAACATCGAACATGGAAATATAGAAATGCTTTATTTTAATTTGAGTTTTTGTTTGTATTGGTATCATTCGAAATGCTCAGGTGTATATTCACCATTAGGTTCCACATTTGCAAGAGTTTCTGTAAATTCATCCCATTCGTCTACTGACGAACAGTTAGTTCAAATTTCACCAATAGCGTAACATCAAACAAAGCTATATAACTGTAAACAAGGAACTGCGTACTAATGATCAAAATTCTGATGAAGTAAGCGGAATATCTGTATACAGAGTATTAATTTGATCAGAGCAATGCCATCAAACTTCGCACAGACTAGAAACGGGCCGCTAACCAAAGTTATTTGTAGAAATTCAAGTCCAAATAAGTACGTAATAACGTCAGATGGGGTCGCGGCAGGCTACGAAGGAAATGGCGGGACAAACGGAATAGATTCCTGCAGAACTAGAAAGAGGAAACACGAATAAAATAAGATAAGATAAGATCCTTCCATCTTTCGCGCATTAAGATGCGAGAACTGAGAGAGGCCTTTGGCCAGACAGAACAGGCTAATCAACATCTGCTTAGTCTTTTCCCCAGTATTTTGAGGTTGGTTTCCAGTCTAATCGAATACAGCTAAATAACAGTGTTTTACATGGAGCGACTCCCTGTCTGACCTCCACAACCCAGATACTGGGTAACACGATACCCCTTGGGGGACTAGTTTCCAGTCTTTCTGCCTTCTGACTATCCATAACGACTGCCGAAGATCTACGAATGACAGGCGGGATCTACAGCTTTATGTGCTTTCCGAAGCATGGATGAACATATGAACATAGTCATCCACATAACTAGCACCATGAATGGTTGATGGTATGGCATGAAACCTGACTTTGAAGCTGAGATTCAAATACCTAAGTTCATGCACAAAACTAAGGATCTAAACTTGCTAGATATAGAAGTATGTATTTTAAAGTTTTCACTACGAGACTTAGGTACTTTATCAACTGACATCGCATCAACAAAAGATAAGGGGAGAAACTGCGATAATCGCCACGTTTGACAGGTGAATCGATGGTCATAAATAATATAGTATTTTAATAGTACGAAGTGAAAACGGTTCAATGTTTTTTTATCTCTCCCAAAAAATACGTCCGAACGCGTATCCTGAAAATATGAAAGTCACAAAAAATGCTAACATGGACGACATTGACTCAATTTGGCTGTGATATATTCGGGAAATGGAATATTCGGCGGCCTCAGTTAGATTTATTGGTAGTTATATGGAAGCCTGTTATTTACTACCTGCAATATGAGTAGGTACATTGTGTTTGACTATCCTACGATATAGATCAGTATTTTGGGATTTGGTGTGAATGACGACTGTTACTGGTGTCCTATTGTTCATTTCTGACGTTAACAATGTTTCAGTAATATTTGGTGCTGACTTCATTTTGGAACATTTCAAATCCACTTATTTTCGATGGAACCCAGTTTCGAATCCCAGTTTAATATTTTTGGCGGTGTATCCCACAAAACATTATTATGTATCTCCGTTGGATCCCAAATGCTTAAAAAGTCTGAATGCTGGTAATTATAACAGCAGAATTGTAAATAAGAATAATATATACCTACAACTGTAATATAGAATGATATCTATACTTCTATTATAAAACGGTAAAGATTGAAGTTTGTTTGTTGTTATGTTGTATTGTTTGTAAGAGAGGCCAGATTACAAAAGTTCTTTCTTTGATAGAAACCTACATAAATTACTGAGTGTCATAGAATATGTTATAAGGTATACTTGACATCCACGCGGTCAAAGACGCGGACAGAAGCTAATCCTTAATAATTAATAATAATCAATCTTTTGTTTCTATAAGTATCAGAATTTCTGGCGGCATCAAAAATAATTCTACGTGTAGGTACCGCTACTTGCTCTCTGGTTAATATTTTTACCATAAGGTTGCATTTTATACGACAAAGGAAAGTACTTACATTACACAAGCGGATAGTGAGGAAAAAACATTCGCGTAAGCTCAGATTCTCAGTCGTATAAAGAGCATCATTGTTCTGTATCCTTTGTAATTTTTTGTATGGTTTTGCTTTTATAAATAGCTATTTTTCTTCCCATAAGAGAGTATTATTTTATCAAATACCGCAGTGTGACTATTCTGGGTACGCAAAAACAATTAATTTTGTCCTGTATTAGTATAGTATTAAAGTTGCCCTGGTCCCCATGCTACTTGGGGTCGACGCAACATGTCTTCCTCTTCCATTCCATCCTGTCAACCGCCATGATATCACTGACTCCCTTCTCTGTCATATCACTTTTCGCACAATCCAACCATCGTATCTCTGTCCTTCCGCCTCCTCTCCATCCTTGCACATTTATATTCATAACTCTTTTGGTAACATGCGTTTCATTCCTCCTCTTCACTTGCCCCTACCACGACAAGCGATTTCCTTTCAACTTACCTCAAATAATAAGGTAGCCATCTAATCATCATCATCATTATCTGCCGAAAGACATCCACTGTTGAACAGAGGCCTTCCCCATAGAACACCACAACGAGCGGCAACCTGCCGCTTGTATCCTCTAGTTACCTGCGACCATGACGATGTCGTCGGTCCATCTGGTGAGAGGCCAGGATAACAATAATCAAAATATTCTCATTAACCTTCTGTTTCATTTCTTTGTTGTGACGTCATACTCAGTCGATACGGCTGAGTTATCAAGAAGTGATGCTGTCAAACATTCGCGCTAACAAGCTGCTGTAAAGTTCGACAACTAAAAACATTTTAATGGAACTGAAGCCTTTGATTCTGATAAAACAATGGGCACAACAATATTGTCTGTTGATAATTTGTTTGTTTGTAGAGGTTGCGTAAGTTAGACAGCGTCGTAACAATATTTAGGTTTATAGGTTGGTATATTGTCTAGTTAGTGTTTGCCATTAAGGACGAAACAGAAACGTGACAGAGTATCAGTGGTGTTTGAATGAAAAGGAATGCTATGGCATGGTATTATAGGTCAAACTTCTATTCAAAGTCAAAAGTGAAATCATTTATTTCAATTAGACCATTAAAAGGCACTTTTGAACGTCATATTATAAAATTTGAATCTAGTTGCCCATTCCTTTCCATTCTCGTGTTAATGACTCTTTTTTATGGAACCAGTACATGTCGTTTACTTCACATAAGTCATTAAGTAAGAGATGCTGTATCTGTGACTAAGTTCCACACTCATATTGTGTTTCGGATGGGTCAAAGATGGGTATCTTCGACCCACCCATGTTTGGCCAGATTGGACCTGCACCAGCCAATCTGGACCTAGTCAAAACAAAAAATGATGGAAGCAAAAACTAAAGATAAGATCTATTTATAAACTCAAATATTATTACATAATGGCATAACATAAACACATCAAGTTATTTGAATAAAAACCGCAAAAATTCTATTTGTTGGTTCAGTGAACATTTTCTAAGCACACGAACCATTTAAATTAATATCAATTACGCATTCTCATAAGAAAATGTTCAAAGAAAATTACTTAAATTGAGTTTCTTTTTTTTTGTAAGTAGAAGGAAAGAAATTGTTTTAAGATTTTTTTATTTAATTAAACACGAAGATTGAAAATAATAAAGAAAATAATACGCGTTACAACTCTCCAAAACAAAAAAAAATATCGCTAATTTGTACTAATATTGAGTAATATTAAACCAGATAAATTAGTCATGGATGACAATCATAATCACGTAAATCAGATAAGCAATTTTAGAGATAAAAGCGCACAACGAACAGACAGCCAGAGAAATCTACTTATAATACAAGTATGAACCTAGACTATACGAGTGTGTACATACCTTATAGTTTCAAAACTTTTTAGTAATAATTATAAAAATAGCTCAGATAATTATGTTAACTGGATTATGTTTTTAGTAAAAATTACAGGACGAATTGCTTCCAAAAATAAGTGTTTGCTTGCTGTGTTAGATTGAGTGTAGACTTCAGTCAAGACTATCACTTTATGAAAGCAAAAGAGATAAACTAAATAAAGTTGCTTAAAATCAGAAAAAAACTGTTAACCATCATAAGACAGAACTGCAGACAACAACTGTACCCAATTCATCATCATCATCATCATTTCAGCCGAAAGACGTCCACTGCTGGACATAGGCCTCCCCAAGTGGGGGTTTTGCCATAATCGTCACGCTTGGCAGGCGGGTTGGCGATCGCAGTATGGTTGTTACAAAGGCACAGAGATCGCTGCTGCCCATTCTCTGGTAAGTCCCTTAGTCGCCTCTTACGACACCCATGGGAAGATATGGGATGGTGCTATTCTTTACGTCCGACACCACACGGACATAACGTAACGGAAATATAAATTCTTCATTTTGACAATACCAATTCACTGTTTCATTCAGATCTGCTCTTGACTGCAAAATGTAATGCTATTTTGACTCTGAAGACCAAATCTCTTAATTAAAAGCATTTAAAATCTCATCTCAGCGACAATTTTGACGATACGGTTGGCGCAGTGGTTAAGGGATTGCCTGCGCTGCGTGTCGCGGATTCGATTCCCGTACGGAACAAATATTTGTATGGCCTGCAGATAGTTGTTCCGGGGCAGGCTGTTTGTGTATGTGAGTATAAATATGTTTGTAAACGCACCCACGATACAGGACAAATTCCTAAGTTGGGGAAACGTTTTTTTTAGGGTTCCGTAGCCAAATGGCAAATAACGGATTCGTCATGTCTGTCTGTCTGTCCGTCCGTATGTCACTGCCACTTTTTCCGAAACTATAAGAACTATAGGTACTGTAGAAACTTGGTAAGTAGATGTATTCTGTGAACCGCATTAAGATTTTCACACAAAAATAGAAAAAAACAACAATAAATTTTGGGGGTTCCCCATATTTAGAAATGAAAAAAAAATTTTTCATCAAACCCATGCGTGTGGTGTATGGATAGATCTTCAAAAATGATATTTAGATTTCTAAACTGAATAGTTTGCGCGAGAGACACTTCCAAAGTGGTGAAATGTGTGTCCCCCTTCCTGTAACTTCTAAAGAGAATAATAAAACTAAAAAAAATGTGTTATGTACATTACCATGTAAACTTCCACCGAAAATTGGTTTGAACGAGATCTAGTAAGTAGTTTTTTTTATACGTCATAAATCGTAAACCCCAATTTTCGTTTCATTCAATCAACTCAAATAAAAAAATAAAAATACTTTTACATTAAGTTACTTGCTGCTACGGATCCCTTCATGGGCGAGTCCGACTCACACTTGGCCACTTTTTTAATTAATGTAACAAACTTTTCATAAGATGTAGGTACATCACTGGCTGAGATTAGCATGCAAACGTTCCTAGAGATACAAGCATTGCTCCTCTGGTTTGTGCACGGTCTTAGGGCGCTAAACCTTCTTACTTTAATAATAGCCCCGCTTTAAGTTAAGCCTACACAAACAGAGCCTAAGTAAATTTCATATCTGCACCTTATTTTGTTATTCTAGGATTTACGGCTCATGTGATGTGTTAAGTAGGTAATAAGTTTATTTATATCATCAACATATTGTCTCAGGTTATAAGTTAGTTAGTTGTTAAACAAAGCGTCACTTCTATGAAGCCTGATGAGGTAAACAGAGTTAATGTAGATGAAAGTAAACTTCTGAATAGGGAGAGACTTGGTAGATGCTTTTAAAGTGATTATTATGTTTGGCAAGGGAAGGAATAGATGGCGTCCTTATCAAATGAGCCCGGACAGGGTTCTTTTCTTACCAACCTCTATGGTCTATTCTGTAAAAATGTTCTTTGTTGAATTTAATGAGAAGTGAGCTAGGCCTTATAGAGAAGCACTGAGTCACGCAGCGAGCCATGGAGAGAGCTATGCTAGGTGACACACAAGGAAGTGACAAAATCCGGAATCCGGAGAAAATTCGCCAAAGAACTAAGGTCACCGACATAGCTCTCAGAATATGCAAGTTGAAGTGACAATGGGTAGGCCATATCGCTCGAAGAACCGATTACCGATGGGGAAGAATGGTTCTCGAGTGGCGACCACGAACCGGAAGACGCAGCGTTGGTAGGCCGCCCACCAGATGGACCAACAACATCGTCAAGGTCGCCGAGGTAACCAGTGGATGCAAGAGGGCAGGTTACCATGAGTTGTGTCGTTCGATGGAGGAGGTGGGGAGGTCTTTGTTCAACAGTGGACGTCTTTCGGCTAATGATGATGACGAACTAGAGGTTAGCTAATTCCAAGCCCACTTCACCTTTGTCTTTCTTTTTCCAGATGAAAACGACCTCTAGGATTGTTTACAGTATATTTTTACTTCTTTGTGTTGATAGTGTTCGACATTGCATTTCTCATTTTATTTTAGCAATCAAACCTTAGACGATCACGAACACAGTCGATGATTAAGGGCTCTTTCATTTTATGCGATTGGTACCGGACTGTTGCGACGCCCGGAGCAGTCCGGGAGTCGTACTGCACCCGGACAGATGTTTTTTCCATACAGCTGACACGTGACGTTTGTCGTCCTGCCGTCGTGCGTGCGCGATACCGGTGTCGCACGGCGCTTTCGACGTGTCAACTGTTTGAAAACAGACAACCGTCCGTGTGCAGATCGACATCCGCAATTTAATGCTTCGGCGTCGCAGCAGTCCGGCACCAAACACATAATTTGAAAGAGCCTTTATATTTTAAAGATAGCATTCTAAATTATGATATCGTAATTTTCTCTGTATCGGCTTATACTTTATCTATTTTAGAAATATAAATAAATAAATGAAACTAGTCAGTGGTCATTTAAGTTGTACAAAACTTTATATAACACATCTCTACTAAAATATCGTAAGTCTTATAAATCGATTCTAAAGCCCTTTTAATGAACAATATTTCAACTTAACGTGACAAATTAAGCTATTATTTGGCCGTCTAGAAGTCAAAGTAGCAGTTTAATTTGGTGTGCCACTTAAATTCAACTCAAAGTTTTTGATAGGATTTTAATATCTCAATACGGCGAAGGCTGCCTTTGCAAGCACTTTTCAAGTTTTATTGAGTAACAATATAGTTTTATAAACGGATTAATAGGCCTGTAATAATAAAATTTTACAATGGTTGACTGACATAACTTCGACTTAAATAAATCCATCGTAAAAAAGTTGTTCTTCTTTTAAAACACTAAATTGAAAAGTTTTAAATGAAAAAGTTTTTACTGCGTAACAAAGGTTTTATTTTTCTTAAACTTAAGGTCATCCACTGCCTTTTTCTCAGAAGCTGGTAATATAGATACCTGTTTTGGTCACACAACAACTGGGTACCTTTTTTACTTTTATTTAATATTGGCGGCTGCTTAGTCGTCCCGGCTATCTGTTCACCATTATCATTAATTAACGGCCATCCAGTACAAAAGAATTGAATACTAAGTCGTAAATATAATATTCATTGTACTTCGCCGGTGGTCTTCTATTGCTATACATTTATTATGTACCAATAGCAATACGAAATGTAATGTAATACAAGCTCTATCAATGCTTGCACTGTTTTGCACTTCGACCTACATAACTATCATGACTATGTGTTATATCTATCACTTGGTTTATTTAGGTATTCTTGATTGACGTTATCAATATAATTACAATTATACTATTTTATTATATAAGTGTAAGTACCTATTTTTAGTAATAAATAATGCAAATAGTTCATTTTTGACTCGGTTCTTGGCAAGTAAAAGCCGTATGAATCCGTCGGTTTTGTTTTAGCTACGCTTACCGCGGTCAGTCTTCGGATGGGTGACCATCTATTTCGTACCGAGATCCATCTGTGCATCGTAAAGCACATAAAGCAAAGGCTTTAATACAAACGACACAATGACAAACGGGACCAAAGGGTCCCGTTTGTCATTCGTAGATCTGTGACAGTCGTTATGGGTAGTCAGAAGCCAGAAGGTCTGACAACTAGTCTTACCAAGGGGTATCGTGTGTTCGTGGGGTTGTGGAGGTCAGACAGGCAATCGCTCCATGTCATCATCATCATCATCATGTCAACCTTTAGACGCCCACTGCTGGGCATAGATCTCCCCCAAGAGTGGTTCAGCCGTAATCGCCATGCTTGGCCGATGCCATGTTGGCGATCGCAGTAGGTATTATGGTACTCAGAAGGACGCTGCTGCCCATCCTCTGGGCATCGCTCCATGTAAAACACTGGTATTCTAAATTAGTGTGCATTATAGAATAATGCAACGTGTTCAAGTTTATATTTTATTGAAGATAATTTAAATGTATTTCTTGTTGGTAGTTCTCAAATGAAAAGAAATAGAAAATGTAATCAAAAATTCTAAATTTAAATATTGTCAACTTAATCAATAATCTCAAAACCCATTAAATACTTAACATTCTTTTACACATTCGCTGTGAAGATATCGACAACACTGTAAACAATGCTATAAAAAAGTCATCGACAGATAAAACACGTTTCGAAAACCCACATTAATTAATAAAGGACCTTGTTCACTTGTCAATCGGCATCAGTGCGGAGCTGGGAAGCAGAAAACTCAATTTGCACGCATCGGGAACCACCTCGGTACTGTATCGCTAAATGTCAAAAACACTTGCAGAGCACGCATCGAGGCAGTCATGATCTTTTGACAGGTGACACGCAGCAAGATATTGACTTGATATCGCGTAGATAAGGCTTTAATGTTTTTTGTCTGACTTGCAACATTATTGCATTTGCATAAAGCTATAATAATAATAATAATAATATAATAATATGTGGGGACATTTTCACACACGGCCATCTGACCCCAAACTAAGAAGACCCTGTACTATGAGTGTCAGACAGCTGATATACATACACAAATACATTTTTTTTTGTAAATACATACATATTTAGATAAACAACATCCAGACACAAGGCAAACACAAGTGCTCATCACACCAATGTTTATCCTGGGCGGGAATCGAATCCGCAACACGCTGCGCAGTAGTCGGTCGCTGAGCCACTGCGCCAACCGTGTCGTCCTATAGATACTGTTCTTCAAGTTCATATTATTTTAATTAAATTACATAGAGCACAAAGTAACTAATAGGTACAAAATATTGTAAACCTATTGATTTCAAGAGAGTTTCTTGCCTATTTTCAACCGACTTCAAAAAGAAGGAGGTTCTCAATTAGTCTGTATGTTTTTTTTTTTTTTTGTATATTTGTTACGCGATTTCTTCGGCAAATGTAAAGCGATTTTGAAAATTCTTCTTTAAATGGATAGGGTATGTCTCAAGGGTGGTCCCATATAATTTTTATCGAAATTGATTCAGCACTTTTTGAAATTATCGACAGTAAGCAAAAAAATATACATGGATGATGTTGTAGTGTTCTCACCTTGTACTTTCAATCTCTGTTTTGACTGTGTTGCCATTTCTTAATGGATTTGGATGATAAGGAAGTACTAACTAAAAAGCGAAAAATAAAAAAGCTTTTTTACAAAAAAGACAACCGCCGTCAAAAACCAAAAAGTGAAAAATAGCAACAGCCAAGCCACCGACTTCCGAACCTAAAGTCATGTGTGTTCTGTTTTAAAGTTATTTTTCACTTTTTGGTTTTCGAAGGCGGTTGTCTTTTTTGTAAAAAAGCTTTTTTTCACCATACGAAACTATTTTTGGACAGGGAAACTAGATTTCAATCCTCTTTTTTCTTCTTGTACAGAGACCAGCACAGCCACACCAACCTGTCAAATTTCTTTGATAGTTTTTTAATTTTATTACAAAAGAATAAGGTTCATGTTCAATTGGGAAAAATTTACAGTTTGCGATAGCTTAAGACGCTGACAACACCCAAATAGGCTTGTCTCAAACAATTTTTTAGCCAAATCTATACAGTTTGTGACGGCGGAAAAAATATATGTTAATCTTGAACATATTTCTGAGAACCCTGTTGTATTCAAAACACGTTTTTGAAAAGTTTTCTCGATACAAAAAAATGGTAAACTAACCTCTAAAAATGATCTTTCAACAAAAATATCTGTATAACTTATTAATGTACGTTGGTAATATTTATAACAATAACGTATCATATTTAACTAAAGAACTTGGTTGTTTTTTATTTTTGACTACTCAACTTATTTTTATGTAATGAATTTATTTTATCGTTTGTTAAAAGGACGAACGATCCGTCATCACGCTTCTCTTTCATATGTATGCAATCCGACAGTGATCGCGTCGACGCGCAGCTAGACGGACGTGACAAAATTGTATCTATGGACTAATTTAATTGTAAGCTGTAATTTGTGCTTAGAAAATAAAAATCTATTCTATTCTTATTAATAATGATTTATCTTTGACTTCGATTACGTTCTAGGTTATATACTTAACGACTACTTATATATTTTGTGGTTTTCATAACCATGAAAATAATTATGCAAATTAAACTTCAATTAAAAACGGTAAACCCACAGCAAAATTTTGCGTTAATGAGAATGCAATCGAGAAACGATCCGATTGTAATTATGGGAACACTTTGACCGCAGTCGATCTGTCTAGACAAAGTATTATGGTAGTAGTATATTATTTCTATACAATTATTTGTTCTATAAATATATTATTATTGGATAGGGGCCACCATCAATTCTGATGATAACAGGGCGGCCACACTACTCCCAAACCACTTAAGCTCCTAGCCAGAATCAACAGTGGCAACCACCAGAAAAGCACCGAAGCAATGAAGCTCAACGAGTCCCAGAGAAACGATTCAACTGTCTTGGATCCCGCAACGAAATTAATCAGAAAAAAACATCGGAATTCTGATGATAAGCAGAATGTACACCAATATAACATATCGCTATAAATAGTGAATATCCACACACATGGCAATAATATGAATAATCGCATAAGCCGGCCCCTCACAATCCATTAGCCGCGTAAGGAAATTGTCCACCCCCGGCCAAATATCAGATTTCACGTTGATCTGTCTAACGCTGATCACTTCTGACCGGCGACAATTGAATTAATGTCGCATGGTCTCAACGCGATTTTTGTCATATTTTCGCCTCATCCCATTTCCCCACCCCACTGTGGAGACGAATTATAGCCAGATATACGCTTAATTGGTTTGGCGTTGCGGTCGCGTGACATTTTTGGTGCATTGCCTTTGTCATCGGTTTAAAATTTCATTGGTACCATTTTTGCGAATTAAATAACGAATAAATAAAATTGGGAACGAGTTAACGTTGTACAGTAAATATGAATTGCAAACGAGAAGAATTAAGTGACGTGTTTGTTTGAAGCAGTGGATCGGGGAAAGTCGGGAGAGAGAGAAAAGAGGTTGTGACTGAAAAAAGTCACGTTGTTGTTCCACAATGAATATTAACAGAGGAATAACGCGGCGCGTCGCAATAGTCCTCGGGAAGATAAATTTATCCTCGCGTCGGGAAATGGACCATTTTTCACGGCACCTAACGCTAGGTGTCACATGCTCGGTGCGAAGACGCCGTTACTTATGTACTACGTGAGTGGAATACAACACGTGCCTGTATTAACCCCCGCGTGTATTCTTTTAGTGGGCTGTTGTTTGCACTTTCATTACATTAGAGCTATATCGAATCAACGCGCGTTTCGCTACAGGTGTAAATGGGTTAGGTTAGATGAACGAGGACGCTTTGTCAACTTGTTGGTGTTTAGCTAAAGTGTTGGGAAAATACTCTGAGATTTAGTGGAGTGGTAAATAGCACTCAATTGTGTTTATTTGTTACTCCAGGTGAGCTGACAGCGTTTCAGTGGAAAATACCTTTCAACTTCCAACGTTGGTAGGTATTTTAAATTGGATATTAAAACAATTCACTATCGTTGATTCTGACTACAGGTATTTTCACATCCGGTATTACCTCCATATTGACTCTAAAATGATTTTAAATACTTTCTGTGTGTATCCAACAAATATTTTGGTAACAAATATTGAGTTTACGGAACAACCAAACAAAAATTGTATGACAATTTTGGCTCAACATTTTCCAACAACTAGCCATAAAGCATAAAACAACATAATTGCACTAAAACCTACATTATCTTTGCACCTGCACAGCAGAGCACACATTCAGCACTTGTGTTACAGTATAAAGGTAACAAAACACGTGGTACCGGCAGATACCACTAAACTGTTGTTTCAGGTACCTCTTGAAATAATATGCATTATACCGCAGTGACACACGAGTCGTAGTGTTTTCATTTGGCGACGAATTTTACGGCTGGCAAGGGATCGTTCAAATAATTATAGACTTGTTGTGTATGATGATATGATTTATTATTGCAGGTTTCAGATAATAATTTTATCATCAATCTATGTAAGTATTAAATGGGGTAAGTTCTGCCAAAATTAAACCGATTGTGTCAATCTGTTCCATTTCTCGGGACCCTTGTAATGATTATGAACGTTTTAAAATTTATTTTAAGCTTATATTAAGTCTACTTAAAGGTAAACACCAAATGAAGTAAATTAAATATAACTTAATTCCATTGTCATAGTTTTTAAAGAGATGTTGTTCTTCTATAAGATATTAGTGTAAACAGTTATTGATGAACCAAATAAAAAATTAAGTTTGTGTTGTATATTTAACTAGTTTTTGCTGAATAGTAATTTAACATAAATGACATAGGTATTGAATTAGTTTGGACGTAATATTGAGAGATTGTGGGTTAGTTTGCGTGTGCACGCGTCTCAATAATGAAAGTTTATTGACCAAGTTACTATGTGCATTTAGATTGTACGCAAAACGACTGCTACGATATAGTGATTTTTAAAAAAAGCTTCTTGTTAGTTCTTAGCATATCCCATAAGCAAAAAAGCCGATTTGCAGACTACTCAATTTGTTTCACAAAAAAGTTTACTTTTGGCTTCATACAAACCTAGATTTAAACCGCAAGATACCTGTGTGTTAAAAATATTTGAAGAATAATTTGTTATAAGTAACGCCGTAATCACGTACGAGCTTTTGTATGGGAAATATGACAGGATGGGTGCTCTTAACTTTTGCTATTCTAAGATGTGGATGGTTTTTAAAGCTTACACCTCCTTCGAATGAAATCCTTGAAATCGTATTCGTTTTTGAATTTGTATTAGCTTTGGTGGCTTTACTAGCAGTGTTCCGCGCTGTCTATCTGCCTTTTGTTTCATAATTTGAGCTCAAAACAGACACAGTATGTAGGTACTTACAGCCATTTTTAACACACATCAATTTTGTTCAGGAACGAATCACGCTGGTTCACAGTGTTATCAGTTTGTCGTGAGATAAAACTTTACAGACGTATGCAGGGAGCGTTTCGGAAATACCTTTCTGTGGTCTTCCAATTATTGGAAGACCACAGAAAGGTATTTCCATAAATGAGATTTAACTAACTAAATAAAAAAATTCAGTGTGTACTTATGTACGCGCGTGAGAAGTTATACTTCTTCGAGTCACAAAATAGCAACGAAGGCAGTAAGTAGTTCAGCATGTACGTCAGAGATGGCGTTGTTTACAATTACTCCCGTGAGAATTTTGTGTGACGGTGTGCGCGCGCATCGTAAAATTTCACTCTCATCATTTTTTCATAACGCGCCTAAAGAAGTATAACTTCAAAAATAATAAAGCTCAGATCGCAAGGCATAACAAAATCCAATGGGTATCACATAGTGTACCTACTTACCTACGTATAAAGATATAAGACAAGCCTCTAGAAAATTCTCTGTAGCTCCTTGCGGTGAACCGTCGATTTTACTATTTCTTCGACGTGAAAGAATTTAATTTATCCGAAACGTTCCCTGCATACGTCTGTAAAGTTTTATCACACGACAAACTGATAACACTGTGAACCAGCGTGATTCGTTCCTGAACAAAATTGATGTGTGTTAAAAATGGCTGTAAGTACCTACATACGACGACACGGTTGGTGCAGTGGCTGAGCGATCGACTGCTGCGCAGCGTGTTGCGGGTTCGATTCCCGCCCAGGGTAAACATTTGTGTGATGAGCACTTGTGTTTGCCTTGTGTCTGGGTGTTGTTTATCTATATATGTATGTATTTACAAAAAAAAAATGTTTTTGTGTATGTATATCAGCTGTCTGACACCCATAGTACAGGGTCTCCCTAGTTTGGGGTCAGATGGCCGTGTGTGAAAATGTCCCCACATATTATTATATTATTATACTGGGTCTGTTTTGAGCTCAGATTATGAAACAAAAGGCAAATAAACAGCGCGGAACACTGCGAGTGAAGCCACCAAAGCAAATACAAATTCAAAAACGAATACGATTTTATGAATTTCGTTCAAAGGAGGTGTTGTAACTGTAACTTTAGAGGGTTGTGGTTCAGTCTGTTTGTCTGTTATAAACTTAGTAGTAGTACTAACTAGTTCATAGTAGTATTGTAGGTAGTTTAATGTTCATAATAGTTCATAGTTCTTGGTGCGGATGGTAGATATAATGTTTATTAAGTTTTTGTTAAGAATGAAGGGTACGATATAATCCAATCTAGAGATTTTATTTTATTCAATTATCATCAAAACACATACTTGGCAGTAGCTTTTTGATGAGTGATTTGTGTTCTGGATGTATTTTTGAATACTGCAACATCTAAATGCACTACAGGGCCTATAAATCAAGTCGCCGTGTATATTTATGGGCAGATCTACCAAAATAATCGTAATATGAAGTAAAGAAAAAGAAGTGTCGTTTTCAAGTCGACATGCTGGCCAACATTTGATGTCATAATTGTTCCAAAATGAAATTCACGACCATGTAAAAGTTACAAACTTATACAAAAAATTCAGGGAGACTCGATTGAATCAGTAAACTCGCACATAATAATGATGATTATCCATAAATATTTATTGATGATCACCAAACAAACAATTGCAACTTGTTACCCGTATTAACCGTCGCGCCATGCATTGTAAACGTAGCGTGATCATCTCGCTACAGAGGGCCTAGTGTGAGTTTTTATTCGAACTCGATCGCGTTAATGTATACGATGGCATATGTCAATTTGTATGGAATAATTGTGTTTCCTATTGTTGTCACTAGAGTGCGCTGTTCCAGTTTTAATACAAATTAGAGTTTACGTTAACGCGACCGAGTTCGAATAAAAACTCACACTAGGCCCACAGATCGGACTACGAAGTAAATGGATCGGACAGTCCGCAAAGCATGTTTTCATTTTCACAGACAGGTCGACAAACAATGAACCTCATTGGTTTATTTCAGCCGTGGCCATTGATTATGAGCTGGCATTTACGTGACTCACCGAAAGAGAAGCCTGGAATGCAATCGTTTTTTTTAATGCAATTTTTCAATCAATCATTACTGGAACCTCAGATTATGAAACAAAAGGCAGATAGACCGTGCGAAACACTGCGAGTGAATTCACAAAAGCAAATACTAATAAAAAAAACGAATACCTACAATTCGCGTCGCGCTGTACTGACACGTGTCAGTACAGCACGAAGCGAAGCATTGTTAAAAAATACAAATAAAAAATCAAAAGCGAATACAATCACGAGATTCTAGGTATTCGTTATTGAATTTGTATTTGCTTTTGTGGCTTCATTCGCAGTGTTTCGCACGGTCTATCTGCCTTTTGTTTGATAATCTGAGACTGGAACTGGATTTCCTTGTACACATTATATAAATGTTCAGTCTCTATTTATTGTAATTTGAATATACAGAACTTATAAAATATTAAAAAATATTATGTACAGACGCCAGCAGGTCAACCTACTCGAAACTGTCATATTTTTCCAATCAATCTTGAACCTTATATATTAACCGTAATGTTGAAAATCGATTAAAGAAATGTGACAGATAGTAGTAGCTTGATGTGCTGGCGTCTGTACAATGAAGGGCTCATAAGGCATCAAAAAACGTATCCGCATCGCTCTAAAGGGGAAAAGTGCCAAAAGACTAGCAGTATACTGCGTTGTATGGTAATGCTTATTCTTTTGCCTAAGAAAAGGCCGGCCCTCTGGTCCGGTTCACTCTGGTTCTAAATTTTTCATAGGCTGATCCATTATGCCTATTTCTTTATCTCTAAATTAAACCGACAAGATGCCTAAGTAGGTACTTCTTAACTCTACTCCACTTACAAATAGACAACCCCATAAAATTTGTTTAATTCCAATAGAAACAAACACCAGAAATAAGTCTAACTCCAACCTGAATAATGCTGAGATAAATGTCGCAATAACAATTACATAACACCATCAGTGTCGCAACAAATCACGCTTACACGTAGTAGGGTTTCAACAAACAAGTTTGCAAACAAGTAAGCTTTGTATTGTGTGTTTCCACTATGCAAGTACTGGGTTTTTTACTACAAGTAAAAATAAACTCTAAAATAATTTGACTAATCATCAAAATCCACTGCTATCAATATTCAATTTCTGGGCTTGACATGTCATGTCATTCTCATTCAGATTTGATATTGCAATCTCGTGTCTTTTACAACTTTGTTGGTTTTTAGACAACCGATGTTGATTTGTTTTTTTTTTATAAAAACGCTGGAATTCTATAATATGGACATCATCACATTTGTATTCTAGGACTATCTCAGCGTATTTTTATCGCAGTAGTATTTTTGGAATACTTATGTTAGTTAAGTATTAGAATAAATTGGATATTAAACTAGTCCTTCAGGCTAATTGTTCACTATTGTATTATTTCAAAATACCGACAGTCATATTTCATTTTAATCCACCTCGGATTAGCGGCAATAATAACAACATTACCGCCAACTTATCTAAACCTGTCTTGTCACGTCACGGTGTCACGGCAAATCGCAATTCACAATGTTAATTCTCATTCTGACACGCTTGCAAACAAGAAAGCCTCAAGCCTATACTTACTTCTTCATTTCAGTGAACTGATAAGGAACTTGACGTTTGTAAACTCGCGACCGCATGACATTTGTCATCCTTCGCTCCCTTCGCGGGGGTTTGAAATTATGCTATCTTGAACCGGCGTATCTGATTTTCTTTGAGAGTAAGTACCTATTGGAGAATTGATCTGCTAATGATTTATAAGCTTTGTTTGCTGAATTTGAATCACAGAACTATGTGTTTATCTATATCGTATCTATGTCAATAATATGAGTTATGTGTAATTTAAACAGTACAACAAAAGTGTTTTCATGTTGTTGTAACCATAGAAAACTCGGTCTCAAAAGAACGACGAACTCACCTTTAATAATAAGGGTGGATTAAAGCAACCCTTAACCTTTTATGTTATACAACAAAAGCCTAAAAGACTGATGATCGTGTGAAAATATTGGCATTTTTACAGTTTTTGGAGCCACAAAATTTTAGACGTATTTTTCTTTAATCATAGCATATTCACTAACGCGGCGGAGCTTCGCAGCTGCGGCGTGCCGATAACAGGCCCGTGACACCTGCCGTCATTTGTCACGTCACACTCCTTGTTATTCCTTCTCTCCTAATTGATCCCTAAAACCAAAGTTTCCCAATTTAACCCGTCGCTCTCTTTTAACACGCTACAGATTTTAGGCGTGTACTAGTCTACGATGTTTAATCATAGCGTATTCACAATCACGGCGTCTCGCGGCTGCGGCGTGCCGATAACCCGCTCGTGACACCTGCACGTCATTTGTCACGTCACACTCCCTATTGTTCTTTCACAACGTTATTGAACTTGTTTGCTTCTGTCCCGTCTATCCTGTCGACTCCTTCCCTCTGTTTTTACGCTAAATTGGTTTGCGATTTCGTGAAGGGTATGCAAAGGGCTTGAACGGTGCACTTTTCAATGCTTCAAGATTAATGTTCTGAGTAATCTATTGTGCGACGTTGAAAGCTGCTTCAACTGTAATTATAGTACGTACAGCCGATGAATCCAATTCAGTGTAACAATAGAAGATATTGTTGAAGGAGTTAATCGCACTTCTATCAGATTGTCTGAGGATTTATTTATTTTATTCCTTTTCAATGAAAACCCCTCTTTTATCTATGTTATTTGGTTGGAGATTTAACTGTTAAGTAAAAATGAATGTAAATATGTAGGTACCTATTTACTTTTACCTGGGACTAAACAAGTATGCGTACCTACTACAATATAATATTAATATGATACTAAACAAGCTACCCTAATTTGTGTAAACATATTTTTAGTAAAAATAAAAGTTACCCAAATGGAGAACTTCATTTATAAACATACCGAATGCTTCATATTGTCGTTTTACGCAAAAAAATATCTCAAAATAAATCCATCAAATACTGTGACGTGTTGATTCTCGAACATTCTTCCAAACAAAAGAAAGTCAACGCGATCACGTTACCAAGTTATTGTGATTGTGCGATATAACAAATGAATTGCTATAAACAGAATTGACTGGGATGCTAGTGACGTACCCCTCGTCACGCCACGATACGCCGTCCGTCCGTCTGTCCCCGACGGACGATATGTTATGCCCGCCTGAACTCTGACAGAACTCTCCGCTTAAATTGATTGAAGGTTGCATAGAATGGCCACGTGTTTTATTTTTGATATCGATGTCTGGATGGCATTCTACTATAATATGTTATCATAGTCCAAGCTTTGTGATCATTTCCAATTATATTATTTTAATTTTATGAGAATCTGGCGTAGAAATAATTTTTGGCACAAAAATATATTTTGATTTCGATAGACTTTTATGATGTATTAGGTTTTTCCCGTGACTCGACGAAGTCAAGGATTAAAAACCTATGTCCTTTTTTTGGAATTCTGCTTAGTATGTAGTCTGTACTAAATTAAGTAGTTAAAACATAACAAACAAAAAAACAAGTTCACTTTCGCGTTAATTCTATTGGATGTTAAATCTTCAGTGAATCATAATAATTATTTTAAATTCTGAATTAAAAACTTCAATATAAACAATACAATTAATCAATTGTGGTACTAAGGAGGTACTGAAAGGGTTGAGAAAAATGAAGTGTATAAGAGTAAAATATATTTTTTAAACCATATAGGTTACCATTGCAAAATATTAGGTAAGCGTATTGCTATTCATACCATTCAAATAGCTATAAATAATTGTGTTCCATTAAATTCAGCTTAACACCTAAATCATTCTGAACGTAATTATAATAATTATTCAGCTTTAGAATTTAGTATTTAATCCTTTACAAATTAATATTCCATAATTTTGCATTCAAAAATCTAATAGCCAGTATTAAATTTGCCTCCTAAAATGCTCTTTCAAAACAATAAGCAAGCAAACAATGCATTTGACAGTTCAAATACTCCGAATATATTATCTTATCTTTGACTCTCAATTGGAAGACATAAAGTTAGGCACGACACATATTCTCAAAACTTTACCTCAGAAGTTTGCCGGGAACTAGGCTATCGACTGTGCACCCGATCCAACTATCTACAAAGGAACGCCTAGAACTTCTCTAATGAGATGAATAATTAAACAGGGAGGTATATAGGAACTAAATTAACGTATGTGATCACTGCTATATTCTTTTACTGGAACATTTTCTTTGTTCCAGCGTCTGCCTTGATTAAAAAAGATTGTAATGTTTTAATTAGCAAGTGCGCCATCGGTTTCTTTATTAGCTAAATGTCTTGTTTCTAGTTTTACGCTTTCACTCCGTGTGAACCGCCTTAAAAGTTATTTTAAACACGAGCATTGTGAGCAGGTTCTACTTCTGTCCATGACGACTGATGAACACACATAATTACGTCGTTATCGATCCCGTTCTTCACGATTTGAAAAATTTATAAAACGGGTTAAGCTTTTGTGATTGTTTAAATGAATTCATCATCATCCTTATGTCAACCTTTATACGCCCACAGTCACTGCTGAGCATAGACCCCCCCTTGGGGTGTGGTTCAGCTGTAATCGCCATGGTTGGCCGATGCGTGTTGGCGATCGCAGTTGTTGCTATGGTAGTTACAAGGATACTGCTGCTCGTCATCTGGTCAATATCCCTCTATCGCCTTTTACGACACCCACGGGTAGAAATGTGGTGGTGCTATTGCTGTTGAATGAATTATCAAAAACCAATCACAGCGCGGGACAATTTGTCACATTAATCATGCGTTGATTTTCGTTCCAGAAACTGGGGATACGAATTAAACTAGTTGTAAGTAGAAAAACTGAGTGAAAAATTAAGTTAAAATTGAAAAAAAACCGATACAAAAACATCTCCTAATACGTTAAAAACTAAAATGTGTTTGATTGCCCTTTTATTTACTTTAATATAGGTACTGTGGAGATCTGATGTGTTTCTGAGATAATAGCCATTAGATATTATACTCTATGACGGAACACTCGGCAAACTTCTAGAATAAGTTTGAATAGTAGACTTGTATTGTTTTACGTTTGACATAAGGTCTTCCTAGCCTGATCTTGTCACGGGCACACTACAAGTATCTGATAATATAATCCAGTACCGAGTTTCAGTGCTTTTATTTATAGAATAATCATATTACGATCACGCATATACGATCCCTACCTACCTAGTACCTACCTAGTAATATTATGATCCAAGGGTCGATGTCGCGTCGCGCGTCAGGGGACTTTTCTAGGTGGTTTTGGTGTCGGGTGTATTTTAAACTAGAATGATAAAAAAAAAACAAGATGACACGCTACGTTCAACGTAAATAATTTACATTAAAACTAATAAGTTCATTAATTTAGCTACAACGGCGACTTTTGTGTCAGAAATTGCTGTCTTCAATAAATCAATTGAAAAATGCGGATATCTTCGGATTGACTAAAATCCAATCTATATCGTGCATACAGCTAAAAACTTGCGCGTCAAAATCAGCTTTCTGTTAAAAAAAAAAACACGTTCAAATCGGTCCATCCGTTTAGGAGCTTTGATGCCGCAGACAGCCTCACAGATACACGGATACTCACCTCTATTTTCGTCGAGGGGTAAAAAAGCATATAGTGATGTAATTTTAGTATAATTTATCCAACTTCTACAGACAACTTAAATACAAAACCCTATCTCATTTTCCGAGTACACTAATAAAAATATAATTCGATGAAATCTAAACAGAAATGCGGCTGGCATAATGAGGGCTTTATAAGAAAAATCACAAGAGTTTCGAACATAAAATGTTAACCATCCATTTTCCTGAACATTAGTGGTTAATTACCAGGGTTGTTACTGTTCAAACACACGTAATGCCAGTTTTTAATTGTTCAATGTAAAATTGTTCTGTGGTTGTGTTATTAAGCGATGCCAAGGGTGGCATAGAATTGAAGTGGTTTTGGATGTTTTTAATAATTAGAAATTGTCTCGTCCTTATTATAATAAAGTCATTCACCAGAGACCTAAAGTCACCGACATAACGCGTTGAATCAACACACTGAAGTGGAAGTGGGCCGGCCATGTCTGCAGATGAACAGACGGTAGATATAGCAGACACGTTTGGGCAAGCGTAATGTGCTTGCCCAAACGCGATCTCCACTCGGTCTAAAGCGTGTCTGCTATATCTACCGGCGCCCTGCGGCACGATGGACCGACGATTTGAAGAGGGTGGCTGGCAGCAAGTAGATCCGTGCTTCCAAAGACCGGGTTGGTTGGCGATCTCTGGGGGAGGCCAGCAGTGGACGGCAATAGGCTGATATGATGATGATGATGATTTTATAAAAAACTAACTTCTGCCCCCAATTTCGTTCAGGTGCAAGTCAAATACCATAAACCATAGCAATATAAAATTTGGCAATAGTGTAGCTTTCTATCAGTGAAGTAAGTTTTGTGATCGGACCAGTATTTCCAAAAATTATCTAATACAGACAAACAAACAATTTTACCTACTTCTAACATGATTTCTTGATTTCTTTGTTTTCTTTATCTTCACGATTTCTTCTAACATTCTAACAAAGATGAAAATAAAATTGAAACTGAGCTATCCAGTTAGGTCACTATATTTCATCACTACATGTCTTTCTGTCTGTTGCGATAAACTCAAAAACTGCAGAACGGATTTTCATGCAGTTTTCACTAATCGACATAATGATTCACAAAGGTCCAGTTGAAAACCAGCGTCAGGCACAAGTGGTCTGGCATTTATGCTGAACTGGGTCTGTTTGGCGCAGCCGTGGGGCACACAAATAATGGTTTTTATTTATTTCTGTTATATTAGGTCCTTACATATGAAATTGCTGATACTTAATACTGGCAACTTTGAAATCAAATATTTTGTGTTTGATTAGGAATTCCAAATTCAAAATTATTTCAAAATAAAGACTAAAGAATATTGTTTTAAAATTTGTGTTTCATTTGTTTTCACGTCATTTGTTTGGGCTTGAAAATTGCTATAGCAACAACAATGGAGAAATTAAAAATTCGCAGTATTTACGAATATGAGTTCCACCGTGGCACCAGTGCAGCAGAAACGGCTCGAAGGATTAACGACGTGTACGGGCCAAGCACCGCTAACGAACGAACGGTGCGTTTTTGGTTTCAACGTTTCCTTTCTGGAAATTTTGATTTACAAAATAAGCCTCGTGGACGACCGGATACTCCAGTGAATAATGAAAAATTAAAGACGATAGTGGAAGCGGATCCATCTCAAAACACTTCTGAATTAGCAGCAGCCTTTGGAGTAAGTGACAAAACAATCATTATCCATTTGCGTCAAATTGGAAAAGTAAAAAAGCTCGAAAAGTGGGTACCGTACGAATTGACTGAAGCACACCAACAAACACGCGTTGGTTGCTGCGCTTCTTTGCTCAATCGTCACAATAATGAGGGAATTTTAAATCGTATTGTCACTTGTGATGAGAAGTGGATCGTGTACGATAATCGCAAGCGATCATCACAATGGCTTAACCCTAGAGAACCGGCAAAACCTTGCCCCAAGCGAAAACTGACCAAAAAGAAGATTCTAGTTAGTGTTTGGTGGTCCTGTGCTGGTGTCATCCACTACAACTTCTTGAGATCAGGCCAGACGATTACTGCAGACATGTATTGTCAACAGTTGCAAACAATGATGGAAAAGCACACCATTAAACAACCGAGACTAGTCAATTGCTCTAGCCCATTGCTCCTTCAGGATAACGCTCGACCACATACTGCACATCAGACGGTCGCCAAGTTAGAGGAGCTGCGACTGGAAACTCTGCGTGACCCACCATACTCTCCAGATCTTGCCCCAACCGATTACCACTTATTCCGAAATTTGGACAACTTTTTACAAGGAAAAAATTTCAATTCTGATGAGGCAGTCAAAACAGCCTTCAAGCAGTTCATCGATTCTCGCTCCCAGGATTTTTTTACCACAGGGATCAATGAGCTCCCGATAAAATGGCGGAAATGTATCGATAACAATGGTGCATACTTCGATTGACTAAATATATAATTTCTTTTAAAAAAAGTTATTTTTAATTTTTGATATCGAGCGGCAATTTCATATGTAAAGACCTAATATTGAAAACTTTATTATTGTTATTTTTGTGTGCACATGGTCTGTGTCAAATAAACATTTTTTCTTTCTTTCTTTCTTTCTTTCTATTCATGGGGAAGAATTTAGTGTATAATAATAATAATAATAACTCTTTTATTTCAGACGAATGTCCATTTGGTTAGTACAATACATAACTTAGAAACTAGTGTTAGCACTTACATCTACCAGGAAAATAAAACAATTAAAACTATTATTAAGTATACGCCACAGTGGCATGTAGGCGTATCCAATGCCCCAGTATGGGACTGTCCCACCTGTCCGCTATAGTGCTCAAGATGCTGTTGCTGTTGCTGCTGTTGTATAATTTGTTCAGTTTTGTCTAAATCGACTGAATAATGACGATTATTGTTGAAGGCGGCAGAAAAAAATATGACGATTGGGGCTATGCTCGGGCGAAGCCGGGGCGGGGATAAATGTATCAAAGTACAAATGAATTAGTATTGGAGAAGAATGATAACCAATACGCTACAAGATAAACTGGGAACACACTCTCTTAAGAAAATAAAATTTGCAGGACACTATCTCCCAATTGATTTTAAAATCTTGTAGTTTTATTTTCTAAACTCCCAGTTGTCTATTTTCTTTAAACCTACAATTTTATATTCAGATATATAGATATCAAATTCTCCGTTATTCCTACCAAGAATAACAGAAAATAGAATTTCGGCATTGCCCAAGGCAACACCAATATGTTTGTCTGTTCAGACACAAGTATATACGATCTGACCTATCTATATTTGAACAGCTTCCTTGTACAAATCTGCTGAACATGTATGTATACTCGTACTGCTAACAGTATTTGCATGCGAATGAAAATCCAATATAGTTAACCTACTTATTAGGAACATGCTCAAGAAAGCTTTCGAGACATATCATAATGCAGATATTGGTATCTGTTACAATGAAATTGTAAACCTACCATAAGGTTCAAAATCGTTTGAATTGAAAATGGTTCAATTTGAGAGAAAAGCTTGCACTTTCCAATATTTCTTTTAAATTATTCACTTTTCCTTTTCCTATCAAAGAGTTTTATTTGATTGTGTTCTATAGAGATACAGTGTCCCATATTCAGGAAATGTACAATTACGTTATTTGAAAATACGCTGGCATATTATCTGAGAGCATATTCACCACTTTACGTATCGTAAGAACGTCACTAAAATATTCATGAGTAGTGCAAGCGGAGGGTCCAACAATTTCACCTTTGTGTATGAGACACCTTTCTAGGGGTGGGACATCTAATGCATTCACTTTTTTTCCATTGCCGCAAACAAACATCACAGAGATTTCAAACTCGTACAGTAATTCAATTTTTTTCTTTTCATCTTTTCTTTTTTGAGAGAATAATTTCGAAATTTTGGTGAGGTCAAAGAAATTCCATGTTTACTTTAGAAGGTTTTTTTTAACATCTTTGTTACACATTTTTTCACTATTTCACAGAAATGAAGCGAACATTTTTAAGGAAAGATATTATTATGACGAGGATAAAACTCAGAAATATGACCGCGGAATGAAATGATTCAGATTTCAATGGCTATTGTTATTATCTGCGTAACATTGAATTTGTCACAATGACAAAGGCTGGGGAAATTAACATCTGGGTTCTTTATAATGAAAACATAACAATAAAATTTTACTTAGGTTTTCTTAGGAAATTACGAGTAAAAGACGGTTAACAGTTCTTAAAATGCTTCAACACTGTTTTTATTTTTGGTACATTTTTTTTTACGCTGGTATTTCTTTTTATAGATATCAAATTGTTTTAAGAATATGGCCTTAGTAAGCCAAAAAAGGAAAGGAACACACAGACCGACAGGCAAACAATAAAAAAATGGTTTTTAGTATAAGTAAAAACATGTAGACATTCACATGCAGTTTTTTTTTAATACTGTTATATATCTATTACAAGAATAGATTTTAGTTTTATTTATTTGTATTGATTATAAAGAATTGTAGGTGCGTTTACAGTTACTAGCCTCCGCAAGAAGATAACAATTCATGCGGCAAGGAATAATCCACCACAAAATTTAGTATGCAATCGACGTCTTATACGAACCTGTATCTACATATTTGTGGCGAGGAGCTCATACCTCTGCAGTACCTCCGCCATGCTGCTTCGTTTTAATCCCACAACAGTCTCAGGTGTTGGATTACTGCATCTCCAGCCAATATCGAGAATAAGGGAGTCGGATAGCAGATGCACTGTATAAACTGTAGTGGGATTTTAATAAAGGTAAAAACTAAAGTACCTACATAAATATTGCAAGATTAAAAATGAAATGACTCACAGTTTTTTTATGAGTTTCAATATTTTTTCTTCTTTCAAAGTTTTATATTAATGTTGGAAATGGGGTTGTAGGGTTGTAGTTTCAGTGCTTTTTTCAAGTATTCTGGTAATGAATTTGAAATGTGCATACTTGTTAATAGTGTATCATTAGCTTTGATTCTTAAGTTAGCCTGGATGGTTAGCGATAGCAATAGCTGGGCAGTAACCAAAGCAAATTCTAATACATAGAAATGTCCTGTTTGAATATCAAGCTTAGCCTTGTAGCCTGTCAGTCAATCATTCTGTCATTTTTCTTAGAGTGATGTTCAGCTACTTTTCGACAGTTAGGTACTTCCATGTAGTAATGCAGCAGTCTACGTCATTTAGTATAAGTATATCACTACAGGTGAGTTATCATACCCAGTGTATATCTATCTTCTAGACGAGGCTTTTTAGTTACAGGACATTTCAAAAGTAAGTGTATAAATCATTCTCGGCGAGTGTAGGTCGAGATTTATGGCAGAATATTCCTGAACCTGCTTCAATATTGACGTCATTATTGCCACATAGATCCGTGAATACTCTGTCGGCGTATCTCAATACCCGCTATTTAATATTGACTACAGGTTAAGTGGGAAATATAAAATAATAAAGACGAACGTTAATAAAAAAAATATTCCAGGTATTAATTATTTTGTCCGTGGAGTAAAATTTACAGTTTTAGCATAAAAAACACAGAAATGCAACTAAATTTATTCGCAGGTTAAGACTAGGTATAAAAGTTTGGTAAAATCCACTCGTAGGTACTGTGAAAACAGAAATCTTCACTTCTTCAAAAAAAATCATAGAATATACATTTGAACAAAACAAACATTGTCTAGACAGAAACGATGTCGCAGAAAAAGTAACTGCTGTTTAGGTAATAATTACACAGATCGGACTAACTTACCTAGTGACGTCCGATCCTTAATTATGTGAAGTAATCTCGTCCTCATTTAGTACTTGTAGTTTGCACTTTTTGCTAACTCGCTATCACATTTTTTAAAGATGAATCAATATCATCGAAATTAAAAATATTATCTATGGTCCGGTCCTTGGCGCGCTCTGGCTGTCATCTGTCAACTCATTCTTTCAAAGTATATGATCGGAACTTTAAGATAATCGCTACGGTTATCATACAGCCCCGATACATTAGATAACAACACAACTTTAAATAGGGGTGTAAATAAGGCATATAAGTAGGCTGATCTTCTGGGAAGGGTTGGGATACAATGAGGACGAGATTACTTCACATAATTAAGGATCGGACGTCACTAGGTAAGTTAGTCCGATCTGTGTAATTATGCTCCGTAATCTCGTCCTCATTTAGTACTTGTAGATGTTCAAAGACGAAAGTTGTGTTGGTAATATACTTAATCAACATTTTATAATCATTGAACAATGTAACTTAAAATACTATTCTGAGTTATCATTACTTAGGTACTAATTAGGTACACATTAATATAAAATTAAGGTAACATAACTTAAACCTTCTCTAATCAACCAGTGTCATAATAATTTTTAAGGAACTCAATTATATTTATCAGACAGTTACCATTGACATTAAATTTAATCAACTCCCACTTTCTATAGAACATACTGCTTGTGCAAAAGCATTAGAATCACTAACTATAGGTCTTTTATAAAAGCGAGCAAAAGTTGAGGAATTATTAGTCCAACCAGCTGCTTTTCTTATAACTTCAATATTAATACCCACTTCAGAGGCTTTTGAGGTAGAAGCATGCCTTGTGCTGTGTGATGTGAATTTAGAAGTATCTATTCCACTATTAGTTAAGATTTGTTTTATCCACCTACTAATAGTTGCTGTAGTGGCAGCATGATATGGTTTTCTTATAGTTATAATTAGTGATTTACAATTTTGTCTTATATCTTTTGTAATATCTAGATATACCAAAAGGGCAGTAGCAGGACATATAGACAAGTTCTCCCTAAAAAATGGTAGTATCAAATTGGGTTGATATCTACCAGGCGCAGAGGTTTTAATCATTTCTGAAATTTTTATGTTGATATTATCCTCATTATAAGAAATGTTATCTATACTTATGAGAGACAAGGTTTGAATTCTGTGTGCAGTTACAAGGGCTAATATGGTAACTAACTTTTTGGTAATTAGTTCTAAACTAAGGGTTTCATTAGGGAATAGCTTAGACAAATAATTCAAAACAATACTGGGATCCCATACTACTTCATATTTGGGGTTCTTAGGTCTTAATTTAAATATACCCCTAAAGAACCTTGACAGTCGGTCATCTGTGCCAATGTGGGGCCCTAGAACTAAAGAAATAGCTGACCTAATAGTATTGAGTGAGCTATATGATAGTCCCTCATTAAACCTTTTAGTCAGAAAAGATATCACAGTAGGTACTGAGTCGAGGAGAGGGTCAATATCTTGGTTCTGACAATAGGAAATCCACTGATTTAGAGCGGACTCATATTGCTGTCTTGTTTTGGTAGACAAGGAAGCTGTCACTATCTCAAGGGAAGGTAGTGGTATTCCTCTTCTCAGGAAAGCGGTCCTGATAATATGGTGGCAATCAATGTGAGACTCCTGTGCAATGGATGTGGATCCCTGGAAGGAGACAACAGTAAATCATGATGGGGTCCCAATATTATTTTTTCAGAAATAACCATGGACTCGAATAAGGGAAACCAAGGTTGTGAGGGCCACCAAGGTACTACAACAATGCCTGTCGCACCTTCCCTTTTTATTTTCTGTAACATCTTACAAATAAGTGCAAATGGTGGGAATGCATAAAAGAAATCACCATACCATTTGACAGTGAATGCATCGACCGAGCATGCATCTGGATCAGGGAGCCATGATATATAATTCTGACACTTACTGTTAAACTTGTTTGCAAACAGGTCAATCTGAGGCTCACCAAGTTTAACAATAATAGTCTTGTAGGCTACATCACATAACTTCCATTCAACTTCTGTGTTTGGACGCCTAGATTCCAGATCTGCAATAGTGTTTTCTTTAGAACTGATGTAAGATGCATAGATCCATATGTGTCTTTCCTCACACCATTGCCACAACTTTCTAGCTAAGTTATTAAGGTGAGGAAAACGAGTGCCACCCATTTTATTGATGTAGGCTATGGCAGTTGTGTTATCGATTCTAAGTAAAACTTCACAGTGTCTGTGTGTGCTTGCAAATGTTTTGAGCCCTATAAATGCTGCTAATAGTTCAAGGTAATTTATATGGAACTTTTTATCATCAGTTGTCCAGTGCCCATGGCTTTTGATATCATTACATACCAGACCCCACCCAGATTGTGAAGCGTCAGAAAATATTTCGATAACAAAGTCAAATTGTTTTATCCTATTGTGGGTTGTTGGAATGTGTGACAACCACCAATCTATTTCTAGCCTGATTTGTTTTGTGATAGGTAGCAGTGCCTTGTAATTTTCGTTGTTGTCTTTTAAAGCTGCTGTTTTGTTACTTTCCATAACCTTCGTGTAAAGCCAACCATATTCGACTGCTGGGCATGCAGCAACAAGGATACCTAACACCTGAGCAAATTCTACGATTTTGCATATCCTCTTAGATTTAAAATTGTTTAATATGTTAAGGATGAAATCTATCTTTTTCTGAGGAAGAGAAATATTGAACTGAACTGAATCTAACACAAATCCTAAATATTTACAACACTGTCTGGGTTCTAAGGCACTCTTTTTAGTATTGATAACAAATCCTAGATTTTTTAAGACAGTTTGAGTTGTGGACACATTTTTCAAACACTTAGCATATGAATCACCAAGGCACAAAATATCATCAAGATATATTACAGAAAGCAGCCCCAATGACCTCAGGTGACATATAACTGGCTTCATGATCTTTGTGAATACATATGGTGCTGTGCTAAGCCCAAATGGAAGGCATGTAAACTCAAACAATGCATCTTGAAACTGAAACCGGAGAAATCTTCTATCATATTTTTTTATTGGTAACAAGTAATATGCATTTTTCAAATCTATAGTTGCCATATAACAACCTGGGGTCATGAGTTTGGTTGCTGTCCTTAAGTCTTCTAGTTTGAAGTGGTGTGTAGTAATATATTTATTAAGTTTTTTGAGATTTAATATAAATCTCCAAGTGCCATCTGATTTTGGATGCAAAAATATGCTGGATAAAAATTGATTATCTGCGGGTAAACACCTTTCAATAGCACCTAACTGTAGGAGTTTATTGATTTCCATAGAAATAAGGTTGCTTTCTTTCTGACTGAAGTTATTATTTTTAGGAGTAGAAGTTTGAACTGGAATTTCATAAAAGGGTAGTTTATAACCCTTGATCCAATCATGTATTGTTGGATTAGTGGTAACACTATTCCAGACTTCAGAGAAATACTGCAATCTACCAGTTTGTACCTGAGCTAGCGGCGTTCCTGTCCCCGACGTCGCGGCTGGCGCCGCTGTGGTGAGCGCCTCGGCCGTGGTGCTGGTTGTTTCACCTGGTTGTTCCGCTTCAGCACTGGCTTCTGCCCACTCAGACGCGGATACTGTTGTCTGTGTGGGCCCCGGAAGTTTAAATTCTTTGGCTGAGTCGGAGGTCTTGCAGGTGTGTTCTTCAGTTCTTGTCCTGACTTTTTTACAGCTTTTATTGCATTAAACTTGTCCTGCAGTTTATCCCCGAACAGGTATTCAGATATTGGTGTCTGCTCCACTAGCTCCTTCATATCCTTGTTAAGGCCAGGTAGGATTAGAGAACGTCTAGTGACACAGTTTTCATGGTAAATGTGACAAAGTAGTCTGGCTGCGTCACTTAGAGTATGAATTTGATCACTACTCTCTTGGTTGGCGATTAGACTGTTTAAAACTTTGCCTATTGATGTAATGGCAGCAGCCAAGGTGATCTGCTGCCCCCTGATTCGTTGGTCCCGCTTCACTCCGCCATCACTCAGAGCAGCTGCCACTTCTTCATTTAGTTTTGGCGGGTTCAACAAACTGCAGTTCTGAGGTGTTTCCTGCTTATTTAGGATGTTTTGTCTAGTCTCCTCATTTAAACCCTTCACAATTATTGCTGACCAACGCGTGGCCAGGCTGACATGAAGTTCAATAGGTGTCTTTATTGGCTGCACCCCCTCATCTCCAAGGAGCTCCTCAATTCCTGGAGGAAGGGCAATAGGTAAGGTTACCAATACTCTTTCACTGTCTGCCTCTTTCTGAATTCCTTCATTAGGTGAGACAGGACGACTGTCTGTAGTCAGAAGTGGTGGAATATGTAATGTTTGATGGCAAGGAGTCAGTGGTATGTCACAGTATGGGGAATAACTGTCGGAGCGAGTCAGGCTGCGTCGGGTTTTATCACGTGTATTCCGACTTCGGTCGCGGTACCCACGGCTTCTCGAGCGTGTTCGACTGGAGCGTGACGGACTGGAGTGTGTTCGACTGGATCGAGTTCTGCTGCAGCGGGCTTCATACTCGTCTACGAAGAATAGTTTAAAGTTAGACCTCTGACTGGTCGAGTTTAAATCCACGGCTAACCTCTCGTGATAGCTCAAGGGATGTAGTAGGGACGGCATTTAGAACAACGGAACGTGTACATCAACGGCTAACCTCTCGTGAAAGCTCTTGTGTTGTCGTTCATTGCAAGATGACTTGGATCATCGGCTAACCTCTCGTGAAAGCTCTAGTGATGTCTAGTGTTGGCACAGTTAATGTTCTCATGGTTAACCTCTCGTGAAAACTCTAGAGACATGTGCGTGAGTGCGTCTTAGGGCGCTAAGTATGAGATAATTCTAGAAAAGGACGAGTGGGTAGGTGACATAAAAGCTTACCAGAGTTTTGATGACGACTCCGCTTTCGCTTATCCAACCGATTTTCCAGTTCTCGCAGGCGTTCGTTGAGTTCTTTCATCTCTTCGTCTCGTTTTCTTCGATGTTTTCCCATCTCAGTTTATTAATTACAAAATTTTCTTAACTTTTATTACGGAAACGTGACTAGCGCGCTGCACAAAAAAGTACAATGAGTTGACAGATGACAGCCAGAGCGCGCCAAGGACCGGACCATAGATAATATTTTTAATTTCGATGATATTGATTCATCTTTAAAAAATGTGATAGCGAGTTAGCAAAAAGTGCAAACTACAAGTACTAAATGAGGACGAGATTACGGAGCATAATCTAAATTGTAACAGCCAAAAGGATTCTTAAACATCCAAAACTCGATTCCTTCATTGTCTCCAAATACGAAACAGAAATACAACACAAAACAGTTGTATTTTAAACGGACGATAATTCAACCGGCCTGATTACATGAACAGCGTGAGCTAAGTCCCGGCTTACCGCGGATTTGCAGGCACATCTGTGTCAGGCCCGATGCAGGTGATTAAAACCCCACTTGCCACACTTATTGTACCGTGGAAACTGCTAAACGTGATGTTACAAGTGTGTTTAGCTGTTTATTGTTACTTAGTAACCTAAATCCACTGTTGGAGGAGTCGTAGCGGATTTTGAATCTGGTTTCTGCTATAATTTTGGGATGGTCTAGTTTCCTTAATGTGTTTTCATAGTGTTAGGTTGGGAACATGTTTTTCGTAAGTGTCTAAGTGCGATTCATTGAGAGTCGTAGGTACTTTGTGGTAGAATCTGCTAGCCAGTGTCGAAGAGATATTGACGCAAGACCTGACCATGAATAGCTACATGATTTTAGATGTAGACGAATTCAAATATTTTGATTTTGATCGTTAAGGTATTGTCTATTTGTATAATATAGCTCATCAATAATTTAAAAAATAAAATTTGTCACCGCCTATAAATATAAACGGTGACAAATTTCAATAACGGGGGTCTAGAATGATGGACTGAATATATGGAAAATTTTTGGGCGTGGTTGACCCTTAAACCTTGTGTAGTCAAACGAATCATGCTTAGATGACCCATGAATTATGTGAGGGTTACGTGTAGGTGATGTAGGTCTAAATTAAAAAAAAAAGTAAAGCACAATTCAAAATGAAGGTTAAACTAACAATGACTGAGTAAAATGTTTTCGGAAACAGCAGATTTAACCGAGGTTTTTCGACGAAAAGTTTTGTTCTCAAAGTTACATCCAGATTTTTCTATACCAACTGTCATCGTATTGAAATCACACAATGAACTTTTCACATCAATATTTCAAATAAAATGGTGAAATATTTATTTAATACTCATGATAATACTCATGTTTTTTTTTTCAGTAGGGTAAGTAGTACCGGATCGTGATGTGTCTTGTATTCTGGTGAGTTATGGTGTACTAGGAGTCGGAATTACTTTGAAATTAAAGAGGGGAGTTTAGAGAAAAATCTATATAGAATAAATAGCACGTCGGTCTCTGACATCGTCCGGCTAAACAACGCCTTGATATACAAATAAGCCTAACGCTTCTAACTTCAAAATACGTTCAAGAACAAATCCAGAGTTTTAGACGAAATATTTAGTTAAATCCTTTGAACAGCATGCCATGTATATATATGTAGTAGCAAAAGAAAGACATAAAACTGTTTAATTGAATTTTTCTATATCCATGGTATCCATGGACAATTTTCCATGTATTTACGTTAGTTCGGGTCGCAATTTAGTGCTATTCCAAATATTTTCGCAACTTGCACTACATTCTATGGGCAAATTTTAACCGGTTTTCAATACGGTATCGGTGCAAATTCGCTCACATTCATTTCGACCGTGGCATTCGTCGGATTGCATCGCAACGGCAAATGGTTGCAAACAGATAATAAATTCGGGATTACCGCGGATTTCGAAGCGCCATCTGGCGGCCGCAGCCGTAGCCCCGTTGAAAGTGATTGGGACGCTACACTGACATCGCTCGTGTAAATTATGTAATTCATGTGCCTATTCCAATCGTGCATTCAAAACCTTTCCTTTTTTGTTGTGACATTTTTGGGATAAGCTTTCGATTGGGTAGGCCGTCCATGTAAATATAGTCGCGGGTGTTGATACAAATTTTAAAATGGGTAATGCGTTCTGTGTCTGTGTAGATTGCTGTAAGCCAGTTTGTGGCATCCGCATATTTGAAAAAAGCAACAATGTGCTAAATTACTAGCACGAAGTTAATATGTTCTTCGCGACAAATACTTTGTTTTTAAATAGCAAACACATCCACATTATTTAGCCTATTTATCTAACAATTAAAATTTGAAAAAGATGTACAGACGCCAGCACATCAAGCCATACCAAACTCCCCAATTGAACATAAACCTTTTATATGTATAATCTAAAGTTTAAAATCTATCAAAGAAAGACAGGCTTGATGTGCTGGCCTCTTATTTTATGACAGACAATAATATTTTTTGAGTAAAATGCTACCGTCATTTACTAAAACCATACTTATGTTAAAAACTATACAAAAAAGAATACCAACAATTTCCATTACTTACACACTGAAGGAAATCCCACACATCCCATATTCATGACAATATCCAACAAAGAATTTACTTAATGACAACTCACAAACTCATATTGTAGAAAGTGCAATCGTAAAAGTTCCTTTGTGGGGCTAAATGGGACATTTTAAGTGAGTGCCGCTTTAAGAACTATTGTCTCTATGCAGAGCCGGTTCAGTTTGGATGGCAATAGGCTATCGAGCGAGCGATCCATTTGCTAGAAGCAAGAGGTCGTTAAACGTCGGTACTCTTGTAAATGCACAGAAATCGTGCACGTTTGAAAATTAAACCTGTACCCTTAGATTATAAAACAAAAGGCGGAACGCTGAGAGTGAAGCCAAAAAAAGAAATACAAATTCAAAAGCGAATACCCACAATCTCGTGACTGTATTCGCTTTTGAATTTGTATTTGTATTTTTATAGGAAGGAAGTTCTTACGCGTCTTACGGGTAGTGCGAATTAATGAAAATCGTCACGTAACGAAATGCGTGTGTTTAAGTGTGCGTGTATCGAGCCTACTACTATATATTTTTTTTTATTTCTATATATTTATATATATTCTTTTTTTTGTACAGGCATGTAAGGAACTTCGTTCCTTACGGGGGTCTCCCGACCGCACAAGTGAAAGTGTTTTTGTTTTATTTTTTTAACCATGCGGCGTTTCGTGCTATACCTACTGACTCGTGTCAGTACAGCACGAAGCGCGTTGTTTGTATTTGCTTTTTTGACTTCACTCTCAGTGTTCTGAGCGGTCTACCTGCCATTTGTTTCATAATCTGAGCTTGTACCTACAAGGTAGGAGCTACCTATTATGTACCTATTTCTGTGCATACATTTAAACGTGCAGAATCACTGCATGTTTTCAAACAAACTTTGGCAATATCGTTTATTTTTTTCCTGCATCCTATTCGGTTCTAAATGTTGAAAACTGTTGCGTTTATTTCGATTCTGGTTTTGTGGAAACTTTTTCGAAATACGCTTTCAGTTATTCGAATAAATATTTCTGGGGAAATAGAAAATCGACATCGATATTTTTATTGAACCAACAAAAATATACAATTGAATAATGAAAATATAAAATTGACTAGGTTTCCCCCAATATTTTTACTAGGACAGATACAATTTTTTTTAAATAACCTTTTTTAAAAATAACTCTTAGGTATTTTCCCTGTACCGTGGGTGTTTTTTAAAAACTCACACAGGTACACAAACAGCCAGACCCGGTACCCACTACCTGTAAACCATACAAATATTTGTTACACGCGGGAATCAAACCTGAGTCACGCAGCGCAACTACCAATCGGTAGCTGGACCAAAGCCCATTTGATCCGTCAAAAAAATTGTCATTAGTCTATACAAGTTAAATGTTACCTAATCTCATAAGCAAACAAAATATAACATTATGACAAAACGTATAAAGACTCCCCTAAGAAACAAAAAACATACGATTCTAAATTCCTTCTGGCACGCAAATGTGAGGTCGCATAATTCAGTAGCAAGTACTAGCACCCAAGGTTTATCACGTCTGGTCGTCCCCCTAGTGTCATGATGTTGTCCACTGACGCGAACATCAAATAAAGTTGTTTTACTTACTTATCTGAATGTGAGGGTAGTACGGAGGGTGCATTAATGACCTTGCTTCTTTCACCCGCTGCAAACACTCCGACGAAGGTACTTAGAGAGAATAGACAGTGCTTTTATGGTTCTGGAATGGTGGAAATGAAACCCTCAATGTTTCGCTATGTTTGTTTTGCTGCAGTCACAGGTACTCAACCTTTGTGTGTAACTCTTTGCGGCACGGGCGAAAAACAAGAAGTTATTGGAAGTGTTTATTGGAAAAAACTTTTATATAACTTTTTTTTAGAAAAAAGTTTTTATTTTCCACTTTTTAGTGCCTCCTTATCACCCAAATCCATTAAGGAACGGCAACATAGTTAAAACAGAGATTGAAAGTCCTCCAAAGATGGAAAGATGGAAGAAACAAAAAGGTCTTCTTGGTTTTTGTCGTTTCTTTTTCAAAAAGCGCTGAATAAATTTCTGTTTGTTGTATACTAAAACCTACTCCAGAATGTAACAAACACTTTTCTGAAAACATCAAAATCGGTTCAGCCAAACGGGAGATAATCGCGTACAAACATACATACATACAAAGATACGGGTCGAACTGAGAACCTCCTTTTTTTTGAAGTCGGTTAATAATTTTCACAAAACAATTTCTCTAAAGCTGACTGATCCATCTACATCAATCTACACTAATATTATAAAGTAGTAAAGTTTGTAAGTTTAGATGAAGAAGGTACCTAATCTCCGAAAGGACTAATCTGATATTAAAAATTATTGTACATATAATAATAAAAACATTATATAATAGAAACATGATTGCCGAGTGTCAAAGGATAATATGTTTTGGATAAGTGGGAGATCGGAAAGTGTTCTGAATTTATTAGAATTCTCAGAAGTGTCCGTAATTTTAATTTAGTTTCAATCGAATATGTCCATTATTTAGAACACAGAAAGTAAAATCACGTCCCTGTTGGTTCTAAGGCAAATGATGTATGGACGCCGAGCAATGTCCTTTGACAAAGAAGTCGCTTGAAATCTGAATAAGGACATAAACACGTTATTTTTAATTCGCAACATGATAACCGATATTCACTCGGATGAAATCGTGAGCCAAACCTAGCGATATCATTTTAAATCTTTGCTGTGAAGGTTCTATGTGTGCTAATTCCTTATAATATACGGATCCCACAGCGTTTCTTAAAACACACTTCACCAATTTCTTACCTTTTTGCACCCATAACAAGGTTTGTACCTAATGTGTTTGTTATAAAAGAAAATTTTCTTTAGAAATGATATATTTAGCGTGAAATGTATGGATTACAGTAATGTAGTTTGGGTGCAAGAAACTGTACTGTTAAAATAAATAGCTCCGCTTTTTGTGCTTGTTCAGGCATTTCAAAATACATTTTTATTAACGGCTTTACTCTTTTGTTACACACATCAACTCAACATGTTCTATTATTCTTTGTAATAGTGCTTATTATGTTGCTTCTATTAGGTATTTGAAATGTGGCGAACAACCACAATTATTATGTACCACGCTTTAGTAAAAATATTTTTTTTTATTTAAAAATATTTGGGTATACTAAAGTATCGATATACATTTTTTAAATGTGCTGGTTTATACCTTTCGTAAGACGACAAACATTATACAATTACTTAAACGACAATGCCAGAAACTCTATAGAACTTTGCCCCACTCAATAAAAAAAGTCAAAAAAGTCATGTGCAAAATGTAGCATCTTACTGTTTATTTATTGCTGATAACTAAACATTAGTCTTAGAGACTGTAGAACTTGCGGTTTCCGTTTAAATCTAAAAACAATAATGACATTGATTATAGGCTAAATTATATTTTAGGTAAAATGAGTTTGTATTTTGTGGGCAGGTATTTCGTAATCCGCAAGTTCTAAAGAAAAAAAATTTAGTATAGAAAGGTTCTATATTCATTACAATTATTTTCATTAATTTACTTTTCTGTACATGGGTGGGGCAGGATCTGGCATTGTCATTTTATTTCTTGTTTCATAGTCGCTGTGGGGCACCATTTTGAATTTCCTGTGACGCTTCTAACGATACCTTATTCTTTAAAAATCGAAGTATAGTATAGGAGATATGCTTACACAGTTGAACCTACTTACAGATATACATATAATATACATAGACTGCTAAAATCATAAACCTCCTTTTCACTTTGCCGTATTCGAATAAAAATACAGAACGTTTCAATCATGAACAGTGGTCCACAGTATCTACAATTATTCCCTCCAGTAATCGTCCATAATATCTGGGTATCACAAGGATTATTAATTATACGATGTGTACAATACAGCATTCTGAGGATAACGCCATAACAACCACTTGTAAAATGGCTGCGGGCTTGGAGCTGACCGCAACCCACCCTGTGCCAACAATCTCGGCCATGCGAATGGCATGGTCTAACTACCATGGCTTGATATTATATTTGTGTGGGAGCTTAAGATCGTTTAAGCTGTAAGTGGTTTCTATGGTGCAGTTGTGGGTTTGGTTTAATTGAAAGTTTTCAGTCTTTTGAAAGTTCTCGCAGAAGGATTTGACAAATTAAGTGAAAGTCTTAGATTTCTCAAGACACTATAAACATATGTGGTACTTAAGTTCATCTGTGGTTCAGCTAGTTGAATGCATTACTGATGAAATAAAAACAAACATTGAGAAATATGAGGACATTTTGGTAACCAAGACATTTAGGCTTGTTTTTAGTTTCAGAAATACGAATACAATCTTAAACTTTTCAAATTATAACAGAAACGCACAGATGGTGTGAAGTAAGACCATAGTCTTCCACCACACCTCCTATAATTTTACCTCCTAGAGAATCTTTAAAACCCCTAAAAAACATCGGTAAGCATTTATCTTCCACATTTCTTATCTATAATATAATTAATGCCATCATAAAACTGTGTATCTGTTCGTTACTTCATTACAACAATACCACTGAACCATCATAATGAAATTTCACATAGAGGTTGTTTGGAATCTGGATAAGAGCATAGACTAGATACTTTTTAATTTTCGAATTATTTTGCATCTGCAATAGCCGACATTTGCGCAAACGAAATCGCGGGAAACAGCAAATATTCTGATAAAAAGGCAAAGGTATAGGTAAATATTTTTATAATAGTTAAACTAACAATCAATTGCCAAGACGGCTTACAATTTTTACGCAAAATTGTTAAGTCCCAAGATTTCGTTAATGATTGATTGTACAGGTATCATCCATTTAAAGACTTGCTAGTCATTACTACTCATTAATCTACGTTATTTCATTATTTGGGCAAAGAGGTCTTTACGAATACTATTAAGTATTTGTTAAGTTTTCCTTTGGGACATTAATCGTCTTTAATAGAAGGGTACCTTAATAATTTTCGTTTGGAGAGACTGAAAAGCGCTTTCTGCTAAACAATTTAACGAAAATGTTCTTTGCCAAATTAATTTCTGTTTTACTAATACATCGTCAAAACTATATTAATAATTTATAAACAAGTATTACTTATAAGAAGGTATAGAGAGGCAAAGTGCAATAATAATACATATGGATGGAAGCTTCTAGTAATGACGAATGTCATAAATCCCATCCAACCATGCAGGGTTCAAAAAGTTAATGTTTTAGTAATTAAAAACCGTCGTCTAATGAAGTTACTTTTCCTTCAGGAATCTTCAGTCAGAATAGAAGGTACTGTGACGATTATGCCATTAGATAATAAACTCTATGATTAGAACATTCGGCAAGCTTTCTAGAAGTAATTCAAATCGTAGAAGATAGTTTTTATATTATGACAGGCAGGCTGTCAGACCCGAGGAGCTGTAAAGGCTCGGTCTTGTATTTCACCTCTTGCTGATATATTACATAATATAGTCTTATAAAAGTTATTCCTACGTTTTATTCATTGTAGAGTCATCCCGGTTATTACAATAATACCTACTGAGTCAAAAAGTTTGTGTTTTAGTAATTAAAAACCGTCCCTTATAGAAGTTACTTTTGATTTAGGATAATCAAACTTGATTGGTCAACAGTCCGGATGGTAGCTGCAGAGACCAGCACATCAAGCTACAACAATCAGTCAAATTTCATTGATAGATTTTCAACTTTATTACAAAAGAATAAGGTTTATATTAAATTGGGAAAATTTGACTGTTTGGTATGGATTGATGTGCTGGCGTCTGTACTAGTTGTGCTAGTCAAACGACACAGGCGTCCGTCGTACTTGTACAGCAAAGTTCTATCACTCCCAATACCGCAAGTGTTTTCATTGCTCGCGGCTTGTTTACTCTCAGTTGCAGGCTTGCAGGAGGCCATTAGGTGTACGAACAAATTTATAATGCAAATACGATTACATGCCCGCGTCGGGTTGCGGGAGCTAATGCACTCGACGCGCCCGCTATGAATTGCAAACTCCGATGGAATTTCTTTCAATAGATAGAAATAAGCAATGAATTTTGCTTGCCTAAATGTTTGGTTTATTTCGAATGCTTCTGCCGGGATTTGGAAGTGAAATCGTTGGGAAACTTGTTTGTTTTGTTTACCGACAGTGTTGCACTTCCTGCAGGCGAATTTTTGGGAATATTTTTCTTTGAAGCTTTTCTGGGTAATCTGTTCATATGATTGTTAAACCATTATTTTTCACGTTAAATAACTGGTTTTGGCAACATTTCAGACACTCATAACAATGTTAGTTATAGTTTTATTTTAATTACAAATCATAAATTAGTTTTTCGAAAAGAATGGTTTAAACTGCAGGAAATACGTCAAGGTCGAAACCATTTATCATAGTTAGGCACGATATATCAAAACCAAACACAGACCCAGACATCGAGCAAAAATAATGACCCACCTAAAACCTAATTCATGACATTGACCTTTATCAACTTTGGTCGTATTATTCGTTGATGGCAAGAAAAATAAATCACAATAGACTAATTTGAATGTTTTCAAGCTTTCCGTTTACCCGGGGAGGCATGAATAGACCCTGATCGCGCCAACAATGCCCAGCTACCCGGTAACCCGGCTGAATGCGGCCAACCGGGTACCGAAAGTTTTTTTTATCTTTTTGCGGAAAACATAAACAGAAATGTTTGGGTATCGCTCTTCCATTATTTTTGTTAACGCATGTAGAAAATGGTTACGTTTTTCGGCGTTGCGAGCTTTGGTGCGCAAATATTAAATTAGTATATTCTTATAACAAAATTTCTGTAAATTAAAAAGAGAAGGAAAGGTTCTAAATTACTTGAAATAACAAAGTTTTATTCGTTCGAAGTTGGCGGTGCTTCAACATTTAACTCAAGCTCAGGACGTGAATAAAAACCTTTTTTCTCTTAACTTTCTTTGCGCAATTACGCCGTAATCATTAAAGGGTAATCCCTTTTTACATCTGCTAACGTTTATACCGCCCTGTAATTATTCTGTAGAACGGTAGCCGTAAATAAAGCGGCATGAGCGTGGCTTGTATAAATCATTCGGCGACTCGTGGATCCCGCTTAATTCGCGGATAGAAGAACAAAGCCCACGGAAATAAATACACGGAGCTACAATGTTGAAATTAGATGGTTCACCGCCGCAACAGTTATTTTCTATTTGTGGCTATAAATTATCAAATTCTTGGAAAGTAGGTTGGCAAGTCTATTTTGTTGGCGAAAAATTGTTTCCTTCGAAAATTGATTGTACGTTCCGAAGGCTATTTGTTCAATAGAACGTTTTTGAACCGGTTCGCAGTTGAATTTTCGATCCAGTTATTGATAATGATATACCTACTCCTATTGCACATATACACACATACATCCACGTCACATTGTATGTGTATCCTAAAGCAGAAATACTCGAAGAAAAAAAATTGGTTGTCTGTAAAGTCGGTTTACGGACGATAGTTTTACGTGATAACGTCATAAAAAAAACATAATGGCTAATATATATAACATTAGCAAATAATAGCTTCCATCGAGGTGGGCGGAGCTTATTGCCGATCGTGCCTCTCTATCGCTTGTTCAGCGCTATCGCTTGAACGCTCAGGCGGAACGTGACACTTTTTCGTGCGTGCAGCCGGTGTTCATCGATTTATAAGATGTTATCACGTCAAAGGTTTAAAATATTTTGAAAATCTTTCGCAGTTTTTATAATGTTTTAATGATTATTTGAAAAGGAACTTAATGTTACCAAAATAAATAAAAGATTTCTATTCAAAAGGATTTATTTTATAATTTACTAGCACTTTACCAGTGTCTTCGTCTGCGTGAATTTTCTTAAAGGCCCCTAATTTTTTAATAATGCAATACAGCCTATGTACTCAGAGATGTTGTAGATTTCGATTGTTGAATCAAAAATGTTGAAATTTTGAAAAAAGACCTGTAGTTTTTGAGTAAAATCGGAACAACAAACAAACAAATCCCTCCTCTTTAATAATAGTTTAGATGTCCTTACTCACAACAAATTTGGACCGAAAGGTTACGAGAATACTGAATACAAACTTAAGTACTGTTTATTTTATTATGTTGAAAGGAAAGAAGATTTCAATATTGGCAAAATAAGACAATAGCCAAAGGCTATGGTCTTATTTTGATTCACAGTAAAATATTGTCCATCTTACATAAAAAAATCCTTACTCGTTAATTTATAAACAAAACAAAACCACAGAGATGACACAGCCAGTAATTGCAGGACTTAATTTCCCATTCCCTTACCATTGTGTTAAGGTGTTCAGTACGCCATAAAAGCCAATTAAGAAGCTTGCTGATATCTGCCAAGACAAGGCTTAACTTGCTCTCCAAGATAGAGGGGGTGAACATGCCACCATGTGTAATGAGACACCTTTTACACTATACGTAGTGTGTAGGTTTTGGTTTGGCTGTTGATTGATTTATTACGTTTTATTTATTTATAACCTGGTACCTTTTCAAGGGTCTGTACACCACGGATGAAAACGAGACCGCCCCTTTACTAGTAGTCTTGTACATACTTAGCTAGTTTCTTTTTGTATGATGAATTAAAGAAAATTATTTTTGTTTTTTTTTTTTTATCTGTAAGTCTCATTCCATATCGAATTCTAACTTGGATCTAAGTTTACCTAAATCATGGAGACAATTTTTGTATTTTGTACTTGATATTTACATAGATGACGTTTTTAATACAAAAACTGACTTTAGAACGGAGTTTAGTAGTCAATTTTGTATTAGGTACTTAAACATAAGTTCTGTAAATTTAGAAATACAATTTATGATTTTTTTATTTTATTTACATATTATTTGTACGTCTTCTGGCGTAACATAGGATCTTATTTAACTAAGAACTGCAGTTCTTTGTATGTTTACAAATAAATAAATGAAAATGATTATGAGAATACCCTGTAACTGGAACATCTGGGTGGCTAAGTGCGAAAAACATTAACTACATCCAAAGTTTACACTTGGAGTAAAGTTAGAACTGTAATGAAACGGTATAAGTTTACATTTCTATTCTACATTTACCTCAAGAGTTTCCATTGAACATCAGAATACAATAAAAAAGGTTTAACACCACATTTGTTGTAAATGACAGTGCTAAGCGAATTCGAAATATCTCTAAGTGCCTCTCCGGAGCTTCGCAAGTCACACATGTATCACACATTCTGATTCACAAAGTGGCTGTTACCCTGTAATATTGTTCAGTGAATTTGTCAAAATCAATGGTTTTTCAACAAAAAAAGAGGCTCAATCAGCACACCGTCTGGGCACCCGTTTGATATTCTCCAATCGTAGGCATTCGCACAAAAGAAAATTGGTCAAGCGTTATTGTCCACTAGGCTGAACCGTCCCATTGTTCAATTGAAGAGGGGATTTTATTCAAAGATATGTACAGTTGGCTACGCCCGATGATTTCTTAGGAAGCACCCTTAGCCACACAAAAGTTTGAATTGCCAGCGCTGATTGAGTTACGCCCTTATCTTCTGTTTGGTTAATATCGCAGATTTTAATTTATTGATTTCGAAAAGAACAACAAAATTTATGGAAGTATAGACATCAGTCACTTAATATAATATTTTTTCTTGATCCCCTAATCAGCAAGCCCCTATTTCCCTAAATAAATGATATTGTTAATGGATATTTATGAAATAAGGAAGATTAGTGTCCTCGTGTCCGGAATAACGCCCCGAAAATAGACGCCGAACGTAACAACACTGAAAATGCTTAGTGTCCACGTGGCGCTGGGTAAAGGCACGAAACGTCTTGGTACTATTGACATTTTGGGATATTTCTTTTCTTCTAAGGATGTTTCTGAACCTTTAAAATTCTCTATTTATTAATGGGACAAGTGCCTAAAGGGATTTTTTGAATATTAAATATTTATTAATAAAAAAAATAACTTAGTACATTTTTACGTTGACTTTAGTTTTTATCATCTTACCTATACTCCATTTATAATAGCATTAGAAAAAAGAGGCTCATAGAAGCAGGAATGAAAAACATTTTATTTCAAAGATAAGTTGAAACAATTTAAATTAAACTTATTTTAATATAATTTTGATAAATAGATCTAAGATAGTACTAAATATGGGCGTATATAAACAGAATAAAAGTCTTTAAAAGTTAAGGTAAAATTTTATATTAGGTAGAATTACAGTGAAACGAATAACGTTCCGGGTATTGTTCATCCCTGCTTCTGTTAGGTTTTTACCATTGACACTGTACTTTTAAATTGGAATTAAATATACAACTAAATGAAAACTACATAATTTGAGAAGATAAATTATTAAAATGGTTACAAATACGCGCGACAGCTACTGTAAAAATAGATTATAATAAATTCGGTGTCTATCGTAACTGTAACATGTTTATTGTACTTTTGTTACAAAGTGTGCATTAAAAAGAACCTTTTTTAAGTTCTGTCTAATGCTATTGTAAATAGAGTATAGTAGTTAATATCTGTATTATGTGAAGTCATACTTGACAAAAAACTAATTTTCAAGTAATTTATTGAAAAGATCTAGACATCTCGTTATATTTAAATTTTCCTACAAAACAAGGATTTTTCAAGTATCAAGACTACACGATCGAATTAAGATATGGTGCAAGGATATCCTGACAGGGGATTTCATTAGATGCAGCTTAACCACCAAAAGCAAACATTGGGGATGGAATCTTGGATATTTTCTCACTCAGAGATTTTTTCGCGATGTGCACTGAATTTTTATCACGTACCTTCTATATAGCACCTGTGTAGCTATATAGAGAACGATATTAGGTTTCATATACGATTTTATTATGCATACATAGATGCTTTTTATTCATGAGTAGTGGTGTGGGTCTTAGGTTAACATTTAAGATTTTGATGCGAGAAATAGCTGTTACGTAGTTCACAACTGTACTGAAGTTAACTTTCACGCTAAATGTCGTTAGAAGGTTAACGTGAACTGTATTAGAATTTTCATTTACATCTCTCCGAGGCACAGTAAATAGAGTGTAGGTAATGGTAAGAAATAAATAGTGAACATCTATATTGGTGCGACGTAGCTTAAAGTTATTTAAACGAGTTGAATAATAAAGTCAAGTAACTCTGACACGGCTCAAAATCACAAACAAAATGTGTTAACTCTTAGCAAACAATCTCTAAAACAAAAGAGGATCGACGTTTGGAATGGAAAGCACTTCAGTCCCCTCGAAGTGCTAGCATTTGAGATATATGACGTTGAATAATGACGTGTGGCCGTAGAACAATAACTTTAGGTGCAAAAGAGTAAAACCAATCTCACTAAAGCTAGAGGGGGGTCTAACAATGGAGTCGGGAGTGACAAAGTGCCTGAATCATGCGAACGCAACTTTGTTCCATGTGTCAGATTCTGAAGGGACGGACGGAGATAGCGGGTTAGTTTCTTCGGAAAATAAAAGTTTAATGGTGTAATAATTCTTGAATTTGCTGTCTGCTCTCGATAAAGGAGCTATTCTATTATCTTTTGTGGGTATCCAAAGATTTATTTCATTGATTAGAGAATCTTGTTATGTATGTATTGCTTAAATCTACAGTTGTCTATTGCTGAATGTGATAGGAATATGAAAATAACGTTATTTGTATTGATCCTCCAATGACGCTGATGTGTCGCTGTATGTTTGATATATAAACAGTATTAGTCTATATCATGATGGCCTACTGGTTAAAACGCCCGCCTCTCAATGCACGGGATTGCAGGTGCACAACCAGGCATAAACAAGTACCATATATGACTTCACAATTTCTTATAGTAGTTACTTCTCTCAGATTATCAAACAAAAGGCAGATAGACCGTACGGAACACTGCGAGTGAAGCCACAAAAGCAAATACAAATTCAATAACGAATAGCTACAATCTCGGGATTGTATTCGCTTTTGAATTTTTATTTGTATTAGTGTTTGTTTTTTTTAATAATGCTTCGCTTTGTGCTGTACTGACACGCGTCAGTCAGTATAGCGCGAAGCGAATTGTAGGTATTCGTTTTTTAATTTGTATTGCTTTTGTGGCTTCACTCTCAGTGTTCTGCACAGTCTATCTGCCTTTTGTTTAATTATCTGAGATACTACCTAAGTTTATCTTGGACACCAATGACATCGGTGAAGAAAAACATCGTGAGGAAATGTGACTTATAAGTAATTAAAGCTGCTCTCTCGAAAAAAGCTTGAAAGAAGCATGCAGATGAAGCAACGTTTCGTCGGCATTTACAGAGAAATTACACCTGAAAAAAATTGTTAGTAATCTACATGATGTGATACGTAATTTGGCTTAGCCACAATTTTTCTACCGGTATCACGTAATAAGAAAAAAAAATGTCAAATCACCTCCAAATCATTGAGATGAAACCATTTTACTCCTTAATTTCTTATCAAAAGGGTATAAAAACATATCTAACTGCTTTGCAATACAAAGGAAAATGATTTGGTTTTGTTACTTTTTACAAATATGTATTATTTTTATTACAATAAATTAAAAATGCGTCCGATTAAAGACTGCGTCTACATCACCCCCGCACTCGTCCACAAATTCAGTACGGGCCAAATGCTCAAGGTTATTGGCATGTATACAAGCCTTAATGAATGTCTGAAATAGCCAATCCTCCTAGAACAAGTGTAGTGATCAATGCTCGTATTTTCTCTGAATGACACGAGACCTAGTTATTGATTTAAATCAATTGTCTCGACTGTCTGTTAGGTCGCATTATATTTCACTACACAATAGCGGTTAATGGTCTAATCTGCCTTTTGTTTCATAATCTGATGTTTCCACCATCATTTTGTAAATTTCGGGCAAAAAGTTTAAGTATGTGTATTAATATTTCACTTCAAAAGCACAGACAGACAGACAGACAGTTTTGACACCAGTAAATAACACCTTTTTAACCGACTTCAAAAAGGAGGAGGTTATCAATTCGAATGTTTTTTTTTTTTTTATGTATGTTCGGGCATAACTCTGTCATATATAGACGGATTTGCAAAATTCTTTTTTGTTCGAAAGGGGTTTATTCCGAAATGGTCCCATATATTTTTTTCAAAATTAATACAGCCCTTTTTGAGATAATCAACAATTTCCCAAATAAATTACTTAGACGACGTTTTAGTTTCTTCAATCTTTGGAGGACTTACAATCTCTTTTAAGTATGTCGCCGTTTCTTAATGGATTTGGATGTTAGGGCAACACTAAAAAGCGGAAAATAAAAAGTATTTTCAGAAAAAAGAAAACCGCCTTCAAAAACTAAAAAGTGATAAATAACTTTAGCACAGAACACACATTACTTTACTTTCGGAAGTCGGTGGCAATACAAAACAACAAACAAAGCCACCGCCACCGACTTCCGAAAGTAAAGTAATGTTTGTTCTGTGCTAAAGTTATTTATCACTTTTTAATTTTTGAAGGCGGTTTTCTTTTTTTTTTAAATACTTTTTATTTATAAGTTAGATTTTATTTGAAGAAAAAGGAAAACTTCTTCAATAGTGGTTTATTAGTGCACTCTCAGATAAAGTTGTGACTTCTGACTAACCCTGGCAGAATTCACGATCAATTCGTCAACCTCTCTAGCAGTTTGTTCTAAGAAAATATAAAACTTTTATTCCAAGTTACAAATGGTAGGTACTTATTTGATCCTGGGTAGCGCAATCAAGTGAATTCACTTATCGTATTGAACCATTATGTTAATGTTAGATACGTTAGTTTTTTCTTTTGTCTTTAGATTTGTTTCAGCGAAGTTAAAGGTAATCAAGTACCTACCTAGTCTTATTACTTTTTTGAAGAGTTAACGGCATTTGCAGTTTGCTGTGCTTGTCATTGAATTAAGTAAATCTCTCTGATGAAAAAAATTGGATTGCATTGGCTTTAACATATTAAATTATAGTGTTAAAATAAATTAAAAATGTTTTATTTCAGATTAGATAAAATCCATAGTGTTAGTGTGTTAGTACAGAGCAATCGTGAAATCTAAGTGTTAGTAAAGAAAGGCTTTGATTAATAACGTGGAAATGTACCCAATGCTGAACATATACAATATAATATCCAGGCTGGTTGCTGCAGGCGATGCACTGCACCAACATGAAGAAAAAAAAAGAAAAAAAGAGGTTGGTCTCATAGTAAAAGTTGTTTGTTTTCATGTGGCCCCTAAAAATGGCCACAGTAATTTAAAAGTCAACCCTTATGAAAGTGTAAAAAAATCGTGCCAATGAAAATAATACCAAACTAAACAAGGTGAACTAGGTATTATTGCGCTACAACAGTTGTTAAACTTCACAAAACTAAAGGTTCACCATTCATTAGTTCTTTGTATACTTACTTGCATGAGAACAAAACAAACTTGCACTGCAAATATTGTATCAACTGAAGCTGCAATAGTTACAATATTTTGTTAACTATTGGAATAATGTCATTATGAACGCCATACGGTATTCAAGATTACACACATAAGTGAATTTCAGATATTGTATTGAAAAGAAGCTGCTAATACACTGTAGTGATACTTTTACACATATCCGGTTATACCAGCTACAATATAACCAAATCAAAATAACACGAAAATTCTCAACACGGTTACTAGCTCCCGATACAGTATGTTTTAATTGAACGCGGTTTCATAAAATTTTATCACCCATTCAGTACAAGCGATTCCAATTATATATACATACGTGGTGTTCTGTTTGGCAAAGAGGAAACAAGGGGAATATTAGCTGTAGCTGTCTGTCGGGTTGGCGCCCCCAGCCGAAACAATGATTACTAGGGGACGGAATAAAAGAAACGGATGCAGAGCCTCCTCATATTATTGTCTTACTGAATTTGCCGACGTCATTTATTAGCTACTAACATAAAACATTTTTATGGGAAGTGATATGAGACTCACAATAGTTGGGAGCTCTTTGTCGGAATAAGAACAAACGATTTATAGACGAATATAAAATTGTATTGCTTCACAACGTTTCGTTGTTTTTGCTTATTCGTGATGTGCGTAACAAGATTTGGTGTTCAGCAAATATTTTCCGCAATGAAACTGCTACACGAATTATTTTAGATGAAAGCGAAGTACTTTGTGTGAGTCCAATTTTACTAGATTTTTTTCCTCCCTTTTCGAAGCTATAGAGTGAATGCCAATTAAGTGTCAATACTTAATTGAAATTTTATCAACCGACTTCAAAAAAGAAGGAGGTTCTCAATTTTTTTTTTGTGTATTTTTACGCGATTTCTCCGGCAAATGTGGATGGATTTTAAAAATTATTTTTCTTATAGGATATATATAGGATATGCTTCAGGGGTGGTCCCATATAAATTTTATTGAAATTGATTCTGCACTTTTTGAAAAATCAACAAAATTCAAAAAAAAACAATGTAGACGACGTTTTAATAGATTCTTCAATCTTTGGAGTAGGTACCTCTGTTTTCACTGTGTTACCGGTTCTTAATGGATTTAGATGATAAGAAGGTACTAATAAAAAGTGATAAATAAAAAGCTTTTTTACAAAAAAAGACAACCGCCTTCAAAATCAAAGATTTTGAAAGCGGTTCTCTTTTTTGTAAAAAAGCTTTTTTAAATCCCTCCTCCACCAACCGCTGCGTTAATTTTCTAAGTCCCAAGAAAAACAATCACAACAAAAATAATGAAAGAGTGTGGTAATTATTACCACCCCAATTGTAACGTCAGTTTGTGAGACAATTTCTTCCAATTAGACATAGAGACATTTTGAATAAAGGACAGGAAAACCCCTATAGGGTTTCAGTATCGCAGTAGTGGGGAGTCGACATGGCGTGCGACAAGTGACAAGTCGCGACGTGCACGGATAAGCAGCCGCGAGGATGAACTACTACGAGCTTGCGGTTTTGATACTTGCGAAAATGACGTGGGAAACTATGGGAAATAATGTGAAAGAGAATTATTTTCGGAATGAATGAATTAATTATTTTGGAAGCTTTGATTTGTATACGTTTATAAATTAAGAAAAGTAATTGCTTACATTTAGTTTAAGTTTCAAAATAACGTAGTACAAAATATTATAAAGGCGAAAAACTAAACAAATTAATGTAAAATCACATTCACTCAGCATACTAATTATAGTTTTCACTATCAGAAACAATAAACATAACCTGTTACTCGAATCCATATTCGAGCATATCATGAAATTACAAATCATGTTATCATGAAGTTAAATAGGTAGAACGTTTGCAATTGCATGTCTATGGGGAATTATGCATTACGTAAAACAGTAATACGTGCTACATACTCATAAATGAAGCTTCATAAAATAAATATGATTGTGTTTGCTATGTATGCGTTTGAAATCTGTAAATTACATGTCCCACTTCTGTTATAAGCTTTTCCGTTAATCGTACGGTTAATATGCGCTTTAAATACCTTTCACTTACATAAAATGTAGTTAGTGTATTTAAATTGTAGAAAAGGCGATTATTAATAAAATTGTTAAAGTATCTATACAACCTCGTTTAAATGTATGGAGTAATTACAATCGTCCATTTCTCACGGTTTCTTCTCCATTAGCAATTAAATAGGTATTTTTATTAAAAAATAATCATAACGCAGTATTTTTTCTCGGTAAACAAAGATAAAACACCAGTGTTGTAGAGCAAAATACATTTATTTCTCTCCAACAAAATATTTAATAAAGTCAATAAAAGTCTTTTAAAACAAATCAAGTATCACGTCGGTTCACACCGCTATGACTAGACATTTTTACTTGTTCGTCGTCGTTTGACGCCCCGCGACAGTGCGTTTTCATTATATGCAGCTTAGTAGCTACGGGTAAATAAAGCAGCCCATATTGCCGACTCGGCTTATTCTCACGAATTCTATCCACCACGCCAGCACACCGACTATAATCCGCTTTTTACGATTCCACTCGTCGTACGTAGAATTTGAAATGAGAAAAATAACCTCAAATTCTTTGTGAGTTGCGGCTTTCGTGCTATGAATGAGTTCTATACAGAGAATATTTTTAGTCATTTCAAAAGGATGTGCTAATTTCAAAATTATGAAGGTATATTTTTTTGTGCAGGGAGGTAATTACATGATGTTCAAGGAATACCCTGAAAGTTCCAATTCGGTTGTTGGATCTAGGTCAACCAAATACAAAACATTTTTTGCATAGAAAAAAGTAAACATTGAATAGCGTAACTGCTGAATTGTATTATAATTCATACTAGAGATTTTAAAAACTTAAAGAAGATGATGGATCTGTAAACCCATTTTTACAAAATCTTGTTATACTTTATCTGCAGAAAGCAATGCATTTTTTGAATTTAAACTTAGTGTATGAAAAGCGAAAGAGATTTCCTAATAGTAGGTCAATACACACGCTACCAATAAGTTACCAAGTTGCTAAGTAGTAGTGGTGTTGTTGTTTAAGTTACTAACCAACCAACATCAAGAACAACAACAACCACCAACTCAAAGCACCACCACCACCACCACAATCAACTTTTTTTATGAGCACCGACGTCTCATCATTTACCAATAAATTTGACTTGTAATTTTTCTTACCAATGAATGTGTTTATCTGTTGCCTGCTCCAACATTTTGGAACAACAAATAAAAGGATTACCAAACAAACTTTCTGTTAAATCCCGTGTCAAAGTCAAAGTCAAATCATTTATTTCAATTAGACCATTAAAAGGCACTTTTGAACGTCATATTGTAAAATTTGAATCTAGTTGCCCATTCCAAATGGTAGTTTCGTATGGAGAAGAATGGGCAAGAAACTCCATACATACTCTTTTAAAAAAGGGTGTTTACAATATTTTCATTTACAAGAATGATTATGTTATGTGAATACGATGTATCTTGTATAAAAATCACTATATTATGGTATGTACAAAGTATCACAAGTTAAGAAAATGACAGCTAAGTTATGAACATAGACACACAGTGTTCACATATTTACAATTAATAATACAGTAGACGATTACTTCTTCTATTCCAACAAACAATGAATAGTGTGTGAGCCAGAGTAATCTATTAAGTACAATAAAGAATAGTATGTACCTATATTATATGTAGTATTAGATTTAGTCATTTGAATTAGCAATCAATTGATTTTGTCTATACTAAATTATGTCCTATGGAGCCGGACCAGCATGTTCCCAAGCATTCTTATCTTGGATATAATCCTCTAACTTATAGTATGCCTGTTTACAAAGTCTACCTTTAATGTATCTTTTAAATTTTGTTTCATTTAGTTTTAATATATCACAAGGTATTTTATTGTAACATTTAACAGAGTACCCCATAAAAGATGTGTGTACTTTAGATAATCTAAAAAATGGTTGAGCTATTTTATCTTTATTTTTAGTATTAAAATTATGTCGATCACTTAATTTATCAAAAAGATGTATGTTTTTTCTTACATACATAATATTTTCATAAATAAATTGACAGGGCACTGTCATAATATTAATCTTTTTAAACAGTTCTCTAAGAGATTCGCAGCGACGTAGATTATAAATGGCTCTGACAGCTCTCTTTTGTAAAATAAAAATGGATTCAATGTCAGCAGCCCGACCCCACAGTAAAATGCCATACGACATAATACTGTGAAAGTAGCTAAAATAGACCAAACGAGCGGTTTCGACGTCTGTTAACTGTCTTATCTTTCTAACAGCGTAAGCGGCTGAGCTTAGCCGTCCCGCAAGAGATGTTATATGTGGTCCCCATTGTAACTTCTCGTCTAGCGTGATCCCCAGGAAAACCAAACAACTACACTAATCCCTAGTAAGTAAATCATGTCCACTTAGGTAAGCTGTTGGTGATAACATGAACAAACTTTCGTCTTCATGCTCAATACGGGGTGAAAACGACACATATCATAGCCGTTAACTTGGTACACATACTGCTCGTCAAACTAAGTAACGTCACAGTATACGGATTATTTATTTATTTATTTATTTTATAGTTAATTAACACTGTACAGTACCACTTACATTAATTAACATAGGAACGCTCCATTTAAAAAGACTATACAATGTAGACAAATTGCGTCATAAACAATTATTCGCTACTAATCAACATGGAACAGTGGACACTCTGGCATACTGTTTCTCACAGAACATCAGACATACGCGTTTAACTTTACTCCACTCCACGCAAACACCTCACATTCAGGGTTGACCGTCAGGAGGGCATTGAGCATCTTTAAGGTACGACACACAGGCGATTGAGCTCTGGCGACCGTTCTGCAAGGCAGTTGTGCGAACAGATTGTGTCGGCGACTTTGGCGGTGACCGATGTATTTGTCGGGTACAAATAGTCGACAGAAAAGGTCATGAAGCTCAGGGCAGTCAATACGACCGTGAAGGATCCCACAGACTACCGTGAGCTGATCAAGGCCTCTTCTTACCTCCAACGAGTTGAGACCCAAAGTCCCTAGGATATAGTTGGTGGGGTACATGTAAGGGTAGAAGTTGTAGGTACTTGTAAAAAGATACCTTAAAAAAGTTTTCTGCACTTTCTTGAGCATAAGTGTTTAAGCCGCAGTGTACGGATGCCAGATACAACTACTAGTCTCCAGCTTACTGCGAACTAGAGAGGTGTACAGTAACTTAATTACATGCGGGTTGTGAAAATCATGAGTATTACGCAAAACAAATCCTAAGCGCCTGAAAGATTCTTTCGCAAGGGTGGAGATGTAATCTCTGAAAGTCAGACCACGGTGAAGGTCACTCCCAGATCCTTAACTTTGGCGACTCGAGCTATTTTTTCGCCACCTAAGGTGTAGTCAAAATGGATTGGTCGTAATCTTCGACCGAATGTCATGACGTAGCACTTATTTGTGTTAAAAAAACAGCTTGTTTAGGATGCTCCACTCGTAGATAGCGTCGATATCCCTTTGCAGGAGTTTGCAATCCTCATCAGTACTGATTTGAGCAACTAGCTTTAGGTCGTCGGCATATAGCACGCATTTAGCAAACTTAACTTTACTGACAAGTTCATTGATCATAATGAGGAATAAAAGCGGCCCCAATACGGATCCCTGACTCACGCCCGAGCGAGTGTTAGAGGGTTTAGACTCGAAGATGCCATGTCTGAAGAATTGTTTGCGATCCCGTAGGTAGTCAGAGAAAAAGTTAAGATAACTGTACGAGAATCCCATGGCCCCTAACTTTGAAAGGATTAAATCGTTATCGACTTTGTCGAACGCTTTCTGAAAGTCAAAATATAGGGCATCGACTTGGCTACCGACGTCCAAACCGCAAGATACATAGTCAGTGTGTATCAGTAGGTTTGTGTTTACGGAACGACCTGGGCGAAAACCGTGCTGGGCATCCGAAAGTAGCACATTAATCTTCTCGTAGTTAAGTGAGTGGAGTATGTGCTCAAAAATCTTGGCTACGGTGAGCAGGATAGCGATAGGTCTGTGTTCCTCTACAGCTTTTTGGTCACTGGTTTTAGGGATGGGGATAACACGTGAGATTTTCCACTGGTCAGGGTATACACCGGTCTGGAGGGCCAAGTTAAAGATATGACAGGGCCCTCTCTGTCATATCTTTGCCAAGATAATAATAATAATAATAATAAAATCGTTATTGATCAGTATCAAGTACTGCAGTACATGGGTATATAATTTATACAATATAATTTATAAGATATCACGACAGCCCTTAATTATAAAGGCAGGAACATTATCAGGGCCGATCGAGCTACAGGGCTTCAGTCTGGCTATGCCCTTATTTACGTCCTGAGGGGTTAGGATAGGCAGAGGTATATTCTCACTCTCATAACTCACATTTAGGTTCGATGGGTCCAACTCTGGTGTGTCGGACAGAAACACACTAGCAAAGTAGCGAGCGAATGCTTCGGCCGCTCTAACACCAGAACTAGTCTCCCCATTGTGCACAACGATGGGTTCAAAACCACCCTTTGATCTGAGGCTAGAAACATGTTGCCAGAACTGACGCGGGTTCACCCGCAAATTTTTTTCGGCATGGTTGCAGAACAATCTGTAAGCTTCCTGGGTTCTTACTTTTAGATCCGATCGCAAAGCATATATCAAATCACTTCGCGAAATTTTCCACTTATGATGGAGCTTATTTTTACGCTTGGTGTCTTTTATAAGATAAGTGGAAAACCAGATCGGATATCGCCTATTACCGGTGTTCATTCTCTTCTTTTTTGGAATAGATGAGTCAAATAAATTATACAGTATTTTGTAAAACTTACCCGCAGCGGAGCGTGCATCGTTGTAATGAAGAAGTTCCAGCCAAGGAGCAGAGCAAATTAGGTCCCTTAGAAGTATGTAGTCTCCTTTGGCAAAGTTCCAATCCCTGCTTCGATCAATGTTGCAGGGGTCTAATGTTTCATTAATCTTAAGCGCTACGGTTGTTACCACGATATATAACGGAGGGTGATACAAATCTATTGGAACCAACTCCGTTCCTTCGACATGCTCGCAGGTTACTCCGGTACCTATCCGGGCCAACACCACATCTAACTTACTCCCACGCATATTTAACACTTCATTCACTTCTGCCAGCTTAAGAAATAACAATAATAATTATTAATATTTACATATGCACTTTCTAAATCAAGGTCACCTAAAATCAATATAGTTCCATTCAAATTGGACACGATGCTCTCAACCTTGCAAAACCAAGTCATATAATCGCTGTCGGTCGCAGTTGGCTTCATGTAGACAACACAAACCGATATATTAAGCCCAGAAATCGTAACGGTAGCCCATAAGTCTTCACCACAGTCCGTCTCATGGTCATGACGCCTCTTCACGGCTGCACCAGGACGCGCAGCAAGTAACACCCCACCGCCCGGGGTCATTCGGTCCCTGCGTAGAATTTGCCAATCTCCGCTTGATACCTCTGATTCCTCTACAGAGTCGTCGAAGTTTGTTCTGTTACGGCTATCAAGTCATGTTCAGAAAGCAGCAAGCTTGATCTCCAAGTAGGCAGCTTGCTTTTGAGACCACGCACATTCTGGTACAGCAAACAAAGTTGAACATTGCGTTTGGTAGAAGCGGCAGCTACCAGGACATCAGGCAGTTGGCTGGGACTCATCGCTATGACCACGAAAGTTGTGACGCCAAGGTTTCACGCATATATCTTCAGCCCAGTTTTGAGTTGCCATAACTTGTTCGGCCAATTTTGAGGGCACCCCCAACTTGAAAGATGCATATTTGCCACGGGATTTCAGAGCTTCTACCGTACAAATATCAGTACCGCAGACAGTAATTAAGTGCTCACGTACCTGGGACTCAGTAGTGCCCTGCTTTACATAAAAGAGATGCAGGTATCTCCACCTTTCTGATGCCTCTAAGCTGGTGGCACCAGGTGCCGCTGTCCCCCGCAAAACGTTGCCCAGCGAACGACGGGAGCGCCTGTGACGAACTTCCGTCCAACCTTCCTCAACTGGTCCATCTCTGACCGTATCACCCATTGCAACATCCGTAACAGGAACGGGAACCGGCATAGATACACGAAGTTTGGGAACTCGGCGGGTAGATGATGATGTAGTCACGCCATGCCAGGCAACGCCTGAGGAGTGTATGTCTGACACGTTCACCTCGCATGTACTTTGATCGTCCATGCTTCTTCCCTCCGACACTACCTTAGCGGGATTGATTGCTGCCCCGCTATCGTTCTGAAGAACAATAGGTAGCTGAACAGTTGCCGGACGTGACTGGAGCAGCCGGCCTTGAAAACTCTTAAGTCGTTTCTCCAGGTCCCTTCCCCTTGTTTGGAGATGGTCACAGTTAGCGTGGGACACGCTGACTTCTGGTTCATAGGTGGTTTAGAGTATGATAGCACAATAGTTTTTAATTTCGGATACTTCCTGAACCAGGCCGGAGAGTATCGCATCATGCTCAGCCTTCCATGCAGACAGTCTAAGGTCATACTCGCTCTTCCACGCTGCTATCAGTTCCTTGAGTTCACTCTTCAACTCACAGCAGGAACAAGGAGAAGGCAAGACCGGGTAATTAGGTGAGTCATCGATACGCTGCCGCTTGGCCCTAACGGTGACATTCGAATTGGAGTCATCGCAGCTGACAGCTGAAGCAATATCAGGAACAGATTGTGACTGACCTGGTCTGGGGGTCTTCGGAGATTTGGGTGGAGTACGTTGCATGTTTGGCAATATATCATTACTAAATCTTCCCAAATGTACTTTTTTACAAAAACAGTATGTTATAATGCTCAGAAACTGGTTATTATAGTTTCGGTATCTGGAACGTTAGGTGTTGGTAGCACTGATGGTAGCACCGCGGGTACGTTGCGCGACAAACGCACGCCGTTACCACTCTTACGAAGCACTGATTAACCGCGAGTATCCGTTGCACACGCCTTTGAGACACAATGATAAGCACTTTAACACCTTTTCTTTTATTCACTTTATATGATTTTTGCGACTATGAAAGACTAAACGTTATATAGTTGCGTTAGCTCTAATGTTAGTTTAGATTATAGACACTTGACTTTTCAATAAAAGACCATTAAAGCAGTAAGAAAATTAAATAAAAACAACTGGAGCAAATTTAGTGACTAGCGCATTCGCAGCGGGTTCCGTAGCGCTACGGATATACGTTGAGGAATAATTTTTGCTGGGAAACGACTTTTATTTGTTTATCATAGCGCGCAATATAACGCTTGTAAAAGATTGTGCTGACGGGTGCATCCAACAGTAGGTACAGGGGTTGTCAACAGTTTTAGATGTTCTAAAACTTAATAATAATAGGGTTCGAATTTTAACCTTCAATATCTCCGCAACCAGCAGGTACCCAGGTGTGCCAGAACCAAAAAATAATATTTGCAACGTGAAGAACATAGTAATATAATATGTAATTAGCAAAAGTATGGTTTATTGCCTATTTCATGGATAAGACCGTAGCTATAGATAAATTGTACCGAAAAAGCCTAAAAAAACTAAAACTGTGTTGTCATAAAGAGTTACACAGCATCACATATATTAAAATTTAAGCAAATAAATATATTAATATGAAACACCTTTTATAATAAAACTATATCAAATTTTACAGCGTATTTATCACGCTACTACAAAAAAAACTACCCTTCTATATCACACATAAAACCGCATCGGAACTGAAAATCAAATCTTCCGAACAATATTCGAAATAATAGGAAAATAATAAAACGAGCGGTGTTAGCCCGGGGTGGGAGTTCGGGACCTAGCCCCGACCTACAGTGTCTCTTATTTCCTGAGGGACAACCGCGTTATGGCACCACAGACGCACCTATCACAACCTGAGGTGTTGGCGGCACACGTGGCAACTTTTTGTGGCGATACTGTTGCGCAACTGTCTCTTTAAAATAGTGAATGCTAAGAGACATGTGAATTGATTGAGCTGGGGTTTGAAGGCCCATAAAACAGTGTTTTTATCGAAGGTCATAATATAATCAGTAGCTTGTGCTACTGTAGGTCTATCAGTCGGATCAGTCAGGATTTAGTCCGTTAGATTCAGTCATCACGTGGGCAGAATATGGGTTTCGTGCAATGAAAACACACTGGGTATAGGGTACAATACACGGCATTTATTAAAACTACAACTTAGCACGGAGTATAGGCTACAATACACGGCATTTATTAAAACCATAGTTTAGCACTAACTTAAAATAAACATTTAACATCTACGTTGCAATGCGAATTGTACTGCTTGAAAACTATACCTATTCACTACGTTGTCAATAATTATGTTGTATTCCTAGGTAGAAGTGATTTGTGATACAGATTCAGAACTGTGTCAGATCATGCACGTCAAGATGACGAACCAGCGACAGCAACATCTTAACAACAAAAAGTCGTCGAGTGTAACGACTATTTAATAAAGAAACCGATCTTAGCTACATCCCACAAACGCGATTCCATTCTCGCTCCCCCTTTCGCCAATGTCTATAAAACAAGCTCTCTACTATGTAACAAAGCTAGCAAATAATGTTGATCTCGCATCGGACAGAAAGAGCTGATGGGGTATTTATTTATATAAAATATGATGCGCTTTTGTTTTCGTTGTTTATCTGTTTTTGGTTCAAAATTGGTATTTGTTTTGAAATAACTTTCAGACAATGTAATGCACGCAAAATACGCGCTAAGACGTGGAGTTGCGGACACCAGCCCGTTATTCTATACCATACCAAGATAATGTAGACTTGCTTAATAATTTAGTATTTTTGTTTCGTTTTATTTTCGTATTACAGTTAAGTAGTAACATACCGGTGTCTGTTAGTATCAATAATTAGGTAATACGTGCATCGTCAAGTTTCTCAGGACAAAGTCAATGTTCACTTAATTAAAACTTATTCTTCGATATTTTCTTTAGCGATCGGTGTCTACTGGTGGTAAGTAGTAGGTACCTCATTATCATCAAATTTTCTACCCTTATCCCACGTTAGTTGGGGTCAGGGTAACACTTTTCATCTCCATCCCGTCCTATCGACCGCCTTGATATCAAGTATAAAGGTTTAACGATATTAAATCCACCCGTACCTAGCCTAGTAACCAAGAAAAAAACCAGCTTAAGCTACGATAAAAAATGTAATAACTATTAATAGAAGATCTAATAATAATTAGTTATTATGAGCAAAGAATATTTTTTTTTATGATCTAATTTAGAACCTAAAATTCTTTACAACACCAACCCACTCAAAATTATCCCACCTTTCTTTCACTACTAATCAGTACCTATAGGTACATGTTACCTGTATTGTTCTTCAAAACTTTCAGCTCATCAATCAAGCTGAGGGCCGGGTGCTTTATAAAATGTTGCCAACTCCGCAAACCTTGTGGATAGTTTGTAGTTATTAAAACTTGTTGCCTCTCAAAGTTTCTAACGATGGGTATTTGGAAAATGAAATAGGGTTACTATGTACGTTGAAGATGTATGTTGTTAGTACTTACTGAAAGCTTTGCTTAATATTTTATAGAGGGAAAGTTTGTTTATGTTTGTAAGACGTACTTAATTTGTGAAAATACTGGCCCGATTACAATGATATAATACACTTAGATGCGTTACCCGCGCTCAATAATGGCAATATTAAAGCAAGGCAATTGCCGGGGTTTCACTTAGTCACGTACCACCCAGTGTCGCGGCTATACGTCAGTATCGCTCGTAATTCACACATAACTGACGTAACAAAATTTGTATGTATATATTTTTCTAACAGGTGTACGCTGTATGCTTATGTCCTTTTCTTTGCACTGTATAATTTTATGTGCCTACTGGTATGTAGATATAAAATTTTGCGCCGTTTTAAAGTGCACTAATGTTCGTGTATGACGCGTCTATTTATAATACGCCATTGCCCGATTACGACTTTTTTCATCTAACTAAAGTGCACTAATGTTCGTGTATGACGCGTCTATTTATAATACGTCATTGCCCGATTACGATTTTTTTCATCTAACAGAAAACCCCTTAATTGCTGAGTGGCATAGGGTATGTTTTATGGTACGTTTGTCTTCCACGCGGATGAAGTCGCGGGCAGAAACTAGTTGTGTATAAATATAAAATATAATCTACTCAATTACATAACACGCACAATGCCTACGCAACATATTCCTCAACTCATCCAATACTTCGCACTTTCTTACGCTACATTTTATATTTATCTTAATTATACTTTTTTTTTGGTATGGAAGTTAACTAATTAGACAATTATGTAATGACCTGAAATAGGCCAGGATCCCCACGACACAAGGAATCCTAGTATGAGGCCCAGGGAACCTGTATAATAGCGTTCAAATATTATTTATGTACTTACCGTATTAAATATTTGATATATTGTAATTTACTTTTTTAACCAATAAAGTACGGCTCAAATAAATTGTATCTAATTTGATCATGATGGCTGTTCTACTTGAGGAATGCGGCCTCGTGTGGAAACATTTCATAATTAAATTAAGCATGTATATAGGAAATTGCACCGTAGTTTAAACAAGGTTTAGGCAGCTATACGAGTATCAATATACTATCTTGATACTCTCGTACAGCTGCCTAAACCTTGTCTTACTCCATCTTATCTCTTTATCATTCATCATTCCTCTCTTTATTTCTTAACATCGTCACGTTTGCCTTCCAATGAATGTTTCAAGGAACTGTCATGGCAGGATTGACTTAAGGTTTACGTCTTTAATGCATCTCCAGGACGATCTCTGCCCGCTACTACCTACTCAATGGTCACCGATTGGCTACAGGAAAAATCAATCCATGAATACAATTATAGAATGCGGCCGATCAACACAACACTGCGCTAACCCGACAGTTTGACGATTACACTGATAATAGGAACCAACTTCTGGAGTGACCAAACTCTAGAGGTAGCTGCCATGAAACATAAAAATGTCAAAAGAGGAAATAAATGTATGTTCTTAAAAAAATAACAATAGGTGTCCTGGTAAAGTTTTTAACCAATGTTCAGGCCTTGGCTTTGTAGTGGCACAGCAATACGCTGGTATTATTATGATACTAGCTTCTCGCCGCGACTACGTTTGCAAAGACTTAAGAATTAAGTACCTAAATTGTCCCACAGAAACAAAAAAAGGACTAAAAATTGTCCTATGTGTTAACCTAGGTGTTTTTCTATCAGTCAGGGGTTGCGGAAGGATCTCACGTCCTCGGAACCACCGGTATTAAATGGAACACCGCGCACCGTGGTGGTTTTACCCAGTAAGAACATCCCCCATGTTTCCCAAACGAGACATAGACCATGAGGATTTCCCCACGACAAAAAAAAAGTGTTTCTCTATATTCCAACAAATTCCGTTCATGATAAAAAAATAACACATTTTTGCATTTATAATAGTATAATGATAATAGGATTATATTTATATACACCCTGGTACAGTCAACAGCAAAAGTAGATGATCAAAATCAGAAAATCAATACTAATTTACTAACACTAATTTATATAATTTATTACTAGTTTATTTATTAAAAGTATGAGATTGTCACACACATACTTTTGAATCGCTTCGACGCCACACAGTTCTGACGCGAACTTCGTTCATTAGTATTCAATTTCTGATTTTGATCATCTACTTTTGCTGTTGACTGTACAATCTTTTAACGTAACATCAAATCGGAAGATACCATTAAGTCACAAACAAAGTTGCCGTCAAAAGTTATATTGTATCAAATCAAAGTTAGATCTGTACAATAATGGACCGGATATCTCCCGATATCCCGATAAAGTAGTGGGGACAATGATACAAGGAATGTAGGGAATTTGGGGGAAATAAACGCATTTGTTGTGGTTCACTGATTGTGAAGGAAGCTTGGTAAATTGAGTGTTGTTTTGTTAATTGTGTAGATAAGCTACAGTATTATATAGTTTAAGTTGGGAAAAGATAAGAATGTGAAAAGATAAACTTTATTTTGTACAACATGACCTGATTAATTCACTCACTGCCAACCTTCATACATTTTAATAGTATTGTAGTGTTGATTTTTTGTGTCATATTTACAGATCCCGTAATAAATCTTGTCATATTCAGGAAGTACTTTTATCTCTAGAAATGGTTGTAAATGGTACTGTAAAGGTACGCCTTGTTAATGCTTTACAAATACCTACTGCTTATTCTCGTCGTAGTTTTGCGAAATTAAAATTCTGAGGGATCTCTGGAATTTCAAAAGTGCCTTATAATGGTCTAATTGAAATAAATGATTTGACTTTGACTTTGACTTTGAATTTAAATTTCAGTAGGTTATTTTTTCAATCTGGCGTCGAGCTTCATTATTGGATTAATTTTATTGAATAGAAGACAATCTAGGATTTTTTTAAATTATTCATTCCTATCTACTGCTTTGAGCAAAACAGACATGATATTTTTGATACCCTTGACGGTTGACATGACTCTTAAATTATGTTGTCATTGTTTAACTGCAGTGCTATTCTGTTACAATCTCCCTCGGCGAACACCTAGGTGAAGTGAGCTGTCATCCGTCCCGATGCTAGGGATTGACAAAGTAGCCGGACAGATGACAGCTCACTTCACCTAGGTGTTCACCGAGAGATATTGTAACAGAATAGACATACTGTTATGTATACGAATTGGAAAGTTAAGCTCTTATGTGTGAGTGTGATATCATAATGCGACTCGTATGTAGCCGATTTCTGAAACTAACTGGCGTAATCAAATACAAGTATTTCCTCTCAACATCCTCTCATACCCGCTTTATTTTAAACTATTACTATAGAATGTCACTGCAAATAAACTGCAGTGTGGACTCACTATCGGTACCGCAGTCCCGCTTGGCTACTGACTCGTGAACGAGACGTTTGTATCACAGGCTTTCATCTTACGCGGCGACTGTAACAAATGATGGAGGGAGGCTGATGCGAACTACTCAATACCTACGACTTTTCACTGAGGTTATTTATTTTTCCTTTTTTGTGACGTCATCGTGTGTTGGGGTTTGAAGTTGGGTGGAAGAAGGTGGTGGCTCTACAATGTGTAATTTGGAGCCACCACGTCAATGTGTATCCAATCATTTATGAAAAATCTTTACGATTTTAGAAATATCTACCGAATAACTCAATTTATGTTTATTGCATCTGGCAAGTGTTACATTATACACAAGCTTTTGCCTGCGACTTAATCCGCGAAGTATCGGTTATCGCTGAAGCAGACAAAATCGCGGAATAAAAAGTAGCCTAGGTATGTCCTTCCCCAGGGTTCAAGCTATCTTCATTCAAAATTTCATCAAAATCGGTACCGCCGTTTCATCGTGAAAGCGTAACAGAGAGAGTTACTTTTGCATTTTTAATATTCAGAGTATGGATAATATTATTAGTATGGTATCGAAAACTTAACTTTCAATTAGTTGCTAAAATGAGGTTTAATAATAAAATATTTGCGTTATCTGTGAGTACTATAGGCTATAGTACCTAATATTTTATTATTTTAAAAATCAGGGATACGTAAAAAAAAATCACGCGTGCGAAGTCACGGGCGAAAGCTAGTATAAATATAATACAACCCACTTGACTCAAAAACTTAACTCAGAGTTAGTCGCTAATGTTATAGGCATACCTACAATGAGCCCGTGTTAGCAACTAACTCGGTGTTAAAATAAAACCCTTACGGGTTTCAATATTTTTTTTTTTATTTAATTTTTTTTTTTTTACGACACGGTTGGCGCAGTGGCTGAGCGATCGACTGCTGCGCAGCGTGTTGCGGGTTCGATTCCCGCCCAGGGTAAACATTTGTGTGATGTGCACTTGTGTTTGCCTTGTGTCTGGGTGTTGTTTATCTATATATGTATGTATTTAGAAAAAAAAATGTATTAGTGTATGTATATCAGCTGTCTGACACCCATAGTACAGGGTCTCCCTAGTTTGGGGTCAGATAGCCGTGTGTGAAAATGTCCCCACATATTATTATTAAATACAGTGCAATATAATATTTTAATTATTTTTGCTAGTTATCTAGAGAATATGTAATAGAAAAAGTCTACAAAACTGCTGTCTAATTTTCACGTAGAATTTACTGCAAAACTACACAAAAATACGTAAAATGTACAGTACCAATCGGCTGCGCTGATCCATTAAGTGAACCTAATTTGTTCCCGTTTTCCTCTACAGTAATGCACTTATGGAGCTCGGATAATAACAGATGGCTGGCCCAGATAGCTAGCACAATAACAATGAATTTAGGTAGACAACACATTATCCAGGACCCGTAGCTAAAAGCCACTTTAAATTACCCTTTTCCCTAAATTGATTGTTATAAATCGCACTAGCTGAAATGCAGCTGATGCCGTTACTTTGTATTTATTTTTCTGCAGCTAAAACGTGGTTAAGATTTTTCAATTGGCAGATAACCTTTTATCTGATGGTTAAATAAGACAGTTCACCTTTTTATTCCTTATATAATCTTATTTTCTATACAAGAGCAGGCTGTTGCATAAAAGTTATCTGACGATTAATATATTTTTTAATTTTAGCTATGTACGGTCAGCAACAAAAGTCGATTAACATTTCGGATTTTTAAATCATTATTAATAAATTACAATTTAAAGTAAATACTGAAAGGATCAAGATAAAATAAACACTTAAATCTAATCTAAAATACTGAAAAACACTGAAATTTTGTGTCCATTTAGATGATATAAAAAAAGTATTAATCGACGATGCGTTGAGTAAGAATTACAACACAAAGTAGTAAAACAGGAAAGTAACTAAAGCTTTCAGAAAATATTATAATATTATAAACGAGCAACAAATAGGAATGAGAAAATAGTAAATTAAGTAGTAAGTAATAGTTAATTTCGTCCTAAAAACAAATAAATTTAAATCTTTATAGACCGATTTCCTGGTTCACAAACTAAACTAAAATTAGACAATTGGCATCAGGCAGCTAAAGAGAAGAAGGGCGTCAGACAAGAACTCAGTTAGAGATGTCAAATTAGTTTTTTCTTGAACTTCGCCATGTTTTTAATAATTTAATCAATACGTTCTATGACAACTATATTTGTATGAACGGTTTAGATCAACTTAAATTGACCGCTCTCATTAATATATGTCTCTTTCTTCTTTTGTTGGAGAGAAAGAGATATAAATAGCTTAAAATAAAGGGTATAAATATAATGATCACCAAAAAATACTTTAGGATCTTAAGCTTCCTTACCAAAAAAATATACTAAATTATACCAAATGTACTTAATGGTCACCAAATCTTAGTGTGCAAAATAACCAAAATCTTTTTGACCCCCCTGGGGCGGATCCGACATGGTTAGGTTAGGTTAGAACTGTGACCCCCTACGCCAGAATAAAAACCCTTTTTACCAGCTTTTTATTAGCTTCACCTGTATGTTTGTATGTTTGTTTGTAACCGACTTCTTTGGGCGCGATTTTGACTAATTTGATAAAATTATTAAAAAAAAAAACAAAAAAAAAAACATAAGTCGTTCAAAATTAGTTGCCGAAAAAACAGCTATTTTATACTAGGAAGGTACCTACTGCACAAGCGCCCCTGGTAGAATACATGTACATAATATTTATAGATACAGATATAACCAAACTAAAAAGCAAAAAATAAATAATAGTTTAAAAAAACTAAAAACACGCTTTTTATAGAAAACTAAAAAATAGAAAATAAATTTTAATAAATTATTTTATTTAAAAAAAAGCGTGGGGTGCTTTTTAAGATATTATCAAAATAATAATCACTCTACTCATATCTGTCAATAAAATATTTATAACTATTGACACCATGCACCCCACGCTTTTTTTTTAATAAAATAATTTATTAAAATGTATTTTCTATTTTTTAGTTTGGTTTTCTATAAAAAGCGTGTTTTTTGTTTTTTTAAACTATTATTTTTACAGTCAAACTCATACATTTCTACAATACTTTAGGAAACACCATTTTGGGGACCATTTACTATTTTTGGTTTTATTTTATTTACTATTATTGGTGATCATTTAGTAGAGATCTGGAGGTTCGTTAAACATAAGCCTAAAATAAATAATAAAATAAAAGCTCGTGCACAACAGAATTAGCACCAATGTCTCTAAAAGATAACTAGTCGAATTTTAGCGCTAATTCAATATAATCATTCACGTCGATTTTATTACTTACACAAAATAAGAGCAATATTTCATTCATATATCACATAAATCCAATTCATGGCGCGAAATAACATTTCAAAACCTCAAAAGAAACCATAAAATGGCTTCCTTATTTCTCCCGAATGACCTAATCTGAGATATTCCTTGAGATAAACTTCTTTCTGATAGGTTACGGGCATGAGGGTATTTTACGGACTATGCACCCCACACCAGGATTCAATTTAGATCCTCGATGTGATAGGGCCCAGACTATCTAAACAACATGGCGGACTATTTTAGCAAGATTGAAACTTGACGGACGTTAAATAATTTTATGGTTTTCAAGGAAAGATTGGGTCATAAAGATATAGGAGATAAATGTTTCTAATCGAATTAAAGAAAATGTTGCTTAGTTCCAATTTTAAAACCAGTTATTTTTCCTTAGGTACGAACTTGTATTCTTCCTCTTTCTTTTTTAAAACGTTGCCTCACACTAGACAGGTCTCCTGTATCGTGAGTGCGATTACAAACATATAAAGTCACATACACAAACAGCCAGGGCCTCAAGTCTGCTATTACAATTTAGTGTCAGAATGGTCTATCATTGATTTTGACAAGTTTGGTAATCTACTAATATAATGGCGTCATTATGACTTTCCAATGGTCAACCACTGACACGCCATTGAAAGAAATGATATAGAATGGTAGGTAATCTCGTACAAAATGACAACTGAATAACTGACTTAGGCAGTAATCTGCTAAAATTTTGACAGTTCCTTTGATCAGTGACCTACCATTAGAACGTCATTGTGCAGTCAATGATCGACCATTATGAATTTAGCAGATTACGAACTTTTAGCAAAATGACAATGGGATCGTGTTAGAATGACGAAATTATAAAAATAGCAAACTTGGCCACCAGACCTGAAACAATTATCTGGTCGAATCGAACCTGCGACACGCAGTGCCTCAGCCAATTGTTCAACCACTGCTCAAACTGTGTCGTTTTGCCTGTCTACATTGCGATAGTTTTGTCCATTTTTGCCATCCTTGTTATCCATCTGACAGCTGTCACATTTATGTTATGTGAAAATTATGACTGAAATACGATTTTCATTACACTTTTTGTTGATTTATCGACAAACCTTGCACTGTATTTCTTACGTTTTACTTCACTAGGTACTAACTTATTAAATGATTACTAATTTTGCCATTTAATAAAACTGCTCGTTTTACGGTTACACAGTGAATAACGTTTTATTTTTTAAGTAGACTAACCTTAAATACGTACATAGCTTATACAGCACAAGATTAGTTATACATAATACTGAATAACTACATTTTTTTAATAATTATTATCCACAATATTTGGTGACCCGTTTAGTAACAATAGTAGCCACATAAAACAAGAATCGCCCGAACACACCGTCATGCACATTTTAGAATTACTTTGAACGTTTTAATAGTTCTGAAACAACAATTTACTAGCCTCGGTCAGGCAACAATGAAACCCATTTCTAATAATCGTAGTACTTCGCGGTACTATAAACAGTTTCTTAGTGGTACTATAAAAAGTTAACTTACTTTTCTGTACACATACCTACCTGACATATACTAGTCTAAGAACCCAGCGAGTCAGAAAAAGATTGCCTGAAATTTTGAAAAAAGATCGAAGACGTTGCTAATGTTAGTTACGCATGTCTGTCGACTAGGCTCTCAGTCCCTAACATTATAAACGTAGAAATTGATTGTGATTTATTCAACGAGGAAGTAGGTAATAGGAGATATCTTTTTACAGCGGTTTTTTCGATTTCAATCTGTCAGTCCTGTGGCCGAAGGCAGAAATTACGAAGTTTAAATACTACCTATAAGTAACAAGTACTAGAGTGCTATACCTTTTTGTAATGGGGTAATGATGACACACGGCCCCAGTTTTCGTCCATGGCGTGTAAAATCAAGTAGTACATAAGTAAATAATACAACTGTAAAAGTATTTAATATGAAAAGTTCGATCTCAGGATTTATAAATCATCATCATCATCATCATCATTTCAGCCCAAAGACGTCCAATTTTATTTTAATAACTATTAAACATAATATATTATAATATTTAATTGTATCTTTTCGAATCAACAATCCAGGCGTTATTCCTATATTAAATATATAGTAATATTATTTGGATAAGAGTTCCTTTACAATACTGTTACTCCTAAAATATGTATGTGCTATATCGTAATAGATAATATTATGCTTGAGGTTTTCAAGAGGTTAGACAGGCATTGATATCTGTAGACCATAACAGTATTAAGTACATTACAATGGTTATACTGACCGAATTTGGTATCCCTCAGTATTCGGGTTAGAGAGGTCAGATTGCAGTAGCTACTAGTGAAATACTGATATTCAGCCGTATCTGGTTAGAATGGAAGCCGACCCATACATAGCTGGGAAAGGCTTGGCTTATGCAGATATTTTGTGGGTAGGCAGGTACCGACCTTGTATTGCACTTTGCTTTTAACACGTAGTAGCGCCATTTTGGAATTCGTTTTCTTTTGTTTTAGTAGTGGTCTACGATGTCGCTGAGAACATGGAGCAAGCAATGCAAGGGGGAAATTCTTGTAACTTTTAGGTCAAAATATAGGTAAAATAGAGACGTTTTTGACAATATTCTGTGTGACATTGATTGTCAGATAAATTTCAGATATTTTTTTAAATTCGTAATTAAAAACTTTCAAACGTTCAACTTCCAATTGGCCTTCTGAAACTTATCTGATGTTGTTATACAAAGTTAACACTATCTAGCCAAGTTCAGACAGAAAGGTGTTGCCATACAAATAAGCTACATCGTTTTATTTTTTTAAAGTTCGAGATGCACAATATGGCAATGTAATAATGCACATGTTGTACTTGTTACTTTCTCGGTAAATCTATAAGGCATATCGTCTAGCTCTGGATTTTCCGGTCTTGCAAACAGAGAATACATAACATCTTCCATATAATAAAATGCATCAATGTTCATTAGTCTCGCTAAAACTCGAGAAAATATTAGCGAAATCGGTCCATTTTTTGGTCTTGAAATATTTGTGGACGTCCAGGGAAGGTTTAAACTATAAGAAAATTGAAAAATCAATTGACAGGATAACGTCTGTCGCGTCAGCTAGTATTTAATAAAAGTATCTCAGTTTTCTCTATTCTATAATAAATAATATCATTATTCTAATGATCAAACAATCAAGTAAACATTTTCACTAGTTCGACGCTCAATGGTCGAACAAGTGACAAAAAAACCTCAGTAGTTCGTAATAGAAGTTAAATCAAAATACCCATGTATTTCTCAAAAATTGTAGTTATATTCATTGCACATACTAACCCTGAACAATTTTTCAAACCAATGTTTACATATTAGACTGTAAGGATGACTTTCGGAAGCATGCCATCTTTTTATAATAAATTTCATTATTTTTTCGAGCTCTCTCTGCAATATGACGTGGGTCAATTTTGTATGGACTGTGATCCTTCTTCTTTCAAGTCTATTGAATCACGAGAACTAGGATGAAAATGGTCCCGAGAAACAGACGAAAAAATGTAATGTACCTAACGATACAAAACATATCAATATTTTGTATTATTTTATACTAACACGATAGTCAATTGTCTAATAACAGATCGATAATATTATACTTAGACTTATGACGTCACAAGTCTTTTGAGTTCAGACGTTCTCCTCATAAACATCAGCCACATTTAGAGCTAAGGTCGATGAACTTATCTCATTTCTGTTATGTAAGAAGAGAATAAGGGTTGTTATACAGATAAACGTGTGGGCACATTCGATTTCGGTATACTCAATGCAACCTTCCTTGTATTAAAAAAAGCTTTTTTTACAAAAAAGACAACCGCCTTCAAAAACCAAAAAGTGAAAAATAACTTTAAAACAGAACACACATGACTTTAGTTTCGGAAGTCGGTGGCAGTACAAAACAACAAAGAACAGCAAAGCCAAGCAAAGCAAAGCTTTTTTATTTTTCGCTTTTTAGTACTTACTGATCATCCAAATCCATTAAGAAATGGCAACACAGTCAAAACAGAGATTGAAAGTACAGAGGCCAGCACATCAAGCTACTACAATCTGTCAAATTTCTTTGATAGATTTTCAACTTTATTACAAAACTATAAGGTTCATATTTAATTAGGAAAATTTGACAGTTAGGTATGGCTTGATGTGCTGGCGTCTGTACACGGTGAGAAGGACATTACAACATCATCCATGTACATCTTTTTGCTTTCTGTCGATTTTTTAAAAAAATGTTGAAACAATTTCGATAAAATTTATATAGGACCACCCTTGAGGCATACCCTATCCATCAAAAAAATAATTTTCAAAATCGCTTAACATTTGCCGGAGAAATCGCGTAACAAATATGCAAATAAAAAAAAAAAAAAAATACAGACGAATTGAGAACCTCCTTCTTTATGAAGTCGGTTGATAATAAAACATTAACTGCTATGGAATTTATCTTGATTATTTTTTATAAATGTTTTGTATTGCGCTTTACCTACATTGTTTTTTGACATATAAAAGCAACACGAACAATAATAACCGTGAATATAATCAATATTTTGTAAAAACTTGATTTAAAAGAGGGTCCGTGGAATTTCTTGCTTGTTCTTCTCCATAAAGACCTAACTACATTTTGGAACGAGCAACTAGCTTCAACTGTTTGACTAACTAACCGACTCCTCGACAATTTAAAAGAGGCTGTAAATGGTTTTACTGAAATAAATGCTTTTAATTTTAATGCCGAACCAAATGTCCCAACCAATGTATCTTTTATAATTATGTGGATACACGGTACACACATGACCTGTTTCTAATCGAATATTAGGTTAGGTTGTTAATCTATGAAGAAAACAAAATAATTGTATAATAAAACTATCGGCCCGACCCGGCTTCGCATGGGCCTATAGCCTTCCTCGGTAAATGGACTATCCAACACAAAAATATTTTTTCAATTCGAACCAGTAGATCCTGAGATTAGCGCGTTCAACCAAACAAACAAACTCTTCAGCTTTATAATATTAAAGTATAAGTATAGATTGAAACGTTTAATAGGCACATACAGTACCTATGAGTTGCTCTAAATCGGTGCAATTTTGACGAATATATAACTGAAAAATCTATTACATGAGTAGTTCTTACATTTATGTTTGCATATCTCGTTATAATGATTAATTAGCAGATTTTTTTTCGGTTCCATCGTAAAAGTTGTTCATAATGATAAGTACAAGGTACACCTTTAAGCTCCCTTTAAGCTCGAATAGTATCCTGAGCGATGCATTTGTGTTTGTTGTATTGGTTTTTAACCGACTTCAAAAAGGAGGAGGTTATCAATTCGCTTGTTTCTATTTTTTTTTATGTATGTTCGGGCATAACTCTGTCATGGACGGATTCGCAAATTTCTTTTTTTGTTCGATAGGGGTTTATTTCGAAATGGTCCCATATAAATTTTACTACTAATTATAATACTGGTTTGATAATATCCTTGCGACATATTCATAGTTAAATGGACTTTTTATTGGGCATAACATTAGAACCAAGACCTAAACGATAGACCCAAACAATATTTTTCTGGAAAAGACGTCTACATTTTTGGAGCAAACACCCGAAACCGCTACAAGGGATATGTTTCTTTATCTGTCAGTTTACATGAAGTAAATCGGTAGATACCGCCCTAACGGCACTGAGGCCGCGTTCTGGTCCATTCTATTATCCTAACGACACCATATTACGTTTACCCAAAAATGTTTATAGCACATACGACCATTTGGAACCCGACCTAATCAACCGACACCGCTCCGGTGGCTGTAACTTTTTCTATACACGCCAACTTACATAGGATAATGTGTTTGTTGAGGGCAGATAAGACAATATAGGGCTGCAAATAACGATGTTTCAGTAATTACCGGCTTAATACTGACGTGTTTTTATGGATATGCGAAGATAGGGTTTGACGCACTAATAATTAAAATAATCGAAGTTTCTCTGCGGGATCGAATCAGGAACGAGGAGATCCGCAGGAGAACTAGAGTAACCGATATAGCAAAAGGAATGGCCAGTAGAGTAGATGACCGAGAGAGCACAAAGGTTCTGGAGTAGCGGCCGCTTACCGTTAGACGCAGTGTCGGCAGGGTGGACCAACGACCTAGTCCGAGTTGCGGGAAGCCGCTGGATAAACACGGTGCGGGACCAACACTGGGAGAGGTCTTTGGAGGAGACCTATGCCTATATTCGAAGCCCAACAGTGGACATCTAAAGGTTGGTTGGATGGTCTGAAGGTTGGTTGGTTGGTCTGAGGGTTGAGCGGTTAGCCTCGAGCCACAATGTGAACTTCAACTCCTTTGTGGTGAGAGTACCAACTGAACATCTGTCGACCTCCACGAAGGAGGAATTTTGGCCGAAACGTGTTATGTTCCGGCGCTTCCGAGGCCGGTTACCTGCTGACACCGCGCGACACACGACGGTCGCTTTACGTGTGAAATAGAGTATATTTAATTATAGTTGATAAGGTTTTAATATGTATTAGTTTGTTATTGTTTAAGATTATTTTGTGTATTTTATCTATGGGCCACAGTTGCCTGATAATAAAGTTATTATTATTATTATTAATAACAGAGACGTTTCGGATAGGTATTAACTTGAAAAGTCTATTGTAGTGAAAATAGGAAATATTTTTTGATACACAACATTGGATGCACAATACCTACCTACGCACTTCTACTGGTCAAAATAGTTGTCGTAAACGGTTATCAATAAATATGAAAGTGTGAACAACGTTGAATATTGTTCTGTTGATTCAAATAACCGGTTTTTCATAGGTGCTATATTTTTGAAGTTTATTCGTAGAATACCACGAAAAATCCAGTTCAACAACATTGTATGGATACGTGAAAGCTGTTTGAAAATAACAACACAATACCGAACATTTGGATATTCCAGTTTTTGAATCCGTTTTGTTTCCTTTTTTATGCTATTTTTGCGGGAAAACGTAGAAACTATTTTCTAAAAGTATTGTTTGCCGCATTTTAATAAAAAAAATTTTTTGAAATACTACGCTATGAAAATTTGTTCCTGTAAACGATTAAAGCACTCATCGAAAACCCACACGCTTCGTTCACAAGATTCAATTTAAAAAAAAAACAACCTCTCAGCACCCTTACGCACTACTATCAAAAGCGAACTGCATCAGCCCCATGCCAAAAATATTCACTTTAAAAAAAACCTCCAATATATTTAACGAACCGGGTTCACCGAACGGCCGGCATTCACGTAGTATGACGCTTTTACATCATATTACTCTCGCATTGAACGAGATTGATGTGTGAAAAAAGCTCTTGAAATTGGTAAAAAGGGAAGGCTAAGTGTTAGGGGGCGAGAGCATAGATTATAAAGGTATAGAAGTGAAACTCCCGTTTCCAGAACACTACTTTCGATTCTTTACCTTCTAAAACCTTTAAAACTTTAAGGGCGTAAGGAGCAATTTTGACGTCGCACCGGTTTTTTGAAAGTATATTAATGGTCATACAAAATTACGTGCCTACGCTCGATCATTGACAAAATTGACAACCCTTTAATAGAGTCTAGAGCGATAGGCTAACAAAGAAGTATGTACAGTCAAGGAATTTGATTGTTGAGCAAATTGCCATTTTCTTGTGTTATAGCCTACAAGAAACCACACGAGTGACCATGAATAACAGAATGATTTAGTAGTTCATTTGCTAATCAATCAAGTTCTCGTTCCCCTTCTATACGCTTTCCCTATTCTATGTGGAAAGTGATCGAAAAACGTAGGTCGCTACAATTTTGTCACGCGTCTCACTGAACAAATGTTCCCTCAAGATTCGGCTTAACTTATGTGGCGCACGTTTTATTTCGTGGTGAATCTTAGGTCGTATATTGTGTTTTATGCGTAGGTAAGGTGTTAACATTCGAAAAAACCGGTTTTTGCGACCTGATTCTAGATTTAGGTTGGGTCTAAGGCTAGAAAAGAGCCAGACACTATGTTTGGTATTTGAAACACGTTTTATTTAGAACTTTTAGGACGTGGTCAATAGAAAGTGATGTTAAACACGGTTCAGAAAAATACGTTTTCGACGAAAATGAACCTAGTCGTAAAATTGATAGAAAACGACTGTTAACCGAAACCAAAAAGAAACGAATATCAAAACGTGCACTTGTTTCCTATTCGAATAGAAAAGTGGTGTCTATTGTCATTACATATTAAATTTTAAAGTTATGCCTGCTTATTACTAGTGTTACAAAATATAGATATACTCTAACATACAAACGCTTACTTTCCAAGAATAGACATTTATGACAAGCGTAAAATGACTCTGACAGCAAACTGTGCAACTTTAAAAGTAAAGCCGCGTCTTCGCAGCGGTGAACGTAAACTTTTAGTGTAAGTACAAACATAGATGTAATAACACTTTGAGATACTGTACTGTAACTTGACTTGACTGTAACATACTCTCATGCACTCGGTTGTGGTTCCGTAACCGGCACGAGGAAATAGAATATGAATAGAGAAATACCAATGTGACTTTTTCAATCTCATATGTACAGACGGCAGCACATCAAGCCACACCAAACTGTCAAATTTTCTCAATTGAATATGAACCTTATCTTTTTGTAATAAAGTTGGAAATGTAACAAAGAACTTTGACAGATTTTTGGAGCTTGATGTGCTGGCCTCTGTACTTTCTAAGTTTATCTTGGACATCAATGAAATCTTTGAAGGAAAACATCGTAAGGAAACCTAGACTTATAATCAATTTCTCTAAAATCGCCAAATCGCCTTGAGCAATTGTGGTGATCAATGCTTGTGCCTTCCCTGTTTGAAAAGAGGCCTTTGCCCTGCAGTGTAACAATAATTATGCTGATTTTTACTGTAAATTGTAGTACAGACATCCTTAAGCAATTTTTTATGTATTTTTCACACCACCTGCTCGACAATGTCAAATTATAATGTCTTGCAAACCTAACTTAAAGTAAGTCATTTAAGACCTGAGGGCAATAATATTGTACTAAATTTCATTATGACCCGCTGGTCATTAATGTTGAATTCATTCACCATTAAGATTTGCACTAAAAATAAATTGTTTGAAAATCGAACTGGACACCACAAGTAGAATATAAATAAAAGAAAAATAAATACTTTGATTCTAGTACTATTGCTTTTTATTGTCTCGTAGATGGTGTGAAATGTAGAGTATTCTCATCGGGGATAAAGGTTTCTCCGTCTTGGGCGACCTTGAATAATACGCTGCACTCAGGATTCTTGTCTTAACTCCCTCGCTTTGCTCGGGACATAACGCTACAATCCTTAATTTTGCTCGGGACTCAATACGGCGCCCACTACATAAGAACCTACTTTATCCCCTTGTTGCATAATCTACTATTAAATATGTATAAACAAGACACAGAATAGGAAAAATTGTAAAAGTTGAAATTGAAGTAAATTATCCTTAACAATAAATAACTTAAGATTAAGTATTTTGACTGGCTTGCGACGTTGTCGTGTATGTGGGATGTGGACTTAGTGATCAATGAGCCGATAAAGAAGTAGTATAAATGATTAAATAATATATTTTTCATCCCACCATCTCGGAAAGAGTATTTTTAATCTTCAATATCTGAGTGGAAAAGCCGTTTTTATTCTCTAGAGGATAAAGTAAATTTATCTTCAATATCTGAGTGGAAAAGCCGTTTATATTCTCTAGAGGATAAAGTAAATTGAATTTAGAACATCGTGTGCACTAAGTTTGTGAATTAAAAAAAAACATTAAACCTATTTACTGCTACCTCTATGGTGCCGAATATATCATACAACTTTTTTTTAATTTGTTAAAAACTCAGACTTTGTAAACGTTTTTTTTTTGCATTTAGTCATTTCCTCGCTGAGGTGGAATGAAAAGTTACGTGTTGCACTCGAGTGCAAAGATTTTTCACCTCGTGCTCTTTTGATTCCCTCGCTAACGCTCAGGATTCTAATTTTGAATCACTCGCTGCGCTCGTGATTCAATTTTAGAATCCTTCGCTTGCTCGGTCATCAAAATTGAACACGCGGTTAAAAAGCAACTTTGCACTCTTGTATAACAAATAACTATTTTTAAATCCCAGATTTCAATGAAAAAAATCTGGTTTATGAACAACTGTGTCTCCTAAACACAAGTTATCTCATAGCCCAGCTAGGAGGACAGAGCTTCACCCATCATATTGTAGACTATAATTCTGTGTTACCTTTATGATTTAAATAACACCACACACACAACACACACTAACACTATTTAAAATAGTGTTTAAACTAATTTAACCATCAATGTAATAAATGTTATAATAAAAAAGCATCCATGTTCGCCAACCATTTTAACAGTCTGTGACCGAATTTCATAGTATTAAAGAACCTGTTCGTTTATGTAGGGACGCGGCTTAAATAAAGAAACGTGTCAATACGTCACATTGACGGTCAGAAAGTCTCGAAGGCAGCAATTACATCCATTGAAGCAACTGTATAGTAACATCGGCCGAATCGATTGACCCCTATCAACACGTAGTAACTGTAATTTTCTTCACCTCCGACTTACGTCAATGTATTGAGTAATCCTCGCATTATTAAAGTGTTAGAGGGTTCTATTAAAGCTTACGTTGAATCTTTTGTGGATTTGTAAATGCTTAATTAAACATACCAAGGAATTTGATGAAATGTGCTAGTAATGTTTACTTGCCAAATAAATAAGCAGAATGCAGTAATTCTTCCCATATTGAGAGCATTACAGGTGAAATGAACTTAAGCTACAAAAAAGTAAAAGTTGGACGAAGTAGGTAGGTGTAAAAACATAATTTATTTGTAAACCCTTTACATTTTACTGCCCACTGTAAAAATGACTTATTACCATTTGTTCCACTAACAATGTAACCGCTCAAACAAAAAACAAACGAGACAGACGAAGACTACATACAACGTTCTGACTCATGACAGCCAGAAACTCTGCGCGTGCAGTTTCATTATTACCTCCCCTACAGTCTACACCCAATGGTCTATAGGGTTATTGAATCCGGCGATAAGGTGCCACGGTAATTTCCTGTCATTTACCATCATTACTCTTCCCCATGATCATCTAATACCGTAGGGTGACCACACAAAAAGTACAGTCCCAGAATGTCTTTAGAATTTTTCGGAAACTATTTCCGTCGTCTAGAATTATTATTGAAAAGTTCGGACGGATATGGCGGTTATTGAGGATTGAAATTGGTGTACTTATAGAAATTAGGGGTTGAAAGGGACGAGCTCCAGACTTGGCTACCTCAATTTCGTGGTAAGTGTTGACCTTTCATTGAGGGTGTGGAAAAAAGGTAATGTATAATATTAATATATTTATACCTACCAAATAATAGTAGGAGCCAAAGATGAAATTAAAATATGCCACCATATTTAAGTCACGCCTCCTTTTTCTTTTATTTTTTTATCGTTGGCCTCACTTTGAATTTCTCTTGTATCGTGTGTGCGTTTACAAACATATAAACTCACAAATACACAAACAGTCAGACCCGAAACAACTATCTGTAGGTCATACAATATTTGTTCCGTGCGGAAAACGAACCCGCGGCACGAAGCGCAACAGCCACTGCCATCCGAATCGTCACGCGAAAAATACTACTAAGAACAATAACTCTTACTTTACTTAGCTCATGCATCTTGTTCAAATGAAATCGAAATTTTTCATGATAATACTATTAAAACAGAATGACACCATAATTTTGCATAAGGTATCTACTATTTAAAATATTTATAAAACTTTTAAAGCTTAAAATTGACTCCAACTCAAACGACACACCCAATCAAAAGCCATAAACTCAACTATCCTTCCTCGACCATAAACTGAAGCAAGTAACAAGAACTGAGAAACTAATACTAGAACAATATATCAAACTAATTTGTCGTCCCGGGTATAAACAGAAGAGGACCAGCCAGTTAACAAAGAGGGAAGTGACCGAGACTATGGAAGATCGATTAATGCTCCCTAATTACGCAATTTCTGGCGATCTCTAATTGTGGTGTGGACCAGTATATTCTGCGTGACAGTACGTTATTTCCCTCGAGGGCGGTAAAGATAGCGGGACGCGGTACATGTGAAAAAATATACTGGAATCGTTGAATTTTTAAAATGGGAAGTGTTTTTTTTTTGGGAGATTTGGGGTTGTTTAGAAAGCTGTCAGCTACAGTTAGGTACCAGGAAGATATAGGTAATTATCTCGTCTTTTAGCTATGTCTTACCAATTCTTAAAACACAAATCGTTGACGTGGCTCAAAAGGCTGCCCAGCTTAAATGGGACTGGGCTGGACATGTCTGCCGCATGCCGAACGACTTATGGGCCCGTAAATCCCAAAATTGGTGAATGAAATGGCGAGACGGGGCCGCGGTAGACCACGAAAGAGATGGCAGGATGACTTGGATAGCTTCCTTAAGAATTGGCAAGTCATACCTAAAAATATATAAATTAAAAAAAAAAACATAGCAGTGGGTTCATGTACAAAATGTCATTGTGCACTATTATTATCCCATCCACGCTTCAATCCCACAAATGACTGAACAGCCGCTTCTAGGAACTTTATAGCTATGTAAGTAGCAGCTACGTCGCGCGCAGTACGGCGAGGCTAAAATTATTCACTGACTCGTCGCATTGTTCTCTCATACTTTATTTGTCTCAGCACTAGCAACATTTTACTCCTTTTTGTACCGTTGCGTGTCGCTTAGGAGGTTAATCCCTGTGATTCTAATTTGTGTTCAAAAATAAAAGATCGATCAAAGGATATTTTCTTGTGGATTTCGTATTTGTGGAAGCGATACGAATTGGCTCTAAAGGGATTTAGATGAGGTATTTTTGTTGTTTTATTTGGGGTTGATTGGTTTTGGTAATATAATTATATTAATTTTTATTCGATTCGTGACAAAAATTTCATGTTTTCACGTTTTGCCCAGAACAATATCGTAATGACGTGAGCAGATTATTTAAAGACAATTACAGTTTTAAAAAGATTAGGTCTTGATTTAGGGAACTACAGAGTAAAAGTATAATTTTTAATTATGGTTTTTTATAGCGAAGACAATTACAGAGTAAAAGTATAATTTTTAATTATGTTTTTTTAAAGCGAAGACAATCCTTTGATAGCGTTTTACGAAAATAAACGTCAGAGTTAACTATCAGGACGAATACAACCATTACAGTATGCCAACATATTATGTTTTATGCGTTTTTCCAACAGAATACACAGTCTCAAAGTACATTACAGAGCCAAAATTACGAAAATATTACTAAATTAGATATTATTATTTTTTTTTTTTAAAGTACAAAATCGGTTCACTTCAACAATTTTTTACACCAGTATTTGAATAAAGACCTGATATATTTATTTTACGAAAATAATGGATATGCTCAATACATATAATTTTTTTCAGTTCCTTGTACGAACTCATTTATTTTAGACAATTATTTTAAAAAGCACATTTCTATTGTATATTTTTTTCTGATGCACACAAACAGACCATTGTATTGTACTAGTGTGTGTCAATGCTGCTACGCCGTTCTAGCAATCGTTTAGATTTTGAGTTGCGCTAAATCAAATACGCGCCCTTAAGTCGAATCAAATAGAGATGGACGTGTGGAGTGACCAGAATGGATAAGGTAAGAAATGAATATATAGAGGAAGTTTGAAAGTGGCGCCAGTGACAGAAAAGTTGAAAGGGAATCGTTTGTGTTGGTGTGGGCATGTGATGAGAAGAGATGAAACGCATGTGACCAAAAGAGTCATGAATATTAATTTGGATGGATGGAGAGGGAGAGGAAGGCCAAAGAAAAGATGGGTGGATTGTGTGAAGACTGATATGAATGAAAAGGGAGTCAGTGAAAGCATGACGTTGGACAGGACGGAATGGAAGAAGAAAACATGTTGCACCGACCCCAAGTAACATGGGATAAGGGCAGGAAGTTGATAATGAGAAGTCAAAAATCCCTCTTAATTCGAACCTGCAACAAAATCCATTCTCTAGTGAGAGTGACAGTGAGAGTGAGGGTTTCCTATTAATGAAGTCTCCTAGTATAAACTACATACCCTTCAAAATTCAACTTCTTAGATAAAGGTCAAGTACTTCTTTAGATTTTTTGTTAAATCAGTGAGTGACCTTTCGTTATAATTATGAAAATTTTAGGTTTTATTTTAGGTTCAAATAGACATGATGAGATTTGTAAGAATATATGTCTTAAATTCGATAGGTTTAATTTTTGAACCTAGTCGTGTATATTTTTCTACTACATACGTATATAGCTTCAAAATTATTACATGTTCTCTAATTCATCAGACTGCTCAGAGTAATGTACAGTTAACAGATTATTCTCTCGCTCAAAACCAAACTATCTAAAATGAAAATCTTTTGCTCAAAATGCAAACTAAAGGCCATTACAGAAAGTACTCAATATTATTTAAGATTAAAAGTTGACACTGACAATATATTTACTTAAACTAAAACTAATTTAGAAATATTTTAATAAATGCGAGTCTACTTATCTCTAGTAGACATTTAATTAAAATAATTCGTTTAATAGCAATAAACAAATAATTTATATCATTAATAATTGAATCACAATTTGTCTTTGCAATAGTCGGGTAAACATAGATCGTATAATTATTTGGTATAAGATTGCGTTGTAGGGTTCAAAATTAACTCTACAACATACATATTAAGCTTTTTAATAAATAAAATGACACGGATTTTGGCTAAATACTCACAGATGTAAATAAAAGAATCACTAGTGTTATTTGCTGTGCTGTTTATAACTTGGTTATATTAAAGAAATAGTTACAATTAATTAGCTTTCATTACCATCTACTACATCCTCCACCATCATCTACAAAGGTGTTGTGTTTGTTATACGTATATGTACCTACATAGGTCAGGGGTTAACTAAACTAACGAAAATAATCGAATATTCTAGCAGTAGTATTTTGAAACAATCTTACGTGAATTTAGGTGAGCTTTTAGTGATATTGAGGTGAACAAGCGAGAGCGAGAGTTTCAGCGTTTTTTTTAATGTTAGCAAGAGCTACAACAATTGCCCATGCAAGAAATCTGACAGTAAAATAGATAATTATAATATTTTTGTCGTTCAGGAGCTCATGGCCAATTAAAAGCTGTACGAATCGATCGGTCTAGGTTAAGCTTCGCTAACCGCGATCGGTATGTTGATAGGTGACCATCCATTTCATACTGAGTTTCTTCTGTGTCTCGGAAAGCAAGTAAAGCCGTTGGTCCCGGCTGTCATTCGTTGATCTTTGGCAGTCTTAATTCAGAAGCCAGTAAGTCTGACAACCAGCCTGAGATCCAAGGGGTATCTCGTGTTACCCAGCAACTGAGATGTGGAAGTCAAATCGGCAGTCGGTCCATGTAAACTGAAATTCAGCTGCATCGTGTTAGACTAGAAGCCGACCTCAACATACATTGTTGGGTATACGCTCCGTTCGCCCCTTGGATCTTGCCCCTGTCGATTAAAATGTTCCACTCATCCCGTTTTTTTTATTATTTTAGTGTAGTGATTCGCCGCTTGCGGCTTTTCCTTGTAAATTTTACCGCTTCCGCTAACGCTACCACTCCCGCTTCCGCTCCCGCTCCCGCTCCCGCTTCCGCTCCCGCTTCCGCTCCCGCTTCCGCTCCCGCTTCCGCTCCCACTTCCGCTCCCGCTTCCGCTCCCGCTTCCGCTCCCGCTTCCGCTCCCGCTTCCGCTCCCGCTTCCGCTCCCGCTTCCGCTCCCGCTTCCGCTCCCGCTTCCGCTCCCGCTTCCGCTCCCGCTTCCGCTCCCGCTTCCACTCTCGCTTCCGCTTTCTGCTTTCGGCTTTCGGCTTTCGGCTTTCGGCTGTCGCTTCCGCTTCCACTTCCGCCTCCGCTTCCGCTTCCGCTACCGCTACCGCTTTCGGCTTTGGGCTTTCGGCTTTCGGCTTTCGGCTCCGCTTTCGCCTCCGCCCCCGCTTACGCTTCCGCTTCAGCACCCGCTTCCGCTTCAGCACCCGCTTCCGCTTCCACTTCCGCTCCCGCTTCCGCTCCCACTCCCGCTCCTGCTCCCGCTCCCGCTCCCGCTCGCACTCCCGCTTCCGCTCCCGCTCGCACTCCCGCTACCGCTCCCGCTACCGCTCCCGCTACCGCTTCCGCTCCCGCTACCGATCCCGGTTCCGCTCCCGCTCCCGCTTCCGCTCCCGCTTCCGCTCGCGATTCCGCTCCCGCTTCCGCTCCCGCTTCCGCTTTCGGCTTTCGGCTTTAGGCTTTCGGCTCCGCTTTCGCTTCCGCTTCCGCCGCCGCCCCCGCTTACGCTTCCGCTTCAGCACCCGCTTACGCTTCCGCTTCAGCACCCGCTTCCGCTTCCACTTCCGCTTCCGCTCCCGCTTCCGCTCCCGCTCCCGCTTCCGCTCCCTCTCCCGCTCCCGCTCCCGCTCCCGTTCCCGCTCCCACTCCCGCTCTCGCTCCCATAAAAAATGGCACTGTTACTGACATATGACTGACTGAATGACTTCTTTGCTAACGTTGGTTCGATACATTCTCATGTAAGTGAATTGTAATTCTTGTGAGAATAAATGATCTCAAACCCCAACCTCAAAAAGTTCCACGCCGTTGCCGGTTTACAGCCATTGTTAAAAATGTCAACGAATTGCTATCAGATTTTTATAAGCCCGACAGACGTTGTCCTGTCCCGATCTAGGGGGATGAAAAAGGGGTGAAAAAAGGGGATGAAAAGGGGATGCCTATTCTCAGACCTACCCAATATGCAATTGTTTGAGTTTGAGTTTGAGTTTGAGTTTGAGTTTGAGTTTGAGTTTGAGTTTGAGTTTGAGTTTGAGTTTGAGTTTGAGTTTGAGTTTGAGTTTGAGTTTGAGTTTGAGTTTGAGTTTGAGCTTGAGTTTGAGTTTGAGATTGAGTTTGAGTTTGAGTTTGTGTTTGAGTTTGAGTTTGAGTTTGAGTTTGAGTTTGAGTTTGAGTTTGAGTTTGAGTTTGAGTTTGAGTTTCAGTACCTAAACCTAAACCTAAACCTAAACCCAAACCCAAACCCAAACCCAAACCCAAACCTAAACCTAAACCTAAACCTAAACCTAAACCTAAACCTAAACCTAAACCTAAACCTGAACCTAAACCAACTACACCAGGACCCGAGGTGGCGGCGCGTAGTGTTCCACGCGCGCCTCTCTAAGATGTCCGGGGGGGAGTCTAACACCTCACTCCCCCCCCTGACCCGAGAAGTGGCCCGCTGCAGCGGGCCGGCACCAGCCGGGGGTTGCGGAAGTATCTCCAGTTCCCGCGACCCCCGACGTAGGTGTGAGATGGAACACCGGGGTGGTTTTTAGTCAGTAAGAGTCTGACAGAAGCGGGTGCTTAAGCGGAAGCGGGTGCTGAAGCGGAAGCGGGTGCTGAAGCGGAAGCTGAAGCAGAAGCGGAAGCGGAAGCGGAAGCGGAAGCGGAAGCGGAAGCGGAAGCGGAAGCGGAAGCGGAAACGGAAGCGGTGGTGGAAGCGGAGGTGGAAGCGGAAGCTGAAGCGGAAGCTGAAGCGGAAGCTGAAGCGGAAGCTGAAGCGGAAGCTGAAGCGGAAGCTGAAGCGGAAGCTGAAGCGGAAGCTGAAGCGGAAGCTGAAGCGGAAGCTGAAGCGGAAGCTGAAGCGGAAGCTGAAGCGGAAGCTGAAGCGGAAGCTGAAGCGGAAGCTGAAGCGGAAGCTGCAAACTCAAACTCAAACTTAAACTTAAACTTAAACTTAAACCTAAACCTAAACCTAAACTTAAACCTAAACCTAAACCTAAACCTAAACCCAAACCTAAACCTAAACCTAAACCTAAAACGTATCGATCACCATCTAACAATTTTACGATTTTGAACGGTGGGTACTTTGTATTTAAGATCTTAGTTGGTCTGATTTATTTCCTTATTTTGAATCAAAACCAAGTCACCAAATTAAATTTTACTAGTTTAACTTCATCTCTATCGAATCTAGATACTATGTTGTAAAATGTTATCAAGGATTTCACATTATCACCATTTTCTGTCTTATGAAGAAACAGTGTCAATGCAATTAAAAATTATTTTTATGTAAGAGGTAACCATTACTCGAATTGCAAACATTTACGTACAATCTTGTCCTTTGACAATGAAAACTCAGTTGCGGTCTTACTAACTCGAAAACCGTCACAAAAAGTCTCTTGACCCAATTAAAAATCACTAAATACGTAACGTAGGTAGTCGTAGAATAATGTCTTTGTCGCAAAATCATTATTTACTGCCTGCCTGACACAGCAATTTATTGGAAATTACTATTAACATTAATATTGCCTATTAAACCAACTAAAGATACCACGTTCATTTACTCTTCGACCTCTAAATTTGCAAGAAATACTCTCCTTCATTAAAGAACATTCAAAGCCAGAATCAAAATCAAATTTGAAACTCACTTTCATATTCGTTGCCCCGAGATTCACAATTGGACCCGGTAGGTGGCGCTGTTGTCGGGTTCTATTTTCAGGGCAAGACAACGTCTGCCGGGCCCGCTAGTAGGTACTATGTAAATAAATACGTGAATACGATGTTAATTGCATGATAACCACAATATTAAAGTATGTACCAAGTATAACAAGTTACGAAATTATGTTAAAGTTAATATTAAGTTATGTTCAACAAAACAATTACTATTTACAATTATTATTTTAAAAGTTTCAATATTATTGTACAGAGGCCAGCACATCAAGCGTCAACAGTCTGACAATTTTCTTTGATAGATTTACAACGTTATTTTCTAATACCTATAAGGTGCATATTCAACTGGGAAAATTTGACGGTTTGGTATGGCTTCATGTGCTAGCGTGTAGTTAACAAACTCATTTTAGAATTTATAATATTATTAGTGTGAATTGTATTCTTAGTCACATCGACCCCCGCAGTTGATCATTCCACAGCGCACCGACAGGTTGCTGCTCTGTTCTGTTTGTGCTTAAAAGTGCCTAAAAGTGAGTGAATTGTGTGTGTTTTGTGTGTTTCGTGTAATAAAAACATGCCTGGTTATGTGAGAAACATTTTAGATTGGAGAAACAGATGATTTCGGCCCGAAATAATCGTTTCAATGAACATGGAAAACCGTTGAAGAGACGCTGATTCATTTCGAGGTATTTGTAGCTTAGATGATTGATATAAATGCAAACTGGTTATACTACGTGTGTTTTTATGTGTCGTATTATAGATATTAGGCGTTTAATTTGAATATTATAGTATTTTTCTTGTGGTCAATTTGAAAATCAAAATTACGTAAAACTACCAGAATCGTCGAATCCGCACTAGCCAATCAGAGAGCCGGAATGCGCATTCAAGGTCTTCCGCTTCAGCTTCCGCTTCAGCTTCCGCTTCAGCTTCCGCTTCCACCTCCGCTTCCACCACCGCTTCCGTTTCCGCTTCCGCTTCCGCTTCCGCTTCCGCTTCTGCTTCAGCTTCCGCTTCAGCTTCCGCTTTAGCTTCCGCTTCAGCTTCCGCTTCCGCTTCCGCTTCCGCTCCCGCTCCCGCTTCCGCTTCTGATTCCGCTCCCGCTTCCGCTTCCACTCCCGCTTCAGCTTCAGCTTCCACTCCCGCTCCCGCTCCCGCTCCCGCTCCCGCTCAAGCTCCCGCTCCCGCTCCCGCTCCCTCTCCCGCTCCCGCTCCCGCTCCCGCTCCCGCTCCCGCTCCCGCTCCCGCTCCCGCTCCCGCTCCCGCTCCCGCTCCCGCTCCCGCTCCTGCTCCCGTTTCCGCTTCCGCTTCCACTCCCGCTCCCGCTCCCGCTTTCGGCTTTCGGCTTTCGTCTTTCGGCTTTCGGCTTTCGGCTTTCGGCTTTCGGCACTTTTAAGCACAAACAGAACAGGGGGGCGATCGCGCTATTTTATAACATGAACAAATGTCTAAAGATCGGTTTTGGTTCAGCTCTGACTGTAATTCAGTTTTGGTTCGGTTGAATGAAATTTCGGTATCGCGCTAAAGTTTAAGTGATGACCAAAGTAGAACTGAAACTGAACCATTGTCATAATCAAAATATTGGATGTGTATCCTAGTATGGACATTGTAAACTAGTATCGTAAGCATAATCGACCGTCGACTCAGCGTTTCGACAGCACTTGTGTTTGAGTTATGTTACTTTGGTTGGAGTGCTAACCAAAAAAAATATCGAGATATGATTTCAAGTGGTTACCTATATAGCTTAGAAGTATCCTTTCAACATCTCGGTCACATTGTCGGCACTGTAGGTCTATTGTAAGGATTAGAAACTAACTGTCTGAAGAATTATATTGTTTGTGTATGACTGTTTGATGCCAAAATAAAATAAAAAAAAACTCGATAAGTGGAGTGATACGTGTTTTAAATATATTGAAAAAATCTGTGAATACGTTTATTTTGCATTGGTAAGTTTTTCAATTCTCTTAGAATAATAGTATTTAATTTTAAAATTATAAATATTTAAAGATACGTTTAGTATATTGTATAAAATAATTGAATTAAAAATAAGTTTTCAGTTCAATCTGTGACTGGTTTGTATAATTTATATTATTTACCAGCACTTTGCCCGCGATTTCGTCCGCGTGAATTTCAAAGATCCCATATTTTTTGATAATGCAATATAGCCAATGCACTGCACTCAGGCATAACGTAGCTTCTTATTGGTGAAATAATTTTTAAATCATGAGTAGATTGTTTCGGATATTACCCCCTACAAACTGTACCTCTTTATAATATTAACGATTATTATCGATTATTAATATTTATTTAATAGTACCTAGTTACAATTATTCTCTTTTATTTCATTTTCATTAATATTATTTATTTTTTTGTTATTTTTGTGTGTTTAATTTTTTATTATTTGATTTATTATTTTTAGTTTTTCGATATCTCATAAAGAACTGCATTTCACCTAACTTGAAAGCTACTCTTTGTAATCTTGCACTCAGATTTTTTTTTTATTGGGCTCGCACAATGGCCGCGTTATACTCGTGCGCCGTTTCCATGAAGTCTAGGTACCTACATTCATTCATCATTTTAACGATTTCCATTTACTTTTTATCACAAAAATTCTAAACCAATTCAGAAAAAGTAGCTCCGTAGTAACTTTAACACAAATTGTGGTTATGGTTTGGTTGCGTCTCTGTTCTAGTCGAACTTCGGTTCAACCGTATGTCAACGCATTAGCGCGATACGAAAAGTACTTAAAGTTGTATTTCGGTTATGGTTCAGTTTTGATTCGGTTGGGATATTTTAGCGCGATCGCCCCCCTGAGCAGCAACCTATCGGTGCGCTGTGGAATGATCAACTGCGGGGGTCGAAAATTGGTCGCTTCAAAGTGTTGCCTAGAGATTTAGCCTATGTGATACTTCTATCTCATTTATTCCCCTAGACTCTGTGAAAGTTTGAGCGAAATAGCAACAACCCAAAGTATTAAATATCACAGAAATCCGCGAAGGAATTTCGCGAACCATATGGTTCGATCACAGATAAGATCTGATTTTTTCAAATGGCTTTTTGGTTCCGTAACGGTTAAAGGGGGGGTTAAAGGGCGGTTAAGGGACTTTTACGCACAGCGTATGCCAGTCCCATCGTACCTTTATCCAAATACTTTACTACAAAATTACAAATTACCTACTACTATTACAAATACATAATTACAATATTTAGGCCATAAATTTGAACAGAACCTTCGCTCCGATACTACTTGGCTGAGAATAGGCCATATTTATCAATTGTAAAAATTAGGGATCCTTGAGAATATTCACGCAGACGAAGTCACGGGCAAAGAGCTAAGTTATCATTTAACCACTTTTTAGCATCTTACTCTACTGTGAGTTGAGTTTCTGGAGTAAGTGAGCCGAAAGAGATCAAATGATGGCAACAATATGAATTTTTTTTTAAGTAAGCCATTTACAAATGAAATAGCAGTTGTTTTAAAATCAGCAACATGACCTATCATGGCTGCTCTAGTGTTGTAATAAGCCAAGACACAATCAGGAAGCGTACATAATTACATAAACACGTCACCATCTCCAAAGGTTGAGAGATAACTATAGAACTCAGAAACTAACAATAAAAGTCAAAGTGAAATGTGGATCCTACGAATAATGTGACTAAGAATACAATTCACACTAATAATATTATAAATTCTAAAATGAGTTTGTTAACTACACGCTAGCACATGAAGCCATACCAAACCGTCAAATTTTCCCAGTTGAATATGCACCTTATAGGTATTAGAAAATAACGTTGTAAATCTATCAAAGAAAATTGTCAGACTGTTGTCGCTTGATGTGCTGGCCTCTGTACAATAATATTGAAACTATTAAAAATAATAATTGTAAATATGTAATTATGTTTTGTTGAACATAACTTAATATTAACTTTAATATAATTTCGTAACTTGTAATACTTGGTACATACTTTAATATTGTGGTTATCATGCAATTAACATCGTATTCACGTATTTATTTACATAGTACCTACTAGCGGGCCCGGCAGACGTTGTCTTGCCCTGAAAATAGAACCCGACAACAGCGCCACCTACCGGGTCCAATTGTGAATCTCGAACCATTCTCGAATCTACTGGAACACACACAAAAAATTTAATCAAAATCGGTCCAACCGTTTAGGAGGAGTTCACTTTCATACACACGCACTGAAGATTTTTATATATAAGAGACAAAACATAGTAAAACGCAACGGTTAAACTAACTACCCATCGCATATCAATGCAGTTTTCAGCAATAGATAGAGTGATTCAAGAGAAAGGTTTATATATGTGTAGTTTGCGAAGCCGGGGTGATACAAAATATTGTTAACCTTTTTAAAGGAGTAAGAAGTTTTTTGGCCATTATTTTCCATAGGTACGAAACTGTATCTTCGAAATGGCTGGTAGATTATTTTTTTACGTTTTACATTGACTTTGGCAGAATATTAAAACCTAGCCAATATATCCTATATTGGCTAGTTTTTAATTTTAAACCCGACGGTTTTATAACCGACTTTCACGTGAACGAAGTCGCGGGCAAAAGCTAGTAATATTATAATAGTAAATAATATACGTACGCAAAATGATATACGTACGCACAAAGACTGAGTTAGTGATAAAATATCTTCTGGTTTTAATGCAGTATAAACTACACCTGTTTAGACGTTTCCAGTACTAAAGATAATTGTCAAGCGCCGAAAGGTCATTGTCCTTATATTATGCGTGTGTATTGTTGCTAGTAACGTTGCTAAAATTGTTGTTTCAGCCATTGTTACGAATAGATACCAGGGTTGGCACGTTAGTTTCTTTAAAGTTTAAACTATGTATAGTTTCAAAATGAAATAAAAACAAAATCAAAACATTTATTTGCTGGAATATGGGTAGAAGTGTTACAAACAACAAAGGTCAAACGTGTGCAAATATCGATTGCATGCAAACGTCAAATATTATTAATCATTAATCAATAATTATCCATTACAAAGCTTCATCGATGTAAGTGTAAATTTTTAGTTTAGTTATCCCAAAATAAACAAACTTGGGGCATATTATTTTCCAATTTATTTTTATTAAATTATTTTAAAGTTAATAATAATAAAAAAAAAAAAAAAAAAAGCGCTTTGAATTGTTATTGCTGGACAGTATCATCACTTAAGATCAGGTGAGATGTGGTCAAACGCAAGCCTATTAGAATAAAAAAAGTAACACGGTTAGTATATTAATTAAATCTTTTAGATGATTGTGGGTTGGTTCAGTTTGGCTGAACTGTGTTTAATTGATAACGTTCTGTTCTGAATTCATTATTTTGACTTGATTTTTTTCATAGCGTTATATTTCTCTTTTAAAAGTATTTTGCAATTAAGATGCCGTATTTCTAGGCCTAAATGGTATTCTTTAAAACTGAATTTGGATTCAATTTTTCCTAAACAGATTAACATAATTATTATTATTTATTTGATAAAATAATTAAAAGCCATAATGTTCAGATTATTAGCACATCAATATAGTTATATAATGCTTTTTTTTTCTTTGTTGCTGGGATGGAAAATAATAATGTTTGTCCTCCGCCCTGGGGCGGGCGAAGGGTTCTGTCAGACTCTTACAGACTAAAAACCACCCCGGTGGTCCATCTCACACCTACGTCGGGGGGTTTGCGGGTTATCATGATCCTTCCGCAACCCCCAACTGGATAGTCATTACGCCTTGCCTGAGACACATTACGTACAATCCTCAAGCCTGCAGTCACAATCGATACAAATCACGCAAAATATACGGGTTAGTTTAATCCAGGCTGAAACGAAAGTAAAATTGAATTAAGGATTCCACACGATAAAATAGAAGAAAAAATAATAAAAACTGTGTTCAACTTTTAGCAGCAGTATTTCAAAGGCGTTCTATTTAATTATCGGTTTCCTATCACCTCTTTCAACACAGGTCTTTTATGAAGTAAAAGTAGGCATAATGTTTTTACATCACATTCTTTATATTCTATAGAATGTGATGTAAAAAGAATGAAATTTTTGAGTACATTCTAGTATTTCTATTTGTTCTGTGCGACAGCCCTGTGTACTAAGATGCGTGCGTGGCGTGACGCGCAATTTATTGGCTGCCGTTGTTAGCCCTTTGTGTGCTCATCGGCAAAACAAACAACATGTTTTTATTTCATTATTAGCACTCTCATTAGATGTTGCAAATATTCCCTTTCCATGTTAATAACACACATGCGTCGATAATACATTGTGTTAACTACTGCGAACTACTGCGTAGATAGTATTTATGCATTCAGTGTACGATTATTTTGCTTACCGAGTAACTGGAGGTCAGAGAGGCAGTCGCTCCAAAAGACTCGTAGACTGGAAGTCGACCCCAACATAGTTGAAAAGAGGCTAGGCAGATGATGTATAATTATTCTACATAAAACAAATGCTAGACTCCATAGAATTTTCAGATATCTATCCAAGACGATTTTTACTTATACTCGTAAGTTAAAAGAACAAATAGAACCAAAAAGAACAAAAGAGATATGGATGCAGGTCATCGGAAATGGTTTAAGTTTACTTAAAAACCGATGGATGTTTTCGAATGAAATTAAATTAAATTATAGAAATGTTGATTCTCAATTAAATTAATTTTATTTCATTCAAAAACATCCATCGGTTTCTAAGTAAACTTTAACTATACCTGACGAACCTGCATACCTATCTCCTTTGCTGACTGTACCTATTATGTATGATATTTAATAATAAAACATCCTTTTTATGTTTGTTTTTTTTTTAATTATTAAAAAATGTAATAAGTAAATAAGATGAATAAATGAAAAAATATAAGATCAATACAGACAGAAGACAAAGGTAGATTTTACCTACCTGTAAATCTAGTTTGCTATCGAAATGAAGTCATGAAAAATACTCCCGAAGCCAAGTTTCATGAAAACCTAGTCCAAATATGGTAAATTCAAATCTTACGTTGCCCCATATTTCAATACGTTCAGCTTAAGCTCGCAACAAGCTACTCAATCATGTAAGAAATAGTTCGTGGAATCGATTTCATACAGCGGTTGTGACTCGAAGGAAACTTCGCGAACGATTTCCATGTAGGAACGAACGACTGGTTGAATCGATTTAGGAAGAGATTGAAGAGAAAAATCAGTTTTTAAAGGTTCAAAAAGCGGCCAAGTGCGAGTCGGACTCGCCAAGTAAGGTAAATTGGGGTATACGATTTATGACGTATTAAAAAAAACTACTTACTAGATCTCGTTCAATTTTCGGTGGAAGTTTACATGGTAATGTACATCATATATTTTTTTTAGTTTTATCATTCTCTTATTTTAGAAGTTACAGGGGGGGGGGACACTCATTTTACCACTTTGGATGTGTCTCTCGCGCAAACTATACAGTTTAGAAAAAAATGATATCAGAAACCTCAATATAATTTTTGAATAGCTATCTATAGATACCCCACCCGTATGGGTTTGATGAATTTTTTTTTTGAGTTTTAGTTCTAAGTATGGGGAACCCCCAAAATTCCGTTCCGGTTCCGTTTTTTGCCATTTGGCTACGGAACCCTAAAAATGATTTTTACCAACCCCAATAAGGCTGCTAAACCGCATTAAAATCCGTTACGGAGTTTAAAAGATCTAGGCGGACTATACATACTATATAAAAATGAATCCCTATTACCCTTGGTCACGCGTCACCACGCGTGAACAGCGGGACCAATTTCGCTAATTCTTTTTTTGTTGTGTTTGCTATTGTAAGGAGAAGAAGAATATGAAAGAAAAAATTAAGAAAGTTGCGCGGACCATTCAAAAATGAACAAAAACCAAAAAAAAAAAAAACGTAGATGACGTAATTATTCCTACACCATAAAATTATACATAGATGACGTATTAGTTTCTTCAATTTTTGGAGGATTGGCGCAATTAGTGTAGGTAGGGTAGGGTATGTACGGTATACAGGGTAGGTAGGTTAGGTAGGGTATGTAGAGTAGGTAGGGTAGATTAGCGTAGGTAGATAGAGACAGAACAACGTCTGTCGGGTCAGCTAGTCTTTTATATAAAAATCTTCTGTACGTGTGTATGAAAGTAAACTCCTCCTATCGGCAGTACCACCCCAAGCAGCAAAATGTAGTCTAGTAATGGTTCTGGAACCAACATTTTGTTAGGATTATAACGGAATAATAAGCAATTATAACCACGGAAAAGGGCCCAATTTATAGGCGTCTTTTGCCTGATTTGTCTTTAGTAGACTTGGTGAACACCGCTTTGCCCAATAATGACCTTATAGTTGGACTACGTAAAACTATTTGCTCCCGCAAAGCTAACTATCAGCGCTTAATGGAACCAAACACGACAATAACAAATCTCTTACAAGCTCATACAAAGTGTTGTGAATTGGTGAATGTTGCTGCTCACATTTGTAAAAATGAATAGTGATAAAGGTAAGTTATTCATCCATTTCTTATTATAAATATTATCAATATTAATTATGAGTAGAGTGTTAACAATAAGTCTTGGATGTAAGTATATGTTTGAATCTGCATGGCGCACGTATTTTTTCTGTGAAGTATAATAAGTTTTTTATCAAAATTTTTACACGCCCCTTGAAATTAGCGTTTTCATTAAGTTGAATTTTAAAATAATGTTGGTTTCAGTAAGACATACAACGAAAAGTCGCCATCTTGACAAAGTTGGTTTTCCCAAATACATTAACAAACCGCTATAGGCGTACTTTGTTTAAAAATGGTAAATAAGAGAACCATTGCTTGGCCATATTGTCTGTAATTAGAGTTCAGTAAATATTTCTGTAACTGGACTGTTATTTTATATTGCTATTAGGTACCTATGTCTTATTTTAATGTTTTTTGTTTAGGTTAGGTCAGCATTGAAAATATAATATTTCTGGACGTCGATCTCTTTACGACCAAAAGGGATTTTCGAGCTTTTAAAACGTTAAGGTGGCCTGGGAACGAAACTCTTCGTAAAAATTTCTTGTTGTCTCACAAATGTCGTGGTTGTAACTATAAAGTTTCAAAAAGTCTTGCAAGACGGCCACGACACTTCTCCACACGACGACATATATTTTGATTGATCCCACTCTAAATAGAAGACAAAGTATTCAAAACCACTCATGTTCCTGTATACAAGACAGCCGCGCCGTACTGTTGGAAACTGCGCGCATGTCGCGAGTGTGGTGTACTTTTTATCGTGGGCAAGACATGGAAGGAATAGATGCACCGGCAAGGTTTTTAGACGATGTTACGATTGATATTGATTATATTCAATAAAATATGAAAATAAAGTGTTTTATTCTGATTATCCTACTTAACAATCTAAAATTAATGTAGATAGGTAACCATTTTCAGGAAGATCATTGTGCATTTTTGTAAGCGTTTTATATATTTAAAAGGGGTACACTACATAAATACGAAAAACTTTATTCCGAAAGTCAGAAATACGAATTTCAAAATACCGATTTTCATAATTCCGAATAGTTCAAAATTCCTAATATGGCAACTCCGATTTATCATTCATCCTATTTTTATAATACTAAAATTTCAAAATTCCGAACGTTTATAATTACTATTCTCAAAATACCGAGTTTCAAAAGATCGAATAACAAAAAGTCCGACATAATGAAAATTCCGAACATCAAAAATACGAATTCCGATTATTAAAATTTCGATTATTAAAATTCCGATTATCTTTATCGATATCGTGCAATCGTTTATCGTGCAAGCAAGCATGCAGCATGCAAGCAAGCATGCAGCGTGCAAGCAAGCATGCAGCATGCAAGCAAGCAAGCATGCATCATGCAAGCGAGCATGTAAGCGAACATGCAACATGCAGCAGGCATGGTTTCTGTCACGGCTACGGCGTTGCGGGGCTCCGGCGGTACCACGCGAGCTTATCGTCGCAGATGGTATTTACGCTCACCACCGCAGCTTCGGCTTACTGGCCGGCTTGGCCGGCCAGCCTCAGCCGCGGCGGTGGGCGTTAAGACCACCTGCTCCTCAGCTCGCTGGCCGCCTCGCCCCTCCGCGCCTACGCGAATTTAAATTACACTCTAGGGTTAGGGCAGACAAGACTACGTGGAGTCGGTTTCACAGCAATTCATTTCTGTCATTAACTTTTGTAGCACAACATATAGACATAGACTTTTTAAGATTATTTTTGTTATTGTCTTTCTTTTTATACCTATATATTTTTGTTGAAATAAATTCCATAGAAAAATACACCGAATAAACAATATTTGTTAAAAAGTAATTCTACTGTTTGATAAGTTTGTTAAACAAAAAAAAATTATTGAAACTTCTTTGAATTGTGTTTCTGTGAAATATGTTTCATTCAAGTAAATAGTCTTTGAAACAATAATAGTCGAAATAAAAATACAAGAACCAAATATTATATGAAACATTTTCTGGGAAACGAAATTCTATGAAATTTCTGTCTGCGAAACAAGGGGACACCATTTTGAATATATATGCGTAGCTGAATTGAATCAGAATCCTAATTTTAACAGTTTATTCGGAATATTGAAATTCGGAATTTCGTTTTTCGGACCGAGAACTCATCGAGCATTTGATTCTTCGAACATATGAAAATCGGAAAACAAACAAATCGGATTTACGACATTCGGTAAAATAACTTTCGTGATTTTAAATAATAGAGATTATAATTTTTAGGTATTATGAAATTCGGACTTTTGAAAATCGGAATATCGAAATTCGGAATAAAATATTTCGGAATATTTGGGTGTTCCCATTTAAAAGGATATGGTTAGACGAAAATTCGTTATATTTATATTAATTCTTGTTTGATAAAAAAAAATTCCCATCGTTTTAAAGAATGCAACTCATCTCATTGGGTAGTTAGTATTCATGGTCTTTAACAATCGGAAGTGGGAACTCGTTTCGTTAGTTGTCGCTAGTGGGTCACAGGTCCGAACAAAATGCCCGTTTATCTTTTCACAGTAGGTAACTATTTTGTACGGAACCTACTCCTATTTCTACGATTCGTTCTTCGCCAGATACAAAGATAGAATCCGACGATTTATCTGAACTTTTCGTTTGTAATAACCACTTCTTTTTAGCCGTTTCCATTTATAAAGATCCATTTTTTAAAGAGAAGTAAATAGAACACCACGTCGGCAACGAATACGACACAACAAAATCAAAATGTCCATACCGAGACTATAACAGCATTTGCAAGACCAATGTATTCTTGTACAGGACACCACGGATATAGTTTTGGATACTAAGTTAATTATATTAAACCTTTATAATCCTGTTAAGATTATAATAATATTGGTGTATACCACTATAAAACCGCTCCGTTTTACTTATAATTGTTCTGAAAAGTAAATTTATAAACCCTTATAAAACCAAGTAATAAATACAAATAGTTTCCAGTATATTTAGTTCTGTTTATCACTTTTATTGGCGTACTTTACTTATAGTAGTTCTTTAATGCTTCTTGTTAGCAGTTATAAGTATAGCTTACCAGTTTATTTACTCTTGAGTGCATTTACACCCTCGCGATACTTTTATTGGTCACCCAAGCTTATACTGCACCCTTAATTTCGACCTATAAGTAGTTATAAGCTAATGAATAAGATTAGATATACTATAAGACCCAACTCACTCCATGCTTGCTATTATAAGCGTGGCAGCAAATACTAGAACCGTTAAGAGAATATTATAAGTGTTGGAGGCCTATAACATCTGCACTATAGGATAATTTTGCTGCTTGGGACGGAACAGATAAATAGAGTGACAGTACCGATTTTGGTGAAATTTTTTGTGCGTGTTCCAGTGGATTTGAGAATGGTTTAAAGTCACAATTGGAGCTGGTAGGTGGCGCTGGTCCGTGGTCCGTGTGGTGTCGGAGGTCCGTGTGGTGTCGGACGTAAAGAATAGCACCATCCCATATCTTCCCGTGGGTGTCGTAAGAGGCGACTAAGGGACTCACCAGAGAATGGGCAGCAGCGTTCTCTGTGCCTTTGTAACAACCATACTGCGATCGCCAATCCGCCTGCCAAGCGTGGCGATTATGGCAAAGCCCCCCTTGGGGAGGCCTATGTCCAGCAGTGGACGTCTTTCGGCTGAAATGATGATGATGATGATGAGGTGGCGCTGCAGTCGAGTTATAGGCCTATTTTATTTTAAGGGCAGGACGACGTCTGCCAGACCCGCTACTACAATGTAAAGTGTTAGAGAACTAAGTATTTATAAGTTGAGTTACTACTACTGTAAAAAAAAAAATTAAATATTTAAAGACTATTTCTTACGAACAGGCAGAAAACTTGCTCGTAGTATGCAAATAACATTACTAGCAGATAATTTTTGTGTCTACGTAGGTACTACTAGCTTTACTTTAATTTAAGTTTTTTAATGTAATTTAGTGTTAATTTATTACAAATACATAGAAGCACTTCCTAGTCTGAAACACAGGTTCAACCTAGTTCAGGCAAATGGGCACCTATGTTCTATTTTAAATTCTAAGATATTATGTGTATGTGTCTTTTTTTATATTAAATAAACAATTATTATAATTATTATTATTTATATTTAAGTTGACTTTATGTTCGTTAGTGTTATACTCCGAAACTACTAGTCCGATTCTGTAAACTCTAATGAGAAGCTACGTTTTCTCTTAGTTAAACAAAATTAAGGAACCCGAAAAAAAAATCCGAAGTCGCGGGCAAAAGCTAGTTATGTCTAAAGTAGCTTTTATTTAGGCCTTAATTAAATACTTAAAAGTTTTTTTTCATTAAACGAAACGTGAGTATTGTTACAAATTATAGATTGAGAACAACGGATTACCTCACTGTGTTGTCGGGTTTGTCCGACTAGTTTCGATGGCATACGGCCACCTTTTTCAAGGAGTTCCACAGGATGACACATCGCCCGTCGCGTTCCTGCGGACACTGCGCGCGGCCGCGCGTTGCGCCCGCGCGGACGCAGTAGTCGGACGAACCCGACAATACAGTGAGTTAATCCGTTGTTCTCAATCTACTTAAAAGTTAGCAAAATTCTAACAATAGTCAAAAATAAAAATGATTAAAAGTAAAAAAGAAAATAATTTTAATAGGTGCTCTTACTAAGATAATGTCTTTTCTACACTAAATTGCTGCCTAAATGCCTCTCTTGCGTTGAACTGTAAAAGGGTTCACATTACTAGTGTGCCGTATTATTAATCATCGCCATTTTGGAAATCTTATGATTAGGGTTTAATTGACTACGAGACTACTAGACAGAGATCCGATGGTCCTGTCTATCTACGTCATTTTGGCATGACAGATTTTTCTTTTGTTGCAATTTTCTACTGTAATTGGGCACAGCCTCCAAGCTAACAAGCCGTTGGTCCTGGTTAATATATGTCGGATCGTCAGGATTTAGTCCATTAGATTCAGTCATCACGTGGGCAGAATATGGGTTTCGTACAATGCAAACACACTGGGTATAGGGTACAATACACTGCGTTTATTAAAACCACTATTTCTCAACTCAATTTAAATAAACACTGACTCCAATTTATAATTGACATAGCAACACTAAATAGACATAGCAACACTTAAACAACGAATCGAGTACAGTTCCGGGATGTCTTAGCTCCGATGCGATCAGAGACTGAACTTTGAATGTCCTGCTCGGTGTGGGCTGTAAACATCACGACTCTGTAGAAGCGCGCCAAAATGGTGGTGGTAAATCACGTGTTGTCGCTAATGGCACACTTGCGATTCGTTTCAAGTCTGTACTATTGACCGGATGCGACATATAGATTATAGATATTCATAAATTTTCCATAAGGGTAGTCAGACACCCGAAAGTCTGACAACCAGTCTTACCAAGGGGTATCTTGTTACCCAGAAGCTGGGTTGTAGAGAACAACAGTCGCTGCATGTTTGACACTAGTATTCTGCTGCTTCTTGTTAGACTGGACGGCTTCCAGTCTAACAGGATGCAACTCCAACATACTTGAGAAAAGGGTAGGCAGATAATGATTGAAGCTAGCAAGTACCCATACCTTCTTTAGTAGGTACATATTGATCTATTTATTTCAAATATTTTAGCCATTCTTAAAAATAGGTTTGGCGACTCGGGTTCCCAGACTTCATTTTAACATCGTCGAAATTTTGGCTCAAACAGTCTTGCTAAAATTGTAACTAGAATTAATTAAATCACTCTGAATTTTCGCAACTGTAATATGTAATTATAGATACCATTAATGAAAGTACACTCGAAGACAACGTTCTTTACAAACGACCTGCTGTATTATTCAGACCAATTCAACTAAACGACATAAACTTAAATAAAGAAAGAGCTCAAAGTAAATCTTAACCATTACTCTCAACTACTATCTAGATAACAGAATTGGGAATCTTAAAATGTAATGGTCGAGAAAAACTTCTTTAGGCTCTATAAAATAGAGTTAGTTGCCATAATAGCGTGATAGCGGCTACTTACCGCATATCCCTATAAAACTACGGTCTTTTATCGTTCGACGCGTAAATTCCCGAATCCTTGGGGATCGCAATAAATAGCTGAAATCCTGAACTTCGACCACTGACATCGAAACCTGATAGGACTTAGACAAGCCCCGCTAACATTCTGGTATTTACTTTGGAAAAAGTTTCGAATAAAACTTTTTACGTCTGTTCAATTTGGGATCAAATGGGCAATTGTCTTTTGATTTAAAACAGTGATTTGGTAAATCTTTATGAATAGATTAGCTATCTGTTCCAAATCGTTGATATTCTTATCAGTTCTGATTTTAAGCGACACTTAATTTTTAAGAGGATTGTAAGGTTCGTATATAGCCAAATAAATTATAGGTAGTGACGTTTAGGAATGTAATTATTCGTTTTCAGATTCTGTTTTACTTTGACCATATAAACGTTACTTAGTAAATTTTTGATTAAGGTTTTACTGTCTGTGGCTTTACTTGGTAGAAATGGTCAGTAACAAATTTTTCAATAGTCGCATTGGCTTTTTATTAATAAATATGTATGTACAGAGGCCAGCACATCAAGCTATTACAATCTGTCAAATTTCAACTTTATTACAAAAGCATAAGGTTCATATTTATTTGGAAAAATTTGACAGGTATGGCTTGATGTGCTGGCGTCTGTACCGTCATATTTTTTCTTCAAATAAAAGTTGAAAAGTCCAATAGATGTCAGAATTGTTGATACAGCAAGCCGTATACCTAAGTACTGTAGAGAAGTTGTAAGGCAGAGATGTTTTATGTAATAAAACCATAACTATTTAGTCTATGGTTAGAACATTCTGGATGCTTATAGAAAGATAGGTGATTCGATTATATTATTTGAATGTTGTTGAAGATAGTTTTATACTATGACAAGAAACTGTCAGGCCGTAAAGGCTTGGTCATGTATTTCTTCCTCTAATAATATATTATCTAAATATAGATCTCTAAAAGTTCTCTTAGGTCTTATTTAACGTAGCTTAGCTTAGCTTAGCTTATTCCTTACAGCAGGTACTCTCTTTCTCAGCTAACTTAAGTATCGTACAGTTCGACTAGAATATCATACAATATTTTCGAATCAGTTTATAGCTTTAAATAAGGCATTACAATTTAAAAGGCGCCTTATTAAACTAAAGTTTAAGAAGGGTTACGTAATCTTTAAAAGTTGCCGACGGCCAGGCGTTGTTGGACCCTTGTCAGACCTTTGTTGAACTCCAAAACATTTTGCCTCACAACTTGTTCGTTTTCACCTAAATTCTTTCATTAGTTAACTTTATAGCTGATGATTATTTATTAGGATGTGTTTATTGATATAAAACATTTTTGTGGCAATATTTAGATACAAAAAAGGAATTGTTTGATCATAAAATATTGTGAAACTGCTAAGTAGTTTTCTGTATTTTTAATGTAAGAGTAGCTTACTGAAAATCATTAATATTTTACCCTGAAATGCATGTTGTTGCCAATTATTTGAGTCTGGGTGAGAGAATAGGAACTAAATGTTGATGTACTACAACCTACGAGATAATTGTTTTACATACAATTAATTTTAATTATTTACTAAGCATAAGTATCAAATGTGCAATAAACTTCCTATATTATATCCGGTATCTTATTTTACCAAGAACAAGACTAGTATTATACTACACCTAATAAACAGGTAAGTAAGGTTCGTCTTTTAATTCTATTCAGTAACTTGACAGTTCAAAGAATAATAAAGATACCATTCTAAAACTTAGTGTTAGGATAGTGAATGATTTTGCACAAAGAACGAATGATAAAATAGTTTAATTTAAATAAAACTTTAAATGTTCGTATGTAAGATGTGGAATATAACTACAATTATTAATTGTTAATAAAAGTAAAAAGTAGTTACCTTTCTTTTTCTTCTAATAGAAACAAAATAAAAATTATATTATTTTAGTTTTGTCATTTAAATAGTGTAAAGATATAGATGTGTGTGTATAGATTTTTAATAGTAGGTACATATCGTGTTTTTAAGAAAAGTTATTAAATTTCAAACGTCAAAATGTTTGCATATAATTATGTAGGTACTTACATTATTTAAGTTCATTCAATTTCGTTCATTCACCACCTCACTACCTTTTTTTTGTTAATTTCTGGTATCCCTTCAACTGTCAAATTACTAAATAGAATCAAAAGTCGAACCTTAGGTATCCTCGATAGAAAACTCATTAAACAACATTAGTACCTACCTTAGTGTGTGATGAGTCTGTAAAACTATTTCGCCGGTACCACCTGTAAAGCTAGGGATGGCGTTCAACAGAAGTTACAAAGTATTTAAATAAAACAAGGTATTTTTTCTCGACAGTGAACATAACGAGGTGGAATCACGATGCACTCGATATAACATCGCAACAGCTATTACCTGCCGGAGTTTGCGGAAAATCGTTATTGCTCACCAACTTGGGGTTAGCTCACAGTGTCTAAATGAAAATTGGATACGTATTTTTTTCGGTAATAAGATTTTTCAGGGTAGTATTCTTTTGTGTTATACGAGGAATTGGTTTAAGGGTTTTCGGTTATTGAATAACATCGTTTTATTTATTTTTGATGTGGATAAGTCAGGTAGCTACAAGTTTTTTTTGTTGTTTTAAATGCAGATTTAATTCGAAAAAGCTATGAATGCGCGAAATTGTAAAGGCTCATTTACATAAACTAGACACAAGTCTGTTTATATCAGCGCAGTGACGTTTTTTAATGTTACAGCACCATGCTGAGATAGGAGCCTATTGGCCTCGTACAGGACCAATTTTCACCAGTTTTCTTTTTTTCTTTTTTAATGTTATTTTTGTGTGTGTTTTTGTCCTGGGGGGCAAATAAATACTTTTTTTTTCGTTCTTTATTTCAGTAATTATTTAAATGATGTCGTGTTTCCAATTTTTTTTTCTTTTTTACTTGTTTAACTGATCTTGTGCCTACTTATCAGAAAGTTATTATTATTAAAAAGTCAAATTATTTTAATTGTTATTGCATTCCATCAATAAATATTTTTCTGCCCAGTCCAAACGGTACACACCAAGTTTCTCATTTGTTTTCATACTTCATCTTCTTGCCGTGTAAATGGCAAACACGGATATTATACTTATTATGTGTGTATATGTATTTGAGCATGTGTATGTGTGTGTTGTTATTTACTATACTATTTAATGGATACTAATAAAAACATTACACCATTTGGAGATTATATACGATTTGAAAAAATATTTATTCCCCGCTCAGTGTACCAATAAGGTAGTAGCCTAGGTATTTCAAGTGCACAACTGCTGAGCGTGCAACATAATACTTTCCATTGAAGATGGAAGTGGTCACTTTGAGCACGACTTTGCTTTGCAAAAACAATATCTTTACAAAGTGAAGAAATATTGGGACATTTTCGACGGAAACTGTGGGGATGCATTTTACAGTTTTGCAATTCCATTGGCTATTATTTTAGACTGCGGCGGGAATTTTGTTTGCCTTTGTCGTCTGCAGCCGGAGGATACATTTTGAGAAATGATAAGGACTGCCAGACGGTCGTACTGTTAAAGTATTTTAATTGAAAGTTTTGACGTAATCTTTTTCCGTTTTTAGAGCTAAATAAATCTGCAGGTATACTAACAGCAGCTGCAACCATGGAATGATTTTATACACACACTAAATGACCTAAATATTACATGGATTAAATTGTTTATTTCTGGACTGCAACCATGCATGTGGTGGCATTTGCTATATTAGGAAGCTCATCAATTTACAGAGACACAACATTTTAGAAGCACTTTAGTCCCCATACGGTTTACACTATTTTTTAATAATTTATGCTTTATTTTAAGTCGAAAAACGCATTAAAGACTTTGGAATTTTCATTGGCTTCTAAGAAAATGTCTAATCTTTACAACGAGACAGCTGCTTAACTATTTAGATACACGACGAACGCGGACACGGGACGACACTTTCAGAATAACATATCGTTTTAAATGCCGACTGACAGATGACACATTTCGACATTCTTCAACTTGTCGTTTCTGAAATACGCGCCGCTGCGCCCTTTTATATTTATTTTTGCTCGTCACTGTTTGAATCACCCGTCGTAAGAATAGAACTCTATAACTTATTGTATTAACTGTAGAGTCTAAATTGAAATGCCACAGCACAATCGAGCTGGCTTTTTTCTACATAACACCCTTCACTTTAATAAGAACAGACAAAAGTCGGTTTAAATCTAATTCTTAAACACGCTAATGTGACCGATACGGGTTAGTGGACAATTAGTTAAACACAGTATCACTTTGGTAAACAGGGAAATTTGAAATCGGGTCACAGAGAGAATGTACGAGTGAAGTCGTTTAAATTGATATTTAGATAGGACGAAAAATAATATTTCTATGTCAGTTCAACAGTGAATATTTAATCACGCACAATTTATTGAGACCATTATATCTGTCATGGAGAGAGCATAAATATGTTGTCAGTTTATTAATACACGTGTTACATGAGCTACTAAAGACGTACACATGTTTAACAAACGGTACTTCTTTATTAACTTTTTTGTAACGTTTAACAATACAACATGTTTATAATTACCGTCAACGCAAGCAAAACGAAGAGGGTGAGCTTAAGATAATAGATCTGAGGGTGCAAATAATTCACGCTTAGCGTTTATACTGTTCAAATTCGCCAGAATGCGTACTGAGTCTGCAAAATAATTGAGCCATTCATAAGGCTCGTGATAGCGGTCCGGGGCCCGTCGCGGCACAATGACTAATAAGAAGTTAATCCGCAAATAAAAGTGGAATTGAAACAGAAGTGGAACGCCTTTGCGCGCCGTGTGGGTAGGCTAACGTCGATTTGTCTTTGTCGGCGTCACTGAACTCGTCAGAAATAGATTAAGCTCTCTCACTCCATCTAATGGCGCCTCATTTGTTTGGCTTTAAGAGAAAAATTGCTCTTAAACTCTACGATAGAATCTTGTCGATGAGTTTCGTTTGTTTGACTCAATTTGAACAACCGAATGCTCCAATTGCTAGGGTGCTTCTAAACTGAACGTGACATTGCTAACAACACTGGAATTAAACACTTATTTTTTAATAGCTTCTGCCAGTGATTTTAATTATCCTGCATAAACATCAGAATTAAGCCAAGTTCCTAAATTATCCACAACAATACAAAGACGAAATAAAAATAAAATAAAAAATATCCTTTACCTAGATCAATTATATCTATTACGTATGTCAAATTTCAGTTAATTCTGTTCAGTCGTTTAAATACGTGATAGAGTACCATATAATATCATTCATCCATTCTCTCAAACTTTCGCATTCATAATAATCTACATGTACAGATGCCAGCACATTAAGTCACACCAAACTGTAATATTTTCCCATTTGAACATGAACCTTAATCTTTATTAATAAAATAAAAAATCTGTCAAAGAAAGGACAATGCCAGAAACTCTATAGAACTTTGCCCCACTCAATAAAAGTCATGTGCAATATATAGCATCTTACTGTTTATTTATTGCTGATAACTAAACATTAGTCTTTAGTGACTGTAGAACTTGCGGTTTCCGTTTAAATTTAAAAACAATAAGGACATTGATTATAGGTTAAATTGTATTTTAGATAAAATGAGTTTGTATTTTGTGGGTAGGTATTTCGTAATCCGCAAGTTCTAAAGAGAAACAATTTGCTTTAGAAAGGTTCTATATTCATTACAATTATTTTCATTAATTTACTTTTTCTGTACATGTGTTACTTTTTCTGTACATGGGTGGGGCAGGATCTGGCATTGTCATTTGACAGATTGTTGTAGCTTGATGTGCTGGCCCTCTGTACCTTTTCCAAATTTGATCTAATTTGGTTCAACTTTTGTTATAGTAACATTTTGCTGGTAATGTAACCAACATTTAATGCAACAGCAGAAATTTCTTTTATCTACATACAACAACATATTTTCCCACACACTATTGCTACTCGGTACGAACACAATGTTAGTAGCGAACATTCCGCCAACATGGTCCTCGGTAACTTTGGTGTAAAGGCATCTTAACATTTTCAAATTCAGTTAACACTTTCAAGAGGCACCTTCAGCAAATTGTTTTAAGCTGTTGTGTTTCTCTTCCGTTTACCTTAAAAAATGTTATTGTGTTTCCGTACCTACCTTACTTTTATTTTATGCTTCGTTTACGCTCCAACTGAAAGTAAAGTCGAGTTTGTTCCATTTTCGTTTATTTATTTTTAGGGTTCCGTACCTTAAGTCTGCGCCGAGCAAAATAATTCAAAACAGTCGTCACTGTTAAAGTAATATAATCAATACCTTTACCATAATTACCATAAAAAATATGTACTGAATACCACAATGAATGTGTTAACAGATTATGGTTGGCAAAAAATAAGAATACTGTTTAATTTAATAAACAAAAATACGTAAAGTTGTACAAAAATCTTTAAAAAGATATCGTATTTAGTTGAGTTTTGATAGTAAACTGTATTTTTTTTTCACAAACTTGAGTTCATATTAATCTTTAACATTCATACAACAATTTGTAGTTTTTACATTTTCAAAATGTCGCTTAGTTATTTTATTATAAATTTTTGTTTTAATTGACGCGATGTTTAGTTTCATACAAACATACGTTGCGTATGATTCAAAACAGCGCGAAAAATTAATAATAAAATAACTAAGCGACATTTCGAAGATGTAAAAACTACAAATTATAGTATAAATGTTAAAGATTAATATGAATTCAAGTTTGTGAAAAAAAAATACAGTTTACTATCAAAACTCAACTAAATACGAGATTTTTTTTTATATTTTTGTACAGCTTTACGTACTTTTGTTTATTAAATTCAACAGTATTCTTATTTTTTTGCCAACCATAATCTGTTAACACATTCATTGTGGTATTCATTACATATTTTTATGGTAATTATGGTAAAAGTATTGATTATGTCACTTTAACAGTGACGACTGTTTTGAATAATTTTGCTCGGCGCAGTCTTAAAAGGAAAAAGCGGAGCCCTTACAGAATCGCTTTGTTGTCCGTCTGTCTGTCCGTCCGTCTGTCTGTCAAGACCCTGTTGAAATTTAAACCATAAAATCAAGTCTACAGCCCCTTGAAGCTGTAAAAATACCAAACATCTAAGTTAACGTAAAAAAAAAGCTACGACCTTTTATGCCGAAAAAGCGTATATTTCGACACTCTCAAGGAAATCAGTTGACATAGAACTATGAAATTTGATAAGTATTATCGTTATATACTACACGTACAGGGAAAAATCTGAAAACTATAGGTATATATTTGTACGGAACCCTCGGTGGGCGAATCCGACTCGCACTTGTCCGGTTTTTTTTTTACTTATTTGTTCGTAATCAAGTTCGTAGCAGACGCCAATTTTGATTAAAGTTCAGATTAATACAAGAAGTAATTGACATTTTGCTGTAACGTCGAATCCGATTTGAATAACGAAATGAACTTTTACAATTTCTGGAAGCCTGCTGTTGTTAATGAAGTATTGCTTTTACATTAAAATTTAAAGCAATACGGCTCGTAGTTTGTTTCATACTGCAATAAAAATAAAGTGCCGAATTTATGAAATAACGCTTCAAGTATTTCGTAACGTGTTCGCAGGCGGGATTGAAAGAAGAGAACGAAATTAAAAAAAGTGTAACTGCAGAATTACTTGCAGCAGATCTCATTCATACAGATAGCTCAAACCAGACGGAAAGGGAGAAATTTAGGTGTGCCAGGTAAAATCTTGTTGCTAAACTGTGGTGGTTTGCAGCTGCATTGTCTTGTGCATTTTTTATTAACTTTTATTCCACGTTGAATTTTTAGCTGTGCAAGTTTAATATTTTTATTTTTCTCAATCCCTTACAATTTGAATTGCTGTGTTCTGTATTTAAAAGAGCTTATGATTGAGACTTTCAAATTAGTTCGAAATTAAACGAGCATCTGCATTCATAAACGCTAAGTAGGTACCTAATGCATGACTGGAACAATACAATATCAAACTTAATTTCTTATTTGTATTAAAAAATATTTGAACAGATCAAAAGCTACGTTGAATCATAAATAAGTAGGTGCCAACTTTACGTCCCGACCAGCTTTCTGTGAATCCTAATATTTGATATTAAGTATGTAGGAATGTACTTCATATAATGCGCAGGATATTATAAATAACGTATTTAAAGTACATGCCCGTTGAAATCTAGAATCGATTTGTCAGCTAAAGTGCCGTGGCCGGGTTCAGAATCAACATTTCAGTATAACTCTTACAACTAAAATGTGACTGCTGGAAGAGAATTTAATATTTATAAGAAATAAATCTGTCACATTCACTGATTTTTGTTATAAGATACATTTTGGTAAAATAAGTTACTATGAAAACTAATAATATGTGGGGACATTTCAGACATGGTCATCTGACCCCAAACTAGGGAGTACGGAGTCTCCCTATGGGTGTCAGACAGCTGATATACATACACAAATACATTTAAAAAAAAAAAAAAAAAACATTAAAATAGTAAAATAAATAAATAGTAAATAAATAAACTAACTTTGACTAAAGTCCATTTCTTTTTCATTGAGTTTTATAAGCAAAACACAAGCGAAGAATAGGGACGTGGTGTTTTAGTCCTCCCATAATAATCTTGCACTATTCCCAAAATAGTAAATATTTTGTCTCTTCAAAACGAAAACGATGTTAAAAGTTTCCCAGAAAGTGCTTGCAAAATTAATTGCCAAAACAAATGAAATTATGCTTTAAACTCACAACACAAACATGAAACTACACAAAGACGTTACACTTCTATGAACACCTTCATCAATTCCCGACTCTTCACGCATTCGCACTTAAAGTGAGAGTTCTCTTTTAGTTTCACTGTTTCCGTGTCGAAGTTTATTTTATTTGTAGTATTTGTAGTACATTCGTGTGTGAAATAACCGTGAAGGCGTCGTGTAGCCGACCACCCAGTGGGACGATGACTGCTTAACGTGCACGCCGTCATTTCTTCTGATTTATTGAAACTCAAAGAGCTCTCGGCGAGATATCTGTGCACTGTCGGCCGAAGATATGGGGACAGTACGTGCGAATCGAATGTGGAAAAACGATAAAAACGAAACGAAATTTCTTTAGAACTTATGTTTAGATCACTAGTTATTATTTAACACATCAAGTAATACTGAACATAATGCCAAAGTTTATAATATTATGAAAACTTAAAGTTATGCACTAGAATATTTAAACGTGAACATTTTTATACACATCATCCTAACTATTCGCAAACAAATCCAAAAAACATGAATTAAAACTCTAATTACCGCCATCAACGCAACCACAACAAGTAATAAATAAGAGTTACTTTGTAATTGTACAATTTATACAACACAAAAAACAATATTTAAATCTCTTTTACTACGAATAGCATTCCATTTGGCCAGACATGTACAACAGATATTAACACCGGCTTAAATTAAATTCAGATTTGTGTTTTGAACTGTATTTTCTCACGCGGCTGATTTGATCACAGCGGCTCCCTTTTGTGAATGATCTAGCCACATTGTAAATTTAAAAATGATTATCAAAGACTCATAAATTACAAGTCATTGAAACTGATTTCTTGTTGTTTATTTATACGTTTGGTATGATTTAAAAACTGTAACTATGAAACTAGTTAAGCTAGTTTTGTTTGTTTGAAACCGGTCGGTTATTTGGTTAGAATGTCACAATGACAAATGAATACTTGTTCGTGATAATGTGCTTCTTTTTGAAAATTATAATAATAATAACAAGCACGTTGCTTGAGGGTTCAGGTCTGGGCTATCGATTGTGAAGAGGAGGTCAGGTTATATCTCACCTCCTTTACATGGATGATCTGAAACTCTTTACCCCCAACAATTTGCGTCTAATGGAGCTAATGAAAGTAACAGAAACTTTCAGTAGCGCCATCAGAATGGAATTTTGTGTGGAAAAATCTGCAGTCATGCATTTGAAACGAGGGGAGATTGTGGAATTCGTGAGAACCAAATCCCTCTCCTCAACCGAAACCTACAAGTACTTGGGTATGATCGGAAGCGTCAGGCATCAATGTTGCCGACATGAAACAATCGTTGAGGGAGCGCTTCTTTGGCCGCCTGAATAAAGTGTTAAATAGTCTTTTATCAGGTGGAAACAAGGTGCGCGTCTTCAACGGATGGGTTATGCCGGTTTTGATGTACTCTTTCGGCATACTCAAGTGGACTCAGACGGAACTTGACGCTCTGGATAAAAGGGTCCGTACATTGCTAACCGCAAATTGCATGCATCAGCCACGGTCATCGGTAATGAGACTGTATAGTCGAGGCTTTCTAAATGCTAAGTCCCTGCACAACCGTGAGGTATGCAGTCTCAGGGAGTACTTCCTTAATGCCGACGTGGGAATGCACTGAGATGTGGTCTCTGTGGACAAGGGCCTCACCCAGCTCTCCTTAGCGAACGAGAACTGGCGCAAACCTATAGTACTAGATACTAATGACCGCAGGGAGGTACCGCAGAGTAAGGAGCTTCGCGGGCGCTTCTACCGGGCCCTACATGAGCCTGATGTAGACTTCTTGGCGTCGCCGTATCCTGGCTGCGGTTCGGTGACCTCTTTGGGGAAACCAAAGGTTTTGTCTGGGCGATTATGGACGAAGATGATGACGAACAACTACCAAAAGTATATTGAGAAGGACGGCACGGTTGACATTTGTCGGGCATGCCACCGACCGGGAGAATCAATCCGATATATTATCTCTGGGTGCTCTCGTCTGGCTAACGGAGACTACTTGCATGGACACGACCATGTAGCTAAGATTATCCACCAGCAACTTGCTCTAAAATACAGGCTTGTGGAGCCGGAAGTACCGTACCACAGGTATGTGACCGACCCAGTTCTCGAAAATGGCAATATCATGTTGTATTGGGATCGATCTATCATCACTGACAGAACTATTGTTGCCAATAAGCCTGACATAGTGGTAATAGATCGATTAGAGCGTCGCGCAATGATTGTTGATATAGCCGTTCCGCATGACGAGAACGTCGTGAAAACTAAGAAAGAAAAACAAATTAAGTATCTTGACTTGGCTCGCGAGGTTGTCGACATGTGGGATGTCAATACAGTAGTCATTGTGCCGATAGTCGTTACGGCCAATGAATCATTTCCAAGAACCTCGACCAACATCTGAGGAGGCTCTCGTTGGGCAGTTGGATCAAGGGCTTGATTCAGAAAGTGGTACTCCTGGACACGGCGCGTATTGTTAGGAGGTCGGGAATCGAACCCGCAACACGCTGCGCAGCACTCAATCGCTCAGCCACCGCGCCAACCGTATCGAATTAAATGCGTTTTTTGTGAGTTAACGTTTTGCGTTTTACGTTTTTAATTGTATGCCAAAATAAATTCTGAAGCCGTATTACGATTGCGTCGAGTCGATTTTCAAAATGGAAGTACATACTACCTACTTAATCTTTTTGCAATTAGTATCTCTCATTAATATAGATAAAGCCTTAGAACCAAATGAACGTTATGCGAATAACGGGTTATTTACAATTTACGTTAACTCCGCGGGCTCTTGCAAGGCCCTCGGAAATGCATAAAACTTTACTGAAAGTTTTATACATTTTTAATGGTGCTAGTGTACCTGTGGTACTATTCTATAGGTAATACAACCTAAAACTCGTCGTTGCGGCAGCGGCCAGTTACATTTTCGTATTCATTAATCCATTGCTTACGCAGCGCTAGGGCCACGTGAATCTATGGCTTTTGTTGAAACTACTCAAGGTTGAATAATTGGACACTTTTGCCAGTTCATAAATATATGAAAAACGTTATTCGCTAAGCAAAATCAGTCGCTGAGTTCGACGTCGATTTCACGGCTGACACGATGTCGAATTCGCCGTCAAGCACAGCCACTAATGGTAACTATATAGAATAGCATAGCGGCTGAGGTATGTTTATACCAGCCGCTATGCTATGCTATAGTCAGTAACTACGTTAACATACTAAAATAAAATTACGTAGAAAAAAAAAATGCTGCTAATTATGACAATTTTACAGGTGGATTTTTTTATATTGATCAGGCATCAATATTGGTAGAGATACGTACGAGACTCATACCGATTAATTTTATATGTCACACAGCTTTTAATCCAGTAGATAAAAAAGCAAACTTTTCTAGTTGGTAGTTAAGCAAAATGTCTAAAATTCTTTTATACCTGCAAATCTTTGTTTGTTAGTACTACAAGTCTACAACAAACGTTTCTAACCAGAAAAATCGACATTTCATTTACAGGGTTGCCAGTGCCGTCAGTAGTTGAAGAAAGTAACAATTTGCTGTTGTTTTATTGTTCCGTCTAGGGCGGGAATAGGGCTGTCGACGTTTGTTTTATTTGTTACACCACTATAAAAGTGTTTATAAAGAGTAAAATGAGCTTAGTGCGCTACGCTTCCAACTAGTGCTTTGAATAGTTAGAGTGTAAACGTAAACTGTAACTTTTATAACGACTTTAGTTTTAGTGCTTGGTTTTGTAAATGTGTGTTTTAAGATTATTGTTGTTCATGGAGCTATCGGATACCCTCTCATCTAGACATGCGTTGCCGTGGTCGATATGGGAAACTTTCAACCGTCTCCGCACCCAGGTTGGCCGCAGCAAAGAGAATCTTCAAAGGTGGGTGTTCTTTAATGATGCCAATCTTCAGTGCCTGTGTGGCGCCTCCCCGCAGACCATGGTTCACCTTCTATCCTGCGCCGCATGCCCTGTAACCTACTCATGTGCGGACCTAATGACTGCGTCACCGGATGGCGGTGCCGTGAATTCTGGGCCAAACACAACTCACACATACACACTCGCACATTTACACGCACACATACACACACATGATACACTTCCATGTTTGCCATCGACATGCTAAGAAGAGATTGTTGTTATAATTCTTTGTTTGTATCATCATTATCATCATCATGTCAACCTTTAGAAGCCCACTGCTGGGCATAGGTCTCCCAAGAGGAGGGATTCAGGCCGTAATCACCATGCTTGGCCGATGCATGTTGGCGATCGCGGTAGGTAGGTGTTATGGTAGGTACTCAGAATGACGCTGCTGCCCATCCTCTGGTCAATATCCCCCTGTCGCCATCTACGACACCCACGGGTAGAAATGGGGTGGTGCTATTCGCAGCCGGCGCCACACGGCGTTTGTTTGTATAATCATTTTTAATTTTACATATGAACAACTGACGTGTCGTGATGGCCCAGTGGTTAAGACGCTCGCCTCTAATAATAATAATAATTCATTTATTTCAGGCTGCATAGGCCCATAGATAAATACCTTAACCTAAACATACATTTTATGACTTGTGTTAATAGGGACGACGGCGACCCGACGTGGCGGCGACTCGACGTGGCTGCGACTTGACGTGGCGGCGACTCGACGTGGCGGCGACTCGACGTGGCGGTGACTCGACGTGGTGGCGACTCGACGTGGCGCGACTCAAAGTCAAGGGAATAAATCCCTCGTGCTAGGGAAGCGGGCGCCACTTGCCCATCTCTACATAGAGTAGAGGAAGTCTCACGGAGAATTATTATTATTATCATTTATTTGTCAAATCAGTACAATCCAAAGTTGTTAGTAATAACATTAACGGGTCCATATTGGCTCACCTAAAGTTCTTTACCCGAAATTGTACTTCCTAAAGATTTGTAATCCGAATGATCACTCTTCCTAAAATTTTTCATCCTAAAGTTTTTATTCATACTATTTGTAGTGCTACCGGCGATGTTCATAACACTCATGTTTCCGAAAATTTTAATTAATAATATCATTAATGTAAATATATTTAAACTCCTACTGTTTTTTATCATAACGCTTCTATCCCTAAACATAATTACCATAATATTTTCACTCATACTCGGAAAGAAACATTTACCAAGTGTAATAAAAAATATATGTGGGTAGAAGATGATATTTATAGTTTTAATTTGAGGGTATGATTATTATGTGGGGGTATGCTTTATATAACGTACTGAGTTGTGTCTATTGCTAAGTTCAAACCTACTGCGCGTGCGTGCAAGCAAGCATGCAGCAGCCAGGCAAGCATGCAGCATACAAGCAAGCATGCAGCGCGCAAGCAACCATGCAGCATGCAAGCATGCAGCGTGCAAGCAAGGATGCAGCATGCAAGCAAGCATGCAAGCATGCAGCGTGCAAGCAAGGATGAAACATGCAAGCAAGCATGCAGCGTGTAAACAAGCATGCATCATGCAAGCAAGCATGCAACATGCAAGCGAGTATGCAACATGCAGCAGGCATGTTTTCTGTCACGGCTCCGGCGTTGCGGGGCTCCGGCGGTCCCACGCCAGCTTATCGTCGCAGATGGTATTCACGCTCACCACCGCAGCTTCGGCTTGCTGGCCGGCTTCGCCGGCCAGCCTCAGCCGCGGCGGCGGGCGTTACAACCACCTGCTCCTCAGCTCGCGGGCCGCCTCGCCCCTCCGCGCCTACGCGGATTTAAATTACACTCTAGTCGTAGGGCAGACAAGACTACGTGGAGTCGGTTTCGCAGCGATTCGTTTTTGTCATTAACTTTTGTAGCACAACATATTCACTTTTTAAAACAACATTTTAGTTATTGTCTATTTATATATATTTTCGTTGAAATAAATTCCATGGAAAAATACACTGAACAAACAATATTCGTTAAAAAATAATTCTACTGTTTGATAAGTTTGTTAAACAAAAAAATGTGAATAAAAATTCATTGAATTGTGTTTCTGTGAAATATGTTTCATTGAAGTAAATAGTCTTTGAAACAATAATAGTCGAAATAAAATTACAAGAACCAAATATTATATGAAACATTTTCTGGAAAACGAAATTCTATGAAATTTCTGTCTGCGAAACAAGGGGACACCGTTATACATGTTATGTGAAAATAAAATTACGCAAAATGAATGTATATAGTACTGATTATTATGAATAAAAAGAAATCTAAACAAAAAAGATATGACTTTGAATAATAGTGTAAAAGATGGTTATGTTGAGAAAATATAGGAAAACAAATAAAAGTATAATAGATGTTTATTGCTACTGACATTATGAAGTTGAATGCTTCTAATTATGAACATTAGAGACAGAGTAGTTAGGAATTGTGATTGTTAGGATGAAAAATGTTAGGAAGAACATTTTCGGATTTCCAATTATCGGAGTTAAAAATTTAGGTGAACTTTGGCGCACCCGACATTAACATTACAAACTAGTGTTATAAGTACCTGTATCTGTATGATCTCTGCCAAATTTCATCTTAATATGTCAAAGGGTTTTTGATATTTCGTGATGAGTGAGTGAATGACCTTTCGCTTTACGCGCGTACATAGTTAGTAGACGTCCACTAAGAACGGATTTTGTGACAGGGCCGGATTAAGGAGGTCTAATGGGTCTCGCAAGTTTGTATGAAAGTTCTTCATTTTTTGCGCTACAAACTTGAAATTTGGCAGGGAGGTAATTTATAGTCAGTAGACATCCGCTAAGAACGAATTTTGCGACAGGGCCAGAATAAGGAGTTCTAATGGCTCACGCAAGTTTGAACGAACGTTCTTCATTTTTTGTGCTACAAACTTGAAATTTGGCAGGAGGTAGTTTATAGTTAGTAGACGTTCGTCAGGAACGGATTTTGCGACAGGGCCAAATTAAGGATGTCTAATGGCAATCGTAAGTTTGAATGAAAGTCCTTCTTTTTTTTGTGCTACAAACTTGAGATTTGGTAGGGAGGTGGTTTATACTTAGTAGACATCCACTAAGAACGAATTTTGCGATAGGGTCGGATTAAGGAGTTTTGATTCCTTTGCAAGTTTGTTGAAAGCCCTTCATTTTTTGTGCTACAAACTTGAAATTTGGTATAGAGGTAGTTTATAGTTAGTAAAAGTCCGCTATGGACGAATTTTGTGACAGGGCTGGATTAAGGATGTCTAATGGCTTTCGCAAGTTTGTATGAAAGTCCTTCATTTTTTGTGCTACAAACTTGAAAATTGGCAAGGATGTAGTTTACAGTTAGAAGATTAAGCTTCGCTTCCGCTAAGATCAGATTTTGCGACGGGCTGGACTAAAAAGGTCTTATGGCTATGTATTACATGTTTGTATGAAAGTCCTTAATTTTTTGTGCTACAAACTTGAAATTTGACAGGGAGGTAGTTTATACGAGTAGTTAGTAAAAGTCCGCTAAAAAGGGATTTTGCGACAGAGCTGGATTAAGGAGTTCTAATGGCTCTCGCAAGTTTGTATAAAAGTCCTTCATTTTTTGTGCTAAAAAGCTTGAAATTTGGCAGGGAGGTAGTTTATAGTTAGTTCGCGTTCACTAAGAAATAATATTGTGACAACCTGCACTAAGGGCTCTCGCAAGTTAATATGAAATCCTTGGCTATTTGTACCTGAAAATTGGTAGATAGATAGAATATATTTATGAGATTACAAGTAGGAACAGATTTTATGACAGGGTCGGTTTAAGGGAATATAATCATTTTCGCGTGTTCAACAAAAATTTATTAATGACATACTACAAAAAAGAAATCAGAAAATACAACTATATATTTATAGTTATGTAGTTAGTGATAGTTCTTTACATTTTTTTACAATAATATTTACCTACCTTAAAAAATATTCGAGCTATAATTTAATGAAACTACCTACCGTAGATTCATTAAGTTAACTCGAATATGTTTTTGTATTTTCCCCTGGGTACCTCCGTGACGCTTTTCCGTAGTAAAAAGTATCATATAGTGCCAACGTTGAAAATGGCATTCACATATCACCAAATTAAATACCAAACTCCAGACAGTATTTTATACACGTTTGTTTATCCCACATTCACAATCGTTTTCTGTAAAACTATAGATTGAATTTTCGAAGGCCTCCATTTAAAATCTTTATTATTACCACTCTATCAAAATTACAAATACCATCTTTATAAATATATATTTTTGTTAATATAGGTACTGCAGCCTGAAAATAAAACTATACCTACATGTGGTGTATAGTGAGGTTTTACAAACATAACAAAATATTTTTCTTTTCTAATTTAGTGAAATAAATAAAATTTGCTTATCATGATAGCCATTTTCTGTTAACTGAAATATAAAAATAGTTTGCGATAAACACCATTAAACTTGATATCTTCATTAACGCGGACGAAGTCGCGGGCAACAGCTAGTCAATTAATACATTCAATAAACATGTCTAGAGTTCACAATAATTTAATCATAATGTAATCGTCCGACCGGATTTCGGTCACGGCGGCCAATCTCAATGGAGATCAGCCAAGTACGCAGAAGATATTATAGTGCACAAGTATGTGCGCAAATACACATTGTAATGTTCTTCATCCTCTATTAAAAAGGGAGGATTCTCCGACCAGATGGATGTTATGTCTGGTGGGCTACTGCCCGACGGTTGTAGTCGGGATTTTGTATATATCCCAATGTCGTGGATAATGCGCGATCTAGGAAAAGTCGGTTGTAGTTCGTATTATGTGCGATAGATGTAGCTACACCTATACACACTACTTCTGGGCACGGGTTGAAGGCAACTCTAGCATACTCGTCCAGTTCTTCCATATAAAGCCGTCAGTCCTATCTGCGACAGTCATCAGGAAGCTGTTGGCGCTGCCACGCACCCGCCATTTCAAGGATGAGATACGCTTTCGAATATAGCATAAAAATCGTCTATAATGCCTCAGTGGACATCCCTGATGCGCTGCAGTGTCGCGGTAGCCCCAACAGTGCCCTGTATGCGTTATTATATTTTACTCGCAAGGCGCTGTAAGCCCTCTGCGTGTTGTCGACCCATAGGCTGCAAGTATAAAAAGATTGGCAGTATGCCCTAAACAGAGTACCCGTTAAAGTTAGTATCAACATTTATCTTTGCAAGAATAAAAGTAGCTAGGTACCTTTCTTTCTCAACAAAGCCAATTTCCTCATTTAAATAGCACCTGGCCATCTGCAGGTTATAAACTAAGATCATAAGAGTAAGTGCACTAATAAAGTTCCAACTTCCAGCAGATGACAAGCCGTAGTCGCAATAACGCCGCCATTTTCTACGGAACCAGCTTTTTACAGTTTCTACTAGTTTTAACTCGGACATAAAAGTTACACGGAACTCTAAATGGGAACATTTTATTTTGGAGTTGTACACGAAGGTTTTAAATTGTTCATGCTTTTTGTTTTTTTTTTAAATCTGTTCATTATGCTTCTGTTTTATTTATCGGAAATTGGAATACGATGATCGAATATTGTTTTTTATTGAAAATATAATTGTCATTGCCGTTTTTCATTGGACTATTTAATGCCACGTCAGAAGGAGGAAATGAGTCCAGTGTTTTTTTGTTCCAACTATCTGGTTTTTGCAATTCATTTAGTTTTGATTCAGGTCAAATCTGGGTCAAATATTTGTTCTTCTTTTCGAACTGATGGTAGTTCATCCTATTTTTAGAGTACTTTGGACCATAGATGGCCACGTTTATCTAAATGTTAGCGTAGGGACACTTTGGGAACAGTAGGGATAGTTTGGTGCAGACGAAGTCAAGGATTAAAAAGTAGCTTAATCCTTTCTTGTGGTTCAAGCTTTGGTCTGTACCAAGTTTCATCAAAATCAGTCCTGGAGTTTAACCGTGTAAGCGTGACAAACAAACAATGTATTTTAATAGGAAATTCTCCTTTATTATGGGGGCGTTGGGGGTATGTTTGTTTGTCACATACACAAACAGCCAGACCCGGAACAACTATCGGTATGCCATACAAATATTTGTTTCATACAGGAATCGTCATTAAACTCTAAACTCATTTTCGCTAATGTAATAAATTGGTAACATTGGTCCTTAAAAATGGTTTCTTAGAAAAATATACAGTGGACAGAGAAGGATTTAAAGAAAAATATTAACCGAATAGAATAGGGTATTACACTCATTTTTGAAAAGTGTCTCAATGAAATTCTGTAGTGCTAATATGCCACCAAAAAAAACACAAAAATTTTATTCAATCGATCAGTGCCATAAAAATTAATCAAAATTTTAAATACGTCGTTGAAGAAACGAAAAATCAAAAACTTGTGAAAATAAAGACAATTTGAGTGAAATTCAATATTTGAAAGAGCTTTCAAAACTAATGTATTTATTACAGTGGCGTTATAGAGAGCTTATTTCAGATTAGTTTTCTACTATTTTGTTTCATTAATTATTTAACGTAATGGCACTTAATAAAACCCCAGTCATCCCAGTAAGAAGCTTGCAAACAAAGATTCTTGCTTCGAGCATGCAGCATGCAAGCAGGCATGCAGCATGCAAGCAGGTATGCCGCATGCAAGCAGGTATGCAGCATGCAAGCAGGCATGCAGCATTCAAGCAAGCATGCAGCGTGCAAAGAAGCATGAAACATGCAAGCAGGCATGCAACATGCACAAGCATTGCTTCTGTCACGGCTCCGGCGCTGCGGGGTCTGGGCGGCCCCACGCGAGCTTATCGTCGCAGATGGTTTTAACGCTTACCTTCAAACCGCCTGCTCCTCAGCTCGCGGTCCGCCCCACCCCTCCGCGCCTACGCGTTCTTAAATTACACTCTAGGCGTAGGGCAGACAAGACTGCGTGAAGTCAGTTTTGCAGCGATTCGTTTCTGTCACTAAATTTTGTAACGTATTGACTTTTTATGACACTATTTTAATTTAATGTTGAAAATGCTACCAAGTAACCGGCTATATATTTGAGATCAAATAATATTCCGAAATGTTGTTTTGACGGGGTGAAAATATGGCAAATAAATCATTTGGCAAATGAAAATAGTTCAAAAGAGACTTCGGCCAATAGGAAAAAGTTATTTTGTAAATCGGAGAAACATAGTTCGGTAAAATAATACGTATGACACATGATACTTCGATGATCTAAAAATATGTCAAATAATGCATATAGCAAAAAAGAAGTCGGTCAATAGTTTTCGGTAAAATGAAATTCGGATAAAAATAATTCGGAAAAGTGATCGGTTCCCATAATTATAGCTACCGTGTGTGGTGTGGTGGCTAGCTATAATATAATATATTATAGCTACGTATGTGACGGGCTTAACACGTGATACAAACAATAACAATACAACAACTAAAATGCTTCAAATATTGACTTTTACGTCAATTTCAACATCGAATTTTATTCCCAGCCTATTTTTCACTACAAACACGTAAAAGCATCACTCGAACAACCCAAAAGGAACAGTTCTCAACCCTTATTTATTCTTATTACGTGAGAAAGTAGATTCTTATCCGATCCTCAGGTAGAATGAACGACAATAGAATCTTCCGGTTGACATAAATACGGGAAACCTATGTAAATGTGGGAAATTTAGACGCTTGTGGAAAATGGTGGGGTGGGACTTACGACTCTTTTTAATGTCTCTCTTAGTAGTTTAAGCTTAGCAAATAGTTCTGTGGATTTTAGGTGATAAGTGAAATTGAAATATCTACTTCAGTCGTTTTGTGACACTAGGCGACACCTAAATGTAATGCCTAAGTGAAATAGGAACCTACTATTGAGTTTTTAACGCTGCATTGTAATGTAAGTTGTGAGGGAAGCCTTATGTAGATGACTGTTGAGTTGTGGACTGCAATAAGCCGTGATAAAATGGTTGTGTTTGTTCGTAATAGAAAAAAATAAAAAAAATACTTCATCGTTTTAAAAGTATCGTACATCCAAAAAAAAATTCTTAACGCGGACGTAATCGCGGGTAAGAGATAGTATACCAAGAGTACTTTAAAACTTTAAAACCTTTATACCTCTTTACACTCGCACTAAATGTAACGCCTAAACAAAATCGCCCTGTTTTTTTCTTTAACGTCCGGTTCAGAGAGTTGAAAATTCAATGGTTCATTACATCTAATTAGGTGTTAGTGAAAATGGGCAAAAGAAAGGCCTATCGCTGTCTACAAATAAACAGTCATATTTACATAAGGCTTCTCGCAAGTTCCATTACCTACGTTGCAACTTGCAGCAGAGGCACTCAGTGTTTCGTCACCTTTTGTCAAATTTAATATTGTGTAGTAAACTTGGGTGTGAACGTTTGAAATTATAACAAAATCTCTAAAGATCATATGATTTAATTTCATTTAACATACTTTTTTTTAATATAACGATCAAATGATATAATGAATTATTGATATAATTTCATTTTACCTAATTTTATATGGTATAACGAACATTCTCTATAATGCACATTTGAACTAATATTCATATAGTATAATAATCAGTTACTATAATATTTGAAATCTATAAGTAACGTTTAGTATAATTTAGTTATTGAATAATTTGGGTTAGGTTAGGTTAGAACAGTGACCATTAACCAGATTCCCTCTATTGTTGGTGAATCGTATGGGTTAGATGAGGTTATAACGGTGTCCCCTGGTTTCGCACACAGAAATTTCATAGAATTTCGTTTCCCTGAAAATGTTTCATAATTATAATATTTGGTTCTTGTATTTTTATTATGGCTATTATTGTTTCAAAGACTATTTACTTGAATGAAACATATTTCACAGAAACTCAATCCAATTAATTTTTAATCACATCTTTTTTGTTTAACAAACTTATCAAACAGTAGAATTATTTTTTAACGAATATTGTTTGATCAGTGTATTTTTCCATGGAATTTATTTCAACGAAAATGTATATAAATAGACAATAACAAAAATATTGTCTAAAAGTCAATATGTTGTGCTACAAAAGTTAATGACAGAAACGAATCGCTGCGAAACCGAATCCACGTAGTCTTGTCTGCCCTACCCCTAGAGTGTAATTTAAATCCGCGTAGGCGCGGAGGGGCGAGGCGGACCGCGAGCTGAGGAGCAGGTGGTTTTAACGCCGAAGCTGCGGTGGTGAGCGTGAATACCATCTGCGACGATAAGATCGCGTGGGACCGCCGGCGCCCCGCAACGCCGGAGCCGTGGCAGAAACCATGCCTGCTGCATGTTGCATGCTCGCTTGCATGATGCATGCTTGCTTGCATGATGCATGCTTGCTTGCTTGCATGATGCATGCTTGCTTGCTTGCATGCTGCATGATTGTTTGCTTGCATGCTGCATGATTGCTTTAACTATTAGCTATAAGCTATAAAATACGGTTTTAACAGTATGTTTCCTGATATTTACTTATTCATTACAGAATATTTAGACTGAAATTTAGTTAATATCAAAATTAGGTCAAAGGCAAATTAGGTCAACTTAACGTTATATAAAAAGAGCATTATACATATTGAAAATTATATGATATGAACGTTATACTCAATGTTATTAGGGCAAAAGAAGATTATATGAAATACAACAATCGATCACATGAAATTAGGTTATTTGTTTTTATAGCATCTGAAAATTATATCATGTGAACGTTATTTCAAGTGATATTATACTATCTGTTATTATGCAATATATTTCACACCCAGTAAACTTTCATCTCACGTTTAAGGACTGCCAAGACACAATGGAAAGAAAACAATTGAAAGTCTATATACCTACCGGGTTTACTAGAAAACTTTTATTAGGAGTACGCAGCAACGTTAACCTCGTAAAGTTGATTCATACTGCTTTTGTTAAGTATATTGTAGCATCAACAACAGAACCTTTTTGGAGTATAATGTGGAACTATAGAAAGTGTCAAGCTGACGTAATTTCTTCTAAACAAAACTGTATTTTTTCTCTTGCTGTCATAAAAGATTGTTACGAAATATCTCAGACTAATTTTCCTTAGTCTGAGCGAAATATACTGGAAAGTGTCAAAAAAAAAAAAAAGATATTACGTCAGCTTGACACTCTCTATACTTTTATATAATACTCCAAAAAGGTTCTGTTGTTGATGCTACAATATCATCTGCCTAGCCTTTTCCCAACCAGGGGGTCGGTTTCCAATCTAACCGGATGCAGCTGAATTGGTATTCAGCTGCAAAACACTGGTGTGTTTTACATGGAGCGACTGCCTATCAGACCTCCACAACCCAGTAACTTGGTAACACACATCTCTTTTTCTTGAACGTGGAGAAATCCTCATGGACCAGCCCATTGGGGGCGGACTCCTACCGGCTAAAACCACCACGGTGTTCCTCGACAGACCTATGGGCGGGGGTACGGGATTCACTCGCACATGCACCGCGCCCCCGCCAGGCTATGACCCGCCAATAACGTAGGCGGGTCCCATCGACCTCGGCGGTCTACACGCCGCCGAATCCTCTAGAGTGGCGCACGCTACACACTACACGGGCCTGCATCTGGTCGGGTGGTGGACTGCCCCTAAGCCGACCACCCGCAGGCCGAACACACCCCTAGGTAAGACTGTTGTCAGATTTTCTAACTTCTGACTACCTATAAGGGCTTACAAAGATCTACAAATAACAGTCGGGACCAAAGGCGTTTACGTGCTTTTCGAGGCACGGAGAAGTCTTGGTATGAAATGGATGGCCACCCATCCACAGACCGACCGCTGAAAGCGTAGCTTAACCAGCATCACTGGTCGATCAGTACGGATTTTACTTAGCAATAAAAATTGCTTGCGTTATTTATTCCTACTGAAATTGCAAGTTTGACCTACTGACCCATTGTCTGCTGCAGCTAAAATATAGTTTGAACGTATTACAGGTATGATATATGAGTTCCAATAACATTTAATACTGTAACACCTTTGCAGCCTGGCTTAAGCGCCTACGTTTTGCAGGCGGCAAACTTTAGTGGTTCAAGTAATTTGCTGGGATTTTTTTTTATGTGATGATCGTAATTTATCTTCTTATATAATAAAAATTTATCGTTAGTCTCGCTAAAACTCGAGAAAGGATGAACTGATTTGGCTAATTTTGGTCTTGAAATATTTTTGGAAGTCGAGGGAAGGTTTAAACGTTAGAAAATTGAAAAATCTATTGACCGGACGGCGTCGTTCGGGTGAGCTAGTTATCAATAATATAGTACATTATGGTACAAGTGTGTAATGTTGGTGATTACCGCTGAGGCGCCATTGAGACCCGAGCCGTTAGGTGAGGGTCTTAAGAGAGCCGAGGACGGTAATCATCAATAGACACGTGTATCATACGACGTTTTTCAACACACTTGTGAAGAAAATAGTTAATACTTAAAAAACATTTTCAACAGTGACAAAGAGTTGTGAAAAACATTCGCAATAGCGGGAAACATTAATCAGCTTTCTTATGCGCGCGCATCAAACAATGGCGATCGGCCATAGACTAAAAGAATGAGGTTTCTTTTGTTTTTTCTTTTCGTGGATAGCGTTCTAGCCAGGTACAAATTGGGGAATTCAAATTTCTTTATTACAGAGAAAACAAAAGTTTTAATTTAGTGAAAGTTTAATTTATTACAAACGTAAAATCATCTATTTAAATACGAAGTTGCATTAAATGACCAAGCAATAGGTACATTAATTTATTTGTACAGACAGCGTCATCAACACTGCTTACCCCCCACGCATTGAAATTTCTTCGGAAAGCAGTTAATGACGCTGTCTGTACTATTGAACACGATCTTTTTTGAATCGAAACTTTTTTAAGATCAAAGCAATTCAACCAATAAAAAAAACCCCTATAACTCACTTGTGAATAATAGCAATGAAAAAGTCACAGTTTGATTACAGGTGTCATTATGTGCCTAATTGCGGTGAAATTAAAGCCATTTTATGAGCAAGTGTGTTGAAAAAATATTATACATTTATTTGAACACAATAACAACAACACAGTACATAGCATATGGAAACAGAGTCTAAAATTATTGTCAGCTCTCCAGCTGGCTCCTAAACTAGGTATGCAGATCTGTATCTTAGGAGTTTGAGATTTTGCATCTTTTATTTATATGATATAGCTGATGCCCGCAGCTTCGCCAGCTCGACCAATTATATACTAAAACCGTCTTCTTGATCAATCTATCTACTAAAAAAACCGCATCAAAATCCGTTGCGTAGTTTTAAAGATCTAAGCATACATAGGGACAGACAGACGCGGCGGAGGATTTTGCTTTATAAGATGTAAGTGATTATGATAACCGTATTAACTGTGACATTAATTTCTGGTTGTTTACAGTGGTAGTTAACACAGTAAATGGAGTGAATGATTGTGATTGTGTATCTAGAAATGAATATAATATGAGTGTAGCGTGTTTATGGGTGAGTGTATGTGAAATGTGAGTGTGTGATAAGCTTTCTTTCAAGGGAGGCTTGTTAAAGTTATGATTCAATAGTAATTAAGTTATAATCAGTGTCGATGAAGCCTTTGTAAAAGTTATGTAATCATGGTGTTCATTAAGGTAATTTTCATATCAAACGGGCCAGAATATACGAAAATTAAGTTCAAGTTAGTATCTGTGTACGTAACAATGAAGAAAAGGTTTTCTACCCATTCTTAGTAAGTTCCCTAGTTGATGTTATGCATGTTGCTAACACTTTTTAAGCAGGCGCTTTCAAATTTTTACGCAGATTTTGTTGGTAGGAGTAGGTTCTAATAAATATATTAGCCTTCTTAATCTTAATAGTAGAATAAGTGTTTCGAATCTATGTTAACATTTTATAGAGTTCAAGTTTTTAAGTTTAGATGTAGGAGGTTTTCTGTAGAAGTACCTATCTACTGGTCTGATTAGTGATTACACGAATTATTTCATTTCTCAAACTTAAGAAGAATCATGTAAATCGGATCACAAATCTCAGCGTAATCGGTGTACATACATTAAAAAAAAATATACCAATCGAATTGAGAACCTCCTCTTTTTGAAGTCGGTTAAAATCCATAGAATAATTCTCACTGCTGTTTATCTCCTAATACTATTTCACTCCCAGCCGAAATAAGTTTCCTTTATGTACACTAATATTATAAAGAGGAAAGATTTGTATTTTTGTATGTAACTTAAAACCTTCTGATCTTATTTCAAAAATTCTTTCACCATTAGAATGCTACATTATCCCTGAGTAACGTAGGCTATATTTAGCAATTGAAAAAATTTGGGATCCTCGAGAAAATTCATGCGGACGAAGTCGCGGGAAAAGTGCTATAATAATAAATATGGAGAGAAAATATTAAAACCATAGAATATTTCTCACTGATGTTTATCTACTAATCTTGCTCGTTCTTCTCCATAGAGACCTACCTACGTTTTGGAACGAGCAACTAGCTTCAACTTTCTGACTAACTGACCGACTCCTTGACAATTCAAAAGTGCCTGTAAATGGTTTAATTGAAATAAATGCTTTGACTTTGACTTTAATACTATGTCACACACAGTCCAAGTAAATGTCCTAAATATTACATAAGTAAACACATAGTAAACGTGCTAATACTAAGTAAATACATATGCGACAACCTAAAGCGCCTACACAGAAGCATACTGCAACAGCCATGAACAAATATTGCCGTGACTGTCTTCTAAGTTTAGTTTCTGGAAACTCAAAATTCGGAGCTCGTTACAAGTAATTAAACAACACTTTGTACTGTAACATTGTTACTATGTTAAGTACCTACTTACTAATGCTTATAATGCAAAAGTTTGAGTATAAAAGGTATTATAAGATGTTTCTTAAGCAACAACAGAACCAAGCACATAATATAGGTACATAATAAAACTAAATTAGAGAGGTTCGGCTAATGCCGATTGCAGACCAAGAGCTAAGCTGAGTAGTTTAGCTTAGCTCACATCGCTGACACAGTTTTTCATACTTGTTTAGGGAGTTTGCAGTCTGCACACAAGTATGAAAAACTGTGTCAGCTAAACTTGCTAAGCTAAACTAACTTAGCTTAGCTCTTGGTCTGCAACTCGCATAAGAGAGGCTCGCAGCAACGTAAACAATCGGGCTAAGCTACGCTTGCGCTGATCAGTTTCGTGGACGGGTGACTATCCATTTCCCTACTTGCCTCAGAAAGCTCGTAAAGCCGTCTATTTTCTCAATCATCAGATAACTTTTAACTGAAGAATAGTCGGTTAAACATATTTTCTTTATAAAAGCTATCATATTTACTCATTGGATAAAAGTTAGGTATCTGACGAATGGAAAAATCAGCCCTTACAACCTAAAGCCATGACACATACACATGATGATATACATGATGCAATTTTTGTGCCTGTAGCATACAATACACTTGAAGCAACCAATTACTTGCATCGTCTGAACACTGTCCAGATGGTGTAATTTTCATTGTTGCTTCAATTTATTGCATACAACAGGGAATTAAATAGCACTATGTAACTAGTTATAGATCTTATCAAGGTAAATACCAACTGGAGGCGTTGGAAGTCATTGATAGCAGTGCCAAGAGGCTCATTAACAACGACTCCCTGGTTAGGGCTAAGCTCCAGAGCCTTGAACATCGCCGCACCGTTGCTGGCCTATCGGTCTTTTATCGGGTACATTTCGGAGAGTGGAATTGCACAATTTAATTCCCCCATTCCCATTCCATCATCGGAGGAGCAGAGATACGGCGAAGCGTCACCGCTATATGGTTAAAGTTCCACGGTCTCGAACCAAGCGCTTTGTTTCCACATTTATTGTGCGAACTGCCAGACTGTGGAATTCGCTGTTCGCCTCTCTGTTGCCTGATAAGTATAATCTGGGTATCTTCAAGGCACGAGTGAACCGGTTCATTATAGGCAAGCGTGTTCCAACTTAGGCCGCATCATCACTTAAGATCAGGTGAATTGCGGTCAAACGCAAGCCTATTTGATAATAAAAAAGGTCTATCTATCAATCTATCCAGGTCTATCTATCTAGGTCTTATAATTTCACAGATCAGGTCACATTAATGATTTTGTCGTAACTAGTACTTACTTTTGTGCCAGGCACGAGTTACAATTAGCTAACAAGCAACGGTACAAAAATAATTGGTTATGATGTTTCAAATTTTAATTGGCGTTTTTTTTTTGTGTTCTTTTGACAGCACGAGTTTATAACTTTTCAGACTTTTTGTACGTAGTTAATTAATGTAGGTAGTGATTGTTACTATGGGGTGGGTACCTGTTTTTTAAATATATACCTATTGGTAAATATGGTTACTTAATCAAATATTTAAGTAATATTACTTACCTAAATGATCTAGACTCCTCCGAAAAAGACTGGTCCCAAATAGACCTGGGTTGTGATTCTGTAAGACCTCATTTTAAACTTCCAATCTGAATCCACTGTGAGTTTCTTGATTGGCATTCTAAAGACTCGGTTGATAATTCGAATTTACACTAGCACCACCCTTGTGAGCGTGTCAGCGAGTTGAACTAAATTGACAGGGAGATTTTGACAGATAAAGTATGAGATGACGTAAGAAGTGGCATTCTGTAAGGTATTTTCCCCGTCACTTCAACGCTCACTTCGCACTCGAACCCGATTAAAAGTTTCAAATATATCAAGGTCATTTTGAACCTGATGCGAAGTGAGAGTGAATGTGAAATGGGAGTTGTTGTTTGAATTTTACAGATTCGACCTACTGGATAAAGACAAGTGGAAGGAGACAAGAGAGGTATTTGCCCTTCTCAGAGAGAAAATTTTGGCACAAAAAGGAACCTTTGGTTTTAGTTTAACGTCGTGGACATATTACTATTATTTACACACATTAATTAGTTTTTGTAATTCTTTTATTGTAAAACAACATGCTTTTTTTTTGTAACCTCCTCCTTTAAGAGTTCATCAATCATCATCGTCATCATCAGCTCAAAGACGTCCACTGTTGAAGAAAGGTCCCCATAGAATACATGCGAATACCTGCCGCTTGCATTCACCAGTATCCAGCGACCCTGACGATGTCGTCGGTCCATCTGATTGGAGGCCTACCAACGCTGTCTTTCACTTCGTGGTCGCTACTCGCAAACCTTTCTTCCCCATCTTTCATATCAATTCATTACCACTTCAACAACTTTACAACAAAATCTTGAAGGTACTTCAAACCAACCAATATTTTCATCAAAATGTATTTTAAATTCTACCCTAATCTCAACTTTTTACTCCACAGAGTACCACACTACAGTACTACAGCTTCAAAGTGAAGTTGCTCACGTGAAGAGCGTGCACTAACAAACTTGTCACTCAGTGTAGGAGCTAGTTAACAATGGGTTACGTGCATTAATACTCGACCCTACGAGACGACGTTGAAGAGCTGCGAACTTTTCGAATAGTTGACACTCTGTAACAATGAGGTGAACAAAGGATTTATTTGTAAATGTATAATTATTACGTGTAGGTTCTGTCTTTTGTGTTCTATGAAACACAATCATATTTTTCATATTAAACAGAGTAGGTACTTTTCTAGAAACTAGGAGCGGAAAGACTAAGGTATAACATTTATGTACAATTTACCCATATTCTAATGATCTGATTTGATAATGATTTTTGATTTGATAGTAGATTCATATGTGCTATCTAACCGACAACCACATTCTACCGATTAACCTCATGGTTAATCGGTACATGGCACTGTCAAAAAACAAAACAATAAATAATAAAATGAAAAATGGTTTAAGATGAATAAGAAAAGAGGATGAAGAACTACATTACATTTGATGCATTGTTACACGGTCGAAACCTTTTCTCAGAAATGCACAATCACGATGATTTGTTACGCAAACTATTTCAACGTACACAATAGCTATCCCCAAAATAGACAAACGGGAAACGCATCCACATAATACATCACTATGAAAATGATCCGCGACTTTTGCACCGCACTGCACGCCCCCGTCATAACGCATGTATGACCCTTTCGTCCGCCGCATGTCTACACTACCGGCCACAGTTTTAACCCTCCAGTCGTTTGTCATCTCTTACAACGCCTTCATATAAATACAAACAGCCAAGGCGGAAGCCGTGAAATTTAGAAATTCCTTTGTCGACGACTCGGCGCCACTTTGCCTTTATGCCTTTAGATCTACAAATTTTCAGATTTATTCTTTGAATAAATTTTGTGGTAGACGTTGTTGGCTTTGAAATTCAATTGGCTCGGGGTCGACACATTGCTGACGAGTTCGCTTCCTTTTTATTAAGGATTTTTTTGTCTAGCCTTTGTACACTGATTTTTGTTTTTGTGGAAACATAAATTTCAAAATTCCTTGTCTTTATGTTGTAACGACGTGTTTAGTATTTATTATGTACCTTTTAACGGTCAGTTTTGTTTATTTTTATTTTTATTTTGTGTTTTACCGACGTATATTTAAAACACGAAATAGGGGATATTACTGCAATGTTCTGGCACCAGAGTGCAGCACTAGCATAATCCGTAAACAGTTTTTCGACGAGTTATTTAAAGCGTGAAATTCTGCCTTTAATTGAGTTCTAAGTTGGGAAGTGTATTATATTATACGATAATGCATCAGTGCTGTGTATTTCGATGTAGAAATGAAGGGAATTATTCATTTCCAAAAGAAGAAAATGTTCGAAAACTTTAGGAAGCAGCTAAAAATGACCCTAAAATATGTTCAGGTTAAGTATTCAGGTGAGATAGTCGTATTTACAGAATAACGCTACCTATTATCATGTAAGACAACCAAATATGATTTTATTCTGAACATAACCTAGAATCCACTTTTAAATGGCAGCAGGATACCATAATATACTTAGTTAAAGTACAGTTAGGTAAGTAAGATTATTTAAAACATTGATTTATTTTCACAAAATAGGTACCTAGTTATTACAATTAATAACATAATATCAAGAATACAAGGTAATGGTTTACGGAATGTGCTAATGGCGCCCTCTGCGCCGAGTTTCGCGTAATGTTCCCTATTGAAAAGCACTAAGATTAAAATTGAATTTGGAATCTCACTCTGGAAATTGTTTGCAGAAACAGGAAAATTTTGAAATTTCGGTAAGTTCTGCAAAAATGAAAATAATAAAGGTTAGTAAATTGTTGGGAACTTCATTATGAGAAGGAACTAAATTACCATCTTGAACTTCTAAGCTCCGTGTCAAGTTGATAGTGTATAAGTTCTCTGTTTTATCATTCTTGTAAATTCTCATAAATAGCCGATCCTTGTTTTGTTACAATCTAGCCACCTAGATACCACTAGTGTACAAAATACTGACTTATTTTTTTTTTTAAATAAAGATTATTTTATTATTAATTAATATTATCAGTGTAGTTATTATAACCATAATAAGAAGTACCTAGACACTTTTTTAAACAAGGATCATTTTATTATTGATTATTATTATCAGTGATTTAGCACACCAAAAATAGAATTTAATTTATTGTTCAATTATAAGTACTTAGTCTAATGTACAGAGGCCAGCACATCAAACTACTACAATCTTTCAAATTTCTTTGATAGATTTTCAACTTTATTATAAAAGCATAAGGTTCATATTTAATTAGGAAAATTTGACAGTTAGGTATGGCTTGATGTGCTGGCGTCTGTACACTAATTATGCGTTGGTAACGGCGGTCTTTTCGTCCGTATAAAAGTATTTAAAATTCTATAATAATGAATCGTCTCCAACAATAACACTTGATCGCTCAAATATCAAGAGTAGGTACTTCTCTATCCTCTTTTAGGCAACAACGGTAGGTACCGTGAAATAAATTGCTCCACAAACGTCACAGACACATACCTTTCAACTTCAAATCCTGCTTCAATATTTCAGTAACTACCTACAATGAAAAATTTAAAATATTTGAGCACAAAATTCAATACAAACACTACTGATTGACTTCCCCACATATACAAAGAAGCTGTTCCGTATAATAGAAGTAGGTTTACATAAATATCTTTGAAAGCCGTGACCCAATGTAGCAAGGTAGATAATTCAATCAGATTGAGCAATTCGGTCTTTTGTATGTAAAGACCGTATACAAACTGGGGTTTGCCAACCCTGGATTGCAAGTCTCCGCATTGTAGAGGTGACTGATCAGATGTATGGATGAATGTTGCTTTGAAGTTTTTTTGTAGCAAGGAGTGTTTTGTTTTGTTTATGTGGTTTATCCCTTTTAGTTAGGGGAGGCTAAGTGGGGAGAAGCAACTTTTTTTAGTTTTTATTTGTATGGAAATACAAGTTATATAAAAACATGAAAAATAATAACAATGTGAAATGTTAATAGTTTTTAGTGTTGCCACAAATAAAGCTAGTAACGTAATTACCTACTAGATTTAATAAACAAAAAACCGATTTAACAATAAACCGTTATTTTGCTGCAGGCTAACCGAATAAAAGCCAATGTTTTAATTTACAAACAACAGAGTCTATTGTATTCCATTAAAGGAAAGAGTTTATATATTTTTTTAGTTTCAATTGCTGTTTTATAAACCAGATTCATATATAATTTATCTTTTTGTACAAACTAATTACTCCAACACTGTATACATAAGTATATTTAATAAAATTATATTACATTTACCAACCAAAACTTTTACTTGAATTAAAATTAAATCCAAATGGTACGATTTAATAAAATCGAGACATTTTTGACAAATAACTGATGAAAAAAAATGAAAGTTTTATTAAAACACACATGCCTACCTAATGTAATTTAGATTTTTTAAATTACAACTTACATCATTATGACAATCTCTGGAATTAAACGCAGCCAGGAGGCAATTTAGAGCTGCGGGATAATTGTGTAACATAGGTACTTGCCATCATAATCTGAATGATTTTGACGAAAATAAATAATTTCTATTGCTTTTTATATTTGGAAAGTTCATTGGCTCGTAAATAACGCAAAGAATTTTTCAGGAAAGGTAACGTTTTAACGAAACGGACTGGACTTTTAACGACCTGGACTTATAATTAATATAAATCTGAAATATAAGTTTGTCCGTGTAGTGTCGGACGTAAAGAATAGCACCATCCCATATCTTCCCGTGGGTGTCGTAAGAGGCGACTAAGGGACTTACCAGAGAATGGGTAGCAGCGTTCTCTGTGCCTTTGTAACAACCATACTGCGATCGCCAATCCACCTGCCAGGCGTGGCGATTATGGCAAATCCCCCCCATTGGGGAGACCTACGTCCAGCAGTGGACGTCTTTCGGCTAAAATGATGATGATGATGAAGTCTGAAATCGCCAATCTACCTTGAGGAAGCGTGGTGATCAATGTTATGCCTTTTCTACTTGAGATGAGACCATTGTCTTGCTGTGAGACAATACTGATATTATTTATTAAACGTATTTAACTATTCAATCAAGTTTACTAAGTCTTAAATATTTAGGTACTAGCTTCTGCCCGCGGCTTCGCCCGCGTAAAAAGAGCGATTATCCCAAGGGAACGTATTACCGGGATAAAAAGTATCTTATATGTTAATCCACGAAATGGTCTATCTATGTGCCAATTTTCATGCAAATCTATTCAACGATTTACCCGTGATTGAGTAACAAACATCCAAACATCTTCACAAACTTTCGCATTTATAATATTATATAGTAGGATTCTAGTTTCGCCAACGGTTCAAGAGCAATCATGTTTGTAGCTCCATGCTGTTCATTTATAGGTACAATGAAAATTACAAGCAGAATAAAACATTCATTACACAGTTCTATAAAACACTTGAAACCTACAAAGTAAACAAATAGCTAGGTACCTACTTAGTAAACAGAGTCAACAACAAATTCTTCAGTTTAACATCATTTTGTTAAATTCCTTGTTATTCTTCAGTTCTTTCGTTTTCTTTTTAATTAATTTTGACAAATTACCTAGCCTTCTCAGTTTCTCATTCCGTTTAATTAAATACTGAAGTGACACTCGAAGGCATGTTGGACAGAAGTGGCCTCACGGACCCTGCGTTTTGTACTGTTCATTAATTACACTTGATGTTTTTTGGTGTATGCACAGTTGCAGAACGAAAATATTGAGCAATTTTCAAATAAGATAATTCCATTACCACATAACGGGCACATGACACTTTTACGAACTGTCAATGACAAAATACAGGGTTTTTTAAACTATTCATTGAGTTTTATTCTGCAAAAACGAGCCAACACTCTTAATAATTAAATTATTTACGTCATACTCAATATTCTAAAAGTGTCACACTTTTATACAGCAAAAAGAGGTCACATCCAAAACGTATGCTTAAAATAGATTTAAAAGAATCAGCGTTAAATTACATTTAGGTACTTTGAAAAATAAGAGCAAATTTTAACATTATTTTTATTCATTTTAGCAGAATTAACCCCAATTATAAAATATCGATTACCTAAAAACAGACATACTTTTTTAGGTCTCGACCCAGAATCCCTATAATCATGATAGAACTTTTTTCGTCGGCCATTCTATTTTCGAATTGATACCATTTTCCCTCTTTTGCAAAAAACAGTACCTATTTATTTTGAAGGGTGTGGCGAATAAAAAGTATGTATATCTATGTAACGCAATATTTTAAAGCACACTCGGCACGACACGTGTTATAATTCACCCCATATTCAAAGATTTATGATAATATGGTGTGCAAGTAAATTCCAGCCTTATTGTATTTATGCCCTTATCTGTCGCGACATGCATCGTATTATACTCTTCCAAAACATAAACAAAACAGAACGCAATTTTCATACCCAAGTCAATAGCTTAGAATAATAAGTGATAGTAAGTAATATTGGGGAAATCCACATAAGAGTCCCCTTATTCTTTAGCGTTACCTTTGGTTCTCATATTTTTGTCACCTTTTCGATTGAATGAGAGTATGAAGTACTTGTATGGTTTATAAAACGAGTGGACACTTTCTACTTCTTTTCGTATTGGTATTAAATTATAAGTACATTCAATTTGTAGCATTTACCACACGTAGAAGTTTTACTAAACGACACAGATTTTTTTTTCTGTTCATTAAAAAACATAAATATGCGACGTGTAAAAATCACACATTGTTAGATTGTCGTTAATTAGCTACGCATACTGCTCATCAAACTATGTAGATACAGTTGAGCAAAAAAATATTGTGGGGATAAACGACTTTTATAATTATTGGTATGATGAATCACTGTTTAGGTTTGCATGTAATGTGCGTGTAAAACATTGTGCTGACGGGTGCATGCAATAGTTCAGGGATCGTGGAGATATTCAAGGTTTAGTTTAAACATTTAAAACTTGTCTTTGTAAAATATCGTAAAAAAGTTGGAATTTCGACCTCTAATTTTTTCAGCTCATTCAAAATTTGTCATACCCATTATACTCACTACGCATTAAAAACCACTTTATTAATCATTTTATTCACTCAAAGTTGAAAATACGAACCGTTAATAATAAGATCGTATTTAAAATTAAAATTAATCGACATCTCCAAAACGTTACTCTAGTAGGGGCCGCAAGTAGAACATGGAAGGCAATTCCGGGGTGCTCTGCGTAGCGGGTTTACTTCACGAACCATTAAATTTTCCTGTTTGCATTTTTTAGCATACGTTACTCCCAAGACGAGAATTCTACTACCGTTTTACGATTGTAGTTTTAGGGGAAGCGTTTCCTTTGAGCGCCGCACTACCGCCGCGAATTTATTGAATTTTATACTCATTGTGATCACACTTAAGTGAATTAGGAACGAATTTTAATGGTAGGGGCGGGAATAATTGCCGATTTTTATGTCAGTGGCATTTATATTTTGCGTTTATTCAATTGGAAGTCTATCAAATTAATGTACTTACGTTTTTAGTTGTAGGTATACGTTGCTCTTAATATTGGGTAATAAATGCCTAGTAGGTATATTTCTCGATAAAGATAATTGAAGAAGAAAGGAGATAGGTTTCAGATCCACCCATTGTACTTACATCATCCATTGCGAGTATAAATATGCCAATTACAGTAAAGAAATCAATTAGATAGGAATAACGATTGTAGAAATTCCTACGTTAGCAGTATTACACCTGAATATAGATAGAGCACCCACTGGTACTGGGTGAGATCTAATGATGCATCACTTGCATAAGTAATTAGATCCCAACAGGCGCATACATAATTAATGTTAATTTATTGATAATACTCTGTGTAATTAATGTTTTAGAAGCTTATCTTAATAGTGTGGTTTAATCGACAATCAAATAAGGAAACGCAGGAAATATAAATATTATAAAAAATTAAGAATGCTATAAAAGCGCGTATTGTTTTTGTAAACTTGCGTTTCCTTAGCATAGCTGACTGCGGTTGATTAAAGGGTCTTAAAAATGCCAATAATGATTTGTTCCTAAATATGCACTAGAAATAATAAATTGTGAATCAAATTGGGTAATTGACGTGACCAAATAATTGTCATACTTCTCATGATTTGTCAAAATACGATTGCCCCATAATCTATGGGGCAATCGTATTTTGACCATATATGTACATGTACAACTGTGTATGTTTTGACCATATTTGTTGTATTTTGTATGGCCATAGTAACCGTGCACTTACTTGGCAACACAATCGGCTGTTTATTGATTTCAAAACAAAAAAATCGAATTTTACAGTTAATTAAAAATGAATTGGGTTTTCAGGGTTAAAATTTATATATTTTTTTATAGAAATTGCGACTTTGTGTTATTATATAATAGTGTGTTCTATTGGAAAATTGAGAGGAGCAGTAGAATGGTAGCGTATATTCATTCGTGGTTAATTTTTCACACGCAAGTTACAATCACAGGTTACCCAAGTATTTTAATATAAACAAACCGTAACTATGCTAATTTCAAATCAGTGACAGACATGTTAAATATGATTATTCTCACAGGCCTGTGCATACATAAATATGCGACCTTCAATACGCTCCCTTAATTTATTACACATGCGTATGATTACTTCTGTACTTGTTAGTACTCGGTACACAAAACTAAATAATTCACTAACACTTCTGTGTTCAACTATACTACGCTGTATCCAAAAATATAGTACAAAAACAGAATAAATCTAACAAAATAAAGTATGCATAACCAAACTACATTTAGAAAATTATCTATTACACAAAGCACTTTTAAAACCAATTGTAATAATGAGAGCAGCAGTGGAATGGTAAATATATTCAATCGTGGTTAATTTTTCACACGCAAGTTACAATCACAGGTTACCCAAGTATTTTAATATAAACAAACCGTAACTATACTAATTTCAAATCAGTGACAGACTTGTTAATATGATTATTCTCACAGGCCGTGTATACATTAATATGCGACCTCCAATATGTTCCTCATAACTTTGGGTCTTAAACTTTAGTGTGGTCACGATTCCCCGATTCCGATTCCCGGTCGTTTTTTAATTCCTTCTTTTGAGTAGTTGACCAAATCTGCTAATACACATCCACAAAATAAATAAACTAGAAAAACAGGGGTCTAGAATTTTGTGTCGCTGCATCGCTGCTAGCGTAAATAGTCAATCAAGTTTTTAAAATGAAATGCTAAAAAAGCTCCGTTGGATAGCTAATGGCTTTTAAAAATACAGTACTCTCTTTGAAAAGCTCTATTATTCAAAATATTTTAATGGACAGTTTTAACTTCGTCGATAAAGCTATACAGTGAAAACCATTTTAAATATTGACTAGCTCTGAATAACTAACGGGTTTTTTCAACGTGATTTTTGAAACACGTATGATGTCTAATTTAAGTTAGTATTTAATCTGATAACCTAATTTTGTTTCAGAGTCTATTTCTATAGCGGGATTAACCTGAATCGCTAAAAGTCATCTCTTGTATATGTCACAGTCAAAACTACTTTTCACTGCAAAAATCAGTCAAAACTACTTTTGAACGGTTTACTTACGGTTTTACTTACCCTTAATATTTAGAAACCCATTAGGTTGTTATTTTGTTTTTGTGACAAAACCAAAGTTTTAAACATTGGTTTTGTAGTGATTCTTATAACTAAGGCGTTCCGTATTTTTGTTTTTGTAACGCAAAGCGGTTTATCTTAATAAGGGTTTTGACTGAAGCTAGTCAAAAGTAGTATTGACTGGTTAAGAGTTTTGACTGTAACATCTATAATAAAATTAGTAATAGATTTAATGGATGATCTAGACTCCTTCGACAAAGACTGGTCCCAAATAGCTCATTATAGAGAGAAGTGGAAAGAGAAAACAGAGGCCTTTGACATGCAGTGGGAAAATTCGGCCAGAAAAAAAATGTTTGATGGAAATATTTTGTTTATCACCAGTTACTGTAACGCGGATAGTAGTACGGTATAGTACTCATAACATATGGTTTTTATGTCCATTATAGAGGACACGGATGGTGTTATAGCAGAGCGATTGGCCGCTGCGCTGCGTGTCGTGGATTCGCGCAGCACATTCCCACAGCGAACAATTATTTTTATGGCCTATAGGTATCGACTAAAGGAACCAATTTGATTAAGATTCCAGAGGTTCCAGATCTTATATGTCATTACAAAACTGGAACTAAAATGACGTAGGACAAATACTTTTCTCTAGACCTGCTTCTTTTAGTTTTATTTATTAACCCATTGTTGGTCAGTTCCACCAAAATTGTACGAAACAAAACAAAAATTCCGAATCGGAAACTAGGTCTGAAACTTTGTAATAATCACCAACAAATTCAATCGGTTCGCAATAAAACTGAACGAGTAGCCAGCGACTCCGGAACCGAGCAGTTGACCAAAAACCAACACAAATGACCTTTAGGGTAAGAGATTTTGAACTTTATGCGACAGGTGTAAGGCGCAATCGAGGTGCATCATTAAACTTGCTGCTCCGTGTTGCCCCAAGCGGATGTTCACGACAGTCACCTTATTTGGCATCATTCCAGCATCAGCCGACAAACTTTTATGTTATTTCAATGAGGTTTAACTGAAAGAATTGCATTTGCAATCCGATAGATCCTTACTTTGTTATTAAACTTAATTCTGGAGCAAACCCAAAGAATAAACGCTCTGATTACTTATGCAAATTTATGTATTTGTGGCAGTTTATTAGGATTATTTTATCGACGTAATTATGACGCGTCAGACGTAATATAATCTTAGAAGGCAAACAAAGATTTAATATGTAGACATATTTTGTATAATTGACGTAAATAATCATCCGCCACGCCTATATTCTAAGTCGCTTTGCGGAAGATAGAACAACTTTTTAGTAATATTTGGCATTTTAACGTTACCTAAGCACGTAGTTATGTGGTTTTTAGATTAATTTGTTTTATAAATTATGCAAGTTTGTGAACAGAATTAGGTGAATTAGTGAATCACCTTGGCTATTGACAAATATTCATCAACTTTGACACACTCTTTGGCCGTCTGACTTTTAGCATTGGTCTAGTCATTGTAAAGATATGCTAAAATAGCAGACGGTGCTTTAAATGAATAATATATAAAGGTTTGATCAGCGTTCTATAAAAGATAGCAAATATATATTAGATTGCGGGCTCGATACCGGGCAAGTAAGTATTAATGTGACGTGTTCAATTCATATGTACTTTTTAAGTTTATCTTGGCCTAGTGACCCGTCCCGGCTTCGCACGGATGCAATGTAAATCAAACTGAACGTATAAACCTGCTTCTTGAATCAATCTATCTATTACTGAAAACTGCATTAAATTCCATTGTGTAAGTAGTTAAAAAGATTAATGGCAAAAAACTCAAACGCTACTCAATGTTAAGATGTCGTTAAGTCTTGAGCTGTGTCCACTTTACATCAAAGTGATTGTGACAGTTCGAGACTTAACGGAATCTTAAAATTGAGTAGCATTTGAGTATTTGGCCACTAAGCGTACAGACAGCGGGAGCGACTATGTTTTGTACTATGTTAAGTTAAAGATGTCACAAATATTGGTGAAGAAAAACATAGTGAGGAAACCTGTAGGGCGACTCTGTAAAATTCAAACAACTTGCATCTCACACCGCTATTCACTCTCACTTCGCATAAGGTTCAAAATGACCTTGATATATTTGACACTTTGAATCGGGTTCGAGTGCGAAGTGAGTGTCGAAGTGACGGGGAAATTACCTTACAGAATGCATCTTCTTACGTCATCTCATACTTTATCTGTCAAAATTTCCCTGTCATTTTAGTTCAACTCGCTGCCACGCTCGCAAGGGTGGCGCTAGTGTAAATTCGAATTATCAACCGAGTTTTTAGAATGCCAATCAAGAAACTCACAGCGTATTCAGATTCGTAGTTTAGAATGAGGTCTTAGAGAATCACACGACATAACTATTATAATTATGTCGAACTAGCTTTTGCCCGCGACTTCGTCCGCGTGAATGTCGGTTATCGCGGATGCAGACGAAGTTGCGGCAAAGTAGCCTCTGTCCTTTCCCAGGGTTCAAGCTATTTTCATACAAAATTTCATCAAAATCGGTTCAGCAGTTTCGTCGTGAAAGCGTAACAGACAGAGTTACTTTTGCATTTATAATATTATATGAAAAATAAGTATATAGGTATAATAAGTATGGATTGAGCAAGTGTGGTGATCAATGTTCTAGCCTTGTCTGTATGAGTTTGTCTGTATGCCTTTGCCCTGCAGTGGGACATTAATAGGCTAGTTTTTTTTTTAAGTAAGATTCTACAAATGAAGTAAGAAAGTGATAGAAGTAGGTAACATAGGCCAAGAACAGGGCCTGTAGACAAAATCCCTTTTCTGTTAGCGTTAACGCCAACGGAAACATCAAGTTGTATGGAGTTGACGTTTGCTTACCAGATGTCACGTGATGCAAATATGTCAACTGCATACAATTTGATTTTTGCGTTGGCGTCAGAAAAGCAGTTTTGTCTATAGGCTCAGGAAGATGATAAAGTAAATATTTATAAATAAAAACTCTGTTTTTGTGGGAAACGCTGCCTTTGTCGAACTGTACCTATAAAGACTAGCCATTTCTGTTGTGGTAATATTATATGAAGCTAAGGCTATCTGGTTCCATATCTGTATGCAGCCTACGCACAATAATCATATCTACATAATTAATGGTACGGAGTCGTATGTTATATTGATCATCACGCCTCTAAAATGTAAGTAGGTAATTTTTATTTATTAACCTCTTTGTGCTCGAATTTAGATCGCTCATTAGCTAAATGTGGTAATAAAAGCGTTATAAAAAAACTTTAAGGTTTTTAATAAACAATATTGTACCTAAATAACAATTTCTGCATGGCAATCAAATGCAAAATTTGTTTGAAAAATAAAACTTGAAATAAATAATTAGGTATGTCGATTTTGTTGAAGCAAAAATGGCGTCTTCGATCGTTAAAGGAAGATCAACTGTAATTTTTCAAATTACATACATTGTATGTCTGGCCCTGCATGACTATATAAGTAATTTTTGCTTCAAGTTACCAACATCATGTTTCAAAAATGTTTACTCACAGATACATGGAGATGATAAATGTATTTATTGAGTTTCTATATTATACTTACTTTAAATACTGAGTCACCGACATAGCTCTCAGAATACGCAAGTTGAAGTGGCAATGGCCAGGCCACATCGCTCAAAGAATCGTAAACCGATGGGGAAGTATTAAGGTTCTCGAGTAGCGACCACAAATCGGAAGACGCAGCGTTGGTAGGCCTCCTACCAGATGGACCGACGCCATTGTCAAGGTCGCGGGTAACAGGTGGATGCAAGCGGCAGGTTGACGCTCATTGTGGCGTTCTATGGGGGAGGCTTATGTTCAACAGTGGACGTCTTTCGGCTGTTGATGATGATGATGAAATACTGAGTAGCTTTTGCCCTGACTACATGAGGAGCACGTGGCTAAGTAAATGCCGTACAAATCGATTGGTCAAAGGTTAAGCTACGCTTGCCGCGGTCGATCTGTGGACGGGTGACCATCCATTTCATGCCGAGTTCCCTCCATGCCTCGGAAAGCACGTAAAGCCGATGGTCCTAGCTGTCATTCGTAGATGTCAGAAAGTCTGACACCAAGTCTTACCAAGGGATCGTGTTACACAGTAACTGGGTTGTGGAGGTCCGATAGGCAGTCGCTCCGTGTAGAACACTGGTTTTAACTGCTTCCGGTTAAGCTAGAAGCCGACCCCAACATCGTATGGAAAAAGCTAGGCAGATGATGATGTGCGTTGACTTCAGAATTAACCCTTAACCACCTGCCATACGTCTCACAGACTCCGCTGAATTTATGATCGTAAATATTTTTGTACCCGAGTCGTGCAGTATCCTGTTCGTGTCAAAGTCAAAAAGTCAAAGTCAAATCATTTATTTCAATTAGACCATTATATGGCACTTTTGAACGTCAAATGAGAAAAAAAAATTGATTATGGTTGAAAAGGTAGTTTTGTATGGAGAAGAATGGGCAAGAAACTCCATACTTACTCTTTTAAAAACGATGTTAACAATATTTGCATTTACAGGAATTATATAATTATACGTGAATACGATGTACCTTGCATAAAAACTGTCTGTACCTCTTTCCGCGTCCCTCAGTGCCACGTAACCGCTCATCAAGGCAAAAACTGCAAAGAAGTTTCTTTTTTGTGTTATTATTTTTTAAGAACTCATATACTAAATTTGTTAGTTTGTAAGGCTGAAATAATAGATGTTGATAATAAATAGAGTTTTAAAAAAATGTTGGGTTTCATGTGCCATTTTTTTTAAATAGAGACTTTAATATGTACTTAATCTGATTTTAAATTAAAAACAAAAGCTTACACAAAATTTTACAATCGAGAATCATTTTACTTTAGGGTCTCACAGACGTATTACAGGTGGTTGTGTGAAAAAATCTATGCTAGGTAGTTAAGGGTTAAGTAAAAGGCGTTAATTTTTCCGCGGGAACACAAAAACAGGACTGCTAGTCATGTGCAGTTAAGTGAGACCAATATTCGTTTAACCATGAAAGAGTTACCAACATCCATCCATTTATCTACTCAGGTATCCTAACAAAGCAAGAGTACATAGTAGGTAGCAGAACAGTTATCAAAATAAATCCAACTTTATTAAAAAAAAATTGGTTGCCTGTAAAGTCGGTTTACGGACGATAGTTTTACGTGATAACGTCATAAGGAAACATAATGGCTAATATATTTATATAAGCAAATAATGGCTTCCGTCGAGGTGGGCGGAGCTTATTGTTGGGGCCGTTCGTGCCTCTCTATCGCTTGTTCCGCGCTCTCGCTTGCATGCTCAGGCGGAACGTGACACTTTTTCGTGCGTGCAGCCGGTGTTTATCGATTTATAAGACGTTATCACGTCAAAAAAAAGAGACAAAATCCCTTTTATCTTCCAAAAAGAAGCATGAGGTATTATAAAACCAGTTACAGTATCCAAATTCTTAATTCAAATAAGGGGATCCCTATGGGAATATGTAAATTATCGCAAAAATTATTCTGCCGCATTATTAGATAGAAAGTTTACTTATGGCCGGCCCGAATGAAAAGCAGCACCTATAAAAATAAACGTAGGTCAGAAATGAAAGAAAAATATAATGAAAAAAACTTTCATTTTGTACTGTGGGTAGATTTCAATGATAAAAAAGTGGTGTAGGTAACAATAAGGTAGGTATATTTCAAACCTCGAACTAAAAGGATTCCGTACAAATAAAAAATACAATTGTTTAATTCGGTATAGAATTCTCTTTCCAAGTTCTTTATGTACTACAATAGTCCTTAGTCTAAAAATATTTCATGTATTATGGAACAATATAAAATAGATTTTTACCAAAAATAAAAATACGACATGTACGGTCAACAACGAAAGTCGATTAAAACTTCAGATTTTTAAATCATAATTTTTGAGCAGAAGGAAATACGGACAGGATAAAAAATCAAGATAAAATAAACTCTTGACTACGACCTGAAATACTGTAAAGTATTACTTACTTACATCGTATTTGTTTTTGTGTCATTTTAGAGGATATGAAAATGTACCTAATAGTGTTAATCTACATTTGTTGCTGACTGTACCTAACATAATTATTATTAGAATACAATAAGTCACACCTAGATGACTTCTAGAGAAAACATTTTATATAAATTGACTTTCAAAGTGCGCTATTTTATTTTATTCCATTTTAAAATAAGTGGGTACCTATGTACTGACTTTTGGAATTTAATGATAACTAGCTTCTGCCCGCGACTTTGCCTGTTTAAACTTCAAAATTAAGCCATACTCTTAAAATATCCAACGGGAACCGAAAAGAAGGAAGGAATAAAAAGCAATTATCCTATGTGTAAAACTAGATCAATTTAAATACCAAGTTTCAGCTAATTCCGCTGTTATTAAATTCAGCTTTTAAGGTGTGAAAGAATTACAGACATCCATCATCAAAAACATTTACGTATATAACAACTAGCGACCTGACCCGGCTTCGCATGGGCCTATAGCCTTCCTCGATAAATGGACTATCCAACAAAAAAACAATTTTTCAATTCGAACCAGTAGATCCTGAGATTAGCGCGTTAAACCAAACAAACTCTTCAGCTTTATAATATTAAGTATAGATAGGACTAGGCAAGTAGGAAGTAAATTAGTGGGTACTACACGACCCTAAAGACGGGAAGTCTTTAGGGACGTGTACCGTAGAACCAAAAGCTTCTTCTCAAACCTTACGCAACCCTAAAACAGTAGCGAATATTATGTAGTTTCTCCACCCTTTTTTTCTTTTAACCGCATCACGTTCCCGGGTATCTTTTTGGTTAGTTGGTCGGGCTCCAATTAAGCCAGCAGGCGCCACAGTCCCGTTTCCGGTGGTTCACCGACAAATCGTTGGCCCAATCTTTATTATATGAATTACTTCGAATTTAGCTGCTCAGTGAACATTTTGTTTCAGTTTCGGGTTGAATTGGATAATTGGATTGGGTGGTGTGCATGTAGGTTGAAAAACCATTGAAATATTTTGGTTGATTGGTTTAAAGCCAGTTATTATTTTTGATGCTTTTCAATATAATTTTACAATTCCTTTGTCTTGCGAATTTACCTTGGGATATACGGAATTACCTACATATTTGTTTTCGGGGTTCTGAAATTGAACTTAGGGTGTTGGTATGTCTTTAATCCATACTTCCATACTAATATTATAAATACAAAAGTAACTCTGTCTGTTGCCGTTTCACGATGAAACGGCAGACCCGATTTTGATAAAATTTGGTATGAAGATAGCTTGAAGCCTGGGGAAGGTCAAGGCTTCTTAGCTAGTATTTTATATAATTAAACGTCTACTCGAATTTGTATGGCCTTTCTCTCAGTCATATGTCAAGTCCAATATTCTCTATTATTAGCAGCTTTGCTTTAGCTTTCGCCCGCGACTTCATTCGTGTGAATGTCGGTTATCGCGTATGCAGTCGAAGTCGCTTATAAAAAAATAGCCTGTCCTTTCCCGGGGTTCAAGCTATATTCATACCTAGTTCCATCAAAATTGGTTTTAGCCGTTTCATCGTGAAAGCGTAACAGAAAGATCAGTTACTTTCGCATTTATTATAATATAATTACTTACAGAAGTATAGATTCATGAGCTTATTATACAGATATTTTGCTGTTGCGTCATCCATTACAATACGACTTCCCCATCGTCTATAGACATAATCTACTAGCAATTGTATAAAACCCAGAAAATGTTACATAATAAATTATTCTGAACTCTTTGCTTTACTTTATAAAGCATGGTATCGCTTGAAATTACCTATAGTAAAACCAAATTGAGTTCAAAGATTGCAATAGCAACCGCCCCATTGACCACGAAAAGCATACAAACCCGTACCCCTAGTTGACTTTTAAATTGCATGGGAGGGCAAGCTACCAATATTCTAAGTAGGGCAGGACAGTTTTGTATTCATCACTTAAAAAAGCATTTTCTCTGAAAGAGGATTCTCGTTTTACTAAACTAGCTTAACTGTGCTGAAGAATTGTATTTTTCACAATTTTCAAGACTTATCTTAGACTCACTGTAATAAATTTTATTTTTCTCTGTTCTTTTTATGAGTCATAAAACTGAAATAGTTAAGGCTTTATTTCTTCTATAAAAACAAAAGACGATGAACAGCTATAGACATTTTGTTAAAAATACCTACAATCATAAAATGCATCATTGGTATTCTAAACAAACTAGAGCTATAATCATAATCGATTTGTTTAACATTACGGTACAACACTAATTTGTATGATTATCCGATTATAGATGGGGTCGAGGCCCCATTTTGGGTCGCCACATTATATTTCAAGCTCGCGTAACTGAGTAGCAATAAACGTCTCGAAGACAAGACACGCTAATCGAACTCCGCCTGATTTCCATATAAATATCATTCCACGATATAATTACAAAAAAGACCACTTTTTATATATTATTATCGTCTGCCTTGGGACGTCCTTCGATGGAAATATTTGGAAGGGCGTTGCACTTGGTATTTCGGGTCGTATTTTTCCGGTTAACATCGGGGATATACGGAGATATCCTGACCGGGACCTATTTGGCAGTGTATCGAATGGTTTAAATTATTTCGAGAAGGAAGCGTGGAGAGAGATAAGCCTGTGCGCAGTGCAGCTTCTTCGGGATCGCAGTGCGTCGGGCAGAGTGGCGCCGGCCACTTGGCACAGCTCTCGGTCAACGTCCTCTGCCTCCATAAAAGCCTCCACAAGCTTGAGCCAAAACAATTTCGCCAAATTTCTTGCCAGTGCCCTAACACGCATGATTTTACGATCCTTCCGCTCCTCTTTCCTCTGGATGAACTCGTTTATTTTTGCCTGAGCAACTCGTGATATTTTTATTGAAATTCGAGGCGCTTCGGTATTTATTTATCGCGTTACCAGATCAAAATAAATATTGTCTTGACATCCTGATGTTTATTGCCAATAAGGGTTGGCCGTCATAACTATGCCCAAAGTAACTTTAAGTTGACTCTATTAATCTAATCATTTCATTCTCGACAATGTTAGTTCTCGAGTTGATTGTCACTTTTGTGTTGTGGGCCTATTTGTAATAAGTATACGAAAATGATGATTATGATGCTCTAAAATTCAGCAATTTTGGACTAACTGTTGAACAGAAAAAGAAAATCCTTTTCATGATTAATTACCGACCATACCACCTTTGAAAAATCATTGCTTCAAATAAAATGGATTAATATGTGTTAAGTTCGTTATGGTTGTATATTCATAATTATTTCTTGTGCTCCGATCGGGGCACATGATAGAATAATAAATTCAAGTACCCACTACTTTATAAATTGATGCCTCTAACCCTCATTCTTCCTATGTGATCCAAATGGCAGAAAATTTAGCCTCGTCCAAGTTATGGACCGATTTCGATTAATCAGGTCCACAAAAAATATGCCTCCAATAAATTATATTGATTCCTACATCGAACATTCATCAAGCCAACGCGATATGGGTTGGCTTTGGGACCTCGGCAACTTGAGGTCAGAAGGTGTTATATTACTGACGCTTGCACATTGTAATATGGCACTCCTAACGATGTTTTATGTGTTTAGTACCTATGTACTTCCGTATTCACTATTTCCACAATGCCTGTCTGCAATTTAGTAGACATTTGACGAATATGTGTTAAGGAATTGTACAATTGATTAACGTTTTGTTTCTTTTGAAAAACCTACCTAGTAATTTTAAATGTCAAATAACCTTTATATATCAAATTGGGACAAGTTGAGCTAATGTAGCCAAAGTTGTTTTTTTTTTTACCTTATCCTCAAAATAATCAAATATCACAGACAATATACCACGGATCAAACAACAATCTTACCTACCTGTATTGAAACAAAAATATAGTATAGATAGAATCATAATTACTGAATGATAATAAAGCAACAGTTATAAAGTTTTCTTGAAAACTAATTGCGATATCATAAATGCTCTCCATAAGCCTTTTTTGAAAAATCAATAAAATTCGTGTCGAGATCACAAGCCAACTTGAGTGTCTTATCCAATTAACTAAGTGATGAATGGGTGATACTTTGCCAAAAGATTACTTTCTGTCGATATCTCTGTAGGGACTCAACAGTCTTCAGACGACTAACCCTCCACTACAATGGCGAGTATCGGTGGTAGGCACTATGAAATTTGTCTTCCAATGTTCTAAGACAGGCCTAGACTAGTAATAAAATGAACAATACTCGTAGCTAAGTAATTATCTGGAAATGTCTACGAATTGAGGCAGGTAACGTACTATATAAATACTTGTGAGGTGAAAGGTCGGAATGCTATTCAATTCAGACAAATATTTAGGGTCTGGCTAGGCCTCCGAGTATTTGCATTCTTTTGACATTGTCGAAATTCTATTTGTTTACTAGTTTCAATTGATTTCTAACACTGTGTAGTTAGGATACCAAATTATAAATATAGGTAAGGTTGGTATCGTAGCAGATTGATTTTTGTTTAAAGATTGAACACAATATTTTACGCAATATAAATTTATTATCACATTTCATAAATAAGTATCTAAATTTAAAAATATCTAAGCACTTAAAACTAAAGTATAAATTACATTTATCTAAGCAGGCATTTTCTTAGATTGAGTCATGTCCAAATTGACCCACTTTTGTACTTCAGACGTTACCAAAAGAATTATACATTACAAAAATATTATCGAGGTTGATTTGTCCATCAAAATGCGTCAATGATATCCTGGCTATCTTAAATTCAAATGTCATATTCGTGAACAATATTTTGATCTTGAACTAAATGAAGGTGATTGTTAAATAAATTGCAGTCAGTCGGAAGATGAATGAGGTTACAATGGAAAATGCAACTACCGCCTACTTATTTCAAAATACTGATTCAGAGGATGATATTATTATTATTCTTTTAGTTAACTTTTTCGTATATCCATTTGCCGGAGTAAGGGGTTTCTAATCTCTTGACTGAAGGGCGGAAACCTTTCTCGTCAGCGGTGTAGTCTACCCTGTACATGAAGCCGTCGGGTCCGATGTATTCGTAGAAACCCTTGGAAGCAATGCCTTCATCGATGGTGTTCGGGTTCTTCAGAACTGCTTTCTCTTCAGCACGAATTTTGTTTTCCGTTTCAAAACTGTAAAAGATAATAATAATGAATTCATGTTTACTGCAAAACCTAAATGTTAATCTAATGATTCCTTTGGTTCATTTAATTTTTTTTAGTAACATCTCGCCCAACGTCTGAAACTGATTACATTACGTAACACGTGGATTACGATGGAATCCTCATTTACGAGTATTAATTGTTCGTTATGTTGATTATGTAATTTCCTGTAATTAATCACTGATTCGTATTTGATATTTCTGGTTCATTGTTAAAGATATTTTAATCAACGCTAAACAGATCCCTCATCACAGTTATTATAACAAGCTCGTATAATGTCAATTTGGATGTCGTAAATGATTACAAATTGTTTTGAACTGTGACCTGCAGGCGATTTGCGTCGGTCAAGGTAGTTTTACATAGGTAGCGAATTGATCTGCTTTATTCTCATTGTGTTACCAAGGACTATACTCAAACTTTATTAGAACTCTTTTGATAGCTTGTTCATCTTCAACTTTATTGATTACTTGAATCTTGTAAGAAGATACAGTATTTAAAATAGTGATTGTGTGCATTGATATTATTTATTCGAAGATGAGATTTATCGCCACGTAAGTATAAAGATATTTAGGAACCGGAATATACGAGCACATAATATTTATAGCTATACTCCAGCAAATGATACTTTTATTAGCTTGCACGCCCAATGTTATTGGACAACGCCCCACGGTTTTGGTGTAACATCATAATCAAATGGAATATATCATTTATATTTAGCACTTTCATTTAAAATTCAGAAGGCTCTGAATTATATGCAAATAATCCTGGTAAGCTTGACATTCAGCGTTGCAAGGCTAAAATCTGTGTAGGAGACGGGAAGCTAATAAATCTATACATTACGCGTCTCTAGTATGTTAATGCTTTCATTACCATAAGTTGGCGCTTAAAAAAAAAGTTGTAAATCAATCATAGTTTATGAATAAAGCTCGTTCATCGTTTTATTAGAGAATTAATGTTCTTTAAAAATAACTTTACATTATATTAGGAGCAGAACTAATTTCCTCTATGTCGGTGAAACCATTGAAGCATTATTGTGTGTATATTTTGTTCAATGTTTTAAAGTTGGTACGCAACTACCAACCACCATTCACTAGGGATTGATAAAAGGCAATGTGTTATTGAGTTTTTGAATTAGGAAAAAGCACTGGTAGAATTTATTCCCTGTTAATGTAAGTGGGTTCACCGCCTGCTATATGAGGCTTAAGAAAACTGTAGAAATTGGGCGTAGGCATAGGCTCTGCTTATCTCTTCGGAGAGTATAGAAACTAGTGTTGTTGTTTTTAAAGTAAGATATTTCTCTTAGAGCAAAATGTTCTTCATCTAAAATCTCGTCCTCTAAATTCCGATTCAAAACAAAGTAGGTAAAACGTTAAAGTTTGCACTTTGTTATTTTTCATTGCGATCACTGAATATATAAATGCTAATGTCGTATCTCGGCTACGTATGAATTCTGTGCATATAAGGTCGTGATCGATTCTGATTATCTTAGTGCGAGGAATCTATTTTAGTTTACTTTAATTTATCGATGTTGACGTAAAAAAGATTTGAAATTACAAGTTTAGAGTTTTAATGTTACTTATTTTCCTTTTGTATATATTTGTTTTTGATAAGTTTTTTTTTCATTGTGTCAGTCTTGAGGCTTGAGATTAAGTTTATGTTCTTTTTATTTTTTGATAGTTCTTTTTGCAAACAATTTTATGGTGATAAAATTTCGGAAAACCTATATTCGGTTTTAATTTAATTTTGTAGATTTGATGTCAACGATGTTTTGGGCCAGTATATTACAGAAATGTTATAAGATCATTGATCTCGTCTTAATGTTTTTTATTCAAAAATACTCACTCAAAATCGTATTTGTCCTCTTTGTAATTGTGGTTCTGTTTAATGATCTTGATGCCGTTGTTCTTGTAGTATCCATCCTTGTAGAAGGGGTTGTCTTCACCTGGATACTGGATCAGCCTGTACTGGTCTACTGAAGCTTCTCCAACGTAAGGCTCGTAGTCGTGGGAATAAGGTCCGTAGCCACCATCATAAGGGTTGTCAATATGGATGTAGGGGTTTGGAATGTGAATGTACTTTCCCTCGTCGGTTGGGATGTATCTGTGAAGAGAACTATTCATTTAAATAAATTTTAACTGTTTAGTTTTAAGTGGAATTTTTAGAATGCATATTCGTCGATTTAATGGTATGAATCCGTTAGCTTATTTTACCGCAATTAAATGCAAAGCATTAGCATATTGCTCCAAATTGAAATTGCTCCAAAATAGAACGGTAATAGGTTTAACACTTAGAATTAATAAAATCTCTAAATCTGCTCCACTTTTAGTCGAAATCTGGATTCCCGTTCAACTTCGAAGTATTTTAAGAAGTTTTGTTGTTGTTCCGGGATAAGTAGACTTGGCCTAGTTTGGCCCGAGTAGAAGTATATTTTACTCGAATTTGAAAGTACTGTGGGAACCTTCGGCGGATTAGCAAGAATGAATTGATTAAAATCCAGAACAAATTCGTGGTATTTAATTATAGGTATTAGAAACTATTTGCTGGGAATAGTAAATTGATTGTTATCAGGAATGCAAGAATTCTCGGTATGGATTGAATGAATAGAAACAAGTTGCATTGACATTTTCACATTTACTTACTTGCCATTATCTCCATATTTGTAAGCGTTCCATCTGCCATCTTCAATGGGGGAGCTTGCTACCGCCACGATGCAAAGTGCAAGCACGATCTGAAATTAATTTTCGTGTTAATTTTTTATCACTGATTTTTGATAAACCTATAATAGTTTATTAAAAGGCCAGTTTTAAAATATTTACAATGAATAAAAATGAAATAATTCTTGAGTTCAAATAAAAAAATTAAATACTTTTAGGATTTTAATCTAAATCCTTTTAGGTTTTAAAAATTAAATCCTTTTGGAACTTACCTCTAAAGGACACATCCTGAAAGACACTTCACGAAATTTCTTGTAAATTTTTGAACAACTTCGAACGTTACAGTTCTTCCAGGCCACTTGTCACTGCAACCGAACTTGGTATCACAATGCGGAAATTTAAATTCACGGTCACACTGCTGTCCGAGTGTACACTCCTTAGAGGAATTCAAATCGTTGTGTTGATTTCGAAATCGACGCTTCGCTTTTATACACTTGCAACATCAAGTCATCTCTTCTGCAGAAATACGCACACATACGCGCGGTCGTGCGTCACACGCGAACGCCACACAGATACACTCTACGCATTTTTTTATCAACTTTGAATACCATTGTTGATCGGAGTTACTTTATTGGGGTATCGGTGTCATATAGAAAATTATCTTTGCCTTTGAAAGCACTTAACTAATCATGAATGTTTGTGAAACTGTACGAGGTGACGTTTCATGAAAAATTACCTACACTATGGAGATACAAGAGAAGGGATTTTTTAACGAATTTTAAAAAAAATTGTGTGGAAAAGGATATTTTTCCAAATTATGTGATTCACCTCTGTCGAGACAAATACTTTGGTTGTCCTCGCGTAATCCTGCCTTATCTGAATACTTGTACAATTACGATATAACAATAAACAATATGTTTTTTTTTTCACATTTGATATTTGTTGTTGGGTTGCCAATATTTTTCTGAATAAGTAATTATAAACGAGCAACTATTGCAAAGCCATTATGGTGGCAAATCTAAGTGGATTGTGTTGTTACTTTTCACTAAAAACAACTAATTTAAAATTAGTGCGAGATTTTTCGTAGTGCAGTGCGCTCTTTTCTTCTAACATAATCGAAGTGTTTTTAAAAATGCGATTTTATATGATATGATCATAATAACGTGGACCCGTAGTGGGGCTAATTTCTGATGTATATTTCTGTAATTATGCAGTATTTAATGAGGATCTTGACTTGTAGAAGGTAAGTGGGTATTAACCAGACTTAGACGTACGTATCGTATGTTGATTGTTTTGACATCGTATTATCTCGGACAATATTTTTTGTTGTTCGAATTTGTATATAATATAATTGTTTTGAATAAGTACCATGTGTGTTACTATTATTTAACTTTTCGAGTCTATAATAAGCAATTTAAAACGACGTTATGTTAAAAAAACATAAAAGCCATTATGTAACGCCTTGGGTTTTAAGGTACCTACCAATAATAGGTATTTTTATTTGTTAAAAGTGTATTTTTATGATATTTTGCTGCAGACTACCTATAAGATTTTATAATCTGTTGACAAAATAATTCCATTCTTATTTTTTTATAACAGGATACAAAGTGAGTGGAAACCTTTTTTAGATTTACCTCAAGAAGCTTAAGTATTGACTGGTTATATAAAAAAAAAACAATTTAATCGATACATTGAAAAAAAATCGATTTGAATATTGGGCCATTTCTATTAGGCAACATTTATAAATTAGCTTTATAAGTTTGCTAAAGGAATGCTATCGTTAAAGGAAGATCAACTGTAATTTTTCAAATTACAGACATTGTATATCTGGCCCTGCATGACTATATAAGCATTTTTTGCTTCAAGTTACCAAAATCATGTTTCATAAATGTTTACTCACAGAAAACACAGAGATATAAAATGTGTTTATCGGGTTTCTGAATTATACTTAAAATACTAAATAGCTTTTGCCCCTAACTTCGCCTGCAATGGGTAGATTTTAGAATAAATCAAAAAGTAATAAGTAATGCCACGGAAACACGAACACTGGGTGACATATTTTAAGTCAGATCATTATCTATAAGTGTGCCAAATTTTAGATGATGACATGATGATGATGGTGCGTTCAGCCGCTTAAGCGGGAAAAAGTAATAAACATCCATCCATCCATCCATTCATTCATCCATCCTCACCAACTTTCGCATTTATAATAGTAGTCAGATAGTAGGATTTAGGTGCATTCCAAAGCTCCTGCTATAAAGATTTTTTAATTATTAAGTGTCTCTGTTTTGCATATTACATCGCATCGTAAACTAGTGGGTTTACCCATACTTATTCTGTAGCCAAAAAAATAAAGAATATTTGGGAAAAAAGCAAAAAATACTTTAAAGAGAAGAGCTGTGATATATCTAAAACATTTAAAGAAAGAAGATTAATGATTGCAATTCGATGTTTTTGTACATTTCTCTTTTTATCATTGATTTAAGTATGTGAAATTGAATAAAAATCAATTTATAAAACACGACATTGTAGATTATTTTATCTATTAATGAGTAGTTTGATTAATCTATGTCTTTTTAGAAGAAAGTTATTTATGGTCGAATAATTTTTGGCGAAGGTCAGTCAAGGCCGAACCGTTTTTACTGTGTTTTCTTTTATTTTTGTTTAACTTTTACTTTTTAATGTAAATGTTGGCATATAGAAGTGTTAAAGGTTGTACCTATATACCTAGTTAACTAGCCAAAATCTGGCATTCAAAAATCTAATTTTTATCATCATCTTACGAAGATCATCATTTGAGAACGGCTTGATCAAGTTGGATGATTTTTCTTTTTTCTGTTCGTAATTTTCAGGACAAGATTTTTAGGTAGGTATATAAGAAAATCATTTTTCGAAAATCCACTATACAAGACGGAATTTCGGAAGGCATTTTTGTACTAGGTACCTACGTGTGACGTTCATTAAATTGCAACCCTGCAAACCTGGGCCAGATCGCTACCAACAAGTATAATAAAATCGCCCTTAATGATATTTTGCAAAAATTAAACAAAATATTTTCCTACTCAAGTACCTACCTCATCATCTGCCTAGCGTTTTACCAACTTGGTCGGTTTTCACCCTAACCGGATGCAGCTGAATACCAGTGTTTTACATGGACCGACTTCCTGTCTGATCTCCACATCCCCATTACTTGGGTGACATGATATCCCTTGGTAACACTGGTTGTCAGACTTTCTATATTCTGACTACCCATAAATTACTGTCACAGATTTGCTAATGACAGTAGGGACCAACGGTTTTACGTGCTTTCCGAGGCACGGAGGTTTCTCGGTATGAAATAGATCACCCATCCATGGGCTGACTGCGGCAAGCGTAGCTTATCCTCGACCAATCGATCCGGGTCACAAGTTCCTGCTTAACCGTCCGTCCGTTCCTACTTAAGTACCTAATTCTAATGAAATATACAAAATCACGTAAATATGTACTGTTTTCAGCTACCTATGTAGGTACTCTGTCTACCACGATAATGTGATTAGAGACATTTTTTATTGCGTGTTGTTAACCATGCGATTCGATATCACGCGGGGTCAGAGGTCAAAGCTACTGTTAACCTTACCTTCATGCTTATACTCTTTACATACTTAATCCTATTAAACTCTGTTAATCCCAAAGCATGATAGCCCATAGACGATAGTAAACATGACCTTCAGGGTCATGTTTACTAACGTCAAAAGGTTGTGGACAGCCTAGTAATCCCCAACATTTAACGCTGTATTAAGGCTGTGTTTTCACCAGAGATGTGCGGGAATGCGAAGCGAGGGATGCGTGTATGACCAATGATAGCTATGATAGCTTACCTGAAATCTACATATATAAAAATGAATCGCCGAAATGTATGTAAGCACATAACTTCCGAACGGCTGGATCAAATTGGATAATTCCTTTTTTATTGTGTTCGTTATTGTCAGGAGAAAGTTTGTGAAAGAAAATTTTAGTTATGTAGGGTAGGTAGGTAGGGTAGGGTATGTAGGTAGGAAGGTAGTTCGGTAGGGTAGGGTAGGGTAGGTAGTTCGGTAGGGTAGGGTAGGGTAGGTAGGTAGGTAGGGTACGGTAGGTAGGTAGGTAGTGTAGTGTAGATAGGTACTGTAGGGTAAGGTAGGGTAGGTAAGCAGAACAGAACCACGTATGTCGGGTCAGCTAGTAATAGATATATCAACTTAATATATCTCTTTCAATCATAGTAGTATAGTTCCGGTCCCTATACCTACTACACATCCTTGCACGTCTTTGGTGGAAACGCAACCTTAATATATTTTCTTAGTTGAATGAATTATACCATTATATTCTTTATTTTTTCTCCAAACCGAATTTCGGTCATAGTGGCCTATATCGATTAAGACGCCAAGTACGTAGGAGATATTATAGTGCTCAAGTATGTGCAAAACACAGGTGCATTCAAAAATCAGGGTTGGAACTAAGAAACTCCTAACAAAAAAATTGGTTGTCTGTAAAGTCGGTTTACGACGATAGTTTCACGTGATACCATCATAAAGAAACATAATGGCTAACATATATAACATAACCAAATACTGGCTTCCGTCAAGGTGGGCGGAGCTTATTGCTTGGGCCGATCGTGCCTCTCCATCGCTTGTTTCGCGCTCTTGCTTGCCTGCTCAGGCTCAGGCGACACGTGACACTTTTTCGTGCGTGCAGCTAGTGTTCATCCATTTATAAGACGTTATGACGTCAAAAAACCCAATAACATTTTGCCCGACCTGAGAATCGAATCCACCCAACGCTCAGCAGGCACGCTTACGATCACAAGACCAACGTATAGTAGGTAAGTACTAGATAAAAGATACTAAATCAAAGATAGTCCAATAACGGTCCCAATAGACATAAAAATACAGTCGTGATTGACATGAACCCCACTCCTAATGTCAAAGCTATCAGCGAAGTTGAAACGGCTAACGGAACTACCAACAGTGAGCATTCATTTAGCTCTTGATATTTTTTTTTATATAAATGTATCATTGGAAATATACTACGAATTGTATCAAAGGGGAAGACCATACAACCCAAACAACAGACTGATTTCAGGAAGTCAAAGATCAAAGGTCCAGGTGACCGAGCTCATCACTACTAAACGGAATAACTCGTCATTGAAATTCTTCACTTCATTCCGACGTCACGCGATTATGTTGAACAAATTAATTTATACTAATGTGTCTATTTGTGTCCGGCTGATAAAGAGACAAATATTGACGTTTCTTCTGCGAATCAACCAACAACCCTGTTTGTGTCGAAAAATACCTCCAATTATTATGTGACATTCTTGGGAAAATTTTATCATATGGCGCCGATGACGCAGTGTAGGACATTGGCGCCAGCTCACCGGTTTAACATAATTTATTTAATGATTTTTTTATTCAATACAATACTTGACCATCTGCTACTTAACTGTAGCAGTAGTGTGGGCTATTAATTATTTTGGAATGTTTTTAAAAGGTGATGACAGTCAAAACAATATTTGTTTGGAATATTTTTACGTTATTTAGGTGGTTTTATCAACAATTTATTTATAAATTAATAAACCATAATTTTCTGAATTGCAGTACTAACTAAATTAAATATTGTACATGCAACCTCATGGAGTTCGATAAATTGACATTTTATAACCCATATTAATATGTTACAAAGTTACGATAAACTTTATGAAACAGAAGCTAATCAATATATTTCCATGCTCACAATCGTCGTTGCAACAGACATATTTGTCACTTTGAAAATAATATTATAACACCTGACCCAAACTGGATTGGAATGTAAAATAATGATATCTTTAATAATCAAATATCGAATAATAGAATACTAATTTATTAATGCCCATGCTAAATGGCCAAGTCCCAATTTAGACAGTTAAAAATAGATAAAACAGAATAATTTGTTTCTGTCATTCTGTTATCATTCTGTCAGTATGTTTTGTCACTTGTTACCCGGATCCTTCGGACCAAAGGAATGCAATCTAATTGAATGTAAATCGATTAGGATCGAATAAATCGGAATATAAATTTGGTACTTTAGTTGTTTGCGTATTGTTAAGGTTTTTTTAAACGTAGGGTATCGGTGGTGTCAATTTTCGAATCATCGATTTCCCGCAACATATAAAATTAGTGCTGTGTCCCTTTTTAATTGACATAAAAACCCGAATGAATAATTTATTTCAATATTTGTTTCTAGATGTGTTTTTACCGTGAGTAAGATGATACAAGAATTTTAATTACTTAATTGATGTTTATGCCAGTTGCACACCGAGAATTAAAAAAATGGTGCTTAATAGCGATTATAACGCAAACTATAGCCTTAAATTGTACTAAGCTTTTACCTCAAATTACGCTGTATAGCGGTTAACAGCACAGCATTTATTTATTGATTGCGCTTGTTAATCAATTCGATCGATTCGTGACCATTCGTACGTAGGTGTACGTACCTAAACTTGCATTTGTAATTTTCTGCCTACCTTAGCTCAGTGTTAAAATCCTCTTGATCGACCATTAGGCTGCCTTAACTTTTACCAAGAAAAAAGTTGTAAATTATGGTATTATTCTCATTAACAGTTGACAGTTCGACGTAAATTAGCCGGACATCCTACAATTTTAGCATATTTCTAGTAAACTTGGCAGCGGATGGGAATGTCCATGTTATGTAGAAATAAATGACATTAACTATTATTACCTTTGAGTTTCATAAGTAAAGGAATGCCCCCAAACTATTAAGATACCTTTTTTGAGTTTTCAAAGCGCAATTCCCACATAGTTTTTGCCTGGCAATTTATATATATACTAGCTGACCCGACAGACGTTGTCCTGTCCTTCTACCTACTTACCTGCCTATTTACCTACCCTACACGTACCCTACACCTACTCTATACACCTACCCTGCACCTACCCTACACCTACCCTACACCTACCCTACACCTACCCTACACCTACCCTACACCTACCCTACACCTACCCTACACCTACCCTACACCTACCCTACACCTACCCTATAGCCTATGTTATTTAGCGACAATGTAGCTTTCGATTGGTCCCATCATGACTTACGCCTGTGCTGTATTCGCACACGCGAATCCATACCGTCTCCATAGGATGCAGACGCTCCAAAACCGTTTCTTGCGAAGAATCACAGGAGCCCCTTTTTACCTTCGCAACGAGAACCTCCATCTCGATTTAAAAATACCCACCATCCAGCAGTTCATGAAACGCTCCGCCAAGCGCTTCTTCGACACTGCTGAGAAAAATTCTAACCCTTTGATCGTATCGGCCGCCCGGTACACTCCCTCTCATATTAGTAAGACTCGACGACCGAGACATACTCTGACCGACCCTGACGATGCTATTACTCTCCTCCAGGAGAGAAATAAGGCCACCAGTTCAGTAAACAAACACAGACACAGACCGACGTCATTCCGTCCTCGCCGCCGAGGCCCGCCGCGACGACCCCGTATGTCCCCTCCCCGTCCTTTGTTTGTGCCAGCCCGCGCCGCTGAGCCAGTAGCTTTAAATTCGTCCCTAAATAATGGAAATCCGATCCAGCCTGTCCCTTTGCTGTCCTCTCCCAGCGACGCCCTAAGCCGAGGCTCGTACCCCACAGGGGGTGCCCTTAGCGTGTAGTCGCTTAGTTTGTAAGCTATTTTGCTCTGGCTGGAGGCCCTAAAAATAATAATTTTTAAGGCACCACAGGAAAGCCCAGTTAAGCAGCCGACAACATCCAACGTTGACCAGCGAGATACCAAACCAAAAAAAAAAATTCGATTTGTGAAAGAATTTTTGAAATCGGACCAGTACTTTTTGAGTTTATTCGTTACATACAAAAATACAAATATTTCCTCTTTATAATATTACTAGCACTTTGCTCGCGACTTCGTTTGCGTGAATTTTCTCGAAGGTCTTTATTTTTTTAATGATGTTATAGCTTAAAGCATTCAGGGATAACGTAGCTTCCTATTCGTGAAAGAATTTTTGAAATCGGAGTAGTTTCGGAGATTACCCCCTACATACAAACTTACAAACATACAAACTTACAAACAAATTTTACCTCTTTATGATATTAGTATAGATTAGTATAGATATAGATATAGTATAGATTAGTATAGATTAGTATATTTATGACGCCACTTCTAAATAGTCATTCACCAATTCATTTGATTTTATTTGTCTAAATATTTATCGATACCAAAGCAACTGAAAATCAAATTTTACGAATCGTGATTTCAATCAAGTGTTGCTTTAGAGAAATTCTATCTTGGCTAATCTCCATTGAAATTGGCCGCCGTGGCCAAAATTCGGTCGAATGAATTACTTGACTACTTACTATCTTGGAATTTATTATTCAAGATATAACTTTTTCAATAATAAAGCACTGGATTTTTGTCCTGAAATATGGATATTTTACTGCATTTATGGTCTTCTTCTTTTCGTATCATAGATACATCGGTACTAATATTATAAAGAGAAAAGATTTGATTTTTTGTATGTTTGTCACGTTTTTGTATCTGTGTTTGTAATGAGTAAACTCAAAATATGGGAACACCCAAATATTCCGAAATATTTTATTCCGAATTTCGATATTCCGATTTTCAAAAGTCCGAATTTCATAATACCTTAAAATTATAATCTCTATTATTTAAAATCACGAAAGTTATTTTACCGAATGTCGTAATACCGATTTGTTTGTTTTCCGATTTTCATAATAATATGTTCGAAGAATCAAATGCTCGATGGGTTCTCGGTCCGAAAAACGAAATTCCGAATTTCAATACTTCGAATAAACTGTTAAAATTAGGATTCTGATTCAATTCAGCTACGCATATATATTCAAAATGGCGTCCCCTTGTTTCGCAGACAGAAATTTCATAGAATTTCGTTTCCCAGAAAATGTTTCATATAATATTTGGTTCTTGTATTTTAATTTCGACTATTATTGTTTCAAAGACTATTTACTTGAATGAAACATATTTCACAGAAACACAATCTTAAAAAGCCAAAATGTTGTGCTACAAAAGTTAATGACAGAAACGAATTGCTGCGAAACCGACTCCACGTAGTCTTGTCTGCCCTACAACTAGAGTGTAATTGAAATTCGAAGCTGCGGTGGTGAGCGTGAATTCCATCTGCGACGATAAGCTCGCGTGGTACCGCCGGAGCCCCGCAACGCCGGAGCCGTGACAGAAACCATGCCTGCTGCATGTTGTATGCTTGCTTGCATGCTGCATGCTTGCTTGCATGCTGCATGCTTGCTTGCACGATAAACGATTGCACGATAACGATAAAGATAATCGGAATTTTAATAATCGGAATTCGTATTTTTGATGCTTCGAATTTTCATTATGTCGGACTTTTTGTTATTCGATCTTTTGAAACTCGATATTTTGAGAATAGTAATGATAAACGTTCAGAATTTTGAAATTTTAGTATTATAAAAATAGGATGAATGATAAATCGGAGTTGTTATATTAGGAATTTTGAACCATTCGGAATTATGAAAATCGGTATTTTGAAATTCGTATTTCTAACTTTCGGAATAAAGTTTTTCGTATTTATGCAGTGTACCCTCAAAATATACTAAACGGATTTTGAAAATTCTTTTTTCTATTTAAAGCTACATTATCAGCAAGTTACATTTATTAGGATTTTATTAGTTCGTGTTGCCAGTGTTGACTTATGGCACAGAAACGTGGTCCTTAACGGCTGGCCTCCTCCTATAGAAACTCAAAGTCACACAGCGAGCCATGGAGAGAGCTATGCTCGGAGTTTGTTAGGCGATTAAATCCGGAACGAGGAAATTCGCGGAAGAACTAAGGTCACCGACATAGCTCTCAGAATATGCAAGTTGAAGTGGCAATGGGCAGGCCATATCGCTCGAAGAACCGATAACCGATGGGGAAGAATGGTTCTCGAGTGGCGACTACGAACCGGATGACACAGCTTTGGTAGGCCTCCGACCAGATGGACCGACGACATTCTTGACCGGGACCGGGGTGTTTTTTAGGTTCAAGAAGACGTGAAGTGGTGGATACCTTTCTCCCCTCAACAAGCATGTCCTTAGGAAAAGAGAGAAGTGGAAGACAGCTCCTGGTACTGGTAGGGAAATTTGGAAGTCGGGCAGTAGCGGCTTCCGTGCACCTACTTCACAACCCCACTGCAATCCCCAAGACATGAGGTTTGTGGCACCCCCCCCCCTCCCTAATGGGGGAGGCTATTGTTCAAAAGTGGACGTCTTTCGGCTGATGACAATGGTGATGATGACATCCTGGTATCGGATATATTGTTAAGATGATCAAATCGTGACGCAGGCATCCTCGAAAAAGTCCCCCCGTTGAATCATTCTGCAATTTTCTACGATTTTGTGTATTATTCATAATTTATCGATTATGCATTAATTAGCCGGTGTTTCGAGACTACCGCGTCACATTATTTGAAATAATTTGTCGCTCTCATTTTGGCTATATCGATTATGTGATATAATTTAATATTTTCAGAATATAACGCCGGTCATTGTCCTTTGTTCGTGAAGTTAAAACGGGATTAACTTATTGATCAGTCGATTGTTTGTTATCGATCTGAATTTCCCACGCCGCGTTCATCCAGCGTTTTCCCCCGACTCGGATAAAGTCGTTGGTCCACCCGGGACAATGTAAATAATGTAATTTTTTTTTTCATCCAAATGAAAGACATTGAAATTGATAGTGTGTAACGCAACTGGGCTGGCGATAGTATTTGTCTGGCGATACAAGCAGTCAAAAATACCGATAAAAGCATTTCAGTAAAAATTTCAACAATATATATTTAATTATATTTCATTACAATGTTAATCCCTTGTATATAAACTTAAAAGGATAATAATGGACTACTTATAATAAATATACAAACATGACATTTAATAATAACAATTATTAAAACATACATGACGCAAACACATGATTACAACAAAATGTTATTCATGAAAATATAATTGACAACGTTCTAAGCTAAACATATTATGATGAATAATGATCTGAATTTTATTCACCAGTAAGTTACTCATTATTAAGGCATTTACAATGATTCCGTCAAAACAATTAACATAAATATTGATAAAATAATTACAATTAAACTGACTGGTTGGGTACCCATGACGAATGTTTTCTTGCGTCTCCTCTTAACCTTTGAATTTGTTTCTCTGAATTTTGTGTATCCGTTTTATAATCCGTGAAATCATAAGGGTCAATTTAATGACGATGCGAGTCATTAATTGTTTTATAATATTGATGTCAACAATATGGGGGCAATTAAGGAAAACATTTCTGATTAATTTCATGGAGTCATTGAGTCAACCTTCAGTATTCTGTAGCAAAAACTTGGTAAACATTGTACAACATCTATGCCTGATTGATACGGTTAGCAACAAAAGAAGATATATTCATATCCTCTAAAAAGATACAAAAACAAATACGATGTCAGTAAAACTTTACAATATTTCAGGTCTTAGTCAGGAGTTTATTTTATCTTGATTTTCTATCCTGTCCGTATTTCCTTCTGCTCAAGAATTATGATTTATAAATCTGAAGTGTTAAGGCTGCTCTCTCGAAAAAAGCTTGAAAGAAGCATGCAGATGAAGCAACTTTTCGTCGGACTTACAAAGAAATTACATCTGAAAAAAATTGTTAGTAATCTACATGATATGATACGTAATTTGGTTTGTATCACATGATAAGAAAAAAAAATGACAAATCACCTCCAAATCATTGAGATGAAACAATTTTACTCCTTAATTTCTTATCAAAAGAGTACAAAAAATATATCTACTGCTTTGCAATACAAAGCAGTAGATATATTGATTATTGAAATATGTGAGTATTAATGATATGTGATATGAAATATGTGATATGATTATTAATATATATTGAAATATGTATTATTTTTATTACAATAAATTAAAAATGCCATCCGATTAAAGACTGCGTCTACATCACCCCCGCACTCGTCCACAAATTCAGTACGGGCCAGATGCTCAAGGTTATTGGCATGTATACAAGCCTTAATCGACTTTCGTTGCTGACCGTACTTAAGTACTTATTACGATCTCCGATCTAGCCTAGTAGCTATCATCATCATACAATCAGCCGAAAGACGTCCACTGTTGAACATAGGCCTCCACCATTGAACGCCACTACGAGTGGCAACCTGCCACTTGCATCCACCGGTCACCCGCGACCTTGACGATGTCGTCCGTCCATCTGATGGGAGGCCTACCAATGCTGCGTCTTCCGGTTCCTGGACATCATCATACAGGTAAAAATATTCGTCTCTACTGCTCTGTCAAGTAAGTAAGTACCTACTGTCTGTACAAGCCGTTTGGTGGAAATCATCCTATAGACTTTATTCGAATCTTTTATTTATTTTCAACAATGATAATCTACCCTGTCTGAAAGACCTTGAGTATTGTAATACGATTGCCGCCGGAGATCCTTAATCAGCGGGTCAACGACCGGATAATAATAATGATGAATATTTTGTTAACATCCTGTTTTATTCCTTAACAAACATACATTGTATGCAAACAAATTTTCTGGCGATAAAACCTTTTTTCTCTAACTACCATCAAATGGAATAATTAAAACTTAGCACTTAATTAAATTAGTACTTAACTTAAAATTTATAATGTTTTAGATTTTATTTGATGTCTTCTTGAAGTTTTTTTGTTTGTCACCTTCTTTGATGATTCCATCAGATATACTAAATATGAAGCAAACAATCAAGTAGGTAGGTCATAAAATATTAATTGCGATATCAATTAATTCTGACATCATTTGTGGTTTTTGGTAACATTTCATGTAGACCGCTATAAATTACTGCACTATAAACTTTTAATTTATGTTTTGATCTATATGAATGGGTAATGTTACAGGAAGGTTTGATGACTTCTAATTTCGCCTTTTTGTCTCAAACCAGACTTTTGAGATTGAAAATGCAATTTCAACCAAAGCTCTATCCCACACTTGCCACAAACGGGTCAGTTAGCACAGTGGCTGGTCGAGTCGCTACAGCGCTGCGTTCGATTCCTGCACGGAATAAATATTTGTATGACCTACAGTTGGTTGGTTGGTTGTTTGTATTATGTTATTAGTTTATATGATTGTAAACACATCCATGATACGGAGGATATATTTCAAGTGTTAACGAGATATTTAAAGTTTTATGAACGATCCGAAGTAAATAGGGCTAGGTAAGTTAAAGAAGGTTAGATGAGTTAAAGAAGGAATATTTCTATTATTCACTATTATTGCTTAAAAACTAACAATATTACGTTCGTTCCTCATGAAGGGCGGTCTGTCAGTCGAATATGTCATAATATAAACAACTATGTTCTACTACATTCAAATCTATTTGAATGACACTTACTCTAGAAGCATCCAGAGTGTTCCGTGGATGCCATATACTTAAAGGATACTATGATATGATAAAAACATGCAACCTATAAAGTACCTAGCTCTGTTTGTGACTAAGGCCCGTATTCAAGAACAATACTTGTCTAAGTAAAGAAGCAATACTATGCGAAGTAAGACATTTCTCAGTGCGTTCCATATGTCAAACCTTCCAATTCATAAACAATACTTAGACGACTCTTCACTATGCGAATGCACTGCGTTGAATAGAGCTCTGTAATTGGTCCGTTTGTGTTACCTACTTCACTTCGCTTCGCTGACTGACAATTCATTTGTCACTCTAATTTTGTAACCTTTAAATATAACGGTTTTTTGTAGTGCTGGTAATTTTAAGAAATGATTGCGTCGATAACAACAAATATGGATACAACTACGTCGTTCGGTTTATCAAGCACAACTTTCAGGTAAGTAGGAATAATTGATTTCACTGTTTTCATTCAATATTCATTGTGATAAATATGTAGTAAAAAAATGCGTATGCTTATTTCCTTTCCAGGTACTGTAGAAATTTGATGAATTGCCCTATTTTTAAACAAAACAGAAGAGACGCCCTTTTCACTATTCTCGAAATCATTACCTGGCTCACACTTATATCTAAGGTCTGCTGTAATCATCTGTAAAACAACATGTTGATAGCACTTGTACCTACTTACTTATAAAGTAATAAGAATACTGTTCAATATGTATCTAATTTAGAGCATATTACCGTGCATTCCACCCAATGCACGGTAATGTGGACTAAGCTGATTGAATAGACAGTATCAAGTTCAGCCCTTTCATAAACAGGCTCTACATATTCTAACGCTAGGTTTCCTAAGTATATTCTTATTCTTACAGCTGTTACCGCCTAGTCCTGCGATGCGCGAAGGGTCTGCTCGTCTCCTCCTCCGCGACCTCGAGCCTGTATAACGCGTGCGCTGGATCATTTTCGAGCGATCGACCACTAGTTTTGTATTCATTCCGAACATAAAGAACAATTCATTATAATTGTAAATTTGAAAAGTAAGAAACGAGTTGTATATTGGCAACTAGAGTATATTTTCAGCTCCGCACACTTACCTGACATACATCACAAGTATAAGGTCTAGCCAGCAGGTCTAGCTAGGTCTACCTATTATACCTAAATTTAAATCATATCAATTACTTTATATAGCAATAACCTGAAAACTGCCAGAATAATAAAATCTTTGGGTCACAACGCTAGCAACTAATAAATTGGTGGCACTGGAAGACCTCTTGCAGTTAATTTTTGTATAAATTAATCAGTGGCAAAAGTACAAAAAGTACCACATCTTTTGAAAATCTGTAGCGTCGTCCGAATTCATCCGAACTATAAAAGTCAAAAGGATCTTGGAAGTCCCGTATCACTTTTCTGGTAGTTATTCTGCTCTGCTCATTGATATTATTATCTAATTCTTCTTCGCTACTGTAGCTAATCCATTGTAGATGGACGCCCCCCATTCGAAAACAACCTCAGATAAAGCAAACTCAAACCTCGAAACCCAAACCTCATTGCTTTTTGACGTAAGCGGAGACACTATATGCGTTGGTTAATATAGCTAGCCGGCTGCCTTACTTAGGTAATCATTTTAAGGGACGCATAGTGTCGATCATCACTCAAGTATTGTTTATAAATAGGATTTTGCGACACTGTGCGTCCGCGCGCACTATGAGACCTCATAGCATTGTTCTTGAATACCGGTGAGAGTATCATACCTTACTTAGGTATGGCTCCACAAAAACTTAAGAATTCACAAACCAAGCCCGGATTCGAATAATAAAATTCTTTCCATTTTGTAAGGAGAATTAATAAATGGTAATATTAATTTAAGACACCCACTGCGCCTCCTGACAGTTCACCAAAATAACTTTATTCACCCCGACACGACTAGTGAGGGGACATAAAATATTAAGCTATGACAAGAAAGGGCGACACAACAATGAGTAAACATAATTTCGATTCTGAATACTGCCTATCACGTACCTTTACAAGTATCACTTATCGCCTCTTTAGTGGTTTAGGTATAGTCAAATATTATTACTTACATAAAAATGCGCCTACGCTTTTCAATAACAAAAAAAACCTAACATTATTTAGCGTGCACCTGAATGCGTAAATGGGTAGATCGTAAACTCTGGCGTTCGGGTCACCTCGGCCTTCGCATCGTAATGACAAAATACCGACGCGCAACACTAAAATTTCACATAATCGCATTAAAATCCTTCATAAATGTATTTAGCGTCGTCGTATACAAATCAGAGAGTACCTTAAATCGTCGGAGGTTTATGCTTGTGTTCAATTTCTTTTATATATATTGGGGCAGAAACCAGTCGTATACTTTTTAATGTGTTGAAGGAATTTTTGCAAGGAATGGAACAGGACTTTGCCCATATACGGTATGCACTTTACTGCTTTTTATTTTCAAACGTTTATTTTACAACGCCCTACCTTTTCCTTATTTTGTAAGCTAAATTCTGTGCCGTGGTAGAAGGTGCCAAATGCAGAAGGCTTCAAAAGGTCTACGGTATACAGGGTAAAATTAGAGACATCGACACACATTCTCGTATCATGGTTTGAATACAATCTTGATTCTATTATGAAAAGTTTAATCGCTTATTAAAAAAAATACCTTTTTCATGCATCCTGCATGGAAGGCCTAAACTACTAGGATTGCATTCCATCACATAATAGGTCGTGCATAGTCAGTATACCTATACTGACGAAAATAAACTGTACAGTTATACTGTAGCTATATACATAGGAGCTACATAATTGTATGTTAATAGAGTCGTTCCCTGCAAAAAGTAATCAGGTGCTTTATAAACAAACAGTCCAAATCTGGTCTACGGAACCATTATGGAGGATCCTTTCCCTCATTTGACTTTCATAATACCATCAATAAAATAACACAGATCATTTTGGAAATAATTTTGTATTTAATAACTATACTTACTATTTTGATTTCTATGTTATAGGCAGACAATTTATTTTTCTTTGTTTCTATGCTAAAATCGGGCATATTTTTTATTGTTGGCACTATTAACCAGGAAGTCCAATCTACCAGGATTGCACATACTCAAATTTACATTATTATTTCGAATACAACCTCTTTCAAAAATTTAAAAGTAAAAATAACTTTAATTTCGGAAGTCGGTGGCAATACACTACAAACAGAACCAAAAACTTACGACATTAAAGTTATTTTTTACTTGTAAGATTTTGAATTCGGTTGTGTTTATTTTTTTATTATATGTTTATACTTCATGCACAAAGGTACAATGGCGGACTTAATGCCTTAGGCATACCTACTCTACCAGTCAACCAAGCGTGATGAAGAGATAACATGGCAGGTGTATAGCTAGTATTTAAAAAAAAAAAAAAAAAAAAGAAAAATACATACTTACAAAAAAGTTAAACAAGACATACGTAATTATACAGTGTACCTAACTGGTAATTAGTAAACGATACTTAAACCACGAATATTGTACCGATATTATTAAGACCACTTTTTCCTAATAGGACACACATGGGTATCGAATGGTTTTGGAGATTTTGAAGATCAAGATCAAAGTAGCAGCTTTGCGAGTCTTTAATATATGTACATATCATCTAACTTCTTGAAGCAGCTTGTTCTGAAGCATCTAAGCTGTGCTAGCGTAAATTTATATTGTGGGACGCCCTGCGGCACGATGGACCTACGATTTGAAGGAGGTGGCAAGCAGCGGATGGATTCGGGCTGCCCAATACCGGGTTTGTTGACGATCTCTGGGGAGGCCGACATTCGGCAGTGGACGGCAATTAAATAGGCTGTTATGATGATGATGATGACCTTAGCTGTGTGGTTTCAACCAAACAGATGCGATTCCATTTCGTATTAAATTATTTATGAAAGAAGGCGTTAACTTTATTATAACTGCAAATAAAAATTTGGATCTCATAAGTAGATAGTGAAACAGTTACTTTTACGATTTTTATATCGAGATTTTAACGGCGCACTGACGCCCTCAGAGAAACTATATTTATAAGACCATTCTCGAAGTGCTAAAATTATTTTAATTGGCTATTAAAGTGTGAAACTGCTTTATTAATTAGGCATAAATACCAATATATTTGTTGTAAACATTAATACTAATGATGTGTTATTCGGTAATAAAAAAAATAATAAACATTCATCTAGTATTCAAATTAAAAATATTACATTATCTTTTCATAATAAAGTATAAGTAATAAAGTAGAACACTTAAAAATAGAAATATAAACAAAACACGACCTTGACCTTGTACCTAGTATTTTAGAAATTGAGTTTCAAAACAAAACACTGTTCTGTGGCCTAATTCACGTAACTAAAGAAGTGCTGTAGCAGAGCAGTTGCAGTTAAGTTTCGATCAAAACAACGCTTTTCGTATTCTCTACCGCTGTCAGACACGCTTGCCTCAAGTTCACGTCACGCGAGCGCAATAACGGCAATCTACTGTTGCGCGTCTTTGGTGCGTGCTTGGGAACGCATCATGATCGGTATTCTACTATTCGTTTGACGTAAGAAAAAGCACTAAAATCTGTCATTACAGATTTTAGTGCTTTTTCTTACGTCAAACGAATAACATCCCATTAGGTGTAATTTTAATATTATAATAACGTCATATTCATTGAAATGTAATTGATTCTATTCGATTATTTAGTGAGTAATATTTTTTCTCTCATGTGGCTACACAAATAAGTAAGTTTCTTAGAGTTTGGTTGTCGTACAATTGACATGGAGTTTACGTGTAACTTACGCGCTGTTCAAAGATTACAAGAATACCGTTTATCACTCAAACTTGAACTTAACTGCAACTGCACTATAACTTCATCGGCGCGTCATAAAATTACGTGAATTAGCTCTCTGTGCTTTTGCCTGTGACTTCATCTGCAAGAATTTTCTTCCAGATCTCATAGCACTCAGAGATTATATAGTATCTTACATGTAAAAGAATTTTCAAAATCGAACTAGCAGTTCCGGAGATTAACGCGATCAAAGAAACAAACTCTTCAGCTTAATAACTATAGTTAAAGTATAAATTTAAGAAATTAACACTTCAAAACTATGCAAGTGAGGAAAATAAACTGCTCGAAGCTATATCTTCTGACTGGAAGTAGTTTTGATCCCAGCTTTATACGGAGATTGATTGACTGATAGCTAGACAACATAGAATCTAGAATCATAGAATCTTATCCACTAAAGATAGAGGATGAAATTGAAAAAAATATAATTATTGTTAGGATTGTAAACACTCAGTATATTTAGTGGCATTGGATGGTAAACAACTTGATGGACCACCTTATGTTAATTGGTCACCAACATTTTTTCTTTGTTCCAGGTTGGAAAATCCTCATGGATGTCCTCTGCCCTGGGGCGGGCGGAGGGGTCTGTCAGACTCTTACTGACTAAAAATCACCCCGGTGTGCCATCTCCCACCTCCGTCGGGGGTCGCGGGAACTGGAGATACTTCCGCAACCCCAGACTGGTGCCGGACCGCTAGTGCGGGCCACTTCTCGGGTCAGGGGGGGGAGTAAGGTGTTAGACTCCCCCCCGGACGTCTAAGAGGGGCGCGCGTGGAACACTACGTGCCGTACCTCGGGTCCTGACGTATGTGGGGGGCGACAGACGTCTCCGAGTCTGACGTCCCTGGACCCATTCATGGGGGCCGGAAGAGGGCGTTATCCGCCTTCCGACTAGGTGGGATGTTGAGATCTCCCTCTCCCTTTTCGCAGCCTCCTTCTGCGACATGACCGTTTCGCCGAAGGAAACCACCGCGTCCCAGGACTCTGCACTGCCGACCATCGACTCGACCACAGTCGGGAGCGACAGGTCACTGCCTACTCGTACTTCTGAGACGAGGGCACGGCGCGGCTTCTCCCAAGCGGCACACACTGCCAGCGTACGCCGCACCGTGTCCAAGTGGTCACCAACAGCCTTAAGATATCTGGAAAACCTAAGGTCTTGCGGACCCGTTGCCAGCTCAAAAACCAAGTTGAAATAAGTATCAAGTGCTTTTTACATTCTAATAGGCTTGCATTTATCCGCAACTCACCTTAAGTGATGGTGGGGCCTAAGGTGGAGCACGCTTGCCTAAAATGAACAGGTTCACTCGTGCCTTGAAGGTACCCAGATTTTATTTATCGGGGAACAGACAGGCGGGCAGTGAATTCCACAGTTTGGCAGTTCATGTGGAAGCAAAGCGCTTGGTTCGAGACCATGGAACTTCAACCGTATAGCGGTGACTCTTCGCCTGACACCGGTACCCATACTCTTCAACCTGAAACACAGCAAAGCTACTATGCAGCTGTAGTAGATATGGTGTAGCTCCTTTACAAAGAGCTCTTCTTCAACCAGTTGCACTATAAACTCACGTATCTTTCGACTATGGCGTGTGAAACTGTTAATTTTAACACATTAAAATGCTATTAACTGTTCTTGATTAAGTTCACTATACTTCGCGAGTGCCGTGATTTAGTACTTTTTATTACCGCTATGCCTACCTTAAAGAAATCGTGGCTAATAGCCGTACTGATAGATCGGGCATGGTTAAACGCGGTCTTTAGGTGTTTTAAAGTTGTAAAGCCGTTGGTCCCTGCTGCAAAGACCAACGGCTTTACGTGCTGTCATTCGTAGATATTTGACAGTCGTTAGGTTAGTCAGACGCGTGAAATTCTGACAACCAGTCATACTAACCGTTGCCGTTGGCCGTTTCGCGTGGGGTGATGCATGTCTTTTTTTTACAATTTACATATTTAGTTATAAGTTAATATTGTTACATATATGGTGCGTCGCTTTTTGCGTGAATAAATGGCTTTTCTTTCTTTCTTTCTTCTTTCTTTACTAAGGGGTATCGTGTTACCCATTAACTTGGTTGTGAAGGTCAGTTACTCGATACAAAATACTGGTATTCCGGTTAGACTAGCCGAACCCAACATAGTTAGGAAAGGCTGGGCAGATGATGAGTACCGCTATACCTGTAAACTATGAAAAGTAAGTCACACATAGATATAAATCATAAAATGAACCACGCACTATGTAATTTAATTCTATACATTAACTTTAATGCGTTGGTCATACTAAAGAACATTCAATTATTACGCCTCCTTCTATAAAAAACGTTTGATACAAGCATAGTGTTAAATATAGATTGAGACTTGTACCCAGCTGATGTGGTCCAGCCTTAAGAAGGCGTAGTCTTTAATAACAATAAAGATCTCATATTACACGCCGGTGCATAGCCAAAGATAATAATTTGGTTCAATAAATAACACCTACAGTCATAATCATAAATCTCTCCACTCGTTTCCTTTGCTTGCTCAAATAAAAAAATACTTAAGTGCTTTTTTCTGTTCAAGAAAGTTAGAGTTCGTGTATTTTTACAAAAGCCCCCTAAACTTTAGACTTTTTAGAATCCACGGCGATAATCCGCACAAAAGAATGCTTTTGGATACCATTGCCCGTTTATTTTTATTAGCTTGGCAAAAATCTCAAAGAAATGTCAAAATACAAGGTAAAATATTGCTCATACGCTAAAGATTTAAAAGAATGTTTATTATCTGAATTATATGGTTATTGAGATTCAAATTTAAAATCAATTAACAGCTTTCACAATACGTCTTACCTATTTGACCTACTTTTCACAAGTAGGTCAAATAGGTAAGATGAATTCGGATGAAGGACGGCATCGAAACTTTAACTCGAAACAATGATTTTTGTCGCCTAGATGTTAACTTCGATGACACAAAATAAACAGTGGATTAAACTTTTCTGTTTAGTCTTAATTTACACTAGGACAATGCCACTTTCCTTGCGAGTTGGGTAGGCCTTTAGTGTGGGACGCTACGTGCGTCGATACTCTTACGCCATCCAATCTTCCTAGTTCAGCGTGCTGTGCTGGTGCTGCTGCTGCGGCTACAGAAAACCTCAAACGGCAAAAGTATAGTATTCTTGGTGACTGTCGAAGGCGACTAAGGGAAAATCCGTCGACTAAGTCGGGCAGCAGCGGCTTCCGTGTACTTAACAACTTCACTGCGATCCGGGGATTATGGCAACCCCCCCCCCCCCCCCCCCCCTTATGGGAGAGGCCTTTGTACAACAGTAGACGTCTTTCAGGCTGATGATGATGATGATAAGCATTGCCATCCAACGTGGCAATACCGCCAGTCTCTTGGGCACACTCCCAGATGACGGCGATGTGGAGGAATTGTTTGATGCCTTATTGTATTCGGTTGTTAGTTTAATAGTAATTGGTTATCGTTTTTCATTATTCGTGTAAATATTGGACAATAGCATAATTTCGTTGTCTGATTCAGAAATAGATCAAAAATAACACACTGCCCCGTTGATCTCGTAATCCCAAGTGCGACTGCTGAGCGTGGGCTTTGAGTTCGATTCTCAGGTCGGGCAAAATGTCATTAGGATATTTAAGGAATTTCTCTGTAGCAGCCTGGAATTTGAAAGTTGCGGGTGTAACACTACCGTGCCTAAGAAAGGATGCAAGCTGATGGCACAGTTTAAAGCGGACTGTAAAACTGTGATATCAGAGTTCAATTTAAAAGAGGCCTATTCTTTATTGAGTTGATTGATTAAAGATTGATGACCTAATACAATTTAGTAAGGTAACAGATACCTATTAGCGTCAACCTCTATGAATAAACTTAATATCACTCTTCCTTTCATTCACAAGATGAATATGAAGTGTTGGAAAAAATGATTTATCTTTTACTAAATACTTTATTCGTTCAGTCCGGTTTTATAAGCCTATAACAAGTTATTATAGGAGATCTACATATTAAATAGTAAGGAAATTAATTTAAAGTATGATTTCTTTAAGACTAGAACAAATTGAGGAAGCTTTGGTCATAAAGAATTGGTATTTATCAATTTTTAAAATTGATGATTACATTATTAAAATTTGTTGTTTTAAATAAGACTGAGTTGATAATCTCGTCTGGTTTTAAATGCGTTTGTTCATTTATATACTTCCGTGTAATAAATGGAATAAAATATAGATCATCTATTTTTTTTCTAAATTTGTCATAAAAGTCCCAGCAACATTACGCGAAGTATCGTCACAAACATCGGCGACGTCACGCGAAGAATTTCTTGACGAAATAGTCAAGTTTTTTCATTGCGGCTCCAAAGCGCTTTTATATCAGCACTTATGATCAAATTAATACGGTAAAAGTAAAAGATTTATTTTTTTCTTCTTTATTAAACACGTTAAACGCTATAGCAGCCACCATGTGTGCATCGCTATCGGTGTACCTATGTATATATATATATATTTATGATATATTACATAATATATATAAAATGCTATGCAATAGCTTTACCGCAGCAGTCGCTGAGTGCCACAGTGTTTTTTTTTTGTAGGTTTTTGTTGTAAAATGGTCGTAAAATGATAGTTCAGTAGAAAATCTAAAAAAATCAAGCAGAATATCAATGATCTCAAACTATTCTATCACGCAGCAGAATCGGGGTACACTAATTGATTATTTTAAGAAGACTGACACTTCTCTGTCGCCAATACGTGAACCAAATGTGGGGATTATTTCACAACAGTTGTAAGTCTACCTAATTAAATAATTATAATAATGCGAAATTCTCAGGGCAAATATTAAACATTGGTTTAGGCCTGTTGTGACAGCTATTATGACTAATTATAAATATAGTTGATGCATTTTAGCATGGCAATAGCGGTCATTGTCCCACCTAAATATTTTAACACACTTTAGCTCTTGAATTGTCATAATTATATTGTATCCATGAACATGTTTCACAAATGATCAAATAGTTGTCGTTATTGTCAAGAACGTTGTTGTTGTTGTTATTGTTGTTATTGTCTTTATTCATATAAAGAAGTTTTAAAGAAGTACCACGAAATTAGTATTTCGTAGAAAGGACAATGACCCCATTGTCATGCTAAAACGCACCAACTATAATATTAATTTTATGTTGTAATTGGCGACGGAAAAATATTTTATGCGAAAAATAATGTCTTTCGAAGTATACAGCCTTGTCACATACCATTAATTAAGATTGTTTACTAATAGAATTTGATTTATGTATCCAATACTTGCATAAGCATAATCTTATCGATTGTGTATTATTAAAAAATCGTATGTTGAAAATGGAAATTGATTGAAAATTAATTAATTAGTGAAACCTTGTTTGCTGACGTATAATATAATATTGATAGATAAATAAAATAGTGACATTCAAATAAAACAGATAAAAAATACTTCCTGCCTTTTGTTCGAATAGCAATAATACAATTAGTAAAATATTAAGCGAACACAGGACACCTCTCTATTTTTCAGTTAGATTTATTTAAAAATATCTTTATGTAGACAGTTACAACTATTTCTCAGTCACATTTTTTTTAATCTTTTTAAGCTTCTATACATACTGATTTTGTTAACCGCGTATCCTTCAGAGTTATTGGTAAATTAAGGCTGTTATTTATTTTATTTTTCAAAGTTGGTTCAGTATTAAAAATAGTTTATGAATTTTTCTGCCTAAAAAGTGTCTAATTAGATTAGAATTCCTTATTTAATTTTAGTACAAAAGATTTACCATGTTGTAACAGAGTTCTAATGTAAAAAATCTACTTGTAACACTCACTGCCCTACCCTAGGTATCGAACCTGGACCACTTGCGCACCCGCAGTCACCTTGCATCCACTAGACCAACGATGCACCGGCTAATAACTTTACTCTTGACATTTCCCAACAAATAGACATTATTCAAGATTATCTTTGATAACATGAAAAATTGTCAAATTGCGTCTTAAAAAAATATAAATGACATTATTTAAATAATTTCTGTTTGTTAATCAATAAAGCAAAAGCAAAGGTCACGGTGGTGTCACAAAGTAGGTTAACTTTGTACATTAGCAATTATTATTAGTGTCAGGTCAATTATAATAAAAACCTGAAACGTTATTAACATAGTCAGTCATTGTTGATTTTTATAGGATTTTTTATAAATAAAATGCCAGGGTTTAGATTTTAGATAATAACGTCGATATATTTTATTTATTGACATTTTGGTCGCTTAGCAACGACTTCCCTTTTTGCAAAATCGAGAATAAGATAATTATGTTTTTGGCTGATAACATCTAGGAATGTTTGATTAGAATCAATATGTAGCCGTTTCGTGCATTCATTCCCACGTTATATGGCAATGTCCTAGCGTCAGCAAATATGTATATAAAACAAATTAAAAATTCAGAAAATCATGATAATAATAAACGTACCTATATTCTTGTCAATCTAAGAAGTTCCATTTGACATATCATATTTGAATATGAATTAACGATTAATTCGTGTTTTTGAGTGTATTTTTTTTTCAATATAAAATTAAACTTGGTTCTCACGAATGATACTCGTTGTTATAGTGTATGGGTAATATAGTAATTAATTAGGTTTATGAATTTTATTTTTCAATTTCTTACGTACTAGTACAAAAGAAGAAACGTCAAATGGGACTTCTTACGTTGTCAGGAGAGTAGCATTATTATCACGATTTTCAGAATTGTACCCACTGCTGGACGAAGCAGCTATTTTGGTCTAGAGAAAAAAACGTATAGCATACTAACTGAATATAAACTTTCATTCAATAATAATTAAAAGCAGTAACCGAATTATATTTTACCATACTGAAATTATTATTTATTTAACTTGCAAATGATTGTTAATCTATGATTGCTTAATTCAGTAATTAATACACACATAATAATTATTGACACAAGAGCAAACATAATAATTATGGCCAAAAATTATTTTGTGTTCTATACCCAATTAATTCGTAAAATACGATCCTTATAATCAGAAAAGATATAAGTAGCAATATAATATAACTTGGACGTTTTATAATATAGTTTTAATAACTATACAAGACATTTATGAGCAATGTAAATTGACTGTTTATTAGGAACTAGCACTTTGCCTGTGACTTCATCCACGTGAATTTTCATAGGGATTCCTAATTTTTTATTAAAACATCCTACTAGCACAGTATAAATATTAGTACTACCGTACAGTAGCGACACGCTCCCCTCCCTCTGAAACCGCTCCTCACCTTTCCCTGCGTCGAACGACTGCTCTGGGAACTGCGTTTTTGTTCGAGCGGCGCGTAGTCACGCACACACACGCACGTATCTGTACAGTCTATTACTTTAGGAGTAGTGTAGGCAATTATATCGTTTCGTTTCTATAGACTGGGTGTGCTACTAGCAACCTGCCCCGTCTTTGCACATCTACATAGCTCCCAGTCGCCATGATTTTTTCCGCCATCTAGTCTTCATCAATCACCATCATATTTCAGCCAATTTACACAAAATCTTAACCTTCCTCATGAATCACTCTGTCTATTGGTGAAAACCGCATGAAAATCCGTTCAGTAGTTTTTGTGTTCATCGCAAACTGACAGACCGACTGATACGGCAAAACAAAGTCCCACTTTGTTTCATAATAAATATCTGGGCGCCCGACCTTGGCCCGATATTCTTTTACTTTCGTATTTTTTTAAATTGAAACCTAGCTAGATCGATTTATCGCCCCCGAAACTCCCTGCATACTAAATTTCATGAAAATCGTTGGAGCCGTTTCCGATATTCAGATTATCGTTATTGTCTAGTATTCAGATTATCGTTATTGTATGTAGTGATAGAACTTAGGGATATTGTAGCCTCCTATTGACGAAAGAATTTCCAAAATCGGTTAAGTATTTTTTGAGTTTATCTATTACTAATTAAACATACAAAAAATCAAATCTTTATATTAATAATATTAGTTTTTGTAATTATTAGACCAAAACATTATTTTTGAAGTTTTGCTGAATTACGGTCTTATACTTCTGCGGTTATCCGGCTACCATCCGATCTATGTATGTCAACATGTAGCCTGTAGGTACTATGTTGTTATACCTATATAATACCAAACTATAGGTCACTAATCTATCGATACCTACTAATGTCATAGAGTTTCAATTTAAGTAACAATTCTTCTTTGGTGGTAAAAAGTAGCTCTATTTTTATCCGTTGCTGAAAAGCTATAAAGATCATTTTATATTGATTCCATCTCCGTATAATGTATTAAATTACTACACCTACCTAATTATTATACCTTGTTTAGTGGACTAGCCACAACAAAATTATATTTTACAGAAATGTATATCCAAAAAGGTTTTATTGCGATAGTCTAGAAAGAGTTTAATAACCTTAAAATCGTTGACTGAAAATACATCATTTCAGCCATATTTGAACAACGAACGACTTTGCTTTTTTTGTATTTCCTGATTTACATAGAGACATTTTGTTTTCTTTTTAAATCTGTTGTTATAAAAATCCTTTCTTCAATACAATATTAAAGTAAAAGTACTTACGTACAATTTTATATCCTTTACAGAAGTCGTCAACCTTTTAGCAGGAAATAAGTGGTTATTATTTATTGAGGGTCCCGATCTTAAATTAAAAAAAGAACATCTCAAAAAGCAATATTTACATTATGTTAGCGCATTATGTTTGTATTAATTTTACATTTCTTTTTGTTGTGTAAACTTTAACTTACTATTATTTGAATTATGTCTTTACTAAGACTGCCTAGAACCTGCTCGAACCTGTTTTATATATAACCCAGTAACTGGGTAACTCGATATCCTTGGTAAGACTGGTAGTCAACCTTTCGGGCTTCTGACTACCTGTAAAGACTTCCGACGACACGGTTAGCGCAGGGGTTGAGCGATTGACTGCTGCGCTGCATGTCACGGATTCGATTCCCGCACGGAACAAATATTCGTATGGTCTACAGATAATTGTTCCGGGTCTGGCTGTACTTGTATATGAGTTTAGGTATATGTTTGTTAACGCACCCACAACACAGGAGTAGGAATTCCTAGTTGGCAATGTTTTTGAAGTAAAACTTCTTTACGCACGCTTGACTTGGGGAGTAAGCTTGTGAATGCGTGACGAAAGCGTTAAGAAAAGTGTAATCCGGCGAGGCGAACGGAAGTTGAGAAGGAGATATAAGTTATTGAAGATAGAAAGAGAGAGAGTTAAGTTTCGTATATTACTGTAGGGGCAAGAGGGAGAGGTGCGAGCACACATTTTCTTTCTACCTTTTTCTCATAGCCTGTTGCAAAATGATACAAACATAGATGGAGCTAAAGAAGTTTTACTTCAGTCGTGTGGTATAAAGCACACTCGTCATTTAAAATAAAAATAAAGACTGTCATAGACCTGGAAAGGACACCCAAAACCAACGGTATTACGTGCTTTCCGAGACACGGAGTAGTCTCGGTATGAAATAGATGGTCACCCATCTACAAACTAACCAAAGCAAGCGTAGCTTAACCCATGACCGATCGATCCATTCCGGCTTTTAAACGGTTAATTAATAAAGCAACTCTTGGCTAACCCCTTTTAAGTTTACCTTAAAAGTTTAGTCATGCTTTAAAAGTCAATTAAATATTAAACACTAATCAAAAATGTACCTTTAATAATTGTGTCATTGCCTTTAGAGGGTTATTCGGTATTTAATGCAAAACGTTATCTTAATTGCAGTTGAACAGTTATTAAAATAATACGAGACGATATTTGCAATCAAATTAAAGGGCAAACTAAGAAAACCGCTAAAATAAGCTAGAGGTCGTTGAACTTTAGATAGGTCAATGTTTAGAAGTTAAATAGAAGGCTTACTGAAATTCGGACACAATATATTCGGATACAGTGTCCGAAACGATATTTTTTTGACTTCGATGATTTGGACATCAATAAAAAAGCTATTTTGTACAGTCAGATAAAAAACGATTCCGATACTGTCCGAATATAATATTGTGTCCAAATCTTCAGTAAACCAAATCGAAAGTGTATGCCCGTTTTAGTAACATAAGGCTGAACTTAAATGCCATTATTGCTTTTATTTAATTATACCATTAGGTATCTGCCTATAGAGTTAGTGTAAACGGGAATTAGTTGTAGATGATAAGAAGCCTACATGAATGATAAGTCTAACAAAGCGATTCCCCAATTTTACGTTTAGCTTATCTACACTTGTATTGAAAAGGTAAAGTATGTAAGTTTAGATGTAAAGGTATAATCTATGAAAGTGCTCATCCGATTTCAAATAATCTTTCACAATTAGTAAGCTACACTATTGCCGTGTGGTGCCGGCCGGGAATAGCACCACACCACCCCATTTCTACCCGTAGGCATCGTAGAAGGCGACAGAGGGATATTGACCAGAGGAAAGGCAGCAGCTTCCTTCTGAGTACCATAACACTTACTGCGATCGCCAACATGCATCGGCCAAGCATGGCGATTACGGCTGGCCTTGGGAGAGACTTATGCCCAGCAGTGGGTGTATAAAGATTGATATGATGATGATGACTATGGCTGAATGTTATAGGAAAAGTTTTATATAATCATAATCATAAAATAATCATTTATTTATTAAATATTGTTTACAAAAAAATGTACATAAGTCAATAGTAGAATATTTTCCATACAAATATATTGCCTAAAAATAAACTAAGACTAAAATAGTTATATACCTAACTGGTGCAAGTTATGAGGAATCGGAATTACAATGTTAGGTAGCGACCCGCCTGAACTAGGTTACTACAAACCTGTGTTTCAGGCCATCACTTTACATTCAAATTATATTGGTTCATTATTATAAAGTTAAACTGATATAAAATAGACTCTTAATAATTTTGAGAAATAGCATTTTTTAACATTAATATCTAAAAACTAAATCGTATCTAAATATACAACTAATTATTATAAATTGCTGGTAAATAAGTCGGTTATGGTATACTAGTACTTTGCCCGCGACGTCGTCCGCGTGAATTTTCTTACGGATTTTTTAATAATAAAATATAGCCTATAGCACTCAAGAATAACGTAGCTTCCTATTGGTAAAAAATTTTTTGAAATCGGATGAGTAGTTCCGAAAGCATACAAAGAATTATGGCGGGATTTGTACAAAAAAAAGATATAATTAGAGAAGTTGAAATTCTATTTTTTTATATTCTTGGGTACCTAAAGAGTACGTTCAGGCATTTAGAATACTTTTAAATCCCCGCAATAAAAATGGTTGTTAAAAGTGAATAGTTAAACGAAAAGCTCATCATTTCAGAAAGAAACGGCAGCTGATAGCATTGACAATGGCAGCCGTTTTATGGAAAATAATGGCACAAATAATGATTAATCAATGTACTTTTTCAACTCCGCCATTGTAAACAACGATTCACATCACTTGTCTGCCGATTTGATTGATCCGTTAATGTCAATTGTCACTTTCTTTTTTTTATAAACACAAAATGGGCGACCAGATGAAACGAAAAGCTGTAATATTTTCATTTTAAAATATTTTAATTATGCGGGGTTTTAAAAATATGGAAAATATTTTAAATCCTCTAAATTTTTTTATTTTTCATACAAATGAATGTATGGGTCCCGCCATGATTCTTTTATCTCTATAAAATATTAGCTTTTGCCCGCGTGAATGACGGTTATCGCGGATGTAGACGAAGTCGCAGTATAAAATCTAGCCAATGTCCTTCCCCAAGGTTCAAGCTATTTTCACACTAAATTTCATCAAAATTGGTTTAGCTGTTTCATCGTGAAAGCGTAACAGACAGAGTTACTTTTGCATTTGTAATATAAATATGGAGTATGGATTAGTAGGTATATACATATAACTTTATCAGGGACGAAGTCATTGACAAATGATAGTATATAATACCACTCAAAAGCTTGTTGCGAGTTATTTTTTAGCAACAACATGTAGCTAAATATCTTAATATACTGTTTAAGACCACATATAAATAATAGAGAAAATGCATTGGTTTGCTATCAAAGCGTACCACGGCGTAATTCGTATGACTCTACAGTTTTTTCGTTCAGTGATCCTTTATAAAAAAAGATGACATTTTAATTGTTTTTTCATATATTTTACAATTTCGAGGCATTTTTGCGGTTTGGTATCTCTATACGTACAATACGGTCAACGTAACTTGGCGCGTCTGAAGTTAGCCGATTAGCTGCGCAGTAGACAAGTTCGTTCCTAAAAGTTCCATTGCGCAGCCAAACAGCTAACTTCAGACGCGCCAAGTTACGTTGACCGTATTGTATAAAAGTACCAAACCGCCGAAATGCCGCCATTATTGATTCAATGGCGCCTAAATTTAAATTATGCTACAGTCACGATATAATAGTTTAGGTATAAAGTTTTCCTCAAAATATGATAAATATTATTTCCTATAAATATAGGTATTTTGTGCCTAATGTATGTCACCTTACCAGTTAATAGTGAAATAAATGGATTCTGAGTAAAATATACTCTTGTTTACATAAACTAAGATATCGTTTTTAGGTCCACCAATAATTGTAGCTGGCGCCAAATGATTTAATTTCGTAAGAGGAAAGCCGAAACAAACTTTAATTTATTCTTTAGGCGAGTAATAAAAACTATACACTTATTTTTTCTTTTTGCTTTCGAAATGCTGACAGTGTACCTATATATTATTATTTGGCAATAGAAAGTAAACAGTATATACAACTGTATTATTTTCCAATTAAAGTCGGTAGGAATCGAATATAGTAGGAATCGAGTATAATATAGATTTCTCGCCGTTGAATAGGTACCTAATACCTATATCTAAAAACTTATTAACGTGAAACTTTCTTTAACACAAATACTTAAATTATTAAGTACCTACTTTCGAAACTGATAAAAGAAAAAAGAAAAGTTTTATATTTAATTTCTAAAACACAAAAAGAACTGCTTCACCCAGCAGTTCAATTTTTTTAAGTACTTCAAGTTACTAAGTTTACAAGTCAATTAGTACTGTACTTAAAGAAACAACAGAAATATAAAGAAACAAAAAGAGTATTTATTTTTCTTGTGTGCCTTTAAGTTTAGTCTTTAGCGTCATTTTAAAGTATCATTGATCAAGATTTGTCATCACTTTGTGCTCAAACGTTTTTTTTTGCGATCCGCGCCGATTCATTCATGTCAATACACTTTTGACACTGAGTGTACCCTATTTTGCCTATTATTTTATAGATGACTAATATTTTATTAGTTTGTCGAGGACTTCCCAGAAAGATGTGGCGAGATGACCTAGACGCGTACCACGAGGGCTGGTTCGATGTGACGCTGGACAAAAGTCCTTGGTAGGATATGGGGGAGACTTTTGCGCAGCTTTCGGGGATAGTATAGGCTATTAATTACTGATATGTATATTTACTTAGTAGGTAGGTATTGTGTGCACGTCTACCGTGTGATTACACAAACATAACCTAAAAGCAGTAACATTGCTTTTTCAGCCTTCACAAATTTTAACCCTCAAATCTCTACATATACCTAAGCTTATGAAAATACCTACGAAATCTTCTCCACCAACGAAATTAAAATTGGCTTAGCCATCCTTTTTACACTGCTTACAATAACTTAATAAATATGTATTAAGCAATCATGTAATATTTTTAATGATTTGCCATTTATTTTTTCTATTTTTGTAATGATTTTAGTCGTATAATGTAGCGTCCTTAACCATGCTCTTTTTTTATTACGTTTACTATTCACTTCATTTATATTTTACAAAAAATGTTAATGCGTAATTGCCACAGTTTTGGCTGCCAACATTCGTGCCCATTGCATCGTAATAGATTAACCTTCATTTATCGGGATCAAATTTGATGTCTTTGTAGACCTTCGTGGGCAGATTAGTCTGTAAATAAATAATATTCAAAATATGAACAAATAAAGAGACAATATGTTTTTTATAAACATACACAAATACCTACGTTGCAAGTTCGACTTATTTTTTTTAGCTTTTTATTCTAAAAGTACCTCTTGCATTAGTAACTAGGTTTTTGATCCAATCATGGCATAAAACATTATCTAATAGAAACTTCAATTTAACAGACACGTCACTCTTATCAGCGTAGACAGTGACTCACTTTCGACCTCTTTTCTCATGTCTCAGGTCTTTCACCTAGACCAGCATATCCCAAACTATGGTTAGTCAACTAGTAGATCGCGAGCGAATATAAGATGGACCCTAAAAATTACATAACAATTCAAAAAATAAGAAACATAACATCTTTTTCCATGAAATGGTACTTCTTGTATTTAAATTAAGAATAATAATTTTCGATTGTATCTGAATGTTTTTTTTTTATATTTAAAGTCATTCATCTATAAAGTTGCGCCCTATTTTTCGTCATGACAGCAAAGAGGTGAGTTCCGAATTTGAAAGGTCTCGTTAGATGTGTCGCGGTCCAGTCAACTTTGGGAACCAACGACCTAGACAAAAACCCTGTGTCCTACAAAAAGGGTGAAGTTTATCAGTACAATTCCCCGTGGTATCCACAATAAACTGCGTTTCACTTAATATAGCGATAGTGGCTAAAGGTCGCAGAGAAGGTGACACCTCATTAGGTCACGACCCTCAGATTTAAGGAACTACTCAGATGGCGCATAAATATTTTTGTAATGTGTTTACAACCTCTGTTGCTATTTTATTAAATCCACTTCGAACTTCACTCAGGTAACCGGCCTATGTAAGTATAGGTACCTGAATCGTCAAATCGACTGCCTAGCCTTTGCCCAACTGTGTAGGGGTCGGCTACCAGTCTAGGAGAACAACCCAGTTACTGGATAATACGTTACCCCTTGGTTAAATTGATTTAGTCTTTCGGGCTTCGTCATAGATCTACGAATGACAGCCGTGACCAACGATTCTTCATGTTTTTCAAGGCACGGAGGGTCTCGGTAAACAATGGATGGTCACCCATCCACGGACAGACCGCGGCGAGCTTTAGCATGACTGATCGATCCGTAGGGTATTTATTTAGCCACTAGACCCCGAGGAATCTGATCTTCATCATTATACAATTGGTATTGGTGTACAGAACAGGACATTGCTGCTCAAACAAGCACATGTTCTACCTAGGACTTAAGATAAATGCGAACCTGCAGACGCTGTAAGGAGGCCCTTCTGGGGGAATGCGGAGCACTAATGCACAAGTGCTATAATCATCTGGGCAAATACCTAACCTGTTAAGGCCGGATGAACTAATGGAGATTGCCCTAAAGCAGATCCTGCAGTTCATCACAGCTGCAGGGTTTGGTGGCGATCTCTAACCAAAACAAGCGGCGATCACAATAGATCAGGGCCTCAAGTCTGCTATTACAATAGTGTCAGAATGGTCTATCATTGATTTTCATAATGACGCCATTATATTAGTAGATTACCAAACTTGTCAAAATCAACAATTATGAAATCAATTATAGACCATTTTGACACTATTGTAATAGCAGACTTGAAGCCCAGCTCTGGTGGCAGTAATACCACTGGCAGCCGCACAAAGAAAATAAAAAAAATGGGTATACAGAATCCCATAATCATTTCATCATTTCAGACGAAAGATGTCCACTGCTGGACATAGGCCTCCCTAAGGGGGGGTTTTGCCATAATCGACACGCTTGGCAGGCGGATTGGCGATCGCAGTATGGTTGTTACAAAGGCACAGTGAACGCTGCTGCCGATTCTCTGGTATCTAAGTCCCATAGTCGCCTCTTACGACACCCACGGGAAGATATGGGATAGTGCTATTCTTTACGTCCGACACCACACGGACAATCCCATCAACTACTTCAAATGTAAAAAATGCACATATCTCGCAACACAGTCCTTCTACCGTAAGAAGCTGTGAGATCATAATGTAAAAACCAAGTCACAGTCTGTTGGTCTAGTAACTATCTATGGAAGCAACAACAACTTTGTCTTAAATTGTTTCCTAATTAGATAACTACCAACATTTATAGCGACCGTATCAATATTAAAAATATATATTTCTATAATAAACATACTTATTGATGAGTTTGCAGTAATACGGCAACATAATAACATAAGAATATTCTGCTCTTTAAAATACCCAGTAATTGAACATAGCATTCTTAAGTAAATCTACAGAATATTATAAAACACTTACTTTTAAACGTAAATCTAAGTAGGGAGTTTCGCTTGCCCATTTTTCTCCTTAGAAAACTACCATTTGGAAGAGGACTAGACACAATTCATTTTATTCTTGTAAATGACGTAGTTTTTAGTGTTATTCACACTACATAAAAATAAATCATACAAATGCACCACCACCACCTGTGTCGTCGCTAATTTATACTCTGTACGATATCTGCTTATCAATTGTTGCTTATTAATTGTTTTCGTTACTGTATCACATAATAACAGTTCAGCAATATGGTCGATATTCGGCTTATGTAGCCGCCACAATAGCTTCGATCGAATTTCTTAAACTATCGTTTATTGATCTAACATTTAATTGGTCAACTCTTAACTGCCATGGGTTATCTTGATTCTTTTTTTTATGTTTTGCATTGCTCGGTACCTGCATTGTTTTCAAATATTGAAGCAACCAGAATAATGTAACCAGTATTTTGTAAAAAGAGTGTCCGTGGAATTTCTTGCTCACTCTTCTTCATAGAGACCAACAAAACGAGCAACTATCTTCAACTGTCTGACTAACTAACCGACTCCTTAACAAAATGTGCCTGTAAATGGTTTAATTGACATAAATGCTTTGACTTTGAATCTATAGGTACCTACTAATCTAAGTACGTGAATTGCACAGTTTGTGTTTTGTTTGAACGCACTAATCTCTCAAACTACTAATTCGAATCTAGAAATTCTTTCCGTAATACAAAGCTAAGCTATCTCTGGCCGGTATTAGGCTATACTTTATTATCTAATAGGGACCAAAGAAAAATCACGTGTACATTGTGTACAAAGTTTAGAGCATAGGCTAGTTGAATATAATTGTCCAAATATAATGGAATTTACTAAATTCTATGTCTACTGTCTATTGATAGAGGCCTGTAATGTGATAGTCGTTTTGTAACCAAAACTACATATCATTGTTACTAAACAATGGGTCAAAGATCTCTCAACGGTGCATAATGTACAAAGCTTTTGTTAATACAAACACAATTCAATACCTTTTCATGTAATGCAGGAGTTGCTCTTAGAGATATAATAATCAATTCGTAACCAAGATTGCGAGACATTGACGCCGATTGCTTTGTTCTGAAACTAAACTAAAATTAGACAATCGGCATCTCACTGCCAGGCAGCTGAAGAAAAGGACGGCGACAGATAAGAACTGAGTAAGAAATAACAAAATACTTTTTTATTAAACAAATATGTTCTGACATGACAACTAATTACACTACTATAACTATAATTGTGTGAACATTTTAAGTCAACTTAAATTGACAGGTCTCGTGTTTTATTGAAGAGTTGTTCTCCTGTTTTATTGGAAAGAAGGAAATATAGATACTAGTTTAAAATAAGTTAAGCTCGGTCACAACAGAATTGGAACCATTGTTACTACGTAACGGGCTAATATCGCAGCAGAACACATGACAGTGTGTCCCAAGGATATAGGATATATATCTATGGTGTGTCCACTATCATCTTTATTATTTTTTGCCGTGATAACGTCACGAAATATTGTCACGTTCCGCCTGAGCCTGAGCGTGCAAGTGAGAGCGCAGAACAAGCGATAGAGAGTCACGATCGGCCCAAGCAATAAGCTCCGCGCCCACCTCTACGGAAACCATTATTTGCTTATGTCAAAGTCAAAGTCAAATCATTTATTTCAATTAGACCACTCTAAGGCACTTTTGAACGTCAAATGAGGAAAAAAAATTGATTCCAGGTGCCCATTCCAAAAGGTAGTTATGTATAGAGAAGATGTTATATATGTTAGCCATTATGTTTCTTTATGACGTTATCACGTAAATGTATCGTCCGTAAACCGACTTTACAGACAACCATTTTTTTTTATAAAACGTTCCCCCTATAATTTTTTCCTGTATAGTGGGTGCGCTTACAAACATAATAAAGCCACATACACAAAAACGAGACTTTATAGAACAACGAGAAACAATTAACTGTAGGCCATACAAATATTTGTTCCGTGCGGGAATCGAACTCACGACACATGCAGCGCAGCAGCCAATCCCGCCAACCTATAGGTAGGTTACACATAATGAAGAATCATTATTTTGTTTAAGTATTCCAATAAAAATCGATGTATAAGTTTCAAATTATTTTGTTAGGAACTCATTTCCGAAAGACATTTAAATATTAATAATTTAGACAAACACTTCAAGACTCAATTGGCTCTTCGAGTGAATCGTTTTTGCTTCGATAAGTTTCAAATATTATTTCCTAAACTAATATTGGTTCTAATGTTGACATGTTTAGTGTTTTGTGTGCAATTTTTTTTGTTTAAATACATTATTGATGCACTCATGAGGGTTCGATGTAGTTTTTATTTTTTGGAGTATGATGACCGGTTGCGGTTTAATGCGGATCTGCAAAGAATTGTTTGAATAAAACCATTAGGGTCAACCGGGATTGCACCGGTCAGCAGCGATTAGTCGCCTGCCGTCGCTTTTATGCAGCGGTCAAAGGCTCGCGGAACCACACGGCGCGCGGCACCGCGAGCTGTCGCTCGACTCTTGCAAATCTTCAAGCGATACTATGCCTTGAACTTTGGAAATAAAGTTGAAAATGGTTTCTCAGCAAAACTGCCGACCGCTGCCATCCCGGTGTGAACCCTTAAGGTACTGAAGCACTTGAAGCGCTTTTGGTCCATGAAAACACTTTTGAAAGAAGCCTTCCAATTTGCCATAAACGCGTATTGATGAACAAGTGAAATGCATAGTCATTATGGTGTTCATTATGTATCCTTTATACAAATGGTTTCCAAATTAAAAATGCTCAAATCTGGTCTTTGACAGTTCAGTCAACTTAAAGTTTGTCAGCGACTGTAGGCGCATTATTTTTATCATTTAGCCAGTCCTTTGGTAGAAAGGTGAAGTAAAACATTTACTAGGTAAATATAAATTTGTACCTTATCTCCAGACAACGTAAGAAGTCCTATTTGACGTTTCTTCTTTCAAACTATACGTAAGAAATTGAAAAATAAAATTCATAATCCTAATCAATTAGTATGTTACCTATACATTAAAACAACGAATATCGTTCGTAAGCATCAAGTTTAACTTTACATTGAAAAAAATGCACTCAATAACACGAATTAATCGTTGATTTATTTTATATTTTATTTTTTATCAAAAGAGGAACAGTGAACAGCTGCATTATAATGATTTAACATACTTATGAAAAACAGTTATACATAAGTAATAATGCAGCCTACAGCATTGTCCATAGATTAACTCAAGGGTTAAAAAAAATCTATAGGTCGCTAGTAAGCTTTTCATGCACATTGACCCACATACTTATATTCAAATATGATATATCAAATGGGACTTCTTAGATTGTCAGGAATATACAGGATGAAATTGAATTCATTAGCAAATTTTTAAGAAGTGATTCAGACCACGAACCTGAACATCTTTCATTACGGAGCGAACTCAAATAGCGCGAAAAAAAAAACAGCTTTTCCATACATTTTGGCCGAGTACCTATTGCACTTCTGTATGGAACAGTTCAATTTTATCCTGTAGATAGGTCTAAATTAGCCAATAAGCCATGAGCGAACGTGGCAAAAGAGGTTACATTGCAGTGCAGTAAGACAATAATAGACTAGGTTCATCATTACCATAAAGGTAGAAAGAGGATCATTTGTATAACCTTTCATATAGCCTACGATAGTAAGTAATACAGATTGTTATTAGGAACATTGTTAAGCGGCTGGCCGACTCTTCACGTGACCAGAGGGCTGGCCTTTTCTTGGGCCAAAGAATTAGCCATTTAACGTGGTAATTCTGCTAGCCTTTTGGGCACTTGTCCCATTGAGAGCGATGCAGACGAGATTTTTGATGCCCTGTGAGCCCTCCATTGTACAGAATATATTTTTTTTATTTATATTTAATTTAAGTGTTTTAGAAGTAAAATACTCCGACAGATTGTATCATTTTTGATTTGATTTCAAATTTAATTAAACGTTTTCAAAAGACATTATCATTATTTTTATCAGGGTTCACCTAAGGTTGATCTTGATTCAGCAAAAACTTATATCTGTAAATGACATTAAACTTGCAATATTAAGCAATTTAATTGCTTTGATGCAATCAAAATTGTAATATTTGAAGAACGATCTTCAAACGATAACACATTCCTTAAATAGCTAAATGGAATCATATTTTGGAGTCACTGCCATTTGCATTTAGGATTCGGCAATCAAATATAATTTACTTAAGTTTATATCAAGATGAATCGTACCGCTATCATTGTAATCATTTTAATATCATAAAAATACAAATTATTAATATGACATTGCAACAAAGTCGCGAACTGAAAGACCCTAAAACTGATATCTTGGTCGGATATGGAATAAAAAATTGATTGGATTAAGTGTCGGCTATTCAATTAGTTTTTTTACGATCATCAATATCTGAACATCATCTGAAATATCAAAGAATGTCTTACTAAATATCATTTAACATTTGCAAGTTGCAACACTCGACGTCGTCGTCATTAAAGGTAAGTATTTTATTTCTATTTTGTTTATATTATATACCTACATATCTACTAATACTTATAAAAAAACTAAAGAATTTGTTTGTTTGTTTTTGTTTATTCATTCAACAAATCTCCGAAACTGCTAGTTGGATTCTGATAATTCTTTCGCTAATAGGGAAGCTACGCTATTTTTGAGTGCTCTATGCTAAATGTAACTATTTTAATTTGAATAGTGGGGTTTATATCACAATTCACGCGGACTAAAGGAAATTATTGTACGTTGCTTCGTTTTTAAACCGACTTAATAAAAAAAGGAATTTCTCAGTTCGACCCGTATGTTTGTATGTTTGTCCGCGATTATCTCCCGTTTGGCTGAACCGATTTTGATGCGGTTTTCAGAAAAGTGTTTGTTACGTTCTGAAGAAGGTTTTAGTATTCAACAATTACAAATTTATTCAACGCTTTTTGAAAACGCAACAAAAACCTATAAATTATACAAAGAAGACGCTTTCGTTTCTTCCATTTTTGGATGACTTTCAATCTCTGTTTTAACTGTGTTGCCGTTTCTTAATGGATTTAGGTGATAAGGAGGCACTAAAAGTGGAAAATAAAAAAAATGCCAAAGAGAGAACCGCTTTCAAAAACTAAAAAGTGATAAATAAATAAATTAATTAATTATTAACTTTAGCACAGAACACACATGACTTTAGTTTCGGAAGTTGGTGGCAATACAAAACAACAAACAGAACAAAGCCAATTATTAACAAATAAATTATTGTACGTTGCTTCGTTTATCTAGTGCCGATCTTTATTGTTAATTTGTTTCTTTAACCAAACTCATGCTGAGTTCATGACTAACTTTGGCAAATTGAACATAATTCCATCGCCTTGTTATCTCCAGTAGGCAGAAAGGACCGTCAACATTTAATGCCTATTTTATTGATTGACATGAATTTAAGTTTACTTTTATTGCCAAAGGAGGTCCTGGACAGGTTCAGTCAGAAATTGCCCGAATGTTGGCGATGTGATCGACCCTCAACCCGCCATTTTATTAGGGTGCATTGGCACTTAGAAAAAAAGAAGGAAACTGACAACGGAATGCGACCTTCGAGCTTCGCAACCGTCCTTACTCGAGATTTTGGCACCGTGTGTCGCGCCCACCAACCATGACATTTATTCCAGTCTTCCTCTTTTTGTTCTATATACGACATACAAAATGTAGGGTTCTGTATTCAAAAAAGACGAACACAACACAACACTCAACTCTTGTCCGCGAGTGTTGACGAACGATTGTTGTTGCACAAAAAAATAAATTGAAAGTAGAACATTTCATGCTTGTCCATTTGATTATGGAGCTGTCAGAATACCGTAACTTGGTTGAAATAGATCTTTAATACTTAGTACGTATAATACACACATTACAACCGTTTTAGAACTTGAACAATATTCGTCTAAATTAAACTTGACCGATTTTGCAGTATACGATACGATATTTACCGCTGCTTCAGCTGATAACTTATTTACTACATAATTATAGACTCCCCGTCGCAATGACTTTGTATTTGTTTGGGCTAATCTCGAAAATTACTGCACGGATTTTCATTATGGTTTTCATCAATAGAAAGAGGAATTATCTAGGAAGGTTATAGGCTATAATTTATTAGTGCTACCTTTGAGAAACCGGGGCAGATCGCTAGTGTACAGACGCCAGCTTATCAAGGAATACCAAACCAAACTGTAAAATTTTCCCAATTGAATATGAACCTTAGTATTTTGAATTAAAGTTGAAAATCTATCAAAGAAATTTGACAGATTGTTGTAGCTTTATGCGCTGGTCTCTATAGCTACTTCGATTATTACTTTTATGGACCAGTAATTAAAAAAAAACAATGCTCACGGTTGTCTTCTATGATGTAACTAAGTTTTCAACTCAACAATTTATTTATTTAGGTATTTTATTGAAATCAAAACGGTCTCCGGACATTACAGGAATATTATTTAATACCTACCTGAATATGTAATTGCCAGGGTAACAATTTAATCTTCAACTTTATTTTTAATAAAATTAAATCACATACTTGGTTTTTAACACTCAATTCAGTTTTAATTAATTAATTTTTAATTAAAAACATATTTGCCATAGCGTTAACGACATTGGAGTTCCCTTGTCAAAAGTCGATTAAGATGAGTTAAAATTACAAAATAATTACGCCTCCTGCTGTTTTGATTGCAAATTCTTTTATTAATAATGTTTTCGGCGATAGATTGGCATTTTGATTTGCGTGTTATTTTATAGGCATTAAATTGGATAATTTAAAATTTGCATTTTAAAAAACATGTTGATTGAGCATCAATCTCGTTTATTATAATTTTCGACATAATTTTTGACCTTTGTAAAATATTTTCCATTCTCGATACATGCTTGAGAAGGGACATCAATTATGTAGATCAAGGAAATATATTATAAGTCATCATTGTCATGGAAATTTTGTGTTGTGATTGTAATATTTAATTAACTGTTAGAAATATTTGAATTTGAACAACTAGCTAAACATAAGTATCACAGACTTAATGTTAATGATCAAAGACTATTAATGATCAATTAATTTAACATAATGCTATTTGTAGCGTGCTATTGCCAAAAATACTATTATTTATTTATTTTAATACCCACATCCTTTAGGAAAAATACATTTCTATGCCCATCATCATAAAATAGATAACATAATGCGAGCTGTTTTCATTAGCATAAGATCGTTTCGCGATAAAAAAAAGCAATCATTTAGCTTTATTTATAATAATACTAGCTGACAAAGCAAACGCTATTTTGCCATATAAATAAAAAAATAGGTTATAACCTATTCTCTGACCTACCAAATATACACAATATTTCATAAAAAAGGCGGTTCTCTTTTTTCAAAAAAGTTTTTATTTTCCACTTTTTAGTACCTCCTTATCACTCAAATCCATTAAGGAACGGCAACTCAGTTAAAACAGAGATTGAAATTCTCCAAAGATGGATAGATGGAAGAAACGAAAACGTCTTCTCGGTTTTTGTTGTTTTTTTTTTCGAAAAGCGCTGAATATATTTCTGTTTGTTGTATAGGTACTATAACCTTCTCCAGAATGTAACAAACACTTTTCTGAAAACCGCATCAAACTCGGTTCAGCCAAACGGGAGATAATCGCGGACTAACATACATACAAACATACGGGTCGAACTGAGAACCTCTTATTTTTTAAGTCGATTAAAAATCGGCCAAGCCGTTTCGGAGGAGTTCGATAACAATCACTGTGACACTAGATTTATAGACATTAGAGATAAGTGTATTGGTAAAATGTACACTTTTATCTGAAAGATAAAGTTTGTCTAAAGAAAGGTATTGTTTACCCCCTTAAAATTACTATTATTTATATCATGTTTGAGTTGATAATCACTACAGAACCCCAGCACTTATATGACCAACATGCACGTATCAGACTTTTCTGACACGGAACTACTTTAAAACACGACAACTAACTATGTAACAAGATATGAAAAGATAGAAACACTTTGAAAGCAAATCGTGCGCATGAGTTCAGAACATTCTACTCCAATCACGTACATACGCGGTTTTAATCAAAATATAAAGGTTTCTACGAATCGATACCTATGGATTTATCCAGAAGTAGGTGACTACGGATGCTCTGTCGAGGTCACCTTTTCAAGAGTTGTATACTCGCATCTTCCTGCATCAACTTCTAAGCTTTCAATGTTGCGTTTAAAGTTCCACGTACCAACAATAAACGACCTCTCGAAAGAATGCTGCTGTTCGCCTATTCTCTAGTTTAATTGATTTATTATAGCATTATTAGTTTCGTCTTACAAATCAATTGATTAAAAATGAATTGCGTCAGTGATTATAAATGTTTAAGATAAGAATGAGATAATTAAGGGCCTGACAATCGGATGATTAACAACGCCTAGTTAATTTGCCATTTAGATTTACATTATTGATATGTATAACTGTTAGAATATTGATATATTTGTCATTTCCTTGTTCATTAAATGGTCCGATTATGGGAATAGATATGTCCATTATGAGCAATAACGTCTGAATAATTTGATGAAGTAATCTTCCCGGGCAGATACATACAGGTCATTGACGTCAAAATCCCTGTAACCTCTTGTTTACGTTTTTCAATACGTTTTAAGTGGGACAATGATGAACAAATACAATGTAAGTCTGAAGATTTAAGTCGTGATTTAAATTTACAACGCTCATCGATAATCCCAGGGAGTGGGCAGATAAATGCTTTTTACTAAACAGGTAGGTATCTGTATGGTTAGTGTCGTGACATTTTATAATTCGAACTATTTAATTGATTTTCAGTTACAGGTTTTTTTAAATTAATTAAGTCAGCGCCGCCGCCGCCCGCAAAAATGCAAATTCGTAATCGAATTAAATTAACATGATCAATAGAGCCCAATTTAAAATCAACTGGTTTTCATAGAATGTAGATTATTTATTCAATATGTCACGAAAACTGGCCTGTTCACGGAATCATTCCAACGTTGTTTACTACTTTAGTTGGGTGCAACAATAAGGCTGCGATATTTTATGCGCACGCGGCGCGTCGCGGTTACACTGGCGCCTGCGCAAGACGCCAGCCGCGGCCGACGCGACGCCTTCGCGACATTCGCCCGCGAAACAAAATTAATAGCCGGTACATTCCGAACGTGCTTACAGATTCCAGTTCTTAGTAATGGATCGCGACCGACCTCTTATTGAGTAAGTACGCGCATTAAAACCCCTCAAACGTTGAAATTTCGTAAATTTTGTGATTTTATTTAGACGTTTTTGTAGTAATTTGTGGACATTTTCAAAAGACCGAATTTCGTAATGGCTCCATAATTATTGTTTATGATTCTGCCGAACCCGAACGTGGATTGAATATGGATGAATCGAATCAAGAAAATATCATAAAGGAAAATTGTTTCCATGAAGAAGGAGAATTTGCAAGAAGGCGTGAATTCTGTCTGATAGTTTATCGATAGTGGCGACTCAATGATTTGTGGTCAGCGAAACGAATTATTTTGTGGGATACAATAGACAATCAAATGGTTAAAGGTGTAACACCTCCTCTGTGGGTAAACATCAAGAGTATCTATTTAGACGTATTATGACAACATAACGGTGAGATTCTCTATCATCGGTGTCAAGTTGAACAATACACAGTTTTTGCTGACGGACAATATTAATGTGGCCGATTTATTACAACCGATAATAGGCCATTCATATTTTGTCCAAAAAGGTTAAAATAACCTCTATTGTTTGAGTTATGACGATTTTCTAAAACATTGAGACCGTCGGGTCATCGCATTCGCTAAACAGTTATGCGTCCGAAATTAAAATATCAATCATACGTATTGGTAATTTATTGTGTTTGAATGAGCGATAATTATAAGTTTGAACCTTTTTTGCTAACAGTAAACATTGATTAACGCTATGTTCGATGTGAGTGTACATTTATGAAACAAAATAATTCACTAAAGGCTGAATTAGTCATTTATAAGTGAGATATCCATCATTGATTCTATGTCAGATGTGAAAATATTTATCGGTATGTTGTTAGAAGTTCATGTTTATTTTCTGACATCAATATGCTTGCACTCGTATCGTGGACCCGTTAGGTGTTAATGTACCAGAGTGAGCCAAAGTTTTGGGCACGTATAGATCAGGAACTGTTAATAGAATGCATTCGTGTACAGTGACTAATGACTTCAAGTCTAAACAAGAAATGCGGTCATAATTTCTTGAATTTATGTGTTCTTCGTCCTACTCGAGATTGCTAAAAGCATAAAATCAAAGTTTTTGGACCAAACTTCTTTGCAGTTATAAATGACGACCTTGATGATCTCTAAACTAGAGAGCTAAGAACCATAAAAAGCCGGATTTTTGGACTAATTTTATATTATTTTATTAGCTTTAAGTTATAAAGCATTCTCTATCACTGACACAGTCTGTATCCAAAAATTATCGGTAAAGCTTTGTTAGCTTAATGCAAGACTTACGTAGGTATACTATAGGAGGTTATATTATTATTTCCACTAGCAACGTCTGGGTACTATTTTATACTAAAACTAACCTCTGTTATCTATACTAATATTATAAAGAGGTAAAATTGGTTTGTTAGTTTGTATATGGGGGGTAACGTCCGAAACTACTCATCCGATTTCAAAATTTTTTTCACCAATTGGAGGCTAGTTATATCTAAGTGGTATAGGCTATATTGCATTGTTTAAAAATTAGGGATACTAGATAAAAATCTCGCGAACGAAGTCGCGGGCATAGAGTTAGTAAAAATTAAATTTATGGAATGTAAAAAAAAAAATTAGAGACACGTAAATTAATTGAGGAGATGACACCATTAACTAATAAATCCAAGACAGAACTTCCCTAAAAAAGCACTTGATTTTAGTCCAGAAAACTCGACTAATTTTATTTTACCTGTAAAATTAGATTTATGGTTGCTTTGAAACTAATAAATAGTTACCTAGTCAATTTAGTTGGCAAATGACTAACTAGAAGTGACGTCATAAGTAGACATAAATTGCCATACAACATTTAATGGAGAATTACGTTTTGACAACTCATAAAAAGTGTACCAATTGTTTTCAAACCCTATTATTGGAACCTTTCAATAAAAAACCGCCTGTCAGTTCTGCGAACTAACTGTCAAGTTCCTATCGTTCTATTTTCGAACAGTGACTACATAATAAGCATAGAAACATAAAATAAGGTTGAACATGGCTCGACCCGCCAGATACCTATAGTATTTTCTTTCCTCGTTAAGGTAGCAGCATAGCATTATTGTTATCAACAATAATGTCCTGTAAACATGATACTAATTATGTCCTAAAGCAGAATAACTTGTTTGTTCCATTTTTTCGTCATGTTTACTGTTTTACCACTTTTTTTAAGCTTTAGTAAAAATAGTCTTAAGTAATTTAATAATAAAATTGCAAGTGCTGTTCACTTCATTATGTGACGCGTTCACTACAATGCAATAACTTCAAATTAAATATTGATTCATGATTGTAAAACGGAGTCGCGGAAGGCTACAAAGGAGATGGCGGGAAGAACTGATGGACGAATTCTTCCAAAACTGGAGGAATGAAGCACAGGATCGCGAAGGATAGAAGACTTGGAGAGAGGCCTTTGTCCAAGAGTGGGACTAAATAGGCTAACAATAAAAAAAATAGAATTTTAGTGAATAAATCGTTAGAGAGCTTTATAAATACAACCATTTACAGGCCGAAATTTTGATGTCATCATTTTAAAAATGGAACGACCGCCTTTATTTTATCTACGAAATAATAAAAAGAATGTAGGTAGACTAGACACACTTATCGTAATTTTGTAACAATGAACGTCAATCGTACGATCAAAATGGTCAGGTTACTATAAAGTACTTAGAATCATACCGAAAAAGGTCTAGGTCAAACGACACGGTTGGTGCAGTGACTGAGCTATTGACTGTTGCGTTCCGTGTCGCTGATTTGACTCCTGCACGGAACTAATATGAACTACAGGTTCCGGGTTATATGGTTATAAACGCACCCACAATATAGGAGAAATTCCTAGAGCTGAGCAACGAGTTAAAAAAAATGATAATAATTGTCTGTAAAGTCGGTTTACGGACGATAGTTTTATGTGATATCGTCATAAAGAAACATAATGGCTAACATATATTATAACATAAGCAAATTATGGCTTCCGTCGAGGTGGGCGGAGCTTATTGCTTGGGCCGATTGTGCCTCTCTATCGCTTGTTTCGCGCTCTTGCTTGCACGCTCAGGCTTAGGCGGAACGTGACACTTTGTCGTGCGTGCAGCCGGTGTTCATCGATTTATAAGTCGTTATCACGTCAAAATGTTAATAACTGGTCAATGGTGAATCGTATGTTCGACGTGTATTTTGATCGACGTAAACACCTTAATAGAAATAATTTAATGTAAATAACTTAACATGTATGTATGTAAAACCATTCTAAATAGTTTTAATACCTATAATTTTAAATGCAAAAAATTTCCTCTGGCGTACAAGAATTGAGCAAAATTCTGAAAATCGTCACTACCTGTACAATTTGACATTTAAAAGGATGTTTCAAAACTTATACACAGTAGTCTAATTTCTTATTTAATATCTATATTTGGATTACTAATCTTATTATGTTACATAATCAAGTAGCGATCGTCTAAAACGGGCAATTTATTATAAATTATTGTAATTTAATTAATTTAAACTATTTATCACGTGTTACGTTACTAACGTGTCGTGTTTTGTTTTTGAAAACAAGACCGTTTTTAAATATTTTGATATTTTTAGATTTCATTCGTTTTCAAGTTCAAAAATTCTCGAGCATATATAGGTATAGTTGATAATAATGTCAACCCGATTGGTAAGTATCTAAGTAGTCGTCAGCATTGGATTGAAAATAATAAGTATAGCGGTTTAATATTTAAGGCGACGATATACGCCGGCGACCTTGAGCGACCAGAGAATCATAATTATGCGCTGCGTTCAAAACTCAAAGTTTAGTCGAAAAAATTAAATAAAAGATAGTATTCTGTAACTTAAAAAAGGCGTACACTAAAAGATAGATAATAAAATGATCTGTAAGACAGTAAATTTATTTAATTATTTATTTTATAGTTAATTAACACGGTACAGTACCACTTACATTAATTAACATAGAAACACTCCATTTAAAAAGACTATACAATGCAGACAAATTGCGTCCTAAACAATTATTCGCTACTAATCAACATGGAACAGTGGACACCCTGGCATACTGTTTCTCACAGAACATCAGACATATGCGTTTAACTTTACTCCAATCGTCCACAAACACATCACATTCAGGGTTGGCCGTCAGGAGCCCTCCTGACGGCCTTTTCATTCATTCGGATTGAGCATCTTTAAGGTACGACACATAGGTGATTGAGCTCTGGCGACCGTTCTGCAAGGCAGTTGTGCGAACAGATTGTGTCGGCGACTTTGGCGGTGACCGATGTATTTGTCGGGTACAAATAGTCGACAGAAAAGGTCAAGAAGCTCAGGGCAGTCAATACGACCGTGAAGGATCCTACAGGCTACCGTGAGCTGATCAAGGCCTCTTCTTACCTCCAACGAGTTGAGACCCAAAGTCCCTAGGATATAGTTGGTGGGGTACATGTAAGGGTAGAAGTTGTAGGTTCTTATAAAAAGATACCTTAAAAACGTTTTCTGCACTTTCTCGAGCATAAGTGTACGGATGCCAGACACTACTAGTCTCCAGCTTAGAGAAGAGAAGAGAAGAGAGAGAGAGAGAGAGAGAAGTGTACAGTAACTTAATTACATGCAGGTTGTAAAAATCATGAGCATTACGCAAAACAAATCCTAAGCGCCTGAAAGATTCTTTCGCAGGGTGGAGATGTGATCTCAATCTCAAAAGTTTTGTTTAAATTATATTCCTGGTACATTTTGTGTGATTATGAATGTTTGGTCCGCGTCAGACACAACTTCACGATTTAATTAAATTATTTAATATGAACTTAATCAAAAATATTCACATATTAAATGATTAAGAGAATGTTCTAGTTTAAAATATTTTTTTTTCAAATCATTTACACGACACATTTTGACGTGATTGTCAGTTTAAAATCTGAAAAAGTCGCTTGTTAGCGCCTTAAATAAAATTATTCTTATTATTGATTTTGTAATGTAATGTTCCCTAATGTGAATAAAACGTGTATTAGTTCTATGATTAAAAAAAAAAAATAATTAAGAAAATACATTTTATTTTTTGAAAATTTGTAGGATCTTAATAAATATTGAATGCTATTATTATCATTCCAACTCTCCTTCCGATCGGTCTCGATTTTGCGCTACATCTTACCAATTCTTTAGGCAGCCGTTCAAATCGTCTCGCCGTCTCCTTCTTGGTCTACCGGCCCCGTTTCGCCTTTTCGGGGCAAACATTTTGGGTTTTACGGGCCCATAGGTCGTTAGGCATGCGGCAGGCATGTCCAGTCTAGTCCCATTTAAGTTGAGAAACCTTTTAAGCCACGTCAACGATCTGTGTTATGGAAAGCAGAAAGTATGGTGTTTCGAACGCAATCTGTAAATTTAACTCCAAGAATTATTTCTAAACTGTCACAATATTGTATTGATTTCTATCAAATGTTCCAGAACAGAAACCTAAAGACTACTCCAATTTATGCCTTTTGGGTGTTTTGTCGAATATATATTAGCACTAAGGCGCCTACGCCTCAGAACTGAACATTAATCGCATTCAAAATTATACCTTGAGTAATAGAATTAAGTCGTATTACGTATTGAAGCATATAATTTGTAACTTGAGATCGTGTATGCAAATGTCGTGGGTCGCAGTGTCATCGTTGGTCGGCGACCGGGCAAGGCCGCCGAAATGCGATGACCTCAGACGAGCCGTGATTCGAAATAAAAACAAAACCAATCTTCTGCTGCGGAAACCTTAAAGCTACCTACTTTTTTTAAACACGATTATTCCCAAATTACATTTAGTTCAATTTTCAAACTAGATTTTATTTCAAACATGTTACCTTGCTAGGAATGTTAATTGATCATTTGTTGGTCGTAAAATATTGAATGTATGCGGAAACTGACTATGATGGCTCAATCTCAGATGTGGCTGCATAGAAGAATTCGAAGGAATTCTTGACCAATTAACTTGAAGCTTATCTACCGGATTTTCGATCGAACATTAATATCATTGCTACAAGATTTCACTTAAGCGTGTTATCAAGAATTAATTTGACATCGAGATAAATCACAGGCATTAACACAGGAATTCTATCTAATATTAAAAATAATCCAAAGTCAGATTTCAATATTTTCGATGAAGAACGCGATATGGACAAGGACGTACAATACAACCGACCCTGATGGCGCAAATGACATCTAGATGTTTCATTTTAACATTTTTACGTTATATTTTGAATTATTAAAACCGACACGCCAATAAGAATACTTAAAAACTAGAGCAGAATTCAAAACAAGCCTCTTACGTGGGTGTTAAAATATGACAAACATTCCAACATGTTTACATTATTTTTTATGGTATTTTTGATCCGACTTTACATTCTTTTGTCTTGTAATATAATTTGACATCTAAGGAGACCTGCCCACCTAGGTTCACATTTTTCTAAAGTCAACTTCAAAAATATTGATGACACATTGAAGCCATACATGGTGATTGTGGATAAAAATGAATTTTGCTTGATACGTGATTAAGATTTTTACGACCAAAAGTGATTATAGTGGTAGTGAAAAAGAAGAAGAAAAAAATAATTAAATGAAAACCTTTATTCCCTTCTTCATTTATTTCCTTTATTTCCTTTATTCTCTGATATTACGATAAACACACTATACATACAATACGCAATTATAAGACGTACCTAGATTTAAATGTAATTAATTAGTTATGGCAATTAAGTAGACCGCCCACCTGATTGTCTGTGGTCACCAATATTTAATGACATTAACAATCGCAATTGTGTTGCTATTCCAGGGGTAGTGAAACTGGCATGTCTCATGTGCCTGAAATTACATTTGCATAGAAACTCTGTCGTTGAAACAAGTATGGTAGACGTAGCTCCCTAAAGTTCCTACACAAAGAGCTCTACAACTAAAACCAGCCTACACTTAGAGCTTTACAACTAGGACCAACCTACACTAAGAGCTTTACAACTAAAACTAGACTACTCTAAGATCTTTACAACTAGAACCAAATCACACTTAGAACTTTACAACTAAAACCAGCCTACCTACACTAAGAACTGTACAACTAAGATCAGCCTACACTAAGAGCTTTACAACTAAAACCAGCCTAACTACACTAAGAGCTGTACAAATAAGATTAGCCTACACTAAGAGCTTTACAACTAAAACCAGCCTAACTACACCAAGAGCTGTACAATTAAGATTGTCCTACATTAAGAGCTTTACATCTAGAACCGGCCAACACTAAAAGCTTTAAAACTAAAACTAGACTACACTAAGACCTTTACAACTAAAACAAAATGCTCTTAGAGCTTTACACCTAAAACCAACCTACACAAAAAGCTTTACAACTAGAACCAACCTACACTAAGAGCTGTATAACTAAGATCAATCTACACTTAGTGCTTTACAACTAAAAGCAACCTAACTAAGAACTATACAACTAAGCTTTACTACTAAAAACAGCTTATGTTAAGAGCATTACAACTAAAACCAGCTTACTCTAAAAGCTTTACAACCAGAACCAGCTTACACTTAGTGCTTTACAACTAAAACCAGCCTACACTAAAAGCTTTACAAATAAAACACTACCTACACTAAAATACATGCCTTCATACATGATTTTTCCTACTAGATCGTGATGTCAGGTGTTTTTCCATCCCCATGGGCGTGCTCAAGCATCTTAGATCTTTTAATCCAATACATTGTAGAACAGATGCTCTTCCATATAAGTTAGTTTGAGCTCTTTTTTATGACTTCCCGAGAGAGTTGCGAAAGTATCCTCTCATTATTTCAGTTTAATGCTTCAATTTTAACACTTCTTTTTATCACTATCGTCGCTTCTAGTGGTCGGGGGTGTGAATTTGTATTTTTTATGCATCTTTGTCATTTACAAGGAAGAAGTATTTTCTACAAACTTTTGCTCACGATTTCCTTAATTCGATTTTCAATACTCGTGGATTAACGTTCAAACGAACATTCAAACGTTCAACGTATTCCAAAAGTAGCCTATGTCCTTTCTTGGGTTTTAAACTTTGTCAGTACTCAATTTCGGGAAAATCGGTCGGTATTTTAGCAGTCAAATCGTTAACAAACCAACTCACTTTTGTATTTTTATAATACTAGCTTTTGCCCGCGACTTCGTCTGCGTTAATGTCGGTTATCGCGGATGCAGACGAAGTCGCGGATTAAAAAGTAGCCTATATCCTTCCCCAGGGCTCAAGCTATTTACATACCAACATCAAAATCGGTTCAGCCGTTTTATCGTGAAAGCGTAACAGACAGAGTTACTTTGATTACACGTCCTATTGATTACACCACGTCATGTTGGCGCTTATTTTATAACACCAGATATGATGAAATGAATATAATTTTCTTGTTTGTTTGGTGACATTGTTAATACATATTCGATTTCAGTTACGAAGTTCATCTTTCCAGATAACCGATTGATGAGACAGCTGTTAATACCTGCCTAAATATTTTTACGTATTTGCAAAGACATTCGTTTGAGTAATTCTAAGCTAAAGATATTGTTATGATAATGATGATCCCATGTATTGTGAAAGTTATCGAAAAATTATTCTTACATAAAAAATCAAAATTATGTTGATCCTATAGTTACTTATTTCCACATTATTATGGAACTAGGCTAAAGCCATTGATCTACTTTCATAACTCCGTTTCATTACTTTCTATTACTTAATTTAATTTCCCATTCTGTGGATCTGTTTTAATCAATTAAATTGGAATAACTATTGGTGTTCATGTGCCCGGTCATTTGGTCTTTACGACTTCGGGAATGTGAAATTTAATTCAATTAAGTGCTTATTATACTGACTCGAATTGCGTGGATCTGTTAGTTTTGAATCCCAAGATAATAAAGCTCATGTTTGTGAATTAATAATAGAAATCGAGGTCTGTTTCGGATCAAAAATCGATAACTTTTTAGGTTCTAAACATTGTTGTAAAATTGTGCATTAATATAGAGTATTGTATATGGCTTCAAATAGCATGTATTTTATTATGATTTTATTGAATACAAATATATTAAAAAAATAAAACAAATTCAAAAGTATACAAAATTACCATTTTTTAACAACCAATACTGATTATATTGCCTACAAAAACCAATGTTCTTATAGTTAATAAATATAAATATAAAAACATAAAATATAAAGTAAAATAAATCTATGAAAAATTGTTTCGATATAGGAAAGATATAGGAAAGTATTCTTTCACGTTTAGTACACTTGAAAGTAGACGTTTTTTCACACTTCATAAATACTAAAAACTTGAATCCGAAAGTCAGACATACGAATTTCAAAATACCGATTTTCATAATTCCGAATGGTTCAAAATTCCTAATATAACAACTACGATTTATCACTCATCCTATTTTTACAATTCCAAAATTACAAAATTCCGAACTTTTAGAATTACTATTCTCAAAGTACCGAGTTTCAAAAGATCGAATAACAAAAAGTCCGACATAATGAAAATTCGAAACATCAAAAATACGAATTCCGATTATTAAAAGTTCGAATTCTAACCTAACCTAACCGAAGTGATTCATCAATAATACAGGCGATTTGCAGCATGCAAGTAGGCATGCAGCGTGCAAGCAGACATACAGCATGCAAGCTAGCATGCAACATGCAAGCAGGCATGCAGCATGCAAGCAGGCATGCAACATGCAAGCAGGCATGCAACATGCAGCAAGCATTGTTTCTGTCACGGCTCCAACGCTGCGGGGTTTGGGCGGCCCCACGCGAGCTTAACGTCGCAGATGGCTGTAACGCTCACCACCACAGCTTCGGCTTGCTGGCCGGCTCAGCCGCGGCGACGGGCCTTCAAACCACCTGCTCCTCAGCTCGCGGGCCGCCTCACCCCTCCGCGCCTACGCGGGCTTAAATTACACTCTAGGTGTAGGGCAGACAAGACTGCGTGAAGTTGGTTTTGCAGCGATTCGTTTCTTTCACTAAATGTTGTAGAATAACATGTTGACTGTTTATGTTAAAAAAACACACACATCACAAAATACACATCACATCTAAAAATATATGTCAAATAATGCATAGGTATAGTAAAAAGACGTCGGTCAATTGTTTTCGATAAAATGAAATTCGAACAAATAAAATTCGGAAAAGTGATTATGAATCCTAATTTTAGTAGTATATTTGAAGTATTGAAAATCGAAATGTCGTTTTTCGGACCGAGAACCCTTTGAGCATTTGATTCTTCGAACGTATGAAAATCGGAAAAGTAACAAATCGCATTTACGACTTTCGGTAAAATAAATTTCGTGAATTTTAATAATAGACAATATAATTCTTAGGTATTATGAAATTCGGACTTTTGAAAATCGGAATATCGAAATTCGGAATAAAATATTTTGGGAATCTTTGGGTGTTCCCGTTAACAAATCATGTAGTTTTCCAAATAGTCGAAAGTCTGTTTATTTACAACTAGGTATTTTTTTATATAGGTAGAATTAAATGTAACGACTGTTTAATATAGGTAGGTAATATTTGAAATATAAGGGTAGTGTGCATCTGGTTGAACAAATTTTTAGACCCAACATGAGTACAAACAAGGTAGACGCCCTTATATCATTGAATTATTAATAGTATTTATTACAAAACATACCGCCAACTTTAGATATAAATAGTCTACCGTTTTTTGACTTTTACCACAATTTTACCAATTACTTCGAAAATCGCAAATATCCCCAGCTGATTTTTATGAATAGCTAGGCTACAAATCAACATTAAATGTAAAACGGGGGTAAACGTGGGTAACTGTCAAAATACTCGACGAACTTTAAAAAAACTTTTATTCACCTCATTTTATTTTGCAATTATTTTAAAGTACACGTTAACATAATTTTTATACATATTTGTTGTTTCTAAACTTCAGAAGATGAGTTTTGCAGAAATATATAACACTTTATATCTATTCCTACAAAGTTTAACATTAAATCACTTTGAAAGTGATAAAGTGAACTGACATGACATGGACGTCCGTCAAAACTATAAAGATTGAGGCTTTGTAAAAAAATCATTTTACATAACTTTTATAATGAAGATTCTACAAACAATGTTTTTTAAGATCTTTTTTATGTACTTATTTTGTGTTTTAATTTTAATTTTGAGTGTGTGACTTGGCTATCGCCTTAAGTTAAGACCTGTAAGGATAGTTTTAAGGAATTTAAATAAATAAATATTTTTTTGATATTATAGATTAGTTTGGTTCCCAAACTATCAAATAAAATTAAAAAAGTATGTCAAAGCGACATTGTTAAATATCATTTTTAATATGCTATTGTTCTACCATTTTCCATACATAGTGCGCCGCTCCGTATCAATGGAGATAAATTATGTATATTAGCCCATATGGTCTTTGTCCTTTAGGATATCATTCACATTGATGTTTGCAGTAACCTGTAAATACCGTATTAAATCAATAAAAACGTAGAATCCGTCGAAATTATTGTTTATTTTCTATGAATATCATTTCTACCCTAAAAAAAATTAAAGCAATATTTTATTTATTGTAAATCTTGTGAGAGACAGACTAATAAACGATTCCATTAAACATTGCGTTTTTCGTTTTATTGTTACGAACTACATAAATATAGGAAACCATAACAAGAGCAGATATCATAAAAAATATAATATAGGTTATTACAAAGTCGTGTTAGTTCATACAGATTGGATAAGAATTTTGAATAATTATGTTCTAAATATCACATTCCGATGAGCCGTTTTTTTGTTCATCAAAACGTTTAACTTGCCCAATGTATCAAATGATCAAGGAAGGCAACCTTTCTGTGACAAGTGTCACTTTGAAAATTAATGTCAATATTATGTTAAAATCACATTTTTGACGCAATATCACCAAATATCAATAAATTACTTATTGGCAACGGATTTTGAGGATTATAAAGTTAATGATTGTTTTGTTGTGTGCCAATGATTAGTTCATTAAGAGTTTTGTAAATATGTAGGTATATGAGGTACCTACTGATGCCTTTTAGGAGGTTGTCTCGACGAAGATTATATACTATGGCGCCGTAATGAATAGATAAATCTTTACATTCTTCATTTTTATTAACATTATAACAATCCTGAAATAACTACATTACCGGGGTGAAATTAATTAATTTCGAAATAAAAATCTTTAATATACGTAGTTATTTTAATTATTTATTATTGTTGTAAGTAAGTACCTACATTTCACTTAAGATACGTACTTAGTTATTGATTAGAATTTTTCTTATAATTTTTGCTTTTGATTAATTAATCCCAGGTTTTAACAATATCTTCCTGATCGTAGTTTGAACTGATAGACGTCCAGAGCCGGATAAAGTTGTGCACAACAGATGGTTCCCTATCCATTTGCATAAAATGTTAAGACCTAATGTAACTTAGCATACTTTTGTTTCTCTTAATCATATTTTCGCATACCATTATTTCCGCATGACAGCTGACGCATACTTTATTTAAGCATAATTTCTCTAATCATAATAATGATTAAGCATAATTTAACATTCTAAAGCATATATTTATTTACCTATAATGATATTAAAACATTTTTACCGTGCATGCAGCAAGCATGCTGCATAAGAGCAAGCATGCAGCAACCATGCAGCATGCAAGCAAGCATGCAGCAAGCATTCAGCGTGCGAGCAAGCATGCATCAAGCATACAGCATGTAAGCAAACATGCAGCACGCAGCATGCAAGCGAGCAGGCAGCATGCAACATGCAGCAAGCATGCAGCATGTAAGAAAAAATGCAGCACGCAGCATGCAAGCAAGCAGGCAGCATGCAACATGCAGCAAGCATGCAGCATAAAAGCAAGCAAGCAGCAACCATGCAGCATACAAGCAAGCATGCAGCAAGCATTCAGCGTGCGAGCAGGCACGTGCGAGCAAGCATGCAGCAAGCATAAAGCATGTAAGCAAACATGCAGCACGCAGCATGCAAGCAAGCAGGCAGCATGCAACATGCAGCAAGCATGCAGCATAAGAGCAAGCATGCAGCAACCATGCAGCATGCAAGCAAGCAGGCAGCATGCAACATGCAACAATCATGCAGCATGTAAGCAAGCAGGCAGCATGCAACATGCAGCAAGCATGCAGCATGTAAGCAAACATGCAGCACGCAGCATGCAAGCGAGCAGGCAGTATGCAACATGCAGCAGGCATGGTTTCTCTCTCGGCTCCGGCGCTGCAGGGCTCCGATAAGTTAGACATGATAGGGCAGATATAAAATCTATATATATTTCATGAGTGTATAAATATTTTCAACTTCATATTGGAAGAAGCAGAATTAAGTGACGACTCTTTTAATGTTTACACCATAGAAATATAAAAAGGTTTACACCGATGACTTCATAAAAGATTATTAATAATTTATGATAAAGGTGATACATAATAATAACCCTTTAGTTTTATTGTTATTGAAAATGTGTTGGTTTGATAACACCCACTTTTTCTATTTCCTTTAAAAGGCAACCCAACGCAGAAACCATTTTCGACGAATATTCAGGGTTAACTTTGTAACGTTATTTTTTCCACTCCGAACTAACTTTAATAAGCTAGCGCGTTAGCAAAATACAGCTTTACGGGTAAAATGGAGCAAAACATTAAAATTTCGGATAATATTCAAAGTCGTTTACTGTGTGGAAAGTATACAGTAAGTATATTAAATTACAAAAAATATCTACTCAGTTTTTTTTTGTCAGCGACAGTTCCTGTCTTTTAAGCACGACCGCTTCATCATCTGGCTGGCCTTTTCCCATCTATATTGGGGTCAGCTTCCAGTGTAACCGGATGCTGCTGAATACCAGTGTTTTACAGCGAGCGACTGCCTATCGGACCTCCACAACCCAATTACTGGGTAGCACGATACCCTTTGGTAAGACTGGTACTCAGACTTTCTGGCTTCTGACTATACCCATAACGACTGCCAAAGATCTACAAATGACAGCCGGGAGCTTTACGTGCTTTCCGAGGCACGGAGGGAACTCGGTAAAGAAAGGGATGTTCACCCATCCACAGACCGACCGCGGTTAGCGTAGCTAAATCTTAGACCGATCAATGTGCACGGCTTAAACTTAGCCACGAGCTCCTCCTAAACACGACCGCTTCATGAGAATAATATTCATATTATCATAATAAAAAAAATTGTCCGGTAGAAGTTTATGTGGTAGGTACATACATAAGTTGCTAGTTTAGTTCCTCACAAAAGTTCATTTAACACGTCATGCTAAGTGATTACATTCATGAAAAGCAGGCCTAGCATGGACATAAATTTATCACAAGTTTTCCAAATAAAAATGGACTCAAAATGAATACATTTATGGTAGTGATTACATTGGTGTATCAGCAGGCCTAGCAGGCCATTATATTTTTCACGACTTTTCAATTCAAAAATAGACCCAAAAGAATACGTACCTATAAGGTAGTGCATGGCTTTTGGGTTTTCGATGAAGCGTTTATAATGGTATTGTCTTGTTTTCCATAAAATCATTTGTACTATTATTGTTTTCCATAATCGTCCCCCGTCATAATATTTACTTGCACTATTATCATTTATACTAATAACGTTTGTCATATCAACTTATTAGTCATAACTTTCATTTGCCATAAAATTAGTTGCCATAATAACATATGTTATAATCATTAGTTTCTATAAGTAACACATTACATAATCGTTACTTGACATAAGCAACATTTAATATAATTTAGAAACGTTTATTGTTTTGAACAAAAATTAATGTCATTAAGGCCACCCACTAACCAAATGATTTATTACAGTAATCAATCTTTAGACATTAAAAAGTTACTAAAAATCAGCACGGGTAGATTAGGTTAGGTGGTGATCACACAACGCGCGAAGGCGAGTGAGGGTAGCGAGCGTGCCGCGGCAGCGGCCGCCTAGCGCCAGATGTCTTCAATTGCGTAGTAAATCATATTTAGACATTTGTTTTGGCATAAATTAAATTCGCATAATGTTACTAGGCATATTGTGCAAATCTATTGTACCACGCTAAAATATTGTCTGAAAAACCAAAACAATAAGCTGTGCTACAAAAGTTAGGGACAGAAACGAATCGCTGCAAAACCGACTCCACGTAGTCTTGTCTGCCCTACTCCTAGAGTGTAATCTAAGCCCGCGTAGGCGCGGCGGGGCGTGGTGGCCCGCGAGCTGAGGAGCAGGTGGTTTTAACGCTCGCCACCGTGGCTAAGGCAAGCCGAAGCTTCTTCGGTGAGCGTAAAACACATCTGCGACGATAAGCTCGCGTGGGACCGCCGGAGCCCCGCAGCGCCGGAGCCGTGACTGAAACCATGCCTGCTGCATGTTGCATGCTGGATGCTTGCTTGCATGCAATAAAAAAAATTATGCTTTACAATGTTAAACTTCATCATTATTATGATTAGAAAAATTATGCGTAAGCTGTTATACGTAAATAATGTTATTGCGAAAATATAATTAGGAAGAAACAAATGTATGCTAAGTTATATAAGGTCTTAAAATTTTATGCAAATGGATAGAGAAGGTGTGTTTTTAGGTTTCCTTGTGATTAAAAAATCTGTATCTGTTATCATGACCAGAACATCAACATTGCAGGCGATTGTACTGATCTAGCATTGTTGTACTAGTATGGGCAATGGTGAATAAATGATTGAAAACGAAATTATTGAAAATAAAAATTATGGCAATAAATTTATGGATTAATATTATTATGACACTTGATCGATTATGACCAAAAAAATTAGTGAAAATGATTTTATGTAATTTAACGATTATAGCAACTGAAGCATTATTTCTAATGAAATTATGGCAAATAAAAGTATGGCATATAAAATTATGGCATTTTAAATTATGGCAAATATTAGTAAACCGTTTATAATGGAACCAATCTGGTGGAACCAATACAAAATCCACACCCGCATCTATGCTCATATAGCTACTAATACTAAGAAGAGATTAAGTATGTTGGTTATTTTGTTTCTAAAAGTTAATATCTAGAAGCAGAAAACCATACAATCGCAAAGTACCATAGGCTTTTATGGTATGGGTACTTGACTTACTGGTCGAAGGCAGAAGCTAGTCTTCTATGTATATAACTGATTTCGGTTAGCTATTCGTTTCAAGTATACTTGAGCCTCCTTGAGGTCCAGTGTGATACTTTACTAAACAAGTCTTTTATGTTTTGGGACTCGACCAAACGAGACTACGTAGGTCGAATAAATCCAAGACCAAACTCATTTATTTCAAATAAACCATTTAGGTACCTACATTTGAATTGTCAGAGTCGGCCAGAAAATTGAAGTTATTTCTCGTTCCAAACAGTAGGTTTCTATGGAGAAGAACGAGCAAAAAACTCCATGAACACTCTTTTAAAATCAATAATACGTTACAAACGTAAGTTTCATCAATCATGTTGTATCATGAATGATGAAACAATGAACAATGTGAGCAACAATGTAACAAGTCGTGTACGTTAAAAGACGTCTAGATAAAAATATAATCATAATAATCAATTCAAAATAAGCTTAGAATGACCGAGACAGCTAAGAGATGGCCAACCCCAACCAACGGTGCCTGTTCAGTAACATAACGCACGGATCGGCATCATTTACCTCAACCATTTTGAAGGAAACCGAATGATCCAACATATGCGCTACCATCAGCGAGACACTCAAGTGAGCATGGTCATACTCCCAACCGCCAGGACACATTCAAATCAATGAAAGACTTAGGTACCTTGTAAATGGTAGCTTCAAAGAATATATGCTAATTAATTCATCTATGAACCCTTGTGGCTGTGGAGCAGAACCAGCTGACCAGGGGTGTGATTCTGTAAGACCTCATTCTTAGCTTCGAATCTGAATCCACTGTGAGTTTTTTGATAGGCATTCTAAAAACTCGGTTGATAATAAGAATTTACACTAGCGCCACCCTTGCGAGCGTGTCAGCGAGTTGAAATAAATTGACAGGGAGATTTTGACAGATAAAGTACGAGATGACGTAAGAAGTGGCAGGTAATTTCTCCGCCTCTTCGACGCTCATGTGGTACTCGAACCCGATTCAAAGTGTAAAATATATCAAGGTCATTTTGAGCCGCGAAGTGAGAGTGAATAGCGATGTGAGATGCGAGTAGTTGTTTGAATTTTACAGAATCGACCTACTGACCTGACTGACATTATCAGTCAGACGATACTGTCACATAACACCAAGCGATTCCATCTAGACATAACACTACAAGCGCTACCTACCCTTAAACATAACACATACACAAGCGATCTGATACTGAACATAAGCCTCAAGTTTCTAATTGATTTGGATAAGCCATTAAGCCCCGTTGATGGATGCGTCGGGTGTTTACAGAACTACCATAAGCCCGCCTTGTTTGATCACCTCTATATGCCTCGAGTAATACACTATTGAATCTAAACACCTAATTTAAATCCGTGCGTGGAATCGAGTTACTGAAAACAGTGTGAAATTTGATTTGGAAAGATTATACATCTACAGTTTCCTATAAGTTTTGTTGTAGCCTTACATTTAGGCTACAACAAAACTTATAGGAAACTGTTCTAGGAAAGTACACTTTGGCCAGCCATAATTGTAATCCATACTAATATTTTAAATCTGAAAGTATCTATGTAAGTCAGTTACGTTTACACCGCTAAACCACTGAACCGATTTTGATAAATTTGGTAAGGCGTTTGGTTACCAACCTAATTGAACTCCAAGAAATTACATTCGCTAATTTTTCATTATTCACACGGACAAAGTCGCGGCAAAAACCTAGTGCATCATGTTTATTTAATTGTTCACACATTTCATATAATTTAAAAGTACATACATTTTTATGTGCAACAATTATTACTTACAGGTTATCAATTTCACAATTTTATTCAGATTATACGATTATTCATTGTGAATTATGAATTATAAAAAAGTGTAAAACCAAGCATAAATCTAGCAATTCAACAAACAAATCAAGAACATATCGAATTAAAATAAATTAAAAATATTATATTGATAGGTTATAAAAGCGTCATTACAGCCTGATACTAAAGTAAACAAAAAAAAATCTCAATGAATATATGTAATTATGTAAATAGATATGCATTGAATATAATTGGAAAAGAAACATTAAAGACTTTGTAAAAGTATGTAAGTACTCAATCTTCAGCGAGCGATGTAGTCTTGAAAACTTTAAATCTAACTTTCCAGAGAAAACTTGTCCGGTACGGCACGATATGACCGGCCGTGTTAAGGCGACGATATACGCCGGCGACCTTGAGCGACTAGAGAATCGTATGCGTTCGTTCAAAACTCTCAAAGTTTAGCCGAAAAAATTAAATAAAAGATAGTATTCTTTAACTTAAAAAAAAGACGTATACTGAAAGATAGATAATAAAATTGTCTGAAGATAGTGAAAGTTTTGTTTAAATAAACCTAGTAGATTTTGTGTGATTATCATATTTCGTCCGTATCAGACACAACTTCACGAGTTAATTAAACTATTTAATATGAACTTAATCAAAAGTATTCACATACTAAATGATTAAGAGAATGTTCTAGTTTAACTTAATTATATTTTTTTCAAATCATTTACACTACATATGTATTTCGACGTCATTGTCAGTTTAAAATCTGTAAAAGTCGCTTGTTAGCGCCTTAAGTCGGGCACGGGGAGGTGTATAGGGACTTACGTCCGTGTATATGCACGTTTACCGTCTGATAGCCTGATGACTGATGACCGGCAGGATAACTAAGCGCCTATGAACGTCATTTACTCGGGAGACCCCAAAGCGGTAGAGCAAAAAAAAAACTTATAGCACAGGATCTACGTAAAGTAAAATCGAGACCAAAGAGACATTTGACAAGACACATTTTCAGTTGACGGCGATGCGAAGGAATTTTTGACACCACTTTGTTCTAATTTTTAACTTTATTGTTTTAAGATTTACTTACGCACTTATATTATTAAGTACGAATTAGAAGCAAGTATAGAACAATAAGTTAAAGAGACAGCTGACGATTTTCTTCTTTTTGGATTGATCAACTACAAATTGTATAATTATTTAATCTTATTCAACTAATTTTAGCTTGGAAAGCCCTGTCATTTGACTCTTTAAATCCTGAAACTTGCGAGATGCTAAAAATATAACAACTAAAGCCGTTGAATTTTATTCTTATCTATTAAGAGCTATCTATAGCCTAACTAAACAACTTATTTCGATAAATTTGTAATCTATATTCTGTTTTAATTTCCCAGATAAGCGTGAACTAATTTGTAGATTTTTTAACGATAACACCTAGTTGAGACATTAAACAGCATTCTTTAAAAATGTATAGGTATTACGTAATATCAGGATGTGACTAGGATGTTTACAGTGTCATGGTTGACAATATTAAAAACAATTTTAGTTATATACAAATCTTAAAAATCTAAATAATAATATTATGTACAATTTCAAGAAAAAGGCAGGGGAGCTCAAAGGGCATCAAAAAACTCGTCCACATCGCTGTCAACGGGACACGTGCCCAACAGGCTGGCATTATTGCCACGTGGTATGGCAATGCTGATTCTTTGACCCAAGAATAGACCAGTCTTCGGGTCACGTGAAGAGTCGACCAGCCGCTTGGCGATGTCACGAAATACAATATGGGCACTCGGACCCCATGGCCCTAGAGTTTCCACCCCAAACGGTTCAAATATATAGCTTCCAAGAAGGCTATTATATTTGCGCCGTTTGAGGTTTTCGGCACCTGCAGCAGCCGCCCCAGCACAACACGTTGTGCTAGGAAGATGACTTGGCGCAAGGGTGTCGACACATGTTGCGTCCCACACCAAAGGCCTACCCAACTTCCAAGGCATTATGGTCATCCCATCTGGTCTCTTCCCATCGTCGCGTGCCAAGCCATTGGGTTCTAAAATAGCAGGCACCCTGGCGGTGGCAAGAGCACGACGGAGGATGTCATTGATGCTGGCGTGCCGTGCCATTCGGCCTGCGCTCCTACTGCAGGATAGGACATGATGTCCGAGGCAGTCGACAGCTTCACCACACTGACAACGATGTGGAGCCCCGCATGGAGCGCCCAAATGCAGGCATGTAGCGAGTCGGGAGGTATTATCACACAGCATTACAACAAAACATTGTGCTCGTATGAATTTGGTAGTGTCATACTAAATTACATACAAAGCGATACTTAGTTTGAGAAGATAAATGGATAAATGAATGGATGGAAGTCAGTTACTCTTCACGCTTAAACAGCTGAACAAAATCACCTTAAATATTGATCTGGCTTTAACGGAAGGATAATTTTTATCCGTATTTTGGGTTCTCCTGGGATAATTTAGGATTCTGGCATCATTCTGCAGAAGCAGACGCAAGAAGAAAGAAAGCAAAAGTTAGTTATTCATAAAAGTGTTCAATCAAATAAGGATGTCTTTTTTACTGTTTAGACAGTTTTACAATATTATATAACAGAATTTAATGGTTTATTCCTCAAAGCACTTGAATACAAAAAGATCATTTAAGAGGTTTTTCCCGATACCGCACTTCATACATACTAAGGGCAAGTTGTTTCAAACAGTCGGTTAACGTCACAAAAGGACTGTTAAAAAGTTACTATGACGTGCGATGTTTAACGTACGTTAAATGTAACGGGTCGTTTCATGACATAAAAATCCGTCAGTTAAAGTTATTCAAAAAGAGATTCCATAATATTTTGATGTTTGAAGTAGCTGTTTGACAACTCAAAATTACGATGACTGGTCGGTTATGGTAATAGTAACTTTTTGACGTAAGTATGCTTTTGTGAAACAACCCATTTTTTTGATTTGACGATAGTTAGCGCCATTTTTTACTATTACCCGTAGTAATGTTTAGTTGCAGCAACCTGCCCTTAATCATCTATACTAATAATAATATTATAAAGAGGAAAGATTTGTATTTTTGTATGTAACGAATAAACTCAAAAACTACTGGTCCGATTTCAAAAATTCTTTCACCATTAGAATGCTACATTATCCCTGAGTAACATAGACTATATATTTATCACATGAAAAAAAAAAGGGATCCTCGAGAAAATTCACGCGGGCGAAGTCGCGGGCAAAGTGCTAGTATTTTATATAGAACCTACCTATTTGAGAATTGACATCACTAATCAATTGACATACTTTTCATGAACTGTCAAAACGCGATTCCCCCCATAGATTTTGTTTGACAATAGTAAAATATGACGTCATTTTTTTGCGAAATCAATTGATTATTTTTTAATTTCAAAGCAACTAAAAACCGGCTTTCAGGGTTAGTAAAAGGTGTTTTCTTTGAGTGCTTCTAGGTAATACTTTTATCGCCTTTAAGCCTAGTATAATTACTACACTTACACTACATTTATTGAAAAATTCATACAACTAACGGAAAATCCGAATAATCGTGTTTCATAACTAGCAAGCTTTGTTTGAAACCAGCATCTATTGGCATAAATCCAGTCGATTAAGCAATAATTCGTGTACACTGGCCATTCGTAGCACACTTAGCATTAGATTTACCGTACTCGGACGGACAATCAACTAACCACTGCCATTATATCTAGTGTGCCCCAATATTTATCAACATGTTGGCGAAAACCGCCGGGCGAACGCTGCGTTTTCGCTGCAAATAACAGATAAGCACGTTCCGATGCCGCAACAGTCCGTGCTTTACGAAATAAATGCGTGATTTATGATTTTAGACACGGAGTAGGGAAGGAAAGAAATGGAGTGATCATGTACCTATGGGAAAATGTCTAGAAATATTAGTCAATGATTACGCTTAGATCTTTTAAACTACTATTATACTATTAACTACAGTTTTTGACAATAGACAATTAAATGATTCAAGAGGATGGTTTATATATATGTACTAATCATACTCAGAATATTATATTAACAACTCCACTGGCTCACTTTAGTATCTAGGTACCTACATTGCATCCGTGCGAAGCCGGGGCGGGTCGCTAGTACCTGCCTAGTAAAAGTTTATTCTGAGTAGTATAACTTCTTGTTACTTCAATCTGTGTACTTCTTGTTGTCTACAAATTGTGTTCTATCTTATACTTGGGAGTTAGGTTTGGGTTAATAAATAAATTGATTGTGTTGGTTTAAAAAATAACATAACCTATTATTTTAATCTACATTCAATACAAATTCTATAAGACACAATGCAGTAACTTTCCAATGACAGACCATTTCCCCTGACCTGTAAAATTCGATAAACGAATATGTGTATGAGTACTCCATTTTCAAACTCTTCCAGTTTTAGTGTACAAAACCCACGCGTCCGAACAAGCCTGAATACTCCCCTGATTGGGGAATTCGCATCCGGGTATAAGAGTTGTAAGATTAAATTGCTCTGAGACGCTATTGGTCGCCGAATAGAGCACTAAATTCTTTTTTTAGTCTCTCAAGATGAGGGTCGAGGCGTTAAAATTCTTTATAATATTAACGATCTCAAGAACTAATTCAAGATTTTCGATAATGATATTACAAAATTTTAAACATGGCCGCCGTACTTGTATTATAAAATTATAAATTGTAATCAAATTTTATTATTCATGAGTTTCTTCTGTTTTATATGAACCGTTTTATTAACTAGCCCTGCGATGAATATAAAATAAATTATCATTCAATTAATTTTAACTAAATTTGAGTTGAGATAATTTTCATTACTGTATAAAATCTTATTTTAATTTTGTAGTTATGTACACATAAAGTTAAGAATGTAATGTTATGTATACGTAATCTTCGTAACATAAAGACGTAGATATAAATAGATATTATTATCAAATTAATAACTGACAGGTATGCATTATTCAGTTAACAACGCATGGTGTAGGATAATTGAAACAATTATTTCGTGCAATTCATTGCTTCCCTTCGCTTCTCGCAGTTAGAATGCTCTTAAGTGAAGGAAATCGATACAGTAATGTAGGTGCACGTAAGAAGACTATTTAAGACAAGTTTCTGTCCTATACATGCTATCACGAAGTCATTTAGATAGTTACGTGGCCCTTTTTTGGGACTTCTCTTAATACCAGTAATAGTAATAATAATAATAGTATCTTGACTTGGCTCACGAGGTTTTCGACGTATGGGATGTCAGTACAGCAGTCATTGTGCCGATAGTCGTTACGGCCAATGGAATAATTTCCAAGAGCCTGGATCACCATCTCAGGAGGTTCTCGTTGGGCAGCTGGATCAAGGACTTAATTCAGAAAGCAGTACTTCTGGACACGGCGCGTATTGTTAGGAGATGTAATACAATATGTGAATGAAATGAATAAATTAATGTGAATAATAATAAACTTTATTTCCAGTTTCACAATTTTTTAGTTAGCACTAGGTTTTTAATGATAGTCATATTAAATTGTAAGTTGATACAGACTCATACACTTCTGACACCCAAGCTAAGAAGATTGTGTTATACTTGTGTTATGGGTATCAGGGCTTTCAAGTTAACAACGGTTAGATAAAAAAATGATGTTCGGAGAATCTCGGTGTAGGTACCCTATACATATAATTACTGAAAAAAATTAAAAATTTAAAAGACCCCCAACGCAAAACATAAAATCAATTATTTAAAAAGTAAAAAATAATATCTTTTGTTGACCCATCAAATGTTTGTTCGTTGAAATGGCGCTATAATGTCGCGGCGGGGTATTGCAAATACATGAGTTCGCTATTTTACCTATTTAGCTATTGCTGACTTAGCGGTATCCCGCCGCGACATTATACCGCCATTTCAACGAACAAACATTTAATGGCTCAACAAAAGATATTATTTTTTACTTTTTAAATAATTGCATTTATGTTTTGCGTTGGGGGTTTTTTAAATTTTTAATTTAATTTTTATTTCAAAGTTTTTAAATGTAATTTAGTCTGGTTATGAGAAGTTGTAGATACGTCTAAAGTTGTATTTCGTCACATGGATCTTTTTTGATATTAAAGATATCACCCTGAGAATGCGTTTGGTATATATAATTCAATTTTGGAAAAAGTGTGGATTGGATTCTTTTTGCGTAACTACGTCCAATTGGCACAACCGTACTCTGGCACAATCGTACCCAGTCTGCCCTATGTTTAAACAGCCGGCTGTTTAAACAGCATGGAACCGGTGCTTTGGCCCGTAAGTTTATAAAATTAATTTTCAAGTTTTTAGTTTTCATTTCGTTAGTTAATTAATATTCCTCATTCCCTTTCAATACAGTATGCATTATTCTACTAGTCAAGCCCTTTCATTTGATATCCATATTGAGGGAGTCGTGAAAAAAAACATGTAATTCGCCATTTTGTGGTGCCGGTCATCTTGGCTTTGAAATTTATCATAGTGTAAAGTATTCTACTAGTGCAGCCCTTTCATTTGATACCCATATTGATGGAGTTGTGAAACAATATGTGATGACTTATTTTGTAGCGGCGGCCATCTTGAACCGATTTTCATCAAACATAGCTAAGAACACTCCCGACTGATTCACCTTTCAAATAAAAAAAACAAAAACAAAATCGGTTCATCCGTTCGGGAGCTACGATGCCACAGACAGACACACACACACACACACACACACACACACATGTCAAACTTATAACACCCCGTCGTTTTTACGTCGGGGGTTAATAGAGATTTAATAAAGAAACTCAATTAAAGTAATTAGTGAGAAATCCCATTGTTTGCTTGTGTTGAATTGTGTTGTGTGGTTTCATGTAGTGTAATATTTTATTGTGTGTTGGGTTGTAATGAATGAAGAATGTATTTAGAGGTGTTGTAGGTACTGTTTGGACAGAAGGGGGTGTGGGTTAAATCTATGTATTGAGATTTTTTTCAACCTCGTCATAGCTAAGGCCCATAATCCATTTGCAGACCTCTGTATGTTAGTAAGTTTGTATGTAGGGGTAATCTCCAAAACTACTCATCCGCTTTCAAAAAACCTTTCACCAGTAGGAAGCTACGTTATCTCTGATTGCTATAGGCTATATTGCGTTATCAAAAAAATAGGGATCCTTGAGAAAATTCACGCGGACGAAGTCGCGGTCAAAGTGATAGTAAATAATAATTAAGAACTTACTCCTCACGCAGGAGGTATTTATTTTCATCGGGTAAAAAGATGGGATAAATAATAATATAATATGTGGGGACATTTTCACACACGGCCATCTGACCCCAAACTAGGGAGACCCTGTACCATGGGTGTCAGACAGCTGATATACATACACAAATACATTTTTTTTTGTAAATACATACATATATAGATAAACAACACCCAGACACAAGGCAAACACAAATGCTCATCACACAAATGTTTACCCTGGGCGGGAATCAAACCCGCAACACACTGCACCAACCGTGTCGTCGAAATCCTTATTTAACACAAAACAGTCACGTATAAACATGCAGATTCTTGGAATTCACAAGCAAAGACATCCTTGCAACTTAGTGCCTCATTACACAACTAGAATCACTGTAAATTATACTAGTTTTACTGGAATGTAGAAATGTAAACATTAATTCTGAGATAACTGCATTAATATCGCATTTAGAACTTATGCGCCACATGTGGGTAGGATTCTATGACTAGACTAGCCACCATCCTATGTTTGCGTAATAGGATAGTAAGTAATTATTGTACTTAGAAGTTTCAAGCTGTATCAGGTATTGAATCGAATTAAAAAAAAAATTAAATTAAATTTCAAACTCTTTATTTAAAAGAACATTTAATGAATACTAATACATAAAAAAAAATAACGCACAGAACACACACACCACATCAACACACAATACACACAAACACACACACTAATATTATAATTCTAACCTTTAATTATTCCACTGCAGGGCAAAGGCCTATTCTGATACTTGACAAAGCAGGCGCGAGCATTGATCACAAAATCCGCTGACGAATAATTTTCGACGTCTATTTTTAGGGTTCCGACCCAAAGAGTAAAAACGGGACCCTATTACTAAGACTCGACTGTCCGTCTATTTGCCTGTCTTTCTGGCTTTCTGTCACCAGGCTGTATCTCATGAACCGTGATAGCTAGACAGTTAAAATTTTCACAGATAATGTATTCCTGTTGCCGCGATAACAACAGATACTTATAAAAACATAATAAAATAAATATTTAAGGCTCCCATACAACAAACGTGATTTTTTGGCGTTTTTTTGCTCGATGTCTAATGTTGTATAGATAATGCTACAGAACCCTTCGTGCGCGAGTCCGACTCAGTTTATAGGAGTGCTACCCAAAAAATACGAGGTATTGAACGCTAAAATCTTTATTTTTTCCACCCACAACGGAAACTCAGCAACTAAATCTACTTCTAGTCGGATATAACCCTAGTTTCAAGTGTATATTAAAATTGTAAGAGACAAGTTTCCTTTGAAAGCCCCTGCACCTGTGAACCGTCCCACGCTTGGGAAACCACTGAAGGAGGTAGTCCATTGTTATAACGGTTATAACTACTCATTATGTTATAAACAGACATAATTTGCTCAACTGGTAAATCTAATAATGCTAGGTATGGTTTGTTTTCATTATGTTATAATGAAGGCATTGTGAAGACAAATGTCTTTACTTGGCTACGTTTTTTGGGGTTTTTACCCAAAGGGTAAAAATGGGACCCTATTACTAAAACTCCACTATACGTCTGGCTGTCTCACGCCAGGCATGTTTCTCAAGAACCATGATATCTAAACAGTTGAAATTTTCACAGATGATGTATTTCTGTTGCCGCTATAGCAAAAAAACTAAACACAGAATAAAATAAATATTTAAGGCGCGTCCCTGTGCAAAACGCAGCGCTAGCCGTTTTTTGTTCAGTTTTTCGGACCTTAATACTCTATATCCAAAAGAAATATCAACAAATAAAAAATAGATTAAATTTCTGCATAATCTTGACTCCAAAATGGTAGATCTCATTTTTGTTTACGAAGTATAGTATTTAACTAATCTCCTCACAACGAAACCACAGAAATGAGAAATAATTATTGTAAACATGCATCTCCTCGGCAAGTAACCATTAATTCGATTTTTTACTAACACTAATGAATAGGCAATTTATTAATCAACATTTTGGTAGATTTTTTTTTTTCAAAATCCCAATGTGTGATTTTGAAAAGATTTAATTCTAAAATCTGAGCTTATTTTGCTACTGTATCTCTTGCGCGGCGCAGAGGGAACGAACGCTCAAGGTTATTTGCTCAGGGTACCGCCTTAAGCGGGGCTCCCATACAATAAACGTGATTTATTGTCGTTTGTTTGCTCGATGTCTAATGTTGTATAGATAATGGTACGGAACGCTTCGTGCGCGAGTCCGACTCGCACTTGGCCAGTTTTTTCTAACCATTTTCGTATCTATGTATTAATTACGTACATAAAGGAACGAGCTCCTTTATGTACGTAATTAATACATAGGCTAAGTATAAACCGCACTGATCGATTGTTTATGGTTAAGCCACGATTACCGCGGTCGGATCGTGGATGGGTGTCCATTCCATACAATACCGAGACCCCCTCCGTGCCTCGGAAAGCACGTAAAGCTCTGATCGATTGTTTATGGTTAAGCCACGATTACCGCGGTCGGATCGTGGATGGGTGTCCATTCCATACAATACCGAGACCCCCTCCGTGCCTCGGAAAGCACGAAAAGCTGTCGGTCCTAGCTGTCATTCATAGATCTTTGACAGTCTTTACTTCTAGGCAAGCGTGCTCCATCTTAGACCGCATCATCGCTTCCCATCAGGTGAGATAGTGGTCAAACGTATGCCTATCAATAGATAAAAAAAAAAAAAAAAAAAAAGGGTAGAAGCACAAAATATAAAGGTTACAGAAGGACCGCTCCCGCCTTTTTATAAAATAATTACCAAAACTTGCCAGACTCACTAGGGCTGCTATTGTTTTGACTGTAGGTTTTATTTGTGACAATATGAAATCTTATTGACACTCGCTCTTTGCAATTTTTTATAACAAAATTTTCCTGTTCGTCATGAAATGTCAATGTCTCTTATTTATTAATTTAGACAACACGTGACAGTCGAGACTGAAATCTGCTTGAAACTGCTTGAGAATGCCTATAAACGTAATGTCAATGTGTGCGTGCGAAAAATGCCGGTTTTTTCTAAATGGTCTCTCTGCTCGGGCGCGCCGCAGCCTTACGCACTTTGTGGTAGAAGCCAGAAAGTATGGCAACCAGTCTTACCAAAGAGTATCGTTTTACCTAGTAACTGGGTGGTAGAGGTCAGAGAGGCAGTCGCTCCATGTAAAACACTGGTATACAGCTGCATCTGGTTAGACTGGAAGCCGACCCCAACATAGTTGGAAAATGGAATTGCTGAATAAGTAATTCATCATGTACAGTCACCAAAAGAGATAAGTATCCATGTCACCGGGAATAGTTGAAGTTTATTTACAAACCGATTTGTGTATATGAATAAAATAAAATACATTAATAGAGAATACACAGTTCAATGAGTTTACTATATTTCAGTTGAAAGCCTCCATTGGTTTCCACTGTACCTAGCATGCCTCCACTGTACCTAGCATGATGAATTACTTATTCAATCAATTTGACTTATTCTTTTATAAACATTCTAACGTAAGCGTAAACACTGAATTATGTAACGAGAGTTCGGCAATCATAACACAGGTATTTACTTCAAACCAATTAAAATGAAACTAACGTAATAAATACACGAAAATTGATAATTTGAAACGTCGACCCTAGAAACGCTGTTTATATTGATGTTAAGAAACACGTGTATAAGTAAATTAGGTACATTTACGATAATATTTCCTAGTATTGCTCGAACGCTGTATGTTACTTAGGTACATTACATAATTATTGATTACTAGCTTTTGCTGTTTAAAATGTTACAATAAAATACCTCCCCACATTGTTCAACTAAATGAGACAAAATTTAAGTACATCACTGATAACAATGCTTGGCTGGATGCTGGTCTAGCTCCACAGCCATAAGGGTTCATAGATTAATTGATTAGCATTTTTAATTATTTTTGGAGCTGCTGAAGATTTAGATCTACATTATCTTTGCTTTGTATAAACTCAATGTGTTAGTATTCTATAATTTTTCATAGCACATACATGTGAGAACTATGTTATTTAAAGCTACCATTTACGAGGTATGTCTTTTATTGACTTGGATGTGCCCTGGCGGTTGGGAGTATGTCATGCTCACTGGAATGTCTCGCTGACGGTGGCGAGCGAGTTGGATCATTCAGTTCCTTTCAAAATGGTTGAGCCAAATGATGCCGATCCGTCCGTTATTTTTGTGAACAGGAGCCGTTAGCCAACTAACGGCTCCTGTCCTGACTGGTCATCTCTTAGCTGCCTCGGTTATTCTAAATTTATTTTGAATTGTTTATTATGATTATATTTTTATCTAAACCTCTTTTAACGTACACGACTTGTTACATTGTTCTCACATTGTACCCTAGATTCAATACGTAACCGAAATTTGTAACATATTATTGATTTTAAAAAGAGTGTTGTTCATGGAGTTTCTTGCTCGTTCTTCTCCATAGAAACCTACTGTTCGGAACGAGCAACTAGCTTCAACTTTCTGACTGACTGACTCTGACAATTCAAAAGTACCTGTAAATGGTTTATTTTAAATAAATGATTTTGAGTTTGAGTTTGAGTTTGTCCTTCCCCAAGGTTCAAGTTATCTTCATGCTAACATCAAAATCGGTTCATCCGTTTCATCGTGAAAGCGCAAGCGCAAGCGTGAAGCGTATGGAAGTTTGGTTAATTGTTAATTTTATTTTGATTATTTTGTTTTTAAAGTGAACTTTACATTGTTCGTTATACAGAATGAAAATGAATTCATTAGCAAAATTAAGGTTTCTAATATATTTATTTTCTAAACTGAATAGTTTGCGCGAGAGACACTTCCAAAGTGGTAAAATGTGTTCAAACCAATTTTCGAAGTAACAGGGAGGGGCCTGTTACTTCGAAAATTGGTTTGAACGAGATCTTAAGTAGTTTTTTTTTTAATACGTCATAAATCGTAAACAGCAATTTACCTTTCATTCAATCAACTCAAATAAGAACTTTTATATTAGGTATGTTACTTGCTGCTACGGAACCCTTCATGGGGGAGTCCGACTCGCACTTGGCCGCTTTTTTTTTGGTGGTCGTCATAGATTAGTATTCATAAAAATGATATTATACAGTGCAACAGCCAGTAACTGCAACACTGCATTATTTCTTTCTCGAGAACCTGAAGAGCAAACATGATCATGACATGACATGTGTGTATTGACGAATTCAATCAGGTCATTAAACAACGGTATTCCTCAAGATCTTTTCCTTGACAATGAGTCAGAGATGTCTAAGAATTAAACACGGTATTACCTATTCACCTCGATATAGTGCAAGCTAGGTTAAGGACTAAATATCTAAGAAGTTTATGCAATTTTTTTAAGTCAATAGTTACCAAAGTTCACAAGGAAGACCTGACTTGGGTATTCCACGTGAAAGTTCAAGGTTCATCTTCGTACATTCTGCCGATGACTTTTATAATAACTCTGACGTCACAAAGTCACAACGCCTCGCCATCTTTGGGATCATTCATGACGATATAAAGATCGTGACGAAAATAAAATTTACATGGCATAGCGAATGCTTGTTGACATTGGGATGATTTGAAGAATGACTTATTGTCATGTTTATCGAAATTTGTATTGGATGAATCATTGTAAAAATATGTTGGAATGATAACATTGTATGTTTACGAGGATCCACTTTGATCAGAACTATTCATATGTTAATTTGCCTTCGTCATATTTTCTTGGATGCAAAACCTTGATCATTATTTTTACTGCTGCTATACTGATTTTTTTTATAGGACAAACCCGCAACTCTATTCCCAAAGCATTGTAAGTCCTGAAAGCCAGAATCAACAGTGGCGACCACTAGAAAAGCATCGAGGCAATGAAACTCGACGAGTCCCAGAGAAACATTACAACTGTCTTGGATCCCGACTGTTCTGTACCGTCAGTAGGTAATCACTCTCAATGACTATGACGACTTGAACAAATACCTTTTGATTCCCGCCTTCCGCCTCCGCCTTCACTTGGTTGATGTCGGAGAGTGCAATTTGTGTTCAAAGAAGAAGTTCATAACCGATCATAATATAAAATTACTCGGAACTAGCTGAAGCGTGTACTGTTATTTCCCAAACTATCTTATTAAGCCATTTTTTTTCTTAAACATTTTAATACCCACCAGGCGCCTACCACTACGTACACTACACAGGCAAACAAACCAAATACTGCGTTAAAAAAAAACTAAAAATGATCCAAGTTAAATGCTTTCCCGTTTCCCTCTAAAGTTTCGTATTTGGAGACGGAGTGAATTTGTCGGTTACTCAGCCATCAATCAATCTTGTCAGTCACAAGTCTTAAGCGGCAGAATTACTTTTAGGTATATCAGGAGATTCTTCCTCGAGATACACGCTGAAATATTACTTTAGCAGGTCTGCTCACTTTACGTTTATTTAAAGAGATTTAGATGAAACGCCAACTTGATTTCCTTTTTCGCATTACCAAGTGGCGTATGTTCGAACGCGGATCATCAGCGGTGAATGGATCTTTGTTTGACTTGATAACGATCTTGCTTCTATATTCGAAGTTCAAAATTAATTCTTAAGTTTTTTTTCTTCACTTATTTTTATTTCCGAATGATACCGTTCATATCGGAGGGGTCACATCTTTATGATTGAGTTTTTTGTCTTTAATGCTTCACCCACTTAATTGAGCTATGATATCTTTTATAACAGTTATAATATTAGAAAAATGGGGTTATCGTTCAATAATCTCAACAATCAATCTAACGTATTGCTGTCAGGGTGGAAACGAATCTTCATCGAACATTATATCGATACTTCTCGATCACTCCTTTTGTTGTATTTTTGTAGGTTAAGATCAGTTAGCTATTACTGTATATTGACATTATGATGACTATGATGATCAGTGGAAATACCAATTGTGTTTGATTTAATCACGGTGAAGAGGGACTTCACTATTAACGTTCATAGATCTGGGCTTATTGTCAAAATCGTTTTTTTCTTATTAGTAGGTAGGTACCTAGTGGACTGCGCCTGTGGTCTCGTAGTCGTAAGCACGACTACGGGTTTGATTCCCAGGCCAGGCTAAGTGTTATTGAGTTTTTTTCATTAGGAATTTCTTAGTAGTAGATAGATGTTGGTGGTATGACACTTCAGAAAGCACGTTTCTATTTTTCTTTTCTTGTTGGTCTCGGCTGTCTTTTGCAGATCTTTGACTACGGGTAGTCACAAATCCGATAGTCTGATGACACCGGGCTTACTAACGTGTTACCAGTAATTGGGTTGTGGGTTGTGAAGGTCCAATAGACAGTCGCTCCATGTAAAATACTCGTATACTAGGTACATCCGGTTAGACTGAAAGCCGACCCCAACATTGGGAAAAGGCTGGGCAGATGACGATGAGTAGGCAGGTACCTGGATTTTTTTTATTGCGGAACAAATACGTCCACTCTTTTTATAGAGATGGAGCATTAAAACTAAGTGGTCTGACATGCAGACAAAATAGTTAAATAATGGCATTATGATTCTGAGTGTCAACTGTCATGCTGTTTTAAGTAAAAAATAACAAAAAAGAACACAAAGATTAATTTATCGAACTGAATAATTAATCATGCAATTTGTACTTACACAAGAGACAGCTGATTCATAAATACTTCAACAAGTCAACAACTCCTACTAAAATTTTAATTCGCACATAACACGCGATTCCTCCTTCCATATAGTGACAGCGAACAGACGAGTTCCTAATAATTAATGTCTAGTAAGCACAACTAGGGAAACTATCTCGAGGCGAGAAAGCCAGAGGCATCTGACATATCCAATTAACACGGCATCCGGTTCCGGCGGGATCAGGCGTGCCAACTGTAAACGTGTAGTATTATGTTGGCACTTCCTTTGGTTTTGATTTCTTCAATGGATCTGCTGGTTAGGGTGTCTTTGTGGACTAATAATGTGCCTGTTAATTGTTTGTGCATGGGTAATTTTACACCTTTCTGGTTGTAATCCGTTTAATTTAGCATGAAACGTTTTAAGCTGCATTTCAGTATAATTCTTATTGTGTGTCGCACATTAAGAATGTACCTGACCATCAATCCTGAATGTGATCTGCTTGCCAATTATGGAGTAGAATTATGCGTGTATGCCTGATGTTTTGTGAGAGAAAGTATGCTAGGGCGTCCTCCATTATATGTTAGTTCTTAATTATTTTATTTTTTTTGTTGTATACCGTAACTGTGTTAATTAATGTAATTGGTGTTACCGTTTTAATTAACAATAATCAATAAACAATTATTGACATTAAAATTGTAAAAACCACATGGATCAACCGGTCAAGATGGTTAAGCTACGCTTGTCGCGGTCAGTCTGTGGATGGGTGACCATCTATTTCATACCGAGACGTCTCCGTGCCTCGGAAAGCACGTAAAGCTGTTGGTCCCAGCTGTCATTCGTAGGTCTTTGGCAGTTGTTATAGGTATAGTTAGAAACTAAAAAATCTGGAAACTCGCTCCAAGTAAAACACTGGTATTCGGCTGCATCCTGTTAGACTGGAAGACGAACCGGCAGGTCGATTCTGTAAAATTCAAACAACAACTCGCATCTCACATCGCTATTCACTCTCACTTCGCATAAGGTTTAAAATGACCTTGATTTATTTGACACTTTGAATCAGGTTTGAGTGCGAAGTGAGTGTCGAAGTGACGGGGAAATTACCTTAAAGAATGCCACTTCTTACGTCATCTCATACTTTATCTGTCAAAATCTCCCTGTCAATTTAGTTCAACTCGCTGACACGCTTGTAAGGGTGGCGCTAGTGTAAATTCGAATTATCAACCGAGTTTTTAGAATGCCAATCAAGAAACTCACAGCGGATTCAGATTCGAAGTTTAGAATGAGTTCTTACAGAATCACACCCCAGGTGGTTACTGGTAAAAGGCTAGGCAGATGAGGACTGCGTTAGAGGATATTCATACAACCAAGGGTTATCGTGCTACCCAGCAACTGGATTGTGGAGGTCAGATAGGCAGTCGCTCCATGTAAAGCACGAATATTCAGCTGCGTCCGGATATACTGGAAACCGACCTCAACAAAGTTGGGAAAAGGCTAGGCAGATGATGATTGATATTCAAAATGATGACGCGGTTGGCGAAGTTATTGGTGCACTGCGTGTCGCGATTTCATTTCACATATCGATCAAATATAAAATAAAAAATAAAATAAAATAACTTTTATTTCGGACCAGTAACATCCATAGTGGGTTAGTAAACAGAAATCTTACGACTATGTTAGTAAAGCTTAATATTATATTACTTTGCGACAAGATTATTCTTTGATACTTACACATCTCTTAATAATGCTATGCAATATCGAAGAGTCGCATCTCCCAGCTATGATTTTCAGGATGGAGTTGGGCCCACAGGTAGTTGTTCCGGGGTTTGTAAACTCACCGACAATATACGAGAAGTTATAAATGCGGGGTATAAATTTTTGTAAAAAAAAAAAAAAAAGGTAAAAGAAACTCATCTAGTTTTCAAGGAAATTTCCAAAAAGTTGGTTGACACTTTCCGTGATCTAAGAGCTGGTTTAACAATATTGTTGAGATAATATTGTGAAGTACCTAATTACAGAACTTCATAGGCCTTTTTAATTACAACAATTGTCCCAGTCGTAATTACATAATTAAATCCTGAAGTCTAATTAGACTTCAGGTTTTAATTATGTGAGTAGATAATAAATGGAGTGCCAACCCTTTAGCTTCAAATACCAACAAGTACCAAAATTCGGACTAACCACTCAACTTAATTAATTGTATTTTTTATCTTACAGAAAATAAGACAAATAGTTAAATAGAATTTACATTTATTTAGGTAACTTTGTTGAAGGCAAGCAGGCTTTTATTGATTATACATTACTTAGGCATAATTTTAAAATGATAACATTCCTTCTACAAATTACGAGTTTTTATTTTATTAGGACTGCATTATGTCGTGCCTTGAAAAGCACGTGAAGCTGTTGATCCCGGCTGTCATTGGTAAATCTCAAACAGTTATTAAAGGTATTCAAAAGTCAGAAATCTATCATCCAGTCTTACCTAGGGGTATCGTGTTACCCAGTAACTGGGTTGTGGAGGTCACACAGGCAGTCGCTCCATGTAAAACACTGGTATTCAGCTGCATCCTGTTAGGGTGTTACCAGACCAATCGATCACGACGGCAGCGATCGATGGTAGAATGGATTAGTCGACGTCGATCGATAGTTTCTACGAGACCAATCGATCGATCGTCGATCGACGGCATCGATCGATGGTAGAATTTATTAGTCAACGTCGATCGAGCTGCTGGATTATTATTACTGATGGATTATAGCTGGGGTTAATCGATTAACGTCGACGATGCCATCGACCGGCAATCGATCGATTAGTTAGTGGAACGGTATCCGTCGATCAGCCAAAGCTACCACACCAATCGATCAACGTCGATCGATGTCGATTGATGGCATCGATCGACGATTGATCGATTGTTGTAGTAACACCCTTAGACTGGAAACCGACCCCAACATAATTGGTATAATGGATGCTTTAAGTTAGAGGATATTCATACAACCAAAGTTTATTATATACTACCTTTTTCCCGCGACTTTACCACGATCCCTAATTATAATGTTAATCTATATATATAAAAGGCAAAAGTGATTGACTGATGTACCAACGCACAGGCCAAACCCTTAAAGCTAGATAATTGCAATTTCGTACACGTATTCCTCATATGACGAAGGCATCCACTAAGGAAGGATTTTTCAAAATTCAACCCGCAACAGGATGAAATAGGAGATTAAAGTTTTTATGAAACTTTATATATTTGCATTATCTACCTACCTAGGTAGGTACGTAGGTAGGTAGGTATAGGTAGGTAGGTAGGTAGGTAGATAGGGACAGGACAACGTCTATAGGGTTAGCTAGTTAAATATACCCTATAGCACTTTCACAACATTTTCAGAATCGAACCAGTACGACGACACGGTTGGCGCAGTGGGTGAGCGATCGACTGCTGCGCAGCGTGTTGCGGGTTCGATTCCCGTCCAGGGTAAACATTTGTGTGATGAGCACTTGTGTTTGCCTTGTGTCTGGGTGTTGTTTATCTATATATGTATGTATTTACAAAAAAAAAAAATGTATTTGTGTATGTATATCAGCTGTCTGACACCCATAGTACAGGGTCTCCCTAGTTTGGGGTCAGATGGCCGTGTGTGAAAATGTCCCCACATATTATTATTATTATTATAGTAGTCCTGGATATTGGCCCGAATGAACACAATCTTAGGCTTTAATTTATTTATGACGTATTGATAGTGTGGCATGCTTGTCCCAGAACGTCACACTTTTATTAAGAGCGTTCATCCGTTAGAACCATGCTGGAGTCGAAATTGATGATTTCCGACGGACAATAAAACGATAATGTGTTTAATTGGTAGATAAGATATTGACGTCAAATTATTGAGAATTTCATAATCTAGTGCATGGCTGAAAAATATTTTCAAATGTTTGTATAGTTTTGTCATAAGAACAGTTTTTATTTAAGCCTTTTTTAAACTAGCGTTTGATGGTCTACGCGGATGCTAGATAATAGTAAAACCATATACGACAGACTTATAACAATATTACTGTTAAAAAAGCAACAACATTTACCAGTGCATGGCTGAAAAAAGTCAATATTACTGTACGTTTTCATACAAGAAAAGTGTACTCAAAAGTGCCATTTTTAGCCACGTTGACGACGACGTTGTTGTTGTTGTTTGGGATGAAATCAGTAATATTTTATGTTGTTTATAGGCCTAGTAAATGAAAACATTTACGTTCTAAAACATGGTTTAAATATTTTTTTAATAACTTATATATTTATTTTACTATGAATTATTTAGTACTACCTACTATATTCGGTGCGGAATCGTACCGCTTAGTGTCGGCCGAGCCCTCATCGAGGCGCGCCGCTCTGGAGTAACGCTCTTAACCCACTGCAACTTCTGTAAGCCAGAATCAACAGTGGCGAACACTGGAAAAGCGTCGGACAATGAATCTCTTCGAGTCCCGGAGAAACATTACAACTGTCTTAAATCCCGCAACCAAATTAAGAGCTCAACAATTCAATTAGCAGACACAATAGTTAAACAATGACAACACTACTCAGGAGTCAAATGAACAGCAGAAGAGTAAGAAAAACATATTTTCTACTTCCCTTCAAGGAGATAGAACTAAACTAGGCCAATAAGCACAAAGGGACATTTACAACAATATGCAGTGATAATGATAAATAGTGATAGTCTTTAATTTACGACAACAATCATTGTTTAGTTTCGAATTTGAGATTAAAATAAATCTCTGCATAACCCATTGTTCCATTGCTAAATAAGCTAAATAAGCTTTTCTCTTATTTATTGTTACTTGTGCATCTTGTCAAATTTGATTCACATACAGTTGTAATTCTAATATACAAAAATATGTTGTATACCGGTCGAGGTGATAGGTTAAAAAGCTTGGATGAGTAATGTGATATTTCACGCTACTTTTTACAAAAGGTATTCTTTGGCATTTTTAGGTAATTAAAATTTTGATAAATTGCATTGTGTGTTGTACCTAGATTTTTTATTAATTTAAAAATGTAGCTTTCGTTTGAGAATAAACTGCTTGGTTTTTAACTTTTGACCTCATAATACAAGACCTCCACGTTGCATTGCACCCCGTTTAACAAAAGGTGAATTTCGAAAACGTCAACCCTTATACCTGGCTAGTGTACCTCTTTGTTTAGGCTGAAATTTAAAAAAGAAATTGAATCACGGCAAGACCTTAAATTTATCGTGGAAAAATAATGTGACTACTCTACGGTAAATTATATAAGCGCCCAATTTATTTACGGAATTGTTACAATTGTTATAGATAGATTCTTAGTTCATTTATAATACTTGATTACAATATTAATACTAGAATGAAACTCAAATAGGTAGTAATGGTAAACATAGACTAAGATAAGAAAAAAATAAGATATTGGAATCCTATTTTAGAACCACATGTGATAGAAAAAATAGGTAAGCTGTTACATTATTATGTAAATTGCTTATTATTAGGTATTTAAAATTAGATATTATTTTCTTTCTTAATTTTATCTCATGTTTTTTTATTAGAAACTATTCCATTTGTAAAACAACATTATGGAAACAAAGACGATTAAATACATATTCTAGATTGAGTATTGTTGTTGTTTCGAGATGTTTTGACTAGGTTAGTAGGTACCTAACAACTTTTTTATGAAAAATATTATTCTGCATCAAACTATTTACTACGCTGTTCGTTTTAAGACTGAACGATTTTGTTGTAACGGATAAACTAGGTTCTGCCCGCGACTTCGTCCGCGTAAATGTCGGTTATCGCAGATGCAGGCGAAGTTGCGAATTAAAAAGTAGCCTATGTCCTTCCTCAAGGTTACCTAAAGCTATTTTCATATAAAATTTCATCAAAATCGGTTCAGCCGTTTTATCGTGAAAGCGTAACAGACAGCGTTACTTTCGCATTTATAATATTAGTTTGGATATATAAATATATAATAATATATATTATATAAGTTTAAAAATATAATTTATATATATAAAATAAGTATGGATATGGATATGGTGTGGATTAACCCTTAGGTCCTATTTTCAGATCGTATTAAATTAACCTAGATTTATTTAATCAACCAACTTTCTCATCACATGGTCAATATAACTTCACGATCTTTTAAAAGTAAAAAGGATACGATTTTAGAGATCGTTATCGACCATCAAACTAAATACCTAACTATTGCGAATAGGATGCCGTTTAAATTAAACAAAAAGAATTCAACATTATGTAACACTTATTTATATTAGGCACAAGACCATTTCTTAAGTGGCCATGAACCTAACAAAACTTAAAACCGGTGCAAAATGCAAAACACTTATCTCTCTCATTTTCTTTTCATTGCAGGAAAAGCAGAGCTTCAGCCGGATTCAAAGTTAAGCCGGGAGGATTGCTCGCGTAGAAACTTCTTACTTTATTCAAAACTTTAAAATAAAGAAAATAGGACCTAAAGTTGTAGGAGTATAGTTTAAATGATTGTAATAAAACTAGCTTCTGCCCGAGACTTCGTCCGAAGAAAAAGGAAAGCCAAAAACAGGATAAAAAAACAAACTAGGTTATTTTCGATTCTCGCCCAGGGTAAATATTTATGTGATGAGCACTTGTGTTTCCCTTGTGTCTGGGTGTTGTTTATCTATATATGTATGTATTTAAATGTATTTGTGTATGTATATGAGTTGTCTGACACCCATAGTACAGGGTCTCCCTAGTTTGGGGTCAGATGGCCGTGTGTGAAATGTCCCCACATATTATTATTATTTATGTATTTAAGCAATAAAATGAATAAGGCATCAAAATATTCATTCAGACCTCCGCCATCTAGGAATGTGCTCAAGAGACGCCAGTATTATGCCGCCAGGCATTGCCACATTAGGTGGCAATGCTTATCCTCCGACCAAGGTCCAAGACCCAGTAGGTCGTTCTATAAAATTCAAACAACAACTCGCATCTCACATTGCTACCTATTCACTCCCACTTCGCATAAGGTTCAAAATGACCTTGATATATTTGACCCTTTGAATCGGGTTCAAGTGCGAAGTGAGCGTCGAAGTGACGGGGAAATTACCTTACAGAATGCCACTTCTTACGTCATCTCATACCTTACCTGTCAAAATATCCATGTCAATTTAGTTCAACTCGCTAACACGCTCGCAAGGGTGGCGCTAGTGTAAATTCGAATTAACAATCGAGTTTTTAGAATGCCAATTAAGAAACTGACGTTTAGAATGAGGTCTTATATAATCACACCCCAGCTGTTGAACCACGGTAAGTGTCATCAAATCTTATATGGACATTTCCCTTAAAAGGAAATGAACACTCTGATTCCACGAACCGAAAGTTTTAACCCCAAATGGCCCGAAAATAAAGTTATCACCAATACAGATCAATATCAGTATGTATGCCAAATTTCAGCTAGTTCTGCCTCAGAAAGGGAACCAAACATCCATTCATTCATCCATCCTTCCTCACAAACTTTCGTATTTTACAATAGTAGTCATATTAACATTAACATTTTACTCAATAAGTGGTATAATGTTGATTTGTTAGTTGTTTCTAGCTACCAAATAGTTCCTAACTCTTTGTTCAAACAAGGATAAATTAGTTGATTCGATTGTTTGACTCGATTGATAAACAAGGCACGGTACCTAAACTAAATTAATTTATTTTAAATACTTGACGATCTCTCAATTCTCATTTCTAAATCGATACCAAAATTCATACAACAATATTAAATCAGCATAATCGGGCTGAAATCTCAAGATATTTATTGGGACTGACGGGGCCAAGTAGGAACAATTAGTGAACAATTGTTTGGGACATCCGGGACAACCGCCTACGGCCGTCTAAGTCCGCAGACAGTGGACTAAGTCCTCCCTAGTCCCTGTTCGCTGTGGCGTAGTCTATGAATAGTTCAGTAATACGGAGTGTCACAGGGGAGTTAGTAAATAGAGTGTCAAAAGTATCAATGGGACATAACTAGATAGAGGTTGTGTTAAAAACGAAGATGGTTATCAATGCACGCACCACTATTACTTCAAAGAAACTCTTAATTTATCATGGATCACCGTAATCGTGGGCTTTCATTTTCAAAGCCCCATAATAGACCATCAGAGAGCGTTATTCCAATATGAAACTGTCATAGTAAACGTAGGTAGTCGTAATGACATCGATTTCCTGCAAGTTATATAGGTACATGTTCCTCTAAATTCCTCCGAAAAGGGGGTAACCAGTTGATGTTACTATCCATACATGTAACAAATCCAGTGAGCACTCTATTTACTAGTCATTGCGTGGTAAGCATCAATTATTTACATTTACACTGCAATAAAGCCGGTAATGAGATGACGTGTCCGCCCTGGCAATGCGTGCAGTCATCGAGTTTAGTGATGTGGATACGAGCATTTAGTGGCTTGCGGCTAAACTGATAGTTGTTAAACGATGGTCGGTGATTGATAGCCAACATAGCCGTGTATTTTTAAATGTAGAATTGATTGCTTTTAATAAAAAAAATAAGAATTTTGTTTGTTTTTAACTCATTTTTTAAGTAGGTACTGAAGACCCCCCGTTCATGTTCTTAGTAGGTAGGTAAGTTTAAAACTGATGGCTCTCATACCATCTTCAACGCAGACACGTATTCACTTCGACGGAAAAGAAGTTGGTAAGCTAAGCATAATTTTATTTCTGCGATTTTATATCTGTTGCTAAGGCACGTGAACACATTTTGATGATTTAATTTTGATTAGGTATTTGTTTTAAAACGTTTGTAAATGCAAAGTAGAAAACCCGTTGAATGGCCGTAGCATGTTTTTCTATAACTGTACCAATATTATGTAATATTCTACAGTAATAAATATGTGATAATAATTATATAAACCATCAGATCGATGAACGTTTTCCTTATCTATTTAAAGAAAGATAAATGCTTGCAGAGTAAAATTGATGACGTATTTTTTCTCATGCGACATTTGACAAGAAAGGCCTTTTCTTCCGTCAGTTGATGAAATGCCCGCATTTAGCGTAGGAGGCTGATGCGGAGGAAGTTTTTTACAATGGCAAAAAGATTTTGCCGTTATTAAAACCTAACACGTTCGCGCTTTCGTATCAAGACCAATGTAGTAGGGATTTTAAAGTTGATATTTAATTCCCTGCAAAACTACATTGCATCAGTAGGTACCATCCATTGTTCACTTACCGTTATGAAAGAAAACTGTTTATTTTTCATGCGTAGTTAATTTTTTTAGGGTTCCGTACCCAATGGGTAAAAATGGAACCCTATTGCTAAGACTCCAATGTCCGTCTGGTTGTCTGTCACCAGGCTGTATTTCATGCGTGAACCGTGATATCTAGACCGTTGAAATGTTCACAGATGATGTATTTCTGATGCCGCTATAACAACAAATACTAAAAACAGAGAATAAAATAAATATTTAGGGGGGGGCTCCCATACAACAAACTAAATGTTTTAATATAGTGTCTAATGTTGTATAGATAACAGAACTCTTCGTGCGCAAGTCCGACTCGGACTTGGCCAGTTTTTCTATACTAATTTATCTTTCAGCAAGTATCGCCATGTTGACTTTTGACAACAAGCCCCAGGAAATTAAAATGTCATTAAGTTTGAAATCATACAAAAATAAAACTTAATTATAATTTTATTGTGTTATAAGGTTGAAACTAAAATGGCATTCATGTCTAACTGTCACACTAACTGGTAAGCAAAATTAGTCTTTGTAATTTTAAGACGTGCAAGTGGCATTCAACCCTGAGGGTAGTGAAGCAATCCTATGGTCAATACAACACTACTGTCTTAAGAAATAATTATGTTCTATTTTCAATAGGTACGTGTTTTTTTTTTTCAACTGAAATATTTCATAGTAGGTAAATGATAGTTTTCGTTCATGAAACAGTTACTCATTGGTGCCAATTCTATGTGCGTGTGAACAGAGGAACCATACTGGTATTTCGCAAAATAAAAATCCTAGCCTTAAAACCATTGTAGAACACATCTGGGAATTTGTAAAGAAATATAATAAAAACTACAGCCTTTAAAGTGTGGTCCCTCAATCCTCACAGACCATCAGTCAGATCTCGGAAAGTATACGAAAAATGAAGGTATTGTGACTACAGACATTTAGTATAGAACTTGTAAAGATAATATTCACTGGATTAGACCATAAAGCATGTAAGATAAAAAATATATAACACTTCAACTGTGGTCCTTAATTCCACACAAAGTGGATAAATATTTTAGTGAATATTACCGAATCAGATAAATAAAGTTTTTCTTTTTCTGCATACAATTTTAGTAAGAGACTTAAAATAGTTTGTAAAAAAGTAATGGAAACGAATATCGACGCAATTTGAAGATAGCGAGTATCAAAACGGGTCCCTCAATCCTCACCTCCACTGGCATATGTCCATGTAGTAGCTACTAGACGAGAGGACTATCAGATAGTCTAGTGTGCTTAACTCTTAGTAAAAAGTTTCTACTGAATAATAGATATCTAAAATTGTGTGTTACTTATCTCTTAGCTGAGATAATATTATTTTTGTAATCCTATGAAAATAGAATAGTGTGACCACACAATGAAACAAAATGTAGACAGTACTATTATAATTCATATAAGCATTAGACGAAACGGAAACGAGGTTGTACGGTTCATTTCATGTTATATGTCGTATGTGTATTTAATAAAAAGTAGATTACTAAATTAATTAATCACTTATAATAATACTTTTATTTACGTTATTGAAATTTGGATGTAGTATTCATTAATGTAAGAATATTTGATGGTCAGTACTTTAAATAATTTTGAGATGTTGATCATCATAGCAATGCAAACGCTCATTTATAAAATAGTGACCTCGGTAATGACACCCATGATTTTGTAGGTCTGTTTGATCTTTACTTTTATGGTAACAGGAACATTAGCAAGATAATGATTTTCCGTGCCATTAAAATCGAATAATAATGATTATTTTTGAATGTTCGGGTAAACAAAGGATACAGTTCCTATTTCCTTCATCGATATTAATTGCCTCTTCTAAAATACCTTTGCTTAATACAAGGTGTCCAAAAAGAGTATCGGGTATTTGTTTCAGCGCTGAAGTTGACACGAAGCGGCGAGGGGGCGCGGGGGGGGGGGATTGCCAAGTCCGCCATTTTGTGCAATTTTAGCTGCAATGGAGCAGTACGCAGGGACGCATCGCGCATTTTGCGTACGAGCGTATTATCGTAACGGTGATTCAATAGTGACTGCTCAACGTTTGTATCGTGCGGAGTATCGTACACGCAATGCACCAGGTGACGATAGCATTAGAAAATTAATCAGGATGCTCGAAAATACTGGTGCCACAGTAAAAATTCAAAACTCTGGTCGCCCACGTTCAGTCCGCGACCAAGAAACAATTGAAGAAGTGAAGGCGTCAGTTCGTCAAAATCCGTCTTTATCCGTCCGAAAGCGAAGCCAAGCATTGAACATCAAAAATCGTCTTTGCATTCAATTTTAAAGAAAGATTTGCATTTAAAAGCGTATAAAATTCAATTGGTTTAAGAGTTGAAGGACATGGACTACGAAAATCGATTGAATTTTGCGAACGAAATGCTGCAGCGATTCAACAACTTTGAAAACATACTGTTCAGTGACGAAGCCAACTTTTACCTGAATGGTCATGTTAATAAGCAGAATTGTCGATACTGGGCAGAGGAGAATTCGAGGCGAAAACATGAACGACCCCTGCACAGCCCAAAGGTCGTTGTGTGGGCCGCTATGTCTGCTAAAGGCATACTTTGTCCGTATTTTCATGAAGATCTACGAGGCCGAGCGCTCAATGTGAACAGTGACCGTTATTGCGATATGCTGCAAAACTTTTTGGGTCCAGAGTTGCAGGAGTTTCAAGGTTTCAATTCAAGAACGTGGCTCCAACAAGACGGGGCCACTTGCCATACATCAAATCAATCAATTGAAGCTGTTTACGAATTATTCCCTAATAAGGTCATTTCACGTAGAGGTAACATCAACTGGCCTCTCAGAAGCCCCGACCTTAGCCCACTTGACTATTTCGTATGGGGATACCTTAAAAGTAAGGTTTATGAGAATAATCCGACGAGCCTAATGCAATTGAAACAAAACATCAGGTCAGAAATGGCAGCACTGTCGAGGGCTATGTGTCAGCGTGTTATCACCAATCTTCGTTCCAGATTAGAAGAGTGCCAGCAGCGTAACGGTCACCATTTGGATAACATTATCTTTTCGGAATAATTTTCTATTTTGTATTCTAATAATGAACATTAAAAAAATACTTTATTACTAGTAGTTTTTTTCTTATTGAGCAAACAAATACCCGATACTCTTTTTGGACACCTTGTATTTCAATTTAAAAAAATATATTTAAGGACAAAACGCAATGTCTCTTTTGATTAAGTTTTATTGGTAGGACGTATTCAAACACCTTTTTGTGTAAGTTGTACTGAAAAAATATCTTTTATTAATACCAAGATTGTTTACAATAATAAAAAAGAAAACCTATAATATTAAACTAAAAAAAACTAACACAATAAGGCATCATAGAATTCGTCCACATCGCCGTCATCTGGAAATGTACCCAAGAGACTGGCGGCATTGCCACGTTGGATGGCAATGCTTAATCTCTGACCAAGGTAAAAACCAGCTCTTGGATCACGGGAAGTGTCAACCAACCTTTTGGACATTTCCTTAAAAAAATCTTAAAAGTACATATGTTCAAATATCCACATACATGTGATAAGGCACACACTGCATGGCACTGTATGTAAAATGTTATAATGAACGATTAGTTAGTTAGTTAGTTAGTTTGTCGGGGCCTTTTCCGCACTTAGCCACTCGATTGGGCCATTGTACGTGAAATCTGTCTCTTATTTTATTTCAGCCATCCTAGTTCCTCCCAGAAGCCGAGCAGCCTTTTCAGGTTGCTGCAGACTTCCGATAGTGACACTGGAGACTGGAGAATCTGTGCCCGTTGATCCGCCACGCTCCTGCACTCCATGAGCACGTGCTGTGGCGTTTCTTCCGCCTCCATGCAGCCTCTGCACAGAGGGCTATCTGTCACACCTATGGTGCACAGGTGTTTGTTTACGGGACAGTGTCCGGTTATCGTACCTAGTACTTTACGGATTTGGTCCCTGTTTAGTCTTGTGAGGTTGCGGGCAAGCTTCTTCGAAGCTACCGGAACAGCATTCTTTGTTTGCCTGCATCCTGCGCAGTTTCTCCATTCTGTTTGGTGGTTAGCTAGGTGCCAGGGGTATAGGCAGTAGTGGTTCCGGGCCGTATACCGCCGTCCTTGAACCCCTTTTGGCCAGTTCATCGGCTGCATCATTTCCCAGTGAGTTACTGTGTCCTTTAATCCATTGCAGAGTCACCCTGTTTGTGTTTGCAATGGACTGCAGTGTATTATGACACTCCAGTATTAGGACAGAGGTTATAGTGTTGCTTTGTAGAGCTTGAAGTACGGATGCACTGTCTGAGACAATTTTAATATTATGTCCTCTGACATCTCTGGCTGCAACCGCTTGTGCTGCTTTGGTTATACCTATACATTCTGCTCGAAAGATAGTGTTAAGTTTACCTAGGGTGGTTGAGATTTTAATATTTAGGTCGTTCGAGAAGACACCTGCCCCAGTACCCTGTGCGGTTTTGGAGCCATCTGTGTATATCCTAACTTCATCGATACCAGAGTTATCTTCCATTTCTGCTGTAAGTTGGATATTGTATCTTCGATCGAAAACATGATGACACAATGTTCTGTCCGTGGGCGCCTCAAGGAGTGGTATTTCCTTCAGGATTCCATTCAGTACAGTTGAGTGTGGTGTTTCTATGTTTAGCTTCCACAGTCCGTTGGCTCTCAGTCTTAGTGCGGCTGCCTGTGCCTCTTCTTTAATGACGAGATGCAGAGGTCTTAGGTTCAGCAGGTACTCAAGAGCGACTGATGGAGTAGTTCTCATGCATCCAGTTGCCGCAACACTAGCCAGGCGTTGCAGGCTTTGGAGTTTCGTTTTCACCGTAGCCAGTTGTGTTCTGGGCCACCACACAACGGATCCGTATGTTATAGACGGTCTGATAACTGAAGTGTATAGCCACAGTGTTATTTTAGGGTTGAGACCCCATTTTTTACCAACTAGTCTCTTGCACTGATAAAAAGCTATACAGGCCTTCTTTGTTTTATTTTCGATATGACTCGCCCAATTTAATTTATGATCAAGTGTGACGCCCAGGTATTTCACTTGAGTTGATAGGGAGAGTTTGGTATTGAATAAGTTTGGTAGCTTGAGTTCTGGTAACTTCCTTTTGTTGGTGAAAAGAATGAGTTCTGTTTTTCTTGGATTTACTGACAACTGATGGTCGCCACACCATTGTTCCACAATACGTAAAGCAGATCGCATTACTTCGCATAAGATGCTTTCAGCATTTCCGCTTATCAGTATTGCTAGGTCATCTGCATATCCAATAGTAGTGTAGCCTTGTTCGTTTAGTATTTTTAGAAGGCTGTCCACTACTATGTTCCATAGAAGTGGTGATAGGACGCCTCCTTGTGGGCATCCCTTGATCACTTTTGCTCTTGTTGTATTGTTTACTTCTATTTGAACTGCCCTTTTGCTGACCAACTCAGTAATCCATTTTGATATTGCTGGTTCGACTTTGTAGCCTTGCAGGGCATGGATAATGCTGTTGTGCGTGGTTTTATCAAAAGCTCCTTCTATATCTATGAAGGCAGCTAGTGTTGATGATTTATTTGTAATGGCTGACTCTATCTTGTGTACTAACAAGTGCAGAGCCGATTCAGTTGATCTGCCTTTCGTGTAAGCGTGTTGTTGGGGATGTAATGGCTTTGTTTTCAGTGCTCCATCCCGTAGGTGTCGGTCAACCAGTCTTTCCAACGTTTTCAGTAGGAAAGACGTTAGGCTGATGGGTCTGAAGGATTTTGCGTGAGTATAGTCCTCTTTACCTGGTTTTGGTAAGAATACTACTTTCGCTTCCCTCCATGCTGTAGGTATGTATTTGAAGGCAATGCATGCCCTGTATATTGGTACCAGGTACTTTGTTATCAGATTTATTGGCCATTGTAGTAATCCTGGGAATATTCCATCCAGCCCGGCAGATTTGAACGGCTTAAAGCTTTTTAGTGCCCATGCCACCTTGTCTGCGGTTACTATCTCGTTTGCAATTTCCCATTCCTGGGATGTTGGTGTGCTATAGTGCTCGTCCCGCCACTCTGACTCTGCTGTTATTTGACAGCCGGGAAAGTGTGTTTCAAGCAATAGTGCACTGGTTTCGTCTTCTGTACTCGTGTAGGTGCCGTCAGCCTTTTTAAGGGTGCCCAAAAGTTTGAGGTCTCCCGTGGCTAGAATTTTCTTTATTCTAGCGGCCTGGTTCGTTGAGTTAATACTGCTACAGAAAGTGCGCCAACCTTCTCTACTACGGAATCCAATCCGTTTTTTGTAGTGTTTCTGTGCAGTCTTATAGTTATCCCAGTCCTCGTCGGCTCTGGTGTTCTTCGCTCGATTAAAAAGTGTCCTAAGTTTTTCCCGTAGACGTTCGAGTTCTGGCCCCCACCAGGAACTTTCGTTCGACACTTTGGGTACTACTGTAGGACATGACAGTTCGTAACTTTTTAAGAGGGTTTTGGATAAAAGTTGTATGTTTGTTTCTATGTTTTCTGTACTAAGTGTCGAGTCTGTCATTTGAATGTCACTTAGTGCATTGGTAAGTAAATTTAAATATTTTGTTATATCGGTTTTACGGGGGTTGCGGTATCGGACAGGGTCTGTCGGTTTGTACTGTATTTGAAAACATATGCGGCGGTGATCCGCAAAGGATGGTTCGTTTGACACGTGCCATCCCTTTATAAGGTCCGCCGCCGCGTCTGTTGCTAAAGTAATGTCAATGATTGTTTGGTACCTTGAACTCACAAACGTAGGTTCCTTGCCCCTATTCATGATGTTTAGGTTTGTTTGAAATATGTATTCGGTTAGTAACTCACCCCTTTTGTTTATATCCTTACTTCCCCACAGCGAGTGGTGAGCGTTGCAGTCTGCGGAGATGATTAGATCCCAGGCGTGTGTGTCACAGTGTTGCACCAGCTCGGCCAATTCCTTTGGAGGCACTTCGCCTTCGCTCGGCATGTACATTGATGCCAACACCAGGGTTGTTTGTTTATCTGTGAGGACTTTAACTGCCGTGAGATCTCTAGAACAGAATTGGTTAAGCAAAGTTGTTGTCATGGTTTTAGGCATGAAGATACAAGTCCTTGGTTTGTCAATAGAGGTGTCTAACAGCAACTTACCTCCGATGTTGTTCAGACCGCATATTCTGTTATTCCTGATCCAAGGTTCTTGGATCAGGGCGACGGTCTTGATGTCTACCTCCAGCACTCTGCGTAAGGTGGCCGCCGCTATTTGTTTGTGCTGGAGGTTGGTTTGAATAATGGTGAGGGAATTAGGGACTGCGGAGGACGTCATCTTCGTCGCTTGTCCCTCCCTCCCCCGTTTCCGACTGTGAGCTCGACCCCGCCCCGCTCGGACCCTGTTGGGGAGCTGAGGTGGTCGGCTTAGGAGTTGACGTCTCCTTCGCCGTGGTCTCACCCGTCGCCGTCTGGTTGTCCCCGCTCGTTGTCTCCTCCTCCATGTTGAAGAAGCGGATGTATCCGCTTCCGGACATGTGGGCTACACGGCGGCCTCTTTCAAGGATGGTCTCCTTTTGGTCTTCGGGAATGCCCAGGATCAAGTGGACCACCTTCTCCTGAGTGCTTCCCTCTTCGGTATTCTCGTCCACCGACATGTCGTAACACTGCCAGGAGTCGACTTTGTACCACGGGTTTTGGGCACAAAGGACTTTATGCAGCGTCTCGGCGTCGGTGATGCGAGTGTGTAAAAGAAGCCCTGCCTTCAGCCTCTTCTTCAGCTCTGACTGCTTGATGACAGCCAGAGTGGTGCCGGGTATGGGTGATGCGATGGTTTTGACCGCTTCTTCCAGCCAGCCTAGAGCGTTCGCGTCCTCACACCACATCGCTAGTATCCCATCCATCATGAAGGGACGCCCGCGGAAAGATGGAGCTCGCGCACTCGGAGACGGTGGCGACAGTGCTGCTTGTAGGATGCTATCATCGATAGCTACCTTAAGCTGCTCTGCCTGACTCTGCGAGAAGTCCCTCGGCGGGACAGTAATGACCGCTACCTTCAGATGCGATTGCATCGCATCTGCATAGCTCACTGCCCGCTTGGGTTTCGCGTCGGTTTTCGCGCGTTTGGCCTCCCCTCTGGGTGATCGGGTGTCGTCCAGGCGAGCACGCTTCGTAGAAGCGCGCTCTCCCGGACCACCCCCGGTCCCAGGTTGTTCCTTTTCAGGAGCAATGGGCGCCGCCGCAGCAGTCCGCCGACCGCGCAGACCCCTCGGAGTACGTCTCTTCTTCGGCTTTTTGGGTGAAACCGGTGGTGGTAGTGCCGTGTCTTTCTGTGCCGTCGCTGCCTCTTTCGAGGTGGACGGTACAGGGTCGCGCTGCGTTTCCGCTGCTGCGTGTGCTGTCACGGTCGGTGTCGAGGTGGACGGTACAGGGTCGCGCTGCGTTGCCGCTGCTGCGTCTGCCGTCCCCTTCGGTGCCTTTGGTAGTCGAAGGGCCGTCCGTCTCGCGCGCCTGTTGGGGCGACTGCGTTCAGGTTGGCCTTTCAACCCTGGGTTGTCGGGAGCTTTCGCTGCTTTGTCAGCTGCCCTTTTGCAAGGGCGCTTATGAGCAGTCTGGCTCCATTTTGTGACACTGTTCGTGTCAGGTTGTCGCGGTTTCGCTGTTGGTATGGCCTCTGCGAGGCCTGATAGGTCGAGGCTTGATCCTCGCTCTTCGCACACTTTTTTGTTCCCCCCAGAATACGAGTAACTGACCGAGCTGGGCTCGGTGAGGGATTCTCCACGGTGCGTGGTACCCTCCTGGGGTAATTTCTCTTTTTTATTATGTGCGTTCATGGTTTTTGTTTGGGCAGAAGAAAGAAGAAGAAAGAAAGAAAACCACACTACTCTGGCCCGCGATAGTATGGTTGTATAAAATATAAGAAAATACTATAAAATACACCTTACACAAATACATACTATATATATTTTATACTAAAACGCTCGGTGGTTTCTGTTTGAGTCTATTTCCTAGTGAGCTAGACCCATTAACAGGGCTGGCAACCTCGAGAAGGCTAGTCCGCCGAACTTGCCTTGGGGATCTTTGCGACCAACTTGTCACTCTCCCCCGATAGGGTAGGCCTGCATCTATGCTAACATGTTAAGCATGCCGTACGGGAACCGTTAAAGCATAGACCCAGACCCGCCCCGAACGATTAGTTAATTTAGTAGTTAATCTACTTTTTATTAAATACACATACGACATATAACATGAAATGAACCGTACAACCTCGTTTCCGTTTCGTCTAATGCTTATATGAATTATAATAGTACTGTCTACATTTTGTTTCATTGTGTGGTCACACTATTCTATTTTTATGGGATTACAAAAATAATATTATCTCAGCTAAGAGATAAGTAATACACAATTTTAGATATCTATTATTCAGTAGAAACTTTTTACTAAAAGTTAAGCACACTAGACTATCTGATAGTCTTCTCGTCTAGCAGCTAGTACATGGATTATGCCAGTGGAGGTGAGGATTGAGGGACCAGTTTTGATACTCGCTATCTTCAAATTGCGTCGATATTCGTTTCCATTACTTTTTTCCAAACTGTTTTAAGTCTCTTACTAAAATTTTATGCAGAAAAAGAAAGACTTTATTTATCTGATTCGGTAATATTCACTAAAATATTTATCCACTTTGTGTGGAATGAAGGACCACAGTTGAAGTGTTATATATTTTTTATCTTACATGCTTTATGGTCTATTATCCAGTGAATATTATCTTTACAAGTTCTATACTAAATGTCTGTAGTCAGAATACCTTCATTTTTCATATACTTTCCGAGATCTGACTGATGGTCTGTGAGGACTGAGGGACCACACTTTAAAGGCTGTAGTTTTTATTATATTTCTTTACAAATTCCCGGATGTGTTCTACAATTGTTTTAAGGCTACTACTAAATCCTAGGATTTTTATTTTGCGAAATACCAGTATGGTCCCTCTGTTCACACGCACATTCAATTCTGTTGTGAACGAGCTAATCTTATTTTAAGAGTTTTATATCTTTTCCTCTCCAATATAACAAGCAACAGACAGATATAAATAAGAGCTGTCTATTTAAGTTGAACTTAAATGTACACACAAATATAGTTGTCATTTCAGAACGTATTGACTAAAAACACGGCGAAGTTCAAGGAAAAAACTATTTTGACATCTCTAACTTAGTTCTCATCTGTCGCCGTCCTTTTCTTCAACTGCCTATATATATAATCGGTAGTAAGAGATGTCAATTGTCTAATTTTAGTTTAGTTTCAGAACAAAGAAAACGGCACCATTATTTCTACACTACTTTGTCATCCAACAACGAACACCAACATCGGCTATGCATAGCCTTGCAACCGCACAACACTATGCAATAGGGAAAGACATTTAATGTCAATTTAGATGCGTGGTTATTACTCGAGCGTCACTCACGGATGCTGTCCGTATCTCTGCAATCTGGCATTACACTTTGATGACGATTGTAGCCTAATGTATGGAGTGTGATGAGTCATAGGTTATATGCCTTTTCCCAACTATGTTGCCGTCGACTTCCAGTTTAACAGGATGCAGCTGAATACCAATCCATATTTTATATGGAGCGACTGCCTATCAGGGCCTCAAATCTGCTTTTACAATAGTAGCAGAATGGTCTATCATTGATTTCATATTAGTTTATTTTGACAAGTTTGGTAATCTACTAATATAATGGCGTAATTATGACTTTCCGTCCAAAAATTCTGACAGTTCCTTTGATCAGTGACCTACCATTAGAACGTCATTGTGCAGTCATTGCTTTTAATTAGACCGACCAATGATCGACCATTATGAATTTAGCAGATTACGAACTTTTAGAAAAATGACAATGAGATCGTGTTGGAATGACGACATTATAAAAATAGCAGACTTGGCCCCCTGACCTCCCCAACCCAGTTATTGGGTAACGCGATACCCCTTGATAAGACTGGGTGTCAGATTTTCGGGTTTCTGACTACCCAACAACTGTCAATAATCTACGCGTGACTGCAAAACTGCTTTACGTGCTTTCCGAGGCACGTCGAGGACTCGGTATGATGAGTCATTAGTCATCTCTAGTAATTTACATTACTATCGTAAATTAATGTGCAAGTTTGTGGAGATATTTATTAATCGCATATCATTATAATATGTTCTGGACCACTTAAGATTTTTTTTTGTACTATGGAACAAAAAGTATTCCACTAAGTGTAGATGCCCTAAGGCTAGATGAAGCGACTATCTTTGTGTTATTATGATAGTCCAAATGGTTAGGGCATTCGCTTCTCATGAACGAGCGTTATCTAATATATAAAATTCTCGTGTCACAGTTTTCGTTCCCGTACTGCTCCGAAACGGCTTGACCGATTCTGATGAAATTTTTTGTGCATATTGCGTAGGTCTGAGAATAGGCCAACATCTATTTTTCATCCCCTTTTTTCCACCCCTTTTTCATCCCCCATTAGGTCGATCGGGACAGGACAACGTCTGTCGGGTCAGCTAGTAATACCTATGTTTGAGATAAATTATATCGCCAATCTATCTTGAGCAAGCGTGATGTTCCATCGTTTTAAGTAGGAAAAGACGTTTTTGCTCTACAATGGGACAATAATAAGCTGGTATTATAATTATTGTTATGAATGAATGAATGAATGAATGAATGCTTTATTTGCGAGAATATAGGTACATTGTATAATGGTAAAATTGATAATTATAAGGTTTCACTATATTCGACTTTCCAGTCGTGCAAATTTTTAAGTGACGTACAAGGACCAACAGTTATCGGTTCAGATCAACAATAAAAGTAGTCTCCTAGTAGTCTCCTCCACAACATTAGTAAATAGTTATTAAAAAAAAAATACAATATCAATTAATACTACTTAATAGCTACAAGTTAATACGCAAATACAGAAAAAAAAAATCTAAGTTATTATGTCAAATACAGTAATATAATGCCAATACGCAAATTCAGAAAAAATATATATATTATCTAAGTTATTATGTCAAATACAGTAATATAATGTCAAAAAGATTTCAAATTATTAAAGTCATCAATTGAATAAAAACATCTGTCACATAGCCAATTAGGTAAACTTCTACTGAATTCTAAATCATTGAGTTTTCTCAATTTTTCCGGTAGCTTATTATATAGCTTAATCGCCATATAGTGGCAGTTTGTGTTACAAAGTTTTAAACGATTGCGAGGCACTATCAGTGGCTTTTGTGCTACCTTTCGTTTTAAAGGAGCTTTTTCATCTTTTTCAAAAATAGACGGGTGGCTTCTAACAAATTTACACATTTCTAAAATATGTAAAGATGGGAGTGTTAGCAACCTTTTGTTAATGAATATTGGTTATGTTTCTTCCTTACATATAAATTACATTGTGTATTTCTACCTATGTTTTTATATATAATAAAAACCGGACAAGTGCGAGTCGGACTCGCTCACAGCTCCGTACAAATTTGTAGGTACATATCCATACTTAATAATATAAATGAGAAAGTTACTCTATCTGTAACGCTTCCACGATGAAACGGCTAAACCGATATTAATGAAATTTGGTATGAAGATAGAGTTCCCAGCTAGAGTTCCCAGTTCCCAGGGTTCAAACCCTGGGAACACATAGAGTACTTTTTAATCCGAGACTTGGTCTGCATCCCCGATAACCGACATTCACACGGACCAAATCGCGGACAAAAGCTCGTTATAAATAAAGAATATAATAAATTCTACATTTCCTCACGATGTTTGACACGATGCATGTCAGTAATGTCCAAGATAAACTTAGAAAGTAATATTTTTTATGATTGAATCACAAATGTATAGTTTTCAAACGTTTTCCTGTATTTATAGTATAATACAATATTACTTGCCAAAGTTAATAGTTTTGATTCTCTTGAGAGTGTCGTAATGTACGTTTTTTGCGGCATAAACATATCTTTTTATTACTTAAACTTAGAAGATTGATTTTTTCACAGCTTTATGAGAACAGTCTCATGTCACACTGTCTCACTGTGTGTGTGTGTACTCAGGTCTACAGAGACTTGAGTATATGGTTTTAATTTCAAATCGATACCTTCACGCGATCCCGAGATAAAGGGTCTTGATAGACAGATGGACAGACAGACAGACAGATGGACATCAAAGTGATTATAATAATATAATATGACCTACTAATGAGAATAGGATGATAACTAAACGCGACGTTTAAAATAAACGTCTTAAACTTCAAAAAAACCGCCTTTGTATAAAAAGCCGTGAATAATGTAAAATATGCTTTTAGGTACAGTGCAAGGTCGGACAGAAGCATAAATCATTGAATTTTAACGTAAAAACCGAAAAATATTGGTAACATTTGCAATTATTTAGTGTCGAGTAAATATTTTGCTAATCTGTAGGTACATTTGTTTTTCAACAATGCTTGATTTGTGGCTAAAAAATTGAACAAAATAATTTATTAGTTGATTTTGATTGTTAGTCCATTAAGATAAAAACTTAAATATTGTTTGGCCTGCTTTTCTAAACAGGAAAATCTTATTATAAAAGTATTTTTGGATTTTGTACAACGCTAAAACGACATGATAATTTTATTTTATCGCTGGAGGAAATGAATGTGCAGACGTCAACACATCAAGCCATTCCAAACTGTCAAATTTACACAATTGAATATTAATTTCTTTGATAGATTTTCAGCTTAATTTCAATAACATAAGTATTGAAATAAAGTTGAAAATCTATCAAAGAAAGTTGAAAAATAATGGTAGCTTTTTGTGCTGGCCTCTGCACCTATTTTATTTTTGTACAAACAGATATTGAGGAACAACACACAATACCAGAAGATCTCCTAAGTGATGTCATTCCTCTAAAATCCAAAGAAAAAAACACACACTCAAACGTAACTCGTAAAATGACTTTATTGCCATATAATAACTCCAATTGGTTGCTAAAATTAAACTTTTATGAATATGCAATTTATTTGGCATCATCGTTAATTTGTTAATGAGTTTTATTAATTTATTCGCCTATTAACCAATTATTTTTAAAGCAGAGTTAAGGCGCTTGTCACTTCCTGATTTTAACCTCATTTGAAATGTTTAAGAATGCTGGTGTTATTATACAACTGACATACTTTTAAAGAACTGTCAATACGCGATTCACTTATAGATTTTGTACTGCCTACTTTATTGATTTCAAAGCAACTTAAATCTAATGTTACGGTTAATTGAAAATTAATTGGATTTTCAGGGGTAAGATCAAATGTTTTTAAGGAATTTATGTCTCGGAATTATTAGTTAATAGTACACATATCTCTATAACTCACTCGTGTGAAAACTTTTTTTTTATTTAAACGTTACATACCGTTTATTTCAACAAACTTATACATATATAAAATGTTATTCACAAATATGTTGAACCTAGTTATATTTACTGTAAGTATTTAGCAATGCAGCAAATGCAACTCTTATTAAATATTGTTCAAATAATAATAATTATGTTTATTTTGTGAAGAGTAACTAACTCATCATCATCATCTGCCTAGCCTTTTCCCAACTATATTGGGGTCGGCTTCCAGTCTAACCGGATGCAGCTGAATACCAGTGTTTTACATGGAGCGACTGCCTATCGGACCTCCACAACCCAGTTACTGGGTAACACGATACCCCTTGGTAAGACTGGTTGTCAGACTTACTGGCTTCTGACTACCCGTAACGACTGCCAAAGATCTACGAATGACAGTCGGGACGAACGGCTTTATGTGCTTTCCGAGGCACGGAGGAAACTTGGTATGAAAGGGATGGTCACCCATCCACAGTCCGACCGCGGTTAGCGTAGCTTAACCTTTGACCGATCGATCTGTACGGCTTTAACTTAGCCACGAGCTTCTCCTGAAGAGTAACTAACTAATACTTCAATATTTGATTGCCGATTTATGGTAAAATATGTCACTGCACTAACAATAATGTACCTAGCATTTTTTAAATAACCGTATGTAAGCAAATACATATTTAGACTTTGATATAATTGGTTGTAGTAACCAATCAGTGGATGGAAATAAATCTCGATGCAGAGCTACAACAGAAGTCTTTTTAATCTAACAATAACATTTACAACGCCTGAATTTCAGTCTCGTAAACAAAGAAAACAAAGACTTTTTATCTAAACATGTATTTCCGAATAAAATTAGTAGTCACAAGGTACGCCAACTTTAATTTAGTCGGCGGATTTAAACTCATTTTGCACGTATATAACCAAGTTTAGTTATTAGAATACCTATGTTAGAATGCGGCCCTGATTACAAATGTAGGCATTAAAGCTTTCGCAGTTGTGACTTTATCGGAATTATAGTCTTTATGAGCATTGCAGATAGGCAGAATTATTCCGTGTTTGTGTGGAATATCTGTAGGTTTAGCTTATCTATGATGATTGGTATATTGTTGTAGATATTAGGAATGGTTGAGCAGAACTTCCACAAATATTATTAAATCAATAGAAAGCTGTTATTTGTGCAGGTTTTCCTTTCTTATTTACCAATCAGTGGATCGGTTCCCACCTGGGGTCTGTCTAGACAAGAGCCATTTAATTTTGTTCGAGCTACTTTTTAGAAGAAGCTATTACTGGCAATAGTGACCAGTGGCAGCTCTTTGAATGAAGGACTTGGTTCAGTAAACATTTTAATATTGGAATTCTATCAGAAGCAAGACACATAATTAAAGTTAAACAGGAGTAAGCAGTACTAACCAATAATTCCAAAACGATACTGACTATTAAACAATTTATTGCAGCCCTGATAAATTCGAGTAATTTTCAATTAACTGTAAAATTTGATTTTTAGTTACTTAGAAATCAATAAAGAATTTGTCAATTAAATTAACAGATGAGGTACGTCACAATTTTTTATTGCTATATATCTATGGGAGAATCATGTTGTGATCTAACTCAGCCCTCCCAACCTACAGTTTGGCAAACCGTCCTGCACTTTCGATATTTGCGAATTACTGCCTTATTTCCATAAAGTACGACATTTTAGTTATTTTACTAGACACCCCGTCCCGGGAACGTCCCGGTTACTATACTCCCCGTATAGTAACCGGGACGTTCACCCGCGCTCTTTCATGGGCATTCTAATACCCGCGGATGGGTACCTAAGTGAATAATTCAACAAAATTGATTCTTGGTATCTACCAATCTCTACACTATACTAATCTATCATCATCATTTCAGCCGAAAGACGTCCACTGCTGGACATAGGCCTCCAGCAAGTGTCGTCACATTGATCGGTGTCGTGCGACTCGCATCCAGCGGATCCCCGCAGCCTTTACCAGGTCATCGGACTAAACTATACACTATACTAATTATAGTGTATAGAAACAAACAGCCCAACAGTTACAAAAAAAAAACAGCCCATAATTGTCCAGAGCAAAGGACTCTTTTCAAGTAAAGAGGGCACTAGCATTCATCACCACGCTTACTCTAAGCGGGTTGGCGTTTTCAGTCTTAACTATATTTATTATAAGACCAGGATTATGTCTTCCTGGGACAAACGGTCCAGTTAGGTAGGTCTAACTTCGAGAAAGAGGTCACTCGTCGAATCCAACTCGGCTGGGCAGAGTTCGGGAAGTTGCGTGGTATCTTCTCGTCCAACTTACCGCAGTGTCTCAAGACGAAAGTCTATGACCAGTGTGTGTTGCCAGTGATTACATACGAGACCGAAACGTGGTCAGTCACAATGGGCCTCATCGGAATGCTTAAAGTCACCCAAAGGGAGAGGGCTTTGCACGGAGTTTCCTTGCGTGATAAAATCAGAAATGAGGACATCCGCAAGAGAACCAAGGTTACCGACGTAGCCCGAAGAATTGCCAAACTTAAGTGGAAATGGGCAGGGCACATTGCTCGCAGAATGGATGGCCGATAGGGCCGAAAAGTTTTAGAGTGGCGACCGCGAACTGGAAGACGTTGCGTTGGAAGGCCTCCCACTAGGTGGACCGATGACCTGGTAAAGGTTGCGGGGATCCGCTGGATGCGAGTCGCACAGGTCCGGAAAATGTGGTGACACTTGGGGGAGGCCTATGTCCAGCAGTAGACGTCTTTCGGCTGAAATGATGATGATGATGAAGACCAGGCTTCCTTACAATATTTTCTTTAACCTTCAGGAAAATAATAACGTAAATATAACTTACTGTTATATTAACTTTATTCAAGCAGTAATCACACAAGTCGTATTGTTCTACGCCAGAATTTGTGTTCTAACTGTGACACGTCGTGATATCTTTGTTGTAACTTCTTCGTTAAGCAGGCTTTGTGTGTATGTACTTCATCTTGTTTTGTGAACACAGCCCTGTATTATAATTCTATCTAAATTCTCGTTGACTTATCTTTTCGCAATTATGTTTAATCTTCATTGTGAAGATATGAAAGACTGGAGAGTTAGTTTTATTTTGTACTAGCTTTTACCCGCAACTTTGTCCGCGTGATTACCAGTTTTCAGAGGGGTTTTAATGATTTTTGCGCGGTATACTAATTTTTTCTAAAATAAAAATACTCCTTATAACATCAGATCTCTGCCAGTGTACCGTTAAAATCGGTCCAGACGGAACAAACAGACTAAAATCTAAAAAATCTATTTTTGATGTAATTAGGTACTTACCATATTATACTCATAGGTATGCATTTAGTAAAAAGCTTTTATTTTGAAATTACAAACAGACACTTCAGTTTTGTTTATTTGTGTATAGATTTCTTAATAATAGGTAGGTACTTACTAGATTAAGTATAGGTCTTAGAACTTGGCATTATTAGATTGTGTCAGGCGAGCTTATTTCGAATGTGGGATAATCCTAGCGAATGATAACCACCCGATGATAGATAGTACTACTAGAATAGAACAGAGTAAAAACGAACACCTAAGTCATGGGATTACACCAGATATAAATATGCACTGACAAGGCGACCAACCAAGGTTTTTAGAGATTGCACAACCATCTACTGATGAAGAAACATTTCAACATAACAAAGCATCAAATTTGTTTTTCCCGAAAGGTCAAGCAGAGGTGTATCTAGGAGAAGAAAGATAAGACGAGGATGAAAAGCATGAAAAATGATGCAGAAAATATTTGAATAGATCTATGACCACAGATATAGATAGACCTTAGATAACGCAAGTATCACGATCTGTATAAAAACCAAGCTTGCCATTTTTGGACGTCACAACGTAATACGAATGTTTTGTTTTTCTTAAATTTGGTATTACTGAGGGTATTAGATTAAAAATATTTGCTTTTTAAATTAATTACGCATAATATTAATCACAAAATGACTTACCGATGGAAGGAAACGTTTACTTTATTTTTTTACTTACGATTTTTGTACGTAAGCTGGGCACGAAACTAGGCACGCGAAGTAGTTGCTCTTGCGTTATCTAGGTCTATCTATATCTGTGTCTATGACATTATAGACCTAGGCCTACAAACTTTTTCCTGCAACTACGTCCAAGTCGTCATCTGCCTAGCCTTTTCCCAACTATGCTGGCGTCGATTTCCAATCTAACCAGATGCAGCTGAATACCACTGTTTTACATGGTGCAACTGCCTGTCTGAACTCCAGAAACTTACTGGGTAACACAACACCCTTTGGTTTGGTCAGACTTTCTTTCTTCTGACTACCCATAACGACTGTCAATGGTCTACGAATGACAGCCGAGATCAATGGCTTTACGTGCTTTCCGAGGCTCGGAGGGGTCTCGATATCAAATGGATACCGAAGATCATATCAAATGGTCACCCATCCACCATCCAAACGCGACAACGATCGATCCGTGCGACTTTTACTTCGCCACAATTTCGTCTGTGTTTTTGTTAATTGGGCCCGACATAGTTTTGCTTTGATATCTAAGAAGATAGATAGATAAAAACCGGCAAGTGCGAGTTGAACTCGCGTGGAGAGGGTTCCGTACAATGCCAATTGATAGAATTCTTATAGGTTTTCCTGTAATCTACAAGCAATGAACTATACTTAGTATTTTTTTTTAATTTTAGGCTCAGTAGTTTCGGAGATCTGGGGGGGGGGGAATGGTCAATTTTCGTCTTCTATCATGAATAAAATCAAAACTATTTATTTTACAATAATAACAAAAATATATTTGAGATACACAGTAAGGTCTGCAAAACTTTTTTTTTATTTCCAAGTTTGTCCACCGAAGATGACCCTTATTTTAAAAAAATATTCATTTACTTTGCACATCTGTGTTTGGGTCATAGGACAACACCATCCTACCAAATTTCACCTTATTTGGTCCAGTAGATTCGGAGAAAATTGGCTGTGACAGACTGACGGACAGACAGACGCACGAGGCATCCTAAGGATTCCGTTTTTTTTTTTAACAGAACTCTAAATAGACGTTTGATAATAGTTTTAAGCGACAATTCATTGCAAAACTTTGCTTCAAATGTATAAGGGACTGTACCCACTTTTCTACAGGTAGGGTTTCGGTCTGTTTACCAACCTATTACAAAAAGAAATACAAGAACAAAAACCGAGGTGTTTTACCTCATTTGTCTCATACGACCTTGTGTCATTAAACTTGTCACACTCTATTTTTTCCTCACACCAATATGGAAATTAAAACATAAGCGATTACATAATGAGCACATTTTCAAGAATAACCCATAAATTTACAATTCTCGTATAAAGAATGAATATTTTTTGAATCATGACTCATAATTTCACCTTTAATATTGAAATTTTGATAATAAATCTACAAAGAATGCAGTTATAATTAACCAAAACATAATAATAAAATATTGGTTAATTATCACAACATTCTATTATCTTACATTTTTGTATCGTATGACTCAGAATTTTACCTTTAATATTGAAATTTTGATAATCAGAATCTACAAAGAATGTAATAATAAGTAACCAAAACAATAATAATCTATTAGTCCATAATCACAATATTCTATCTTATATTTTTGTAGCGTATGACTCAGAATTTCACCTTTAATATTGAAATGTTGATAATAAATCAACAAAGAATGCAGTAATAATTAATCAAAACGTAATAATAATATATTGTCTAATTATCACAGCATTCTAATATCTTACCTTTTTGTATCGTATGATTCAGAATTTTACCTTTTATATTGAAATTTTGGTGTTACATCTACCAAGAATGCAATAATAATTAACCAAACCTATGCAAAAATGTGTCGTGACAACATTATTACTATCATACTTTAGGCGGGTCAGTTTTTGGATGCATGCTAGCTAATAAAGTGGCAAATTGTTGTTTTAAAATAACATTGATGTACACACAGCTACACATTAAGCTATACATTTCCAGTATATGCTGACCTCGCATTGTACGGAAAGCCTATACAATGCGAGATTAGCATTAACTGGAAATGTATAGCTTCATGTGTTGCCGTGTGTACGTCCTGCTGGAGTTTATTGTATTATTATTTAATATAGTAAGAGAAGCGTTTGTCCAGTAGTGGGACAATAATATACTGATAACATTTATCTTTTTTTTCTGGCAATAAGTCCGCCTTTGTACCTTTGTGCATGAAGTGTACATCCATACTCCATACTTCCATACTAATATTATAAATGTGAAAGTAACTCTGTCTGTTACGCTTTCACGATGAAACGGTTGAACCGATTTTGATGAAATTTGGCATGAAGATAGATTTAACCCCGGGGAGGAACATGGGATATTTTTTTCCGTGACTTCGTCTGCATCCACTATAACCGACATTCACGCGGACGAAGTCGCGGGCAAAAGCTAGTACCTAAATAATAAATAAATAAACATTTCATTCACATTTATTTATTTTGAATCATACATCTATCTATACATATAATAAAACAGTAACAAAACTGAGTCTGTACATTGAATATATTAAAAAAATAATAATTGAGGGGGGTTTAGGAACAGTAATAGAGCACGAATCCAAAAAAAAAATTCTCTGTTTGTCTGTTTGTTTGTACACGCTAATCTTCGGAACTACTGGGCGGATTTGAATGATTTTTCTTTTGTTGTATAAACAAAAGAAAAATCATTAACAAACAGACAAACAGAGATTTTTTTTTTTGGATTCGTGCTCTATTACTTGGTATTAAGTCTGGGCAACATATAGGCTATAATTTATCTTGGAAACTTGAACACCTGATGTAGAACCGCAACAGACCAGCTAAACTATAAGAGATACAAAAATGGTACCATAGCAAAAATTGTTCCACGTGATGAGCATTTTCTGCTGAGAGAATAAATTTGAAGATCTGGAACACCTGATGTGGAACTCCAAGAGCCCAGCTACACCATGACCCATATAGGAATGACGTCTTTGCAAAAGTTTTTCGGTCTGATGGGCATTTCCTGTTGACTTATAAAAATCGAAGATCAGAAACATATGATGTGAAAATCAAAGCTATCACTAATTTCACTGAAATCTTATAAAATAACATAAGCTGGGAGTACCTCCACGCGGTGAAGGCGGTAACAGTTTAGGACTGATTTTTAATGACGATGGTATATCATTGAAAATTTGACTCTACGGGCCAAAATTCTCATTTATTTTTTTATTTTATCGAATAAATATGCCATCGGGCTTATGTTATTTGGATGTTTAGTTTCCTTTTCCATTTATCTTCGTGACACGGTAGCCTACCTGGTAACGCAGGGGAGCAGTCACTTAGATTTTAATTGATCAGGTATCTTCTTTACAATAAAACTATAACCATGACTAAAAAGAGGTCAAATCTTTCCCAATGTTCCAAAGGAGCTAAAAGATTGAGGATCATCAGATCCCAAGAATCTACCGAAGAGCGTCAGGAGAGACTTGATGCTGTTCGAGAACATCAGGCTGCAACTCGCTCCGTGGAAACCTCTTCAGATCGCGAAGCACGCCTGCGTTCTCAGCGTATTTACGCATCTACATCCAGGTCTCTAGAGACCAGTGAAGAGTATGATGCGCGACTGACCGCTGATCGTGAACGTCATACATTGTCTCGCGAGTCGGAGACGTTCACGGATAGAGAATTGCGCTTGAGTTCTCAGCGTATCTACGCATCTGCTGCGGAACGTGATGCGCGACTGTCCGCTGATCGTGAGCGACATGCATTGTCTCGCGAATCGAAAACGTTTACCGATACAGAATCACGCTTGAGTTCTCAGCGGATTCGCACATCTACTAACAGGTATTTTGAACCTAATGATGAACGTGATGCACGACTAACTGCTGATCGAGATTATCATACACTAGCGACCCGACCCAGCTTCGCATTGGCCTACAGCCTTCCTCGGTAAATGGACTATCCAACACAAAAAGATTTTTTTAATTCGAACCAGTAGATCCTGAGATTAGCGCGTTCAATTAAAGAAACAAACAAACCTCAGCGTTATAATATTATAGTATAGATTGTCCCGAACACGCACACAACAAAATATTCATAATCAGTTAGAAAGTGAGAGAAAAAGAATTGCTGGAGTACAGCATGAAGAGACAGAAGAAGAGCGCAACGAACGTTTGAATTCTGATCGACTTCGACATTCTCTGAACAGAATGTCGATATCATCTGAAGAATCGGATGTGTCTTAAGATATAGCCGTAGGTCATGGCGACCTTCCTTGGGTTGGTAGGGAACGGAGTTCATTTACGTATACTCCTATGATTGACTCCGCCACATATTCCGCCATCGGAGGTATGATTCAAAATTGTACTTTTTGAACGTCTCGAATCATCTCGCGCATCCCGTTGTTTTCCCGTCCCCGGGCTCTTAGAATTCGACATCAGACGTTTCAGATCTTCGATTTTGCCGACCCCGCTGTCGCTGGCATAAACAATAGGATCCGCGTACGAAGTCGCGGGCAGAAGCTAGTTTTTAATATTTGTATAAAAATAAAATAATTATATTAAAAAATAGTATTATTATCGTTTTATTTAAGCGTTTTATTTATCTACGGTCATTACCTATGTACTACATCACAAACTTTTTACGTTAGAAAACTCCCATAAAAAAGTACAGGTAAAATCTTCCTCTAGCATAATCGATGGCAAATATAGATTAAATTACCTATACCTATACATACATGAATATATGTAATTTTTGTTTTTGTTAAATTATTTCTCAAGCTCACCCATTCAGTCCCAGCAACGCCTTCACCTGTATGTCTATTCTGTTACAATCTCCCTCGGTGAACACCTAGGTGAAGTGAGCTGTCATCCGTCCGTCTGATTTGTCAAGCCCTAGCTTCGGGACGGATGACAGCTCAGTTTACCTAGGTGTTCACCGAGGGAGATTGTAACAGAATATCATTAAATTTAGAATCACTTAACAAATACTTACACAAGTATTGTATTATTCACAATATAATTTGCCATTTCATCTTTACAATTGCATTTTGAATCCCCATTGTAGTTCATTGCGAAACAATGTGATATTGTTCACACAAAATACTGACGATGCAGCTAACGTTGGCAAAATAACCTGATTGTATTATTAATCTGATTAGGTAGCGAATAAACACCCTCCTAAACTGAATAAACTAATTAATTAGTGAAAAATTGATTTTGGGGTGCCGAGACCGGAATAGTTCACCCCAATTCACGGTTGTACGTTGTGGAGTTTAGACGTTTGCATTTCAAAGTTTTGTGGAAAATATATTATTATATTAGATAGTATTAATATATTTTCCACAAAACTTTTCGCGTGAATATCGGTTATCGCGAATGCAGATGAAGTCGCAGATCAGAAAGTAAAGTCCTTACTTGGGGCTTTAGCTATCTTCACATTAAATTTTATCAAAATTGGTTTAGCCGTTTCGTCGTGAAAACGTGACAGACAGACAGACAGTGACAGAGACTAATGGTGAAAGAATTTTTGAAATCGGACCAGAAGTTTTTAAAACAGTAATAAATTTTCGATTCAAAAATCGACTCGAATCGAATACTTTTACATTACGTGATGGGCCCATTGACCTATATAAACATTCCTCTAGGGGATCCCATGCTAGCGAACAATTATAATAGTTTTTGGATAAATACAAAAATATTTATATTATGCTTATTGTCGAATTGGGGAATATATATATGGGTGTCGTAAGAAGCGACTAAGGGCCTTACCAGAGAATGGGCACCAGCGTTCTCTGTGCCTTTGTAACAACCATACTGCAGTCGCCGATCCGCCTGCCAAGCGTGGCGATTATGGCAAAACCCCCCCTTGGGGTGGTCTATATCTAGCAGTGGACGTCTTTGGGCTGAAATGATGATGATGAATGATGACGAACATTAGAACTAGGTTTAGCCTTCATCATAGCGGCTAGAACTAGGTGCAGACGCACACCGACGTTAGGGGCACCCCGAGGTTCGGTTTGGTTAGGCTCCTTTAAACACTACAGACAGAAATAGGAGCCCGTCGGGGCTCCGTCGACCTGATGTCGACCGACTTTTTCTACTCAATGGTTTAGTGCCCCAAATCCCGAGCTCGCAGGCTACACACTAAGTTTAACCAAATGCTACCGGCTACACCTAGTTCTAGCAAGTTAGAACTAGGTATATCCACAATTCGAGTTTTAGCCGTAACCTATAGGGTGGGGACGACGATACGACAAAAAATTAAAATACTGGTAATACTAGTTCATAAGAATATTTTGAAACTATCAAATAAATTCTAAAAACGACATTTAAAAAAAAAACAGATATACTAAAGAGCATATAAATGTAACCAAAATAAAACATCATATGAAATATTGGTTTTCTAACGTGTGAGAAGAGCGGCAACTTGTGGAGTCATAATTTCGGTTTAAAGAATTTTATTTCTCAAAAGAACAACATAGTTCACTTAAATATGAGAAACTTAAATAACATAATAGTATTCTTAGGTACCTATTAGTTATTGTCGTTCGATCTATCGAATTATACAAAGTTAAAATTTCTTATTGTTGTTTAGCCAAATGCAACTTCAACATATTTTTAAAAGTGTTTACAGAATATGAATCTCTAATGTCTTTTGGCAACTTATTGTAAATCTGAGCTCCCTCAAACAGTATAGTTTTTCTTCCATATAAAGTTCTAACAGAAGGTAGTTCTTTATTTCTAGTGTGGTACTGATGAGTTTTGGGTTTGAAAGTGATTTGCGAGTGTACTTTGTTTGTTAATATTTTCTTTGTGTGGTAAATATATAACTTCTGGAGGATAAATAACTTAGTTTTAGCGTAAATGTCTTTCGTAGGTAATTTAAAAATATGAATGCTCAATAAAAACAATTACACCTAATTATCAAATCCTACCATGATCCTTTTATGTGCTATTGCCATCCCCAGCTTGTATACACTGTGTGTAGTACCTATGAAGATAAAAAATATATATTATAAATATATATACCTAGTACCAGTCTATACATAAGTTTAGCCGTATACAATCACCATAACAACATTAACGACCTCTTTTCTCATCTGAAGACACCCTTAAACGAAAACGTAATTGCTAACATGCCTCTACAAGATATAATCTAAAGGTAACAAGAAAAATTCCCAAACGCACTGTAAACGTATTTCGTATCGCGGCCATATTTCGTAGTACGCCAAATCGCTGCTTGCGTCGAGGGAGCGTTTGATTTGGCGCGATTCGTATCACGGCTTATCGCGAATTCGCTCGGTTTCGCAAAACGCATGGCAAAGGGTTATGAGGGTAAACAGAGGTCATATAGGAATTAGTATCTTCGTTATTAATGAAGGTTATAAGATCATTATAGTACGATGCATGTGTTTGTTTAATAAAATGGTTTAGTTATCGCTTATTAACATCATTTATGGTTTGACCTATTTGTGTTTTTAGGAGATTGTAGGGTGATAATGTCGTTTTGTTTTACGATTGTCCTTTCCATGTTTGGGGTGGTAGATAGGTATAATTCCCATTAGAATACAATTTAGTTTTGAAATAATCTATTAAATACAATATTTTTGTGTTTCGGTTTTTTTTAATACTTGAAAAGGAGGTTAATCAATCCACGTGTATATTTTTTTGTCGGTTACACGACAGAAAAGACAGAATAATGTTTTTTTAGGAATCATCCTAATGAAAGCTTTCAGCGTTGCTAACAACGGCACTATTGATGAAAATAAATGAAAAAAGTAACAAAAAACCAAATCTGAGCCGTTTAGGTACCAAGAATAAAGATAGAGTAAGCATTTTCATTATTATTTTATCAGATGAATAATACTACCATTTATTTGATCTTTGATGTCTGCACCAGCAGAGCTGTTATCTTCACAGTTGTAGTAAAAATGAGACCTCTTTGCGTTTATTACGACTTTCTTATCCAACCTTGCTTTGTTCTTTGGCAGACCCTATTCGTTTAGAGATCATTCACTTACTCAAATTTCGATATTTTTTTTCATAACATATTTGTATCTTTTCACTCTTTTTTTATTATTTGTTAAAAAGCTCATTGCTTGGGGATAACAACCCTTAAGCAATATTTTTTATGTCGTTAAATAATAAACGTCTGAATAATTATGTTATTTACTTTATAGATTTTCCCTAAACTAAAGTGGCGCTGCTTACGTGTTACGCGTTCTAATTCATAGTTCCATGAGTTCTACTGTTCGAACTTTACATTCGATTGCTAACTGGTAAAATACTTATTTAAAATACTAGCTGACAAGGCAATCGATGTTTAGCCACATTAATAAAAAAAAATTGCCGACGACCAAATGTACGTACACAAAAAAAACAAAAATATCGGTCAAGCCGTTTCGGAAGAGTTCGATAACAAATATTTAACACGAGATTTTTATAAATTAGAAGATTTTGTAGCGTATTGTTCATTTGTCCTATGTTGTGGCGCAAGTTGTAAAACCCTATGAAGAATATAAAAATTATCTTCATTTATGACAAATGTTGATTTACACACAAAATCACCACTACCAAAAAGTTTCATAGTCCCCACCTACCTTAAACTGTAAGTAGTATAAGTAGTACAAATTCCCTTTGCTCTGATTATTTAGAGGTATAAGTATAAAATAATATACCAAAAACAAATATTCGGAAAACTTAAAAAAAAATCGTACTAACGAGAGCTCAACATGTCTCGGAAACTTTCCATCTTAATTAATCAGAGCTGCTTTGGAAGTTTTTAACAGGCTGCCTCAGATAATGTGGTCTGCTATCAACTTTCAAGTCTTCATATTACTAATCAAGTAGACTCCCCCACGACAGAGAACACAATAGGATTTTAGTTGAAAACTTTGTTAGAGGAAGGCCAAGATTGCAGATTTCCCATAGGGCCTACACCAGTTTCAACTTGCCAGACTATATCGATAACTTCCTCTGACATTCGCTTAGTTATTTATTATCATCTGTACTTGAAAGTGTGGATAGGATCATATAAAGATAAAATGAAATACTCTTGTTCTTTTATAGGATTCGCCTAATTCGGAAAAAAATCTTCATCAAGTCATTCTAAAATAATTAATTCGCTTTGGACGCTATTCATGCCAACTCTATTCATTACTTGGCCAGTTATGTCCTTAGTCTTAATTAAATGAGTAAAAAAAAAACAGAAATTGAAATAGAAACATTTGCACAAAACATTTAAATTAGCAGAACGCGAAACTGGGCGTTTATTTTGTTAAATGTGTGCAAATTATGTAGCCACAAGCTTTATCTTAAAAATATTAATCCAAAAGAATTTAGAGCAAGAAAGAAGTAAAAGCAGAGGCAGCAAACATAAAATTAAATATTACAAGCGAATCACGGAATTCACTTCAGTAATTTAAACAAAGCCGATGCAGGGCCAGAGGACTTAATTTTAGTAGAAGACAGAGAAAAATGTTATGCAAATTTGTACAGCGTATTTTTTCTTCCATTAACCTTCCGGCCGGGATTGTACGCCCCACGGAAGGGACGGCACCGAACATAAACACGCTTTTATTTTGAAACTGTAATTAGGAAATTAACGACTTGGACTTAGGAAAAACAAATGGTGTTTTCGGCGGTTCATGTGGGAATTTCGTCGCCATTGTGGGAATTTAAATAAAAAATTAACAATGATAAAACGTGTAGAGGCACGCAATGAGGCCTTGTTTTTACTCTCCCTTTTTGTTAGGTTGAATTTTGTTAGTGTCTGAAATAAGTGAAGCTCCACTTAGCATGACCACAGAGCGCGTTAAAACAATTATTTATGAATTTACTGAATTAAAATTTTCAATCCCTTGAATAAAATTACCTATAATATGATCGCGTGATAAAATAAAATGTTACTTTTTCTACAATGTAGACTTGACAAACCCTTTGTTTGCTTCAGACTCTAATTATGAAACAGATTGCTTTGTGCTACAAAAGATCATTATAGCAATCTGATTCAGATGCGTGCTGAAAGCGCCTACAAAAACTTGAGCCGCAATTATAACGCGCCCCGTTGCTATTCACTAATAAATAGGCGCCTGCACGAAGTAATTACTGTAGGCTGCGAATTGTAATTGGAATTGTAGTAAACGATATAATTTGATATTTCAATAAGTTATTTTGTAATAATTATTCAAGCCTCATTCGAAATGAAAAGCGAGACCAGTTTATTCTAGAATTTAATAATTGGGATTAATTTAAAACGAACCACGTTAATAGTTCTCTTATTTTGTAATGATTTTGAAAGTACCTAATTGCAATTATTTTGGATTTTAAACGCTGATTAATTTTAAATCTATTCTCTCTATCATTCTCTCTCTTCTCTCTCAATCTTTTCTCTTTTTATTTCTTCTCTATTTTTGTTCTATTCTTTTTTCTTTTTTCTATTCTTTTTTTTCTAATATAATAATAATAATTATGTGGGGACATTTCACACACCGCCATCTGACTCCAAACATACTTTGGGATATTTAAGATGCATTGAATTGTTATTGCTAGAAAGTACGCACAACTATGGGTTGGATCGTTTTCTCAGATTTAAGTTCATTTTATATCCATTATTTTAAAAATGCGACACGTTAGGGAGATTTGGCAATTGCTATTATTAAAAAATTAAATAATAATTATGTATTTATTTTAATTAAAGTTTAAAACAGAAAGGTCACTGACACTTGATACCGTTAGAACATCTTTAGATACTTACAACAAAAACAAATGAACAAAATGAATGCAACAATTATAATTAGGTTGTAAACACAGAATCTCTTTTTTATTAAAATATAAAGCCAGCATTATGCCGTCACAACCACACCACGAAAATTAATTGAAGCAGTTCCATCGAAAATTCATTTCAACAATACATTTTGAATTATTTACAAAGGTATAATTGGAAAATCATTTTCCTACAAAGACAATTTGAAGATTGATTCGTCCTGTCCTATCCATTGTGACGTCACAATAAGCTCTTTATCTCTTATCCTTCAGCGGTTTATTTGGAAGTTTAAAAGGAATTGCGCCTAGATAAGATATAAACACAAAAAGGGATCTTTTACACGAGGAGAGATTCTCGACTGTCGAGAGGTGAGAATAAAAAATATCCGTGTCTTGTAGGTGAGACGCATAGGCGATATTCATAAACTGAAATTATTTGGCAGTTTAAAATTATGTACAACATCTATCATTATTTTTTAATTTATTTATTTAATTTTTTTAGTGTAACTAATTTAATGTCAAGTTGTGTCCGACTGACATTATACATTTTATTTATTTAAAAATTATTTTCAGCAAATTTCAACAATAGTCCTATCATTTATTTTGTTATAATTCATGGTTTATATATATAAATATTAAAAACAAAGCGTAAGGTCCAATTAAATATCAGTCGTTCAGACCACGCTGATTACCAGAACGGTTTCCTTGCATCGAAACACGCCGCGAAGTTCTTCGATCAGATCAAATGGCTAGTTGGCTCGGGAGATAAGTGCTGGACGAGGCTGCCAAAGTGGATGATGTGGAAGTGACAACAGATAAAATCGACTGTGTTGTTCACGTAGCCTGCATTGACGCGACGCAGCCCAAAGAATAGTTGCCGGGCTTGCGCTTTGCTTACTGGGCGGCGTGAGCCCAGGCTCCCTGCGCGTTTACGCTACAGTTGACGTGAAGTGACGAATTTTGGTGTTTTTCTTGTTTTTTTTTTGTGACTATTAATTTTGAATTGGTTTTCTTGTGTTTAAGTTTATTATATTCATTAAATGTTAAGTTTTAATAATTTATGTTTGTAGCCGGCTGTAGCGACGCCGGTATCAGTGCTAGTCAACCTTCCATATCGCTGGATGCCCTGGTGAGATGCCCCCATTGCTCACAGGCACGCTTTTTTAAAGGTGAACGGGGACTGAGGATACACTATGGCAAGATTCACAAACCACATAGTGTACCTTTGTGCCCTGCAGCCACTTCCCCAACACCTTCTGAAATTACACTTTGGAAAATATTGTCAAAATTAAAAAATTCTACTCCCGTTTTAAAGAGAGTTCCCCGGGGCGCCAGACGGTCTGTTGCATTAAATTTGGCGCAATGTGTTCGTCTTGCGACCCAGGAGAATTCTCAAAGTGCCTGGGAGCAATTGCTTACCTTCCCTTATAGGATTCTGCATGTCCAAAAAAATTTGGCTACCAAAAAGACATTAACAAACCAAATTAAAGATAATTGCATCAATTCGACCCTTATTTTAGACTCAAAATTTCCTATATTGCATAACCACACATCTAAAGGCGTGTGTTGTATTGTGGAATCAAAGTTGAGCGAAGGTGACATTAGGGGAGCTGCTAGGATATTATTCAGCAGCGATGTGGTGGCGCCTTACTCTCCAGAAACTCTTTCAGCTCTGGAGAGTAAACACCCAGCGCCTGCGGATGGTCTCGCCTTTCCCGACCCTCCCGAACTCCCCGATCTGGATTCGAATTTTTTTAACATTTCAGCTCCCCAGTTATTAGCAGCCGTGGGTTCCTTCCGGAGTGGTTCCGCTGGCGGCCTCGACGGCTTAACTCCACAGCACTTAAAGGACCTGTTGAGCTCGGCCGCCGGGGATGCTGGTGAGTCACTGTTGAAGGAGCTTGCGGCTCTGGTTAAACTTATGCTCTGCGGCGGTGTGAACGATGCCGTCGTCGATGTCTTGTATGGGGCAAACTTATGCGCCCTACGCAAGAAAGACGGCGGCATTCGTCCTATCGCCGTGGGGTGCACCTACAGGCGTATGGCAGCCAAAATTTGCTGTAAAATTTACAGCGAAAACCTAACCAAGAAGTTTCAGCCCCTGCAGCTTGGCTTTGGTTCCAGAGGGGGCTGCGAGGCTGCCGTACATGCCCTTTCCACTTTTTTAAAATCAAACAAAGTTGAGGTTATTCTTAAGGTTGACGTTAAGAACGCTTTCAACTCCGTCAATAGAGACACTTTGTTGACCGAAGTCAAAAAAGAATTACCCGAAATTTATGGTTTTATGTGGCAGTGTTACAGGCACCCTTCAAAATTGCTTTATAAGGACAATGTTTTGGAATCTGCAGTCGGATGTCAACAAGGTGATCCTCTTGGGCCAGTTATTTTCAGTTTGGCTATTCATCCTATAATACAAAAACTAAATTCCAAATTTAACGTATGGTATTTGGACGACGGAACTCTAGGAGGTGATATAGACACCGTTTTGAAAGATTTTCAACTTCTGAAACAGCAATTTCAATCTATTGGCCTAGACCTGAATCCCTCCAAATGTGAAATTTTTCTTTGCGACTCTACCAACAAACAAACAGCTTTAGATAAATTTAATGCCATAGCTCCAGAAATCAAAATTTTAGAAAAAAGCTTTCTGCACCTCCTAGGTTCCCCAGTTTTAGAAGATAGTTTCGCACCTTTCATTGACGAAAAAATTAGACGATTTGACGATATTTCGGATAGGCTCTCCAAAATTAATCTACATTCGGCATTTACCCTCATCAAATATTGTTGTTTTGGCCCAAATTTTATGTATTACCTTCGCTCTTCACCTTTATGGAAGCAGCCACACCTTTTGGACAAAATTGATCAAATTATTAAAAATACACTCACTTCAATTCTCAATGTGTCCCTGGATGACCGAGCGTGGCTACAAGCCACACTACCTATTCGTTTTGGTGGTCTCGGGATCCGCAAAATTTCCAGTGTTAGTTTGCCGGCGTTCCTGTCCTCCGTCCACAGCACCGAAAAGTTAACCACAAAAATCTTATCCTCGTCACTGGTTGACTTTGAAGTGCCGTGCTTGACTGATGCGGTGAACGCCTGGAAAGTGGCTTGCCCAAATACGGTTCGGCCCGTGAACCCATCTTCCCAGAGACAGTGGGATGAGCCGCTCTGCAGGTTGGTACGGAATAAACTCATTAATACGTCCACCAATTCTGCTGAGCGTGCCCGCTTGCTGGCTGTGGGTGAGTGGGAGTCGGGCCTCTGGCTTCAGGCACTGCCGTCACCTAACATAGGTACTATGCTTGGTGACTCTACATTCCGGCTCGCTACATGCCTACGTCTGGGCGCTCCTTGCGGGGCCCCGCATCGCTGTCAATGCGTTGCAGTTGTCGACTGCCTCGGGCACCATGGCCTTTCCTGCTGCAAGAGCGCCGGCCGGATAGCACGGCACGCCAGCATTAATGACATCATCCGTCGTGCTCTTGCCTCCGCCGGCGTGCCAGCTGTGTTAGAACCTATTGGCTTGGCACGTGACGATGGAAAGAGACCAGATGGAATGACCATAATGCCGTGGAAGTTGGGTAGGCCTTTGGTGTGGGATGCAACTTGTGTCGACACCCTTGCGCCATCCCATCTTCCTAGCACGTCGTGCTGTGCTGGGGCGGCTGCTGCAGGTGCGGAAAACCTCAAACGGCGTAAATATAACAACCTTCTTGAAAGTTATATGTTTGAGCCGTTTGGGGTCGAAACATTAGGGCCATGGGGCCCGAGTGCTCACCTTGTTTTTAGGGACATTGCAAAGCGGCTGGTCGACTCTTCACGTGACCAAAGGGCTGGCCTTTTCTTGGGCCAAAGAATTAGCATTGCCATTCAACGTGGTAATGCTGCTAGCCTTTTGGGCACTTGTCCCATTGAGAGCGATGCGGACGAGTTTTTTGATGCCCTGTGAGCATTGTACATATTATGTGTTTATATTTATTTCTAAGCTTTGTATATAATAAACCTAGTTATATTTATTTGAATAAACTGCATTTAATAAGTACACTAATTACCAACTTATGTTTAATGAGACGAACATTCCTTAGAATTGTTTTGAATTTATCACTTAAAGAAATTCACAATAGACTGAAGTTTTTAAGGTTTTTAGATAAATAAATAAAGCTCTTAAAGATCTTGTTCTAAATTCCAAGTCATCCAACTGATTTGAACACGCAGTAACTAAATATATATACAAAAAGATAACAGATAAGAATAAATTTAAAAAAAATTAAGGATGGTAATGATTGCAATTAAAAACAGTAAAGAGGTTCTATTTGTAATAACACAACGCAATAATTAATGCTTTTTGCTTTTACTTATGCGAGTATCACGAAACTGCTTACACGAATCAACTTTTTATCTCCTATCCATTTATTTCTGAGTCGAGGAACTCAGTCCGTGTAACTGCGCCACAAGATTCCCCTGCTGACGTCACTACCATCCCCATTGGCCATCCATCAAGTTGGCACTGGTGTCCATTGTAAAGTTTCTGGCACAGATTAGATAGCGTTTGCGAGTTATAAATGCGATATTGTTTTGTTATTTTGATTTAGTTTTCGAATGTTTTGCTTTTGTTTGTTTTCCGTTTCCATTCCTTCGTTCAATTTGTAACCGTTTTGTTGATAAACTTAAGTTGAATTGGGTTGGCGTGAATATATTGCTTCTAGACCTAGTATTTTTTTTACGAAACAAGTCTAAACTGCGGAAGTATTTTCTGATATTTTAATCATTGAATACCGTAAAGAGTCCCTTAATTATTATTCCAATTAAACTTATTAATTGTAAAAGACATTAAATCTTTCGGTCTTTATTATTCACAGTTTCAGTTCGATTACGGAAAGTTCGAAACTTCGTATCACACAAAAGCAACGAACGGCTACATTGACTTCAGGGGGATGTCGCTCAAGGTATCAAGTTTCAATGCCGCACGGAATTCCTTGCGCTCTCCAAGACTGTTCACTTTGTATGTACCTCAAGTACTCGCAGAGACGTAATTCTCTAGACGGCGTGTCTTGTCCAACATCTAAGGGGACAAAGGGGGCTTTAGGTATCTGTTTCTCTTTGTAAACAAAGAACACAATACAAAAACACACATACATCTTCACCCAGATCTCCATTCAATCTGAGTCCCCTGTCCCCTTATTTAAAGCGATAACGACTGCTACTTACCACACTGCTCCACCCATTTCTCGTATACGACCTATAATTAATTAAACCTCATTAATGTTGACTTCATTCTTTCCCGATTATCATTTGTTTCGTCCAAGTTTGGCCCGGAAAAATACATTACGGGAGGCCCCATGCATTAGTCTTCGTCGCCTTTGGAGCCGACATTAATTAATACCGAATACCCTTTCGGTTTTACCGTTCTTTGAGTTATGTCTTTATTTTAAGGCTATCTATTCGAGTGTAACTTTATTTTATTGGTTCTGGTGCGATTAAAGCAATTTGTTGATTAATTTGTTATTGAAGTTCTGTTATTGCTTGAGTTTTGAATTGTTTTATGATGTAGGTTTATTGGAATATTATCCTTAAATAAGTTAATGGAGTTTCCTTTAAAATAAATGGAAAATCTATAAACTTTAGACGACTATATTCTTCTTACTAAACGTGTATGCTAAATACACGAATATTTATCTTGCAGAAATCGCTGGAACGGAAGTAATCGATTAAGTATTTAACTACACCTTCAACAAAAATCATACATAATAAGAATAATATACCAGTCTATTACTGTCCCATTCCAGGGCAAAGGTTTCTGCTCATGCATGAGCACTAAGATCATAATACAAAAATACACATACATCTTCACCCATATCTCCATTCAATCTGAGTCCCCTATCCCCTTATTTAAAGCGATAACGACTGCTACTTACCATACTGCTCCACCCATTTCTCGTATAATACATATTTTTTTAATTTCGAGTGATTCCTTTAGAGCTGTGTTCATAACAGTAATAACAATAACGACAAGTGTATAATCAAAGAATAACGGCTAACAAATACATTCAGTAATAACAACAAATTATTATTGGAACTATATTTTGCAAAATTCGCTCATCTGTGTCTAAAGGTATCCGAACTGCGTCCATAAGCAGCTTTAGTTAGGTCGAGTGCTCACTGTATCGCATTGTGTCGGACTTGCAATGGACATCGCTCAGCTTGGCTTCCACTATCGACTATCGATCGATAGTCAACTGCTTATTGAATGGGATTATCGCTATTGTTTGTGCTACTTCAACGTAAGCGATCGGTTGTGTTCACAGCTTTAGAATGTTTTGTTTCGTAGACGTGTTTTAGGAATTATGAAGATGACTCCAATAATTTCATAATAACTGCTGTAATAAAATACTGTATTTTATCCCTATATACCCGAAATCAATAGTAGTTTCTCTTTCGAATCACTTTTTTTGAAAGGATAAAGTGACGTCATAAGTACAAATTTTGACAGGGTATTATGTCAATTGTTTGGTAGTATTATCTACCCTATTCTAAATTAGAAGAGTAACTGTTTGGATTAATAATTAAGGAGATATTTGTTCCATAAGTCAATCTGTAATAATGTGCCTACTTTTATTTAAAACCTATATTTATTTTGCTCCTAACGTTCTTGCATTTTCGTTTGTTTGTATAAATATGTGAACATCTTGAGTCAGCTCTTTAGCAAATTACCCGTTGTAGTGTAATTAAGTATTTGACAATACCCTTAGTTACATTAATCAAATTTTAAGATAGAAATAATTAAAAATTTTGAAAGCTTTTAACTCCACTTCAGAAACATCGCGAAATAAAAACAAAAGAGCATCTTCAATATCACGATTTATAACAGGCCTCTCAAACATAAATTACTCAGTATATCTCACTTTAATTTGCGATGAAGACTTTGCCAGATATTTATGACCCAAACTTCGATACACTGAGCGATATAACACAAAGGTACTTTATTATTATCCCACAACCTGAGTTTGAGTACTTGATCATAAGCAAGTTACCAAGTATTTATATTGGTATCATAAATTTATAAGAAGTCAAGAATGGGCGCACGCACAAGCATCCTCCTCGCATTATTAATGAGATGAAATACTTCGAATTCCTGAACAACTTGACATGGAAAGTTGGTGTTGTAGGCATAAATAATTATGATAATATACACATTGTGATATGCAGTGAAAAGTCTGAACAGTGTTTGATGTTTCTATAAAATAAGTATGAAGAAAAACTAGTTAACTACTTGTTTAGTAATTTCTGACGTACCTAATCAAATATTATACGTCTGAAGAGAGTAGACGCCCTGGTACCTACTTGCTTTAATTTGATTACTAATAATAGTCGTTGTTTCCAAGAGAAAATCTAGACTTTATAATTGCTTACTCAACGAAGTTTCTATAGAATTTAGAGTAATTGAATATTTTTTAATAACACTTGAGGCTTGACGCGCGCTCCCAACTGGCCCAATTCTAATTAGTATCACACAGTTTTCATGTAACACAGTAGGCTTCTTAAAACAAGAAGCATACTTAAACGTCCAAAATCTTGATAACTACTTTAAGAAAATGAGTTTTTTAAGCAAAATTACTAAAAGCTTCTGTTCTGTTTCCCATAAAAATTATATCATATATGTTGTTTCGCGTATAGTACGTATCAAGTATTGATTTGTGTTAGATACCGTGCCGCGAATTGTGAGCTTAAACAAATTCAAGATGGTGACATTGACGACACTGATCGCAGAGGCAAGTTTGCGGAAAAGTACTGAGCATGTTCACATTACACTGAGAACTAGAAACATCATTTGTCGAACACCATCAAGAAAAGCGCCAAGAGAAAATCTTGAGCTAATAAAAGCTAATTCAACAAGGGTCGACTATTTACCTAATTTAGAGCAATTGAAAGGCCGTGTTGAGACGCTAGCACTGCTCGATGCTCGAGTCTCAGGCACGACTGACCCATTTAGTTTCGCCGTCTGTTGCCGACTCTGATTAACTTCCTGTTTCCAATTTATATTAAATAATCCCTTTTGTTTATAGCGCCGTTCGGAACGTGTTAATAATGTTCTAGATACAATGTAAAGGAGCAGTCAATCTGTCGATTGTTTGCCGAGTTGTTGGAGGAATGGTAATGAGATTTCCTGGCGAAGTGTCTTAACTTTTTGCAGATGAAGTTTATTAGGCGCTGGTTACGTTGATCAGGAGATGGAAGTCGAAAGGTAGAATTTTATTTTATGGTTTATGAACTTATACAACATCTCTATTTAGTTTGAATAGTCTGATCAATATACAAATATTAGTAGGTAAGTCACTTTAGCTTTTGTAATTCATCAGCAATTTATTACATAGAAACTTTTCCGGACATATATGCCACGAAATCAATAAAACAATCATTCCACAGGAAAACCAATAGTTCAAACAAAAAGGAAACCGCTGTTAAGAAAATAAGTCACGTGCCTCACTAGTTACGCATCTATGTAGATAGTTCCCAACTTTCGGACCTTTTCAGGCGAAAGTGAATGATCTAAAAAGTTTTTACAAACATATTCGGCCTCATTGCCGTTTCGGGAAACTCGGTAACGAGTTCACCTCCCTGATTGATGAATGTGACTACCCGACAACCCGAAACACGTACTGATAACGTAGAACTGGGCATTAATATTGTGAAACACTCGGCCGATAAAATATTGTTCTCTGTCATTTATTTTTCGTACTTTGTTTGATAGGACAATGCCAATGAGTGTGTCGTGTCACTAAACTGTGTCACTGAAAGGCTGAATATGGTTGGGTTGTGATCAACGGATTAAAAAAAGGGTACAGCTTTATTGAATGGGCTATTCTGACCCCTATCTAAATTATGTTTAATGCTTTCTATATTTGCATGTAAAAACAGGATATATCGATTATGCTATGACTAGCAACCCGGTTTCACACGGGTTTATTCTGACATCTTCAACAATAATTTTATCATCGTCGTATCTCAGACAATTGGCACAAAACCTTCTTATACCTAAACCTTCCTCATGAATAACTCCATCCATTGGAGAAAACCGTATAAAAACACATTCAATAGTTTTCGAGTTTATCACGTTCAGACAGATGAACAGACGCAGCGGGAGGACTTTGTTTTATTAAAACTATAGGTACCATAAAATGCAAATAGAGCGATTCCAGTTAACAACAACTGTTTCCGAATAAAAAGACTTCATCCATTGAAAAATGTTTACAGCCAAAAAAAATTGCACTGTCACGTCACCAATTGCTTTACCGCCGATTCACCCACATAGGGTAGTTTAAAAAGGAATCGAAAGGCCGCTGTGAAATTCAATGTAGCGCCCGCCCAGCTCCCTAATTAATTCGTCGTGGAAAAACGTTCGCTTTTTCCTCAACCTGCCATCCTTGATTTTCAATTTCTGTAGCGAAAGATTAATGGGAAAGGACAGGTCCCCAACGAAGTTATATCTACATTCATAATTAGTCCTTAACAGTGTTTTTAAAAGCTGTTTTTGCGATGAGATTGGATTGTCCTAACTGTTTAGAGTCTTATTTACAAAATGTAATGAATGTGTGTTTGATGAGTTTGTGTGTTTGTTACTGAATCACGCTTTAACAGCTGGACAGATTTTAATGAAATTTGGCATGCAAGTAGATTATTACCCGTATTAAAACATAGCATACTTTTAATTTATTTTTCATTCATTATTGATTTTAAAAGAGTGGGGTCTCTTGCTCTTCTCCATAGAAACCTACTGTTTGGAACGAGCAACTAGCTTCAACTTTCTGACTGATTGACTCCCTGACAATTGAAGAGTACCTGTAAATTCTGAGTTTGAGTTTTTGAAATTATTTTGTACAGTCTGTAGAATACAAATGAAATCATGAGCATGAGCTTTAATATCATAATAATAATGTTACGCGCGTAACTTTAAAATATTGTTTATCACGATTGTTTCTCTAGAGCTGAATGTTGTTTTGTTTCCTTTGTAAGTTAAGAGTTAAGAGATAAAGGTCTCCGATTATTTTCGTGGTGTAGTGATAACGGTACGTTCGGCCTGCGATCTGGCGCCGTGTAAATCAACCGCCCCTAGCTGATAACGAGAGTAAAATTTCGCTGTAAATCATACATTTGTTTTCGTAAAGGGAGATTGTGAAGAGAATATTAAACGGTATCATACGATTTGTGTTTTCGATTTCGTTCTGAACATCCTTTTTGTAAGTCGTTTTAAATATTCATTAGGACGTTCTTATTTTATTTTGATTTGGAGTCCAATTGAGACATGCACGGTTCAATTTGATTGCTTTTCATTTAACAAGCAGTGTTTACTTATTTTGCTTTGTACGACATTTTCAGTACAACGTTTTTTTTTCTCTTAACTTTTTAGGTACTTTTATCCTTATTAGGAATGTCAGTCGCATCATAGCCTATGATTAAGCAACATTACAAACTACTTGCATGCAAGATTTAACACAATACAAAAAGTGGAGTCATTGACATAATGCCATGCCAGTTTCTGAAGGGAAAGTACCCATGTCATATTCTTTCTTTCTATCAATGATTCTCTTGAGGTCTGGTTTTTGACACATTAAACCAAAAGATGCTACTTAGACATCATCGATAACTCTCCCTACTCCACAATTTGGGGAATCAAAATAATCAATACAAACGTTGTCAAATATTGTATTGAAAAAGCCGAACCGAAAAAGCCGAACCAATATAGCGACCCGACAAATACACATACAATGACGAAATAAAGAAAAATAAATAAATAAAAGAATCACAATTTTTATCTGTCCACTTATCTGGCTGCGACCTGTGTGTGCAGTCCCACCCATCGGCCGAGCATTGGACAGTCCCACCGCTCACATAATGCCCTCAGCATACTGTTGGAGCTGCCACGTGTTTTGTGCCGCAGAGAGGCGCAACGCTTAAGGATAATTGCGTAGAAATCATCCACCCTCGCATCGGCAAACATACCTGAAGCGCTACAGAACCGCGGCAGCCCCACAAGCATTCTTAAAGCATTATTGTACTGGACACGCAGAGCGCCGTATGCCCCCTGCGTATACTTGACCCACAGACTGCAGGTGTAGAAAGTTTGACAGGATCCAAAGAGGGTCATTTTAACCTCATGCGTACACCGTGCAAATCTGCGGGCCAACATATTGCCACGGACAAACAGCACTCTGCGCTCCCTCTCTATGTCCAAGTCATCACTTAGGCTATAGGTACCTATATGCAATCATTTGTGTAATTTTTCAAGTCGGAATTCGTTATTTAATAAATTACTTTCAAATAATCACTAATTTGATGCTATCTACCAACAAATCTCGAAAATTACAATTTGCTAGATACAAATTCTAAGGGTCTGAACTGTGTGTGTATGTACTGAAATTCTAAGTGTAGAGTAACGTTTTTCTTTAAAAATAAATTGAAAATAATCTGTTTCTAGATCATGTATTTCGGATTTATTATTAGCTACTTACAGTATTCTTGCTATTCAAACAGACAGATATAAAATTTTGACCGAGTTCACACAAGCGTAACGACACATCTATCACAGAAACTGCATCAAAGAAACCCGGCCACATTAAGAGTTATATGAAAAATTCATTAGGCCCGGAGATCGTTCCGTACCTCATCCATCATTCAGACTTGTCGGCTCTTAGCATGCTCTCGTATACATTAGCAAGCGATAGACATTATGGTTTCTGTTTTCAGTACAGTATATAGATAGAGCAATCCACGAAGACGCCTCCAATTTTTGGTTTAGGGGGTTTTCGGATTTTCGTGACGCTCTGTTCTGATTAGTCTATTCATTGTAGTGTGCGCGTGCACTCATAGGTAATTAGTGTGTACCGATAACACTCAAACATTGACGGAAGCTTGCACACATATACTATAAACGGTTAGGAGGTATAGTGAGGCGCGTCTTCGTGGATTGCACTATTTGTAAACAGGTAACTAAGTAGATGGATGTATCTATACATATAAAAGGCAAAGGTGACTGACTGATTTATCAACGCACAGCCTAAACCGCTGATCGTAGAGACCTGAAACTTGAAGGGTGTGTTCTTTGTATGACGTAGGCATCCACTAAGAAAGGATTTTCCGAAATTCTACCCTTAAGGGTGTGAAAAACGGGGGCAAAGTTTGTATGGGACAACGTGATTCCTTAGTCCAATCTACTTCAAATTTCGCATAAACATTCTTTAACAGAATTGATGGAAGATGGGTTTCGTATTTTATTGAAATTCACCACATAACGGAGTTAAAAATGGGTAGAAAGTTATTTTGAGGGTGATTTGCATCGAAGTTGATATCAATACTCCTTAGTGCTTTTGATTTAAATACATTTTATTTTGACACGTCATGTTTGAAAACTCAACTCAAAATAAATATTATTACCATATTATTATCTTAGAATAATAACGCACACATTATATTACTCTGTGATTATTACATGATACTGCAGAAGAATTACATATAATTGTTAATACATTAAATTAAACGATTATAAAAATAGTGTGGCGAAGAGAAACACTTTCAAAAATTTTCGAAAATTCCCAATCGTCAGACGTTTGTTTGTTTTGTGGAATTGCAAACCCAGTACTTTTGTTGGAGAAATATCGGCATCATCTGTCCGAAGACTTCTTGCGAGTTTTGAGATCAACTACTAAAGGTGGCATTGAATACAATGAGAAACGTATTCTTAACAATTCTTACTTCTCTTCAAAACGTCGTCGTTTACATCGGCGTCATTCCTGTGGTCAAGTTTGGGTTACCGGCCCCGCAATCATTGGCACATTAAAATCGTGGAATACACTGCCGAAACCAATTACGATCCAGGTGCAATGAGTACTATCGTAAATAACCACGTCAGCGTGTTCAAACCAAGACATGATGGGTAGGGTCACAGTTCTGTTTAGTGGCGATTTCCGGCAGACGCTGCCTGTGGTGACGCGAGGAACTAGGGCTGACGAGAGAGAATTACAGAAGAGATTACACACAAACACAAGCGGAGAAATGGTGGACCTCGACACCAGGGTGCAGGCAGTCCAAGGAGGCTATGCCATCCCTGGATACGAAGCTGACCAAGCGCCTTCTGCACCTGGACAGAGATAGCCTGCGACTGGTGGCGGGGACCATCACCGGACACTGCTCATTGAATAAGCACTTTCACACACTAGGTATCACTGATAGTCCTCTGTGCAGGGCCTGCATGGAGGCGGAAGAAACGGTGGCGCATGTACTCCTTGAGTGCACTGGCGTCACCCAGATCCGCAGGGAGACCCTTGGAAGGCCAAACTACCTTGCGGACGCACTGAGAAGACTGGGAAGATTGATCTGCTTCTGGAGGGAGGTGGGCTGGTTGGAGTAATCGGCCGCTATGGCTCACGTACAATGGTCCATTTTAAGGACTAAGTGCGGAAACCGAACCCCCCTAACATAGAACATAGGGCTGACGAGGTAAATGCATCGTTGAAACGATCAAGGGTCACGAGTTTATAAATCCCGCTTGACCAACAATATGCGTGCTCAGCTTGGAGGCAATTCACGTGTTCAAGAATTCTCCGATGTTCATTTAAAAGTTGGTGAAAGCTCTCTACCAGAGGAGAGAGGGCAGGTGGATCTAACAGAGACTCTTGGTATTGTAGTATCTACAATAGAACAACTGATTCATGTTTTGTACAGCGACATCAGTCAAATACCGCATCAACAGATTTTGGGTGTGTGAACAGGCTATTATAACACCCAAAATTGATCAAGCTGCAGCGATCAATAAAAGCATTTTGTTTCTCTCAAATTGAAGGGAGAGAAGTAGTATACATCTCAATGAACACTGTAGTCGAGCAAGAGGACGCCACACGTTATGCCGTAGAATTTGGAATAGAATTCGCTTACGGCAAGTGGACTTCTAGCGCACATCATCCAGCTGAAGGTCGGTGTGCCTATTATTTTGTGTAACAGAAATCGGCTCGAAGTCGTCTGTCTGCAGAGAAATATCATTGAAGCTGAAATTGTAACAGGTTGTGGCGTTGGTGAGAGTGTTTATACCACGTATACCACTGATTCCCCACAATTACCCCTTCCAATTCAAGCGTGCGCAATTCCCTGTGAGCGTGTGCTTTGGCATGACTATAAACAAGTCTTAGGTCGGTCGGTGTTTGTCACACTGAAGGCTGCGGTTGTCGATCTCAGGACCAGCTGCTTTGCCTACGCCCAACTATACGTCGCTTGCTCTCGCGGAGTCTCGCGTCACCAGTCCTGACTTTCTGTACATTTTGACTAACGGCAAAACTACAAATATAGTTTACAGAGAGGTTTTATAAATATATAGCCAAGGTTCCTTAATGTGTTTTCTTCTTTTCAAACATATTTGGGTTTGGAGTTTCAACATTTGTTGTGTACGTATGTGCAATAAAATAAAAGTATATTTGCATACAGTATAATAATATTTTACTGTATGCAAATATAAAATCTATATATACAAAAGCATTCAGTCACTCATCACGACATATCGAAAACCGCTTGACATATTAAGATGAAATTTGGCAGAGAGGTAGTACATAGTTAGTAGACGTCCGCTAAGAACGGATTTTGCTACAGGGCCGGATTAAGGAGGTCTAATGGGTCTCGCAAGTTTGTATGAAAGTCCTTCATTTTTTGCACTACAAACTTGATTATCGGCAGAGAGGTAGGTAATTAGTAGTAGACGTCCGCTTAGAACGAATTTTACGACAGGGCTGGATTAAGGAAGTCTAATGGTTCTCGCAACTTGAAATTTAGCAAGTGAGTTTATGAGTAGGAGACATTTGCTAAGAAATAATTTTGTGACAGCCTGAACTTGCGCTCGCAAGATTATATATATAAATCCTTGGCTTTTTGCATCTATAAATTGGTAAAGAGATAGAATATAGTTAAGTTATGTCACGTAGAAACCGATTTTACGACAGGGCCAGTTTAAGGGAATATAACCTAACTCTATGTGTTCAACAAACATTTATTGATGACTTATAATACAACAAATAGAAAATACAATCTAATGAAATTCAGACGAATCAAAGTCTTAATATTTTTTGTTATATAACATTCGTAATAAATATTTCTTTGTTTTTCCCCTGGGTACTACTGTGACGCTTTTTTGTAGTTAAAAGTATCTTATAATACGTAGAACCTGGTATTCACATATTACCAATGATATTCTAATAAATAATATCATTGCATATTACCATATTAATTACCAAATTCCAGACAATATTTTATACATCTTTGTTTATCCCACATTGACCATCGTTTTCTGTAAAACTATAAATTTAATTTTAGAATGCTCACATTTAAACAGTTTCGAGTAGACTTAAGAGTCGGAAAAGTTTTCCCCGCAGCACACAGGCCATCCAGGACCGACCACGTACGGTCAGACGTAAGTTGTGGGAATATCACCCACCGCCACTGAACTTCTTTCAACCCAGGAACACTTGGCACTCGGAAGTGATTTGCAGTGGCCTAAATGGAAAGCAGTCAATAGAGTGAGCTCCCAAAAAAGCCGCTGTAAACACAAACTAACAAAATGGGGGATTATAGATCCCATTGATACCCCACTTACTACAGTGCCCAAAGTGACCCGTCACCTGCACCTTAGAGGATATTAAAAACGCCACTATTGCTGCGATTAATGCAGCTCCTACTGGGTCCAAGCAGTCTAACCACGGATATGAGTCTATCACAAAAAAAAGAACACAAACATCGATTCGAAACGAAGAAGACCACTGTATCATAATCACAAATGCCATCTCTTTAAATATTATAATGAATTGAAATAAACTGCAGCCTGAAAATTAAAACATAAATGTGGTGTATAGGTAGGTTGTAGGGTTTACGTAAATAACAACATCTATTTTTTTTTAAATTGGTGCCTTAAAATAGGCATTTTCTGTTGACTGAAATATAAAAATAGTTTCCGTTCAATATCATTAAACTTCATATCTTCATAACCACGCGGACGAAGTCGCGGGCAACAGCTAGTTGTTAATAATTTAGTTACTTCTAAACTGACTTCTAATTCGGTGCTCATCTTTCAGGGTTGCAAGCACCCGTAAATACATACAAATTTTATTATAATAGTAACATTTGTTTTAGACCAGGTCCAGATATTCTTGTTTGTTGTAATTGCGATATGAAACCGCATCCATCTTTGCAGCAGGCGTTGGATTTACACTAAGCACAGTTGCCGCCCTGGGCACTACTACTCAGGACGACAAAAATCAGAATAAAAAACAGATTAAAAAATCAGAGGGTGAGAATAAAAAACCTTAGCGTTATCGAAAATATGTTTTTTATGTCTTCCAAAGGGGACGCCTTTTTATAGTGATTGCTGACGTTGACTGTATTTGACGTTTAATAGTTTTTTTTAATTCTAATTTATTAACATTACCTTTTGGCACAAAGTACCTAAGGCTGCGGCGCGCCCTTTTGGCGTGATAATTAATTAATTTGAATATTTAATTTTAATACTTGATAGTTAAAGATGATGAATTTATAATTTATTTTCTTTGTTGTATTGAATATGGGTGTTTACCTGAAATAAATTAATTTTATTTATTTATTTACCGCAGAGTGACCGCTGGGCGAGAGTCTCCACGCAATGGGTGCCTGAAGATGGACGGCGTCGCCGAGGACGGCCCAGAAAGAGGTGGCGAGATGACCTAGACGCATACCACGAGGGCTGGTTCGAGGTGGCGCTGGATAAAAGATCCTGGAAGGACTTGGGGGAGGCCTTTGCCCAGCAGTGGGACAGCACAGGCTAAATAAAAAAAAAAAAAAAAAAAAAAAAAAAAAATTATTTTATTTGTTCAAAAGTGGACGTCTTCCGGCTGACGATCCCGATGATGATGATGATGATGATTATGAAAATACCTCTTTACTGGAACAAAATCGTCTAGCACTATGAAGCTAAGCAACTTTAGTGGTTAATTAAAGCCTTCGTGTGTAAAGAAGAAGTCATTTACATTTACAGAAGAAAAGTGTTGAAATGTGAAATCTCTTGTTTTCTTGTTTTCTTGTATCTTGTTTTTATCTTGCCATTATTAGCAGACTCCTCTGGTTTCCAAACCAACAGTTTCCAGGTAAACTCGACCAAATCCATCAAGACGTTGTTTCGTAGTTCATGTTTAGTATCTATACATTTGTTCGTTGCGGTACAACTGTCAGCTGCATTGATTCTAGTACGTAGTCACCAGAGACTAAACATAGCTATCTGTATATTGCGGAGATTTATCTGCGTGCACTTTCTGGAACAAACTGCATTCTATGTTTGCGGTCTTTGAGTCAAATTTTGGCCGCACCTTTAAGGATCTCATTAAGCAAGATCTAAGTAATTAAGATTCAACAATGTATTCTTGAAGATGCAGTGGTTTATTTCAACGAGGTGATGCCCATTCAGAGGTTAATTTTCAAGATACGACTGCACGTAATGCGAGAAAATTTGGTGACGCATGCTATGACCGCATACGGGGATTTTTTGTATTCTTTACGATATTTCCGTTAGTACCTACAGCACCTAACCCCGTATGCGGGCGGTTCACCGCACGTCTAACAATAAAACACTTTCTAAACATGAAAACAGTTACGCACGTAAATAGATCATTAGAAATTCAATTAGACACTCCGTTAATTACTTGTGTACTCCCTTAATTACATGAACAAAATTCTACAAGTTAATGTGTATATTCTTGAGACAAATATTATAAGTATAATTAAAACTGAGTTTTCCTTGTAGACTTCGTAATTATTTTCACAAGATTACGGGTACCGTACCTAACAAAGTAATGCTTGGAACTGGATTTATTTTAATACGAAAACTGGATAATGTAGGTCTATGCTGATAATAATAAGTCAAGCTTCATTTTAACATTATACTTATTGGCATAATTTGTCTTGGCTAGTTAGTATACGAACAACGAACAATGGAGAAAATCGACAAAACCACTACCAACAAACCCTTCTTACAAGGAACACAGAACACATATACACAGAACACAGAACTTCTTTTTGTGTAGGTAAATTAATTTACAAAGATGCCAAAAAAACCCTAATTACTGTCATCAATACTGCTACACACATACTATAGGTGATATTAGATATTATATTCTCTGATAATCGCTGTAAGTTTTCCGAATAAAATAAATTAAACAGTTCATAAGGTGGCAATGCATTTCGATAGTAACATTTAGTCCAAACTGACACCAACCAATATTCAAAGCATTTACATTAAACTTAAACATCTTGCACTACAAACTGTAACATTATTATTCACTGGCAAAGTTAGAACGCTCCAAAGATATCTACTTTTATCAGCTCACTTGTGGTAGAAACTAGTTTCCTGTTTGATTCTACTTTATTTTCTTGGCAAATCGTGAAACCGATCATGTGGCAAAACACTCTTATAGATTTGGCCCGAGGGAACTTTGACTCGAAGTTGGCTAGTAGAGACGTCGGAGTCGCGATACGATGTGTTTGAGAGCAAAACGGTGTTCCGATGGTAAGACGCGAATGTGTACAGTGTAGTGTAGCCGAAGGCCGTTCTAGGTTTGTACTTTAATGTGACGCTAGGAAATGTTTAATGTATCGGTATTTTGCATTTGTGAAGACAAATCAGAGAATGTGTTTGATAAGAAGTTACAGCGCACTGCTTCTTGATTTTCCTGCTGTTTATTCAATAGCTCGATAAGAAACCAAGCAATTGTGTTTTGGAATAATAGGTGTAGTTATATTTTTGTGTTTTGATTTTGAGTTGAGGAAAAACATGATAGTGAGCGCGAAGATAATATTGGTAACTGGCAGTAATACGCCTTCAAAGTTACTCTATCTTGTTAATCTGTGCTTACAGTGCTTACCTCAATTGGATAGGAGAAAAGGAGGCCTTTGCCTTGCAGTGGGGCATCATAGGCTAAAAAAAATCTCTGCAATAACATTACAGAAAGGCAACTGATTTACTAAGAAAAACATCTATCAGGTAAGAACTGAAATTCGTTCTGCAGCAAACCAATTCAACCTAATCCAATATGACAAATGTGTAACATTATTATGCAGCAAAAACAGATCAATACAGAAACAAAGCCAAACTTATGCTGAGAATAAATGTTACATAACCAAAACCATTACTTCGAAATCTGAGAGAAACTTTGACGTCAGTTGATTAGTTATTGAGGAATTAAATTCAATTGATTCATCTAACACTCTAAAAGCATTTCTTTGTAACTTTAGAACCACGATGGAACCTAAATGGAATGAGGTACGGAAATAAGGTACACCTAAAAATATTATTTTTCTAGAGACGAAGAATAATAACTATTACTACCCTAAGGGTAAGATGGGAACTCATCATGCGTAAGCTTAATCTACATAAGCTTGGAGAAAAGAGCAGAGAAAAAAAAGACAGTACCTACTATAAAAAATAAGTAGTCCATTCTACTTAGGAATCATCCTAAAGATTGCTATCAAATAAAATGTGTAACAGAGCCTAACTCACGCCCGAGGCTACCACCAAGACAAATATAATACAAGCAAGAAAGTCTACAGCTGAAACATGTCAGATATAAAAGAATTTTCGCCACAAAAAATAAAAGAGACGCAAATCTCATAAAGAAATCCACTAAGCAACTTATTGTATAGTAAAACTTTATTACTACGTTACTGAAACTAACTAGCTTAACATAGTACGTGGTTAGGCATCTCTCTAACAACGTGTAACTTAATTCCAAAGTAATAATTGGAGTCAAACTTCGGGACCTTACCTTTACCGAATAAAATTAAACTTGGTAAAAATGCATGAAAGACGAAGTAAATTCGAAATTATAACAGAAACGCTCGCTCTGCAATATGTGAGTGAGCCACTTAACGGCGTCAGCATAAAGATAATAGGAAAAAGTTAAATTATGTCGATGTCTGAGAAGTCAGACCTTTACCACGTAACGCGCCAGTTATAAAAGTTGAATTTATGACTGAAATTATTGCAGTCTCTTCCCTAATTCTACTTTCCTTGTGTGTCCAGGTGCATAATATGAAGTTAACTTTTTAAGGGGACATCTAGACGATACGCGCGGTTGGTCGCGTTTTATTGGACTATTCGCTTTGATTTGTTGAAGGGGAGGAGGCTTATTTTCTAAGTTACTTCCGTTTTACAAATACATCTACGTAAAATGGTTTTCTTGCAATTCCATGTTTTATGATTTAGATAGACGAAATTATGTAGTTCAGTACTATGCAAAAGCCGCAGAAAGTTTTAAAGCCTATCAATCTCTCAATAATTGAATTACCTTTATTGTAAGCATACAATTAATCAAATGTGCCAAATGTGTTACGGTACTATTCAACAGTACCATTTACTGCACATCCAAAACTCAAGCTGGTATTAAATCAATCATTTATATAATAAAATATATGATAATATGGATGTTTTGGATGGGAAGATGATTTCAAGAAAATAGCTGGTCCAGTATGAACCCGTTTGGCAAGACACAGGAATAAATGGAAATCTTTAGAGGAGGCCTTTGTCGATACACAAGCTGTTACAGACAAACATGCAGTTGCCGATAATGTAAATACCTAATATGATTTATAATTATAATAATAGTAATTTAGTTGGTATGTCGACATGTGTCCATTGTAAGAAATTTTACAGCAATAAAGGCTATTTTATTATTTTATTTATTTTATGGATGTTTTAGCATTGGTGAGATGGCCGGATCAACGGATAATTTTTTTTCGCGATCGCTATATTTATGGCAGTAAGTAGCTGTACTATTGTGAAACATTCCCTTTTGTCATGCGGCTGAAGAAATCCGACACTGCCACGTAAAACAAAAGGTACTTGACCCGACCTAAAATCGCAAGAACCAAACAAAATGATAGACGTTTCAAAGACGCAACCGAAATGAAGCTTAAGCCGTCAATGGGCGGCAGCACCTCTCAAGTTTTGTACAATACAAGGCTCCCGATGAAAATTTCATGCGCTAAGGACTTTGTAGAGGGTCCGTGGACAAATATCCAACCCCTCCATTACTTATGGTCGCCTGTTTCAACGACGCTCTTTCGCCCCGACAGTTTCTTATAAACAAATTGTTTTATTTCATGCCACACGTCGTGCCTAGATTTCTTTTTATAAACCTCACCAACTTTTTCTGAAACGTTACACAGAATTATATGAAGTAAACTGTGTATTTTATATTAAAACAAGGGAATTATGGGAGCGTGGTCACGCGAGTAGCCATGGAAAATAATTGTGTGTTGTGTCAATCAATCATGAGTACAAAAAGTGTTTTCATTTTAATTATATAATTTTCTTGGTTAACTGTTATAATTTATTTAAAGGGAAGGTTAAAAATATACAAACTTTGGTTCTTATAAAAAATACGTTACATACCTACTTTCCATATTTAAAATTTGAACAACACTTCAAATAAAAAGAAAATCTTGTCGTTGAAATGTTGAAAGTTTTTGAAACATTTTCGGCGAAATAACTTTCTATGAAAAAGAACATTATGGTTCTTTATGTCCTGGAAAATTACAAGGGGGTGTCGGAACTAGTTGGGCCATCATAGCTGGCACAAAATATTCATGACTTTTTTGATCCGTAGCCTGAATGGGCCAACCTATTTTCCGCCATGAGGATGAAGAGAGTAACCTAGGTACCTATATACAAGGACTAGTAAATATTATGCAAGAATCATGATTACCTCTTATTTCTAGTCTCTTTTTAGGGTTCCGTAGCCAAATGGCAAAAAACGGAACCCTTATGAATTCGTTATGTCTGTCTGTCTGTCCGTCCGTATGTCACAGCCACCTTTTTCGAAAACTATAAGTACTATACTGTTGAAACTTGGCAAGTAGATGTATTCTGTGAACCTCATTAAGATTTTCACACAAAAATAGGAAAAAAACAATAAATTTTGGGGGTTCCCCATACTTAGAACTGAAGCTCAAAAATTTTTTTTCATCGAGCCCATACGTGTGGGTTATATGTGGATAGGTCTTCAAAAATGATATTGAGGTTTCTAATATAATTTTTTTCTAAACTGAAAAGTTTGCGCGAGAGACACTTCCAAAGTGGTAAAATGCGTGTCCCCCCCACCCCCCCCTGTAACTTCTAAAATAAGAGAATGATAAAACTAAAAAAAATATATGATGTACGTTACCATGGAAACTTCCACCGAAGATTGGTTTGAACGAGATCTAGTAAGTAGTTTTTTTTAAATACGTCATAAATCGTAAACCGCAATTTACCTTTCATTCAATTAACGCAAATGTATAAAAAACTTTTATATTATGTTACTTGCTGCTACGGAACCCTTCATGGGCGAGTCCGACTCGCACTTGGCCGCTTTTTTTTATTAATTAATTGATAAATTAGATCTCCTCTATTCTATTTTATAATTTAATATAATAAAATAAGTAAAAATAAAGTTTCTATTTAGACAAGAAAAATTCATGTACCTAAACTGCATTATTTTTAATATAGTAGCTATATAGCTACATTCTATAGAATAACTAGCATTAGGCAAAAATAGCGATAGTTTTATGCTAGAAATATTTAACTTCATTTTAGTGTTTTTATACAAATGGCAATTAGTTTACTTTGCTTAGCTTATTATATGCTAACATTGAAATAAGGATAGTTATAACAATTTTTGTGTAATGTTATTATTGGTTGACTGGTAGAGAATGCCTAAACCTTCAAGTCCGCCTTTGTACATTTGTGCATGAAGTATAAATAAATAATAATAATGGATGTTGAATTTAAATTCGGTTAAAATAGCGTCTTTTTTTATTTCATTTATTTCTGGCAAGTTTAACCCATAATAATAATAACACCATCATAAAAATTTAAATTATTACAATATTAATATAAATTCAAACTTAAAATAAAATAAAATAAAACTTCAAATAAAAATAAAATCAGAATTACATAAATCATAAAATAAAATAATGAAATTAAAATTTTCGCTTCAGCATTGGCACAGCTACATGTCTGCCGGAACAATGCCGGATGAAAGGGCAGTTCAATCTACCCCCAATCATCGCCAAAACGGTGTTGGAGTTTGCCCGTACTCTGCGCACCAGAGACGCGGCGCGCTTACGCATCGTTGCGTGAAAGCCGTCTGTGCGCGCTTCTGCGAACATCCCCGAGGCGCTGCAGTATCGGGGCAACCCCATCACCGCTCTGAACGCGTTATTGTATTGGACGCGGAGGGCGTCGTAGTTTCTCTTCGTGTAGTGCGCCCACAGAGCGCTTGAGTACAGCGATGTACAGTACGCTCTAAAGAGCGTAATCTTCACCCCACTCGAGCACCGCGCAAATCTGCGGGCCACCATATTCGCTTTAACAGACAACGCCTTCCGCTCCCTTTCCATGTATGTATGATCCTTGAGGTCAGCAGTTAAAATATGGCCCAGGTATTTAAATTGACTCACCCTTTCCAGAGGAACACCATAATGTTTGACAGGTGGTATGCTCCCAGGACATTTTGCACTGACGGTCTCATAGATCACTGACTCTTTCTTACATTGTACAGTAAACCGTGTCCACAAGCATATCCTCACAAGTCCGTATTAGCTTTCACAGGCCACAGACCGACGCACTTAGTAGCACCATGTCGTACGCAAAACTCAGATTATTGAAGCTGTGAGATACTTATTTTATTATCATGCTTACCGTAGACATGATGCCATCCAGCCGATTTCGGCCACGGCAACTGCAATTCAGACTAGATGGCGGTTAGAAACTTTGAGCACAAGGTGGATATGTTAGGACACCATTGATCAAATTTAAAATAATTGTCGCTGTACGTGGTTTCTTTGAGGTCATCACGTTTCTTGTCTAATTTAGGCTCCTTCTAGTTTCAAAGGCGTTTTTCTGCAGCTGCACACGACGTCTCCATTCGGGCCGATTTTGTGCCTGCTTCATTCAAACCAAAGACACAATAACGCAATTTTTCATGTATTTTCTGAACGACCTTGTAACATAGACACGTAGACATTTTTATAGACAAATATTAAACCGATTTCATGATAAACATGTGATTTGAGCTGTAATCTTCAAAGCTCTAGTTAATACGTCCATAAACCCTAATTCTTTTGCACCGAAAAATGACTCAAAAGATATATCTCCACATATTACGCAACAGAATATACTAAATCCAAACATGTGTCAAATAATCCCATTGGCCATTGGGCGGCAATGGGCGAACGGTCACGACATTGACTGAGGAGCGGGCAGGATTAGTATCCGATGGCCGAACGATCCCGGACGAATTCGAACGATGCCGCACGATCCCAACCGGACCGATCCGCCTTTATTAAGACGAATAGACAAACATTTTTAACACGTAAATGTGAGTTATGTGAGTGACCACGATGGCTCGGATAGATGGCGGCTTGAACTATCGGTCTATTTCGTTTGGAAATTGAATGTATTTTATCGGTAAACTATTCGAATTTTATCCACAGTTTATCACAATACAGAATAAACTACTCTATTGTAGGTACAGAAGAGCACATAATGTCCAAAAGTCTCGACAAAACTACATAATGTGTTATGATTGCTATACTGGAGATACTGTCGATTTTAAATAATTTATTTTGCATCCTTGATACTGAAACTTGTTCTTCAATTATGTTTACAATTTAAAGCATTCTGTATTACATTACATTGCTGGAGCATATTTTCATACAAATGAAGCCATTGTTCTCTTACTTGATTGCAAAAAAAAATATCTAAGACACACTTAACGAAATTTGTAACTTCATTTACAAACTTTGTAGTGAACTGGGACCTTCAGGAATGTTCCTATGTAGATGAGATTAAGCCTGCACAGAGTAAACAGAATCCTGATTGAAACTTCTTGAGGTCTTGTGTGTCTTAGTTTGTATTCCACAAGCTTGTAAAGGATGACCTAATAACATATATTAATTATAGTATACATTGTGGCCGAAATTGTAATCATCCTATACTTCGCCTATTTTAATAACCACATTGATCTCGTGGTGGCAAGTGCAACTGCTGAGCGTGGGGTCTTAGATTCCATTCCTAGGTTGGTCATTGTTATTGGGTTTGGTCCTGCGCCTGACCGCTTTCCGGTCGTGTCGGGTTGTCGTCCCACCGGACGATGAGACTGAGGGAAGAGTACCAAATCCACACTTGCTTTTGCGCACTTGGTACTTGTGCATATCTTAAGTACTTGCGTGGTGTCCATTAAGTTTGGCCGCCCTGACGGTTATTCGGTGAAAAAGTATTATTTAGCCTGCATAGGTCCTTCGTATTAAGTTCAATATTATCTACATTGTTTTTAGTCAAAACCTCGCGAAAAGTATTACAGTATGGAACTCTAGTCATCCCATAACGAAAAACAGCGCAAAGTTAAGTAAATAAGTAGGTACCCCACCGCGCATACCAAACCCTCAAAACTTTTCGGCAGCATTAAAACTTAAATAGGATTTCTATACAATCAGGATTAAGACAAACGCTTGTTAAGAATTAACGCTCGAACCTTTTGTTCGGTAACCGAGGATTAAGCTCCGGTTTAGGGCTGTAACCACATGGCTGTGTATCCTTAAATTTGTACACGTTCGTTAAGCCGAGATAGGTGGCATCGAAGGTTCGGACAGTGACGAAGTATGGGTCGGGGAGGATTACTTTATCGGGACTGTCCGTCTTTCTCGCCACTATGTTTCTTTATTAAGATAAATGCTGGGTTTTTTAGCGTAATGTTAGGTGTTTCGGGGTAATTTAATTATGTATTTGGTGGTGTTGTTTGTATTATAATTACTCAATGTATTCTGTAATGTTACAAATAGGTCCTAAATAGTGAGATTTTACATTTGATTCCAATAATAGGCTAATCATTTAGGATCTATTAATAATGTCGATTATAATCTCTGGTGCTTATAGCAACTGGGCTGTCCCAGTTGTAAACGTCCTTACACGTCCCTTTGTGCCTATCGGTCTAGTTCTGTTCTGGTTCCTGCTTGATAATGGGGGAAGTGGAAATATCTTTTTACTTATTCCTCCGCTGTTCTTTTCTGATTAATTTCGTTGCGGGATCGAACACAGTTGAATCGCTTCTCCAGGACTCGTCGAGCTTCATTGCTCTGGTGCTTTTCTGGTGGTCGCCACTGTTGATTCTGGCTTACAGGAGTTGCAGTAGTTTGAGAATAGTGTGGCGGGCTTGTAATGTTACTAGGCTCTAGTTTACCTAACCACTATACCCTGTTCACAATAAGATTAGACATTTACTCAAACCTTTTTTACAGTCCGTTCAACCGATTTTGACTTATATTGCGTTGGTAGCATGACAAATAGCAACTGCAGTAAACAGTTGTTATTGTAACCACTTTTTTGCCTCTAATGTCATCCATAAACCTACGGAATAGAAGTCAAAATCGGTTGAAGGGACTGTAAAAAAGGTTTGTGTTTATGTCTAATCTTATTGTGAACAGGGTATAGTCTTGTGTTATCTGTAACTTTACGCTTCTCTCGAATGTCAGTGAAACCGCATAGGTGCATAAGCAGCGGAGGTTTTACCTTCAACATTTTTGCCAGACAGTCGTCGAGTTAAGGAAAGAAAATAAATATTTTAGTTCCAGTAACTTAAGGTACCTACCTTGCGTATTGTCAGCAAAATATATTACTTACAAAACTCTTTAAAACATATCTGCTTTGTGTACCAAAAAAGTAATTTATTTTTCGTTTAATGTTCAATTTTGTTACTCGATTGGTTTACTAAACATGAAACAGTAAGGTAGGTGGGTACAAAATGATCTTAATACTAGTGGATTTTGAAATAATTACTTACTTACACCTAAAAAATCTTTTATGCATAATGTATTATACGATATATGTATACCTGTAGTTATTCCATTTCGATTTTCCATATATTATATATATGATCTTTACATAGTACAAAACAAAGTCGCTCCCGCTGTGTGTACGCTCAGATCTTTAAACTACGAAACGTATTTTAATGCGGTTTTTATCAATAGATAGAGTGATTCAAAAGGAAGGGCGGGGCGGGTCGCTAGTACGTTTCACGAAGCGAAATGATTTTGTCTTGGTAGTAAACTCGATAAATAAAAAAAAATATATATATATTAAAAAGCCGCAGATTTAGAATTGTGGAAAACTAGCGACTCCGACCCAATAGTGATATCTACAGCGCTAACGGCTGACTGCGCGAGGTCCTGTGTTAACGAAACACAATACCTACTAACCTAAAAGTTATTCCAGTATTCCCTCCCGGAATACTGGTCAATAAAATAAAAATTTTTTTTTGAAGTTTAACTCTATGAATCGATAGTACTACTGAGGGCAAATCATTCTGCCACGGGAACTGGACTATTTAGATTTCAGCTTGTAGAATACTATTATTGTCTCACTGCAAGGCAAAGCCGCAGGACACAAGCATTACTCACTACTATACTTGTATAACTTAAGGCCAACAACCTTGAGCATTTGCCCCGTACTGAATTTGTGGACGAGTGCGGGGGTGATGTAGACGCAGTCTTTAATCGGACGCATTTTTTATTTATTGTAATAAAAATAATACATATTTGGAAAAAGTAACAAATCCAAATCATTTTCTTTTGTATTGCAAAGCAATAGATACTTTTTTTTTAAACTCTGTTGATAAGAAATTAAGGAGTAAAATGGTTTCATCTCAATGATTTGGAGGTGATTTGACTTCTTTTTTCTTATTTTGTGATGCGGATAGAAAAATTGTGGCTAAACCAAATTACGTATCATAATCATGTAGTAATTACTAACATTTTTTTTTCAGATGTAATTGCTCTGTAAATGCCGACGAAAAGTTGCTTCACCTGCATGCATGGCTGCTCTCTCGAAAAAAGCTTGAAAGAATCAAGCCTTTTTCGAAAGAGCAGCCTTAAATATAATTCAAAATGTAAATACTTAAAAAAAAATCTGTATCTTTCAAAGAAGTTAATTTCTACTTTTCATACAAACAGGCAAAGATAGAATTACTTTTGTAATAAAAAGTCAGTGACCTTGTTACTAAGCCCAAATATAAAACTAAGTTCTTATTAAAAGTGTTTCTGAGTGTCATAGCAAAAGTTATTTAATTTTATCAGTTACTATTTTGCTATGTAAGAACAAATAAGAACAGCAATAGTCTGGCGCGTTATTAAAGAAATTTAATAAAAGATTAACAAACATTTCAATATTATTTTCCACAAGAAAACTCAATTGTTTGATTTGATTATTAAAATTTCATGTTTGAGAACATTTCAAAAGTTTCTATTCGTATTTTTGCACAGTTATAATTCTGAATAAAGTTCATTGAATTTGGATTTAAAACTCTTTTCACCTTCGCTAAAAGACCAATACAAGAAAGTTATAATCAATAAAATTGTTGTCACTTTCAGCAAAGTTCCCAAAATCAACTTAATTAAAGCTTGCGGTTAGCTTGCCGTATTATGATATAATTAAAAAATATATTTCGGGAGCTAAATAATCAGAGCTCGCGAGTCGGGTTCAGAGTTGACGAGTTTTTGACAAAATTGTCTTATTCTGTAACTCTTGTTAAACTCTTAATTACTTTCGTTGGTAGTCCGCAAACATTCATCTCGTTACGAGATGTAGGCTTCATTATTTACTCGTACTCACACGTTGCTTCGCTCTCTGCAAATATTTACCTCTTAACGAGAAACCTGACTTCACCCGCGGGTACCGTAATAAACTTTTCTATTGTATTCTGCGGTTCGTATACGTACCGCCGGATAATCGTTACATTGTCTACACGGTTTTCATTTCGCCCCTAATTAACATTCGGAATAAACGTGCAAACTTCCCCTTATTACTAGAACTAACATTTCATAATAATAAATCATAATTTGAGTATATTCTGGTAGAACAATGTCGCGCGAATGTCGCGCGAATGTCGGTTGGATTTATTGAAAAGGAAAGTTGTGAATGCCAGGTGCGACCGCCATCTGTCGTGCGTGCGACGTCGGTTCGGCTTTCATTTTCTCTGTGATGAAAATAATTATTGAAATAGGGCTGTATTAAAAGTGAGAAATAGCGAGAGGGATTTATGAGAAATTTATCTTTTAGATCATTTTCATTTTTATTCGCTTGGCGAGGTAAGGTACTAGGCGCACATAAACGGAAGTAGCTTACTCTAGATGTTCGCGAGCTCAAAGTGGGAGTAATCCTTGATCCGGCACTCGTTCCCTGTCCGTCCATTACTGGTAGTTGCATCAGTCTTCTGCGGCTTTACGAGGAGTTTCGAGTGCTGGCGCGGTAATGAGCGTCGCTCAACCATTCGTTTGTATTTATCGTCTACATTCAAAGTGATAAAATGGAACTATGTTCCTAACGATGGCAATAACTTTCAGGGGTTAAATTCAGTGCTTACTTCGAGATTGTGAGTTTGTCGTCATTACAAAATTCCTTTAACAATTTTGTTTGAGCGATTCCGTTCCTTGTTCGTAAATACTTAAAAGTTTGCAACTGCTTCATACTCTTCTTTGTTTTTACTTGATCATATAATTACATTCGTTGTGTCAGAAATGAAACTACGTGTTATAATTGAAGAGAAACCAATATTCACAACCATGTGTGAAAGGTACTCTCCTGACAATGTAAAGGAGGCCCAACTGCCCAAACCTCCACAAAATTGACTCCAAACATAATTGGCGTCTTGTTTCTATCACAGAATTAATAGCTACAATAATTCGAATCGATATTCATAAATCTTAAGGAAAACCGGGATCCTAGGGTAGGGGTCGCAATGAGCGATGACCCCTAATGGAGGACGTTGACAAAGCGCTCGCTGGTTCCCATGAAAACGTTCAAATACATCATAGGAGCTGACAGCACGATTCTGTGGACTACGAATTGCCATATTTTATTTTCTGCTACGACTCCCTGATAGTTGATTAATGATTTCGTTGGTAGACGTTGTACTCATTCCTTGATTTGTAATACTAGGAGTAGCGTTTAGAGGTAAATGTGATAAAAATGCCAAAGTCAAATAATTGATTTCAATTAGACCATTAAAAGGCACTTTTGAACGTCATAAAAAAATGTTGGTTCTAGTTGTCCCTTCCAAAAGGTAGTTTCGTATGGAGAAGGATGGGCAAGAAACTCCATACCTAGTACTCATTTAAAAAAAATGGGTACAATATTTTGCATTGACAGTTAATAGTTATATAACTATACGTGAATACGATGGACCTTGCATAAAAAACACAGTACCCCATAAAACATTTATGAACTTTAGACAATCTAAAATATATTATGGTTGAGCTATTTTGTCTTTGTTTCTGATATTAATATAATGTATAGGATATCTCAGATATAACTACAGTAAACCATCAAAACTTATTTATTACTTTCACAACTTATTATTCTCAAAACTTATTTTCTTAAAATCAATCAGTATATCAGTATAATATAACAATAACACAACTGCTTGCTGCCAAATTCCATCGGAAAATGCCCGATCCAAACCAAAACACCACCACTGTCGCCACCAGTGTGGCCACTACAATAATTTCAATCTCCCGATATTATTTAAATATGCATTTCCACCGTTAGAGTTGCCAGTACAAATATTGTAAACAATGGATAAATTCAATTGGTCGATTTTAAATCGTGTAGTTTCAATTATATTAATAAAACCTTACAAATGTCTGTCATTTACTTTATTAAAAATATGTAGGTTTTTTCTTATGTACATAATATTTTAATAGATAAATTGATTGGCAAGGTACTGTCATTACTTATTTATATTAATATTTTTAAATAGTTCCCTAAGAGATTCGCGGCGACGTAGATTATAAATGGCTCTAACAGCACTTTTTTGTAAGATAAAAAATATAAAGTTTAAAAACTAAAACCCGACCACAACAAAAAGTGATCTAAAAAGTACAAAACAAGAAAATATTTCACACAGAAATCAAGACATAGGTACAAAATGGTCAAGGTAAGCCGTGGTTGCATGCCTGTATCCCATATGAGTGCAATGAACATGAATATAATGGCATGCAACCACGGCTTACCTTGACCATTTTGTACCTATGTCTTGATTTCTGTGTGAAATATTTTCTTGTTTTGTACTTTTTAGATCACTTTTTGTTGTGGTCGGGTTTTAGTTTTTAAACTTTATATTTTTATTTAAACCATTTTGGAGTCACAGCTAAGTATTATATATTTAATAGGTACTAGTGAACCCCTTTCCAATGATACTAAACACGGTATGCGTATCTTACTTTATTTGGTAATCTTTCCTTTTTTTACAATAATTTGTGACAAATTACCACTAAATATTATATAAATTTGAAATGTACTAGTGAACCCCTTTCCAATGATACCAAACACGGTATGCTTGTCTTCATTTTTTTTTTTATATTGTTTTTTTTGTCCGCCAGAGGGCGCCACATTGGATTCGGTGATACGTCATATAACCTATAACCAGCGGACGATCAAGACGCTTCTAACGATACCTCATTTGTTCAGTTCTGATAAGTAGTTTAGGAGCTATGAGCGTACAGATGAACATACATACATACATACATACATACATAGCCTGTCAAACTCATAACCCTCCTTTGGCTTTGCCGTAGTCGGGTAAAAAATGAATTCAATGTCGGCAGCCCGACCCCACAGTAAAATACCATACGACATAGTACTGTGAAAGTAGCTAAAGTAGACCTCAACTGATGTCAACTGCTGTCTTATCTCTCTAACAGCATAAGCCGCGGAGCTTAGTCTTATGTGAGGTCCCCAAGGTGGTGCTAAGTGCACACTCGGTCTTAATAAAAAAAAATACCAGCCGATAATTGTCCCACTGTAGGACAAAGGCCTCTTCTCATACAGAGAAGGCAGGAGCATTAATCGCCACGCTTGCTCAAGGCAGGTTGGTTATCAGGCATGAGAGGCCTTAACCACTAGGCCATCAAGACACACACACACTTTGCCTAATTCGAACGTCACTTCAGAATTCTTGGTAGCCGTATATACAACTACGTGAACAAACAATGTAATATCTACCCACTCAATAAATTTGACTGTAAGGAGAGGGTCTGTAAATGGATTATGAGCCTTAGCTATGACGAGGTTGAAAAAATACTCAATACATAGATTTAACCCACACCCCCTTCCGTCCAAACAGTACCTACCACAACTCTAATACATTCTTCATTCACCACAACACAAGACACACTACATAACACTACACAATACAACATTACACTACACAAAACCACACAACACAAACAAACACAAACACTATACAATGGGAATTTTCACTAATTAATTTAATTGAGTTTCTTAATTAAATCTTTATTTTCTGTTTATGTATAGGGTACCTACACCGAGATTCTCCGAACTTCATATTTTTGTCTAACCGTTGTTAACTTGAGAGCCTGATACCCATAACACAAGTTCAATCTTAGCTTGGGTGTCAGAAGTGTATAAGTTTTGTGTCAACTTACAATTTATGTAATATAACTACAATTATAAACTTAGTGCTAACTTATATTGTAAAACTGGAAACAAAGATTATTATTATTAAAAAAAAAAAAATTTGGCAAATTTCTCAATTTTTCCTAATAATTGAAATTATTCCGAACGCTGATTAATTTTAATGTATTCTAAGTATATTAAGCTAAGCTTTGTATCTATATATGGTCTTGATTTTGCTCGATAGTAATTGTAACATGATTGACATAATTTGGCAAAGGAAATTGAATTAGTTTGACGTAATTGATTGAATTATTGAGATATTGTCAGTCGGTTCATTTTGGTGGAAATAATCTGAATTGTAAACATTGATTGCTCATCCCGCAATCTTGAAATGCCACTCTGTTGTTTACCTTGACCGACATTGCGCGTCGAATTAGCAGGCTGAAGTGGAAGTGGCCGGCCACGTCTGCTCACGGACAGACGGTAGATGGAGCAGACACGCTCTAGAGTGGAGACCGCGTTTGGGCAAGCGTAGTGTGGGACGCCCTGAGGCACGATGGACCGCCGATTTGAAGAAGGTGGTTGGCAGCGGATGGATGCCGGCTGCCCAAGACCGGTTTGGTTGGCGATCTCTGGGGAAGGCCTACGTTCAGCAGTGGACGGCAATAGGCTGATATGATGTTTACCTTGATATTGCAAGATCTATGAATGATTATTAATAATGCATAGCTATGAAGCTTTTACCTGCTCAGAAAGATTATTATACTAGTTATGAGCGAATTTGTAAGCTGACCATTTAATTTAATATTTCATACATTTTTGTTTTGACATTATCTTTACATAGTACACAACCGGCCAAGTGCGAGTTGAACTCGCGTGGAAAGGGTTCCGTACTATGCCAATTGATAGAATTCTTCTTGGTTTTTCTGTAATCTATTACAAGCAACTTCGTATTTTTGTTCAAAATTTTAGGCTCAGTAGTTTCGGAAATCAGGGGGGGGAATGGTCAATTTTCGTCTTATTTCATGAATAAAATCAAAACTATTTATTTTACAATAAAAACAAATATATTTGAGATCCTCATTACGAGCCCTTTCATTTGTTATATGACCCAGTAAGGTTTGCAAAACTTTTCTTTTTCAATTCCTGATTGGTCCCCTGAAAATTATCCTTATTTAAAAAAAAAAATATTTACTTTGCTCATCTGTGTTTGGGTCATAGGATTACACCATCCTATCAAATTTCACCTGATTTGGTCCAGTAGATTCGGAGCACGAGCACGAGCACGAGTGATCCTATATTTTCGAAACCCTAAAAACAAAGTCACTCCCGTCGTGTGTACGTTTAGCACTTTAAGTATGCAACGGATTTTAATGCGGTTTTCATCAATTGATAGAGTGATTCAAGAGGAAGGTTTATACGTATAGTTTAATCTATATTATACCCGTGCGAAGCCGGGGCGGGTCGCTAGCAATATTTCCTACGACTCTTTTTATTAACTCCACTTATGTCCTCCTCTGACATTTCAATACTTAGCTACTAAACTACACTTTTTAATTTATTTGTTTTTTTTTTGTTTTGTGCTTCATTAATGGCCAAAAACGTCGTCGACGTTATGAGTAGTTAGAATCCATAAAGTCTGACAACCAGTCTAAACAACAACTAAAAGGCAGTCGCTTCATGTAAAACACTGGTATTCAGCTGCATTCGGTTAGACTGGAAGCCGACCCCAACATAGTTGGGAAATGGCTACACAGATGATAACTTTATTAATGGCCAAAAATATCTTATCTTAGAATGTACCCAAACAATCTGCAAGATTTTTATGTAAGGCTACTCATCCATACTTCCTTACTATCCATACTTAATATTATAAATGCGAAAGTAACTCTGTCTGTTACGCTTTCACGATGAAACGGCTGAACCGATTTTGGTGAAATTTGGCATGAAGATAGCTTGAACCCCGGGGAAGGACATAGGCTACTTTTTAACCGGGAATTCGACTGCATTCACTATAACCGACATTCACGCGGACGAAGTCGCGCGCAAAAGCTAGTGTTTCTATAAATAAAGAATCGCATACCATATATCTTATCGGTCTTGTTCATAAAAAATGCTTATCGAAGGTTTAAGACACTCATTAGTGAAAATGTTCTATATGCATTTAAAACCTTTGATAAAATTTTGTATTCATAAACGTTCCATAAACCTACTGTAACTAAAATGTTGTTATAAATCAAAATATTGCCATTATAATGAAGTTATCCAACAAATTGACCAACACATCGAATCGGTTAACGAGAATATCTGTCTACGCACCTAATAATTGAGACCATAGACACTATTACGTAGTTTAAACTATTTTATTGTCTACAGATTCGACACTTTTGACGTGTTACAGTCATTGTTACATGTCAATGATTTTGATATTGTAAATGTCAACCGCGCGAAATTCGAATTATATTTTTTATTTTCCATTAAAAATGGAATCAAGAGCTGAGACTAGTTCCAGCAAAAGGCAAAGAAATGAAAACTGGTTGGAGGAGAACAGTAGGTACCTACAACCCTACTGTTTCAGCAAGAATGTGTTCAAAGTAAGTTTTGTTTTGTAAACATTCTCAATTTCTTATGCTCATTCATGCTAGCTTTTTCTTCTATTTCTTATATTGTTTTGAAAGAATTGATCAGGGATAGGGTCCCCAAAATAGGAAATAAAAATACAGATTCAAAAATCGACGCCTACAATTGTGGCGGCCTTCTATTATTTACGAATTAGGTAGGTACCTATTCTAAAATGATGATGAATTTTGTGTATGTAGGTATTTACCTAATTAAACCTAAGATTTTGTACTTCAGTTTCAACAATATGGTGAAGAATCCAGGAACCTTACAACTCTGTATCGTAAGAGGAAACAGAGATTCCAAACAGATGGTGGTTCGCCGATATTCAAAAAGTCACATTGAAAGTATTATTTATAAGTAACAATAAATTAAACTTTTTAAACCTGAATTTTATTACTATACTACTCGCTACAATGTCTCCATATAAAGCGCAGCAGTAATAAAGCGTAACGCTTCCGAAAGTCTTTATCGTCCAAGAGAAATGGATCGCTTCTATTTCTGTAAACCATTATTCGAAGCCGACGGTTTCCGAAATGTGTAACTAATTGTTTAATAGTATCCAAGGTTTGTAAATCTTGCATTGTTTATGAGAATAAACTAAATTAGTTAAACAGAAATACAAATTCAAATAAATATATCCGCAGTTCTTCAAAGTACGATTGTTTATGAAACTCATAATTGGCACACATAGGTAGTTAACATGCACACATACATAACATTTGTACGCCAAATGATTTTTTTAATTAATCAGCTGTCGTACGGCAGCCATTTTTTCCCTATAACGCTGTTATAGTAGGGTCCTGGCTTTCATAACTTTATAATAGGTTTAAAGAACGTTTTAGTGCTAAAATGCGTTTATGAATAACAATTTTTGACAATTTGACTATAGCAAGGCTTTAAGTGTTCTATAAGTTTTTATGAATAAGACCGTATATCTTTAATTTTATATCTTACTAAACAGATTTTTCTACGAAAGTAATAATTTTCTTTAACATATTCACTTAAAAAGGACTGGCCTAGTGCGACTCGGACCCGCGCACGAAGGGTACCGTACAGTCAACAGCAAAAGTAGATGATCAAAATCAGAAATTCAATACTAATAAACGGAGTTCGCGTCAGAACTGTGTGGCGTCGAAGTGATTCAAAAGTATGTGTGTGACAATCACATACTTTTAATAAATGAACTAGTAATAAATTAGTGTTAGTAAATTAGTATTACATTTCTGATTTTGATCATCTACTTTTGCTGTTGACTGTACCATTATCTATACAACATTAGACATCGAACAAAAACGGCAAAAAATTACGTTTGTTGTATGTGAGCTCCCTTAAATATTTATTTTATTTTGTTTTAGTATTTATACATCATCTGTGAAAATTTCAACTGTCTAGCTATCACGGTTCATGAGATACATCCTGGTGACTGATAGACAGACAGACGGACAGTGGAGTCTTAGTAATACGGCCGCGTTTTTACCCTTTGGGTACGGAACCCTAAAAAGAAAGATCTTCAAAAAAACTTTCCTAACCGAAGTTACATTGAAAAGCAATAAGTGCGTATACACAAAAAACAGTTGACTGACGTAAAATTTTAATAACGCACAGTGAACATTACGAATTTCCAGAATATCTAACTCGAAAAATAAACAGTACCTACCTCGTAGTTGCCGATCGTAAGGCTCTGTTTACTGACAATAGAAATTATTCCCCCTTCAGTATTGTTACGATGTAAAAATACACGTCTAGCTGTGACGTTGAGTGATGCGTTCCACCGCGTATCGCATTGTCTGCTGCCTCAAAGAGATTGCACAATATGAAATACTTCAGCATGAATCGCGACTGCCTCATTGAATACGGACGCAACTGACGGCACTATTCGGCGCTGTAGTCTACGAATATTCTGTATTCATATATAGATTTCAGCGGCGAATGCATCAGATATTAATAGTCTATAGGGAATACTTAATGAGATGGGCTGGTTTGAGAGTGGTTTCAATGGAATTGAATCTGGTTGGGAGGCGTACTTTCTTCTGAGAGATTAAATTGATTTCAAATACGGTTTGCGAGATGGATTAGTGAGTTTTTTTGGATGAGAATGTTCAAGAAAAACATATAAAGGCTATGTTGAATGTAGATACAGTTTCAGAAAATGTACAGCATGTTTTACTTTATTTGTAATAGCCACTATTTTACAACTACTGGGGCCCTAGTTATATAACCCAAATTGACAATCTTCAATCGATGACGCTAATATAAAACTAATCTATTGTACCTATATGAATGACGTCATCTCAACGATAAGTCACGTGATCGAAAATCAAAAATGGATTATAACGAGGCGTTAATTATAATTATTGTAGAAAGAGATACGTTTCTAACTTAGCTAGGGGGGGGCTAAAATCGATAACCTAATAGAAAACTAATCTAATGTATGGGAATGACGTTATCTCAACGATAAGTCACGTGACCGAAAATCAAAGAGATACGATACGAAACGTTTGTTACTTGGCTACGCCTACGAACTGTTTTTATGATAAAAAGTAGTCGCACCTCTATTCATTTTTCCCACCACAATCATCACTTACATTAGCTTACAACTCTATTCATAAATCAGCTGAAATGGTATCAAACCCTCAAATGGGAAGGTATGTAAAATATCTAATAAAAAAATCTTTTACCCAAAAGACCAGCGCCTTCAAAAAGTAAAAAATAACTTTAAATTCGCAAGTCGGCGGCTTTGGTTTTGCTTGTTGTTTTGTATTGCCACCGACTTGCGAATTGAAAGTTATTTTTTACTTTTTGAAGGCGGTTGTCTTTATTGTAAAAAATTTGTTTTTCGCTTTTTGTGATACTTCTCATCATAGAAACTAATTACGAAACGGCGACACCAAAAAAAATCTGTTATCCCTTAATTTTCAACCCTTAGGGGTGGAATATTTTCTTGAAATTTATATGGAACCAAATTTGAGGTATCCACTATCAATTAAAAAAAGAATCAACGAAATCGGACTACACTGAAAAAAGTTATGAGTGGTCAAACATAAAAATAAATATATAAAAAATAAAAAAAAATGTTCATAAAATGAAAACTACTGAGCCAAACAATGTTAATTTTTTATGGGACCAAATGGCAGCTATTCCGCATCAAACTAAAGAAGAATCACGTAAATCGGATCATAAATCTCAGAGTAATCGATGTACATACATAAAAATAAAAAAACCAACTGAATTGAGAACCTCCTCCTTTTTGAAGTCGGTTAAAAACGAAATCCCCCAACACATTCTATCTCTGGGTCAAAATTAACCGATTCAGAATACCCTCATCATAGATACAGCACTATTATGATAACAGTTCCTGTGCTGCAAATATTCAAATTAAAACAACCCTTTGAGTTACACCTGCAAATGTGGGACACTGTTTAGTGAGATAGGATGCGGATTATTGTGGTAATATATTCTCGTTTGCTTTAGGCTATGGAAGCATCATGGTTGTACGGTTTTCAGGACTACAAAACGAATTTACAAAAAAGACAACCGCCTTCTAAAAAAATCCTTATCTTTGGTTTTGTATGCTTTTTTTTCACCTTCAAATTTTTTTTACTTTTTAGTTTTTGAAGGCGGTTGTTTTTTTGTAAAAAGTTCTGCTTTCGATTTTTAGTGGCTACTTTCATAATCCAAATGAATTAAGAAACTTTAACATTAAACCAATTAAGTCATCCCTTAATATTCCACACTTAGAGGTATAGAGGTAGGAATATTTTCAGTGGCGTGCCTAGGGGTCCAGGTTAGGGCAAATCCTATAGACATTTTACGATTAAGAGAAAATGGGCAAATCGGGTAGTGATTAGCTCATGTTATGCTGATTAGGCTGATATGACGATGATGATGATGCTGACAAGTGCAAGCCCGGCTTTTCGGCTTGTATGAAGGTCCCGCCACTGAATATTTTTATGAAATTGATATGGGACTAAATTCAAAGTGTACACTATATAAAATAATCATCTTTCACCATTTAGGAAGCTACGTTATTTCTGAATATTTTATTATCAAACATTTGGAGTCAGTAAGAAAATTCACGCAGACGAAGTCGCGGGTGGGAAGTAAAATTATTATATTACTAGTGGTTTTTTAGTTACTTCGTAGCCTAATTACACAAAATTATAAAAAAAAGAAAGAATACAATTTAGGCTACGAGATGTATTCAAGGCAAGTTTTCTGCCTACGCGACACGCTACGGTAATAATACTAATCCAAAAAAGCGATGGCTACCTCATTAAAACTCTATTTATAATACTCTTTTATACCCTAATATTCCATTGTACAATATATATAAAAACAAATTGCTAATATAAAAAAAATGCGATGTCTACGAGATGTCTACGAAAGAAAGCCTACGGCCTACGCGATCGCTACGAGAATAATATTTCAACAAAAGCATTTTCTGGAACTTTTTATTTTAACCCTTTTTAATTCTACAATACAACAACAAATTAATAAAGACTAAGATTTCAAAGAATATAGCAGCGTCGTCAAGACGTCTACGAAAGAAAGTCTACGGCCTACGCCGTAATGCTACTCCCGTAATATAACTGCAAAAGCGTTGCTGCCGAATTTACAAGAACTCTGTCAGTTTTACACCCCATGTATCAATAAATTGGAAAAAATACAGGTTTTTTCAATACTTCAATACCAGTATTCAAACTTGAATCAATCTTCAATATTTACAATATTGATACAGCCACGGGCGCGCTAACGTAGAAGTCGATTCTGGAATTTGGAATACGACTGCCCCATAACTTATTTTTCTTTTCTGAATGACTCTTCCCAATATTAGGCGTCGGCTATCCTCGTTACTCGGCATCAGGATGCTTTAACTTGGCTTGTCAGGTTTTTAATATGAAGGGTCTTCAAGTCACGGGTCACAGTAGAGCCATGTGGCTGGTGGTCGACCTCTGTCGTGCTTTTTCTCAGAAAGTACTAGCGCTCAATTTATGTTATGGTCGACTTCGTTTCTCTTTATGTGTCCGTACCATCTCAGACGACTTTCTCGAAGCTTGTCTGTAATGGAGCGACTTTAAAAATTCCTCTGATGATTGACTCATTTCGTCTTTTGTCTAGTTACCCCGACGGCCCATCTAAGTAGGTATCTTTATTTCGTTAGTGTACAGTTATTGTTTGTTGTCATATCCATTCAAAGTCAAAGTCCAATCATTATTTCAATTCAAACATTAAAAGGCACTTTTCAACGTCATATAAGAAAATTTGAGTCGAGTTGCCCCTTCCAAAAGGTAGTTACGTATGGAGAAGAATAGGCAAGAAACTCCATACTTACTCTTTACAGGAATTGTATAATTATACGATGTACCTTGAATATAAACCACTATATGTGTGTTTACATATTTACAAATATTGAAACAGTAGGCGATTCATCATCGCCGGCCTAACCGCTGTTTTATAGACCTGTCATTTAGTGTTCACAGGCATTCTTCCATCAGAAAAAATACATCGACATTCATTTTAGTATAATTTTAAACGACAGGTACAATTAGTAGCACCGATCGACATGAATAAAACCTTCAAACTAAATAATATTGTAAACGAAACGGATATTTTCAATTCAATGTTAACGTAATTTAACATAACGTTACGTTTACTCCGTACGTTTATGCTATGCCCTAAGATTGAAAGTCTGTTGATCGTAGTCAAGCTTACAAGTACCCACTGAAACCGTTTGTGTTAACATCCACATACCGACGATGGTCGAGAATTCTCGTAGAACCTGTACGTATTGGATCAAGTGGAAATAATCTTGGAGCAGTTTATTACGTTCCCAATATCGTGGCGGGCGATTCGATTGCGCGCTGCACGACCGAAATTGATTTCTAAATAATTCGTCTATCGAAATGGAGTTTTTTGGTGGATTATTTGAGGCTCGGAATGTTTTTGGAGAATGTTGGTGTGAATGTTCGATCTAAAACTACTTAGGTGTACCTAAGTGTAGCACATACTATATTATTATTATCATCCTTTTTTATTGTTTTCTTTGTTAGTTTGTCCACGCGTCAGTTCGTCAGCATTTATTAGTTTTACTGACCGGTTAACTTCAGTTCACAATTGGATATGAAACAGTCATCATCAAAGTCTACTGAAGTCAACCGGTCAGCAAAACTAATAAAGGCTGACGAACTGACGCGTGGACGAACTTTATTATTTTGAAACGATGAAATAATTGAAGTTATTATCTATCTATACTAATATTATAAAGCTGAAGAGTTTGTTTGTTTGGTTGAACGCGCTAATCTCAGGATCTACTGGTTTGAATTGAGTTTATCCTAAGCATCACTGACATCGGTAAACGAAAATATCGTGAAAACTGGACTTATACGTCATTTAAATCTAGTATCATCATTTCGCCTTGATCAAACGTGGCGATCAATACTCATGACTTCTTTGAAGAGAGAAGAGGCCTTTTCCCTACCGAGGAACAATAATAATGCTGGTATTATAATTTCCTTTGTATGCTCTATTGTTACATAATTGATCATAAATTGTAAGCAAAGTGTTCACATTTACAACAATTACAACAACTGTTGTGTACTAGCAGAAAACATGAGTAGTTAAGGCACCTAAGAAAACACGATTAATTTACGTTTTTAACCTGTTTTACAAGCCTATCTAACATCTTCATCTACAAACAAACACCCATACGATAAATCAAAACATTAATTCATAATATCTATCAAGTATTGAGCACGTTCATTTGTCAGTTAATTGTGTGCGGACAATGCACTGACCTGGTCTAAACATGTTGCCCCATTGTCCGCGGTTCCGCCCACTGTGCAGAACAGAACATGTTAATTATAGCCCAAATGATTCTCCGCCACTGTCACGAGCAATGCACCTCATTAATTATTCCATCCTTTTGGCGTCGCGATTTACGTCATGTTGATTTACTGCTAAGTTTGTGCTTGACCTAAAGCGTGTTGATCAGAAGTTCTATTCTTTAAAAATCTTCTTTGTTATTCGGCAGGAGTGGGAAATCCTCATGAATGTCTAATAAGTGGGACAGTCTAGGCAGTGCCGGACTCTTACCGGCCAAAACCACACTCTTGGCATGCGTCCGCTGACGTGGTCAGAGTTCTGTTTTTACATCGTTTTAAAGTTATTAATCTTTAAATTTTTAAGTTTCTATGTTATTTAATTATTGCATATGGGTTTTGTTTTATTTTATTTTTAACAGCTTTACTTATAAGACGAAAAGGTGATGAGAGCTTAAGGCATTATGTAATATTGAGTTCTTATTTTCATTATTGATTATTCTAACAATTTTGTTTACATTGGATCTATTTGTAAATTAAATCCGAACGGTCATTATGATTTCCAGTTATAAACTACATGTTCTTTCTTGCACGCCGTCCAGTACAAAATGGCGGCTGGCACCGGAGTTAGCCACTTTGACGTGTTGCTATGTCAGTGTTGGGAGTTGTCCAATTTACGTGCACGCGATTTTTTCGGTAATTTTGAAAGCTAGGGAGTTGTTTTATTTTGCATACCGTAAGTGGCAACTCCGCGTATTCGATGACATCAAAACATGATTTTGGGTCAAAAGTGGAGTTAGCCGGTTTGCAGGTTAAGCCATCGATTTTATTTTGGTATCATATTTTGCTTTTTACATTACTATATTTACTACTTTTATGCAGAATTCGATTACGTACTTTTATCCTACTTTTCCTACAGGCAAACAGTTGAGGCAGACTTTCAGGTACTAGCTTTATTTCTTATCATTGTTCCAATTCTAGACGCTGCTTTGCGAAGATGGGGCAATCTGAAAGAATGTGCGGCACATCTTCTTCGACTCCAGGCTCGCAGGTGCACGATAGGCTCTCCTTACACTTGAAGCGATTTCGGAGAACGCTCACTGCTCATCTTCTGCTTCATCAAAGTCATGGAGAGAGATCAAGATAGAGGTACACAGAACAGCAGACTTGCTCATTTCACTCACTCATTTATACGTAAATCGTTTACCATGCGCAGGCGTCGCACTCTATGTCAAAGCAGGGAAGACAAGAGTTTAATCAACGTTTAACTGTTTTCTTTTAAAATAAGAATATATTTAAAATATCAGCAATAGTGTAGTGACATAAATAATGTAAACAGCAAAGTTGGTAGCTGAATTGGCTTGCAGTTGTCTTCAATGAAAATATGTAATTTCGTGCGGAAAATTGTTTCTCTTCTTTGTCGATGGACAAAAAAGGGAAAAGCCCACTTGGTGCTAAGTCAACCGCTATCAAAAGACTTCTGCCATACCAGAAGCCTCGCAGATGCGCTGCCATGCCATTGACAATACATTCTTAGCTATATCCCTGTATCTATTCTGAGTTAGTTATTTTTTGTTGTCATATCTCTGTCAAGTTAAACTGACCAATAAGATTAGTTATTTTAAGTGACGTCCCAGCGTGCTAATAAATTAAGGCTATAACATTTCACGCAAACCACTATTTATGACTATTTGTACCCATTACTTTTAGCCCTTAAACGAACAGACTACAAAGACCTATATTTCTACCAGTCTTATATTTAAAATTTGTTCTGAACGAATTCATTGCAAGAGTCGCGCGTCGGGCTACCGTGAAATACCCCCGGGATTGTCTGAGCTTTATTGTCCATTGCGGTCGAGCAAAGGCCCGTAAAAAATTTAACTGTCATCTAATTTTTGGTAAAGACTACGGTTATATCTCATGGAGAAATATGGGTTTTAGGTACAATTAAATACAGACGCTTTATCTTCCGTGCTTGTTGTATTTTACGCGATTTCAGGACTTTATTTTTAAACAAGGTTTGTTTTATTACACTTTTATTTGCAGGTTTAATATACAAAGTGTTTCGGCCCAACATATTTTATACGGATAAGTTTATTATAATTTGGACGAGTAGGTTTTTTCAACCTTCGTAAAAGTATGAAAAGCGTTTTTTGCACTTTATAAGATTACAGCCAGATGAAGATTGAAATGTTGGACCGGTTGAAAAATCAACGAAAAGCTAACAAACCAGAAGTAGCAAAATATGACGGCATATTATTTGTCGTCATATTTATTAAAAAGTTATTATTGGTCGACTAAACGGTCATTTATGAATCAGCCAACGCAAATTCACACCTGTGAATCTATAATAGAATCTAATTTAAAACAGTAATATCCGTCTATACCCGTTAAATAAAGTAATTGACGCGACAAATTGACACGGCAAAGAGCGTATTCAACGGGAGCCTGTGTTACTGTATGCTTTTGTGCCGGTGTGTAATTTTAATGAGTTTCTCGCTAGGCCGGCGACATCGCCCGCTTCGCCCCGAGTGAGGATAGCTATATTAGCGACCCACCCGAGAGCCGGAAATCCCCCGCCGACGCCCCAGCACGTATCTAAAGAACGTTTAGTGATGGGAAGAAAGAACAATTTGGTTGTCGATACTTTGGAGTGGTTGTAATAGAACAGGGTAGGTACCATTATAAAACTCTGATAACGAACTTTATCCAAAAATAATGTGCCTTAAGAAAAATAGTCAGATATGGACCTAGTTAAGCAAAACTTATACATATCAGAAATACATATAAAAATGCTCCTAGGCATCAAAAATGTCGTTCACATTGCTGTCAATGGGACAAGTACCCAAAAAGACTGTCAGCATTGCCACGTTGTATGGTAATGCAGAATTTCTTGGTCTAAGAATAGGCCTGACATAAGAATAGGTCCTAGTTGGTGGACGAAGGCATGATGTGTTTTTATCATCCAGGGCAATTCCATCATACGGTAGACATAGATGCGCTGAAATTGTTTTGTAAATGAACAAATTATGGGCAATAAACTCAAGTCAATAAACTACCATAAATATTACGTATTGTTGATGACGAAAAAGCGAACTTATAAATATTTCGATGTAATCTTCCCCAACATTTTGAAATATCGATATCCTTACCTACTCACCACACTATTAGCGCTATTAATTTCTACAGCAGCCATAAGCGAGGCAGTTGGCGTTATTAGCCTACCCTTTAATGCGTAATAATTTACTGCACTTTATATTAAACAAAACAGAATTAAAACTTTGCTAACTAAGAGAGGGGTCGTGAGTATAGTTAATAACCTTCCCTAAGCTTTTATTTTATTTTAGCTGTCTAATTTAATTACCTTTGTGTTTGTAAGTAATGTGCGCCATCTTTAGTAGTATAATTATACTTAGAAATAGGTACCTACCTATTCTTAATTATTATTTTAGAAACAAGAGTTTATTTTTCAGCTGGACATCATGGTACGGGATAACGCTAAATAAAAATTGCGCACTAAAAAAAAACTGATTAGGTACCTATATACTCATTTCCTTAAATTAATTATTACCTTCTGTCATTTTTTTTTCTCTAGATCTTATTATTATATTAGAACTCATTGAAAACATTCGCCCAAGTTGATATAGAAATGATTAAAAACAATAATTCTCAATGTAATTATTGAAACTATTATCAAAATATAATTCAATGCAAAATGTAATTAAAGCAATTTTTTGAAAGCATTTAGGTTAGGAATGCCTTATCGTCTATTAAATAATTATGAAACATATTTTGTGTCACCGAAATAATTGTAATTCATGCACGCACATTTCAATATCAATATTTGTGAAGGACGAATATTAACATTGCTAATATGAATTTGAATTCACATTTAATATTAAGTAAGTACCTACTCAGAGATTTCTTGGAAATTAATTACACATGTTTTAATAAGAACAAGATAATTAATGTAAAATTCATTAAATAAGTTGTTGCAAAATGTTAATAAAATGTCAAAAATTGTATGGAATTTTTGTTCGTGTAGATTAAAAAATGCCTTCGTTGACACATAGTAATTTATTATTGGGGTCAAGTTAAAGACAATGTTGTAGTCGCGGTCAAGACCATGTCGTGTCATTTCAAGATTTATAATTAATTTTGTATTTTAAGTAGTTAGTTTAGTTAAGTAAAGTCCGTACGTATCGATCGGTTATGGTTATGTTACGCTTGCCGCGGTCTGTCCGTGGATGGGTGACCATCGATGTCTTGTTGTTTTATATAACCCTTTTTTATGTTGTGTTTACTTGTACGAGGTTACAAATAAACAATTTTTCTTTCTTTTCTTTTTTTTATACCGAGACTCCTCCGTAAGGGTGTTACTACACCAATCGATCGACCGTCAATCGATGCCATCGATCGACATCGATCGACGCTGATCGATTGGTGTGGTTGCTTTAGCTGATCGACGGATACCGTTCGACTAACGATTGCCGGTCGATGGCATCGATTGACGATCGATCGATTGGTGTAGTTGCATCGGTCGGTGTTGATCGACTAACCCCGGCTATAATCTATCAGTAATAATAATCAGGCAGCTCGATCGACGTCGACTAATCCATTCTACCATCGATAGATGCCGTCGATCGACGATCGATCGATTGGTCTGGTAACACCCTTACTCGGAAAGCACGTAAAACTGTTGGTCACGGCTTTCATCTATAGATGTTTGACTATTGAAAACTTGCTGTCAGACTTTCGAACTACCCGTCGAAGTCCTTAAGTCTGTTTGCTAGTCTTACCGAGAGAGGTGTCATGTTACCCAGTATTTGGATTGTGGAGTTCAGAGTTGCAGTCGCTCCATGTAAAACACTAATATTCAGCTGCATTCGGTTAGACTGGAAACCGACCCCCAACATAGTAAGGAAAAGGCTTGCCCAACATAGTAATCTTGTGAAATGAAAACAAAATATATTTAAGATTATAAATAATAAAACATATCTTAAACCAAATAAATTACAACGGTAACACTATTAACGTACTATAATTAAAACATTACGGGGAAAATATAGTATAATGTGGGCAGAGGTCTATTAATAGTTGGCATAGCTCAATTTCCCATGTCCTTAGTATAGCAAGGAGATAACCGGACAATAATTCAAACCCATTACCTATAATTAATACTTATCGTCTGCTAAACAGTCGCATTTACAAGCTTTAGAAGATATTAATTTCACACAATCCAGGAACAATCTTACCTCAAAACTTATGGTAACCTAATCTTAGATACAGGTAGGTGTATGAACCACGTATGATTTTAATTCAAAGTTTGATCACGTGTGTTTTCTTAGTGCATCCCTGAAGCTAGGGCAGCTTGCGTTCTTATTCAAAGTTATATTACTTGAAAATTGTCTTGGCTTACTTTTAGCGACTTTGTTCGAGTGCAAGTCAAGTACCTATAGCATAAAGCAGACTTTCATCATCAGATGGAAGACGTCGAGTGTTGGACAAAGACCTCCCCCAAAGGTTGCGGGGAAGGGTTGCCAAAATCCCCACGCTATATCGGTGTTTTGGGGATCACAGTGAGGTTGTTAAGTACAAGGAAGCTGCTGGTACCCGACTTCCGGACTTTCCCTTAGTTGCCTTCTACGACACACACTGACACACATGATCACACACTGCTACATTTCGATAGAATCGATTCAGCTGGAAAGTCATCTTCCAGCAACGAGAAAATTGATACAACTCCAGAACCGAGCATAGAGACATGGTCAATTAATACTCAAACGCTACTCAATTTTAAGATGCCGTTAAGTCTCGTAATGTCACAGTCACTATGACATAAACTGATAGAGACAGCACGAGACTACAAAGTACGTAAGGCTGCGGAGCGTTTTGTGACGAGACTTATCTTAAAATTGAGTTGCGTTTGAGTATTTGGCCATGCGAAGAAGAGACTGAGAATAAAATGATAGGCCTTTTGATTACATAGACAGTTTAGAGAGATATGCTATTGGTTACGGCTGTAGTCAAAGCATATTCAAGAAATGGTTACTCATAAGATGTGCGAATGCAGTGAAGTAACAGTTTGGAGTTTTAATTCGTGTCGGGCATTAAGTCCGCCTTTGTAAGATACAAAGACGGACTGTGCATAAAGTATAAATAAATAAATTAAATAAATTAATACAGGAAAGATTATTTGTAATCGAACTAGTACAGTCAACAGCAAAAGTAGATGATCAAAATCAGAAATTCAAAACTAATATAACAACTAATATAATATAATATACTATAATACTAACTACTGGCATAGAGTGGGGATTATCCAACGTCCTGGAAGACTTGGACTACGCCGATGTCCTATGCCTGCTGAGTCACACCCACGCCGATATGCAAGCAAAATTGAGCGATCTACGACAGGAGGCGGCAGAAACCGGGCTTAAAATAAACGTCAGGAAGACCTAGGAGATGAGAACTGGTGTGAAGAACCACTCACCGTCGCTGATTGGCACAGAGGTAGTGGCACGCGTCCACAAATTCACTTACCTCGGGAGCGTCGTGGTAGAGACTGGGGGCAGTGAAGAGGACATCGCTTCACGGATCGCCAAAGCCCGAGCAACCTTTGCGCAGCTGAGACCTGTTTGGCAGTCGCAGAAACTGACCCGAAGGATTAAACTCAAGATATTCGGGTCCAATGTGAAATCCGTGCTGCTTTACGCGTGCGAAACGTGGAAGGTCACAAAGGACATCTCACGCCAAATCCAAGTTCTCGTGAACCGCTGTCTTCGTCGCATTCTCGGAATTTACTGGCCCGAGACCATCTCTAACGTAGAGCTGTTAGAGTAATGCCACGAGAGCCCGATCGACCGCCAGATCAAACGTCGCAAGTGGAGATGGATTGGCCACACGCTCCAAAGGGACCCCGACCACATACCCAAACATGTTTTGGATTGGAATCCCCAAGGAAAAAGAAAGCGTGGCCGTCCCCGTCAAACCTGGCGTCGCACCGTGTTGGCAGAAGCGGCGAGCATCGGAATGACGTGGAGCGAGGTGAAGCGTAAAGCTCAAGATCGATCGCGCTGGAGGACATCTGTGGACGCCCTCTGCCCCATCTAGGGGACATAGGAAATTAACTGCTGTACTTACATATAAAAGTTACCTCTTATAAACAAAAAAGCTTTTTACAAAAAAGACAACCACCTTCAAAAACTAAAAAGAGAAAAATAACTTTAGCACAGAACACACATTGACTTTAGTTTCGAAATTCAGTGGCTTTGTTCTGTTTGTTGTATTGTATTGCCACCGACTTACGAAACTAAAGTCAATGTGTGTTCTGTGCTAAAGTTATTTTTCACTTTTTAGTTTTTGAAGGCGGTTGTTTTTTTTGTAAGTAGCTTTTTATTTTCCGCTTTTTAGTACCTCCTTCTCATCCAAATCTATTAAGAAGAAATTGAAAGTTAACTACTACAAAGATTGATGAAAGTAAAACGTCGTCTATTTAAAATTTTTGGGTATTTGTTGATTTTTCAAAAGTGCTGAATCAATTTCGATAAAATTTATATGGGACCACCCCTGAAGCATACCCTATCCATAAAAAAAGTAAATAATTTTCAAAATCGGTTTACGTTTGCCGGCGAAATCGCGCACATACTTAATGCAAATTTAAGACTTATACGGTTTTCTCATGGATGCCATTGTCAGAACTGGACCAAATAAAAATGGGACCACACGGGAAGCACTAGCTTTCAAATAAATAATAAATAAATAGAAGAATCATCAAAATCGGTTCACCCAGTTCAAAGAAATAAGGCAAACATAAAAAAAAATACATACGAATTGATAACCTCCTCCTTTTTTGAAGTCGGTTGAAAAGCTACTTAACCTTTAAATATTATTATTTAAGAACTTGCTCGTAATTTGCAATATATCAGAAAACGCCATACGAGCCTTTGCTCTGCAGTGGGACATTTAATAAATATTATTATTTTTTTAGTGTAAAAAATAAACCACATTTAGATACTTCCTTTGAGCACTACAACTTTGTTGTCGCAATTTTTTTCCAACCCGGATAACAGTTTGGCCGCAACTCGTCTGATTGCCGGTTCTGCAGCCGAAATTGCAGCCACGATCATAATCAGTAGGTATGTAGCACCGTTTTTTTTCTTTATTTTTGGTATGGCTTCTCGCAGATCAAGGAGGTTGTCGGCTGCTTAACCGGACTTTCCAGTGGTGCCTTTTAAGATAATTTAAGGCGTCCAACCAGGGCAAAACACTTATAAATTAAGCAACTACACGCTTACACGCTAAGGGCACCCCCTGTGGGGTACGGGCCTCGGCTTAGGGCATCGCTTCAGCAAAGGGACGGGCTGTATCAAAATCTGTAGTAACGCAGTGCGCGAGATGCCTTAATTATTCTTTAAAAGTCGATAGTTTGTAGATAGGTAGGGTCCTCCAAAACGAAAAGCACCCTTTAGTTAGAGAAAAAAAATTGCACTCCGGGAGTGCCGGCAGAAGTGAAAACTTGATTATTAACGTTGAGCATGTTTGATATTTTGGAATGGTTAGGGAATAATTTTGCACCAATTGCTTTATCAGTATAAAAGTACTATCATTTATGTGGTAGAATACAATATTCATTTATTGCGCTATCGTACACAAACATGACAATTTATATTACATTAAAAATTTAACACTTTAAAACTATTACAATTATTTTACATTAAAACTCTCCATCCGTCTTACGCTTTTTCGATCAGGTCACGTGTCCTGACGCGAGTTTAAGATTTTATACCCATTACAGAAAAAGTGCTCAACGCCGCTAAAGAAGTTTTCACTTCAAAAAACTTGAATCTATTAGCAATTTAAATAATTAATCTAATCATCACGAAGTTCTAGACTACTGAACATATTAACTTTCTACAATTTAATTATCATCGTAATAAGACGTTCTTCCGAAATTTACAAGAAACATAATCAAAATTACCTTAACTCAAAGTCGATCCCTAAATATAGCACGATATTAAAATACAAATCTATTTCTGTATTCAACGGTACGTGGCAACAGCTTCTAAAAGTCAGATCGGAGGGTTTAAAAGTATATAAAGGCGATGGAATTGGCTCGGAAGGTGGAGAGACGGTCAATCGAAGCACTGAGACGACTCATTACTGCCTCTCGACGTACAAAAAACTTGGGACCAATCTGGTTTTATCTACTGGATAAGACATTTTAAGCTTGACCTGTTTATTGAAAAAGAAAACAAGGATCGCTGACCTATTTGTTGAGGACAGGTCTATTTGGTTTCACTACGTGTCGGAAAGAAGTAATTTTGAAGACGTTGCTTGAAAATTCCGCTTTTTATCAGGGAATGCTGACTTTTAGTGCGGAACGGTTAATTCAATTTAGGTAGTTAGGTAATAAAAATAAACTGTTCAAATAATAATCTCGAATTTTGCAATTTTATTTAACTGAAAGTTGACTTTTTAATTATCAGACAGCTTTTATCAGAAGACAGTTTAATAGTTATTTGGCGATAGAAAAATCAGCATTTAAGAAATTAAATAAAAAAAATTAAATGTTATTTTATATGTATAGTATAAAGTGTTACTTGCTGAATCGTTCATTCTATCCGGATTATTTTGTGGTACCAATACAGAAACCGTGGATCAGCTAAAGTTTCCAAACCAGCAATGAGTTCTCAAGACTTGTTATCAATTGGCATTCATTTAAATAATTGAATTAAATACGAACGAAAAGAAAGACGGAACTATTACAGCACAGCGAGATATGAAGTCGGTAATTATTCTAGAAATTTGACGTTCGACTCGTTAAAGTAAAGAAAAGTTTAATAACCGTTCGGTGAATGGAAACCATACTAGTTCCAAGTTTCGATAAGACGCGGCTCCACTTGGTTTCGACCACTTTTGCTCGCCTCACTTTATTCTTACGCTTCGTCGACACTTTTAATGACTTATCCGCTTTTCCTTATAAAGAAAAGAAATTCGTTTTGTAAAACAAAGTCATCGTCTTGATTCTCCACGTGGATATTACTTTCTTCAGGTAACTTTTGCCTCCGACGAAGTTAAATATCTATTCAAAGGGTAGGGAATAATAAAACCTACATTCATGTAACGTAGTCAAAGGAATTTTCAAACGGTTATTGAATCATACGTTTACGCTTGAGTTATAAAAATGTTCTTTCCATGAAATCCAATCAAAATGGCAACCAGGCGATATGCTTTGGATACCCTTTCTATGAATACGATGAATTAATAACGGGAGCAAACAAAACAAGTATGTATACGTTTCCATTATGGCAACAGGAATACGTGATATGTTATTGTATGAAATTGGCGGGGTCCGGGCGAGACCGGACGAAATCGGCGCAGACCGCGGGTTCGGGAAGGGAGCGGTGAATCGCGCAGATTAATTTTGTCGCTTTATTTGATTAAGGTATGCACGGAAAACACACGTTTAATTTTCGTTTTAATTGCCTCTTTATAATAAAATTTTACAGGGCAAATCAGCGTATCCTTCCCGTATTCTGTGATTTTCATAAAATGTAGGTAAAATGTAATTCTGTTGGGAAACAAGTAAAACCTATTCCTTTTTTATCACGTAAGAGTATTAATATTATTATTTTCTGTTCTAAATTAATTCTATATTATTTTTTTTTAAAAATAAGCTGTATATTAATGACATGTAGGTACAGTCAACAGCAAAAGTAGATGATCAAAATCAGAAATTTAATACTAATCTCTTAGAAGGTACCTGTCTAAGATTTAATTTAGTCTTAAACTTAATGTTTAAAAAGTAAAATTTGTTTAAAAATCGATCATATTATTCTAATTAAATCTATCTCATCCCAGGTTGGTACCTATGTCCCTTTTTTAAATTCGACTAAGGTAAGTTATACCTACCTAATATTCCATTTGAAGTTTAAATAAATATTCTAAAAATTACCAATTCAAATCATTATGTATTATTATTCATAGACTTTACGTGAGTAAACTTGTGTTGTAGGGACTCGTACTATTTATAAAGTTACACGTGTATGAAATCTTCATAACAAACAGCAAAAATGTATCCCCAATTTCGCTTACGTTTATTTATATAGTACCTAGTTTATGGAAATAAAATGGCATGCACACTTCAAAGACAAAATCGTCGAAAGCTTCTGTTCCAATTAATTCTACAGTATAAATAAAAGTTGATCCGCAGTTTTTATGCGAAAATTAATATTCCGCAGACCAAACATTGTTCGAAAAGTAAACGATCATTGTTATTCTGTATGTCAGCCTATCGGATTCGACTTTCGATATCTACTATTTTATTTCGAAAGAGACTTTTGGGCGCTTAATGCATTTTACATGTCAACAATAATGGTCTTCAGATTAATTTTGTCAGTTGTTTAGGTTGACTAAAGATCATCGCACACTTAACGATTCAACCGCTCCCGTATTTTTAGAAACGTTCGCATTCAAATCTTTGTGCATGTAAAAATATCACTTAAAAATTACCTACATTTCTCATATTGATTATGTATAATAGCTGAGATGAGATTGCTTCTAGGTTTTGAACTATTTTATTAGGGAGATTGATGCCAAAATGAAAAAAAGTATTGAAACATTACACTATACCTACATTAAAATTGTCAAAGAAAAAAAAGCTTTTTTACAAAAAATACAACCGCATTCAAAAACCAAAAAGTGAAAAATAACTTTAAAACTGAACACACATGACTTTAGTTTCGGAAGTCGGTGGCTTGGCTGTTCTATTTTTTGTTTTGTATTGCCACCGACTTCGACGCATCTGCAAGGCCTATGATATTGCACGTGTCTATGCACAACGGTTACCACTTAGGTACGTAGGCCGTAATCTTGTTTTCCATACAATGACATAAAAAGCGGTCAAGTGCGAGTCGGACTCGCCCATGAAGGGTTCCGTAGCAGCAAGTAAGGTAAATTGCGGTTTACGATTAATGACGTATTAAAAAAAAAACTATTACTAGTAGTAGTACTACTCTCGTTCAAACCAATTTTCGGTGGAAGTTTACATGGTAATGTACATCATATATTTTTTCTAGTTTCATTATTCTCTTATTTTAGAAGTTACAGGGGGGGGGACACATTTTACCACTTTGGAAATGTCTCTCGAGCAAACTATTCAGTTTAGAAAAAAATTATACTAGAAACCTCAATATCATTTTTGAAGACCTATCAATAGATACACCACACGTATGGGTTTGATGAAAAAAAAATGTTGAGTTGCAGTTTTATGTATGGGGAACCCCCAAAATGTATTGCTTTTTTTTCTATTTTTGTGTGAAAATCTTAATGCATCACAGAATACATCTACTTACCAAGTTTCAACAGTACAGTTCTTATAGTTTCGGAAAAAAGACAGACATGACGAATCCATAAGGGTTCCGTATTTTGCCATTTGGCTATAGAACCCTAAAAATACATATAACGGGGAGGAACCTCCGTAGCGTTTATAAAACGTTGTCGTCATGATTATCAATCACTCGGCAGATCAAGCTTGAATGCCCTCAGCACTTAGATTTTAGGTTACGTATTGATAGTTTTGAATTACAATAAAAGAAATGGTGACATGCTGCTTAACATTAATTTTACATCGTCATCATCATCACAACCTTTAGACGCCCACTGCTAGGCATAGGTCTCCCCCAATGGGGGGTTCAGCCGTAATCGCCATGGTTGGCCGAGGCATGTTGGCGATCGCAGTAGGTGTTATGCACGGAACAGATAAATAGAGTCTGTTCCGTGGTGTTATGGTACTCAGAAGGACGCTGCTGCCCATCCTCTGGTCAATATCTCTCTGTCGCCTTCTACGATACCGACGGGTAGAAATGGGGTGGTGCTATTCGCCACCGGCACCACACGGCGAATTTTACATCGTAACGAACTCAAACAAATCAATTGATAGTTAATGAACTAATCAAATCGTTAAACTCAACTATTCTAATCTTTATAATTCGAACGAACTATTCTATTTGCGCCGAAATATATGTAGGTACTAGCAACCCGACCCGGCTTCAGCTTCCTCGATAAATGGACTATCCAACACAAAAAGATTTTTTCGATTTGAACCAGTAGATCCTGAGATTAGCGCGTTCAACCAAACAAACAAACTCTTCAACTTTATAATATTAGTATAGATGTATATATCATATGAACCCAGTAGAAATACTAAACGAGTTAAGCAACCTAGCTAAGATGGTATTGAAGCAGTCTCGGGGTGCTATTGTGTGCGATAGTCTTTAATCGGCTTACGAAACGGGTTCGGTCCCGTCAGTGTAATGCTATCTACGTACTTTCTAGCCTCCATCAATATTAATGTAATTTAATTATAAAGTGCTTTATTAAAGCCGCAAGCTTTAGGTTTCTAGTGGCGTTGTTCTTGCGTGAATTGTTTAAAGGTCTTGTTAAGAACTGTAAATGATTGAACGGATAATTTGAGAACGGGTTTTTATGCTAACCACACATACTACAAATTGTAATTAAATTAAGTGCAAAATTATAATTAATGAATAATAAAACTGATAAATTGACTTGGAATTAACTGAATGAAAAAACTGAAAGATTCATGATACATTTGGTGGGACTCCTCGAAAGTACGGAGGTGGTCACATGAATTTTGATTGTATACTCTATAGGTATGTTACCAACTAAAATGACAGCTCCAATAATAGTTAGAAATGCTAATCAATTAATCTATGAACCCTTATGGCTGTGGAGCAAGACTAGCATCCACAACCAAGTATTTTTATCAGTGATGTGCTCACCCAATGTATACTATGCTCGGTTGCATAGTGTGCGTTTTATATAAGAATTAAACTAAATTCTCATTTAGTTGAACAATGTGGGAAGGTATTTTATTGTAACATGTTACACAGTACAACAGTACCTACCCCATGAAAGATGTATCTACTTGGTTGAAATAGTTGGTTGAGTTGTACTAAAAAGGTGCAAATTTTTTCTAGCGGACCTACATGATATTTTCATAGATGTATATTGACAAAGTACCATCATTATGTTATTTTTCTTAAACAGTCTCTTTAGAGATTCGCGCATACGCAGATTGTAAATCACTCTGATGGCTCTTTTCTGCAGAATAAAATTAGACTCGATGTCTGCAGCTCGTCCCCACAGCAAAATACCGTAAGACATTATACTTTAAATATAAAAAAAACAATTGATTCAAAGCAATGCAATTATTTAAAAGTAGCAATATCCACGGACATTAATTTACCGCCAAACAAGCGTTAACAATTACTTACGTCTTACAGGAACAAATTTGGTCGCCATTAATCTTCCAACGTAAGTAGATTACCGCAAAAAAAACTGAAGATAATTAAGTCACAAAACAAGAGCGATGATCACCGGCATATTTTAAAAATAATGTGCGGCCAATTTCACGGATTGCGGACGCTAGTCAGACCGCTAACAGGCTTGAAGTGAATTATTACATTATTACTTGCTATCACTAATTCTTCCTTGGGCTTAACGCGAATTTTTTATTTGAATGATGTTATTATGGCAAGTTTCTAAGGTAAGAAAGGGAGATTTTTACAACGTTTTAATAAATTTATTTCAGGCGGCATAGACCCACTTTAACCTAGTATCCGCACATTTAAACCTAGTATACGCACAAGTAGGCACAATATCATGCGTTATCGTTACAAAAAGCAACTAATTTTACGAAACGGTTGGCGCAGTGGTTGAGCGATCGACTGCTGTGCTGCGTGTCGCGGGTTCGATTCCCGCACGGAGCAAATTTTGTATGGCCTACAGGTAGTTTTTCCGGGTCTGGCTGTTTGTGTATGTGAGTTTATATGTTTATAAACGCACCCACGATACAGGAGAAACTCCTAGTGTGGGGCAAAGTTTAAAAAAAAAAAAAAATCTTGTAAGTATAATGTGCTCGGATGCGCATTAAAGTCTCCTAACACATAATAAAATGCCTCAGTTCCACATATTTGTTTTTTTTTTTATTTTCATCTATCATATTGTACAGTTACAGTAAAAGTTTTACAGTTACAGTTTACACGTAGTCTAGCTTTTAGGGTTCTGTACCCGATTCCGTCCCAAAGGGTGCCCAATAGGACCCTATTACTAGGCCTCCGCTGTCCGTTCGTCTGTCTATCAGCGGGCTGTATCTTTTGTACCGTAATAAATAGACACTTGAAATTTTAACAAAGTCTGTAGTGTAACAAATCTACTTAATCCTATCAAATAAAGGGATAAATAAGCAGACACTTAAAATTTAATAAATAAGGATGATAAATGGTATTATGAATGACAAGTGTAAGTATAGCATTATACTATATTAGCATATACTATAGTAGGTACAGGTCACTATGGCCGCAATAACAAATTAAATTAAGTAAAAAATCTATACTAATACTATAACGCTGAAGAGTTTGTTTGTTTGTTTGGTTGAACTGAAAAATTATTGTTGTGTCGGGTAGTCCATTTATCGAGGAAGGCTATAGGCTCATGGGAAGCAGGGTCGGGTCGCTAGTTAAACATATACAAGAAATACATTGAAGAAAATTTTATATTAAAGAAATACATGTGTTTTTCGGCGTTTTTTGCTCGATCATTTCTGCCTATATTGTGCGATGATACGGATATGTGCAAGTCCGACTCGCACTTGGCCGGTTTTTTTTAAGTATAATAGTTTCAGGAGAGGCCTTTGCCCAGCTATTGGACATTACAGACTAGCAAACTATAATTAGAGGTCCAACAGTGGCTTATTCTCCGGATTGGGCTAATTAATTCGTTTCCGGATCAATTTAAATTAACTATTGGTACCTAGCCCTATATAGAGAAAAATAATGGAAGAGATAAAATTCAGGCTAATAATAATAATCCATAGAATAATGGAGACTGTGACTCGTCGGCACAGTATAAGTATTAGTAGGTACTATCGTACAGTAGCGACACGCTACGCCCCGCACCGAAACACTATTCCTCACGTCTACCCGCGCCGCATTGGGTCTGGCAACGTATTCTAATTCAAGGGCTGACTCGTGGCGCGTAGAAACATATATTCGCTCAATTGTAAAAAAGAATATGAAATTATGTAAATTTTATCATATTAAACTATGACGTATACATGCACGTACCTGTTAAACTAAAAGTATTGTATTGTAGAATACTGTGTAAATTCCTTCATCAATCATCATTTCATCCTAAATGCAATGAGGAAATCACCTTGAGGGAATGACGAATTTTAACTAAAGCTACAAACTTCTTCGTAGGTACCTACTTACCTATTTGGAAGTTCGAATTTCAAGAATCGAGTACGTACATGAGAGAGAGAAACACTTGTTTTGAGGCCAGTATCGCGCGCTCGCTCGCTCTCGCGAGTGGCAGCCCTAGCGCTATTAACGCACACACACGCACGTATCTGTACAGTCTGCTATTTTGGTAGTTGTGTAGGCAATTATATCGTTTCGTTTGTATGAAGTGTCGTGGGTGTGTCGTAGGTATCAGATCACAGCCGAAACTACTGAAACTAGAAACGTGAAATTGTGTGAATTTTAGACTAACTAAAGAGTATTTATTACCTACTTCTTGGGCTAATCAACTTGTATTTAATATTTCAATTCAATATATTATTTTAAATTAAAATAATTTTGATAGTTTGTTGTTAAGGCACGTATGTTTAACTTTAATGTTACATGATACACATGTGAAATTTTAATAATATGTTTTAAATATGCCAATAATATTTAATATGTAAATATCAATACCTACGTTATATTTTAATTCTATTTTAACATGTTATTAGTGTCTGTGCGTTTGTGTGTTTAGAGTGTCAATAATATATATAATAATTATGTAGGTATGTGTGTATATAATATGCTACATCGCACATATGTTTAATTTCATTCTTAATATGTTAAATTAATACCTTTATTTAAATATGTAAATAATATGTAGGCAACATCAACATTAAAAGTCGGAAGTACATATAATAAAGCAATGGGAAAAGGCAGATGATGATTCAACTCACTTTTTACTTGCCTACAACAAAAAATACTCATCTTACAAAAACAACATTCAATGCAACCAAGTAGCAAAACGTTTCAAGCGTACAATTTATATAAAAACCACTTTTCCTGATAACGAAACTTAGCATAAATAATTATGAACTAGTCATTGTAGCGGAAAATGAATCCAGACTACACTGTTTAACAAGGGTTGTTAACCCCGTCTTGTAGGGCGGGATACGCCCTCTTACTTACTCTATTATTAATTACGACTTCACCCCGCCCTTCGCTAGCCAAGTGTAATGCAAATTATTGCGTTTTGCAATATTTTGTTTGTATCACGGAAAGTAAACGTTGTGTTCAAGGGATGTCGGGAAACACGCGATGTATGTACAGTCAGACACGTATGTGAAAAGGTTGTTGCGGGGTGACCACTGTTGCGTCTAAAGTTTAATTCAAAACAATTTTTTTGTATAAATCTTAACTAGGTTCACCTGGACTCCCTCCGTGCCTCGGAAAGCACGTAAGGCGTTTCAGTCGTTATGGGTAGTCAGAAGCCAGAAAGTCTGACAACCAGTCTTACCAAGGGGTATCGTGTTACCCAGAAAGTATTTTAAATGGAGCGACTGTCCGACCTCCAGGGTCGGACAGTCGCTCCATTTAAAATACTGTCATACAGGTGCATTCAGTTAGACTGGAAGCCGACCCCAACAGGTAATGTTGGGAAAAGAGTATATAGGCAGATGATAATGATATTATTTACTGCATTCCTAGAGCTCTTGAAGCGCTATAATTGACATCGTGTATTTTAAAGTGACAGTAAATAGAAACGAAACCGGAGAAATTCCGTAAGACACTCGTGTGCTATTTTAAATATTCTTTGGATCGGAAGTAGGTACTATTTTTAAGAATAGGTCATTTAATAATGTGGGTATGAAAAGCAGGAATCCAAAACCCAGTACGTACTATAAGAGCTCTTAAGACAGCGGATCGTAGTATGTTCTGGTGAGTTGTGGTGTGCTACGATTCGGGGGTTCTTTTAAATGAACGAAGGGAAAACGAGAGAAAAACTGTATTAAATAAATAGCACGTCGGCCTCTGACAGCGCCAGGCTAAATAATGCCTTCATATAAAAATAACTAACTATCTAACTAACTTCAATATACTTTCTAGAACAAATCCGGAGTGTTTAGACGAACCATTTAGTCAATGGTTTCGACCAGCATACCATATGCATGCAAACTTTACGGTACTTAAATTGCTACGATGTCAAAGTCAAATAATTTATTTCAATTAAACTATTAACAGGCACTTTTGGATTGTCAAAGAGTCGTTCAGTTAGTCAGAAAGTTGAAGCTAGTTTCCTGTTCCAAAACACAGGCAGGTTAAAAAATCTTTGTTCATGGAGAAGAAAGCGCAAGTACCTCCAAGGACCGTTTTTTTATTGTCTGATTGTTAAAGATGTTATAATATACTCCCACAATATACCTACTGTACTCATCTGTACATTACAAAGTAGATACAGTACACGTTACAGGGGCAATGAAGTGATTTGCATAGTGTATTATATGATTATACGTTTGATCCAGCCACGTATTAACGGTGCATGTTAAACTACTTGAGCGCTTGTTTCTACCCATTAAATATTAAGGCGAATTAGTATAATATCTCCTCTATACAGAGACCTATTACTTGCATTTATTGAAATATGAATATTTTATTAGCGAACTGATGTAATACGACTGTATGTTAATTACCTACATATTTGCGAACAACATAAAAATTTCGTCATATATGAGAGATCAAAGAACTCTGCAATTTCACGAATGAATTTACTTTTCTCGCTTTTTTTCGGTATTTTCTTGTAGTCACGTACCTTTTTGATTGCTAAGAATTAGTTGAACAATATTAGTGGTTTGAGATCTCAGAGCCACCGTGCCTACGTCATATAATATTAGTGTAGGTATATGCTGATATTTAGAGAAAAGATAAAAAGATATGGAGTTAAAAAGGTATACTTGCTAGTTTCAATGCTGGGCCATTTTACATTTATCAAATACAAAAGGTATGGTTGGTATGACATGGTCATTCGATCCACCCCAGCTCCCTAAGAAAGGCCAGCAGCGCCTTGACGTCGCTGGCGATCTCCCGTAGGTTACCTGGGTTAGCGAAGTACTTTGCCGTGTATGAAGCGACCCCAGGACACTTACTCACGTTCAATTGTGACAACTGGTTTTTATAATATGTTTTATAGAATATCTACTTTCTTCTGGCTATTATTCCAATTTATTTGAGGTCAACCTTCCTAGTACTTCTGCGCCACATGGTATGGGTATGAGTTGTCTGTTCGGTTATGCCGTTCGATAGCATGTCGTTTTATTTATTTGTTTATACTTCATGCATAAAGCCGTACTCTCTAAAACTGACCATAAATCATAATCCAGCAGATTAATATAGGGACTAGCCGACGGCTAGTTTTCAGCTCTGATGAAGTCCGAAACGTTCACTTCCAACCAAGACTGCGTAAACCGAGCTTTACGACCCGGCGCCGAGTCTTGTTGGAAGGACCATATTTGGTTATTGAACATGGTATTGTTAAGGGGCTTAACTACCTTCTCAAGAATGATATCTTGATACACTTGTGCCGATGTTTTGATACCTTTATCACAAAAATAGGGCTCAGTCACTCCTTCATAGCTAACACCCCACCAAACCATCACTGAAGTCGGATAATGCCCACGTTGCACTCTGTCGACTAATTGGGCAGCTTCCTTAGAGCTTTGAGCATAAATACGGTCATTTTGTTTGTTAAAATGTTGCTCAATTGTAAATATTTTCTCATCCGTAAACAAAATTTTTCTGTGACCTCCCTTTGCGTACCGCTTCAGTAGTTGTTTCGATTTTACCACCCCATTCTTTTTTAAATTATCAGTTAAAAAATTACCAGTGCGTCTCTTATAGGCTGCAAGTCCTAAGTCATCTTTTAAAATACGCGACATGGTTCTGGGTGCTATCTTCATCTCCCGAGATAAAATCTTTAGCTTTCGGACAGAATTTCTTCGAATTCTTTCCCTTACTGCTTTGACCACCTTTTTCGTACGAACACTACGTGGACGGCCAGATCTTTTTCTGTCACAAACAGAGGAGGTCTCATTATACCTATTAATAGCCCGGTACACAAACATTTGATTAATACCAAGCGTATGGAGAGTTTTAAAAATTGCATTTGGCCCCATACCAACTTTGTGTAATGCAATCACAGCGATTTGGTTCTTTTTCTCACCTCACTCCACTCCATTTTAATTTCGCAAAATATTGTATAATGTATTGGCGCCAAAATTAGAAATTTCAATGAACAATCGTATAAAAATTACAGATTCCAAATTCAAATGTAATATCTTTCTTATTTTTCATTGTAACAGTATTTATGGCCAGACTAAGTATAATTCATTTCTTATTTTTGATCCTGTTTCGAACTCTACCAGACCAGCGGAGCATCTTCATATGTCTGTGTGTAATATATTTTGTAGAATGATGTAGGTGTACCGACTCTGGGATCTCGGACCAGAGTTAATTCCAAGTTTAGCCGCTTTACATTAAAACACGAAAACATTTGAACGTCTAGGTGGTGATTCAGAAACAAAAGAAAAACATGAAACATACGCCTTTGTTTTATGAAACGTGAAGGTAACCCGTGCAATTTTTTTTACCCGACTATGTCAGAATGGTCTTTCACTTACCTGCTGATTAAATTTGTGAATATTTTTTTACCTTCAAAACATTAATAATATTGTTCCGAATTTTCCTGGAAACATTATTTGGACTACTACTCCAACATCTATCTTCTGAAGCTTTGATACACCGTTTCTTAGTAATCATAAATCATAATGTACAAGATTTTAATAAATATCTATTTCAGATAATTGTATTTTAAAAAAACACGAACTTTTATTAAAAAAATACGTGTGCTTTAGACTTCACGACTGAAGTAAAACTTCTTTAGTTCTTCTTGGAAGCAGTCAAGGTTCAGATAAGAAATTAACTTCATACTAATTTAATTCAGTCTCCACAGAAGATATGGTTGGCGCAGCGGCTGAACGATTGGCTGCTGCGCTGCGTGTTGCGGATTCGATTCCCGCACGGAACATCTTTTTCGAGTTACTTTTATCTGAAGAATATGATAGTTTACCATGTTTTCTATACAAAAGCTGTGAAACCACCATATTTATTCCTCCGTAAATAATTAGAATATGACGATTTAAAAACAACCATTAAACGATTGCTTTTGTTCTAGGTCCTAGTAGGTATACACCTGTTAGTCTGGATAATATAATTTTTAAGCAAGTTTTTATTAAAAATATTTAAAAACACATTCAACGTTTCCAACCAGCCAGTAAATGTATTTCGCAAGAACATGGCCGGGTATTTTGAATAAATATAAAAGAAAAATGTTTCAATGCTCGAAAAATTCCCGTGAGTGACAAGTTGACGGGTTGCGTGTGTTTTTGAGGGTTCTTTCCTTCGGAGGGTGCATTTACCGCTATTATTATTCAATTAACTATTATTAATAATACGATAACACCTAACTGCTTATTACCTACTGCATTTTGTTGATTTCAATATGAAAATGGGTGCGGATAATCTTCCCGGTAAATTACCGGTATTTAAAATACCGTTTACGTATCTAACACAATTTACTTAAGTGCATTTTCATAACGGTAATTACTTATGTCGGTAAGTATTTAATAACGCTTCTTAATGTTATAGCGACAGATTATGTTTAATAAATTAGCTAGGTACTGGAAATAAATTGTTTGCTGAACATGTATATTTTTAAAATAAAATAAAATAGAGAGAAAAATGTGTCTCCATTTTAAAATACTTACATATTGTATTTGCTGTTCTTAATAATTGTACGTATTTCCTAATGGCCTAGTATCTATACTAATATTATAAAGCTGAAGAGTTGGTTTGTTGTTTGGTTGAACGCGCTAATCTCAGTTCGAATTGAAAAATATTTTTTGTGTTGGATATTCCATTTATTGAGGAAGGCCATAGGCCCATGCGGAGCTGGGTCCGGTCGCTAGTAACTGCTTCGATGCTTACTCACATAAACACTAAAACATTCATTGTTAAATTAATAATTTTACAAAACTGAACAAGAGTATTTTTAATCAATCATAAATTGAAATTAATTTATAGAATTTTTATAAAATATAATTATAGTGGCTAGCTACGCAAACCAAATATATGACTAATAAAGTACAGCCTAAACCTTTGAAGCTAACATAAAATTATGAAATGTTGTTGTTCTAATTGTTTAAGAAATACTGAAAATGAGCTGCAAAGAGTCAAACGTCTATTAAAAAAGTATCCCAAATCTGTTTAGGTATATGAGCTCATACAAACAGAGACCTTAGTCATGGGGGAACTATTTCTAAACCAAAATAATAGTGCTTACAGAAAATAATGGAACGTGGTAGATTGTTCTGAAGCGTTGAGGGTAAAATTAGGCTAGTTCTCGGCTTTGGTTTAGCAGCAAGTTGTGCTCTCATAGATTAGCATTCGCAGCATTCGCAGCACCCGCTAACCTCAAAAAGACATAATTTATAGCTTTATATTTTGCACACATCCTCTAAAATGCAGAATTATGCTACAAAAGGCAATAGGAAGAGTTATACGAAATTGTGACCTTACACAAAACATTTCGTAACACAACATTATTTATTGTGGCAACATTCTTCCCGTTGTGTTCATTTTATTTATTTACAAAATAAAGTTTTTCCGATTCAAAATTAAGCGGAACCAAGACTTCGCGGAGCCTGTCGCTAATACTCTAAAAATAATAGTTTAAAAAAAAATCGCTTACAAAGAGCACATTATAAGCATGATAGGAAAGGAAACTAACCCCGAGTCAAAGAATCATGGCAGGATTTGTACAAAAAAATTAAGATATTTAGAGAAGTTGAAATTCTAATTCTTGTACTCTTGGGTACCTAAAGAGTAACTTCAGGCATTTACAATATTTTTAAAACCCCAAAAATAAAAGTGAATAGTTTAACGAAAAGCTCATTATTTCGTAACAAAACGGTGACTGACAGTAACAGTGCCACTGACAGTCGCCGTTTCGCAGATTTTACACTGAAATTGCAACGTTTTAAGGGAAATAATGTCACGAATAACGATTATTTTTTTCCACACATTTGTCACATAACTTGCCTGCCAATTTGATAGATCCATTAACGTCGCTAATCACTTTCTTTTTTGTATAAACACAAAATTCGCGTCGAAATTAAACGAAAAATGTTATTTTTATTTCATAATATTTTAATTATGCGGGGGTTTAAAAATATTTTAAGTATATCAATCTACTCCTGGTAATGTATTCTTTACATTGGAAAATAATTTAAACACTCTAAATTATTTTTTATTTTTCATACAAATGAATGTATGGATCTCGCCATGATTCTTTGTGTGGTTTCCAGCACATCACAGGCCCTGAAACAATATATATTTTTAAATATGTTTTGTTGTCTTAAACTTTCATTTCTCTTTTCTCTCTCTCTCTCTGTTCCTTAGCCTATCCGTCATGAAACAAATAGTTACTTCAAATATTTCCTAAGTGTCACTTTTCCGTCGGAATCAAGCAAAAAAACTTCATTTTCGTAACATTTGACGTACCTATTTATTAAATTATTATTTTTGAGAATTTGTGTTAAATTAAAAGTTATATGAAAATTTATTAATATTTGTGGAAAAGAAATTACAAGTAAATGTATGCAAAAATAAACATTTCATGGCACAATGGAATCCCCACAGACGGAGCTAAGTTAATATGAACTAAAGTAGGGTTAGAAAATGGTAATTTCCATAGTGGTTATTAAGCAATGTGGAAGGGGAGTCAATGCAACGGTAATGTGTCACTGTCGACGGCAATCATGACACGTTACCTTGAATTTTATTCAGGCACGAAATATTTTTATTTAGTCTTTCAAAGAATTTTGTAAGAATTCGCCTTTAATATAGTTATTTGAGGTTTTTAGCACCACGACTTCTTAGTAATTTTTTCGATGTAGGTAGGTACTACAATATGAGATAGCAATTTAGTTACTTTTACATTCCTGTTTGTATGCAATTTGTTTCTACGTGATTTAGGTTGAAATTAAATCAGGCACGGAATGTTTTTATTCAACATTTCAAAGAATTTTGTAGAAATTCGCCGGGTCGGAAATTCATCGGGTTTACTTAATTATGTAAGTAGTAACTTATCATAACTTCATTCTAGTAACTTTTTCAGGTATATTATTTTCCTATATTTTTACAAGTTTTTAAAATTTTCCATTTTCCATCTACGCATCGTGCCGCACTGAAAAATATTGGGTATTTTACAATGTAACGAATACTTTCGGGAAAAGCACATCATTATTTTCTTACCTTACAAATCATAACAATTATGTCCAGATCACGAAATCAACAGTAGGTATGCAACTAGAAGCATTCGGTCTGCCACAGTCACGTAAAAAGTAGCATTAGGAGCCGGCAAACTGCAGAAGCTGGACTTAACAATCTATCAGAGAGTTGGAACAAAATTCACGAGCGCACAGCGCAACTGGCGCACAGTGGCTTCGGTTCAATGTTTTGTAAGCAAAAAGGTTACATCCTAGTTAGCATTATTTTTTAGGCTGTCAGTTTTATTTTTAGTTTCACTCATACCTTTGGTTAACTGTAAGTTGCCTCGTGTTTTACCATGAAATAAATTGGAAATGAATGAAAAGCACTGATAGTAAAAATGATTTCCTAAAAAAAATGTTTCATAATTTTTCAAACAATACATAATGTTAATATAATATAATTATATTATTTGAATTATCACTTTTCATTCAAAAATCAAAATACTGAATGATATCGTTCAACTATCTGGATGATAATAAATAAAATGCAATAGTTATGATTATTAAATGAAAACCAGATAGTTAGTTGGTGTTTGTTTAATCCTTTGTGTAACTTTGTCTACGAAACTCCGAAACGGGTCCACTGTGCATCGTTTTATTACATTTTCAATACCACCAGATGATGCGATTCTCGGGCATTGGTCAGCTCGGCTGTCTTATTGTGCCTCTGATTGCGTTTCCAGTTCAAAATTGACGTTGCTTGTGTTTCAACAATACGAGTTTTTGAAATTAAATACAAATTAATACTTTTTAGTTTTGTGTTAAGTATTTTTGTTGTGATTTTGATAATAAAATTATTTTAGATCGAACGGCTTGGTGGTGAATTATTTTTAAACGACTTAAAAATGGGGATTCTCAGTTCGACCCGTATGTTTGTATGTATGTTTGTCCGCGATTATCTCCCGTTTGGCTGAACCGATTTTGATGGGTTTTAAGATAAGTGTTTGTTACATTCTGGAGAAGGTATTGTATATACTAAAATATGCAACAAACAGAAATTTATTCAGCGCTTTTTGAAAAAATACAACAAATACTGAGAAGACGTTTTCGTTTCTTCAATCTTTCCATCTTTGGAGGACTTTCAATCTCTGGTTTAACTGTGTTGCCGTTCCTTAATGGATTTGGGTGCTATAAAATAATATATAAAAACTTTTTTGAAAAAAGAGTACCGCCTTTTTAAAACAAAATGATAAATAACTTTAGCACAGAACACACATGACACATGGCATTTTTTTTTATTTTTATATAGAAGAAGATAAAGGTAGTTAGAAGGTAGAAGGTACGGTGACTTATTCACGAACTTCATCGATTTGTCTCTTGATTGTTTAACCATTTCCAATTTTTTCAATAAATACTCAAATTTTCCGTAACTACTACATAAGTACGGGAGATAGTAGAATAACAGTTAAAACAGTCTAGCTTGTTCCTGCGACTCTGTTTGAGACAAGTGTACCGTAAAATAGAATAGCTATAAGTGAAAAAAGCTATTATAGGACCAATAGGTACTTTCAGAGATTTAAAACAAAAAAATGAAATACCAAACACACTTTACTACCCAATAATATTAGTTCGGTAATCTCATCCGTAAGATAACCTTCCCGAACAGTTGTAACAGCTCCGCCCGACCTTATAGTCAATATCTGCACATTTTAATTTCAGTCAATCAACTCAGCTCACATATGTACTACTACGCGACATAGGCTTCTCCCATTTTCAATAATTACTGACAAATAAGCTACGTCCCACACGTAATCAACCAAGGACCCGTCTAGCCAGACATGCCCTCTAAGTTTGAAATTAATTTGAACTTAAGCACTTAATTGGGCCTTACGATATAAAGTGGGTTTAAATTGCTAGCGTTACATTGTTGTAACTTGTTACAGAAATACAAGACATAGTTGCTGTTACGCCTGAATAATATGATTTAAGCTACATATATAGGGTGACTGGTAATTAGTGTACGATACTTAAACACGTGATTGTGTTCATGATAACAAACAACTTTTCCGAAGAAAAAATGTTTTTTGTATTAGTTTACTTTAGGTGACAGGCGTGCGCGCGCGTGAATTTTATACGGCTGTTGTGTTATTGTGATAAAAGTGAACCAGTACAAAGAACATTTTTTCTTCGGGAAAGTTGTTTGTTATCATGAACACAATCACGTGTTTAAATATCGTACACTAATTACCAGTCACCCTATATACCTAGTTGATTATTTTAATGGTATTATTTTATGGTAATTTTCTACTATAAGTAATGAAGACAATTTTATTGTAATATTTTTTTTAATGAACACTTCTTAATCTGCGTTGCGCGTTTTTCTGCACGACCTTAAAATATATGAACAAACAAACTAAATAGTTGTAGAAATTGAAATAGTACCTGACCTCCAAGATACAGGTGCTTCCTTGTTTGGGAGTTCGTAGATCCATGCATAACAGATTCCCACGTGGACAACGTCGCGGGCAAAAGCTAGTCTCATAGTGTTTTTTTTGTTTATAATACAAAAAACAACAATTATTTCGTAGGCAGTTGGAATGAATATACAACAATATCGGCCTATTATTGTCGCACTGTAGAGCATATGCACACACACACAGCACAGGTACAGTCCGTGCCACGAAAGATGAGACTTGACACGGACTTGATTTGACTTGCGCAGTACTCGATTTACAGGCTTTTAAATCGAGTACTGCGCAAGTCAAATCAAGTCCGTGTCAACTATATAGACTTTTAAAGAGAAGATCACCAAGCTTGCTCAAAGCGGATTGGTGATTTGAGACTTATTATTTATAATTCACTATGTTTTCCTGCACCTATGTCAGTGAAGTTGAAGATAACCTTAGAAAGTACAGTCAACAGCAAAAGTAGATGATCAAAATCAGAAATTCAATATTAATTTACTAACACTAATTTATATAATTTATTACTAGTTTATTCATTAAAAGTATGTGATTATCACACACATAGTTTTGAATCACTTCGACGCCATACAGTTATGACGCGAACTCCGTTCATTAGTATTGAATTTCTGATTTTGATCATCTACTTTTGCTGTTGACTGTACATATTACTTGAAAAATTCACATTGGTACTTGGTCGAACCTCACGCATTAGAAATAGTCGTTTTAACCACTGGACTATTAACTGGACTGGTAATAGTCCAGTGGTCTATAACAGCCTATGGATAGACGTGAAAACAGAACTTTTATCTGTTCATTATTCACCAAAAAAGGACATATATCTGAAAACATTAGAGCTAATGCAACAAATAAATCATACGTGTGTTTTATTTATAGCTGAAATAAAATAAATAGAAGCCAGATCATCGTGATTAATGATAACGCGTTGCTAGTAAGCGGGCGTACCGAAAACGCGGCGTTTAGATCACACGTTTGCGATATAACTAGGGTTGTCATCGGACTTTTTCTTTACTTAATTAGATTATACTCCATTTATTAAAACATTAAACAACTATGGTTATTATTATTTTATTTGACATTTAGATTTGGATTATTTCACCCAATATGTTTGGATTTAGTATATTTGTTTAGTTGCGTAATATATGGAGGTAGATCTTTTGTGCTATTTTTCGGTGCAAAAGGTTCGAATTTAGATTTGTAGACGTATTAGAAAGGGCTTTGAAGCTCGCAGCTCTCAGATCACATTTATATCAGACAACCGTTTTAAAAAAAAGTGTAATACGTAGGATAAGATAGGCAAATACCTACATGAAAATAAAATATCTCAAAGTTATTTTAACCGCATTTAAATTCAGCATTCACTATAACGTTATATAAAAAATATTTAATCATATTTCAATGTTAGCATCTCAGATTATGAAACAAAAGGTAGATAGGCCGCGCGGAACACTGAGAGTGAAGCCGAAAAAGCAAATACAAATTCAAAAGCGTATACCTACAACGCGCTTCGATGCGGCGTTTCGTGCTATACTGACTTTGAATTTGTATTTGCTTTGGTGGCTTCTCTCTCAGTGTCCCGCGCGGTCTACCTATCTGCCTTTTGTTTCATAATCTGAGGTTAGCATGTAATATGCTTCGTTATTTCACGATAAATACAAAGCCTTGTAATAACTATTTGCCATTTATATTTGAAATAAATTACTATAATGTAGTTGTTTCAACAATATCCTAATAACTATCGCTTTATGGCCGCTTTTTGTCTAATGCCTAGCTTGGTTTCCTGTTGTATGTAGTTGTAGTTCTTTGTTGAACTATTTTTAAAGGTGATATATTGAAGAAACATATTTTTTTTTTTATTAATGTGGTTAGTCTTAAGAAGGACAATACCTACTCAAAAAGAGATTTTGATGCACCCGGACTTCAACACAGAATTTAGATTTAATACAAATAGTGCGTGACATAAGATGTGACAAAGTAGATAAAAGGAGATGAGAAAGTCGAGCCGAAATTCTGAGACTTAAACAAAACTGTATTCAGGCAATCAATATCAACGACCATAAATGCTCAGTCGAAACCACAGGAAACATTCTCACCTGCCAAACATAACCACAACAATTTCCTTATTTCTATCGAAAAACAAATCACAGCAAATCTCTACTCTCTTAGGAAAACTATCAGGGTTCCCACAATAAACAAAATCCGAAGAAGAAAAAAATATATACGAGCTTTAGGTGGGGTATGTAACCCTAAATATAAGGCTTCGGTTTAATTTATCACTTGCTTCGCAAACTCGTGATTAATACGTATAGTAACATCGCACGATAGTCTGTTTCGTATACGGGTTTCTTTATCGTATTGCTGCGGTAGCGAACCGATCTAACTTTAATTTGTTGTTGTATTTTTTTTTTTTGCTCATTGGTAGGAAATTGGTAACTGTTAGAGTAGTGGTTATAGGTCATGTAGGTAGATGGATATGAAATGGCTTTAATGTCTATCCAGAGGAGACTAATTTCTCCAGCCGTGGAGTAGTGGTTTATATTTTATTAATCACCGAATTGAACCTAGGTGGCATTTTCCCTGAACACTCAAGGTTATTTGTCAAGGTTTGTGTGTTATGTCTCTGTTTATGAGAAAAAATAGAATAATAATAGAATAATGTAAATACATTATTCTCAAAAACAGAGAGATGGCAAAGCATCTGATATTTTGGTACATTTAGGACAGTACTTACGTGTCAATAGCGTTGTTAGAGTTCTAAAATACAGGCTTCAAACTTAATTTAGCCGCCCATCTCCATCAGTCTTTCTCAAATAAAATATTTTTCCCAAATATGTTACCTTGCTAAAAATACATAAGTATGTCTTTTGTCCCAGTTGGGTTCGTTTTTTTATTGGTTGTGTTGTTTGTAGTTTTATTTGTGAAAGAGAAAATAAGTAATTTTATTTATTAAATTTAATGGCACCTACATTGTTTAACTTAGAATTTATACATTTATTTGTATGAAAACAATAAATCATTTAGAGGGTTAAAAATATTTTATATTTTCCAATGTAATCTCTAGCATCGGGACGGATGACAGCTCACTTCACCTAGGTGTTCACTGAGTGACATTGTAACAGAATAGCACTTCTGAAGTTATAAGAATCCTATTTTTGTAATTAGAATGAAAACAACCCAGTGTATATTTTTGTCCGCTAATCCTTTGAGAAACTTAATTAGAGAGTTTATCAAATACCAATCTAGATACCACCTTGTATTTCGCAAGTATTGTTACTACTAACATGTAAATTACTAATAGTTGAACACATGTTACGGATGGGGGTGGGAAACTTCAAGCAATATCTGCACACTTCACTAGCACACAGAAGACTTTCAGAGAGATAGCAGACTGGATATCTGGTATAGAAACTATTATAGTAAGTAAGTCTGATACGGCATTCTATTTATTGGTCTAAATATTACCTAAGGTGAAAGCGCCCGGGGTACCCCCGCGTAATTCAAATATTTTTACGTTTTTTGCAATTTCACTGAAGTATCTGGTTGAAGAGTAAAAAAAAACTGAAACGCGTGTAAAAAGCATTGAGTTATATGTACTATAGAGAAGACGCCTCAACTCGATAGTTTGTAACACGAGTTAGAGTGCGCGCACTCCAACTCACTTAGACATAACACCCCCCCGCTTGCACCGCGCGTGCCCCGCTGTCATCAAGCTGCGCGACACCTTTTGTTTGAAATAGCTTCTCTAGTACGTAGTACATATAACTCAATGGTAAAAAGTAACAAATATGTGTTCAGACAATTATATCTAGTATCAATAGCTCTCTAAGTGAGCATAATTCGTAAAAGTGCCAATTTAATAAAAAATAACGTTTACGGATAATGCTAACTAAAGATATGTTGATAATTTTAATTATTATAATTATTCTGAAAATGCATGTTACTCCCGCGTCTCGTATCGTATGTATATGTTACCGACAATAAGTATAATTCAGATATTCTATACAATACCTAGGTAATGTAAAAAATACCTGGGGCCTCCAGGCAATGTATGAAATATTATGAATATTATTGTTTATTACATACTTTTCATATGTATTGTATACAATTCCTAGGGATTGTATAGAATACCTGCTGGTCCACCGGCAATGTGTAAAATAAATAGATTCTGGTCAACAAAAATTGTATGGAATATCCTGGAATATCGTTATTGGATATTGGTTGGTATATTGGATTGGTTGGTTGGTTGGATTGCATTGGACTTTGATTTTGGTTTTTGTTATTTTGGACAATGTTAACCGGCCTACCTATAAAATGACGGCAATGACTATTAGCATAATAGTATTTAGGCATATAATTTTTTATAAACAAATTTTAGTCATTTTTACTTAAAGTATTGTCTCAAAAAAATCAATATAATTATTGTGCTACAAGAGTTAGTGACAGAAACAAATCGCTGCAAAAGCGACTCCACGTAGTCTTGTCTGCCCTACCCCTAGTGTGTATTGGCTTAGGCCCGCGTAGGCGAGGACGGGCGAGGCGGCCCACGAGTTGAGGAGTAGGTCGTAAGCTGCGGTGGTAAACGTAAACCATATCAGCGACGATAAGCTCGTTTGGGACCGCCGGCGCCGTTACAAAGTCAAAGCATTTATTTCAATTAAACCATTTACAGGCACTTTTGAATACACGTCGATAGCGCCGTACGACACCGATACTGACCACGCACGACGGTAGGACGACGCATGTCACGTGTCAGCTGTATGGAAAAAGACATCTGTCCGTGTGCAGTACGACACCCTGACTGCTCCGGCGTTGCAGCAGTCCGACATCAAACGCATAAAATGAAGGGGCCCTTAACCTTTCGAATGTCTTATGTTACACAGTCCGACATAAGCAGCGGAGGTTTGACCTTCAACACTTTCGCCCGACAGTCGTTCAGTTAAATCAAGTTCATACAAAATGCTGGTTACATTATTTATGTTTCTTCTGTGTTTGTGTGTAAAAACAATGCAGGTAAAGAGAAAAAAAAAAAAAAAAACAATATAAAATTCATGGGCAGTTAAGAGTTGGCCAATTTCTACTGACATCGCCCGATCACGAGCATGACGAGTGAATTAACACCATACCGCTGAACCATTTTGAAGGCGCTGATGGCGGCGCGTGTGTTGGATCATTCGATAATTTAGCAGCTATCTCTCTCAGACTAAAAAAAGACTAAATAATTTAGCATTCGATAATTTAGCAGCTATCTCTCTCAGACTAAATTGATGATTTTCAATCACCATTTCCTTTATTATAGCGATGTTAGTTCAGTGAAAAACGTTGATGGCCGACCAGAACGAGGCAAATCTTACACCACAATATCTCGATCACATTTAAATGCAAAGTCGATTGACATGAACTGACAAAATGGTGAACAAACAGAATGACCAGTGACGATAGAACTTCGCGTGAGTAAAGAGGCCAGTTGTGTCAACTTAGTGTCAAAAAAATTTAGACAATCCCTTGAAATGAGCTTTCTGAATGATTAATTCCCGGTATTTTCTTGACAGAATGTGGGCTACTTTTTGATTCGCAACTTTTCCTGCGTCTCCGACAACCGAGATTTATCCGGCCGAAGTCAGGGGCTAGTCTAGAATAAACTGCAGTAACTTAGAACAAAGCGAAAGCTTTGCTCTCACGCCAAGCTTGCATTAGCTATGAAAGCGGTTGCTACATTATTGTTTTTTTTTAAGCAAAAAGGTAATAGTGCCAGGTCTGAGGTCTTAATCTAATATCGCTTAATCTTAACCGTCATATGGAAACGTGCTGTAGTTTTTGGCATGGTTTTGTTATAACTAAGCGGGTATTGTGAAAGTTTATTTATTTTCAGGTCACGTCGCGTTGATCCCATGAATTATGTTTTATCAGAACTGTTAAATTCAAAGGACAATGCCAGAAACTCTATAGAACTTTGCCCCACTCAATAAAAGTCATTTGCAATATGTAGCATCTTACTGTTTATTTATTGCTGATAACTAAACATTAGTCTTAGTGACTGTAGAACTTGCGGTTTCCGTTTAAATCTAAAAACAATAATGACATTGATTATAGGTTAAATTGTATTTTAGGTAAAATTAGTTTGTATTTTGTGGGTAGGTATTTCGTAATCCTCAGGTTCTAAAGCAAAACAATTTACTATAGAAAGGTTCTATATTCATTACAATTATTTTCATTAATTTACTTTTTCTGTACATGGGTGGGGCAGGATCTGGCATTGTCATTTACCAAAAAGCCGGAAAACTGCATATCTGCTTTACGATTTTTTCATTTATATTTGCATAATAAAGGAAGGTCTTGCGGGAGGCCTTTGACCAGGCAGTGGGACAGTTTAGATAAGAAATAAACAGTTTATAGTTATAGACTTCGGGCTTTTAAGAATTAATATTATTTAAATTGGAAAGAAGAATGACTCTGACATTACCTACTAGCAACTACTTAGCTCTCCTCTAATGGTCTAAGAAATTGTGAACGGAATTGCTTCGCAAATACTAAGACACCCAATAGTTAATATGTTACCCCAGTTATTAAAAATAAAATGTTGTTCCATACCTACATTTTGTCCGTGTCATCATCATCATGTCAAACTTTAGACGCCCACACTGCTGGGCGGGTATATGTCTCCCCCAAGAGGGTTCAGTCGTAATCGCCATGCTTGGCCGATGCATGTTGGCAATCTCATCTCAGTAGGTGTTGTGGTATTTAGAAGGATGCTGCTGCCCATCCTCTGGTCCTCTGGTCACCTTCTACGACACACACAGGTAGAAATAGGGTTTGTCCGTGTAGGTGTAGTAATTTTGTACGGAATAAACTCAAATTATGAAATAAAAGGCAGATAGATCGCGCGGAACACTGAGGGTTTTTCAAAAGCGAATACCTACAATCTCGTGATTGTATTCGCTTGTGAATTTTTATTTGTATTTCAATTTGTTATTTTGAACGATGCGGCGCTTCGTGCTGTTTTGACTCGTGTCAGCACAAAGCGCGATTGTAGGTATTCACTTTTGAATTTGTATTTGCTTAGGTAGCTTCACTCTCAGTGTTTCGCGTGGTCTATCTATCTACCTTTTGTTTCACAATCTGAGGGCATAACTAATAAAAAAAAATCCGACTATAACTGTTAACGATGCGGATTCTAGAATCATGTTCTAAATACTTACATGGTAAAAGTTTGTGTTACGATTCCACCGTACGAGGGCGGCACTGAAAATTTCGGGAATCAAGGAAGTGACACAACATTACTATTTAAACATGTAATTATTGCTTTTCTAAGTATTCTCCGCGAAATTTGACACATTTTTTCATATGATGGAACCAATCATTGAAGCAACCATTCCATTCGGAAGTTGGGGTTTCCAAAATGGCCGTTTCGTAGGCGTCCACAGCTTCTTCAGGTGATGAAAATCTCTGTCCACGCAATTTATTCTTTATTTTAGGGAAAGTATAGAAATCATTAGGGCTTAGGTCGGGCTGTACGGCGGATGGTCTAATAATTCTGTTTTCTTGCTCTAAAAACTCTTTTGTTCTGTGCGCGGTGTGAGAACTCGCATTGTCCTGATGGAGGATGATGCGGCGGTTGCAGTTCTCTTTACGGAGTTCAGAAACGACCTGTGGCAAACAAATGCTAGCATACCATTCTGCATTAACCGTTCTTTGTCCCTCAAGAGGAATAGTCGCAATATGGCCGGTTTTGGAGACAAACGTGGCCACCATTTTTTTTGCAACACTCCGTGAACGAACAATTTTTGTTGGCTTTAACTCATTTTCGAACACCCAAACTCGTGACTGGTTTTTTGTTTCGGGTTCGTACGCGTATATCCAGGATTCGTCACCTAATACGATGTTGTATACAGCATTTGAGGATCCTGCGTGGAATCTTTCGAGAGTTCTGACGCACCAAGTAACGCGAGCCGCTTTTTACTTTTCACAGAGCGAATGCGGTATCCATCGGGAAAACAACTTTTTTACACCTAATTGTTCATGCAAGATTCACAGAGCGAATGCGGTATCCATCGGGAAAACAACTTTTTTACACCTAATTGTTCATGCAAGATTATTTGTATTTGACTCATGCCAATGTCTAAAGTTGCCTGAATTTCGCGGTACCTATGTCACATGTCGATCTTCCTCAATCAGCTTACGCACAGCATCAACGTTTTCTTGGGTGACTGCAGTTTTTGGACGACCTTGACGGGGATCATCACTGAGCTTGACACGTCCACGTTGAAATACAGCAAACCAGCGATAAATTGTGGTTTTGGATGGGACTTCATCACCAAATGCAGAAATCATCCGGTCAACACACTGTTTTTGTGATAAACCACTTCGAAAGTCATAATAAATCATCGCTCTTGAATTTTCTCGAGTCAATTCCATTTTCTCAACGACTAAACAAGTTTGACAAAACCTTGTGACAAGACCGAGAATCTTTTTTTAAATAAATAAATGGTATTCGATTTTAAAACCAAGGAGTTTTCAATTAAAAAGATTTTAATGTGACAGGAACTGTGGAAATATTCCATTCCCGATACTTTTAGTGCAGACTGGTATACTATTTCAAAATGAAGTCCGCTCCGATTTACCGTCCAGCAATAAAATTAAATCAATTAAATCAGTTTCCTCCTTCACCCAGAAGTCGGTCAAAATATAATCACATATTGATGACTACTGACGGGAGATCCGAATAACACATTGTTGGTAAAAGGGGAAGTCATCCCGTGATGTATGACCGCTGTAATACGGACAGACAACTATGAATAATACATACGTGGTGCTAGTAATAATCTGCGAACATCTCCACTGAATGTAGTATGTTGTTGATGAGTGTACCAGATTCGATCGTTATTTTGGTATACGATGAATAGTGATGATTTGCATGTTCATTTGTTTTGGAGTGTAGATCTTTTTTTGTCTTATATAGGTAGTCTACTAGATGAAGATTAAGCCCGCCACAGACCTAGCCACGAAGTAAGTATAAGACCTAGCTATAATATCTACCTATTTATAAAAAATGTTGTGTGTATTAAAAATCATTTGATAGGCATACGTTTGACCACTATCTCACCTGATGGGAAGCGATGATCGTTGTTCGTTAGTCTCGCTAAAACTCGAGAACGGCTATACCGATATGGCTAATTTTGGTCTTGAAATATTCGTGGAAGTCCAGGGAAGGTTTGACCGGTGAGATAATTGAAAAATCAATTGACAGGATAACGTCTGTCGGGTCAGCTAGTATATTAATATAATTCATAGCAAGGCATATTATGATATATTTTCTTTAGTACCTAATCTTTCAGTGACCCCAGACCCAGCTATAATATATATCTTTATTACGTCACCAAAATATGTGGACAGATATAGCTAGGCATATTAATATATATTTCAAAAATGTGAAACAAACGACGACCGCAGACGTAATAAGGGCGAAAATATATTATTATATTATAGCTACCGTGTGTGGTGGCTAGCTATAATATATATTATAGCTACGTATGTGACGTGCTTTACCTACTTACTAAAGATCTACCTAGTGCGCGGTGGAAATCCTCATGGACTTCCTCCATCGTGGGAGTGATGAAGGGGCATGCCAGGACAGGCGGTGTTCCACCTCTACCGACCTACCTTTACCTATGGGGGTGCGTCACCAGCCAGTTACTCTCCCACAACAGACCAGAGGTCTCCTCTCATAGGTACATATAAGGCTCGAGCATTGATCAACACGCCTGTTCAAGGCCAACAGGCGATTTCTGACTTATAATAATTATAATTCCAGGTTTTTTCAAGATGTTTTCCATCACCGATGTCAGTGATGAACACGATAGTCTTAGAAAGTACCTAAATATGAAATAGAATAAGTCACATTACACGTATTGTTCTTAATTTTTCTTTTCGTTAGCCTATTCTGTCCCTCGGAGAGGAATAGGCCTCCCCAAGTCCTTCCAGGAACTTTTATCCCACGCCACCACAAACCAGCCTCTTGTTAGGCCATTCCACTAAACATAATATTTATTAAAAAAATAGCTTCTGCCCGCGACTTCGTACGCGGATCCTGTTGCTTATGCCAGCGACAACGGGGTCGGCAAAATCGAAGATCTGAAACGTCTGATGTCGAATTCTAAGAGCCCGAGAACGGGAAAACAACGGGATGCGCGAGATGATTCGAGACGTTCAAAAAGTACAATTTTGAATCATACCTCCGATGGCGGAATATGTGGCGTAGTCAATCATAGGAGTATACGTAAATGAACTCCGTTCCTTACCAACCCAAGGAAGGTCGCCATGACCTACGGCTATATCTTGACACATCCGATTCTTCAGATGATATCAACATTCTGTTCAGAGAATGTCGAAGTCGATCAGAATTCAAACGTTCGTTGCGCTCTTCTTCTGCCTCTTCATGCCGTACTCCAGCAATTCTTTTTCTCTCACTTTCTGACTGATTATGAATATTTTGTTGTGTGCGTGTTCGGTACAATCTATACTATAATATTATAAAGATGAAGTTTGTTTGGTTGAACGCGCTAATCTCAGGATCTACTGGTTCGAATTAAAAAAAATCTGTTTGTGTTGGATAGTCCATTTACCGAGGAAGGCTATAGGCCAATGCGAAGCTGGGTCGGGTCGCTAGTGTATGATAATCTCGATCAGCAGTTAGTCGTGCATCACGTTCATCATTCGGTTCAAAAGACCTGTTAGTAGATGTGCGAATACGCTGAGAACTCAAGCGTGATTCTGTATCGGTAAACGTTTCCGATTCTCGAGACAATGCATGTCGCTCACGATCAGCGGACAGTCGCGCATCACGTTCCGCAGCAGATGCGTAGATACGCTGAGAACTCAAGCGCAATTCTCTATCCGTGAACGTCTCCGACTCGCGAGACAATGTATGACGTTCACGATCAGCGGTCAGTCGCGCATCATACTCATCACTGGTCTCTTGAGACCTGGATGTAGATGCGTAAATACGCTGAGAACGCAGGCGTGCTTCGCGATCTGAAGGGGTTTCCACGGAGCGAGTTGCAGCCTGATGTTCTCGAACAGCATCAAGTCTCTCCTGACGCTCTTCGGTAGAATCTTGGATCTTATGATCCTCAATCTTTTAGCTCCTTTGGAACATTGGGAAAGATTTGACCTCTTTCTAGGCATGGTTATAGTTTTATTGTAAAGAAGATACCTGATCAATTAAAATCTAAGTGACTGCTCCCCTGCGTTACCGGGTAGGCTACCGTGTCACGAAGATAAATGGAAAAGGAAATTAAACACCCAAATAACATAAGCCCGAAGGCATATTTATTCGATAAAATAAAAAAATAAATGGGAATTTTGGCCAGTAGAGTCAAATTTTCTATGATATACCATCGTCATCAAAAATCAGTCCTAAACTGTTACCGCCTTCACCGCGTGGAGGTACTCCCAGCTTATGTTATTTTATAAGATACAGTGAAATTAGTGATAGCTTTGATTTTCACATCAGATGTTTCTGATCTTCGATTTTTATAAGTCAACAGGAAATGCCCATCAGACCGAACAACTTTTGCTTAGACGTCATTCCTATATGTGTCATGGTGTAGCTGGGCTCTTGAAGTTCCACATCAGGTGTTCCAGATCTTCAAATTTATTCTCTCAGCAGAAAATGCTCATCACGTGGAACAATTTTTGCTATGGTACCATTTTTATATCTCTTATAGTTTAGCTGGTCTGTTGCGGTTCTGCATCAGGTGTTCAAATTTCCAAGATAAATTATAGCCTGTATGTTGCCCAGACTTAATACCTATACAACAAAAGAAAAATCATTCAAATCCGCCCAGTAGTTCCGAAGATTAGTGTGTACAAACAAACAGACAAACAGACAGAATTTTTTTTTGGATTTGTGCTCTGTTACTGTTCCTAAACACCCCTCAATTTTTTTTTTTTTTATATTCAATGTACAGACACAGTTTTGTTACTGTTTTATTATATGTATAGATAAGTAAGAAAAAATCAATCAACACACTTAATTCCATGATCAATCGAAAATAACCAACATCAATCCAATTCAGGATCAAATAAATCGAATTAAAGCATAAAGGGTGCTGGTCATCGATGCGCAATAATCGTGTAAACTCGGTTACAGTTTACAGTTGCTGTGAGTGGCCAGGCGGAGGCAATCGCGTGCAGTCTGGAACACGCGTTCATTCAGCTAGTAATGTGTGGATCACCTCGTAGTCATTATTATTATGAACAAAATATATTTTTTTAATGTCTTTCTATGACCGACGGCTTGCGATGGCTGCGGCGGATGTTAAATGGTCATCATCATCATTAACCATCATGTCAACCATTAAATGCCCTCTGCTGGGCATAGGCTTTCCCCAAGGGAATGTTCAGCCGTAATAGCCATGCTTGGCCGATGCATGTTGGCGATCGCAGTAAGTGTTATGGTACTCCGAAAGACGTTAAGTGGTCACTGTTGTCTTTAGATATATCTGCAGACCATGCAGATACGTTGCCATATCAGAAAAAAAGTTTTAATTAAATGCACCTAAACCCTTTAAATTGGGAATACAGCAATGCTGCTTAGCGACAGAAATACATATATAATTATGGTGGTAGGTAGTAAATTTTGTTAAGGCCACGTTGTCTGAGTTTCTTAAAATGTTTTTGAAAAATTGAAGCTTTTCTGTTTGTTTTCGAGATTGCTTAGTTACTGGACCCCAAGAGCTAGACCTCTTACAGTGAATAACTGATACTATCGGTACCAGAAAGTGACGTAACCAATATTTTTGTCTCTCACGTCAAGTATCACTGAGCTGCTAATGAAAAAAAATGTTTTAATAATACTAGTCCAAAACTGTTCATCCTTAAAATACCACCACACGATCTCTAACTTTTCATATGAAAAGTATAATAAAAAATATTAAACACAGCGTTATCCCTGCAGAATTTATTAGCTGGACAGAAAGCCAGCGATGTGTCACAAATGCCTGCGACGGGCTGCATCCAGCGCTTTGTTGAATGAAATCAAAAACAAACTGCGCTGACAATCGCCACATCGACGGCCTATTTGTGTTACTCGTGTGTTTCTGCCACTCTGAATATGATATGATATGCTGTACCATTCGTTTGTTAGCGTTTTTTCCCTTTGAAAAGTGAGCATTGTGCATTATGTTTTATGAAACAAATGCTTGTCGTTTCATCTGGATTAGGTACCTGTCTACGCACTGTCATTTATTTTATCTAAATGACAGGATAATGTTTTAGTGTGATTTTTTAGAGTGGACGTGTTTGTTTTTTAAATACGAAATGCTTTTTATGTTTTCATTTCATGTGAGAATTAAAATCCAAGGTTTTAGTCGATGTTTGATAAAGTTCTATTGAATAATTGTCCCACTCAAAACGTTTCCAACCCACGTTTCATCCATTTTTAGATATTTAACACTGAAATATTTCCAAGCATACGTACAAGCAAACGTATTATGTACAAATGAAGGAGACATCAAAAGACTCGTCCGCATCGGTCTCAATGGGACTAGTGCCCATAAAGCTAACAGCATTACCACGTTGTATTGCAATGCTAGTTTTTGGCCCAAGAAAATTCCAGCCACGTGCCAAGCCAGCCAGCCCGGTCCCGTAAAAAGTCAACCAGCTGCTTAGCAATTCAAAGCATAAGTTTTAGATATAATCATTAACTACTGACGTAATTAATTAAATGATTAAAAGGTTGTAAGTTGTTTTTGCAGCACAAATTTCAATTGTGACAACATACACTCACATAAAAAAACATCAAACAACAATCACGCTATCTACATAATTACACGCCATGAAAACGTCTCCACCATTTCCCATTTGAAAAGCGTCACTTCACTAAGTCTCACTTAAAGCAACAATAAAAGGTCCGCAGATTATGTTTTAAAGAAAGGCTGAGTGTTGGCACGCGAGCATGGGGCGGTCAGCGGACCTCAAGTAACAATTACTTGGTCATGCGAGCAACCAATCCATCACCCACTTGCCCTGTGCCACTGGCAATGGCCACTCGGTTCCTACTCTAAGGCAATTTCCGGAGCCCTTATCTACCTCAACCTGCAAGCATTTACTTGGTGGTTTGTTTAACAGAATTAATCCAGTTGACAAGGATCTTTGGCAAGGCCGTTCCTTGTTCGCGCTTTTGTTGTTTTTGGTTCGCATCGAACGTTGTCTTGGCACACGAGTGGATACCTACTAGAAAGATTGAGGAAAGTAAAACGTCGTCTAAGTAAAATTTTTGGGTATTTGTTGATTTTTCAAAGAGTGCTGAATCAATTTCGATAAAATTTATATGGGACCACCCCTGAAGCATACCCTATCCATAAAAAAAAATTCAAAATCGGGTTACGTTTGCCGGAGAAATCGCGTAACAAATCGCGCACATACTTAATGCAAATTTAAGACTTATACGGTTTTCTCATAGATGCCATTGTCAGAACTGGACCAAATTACACGGGAAGCACTAGCTTTCAAATAAAAAATGAATCATTAAAATCGGTTCACCCAGTCCAAAGAAATCAGGTAACAAACATTAAAAAAAAAAATACAGACGAATTGATAACCTCCTCCTTTTTTGAAGTCGGTTGAAAAGAAGTTCTCAATTCGACTTTATGTTATTTTTTTTTGTTTTGTTATGCGATTTCTCCGGCAAATGTGAATCGATTTCGAAAATTCTTATTTGTATTATGGATAGGGTATGGCTTAGGGGTGGTCCCATATAAATTTAATCGAAATTGATTCAGCACTTTTTTTAAAAATCAATAGTTTCTTCAATCTTTGGAGTACCTCGGTTTTAACTGTGTTGCCAGTTCTCAATGGATTTGGATGATAAGAAGGTACTAAAAAGAGATAAATAACTTTAGCACAGTACACACATGACTTTAGATTTGGTAGCTCTTTTTTTAAAAAAAGGACATCACCATTATAATTTAAAAAATGTAGGATATGACGGCGCAACGTTCATACACTAGACGTTGCTTTTGAAAAAAGAACATCACCATATAATTTAAAAAACGGTTTTATACCAAAAGAAATAATACTAACAACTTTCTTATTAATAAAACAGTATGAAAGCAAAAAGAACGCGTCCACCAAAGCCAACTAAACGATATCACAGGCATAAAAATGCGACATTATTATTAAATTCTTTTCATAAGCGAAGTCTTAAGCCACGTAAAGCACACTGTGTGCATAATTCTTTAATAAGTAATAGCCTTTTGAAATACTGCGACACCGTTCATATTTTCAGTAGAATTTATAGGAAGTAAGCAACGAGCGGCCGACGGCTCGTTTAATTATTTTGCTCTTGTTTGCGCAAGATTGAGATTGTGTGAGTTATATACTGTTAAAAGAAAAAATAACACGAAGGTGGTTATTTTTAATAGCAGTCGATTATTCAACTTTCTTTTATGTTCACTAGGATGTTTTTCTGCGTTTCATCATCAGCCTGAAGATGTCCACTATTGAACAAAGGCCTCCCCATAAATGGGGGGCTTTGCCATAATCCCCACGATTGGCAGGTGTCTTGGGGATCGCAGTGAAGTTTTTAAGTACATGGAAGCCGCTGCTGCCCGACTTCTGGATTTTCCCTTAGTCGCTTTCGACGACACCCTCGAGATGAAATGGGGGGGTGCTATTCAAAGCCCGGACACCCCACGGGCAACAGGCACGGGCACAGGTGCATTTACAAACATAAAAACTCACATACACAAACAGTTAGACCCGAAACAACTGTAGGTCTTATAAAAATATGTTCCGTGCGGGAATAAAACCTGAGTGAAACAAGCAGCGTAGAAGCCGACCGCTCAGCTACTGCGTCCACCATGTTCTTTCAATCAATCTTCACAATGTTTGTAGCTTTCTATTTATGTACTTAATTAAGGTGGTTTTCTCAATTGCTCAGGGCTTAAAAGTTATACACACTATTATACGTATAATTATGTCAATTATTTTGATTTAGAGCTATGAGTCATTTCAGAAATAGAACATAGTTAAATGCTTTCTTCATTTCAAGTCAAAAACAAAGTCAAAGACAAATTTCACCATTTTAAGTCACAAACATTATGAAAAGTAGATACCTTGGTCTCGAAACAAGAACGTTACCTTCTCATTTACTTATAAAGAAAAGTGGCGACCATACTTATAGATTTGCAGGTAAAACTTTGCAGACTTTCTGTTGAGGAAGTGGAAGATTTTCACTCCACTAACTTTGATGTATAGCGGTGCAAACAATTGATTTATCGTACCAGCTCGCAGATACTAGATAGGTACCTACAATGCTGAGTCATTTGAAGGAATGGGCATATAAAAGTCATGACAATAATAGCCCTTTAGAAAAAAAATGCTCTACACAAAAATGTTTACCTTCACGGTCAAAATGTATGAAACAGCTGTAATTTTTTTAAATAATTGACGGAAAATGTTTAAAGTACTAGATTTTACCCGCGACTTCGTCCGCGTGAATGTTGTTTAGCGCAGATGCAGGTGAGGTCACGGATTAAAAAATAGCCTATATACTTTTATGAGGTTCAAGGTTAGTCTGTACCAAATTTCATCAAAATTGGTTCAGTACTTTAGCCGTTAAAGCGTAACAAACAAATAAACTTACTCGCTTTCGTATTTATAATATTACTAGCTTTGTCCGCGGCTTCGCTTGCGTTTTTTAGAATTTGACATTCAATTCGGGTTGTACTTTGCTTAAAAATATAATTAAATTATGATTCGAAAGACGCGCTTCGCCAGCTATAATCTTAAGGACAAAGTCAAAGTAAAAGTCAAAGTCAAATCATTTATTTCAATTGGATCATTAAAAGGCACTTTTGAACGTCATATAAAATAAATATATATAGTTGATTCTAGTTGCCCATTCCAAAAGGTAGTTTCGTATGGAGAAGAATGGGCAAGAAACTCCATACTTACTCTTTTAAAAATATGTGTAGGTACAATATTTTGCATTAACAGTTATATAACTATACATGAATACGATGGACCTGGCATAAAAACACAATATTGAAGTATGTACAAAGTATTACAAGATAAAGAATGACAGCTAAGTTGTATACATAGATACATAGTGTTAACATATTATTTTTTACAATTATTTTAAAAGTAGACAACCACTCCATACATTTCAACAAACTATGAGCTAGTGTGTGAACCAAAGCAAAAATTAAATATAATGTATATACTAAGTATAAATTAAGTAGTAGGACATTATTGTTGTTTTCCTCGGGAAACATACTTTTTTTGGGATGAAACCCTATGTTTGTTTCTGAACACCTGGCACCGTGTAGGTACCTATGCAAAATTTCAGGATAATGGGCTCAGTGTTTTAGGCGTTAAAAGGATTACCTTTTAACGCCTCCTTTAGGAGGAAGGTTAAACGAAAGACTATAAAACCTTAAAAACTATAAATTCTCTTTGTAACAAACATACAAACTTTCTTTCGCAGGATTAATTGATACTTGACAGTTCAAAGAATAATAAGGATACCATTTTTTTTGCGCGGTTGAAATCCTCATGGACTTCCTCCACCGTGGGGGTGACGGAGGGACATGCCGGACTTTTACCGGCTAAAACCACCGCGGTGTTCCACCTCTACCTATGGCCGGGGGGGGGTTTCGCATAAGCATTCACCGCTCCCCCGACAGGCTTTTAATTATACCATACAAAAACTATTAGTGTTGGGATAGTGAATGGTTTTGAACAAAGAACGAATGATAAAAATGGTTTAATTTAAATAAAACTTTAAATGTTCGTATGTAAGATGTAAAATATATGAACAATTATAATTGTTAATAAAAGTAATTTCCTTTCTTATTCTTCTAATATAAACAAAATAAAAATTATACTATTTTACTTTTAATTATAGTGTAAAGATATAGATGGGTGTGTTATGTGTGTATAGATTTTTAGTAATGTATATCGCGTTTTTATGAAAAGTTATTAAATTTTAAACAAAATGTTTGCATATAAATACATTATTTAACAACATCCCTGTCCGCGAAGCAGACACAATAGTTAAACAATTGCAATGAGTCATATGTGCGACATTGGACAGGGAAATGGTTAAGTTCATTCAATTTCGATCATTCTTACACCACCTCACTACCATTTTTTTTGTAAATTTCTGGTATCCATTAAACTGTCAAGTTACTGAATAGAATTCAAAGTCGAAATATAATTGGAATATTAGTATGGATTTACCACTTAATAGAGTCATATTCTCAATTCATTGTAAAAGTTTGCATCGTGATGTCCTTTCCACCGTGCATAAAAACCTGTTTTGGCTCAATTCAAATGTCAAAGAGAAATTTTGAAAACTCCTTTACCCGTACGAATATCTAAATAGAATATACTACTTTTCCTGTCTATAAAACGAACCGACATTTACTTACCGAAGTCGCTTAAAAAAGGTCACATTGAAGACATTAATTTGAATGTTATGATCTCAGACTTTCAGCCATTTCCCTTGAACTTCGCCGATCGAAAACAATAACAAAAAGGAAAAGATTTCCAACATTCATTGAAAAGGAAAGTTTCTAAGCGAAATGGTCGGATAACGGCAGGTGCAAGTTTAAAGGTCGGCTAACTGGAATCTTTTAATAATTAAGTTATTAAATTGTGATTTTGAACCCTCAATTTTATAGAAAAAATAATTTATTTTGTAGAAAGGATAAAGATACCTATTCTTTATCCCAGTAGGGATACTTACTGGAGTAATTAAAGAATAATATGTAACTTAAAGAAAGAGAGTGCTACTTGAAGATAAAATATATTATAAACAGGAAAGTTAAATTTTAAAATTTTTGATTGAGTGTCAGTATTTTCCAATAAGTACAATTCACATTTGGAAAGATTCAGATCCATGCCTATAGAATGTAGTAATTATTTTTTAATAAAATCTAAGCTTTTAGTTTTAATAAATCTACATCACCTCCCAAGGTTCCATCATCAGGATACCAATCGTTAAATTTGGAATTTTGCTGTCGAATAATTGTATGAATGGCGAAACTGAAAATTAAAATATAGCCAAGGAATACTATATTTTAATTTCTGCCAGCATGGCGTCCCTATTAAAGGCATTTTTTAAGTCAACCAAGATGACCTCTCCTTTGCCAGAATTTAAGCAGCAGCCTCACAGCCCCCTTTAAACCCATAACCGAACTGAAGGGGCTCATATTTTTCGAAAACTACCTCACCATAGAATTTACAACAAATTTTGGCTGCCATAGTATATTTATATGTAGTTTCCACGGTAATGAGACGAATGCTGTAATCTCTCTTGCGCTGGGCACATAAGTGAGCCCCGTACAAAACGCAAAACGTCGATGATGGAATCGTTCACCTTTCCGGTGAGCATACGGATGATCAGAGCCGTAAGCTCTCTAATCACTCAAACGTCCGTACGCGCGTCAGATGTTGTGTCGTTATATATCGTCAGGCAGTAGCCACAGCCCGAACATTAGGTAAGGTAGCTAAATTCAAGAGCAACTCACCAACTACCCTGGCACCTGAACAAATAAGGTCCTTTATGATCTTTATATACTTAAGCCCTCAAAACCGGCGAAGCTGTTCGGAAAGTAGCAAACGGCTTTGACCAACTCTCGAACTGTGACAGTGAGGGAGTGATTAACCGAGTCAAGGGGGTCGGGAAATGAAAGTAGGCCATCAGCTACTGGGGCAGGGTGTTTACTCTCCAGAGCTAAGAGTATTTCCGGAGAACATGGTGCCACCGCATCACTAATAAAAAGAATCTTAGCTGCTCCACTAATGTCACCTATTATAGTTTCTACCAGGGATATACGCTTAAAAGAGGAATATCTCTGTGACGAATAAATTCGGATCCACATGTTGAGTCAAAAATATTACAGTTTTCTTTAATAGTTATAATTATAGTTTTTGGTTTTTGGTTTATAATAAATTATAGTTAGTGATTTGGTCTTGCCCTGTTAAGTTATGTTTTAAATAAAATAAAATCTACATAATAAAAAAGCTAAGAAAATATAAAATAAGTTTGATAAATAATGGAATCGTTTAAGTTATACCCGCTTTCGTGTTCCGTTAAATTATACAAAAAAAAAAACTAACTTTTTTTAATGAAAACTTTTCACGCATAACTCCTTATGATTTCAAAACAAGAAGCACTTTGTAACGGTTGAGCGTCTTGAGCGTTATCGCACAAAACGTAGAATATTATAAAACGTCGCAATAAAGTAAATAAGGAGACAAATGTACATGCCCTCAGAGGTTAACAACCCATTTTCGTGCTTGTGTCTTTAGATTACAGTTGAATATTGTGTGTAGGATAAACACATAACGCAGAAGCGGCGTCTGTAAGAAATATTATGAAAACAAATTCACGTTGAGCACGTTCAGTGTGCAAGTAATAAATAAAAGAGCAAAGTAGCTGGGAACTAGACGGTGGAGCCACGGAATTGTATTGTTTGGAATTGTATTAGGCAGTCAGCCTTCAGGATAGTTCATATGGCAGTTAGATATGAGCAATTATTGTTAAAGTATACGCTAATTTGAAAGTTGATTAAAAGTGTGTAATTAATCCATTAGCTAATAAGTAGTAAGCTGATTCTGATATCATTAGTCGAATTTTATTATGTGATTGTCAAATAATGTTATGCCTCGCTTTTAGCAAGACACAATCACAGAATTACAATCTATGCTTTAGCAATGGAGACATTTATATTGTATTCATGAGAATATAGCAAAAATATTTGGAACTATCTAAAAATGTTTCTTAGTTTGTAAGTTTGTGTTTGTCTTTCCGAGGCACGGAGGGATCTCAATATGAAAGGGATTGTCACCCATCCATAGACTGACCGCAGCAAGCATAGCTTAGCCTTTGACCGAACGATATGTACGAGCTTAGCTACGAGCTCTTCTCTCGCTTATTTAAATAATAATAATAAATGTTTCTTTTAGATAACTAAGATCCAATTTGTTAGTAGTATAATATCTTATAGTTAGTGTTAGTAATACAGCCATAATCTACTCGCCCCCTGCCTGACCCATGAATTGAGGTATCAATACTCATGTGAGCATTAATATATCGGTTTATATACAGACAGTCAAGCCTACTGGCTATCATGGTTTGACGACACGGTTGGCGCAGTGGCTGAGCGATCGAGTGCTGCGCAGCGTGTTGCGGGTTCGATTCCCGCCCAGGGTAAACATTTGTGTGATGAGCACTTGTGTTTGCCTTGTGTCCGGGTATTGTTTATCTATATATGTATGTATTTACAAAAAAAAAATGAATTTGTGTATGTATATCAGCTGTCTGACACTCATAGTACAGGGTCTCCCTAGTTTGGGGTCAGACGGCCGTGTGTGAAAATGTCCCCACATATTATTATCATACTTAAAACGCTGTTACAACTAGCCCGCACTCTGCACGGTATAGACGCGCACCGCTTACGCAGACAATAAAACATATAATATGGACAGATACAAAAAGTAACTTTAACGTATAACGCTTGGCAAATAATATGAACTAGTCACAGCCTAATTTACTAGTTACTAGATTAGATAAAAGAAGACACGTGCCTATCTAATCCATTAAATTAGGCATAGAACGTCTTGTACGAGTTTAGTTGCTTTAGTTTCGCATAATTTATGCGATCACTGCCATGAATAATCGCTTTGAATATGATTTACGTAGTTCGCTACTTACTTATCGTACTTACGTTGTTCCTTCAGTTAGTTACCTAACTGCTACATCAGCTACATAATACGATTATCTCATACTTGGCGTAGCTTAGTTCTGCTGGTTTTGGACTGTAATTATTCCTCTGCACGATAAAGGCCTCTTCTAGTAAAAAAAAATAAAGATAATGTTTATGAACTTATGATTAGTATTGTAACGCCATTCTCATTCTGGTCAAAGTCAAAGTCAAAGCATTTATTTCAATTAAACCATTTACAGGCACTTTTGAATTGTCAAGGAGTCGGTCAGTTAGTCAGAGAGTTGAAGCTAGTTGCTCGTTCCAAAACGTAGGTAGGTCTCTATGGAGAAGAACGAGCAAGAAACTCCACGGACACTCTTTTGAATCAAGTTTTTTACAAAGTCTGGTTACATGATTCTTGTTGCTTCTATATGTGAAAACTATGAAGGCAATCCAACAATACAAAACACAAAAAAGAAGCAAGATAAAGTCCATGGCAGATAAGAGCTGACCAATCTCTACTGACAGCGCCCGTTCACGAACATGACGCGTGAATCAGCACCATTCAGCTCAACCAACCTGGTTTGGCCAATTCCGTTCTTCAAACTTCTATCGTAGAAAGATTGTAGGGACCTAAGACTGAGGAAAGACCTTGGAAACCCCTAGAACCTCATTCAAGTAGTTGGACACAATTAGGTAGGTAGTTGACACCACCAATCGTTTAAGACCTGTCAAAACGCGATTCGCTAAATATTCAGTAGTTTGGAACACAAACATCAACTTGTGACGACACTAACTGAAAATTTAATTTTGCAGTACCTGGTTTGAAAATTAACAGGGTTTTCAGGGCTTTACGAAAGTGGCAGTAGTGGCGGTGGATAGTAACAACGCTGCTTCAGTCAATTCCACAGTTGAATTAATACATTACAGTCACGCAAGTACACACACACCCACACACACATACACACACACACACAGACACACACACATTTTTATTCACTACTTACATTATAATTATTGTTCTTCAGTTTTGTTTTTTATTTCTTTCTTCTTTATTTTATTAATAAATTAAATTAGAAGAATAAGCACACAATTTTTTTATGGATATAAATAATGAATTGTCAACTGAATGCTATCTTCTGAGATACAGGCCTCGCCTAGTTCAGAAGATACTACTACGTAAACCTCCGTTTACCACTACAAATTATGTTGAATAATTATTATACATTAGTATACATCCTAGTATAAGGCACTTTTATTAATATGTACTCCTTATTGCTGTCTAGCGAGAAATAAAAAATAATTACTTTCTTTTTAGGGTTCCGTACCTCAAAAGGAAAAAACGGAACCCTTATACGATCACTTTGTTGTCCGTCTGTGTCTGTCTGTCAAGACCCTTTACCTCGGGAACGCGTGGAGGTATCAAGTTGAAATTAAAACCATAATACTCAAGTGTCCATTGATGCTGTAAAAAAATCAACCCTCTATGTTAGCTTGAAAAATAGATACGGCCGTTTAAGTAGTTAAGTAAATGTAGTTAAGTAAATGTTTATGTAGTTAAGTAGATTAAAGTATGGATAGTAGGTATGGATTAGTATAGAAGTATGGATATGTACCTACAAATATGTACGAACCCTCGGTGGGCGAGTCCAACTCGCAATTGCCCAGTTTTTTTATTACGGATTCGCACCTAGTTTCAAAGGTTATTATTACAAAATAACAGATAATTATATAGGGTGACCTGTAATTAGTGTACGATACTTAAACACGTGATTGTGTTCATGATAACAAACAACTTTCCCGAAAAAAGAAAAAGAAGAAAAAATGTTTTTTGTACTGGTTCACTTTTATCACAATAACACAACAGCCGTATGAAATTCACGCGCCCGCACGCTTGTGACCTAAAGTGAACCATATAAAAAACATTTTTTCTTTGGGAAAGTTGTTTGTTATCATGAACACAATCACGTGTTTAAGTATCGTACACTAATTACCAGTCACCCTATGTAGTTACTATAGGTTTCCTCACACTGTTTTCCTTTACAGCGAGACAGTAGTAATACATTAAAATGAAAGAGAAAACCGCACATTTTACAAAATCATTTATTTTTGAAAAATAAGACATCTCCCTACGTTACACTGCTATATTCTCTGGTCTTCACGTTTCCCGAAACTCGTACATAACACACTGAAAAGAAGTACCTATTATTCCTGAGACTTTTCATACTAGTGCTTATCCCCAAAAAAACACATGCACATTGCAGACATTGTTTTCAGTTGGAACCAAGCTTGAGCATTCTAACTGCCAAAATGAATATTGTTGGAAACTGTTGCCGTCCTTATTGTATTTATTTTTTATGAACAGTAAACTGGTGAAGATCTACTTGATAAGAATTATTGACTTTCCAATGAGTCACAGTTGAAAAATTGGTCCTGTAATTTAGAAAACAGCAAAGACGCTGTGGTGGTAGTTGTTAGTAGTATTTTCTCAGATACAGACTAAGGGATAAGCTTAGTAAGTTCTAAATCTATATGGTAGGTACAGCTATATGTTAGCAGGAATTTATAAATTCCAAAACATGTGTTTTGATTGGCATGTACAAACGCCAGCACATCGAGCCATACCGAACTGTCAAATTTTCCTAATTGAATATCAACCTTATTGTATTTTTATAAAGTTGAAAATCTATCAAAGAAATTTGACAGAATATTGTAGCTTGATGTGCTGGCCTCTGTACAACCTATGACAGTAATAGACTTCGGCATTCACACTACTGACGTAAGCCGGTGTATAGCGCAATTAATCCCATCGTGTATATGGTAAATGTCGTTCCAAGTATTGTAATACTACTAATTGTCACTCGGTTTTCCTTCCACATCTGATATTATGTATGCATGAGGAAACACCGACATACACATACGGCATGACCCAAATCAGAACCCATTTGGCTTCCGAATGAACAGCTGAAAATACTTGAAAAATTGGAGTGTGCTCCCAAATCTGCATTGAAGACAAGACGTTGTTATAAAAAGAGCGCAATCACAATGGGCCGACTTCCAATTCAAATACATAACGCGTGCGAAGTCGTTACGCTAAACGTAAACGAGACAGAAACGAAAAAATATGTTAAACAAGCAATTCACGCGAAATCGGGAACGCTGACGACGGAGTTCGCTATTCTGGCAACGTTCGATATCTTTAATATTGTATGTAGGCTTGTCACTGGCACGAGTTCCTATGTTTGAATATTAGTTTGTTTTGCATGTTTGGTTCACTACATTCACTAATAGATTTTCTTAATTCAAGTTTTCTAATAAATAAACAAAATGTTTTCAGTACATTACATCAAAACAGAAAGCCAATTTTATTCTACTTATTAATCAATATCAACATCTTGTAAAAATGAAGGTAAATAAAGGAAATATTTTAATGCGCACATTCCTGAAAGTTGGTAGAATTGCCCCCGAAAAAAGTCATGTATGTATACCAAAATAATCAAATAGATTTGCTTTACATAAGCAAATCTTTCTCAAATCCTGCGATATGTAGGTGGATATCCCAGAATTGGGCTCAACGTCAAAGCATCTCTGCCTTGTAAATTCAATTCCTATGCTAAAATATGAACACTGTTTTCTGGAAACAACACATATATTTTTTTTATTTCAGCCAAATTTTCTTTCATAGTCGTTTTAAGTTTCAGTAATACACCCCCAGACGTCATAACACGTACGCCTGATATCGTCTACATGTTTTTGCGAATTTCTGTGCGTCAAAGGTGATAGGGGAGGTTCGGGAGACATTGTTTCGAGTCGTCAAACATTGCTCGGTATCACCTTTATTGAGTGTAACAAAAATTTGCTGGATCTCGTCACGTACTTAGCTTGATACGTATAAGTTACAGTAAGTAAGTGTTAAAGGTACGATATAGTTTTATTTGAGCAAAGAAATACATAGTGTGTGATAGTATTCTGTGTTATATGGGATGACTTTTAGGGTTCTGTAACTCAAAAAGATAAAACGAAACCCTTATAGGATCACTTTATTGTCCGCTGTCTGTCTGTCTGTCTGTCCGTCTGTCTGTCAAGACCCTTTATCTCGGGAACGCGTAGACGTATCGAGTTAAAATGAAAACCATATACTTAGGTCCACAATCCCTTGAAGTTGTGAAAAAAAGATACGGCCGTTTATGTCGCAATAAACGTACACACGTACGATTGCACATTAAACCGAGGCGTGGCAATTTGGTAATTAATATAACGGGAAATATACCTATAACAAAAACGAACCAAACGGCGAACCTATTAGCTGATGTTGATCCTAAACCATTGTTTTTCTGTGGACCATTATTTACTATCGTGTATCGTAAAGGTTGCTATCCAGCAGTAGCGAAGATCGCCTGCATATAAGTGGTGGTTAAAAAAAAACCTAGGACCTCATTTCCCTCGGGTTTTTATTATTTCTAGAAATTCCCAGATTGGGCAAAATGTTTCTAGTTTATTTCTTTAGAAACTCAGTAGCATCTAAGTGTTTAAATTTGTGCCTAGGTTGTTGGAAATAGGCTTACCCCATACTAAGTGGGACTTAAACATATGTGTACATACTTGTATTTGAATCCAGGAATTACATTACACTAATTTGTGTTTTTAAAATTAATAAAGAAAATGGAGCTGTTGTAATGGCCATGAATGTTTGTTGTGACTTATAGAAAAGATAAACATCTCTCTTCGAATCGCATTAATATTACTCTACATACTTTATAACATTCCAAAAAAACACCAGCCGTCATTTGCAAGCAACACGTAAGGGAGGGTCCGCGCAATTCGGGTAGACAGCTGTCTTGCTACCGGATGATGACCCGGGGCTCCTAATTAATAGTTGTTGGGAGTGACGTTCTGTGGCCGCTGCGATCCTGGTACCTCGGCCGTTGTTTCAAAGGTTATTGGCAGTTTGTAGAGAAAATAGATAAAGCATAATATTGGCTATGGTTATACTCCATTTACAATAGCATTAGACAGAAGTTGAAAAAGGTTCTTTTAAATGCACACTTTGTAACAAAAGTACAATAAACATGTTAAAGTTACGATGGACCCTGAATTTATTATAATCTATTTTTACAGTAGCTGTCGCGCATATTTGTAACCATCTTAATAATTTATCTTCTAAAATTATGTGGTTTTCATTTCGTTGTATATTCAATTCCAATTTAAAATTACAGTGTCAATGCTAAAAACCTAACAGAAGCAGGGATGAGCAATACTCTGAATGTTACTCGTTTTACTGTATTTCTACCGAATTTAAAATGTTACCTAATCTTTAAAAGACTTTTATTCTGTGTTTTGTTCTTTTATTTTGTTTGTTTATACGTCCATATTTAGTACTTACTATCTTAGACTTATTTATCAAAATTATGATAAAATAAGTTTTATTAAAATTGTTAGAACTTATCTTTAAAATAAAATGTTTTGCATTTCTGCTTCTGTGAGCCTCTTTTTTCTAATGCTATTATAAATAGATTAGGTTTAAGTAAAGTGTATGCTGCGGTTCTTGGTGGCTTTACTGCCACTTTAAAGATAATTATTATAGTTGTTAAAGTCTGACAAACATCTATATATACTCTTTGCAAATAATAAAAATTGAAGTGTCTGTTTGTAATATCAAAATAACAGCTTTTTATTATATGCACATAAAAAAAACGTTTTATTTTGTCTCTCTGTCTATCTCTGAAACGGCTGGACCGATTTTGACAGGATATTCACTGGCAGATAGCTCATATTATTAGGAGTAACGAAGGTTACTTTTATTTTAGAAAAAATAGGGTTTCGCGCAAAATAAATTAAAACTCCGCTGATAACCGCCAATCACGCGAAAGAAGTCGCAGGCATCAGCTAGTATGTTAATAAGAGTCACCGAAGACAGAAGCATAATAATATTATGCTTGATCGGTTTTCATTGATTATTTTAATGAATGAAAATTGCTTCTAAAGAAAGATGTATAAAACCTGCCGAAGTAGTTAGGTATTACAAGTTAGTGTACTATGCTATCACGTTCGTACAATGTCGCCCTCTATACAACTACTGTCATCCAATAGGATAGACAGTAGGTAACGCAGTTTTTGTAAAGAAATCAAGAAAGGGTCGAGCGAATGGCATAAATTGACATACTGATGGAGGGCGTAAACCCACAACAGTTGTTTTTTTATTTATTGAAGGAACACAAAATAGAATACCAACAATACATTGCATAGGTAAAAGCATACTTATCCGTGGGTAACATAGAGTACCTATTAACGATCATATAGAGGCTGTATCCCTAAATATAACTGTGTGTGTGTGTGTTTTATAGGTAAGTCAAGAAGTTGTTGTTTGCAACAGACAAAATAAGAAGAAGTTCTACCAAAACGAATTGACAACATTTCATATTTTTAACCTACTTGTATTATTACGTTATATAAAAGTAAATACAAATATAAGGGACCCGTATATTTCCGTTTTTCGAAATTATGTACTTTTCATTCATAATTTTAACTTTGAAATTAGGTGTATTCTAAAAAGACGTAAGCGCCAAATGACGTCAAACTTACGGTAGAATAGCGTTTTATCCTTTGTTTTACTGTGACCCGTTAAAAAAAATAGTACCATTATTACCTAGACTTCATATATGTGACATTGACGTGTGTCTTATTTGACGTTAATGTTTTTATATAAACCATTGAAATGCTTATGCAAAGGTAAACTTCCTCATTCCACCGTTAATGTGACGTCATCAAATGTTTTTTGATTTTACTTATTCTCAGAAATGAAGAAATAAAAATAGATAAAAAATATGTATTTGGACTCAGGATACGAAAATAAAGAAATGGTATTATTGTTATAAGGTCGTGTCAATTTTGAAATGTTGTCAATTACGAGTCAATTAATTACCTACGTCAAACAAATTCAATATGCCAAATGTGTCACATTACTTTTCAGCAATTACAGATTAAATACACACACACATTACACACAAATAGACACACACACACACACAAACACATTAGAGTAGTAGAGAGTTAGTAGCAAAATTAACGTTACTGTAACTAGCAAGTGCGTCCGTCATCTTCAAATGTTTTAAACAAAAATCGATCGCCAAAATATTTCGGAATTAAATTATATTAACTTGATTAGTAGGTACTATTATTATAGTAACAATGATGAAAACACTTTTTTATTACTAAGTAATTATTATCTTCTTTGTCTATAAGTAGAGCAGTAGTAGATTATCGAAAACTGTGAATAACCCAAAAATAATAATTGATTTAATAATAATAATAAAACCATTTATTTTCAGGTAACAAAGACCCATAGAAAAATACCTTAATTAAATTAAGGTATTTTCGTAAGCATATAACAATATAACAATCGTGTTAGTAAATAAAACTTAAAACTATGTTAGTATCACTTAGTTGCAATATTCTTGCAAACCAACGCACAAAGACTTAGGTCTTCGTGCGTTGGTTTGCAAGAATATGCGTTTTTGAGCTATCTAGTCCACAGAAAATTATATAATTTCTAGTTTAGCACTAGGTTTTTCTGATCAATTTTCTGCACCTTCCATAAAACCGATCACTTCTGCAATAAAAATCCTTTTAGCTTCCCAGCTCATATAGCACTCACCATCATTATCCACTCCATAAATTATAGACATGTACAGTGATATACGTACCCCATGGGCAATCATCGTTTGGCTATAAAATCTATAAGAGCCACTCTTAGTAATATTGGATAGTGCAACGCGTGCGATAAATGAGACTTGTTCCCACAAAACGACTTCGGGTAACGATCTGTTTGGCCCGCTTCCGAACATCTATGCCTGTGATATACTGTATAGTTTCTTTTTGTATTGACTTCTAATGTTTGTGTGGTGGGAGTTTTTTCATAAGCTCTAATGATGACAGAATCTTGGAGTAAAAGATTCAAGTGATTCTATTTTGAAATAATATGGATGTGCATTACATAGTCAATTTATTATTTACTTATTTATTTGATTACACTTCATGCACAAAGGTACAAAGGCGGCCTTAATGCCTTATGCATTCTCTACCAGTCAACCAAGGGTGGTGAAGAGATAACTCGGCTGGTGCTTATTTAAAAAAATATAAACAAAATAGGTAAAGGACATCATCATCATCATTATTTCAACCTTTACACGCCCACTGTTGAACAAAGGTCTTCCCCAAGAAGGGGGTTTCAGCCGTAATCGCCACGCTTGGCCGATGCATATTGGCGATCGCAGTAGGTGTTATGGTACTCAAAAGGACGCTGCTGCCCATCCTCTGGTCAATATCCCTCAGTCGCCTGCTACGACACCCACCGGTAGAAATGGGGTGGTGCTACTCGCCGCTGGCATCACACGGCAATCATAGGCACAAAGTACGTAAGGCTGCGGCACGCCCGAGCAGAGAGACAAGAGCAAATTGCCATTTTTAGCACACACACATTGACATTACAAATACTGCCCAACGGAATCGAATACCTAATCACGAAAACTTTTATCTCATACCTACCCATATAACGACCACATCCAATACAAGAGCATTAACAATATTGTTTCTAAAAATTGGCATAGTTTTCATTGTAACAATAAAATATAGCTATAGTAACATGTTTTATAATTGAGAACAGATGACGTCACGTGATAAGGGATCTACTAGACAAGCTAACAAATTAGAAGGGACGGCCTGTCCGTCACACCTGCTACCTTGCATTTGTAAATATTAAACAACGCATCTATAAGGCTTTAGTAATGCTTATCCGGGTTGTTATAGTGGCTAATTAATAAAAGTTGTAAAAGTCTGGAAAATTTCGTATCTAGAAATAATCAGAAGCATTTCTCATTAGCATAAAAACACAGTCTAAATTCTAATTCTTTGACTAAGAATTTGTAAATGCTATTCGTTGAATAATAATTTTAATTTAGTCGTAGAAAAAAGTTACCTAGGATTTCTTTCTAATATTTTCGTGGTCAACTATGATCATCGTCTATGCTCCATGAACTATAAAAATGTAGGTAGTTTGTAAATGGACCACTACAAAACTACGCACCAAATTCTAAAACAAATAAATTGTGAAGAACGAAACAAAACATTAATTGAAAACGCAAGTTGGTCCATATCACTTAACCCTTATGCTGCCGACACGCGGTGTCTAACCCATCGCTACCCGTTTCCCGACCTAATGGCACATTAGGTCCCGATGCAGGTGACAACCCCACGCATATTTGAGAAGTTTACCGAAAAACTGGGGTGAAATGCCGGAACTAAAGTCGGGGGTGCACCATATGTAATGTCCGTAGTCCTAACAATTACTTTCATAATTATACAAATAGACATGTTTACTTTATTAGTCGTGGTAACATAATTTTGGTTTTAAGAGCTTTTGTAAATTTCGTTGTTAATTAAATGTAAGTACCTTCCTATGCTGTTATTGATATGGAAGGGTAAGTATTACAGAAATAGCTTCCCTCGACTGAATATTGTGTGCAGCTCTACAATAGGCCTTAGAATAGTAGTTCTTCATTCATGGAAAAAGTGTTGAAAAATGTATTCTCAGTAAAATATTAGTGATATAAACATGTGAAAACCGTAAAAGAAGAAAAATGCCTAACAATAAAATAATAAAATATTATGTTTGCCCTTTTACGTTATTTTGAGTACCTATTGATATTATGATCCAAGGGTCTCGACATTTTATTATTTTACTTATTAGAGGTTAATTCGCAATTCGTAAAGTAATAAGTTCAATAATTTTACTAGAATACAAAATAAAATTCAAATTCCTTTTATTATAAAGGAAAACTGCTAATATCTTCGGATTGGCTTGTACTCGTAAAATCTTCAACGTAGGTACAGAGGCCAGCACATCAAGCTACTACAATCTATCAAACTTCTTTGATAGATTTTCAACTTTATAACAAAAAAATAAGGTTCATATTCAATTGAGAAAATTTGACAGTTTAGTATGGCTTGATGTGCTGGCGTCTGTACATGAAAATGAAAAATAATTCATCATCATCATCATCATTTCAGCGAAAAGACGTCCACTGCTGGACATAGGCCTCCCCCAAGTGGCGCCACATTGACCGGTCCCGTGCGACTCGCATCCAGCGGATCCCCGCAACCTTTACCAGGTCATCGGTCCACCTAGTGGGAGGCCTTCCAACGCAACGTCTTCCGGTTCGCGGTCGCCACTCTAGAACTTTTCGACCCCATCGGCCATTTGTTCTGCGAGCAATGTGCCCTGCCCAAAAATAATTATGAAAAAGAAAATGTTTATTTTGGATTGGATTATAAATGAGACATTCCCAGTAAGTAATTGATAATACTTGTGTTTGGACTATGTCCCTCTTTCTCTTAATTATCAATATTGTTATATTGAGACTTAAAATAACACTATTCCCAAACCATTGCAACTCCTGAAAGCCAACAGTGACTACTAGAAAAGCGTCGAGGCAATGAAGCTCGACGAGTCCCGGAGAAACATTACAACTGTCTTGGTTCCCACACTAAAATTAATCAGAAAAGAACAACGGTGGAGTAAGAAATAGTAGATTGTATGACAAGGGAGCAAAATAATATTTTTACGGCGAGGGCGTTATTTTGAATCCAGAGTGCAGCGAAGGATTGAAGAATAGAATCCCGAGCATAGCGAGGGATTCTTAAATAGAATCCTGAGCGTTGCGAGGGATTCAAAGTACATCGCCGAGCAAAAATATTTTTGCTGTCGAGTCATATACTCTACTTTTCATCTCCTTCTATGAGAAAATAAAGGATTTAAATACGGGATTATTAATATAATAATAATAAATAATTAATGAATTGGATTTATTTTAAGATTTTACGGTGCGGATTTCGTAGGTATTAAGTTTTATACGACGTTATTAGCTTCTATTTTTATCGTTTCAGGAGTTAATGCACTATCACTTTCAGACCTCGACGTAGAACTCTTTTTTTTGCAAAATACAATAAAGTCCGTAGCGATTACAAGAACAGGGAAGTAAACAGAGCGCTTTTGATTTTTTTTTAGTTACCGCGCCTCCCCGCACCTTACAGCCAACACTTACAGCCAGTACAAGTCAATGAACGATTCATGTTCCAAATTCAAATCTCATTACTGCCCACTAACAAGTCTAGTGGAGATAAGAGCTACTTTGCTCCCGCTTATAAAGGAACAAAACGACACTTTTCGAATAGAAGGGATGAAAAACCTATTTTCCACTTCTCTCCAAATCAGGTACGAGACAGAACAGAGCCAGCCCAATAGGCACAAAGGGACGTTTACAACTGGGAGAGGCCCAGTTGCCAAGCTCCACGGATTATAATTAACATTATTTAAGAGGAAATACCACGGGCTAGAGAATTGAAAATTAGGTATTTGTAAAATCTATTGCTGTCTCGCGATGCCCGAACACGAACCGCAGAGCGCGATAGAGACAACTGCAGCTTTGACCGAAAATACTTATTAAAAGTACACAAAATCAATGATTCGTAGTCCCCTGATTTCTTCTCCAAAATTTAACCGATTTAACTGCTTTTCTGAATGTTTGAACACAGCGGAAAATCATGCCAATTTTTTAGGTTTTTGAATATTCATATCTCTTTTAATAATAAATTTATGAGAAAAAAGAAAACATAGGGACATGCCAATAGTAGCCATGGATATTTATAAAAAAAATGATTGATCTACTGGCATTATCCAGGGAGGAAACAGGGGACTAAGTTTGTATGGAAAAACGGCCCTTGTGTTTCCTCTTAATGGGTCCCAAAATGTGAGCGGTTTGATTAAATAATAGGTATAGCAAAAACGCTTGAACACACGGAAATTAGCTCTAGTTTTTACAAGGTCCGCATAGTAAACAGCTCCGGATGTAGCCTGTGCCACTGTCTAACATAATATTGCGTTTATTCTGCCAAAGAAAACCAACAGACTATTGTTTACAAAAGGTGAGTAAAAATTAAATTTAGGAAGAAAAGAAGAAAACAGTAAGCTTATAAACTTATTGGCAGCTCTTTGTGTAACTGTCGTTGTATGCCCATATGAAACTGTATTTGAGCGTCTTGTTTTAAAAACAGGGTTTCTGTTGTTGTATGTGTGTTTGTGCACGTGTATGTGTGTGTTTATGTCTGAATGTGTATGTTAGTATCTACTTAAAAAAAACGCGTCGTAGTCGGTCTATCTGTTTGGTCGCTATGATGACACAGACAGATACACAGATACTGTTCAGAATAATAATAATAATATGTGAGGACATTTTCACACACGGCCATCTGACCCCAAACTAGGGAGACCCTGTACTATGGGTGTCAGACAGCTGATATACATACACAAATACATTTTTTTTTGTAAATACATACACATAAAGATAAACAACACCCAGACACAAGGCAAACACAAGTGCTCATCACACAAATGTTTACCATGGGCGGGAATCGAAGTCGATCGCTCAGCCACTGCGCCAGCCGTGTCGTCGAATGGGTTTTCGTTGGGAGTTAAAAATGGTATTTCTTCTCAGAAGCTCTCATATACTTACCTCTCTACCGTTACTTTGATTAGATATCTAGGTACATCAAATTCAAAAGTGCTATTACGGTATTATAACATAGATAGGCACGATGACGACTATTGTATCTAGATTTATATCCTATCGACCCAAACGGTGATACAAAGTTCATAGAGTTTGCTTTAACGACATGTGATTAGTTAATTGGCGAGACCTCATCGCTCCGTGATTGGTTTCAAACTAATACGAAATTCAAACTACCTTCTCTTACAGTTCAGAAACCTTGAATGTTTAATTGAAGTACAAGGGTAAGGTATAACGATGAATTATCTAAGTCCTAAAGGACAAGAAAATCTAGAATGTTCTGAGTATTCAAAACAAAAAAAAAAGATAAATCAAACAAAATATTTTACCCTGCACTAACACTATTCAGAACAATATCGTAATACAGTAAATTTTTTCATAGGACATTAGGATTCATCAGATTAATTAATTCATTCATTTGGTATCGTCTTTAACTTGTCAATAATTACATATCAATTTACCTGATTAAATATAAATAAAAATAGGTATTGCTGGCCGGTTCATATTTGTGAACTTTGTCAAAGACCTTTCGACCGTCAATGATGTAGTAATTGTTACTTAGTAAGCGGTGATCTTTTTGTTTCTTCTGTCCTTTCAGTTTTTGTATGGTACCTCTATGAGTCCTGTTGCTCGAAATAAACTTATTTTTAACCGACTCAAAAAAGGAGGAGGTTCAATTTGACTGCATGACTTTAGTTTCGGAAGTCGGTGGCAGGCAATACAAAACAACAAACAGAATAAAGCCACCGGCTTCCGAAACTAAAGTCATGTGTGTTCTGTGCTAAAATTATTTAAATATCACTTTTTAGATATTGAAGGCGGTTGTCTTTTTTATAAAAAAGCTTTTTATTTATGTAATCTTTTTATAATGTTAAGGCGCCTCCTCTTATGCATGTTATTTTATACCAGGTAAGTACCCAAGTGATTTTTTCAATTCATTTGAACTTATATGATTACCTTGGACATCACTGACGTTGTGAAGAAACCAGGACTTCACTACCATCATCATGGCGCTGAGTTTGTTCGTTCGGGCTAACCTCCAGAACTACTGTTCCGCTTTTGGTAATTCTTTCGCTAATAGGAAGCTACATTTATCTCTATACTTATATAAGTTTCGTGCCTTCCATTAAAGCCGAAAAGCCCGGCTTGCTATAAGGTGATACTTACTGATAGCATCATAATAAGCATAATAATCATTGCGTGTTTTTCTAGGTGTAGGGCAGACAAGACTGCGTGAAGTCGGTTTTGCAGCGATTCGTTTCTGTCACAAAATTTTGTAACGTATTGATTTTTTATGACACTATTTTAATTTAATGTTGAAAATGAAATTTTCCGTCCCATTTCGATCCTTCCCTTTCTATCCAAAGTGCTTGAGGCCTGTGTCCACAAACAATTCTCCAATTTTGTTCATCGGAATTCGCTTATCAGCCCGCTTCAATCTGGGTTCAGGCCTGGGCACAGCACTGTTTCCGCCCTACTTAAAGTGACTGGCGATATAAGGGCAGGGCTGGAAGACACCAAGGTAACGGTACTGGTGCTGGTTGATTTCTCGAATGCCTTTAATACCGTTAGTCACGACATCCTTTTGGCAATTTTATCCCATATTATGGTCTCTCCTGGAGCACTGGAATGGTTCTCCTCTTACATTCAGGAACGCCAGCAGTCAGTTCATGTTGAGGATGCCTCGTCATGTTGGTGTGATTTAGAAACTGGTGTTCCTCAAGGCGGTATTCTTTCTCCTCTTCTGTTTTCCATTTTTATTGATCTCCTTACTTCTGAGCTTCAGTGTGCGTATCATCTGTATGCTGATGACTTGCAGTTGTACTGTCAGGGGAGGGTTGACGAAATGCGAGACCTAATCGATAAGCTAAATAGGGACCTGATGGCCATAAAAGCCTGGTCCGGTAAATTTGGTGTGGCAGTAAACCCGAATAATTGTCAGGCCATCATCGTTGGGAGTTCTCGCAGTCTGAGCAAGCTGGATAGTGCAACCTTGCCACCAGTTCTTTTCGACGGTACGGTCGTACCGCTTAGCACTGATGTAAAAAATCTTGGCTTGCACATCGACAGCACTATGAAGTGGCATACTCAAGTCGCTCGTGTCAGCCAGAAGGTTACTGGTTCGTTGCGAGCTCTGTACCGTTTGAGAAACTTTTTACCCTCAAATACGAAAACAATGCTTGTACAGTCCTTAATTTTTCCTATCATCGATTATGGTGATGTGTGTTACTTTGACCTGAATGCAGATCTCCTCGACAAACTTGACCGTCTTCTAAATAACTGCATTCGATTCGTTTTCAATCTGCGTAAATATGATCATGTCTCCGAGCACCGGTCTCTTCTTAAGTGGTTGCCCATACGTCAGCGTAGGGAGCAAAGGGCGCTAACCACCTTGTTTTCTTTTCTTGTTTCTCCCACTTCCCCTAGTTACCTTGCTCCCCACTTTCAGTACATTTGTGCCAACCATAATAAGAGTCTGCGATCATCGCAAAACCGTGTTCTTCATTGTCCCTCTCACCGCACTGACTTCATTCACCGGTCATTCTTTGTGCAATCCATTTCTCTGTGGAATGCGCTTCCCCAGGAAATCAGGATGGCAACCAATCGCTTAGCGTTCAAAATTAAAGTTCGAGAGTACATTCACAAGAAGTTGGCAGTTTCATCACAACGGTAATGTTTTCTCCATTGTTTGTCTTTTCTTTTTCTTTTTTTAATATCCGTGTAAATATCTATTTACAGTAGTATATATGTAGTCTGATGGTATATTTATATAGTATTTATATTATATATTTATAGTATTTTATTTTTATATCCTTGTAGTTTAGCTTAGTCTTAATTTAATTATTTTTTTCTTTACACCTACCACTGCGTGTCTCTGCATCACCCAAAGGTTGACTGGTAGAAAATGCCTATGGCATTAAGTCCGCCTCTGTACATTGTGCTTAAAGTGTTAATAAATAAATAAATAAATAAAATGCTACCAATTAACCGGCTATATATTTGTGATCAAATAATATTCCGAAATGTTATTTTGACGCGGTGAAAATATGGCAAATGAAAATAGTTCAAAAGAGACTTCGGCCAATAGGAAAAAGTTATTTTGTAAATCGGAGAAACATAGTTCGGTAAAATAATACGTACAACACATGATACTTCGATGATCTAAAAATATGTCAAATACTGCATATAGCAAAAAAGACGTCGGTCAATAGTTTTCGGTAAAATGAAATTCGGACAAAAATAATTCGGAAAAGTGATCGGTTCCCATTACAAATGTCAAAGAAAAATAAATCAAATCAATCGGGTATCAAAAGTTGAATTGTAAACTGGATTCTACAGTGAGTCTTTCAGAACTGAAAGTGATAAACGAATTTACTTGTATGTTAACGTTGTAAATGATTTAAGCTAAGTATTTCCATTTCTTTTGTGTGCTGTTTTCTATCCATTCATTCAGGTCGAGCACCTGCGCCATGTTTTGCTCGAGCGGGTTTTAAAATTAGAGGTAATGAAAATGCTATCGCTTTGCCTTCTTGCATTTTACCTGAAACATGAAGTCTTGTTTCGATAAGGAAAATGTTGATGTTTTCTTTGATATACTATTACAATTTACTGTTTATTTTTGTTTCTATTTTACAAAATTAAGCTTTGTTTATTAAATTTACACTTTCAACTTTTACTAGGACTTAGCAAGCAATGACTCGTTTGCTTAGATTCTCGACGTTTCCATACAAATATTCCTCCCCTTTTTCCAGAAAGAATTATTTGAAATTCTTCCCCAAAGGGTAAAAAAGTGGATGATCTTTAGTTTGAAACACTGCCATTTCATAAGAAAAATCAATGATTATCTAGTCAAACGGTTAAAAAAAATGTAACAGTTGTCAGGACTCTTTCATATTATATCTCAATAGGGAGTCTATTGAGATATAATATGAAAGAGTCCAGTGCAGGGGTATAATTTTTACAACAACTTTTACATTTTTCTCAACCGTTTGACTAGATAATCATGAGATCCTTTCTTAGTGACACGGTTGGCGCAATGGCTGAGCGATCGACTGCTGCGCAGCGTGTTGCGGGTTCCATTCCCGCCCAGGGTAAACGTTGGTGTGATCAGCACTTGTGTTTGCTTTGTGTCTGGGTGTTGTTTATCTATAAATGTATGTATTTACAAAAAAAAATGTATTTGTGTATGTATATCAGCTGTCTGACACCCATAGTACAGGGTCTCCCTAGTTTGGGGTCAGATGGCCGTGTGTGAAAATGTCCCCACATATTATTATATTATTATTATTATTAGTGAATGCTTACATCACAATAGAAACCTACTCCTACGTATACAATTTCAGTGTTTAAAGCTCATTGATATACAAGGCAGGACATCCCCACTCATAATGGTATAGATAATTATACAATTTAATTTTACTCCTTAATAACATTCTTCACCTACTTTACAGTTAAAACCTTCGTCACAAAAACATTGTCAGTCACATCATTCCCGAAATGTTACAGTGTATTTAATTTCAGTTCTGAAAATTAATCATCTCACAAAAATGATCATGCTGGTCAGCGTGTCTTCGCCATCTGTGCTTCGACAAGACACTCGCGTTATTATTAGACGAAGTGATAAATTGTCACCAGAGTTTGTATTGCCATCTGTAGACCGATTTGTACTAACTAGTATACAGTATTAATCACGTTTAGTATTAAAATTAATTAGACTTAGAATACGCATTCGAGATACCTACTGAATGACTGAATGTCGGGTTTCGTTTGCTTCGTTTGTGGGTTAGGTACGGAGTTCTCATAGGCTAAACAGATCTGTAACTGTACCAGGCAAAAATATAAGTAGAATAATAAAATAAAGTAACTACTTAGAAAAAAATCTGCCTTATGTTCAACAAACATTTTTTTAAGTAAGTGTTTGAGAATTTTGCATGAAACATCCTAACATAAGAATTAAGATTATTCTAAGATAGCAGTGTGTGTGTTTGTGTGTAGTGTGTTTAGTATACTGAAATGGTAATGAAAAATGTTTTGTGTCATATAGTTACATTTTTATTTTATAAATAAAAATAACCTTTAATGACACGTAAACTAACGTTATAATACTATATTCATGTTATTAGTTATTCTGATTGAGATTACTCGGAGTTAGCCAAAGTTATATTATTGAGATAATCAACGTATGTGAAGCAGAATAAGTAATTTTGGTAGCAAACTTTCCCGACTAATAATTATGATTAACTGTTATTTATTTCAGCGTACACTTGAACTTTAACCTTTGTACGTAAGCTACGTAATTTATGTACAATAAGGTACTATAATACTTTCTTATGTATGCTAGGAGGGCTGATTCAATTAGTCGTAAATGAACCATATATACGAGTAAATCAAAATCTTTAAAAGTTACGTAACTATTAAAGATTTTGATTAACTTGATAAATAATGAATTTATTTTGTTTAAAAATGAGTTTTATGCTTAAAACTTGTTTTCACAAAGTAAAGTGTAAGTGACACTTTTCAAGTTGATTATCGATTTTATTTTGCCTTTCCCTCTAGCTCAATACAAATATTCTAAGTAAATTAATATTTGTTCCTAAAAGAATGAAAACTTTCAACAATGAATCAACGTTTAAACTCACATCTCCTCTAATTAAAACACCGAGATCCATCACTAAAAACCCCGAAGCTGAAATTGCTAACGAAAAAAACTCTTGCCAAATGGTGCCGTCACATCAGTCACCAGGCTCACATAAACCAATACAGCTATACAGTCGTTAAAGCAAACGTATTACTCAGTGAACGGAAATCTGCAGGATGTGCTGATATCGACCATCAATATCAGAGTACCAGGACACCAACGTTTGCAGAAGGTCTATTGAATTGAGAACCGATATTTACTGGCCGTAAACACTTCAAGGTTATATGTTATAATCGTTATCTGTAATTAGGATTGCGATTCGAGAATTAGTTACTTGATAGGTACTTGGGGATTTGGAAGGTGAAAATGAAGTACAGTCCTAAATCAAAATATTTTGAGCTCGGAGTTTAGCTCTACGAAATAATAGAAAGACGGTCTGTTTTGTATTTGTTTAATTCAAATAAAATCTGGATTATTATTTGAACAAGGGCATTTTAGATTATGCCGCTAGTCAAACAGTAACTGAAAAAAATACATTCAGGTCTAGACGAAGCCACTGAATACAGCTTAAAACCCTTTAGGATTTCTTCAAAGTTAACAATAGGCATAATTATATAAATGCAATTTTATACAAAATTACTTTCAACACTATTTATCCCATGTCAATTATACAAAATTACTTACAACACACTTTATTTCATGTAACTTACTTAATCAGCATGAAAAACGAGAAACAAGAGTAATCAACATCGTGAACATCACAAGAGTAGTAGATAGAGTAGTAGATAGCAAGATGGCTCCTGGAGCGGTACCAAGCAGTACGTCAATTGGAATGACCGAGCGGGCGTCAGAAAACAGCCGTATTTCGATCAGTTTTTGGATAATTATTAGAGGGGCATGTCAACGTCTCTGCCACTATTAATTAGGTATGTAGGTACCTATGATAAGTCCAAGAGCAGTAATTAGGCTGGCTACAAACAAAAATAAAGAAAAATAACGGCACATTTTTCTGAAATGAAATAACACCTAGCCACTATAAACAAAAACAGAAATAACAAAAGAATGCTGCGATATTTCTCCACCAACACATAGTACGAGTATTTTAGACACAAAAGTAATGTGATAAATTATCTGTAAAAAAGTTGTAATTGTTTTCTTTGTTGGATGTTGGATAACATTGTTTCAGAGGCCGAACTTGGCGCTAACGCTTTTGCTTTGTTAAGATTATCTTAGCCTGGTCCCACGAGACGTCAACAAAGAAAATTGGATGGGCAGTCAGCCAATAGCTTTTAATCCTCTATTCTTTTTGACCCTCCTTATCTACTTGTACGGTGTAATCACGTTATTTTCTACAGATATGTGAATGGGCTTAATTATCTTTTGACCAGATAATTACTTGCGAAGTCCTTTAATCAATATGTTACACGTGTGAGTTGAGATTATCTTGTAGAAGTAATACCTATTTTCTTATTAGACTTTATTTATTTTTCATCAATAAACTATTATTTGCAGTTTGTTTGATAGATCGGCCATGGTTAATTACTCTTGCCTTGGTCGGTCTGCGGATGGGTAATTACCCATTTCTTACTGAGACCTCTACTTAAAGCCCTTGGTCCCGGCTGTCATATGTAGATCTTTGACAGTCGTTTAGGGCAGTCAAGACACCAAAAGTATCAAGGGGTATCGTGTTACCTAGTACACTCTATGTAAAACACTAGTACCTATTCAGTTGCATCCGTTTAGGCTGGACGACCCCAATGTAGTTCGGAACAGACCTAGCAGAAAGAGAGAAACTATTGTTTGCGGAGTGTTTATCTTTTATTTGAGAACAAGTAGATAACTATGTTTAAGTTCATAAACCATGTTTAACTAACTTTAAAATTTATTGGCGCTTGCCTCGTGAAGCGCTCTAGCTCAGCTTAGCTAAGTAAGCAGTGTTAGGGATTAGCTTGTTTGATCATCATCATGTCAACCTTTAGATCCCTACTGCTGGGCATAGGTCAGCAGCTGGGGTGAACCCCCCGTGGATCCATCGACATCTTGAACGATGCATGTAGGCGATCGCAGTTGGTGTTATGGTACTTAGAAAGACGCTGCTGCCCATCCTCTGTTCAATGAATCCCTCTGTCGCCTTCTACGACACCAACGAATGAAAATAGGGTCACCTCGGCATGCACCACGGGACTTAAAAGCTTGTTTAAAAGTACCAAAACTGTAAATTAGTGAAGTGGTTTTTGAAGACACACCCGTTAACCACAACTATAAATCATACGAGTACTGCTGAAACACATCTAAGAGTTTAAGTCGTAAGCAAACTAATTAATTTACACATGGTTACAAATAGGTAAACTCAAACACAAATCGAGTTGAAGCTTTCACGTGTTTTAGTGAAAATGTCTACACATTATTAATGTAGCAGATGTCTTAACGTTCAAAGGTCAGTCACTATGTTAACTATATAGTTGTTAGTTAGGTTCTCTTAGTTATTTTATACTAGCGACCAGCCCCGGCTTCGTTCGCAATCTTCATAGCTCCTAGTTGCCATAATTTTTTCTGCCACCTTTAACAATCATTGTCATATGATTCAGCCAATTTACACAAAACCTTAACAAATCATACATTTAAACCTTCCTCATGAATCACTCTGCCTATTGGTGAAAATCGCATGAAAATCCGTTTAGTAGTTTTTGAGTTTATCGCGAACAGAAAGATGGACAGACAAACACTGTAGTGCTTTATTTTTTGGAATGGCATCTCGTGGACCCACCTAGGAGGTTATCGGCTGCTTAACCGGACTTTTCTGTGGTGCCTTAAAAGTGCATTTAGGGTCTCCAGCCAGGGCAAAATACTTATAAACTAAGCGTCTACACGCTAAGGGCACCCCCTGTGAGGTATCGGCCTCGACTTAGGGCGACGCTGGGAGAGGGCAGCAAAGGGACAGGCTGGGTCGGAGGTCGATTATTTAGGGACAAATTTAAAGCTACAGGCGTGGCAGAACACTTTGTTTTCAACAGACTCCAAAAAAGAAGGAGGTTCTCAATTAAACTGTATGTTGTTTTCTTTTTTTTCTGTATATATTTTTACGCTATTTCTCCGGCAAATGTGAATTGATTTTGAAAATTCTTATGGATAGGATATGCCACAGGGGTGGTCCCATATATTATTGATTCAGCACTTTTTGAAAAATCAATTTAATCCCAAAAAATCTACATAGACGACGTTTTAGTTTCTTCAATCTTTGGAGTACCTACCTCTGTTTTAACTGCGTTGCCGGTTCTTAATGGATTTGGACGATAAGATGGTACTAAAAAGTGATAAATAAAAAGCATTTTTACAAAAAAGACAACCGCCTTCAAAATCTGAAAACTGATAAATAACTTTAGCACAATACACACATGACTTTAGATTTGGAAGTCGGTGGCAATTAAAGACAACAATCAGAACAAAGCCACCGCCTTCCAAATCTAAACTCATGTGTGTGCCTACTGTGCTAAAGTTATTTATCACTTTATAGATTTTAAAGGTGGTTGTCTTTTTTGTAAAAAAGCTTTTATAATATGTAGTGATAGTGATTTATTTACCTACCTACTAGTTTCTGCCTTCTTCGTCCACGTGTAAGTCAAGTATACTGTAAAATCCTATGACACTCTTCAATTGTGTAGTTTTCTATCAATGAAAGAATTTCTGTAATCGGGCCTGGAACTTCCAAAGATTACCAATTACAAAGAACGAAACAACTTCGTTCCTTTGTAATATTAGTAAGTTCAGTCACAAAATATAGAGGTTACGCGACGCAACCTTACCTACGTGTGGTTCAGATCTAGTCGTTCTATGTTTAAAATCATAGATTTTATTTTTTTATATACCTAAGTGGTATCTTTGCGTATGCAACGGCAAATGAACAAAATGCTTTTTGTACCAAAACTAATTCAAGGTAGACAAAACAAACATAAATAACAAAAGTTCACAAATTACTTTATAGTAAGTTGACATACCTAGATACTAATTTTGCAAGAAGTAAATGATTCGTTTGTTCAGCTTTCATAATAGTAGGTACCTTTAAGTATTTAACGTTTTGGTTTTATCTAAACTAATATTATAAAGAGGTATTTGTTTGTAAATTTGTATGTAGGGGTAATCTCCGAAACTACTCATCCGATTACAAAAATTCTACCACCAATTGAAAGCTACGTTATCCCTGAATGCTATAGGCTATATTGCATTATTAAAAAAATTAGGGATCCTTGAGAAAATTCACGCGGACAAAGTGCCGCCCGTCAAAGTGCTAGTTCTATATAAATAAAGGTATAGAGTTTCTTGCTTATTCGTCTCTATACGAAACTACGTTTTGGATGGGGCCACTAGATTAAATTTTTCTTTTATGACGTTCAAAAGTGCCTTTTAATGGTCTTATTTAAATAAATGCTGAAAAAATATTCTATTCAAAATAGAAAATTGAAGTGTTTACCAAAAATTCTCCTCTTCCAAAACTAACACTTCTAGTTTTCTAACAACTTGGTTAAGTAATTACTTAAACTTAAAACATAAATCAGAGTCTCTACGTGTCGCTTGACTAACAACACAATAGAGGACTCGCTCTACCACTCAAATGGTTAATGACTCTATAATTCACGCAAACATACACCATTTGTTACTATAACTTGAAAAATGTATGCTTAAAATAATGTGGGTTATTTTGAAACTTATACCACGTGTATGTCTTTTAATTTTTGAGGTTACGAAAAATTAAAAAATAAATGGCATTTCTGTATTTAATCTCATTAGCTTAATCATTATCTGTCAAGCCTTTTCCCTATTATGTTTGGGTCGGCTTCCAGTCCAGCCGAATGCAGCCTACCAGTATTATGTTAAAGTAGTATTAGTTAAAATGCCTTTTGTAAAAGACATTATAGTTTTTATTTTTTTAGAATTCACTTGTTTTTGTTTTAGGATTTTTTATACAACAATATCTTATTACATGAAAATCTTCTGTGCGTTTTTTGTGTGTGTTCCAGAAGATTCGAGTATGGTTTAGATTCACAATTTGATTCGGTAGGTGGCGCTGTAGTTAGAGTTTTTTTCAGGGCAGGACAACGTCTGCTGGGCCCTGTAGTTTTTATAAATATGATCGTTAGTTTCACGTGAATAAATAGTTTATCTTTCGTTGTCAGTGATAATCGCTAAGGCGGTGTACACAGTACGAGTACTTTTTAGTCTACCATACTTCCCGTACTGTGCAGACGTGCTCTTACTTGTGACTGTATGCTCAACTCGTGAACTGGTTTGTGTATTGTATGATTGATTGCTTTCCTGAGGACTTGGCGGCTTGTAAAACGGACTTTACATTGTGAATTGAAATAGTGCGAGAGTGGCGGATATCGAACAACCTACTGAGAAAAAAAAAAGGCGGGCTTTTTTATCTACCGAGAAGAATTTGATTTTAAATATGTACCATGCAATGAGAAATGCAGACTCTTCGGCCTCCAATGGTGACATTCTGAAAGCTGTTGCATCTTTTTTAGGTGTTTTATAGTAGCTATACTGTAATACTAGAGATTATTAAGGTTTATTCTATTCTCCTATGACCCCACAACCCGAGATCAGAAAATAAGACGTAGGTAAAATTTGTTTATAAGTTTGTAAAAATTCTCGCGAACGAAGTCGTAGGCAAAGTGTTAGTTATAGGTACATAAAAGGAAAAAATTCCTCGTGAAATAACAGTTACTTACAATTTGAGAAAATTTTAATACCTACCTACTTATTTCATAATAGGTTTGGGACACCAGACTATCAAAAGTTTTTTTTTTCAGGGCAAGCCCGCCAACCCTATTCTCAAACCACTGCAACTACTGTAAGCCAGAATCAACAGTGGCGACCACCAGAAAAGCGCCAGAGCAATGAAGCTCGACAAGTCCCAGAAAACGAATTAACTGTCTTCGATCCCGTAACGAAATTAATCAGTACCTAAATAACAGCGGAGGAATTAGAAAAAATCCAATTGCCTCCCTCAATATCAAGCAGCAGAGACACAACAGAACTAAGCCAATAGACACAATGGGACGTTTAAAACTGGCAGAAGCCTTGTTGCCAAGCACCACACGCCAAGCAAAGTGAGCTGTTACAAAGATACCAATAATAGCTACGGCAAAAACGCTTGAACGCACGGAAATTAGTTCTAGTTTCTCCAATGTCCGAAAAATATATAATAAACAGCTCCGGATGTAATCTGAGTACACTATCTAACATAATATTGCGATCTTTCAGCCAAAGCATACACTCTCAAATGTTTAGAAGAAGAAATCTTTTGAATTTTGTGTAATTGTGACATATTTATGCGTGTGACTGTTAATCTGATACCTTACCAACCTCCTCTAACCATCGATCGTCTAACAGTTCACACGTAACTTATATCGTAAAACCTTTCATAAAACGGCTAAAGCCATTAACGATTTTAACTTGATGATTACAAAAGTTGGATCGTAAACGATGTAATATTAAAACTGGAATTTGAAACTAATACCTATTGTCCGTTTGGATCTTGCTATTTTGACCGGTTCCCGTTTGTTAATTGAATGAGATTAAAATATTATTAAAATCGTTTACTCAAAGCACTGTAACATCATTATCTATCTGCCTAGCCTCTTCTCAGCTTTTATTTTTTAAGGGACATGCCCGCCACACTTTTCCGAAACCACTGTAACTCCTGAAAGCCAGAATCAACAGTGGTGACCAATAGAATAGTGTCGAGACACTGAAGCTCGACGTGTCTCGGAGAAACATTACAACTGTCTTGGATCCCGCAACGAAATGAATCAGAAAAGAACAGCAGAGGAGTAAGAAAAACATATTTTCCACTTGCCTCTTCCTAGCTATGTTGGGGTTCAAACTCAAAACTCAAAGGTTGCCTTCCAGTCTAATAAGATGCAGCTGAATATCAGTAGTTTACATGGAACTACTGCTTATCGGATCTCCACAATCTATTTACGAATAACACGATACCCCTTGGTAAGACTGGTTGTCAGACTTATTGACTACTAGCTGACCCGACAGACGTTGTCCTGTCCTTATCTACCTACTTACCTGCCTATTTACCTACCCTACACCTACCCTACGCCTACCCTACGCCTACCCTACACCTACCCTACACCTACCCTACGCCTACCCTACGCCTACCCTACGCCTACCCTACGCCTACCCTACACCTACCCTACAAAAGTTTTTTTTTTTTTCTCTCCGTAAGAACCATCTTCGTACTTCAAGGAATATTATAAAAAAAGAATTATCTAATTTGGTCAAGCGGTTCGCAAGTTATGCGCTTACCAACACATTTAGCGATTCATTTTTATATATATAAGTTTTATACCGACTGTCAAAGATATACAAATGACAGCCGGGATCAACGACTTTACGATTTTTCCGAGACACGGAGGGGTCTCGGTATGAAATGGATGGTCACCCATCCATGGACTGACCGCGGCAAGCGAAGCTTAATCTTGATCATTCGATTGGAATGGCTTTTATTGAGCCACGAATTCCTCACTCAATCTCGAACTTGCTTAAAAAGACGTTCTCCACAGTGAAATGTTTCCCAGGTATGCTCCAGTAAATCCAGTACAAGAAGATGACCACTACAGAGAAGAATAGGTACATGACTCTCAGCTTTTGCAAGCATCTTTTTTACAACCGCCATAAGTTATCAGCAATCGTGGCGACTATTACTAACCGCCGACGAAAACAGACAGGTGTTTCAAGTTTACCGTGTGTATCTGTGTCTGTTTGTGGCACCGTAGCTCTTAAACGGATGGACCCATTTTGACACGGTTTTATTTTTAGGCTTCTGTACCTCAAAAAGAAAAACGAAACCTTGTAGGATCACATCGTTGTCCGTCTTTAAAACCCTTTTTCTCAGGGGCGGATGGACTATCAAGCTGAAATTAATATCAAATACTTTGTCTACTGTGCAGCGGTGAAAACATCAAACTATATTTTGACATTCGCAAGGGAATCAAAACTAGGGTACTTTCCGTTGACCTAGAATCATGAAATTTGGCAAGAAACAAGGTTTTGTTTTTATAGTTATACTAGCTTTTGCCCGCGACTTCGTCCGCGTGAATGTCGGTTATCGCGGATGCAGATGAAGTCGCGGATTCAATAGTAGCTTATGTCCTTCCCCAGAGCTCAAGCTATATTCATAGTAAATTTCATTAAAATCAGTTCAGCCGTATCATCGTGAAAGCGTAACAGACAGAGTTACTTTCGCATTTATAATATTAAGTATAGATAAGCTCGCGTTTGGCCACAACTTTCCTGATCTTAAGTGATGCGGCCTAACGTGGAGAACGCTTGCCTATAATAAACCGGTTCACTCGTGCCTTGCAGATACCCAGATTATATGTATCGGGGAATAGAGAGGCGGGCAGTTAATGAAAACAGTAAATTAGTCGTAACATGACTTTATCGACGAACCCGGCAACACAGTGAGTTAATCCGTTTTTCTCAATCTATAATGTGTAACAATACGCACGTTTCGTTTAATGATTAAATTCCACATTTTAACTCTTAAACTCTGACGGTTTGTTGTTTCACCTCAATGTTCAGTTCAGTTCATTCGATAAACATTTTTAACTTTTATAACTCACCTTGTCGCGTGGTTAAGGCGCCGTCTCTCATGCACCAGGTGGTAGATTCGCAGCCGGGCACGAGCAAGTACCAATGTGACTTTTTCATATGTACTTTCTAGGTTTATCGGTGAAGGAAAACATTGTGAGAAAACCTGGACTTAGAATTAATCATCATCATCTGCCTAATCTTTCTCTACTGTGTTGGGGTCGGCTTCCAGTCTAACCGGATGCAGCTGAATCAAACCTGAAATGACCAGTTTTTTATATGGAGCGACTGCCTATCGGACCTCCACAACCCAGTTACTGGGTAACACGATATCCCTTGGTAAGATTGGTTATCAGACTTTTATTCTTTTCTTTTCTTTTTTCTTTCAGACTCTGGTTTCGGCAACCAGATATAAGACATAAGGTAAGAAAAGAAGAAAGATAAAATCTCCAATCCGCCTTGAGCGAGCGTGGTGATTATCGCTCATGCCTTTTTTGTATGAGAAGAGGCTTTTGCTCTGCAGTGGGATAATAATATTATTATTATTTTATTATAATAATATTCTCATTTATTCATTTTATGTACATATTGTTTTATATTTTTAAATATTGGTAAAAAATATATACTAATAATATTATTATTAGTATTATTATTTCATTACTCAACTAGTTCTACATAAAATATCATCGTATTTACCATTTATCATCGTATTTACCATTTCACACGAACCTACTACATCGTATTGTACATAGAACAAATTCCAACGGTTTAGTAACAAACAGTTAAGCTGTAATTGAATAGATGTGCCAAACTGGTATTACATTTAAGGGTAATAACTGTCGCTTCAGATCGTGAGTGCACGCCTTATCTCTTGTCGCCGTCGAATTGATGCGTTTAATAACGGAAACGCTTCTTAAATGGATCTGTTAGAACTGGAAGGGACATCGGTTGGGTCATCGGTGATTGATATTTTAGTTTAGGTTGGAGACAGTCTTACATTGCTGCGATCAATTTTGTTGGAATGGAACGTACTTGGTGAACTTTTTATGCTAGTGCAAAAACAAGGGTTTTATTAGAAAGAAATTGAAATTGAAAAACTAAACAAGTTGGACATGGTTATTATTCTGCATCTTCGAGTTACCCAAAATCTTAATTATGTTTTTGCTGTATGAGATAATTAATTGATAGAATATGATGGAGATCAATGTCTTTATATTGATCCAATGATGAAAACTATACTTTACTAGCTTTCGCCCGCGACTTCGTCCGCGTGAATGTCGGTTATCGCGGATGCAGATGAAGTCGCGGATTAAAAAGTATCCTACGTCCTTCCCCAAAATCGGTTCAGCCGTTTTGTCGTGAAAGCGTAACAGACAGAGTTACTTTCGCATTTTTAATATTAAAAATATGGAAGTATGAATTTAATCGATCTTATGCGCAGAATCGTACATAAACACCGACCCTAACATGGCACCACTAAATAGCAGTCTGTAAATACTTCGTAGCGGCTACGAAGATTACATTAGCAGATTTTTAGATTACATTATTTCGTAGCAGCTACGAAACCTCTACGAAATAAAAAGTCGTAGCAAACATTTTACAACATTTATAAATAGAATACCCAAGTACAGTAGCTACCTTTTCTATTTCTTCTATTTGTTTTACATTACATTTTCAAATCAGTCTCCCCCTATATAAATATTCACTGCCCTATTCTGTAAGATTCTACATCAACATCCCACCGGCAGTAGCGAACTCTATTAGAATGCCTGCGGGGACGTAACAGTCTTCCAGCGATTCTTTAATGTCCCCAACAATCGACGTCGTTTGCCGTTCCCGATCTAATATGAAAAATCAAAAGTTATTACCTTTGGAATAGGGCCGTTTTCGATGACAGTCGTCTGGCTGTGTCCTATGTGATATGGATTTTTCTGCTGTATGTTCCCACAAGGAATACTAACAGTAACTATATTTTTTGCATGCAACCAACTAAGATGAAAAATAAAACAGGTTTTTTTTGTTATTTAAAATATATGAGGCGAAAGGGCGACAATTATAGGCTGATATTACCAAATATTATTGTTAAATGGTCAAAGCAAGAAAAATGTTGTAAAAATTAAAAATATTTTTAATTTTATATTAATGGTATTAGCAGGCATCGATACTGATTAGATCAGTATTATAATATACTTTGGCAGCCTGATTTTATAATTTGATCTCTCATTTTTTAGCAAATAACTTCGTTTTCATCGTGTTGATTATAGATAGGTGTTATGGTTCTACGTTTTAAGCATGTTGAAATTCATTGAATTTATCTCTATTTATACTTAGATCCAACACACCACACACAAACACGCACCATGTACCACGTATGCAATAAAACTTTTACTATTATTTATTATAAGTATATCGTATTGCTCGGGATGAATAATTCTAAATGCTTTTATGGATAGACAAACTATTTTAAATCCTCCTCAGTCGGTAGGCAATTTAATGCTCTAGCATAACAACACAAGATCATCAAAAACATTAAGAGCAAACAAGACTTCGACCAAACATTTAAAAGGCGCAGCAGCGAAATATGGCAAGAAAAAACAAAAGATTTCACAATGAACCATTTCTCGGCGAGCGAACACTTAGCCGGTTGATATTTAGTGGTTCATTTCGATTCTACTTCCCTGGCTTTGTTCGGTGGCTCTTTTTTCTTAAAGGATGTTCGGTGAATTGCAAATCTGTTCGGTTCAGTCAACTTCAAGGGAATGGCTTGGCCCGAGGCTCTGTAAATATTTAATGCATATTTCATGGAGACCCGACGTTTACTTTGTAAGAGATCGGATAAAACAACTTCACTGGTGTAAAGCTTGCACTTAAGTACTTCATTTGGTTGAAATTAGACGATCGCCTTTATGGAGATTGGTGCTGTTATTTTTGGCTGATGGACGAGAAAATGTAAGAGCAATAACAGATTTTATTCCTTTGCTTTTGTGGCAATGAACATCTTCGAGGTTTATAGAGTAGATAACAGCGAGCGCACACCACCTTTTACTGACGTAGTTTTAACAACTGCTAAATGACTGAATACTGACACATTTTCTGAAATCCTTCGAATGTTATTGATACGAAACTAATTCTGTTTTGAAATTGTTTACATCTTAGACCTCGGTACACGGTAGGGGCTAGCTGAGACTTCGAGTTTCAGACGCATAAGCGTCAGATAGGTAGTAGTATGACGGGCTGGTGTCCGCAACTCCACGTCTCAGCGCGTATTTTGCGTACAGTCTTTGCTAGGTAGCACACTAGTAGAGTCCTCGAACATCAGGCGTTTAAGCGTCAGATGACGATGACGCCGTAAGACTTGTTGTTCATGTGTGCGTGATACGAGCTCATATGTTTACACATCAATTCTCGTGAGTGCCTTTGCACAACTTTATTTTAGTAATCCTTTAGAAATATATTTCACCACCTCTAAATATTATGGACGGACACTATTGACGATATATATTAAAAAATTAAAAAGAATTTTGTTGAAATGATCTGTCATTAATTTAATAAAATCGAAACATTTTGGAGCGTAGTTAAACCGCCTCTTAGTACAGACAGCGTCATCAACTGCTTACCCCCCTATCCGAAGAAATTTCAATGCGTTGGGGGTAAGTAGTTGTTGACGATGTCTGTACCTATACTACTAACACACCAAACACAACTTCTAAATGCAAATCGTTGACCACAAGCAAAACCATAAAAAGCTGTTTGGTAATGTAAACAAGCACTTCAAAACCCCAATAGCAGGAAAAAGTAGATTTAATTTTTTCTAACCCTCGATAGGTATGACGGATGAAATGAAGCTGACCGTTTTATTTTAGAGCTCCCAGCGACGGCGGACGGTGCATTCTTAATAGACTGCAATCGCGGTATGCATATAAATTTGCTGGCAATGAATTAAATTTTTCACATAGCCGCGCGGTGATACCGAAGCCTCCCGAGGGCACTGTTTCCCTGGTACCGGCTAACTCCAGATAGATATGCTGTTGAATACTAATTTGATATTTAATCCTCTTATATTTATATAGAAACGTTTTATTTACATTCACACCAGTAACTTTGCGTTCGGTTTAAAAATAAACGCAAGTCACATTATACATTTTATTTTATTTTAGAGCCTAAAGTTTAAACGTCTACCTTTTTTTAAACATCAAAATGAACACTTTATTGTTGCGTCAATATTTTTAACTTAATTACTTTGAGTTTGAACTCAACGTAAACAACGTTAACATAATAAGTGCCTATTTCGCCCAGCCGTGCATTAACGTGAAAAATTACTCGTGCTTCAGAGAAAAAAACGCTCGTTTTAATCAACCCGTTAAAAAATCGCATTCTCGAAAATAATCGCGTAGCCCGTTACTGTGCGGAAAAGTTAACGAGTGTTATTTAACCGGGCCGGTCGGTTCGTTTCGAGGAAAAATTGTACCGCTTTGAAAAATTTGCCCAAATGACGTAAAACTCATATGTGAGCGGACGGTTTGAGCGACGAATAACTACAGCGGACCCTTGGATGTATTAAGCCCCTCCGTCAGTTGGAAAGCTGGGTAATTGCAGGATATTACGCCCGAATATGAATCCGCAGCATTTTTGGATGAATCGTCCACTTGCCTTGATAGGTGCACGCTTGCGAGCACTTTTATTGTTCGCCATATGGTTTACTGTCTAGACGCAATATTATGAAAATGCAAACTGAATAATAAAATATTATACACAAGTCAGTGCTTCTCTTGCAATAAATTAACTACAGCGCTTATCTAAAACGTCCGCAGCATCCGTGGGACTGCACGGGATGCTTTATTATTTTCAATTTGTGTTGCAAGCTTATAAAATATTAATAATTACTGCCCTCGTAATCCTACTATTTCTCTCAATTTCGCGAAAAACGTAAGTGGTGGCTAAAATAAACTTGAATTATAGCTAAACATAACACTAAATCTAAATTTGGACAGAAGTGTGGGATATAAATCTATGAGATGTTATGCGTGACCCGCACGTGGTACCCTGCCTTTATGTACAATTTATTATAGGGGAAAAAGAATATCGACGCTTGGGTGGGCATCGCTCGACTGCAAACCAAATTCCGACTTAACACAATAAATATTTTCATGTGACAGTACAAAAAATTGCATGATGGGCCAATAACTAAATAACGTCTGTGACCCAATTCAAATTTCATACATTGTAAAAAAATGACAATGTATGAAACTGTTTTTTTTACCGCGCAAATTGGTGAATGTCACATTTCATACGAGAGTACAAAACTGCAATGCAGTTCTGTTAGCTCGTGGAATATATAAAATGATATATTTCCACATTATATTAAAGTTTACGAAGTCAACAAAGTATTTTAATATTTTAGGACGGCGCCAAAATTATTGTAAATGCCTCGAGTAAATAACCGACCGTAATATAATTTTATGTCTAAATGGAACCGGTCATTTTGAAAGTTTATTTGTATAGTCTGCTTGGCTTTTGCATAAAACAGAAAAGTAATTTCAGTTTTATTTAAAGAATTTTGGCAAAATTCTTTAATATTTTAGAACAGTTAAACTAGCTTAAGACAGCTGTTACACTATTTACTTTTTATTATGATTCTTATAACTATAATTTGTACGAAACTTATAAATAATTAAAAGTACTAGTTTTTAAATGCATCTTCGTCCACGTGAATGTCGATTATCGCGAATACAGACAAAGTCGCAGATTAAAAAGTAGCCTATAGCCTTGGTATGGTACAAAGGACTGATGTCCGCAACTCCACGTCTCAGTCTTTCTTGGGTTTCGAACTTAGCATGTACCAAATTTCATCAAAATCGGTTCAATGGTTTAGCCGTGTAAGAGTTACAAGCAAACAAAAACAAACACACAGTTATAATGTTATTAGCTTTTGCACAAGACTTCGTCCGTGTGAATGTCGGCTAACGCAAATGCAGACGAAGTCGCGGATTAAAAAGTTACCTATTCTTGCCCCAGGCAAGCTATTTTCATATCAAATTTCTCAGATTATGAAACAAAAGGCAGATAGACCGCGCGGAACACTGAGCGTGAAGCCAAAAAAGCAAACACAAATTGAAAATGGAATATCTACAACGCGCTTCGTGCTTTACTGACACGAGACACTATAGCACGAAACGCCGCATCGTTAATAAAAACAAATAAAAATACAAATTGAAAAGCGAATACAATCACGAGATTGTAGGTATTCACTTTAAAAATTGTATTTGCTTTTTTGGCTTCACAGTGTCCCGCGCGGTCTATCTGCCTTTTGATGCATAATCTGAACGAAATTTCATCAAAATATAATCATAAGACAGCGAAAACCTCGTCCGTATGCTTACTTGTTCATATGTGGAGTATCATCTTCCCCCACCAAATTAATTTTATGATAATTTTCAAGTAGCCAACATGGTTGAATGTTATGATCCTTTACGACCCCATTACCCCATTGTAGATTCACTAACGACGTGGTTCGCGCCTTCCTTCCTTAGATAAATATGTTCTCAGCATCACACCCGGCCTAAACGATGACGCATTAAGATCTTATTTTAACTGAGTATTTAGATCTCACATTCGAAATTCATTAGAAACTAAAACATCGTCTATGTATTTTTTTTTTTTGAGATATTGTTGTTTTTTTCAAAAAGCGCTGATTCAATTTTGATAAAATTTATATGGGACCATTTTGGAATAAACCCCTTTCGAACAAAAAAAGAATTTTGCAAATCCGTCTATACATGACGGAGTAATGGCCGAACATAGGTACCTAAAAAAAAAATACAAAGATCCGAATTGATAACCTCCTACTTTTTGAAGTCGGTTAAAAATAATGTCACATAATATGCTGTCTTAGCATCTACGACAATCAGCCACAACAGCAGCAGCTACGTTTGCCGCGGTTCGTCCGAGGATGGGTGGCCATTCATTTCATACTAAGGCGGCTTTACAACTTGTACTTTCCGAGGCACGGGGGGTTGCCGTTGGTCCTAGCCGTTGGTCCTAGCTGCTATTCGAAGATCTTTGATTTTTTTAACCCCAAATTTTCACTAAATAAGGTCTGTACTTACTAGCTGGCTACTCTGAAAAAGGAACACAGAAACAAAATACTGAGGTCAAAGCTACTCTTCAAGCCATACATGTATTTATGTTGCTATTTGGTATTACATTTGCAACACCACTAGATTTGTGCCGCATACCTGAATAAATACGTAAATCGCATTCAGTTTTGTGCGGACCAAGCCGATCTAATTAAACTATGTGCGCATTATATAAATCACTAACTAAAACTGAAATTGTTTGCCCAACAAATTAGTTTCACTGTATGTACCTACTGACGTAATTTTGAATACTAAATGTAACGTGTTGTGATTACTGTGATGGTATGTAAAGAACACCAAAAATGTTTCTTTTTTTGCAAATAAATAAATGATTAGATTTGATTTTACTGAAGTAATTTTCCGATGTCAAGGCGTGTTCATGGAGGAGCTCGTAGCTAAGTAAAACCCGTACGGTTAGATCGGTCATTATGATTAAACTACGCTTGACGCGGTCTGTCCGCTGATGGGTGACCATCTATTTAATACCGAGACCCTCCGTGCCTCATCTCGTGATCTTTGCCAGTCCTTATAGGTCAGTAGTAGTCAGAAGCCAGAAAATGTGATAACCCGTCTTACCAAGAGGTATCTATCGTGTTATCCAGCAACTGGAATGTAGAGTTCAGATAGGTAGTCGCTTCCATGTAAAACACTTGTATTCAACTGCATCTGGTTAGTCTGGAAGCCGACCTTTTTTTGTAAGAAGATTGTACACAACCAATTGACTTAAAAACTAGAAAGTTAGGTATTTTGAATACAAAACAAATATAGGAGCATCTGCAGCCGTATAATTACCGGCACGTAAGTTGGCCACAGATGGAAATCCGATCCAGCCTGTCCCTTTGCTGTCCTCTCCCAGCGACGCCCTAAGCCGAGGCTCGTACCCCACAGGGGGTGCCCTTAGCGTGTAGTCGCTTAGTTTGTAAGCTATTTTGCCCTGGCTGGAGGCCCTAAAAATAATATTTTTTAAGGCACCACAGGAAAGTCCGGTAAAGCAGCCGACAACCTCCTAGGTTGACCTGCGAGATGCCAATCCGAAAAAAAAAAAAAAAAATGGCCACAGATTTTGTGGTGGGGGAAGTTCGCGCACGCACAATTTCATACATTTTTACATGCGTGAACTTCCCCCACTACAAAATCTCTGACCAACTTACGTGCCGGTAACTGTACTAGGTGAAACTTGTATCTCGGCATACAGCGCCATAACTCTCAGTTTTTTGTTTGTGTCACAAATTAAGCTATAACGAGTACCTACTAAGGGCGGGTTGTTTCAAACAGTGGGTTAAGGTTAGGATACGGACGGTTAAAAAGTTACTATGACTGATGATGTTTAACGTACGTTAAATGTAACGGGTTGTTTCATGACATAAAACCGGTAATAGTTGAAAATGGCGCTAACTATCGTCAAATCAAAAAAATGGGTTGTTTCACAAAATCATATGTCAAAACGTTACTATTACCATAACCGGACCAGTCATCGTAATTTTGTGTTGTCAAACAGCTACTTCAAACATCAAAATATTATGGAATCTCTTTTTGAATAACTTTAACTGACGGATTTTTATGTCATGAAACAACCCGTTACATTTAACGTACGTTAAACATCGCACGTCATAGTAACTTTTTAACCGTCCATGTGTAACGTTAACCGGCTGTTTGAAACAACCCGCCCTTGTATATCAACTACATTATTTAGACTAAAGGAAAAACAAAATAAATGTAGCTGAAACTAATTGAGTGATTGGTGTATTTTTGGAAAGAGGTATATGAGTGTTAAGATGTGTTAGTGCGTGTGAGTGATGTATGAAATTATGAGTGTCTAATTGTGAGTGTGTGAATTGGGGGTGTGATGATTGAGTGAAGTGTTAAAGATATAGATGAAGAGAGAAAAGAAGTTGGGAAAAGGCTAGGCAAATGATGAAGGTGCGTTCATGGCAATCCCAAAGAGTTAGAGGTTTTAGGGTCACCACTATGGTGGTTCATCTACAAGTTTCTACAAAATCCTCGGTGCGCTAGTCCGACTCACAATGAACAGCTTTTAGATCTACCTTCATTGTCATTAAAGCGGGCTTAATGTAATGTAATTAGTGCTCTAAAAATAAAAATTCTAAAAAGGAAACCAGAATTGGACATTTGTCACGTAGGATAATTGGGATTGCTGACGATTCGGACCTGTGATTCGGACATTGTGTCCAAATATATTGTATCTGAATCGTCAGTAAGCCGTTTAAAGAAATTGTTAAACCATGATGTGTTCACTCATTTGTGCATAATTCTTTAAAAAAATAAGAAGTAAGCAACGACCATAAAAGCTCTCTTTTCTTACAATTTCAGAATAAACAAAGAGTTAGTAAGCAAACTAAGAAAAATATACAAACCTGTAGCCGTTGGCATTTTCTGCCTACCTCGTTAGGAACTCAGCGAAGAACACACAATTCCGATTTGAAAAAAGAATAACATTTTCATATCTCAGCTTGTTCCGGGCGAGTTTTGTAAGGGAAGAGAAAGACGACATCAGGTGTGCTTCGGGAACAATCGCGTTTCATTAGAGCAAACACTTCCAGTTCGCGCTTGCACGATATTTCTCGTAACTTTAGTGTGCTGTACGATGAGCGAAAGAGATAAGCAAGCAGTTAAATACACCTATTGAGCGGTTTAGCCTTTGTCTTTGGTCTTGTCGAGTAAGTACTCTAGTGCATGACTTATATAATTACAATCAATTACAACTTGAATGGGACTTCAAATTGAAAGTAAGTAGGCTTTTAACAGCATAGATCTTATTCACCAATGGTTTATACTGCTGCCAAAAAAATGGTTTACCAAATGGAAAAAAGGTTAATGTCTTTAATTATATTCTCATGTTCTATATTTAATATCCATTACCTGAAGGTTCATCTGTAAACCAGCGTCAAATACTATCACGTAGTCATTATTGCTGAAATTATTAACCTTATATGGAGCAATTTGAGGCACACATAATCTTCTGATATTTTATTTACTATAATCAACTGTGCGAAATAAACTTGTTTTTTTTTTGTTGTTATGCTTATCGTTGCGTACAAAATCATATAATTCACCAGTTTGTACACGTGTACACACACATCATTCGGGAACTTCCAGAAGTGCTATTCTGTTGCAATCTCCCTCGGTGAACACCTAGGTGAAATGAGCTGTCATCCGTCCCGATGCTAGAGATTGACAAAGCAGACGGACGGATGACAGTTCACTTCACCTAGGTGTTCACCGAGGGAGATTGTAACATAATAGCTCTACTGTTCTGCTGTAGACAAACGATAGGTAGGTACCATTCATTTCAATTGTTTCGACCTAGCTATAATTTTATTAAAACTAAATTAAAACAAACAGTCGCACGTCCAATTAGTTACAACACAATGACAGAGCCGTAAATATACGTTTCGGTAACAAACTTATTTGGATTGCAGTATTTACTATTTACTTACTCTATTTCAGTTTGTGCAATTTATTTAGATTGAGGCTAATGTTGAGTTAGGATCACGTTTCAATAATCTGCTATGATTGGAGTTTTGTCATATTGTGTTGTTTGACTAAAGCTATGATGTTGGTATGTTTATTACTAACTACGCACCTAGCCTTAGCCTTATATACAGGCTGAATTTTATTTCATTTTTAAAATTTCAGGCGGTGAAAGAACTCTTGAAAATTAGTATCTTCAAAATTTAAAATAAAATCAGCTGTTCCGTACCTACATTACTATACAATAAAAATGTAGGTACGGAACAACTGTTTTTTTTCATATTACTGAGTTGGGTTTTAAAGTTTTTCAAGTTTCTCATTTTCATGAGTTCTTTCACCGCCCGAAATATTGCCAATGAATTAAAAGTCAGCCTGTATAATTTACACCACAAATTAGCCAAATTCCAAAGCTCAAGCGCTTTGTTTCCACATTTATGTGCGAACTTCCAGGCTGTGGAATTCACTGCTCGCCTTTCTGTTCCCCGAAAAGTATAACCTTGGTAACTTCAAGGCACGACTGAACCAGCAGTTCATTCTAGGCACGCGTGCTGCACTTTAGACCGTATTATTATTTAAGATTAGGTGAGTTGCGGCCAAACGCAAGCCTATAAGAATATGAAAAAGTTCAATTAGGTACACAAATACACACGGATAGATATTTTTTTATGAAGTGGTTTTAAAAGAATGGATATTGTTATGGCAGCTGCCAGCCTATACTGCTTTCAAATATTTGCCATTGCTAAATATTTTTCGCATAAAACACTTTTCTATTACACTCAAACATTTACCTAGATTTTAAACAATCACATAAACTTTTCATACCTTAGCTTCATAACTCAAACAGAAAAATTGTAGTCCCTAAGTATAATATACTTTTCTTGAGAGGGAAAAGTCCTAGAGGCTACTCAGGGTCGTGATGAATCGCTCCCTAGGGTGATGCGAATCGTATTTATCCACTGAAAAACTAGCGCCACAGGTCAACTAACTTGGGGAGAGTATTTTAACCGATAAAATCGCAGTAGTGGCTATTTCTTTAAACATGAATTGAGGGGAAATGATCCGCTATTAAAATAATAGAATGCTTTTAGTTTTTTATTTATATTATAGCGCTGTTGCGCTTTTGTGCTGTAAGTGCTGTTTCTTGAATACAGGGAGTTTTAAAAGTATAATATTCGTTTACCGAGATTGAGGCTTTGTTTTTTACACACGACTTCTTGAAAGTTATTGAAAGTTAAAATACTGTGTCTAATATGATGATGATATTAATAAACAGTGTTTTAACTTTCAGGAACTTTCAGGAACTTTCAGGAACTTTCAGGAACTTTCAGGAACTTTCAGGAACTTTCAGGAACTTTCAAGAATTATTATTAGGAAAGATGACAAAAAATATCTACATACTTATAACGTGAAAATGTAAATATTATTTATTCTACATGAACTATTATGACCTGCCGAGCTAATTGAAAAAATATGAAAATTTGGATCAAATAAACGCTTCATAAAATGTTTGACATTTAAAGCACCCAACAAAAAAGTAAGCCAGTTTATTTAATCACAATAAATGCTGTCATAACGACATAATTCACCGGATTCTTTGTTAATAAATAAATCATAAGCCGGGCTTTAAAACAAATTCATTAGAACAGCTAGTCCCTTTGAAATATAAATGAAAGTCAAAGCCGTAAGAAAAGTAAATGCTGAGACATTGTCACGGAATGGAGATTTCCTCATACTAAATTAATTGTGAAGACAAAGCCGAACGGGGTCAGGCGAAATGGACTCTTAACGGGAAGAAATTAAACTTGCAATTTTCGTACAAATTAATTTTGACCTGAAATATTTGAACTTGGACCCTTTTATTTCGTTTGTAGTTACGTCGTGAATGCTAATAATGTGAAGGGTGTCCGTTTGAATTTATGGAATAATTAAAGTTAATTTTCGTGAACAAATTATGCAAAGACATAATTTGTTTATTGTTATAGGCATTTTAGATGTTTGCTAATCGCTTTGCGGATGTTATTTATGTTTATTTTAATTATAATGGCTTTTATTTTAATTTTATTCATACATACGAGCACGGATATCCTTGTTTCTTAAATTACAGTTTTACTATAGGTAAATTGGATGCTGATAAGCAATAGTGTGTCAACCCACAAAAAGTAACATTTGGACATTTTGATGTATGTATGTATGTACCTATGTAGAATACATCAAAATATCCAAATGTTACTTTTTGTGGGTTGACACACTATTGCTTATCAGAGATATTATCTAGAACCTAATTAGGTTCCAGGTAATATCTCCTTTTTTTATTTGTAAATTCTGTCCCACTCATGGGCAAAGGCCTTCCATATTTCCCGATCATGAGCTTCATCCCTTCAGTTTTGGAGCAATCCGTCCATCTCTACTCGCCATCTCCTTTATGGCCTGCTGCGAATAATTTCTGCTTAAACTCATTTCAACACTTATTTTCATATACATCAGAATAAAGATATGGACAAAAAAAACCATTGTAGGTACAATGTATTCAAACCAGAAACAACGTTTTTTTATATATATTTGTCGGATCAGTCAGGATTTAGTCCGTTAGATTCAGTCATCATGTGGGTAGAATATGGGTTTCGTGCAATGTAAACACACTGGGTATAGGGTACAATACACGGCGTTTATTAAAACAACCACAATTTAGCACTAGCTTAATTTAAATAAACTCACATATAAAATACCTACACATAGTTCACTTCAACAACGAATCGAAAGTACAGTTTCGGGACGTATTAGCTCCGATGCGATCAAACACTGGATTCTGAATGTCTTCCTTGCTGTGGGCTGAAAACATCACGACTCTGTAGAAGCGCGCCAAAATGGTGGCGGTTGATCACGTGTTCTCGATAATGGCGGCTTGCGATTCGTTTCACGTTCATACTATTGACCGGATACGACATATTTTTCATGCTAGTACCTACTCCTAACCAGTACAGTTAACCCTATCCGACGATTAGAACAACCCTCCTTCGTCTTGCAACACATTACAGCAATTGGCGGCACAAAACAATCGATCTAATGCATCGAGCACAAAGACTCCTCGCTGAAAGGGGAACGTTGTACGTCGTGCCACAAAATGTTTGAACTGTTGTTGAAAACTTTTAGTTGAACGGATCAACTCGAAGCTTTTCTTCTACCCCGAACAGTTTCAAGAGACCATGTGTCTTTAAAACATTGAATAAATGGACTTGTTCAATGGCTTTTGTGGGAATATGTTCAGTGGGGACTTTTATATTACTGTTTGTTCGCATACAAATAGTTTCCTAAGTTGGTTGACTCGAATCTGCACTTTTCTAAACATTTTTAGTTCAAAATCATGGATTTTCTTCCAAACATTGGAAATATATGTTCTTTACTTTCTGCAAATTGTCTAAACTCGAGTAAGACCTAAAAATGACATCTAGAACAGAACATTCCACCAAATTGATTTAAGACGAACTTGGAGTAATTTTGAACTGCGTCAACTTAAATGTGGTATGAAAAATAATATTAACTGTAGTGGTGTGAATTGTAACTACAATTAATAATCTTTTCAGTTGTCTTTCAATTATTGATAAATACATTTATGCACAGTCACCAAAAGAGACAAGTATCCATGTCGCTGGGAATAGTTGAAGTTTATTTAGAAACCGATGGGTGTTTATGAATAAAATATAATACAACTAATAGAGAATAAACAGAACAGTTCAATGATTTAATCAAATTTCATTTGAAAGCCTCCAATGGACTTCAACTGTTCCCGACGACATGGATACTTATCTCTTTTGGTGATTGTACAGTCAACAGCAAAAGTAGATGATTAAAATCAGATATTCAATACTAATTTACTAACACTAATATATATAATTTATTACTAGTTTATTTATTAAAAGTATGTGATTGTCACACACATACTTTTGAATCACTTCGACGCTACACAGTTCTGACGCGAACTCCGTTCGTTAGTGTTGAATTTCTGATTTTGATCATCTACTTTTGCTGTTGACTGTACCTATGGTTGGTAATGATTTATAAGCTCAAGCTCGGTCTGTATGATATGACCGAATGCGTCAAGCCCCTTTCTGCACTGCAAAGGGGTTTTAAGACTGAATCGCTTATATTAACTGCACAAAGAGGTCTCAACAAACACACTAAACAAAAGAACTGCAATAAAAACACAAACCTGCATCCTCCAACATTGCGCATCCGTACATACATCCATCTAATCTGTCACCAATTTCTACTAGCAATCTTGATCAGTGCGCAAACACGGCTGGCAACTATCTAAACCATCTATTGCCACAACTAACTAACCGACTGAGCTTAGTTGACTCTTTAGATAAATAGAAAACTCATTCCCTGCGACTGGACTCGCTCGCGATCACTCGACCCGGCAAATGTGTCCGGGAATGTAAAGACACTGGAAGGACAGAGGGTTAGTAGGAAAATAATGGAAAAGTTATTTATATACGTTTTATCTTTGGTCTAGTTATTTCACGGTTTTTATACAAGATGGATTCGTACGAGAGATTCATCAGCAGTTCGTACGAGAGATCAGCTAACCACCTGCAAGCGTAATGATACTATTATCGGAATATCAGTGCCTGTTATATATCTATGACTATTGGCTAGGTACCAAAAGACTGTGGACCTCTAACTGGAAACTTTTACGTAAAATAGTATATAAATTATTTTCATTAAACGAAACGTGAGTATTGTTACACATTATGGATTGAGAACAACGGATTAATTCATTGTGTCGCCGGGTTAGTCCGACTATACCGTGTTCACAATAAGATTAGACATTTACTCAAACCTTTTTTACAGTTCGTTCAACCGATTTTGATTTCTATTGCGTTGGTAGCATGACAAATGGCAACTGCAGTAAACAGTTGTATTGTAACCACTTTTTTTGCCTCTAATGTCATCCTTAAGCCTACGGAATAGAAGTCAAAATCGGTTGAAGGGACTGTAAAAAAGGTTTGTGTTTATGTCTAATCTTATTGTGAACAGGGTATAGTTTCAATGGCATACGGCCACCTTTCGTTGCGGTGTGTCATCCTGTGGAACTGATTGAGAAAGGTGGCCGTATGCCATCGAATCTAGTTGGACGAACCTGGCAACACAGTGAGTTAATCCGTTGTTCTCAATCTATAATTTAAATTACTAAACTGTAACTCTAATAATGATCAAATTTTAATTATTAAAACTATTATTTGACAGATTGTCTGATGGCCCTTTCTGCTGTCTGCCAAACATCTAACTTTTCTATAATAGAACAGTGTCTCATAATTCAAATTACTGATCATAAACTATTAAAATAAGGATGAATTTGGAAAAACCAGCCTGTGCCTACCAAAAATACAAACTTTTGACATTTTATAAAAACTAAAGTTTCTTCCATACTCGTTCACCTCTATGGTCCCCAACCATGCGAGTGCAGCAGAGTTGCAGCGGTCGTAACCGCAGCCAGTCGCTACTAATCAGCGCCTGTACATGACGACGCTGTTCAAACTGACGTCATGTTTATTGTCATTATAAGGATTTCTGGTAGGGTTTTATCAGATGTACTTAGTGAAACATATAAATACTTAGAATATTCTGAATTTCTCCAAAAAATATTTCGAAAAGTGAATTGAATAGATAACCAAAAGTTTCGATGCCAAACATATCAGGTATTTAAATTACTACAGCAATATAACAAAAGTGTACCTGTTAGTTTCTGTAGTTTTTTTTTTAATATTCTAATAGACTTGCGTTTGACCGCAACTGACACCTGACACCTGATCTTAAGTGATGATGCGGCCGAAGGTGGAACACGCGTAAGCGTCAGATGACGTCACTGTAAGACTTGTTGTACATGTGTGCGTGAGACTGATACTGATGCGAGCTCACATGTTTCACACATCAGTTCTTGCGAATACCTTGACACTCATTTTTTATATTTATTTCTATGGTAAGACATTTATATCTATACTAATTTTATAAAGCTGAAGAGTTTGTTTGTTTGTTTGTTTGGTTGAACGCGCTAATCCCAGGATCTACTGGTTCGAATTGAAAAAATATTTTTGTGTTGGATAGTCCATTTATCGAGGAAAGCTATAGGCCTATGCGAAGCCGGGTCGGGTCGCTAGTAGGTATATCATAAAATAGCAGAGCTTATTACATGCTTGCATTGAAATATTGTAATAAATGAAGTATAGCAATAAGTAAAAGGTAAGTTTATAATCCAACAATTAACAGCATACACGACTTTCAACCTATTGCGCTCATATATATATACTACCTACAGTAAATTCTTCAAACAATTTAGAATTCTACATAATTATTCAATTCTCAACTAAACCTAAACGTAATGAATTCCTTACATGCAGCCACCTATATTCAAATGAACCATTTTCCCCCTAGACACGCCTCAGCAGTCTTAGGGGCAGACTTTCAAGAAATTAACCGGCCAAGTGTTTAGACTGCCAAGTTACACAAATGACACTAACATGTAGACGCTTTGAGCTTCCAGAGTTACAGAGGACTGAGAGACATTGAAATTCTAAAGCCGTTTTATATGAACATGTGTGTGTGTGTGTCATTGCTTTAAAGTTAAGACCCATTATCAAGTAAATTTAAATAATAATACTTATAACGCCTACCTAATAATACCTATAAGACTTTTTTTAATTTTTTGACGGTTTGGTCGGTTGAGCGATGCGTGTCGCGGGTTCGATTCCCGCACGGAACAAATATTTGTATGGCCTACAGATAGTTGTTACGGGCCTGTGTCTGGGTGTTCACGACACAGGAGATATTACTAGTGTGGGGCAACGTTTAAAAAAAAACACTTGCTCGTCAAGTGGCTCTTATTGAGTCGCTTTTAGGATGATAATGTAGTGCACGGACCAAACAAATTTCAGTAAGTTATAATGATTGGTTCTATGTCAAAAATATACATTTTTTTATTTTTTTTTAATCAGGCTGTGGTCTAATATCTTCGTCAGTCAACCACGGGGGTCAGCAACCTCCAGGTTCGAAGTTTGAACTAAGAAATCCGTGCGCCAAATAATGAAGTTTTTGAAATTTTATTTAATTTTCCTTACAAATGTGTTGAAAAACGTTATATGAAACGCGTAAGCAATTTATCATTACAGTTCCGGATACTTTACGCCCTCGCCTCGCCTCTGGCTCGGACTGCAATACAGCTTCAACCGCAGTGGCAAACATACCTTACTTATATCACAATTTATTATTTTATTTTTATTCTTTTTGACACGCAGAATCAAAAAGTTCTAGTAAAATGTTCAGAAATGTTTATCACATTTAAAATCTCTCAAAATGAAATCTCAGAAACAATCATTCTAAATTACTGACTTTACAATGTCCTACTTTAAACATGTACACATTTTATTATGCGAAAGAATCTTTTCAACTCATGCTTTCAACCAATAATACATGATGCCATTCTTTTTTCAAATATGTGTTATGCTGGACACCTAATTACCCACTTCTTGCTATAGGTCTTGTCTTATTCTCTTTCGAGCTAACTCAATAATGTACTGTTCATAAGTAAGTAACATCGAATGATCGGAGCAAGCCATTAATTTACAGAATGGATACCAATAAATTGTCTAAAAGCTTGTGAGTTGGGTTATTTATTTACAGTACGTTCTTTAAGTGAAAAAAATGGGTAACTAGGTGTAACATAATCTTAAAGAGATAAAAAAAATCGATCTTAATTTAAAACGAGTCAAGCAATACCTGCCATAAAATGACTCTACCTCAAAGTTACCATAGGCACTCAGCGCTAGTATCTATATCTTACTAGATAGATCTTCTTAGATTTTTTTTTATCGGCTATTTCGATTCTGTAAAATTCAAACATCAACTCGCACCTCACATCGCTATTCACTCTCACTTCGCATAAGTTTCAAAATGACCTTGATATATTTGACACTTTGAATCAGGTTCGAGTGCGAAGTGAGCGTCGAAGTGACGGGGAAATTACCTTACAGAATGCCACTTCTTACGTCATCTCATACTTTATCTGTCTAAATCTCCCTGTCAATTTAGTTCAACTCGCTGACACGCTTGCAAGGGTGCCGCTAGTGTAAATTCGAATTATCAACAGAGTTTTTAGAATGCCAATCAAGAAACTCACAGCAGATTCAGATTCGAAGTTTAGAATGAGGTCTTACAGAATCACACCCTAGAACTTCCATTTATTAACTCTTACAAACAAACAAACACCTCAACAAACCTCTCAAAATAATCGTTTAAGTATCATCGGAGATCATTTTTACACACCTATCTTATATATAAAAATCTTCTGTGCGTATGTATGAAAGTGAACTCCTCCTAAACGGCTGGACTGATTTTGATGATTTTTATTGTGTGTGATCCAGTGCATTCGAGAATGGTTTAGATTCACAATTGGACCCGGTAGATGGCGCTGTATTCGAGCAGGACAACGTTTGCCGGGCCCGCTAGTTAATATGTAAAATTTCTTAAAACATTCATAATGATGGAACTTGTACGCTTTCCGATATTTCTTGATAAGTTTGTAATTCACCTGGGTTATCAGATTCATTCATTTTATTATAAAGTATTGGAAACCTGAACTTCTAAATACTTATGTCTAAGCTTTATTACAAAAAGACAACCGCCTTCAAAATCTAAAAAGTGATAAAAAACTTAAGCACAGTACACACATGACTTTAGATTTGGTAGTCGGTAGCTTTGTTCTGTTTGTTGTCTTTAATTGCCACCGACTTCCAAATCTAAAGTCATGTGTATAATGTGCTAAAGTTATTTATCACTTTTTAGATTTTGAAGGCGGTTGTCTCTTTTGTAAAAAAACTTTTTATTTATTACTTTTAGTACCTTCTTTTCATCGAAATCCATAAAGGACCGGCAACACAGTTAAAACAGAGGTACTCCAAAGATTGAAGAAACTATTAAAACGTCGTTTAAGTAGTTTTCTTGAGATTTAATTGATTTTTCAAAAAGTGCTGAATACATTTCGATATAATTTATATGGGACCTCCCCTGAGGCATATGCTATCCATAAGAATAATAATTTTCAAAATCGATTCACATTTGACGGTGTCGCTAATTTTGTTGCTAATCTAGTTGTTAATCTTGTTGCAAATCTAGTTACCATCAGTTCGCTATTTTAGCTATTTAGTTATTGCTTTAAACTTAGCGGTACCCCGCCGCGACATTATAGCGCCATTTCAACGAACAAACATTTGATGGCTCAACAAAAGTATTATTTTTTACTTTTTACATAATCGCTTATATGTTTTGCGTTGGGGGTTTTTTTTTATTTTTAATTTAATTTTTTTGAAGTTGGTTGAAAAATATAAGACCTATCTTCGTTTGAATTTAATGTAGTTGTAAGTAGTTGCAGTGGGACTAATTATGATTGCATTGTCTAGGCTGGTATTATTAATATTATTGGAAAATCTTGGTTACCTACATAATGTGATACATATTTCATAATTTTACGTTAAAGTAGGTCCATTTAATATTGTTACACAACATATTTCTGGCACGGACTCAACACTGAAAAACAACAATACTTTAGTAATTTATTACACAAACAAACATAAATTCCAGTTCACGAACAATGTTTTTTCTTAATTAGCCACAGTACGTAGATTAATTTAGAAAGCGAGCTTAATGTGTGCAAGTTCGCTAGTCTAATTTGCTCGGGTTTAGAGCAAAGACGTGTTTCCATATAGAGAGTGAAGATTCCCGGGGAGTTATTTAACTAATTTTACATGCGGGGCAAGTTTTAACCCCACTACCATATGTTTGCATTGCCTTCGTCGCGGGTACATCTCGAGTGCCGACTACGCGACTCGCTAAGACAAACTGGTTCGTACGCCCTTCGGAATTAGCTTGGCAAATTCAAACATCCAACTCTTCCACTTGTACGCCTGACAACTAGCGACGATTGCTGTTGTCAGAATTTTGAAAGCCACCAAGTTAACGTACTGTCTTGATTACCCAGTGCAGTTTGCAAGAGAATGTTCTGAATGCGGTTTTCTAAAGACTACGCTGCAGTGCGCAGATTTGCTTTAAGTTTGTTACGTTAATCTGCACATTTAAATTGTATTATAGAAAAACTGGTACGCAAGTACCATTTGCTCACATAATCATCGTATTTGGCTTGCACTTAAAGAAAATATAATAAAGTCAAAGGATTTATGACTCAACAAATCTCAGCAAAAGTATACAGACAACGCTATAAATAATCCTAGGGTAATAAAATCCGAAATAAGAGAGAGCTCCGGAAAGAATAGTCGCAACAAGGAGCGTATTATTCAGTGTCACCGTCGGGACGTGTCCTGTAATATATGTTTTAATAAAAGGGTTTCAATTCTCACCCGAACATACATCACACGAAGATACCCGAAGTATCAATAATATCGAAAAAGATCTTCAATTTATTATTCATTGAAGTCGCTGGGCGGGGCGGGCCGCTCTATAAATCCAGGGATCGCCACTAAATCATCGTTTGCAGGCGGCGGCGGAAGGACGTGTGCGGGCGCAATTTTTATCCATTTTTCATCGATGGAAACAAATGGATACATTGTCATTGTGTTCATAATTACAATTTCCATTTTCTCGACAAATGTCAGGGGCTAATGATTACAAATTCGATACAGCTTGTGACCTCAATCGGCGATCGAGGTTCAGTATAATTTTGCGTATCCGTACATTGTCGAATATACTCAGGCCTAAACAAAGAGAGCCAGGTGGGGGCTGGTGCTGTACCCACTGAAAGAATCCATAAAAACTGTAATGGTACCCTCATCACGTCCGGACATCTTATTTATCTAGTCACGAGCAAAATCATTGTTTCCTTTTTCGTTGTGTGTTCGGGCAAAAACACGCCTTATTACCGCCACCGGCTAACAGATGAACTGTTGAACGGGACCATTGTCCCCGGACCTTGTGTGTGACGTTCGTTCCTCGCAGATGCGAAGAAAAAATTGTACTCCCTCGTCGAGAAACGACTATTTATTCATGTGTTCACTATATTTATTTTGCTGTTCGTGAAGTAAAATACAAGGAAAACTACGAGGTATTTTAGACAATATATTTTACGCAAGTGCAATCATATTTTTGTTAGGTTACAGAAACATGATTTATTTTTTAAATATAATTATTCTAATTTTTAAAACAAGTATGCTAATGTACTCTTGCCTGCCCGAACATAAATTTTCCAGATTTGTGAAATAAATAAATAAATTTGATGATGTATTCATCTAATTAAGCCGGCTGCTGTTAATTATATATCAATGCTTCGTTAACTCAAGACATGTCATGCAAATTCATCGCCCCTTGTTCCGTTACCTTTTCAGATGAAAGCAGTACCTAAGCAGACTGAAAACAACAAATTATACCTACTTTTAAATCACACTGTGGGTCTACTTTTCTACTTTCTATTCAACGAGATTGCATGTGACGTAATAAAGTGAAGAACGAATAAGAAGAATTCATTATCTGAAACAAAAGAGCACATTTTTTAAACAAATTCACAGGTTAGCCTGAAATCCCGGAGTAGCTAGATCTACGTCATTTTAACATAGCCGAAATTAAACTAGATGCAAGATATCCTTATTGCTGATCCTTATTGCCTGACATTTTCCGTGGGTCATTACTTCGAGCGTACATAGGTCGGGCTTTTTTGGCTGAAGTTACGTCAGCCAGAGGCTAAAAAAAACGACCTATATATGATGACAATTACAATACCGACTTATAAACAAAAAACATTGAACAAACACTTAATATTTTATACACAGGTGCACAACTTTGGTTTAGCGTACTTCCTAATACATAAACATTTATAACAATAGTCTGCAAAATATTTATTAATGTATAAAAAACAGCCGTCACACAGGAACATAAGTGAGATAGGTATCTTTTGAACCTGATACCTACGTGAAAAATAGTCCAGCATTGAGGTTAGCTAGTATGCAACCCATATAACGACACACCTATTCCTTCATCCATGCTCGAAATTTCGTTTATGCTAAAATGACACAGGTTTGGCGACTTTGGGATCTTAGACCAATAGGAGCAGGCATAGCTTTTTGATGTCAAGTGATCAATTTCCCGAGGGATTTTTCTAGATTATGAAGATCTGAGACATTGAGAGACTGATTACAGTCGTGTCCGCATCTGTTGATATGGACAGATTCCAAGAAAGGTCTTCGAATATGATATGAGGTCGTTCGATCCAAACGCATCAAACGTTACAAAATGTCTCCTAGTTTTTCACAGTAATTCGCTGATTATCTATTCTACGTTTATACGTAGAATAGATAATCAGCGAATTAAACTTAACCTTGTGGTTAAGCGCACGGGGTAATTTAAACTCAAAACCATTTATTTCAAATAAACCATTTACAGGCACTTTAGGAGTCAGTTAGGCAGAAAGTTCAAGTTATAATCCATTCGCGTTAGGAAAATAGTGACTCATCAATGAAACTGAAGAGTTATTGGTATTTGCAATATTATTAGCGACCTGATTGGTCAATGTCAGATGACTCACTATTTTCTTAACGTGAATGGACTATAGTTGCTCGTTCCAAATTGAAGGTTTCAATGGAGAAGATCGAGCGAGAACTCCATGAACACTCTTTTAAAAGTCAGTACAGCAAAAGTTCTACAGGTACCTGTATAAAAAACTATATGGGTATTATCCCTACATAAATCCTTCTCTGTTTGTGTCAGGAATGGTGGGTATTGATACCCTCGAGCCTTAGCTCGCAAATGTGCGCTACTTGTGCATTACTTTCTGCTACTTAACGGCAAAATTGATAACCCTACGGCTCTGTCGCGCTGTGGGCTATCTGCACCGACCCAATACATGCGACTGCGATCGCGCCCTCTGCTAACGGCGCCTTACAGAGTCCGGACTCGAACCGCACAGTACGCGGCAACAAACCAGGCGTTGGCTTTGCTCAACACGTTCCACTCCAATGTGCGACTATTTTTACAAAAGTGTAAAGATTGTTTTTCCGCGTAAGACGGTTCTTATTATTTTATTATTTAATTACCTATTGAATAAGTTTTTAAATTATTTGCTACATATTTATTGTGTTTAAATTAATTCTAATGTTTTATTTTTATTTTGTTTAATTGTTAATATTAATGTAATTCAAATGATTTTATTCTATTTTTTAATTCAAATTGACATTTCTTTTTTTTTTTCCTTTATTATACCTACTGTTTTTGTTATGATAATGATAATTATAATTGTAATCGTTGACTCTCTGCATGTGTTGGTGTCTACTGTTAGTGCAGAGAGTAATTAAAATAATAAATAAATAAAAACAATACAATAAATAGAATACAACATTTATGTTGAATCTACGGGACAGAAATGTGAGAAAAATGTAACAAGTTGTGCACGTTAAAAGAAATCTAGAGACAATCATAATTAAGAATAACTGCTGTTACTGGATATTATAATATTATAATACTTTTCAGTACATATATCAAATGTGTTACAATAATTTAATAAAGCCTTTTATTCAGATCAATGTTACAATTACAGGAAAAAAGAAAAATACATGAACAAATTAAATTTTAATTTTAATCTTTTATTTGAATTTTACTTATTCTCTGTAGATCTGTTTGCCGGTTGGCAAAGGCCCCCTCCAATTTATTCCACACATGTCTTTCTTTAGCCACCCTGTTAACATATTGGATAAGTTTAACGTAATTATTTGTAGGTTAGCTCTATAGTGAGTTTCTTACCCATTCTTCACCACACGAAACTTGAAACAAGAAACACGGACTAGAAAAAAAGAAGGACTCCGCGTCCCGCATATCGAAAGTGGTACGTCGGACTGACCGACGCACACAAAGATCGGTACGGTCGGTACTTTCGATATGCGTGGCGCGGAGTCCTTGTTTTTCTAGTCCGTGACTATGATGTAAATGTGTGCGTGAGGTATATTTGTACAAACGGTTCGGCTTATTTAGGGTGCTTCACTTTCGATATGCGTGGCGCGGAGTCCTTCTTTTTTCTTCCTTTCTTTTTTCTAGTCCGTGAGAAAAAACTAGATTCTTTTTTTTTCTTTGTAAATGACGTTCAAAAATTAATTTGAATCATTTAATTTAAGTAAATGGGTTGACTTTGACTCTGCTCGTATTGGCAAAACTAAACTTAAATGTAAAAATATTTTGTATGATCGACTTAGTGGTAATTATATTAGCAGAGTTATTGGCATAAATACCTGATGCTAAGATAAATGCATGTTTAGACGACCTTAATTGTACTTACCGCAGTAAAAGTTGCAAGTGAAAGCAGAAACATCTTTCCGCCTTTAATAGTTATAGGTTTGTTAGCTCTTTCGACTAAAAGTCGCAAATTACTCTTAAATCTCCGACATCGTGGTGTCCAATCGCAATCGTATACTGCAAATGTTATTTGACTGCTCTGAAATATAATATTATTAATTTGGAGATTTATTTTTACAATAAAACATGCCAGGCCTTTTTTCAGGAGTAGAACAGAAACGGTGACACAAAATAAAATATTTTTAAAAATCAACACTGTTCTGCGCTCGTACTTCGGGAAGTGGTAAACGGGATGTACTTAAAATAAATATAGCTAATAAGTACATTTCAAAATGTATCCTTACCTTTTCAATGAGCCGGGACCCAAACCAACAGGGAACCATTACTTGAAGAGTCATGACAACTATATACAGCGTTAGAAAAACAAAATACTGTGTCTCAGCTGGCTGAAAAAGAAAAGAGTTTTTATTTAATAATCCTTGAAATTAACAGAGAACAAGCGCGCGCCACGTAAGTTTGATCGTTTTTAAAATTGGGAAAATAAAGAACATGTTTCATATTAGGCCCAGTCTATGTACACCACTTCAAAAAAAAAGAGAAAAATCCGTAGAATACGGGAAAAATACAGATAATTCATTTAAATGCATATTGTTGTGGTAGTAAATTGATAATCTAACAATAATTTTTATGGATTTTCAACATGGCGTCACTCAGATTTAGCTACTCTATAAACCATAGATCGACCATTGATCATAGAAAGAGAACTGTCAGTGTCACAACAGTCTCACTTCAGTCACTTTCGTCTCGTTTTGTTTCTAGTTTCTAGAGTAAAACCTCCCTTTCGTTTTTTTGAATTTATCACCGTTTCTTTCCCATTTGTTTACCTGGCTATCCACAAATCGACGCAGAAAATCAGAATTATAAATGTCAAACGTCATTAATGATTAAAAATGACAACTTACCGCCATGACTGCTGTTTGTTGTGTGTTGCAATTTCAAGTGCAATTTCTTGTGTTTTACCTGCTCACAAAGCTATTTTAAATTAATTGGACAGTTGAGAACTATCTAAAATGTGTTTCCCTATTGTTAAGTATGGTGTACAAGGACTGGGCTCAGGCTCCATACATTTTGAAACAACTCCTTTGGCACTTTTTATGTTTATATAGTTTGGAAGTTTTATTCATATTGTGCTATTCGTATAAAATTTAACCTAATTGCTACAGTAAGGCCAATTACCAGTATTGAGTATTTGGACCCAACTTCCAAGAGACACCTTCTCTAAAAACACTATATACTAACCCTGAAAACCCGATTAACTTTCAACTAACTGTAACATTTTACTTTTAGTTGCTTGCATTTCGACAGCTCATTAAAAGTATGTCAGTTGTTTAGTGGTGTCAAGTGCATAATTAGAAACATTAAAATTCTAGTCGGTATCTCATCTCAGCGACAATCAGTGCCAAAGTGTAGATAAAATAGAGGCATTTTTGACAGATAATGGCTGAGATTAGAATGCGAACGATCCCCATAACAGTCATATTTTTAATTAATTCGAAAATCAAATACTTTTACGTCAGAGCACTCGTGGCGGGGCCTCAAGTTAATATAAAAAAATATAAAGTGATTTTACCATAGTAAATCGGAACAGGCACATGCATATCTTACACGACCCTGAACTGAATAACACAAACAATATCTCGCTGAATGCATCTTGAATTAATTTACAATACCTGAAAACACATTTCAAAATAAGTAATCATTTAATAAACTGCCTTAAAGTGATATTGCCAGTATAGAATAAAATAAATCATATATTTTTCATACTAGTTAGCCCTGCAGTGGGACAGTACAGGCTAAATATAATAATATAATAATAATAACTAGTTAAAAAAGCTAAAATAAAAAATATACTTAAATTAAAACTTACTCAGATACTGCGTCATAGTGCTTAATACACTTTATTATTTCCGAAACAGCGTTCTGATCATCTATTTCCCTATCAATAGATCCACGAGCAGCATTAACATTTACACAAACATCTGTTACTTTTCTCAACTTTCTATCCAGAATATCCAGCTGGGCCATGGCAAGAAACATCACTCCCAGAAGAAACGTGTCGATATTCACATTATACAACATGTGAGAAGTGATCCCTATGCTTTGGTACAAGTATGCCGGATACAAAAATATAGCCTCATATTGCTTCGGTACAAAAGAATACCTACACACAGGAAACTCCAACTTTACATTAAAAATTAAGTGTACTATGAATGGAAGTAGCACATTCACAGTATTTGCTGAAACAGATAAGCCAGCTGTGATCTTCCAGTAAAACAAAGATTTATCTTTAGCTTTCTCTATCAATTTAACTTCTTCGGGGTCATCAGATTGAAATATCTCACTTTCTAACATATCGAGCATTTCCTTAACTTTGTCACGCAAGAAAATAAACGCGAGTGCCTTAGATAGGGCTCCAACGTTGGTGAAATAAAATATTAGCTCCTCAGCGAAAATCTCTAACTGTTGGGGTAGGAAATAAAAGTTCATAGTGTATATCACAACATATAACACGGTGAAGATAAACACAAATATTCTAGAGCAATAGATGTAAAAAAGACTTGGATTCTCTTCGGGCCAAACACCAAGTATTCTTAAAATCGTCAAATGTATTTTGAAACAATCTATTTGCTTATTCCCCATTTTTTTACAGTATTTATGAGCTATCACCAACGCAAGCTTTCTTTGCTTCTCCGAATGAAGTTGGAATGTGCTTGCTTATATAGCTTGAGGCTACAAAGGGTTGAAAAAGGCCTGTAATTAGATGGTCGGATGCTAAAACCGAGTATATTCTTAATTAATAAGTAAAGGTGTTAAAATGCATCGCACGTCCTTCCAGTCGTCTTGAAATTTCTAATTTACACCCATTTTAGTTCAAAGCAAATTAACAGCTTCTAGGAAATTATTTTGCCGGTACATTTCCAAGGCGTATTTAATTATTTATGTATGGGCTAAATATATGAAGGTTCTAATGGATGTAGGTTAATTGCAGGCGTCGTAGTTTTTAAATGAGATGCAATTAGTGACGATGAAGTTAGTCCAACCATCCACAAAAATGATCCAGGAAATCATTATTCAAATTTTGTTCAAAAGCTACCGACTGTTGTTGTTTTTCATAAATAGTGCTTGGTGTCCTAAATTAATTATCGTGGATGCCTAATGATGCCTTCATTGTTATAACTTGTACTAAGCTAGCGCTGTAGGTAATTGGCTAGTTTCCCACATGCCTCGCTATACATCCTGGCACGTCTTTGGTGGAAATGTAGCCTCATTATTGAAACTCAAATAAAAAAAACCGCCTTTCCCTTCACGGTGGACTGCTGTTAAATCTTAACGTTCTGTTTCAGACCAGAGTTTAACTCTTTACTCCTTTTAGGTTATCTATCTATACATATATAAATATATCGCCGAAATGTATGTATGCGTAACTTCCGAACGACTACACCAAATTGGATAAATTTTTTTTATGTACGTTATTGCCGGGAGAAGGTTCATATAAATGAAAATTGTAGGTATGTGGGATAGGTATAGGTAGGTTAGTTGGGTAGGGTAGGTAGGTAGGGTAGGGTAGGTAGGTAGGTAGGTAGTTTGGTAGGGTAGATAGATAGGGGCAGGACAACGTCTGTCGGGTTGGCTAGTTTTTATATAAAAGAGGTAAAGTTTGTTCGCTTTTTTATCTGTTAGCGGTAATCCCTGGATGTAAATATTATATACATTTTTGCACTGATGGAAAGTTACACTTTGCTGAGTGTCGTAGGATATGTTGTATTGATATATTTGACTCCCGAACGGACATAATCGCAGGCATAAGTTAGTACTTAAATTATAAATAAAGCACGTAGCACACATGACTTTAGTTTCGGAAGTCGGTGGCTTTGTTCTATTTGATGTTTTGTTTTGCCACCGACTTCCAAAACTAAAGTCATGTGTGTTACGTGCTAAAGTTATTTATCACTTTTTAGATTTTGAAGGCGGTTATCTATTTTGTAAAAAAGCTTTTCATTTTTCACTTTTTTGTAATTCCTTATCTAAACGGCAACACAGTCAAAACAGAGATTGAAAGTACAAGGTTAGAGAACATTACAACAGGGAACCGATCACTTTTCCGAATAATTTTTGGCCGAATTTCATTTTACTTTGCTATATGCATTATTTGACATATTATTAGATCATCGAACTATCATGTGTCATAGGTATTATTTTACCGAACTATGTTTCTCCGATTTACAAAATAACTTCTTACTATTGGCCGAAGTCTCTTTTGAACTATTTTCATTTGCCAAATGATTTGTTTGCCATATTTTCAAAACCACATTTTACGGAATATTATTTGATCACAAATATATAGCCGGTTACTTGGTAGCATTTTCAAAATTAAATCAAAAAAGTGTCATAAACAAAAATTGTGACAGAAACGAATTGCTGCAAAACCGACTTCATGTATTGTGTGTCTGTATGTGTTGTGTGTCTTGTCTGCCCTACAACTAGAGTGTAATTTAAGAACGCGTAGGCGCGGAAGGGTGGGGCGGCCCGCGAGCTGAGGAGCAGAGCCTTCAAACCATCTGCGACGATAAGCTCGCGTGGGGCCGCCCAGACCCCGCAGCGCCGGAGCCTTGACAGAAACAATGCCTATGCATGTTGCATGCCTGCTTGCATGTTTCATGCTTGTTTGCACGCTGCATGCATGCATGCTTGCTTGCATGCTGCATGCTTGCTTGCATGCTGCATGCTTGCTTGCATGCTGCATGCCTGCTTGCATGCTGCATGCCTGCTTGAATGCTGCATGCCTGCTTGCATGCTGCATGCTTGAAGCAAGAATCTTTGTTTCTTACTGGGACCACCTGTTTTATTAAATGCCATTACATTTAAATAATTAATGAAATAAAATAGTAGACAACTAATCTGAAATTAGCTCTCTATAACGCCAGTGTAATAAATACATTAGTTTTGAAAGCCCTTTCAAATATTTAATTTAACTCAAGTTCTCTTTAATTTTCAAAAGTTTTGATTTTCCATTTCTTTAACAACGTATTTTTTTTCTGGTGCGGTGCTAATATTGAGTCAATGATAACCGGTAGGTTATCATTGACTTAATATCAGGCATATTTACTTCTAGGCGTTTGGTGAAATATGGTAATTAAAACAGTGGTATAACGAATGTTCGAACAAATGTTATTTCGGCTAAGTAGGTATAACTTCGGTAAAAAGTTTTTCGAACAAATGAAACGTCGGAGCAACGACAAAAATCGAATTGATAATAGGTCAACTAATACAGTGGCAGACGTGACATCGATGAAGTAAAAAAATACGAAACGAGAAAAGTTGAAAAGTTTTAGGTGAAATGAAATTCGGTCAAATATTTTTCGAGCTTATGATAGGTAACCATTACAACGTCATCCATGTATATTTTTTTGCTTTCTGACGATTTTTTCAAAAAGTGCTGAATCAGTTATCGAAATTGATTCAGCACTTTTTGCCCTTGAGGCATACCCTATCCATTAAATAATTATCAAAATCGCTTTACATTTTCCGGAGAAATCGCGTAACAAAATACAAAAAAAAACAACATACAGACGAATTGAGAACCTCCTTCTTTTTGAATTCGGTTGAAAATGAGGTTGAATATGATTATTCATTTATTTATACTTCAGGCACAAAGGTACAAAGGTGTACTTAATGCCATAGGCATTCTCTACCAGTCAACCAAGGGTGGTGAAGAGATAACATGGCAGGTGCATAGTTAAATTTATTAAAAGATAACAAAATAGGTAAACTACATACACAAAAATATATAACTAATATAATATGTACCTATATACATAAACTTATATATAGACATAAGAAAAGACGTTTATGTGATGACTCTGCTTATATATATATGAGCAATTCCGTTTAAATGCATACCGACTGATGACCATCCTGATATCGAATGGAAGCTCGTTCGTAAACAAAATCAGAAGTATGAGAAGAGCACAGCAAGAGAAGATTGTTAGAAGAGCGGCTGGCTGGTTTGGCCGTTCATAATCTTAAAGCAACAGATTGCTAAGGTGTTGTAAATGAAATTTATATCTATAAAACAACATAAACAACCCATCTAATTGTTAAGAAAATAAATAGTACCAAGTTAAAAACGTCATAAATCTAAGTGAATGTTAAAAAGTGCTTTTAAAAATTAAAGTTTAACATTTTGATGCTATTAATTTATTAAAAATTAGTGGCTGTCAAGTAAGTTTTAAATAATATTAATAAATGTCGCTTTGCATCAATCAATTTAGACCATTTACTTTACAAGATTTTATTAGAATTAAAGTTCGTGCTATGAATTAATTTAGCTAAATACCAAGCTTGTTTTAATGAAACATTGTGCGATATTTGCTAAAATTAACTAACTTGAAGTTGAAAGGTAATCAATCATGAATAACATAATCTAATATTAAAGTAACGTCAATCTATATAAACAGCAAGCATTACTTAATAGACTGGAACTTCGAAAATGGTAAGCTAGTCTAGATTATAATTAATTAATGCTAAGTACATTATATTCGTTAGGCCCTTTTCACATGTTCGGTTTCGGCAACGGCACTGGTACGAGGAAGAGTAAACCAGGCTACCAGGCAACCTGATCGTGTGAAAAAACTTTTTACAAAAAAGAGAACCGCCTTCAAAAACTAAACAGTGATAAATAACTTTAGCACAGAACACACACATGATTTTAGTTTCTGAAGTCGGTGGCTTTGTTCTGTTTCGTGTTTTGTATTGCCACCGACTTCCGAAACTAAAGTCATGTGTGTTCTGTGCTAAAGTTATGTATCACTTTTTAGTTCGAGAAGGCGGTTCTCTTTTTTGTAAAATGTTTTAATATTAATAATATTTGACATTTGCATGTACTAGATATTTGCACACTTGTTTAGGTAGATTATGGAATTAAGAACTTCTGTTGTTTGTAACACCTTATCTATATTACATTTATAATAAAACAGTAAAAAAAACTGTCTGTACATTGAATACATTAAAAAAAAAATAATTGAGGGGGGTTTAGAAACAGTAATAGAGCACGAATCCAAAAAAAAAATCTGTCTGTTTGTCTGTTTGTTTGTAAACGCTAATCTTCGAAACTGCTGGACGGATTTGAATGATTTTTTTGTTGTTGTATAGGTATTAAGTCTGGGCAACATATAGGCTATAATTTATCTTGGAAACTTGAACACCTGATGCAGAACCGCAACAGACCAGCTAAACTATAAGAGATAAAAAAATGGTACCGTAGCAAAAATTGTTCCACGTGATGAGCACTTTCTGCTGAGAGAATAAATTTGAAGATATGGAACACCTGATGTGGAACTCCAAGAGCCCAGCTACACCATAACACATATATTAATGACGTCTTAGCAAAAGTTGTTCGGTCTGATGGGCATTTCCTGTTAACTTATAAAAATCGAAGATCAGAAACATCTGAATGGAAATCAAAGCTGTAATTTTTAAAATATCACTGTAAAGCTATCACTAATTTCACTGTATATTATAATAAGGTGGGAGCACCTCCACGCGGTGAAGGCGGTAACAGTTTAGGACTGATTTTTGATGACATATATCATTGAAAATTTGACTCTACTGGCCAAAACTCGCATTTATTTTTTTATTTTATCGAATAAATATGCCTATGAGCTTGTGTAATTTGAGTGTTTCATTTCCTTTTTCATTAATCTTCGTGACACGGTACCCTACCCCGTAACGCGGGGGAGCAGTCACTTAGATTTTAATTGATCGGGTATCTTCACAATAAAACTATAACCATGCCTAGAAAGAGGTCAAATCTTTCCCAATGTTCCAAAGGAGCTAAAAGATTGAGGAACATAAGTTCCCAAGAATCTACCGAAGAGCGTCAGGATCAGGCTGCAACTCGCTCCGTGGAAAGCTCTTCACATCGCGAAGCACGCCTGCGTTCTCAGCGTATTTACGCATCTACATCCAGGTCTCTAGAGACCAGTGAAGAATACGATGCAGGACTGACCGCTGATCGTGAACGTCATGCATTGTCTCGCGAGTCGGAGACGTTCACGGATAAAGAATTGCGCTTGAGTTCTCAGCGTATCTACGCATCTGCTTCTAGGTCTCTAGAGATAAGTGGGGAACGTTATGCGCGAGTGAGCGCTGATCGTGAACGTCACGCATTGTCTCGCGAGTCGGAGACGTTCACGGATAAAGAATTGCGCTTGAGTTCTCCGCGTATTCGCACATCTACTAACAGGTCTTTTGAAACGAGTGATGAACGTGATGCGCGACTAACTGCTGATCGAGATTATCATATATTGTCCCGATCACGCACACAACAAAATATTCATAATCAGTTAGAAAGCGAGAGAGCAAGAATTGCTGGAGTACGGCATGACGAGACAGAAGAAAAGCGCAACGAACGTTTGAATTCTGATCGACTTCGACATTCTCTAAACAGAATGTCGATGTCATCTGAAGAATCGGATGTGTCTCAAGATATAGCCGTAGGGCATGCCGACCTTCCTTGGGTTGATAAGGAACGGAGTGCATTTACGTATACTCCTATGATTGACTACGCCACATATTCCGCCATCGGAGGTATGATTCAAAATTGTACTTTTGAACGTCTCGAATCGTCTCGCGCATCCCGTTGCTTTCCCGTCCCCGGGCTCTTAGAATTCGACATCAGACGTTTCAGATCGTTGCTTTTACCGACTCCGTTGTCACTGGCATAAGCAACGGGATCCCCGTACGAAGTCGCGGGCAGAAGCTAGTGTACCCATATTCCAGCAAATAAATGATTTGATTTGATTTTTATTTTCCACATTTTTATAGTGCCCAAAATCGGTTCAGCCAAACGGGTGATAATCGCGGACAAACATACATACATTCATACATGATACAAACATACGGGTCGAACTGAGAACCTATTTTTTTTTGAAGTCGGTTGAAAAGGGTGTTCCTTCCTCATTGATAATTTTAATCCTGCATATGTTGAAGCAGAGTGAAGAATGAATAAGCGGAATTCATAATCTGAAAATGAAGAAAATAATCAGAATGCAAATCTGTTAAAAACGATACCTACTATTCCTTTATGTATTAGTTATATTTTTTTATTTTAATAATGTTATCTATCTATGCATACACTGGTACAATATAATGAAGCTGAATAGTTTATTTTAACTTTCTATCTTGTATGTAAATCAATAATAGCGGTAGGTAATGGAAACATCGTAAAGAAACCAGTGGCTAATTCACGTAACTAAAGAAGTGCTGTTGCAGTGCAGTTGCAATTGTATTTCGATCAAAACAATCGCTTTTCGTATTCTCTACCGCTGTCGGACACGCTCGCGTCAAGTTCGCGTCACGCGAGCGCAATAACGGCATTCTACTGTTCCGCGTCTTTCGAACCGGTATCGGTATTCTACTATTCGTTTGACGTCCCAAAATGACAGTTAACAAGCACTAAAATCTGTACTGGGGTATTATTTGAATATTATAATAACGTCATATTCGTTGAAATGTAATCGAATATATTCAATTATTTAGTGAGTAATAATTTTTCTCTCATGTGGCTACATCATAAGTAAGTTTGGTTAAGTTTGGTTGTCGTAAAGTTGACGTGCACTTCACGTGCAGCTTACGCGCAGTTCAAGAATTACCTACAAGAATACCGTTTATTACTCAAACTTAAACTTAACTGTAACTGCACTACAACTTCATCGGCGCGTCATAACATTACGTGAATTAGCCCGCTGGACTTATCTATACTAATGGTGTCCCCTTGTTTCACAGACAGAAATTTCATAGAATTTCGTTTCCCAGAAAATGTTTGACATAATATGGGGTTCTCGTATTTTTATTTCGACTATTATTGTTTCAAAGACTATTTACTTCATTGAAAAATATTTCACAGAAACACAATTCAATGAATTTTTAATCACCGTTTTTTGTTTAACAAACTTATCAAAAAGTAGAATTCTTTTTTAACGAATATTGTTTGTTTGTTGGTTGTATTTTTCCATGGAATTTATTTCAACGAAAATGTATAAATATAAATAGACAAAAACAAAAATGTTGTCTGAAAAAGTCAATATGTTGTGCTACCAAAGTTAATAACAGAAACGAATCGCTGCGAAACCGACTCCACGTAGTCTTGTCTGCCCTACACCTAGAGTGTAATTTAAATCTGCGTAGGCGTGGAGGGGCGAGGCGGCGAAGCTCACGTGGGACCGCCGGAGCCCCGCAACGCCGGAGCCGTGACAGAAACTATGCCTGCTGCATGTTGCATGATGCATGCATGCTTGCATGATGCATGCTTGTTTACATGCTGTATGCTTGCTTGCACGCTGCATGCTTGCACGCTGCATGCTTGCTTGCCCGCTGTATATTTGCCCGCTGCATGCTTGCTTGCACGCTGCATGTATGCTTGCACGCTGCATGCTTGCTTGCATGCTGCATACTTGCTTGTACGCTGCATGCTTGCTTGCATCTTGCATGCTTGCTTGCAAGCAAGCATGCAAGATGCAAGCAATTTAAGGATCCTTGAGGAAACTTTACGCGGACGAAGTCGCGGGCAAAGTGATATAATTAATATATTGTCTACAATCGTCAATCCACCGTGAGCAAGCGTGGTAATGAATGCGCGTGCATTACTTGCATAAGAAGATATCTTTGCCCTTCAATGGGACAATAGTATTGATTTTTTTATTATTTACTTACAGAAGTAAAAGCGGCAAGTGATAGACAGAACATCTTGCCTCCAGTGATAGAGAGAGGTTTGTTAGTTCTCTCCACAAAGAGACGCATGTTGCTTTTAAACTGACGTGATCTTGTAGTCCAGTCACAGTTGTAAATGGAGAATGCTAGCAGTTTGCTCTGAAACAAGAAAAATATGTGATTGTTAGGTAAACAGGTTAATAATTCTTGATTCACTACCGATCTATTCGGATCGTAAAATGACTCATGAATGTTGTACCTATATAAAAAGCGACAAGTACAGTGTATGGTGTAAGATACGTCGTATCAAGACTCCACGGTCGCACGTTAGTCCTTTGCAGCCATTTTGTCTCTTGTCTTGTCTTACAAGGATTAAACCATTGTAAGTCTAACACACATATTGTAACACCACATCGCCACATTGCTCGAAGAACCTGTAACCGGTGATGAACAAAGGTTCTGGAGTGGCGACCACGAAGCGGAAGACGCAGTGTTGGTAGGCCTTCTACCAGATGGACCGACGATATCGTCAAGGTCGCGGGTAAACGGTGGATGCAAGCGGCAGGTTGCCGCTCGTTGTTGCGTTCTTTGGGGGAGGCCAATGTTCAACAGCAGTGGATGTCTTATGGCTAATGATAATGATGCTGAAGACTAAGAAGTTTTTTAAAATTGTTTCTCTGCACTGATTTTAATCTGGCCACCTACATAATAATATGACGACACGGTTGGCGCAGTGGCTGAGCGATCGACTGCTGCGCAGCGTGTTGCGGGTTCGATTCCCGCCCAGGGTAAACATTTGTGTGATGAGCACTTGTGTTTGCCTTGTGTTTGGGTGTTGTTTATCTATATATGTATGTATTTACAAAAAAAAATGTATTTGTGTATGTATATCAGCTGTCTGACACCCATAGTACAGGGTCTCCCTAGTTTGGGGTCAGATGGCCGTGTGTGAAAATGTCCCCACATATTATTATTATATTATATTTATTATAATATTTTTTTTTTAGCCTTTTCTGTCCTTTTTCTCGGCTAAGACCTCCCCCAAGTCCTTCCAGAAACTTTTGTCTAGCATTTGTATTACTGGTACCTACCAGTAATACAATTATCAGAATTTAAGATTAATACAATTATCGTAGACATCTTTAATTCATAATAAGAAATATAACATTGTTTACCTTATCCATAATCCTTGAACCAAACCAACAAGGTACCATTATTTGTAAGATCATCACAATCATGTAAGTACCAAGAAATAAGAAATAATCCAACGGTGCTGGCTAAAATCAATATCATCATAAATACTTTAATTTTGTAGTAATCATATTGATAAATTAATACAAATAATAAACATTCCTTACCATAGTGAATCTCATCAAACAAACGCATATAATACAGGATGCCATACTGAATTGCACAAATAAAGTCACACTGAAAACGTTTTCTACCAGTTTGCAAAACCTGTAAGTAAATAGTGAATGTAGAATAGACATAGCTAGATATATACATACAGATTTATCTATAACAGTAGATGACGTGCCCAATACATTAGGAGAACGGCTAAAAAACAATGATGGAGTTAGCATATAATAGCATTACCAATCATAGCTACTAGGCTGTACAGGATTCTGATTCCGATGAAAAGATAACAGGAAACTAAGAAGATATCGCCAATCTGCTGAAAGTGTTGAATTAACCAAACACAGTCAATAGGAATAACAAAGTTCCTACACAATTATTTCACTATAAGACAAGTTTACAATAAACTTAACACTTCTAATTTCACTCACCTGCCTATTTCATCAAAATGTATAATGCATTTGTTAATTTTCATAACAGCTTCCTTATTTATGTCGGCCGGTTCTCTGAATGTTTCATTATCCACATCATCAAGTGTATTCACATCTGTTACTTTCCTTAACTTTTTATCGAGGACCTCCAGTTGGGCTATTGTCAACGTCAACAATCCCAAAAAGAACGTGTCAACATTCACATTATATAGCATGTGGAAAGTTATCCCGAGACCTTGGTAAATATATAAGGGATACATAAACATTTCTCTAAATGTTCCACTAAGAAAACCGTAACTACAGACAGGAAATCGTGGTTCTGTTCCTTTTACAAAATGCATTACAAACGGTAAAAGATTTGTAAAATTAGATAGGATTGATATATATGCTACAACTTTCCAATACAGCTTGTTAAATTTCTTGGTTTTTTCTATTATAGCCTTTCCTTCAACATCTTCAGGTTGGAACATTTCACTCTCTAGCACATCCAGTATCTCAATTATTTTCTCACGCATTAAGAGAAACGTTAGAACTTTAGACAAAACGGAACAATCAGTAAAATAAAACATCAAATCGTCGATAAAAATATCCATTCGCCTCGGCAAAAAATAAAAGTTAATGGAGAATAGGATATAGAAGACAAAAACGAATACGACGATAAATGCTTTGGAATAGTAGTTGTAACTACGGCTAGAATCATCGCCGGGCCAAATAGCAAGACACTTCCAAAATTTCATGTTTATTTTGAAGCAGTCTACTTGATGCAACTCCATTATCCAAATTGTTGTATTGCGAGCAAGTGAGGTATGTGTGTGTTGCTTCTGTGTGCGGATCTGATAGGAGTACAGTTGCAAAGTAGCCAGGACTTGCAGAATAGATAACGTTTAGAGTAGAGTGGAGTGGCGTTTGTATCGTATTTTTTTTTTTGTTATTCTATATTTATTTAGAGGCCTTACAACCCTTACAAAGGTATGTCAGCCTCATCATACCCTAATCTAATTATCTTATTACCTACACTTATAATATTATTAATTTGTGCATTATTGCGTAAGCGAAGGGGATAGTGATGCAGCAACCATTTCGTATACCAGTTTCGCTTCTCCCGCACTAGGTATAGATAATATTCTAATGAAAGCCCCAACATCATACGTATTGACTTTTAATTCCTGCATCACTAACTCTCTCTCTCTCCTGTTCTTTTAACATGTATTGTATTTACTTTTGGTCAACTATATTTTCTGTTACAGACATAAAACCATTTTGAAGCTGCATTTTTGGTAATAGACATAAACCAACCTCTCCATTTTCTAATGATAGTAATTAATTACGAATGTTCGTATTTTTTATTGCGGCAAAGTTACATTTAACAACAGTTATTTAGATACCCATGCAAGTAGCTAAAATGGTTTCCACATAGCAGTGTTATGATAGTTATTGTTGAAGCTAGGAGACTACTTTGGTAATATTTACCAAACTTGAACAAAAACTACTTCTCCATTGCTTTTGTTCTACTCATGACTGTCATGTCATTAGCACTTTTTTTGTAAAAAATACATTTCTTTTTTTAATTAAAGAGTAAACACACAAGACACTCACATTATAGTTTGTTCAAAGTGAATTCAAAATAAGTAGTAATAAGTACATTTATGAGTGTAGTCGTGTTTTCTAAGAAGTTAAATTACAATACGTTTTTCTAATATCATGGGTTGAAGGAACTACTCAGGGTAGGTTTTATTCGCAATAGCACAGTACTGGACCTAAGACTGTACTTTGACATACTCTTCCTTACATTTGTAATTCAAGATAAATGACGCAAAAGTAAAGCTGATAAAAAGCTATACATATAGATTATAGATAAACCTTTGGCATCGTTTGGTTTCATTATTTTACTTTTCAGTTCTGATATTACCTCAGTTATTATGCTCTATGTGTGACGGGCAATATGTTAATAAGAAAGTTCTCCAAGTCGGCTCCTGACGTGAAAGTTACTCTTTTTAGGTCTTTTTGCCGGAGTTTCTACACTTGTCAACTTTGGACTGATTATACCAAGAGGGCACACGAGTATGGCATACGAGTAGCTTATAATAACATCTTTAGGCAACTGATGGGTTTGAAGCGCTTTTGCAGCGCTTCAGAAATGTTTACGGAAGCGCGAATCGACTCATTTCATGCCATCCAGAGGAAAAGGATAGCGTCATTCATGTCCAGAATTTACAAGTGTACAAATACCATTGTTAGCGGCCTGGCAGATAGGCTTATAACGTCATTAACATATAGTCGTTGGGTACAGATTACACAATAAAACAGTTACTACGTACTAACCGAAATTGTATTATTATTATTATTATTTTTATTAATTGCTGTAATTTACTTTTTAACTATGGATCTCTGTGTCTGAAATCTATACATATAATAAAACAGTAACAAAACTGTGTCTGTTCATTGAATATATTAAAAAATTAATAATTGAGGGGGGTTTAGGAACAGTAATAGAGCACGAATCCAAAAAAAAAATTCTGTCTGTTTGTCTGTTTGTTTGTACACGCTAATCTTCGAAACTACTGGGCGGATTTGAATGATTTTTCTTTTGTTGTATAGGTATTAAGTCTGGGCAACATATAGGCTATAATTTATCTTGGAAACTTGAACACCAGATGCAAAACCGCAACAGACCAGCTAAACTATAAGAGATACAAAAATGGTACCATAGCAAAAATTGTTCCACGTGATGAGCATTTTCTGCTGAGAGAATAAATTTGAAGATCTGGAACACCTGATGTGGAACTCCAAGAGCCCAGCTACACCATGACACATATAGGAATGACGTCTTAGCAAAAGGTGTTCGGTCTGATGGGCATTTCCTGTTGACTTCTAAAAATCGAAGATCAGAAACATCTGATGTCAAAATCAAAGCTATCACTAATTTCACTGTATCTTATAAAATAACATAAGCTGGGAGTACCTCCACGCGGTGAGGGCGGTAACAGTTTCAGATCTTCGATTTTGCCGACCCCGTTGTCGCTGGCAAAAGCAACAGGATCCGCGTACGAAGTTGCGGGCAGAAGCTAGTAAAGAATATATTATTATTATCTTTAGACAAAATGGCTAGATCGGGAAAATAAAGTAGCATTTTGTAGTAAAATGTCCAATATTGTCTCGTCAAGAAATAAAAGTTTATGGAATACAGTAAAAGACAATAACGAAGATAAAAATAAAAATAAACGCTTTATTTTTTTAGTAGTTGTGGGTAACTATTTCTGGAATTTTTACGAAGCTGAATAGCAAGAAGATTCCAAAATTTTTAAATAGTCAACTTGATAGTATTTTTTTATGTAGGTATACATAATGGAGTAGTGCAATGAAAGGCTTTTAAGCATTAGTCTTTCTAAAATCTGGTATCTAATGGTGGAAGTGAAAAAGAGAGACCAAAATTGTTGTCACAAGTGAGATATAGTTGTAAGGGGACTAAAGGTAAACCCAGCCAGGGGAGCCAGGGTCTGCAGAAAACAATGAGGTGTCCCTTGTTTAGCAGGGTTGCTTTGCTAGCGACCCGCCCCGGCTTCGCATGGGTGCAATGGTGATACTAAATATACTACAGAATGTCTTTATAAACAACGTTCACTGCTTTTTTGTCATTAGACAACACAAACATGTAAACAACAAATCTAAGCGCCAGCCACTCTACCCCCGCTTTTTAATATCTTGTAATATATTGATTTTAATGATATGCTGTAAAGGGCAATTTTGATCTACATGAAACGCACAACGTATCTATGACATTTAATTTGGTAAGGAATAAAACTGTATTGTTTAAAATAGCTTGGTAAGTAACCCATATCTTATTTGTTATATGTAAAAGATAAAAATGGTTACTGTGGGTTATCCTTAAGAGATAAACATATACCATGGCGGACTTTTTTTATCGATGTTTTTAAGATATACAATTCCGTAGTACATTAATTTGATATATCTCGTAAGGTTTAGCCAGCGTTTGCAATGTAAGCGCACAAAAATATGTTTATTACGACCTCACATTACTCTTAGAATTTCTCGGTTTTCTTCTACTATAATATGCATATATTATTCTTATAAACCTTCCTCTTGAATCACTCTTTAGTAATAAAAAAAAGCCGCATCAAAATCAGTTGCGTAGTTTTAAAGATCTAAGCATACATAGGGACAGACGCGGCGGGGAACTTTGTTTTATAATATGTAGTGATTACTGCCCAAATACACAAGTTAATTTTTCATCAGTTTTGCTCTGCATAAAACCCTGACTTTCTGACTAGCGTTCTTTACTACAAAAACGTATTTCTTTTTCAAATTAAAGACTTCCCATACTAGAATGCTACATTAACTTTTCTTCAAAGTGAATGTGGAGCTATTAATTCATGGGTATTTTTCAAAGGGGTAAAATTACAATAAGTGCCTTCTCTACTTTAATAGGAACCGTTGGGAGAGGATGTAGGTTAATTGCGAATTCCGTACTTTTTAAATGAGATGCAATTAACGAAGGTGACTTTCGTCTATCCACAAAACGGAACCAGAGATCCGTTCTAATTAAGAGGCTAGGTATGCAAGAAAGTAAAAATAGTGGTTATAAAAACCTGGACAATTCTTTTGTTGTATTTATGCAACGATTCAGAGAAAAAATTAAAGTTATTGAAACGTAAGTGAAGTTTGTGTTTTCCATTTGAATAATTTGATGCTTTGAAAAGTAAGGCACTGAAACTGGTTTTTTAGTATTTCGTCACCAAGGTAGGAACTTGCAAAAAATAACAGTATTCCATTTTTTTTATTAACTATCGAAATCATTATGATAAAATTGTTACAACAACGTCAACTTGATACTGCGAAGAAACCATCGCTTAGAGTCAAACACAGGCGTAATATATAACGTTTGAAGATATTAATAGCTAACAAATAGTAACAGGTTGCCAATATCTTCGGAGTATCTGCAAAGCAACCAATTTCCTTCATTTGATTTACGACCTCAACGTAAGTATACCCTGTCATAGTCACTTTAGTATGGTATTTTACCTTCGATGGTTATTTAATGTTATAATAAAATATAAGTAGACACTCAAAACTAAATAATATTTAATGTATGCTTTTTTCTTTATTATATAAAATATTAAAGTTGTGACTTGGCTATAGTATAACCATGTTCAACCATATTTTAACAGTTTATAGTTAATAAACGCTATGAGAGAAACTCTGTTAGAAAATAGAAGAATAGGGACTTGACGGTCAACCGCGGAGCAGAAGACTGTTTTTATAGTAAAAAAAAACTGAAATCTGTCATGCTGAAATGGAACTGGGCTAGACACATCTACCGCATGATAGACGATCATTGGACAAATAGCCGACCCGATGTGTCCCGCTCTACAAAGCGAGCGACATCGCCTCAGGCCTAGGCGGAGATGGCAGGATGATCTGGACTCCTTTGACAAAAAAGCTAGTCCCATTATTACCTCTTAATAGAAAGAGTTAGAATGAGAGTGGAGAGGACTTTGCCCTGCACTTGAGAAATTTACTGAAAATGATTTGTATTATGTATGGGCTGAAAATAACAATAGGATAATTAATTGAATTCTCTCAATAACACAAGAAATAATAAGTAAAAAAACAGTAATGAAGTATCGGTCCTCCAGAGCCTACACAGGTATTTTCATGTAGGTAGCTACATCTAAGAGTAACATACATTGTTCTTGATTTTCATATTCCCTCTGAATGCCTAGGTAAGCGCCGCATCGCAATCAATCGCCCCGAGCTCCCGCCCAGCATGTCAATATTTATTCATAAATTGAATACGGGACTCTGTAGTTCTCTTTAGTTTTACCTTTCTGTTTACCTTCGCAATCACCTGAATATCTTCCATCACATTTGAATACAAAGAAAACCTTCATATAGCCTTGTAATACTAATCTAGTTCAGTGTCATTAATTATGACAGTAGTTGAAATAGAGGGTATTTAAGTGTTCAAAAATACATATTTAAGAAATATTGTTTGGTTTAAAAAAATGCAGTTGAGTTTAAATTAGTTAGATAACTTGGATAAAAATAGATAAAACATTATTTAGTGAACACAAAAGGTATTCACAACACACAAAATACTACACTACACACACAGTACATGCACTATACTACACTATAGATTTTGCTTCTTTCTCTAGTGTAACTACATTGCTATTGTGTAAAATCCTTAGTGTAGGTGAGTACTTCACCGAAATTCACCGAGGGCGATTTTTCCAGAATAACGCTGCTGTTTTTTTTTACCTCAACCCTTAACTATATCTTGCCTAGCGCCTACGTTCAAAACGGTATTAAAAATATATTTTATTGAGCCTACAGGCGTATTCCGGTCTGCAGGGATATAGGGATATCCGTATTGTATTTGCATTTTTTGTCTGTTTGCGTGTATGTTCTTTTTGTTTAATGTTCAACTTGGTAAGTAAACTTTATGAATACAATATTACTCACAGCTTTTGTGGCAAAATGAATAAAAATGTTGTGTGTACGGCTTTTGAATAAAAAATATTGCGTAAATTCATAACGCGTATACTCAATTGAATAATCATTTAATTTCATTAAAAAACGAATAGTGTTTTTCAAACGCGTTACTATAAAGTAATAACGGGGTTAGTCATGTTTTGCCCTATTTGCATTATAAAGGTGAAAACTGTTGACGAAGTGGCGAAGTTTCAGTGTTGTTTTCACGTATGATCAACTTCAGCCTCAACAGGTAACTTTTAGCGTCCAACGAAAATTGTTGGTCGGAAACTAGTGATGCACATAGTTCGGTCATAGTTGAAAAACATTCAATTATGACTCTACTTTAGTGGTGGAATAAAATAATATGATAACCTACTTACTTGGATATTCTGATTTCGTCGTCCGGAAAAAACACATTTTATGATTAAACGATTCAAAGACCGACATTTGCACATTTGAATTCGACAAATGACGGTTCTAATAATGAATTCGGATCTAGTAGGACCTTCGGATGGATGATTAGATACAGTGCGGAAATCCGCCATAATTATGAGTATTTCAAAAATACACTATAACTACTCGCATTTATACTACGATTGTCAAGAGAAAGATCTGTCAGAAGAAAGATAGATCAAGTCAAAAGAAATCATATTGTGTTTAAAAAATCAGCTATATGGGACATGTTTCATAATGGGCCCAGTCTATGTACACCACATCAAAAAAAAAAAAAAACCGTAGAATCCGGAAAAAATACTGATAGGTTAAATATCAATTTACTAGGACTGTAGTCCTAGTAAATTGATATTTAACAATATTTTTTATGAATTTTCAACATGGCGTCACTCAAATTTAGCTACTCTATAAACCATAGATCGACCATTGATCATAGAAAGAGAACTGTCAGCTGTCAACAGTGTCACTTCAGTCAATTTCGTCCGTATGTGATGTGCTTTCGTCTCGTTTTGTTTCTAGTTTCTGGAGTTCGTTTTAACCACCTTGCTTTCATTTTGTGAATTTACCCAAATCGACGCAGAAAATTAGAATTATACATGTCAAACGTCATTAATCAATCAAAATGACAGCTTACCGCCATGACTGTTTTTTTGTTATGTGTTGCAATTTCAAGTGCAATTTCTTGTTTTTTACCTGCTCACAAAGCAATTTTAAAGTAATTGGACATTTGAGAACTATTTAAACTAACTCCAAACATTTTGAAAAGCTCCTTTCTTAGTTTACACCTCAATTTTAATGATTCACCATCAAACTAAGAAAAGGACTTAAATCGTTCGTGATTTTATAATAAAACTTTACAAGTAATACCTCTACATTTAATCTTATTATACACCTCTATTTACGTCAACAAACAAAATATTACCACATATTTTATGAGCCCATAAACATGATACCGAATGAAATCTCTTTACCTTGACTTTGCGTAGGTAGACGTAGGTACTTTATTATTTCATATACAGCCGTAAAAGCCTCTTGTTTTTTGTAGAACTGTAAGCCTAAATCCATTATCAGGATCCCGCAGAATACTCACAAAACCTAGATAGGCATTTGTTTTTCTGACGGGAAGAGGTATTGCGCCCAAAGGCAGACGTTTACAGGTAGCATCAACTGATTGTGTACGTATGTGTTATTTTTATTCAGAGGATAAAGCATGCCTCGAGGGGTTCGTTACGTGCACACATCATCCAGGTCCCGATGGAGGCTGTTTACCTCCTATTGTTTCGCTTGAGACTGTAGGCACACTTATAGGGCTACCTGGCGTGAAGTATGCTTTGAATTGCGTCGAGTAAGTAGGAAGGCATTGTGCTCTTCATATAAAATGCAAGCGATTCAAAGCACTAATGATGTGTGAATTTTTGAAACAGATTTTTTGTCAATTTGATTTTTGTTAAGGAATCTTGAAACCGTCGGTAAATATAATATTTTGCCTTTCTTTCTATATCAATGTAAAGACAAATTAAGTCAGAACTTCCTGTAAATAAATAAAACATGAGCCTTTTTTATGCTATAACCCCATAAATTATACCATAAGGAAAATATCCTGAGCTATAAATATCCCCTTGAAATAACTGAACAGATCAGTAAGTAGGTACATAAGCCAGCTAAAATTTTAAATATGAATTCTCGTTTTCCGTTGGAATTCGGAAAGAAGCCACGTAGAATGGATAATTTGAATTTTTAAACAGCAAGTGATTAATCCCAACCCGACGGGAATCTCTCTGTAATGTTTAAATTATACTTGAAAGTCGGGATGCGACTTCTGATTTTCCAAATTAATTGGGTAGGTAAACTATTTTTGCAATGGATTTATTTAATGGAAGAACAAAAAGACTTTTATTTTTACTCTTTGAAAATGGAATTGGAAGGTCGGGTTTTGTTTTGTCAGTTGTTTTCCCTCTTTCGGTTTCGAGTTTTACTGCGGGTTTTTATTGATAAATAGTTAGTAGTGAAATAAGTAAAAAGTTGTGTGACAGGACGGCATCTTCTCATTTTCTACAGCTGCGTAGGAAACGACTCACCAGCTTTTAGACATCATTAGGTAATTAAGTTTGTTTGCTTTTTATGCTTTAGAAGTGAAAATTAAATAAGTTCTTACTCAAACATAAAAATAAGGTTTATCAAATGAATAAAATATATTGTTAGCGTGTTCTTCACACTAATAGACGTTGCTATGACTTCCCGGGTACATGTTGTAATTTTAGATAATATTATAAAAATGTTTAACAGACATTGAGTTGACTTCCTGTTAAATGTGACGTTCTAAATATAAGTGTGAGTATCTGCAGTGCTATGCGGTTACAATCTCCCTCGGTGAACACCTAGGTGAAATGAGCTGTCATCCGTCCCGATGCTAGGGATTGACAAAGCAAACGGACGGATGAGAGCACATTTCACATAGGTGTTCACCTAGGGAGATTGGGACAGAATAGACATACTGTAGTGAATATTGAACTACTAACTTCTGGTTGTCAAAATCATTCGCCTTCGGCATAAATGAGAGAGCAGTATCGGCTGGACCGTTGACTTGTGTGGTTGATTGTTACTATTGTATGTGAATGATTACTGAAGCGATTAACCCTAGATCACTAACCTTATTTTTCAACGCTTATTACTAACCTTCGTCGGTTCGACTACGCCTACATAAATGAGAGATTTCTCAGGTTGAATTAAAATAAAATATTTCTTTATGCATTAATTTGTAAAGTACAACTACTGAACTGTTAATTATTTATACTTAAGTTAATTAATACATCATAATAATCCCTAAAACTGCCTCTTGAATAAGATCACTAATAACATGCAAATTCAACAATTACAACATTTTCTGAGACGATTTCACATAAAATCTGAAAAGGAAACATTGAAAACAAACTTAGTATATTAAAGTAGATAATACAGAACAACTATTAATCTAAAAAAGAATTAAATATTTTGGGAATCAAGACATTTGTGACACACTACAATGTGTGGCTAATTATCATGCAGAATCAATTCACCAGCTGGTCTTCTCTTACTTTCAGATGAGTTCTCCTCACCGCTATCACCTTGAAATAAGAACTGATATTATTTGCATTTAACATAGCCAATAATAATATTCACTATAAAATATAAAAAAATAAAATATCTACCCTACACCTACCCTACCCCTACAACAAAAAGGAACGTTATTACTAACCTTCGTCGATACGACGAGTTATGGTAGCTAGACCAGGGTGTACGGGCTACACACGCGAAAAACACCACCCTCAATCGCTTGGACTTAGGGTCGACTTAGATTAGCCAAAAGCTAAACCGCTTGAGATAAACCACGTTAAAAAAATGCGCTTTTTTTTTAATGCGCGTCGTCGTTTCGACGAAGGTTAGTAATCTAGGGTTAATAAACGACACTCCTACGAAGTGATTTGCGTTTTAATCTACAAGTAGATAACACCGCATGAAATAATGCCTTTATCGTTTACTAACTCCATTGAACACCCGCATTATCATCTTTTAGGTACACTAAAATACAAAGACTACTATTAACAAAAAATACTACAGTACCTACTATAAAAACTTGCCTGTAACTTATTAAGTATACAGAGAAGTTAGTTAGTACGCCACTCACATTAGTCAGTCAAATAAAGTAAGCACTATGTTATTCAATGTTTGAACTCGAACTCGCAAATTCAGACTCGCCAAATTAAATTTTGTTGTGTGTGCACTAATGAAGTTTGACATTGTGTAATTAGAAAAGTAATACGAATGCGACCGCCATGTTTTGAAATCATTAGCAACAAATTAATTAGTATTATTGTTTGTTTTCTTATTTCGGTGAATTAAGTAGTGTTATGAAAGACGAACAGCTAAATCAAGTTTACTAAACTTATTTGAGGATATTATTTAAATAAAGAAATCCATAACGCATCTTCCAAATTTACTTTCTACCTTCAGCGTTTTAGGCTCATATTGTCGGTCAATCAATCAACAACATATCTGTTAGTCATTCTGTCAGTAATAACTATAGGTAGGCTCATATTGTCGGTCAATCAATCAACAACATATCTGTTAGTCATTCTGTCAGTAATAACTATAGGTATATTATTCCCCCCAAGATACAGACAAACGTCTAGTTTGGGGATCACCGTTAAATCTACATAATAATATGTAATGTACTTGATTATTAATAAATAATTTGAATATGAAATAATTTGAATTTGAATATTTGACTCAGGCCTTTCAGGTCACAATAACTTAAAAATACATTTGAAAATAATTGTTGCGGAACAAAACAAGTAACCATATTTTTTTTCGTCTGGACTCATTTGCATTGCAGACGTTACCAACATTTTCCTGCCACTCCTAAAACGTTTAAATTATCATTATCATTGCTACCCTATCTAGAAGCTACATTACACGTCAGTTTTTATGATTTCTTAAGACCTTATACTCCTGTTTATTCCGGGAAGGTGTTTAAGTTTCCTTGCAGAAAGTTTCCGGGGCACGCACGCTCGGTAATGACCAAGCTCATTAAGACTAACTGGAGAGCCCTTGTCTAGCCTCCACACAGTATACATGGCTACTGTTTAAACGAAGGCAAAATGAGTTTTTGTTGCTAAGTGCAGGCTGGTGTGCTATGGAGATAAAAATCTGCTGGGCACGGAAAGTCGTTTCTAAAATTTTAGACAGTATGTTTTTAATTTATTCGCATTTTCCAAAAAGAAAATTCAGTTTTAAATCGGTTTTAGTGCTAAACTCATTTTTATACTTTTTTAAAACCTATTTAATTTAAAACCTATTTAAAATTATTTTATCTTTTTGGCGAAAATGTACTATCTGTTTATCGAAACACATTTTAGTTTTTCTGGTCTCAACTCGAAGCAATTTTATTGTCAGCTTTATTATCTAACAAACATTTTTTAGTTATTTTTTTTCCTTCAGGTTTAAAACAAAAACCAGTCGTTTAACACTGAATTCTAATTGTTTTTCCGCAACAATATGTGTAAGGAGTTGTGTAATGAGCCGGGCCATTACCGTTGCTCCCGAGTGACGTGAACGTTCCGTGATAACTATGTAAATAGACAAACTTTACACATTCACACTGTTTCCAGTCTATTGTACGATTCCTTTTGCATGACATCGTCTTGTAAACATTGCTTATTGTGCATTGGAATAAAAAGGAGTTTAACGTGAGCATCGTGTTGTGAAGCATTTTGTTTTTTATTTATTTCGGTTGACCTTAACTTCAGAACGTCTGTGAACTAAATGGTAGGTATAACCAGTAAAAACTCCTAACCAAATACACATAGGAAAGGTACAGAGGCACATCAACCTACAACAATCTGTCAAATTTCTTTGATAGATTTTGAACTTCAATACAATTAGGAAAATTTGAGAGTTTAGTGCGGTTTGATGTGCTGGCAAAATCACCACAGGACGGCCAGATAGTTTTTATTCATCTTTGTTAAAATATAAAAAGACTGTCATCTTTTTTAGAATACCTATATCTCAACGACTAAAACAATAGGAAGTATTACGCTAAATCATTTTCTTTTTATTTGAATACAAATGGTTTATCGCCTCTGATGCTTATATTCAAAACCATTAAACCCATAAACTGACGTTTTATTTGTCAAAAATCATTAAAACTCAAAAATATTTTATGCGGCCGATAAAAATTTTATAGCAGCAGTTTCAGCGCAGTCAAAGTGAAATGAAACTAATAAACTGAATTAAATCGAATAAAATAATAATTTATTCATGAAAGTCTGCCGCTCATTGGCATTGCGAGAACGATGATTGCATTTACTAAAGGTTTTGAACTTCTGGTTAACGGTCCCCAAGTCCGGCTAAGATAAATGATCAAGATTAGATTAATTCTGGAAAACTTGACAAAATAAGACCGATGTATCTAAATAATATAATCACCAGGCCACCTTGGTCACCGCTTATTGGTAGTTCCCGAATCCAGGGTTAGTCTATGATATCTTTCTACCATAATTCTTAGATTTGTAAAGAAAAACGACGGATCAAGGGCCTTCCTCCTGATATACATCCCTTGATCCGTCGTTTTTGACGTGACAACGTCTTATAATTCGATAGAGCCGGCTGCACGCACGAAAAAACATGACGTCATGCGGCGTTACGGCGTTACATGACGTCATGCGGCGTTACCTCGCTCTGAGGCGTTCCAAGTGAAAAGTGAATGTGGTGTCAATTGTTTATAGCAACGATAATTACAGCGATAAAGGTAATGATTCTTTCGCGTTGTCACGTTCAACTATCGTCAGTAAACCTTTACAGACAACCAATTTTTTTAGTGCTTAAGAAGTCAGTCGTAAATCTCCAATCCACCACATTCAACTAGATCTAGGCTTACTTTTGCCAATCACAAAACGTAACTTAGAAACGTTACGCAATAAGCCACTTTAATAGTAGGTTGGTGAAATACATTACGTATTACTAACAGATTGGTATTATAATTATTATAAGCAATCACGTGCCAGAACCAACGTGATTCTCTTTGTAACCATGTTAGTAAATTTTAATTGACGACAATTTGAAGTTTCGTCTTGCTAATGAGTTTAGCGCAGGTGGCGCCACCTATTAGCGATACGTGAAAGCTTATTCGGTAATCGTTTACGAGTTATGGTTTCTTGGTACTGCTAGCAAAATAGATAAGTATACTTACAGACAGAATGTTTACGAATTCGTCTTATTTATTAACTCATGTTTTGTTGCAAATAAAAAAAAATATTTTTGGACAGCTAAAAGGAAATAAAAGATTTAGTACAATCTTTTAAATATTGATATTCTAAGTGCTCCTTTGTTTTGAACCAATGATAATTTTAAATTAATATTGCGAATAAATACTGCTAGATACAATATATTTCATTGTGTTTCCACATTAAGCTCTTTTGTAGACTGTACTCATTGGTTACAAAGTGTTCGTCGACAAAACTGATACTGAACTTTGTCCTTGTTGTAAACGTGGAGATTTGACGCCATTTTAGGCGCTTTCCAAAGCGATCGTAGTTTGTTCGAACACATGCGTCGTCGGACGGCCGTTGTTCGCCTACAAAATTTTATGATCACCGAAACCATCAATCAAATCGATAAGTACTTATGTTATCTTTACCACTACTGATTAATGAAAATACACCCTACTATTTATTAGAAGTAAATTAAATGTTTAGCAATTACAAAATTTGGTGAGCCACAAAAAAACAGCATCTAAATAATTTGGTCGGCTTAAAAAGATTTTGTATGCAATTTAAAAAATCAGGCAGCGATCCTTGTTCCGCCAATAATTTTAATAATGGCCAAAAATTAAATCATAAATAGGCAGCTTACAATAACATGAGTTTGTATAATTAACATTCAGTCCGCAAAATAACTACTTGATCAGCAGAGATAACATGTAGTATATTTGATTGGTATGCATATTTCAAACATGGTGAGCAAAATAACTAGTATTGCGTTTTTGTTAAGTCGAGCGGCAAAATAAATAAATAAATAAATAAATATCTTGGGACAACTCACACACGGTCATCTGGTCCCAAGCTAAGCAGAGCTTGTGTTATGGTAACCAGACAACTGATATACATACTTATATAATTTATAAATACATACATATTATAGATAAACACCCAGACACAGAACAAACACTCATGCTCATCACACAAAGTTTGTCCTGGGTGGGAATCGAACCCACGACCTCCGGCTTAGCAGTCAGGGTCAGTGACCACTAGACCAACAGGCCCGTCAAATCAAATCAAATCAAGCAAATCAATCTTTAGACAATAAAAAGTTAGTAAAAATCGAAACGGGTAGGTTAGGTTGGGTTAGAACTATGACCACACAACGCGCGAAGGCGAGCGAGCGAAGCGAGCGTGCCGAGGCAGCGGCCGCCGAGCGCCAGATGTCTTTTTGCTACTTTCACTACGCAGCTCAAAATGAATTTTTTTGCTTGCCCTCTGAGTGCTTACCAAAATTTTATTAAACAGGAGCAGCTCATTGCAGCTAATATAATTAATATGCTGTACAAAGATAATTACAGCCATCCAGAATTTCATAAATTGCCGATTGATTTTGGAATGTTTGCTGACCATGAGTCGCTGATTAATTAGCTATTTCTGCTCACAGATTATATTTTTCAACTCACGAAAACGCTACTACGCTAACCATCTAAATAACACCCATATTTATTTATACAGATACTTTACTAGACTAATTTTTCATATTATTGCAACTTTAATTAAAATGCTAGATTTATATGAGTTAACATAAGGAATAAAGAAAAATCCTGAAGTATTCCACTCCATTTCGGAGATGAAGTTGTGAGTTTTATAATAATGTGCTATTCCTCCCCTTTCTATTGTTCTTGAACATTCCTAAGTAGCGCAAAAAAAGAGTAAGCAGTCTTCATAATCTGTAACAGGAGAGAGAGATTGTGGAATACTTTAATTGTTAAATAAGTTATGTTTATGAACTAGCATTAGACATTAGAAATAATATTAATGAATATAAAACGTTAAAAAGCACCAAGCTTGCTAACGGCTAGCTAACGGTTATGTTTGACAAGTACATTTTGTATGGGCCCTAGAATTTATAATAAATTACCTAGTAATATAAAGGATGCTGAGAATATGTTATTTTAAACAAGACTGAGTAGAGTACTTTATGCTGTACTTTCTTATTAGAGAAATGAGTAGGATAGGTACTTGTTCACGGTTTATACTAAAAAAGTAATACCAGCCTATAATTGTCCCACTGGCACATACGGAGGGCACGAGCATTGATCACTACGCTTGTGTCATTGCAATTATAAGTCTAGAAAAAAAAAAAACTTGAGAGGTGTCAAGGGACACCCGGATGGAACGAAGTTCCTTTCGATAGATGCGTTAAAGTGAATTTAAGTGGCTTAAAGCCAGGGCAAAAAAAAAAGCGAGGAATGAAAAGTTATTATGGCTGCTTACATTGTAAGTAAGTAATTTTAAAGATTAACATTTTCTAACATGTTAGTACAATGCGTAGTTATTTAGATAGATAGACCAATACATTATTTCTGCGCCATCTATTGGCCGTTCGTAATTCGATCTCGAAGAGCACAGTTGCGCCAATAACGTTAATAGATGGCTCTTAAATCAAATATACAAAAGTGTCGTGACAACTTTTCGTAAGAATTTTTTCCGTCTAGCCCCCTTTCACAACGCGCGATAAGGAACTTCGTTCCAAAAGGTAGGGTAAAAATTAATTTCAAGTGTTTTTATATCACAATTTTTTCAATAACCCTTTTCAAGAATACTTTATTTATACTAAAACCGGTCTAAACTTGAGTTCAATATTTATATATAACACATTAAAAAAACTTACTGAGGTAAACGTGATGAGTGATAGAGGAAACATTTTGAGACCTGATACCACAATCGGAGTGGACGCTCGTTCTCTAAACAGTTTCAATGTTCTTTTAAATGATTCAGACCTCGGTATCCATTCACTATTGTAAGCCGCTGTTACTAATTCTTGACTCTAAAATATTACACATTATTTTAACTAGGTTGATCACAATACCCAGGTACTTAAAAAATATGAAAACTAAAACAAAATGGTGAAAATCAAGCAATTTGTTACGTACTTCATGACTTAGCCAAGTCCCCAAAAGTCCAGGTGCAAAAATTTGCAGTGTCATCGTGAAAAGGTACAGTACTAGAAATATTCGGTTCTCCGTTGAGGCTGGCTGAAAGCAAAATGGAAGAACGTTTAGGAAAATGTTATTTGTATTTATGACTAATGACACATCACGACGTGCACATGGAAAACGTTGCTGATTAGATGAGTATTAAAACTTTTTCCAAAAAAAGACGACTGCCTAGACTGCCAAAAACTAAAAAGTGATGAATAACTTTAGTGGGGATACTAAAAAGCGGAAAATAAAACTTCAAACAAAAAGACAACCACCTTCAAAACTAAAAAGTGATAAATAACTTTAGCACAGAACACACATTACTTTAGTTTTGGAAGTCGGTCGCAATACAAAACAACAAACAGAACAGAGCCACGGCCAAGTTGAAGTTTTTATTTTCCGCTTTTTAGTATCGCCTTAACATTCAAATCCATAAAAAAACGGCGACACAGTTAAAGGAGAGACTGAAAGTACTCCAAAGATTGAAGAAACTGCTGTAATATGTATTTTTTTGGGATTTTATTGATTTTTTCAAATAGCGCAGAATCAAATTCTATAAAATTTATATGGGACCATTTCGAAATAAACCCCTTTCGAACAAAAAAACAATTTGCAAATCCTTTAATATATGATGGAGTTAATAACCGAACATACATAAAAAAAAAATACAAAAATCCGAATTGATAACCTCCTCCATTTTGAAGTCGGTTAAAAACGGATAACTCTGTAATCTTTACATCTAAATATACAAAAGCGAAAGGTCACTGTCACTCCACTCACTCACTCATCACGAAATATCGAAAACCGCTTGACGTATAAAGATTAAATTTGGCAGGGATGTAGTTTATAGTTATTAGACGTCCGCCAATAACGGATTTTGTGACAGGGCCGGATTAAGGAGGTCTAATGGCTCTCGCAAGTGAACAACGGGGACGAAGTCGCGGGCAGCAGCTAGTAATATATGTACATATACTATTTATAAAATAAATAAATAAAATATATTGGTAGTTGAAACACACAGCTGCATCCAATTAGACTGGAAACCGACCTTAACATTGTAGGCAAAGATTAAGCAGATGAATGGGTACCGACGCAGCGACGTCTTCATAACCTTTTGCTGTGTTCTTTCGTGTTACAATGAAAGGATGTTACGGGAAGAATGATTATTAAAAAAAAACTCCTAATACTCACCAGAAGTAGTCCACACATCACCACACATATGATAATGGATGCGATGCTGAATTGAAAGAATAATGTTGCACTTAAAATATCTTGAATTGTTTGACAATAACTGAAACAAATAAAGTGATTTAGCAGCAAGTCTACTTAGAACTGCCGATTATTAGTTAAAACTATGCCCATCCCTGTTGCTGCTGTATTCCGGTTTGAAGAGTATAGGTGCTGATGTACAGGCACTTGAGACATTTCAACGCATCTGCAAGGCTATTGGTATTGCAGAAGTCTATGAACAGCGGTGACCATACAACCTCAGGTACGCCTTCGGCTTGTATATCATTAGATGACATTACAAAAAAATACAATCTTAGAAACAAACACTTACTTCAATATAACTTCATAATGTCGTAACAATTTGTGGAGCCTCCTCATTTGCATTTCGTCTTGAATATCTTTCGAAAGTTTATTTTCTTCTACCGATAATTTTAATTCCTTCAAGTTAATGTTTAGTAACTTCAACTGAGCGATAGCGATAACTAGAAGTCCAGCGGTCAAAGAATCAATGTTCACGTTATACATCATATGCCCATACATTCCAACAGCTTGGTATACGAAAAAAAAAAAGAAATGGGACTCTCGAACTTCATCGCTCAAGAAGTTAAATTTGCATATTGGCAATTCGGACTTGGTGTTTCGTATCAAATCTAAGAATACTGGGGCGATTACTTGACTCGTAAAAGCCACGTGTGAAGAAATGCCGTACAATTTCCAACCCAGACTGTAACCCTTATTAGTTTTGTAAAGAATTCTATCCTTGATGTAATAATCGCCAATAAATTCGTCGCAATCAATTAATTTAAATGCGTCAATTAGTTTATTACGCATAAAAAGGATTGTCAAAATTTTCGATGCGACAGTTATTTCAGTGAAATAAAATATCACTTCACGGATAAATAATTCGATATTCAGGGGCGTATAAATTAAGTTCAGAGTGAGAAGTAAATTGTAACTTGCAAAAGTCACAAAAAGGTAAATGAAAGAGTAATATCTGTAATATTTCCAGGGTGTATTTCCTGACCAAATACCGAAAATTTTTAAGAAGAATAAGTTTTGGTTGAACATGTTCGATTGATCTGACGGCATGGTTCAGTCTGTACCTACTGATAGAATGAAAATATATTTCAAATATTACACACGTAACGTCCTTTTATATTGCTCTAAGCGTTAATTTTCTTTCTACAAAAAAATATATAAAGCATGCAAAGAGGTATCATTATGTATTTTACCCCTATTACGCCGCTCTTTTAATGCAATTCTTTTCTATCGTGTATGGAGTAATTACACACCTATCCTCAACGGCAAATGTAGATACGTGATATCACTTATAATATTCCGCAGTAAAGGGATGTGCACAAACCACTGTTTGATTTATATTTTTTTTAATAGGTAGGTAATAAAATTAATATTTTTTAATTAGTTTCGATTAATCCATTTATTCTTCTTGTAATCAAATCTAATGTGTTGTCAAGGTGAGAGTAACCTTATAGTACCATTTTCTTCTTAAAGTGTTGCTGAAACTGAGAGTTAATGTTTGATATCGCGGTATCCTACTAATATTATAAATGCGAAAGTTTGTGAGGATGGATGTATGTGTGTGTGTATGTTTGTTACCCTTTCACGAAAAAACTACTGGACTGATTTGAATGAAACTTTACAGTAATATAGGTTATTCATCAGAATAACACATAGGCTACAATTTATAATGATTTTATGTCATTTTCAATTAAGTCGGAAAAAAATCTTCCATCTGAGATCTATCTTGGCGTGCGCATCCTTAACCAATGGAGTTACATAAAGATGATGTACCGCAGGATTGTTTGTCTTAAGTAGGTCTAAATAAAAGTCCGCGACAGCATATATCTACATTTTATGTGCAAGCCAGTACGACCAAAATTGTGAACCATTAATTTAATTTAATTTGGTACTATTTTACAACGCACATATTAGTATATAATTATCAAACTCTTATCAAAATGAATACATTTCTCGCATTAAGTATTGAATGTAGATAAACTTTGTCTTTCACACTAAGTAATTTGGCCGAATAGTTTAAAAGTTATCACGTTAAGATTGACTTGAACGGAGCGCCTAACGGCGGCCGGCGGCGGGCAGACGTCATTGATGGTTGTGTTCTGTAGGCATTTTTATTGACACGTCATTTATTCTTCGTCATTTATCCTAGATAGCGATTAATTACTTTTTTGTTTTTAATTCAGTCGCATAAGAATTGTCCTTTATTGTTTGTTTAAATATAGGATCGTAGATTTCGTTATTTAGATATATAGTTTTTATAGGTGAAAATGTTCTTATTTCAAGCATCCTAATAATACCTAATAACTTACCCTTCAATTTCAAACGTTTACAGTTCCCACTTAAAGTTGCATTTTCTATGACTATTAATAAATCGCAAGGGCAAACTTTGAAGGTAGCGGAGCGGGGATACATTTAGGCACGCCCTGTTTTTCCCATGGGCAGCTATACTTAGCTTGCTCACGTGTATCTAAATCCCAAAACCTACATATTTACGCTGAACCAAAAAAAACAAATAACATAGTATACAGCATATTGCTGTAAAAACACAGATAAATTAACACAGATGTTCACCTATTCCAATTACATACCACATAATTCTTTACTTATTACAAAATCTATTAAAGAAACCGCATCAAAATCCGTTGCGTAGTTTTAAAAATGTAAGCATACATAGGGACATAGGGACAAACAAAAGCAACTTTGTTTTATACTATCTATTGATTAAATAAAAGTAACATTGGTCCGACCTGTTTGTTAGTCAGTGTTAAGTAATCCGTTTGTGCTGGATAGGATAATCTCGAGCGCGGGGAAGGGCATAGGGCTACTTTGCATAAACACACCATACAGGTAAAGATTGATGAAGAAACCACTAGACTTAGCATTTTGAAATTTGCAGAGTTCTATTATAGCTTAAAGTAATGAGCACTTAAAAAGGAATTCAGAAAATTCTACCCTCAAGGGATTCCTTCTAAATATTAGGTAAGTATAGGAGTTCAAAGATTGTATGGAAACTAATTTTGAAATTAGAATTCTGGGATGTACGATGTGAAGGTAAAAAAAAAAAAAGTTTTAAAAAAAAATGTCGCGTAACTTAATGTGGCAGACCAAATTCTACGCGAGCGAAGCCGCGAGCAAAAGCTAGTTGTCAATAATACAGCTTGAAATTAATATTTCAATCAAGTTTACATCAGTGTATTCCTCACAAATAAAGCGATCCAGCTAATAAAGACCCCTCTAACAGAACCTTATGTTCCTGAGTGTAGAAGAAGAAGGGGTCAAAGTAAACGAGGAGTCCTTATTCCAGTATTATACCCAGGATTCTGGGAGCGGAGTAGATTAAAACAATGGACGTGTTTGCAATTTGGAAAGCGGTGCAACCCTTCGGGTGCGTTTTAATTGCAGGGGTTGTTCAGCGGGGGAGTGCCGCTGGCACGAAAATCTTCAGCGTTTAATTCTTGGAAGCCTCGGATACCGCACACGGCTCATTTAATGCATACTGATATTATAACTCTTGATAGGGTACCCACCCCACTTGATGGATATCAATTTCACTGGAAGCGACGTTCTTCATTTTAATCACTTTTTATGGGTTCTATTTCACATTCAATAAATGGTTTCTGAAAATAATTAACATACATTACCGTTAACTAGATACATTGTAAAATTATCGTTACGAGTTATGGTTTCTTGGTACTGGATAAGTATACATACTTACTTACAGACAGGATGTTTACGAATTCGTCTTATTTATTAACTCATGTTTTGTTGCAAATAAAAAAAGTGTTTCTGGACAGCTTAAAGGAAATAAAAGATTTAGTACAATCTTTTAAATTGATATTTTAAATTAATAATGCGAATAAATACTGCATAGTATATACGATTTTTTTTTGTGTTTCCACATTAAGCTCTTTTGTAGACTGAACTCCTTGGTTACAAAGTGTTCGTCGACAAAACTGATACTGAACTTTGTCCTTGTTGTAAACGTGGAGATTTGACGCCATCTTAGGCGCTTTCCAAAGCGACCATCGTCGTGCGAATACACAACCGCCGCGATCGTAGTTTGTTCGAACACACGCGTCGTCGGACGGTCGTTGTTCGCCTACAAAATTTTACGATCACCGAAACCATCAATCAAATCGGTAAGTATGTTATCTTTACCACTGATTAATTAAAATACACCCTACTATTTCTTAGAATTAAATTAGATGTTTAGCAATTATAAAATTTGGTGAGCCACAAAAAAACAGCATTTAAATAATTTGGTCGGGTTACAAAGATTTTGTTTGCAATTTAAAAAATCAGGCAGCAATCCTTGTTCCGCAAATAATTTTGATAATGGCCAAAAATTAAATCATAAATACGCAGCTTACAATAATAATAATCCACATCCATACACAGTCCATATCCATACATGTTAAGTTCAAAAGTATTAAAAATAAAACAAATAAATAACATGAGTTTGCATAATAAACATTCCGTCCGCAAAATAACTACTTGATCAGCAAGATTTCATCAGTAGCGCGCGAGCGGCGGTTGTACGAGGCGCACGTCTTACAAGACCGCAAACGTAATCTACGATTTTTTAAATTTTTTGTTCTACCCTCAAGTCTTTTTTATTAACTTACCAAATGTTATTTACTTATCGAGACAATGGCTAGTTTTGGACGATCTTCAAGTGTATCGGATAACATAGAGAGTCGTGAAGAAACTGAATCGGGAAAACAAGGAGCTGATGTAGGAATGGAAAGTGCAGAAAAAGAAAACCTGATGACTGAAACCCAGAAAGTTCGCGAAAAGAGAGTAAGACCGGACAGTGAAAAAGATAAAGAAGCAGAAGATGACGACGGATTTATCACTGTCAACAGAAGACCTAAACGGTTATTGCGAAGTTTTTCCGATACAAATAACTTGAATGAAAATATGTCGGGAAAAGATACTGAAAAGTTGGAAGGTTGGATGATAAATATATCATCTAAGGAGGTACTTCCAAAACAATTTGGTATGGCAAAGCTGTTGAAAGCCGAAAATATAAATATAAATATTAATAACATATTGACAATTAAATACAGAAGCCCCTATAAGATAAATATTTTATTAAAACACAATGAGGATGCAGACAAACTTTTAAACTGTCCAAAATTTCAGGCGATTGATTATAGATGTCCAAGTACAGACGAAGTGAATCTATCGTATGGTGTAGTTAATAATGTAGACCTGGATATTGAAGAGAAAGAGATGTGAGTATGAAATTGTATCTATGAGAAGATTACAGCGCCTTACTGAGGATAAAAAGTGAATAGACAGTACTGTAATCCGATTGACGTTTAAGAGTTCCACTTTGCCTTCGTATATATTTGGATACGGGTGTCGTTTCAAGGTGGAACCATATATCTTTCCTGTTACCCAGTGCTCCGGATGTTGAAAGTTCGGACACACAAGGAAAGTATGTCCAACTAGGAAAGTTAAATGTCCAAAGTGTGGTCAGGATCACGAAAACTGTCAGTCAACCCAATTTGTGTGCATTAATTGTAAAGGGTCACATATGGCACTTGAAAAAACATGCCCGGTATTTATCCGGTAAGTAAAAATAATAAAAAAATATCATGATTCAAAACAATATTGTAATTACAATAAAATTATTATTGTTGTGTTTCCGTGTTTGTTTACTAACAAATTACTAACATCTTTTTATTTTTGTGTGTACAACTAACAACTTTACTAACGCTATCTGTTGTAAAACTGTATGGACGTATGTCTGAAATAAAGATAATTATTATTATTATTATTATTATTAAAAAGGCAACATTGCACCAACCTAGCATTGTACCAACAAAGTAGGTAATACACAGGAAAATATTACTATTCAATTATCAAATACTAGTGGAAAATAAGACCATTTGCATTTTATTTCATACAAGGATATTTTACTGGGGAATCATCTGACGTCGACGACTTTGGAGGAAAATAACGAAAAAGAAGACACTGTAGGAGTAAGAAAGACTTACCGCCAGCCAACCAAAAATAAAAATAAAACGAGGAGAAAAAGTAGTGGAAAAAGTGTTCAAGAGAGTGATGAAGAATCAGAGGAAGAAAATGAAGAAGAATTAGAGAACCAGCAGGAAAAAGCTTCCGTATCAGAAGTAAACGCAAGTACTAAAAATAAGGGTTCAAGGATTATTAAGATATTTTATAAACTTTAAGAAATAATATTATCCAAAAACACATTAATGGAAAAGATCTGTTTAAGTGTCCAGTATATTGTAGAAGAAGTGACATCGATATTTATAGAAAAACGGGGAAGTATAATTGGACGTAGTAAATCGAAAAGGATCCAACCCACAACATGGCCGAAAATGAGTTATGTATACCAAAACACTCTTTGTAGCTCAAACTTTTATATCACGAAAACGACCTAAGTAAAATTCAAACGCAACATGATTTTTTTCTATGTAGGTACAATGCGGTCAACGTAACTTGGCGCGTCTGAAGTTAGCTGTTTGGCTGCGCAATGGAACTTTTAAGAACGAAATTGTCTACTGCACAGCTAATCGGCTAACTTCAGACGCGCCAAGATACGTTGACCGTACTGTACCAACTCCCATGTATGACAGGTAATCTTATTTTTTATTGACATCGCTCCAAGCTACTTGGATCGTTATCGAGAAAGTCGTATTTACGTATCTAATCCAAATCAAACATTGCTAAAAAGGATCCAAACTACTTAGATATTGTTTATTCTAAATCCATAAAAAAAGGAAACAATCCATGTGACATCGACCGTTTTAGGAGCTTAATTTAGAAAAAAAAAAATTAACGAAAATGTTCTGAAATTTTGAAAAATTTATGTTTTTTATGGCCATTTGGTAAAGAAATTCCGCAGGCTAAAATAAAAGACCTTAAAACCTTCTGTGTGTTTGACTTAATACCAAAAGATTGCTTACCTTTTTATAAATCACTAAAAGGAAATACGAATGTTATGGGGCTGAAGTTGATTTTACCATAGATGATGAGAGTGATGATTAAATTCAAGTAAAAATATAGTTCCTACCTAATTTTGAATGCTCATAGATTGACATTAATTTCACTTCTTTCAAAACCTGTCTTTTTAATAATAATCTTTATTTAAGTTTTTTATCTTTAATAGTAGCTAGGCTGGTAGCTGTGATAGTAGTAATCCCAAAATATATTACAGAATAGATGTTTTATTTAAAAAAAAATGCAATTTATCGTCGTTTCTAATCTTTTTTAGTGTTTTTTTTTTTTAGTTTTTAAAACTTGGATCCTGTTTGCTAAATGTGTTTGGGCCTATGAAATAGTATTTTAACGAAAAGGATCTAAAGCAGTATTTTCGACACATCAACACGGTCTAGGGATATTTCATACTCAATTAAATAATTCGAAAAGTACTGGCCGCATTGGGATCTTTTATACACCGATTTGTTTGTAATTTATCTCAGACTAATTCCAAATTCAAATTTTTGAAAATTCTTTTGTTTCGGTGGCATAAAAATGTCTTTATGTGTAGGAGAGGGAATTTTCATTTGTGCGAAATTTAGAAAACAATACGAATTACGTTTAGTTACAGTTTTTATTCATTTTTAAACGAAAGATAAAGTTAAAATTGAGGTATTGTAACCATGCAACGCCATCATTTGACGAGGGCGGAGATGTTACGAGCTGTGGGAATGCTGGAAGCTGGGTCTGTTCAGCGTAATGTTGCTGAGGCCATAGGGACCCACCAAAATGCCCGACGACACGGTTGGCGCAGTGGCTGAGCGATCGACTGCTGCGCAGCGTGTTGCGGGTTCGATTCCCGCCCAGGGGTAAACATTTGTGTGATGAGCACTTGTGTTTGCCTTGTGTCTGGGTGTTGTTTATCTATATATGTTTGTATTTACAAAAAAAAAAAAAAAATGTATTTGTGTATGTATATCAGCTGTCTGACACCCATAGTACAGGGTCTCCCTAGTTTGGGGTCAGATGGCCGTGTGTGAAAATGTCCCCACATATTATATTATTATTATTATTATTATATTAAAGTGTAATTTCAAGATTGTGGACACGCTATCGTGCCACAGGTGAAGTAGCGGAGAGGCACCGGGGGCCAAGTCGCATCACTACCCCCCGACAAGACCGATTTTTGCAAATTACTGCGCGAGCTCAACCAAATGCAACGGCGACTCAATTGGTCCAAAGGCTGCGAGTGGAACACCAAGTGCTTGTGAGTGACCAAACTGTAAGAAGGCGACTGCATGAAAGCAATCTACACTCTCGTAGACCACTCCGGGTCCCACCTTTACGGAGAGGCAATCGTGGACGACGATTAGAATGGGTTCGGAACCACGTGGACTGGGGCCGTGAGCAATGGTCCAATGTGCTGTTCACGGATGAATCCAGGTTCGGCTTCCATCCAGATTCACGAAGGACGCGTGTTTGGCGAGTTCCTGGACAATGGAGCCGTCTTCAGAACCCTCAGGAAGTTCACCCATACCAAGGAGGAACAATTATGGTTTGGGCAGGAATTCGTCTTGGAGGATGGACGGATCTCGTTTGGGTGCGGGGCAATATGACGGCAGAACGATACGTCCAACAGGTGCTGGGGCCCGTAATCTTGCCCCACAGAACACAAATGGGGCAAGATTTCCTGCTTATGCACGACAATGCCCGGGCACACACGGCGAGAACGGTAGCAGCTTGGTTACATACACACAATGTTAGGGCCTTAGACTGGCCTGCTCAATCGCCAGATCTAAATCCCATTGAGCATGCGTGGGATATGCTGCAAAGAAGAGCTCTGAAGGAAGTTCCTGAAAATCTGGCTACAGAAGATCAACTTTTTGCGCACCTCAGAAGGACATGGGACAATATTCCGCAGCAAGACATTGACAACCTTGTTCTGAGCATGCCGAATCGTTGCCGATGTGTTATGAACATTATGGGCGCTTTCTCAGACTACTAACTTCAAGTTTATAAACACAAATTAAATGATTTTTCTATTTTTTTCAGTTTTTACTTATAAATTAAAAGTTAATTCATGTACGGTTTCCGTCTATGCTTCATTTTTTTTCCATAAAATCCTGAAATTTTAATCGAAGTACCTTAACCATTATTAAAAAATGGTAGAATATTAAATAACGTATCTTTTAAATATATACATGTCATATAAATAATTAACACATTGATAGTAATTCGCTTTTTTAAAAATATCCCTAGACCGTGTTGATGTGTGTATATCAAAAAATAAATAAAGATGTCATACTAGAGATTAATAAAATTAAACTTTTATTTGTTTACCCTTTACTTAAAATTAACCCCCTAATGATAAAGCAGAGAATCTACGACGAAATACGATCTGAACTTTAAACTTGAATATCTCAAAACCAACTTTGTGTTGGTTGGATCCTTTTCGATTTAGGTACTACGTCCAATTAAGTCTTTATTTTATAACTTTATAAATGGCTAACATTCAAAACATTAATATTAATATAGCACAATGGAATGCGCAAAGTTTTAGACCAAAATTAGTAGACTTTGAAATATTCTTAAACAGAGAAAAAAATCATGTTAGTATAATTAGCGAAACGTGGCTCGAAGCTGACTCACATATAAACTTAGCAGGTTACAACATTTATCGACAAGACAGGTCAGACTGTTATAGTGGGGTGGTAATTTTATGCCATAAATCTCTAAGAGCTTATGTAACTCCTATTCGTGTAAGTAATTCTGGTATAGAAATAATTGCAATCAAAATTATTCTTAACTGTAAGTTAGTTCATAATGTTATCTCCATTTATTGCCCGTCGTCTGTGCGTACCTGTCAATCGGATTGGGATAATATATTTTCATTGTTTCCGACTAAAACTTTAGTTGCAGGTGATTTTAACGGCCATCACAGTAATTGGTCGAACAGGACTGACACAAGAGGTAACCAGATCTTTGATAGTTCCCTAGATAATGGCTACATCTCACTATATAATATATATAATACAGATATTGATGTAAATAAAATTTATAAAAAATCGTGGGATGTAACCAACGAAAGTTTAGGTAGTGACCACTTGATTCTTAAGATTTGTTTTAAGTTTCAAGATACCGTATATATTTGTAGAAGAAACTTTAAATTGGCTAAATGGTTAGAGTATAAAGAAACATTGTCAGATCTATTTTTACAAACTGCATGCGATTTTAATAATGGTTAAGAAATGTATGATTGCTTTCTAAGTCATATACATGAAGCTGCTGAACAAAATATACCTTGCAGAAAGATATGCATAAGTCCTGCTAGTCAATTCGTGCCTAAAGTCTATTGGAACCAGTCTCTTTCTATGTTAGTGGCCCAGCGTCGACTTGCACTGAAGCAATTTAGACGAAATCCTACTCCACAAAATTTAGATTGTTTGCAAGGACGAATCTCAGAAACACAACGTTTAACAAGACGAACCTTTTTGTGATAGTATCGATGAGTCGACAAGTCTGTCAGAAATGTGGAGACGGATGAGGTGGATGAAAGGGTGGTTTATCGAAAACAATGAGATTGTATCATCAAACTCAGTAGGGTGTAGAAGAGGACAGTCTTGTATGGACTGCTTGGTACATCTTGTTACAACTATTCAGATCGGTTTCTCTCAAAATAAGCCCACTCTAGCATGTTTTTTAGACATTGAGGGAGCATACAATAATGTCCTGATTAATAAAGTAGTAGGTACTTTAGAAGAGTTACAGGTTTGATCTAAAATATGCACATACCTTTGGGAGTTCTTAAGAGAAAGGAACCTTCAGATTAATGTGATGAGGAAGGTAGTGGCATTATTACTGGATGCATCCCATATCTCCTTTACTTTTTAATATTGTTACTACAGCGGTTTGTCGAAACATAAATCAAGTGTTTATATGTCAATATGCAGACGATTTTGCCTTGTTCGCTCAATGTAATAAACTCGAAGATAGTGTAGCAAACATGCAAGTAGCATTTGATACTATATTAACAGTATTGGGGCAGCTTGGGTTGGATTTATCAGCGCCTAAATCTAAATATTGTGTTTTTGGTAGGACTCGTAGAATGCAAAAGGGTACAACTTGATGTTAAGGGTTCATTATTGGATTCTGTTGATTGTATCAGGTATCTGGGTCTGTGGTTGGATCGATCTCTGCGATGGGGAAAACACATTAATGAATGTTGTGAGAAAGCGTTAAAATTTTTGAGTTTTTTTAGAGCCGGCTCTAAGTGGAGTACTCATCCTAAACATATTCGTATATTTTTCTCTTATCAGAAGCCGATTGGACTACGGGAGTTATTTATCCGACAACGCGGCTACGTGCCATACTTCTAAAATAGACAAACTTGAAAATCAGGCACTTAGAGTTACTGGTGGGTTTATTAAGTCGACTCCTTTTCATGCTATGGAGAGTGAGTTGGGTATTGCTCCTCTCTATATAAGAAGACTGTATATTTCATTTAAATTCTGTTTGACATCTAACTCTTGGGCTGGTAACATAAATACAAAGCTTTTAAGAGCGCCCATTCCGTCATATTTCCCATACAAACGCTCGTACGCGATTACGGCGTTATAACAAATTATTTTCTAAATATTTTTAACACCTAGGTATCTTGTGGTTAAAATCTAGGTTTGTATGAAGCCAAAAATAAACTTTATTGAGAAACTAATTCAGTAAACACGTCCGAAAATCAGCTTTATTGCACAATTTTATCTGAACTTTGGCCGTTCATAATGCACTTGTTAGATTTATACCGATGTAATTAATATATAACAACGTAATTCGTGTTGTAATATAAAGTAATAATTAATTTCTGATTAAATGCAGTAGAAGTATAGTAAATAACATCATTTTAAATAGAATAAAGTGTGTTTAAACTTTGGATAGCAAATAAGTATGAATCACATTTGCTTGTCATCATTCTTCTCCCATGAATCATACTTGTTTATCACCGCTTATAAAAGCGAGTGTTCCGACTTCATTGGAGGACACTTTTGATCGAAACGTTGATCGGTACGGAGCTCTCGAAGAAAATAATAAGATAAGTATAACTATGATGATGACTATGAAAGGCTATGTATATGTATAATTTTAATATTAAATTATATGTACCTAATTGTTATGACATGAATGATGTAACTTAAATTTGTAAAATATTACTGATTTTAAAAGAGTGTTCATGGAGTTTCTTGCTCGTTCTTCTCCATAGAAATCTACTCTTTGGAACGAGCAACTAGATTCAACTTTCTGACTGACTCTGACAATTCAAAAGTACCTGTAAAAGGTTGAATTGAAATAAATGATTTTGAGTCTGAAATATTACAATAAAATATATGTTTCATAGACAAAGTATTTTCATTTCACTATTCTGTTCTAAAATAATAATATTCTTTGAGTATATAAGTATGTGTATTTAATATAGAGCTATTAATTGCTTTATAGTGTTGCCAATTATACCCTTTATTCTGACATCAGAAGTGGGATACCATGTGCTAAACTAATCTTACTATATTTTCAGGGTTATTGTTGCTACCGAACTGGAACCAGAGATTCACCTAAAGCTGCTTACTACTATCAAAGAAGCGTTGTCCAGTAAGAATCGGCAGGATGACGTGGCTCTCCCGATATTCGATCCCGCCACCACTGACAGCGGCGTAGTGGCGTGGTGTGCAGACAATGACAAGCTTGGAGAAAAGTTTGGTTGGAGCGACTTAACTAAAGTCGCAAAGGGAGGTAAGGCCCCCAAGGGCTCTGTTTTAATATGGTACGAGTCCTAGCAACCCCAAGAAGGTCGATAATAGGAACATTTCTGTGCTGAATTAACTTGAATGTACCCACACGAAAAAAAAAAAACAATAATAAAAAAATCTCGGTTTGATTGTATAAAGCTGTAATTTATTGTTCAGACTCGTCAACATCAGAATTTTAGTTTAGTTTTCTGCTTACGTAGACTAAAAAGCGACCATTAGATCAATTACCTGAGAAACGTTTTATGCCAATCCCAAAATTAGATGAGAAAACTCAGAAAAAGAAATGCTATACATCCATGTGATAAAAAAAAAAAAAAAAAAAAAATTAATTACAGTTTTAATAAAGATACATGATGTAACAACTTGTATTTTGAACGTGTAAATTCGACCAAATAGCAATTAAACTTTCAAAGATCAATGACTAGATGTTCGAGTCAATACTTTATGCAATGTTTCAAACTTTAAGCCTACTGACCTTACCATTCGCAAAATGTCTATTGACTCTATTGTCGACACAGGAGTAAGTTGTAGCATTATACGGGAATCTATTGCCAAATGACTAAATTATATATTTTTCCATACTCAATATAAGTACGTTACTGGAATAGGTAACAGTAAAATACATATTTTTGCAACTATCACAGTGACAGTTAAATTTGAAGATATTTGTTTATAACTATATTTACATGTGGCCCGTGACCAAGATTTTCATATGATCTTATTGGTAGGAATGTGGTTAAATATCCTGACATTCAAATCACTGTAGATTCTGAAGGGCTAGCATGGAAAAATATTTTTCCTGTTGGCACTGAATTTAGTTTATTCGTTATTTAGAGCATCACATGCCAAAAGTTACGTCTTAACCGTAATCAATATGTTAGCTACTAGGTGTGGTAATGTGTCAGATTGGCCGAGCGTTTTGTGGAAAGTCCAATTGTCCATACATTACTGTACAGCAATCGACTGGTTTTTCACCAATTAGGCTGCTTGTTAGCAGAAACTCGAACATCCCGTGTATACAAGCTCGATTAGATGAAGTAATACTAGATAATAATATAATTATTGACGTAACGACCGATCATCAGTTAGCACATCAACGTCTTAAAATTGTTGCCGATACATTCAAAGACCGCTTTGACCAAACGCGTAGAGATAACATAAATTATAGCGTAGGTGATACTGTTTATGTAAATCAAGACCATAGGCGACATAACAAACTAACAGCAAAATTTTACGGACCCTACGAAATTATGAACATATAAGATAATAACAGGTTCTCATTAAGGGGTATTGGAAATCAGAGAAATATAATAGTTGCAAAAAAAAAAAAAAATCGCCTATGGCCTGGATAGTGGACTGAACAAAACGCTGTAGTACATTTATTATAATATTATTTTAAGATATGATTGTATTATGGATGGATTAAAACCTTAACTGTGGTATATTATGACATTCACTGGCTGCGGGTGATTAAGCTTCACTGACTGCGGGGTGTTTGGTCTACCAGTAAGGTCTGATTATTGATTATACAATGACGATTATAAGACGATTACTGATATTGTAATTATATTAGTATATATTGTATTAATATTAGTTTAAGACATGATTGTATTATTATGGATGGATTAAAACCTTAACTGTGGTATATTATGACATTCACTGGCTGCGGGTGATTAAGCTTCACTGACTGCGGGGTGTTTGGTCTACCCAGTAAGGTCTGATTATTGATTATACAATGACGATTATGAGACGATTACTGATATTGTAATTATATTAGTATATATTGTATTAATATTAGTTTAAGACATGATTGTATTATTATGGATGGATTAAAACCTTAACTGTGGTTTATTATGACATTCACTGGTCGCGGGTGATTAAGCTTCACTGACTGCGGGTGTTTGGTCTACCCAGTAAGGTCTGATTATTGATTATACCATGATGATTATGAAAACGATTACTGATATTATGTAAACAAAATGTACCTTTATGTAATAAGAATATTGTGTTTGTACTTCGAGAGCGAAGTACTTGTCAGTATGGCCGTGTTAGATTTATACCGATGTAATTAATATATAACAACGTAATTCGTGTTGTAATATAAAGTAATAATTAATTTCTGATTAAATGCAGTAGAAGTATAGTAAATAACATCATTTTAAATAGAATAAAGTGTGTTTAAACTTTGGATAGCAAATAAGTATGAATCACATTTGCTTGTCATCATTCTTCTCCCATGAATCATACTTGTTTATCACCGCTTATAAAAGCGAGTGTTCCGACTTCATTGGAGGACACTTTTGATCGAAACGTTGATCGGTACGGAGCTCTCGAAGAAAATAATAAGATAAGTATAACTATGATGATGACTATGAAAGGCTATGTATATGTATAATTTTAATATTAAATTATATGTACCTAATTGTTATGACATGAATGATGTAACTTAAATTTGTAAAATATTACTGATTTTAAAAGAGTGTTCATGGAGTTTCTTGCTCGTTCTTCTCCATAGAAATCTACTCTTTGGAACGAGCAACTAGATTCAACTTTCTGACTGACTCTGACAATTCAAAAGTACCTGTAAAAGGTTGAATTGAAATAAATGATTTTGAGTCTGAAATATTACAATAAAATATATGTTTCATAGACAAAGTATTTTCATTTCACTATTCTGTTCTAAAATAATAATATTCTTTGAGTATATAAGTATGTGTATTTAATATAGAGCTATTAATTGCTTTATAGTGTTGCCAATTATACCCTTTATTCTGACACACTCATACATTGAAAAAGTAAAAAACAGCTACATACAAACCTAGCACATGTAATGATGATTCTAAATTACAAACATTATTACCAAAAACCTGTAAGGCTTTTTCAAAAACACGTATGTCCTGGAACAAGTTTTGTGAAATTTCCGCGCGCCAATTTTCCTGTGATGTTATCGCGTTCTCACTCACTCGTTTGTTGTCGAGCTTTGCGTTGGTTGAAACAAAAAAAAATTCAATCACGCTCGCGGTGAAGTTCGTTTGATGGGAAAGGGCGCTCTTAAGAGAACTTTATGAATTATGCAATAACAGATATTGGTTATATAAAAAGAAACCTCTATTAGCAACATGCTATAATGAAAGCCAACATGATATGTTAGCCTCTTCATACACGCTTGAAATGTTTAAGTTAAGACACCTGGGTATCGAATATAAATATAAAAAATGTGATAGGTTGTAACTTTCTACGCCGTAAAAGTGGCTCACAATGCTTGGGCCACTCCTTAAAAGTTGAGGTGTTGCAGGAGTTACATACTAAATATAACGGGTATCATACTATTTACACCGATGGGTCTAAATCGTCTGCTGGTGTTGATTCGTTCACCAAAAGCCATTGCACTTACAAATTAAATAAACATTTCTCAATTATGTCGGCGGAACTATTTGCAATGTCACAGGCTCTGTCTTATGCTGCCAACTTAGAGAAAAATAATATTTTAATTTTAACGGACAATAAAAGTGCCTTATTTCACATTGCTCGATGTGCCTCTGGAACCAAAGATGTTTCAATAGCATACAAAATATTAGAGCAAATTAAATTGGCTAATGAAAAGAACTTAACCTTGACACTGCAATGGGTCCCATCACACATTGGCCTGACGGGAAATGAAGAGGCTGATAGCTTAGCTAAAGCTATATCTGAAGGAGTTGAAATTGATATTGTGCCTAACCATTCAGAAATACTTACCATATATAAAACGACATGTTTTAAAAAATTTAAAGAATACTCCAATGAAAGATCCAAATCTAAGGGAATATGGTACAAAAGTATTCAATGCGAACCTCTTCATATCCCGTGGTTTATAAGTGCTCATTTAAGTAGACATCAAATCGTGACCGCGTGTCGGCTGCGCTCCAGACACATTCCTAATAAAAGTTTTGCCTTATTAATGAAGAAAGTGAATTCACCTAATTGTGAGATGTGTGGGAAAACTGACGATGTGCAACACCTATTAATGGAATGTGTCTGTAATGCAAATAAAAAAGAGCAAATGGTTAGACAATTTAATTTAAATTATATGGATGTTGGTGCCTTTCATAACATTCTAGATGAACCGAATTCAGATGCAGCTAAAATGCTATACTCATTTGAATTTAATTTGGGGTAATGTTAGAAGTAAATTATTAGATTAGGAAGCTTTAGGATAAGGTACGATGGGATTGTCGTCGTCATTTTATGAACACAAATCACTTGTAAATAAATAAAGAATCTAAAAAAAAAAAAGATTTCGTGATTGATCAGCAGAGAAAACATGTCTATAAACAGTGTATTTGATTGGTATGCATATTTAAAACATGGTGAGCAAAATAACTAATTGGATTGCGTTTTTGTTAAGTCGAGCGGCAAAATCAATCTTTTGACAAAAAAAAGTTAGTAAAAATCGAAACGGGTAGGTTAGGTTAAGTTAGAACTGTGACCACACAACGCGCGAAGGCGAGCGAGCGTAACGAGCGTGCCGAGGCAGCGGCCGCCGAGCGCCAGATGTCTTTTTGCTACTTTTATATGCAGCTCAAAATGTATATTTTTGCTTACCCTCTGAGTGCTTACCAAAATTTTATTAAACAGGAGCAGCTCATTGCAGCTTATATAATTAATACGCTGTACAAATATAATTACAGCCATCTAGAATAACATAAATTGCTGATTGATTTTGGAATGTTTGCTGGCCATGAGTTGCTGATCAATTAGCTATTTCTGCTCACAGATTATATTTTTCTACTCACAAAAATACGAATACTACGCTAACCATTTTAATAACACCCATATTTATGTATACAGATGCTTTACTAGATTAATTTATCATATTAACATAAGGAGTAAAGAAAAATCCTAAAGTATTCCACTCCATTTCCGAGATGAAGTTGTGAGTTTTATAATAATGTGCTTTTCCTCCCCTTTCTATTGTTCTTGAACTTTTCTAATTAGCGCAAAAAAAGAGTAAGCAGTCTTCATAATCTGTAACAGGAGAGAGAGATTGTGGAATTCCTTTATTGCTAAATATGTTACGTTTATGAACTAGTATTAGACATTAGAAATAATATTATTGAATATAAAACGTTAAAAAGCACCAGGCTTGCCAGTACACTTCGTGCAATACGCCATAGAACGGTTATGTTTGACAAGAGTGCATTTTGTATGGGCCCTAGAATTTATAATAAATTACCTAGTAATAAACAGGATGCTGAGAATATTATATCGTTTAAAAATAAATTAAAGACGTATCTAATTAGTAACGCCCAAATATAATGTAAATGATTATTTGAATGAAAAAAAGTGTGTGTGAAAATATTAAATTTTGAAATGGATAATTAATGTTGAATAATATTTGACATTTGCATGTTGTACTAGATATGTATTTGCACACCTGTTTATGTAGAATATGGAATTAAGAACTACTGTTGTTTGTAACACCTTATGTACCCATATTCCAACAAATAAATTTGATGTTAGCTGTAATATATTTTATACAAGACTGAGACGACTGAGAAGACTGAGTAGAGTACTTAATACTGTACTTTCTTATTAGAGAAATGAGTAGGATAGGTACTAGTTCACGGTATAGAGTAAAAAAGTAATACCAGCCTAGAAGTGTCCCACTACAAGGCAAAAGCCTCTTCTCATAGAGAGAAGGCACTAGCATTGATCACCTCGCTTGCTCAAGATGGATTAGCGATTTCAGACTTATATCAATTATAAGTCTAGGTAAAAAAACGTAGGGTATAAATTAATATCAAGTTTTTTTTTTCTCTACAAAACAGAGAACGCATGTTTGGGTAGTGGATTGAAAATCCTATTTTTTAAACGTAAGAAATGTTTCATTTTATCACAATTTTTTTAATAAGTCTTTACAAGAATACTTTATTTATACTAAAACCGGTCTAAACTTTAGTTTAATACTTATATATAGGATAATAAAAAAACTTACTGAGGTAAACGTGACGAGTGATAGAGGAAACATTTTGAGACCTGATACCACAATCGGAGTTGTCGCTCGTTCTCTAAACAGTTTCAATGTTCTTTTAAATGACTCAGACCTCGGTATCCACTCACTTTTGTAAGCCGCTGTTACTAATTCTTGACTCTAAAATATTACACATTATTTTAACTAGGATGATCATTGTAGTGTATGTAGATATTAATATATCACGCTACAAACCGATAGCAGTATTATGACGTTGTCTCGGGCGCATACGTCGCTCGGTTATAAATACCGGTGCGATAGGTGGGGCGGTCAGTCGTTGTCGGACTGCCGGCCTGGGCGGTGTTGCGTTGGCGAGCCAACTGGTGTGTTAGTGAGTGTGCTATATATTGTGAGTGCATATTATACATTGGCGACGAGGATAAAACCGGAGAGGAAGGCCAAAGAAAAGATGGATGGATTGTGTGAATAAAACGAATGGAAAAGGAGCCAGTGAAAGCATGAGGTTGGACGTGAAAGCATGAGGTTGGACAGGACGGAATACAAGGCAAAGACGTGTTGTGCCAACCCCAAGTAACATGGGATAAGGGCAGAAGAAAGAAGAAGATTGTTGCATTTCAAAATCAAATGGTAGTCAAACTGAGGACCTCAAGTTTGGTTATTTGATTTGTGCTACCTACATAATTAGTTCTAAAACAACAAATCAAGAAGCACATAAAAGCAGTAGAACATACCTACTGGTCATTAAATTGACATGTGTCGGAAACGACTGTAAAAGCAGTAGATTATATCTACTGGTCATTAAATTGACATGTGTCGGAAACGACTGTAAAAGCAGTAGATTATATCTACTGGTCATTAAATTGACATGTGTCGGAAACGACTGTAAAAGCAGTAGCTCATACCTACTGGTCATTAAATTGACATGTGTCGGAAACGACTGTGAAAGCAGTAGCTCATACCTACTGGTCATTAAATTGACATGTGTCGGAAACGACTGTGAAAGCAGTAGCTCATACCTACTGGTCATTAAATTGACATTTGTCGGAAACGACTGTGAAAGCAGTAGCTCATACCTACTGGTCATTAAATTGACATTTGTCGGAAACGACTGTGAAAGCAGTAGATTATATCTACTGGTCATTAAATTGACATTTGTCGGAAACGACTGTGGTTGCAGTAGAATATACCTACTGGTCATTAAATTGACAGTTTTATAAGGAAAACAGGTCAGCAGTAGTTGTTCCTATTTATATGCATACTGGACACACTGGATGTGGTTAAGGAAAACTAAACAGAGTCAAAGTCAAATCATTTATTTCAATTAAACCGTGAAAAGGCACTTTTAAACGTCATATTAGGAAAATTGAATCCAGTTACCCATTCCAAATGGTAGTTTCGTACGGAGAAGAATGGGCAAGAAACTCCATACTTACTCTTTTAAGAAGAAAATGTTAACAATATTTTGTACGTACAGAAATTATATAATTGTACGTGAATACCTTGCATAAAAACCACTAGTAAACACAAAGTATTAAAATCTAGAAATAACAGTTTATTTATGTATACATATACATAGTGTTCACATATTTACAAATATGGAAACAGTAAACAACCACCCCTCATATTTCAACCACAATAAATTAGTTTGTGAGCCAGAGTAATCTAGAAGTACAGTAAAGAATAGAATATGCATATATGTTATCAATTAAACATAAATGATAATGGGTTTATTCTGTGTCAGTCAGTATGTATTTCTATTAGTCGGGTAAGTCTGAAATGGCTAGTAGCCCCTATTAAATTGGAAAGTGGTTGGAAAAACCTCCATTAAATTAGAAAGAGGTTGGAATAACCCCCATTAAGTTGGAAACTTTATGATAAACTGTCATTTCATCATGGTAATTATTGTGGGAGCGTCATGTGTGTATAGTCTGTATGGAAGGTGGAAACAACACTCCCACTTAACTCACTATTTATTACAGCAATTTCCTGTAGCAACATACTGTAGTATGTACAATTCTTTTGCACTCGAACGGATGGGAGAAGCTAAGATGAAAGTACAGAGCGAAGGAACGGAAGAAAATAGATGATTGGAAGAGAGATGAAAGAGATAAAAAGATTATGCGCGAGTATGAGGCGCAGCGGCATAATAACACGCCACCAAAAGTGGTAAGAAAAAACCTTCATCCAATTGGAAACTCAATAGTGCACTAAATGGGAAACCAGCTTAGCATTTATCAAGAACAAATACGTGAAGCTGATATTCTGCTGAACCCCTGCAGTGACATGGAACATCAAGTAGATGAATGGATTGGTGTTGACAGGCGTTGTAGCAAAGTTTCATGCGCGGACTAAAGTTCTCCAACAAAAGATCTCAAGGAAACTTCGAATTATGTGTATAATGGTTGTGGACTGGGATTCCGGAGTTCCCTGCATTATTTTAGCATATTTGAGGTTTGGAGGAATAGACAATGGAGGACAACACAACACAACACAAAACAAGGGGCCGGTACAAGTACTAGCTAACTTTAATATTTTCATTTCAGCAATTTCCAAGGATTTGAGGAAGTTACACTATCCTGATATTTACAACAATCCATTAATGACTGACCCACCTATGGAAGTGACCGAGATCTATCTAAATAACTGGCGATATTTGTATTCAGCTGCTTTATTTACTTGAAACAATGTTACACGGTTACATGTTTGTGTTTCAGAGCTGATTACGTAGATATCTAAGCCGATTGGTGTTTATTTGAAAAAATAGCACCATGCGGTTAGTGTATGATGTCATGCAGTTAGCGGGTTGGTTCAGTCACGGATCCCAGATGCTCTGCAAGGGATTTGGGTCGCAACGGTTTCATGGAGATCGGAGTGCTTCGTGACCATGGCTTTTTCAACACCTTCCTCAGCTTTGTATTGTCACAAATGCAAGGATCTTAGTACAAATAATCCGCCTTGGAAGTTATTGGTGCTGATTCAGTTGTGCACGAGCTGAACTTATTTTTAGCTATTTATTTCTTTCTCTCCAATAAAAACAGGAAAGAGACAGATATTAATGGGACCTGTCCATTTAAGTCTATCTGGAATGTTCATGCAATTACAGCTGTCATGTCTGGATGTATTGATTGAAGGCACGGCGAGGTTCAAGAAAGAACTGATTAACATCTCTGACTCGCCCCTTTTTCTTCGGCTGCCTGGCGGTGGGCGGCCATTTGTCTGGGTTGTGAACGAAGGCATTTGCGCTAGTATCATATCAACAGCTCTTCGCAGTTACGGTCAAACCCGATAACCTATTCTATCTCGAGTTTTATCGTACTGGTGATGGAGAGGCCTATCTGTCGCTGGTTGAGACATCCCGAAGATTTGTGAAAGATTATGGAATCATGCTGGCACGCGTTGTTTACCAACGGCGGGACTATGATGATAACTATTTGTGTGAAAGAGCCAAACTACGTGTCCCAACGGCTATTTGTTTATTTGTTGATAGAACGGTTACTAAAGACAAGATTTGGTTATCCGCCGAATTGTAGGGATATTATATTTTCATAAAACATGTCCGACTTAAGTGAAAATAGGTACTGATTTTAGTAGGTTAGTTATAGTAACAGAGTTATCCCCCTGGGAAAGTGCTTTAGAGGTTTAATCACATAGAACCAATGACAGAATTAAAATCGTATAATATAATATGAGTAAATTAACCTGTAATGAATTTACAAATAAACTCTATTTAAATAAATCAACAATATGATATTGACTCAATAAAATTACGTCCTGAGTTTTAAACTGTCAATTATGTTAGTTCCTATACTCCAGCGTTACCGCTTTGCTTAGCAAAATGCAGTCAAATCTTGTACAATGATTTAATACTTTTTATAAGTTTTTAAAAATCATGATTGTTTATAGCGTCCTTGGTTGCAACAAAACGCATGGGACAGGTCAACGTCATCATTCACACATCATTGTCCCCGTCAACGTTATTGATGACTGTGAGATAAACTGTCTATAATCAGTGGCGATCTGCCTGGATGGCAGAGCGCAACGGTGCGGTGCCGTCGCAGAGGGTTGAGGGTGAATCCTGTGGTTGCGTCCAGGAAGTCCAGGCGGGCACCTTGGGTCTCCGGAGGGCGATTTGATTAGGAAAATAATCACTCAATCAATTTGTAGTAGTCGTAAAACGACGGGTGGATGAGCAATTTAGCTTTCCAGAAAGGGGTTGTATGTTTTGAAAAAATTCTGGTTGCGTCAATTAATTTGATAAAGGAGGGAGATGTAGTGTATGTAGGTGGGTACATACGCTGCCGTGTCTTGTTTAGTGCCACTATGTCGGTGTCACGAGGGCCGCCGGCGAGAGTGCGTAATTAGGCGATTGGTCAGGTGCAGGTGCTGATTAAGTGGTAACATACAACTACGTTAAAACAAGGAAGGGATGTAGTGTATGTAGATATTAATATATCACGCTACAAACCGATAGCAGTATTATGACGTTGTCTCGGGCGCATACGTCGCTCGGTTATAAATACCGGTGCGATAGGTGGGGCGGTCAGTCGTTGTCGGACTGCCGGCCTGGGCGGTGTTGCGTTGGCGAGCCAACTGGTGTGTTAGTGAGTGTGCTATATATTGTGAGTGCATATTATACAATCATAATACCCAGGTAATAAGTACCTATCTACAAAAATTTAAACAAAAGTAAAAACGTGAAAAGCAAGTCATTTGTTACGTACTTCATGACTTAGCCAAGTCCCCAAAAATCCAGGTGCAAAAATTTGCAGTGTCATCGTGAAAAAGTACAGTACTAGAAATATTTGGGTCTCCGTTGAGGCTGGCTGAAAGTGAAAATTAAAGAACGTTTAAGAAAATGTTATTTGTATTTATGAGTAATGAGACATCACGACGTGCACTTGGAAACGTTGCTGATTAGATGAGTATTAAAACTTTTTTCAAAAATCGACAATTTCCTTAAAAAACTAAATAGAACTTTTGGAAGTCGGTGGCAATACAAAACAACAAACAGAACAAAGCCACCGCCACCGACTTCCGAAACTAAAGTAATGTGTGTTCTGTGCTAAAGCTATTTATCACTTTTTAGTTTTCGAAGGCGGTTGTCTTTTTTTTTTAGATTTTATTTTGCGCCGCTTTTTGGTATCGCCTTAACATTCAAATTCATAAAAAAACGGCAACACGGTTAAAACACAGACTGAAAGTACTACAAAGATTGAAGAAACCTGAACGTCATTTTTCATTTATGTATTTTTTTAAGGATTTTATTGATTTTTTCAAAAATCGCTGAATGAATTTCTATAAAATTTATATGGGACCATTTCGAAATAAACCCCTTTCGAACATAAAAAGAAATTTTCAAATCCGTCAATATATGACGGAGCCCGAACACACATAAAAACAAATACAAACATCCGAATTGATAACCTCCTCCTTTTTGAACTTGGTTAAAAAACAGATAACTCTGTAATCTTTACATAATAATACATATACTATGTATAAAATAAATAAATAAAATATATTGGTAGTCGAAACACACAGCTACATCCAGTTAGACTGGAAGCCGACCTCAACATAGTAGGCAAAGATTAAACAGATGAATGGGTACCGACGCAGCGACGTCTCCATAACCTTCTGCTATGTTATTTCGTCTAACAATAAAAGGACGTTATGAAAAGATGGATCATTAAAATATTCACCAGAAGTAGTCCACACATCACCACACATATGATAATGGATGCGATGCTGAATTGAAAGAATAATGTTGCACTTAACATGTCTTGAATTGTTTGACAATAACTGAAACAAATAAAGTGATTTAGCAGCAAGTCTACTTAGAACTGCCGATTATTAGTTAAAACTATACACATCTCTGTCGCTGCTGTATTCCGGTTTGAAGGATATGGGTGCTGGTGTACAGACACTTGCGACATTTCAACACATCTGCAAGGCTTTTGGTATTGCAGATGTTTATGAACAGCGGTGATCATACAACCTCAGGTACGCCTTCGGCTTGTATGTCATTCGATGACATTACAAAAAAAAAATACAATCTTAGAAACAAACACTTACTTCAATATAACTTCATAATGTCGTAACAATTTGTGGAGCCTCCTCATTTGCATTTCATCTTGAATATCTTTCGAAAGTTTATTTTCTTCTACCGATAATTTTAATTCCTTCAAGTTAATGTTTAGTAACTTCAACTGAGCGATAGCGGTAACTAGAAGTCCAGCGGTCAAAGAATCAATGTTCACGTTATACATCATATGCCCATACATTCCAACAGCTTGGTATGCGAAAAATAAAAAGAAATGGGACTCTCGAACTTCATCGCTCAAGAAGTAAAATTTGCATACTGGCAATTCAGACTTGGTGTCTCGTATCAAATCTAAGAATACTGGGGCGATTATTTGACTCAAATAAGCCACGTTTGAAGAAATGCCGTACAATTTCCAACCCAGACTGTAACCCTTATTAGTTTTGTAAAGAATTCCATCCTTGTTGTAATAATCGCCAATAAATTCCTCACAATCAATTAATTTAAATGCGTCAATTAGTTTATTACGCATAATAAGAATCGTCAAAATTTTCGTTGCGACAGTTATTTCAGTGAAATAAAATATCATTTCACGGAGAAATAATTCGATTTTCAGGGGCGTATAAAGTAAGTTTAGAGTGAGAAGTACATTGTAACTTGCAAAAGTTACAAAAAGGTACATGAAAGAGTAATATCTGTAATATTTCCACGGCGTATTTCCTGACCAAATGCCGAAAATTTTTAAGAAGAATAAGTTTTGGTTGAACATGTTCGATTGATCTGACGGCATGGTTCAATCAGTACCTACTGATAGAATGAAAATATCTTTCGAATATTACACATGTAACGTCCTTTTATAATGCTGTAAGCGTTAATTTTTTTTCTACTAAAAAATACATAAAGCATGCGAAGAGGTATCATTATGTATTTTACCCCTATTTCGGCTTTCTTATAATCCAATTCTTTTCTATCATGTATGGAGTAATTACACACCTATCCTCAACGGCAAATGTAGATACGTGACATCACTTATAATATTCCGCTGTAAAGGGATGTGCACAAACCACTGTTTGAATTGTATTTTTTTTATAGTTAGGTAATAAAATTACTATTTTTTAATTAGTTTCGATTAATCCATTTATTCTTTTTGTAATCAAATCTAATGTGTTGTCAAGGTGAGAGTAACCAAATAGTACCATTTTCTTCTTAAAGTGTTGCTGAAACTGAGAGTTAATGTTTTATATCGCGGTATTGTCAATAACACAGCTTGAAATTAATATTTCAATCAAGTTTACATCAGTGAATTCCTCACAAATAGAGCCATCCAGCTAATAAAGACCCCTCTAACAGAACCTTATGTTCCTGAGTGTAGAAGAAGAAGGGGTCAAAGTAAACGAGGAGTCCTTATTCCAGTATTATACCCAGGATTCTGGGAGCGGAGTAGATTAAAACAATGGACGTGTTTGCAATTTGGAAAGCGGTGCAACCCTTCGGGTGCGTTTTAATTGCAGGGGTTGTTCAGCGGGGGAGTACCGCTGGTACGAAAATCTTCAGCGTTTAATTCTTGGAAGCCTCGGATACCGCACACGGCTCATTTAATGCATACTAATATTATAACTCTTGATAGGGTACCCACCCCACTTGATGGGTATCAATTTCACTGGAAGCGACGTTCTTCATTTTAATCGTGTTTTATGGGAAAATTACTATCACATTTCTAAGTTACTATTATGACCCATTGGCGTTTGTAGGTGCTCTAGAAATTTTAGGATGCATAACGCTGTTTTAAAATCTACTACTAAATGAAGAGATGATCCACAAGATCTTAATTCATTGTGTATATGCATATATACACAATGAATCAATCAATGTTAGTTGTTTACTATTTGTCCCATAATTTATTTACATAAGCACTTTTAAGGCCTTTAGGTCCTTATTTCACATTCAATAAATGGTTTCTGAAAATAATTAACAAGCATTACCGCTAACTAGTTGCACTGTAAAATTAAATTAAACTTGCGTAATTCGCTTTCAACATTAACATACACTTGTTTACAATTTAATATCATTTAAGCAAATAATGCTGATTTCAATTTAATTTACTTTTGCTCGACTCTCAGAATTTCGCTCTGCAATAACAATAAAAGGGAACATCGCGGTTAACGTGCAAATATATACTTGAAGCCATCTTTAACCACGGCCTTCCGCTAATTACAAGACGGTAAATTTACCCCTCAAAAATTAGTTTTCTTAGAGCAAATAAGCTAGCTAGCATATGTCCTACATATTTAAAAAATTTAATGGATTAATAGTCAAGTCGTTAATGAAATGTTTTGACGACACGGTTGGAGTAACGGTTGAGCGATTGACTGCTGCGCAGCGTGTTGCGGGTTCAAATCCAGGATAAATATTTGTGTAATCAGCACTTGTGTTTATCTATATATTTATCTATTTATGTATTTGTGTATGATTATTAGCTATCTGACACCCATAGTACAGGGTCTTTCTAGTTTGGGGTCAGATGGCCGTGTAGAAAATGTCGCCACCTTTAATTACCGTTTTTTTTTTTAATAATTATTATATAATCAGTGTTAACAAATGCTGTAAACAATATTAGATAATTATTAATTTATTCAGCTAACAAAATTACACCTGTCAGGACAAACCTAGTTTAAATATAAATAATTAATTGGAGTCACCGTTCTTTTTCCCATATTAGTGATCAATTGAACTGTTTCAGTAAATATGTGACTGCTTCGTAGGTCTCGTGGTAGCATGTACGGTTGCTGAGCGAGGAGTCCTAGGTTGAATTCGCGTCCTATCGGACTGTACTATGTGGCAAGTGGCAACTGACAAGACGCGTCTCCATTGAGATTGGCCCCGTAACCGAAATTCGGTCACGAGACTATCAATATTAAACTACTACGAGGTTGCTACGACGTAGCCGTCAGCGCTACGCCACTGCTACGCGTCATTAAAATAATTTATTATTAGTGTTGAGTTTGTGTAACATTTGTTCATGAAACATAATTTTATGACTGACTATAAAACATACTATATTATAATTGCGTTATTTCCTTATCATAGTACTTATTTAAAGTTTTATGTAGCAGAAAACGGTCACCTCCTTAAAAATTTAACATAAACAGGGTCAATTTGTTAACCTTCAGCTCTTAATTATCGAAGAAAGTAATTACACACTTCGACTTGTGGTTGACTCATTAATCATTTATTTAGGTACTAGTCGACACGCTACTGAAGGTAAAACTTTCCACTTTAAGCAAACTTTAGGACAAACTCATCTCTCCTGAACATTTACTAGATCAATACAATTAGGAAGATAAATAACAAGCTTTTTCGATGTATACCTTAACAAGGCTACTAGGTACAAAAAGTTTCTGTAAAAGACTCTGTCGTTAATACTTTTGATAAAATGTAGACTTTTATTAGAGGAAGGATTTTGTTTGTTTAAGTAATGCCTGTTATTCGAACTCTTTATGTCTATTATTATGTTTTAAACGCTCAATGTATTATTATCTAGCATGATATCGTTCCCTGTACATAATTTCATGCTACTAAAAAAAAATGTTAACAAATTAATACATCACTATTAAATAATAGTGATGTATTAATTTGTTAACATTTGGATAGAGGAAATAAACATTTATACAATAGTATAGCCTCGTCCCTAATTTTCAACGTGCAAAGAACTTCATAACATCACGCCACAGCACAAAAAGAACAAATGAACATCGCCTTTTGTTTTGTTACATAAAAATAAAACATCTGCAGCATACCGTTTCATATTCACAGACAAAATACTTGGAGAATGTTTATTAAGAGATGTATCAGGATTCAGCGGCCAAATGTTCACACGGAAAACTTTGCGAGAAATAGGAATGAAAGATGGAGCGCGAACGGCGCATACACACCTTAATGATGGCTGCGGGCGGAGGCTCATTGTACCGAACCCGCTCGTCCACGCCGGAAAATTACAGTAACTAAACTTGCTAGAATTTTGCGCGTCGACTTGCAACGAGCAATTTAGTTTTTCACACGCTGCAAACTTCGAGCCGACGGAAATTTTTGCATGCCAACATGAAAAATGGTAAATTATTTTTAACGATTTCCCCTCTCTCTCTCAAGTGAACTCATACTGGTACACTTGACGTTACATGGCTTGTTATAAACTAAATTCCTGCATTGCGTCGCGGAAATATTCCAGCTTATTATGTTGTTAGCTAAATTCTGGTTTGAAATAGTTACAGTAATAACGGGTCAACCTGATTAAATATTACAACTAGTACTTTGATAATTCTATAGTACTTTAATTTGAATTTAATATTTCTAACTATTAATGAAAACATAGGATACAAAAAAACTATTTTCTGTTGACGTATTTTTTCGTTGTTTAAATCACCGTCCCCAGCGTCCCCGGTAGACCCAGGCGAAGATGGCGGGATAGGTCTGACGCTTACATGGGATTGGTTCACGCTAGGTCTTGACAGAGAGGGATGAAAATGAGAAAGGAAGACCTTTTCCCTGCAGTGGGACAAAACAGACTGAAAATAAATCATAAATCATCGACTTTAGCCTATTACAATTACCAACATCGTGCTCTAAAACAATGACAGTAACAAGACTAAATTAAACAGTAAGTACATGGTAGGTATATTAAGTAAATTCAAGCCACACGTAATGATATATTTGCGCGAATTTGGACTTTCTAAAATATGCATCAATGTGTGTTTGATGAAAAGCGCAAATGTCTGAGCCATTTCTGGGCACAAGTGCGTCACGTTCACTTGTGCAAGAAAAAATATCTTCACACGGTCTCGCGTACCTACACATAAACATAAAAGCGGGACTACGTTATTTCACAGCAATTTTTCTCTGCCTCGCGCCGGCTTCCTCTTTTTTAATTAAGTGAAACTAAGAGGCCCTTTTGTTTCCTTGGCCTGCCCACCCACTAATTGCCCGCCAGTCAGTCACTTGTCATCAACAACGCTTTATTTGCCCACTTGAGTTTATAAAACAAAATCTAAGTAAAAACAAAATAACAAAACATTATTTGCGTTTAATTAATTTGATTACGTGAAAGAGACGCCAGTTTAATTATTAAGTGGGTTTGTTGACTTGTTTTGTCGGGATTTTGAAGATTGTCGTAACACAGAATAATAACAATATTATAAGTTTATTCGGCCATTTTTCATTAATGAAAGTACACACGACGGTATTTATCGATAGTTTCTTGCAGTCCGTTCCAGTTCGAAGGTTAAAATAACACTTTTAAATTTAGTACTTAAAAAAGAAATGGTGCAAAAGAATAAAAGATAAATCAGTAAAAAGACAAGCAGGAAAACCTACATCTTCATAATCCAAAAACAAAAACTTCACATCGCTTTTCAACATTCTCAACCGTAAACTGTAAAATTGAAAAACTTTAAAAATGGAACGTACGAGACGATTATACAGGAAAGTAAATTATCTGGAAATCGTCTGTGTGTGCCCTGTTTAGTATGCATTAATCACAAGCTCTCGGCCACCAGCGTGATTGAAACTAAATCCCTTCGGATGCCGGTTACTGTCGACTGATTACTGTCCGCCACTACAGCGAGGATTAGGATATTTAAATTGGAACAAGCGATACACGAGGATATTCCTTTTTAAAGTGAGTATATATCTATCTACCTACGTAGGTCCCAACACACACATCAGTAGCGTCTTTGTTGAATTGAATCTTTGTACGACGTGATTGGTCCATCATGGCGGCGTGAATATTTTATGCGGATGGAGTTCGTTGTTAATTAAAAGGCGTGGATTAAAGTGCCTTCTACAACAATGAGGTCATCTGAAGACAGGGAGTATTTCCCATTACCATGTTTATTTTTTTATTTTACTCGAGCAGCAAACGACAGACCTCATTACATTTAGCTAAGGAAGGAGTACAGTTTTATATTTTTATGATGAAAAACTATAACACGTTATTGCATATTTAATATTTACTAGCATAACATGCATCTTTGTAATAGATAAATTAGATACAATATCCCTCGTTTAATTCCGCATTGAGAAAGAATTATATATCGAATTGCAGTTGTAATAATTCATACATCGAGCACGTCGAACATAAAATATTTGTTGCAATTTTCCAACTGCAAACAATAAACAATCCGCTTCTGCACAATAAGAGTAATTACGACTACACCTGAACGGTGCAGGGTAATAAATCCATTTACCGCTGAAGGGGCTGCTGATTCCTCCGACAAAAACCGAAGCGGCAATGGTCGTGAACCAATTTAAACTTCTCACTCGCATGTAGCTGTCCGTAACCTCATTAACAGGAAATTAGTTTCACTACACAATTTGTGAATTTGGTTATGTTTGGAGCAAATTTTTCTTTACAAAGGCTCCAGATTGAGTTGCAATGCTCCCGCAATGCGGATTTAATAACTTTTCTGCTTGTAAATTTTAACTTTTATATTGGATACAACAAGTTTTATTATCTTTAATTAATGAGATCTAACATAGGGTATAACTAGCTAATTATATCACTGACTGTAACATTAATGTGTTGGTACTTTTCTAATTAAGTAAGTACTTACAAAGATTTCTTATTCAAAGATAAAAGATGACCACCAAACAAAAGTAAATCTTTACAGAAGCACTCCTTAAGCTCTATTTATCCTGTAAGAGACGTAAAATAGCAGTAAATACATATATAAAAGTAAACAAGCCAATGGAAGCACTCGCCTACGACCACTCAGCCTATATAATCAGTGTCCGGCGTCCTAACATATTAAACTTTTTTCTACTCACCGCTTTACTGAAAGAGAAAACGAAGAGTTCTTTTTGTGCGTCTGAAAAAGTGGTGTAATTTATTTTCCCTTGGTGCAATATTTAGTGCTGTCCATTACTACAGTTCGCGACCGAACATTATTCACGGACATCCATCTTTTTTTTTTCTCGGCCGCACGCGCGTGCGGTCCTCCATATTAACTTTTTCATTCATATTCTTCACAATCTTTCCGATATTACAAGTGGTTTTGCTGCTAAGAAATATTAATTGCGTAAGCTCGTTTTCGTATTAGTTTCCTTCTTTCTGGAATGATAAATGTTGAAATTATCATAGTAAACAGGGTGCTATGAGGAAAAAAATATATGTTAATTTTACGTAGGGTTGTCATTTTGATACCAAGTCTAAATGATACGAACAAACATTTGAGATCTCAACTAGCAGACTGCAAAATTCTGCAATTTTTCCGTCCAGACATTTTCTCCGCATTTCCTGTTCTGACAAACAAACGTTGTTGTCAAATAGCCAAAGGCTTGCATTATGTTTACATTACCATATGGCCGCGAAGTGTAGTCGCGGGACCGCGGCGTGGTGGCGGCGGCGCGGGGCGGATGTCCGCCGGCGTCGCATCGCTAATGCGTCGCGCACTTAGCTCAATCACTGCCTAATGCACTCCTAAACGTGCCTTATGACAAGATAAGTGAACTACCGCCTTATGAGTGTCGCAAATATTTTGACGTTAGTTTAATGTTTGTAAAGTATCCGAACTGTTACCTCGCCAGCTGGCTGATCAACATAGTTGGATGACTACCTGTGGGAAACTGCGCCTTATTCGCAAAAGGCTGCTGGACAACGTGGGTTGTAATTAATTTTGTGAAAAGTCAGATTAAATACAAATTGCCTGTAAAATTAAATAAATTGCCTGTAGGTTGAAATTGCAACAGCCGTATGAAATACCTACCTCTAATACGGCTAAACATAGTGTGTCTAACTTTTAAGGAAATAATTTCCCTGACTTTACCTACTACTAGAGAATAAAAAATCATAATCCTATGGTCAGTGTTTTCATAAACCGATTCGGTCTTTTGCCCTTTATGGGAAAAACTCACTATCAAAGTTCCGCTACACAAACCCCTCGTCACTACTGATACCATTAAACTGGGTCAAAGCGACTCAATGATTAATGTGGTTATGTAAAGTTATAAATCGCACGTACGTCGTAATCGAGTACTTTCACATTGACGGATGGGCCGGATATAACCTCTTGGTTAGGCTGTCGTGTGCGAACCCCTTTATCATGGCGATATTAATTTATTGAGTCTGTGTATAAATGTCGTAGGTACAAAGTTTCGTGATGTACTGTATGACAAATGATCGGTTCTGTAACTTATTGGGAACATTGATTGATGTTGGTTTTTGCGAGGTTTTAATATTGATTTGTGTTTTAAAAAGTGTTGATAAATTTGGGGTCGTGTATTTGTGTTTTATTGTAATTATGAATGATTGGCTTTTAACTGGATATTGAAAAAAGTATTTGAACTGTACCGATAGGTTCTAAATCTTCCTTTTTTGTTTTTATAAAACGATTACCTACCAATTCATTAAAGATGAAAATAGTTAAATAAAAGTAGATTCGATTATTCTAGCATCTTATAATTTCTTATACTTAAACATAACAAAACGAGTAAGTATTATAAAAGTTAATAAGATAAAGGCTCACTTCGAAGAAACAACAACAAGTTGGTAAGCTTACCCTGTAATACGGTAATGAAATAAAAACATCAAGTGATTATGTTCTGGGAGGATTGAGGGAATTATGTGACAGAAACCTGTTACTTACTGGCATGTGTGACGGGCGAGCTGGCTTGAACTATCACTCTTAACGATTATAATAGGTTAGTTTTAGACTAATTCTCAAATTCATGTAAGTACCTATGTAGGAATTTATTTTTTACATAATTTATGTACAATATTTACACGAATATTAAAAAGGAAAACCTGTATCTATCAAACTTAATAACGCGTTCAGAGCGGTGATAGGGTTGCCCCAATACTGCAGGGCCTGGGGGGGGACTGCTTACACGCAACGATGCGTAAGCGCAACGCGACCCTGGTGCGCAGAGTACGGGCCAGCTCTAACACCGTTTTGGCGATGATTGGGGGTAGGTTGGACTGCCCTTTCATCCGGCATTGTTCCGGCAGACATGTAGCTGTGCAAATGACGAAGCGAAAATTGAAATTTTATTATTTTACTAACTTCTGCCCGCGACTTCGTACGCGGATCCTGTTGCTTATGCCAGCGACAACGGGATCGGCAAAATCGAAGATCTGAAACGTCTGATGTCGAATTCTAAGAGCCCGGGGACGGGAAACCAACGGGATGCGCGAGACGATTCGAGACGTTCAAAAAGTACAATTTTGAATCATACTTCCGATGGCGGAATATGTGGCGTAGTCAATCTTAAGAGTATACGTAAATGCACTCCGTTCCTTATCAACTCAAGGAAGGTCGCTATGCCCTACGGCTATATCTGAGACACATCCGATTCATCAGATGATATCGACATTCTGTTCAGAGAATATCGAAGTCGATCAGAATTCAAACGTTCGTTGCGCTCTTCTTCTGTTTCTTCATGCCGTACTTCAGCTATTCTTTCTCTCTCACTTTCTAACTGATTATGAATATTTTGTTGTGTGTGCGTGTTCGGGACAATGTATGATAATCTCGATCAGCAGTTAGTCGTGCATCACGTTCATCACTCGTTTCAAAAGACCTGTAAGTAGATGTGCGAATACGCTGAGAACTCAAGCGTGATTCTCTATCCGTGAACGTCTCCGACGCGCGAAACAATGCGTGACGTTCATGATCAGCGGTCAGTCGCACATCACGTTCCCCACTTGTCCCTAGAGACCTAGAAGTCCATGCGTAGATACGCTTGGAACTTAAGCGCAATTCTCTATCCGTGAACGTCTCCGACTCGCGAGACAATGCGTGACGTTCACGATCAGCGGTCAGTCGCGCATCACGTTCCCCACTTGTCTCTAGAGACCTGAATGTAGATGCGCAAATACGCTGGGAACGCAGACGTGCTTCGCGATCTGAAGAGGTTTCCACGGAGCGATTTGCAGCCTGATGTTCTCGAACAGCATCAAGTCTCTCCTGACGCTCTTCGGTAGATTCTTGGGATCTTATGATCCTCAATCTTTTAGCTCCTTTGGAACATTGAGAAAGATTTGACCTCTTTCTAGGCATGGTTATAGTTTTATTGTGAAGAGATACCTGATCAATTAAAAACTAAGTGACTGCTCCCCTGCGTTACCGGGTAGGCTACCGTGTAAAGGAAATTAAATACTCAAATAACATAAGCAGGAAGTCATATTTAACCAATAAAAAAAAAGGGAGTTTTGACCAGTAGAGTCAAATTTTCAATGATATACCAGCGTCATCAAAAATCAGTCCTAAACCACACCTCGGACACTTCATACAAAACTTGCAAAATAATTACCTATTACTACTATAAAACCAAATGACGTCTGTACACGTGCAAATGTGTGCGTGAATTTTAGTAGGGTTGAATCAGTTGGATGTCGTGCGTCGGGCGAACCGAACGACGACGGAACTACCCGAACGTTTCGTGTATTATTATGAAGTGATCTTGTCCGAGCGGTCAATTATTTATTTCTTAAAGAAATAAAATAAATGATATTTGATTTTGAATAATCGGATTTGTAATGACATAAAAGTAATATTATAATATTTATTATGTAAAGAGGTTTATTTATTCATCAATAATGGTAAATTAAGGTACCTAATTACAAAATATAGAATTCACGATCGCCCCGTACCATTACGCGGCAACGCAATGGGGCGACGCGACAAAGTTAGTGCGTAGGGTACTACTTTTCAATTCCAAGAATGAATAGAACGTGAAAGAAAGGGACATAAGTACATAACAAAGACAATAAAGAGAGAGAGCAATATTAATAGCTGGTAATGTTGGTATGTTATTATTACGGAAGTTTTAATTGTATTATTATAAAACGACGAAAACTTGGAAAATAAATGAATCATCGAGATTAAAACTAATAAATAAAACTTAAAACAAAATAAATCGCAAAATTGTGTGTTAGTGTCAGCAGTACCTACAGCGCTGCAGTTCTTACGATTTTGAGCGCCCTGGCTAAAGAGTCGGCGGTTAGCCCCTGTAAGTGCGGGGTGAGGGTGCGGTATCTGATATAGCGCGGGGAAGGGAGTGTCCCTTCTGTACGTAGTACTATTAAGTATTCTGTGCCTAAACTGTTACCGCCTTCACCGCGTGGAGGTACTCCCAGCTTATTTTATTTTATAATATACAGTGAAATTAGTGACAGCTTTACAGTAAAATTAGTGATAGCTTTGATTTCCACATCAGATGTTTCTGATCTTCGATTTTTATAAGTCAACAGGAAATGCTCATCAGACCGAACAACTTTTCCTATATGTGTTATGGTGTAGCTGGGCGCTTGGAGTTCCACATCAGGTGTTCCAGATCTTAAAATGTATTCTCTTAGCAGAAAATGCTCATCACGTGGAACAATTTTTGCTATGGTACCATTTTTCTATCTCTTATAGTTTAGCTGGTCTGTTGCGGTTCTGCATCAGGAGTTCAAGTTTCCAAGATAAATTATAGCCTATATATTGCCCAGACTTAATACCTATACAACAAAAAAAAAACATTCAAATCCGTCCAGCAGTTCCGAAGATTAGCGTGTACAAACAAACAGACAAACTGACAAACAGACAAACAGACAGAATTTTTTTTTGGATTCGTGTTCTATTACTGTTTCTAAACCCCCCTCAATTATTACTTTTTTAATATATTCAATGTACAGACACTGTTTTATTATATGTATAGATTTTATGATTTATGTAATTCTGTTTTTTTTTTTTTGCATTTAATTTTAATTTTATTGTACCTATATTATTTTATTTTTGAATTTATATTAATTTTGTAATAATTAAAATAAGGTATTTTACTCTATACGAGAAAAAATCTATAAATATGTTATTGAGACATTTTAAGCATAAAGCAGTCGGAAAATGTATGTAGGTATGTATATAAGTTCATAAAATAACAACTCATTTTTAAATTCAATTCAAAGTTTTCAATATTTTGAATCTGTTGTAAAACACTTTGAAATAGTAGCGGCCATGTTATAACGCCGTACGGCTGTGTAAACAAAAAATTGACAACTGTCAGCACAGAATACTTAATAGTACTACGTACTGTCAGTCAACCGATTGGCGTAATAATTATAGGCTTTGTACTTTTATTATTTTACACCCATTACAAAATATGCTTATAATTATTTTTAAATGACATACAATTATCATATTTAATATATGAGCTCATTTGATACAAAACGAACTGACGTCATTTACGCTGAGCAATATGGCGAGCAGTAAGCATTTTTTTCAAAATAATGCTTAAGAGCGCGTATTCGATTCGTGACGAAAACTTCATGTTTTTGCGTTTTGCCCAGAGCAATATCGTAATTATGTGAGCAGATTATTTAAAGACAATACGAATACAACCATTACAATATGCCAAAATATTTTTTCCAACAGTATATACAGTCATAAAGACAGCTACAGAGCCAAAATTACGAAAATATTACTATTATGTATTAAAAAACAATGTTGAAAACGTAGAAAATCGGTTCACTTTGACCATTATTTTTCACCAGTATTTGAATAAAAACATTACTGATATATTTATTTTATGAAAATAAATGTTATGCTTAATATATAGAATATTTTTCAGTCCGTTATACGAGCTCATTTATTTTAGACAATTATTTTAAAACGCACTGTAAAACATCGCGCGCTGTCGTTTGCCGATCAATTTCAATGATTCGTGCTTATTTCGTGCATTTTTTTTTCTGATGCGCGCAAACAGACCATTGTATTGTACTAGTGTGTGTCAATGCTGCTACGCCGTTCTAGCAATCGTTTAGATTTTGAGTTGCGCTAAATCGAATACGCGCCCTGGGGCTATTAAACGACTTTTACAGATTTTAAACTGACAATCACGTCAAAATGTGCAGTGTAAATGATTTGAAAAAAATATATGTTAAACTAGAACATTCTCCTAACCATTTAGTAAGTGAATATTTTTAATTATATTTATATTATATAGTTAAATTAACACGTGAAGTTGTGTCTGACGCGGACATAATATTGACAATCACACAAAATCTACTAAAGAATACTTCTTTTATTTAATTTTTTCGACTAAACTTTGAGAGTTTTGGACGCAGAACTGATGCAGAACGGACGCAGTCTGCGTCCAAAACTCTATTTTTTTCGCGACACAGCGCAGCAGTCAATCGCTCAACCAGTGCGCCAACCGTGTCTCTAAGTAGTCTGTGCCAGTTTGTGTCACGATATCCTTTCTTTGTGGGAAAATTCTCATGCATACCCTCCATCTGGGGAGGACGAATGTCGAACTCTTACAGATTAAAACCCTACAGTTCCTCCTGTGACCATGAGGGGGGCGCCGTATTCGCTTGACTCATGATTCGCGAGCGCCCTACTGGCATTGGACCGCCTTAAGCGGACCCCTACCCCATGTGCGATCTGTAGGTCGATTCTGTAAAATTCAAACAACAACTCGCATCTCACGCGATGTGAGATGCGAGTTGTTGGCCTAGTACTGTAGGTCGATTCTGTAAAATTCAAACAATAACTCGCATTTCACATCGCTTTTCACTCTCACTTCGCATAAAATGCGCGTTCAAAATGACCTTGATATATTTGACACTTTGAATCGGGTTCGAGTGCGAAGTGAGCGTCGAAGTGACGGGAAAATTACCTAACATAATGCCACTTCTTAAGTCATCTAATTAGTACTTTTTCTGGCAAAATCTCCCTGTCAATTTCGTTCAACTCGCTGACACGCTCGCAACATGTTTTTAGACTGCCAATCATGAAACTCACAGCGGATTCAGATTGAAGTTTAGAATGAGGTCTTACAGAATCACACCCCTGGTCACGATGTCCTTACCACAGTGTATAAACCACGGATATCTATGGTATAAACTAAAATCATGGATCAGACCAAAAATAACACAATATATCATCATAGTAAATAAATTATAGTGTAGAGAAACGTTAAAAAACAAATAATAAAACAATATTTTAATGATACTGGCTTTTAATTTATATCCTGACTGCACTTATTATCCAAAATCGACATTAACGGTATTAGATAGCGTAAATTAGCAATATTATGCAAGAGCAATAGACTCTCAGACTCGACGTAAAGGAACTCAACTTAACCCTACATAGCTAACGTTTCTAAAGTTCTATAATAAGCTAATCATTCGACATTTTGACGATCATTTTTAAAATGTGTTTTTATTAAAAATTTATTTCATTTAAATCGTGTTTATTGTAAATATAGGAAATATGGGATATTAATTAAAGATAATTATTACAACAAATATTATTTATTAAACTTTGAAGTACTAAATCACAAATCTTAAATTTCGCATGTTACTTTGAGATCAATAAGGCATTAAATGTTACAATGACTAAATTAGAAACTATTGTTTAGATTTCTCGTGTTTTTTTATTTGTATTATAAAGAAAAAACCTTAAAATTAACCGTAAGTATTAAATGACTTAGATTTTTTTGACACAAGTTGGGTAAAAGTCTACTGTATGTTTGCCACTAGGGAAACTCTGCAACTACTGCAGTGATCCTTTGTCATGTGCCTTTTCTTATAGGAACAAAAACTACAGCTTTTCCTTTTCCTTGTCGAAGCGTGTTCAGGTATCAAAGGACTTTCAGAACTAGATGTTTCAAGAATTTGTCCTTGACCTTCAGCACGTGTCTTATGGTTAGCATTGTTGGCAATTTATGCCAACGTTTTAGCCATGGCTGCGTGGCATTGCTTTTTCTCCAGAAACCAAGACAATACGGCAGATGACGTTGAAGTTTATACTCGATATAATGAGCATATCCTAAAATATGCACATATTTGAACACATCTGGTCAAATGTGCCGCCTATTGTGGCATTGTAAAACTTTATCATTTTTGGTTTTTTAGATGTTGGGTTCACAGTTTCTTCGTCGTCTCACGAGGACAACAAATTAATATACCATTTTATTTGGCTTCGGTTTTAATGGTTGAAGAATTAGTGACCCATCATAACAAAACATCAATGAACAAACTATCCTCGTTCTCACTATCTGGAAAAACATGATTTGTCTTGATTTAATCATCATCATTTTATTAACGAACTATGTCGTCATCTGTAATCAACCTCGCAGCCATATTTCACTATGAAACGTTATAAATAAATAAAAACAAAGCAAAAATCAACACAAAGTGCAGGTCTAAAAGTTACGCATAAGCTAACCATTCGTCAAAATGACGAGCATGCAATAGGTATCTCCAAAACTAAAGTACTTACCAGCCAAACATGGCCACCACGCGACGCAGTCTAGTGGTCACCAAGTTGGCGCAAATCCGCGATTTTGTAAGAAAAACCATTACAAAGGAAGAGGGAGATATTTATTAGATGCTCGTCATTTTGACGAACGTTAGCTTTCTAGGGTTAAAGGGAACCAACCTTAATTTATTTGTAGTTTTTAGCATTTCTCATTCCAAATTACATTTAAACATATAGTTGTATATATATTTGTAAGCTATTTATAAAACCCTTTGTTTTGATACCCCACTCGATAGGTTTTGAGGAAAAATATTTTTTTTTTACTCACTAATATGTCGCCAAAAATCGGCCAGTGTATTTTTTGTAATTTTGATGTACCCAGTGTCACTCACACAGTTAAGACGAATGAAACGACACCTCTCAAGTCAAAATCCATTAAGCCGTTTGGGCTACAGAGCGTGCCAAAGAAATTTACATACATACATACATATATTCACCCGAAAAACATAACCTCCTTCCTCCTTCTGGCGCAGTCGGGTAAAAAGCACACAAAACATGTCCAACAAAATCTAGCCATATTGGCCATAATCTAAATCCTACCCACTATACGCCACAAAATCCAAACGATAATTGAAGGTAATTATGGCGCTATTATCAGATTTATTTCCATTGACACAGCGGTCTAATGTTATCTATCAGGGCAAACAGACATGACCCACCCCTGGGGCGGTAATGTCGAGACACATTATGCCCAATCTAGATTTATTCACAAATCCTGACCTACTTGCAAAACCGACATTTACCTTTTCTACCGGGTTTCGGTCGTTACTGATGTTATCAATACCGAAGATATCAGCAGCTGATAAATAAGCTTTGAAAAGGACAGGTTTACGTGTAGGAGTCTATCTTGTTTGAGTTATAGATTAATGTTTTTAGATGAGAAAATAAGTGTCAATTTCTTTTTTTTAAACGGAATCTTTGATATATACCTACCATTTTTTTTTGTAGGTTCTTAAGCATATTTCTGCTCCTATTTTATCAACCTACAATGCTCCCGTGACTGATATTCGTGCAATAAAAAACAAATAAACGGCCTAGATACTTCTCAGAAAAAGAATTCTACGAAGAGGTTTACTAATAATAAGCCTATACTTCTCAGACAAAGAATTTTACGAAGAGGTTTACTAATAATAAGGCAAAATAATATTTTACTCTCCCACACAAATGTAAAAAAACAACTTAGCCTACTTGATGAAACTACAATTTCCAAGAAACATTCCTAAATTGCGCGATACAGCAAACATAATAATAATATTGAATGTACCTAATGTAACGAAAAATTCTTATTTTGTTATCCTATTTTTGAGCAGCGCCATTTCTAAACATGTCAGTATAAGTATTACGCCTTTTCTGTATAAGTATTAGATACATTTACTTAGTACAATATGACCCCTCTTCTCTTTTCTAAGAAAGGTCAGGCAATACAGGGCACTGACTGTACAATTTCGTAGAACAGTCTCGCAGTAAGATAGGTCATTTGGCACATTTCCTAGGCATATGAAATGAGTATAGTATCTACATAAAGTATATTGAGTTTGTATACGCGTTCGACGCCAACCTCTTACAGAAATTGGCTTCCTCGTACTTGACGGTAATCTCGTAATTTAACGTATTTTATTACTGGTAGAGATGAGCTTCTAGCTTTTATTCGGTATTTTATGCGCGAATACAAATGTGCTTGCTGTACTAAATCTTTGTCTAGGAAATTAATATGCGACCATCTTATTACATAGTCGTACATAAACTACATAAATAAGAGCACAATGTCGCTATATTTTACTGAAACAAGCTAACGTTACATTATACAAAAACTACTTGAATATTGAAACACAGAAAAATAATAGGTAAAGATATCCCTGTAGAGCCCAAAATAAATAAACCTGTCAGCTGTATAATATGATTCTGAAGTTATGAGCTGAAAGCTACCATCTGATATTTCAAATTCAAAAATGAACCAATATAAAAACAGCGCTTTGACTTTTACTTTATAACCAGTGAGAGTGGCTTACGCGAGTTTTACATGATTTATCTCCGATGTCGGGATTCCAAGTCCTGTCGACTGCCGCCGTCACGTCACGTGTCTCCAATGTATTACACATTGAAGCTTTTTCTGACGTTTATGGAACACGCTCGCTGATAAATGGGAATAAAATATTTAGCCAAGGTTGGTTTAGCCCGCAGACATATTTTTTATCGCGTAAATTTTTAATAGTAATGCGTTTCGACCTTCGTTTTATGGGAACGAATTTTGCTCCATTGTCGGATTCGAGCCCGTAACTTTTTATTTCGGCCTTTCCGTTTCGTAGACTTTGGTAGGTGCACAGTTTTATAGCCAATTCTAGTTTAATATTGGCTTACTTATAGCTGGAACTATATACTGTATAGAAAATAGTAGTAACACTAACTTTAAATGAAGTAATTATAGCATTGTGACGTTTAAGTCTAGCTTGCGTAAATAAAAATTTAAATAAACCCTAGATATAATAATAAAGGAGATACCTACGTATTCTCTTTTATTACAATTTCATTCGAGTGGACATTTGAATAATTTATTTACGCTCACTGATTTTAAACGTTATCCAATGGTAACTAGAACATAAACACGAACCTTCTTCAAAGTTTAAAATTTTCGCAGACCATATAAATGTAGCGTCGTGATGGCCCGGTGGTTAAGGCCTGTAATGCATTAGGATGTGGGTTTGCAACCGAGTACGAGCATGTACGAATGTGACTTTTCCAATTTCATAATTATGTACAGTCAGCAAAAGAGATAGGTACGCAGGTCATCGGAAGTGGTTGAAGTTTACTTAGAAACAGATGGATGTTTTCGAATGAAATGTAATTAAATCATTGAAATGGTTATTCTCTATTAATTTAATTTAATTTTATACAAAAACATACATCGGTTTCTAAGTAAACTTTAAATATATCTGACGACTCTGGATACCTATCTGTTTTGCTGACTTACTTTCTTATTTTATCTTTCACTAACATCGGTGAAGGAAAAACATCTCGAGGAAATCTGAACTGGTGGCTTCGCATTGGTCTATAGCCTTCCTCGATAAATGGACGATCCAACACAAAAATAATTTTTCAATTCGATCCTTAGATCTTGAGATTAGCGCGTTCTACCAAATAAACAAACAAACAATCTCTTCAGCTTTATAATATTAAATATAAATATATATATATTACTAGCGACCCGACCCCGCTTCGCATGGGTCTATAGGCTTCCTCGATAAATGGACTATCCAACACAAATAGATTTTTTAATTCGAACCAGTAGATCCTGAGATTAGCGCGTTCAACCAAACAAACAAACTCAAACAAACAGATAGAAAATATAGATAAGTATAAGTATAGATATAAGTCTGAAATCGAAAACCCGCTTTGAGCAAGTATAGTGAGTAATGCTCGCGCCTACATGAGAAGTGGCCTATGTCCAGCAGTGGGACAAAGACGGAGGGAAGCCTGGTGATCTGTAATACAGGTTTCACCTACAACAGACACCAGTCTCTAGGTAGTGTCATCTATCGTGGCTATGTACTGTACTGTGATAATGAAAAAATAAACAAATTATTATATTATTATATATAACTAGCTTTTGCCCGCGGTTTCGCACGCGTGGATGTCGGAAAATATTCCACGGTAACGTACTACCGTGATTAAAAGTACCCCTGTTAATCCAGGTAAACAATGTCTTGTTTCACTATTTTATAATGTGTGACCACCGTCAGTTGAAGACCTCCTTTTCGGATATCCATCGTCTCCTGTCTGGGTGTCCTTGAGGAGTGGTCGAGGGTACCTCTTAGTGCAGCTACTTTCATGTTTGCCTTCACAATACCGTAAAGGAGAGGTAACTTAGTCGATTTGATCTGAGTTGATACGCTGCTCTAGCCACAGCAAGATGTGAATGTTAGCAGGACCTCGTTTTTGTCATTCCACTGAGCATATAAAGGAAAGTATCCCCCTAAACAGAGTACCTTTGGTCAGAAGAGCCATCATCTTTTTCACCTTTAGGTGAATCCACCTAGGGTAATCACCACGAAGTAAGTATAGTAATCACCCTGGCAATAATGTTGTGGCGATCGTATGTCTTTTGACCAGGTAAAAGTATATCTGTGATCTCTTTCCATCGGGGATTACACGTTATTATGATAAAGAGTTGAACGGCCGAATTTAAGCACGTATGTGTCGTTATGGCGTCTTGTGTATGCTCGTGCATATAGCGTGGTCCCCCGGTAAAACACGACGGGAGCACAGCCTTCTGACCCAGGTGCTCACCATCAATGTCATGCCTCCCTAATATAGCATCCCTCATGTGTACATAACTGTCAGCCCTCAGCTGCCCCTGGTTGTTCCTGATATTGGTCAACCTTTCCGTATCTGTTTTAGCGTCTATACAAATTTTTCATCCCCTATTTTCCCCTTTTCTGGGATGATTTTTCAAAAACGCTGATACATGTAATGTTCCTGATATAGGTCAACCTCTTCGTCCCTGTTTTAGCATCTATAAAAAAATTTCATCCCCTATTTTACCCTCTTCTGGGATGAATTTCAAAAACGTTGATACATGTAATGTTCCTGATATAGGTCAACCTTTCCGTCTCGGTTTGAGCGTATATAAATTTTTGTATCCCCTATTTTACCCTCTTCTGGGATGATTTTTCAAAAACGATACATGTAATGTTCCTGATACAGGTCAACCTTTCCGTCGCTATTTTAGCGTATATACAAATTTTGTGTCCCCTATTTTACCCTCTTCTGGGATGATTTTTCAAAAACGCTGATACGTGAAATTATTAATTACCAACCAAAAGGCTAAATACAAATGACATTGCCAGATCCTGCCCCACCCATGTACAGAAAAAGTAAATTAATGAAAATAATTGTAATGACTATAGAACCTTTCTATACTAAATTGATTTTCTTTAGAACTTGCGGATTGCGAAATACCTACCCACAAAATACAAACTCATTTTACCTAAATTATAATTTAACCTATAATCAATGTCATTATTGTTTTTAGATTTAAACGGAAACCGCAAGTTCTACAGTCACTAAGACTAATGTTTAGTTATCAGCAATAAATAAACAGTAAGATGCTACATATTGCACATGAGTTTTATTGAGTGGGGCAAAGTTCTATAGAGTTTCTGGCATTGTCCTTTTCATGGTTTGAACTACAAAACTAACGGGTTTCCTATTTATACATTCATCCCATATTTTACGCCCTCAGGGAGTGATTTCTCAAAAACACTGAAACACGTGGTTTTTTATTGTTAACCAGAATGATATACACCAATTTTCATGGTTTGAACTACAAAAATGTCGATTTTCCATTTAAACTTTCATCTCCTATTTAACTCCCTTAGGGGTTGTATTTCGAAAAATTCTTCCATATTCCTTGTCTACATTATAAAGGGAAACTCTGTGCAAAATTTCAGCTTTCTGGGTCCAAGGGTTTAGGCTGGGCGTTGATCAGTCAGTCAGTCAGACAGTCGGGACTTTTCTTTTTATTTATATAGATAATAGGTCCTATTATTGTCAGTAGGACAGGTCATTATATTTTTGAAATAAAATATTTTAGTAACTGAGCATGACAATATAAAGTGTTACAAAGAGTTTTATTTTCGCTTAACTTAAAAATTACTTTCTTGCGACGCGAGTTACCAACTGAAAATGACGGCAAAAATATGAGTAACAAAATATTCTTTTGAAACAAATGCTTACCACTTAACCTTTCAAGAATAACAACTAAACGTCGGGATCTTCAAAAAAATATCAACTCATTGTCGTAAATGTTATTTATGTATGTTTATATGATAAACGGAGTAGGTAAGCCTGGTAAGTACTTTTATGGAAAAATACGGATAATTCTATGATTTTCAGTTTTCTGACGCTAAACTTGTCGTTGGTAGTTACCAACTGCAGGCTTGTCTACAAGCGATTCTAGATATTGATCAGAAAAAGTTCAAGAACATAGAACTTTTTCTGAACATTTTTATGGCGAATAGAAACAAAGGGTCAAATAAAAAAAAGTAAGTAGATGATCAAAATCAGAAATTCAATACTAATGAACGGAGTTCGCGTCAGAACTGTGTGGCGTCGAAGTGATTCAAAAGTATGTGTGTGACAATCACATACTTTTGATAAATAAACTAGTAATAAATTATATAAATTAGTGTAAGTAAATTAGTATTGAATTTCTGATTTTGATAATCTTCTTTTGCAGTTGAGTGTACATACAAACTAGAAAAATACAGACAGCTGTACCTAATAGCGCATGCTCATTTTGATAGTTAAAGCTAAAACAATTGTGAACATGTGATTTCATTTCTAAGTAACAACATTGAAATTACCAACAGTATCATTCAGAGAAACGATGAACATCTAGTAGTAGTAGGTTCGTTCAGTTTCTGATTCTCATTTATAGAATAATTTGTTGTTTTAATTGGTCACGGAGTAGTAAGCAAATGAAATGCTAATCTAAAGCAATAGGTAAAATAAAATAAATTTCGGCATTCCGCAAGTAGTCACAGTATAATAACATACCCAAGTATTTAAAGCAGTCATAAGATCTTGACTACAAACGTAGTCTACATCATTCTCAAGATGTAGTAATAGCAGGGAGCTTATGCCTTCGTCTTTGACATACTAAAAGCACAGTATAATAATTAGTACTAACGTACAGTAGCGACACGCTCCGCCTCTCTCCGAAATTGTTCTTCACCTCTTCCCACGTCGAACGACTGGTATACTGGGAACTGCTTTTAGTTCGAGCTTGAGCGGCGCGTAGACACGCATATAGATGCACATATTTGTACAGTCTGTTATTTTAGTAGTAGTGTAGGCAATTATATCGTTTCGTTTCTATGGAGTGCCGTAGGTGTGCTAAAAGTGTGTACTCATAATCCCGATCCCATCGCGATGCTTACAACAGCTTCTACGCGTTTTTTTTACCAAACACAGATTCCATTAGTTTTTTGCATGAACTGAACACTTACTTATTACTCTTTCTTACCACGTCCTGCTTCTGTTATTCATTAGCACAACTAGAACCGCATTATTGCATGCGCATAGTTTATTTTGATGGTGTTAGATTTTAAACGTGCCTTATGTTAGGTACTAGTTAAGACTTAAAAATGGCTACCTGCTCCAGAACGTTTACTTATTTAAACTTAATTGTATGTTCCTGTTTTTCTTGCATCTGCATGTAATGGGATATTGTGTGATTTAAATAAATATAAATAAGGTACCTACTTAAGTTAATAACTACATAAAAACGAGTAGGTACTTAGGTACCTATCAAAATAATTATGTTAACGTAAACATTATGCGAAATAGGTGCTTTCAACATGGTTATCTTCGTAATACAATCTGGATGCTCATACAACGACATCCTACGTAAATAAACGTATTTTTCACAAAGCTTCGCGTTGTTGCTCGTATAAACGTGAGTTAATACGAAAGCATTAACATTAATGCAAAGCGAAGCCGACTGCGTTGGTTAAGTTAAAGAAATTACAAGATGTGAGAGAGCATTAAGTGAAATTTTGCCTCTTAACCTCAGCTAAACGTAATCCCGCTTTGAGAGAAGTAATTTAAATATGGCGTCTGAACCAGTCTCGTGGGAAACGTTGAATATTACATTTGTAAATAAGACGACAAGTTAACATGTTGATAAAGTTCTATACATTACATAAGGGGCCTGTTGTCTGGCTTACCTGAATGAAATATCAAGCAATGTTGGTTTTGAAGTGAGTTATGAGAAGATTAATGTTTATAGAAGGGTCACGTGGGACAATTTGGCCCACACCCTAAAGATATTAGTAGCTAGTGTTTGGTACACGCTAACTTATTATGTAAAGCCGACGTGTACGCCGTCCTTAGGGAAGGACTTGCGTTCGTCATTGTCCAAACAAATACGGCTGGCCCAGACAGTGCCGTATACATATACTAGACACTTGTATTATTATTATTATTATTATTATAGCCTTTTATTTCCTTAAAAATAATTAAATACATTGCACTTATAATTAACATGCATTAGATACATTTATAAACATGCATTAGAAATTTGACTTTTTATTACAATTCATTACCTACAATAAATAATTAAAATTCAAACATATAAAACTAAATAAGTATCTATTAATTTCATGATGTTAAAATAAATAAACAATTAATTAACTAAATGTAAATAGTTTAAAATTTATTCACGATTAAAATTTGACTTTACATTTCAATTAATTTAAATCAATTATTAAAATTTTAACATTTAAAATCATACAAATATCTATTAATTCTATGATGTTTATTATTATAAATATATAATTCTAAGATTATCACGTGATTATTTATTTATTATTATTATTTATTTATTAATATTAGTTAGTTATTTTCTATTAATAACATGCATTTTCTTTCATGTATCTAGTTAATATTTTTAAGGACCTCTCAACGAGTAAAGGCCTCCTCCATTTTTCTCCAAACTTCTCTGTTATTTGCCTTTTTATTAATCCAGTCTTTACCAGCCACTTTATTTATCTCATCTGTCCATCTCTCTTTCGGTCTTCCCCTGTTCCGTTTTCCGGGTGGTCCTGGCCAAATAGTTATTCTATAAGTCCACTTACTTTTGTTTGTACGTGCAATATGGCCAGCCCACTTCCATTTAAGTTTCTTACAGTGTACAAGGGCGTCTATCACATTTGTTGTTTTCCTTATATCTGTATTTCTTATTTTGTCTTTTCTTTTTAAATTAAGTATACTACGTTCCATTGCCCTCTGACATACTTGTAGCTTATTTTTCGTATAGGTATTAAATATCCATGTTTGGCAAGCATACGTGAGACACGGTAGTATACAGGAATCCAGTACTTTTTTCTTTAGTTTTACAGGGAGGGTTGATTTAAGTATTTCCTTGTTGCTCCAATATTTGTTCCATGTTGTATTTATTCGTCTGTGTAATTCATCACGGTGCCTGGTCGTAGTAAATGATATCTGTTGACCTAGGTATACGTATTCTTGTACGTATTCTAATGAGGTATTATTGACGTTAATAGGTATTTTTTGGTGGTTGGTCATGATCTTTGTTTTTGTGGTATTTAATTCTAAGCCAATTTTTCTACTTACAGTATTTAGTTCATTCACCATTTTTTCCAGTTGAGTTGGTGTTTCTGAGAAAAGTATGATGTCGTCTGCAAACCGGAGGTTACTTAAAAATTTACCTTGTATGTTTATACCTTTTCTATCCCAGTTTAGATTTTTCATGATGCTTTGTAGAACAGTTATGAAGATTCTCGGCGAGAGAGGGTCGCCCTGTCTAACGCCTCTACATATGTTTATTTCAGGGCCTCGTTTTTCCATTTTTACACGACTTTTAGATTTGCTATATATGTCTTTTATAAGCTCAATAGTCTCCAGTGGTACATCGCTCTCATACAGGGCTTTCCACATGCTACTATGGGATATAGAGTCGAAGGCTTTGGCATAGTCAATAAAAGCCAGGTAGAGTGGCCTTTTTCGTTCTGTATACTTCTCTATTATCAAGTTTAATGCGTGTATATGGTCTGTGGTGGAAAAATTTCTTCTGAAGCCCGCCTGTTCTGGTGGTTGATGTTTTTCAGTGTACATAGCAAGGCGTTCTTCTAGACATGAAGCAAACAATTTATATATGTTTGGTTGAAGGCTAATGGGTCGGTAGTTCCCAATGTTGGCAGGATCCCCTTTTTTGTATAGTAGAATTATGTCAGATTCTGCCCAAACTGTGGGTATTTTTTTGTCATCTAGAATCTTATTAAACAGGGTAGTTAGAGGTGATGCTAGTAAATATTTGCCTGCCTTTATTGCTTCGTTTGGGATGCCATCTGGTCCATTGCTTTTCTCGGATTTTAAACGGTCTATTTTCTTTATGATCTCATAGGTAGAAAATCTTTCCAGAGTGATAGAGTCCTGAGTGGAAATTAAGTTTTCTTGATCTGTATTTTGTGCTGAATATAGAGTTTTATAAAATGCTGTGGCTGTTTCTATAATTTTTGACCTAGAAAAAGTTTTGTGGTTGGTTGTGTCTTCTTTTAGGCATGGAATCCATTTTTTGGTAGAGTTGAGCGCTTTGAAACCTTTTTTCAGGCTCCCTGACGATTTGAGATGGTTTTCTATTGTTTTTATTCTGTGCTCATAGTGTACTTTCTTAATTTGTTTGTAGATATTTTTATAAAGATAGGTGCGCTCTTTCTTTTCTTCTTCTGTTATTTTTTTCTTGTTTGTTAATTGATTTCTTCTTATAATGAGACTTTTTATTTCCTCTGGAATGATGTTCCGTTTTGTAATAATTTCTTTTTTGATAGAGTTCATACTATCAGATATTGCCATCTTGATTTTGCTATAGAAAGATTCTGTGTCTTCATTTTCTTCTAGTTCCATCGTAGCAATTTTTTTCTTTAAAGCTTCGATGTACTGTTCCTTTTGTTCTGTTGTCTTAAGTTTGGTATTATTATTGTTATACTTGGCTCTGCTTTTCGGCAAATTTGACATTTTAAAGGTGCTTCGTATTAGTCGGTGATCGCTAGGGTATGATAAACTGCTTAATATTTCTATATTTGTAATTTTTTCTTTCCTATTTGTTAGTATGTAATCTATTTGACTTTTATTTTTCTTTGGTGAGAGCCATGTCCACATATTATTTATGTTCTTTTTGAATAGGCTATTTGTTACAACTAAGTTGTTTTCACTACAAAATTGAAGCAAGGTTTCGCCTCTTTTATCTCTCTTTCCAAAGCAGTAGTTGCCCAGTATTCTTTCTTCACCTGCTAACCGTTGTCCGACTCGAGCGTTAAAGTCACCCAGTATAATTTTATGTTTGTTATACTGTACTTGAGTCTGATGGAGTTGACTGTAAAAGTTATTGATTTCCTGATCACTTGCTTCAATGGTAGGTGCGTGAATTTGAACGATTGTAAGTGTTGTGTTTTCAAATTTAAGGTTTAAAATGCATATACGTTCGGATATACCAATAAAACTCTCAATATTCATCTTGTATTTCTTCTTTACAAGGAAACCGACACCATATTGACCTTTAGTTTCACCAATATAACAGAATATGTGGTCATCATCTTCTATAATATTGTACCCTGATCTTCTTATTTCTGCAAGCCCAATGATGTCATATTTTATTTTTGATATTGCCTGTTTAAAATCAAGTAGTCTCTCATTTGATAAAAGAGATCTTACATTGTAAGTACAGATGTAGAGTGGTTGGAGTGGAGGGTTGTGGTCTTTGACCCCCGCGGTGACCAGCCGTAGTGGGGGTTGACGTGGAGAGGTAGCTTCCTGTCAATAATTATTTTCTTCTGTATTTGGTTGAGGGGTCTTAGGGGTTGTGTCGAGGGATGGGGTAGAAAGATCGTTTGGAGGTGAATCTCTGTTTACATTTTGCTTTCTTGTCATAAACTGATAGATGTTTGAGTTTTGTTTTTTGAATGGTTTCTTTGTAATATTTTTGCCCGCATTAGTGTTGTTGTTGTTTCCACCAGTTGATTCTGGCGATTCTGACAAGTATCTTTTATTGTGGCTTCTGTTTACTGTTGTAAAGTCTTGCTGTTTTTGTCCGTCTTCTGGGATTATTACAAGTTTATTATACTTCAAAAATGCTTTTCGACCTTTCTTTCTTTCTTCTAGCAGTTGTGGATTTAGTTTTTTACGTTCTTCAATTACTTCCGGGGGAAAATCTTCTTTTATATAATATGTAGTGTCATTTAGTTTTTTCTTGTTTTTTAAGATCTCAATTTTTAGCCCCATCGTACTAAGAGTAACAACAGTAGGTCTTACTTTGCCATCTTCTCGGTTTTTCCCTAATCGCCTCACATCTTGTATGTTCTCTTTAGTATAATTCAATTTTAAGTTTTGGTTTATAATTTCTAGGATCGTTTGTTGCAAATCATAGTAGTTTCTTTCTTTTTCTTCTAATCCAAAGAAAATTAAATTCCTTTTTCTGGTTATTCTCTCTAGTTGGCTTATGCGCCGTCCCTGTTCTTCGACTGTATGTTCTAGTGCATTGTATTTTAGTTCCAAATTTGTGAATTTTGTATCTATGTTTTTATTTATTATTTGTGGTATACTTTGTTTCATTTCGCGTATTTCTTTTGTTTGTTCATCAAATTTATTTTGTAAGTTTTTAATCAATGCTGTGAGTTCTTCCATTGTTTACAAAAAAAAAAATGTTTTTTCTTGACTGTATTTAGTGCCCTCTTGCGGTGAAAAGTGAAAACGCTTTGGTAATTAGCACAGTATTTATGGTACGTCAGTCTGACAGTTGATTTATTAGTAATCAATCAACTTACTTTTGCCACTCGTTTCTAGATGGCGCTGTTTTAAATGTGTAACGGCTTGCATAAAATTTCCGTTATCTTTTTCTTCTAGGTTATGTCAGCCACAGAAAGTATTATAAACAGCCTTTTTTTGTAGAAAACACACTTTATTATGTTTGTTTTTGCCACCAGAACACCTTTCACTGGCTTTTTTACGCCCTTGATGCACGAAATATCGCAAAAGAATGTTCAATGTGCACTTAGACGACACATGCTGTTTTTGTCCGTTTATTGCACTGACACTGTTTTTATTGACTAAGTTTTTTATTATGCCGGTGAATTTAGTCACTATGTAGATGTATACACACTTTTTTTCACTATTTATTTCGGATTGTAATTAATATTCACTTTGAAACACGGAGCCGATGTTTACAGTGGCACAACAGCGCCCTCTTCGACACTTGACACTTGTATACTTAGTGTCAATACATAGTCTCCTGAGACTAGGGAAAGGATGTTGGATTTGAATGGTAAATTAGTCCTTTTAGTCAATGTTAGCATACAATATCAAAATTTTATTGATTTACCACTATAGCGCGAATTTAAGGCCTCTTCACATGCAAACACTTCACATGCGTGAGCACTAAGCGTCGCTTGCCACGTTTGCTCAAGGAAGATGGCAATTTTGGACTTATCACGGTTACCACGAAGTTTTCCTTCACCGGTGTCAGTGATTTCCAAGTTAAACTCAAAAAGTACCTACTTCACATATAAAATTGAAATAGCCAAATTGGTACTCGTGCATGCTCGGTTGCGAACCCACAATCTCAAACATGAAAGGCAAGCACCTCAACCAATGGGTCGTTACGACACCTACTTATTAGAAACTAGCTTCTGCCCGCGACTTCGTACGCGGATCCTGTTGCTTATGCCAGCGACAACGGAGTCGGCAAAATCGAAGATCTGAAACGTCTGAATCTGATGTCGAATTCTAAGAGCCCGGGGACGGGAAACCAACGTGATGCGCGAGACGATTCGGGACGTTCAAAAAGTACAGTTTTGAATCATACCTCCGATGGCGGAATATGTGGCGTAGTCAATCATAGGAGTATACGTAAATGAACTCCGTTCCTTATCAACCCAAGGAAGGTCGCCATGACCTACGGCTATACCTTGAGACACATCCGATTCTTCAGATGATATTGACATTCTGTTCAGAGAATGTCGAAGTCGATCAGAATTCAAACATTCGTTGCGCTCTTCTTCTATCTCTTCATGCCGTACTCCAGCAATCCTTTTTCTCTCACTTTCTAACTGATTATAAATATTTTGTTGTGTGCGTGTTCGGGACAATCTATACAATAATATTATAAAGCTGAAGTTTGTTTGTTTGTTTGGTTGAACGCGCTAATCTCAGAATCTACTGGTTCGAATCAAAAAAATATTTTTGTGTTGGGTAGTCCATTTACCGAGGAAGGCTATAGGCCAATGCGAAGCTGGGTCGGGTCGCTAGTGTATGATAATCTCGATCAGCAGTTAGTCGTGCATCACGTTCATCATTCGGTTCAAAAGACCTGATAGTAGATGTGCGAATACGCTAAGAACTCATGCGTGATTCTGTATCGGTAAACGTTCCCGATTCGCGAGACAATGCATGTCGCTCACAATCAGCGGACAGTCGCGCATCACGTACCGCAACAGATGCGTAGAGACGCTGGGAACTCAAGCGCAATTCTCTATCCGTGAACGTCTCCGACTCGTGAGACAATGTATGACGTTTACGATCAGCGGTCAGTCGCGCATGATTTTCACATCAGATGTTTCTGATCATCGATTTTTATAAGTCAACAGGAAATGCCCATCAGACCGAACAACTTTTGCTAAGACGTCATTCCTATATGTGTCATGGTGTAGCTGGGCTCTTGGAGTTCCACATCAGGTGTTCCAGATCTTCAAATTTATTCTCTCAGCAGAAAATGCTCATCACGTGGAACAATTTTTGCTACGGTACCATTTTTGTATCTCTTATAGTTTAGCTGGTCTGTTGCGGTTCTGCATCAGGTGTTCAAGTTTCTAAGATCAATTATAGCCTATATGTTGCCTAGACTTAATACCTATACAACAAAAGAAAAATCATTCAAATCCGCCCAGTAGTTCCGAAAATTAGCGTGTACAAACAAACAGACAAACAGACAAACAGACAAACAGACAAACAGACAAACAGACAAACAGACAGAATTTTTTTTTTGGATTTTTGCTCTATTACTTTTCCTAAACTCCCCTCAATTTTTTTTTTTTTATATTCAATGTACAGACACAGTTTTGTTACTGTTTTATTACAATGTATAGATTGAAATCCTAAGAAATCAAGAAGGAAATTGTAAAATTATCAAAATGATGATTAGGATTTTCTACACAGTGATATTTTTATTCTTATCTTGCTCCTATAGTGAAAAATAAAAGGCAAAATATTAATCCATGCATATATATTATGCATAATAAAGAAGTCAAAAGTAGATACATGTAAACAACAATAAAGGCGAGTATACACACGATGTGCAAGTGGCTCTAGACTCCACCGAGGCACAAAGGCTTTCAGACTTATAGCCACCAGCTGCTGGAAGAGTAGCAACTTTAGGAAAACTGATGCAGATGTGACAGATAGGTAAATGCATTCGGTGAAAAACGAGCTGATAATAATACCTAATTCCACGTTATTGACAATTAATAGTGTCTACTACTGACTTCTTATATCTAATCCATTCATTTGTGAAGAGAACTCAAGAAACATTCATCATCATCATTTCAGCCCAAAGACGTCCACTGCTGAACTTAGGCCTCCCCAAGGGGGGGGGGGGGTTTGCCATAATCGCTACGCTTGGCAGGCGGATTGGCGATTGGCGAGAAACATTTATACGTACTTAATAGGATGGACAGACAGGACCCCTTCTTTTCGCGTAATGATATTTTTTCTAATATACTTTGGCATAACTGTTTTGGCATAATTTATTTTGCCATAATAATACATTGCCATATTCTTTGTTTGCCATACAGTTTATGTTGGCATAATTATCTTGAAGGCTAGTTTGTTTTTTTCATAAAAATTCGCATAATGTTACAGTGAAAATCTATTGTGACACGCTTAAATTATTGTCTTAAAAAATTCAAATACATTGACTCCAAATGTACTTCCTTGCCTCTGAAAGTTGCTATCGACGTAGGCAAAAACTCCCTCACACATGATCCATCACTCATTCTATGTAGAGACTCGTTACTGGTACGAGTAGTCCGTGTGCAAGCCAGCATTAAGTTGTAAGGCATTAATGCACTGACGCGCGGGGGCGCATGACTATGCCTGCTCATACGAGAAACTTATTATGCCAACTTTTTACCAGCTTTCCTGCCATAAACTAGGTTTTTCCACTCCCGCCCGCATAAAAATCCTGAGTGTGACTCACAAATTAGCTTGCATACATTAACATTAGGGTCCAGAGAAATTCGTGTAGCAAAAGAGTGCCTAGGTAGTCGCTTTGACGCAATTACTCAAGTATTTTAAATATGAATTTCAGCTCTTTACATGACCTCGCGTTTAATAACGGAAGCTGCCAAGTGCCACGATTACCTTGCTCAGGTTAAACAAAATTTTATGCCGCCATCGAAATGCTCGTTAAACACTGAATCTCATAATGTTTTGGTATTAAAGTTTACCGAGTCAAGAAATTCGCGGTTTTCAACAAAGCTTTTGAGCAGTCATTTAAACCTAGGGCTCAAAATTAATATCATGGCAATGCCTCGCTTGGCTCGGTAAACGTTCTGAAGTTAAAATAAACGGTTATGAATAAATAATATTCCTTGGTAATAATACTCCCTTGACGAGGCAGCCAACCATTTATATCTATGCAGCCAACCCAAGCCGGTGCTTATTAAAAACAAAAACAAAGTTAGTCGGTACAGTCAGCAACGCAAGTGATAATTCAATTTAAACAGCATTTCATGTCCTGCTAATTAGGCATAAACCTCGCATAAACTTGTGTGCATTATACATACTCGTAGGTAAGGTTTTTCTTGTCTAGTCTACTCCCTAAGACGAGGAGAGATTCGTGATGGCAGCATATTTATTATCTTATATATAAAAATCTTCTGTGCGTGTGTATGAAAGTGAACTCCTCCTAAACGGCTGTACCGATTTTGATGTTTTTTTTTTTGTGTGTGTTCCAGTGGATTCGAGAATGGTTTAGATTCACAATTGGACCCGGTAGGTGACGCTGCAGTCAAGTTGTAGGACTTTTTTATTTTAAGGGCAGGACAATGTCTGCCAGGCCAGATAGTCTTTATATAAAAATCTTCTGTGCGTGTGTATGAAAGTGAACTCCTGCTAAACGGCTGTAAGGTCTACCGATTTTGTTGAATTTTTTTGAGTGTGTTCCAGTGGATTCTAGAATGGTTTAGATCTATAATTGGTCAACGCTGCAGTCGAGTTGTAGGACTTTTTTATTTTAAGGGCAGGATAACGTCTGCCAGGCCCGCTAGTTTTATATATACCTAATAAATGGTCTACGTATTACCTACGCTTCTTTAAAAAGGAATTACCTGCTTACTACATTCATCTAGATATTATGTAAGACTTACTTAATGTAGTTAAGATACCTACTGGCATTTAAATTATAAAAACGGGCTATTATAGCCGCTGCTGAATTAATATTCACTGTTGGTAGGTATCTAAAGGATCTACTTACTTATTCCTTTTTTTACAAATTTAAAAGTAGCCCCACACTAGGAATTACTGGAAACAAATAAAGTCACATACCCAAACAGCGAGACCCGGAATTACTAGTACTATCTACAATTTCTATCTATCAACTGTCAGCAAGCCATACAAATATTTGACACGTGCGGGAATCGAACCCGCGACACGCCATCACTGCGGCAACTATGTCGTCGAACTTTATTATGTAGGATTATTTTTATTTTTACGGCAAGTATGTAGGTTCCTATTACAAAGCATCAGGCTATAAAACACTGTCCCCTCTGAAATACAGTAAATTTTATGTAGGTACCTAGTTAGGGGCTAGGGGTGATATGAAAATTAATAAATGATGAAATGCCCAAAGGCATGGAATACAAAATGATACGAACTGCAGTTCCGCATGGATTTCTTTAAAATAAACTTCCTGCTGTGTACCCCACTTATTCAGAGGGGCTTTCCAGTTATAATTAATGCTACAAAGTACAGTATCCGTCGTAAATGAGCAAACTTAATTATTATATCCATTAGATCTCGCAACATTCTTTGAAACAATGAAACGTAAAAGGGTGGGTAGATACCTACCCTTCTGGATCACCCTAGCGTAAAGGTACGTATAATAATAGTCGCTGAAAAGCTTATTTTCGTGAATAACGTGTTAAATAATTAGGTATATACCTACGTTCATTTATCAGGAATCAATATTGCATACGGCACCTACAGTAGGTGTGTACAAGTAATATTTAAACGCAAATAGCCTATATGTACCTATAGGTACCTACATGGTACCATGTCAATCGATTTTCTCCCATCACCTACGACCATTCCCAATGTTAGGATAGAAGCTGGGAGGGCGTGGGAGATATCCACCCAGCGAATATAGTCTGATTCGACTTGGTGAGTGTCACAGAATATTTAATAAATTATCGAAGGAATGGTTTTGTAATAGTTCCTCAAACTTTTTTCTTTTCCGCTTTGAGTGCAATGACTGTGGTAGGTACCGTAATGGAATATTTATAAATAAAATTGCACACAAAAATTAAAATGCACGCTGCCCGAAATCGAAGATTCGAACCTCAGAATTCGAACCATTAAAGTTTGAACCTCATCATCATCATCATGTCAACCTTTAGACGCCCACTGCAGGGCATAGGTCTCCCCCAAGGAGGGTTCAGCCGTAATCGCCATGCTTGGCCGATGCATGTTGGCGATCGCAGTTATGGTACTCAGAAGGACGCTGCTGCCCATCCTCTGGTCAATATCCCTCTGTCGCCTTCTACGACACCCACGGGTAGAAATGGGGGAAAGTTTGAACCTATATCCTACAAATAAAATACCTATTTTGTAGGTGATAGGTGAGTAACGGGGAAATGAAACAACTCGAAAAGGAGAAACTGGGCTCCTAGTACTCTCGTTTTTATTGTTTAAATATAAAAGCAATAAATAGGTAGTATACAATTTAAATTTATATTTTTTTTTTCAAATATTTTTTACTTCACGACGTATTTTTTTATTTTATGACATTAAGTCCGTGTCTTTACAGCTGGCAACTCCAGTGGATAAATGACTGACAGGCAGCGACGCCAGTGACAAGTGACAGTGACACTGACATGACAGTCGCCACAGTCAGTCGGTGAAGGCAATATTTATTTTGGAGGTTATTGCTAGCTACGCATGAAACCGCGTAAATAAGTGTAAATAAAGTTACCTACATTTATAAATAAGCATAAGAATTATCTTAAAATGCGTTTTGCAATTAAACAACTTAGTTGTGGTGGTGAACGAATAGGTACTCTAACCGGATTTATGAAATCACCAAACACTGTTATTGAAACTCCAACAGCTGCGTTATTAACTCAGGTACAGCAAAATATTGATAATAATATTATTGACCATTGTGGTTATAACAATATGTTGTTTAAATATTTGCTATGGTTTGGATGTATAAAATAACAGCAACAGTTCAAATACAATGCTGGAGGCCATGCTTTTACTTTTACAATTTTCCAAGAGACTAAAGTGTATTAAATTGTAAATGATTACTTAATAAACTATTTACATAATATGTATAAACATCTTCTTGATAGGATACAGAATAATTAAATAAAAAACAGACTAACGAGCTGTGGTATTTGGTCGTAAATGTAAGGCGTTGGCTTAATGAACACAAAAATATTTGTTGGATTAATCCGACGTTAGTAGTTAAAGGGTTAATACTCTAAAAATTTGGTTTGTAATAGTTTTGCAACACATCTTAATGAATGATTTTAGTTTGAAAATAGATTTTTAACTTTTTCAGGGTGGCAGTGTATCTCATCTTACTGCTGAAGTATTATCCAAAGTGTTTTCAACTCCACAACTATTATGGGTGCCAGTATCAAACTCCTTACAACTGGAAACGGGTATGAAGGCTCAAGGTGAAGGTGTCGCTAAGTTTGCTGGCTTACCAGAACATCTGATTTGTGTAACATCACATAATATGAGTGAACCAACCCCTTCTGGACATTTTGAGCTAGACAAAGTACCTCTTTGGACCAAAAATGGAAAGAAAATGGTTAATGCGGAAAGGTAAGAATTTAACTGTTTAAATCATGTTTGATACTACTTCCACAGCAGGAAAATGTATATTTTTTGTTAATAGTTAAACAGCTAAATTTTTAATGGAAAATATACTTACAAGCAGACAACCCTTTATAATTCCTGTACAAACGCTTGTACATGATAATAGCATTATAACAAATTTTTCTCCTGATATTTTGAACACAGGTATCTTGTAGTTTATATCTAAGTTTATATGCAAGACAAAAAAAACTTTCTGAGGAAACAAATGCAGTAAAAATGAATGAAAATCAGGTTTTTTTTTACAAATTTTATCTAAGCTTTTTCCATTAATAATGTTCTTAAACATTTTGAATGTTTATAAAACATCGTCATAGACACCTCCCATGCATAATAGAGATCCTAAATTCCAAAATATTTTACCAAAACTTGTAAGGCTTTTTCAAAAACACATATTTCCTGAAACAAGTTTTGTGAAAACTCTGTGCTCAAATTCTTGTGCGATTTTATCGCGTTCTCAGCATTGTGTTGGATGAAACAAAAAAATTAAAAATCATGTTTGCGCTGACGAAAGAGTATGGGAAGGGCCCTTTTAAAAATAAGAAATACTTACCTTTATATTAACCATTCTGCATTGAATGGTTAATATCTCTATGTTCTATGTTAGGGGGGTTTGGTTTCCGCACTTAGTCCTTAAAATGGACCATTGTACGTGAGCCATAGCGGCCGATTACTCCATGGTTAATATAAATATAAAGGTTATGGTGAAATGGTTAATATAAAGGTAAGTATTTCTTATTTTCTCAGTGCAGAAAGAGACGACTGGAAGAAAATGGAGGAGGCTTTCACCCGAAAGGGATCCAATGCAAATACACATAATTAACAAAATTGTACAAAAAACTCACTTTGTAATGGAATAAATTAAGCTTTATTATTATTATATTAACCATTCAAAAGTAGCTGTAGCTATTGTTCTGTAATACCTCCATCGGTGATTTTAAGTTTAAGACTTGCACTGCAAACACTCATATCAGTTGGGATGGCAGCTCACCTGAAGCTTACTTTACCTCAATTCTCCAAAGGAGATTTTTATAGAAGAGACTGGCTGGTTTCAACATACATAGTAATCTTTGCATATTCAGGCATTCTCAGCCCTCTGCAGTAGAACATATTTTGCTATCCTAGGAACATTAACTATTCATAATCAGTTGTCGCAAAAGACGACAATACCTATCAGCTAAAATGAAACAACTTTTCTGATTTCTGATCTAATGAATTTTCAGATATATGGATTTGATGGAAGTGTACAAACCAGAAATAATTTTGGCGATTGCAGATGGCCGAACATCACTGAATGAGGGGTACAAGAGAATTCTGAAGTCATTGGATAGGACCTGCAATATGTTAGATACTTGTGTATGTCGATATAAGGCCTCAAAGCAGCTTCGAGATAGTGCTCTCATTGGTTAGTATAAGACATAACTGTTTTCTATAGATATCTTAAAAATATTAACACTACACGGTCTAGGCAGTCAGAAAGAAAGTAAGGCGAGGACGCATCACAGACGCGGGGTTTTTTCTATCTACTACCTTTAAACAAGCAATTCTTGTATTATATATTCTGAATCTCGAAAACGGCTCCAACGATTTTTATGAAATTTAGTATGTAGGCGGGTTTCGGGGGCGATAAATCGATCTAGCTAGGTTTTATTTAAAATAACACGAAAATAAAAAAAATCGAGCAAAGCTTGGTCGCCCAGGTACTATTGAATAGTCGCGTCTATCGCCTCGCCTACGCCCAGTCCGCGACACGTGCTCATCAAGTCTTTTCCGTCGGTCTAGCGGCTTAGTATTTTAGATGGTGCATTTGCTCTTGGCAGCAAGCAAAAATCATAATGTTATTTTAACCTATATTTACTGGAGACAGCAATTTCAGGAATGAGTTCAGAGCTGCTTATCCCAATTCCTTTTGCATGTCTCAGCTTGTGTTAAACTGTAACATCTTTTATACTGGTTCCAGGTGTGGTAGTAGGCACTGGGATGCCGAAGAAATTAAATGAATCCATCAAGCATGTATTGAAACACAAAGACTCTCTGACTGGTGTAGCTTTGGCAGGAATAACTGATGCATCAGAAGAATCTGACAAGTTGGCAGCACAGAAATTAGATGATATTTTTAAGACAGTGGGTGTAAGTATCTGAAGTATATTCGATATTCCTATGAAATATGATTTGTTGTCATAATGGAATGAATGATGAATGAGGAGGGATTTGTGACTAAGTAGCAGCTGCATGGTTCAATCGACCATTCCTGAGATGGGCGAGCACGGCTGCTGCCTCACAATGTTTTCTGAAGTTTTCTAAAGTGCGGCTAAAACATGCTTTCCATAGTAGGGCTTTGCTTTAGGGCTTGCTTTTAAATACAGTCGCGCGGCAGCAGCGCTGCTTTGTAAATCCATATAAATAAAGTCGCGCGGCCGCAGCGCGACTGATAGCGCTGCAGTTGCGCGACTGTATTTAAAAGCAACTAATTTGAAGACGCCGTACTTCGGATTCGGAAACCACGTTAAGCCGTACGTCAGAAAAAACGAAAGCCGTACTTTGGAGAGCACATTATGCTCTACTTTGGAAAGCATGTTTTAGCCGCACTTCAGAAAACATTGTGTGGAAACCTGGATTTATAATGAAGTATTATATGATTTATAATGAATATAGGTATGAAATCTACGGTGGATGCAAGCGGCAGGTTTCCGCTCGTTGTGGCGTTCTATGGGGGCGGCCTTTGTTCAACAGTGGACGTCTTCCGACTGATGATGATGATGAAATCGCCAATCCGCCTTGACCAAGCGTGGTAATCAATGCTCACGGGCAGAGAAAGCATACTTTCTCTATATGACTAGAGGCCTTTGTGCCATTATGCCCATATGGGACATTAATAACATGCGTCAGTTGACGAAATACCAGCAAGTCATTGAAAAACATAAACGTTCTTCTTTATTCTACACATCATCGCGTGCATTCTTGAGACATGACGCAATATTTCGTGATATTAATGACATCAGAATGGCTCTGTAGCTAATCCTAAGTCTCATGTGTCAGTCAACGGTAATACAATCTTTTTTTAAGGTTCCGTACTCAGTGTCGGGATCCTTCGCTGTCCGTCCTCTGCAAGCAGGCTGTATCTTTTGAACCGTACTAGGAAGAAATGTCTAATTTCTTCGATCGACATTTCTTCGATCTTTAGGTAGTTACTATATTGTTCGGCGGCCGTCTGTGGTACTCGGGCTTTCTTAGGGTGTTACCAGACCAATCGATCGACGGTGTCGATCCATGGTAGAATGGATGAGTCGACGTCGATCGATAGTTTCTACCAGACCAATCGATCGATCGATGATAGAATAGATTAGTCGACGTCGATCGAGCTGCTTGATTAGCCGCACCGCGCGCCGTCCGCTCCCCATTATCACTTGCTTCCCGTCTGCGCCCCGCGCGCTGTCTACCTGGCCTGCGCGTCCTCTTGTAAATACATTTCGAAAGAAACTGATGGATTATAGCCGGGGTTAATCGATCAACGTCGATCGATGCCATCGATCGATTGGTTAGTCGAACGGTATCCGTCGATCAGCCAAAGCTACCACACCAGTCAATCAACGTCGATCGATGGCATCGATCGATTGGTGTAGTAACACCCGTTATGTCTATGAAAATATTTTTATTGAAATATTTTGTTCATAAAAGAAGAATTTTAAACGTTGCCCCACACTAGGAATTTCTGCTATATCGTGGGTACACACAAACACACAATACGCAACAACCAGACTTGAAACGACTATTTTGTACGCCATACAAATATTTGTTCCGTGAGGAGATCGAACCCGCGACCCGCGGCGCAGCAGCCAATCGCTCAGCAACTGTGTGTTAGTATTGAATCAGTTATGCCTATTGCCTATTTGTAAGCGTATAAAACCTATGGAAAATAAAACAAAAAAATATTAGAATTTTCCACAAACAATTCATCATTTCATTCAGCGTAAATAGCGTGACGGTATAGAATGTGTTTACTAAACCTACGCAAGTCAACTTATTCTAAAAATACATAGTTAGGAAATAGTTTACGTAACCATATTATAATTCGTCATTTTTCACCTTGAACAGGCATGTCAAAATGTATGTTAGGTTACGTACAATAAACAACGTATTACGTTTGCATTTTACGATAACAATATCACGTGTAGGTACCAAAGACTGCATGCACGCATGTTGTTATCACCTTTATAGATTAGTAGATAAGAATATTATTACCACACCATAAACTTCCACTGACAAGCATGGTCTTTCCATTATTATTATATCACTCGGTAGGTGCCTTGACAGGTACCTACATTAAACTATTTTAGAGATGATTGGGTGGGTCAGTTATCATTAGATATTACTAGGTCAGGAAAATGCAGCTAGTACTACATGTATAGAAAATAATAAGTAATAGACAGAAAAATATACTTACATTCATAATTTGTTATTCGTCATGCACAATCTTCTTCCTCCCAAATAGCAATATGCTTCAGCAGTTTACATTTATTGATTGACTAGCCGATGCCCGCGACTTCGTCTGCGTGATACCTAGTCTGTTATCTGCGGGGCTTCCATTTAAGTATTTATTTTTTTTAAATAAAAGTAGCCTAAGTTACTCCTAAATAAAAACCTGTTATTTTGTCATTACAAACAGACACTTCAATTTTGTTTATTTGTATTAAGCTGACCCGGTAAACGTTGTATTGCCATATATAGGGTGACTGGTAATTAGTGTACGATACTTAAACACGTGATTGTGTTCATGATAACAAACAACTCTCCCGAAGAAAAAATGTTTTTTGTACTGGTTCAATTTAGGTCACAGGCGCGCGCGCGCGTCAATTTCATACGGCTGTTGTGTTATTGTGATAAAAGCGTAACAGACAGAGTTACTTTCGCGTTTATAATATTAGTGTGGATGTGGATAAATGAACTAAAAAAATAAAGTTTAAAAACTAAAACCCGACCACAACAAAAAGTGATTTAAAAAGTACGAAACAAGAAAATATTTCACAGAAATTAAGACAGGTACAAACTGGTCAAGGTAAAGCCGTGGTTGCATGCCATTATAATTCATGTTCATCGCACCCATATGGGATACAGGCATGCAACCACGGCTTTACCTTGACCAGTTTGTACCTATGTCTTGATTTCTGTGTGAAATATTTTCTTGTTTCGTACTTTTTAGATCACTTTTTGTTTTTAAACTTTATTTTTTTTTTTACTATTTTGGAGTTTAAATGTACTGGTAATCTTTTTTTTCTGTTAATCATTTGTGACAAGTCGCAGCTAAGTATTATATATTTAAAAGGTACTAGTAAACCCCTTTCCAATGATACCAAACACGGTGTGCGTATCATAATCTAATTGGTAATCTTTCCTTTTTTTTAAATAATTTGTGACAAGGTACAACTAAATATCATATATTTTAAAGGTACTAGTGAACCCCTTTCCAATGATACCAAACACGGTATGCTTGTCTTCATTATTTTTTTTATCTTGGTTTTTTGGTCCGCCGGCCATATAGCCTATAACTAGCGGACCAAGACGCTTCTAACGGTACCTCATTTGTTCAGTTCTGATAAGTAGTTTAGGAGCTATGAGCAAACAGATGAACATACATACATACATAGCCTGTCAAAATCATAACCCTCCTTTGGCTTTGCCGTAGTCGGGTAATAATCTCAATAAGAGTTGAAAATTGCGTGCAAGTTATAATTCCACGCGCAATTCATAATGCAAATTGCAAAGGTTGCCTGTCAAAGATCGCGAAAAGTCAGCTCATTGTAACACTCTTGTAACTACTTATCTTAAAACGTTCAATTTGTATCTTGTTATTAAGAGTTTTTTTTTTCTATATAACTCCAGGACGCGCTGCCAAAAGACTTCCTACGAGTGCTAGAAGGTTGTTGGAACCCAGCGATCATAGTGGCAGCTATAGAAAACGGCTGGGATGTATTCGACGGCTCATACCCAACTAAGTTGAGCAATGCAGGATATGTACTGACGCTAAACTTCGACGCAGATCGACATAGTACTGAACCCTGTATCTTAGATCTCAATGACGAAAGGTATGTTTAATCTTTCGGCCTTTCTGCCTTGATCTTCCTCATTTGAATGATAATGAACGGTTTATTATTCCTCAAGGTTTTCCTCAAGTTTTGTCTAATACAAGGTCAAAGGTTTTGTTTTATTACTTATCACAGACTATACGGTTATGAAGGGTAGAGGTGAAGAGCAATATCTCGTATGTTAAGGCTGCTCTCTCGAGAAAAGCTTGAAAGAAGCATGCAGATGAAGCAACTTTTCGTCGGCATTTACAGAGAAATGGGTATCAGAAAAAAATTGTTAGTAATCTACATGATATGATACGTAATTTGGTTGAGCAACAATTTTTCTATCGGTATGACATAATAAGAAAAAAAAAATGTCAAATCACCTCCAAATCATTGAGACGAAACCATTTTACTCCTTAATTTCTTATCAATATAATATTTTAAAAAAAAATCTACTGCTTTGCAATACAAAGGAAAATGATTTGGTTTTGTTTCTTTTTACAAATATGTATTATTTTTATTACAATAAATTAAATATGCGTCCGATTAAAGACTGCGTCTACGTCACCCCCGCACTCGTCCACAAATTCAGTACGGGCCAAATGCTCAAGGTTATTGGTATGTATACAAGCCTCAAGTTGAAAAAGTGTCCAGCTTTATGAAGCAACTTCCGAAACCCGCCAAAATGGCGCTAGCGTAGGCACAGGGTGTGGTATGAATGTAACCATAGATCTGTGATTGTAGCAGTTGGTATCGGATTGAAGTATGCAGAGTTAGAAATTTTGTACCCGGTCGCGATTGTAGCGCCCCTTTATGAGGCACATTTTCATACACAGAGATCGTGCTCCTTTCCTCTACCCTCTATTTATACGGTCAAGTAGTTTCTATACTTCGAATTATGAAATGACCATAGACTATGTCGTTGGATTTCCAAACTTGTTCTGGTGACCAAAGTTCAAACTCCGAAACTGTGGCCTTGCTGCAGCGCCAAAAACTACTACGTTAAAATGTCAAAGTGCACGTGTTAGCCCACGAGTGTTCGTCTGCACGTGTTTATCTGGTAATCGTCACATTTAAGATGTAAGCAGAGCAAAACAGCATGTTTTGTAACGGTGCTGTTTATGTGTTTGTCCTCAATTCCATCTATACATTATTACAAAAAGTTTGAATTTGAAGGCCGTCACAGACGTAGCTATAGTATATATTAATATACGTCAGATGTAGCTATAATCTATATTAATATACGTCAGACGTAGCTATAATGAAGGCATATTACGATCAGCTAATATTTTTACTACGCCACCAAAATATGTGGACAGATATAGCAAGGCATATTAATATAAATTTCAAAAATGTGAAACAAACAACAATCGCAGACGTAATTAGGGCGAAAATATATTATTATATTATAGCTACCGTGTGTAGTGTGGTGGCTAGCTATAATAAATATTATAGCTACGTATGTGACGGGCTTGATAGGAGTTTAGGCGACCCTCAACAGTTTGTAGATGATGATGATGACGACTATATACGTGGTATTATATTATATGTGGTTCGGAACTGCTTCCAATTCCGAATACCACTCCCTTGACATTATTTCCATCTATTATTAAGTATCTATTATTTTGTTATAACATCAATCATAAGTAAAATTGTGCTTTAGCCAAAGAGGTTTTTAAATGGAAATATTTCCTAATTACAGAAAAACTTATTTCTAAAAATAGATTTAATATCTATTCTGTTGGAAGTTAATTACATAAACACAACTGCCTTTTTTATGTAATTATTGTAAAATGTTTTATCATTCACTTTTTGTTTAAAAATACAAAGTTCCTGTATAGGTAAAAAGTAGTTACAAAACAACAGAGTTACACCATCGTAAACAAATTTTAAGGCAATTCATGTTCAAATTACAGGTATAAAGAAGATTTTACCCCAGTATTAGAAGGATGCGAATGTTTAACTTGTAAGAAACACACGCGGGCCTATATACGACATCTTTTAAATACCAGGGAAATGCTTTCCTCTGTTTTACTAAGCATGTAAGTATTAATAATAATATATCATTTTGTTTTGGGTAACAAAGACCCGTAACATGTATACCTTACAGTCATCACACATATTTGTAAAAACCACAAAAATAAACTATTGTTCACGAAGTGACGGCGTCGTATTGCGCTACGTGGTGTCGCGTAGCCTTCCGCGGAATCGCCGATACACAACGCCCTTCGACCAAAACTCTTCCTTGTGGAAGGTCTGCATCTTCTCTTACAGTGTAGAAGTTTTGACTGTAAACAGGTGGAAGGGTCATCGACAAAGTACCTGATCTGTAGTCCATTTATAATAGCATTAGAAAAAAAGAGACTCGTAGAAGCAGGAATGCAAAACATTTTATTTCGAAGACAAGGTTAATCAATTTTAATTAAAATTGTTTTAACTAAACTTTGATAAATAAGATAAGATAGTACTAAATATGGACGTATAATATTACATACATATAATACACAAATACCAACACTCGTATATAACAAAATAAAAGTCATAAGTATTTTGAATTTATGCTTTATTTTTAATAACGTTTTCATCTCACATTACAAACTTAGAACAATACGTACGAATCAGCGGTGTGCCTTCCATTAAAGCCTAAAAGCCAGGCTTGCAATCAATAATGCGAGACAATAAAAAGACAGCACAAAAATGAAATATCTCTAAGTAGGTTCCTAGCTATTCATCTGACATCAGACATCTGTCGGGCTTGCGCTAACTTTGACTCCTAGGCACGCTACTGGTATGAATGTAACAACCTATCACAATGACGATTTAAAAATTAAGGATAAAGGAAGTAAAAAGTTTTTTTTTTTAAATATTTTATTAAAATTACAACTTACAACACACAAGCTATCATCAGAAGATGAAGATGAAGAAGTTTCACCAACTTTAATAATAAACCTTTCTACCACATCATCCATTATGCCATCAAGTTGGCGAAACCTTTCCTGCCATCGTTCTGGCGTAATATTGGCTAGAGCTTGTGGGAGTAATCGTTTCACCTCGTCTAATTTGAACGTTTTATTATGTTGGGCCACATAACCCTTCATTTGAGCCCATAATATTTAAATAGGGTTGAGCTCGCAGTGGTAAGGGGCGAGGCGCAATACTACAATACCCTTCTCTCTAGCCATCTCATCCACTACAAATTTTGGTATAATTTGATTTTTACTTTTTCTAATAAAGTTGCCTGTTGGTCTTTTTTTTTAAAAGGAATATCTTTACTTTTTAACCACTTCTGTATATCTGCTTTTTACGTTGCTGTAGTTGGCAGATTCTCTAGTTTCCTGGAGTGGTATGATGCATTGTCCAATACAATTACGCCACTCTCAATTTTGGTCAAAATTAATTTGAACCACTTTACGAAATTAAATGCGTCCATTTCAGAGTGGTAATCTCCGTCACCTCTCTTCGCATCAAATATTAAAGCACCATCTGTTAAAAGCCCTTCAGTTGATCCTGTGAAATAAAATTAATACAAGTCAATTATTCCGGACCCCCTATATAATTTGACTGCTGGAAAAAAGTTTTATTATTTAATATAATTAACTAGCAACAATATTTTTTATAACTTTAGTAGTTCTCTTTTCATGTGTGTCCCTTTTTCATGCGTTTCATGTGTTTAAGGTTTAATCGTAATACAATAATATTACTTAATTCAGTCAATGATAGAGTGTTCATTCATTAATGGTGAGGACAGTCAACAGGATAATATTTAAAGCAAGTGTAAATAAATCAAGTACGTACAGTCAGCAACAGAAGTCGTTGAACATAATTTGTTTCAAATATTTTCTAATCATTATTATTTAGCATAAGTGGTTGACTAAAGTATATTACAAAATAAACTTGTCATAATTGAACTACAAAAGTCGCTGAACTCAGTTAAACCATTAATTGCTATACATTACTACCGACAAAATGGTATGTCGAAAGTCGTAACATGTCAGGAGTGATAGAAAAGAATGTCATTTTGAGTCATCTTTTGATAAATTAATATTAAAATCACCACAAATTATACACCGCATGCTCTGTAATAAATACAAAAGTCGCTGAGCATAGCTAATTTCCTACATTTGCTGTTCGTTAAACCCGTTCGCTCCAAGGCTCTAAGTATCTGGCGAAGCGCAGCGCACCGCATTTTTCATAATCAAAACATTGCCGAATTAACACAGCTACTAGTTCAGAATATAATTTAATTAATAACAATATCAATACATATTGAAATTAAAATCTAGGACAATATTTATTTATTTGTAATATTAAACAAATATCAATAATGGGTAGGCAGGCACTACATATATATTCAAATATAGAACGTAAAAATATATTAGACAGTAACATTCCAATATTTAAAAAAAATTACTAGTTTTACATGCGATCTTGTTTTTCAAAACAATAAATGAACCGGTGGCGTTGAAACTGAGTAACGAGAGATAATCAGACGCAAATTATTGAGATCCCTTTCCCGCCCAAAAGCCCATATCTGAACCTCATAGAGAACCTGTGGGGTCTTATGGTGCTATCATGGGATCCTGATACTCCCTGAACAAAGGAAAATATAAAAAAATTACGCATTAAGCATCTGGGAAGAGTTCAGGGGGCGAGATACACGCCACAATTTATGACTAAGTAAAAATTGATTGTCAACCAATCTAATTTTTGAAAATGGCCAGATCCCTCAGAGTGAAAATTTTTGCCCAGCCATGGAGGTAAAAATACCCCGGGTATATAATTAAATTTGCATAGTAAACGCCATTTACGTTATGTTCAAATAAATGATCCACCAATAAAACTTTTAATCGATACAGGCGCTAATGAGTCGTTTATAAGCCCAGAAGCTTACGAAAAGTTTTACCCGCATATCCCACTTGACTATGACCCTTTTCTGGTCACAAATACCCACGTGACTACCCAAAATTATTTATTACTCGTTAACTGTGCCCTGTTTCGATGAATTTAAAGATTATATTCCGATAAAATTATACTTGTACAGATTTCATAACTTTTTCGACGGGTTGATAGGTTGCGAGCAATTACAAAAATAGAACGCTAAAATCGACCTTGCTACGCATACGTTAGAAACCAAATTCACTAAAATTCCTATAATCTTAAACAAAGTTGGGCTTTCCTTTGAACTGCCTATACTAGGTACCATTTTCAAGCTTTGTACCAAAAATCAATTAAATGATTTTTTAAATTTTTGCCCCGTTTCAACACGATTTATCTTTCGTAACAGCTGATTATGTCTATACGCTTAGGTCATGCACCATAAAACGATATAATTATCTGAGTACAACCTACGATGCGTTGTTGCCGGTGTGACGCAAATCACAAGTACAACCAAATATTTTCGCTAAAAAGATGCCAATTCAAACATGGAAGCAATAAATACACACACACTTGCACTTTCGTTACTAAAGTGACAATCATAGCAAAACATCCCGCGCGTAAAAGAAATAGAAATAGGTCAGTGTGTGCCGCCCGCTTTGACACGAGATAACACACGCCGCGCTCAGGCGCGCGCGACGTTGCCGCTTTGTCACCTAGGTATCTAAGGTCAGTTTAATTTATTTACAAAGGTGGTTGCGTTTTACTCTGATTTAGTTTGTTTGAAGAAAAAAAAATCTCATTTATGGTGCTTTTTATTTTTATACCGTATCGAATTAATACTAAACACGTATAGTATACGTAGTGTAATTTATTTATTTTATTTATTTATTTAATTACCACTTTAAGCACAATGTACAGAGGCGGACTTAATGCCATAGGCATTTTCTACCAGTCAACCTTTGGGTGATGCAGAGACACGTAGTGGTAGGTGTAAAGAAAAAATAATTAAATTAAGACTAAGCTAAACTACAAGGATATAAAAATAAAACACTATAAATATATAATATAAATACTATATAAATATAACATCATTTTAATGCCCCTCTGTCATATTAACTCTGAATCCTGAATGCTTAAACTTTTACCAAACTACGATACCTGCACAAACTACTCAGTTAATCAAAGTGCCTACTGATATTGCTCAAGGAGACATTTACATTGAAGAACAATCCATTTCTGATTGCTACATCAGCGAATGCTTATCATCCGCCGAAAATAATCATACTAATGTAACCCATCCGATATTCCGAAAACGGCATTTGTCTAGAGCAAGGGCATTTTGAATACGTTAGAATGCTTATGGGATCAAAAAAATCTCCGGCTACATTTCAACGGGTCATTGACAATGTTCTTCGCGGATTGCCAAATTGTACCACGTACGGTCACCAAAAGAGATAAGTATCCATGTCGCCGGGAATAGTTGTTGTGGAAAAGTTTACTTAGAAACGGATGGGTGTTTATAAATAAAATAAAATACAATTAATAGAGAATAAACAGTTCAATGATTTAATTAAATTTCACTTGAAAGCTTCCATTGGTTTCTAAGTAACCTTCAACTGTTTCCGGCGACATGGATACTTATCTCCTTTGGTGACTGTACATGGACGATATTTTGGTATTTTCGACGTCCTTGCAAGAACATGTAGTTAATTTACGCGCCATATTTGGACGCCTTAGAAATTCAAATTAAAAAATTCAGATGGATAAGTCGGAATTTCTCAAACACGAAACTCCCTATCTTGGTCATATAATTACTACAGACGGTGTGAAACCAAATCCGGATAAAATATCACCTATTGTAAATTATCCAATTCCTTGGTTATTACAGACGTTTTATACCGTATTTCGCACGAGTCACCAAACCCTTTACGTCATGTCTTAATAAAGGCGCTAAAATGAATTTGACCCCAGAGTACTTGACCTGCTTTGAACACTGCAAAACTCTTCTTACAAATGACCCTGTTCTTACATATCCAGATTTTAACAAATAATTTATTTTAACCACAGACGCCTCAAACGTGGCCTTGGGAGCAATACTTTCTCAGGGACCTATCGGTTCTGACAAATCCATAGCCTACGCATCTAGAACTTGAATGATAGCGAAATTAATTACTCCACAATCGAGAAAGAGCTACTCGCAATAGTCTGGGCTACAAAATATTTTAGGCCTTACCTTTTCGGCAGAAAATTTTAAATAATAACGGATCACAAACCCTTAATTTGGCTTATGAATCTTAAATAAAATCATTAAAGGAAATCTTAATCAAAATCATTGTTCACTCTTGCACAGAAAGTCATAATTAAAACATTTTAACAACCCGTGAAGTCTCTTATTGCAATCCCCATTATTGCATTTTGACTCTCGGTCTATAGCGGAACGAGTGGGAAAAAAGTTCCAATCGTCTCCACTGGGGACGAACGAAACTTTTTTTTTTCCCACTCGTCCCCAGTGAGGACGAACGAAACTTTTTTCTCCACTTGTCCCCAGTGGGGACGAACGGGAATAACCCGATAAATCAGTTCATCATTCCATACTTTCCGTCAAAGATCTTAAAAATATGATAACCCAACTAAAACTGACTTCCCTCCTCGCGCGCGATCGATGCAGATGTGATTTGTTTACGCTGCTGATTATAATTACGATTATCGTGTTCCGTGATCGATTTTTGGCTCGTGAGTTGTTTTTAGTTGTGTGCTATTGTGCTAAGTGCTGGTATCGTAAGTTTTTATACGTGTTTGCTTCCGTAATTACTGGTAATTAGTTAATTTTGTCAGCTATCGGTGAGTACATTTATTTTCTTTAGAGTGAATTAATTATTAAATCAATTTATTTATTTCGCGATACCCTATCGCGAAATAATTTATTTGTACGTCAATTTTCACTTTCTACTGGTTTGTTTCCTCTAAATTGTTGATGTTATCCAATAATGATGACCCGCCTGATCGTGGCGGGGAAATATTACGTAGAAATGCAATAACACCAAGGGAGGGCCGCGCCCGCGTCAACCTCCGCTAATACTAAACGTTTGTTTAGCGAAATGTCTCCATCTTACGTTTCGCCCGATGATAGGTCCAAACGGCTCCAAATTAAATGTCAATACTGTAAATAATAATTATGTCAATACCGAAAACAAAAAGGTGTCCTACGCGGACTCGTTAAAACTTCGCTTGCCTAAAGTGGCTCCAGTCTTAGAGTCGCGGGCGCCGCTGCCGTGTGTCGTTGCTTATTCCACAGCGGAACGCTCAGCTGATTATGCGTCATAATCCGCGGCTAAACAAGCCCTTATGAAAGCGATTAAACCAAGTGATGACGGTTTTCAAATCGTAGGAGTTAAAAAAACCGCTAAGTCAGGCTGTCCGATACTTAGTGGAATGTTCTAAAATATTAAGTAAATAGTGTACAATAAAGTATCAAAGCGAGTGGACGTATTTCTTTTCTACATCCGTGCCTTCATTCAAAATTGAACCTTAACGCACTAAACATAATGGTCATTACGGATAAGTTGATGGCACGGCTAGATAACTCAAACGCGCGAATACAATAGGGAGCCGCTGAGATCAGGATTTTTTTTGTATTGACTGAGTAGTTGTTTACGAATTTGTGGATTTAAGTGTAATAACATAATTACGACTGACTTGTTACGGTGATATTAGTGAATTATAAAGTGAAAAATGACAACACCGACTGCGGAACAAAACAAGTTTATATCTACTTTAGAAGAAAGAAAGAAGTAGAAAAATAATAGTGAATTTGGTCTTAAAAAGGTTTGCACAGAAGAAAGTTAATAATCAATCGGCAAATCAAATTAAAACACTACTTGATGCTACTGCGGAATGTCTAACCAGTCTAAATAATTTGAAAATAGCTACTGATTCTTGGGATCCAGTAATAGTATTTCTGGTGGGACAGAAATTGGATACAGAGTCGCTAAAAGATTGGGAACAACAAGCTCATAAAATAATTTTGACGAACTGCCTTTTTTTTATCCTAAACACTAACTACTAATAAGATGGATAGTTTAAGCGTAGGTCAATTAAATCTTCACAATGATAGAGTGGCGACATCCGAGTTGGATAGATTAATTATCGATTACAAGTTAGACGTAGTACTTGTTCAAGAGCAATATCAAAACGCGCGCTTACGTCACAAAGTGGTACAGCTGCATTGCAAAGCACGAGCCGGAATTTACGTTTCACGTTCTTCTAACTTTACAGTAACATCTTTACGTAACCTTATGACTCATCACTGTGCCGTTGCAGAGATTTCTTCAGCTTCCTTTAAAGTCTACGTTGTGAGCTGTTACTTTAAATATTCTGATCCTGTTGCTCCTCATATACATAATCTCCGTCACGTCTTGCGGTCGCTTGCGGGCCACAAAGTCATCGTTGGCGCGGATGTTAACGCGTCATCGTCCCTGTGGTATGGCAAGGTTCGGTCCTCGGATTCCGAACGACGCTGCGCTGTCGAGGATTTCATTGCTGAAATGAACCTATCGATCCATAACACCCCTGACGCACCACCTACTTTTTGCAGCCCAATGGGCGAATCTTGTATTGACGTCACACTTTCTAGTTTAGACGTACGCTTGGATAGGTGGCGTGTCCTACCAGGCGCGTCTTGTAGCGACCATCGCCTGATCGTGTACGAATTTGTTCCGATGTTTACTCAAGGTCCGTCACATATTAGTGGTAATTTTAAATATAAATGTAAAGGCGCGAATTGGGAATTCTTTAGCTCGCTTTTTGCGTGCCACGCCAAAGACTTCACTCACACCGGATTGTCAGCTGAAAAGAGTGCTGAAATTATGTCAGACACCTTTACTTACTGTGCTGACATCGCCATTGGTCGCCGATCTATGACCAATGTTCGGAGATGTGATTGGTGGAGTGACTATTTAGTTGAACAACGGAAAATTTATCGCAGAGCGCGTAGACAGCTTAATAAGCTTAAAAAACGTAAGGTTACCGGGGACCTGCTGACTTTTGCATTAAATACGTTTAGAGTTGCCAAGTCACGCCATAAAGCTTTGGTGGAAAAATCTAAGGATAATTTACTGCTCCTTTATGTCACGAGTTTAAGGCTAATAGATCAGTCGACCTTGCTTATGTCCAAAACATTAAAGTAAATAATTAACATACCACCGGTATCGAAGAAACAACGGAAGTTCTGCTTAATACTCTGATACCCGATGATTCACCTATGAACAACAACGAATACCATCAACAAATCAGAGCGTGGGCTTCGGTGCCACCTGAATCACCAGCGTCAGATCTACCATCCACTGACGACTTCATAAACGTTGTCAAGAGACTACCAGTCAACAAATCATCAGGTGAAGATCATCAGGTCATCTAATAGAATGATTATAGAAGCGTGTAAAACAGCCCGGGTGACGCGATCTTAACTGTTTAAAACCGGTGCATTGCGGAAGGTATTTTTCGTCGTATATGGCGACGTGACTTTATACGAATTATCCCATAGAGTGGCGACAAGCCCCCGGATGACCCGAAGTCGTACCGGCCCATAACACTACTACCATCTTTGGGAAAACTCCTGGAGCGCCTTATCGTTCCACGTTTACTACCGGATGGACCAAAATTTCATAATAATCAATTCGGTTTCATCAAAGGTAAATCTACCGTCGACGCGGCACTATCTGTTAGGTAAATTGTTAATTCGTCCGAACATAAATACGTCATTGGGATCTTTCTCGATATCTCAGGGGCTTTTGATAACACATGGTGGCCTATGCAACTACTTAAGATGAAAACCCGTGGTTGTTACAGAAACATCTATACTCTTGTTTACTCGTACTTTTTAAACGGCTCCGCGAAGCTCAAACTTTGACATCATTCTATGTCGAAGGCTCTAACCATGGGATGTCCTCAAGGTTCAGTTATCAGTCCATATTTATGGAATGTAGATTTTGATGATTTGCTTGCGATTCCACTTCCTTGCGGTTGTTCATTAACCGGTTACGCGGACGATGGCCTTCTGCTTATTCAGGCAAGTACCCGGGCTGAGCTTGAGAATTAGGCTGACACATGCCTTCGTTTAATATCTCAGTGGGGCGACCGAAACCGTCTAACCTTTGCACCTCACAAAACCTATCAACTTATTTTAAAAGGTAATCTTAAATCATGGCCTAGTATTAAATGTAATAACGTTCCCGTTAAAAGAAAACAATCAGTGTGCTACCTTGGTCTGGTCTTAGAGAAAAACTTTTCATTTATTGACCAAATAAAAACAGTTGGTGAAAAAGCTAAAAATAACTTTTATGCCTTGACGAGTATATCTAAATCCACTTGGGGTCTATCATTATTAACTTTAAAAACTATTCATGGGGCTACCTATTTGGGATGTATGTGCTACGGAGCACCTGTTTGGGCTGATAGGGCCACCATAGGGGCGGTACGACGTAAATTGCTTCAAAGTCAACGTTTGGCTTTAATATTTTTATGTAAAGCATATAGGACCGTTAGTACTGAAGCCCTTCCGGTTCTAGCAGGCGTGCTTCCAGTCGATCTTGAGGTGCAACGACGTGCTGCAATGTACTATTCCACGTGAGAGACCATGGACGCAAACTTTTTAACTCAACGTGACCGCGCTAAGATCTCTAGATTATTTAAACCACAGACTGACGTCTGGGAGGAACTTTTATCCGAGTGGCAGTGTAGGTGGGATGATTCTAGCAAGGGCCGTCACCTTCATCAGTTCTTTCCATCCGAACGTGAGCGGCTGGCCAGGACATGGCTAGAGGTGGACCACTGTGTTGCCCAATTTCTAACAGGTCATGGCAACTTTAAAAGTAAATTATTTTCTTTCAAGCTTGTTGCTTCGCCTTTGTGTCAATGTTCTACATCTGACTGTGAATACGAACAATCTGCACATCATATCTTATGGGAGTGTATTCTTTGGCAGAAAGAACGCAATGTTATGTTGGATAGTGTACAGGCTACATCCGGAGCAGTTTATTATGCGGACCTTGTGGAAACTAGAACTAATTTCCGTGCGTTCAAGCGATTTTGCCATACCTATTATTGGAATCAAATTTAATGTAACAGCTCACTTTTTAGGGCCCATCAATTATGTCAATTAAAATCCGTGGTGCTTAGCAACTGGGTTTCTCCCAGTTGTAAACGCCCTTTGTACCTATTGGCCTAGTTCTGTTCTGTCTTCTGCTTGATTTGGAGGGAAGTGGAAAATATGCTTTTCTTACTCCTCCGCTGTTCTTTTCTGATTAATTTCGTTGCGGGATCCAAGACAGTTGAATCGTTTCTCTGGGACTCTTCGAGCTTCATTGCTCTGGCGCTTTTCTGGTGGTCGCCACTGTTGATTCTGGCTTACAGGAGTTACAGCGGTTAGGGAATGGTGTGGAGGGCTTGTCCCATAAAAAAAAACCAACTAAAACGCATTTATAGATCCGACAAAATAATTTACTTAGATATTAGAAATTATTACGAGATTCTTAACTTAGCTTCATTTTTTACTGAGTCCACAGTTGTAGTAGTTATAAAGTTTCCGATCACATTTGCTAACGAGTATCAGTTATGTATATAAATTGTGCCCTGTTCCAAATAATAATAGCGTAATTATAGTACCACCTGCACCTTATATAGCATCCAATTCTCAGGAATTTGAGTATATATAGGCTGAATGCCCGAAGGTCAACTCCTGGCACCTATGCGTGCAGAAGATCGTCCACCAGATTACGTCAAAAACCGACTGTATTCAAAAACTCATACAATCTCAGGAGATAGATGTAACGTGCAAAACCACGTCTATTTCCCATACCACAATTCCATTTTATTCACTGATACTATGCGGTGCAAGCGCACTGAGCATCTGGTATATCATTCCTCGCCGCCGTCGAGCTGCGAAAGTAAATATAACAACTCTGGCAGCTAATACCGAGTTGACAGAAGATGAAAAAAGAGCCGCAACTTTTGGCGTCAAGGTCACCAAATAGTTGCTCATCTGGAAGGGGAGGTGTTACGAGGCCAGCCTGCAAGCTCAACACATCGTACCGACAAGGCGACCGATCGTATTACGATACCGCTCGTCCATCGTCATCGACTATTGTCATCGCCTTTCTTTACCTAACTTCGGTGGGAACGGACATTGAAACATTAAACCTTTTACCTTTTACCATTTTATAATGTGAAATTGTAAAACTTAAAATAAATTTCTAAACCTAAAAAGGACTTATTCATTGGAGTTTCCAGACACACGCCCCCACACATAACTAGTTGATTTTGGATTTTATATAATTGTAATTGTAGTTTTTAAGTTGTGTAAAGATATATGTAAATACACTCGGCGTCACAAAAATCGCACCTCTTTAAGAATTCCCTTCAAAGTCATTTTAACCCTATTAATCAATGGTATATGTAATGTATGGAATGAAACACGGTCAATTGCGAACTGAGGTGCGTTTATTATGTGAAACCGTAATAAGTACTAATGTGGGTACATTACAAAACCGTGTATACATGACATTTTTCTCCCCTTAAAAGTAACAAATACATCTTATTACCTACTTATTCTATTTATTATAATTACTTTTACCGATCTTATTATAATACAAGAACTTTAATAAAATTACAAAATATCTAATTAAGTATGAAGTAAACTATGCTAAGATCAATAATGAACTTTTTACTATCATACAACAAAATAGTGTTATGCTCGTAGACTTATTTCTTTTGAGTTATGTACTTAAATTATTTCATGCTAGTTCTAATTATACTGTTAAAATATTTTTAATCCATAAATCAATCAATGTGTGAAAAACATGCGTAAAGAAACATGACACTTTTTGGTAAATACAAACTTGTTCACGCACTAGTAAATAAACCATCATATAATCTTTGTATAGTTAGTTGAGTTATTATTTAAGGTTTCTGTTTACACGTGGTCGTAAAATCATTTTATGTGGACTATACGTCCGTTGTCGGCGTTCTCGACTATGAGCAACATCAGTAGTAGTACTTAGATCGGGCATATTTACGTCAGGCTGTGGCTGTTCGATGCTATGGCTTGCGGCTCCGGACGTCCCGGCCTTGCTGACATCATCGTGCCCTGTCTCACACAGCTGTGGTGGGGATCCACCTTTGTCATGTGTAGAAAAATCTTTAGTTGGAGTGGACCATAAATCAACGTCATTCTCATCAATACTTTTACTGTGACCCTGACCAGTGTTTTCCTGCACCTGTGTTTCATTTAAATTAATACCTGACCAGGACTGTCTAGACTGCCTTTTGGTGGTTTTGTTAATAATTTGATCTACGTGACGTTTATGAATACGACCGTCGTCTAATGTCTTGACTTTGTAAGATAGAGGACCTGTTCTATTCACAACGATACCTTCTTTCCACTTATGAGGACTACCGCCAGTATAGTTTCTAACTAACACAGAGTCACCGGACGCTGCTTCACGCATTACGCCACCGTGCCTAGTCTCTTGTTCAGCTTGCCTGTCGCGAACCAAATCTTCGGTACAAGGCCGCAGCAGATCTAACCTACCACGTAAGCGGTGACCTAACAGAGCAACCGCAGGCTCTTTTTGTGTTGTTGAATGTTCAGTATTCCTGTATGAAAACAAGAATTTACACAATGCGGCATTGTAGTCCTCATTTGCAACAGTTGCCTTTTTGAGTACTTGTTTAACTTGGCGGACCGCGTTCTCAGCGGCACCATTACTTGACGGATGGTAAGGTGCTACTAAAACCCGTCTAATCCCGTTTTTATTTAAGTATGACAGATATTCTGCTGAAGAAAAAGGTGGCCCATTGTCACTGACTATGCTTTTTGGCAATCCAAACCTAGCAAATATTTTACGTAAGCTAGCTATGACAGTTGATGCTGAAGTACTAGGTAAACATTCAACTTCTAACCACTTAGAATGCGCGTCTAGTATGATGAAGTAATATTTATTACGATACGGTCCTAAAAAATCTACATTTAAACGAGTCCATGGTTCCGAAGGCCACGACCATGTGTGAAGAGGTGCCGGTGCAGGATTATCCCTTTGAGAGCCGCAGGCGGCACATTCGCGACAAATTCGCTCAATGTCCGCGTCCAAACCCTCCCACCATAAATAATTACGAGCTACTTGCTTCATCTTAACGACCCCAATGTGTCCACTATGCAATTCATTTAAGACTATAGTGCGAAGGTTAGCAGGAATTACTACCCGGTAACCCCAAACTAAACACCCGTGTTCTACAAATAAATTTTCTCTTTTTGAATAATAGATTTTATCCCGATTATTGTCTGTTCGATTGGGCCAACCGAATTTAACGTAACCTATTATCTTGTTCAAATGACTATCTTTTGTTGTTTCTGTTCTTACTTCTTCAAAAGTTACTGGCAATTTTTCTTTCACAAAATTGAGGTAACTACTATCGAAAAAGTCATCTCGGCTTTCTTTAACCGTACACTTTAAAGGCAAGCGAGATAAAGCGTCGGCAAAGCAATTATTCTTTGACGGTACAAATTCGATGTCAAAATCATATGCGGCTAATCGAACGGCATATCTTTGCAGTCGACTGGCTGCTGTTTGAGGTATGCCTTTATTTTTACCAAATATATAGCTAAGTGCACGATGGTCGCTTCGTAAATAAAAATGTCTACCATATAAATACTGGTGATGCCGCGTCACACCGAAAATAATGGCTAACGCTTCTTTGTCCAATTGTGAGTAGTTGGACTCGGCAGCGTTGAGCGTACGTGATGCACAGCTGACAGGCCGCTCGGAGCCGTCCGGGTATCGGTGCGCGAGCACTGCGCCCAGCCCGTACGCACTACTATCCACTGAAAGGATGAGCGGCAACGTCGCATCATAATGCGCTAATATCGGTCCACTGCTTAAAATTTGTTTTATTTTATTGAACGCGAATTCACATTCTTTATTCCATTGCCATTTGACGTTTTTCTTTAGCAAATCATATAATGGTTTTAACACGCTACTAATATTTACACAAAACTTGGCATAAAAATTGACTAAGCCTAAAAAACTTTTCAATTGTGTCACATCTTTAGGTCTAGGTGCAGCAACAATAGCTTCGACTTTTTGATCATCGGTGTGTAATCCATGTTTATCAATACGATACCCTAGGTACGTTACGCTATCTTTAAAAAACTCACACTTAGACCAATTGACGCGCAAACCCGCATCTTTAAATCTAGACAACACTGCCCTTAAATTATTGAAATGTTCTTCTTTATTTTTACCGGTACAACAGACGTCATCTTGAAATACTACAGTAGACGGTAATCCACTAAGAGTTTCTTCAATGAGTTTTTGGAAATTTTCCGGAATGCATTTAATGCCAAAAGGTACCCGCTTATAAACGAATGTTCCGACATGAGTGGTGATCGCTGTCATTGGTTGTGAATCTTCAGTAAGTGTCAATTGTTGATAAGCATGTGATAGATCAAGTTTGGAATACTGTTCACCCCCCGCAAGAGTTGCAAAAATGTCCTCAATACGAGGCAGGGGATAATGAAAATCTTTTAGGCGCGGGTTTATAGTTATTTTGTAATCGCCACATATGCGGATGGTACCATTTTTTTTTACTACAGGTACAATAGGAGTTCCATAATCGGATCGTTCAACTCTATAAATTACATTTTCCTTCTGTAAACGTTCAAGCTCACGTGCTACAGGGTCGCGCAGAGCCAAAGGTAACGGGCGAGCTTTTACAAAAATTGGAGTCGTATCTGCGAGATGTAATTGCAAAGGAGTTTTATAAGTACCTAAACCATCCGCAAACACTGCAGGGAACTCTCTAAGTAAGGATGTAACACAATCATCTTGCTTAATACTATGACATTGCATAATATTTACACGTAAACATCTAATCCAAGTCCGACCCAGCAAAGGTGGGCCTCCATTTTCAAAAACAAACAAATCTAATTTTTGATATAATGATCGATACTGAACGTTAACAGTTATGTAACCAATAGGCTGAATAACATCACCAACATAAGAATTTAACTTTAAACATTTTTTGTTTAATTTGATATTTTTAAATAATTGCTCATAACAAAGCTTTGAAATGGCCGAAATTTTACTACCAGTATCTACTTCAAAAGTAATAACCTGTTTTTCTATTGTTAAATCAATATGATATGGTTCATCACAATCACTATTGTCCCCAAAATGAAAAAAATAAAATTCAGTGTCAGAATCAGAATTATTAAAAAATAACTGACCTTTAGCATTTTTCACATCCACTGTATTATCATTTTTGTACTTACGACACACTATCTTCAAGTGTCCTTTCTCACCGCACTGATCACAATTATACGCCTTAAACCTGCACCTCGCCGGTGCATGGCCGACCTTGCCGCAGCGCACGCACGCTGCCGCCTGCTGTGGGTGCGCGGGCGCAGCGGCCGCGGCGGCGGGCCTGCGCCTGGCCCCCGCCCGCGCTGGCGCCGCTACGCGATGCAGTCCCTCGCTGCTCACGACCTCTCGGCTGGTGGATGCGCCGGACGCCGCCGTTGCCGCATGCCGTTCCGCCGCTTCCAATGCCAAGGCGAGCTCGAGAGCTCGCTTATAATCCAGTTCTCGTTCGGCAAAAAGCCTGGATCTCATATCCTCTTGGTAAAGCCCTGACACGAACTGATCCCTTAGATTGATTTCAAGAGTATTTCCGAAATTGCATGTCTTAGCAAGGTGCTTTAAACTCTGCAGATATTCGTTGATAGACTCCCCCTCCCTTTGCTTCCGTTGCCGAAACACATGACGTTCCGCAATTTCTGATCGTTTCGGTTCTAGATGATCTTTGAGAATACACTCGAGTTCTTCAAATGTTTTTTTCTCCGGCAATTCAGGCGCACACAAATCGCACATTAACTCGTAACACGTAACACCAACATGAGTCACTAAAGTAGCCACGTGGAGCTCATTCGGAATGGCGTTTAACGTTATAAATTGTTTAACGCGCCTACAATAAGCGTCCCAGTTGTGAGATCCAATCTCAAATTGCTCAATTTTTCCAATGGGCATGATTGAATTGTCGTCACACTCGTCACGAAGAAATAAACTTAAGTAAAACCGACTGCGCCAATGTAATGTATGGAATGAAACACGGTCAATTGCGAACTGAGGTGCGTTTATTATGTGAAACCGTAATAAGTACTAATGTGGGTACATTACAAAACCGTGTATACATGACAGTATACATATGACTATAAGGTATAATTGGAAAGGCAATTTATTTAAATTTCAGAATAAATCAATGGATTTGGTTTTTTGTTTACCAGGGAATAAAAAAAAGCAAGCTAATGCAAATGATTAAAAAGTTAAATTTTATTTTATCAGCAAAAATTACAACAAAGTCCTTAAAACTAACTTAAAACCTAGTGTTACCCCCCCTAGCCCTGATGACTGCTTCCATGCGTTCTCTCATGGACCTTATTAATGTGACAACAGTCTCTTGTGGAATGTTGTCCCATTCTGCAACGACGGCATCTTGAAGGTCTTGCAGAGTGGTAGGGGCAGGATTTCGTGCCCGTACTCGCCGTTTCAGTTCATCCCAAAGGTGCTCAATAGGGTTCAGGTCTGGACTTCGCGCCGGCCAGCGCATAACAGGGATGCCAACTTCTTGCAGGTAGTCTCTTACAATTAAAGCGGTGTGACAACGGGCGTTATCGTGCATTAATGTGAACCCACTGCCAACAAAACCCGCATAAGGGACAACCTGCTCCTCTAAGATCTCTGTTATGTACCGAGCAGCAGTCAGCGACCCTTGCCCGCGAGCACTTCCAGTCCGAGAAACACACACAAGGTTCGTTTTACCGTCGATTGACATGCCGCCCCAGAACATGCACGAGCCACCCCCGTATTCCACTGTCTCTTGAATACAGGCTTGTGCGAATCGTTCCCCTTGCCTCCTATACACTCTTCGACGCCTGTCGTTGCAGAAAAGACACACCCTCGTCTCATCCGAGAAGAGCACAGCCCTCCATTGGTCTATTGTCCAATCCACATGGTCACGGGCAAATTGCAACCGGTCTCTCCTATGCTGTGCAGTCAATTTGGGCCCTGTAGCAGCCCTATGAGCTGCAATTTTCTTCTCCCGCATTCTTCTTCTAATCGTGGAGACGCTTACAGAAGTTCTGCGAGCTGATCGCAGTTGTTGTTGCAGCTCAACAGCATTGGAGAACCGATTACGTAAAGACGTCGAAACAATGAAGCGATCGTCTCTTTCGGATGTGCACCGTTGTCTTCCAGATCCACGTCTTCGGATATAGCCACCAGTCTCTTGGAAACGTTGGAACACTCGTCGAACGGCAAAACGACTCAAGTTCAGTTGTCGAGCAACATCACATTGCCGCATCCCTGATTGCAGTAGTGCAATGACTTGAGCGGCTTCATCTGCAGTGGTATCCATCTTCTGGGGTATTTTTCTTGCTGTAGCTGTTCACGTGTGTTCATTTCAAAGGTTGAATAGCGAATGACCCACATTTAACCCGGGTCGCCCGTTTTATACCCTTGTAGGGAGGTGCAATTGGTGGCCGTTGTAATGCGTATTTTGACAACATTTTTTTTAACGTTACGTGCTAATGAGATCTGTTGTGTTTAGGAATTCTAACTGTTGTTAATTTAAAGGTCGTTAAACATACTTTTAATTGATACCAATATTAATTGGGTTTAATGTATTCGTTACTGGCGGGACATGTTTTAAACTTATTTTCGAAAAGGTGCGATTTTTGTGACGCCGAGTGTAATTTTGATTTTAATTTTACTGTTGAATTATTATAAACAAAGTAAAACATCAATAATAAAATTAATAGAGGTAGACAGTACTTATATACCTAAAAAGCACAAGATCACAACTGTTTAATTGTGAAATAAATCAGAACGATGTTAAATAAGGTATAATGGTGTAAAAAAGGTTTTGTAGTATCATGTATTAATTTCATTCATTCAATTATAAGATTTAACAACTCACGCGTTGTCAAGTTAAAAAACTCGCGCAAAACATGTTCAGCGACTTACACCAAAATGATAGTTACCGACTTATGCTGTAATGATGTTTAGCGACTTATAACATATTAATGCTTAGCTTTTTTTTTGTAACATTGCAATGATAAACTTATTGTGTACTCTATTCTGGTAAGTTATTTAAGATCTGTTTTAGTGTTCAGGTGTTTTGTAAATTAGTATCTGTTGATGGACTTTCGTTGCTGACTGTACCAATATGACCAATGGTAAGCTGTCTACCTTTTCTCATTGGGTTTTTAAACCAGTTGAGAGACCTTCCCGATGTGCGTTTTGGAGGACTGAAAGCGGTATCTTGCCATAATAAGCTTTTCGTGTGACCTGTATGTATGATAAAAGGTTATAAAAACACAACACAAAACAAGTTTATGAAATTAAGTTGAACTTTATTCTCTTTTAACTATTTATTAAATCATCCATACTTATAATATTATAAATGCAAAAGTAACTCTGTCTGTTACGCTTTCACGATGAAACGGCTGAACCGATTTTGATGAAATTTGGTATGAATTTAGCTTGAACCCTGGGGAAGGATATAGGCTACTTTTTAATCCACGACTTCGTCTGCATCCACGATAACCGACATTCACGCGGGCAAAAGCTAGTAATAAATAATTATAACTTACTGACCCATCAAGCAAATATTAGATAAACCGTATCTATTGTTATTAAATGCAGGAGATCATACACTGCTTGGTGCATACAAAATTGTTAAGAAATATTTGAAGCACTGTACCTTCATTTAGCAAAGTCTCATCTAAATAATACCAATATTGTTTTTCCTTCGTTCCTGTACCCTTTTATTTCATGGAGATATTTCAGTCTTGATAGGACGTTCAGTCTTGATAGGACGTTCAGTCTTGATAGGACGTTCAGTCTTGATAGGACGATCTCCTGCTTGTATATGAGTACACTTTTTCTGCTCCGTTTGATATAAGCTAACTAGTAAATGATGTTTTTTTATTATTTTATATAGAGTGCTTCTCTTAAAATCTGGCAGAGACTCGTCACTGTTAACTGCTTCCAGTATCTTATCCAAGGTGGGTAACTCATTATTAGAGAAGAAGGAATTAATTTTTCTGCTTATTCCACTTAACGTCTTGTTATCTGAATCGTAACGGTCCTTATGCTTCCGTTGGCGAGGGGGTGATTTCAGGCAACCTTTTGTGTTGTATTCTTTGAGTATATTGTACACAGTAGCCCGAGATACGCCTATAAATAAGAAAACATAATTATGTTTTATCACAATGCATGTTACTTTAAATATTTTTATAGTACCTACTTAATAATTTTATGACTCAGCCTTACCGGCAACTTCTGCGGTTTTCTTTATCACTTCCGTCTTATAACATGGCGTATCAGCTGGCCAGGACTCCTTAACTTGCTGTAAAATATTGATCACAGTCTGTTTTTCTACAGCACTTAGTGGAGTTTGCTTCATTCTCTTTTTCTTGGGTGACATTATTATGTCGTAAGGGTCAACGTTCGGACCACGCTTACACTTAGAACTTACATGTTGTAAGCCACTCGGGCCTGCACCGGGATCACCCATAGTTCAACAAAACGTAAAGTTTTGTACACCGTACAAACCACGAAATAACAACACTAATAAAAGACTATAAAAAAACAATAAAGAAAAACAGTAACAAATAACAACAAAATCACGAAAATTCGGCAATAACACTAAACAACGGGTCGTATTCACAAGTACCTATTCACATTCACAAGTCAAGTGAATGACAATGACAAATGACAATGACAGTCACAGAGGGTCAGAGGCGTAGACAGAGAAGGCAGGCAAGGCACAGAGGCACAGACATGACCATGAAGCTGTACTTGTAAGCTTCTTGGACATGACAGACAGAAAGAAATTCAATTACGTCAATGTCAATCTGACAGACGACATATACCGGTAAAATTAGAAAAACATGGCTGTCACAACTAATGAACGATATCAGCTGACTGATTCACAATCATTCGATTCGATTCCGTACCGAATCGAACGACTAAGATATCGAAGATGTTCTTCAAACGCAATTCACCAAATCCGAAACCGAATAATTTTGACAGTTCAAATTCGATACGGGATATTTCTGACAGCTGTTTGCTATCGGGGGGAGTCATAACTATCGACCAAAATTAAAACGAAGAAATAAACCATATTTCCAGATTATTTCTGTGAAATAAAAATACTGTAAACTTATTAAACACTGCCTGAAGTAAGTTCTTGAAGTTTTATTATTGTATTGACCGTATTTCATATATGTATCCGCATTTACATTAATTCAGTGTTTACAGAAATGTGATATTCGTTCTAGATTTTATTTTTAGTTAACATTTGATATTTTGGTAGATGGAATATGTGATTGTGCGACCAGAGACCGTTGGCGTGACACAGGACAACAGAGGCAGGAGACCTTAGAGCCTTAAAGGATATGACGAATCCTTTTGCCGACCCGCGGTTTCAGACAGTTTATAGACTAACACCCGAAATGACCCGTAGTCTCATTGAAGAAATAAGGCCCTATTTCCCTGACACGCACTCATTTGCCGCAATCCCCATAGAAAGTAAAGTAAGTAAAATGACTTTTTATCTATAATAAATACTAACTGTCATCACTACTAGGCGCCGGAAACAACACGGTTGAATCCACTTTCTATTTTATTGGCCGATGAGAAGATTGCCGTCAAGTCAGACACAAATTGAAACAGGTTTTTTTTACAAAAGTAAAGTCCTGCTACACAAACCTTTCATAGTAGGTAATGTACCTATGAGAGATCCCATGTACACCCAAGTCAAATCGAATTGTTTTCTAATAAAATAAGTTACCTGCCAACATTTAGTGACTGTATCTGTAATCTTTATTTCTATCTATTCCATTTTTCCTATCTATTGAATACTAAACTGGAAGTTTGTGTGTCCGTACCTACTATGGAATTTTGAAAATCAGTACATAAGTAAGCTAAACTAAAGTTAGAAATAGAAGGTAATTTGGGGATATAGCTAGTTGATGAAAAGTTGGCTTCTAGTTGTTTTCACACATATTTACAGGTATGACAGAAACCTCAAGTGACTTTGAGAAATTATGTTACGGCTGTGCCCTTTGTATGCTCGACTGTGTGAAGCTATTGCTGTGTGAGTTTAGTCATCTAATAAGCTTTCTTACACTCTTGTTTTAGGTGTCAGCAGCCCTACACTTCTATGGCCAAGGAAGTTACCAAAAAGCAGACAGGAGTGATGACCTGCATTAGTTTAAGTCAGCCATTGGTTTCCAGGGCTATTGCGGAGACCACTATGTCACTTAACATGCATTGTGAAGTAAATAAAAGGCAACAAATTATACAAAAGTAAAAACTCATTTTTATTTGAATGTAACATAACATATTACTTAATATATTATTTTTGGCAAACTGTTATTATTGTGTACCCATGGGTAACCACCTTCTACATATTCTCTTATCTACAGGTAAACAATTATTATAAAATTAAAGTAATAACAAAATATTACCTAGTAGGTTAGGTCCTCCAAAGGGGACATTGGACACGGGCTAGGACCACCACCAGTCCCAGCCCTATATTTTTTACAGCGGAGTGCTTTTGACTTTACGTCTGACTTCCAGTCTTGCCAACGTCTTGCACGCTACATGCTTGCTTGCACGCTGCATGCTTGCTTGCACGCTGCATGCTTGCTTGCACGCTGCATGCTTGCTTGTACGCTGCGTGCTTGCTTGCATGCTGCATGGTTGCTTGCACGCACGCGCAGTAAGTTTGGTTAGAACTGAGAGTCCCATTCTTGGGAATAAATTTTATATTAAATAAAAAATATAAGAATAAAGAATATTTGATTTGTTATTCTATGATATGATAATTCTAACAATAAACTTTATGTGAAACAAAAATCAATGATTTGAAAATCTTGAAAGTAAGTATTCTGCGTATTGATTGTTCTATGAAACGATATAATTAGAAAAAAAATATTTGAAACGAAATTCTATAAAACTATTAGCTATGAAACAACGTACAACCATATCAAATACTTACAGTCATTTTTCCTTTTTAAGACAAAGTTATCAATGAAAAAAGAAAATTCAGTTTTACTTTAAAAAAAGCTTTTTCCGCTTTGTCAGTTTGACATGACAGACGGCTGTTTACAAAGTAGGTTTATTCGAAATAAAGTTTATTTTGATTAATAATAAAATCGTTTTGTATCGTATGCCGTCTGTTAAGTTACTAGCTGTATATTCATTATTTAAATGGAACGAAATATTCAAACAAACCAATTTTATTTACCTACTACTTTAAATTTTCTACCACGATCATCTATTATTATCTATTTACTACCATTTTGTAGCGTTCCCTATAAACACAATGGTCAATCGGACAGAAAAAAAACCCCATCCGATCGGAACTGTAAATATAATAGACAGTTTTTCGGCTCGGAAATGAGATTTTCGAATACGGTTTCTTACCGACACGGAAACGTACCTATCGAAGGGTGAATAAGGGGCCAGGTAACATTTTAAAGAATTGTGGCAGGATTTGTATAAAAAAAATAAGATGTTTAGAGAAGTTCGAATTCTAATTCTTATAATCTTAGGTGCTTACCTAGAGAGTAGGTATCTTCAGGCATTTACAATATTTTTAAAACCCCGCAAAAAAAAAGTGGCAAGGTCTAAATGAAAGGCCCATCATTTCATTAGATAAATTATTGAAATGGATACAATTATTTGCGCCAGCTGCTGTAAAAATAGATTATGATAAATTCGGCGTCTATCGTAACTGTAACATGTTTATTGTACTTTTGTTACAAAGTGTCCATTAAAAATAAACTTTTTTCTACTTCTGTCTAATGCTATTGTTAATGGGGTATAGCTATTTAGCCGCTCCAGACAAAAATAATACTTGCTGCCCTTTACAATGACATCGAAATCATAAGTAGGTATGTTATTCCAAAGATGGTGCGATTTTTAACAGACTTAAAGAAAACGTCATGACGACCCTGTATGTAATATTTGTTGGAATTGTAATATTCACTTATGGTGGTCTACAGGGCTATTTTTGTTATTAACAAATACTTAAAGAGTAATTAATTTAAAATATCGTGAAACTTCTTTTTTTATTAACTTCCAACTGCCCTCAATTATGCCTCATTATCACCGCTATGGGCATTTTCTCGGTTAACTCCCTACATCGGGCCATGTACCATAAATCCCTGATGCCAGTTTAAAAAAAAAATGCAGTTCCATACATTTTTCCTTGAGGCCAACAAGGACCTCAAGTGCACCTCAAGGAAAAAATGTGTGGAACTGCATTTTTTTTTATGGAACACCTGTTTATTTATTTTTCATAAACGTACATAAAAAATGTTTAACTCTGGGGGTCTCGAATCGTGTATTCCATGGTACAAGTTTGTACGTCAATATTCTTTAGTGTATAAATACTATACATACCAATAGACTCTAAAAGTAATTCAATCAATTTTATATTATCACCACCATTTAAATTACAAACCGTTTTAATTTTCCAGTCACAATCTCCACCACTTCGACCAGCTGTTCCGTCACGCCCGGCAGCACATCGCGGCGAATACATTCCAAAAATATAAGCAGCACATCACGAAACAGTATGAAATATACAATCTACCTCACACGACCAATGCAGTGACCGATATAAAAGAAAGTGACATTAAAATGAATGGAACTGAATTCGTGAAGAAGAGACTGCGAGTGAGTGACGATGAAATTCCTATTAGTCAAGTACTTAATTGTAGTCTTTAATGGCATTTGTATAGGTAATTAGTTTTTAGTTTTAGAAAGTACAATTTAGTAAACACTGTGTATTTTCAATGACTTGCAACTTTTGTTTTACGGCTATTTGGAAATAAGACGTAATTAAGATTTTTGTGTTTGTAAAATTTTACTTGAACATGCAAATGATTTGCTTGCTACAATTATAAAAATGCACAGTGTTCATAATACAATCCTCAGTCGTATTAAATCTTATGTAATCAATGGGCATTTATAACTCAAAAAAAATTCCACATAACTAATTTCACGGATAGTCGACTGTATGCAGTAAAATTGTAGTGTAGTTATTATGTAAGAAAGTATGTGTATAATTGTAGTTAGATGACTTAAGCCATTGGCAATCTTTAAGGGGATGAAACTGTCCATTTGAAAAAGATCCGCTATTCCATACATTTTGATGGTGTTATATTGCATTTTTGTATGGAACAGTTGATATTTTTTTGAATTGGTTCCTTAGTAAATAATGTTTACAATCATGAGTACTTTGACTCCCTAAAGATTTCCAATGAAGTATAAGTCAGCCTGTATAATAAGTATGTGCGTAAGTAATACGAATTGCAAGATGTGATAAGTTGTTAATTTAATGTAGGTATAATGTGATTTAGAACCAAAAATAATACTGACTTTGTGATCCAAAATAATCTTGGCTTTAAAATTATCGTTGTTTTTTCAACGGACTTCAATAAAGAAGGTGCTGTTCTTTTGTTTCGTCATTGGAAATTAAAATCGAATTATCAGTCAGTGACGATCTGTACAATGCTACTATTTTTTTATTATTTATCAAACACAAACATCACAAATTCGGCTCTTCCTAAGATGACAGGTTTGCCTCTCTCAATCCCTTGAGTTTTTATTATTTTTTGTTGTCGTCAATTAAAGTTATTCATTATAAATGAATTCCAAACAACATAACCTTGATCATAATAACGCGGAAATTATAGATATTATGCATTAGGTGGGTTTATCAAAACCTTGACGTATTGATTGCATTGATAGCGAAAATAAAAAATTGATAGCAGCGATAAATATTTAACAGGCAGACAAACCAATTCGAAATATTCCTATCTAATTATTCACGGAAAATAGTATAGGTAAGTTAAAATATACAACATTTAAACTAACGTATTTCATTAAACCAATTTCCTATATCGTCATTGATTTCGTGGCCTATTTTCCATAAGAATCGTGTAGGTATTTAAAATAACTATGATAATTATTGTTAATACGAAACGAATGCTGAATCACTGGTAAGAATTAGGGTTTTTGTAACAAATCTAAGTTTTTACCCTTTTGTGGTAGGTACCTACCTCACTTTTGTGGCGTGTTACAGTCAGCGCAGACAGCGATAATCTCTATTGAACTAAAATACAGTAGAAAATACTGTTGAAAATTGTGTAATTGCATGCAGGATAATAGTGCCGTGTGTATTTTTTTTACACCCACAATTTTCAACTCTATTTGTGAATCTGTTTAGTTGCTTATCAATTTATGAATAAAAAGTACTTGCGCTGACTCTTTGTTAATTTAGCATTAAGCGTAGGTACGTGTAGGTACTAAGCTAACGCACAGACGGTGGAAACGCTTTGACCTGCTGCTGGTCTAGCGTAGTATTGAGCTTCAATAGATTAAGAGGCCAGCTTATTCTGGCATTGTTATCACTGATCTAAAGGTATGCTGCCAGTAGGTACTCATCAATGAACGTTATCTTGTAGTTAATTTTACTCTTAATAATAATTTGGAATAAGTTTAATTAAGTAACCTCGCATAAAATGTACGGTATGTATTTAAAAAAGGACTGTTCACAACAGTGTGGCTGTAAGTAGCATTAATAACTTATATTATTTATTAATATCTATAAGATTGATTTACCTCCTTTATCCTGTCATGCGATTTTCGCCCGCGCGCGGATCTGGTCCGCCTGCGGGTGATGCTTTTATTATCGATACCTATGCTGGGGGAACACCCAAATATTCCGAAATATTTTATTCCGAATTTCGATATTCCGATTTTCAAAAGTCCGAATTTCATAATACCTAAAAATTATAATCTCTATTATTTAAAATCACGAAAGTTATTTTACCGAATGTCGTAAATCCGATTTGTTTGTTTTCCGATTTTCATATGTTCGAAGAGTCAAATGCTCGATGAGTTCTCGGTCCGAAAAACGAAATTCCGAATTTCAATATTCCGAATAAACTGTTAAAATTAGGATTCTGATTCAATTCAGCTACGCATATATATTCAAAATGGTGTCCCCTTGTTTCGCAGACAGAAATTTCATAGAATTTCGTTTCCCAGAAAATGTTTCATATAATATTTGGTTCTTGTAGTTTTATTTCGACTATTATTGTTTCAAAGACTATTTACTTGAATGAAACATATTTCACAGAAACACAATTCAAAGAATTTTTAATCAAATTTTTTTGTTTAACAAACTTATCAAACAGTAGAATTACTTTTTAACAAGTATTGTTTATTCGGTGTATTTTTCTATGGAATTTATTTCAACAAAAATATATAGGTATAAAAAGAAAGACAATAGGTAACAAAAATAATCTTAAAAAGTCAATATGTTGTGCTACAAAAGTTAATGACAGAAATGAATTGCTGTGAAACCGACTCCACGTAGTCTTGTCTGCCCTACCCCTAGAGTGTAATTTAAATTCGCGTAGGCGCGGAGGGGCGAGGCGGCCAGCGAGCTGAGGAGCAGGTGGTTTTAACGCCCGCCGCCGCGGCTGAGGCTGGCCGGCGGAAGCTGCGGTGGTGAGCGTGAATACCATCTGCGACGATAAGCTCGCGTGGTACCGCCGGAGCCCCGCAACGCCGTAGCCGTGACAGAAACCATGCCTGCTGCATGTTGCATGTTCGCTTGCATGCTCGCTTGCATGATGCATGCTTGCTTGCTTGCATGCTGCATGCTTGCTTGCACGCTGCATGCTTGCTTGCACGCTGCATGCTTGCTTGCACGCTGCATGCTTGCTTGCATGCTGCATGCTTGCTTGCACGATAAACGATTGCACGATAACGATAAAGATAATCGGAATTTTAATAATCGGAATTTTAATAATCGGAATTTTAATAATCGGAATTCGTATTTTTGATGTTCGGAATTTTCATTATGTCGGACTTTTTGTTATTCGATCTTTTGAAACTCGGTATTTTGAGAATAGTAATTATAAACGTTCGGAATTTTGAAATGTTAGTATTATTAAAATAGGATGAATGATAAATCGGAGTTGCCATATTAGGAATTTTGAACTATTCGGAATTATGAAAATCGGTATTTTGAAATTCGTATTTCTGACTTTCGGAATAAAGTTTTTCGTATTTATGTAGTGTACCCCTATGCTGGATGTGAAATGTTGATGCTAATGACGTGTTAGTGTGTGTCAGGGATTTCTTATCCCATAATGATTATAGCGTGATGAATATTCATATTTATATATTTTCCGCCTGTATACCGTACATGTTGCTTTGTTGTTATAGTACAATAAACCACGTGATTATATTAAATCTTTAATTTTGCATTCTATCGACAATTCAACACACCATCTCCCATATAACTACCATAAATCAGCGGCAGGCTCGTTGGTCGCTATTGGAGGTCTGGCTCAAGTCGGCTCAACGTGACCTGTTTTGGCGCAGCTGTCGGGTACACAATATTTTTTTTCTGTTTATTTTTTATTTTTGTGTACCGCACGGACATTTTTTTCTTTCGTTAATATTGGAAACATCTCTGACGGTTAATAAATTTTCCATGTCTGAATTCAAGGGGGGCAATTTCCGTATTTTTAACAACGTTCGCATTAACTGCCTAGGTATAGGTACCTGACAAAAAATCTTACATTTTTGACAAGTTATTGAATGTCACCGAGATGACATTTGGTAACACAGATTCGAGATGTAAATATGCGAAAGGCTAACCCCTATGATTAAATAATAATGGTCATAGTTGTCTGTTCTTGAGATTACTTTCTGCAAAATCTTTCATGAATAATTTTTGCCTGCAAACCTGGCTTGATGTGATTTGACTAGTAACTTTTTTATATCAAGACTAGCTTCTGTTCTGACTAGCGTCCCTGACATCATCCTTGTGGAAGCTAAATATACTATTAAATATGGCCTATGGGACTCGGCAATACTGTAGCTTTCTATCAGTGAAAGTTTTTTTTTTAATAGGTCCAGTAGTATAATTCTTGAGATCACCTCTTAAAATTTACCACTTCATAATATTAAGTAGGTACAGATCCTAAGAGGAATCTCCAAATAAAAACACAATATTAAATAAAAGACATAGTATTAACACCTTTTACATATATTTTACTGACAATATTTACACAATAATTTATTTTAGTGACCACACTTATTGAGCTAGGCATATTGTATGAAATGTGCATCAAGTATGTAATTGAATTACATTACAAATAGAATAATAATTTATATTAAAAGGATTTGGCAGGATTTTGCTTGACAAAGTCATATTCCAAATACTATGCGTTCATTGCTATTAAAATATATAAATTCATAAAAATGTTCGATGCTAAAACTCAACTGGTACATAAAATATAGAATTCATTTTTAAACTGTGCTTTATCAATTATAACAATTTCATTTAATACAAATAAATAACCGACGCAACAAACATACCGTATGAGAATTCAACTACTATAATGAATAGTACAATATTTGGCGACAATTGTAAATTTTACTAAAATTGGCACATTATACTGTAATCATAAGCCTACATTTCACTAATGTGTAATCGCAATAAATAAATCAATTATTTATTTTAAAAAATCAGGCAAATACCTGGATACTTTCGTATTCAAATATTCAGAATCAGTTCAATTTTTAATAAAATATTTAGGAAAACATGACAAATTACTAACTAAGTACATTTCATTATGAAACATGAGCTTTTCATTCTCTCTGAATGCGGAAATCTAGAGTTTAAGATTGCTGTATAGGTGTAAAATATTAACATTATCAACTAAAGTGGAATAAAAAATTGTAAACTCTATATAAATAATTACAATGCACCAGGCATTTGATAAAGCAATATTTAGAATGTTTATACTATTCACAGTGTAAAGAGAAAATTAGAGCAAACATGTCCCTTCTAACGTCTAATAATGTGATACAGATAGTACAAAAGCATTACCAAGATCTCTTTTACATTGAAACACAGATGTAGAAAAAGGTAGTGCAAGCTCACCAACACTGCGTATCTTCGGCGAATCATTTCCTGATTGATCAATCAATGATTGCGTTCGAATCACAATCAATGGATGCAAATCGTTTAACAAATTTAAATTTGCAATCACATTAAGTCGTATTTGTAGTTGTAAAATTAATAAGTGTCACGCTCGGTTACAAACACTTTCACAAACATCTGCCTTTCTCTATATCTGTGTAAAAAACCAAAACGTGTGATGTGACAGCTGATGAAATAATCGTAATTTTGAGATCCATCCCGGCGCGAGGCATGACAGCAAACAGAACTTTGTTCCAATAAGCTTCACTTCACTGCACTAACGCTAACTATTTTTAGAGTTTACTACAAAAATGTTAGCTTAAGTCCCATTCACTGGATAACACTATTTTAAGTATCACATGTCCTTCTCTTTCTTTTCACATTCAATGACATTATACTGTATTTACTTCCAGCTTGTACACTATACAAACTCATTTGTACCCGGTGTGTTGAGAGGTTCTTGGGCCTGCAAAGAGAAAATATACATTAGTCATGAGGATAGCCAAACAAAATCAAAGCTTTTTCAGCAAAACATCTAAGAAATGCAACTAAATCGCACTGTGACGTAAAAGTAACTAATGCCTAAGTTCATACTACACAAAACTCACCATTATTAAAGCCCTCGCATGTTTACGCATGAAAAATAAATATTTCGGCAGTAAAATATTATTAGTAAAGTCTATGTTAAGCTTTAGGCAGATTACAAAAATCATATTTGCTATTTAAAAGGGACTATTTACAGCATTTTACACCTACCACTTAGAGCCAATAATTTGGCAACTATAATTTAATACTGATGCGGTAAAAATGTTGGCACATTATAAATTGCCACAATCTTTTAAATCTAAACGAAAATATTTCCTATAAATCCTTAAAACAATTTCTAGTAAATATAACTCTAAATACATCAAGTTTAAAATGTCTTAGGCAGACCTTAAGAATATTCTTTATACTATAATAAAATAATGCTAGTTTTCATTGATATTTACAACAATTATCATTTTGGCCAAGTTACACGGGGTAATTCATTGTACACAAGACGTCGGAGCGATGTTTTCAAAATAATTTTCTTAATTTACAGTAAAAATATATGAAAAGAAGATGTGAGTTAGTGGTATGAGACACTAACTCGTTAATTGGCTTGGCGGAGGGCAGTGCGTCCTTGTGCGACTTATCTTAGACTGTTTTGTATGTTAAGCGTACACTCCATGGCAGTAAGTGCTCTCACCTCTTCGCCCACGGTACTGGGGTACAGCTTGCTGCCCGGTGCGTAGCCATTTTTCTCCAGCGCAAATTGGTCCTCTGTCGTCTTGCGGTACACCGGGTTGTCGAAGTTCATAGACGTATGATTACGGTTCACGTAATGTTTGTACATAAGCACTGCGATCTGAAACGAATAGTTATTATAAATTTTACATGTTATTTTTACTAGACAAGATACATCTGGACAAGATCTCGACGAAGGTCGTAAAAGTTACATCATCAAAGAAATAGAACCAATTGATGTCTATTAGAGCGGGTTACTAAGATGCAATTTAACGCTACAGGACATTAATTATGACAATTTGTTTATTAGTGTCACAATCAACGTCATGACAATATGACTGTTACAGGTTGGAATTTACATTTGCGTTTAACCGCAGACGGCTTAGTCAAACTAGTGCGCAGGGCGGGCGTGCCTACATTAATCGTAATCAATTAGTGCTCTTATCGCACAATAGACATTTTACTCGAGATAACTTTAATGATTAATAGTTTACTTGCGTTATTTTTAGCGTGTTTTTTTGGTAATTTCCGATCGATGTCCCAGTAAAAGGTGACGTATGAATATTTTTATTAATCGTCAGCGAATTTAACTTAAAATAAATGAGCTTTCATGTTTAAATGCATCTTCGTATAAATCCCCCGTCAATTTTGCAAAGTTTATTCATAATTTATGATCCTTAATTTTGATAAGTCGACAAACGCGAAGAACTGAGTTCGGCGAATCGAGGTGTGTTGTTTATAATAAAATACAAACAACTGAATTCAGAATGAAATAAAAAACAAGCAACTGTATTGGAATGTTCAAGATAAAGAAACTCCACTGCACACGCTTCTGAGAACTGTAAATTAATTTACATAACTTGCAGATTCTTCAAAATGACCGACTACGAAACTTGGGTGGCAGCAATGTAAGTGTTATTCTACACGAGACAATCATGATATAGGTCGTAGATCTAGAAATTAGTATTAAACAAAACGGGAGGTTCCATTTCAATCATTCTCAGTTTCGTTTAACACATTCTAACGGTATATTTCGGTGTCCCATTTTTTACCTGCGCATCTATTTGGGTGTGGTTCGATGACTATTGTTATTACCGGAAAGGTTGCTAGAAAGTTCTAGGTACTTTATTTATTGCTTACCAGTGCTGCCAATATGATAATTCCAGAGATTACTGCCACTACAACGCCCGCGACCATGCCGGCATCGCGGCCACTGCTAGAGATTCCTGTACCAGTCTTGGGTGTTTCAGGGACACCTAGAATGAATAAAAAAAAAGTTAAAACATGGTCAGGTGGCACGTTTTACAGTTCTATAAATCCTTGCAACGTGTTCATTTATATGCAAGACGAACGAAGCGAAAGTTAACTACGCATTGATAATAATTGATTGCACAAATTAGTTAAATCGTAAATGAACCATAGTACAGATACAATTGTTTGACTTACTTCGACTTGAATACTGGATAAACGTTGCAAAGATTTTCTGCGTTATTAGAGTTAAAGTTAATTACAACTTTTTTATTGTGAAAAAAAATTAAACTTTCACCAAAAAGCAGAAAAATGGTGATTTATGAAAATGTTAAATTGAAAGCAACATAGAAACAAATGAAGAACATTAAACAAGTGAAGAAATGAAAGAAACCAATATTGTTAACTCAACTAAAAGGTGCAAATAATATTGTCAAAATACCGTTTTAGATTCGCATTGAAAAAAAAAAAAACATTTACAAGTTCAAAGTTCCTGGTATCATCAAGTACACAATATTTGACGTCGGTCCTCGTTGACAAGTTCATTGTTAACAAATTAAAAACATTTGTAGAAGAATGACGACAATTGCGTTATAGATTGACGTAGGCTTGTTGAATACATAAGATGGGAGCGCCTTCGATCAATTTTCTTACATCTAATTGTCAATTTAGCTTTATTTATTTGTGTGGGCGCTTAACCCGATCTCACTAGGCATTCTATTTACAGCTAGTGTCAATGAAACGTGCCAACTAATACTATTTAACTAAAATATCCTAACCTACTTTCACATTACCTATGATTTGTTTTTTACTCAACATTATGAGTAATGCTGTAATAAAATAAATTACAAAGACTGATCCTATCTAATTAAACAGGACAGGATGAGTGGTTTATTGAAATGTACATAACAAAACCCTGAAACCAGGCACAATGTAGAATATAATGTTTATATCAAGTTCATCTTTATGCCGAGTGACTTGGTATTATTTCAAATAACGCTGGAATATTCGAAAAAAAAAACTGAATTGTCATTCAGTTTTAATTTGTTTCAGTACAAATTCACAGTAATTAAAATCACTAAAATACTAAAACTACTTTAATTTAATACTATTGTTCCCGAATCATCTGGAATGTGTTAGTTGCGATAAAAATGGTTAATTATTAGTAGACAAACGGAAGTTTATGTGACATGCACCCAGCTCATAATGAATCTGTGTGTCTTCCCGTAATCAAAAGAGTGATGTTTCCGACTTTAGCACAAAATTAAAAAAGTTATAATACGTTACCCTCAATATTTAAGTTTTTCAGGGCATCTGGTAAATGAACCAAACTGATTTTTTCAAAATTATAATGAGATTCTTTGACGGGCTCTTCTGTGGCGTCTGGTATCCTCTCCAGAGCCTCTCCTTTCAAGAACAGATCTATAAATGGCTGATTCCTTTTTCCCAGATCTCGTTTATCAGCTTCCCAATACGCCTTCATTGGCTCAGCTTCAGGGTCCGTCAGGGGCGCAGCAATTGGTTCCTCTGTATCCTCAGGAACTTCGGTTGTGTCTTCACTCTTCAGAAGGCCACGTCCCAACTTCAAGAGAAGGCCTAGCCCTTCTCTTTTGTAATTCACCATATGTGTCAAGCTTTCCCGGTAATCATTCGTATTCAAAATAGCTATACATCTGTTTGACAACTAGCAGATGGACATGCCCTGCAAATCAGTCAAGGAATCCCAAGTTGAAGACACACAGATATTGATTGATCATCACAATGAACTGTTGTTAGTTGATGGCTTGATGAGTGTTAGTGATCGAAACCCATTACCTTATGTATATATGGGCGATAGTTTATCTTATCAAACGATGTGATTAAGTGATTCAACCCATCCATGAAGCAATCTTTAATCAAAATCGTGGCGTTTGATCGACACCAAAACACTGAAACTGTGAATATTTTCTCTAGTTATTACTGAAAGCAAGGTTAGCTATACGACGTTCACTTTCATTTCGGTGAATTCGATTAAAGTCAACATTTCAAACGCCATGAATCTGATTAATTAACAAACTCATGTGAGACAGGTCAAGGGGGTTAACTGGTATAACGATAAATTGGATGTATGTCTCCAAAATACTCACTGGTTACAGGTTTTTCTTCAATAACTATGGTTTCATTTGAACCAATGGTCGGTTTATTATGCACCTCCACATCTGGTTTTATTGCATCTGTAGATTTTATGAAATAAACAACTTAAAAATGCTTCCTTATTGACAAATTCTTGTTGTCATTTTCCGTAAGTGGGTAGTATTTTTGTATATTGATCACACAGCGTAACAGTTTTCACGTAAAAAGGCACGGCACACGCGACACGTACGGGTTTCCGAATCGGAATGAGACAGACCGAAAACCGGTCGCGTGTAACCGCCATTGACGTCCCACCACCGGGCCGTTCTGTCAATTTAACTAAACGCGATCTGGCTCGCGCTTACAAATCATAGCAATGGCTGTGGCAATGGTTAAATTTAACTACACTATTTTGACCAACAAATCGTTCATCATTTAATTTCAAACTCCTTGAATAGGTATTCTGAACTATTTTCATGTATTAATCATCCATAGAATTAAAAACAAAAAAATAACAATACTGACTATCAAGTACCAATGAAAAAGAGAATTTTTGATTCATAATCGATTGTCATACGCATTTTCATTAATCAAATTGAACTAAGTCAATAATACACTCGAGTACCTACCTACAAGAATGAACATAATTATTTCTAGTAAGCAACCCAGGTGTGAGGTAACGTCGTTCTTGCATGCGCATGCGGCGTGCCGGATCGCAGGTAAAACTACTGAACAAAAGGTGGCGTGATGCCGTGACGTCACGTCGCCTTATTCGCCTACTGTTAGACTATTGGGCGTTCTATGTTTCCACACGAGTGCGAGTATGTCATCAAGTAGGTCTGTTCGGTGCATGGGCACCCATGTGTGTAGTCACAAGCCTAACAGGTTAATGAAACCACTATAGTGATTCATTGATTTAGGTTTTATGATTATCAAGGAGTGAAAAAACCGATTGTGACAATTTTTTCCTGTATAGGTAACTCAAAGCTTATCTTACTTAAATAGTTACCTAATTATATTTTAAAATTAGCTTAATGATCAATAAAATAACTCTGTATATAAGTAACAACAAAAAAATTAAAAGCCGCCAATATATTATATTTATAGTAAATCCGCTAATCGGGCCAAAATTATCATATTAATCAATATTTCTGTTACGTGATTTATGTAGGTAAATACACTATACAAATCACCGCAACACGCGATATCTACACGTAAAGCATTTCTTAAGATAACGATTTGCTTATAAACAATTGTGAGTAATAATTGTAACGATTAATTCAAACGATTAAAAATATGAGATAAAACGTAGGCGCGGTATATTCCAACCAAAACATGCGACGTTCTTCGTAAACTGATCAGTCATACCAGAATGTACCACTGATAAAAAATATCGTACGATGTGTCGTCACCTAGTGACGTGGCCCATTACGTGTTCCGCTCGCTAACTCATTCGGCCAAGTATTTTTAAAATTCACATCAATGTTCTAGTGGCCTTGTCTGCAATGTTATTACGAAAATGATCGTCACAAGGACCGAATTTACGGGTGTCGTTGGTTTTCCTCTAATGTCACGCCATCTGACGCAATGCAATGGCGTGATAGTATGACTAAAGGTGTTTGATGACAATCAATAAATTAAGAAAGTTATAACTGATGATGATAACTGTTAACTCTCTTTAACGAATGAACCTACATTTAAACTAGTATTTATTTTACATTCTCCTCACCTTGAGCTTTAAATGTTAAATTCCTTTAAAAAAATGAAAATAATGTACAGCTATCTACATATATGGTAGAATTAAAAGAGGTTCCAATTGGTACTAAAGTCTTGTAAACTGCTTCCTCGTTTAAAACACTTCGTAACAAGTACTTGGTGGTCTCTCATTGATCGAGTACTGAATCAATCATTAATAAACGTTACAAATCGGACCAAATGTCTTTTTTATTGACCCATTCAATTGTACTTTTGATCAACAGATGATTGTATGCAATGGATAGACCTACATCTAAAATAGATGATCTGGAGATATTAATTTTCAACATAGATACTACTGTGTTACTATTAGGTACTGTATTTCATTGACATTTTATTCGAAGTGTAATTGAAGTAACTGAAAGTCTGAAAAGAGGTCATTGAACTCAACGAAAACCTTTGGGAAGTAAATCCTATTTATTAATGATGTATGAGTTACTAATTAAGTTAAGAATAGAAGGTGTTATTAAATTAATTGCAAACCTGAAAAAGGATTATTTTACTCATCATTATGAACAATTTTTACTATAGGACCGATCCTGAAATCACGATAAAATATCAACTAATAATTATGTGAACATAAAAATGTTTATTAGCTAATTTTCTGTCACGATTTCAGGTTTGCAATTAATTTGAATACAGCTTCTATTCAGTAAGTTTTACCTCATTAATAAATAGGATTTATTCCCCACAGTTCTCGCAGTAAAATAAAACAGAACTAGATACAGTATCAGATTATCTGTGTGGTATTCTTCCACCAATCGATAAAACATACAAGTGCAGACAAATTGAACTCTGTTTCCACGACAATAGGATAATTTGCGGAAAATTGAAAAAATAAATGTGAGGATTTTGCAATCGTTTCCAACCTTAAGCCTCGTTTTCATTTGAGCATGCTCAGGCGAATGAGAGCTCAAGTGGAAACAAGGCTTTACTTTTTTATAACCAATGAAGGTTTTCTATAATCAAGAAAGTGAATTATTGCGTCCTCGTCACTAGCCATTATTGCATGCACAATATAGTATTTAGGTATTCATTATAGGTACCTAATAGGTTAAATACATTATAGGTATATACATTATAGGTACCTAATAGGTTAAATACCTGTTTATGCAACACTTCTTGTGTTGACATAATCTTACAGTTTTTACAGTTTATAACTATAACTTAATTCTCAGAATAAGACTGTTTATATTTGTTTATTTATTTATTTATTAACTCATCATCACTATCATAAAACAAAGAAACAAACAAAATATATTTTTAAATAAAACATTGGGTTTTCCAATATGGTACGGATTTCAACGGAATTGAACTTCCTTCCCCAAATCATAGGCATATAATCGCATGAAATAGCTACATACTTATATATTTATCCTTATTTTGAACAATGTTTTATTTATTATTTAATTAATGAAATGCAAATTTTTAATCGTACCTTATCAGCACGTACCAATCCTTAATCATTTAAGTATTCGCAGTCAATTACTCTTATCGTTTATTTAATAAATAAGTGTCTAGACCTAGACTTATTATCAGTACTAACTAGTGTTTGCAATTATGAAGGCTTCTTTGCAAATTAATTTTCTACTTATATTTTGCATACGTTATGTAATTACTATTAGCATTTATGGGCATGCCAACTCAATTAGAACTTTAGAGCAAAAACACAAAGTGCAAAATCACGAAGGCTTGTAGTTTTCAAGTATTTTGAGATCTTCGCTTTTTATTTATTTTGGTTAAGGCGTGGATATACGTGAATACGCTTCATTGGGGGTAGATTAAAACGTTTTTTCTTCGAAATGTTTATAGAAAAAAAAAGAATTAGATTTAGATATACGGTCTCTACGGTCCACGTAGAGAAAATGCTTTAGATGATGTAGATGAAGATATACTTTTAGCACTTTTTACACATGGCAAAAAAAATCAGGAATAAATATGCAAAGTAACCTCTATTTTCATAGTTACTACCTTTTTTCTCCTAACCTATCAATACAAGATTTTTGAAATGTCATCTAGCATATTATATAGTACAATACCAAGGGAACCTTTGTCTTATTTTTGCAAATAAGTTTCCTACGTAATTGTTTTTAAACGATTTTTTACGTCATCGATAGGTAGGCTCAAAAATTGCGTGCGTGGGGGCGGGCATTTTCATCGGTAGCGCCCGATCGAGCAAGGTCAACGGCGTATATCCAGCTCTTATCTACTTATTATCATTTTACTTATTATATGACATGGACCATCTACGTACTAAAAAGTTCAAACCTAAATCATTTTGTACTAAAATCCTCGCATAGGTAAAGTGCTAAATCACGATACACGGTAGGTAAGTACGCAATTACGAGTTCACCAGTCAAGCTACTACCTCGACAAGAATCTAAATATTACAAATGCAAATGAAAGCAATCAAAGTGCAAGAATTTCATGGTAGGTACCTACCTAATTACTGTTTTTTTGTACATCCTTGAGAATCTTAAATTATAAAGTTTTTCTTTACACAATGGTACAAATAAAAAAAATATCTCACAAATCTACTAATGGAAAGCAAAAAACTACTTGTTTATAACCATGTAATTGGTAATTAAGATGCTCTTACGTCAATACGACAAACCTTTAAAAAAAAACTAATGAAGATTGAACGGAATTCCTAATGACAATAGCTTATCACTATCATCTAGATGCTGAATGCGTTTCATTTATCCGAATTCGGAAAATTTATACTTCTTTAAGCATGTAATTAGCAATTAAGACGCTCATACGCCAATACGACAAACCTTTAAAAAAAGCTAGTAAAGATTGAACAGAATTTCTAATGACAATAGCTTATCACTATTCTAGTCACTAAACGCGTTTTATTTATCCAAATTCTGAAACTTTATACTTCTATAACCATGTAATTGGTAATTAAGATGCTCTTACGTCAATACGACAAACATTTGAAAAAAGCTAATGAAAATTGAACAGAATTCCTTATGGCAATAGTCAATAGCAGCTTATCACTATCATCTACACGTTTCATCTATCCGAATTCCGAAATCACGCCACTCATACGCATTAAAATTAAGTATAAAAGTAATTACGATAGCGAATCGCCACCTGCTTTATTACGCAAATGAAACGTAGGTAAACGCCCTTTTGTTAAAATAATCTCCATATAGTTACTAACCTATTACACATGAAATTACAAATTCGTCTGTGTTTGCGAAAAGTTCATGGTTCTGATTGACAATCGAACCAGTAAGTAACACGTACTCCTATTGCGATTGTTTTACTGTAGGCACATTGTCTACAGAACTACCAACACACATGTTACGGAATCGGTTGAAACTTGGCCCGCCCTGTCTATATAGTTTCCGTATTGAAGTAAAGCACCTCAGTTTGTAACAGAACGCACAAACATTATGCCAGACTGTCTGTACCTCTTGACAACCGAGCTATCTGAATATTTGATCCTATGCCAATTTGCCTAGGAACTGCATTCTTTTTAAACTAAGACCCTGATGTCTCAGTACATTTTAATTAATTATATCATTGCTGTCTACTGCGAGACACTGGAGCTTGGTGCTCAATAAAACATAGGAGTTTTACTAATAGACTTTGTATTTAGTTTTATCAGAATTTCAATAGGATTTAGTATAAAAACACGAATTAATAAGTGTGGACCGATTCTTCCTTTGTTCCTTTGTAAAAAAATATAGTGTATATCCAAAATGTCAAAAATAGCAGGTAGAATTTTTTCCTTAGTTGATAATCATTTCTGAATGAACTACCGACATATGTGCGCCTTATCAAAAATTGTTAGCAGCAATTTGACGGATGCTGTAAAGGCACATTTATAGCTCAGGCGCAAACATCTTCCCCGCCGTTAAAAGTCTGCGGCTTTTAACTCTCGATCAGGTGTTCAGTCGCTGGTAGAGGGCAGAGTCGCTTGAAGGGTCTTCGGTAACTTCCCTGAGTTGTTTGGACATCTGCTACGCGACATACTCCATCAGGACCAGGAAAGAGTTTACTGATTCGGCCCATTCGCCAGCACAATGGTGGTAAGTTGTCCTCCTGAAGTAGCACTAGGTCTCCAACGTTCAGTGGAGTATCATTGGTGCGCCATTTTGATCTCTGCTGCAGCTCCGCCAGGTACTCCCTCTGCCATCTCCTCCAAAAGTGCTGCCGGATTTGTTCAAGTCGCTGGTAGCGCTTCAGTTGAGTGGAGTTGCAGTTTTCTAGGCTCGGTGAAGGCAGCGCAGTAAGCGGCCGTCCAAGCAGGAAGTGCCCTGGGGTGAGGAAAAGGAGATCATTCGGAGACGAGGACATGGGATAAAGAGGGCGACTATTTAATATGGCTTCCACTTGTGCGAACAGCGTGGATATCTCTTCAAAATTTAAATGCGTGTTGCCCATTACACGTCTTATGTGATACTTGGCGGATTTTACCCCGGCCTCCCAGATACCACCAAAGTGAGGAGCGTAAGCAGGTAAAAACATAAATTTAATTTCCTCCTCATTAGAAAAATCAGTAATTGCCTGGCGGTGGTTTTTCAAAAAGTTGCCAATTTCTTTTGCAGCGGCCACAAAATTGCGGCCGTTGTCACTAAAAATTTCAGTAGGCTTACCCCGACGGGATATGAACCTACGCAAGGTAAGGATGAAGGCGTCCTTAGAAAGATCGCTTACCGCTTCCAAGTGCACACACTTGTACCTAAGGCACACAAAAATGCATAAATAGCATTTTGTAACTCTTGATCCGCGACCCTTCCTATTTGAGACAAAAAAGGGTCCGGCAAAATCTATACCAACACTACGAAACGGAAAATCCACCGTAACGCGCTGTGAGGGCAAGTTACCCATTAATGGTGTTAAAGTCTTGCCCTGTACCTTTCTGCATGTGACGCAGTTGTGCACTGTTCTCCTAGCGAGATGTCGCCCATTGATAGGCCACACATATTGCCTGACACTAGCGAGGAGAAGTTGTGGGCCAGCGTGTAATTTGTGTAGGTGTTCCCGCTCAAAGATTAATTTTGTAAAATGATGAGAAGAATGTAGTAGGATAGGGTGTTTACTACTAAATGAAATATCTGAAGCATCCAGCCGGCCTCCTACTCGTATCAACCCGTTTGCGTCCATGAAAGGTGTAAACGCTATGATGGGTGATTTAGAGCTGATTGACTTTTTGTTAGAGAACAATTCGTACTCAACAGGAAAAGATTCCTGTTGAGCCTTGCGGCATAAAAGATGAAATGAATTTTGTAATTCTTCTAAAGTAAGGGCATCAAGACGCTTACAATTAGGCTTGCGTAAATTATAAAAGTATCTTAGTGCATAAGCATAATCTTGCCTTATCTTATGTAATTTACTATACTTATGAAATGGAATGATCGAAGAATTATCTAGCTTAGCAACTATATTCGATTTAATTTCAGGAATTTCAGAGTCGGGTTGGAGTTTATTCGGTAAGTTAGGCCAGGAAAACTCGCCTTGAAGTAAAAAATCGGGCCCTGACCACCACAGATTACGGTCTTTAAGCTCTTCGGGGTACACGCCACGCGAGACGAGATCGGCAGGATTCTGAGTGGTAGGCACATAACGCCAGCAAGCCACATCCGAGAGTTCCAATATTTCCGCTATCCTATTAGCCACGAAGGTCTTTAACCTTCTAGAACTAGTATGCAGCCAAGCAAGAACGACGCTGGAGTCACACCAATATAGTTTACGTGTTACTGGAAACCTCAAAGAATCAACGACGGCCTTGCAGAGTCTGACAGCTAGCAATGCGGCACATAGCTCCAAACGAGGTATAGTACAGGCCTTGATTGGTGCCACCTTTGACTTAGAACACAGAAGGTTTACGTGCACGATACCTGCTTCGTCAGTAGACCTTATGTAGACGCAAGCGCCGTAAGCCCTTTGGGAAGCATCGCTGAACATATGTAGCTCTGTAACAGCAGGTGAGTCACATAAAACTTGTCTCGGCATTGTAAATGTAGCTAGACAAGATAGATTATTGGAAAACTTACGCCAAGCCTTTTCTATTTCGTCTGAAACAGGTTCGTCCCAGCCCACCTTGTCAAGCCAAAGCTGCTGCATTATTAATTTAGGAATAACAATACAGGGGCTGACAAAACCGAGTGGGTCAAAGATTTTAAACGATGTGGATAAAATATAGCGCTTGGTGATTTTATCAGTGATAGGGGGAATTTCGAAAGAATAATGTAGACTATCAGTTTTAGGATTCCACCCTAAACCAAGAGCATTTGAAGACTCACTAATGATAAGCGTGTCTGTAGAATTTTCGGAGCAGACTTTAAGAACGCTAGACGAATTAGATTTATATTTTCGTAGATTAAAACACGCTGCCTTAAGGGCTTCTGATACAGAATTTTGAATATGTATAAGTTCCTCTTCAGAATTACAGCCCGTAATCAAGTCGTCTACGTATAGATCATGTTGTATGATCGTCCTGATGAGTGGATCCTCGCACTCCTCGCCCGACTGCCAAAGACACCTTGTGCTCAAATAACTTGCGCTTGTGAAACCATAAGTCACAGTATTTAAACGCAACACTTTAAGAGGCTGACGCTCGTCTTCTCTCCATAGAATGAGCTGAAGATTTCGATCTGACTCGTCTACTAATATTTGACGAAATAATTTTTCTACGTCTGCTGCTATAAGATATTTATAGAAACGAGCTCGAATTAATATGGAGAAAAGGGAGTCTTGAATCTGAGGCCCAACCATTTGTATATCGTTGACAGAGAGACCTGAGGAAGTGCGAGCCGATGCATCGAAAACGACGCGAATTTTTGTCGATTCGCTGTTTTCTTTAAACACAGGATGATGAGGTAAAAAATAGCATAAATTAGAATTTAACTTGTTTATTGCAATTTCAGAAAGATGACCTAATTCTGAATACTCTCTGATGAATTCAATATATTGCGCCTTGACTTCGGGCTGTCTTCTAAATCGCTGTTCCAAATTATGAAACCTTTTCTTTGCCATATTGTAGGAGTCACCGAGACAATCTGGTGCGTCAATGAGAGGTAACTTGACAGAAAATCTGCCATTTTCTAAGCGGCAGGTGTGCTGCAAAAAATGCGTTTCACATGCCTGCTCGCTTTCACTTAGATAAGATTTGGATGGGATTTCTTCAAGCTCCCAAAATCTATTTAATTTTAGTTCTATGTTTTCATCATAAGAAAAATGGGTAAGTACATGATTGCATTTAATATCCTTGGGTTGTTTGTGTTGCAGGGGACCTCCAATCAACCAGCCCAACTTTGAGCCGTGTAACTTGGGATAATTGGGGCCTAATGACCGCTGCTCACAACCTATAATGTCCCAAAATAAATCTGAACCTATAAGAATATCTATGAAAGAAGGCTGATAGAATTTAGGGTCTGCCAAGATAATATCCTTGGGAATATTAAACGATCTGATATCAATTACCGCATTGGGAAGTAAGGCTGTTAGTTCCTTCATAACATAAAAGTTAGAAATAACGTTGAATGGTGTATGTAACGATTTTAATTGGGCAATGCAATATTCAGTTATAGTGCCTGCTTCATTGTTGCCAAAACCGATTACCTTTGCAGCGTTAATAGGGCAGTCCTCTAGTGATAACCTTTGTTTCAGGCCTAGACTTATGAAAGAGGATTGGCTGCCGCAATCAAGTAAGGCGCGCACTGTTTCGCGATTATTTGTCTTGGGATTGATTATTTCAATCAAAGCAGTACAAAGTAGGGCATATTTATTACCTTGATTGTTACAGTTAACTGACGTCTCAGAAGGACTGTCAGTGGTGTCAGCTGTTCCAGTAGGAAGGTGCAATAAAGAGTTGTGTCTTTTGTTGCATTCACGACAACGGCCGAAACGACATTTAAACGTAGGGTGACCTGACCTTAAACAATTAAGACACAATTTCAATTTAGTTGCCTCGGCTATGCGCTCACTTATACCCTTTGCCTTGAACGATGGACAATCAAATATTTTATGATCAGCATTACAGCATGGACAGGGGTACGACGATGATTGTGTTTGTGGTTGGTTACTACTACTAATGTATGCAGATGTTTTAGAATGACGTATGTGTTCCGGTTTTTTAGAATGGCCTTCTGAACGCTGTTTGTCATGATTATGTTTAAATGTGTTATCTGACTTGCTGCGATGTAAGGACTCAAGCACGATTGCACGATCGTTTAAAAATTTATAAAGTTCCCTGAGTGTAGGAGTGTCTGTTGACAACGCGTTACGGTGTTCCTCCCATTTCACGAAGGTGTTATTGTCCAACTTGGAGGCGACTAAGTGAATGATAAGGACATCCCAATGCTCAGTGGCTTGTCCCAAATTGGAGAGGGCACGTAAATTTTTAGTCACGTGGTCAACCAAGAACCGTAACGATTTTTCAGACTCCTTATTTATGGAATTAATGTTAAATAATGCATTGAGATGATGACTTATCAACAAACGTTTATTGTTATAACGTTCAAGCAATAGGTTCCAAGCTTCCCGATAATTATCAGCAGATATTTCTAGATTTGAAATGGTTTGTGCTGCTTCGCCGTCTAAATAAGAAATTAAATAATGAAACTTGTTTACCGACGTAATTCGACTGTTTTCATGTATTAAAGATCGGAAAGTATCACGAAATTCCATCCATCTAAAGTATGATCCGTCGAATTTAGATATCTGTATCAAGGGTAGCTTGAAACCCATTTCACTCTGATCGACAGCGCAATGAGTTATATTGTGAGGACTGCTTGAGTCTTGGACGCTTTCATCCCTACCGTGTATTTGTAATAATTCTTGAGCCATTACAATATTGCTAATGAATTCCTTCTCAATATTTTCTCGTTCTTCAAGTTCATCTTTCAACCCAGCAGAATTAAATATTTCGATTTGGCCTTGTAAGTCATCAAACTTTGAAAATAAGGTTTCAAATTTACCAAGTTTAAGTGTAAGTTCCGCCCTATTTGTTGTAGTAAAAGTGTCTAACCGTGAGATTTTTTCTAAATAATTTCTAAATTTTGTTACTTGGCCCTTGACGGAGCTTCGTCTAACATTTAATTCTGCCAAGTTTTTGGCATCATCGCCTACACCCATTACGAATGTTTATTTCGATCAAAATTCAAACGAAAAGGAAACTAAAGTTATGTAAGATTTAAACAAACTCAAGAATAACTAATGTTAAAATAAATAAAATAAAAGAATACGCTCACGCCCCTGGTTGGTGGTCTCTGCCGCACGGGAGGCCGAAGTCGCAGGCACCGGTCTGCGGGCAGCCTCAGGCTGCACGGACTCTGCGCGGGCGCTGCACACTGCGGCAACGATGCTCAGCGACGTACGGGAAACTTAGGCAAATCTGAAATGTTCGGCGGAACGATCTTTAACGGTACTAGATAGGCACGGCAGCCTGTGGAATTAATTTCCTGAAATAAATACAACAAGAATCGAAACAAACAAATCTGTACTAATTACTTTAGGTATGCAGGTACTTTGACATATGAAATGTGCTTGAAAAATTCACATAAAATCTACCAAATCGGTAAAAAACTAGAAATGAAGAACGTTGTATCTTTGCGAATTGTTAATAACATTAAATAGTAGCGGAATTATGGAAATATAAGAAAGAAATGTCATATAAGAAAGTATGACGCAACACTGTAACCTTGACAAAGGTGACCTTATTAAAATATGAAATCGCACAAGTAGAAAAACCATACAAAAGTTGGATAGGGACGTTGGTTACGTGGTTTAAACGGAAGTTTAGGAATTAAGGAAGGGCACTTAGCTGCAGAAATGCTGCTGCGCTGCGGTGTGCTACATACAGTAGCATCAAAGTCGGCGGTGCTAAGTACTGCTCGTATTCTTCCAATTTACTTGTTTCTCCCAAGGGCTGGATGCGGCGCTGTGCTGACTGACTGATAGTTGCAGTGCGGTGCTGGCCAACTCCAGCTAGACCTTGGTAATCTGAAGATCGTGTTCGTGTCCTGTCACGGTCGCCAAATATGTCTACTGCGAGACACTGGAGCTTGGTGCTCAATAAAACATAGGAGTTTTACTAATAGACTTTGTATTTAGTTTTATCAGAATTTCAATAGGATTTAGTATAAAAACACGAATTAATAAGTGTGGACCGATTCTTCCTTTGTTCCTTTGTAAAAAAATATAGTGTATATCCAAAATGTCAAAAATAGCAGGTAGAATTTTTTCCTTAGTTGATAATCATTTCTGAATGAACTACCGACATATGTGCGCCTTATCAAAAATTGTTAGCAGCAATTTGACGGATGCTGTAAAGGCACATTTATAGCTCAGGCGCAAACAATTGCTATTAAATAGAGGGAGCCACGTGGCTGACGTAGGTTTGTTCTAAATTTAACCATACAAACAAGTTCAAGAGTTTCGGTATATTTTCATGAACTGGAACGGTTTTTCTGCGTATTTTCTTGCTGTCCAGAAAAGCTACTCTTAGCATTTTATGTTTATATTTTTATAGATTTATCGGACTGTACTAGGATATATATGGATCGTATCGTACCTAACCTGCCTATGATAAATAGTCATTTGATACGATTAAAAACTCAATAAGTATATAAGCGCCTGAAACCCGCGTGATTGTTTTAAACGTGTTTTGATTCGACATTGTTTGACAAGCGTTTCTCACGTATTGCTTTTCACACAAAAAGAAAAGGCATGTTTTTTACAGACAGACATAAGACACTCAAATTGCTACTAACATTACCAAACAAAATCATTATACCTGAAGTAAAAAGTTTGATTACCTACTTACCTATTGTAAAATGAATACGAGGAAATACAGAAAAAATACATTGTTTGAGTTCTTGCTGGACGTCATGAAAATATTCTTATTGTAAAATTGTGCGTTAAAAACAAACAATATCTATTAAAGTAATTGCAGTTTACAACACACATTGTGCAGTCTTCTACGTTGTACAGAGGCCAGCACATCAAGCTACTACAATCTGTCAAATTTCTTTGACAGATTTTCAACTTTATTACAAAAGCATAAGGTTAATATTTAATTGGGAAAATTTGACAGTTAGGTATGGCTTGATGTGCTGGCGTCTGTACAACTACAACTAAGGTGTGCAGCATTGTGTTAATGCTTTTTAGGAGTTGTAAAAACTAAATCGTAGACATGACAAATACATAGATCAAAATTGTATAAATCTTTTTGTGCAGTTTAAAACAAACAATTTTCCAATTGAAAAATTGCTTTCGCATCCGGCTTTAATTGTATCCGCGTATACGCTGTGCTACCGTCGCCTTGACGTGGTGTAAAACGTCTGTAACGCTGTTTCGGCGTTAGCGCAGCGGATACGCCCGACGAACGCCTGTTCTAGATGCGAAGGATTCCTTATAATATGAAGTGGTTGGATGAAAACCAACTAATTACACGCATGGCGAAAACGCGCCTGTAAAAAATTCAATATATTAGCAAAATAATGAAACAACACTTACTGTCTTCGACGCACATCTGGTTGTCAGGCAGTAGTCTTAGTCCATTGGGGCATGCGCAGGAGACGCGCGGTGAATGGGCCCCGATGCGCGGTGCCGGTAGACAGAGATGAGAGCAGTGGCCATTTACGGCAGCGCAATGGTTAACACCATCGGGCTGGCGGTATGGGTGGTAGACGTGGATCACCATGGGGTTTTGGAGCTGTCAATGTTAGAACAGATTTAGTAACAGAAGCCAACGATATATGTTTAAGAATTCTTCGGAAGGTTGTTGTTGTTACCATTGATTGATAAGTGATAACGCAATTCATAAAGTGCCGATAAATAATCTGTTTCTTGCCTAATGCTAACTTATTTGTAGACGCTGCTGCTGGAAAACTAGACTCGCCAAAACATTGTTTAGTTACAAAAAGAAAACACAATGACCAATGGCCATTCACATGATTCTTTATAAATTAAATCGTTTCAATAAATGGATATGTGTGAAATTTATATAATAAGTATACATTTGTTAATTGTCAATATGGAGATAAAAATATATATTATTGATGGCATCTTAACCCAACATGATGTTTGTTTTAAATATTCATTTTACAAGGTATAATACGCTCTATAATAGTAATTTTGTATAGGTGTCGGTCGATACTCAAGTATTCATTATAAAACCGAAGTCAAGGCGACTATCCTCGTTTTCGGTAATTACCGAAAAAACTTATAAAATTGACTTTAAACTTGTTTCACACATACAGTTTCCATTTTGTTTGAAGGCCTTACTACAACCAAAATCAATATGTGTTAGCGTGTTTTTTGAAAACGATAAATTGACTTGCAAAGGTCGCTCCTTGCCGTTAAAATTCGCTCTAGTTCAAGCTTTAAAAACGTCAACAATCTTGTATGTTTAGACATTTACCTTTTTTCCTTCAATGTAACTTACGTTATGAGTAGGAGTAATAGCTTCAATGTCTTTTCCGTTAAACTTGTTTGCACGGTAGACAGCAGCCTTGTCCCAGTCAGTCCAGTAGACCCAGTCTTCGAATGTTGTGATGGAGAATGGATGACGGAGCACGTCGGTTGAATACAGAATCACCCTGCGCCCAGTACCGTCGTAGTTGCATGAAGATATCATGTTCATCTTAGCATCCACCTGAACGAATAATAAAATTTCATTGAGTCTAAATATTCTATTCGAATAGTGTGAAACAAACTTAGATCGTTCCCAAAATCAATAATCGCCAGATTGAATCACGTTATCGAATTAAAAAGTTGAATAATTGGCTAGCTATCATAATAATACGCTGTCTCTTTTTGATAACATCGTAATTTTTGATTAAGATAAACATAATAACTAATTATATTAATATCGAATGCCATTAGGCGAAATTAAGACTGATACTTTAATATTTCGTGTTGGGAAAACCTATTTTTACAGTATTGATCTATCTGTCTCTGTATCTTTTTGCTTGTGGTTGTTAACACTAGGATAAACGTCATAAGATGATGACACGTCATTTGTTTTTCATAAAACATTAGGTTTTGATTACCTTTATCAAAGACTATCGTTTTAGCAGCGGCTGACCAAGCAAAATTGATAAAAGATAATTAATTCTAGGTTGCCTAATTACCTACGTAAATATGTAAGAATACAGTATGTTAAACTGGTTTTAACACTTCTGCAAATTGTTAATTTATTTAAATTTTGTTTCTACCTGTTACTTGACTTAAAAGTTTGGGCGTTTATAATATGTAGATATTTTATAATTATATTTTGTAACTAGCGTTTGTCCACGACTATATCCGCGTGGAAATTAAACATGACCATAAAAATTAGATGACACTCGACAATATCTTGCTTTCTGTTAGTGAAAGATTTTTTTAAATCGAATGAGCGTTTCGGATATTACCACCTACATTCAAAGTTACAAACTTTAAGTATCTGCCTCTTTATAATATTAGTATAGATTTGTAAGTATTAGGTACATATTTTATTAGGACATATTATGTTACAATTAATATAGTGGAGAATGTCGAAATTTTAACATTTGTTACGTCTGTCAACTTAATGTACTCACTCAAATTCTTGAAAATAAATGATTCTTTACTCTTAGTAATCTTGCTTTACACAACTCAGAAATTAATTTTCACGATTTCTTAAACTTTAACAATATTCGGGCAATAATCACACATAAATAGCTCGAGAGTCCTCCGAGTTCAATTTAATACTCTACAATTTTTACAGCTTTCCGTTATTTATAGTAAAAGAAAACAAATATTTTATATTGCAAAAAAGACTGTTGCTTCGTCAATATTAAAACAGTTTTTCTTGTTTCAATCAAGGGTCCTCTGCTGTAAATAAGTAAGATTTTTTTTAATATAGATACTTAGCAATTACTATTTTACAGGAAAAAAATGTTGTAATGTACAGAGACCAGCACATCAAGCTACAACAATATGTCAAATTTCTTTGATAGATTTTCCACTTTATTACAAAATTATAAGGTTCATATATTCAATGGTAAAATTTGACAGTTTGGTATGGCTTGATGTGCTGGCGTCTGTATGGCAATTCGCCCCCCCCTTAATGGATTTAAAATTATATATATTATGATAATAAATTAATCTTATTTTCACTCACCCAATAAACACGTTTGCGCACAAGGTCCAGTGTGAGGCCGTTGGGCCATTTGACGTCATAAGATACGATGGTTTGCCTGTGGGAGCCATCCATACCCGCACGTTCAATCTTCGGGACTTGACCCCAGTCGGTCCAGTACATCCAACTAAAGAAAAAAATAATTAAGTATAATAATTAACTATTTAGAATAATTTTATAATAGGCTTAGAATAAAGGTCGCATGAAGCATTGCGATTTATTTATATGCACATAAATTATATTTGGTTTCCAAATAAATTAGACAGTTTAAAATCAAAGCGAATTTATGTGGTTTTGTTATATTTATCACGTTTGTATGTAAACAACGCTGTATTCATGTCTGATACCATTTGAATTGAGTTGTAGGCTTACATGCTAATTAATGCAAAATGGTGGAAAACTTTAGTCATAAAATGTTATGGGAAAACTCCATACCTACTTACATGGATAGGATGGTAGGTGGGGGGCTTGATTTTTAGGACGTTAGGCGGATCTGAATGGCTATAACATTTATTTATTTACTTAGACGACGGTTAAGGAAATTACAGTAAATAGTTAGGTAAAATAATAAAATAAGAATGGGCAACTTTAATCAACCTATCATTTATGCTTCTCACACTTTTCCAAACATTTTAACAAGGTTACCTTCTTTACATCCGCAAACACATCACGGAAACCATTAACATTATGATCCGGTTTACATTGCGTATTGTTGATTTCTGTGATTCTAAAAAAGTGTACTTGACATTTTGTGTGGTAAATACAATCAAAAACTCCACTTATTCCAATTGTATCAACGTTTATGATTCCCATAGCATTATATTGCGACGCCCGAAATAACTTGACATTCTTTTGTCAATTGGTCAAAGCCTTCGATTAAATGGCATTTTATAGGAACTGATTGGGTATACAAGTGTACAAACGACAGTGATTTGTGTTGTGTAGTAGCAATTAATGGAGGAATTTGTATGGAATGTTTGTTGATAACATGTACGGTCTTGTGAAGATCTTTAAAAAAAAAGGAATGGTATTGTGTGGTTTCATACACATGTAGTTAGCGACCCGCCCATGCTTGGTACGAGTATGATCTACTGAAGTAGCACTAGCAACATGTGCAAACATCGAGGTTACTGTATTATATCTAAGTTAAATATTATACTTAAACTTTTATTCCCTAAATGGTGATGATAACTGCATAATTTAAAAGAACAGACAGACAAAAAAAGTACCGCTATTTACAGTTCTAGTCTAGTGTTCCGAAAGTCATGTGGCTTACCTATGTGTTGTGATTTCGCCACGAAACCTTTTTCTCCCTAATATTCTTGCGCATCATCATCATATCAGCCTATTGCTGTTCACTGCTGAACTTAAGACTCCCCCATTCTTGCGCATAGGTGGGTTTTTGTTTCTACTAGTTGATACATTCATACTTTCACCTACTACATTGCCAAATAATGTGACTACAACGCTTCATTGACAATCGTATTATACCTAACAGGAAAATTAAAATTAACTTTTATTCCAAAAACATGAGCTAATGACACATAGTTAAAAATTACTTAATCGAGTATTATTCATCACCTTTGATATACTGATATAAACATATTTATAGAATCGGTGTGTGTCATGAAAACGATAACAAGTTTTAATTTTAAACTGTACATAAAAATAGCCTTAATGAGGGACGATACCGAAATATACCTATATACGCGTAATCGTCATTTTTTAATAATCTCCAGTATAAATAAACTAACCTCTCATTGTTGTTCTCATTTATTTTATTTGCCATATTTAGCACAAATAAGCAGTCATCTCATAATACTCTTTTCCTTTATTTATATTTGTATAAATATGTTTATATATATTTTATATAGGTATGTTATATACCTGATATTAAATTATGTATGTTTAGTTAATTTATTCGTAAGTTTATCTCTTTTTAACTTCTTTTTTTTTCTCATATGCATCTGCCATGTTATTTCTTCATCACCCTTGGTTGACTGGTAGAGAAAGCCTAAGGCATTAAATAAATAAAACCTTTACATTCCGAGGTCACCTTATACATGTCTTAATGAATTATTTGAGATTAGTTCTGCCAAAACGAACAAGCCCATAATCTTTCAATAATTACATAAATTACTGCAAACTCATCATCATCTGCCTAGTGTTTTCTGGTCTTTTCTCTCTTTGGTAAGACTGGTGTCAGATTACTAGCTTCTTCCCCATAACGACTGCCAAAGATCTCAGAATGACAGCCGGAACCAACGGCTTTACGTCCTTTCCGAGGCACGGAAGGAATCCACAGACCGACCGCGGCAAGCGTAGCTGAACGTTAACCGATCGATCCGTACGGCTTTTAATTAGCCACGATACTATATAATTCAATATGCCAAAGGCGTTACATTACTATTTCAGCAAAGACAGGTCAGTGTTTAACTAAAATATTCATAATTTCAATACTAGAAACAAAGATAAAATAGCTCAACCATTTTTTAGATTGTCTAAAGTACACACATCTTATATACTCTGTTAAATGTTATAATAAAATACCTTGTGATATATTAAAACTAAATGAAACAAAATTTAAAAAATACATTAAAGGTATACTTTGTAAACAAGCATAATTATTATAAGTTAGAGGATTATATCCAAGATAAGAATGCTTGGGAACATGCTGGTCCGGCCCCATATGACAATCTACAGTCTAGACAAAATGAAACTGATTGCTAATTAAAACTATACTTTATATATTTAAATACAATTAGTCTTTAGTGTATCTACTTAATAGATTACTCTGGCTCACACACTAGGTATTCATTGTTTGTTGGAATAAGAGTGGTTGTCTACTGTATTATTAATTGTAAATATGGGAACACTATGTGTCTGTACAGTACGCAAAGGAGATAAGTATCCATGTCGTCGGGAATAGTTGAAGATTTCTTAGAAACCAATGCGGGCTTTCAAATGAAATTTTATTAAATCATTGAACTGTTTATTCTCTATAAATTGTATTTTATTTTATTCATAAAAACCTATCGGTTCCTAAGTAAACTTCAACTGTTTCCGGCGACATGGATACTTATCTCCTTTGCGTACTGTACATCATTTAGCTGTCATTTCTTAACTTGTAATACTTTGTACATACTATAATATATGATTTTTATACAAGGTTACCTACATCGTATTCACGTAACATAATATATTATAATTCTTGTAAATGCAAATTGTAAACATTTTTTTAAAAAGAGTATGTAGGTATAGAATTTTTTGCCCATTCTTCTCCATACGAAACTACCATTTGGAATGGGCAACTAGATTCAAATTTTACAATATGATGTTCAAAAGTGCCTTTAATAGTCTCATTAAAATAAATGATTTGACTTTGACTTTAAAATTGATGTTTATACTAGATTTAAAATTAATCTGTGGTAAATATCCAAAATGATAACGTCCGAACAATAAGAGAAGTTTGATTTCAGTTAGTTAGTTTTGGTAGAGTTGGAAAATTGTTCATAAAAACTGTTTTGATCATATTCTGTCGTTGCGGGTAGTCAAAAGTCCGAAAGTCTTCCAACCACGCTTACCAAGGCTTATCGTGTTACCCAGTGGCTTGTGGAGGTCAGGGAGCCAAGTCTGCTATTTTTATAATTTCGTCATTCCAATACGATCCCATTGTCATTTTGCTAAAAGTTCATAATCTGCTAAATTCATGATGGTCGATCATTGCTCGGTCGAATTAAAAGCAATGACTGCACAATGACGTTCTAATGGTAGGTCACTGATCAAAGGAACTGACAAAATTTTAGCAGATTATCGCCTAAGTCAGTCATTCATTTGTCATTTTGTACGAGATTACCATTCTTTATCATGTCTTTCAATGGCGTGTCAGTGGTTGACCAATGGAAAGTCATAATGACGCCATTCTATTAGTAGATTACCAAACTTGTCAAAATCAACAATTATGAAATCAATGATAGACCATTCTAATACTATTGTAATAGCATACTTGAGGCCCAGGTAGGCAGTCGCTCCATGTAAAATACTTTAAATACTGGTATTCAACTGCATCCTATTAGACTAGAAGCGGACTCCAATATAGTTGGGAAAAGGTTAGGCAGAGGATTTTTAATAGTCCACCATTAACCATTCAATTGACATACTTTTTAAGAGCTGTCGAAACGCGATTCTCCGATAGATTTTGTAGGGCAATTTATACTTATGACTTCACTTGTATAAAATGACTACCTACAAATTGTAGGTAGATAGTCATTTTCCAACTAAACTATTGATTTTTCAACGCAACTACCTAAAAATGAAATATTACAGTAAATTGAAAATTAAACTGGTTTTCAGTGCTAAAATCAAGTGTCCTTTCTTGGAATTATTTGTTTATGGTCATCTACCCAATTATCGAACGGCACATATTTAGCAGGTACAAATACATTGTACTGGTTATGGGAAAAACCCGTAGCAAATCTGTATCAAAGAAGGACAATGACATAAAAATATGTCGTATAGCTACCTAGCAGGTACCTACATACCTAGCTTATGTTACAATTAACTGCTGTGTGTTTGCTTGTACTAATAATTAAAATATTTCCATTTGTACTTGCAACTATTTCAATATTTTCACGCTGCATTTTATTTGGAAGGCAGAGGACCGGGAAAAAAAGGCGCGCCATGGAGGAGGCTTATGTCCAATAGTGGACCAAAAGTAAGCTGAAGTGATGATGATGATTTTATTTCTGTTTATTGTCATATAATAATAATAATAATAATACGTGGGGACATTTTCACACACGGCCATCTGACCCCAAACTAGGGAGACCCTATACTATGGGTGTCAGAGAGCTGATATAAATACACAAATACATTTTTTTTTGTTGTAAATACAGACATATATAGATAAACAACACTCAGACACAAGGCAAACACAAGTGCTCATCACATAAATGTTTACCCTGGGCGGGAATCGAACCCGCAACACGCAACAATATTCTTTCTTTTTTACTGTCAGCGTCCAGACAGCGTCGTCAACTGGTTACCCCCCACGCATTAAAATTTCTACGCATAAGGGTCCGTACGCTGAGCAGAAAAAACCTTGAGCAATTTTCATTGATAAAATAATAAAAAGACCAGTCTATAGTTGTCCTACTGCAGCGACAACGGCCTCTTCTCATACAAAGAAGGCAGAAGCATTGATCACCACGCTTGCTCAAGGTGGACTGGCGTTTCCAGACTTATATTAATTACTAGCACTTTCCCCGCGACTTCGTCCACGTGAATTTGCAATATAGCCTATGTTACTCAGCGATAATGTAGCTTTCGATTGGTGAAAGAATTTTTGAAATCAGACCAGTAGTTTTTGAGTTTATTCGTTACATACAAAAATACAAATCTTTCCTCTTTATAATATTAGTATATAGATAAGTTTCCTCACATTATTTTCGTTCACCTATGTCAGTGATGTCAAAGATAAACTTAGAAAATACATTAGAAATTGGAAAGTCATATTCTTATTGGTCGGTTCGTTGGCGATCTCTGAGTAAGGCAATCATCATCATCATCATCATTTCTGTCGAAGGCGTCCACTGCTGGACATAGGCCTCCCCCAAGTGTCGCCACATTGGCCGGTCCCGTGCGACTCGCATCCAGCAGATCCCCGCAACCTTTACCAAGTCATCGGTCCAATCAGTCCAATAGCACAGTATAAATATTAGTACTATCGTACACACGGCTACACAGCAAGCTATACATTTCCAGTTAATGCTGATCACGCATTGTATAGGATTTTCGTACAATGCGAGGTCAGCTTGTACTGGAAATGCATAGCTTGATGTGTAGCCGTGTGTCCAATAGCGACACGCTCCGCCTCCCTCTGAAACCGTTCCTCACCTCTCCCCGCGTCGAACGACTGCTCTGGAATCTGCGTTTTTGTTCGAGCGGCGCGTAGTCACGCACACACACGCACGTATTTGTACAGTCTGTTATTTTGGTAGTAGTGTAGGCAATTATATAATTTCGTTTCTATGAAGTGTCGCGGGTGTGGGATGATATTGGTATTAGCTCATGCCCGGTTGCGAATCCACAACCTTGTACATGAGACGCGGAGGCCTTAACCACTGGACCACCATGACATTTTCATTGTTAATGGAACTAAATCACAATTAATATAGAACTTCATTATTTATTTATCAATGAGAACTCCTCAAACATTCTGCTATTAAGTAAACGTTACGTTGACTTTGTTCATCAAAGTTACTTCACAATTGTATGTATATTACTGCATTGTGCTAAAAAGTAAAGTTAGTAGTAAGTACTATTGTAATGTAGATGTGTATGTGAAGACAGTGTAATGTACATACCCTAATGTTTTTACAAATGCTTTGTTCAAATTCTTGCATATAAAAATAATTTGGTCACCAAGCCATTTGTTATGCGTGGTAACCGTAGGTAAATCACCTTAACAGCCACCGAAAGCGTGTTAATGACATTTTCGACGTGTGGCGGCAAAGCGATTAGCTGATTCGGTACGTATTGCAGGTTTCGATTCCCACAAGTATTTGTGTGGCCTATAATTAGTTATTTCGAGAAATCGAGACTGTTTAATAGTGTATTTGAAATTTCTGTGAAATCCGAAACAAAATAGGCAGTGGTATTCTGTGATGGGTCTCCCTCAGAGAATGTGAAATGAGTGAGGTGAGCGGTCATCTCACCTATTCGGGTGATAAAATCTTATGTACATCGTTGCGTCTAATCTGTGAATAAGATAGACCGGCAGATTTAGTTTTTTTTAGAAGGCCTCGATTCCTAGGTTTTTGCGGGTTAAGCTGTTACTCCTCCTTTTTAGGCTACTGCCTACAGCACAGTTAGATGATTGACGGTCAAGTTGTAAGCAAATAAGCACTTACCCATCCAGAGGATTGAGCGCAATAGCTCTAGGTTCTTCAAGTTGGTCCCTAATGAGGATCTTCCTCATGTTTCCTTGCAGGTCTGACAGCTCGATGTGGTTCTTGCCGGTGTCGGTCCAGTACAGATGGTTGTAGATCCAGTCGACTGCGAGCCCGTCTGATGTGATTAACTGGTCCCCGATCACCACCGTCCGTTGTGTGCCCTCGTCTATTGGCGCTCTGGGTAAAGAATTAACTGATTAGAGATATATAGATTACATAGTAGTTATTGGGTAAATGTAAATTAAAAAATATTGTATATTGTACTACTACTACTACTGTGTGTTGCGTTGTTGTGTTGTATTGTGTATTGTTGTGTTGTTGTTTGTTGTATTGTGTTGTGTTGTATTGTATTAAATTAAGCAGATATTATTAATAGCTCCACGCGAATGGTCACTTAATAATCATCAAAGGAGATATGTAACCGGGTTGTTGGAAACAGTTGAAGTTTACAAATTTAATTTAATTCGAAATCATCCATGGGTTTCTAAGTAAATGACAATGCCAGATCCTGCCCCACCCATGTACAGAAAAAGTAACACATGTACAGAAAAAGTAAATTAATGAAAATAATTGCAATGAATATAGAACCGTTCTATACTAAATTGTTTTTCTTTAGAACTTGCGGATTACGAAATACCTACAGACAAAATACAAACTCATTTTACCTAAAATACAATTTAACCTATAACCAATGTCATTATTGTTTTTAGATTTAAACGGAAACCGCAAGTTTTACAGTCACTAAGACTAATGTTTAGTTATCAGCAATAAATAAACAGTAAGATGCTACATATTGCACATGATTTTTATTGAGTGGGGCAAAGTTCTGTAGAGTTTCTGGCATTGTCCTTTCAACTATATCTGACGACCCTGGGTACTTATCTTTTTCGGTTACAGTACATAGTTCCTATAACAAGCGTCATCATCATTTGCATGAGTGTCACTATTTTTTATCTCAAATTTTAAGTGAGATTAGTCAAAAAACGTAAATATTTTCAAGTATGTATTATAAATACATAGTATGAATCTACCTACAGTTATTCTGAAGTATTATATTTAGTATAAAACGACAGTTCATTAATATCTTTGGACACCTTAGGTAAAAGCAAGTAATATGTAATGATGTCATTGTTATTGTTCGCGATAAAAATACTTTTTTACGACCGTGTAAACTTATAATGTAACGTAACGTTTAGTTATGTAACTTATTATCTCATTATAATTAATATAAACGATAATGGTGTTTTGTGAGTTCATTGTCTTTTTATAATTAACCTTATGAACCCAAAATTATCTTTTACTACATCAATTATGCATTGAGTATATAGCCCTGATTTAGCAACAAAGTGTCAACGTGTGAAAAAAAATCATCACTTAAGTTTTTTTTAATCCACATTAGTTTTGCCATATAAGGATTGTATCAAGAGATGTTTGGTAGTTAAAGCCTACTCGCCATGAGCTGGCAAATGGTAATTCTCCCCACCGAATTTTGGTCACGGTGGCCAATCTAAATGAAGACTAAACCAAGCACACAGGAGATATTATAGTGCACAAGTCTGTGCGCAAACACAGGTTAACTGATCATTCTCATAGTCCGATGTGACGTCAATCCGACACGGGCCTGTAGACAAAATCCCTTTCTGCGTTAACGCCAACGGTAAAATCAAATTGTATCTAGTTGACTTATTTGCATCATATCTGGTAAGCAAACGTCAACTCCATACAAGTTGATTTTTCCGTTGGCGTTAACGCGAACAGAAAGGGATTTTGTGTACAGTACTCGGTCGGAAAGGTTAGGCGCAGGACCAACGGCTTTACGTGTTTTCCGAGACACGGGGGTGTCACACTTCCAAACTCCAGGCTGCTACTGAGAAATTTCTCAGACTCAGCAGTCAGGCTTGCGACCACGACACCAACGTGGCAGATGATAACGGGTGTAATAAAAAAACTAAGTTTAAAAACTAAAACCCGACTACATTATAATTCATGTTCATCGCACTCTTATGGGATACAGGCATGCAACCACGGCTTATCTTGACCATTTTGTACCTATGTCTTGATTTCTGTGTGAAATATTTTCTTGTTTCGTACTTTTTAGATCACTTTTTCTTGTAGTCGGGTTTTAGTTTTTAAACTTAGTTTTTTTATTTAAACCATTTTGGTTTATATATATTGGTTGGTTTATATATATCACAGTTACAGCTAAGTATTATATATTTAAAAGGTACTAGTGAACCCCTTTCTAATGATACTAAACACGGTATGCGTATCTTAATTAATTTTGGTAATCTTTCCTTTTTTTGAATAATTTGTGACAAGTCACAACTAAATATTATATATTTGAATAGTACTAGTGAACCCCTTTCCAATGATACCAAACACGGTATGCTTGTCTCCACTTTTTTTTAAATCTTGGTTTGTTTGTCCGCCAGAGGGCGCCACATTGGATTCGGTGACACGTCATATAGCCTATAACCAGCGGACAATCAAGACGCTTCTAACGATACCTCATTTGTTTAGTTCTGATAAGTGGTTTAGGAGCTATGAGCGAACAGATGAACATACATACATACATACATACATACATACATAGCCTGTCAAAATGATAACCCTCCTTTGGCTTTGCCGTAGTCGGGTAAAAAAGACACTTAACAAAGCTAATGCATGTTCTTTCGATCAATGCGATATTTTTGTTTTGTTATGGACCTTACTTGGGAATGAAGTTTCTGGTTTCAGAGATATTGAAAGTCAAATCTGAACATTTAAAAAATAAACCGTCACGGCCTTTTATGCTATTGCATGCTTCCATAAGCACAAGGTTTTGCGTTACATTGCGCAATTGCGCGCTACCATAAACTGTGATTTTTCACATCAAAAACAAAAGTTTTTGCGCAGCAATATTTTTTGCTCTGTTGCTTAGTTTAATGAGCAAAATGCGTAGATAACAGCTTAGTAATGTGTCTTTTTACATCCCATATTTACATCTACAAAATATTAATTCAAAATAACTACTAACTTATAAATCTTCTCATCCGTTACATCGCTCCAGAAAATCATTCCGGTTCTGAATACGTAATCTAACGCAGTAGCTGACTTCGTGTCATTGACGATAGCAACCATTTCATGGTGGTCCAAGCTTATCTTGCGGATGTCGAACCTCCTGGCGAACAGAAGTGACGGGTGACCTTCCGTGGCCTTACACCTGGTGCGATCTCGAGGGTCTCTAGCGTATCCAGCGTGACACTCGCATTTAAAGGTGCCCTTCTCGTTGATGCACATTTGGGAGCAGGCGCCGGGATCCGAACACTCGTCTACGTCTGTAAAATTAAGTTGTGTTGTAGTCACTTATAAGGAGATTTCATATTTCCCAGGTATAAATATAACATATTGTCTAGGTATAGAAAGAAATTTTCCATACCGGTATGACCTATCATCGGCCGGATAAGTACCTACTCTACCAAATTGTATTTAAGAAGAAATATTCAAATAAATAGTTTCCCTTTATTGAGCGGTTTTTCAATAAGAATATTTCTTAAACCAGTGGGTGTCGTCAAGTTATAACAAGGCTTGAAGAACTTTTTTTAGTCATTTTAAATCAGGTGACTTTGACATGACTCAACCCGCTGATACAGTACTGATATCTAATAACAGCGTAGTTTAAAAGCATCAACAATCTAAATCTTGTTGATGCTTTTAAACTACGTTGTAGGAGCAATACCTACCTGATGATATCACGATCTATCAATACCTACGCAAAATACCTACTAAGCTAGTGAGTACCTACTCGGGATTTACCCTAAATAAATAATTATACTTATTTTCCTTTTACAGTCATAAGATACCATCTATTCCGTAGAATAAATCTATTTTCGTTTTTTTTTACGATATACAGTAAAATTATCTCATTAGATTACTTTGTGCTTTTTATAGAAATAATTTAAATCAAATTGACATTATTTGCTTAAGGTTATGACTCTTACTCAATAAACTAATCCCACCAAAAAAAAAATTCATGTAAAATGTTGCCAAGACGCAAAATAAATGGCTCGCACTTTCAAAAAGTTATCAGATCAAAGATATAACTTTTTGAATTCTTTTTGTATGTTGCCTAAAACAATATTCTTTATTTTGTTATTTTTTTCTAGTTTAAGAATGTTGTTGTTGTTTGTGTACTAATACTAGCTTAGATACGAAATTTCAGCTTTCTAGGACTTCAGGTAGTATACCCCAGAATTTTGATGAACATGAGTGAGTCAGTGACGAAATGTGTTTTTTTAGATATCAATAAATTCTAAAGTATTAGAGCTATGCAATTGAAACTTTATATATTTAATAAGTCTATTATTGACATCATATCCCGAGAATTTTGTTTATCTGGCATAATCCAAACCTAAGTTATGAGGGTTCAAAAAAACGACAAAGCGCTACGAGAAAAGGTAGGCAGTGCGCTTCGCTTGGCTCGTCTTGGCGGGGGCACTGCCGTGCCCCCAGATTAACCCTTTGCGTAGTTAATAACATATAGCGTTATTTTTAGGTGCCTATATTCTGCAATTTATTTACACTCAGGATTTTGAGACTGTAAAAAATTGTCATAGAAAAAGTCCCCGGAAACTTAGTATAATTTTCTTAATTTTTGGAAATGTTGTAGATATAATTAAAAACTAGGTCTGTACGTTTTTATTTTACCGATACGAGATCGATTTTCATCCTCATCAGATTACAAAATTAGACTTCTATCATTATCATTTGTCTAGAAATCAATACTTAAATCAATACTTGACAGAGAATGGTAATTATAGAGGTCGTTATAATGTGAATTTAATATTATGAGATCAAATCTTAAAGCTGACCTTCACAAGTCCGGTTGTCCACAAGCTTGAATCCCTTATCACAATCGCAGTAGTATCCGACGGGGGTATCAACACATTTCTGCGTGCACCCTCCATTGTTCTTTGTGCATTCGTTTTTATCACACCTGTCCCGTGGCTCGTCTTCAAAGTTGGGACAGTCGGGATGATTGTCACAGACCTTCGAGAGGGGAATACACATGCCGGCTCCGCAGTCAAATTCTGTCTTCTTATCGCAAACGGTCTTTAGTATTGCTGAAATGTAACGAAAGTTAATAAATTAGTGATGTAGGTAAATTGTTAAAAAAAAACGATATCCATGTGAATGTCTCCTATGGTATAAGTTGGCAAAATTTGACTCTTAAATGATATGGTAACTATATTACAGGTTTGTAACATTTAGAGGATATGGGAACGTTGACTATGTTTAGACTGATATCTATCGTTAGCTTGGGAACTTTTTAACCGGCGGACGTCAAAATAAACAACATGTTTATTTTAAATAGGTTGTAGGTACGCATTTGTTGGACTTCAAAAAACTACAATAAACAGGTGGTTCATTATTTAATAATCATCTATGTGAGACCCATACACATACTACTAAGTACTTATATATTGTTAAATAAGAATAGGTACTTACTGCAGTTAAGTTCATCACTGCCATCAGGGCAGTCCTTATCTCCATTGCAGTACAACGCTCCAGGGATACAGCTGTGGTCTTTGCACTGGAACTGGTCTAGTCTGCAGGTGACGTTGCCACGGCACAGCTGAGGATCCTCGTCTCCTCCATCAGGGCAGTCCCGGTCGCCGTCACACACCCAAGCCTTGTGGACACATGTCATGCGGTCCTTGCATTCAAATTCTGATGATATGCAAGGTGATCGTACCTTTGGAGTCGCTGTGCAACCCTGGAAAGTAAATTGATTTTGTTAGAAAAGATAAAAATTGGTACCAATTTATTTTTTATTATTCTAACAATTCTTTAATTGCTATGAGTTGTTTTCCAACAATAAGTGCCTATTATGCTTAAGGGCGCTCATCCCGTCATATTTCCCATACAAACGCTTGTACACGATTACGGCGTTATAATAAATTATTTCCCAAATGTTTTTAACTCACAGGTATCATGTGGTTTAAATCTAGGTTTGTATGAAGCCAAAAAATATACTTTTTTGAGAAACAAATTTAGTAATACACGTCCGAAAATCAGCTTTTTTGCACAATTTTATCTGAACTATGGCCGTACATAATGCACTCATACATTGCAAAAGTAAAAAAACAGCTTCATAGAAACCTTGCACACGTAATGAAGATTCTAAATTACTTACAAACATTTTTACCAAAAACTTGTAAAGCTTTTTCAAAAACATGTATGTCTTGAAACAAGTTTTGTGAAATTTCCGCGCGTCAATTTTCCCTTGATGTTATCGCGTTCTCACTTACTCGTTTGTTTTCAAGCTTTGCGTTGGTTGAAACAAAAAAAATTCAATCACGCTCGCCCTGATGTTCGTTTGATGGGGATGGGCGCTCTTAAGTATTAGTTCATCTAAATTAGCTTATTATAGTTGCTTCCATTACGGAACGCCGGTCGTACATGCACTTAGATCATTCAAGTTTTATCTCTCTGCATTAAGCTTTGATTGAATCAATTATAATTTAAATACTATAATAATCCATTGATTAGATTAGGCCACGTACAATGATTACTATTCAGATAAGCGTTTTATGAATGTCATTAAAGTAGCTGCCGAGTGGTCTGTGCTGCGACTAGACTACACTATCACTTCCGGCGATTATCGTTATAATTGTCTGAGAGATTTAGTCAATAGGGTAAGCAGATATTATTTACTTATTCACCATGAAACACTTATTATCGCGATATAAAAAGAGACTCATTTAGTGACCAATTCCAGTCATTGCTTGCTAACACCTAAGCGAAGGTTAGAACAGCTTCGCCTAGGTTTAAAATGTTTTATGCTTGTCTTGTTTCGATAGACAAACCAGCTTGACTTTGCTTTAAAATTAACTTAGCTTGCTTCTAATCAACTGTAAAATTACTATTAAAACTCACCACTTCATCACTTCCATCAGGACAGTCTTCAGTCCCATCACAGCGCCACCACGCCGATATGCAGTGTCCATTACCGCAAGAGAAGTGCGTCTGCGGCTGGCAGGTAGGTGCTGGGCATTTGACTTCGTCACTATCGTCCCCGCAGTCGTCATCCCCGTCACACACCCAACGCAACTGGATGCACTTGCCATTCCCGCATGTAAACTCGTCCGAACGACACGTCTCATCTGGTAGACCAGGTCAAGACTTATTTGTGAGAGTTTTGGTGTATGGGTTGTATATTCAACGAAGTTTTTGCTATCATTCGTCCTGGCTTTACAGAATTTTTATGCAGCTAATTAAGGCATTGGAGGCATCCAAGACGATGTAGTAAAAAAATGTTGCATACAACCCTGTCATATTACACATCACTTGGAAAATAGAGATACAAATATCAGTTTAGCCATTGTATTGGAAACATTTTTGTCATAATGAGAAGATTGATAAAAGATATTCCATTGTTTATCGTTAATTACAGTCAATGGTTTTCTAATAACCTTTGAAAAAAGTTTTTTAGGGGTGTCAAAGCTTGGAAAAAGTTCAAGTCATTAGAGACCTGTTTAATTAAAAAATCAATTTAAGTTCTACATCTCAAAACACTAGACATAATTTTAATTAAGTTTTGCATCTAGACGGTCAAGTCTATATTTTCGCCAACCCTTTGAAATGAGGCAACTTTTAAATAAACACCGACAGCAAATTGATAAATTACGCACTTTAAACTCAGTGTAAATTGAAAAAACAAAGCAAAATGTTATAAATAGAAAACTAATTTCGAAGTGCCTATTCAATGTTTCCAATTCATTGGCATAATCACAAATATTATTGGGTTTAATTCTACAGAAACGATCCAACCCACATCAATTTTCGATGTAATTGTAATGATATTGGACATATTACGCTGAATATTTTTAAATCTATTTTAATTTAAGAATAAGTTTGGGATGTAAGGTACATTTGTACTGATATTGGTGAAATGTAATGCATCTTTTAAATTAGTTTCATGGGATTCATTTAGGTACTTATTTAACATTGTGGGATGGCTCATTTTGGCAGAAGTAAGCTCAACTATAATTTGGAGTCACAATGAGCACCAAGAGCACATCTTATTTAAAACGACTTGCGCATAAAATTCTGCGAAATTCTTCTTAGCATAGATGTAATGAAGTAGTTCAACTAATGAACATGAAAGAAAAAATAACATTTGTGGTGCACAAACTAGAAAAAGAAATCCTTATTATGTCATCTTTGTGTCCATTATTGTTCAACATTTCGGGATAAACAATCCCGTGATCGAATTAACCTTTTGACCGCCATATCAAAAAAGCAAAAACGTGCCCTCAGCGCCAAGCTACGAATTACTACTCTATGGAATTACGTTTCTATACGTATTCTCTAGAGTAGTAACTCGTCTACCATGTGGTGACCGTGGCGTGCTGGGCATATTTTGTTTTTTCATCTATACATGACTGTGGGTGGCAGTGTGACTTCTACATGTTACTCATAATGTCAATACCTTTTTTCAGCACCTACTTCCCCTCTATTCTGATAAAATAAAATAATATATTCAGAAGGAACATACTACAACCAAAAACACTGATGTAGATTATTAGGGCTCGTTTGTACTGCCTCAGAATTTCCAGAAGAAACAAGTAGTGGGTACCTAATAAGATAAACGATGACGTAATCGTGATGAGGCTTTGGGGCGTAAGGAAGGCTTCACGTGTATTGAAGTAGGCACGCAACATCATCGCTCACGCCTCGGCCAGCCCAATGTGGGTAGATAAGAATTTATAGATGGATGAGCCGAGCGTTGATAGAATACACAGAGTTTAGTTGGGTCCGACCCCATGATTGATAGATAGGTACTGCCTATATACAGCAAGTACGAATAGTTAAAAGTTGAACGTGAAGTTGGTGTAGGAAATGTTATGTGATATAATAAAACAAGCTATAGGCACCTACGTGACTTTCTGGATACATCTCAGTCGACATCACACAAAAACATAATTTTAGTTATTCCGATTTGAGAATCGAACTAAAGTCATGAGTAGTAGCTGCGATTGGGACCACTAATTTAATAAAACCAGTATCACACCACATTAGCTACGTCACACTGTTAATGAAATAATAACATTGAATGAAATAATTAGGTAAAGGGGACACTAGAGATATCTGAGAACGCTAGAAACGAATTATAATGTGCTCTTTGTACTACATTATCTTAACTTAAAATAGAAGATAATACATTTAGGTCGGCATCATGCAATATCCACAACATAACTGGCCGATTATACAATTTAGATACCATATGAATGGTCACCAATGAGTGAGAAATGTTTTGATGGTAATTTTGTTTTCAATACTTCATAAATGCTGACCCAGGTATAAAACGTCAAGTGAAATGTGAATAAACAATTCAGGAGTAATTATAAAAGAGTATACCGTAATTAACTTTGAAGAGTCACACCACTGAAATGATAGCAGCGAAAAATCCAACTTTATGGTTGAACATCGCTATCTCTTTCATGTAAATATGAAATACAAAAAAAGTTGCAACAATGAAAGAGAAAGCGATACACTAAGGTGCTTTTAAAGTTTTACAGGCGTAAGTAGCCACTTTCGTCTAAATAATAAATTACTCTTGCATTGTATGTTAAATCCCTTACTGCATGCTTTTTCATCAGATCCGTCAGAACAGTCCGCGTTGTCGTCGCACATCCACGTGAGCGGCACACACTCGCCGTCTTTTCCTCTGCAAGTGAACTCTTCTGGTCCGCACGACTTCTTCTCTGTCAACCCATTCATGCACATGCTAAGTACGATGCGAGTAAAATACCGACACGATAAGGGAACAAATCCCACCAGGGATGTTCTGATATCCGTTTTGCTCTTATCCTTCCTACTATCGTCTAAACCCTTCGGCTTTATTTCTCGTTAAATATATCCAAAGAGAAAAAAAAAATGGACGAGGACACCAATTACTTTGATGTCCTTGTAACAATAATAACATAATTTCTTTTACTTTTGTTTTTTTCTCAAAGTTTAACCGTAATTGCGTGTTTCCTTTGTAGAATTTAGGTCCACTTTTGTTGTAATCGATACGCAGGCAATAAAAATAAGACGGTAATAAAATAGAAAAGTTATGAAGTACCCGTGAGTATCATAGAAAATCATAACTATAATTTTGATAAAAAAAAACGAAGGAATTTATAGCGCTCGTAAATTGTGCTTTTATACTCGCATGCTTAAGTTCATGTCGATCCTAAATATGAACCAGGTATACCGACATGCCAATCTTTGCTGGTTTCATGCTTTTGATCTGTTCCGAGACCATGCTCTTACCGCACTGGTGTTCGTCTGAGCCGTCGATACAGTCGGCCACATCGTCACATTTCCACGAGATTGGTATGCACTGGCCTGTCGTGCACACGAATTTGTGTTCCGGGCAACGCCTTTGCGTAGCTGTGCATGAAATTCCGATTGATATCGATTTTCTCTGACAGCAATTTATTCTCTTTTATCTCTACTCTTATATTAGGGTTATTTTATGATATTGACTTTAGTGTCTTTGTCGCCAAAGTAACTTGGCAACATTAAACATCGATAACGTCACGCCTTGAGCGCTTTACTCGTAAACTATTTGCAAAACTTTAGTCGAGGAGCAAACAATTTAACAGCATTAAACTATCTGCGATCAGGCACAAATAAATCAGGGGGCTCACAATATAAACAATTAACCTACACTGATGTAATTAATCTTGGCAAACGGACTGACTTGGAACGAGGCTATCAGTAGCAACTTAAGTTCACAAAGCAAACACGTTTAAAATGCTAGCCAAGTGCTTCAGCAATATAATAAATGGTAATGCTAAGCCCAGGCACGGCTAAAACGTAATTAATGATTCTAAACAGTCCCCTTATTAGAGTGTAATGTTGTTTTGCGACGGCGCTAACGAAATTCAACAGACTCAAATTGGGAAAGCTTTAGTGACTCCCGCTGAAAACTTTTTGCCGGAAATCTGTCAGCAGTAAACCTACTCAGTTTAATGCATTTAAAAAACTATTGAAATCCCTATAAATTAAATAAAGTATTATTGACGTACCGTAGAAAAATATAAATAACCAAGTGATCTATTTTATCCATGAATACCTACCTATACTTAGTTTGGAACGGTTATATAAGGGAGATTTTCATTAAAGTAGATACCTATTTTTTTATTATTATTTTAGTACATACGAATTTAATCTTATAATTTTCTGCAGGTAACTATAGAAAAAGTATTGGTTGTAACATACGAGTCACTGCAGAGACATTGAGGGATGACTTCATATTAGATAATAAATTCTATACGTGATGGATATCGTAAACTCTATATTGGGTAGCATTTGTCACGATGTAGGTAAATAATATGCAACGTAAATATACCGAGTGACAGAGATATAATATCCAAGAGCTTAGGGCGCTCTACTGTGCGGGGGACATGACACCATAAAGCTTACTTATCCCGGAAAATAACGTTTCAGTTGAAGTCTGGGTGATAAATACATTTGTCAACAAGGACAACAAAGCCAGATTATTACCTATATAAAGTGTGTATATAAACCACCTTCTACATTGTCGCCTACAAAACATTACGTGTCCCTGCCAAATAAAAAAGGATTTTCCATTATGTGGGACGACTTACAGTGGCTCTAAGTGTACAAAGTTACGCCCGCGGTTGCCATAACCCCACCTCCACTGAAATAAAACCTTCGCAAACTTTCACAAGCTTTTTATACACACTGTTGCAGTTTGAGAAAAACAAGGAATTAAAAGTCCCTTTGACGCTGGATCAACTCTTTTTTTTAAGTACTTTTGTTGACAATGCTTGCTTGCATTACTTAAAAAATATGAAGCCAAAACAAACATGGAAAATAAGCAAACCCGCTACATTTTTTACGAAAAGTTTTTTTTAGTAGCTACAGACCTAAATGGAATTCATTAACACTGTCTTATATGTATTTGCTGTCAATTTGCGCTCTGTCGTAGATAATACATATATTTCGCAAGTAACTTGTAGAACATTATTATGAACATTGATATTTCAAGTGGTGCTATTTATCATAATGACTACCTACCTACCATACTTATACATATCTAGAATCGTGAAAAACCATGTTAATTTCACGGGTCACTTATATTGAAAAGTGTCGGTGATAAAAATCACAATTTATAGCGTGACCCTCCTATGGATCGACAAACGAAAAAAAGTGAATGCGCAATTTTCTACTCGTTTCACATTTGAATAACGGGGTGGACAGTCGTTTATTTCATAAAATGGCTTTTTTCCCCTATCTATTTTTAAACACTCGAATAACATAATTCTTCATATACCTAATATACATATCTAATCGCAACACGAAAAAAATAGACATCGTGGTACCGAGTAACCTACGTTTACCTTACCTAACCTACTTAGTTATAGGGATTGTGGGAGCGAAATATATACCTATCAGCATCTCATATTTTATACCAAGAACACAAATCCCTAATTGCGCCACTATTTTCAGCTAGATCCATCACGGTGCCGATATGAAAACTATAAAATTTTCATATCATCCACGTCGTTTTCGCTAGAATGTTACTGAAGTACATTTTCATACCTATTGAAAAGAAAATTCTTATATTTCTAAAAAGTAACTTTCTAAGTTAGTGCTATAGCACAGACAAGTGTTTCACATAAATAGGATTACGCGCTTTGAAACTTGTGACAAGGTAGAGAGTTTGGGGATTACGTCAGTACCAAACTCCATGGTTATCACCGTAGCGGAAACCACCGAACCGATCGAAATTTTCAACTTATTAGTGAACAACATTTTCAGTATCTACCTACATGTGCCAGTGTGCCAATCGACTCGACATGAACAAGTCCAATTTGTGGCGTACATTGGATTCCTTGTCCGTTATCTCATGTGTCAACCATAAATAAATTAACGCGATCCTCTACGCACCCCATGGAATGTTTAAATTCGTATTACGTGTTTTATTTAAATACCGCAGGCTCTCGGCAAAAATTCATTTGGAGACCCTCCCGTCTTTGTGAATATTCACATTTTTCACATTACGTTTACCTACCGAGTTACTTATACGACTATATTTACATTTCTGTAATGACATTTTACATAAAGGATATGAGCCTTCTCGTTAGCCGTGAAATACAATTTAAATAATTGATTAGCACTGCTTTGATAGGTTTATCTACTAGTAGCATTATTTTGATTGAAAAGCCATCCTAAATCTTGTTTTTTCCAGAAACAGGTGAGGGGACAAAGATTATACACTTAATCCTGAAAACTTGGTCGTAATTAAGATTTTAATCTACGTTGGGAGTCCCGCTAAGGACAAAATACGCGTATTTCAAAACTTAGCTCGTAAATCGTTAGATAATTATTTTTTACGGTTTCAGTTCTTGAAATGATGCCATCCCATTACGTTGACCGCCTGACGCCAAATATACGGCTTGAATGTTGATAGTACTTAACCAAGCAATTACTTCAGTTGGATTATAAGATTGTATAAGATGAGATATTTTATAATTCAAAAACCTCTCTGTCGTTTAACTTTTTTACTTTACATAGAATAACGGCCATTATTCTTTCGACTTCAGAAAATGAACTAAATGATAAATGTTCATCACCACAAAGGCACAGATTGGTTAAATCAGAATTGCGGTTAGTAAAAGTTTCAGATTCTAATAACAAGGGATAACTCTGGGGTTGGGATCACAGGATCGTCCAGTTTTCATACCCTCGCTGGCTTTGTCATTTTGCGACCTTGTTTTTTCATTGTTCAACATCTAAACAATAGGCGACTGACTGCCAACTCGACCCTAAAGTAAATTTGCCAAAATAACAGTGTTTGCTTATTTTCCACACACAAATATAAACTAAGTGGGCGACGAGGCAAAGTTGACGTTCCTTTTAATGTTAACAAGAAAACTTAACGCTCACTCATTCACAGAATATACTTATAAATATGTCTGCATCGTTATTTTCCGGTCTCATTATATTTTAATTATTTTATGTTTATAGGAGTAGAAGTTTGTTATTAAATATTATCATATTTGTTCCAAAGTTATTCGTAATAAACGTAATAAAAGTCCTCTATAAGTGTTTCATATTTGGCAAGTTGACTCGTTCTAGTGAACGTGTGAGTGTCAGTAATAAAGTTGGATACTGACTGCATGTGCCGAGCTCCTCGTCCGAACCATCAGGACAGTCTTTTTCATTGTCACAGTGCCAGGACAGCGGAATACACCTTCCTGTCTTGCATCGGAACTCCGACTGCGTACAAGTGCGGCTTTCTGTAATGAAAAATATGTTAAATTAATTAAGTGAAACCGTAGTACCTAGGTATAAACTTAATAGAAGACAAAAGTATCCAGCAATATCGTTAAAGGTTTAGTTACACAGGGCGCGTCAAGGGTGAATTTTTCATTACTTCTTGGCCAAACGCAATTTTGCTGATAAATATTTTTGTAACTCTTAAACTTCAAAGTAAAATGAACCTTAAATATACATGGGTAGATGTTAATATTTAACGAAGTGACACTTGGAGAGGGATCTTACTCCTTTTTAATTTATTTGGAAGATGTGACAGGGACCATGTTGACGCTTCTGAGGGTCTTTAATCTCCACTTATATTGAACTAAGCTACACATTAGGTAGAAAGTATGTATTTTTAACGCATACCTACAAATAGCTACCAAATTTGAGTACCCTCATACATCTGCCAGTTCAGAATATTTATGAAGACGAATAATTTAATGTTAATCTCAGTTCGCTATAAGCAATTTCAGAAACAATTTCAAAAGTTTTGGATTGAACTGTCAAAACCTCAAATAGGTACCTAGTAGGTTCAACTAACGTCACTGAAATATTTATTTCATAACTGTGTTTATTTGATAGTGAAGTACTGAAAAAAAAAAACTAATAACAACGATACAAAACAATATTTATAAAAAATATTCGTTATAACACCCACTTTACGGCATCTCGCTCTAATTTTCCTTAGCCGAAGCAGGGGATGCCATAAACTGGATCAATCCATTTACGGCTGAAATCACCGTTCAACGTGCGTATAAAACAAGGCTTAAGAAAATTATCGGCGGGTAGCAGCAGCCGCTTTATCTCGAGGTGATTCGAGGCGAAGCAAGGCGGGCACGCGCCGCCAAGCAATTTGTAAACAAAACGCACCCCTGCCGAATAATATCGCCTTGCCGCCACCGCCGAGTACGTAGCCCTTTTACTGTACCCCGCGCGATAAATTCAAGTGTACCATCAGAGATTGTTGGAACGTAAAGCGGTATTTCGCACCGTACTCGCCGTAAAAAACTTCACTAACAATAGGTATACACTTCAGTAAACAAACTGTTGACTAATTTTACCCTAGAATTTACTGTAATGTTTGTGTTCCGTTGGTTATATCAGGTTGTATCTTCGGTACAATTGCATGCAGTAGTATAGTTAAGACTTCGGTACAGTTCATATTCATTCTGTGTCTTTATAATATCTTCACGTTTAACGTTAAGTATAAAACGCGTGATATCTTTGTTCCACGATGTACGAAGTACCTACGTGCAATGAATTTTACTATATTAATTAGAATGGTATATTATGCAGATACGCATGTAGATTTCTTAGAAATTCTCGACGATTGTGGTTTGTTTTAAAACTTAGATTTGATTTCTGTTATTACTTGCTCGAATAAATTCATAAGCAAAAGTGCTTTTCTCCGAAAGTGAAACAGTAAAAGCCGTAAGTGCCTACTTAGGTATTGCGTTCGACTAAAAAAGACTTACGTTTTAACATAGATAAATACCTATTAAATGCCTTAGAAATTAAAATCTAGAACACGTAGAACCTGAGCTTCGCAAAAATAGGTAGTCCAAAAGTTTATTTGGTTTCATACTTAACTTTTTATCGAAAAAAGCTAAGTAAAATCTTTCTAGTGACTCCAACCATTTTCGTTGCCCCGTTAAAGTCATCTACGGTAATATTGAAACGAAGTTCCTTATCGCGCGTTGTGAAAGGGGGCTAGACGGAAAAAATTCTTACGAAAAGTTGTCACGACATGCTATAATAGCTAAATTGAATCGTTGGAACTGTCAAATAGAGTTCATTATTAGTTGAATGGCGGCTTTTCTATGAAAATATTGGAGCGAATTAAAACCTTATTTTTGCTATTTTTATTACTGCACAAACGCAGACAATTCGAACAGAAAAATTTAATCGTTGGAACTGTCAAATAGAGTTCATTATTAGTTGAATGGCGGCTTTTCTATGAAAATATTGGAGCGAATTAAAACCTTATTTTTACACATTAACCGTGAAATTCGGTTGCACATAGCTCCTATTGTCCGGTCGGGCACCAGCCTATACGTTTCTCAGAATAATTTTATCATACCTAGTTTGGTAAAATTTCAATTTTTAACCGTTTACGTTTACAAAATAAAGTCCGAATTCGCTTTTCGTAGAATATGTTTATGTATTTAAAGGCGGCGCGGCGAACTCTTTGAACTAGGTACCTACGGCGATGTGTTTAGTACCTAAGTTTATTCGCTCAAAAATATTATTATAACTTCAAAAAAATAAAATTTTATTACAATTCCTTCACTAATTAATCGAAAGGAACTTCGTTCCATCCGGGTGTCCCTTGACACCTCTCAAGTTTTTTTTTATTCTTGCGGTCTTTGCAGTTAGTTCGAAGGATACACCCAAGCAACTGTGGTATAGCTATAGCTTCAGCATATCCGATAGCAGTAACCGAAACGGTATTCCCCTTCGTTTCGTAACAGAATACCCATATCCCCTGAGCGGAGCCATTTGCTCGAGTGAAACGTTCACCGTGTAACACCCACATTATTGCCCCCTTCACGCTGGAATGTTAATGGGAGCTTCTTCTTAGCCGTCCTGCTTCAATACTTGTTTGAAGCCCGCTTATCGCGCCAACTTTCTCATTAATGTTTTACGTGAGATTCCCAACTGCTCAGTAGGTACTAGACTTAGCTAATGTTAAAATTATCCAATCCTAGAAATATTACTGCGATCTTAAGATATCACTGCATAAAATTTATAAACGTACGAGAACGCACATTCATTATGCGAAGGCAAACATTTCACAAAAGCCAAACTAAAATGTAGCATCAAATATTTAATAGGCAATTATAACAGTTAATTTTGCTGATTAACCTTTGTGCAAGTATCCATACAAGTCGTTACTAGAGAACAAAGAGATTATTCGACAGTATACAGTTAATTAATCCGTTGGGTACGGTCCCATTAGCCGAACGGTCCTGTCAGGCGCAATTTACACACACAGTTGTTGTACGACCGATAGAGATGTGAATCACTAATCGGGTCCGCAAGAAAAGACTATAAAGGTCTCTGGTATTGCGCCGCAGTCAGACAAGTGGGTAAATCGAAGATTCGTCGAGCTGTGCCCGTCCGATAAGCTAGTTCGACAGCTATGTCTTCTCGTGGAATGAAATCACTCTGACGCGAAATGGCGACAAAAATTGCCGTCCGCGAAATTGCCTCTGGAGCCCTCCGTATCTACGATTCTCATTGATGTAATGACATATCATGTTCACATTCAATCGCACACACTCATCTTTCGTGTTTTTTTTTTGCCGATTATTGTGTTTGCACTTGTCAATCTGTCTGAGTAGCTACATGAATATTACATGAATGACATAATATTGTTCTTGAACTAAGTTCCTACTTACCTACTTAGACTTGGGTTCTGATACCTACCTAAAACCCTTAATATTGTTATTCAATTCAACTTTTGTACATTGAAATACATTTAGGTACCATATGAAAGTTTCAATTAGACGTTTTCCATGTTGTAGTTTAAATGAAATAATGATAACTGTTTAATATTTATCCGGTGGCTTCATCAAAGCTGAAATACAAAAATATTTCACCAATTTAGCTGAATTTGGATTTTAAAATTACAGTTTACGCTGTTCTTGCATGCTCTCATGCAAGAAAGGTGTTAGTGTTTAGGCAGATTATTGATCTTGTGACTTCTAACTTGTGTTTCTTACGTTAAAATATCACAGGTTTTATGAGCTAGCTACAAAAGAATAAAGGTGACTGAACAAGGGTTTTATGTTTCAAAGGAGCTGTGTAACAAACTGTATGTACCTATGTACGCGTGTATTCAAAACGGGTTCGTAGTGGGTATACCTATTTTTTCTGTCGCTGTGAAATAATTTCTTTGAGCTTATACGTGCGTGTTCTGTATTCGTACTGCTGAGCCGTTGTAAACGAGGTCATTTGTATGTGTTTGCGGCTGAAAATACACTTTTATTGTGTTGAAAGTGGAATTAAAAAGTATATTAAAAGTTTCAATTTTCTTAAAACTCGGTGCCGGCTACAGCCATTTCCGAGAAATATTTTAAACAATGTTCGCTGCGAACACGAGATGCACAAGCATTAGGCCAAATTGTCCCCAAGATGGCAATAGCGTCAGAGCAGCGGGAAATTGTATTACCGGGCCTTACTTGCAGCCAACAGCGATGAGTGCATTCGTTACCCACGTAACTGCGAGCTTTGGAGGGCACTTGCATATGTTATTCGCCACTCAACTTACATATTACGCGCTGTGTCTATTATGTTATCCGAAATAAGGTGGACAACAAAGCAAAACAACCATCGACACCTTGTTGACCCATCGGAAATGAAATTGAGTTCGTGCGCTTAACCAAGTTCTGCGAAAAGTTGGAGATTGGTTTTCTACATGCGTAGCGCGCTACGTTAGAGCTACGGAAATGCGGTGAGCGTCACATCTGCTACGACGCGGATCGCCTACGAATTTTACTGTTTGTGCTGTCGTACTGTCAACATGTTGTGCTGAAACTGTATAATAATATTTTCGTGTGTGCTATACGATAAACGTTGGCTTTATTAAAAAACACACACTGAGTAAAAAAATGTGACAATGTACCTACAGCACAAGCAGAATAATCATATAATGTAAATTGCCAGGTTTTCCATATTTTCAGACATATTACACTTTATACGTACTTACTTATTATATTATGTAACTCTGTGAACGAAGTTTACAGACATTTTTTTTTCTAAACCATATTAAACCATCTACCGGAGCTCAATTTTAACAGTGTATTCGTTTTTTAGTCCGATTAGACATCTCAGACACACGTTTTATTCAAACTGTTCTCCGAATCAAAACTAAATTTAAAATATTTCAGAGGTATTTTTCAAAGAATTCGTAAAAAAAAATAGAAATTCACAAGTTCTAAGTTTGTATACTTAGGTACAATACGTATGTAGTGAAAACTTAATATAGAGGCATTGTTCAAATCTATTCCCTGTAGGCAGTTGCGAAAATCTAGTTAGAGGCTCCGACGACTATTGCCTTGAAGGCTTCGTTACAAAACTCAATTTGAGAGGACGCCATTCGGTTCGATTGAGAGGGCATAACGGTGGAAATCAAATTGATCGCATAAAAGCTGGAGTTACAAAAAAAAAGCCATTAAAATTACCTGCACTTTTGTAGTCATACGCTTTTGTGTAGGTGTCGTACTCGTCATCATAAAGCGTAGCTTCCACCGTCACTGCTAACGTTATCAACCAAATGATGCAAGAATACGCCATAGTGTCTTCTTCAAACTCTTTGTACACTATACTTCGTAACACTCGATACGCTAAAAGGTAAAATGTAAACAAATGAAGAAGTGAAAGAATAAGAATTATAATACCAAGCACACACGTGCGAAAGTTCAGTGATTTTCACGGTTCCTTTTTTAACGTCATTACCAGCCCTACGCGTGTAGAGATAACTAGCTTACCGCCCGTTTAAAAATCAAGAAGGCAGTAGCCCCCCTACACGAGTGCTGTTGCTAAGGCTATTCGCTATTTGGTACTAGACCTAAATTGTTTACAGGTCCTTATCGCGACACTCGCGATTGAATTGAAACGTAATAATTTTACGATTTCGCAACGCAATAATTATTTAGGTCACATGGTTACAGATAAGTATCTTAATCTGGAATATTCGAAGTTAAGTTATGAAGTAACTAGCTTTTGCCTGCGACTTCGTCCGCTTGAAAGTTGGTTATAGTGGCTGCAGACGAAGTCGCGAAATAAAATGTAGTAGTAAAGAGCCTATGTCCTTCCCCTGAAGCTATTTACATACTAAGTTTCATCAAAATCAGTTCAGCCGTTTCATCTTGAAAGCGTAACAGACAGTTACTTTCACATTTATAATAATTATTAAGTATGGAAGTATGGATTATTATGGATATTTCATCCCGAGGGTGTCGTCGAAGGCGACTAAGGGAAAATCCGGAAGTCGGGCAGCAGCGGCTTCCGTTTGCTTAACAACTTCACTGCGATCTCCGAGACGCCCGCCAAGCGTAGGAGGCCTTTGTTCAACAGTGGACGTCGTCCGCGGAGAAGCCGAGTAGATAATAACTACCATAAAACATAGCCTGTCACTCGGCAATAGTGTAAATATCTATCAGTGAAACTTTTTTTATTGTATTTGAACCATCCGGAGATTACCCTTTTTGCTAACAAACAATTTCACATCTGTATAATACATGTTCAACATCAGATAATAAAGATTAACGAATCTCGACAGGCAAACAGTGTGCAAACTAGTGTAAGTATCCAGAAGTTTAGAGTTAAATTATGAATCCACTGGGAACTACCTGTATTAAAAGCAGGTAGTCGAGATAATCCCATCGACCCTTTGTCTCACGGAGGTCAGTTTCTGAAAGTTTACTGTAAAATATAACGTAGGTTAGGTACCTAGTATAGGTATCTACCTACGCGTACGCAGTTTGGTAGTTATTCCGGTAATGTTTAAATAAACTTAGGTATTATAAAAAGGCAAAAATGCCTAAGGTTAGGTACCCAAAGAATTGTAGATTTGTGTAACATATAATAAAAATCTACGTAACTAAGATTCAAGTGTTGGTAAGTACTAGGTATAGTAGCTCCTTAGCCTTGAGTGCTGACCAAACGTCTACAAAGGTAAAAGAGGCATCCTCACCCTACCGCACGTTAGTGCTGGCTAAATATGAAAACTCGATCATTTTCCGGCTCAATATCGATAATGGCGGCGGTGATATCAATACGTTCCCATACGTTGCATATATGCTCAAAAACACTCGGATGCTACTCGATTTTTCCCATTGAGAGTGACTCGATGTCAAAACACAGTCAGAGCCGAACAGCCCTGACATAGTTTGAAATCATTTATATAAATACGGACTACCTACAAATATAGTATCGGTATTTGTAGTTAGATTCTAAACCGGTATCGTTATTTCTGTGTGCACAGCGTTGACTCGAAAGAAGTAAAATATTTAATATAACTTAGCTTGATTGAGTAAAGCATTGAATTTCTTTTTCTCAGTAAGTAGTAGGTAAATAAATAGCTTAGATAGCTTGGTATATTATAGACGAACCTGACAAAAGTTGTTATTTTTAGACAGTTATTTATATTCTGCGATTCTGTTATCGTTATCCACCTCCACCTACGCTTTCAGCAACCCGCTAAGGGTCTCATTAACAAACAGGTACTTATTCTAAAACCTATTCCTCTCACAATAAAGACGCACTTATTTTTCTGTGTGACTGTAATAAATTTCTCCATTCACGTCGTGATTCCGAACCACGTGATACCTAGTTATTTACGATTCGGGGGCGGCTCCCCTAAATGGGGTCAGTGATTATGTATGGAATAGTTTGTTTATAGTTTCACCGCGAAATTGTACGTACTTATTGCTTTTGATCTAAAATGTATTTATGTTTTCGTCGAGGATGTAGGTTCCAAAACTAGCGGAGTTCAAAGTTTATCTTTGTTATTTATCTAATAGCTGTGCCTTACTGTTACCTTACAGTTAGTGAGAAAACATTATGATACAAGACTGAACCGATAAATGATTCGTGTTATAAAAGTGCATTAACAGACAGATGTTCAATTTTTATATGAAGACATTATAATGAAGAGAATATCTTTAACGACAATGAAAGATAATTACACCAAGTATATTCAGGACGATAGATACGTATTTGGCATGAAACATGAATTACTTAGGTACCTAGGTAGGTAGGTACATGACAAGGCAAGTAGGTGGGTATCACTGTTACGAGATTGGCTTCATTTCTCGCAGCTGGGCATGGATAACTTAGTCCTTTGAAAGGAAACCCATTGTTCCACGAAAGTTGCATTAATAATTCCACCTTCATAATTTTGGTCTTTTTCATGAAAATTTTTTTCGTGTCCACATAATCTCGGTTGTGAATTATTTGTGACCATCGAAATCATATTATAGCCAAAGGCGGTAAAATAAATTGTATCGTAAGAAGTAATTACGTCCTTCGTTGCCAGTAAATATTTACCTAAGTCGAAAAAACTCAAGCAATATCTAAGTAATTACCTCGTAGAGTATTCTCTGCGGACTACGAAAATCTAATAAATGTCGAAAGGTACAAATATTCCCTGAATATCCCACAAAATTTACCGTATTGTTTTTGTAATTATTGAAAAATAACTTCGATTTTTTCTTAAAGAGATGCCTAATATTTACATTAAGTACCTACTGTGAGCATTATGGTGTGCACGGTACCACTTTTAACTATATGTGTGTGTAAACTTAGAAAACTGGTATTTAAACGAATACGTATAGGTACGCAGTTGTATGTCAGCCTGAATTGGCCGCTTAGCCCAAGGGAGGCTGACAGACAACTGCCAAAATATAAAAATAAGCCAAACAATCATATTTTTTTTTTCGTTTTTTCGAATTCGTTTTTAGATTTCCGGTGTTTGGAAAAAGCCCTTCTTAAAAGTTTTCGACCTGGTTGCATTTTGCATACAACCTTTACGTTTTAATACTTATCGAGTAAATAATGCAGAGAACACAAATACGATTAGTGTCGCTTATACTAGGATAATCCTGTGTCACAGGACATAAGAGCTACTTATGTAAGTAGATCCCAACGTAAGCAAATGTCTTGCGAAGATCGGCGTTGAGAATAGTCTAAGTACACTCTAATAGTATTGCCCTATATGTAAGAGCTATACGAGGCCACAAACGACCGTGATACTCTTCAGATAACACTTTTATTCAATTAACATATGTAGGTAGGTCATCTTAACGTAGTATGTGTCTCAGGGATATACATATAAACGGTCCATTGCGAGCAATCAAAGTAAGAGGGACTAATAAGTATCTCTTGTGGATTATCAGCAAAAAAATTATACATTAAATAAAATCGTAGCGAAGTCAAACTGAACTTTGAATATTTTTGGAAAAAGTCATCCTCTTAAAGGTAGGTATAGGAACGATTCTTCTCAGTCGTTCACTCTTGACAGAGTGGTCGTGGTCATGGGGCGTCACCCACAACTGCGATCGCAGCCTTTGCAATCTTTCTCCACCGGTCTCTGTTGGCTGCATGGCGAGCACAATCTGCCACAGGGAGCTTAGTGGCAGATTTGATGGAGTCTGTTCATCGGGTAGGCGATCGACCACGTGGTATCGTGCCCTCTACCCTTCCCTGAATCACCAGACGCTCTAAGGAGTCGTTGTTGTGGGTCCAAAGATTTTAAGGATTCGTATTTGCACAAGCGACGACAGTCTTTAGAACGATACCAATGCCGAAAACATAGCTATAAAAATAAAACTTTAAGAGAAGCATTAGGTCTAATAACTTTCCCGTAGATAACGAAATATCACGCAAATGAACAGGTGAAATGCGAATAAACAACAACCGTCAGTTAGGTACAATTAAGGTGTGCGGGCCAAGCAAACTAAGTGCATTAATAATTCCTAACATTCCAGTACCGGTTACACGGCGGTTTGATTGAGCAATCAAACTTTGATAAGGATATTACGCTATAATTTCAATACCGTCCTAGATACTTGTAGGGTTGGACAGTCTAAAAACTTCATAGCCTAATCTGCTAGTAGATTCGAATCTTGTGACTAGCAGTCACTAGTAGTGACTAGCAGTGACTGGTAGTCACAAGATTCGAATCTACTTCATTGTGTCGATGATTCCAATTGAAAAGAAGATTATTCCAGAAGGTCACTTCTCGTACCTACTTTTTTTCTCTTATTATTATTATCCTTATAAAGCATGTCAGCCCCATCATAACCTAACCTAAGTTTAAATAATATTACAAACAACCTGCTTACAAGATTTAAGTACAAAAAGTGGAGTCATCGACATAAATAATTCTAGCGACGACACTTTCTGGACTTTAAGGAAAGTACTCATATCATATTTATTGATTTTGCGCAATTCTGTCAATGACTCCCTTAATGCCTGGTTCTTGACACATTCAACCAAACGACTGGACATCATCAACTGTCGTTTTAAAAGGCGTTAAAAATCTAGTCACAATTTCATCTCAACATTCTCGTTGAGGTGAAATTGTGACTAGATTTTTAGTCATAGTCAAAAACTTACAGCTGACTCACACTTACTTTCAGCTTTTTAAATATACGTACAGAAATTGCCCCTCAGAACTCGGCCACAAAGCCAGTGTTAGCAATAGCATCGCACAGATCCCTTATAGACTTATAGAGATTGTGCAGTTTGCTTTGACAAAGAACAGGACAAGAGGTAGGGTACATTGTTTGAGATGTGACTCCACATTCGCACTTTAATTAGCGTATGGAATTGGACGAGCTTGCGGTCCACTGTGTTTTGCGAAATTTGGCTTCTGAATAACTGAACAAGCTGGACGCTAACTTGGACTCTGCACATACCTAAGAATTAAATATGTACGAACAGTCTACATTACCTACGTTTATCAAATAAAATATTAAACAAGATAAACGAAAGGAATATTGGACGCAAAGGCAGGTAAACAAAATTTATGAAGATAGAGTTTTATTTTATCTATATTAAGGGGTATATTTTAATACGGTGAGATAGAAGTAAATGGTCTGAGATAGTTGCTGCGGATTTTGCCTATAAACAATGATTTATTGTTCTTCATTTCTAAAAGGCTGTCGTAGTAAATTCAAAATTCGAGCTAACTTTAAAAAATCGGTAACAGTAGTAGATGTAGGTACCTACTGCCGTAACTAGCGATAATATTATAAGCAAAGCTGAACAGTTTGTTTGTTCGAAGGTGTATGTTTGTTCGTATATTAGTTTAAACGCGCTAATATCCGTAACTACTAATCCGATTCTGAAAATTCTAATAGGAAGCTACGTTATCCCTCAGTGCTATAGGATATACGCATTATCCATATTGCGACTACCCTTACTGTTTTATTTGATTCGTAGATAGGTAAAACAAACTTAATAATTTTGGCTTAACATAATACATGAGTGAGAGGGTGATCAGTTGACTAAAGAGCCATAGGTAGGACCTACCTATGGCTCTTTAGTCAAGTGATCCCACTCGAACTGATTCAGTAGGTTCAGTTGACTAATGCATATTGTGAATTGGTCAAGTGGACCCGTTCACAAATTTTGTAATTTGTACAGGCAAGTTTTTGTCATTATTAACACGAAATCATCCGCAGACCGATTTGGCCATGATGACCCAGTGGTTGAGACGCCCGACTCATGCATGACGTTGTGGGTTCGAATTATTAGTTTACTACCAACGTTTCGTATACTATTTATTTCACTTATTTCACAAATGTTCTATTTTATAAACACTCGTTTAACAAACATTTATTTGGCAAATGCTTCTCTTGACAAATGTTTCGGATGACTTTTTGCATTTTATATTCATAACCTTAGGTGACGTGGAAGACTTGTAAACTCAAGTTACTGCAAATATAATTACCTAATCGTCTTAACATTTCAGAACCACGTAACTTTAACTTGCTAATTACCTACTTAGGTATATCTACATAGGGTGTAATTTAACCAAAACTGCTAATCATTTAGCGCATGTCTCTCGCTTACCTTGACGTACCTAATCACAGCTTATTGAAACGTTATAGTCGAGTTAGGTAACACTGAGAAATAATTTGTTCGCCCAGTTGCCAATATTGTGGTGCGGATTATAACTTTGATGAAAAGTTTTGCATGCAAATTAGGCTTGTTTCGACAGCGGGGCCTGCCCTGTCGGAACCACGCGCGCAAGTGTGGCCGCCGCCGTCTAAAAAGGCACGCTTATCGCCCTTTCCAAATCCTTATTAATTCCATGTAAACTCTGATAGATCGGAGCGAGTCGAAAATTAATTACCTAAACTTCAGGGACCCGTCAATTACACCGCGCCATTATTCTATTCGGACTCTCCCCACATTGAGAGAGGGCTGATCTAAACGAGTTTGATTGTACAAATAATGACCAACCGTTATGGATAAGTAGTAAAATTTTAGGCTAGTCAAAATATTATAACTATACAGCTCACAATTTTAATTCGTCCCAGTCTAGAATACGTTTATAACTTAGCACTTAAAAGTTGTGTAACTCACTTTAAAGTTGTTTATGAATCGGTCATGAAAAGCTTTAGAAAAATGAGTTTTAGAACAAAACACATTAACTCGAACTTTGCAGACAATTAACTGAAATTTTATTATAGGTATGTATGTAAGTACTTGACGGGTACAAGTGTAAAATGAAAAGAAAGAACGGTACAAACCGCTTTCACAACTTTTTCATTGGAAGTTACATTTTAAAATTGTGTAATGTTTCTAGACATGCTACGTTTTGATATCTTAATAATATCACTTTATTTTGAAATTATTTCTTAATTAAGATGTAGTTGGGTACTTAGCAACTCATTAAAGCATTAAGTAGGTGGGTATATATCTACTCTCTGGCCAATATTCCAAAATATTGAATAGGATAAGGAAAATAATATTTTGCTTCCCTCTATCGAAAGGTAAACAGAGCTTGCGGAAGTAATTAAAATAAGGCAGCTATCTACCTACTATTACGAATCCCGAAAACTTGTTATCATTACCTACTCTGGACTGTTTCATTTTTCCTACGTTAATTTAATTACTATAGACCGTACAGTTTTCTACTTGCTCTAATAGAAAGTAATTAATAATACAATCGAAATTATTCTACATATTCTTCCATAAAACATATACTTTGGTACCTACCTACTCACCAACGTTACGTAAAGAGTACAAATTGAACGTGGAGAAAGAAATCTTCCAGTCAGACCTTTGAATTCCCTTTTTTACGACTTCATTAAGCTGTGCGCGTGTTAAACGAGCCATGTACGTGGCTCGTAATTTTCCTTGGAACCGCAAGGAGTTCGCGATCGACACTGACGACCATATAATTAACAACCTCTGTCAAATTCACACCCATTCGTCTCCTTTAAGCCACGCCTACTTTACTTATTTGAATGGAACAGAACTGGGTGTCACTAACAGGCGGCTTAAGATCGCCTATACTCCGTTCACAATAAGATTAGACATAAACACAAACTTTTTTTTACAGTCTCTTCAACCGATTTTGACTTCTATTCTGTAGGCTTAAGGATGACATTAGAGGCAAAAAAGTGGTTACAATAACAACTGTTTACTGCAGTTGCCATTTGTCATGTTACCAACGCAATATAAGTCAAAATCGGTTGAACGGACTGTAAAAAAGGTTTGTGTATATGTCTAATCTTATTGTGAACAGGGTATAGTAAATTTTACGAGAAGTAGGTAGGCATGGTTGAAGATTTTACTATCTTTTATTTTTGGAGTTTGAAACGTATTTTTATAGTACTTTTACAACATGCTGTATATTTGTCATTTTTCTAATAGGCCATCTCTAGTTTGTATATCGAAATGGCAAAATTAAGTACGGTCCTAATACCTATCTATGAGAATCTGAAAGCAGTACCAATCTAATAACCTAAGCTTCATTAGAGAAAAAAACAAAATGAAAGCAAGTGTCTATCTACACATATACCTACTCATAATTCTATATCACTGCGCACGTAAGAAGGTATCTTTGCCTTCCAAACAAGACTCAATTTAAAGCATTTTACATATCTACTAATCCGTTTGATCCTGGATTCTGCCAACGAATGCGGAAAATATTCAAATTCAGTTTATGTACCTATCACAAACGAAGGGAACGACAATCATTATTTTTTTTGCCAACGTAGTATGTAATTTCTCGAAAAGGCTCACTTATTTTTATAATCACATACAATTTATACCATGCCAAATTTGGGCTCAAACCGATGTGCGTAAGTATAGTTATAGTACTTATTCTTGAATTGATCTCGGTGATTGTATAATCTTGCTTAATGAAAATATTGATAATGTTCATAACATTCCTGTTCATAAGGTTGCCTATACCTAAGTAGGCACTACACAACCACATTCTAACCTTTATAACTACAGCATAATGCCTTTTTGGCTGAAAATACAATTTTATTACTTTTTTTGTTATTTAGCATTGAAATTGAAATATAGCAATTGAAACTAAAACAATACATTTACCACATTTTACCTACCAATGACGTCGAATTTAATGAGTTTTTAATTGGAAATAAGAATTTCGGGTCACAGGTCAGTTGGTCACCATTCAATCAAACCCTTTTACAACACAATATGCAAATCACTCGTGCATCCATTTGCATCCGATATCATATTGGACGTCCAGTTCGTTCGAGTTTACATTTTGTTTGGTCTTTTATTGATGGTGTTCAATTTATGGCTAGAATGAGGTGCATTTGCGCAAATATATTTTATGGCTGTAATATAGGTACTGCGAGTAGGGACAGTCAAACTCACAAATACCCTAGTTTATTTATTTTAATGTATTGACTAGCCTAGTTCGAAACGATTGCAACATGCAATTAATTTGACAATGGGACCGATTCCCTTTGTTCACAAACTAAACTAAAATTAGGCATTTGGCATCTCTTACTACCAGGCAGCTGAAGAAAAGGACGGCGACAGACAAGGACTAAGTTAGAGATGTCAAATTAGTTTTTCCCTTTAATTTCGCAGTGATTTTAATCAATACGTTCTGAAATGACAACTATAATTGTATGAACATTTTAGATCAACTTAAATTGACAGCTCTTATTAATATCTGTCTCTTTTTTGTTTTATCGGAGAGAAAGAGATATAAATAGCTTAAAATTAATTTAGTTCGTGCACAACAGAATTGGCACCAATGTCATGCAACTTTGCCAGTTTAGAATGCTCAGAGGGCTAATTTACGTAATTTTAGGACGCGCCGATGAAGTTGTAGCGCAATTGCAGTAAAGTTCAAGTTTAAGTGATAAACGATATTCTTGTAATCTTTGAATTGCGCGTGAACTGCACGTCAACTGTACGACAACCAAACTCTACCAAACTTACTTGTGGTGTAGCCACATGAGAGAAAAAATATCGATCGATTAAATTTCAATGAATATGACGTTATTATAATGTTAAAATAATACCCCAGCACAGATTATAGTGCTGTTTAACTGTCATTTTGAGACTTCAAACGAATAGTAGAATGCCGATCATGTTGCGTTCCGAAGCACGCACCAAAGACGCGCAACAGTAGAATGCCGTTATTGCGCTCGCGTGACGCGAACTTGACGCGAGCGTGTCTGACAGCGGTAGAGAATACGAAAAGCGTTGTTTTGATCGAAACTTAACTGCAACTGCACTGCAACAGCACTTCTTTAGTTACGTGAATTAGCCCACAGGGGACTTAGTACCAGCGGCACCGCCTATGCAAAGGTGGACTTTGCACTGTCACTACATTTAATGTTCGGTCTACGTTCGAGATACCATGTACCATTACGCCGCTGAATACATTCAGTGTTGCAAAAAAACCAACACTAACAAACATTTAACATTTTTTGCTCGAAAAGCGAAGCCAACTTTTACAGCATCAAAATTACTAACTATCTTCAAATCTAGTTTTTCAAAGTCACTGCTAGACACTGCCAATGTCAAAGTTCAATTAACGTTTAAACCTGCGACCTAACTCGTAACTCATCGAGACTCCAGTATCTAGGTAAAATATAAATAATAAAAACTATTATAAATGTTATTAATGCTATAATTATAAATGCTATGGTAAATGTGTTTAAGATGATGGATAGATATTTGTTACTCTTCTTCACGCTTAAACGGTTGACGGAATTTGCTGAAATTTTGCACAGACATAGATATTAATCTAGATTTACACAGGATCATTCTGGTTTAATGTTGTAAGTAGTGTAAACATTTAAAACCTTAGGTTAATTCTCAAGTCTACACAGACGATGTCACGGGGCAGAAGCTAGTATAGTAAATAATAAAAAATAAATTGCGTTACTCTTTGCGGCTTAACCCTCGACGTTTTTTGGCAATATTTTTATTAAACTCTGCTTTTCTATATCTAGATTTGATAAATGCCAGTAATCATATTCAAAAAACGTTTATGCTCTCACCTCTGTTATTTTTTTATAAAACCAGGGATGATCTCAGCCCTATACGCGAACAATTTCAGGCTACCAAGATGGATTCCTAAGCACCTCCATATTACATAAGGTATTCCCGTTAGCTGAAAACTCGGGAAATGTCAAGGTTATACGTGCCTAAATAATGACAAAGTTCCTTTCCCTACCTTAATGAAAATATTTTAATACATGGGTTTAGATACTCGGGGCTTTGTCGAAGAATGAAATTGAAGTTCTAGCCCAAATCCACATTCGATTCGATTTTGAGCTACATCGTTAGGGTTATAAGCTATGAATGGAGTCGCATCGTTTATGCATATTTATGAATAACAATATTCGCGCACTTGTACTTGCTGATTAAACAATCGGTGATTGATTACCTATCTATATACGTCTGTACCTACCGCTCTGTGGGTAGATACAAGAACTTATAGTTTTAGGGCTGATTTTTCGATAGATAACTTTTATCTGAGGAATAAAAATAGCGGTTTGACATATTTTCTGTACATAAGCTGTCAAACCGCCATTTTTATTCCTCAGATAAAAGTTATCTGACTATTGAAAAATCAGCCCTAACAGTAATAATAAAATATCTTGACAGATTCCTAAAAGCATTGATCGAACTCGGAATCGAATTCAAAACCTCCGGTAAATTTAAACCTGTAACGCAACAATAGGTACAGTTCGATTCAAACTTAATGGCGGCTGTGAAGTGAGCAGTTGACTGCGCAGTAACCCGCCCCTCACCCCCGCTATCACGTGAAATTGTTACTGCGCAGCCACTCGCCTCGTGTTCTGAGCCGCCATTTAGTTTGAATCGTACTGTATACAGGGTAATTGAAAAAAATACCCAAAACCACTTAATCCTCACTGCGTATCATCACCCTGGACAACATTTGTTCTACGACTTTTCAAAATTCGAAACATTTTTTTTTCATAAACACACTTTAAAATTTGCGTAATATATTTTTTCTGACACGGCTGATGAAAGGCCCGCAATCAGCTGTGCCTGTATATTAGCCTACCTACTACCTACATCATATTCGCTATCATATGGGTGCGCGCGCGTGTAGTATACGTAAATTTTACAGACTTCAAATAAACGAAAACAAATTGATTTTGGCTACGTTATTTAGTTAATAATAATAATATGTGGGGACATTTCACACACGGCCATCTGACTCCAAACTAGGGAGACCCTGTACTATGGGTGTCAGACAGCTGATATACATACACAAATATATTTTAAATACATACATATATAGATAAAACAACACCCAGACACAAGGCAAACACAAGTGCTCATCACACAAATATTTACCCTGGGCGGGAATCGAACCCGCAACACGCTGCGCAGCAGTCGATCGCTCAGCCACTGCGCCAACCGTGTCGTCAAGTCGTAGTTGATGTCAAAGTCGTAGAACAAATGTTATTCAGGGTGATGATACGAAGTCCAGATTAAGAGGTTTTGGGTTTTTTTTTCAATTTCCCTGTATACCTACTTACTACATTTAACTGGAGAATATGCCAACAAAAAACATTCGTATTTTGAAAAGCTACACTCAAAATGAATTATGAACAAAACTAAATAAAAAATAATGTAAACTCATGACAATAGATAACACGATAATGACTGAATAAATTAGTATTGCGATTGTTATGATAGAAGTAACGACAGATGTTCTGCCCCAGCTAGGGAGCTCTCCCGCACTAGAAATTAAAACTTTCGCCATTTCACGGCTAAAATTATATTCCCAAAATTAATGCTTAAAGTAAACAAGGAATATTCAGCAAATATAAAGCTTATTTTTTATCGATTCATAAAGAAAATGAACCAAGTATAACCAACAGAATTTCATTAGACAATCTAGTTTTAGGTTATCTTTCCACACCGCAACCGTTTGACCTCAGCTGTTCATAATCCAATTTATAATGAGAAGCCTTATAGAATAAATTATTTATTATATTTGCGAAGTAAATTGTGAAATATGAAAACGTAACATAAATCGGTTTAGACAGCAAGTTCGTGTACACAATCCGATTAGATACTTCCACAGACCTTGTCGGAATTGATTGGAATTCTAACCTTCACAAAGTTGCTAAACACTGCCTTAATATAATAATATATTCCAGCATTCTTATAGGGCTTATTTAAAAATTAAGGTGCAGTAAAGTTAAAATTCTGTTCTAATCTCCATACATGATAATTAATCATTAAAAAGTTATCAATCTATCAGGTTCTGTCGGCGGTTATTATCCACGGTGAGTAGTTATTTTCTATAATAGATTCGTGCTCAAGTGGCCTGACATCGAGGGAGTGTAAGGACGTATAAGAAAGTTGCCAATCCAGCTTAGGCTTGCGATCGCGTACTTCATAGAAGCACTTTTCTTGTGAATAATATCCATATACTTTGTGTGATGGATGCGTATGATCGTTGCCTTAACTTATTCACCATTCAAGAATGTCTTTAGTGATCTCTTCAACAATAACGTTGAATAGACTACTTACACAGCGTTTATTAAAGTACACATGAATCTTCGACGTGTATTTACATAATGCGTGAATTTAAAATTTGAAATTAGCGACGATTTAGGTTATAAGTCGTTAAGAGGTCCACCATCATTTTTATCACGTCGTTAACTTTAAAATAAGTCCCAACTTTGGGTACTCCTTACTTTTAGAAATTTATCCGAATTAAAAAATGTTAAAATCCTTTTTTATTGGTATCTTTCTTACGAACAAAGAGGTAAGATAAGATCCTCCAAAATAATATCTATTTGAGATGGTAAACAGTAAAACATGGCAATTAAATTACAATTTGGAGAGTCCCCAAGTTTACATTTGTATTAAGTTTTCCTTTTGATGTTTATTTTTTAATGAGGCCTCCATATTGTGCCTACAATGGAAAAAACAGCGCACTTTTCCGAACGGAATAGGATACTTGACATTCTTTTCAATGCGCAAAACAAATAAAAAACTGGAATAAGAAAATAAATTGGCTTCATTCGAAAAACAACTGGAATTATAATAATAATGGGTTTACAACCTAACAGAGAAATGTTTGATGTTGTGGACGTAGTATTTAAGGCGAGTATCATTTAAAGCCGTGTTACATCGCGTCCTCAATTAAGATTGGATCTCTTAATAAAGGGTCATGGAGTTTCGCACGCGACTGTACATGGTTATCATCCTAAGTAGAAACTCGCTCATGACTCGCGGGTCCGGATTGAAAGCGCAGTTTTATGGTTTTTCTGTGCGTGTACACTAAGGCCACATTGCAAGAGTGCCGGACAAGTAGAGTAGGACGGAACATGGGAATTATTTCCCATACACTCGTACCTACTACGTTTAACATTGCCGTCTGATTGATGTTTTATCTCGACTCTTGAACAGAATAACTAGATATTATAAACCAGCTGATGCCCGCGACTTCGTCAGTGTGGGTTTCGGTTATCAGTGGATTTATTTCTAATATGAAATAGATATATTATTAGTGAAAGTCACATCAAAATTGGAACATCCGTTTCAGAAATTAGGCGGAACAAGCAGACAGACAGAACAATTAAATAGTAAATATTCTTTTTTTTAACCGACTTAAAAAAAGGAGGTTCTCAGTTCGATTCGTATGTTTGTATGTATGTATGTATGTTTGTCCGCGATTATCTCCCGTTTGGCTGAACCGATTTTGATGCGGTTTTCAGAAAAGTGTTTGTTACATTCTGGAGAAGTTTTAGTACAACAAACAGAAATTTATTAAGCGCTTTTTGAAAAAAAAACAGCAGAAGACGTTTTCGTTTCTTCCATCTTTCCATCTTTGGAGGACTTTCGATCTCTGTTTTAACTGTGTTGCCGTTTCTTAATGGATTTGGGTGACAAGGAGGCACTAAAATGTGGAAAATAAAAACTTTTGAAAAAAGAGAACCGCCTTCAAAAACAAAAACTAAAAAGTGATAAATAACTTTAGCACGGTCATGTGTTTTCTGTGCTAAAGTTATTTGAAATCAGTTTTTTTTTTAAGGCGATTCCTTTTTTTTTCAAAAACGTTTTTTGTTATTAGTCCCGTTTAAACTTTCAAATGCAAAAAGCTGTAACATTATAACATTATAAATAAACAGACTTTTTTTTATTTATTTGTTTTTATGTATAATGTAGGTTTGAGATTGTGTTCGTTTGGCAAATCTCGGGAACTACTGATCCAATTCTGCAAATTCGAATTTGCTAATACTAAGTTACGTTAGCCCTGAATGCTATACGCGTCATTTTATTATGAAAAAATAACTAAGAAACACGCGGACGAAGTAGCAGACAAAAGTTAGATGGATGTAAATTCTTCACGCGAAGACACAAAGAAATTAAATGTTTCGATCTAAGATTTCAATCTAATGTTTTGGCGGTTTTCAGTAAGTATTTACATTTACATATTCGAACAATAAATCTTCAGTAGGTATGTTTAATTCATCGGCTCGACCTACATTTGTTTAGGTTGCAAATTAAATAATTTCACTTGTTCAGTGCCATGTTTGTTAAAACTTTGAACCCACAGCCATACATGTTAATTTAACTATTTAAATTGCTAGATTTGGTAACTAGGCACCTATTGATTTTAAATAGATTTTACACTCATGTAAATTGCGAATTGCTGTACTTAATGTTGTTGTTAAATGAAATCGCGTTTCATTACCACTAATAGTTAAGTAGGTACCTATAATAGTTCTGTTTTAAGCCCGCCACAGACGTAGCTATAATATAATAATATATTAATATAATTCATAGCAAGGCATATTACGATATATTTTCTATAGTAATCTTTGAGTGACCACAGACGCAGCTATAATCTTCTTATATATAAAAATGAATCGCTAAATGTGTTGGTAAGCGCATAACTTGCGAACCGCTTGACCAAATTGGATAATTCTTTTTTTATAATATTCCTTGAAGTACGAAGATGGTTCTTACGGAGAGAAAAAAAAAAAAAAAAAAAACTTTTATAGGGTAGGTGTAGGGTAGGCGTAGGGTAGGTGTAGGGTAGGCGTAGGGTAGGTGTAGGGTAGGTGTAGGGTAGGTGTAGGGTAGGTGTAGGGTAGGTGTAGGGTAGGTCTAGGGTAGGTGTAGGGTAGGTGTACGGTAGGTGTAGGGTAGGTAAATAGGCAGGTAAGTAGGTAGATAAGGACAGGACAACGTCTGTCGGGTCAGCTAGTAATATATAAATCTTTATTACGTCACCAAAATATGTGGACAGCTATAGCAAGGCATATTAATATATATTTCAAAAATATTATAGCTACGTATGTGACGGGCTTTATTCGTGTTTGTTTATCGCACCAAATTTCTGAATAAGTGTATTGACTGCTGTTTCTACGTTGGCGTTTCAATGAATACAAATTGAATGCTGTCACTTTTACGACATAAATAATAAAATATATAGTAGGTATAATAATAATATAATACATAGTAAAAAAATATACATTGTATTTAACTAATAGATAGCGGTCGATTAAGAGACCCGTTTCAATTGAAGTTAATTGACTTAGCGGCTTATCTACTCATGTTTATAAGCTGCAATTTTAATAGACAGTTTACAAATTATGCAGAAAATTGCTTTACATACGCAATTATGATAAATTATGAATAAACAGTCAAGCGTTGTTAGAACAAAAATATTTAGACTAGATACAGTACTAACAACTAATTACAACTATTCATAATTAGTTACTTATCAAGATTGTTGACGCAATGATCACTACCTAAACAATAGTTAAATTGCTTATAAAAAGAAATCAGTTTATGAATTTGTTTTTTTTTTATTGTTTCTAAATATAAATACCGAAATAATTTCGAACGAATTATAATTTTCATAAATTAAAGCCGCAGTTGTTACCCAAAAAATAATTCAAGACAAAAGGAACCGTGAAAATCACACCGTCACTTTGCAACAGTCACAACAAACCTCCGTCACACGTTATTGAAAGAAGCAATCAACCGCTGCGTTAGTAAATAAAAATAAGAACGGGTACGCGTAATGAGTCGCGCGGGAATGAGGCGCGAGCGAGCGCGCCGAGCGCCGGGACTAGAATGCGGGGGCGCGAATATACCACCAGCATCCAGCTTTACCCACCCCTCCCCCTCCCGCGAACCCCGACTCCCTCCCGTACCCCCACGTCTGATAACCTGCTACTTCGGAAGTCACTAAACTCCGTCATGAATGTTACCCAGGCACCGACAGCCGACTTGTGAAAGAAAATGTGAATTTTATTGAAAAGGGGTCTGTGTAGCGCCACTAACCTCTCTTTGTGTGAAAATCGATGCTTTATCGCCTATTAGGTGTTACGAAATCAACTCGTGTCGCGGCCGAGAATGTTGGCGTTTCTCGCCGCTAAAAGCTTTGTAAAAGTCAAGTTTGTGTTGTACTAATATCGTAAGTGCAGAAACGGCCGCCGTCTATTCTTCAAATAAACCACAATCACTTAAGTAAAAATTAAATACGTTGATTATAGTCTGTAGAGACTTCACAACTGAAAACAATGGGTTTTTTATAACGAAAATGTATAAAATTTTCGGCTTTCGCGACCCACCTTAATGTAATTAAAAACTTTAATTTCATTAAAACGAATATGTACCTATCTATCTGTTTAATGCTTTAATTTTATTTATTTATTCACTCAGACAACATTAACTGTCGTCCACAAAATTTTTTACCTACATCTATTAAATTACATAAAAATGTCCATTAGGTATATAATTTTTTCATCAATGTCTGTAAATCAATTTAAATAATAAATTTAAAAAACGATATTCTTTTACTTTCAGCATTGATTAGCATTGGTTGATATTGGAAAAGCGTGCTTTTCGTATCCTAATGGTCTGATCTCCGCGTGCTGTCAAACATTAGATACATCTGCGTCGTATAGCAGCTATGCAAGCTCTGAAGATCGCAACAATGCACATAGAACAAAGTAGATGAGGTTTCTTAATATAGGCCGTTTTCTATCCATCCTTCTTTTGTTCTTTAAAGTTTAACTTGCTAGTTTCTTCTCTTGCATCGTTCAAATCTAAATATAAATCGTAGCACGGAATAATATGGTATTTTACCATAAAAATCTAATTAGTCCGTCAGTTAGATTATCGAAAAATATTGGATACGTATGTTTGGTTTTGACAAATTAATAAAAACCGGCGAAGATAAAACGCATCAAAGATCATGAGTGGGGGTTTGTGACGTCACTTCGCCATTAAAAGTGTACTGACACAATGATGTCACACGAGGTTTCGACGCACTGTATAGTCTTCATTTTTTGTTTACGTGAAAAAAGAAAAAAACATGTGTTTAATATTTTTTGGAAATCTATCTGACGGGCTAATTAGATTTTTTGGTAAAATACCCTATTTGTTGTTGATGCCCAATACTTAAAGTAAAGGGGTACACCTAAGTTGTATGAGAGTTTTAAGCGTACTAAAGATTAGCGAATTATTCCAGCACCTATGACCGATGGTGTAAGTACTCCAAAAAAAAAACAGCCAACGCAATTAACCTATTAGGTAGGATTCAAAATGCAACAGAAACAGTATTTAATTTCCACCGGATTCTGATGCAACTTTCTCACAAAATCAAATCATTATCTGATACGACATAATGACTTATTACGTCAGACAGGTGGTCACTCCCCTTTCCCATATAATTATGGTGCGCGCAAACGGCTCGAAGCTCGCGCAAGCGCCGCGAACATTGCATCAGTCAATGACACCTGTCAGATCCTTTCCAATGAACTTAATTACATTTCAGATAAAATTTTATTACATTTACACTCCTTTGATTAGATTGCACTTGAGTAGTTAGGACTTTAATTTATTTGAAAGTCTAGAATTCTAGATCTTTTATGCCAAATGATTATTCTGTTCTAATCAGTAATGTAGTGAATTAAGAAGGAATCTTGATAATTATCTTAATTATTATTTAGAATAATTCTAACTCGAGTTGTATTTTTAATTCTCATTAACAGTTTAATTATATAATTTAGTTAATTGTTTTGCAGGTAAGATTTTTTTTCAAGCTTGTTTCTGCTACATATTACACCACTGACCGTCTGATACCTACTTTATAATACTAATTAAAAACATTCTAGAATCTTATCTAGTTGATATGTAGGTACATGTATAGGTAATCATATTCTACTTTTACTCAGAAAGTGCCTAAGTCATTGGATATTCAACAATAATTTTGAATTTCTCTAAGCCACTCTAAGGTTTAATTATACTATGTTTTAACTACGAACTCTTTACCTACTTTAACTACGTACTTGGAAAATATTATGACCAACATTTTCGCACACAATAGGTACCTAATTCTTCGTTATTTTCAACTGATTTAAAAAAAGAAGGAGGTTCTCAATTTCGACTGTATGTTGTAGTTTTTTTTTATCTTTTTGGTTTATTTGTTACGCGATTTCTCTGTCAAATGTGAATCGATTTTGAAAATTCTTTTTCTTATGGATAGGGTAGGTATGCCTCAGGGGTGGTCCCATATAAATATTATCGAAATTGATACAACACTTTTGAAAAATCAACAAAATCCCAAAAAAATCTACACAGAGGACGTTTTAGTTTCTTCAATCTTTGAAGTACCTCTGTTTTAACTGTATTGCCGGTTCTTTAATGGATTTGGAAGATAAGAAGGTACTAAAAAGTGATAAATAAAAAGCTTAATCTTTTCCTTTTGAGGTACGAAACCCTAAAAATGATAAATAACTTTAGCACAGAACACACATGACTTTAGTTTCGGCAGTCGGTGGCAATACAATTACAAAACAACAAATAGAACAAAGCCACCAACTTCTGTGTTTTGTGCTAAAGTTATTTATCATTTTTAGGGTTTCGTACCTCAAAAGGAAAAAACGGAAGCCTTATAGGATCACTTTGTTGTCCGTCTGTCTGTCTGTCTGTCGGTCTGTCTGTCTGTTTGTCAGTCAAGACCCTGTATCTCGGGAACGCGTAGAGCTATCGAGTTGAAATTTAAACCATATACTTAGGCCTACGGTCCCTTGAACCTGTAAAAAAAAATCAAACTTCTAAGTTTACGTAAAAAAGAGATATGGCCGTTTATGTCGCAAAAAATGTACATTTCGACACTCAAGAGAATCAAAATATACGGTACTTTTCGTTGACTTAAAACTATGAAATTTGGCAAGTATTATCGTCTTATACTATTAATACAGTGAAAAGTCTGAAAACTATACATTTGTAATGAAATCATTAAAAATATATTCTTTATTTATAATGGGCTTTTGTCCGCAACTTGGTCCGTGTGAATGTCGTTTATCGCGGATTCAGACGAAGTCCCGGATTAAAAAATACCCTTTGTGCTTTCCCAGGGTTCAAGCTATTTTGTGGAAATATGAAACCCTAACATCACGATAATTGATTAAAATCACATCAAAGTAATTATATTGCCTACCTATATTAATCAAAGTTCTCAGTTAATTCTGTCAATTCAAATTTTCTTGGAATTTTGTCAATAATCTTGTTACGCTCCGTTCTTATTATGACTTGAAAATTACTCCCAGTATTTCATAAAACTATTCGTCCTTCATCACCTACTAAAAGTTCTACGAAATCTGTTATCGAATAAAAGAATCGATTAATAACTTTAAAGATTCCATGATGAATACAACCTTGGCTGGGTAGTACGGTTTGGTTCACGAAGTATGTATTAGGACGGTCATCGTAACATGATTATAAAATCTGAGGGCCTATACGAAATTCATTCGTTCCTTCTTCCGCCACGCTGCAACCTGAACGTTACGTGGTCGAACGTGGTCGCCACTGTTGATTCTGACTTTTAGGGCTTGTACACAAAACTGAGATGCGCGTCGCATCGCAGAAATCTGTTGAGTAAAAGTATGTTACGACGGGCTACGGGCTCTCTCTCTCTCCCTCAGATGTGTGCGATAGGACGTCGCATCGCGGTTTTGTGTAGGTACAGGCCACGAAGGTATAGGTATAGGTCACGAAGTACATAAGGCTGCGGCGCGCCCGAGCAGAGAGACCACTCAGACCAAACCACCATTTTTCACACGAACACATGGACTTTACGTTTATAGGCATTCTCAAGCAGTTTCAAGCAGACTTCAGTCTCGACTGTCACGTCTTGTCAAAATGAATAAATGATGTAATTGACATTTCATGACAAATAGGAAATTTTTGTTATAAAAATTTCAAAGTGTTCCAACCAGTGTCAATAAAATTTCATATTGTCACAAATAAAATCTACAGAGTCAATACAGTAGCAGCCCTAGTGAGTCTGGCAAGTTTAGATAATTATTAGTCCTTCTGTAGCCTTTATATTTTGTGCTTAGGTGTTGTAGTGGTTTGGTAATAGGGCTTCTCCCAAAGGACCTGAACGTTAGCAAAGAATAATAACTACCTATTTGACGTTACGTGAGCCCGTGCCTAAGATAAAGCTGTACGGATCGATCAGTCGTGTTTAAGCTGCGCTTGCAGCAGTCGTTCCACGGGTTGGTGATGGTGACCATATAAACATCCGTTTATTTACGTAGAGATCACGTAGACACGACAGTCGTTATGGGTAGTCAGAAGCCAGAAAGTCTGATAACCTATATTACCAAAGGATATCGTGTTACCCAGTAACTGGGTTGTGGAGGTCAGATAGGCAGCCGCTCCATGTAAAACACTGGTATTCAGCTGCATCCGCTTAGACTGGATCGACCTCAACATAGTTGGGAAAAGGCTAGGCAGATGATGATTTGACGTTACGTGAGCGTGTGGTCACATCACTTCGTCCTCAGGTAATGTCATTGCCTTGCATTTTAATCAAATCAAATCATTTTTATTTGTGTAACATAGGTAGTAAATACTGTTCTTAAATTAAAGTTCATAGGGTCGCTATGTTATGCCAAGAGGCGTACAAATATGGTTACATGCGAAATAAGCAATAAAAAATATTAATCATGCGCGAGGATAACACAAATTATTTAAGTCAAAATTAATAGCATGATGATCAGTTACTAAATGAGAGCAAAAATGATAATGTCACAATAAGGAGTAATTTCTACAGTCAATAAATAATAAATAACTATACATTCAAATAGTCACATAGACAAGTATGTCAAAATTATTAGCAAGATGATTAGTTACTAAATGAGAGCAAAAATGATAATGTCACAATAGGAGTAATTTCTACAGTCAATAAATAATAAATAACTATACATTCAAATAGTCACATAGGCAAGTATGTCAAAACTATTAGCAAGATGATTAGTTACTAAATGAAAGCAAAAATACACCATGGAAACTACGAGGGCGGCACTGAAAATTTCGGGAATCAAGGAAGTGACACAACATTACTATTTACAAATGTATTTATTGCTTTTCGAAGTATTCTCCGCGAAATTTGACACATTTTTCCATATGATGGAACCAATCATTGAAGCAACCATTCCATTCGGAAGTTGGGGTTTCCAAAATGGCCGTTTAGTAGGCGTCCCACAGCTTCTTCAGGTGATGAAAATCTCTGACCACGCAATTTATTTTTTATTTTAGAGAAAGTATAGAAATCATTAGGGCTTAGGTCGGGGCTGTTCGGCGGATGGTCTAATAATTCTATGTTTTCTTGCTCTAAAAACTCTTTTGTTCTGTGCGCGGTGTGAGAACTCGCATTGTCGTGATGGAGGATGATGCGGCGGTTGCAGTTCTCTTTACGGAGTTCAGAAACGACCTGTGGCATACAAATGCTAGCATACCATTCTGCATTAACCTTTCTTTGTCCCTCAAGAGGAATAGTCGCAACATGGCCGGTTTTGGAGACAGACGTGGCCACCATTTTTTTTGCAACACTCCGTGAACGAACAATTTTTGTTGGCTTTAACTCATTTTCGAACACCCAAACTCGTGACTGGTTTTTTGTTTCGGGTTCGTACGCGTACATCCAGGATTCGTCACCTGATACGATGTTGTATACAGCATTTGAGGATCCTGCGTGGAATCTTTCGAGAGTTCTGACGCACCAAGTAACGCGAGCCGCTTTTTGCTTTTCACAGAGTGAATGCGGTATCCATCGGGAAAACAACTTTTTTACACCTAATTGTTCATGCAAGATTATTTGTATTTTAGTCATGCCAATGTCTAAAGTTGCCTGAATTTCGCGGTATGTCACATGTTGATCTTCCTCAATCAGCTTACGCACAGCATCAACGTTTTCTTGGGTGACTGCAGTTTTTGGACGACCTTGACGGGGATCAACACTGAGCTTGACACGTCCACGTTGAAATTCAGCAAACCAGCGATAAATTGTGGTTTTGGATGGGGCTTCATCACCAAATGCAGAAATCATCCGGTCAACACACTGTTTTTGTCATAATAAATCATCGCTCTTGAATTTTCTCGAGTCAATTCCATTTTCTCAACGACTAAACAAGTTTAACAAAACCTTGTGACAAGACCGAGAATCTTTTTTTAAATAAATAAATGGTATTCGATTTTTAAAACCAAGGAGTTTTCAATTAAAAAGATTTTAATATGACAGGAACAGTGGAAATATTCCATTCCCGATACTTTTAGTGCAGCCCTCGTACATCATGACACGAACTTTTACATGTATACATGATTCTAAAATTGTCACGGATAATAATTTTCAACAGCAACTGAAAACAGCTGTTCTATAATTTCTGTTTACAGATTTTATGAAAATAACCGACGAAAAATTAAACCATGGGAAAATCTGCTGTCACGAATTCACGATATATCTTTTACCTTCATTTGGCTTAAAGCTAACAGGGTTATGTAGATATAGGCTAGGCCCTCATATCTGGAAACTTCTCAGCAAAGTCAGCATGGGAGTGTTAACTTTGCATACCTTACCATCTATGTCAACTTGAGGAGCAGCTATCCGATACTAGATAAGCATCAAAATTTTTAAACTGAGGCGCTAGACAGATCAAAATGACAATCGTTGTGCATCACCTAATAGGTATATTTTATCGTAGGCACATAAACAGAGTATTATTGTACCTATCAGACACCGAATTTACCTTTTTTCCCTCTGAATATTTAAATGCAAAAAATCCTCAAAATTCAAAATTATTTGTTTCAAATAAACCATTGACTAGCACTTTTGAATTAACAAGGAGTTATTTAGTCAGAACGTTGACTAGTTAGTCTACCAACCAGTAGGTTTATATGGATAAGAACGAGCAAGAAATTCCATGAACACTCTTTTAGCATCAATAGAATATGTATTATAAATTTAGGTTACTTAATCATTCATGTCCAGTAGTCAGCACATTCCTTTTCTGTGATATTCCCCTTTTCCATGTTAGTGTATATTCTGTGATTCAAAATAAACATCTTGCAGTACGTACTAACTACGTGTCTATCGTCTGTGACGCGCTTTATTCGCCAGCAGACCCTGGTAACAAGCTAACCAGTCGACTACAGCTTAATGGGAGTCAAGCCTTACCCTCTCCAATTAATGGGTTAAGTGCTACTAGGGCTATCGTCATCGAATCGAATCATCGGATTCCTGTTTATCCCATTAAACGCATACATTATCTGCATTGCCTTTAGCTTGATGAAGTCAAATCCAATCAGATTAAAGCAATTTGTTCAACTTTTAAATATTCACTGTTCTCGACACACTGATTGGAACAGGCAGTTACTGTGGTAGAAAAATTATTGCATAAATAAATAACATTTTAAGCTCACTTTGTGCACGCTGCTACTAAAAACATAACTTTGATTAACGATCCTACTGTAAATGAGCTACAGTTTTCTAAACGTCTACAAAATATATTTATTGCATTGCTCCCGACTCCGAAGCAAAGGAAAACATCGTTAGGCCACTCGCGGTAAAACCCGCAAAGGCGTGTATAAACAAAGATATGATAAAAATTGTTATCCCTAATGGCGGGCGTTTAACACGGATGGTTGGCTGTTACGACTATCTAGCAATGGTACAGGATTGTCGTAAAATTTCAAATCAAGTTCGACAATATTGACGAAGTCATCGTTAGAATGGATATATCATTTTTTTATAACGTTTCGCGGCATGTTTTGTATGTCTTCCATGGTAACTTAGTACTTACACAAGCTAAAATCAAACGACGTAGAAATTTTAAGGGATTACGGTTCAAAGAAATACCTACCATATTAAAAATAAATACCAAATCATTTCAAAATAAATACATTGCCTTTTGGCTACGATATTAGTACCTATTGTTTAAAAAAAAAACAAAAAAGAATAAACACTATGGTAAGCAAGCTATTTTCGAAGATAGAAAGGAGTCACGAAACCTATTTCACTGGTAAAACTTCAGTTAGAAAACAATATGGCACCAACATTTCCAATTTAGTTTTTCTTTAGGCCTCGGATTTTTTTCGAGTTACTTAAGAAAACTTATTTCACACATCATTTATCAAAGCTGATCTACCGCAATAGCCTTGTAGTTTTTGCGTAATTTACGCCCCTGTAGTTTATATTAAAAGGTTTTCTTAGCAAAGAGTTTAAGCTATTTCATGGCCATAAAAGACTTTCTGTAAATATAAGTGAAAAGCTAAACTAAATCAAATCAAATCATTTATTTTGCCAACATGGGTAGGGGATACAGATGTTATAAATACATGTTTTGATAATGTTCTCCATGCTCTGTCGTCACGTGGGCATGCACACTTTTTTTTTTATATTGAAATAGGCTTGCGTTTGGTCGCAACTCACCTGATCTTAAGTGATGATGCGGCATAATTTACAATCATAATATATCATGCTGAAGTAATCATATTTTTACATTGATAAATCATTTGAACCATTTCATTATTTATTTTATAATAAATAAATAATGAAATGGTTCAAATGATGTCAAGGAGTATCTAACATTTAATAATGAAATAAATGTCAGAGTAAAAAGTCAAATGGCATTCAATGTCATTAAAATAAATAAATGTCATAAAATATTATTTGTGAGTTCAAAATGTGATTAACATTATTGGACGTAAGGATTCCCTTCTATATTCCTTCACACTGTAATACACTTTATCAGTGAGATATTCCTTTAGCTTCGATTTAAATAGGTATATGCAAGTTGTCAATGTCTGTAATATTCGTACAACAGGGCAGTTTATTAGGTATAAATCTTGGATACCATGCAATATACACTAGAGCCCATAAAATAAGTGCTGTGGGGTACTGTCTAAACTTTTTTTTTATATCTAGCACTTCGGAATTTTTCACACTTATGCAAATACTTTTGACAAATACTGACATCTCATAAATTATTTGTTTTTTATTTTCTTTTTCATACACTGCATTGTACACATCATTTGCTCCATGTTTTTTTATACAAGTAAAATAGCCGTATAAAGAATAACTATGATGCATAGTCGGACGTGATTGCAACTATGTTCAATATCAGCCGTTTAAAATTGTCTCTGGGTAGGTCAAGATTAGTAATGGTGAAGGGAATGAGTAATATTTTACATTGTTGCTTTTTTTTTCATATGGAATGTGTGAATTGATGAAAAACTGAAGGGCCATCTTTTTCCTGGACGGTATTGAAAGTAAGTAAGTATATCAATATTAAAAAAAATAGGAAGTAAGTAAATAATCGTTTAATCAGCTAGCATTTATCGCAGCAGCAGATAAGTAAGTAGCTAAGGGTCGGGAAAGTAGCTTTGTTTTTGGAAATAATTTTAAAACGTAATGAAGGTCATTTTTGTTGCGCAAACGTAATTTTGATAAACTGATAAAAGTAAAACAACAATCCAATAATTATTTCAACAATCAAATGTTTGTTACATAAAATGATAATAAAATAAGTCGTCACAAACGTCTATAAATATAAACATCACGCTGAACATCTGTCTGTATTTTACTGCGTCTAAATAATACCCGATAACATAATATCTTATCGTTGTGGGCGGAAAATTGCATCAGGGAAATAACCACCGAACGACATCCCTGAGTTATTACGTTTTACCCATTCGCAGAAGTGTATGTATTTTGTTTTTGAATTTGACGATTCAAATTAAAAGTTGGCTGTAACTGGGATTTTAATGTTCCTATTAAAACCAATTTTTAAATAAGAGTTGTGTTTATTTTTTGTGCGAACACAACAAAAATTAAACAAAACTCTATAATATAGAGTTTTGTTTAATTTTTTAATAAAGATATTATCTTTGTCTCATGGGAATTTGTTAAATGTATTGTTTTAAAGTAGGTACTTCTCTGTATAATTCAAATATTTCGCCCCCAAGAAAGCAGAGGGTTGTTATAAGTTTATTGTGTGTACCTGTGTATCTGTGCATCTGTCTGTTTTATTATTTTTTATTAAATTAGAACGCCTTTTTTTAAATAGAAACCTAATTTTGGGGAAAAGGTTCTTAGCTATATATGTTGCAGATCGGATAAGACAATTCGAAGATACTCGTATCATGAAATCGTCGTTTGATGAAATCCAAAAGTCATCATTCTAGCTAAGTTAAAAGAAAAAAAAAGAAAAGAAATAGAAAAAATAGAACAATAAAAAAAGTAAAACAATAAAAAAAAAAGTATTGACGGAAAAGAATTAACGTTGTGTGTAGCGTGACTCCTCGTAAGTAACCGAAGAAAATTTAATAAAAAATAAAAAAAACCCGTCTCAAAAAATACTTACCTACCCCAAAAAGTAAATAAAGTAATGTTTTTGTTGGCCCTTTTATTTTACTTTATATGCCTAGTAATGTTATGATCCAAGCGTGCAAACCATTTCTTTAGAACTTTACAAATTGAAATTGAGTAGCTTCGTTAAAAATTCTAAACGGGAAAGTATTTCCACACAATTTCATCTAAAGAGAGTTATTCCTGAAAACAATCTGATATTGTCAAATTCAAACACGAAGTTTAGTTTAGCGAAATGTTTAGTTAGTAATTTCGACATAAATCTTGTATTGTGACGCAAATTCTGTGTTTACACCGATCAAACTGAGGGTAGGTACGTGTCAGCCGCATACGTGTAATGTTACTAGAGCAATGAGGCTCGACGACATGACACTTGACTGACTCTCTCGTTAATTTCTAACAGAAATCCAATATTTAACTGTAAGCGAAATACATACTGAACCACAATTCAAGGAGCGAGCACACGAGCGAAAATGGCTACGCACAATTCTTAAACTCGGTTCGGTTATTGCTCACAGTAAGCGTACTTTTGAGATAAAAACGTCTAGTATGACAGTAACGCAGATTTATTCTAACTAGAAGTGACAGAAGAAATTATATAAAACGGAAACTACGACTTTTGGCCCTTTTTGCCCTCGTCCTTTTTGTGTAATTTCTCGGAGCTAGTAGAAACACGGTTACGAAAATGCTCTTAGTGTAATTTGTCCAAAAAATATTCTCGCTGTCATTTTAAAATAATTGCTGACATTACAAATGTTAGGTCCCAAGAAAACACAGCTAGCTAAAAAACAAGCAATTCTTCAAATAAACTATCTTCTAGATATAAGTAGATTCTGACAACGTGCGCCTAAACATTCTTCACGGTGCGCTCTATATAACCATACATTTTTTTTTACAAAAAAGACAACCGCCTTCAAAAAGTAAAAAATAACTTTAAATTCGCAAGTCGGCGGCTTTGGTTTTACTTGTTGTTTTGTATTGCCACCGACTTGCGAATTTTAAGTTATTTTTTACTTTTTGAAAACGGTTGTCTTTTTTGTAAAAAAATTTTTTTTTCGCTTTTTATTGCCTACTTCTCATCATAGAAATTAATTACAAAACGGCGAGACCAAAAAAAATCTATCATCCTTTAATTTTCAACCCTTAGGAGTTGAATATTTTCTTGAAATTTATATGGGACTAAATTAGAGGTATACACTATCAATTAAAAAAAGAATCATCGAAATCGGACAACACTAAAAAAAGTTATGAGTGGTCAAACATAAAAATAAATATATAAAAAATAAAAAAATGTTCATAAAATGTAAACTACTGGGCCAAACAATGTTAAATTTTTATGGGACCAAATGGCAACTATTCCGCATCAAACTAAAGAAGAATCACGTAAATCGGATCATAAATCTCACAGTAATCGATGTACATACATAAAAAAAACAACCGAATTGAGAACCTCCTCCTTTTCGAAGTCGGTTAAAAAGCATTAGAAATACCCTGGCATTAGCGAAATTGACAGCATAGATAACGATAGTCATGTTGACTGAAAGGTCGTTCCCAGTTAGCTCGTCCCAAACACATTCAACGAATTTAAAATATTCTCACACATTTTTATATCGGCGAGGGATATCAAATTGGCATTATTCCTGTACGCGAAGATATAAAATCGATGGCAGCCTGTCATCTACACATGAATCATTAATGAATGCGCTCAATAGGCGACGACGCGACCGGCTCGTCCCGTCACATCCAGGAATTCGCTGATATTTTAGGGACAATCTCGTCGCCAACTACGCTCGCTCCCCAAAGATTTGCACAAACCTACGAATAGAAGATTGTGAACTATTACGGTTCCCTCGATGCCACCATTGTATAATGTCGTTTTCTATTCCCAGTAAAATATATATGTAATGCGTTAAAAGTTCAAACCTTAAACGGGACATAAAGCCTTAATTTTATGGTTTGCTTCGCGGCGGATAAAAGTTTTAAGCAATTTCATCGTTTGTTTACATCGGCTTTAAAACTACTTCATAACTTTAGTTTGTAATTACATTTAGATTGACTTGGAAAGTAATGCAATAAAGTTGTCAACATACAATTTCCATTCTACGATTGTACTCATTATTGAGTTTATCTCGTTATCAACCTATTTAATCAGTGATACAGAGATTAATTATAGTACAGACAACTTAAAAAGATTATTCTTAATAGTACCGTCCTCATTTATGGATTTAGTATACTATCGGTACTGAATCCAACGTTGTGCGTTTAATAAAGATTTTCTAATAGTGCTAGAATGCAATAACAGTAACAGTTAAATGCACTAATAGCGACAATATCTGCCGATAGCGACCCTCCGGATACGCACGACCCACTTACAGCGTACCTATCTATATCTGTGTCTATCAAATGCGCAGATACGAATACGACACACTCGTTCTACGAGTCTACGAGACAGCTGACCGACTTTAATCATAACCAATACTATTAAATACATAATGTTCTGTAAGAGACTGAAGAATTAGATCAACTTTTTTGTGGCACTACGTAGGTGGAATAATTGATGCGATATGTATTTATAAAATAACCTAAAAGCCCACCTACTCATTCCCCAAGCAGCTTTATTATTAAGACATTAAGCCTAAAAATAAACAGAAATATAGAGAATGAGATTATTTTCTAATCTCTATAAAATATTCCCAAGGGTCGTCGCATCGGAAATGTTTCCGATTCACACACAAAAAGTTGAGGGATAAGTTAGCGAGTTCCCTGGACAGTTGGTCACTCTTCCTTGTTTACCAAAGTTGGTTTGTCACCGTTAAGTGCTAATGACAAACGATGTGTGGATAATGAAAATAGAAGTTGTCACAATTTGTCTGTTTGACTGGTTATTTGCACAAATAGTCCTGTCCATAATAATCCTGTATTTTTTATAGTGAGTGTGTAAAAGAGGATCTAAGTTGTTTTAAGTAGTAAATATAGCAGACATTTTAGTTTATAAAAATAGTTTATAGTTTAGAATAAGTACATTGTTTGGTTACAATGGGGCTGGCGAGCCGCTCTAAAAAAAACAGAAATAAAAAGTAGTAAGTATCAAAATTTTGATGATTTTATTTTGCGTCCTTTTTACTTGTTACATAGTTTTTAATTATGAACTGAGACCCCTGACGTTTTTAGAAAATTACTTAGATTTGGCGAATATGTGGAATCTTGACTAACTTAGCTCTAATTTTTATTAGTACGAGTAATATAAATAATGTATTCTTAAACACTCATTATTAGGACAGGTACATCATCATCATCATCATGTCAACCGGAAGACGCCCACTACTGGGTATAGGCCTTCCCTTTGGTTTTCCAAACGAACCGGTCCTGCGCCTTTCGCTACCAGCGACTTCCCGCGACTCTCACTAGGTCATCAGCCCACCTTGTAAGGGGCTTACCAACTTTACGGTTTGCGCCACTTTAGGAACTTTGTGCCCGGCCCAGTGTCACTTGAGCCTGACTATTTTCTTAGCTATGTCGGTAACCTGGGTTCTTCTGCTTCTTCTAAGGTACAAGGTCACGGAAATTAACTAGTCCTCCAAAATAATGGTCCCATACGTATTCGTGACAAGTACGAGGAGTCAATAAATTCTTCGCAACACGCTCCAGAATGGAAATGAGTTCGAAAAAGTCGTGTCACCGCGAAAATATTGTTTGTTTGTTGACGTGATACGAGCCCTGGAAGTTGACAAACGTGATGAAAAAAATATTGGAAAAGTTTGCTACGCGAGCTCTTTAAACGAAGGCTATGATGTTTCAAGAGATTTAGGTAATGTTACGAAAACAGGCTCGTAAGCTTGGGTAGTGCATTATTAACAAGAACTTAACATTCCCCCCCATTGGGGATACCTATGACTTGTGGCAAGTGGGTGTCTAAAGGTTGACATGATGATGACTTAACGTTATTTGAAGGCGTATCGTGTTACCCAGTAACTCGATTGTGGAGGTCAGATAAGCAACCCTTCCATTTAAAACTGCATGTATTCAGCTGCTTCCGGTTAGACTGGAAGCAAACCCCAATACTCTAGAACTAGGCAAACGACTTACAGTAATTTGCGTGCTGGCAAATTACTGTAAGTCGTAATCTATTTGTGTACCTGTACTAAGTATAATCTAACTACTTATACCTAGGTACATTTCAGTACCAAATGTACGGTCACCAAAAGAGATAAGTATCCATGTCGCCGGGAATAGTTGAAGTTTACTTAGAAACCGATGGGTATTTATGAATAAAATAAAGTACAATTAATAGACAATAAACAGTTTAATGTTTTAATTAAATTTCATTTGAAAGCCTCCATTAGTTTCTAAGTAAACTTTAACTATTCCCGGCGACATGGATACTTATCTCTTTTGCTGACTGTACCTAATGGTATTACTTGAGTAGGTAAAATCTCATTGAATCCATAAATTAAGATTTATTATTTTCGATACAGTTCGATTTCCATTGCAGATACCTACGAGTAAGTGAATTGAGGCTGAGTGCAAGTTATTTTAAATATGCCATTTTCAATTATTTTTTTGATTCTTTTTATTTGTAGTTTATTTTTTATAATGACACATGCACTATGTGTTGTAAATACCTAAGTACATGCCGATGCCTCATCACTGGCTAAAGATAAACTATTATTTAACTGTGACTAATATCTACTTACAACCTACTGCACATGTTCCGCCATTGTTGTAACAACAAGTATATCGCACTTTAAATAATTAATATGTTTACAATAAATGTTTAATCACACTTCCTTTTTTTTTCGATAACGCTATCCAGTATCGTACTGACAATATTTATTACTAAAAGAATCACTATTCTCAATGAATTGGTTATGCATGAATAAAATTTGAAGATTTTATTAAAATCAAAATTCGACGAGCTCGTGGCTAAGTAAAAGCCGGACAGATCGATCGACTAAAGATTAAGCTACCCTTGCCGCGGTCAGTCTGTGGATGGGTGACCATCCATTTCATATCGAGTTCCCTCCGTGCCCTGGAAAAACACGTGAAATCGTTGGTCCCGGCTGTCATTCTGTCATCTTTGGCAGTCGTTATGGGTTGGCGGAAGTCAGAAAGTCTGACAACACCAAGGGGTATCGTGTTACCCAGTAACTGGGTTGTGGAGGTCCGATGCGCAGTCGCTCCTTGTTAAACACTGGTATTCAGCTGCATCCGATTAGACTTAAAGCCGACCCCAGCATACTTAGTTGGGAAAAGGCTACGCTGATGATGAAAAGTTAAAGTCAAAATAAATATCCATGGCGCCATCTATCGCATCACAAGCGAACTACAAGTGACATTTCCTACATCGCGATATCAAAGTTCTCCGCAACATTAGCGTAAACAAAATGCTAAGGACAACAGTCGGGTAGGTAGGTAATAGCCCACCAGACTCAACACCTGTCTATCTGTAGGATCCTCCGTTTCCAATGAAAAAGATGCGGAACTTTCCGCCCTATTCCTCTTATGGCGCTAACTAGTGAGTTTTACAAATGTTAAACTGACAATCACGCCAAAACGTGTAGTTTATATGATTAAAAAAAAAATATGTTAAACTATAACATTTTCTTTATCATTTAGAATGTGTATATTTTTGATTAAGTTCATATTCAATAGTTTAATTAACTCGTGAAGTTGTGTCTGACGCGGACAAAACATTGATAATCAGTTAATCACACACAATCTACCAGGTATATTTATTTAATCGAAACTTTCACTATCTTACAGACAATTTTATGATCTATCTTTTAGTATGTCTTTTTTTTAAGTTAAAGAATACTATCTTTTATTAAATTTTTTCGACTAATCATTGAGAGTTTTGGACGCAGCGCATACGATTCTCTGGTCGCTCAAGGTCGCCGGCGTATATCGACGCCTTATCTCTAAAGATCTTTCAACTTGTTATGAAAAGAAATCAGTGTATCAAAGTAGCTAAACAAAGTCTTACAAGAATATGAATACCTACTCAGTTACCTGCATGTTTATGTACATAATGTCCAACTTTGCTTGTAAAAGCTGTGAAATAGTGTACTCATCGTAAATTACCCTTGTTAGCAAGATTTTTAAAGTTCTTCCAACAAGCCCGCCAGGTTATATCAGACAAAAGAGGGTTCACTTAGAGCCTCATAATGGTGCTCATGGACGGGCCACTGAAAGAAAATTAATTTATACGTTGGCCCGCTTAGAAGAAAAATTACAAAAGGTAATTAAACAAGACGTCCTTCTTCATTAGCCGAGCTTGGACGCCCTTTGTTGGTTCAAATGAATTTATTTGTCTCACCCTGTAGTAGGTGTTTACTCATTTTAATAATGACAAACAGTTGAAAGGGATGTTTGACCTCTTAGTTTGCGAAACATCGTTTACTGTTAACACAGTTTGTGACTAAACAATAGGAGAATACTTGTCTATGGCGAAAAACATTTTCAAAAAAGGAACTGTAGAATAAACACCAATTTTTTCTCTGCATTCCTTTTTTTTTAATATTTGGCTCTGACAGACAGCACTATCATATATTATTGTAATAAGTTAACAACCTTAATGAATAATTTATTGGTCGGCACGATAACTAATATTATTGAATGATCCTATTTAAAGCGAGACCGTACGAGAAAATAAACATTTAATATTGATTTATGAAAACTATTAATTTTTAATTACATGCACAATGTTACCATTACTCTGGATTTATGTACGTAACTTGCAATACTGAACGTTTTTCGATATAAATGTACCACGTTGCCGGGCAATAACAGTGAAATATGAGACTCATGACATTTTTATCTTATTTTAGAATACAAAGTTTCACTAGATATAATAAATCAAGGGAATGGATCATTGAGCAATATCTCTTCTGTGTACTTGTCCATCAAAGTGTCAACATACTCATTTTGATTCATTAACCTTTTATTATATAACATTTACAGTTTACATTATTCGACATTCTAGTAATATTGAATTGCTTGGTGTCTGAATTCCGAACTTGGATATTAGACACTATTTTCATCAAAACATGATCTCATTTGGCTAGCTCAAATCTGAATTGGCTCATTCTAAATTAATCCATCTTTGATCTAATTTAGTTTAATACCCACTGCCTTTGTATGTAAATCTAAATTTATTTGTGAGGTCATAGACATTAGTTAGCGGGCAAAAACTAAAGCCTCCCAGCTTACGTACATGTGTGGGTAGGTACCTTTCTGCCTACCTTTGAAACAAAATTCATAATATAAAAAGACAGAAAAATAATACGCGTTTGTCTTTGTAGGGTTTTACTTGGTGATGCCGACGGCAAACGGATGTTTCTAGGGACGTTCCTGACTTCAATAGTAACACTTTTGTTCAGACTTGTACCGCATGCCGCGAACAAGAGACATGTGAACAACATTCCTTTGTACAATAGTTGTGTTGTGGTACAGTCGGTAATATAAATGCGAAGTTGTCGTCTTAAAAGACCCATTTAGGAAAGACGTGTGGAGTGTAGTGTTACCCTGTGACGGGTCGCTTAGCACACAATACTACGTATATGGCAACATTTTTCCCTCAGTCAGTTGAAGTTAAGAAGATAAATTGTGCAGCAAGAGTCTGTAAGCGAGCTTTTAACCATAATGTTTTTCCTATCTCGTCTAGGGTGAACAAACCCGAAAAGATATTTCAAACTTTATTTTCCGCTAAAAATAACTGATACATTAATCATCTTTATGAGAATATAAATAGTAAATAAGATACGCGCATGGGTAGAATTTTAGGTGTCCACTTGTCACCTTTTCATTATTCTCCGCTAGACAAATCTTTAACCTACGCATTGTCATAGGTCAACCTCCAAAGAACAAGTGGCTCGCCACAAAATTAAATAATTACAAGATAAATGAACTCAGAACCCGCCCACTGCTGAAACAATGCAGTCATCTTATCTCAAGCAATTGAAGAGGTGTACTCAAGCATTACTGTGTAATTTTAGTTAATGTAAGGCTTTTATAGAATTGCAAACGACTCGACATCTGTTGTAAGAAAAGTATTTTTATACTAGCTTTTACACGCAACTTAGTTTGCGTAAATGTCGGTTATTGTGGAAGACAACGAAGTCGCTGATCAAAAAATACCTTCCTTAATGTTTGAACATTAAGGAAGGTATATTTTTTGATCAGCGACTGAGTATGGTATGGAGTAACATACCAAAATTTCATCAAAATCGGTTCCGTTAAATCATAACAATCTGACAGACAGAGTTTTGTATTTAGAATGTTAGTTTGGATCTCTAGTAAGCTTGATGATATTGTAAAATATAAATGACTGAGGAGTAAGGTTCTACGAAACCTAAATATTTTATTCAATATTCTATTTTGTACCTAAAGCTAGATATAAGGGTAAAAAAATAATCACTTTCTGACTGTAAGTTTGTATTAACGTCAACTGACGTCGCAGGTATAGCCTATCGTACCTATACCTACCTAACAAATCGAATTACATAGTATTCGCAGCACTCACTTATACTGGCTAGACAGGTACCTAATATAAAAAAAAGTTTGACCAACCAGTGGCTAGCACTTAAAGCAATTCAAGTGATTTTCAATTTCTGTTTCGTTAAAAGCATTATCGAACGAAGAAAATAATTCTGTTTTTTTTTTCACATTTTCGCAAAGCGCGTTTATTTATTCATCAAAGTAGGTACACCAATAATATTAGTATACTACAGGTATGGGATATTTCAGCTGATATCTACAGTTCAAGAAGTTTGCACTTCTGTATTTCTCATTTTGTGGTTTTTTCTTGGGCTTTCGATGGTTTGAGATGGCTTTATGATAAGATAAATTATCTTAAAACACAATTCAACAACCCCTGACTTGACTGGTAGAGACTGCCTCTGGCATTAGGTCCGTGGGTCCGCCATTGTAGCGTATACTTCACAATCATAAATAGATACACAGGACAGAAACCAAACTATGAGTGAAAGCAAAGTTAAACATCAACACCTATATTTCCATTTCAGAAATAATAAACATAATTACTAACTTGTACCCACATCTTCGTCCAACTGAAAGTCAAGTAAATCTCACATCCCCATTCCATCATCAGTCGAGCAGAGATACGGCAAAGCTTCACCGCTATGTGGTTGCAGTTCCACGGTCTCGAACCAAGGGCTTTGCTTCCACATTTATTGTGCGAATTGCCAGACTGTGGAATTCACTGCCCGCCTCTCTGTTCCCCGATAAGTTGTTTATCTTTTAAGCGCACTGTAGCAATGGTTATGTTAGCCTATTTTTTTTTAATAACGGAGGAAGTGTCTGTCTGTATGACAACCTGCCATATAAATATAACTTAGTATGTAATTGACTCATTAAAGGTTATAACTATAAGCAAGATGCTTCTTTGATTTGATCCCCCGTACACCAAACAGTACCACGTAGGTACCGGTCGAACGGGGTGAGATTGATTAGTTTTTAAATAAAAACCTATATATGTATCTTTTACATCTGGAAAAAAAAACAAAATGAATGACGACTTTTTGAATAACACAAATAACTTTGTATATGATTATAAAGGAGAAAAAAAATGATAACCTGTCAGTTTTATTGATATTGAGAATGGGGCTGCTTGGATAACACCCGATTTTTATTGCAGCTGCTGGTTTAACGCATTTTCGACTAATACCTATTCAAGGTTAACTTTGAACTTAATTTCTTCCACTTCCAACTTTAACGTGCTACACCGTTTACAAAACATGGCGTAATGACTCGGATTTCTAATTTATGATAAAATAATCTGCTGCGTTTAATTTTCCGGGTAAAAATTAGTAAAATATTAGAATTTCGGGTAATATCAAAATCATCTTTTATTTCAAAGTCACCCCGTTCGACGGACTTATAATCTGGGTATCTTCAAGGCACAATTGAACCGGTTCATCCTAGGCATGCGAGCTCCACCTTATCATCAGTTAAGATCAAGTGAGTTGCGAGCAGCCTATTAGAATATAAAAAAGTATTCCATGAAACATGTCCTATGACACTAGACCAGGGGTCGGCAACCCTTTTCAACGGAAGAGCCAATAGTTACAATTCACAAAATTTTCCAGTTTTTAAAGTGCCACTAAATGTTTTATATATTATAATATTTCTTTAGGTGTAATTACGTCACCGTATGGTTGTGAAAACTGTAAGTTCATAATCTATTTCACGAGACGAAATAAAATCCGAATGTGATTATTATTATCATATAACAGTATGATTTTTAGCTGACATTTTGAAGAAAAGTAGCAGGTACCTACAGTAAAATAAATCAAGTTAAAATATGATTGATTGCACGATTTTTGCTTATGGTACTGAAGAGCCGCACATTGACATCGAAAGAGCCGCATGCGGCATGCAGCGCGAGCCGCAGGTTGTCGACACATGCACTAGACGATAGTGTAGTTTTGTATCGGTGAAAGATCTTATTAAAACGGACCAGTACCATTAGAGATTAGCCCTTACAAACAAAAACAGACTAACTTTACCTTTATAATATTAGTAAAGACTACAAAATTTATAATATCTGTTGTACCTACTTAAGAGCGTGTATTCGATTCGTGACGAAAACTTCATGTTTTCGCGATTTGCCCAGAGCAATATCGTAATGATGTGAGCAGATTATTTAAAGACATTTACAGTTTTAGACAGATTAAGTCTTGATTTAGGGAGCTACAGAGTAAAAGTATAATTTTTAATTATGGTTTTTTAAAGCGAAGACAATCCTTTCATAGCATTTTACGAAAATAGACGTCAGAGTTAACTTTCAGGACGAATACAACCATTACAGTATGCCAAAATATTATGTTTTATGCGTTTTTCCAACAGGATATACAGTCTTAAAGTGTTCTACAGAGCCAAAATTACGAAAATATTACTATTATGTATTAAAAAACAATGTTGAAAAAGTACAAAATCGGTTCACTTTGAAAATTTTTTTTCACCACAATTTGAATAAAAACAACTGATATATTCATTTTATGACAATAAAAGTTATGCTTAATATACAGAATATTTTTCAGTTCGTTATACGACTCATTTATTTTAGACAATTATTTTAAAAAGCACTATAAAACATCGCGCGCTGTCGTTTGCCGATCAATTTCAATTATTTGTGCTTATTTCGTGCGTAATTTTTTTCTGATGCACACAAACAGACCTTTGTATTGTACTAGTGTGTGTCAATGCTGCTACGCCGTTCTACCAATCGTTTAGATTTTGAGTTGCGCTAAATCGAATACGCGCCCTCAAGTAATAGGACTTTTGCAATTAACCACAAAATATTTTAATACGTTATTACTTAGTAATTTTTTAAAGAAATTACTTGAAATTCTGTCTTCGTTTCAAGTTCAGTTAAATACATCGTATAATATTAGCAAATTAAGAGAATCATAGTATCATAATTAGCGATAAGTATTTTAGAAGTTTTCAACGCCTGAAAGTATGTTTTTCCAGAAAACATGGTGTATGTAGTCGACTCTACCAGCGTATAATTAGGTTCCTTTGATAATTAAATAAGCTTCCTAGAATATTTAAAGTACATAGGTAGGTACTACGTAATTCATGCTTGAATTTCCTGCGGGCTTTACTTGTTTTATTGTACTGAAAGAAAAACGAGTAGCGCCAACCCGAAGGTACCTACTAACCGCATCTTTTCTCTCCCCTACTCGGTAAGTTGAGGAATGCAGAGAACTGCATTCCTTGGCTTGCTGCAGTAAATTGTGAATTATTGCTACTTTTCTACTTCGTAGGTACGGTTAGAGCCAAAAGTCGATTAATAGTGTTAAGTTTAGGTACATACATGTCATCTAAATAAGTAGACACGAAATGATACGATGCGCTGCTTTTCAGCAATTCAGGTCGGTTTAGAGTGTATTCAGGATTTATTTTAATTTTGTGCTAAATTATAATTGTCTGCGTCCGTACCTACCTACCAGATAGGTATGTAGTGTAATGTACACAAGGGTACCTACCTAAAAACATAAAAATATACTGACTACTTTTTATTCCTTTAAACAAACTGAACACGTGTATCATTTTCAAGTAGCAGTTTAGAAGCCGTTACATACAAATATTATCATTGTTTTACCAACAATGAAAGAAAAACAACTCGGCTATTTGCTTGTCTGCAAATATTTGTTTTACACAACAAACAGTCAAAGAGACATGGGTCACTTAATAACCTTTAGTCGTAAGTGTTAGGTTAGGTGTCACCGCTTCTACACAAGACCAACAATTGACTACTGTCGTCGTTCTCACACCTACACACACTAAACTTCTCATCGAAGTACCAATAAGCAATTTCACGCAACAGAAACCTCACTATAATAAACCCACATAAATTCTTATATTTATAGTAACGGGTAAATACAAGTATAATGAAAACAAAGGGAAGAAAAGTTTCATTAACGCGGCGAGGACAACTCGGATAAATATGAAATAAACGCTCATAGAGCTGGATTAGGGAGGGTCGCGTGACGCGGGATCCCGGAATGGGAGATTAGACAGGGGACACCATCAGATTGTCCGGAATCCGGGATACGTCGTTGACGCCCAGTTGTGGGGAAATGTTTAATTTCGCGTGAAGAGTCAAGCAAATACAGTGCACAGTTGTAAATCACAGACCTCTGTAGTGTTAACTCCACGGATGCGTAATAAATTAATGATTTACTGTGTGGATATTTATATTAAGTATAAACAGACATGGGACTACGTACACATAATTCGGATACAATAATTAAATGTACCACTATTCTTATGAATTAATTATTATTTTACAAATTCGACTGCTATTTGATTATGGCAATATTGAGACAGACAACTCATTGTAAGTACGTTGAGAAGGTACATACCGCAAGCTTTCATTTTATTATTTCAATATTATGTCAAAAAATGTGAGTACTTTCATTAATAAAACAATTTCAACATTCTCTTTAATCTTCTTTCAACTTCTATTAAGCCAACAGAATTTTGACGTTAGGGATTTATGATGAGGCCAGGCAGAGGAAGATAAGGGGTATTAGAAATTGTTTGACGTTAGATCCCCCATGCACAAGTCAAGTGTATGACGCGGTCAACCATGCAAGATCGCCCTGAGTTATACAAATAAGGCCAACCCTACATTTGAACTGTTTGCCCTGATTAACACTTTAATAACATATAACCTATATATTATCTTTTGTCCTCAACTGCGTCATCATGATTTTTCTTACGGATATCTATTTTTTTATAAATACAAATAAAGCCCTCATGGATACCGTGCCTTTCTATAAGCGATAAAAAATTCACAATCGAACCAGAAGCTCCGAAGAAGCGCTTGCAAACAAAAAAGAAACAAACAAACAAACTCTTAAGCTTTATATTAGTATACATAGATAATTAGATATCTACAATAATATAGTACTACACTATACATGACGCCATCTTGGTGTTTATAATTAAGTTACGCTATTTATGTCAGAGATAATGTATTTTGGTATGTAATTCTAATATGTACCTACACTATACGCCAAATATAGTTGGCGACACGATGTGCTCAATGTTAAAAGGTAAAGTAAACTTAATGACACGATGTTTAATAACTTTGCCCGTAAAATATTATTTCACACCAGCTTTTATGAAGATTCGTGATGTAAAGCGTCTCTCTTGTTTTATTATCAAGTCTACTAAGCCCGATTACAATAAAACTGACAATCGTAAGCGCGTTTGTTTATCAAACCCAAGTGGTGATAAAGACAACACTTTACTACAGACGTGTAAAGACTACCTACAAAAAGATAGTACCTTTCTGAGTGTAAAAACTGTTGGAACTAATTCCCGGATCGTAGTGAAATTGGCCTCTAAACAGGTCCAATTTCACAGCGACGACGCTAATCTCACCGGAGCAGCGCGACTTTCATTAGCATTTGTGTAATTTCATCAGTAGAACTCCGAGTGCCCGGGGCGCAGCACCCAGTCGACTGCTGTCCTCGCTTCATTTGTCTCCAATCCCGTTCGTAACTAACCAACTCTAAATTCTTTGCCAGATGTTTTATGCTAATTGAATTTAAATTTCGTCGATGTTTTCTGGCTCTTGTATGGTAGTTGATAACTGCGAAGCTTCCAATTGGAATATTTCTACACATTTTTCTAAAAGTAGGTACTTAACTGCTTATTTTCAGTTTTATCCATTAAAAGTTAAATTCGAATAGAATTATATCTTCATTTAAATCGGATTGTTTTGGCAAGATAACTTATCACTTTTATTTAGTTTAACTTCGGTACTTACTCTCCAATTTTCATGTTCCCGAGGTGATAGGTACATCGATACCAAAATGTTCAAACATGAAGCTGGAACCAAATTACATTGCACCCATCTCAAAAATTCGCCTTGATCGGAATGAAAGAACCCCATTTCAAAGTCAATTTACTCGACACTTTCAGGCCTAACGCGTGTTGTTGTTTAATACACCTAATGAGAGAATAATAAAATTTGTTTTATAAATTACGAGCCTCGTAGTTCAAAACTTCGAAACGATGGTTAAGTGCTGTTGTTTTGCGTACATAGTTGATTTCCAATTAGGATCTAAAAACTTGTCGCGTATTTCATGTAACTGAGATCATTTAGGGAATGTCGCGGTCGCTAACTGCTCAAAACTTTCCTCAATTAATGAATTCAAAACAATAAAGAGAATCGAATAAAAAGTTATTATTTACTTGGTAGATTTCGCAGCAGTTGTTAGCAAATCTCCGTCAATTTATATGAAAACGACAGTTTGGTTGTGATTTGATTTCTTTAGTAAATAAAAAGTTGGAAGCACCACCCAAATTAAGGCAATTATGCCTCCAAAAGTTTGTTGTCGACATCTGATTGCGTGGTTGTTGTCATGAGGTATTATGTTTCGGCTTCAAGTCACTTTCTACAGTTCATACTATCTACGTTATTCGACGAACATGTCTACCCACACGTCACTAACACAAGCTGCTACTACTTGTACAGAATGGAAGCTTTATGCGATCTCCTGACAGGCAGTTTCGAGCGGAAGGCAGGCCGCATTGAATAGTCATCTGAAGCAATTTGGCATCCAAAAGACCCCCGGGGGCCTCTGTATGGCAGACCCTCGATTTCGACGCCGGGAAAAGTGGAGTGCGCTCTTACATGACGTCAGTTATTAGGATTTGCAAATTGTACCCTCACGTACCATTAGGCATTGAGAAAAACGGCTTATTTAAATGAAATTACCTATAATGCTAAGAATAAGCTTATGTAAATGGGCTGTAGGATCACTGAGTTGGAAAATATGTATTGAAATCATTTATGTTCCAAAAGACACCGAGTAAGTGTAAATAATAAAATCATGGAGGTTTACAATCACCGAATTGTAATTTGGGTTTATTTTAGTGCTGCGTGAAAATACTATTGGATTTTCTTTTGCAAGCATTTGGATAAAAAAATACAAAAGGATTTTTGGCGAGGTTTCCTTTGTCTGTAGGCTTAGAATCAAATAAAGTGAAAAGCTATTATTTTCAAGCCTATCAAATGTACGAAACATTGCGAATGGTACGTTTGTGTCTACTCTAATAAGATATGCACGTTTGTTTAAAATGTATGTAAACTGTAGCACTGCGTGAGTAAATCTGAAAAAATTAAATCGCCACCAAAGCTCACAGCATTTAGGAGCTTAAGCTTCCCACTAAACGTGCAGTTACGGTCACCTTTGAAAGCAAATTAACACAGATATACTACCTACAGTTTTGGTCGGAACGTTAAAAAACGCCGCCAAGTTACATAGCAATTTTGCCCAGTTCGGCTCAACGCTTTACACTTCCAATTTGAGAGCCTTTTGTTTATTTTATTGAGTGTTGTTTTTTCAGTAAGCACTATGTAGAATTCATGTTCGGTGCCTTTTCTACGTCCAAAAATTTTATGATATTTCTGGCCTTGTTTATATTTGGGTTGCTCTGTCAGTTTAGTACAAATAATGACACTGGAAAAGTATAATGCATTCAATGTCTGAAATTAATCGCATGTTTCAATTCAAAAGTTACAGCCGTTTATATATATACGTTGGTTTATTTTAACTCAGACGAGCTTGAGTTAATTGCAAAATATAATTAGTAAAGGCATTTATAAGACCAATAAGACAAATACTGATTAAAAAGTATTAAAAAAAGTGATTCACAATTGAATCGACCATTCTATTTGTTCCTCATTCTGGTATTTTCCCCTAAATAACGAAACTTTTGCAACGACAGCTGTCATGAGCGTTTTCGATTTCACGCAAATGGCTACGGCATTGTGCGTGTTGATTTCAAAAATACGAATTAGATAAAACCACTCGGAAATTTAATGACTACGAAGGGAATTTCGTTAAAAAAAATTAACACTATGAAAGTGAATGGAAAGAATGTAGAACATTCTTGCCTTGTTTCATAGTAAAAACAGGTTGTCGTAGTTATAATCAACGGTTATAGTCGGAATAGGTTATTTAAATAAACAATCATTACAACTGAACGACTATTTTGAACATTATTCGGATTACCTACTACGTACATTATCATTGTTATATTTTCAAAGAACATTTTGAATTTTCAAATGTGGAAAATGAATAAAGCTGCATTCGTAATTATTTATTCTGATAGGTACATTTACTTATTATTATGTTCTCGTAAGTTATTTTTATATTTTAATTTGCTACTTTTTTATTGATTGTGTTAAACACCAAGTTAGATGCTGTAGTTCTAAAAGTTTATCCTTATCTAGTACGGAACCCGTACACCGTGTGGCCGAAATATCACCTCGCAACTTTAATACTGCGCACGGTGGGCAAATTATAAAACGGGGCATTAATTATAAAGTTTGAGACACGAAGTTTGCACTGCAGTGTAATGTTGTCTTGTTAACGTGCGCGTGCATAAATACGAACGTTAACACTGGCCATTATAACGCTTTGCGAACCCCCCTCTTATTTTTATTACCAACAGGTAATAAGAAGAAACTGCATATTTAAAATAAATTAATGTAGACTTTTGTGCCACACTTTTTTTGTTTTCCTTCTTTTTCTTTTGTGTCTGTTTTATTAGCTATTATTTTTCTTTCAAACCGCTTTTCAGATTACCTAATGATTTCTTATTGCAAATTATAAGTTTTAACTTTTAAATTCGTATATCTTATATTACCATAGTTACTACAAAATATAGCATTACTTATACAAACAAACAATTTACTGCGAACAGGCTTACCCACTTATAATGCTATAGAAAATGAAATAGCAAGCTTAAATACCTTCTACTTTTCTTCGTTGCGGTTTTAAAGCTAAAATAGCCAGAGCAACTGTCGTGACAGTTTGATGGCTCAACATCTACTGTCGTCATGAAAACCCGACGCTGCAGGTGTTATTCTCCAAGTTATTTAGTTTTTATTTCATTTCTCGAATCGAATAAGTTTCCACGGAGATGTCAGGAAACATTATTCGAACTGAATTCTAAAGACTATGATTCCGTAGGTACCTACTTACTTTTGGTAAAGTAGAGATGGTTATTAATCAGTTTCTGAACTGAGCCGTTTTGTTTTCCAGAAATGTTCAGTACCCAATAAGGGGCCCGTTGTTTGCCGTCGCCTTGTTTACTTTGATTGAGCACTAATTGTTTACCGAATCGGCTCATCGGTTTCTACGCCAAAACAATTAGGATTTTTAATCAAAATTCACTCTTCAATAATTTTTCTGCAAACCATATTTTCGGAGGGTTGAACCTTCATTGGAAAGTAAAAACCACTCCCTTCGATGAGTCCATTCTTTTCATTTAGAAAGGTCAACGGTAAACGTATTTCGTCCTCAGTGGCTTAAGTTTACGCGCGCCCATAAAAGCGCTATAAAGCGTATATTGCAGCGACAAATAGAGCGTAATACGTGGTTTTTATTATCACATCACGCGACAAATCTAAGCTCCATTGTCTAGTACAATGCGTCCGTAGGTTCGACGATAAACCGCGGACTTAGGAAATAAATAGCAGACAGCCTTCGTCGGTGTAAGCACGGGCCATTTGAGAAATTTATTGTGTGCACTTAACCACAAATAAATTGGCCAGTACCACGTGAAATGCGCTGTTTGGGTCTGTTTCTTTGGTGTGCAATGCTTCTTTGTTGCCGTTTATAGTTAACAAGCGACCTTTTGTAACGTGCAGTTATGACGTGAATTGTGGACAAATAATGTTATTTTGTAAAACGATGGAAGCTCTTTAACGTTCAGCGTCAAGGGGTTGGGTTTTCGTGGCCTTAAGTGTTTCTGATTTTATTATACCGCTATTTTCAAGTGTAGAATAGAGTTTTATACATTGGTTTTTCTGTAAGCTCTTTAACGTTCAGCGTCAAGGGGTTGGGTTTTCGTGGCCTTTCTGATTTTATTATACCGCTATTTTCAAGTGTAGAATAGAGTTTTATACATTGGTTTTTCTGTAAAATCACTTCCAAATAGGTTATAAGCTATGTAATGTATAAGCCAAATAATTCGTAACTTTATAACACAGCTAAGCAATCTAAGTGGTCGCCACTTGATGCACTATTGATTGGCACTAACTTAGTAGTTAGAAGCAATTATGTTATTGTTGTCTGGACATAGCCTGAAGTGCTAACTAAACCTTGCATAATTAAGGTTCGGAGTGGTCGGAATTAATCAAAGGTGAGGCATAATGACAACAGCATGATTAGCGATGTTATACCAGACATTATCTTGGTAGAACAGTGATGCAATGTCCGCATTTATAGATTTTAGAGTTGAAAGGACTTAAGCGTTGATTTCATACATGCAAAAACGCGGTTGTTAGACAAGTAAAAAAACCATCGCCGAATAAATATAAAAAGTTAATTTCTTAAAAATATTCATAAAAAATAATTAAGTTGTAACACAAACTAAACTTTATATATGCGTAGGTTTTCAAGATATTTTTCCAAATCCTCGTATTTGTTTATATTTTTAAAGTATTTGCAATGAATAAAGTTTTTGTTTCAACTCGATAACCCACTTGGGTCCATAATTACAGCATTTTATTTAGATAGGGGCGACAGTCGGTAATAAGAAAACCCAAGAAAAACAAAATGAGATATTTTTTTTATTTTTACCATCCATAAAAAACTACTCACACTGTATGTTTATTTGGACACTGGACACCCCACAACTAATTTTGGTACGTGATTAACGTATTTAATAGTCCAAAAGTTTGGATAAGCTGACCTCAAAATTTGCATGCTCACTGCGAACATTAGAACTTCAGGCATACTACACTTTATTCAAACAACCAGAGTTATATTAAAGTTGAGAATATTATTCTATTATCATGGAAATTTTAGCTAAAATAGCAACAGAACTCGCACATTTTTTGGTCTAAGTTGCTAAGAAACTCTTGGGACGAGCTTTAAGCCTATTTTCGCATTGTGTAGATCTATTCCCAAAGTAGGTACTTAAGTATTCTGGTCTTCTGAGAATATCATCTCGTACTGTTGATTTAATTATTTGCCTTAATATAATCAGCTCTTAAAGATACCCTAAGGACTTCACATCTATATTAATTAAGGACCATAACATCTTGAATATTCTACCACTGTGCCTGTAGAGGCTGTAGAGACATGCTATTCTATAGAACCAACTTGCTATGTACTTTCTTACCCATATTAGTTATTTAGTACACAAACTCGAAATGTCGGGACATACCTATCGTCTTTCAAGAACTTTGTACGTTAATTAATTGATTAACACTTCATGTCACTCGAACTCAATGGATACGAGAAAATTAAATTACTTAATGTAGAAACGAGGAACTAAATTAGATTTGAGTTAAGGTATTAAACTTGGAAAGTATTTAAGACAAGCTCGGAGTAATGGCTGAAACTCGATTTAATATTAATTAGAGCGAATAATTTAGATATTGTAGTTGTTATGTCTAGCGCGAAATATGGGTAGGTCTACTAGCAAATAGAAACATGAAAATCATTCAGATTATAGAATGTTGCTGAAATTGTTGAATACCGAAATAGGTCCCTATTTTCACGAGGATTCTTATGTACACTGAATACTATTGGAATCTAATAGGCTGCACATAAAGCAAGGTCCAGTTGGGTATGTTATGACAGTCCTTTGTTTCCGTAACGCTGCGAATTTCAGGAAAAATATATAGTTTCAGCGACAAACCCGTGGGGAAGGAAAGAGTTGATTTTCAAATCGTAAAAATGTTTGGAGAGTTGGCTTGCAGAAACAATTGCCTTTTTCACTGTACAAACTTTAGGCTGTAGGGAATAAACCGGAAATAATCCTCAGTATGTTTTCAAAGAGTAGCTTTTTCTTATGTTTGAAACTTTATTTTATTCGGATAGCCTGTAACGCTTTACTTCTATGTAAAATCCACTTGTTAATATTACTTAGTCTTGACTAAATATAAACACGACTTGGAAAATTCATTGTTGATTTTAAACTTATTCAATCTATAAAAATGGAAATAATATAATTTTCGCAAGTAGGCCGCTAAAACATTTTGAATATTAAAACTATTTTCAAAGCAAACAGACAGTGTTAGTTTTTGAGACAAAAAATAATATCTTCGGAATAAGCGAAGTTATTAAGTTAATAAGACAAATTGAGTTTTGTTTCGACTTACGAACATCAATCAATATATTCACTCCAAAGTGACAGCGCATTGGATACTATTATCCAATGCGCTCCAAGTCGCGTGTTTATAAGATAATATGATTACCTATGTAATCATATTATATTATAAACACGCGACTAAAACGTGACGATCTATTTACAAATCCGTACTCCATACTATATACTATATTTACTAGGTATTTAAACTATATTTACTATATATATCCATACTCATATCCATATTAGATATTATAAATGCGAAAGTAACTGTTAACTGTTACGCTTTCACAATGATACGACTGAAAAGATACTATGAAAAATAGGTTAGTTATTGGCCGCACGCGTATTGCTTCACTCTCGAATTGGATAAAAGTATAAAATTACTAAACTACTATGTGCGATCCTTAGAATAAAAACTTCGCTTGGACAACAATCGAGTAACCAGACTGGATTTTTGTCCTCGCAGCGACATGTTTCTCACAGGTAGGTAGGTAAAACTGAGCAACAAGTATTTCTATCTAACTCCACATAAATAACGCGGCGTTCCGCCTACAACTTTACCCGAGGAATTTCAAAATTCATGTTTCGGTATATCCCGTAAACTGAGGCTTCCCACAGACATTTACACCAAGCCATAATTTAAACGAATGAGTAAAATTATAATTTCGGTTGCTCATACCCACTGTTTATTAAAAACATTTACCAAAAATTTTGCGGGAAGCTGAAAACGCCAGCAGAAAACTTTTCTTGTTGCTAAACAACGAGCTGAACAAACACGTAACGTCACGGGATTGAATTGATTATAAACTTTCACCGACCGTCGCCGTTTACAGTTCCTGATGTTAGAGTCTCGCAATTTCTAACTGGGTTTCGCAGCCGAGCTAACGCGAGCTATATCCTTTAACTGTTTTAAGTTTACCCCTTATAAATCTTGTCCGGAATATATTAGCTACAAACTAGGTGCAATCTTCCATCTCTATTTAATAAAGGAGTACACGCGCTCTTTGTTCTATAGTGGAGTAATTAGTACAACACTTCACACATAATTAGCACTATCGTGGTATTTAAAAGGATCCCTTCAGTGGAGGGTTGTTCTCAACGTGATATGTTTCAAAGGCTGAATGTCCAGTATTCATAATGAGAGCGAGGGTAAAGCTTAGTGTTGTTGTTTTGACACATTTTAATCTCCTTGAATAGGGTATACCTGCCTGTTTCTTTTTATTTCATCAAAAGCAATGCTTCTGGTGCATGTTAACGGGACCTTTAATCCAGGCTTTTATTTTTTTTTCTCGCTCTGATTGAGATGTTCATAATATTTTAAAAAGTTACCTGTAAGTGAAGCTACTCACTTGAAAATGCCTTATATGATATATCCTACCTAATGTTTAACACTTCCAACAAACAAATACAAAGATTTCCGAGTGTAAAGTGTGTAAAATATCGTCGGTTAGAGTTTAGCGGTACAATAGTGACGTGACAAAGCGATACGTAGCTACGTGTTGTCCCCAGTCTAACATCCTTCATTCGTATGCTGCTCTGGCCTGTCCCCAATACCAACTGTTCCTAGACATACGCTAGCTGCCTCACTGAAACTCATTGTTTTACACAAAGGAAACTTTGGCTCCGTAGCACACAATTATGTATCTCTTTATAAAATTGAGGTTGTTATCTCGTTTCATACTTTTTCTTAACTCACATGATTACTTTATAAGGTAATTGTAAAAAAAGAGCTACCCACACACCCCACGAATAACTCGTCGTTTGGAATACCTACTCAAAGAAGCTTACGTAGGAACTAAGTATTCTTTATTTTCAAAGAAATGCAAAGCTAAAATAGCTATGTGGGTAGTTAGGACTAAACGAATCCATACACCAGACAAAAACGAATTGAGAGAACACGTGTACCTACATGAAGTGATTTACAATAGCCAAAGGCGAGGGAGGTGGTTGGTCAGACGTCTATTAACGCTAATTGTTAGGCCCGGTGAGTACGAACATTTCGTAAAGCTTTGTGCCCCGCCGCGGCGCACCGCAGCCTCGCTCGCAATCTGTAAATGCTTTGTGTAGGTCACGTTATGGGCTTACGTGGTCACTACTACTATTGTGTAGACGTGAGCCTCCACTAAGCTGCAGTTTGCAACAATAACCGGTCCAAATGAATTTCATACACAACAGCATTACATACACAATCATTCTTGTTATAAGCAAATGATTGCATTGTTAATGAAGACGTAGGATGAACTTCAATGTAGCTATCAACCACATTAACATTTAGATTTAGATTCGATGGCTGTTGCTTGATCCACGGTCTATTGTGACCTCTGTACCACGAAACTTACTTTATTGCCATCGCATATATTCCAGTTTCGCACCCTATCGTTTAGCGCTACTATCGCAAATTTATAGTACAGGAGTACTATTAAGTATTCTGTGGTACAGGGTGACGTCGATAGTTACTAAATCAAGTGTCGAGTTGGGAGCTTTGCATACTATTGAAGATTTAAAATGCAATGAATTGAATAAATTTCCTAAATACTTTTCCAGTGAATGTTTTGATCCCATTGGAACATTCAAATGAAAATATACAAACTTTATTTTAAATTAAAACATTCCTAACCCAGGTGGGCGAGAACCTACTTTTCACCCTCGTAACTGAATATAATTACCAAAATTTGCAGTTCGTGAGCAAAGTTGCAAATTATACCTAATGGAAATGCCTTAAAATAATATTCAGTGAAATGTCCGGTGCAGCTTTGGTGGGTATCTCAAATGTATCTGATTCTTATTACGATCACGGTTCGAAATTCAAATGAGGGAGTAGATAAAGGCCATTCAATCAATTCGACAAAGGGTCGCCATTGGACGATTGCAAAGTCTGTTGCCGTAGTGGGCGAGGGTTGCTCACCGCGACTAATCCTGGCAGATTCGGACAAACCCCCATTACCCTGATTGATTCTCGACGCTCCAGCCCTGGTTACAAATACAAAGGTCTGCTGCAATTTGGGAGCGCTTTCAATTTGCACTGAGCCGATAGCCTCTCAATTTACGGCTCACAGAGCGATCGCCCAACAGCGCACTGACCAAGCTCCTACGCGATCTGTACCAACACTGTACATACATACTAATTCCTAATACAGAAATAGTAAATCGGATAATGATAACAAACGTAACTAAAACTGCTATTTTAACACAAAATAAAGTCAAGGTGAATAACATTAAAAATCCTCATTTCGAATACTAACGCACTTACACACCGCGTTTTATGAACGTACGAACGTAAATAAGTTATAACTTTTATGAAACAGTTATTCTTATGACTTTCAGTTGAGTCGTGAAACACAAAAGAAAAACTCGACAATTTGAAACAGTATCTAATATCAAAGTTTGGGCGGAGAAGTATTAAAAACACACTTTGGAAGAATCTCCATACCTACATACCTTCGTACCTATTATACGTATACCTACGTCCTACATTATGCATAAAATGTTTCATAATATAGGTGTAGCGACCTATAAGGGTGAATATTGCACAACATGCCTCTGTTATATTCATGACGTGTGCCCGGACTTCTGACTGATTGAACCGGAGAATATGTTGACTGCGTCTCTATAAATTTTCAAGATGATACATATGAATGTTTGTATCGTGTTAATTTTAATTCTTACTCTATCAATCGTATTACATCAAATTCAACCCTCGTCATCATTCAGCCGAAAGACGTCCACTGCTGGACATAGGCCTCCCCGAGGCGGGGTTTTGCCATAATCGCCACGCTTGGCAGGCGGGTTGGCGATCGCAGTATGGTTGTTACAAAGGCACAGAGAACGCTGCTGCCCATTCTCTGATAACCCTCGTAATGTCATACAATTATTCATTATTTGAAATGTCATTTCAAGCGCAAAAAAGCGACTTTCAAATGAATAAAGCATTCCTAACAGGTATAATAAGCCCATAGGCCTTCAATGTGAATCAGTCAGATGGCAGGCGAGTCGCGCCCGAATCTACCTAATTTTCGCGTTGAATGAAAATTAAAGAAGTCCCACGCGAATCCAATTTCACGGGAACGGTAATCTCATTAGGGACGTCTGACTTTCATTAACATTTATACGATTTCCGCGGGAGAAAACTTTGAGAGACGTTGCCTTTCCGCGAATACGCCAAGTCGTGATGCACTAATCTAAATTCTGGAATCTTGGACGCAGGTGGTCTGATAGAGTTGCCGTTAGCGCGCCCCTATTTCGGAAACTCTCAATTTATGCTGAAACTTTCATTCTTTAAAGTTGCGGAGCGCGCTCCGCTCTTCTTTATGTGATAATGAAATGAGTGTGACGTAATCACACAAATTCCTTTAGGAATGGAATTATGTGGGTGATTATTTCGTACTTGATTTGATTTATGTAGCTCCAATATTGTTTCATTGCTTATAAAGAACTGTTTGTTTAATTTGTTGTGGTTTTAATAATTCTGTTCGTTTATACACTGGAATATATATTATATAGTAGGATGTAGGTAACTAAATAATTGTTTGGGATGTTGAAAGCTATAGAAAATGAAGTCGATTGAAATTGTTCAATCGCTTTAAGAGCGCCCATCCCGTCATTTTTCCCATACAAACGCTCGTACGTGATTACGGCGTTATAACAAATTATTCTCCAAATATTTTTAACACACAGGTATCTTGTGGTTTAAATCTAGGTTTGTATAAAGCTAAACGGAAACTTTTTTAAGAAAAAATTTAGTAACCACGTCTGAAAATCAGCTTTTTTGCAGTTTTATCTGAACTTTGGCCGTTCATAATGCACTCATACATTGAAAAATTAAAAAAAACAAGTTCATAGAAACCTTGCACGTGTAATGGAGATTCTAAATTTATAACGTAACGTTATTATCAAAAACTTTTTAGGCTTTTTCAAAAACACGTATTTCCTGCATTAAGTTTTGTGAAATCTCCGCGCGCCAATTTTGCGATGTTATCGCGTTCTCCCTCACTCGTTTGTTTTCGAGCTTTGCGACGGTTGAAACAAAAAAAATTTCAATCACGCTCGTGTCGAAGTTCCGCCGATGGGGATGGGTGCTCTTAAAAGCGCGTATTCGATTTAGCGCAATTCAAAATCTAAACGATTGCTAAAACGGCGTATTAGCACTGACACACACTAGTACAATACAAAGGTCTATTTATGTGCGTGAGATAAAAAAAACAAAATAAGCACGAATTATTGAAATTGATCGACAAACGATAGGACGCGAGGTTTTATAGTGTTTTTTTAAATAATTGAAATTTCAGTGTATTGAGCTTGACCTTTATTGGTGAAAATATAATAATTAAATACTGGTGAAAAAAAATGGTTGAAGTGAGCCGATTTTATATTTTTTTAATACTGTGTTTTAATATATTATAGCAATATTTTCGTAATCTGTATTGTACTTTGAGACTATATATATGCTGTTGGAAAATCGCATAAAACATAATATTTTAACATACTGTAATGGTTGTATTCGTCCTTAAAGTTAACTCTGACGTCTATTTTCGTAAAACGCTATGAAGGGATTGTCTTCGCTTTAAAAAACCATCATTAAAAAATATACTTTTACTCTGTAGTTCCCTATATCAAAACTTAACCTTTCTAAAACTGTAATTTTCTTTGAATAATCTGCTCACATCATTACAATATTGCTCTGGGAAAAACGTGAAATCATGAAGATTTCGTCACGAACCAAATACACGCTCTTTATGGGAAACTCCAGTTTCAAATTCAATCACTTGTAACAGCTTCCGTTCAAAATACACTAACATAAGCTCTGAAATTCCTAAGCAAAGATGTTATCTGCAACACTTCAAACATGCCGCGCACCTAGGCGAGGAGTTCAAAGGTGTTTACATATTTATAACGGCCTCCGAACATGAATATTCACGCCATGAAAGCATCTGCAAAAAACCAGAACAAATGAACGGAATATGCACCATATGAAATAGCAATGGCTGCGAAATTGCGCGAGAACGGCGTTGCAATATTTTTCTTTGAGCACAATACAATATTGCTTTCCTCAAAACACATACGCTACCGTAACGTACATATTAAAGCATATAAAACAGTTTGCTATCCAAAGTAACGTGTTTGTTAAAATTTGTAACATGTATTGCATCTTCATCTAATTCGGCCGTTGCTTCAATATCATAACAGTTATCTTATAGCTAACTGAATGACTTAATAAGATCTTAATAATCGAGGATGTCTATTAACACAGCGATGTTCATTCGATCTGAGAACGCGAGTGCGGAATGAACTCTCAATCGGCGAGCATCCCACTTAGCTAAGACAAAGCCGACGGGAAGTAAGTTTCCTCATTTATAGCAACGAAGATCCTGCAGGATACCGCTCGCAATTCACCGGAAATAGAAAGTCAAGTGTGGAATGGTCTAGATACAAAGATAAATCCTTGTACTAGAGCCACTAGATTCTAGAACAACGCACGTACCTACAGCTAGTTTACGGACACACTAACTGCACCACACCCCCGGGAAAACGTTTTTCCGAATGAAAAAGAGCACAAATATTTCAGGCGGCATTGGTTCGATAAAAAAGTTCTCTAGAAAAGTTCGAAGACGAATGTTAACAGTAATCATTATTACAACGTATTTTCGTGACGTGTTATAAAAGGATGATCAATTGAATTGGTTTATTTTTCCACTAGCGACCCGATCCAGCTTCGCATGGGCCTATAGTCTTCCTCGATAAATAGACAATCCAACTCAAAAATATTTGTTAAATTCGAACCAGGAGATCCTGAGACTAGCGCGTTCAAACAAACACACTCTTCAGCTTTATAATATTAAAGTATTAAGTATAATTATAGATTGTCCGGCTAATATATATATTATTATTTTAGTAGACATATATAAATAATAAAAATATGAATGAAAAAAAAATTGAATTAATGCTACACTGCCGCCTACTACTTAACTACATTCCAGGCGGAAACAAACAGGTAGTTTATTAAAACGCCGATAAATGTAAGTAACTCAATGTCTAATCTAAATTGAGTGAATGCCAAATGTTTGAATGACACTAGTTAAAAACACAATCTCGTTTAGCAAATACCTACTACGAGTAGCTGTACCTACCAGGCGAGCAGGACAGTGGATAAAAAGTTAAATATGTTGAGGAGTTGATTATGGCCTACCATTGAACGAATGAGTATCAGATGGTCATACTTAATCTAAGAAGAAATATGTAGGTATGCATACATTGGTCCAATCTAATTTTCGGCATCGTCCAGCCACATCTTGATGCGACAGTTCGATATAATAACAGAGATACGTGTTCGGCATTAAGTGACGTCGTGGAACGCGTGCTGGGTTATCAGCAGATCGCTGTGACCAGACTTGACCCACGTCTGACCCAATTACTTATCTACCAAGACACTCGCGTCTCTTTGTTTTGTTATTAAAACGATTGTTTTGGTGAAAATACGACCTTGGCTCCGATATTGCCAGACCTTTTTACAAATTATAATTTATATGGACGATGTTGTAAGAAATGGTCAACAATAGGGTATTTTACCAAAAAAATCTAATTAGTCCGTCAGTTAGATTATCGAAAAATATTGGATACGTATTTTATGTTTTATCAAATCAATAAAAACTGACGAAGATAAAACGCATTAAAGACCATGAGTGGGGGTTTGCGACGTCACTTCGCCGGTAAAAGTGTAGTAACATAGTGATGTCACACGAGTTTTAGACGCACTGTATCGTCTTCATTTTTTGTTTACGTGAAAAAAGAAAAAACATGTGTCCAATATTTTTTGGAAATCTATCTGACGGACTAATTAGTTTTTTTTGGTAAAATACCCTATTTTGGAAATATAAATTGTTGCGTTTGTACGTATAATACTTACGCGGAGCGAGCACTCACGCTGTTGTCGAGTATCCAAATAAAGCTTACCTGCAACAAAAATAAATAAATTAGTAAAATAACAACGCTTTGTAACATTGCAAATTTTAACTTTCCTCTTAGTTATTATTCCGATTAGTGGAGAGTAACTTTAATAATATTAGCTTGTTTACGTAGGTACCGAACATAGTTCGCATCCTTGTTACGAACTATAATCAAAACATTTGGACTGGATAGCTTCATAAATGCGTGTTTGTATGTACAATTATTTGTTTCCATTTTCCGAGAATTTTCCGTGTTTCCATGGGGAAAAGCCAACAGGTTCCAAATGACTGCTATGTGGCTTTACTGTATTATTATTATTATGCTACAAGGTTGTTAATAGGAATTAGAAATATTACATGCTCTATTTAAGCTGACAGCCAAGCAAATATTTTATCGATTCCATTATTGTATGGCTTGCTTTATTATACAAGCGGCTGTCATTGAAATAATACGAACCTCGATGACAAGAGCAAAATTAATGGAGACATTTCAGCCACAAACGTTAAAAATTATTTACGAATAATGTTATGTTTATTGCTGATTTTTAACATTACGAGGCTTGGTGGTCCCGCCGCGGCCATTATTCACGTGGCAAACCACCCACCTTGCCGTTTGTGGGCAGCTACCACTAATTTATGGCCCTTTAAGTGCCTCCGACATGGAACACCGCGGCAATTTGGACGAAACCTAGAGACCAACCGAGCCCTCACATCAAAACGATATCCGGGGAACCTTTTGTTTCCTTACCCATACAATTATGCTGATTAATGTTTGATTTACTAACATATATTTTATTCAGAGGAAAGGCTATGCACGAGTTATTTTTTGAGAATATTAGAGAGGTTTCTGATGAAAAATGTGAATGTGTTTTTTGATCAAACAAAGCTTTCGTTATCTACCCCCATTCTTTTCAAAGCGCGGTTCTCAATTTAACTTTTTTATTTAAGTATTCTAGAATTACGAAAAAAATTTCAAGGAGCCACTTTGATACCTTCAGCGGACTGCTTTAGGGTCATTATTCAAGTAAAAGCCCTCCTCAACCGCTTGCGGGCCACCAACGTTAATTTATGACTTTTTAAGTGCCATGAACACGATGTTCCGATCTCGCTGATCTCATTCATGAAGGAGAAAAAAATCGTTTCTGCTCCCATTTTGAATCGCTCGGAGGTGTTCGTAATTCAAATAAGGCCGGGCCAAAACGTCAGATGTAGGTACAATGGAGGAGACACCCGTGCCCCTTTCAACATCACAATGCATTCTCACAGACGCCTTATTGAATTCACTAAATTGTATAAAGCCGGCGTCAATTTATTCTGTTATATAGACAGGATTACGAGTAAATTACTTAGCTCCAGATCTAAAAGGTGACATGTGCGAAAACACAATAAAGTAACAAAATGGATTGGATTCGAGTTAAAAAGCCCAGTTCGATTACGCCGATGGCCCGTATTCAGGACACGATTTTACTTTTGTATCTACACAGTACAGCTAGACCTAATTGCAACTGGAATTTAACAGAACTAGTATTGTTTGTATCTGTATTCGCATCCAAATAAAATGTTGATGCGTATAATATAAAACATGGTTTTAGTCGATATTGGACACGACATGATTGATGTCACATTCCAAAACGTACATAATGTTAGCTATGATTGAATTTTTGTATTTGACATTCATTTGAATTCCACAATCAACAAACCCTATCCTAAAATACGGGTTTGTTGGAAAAAATTGATCAGTACAATTTCAATTGTTCAATACAGATTCGGCATATTGCCATTGGTATTGCGCTCCAAACCACGCGGATTAAGGAGGATTCGGGGAAATAGTGACTAGTTAGTTTATTGTGACTCGTGACAGGACCGAAAATTGAACGTGAGTTTTGATCAAATTCATTCCGCAGTTTCTGTCATATTTTATTTGGTGGACGTACGTGGAAATTAAAGACCATGTTGAAACAATGCAACTGGTGAATTATATTTCTGTACTAACTTTTACCCGCAACTTCGTGCGACACTCAAGCGTCGAGGAATAATAAGTAGCCTATATCCTTACTTGAGGTTTAATGCCGGCTTCACATGGCGTATATGTACAAATATACGCCTTACTTGGATAATACAAAGTATACCCTAGGGTTATTGACATAAAGTCTATTTTGTATTATCCAAGTAAGGCGAATATTTGCACAAATACGCCATGTGAAGTGGTAGCATAAACCTAGTCTATACTAAATTTCATCAAAATCAGTTCAGTAGTTTAGCCGTGAAACCGTAACAAACAACCTACTTCCGTGTTTATAATTTTAGTATGGATTCCAAATTCCTAATTAGCGCATAGCGAAGTAGAATTGAGTCGTTCGGATGACCGAGTTGTTGGACCATAATGAGACCATGTGATGTGATTTGGTAGTGATCGCGTCAAAGCCCACCAGATTAACTTAAGCGTGGCTGAACGCGAGTCACTACCATGTTTTCAAATCTGTATTCGAATGGATCGAACAGGATTTCAAGGGTTGCTTTTGTATTCGGTGAGCAAATAGAATTTGTGTCTGTTTGTTTTGAGTAGGTAAAATGTAGTTGTGGTAAAAAAGAAATGTTTCAAAATTATTCTACGTTTTGCTTCACCTCGTGTGATTTTAAGAAAATTAATTTTTTTTACTACTTTGCTTTGCTATAAAAGCTGTTGTTTGCATTAGTCAGTAACTATACTTCCTTCAGTACTCATGAAATCGCAGTAGGTAATGACACAATCAAATCTTGTTGCCAAAATTAGTAGTAAGTACGTACCTATGCTATTCAGTTTTAGCAAAAAACTGTAAGGTTTCGTTTAAATATTGGCTCAAAAACAACAACAAAGTTGTACAACAATGTCTTACTAGTTCGCGAAAGCACGAGCTGGGGAGAATGCCTTTTCTTTATAGATCTAAAGGAACGGAAGAAAGCTGAACAAGGAGGAAAGAAAAAAAAAGACGATCTACCTTTTACCAGAAACACCTTTCCAACTGCGAGTAGTTTATTTTTCAGCATTCAAAAGCGGTCCGTGCTGGATAATAATTCAGAACTTCATATTTTATTTGAAATGGAACAAAAAGAATGTTGCTTTTGACGTGTAACTATGAAACAAATATTGAGATACACAAACGAGTGGCTGTGTGACTATTTATTGTTCAGCCTTATCTATGTATTGTTTAACCATACGTCTATATGTTTATATCATCATCATGTCAACCTTTATACGCCCACTACTGGGCATAGGTCTCCCCCAAGGGGGGGGGGGGGGTTAGCCGTAATCGCCATGATTGGCCGATGCATGTTGGCGATCGCAGTACGTGTTATGGTACTCAGAAGGACGCTGCTGCCCATCCTCTGGTCAATATCCCTCTGTCGCTTTCTACGACACCCACGGGTAGAAATGGGATGGTGCTATTCGTGGCCGGCACCACACGGCATATGTTTCTATAGGTATATGTTATATTAGTTATATATTTACATATAATGTAGTTTACCTATTTTTTGTTATTTTTGTACTATGTACCAGCCATGTTATCCCTGGCGACGCCCTTGATTACTTTTAAGACACAGTTCATATAACAATCTGAAAACAGACCAACATTTTATAAAGTATAGGTAACCTCGCTAGCTCCTACACGCGACTTCATCTGCGTAAACTTCAGACTTAAGCCAAAGTCCTAAACCATCCCACGGGAACACAAAAATGGGTTGAAAATTATCCTGTTAAGTTAGATCAATTCTATAATATGTGTGCTTTTCAGCTATTTTTTTTTCGGTATAAACGTGGAATTACCATTTATTATATTCTTCCATCCTCACAAATTTCCGGTTTTTTGTAGTACCTACGACGGTTCCAAGGTAATTTCGTCTAAGCGAACTTTTTTTGCGATATTGAGTTTTATGCAGTTTTGGAATCAAATGGAATTATTGCTTAATACTTATCGCAAAAAAAACATGCTTAGACCAAATAACCTTCGAACCCTCAAGTAGTAGGATATAGTATTCATTGGTTTGTTTGTTTCCAACTTGCATAAGATAGCAACCTACTGTAATCTATTACGTCTCAACCGCAATCCATATTGCGATGTTCAATTTCTTATCATAATTAGGTATCACACGTCTGACCTTTCTTATTAAAACCTCACTTTGATTGCACACAACGTTTGCACATTATTAGGTTAGTTAATCTCTGCGGTACCCTTTGTTTGAGATCAAAGTTCATTTATTATTACATCGGGAGTCGACCTTTCCTATTGCAGATTGTGCATTTTTCATAATGTTTAGGTGTATACCTAACACACGTGTATTCCCAGAGATAGTACGTTTGATATAGTTATTTTTAAAAAGCTTATAATTATCTATATAATAAAAATGAATCGTTGTTCGTTAGTCTCGCTAAAACTCGAGAATGACAGAACCAATTTGGCTAATTTTGGTGTTGAAATATTTGTGGAAGTCTAGGAAAGGTTTATACGGTAAAAAAAATCAATTGACAGGACAACGTCTGTCGGGTCAGATTGTCTATAATTAACATTCTTTAGTCTAGCTAAAACTCGAGAATGGCTAGACCGATTTGGCAAATTTTGGTCTTGCAATATTTGTGCAAGTCCAGGAAAGGTTTACCTATACGATAAGAAAAATCGATTGACAGGACAACGTCTGTCGGGTCAGATTATCTATTTATTAAAAATTAATTGCTGTTCTTTAGTCTTGCTAAAACTCGAGAGTGACTAGACCGATTTGGCTAATTTTGGTCTTGCAATATTTGTGCAAGTCCAGGAAACGGAAAACGGTAATAAAATTAAAAAAATCTATTGACAGGACAACTAGTAGGTCAGCTAGAGTTATAAATAAAACGTCTTATTATTATAATAAAACGTGTTCTTTTTAACCAATTTCAAAATAAGGAGAAGGCTCTTTTTTGTCTTAGGCATGGCATTTTTATTTTGCAGCATTTATTGTATGTAACACACAATATCTGTCTGTCATCTGTCTACTAATCCAATTATCTGTTCTCTTCTCTGACTGGGTTATTATAGGTATGTTGTTACATTAGGTAACATAACACACATTCTGTTTTCAACATCTCATCATCATCATGTCAACCTTTAGACGTCCACTGCTGGGAATAGGTCTCTCCCAAGGGGGGGTTCACCCGTAATCGCCATGCTTGGCCGATGCACGTTGGCGATCACAGTAGGTGTTATGGTATCTACTCAGAAGGCCGCTGCTGCCCATCCTCTGGTTAATATTCCTCTGTCGCCTTCTACGATACCCACGGGTAAATGGGGTGATGCTATTCGCGGCCGGCAACACACGGCTACATTTCAACATCTTTATTTATACTTCTATACTTAATATTATAAAGCTGAAGAGTTTGTTTGTTTGTTTATTTGGTTGAACGCGCTAATCTCAGGATCTACTGGTTCGAATTGAAAAATCTTTTTATGTTGAATAGTCCATTTATCGAGGAAGACTCCAAAACCCAAAGGCCCATGCGAAACCGGGTCAGGTCCCTAGTTTCAAATATTTTTGGTATTCAGTGAACGAAAAAGGCGAGGAAACATCTTTCAAACTTGAGTTGACGCCCGAAATTTTCGAGTAATCTTTAAAATGTCACCTGAATCAAGAGACGTCGAGAAAAGTAATTACCTATTACTTTAGGTTTTAAAATACTTACATATTTTAGAAATTGTGTCTATTTTACGTCAGAAGATCTATTAAAATGATTAAAATGGTGTTATTGTTAATGTTTACGATTAAAATAAATATTTATTTTACGGGATCTTTACTTTTCTCGCTCGGGGTGTAATAACCTTATATCAATAACTGTAGATTCAATGTTATTTTTATTAACATTGTAAGAATAATTGAATATAATATCCATTACATTGTTTAACCTACAGTTAATATTGTTTATCTTACTATTAGTACATAACGCGTAGGTTAGTTATATGATTTTTACTTCTATTTTGAAAGGTTTATAAAAACAGACATGATGCAAAATGAACCAAATATTGTGTTTATGGAAATACTCGTCAATAACGTTGTTATTAAACTGTATATTATGTAAACATTGATCTTTATTTATTACGTTCCAAATAAATAGAACATTTACATAGTAAGCTTTGACCCTCGATTCAATTGTGCATTTTATCAAATTAATCAATCATCATAAATCAGATAGTTTAGGTATTTATCAGCTTTTGCAATTAATTGAAACTACCTACGCTAAAATCCCACTTTTAATTTTTAATTATGTTTTAAATTTTCATTTAGAAGGTGGGCGGAAGTTACCTGCCGAGCTTTTCGATTTTACAGAAGGTCGTTTCCACCTCTAATAAATCTTTATAAGGAAAATATATCCTGTTGTCCTGTTATTAGCTAAATAAAGGAAGAGAAAAATTACCTGCCAGTGCCGTATTCGAAGTTTCCTCGTGTCATTTTTCCCCAAAAGCAAACATTTTTAGTTTCGATCCTTTGACCCCGATCTGTATTTGATTATTATTATCTGTCTCTTGAACTTTACACTTATTGCATCAGTTAACACGAGTCGATGACCTACATTGGAGAATGAACGAATAAAACATACCTACACCCGGCTGCACGGTTACAATATCTGCAAGTACTTATCAAATAACCTATAGATATGGAAACGTTCAGGAAACTCTTCACTCCTTTTATTCCGCAACTGGGACCGCATCTAAAATGCATTTGTGATGCTTCCAACCCGCTGTTACCCCCGTTTTCTCCTTGTTCGCGCAAAAGTATGTAGGTATGTAATCCACAAGTTTCCTCAATATCCACAAATCTTGGGTTCAAACATCGCCTGAATGTTAGCACTTGAACTAGGATAGGTAGGTACTTAATGTCTAGTGATTATCGTTTGTCCAACGATTTAGGTTTCAATTTTGTCAATTACCTTTTCGCAGATGTTAAATAGACATTTGATTTATTACAGTAATAAAACTTGAATTGAATCGGAATTATTCGCGTGATATGCTTTCGTGGATTGGACGTTAAGCAGGAAAGCACATACTTACTGTTGCACGTTTTCCAAATGTGTACGTATATTTACTCTAATTCCATTAGAGCTACGAAATAATACCACACTTTTATGATGCCCTCAATATGGCGTCATAAGAGAATCATTTTAGTATATACCTGCCTTCGCTGTATCGGTTGCGCCCAGGGTCTCGTCGAGGCATCTGATCGACTTCCATTGAATTATTTATGTCGCATTTCCACTGATGCGTTTGCTTATCGGAAAACCAAACCTTCGTTGTGAAAACGAACGATGTAACAGAAAAAAGCACTTTGTACGTGTATCTATATACCGCAGCTTTGTACACACTGCGTGTCGAACGCAGAAAGCAAAACAAGCGTTATGAATGTTATATGTAACGTTCCCACGTAATTACTAAATGAACAAATTATAGGATATTGCCGTAATTAATAATTATTTATCGGGTTCTGTTTATCCCTGGATTCATTATTAAATAATTGTGTGTGTTCATCGGTTTCGACATAAGGCTTGTACCTACATTAAGGCGCTACCCCGACCAAAAGTGCGTCTTTCTTCGTTATTCAGGGGCTATTAACTCATTAATTAAGAAAAGCAAACTAAATCTAAAAGTATATTATTAATGTTCAATATCCTATCATCACATTCCACGTTCTTATTTATTTTTTATGTACCCTATATACACCTAAATCTCCCGGTAAAAAAATTACTAAAAGAATTGAAAATATGTATCTTTTGATAAAGTTGATGTGTTATTAATTTGAGGATTACGCTAATAGATAGGTAACTTAAAAATCTTTATAATTCACGTTTTATTTCATTTCAAAAGATCGTTTCTCTTTTTTTATAACAAAAAAAAAAACAAAAATTGTGCAAGTTTCGATTCTGCGGCAAAGAGGAAATGTATGGTCAGGGTTATTTGGTCAGGGAAGCGCCTTAACGTAACGTAAGTGTACTTATACCCTGTTCACAATAAGATTAGACATAAACACAAACCTTTGTTATAGTCCCTTCAACCGATTTCGACTTCTATTCCGTAGGCTTAAGGATGACATTAGAGCCAAAAAAGTGGTTACAATAACAACTGTTTACTGCAGTTGCCATTTCTCATGCTACCAACGCAATATAAGTCAAAATCGGTTGAACGGACTGTAAAAAAGGTTTATGCAAATATCTAATCTTATTGTGAACAGGTTATAGGTAGGTATTACTTCCTGTATCCATTAAATTATCATAAGTAACCTATGTTATAAGAAAAATACAGCAAGATTTTCCTGTTCACTTTCATAATTGTGTGTACATTCACTTACAAGGCACTTTAATCTTTTACATGATAACTGCGCTTAGTAGAGCGTCAGAATTTTTTACATCTTACAAGCGTTTGTAAATATCTTAGATTCTTTACGTACCACATAAAGACGCTTATATATTTATTGGATCAATTTTACACATAGTATTTCGGATTAGTGTTTCGATTGAATGTGCGTTAACACTCTTGACAGACAAAATTACGCACTTAACATTTAAAGTCAAAGCATTTATTTCAATAAAACCAATTGTACGTACTTTCAGTTGTCAAGGACACGGTTAGTTAGTGAGAAAGTTGAAGCTAGTTGCTCGTTTCAAAACTTAGGTCTCTATGGAGAAGAACAAGCAAGAAATTCCACGAATACTCTTTTAAATCAAGTTTTTTACAAAATACTGGCTACATTTTGCTTGTTGCTTCTATATACGAAAATAATGCAGGTAAAGAGCTATACAAAGCTTAAAAAAATCAAGGTAAAAGCCATAGCTGTTAAGAGTTGACCAATATCTAATGACAGCGCTCGTTCACCTTATTTACTTACTTTTGCACCTACGACGTTTCATAATTAATTATGTTAGTAAGGTAGATACAATTTCGACATCTAAGTAGCTACGATTACACTCTTGACGATAACGCAATTATTTTCTGTAAATAATAACCTTGTCTCGGAAATTAGAACGAAATCTTCGTCAAATGAACTGAAATGAACATTTCCGTACTCCGGAATTTCAATTCTTCGTCATCGCTCCTGTTTTATATAAATAACATTTCGAAAGAGAACTTATCAATACTCATCGATTTCTGTCCCAATCAATACTTACATTATTTTCATTTGTCATATGTCAAAGTTATTTTCAGGTTAAGTAGCTAAAGAAAAAGTAATAGCAAGATATTAATAGTTGCTTTACATCCTGTTATATTGAAAGAGACGGATTCTCGCAAGGGTGTGCAAGCGGGACCAATATATATTCATAGTTAATACTACACGTGTAGCTATTTACCATAGACTTGTTGTCAAAGGTTATTCTGCTATTCTGCACTGCTGAACGTAGGCTTCCCTCAGATATCGCCAACCAACCCAGCAGTGCTATTCGCATAGTGCCGTCTGCTTTGTCAATCCCTAGCATCGGGACGGATGACAGCTCACTTCACCTAGGTGTTCACCGAGGGAGATTGTAACAGAATATACATACAGGTCTTGGTATTTGAAACATACTATTAACAAATAACGATCGAGGTACCTACACATTATAAAAAAATGGGATTATGGACAATATTGCTGAAGTTGAAGTGTGAGAAAAGTGGCAGAATGCGTTGAAAAATCTTGATATAATTAAAATCACGTAAGCAATATAAGTACTATGTTCACTCCTTCAGCATTGTTGCAATGTTTAAATTGCATTGCTATCTACATTGCCTCGTCGCAATGCTCGTTAAAAGCTATTTACGATTTGAGACAATGAAAACAGTTGCCAACACTTATTGACATTCTAGGAGCATGTTTTTAAAATTATATTTGAGAGTGCAACATTACAAAAGCGAGCGTTAGTCGGAAGCAATTTCGGTTGCCCTAGAGCAAAGGTTGGCTGCTTGACATCCTATATCCGGCGAACATTTCCAGGTTGTCAGACGAAGCCTAAATCTCCCGGGAAAGAGCAGCGGTCAGAGCGGCCCATAGACAGGAAATTGTATGTCGACCTACGTCACGATTGCCCGCCTACGACCAACAAGGGGAGCAACAAAAAATAAACTCCCAAAACAAAATTACCCGCGAGCTATACAGCTTTTTTAAACTTAATAAACATTTTAAAGGGGACTCCGTTTATTTGGATCGCGACCTTTTTCACCGAGACATGGTGTTTCATTATGTAAGAGTTTTCATCTGGAAAGAAACCATAACACAGCTCTGATAGAAACATTAGAGTTTTCTATTATTTTTTCTGGAAATTATAATTTTATTATTAAGTAGTATTGAATGTGAATGAAAATCACATCTTGGTACAATATTCTCATTTACAATTTAGGCAGATACCTAACCAAATGTGCCCACAATCGTGTGCATTGGTATCTAACGCCTGAAACCGCACGCAGCGGTAACGTATCCGATCTAAAGATTATCGTACCACTCAAATGGATTCTAGTTAGATTCTATTGGCTTTTGTAGTTTAAAGCTTACCGCTTCGTAGTCACTTTAATTTTGCTTTGATACATTCATCGTTTTTATCAACGTAATGGGAAAATAAGACTTAAAAATTCCATCACCATATCGCCGGAGGTGGTTCATTAGTTAGAAACTTTTATTTTTGCTTCTATTAGATTAACAAATGGAACATTTTCTGTCCAAATAAACCCTCAATATAGAGCTAATATCAACTCGTTTTACACGTCAAAAGTTAGGTGCGTAAGTACATGAGTTAGACAGAACGGGTCCTCTTAATTCAAAGGCTTTTCTCGAGTGGAGGTAGATTATACCTACGTTATACTAAAGTGTTGGTTGCTCAAATAGATGGCTTTCTCAGTACGTTGAAGTTAACAGGTTTAGTTAGTACTAAAACACATTTATTACTTTAGCTAGCTTCTAAATTTTAGGCATTAAATGTTTGAAATTTTACCTTGCGTGCAGTTTCAGGTTTTAGTTAATATTTAATTTAAATATCTACATTATATTGCTGACTACGAGATTATCCAGACTCATTTCTAATGAAAATTCTTGGATAGAGCACTCAATAATTCTTGACTTTCAAAGTAACTCAAAGTATAAATGTGTTAATACATATCTAACGTCAATAATAAAATATCCAATGCCGTCATTTACTTCCCAACTTTTAGCGTGAAGTGTGAGTTAAGTAGCTAATGGCCAAGTTCAGTTCGTTTCTATACGACTTTATAAGTTATGGCTGATGAAAACAAGAAACTTATGTAGAAATAAGTATTTATTTATACAAAAGAGTTATATAAAAGTCGCAGTTTGAGATAATATTAATAGTTTCAGGGCTAAACACGAAACCAGGAGGCTAAGGAAATAAATGGTTTGCGTTACACATTTAAATTGAAAGCAATTTGTAATGGAGAAAGTGTATTAATTCTAGACGCTCTTTATTTAAAATAAAACGTTCTACTTTATAACATTGTATAAATATGGATGAAGAACAAGTTCATAATTCAGTTATTTTTGTTCCGAGTTTTGTTTTACCGTTCTAGCTATGTTTCGTACTTATAAGAAAATGATTAAAAATTCTTCCGGCGGAAACGTTGGCAGCATTGGCGTTTCACTTTACTGGATGGTATTTAATTATTGAAGAGATTTTTATGAACTTTTTATGAGGCTAATCTTATAATTTTAAAATAACCAAGACCACTCAAAGCTTAGAGATTTTTTAAAGAAAAATAATATTATTATGTTGCTACAAATTTATCTTGGACGTGTAAGTTATGAGCAACTTGTACCAACAATAAATTCTATACATCATTTGTAATCACTGAAGTCTTTGTACAGGCGAGCAAAAATAAATTGTTATCTAAAAGTAAAAGTACCTATAAAAGTAAGATTTCATTACTGTTATACTGGGCGACTTTTATTTCATGGGCAATCTTTCTGGGGCCGAAAGTCTCATGAATATGAACAACTGTTACCATGGAACAAATGCTGAATTGTAAAAAAAATCACCTGTTCGTACATTTTGATCGAATTGTATTACATGTTTGTGTGTAACAGAGCGATTTTGCCTTGCTTATTGTTGGAATCAAATGTAACATCTCCCTTTTTAGGACCCATTAATTTTGTTACTTATAATCCGTAGTGCTTGGAAACTGTAGTGCTATTCTGTTACAATCTCCCTCGGTGAGCACCTAGGTGAAGTGAGCTGTCATCAGTCCCGATGCTAAGGATTGACAAAGCAAACGGACGGATGACAGCTCACTTCACCTAGGTGTTCACCGAGGGAGATTGTAACAGAATAGACATACTTACTGTGCCTAATAGACTAAACGTCCCATTGTGCCTAATAGCCTAGTTCTGTTCTGGCTCCTGCTTGATAATGAGAGAATTGGAAAATATATTCTTTTCTTATTCCGTCGATGTTCTTTTCTGATTAATTTCGTTGTGGGATCTAAGACAGATGAATTGTATTTTCGGGACTCGTCGAACTTCATTGCTTCAGCGCTTTTCTAGAGGTCGCCACTGTTGATTCTGGCTTACAGGAATTGCAGTGGAAGTTTTGGAATAGTGTTGTGGGCTTGTAACATGATCACATTTCGGATAGTCCCATAGTAAAATGGCTTATATTCATGACTAGCTTCTGCCCGCGACTTCGTACGCGGATCCTGTTGCTTATTCCAGCGACAACGGGGTCGGCAAAATCGAAGATCTGAAACGTCTGATGTCGAATTCTAAGAGCCCGGGGACTGGAAACCAACGGGATGCGCGAGACGATTCGAGACGTTCAAAAAGTACAATTTTGAATCATACCTCCGATGGCGGAATATGTGGCGTAGTCAATCTTAAGAGTATACGTAAATGCACTCCGTTCCTTATCAACCCAAGGAAGGTCACTATGCCCTACGGCTATATCTGAGACACATCCAATTCTTCAGATGATATCGACATTCTGTTCAGAGAATGTCGAAGTCGATCAGAATTCAATCGTTCGTTGCGCTTTTCTTCTGTCTCTTCATGCCGTACTTCAGCTATTCTTTCTCTCTCACTTTCTAACTGATTATGAATATTTATTTGTGTGCGTGTTCGGGACAATGTATAATAATCTCGATCAGCAGTTAGTCGTGCATCACGTTCATCACTCGTTTCAAAAGACCTGTTAATAGATGTGCGAATACGCTGAGAACTCAAGCGTGATTCTCTATCCGTGATCGAACGTCTCCGACTCGCGAGACAATGCGTGACGTTCACGATCAGCGGTCAGTCGCGCATCACGTTCCCCACTTGTCTCTAGAGACCTAGAAGTCGATGCGTAGATACGCTTGGAACTTAAACGCAATTCTCTATCCGTGAACGTCTCCGACTCGCGAGACAATGCGTGACGTTCACGATCAGCGGTCAGTCGCGCATCACGTTCCCCACTTGTCTCTAGAGACCTAGAAGTCGATGCGTAGATACGCTTGGAACTTAAACGCAATTCTCTATCCGTGAACGTCTCCGACTCGCGAGACAATGCGTGACGTTCACGATCAGCGGTCAGTCGCGCATCACGTTCCCCACTTGTCTCTAGAGACCTGTATGTACATGCGCAAATACGCTGGGAACGCAGACGTGCTTCGCGATCTGAAGAGGTTTCCACGGAGCAATTTGCAGCCTGATGTTCTCGAACAGCATCAAGTCTCCTAACGCTCTTCGGTAGATTCTTGGGATCTTATGATCCTCAATCTTTTAGCTCCTTTGGAACATATATACCTGATACCTGATCAATTAAAATCTTAGTGACTGCTACCCTGCGTTACCGGGTAGGCTACCGTGTAAAGGAAATTAAACACTCAAATAACATAAGCAGGAAGTCATATTTAACCAATAAAAAAAAAGGGAGTTTTGACCAGTAGAGTCAAATTTTCAATGATATACCAGCGTCATCAAAAATCAGTCCTAAACTGTTACCGCCTTCACCGCGTGGAAGTACTCCCAGCTTATTTTATTTTATAATATACAGTGAAATTAGTGACAGCTTTACAGTAAAATTAGTGATCGCTTTGATTTCCACATCAGATGTTTCTGATCTTCGATTTTTATAAGTCAGTAAGGAAATGCTCATCAGACCGAACAACTTTTGCTAAGACGTCATTCCTATATGTGTTAAGGTGTAGCTGGGCTCTTGGAGTTCCACATCAGGTGTTCCAGATCTTACAATTTATTCTCTTAGCAGAAAATACTCATCACGTGGAACAATTTTTGCTATGGTACCATTTTTGTATCTCTTATAGTTTAGCTGGTCTGTTGCAGTTCTGCATCAGGAGTTCAAGTTTCCAAGATAAATTATAGCCTATATGTTGCCCAGACTTAGTACCTATACAACAAAAAAAAAATCATTCAAATCCCTCCAGCAGTTCCGAAGATTAGCGTGTACAGTACGCAAAGGAGATAAGTATCCATGTCGCCGGAAACAGTTGAAGTTTACTTAGAAACCGATAGGTTTTTATGAATAAAATAAAATACAATTTATAGAGAATAAACAGTTCAATGATTTAATAAAATTTCATTTGAAAGCCCCCATTGGTTTCTAAGAAATCTTCAACTATTCCCGACGACATGGATACTTATCTCCTTTGCGTACTGTACAAACAAACAGACAAACAGACAGATTTTTTTTTTGGATTCGTGCTCTATTACTGTTTCTAAACCCCCCTCAATTTTTTTTTTTTAATATATTCAATGTACAGACACAGTTTTTTTACTGTTTTATTATATGTATATATCTATACATATAATAAAACAGTAAAAAAACTGTGTAACTTTCAGCCCTTACAATATTGCCATAATATTGCTTATAAAGCCATATTTTCATTAAAATAACAGTTTTAATGTTTAGCGAAATTTGCTAAATAATGCAAGCGGTAAGTAATATAGAACGCCCCTTGAGCTTCGAACAGATAGAGCGTGTTAAACGCCCTATTTTTTATACGCGTGTGGCCACTAAACGTGTGTTTGGCAGACAGCCAGGTCTCGCCGGCCCGCCCCTCCATTTGCCACTGAAGCTCACAGTTTACTCCGCTGAAGCCTAGTAAGTTTGTGATTGCGAGGTTCTGTTTGTTATTCGTGTGCCTCGTGAATATTTTAAGTTTTCTTTATTGTATTGCTGTTCCTTTACCTGAAGATTTCGTCATATTTTTGCTCTATTCTCCAGGCCAAGTTTTGAATGTTACCTTTTTTATGTGCTTGTTTTCTTGTCTACAGTTTATTGGTTTGGCTTAGATAGGTTAGCAAAAAGAAGGATGCAAAATAGGTTTTTGTAAAGCTATTTTTTCAAGGTTTCTTAGTGTAGGCAGGTATAATATTCAAATGCAAAGGTATTCCAGGGCACGTAGCTACGTGCAATGACTTAATATCATACATAACAAAATTAAAATTATGCAAATAAGTCTCAGCGAGCGGTAGTGAGCGGTTAATACGTTGCGTTACCAACGAAACGCGTTGTAATAAGCAAACAATATTACCCCCAAGTTCGTAAAATTTATGAGGCGGTTATTCGCCAAGACATAAACTGGGGTGCTGTGTAGCAATAACAAAACGTAACAACGGTTTCGGTACGAGTGGCTGAAACATTGTCGATTTCATTGCTTTTCATTTTCAAACAAAGTTCCTCTCGATTTGTACTCAATGTTTAGTACTCAATGTTTAGTTATCGAAGTCCGAAAACTGTTTAGTATTCATTTGCATTACAGAGTTATAAAGTTAGCATTTGAAGTTAGAACTTAAGTTTTAGATTTATTAAGCTGTGGTCGCTATTGATCACAAGTTTAAGTTAAATTAATCGAAGTCCCGTGGCCTGAATCTGAGATGTAGATAGATTTTTAATAAAAAGTCTTTTGAAGGAGGTTTTTTAAATCTAAGGTCGAAATTAAAAACTTTACTAGTACGTACGTTTGCTTAGATGTCGGTCTTACACTCGTGATTTGACTGTTGCGCGACAGTGACAGAAATAATGCATAACCAAAATACTGGGAAACGTTATTAAGGGGCTATTTAACGACTTTTACAGATTTTAAACTGACAATCACGTCAAAATGTGCAGTGTAAATGATTTGAAAAAAATATATGTTAAACTAGAACATTCTCTTAATCATTAAGTATTTGAATATTTTTTATTATATTCATCTACACTAATATTATAAAGAGGAAAACTTTGTTTGATTGTAATGAATAGGCTCAAAAACTACTGGACCGATTTTAAAAATTCTTTCACTATTCGAAAGCTACTTTATCCACGAGTAACATAGGCTATATTTTATTTTTGAGAAAAATAGGGTTCCGTAAGATATTTGGGTTTTTCGGCCACAAGGTGTAAAAAAACAACCAGAAAAGTTACTTATTTTGCGTACGCTGCCTAAACTATAAAAGATAGAACCATAAAATGTTCTAATTAATTGTTGATCTTATAAATATCTACAAAAAAGTCCGCGACACACTATATCTATCTATGTCAAGTGAGGCACAACAACCATTTTTTTATTTAAAAGTTCTATGATTTTGCCGACCCCGTTGTCGCTGGCATAAGCAACAGGATCCGCGTACGAAGTCGCGGGCAGAAGCTAGTATTAAATAGTTTAATTAACTCGTGAAGCTGTGTCTGACGCGGACAAAACATTGACAATCACATAAAATCTACCAGGTATAATTAAACAAAACTTACACCATCTTACAGACAATTTTATTATCTATCTTTTAGTATACGCCTTTTTTTTAAGTTAAAGAATATTTTATATATAATTTTTTCGACTAAACTTTGAAAGTTTTGGACGCAGAGAATCGTATGCGCTGTGTCCAAAACTGGATGTTTAGTCGAAAAAATACCTAGGACCTAGAATCATAATATTGACTAGCACGTTTCGATTTTTCTTAGGGATCCCTAATTTTTTGATAATAAAATTTATATATTGGTAGCCTATAAGTAGCACTCAGTCATAACGTAGCTTCAAATTGGCGAAAGAATTTTCAGAATCGGATCAGTAATTCTGGAGATTAGGGTGTTCAAACAAACTAACAAACTCGTCATCAGCTTTATTGTATTAATAAAAGTATAGATAAAATAAAGTATAGTGTATTAAAGTGTAGATAGATGTGAGGACGCGATTGGCACAGAATAATTGGCTGCTGCGCTGCTTCCAAATATTTTGTATGGCCTACACAGGAGGTTGTTACAGGTTTCAAATTTAGGTACATAGATGTTAGAAAACAATCAACATCACGCAATACACAGAAAATTCGTAGCGTTTGGCTGTTAAAAAAAGTATTTTTTTTTAAACACCCAACTTATTAAAGTATGTTTAATAACGAACGGTGCTCCCTATGATCGGTAATACTATAATTATAGTCCATAGACACAAAAAAAAATCTCACCCAAAATAAAAAAGGTTTTATTCTTTAAACACGTAGGTAAAAGAAACACTACATGTTTAGATATTTTTTTATAATTAAGTATCTTTGTATGCTGATATATTATTTTTAATCTATTAATTATGTAGAATAATGAGTTTAAAGGAAAACGCCCTCTGTTATTTAACTGACATACCTACCTACCTACTTACCTATAATAATTATTTTGATTCCAACAATTTATTGAACGGAAAACTTTTGGGTCCGCATGAGCAAAGTTGAATATCGAGTATGTAATTAGAGGCTCTTACAAGCTCCATCATTTATATTATTGAATATTGGAGTTTAATAACACGGCTTTTTCTGATCGTATTAATTCGCTGTTTCTTATACCTAGGGTAAGAATAACGATACCTAGTAACTGTTGTAAAAATGTGTTTCAAATCAGAACGTTTTTCACCTACCTACTTAGTTATTTTTATATAAAACGTTGCCCCACACTAGGATTTTTTCCTGTGTCGTGGGTGCGTTTACAAACATATAAACTCACATACACAAACAGCCAGACCCGGAACAACTATATGTAGGCCATACAAATATTTGTTCCGTGCGGGAATCGAACCCGCGACACGCCGCGCAGCAGTCAATCGCTCAACCACTGCGACAACCGTGTCGTCAATGGTTCAAATAACGAAACTATGATAAGCTATCACGTAATATACCTACAGCGAATTATTATTTTGTTAAAACTGATTATAATACTCTATTATAATACAGACGTTTATAATACTCATTGTTCGCAAAGTATTATGACAAAAACAGTAATGCAGTAGATAGGAAATTGCACTAACATTAATTAGGTAATATTTCCAAATTACACCAGAACAATGTACTTACTTAGTTGTAACATGCTAATCTTGCATCTTAATTCCATTGTAATAATGTATTTACAATTCTTACGCATCTCTGAATAAGAAAGACATACACAAATCCTGTTTCTCACCAAAATAAATCGTGCAAAAATAAACAGGAGTTTACTTGAATATTTAGGACCGTGATTTATATGAATGGGATATCAGCATATACATTTAAATTGTCACATTGATATTCTACACTCGCAGTCATGTATATTCGCGGCAAATAAAATCAACATGTAAATGAAAACTTGGGATCCTAACTGTACGATACAAGGAGCCAGTTTCATTTCTTCGGCGGAACGTGGAACGATATATCTCTCACATGACATGCGAAAACAATAACTTCTCAAGCGCTCTTCCAGCCGACATGTGAAAACAAAGCACCTACCCTACGTGCGTATAAATTTTGTATGCCAGCATTTTAGACGACATGACCTTTTTGTGCATACCTACGGTAGCTACCCTGGGGATTATTTATCTCAGGAGGTGCTGCCGAGAATACATAAGTATCTACGTAAATAAAAACTTGTGTCTCAGTTTTGACCTGGCCAAGTCCTTGGACTTAGTGTTATTGGATTCTATTATATTCGTTCCAAATCGTAAGCAACTACTGAAAGAGGTTTTTAATAAGGAAAGAAAATTCTAAGTAGACTCTCCTTTTCGGAAAATTACGTGAACACCTTAGAGCGGTATTCTGAAATTAGGTGGTAGTAGAATTACTTGACCCCTAGAAGGTTAGATTATTTTCAAATTCTGCCTTTAAGCATTAACACTTAGTGTTTGTGTCAAACGATAAACCCTATTTTTACTGCAAATACGCACATCGGCGTCGGTCCTTACATTGTCCATAAAAATTTGATTAAAAGTGGTTTTATGAGTCTTTAGCTACCATATTACTGTTACGAAAAATGCCCTTACAAGTGTAGGTATCGTTTGATTAAACTAGTTAATCTGTTATATATATTTAAATCTTTATGGAGAGAACTTCAGCGTTACAAGAACCGTGTCAAGCTGTTCTACTTTGCATAAACTTTCTGTCTTTCTGACAATCTAGTTAGTAAGTATAATACTTACCATAATACTGATAGAATTAATTAAATTAAATGTTTCCAAAGTAGTACAGGAATTGAAACGCCTTGGGAGAATAAATTAGCACGTTTGAAATGAAATCAGTTGTTATGCTTCCCGTCTTTGGCTTTGTCGTAAGCTATGGCTAATATATTTTAAATTTTATGAAACCTCATTGAATCTGACGATCAAAGTAAACATCAGTAAATTACCTATATGTTTTCCTTTTCAATAACATATTTCATGGTCACACTAAAACCTTAGAAGACTGCGGACCTCCTACACAAACAAATATTGTTGCCAACACGTTTTTTTAATATTCATATAAGTAATGTATTTTACGAACCCATAAATAAAAAATAAATCTTTTACGTCACCTTGTCTGGGTCTAAATTTAAATTATGAAAACATTTGTCTTCCAATAATACTTGAAAAGAAATATGAGTAAATTCAATTTAGTTTGCTCGTTTATTGAACAAAAAATAGATTTAGCATCTTACAAAAGTTCTGTTTATTAAAAAAAACATGTTATTGTCTATTTCTGTATTATCACGAAATTATTGAGTCATAGAAAGGCTTGATTTACAACATTAGTCGTTAATACGATTACAAAATAGTTGAGGAAAACTACATTAGCTTTATTTCAAAAACATACATAATCTATTACCTATAGATTGAGAAAAACGGATTAACTCACTGTGTTGCCGGGATCTATAGTGTTACAATACTCACGTTTCGTTTAATGAAAAAATATATAATCTATACTTGCTACTAGGTACCTGTTTGTTTGAATTTAGAGGGAAATCTCCGAATCTAAATATCCAATTTTTTTAATTTTTCACTAGCTTCGGAAGAGTCTGCTAGAAGAAGTCTGCTATTACAATAGTGTCAGAATGGTCTGTCATTGATTTCATAATTGTTGATTTTGACAAGTTTGGTAATTTACTAATATAATGGCGTCATTATGACTTTCCAATGGTCAACCAATGACAGTCCATTGAAATAAATGATATAGAATGGTAATCTCGTACATAATGACAAATTAATGACTGTCTTAGTTTACGAACTTCTTACTACTTCAGATTGCTTATAACACTTATAAATAATATGTAAAAATACATATAAATGAAATCTGGCATTAATAAATGTTCAAATATGTTGACGATGTCATTATAACACAATTTTATTATGAGACCATTGACCGACCAATGATCGACCATTATGGATTTAGCAGATTACGAACTTTTAGCAAAATGACAATGGAACCGTGTTGGAATGACGAAATTAACAAAATAGCAGACTTGACCCCCTGGTTGCTATAGGCTATACTTTTGTATAAAAAAATAGGGATCGTAAAAAAATCATTCATTTCATTTCATTTATTCAATACTCGTAACAATTTCAAATTCACGCAGACGAAGTCGCGAGCAAAGTGCTAGTGAGGTACTTAATTACGTTCAGTTAGTTATAAAGTTTTATAATGTAGGTAGGTATCTAAGCTGCTGCTGCTGTATTCTTATAATTTTATAAGTCCAATTAATTTACTTGGCAATAGTGTAATATCCATAAGTAATTTATTTATAATATCAGCAAAGTATTGAATATCAAACTGTCCTGAATCCCGAAGATAACAAGACACCCCGTTTACGGTCCACCCTGCAGGTGTTCCGACAAAACAGGCGCATTTTATTTTTTGGTTTCAAACATGTACGGTACGATGGAACGAAAAAGGTTAAATATCGAAGCAAATAGAGACCGATTAGAGCGACGACCAACGCGAGTTGTATTTTTACCAAATAGAAAAAAGTGAATAGGTTTAAAAGGGGTGTAGGAGGAATAACCAATGAATCCTTTTTAAATCTCTCCTCGTGTGCACATAATGTACTTGAAGATGCATAAAATACACGTCTCTATGAAATACATGTTTGCAATAAACTTATTTGATTCGAAATCAACAATTTAGGAAAACTATCAAAGGGCAAATGGTATTCTATTAATAAGACTACTGTTTATCTGTCTATCTGTCCGTCCGTCTGTACAGCACAGCGCGGTATTGTTTGACCTGTAAGAGGTAGATACTACCTAGGCTGCCTATTAGTAAGTAATACTTGAGTGAAGCCACAAAAGCAAATACAAATTCAATAACGAATAGCTACAATTTCGTGTTTGTATTCGCTTTTTAATTTTTATTTGTTTTTGTTTTTTTAAGCGAATTATAGGTATTCGTTTTTTAATTTGTATTTGCTTTTGTGGCTTCACTCGCGGTGTTCCGCACGGTTTACCTGCCTTTTGTTTCATAATTTGAGCAACAGCTTATAAAAATAAAATAAATCTTTCCACGTGTTCCTGAACAAAATGTACTTGCAGATACATAAAACACATTACACACGGGTCTATAAAATACACATTACGTAGGTACATTTATGTCAGACGACACCCGTAAATCTATGTTAGTAGGCATTAGAAGAGATGATAAGTAACGTGACTCTAGTAGATACCTAGGTGCTGAGGTGATAAGCCGTCCGTGAATATTCACTAGAAGCTAGTGCAAAGTTTATCATTTCACAGATTATGTAAATTTTAGGTTGCACATTTACATAATCCCTGAAAAAAGTATTCGAATCAACTGAGTATAATGGCAGTTGAAAGCTAAGAATAAATAAAATGTGTTAACGCAGAAACCTTTTTATTCAGACTTTATTCATAAATTCCAGATTTGAGTAGGATGGTTAGGCAATGAGACATGTTGGTAATTTAGAATATGCCTAGGGCGTATGCAAAATCTAGTCTGAATATTGTAATTATTTCAGTACAGATAACACAGAACAGAATCATTAACAAAATATAAAATACACTCCCTAATTATGAAATCCACGAATATTCATAACACATACTAAGCCTCGGTTTACACGTAAACATAATAATTTATACCCGTCCCCATAACGAAACGTTAAGCAAACAGACAATTCAAAAGCTCGCATCACGGGCATTAACATCAACAACTCTGAATTAACGACGTATAAAAGCCATCGTTTCGCAAAATTACACGAAAAAGAAGGGGTATGGGGGTTGAAGACTATATGGAACAAGTTCTGGCATCCCGCGAGACTATTGTTATGACCGAATAAAACTAGTTTACAACGCATACCCTGGCTGTGCTGCGCTTAGCAACTTTATATGTGCATAGGGCTACCACCTTAAAGTTGCAGCACCAAAGCAGCTGACGATAAATCTCCAAACGTCGAGCCTCCAAGGCTCAGTCTCAAGCTTAAATTCTCCGTGTTGGCAGCTATCTCGAGGTTCAAAGCAACCCTCTGCTAAAGCGCTTATAGAACCCCTCCCATAAACTTAGGTAGATAATAACTATCATTGTTGGATTCTACAATCTGTTTCACGCTCAGGTACAATTTCCCCAATTTCAAATCTCTGTTTACAAGTGACACCCCTAAACTCACCCATGCAGTGGTTCATGTGCACTGAAAATATATTCGTAGAAACATGCCACGTATATTCTTTCATGCATGTTTAAGTGAAGAGAAACTGGTCGTGATGCCAACTTGTTTCAGATCTTTATTGATTTATAGGTAGGTAGTTCAAAGGGTGTTATGGATAGCTTCATTAAAATTCGCGATAAAGATGGTAAACAGCCTGTTGCTTTTAACGATTTTTTTTTCTTACCAATATTTTTCTTTGATATCTTTGTCTTCATCTTGAGCACCAATTTGGGTGTTAACCTTACGTCAAAAAAAGTCCTAGTAATTCTTTAATAACTAGGACTTATTTAAATCAAACAAATAATATCTATGTCATACTCTGCTCTTCAAAAACTCTTCAAGAATTTTTAACATAATACAATGTCGTAACAATTTTCCAAAACAATTTGTGTTCAGGAATCTTGAAAGCTACAGACCAAAACGTGGTACCTACACAAAAACCTAGCAATAACTCAAACAGATAAGTCTGAACGTTGGAAATCTCATGAGCGTAAGCAACATACCCGAGGCACTCGAGCCACCGGTACCGTACCAGGAATTTTGCTGAGAAATATTTATAATCCTCACCTTCTATGTCTCCACATGAGTTATGAGGAATTTTTCAGTGAATGCGCACAAAACAATATACCTACTGTAAATGTATAGAAGTATTTGTTACATTATTTCATAAGCCCTCCACAGCGCAGCGGCATGCTCTCTGAGGCTCATGTTTTTACATGAAGCTCCCGATTGAAATGTAAATTGGATTCGAATTGGTCGGCAAAGCCAATGTATTAAAAAAAAAGTTAGGGAAAAACCGCTCGATGCTTTTATGGATTGGGGATGTGACTTGTAAAAATTATGGTACAGATTTATATGTTTTCGTGTTTCACTGTTAAATATATTTACATAATATTTGACACATTGCGTATATGCTGCTAATTAATGCACACCATCTCACACCCGACCCTTTCTGCACTCAGAGCAAGTATGTATCTGCTGTACCTACTAAGAGATTTGGTTACTGGTCTACATAAATGCGGAAGATAAGTACTTAGTTAGTACACTAGCCAGTCTAAGCTAAGTAATTTAAGTAAATACGGGTAGGTAAGCTTTAAATCGTTTGTACAAGACTGAGGCATTAGAGTAGAGTACCTATCTACCACTAAGACATCAATTAGCATAAGTCATGACCTTTAAGTTGGAGTTAGTAAATTAATGTTGTTAGTATTTGGAACTTCGAAGAGGCCGGGGGATTCAGTAATACAAAATGATGAAGTATATACTGAGACAGACGAAGCAGACAGCAGGTACAGACGAAGGGCATATTCAGATGAGAACAGTTAAACGAAAAAGTTGGCATAAGGTAAAGCATAAAGTAAGGTAAACCATTTACGAGGTATACCTCTCATTGACTTGAATATGCCCTGGCGGTTGGGAGAGTCATGCTCACTTGAATGTCTCGCTGCCGGTGGCGCATGTGTTGGATCATTCGGTTCCCTTCAAAATGGTTGAGCTAAATGGTGCCGATCCATGCGTCATGTTCGTGAACGGACGCCGTCGGTTGGGACTGGTCATCTCTTAGCTGCCTCGGTTATTTTAAATTTTGGTTTGGATTGTTATTATAACTATATTTTTCTCTAGACCTCTTTTAACATGCAAGACGTGTTACATTGTTCTCACATTGTACCCTTAGATTCAACATGAATGATGTAACCTAAATTTGTAAAATTTAACTGATTTTAAAAGAGTGTTCATGGAGTTTCTTGCTCGTTCTTCTCCATAGAAACCTACTGTTTGGAACGAGCAACTAGCTTCAACTTTCTGACTGACTGACTCTGACAATTCAAAAGTACCTGTAAATGGTTTAATTGAAATAAATGATTTTGAGTTTGAGTTTGAGTTTGAAAGAAAGCTGTACTTAGCACCTGTTTGAAAGAATAATATAACAAACGTAGTGTGGTCAGAAACAAAATCGTTTATAAAACCTAGTTTCAGCCAAAATTATACTAGCTTTGCCCGCATCTTTATCCGCGTGCATGTAAGTACGTAATATACCTACCATAAAATATATTCTATGACACTCAGCAATAGTGTAGCTTCTATCAGTGATAATTTTAGTAATTGGACCAATAGTTTTCCTGTTTTTTTTAGTATTCTACTAGGCTTGACTTGATTATAATTTTTTACATATTTTAAATATTGACATTTTAATATATTCTATATTTTTTTTGTAATTTGTATTGTTTGACATTATAATTTCTTGGCATTTTAACATATTTTTGAATTGCTGTAATTTTAATGTAACTTATTTGTTGTAATGATTGAATGTTTCTGTTTGAATATTTGTACGCCGATACTTACGGTTAAACATGACTGGACTTCGATGAATGAACTGACATAATATCTTGCATGCTCTTGTATGTGTACAAATGTTTAACAAATAAATAAATCTATTCTATCTATTCCATTTTATCTTGCGTTTAGCCGCGCCTCACGCTTACCTAGGATAAACCGTTTCACTCGTGCCAGATTATATTTATCGGAGAACGAAGAGGCAGGCAGTGAATTCCACAGTCTGGCAGTTTGCACAATAAACGTGGAAGCAGCGCTTGGTTCAAGACCATGGACCTTTAACTGTATAGCAGTGACGTCTGATGTCCGTTCGAAGATGGAATGGGGGAACACACATACTCCAAAAAGTAGCCGATAAAAGACTGGCAACGGTGAGAGTTAACCAGGGAGTCGAAATGAGCCTCTTACAAACAAAATAACAATCTTTACCTCTTTACACAATGAGTATAAAAGAACGTCAGTCTAATCTCTAATCTCCAAAGCTGTTTCACAAACTACCTAGGTTGGTCTTCACCAAACAAACGGCGGATGTTGCAATAAAAACGTATGGTTATAAAGATGAAGTGGCACCCGTAAATTGTTCGATGAGTGTCACTGCTACCATAAATACAGCGACGTAGTTACGGCAATTCTACACAGTACAATCTCATAACAACGTTGTATGAAGTTGGCGACGATCCAGCTTCCGCAAAAAGACGTGACGGACTTTGCACTTACGACCCTCGTACAATGGAATCATAGTTTCTATGAATGAATAGATGAAGTTGTCAACAAAGTACTTCTGGTTCTTACAACGTTTTTGTGTTTTAATTTACAGTAGTTTCACGAAGGCCCCGAACGTAACGATATATGTTCATACTTGCGCATTGGATTAGCACAAGTATGCATTGTCATATCTTGTCATTTGTGGGCACAACGATCTCACGATAATTTGTGCAAGTCTAAATTAGCGCAAGAATATAGTTACGTGTGTGACCTGCATTAGGTTTAGGTTTAGATTTGAGTTCGAACTGAAGTCTATATACAGCTTTACTATTCAGCCGTCTTTGATTATTATGTACCTTTAGAACATTAAATGGATTCGATTTATATGGCCTTGTATTGTATTGTATGGAATCAAAAGTTCAAATCTCATTAGGGGTACCTACTGATTATATGGGTTTCGATGAGTTGGTAAATGTTATAAATGTTTTGTTATTCATCAAGTCATCATCATTTGCCTAACCTTTTCTCAACTGTGTTGGGGTTGGTGCTTTACATGGAACGACTGCCTATCTGATGTCCACAACCTAGTTACTGGGTCAGGATACCCCTTTGTAAGACTGGTAGTCAGACTTTCAGGCTTCTGACTACCCTAAACACTGACAAGGATCTACCAATGTGCATCAATGAAATGCCATACAGCATCTGCTGGGCGACCACAATACTTCATGTCTACATACTTTTTAAATAAAATACTAAACTTTCACCCACTGTCACATCGTGAAACTAAAACTTTACTAAAGCATTGGCGACTATGTTTTGACTATGACCAAACTGAAAAACTACTACACAATACATATTCGTACATCCACACTTTACACTAACTCTCCACATGTAGACACATTCCATCTTTTCTTTTTGTACCTAACTACTATTATTTTTGAATTCGTGACAGCTATTGGAAGAGGACACTGACTCCTGTAACATCGATCTTTGTACCTCGTTCAGGAGTCAGGGACTTCATAGAGCTTGTGTATTTTTTATGTGAATAAATTATTATTATTCTCATTTATTCATTTTCCTTACTATTATATTACATTTTTAAATATTGGTAAAAAATAAAAATATTTAAAAATATATAATAATAGTAGCCCACCGGTATCGGGAATAGGCTCCAAGCTACCGGTGGTCAGGGCTCCTGAGAGAGGAATCTCCTAACAATACGCGTCGTGTTCAGGACTATCGCTTTCTGAATTAATTATTATTATTATTACCAATAACAGCCGGGACCAGCGGCTTTACGTGCTTTCCGAGACAAGGCCCCTCCGTGTCTCCACATCTCGGTATGAAATGGATGGTCACCCATTCACGAACTAACCGCGGCAAGCGTAGCTTAACCTTGACCGATCGATCCGTACGTCTTTTACTTAGCAACGAGCCCCTAAATATATAAACATTTCGTTATTACTAAAATCATAAGAAAAATGAACATTGATCAAAACTCAAAAGCATTCAACTGCATTTAAGTAGACAGCGATGAAAAACACGAAGGCACTTTAATCTTTTCCATGAGACCGCAATATAAACGCTCAAGAGTTTCATAATTTGGAAAGTTCAGAAGAGCAGCGACATTTATTTTCTATCTTTGAAGTTGAATATACAATTTGTGGAGAACAAAAAAAAACCTACTTGAAAATCACGGAATGAAAGCGAGACTATAATTGAAACTTGTTTGTTTTCCATGTTGTTTGTTTATTTACGAGGGGGCGGAAAGTCGTAACGAAGTTATTGTTCGTCAGTGGTCGCCATTCCTCGCTCCGCTCCGCTCCGTAATTGGCTCATTGACTGATGTCATTATTACCTAATTACGTGATCTCGGTTCCCGCTTTCTGAGTGCTTTCGCATCGATGTCAGATTTCTTTGACAAATTATTTTGAATTGGCTTTGTCGTCGAATGTTTTTCCTTGTATTTATTTTTTACAATATGGAGACCATCTGATTCATTGTAGTATTTCACATTGGGTACCTAATGTTAAAGAAAATGTTAAGTAGACATATAAAACAAGCACTTACATGAGCGCTTAAGCGGCAAAGCTCTTCAATAGGAAAATGAAATGCGTATAAAAAGCTGTAACATCATTTATATATTTTATTTCCAACTTCATATCTTTTCCCTTTGTTAAATTTAACGAAGCTCGTTTAATGAATATAACTAATGATGTGAGTACTATGACCATGATGTTATGAGAGTTATGAACTAATTCCTATTTTCCTGGAAACTTAAATATATCTAATGATGTATGGTTTCAGGATTAATGACAATCGTTGTAAAAGAGTAGACAGATTATGCAGTATCGGTACATCTATGAAGTAAGTCTGTTATGGTTTCAATAAATCTACTAATGAAAGGTGATAGTTATCTAAAATTATTAATAAAGTGCCTTTGATTGCAAATTGTACATAATCATTATATTATTACTTAGATATAACTTGTTTATATCATCATCATAATATCTGATCGTAGGCCTCCCCAGAGATCGCCAACCAACTTAAATAAGATTGGGTAAATAAATGCTATTGGTATTTTTTACAAAAGTGTGGGTAGGTACTATTTACCTAAAAGCAGACTTCACCATCTGTAAATACGAGATAACTTCTTAATGCTACGATAATATTGAATGATTGAATGATAAAGTAAGTACCTAAGGAGAGATGGAATAAAATTGTTTCCTAGAATTTTTATCATCATTACGTGGTTTTTTTTGCTCAGTGAATCGTAGAACTCTTATAACAATAACATAGTGCCTATTTTTATATTATTTCTGCTGATATCTTATTTAGTATTTCCATTTCTTTTAGAATTGTGTAATTGCTTAGTATTATTTTTTCTGTATAGGCTGTTATAGGCACAGGTATTGTGCTTGTTTTAATGGTTGACTACCATGAAGTAAGTATAATTTGACAACAAATATTTGTTTTTGCATCATACTAAGTTAAGGTGCAGAGATAAGTATTTTTATTTTTTGTTTTTATAGCGGTCATGCAAAGTCAAAAGTCTACTTATTACGATTCAAAAGAACCCTGTGAGCCCTGTAATACACGAACGGACAGGTAGAAACTGAGGAACGTTAGTAATAAAGTGCCATTATCACCCGAAATCTTAAAAACCCTAAAAATGTGAGCAAAAAATCTTATCAGAAACTAGTAGGTACTAGAAAAAGCTAAACTTATTCATGAATAACTCGATATTTGTACCTAGGACCACACATTTATAGAGCCGGAGTTATCTACTGCAAGCAGAGTAAACGAGACTCATTGCTATTCGCATTCTCAAGGCGACCGATATCTTGTAAAAGCTTTGGTGTTGCTAAGTTAGTAGAAAAGAATTTTTAAAATACAATAAGGTAAAGATTTGTTTGACCCATTGACAAAGTCCTGTAAAAGGATAGGTGTTGATCCCCTCTTGGGACAAATCACAAACTTGACCTTTAAAGCCATCTTAGCGATATAAAGACTCTTGCGACTTGCTGCCGTCCAAAAATATCATGACACAAAATAACAAAAATAGAACGACAGCGAAATATGAATACGTTATAAGCCAGTTTATTTTTCCTTAAACTTTTCTCGAAGGCCTTTTGAAACGACGTTTTGGACTTAAATTCAATAATGTCACACTGTCCGCTGTCTGTGGAAGCTTCCTTCCTGTGCACCGAACAAACATAGGTAGGTATATATATATATATATATATGTATGCCTATGTATGTTATGAACTGCTAACGTGCACCATGTTTGTTCGAAGCAAACTAGTGCTGCGAAGCCTGCTAATATTAACTAGGACTCGCTCTCTACAAAGTTACCAGGTGCCGTCAAAAGTAGAAATATTATAAAGTGGGACATTGTATTACGTTTTACTGTGTTGGATTTAATTAGGTCAGGAAGTATAGTTTCGTTTCAATTATGATTGACGAAGGCTGCGACTCAAGCTCTTCCGGGCTCTGTATTTATTTCTTTTCTCCAGGCATTCTTCGAACAGTTGAACAGATCCAAGTGAGAAAATGTATTATTATAAATAGATGGAAGACGTACAAATGGTGACATTTTAGTGTAGTTAGTTGAGGATGTAGGAACTGCTAATAGAGGGGTGTGTTTGGTACGTTTGCGTGGTATATTCAAATAGATATTACTAAGCATTTGAGGACAATCTAACATATTATTAAGAATATCGTGCAGTAATAACATGTCTCTCCTCAAGTGTGTTCATTTGAAGTGATTGATTTGAGTAGATTTGTGTTTTTTTTTATACTAAAGTACCTTGTACTTATGTACAGTTTTATGTAATGGTATGTCGTTTTCAAAACACTCTAACTGCATTGAATGAGTTCAGTCCCTAGGAAATGATAATGAGGGTTTATTAAGTGGTACCTATACATTTTCAGGCATTGTAATGTTATGTTAATTGTAATTGAATAAAAACCTTTTAAAGTTTTAACCTGATTCAATAAAAAAAAACTGGCCAAGTGCGAGTCGGACTCGCGCACGAAGGGTTCCGTACCATCTATATTTAATACTAGCTTCTGCCCGCGACTTCGTACGCGAATCCTGTTGCTTATGCCAGCGACAACGGGGTCGGCAAAATCGAAGATCTAAAACGTCTGATGTCGAATTCTAAGAGCCGGGGACGGGAAACCAACGGGATGCGCGAGACGATTCGAGACGTTCAAAAAGTACAATTTTGAATCATACCTCCGATGGCGGAATATGTGGCGTAGTCAATCTTAGGAGTATACGTAAATGCACTCTGTTCCTTATCAACCCAAGGAAGGTCGCCATGCCCTACGGCTATATCTGAGACACATCCGATTCTTCAGATGATATCGACATTCTGTTCAGAGAATGTCGACGTCGATCCGAATTCAAACGTTCGTTGCGCTCTTCTTCTGTCTCTTCCTGCCGTACTCCAGCAATTCTTTCTCTCTCACTTTCTAACTGATTATGGATATTTTGTTGTGTGCGTGTTAGGGACAATGTATGATAATCTCGATCAGCAGTTAGTCGTGCATCACGTTCATCACTCGTTTCAAAAGACCTGTTAGTAGATGTGCGAATACGCTGAGAACTCAAGCGTGATTCTGTATCGGTAAACCGATTCGCGAGACAATGCATGTCGCTCACGATCAGCGGACAGTCGCGCATCACGTTCCGCACTTGTCTCTAGAAACCTAGAAGTAGATGCGTAGATACGCTGAGAACTCTAGCGCAATTCTCAATCCGTGAACGTCTCCGACTCGCGAGACAATGCGTGACGTTCACGATCAGCGGTCAGTCGCGCATCACGGTCCCCACTTGTCTCTAGAGACCTAGAAGTCGATGCGTAAATACGCTGAGAACGCAGACGTGCTTCGCGATCTGAATAGGTTTCCACGGAGCGATTTGCAGCCTGACGTTCTCGAACAGCATCAAGTCTCTCCTGACGCTCTTCGGTAGATTCTTGGGATCTTATAATCCTCAATCTTTTAGCTCCTTTGGAACATTGTAAAAGATTTGACCTCTTTCTAGGCATGGTTATAGTTTTATTGTGAAGAGATACCTGATCAATTAAAATATAAGTGACTGCTCCCCTGCATTACCGGGTAGGCTACCGTGTAAAGGAAATTAAACACTGAAATAACATAAGCAGGAAGTCATATTTATTCGACAAAATAAATAACTTAATGGGAGTTTTGACCAGTAGAATCAAATTTTCAATGATATTCCAGCGTCATCAAAAATCAGGCCTAAACTGTTACTGCCTTCACCGCGTGGAAGTACAGCTTATGTTATTTTATAATATACAGTGAAATTAGTGATAGCTTTGATTTCCACTTCAGATGTTTCTGATCTTCGATTTTTATAAGTCAACAGGAAATGCTCATCAGACCGAACAACTTTTACTAAGACGTCATTCCTATATGTGTTATGGTGTAGCTGGGCTCTTGGAGTTCCACATCAGGTGTTCCAGATCTTCAAATTTATTCTCTCAGCTGAAAATGCTCATCACGTGGAGCAATTTTTACTATGGTACCATTTTTGTATCTCTTATAGTTTAGCTGGTCTGTTGCGGTTCTGCATCAGGTGTTCAAGTTTCCAAGATAAATTATAGCCTATATGTTGGCCAGACTTAATACCTATACAACAAAAGAAAAATCATTCAAATCCGTCTAGCAGTTCCGAAGATTAGCGTGTACAAACAGACAGAATTTTTTTTTTTGATTCGTACTCTATTACTGTTTCTAAACCCCCCTCAATAATTATTTTTTTAATATATTCAATGTACAGACACAGTTTTTTTACTGTTTTATTATATGTATAGATATAGATTATAAAGCTGAAGAGTTTGTTTGTTTGGTTGAACGCGCTAATCTCAGGATCTCCTGGTCCGAATTGAATAATTCTTTTAGTGTTGGATAGTCCATTCATCGAGGAAGGCTACAGGCCCGTGCGAAGCCAGGTCGGGTCACTAGTTATCTATACAACATTAGACATCGAGCAAAAAAACGGCAATAATTCTCGTTTGTTGTATGGGAGCCCCCTTAAATATTTATTTTATTCTGTTTTTAATGTGTTGTTATAGGGGCAACAGAAATACATCATCTGTGATTTCAACTGTCTAGCTATAACGGTTTATGAGATACAGCCTGGTGACAGACAGCCAGACAGACAGTCGGAAAGTGGAGTCTTAGTAATGGGGTCTCGTTTTTACCCTTTGGATACGGAACCCGAAAAAAAAACAATTAACAAACTAATAGAAGGAAGGAAAAAGAGAATGGAATTCATTTTTACGAAGTATTTTTAACTATTCCTGCTATTTTATCAACTTCTAGATGTTTACTTCATTTTTATAAACAATATTTTTTGCGGAGGAAAATATCTAAGTACCTATTATTAAGGTAGTAGTTACTTAGTAGGTAGTTTACCAGACAAGTAAGTATAAGGTTCTCACCAAAGTCTGGAAAACTTTACGAAATCTCATTAATATTTCTTATAAGTCTATTAAACGTAGTTTCTTATGCAATTAAAACTTAAAATACGTTAAATAAATCTTGAGATTTTCTTTTGCTTTTCATTACCTTCGGAAAAGTTACACAAAGTACCTAAATACCGTTTACTTTCGCTTGATACAAGTAAAAGGCAAATCTTGATTAGTATATAACCTTAATAATAACGTTAGAAGCCATAACTTATAATAACTTACTTTCAATAAATACATTATAACTTTGTCTTGAACTTAGCCGTGTGGTGTGGGCCGTGAATAGCACCATCCCATTTCTACCCGTGGGTGTCGTAGAAGGCGACAGAGGGATATTGACCAGAGGATGGGCAGCACCGTCCTTCTGAGTACCATAACATCTACTGCGATCGCCAACATGCATCGGCCAAGCATAGCGATTACGGCTGAACGCTCCCTCGGGGGAGACCGATAATTTTGAGTTTTATTTCGACTTTTCCCCGAAATCTGAAATCTTGATGTTTCGAACAGGAAATATATAATAAGAAATAACAATTGAATTAAATGAAGATACCGAGCATGTAATTAAACAATTTCTACATCTTTCTTTATTTTTTTATCTACATCCATTTTAACATGTAAACATTACGGATAAGTCATGTATTAAAACTATCAACAATTACCTAACAAGATCCGCAGCCTAAAATCATAAAGAGAAAACTCTAACAACGCACACGTTATTTTAATCCATGTTTGTGTGTACAATTAAACAGTTCGCTGGCACGTTAATCCTTGGGGCAGGGTGTGGGTAGTTTGAAGTTATACAACATAAATTACGAGTTCGCAACGAGTTACCGTAATGGACCCCATTCACGAGCTTATTATAGCGTTTATCATCGCTTTAAAGTTTAGAGCCTCTGCCCGAAGGTTGCGGGCCCCTGCTAAATGTCACGCAGCATTTTATGGCTAACGTAAAGAGCATACAGAATATCTTGGCAAATGGGAAGGCAGGGGACAAAATCTTAAAAGTATTGGATTTGAAAGTTGTAATTTTTAGTTAAACTACTTGTTTCGGTTGACCGTGTTACATTATTTTGCAAGTCCTCCTCGTTGTCTCAAGAATGTAACTGTAAATCGAGTCATTTCTTATCTAACCATTTCTCATCTTCATGTTCATTTTTACCTGACTATGAATAGTCGAAATGAAATAAATCTTAAAATTCAGCTAAATTAATTGTATATTAATTATGCTTATCACGATGTTAACAGAAACAGTGGAAAATAATATTTGCTTTATTATTTTCTAAACTTGTAGGTAGTCTTTCTACTATACTAAGGTAACTCCCATATCTTCCCGTGGGTGTCATAAGAGGCGATTAAAGACCAGAGAATGGGCAGCAGCGTTCTCTGTGCCTTTGTAACAACCATACTGCGATCGCCAATCCGCCTGTCAAGCGTGGCGATTATGGCAAAACCTCCCCTTGGGGAGGCGTATGTCCAGCAGTGGACGTCTTTGGCCTGAAATGATGATGAAGGTAACTAAAGTGTCAATCTAAAGTGTCATCAACAACAACACATAAACTTTCACTACCAGGTTTGTGAAGTGGGAATTGTTCCTTCGTCTCTGATTCTGCATATACGTAGGGTGAGTTACGTATCATAACATACCGTGTTGATATAAATCCACAAACACCCACGTGAATGCAGCCGACGGCTTCACCGCTGAGTTGCAGTTTCATTGGAGATCGATTCGGGAGAACAACAAGAGAAATAATTAAGCAGTCTAGGTCGGTCCCCGTAGTAAAAGTGTTGAAAACTTCTGACTAAGAATAGAATAGGTATCCACAATAAGTCTGACGCGTGGGTGTTGGGAACTCGATCAATAGAGTTGAAGAGACAAATCACTGGATTTTGTCATCTAGTCTGGCTAAACAAGTGACAATTACTTACTTCGTGTTTCTAGTAGTTCTATAAAAGGATTAACGTTGGCAGCTTTTCTTTGATCTTCAGATACTGACACAAATAGAGTGTTTAAAATGTTTTCTATAAGTTTTGTTCATTAATTCTTCGATAATTAAAGAAATATTTTCATCATAATTATTATTATATAGACAAATTGTTGCTCCGACAATAAGACGGTGTTCCGCTTTGTTTGTTTGTTTTTTTTAAATCTTTATGATTATATTATCTGTATAAACATCGTAGGCATAGGGTAGGAAACTTTTTCAAGCCATGTCATAATGGTGTCGATAATTTCTGCATGGTCGTGTATCATCTTATCTTCTACATATGGTTTTACTACCTCAAACACTTATAGGTTTAATATGAACCTAAAATACTTACAAAGAAAGAGTGTAATTCGTATTTTCCTCTATATAATAGTTAATCCTTTAGATGCATTGATGTGTAGGTGTAAAATTCAATTATTGGTATTTACAGAAACAGCCCACTTACAGTCTCTAATGCCCTTAGAACTTTACGCAACCAGTTCTACGTACGTACATTGTTATTTATGTAGGTACTTTGATGTGAGTCTTGTAAACAAGTGGAGCAGTGAACGGTGAAGTGTGACTATCAAAGGCTGGTATATAGCACTCACACTCGCGTAGCTAAGCCCCAGCACTGCAGATTTTTCTCCCTTAGATACACGGAGATATAATATTACATAGAGTTTGAGACACAGTTTTACTTAAAAAGAAAAAAGAATTCATTTTCTTCAGATAATAAAATCCAAATAGGCTTAAATTTTTAAAATTTAAGTACAAACAACAAGTAAACTACTCAAACAAAACAAATACAATACACTAAATTACTCTTTTAATAAAGGATGTCCATAGTGGAGAAGAGATCCTATCAGCTACAGTCTTCAGAATTCCGTTGTAGCTGCCACGCAATCTGCAGATATGGGATACTGTTTCTTTGGGGATAACGGCATGAAAGCCATCAGTGCGATTAAAGACAGTTTTTGTAGTTTTCGTTCCTAATAATACACTTCAAACTCCCCCCTCACTACTTCACTATCACCGCTATCATCATCATCATCACTACATAAGTATCTATTATAAATTTAGGTTGAGTTTGTGTAAGTTGGGTCGTGCTAATCTTTGAAACTACTAGTACAGTATAAATGTTAGTACTACCGTACAGTAGCGGCACCACCACCTCTCCCCGCGTCGCTCTGGGAACTGCGGTTTTGTTCACGCGGCGCGTAGACACGCACGCACACGCATGTATTTGTACAGTCTGTTATCTTCGTAGTAGTGTAGGGCAATTATATCGTTTCGTTTCTCTGGAGTGTCGCGGGTGTGCTACTAGTCTGATTCTGCAAATTCTTTCAGTCAAAAAGCTACGTTATTCCTGAGTGCTTTAGAATATATTTTTAACCCTTAAAAAAAAGTTAGGGACCCGTATTCAAAATCACGCGGACGAAGTCGCAAGCAAAAACTAGTATTCTTATAAACATGAAAACCTGTATATTTGGAACAGGCACATTCAAATCTAGTAGTAGGAATGTGCAACGGTGCGTACTAACAAAAGCCTTTTCCTCTACCTAAGTATAAATACCGTACTCACCAATCCACAAAGCCCACCTTTTGAAATAATTCAGTAAAACCTACCCTTTCTTTCATTTCCCTCTAGTTAGATAAAAAATAATGTCCCTTTCGCTTCGTTAGTTACCACCATCTAACTTTCTGAGACCGCAGTCTTAACTGGGTGGTCCATCCGTATTTTATAAACCATTCGAATTTTATAACCTTTAATTACAGAGTTCGACGCTAAATTATTTGACCTACCGAAATCTTACGCTGTTTACGTTGAAAATGATTCTCTTTGTCCAACACAACCAAAGAACGTTAATTATTTAAATTATGTTATTTTTTCCGTCCAAATAACCATGTTATGTTCCTGTTTTGGCTATTGTTTAAGATCTCTGTTGTGCTTGGCTTTGAGATTTTAAATTAAGAATATGTTATTTAATTTGGAACACGCTTTTGTTTAAGAAATATGCCTACAGTCTTTTTAATTGTTATGAAAATTAATGTCTTACAAAATCTAACATATAATTACCTTTAGGCATATCAAACTTGCTTTTGTCCGCGACTTGTTGATCGCGAATGTCGATTTTCGCCAATTCAGACGAAGTTGCTGATTAAAAACTAGCCTTTGTCACAAAATATAAAGGGTTCAGAAGGACCGCTCCCGCCATCTTCAAAAATAATTACCTAAACTTGCCAGACACACTAGGGCTGCTACTGTATTGACTTTGTAGGTTTTATTTGTTACAATATGAAATTTTATTGACACTGATTGGAACTCTTTGCATTTTTTTTATAATGTTTTTTTTCTGTTCGTCATGAAATGTCAATGTCTCTCGTTTATTCATTTAGACAAAACGTGACAGTCGAGACTGATGTCTGCTTGAAACTGCTTGAGATTGCCTATAAACGTAATGTCAATGTGTGCGTGAGTAAAATGGCGGTTTGTCCTGAGTGGTCTCTCTGCTCGGGCGCGCCCCGCAGCCTTACGTATTACTCTTTGCCTTTGTCCTTTCATGGGGCTTTGTCTATAACAAATTTCATCAAAATCAGTTCTGTAGTTTAACCTTTAACCTAAGTTCTGTTTTCAACCGACTTCAAAAAGAAGGAGGTTCTCAATTTGACTGTATGTTTTTTTTATGAATGTTTGGTACGCGATTTCTTCGGCAAATGGAAATCAATTTTGAAGATTCTTTTTTATAGATCATAGGTTATTCCTGAGTGGTGATTTTTGCAAAAATCAACAAAATCCCAAAAAAGTTACATAGACTACGTTCTAAATTCTTCAATCTTTTGAGTACTTTCAATCTCTGTTTTAACTGTGTTGCCGTGTCTTAATGGATTTGAATAAGAAGAAGGTACTAAAAAGCGGAAAATAAAAAGCTTTTTTACATAAAAAGCAACCGCCTTCAAAAACGTAAAAGTAAAAAATAACTTTAGCACAGAACACACATGACTTTAGTTTCGGAAGTCGGTGGCTTTGTTTCGTTTGTTGTTTTATATTGCAACCGACTTCCGAAACTAAAGTCATGTGTGTTCTGTGCTAAAGTTATTTTTCACTTTTAAGTTTTTAAAGGCGGTTGTCATTTTATAAGCTATGTACAATTTTCTCTTACTGTGCTCTTCTCATACTTCTGATATTGTTCATTCTTTCTTTCAAATCCAGTCCATTCTTTTTTAGACCCACTTCCTCTAGATGTCAAGACGGCCACCAGTCAAAATGCATTTAAGCGGAAATTGCGAATTACCTTTCAACATAAGTAAGCAGAGTCATTTCATAAATCACTTTTCTTTGCTTTCACATACTATATACATAAATTGATTTAAAAAGGCTTAAGTTATATTAGTTATATATTTATGTTTATGTAGTATGTGCCTATTTATGTTTCTTTTTTACTATGGACTTGCCATGTCATCTCTTCACCTTCCTTAGTTGACTGGTAGAGAATGCTTAAGGCTTTAAGTCCTTTGCATCGTTGTGCATGAAGTATAAATAAATAAATAAAGGCAAACATTGGTGTAAGGAGTTTATCAAAGGATTAAATAATAGTTGTCTATTCACTCAGCGGCATTAAGCCTTCTTGAGACCGAACCGCAATAGTCCTGGCAAAGGCCACGGATATTAATAGCTCCTTCCGCTAATCCAAGAGTTTTCGAACTAGCAAATTCGGTAAATGATTGTTAATATCTACTAAATATTTTCGTAACTAGTTTTTTCAAGAACGGTCTTAGTGCATACAAAACTATTAGGAATGTTACTAATACGTTGTTGTGATGACTATGCAAATTCGAACTGAAAGTGTAAGTATTTTACGCTCTTTTTCCGAAACATAAACTAAGCTTCAACCGCAGCATTTTAAATTAAAGGAAAGTCGTGAAATTCTTGTCAATTTTCTTTCAGGTAATGTATAGAGCTCGTCAGAAATAGCACAGTTCTTCACAACGATGGAGAAACTATCCACAGCCACAGGTAAGGCAAGTCGTCCTTTCAGCCAACTTAAGTAAAAAACTGGTCTAGTGCGAATAATAATAATGATTAGGTACTGTTCAGAAAAATACATAACTAAATCAAATAAATCACTGGTCTTCACACTAGGATTCCTTGTCGCGGAGGCCAGTCTCTTTTATCATGGTTAAAAAAATACAATGTGACATGACATAAGTATAGGATGCATATATTATGAATAACAAAGGAAAAATTTAACAAAAACAAAAATTGTATGGGGATACATATAGTAAATTGTGTGCAAAAGCGTAGGTCGTGTGGTGTAGATGCGTGTGTATGTGTGTGGGTGATCGGACTCACTAGTCCGCTTAAAGGGGCAATCTGCCTCCATCAACTGAGGGCCAAAGTTGCCATCACCACCTGCTGAAATTTGCTTGCGGAGGTCGCTTCTTTTACTTGGTTAGTCCATCGTGTTGGCGACCGGTCTCGTGCGGGGAGATAGCAGCCTCCAAAAGATTTTCGAGGCTGCTATCTCCCCTTCACATTATGTGGTCGAAATAGGTCAAAATACGCTGTAGGCATACCAAAATCTATGAGGCATACTGTAGACAATCGCGTAGACAATCACGTAGATAATATTTAACATTTCAAATTTAGAAAAATGACGTCACTCGGAAAGCTGTCACGTTGAAGTGGAATTGGGCTCGATACTTCTATTGCATATCTGACGATCATTGGGCCAAACGCACGACTCAATAGGTCCCCTTACATGACAAATGACATCGTGAAGATAGCGGGATAATCTAGACTCCTTCGACAAAGAGTGGTCCCAAATAGCCCTGGATAGAGAGAAATGAATAGAGAGTCCTTTAAAATGAAGTGGAATAATTCAGGCTGAAATAAAATATAGGAAAATGGGGGTTAATTACTATGGGTTCACCTCTACTTAAAACTTCAGGGAAAACAGGGTTTAAATTCATTATAAAGAAGTTTTCACTGTGTCACACATAATCAGGTCCGATAAAACTGTTAGGTAAAACCACGGATATCGGGTAAAACGAAAAAAGGAAATTTCCTTATTGGTCTCATGTTACAAATTACTAGCTTTATGCTTAACCGTTCTAAATTCCTGTACCATTAAATTAATTAATTGGTAACATATTACCTTATATAATTTCATTCAAATATTATAATTAATGAAAATGCTAATTAACTAGTGTATTGTAATATTCTAATTGAAATGATGGCGGTAATGGTTTCCCATCAAATATGTATTGTTAACGCAATTACGTAATTTATGATTAATTTCGGAATGCTTGTCGTGATTATAGGTATGTATTTGATATACGTATACCTATATGTCACAGTCAAAACTCTTAAGCAGTCAAAACTACTTTTGAACGGTTCAAAATTCTTAATACTTAGAAACCCAATTAGGTTGGTAGGTTTTTTTGTAACCCTTGTAAAGCTTTTGTTTTGTAGTGATTCTTAGAACTAGGACGCTTCGTATTTTTGTTTTTGTAACGCAAACGCGTTTTATCTTAATAAGGGTTTTGACTGAAGCCAGTCAAAAGTAGTTTTGACTGGTTAAGAGTTTTGTCTGTAACATATGTTTTTTGGGACAATCCCGCCTATTACTGTAACTCCTGTAAGCCAGAATCAACAGTGGCGACCACCAGAAAAGCGCCAGAGCAATGAAGCTCGACGAGTCCCAGAGAAACGATTCAACTGTCTTCGATCCCGCAACGAAATTAATCAGAAAAGAACACCAAAATCAAGCATGAGACAGAACAGAACTAGTTCTGTCTCCTGCTTCATTTGGAGGGAAGTGGAAAATATGTTTTTCTTACTCCTCCGCTGTTCTTTGCCAATAGGCACAAAGAGACGTTTACAACTGAGAAAGAAAGTTGAAAGAGAGTTGCTAAGCACCACGGATTATAATTGACATAATTAATGGGCCCTAAATAGTGGGCTACTAATTGACATAGTATTGAATAATGAGAAGCTGGAATTCGTTGATAAAACTGTTTTCCTGGGGATCACGCTCGACTCAAGGCTACAATGGGGTCCTCATTTAACATCTCTCGCTGGACAGCTAAGCTCGGCAGCATATGCTGTCAGAAAAATCCAGCAATTTACTGATGTGGATACCGCGAGACTGGTCTACTTTAGTTATTTTCATAGTATAATGTCCTACGGTATTTTACTGTGGGGACGAGCTGCAGACATCGAGTCTATTTTTATTCTGCAGAAAAGAGCCATCAGAGCCATTTACAATCTACGTATGCGCGATTCTCTAAGGGAACTGTTTAAGGAAATTAACATAATGACGGTACCTTGTCAATACATCTATGGAAACATAATGTACGCTAGAAAAAATCTGCATCTTTTTAGTAAAAGGGTTGAAAGACATAATTATAACACTAGAATTAGGGACCAACTAGTTCAACCAAGTTTCAGACTGGCTAAAGTAGATACTTCTTTCATGGGGTACTGTTTAAAATGTTACAATAAAATACCTCCCCCACATTGTTCAACTAAATGTGACAAAATTTAAGTCTTATATAAAACGCACACTATGCAGTCGAGCATATTATTCATTGGGTGAGTACATCACTGATAAAAATGCTTGGCTGGATGCTGGTCTAGCTCCACAGCCATAAGGGTTCATAGATTAATTGATTAGCATTTTTAATTATTTTTGGAGCTGCTGAAGATATAGATCTACATTATCTTTGCATTGTATAAACTCAATGTGTTAGTATTATATAATTTTTCATAGCACATACATGTGAGCACTACGTTATTTAAAGCTACCATTTACGAGGTATGTCTTCATTGACTTGAATGTGCCCTGGCGGTTAGGAGTATGTCATGCTCACTGGAATGTCTCGCTGACGGTGGCGCGCGTGTTGGATCATTCGGTTCCCTTCAAAATGGTTGAGTCAAATGATGCCGATCCGTGCGTCATGTTCGTGAACGGGCGCCGTTAGTTGGGACTGGTCATCTCTTAGCTGCCTCGGTTATTCTAATTTTTTTTTTGAATTGTTTATTATGATTATATTTTTATCTAAACCTCTTTTAACGTACACGACTTGTTACATTGTTCTCACATTGTACCTTAGATTCAATATGAATGATGTAACCGAAATTTGTAACATATTATTGATTTTAAAAGAGTGTTGTTCATGGAGTTTCTTGCTTGTTCTTCTCCATAGAAACCTACTGTTTGGAACGAGCAACTAGCTTCAACTTTCTGACTGACTGACTCTGACAATTCAAAAGTACCTGTAAATGGTTTATTTAAAATAAATGATTTTGAGTTTGAGTTTGGCTGTTACATTAAATTTGATTCCAATAATAGGTAACATATATATGATTCTATATTATAATTAGGTACTGCCTTTTCGTTCATCATCATCTGCCTAGCCTTTTACCAACTTTATTGGGGTCAGCTTCCACTCTAATCGGATGCAGTTGAATACCAGTGTTTTACATGGAGCGACTACCTGTCTGACTTCCACAACCCAACCAACTACTAAGCTATTTGAATGTTCCACATTTAATATACAGGATGAAATTTAATTCATGAGCAAATTTTTAAGGAGTGAGTCAGATGACGAACCTAAACAGCTTTCATTATGGGACCAACTCAAACAGCGCAAAAAAAGATTCGCTGTTCCATATAGAAGTGCAATAGGGACTCGGCCAAAATGTATTGAACAGCTGGTTTTTTTTTTCGCGCCGTTTAATTAGGCTCCATAATGAAAGTTGTTCAGGTTCATGGTCTGGGTCACTCTTAAAAGTTTGCTTATGAATTAAATTCCATCATGTATAAACTGAGTTAAAATTATAAAATATTATTGTATAAGACGTGTAATTATTTAGTCTCAAAGCCGAAACAAGTAAAAGCGAAAAGGCGCGCCGGCATTTCTTAAAAACCTAACAATATCCTCTAATTGAAAGAAAAAGGTGTAAACGAAAAGTGAAAATTCCCGCAGAGAATTTGCGGCCTAGACAGAATAAGTTCATTCTACATTCTTGATATATTCATATTCTGAGCAATTTGGTTCAACCGCCTGGGAAATCAAAGGAAATTCAAATAACATACGTGTTTTCTTAAGTTATATTATGTTTGCACAAGTTATTATCTCGTATTTCGACGAGGTACTAGAACAAGCCAAACTTTTTGAAGTGCCCAAATAACTTGCTGTAAGTGTTGCCGAGCACAGCCGTAAAATGTTACTGAGGCGTTAGCACAGGCAACGTACTAAACGCAACTACGTAGAAAATACTGTGACAGGCATAGAAATATTTAACACTAGCTGACCCGACAGACGTTGTCCTGTCCCTATCTATCAGCTACCCTAACAAACTACCTACCTACCTACCCACCCTACCTACCTACTCTACCCTGCCTATACCTACCTACTCTACCCTGCCTATACCTACCTACCCTACCTACCTACCCACCTACCTACCTACCTACCTACCTACCTACCTACCTACCTACCTACCTACCTACCTACCTACCTACCTACCTACCTACCTACCTACCTACCCTACCCTACCCTACCTACCTACCCTACCCTACCCTACCTACCTACCTGCCCTACTTACCCTACCCTACCTAACTACCTACCTACCTACCTACCCTACCCTACCCTACCTAACTATATGCCTACCTACCCTACAAGTTATGCGCTTACATACATTTCGGCGATTCATTATTATATGAATAGATATATATAGATGACAAAGAACAATAAGTATGTTATTATTCTACATGAATATCTGTGTGTTGATCGGTATCAATGACACCTTAAAACGGCTAAATGGATTTGGATGGAAAATATATATCTACCATAAAATAGTTACTTACAATATCAGGGCATTGTCTTTATTTTCTGTTAAGAATGTTACTATTACCTTTATGTAAGAATATTTATTTGGTTTTTCGTTTGTGCAATTTCTCCAAGAAATAGATTAAGAACAGAATATGAAAAAACGGATGGTCATAGGGCATCGTCATCATCGATGACAATAGCGTACTGCCACATTGCATAGCAATGCAAATTCTTTGACCCAAAAATACACCTTAAAGACTTGGACTAAATATACAAACATTTTCCTGGGGATTTTCCATTTTCCTATAACCAACCGCAAGTCACACTCACAACACAGCCTTATTTCAAAGAGGTTTATTTATTTCGCGTTGAAGCGAAGCCGCAGGCGTCACCAACTTTCTTATAATTACAGAACCAGAATGCCAACATTGCAATCGTGCGATTGTACTAAACGCCTGCAGTTTTGCGCCGAAGTTGTTTTCTTGCCTTAAGTAAATAGCGCCGTTCAAGCCAGGCGTTTGCGCCGCTATGAATATAATAGCAAAACAGAACAGCAATCAAATTAATTTCTCCCCGCAGACCGTCTATAGCATTGTTTTAGTCGCTTTTAAGCGTACCACTAAGTACTACAAAACTAAATTAGTTTTGAATAACATTCTAGACTCGTTACTGCTGTTTATGACAGCTGTTTATATCTGGCGATATCATCATAAACGGAAAATGTTTCCCTTGTTTATATCAACAATGAGAATTGTTTAAGTTAGTCTAAAAATTTACATTAAAAGTAACATATTACCGCCGTATGTAATTTAGATTCAATAATAAATCTTATAAATTCAATAAAAGCTGCGAGCTTTCGAACCTGTAATGTGGCACTATTTCTGTAAAGACATTTTCAAACGGGCAACTCGACTTATATTGGTTTTAGTCGAAACGAGTGGAATCTATCTGAGGAACTATTAGACGTGAAGCTACTGGTAAGTTCGTTAGCTTTCGATCAATAGACAAACATTCGAACCACGTTCAGATACAGTGTTTGCGCGGCTCTCGGGCCCGGTGGAATCCGTACAGATTGCCGGCGCATACCGATTTCTAAAATATGCAAGACCCGTTCCGTTCTGTTCTAGGTGCCTGCAAGTCCTTTGTTCACAAATGTGTTGCTCGGCCACAAAGCGATAACTTAGAGTTAGTAGGTACTATGAGTACGAAAGCCCTTTTTGAAAAGATACCTACTCTATTCAAGGTTGTATTAGTGGTATATTTGTAAATTAGGCAGTTTTCCATTTATAAACAGTGTCGAGCCCTTCACTCTGTTCAGGCCGTGATCGATTAATTGTTTGTCAACGATTACTCGAATGAAGATAGCTGAAAATAATTAAAGCAGTTCAATATTGGATCGTTAAATTTGAAATTGTCGTGTTCCTTTCAGTTTATGGTTGGATTAGAGAGACAATAATAGAATTTAATTGATTTTCTGCTTAATTTTATTAGTAAGATATTTTGTATTCGTAACGAAATTGTGCTTATTTTCTGCTTAATTTTATTAGTAAAATATTTTGTATTCGTAACGAAATTGTGCTTAAGGCATTGTTAGTTCGCAACCGGTCGCGGGCAAGTACCAATGTGACCTTTTCTATTTCATATGTATTTTCTAAGTTTATCTTGGTTTAGTTTAGCTCGTGGCTAAGTTAAAGCCGTACAGATCGATCAGTCAAAGGTTAAGCTACGCTGACCGCGGTCGGTCTGTGGATGGGTGACCATCCCTTTCATATCTAGTTTCATCCGTGCCTCGGAAAGCACGTAAAGTCGTTGGTCCCGGCTGTCATTTGTAGAACTTTGGCAGTCGTTATGGGTAGTCGGAAGCTAGAAATTCTGACAACCAGTCTTACCAAGGGGTATCGTGTTACCCAGTTATTGGGTTGTGGAGGTCCGATAAGTCGCTCCATGTAAAACACTGGTATTCAGCTGCATCCGATTAGACTGAAAGCCGACCCCATAGTTGGGAAAAGACTAGGCAGATGATGATCTTGGACATCGCTGACATTGGTGAAGGAAATCATTACGAGTAAACTTATACAGGATGGGAATGGCAATAGCACAAAAAATGATCATGGTAGGATTTGGTAATTTGGTGTAATTGTTTTTATTGAGCATTAATAATATTAAATTATGACGCCACAAGTTGCCGCTCTTCTCACAAGTTAGAAAACCAATATTTCATATAGTGTTTTATTTTGGTTACATTTATATGCTCTTTAGTATATCTGAACTTTTTTTTTAATTGTCTTTTATGGATTTATCTGATAGTTTCAAAATATTCTTCTGTACTAGTATTACCGTGTATTTTAATTTTTTGTCGTATCGTCATCCCCATCCTGTATATCAGTGGGACAATAACAGGTTGGTTTGTTATTTCTTTTTTTTTTAATAAGCGCCTTAGCGGCCTGCTTTATATTTCATCTATTTAACATATTGTTTTCATTATTACGAGTACAGCTAACACCTGAGACATACCTACCTACTGATAAGTAAAGCAGTAGAAATAGTCCTCAAAGAAAAAAAATCCTTTAATTAATTGCCTCGGTTTTATTTTTCACACGTATCTAATATGCCTATTGGTAGGTACGTTTGTTTCTTAAACACAAGCGGAATACGAACAATATATTAAACTTTTTATCTACCGCCGTAATTTTTGTATGACTATTTTTTCTGATAGGCCTATCAATGTCTATACTACCTCCTACCTATCAATGCCTATACTCTGGTGTATGTACCTATATTGTAACTCGATCGATTAATCGGAATCAATGTTTTCAATCAAGCATTTAAATAGCTTCCACTCAGACGAGCCGAGAGACGTTTCAGTGATTGAATCGCTCCTACTTTGTCCCTCGTGAACGCAGACCCGCTGTAAATAAATCAATATAGTTCATTGATGTCAATTGACTCCTATTAATGACCCAGCAGTGAAACGAGAATAATAACAACATTAATACTGAATTAAAATAAAACACTAGAAGCATTCCACAATGACTATAATTAAGCGCCTTCCATTTAGGAGCTAATTCTTAAGCACACTTAAAGTGTCGTAATCTTTTGTCAAAGAATTATAGGATAACGAAATGTAAATATATTATTTACTTACTTAAGAAAAAATATAAAACATTACTGAAATGCTAATGCTGGCATTGTATTTCCCGTTTTCGGTATCTTTTCCATTCAATTACCTTCTATTTAACAAGCAGCTGTTAAATTGAATTCATTTGAGCGTCAAAATATTCTAATCCATATTTGACCTACTTACTTCAAATTGTAATAATATTTACTTCAAAATAAACGGCACGGGTAATAAACAAAAGGTACGAAGCTTTGAAATAAAAAAGCTTCAGAGATTTGTGAAAATATGTCAGAGGGACTTAAGATATTCTCAGAGGATATCGATAACAAACATCCCTAATACGACTATGACGTTGCCATTGTAACCATTTGAGATTTAAACCTCATTTTGCTCTCAAAGAAATACAAACAAAGTTGTTACTATCTGAACAGTATTGACTTCTGAATGGATACACGTATTGGAAAAATATATTCGGCCTCCATATAACATCTGCATAGATTTCGCCAATCAAATCATTGAAATCCCACAAAGCCAAGCTGGCAGTTGAGAGTTGCCGTTAATATTTTTGACGCCGAATATTCCACCGTTTCCCACAGTTTAGCTCGACTCCACCAAACAAACTAGGGTCGCAGTATTCGCAGTGATATACTGATTAAATTCAACGAAACCACAATGACGAGACGAAACACTAAATTTAAACTTGAAGACGGCTCTTGTTATATAATTCTGGAAGGTCTTAACAGCAGTAGGAATATAGGACTATGGTTAACGAAGCCACATAAGTTTTAAGTGGCCTCCGGGGCTCCTAAGTTCCCGCCGTCCGTTTATCCTCCACAACAAAGTTATTTGTTAGAGTGTCTACCTAAACCGTTGTTGATGCTTACTCTCTTTGCTAGTGTTTTGTAAGTGAAACTGTTTAGAAAAAACAAAACTGGAACGAGTACAGGATCTATTATATCCAGCAAAGAAACAAAATATCTAGGTACTCTTAAAATAACATCTCACTTTGCAAAACCCATCTTCTTCATAATATTGTCAACACGTAAATAAACATGTCTAAATTTAATTCAAGGTCGCACGACTTCATAGTTATTACTTTTAGAATATCCAATACGAGAATGCAACGCAATTTGTTTTCCGCATTTTCATCTATGTATAAGGTTGAATTTCAATTTTAATGAGTCCGGAACGAAAATAATCATGTGTGTATATATAAAATGTACCTATTTAGAATTAGTTATTCAGGGTTCTTTTCTGAATCTAACTGAATAGGGAGCCCGGCTGGGGACGGTTCCGAATGTCACGACTGTCCGCTGCGTCCTACACACGTACGTAGTTTGAATTGTCATCCCTCTAGTTATTTACTTAATACCCAGATCCCTTTAAGCACAAATAGGTCACGCGTAAATAGCCTAGAACACTAGATAAGTAACGATTGTATGAATATATGATTTGGTATTTCAGCAAGAGATTTTGCTGTTATGTTAGCATGTTAGAGGTCTAATCGCCGCACTCAGACCCCGAAACCCGCGCCGTACAACTCTGGGGTCCCTCTGGGGTTTTCACCGGCATTATATCGTACATTGTTAGACATTTATCAAAACATCTCACTGTTCGCAAACGTGGTTCAAGAGTTACGTTTTATTTTGTTTGTTACAAAAATAGCAGGTTCTAAAGTGAGCCTCGTCGCTAATATTAATGTGTGGTCCACCGCACTGGTTGCGTGTATTACGTGAACGTCTGAAACGGGTACATTCCTCATTAATTATATACGTTCTTAGCGCTGTTTCTATGTTTGTACCCATTTTTGCAAATGTTTGTCATTGGCCAAAGCAACCTACAGCAATGTATTTTGAATCGAGGCTTTAATATCAGCCTTTTTAAAATTTATTCTGTCAAAGATAGAGCACGATTTTACTGCTGTTTTGATAGCATCTACAATGATTTATGGCGGCAGCGCACCTTAAAATAGATCGCGATTTCGAATGCATTGTTTTCTTGATAACTTCAGCTTTTCTGTTTCTAGTAAACAGCTATAAAGATAGGATAAGTTATAAAGTGCTTCTTACACACGTAAAACTAATATCCGAAGAGAATTGAGTTCAATATGACTTCGAAATGTACTTACACAGTTTGTTACTTGCGTACTTGTAAACTGTCTTCAATTCAGAAACTAGTTTCCGCTTAGTTTCAACAACCTACCCGTGATATAGCACAAACGAGAATTTTATAGGGTGCTATAATTCTTAACATTCTCGTAATATCCTAACGTTGACTGACAAACGCTTTCATATTTTCAAATTAATTTTTGAAGTACGGGTTTCAATATAATAATACGTAAATGGAATCTGTTTTTATTTTTTTATATCATATTTAGATAACCTTTTTATATTAAAAAAAAATACTTAGAGATCTGTCAATACGCAGGCAAGTAATTTATTTTGAGAACTAGAAAAAGTAATTGAATGATAAAATTATTAAATATACAACATAAAATGAAAATAGACATATTCCAATATCTATTAACTTATATAATACGTTTTAGTTATTTTAACGTTTTTTAAAATGATCGACATCGACCAATACAGGATTATATCGATCGCTTCTAATACTGACATGGGGATAAAAAATCTTTTAGAATCGCGAATAAAAGACGACCTTCACCGCTTGTTGTCATTTCTAACCCTTCTCAAGATCGTTAGGGGACGTGTAGAGCTTATAAATGTAAAAAAATGTTTTTGTTGAAAAAAATGTTCTCGATACTTCAAGTTTTCGATATAAAAGACATTATTCTCAAACAAATAACGCTTCTGTTTATATTGGATTTCGCCATAACCGGTAAACATCGTGCATATTATCTTTCCATACATATTGTTCTTATGTAAACAACTTCCGAAAAATTTACTAGCTGAATTATTCCTGCCTCTGCACGCTTTATATGATTTAAATGAAAAAACAAAAACGGTAAAAGGAAATATTCACTAAAGAAATACGTGCACATATTTATATTCGGCAGCAACAATTTCGCATCAGAGCTGAATCAAATAGCAACTCATTTATCAAACGCGGGTAGGCAGACGTTCACTGGAAAATATTAAATTAAAAAAGCGGAAAGTTCAAAATCCGAGCACAATTTCGAATTCTTTTTGAAATCACGTTCGAATTTGGAAAACGGGAACGTTTATACAATCATGTCGATGTCTATCTGTCAATCACCGATGTATCTTGGAGCGTTTGACACAAAAAGTTGGCATAGTTTTATACGGCTATTCACAAACTTGCCTTTATAGTCAAAGGAGTTTATTTATAAAAGGGTATTGGTGAAATTGAGATTAACTCACAATCAATCAAAGCTTGATTAAAAGATGAATGCTTACATTTTAATTACAAAATTCTTCAAAGGTTTCTCTGTGTTTTTATTAATAGTATGAAACTTAGAACAATTATTATGAACTGAGATTCTGCAGTTCCCAGACCTAGATCATTTTATTATGGCCGAAATTTTGACTTGTTTAAATGTGAGACCGAAGAACAACTGTTCGTAAAATTAAAACCTTCATAAACAGCATTTCGTTATAAACATAATTATGTAATAAAAGAAGCTTTAACTGTGCTTTTTCCGGTTTAGCGAAAAATATCCACTCGAAAAATTCACATAAGAATACAAAATTCCTTCGAATATCTGCGTCCTCCTAAAAACGGTGATTGTGCAAAAAATGTTCATTTCCATTGAAGAATATTAAATGTCAAATGGCAAACACGGGCCACCGAATACTCGATGCAATGAAGTCAAGCGGAAAATTGATTTCCTGCAGCACATATCATTTTCATTTATGAAGATTAATGACACCAGACAAAGCCGTCCGAGGTCAGATTAAGTTTAATAGAAAAGGATTATTACAATGTATTTTAATGAATGTTCGTATTGGCGCTCGGGGTTTAATGTGATGAATATTATATTCGTCCACAGAAATGACATTGTCCTTTTTGTTGTATCAGTTCGCCAGTTTCGGACGTTCATGTTTAATTTTGTAATATTGTTGTCCTCGTAATTTACGTACAATACGTGTCCTGCCAAATACAGTTAGGAAAGTTTGCATGACATACAACCCATGGAAGCGTAAACTAATCCCAACAGTATGTCTAGTACATCGGTAAGGTCGTGGAGAACCCGTCAAATCTTTCCTGTCAAGGCTAAAGGCATGTTTCAGACAAATAGGTTAACTTGACCCGTCTAAACGCCTGTTAAACTTGCCCAATCTAACCCGCAATGTAATCGATTATCGGAAACTTAGCGGCTTTTCAACATAACGTAGGTACTTGTATATTTATAACATAGGATCGACTTCGGATCAGATCTCGGCTTCTATTCATTAAAAATAACCGGCATCGGTTAAATAGCCAGCCAGAGATGGTTGAGTTAGTTAGCGGAGTGAAGCTTTATTGTTAGAGAGGCTAAACTGAACTGTTCTATTTATTGTTTTGATATTTCTCTAGTTGGCCAGGTTTATATTTCGTGTGAATATGGCAATTTAATAGCATCTAGAAACCATTTCAAATATTAATTACACTTTATCGGGTAGTAGTCGTAGAAACAGAATCCTAACTAATATTATAAATGCGAAAGCCTCTTGGTTTGTTTGTTTACTTTTCACGCCTAAATCACTGAACGATCAAACTGAAATTTTGCATAATATACGTTGTCAGGTGTACAGAAACGGACATAGGGTACCTTTCATCCCGAAAAAAAGTACTGTTCCAGACGAAAAAAACATTAAATTTCTTATGATAATAGATTCTGATGACGCCACGTGTCTTTCGAATCATGATTGAATTATATTATTGCAAGCACAGTACAATCCAAATTGATTGTCAAATTTTAAGTATTAACGCAAGCGAAGCTGCGGGCAAAAGCTATATAAGTATTGCCTTTCGCGTGAACTTTTATACGAATTTCAACTTCTGTTTTCAGATCAATACACCTAGGTACTGGGTATACAAGTACTAAACAACTAACTATAGGTACTACTTATAGATATTGAGCATAGAGTATTGACTGCGGCGTTGGTTTCGTCGTAAGCACGGCTGCTGAGTGTATGTAGAGTCCTAGGTTCGATGAGTTTTTCGGTTACGAATTTCTAAGTAGCAGCCTGGAGTTTAGAAGTTGGCTTTGTGTGTACCCCGTGCCTCGGAAAGCATATAAACCCGTTGGTCCTACGCCTGATCTTCGTGTCTGATTACCGTTCCATCGGCCTATGAGAGTGAGGGAAGAGGGATTGGATCTGTGTTTGCGCACACACTTGTGCACTATAATATCTTCTGCGTACTTAGCTGGTCTTAAAGAACGTGTATTCGATCCGTGACGAAAACTTTATGTTTTCGCGTTTTTCTCAGAGCAATGTCGTAATGTTGTGAGCAGTTTATTAGAAGAAAATTACGGAGAAAGATTAAGTCTTGATTTAGGCAGCTACAGTGTAAAAGTATAGTTTTTAACGATGGTTTTTTAAAGCGAAGATAATCCCTTCATAGCGTTTTACGAAAATAGACGCCAGAGTTAACTTTCAGGACGTATACCACTATTACTGTATGCCAAAAAAATTATGTTTTATGCGTTTTTCCAACGGGATATACAGTCTTAAAATATATTACAGAGCCAAAATTACGAAAATATTACTATTATGTATTAAAAAACAATGTTAAAAAATACAAAGTCGGTTCACTTTGACAATTTTTTTTAACAGTATTTGAATAAAAATATAAATAATATATTTATTTTATGAAAATAAAGGTTATGCTTAATATACAGAATATTTTTCAGTCCGTTATACGAACTGATTTATTTTAGACATGTATTTAAAAAAAAACACTTTAACTTCGCGCGCAATCGTTTGTCGATCAATTTCAATGATTCGTGCTCATACTTCCGCGTTCACGCACAAAAACAGAACACTGTATTGTACTAGTGTGCTTCAGTGCTGCTACGATGTTTTAGCAATCATTTAAAGCAGTCGTGATTTTGAGTTGCTCTAAATCGGATACGCGCCCTTAATGAGATTGGCCATCGTGGTCGAAATTCGGTCGGGATAATATTATTGAGTATTAAGCACGAACGTAGTAATAAGTCATCATCATTAATTTATCATCAATTAATTCATCGTCATCTGTCTAGTTTTTCCCAACTGTTCTATGTTAGAGTCTATCTGCTTCCAGTATATGCAGCTGATTACCAGTGTTTTCATGGACTGCGACTGCCTGACTGTCCTCCACAACTCAGATACCCCTTGGTAAGACTGGTTGTCAGACATCCTGGCTTCTTTGTACTACCCATAACGACTGCCAAAGATCTCCGAACGACAGCCGGGACTAACGGCTTTACGTACTTTCCGAGGCACAGACTAACGTATACTATTGAGTATTGGACTACTATTTTACTCAACTTCAAAGAAAATATGCGACTATTCGATTTTATTGAAATCAGATCGAAGCAGAATTGAAATGACATTCACAAGTCGTAAAAACTAGATAAATTAACGTGCGACATGTGCTTCTACTGACTGATATTACTACAGCATGGCATTTATATTTTACGACACGGTTTGCGCAGTGACTGACCGATTGTTTACTGTGCTGCGTGCTGAGAGTTCGATTAAGTACCGCACTGTACAAACACTTGTATCACTTACAAGTTGTTCCGTGTCTGGTTAGCTTTGTACGGGGCTTTCTTATTTATATATATAGGTATTCCTAGTGACGGGCAATGCTAAAACTTTTTTTACAAAAGAGACAACCGGCCTTCAAAAAATAATTAAAATAACTTTAAATTTGCAAGTGCCGCTGCTTTGGTTTTGTTTGTTGTTTTGTATTGCCACCGACTTGCGAATTTAAACTTATTTTATAGCTTAACCTTTGACCGATCGATCTATACGGTTTTAATTTAGCCACGAGCTCCTCATAAAAATAATAAATAAAAAAAAAATGGGTGCGTGTACTTATGTACGAGCGTGAGAAGTTATACTTCTTTGGCATTATTAAAAAAGTATATAAGCACAATTTGAATTTATTTAGCGCAGAGATGGCGTTGTTTACAATTACTCCCGTGAGAATTTTGTGTGACGCTGTGCGCGCGCATGCGCGAATCGTAAAATTTCACTCTCATCATTTTTTCATAACGCGCCTAAAGAAGTATAACTTCAATAAAAAACAATGTTTATAAAATGAAGGCTAGTGGGCCAAACTACTTATGTTAAATTTTTATAGGACCAAATGGCAACTATATTCCGCATCAAACTAAAGAAGAATCACGTATATCGGATTCGGACCTTTAGGGGTAGAATATTTTCATGAAATTTATATGAGACCACCTCAGGAGTATACTCTTTCATACAGTCGAACATAGAACCTCCTCCTTTTTTGAAGTCGTTTAGTAAAAATATAAAGTTACAGTTTGTTTTGCAACAAGAATTCAGTTCCTGCAACAGAATATTTGTTTTCTTCCCTATTTATTCAAATGTAACTAAGTAATATTATGTAGGCCATGTTTAGTAGATCAGGGTAACATGTAAAGCAGCCGTCTATCTCGGGATCATGACAGGTGATACGACCGCGCCTGACGGCTGATGGGAGCCATTCAACGGAATTGGATACGCATATTGCTTCTTTAATAGAACTGCCGATACAATTATGTCAAGGAAATTATGTTTTGATAAGGATGACCTGGAAATATATGTACCTTTTAAGTTGGAGTAAGTACAGGCTGTGTTATAAACTAGGTATCCCTTACGCGTTAAAATTACTTTGAAATGACCCAATAATTTGGGGGGGGACCCAATTCAAGACGCAGTCATAACCTGGCTAATGTCAAATTAAATATCGTGAATTCAGGCCCTATACGAATATCTAATGGTTATCGAACTCCTCCCAAACTGCTTGACCGATTTTTATTAAATTTTTTGTGTTACATATTTGGTAGCTCTGAATATAGGTTGTAGGCAATTTTTTTTTAGTGGCAAAATAACGTTTGCCGGGTCAGCTAGTAGGTAATATATTATAGTTACCTTAAAACATTACAAGCTTGTATGTTAAATTAGCACTTTGCCCGCGACTTATTCTGCGTAATTCTTACGAATCACTATTTAAATTATTTGCTCTAGCACTCAGGAATAACGTTGCTTTCTATTGGTGAAAGATTTTTACAAAAAAAAATTGTGTTTATCCATTACAAAAAATTAAGTCTTTTCTCTTCAGTAATATTGTTAGTTTAAATAATTAACTCATATTAACAATATCTTGATATCTTGGATTTCATCCAAATCTCTAAAACCAACACCACATGCGATTAAATAGCACTAACCTACTTGTAAGTCAAAGCTCATTCTCAATAAATGAGCTTTGATTTACATGTAGCTTTTACTTTAAATTGTCGCGCCTTGATAAAATGTATGCCCAAGTTTGAGTTGCAGAACCGCAAGCCAACAGTACGGCTGGCTCACTTCTTGTTTGAATTGAGATACGAACACAAACCGTAGCATTGCTCCTGGATACCCGCAGAATACAAACTATACAACATAAACTTAGCATTTTTATTAAAAACCTAGTTGCTGAAATGTTTTAAACGAATTTAGTTGAGATTTTACGAAACCACCAAACAGAGCGCCAATTTAAAGTTTCGGTACTGTTGTTAGCATATTTTTTCCCTGAATGCTCTGTATAACGAACATTATTCATTGGGATGAAGCAATAAAACACCGACCACCGAAACCATGAGAAAGTAATTTTCCCTCAACGACTCCTATGGGAGACACAGTCCATCGGCGTATTCTGCTGAGATGATTTATGGAAAACATTCACGGCTATCTACTGTACCACACGTCGTTCACGATGAACTGAACGTATTTTATATGAAAATATTTTCATATTTTGAAACGAAAAACCATCTATCACATGAAAACGCAATTTTAAAAACAATTCGACCTAGACTACAAACAAGAGCTGTGATCCTTCACGAAATCGATTGTGTTGACTCACACGAATGGACGTATGAAGAATAAAAAGTAAACGATTGGTACATAGGGGCCGCAGCCCGCACATTTGGCAGCACCAATCCATTTGACCAGAAAATTGAATTCTCGTTGTTATTTCACGTAGAGAGAGATTAATTAAAACTGCGATAGCCAATGTAGTAAGATCATATATTATGTACAACTCACATATTGTACAACATTGATTCGTGTTAAATGTTTTAAACGAACGCGGATTAAGGGCTGTTGTGAGAACGCAAAATGTTCCAATGTCCCTTTTTATTCCAACACAAAAGTAAGAAGCGATTTGCATAATTAACACAACGTTGGTGTTTTATAGTGACAAGATAAACTCACTCTAAATTCTGTCTTATCATCACAAGACTTGATATAAAAACGAACACAAAGGGGGGGACTATAAATGTGGCACTGAAATTTAATTGAAGTTGACGATGGGAGAATTTGGCAAGCCTTTAGGCTCGCATGCCACCAGAACAAAAGATGTCCGTCGAAGCGAGCCCTACGAATGGCAAAACAAGGACAAGGAATTTTAATAAAATCCTTATTATCTATTCACAGCGGCAGTTACGTTCTTTTACGAGCTAAACGGCACCGGAGAAGTTCGGCCACGGGATCGCATCGCGCTCTTCTTCTCGCAACTTTCCTAATATCTTAAAGAACATTCTAAACCGACTTAATTGTTCGTCGACAACACAAGCAGGCAATCTGTATTTAACGTGTGTAATGTTTAACTTCCCAAAGTGATAATGATGCTACTTAGCTTACCCGACACTATGTACTGAGATCCCAGAGGCGCCAGGCCAACGTTAGTATAGCTGACGTTTTGAGAAAAGATCGAAGTAAAAAAAAAAATATACGCAAGTGGTTGCACTTGCATCATGTGAATACCTAAAATCTGTAAAGGGCCCACTTGAATGTTACAAGTACGTATAGCCAAGAAATTAACTATAGGTAAGTATATTTTTTCTATACACATTTCCTCAAAATTTAAACCATGTTAAAAAAATCCTGTAACACGATCTTGGACTACCACCGACCATAAAATTCCTAGGTATTGCAAGCACAAGAAATACGTAGCAAATGAAACGACAACTTAAGCTTTTGACTTTTGGAGCTGCAAGATGCAAGCAAGAGTGGAATGAACATGACAATGTTTTAGCTACATTTTAACAAAGTGCCTACCTATTCATTTTGCAAATGAATACCTAGTTCGGTTATTGAAATTCTAAAGCCAATGTTTACCTAATGCTATGATAATCTCTCCAAACTATATTATTTGAGGTTTCATCAATCCGCCACAATGTTATTTGAAACCTTTCACCTCTAAGGATTATATTATAAAGGGTACATTTGTGTAGTTTCTACGTAGGTACATCAACCGGCCCGCGTGATTGGATCAATTTCTAAAACTGGGTACAAACAGAGGGCATATCCAATATGTAGATAGGTAGGTACCTATACCGTTATGTAAACTAAATAGTTTATTAGAAAGTTTCGTTGAAAGGATCAGACTTATTATTATTCTCGACTTTAACCCTATAATAATTTTGTAATAATCTGGGCGATTATATTACCATTATTGCCACGCTTGGATTAACTACAGACTGGTAGACGCGCCTTCGCTAAGGCTGGTGAATCCCTAAGACACCCTATTTGAAAAGGAAGAGTGAAATAATGCTTAGTGGGAGATGACAGGGAGGGACTTGGGGGAAGCCTTTGCCAAGCAGGGCAAAATTAAGACAATGCAGGAAAAAAATATTATTATCGCGATATCAAGAATTACTTAGGTAATTGGTAAAGCACTTAACAATAGATGATAAATTATGTTAGGAAACATCGTAGTCTCTATTGGGAGTGCCCATTTATCATTCGTCTAAATTTTCACAGATAATCCAATGCCGCTTCTTTTGCATATTAAAAACCACCAATACATAACCACAATATTTTCAGTAAACGAACGCAAAAAAGTAAGAACTAAAATACCTTCTGTAATACTTACCAAACTTTATGTTTAATTAAGATTAAAGACTTCTAGTTTGTAGTGAAAGTTGCACAAGTTCAATGTAAAAAGTTTGAAGTTGAAAATCAGAAAGATGATAAAGATATCTTTTGAAAAATAAGAAAATGTAATAATTCAAACGTTTCAGTGGTACGACGTCTCTATATAAAACTGGATATAAATAGTTTTACGAACATGTTTCGACCTGTAGGCCGACGAATAAATTTTTGATTACGGCCTCAGGTTCATTGGTATTCTTGGGAGAGAGTGCCGATACGACCTTCAGCCCGGGTCTGCACTTAGCGGTAATTTACAGTTTAATTACTGGTTCTGGTTTGGGGGAGGCGGGCCTACCCTGAATTTATACGGTGCTCGACATCACATAGTTAACAAGTTGTAGTCAAGTTGTAGAGGACAGGCCATACTACGCTCGAATCTGAGGATACGTATTTGTTTTTGCTCCGTTATAAAAATATTTTGTAGTAGTAATTAGTGAAGTTTGGACTGTAAAAAGTTATACGTGTGGTGATTGTTATCATAACTTTAATTATTTCTAAAAACACTACCAAAACGAACAGTGTGAAACATCAAAACATAAGAAAAACAAATTATAAAATATTGTTCAAAGTGTTAGAACGGTGCAAGGTATTTGTGTGTGAACTGGATAAAAATATTATCACACCCTCATTAGTTCCGGAATTCATCTGCTATAGGCTCTAAAAATTTAACAAGTCAGTAAGTGTGCAAATAGCGAAGGCGGTTAAGGCCGTACCTAAATAATAGTAACCCGAAAGTGTGGGGTCAAATCCACGCTACACATCGTTACTCTTTTTGTAATCCTTACATTTGTTGAAAACGATTGTTTTGAACCGGTGATTTTGAAAATCAAAAATGCCGAAGTGCGGAGCCTGCGGAAAATTTTTGGCAGTTAATGACGGCACAAAATGCTCGAAATGTCCGGGTTTTTATCACCGAGTCTGCGTCAACCTTGGACCCACGGCAACATTCTCGGCAAGTTGGATGTGCCCTGGATGTAAGGCAAAGGTACCTCGGGTAGACAACTCCCATACCCCCGTGAAGGGAACAGAGGAGTCAAGCTCATCCAGCAGTCCAGCAACGGTCAGCCCCACTGATAAAGCTGAAATCATCTCAGTTGCAATAAAAAACAACACTGTACCGGAAACTCAAGAGATCAGCCTAGCGATGGAAATCCGTGGTCTTCGCAGTGAGGTTAACGCCTTGCGAGATGAAATTCGTCAGTTTCGAGATGAGTTCTCAGGTCTTGATGATAAGGTGAATAAGTGCTATGACCGCATGGACTCCCTGGAAGGTCGTGTCAAAGAACTCGAAGAAAATACCGAGCAAACGAGTTCCCCGCGTTTAATTCAACTGGAAGAAACAATTGGGCATCTCCAGCAGCAGCTGAATGAACGTGAGCAGGAGTCACTACTGAACGATGTTCAACTGTCTGGTGTTACGGAGTTCGGTGGGGAAAACCCGGCTCAGTTGATTAACACCCTCGCACTTAAACTGGCAGTTAAGCTTGAAGAACAGGACATTGTTTTTGCTAAACGTGTTGGAAACGTTTTGCGTGACCACACCGAAGGCGAAGCGTCCCGCCCTCGAATTATCGTTGTCCGACTAGCAAGACGCACGACACGTGATAATTTGCTGAGTGCTGCGCGCGTCCGCCGCAACCTTACTACTGCTGACATCGAAGTGCCGGGAGCACCACACCGCATCTACCTCAACGAGCGCCTGACGAAAACTAACAGGCAATTATTCTACGAAACTCGACAAGCTGCTGGTCGCCTGGAATGGAAATACACCTGGACTAAAGATGGCCGCATTCTTGCGCGTAAAGAGGATGGAAAGTCGGTTGTGCACATCCGAACGGAGAAGGACATCTCGCGTTTTTTCATCTCTCAGTAGGTTTGTTCGTGTATAAAATAGAAGCAATTGCTATAAATGTTTTTTATGTTTTATGGAGGGATTACTCGCTGTCACGTGAGAATAATCAAATTAGTCCATTGTTTCGTTTACTGTTTAACTTATTCTTATTTTATTTATATTGTTTCATGTCGTTGCATACATGCTTTTTGTTTTTTGCATTACATTATTCAATTTGTTCTTGTCAGTATCACCCTATTAGCAACTTTAGATTTTTAAGTTACCATGTTTTACTTAAGATTTACGCTACCCACGGTGTCAGACCATATTTATATATTTTTCCAATACAGCTTATAATAATTATTCTCTTACACTACACTTTATCCATTTACCACAACAATCTTGTTTATTTGCATCTTTTATCAATCTGTGAGTTCTTTTACTTAGTTTATATTATAATATTCTTATTTATCGTTAGTAAATTATCTATTCAATGATGTCTACGACATACTTAAAGGTTGGTTTTTGGAACGCGGGTTCACTGGGCACAAAACACGACGAGTTTGTAGCAGCATTACTGGGTTTAGACGTCGACATTATGGCCATTAATGAGACGTGGCTGCGAACAGGGGAAGAAGGGCGCGCGCCCTCCGTACCCGGATATAGGCTACGGCATATACCGCGCCCATTGTCTGTCAAGAAGGGACGTGGTGGCGGTGTTGGTTTTTATATCAAGCACGGAGTAAATGTTCGAAGTCACTCATACTCAGCTAGCCCATTGCACACCACGGTCGAACAGATGTGGATAACAATTAGTGTGCGCGGTATTAAGCTAGCAATAGGTACCGCCTACCGCCCGCCCTGGCAAGATGTTGATCTTTTCCTAGACGCTGTATCTGGTTCTTTAAACTCTCTTACGAATTGTGAGTACACGATATTGATGGGTGATTTTAACATAAACATGCTTAATGACACAGACTCAAAGACGGACAAGTTAGTCTCATTTTTGAACTGCCTAGGTCTTAAACAGTTGGTACAGTCACCCACACACTTTACAGCGACTGGCAACTCTCTGATAGACATCATCTGTACAAACATTAAACCACGAACTGTGTCAGTTGATGTAATACCGGATCTAGGTGCGCACGCGTTGATTTCCGGTGAGTTCAGTTTTAAACGTCTGAAAATTCCATCGCGAACCATTACGTATCGACCGCTAAAAGACATTGTTGGGGAATTTTTTGATCAAGACCTCAACTTACTTAACTGGGAATCGTTAACCGAGCTGCACGATGTTAATACTATGGTCAATGAATTTAACTCAAATTTACTTACATTATTTGATATCCATGCACCTCTAAAAACTATTGTTATTAAGGAGTACTGTTACCCTTGGATTACTGATAATGTTAAATACATGATGCATTTGAGGAATAAAGCACATGCAGAGTATTTAAAAAACAAAAAAACAAATTCTAAAAAACTATATTACAAACAATTGAAGTCACTTGTTACTAGGTCTCTTTTTCTCGAAAAATCAGCGTACTATAAACACAAAATCAACAGTCAAATAAATGACTCCAGAGCGCTTTGGAAAAACCTTAAGTCTACCCTGCTCCCATCAAAACACAAAGAATTACCTCTGCACTTTGACGATCCTGACAAAATTTGTGACCATTTTCTGAATGTGCCAGGTGAGGATGTAATTAGTGATTCATTGCTTGCATATTTTAAATCCACGCGAAACAATGGTTCCACGTTTAGTTTGAAACCTACAACACGCAAGGAAATCGCAAACATACTGGCTACTATCAAATCGAATGCTGAAGGTTGCGACGGTTTCACCATAAATATGATATTACTTACACTACCCGTAACTTTGGACGCCGTGACTGCTTTAGTAAACACATCGGTCACATCCTCATCTTTCCCTGGGTTATGGAAAATTGCCAAAGTACACCCATTGCCGAAGACTCCTAACGCTCTGGACTTGAAGGATCTTAGACCTATAAGTATACTGCCGGTACTTTCTAAAGTTTTAGAGAAAGTAGTATGTGCGCAATTGGTTAAATTTCTGGAGACAAATAAAATCCTCCCAGATGTTCAATCAGGGTTTAGGAAGGGCCGTAGTACAGCGACGGCTTTATTGGATGTGACAGACAACATCTTGTCAGCTCAAGATAACGGAATGTGCACTCTTTTAGCGTTGCTTGATTTTTCACGCGCGTTTGATTGTATTAACGTTCCTCTATTATTGTCAAAGATGGCTTATTATGGATTTGACGAGGACACAATTAAATGGTTTGATAGCTATCTTAGCGATCGTACGCAATTCGTTGAAATACGTCGGGCGGATGGTTCAACAGTTGTTTCTAGACATCGCTCAGTGGGAAGAGGGGTGCCACAGGGCTCGATTCTTGGGCCAGTACTGTTTATTTTGTATTGTGCCGATATAGTTAAAATTATAAATAAATGCAAATACCATATTTATGCCGATGACACGCAGATATATATATCATTTAAACCAGAAGACTATGAACAAGCATTAAAAGATCTTAATACAGATCTTGAAAACATAGTACAATGGTCCAACGCCAACGCGCTTGCACTGAACCCTACAAAAACTAAGTATATGCTTTTTGGAACCGAAAACCAGTTAGCTAAAATTAAGCCCTGTGCCGGCTGCGTGACAGTTATGGGAGAGCCTATAGAGCGGGTCTACGAAGTACGTAATCTAGGTCTTATAATGGACACGGAACTTCGTTTTCACAAACACGTGTCTGAGTCTATCCGTAATTGTTATTATAGACTTAAGATTTTATACAAAGCCCGTCCCTATCTTAGTGAAGAATTGCGGGTATTGCTTGTGGAGTCTTTGGTTTTATCAAAGTTGAATTATGCGGACACGGTGTATGGCCAACGTCTACTGTCAAAAACTGTAAGGATGATCCAAAGACTTCAAAACGCCTGTGCACGCTTCTGTTTTGAAGTTCCCTTTAGGGGACATGTTACACCGTTCTTCAATGAGCACAATATTTTAAAAATGAAAGCTAGACGTAAACTCCACCTGGCGTGCCTACTCTTTGGTGTTATTAAGTCTCACTCCCCTTCTTATTTATATGAAAGACTGTCGTGGACAAGAAGACACAGAATCGGTGAGGGAAGAAAATGTTCTCAACAGCTTTCTATCCCCCGGCACAAGTCGGCGGCATTTAGAGGCAGTTTTCGGTACGCAGCTACTAAATGCTGGAATAATATCCCACCTCCCATAAAGTATAGTAAAAGCAGTTTGACTTTTAAATTAAAATTAAAAGAATTTCTCTTACAACATCAAAAAGATGCTGAAAATGTTCGAGCCGACATATCTGCCATTTGAGTAAATTTTTCTATATATATAATTATGTACGTATATACATATATTTCTTTTTTATTCCTAATTATCTTTACATTATTTTGCATATTTCATCAATTTTTCATTGTTAATAAATTATACCAAACCGATTATTATTTTATTTATTTTGTTTTAAAGATTTATTATTTTAATGCAGCGCACGTTGGGTATTTATTTATTCTAGTACAAATGGCAACGTTTATTTAATTTTATATGAGTTTTAACATATTTATTATTATATTATTATTAAAACGTACACATACTTCCCTTTCCTATTGTTTTAATATTCTAGTGTATGGCACTCGTGGGCTGCAGCTGAAAATCAGCGTCAGGTGGCGCACTTCGTGGTGTCATCTGACATCATGCTGAGCTGAGGCCCTTTTGGCATTATATTCACCGTTTTCTATTTTTTTAGTTTTAAGGTGTATTTTATTTTAAGTATGTAATGCCAATAAACGCATTTTTCTTTCTTTTCTTTTCTAGTCATATCCTTTCATTAGGTTCGATCGATGTGAACGAGAACATGATCGTTATGTAGGGCTCAGAGATTTTGTGTAGTGAATTCCGATGTAGTAGCTACCTACGTACTATGAGTATTCGATTAATTCTGACCCGAGGCTCAAAGTTACCGTCACATAAAACGAATTTTTAGAGTCAAGAGTATATACGAAGCCGTAATTGGTTCCTTTCAAATTATCATATTATTTTTGGTAAAATGTAGGATCTCTATTCAAGTCCGGCCCTGATAATAGACGTATGGCGCTCAGTGCAGACAATGCAGCTTAAGCAGTTTTCATTGATTCATATTAATAACTGGCTGACCCAGCAGACGTTGTCTTGTCCCTGTACCTAGCCTTCTTTTTCATGATTAAAAAAAAAACACCTCTAATATTGCAAGACCAAAATTAGCCAAATCAGTCCACGTTCTCGAGTTTTAGTGAGACTAACGAACAGCATTCATATTATGATAAAAGTTAAAGATGAACTGAAATGCACGAAAGATATAGTTTAGTTATAGCACACCCGCGACACTCCATAGAAACGAAACGATATAATTGCCAGTACACTAATACTAAAATAATAGACTGTACAGATACGTGCGTGAGTGTGCGTGCCTACGCGCCGCGCGAACAAAAACGCAGTTTCCAGAGCTAGTCATTCGACGCGGGGAGAGGTGAGGGACGGTTTCAGAGGGAGGCGGACCGTGTCGTTACTGTGGTACTAATACTTATACTGTGGTTATAGTATAGTTAGTTGAAATAATTGCTTTGACTTTGATATAAAGTTGAAAATTGCGTACCTATATGCGTGCAAAATTGACCTTTATTATTTATTTATACTTCATGCACAATGGTGCGCTTCATTTCTAACTAACTCAGAAGGAAAAAAAAAACAGAACTCCCATACAAAATCGATCAGCTGACTATTGATTTTGTATGGGAGGTCTGTTTTTTTTTCATATTTCGACCCATGTTCCTTGGAGAAAGTTGTTCAATTTCACGGATATTATCACCCCGAAAAATTTGGACGGTGACTGAAAAATAACCCTGTATATCACACATCATCCTTATAAACATTGTTCACATACCAGAATCCTTCCCTCCTGTCAAAACTGTATAGAGTTTGGAGAATAATAAAGCTATTCAGAAGTTCCCGTAACCTGCTATAATGGCTTGTGAATATGGTATAATGCATTCAGTTGTGAGGTTGTGACGCCCATCGCTTGGGAGTAGTACCCTTAACCCACTTACTGAGGAAAAACAAGCTATTCACAATGTGGTGTTTTCTTTCTGTTTTTCAAGCAAGGAATATAGGTTGATATTTTTAATGAAGTAATGGTTAATAATAAATTGCTTAAGAATTTTCCCTGTGATGTTTTGATACGGGTGCACTACGTTTTAATTAGTAGATTAATTATTGCTTTGTGTATGTACATTTGTGTAATTGCGTTGTATCTGCAAGAGTGGTCTTAATTGGCTGGCAAAATAAGGTAGATAATCGCCATAGTTATATGAATTGATTGGTTGTCTAATCATACTATAGTTCGGTGGTTGTCTTTGGTCTTTGGGGTGGATCAAAACGTTTTATAGATAACGTAAAATCTACGGCCACACCTGGGGTGCTATTCTCTAAGTAACACAACTTAAAGCTTGACGCTGCGGCAGCGGCGAGTTACATTTTCGTATTCATTAAACCTTTGCTTACGCAGTGCTAGTGCCACCTGAATTAACGACTTTTGGTGGAACTACTAAAGGTTGAATAATTTGACACTTTTCACAGTTGAAAAAAGATATTCGCTAAGCAAGAACAGTCGCCTAGCTCGACGTCGATTTCACGGCAAACACGACGTCGAGTTCGCCGTTGAGCCCAACTACGAATGGTAACGTTAGAAAATAGCATAGCTAAGTAGAGAACCTGCGGGTGCGGCCAAAACTGCAGTAGCATTTGTATGGAAGGGTCCACACCAACCCAGACAGCCACTGTCCGGAATACTATTAAAGCATCTCTAACCCAGAACTCTTCCACCAGAATGAGACCGGGCCTTTACTCATAATAAAAATATACAATAATCATAGAGCCCAAGTGTAATAATAATGGAATCAAATTCTTCGGTACTTATTTTATTTTGATCATACTCATCAAATTAGCGCATCGTAACGTAATCCCTGTAGCACGGTAATGATACTTTTACACAAACATATCCGAATTTTCCTTTTATTAATTGCGGGTGTAATTTCACAGCAATTACAACAATAATTATAATGAGAAGGATAATTTTTAGTATGAAATGTCTAATTGAATGTACATTGCCTGTGGTTGTTTTGTATTTATTTTTGGTATCTTAATTTCAGTACAAATATGTACAAATAATTGTGCGTTCAGTTATCTTTTTAAAAGGTTCAGTACAAACGTGAAGGCTTACAGTAGCTGCCTTAAATGTAGGTATAGAGGACGGACTTATTTCGAAGTTTTGTATCAAAGATGTGACAAATTTGTAACATTATTATTTATTGGCAGTATTTGAAACAGCATGTTTTTTTTTGAACGAAGTTCCTTAATGCGGCTTACGGTTAGTGCAAATTAATAGAAATCGTCACGTAACGAAATGCGCTTGTGTATGTGTACTATAGCGGACTTTTCCGCCTGCTCAGTTAAAAAAAAATCCCTCGGCGCCTGCGAAGTCAACGGGGCGGGCTAGAGAGCGCTTCCATGTTTTGAGTGCAAGCAAAAATGAACTTAGTGGTGGTCAGGCGGGTGTGTCCACGATAGTACATGTATCGAGCCTACTACAAACAAATGATGGTTTTTTAAGGGTGGGTACAGGTACAGATACGTACGTAAGGATCTTCGTTCCTTACGGGGGTCCCCCGACCGCACAAGTTTTTTGTATAATGTATGTTAGCGTATTAGTCTACCTTTAAAGCCTTGTATTTATTGCGGAATAAAGTTGCCAAATATTCTTTGAGAAAAATGTTTTTATACAGCTAGAAACATGTTCCATTGTTGGTGATAATATGACAATATAATAATGTTGCGCAACTTTTACTCTACTTTGTTTTAAGCGAATCCGCGGCTTAACTCACTATTCAGTTTCATACTTAGTAATAATTTTCCAAAAATATCTAAATTTTAATGATAATGATTTCGGCACAGCTTGAAATAACTTCAGCACAGCTACTGCATTGCGAACTTCATGGTGATTGGCTCATATGTTACCTGCTGCTCTTTCATGTGCCCTTGTGTGTCTGGCATATTCAATAAGCTGACATCATTTAAAAGCATACCCTCCTCTTTATGAAACAGAATTTTAGATAAGCAAAATTCAAGTTATAAACATAAAAAGAATAAGTATACATACCAGGAGGCTTTCATACATAGCCATCGGATGTTATTTGAAACCAAATCCGGAAAAAGTATAATAGGTAATGTTTTCGCCGCAAAAACTGGATAGTAAAAGGTAATCCCCGAAACAGGATAATGGTTCCTTCGGTCGACCGAAATCCCGTTTTAAGTTACATATCTATTTTTACGTCTATGTAAGTAATGTTGTACATATTCTACGGTAGGTATAGTTGTTTCTGTTATTTCTGTAAACTACTGCGGCTTGCTTGGACTTTTTAAACAAAGGACAATGCCAGAAACTCTATAGAACTTTGCCCCACTCAATAAAAGTCATGTGCGATATGTAGCATCTTACTGTGTATTTATTGCTAATAACTAAACATTAGTCTTAGTGACTGTAGAACTTGCGGTTTCCGTTTAAATCTAAAAAAAATAATGACATTGATTATATGTTAAATTATATTTTAGGTAAAATGAGTTTGTATTTTGTGGGTAGGTATTTCGTAATCCGCAAGTTCTAAAGAAAAACAACTTACTATAGAAAGGTTCTATATTCATTACAATTATTTTCATTAATTTACTTTTCTGTACATGGGTGGGGCAGGATCTAGCATTGTCATTTCGCAATGACAATCAGTTTATTTCTAACAGTTTTTACAATTTTACTCTAACCTTTTTCTATAACAAACCTGAAAAGATATCTACTATACGATCGCAGCTAAACGTCACGATTAAATAAACATAAAAGGTAGGCACCTACCTTCATTGGACAATGTTGTTATTTCTTTCATCCTATTTACATTGTCTTTGCTCAACGTAAATCCTAAAAGTTAACTCCAGGGAACGTGTTAATTAATGGTACCAATCCTAAGGCAATTACTCTGAAATCTGTCTGTTTGTACACTACTTGAATTTTAAAGGGTCCCCGACTAATAAAATAGGACACTTCGGTTCTATTAGAGGGTGTCGTAAGGGTTTTTATTATGTAAACCGGGGTAGCATCCGCATTTGTAAGTATTTGGGTGACTACATTCATTCCGTGTTACCGATTTTTCAAAGTAATAGGAAAGTTACCCTTTTGTCACGTTTGTTAGAATAAAGCCATTATGATTATTCTTGTTTAAATAAAGAAATCTATCATAAATAACAAGACGTCATCTAAAATAAAAAAGATCCGATCAGGAACCTGAGAAGTTCCAAAATAATATTTTCATTAGGTACAGCACGTGGCCGGGCATAAATCATGTTTTTTCTCCAAACAAAGGCACAATACTGAATTCTGGTCGATTAACGATTATTCAATTCATTCCGAATCATTACCATCATCATTTTCTTTCACGCGTGATTGAACAACCGATTTCATTCCGTATTACAGTTTTTACAAATAAAGGAAAATCGTTAGGGCACGTCGGATAACATTGACTCAAGGAAAGTGAGAAAATGAGGGATTACGAGTCGGTAGCAGTCAGTAAACATTACTTTCTGTTAAGGCTTCCATAAACGTTAAGGATAATTTTTATCTCGAGAAGAGAAAAATACAATAATAAAGACTATAATGAATCGGCCTTCACAATGCGTTCAAGAGAAAGGCCAACTTCGACAAACTTGCAGAACTAGTTAAATGAGGAAGCGGTCCGTATCAAGTGCGCATCGGGTGACTTTGAAAAATAGTCGCCAATAAGTCTCGTTTCGCATTCGGCGCGATCGTCCGTCAATGTCGGCGTCGGTCGTCGGTCGTCGGACGGGCGCGGGCCAATAAATGTCGCACGAACCGACGGATCGCGCGCTCGTCCGCACTATTACCACATTAACCACTCCACGGAAAATATTTAGGACGAGCTTCTTTAATATACTAGTTACGTCTTGCTTAGATCGGTAATTTTCTTCGAAGGAGAAATAGAGATTAGTTTGTTTTATAGGCGCTAGGCGGTTTGTTGTTACTTACTTGGAAGGGTTTTTTTTTAATTTAAGAATTAACAATATTGTTATACAATTGGGCTAACAAAGAGGAACACAAACAAACGTTTGATTGAAATCTTAATGTCTTAAGTTAGCTTTACATTTTAAATAAGACTCTTTTAGATAATAATGAAATTAGTTTAACATGATCATCGTTTATAAAACTGCGCAGCGTCACAAACAGTGTTGGGCCCTTTCTGTATCGATTTATTATTTTAATTACTCTCTACACTTACAACCAACACGTATAAGGAGTCAACAATTAATATGTTAATAAAACCTTGACCATTTAATTAACAATAGAAAAAAAAATACAATATAAATGTCACCAATCATTAGTTGTAAACGAAAGAAAGTAAGAAAAAAAAATGTAATAAAAAATACGGGTGCCCAAATTAACTAAAAAATGTATAATTTTTTTTTATAAAATGTCCACATTCAATTGTTGAGCAGAGTATTGAGCATCGAGATAGCCTACAGTTTTGATCCAACGAGTACATGACAAAGAGTGACATTATTAGAATTAATTTTGTTTAATGATTACATTAATTAATTAACAGTGCCATAGTTACTCATCTATCTAACAACATAACTCCAAAATTACAATATCAGCAATAGATTATTTTCATAAATTCCTCACTTTGATATGCTGATTTTCTAGGAGACCAAAGATCGCATAGCAACATTATGGAACACATTAAAATCCTCAACTCCAGATAGAGGCTTTGATAAGTACAAACTTATTTCTGCTCAAACAGTTCGGTTCTACTACCTACCTACTATTGGAAAACCGAGAAGTTCTACAGAATCCAATATAATAAGTAACTTTGTTATATGATTTACACGGTGGAAAAATCGTAAAGTTTGTTAAAAAATAACAATGTTTATGAAACTCTACTTTTCATTATTTGTCCTTTTACTAACCAAAAGTTTTAAAAAGTGGTTCTAAGGGTTACACCAACGCGATCAGCACGGGCTAATGGTTTGGATTTAAATCGATTATAGACTGTTTTTCTAGGTCGTTATGTACATGAATCGATTCGACGTCAACCGTGCCCTATGATTGCTAATGGATCGATGAAAAAAATACGACGCAAGTTTGATCGATTGTCGTTCGATGTGCTATCCACGTCGCAAACATCGATCACTCTGAGCACCTTTACGTTGTAAACTTGACAAAGTCATCAATAGGACGTTATGTGTCTAGGTGTAATAGCACCTTTATATTATTTTATAAAAATGACGTACAGGGGATTGTAAGCTTCTACCGTTGACACGCACAACAATATCATTGAGTATCTACAGCAGTTTGTAAACGTCCAAACCGAACATTGATCTCAAACAGCACTACTCAGGGGAGTACATCACACCGAACGCGGGTTATACTAGTATCCACCTTAGAAGGTATGTATATTTACATACAGTATGAATACAAATGAACACATTGCATGCACTGCTGGACGTTGCCTCCCAATCACTGCAAGTGTTGTCACCATTGCTTGTTAGAATGGTGACAACACTTTTAGGATACTGTTATCGCTGTCACGTCTTTGTAACAAGTCAGGAATGTTCGCGGCAGTGGGTTTTTTTTTTTATTGGGACAAGCCCGCCACTTTATTCCCGAACCACTGCAACTCCTGTAAGCCAGAATCAACAGTGGCGACCACCAGAAAAGCGCCAAAGCAATGAAGCTCGACGAGTCCCAGAGAAACGATTCAACTGTCTTAGATCCCGCAACGAAATTAATCAGAAAAGAACAGCGGAGGAATAAGAAAAACATATTTTCCACTTCCCTCCAAATCAAGCAGGAGACAGAACAGAACTAGGCCAATAGGCACAAAGGGACGTTTACAACTGGGAGAAGCCCAGTTGCTAAGCACCACGAATTATAATTGACATAATTAATAGGCCCTAAAAAGTGAGCTGTTACATTAAATTTGATTCTAGTGATGGGTATTGACGACTTATTTGCGATCATGCGTAAAAGAGCTACTACCTCGCGTGCGTGACACCAACAAACACGTGGCTGGCAACAGTCTCCTGAGTGTAGTTGCTGGGAAGACTGAGAGCCACTTGATGGGGCACCCGTGCGCACGTGTTGTTGCCAAGTGCCTCTTGTTTTAGTAATGTTATTTATTTGTTATGTTTTTGTTTTAGTTATCTAAGTAATGGAGGGGCCTTTGCTCTGCAGTGGGACGGTACAGGCTAAATATAATAATATCTAAGTAACGTCCGTGTACGCGTCAAATGTTGCATCGTTATATATTGTCAGATATATCGTCAGGCGGTTGCCGCAGCCCGGACATTAAGGTAGCTAACGTAGTCACTACTAATAAAATTATGGGTAATCTGTCTGAATCTAAGACTATTAAATGAAATAAATAAAACGGCCAGGGTTCTGAAAGATAAATGGTAGATGACAGTTTTTATTTAGATTGATGTCATTTCACAAGAAGGCTTTATCCCCACTTTATGCTCCTACCATTGACATAAATCCTAAGTCGTCTTTTACGACACCCACAAATACTAACGTTCGTAACAAAGACGCGCAACTTCATTATTAAAAAGTTCGCGCATGCTCAACAACATTGTATTAATCTGGGCTTTGAACAGAGTCCTCAGTTAGAAGACAATGATGCCGCAACGCTCAGCTCACCGAGCAAAGGAATGGCCGACGTTAGCATACATAATGTCCTCGGACAAAGCAAGATTTATTTGAGGTGCCACTCCGCCGGATCTACGGCACTACAGCGTTACACGGAACCCGGGAACCAAGACGCTTATACCGACATTTGTTGCATCCCAGTTTACATAATGTTCCCAGATAAACGCTAACATTGCTCTTGTTTACTACCTAAGTTGAAATTCAAAACACAGACATGCATATTGTAACGGAACTCCGCCTAAGTTATTAACAAAGAAGCGGACACAAATCCTTCCCTGAAATTACTCCATCTGTCCGCTCTCTTAATCCTCAGGACATCCTTTTGGGAGCGTGGTTTGGACCGTACATTGTACACTTTACGTGTCCCTAGATACCTCCGTGGGACCTGATGTCGAGGTGGTATTTAACAATGTAACGTTTCGAGGTATACCTACAGTAAATTCTGTAACTGTAACGTGTCCAGTGAAACGTTACGGGATTCAGTGAGTCTCCTTAGGCGGATAACATAAACATGTGGTGGTTGTGCAAAGCTTCGGTTTTCATGTGCGCTTACAGTGAGGGTGAGTTGCATTGCATCGCATCGGTCGCCGGTCGTTGGTCGGCGATGCAAACAGCGACAAAGCGCCAACTTAAACATGCCCGTCGAGCGTGATGTTTGGACTACAGCGGATTTATAATTTAATACATAGATGGGATGTCTGTCCTTTGTTCGGGAGCTACCAAGACTTGAAGTTATTACCTAGTTAAAACTTTACAACCAATTTCATGCGGAATAATGGAAAAATACTTTATTAAAATGACAGAATAGAATGTCCATTTATTTTCGTTAACAAGAAAAGGAGTTTTAATTTGGTCCAAAAATGAAATTTAAATACAGACTCATAGCTGGAGGGCGTGGAAGTATCAAATTTCTTTTTTGTTATTTTCTAAACAGCAGCCTTTATCCGAGCCGAGTTGTTAGGGAAGTCGTCGCTTTCTCAACTTTTTGATTAATAGACTGTACCCACGTCTCACACATCCGCTGAGGTCCACCATTTGGCCAAAATGGCGAGATAATACCACCAGGCTTTAAAACTTTGATCGCTATCGGTGTTCCTTACTTATTGTTATCTAACTTTGGCGAAAGAGAAATGGTAGATTAGTACCTACTTTTACAACCGAGGTTTATTTTATGGCAACATGGTTGGTTAAAACACAGTTTAAATAATAGAATGGTCAGGCACACTTAAGCTGGAAATGGAAACCATAAAAATAATAGGGTATTCGAGGAACCAATAAAATATATTTGAATACATATCAACTACACCCATTTCAGTTTGTTTTATACCCAGTAAATACAGGGGAACAAATAATAAACTACTTATACGACCAATTTCTGGAAGCCGGTAAGTTTATATCGCCATTACTGGGGATAATCTAAACAAATGCGAAGTATATTCCATTGGAAGACGTTCAATCAGACTTTAAGGCGGTGTAACTCGCTCTGGTGTCGTAACTTTATATTCGCTGAGGAGGAAATTCACTGAGTTTACGTATTATGTATGCAAAGGGAGATCGTAAGGTCCAGAAAGATCCCATATTATATCGTGAAGCGGTGGATTCACTCAGATGTAGATAGTAGTGTCAGAGCAGTACCCATAGGTAAGGTACCTATGGACCTCATCATAAAAACCATAACCATGCCCAATACCAATCCATTTCCGTGACACGATTATTAAACATTTGGAAAGAAAAATTTACTGTTTAATAACTAAAATGTTTGATGTTATGAAAAGTTTGACAAGAAATTTACTCTTTGATAAAATTATTATTTATCGAGCACTCGGCAGCCAAACGAACGTATTTAAACGATTTGAAGAAGGTGGCTGGCAGCGGATGGATGCGGGGTGCCCAAGACCGGGTTGGTTGATGATCACTTGGGGAGGCCTACGTTCACAAGTGGACCATAGGCTGATATGATGATGATATTCAATTAATAACAAGCTCACGTCTCGACAGGCACCGGAATAAAATAGCATCGAGATAGGTATTATGTAGATATGCGTAAAGAAAAGAGAAGTACGTACCTAAATACTGAGAGAAAAAGAAATAAATACTTCAAAAATCGATTTAATTACAGTTCTCATGTTCGCTACAAGGTGGAGTAAGTGAAAAGAAACATCGGAATAAAATAAATTATGCATGAAAGATAAATTATGTTCGCCTTGTTCTTTTTCGCAAATCCAAATACACATAAAAATATTCTACGCGTTTCAAATTCACCTCATTTAAAAATCTTTTGTTATCTCTGGATCACGTAAGACGCTGAACTCTTGGCTCTTAAGATTTTATTTTTTAAGTTAAACATATTGTTAGACTGAAGGGACGATAAATTATTAAAAGCAGAGTTTAGATACATAATCTTTTAAACTACCTACTCTAACAGCTGAGTCCAAAAAATATTGTATTCAATGATTTATCAATGACTTTTCATTGGAGCGAGGTCTATGTTCTAAAATAGTAATGTTTATCTATGGTACCTATTAGCTATGTTATGTTATCTATGACAAGTCGATGTCATCAATGGGATACTGATTGTGATTGAATAAAGTTAATGTTGTTGAATCCTTTTCAATCTTTTATTATAAAACAGTCTACCTGCACCTGCTTAATTAAATTTAAGGGGGTAATCTCAATAGACGCTGGTACCTATATCTGTTCAGTAGGCATGTGGAAGCATTCCAGTTTGCGGGGACATTCCAATAATAGCGTTGGTGGCCCGCAGAATTCTGGGCTCCTGTTGGTTACCAATCGCTAACTACATACCAGGGTTAGAGAGAACTAAATTAGGGGATAATGCGCGCCATCCACTAATTACTTTCAGTGAGTAAGAATTACGAAGAATTGATTTCGTTTTCATCAATAAAAAATAGGGAACGCAGAACCAAAATATAGACAATGTTTGACATCGTCATTTTTATGATTTAGAAATTATTATTCTAGAGCACTTTTATCTAATTGATACTTTAAATATTATTTATGATGTATACTTTTCAGTCATTACAATAAAAAGGCTTTATTGTCTTCGAAAAAATGAAGAAATGTATTTTATTATGTGCTAACTTTTTAGGCAGACATTTTTATCTAATAGATAGGTGCTTACTTTAGGCGCCCTGCGTAGGCGACAAATGTTTTAATAAAATAAAAACAAATGATCCACATTAATCTTCACACTTTAAATAAAAAGATTGAGAAGGTAATCGATTCTTTCGTGTACCTCGTATCGTACTACGTTTACTTACATCTAATGGTTTTGTGGAACACAAAACCAAAATTACCTTTGTAAGGTTTGGCTCACTTCAAAGGTCTAATTTTTCGAAAATAAAGTTAATCGAACCGATTTGCTCTGGTATGCATCATTTATTTCATCGTACTTTTTCTTTGAATTCGCATATTTACCGTAGCTATTTCAATATGATAAATATTCGATTGATGTAAACAAATTCTTTATTACATATCTTAAGGCTATCTTTCAGGGAACCATTTAAGAAATATCGTTTTGTGCATAAATATATCTTTTTATGTCTTTGACTGTATGTATATTAGGGACCTACTCGAGAATAAATAATGTTATTACATTATTTATAATATTCTGTATTTCAAAATCTCCTTTTGCTAAAACGTCATTACATTTTTGTTCATAGAAATTATTGACAAGTTTTTTGACAGTTTATATCGCAAAATGTTTAATGTGGACCGCCAAGAGAATGAACAAATCTATACTCGAGCAACACATAAGAGCAACACATAAGAGATAGACTACCCACGATCTGTTAACAAAGGACTGTTGGTTAGTTGTATTGATCATACCTATTGCCCGTCAGGAACAAGATAACCTTGAAAAGTTGATGGTGACGGTCAAGGTAGATGGGAGAAGACCTCGCAGACTGTCACCTAACCGCTAGTCAGACAAAATTACCGCCCTCACTGAACTCTCAGTTACGACCGCCATGAGAGAAACAGAGAACCGAACGGTTTTCAGGGACTCCACATTCAGTACTGTTAAACGCGACTATGAAGAGATGTTAACTGTCCTACCTTTACATTTAGTTAGTTTCTAAATCTATCAAGTAATGCCCGGACTTAGTTACCGATTAAACGTGGATATTTTGTCGGCTATGTTTAAAAAACAACGTGTGTGCCAACACGTTGATTTTTAAACGTAGCTGACCAAATATCAACAACAATAATAGTACTTACTTACCTAATTTTTTCTTAATTTGAAAATATAAAAAAACAATTGCCAATCTAGCAGACAAGCACGACTTTACGTAAAATAAAACAACAGCTTTATTTCAAGTGTTGCTGACGCATTTCGATGCCACATTACTATTGGGCAATTCGTGTAAAATATAAGGGTTGACCGCAAAGTTTCGCCGTAGTTAAACCACTTACAATCTCTGCCAACTGCCTGCAGAAGAATTTCCTAACGGCGGTCACGGGTTGACCGCTCCACGAACGTTTATGACTCGCCTTACGAGATGATTAATGTGGCAAGGGTCTGATAATGATCTGATTAGTTCCGGGGAACAAGCACACGTTGGTAAAATAATATGAGGTTACAGCTCTATTATTCCAGTGCTGCCAATAACCTGATATTTTATGAGCAAATTGTTCTACAAAGGTTTGAAGATTGGTAATTTATCTTCAATATAAAACTGTCAACACACACTGAAATCTCTACGCGTAATCACTGAAGGTAAATTGACAATGTAACAGTCAATGAAGTGTTAATTGTAATACCCTAAGGCTTATCTAGACAAAGGAGTTTAACAATATCTCATTTGCCGTGTTATTAACGCGAATATAACTTCTCCTTTAAATTATAAGTAATGTACCTTTTTAACAACGTGAACTTACTTTAATAGGCACCTATTTTTCACAAAAATTACACCTGGAAAAACATTATACACAAGTTAAGCGTTCTCGCGGAGCTCCACCATTTAATATTACCGTACTATGTTATCCTTTCTTGGAAGTTTTGTCAGTGAGAAAAAAGCAATTTTCACACTGAAATACTTGTTTCAAGAGGTTGTCAGAAATAAAGTTTTATTCAAACAAATCCCAGCGTTGGGGACACTCATCTCTATTCTGCAGGGTAAGGCCGCAGCCGTCGCTTAATTTACACCGAATATGTGACACGATACACGACGTTTATTGTATAGTAAATTCTTTTCTAGTTGCAAAATATTTTAAAACTTATCTGGAGACATGGTGCACATGTTTCCACAAAATTATTATATTGGCTCAACACATTTCATTGTATATGTTCGTTTTACAACACTTTTCATGACTTTTGTCTTTGGTACCGCCAAAACAACGTTTCGTTTTCACCATAAAGATAAAACTTACAATACGAACAATAGTTTATAAAACATAAAGTCCGAAAACATACCTCTGGTAAATAGTTTCGTGATAAAACTATTTTTATTACCTACAATTGTGTTCCATAGTCGGAAGAATACAATGTGTCTGAATCACCATTAATACCTTACGGCTAATTTTCTCGCAGGATCTAGGAGTCCATTTGATAGCTTATGGGTCATTTACTTTGTTACAAAAGGTTATAACAGCGAAAACAAAGCATTAATATGTACATATTTCATAAAGCATAGCCCTTGTTTATTTTGTGGAGCAAACATAACGTCTCGTATTTGCTAAAGGAGAGACGAGAGCCTTCAAATGGGTAACGGTAGAATGGGGGTTAAACGGGTAACCGAAGAAATGCTTCGGAGTGAAACACTATACGATGAATGTGCGGTACACTTAGAGCGATCCCCTCACCACACACATACTATGTACGTAAGTATACGAAGGATATAGGTACCTAACAGAATTGAATTTCTTAGTCATGTTCGCTGAGTTACTCCTACGTTGAAAGCTTGCCTCCTGCCTACACATTTTTCAAAGCCCGCATATTTACATGAAACACAATACGTTTCAGTAAAAGGATACCAAATATACGATGAGTTTTGAGTTATTGATAGTATTCGGGTTTAATTAAATCATACCACGTATCTAAAGGTTAGTTTGTTGGACTCTGTAATACATTTCTAAATAGACTTAGATAAGAAATTTTAGATTAAACTTGGAAAATCCAGTTAATCTTTATTTTATACAAATAAAAATTGTTTTCTGAGTAAGATACATTTGTGGCATTAGCTGGTTTTAAAATTGCTAGGTTTATTCGCAACAAATTAATCATGAACTGGCCCAATGTCACAAAAACTTACTCAGAGTTAGTTGCTAATACGAGGTTAAATTACAAGTATATCATATATTTTAGGCCGGGTTCCTTACTCGGAGTTAAAATGATAACCCTGGCTGGTGCAAGTGAACCTTAAACCCCCACACAACAAAAATATTCTTTGTGAGAATCTAATAGACATAATACAATGAAAAATGAAACAAAGGCTTTGGGTCTGTTTAAATATAAAATCAATTGATGTTTTTTTTTAGATCAATGGAGAAAATCATAGGTTTGTAGTTCACTGAATCTATTAAAATGTTTCACTTTCAAACGTCAATTCCCTAAATCTGATTGAGATGCTTAATTGTTTGCAAAAATAGCGCTATACAATTTTTTTGTTTTACTATCTAACTGAGATTTTGTTTATTTTCTAACTACTTATATACTATAACTATTTTTGTGATGAAGCTAAAAAGGTCACTAAGGATGGGTGGGTATTTTAAACTACGTTAAGCGTATTTGTTATGAATTATATTTTCATATTCTTAGTTTATTATGATAGACTTTTTTTAAATGAATGATTACTAGTCTTTGGATACATAAAGCGGGCTGCCGTTGTAAGACGATTAAAATGTCACGTGAAGACGATGTACAGAGGCCTAGAACATTAAACTACAACAATCTGTCAAATTTCTTTGATAGATTTTGAACTTAATTTAAAATTTACAAGGTTCAAATTCATTTGGGAAAGTTTGGTTGGCTTGATATGCTGGCGTCAGTACTGGAATATAACCTCTTCACTCAAGTGATACAATGTATTATCGATTAAGAATTGACAGCTATGTTCATAAAGACTTAGTGCTCATATAGGAGTCATATAGGACCGTAGAAACGTTAAGCAACGTTGAAAAATCATTGTACAATTTGACAATTAATGATAAATAATTGACGAAATGATAATGATAATTAATTTTTGAGTAATTGTGACTGGCTCGTTGGTGTCGTGGACGCAAAGCGCTACTGCTGAGCTTGGGGTCCTGGGTTCGATTCCCAGTACGGGTAAAGTGTTTATTTTATTTATTTAAACAAATCCATTAAAAAATTCTCAATAGCAGCCTGGAGCTTGGAAGCAGGCGGTGTAACACCCCCGTGCCTCGGAAAGCAAGGTAAGTCGTTGGTCCTGCCCCTGATCTCTCTCCAGTTGGATTACCGTCCCATCAAACTATAAGAGTGAGGGAAGAGGGAGTACACCTGTGTTTGCGCACACACTAGCTAGTCTGCACTGAGATCAGCCATTGTCACCGACATTAGTTCAGGATGTTGTAATAACGTATAACGTTGTGCTTTATACTTACTGTCCATAGACTGTATTCAAAATTCTTCTAATTCTTTGTAACTAGTTTACCTACACTTCTTTAAATAACAAACTTGATGAAACACGTCTTCTCAAATAGAAAATTACAACAAATCGTTATCAGCACAAATATAGCTCAAGTAGGTATTTGTTTATTCAGAAAAGAAAAGACGTGTTTCATCAGGTTTGTTATTTATAGAAGTGTAGGCAACCTATACTCCGTTTACAATAAGATTAGACATTTATACAAACCTGTTTTACAGTCCGTTCAACTGATTTTGACTTGTTGTAAACGGAGTATAGTTAAATTCAATTAGAATAATTTTGAATACGGTACAAAGCATACATACATACAGTATAAAGCTAGTATTATTACAACACGCCCCCTTAATCAAAATTCTCACAAATAAATCTAATATATAAAATTCTCGTGTCACAGTTTTCGTTCCCGTACTCCTCCGAAACGGCTTGACCGATTCTGATGAAATTTTTTGTGCATATTGGGTAGGTCTGAGAATAGGCCAACATCTATTTTTCATCCCCTTTTTTCACCCCTTTTTCATCCCCCGTAGATCGGGACAGGACAACGTCTGTCGGGTCAGCTAGTAATATATAAAAACGGACTCAAATTAAGGCTACCAAAGATGAACGTGACAAGCAGTGCGTTAACTATTGTTAAAGGATCAATAAAGAGGCACAATTCAGCTGTCTATCATTAAACTGTAGAACTTGATGAACAAAAAGTAAACAAACCGAATAGTTCAAGTACAATCAATGGTGGAAAGTTTGATCAGAGTTGGAAGGTTCATTTGTTGTGTGGCGAGCGAGCGAGCGCATTCCGCGTACGTGCTCCGAAATATAAACCAAACCCGACGGAATAGACATAAAAAGGCTATATAATTAAACCTTATTAATCCGTATTTATGGCCACAGCTAATCCCTTCGTATAGTTACGAGTTATTTATTTCCATTATGACGACAGACCGTGAAGTGACGCGACAATGGCGGTGGGCTATTGAATCGAGTGCGCCCACCCGACCCGCCTTTTTATAAATTATAAAGCAAAATGGAAAAACATTATGTTTCCAACGTGACGTGCTGGGATAGCCACTTCATTTTGATTAAACGTGCCAGCCCAAGACGTATTTGGAGATTTCTTACTTAGAAAACCACCTCAGTAATGAAGATTAGACGCCTACTTTTAGAACATTACTTTTTTTTGCTGATAGCAACAAGGCTTCGAATATAATCCGATTTTCTGTAATTTTCTAGACTCTAACGTAATCCAATTGAACGACCCAACCTTGTGGATAATATAGAATATTTACTTCGTTTCAAATTGGAAATTGGGAAAATTAAAACTAATTTTAGTTTAAATATTTTAATACTTGGCTGTCGTTGAAACTATGCTATATGAGGCCAGTTTTTGATGCCTATTCTCACACGTTTTCGTAGTAATAATATAATTAATAAAGACCAAACACTTGAGCTGTTAATGTTCAAAATATTGTACAGTAAAAACAAACAATAAATAAGCCGCGAGGAGGGCTCGGCGTCTCAATATGTCCCCGGCGGCCACTCGTATTGCGCTGCGTACATTATTTCAGCTGTTCGCACATAATTTACAACAAGAGCCTCTATTTTGCAATTACACTTTTACGGTAAAATATGATATAGCACCTCAGACACTTTGTACCTATTCTGTTTGATATAGGTCCCGAGAATTCTCGCTTTTTAGTGATTTAATACCAACCTTTTGTCGACATGTTAACTCTACATCACCACTCTTACCTGAAACGAAAAAAGTAATGGATTAGTTCTTTGAAAACTTTTATTACATTAAAACATGTTTTTGTGCCACTGATGTTGAAATTGGATTTGTGATTTCGCCGAAATATCTTTTGAACTACCACAAGTTGACTTTTTTATATTTAAGCTAACCTGCGGCTGTATTTCGTTAGATCTGCGAAATTACAGTTACAAAAATTATTACAGTTCATTGTACTCGTATTTCTTTGTAAATATAATTTAAACGGTATAAACCACAAAACAAATGAATGGAAAAGCCCAAGCGGATAGCAACAAATAATTAAACAATAAAATTCGAGCGGCAGATTTGGAATACGGCAGTGTGCATACTGAAGAATAAATGAAACATTTATCACTGTCAGGCTTTAACCCGCGCCCGACCCGCCCGCATCACTTGCTTGGAACAATAACCCCTCATCTGTATACAGATGCAAACGCATTTGGAATGAAAGGATAACTGTCTTTTGCTTGGTAAGCCTCATTTCATACGTCATCGAGCATTGAGAAACGATTTCAGCGCTTTCTGTTGATTTGTTTTCAGTTTAAACGAGCAAACGTCGCCGGCGGCATCGGTACGAGTCACAAGCAACTGACAACAACCTTTTATTAAGTCAGCTCCGCTTTATATGGAATCCAATTTTCCCGAAATCCAATTATTTTGATTATTACAAAGAATTGAATAAATATATACCTAAGCTTGAACCTATATTTTATTTAATTACCGCAGAAAGTTCTTTGCTCAATAATAGGACCAGCAAATGTTAAATAAGTTTTGTTATTTGCTCAAGACATGTCTACGTGCGAACACCGTCCCTTTATGAACTTGGGTTACCATGTCACGTAACGGCGAAGACACTCGTGATGAGGGAAAATATCTAGGTGCTTATTTTTAATCATTACATTATTAGTACAAACCTTGTAACATGTGAATTTTGTTACCTTTCAAAGCGGATTATCCAATAATTATGAATGGATTCTTAGTTTATTATTAAATGAATTTGAAGTATTTACTGTCGATGTTTGTACCTTTTAAGTAAATAAGACTTCTGTACTTAAATGTCTTTTGATTGTCATTAAGAAATGAGTTGGTCTTTTTGTCAATTTAATAAAAGAACAATAAGACCAATAAATTCAAATTTTATCAGAAAATCATCGAAGTCCTGGCAGGAATGTTCTTGAAAAGATTCATTAATTTGCAATTCTAAAATCAATGCCAAGTAAGAATTTAATAAATCCCTCTCTTTAAATATCTACTGAGTCGCATTTTAATAATTTGGCTAATAATAAATTCGTGTCATTATGGAGAGTGCCGCTAATTACTAAAAATCCAATTAGTGGGCATTGAAATTAAATTAACGGTTTTGCATTTTCAATTATAAGTATTAAATATTATGAATGGCGTAGTTAGGAATTAACGAGTAGGTCCTTGCCATACACAAAATTTGTCTCGTGGTCAAAAATGTAGGTTAGGTAAATGCCCGAAATCTACTACTTAAATGAAAAGATATATTCTAAGGGTATACATATTGCAATGACCACTCAAAAAGTTGAAAATCCTTTCGGTATTGTGAATCAAGTTACAAGACCCGCCAACAAAGCCCTTAAGCAAAGAGTTGTGTAAAAATATTGAAATGTATTCATAGTGAAGCACCATGGTAAGTAATCAGGGTATTTGAAATAAAATCCACGGAAACCTTTCGGAAAAAACTTCCCTTTTGTCCCACGGGGCAACGTAAGCAGGTTAAAATAAACTTTTTCAGGAGCTCGTATTTTAACATTGTCTCGCATTGTTCGATATAAATAAATGTTACTCGTAGAATTTGCATATGGAAAGAAAAACGTTGGTATTACTTACAGAAAACATAAGTACTTACAAGTATCTGCATTGATGTTGTCAGAAAACATTTCATCTTCTACTTAGATAAATCATTAACTCCTAACCTCAACAATAAACTGAGAAAGGCCATGAATAACATCCAATACCTGTCTCGTGAAGTATCGACCACTCTCACTTATAACCTCTTGACTGCTCTATCAAATCCTACTTCTGATCCCTTTCTATTGACACTTGAGAAAACAATAGGCAGGAGGAAGACATGGTCCTGATTAAAGACCAAATATATCAAAGAGGAGATAACTAAAGCCGTATAATAAACAAGGCAGTCCGATAGAGATAGGGTATTGATTCTAATATATTATGCAGACGACGAAAATCGAATCCGATCTCGACCGTTTATTCTACAAACTAATGCAAACACAGACCAAAAGTAATTACGATAAAGAACCCCAAACATGACACCATGTGGACCCAATTTAAAGATCCAAAAACGGGATAAAGTTCCACAATCGTAGCTGTTATGTAACTAAAGCGAGAGTTAAAAAGTCAAGAGATAATTAAAAGATTATTTTTAAGTCGCAAATGTTTATAATGTAAGTTAAACAAGGGCGCAGTTTGCAAGAAATGTTCAAAGTCGGAAACTCGTTCGTCGTCTGCAGGAGGGTGAAACAAGCCCGTAAATTCGCGTTTCCGTGTCATTTTCCATAACAATGTCAAAACTCTTGTTATGAACACATTATTTTGTTGGAACAAAAAACTGTGCAGTCTGAATATTCTCGGCGACTGAAGAGAAATGCAAAGTTTTGGTGGTGCAATCTTTAACAATGAAAGTACTGCTACAATGAGAACAACGTAAGTAGTAAGTAATAAAATGTACTTGAACAATACCTCGCAAACAGTATACTTTGTGTGTTTGTTTACAGAAAATCTCGCCGTTTTTTTAATACCTATTTTCTTTATGTACTTCGACTGAGACTGAAATATGTTATTGATTTCTCGTGTCGCTTTCATTCGCATACATCCATTTATCTCTGCACAGAAATATTCTCTTATTTACATGAATGTAGAACACATATTTATGTGAAGAGGAAACATCTTAGCATAACCGCGGAGTAAAACTAAGCGTAAACGAACCTTTTCTTTACAACGTCACTAAAACGTTACTGCCGCAACACATTCTGTGTTTCCGTGAACGTGACGTTTTTCCTGCTATACCAAATAATATTTTTGTAAAGAAAACAAACAATGCATGTGTATGTCTTCGTATGGGCACCAGTAGCTTTAAATTATTTCTAAAAGTTTTTGATTTCCCGGTGTTCCATTTGATTGTAAACATTTCTCTTTTATATGAGTTCATTGCTTTTCAATTGATGGAGATCCGCTATTTCCATTTCGAACAAACAAGTTTCAATTCTGAAAACTGATTCATAATGTAACATCTGTATTAGAAACCGATTTCGGGGAAAAATCTGTATAAGAAACAACAGTTTCTTTATAAAAATGTATAACAAACACTATGGAAAAACCAAACTTTTCGTCACCTCCAACCTCATTTACCTATTCAAGTTCCCGGTATCAGAAAATCAGATTATTCTTTGAAACACAAAACACAATATTATGCTGATAGGCCTTTGTTATCATAGTATCGTATAAACGAGGCTCATGACAGCAGAACAGTTAATTACGAGAACAGGTTTTCAGAGTCAGCCGAACAGGATTAAAGAGGGGATGCTGCGTAACCATGCAAACTTTGAAATCCAAATGAGATTCGATGTGATAGCGCGCCCCACCGACAAATACCGTAACGGCGCGGAAATCTGATAGCACTGCTGCTAAGTACTTTAGGACCAAATTGAAATAGGATAGGTGATCGTTGGCGTTTGTATAGGGACAAGGGAGTGAATTGAAAATCAACTGCTTCAGAAGCAGATGGTTTGATAAACAAAATGGGAACAAAATAATTTACACATTAGAAAAACAACAGGTAGTTACGTAGGTTTTAGTAAAATATGATTTTAATATAAAAAACAATGCATTATCAAGAGGCCAATTTTAAAAACATAGGTCAGGCTAAAATAAATAAATAAAGCAATTTTTAATTATATAAAGTATTCTCTCTAAAGGGTTCAACGAGTCGATGTTGACTGAACCCAAAGGGGTACTTTCAATTAAAATCTCCCATTACCCTCAACGCTAACATTTTGTGACCTATAATAACCGAGTACCTAATAAAACACTAAATTACCGACCAGTTTTATTAGTATAAGAAACTATATAAAAGCCAAACACTTGGCGTTAATTACACCTCGTAATATTGTAATTTATTACTCGGAACGAATCGTGGAAGGACTAATATTAATTCTGTCTTTATTTATCACTCGCGGAATTTCCCCGTAATGGTCCTAGGGTACGGATTTATATTCAATTTTATGACACCTGGGGAATTAGGGCAGAGGTAAGTGAAGTTACTTCCTCCTTCTCAATTATAATAATGTAGGTACTAATTCAGCGCTGAAGGATTTGTTACCCTTTCAAACACGAAACGAAACGAATTTTCTTATTGTCCAGGAATGTGTCTGATATTTATGGCAATACCATTGTTGCATACAGCTGAATAATGGATGACCCCTACAGTACACCAGTATTTAGTATTGGACATTTGCAAACCACATTATTTTTAGCAATCAATTTTGAACAGGCAATAACACGTTTGAAAATCGCATAAGTGGCAATAAATTGAAGCGAGACCGCCACCTGGAAAACACATTTCCTTTTTAAAATTCCACATTTTCTGCATCACCTTTTGCAACTACGTCAATATCCGGAGCGTTCCTAGTTACATCTACTAAACTGCTATGAACGACCAATTTTATTATACGTAGCTCACATTCGGCGTAACGAGTAACCCTACTCATCGTAGCGCTACGGTCTACGAAAGTACTACGCTCGTAGCACCGCGGTCGTAGCCATAGTACTCGAAACGGTTACAAATTTTACGTACCATTAGGTAGTCGGATAAAGGGAAGGTAGTTTGACTTGCTTTCAAATGTAGCCGCTTATTTTCTTAGATTTCAACCGGATTCGAAACTTGGTGGCACTTATCCAATGTGTAAGGAGGGTAACAAATAGGCAATTTAGTTTATGTTGATGTTGGATAAAATATAATAAAAGTATAAACGAAGCACAGGTCAATCTTTGCGTAAAAATCCAGCGCAAAGGCTACTAAAAATACAGGATTATCTAAGATATTTTTGTATCGTTATTTTCACTAACAAGCTTTTTTAACAGTGACGAAGTAACGAGAAACTGGCAAATATTTGTGTTGCACGAATTTTTCTCGTAGCTCGACATGGAAAGTAACATTACAAAGGTTCGTCTTACAAATACGTCTTTATATCCGACTTCCAATTTGCAAGCAGGAAGATTAGACGAAGAAATCTCCATTTTAACCTATCACCAAGTGTTTATCCGATCCGGATTTCAATCAATTGCTTAAAACGCTGGAATAAACGGTTTTTTTTTTCTGCGGAGATCCCTTTCCATTTCTCGTCTATCGTCACAGCTTTACGAAAGGCCGTTAACGTAAGCAGAAGTGGATCGAACAGATAAAAATACCGACATGACTGAAAAAACTTGTCACAAATTCAGGTCATTGTTAATTCAAGCTCCATTATTCAGTAATCTACTTATTCTCGTTCGTTCCAGTAGAGGACAGCATGATCATCTGGCTTATATCGCTTGACCTAGAAAGCTCAGTTTCGGCATGAAATATGTTTTGCTATCGAATAAAACAAGGGCGCCAGAGTTGAGCGGCGGCGAAAATAAAATTAACAAAACCTCACAGTCTGAATCATGTTAACAGTTGGTGTAATTCATTTGGAATGGTACAACGTTCATTTGGAGATAACGTGGGGCCGTATAACTCGTATAACACATGGGGCCGCATTATTGTTCGGATTATATGATCGTATAAAAATGTTTACGAAAATAAAGATGAATTGGACATAAAAGTTTATATCGCGCTCAATTAACACAACAAGCTGAATGTATAAAAAAAAAAGTTTTTTTTAACTTGTGTAAACTTTGTGTAATTTGGTACATCAATTAAAAGTAATGGTACAATAAAAGTTACATGTTTGACATGCCGTGCCTTAAAAAAGACATACCTATACAAAAAAAGAAAATTTTAGCTTTTGTACATGTAGCTAAATAAATACTACCTACTTACACAAATGTCAACATTATTGTTATGTACATCAATTAAAAGTTATGATACCTACACAAAAAGATGTTTAACACGACATACCTTAAAATGTTACCTTAAATTGTTGTGTTTTTAACTTTTTAATTATTACTTTTTGTTATGCACCCGCCATATTATCTCTTCATCACCCTTGGTTGACTGGTAGAGAATGCCTAAGGCATTAAGTCCGCCTTTGTACCTTTGTGCATGAAGTATAAATAAATAAATAAACAACGAAAATAGCTTTGTGCATGTACTTTTCTACTCTCGCCAATGTAATTTTTTTATTCATAGGTAATGATATACCTTTCTATAAGTGTTTACAGAATTTCACAACAATTTCGCGAAACAGACTAGAGGCGTTTAAATTATATTATATAAGCACATAATTCTATTACCTACACAAAGCCACATAATTTAACCCGAACTTGAAACGACACGACATTTGACAACATCACACCACACCTCGGTTCAACACACGACATTCAAAGGTCACAATAATTCATCCACACTGACAGTTAACAACACACATTCATCCAACACGTTCCAGAAATAACTTCATCCAACAATCACTCCTAACTGCAGGCAATTTAACTCAATAGCTCATCTTTGGTCGACCGTACCATTAAGGAACTTTAGATTCTTACACATTAAACTTTCATTATGGATGCAGTCGGTTCAAAGCCGCGGTCAGAAAAGAGAGTTACAGAAGGCTGCCTTTATACAACGATCGTAAACGATAACGCACACAAACGTGTTCTTCGGGCGATCTCATCTCAAATTAAGACAGACTAAAGGTGCGTACGGATTAGAGGCAGCCTCGCCTGTGGCATGCACGTCTCGCCCTGTTGCCTCAAGTGCGTACGCCCCTCCCACCGACAACTGATGACTCGCGCCACGGCGGCCTCGCGCGAGGTAAGTCTCGGGCTGAGGCGCGTGCGCACTTGAGGCAACAGGGCGAGTCGTGCGTGCCTCAGGCGAGGTTGCCTCTAATCCGTACGCACCTTAATGCTAGTCGCCTGCCGCAAGAGCTACCAGACAGTGGTGCCGATTCCCTTGTTCACAAACTAAACTAAAATTAGACAATTGTCTCCCTTTCTACCAGGCGGCTAAAGAAAAGGACGGCGATAGACATGGACTAAGTTAGAGATGTCAAATTAGTTTTTCCCTTGAACTTCACAGAGTTTTTAATCAGTACGTTCTGAAATGACAACTATAATTGTATGAACATTTTAGATCGACTTAAATTAACACCTCTTATTAATATATGTCTCTTTCTTGTTTTATTGGAGAGGAAGAGATATAAATAGCTTAAAATTAATTTAGTTCGTGCACAACAGAACTGGCACCAGTGTCTTAATATTGGTGCATAACGTAGTTTCGGCTTGGCTTGTTAAAATACCGTTGCTGCTAGCCCTCATTCTGGTAATTAAGCATGCGGTATTTTTTCCTCATAATGGCATAAAAGTCGTCAGTTCGTGCTATAGGAAACATGCTAGCCGCGCTGCAAAACCGAGGCAACCTCAACAGCACCCTGCAGCCATTATTATATTGCACACGCAGAGCATCTAGAGTCCTCCGCGTACAGTTGACCCACAAATTGCCCATTTAGAATGCTTGACAATGAGCTATAAACAGATTTATTTTGACCACGTTCGAATCAGGCGAACGTTTGTGTGATCGCTTGTTTAAAGAGCTAGCCTTCTGTACCTTTTCTATTTTGTGGGTTCGGGGTCCCGTAGAAGTTAGTCAGGGGGCTCTCGCCGGGTGCCGAGAGAATTAGAACGAGTCATTAACCATAATAACAAACTGCCGACACTGATTAAGCTGCTTAGTAAACCTGCCTACCTCAAAGTAATGCTTCAATTACACCGACTCAGTAATACTAACGATAAATCAGGGGAGCGAGTGCGGTGTTATAATTAAAATTAATCAGCAATATATCTCAGGTACTTGGTGTAATCGAAGGAAGAGCCTAGACAATGGTGGAACTAATCTGTCGTCTAATGTTGAAGGGCCTAGTCTTGAACGTCAGACGACAGAATTTGTTTTACATAAAGAGAACTATAAATAAGGGGTTTAACGTGACAAAGATAAAGAATGTTTAATTACTTATGAGCGATTAACAGAAAGCTTAAACTATATTAAAACGAAATACCTACAAAACCTTAAACAATATTTTACCAAACAACCCATTCATACGGTTGCTTTTATGTTGAAATCATTATTATAATTGAAAATTATAAAGCTGCTTTCGAATTTTAATTATTGTTGAAAATGAAAAGCTGCTTTATTCAATCCCTCATAATTATTGTGAAAAAGTGTATTAACTAAATAAATAAAAATACATACAAACACATGTTTATTATTCTATATGAAATGTAGTAATAATTTAATATTACGCGAACGCAATACACATTAATATTCTGAAATATTTGAAGTACGTGAGTATTAATTCCGAAATGTTTTCAATTATACTTACGACTTCGATGAATGCGTATTCCAAATAATTAACGCACGGTTCAATTATAATTAACACTGTCATATATGACTGTCAAAATACATATGAATGCGTTTACACCGACTGTTTAGAGCTCGTTCAATTAACCCTACAATAACACGAGCCTGTTGATATACATATTTATACGACGCAAATGAGAAGATTATTTCGATGCTCAATTTCGTACCTATTGAAATGTTTCGTGTAAATTAAAACCAACGTTATTGAGTATTTGATGGCTTTCATATGTCTTTTTATTGCTATTACCTATTTGTGGTTGTAGAATTATAAGGTTGTCAATGTTTTGCTACAACATATGTGTTTAGAAAGCTTCAGAGCATATGTATTGATCTTTTATATATTTTCAAGACTGGCTCACTACATTCTCTTGAAAATTTCCTTGTTTTATTTTACATGACAGCAAAATACCTGGAATTCTTCACTCCGTAGTAGGTCCTCTTTTACCTTGTTATTGCATGCTCTTACACGGTTGAGTTCAATACAGGTTTCGTGGAAGCGAGTATTTAGTTTTAGTATTTAGAAAAGCTTTTAGAGCTTGACTTTAGCTCGGTATACCTAGTTCACGAATTTCCGAGTTTCGGTTTTCAGTTTGTTGATAATTAGACGCTTTGCAGTTTACCGACGCTTCCTAATCAGAAGAGCAATCTGTGTTCAAAAACGAGGTTTCGTTTACTTACTGTTATGCTGAAAGAGGTACAGTAAAACTTGGTTAAGTGGGACCTGTATAAGTGAGAAACCTCCATAGCTGGAAATGATGGTGCGGTCCCGACACTTTAGCACTGAATTACCTCTGTTAGTGGGACAAAACAAATCTCTGGCATTATTTCTTTCGATTTTATCAACATAATTACCTCTATAATTGAGACAGTGAGTGTATTTTACCTCTTTGACTGAGATTATATTTTTAAAAATACTTTTGCTAAATTATTTCCTTTGAGGTATGTCCTCTGTAACTGAGATAACGTCAATTTATTACCTCTCTAATTAGGACATTTTATTTAATAATTGCACCTCTATATCTGAAATATCCTCTATTCACACCTAATGGAACCACCCGTAAATGAGACGGATATTTATTTATATCTGGATATCTGAGACCCTGGTAAGTGGAATATCTAAGGTAATTTTGTAAGACAAGTTTGCAGGTCCCTTAATGTCCCAGTTATCCAGGTTTCACTGTATATGTAACAAATTTTGTGTCATATTTATTTTATGAACATTCGTAAACAAAGTAGGTGAAATCCGTATTACATATGATATCCCCAATGGCGCAGCTGTCTACGCTCATAATTCGATTCTCAATATCATCATGGCATTTTTATGTCAATATACATAAATACATTCAAATAAAGCCTTGTCTGACATTTCGATAGAGAGTACGGTCACCAAAAGAGATAAATAACCGAAGTAGTCGGATATACATAGTTAAAGATTACTATGAAACCGATGAATGTTTTTGAATGGCTATTTTTAAATCTCATTCGAAAACATCCATCAGTTTTTAACTAAACTTCATCTATTTCCGACGATCTGGTTACTCGCATCTCTTTTGATGACTATACACAGATTCACAATACCGGTGCGGAAAATATTAACCCGTGAAACGGATATTTCCCATTTTAAACAAAAGAGTTAATTGATCACCCAGGTTGTTGCTTCAAACGAGATCATTAAATACTACTTAGTTCGTTCATTATTGTAGTACAATTTCTTTAAACTGTGGAAATAGAGCAAAGATTCGTGGGGTAACAAAAACGGTTGACGTGTGTATGTAATAAGCTGCGGGAAAATGAACTGGCTTAAATGAGACTATATTATTTTTTTAATTATAAATAATAAACAAGTACTTATCACACAAATGTTTGCCCAGTGCGAGCGTGCCCGCTATCCTGTGCGTCGGAGGCAGATATACTTTCACCTATTCTACTGAGCCGTCAAATTGTTCAGAAACCAGTCTTCTTCCTTTTTGATCAAACAATGTCATAGGCTCATCGAAATACGAGCTTTCGATAAGCCTTAGCTACCGAATCAGTTTCGAGTTTACCGACCAAAACGAACCAAACCAACATATCAGGGAACACTGAGCAAGTGCAATCTGTAGTGCCATTTTACCCGGAATATCCGAATATCCGCAAATCCGCAAATGCAGCGTCATATTCCTACCATACCTGCCTCGAGTGGTGTCAGCCCAAGAAGCTTATAGATAAACGTGGAGGCAACACTAAGTACCTAAGTGAAACCAACTGTGGGCTGACGCTCTCTTTCTGAATGCATACATAAGAACGAGACAGTGATATGTGTTTTCTTTATCTTATGTATGCATTCAGAAAGAGAGCGTCTGCCCACAGTTGGTTTCACTTAGGTGTTTAGAGTGTTGTCTCCACTTTTATCTATAAGCTTCTTGTGTCAGCCTGAGGACTGACATTCGATAATTATGTCTGCCTATCTCATTTAGGATCGGGTGGGTGTAAAATTCCAAACTACATAGGGGAAATACGTTAGGGTATGTTTTGGTTTTATTTCTTTGGGATTTTTCTTCAAAGAGCAAAGATTTATGAGCTGCTTTTCGTGTTGAGCAACTCGTAAAAGCCAAAGTACGCGAGCTTCTATTGTGTTTCTTAGTCTGACAACGGGTCCTACAGGATGATGTTTTATGAACTTATTCACCATCTGTATCATCTGGTTTCCCAAGAAAATTATACTTATTTAAAAAGCGATGCTATAAAGTTTCTCAAATATGATTTCTTTATTTCATTTTTCTTAGGCGATCGTCAATTTTTTCACGTAACGATGAAGACTTACACCATCGATATATTAAAATGTAATAATAATAATAATAAAATTATTTATTTCCAATTTTACAATTTTACGATTTAAAATGAACACATCTGACTGTTACAATTTTTCTTAAATTGCTTATATTACTGATTAACGACCTCTGGCACCCAAGCTAAGATTAAACTTGTGTTATGGGTGCCAGTGCTCTCTCTAATTATTACATTTTCTTTAGAAAAACAAACATGTACGGAGGTAAGTCTTTCTGAAGCTATGGTTTGAGTACAACTAGAAAATAAAGTTTATAATAAATAGTGATTCATTTTCTCGTTTGTTTCTCATATCTTATCTGTGCCGCGATGGTGTTTACATTAGATTTATCGAAGCCCCCGCGACGGCGGAACACACAGAATTATGTTACGCTCCCCATCTCCTGTTTTTACTTCATTTATTCGAGAATATAGAACGTTGTTTTTATCTCAAAATTGATATCAGTGCAAATGTATGCGTTAAGTTTGGTTTTAAATGGCATGCGTAATAAATAGGTACCTTTAATATATAAAAAATAAAAGAGAATATTTCTATTTTATAGTGAAATTTTAAAAAGACTTTCTTTTCTTATACGTACCTACATTTAATTTTAAACATCTGTAGGACCTACTTTCGCTGTTAGGTAAGTGCTAATACTAACAAATTGAGGTTAATAGTTATGTTTACTGCAGAAGAAGTTATTGATAATATTCAAATGTATTTTTATAGGTACACGATATATGGGGCACAAAGCTATGGTTTATTGAAAATTGATTGTAGTATTTTAGACAGCAGTTTTTAAAGTGTGAACCAAACCTGCTTACTTGATCGACTTTAATACCCGTCACCGAACATCGAAGTTAACTGGCAAGTAAGATTATCGCTGGTTACGGCTGCCTTTTGACCCGACTAAAGTCGTGACGTCATATTATAGTAACAAAAGTTCCATTTCAGAATTCGATTTTTTTCGAAAAACTAACGTTATGGCAGACGATAAAAGGCGTCACCGAGGACGGCCCAGAATGTGGTAGCGAGATGATCTGGATGAGTACCAGCAAGGCTGGTTCGAGCTGACGCACTTAAAAAGATCCTGGAAGGACTAGGAGAGGGCTCTGCCAAGCAGTGAGACAGCATAGGCTACAGAAAAAAAAAAACATTATAAAAGAAAAAAATGTTGAAGTGTATGACCACTAACAGGCTTAATTAAATAGCTTTTAGCGGAATAATTCCAATTATTGTGCGTTGCGTGCTTAATTAAATAAGCATCCAGCTTTTAAATGCGACATCTGTTTATGAAATTGATAGTTCAATAAGTGCGCAATAAGTGCGCTTTTATTGTATTCCAGAATTCTACGAGAATTCTAATTTTAATGTCAATAAGAAATATCTAAATAACACTAAAGTGTTCTGATATTGGTAAAGTGTTATTAAAAACTATTGTCAATGCCTCTTGTTATCAATTAAATGATTTCGTGATAACGTTTCAATAACCAATAGACATTGTATAAAATGCTGGTGTCGATATAATTAAGCCATTGTAAATATGTATTTTATGAATACGTCCTTCTCGATCGCTGCTAACAGACATAGGCATAATAATACTTATTAAATCATTTTTTGTTATCTGTCCACGTACAAAGAGCCAAAAGTATTCCTGACATATGTAAGGTACAAAGACTGAAACATCACCTGACCTTTTTTGTTCCCTGTGATTTTTTGTCCTCCCTTTTTAGCTCAGGCTTTTCGTATTCATATAAATCTTTTGATATAACATAACCTACTTTATATTTTCTACATGATTGTAGTAGGTAGGTAGGTACGAGAGGAGCTCGTGACTATGTTAAAGCCACAGTCACAATGGTTAAGCTTGCCGCGGTCGGTTTGTGGACGGGTGACCATCCATTTCATATCGAGACCCCTCCGTGAATCAGAGGACGTAAAGGATTATATCCAAGATAAGAATGCTTGGAAACGTGCTGGTCTAGCTCCATAGGACGATCGACAGTCTAGACAAAAATGAACCGATTGCTAATTTGAAATACCTACTTAATTTAATACTTAGTGTGAATATGTATATATATATTTGACCCTTTTTTGTACACTGCTCAATCTAACATACTGATTCTTTGTTTGTTAAAATATAAGGAGTGGTCGTCTACTGTTTCAACATTTGTAATATGTGAACACTATGTGTCTATGTACATAACTCAGCCTGCTGTCATTCCTTAATCTGCGATACTTGGTACATACTTTAAAATAGTGCTTTTATGCGAGGTACATCGTATTCACGTATAATTATATAATTCCTGTAAATGCAAATATTGTTAACATCGTTTTTAAAAAAGTATGGAGTTTCTTGCCCATTCTTCTCCATACAAAACTATCTTTTGGAATGGGTAACTAGAATCAATTTTTTTCTCATTTGACGTTCAAAAGTGCCTTATAATGGCCTAATTGAAATAAATGATTTGACTTTGACTTTGTAACGGATAGCACGTAAAGCCGTTGGTCCCGGCTGTCATTCGCAGATCTTGACAGTCGTTTTAGGTAGTTAGCAGCTAGAAAAACTGACAACATAGTCTTACAAAGGGGTATCTTGTTACCCAGCGACTGGGTTGTGGAGGTCAGGTAGGCAGTTGCTCCATATAAAATACTGGTAATCAGCTGCATCTGGTTAGACTGGTAGCCGAAAGGCTAGGCAGATGATAATGATTATAGTAGGTAGGTAAAGATAGGTAGGTAGGTACTTCAGCGAATACTTCCTCATTTGTGAGTTTTATTAATGGTAATTTTTGTTATAGTAATTCAATAGCATAGTAATATTGCGTTTTCCTGTACGAATAGTTTCTATATTGGCAGGAAACAGCCCACCTATTATTGATTGATTGCCATTTTAGAATTCTGTATGTTGAAATAACAATTTCCCTGTGTTCCCCATACCATTATGAATAGACAACAGTGGCGTAAGTCTTCCGATACTATGCAACCGATATAATATTATGGCATGCTAGTAAGTTGTAATAGTTCGCAACTCATTTAATTTACTAGCTTGTGCCGCATACTATCGGCACACACTCTGCCTGAACAAGGGACCAAGAGACTGTAGTTAATAACGATTTATGGAACCCTTTTGTTCCATCCCTGTTATCTCCGTCGCGTGAGCTTGCTATTCATCCCCTGATATATAGCGCCACTGTCACCATGTCGAAAGAATATGAAGCCTATCTATTATTCTATTAAATTCTTCACATAATAGAGTTGGCTGTTAGTCTGAATTGAAGCTCAAAATAACTTTTATTTATTAGTATGTGCGGGAACTCGTTAATATTATAGTCTACGCTAGTGGGTAGTTAAACTATGCATTTTAATTTTGTGCTTAAAATTCAGAGAGATTTTCATGTCGGGTGATATTTGTCACATAAAATAAGTGGTATAGATAATTCTATAAAAGACTGTGTTGTCGGGTTCGTCCGACTAGTTTCGTCGATGTAACCTAGTTCCCTATTTCAGTAAGATTATCTTAACAGAACATTATTACATCGTGAGCACTACAAAGGTTAAAGTTAATTTAATCTAAAAGCATTGCCGCCACCGTAACTCACTTAGAGACGGCCAACCGTGACACTGACTTGTGGCTGTGCCCGAAAAGAAACATTCTATAAAGAAAGCCATTTGGTTGGCACATAAAAGAAATACGTATAAATCAGAGGCGTCGGCCATTACGGCATAGCCTACGCGTTATTGTGCCTGCTCCGTCACGTTTATGCGACGCGAATGTGACAAAATAAGCGCTATTGCACGACAAACATCCTAACCTCTTATATTTGCTTCACTAAGATTACTCGGCTTCCTGTAATATCTTTCTGTCACCTCGTATCTAGATGCTCCACTTCTCTTTAAACTCACACGGTGCGCTATATACACAGCACTTCCACAGTCACGCCATTAAAGTCTTCGATCACTGTCAAGAAGATGGCGAACAAATAAAACTATAAGTAACAGTCTTCGACCAGGCAATATAAAAGAATTGGTTGAAAGTGACTGGCTAAAATGTGTCTTCTAACCATTTTATAGCACTTTATAACTTAAATAGGTCACTTTAGATGGTACTAGTGCTGCCTAATTATCTTTCAGGGAACTGTAAAAAGGAACTACATTTTCATGTTTCATGCTGTTCAGTGAGAGCTTATTAGCATACGATAGTGGTCTGAAAGCTAAAAATTGGGATCGTGAAAAGAACGCTCGCTGGCCGCCATTGAAATACGAGTGGACAGCTCATCCGCTTATAAATTATGTAGCGAAACGTTACAGAAACACAAATTCCGCGGCGAGCATTTTGACGTCACCCTAACATTCATTTTTTTGAATGAAACAACATTTTTTTCGAAAGAACAAAGGTCACAAGTCTAGCGCTGTTTTTCAGCTTAGTCAAACCATTTTTTACGGCTCTTCACATTGGAATGACTAACATTTTGCGTGCTAAGGCTGAAATTGTGAGCGTTTTGACTGATTTTGAATTCAGCTGGCTCAACGACAGGTAATTTGGGAGGCTTTTTCTTATTCTTTATGGAAATCTCGACCATCAGCGAGATTTTCTATCATATTTTAGTAAAGTACCTACGTCATTTTTAACGCGCGCGCAAAAAGTAACGATGATAAATATCTTCTGTTAATATCAGCTCTAAGAGAAACGTTGGGTAGAACTAGAAAACTCTGAGGAAACCATTTAAACGTTTTTATTTGACTTCCAACATTTCTTCAGTACTATTTAAACATTGCGGCCGAATACAACTGAAGAAACCCAAGTAGCACATAGTTGCACAACTAAAATTACACGACATGTCCCCGAGCTTATCAAGAGATAGCGCAAAACTTAGACAGGTAGATGTAACTTAATTTAGACGTCTACGTTCGGAGCCAATCGCGGCGTTGCCAACGGTGTTTGCGGAAATTCGTATGCAGACAGCAATTTTTTTAACCGCTACGTACGTGAGGCGAAAGTTACCGAACGTAGGATACAAATGAACTAATCTAAGCCTCGCGCGTATTCGATTGCTTTGCGTATGAGCTTCGGACTCTTTTGGGAGTTGAAAATTATACATTCGATTTAATAGCAATCAGAAAAAAAAGTACTTTTCGTTCAATAACTGAAAACCCATCACACAGGCAAAGACAAAGACTGATTTGATGGGCTTAGTTTAACTGCGGTTTTTGTACATTTTAAAAGTAGGAATATTTCATCTACATTTATCGCAATAATTATTATTTACCTTCGTTTCTAACCTTAACAATGCTTCATCTAATAATAAATAAACAATATGCAAACTAGGATAAACATTCCAAAAACTCGGTAACCAATATACCACTTCTAAATCGCCAAGCACCTGACATCAAAAACCATATAATTCGTCTTTGTAATCCAAACGCTACGTGATCCAAACAAACAGTGCACCTGTTTGTTTGGATCCAACTTCATCTTGAACTTATGACACAAAGCTTGGCATCCTTTGTTTTGTTATGTTGGCTGGAGAACGCCAGCCATGTTTAATGATGCGGAAAATTTCAAGCTCACGATAGCGTGGCCACCAAACCGGTGGTTTGCGCATTGGAACCATTATTACAATGAAGGTTCTTGACTCTTGTCTCTGGACTAAACTTAAAATTATGCTCGTGTCCTTGGCGCTAATATCAGGTGTGGATTTCATATTACACTTAAACCAGTTTCTTTAAAATACCTAAGTCTTTATTCTGAAGCAAATAGCATTTTAGCTTGCAGTAAAATGTTAAAAATACAAACGTCTTTGCGAACAAAATTTAGCACTGGCAAAAAAAGTGAAAGAAGCAACTATGGCCGTCTTCGTAGCCTAGTTAACTTTTCCACTTTCCAGTACGAAAATATGCTTATAGAACATTTTCGAGTCGAGTGCAGGTTTCTTAATAGACTAAATTCTACTGAAGTTTATAAGGACCACGTCCGGGCAGGGTTTATGCTTAATCCTCGTCTTCCTGGTCCCGGTGAGCTTTCGCAACGGATCTTTAAGCGCCACAGCAGCCTCCTCCTCCTCGATGTGGCTTTAAAGTCTTACTTTACCTTTATAGACGTATTTCTATAAAAGCCGTGTGTTTTTGGCAATATTTTGTTTTTGTTGTGTAGTAGAATGTACACGGATTCTTTATCATTGTCGTAACACCTAAATTTTATGCAAATAATCGAATATTGTATACTTGAATTTGTCATTCTAATGTCATGTTTTTAGTCCAACGGCATTGAGACTTTGATTTTGTAATTTAAATAAATATCTGGGGGCGGCACGGTAGTGCCCCCGCCAAAACGAGCCAAGCGAAGCGCAAGGGCGCTACTTACTTTTTCTCGAAGCGCTTCGTCGTTTTTTTGAATGCTCATAACTTGTGTTTGGATTATACCAGATAAACAAAATTCTCGGGATATGATGTCTATAATGGACTTGTTAAATATAGAAAGTTTCAATTGCACAGTTTTTATATTTTAGATTTTTTTGGTAAACCCAGATTTCGTCACTGACTCACTGATGATCATCAAAATACTTAGGGTACTTCTTGAAGTCCTAGAAATCTGAAATTTGGTATGTGAGGTAGTATTAACACACAAATAATAAAAACAATCCAAAACTAAAAAAAAAACTGTCATAAGCAACTTACAAAAAGGAGTGAAATCCCACCAAAAACATTTTCATGTAAAATGTTGCCAAGACGAGATCTAATGACTCGCACTGTAAAGTTATCAGATCTCTGCCTATAATCTCTAGGTACTCTGGGTACCCAAATTTAACGGAACTATTGTTTAACGGAAAAGTAATAAACAGTGAATAAACATTTTTCACTTTACACCCGAAACGGCCAAGCCACATATTTTGATTAAGGTGTAGAGTTTGTGAAATTAGGGCTTGACGAGTAGAGATTAGATATAGGTAGAGATCTGATAACTTTTTGATAGTGCGAGCCTTTAGCTCTCATCTTGGCAATATTTTACATGAAAATGTTTTTGGTGGGATGAATATTTTCAGGCTAGTTAAGTACTAACAAATGAGTGTCACCGTAATGTCAACATAATACTCATTACAGTTAATTTCGCACACTTATTTGTTTAACACTAATTTTAATGCGTAATTAGCCTACACACGAAGACACATTTTGTGTGAACGTTTAACAAAATTACGGTCCCAATGAATTTTAGGTACACAATCAAAATGCCAACAAAACGTATCGGAGCAAGTGAACAACTTTCAATGCCGTTCATTTGAACAGACAATATAGAAGCGGGGAAATCTAATCTGCTTCTGAAATTTTCCAACCGACCCTCATTACCATTTGAAGGCGAAGAGAAAAGAAAGAAATATTCTCCATGACGGAAATTTCATGTAAATTGGGTGAAGTACGCGCCTTTTGCTTTCTTAAAATTTTCGTTGTACCTACTCACAATTTTATTGTGATTGCAGTCGCAGCGATCTGTCACCGTAGCTGGTTAATTTAGTCGCAACTGTGTTTTTTTGCAGTATTTTTAAACGAGTCGAGAAAGGTTAGGTTATTTTTTGTGGTCTTTGCATTATTTTATCAAAATTCTCATTGTTTTTCAATTTATGTTGTTATATTTTAATTCTACACTAGCGTAATTACAGGTATGGTGTTTCATTTATTTATTTATTTAACACGCACACACCATCTTACAGGTTGACCCCAAAACAATAGAGTGGTTCACAAAACAAAAATTAAACTCAACAATCATCTATGCAATCATTTCGTTAGTCCGTAAGTGCATCAGTTTTCAGGTCGGTTTCGTGCGGATGGCTCCGTATGTTTTACAGCGCGGTGACGTACCGGCCGCGAGACGTGACCAGCGCGACAATGAGAGCCACAACGCCTTGTTACTTCCATACTTGTTACAAGTACCTACGGGGCACATGTAAGTACGTACTACAAGTGACACTTTTCATGATTCCCACGACGGAGCTTTTGAAAGCACAGTTATGACTTTCATTTAGGGGATTTTCCTGAGATTTTTTGCGAGACAGTCTGTTAATGGATATTATAAGCCTGATTATTTCATAATGCTTTCTATATTATTTTCTTCGAATATTGTACCTCCTCACTTCTGTAAATAAGTACATAAATGTATTTCTTAAAACATAACATTTCACTGAGTAAAAAGCGTATGTCATGAAGATTTTTAAATGTCATTTATCATTGTGATTGCGAAGAAAACATTTTCATGGGATTCGGAAAAATATTTTTAAACTTGTTTTTAATAAGATACGAATCACCCATTTGGGAATGAAAACAGACAAGCCGCTTAATACTAACGATTCTTGTTCATGTTAATTAAAAAAAACTCAACATTTTTACATAAAAACAAAAGGCCTTTAAGCAAAACCCTTACCAGTGTAATTTTGTCAATATTCATGATAATACTAATTACGGCTATTCAATTTGTTCGGCTACATTATTCGAACGATTTTCATTAGCGTTTGTAAAGTTTAATCGAAATAAAACGCTAGAAACGCTATTTAATTATTTATGACAGCTCCATTATTAAGTTCACAGTCGCAAAAAGGTAGTCAAGCCAGATTATATTGTATTTAAATGCTCCGCTATAGCGCTAAGGAGGTAGAAATAATTTGAAATATATTTCAACCATTAAGGTTATATTAGCCATAATTGAAATGGTCTTTGCGATTCTCAGTGCCGATAGACAGAAATATTGCTGCTGCAATATTTTAAAGTCACCACCGTTAATCTCTGTAATCGCTCGTGGCACTCCGAGAAATCGAGTTTAAAAATAAATGTAAAGGACAAAGGAATCGATAAGGATTTAAGGCCAAAAACTTGGGAAAGCACTAAAATTTAATACCGGCCGCTAGCAGTTGAGGGGACACCACACTTTATGGCGGCAATTACTACCCTTCATCTCGGTAATGTCGAAAATTGGTTTGCCTTTTATGGATTTTCGGGAATTGGGGTTACTGCATTGATTATTCGAACTTCTTTATAGTGCTCCAATAATTTTGAAATTACGTCGGCGCTGGCGACAAATCGGAAAGACCCAATTGACATAAAGCCAGAACGGATTTGATCAAGTCGCGTCAAGATCTTTCTTTACATCGTCGATCGGGTTAATACTGAGTAACACAGTTGGAATTGTTATGTGGCTCTAGCTTTAGGGTTGATGACTTGAACAACCTTATTATGTAGGTAGGTACGTGTGGCAAGCTGTGTGTAAACTTACACCAAATATTATGTACATAATATTACATTTGCAAATGTCTGGCTTAGAGATTCATTACTTAGATACGTTATATTACACATTACACAAAAGTTATTTATTTTAATGCTTACTGAAAAATATCCACAAAGACTTTAGAACCCTCATTTTGGAACGATGCTAACCATAACCCTTGAATTTATTACTGAAAAAAAAAATACCAATTTTGGCTCATAGGTATAGGTACATAGCACCTAGTTTAAAATCGTATTTCTTTTTTAGAATATAGCGTTTAAAATGGTGTAGGCCCACTTGCTCCAAAACTTAACTCAGACTTAGGTAATAATACGAGGTTAAATTAAAAAATGTCATACATATTGGGCCTTTATAAAGTTAAAAGGTAACCCTGGTTGGCGGGCCAAAAACACATTTCGTTCAATAGACCGAAATTGATCATGCTAGTCAAACTAGGACCGTACCACAACTAACTATGTAACATTCAGAGATTGGTACAAGATGTTAACTGATAACAATAGCATGATAAACGCAAACTTTAGTAAGCACACGGGTAGTTTAAGGGGCAGACAAGAGCCAACTAGCGCAACCCATCATTTTATTTATTTTACTCCTAAATCAGATCAAACTAAAAAAAACCGGCCAAGTGCGAGCTGAACTCGCGTGGAGAGGGTTCCGTACAATGCCAATTGATAGAATTCTTATAGGTTTTCCTGTAATCTACAAGCAATGAACTATATTTTGTAGATTTTTCATAGTTTTAGGCTCAGTAGTTTCGGAGATCGGGGGGGGGGGGATGGTCAATTTACGTCTTCTTTCATGAATAAAATCAATACTATTTATTTTACAATAATAACAAGAATATATTTGAGATCGTCATAACGAGCCCTTTTATTTGATACTAGCAACCCGACCCGGCTTCGCATGGGCCTTTTCAATTCGAACCAGTAGATCCTGAGATTCGCGCGTTCAACCAAACAAACAAACAAACAAACAAACAAACCTTCAGCTTTATAATATTAGTATAGATATAACACAGTAAGGTTTGCAAAACTTTTTTTTTAATTTCCTTATTTGGGGGGACAAATAAGGAAATTAAAAAAAAAGTTTAACAGTTTAAAAAAATGAACCTTATTTTAATAAAATATTTATTTACTTTACACATCTGTGTTTGGGTCATAGTATTACACCATCCTACCAAATTTCACTTGATTTGGTCCAGTAGATTCGGAGCAAATTGGCTGTGACAGACGGACGGACAAACAGATGCACGAGTGATCCTATAAGGGCTCCGTTTTTTTTTTGTGCGGAACCCTAAAAACTAAAACTGTACTTAACTATTATATAACAATAATAATTATAAAACCATTTATTTTCAGGTTACAAAGACCCATAGATAAATACCTTAACCTAAGTATACATATAACAAAACTATAATTGTGTTAGTATATTACCTATAGTATTTTTGGAATAACTTTCCATTATTTTGCATTTCATAATTAAACAAAATCGTTGATAATCGCTAAAACTGGCCACTTTTGGCGGTAAGCAATGATTGTCTTTAATTATGAAATTCAAAATGGGAAGTACAGTTTTAAATTTTTAAAATTTGATCTGATTTAGAATTAAATGAAATAAAATGATGGGCGGCGCTAGTTGGCTCTTGTCTGCCCCTTAATAAATATTAAAACGGTGGTGACGTCATCAGTCTTGTATTTCTATTTCGAGAGTTCCAAGTATTTGATACAAGCGATCAGAAACTAAGAGTTAGATTACATTGTGCGTGTTTCTCAGAACTGTTTTAGAGTTTAATTCAACATCATATCAAGTTTATTTAAAAATGTTATTGTTAACCATACATTTAGATTTTTAGTTAGCTTTGCTATAATATTATTTGTCTGCTTTTCTTTACTTTTTAATAGAGGGGAAAATGGAGAATAAAAATAGGTACCTTAATTTAGTCTTGCTACATTTAAAATTTTCACATTTGTAATTTTTATGAATATTGTAATGTTTATGTTCATTAATGTAATTTTTTAGCATATAATTATATTATGCATGTTTAAATATTTGTATGTCTTAAAATAAAACAGAGCGTAGGCTATTTTATATGTGTGACCTTTTTATAATATGTTTCACAAGTAAACTGTTATTTCATTTGATTTTTGTTGGATTTCAGAAAACCTATTCTCGTAATTGGTTATCATTTAACAAAATACGTACTATAGGTACTAGTCGTATTTTCAAGTGACTATCAATGTCTAAATCTTGTCAAAAATGTAGATAGATTATAATGCGGATGTTCCTAATAGTTACTAGGACTGCCCCTCAGGCTTTTACACTTTGAGATAACTTAGTTATAATTTGTAGATTTTACTTATATTTTAACTACCAAACAAATAAGGTTTTTCACCACTTGTAACCAAAATGGCACCAACTTCTGAGAGTCTCTAGACTATTAAAATCTCACTTCATAAAATTGTAGGTATATGTTCTACGTAGGTATCTATTATGCAAAGTATAAACATCTTACATATACAAGGTGTTATTACATAAACTGAAAACTCAGAAATATGTCATTGTGCCCATGGTTATGACCAACTTTTATTAATTAATTAATTAATTATTTAGAAAGCTTTCAGTCAATACAACAATAGGCGCTAAAATTTGCTATTTAAAATCTTTTACAATTTATTATGGGATTACCTACAGCCCTGAAATCTTGAAGAAGCTTTACAAAAAATGAGAACCGTCTTCAAAAACTAAAAAGTGATAAATAACTTTAGCACAGAACACACATGACTTTAGTTTCGGAAGTCGGTGGCGTTGTTTCGTTTGTTGTTTTGTATTGCCGTCGAAAATAAATTTAGAGGTATCTACAATGTGAGAATAATGTAACAAGTCGTGCACGTTGGAAGAGGTCTATAATAAATCATATTATTATAAAAAATGTATGACTACCTATATTTTTTTCAATAAACTATTCAAAATAAGTTTAGACTAACCGAGGTAGCTAAGAGATGACTAGTCCCAACCGACGGCGCCCGTTCACAAACATGACGCACGGATCGGCACCATTTCAGCTCACCGATCAGCTGATCCAAACATTTTGTAATTGCACCTTGCATAATATTAGGCTAATTCCATTCAGATGCTACTGCAGCTAGCAAAGCTTTGCTTGTGCTTGGATAAGCGCAGTGCGATATAATTAGTATCCATATTAATTCCATAAACTATTATCTCTGACTTCTGTACATATGCGCTAGGAGGGCTTTTACTTAGCTATTTTGTAATAAACCAGCTTCCTATGTTCTGTTACGTGTAGTGATTAGCTTATAATATCATCTCTACGTATAATAGAAAACGCATTTACCAGTCGGAAGCTTACCTCAATCATAATTTTTATAATAACAGATCTCAATAACAGGAAAATTCATAGGAGATATAAAAATATTGCAAAAACTATAATGGTCTTCCTTTTCATTAACTCACTGAAAGTATTTCATTTTCTTTCTTTTGTATCTAGTAAGTGTTGACCGTACGATCCACAGAAGTGCTTACTTTATGCCTCATTACTTGTAGGTGCCTCACCTCGCCGAAGCTGTATTGGAAGGAAGCAACTCATATATTTAAAACGACACTTTGAAAGAAAATTCGCTCTTATCATCCATTACATAAAAGCTAATGTTGCCTGCCATATAGAAGGCTGTCCTCGGAAAGGGTTGTCACTTTATATAAAGCTGACGTGGCCGCAAACGGCAGTTAATGGCGCATAAAATTCACAGTAAGCCTGACACAGTATAATCATTTTACGGTTCTGTAATTTCAGGTATTTATGTATAGAAATACTCTGTTTGTACAATTTCTCCTTTCAAAGTATAAGCATTATGTAAACGTAGGTAAATAAATACATAAGGGAATAATAAGATACCTTATATAATGCGTCTTTTAAGCTCTCAAGTGCCGTGTGTAACGTATATTTTGAATAGCGTACGTGAGAACGCTGAACTCCGAAGATGGTAAAAATATCCCGCAGGGAAAACAGGTACTTAGGCATGAGGTGCTTAAAACTAAATAAGCTAAAACGAAATGTAAAATAAACATATACCTTCTTTTGAAACTAGAAGGAAGTCTAGTTCTAATCTTGACATTGAAGATTAAGATATTTGATCTTGAAGTTTGATTTACACAACACCGCGTTTACGGTTGCTAAGCTAAGCTCCAGAACCAATATACCTACAATATATACATGCTACAGCGAGGTACAACACTCTTACAAAATTCTATTTTGGTTACTTTGAAATTTAATTAATTAATTTAAGGGTTCGGGTACAAACTAGAGCATTTCCATTACTGTAAAACTGGCTGGAAATGTACAAAACAAGCCAATGGCAATGCCGATTTTGAATACAAATTCAATCCTCCTGAGGCCAATAATATTTTCCGTGGCCGCATAAAATATAGGCACGTGTAGCAGTTGGTTCATAAGTACATATATTACCGACAAGGAAGGCTGTCATTCCACTAAATCAATGGAGTACCTACCTCACTCAACGTTCGCAATACGGTCACATAGATACTGTCCTCCTCTTTGAGGTTTACCCTTCACCCTTGGGCTACCTGCCGTCGAAATATCAGCTTCCAAGTCTTGCAGATACCGTGATATTTTCGGTTGGGCATGTCTTACAAAGGATTTCGTTTACTTCTTAGAAATTATAACTTTATTTAGATGTTACCTGCGGCTTTTCCTACTACCTGTATTTGTGTTTTGTTTTTACCTTTTCGTATTAGGTATATTTTGTCAACCCTCTTTAGCAAAGCTTGAAATACAATTATTTTATTGTTATTTTTAGTAGCATTTCTTCAGAACAGCTTTACGTTAAAAAGGCTGAGATCAAAGGAGACTGTATAATCAAAATGTCACAATCCATACCTTTAAAACGCACGTTTGAAATTTGATTAAACCTTTAGCTATGTTATTGACAATCCCAAAATCTTAGAATATTACTGTATTCAAATCACTAAAATTAACTCCAGTACCAATTTATCACATGCACAGTTCTCAGCCTGAGATTTTCAGGTATTTTGTTCAAAAGAAAACCGAAACACTAGAAAACTGATTTATTTAAATATAAAGAATTTACGTGACATCAAAAAGCCCGTTTTAGTGGGTCCCTAACAAATTACCTGGGTTGTATAAGATGAGTATGATGTAACAAAATGACCGTACAAAATAACAGGTAGCCGAGTGTAACAGTCTGCCGTTATTCATGAATAGTCTAGATGTAGCCACGCACAATTTTCTGCTGCCGAGGCTATCGAGGGACGTGCGTGACCAGATTTCGGAACGTCGACATATTACACCTGTATACCCACCCACTTATACCTATCAACTAGAAAACGTCGAATACGAGAAAATATGTTGCCAACTGTCGCAAGACCTAGTAAGAGAAAGCAGTTTCAGAATACACCGAGAAATATTCCGAACGCGATTTTTCTCACTATTTGTGAATATTTTGTACATTGTTATCGTGTACGGAATTTATTCATAACCTTACTTTGAACCCTATCGTTGTGTATCTATAATAAGTTGTTTACTGTACGTGACATAGACCCTTTTATTAATATTATGTAAAGGTATAAAGCATAGAAGCAATAAGTAACGTGAGAAATCAGCATTCATCATTAACCTTTGTACAAAGTCGGTTTTTCCAAAAATTTGGTCCACTAGTATGCAACACATGCTTAATGCTTGACTGGACGAGTATGTACCAAAATCATTAAAATGTTAATATTGTATTTCTCAGTCGCCAATCAAAAAATAAAACTCATCATAATATTCCGCTAAAAAATATAATATAAACAAAAAAATAAATGTCAAATCATAAAGTAACGAGGCTTCTAAGCCGGTATCAAAAATAATGACAATCAACTGTAACTGCTAACTTAGCGAATTTTGAAACGAAATTCCCATAATAAATTGCTTGGCGAAATCAAATGCTCACGGTACTCAAAACCTCTGTTTCTATCAAATGTTGTTTATTTTCGACACGTAATTAAGTTCATCAAAAACAAGTTGATAAATATTCATTGACATCTCGTCTAATTTGAAATACTCACAAGCATGGAAAAGTCAAACACAAAGTTACGTAGGTACAATTTAATGAGAGATAATTCTGAACATGTTTCGACCTAGACATCCTCAGGGAACTTATTTCTTAGATGTATGAAGTATATAAAATTATAAATAATTATAATAAAAAAATAAAACACTCAAAGTTTATCAAGACAAGATAAATTCTAAAATTAAACTCCTACATTTCTTCACTGTGTTATTTCTGTTTTACTTTACACTTTATAGGTACAATCTACCATTTCTACCCAAAAACATACTTTAGAGAATATTATTCAAACATTTTAGCGGGCTCGTTCATATAATACAAAATATACAGCGACGCTTGCCTTCCGTGCATCTCAACAAGAAGAAATAAGTTGAGCGGTGACCTAGTATCCAACCACCGACCGCCACTACGATTCTTGTTCCCAGGTACAATCATAAAACCTGCAGGTTGTTCACATGTTGGGCTTTCAACCGTTTATTTGTACAATTATTTATTCGATAACTTTAAAGAAATACCTTTATTATTGGTGAAAATATCTTTTAACTTCATGATACGTATTTTGTCAGCGTGTTTAAAAGGCATCAAATCTTGTTGTTCCTTTTCGCTATATTTGTGACGTATCTGACGGCGAAGCAGTGAGGTGAACGGTATCAGCACCAATTTTGAATATTAAAAACCAGTCTGCGAAAAATACTTACCTACGTCATGAATCGAGACAACTGAAATAATTTTAGTAGTGTACTATGACGGAACTTTGGTATAAATACAAACTGCAAAGTCATAACCTTTCCTTATAGTTGCCGCAGAGTAGCAAAAAGCGTGGCTGACCCATGTCACAGAGTGGGAAAATAATAAAACATGATAGCATAACAATACACAATATAACAGATTAAAAGCGAATACGTACGTAATTTAATCAAGTCTACTTTGTTTTACCAGTTCTTTGCAAGTTACTTGATTACTTTAGGGAATCGCCAAGATGAATGGGATAAACAAACTGATCCACTGAAAATATAAATTAACATCAATGAGAGTAAAGAAAATTGGTTGAAGAATGATTAATGATTTTCTTTGTGATAATAAGACAATCGGGTCTTGGGAAAGGAAAGATAAGGCTGTCTACAGACGCAAGAGAAATTCGTTGGTACCTGCTTATAGAGTGGCTCGTAAAGTGAGTAGAACAATGTTACTAGCGCTAAATGAAGGTTTTAAGCTACCTTTGAAAGCACAAGTTCTTCTTAACACAAATAAATAAAATTACCGCTAACAAAGCCTGGCTATGTTGAACACAGTATTATGGGCATTCGCTATCCCTTTTTCTCATATTATCTTATCTTTTTCTCTCTTTTTTATTTTGATGGCTCGTTTGATAAATTTGTTGAGTTTCGCCTTATGAATGTAAGTGTGGGTGCTCTGTCTCAAAACTTAGCCTTCATAGTTATGATGTACAGACGCCAGCACATCAAGCCATACCAATCTGTAAAATTTTCCCAATTGTAAATGAACCTTATCATTTTAAAATAAAGTTGATAGATTGTTGTAGCTTGATGTGCCAGCCTCTGTACATACATACGTGAACAATCCCATAAAATGTAAAACACGTTTAAAAAGAAGTAGTTACTTAACTACCATTGAAAATACCTATTTCGAAATGTTTATAAATATCTTCAGCAATTTTCTATTATTGCTTAGGTTTATACTAAACACAAAATAGTTTCTAGAAGCGAGCAAAAGGCGAAGACCTAAATGTAATATTAATCCCAAAGGTCATAGTGCGGTCTGAGCTTTACGTAGTCTAGCCTATGAATAAAATCGAGCCGTGGTTCGGCAATAATAAGTACTTGTATCGGTTTTATTTCCAAAACCCATATTATGTGGGTAATTAGGTACTTATTTCTAGTTTCGTATGCAAAGCCTGATTTTATAAAAACATTTCTATGAAATAAAGTCGTACCTTAGTAGGTAAAAAAGAAACATATGTTTCTTTTTTTTGACGCCGGTCAAAAAAGCAAAAATGTTCCCTCGGCGCCAAGATAAGTTACATACCCTATGGAATTACGTATTGAAGTCTGTCATGTGGTCTTGACCGTAGGGAGCTGGGCACATTTTTGTTTGTCATCTTTGATGATGATGCGGCGGTCAAAGTTTAATAGGTATTATTTTCCGTGTATTCTCGTGGGCCCAGTCGGCCATGTCCCCGTTAAAGGGGGCAAAGGGAATTTAATAAAATTATTAAAATTACTTCCCGTTGTCCCCGTTGCGTTAAAATTGTTATTCCTATACAAATTCCTACATATTAAATTAAAATATACATAACCTAAAATGTTAAAATCTAAATGAAAAATACCTATTACCTATCATTTTAGTTTCGGGCATGCCGAGCGATAAATGCGAGTGAAATCTTAACTATAGGTACCCGTTGCCGGAATGTACGTAAGGGGGACAATGATATTGAAATTTTATGACGTGTCGTTGTCCCCATGACGGGGACAACGGGAACACACAAAAAAATAAGAACTTTTTTCGATAGGAACCAAAGTACCTAACTAATATTTCAAGTGGCAAAATGAAGAAAACAAATACTAAAAATAGTTAAAGCCCACGCTCAATTTTTCACAAAATATAAACGTAAGACGTTACACGTATTCGCACTTATAGATAAAATTACAGACTAGCAAGAACAAAGATTCGTGGAACGTGGTTCTGACTCCGTTCGCCAAATTACTTTGAATAAAGATAACGAGAAATGAAACCGGAGTGTGGCAGCTTTGTTTGGTAACTTTTAAACTGTGTGCGGATTCCTTAGAATCCCCGTTTTGCTAATGTGACACGGTAACACGGTAACACTTATGGTTTGATTCGGAAAACGTGTTTGGGTAATAGAACCAATGTCGTTATCGTGTGATTATTGTCGTAAGCTGATAGGATTGTATACAAGTTAGATCATCAAACGAAAATTGTATTCAGAAAATCTTTACCAAGTTTCAATATAGACTGAATAATAAACTTTCTTCGGACAAAAATATTTTTGTCCGAAGAAAGTTTACCAAACATGCAAGCAAGACAATGGCGCTATTTCCTTGTTCACAAACTGAACAAAGATTAGACAATTGGCATCTCTTACCGCCAGGCAGCTGAAGAAAAGGACGGCGACAGGTAAGAACTAAGTTAGAAATGTCAAATTAGATTTTTTTCTTGAACTTTGCCGTGTTTTTAATCAATACGTTCTGAAATGACAACTATAATTATTTGTATGGACATTTTAGAATAACTTAAATTGACAGCTCTTATTATTATTATCTGTCTCTTTCTTGTTTTATTGGAGAGAAAGAGATATAAATATAGCTTAATATAAGTTTAGCTTGTGCGCAACAGAATTAGCACCAATGACAGATTTCACTTATTTTTTTTTAACAATGAGCATTATATTAATACGATCATTGCAGTTTCAGGCAATCATTAAATCAAGATCACAAAGTCCATGCTAAAAAACTAATCGTTCCATAGTTTATTAAGGGACGACGCATGCGCAGTGAGCATTGTCTAACGGCGCCAGCGAGACGGGGCAAGTCATCTCTCATCAATAAAGGAAGCCCAAGCAATCAAGTGGGCGCATGCAATCAGCCGCTAATAAATTGATACAGATTGTTAATAAGGTGTCAGCACTCAGGGACAACTTATGAAATAAATGACTGGACAAAACTATTCATAGGATTTTTAAAGCAACAATATTCTTTTCACCCAATGTTTTTATCTAATGGCAATTTTGCCTTTTTTAGGGAGTTTGTGCACTACAAGGAATTTTACTGTCCGGCAGTCCGATTTTTTACAGTCTGATGTTGCATGACAAAAACGGATGATTGTCTTGCGCCCGTGTCCGCCAGTACTCGGATCGGTGCGTCTTTGAAGCTACTCGTACACGCCACGCACACGTAACTACGCTAGGAACGATGAGTTTCTTGGTACGTCGGCAGTTGCTTGCTTTATGCGAAGTGTGCGAAGACGTAGAAGAGAAAAACGGCCTGGAATGGGGAAAAGTTAAATGTCGGACTGTAAAATTACGTATAGTGTACAATTATGGCGTATATACATTTAAGGCGTGCCATGTCGGACCGTAAAACATCGGACTGCCGGATAGTACAATTCCTTGTAGTGCACAAACGCCCTTAGGCGATTCGCACACTGCACCGCATCACGCAGCGTAGCGCGGAAGCTTGAAAGTATCTCTTTGTATTGAAAACCCGCGCGCGTGATTGCGTCGCCATGCAGTCCGCTGCGTGATACAGGGCAGTGTGTGAATCGCCTTACTCTCTAATAATTTCTTGTTTCAACTGCGCGTGGACTTGTAATAGGTATTGATAAATCCATACTAATATTATAAATGCGAAAGTAACTCTTACGCTTTCACGATGAAACGTCTGAACCGATTTTGATGAAATTTGGCATGAAGATAGATTTAAACCCGGGAAAGGACATAGGCTACTTTTGTTTCGCGACATCGTCTGCATCCGCTATAACTGACATTCACGCGGACGAAGTCGCGGGCAAAAGCTAGTAGGTACAGTATATTGCTAAAAATCTTGCAGCATATTTATAATACAATTTACTTTACGTGGAGTATATGAAACAAATGAGAATACATAACTAGGAGCACAATGCCTTACACGTGTTTGTAGTACTTTTATGTTAAACACGTGTCCAAGAAGGAACATGTAGTATGTATGTAAGTTGTCATCACTAGTGTATAGTGAATGAAGGACAACACTAGGAAGTAAGGCAGATTGGTTTTGAGTAATGGCGTGCGATGCCGATTGTAATTCTATGTTATAAAATAAAAGCACATGTGCATTGTTATGTTGTTTTACTATAATCAACATGATACATGGCGCAGTCGTAACTGTTTTGATAACGTACCATCGTTCCAATAATCGTAATTCGCTGTATAGTTTGTAACTGTGTGCAACGCAACAACTGCAAAAATGGCCGCAGCGTCCTTTAACCTGCCCGAAAAACTGTGTCTCGGTGCCGGTGGGGATTTACCAAGCCATTGGAAAAGGTTTAAGCAACAGTTAAGTATATATCTTAGTGCCTCTGGCTTGAATGATGAAAAGGATCAGAGAAAGATCGCTATTTTATTAAATGTCATTGGTGAGGAAGGAATACAAATCTATAATAATTTTGATTTGGACAAGTTTATTGATGCCGAAAAAAAAGGGGGCAACATTTGATGACGTATTGAAGTCATTCGATGATTATTGTGAACCGAAGAAGAATGTACTGTTCTCCAGATTTTTATTTTATAAGCGCTCTCAACGATAGGGTGAGCCATTTGATATATATCTCACGGACTTAAAGAGTCTAGCTAAAAACTGCGAATTCACAAACGAAAATGAAGCCATCCGTGATAGGCTTATTTTTGGCAGCACCAACAAAGCAGAACAAGAGAATTTGTTAAGCATGGGGGATGTGGATTTGGATAAAACAATAAAGAGGCTACGTCTCTCAGAGGTGACAAAGTCACATATCAAAGAAATTCAATCCGACTCAACAGAAATTGGGGACGTACACAAGGTGCAAGTCAATGTCAACATGAGCGGGACATCAAAAATGCCCTGCAAAAGGAACAAAATGTACAAAATGTGGAAAATATAACCACTTTGCAAAAGTGTGCCGCACCAAGAAAGTGCAAGTAATATCTGAGGAGCAATAAGATAATGAGGACCTTTTTTGTGAATCGGTAGGTTAAATACATAATGCTAACTGTTGGGAACAGAACCTAATCATTGAAAATGTCATAAATTGTACCTTCAAACTGGATACTGGTTCTGATGTTAACCTAATACCTATTTCATTGCTAGAGCAGATTCAAAATAAAGTTTCAAGGAATACAATTAATAATATCAAACTTAGTAAAACAAAAGTCACATTACAGGCATACAACAGATCCAAAATTAATTGGAAACAAAATTAAAGTCAAAAGTTTGTTTATTAGATTTCATTGTTACTAGTTCTGGATATCAGCCAACATTGGGGAAGAATTCATGTTTGTTACTAGGCATTATTGAAAGAAAGTTTATTAACAGTATCAAAAATAATCAACCAAGTAAACAGATATTGATGGATAAGTATAAAGATGTTTTCTCAGGCACAGGTCAATTTCCTAAAAAATATAGAATTTTATTAAAAGAAAACTCTATTCTAGTGTCCAAACCTCCACATAGAGTTCCTTTAAAATTAAAAGATAAATTAAAAGATGAGTTGGACAGACTCTGTAACCTAAGTGTGATATCTAAAGTTTAGGAGGCTACAGAATGGGTGAATAGGATTGTTATTGTGGAAAAAAATGATGATTCTATCTGTTTATGTTTAGACCCTAGAGCTCTAAATGAGTGTATTCTTAAAAAGTATTATGAAATTCCAACTATCAATGATTTAAAGTCACAAATAGGTCATTCAAAATTCTTCTCTGTTTTAGATCTGAAAGAATCATTCTGGCAGATTCGGTTGACTGATGACAGTAAAAAGTACTGTACATTCTCTACAATTAATGGATCTTATTGTTTTAATGTCTTACCATTTGGACTTGAAATCTCAGCTAAAGTTTTTCAGGAAAACTGTAGAAATTGCTTTAGTGACATTGAAGGTTTGTTTACATACATCGATGATTTCTTCATTCTTGCGGAATCCAAAGAAAAACATGATGAGATACTCGAAAAAGTCCTCAGCAGAGCCCGTGAGTTGAATATCAAGTTTAACCCAAAGAAAATTCAATACTTACCTGATGTTGTTAAATATTTTGGCTATGAAATCGTAGATGGAAATTTAGTACCAGATAAAGATAAGATTAGGGCTGTTTTAGAATATGACATGCCAAGTGATAAGCAAAGTCTTCAGAGATTTTTAGGTTTTGTTAATTATTTTCGGGAATACATCCCCAATATGTCTGAAGTAAAAAGTCCACTGAGGCAACTGTTAAAGAAAAATGTAGAATTTGTATGGAATATTACTTATACTACATGCGTCAATAATATTAAGAATCTTTTAATAAGTCCACCAGTGCTTGTAAATTTTGATCCCAAAAAACAAAATTGTAATTCAGACTGACACTAACTACTAATTCAAGATGGTCATCCAATTTCATATGCCTCAAAAAGTCTATCTGCTTGTGAATCTGAGTATGGACAAATTGATAAAGAATTTTTAGCAATACTTTTTGCCTGTAAAAAGTTTCACTACTATGTATATGGAAGGCATGTAATTATGCAAACAGATCATCAACCATTAGTGGCAGTTATGAAAAAAGAAATTAATTGTATTGGTTTTCAACGTTTAAGAAAAATAAGAATAAAATTAAGCATTTATGATTTGGATGTTCAATACACTCCAGGTTCTAAGAGAGAGCATGTAGCTGATGCCTTAAGTCGTGCTTCAAGCAAAGCTGATAATATAGAATTGGATAGTTCTCTTACTAAAACAGTACACACTATCAATATAAGTGAAGAAGTACAAAATCTCATTATGTTAGAAACTGAAAATGATTTCGTCCTTCAGCAATTAATATTATACTACAAGAATGGATGGCCTAAATGCAAAAATAAAGTAGCTGATACTGTGAAATTTTATTATAAATGTAAAGATAACATTACATATGAAAATGGAATAGTTTATTTAGATTATAAGATTTTAGTGCCATTAGTATTAAGAGATAGAGTAATTAAAATAGTTCATTCAAGTCATTTTGGAATAAATAAGACAATTGCTAGAGCAAAATCTTTATTTTATTGGCCAAATCTTGAGACTGATTTAATCAATATTATTTCAAAATGTGAAACATGTGAAAAATATAGTGCAAAAAAATATAAAGAACCTATGTTGCTTGATGAGATACCTACTTTACCATTTCAAAAAGTAGCATGTGATTTTCTACAGTGGAATAGCAAGACTTATTTAATTGTAACTGACTATTACTCTAAGTGGTTTGACTTAATTAATAATAATAAATAATAAATAAATAAATATCTTAGGACAACTCACACATGGTCATCTGGTCCCAAGCTAAGCAGAGCTTGTGTTATGGTAACCAGACAACTGATATACATAATTCATGTAAATTCTTTAACTGCATCTACTGTCATTAATATATTGAAGAATATTTTTGCAACTCATAGTATACCAAGGATCTTGAGGGCTGATAATATGCCATTCAACTCTTTTGAGTTTCAGAATTTTGCAACACTTTGAAATATAAAATTAATTACTTCAAGCCCAAAATATCCTAGATCCAATGGTTTTGTTGAAAGATTTGTTGGAATAGCTAAAAATATGCTAAATAAATCAACTGAGAGTGGTGCTGACTTTCAAGAAGTATTGCTAGAGTATCGAAATACTCCAGTACTAGGTTCACAATACACACCATCACAGTTACTATTTAGCAGATTGACAAGAACCAAACTACCTATTCATGATGTACTTTTAAAACCAAAGTTGGTAACCAATTTTAGTGAATCTCGAGACAAAGTAAATATGTACAATAAAAGAAAGTATGATAAGACTGCCAAATGTAACAAACACTCTTTTTATTCTGGTCAAAATGTAGTTTACATAAGGGATAATGTTTGGGTCCCAGCAAATGTTGTAGAAATTTACTCATCTCCGAGGTCTCTAATTTTAAAAGATGTTAATGGGCAAATAATTAGAAGGAATACATTGCATGTAAAACCTTCATTTAATAAAGATGTAAATGTTCAACAAAAATGTAATTTGGATTTATTAAACAATGAACAGTTACAATCAGAAGAACAAAATGTATCTATGGAAAGAAGGAATAGTAATGATCAAGATGTAATTAGAGTGGAAGATGCCCAAGAGCAATTGCGAGATTTTCAGTTGAGACCTAGGAGGAACATAGTCCCTCCAAAACATTTAGCAGATTATGTTTCTTAAAATTAATTATAAGGGAAAGATGTAGTATGTATGTAAGTTGTCATCACTAGTGTATAGTGAATGAAGGACAATATAGATTAAGAACAACGGATTAACTCACTGTGTTGTCGGGTCCGACAACACAGTGAGTTAATCCGTTGTTCTTAATCTATAATGTGTAACAATACTCACGTTTCGTTTAATGAAAAATGAAGGACAACACTAGGAAGTAAGGCAGATTGGTTTTGAGTAACGGCGTGCGATGCCGATTGTAATTCTATGTTATAAAATAAAAGCACATGTGCATTGTTATGTTGTTTTACTATAACCAACATGATACAGAACATTTATATTTAAACATCTGTTGTTGTTCGTCTAAAAGGTTGCGAATTTAAAATAAATATTGATGTTTATCAGCCACTCGTGATGCCTCGACTAATGGAACAATAGAGAACAATATTTAATAAAAACAAAAACTTTCCTAAACTTTAGTCACAATCGTCCAAAAATAGTTTTATCAAAATTCTACCAACTTTAAATTAGATAAGTATAAATATTATGTCAATCATCAAGTTTAAAACGCGTACATTCATTTTATCTTATCTAAAAGATAACTTAGTAAATATTGTAGATAACGTCTATAAAGTACCTACATATATTTCTCTTATAGATGAGGAAAATAGGGAGGAGGAGGAAAAATTACTGGCATTAAGCGCAAAAATAATAGTTGTGCGACTTAAGGTAACGTTCAGTCGTAATACAGTAAAACTTATGGCCCTGCTTTATACGTTAGCTTTGTTTATTACAAAGCATTCCCCGTTCTATTACGTGCGGAACATATTAAGTTAAAACTCGTTTATAGTTAATTAGATATAATCACATCACGCTTGCCTTCACTATAAAGATAAAAGCTATATGATACCTACATATACCCATCAACCAAAAATATTTATAGATTCCAGGCTACTTCATCATCATCATCATCAACCGAAAGGCGTCCACTGTTGAACAAAGGTCTACCCCATAGAACGTCACAACGACCGCCAACCTGCCCCTTACATCCACCGGTTACGCACGACCTTGACGATGTCGTCAGTCCATTTGGTTGGAGGCCTAGCAACGCTGCGTCTTCCGGTTTGTGGTCACCACTCGAGAACCTTTCTTCCCCATTAGTTATCGGTTCATCGAGCACTGTACCCTGCTATTTCAACTTGCATATTCTGAGAGCTATATGTCGGTGACCTTAGTTCTTGGGCGAATTTTCTCGTTCCGAATTTTATCGCACAAAGAAACCGCGAGCATAGCTCTTTCCATGGTCACGTGACTATGACTGCTTGTTTCTGAGAAATTCCTGGAAACCTCAATTAAACTTTTCCCGGTGTTTTAAACTCAGAAACCCATGTCCTGCAGGAACCAGCAGCAGTAGACCACGAGGTAGACGGATTAGTAATTAAATTACATCACGACTTAAGTCCCTCACATAAAGTTACAAAGGTATAGATTTTGCGATCCTTGTAAATTGCTTCTGGAAATGAAATTGAGAGAAAGCAATTGATCTAAAATTAGGGGGAGGCTGTCAAGTTACTGGAGCTATTTCCTTTAATAAATATTAATAGGCCGTCAATACAACATGCCTTTGTCAGTAGCGAGTGAAGACGATATCGTACGATCATCATTAAATTATAAATGGGTATCTGTCCCCAATTAAATAACCTTTAGTCATTTGGGTCGCCCTTGTCATTTTGTTGTAACGTCATTTTACTGTCTGTGTATGTTTCTTTTTGTCTGTGACATCAATCATTAAAAACCCCCGCAAAACTCATTTTTTTACGGTTTTTGCAAATTGCAGCTAAGCATCAGGTTGTATGGCAATAAAAAAATATTTGCGGACGTAACAAATATGTGTTTACATAATTAAAACCATCAACATAGGCACAGTATAAGTATTAGTACTACCGTACAGTAGCGACACGCTCTGCCTCCCTCTGAAACCGTTCCTTACCTCTCCCCGCGTCAAACGACTAGTTCTAGAAATTGCGTTTTTGTTCGCGCGGCGCGTAGACACGCACACTCACGCACGTATCTGTATAGTCTATTATTTTAGTATTAGTGTAGGCAATTATATCGTTTCGTTTCTATGAAGTGTCGCGGGTGTGACATAGGTCTCCAAGGTAGCATATTCCGTAAATGTGACTATTTAATACAATGACGTTTACCTACGGATTATAATTAACTTGGAAAATTATGTTGATGATTTTAATTATTATAATTCTGTAACTGCATATTTATTTTGTACTCCGCGAATAAGTATTTTATAACCATATTGAATTTCGCGGGCTACCCTGGCCCTTTCATTTTAAGTTTGGAGTTGGAATTGTTTATTTTATTTTAAAAAATAAATTAATGTGTAGGTACGTATTATAGTTGCATGATAATAACCCGAAACCTGATATTTTTGATTATTTACGTATTTTTTTTAGTTACAAGGAAAATGAGTACAAAAACTTATATTATACATTTGACACGAAGACGCACTCAATGCTATAGATTTATATATTAAAATGTGGACAATGTTGCTTTTGTAATGAACAATCAAAGAAAATTTATAGAATTATTGTTTTTCAATTGGTACCAATGACGTCTATAGTTGAACACGTTTTAGTAATAAGCTTTATTAATTTATTGTCTACTAGCTGATGCCCGCGACTTCATTCACGCGATTATCGGTCATTAGCGGGTTTTTTTTTTAAAATAAAAGTAGCATACGTTACTCCTTATAACATCAGTTATCTGCCGGTAAAAGTCCCGTCAAAGTCGGTCCAGTCGTGTCAAAGATTAGCCGGAACAAACAGACAACAGATAAAAAAAATATATTTGTCAAAGTCAAAGTCAAAGCATTTATTTCAATTAAACCATTTTAAACACAGGCACTTTTGAATTGACAAGGAGTCGGTCAGTTAGTCAGAGAGTTGAAGGTAGTTGCTCATTCCAAAACGTAGGTGGGTCTCTACGGAGAAGATTTGTTATACTTAAGTACCGATAGTTTCATAATGCATTTAATAAAAATCTATTATTTTGAAATTACAAACAGACATTTCAATTTCATTTTATTTTATTTTTTTAAAGAGTGGCCGAATGACTGACACTTGAAAACAGTGTAACTTTTTATGTTGTTACTATAAAATTAAAGGTATAGATTATAAATAATAATTATTAAAGAATAGCGTTAATTACTGGCAAGACTTGTAAAAGGTCACCTCACTCAAGTCTCGATGGTAACTCGATTACTGAACGTGGAAGTTATCCGTAAATGGAAATAATAAAAACGTCAATAATATTTTTGTAATAAATGACGTCGGTAAGATAAAAAAACCGCTAGATAATTTTCTACTAAGACCTTTCACCAAAAGGTTGACTATGTACACTCACTAAAGGAGATAAGTAGCCAGGGTCGTCGGATATAGTTAAAGTTTACTTAGAAACCGATGGATATTTAAGAATTAAATTACATTTTATTTTATTTTTGCCTCAACTCTGCGTCTAATATATGTGTACTCATAATATGAAGTAGTCAGTAAGTACTTGGATATCGCAAAACTGTATTCACGAGACACTGCCGACAAACTGTACAGCAGTTTGGCTGAAGGTGTCTGTATTTTTCTGTATAAGTATTCGTGAATAATTATATGAATAATTAAACTAATAACTGTTTATTCTCCATTAATTTAATTTTGAATTTTCAAAAACATCTTCGGTTTCTGAGTAAACTTGTAACTATATCCGAGACCCTGAATACTTATCTCTTTTGGTGAACGTACACTATTCATATCTTTGCTTAAGATAAGACACTGACCTTTTTTGCATTCTTCCATGTTTTCATCGGAGTTGTCTTCGCAGTCTTTCTCCAAGTCGCATACCCACATTCTGGGTATGCACTTGCCGTTGGTGCACTGGAACTGCTTCAAGGAACATATTGCTAGAACAAAGAGAAACCTAATTAGGTACACTACCTTTGCAAAGAAAAATATTTTAGGCAGGTATTGGTCAGTTTCATAGATATGCGTGGTCAGTGGTCAGTTTATTAATTTTAAAATAAAGAAACTTAGTAAAAACTTAATACTTTTGTAACAACCAGTACTTGTTCATCATCATCTGCCTAGCTTTTTCCTAACTATGTTGGTGTTAGCTGTCAGTCTAACCGGATGCAGCTGAATACCAGTGTTTTACATGGAGCGACTGCCTATCTGACCTCCACAACCCAGTTACTGGGTAACACGATACCAAGTATCACCAGCCCGTGATACTACTACTACTACTAACTAACTACTCCTTGGTAAGGCTGGTTATCAAACTTTCTGGCTTCGTACTACCCATACTGACTGTCAAAGATCTACGAACGACAGCCGGGGCCAACGGCTTTACGTGCTTTCCGAGGAAACTCGGTATGAAATGGATGGTCACCCACCCACAGACCGACCGCGGCAAGCGTAGCTTAACTTTGAGTGATCGATCCGCTTTTACTTAGCCACGAGATCGTCAACAACCAATAGGTAATTTAATTTATTTAATTCATTTATGCACATTCGACAGCTTACAGCTCGAAGCTTTTCAAGTGTTCCTATTTCAATTGAAAAACTCTTCATAAATTTACAAGTCAACGCATTTCATTTATAGAGGAATTTAAAATAAAACGAGTACCTACACCTCAGATTTTGAAACAAAAGGCAGATAGATCGTGCGGAACACTGAGAGTGAAGCCACAAAAGCAAATACAAATTCAAATACGAATACCTACAAATTGCCTCGCGCTGTCCTACTGACACGAGTCAGTACAGCACGAAGCGAAGCATTGTTAAAAAAACAAATACAAATAAAAATTCAAAATCGAATACAATCACGAGATTCGTATTCGTTATTGAATTTCTATTTGCTTTTGTGGCTTCACTCGCAGTGTTCCGCACGGTCTATCTGCCTATTTGATAATCTGAGACCTACACTATAAGTATGTGTAATCTTCCGTATTTCCGTATTCATAAAATAAACTAGATTAATTGCCTAGGCGCTTCTCACACCTCTTACTGATACAGGGGGACACAGAATAGGGGTGTGAAACGCTCCAACCCACAAACTAAGTGACTATGGATTTGCATCTGACTTGTCAAACACGGAACTCTAATTACGTGCGCATCTGCATCTAACATGGTAGGAATTATTGGGTGGAATAACGAAGCACCCTGGTATTTAATGCTTTGTGTTTTGTTTGGTCGCTAGTAATTCATTAAATCACTGAAAATAATTATATTAAGACTGTTTTACGACAGTAGATCTTTTTTCAAAAGTATTTATACTTATTTATTTTTTTATACTTCTTGCATAAAAGTACAAAGGCGGACTAAGTGAAAACAAACAATAATAATAGAACATACATAACAACACAAACATTAGTGTATACCAACACACAACACAGACTCAATTTTTACATAGACATCGTTATCGTTAAAAAAGTTTACATTCTGTATATTTTTAACCGGAGTGTCGCGAAACCAAGAGAATCTATAGATATATAGCTACTCTGACCACGTCATTAAAAAGGCTCCCGCTATTTTGTATAGAAGCTATTTACGTTTTCTCATACAGGATGCATGAAAAAAAGGTAAAAGTCGTGGGTAATTTCAGGAAGCTTATTTAAAACTACACAAAGCGGTTAGGGAATGGCTTCTAATTTGGCGTGTTATTATTATAACAGGTAACGAAAACGATAACCAACATATTTCATTAATCATATTTTGATATTATAATGTCAAATAATAATATAGTTAATTATATACATCACATCACAAATAAGAGGAAAATAAAGCATAAGGAAAACCATGCATAACTGTCGGTAGGTAATAATTTATTATGGTGTGATATTATGAATTAATCAATGTAGGCATATATATTTACGATTTATATATAGTTGTTGGTGCGTAAACTATTAATCAATAATTATTTCAACTATCGTTGCCCTGTACTAACAATTTCCCCTATATGGTAGATGAGTTTATAACGTACAAACTTGCGTATAGTCACCAACAGAGGATAATTATCCACGGTCTTCGGAAACAGTTGAAGATTAGTTTGAAAATGAGGTTTTCGAATAAAGTTTCATTTCATTAATGAACTGTTTATTTCAACTAGTCTTTGACTATATCCGCCGTCCCGTTACTTATCTCCATTGGTAACCGTACAATTTCAAATTCATATTTATTCATCAACAAATTTACATCGTCGAACAGTGGTTGTAACAATAATTGTAACACAAAATTAAATAATCATCGTAGCCATAAAAACATTATTACATTCCATATTAGTCATAACCACGAAGTAAGATTAGTCATAAATAAAAAATAAAAAAAATAAACTAAATGTCAATGTCAAAAAATGTAGATTATGTCAATATAAATTCAAACAATTGTAATCCAAAATAAATTCAAAAACAACAAAAAGAGAAATAATTCAAAGAAATGTATACCAATGTAATGTCGTGGTAGAAAGTTGAATATATTATTTAAAGTCGTTAAAATATAAATAAATAAATAATCACATATTAGTTCGAACTACTATTATAAATTATCTTTGAGAAACACTTCTATGCTGTAATAATACATAAACAGCCAGACCTGGAATACTACCTATAGGCCATACAAATATTCAAAACTGCGACACGCATTGCAGTAGCCAATCGCTTGGCCACTGCACCAACCCTGTTGTCAACAACACCTAGGGTTGCCAATTTTTTTGGAAAGAAATAGAGTACAAGATATCTGATTTCAGAGAGGGTAAATAAAGAGCTTATAAAAATGAATACATTTATTTTATTTTTTTAAGTGGTATCAATTTAATTTTTAAATAAAAATACAGAGGCCTGCACATCAAGCTACAACAATCTGTAAATTTTCTTTGATAGATTTTCAACTTTATTGCAAAAAAATAAGGTGGAATTTTGAGAAATTTTACAGTTTGGTATGGCTTGATATGCTGGCTATACCTCAGAACAGCTTGTGACATTGACTTTGGCCTTCAGAAACGTCCAAGTTTGGCTTAGGGATACCAATATATTAACAGAAAAAGAAAATGGTATGCAAGTCTGGGAAATATTGTGTAAAAAAATAATATTTTAGCGTATAACTCTATAGTATTACAAATTATAAAGTACAATAACAAAAAGGGTACAATACTCTATTTTAGAGTACGGTTGGCAATCCTAACTGTAATTGTATGTAGTTAAAAGTATCTACTTAAATATTGTAGTTGGTACCTATCTGTTATGTTTTATTTCATGTGGAGATATTATATACATAGACAATTGCGACTTTATTGTGCAATTTATGAGGATGATTGAGGAATTGGAGAACTGACAGTTACCTACTGTCAATTCTCAAAATTACAGTCAATTTCGTTTGCTATCCGACATGTATTTCACCTTTATCATTTCCTATAGTTTCGTTCCTCCTAATACCTATTTTATAAAATTCTAGCACATTGCCAGTGACTTTGTCTTCGTAAATTTTCTCTAGGAATTTTAATTTTATGAAATTGTTAAATATAGCCCATGTTACTCAGGGATAACGTAGCATTCTAATGTTGAACGAATTTTTGAAATCAGATCAGGAGTTTTTGAGTTTATTCATAACAAACATACAAATTAGTGTAGATGATTATTTTATCAATTCATTTGCATAATCTGCACTGAACTGCAATATGTAAAGAAGATAGCCTTTAACGTTGTTCTTGAAAGACTCATTGACCAAGTCTACAATGTTTCCTCTGTTTTGAACGAACGCAGACAATAAAACGTCCAAGTAAATGATAAGATAACATTAAACGCTACTATGACATACGCCCGATAAACTGCTAGCACCATATTTAATACACCCACCTACCTACGACGGAATTATTTCAATGATACCGCGATTTTCTACAAAACCCTGATGAATAATAGTGATTAAAATAATCCACAATTGATTTTAATTGATTATTATATATAATAATTTGTGAATCATAATTAATGAAGATTAAGATTGCAAAAACCAATAAGTATTGTTGAATGATAAAATTTAATCAATTCAGATTACTTAAATGTTAGATTCATGTATTCCATGGTAATCTACATCGGTCAAAACAAATGACGTTTACCGACACTCAAGTATTTTTACAGAAGGTAAGTAGAAATGTTTGGTGTTGTGATGGACCAGCAGAGTTGAGGCACCCTCCTCTCATGCATAAAGTTGCTGGTTCAAAACTGGCCAAGTACCAATTCGACTTTTTCAATTCGTATGTAGATTACTAGTAACACCTACTTTCTAAAGTTTATTTTGGACATCACTGTTATCGGTGAGCGAAAATACGGTGGGGTAACCTGGATCTATAATTAATCAAAGTCTGAAACTGCCAATCCGCCTTAACATGTGCCGCCGGTGGTGGTGATCAATGCTTAAACCTCCTCTGCATAAGGCTTTTGCTCCGCAGTGGTTCATCAATAGGCTGGTATTATTATTATTACCCCATTTTTACCCGTGGGTTTTGTAGAAGGCGACAAAGGGATATTAAGCAGAGGATGGGCAGCGGCGTCCTTCTGAGTACCTACCATAAAACCTACTGCGATCGCCAACATGCATGGGCCAAGCACGCCGATTACGACTGAACCCCTCCTTGGGAAAGACCTATGCCCAGCAGTGGGCATCTAAAGGTTAACATGATGATGATGTTGATTAATATTAAGTATAAAATGTTACTTGTACAGGTTTTCCCCCCAGCACATAACTCCGAAACTATTTCTGTTAACATCTCAATTATGTGTGTCCAAGAAAAAGTTTCATTCACAACACTGGCACGCCCCACACACATTTCAAAGATAAACACACAATAGAGGGAAAATAGCCTATCAAAACTTGGCATATAACTCAAACGGGCCTATGCTCCGACAATATACGATTGGACGTACATTTCCATGATCCTTAACAGCCTTTTATAAGTCCATTATGTAATGGACGCGAGGAATCAGAGTATCAGACGGTCAATACAATCGGCGAGACTATATCTTGCTTGTCCGCTTCACTTGATTTATGTGGTAATATTTTCGAGAAGAGCCACGCATTCCCTTTTACACGGAATATTGCAATCAATGATTTACATATGTGCTATTGATTTATAGCGAAACAGAACAGATTGCATTATTCTCTATAAATATTTGTGAAACAAAAGGCTTTTTAAAGCGCTTTTATGAAAATAATAATGCTCTTGGGATAAATGGGGATATTTTTGAACGTTGCTCGAACTGCTTCCGCTTTGCCATTTATTTTTCCAGTGTTTTGGCATTTATTATCACTTATTTTTAATATAATATATTTGAGCTGAGTTCATGTATACGTTGGTCTACTTATTAGCATAAGCAAAGCAAAATAAGATGCAATCGTACAAAGATTTTTAAGAATATCCTTCTACTCCGCTGCTGTTGAGTAACAATACGCTAATCTTAGTGAACGTTTGGTAAATTACATTATATTGTAAGAGAGCTCCTTATTTCATAGTCGCGTTTCCCCGGCTCATTGCCAGTGTCGGCTCCGCTAAAAGTAACTGCGCGTGCGCTCATTTGCGTTCTATCTTCATTCAAGCGCATGCGGCATGGTCCATTGCACTAATTACATCAAATTGATTCTAGCTACTATAAAGATTTTTCAAAAGATCGATAATTTCTCCTAAATTTATTTTCGCATGTCGTAAAGCAAGAACATTTTGTTGAAGTTCCTTGAAGTATCCCAGACTAAAACCAGAGTAGACAGAGACATAGAATCAAGTGGGTAAGAGACAAAACTCGTTTAATTTTAATAGTATAGGGAATATCATTCATGGAGCCTAAGTGGTCTGAAAGGGACACTAATTTAATTTCATTACTCTAGGAGGGTTGTTGTACTAAAAGCCGGCCGTGTAGCGTGGCACGCTCGCCCTGACATCCAATCTGTGTGGAGAGCCCTCATGTCTGTCTCATTGAGAGCAAATCGCTCGAGCCTAGGGGACTGGCCCGGCAAATTTGTACATTACGTTTACCGTCACTGGAAGTTGTTTTAGGGACTCAAATCCCGCGGCCGAATAGCTTCCAATCTGTGTGATGTCACGTCGAGAGCGCGATTGTCCAGCATTCGATTAAATGTGTTTCGATTAATCTGCAGCGTGATTTATTTGTTTTCAAGGTGATCTGCCTAGTCCGTCACTGCGATTCATTCATTTTATCATTGTGTTATTGTATAATCACCAAACTAATTTTAATTTTATTAAATTTTGTTTGGTTTGGAAAACATAACATGATGGCACCGAAGTTCGGTAACTGAGTTTGATTTTAATTTGAGCCATACAAGAAAGTCACAACAGGCAAAATGTTTTACATTTCAAATTATTTATGCCATGGTTTCCTAGAAGCTTGGAACAGATCGTTACAAGTTTTTAGGAAACCATGTGAAGCCAAACATAGTGTAACGCAGTAATTTATCTTAATCGCGATACCTCACTCATTTAGCTAAATGTTGCACGTTAATAATCATGTAGCTTCAAATTACCAACACGATCGCTCTAAGTACGAAATTAACCCTTATGTGCCACCGATTGAATGTATGGGAATATCCCAATTAGAATTTACTGCATGACAAATTCGTGACCCCAACTAGAACTAATATTTATTTGTTATTCGATTTGACTCTCGGTTTAGACAAGGGTTTGTCGCCATTTTAGGGCTGAACCCTTGCGTCCCTGTTATTTCTAGTGTCCATTAAATTATCCCTTTCTCTTTGGGACGTTTGTGTTTTTAAGTTTGTTTTTTCGAGACCATCAGCTGAGAAGAGCCAATCGGTGCACAACAGACAGGATTTTCTGCTACGACTACAGAACAACACGCGCCCAATTTCCATTTTTTTTTAAATCCTATATTGCTAAAACAGGTCTGTTTTGTTGGCAGAAACAATTCTCGCTTCGTTGAATAACAAACAGACAACAATACAACTCAATCACTTTACAATACAATTTACTTACCGCTACAAAAGTATCCAAAACTCCGCCAAAGCTAATTACAATACTATTCCGAAAAAGTTTAAGATATTATTTGGCAACATTTAGGTAAGAAATATTTTCATCGCTCCAACCAAGAATTTGTACGAGCGCAAAATTATTTTAATTAAAAAACTGAAGAAAGGAAGCAAGGAGGTGGGCATTCTTAATTATTTGCTTGGTAGGGTTTAATCAAATTATACTTGAGTGAAAGTTATTATTAAATTACTATGTAGTTATTGTTCGCAGGACTTTGAGAGGGGAAGGGGTAGTGCGGTAAGTAGAGTTAGCAGCGGTGCGTAAGCGTGACTTGCTTTCCTGTCTAAACTTCAGAAGGAATTATCTTACTCTACACAACTTTGAGAAGTTTAGTGCACTTGAGTACCGTCAGACGCTCTAACGAGGATTTTCTTTTACGCTCATATCGTGCTATAGGTACAGTCATCAAAAGATACAAGTAACCAAGGTCGTCGGATATATTGTTGAAGATTACTTAGACCGATAGATATTTTCAAATGAAAAATTTAATTAATTAACTGTTTATTCTCTATTTTTACTTTATTTTATGCGAACTTATCGGTTTACTTATGTATCTTGTTGACTGTACCTACATATTATATTCACAAATTATATTTTAAAAATATGTGTGATATAAAATAATGTATAACTTTCATGTGAACGATTCTTTAATTTAACAATTAAGTTCTGTGTTTATTTTACATTGATGCTATTTGAAACATTCTCAGTGTGGGCTCAAGTTACCGTGGCCATTTACTCCCTCCCTCACCCTATGAAATGGCTCTAATTTCGAAAATTCGTTTAGGAAAAACTATTGCAATAAAGTCAAAGTCAAAGTCAAAGTCAAAGTCAAAGTCAAAGCATTTATTTCAATTAAACCATTTACAGGCACTTTTGAATTGTCAAGGAGTCGGTCAGTTAGTCAGAGAGTTGAAGCTAGTTGCTCGTTCCAAAACGTAGGTAGGTCTCTATGGAGAAGAACGAGCAAGAAACTCCACGGACACTCTTTTAAATCAAGTTTTTACAAAGTTTGGTTACATTCTTGTTGCTTCTATATGTGAAAACGATGAAGGTAATCTAACAATACAAAACACAAAAAAGAAGCAAGATAAAGTGGCATCTAATCCATGGCAGATAAGAGCTGACCAATCTCCACTGACAGCGCCCGTTCACGAACATGACGCGTGAATCAGCACCATTTAGCTCAACCATTTTGAAGGGAGCCTAATGATCCAACACACGCGCCACCATCAGCGAGACATTTGAGCGAGCATGACAATACTCCCAACCGCCATGTTAATTTTTGTCAAACATAAAGGTATTAATATACATGGCTCCATGGTATTCACATTTACAAAATTGAAATAATGCTGCTAAATTATACAAAACTAAGGTTTCCAATGTATATTATTTTATCATATGAAGTGTGATAAGTTAATAATTTAAAAATATCTATATATAATAATAACGATACTCGTTACTCATGTCAATAGAAAAAGGGGTAGGAAACATCCTTTTCTTCCAATTTGGAAATTCCCTAAACTGGCTGTGGAGCAGGACCAGCATTCAGCCAAGCATCTTTATCATTGATGTAATCTTCTAACTTATAATATGCTTGTCTACATAGTGTGCGTTTAATACATGTTTTAAATTGTTTTTCATTCAATTGTAGAATATCAAGTGGTATTTTATTATAGCATTTTACACAGTACCCCATAAAAGAAGTATGTACTTTTGACAATCTGAAGCTTGGCTGATCTAATTTGTTCCTATTTCTAGTATAAACATTATGTCTGTCACCTATTTTATTAAAAAGATGAAGATTTTTTCGAACATGCATAATGTTTTCATATATATATTGACAAGGTACCGTCATGATGTTAATCTGTTTAAACAATTCTCTTAGAGATTCGCGTTTGCGGAGATTATAGATTGCTCTGACAGCCCGCTTTTGCAGTATAAAAATAGAATCCATATCTGCAGCCCGTCCCCATAGCAAAATACCGTAAGACATGATACTATGAAAATAGCTAAAATATACTAGCCTAGCGGTATCCACGTCTGTCAAATGCCGGATCTTTCTGACAGCGTAAGCGGCTGAACCTAACCGCCCTGCAAGAGATGTTAAGTGAGGACCCCACTGTAGCTTGGAATCAAGCGTAATCCCTAGGAAAACAGTCCTTTCGACGAATTCAAGTATGTCCTTATTCAATACAACGTTACATTCATTACTCTTAACATTCGGCAAAGCGAATCTTATGCATTTAGTTTTCTTCTCATTGAATACTAAATTATTTACAGTAAACCAATTATGAATCTTAAGCATGGCGTCATTTACGTCGTCAAGGTGCTGTGCCCGTCTATTTACTCTAAAAATCAATGAAGTATCATCAGCAAATAACACCATTTGTGGTTGATTTTTCAGTAAATGAGGTAAATCGTTTATATAAACTAAAAAGAGGAACGGACCCAATATGGAGCCCTGCGGTACCCCCATTTTTACTTTTAAGCCTGATGAATTAACACCATTTATTTGAACTTGCTGCAGTCTATCACTTAAATATGATTTTACTAAGCTAAGCGCTTGTTTACCCAGTCCGTAATGCTCAAGCTTTAAGAGCAGTGTTTCGTGATTTACACAATCAAATGCTTTGGAGAGGTCGCAAAAAATGCCAATAGCATCTTGCGAATCCTCCCATGCTTTAAAGATATGCTTAATTAAGGTGACACCGGCGTCAGTAGTACAACGCCCTCTGGTGAAACCATACTGTTGGTCATGTAAGATGTTGTTACAATTAAAATGACTGAGCATTTGGTTAAGCATTACTTTTTCAAACACTTTGCTAAAAACCGGCAAAACTGAAACGGGTCTATAATTATTCGTGTCCTTGCAATCGCCGGTTTTAAAAAGTGGTATAATCTTGCTGTACTTCATTAAATCCGGGAAAACCCCTTGGTCTACACACATATTAAAAATGAAAGCTAAATAGGGTGCCACTGTCTCAATAACCGATTTACAAACATTAGTAGACATCCCCCATAAATCTTCAGTAGCCTTGATCTTGAGTTGTTTAAAAGTCTTTACAACGATTGCAGGGTTTATATGTTTAAATTTAAATTCCGTGGGGCAGGCTGGAACATTCGAACTTAATAAATTAAAAGCAAGTGACGGCGAGGAATCTAAAGTTTCAGTAGTTTTAATAGGAACACTGGTAAAGAATGTTGCAAATTCCTGCGCAACTTCTATATTAGTACTTATGAGACCACTGGAAGTCTCCAGAGTGTAGTCAGTATTATGTCTTTTGTTCCTATTTGTTTCATTATTAATTATTTTCCAAACAGTTTTAATTCTATCATCAGCCGATTTTACTTTGTTGCTAATGTATAACGCTTTAGCTGCCTTACAAGCTTTTTTAAAAGTTTTAGAATAAATAGTAACATACTTATTAAAAGTGTCAGTGTTAATATAAGGCTTAAGGCCATACAGCTCAAAAAGTCTTTCCCTACTTTTCCTGATGCCTTTAGTTGCCCAGTCACTGAATAAAAACTTAGGGCAAATTGTTTTAGTTTTTTTCTTAAAAATATTCTGAAACTCAGTTTGCACAACTGAGAAGAATTCTTTATATAAAATATTACCATTATTCATACTAAGGTCCTGAACGGGTAACTTACTTATTAAAGTCTTTTTAAATTTATCTAAATTACCAGATGTTATTGGTCTTGACTGAATCTGTATTTTTTGCAAGGGTGTGTTGGACTCAAAAGCAACGGTTTGACCGCTGTGATCAGAAGGAAGATAATTTACAATAGCTTTATCTAAATAGTCGCAGCTACAAAAAACATTATCGATACAAGTAGCAGTGGTCGTAGTTATTCGTGTTGGTTCTAAAAACACATTTGACAAATTGAAGGATTTAAAGAGACTTATAAATCTACTGCTACTTGAATTATTTTCTAAAATATTAATATTAAAGTCTCCGCAAATTATTATTGATTTATTACCCGTTACAAGCTTAGTCAAAACATCCTCCATTATAGACTCAAATAAAGAGTAGTTATGATGATTCGGGGGTCTGTAAACGCACACTATGACATGCTTATCTAGCTCAACACAGGACAGTTCAATAATATGTTCAACTGATAGTGCAACAATGTCTCTGCGAGACTTAAATTTAATATTATTTTTTATTATAATTAGTGAACCACCACGCAGCATAGATTTCCGATTAAAACAACTGCCCACAGTATAATTTTCATAATTAATTAACATTTCATAAGGTTTCAACCAATGTTCAGTAAAACAAATAATGTCAAACATTGTCTTTTCTAAAAACAATTCAATTTCTAATTGCTTGGAAGAAAAACCTTGAATATTTTGATGAAATAATTTCAAGGAATGTTGCTTAGCCCTTTTTTTTAAATTCTCTGCATGATTGCTAGAAGATACCTTGTTATTACTAAGTTGAACTATATTGATACTGGTACCTTCTGTTGTCTTACTTACTAGTTTAAACTACTTGAGCTTACCACCTTAACATTAGTATTATTACTAACCATGGTGCTAGTTATAGAACACTTCGACATACTAATTATGTCTGAGTTAATATTAAAAGCTAATAGCCATGCTATCTGACGTCTAAACCTAATGGGCAGATACGCTGTATCTCTAGTCGATTTCAATTTTTCAACGAAACTGTTGGTGTCAAAAAACATAAGCTTGTCACTATAGTGACTAGTTAATAAATGCATATGATTATTAAGCTTATGTATGTTATTATTTGTCCTATTTGATAGGTGCTCAAAGTACGGAAAAGCGCATAATATTATTTTTTGACAATTAATGTTCAATAGTTCAGTGACACTGTCAGTTATATCATCAATTTTAACCTTTGAGCTATTACCTACACATATAGTAATAATTGTATTAGGATCATATTCCTGTCTAGTAACTGAAGATATTATTTCTTTATATGAATGCCCAGGCGTGCAATAATTCAATACAGAATGACTCAGGTTGTTATTTAATAATCTACCTAACCCTCTCCCTAAACTATCTGAAAACAAAATAGGACAATAACAATCTTTATTAGAAACATTATTGCAACTGAGAAAACTGTTGTCTGACTGTGACTGTACAACAGAAGGTGAACCCTGTACAATATCTGTTGTTACATTTTTTTTTAGCATACACTCCCTAGCTCTTTCAGATTGGGACAGGACTTCTGTAGCATCAGGTTGAACAACCTCACAGCTTGGTTCCATTTGGAAGGTATCTGGAGAGGTGCTGAGAGGCAGTGGGTCTACTCTGTCTGCATTGGAGTTACACATATCTACTAACTCATTTGTGGCAAGGATATGTTCTTTTATTTGCTTTTGAGAATGCACATACTTTGTATAAAGCGCATGTAGTGACTCTTCAAGTACCTGAATTTCTGACTGAAGCCGTTGAGTGTCAACCCGATAAATGTTAGCACTGTCTTCTAACTTTATTTGGAAATTATCTAATTTATTTATTAGAAACACACGTTCCCTCCTTAGTTTTATATTACTGGAATAGTGTTTCTGTTGTTTCTTATATTTATTACATTTATTAATAATTTTATTCAATTTGAAATATTTTTTTATTTTATTGTGACTCATTTTATAATTACTATTATTGTGTTTCATTATAGAATCTTCAGTAAGGTCAATTGTTATTAACGAATTTGTGTTACAATTACTTTTCAACAATTCATTATATAAATGATTAGTTTCCACAACCTGAGTACATTCTTTTTCCTTCTGTAATTTTGAATACCGTACATTTGCATGAATTAATTCCTCCTCTAAATAAATCCCCTCCTCCTCTAAATATCATAGGAATATCACTTTCCTTTCCCGGAAAAGGATGACTGGGTATTATTTTCTTTTAGGATATATACCGTATATATACAGCTGCCTTGGAGAAAATAGAATGGATCCATACATGCACGCGGTGCGATAATGGTTAGTTATTTATCATTACTTACATATATTATTCAAGACATATCATTTTTATTTAGACTATGGACTCGCCCCCGTTTTGCAGGGGTGCAATTTTCTTATTTATTAGGATTTTCCATACGAAAATCCCTTCCGAATTTTCGACTGTTACGGTAGATTTTCCAAAAAAAATATTTCATACAAATCTTGTCTAAACAACTTGTATGAATATAGAAAAATAACACCCAATGCGGGCGAACCGTTATCAAGTGATGACTTTCACACATGCCGCAGTTGATTTAATTTCGGTCACGTTGGCCAATCTCAATAAAGACTAGACAAGTACGCAGGGCTATAAATAGTGCACAAATGTTTGCGCAAACACAGGTGCACACCCTGTTTCCTAGTCCAAGTCCCATAGTCCGACACGACACAGGGGTGTTACATCGGCAACTTCCAAACTCTGCTTCTACTGCGAAATACATAATGGAAAAACCCAATAACACTTTGCCCGACCTGCGAATCAAACCCAAGACTCTAAGGCTCTCAGCGGTCCACGACCGCGAGACCAACGAGGTTGTAAAAATTCGTATGACGAAATACAGCTAGGTACTGCGTTGTTGTAGCTAAAACCTGAAGAGCTCTTAGGGTGTTACTACACCAATCGATCGATGCCATCGGTCGACATCGATCGACGTTGATCGATTGGTGCGGTAGCTTTGACTGATCGACGGATACTGTTCGACTAACTAATCGATCGATTGCCGGTCGATGGCATCGGTCGATGTTGATCGATTAACTTCGGCTATAATTCATCATTAATAATAATCAAGCAACTCGATCGACGTCGACTAATTTATTCTACCATCGAACGATGCCGTTGATCGACGATCAATCGATTGGTCTGGTAACACCCCTACGGTACGGGTTCCATGTACGACTTTACTATGTTAGCAGTAGTTCTTGGTAATTAAATACCGAAAAACTATTTATCACTTTGTATTACATTCACGCACGTCGCACGTCGACCAATGATGGCTCTAGATCAAACAATACCTTGTCGAATAAAAATAAGACTAACGTTCTATATACCTAGAATTAATCCAGACTGTTTAGACGAAACATTTAGTCAATGGTTTCGACCACCATGCCTTATGCATGTAACCTTACAGTACATAGAAATGATACAAAATCATTAGTTATCTTGATAAACAGAAATCATACAAAGATTTTACGACTATGTAGGTACTCGTATGTTTATTCACCGCCACGTTCTATGTTCTTAGGGCGAATATATCCAAGTACCATGAGATTCATCGAAGACACGTACAGCGATAACCTTTGGGTTTAACGAGAACATTAGTAGCAGCAAATTGCAGGCCCCTGCTATCCCTTCCTTGCTACCCTCTCCTTCACTTTCCTTCTTATCTCACGCTGAATTATAAGCATTAGATATGTAAGTATCTACAAAATATATCGTAAAATGTTACAGTTAATCTGAAGATCAGCTAAACGGGTGTAAGGCGTGCGTTTCATAAACGGAGTAGGAGTACCTAAATACCAAGAAAATACCACAGCTGCTTTAAAGCGTAGGTTTCCATTGATCAAAAATTTAAAACTTCCTGTAAGATGTACGTACCTATAATATTATTTTACCTAAACATACCAATCCAAATCAATCGAGCTGCAGAATTCAATGGAAATTGTCCCATGACTAAGAACGAACAAATTCTAACAAATAACTAGTCACGCTAAACATGAACTCTTATACCTAGAATAATTCATTTCAGCCTAGTATAATCAACCGCACACCAGTAGTAACACTTAAACAACACAAACCCGTTGTACAAGTCAAATTGTTATCTTAGAATGAACGTGCGGTTAACTGTACAACCGAAAATGTCTAGTTTCCATGCCCATCTATGCTTTGAATGACGTCATGTACATCAGATTGGTCTATTTTCGCACTCCCCTCGACGCTTGTCAGCATCGGCTGTCTCGGCCCGGTCGTATGTCATTCACCTCTACTATGTATTTTGTCCCTACAATGAATAGATCGTGTGATGATAGTAATTTGAACGAGGATAGACGATCTGGGATATAGTGACGGTCACTAATTACCTTTTAAAGAAAGAAATACTAGTTTTTGATACATAAAGGCGTAGGTTTGATCAAGTTAGTTGTATCCCCGGCTTAGAATAAGCCAACTTATGCCAGTGGTATCTCGCCGCCACCGTAAGAGGATTATATCTGGTGGACGGACAAACAGAAGGATTCTGTACAAGTTTGATGGGATTCTGCTAAAGCCAGGTTGACCACAGCCGTCCACTGGGCAGTTTATCCTTACAATATTGCAGTAGGCGTCCATTATATTACAAAAATATGGTTTAAAGCAATCGAAACCCTGAAAAAAGTTAGAAAGAGAAATGCAAAAAATTGTAGAAGTTATTTTATTCAATGCATGCAACAGAAAACGTATATTTTTAAATACAAAAATAATAAGGAGACAATCTGCAGCGTAATTTTAAATCGAATAAAAAGCTTCCGTAATCTCATAATCGATAAATTTTAATACAAATCGGTGAAGAATCAACTGCCTGCCAAAATCGGTACCTAAAAAACGGAAACTGGCGAACTGCCAGAATGAGGTTAAGTAAAAAGGAAAATATTGTGCAACAGTAAAGTTTCGGGAGAGCTTAGGAGTACATGATATCGATAAGCAGATGATACTGTGGCCGATTTAAATCCTAAACTGGATAAATGCTCCTCGACCACTGAGCTGGGTTCCTGCGTTTGAATACAAATGGACCGTTTATCCCTGAAAGCCAATCTGTATGCAAATTACAGGTCCGTTTAACTATTCTCGTTAGTTGCTCATTTTCGGAACGTCTGCATTTTCAGTTTGACTGAAATATAATCCTTTCGATTGTTGTGGTGATTGATAATGTCAGTTCTTTTGTTTAATAGATTTAATTGAAATCAAACTAATTGAAATGTTCTGCGGCTTATACTTTGTTCTTGCAACATCCGTAGCATGAATTTTGCTTGAAAGATTTTAATAAAAGACAGCTGTCAAAGTCCTTGTTTAAAGTTGTTGCTAAATCCTTAACATCCGTACTTATAATAAATAACCTAAAACCGACCAAATCATTTTCCTATTAACTTTGGGCGTAACTTTTGCAAACGCCTCGCGATTTTAGTGTCTTTGCGAGAAGTTGTCGTCAACTTTTTCATCCCCTTTTTCCGGTTCCGCTAATGCGCAAACTTTCCTTCAGATACGCCGACACGCCTTGCGAAGTGGCTTGTTCAAAATTTCATGAAAATCCACGAAAAAGTAGCTAAGTTAACTATACAGGAAATATAAGTAGCAACAGAATTATAAAAGAAGAAATCGTCTTCGAGGTAGGACTTAGTGAATACAATTGCAAGAAAGAAGCAAATGGAAATGCTAACTGTATTTGTGTTCGTATTGAATTTGACTGGGAAATTGCTTTCTTGAAGATTGATGAATTCAATAAAATAGTTATCAACGATTCCTATACAGATATATTCCAGAAATTGTTACGAATAGCTACTTGTTGTTTTTGAAAAATTTTGTCTGTAATTTTTGGCTTGTGGTGAGAAATAAACACTTTTTATTTATTTATTTATATTTATACCAATCTCACAATGGAACAATTGAATTAAATAATCACAAATATTGTTGCAAAATGATTTCGCAAAACCGACATCTGATTTAGTACAAGTATCCCAATATCAAAAATAATCAAATTTCCTTATTGATAATATCACGATCTATGTGAAAGAAATATCACATCGTTATCCTTTATCGCCCGATTCTAAACTCAATAATATTCCAATGCGTATTCACTCATAACACCAACATAGTATATTATGTTCTTCTTATCATGAATGTTTCTGCATCTGTGTAAGTTGCATTGCTTTTACCATTCCACCACTGTTTGCGACGCGAGGCCCATTCTGAAGAACCAAACGATTCCGCGTTTGTTACGAGCATTCCTTATGCAATTTTCTCCTTTCTATATTGAAATGTTTCACTATTCACAGTTTTAAAGTATTTTAATGAATAGTTCGCAGTACCGTTTTCTCGCATGTAACACACGTGGAATAGTAATTATATTTGCATAGCGCAGTGTTCATTGCAAGAATTTTCTCGAAATTCAAATTAAACATTACTGTTGGTAAGTATTTTTGCAAATTCATAAAAGATATTTAAAAGACGTCGACAGTGGCAGAAGAAATTCTGAAACCGAGCCTTAATTATTCATATTTCAAGGAATGCTGAACTAAGACAATTAAATAATGATACCGCCTACCGCCGCTGCTACAATTGAATCGGCGTAATTGAGAACATGCCGAGAGAAACCTAGTATGAGTTGGTTCATTAGTGAGTATGAATAACTTGTTCGGAACTTTATTAACTCTGGTCTGAAGCGGCCTTACATAGTCATCACTAAGCATTGTAACAACAACTTTGTGGTAAGGAGCTCTCGGCCCCACAAAGACGCGAATTTGAACGGGCTCTTGAGAAGTGTAAAACTGTCTCTAAAGACTTTTCATGCATGACGTTCAATTTTATTAAGTTCTTCAGAACTTGAATTGGAGTTCTGTGAGTGCGAGATTTTCCTAAAACTTATTTTAATGCCTCTAGAATCTCTATTTACGGCGCACAATCGAATAATTTGTAGAGAGCAAAGGGAACAAAGGAAATCATTTTGAAAATATTATAATACGCCTACATTATAACATAAATTGGTTTTCTCTCTCCCAAGTCGCAACACACAGAACTTCTAAATAAACTGTAAAAATATCATTGAGGTCTTTTAGAATGTCAACCACACACAGTTTGCGAGCGACAAAAATAAACCATTGATCGGAAATGTACTGACCGTACGACTCAGTCACAATTAATACATGCTTGGAACCAAATGGTTGGCTCAGTAGTGCAATAGCTTAAACTGTGACAGTATTCAATGAAAATTCGAACTTATTTTAAAAGAAACAGGGATTAAAATCCGTCGACAAAATTTTGGGTTTGCTTCCGATCTAACCCCTGTTATAGAATCGTCTATGTGTATCATCGACAGCAAAGGGCAGCAGCAGTGAGGTTTAATGACAACGGTCTAATACAGAATCGAGGCCAACGTTAAGTGTCGCATTGGACTTGGCACGGACCCTTAATTGAGCGGTTATCGTATGGTCAGAAACGAAACGACAGATAAAATTAATAAAAGTTCCGAGAAGTCTTTGTCCACTTTACAGTAATTTGGCGAAACAAACGTACCTTGTATTGTACTTGTATGTAATGAAAACTATAGTGAAAACGTATGAACGTGGCGAATTGCTGGAATGAGAACTTAAAAAAAAACATTTGATTTCAATATTACGTAGGTTGTTTTGTTTAGATTTTAATAGTTTATTTTCAAAATCGATTTATTGGGACAAACTGCTTCTTATCAGGGATTCTGGGATGTTAAAGTACAATCTTGGAGACTTCATCAATAAAAGCAAAGGTCAATTTAAAACAATCATTTAGAAAATGCTACCTAAGGCAAAAATGACAACGGACTTGGAAAGAGTTAAATTCGCAATACAATCCAATTAATATAATAATGGCATCCCAACAAAATGAATACTACACAACCAGTCAACCAATCCAAAGTTTTGAACACAAATAAGTTTTAGAAAACAAATCACGAACAAGAACTACGCAGCACACATGTTTAACGAAACTTGCACACACAACTTGCTTGCAATTAATGGAAGAGCTAAGTCTCGAGACTAACTCGTTTAGAACTACGTATATTGAAGCTGTTCACTTGTGTTGTGTCTTCAAATCATATACACTCTTGATTGACTAAATAGTCACTCCTGATAATATTGGAGAATATACTATAGCGTCAGTATTTGCCACAAGACAAAACTAAATTGGAATTTTAAATCCACCTGAAGCATAATGACTTTAAACTTCATTTATTTATTTCCCTTTAGTCATATTACCCAGTGTTAATCCCTCACCTGTAATTAAGGTCGCTTTACAAAATGTCCATTTATCATCGTTTAAAAATTAGAACGGGTTATCGCGGCCATTCATCATTAGCAAATTGATTTGTTTCATTTTTAAAACTTTTTAGCTCTCGTTTGACTATTATCTAACCGAAGGGTAGGCAAGCGATGTTGCTTTTCTAGAAATAAGTTCCGTATTCAGTTAAGACATGCAACACCCAGATTATAGCTATTTCAACCTTTGATGATTTTTCTCCATAGCTAGTCATCCTTCCTTACTCCTCAATATTTTCTGGGTATTGGATGTTCATCTATCACGGTCTGTGGCTTCATGGATTACCGTGTTTACCGACATTTCCAGTTACTCTGACACCTGTCTTGACCATCATTTTGGGTTTCGTTCTCTTAGTCTTTCGCCTTCACTAAACGTCCCTCGATATTATCGGTCCTAATCATTATGAAGGAAATCTTTAATATAGAAGAGAAATTTTGTCACCCATCGTGTGAAACTCGTTGGTAAATTTGTCCAACCAGAGCGTCGGTACGCAGTCGCTAAAATAACCAATTTGGGGACCCTCATCGCGCGTCACGAGGTAATGGATGGCTCTGAGCTCACTGTTGCGGTTATATTGGACGGGGAAAAAATTATATTTCGCTATTACCCTGTAAATTTCCCTGTAGCTCCGAAATGTAAGAAATAACGCCAGGAAGTGATTTTTGGGACGTGTATACGTGTACGTGCATGAGTTAGAAAGCAGGAAAATTTTGCTTGATATCCTTGTTGGTAAATTAACGGAAGCTTCTTATAATGTTCTCAATCAACAGTAGGTATATTTTCATGATAACATAACGAATAATTATGTTTTTGTCATCTAACTACCAAACAACCTATCCATCAAAACAAAAACTGCGCTTAATAAGCCGGAAGCAGCTGATGCTCAAACAAAACAATTACATCACTGACACCGTTCGCAAAATAACACTTTAATCTTACACTTGTGAACACAGTTTTAATGTACCAATTTTTTACTCAAGTAGAAAGAATCCAAGAGTTCAAACCGTGTCTGCTTCATCCATTACAAAGTCCTCTAGAGAATACCTGTCTTAAACAAGCTTTGTACCATTTTTCTTTGCTTGATACATCTTTTGTTGTCGACAAATTAAATTATTCAGGCGATTTCTGATATATAGGTCATGCAAATTATACAATATTTAAGTACTAGTGATAAAAAGCAAATTATATTAATTTTCAATTTACATTAAACTGCAAATAATTTTGATCAAGGCTGTCGTTTCTGCGCGACTAACAGTCGTGCAGAAACGCAAGAACAACTATTTATAACAAGTCTGCTTCATGTTTTGTTAAATAAATATTGCTTTTTTTACAATTAACGTTTAACTACTGCCTATCATAATTATTCCTTATATTTGCTACAACAGTGTATGATATTTGTTATCTACCTTTGTGTTATATAAATCTTAACATTTGTCAAATAGAATATTTTCACGACGTTATCTAAGTGAGTATAGAGTGTTGATAATTTGTTACAAACATTAAGGTGTGTATTGCATAAAAAGTATATCCCTCGTCATTTCAAATTATATAAAATTACTGGTACTAGAGAGAATAATGCTAAATTTGTTAAAATTTAAAAAAATCTGCTCCCACTCTCCAGGCCACAAAACTACCAAAAGCGATGAACATGCTTCAAATAACGAGCAAACGTAGCTAAAAATATTTTATGCAAAATAATTCCCGAATCAATCGTAAACTTCACGTCAAACATGTAAAAGAAAAAAAATCTAGACGCCGAAAAATGTGACATGCGTTCGATGTAAAGGCAGACGTAGCCGCAAAAGTCTTTTCTAATGGAGAACAAATTAAACGACCCACCCCGTCCTCCGACTAAGTACACGTACAAAATAGTTCCCCCGAAACCTTCGGGGCAACGTGCTGCGTTTGCAGATCGTGCGCCCTTCATTTAACTTGAAGGCAAAAACTGGGTCCTTATCTAATCTGCAGTTGTCCCTTCTTGCTTTGCAGCTGGTGCCGTAAATGTACTTGACCCCAATTTTATCTACATGCCCAACTGCCCAAATAAATTTGGTCGTACTTAGTTAAAAAAAATTGAATCGTTGTCGTTGCCCAAAATTGGGTTATTTTCATGATATAATAATAGGAGTGGATGAATTAGCACATTCTCACGCGTGATATTAAAGTTAATTTAAGGGTACTATAGTGCTCATAAAATATTTGTTTAGACCTACATTTTACCAAAGTGAAATATACCTATTCAAATCCTCTGGTATGCCATGCTGCTTGCCAAAATGTGTGATCTTCATTTATCACAAAGCTATTTGGTCGGTGTTTGGCTCGTTTTATAAGTTTCCTTCCATCACTAGATGCAGTTTCACTAAATCATACATTTATTATTTCGTTTATTGTTGCGTTGTTTTGTATCATAATTTATAACGCTTTGTAAAGACCATCAATATACTATTGTTAACAGGATAAACATATAGAAATGTACATAAGAATAGACACATAAAGCGAACTGTAAATTACTGCTAAGCTGGGATAGCTACCTAGTCCTGCATCACTTTGTGTACATTTCATTGCGCTCATTGATCAATGAAATCACGATCTCTTTATACTGACCATCATCCTTATTGACGCACTGTCACTTAAGAGCGGGAAGTACCCAATAGCTACAATATTATACAAATGCCGGCATAAAAATTAATGCAATTTTAGCAAAGACTGGTAGATTTATAGCAATATAATGGTGCCAAATGACTTTCTCAGTTGCGCTAAGTCTGTAAATGCCTGGGGCGTCGAAAAGAATACAATTATAAACAAAATTCCATCGATTGACAAATTCTCAGATGTTAGGCCGTTCCCCCAATAAAATAGCGCTGAGTGTGACAAGTGCGATTCGTTTTTCATTTTTCATATAATGACGCCTCCTCCGGTCACAAAGCCCGTTTTATAGCCATCACAATGGGATTGTGCTCTTTCATCAGCGGGACCTTTATGGGCGTCGCGTCAGCTGTGCTGTGGGACGCCAAAATTGAGACAGTATAACTAACTACTTTCCCCCGGCCACCCATTTAGCGGTTGCAACTCTTTGTCACATTAACTGGCCGCTATGCCAGTGTAAATAATGTGCGTGAACTTCTAGGAAGGTTACATGTACGAAAAAATAGTAAACAATATCGCATAGCTACGTTTCAAACATTGGCTTTCCGCCACAACTATTGAACTTTGTACCGATTCAGGAAAACATGGTGTCTTCGGCCACTTTCATCTGTTTGTACCGTCTATTTTTAACTTTTGGCACATGCCCTACAAAACGCATACCTAAACCATGTAAAATGATACAGTACATGACGTGCAACGTGAAGTATTGTTTACAAGTTAGCATGTAATCGTAATCCGATAATACGAAACAGCAGCTAACATTAACGTTGATGGCAGATGGTATGTTTCCGTTTGCCTCTCGAATATCTGTGAACATGAGAAGGTAGATCGTCACCGATGCATCAATTTATCACATTCAAGCTTGCTGAAATATGAACAGGATCGTATTTGTGGTAAACATTCTAAGGATAACCGTATTGATTATGAGCTGCATGACAAATAAGTTCATATAGCTGGATCTTATACATCAAGTCGAGATCAAATCAGACGCAGCAACCGCATAGGACCTTGAATCGTTTATATAAACATAGGCGTTGACTGTTTTAAGCGTTGTTTATGTGTCAACAAATTGTAATCAGTAGTTTTAGCATCTCAATATAAAAGTACTACTCTAATTGGTATTATGAAACCTTCAATTTATGTAAAATTATTTATTTTGTCGCTCATAATTAGATTTATCAAACAGAGACCATTTGACTTTGAAGGTTTCTTATTTTTTTTATTGTGATGTTTTTTAAAATGTTATTATTCAACTATTGTTGTTGTTGTAACTTCCTTTTCTGTTGCAGGTTTAGAGAATTTGTTTGAGAATTCAAAATTTAAGTCGATTTCGTTAAAATTGCGGATAGGTCGTAGGTAGTAGTTTTCTATTATTATTTTGTTGACAATTGATTCTTTTCTGTATTGGCTTAAACAAAGCACAATGGAAAATTACCTTGTCAGTAAACGATCGATCTTAGATGCTAATAATATACAGTGTTAATAGACCAAGAAATAGGTACCTTTTTAAACCTACTAGGTATACAAGTACCTACCTATAGTATCCCAACCGTTAACTACGCGTGAATTGTTACTTCAATTAATTCACGTTTGTTCCCCATCTGAATGTTTAATTTAGTTTCTAAAATCTTTGAAATCTGTTCTGAGTAAGTAATTTTAATATTGTAACAGCTGAATCCAACTACCTATATAGGTATTGGTTATCAACGGTAGATACCTATACAGTTTCTGGTGTATGCGTTCAATTTATCAATACAAACAGTTATCCCAGAATAGAACAAATCTTATCATTAATTTATGTATTTCAGGAGTTACGTTACGAAGATCAAGACAATAGGTAGGTACCTTTATATTATTATATTTATATTGATAATGATATTTTGTTAGTCATCTGTAGCTCGATTTCAAATCTATTTTCATAATGGGCGTGTTTATGTAATTTTAGTCATATCACAAGGTATGGCGTGACAGTCTGGCATTTAAATATCTTATCGTGTTTATCTTACTTTTTCAATCTGTCCTTTCTGTAAAAACGTAAACAATTACTAGAAAAAAAGTAAACCACACGTGTTTACGTCAGGTAGTACGTAACAAACCTGTTTGTACTATGAATAAGCTAGTTAACGCATTCACTGAGCAGCGGACAAGGTGTTCCCAGCTGTTAAAAAGATCGCGCGATCAAACATTTACATAAATACCAAACCGTTTGTTTACTTTACCAAATTCTACCTCAACTTTACATTATACTACACTATCAAACCACTACATTTTTATCATATTTCTGTTACTCCATTCATGCAATTAAATAACAATCAGTTTTAAAATAAACTAAAAAATATACTCACATTCTGATACAGTCCCACTGCTATTCGACGCTATTACACCGAATGTTTTAACGTTTACAACACATAAAAATATTAACCACCACATTATGGCACAGAATTTGGGGGCTGCCCGATGACAGCCCACCAAAAGGAACATTCGTCCTGTAAACTTTCGATTTTACGAAAATCACTATGAAGCAACACTACAGGGCAAATCCAGGAGCTTGACAGGATTACGTCACGTTCATAGCACTGTTAGCCGTGTTACGGGTTGTAGTCACTGTTATTAATACTGCGAGGGACAATATTTTGGTGATTGGTTGGTACGCGAGAGTTTTGAGGTTATTTCTACGTGCCACTGGTGCGAGCGCGACGGAGAAATGTCGCGCGAAGCAGGTGAGGCGATGCGGCGCAGGCAGCGGGCCGCTAGATGGCGCGGGCGGCGAACGCGTGACGTAGCTACGTTTAGTTTCGGCGACCGAACCGCGGCGCTGCGCTGCTGATTCTAGCTACAGATTTTTCCAACGCATCACGCGAACGACACGATGTTAGGCTTCGCTCACATGCGATCTCGAGTACAAACGACTATTTACGACAGCTGAGGGTGGACCATTAGTTTTTATGAGTTAGCTTCTTTATTACATGAAAACGCGTCTGTTATGGCCAGAAATCTAATACCGTTGATATTGCGATTCCGGAACGTTGAATTTAGTTTGGTGTGTATAAGACCCAGGAAGAATTCATTGCCATTCATATTATTGCACAGTAATTTCAGTACAAAACCTAAGGTTTTGTTTCTACAAATAGGTCCTTAAAGTGCTAGCTTAGTCTATAAAATCCGTCTAACTTTAATGATTGTATTAAACTTTGATAATTTCTGAAAAATTACAACTATCAAGATAAGCAGGTAAGTATCTACTTAATTAGAAATGTAGTACTACAGAGTAACAGTTTAACATTTTCTTTACACCCACTAGACACACAAGATCGTCCCTCGAAAACGTTTACCAAATCGACGTAACAATAAACATCGGTCTTCAAAACTTGGCAACATAATGCTAAAAGATGCAAAAATATACCCAGCTGTGATCTCGCCCTAACGCTAGAACAGGAATGCGCGCGCATCTTAACAGTGCCGCCGTGGGAAGACGCCGGGGGGCGTGGCGTCAGTCGTTACGCACATACGCCAGTACGCAACGCCGCGATAACACACCCGGCTGATAACACCCCCCACTGATAACACACTCGCTACATTCACTGGCAGACGCACGCACACAGACGCAAGCCTCGCTTTCTCGCAGTGCGAAGTCGGGAACGCGAGAATCCCCGAACTTTCCCGCTGAATTATACGTAGACGATTACTGTGAATATGTGCGTGCGTTCATCTTTTCTTTAAGGAAGTCAATGATCCTCAGACCCGGCGTTCTGTCAACCGGCTTCTTATCAACAACACTCTTTCCGCTTCTACCAACAAACACCCGGCGAGCTCCTGAATTCACCCGGTTTATATATGAATAAGAAACACCGCTGAAGTGTCCTTCTTTACAGTTTCTGAATAACGGAAAAGGCTTTCGACGTGAACAATCAAATCTTAGAGAACATTAACCTCATTATCCAATTATTTATTCATATTTTTCCTGTGTATGGAGGATAAATCTAGTTCTCACTCTTCATAGTTTATTTTCATTGTAGCCGATAAGGGAGCGGTAAATAATAAAATAATATGTAGTAAGTACTTATTGCTTCGAATTTAACTCGAAGCAAAATTCTGAGGAAAATCTGTTATTTTGGTTTTGATTGGTCAATAGGTTGCCACACGCGTCGTTTTTACCAATAACATGTAACTTCCACGTATTTGTAGTTACGCCAGATGTTCCACGGAGCATCTTTCGTATTCTTATTATTGTGTATCTTCACTCATTACCTTATATTAGATGATTAAATGTAGGTAGGTACAGTAGGTACCTATACGCTTCCAGGCTGATGTCATTTCTGCCAGAAATGATCAACTAGATACTTTAAAACTCCAAACAGACGGTCAAGCTTACCATGTATACAAAATCTCAGTTCGAACAAAATACCTGAATCCAGATTGATTTCAGGCCATTAACAGGAAACGTACCACATTTCACGCCTCCCCAAATAGGGTCATTCCAAATTGCTTTTACACTGAACATCCCGAAATTCTGGGTCATCGTCGGCCGGGAGATGCGATTTTTCAAAAAGCAGCTGAAACGTGGGAGCGTGTTACTCAATAAAACATTTCAGGTGAGACGTGAGCTGAAGCCAAATTAACCGAACGTGATTGTCGCGGACACTTTTTATTATATGAGAAACAGGTTAAACAAAGAAAGAGAGAAACTAATAAAGAAATAATATACACTTCTGCTGAATATTAAGTGGGAGTATTATTAAAAAATACTAAGATGGTACGTACATGTTGTAACGAAGTACCTAGGAATGGTAACTCGTGTTTACGCTTCTTTGTTTAGTTTGGATAAGATTCTTGCAAAAACTGAAACGTACATGGTAGCAGAATCTTTAGACTACGAGAAGTATCCTCAATCGTTTCGCAGCCCGTATAAACGTAGTTGTGAACTAAACTTTAGTCTGTGTTTTTTGCGCTTGTTTGGTCTTAAAATAAAGAACTCTAATAAGATTCGCAAACATCGCCATGTTAATCAAACTTTTGTCAGTATAAACATTAATGTATAAACGCTAAAGGACTTCGTGGTCACCAGTGCTAGGAATGATAAAAAGTAGCGACTTAGTAAGTTGGTACTTTTTGTAGTGTAAGTAATTACACTTAGATATCGGCGAATATTTGTTAATACATAATAATATGTGAATACTTTGTTTCTATGAACATAACTTAGTTGTCATTTCTTAACTTGTAATACTTTTATATCGTAGTTTTTATGCAAGGTACGTCTAATTCACTAATTATATAATTAAGTACTGTAATTATATACTGTAATTATATTGCCCGTTCTTTTCCAACCTTTTGAAAGGGGCAACTAGATTGAATTTGACTTTTATGGCATTCAAATGTGTCTTTTAATGGTCTAATTTAAATTAATGATTTGACTTTGACTATGCGAATGCGCATTCTTCTGGTTGACTTTTAATTTAATAACTATCTTTCAGAAGGTGAAACTTCTCATGTACATAAGCAACTTTTATTATGAGTCTATCCCTGAAATTAAAAAAAAACAAAATCTACTGTTTCAGTCAAAAATGCAACGAAAATGTATGAAACAGATTTCCTCCTTAATATCACAGTAGACATCATACAAATCTTGTTTGTTTGTTTATTCGTGGTTTCTTATGTGAATGCCTCCATTGTCAAGTTTTTCAATGGCAACTTTTAAATGTAGCAGCATTATTTCAATTTTGTAAATGTGAGTACCATGGAGCCATATTTTAAGTAAATTATTTTGTGTTTGACATAAATGAGCATGGCGGTTGAGAGAATTGTCATGCTCATTCAAATGTCTCGCTGGTGGTGGCGCGTGTGTTGGATCATTCAGCTCCCTCTAAAATGGCTGAGCTGAATGGTGCTGATTCACGCGTCATGTTCGTGAACGGGCGCTGTCAGTAGAGATTGGTCAACTCTTAACTGCCATGGTTTTTATCTTGATTATTTTTTATATTTTGTATTTCTAGATTACCTTCATTGTTTTCACATATACTTAGAAGCAACAAGAATAATGTAAGCAGTATTTTGTAAAAACCTGATTTTAAAAGAGTGTCCGTGGTGTTCTTGCTCGTTCTTCTCCATAGAGACATACCTACGTTTTGGAACGAGCAACTAGCTTCAACTTTCTGACTAACTGACCGACTCCTTGACAATTCAAAAGTGCCTGTAAATGGTTTAATTGAAGTAAATGCTTTGACTTTGACTTTGACTTTGTACACAGCAGAAAGTTTTTATTGTTTGTGTATCAATTTATAGTCAGCATGTTTTAATTAAAAATACTACCACTAGTGTTATTACTAACACTAGTTTGTAAGCTCGCAATAGTACTAACAAATATGGATTATGAATCTGAAATAAATGATTATTATTATTATTATTAAAAATAATATTTGTACGCCGATGACGGCTAGAAATATCGCTCATTATTATTAATAACACTACTAGACCTACCAATGTTTAACAAATAAAATGTTTGTATTTGAAAATCCACATACCTATACGGAAATGTAATTCATAATTATGTGGGAACTGTCAATAAAAAAATATTAATTAATATTACAGCTTGACCTGGTAAACAAGTAAAATAAAATAATTTTACGCACGAACGTTGCCACATTGTCTGAAAATGTTAACATGAATATAATTACCTACAATGATTTTTACATAGGTATTGAAAACTTTGTGTACATTGCATGTATTAATTACTATGTGAACTGCCACAAAGCAATGTTAAACAAACTGCTAGCCTGGTCCCAACTATGTTGAGGTCGGCTTCCAGTCTATCCGGGTGCAGCTGAATACCAGTTTTACATGGAGCGACTGCCTATCTGATCTCCACATCCCTGTTACTAGGTGACTCGATACCCCTTGGTAAGACTGGTTCTCAGTCTTTCGAGCTCCTGACTACCCGGAAAGACCTACGAATGATAGCGGGAGCTACGGTTTCACGTGCTTTCCGAGGCACTCATACCAAGACCCCTCGTCTTGGTATGAAATGGATTGTCATCTATCTACGGGCCGCCTGCTGAAAGAGTGGCAACTAGATTCAATTTTCCTAATATGACGTTCAAAAGTGCCTTTTAATGGTCTAATTGAAATAAATGATTTGACTTTGACTTTGACTTAGCCACAAAGCAATGTACTGACGCCATCAGGTCAACCTACCCGAAACTGTCACATTTTCCCAATCAATCTTGAACCTTATTCTTTAACCATAAAGTTGAAAATCGATTAAAGAAATGTGACAGATTGTAGTAGCTTGATGAGCTGGCGTCTGTACTTAATAGATTAAAATTAATGAGAACAATATTAATTCCGTGAAACGTGACTAACCGGCCTAGCCGGCAGTTCCAGGTATAGTATTGTATTTCTCAGTTATTTTGGGATCAATATTGATAAATACGTTGCATAGTACAGGGTCTCCCTAGTTTGGGGTCAGATGGCCGTGTGTGAAAATGTCCCCACATATTATTATTATTATTATTTATTAAATACATTGTGTTCATTTTGTACGTGTGTTGTCGACCTCGCTTTACCACTTTTGGTCTTTTGATAAAATCTCCCAATGATTTAAAAAAAACCTAATGTACGAGCATAGAATTGATCACCACGTTTCCTCAATACTAATTGGAGATTTCAGACTTATATATTTATCTTTACACTAGCGATCCGACCCGGCTTCGCCTATAGCTTTCCTCGGTAAATGAACTATCCAACACTAAAAGAAATTCTCAATTCGAACCAGTAGATCCTGAGATTAGCGCGTTCAACCAAACAAACAAACAAACAATCTGTTCAGCTTTATAATATTAAGTATAGATCGTATAAAACAAAGTCACTCCCGCTGTCTGTACGCTTATATCTTTTAAACTACGCAACGGATTTTACTGTAGTTTTCAACCGACTTCAAAAAAGAAGGAGGTTTTCAATTCAACTGTATTTTTTTTGTATTATATGTGTTACGCGATTTCTCCGGCAAATGTGAATCGATTTTAAAAATCTTTTTTTTATGGATAGGTGGTCCCATATAAATTTTATCGAAATTGATTCAGCACTTTTTGAAAAATCAACAAAATACCAAAAAGGTTTACATAGACGACGTTTTAGTTTTTTCAATCTTTGGATTACCTCTGTTTTAACTGTGTTGCCGGTTCTTAATGGATTTGTATAATAAGAACGTACTTAAAAGCGATAAATAAACAAGCTTTTTTACAAAAAAGACAACCGACTTCAAAATCTAAAAAAAAACAACCACCTTCAAAAATATATAAAATAGATAAACACCAAGTTTCATGGTTTAAACTACAAAAATGACGATTTTTCATACAAATTTTCATCCCCTATTTAACTCCCTTAGGGGTTGAATTTCGAAAAATCCTTCCTTATTCCTTGTCTACATTATAAAGGGAAGTACCTCTGTGCAAAATTGGAGCTTTCTAGGCCCAAGGGTTTGGGCTGGGCTTTGATGAGTCAGTAAGTCAGTCAGTCAATCAGTCAGGACTTTTCTTTTTATTTATATAGATGTGTATATAGATGTCAGTAATGTCCAAAATAAACATAGAAGGTGGTTGTCTTTTTTGTAAAATAGTTTTTTTTTATTATGTTTTTCCATTACAACTCTACGACGTTCCGACTGAAAATATACGAGAATTCAAAGTCAACACCACCCAAGTAAAGCGATTATTCCCTGGAATTAAAATAAATACAAAAATATAATCTATTAAACACATAAGTATAGACGCAAACGGGAATACAACAATAAAACGTAGGGCCCACAGACATGTGGTCACATTAAAATGCTGTTACACTGTGACCCGTAAACTGACGGACCATTATTTATTGCCTTGTGGATTTTATGCGAGGGGACGTAATGGAATTGGTTTCACTTATTTTCTGATATGCTAATGATGTAATGATGCTAGAATGAAATGGCAGTTTAGTTATGAATTTCTTTTTTGTAAATTGTAAAGGAATGTGTAGGTAGGTCACAGACGCCAGCACATCATACGAAGGAACGGAACTCTTATAGGATCACTTTGTTGTCCGTCTGTCTGTCAAGACCCTTTATCTCAGGAACGCGTAGAGATATCGAGTTGAAATTAAAACCACATACTTAGGTCCACAGTCCCTTGAAGCTGTGAAAAAAATCAAACTTCTAAGTTAACGTGGAAAAAAGATACGGCCGTTTATATCGCAAAAAACGTACATTTCGACACTCTCAAGAGAATCAAAATTCTAATTGGTAAAAATATGAAAAAAAAAATTGGAAAGTGGCGCGGAACATTCAAAAAATCAACAAAAACCAAAAAAAATACATAGATGACGTATTAATTTCTTCACCAAAAAATTGTACATAGACGACGTATTAGTTTCTTAAATTAGTGTAGGTAGGGTAGGTTGGGTATGTAGGGAGGTTAGGGTAGGTAGGGTATGTAGGGAGGGTAGGGTAGGTAGGGTATGTAAGGTAGGTAGGCTAGGTAGGTAGGGTATGTAGAGTAGGCAGGGTAGGTAGGGTAGGTAGGTAAGAAGGTAAGTAGGTAAATAGAGACAGGACAACGTCTGTCGAGTCAGCTAGTTATAAATACAATTAAGGTTGTATTTGTCTTGTCAGCCAGTCTCTAAAATACCTAATGATTAGCTAAATACACCTAAAGATATTACAGGCTATACCAAAAAAGTAATAACCTAAAACTAACCTTGAGCTGTCGCAATTAAAACACAAAAGCACTGAATTCTCGACAATACACCGCACGTATCCATTATTGATCTGGTACTAAAGTAAAATAGATGTCACATTTTCGATGAAGCTGGAACGATAAAGCTAATCTACTTCCCGTCTTCCGTCTGTGTCGGTTAATATTGACAAAGATGACTCATAAATAAAATTAGAACAAACTCGTGATAATATTTATTTAGCCATCGTACTAAAAAACTAATGTGATTGCCCCTACTTTTTCATTTCTTTTTTTATCATTGTTTCAGAAATATTACCTACTATTTCTTTTAGGTATACACATACTTTTTTAAGTTCCAGAATTTGAAAATTCCCGTAAAAAAACGTGTAAAATCTAGTCAATCTAATCTCGGCTAGAATCAATGTCCAGGGTAAATTTGATTTTTGACGGTAATAAAAGAGTCAGGGGTTGACATTTAGATTGAAAAAAAAAAGCGAATATTGCTCCTCAGTTCATTAACGTTTGACCGAGCTGCGTACCATTAGAGATGGAGACCATAAATAGTCAATCAGACTAAGTGCTGGTTACCAACGACCCCAAATCGAACTCAAAAACCACAGACACGCTACACTTGGTTTGAATATCGAACAAGACGTTACAGTACCTACAATTAAAGAGACGCACCGTATATACAGTGGCGGTGCGTGGCGGTCAGTTCAGCATAATTGTACTATCTGACATATATGTCAGATCAGGGCCTGTAGACAAAATCCCTTTCTGTTAGCGTTTACGCCGACCTCCAATAATCGTCTCCTATGATGTCTTTCTCACCGCGCTGGTTTTCTCAAATCTTCTTTTCCTGTTTAGGCGGTTTTCCTTTGGAATGCGCTTCCTCAAAATATCAGGACGGCCACCAGTCGGTTTACATTCAAGGTAAAGACTCACTTGCATAAGAAGTTGGCAGACTCGTCCCACAATTGATTTGTTGTGTTTCTCCATCAGTGTATTTTCAGCTCCCTCTACTCTTTTATATATATGTATATATATACTAGCGACCCGACCCAGCTTCGCATGGGCCTATAGCCTTCCTCGATAAATGGACTATCCAACACAAAAATAATTTTTCAATTTGTGAACCAGTAGATCCTGAGATTAGCGTGTTCAACCAAACAAACAAACAAACAAACTCTTCAGCTTTATAATATTAATTAAGTATAGATTGTTTGTATGTATATTTATATGTATTTATTATAATATTGTTTTTTTTTTCAAATTTCTGCGCCTTTGCACCTTCCTTGTTTTGTCTCGGCATCACCCTAAGGTAGTCTGGTAGAAAATGCCTAAGGCATTAAGTCCGCCTTTGTACAGTGTTTTTTACATTTTGTGCATAAAGTTTTAATAAATAAATAAATCAAATTGTATGCAGTTGACATATTTGCATCACGTGACATCTGGTAAGTAAACGTCAACTCCATACAATTTGATTTTTCCGTTGGCGTTAACGCTAACAGAAAGGGATTTTGTCTACAGGCCCAGTTCAGTTACCTCAAATTGACAAGTAACCGCCACGTCCACTGTTTACGCAGTGAGGCGTTTTATCGACCTCCACAATCCATGTCCATTAATCCTACAAAGGCTGAGTAATATGTCTACCTCAAAGCCTGCCTACACTAAATACCACCCTGTACTGTATTAAAGCGACGATATACGCCGGCGACCTTGAGCGACCAGAGAATCGTATGCGATGCGTCCAAAACTCTCAAAGTTCAGTCGAAAAAATTAAATAAATAAAAGATAGTTTTCTTCAACTTCAACAAAAAAACGTATACTAAAAGATAGATAATAAAATTGTCTGTAAGATAGTAAAAGCTTCGTTTAAATATTTCTGGTAGATTTTGTGTGATTACAAATCGTGAAGTTGTGTCTGACGCAGACAAAACGTCAGACACAACTTCACGATTTAATTAAACTATTTAATACGAACTTAATCAAAAATATTCATATAAGTACTAAATGATTAAGAGAATGTTCTACTTAACTTTTTTTTTTCAAATCATTTACACTACACATTTTGACGTGATTGTCAGTTTAAAATCTGCAAGAGTCGCTTGTTAGCGCCTTAACGCAAAGCTGATGTACTCTGCGTGAGAGCAAAGACAATCCTTTGAATAGATTTCAAAGACTACAAAAGAGGTTGTCCGATATCTGAAGCAGCGAAGATTATATAATGTAAAGCTTGTATCTGAACTAATAATGTGCTTTGTAGAGAATATCTGCTTGAGTAATTTTAAATCCCTATTGAGTGTTGAGCTGGGCTTATCCCTCGATCTTAGATAGCGGTGACGGCGATAAAAGGTCACTGTTCGGTGTTAGATACTTTAAACACTTTTACATGTTTTCAAAATTGGGGATTGCAGTAGATAAGTATAAAGATTTTGTGAAAGTTCACTCTATCTTTTTAAAATCCATATCCATACTTATCCTTAATATTTTAAATGCGAAAGTAACTCTGTCTGTTACGTTTTCACGATGAAACGACTGAACCGATTTTGATGAAATTTGGTATGGAGATAGCTTTACTTTTTTATCCGCGACTTCGTCTGCATCCGCGACAACCGACATCCACACGGACGAAGTCGCGGCCAAAAGCTAGTCCCTATATTTTTAGTTGCAGATAGTAGTATATTATTCATAGACAAAATGGTCTATTTTTGAACCGACTTCAAAAAGGAGGAGGTTTCAATTCGGATGTTTGTATTTTTTTTTTATGTATGTTCGGGCATAACTCCGTCATATAAAGACGGATTTGCAAAATTCTTTTTTTGTTCGAAAGGGGTTTATTCCGAAATAGTCCCATATTTTATCGAAATTAAATCAGCTCTTTTTGAAAAAATCAACAAAAACCCAAAAAAATACGTAGATGACGTCTTAGTTTTTTCAATCTTTTTGGAGGTCTTTCAATCTCTGATTTAACTGTGTCACCATTTCTTAATGAATTCGGATGTTATGGCGATACTAAAAAGCAGAAAATAAAAACTGAAAAAAAAAACCGCACTTACTTTAGTATCGGAAGTCGGTGGCAATACAAAACAACAAACATAACAAAGCCACCGCCACCGACATCCGATACTAAAGTCATGTGTGTTCGTGCTAAAGTTATTTATCACTTTTCAGTTTTTGAAGACGTTTGTATTTTTTTTTTTTATATTTATTTTCCTTTTTTTTTTAATGCAATATTACACTCTTGCCATTGAAAAGTTTACTCTTTGTGAAATGTTGTATTAGAAAGGTATCGACAGAAGATCTCATTGGCGGTGCACTGAAGTGCAAGGTTGCACTCAGTCGTAATCCAAGTTCGACGAATCTCATAAAAATCTGTCGCGTATTTTATACAGATGTAAAATGCAATAAATCAGAAAATGGAAGATACTGAAAACCCATAAAGATTATTCAAAACTGAAATAACAATCTTAGACAGATTGAAATATGGTTGGAAATAGATCAACTAATGATTTTTTAGAAAGAAGAGCAATCTTGTTAGTTTATATGATAAGAACCTACATTATTTACACGTTATTTACCACGGCACGAACCTTTATTGCTACAAGATACACTACAATTTTAATTTAAACACGTTACTTTCAGGAACGCACGCCTCCTTTGTGGAATAAAAACGCTGCAAAAGAACCATTTTAGAAAGAACAGTTTATCATGACGGAGCAATGGAACTTTTTGCTACGTTCATAACACACGTTTCGAAAATACAAACGCAAAATAATCAACGTCTATTTCAGGAAAGCTCGAAATTCGAAAAAGATTTCGCCGTTTCGCGCCGTTTACGTTGCTTTCAAACCTAGTTTGGACTAAAGCTGAGTTCGCAAGGATTGTGGGGACGAATTCACCTGTAATTATGGTGGCAGTAGATAATTGTCGCCTCCTCGCACAAAAGACCCTGAATCATAGTGCTGAGCGAGCACTGACTGGTTGAAGTCTGTCTTTAAGGCTGGTTCGTAATTACAGATTGTGATTTACGTCCATATGTACATGAAAATAAATCGAATCTCCCCAGATTCTGTTCAAAATATTATTTTGAACAGAATCTGGGGAGATTCGATTTATTTTCATGTACCTATGTACTCGTAGGTAATACCAAAACTAGACTTTTTCTTATGGACACCTGGGGTTAATTATAAATACTTGATAGATTGATTGAAATAATTTTATATAGTGCTAATCTGTTACAATCTCCCTCGGTGAACACCTAGGTGAAGTGAGCTGTCATCCGTCCCGTTACAAGTATTTTATTTTTTCTACTATTTTTAACGACTGACTGACTGACTCCTTGTCAATTCAAAAGTGTCTGTTAGTGGTATATCAGAAATAAATGGTTTTAAGTTTACGTTTATTTAATAATTAAAACAGTACCTACTTATTATACAAAAAGTGCAAAGGCGAACCAACCACCCACCAACCAACCTTTGGTGAGTGGCAGGTGCAAATGTTTATATAATACCAACAATATATGTACGTAGTTATATTCTACATACAATTAATTCAAACCTATCAAAAACTCTGAAAATGATCTACAACAAACTAGGTCGTGACTACGTGACTCAGTCTCAGTTTTGCTCCCTAAGGATGCATTGTCAACTCACCTAGTAACTAAAAAAACAAATAATTATAACGTTAGCAAACACCAATTAACACGAATAATAACTCTGAAGGAATAATAAAGGTTTATACACTAATTTACAATTCCCAAGAATTCCCCGATGAACTTGTAAACATCTAACCGCAAATAGTAAAATGTTTTTTGAAATAAAATGTAACTTAATAAACATAAAACATAACACACACATAAAGAGTACCAATCCTTGTTAAACTAAGTTTAAATTCCCCAAAATGCATTGTTACAGTTTAACCTTCAATTTACTTGGAAGATTAATCGATGTTCGTAATCTCAGATTAGCGGAGTTTCACAGTAAAATGATCTTAGTTTAGGGTTTATTACTGGCTACCAGACCGCTGGGAAGCCCTGCTTTACCCTACTTAGATTTAATTATTGGTGGAATCAACCACAGGTCAAGTACTCAAGTTACTAGACGCCAGCTGTTAGCTTAAGAGGTCGTTACCCGGGCCGCCTATCGTCAAAGCGTGCATGATGGATATTATATAAAATAAATAATAATATAATATATTTATTTTATATTATTATTATTTTATCCTACGCAATGTTCGAAAACAAACGAGTGAATGACAACGCAATAACATCGCAAAAAAATTGGCGCGCGGAGATTCCACAAAACTTGTTCCAGGAACTACACGTTTTTGAAAAAACCTTACCAGTTTTTGGTAAGAATGTTTGTAAATTATATTCTCCATTACATGTGCAAGGTTTCTATTACGACGTTATCTTTACCTTTTTAATGAATGGGTACATTATGAACGGCCAAAGTTCAGATAAAATTTGTGCTATAAAACTGATTTTCAGACGTCTTTACTGAATTCATTTCTCAAAACAGTTTATTTTTCATTACATAGAAACCTAAAGCCCGTCACATACGTAGCTATAAAATATATTATAGCTAGCCACCACACCACACAAGGTAGCTATAATATAATAATATATTTTCGCCCTTATTACGTCTGCGATCGTTGTTTGTTTCACATTTTTGAAATTTATATTAATATGCCATGCTATATCTGTCCACATATTTTGGTGACGTAGTAAAAATATATATTATAGCTGATCGTAATATGCCTTGATTATAGCTACATCTGACGTATATTAATATATGTTATAGCTACGTCTGTGACGGGCTTTAATAAAACCCACAAGATACCTGTGTGTTACAATTCTCTGGGGGCATTTGTTATATCGCCATAAGCACGTTCGATCGTTTCTATGGGAACTATGAGCTCTTCCCAGGCCAGCAGCGACGAGTTAAGTGTCTCACCTCTCCGGACTGAAGACCACGTTTTAACAGCCTACCACGCCCATCCACCGTCTGAGCCCTAAGCCTCTTTTCTAAACTAGTGTGCTAAAAGAATAACCGAATTAAAAGTGTAATGCTATTGCTGTAACTTCGATCTTTAATTCATCTCCATATTGATAGTTCCATTAGCCACCTCGTGCGTACCACGAGGCGACTTCGTGGCATGTATTTAGGTGAAGTGAGCTTGGGGTGAACTTGGGGTGAGCTATCATGCTAGGGATTGTCAGTTCACCTCTAAGTCGCTTCGTTTAAATTCAGGAATATTTTTACAGAATATACTACTTTTAATAGGTACCTACTGGTGAAACCTATTGCGGATTAACGATGCCATGTCATACTACTTTATGTTCGCTGGTGTGTAAGGAGTCGGAGGGATTATCATTGAAAGAGGGAAATCGCAAGTCAAACTGGTATTCAAAGTCAAACGTAATAGCTCCAATAGGTACAGCCAGACATCGCACTAATATAAAAATAAGCGTAAAGATTCTATATTCAATTTACTTCTAGAATAATTCAGAGTTTTCAGAACAAACATTTAGTGAAATGTTTTCGACCAGGTTCATTTCGCATACAACCTTTACAGTACTTTCTTACAAAATTCATCATTATAACATAGTTACTTACTATGTTTTTTTTTAAAGAAATTGCTTTTGTTGATAAGACCACCGTTTGTACTTTAAGGACCGGAGGTATCTACGATAAATTAAAGACTATTATTTCGTTTAAGCTAACAATAATACAACTGACTGTGTCAGCCGTCTGTATGTCAGTCCACATGTCATAATTTCAAACTATATTCTAAATCATTCAAACTTATTGGAATGACACTTATATTTCTAGAAGAATCCAAAGTGTTCTATCTATACCCTATATTTAAAGGTGCCAGTATGCATGTCAAAGGCATACAACCTCTACAGTACCGTATAATGCATATTGTGTTCTGTTTTTTAATAAGTTTTTTTGATCTCTCGAGTTTTGATAATACCGTGTGTAGTGTGTGATTTTCCTCCCCTTCCTAGAAGATTGGCCGGCCAACCGGACTTTCCTGTGGTGCCTTGGAAGTGAATTTGAGGCCTCCAGACAGAGGTAAAATACTTATAAACTAAGTGACTACAAGCTAAGGGCATCCCCTATGGTGTACGGGGCTCAGCTTAGTGCTTCGCTGGGAGAGGGCAGTCGATAGTCGTTGAGTTAAGTACTAGCTAGAAGCACTGTAGGTCGATTCTGTAAAATTTAAACAACAACTCGCATCTCACATCGCTATTCACTCTCACTTCGCATAAGGTTCAAAATGACCTTGATATATTTGACACTTCGAATCGGGTTCGAGTGCGAAGTGAGCGTCGAAGTGACGAGGAAATTAAATTACAGAATGCCACTTCGTACGTCATCTCATACTTTATCTGTCAAAATCTCCCTGTCAATTTAGTTCAACTCGCTGACACGCTCGCAAGGGTGGCGCTAGTGTAAATTCGAATTATCAACCGAGTTTTTAGAATGACAATCAAGAAACTCACAGCGGATTCAGATTCGAAGTTTAGAATGAGATCTTACAGAATCACACCCCTGGAGCGGTCGATGTGACGACGCTTGGGGAAGGCCTATATTATGTCCAACAGTGGAGGTCTTTCGGCTAACATGATGTAGGTAATTACTGATGAACAATTCAGTACTTATTGTACATTGTTATACGGTACATTTGTAAATCCATGTGCACTTCTTGTAGGGTAGGTATTTCAGTTTAGTTGTGATTTCCAAAAATACCGAATAAGCATGAAAACAAATTGTCCTATAGGTAATCAAAAAGGTTTTATTCAGCTGCAGACCGTGATGACAAATGTGACGTTCCAATGATAATAGGAACAAAAATAAATATCGTACTTAGTCACTATACAATTTTATTTCGCATTTACATAGGTAGGTAGGTACTAGCTAGCTGCAACATATCAATTAAACAACCCTCATTTATCACAAGCGTACGGGCTTACAGGAAATTGATGGGTTCTCACTTAAATGTTCGATTTTCGAAACCTATGCAGCATTTTAAATTAAAATTTTAAAGCCTGATACAAAAACAAATAAATTGACGTCATTTTCATCAGAATGTTTAAACAGTATAAACATCGCCGGAATCCATTCGAACGTCTAACTGTATCCGTGGCTTCGATTGCGTTTAGGGTTCAAACCAGTGATTTCTTTTCACTCCAAAAAAAATCTGTATTTTTAAGTCTCCGAAAAAAACCTGTAACGAACAGTCAAATGGATATTATAGATTCAAATCAGGTTGCCAAAATAATGTCATGAAAAGTGATGTTTTATTCATCGATGCAATGATTGTTGTGTTGGCTAGTCTAATAGTTGTTAACTATATCCAAACATAGATTTAGTACCTACCACATTTTAAGTTTAGTTTTTGCTTGTAATATTTTAAATTAGATCCTTTTCGTTTGCCTTGTCAGTGTGAAGAAGAAGAAAAATATTGACTTTTGATCCAATACGCCAAATTGCGAGTATAAAAAATTGTTAGGGTGTTACCAGACCAATCGATCGAACGTCGATCGACGGCATCGCAGACTTTTCGATTGATCGTCAATCGACGGCATCGATCGATGGTAGAATGGATTAGTCGACGTTGATCGATAGTTTCTACCAGACCAATCGATCGATTGTCGATCGACGATCGATCGATGGTAGAATGTAATAGTATCTATCAAGTTTCTTTAATTGATTTTCAACATAATTACAAAAAAATAAGGTTCATATTCAATTGGGAAAATTTGACAGTTTGGTACGGTTTGACGTGCTGACCTCTGTAGGTACGGTCACCAAAAGAGATAAGTATCCATGTCGTCGGGAATACTTGAAGTTTACTTAGAAACCGATGGGTGTTTATGAATAAATTAAAATACAATTAATAGACATTAAACAGTCCAATGATTTAATTAAATTTCATTTAAAAGCCTCCATTGGTTTTTTAATAACCTTCATCTATTCCCTTTGGTGTTTCATCTATTCCCCGATCTCTTTTGGTGACTGAATCAAAAAAATAAAGAAGGAAGGAAAAAGAGGTTTAAGTACATCCATAGCTAACGTGATATTGCCTGCGGGTAATTCTGTGTGGGCCCCAGCTAATGCTGTTTGGCTACGGGTAGCATGGATGGCGGGACCTCGACGTGTACGCTTCATAACGCACATCCGGGCAACAGGCGGAAAAACAGTGAGTAAAACACATCTGTAGCAACTTTAACTGGGGTCTGGTTACTATGGAGACACTACATATGTGACGTTACATACTTACCAACCCAAATGGTCTTTAGAATAAAACAATGTCAATAAGACATTGACAGCTTTTAAACAGCTGTATAGATTAGAGTCCAATAAAGGACATGTTTCATTTTGGGCCCAGTCTATGTACAGTACGCAAAGGAGATAAGTATCCATGTCGCCGGAAACAGTTGAAGTTTACTTAGAAACCGATAGATTTTTATGAATAAAATAAAATACAATTTATAGAGAATAAACAGTTCAATGATTTAATAAAATTTCATTTGAAAGCCCCGATTGGTTTCTAAGAAATCTTCAACTATTCCCGACGACATGGATACTTATCTCCTTTGCGTACTGTACACCACTTCAAAAAAAAGAAAAAATTCCGTAGAATCCGGGAAAAATACATATAATTCATGTAAATGTATACTGTTGTGGTAGTAAATTGAGAATAAATCAGTATTTTTATGGATTTTCAACATGGCGTCACTCAGATTTATCTACTCTATAAACCATAGATCGACCATCGATCATAGATCCCATCTGTTTAACTGGCTATTCACAAATCGACGCAGAAACACCGAAATATAAATGTCAAACGTCATTAATCAATCAAAATGACAGCTTACCGCCATGACTGCTTTTTTGTTGTGTGTTGCAATTATTGCAAGTGCAATTTCTTGTGTTTTACCTGCTCACAAAGCCATTTTAAAGTAATTGGACAGGTAAGAACTATTTAAAATGTGTTTTCCTATTTTTAAGTATGGTGTACAAGGACTGGGCCCAGGCTCCATACATTTTGAAACAACTCCTTTATAACAAAATCAATTTTGGTCCTACTCTTGAAAGACTAAATGAATCTGACCTAACTCTTATACTTAACATACATTATCATTAATTAAGTATATATTCAATACATTTTAAAATATTAATATAAAAATTAAAACATTTCTAAATATAAAAATAGTAACCCACCGGTATCGGGACCAGGGTCCAAGCTACCGGTGGTCAAGGCTCGTGAGAGAGGAATCTTGTAACTATACGCGCCGTGTCCAGGAATACCGCTTTCTTTATCAAACCCTTGATCAACTTAATATTATTATTATAATTAATAGTTTAAATCCTCCCTGTACAAAAACTACCTATAATCAACTACAAAATTCATCCGTTCGAAAACGAAATAAAGTCTAGTTCCAATTACTACATTCAGACAGCTATAAATATGTAGTGATGTTTTCCCTAAGTCCCTAATCAACATGCCTAAATACGACCCAAATAAGTGAAACAAATTAGCAGTTCTAATAAGTAGCCCTTCGCACGTTCATTAAACTCAGATTCACATAAGTACGGACCCGCCTCACTAATTCTAACAACGCTAATTACACGCGTTACATTAGCAGAGGTTTTAAGTAACTCCATGACTCCATGTTCATATTTTAATTGATGTAATCCAAGCCAATGCCGCAATTAGTGAGGGTTGTTAAGAGCCAACACCTTGCAGGCTTGAGGCCCTTCCCAGGCGGAAGGTCGCTTATTAAAGTGTATGTAATAACTCTTAGAAAAAAAGACTCCTCAAGGAACTCCCCTGCTAAAGTTTATGTCTTTGAAATGAAAATATTAAGATGAACTTTCAAGCGTAAACTTTTATCAAAGCAAGGTCGGATAGATGATCTTCGACGGAAATGGTTTATCGCTGTGGAAGTTATTTCGCGAAATTCTCAGTTTAATTTATGAAACCCCTACATTATTATATCATACAAAGGATAATGCGGTATCTTTTCTGACTAACTCCAAATGCCACTATTCGCTACTAAAATTCAATTAAAAGGATTTTATAGTTTTCAGAATGACTCTTACCTAGGGACTCGTTAAGACCTTAATTCTATTTTTCCACGAATGAATTGAAAGGATTCTTTGTTTATTAGTGGGTAATTGCTTTTGGCTAATTGGATTTTATTGAACTCTTAAGTACAAATCGAGAAGTTGTAAAGTATATGGACTAGAAGAAAAAAGTTTTTATTTTTTAAGGGGGGTTTGAACAATTTTTTTAAATATATCTACCTAAGTTTATGGGTAGATACTGTAGAAACTCTGGCTAGTTTAGCCATATTCAACCTTAATATGTATTAGTATTATCACAGATTAGATTATAGTAACTACATAAGTACAGTTCATCCCGTACACGAGTTTTGTTTAACCTTTGTTGTCCCACTGCTGGCCAAAAGCCTCCCCCATAGCTTTCTACTCTTCCCTATCTGTTGCCCTCTCTGACCAATCTCTCATAAACACGCCACGCCAGATTTTCTTAGGCCTCCCTCGGCAATGACACCCGTCTTATAGCACTCACTAGGTGGCGTCTTTGGCCCATCTGTCTTGAATTCGTGATGCGTTCTGCATTATATTTATTTATTTATTAAAACTTTATGCACATAATGTAAAAACAACACTGTACAAAGGTGAATTTAATCAAATCAAATCAAATTCTTTATTTCAGATAAATTACATTCAATAAATTATCCATATTTGGGTTAATCAATTAATAAGTTATAATAACTAATAATAATAAATAACATTCAATAATAATATTACACACACATTACACAGACACACTAGGAACGCCGGACATGCTGTCTTGTCCAATACTCCATGAAGCATTTTTGATTTGATTAGATTTGGAACTGTCAGTGTCTATTCTCTCCGCAAAAAGTTGTAAGAAGATGTTGTTGTGAAGATGGGCTGCCCCGCAAGCGGCGCATCAGGGACGCTATTCGTTTGCGATGTATTGCTGTAAAGCCATCCACTCGTGCGTTTGCAAACATGCCTGATGCGCTACAAAATCGTGGCAACCCCACCAAAATCCTGAACGCGTTATTGTATTGGAATTTAATGCCTAACTTCTCTACCAAGAAGAGGCCTTTCTACCTGGCCTCTACTTTCCGACATATGTACCTATCTGTATCTGTCTCTATCTGTCCCGATCACAGACCATCTTGAGCTTCTTGGCGTTACTCTGACGTTGAATCTTAACTTTGGGTTGTTCATTGAATCCAAGGCCCAATTAGCCGCCAAAAAGCTGGGAGGCCTCGCAAAGGTGCGAAGGTACTTCACGTCGGACCAGTTCGCAGCTTTGCGATGGATCAGCCAAATAAATATCACTGCCCGCCTCTCTGTTCCCGGATATGTATAATCTGGGTATCTTCAAGGCACAAGTGAAACGTTTCATTCTAGGCAAGCATGTTCCACCTTAGGCCGCAACATCACTTAACATCAAGAGAATTAACGAAAATATATGTTTTATTATGAATATTGTAGTTACTATGTTGCCTAATAAAAACACCATGGCAATTAAAAGATCGCAGACCGGTGCTTTCTCTAGTTATTCACGTCCGATACAACGAGTAGTTCGTACTTGCCAACTGTCGAGACGGAATTACAGAAATCTACGTGGCTTTACTTCAAAAGGCCTAACTCAATATTCCCAAATTCTCCTTAGATAATTCGATCTCATTAAGAAACGTCTAGCCTCAGTAAAAGGCCTTCAAAGTTAACTTAATTTCGTTTTATTTTTCTTTAAATAAGGCACACCGACCACATCTAGGTACGAAAAGGAACATTTAACTATAAGAAGAGTTTTGTATTAAATTTAACTTATTCCGTTTGTAACTTTCTGGCTGGATTATTTAAATAAAAGAAAGTAATTTATTGGAGAAACTTCACAATTATTTATTTATATTTGAGCTACGGTTAAAGTACGGTTACGTTTTATTTAGCTTTGTTCTCTTTTGATGCTCCATTTGTTTACACTTGAAACTTTATCAACGGAAGCATCTCACGAACATCTTGAGATACATACTTTGCATTTATACAATTGGCCGTAACAACCATCGGAACATCATCTGACTAGCTTCTTCCATTGTAACTGGATGCACCTGAATACCAGTGTTTCACATGGAGCGTCTGCCTATCTGACCTCTATAACCGATACCCCTTTGTAAGACTGGTTGTCATAGTTTCTGGTTTGTGACTACCCATAACGACTGCCAAAGATCTACGAATGACAGCCGGCCAACGAAAAGCCGTTGGCCTTCGTGCTCTCCGAGGCACGGAGGGAACTCGATAGGAAATGGATGGTCACCCATCCACAGACAGACCGCGGCAAGCGTAGCTTAACCTTGACCGATAGTTCTGTACGGCTTTCACTAAGCCCTGAGCTCCTCAACCATCGGGACAATGATTGCCATATCCACAAAGCTCATAGTTGTAAATACGATTTCCAATAATAAGCATGTTATGCAATAGGCATTGCCAAATAAATTTTGAATTAAGATTATTCAAGCATAGACAGGGTAAAGGCTTAGATATCCTTTCTTTTACGGAGTTTTTTGTCATAAATATTAACATTGACACGCTTGCAAATTATTAAATCATCCTGATATTTTTCTAATAGCAACGTGTTTTCATTATAAAACTCGCAGTGACAAAAATAATGGCGAGACAACAAACGAACGATTACACAAACGTACAACTTTAAATTAAAGTTTAAATTCGAATTCAGAATTCAAATCAGTCTTATTCATAACCAATTAGGTCTAATAAGTTTGCCGTCCAATTTCAAAAGTTTTACAACTTCTTTTACAAGAAGGATTTTACAAAAGCAAACATTTTCATATTGAACAAGTGCTACTACTAAAACAATATCGAAGGCGGACTATTTTATACTTAGCAGGCTTACCTACTGTAAAGAAGGAACTCATAACAAACCGTCAGGTTTACACTAACTTCATACTCTTGGGAAATCAAAGGAGGCGCGGTGAGCGAGCGTTCTTTAAAATTAAACTGATTCACATCCAAGCCACTAGGTATACCTACTCACACGTTTTCAAACGTTACAATAATGAAATCTTCTCATATTTACCTTTGATGTCACGTTTTTAGTCCATGATTATTGTAAACAAAGCTTACATTTTCATTTAAATAGGTTTGTTTTGTTTGTTCGTATATTCTTTGTAAGCTTAAACATAATATACACGGTGGAAGGTGGTGGTGTTGGTTTTTTAATAACCAAAAAAAATATTGACGCTATGTGTCTACAATCGTGTACTGTGGTAAAATAGTCACGATGTCTCTTACAGCGTTTTTAGCCTCCAACTCCGACAGAACCAATACACGCACACACACTCACTAAGGGCGGGTTGGTTAACGTTACATACGGCCGGTTAAAAAGTTACTATTACGTGCGATGTTTAACGTACGTTAAATGTAACGGGTTGTTTCATGACATAAAAATACGTCAGTTAAAGTTATTCAAAAAGAGATTCCATAATATTTTGATGTTTTAAGTAGCTGTTTGACAACACAAAATTACGATGACTGGTCGGTTATGGTAATAGTAACTTTTTGACGTATGATTTTGTGAAACAACCCATTTTTTTGATTTGACTATTACCGGTCAGTAATGGTTAGTTGAAGCAACCCGCCCTTAGTCACTACACACAACATATACATATTTTTTTCACACAATATCATGAACTCACTCCCACTTACCCACAAGGCTGAGGTTAGTACAACTTACACTCACACATCACACACAAGGCCACACTCCAGACGTGTTATTGAGTTTTTCTATTAAGGCGTTTCCCTGACCAAATAACGTTGACCATACATTTCCTCTTTGCCGCATAATCGAAATTCTCTAAATTTTTGTTTTCTTTTTTGTTATAAAAAAAAGAGAAACGATCTTTTGAAATAAAATAAAACGTGAATTATAAAGATTTTTAAGTTACCTATCTATTAGTGTAATCCTCAAATTGATAGTACGCCAACTTTAGCAAAAGATACATGTTTTCAATTATTTTAGTATTTTTTTACAGGGAGATTTAGGTGTATATAGGTTTCATAAAAAAAAATAAGAATGTGCAATGTGATGATACGATATTAAAAAAATAATAATATGCTTTTAGATGTAGTTTGATTCTGTTAATTAATGAGTTAATAGCCCCTGAATATCGAAGAAAAACGCACTTTTGAAGCGCTTTAAGAATTTCACAGTGACAGCCCGAAGTTTGGAAGTTTATGGCTGCGTGCCTCGGAAAGCACGTAAAGTCATTGGTCCTGCGCCTGATCTCTTCCCAATCGTGTCGGATTGCCGTCTCACCGGACTATGAGATTAGGGAAGAGGGAGTGCATCTGTGTTTGCGCACACACTTGTGCACTACCTAGTCTTGCCATAAATATTGTCACGAAGAAAAAAATTTTTTTTTATTACAAATAATATTTATTACTTTTACAGTGTGTTAGTACATAAATATAAACCAATTTAAAATGTAAATAGCTTATTCGAAGTGGTCTCCATTGGCTGCAATACAGTCTTTTAAACGTTGAGGCCAGTTATCAATAGAAGCACGCACTCTTTCCATGGGAAAATTCTTCACTGCCAATCGTATGGATTGTTTTAGGGACTCCAAATTATCATAGCGTTTAGAGCAAGCCGTACTCTCTAAAACTGACCGTAATTCATAATCCAGCGAATTAAGATCGGGACTAGACGACGGCCAGTCTTCAGCTCTGATGAAGTCCGAAACGTTCACTTCCAACCAAGACTGCGTGGACCGAGCTTTATGACCCGGCGCCGAGTCTTGTTGGAAGGACCATACTTGGTTATTGAACATGGTGTTGTTAAGGGGCTTAACTACCTTCTCAAGAATGGTATCTTGATACACCTGTGTCGATGTTTTGATACCTTTTTCACAAAAATATGGCTCAGTCACTCCTTCATAGCTAACACCCCACCAAACCATCACTGAAGTCGGATAATACCCACGTTGCACTTTGTCGACTAATTTTGAAGCTTCGAGCTTTGAGCATAAATACGGTCATTTTTTTTGTTAAAATGTTGCTCAATTGTAAAGATTTTCTTATCCGTAAACAACATTTTTCTGTGACCTCCCTTTGCGTACCGCTTCAGTAGTTGTCTCGATTTTACCACCCTATTCTTTTTTAAATTATCAGTTAAAAAATGACCAGTGCGGCTCTTATAGGCTGCAAGTCCTAAGTCATCTTTTAAAATACGCGACATGGTTCTGGGTGCTATCTTCATCTCCCGAGATAAAATGTTTTGCTTTCGGACAGGATTTCTTCGAATACTTTCCCTTACTGCTTTGACCACCTTTTTCGTACGAATACTACGTGGACGGCCAGATCTTTTTCTGTCACAAACAGAGGAGGTCTCATTGTACCTATTAATAGCCCGGTACACAAACATTTGACTAATACCATGCGTATGGAGAGTTTTAAAACAGCGATTCGGTTCTCTTTCTCACCCCCTCCATTTTAATATCGCATAATATTGTACAATGTATTGGCGCCAAAATTAGAAAAATCAATGAACAATCGTATAAAAATGACAGATTCCAAATTCAAATGTAATATCTTTCTCATTTTAGATTCCATGGAGATAGACCGCCGTGACCAAATTCAGACAGAAGAATTACTTACTATTACTTATTATTTTTTATTGGTCAAAGGTTAAGCAACGCTAACCGCGGTCGGTCTGTGGATGGGTGACCAACCCTTTCATACCGAGTTCCCTCCGTGCCTCGGAAAGCACGTGAAGCCGTTGGTCCCGGCTGTCATTTGTAGATCTTTGGCAGTCGTTATGGGTATAGTCAGAAGCCAGAAAGTCTGACAACCAGTCTTACCAAGGGATATCGTGTTACCCAGTAACTGGGTTGTGGAGGTCCGATAGGCTGTCGCTCCATGTAAAACACTGGTATTCAGCTGCATCCGGTTAGACTGGAAGCCGACCCCAATGTACTTGGGAAAATGCTTGGATGACTTATTATTTTTTCTTGATTTAAATCCATTTTTATTTGCTTTTCTTCCAAAGAAGTCTCATAATGCTTGTTGCTTGAGCTTTAAACTTCTGCAATGTAACTTAACACTGCGGTGAGAGCCTGGATATTCGTAACACAGGGTTCCCCTAGCACTGACTCCAGTCTCTCGCAAAGATGCTTTTGTCTGCATTAATTGTATACTTAGTCCTAAATTATACTTTGTAGAAAGATTTTTTTTTATTAATTCATTGTAAATTCTTATGTTTAAGCAGACAGTTGACGTAAGGAAATACGGAATCACGAAAGGTAGAAGTAGTGGAGGGCAGGCCTTTTGCCCAAGTGAGGGACAGAAAAGGCTAATAAAAAAAAAAAAAACAGTTATAGATCACTGGTGAATAATGGGTCTACAAATAATTAGGTTATACAAATTAGGATCCAGATTACTAGAACTACTACTAGAACTAGAATAATATAATAAGAACCAAGAAGCATGTGGAAACGTTAATATCGACACAAAGGAGGATGTATATATGTATCCGTTTTCCGTTGTTGCTGAAACCCTTTTAAATATAGCTTTTTTTTCTTTACTGATGGAGGGACCCGTACCAAAAATAAGAACGTTTTGGCAAGTTCAAAGTTATGTAACATATTGTTATACATATTTAGATGTTCATTTTATATTACCTACATCAAAATGTTGTCGCTAAGTCACAAAGCGAGGGGTCACAAAGTAAACCCTTTTAGTATTGGATCTTGTCTCTTAACTAAGTTGCTTCTTAAAAGGAGTTGTTTCAGAATTTTGTTCAGAGAGATTAGAGAAGATAAACTCGCTGAGAATTAAGAGATTTGTAATTTGCTCGAGATTTAAAATAATTCTGACCGTAGCCTTTAAACTCTTGGTCCGTGAATATGAATTAGAGTTTAGAAGCTTAGTCATTAAAAAGTTAGTTATCAAAGGTGAAATATGATAAATATTATCTGTACTTTAAGCTTTCGACAGCTACAGACATGGGACCGTCCAAAGGGAAATTGGATTCCGGAATGCGGTCCTTAGAAGGTGACAAGAGTATTGGAGAATGGCCGATACGAATTGAAGCTAATTGTTGGAGCCTACGGCAAGGTGATCTATGCCGCGACACAGTTCATGTTACCTTGGAGGGGTGAATGGACTTCAGATGAGTGTGCTGCCTCCTTTGTATGTGAGTAGCCTTTGAATGTCTGTGAGGTATTGTTGCCTTCAGTCTTGTATGATTACTAGACCTTGGGTGTCCTGTAAGACCTCATTCTAAACTTCGAATCTAAATCCGCTGTAAGTTTCTTGATAGGCATTCTAAAAACTCGGTTGATAATTCGAATTTACACTAGCGCCACCTTTGCGAGCGTGTCAGCGAGTTGAACTAAATTGACAGGCAGATTTTTAAAGATAAAGTATGAGATGATGTAAGAAGTGGCATTCTGTAAGGTACTTTCCCCGTCACTTCGACGCTCACTTCGCACTCGAACCCGATTCAAAGTGTCAAATATATCAAGATCATTTTGAATCTTTAAATAGCTTCTTATAAGATATGCAAATGGCGTCGTACATTAATCATATTTGACATTTGTTTTTTTTTTTTTCGGATTGGCATCTCGCTTGTCATCCTAGGAGGTTGTCGGCTGCTTAACCGGACTTTCCTGTGGTGCCTTAAAAAATATTATTTTTAGGACCTCCAGCCAGGGCAAAATAGCTTACAAACTAAGCGACTACACGCTAAGGGCACCCCCTGTGGGGTACGAGCCTCGGCTTAGGGCGTCGTTGGGAGAGGACAGCAAAGGGACAGGTTGGATCGCATTTCGTTTGACATTTGTGAACTAGACAGCTGCAGAATACAAACAGACAAGCAATGGAGCGCTAGTGTGAATTTCTATCAAGCCATTCTCAATCGCACGAAGAGCCATTACATTCACTCAAAGTCAATGTGTGGTGCGGCGTTCACACGGAAGAAGTGATTGCGCCGTATTTTTTTGAGGATACGGTCACTGTCTAGCTAGCTTATTTGCATATCATATATCTCTTATCTTCTTGTATTCTTTGAGAGTGAATACAGAATCGACCTACTTTTGTATTATGTCTAGGCTTGTGTGAATACTAGATGGTCACGACTACATGACAGACTTCTATACGTAATTCCATAGAGTAATAATTCGTATGTTGGCGGCGAGGGCACGTTTTTGCTTTATTGACAAGGCGGTCAAAACGTTAAAGATACCGCTGCCATAATTGCAGCACGCCTCGATGATTTATTTATTTCTACTTTAACATAAAACGGCCGTTGGCCAATTACATTAGTTAAAGACTTTATTATTATTATACTTAACAACATTCACCCGCTCATCTCACAACACTCCAAACATACTGACAAGATCGCCTTCCATTCGTCTGCGAACACATCACAGTCAGGCTTGACGTCCAAGATAGCATTAAAGGAGACAGAACACGTGGGATGGGCGACTGGGCACGGGCAACTGTACGCCTAACAGGGACGGCGAACCAAGTCAAAGTCAAAGTAAAATCATTTATTTCAATTAGACCATTATAAGGCACTTTTGAACGTCAAATGAGAAAAAAATTGATTCTAGTTGCCCATTCCAAAAGGTAGTTTTGTATGGAGAAGAATGGGCAAGAAACTCCATAAGGAACTCCACTTACTCTTTTAAAAAGTATTATAACAATATTTGCATTTACAGGAATTATATAATTATAAATTATACGTGAATACGATGTACTTTGCATAAAAACACTATTACGGTGGTGTATAACACTACACTAGAACAATGTATGCCTCCTATTACGGTGGTATTTAACAGGGGCAAACAATTGGACAAGTTCGCCATGCAGTTCGGGAGCATCCATTTTTCCATGCATTATTTTGCACAAACAATTTGGTCATTTTTCGATGAGTTTGTTTCTCTCCTTAGACTGCTGTATTATGAACTCAACTTATCAGAATCCAGGTAAAACTTAGGACTCTTTAAAAGGAGTTGGTACAGTAGGAAGAAAATAACAATAAGTAGTATAAATCTCGGAATGAGATGTCGTCGAGCCAATATAGCGAATATTTTGACCCTCATATGTTTTCCAATTGATTTAACCCTAAAGGCAAATACTTGAAAGAGAGCGTCAAACATTCGACTCCATCTTTTGATACTCAATCCGTTTCCACATCGACGAATTTTGTTTCGTGTATCAGAATTTCAGTTTTGTGATTTAAGCCTTCGGATTTCTCATCTGTTGCTTTTCAGGAACCATTTCATTGTATGTTTTTTTTTTCTTCAATAAAAAATAATATTTTCAATTCGGTTCCATTGTATGTCGGCGGAGAATCACGGAGCACATTTATCTATTGTAGAACTTGTATTATTATGCTTAGTGAATAAAATGATTCATTGTTTAAATGTATTTTTTCTCTACCCTACACGAGCTCAACGGTCCAATTAGCAGACACAACAATTAAACAATAGCAACCAAGAGTCACGTCAACAGTCAAGCAGATACTGTTCCACTGCTAGGTAAACGCCTCCCGTAAGTTCTTCTTGGAACTTTTTATTTTTTTTTATTAAGGAAATCAAACAATTACGCACTGTACATGGTTAACAATAGCTTACAATCTAGGTTTATCAGTGCGTAACTAACTACGTTATCCACATGTTTGTTACATATTCGAATAAAAATTTGGAAGAGCACTAGTACAATATTACTAATTAATCAAACAAAATACTAATTCTTACTGTAATACTAAAATGTATATAATAAAAATATGAGGATATGGTTAATCAACTGTTTCCTCGATAATTTCAAGTAGATCAATGCGGATTTTGTTAGCTGACAAAGAAAATAAATCCAATTCAGAAAAAAGAGTATTATAATTTTTTGCTAAACGCGGTCTTACAGGCGCGTGGACACCCGCCTTGGTGCGAAATGAGGACACTGCAAATAGCGGGCGTCCACGCACTCCACGCCGCACTACAGTTCTAGGTACTATATAGCACAGTTTGTTTATTAACTCTGAACAATCATTTAACTCGATTTTGACGTGACAACGTCTTATAATTCGATAGAGCCGGCTGCACGCACGAAAATACATGACTCATGCGGCGTTACGGCGTTACGGCGTTACCTCGCTCTGAGGTAACGCCGTATCGCTGTATTTTCTTAAGACGTTGTCACGTTCAACTATCGTCAGTAAACCGACTTTACAGACAACCAATTTTAACTAGTCCTGGTGATACGCGTCTAGGTCATCTCGCCACTTCTTTCTAGGCCATTTCGCCACTTCTTTCTAGGCCGTCCTCGGTGACGCCGTCTTCGCCAATCTTTGGGCATCCACTGCCTGGAGACTTGCCCAGCGGTCAATGCGCAAAGGGGGTGATGTCATCATCTGCCTGGCCTTTTCCCAACTAAGTATGTTGGGGTCGACTTCCAGTCTAACCAGATGCAGCTGATTACCAGTGTTTTACATGGAGCGACTGCTTATCTGACCTCCACAACGCAGTTTCTGGGTAACACGTTACACCTTTGTAAAACTGGTTGTCAGATTTTCTAGCTTCTACGAATGACAGTCTAGAAGACCAACGGCTTAACGTGCTTTCCGAGGCACGGAGGGGTCTCGGTATGAAATTGGTGGTCACCCATCTACGGACCGACCGCGGCAAACGAAGCTTAACCATTATGACTGATCGATCCGAACAGCTTTCTCATAGCAACGAACTCCTCATAAAAATAATACAAAAAAAAAATACCGTTTAAAATTATACATAAGGCTCTCCAATACCTAATTATTTGTATAAAAACTTAAAAAAAAAACAACCGCCTTCAAAAACTATTTGATATATAATTTTAGCACAGAACACAAATGACTTTAGTTTCGGAAGTCGGTGGCGGTGGCTTTGTTCTGTTTGTTGAATTGTATTGCCACCTACTTCCCAACCTAAAGTCATTTGTGTTCTGTGCTAAAGTTATTTATTAATTTTTAGTTTTTGAAGGGTTATACTTATATATAAACATCCGAATTGATTACCTCCTCCTTTTTGAAGTCGGTTAAAAACCAATATTTTACATAATTAAATGGTTTCCTTTTTTCAACTTTAACAGAGAAATTTTTATTCCGCTTAGACCCTTTACAGGAAAATTACATAAAAATATAACATCTGAAGGATTGTTCGGAGACAGCGGAAGAGTCTAATTAATTACTTAAAAACCTTTGCCATTATAATTGCCCCTTCTGAACGAGAGTACCTGCATATTAGCGGACCCTTTGAATAACTTTTTCGCGGAAGTCAAGAGGTCTCATATCAAAGCAATTCAGCTCAAGTTATATTTAAACATGATTTTTCAACGAAACCATAATAATTGTTTTCGTAGTCCGTCGTGGATAAATTGGAAATTATTGGCATGGGTAGTTAAAATTGTATTGTGAAATTCATATAAAATATAATATTCAATCCGTCGACTACAGACGCGACATGACGTTGCTGCCAGATATGATTATATTGAGAAAGCATCATGTAAAAAGATAAAAATTTACGAACCTTACGTTTCTGGCTTAAATCTGTTGTATAATTTTATGGATGCAGATGATATAATCTTTATGTGGAGATCTGTTCAAATATACTGATTTTACGGTCATAAATCATTGGTAAATTTAACTCATGATGCATAAGGTTACTCGATAAAATCAAGCTCGTAAACCAATTTAATTTATTTTCATATCAAACACCAAACCAACCATTAACTATTTAATAGCTAAAATTAATTAAATCTCAAATGAAATCAATTTCCCCTTTGTCCGGCTCACTCACTCACATCACTGAAATGCTCCGTTCACCACAAACTAGCAATTATGACGAACCTCACTATCCATACCTTTTAGCACGTAGTAACCAGAGTGTTTCACCCTCACATCAACGAGAACTACTTACTCAGCTACGGCGTCTACTTTCCTGAACGGATTTTATTAGCTATAAATTACTGGCCCATCACCTCCGGCGTCATGGAGAGAACCATTTTGTTCTTAAGGTGCGTTTAGATTCATTGAAATATAACAAGAACAAAGTGAGTAAGTAAGTTTTGAACTGGTAATCCACTAGTCCGCACGTCATAATCATCATCATTGTCAGCTGGAAGACGTCCACTGTTGAACAAAGGTGTCCCCTATAGAACGCCACAACGAGCGAAAACCTGCCGCTTGCATCCACCGGTTACCCGCGACCTTGACGATTTCGTCGGTCCATCTGGTGGGAGGCCTACCAACGCTGCATCTTCCGGTTCGTGGTCGCCACGATGTGGCCTGCCCATTGCCACTTCAATTTGCAAATTCTGCCGCACGTAGCTACGAGTATCTTAAACTTATCCAAAACCAGCCACTACGTATTTGCCCAGTGTGAACACAGCCTTAGTAAGCCCTAATGCCTCTTGTCACGTCTCAAGCCATCCGCAGTCCCACATCGACAAAATAAAATTCTTAATTTAATTTTTCTTCGCCCACTACGATATTTTAAAAACTAAAATAACTAGGGTGAAACTATGAGAGAAGAAAGTAGCGAACTTTGACCTGTTAGCTGCGACTTCGAGCTGAAACTTATTTCCTCTTGTATTGATTATGACGGGTCTCGTTGGAAACCAATGAGTATTGGAATTTAATTTCAGTGTTACGCCCCCGGCACTCGGTGAAGTTGCTCCGATAATTTGAAATAACATTGTTGTATTGCTCACAAATCCAACTAAACTATGATAATAAACTATTAATTATTAGCGAGTGAACAGCCGCTTGTTTGTTTAAGTTATGACTTAACAAATATTTGATGTAGATCATCGGTTACTATCAGCTTGTTTTAATTTAGATGGATCAGTTCCTTTATGTATTACTAGCGACCCGACCCAGCTTCGCATGGGCCTATAGCCTTCCTCGGTAAATGGACTATCCAACACAAAAATAATTTTTCAATTCGAACCAGTAGATCCTGAGATTAGCGCGTTCAACCAAACAAACAAACAAATTTTAATATTAGTATAGAAAAGCTTTATAATATTAGTATAGAAGTATAGATACTCAGTACTTTCCCCGCGACTTCGTTCGCGTGATTTTCATATGGATCCCTAACTTTTTTTACAATAAAATATAGCCTATAGCACTCAGTGATAACATATCTTCCATTTGGCAAAAGAATTTTCAGAATCGGACCAGTAGTTCCGGAGATTAGCGCGTTCAAACATACAAACAAACTCTTCTGCTTTATTATATCATATCAGTAAGTATCGATTTAAGAGTCCTTTGAAATTGGTATCTATTGAAGTTACTTTAAACAACAGAGTAAAACTTAACAATAGGCGTTTGATGTTTTGTCATAAAACGACTTCAATTCATCCGACGTAAACAATGCATCACTGCACTTATCATCATGTATGACAACAATCTATTGAGCTAAACGTTACTACTTAATGCTGAAGTACTTAGCGTCAGCCATTACCTAGCTCCTCGCATGCGAGCAGAATAATGACCCATTTCCTCAAATCATCCTAGCCAGGTAGATCTGTCTAGGCGGTGTTCTTCTATTGTACACACAACTCATGTAATTACATGTAGGTAATACTTAAAGCAATCTCAAGATAAATACAAGACGCTGGAGCTACACTATTCCACTCAATTACCTACCTTATCTCAAACTGAAACAATAACAAAATTACCCACATGCCGTTTATTTATTTTTTAACTTACCTACTTCAAGCTTTTCTTGTCGGTTTTAATTGAATGGCAAATATAAACCTCGTCTTAACGGATTCAACTAAACACGAAAGTGACGTAATGGGGGCAGAGGTCAAGAAAGTCACAAGCTTCAATAAAGGAAGGCAACGAACAGTTATTCCTGACCTAGATAAAACCAGCTTTACTATTGCTGATACTGAAATGTTCTCCACAATCTCAAACAGGAGAGTGTTCACCAATAACGTAAGATAGAAGTAATGTGCATTGCGCGCCACGGCTTGCACTACGAAATTTCAAACGCTGAGTTCACCGAATTCACCTATTACCAGGGCTGTAAAACTGAGGGCAATAAAAAGAACTTTATTTTCCCGATCTTTGGGCCGTAAAAGAGTAAGCATCGCTTTACTATGTAATTCCTTTTTACGCTCATTCGTATGACGTTCGCAGAAAGGGAATTCGTGTCCGTAGGAAACGTTTTTGAGCGCGAGCGTTGCGTAAAATTTAAATTGGCTCGTTTTCCATTTTGAAAATTGTACGCGGTTTATGTACCTAGACGAGATATTATTACCTTTGTACCTTCATGAACTGTTTCTCTTCAAATATTAGGAATTGTTGTCTAAGCTGGCTTACAGTTGCGAAGCGGGGAGCCACGAGACTTTTCCTTTGATCGATCTATTGTTTTAGTTTTTGTTACGAACCGCCTTCAGTTTGTTGTTCTAGCCAATGTTGTTGTTTACAGTATTTTCTGTCTTCACAGGTATATATATTTTTTTTGAGAATTAATTTATATGGTAATAAATTAGGTTATTGACGTTCTCTTTGTCGATTTGAACCAAGTGACCGTTGCTGTACAATTCAACTTAATTTATTGTCATTTTATCTTTATTCTTCCGGTATCTTTTTAATTTACCCGTGACTTTACTCACCCTTTTCTCTTTTCAAACACCCTTTGCCTAACAATGGAGAGGTCGAGAAGAATCATTAACTTTGTGATTCTGTATATTTAGGAAATATCCCATCCCAACCTTATTTTTGGGTTGCACGAGTAGGTACTACCATTCATTTTAAAAACAGTAAGTTTTTTTCTTTCTCGGTGTACTTTTCTCGCATGCGATATTTGGACGACTTTTGGCGTAGCATGGAGTCCTATTTGTTTGAGCTTAAGAACTGTCTATTATTGTTTTTGTACCTGCCCATGTCTTTACAAATATTAATTGATATGATTTGATTTAAAAACTCAATTTTAACTAAAGATGTCAAAACATTGCATCTTTTCAATCTTGGTCGGTAAACATAAATATACCGTAGCGATATTTTTATCGAGGCCGTAGCTGCATCGACTCAAAATAAATCTAGACTCAGAATATTTAAGCAAATAGTTACCTTATGTTACTTCAGTAAGTTTTAACATATGAAACAGGTAATATTCCACTCGTAACGAGCGTTTGAAGCTTGCAGTCGTCTTCCATAGGACATGAAAGTCTCTCATTTGATATAAACACACATTTTTCTTCCCGAGAACCATCTAAAATTAAACCTAATACAAATTATTACGTGACGTTCATTTAAATATGCGTCCTCCGTTTCTCTCTCAAACTTATTTATTAGTTGGAATAAAACCGTTATTACAGAACAAAATAGCCTTCACATTATTTGTACCGTGTGCGTGTCTTTTATTAAGGCGACGATATACGCCGGCGACCTTGAGCGACCAGAGAATCGTATGCGCTGCCTCCAAAACTCTCAAAGCTAAGTCGAAAAAATTAAATAAAAGATAGTATTCTTTAACTTAAAAAAAGACGTATACCTACTAAAAGATAGATAGTAAAATTGTCTGTAAGATAGTAAAAGTTTCGTTTAAATATTCCTGGTAGATTTTGTGTGATTATCAATGTTTTGCCCGCGTCAGATACAACTCTACGATTTAATTAAAATATGTAATATGAACTTATTCAAAAATATTCACATACTAAATGACTAAGAATGAACTAGTTTATTTTTTCAAATCATTTACACAACACATTTTGACGTGATTGTCAGTTTAAAATCTGCAAAAGTCGCTTGTTAGCGCCTTAAGTATAAAACTTGAGAAGCTGTGGGAAGAATACCGATGAGTTCAATCACATAACTCGGGAATAAAAAGGGTAGCCCTTCGGAACTTTGTCGCTGAAGCGCGTCGATGTAGGCCACATGCAAATTGATTGAACATGGATTGAAAACGTCGCTCGTACGTAAACAAGTAAAGAAACCAACAAAACATAAAAATCCATTTTTATTTTGCCAATCTTCGCTACAATATCGTTTTTTGTTTACTGGCCTTTAGAGCCGAATAACAGTGAATAATAACGACCCTCCTACAGTTTAACTTGAACAACATGGAAATATAATTTTTGATCCTTTTCAGTCTTCACCTTAGGTATTCTTTTGTTATCTTTTTCATCCTTTCTTTTCGATCTTATTTTATTGCGCAATTAAGTATCTAGACTTTCTTATCGGGCAACTAAATCTCAAACCTAGACGCTTTAGATAGAACTGTTCATTGTCCGAAAATGTAAAAAGCGGCCAAGTTTGTGTTGTTCTTACCCGCGCACGAATTTGTTACATTTTATAAGTTGGTCGACTATTGCTCGTAAACTTGTAAAACCTACTTAGTTGTGATAGTTTTTCTTTGAACTTCGTTATATATGTTACTACCGTGAATTTTTCACGTATCCAAAACAACTATTTAGCTGGCAGCTAAACTTGACTCCAACAAAAATTAGCAATATACCACTTAATATTACACAAACAGACCTTGTGAAATATTGTTTTTACAAACCCTTAATATTTTTGAAAGACCTATCCAAGAATATCCCATGCCTTGGGGTAGACGAGAAACAAAACCCACATTATGTAGATTAAAAAAAACTTTATTCAAGATTTTATTTTATCATTTTATCGGCATGCTTGATTATGTGTAGGTATCCATACTAAATTAGAGCTTTCTATTCCTAATAGGTAGTTATTGAGCTAAACTGCAGACAGACGGACGAACAGACGGACATGACTAAACTATAAGGGTTCCTTGTTCCGTGTTCTTGACTATGGAACCCTAAAAAATGGAGTTCGTAGACGACCTATCGGTTTGTTCTTTTTCGCGGCGTCGCGTGCGGTTTCATAACAAGTTAAATTTTTCATTGTGCCAGCGCATCGGAAAACTTTTCCCATAAACTCTCAGAAACTACTAGCTCGATCCAATGAATGAATTTGAAAATACTTCACAATTACTCGCTTTTAATGTAAAAGGCATTAAAGTCTATCACTGAATGGGGTGTCGTGTCTATTAGTATAATTTAAGGGACTATTTAACGACTTTAACGGACAAAACATTGACAGTCACACAAAATCTACCAAATATAATTAAACGAAACTTACACTATCTTCCAGACAATTTTATTATCTATCTTTTAGTATACGTCTTTTTTTTTAAGTTAAAGTATACTATTTTTTATTTAATTTTTTCGACTAAACGTTGAGAGTTTTGGACGCAGCGCATACGTTTCTCTGGTCGCTTAAGGTCGCCGGCGTATATCATCGTCTTAAGCACCCACCACAAATTCTTTACAATACTTAGTTGTAAAATGAACAATTAAAGGTTATAAGTGGAAATTCACTTAACAGAAGTCAACGGTGGATAATAATAATTGCTCTTGAAGACTCTCGGAGCAAACTCGTTAAAATCTAGTGCTCTCCTCGCTGGCAAACGGGCAGCGAGCGATTGGTACGCGACCCAAATCAATGGCGTTTTCATCAAAATCGCTTATTTTACTAATCAAATAAAACACTTTTTATTATTAATGCTTAGTATACCTTCCTACTAACATTCAGGACTCTTAAAGTAATACATACTGTCAGCGATTTTTTTTTACTAGCCAGTTATATCCTACTGCTAGGCAAAGGCCACCCCCGAATTTTTTTTTGTTAGGCTATTCTGTTTCATTCCTGGGCCTTTAAATGGAATGAAACAAAATAGCCTAACAAGGAGGCTTTTGAGGCCTTTGCCTCCCTCCATGCATTCCATCTTCCCTGATCTTAGCGATAATTCTTTTTTTGAATAAATAACGACAAACAATGTTTACCTATGTGTAGGTAGTGTGTTTATTTAAAAGATATAAAATTTGTTAGAACTACGTGAAAAGTGTTTTGTTTGGTTGACTGGTAGAGAATGCCTAAAGCATTAAGTCTGCCTTTGTACCTTTGTGCATGAAGTATAAATAAATAATAAAAGTTTGACTATAATTACTTACAACCTACAGCGTAAGCGAAAATAAGGGCGCCATTTTAGATTTTCCTTCAACACTATGAATAACCAAACTGTTTAAACTCCTTTTAATAACTAACGAAGGTGACCGAGTCTTCATTCGCTAACGTTCCTAAAATGTTAAGCTCTCGATTTTTCGATAAAATTCCGAATCACGACAGTCCATCGATCATCTATTAACGAACTTATCTCGACACCTAAAAGAGTTGACGCGAGAGTTTCAGCATTTTTTACATTAAACAGGTACAAACCCCATTAATATCTGCTCGAGGTGAAATTAAAAGATAATGAATTCATTAATTACCACAGCGACGGTCGTTAGTTCCTTTGTCTCTTTGTACCTTTGTACCAATAGACGCTTTCCACTCTTTACTTAACTCGCGAAAATAGTTGTTCAAGTCCTGCTAATTCTGGTCTTATATTATGCTGCCTTTATAAGTATTATAGCTTCCATTTATCTTGCGTAAAGGATACGAATTTGGAAGTTAAAAGGTACCAGAATTTAAATAATACTGATATACGTATACTGTATCACATTCATCGTAAATAGATAACGCCTTGAGGCAAGTTATAAGTCTCGGGTAACCAAAAAATCCAATATCATCACGACGTTTTCACGGAAACTTTTGCCTCGAGGGCGCGCCATTTTTTTGTTACCGACACAGGAAATATTCAGACAGGAATTACTTATGTAGTGCGCGTGCTCTCCGGGGAAGTATTGAAGAATCGCCGCTGAGCTCCGCTGCGCTAACTTTTGATTTACGATCTTACCTATTCTTGACCGACTGGCAACATTCAATATAGGTCACGAGCTACGGTCCGTAAATTCGGATTCGAATTCGAATTCGTGTGAATTCGGATGCAGACGAAGTCGCGGGTAAAAATCAGTTAGCCTCTGACCTTATTCAGATCCCGAGCTACCTTTTCCTCAAATTTCATTGGGATCGGTTGAGTAGTTTTGCTGTAATGAGGTAACAAACTACTGTACTGTGTGTACAAGTTACTGTCATTTTTGTAACCTAGTATTACAAAAAGCGGCCAAGTGCGAGTCGGACTCGCCCCCCGAGAGGGTTCCGTACATATTTATAGATACATATCCATACTTCTATACTAATCCATACTTTAATCTACTTAAAATTATAAATGCGTTTTTGCGACATAAACGGCCGTATCTTTTTTCACGTTAACATAGAGGGTTGATTTTTTTACAGCTTCAAGGGGCCGTAGACTTGAGTATATGGTTTTAATTTCAACTCGATACCTCCGCGCGTTCCCGAGAGAAAGGGTCTTGACAAACAGACAGACGAAAAACAAAATGATCCTGTAAGGGTTCCGTTTTTTCCTTTTGAGGTACGGAACCCTAAAAACGACAGTAACTTGTACATACGGATCGGTTGAGTAGTTTTGCTGTAATGAGGTAACAAACTACTGTACTGTATGGTCTGTATGTACAGTCACGAGCAAAAACATGTAGACAGTTGGTCTCATTCTCAACTGATTTTCTCATTAACTATTAATAAAAATGTTATAGGGTTACGAATAGGGTATTTTTGATCCCAAACTACTAAGTTGAAATAGCTATTTCCGAGAACGTAACTTTTCAATTTTACAATTTGTATACATATTTATGCTCGTGACTGTACAAGTTACTATCGTTTTTGTAATAGGTACTAGTGTGGATTTAAAAGGATATGTAATATTAGGTAGGTACTTAATTATGATTTTTTCTACGTATTATTCCATAATTATCGCAAAAGGAAACAGTACGAACGCGGGAACAAAGAGAGTTCCGGTCAAGCTCATTATATCTGTTACTAGGGGTGGAAAAAGTAAAAAATAATTATATTATCTGAATATAGTCGCAACTTAATTGATTTCTGATTATTACGCCGGTCGCACAGCTTCGCATTAAGCGACAAATGAAAAGAGAAATTATCAGCACCAACATATTTAGGTATGCTATCATATCTACCGATCTAGTATTTTAGGTCTAGAGACCTCAGATTATGAAACAAAAGGCAGATAGACCGCGCGGAACATTGAGAGTGAAGCCACCAAAGCAAATACAAATTCAAAACCGAAAACCAACAATCTCGTGATTGTATTCGTTTTTCAACCGACTTCAAAAAAGAAGGAGGTTCTCAATTCGACTGTATGTTGTTGTTTTTTTTGTATATTTGTTACGCTATTTCTCCAGCAAATGTAAATCGATTTTGAATATTCTTTCTTATGTATAGGGTATGCCTCAGGGGCGGTTCCATATAAATTTTATCGAAATTGATTCAGCACTTTATGAAAAATCAATTAAATCCCAAAAAAATCTACATAGACGACGTTTTAATAGTTTCTTCATTCTTTGGAGTATCTCTGTTTTAACTGAGTTGCAGGTTCTTAATGGATTTGGATGATAAAAAGGTACTAAAAAGTGATAATTAAAAAGCTTTTTTACGATTGTTTTTTTTTTTTGTAAAAAAGCTTTTTTTTTATTTCTTTAGATGTATTTGTTGTTTTTAACGATGTGTCGATTGTAGGTTTTTGAATTTGCAAAAAAACTACAATCTGCGGCTGAGAGTGAAGCCACCAAAGCAAATGTGTTTGGTGGCTTCACTCTCAGTGTCCCGCGCGGTCTATCTGCCTTTTGTTTTATAATCTGAGGTGTCTACAGTCAACAGATAGATGACTAACAAGGTCGTCAGATATAGTTGTTTTAGTTTTAGAAACCGATAAATATTTTCGAATGAAAATATATTTTTGAAAATAGTTCATTAATTCATTTATTAATTTATTTTATTTGAAGACATCTTGACTGAACCTACACGATGCGTGTTTCGGATCCTGCCCTCCATCATAACTTTCACCCCATGCTTTATTTACGTGAGTAAAACGACTCACTTTTGACTCGCTCTAAGTGAAATCCGCTGTACCTTTATGAATTTCTTATTTCCTGTACTTTTATAATTCTCTTTACACGAGGATTTTCGCTTCTAAACCTAATGCCGCACTGAAAGGAACACAAGCGGTTGGTTATTAACTTCAGCAAAAAAAAAAAGAAAACTGGTCGCACTAAGGGTTCCGTACTATTATGTATACAACATTAGATAACCTTTTTTAACGGCAAAGAACACGTTTGTTGTATAAGAGCACCCCTTAAATATCGATTTTATTCTGTTTTTTTTTTGTATTAATTTGTTGTTACAGCGGCGGCAACAGAAATACATCATCTGTGAAAATTTCAACTGTCTAGCTATCACGGTTCATGAGATACAGCCTGGTGACAGACAGCCAGGCGGACAATGGAGTCTTAGACTTTACACTTCTTTTAAGGGTTCCGTCCCCAAAGGGTAAAAACGGGACCCTATTACCCGTTTTTACCCTTTGAGTACAGAAACCTTAAAAGAAGTGTAACATTTGAATGACCAGCAGACGTCCTTAATAGAATGACGTGAAACTCGTAAAATATGAATATTTCAAACGTAGCTTTATGTGTGTAAAATAAATATGTCTGTATTGAAAAGTTAAAAGCTTGAAACGAATATAATCCTATTTCTGAAACATGTCTCTCTAGCGTTATTTATATTTATGGAGCTTTGAGAAAGGCCAATGCGTTGTATAAATAAGTCAATATTTCGTATAAAAATTCCATGCATTTATGGGGCGATCAAATTTTCTTTGACATTTTCGTGAACGAAAATATTGGTCGTCGGTCGGTTGTGGCCGGGATACGGGCCACTGTAAATTGTGTTGAGCTGACATTTTGTAAGATATTAGTGCTACAAACAATATCAAAATGTGCTATTACTTTTGAAGTCGTTTTTCGTTAAATTTAAGGTGTTTATTTATTTAGGTTAGCCACAGTATGCACAGTTTGTCATTTTGATTTTTTGGGCTGTGAAGATAGGCAGTCGCTTCATGTAAATCACTGGTATTCAGCTGCATCCGGTTACACTGAAAGCCGACGTCAACATATTTGGGAAAAGGCTAGGCAGAAGACGATGATGACAGTTTGTTATTAGCAATAATAGAGTTTCTTGTGAAGGAGTTTGTCAGAGAAAGTAATAATACGCATTTCAATCAGTGATCAATAAATGATTTGCCAAACAGAAAGGGATGCAGAGAGACTAATCGTCAGTCAAGGTCTCTGATTAGATACAGACAGCGCCATCAACTGGTTACCCCACGCATTAAAGTTTTTTAGCATAGGGGGTAACCAGTTGATGACGCTGTACGTACGTTGAAAAGAAGAATTTTAATATACTATACTAATTTCATAAGAACTCTGAGAGCGACATAAACGTTCTTTTATTAAATAACAAAAATACAATGCATATTATCAAAGCCATATTCACTTCAAAGAGCAGTAACGTTAACAAAGAAATGTGCTATCTAAAAGCTCTCAAGGAGAATCGATACATTCGATGCTCTTGATACGATCAACTAGGAAACGCTTCGGTGCGCCAAAAAGCGCGTAAAGTGATTTTCTCGAGAAACGGTGAGGTGCGTAAAAATTGATACAGGTATTAGAGTGAATTTGCATTTTCTACAATATATGTAAAGTGCGTATAGATACAGTCGACATCGTTAGGTGCTGAGGACACGTCGCTGTAGCTTTCATGGTGATGCTAACCACGATAAAATTAAGTTTGAACTTTGGATTGTGGGAAACTTTGTTGTTCTAAGGTGTTTGTTTTTCTTTGTAGTTCTTTCATGCCTTATTACAGGTTTTTATTTAACTTGCAATGTTCGTATGTAAGTTGTCGCTTCAAAATTTGCAAAGCATTTTTCGGCCATTTCTAGGTATCCAATTGACCTGAAATTTTGCAAGCCTCCTTAGTTCTGGTGACAATATAATGTCCAATACTCAATATTGTAATAAATTTAAAAAGGCCGCTGCTCCACGATGACGGATTACATATTTTTCCTCAACCCCGTTAATATGGACATCAAATGAAAGGGTTAGAAGAGTAAAAAACGATAAAGTTAGTAAGACTAAAAAAGTAAAAATAAAATGAAAATATTTTTTTTTTTTATATTGGTCTGTATGTTATAGGTTTTTTTGTTATTACTTGACTAAATTATAATTAAATTGTCTGTGCTTAAGCCTTGTGTGTTTCGTTTTGAATTCATCATCATCATCATTTCAGCCGACAGACGCCGAGCAGTCAGCTCAGAGCCCACTGCTGGACATAGGCCTCCCTCCCCAAGGGGGGGTTTTTGCCATAATCGCCACGCTTGGCAGGCGGGGTGGCGATCGCAGTATGGTTGTTACAAAGGCACAGAGAACGCTGCTGCCCATTCTCTGGTAAGTCCCTTAGTCGCCTCTTACGACACCCACGGGAAGATATGGGATGGTGCTATTCTTTATGTCCGACACCACACGGACAACGTTTGAAACGTTTTGAATTAGAAATTATTATTGCCATCTGTGCTTTCCACGCTTACATAGTAATGTTTTCCGCAAAATACACGCTGAGACGTGGAGTTGCGGACACAAACCCGTTATACCATACCATAGTAATCTTTATTTTGTTTAATAATCTTATCGAAAAGGTGCTGCGAAAGTGTATTTGACAAGTTCTTAAGTGTAGTTAAGGAAAATTCTAATAAGGGCCACATTTAGTATCAAAATTGTTTTGAAGTATTTTTGTTTTAGTAACGATGGTGAAAGGTAGGTGTAGCTTTTGTGTGAAGTATTTTATGAATTAACAATACTGAATAAACGAAACTTCTATTGTTAGTTTATGACGGCAAAATTACTTCCGCATAACTTGTTAATTTACTACATTATTTACGTACTTGTCACGTCTTTATTAACAGAACTCGTGTCCCGTGACCTAGGTATATAGTTATTTACATACCTACTTACATCACCATTCGAAAGGCGTCCACTGTTGAACAAAGGTTTCCCCCATAGAACGCCACAACGAGCGGCAACCTACGGCAAAACATATAAGTATGTCAAATTGAAATTTGTAAAGAGCATTGTGGAATATGCAAGTCCAAAGTAGAAATTCTACTTCTATCGGACTTTTACAAGGCAAAAGCAGTTAACAGCACCTAATATCGTAAAAAACAAATAAGCCACCATGCACGTAACACATAACCCATTGAATTGCCATTCTTTATGTAAACAACGCTACTTTAATTCAGTGCCTCGATACATAAAAAGTGCCACAAGTTTTTAGTCTTGTGGTTTCCGGGCACAACAGCGGCCAACCGATGTCTCCCAAGGGTGTCGTGAGGGTGAAGTAAGGGATTATGTCAGGGACAGGGGCATCTACCCTACCTGTGACCCAGTGACACCATGTCGTGATTATCTATTCCACCTCGCAGACGTTGCGTGGTTTAGGGAGAAGCAAGACTCACGTGTAACGACGTATATTAATATCTTACTATTTTAAGATTAATGTTGCCTTACTCTAAGGAGTTTTCTGATGAGGTTTTTCTTAGAACCTTTTGAATTAGATGTATTTTGTACATATGTATGTAGAGCAGATGTATGTAGAGCAGATGTCGTAGTCACTTATGAATAGTAAAATTTATATTTTTATTGTTTTTTTTTATTTTTATCCGACTTCAAAAAGGAGGAGGTTATCAATTCGAATGTTTATATATATTTTTTTTATTTATTTTTTTATGTCTGTTCGGGCATAACTCTGTCATATATAGACGGATTTGCAAAGTTCTTTTTTTGTTCGAAAGGGGTTTATTCCGAAAAGGTCCCATATAAATTTTATCAAAATTGATACAGCCCTTTTTGAGAAAATTAACAAATTCCCAAATAAATTACTTAGACGATGTTTTAGTTTCTTCAATCTTTCGAGGACTTCCAATCTCTTTTAAGTGTGTCGCCGTTTCTTAATCGTTTCTTAATGGATTTGGATGTTAGGGCAACACTAAAAAGAGAAAAATAAAAAGTTTATTCAAAAAAAAAAACCGCCTTCAAAAACTAAAAAGTGATAAATAACTTTAGCACAGAACACACATTACTTTACTTTCGGAAGTCGGTGGCAATACAAAACAACAAACACAAAGCCACCGCCACCGACTTCCGAAAGTAAAGTAATGTGTGTTCTGTGCTAAAGTTATTTATCACTTGTTAGTTTTTGAAGGCGGTTTTCTTTTTTTGAAAAAACTTTTTAAATTATATTTTTACTATTAATTATTTAATATTATTTACTAGCTGACCCGACAGACGTTGTCCTGTCAATTGTTTTTTATTATTTTCTTACAGTGTAAACTTTTCCTGGACTGCCACAAATATTTCAAGATCAAAATTAGCGAAATCGGTCTAGCCCTTCTCGAGTTTTAGCGACACTAACGAACAACGATTCATTTTTATTATATAGATTAATAATACTGTTTCTTTGCTTTAGTTACAGGCCAATTCCGATAACAGACGAGTGTTAATGTAAACTTAAAGTTGTTTGTAAGTATGTAGGTTGTATATTAGAGACCTAAGTACGCACACAAACTTTATTATCCTAAATAATACAATACTGGAAGTAGAATAACAGAATTCCTAGTTACCATCTTAAAAGCAAGAAAAACACGTTTCTAAGCAACATTAATAAATTCAAACTACAATAACAAAGACTAAATAAATGTATTCAACATAAATCAGTAACGACATTACCCACAATACATAATGGAACAACTTGATACAAACATAAGTTTAATACCTTCCTTCATAGAAAGGAAATTGCATGAGTTTTAAAGCTATATTATTCAGGACAATCCACATCTATACTTCCATACTAATATTAAAAAAGTAACTCTGTCTGCCTACTTCGAAGTCAAAATCAAATTACTTATTTCATTTAGACCATTAAAAGGCAGTTTTAAACGTCATTTACATGGAAAATTGAATATAAATGCTCCTTCCAAAAGGTAGTTTAGTATGGGGAAGAATGGGCAAGAAACTCCATATTTTTTTAAATATTTTTTTACAGTACAGCAGGCGTAGCATGACAATTCTATCTCTACTCTACGTAGAATAGACATAGTTCTTTCTATCCTACTTGACATCTCTATCCAACCGAGCATGAGCCGACTGGTAGACTCGCGTTTCTACGTAGAGAAAGACATATCTTTTCTTTCCATAGCAACGCCGGGGTGCTGTGTTGTAGCTAGACGTTAAAAATTTTACGATAAAATTGCGTTTCGTTGTCGACAAAAATGTGTCAATCGTTACGTTTTATCACCTTTTGAACGTTTATTTATTTACTTAGAGACAACAAACCGTGTAATAATAAGTAGACATAGGTTAGAACTTAATAATATAGGTAACAAATAAATATTATGTACACTACTCTTATCCACATTGTAATGTTATTCAAAGAATCAAAGCAACAACGAAACGTTATTTTTATTGTGACGGCTGTCGAGTGTCGGATTGATTTGGATTTACAAAGTAAATAAATAACAAAACATTTAAGAAAACAACCATATTAAAAATTTAATTGTCCAAATGTTTCGATTAGGTATGGAAAATAAATAGACTTGCTTTAGAAATAAATTGACTATAAACAGACTACGGCAAAAAAAAGGAAGTACGAGTAAATCTTAGTGAATGAAATTACTAAATAATTAGCATTGTGCATTGGTGTATTGTGTGTGATTAATTTAAGAGAATGTAGTCCTCGATTAGTTGAAAATCGCATTTGAGGATTAAAAGAAGATTGTCCCATCGTCTGATAAAAATTCTTGATTTACAAAGGGAAATTCTTCACTTATCTCCTTGCTAGGATATGATAGGTGCCTTGGTCATGCTTTTCCTTTTCTTTATTACTTATCGTCAGTGTTCTTACCTCATTCACATACTAAAACTGATTTATTTATTTATTTGCAGCGTGTGAAGTACCAACCCATAGATTGAGATGTTGTTGGTGGACCATTTTTTACTTAATCTGAGTTGGTGGACTACAATTTCCAAAGGAACTATTAGTTAATCTGTGACAATAAGTTTATTTAAAACAAACTAACTGAAAGGAAAATGAGACAAAGCCAGTTACAAAGGTACAATTTTTATTTATATAAAATAAATTTCATATGACGAGTAATGTCCGTTATTCCATGGGTCGCAACTTGTAGAACCACTACCTATGTGCCTCCGTGCTTCAGGGTGTACCATGATAAGCATTCAAGTCATGAGCCGGTTCCAAAGTTTAGCCTGAACCTCCTGAAAATCAATAATAAATAATTAATTTTGTGTTTTGTTATTACAGATAACATAGTTCCCGAATGGTGAAACGATATACGAGGCCCAAAAATGAATTACCTGGTTGTACATACTATAATTATGTTCATAATGTTCATATAATAATATTAATAAATAAAACTATACACCTATTGACTGTTTATTATTATTAATCTGTCCGGTTTCAGGCTGAAATAAATAAAATATAGTAGGTACCTATATAGTTTCTTATATGAATGTTTGATATTAGCTTGGTAGTCGAGTTTTAAAAATATGTACAACCCTATTATGTGCAATAAACATTTTTTTTTTATATTGTAAGTACCGTACCTACAGTAAGAAATCTATCCAACTAAACGGCTACTGTGAGCAGCACTTTCAGCAATCAAAGAACCAGCAAATGATTAGACATTGTCGGATCCACGGTACCTAGGTAGGTAATATTTCTGACCTATTTGTATTAGAAGCAGTTGGAAGGCGTGGGTTCCTAATCTTTAAACAGATTGAACTTACTTTAACAAGAACAGGCAGTCCCTGAGATTTTCTTGGAGGTAGATCCTTGCCAGCTAAAACCTTGTTTTCGGGAAGAACGAGAGCACCGGATAATTCATTCTTCTCGGCAAAAAAAACTGAGAGGATGGTGACGGTAGCCCTCCAACATGTTTTTAAACTTCAACTCTGCTTTTGTGGAAGAGTCACCACAATTTTGCCAATATCACGTAGGTACTTATCATGATTGGCCATCAAATGAAGGAGATTATTCAATAACAACAAATATAGATGGTAAAAAATATTTAATTTAGTTTTTGAAATCAATATAGATCCTTGTCTACATAGAAATATACTTGTCTAGGTCAATTGTGATGTAGACTATTTGACACTAACTTGTTGGAAGAAATGTTTCTACACCCAAATGTCAAAAGTAGAGAAAAAAATGGTTGTCATGCTCGGCATTGTAGACTTTTGTCTACTGTAGAGTAGAAACATTTCTTCTCTTCATCGCCATACTCGCAACGAAAGAAATCTTTCTACAACCGGCATTTTGTCTATTCTTCCTGTCAGTATGTCTATTCTTCCGTAGACATAGCGGTGGTCATGCTACGGCTACAGGAATCATATAATATTACGTTCATACGATGTTCCTTGCATTTTGCTAAGGGTTCCCTCTATCTGGCAGAATCTTGATGCTCCGAAATTTATTTGGCATAACACACTTGGCATAATCTTCTTTAAACGAATATTCTTAAGGCATAAAAATTGTTTAATATAATTATGGTTTGGCAGAATGTTTATATGTCCGAATTTACAATGGCAAACTTTTAAGATGGCAGAATATTATTTCGCATAATTTAGTTTAGGATAGTTCTGCCAAATAAACGTTTTATTTGGCAGAATTTCATTTGGAATAATTTTATTCGGCATATTGCCATTTCTGTAAAAAAAAGCATTTTTAACCTTAAATTAAAATAGGTATTGTCTTAAAAAGTCTATGTTGTGCTACATAAGTTAGTGACAGAGTGTAATTTAAGCCCGCGTAGGCGCAGAGGGGCGAGGCGGCCCGCGAGCTGAGGAGCAGGCGGTTGTAACGCTCGCCGCCGCGGCTGAGGCTGGCCGGCGAAGCCGGCCAGCAATCCGAAGCTGCGGTGCTGAGCGTTAAATAAAACCCTCTGCGACGGCAAGGTCGCGTGGGACCGCCAGAGACCCGCAGCGCCGAAGCCGTGACAGAAACCATGCCTGCTGCATGTTGCATGCCTGCTTGCATGCTGCATGGTCGCTTGCATGCTGCATGCTTGCTTGCATGCTGCATGTTTGCTTGCATGCTGCATGCTTGCTGTATGCATGGTGTATGCTTGTTTGCATATTTGAATGCTTCTTACTGGGAAATAAAAAAAACATAAATCTTCACAATCAGCTATTTGATTCAGTGATAATACATGCAATAATGAATTTATACAAATAATTAATTAATTATTATGGTAAAACTACAAAATGATTCTAACTATGAATTTTCTGCAATGTGAAATATGAGTTTTTCAATTATTATGGATATGAAATGTATGCCAAAAGATGATTCTAACTGTAAAGTTTCTAAGATATGATGGTTCTACTTTTCGATTGTTATGCATATGAAATTTATGCCTAAAGATGATTCAGACTTACAAAATTATAAGTTTTGAATGTATGCTAAATGAGTGTGTGCCAAACCATTTTCTGCGAAATGAAGTTTTTGCTATCCGCTGTTATGCAAAATAATATTATGACATAAAAAGATCTGCTATAAAAGGTAGACCCTTTTGCTAAAGCATGAGTATAGACATAAATGCAAGATGTTGCATACAAAGTTCAATTGAGTCAGTGTCATGTTAAGAAAATCTAAATCATCACACACAATTCTATTTGTTATTATATTTAATCGTTTAGAAACAACAACACTTGGTAGGGATTATTATTTTTTTGCCAAAAATCCCCACTAGGCTGAGTTTATTTAAATAGTGGGGATTTCTGAAAAAAAATATAAGAATCCCCACTGGTGGGGTGGGTTGGGGATTTCTGGAATAAATCCAAATGTCAAAATAATGGTTTCTAACATAGTACATTATAGTATTTCGGTTTAACCTGAAAACTATATTTACTTTTCATAAGCATGAAATCATTTGTAACGACTTATAAGTAATATATAATGTACTCACAGTTTTATGTGCTGGTTTTGTCTGTGTTATAATTGTATTCCTGTATCATCATCATTTCATATCATTTATGATTAATATTTACAAACCTGAAATATAAATGATGTTTTACTTTGACATGTCTGTCAGTGACAGTCGTCAAATTGACGACCGCCAACATTTCTTCTAATAAGTTTTCGGCTACTAACGTAAATCCTCTATGTTGTTGATCTTGTAAGCTTGTTTGTCTGTGTTAGATATTAAACGGCTGAACACCTGCTGTATTATCGTGTGTTTCTTTAGATCTAATTCGCACTATATATAATATTATATTTTTTATATAATATTATATAAAAAATTAATGGCATTCGACAATTATTGAGTCTGGCCGTTGCTATATAAAAACGATTTGACCGTTCTAGAAAGAAGATTCATAATTGGATTTTTTACGAATTTCGGAAGAACGGTCAGAAAACAAAACCTGTCAAACAGGGAGTCTAGATCTCGGAGCCGCTTGGGTAACACGCTGATTACCCATACGCTTACGTTGCTGGAGTCTAGATCTCGGAGTCGCTTGGGTAACACGCTGATTACCCATACGCTTACGTTGCTGAAGTCTACCAGTCTACTTACTACAAGTCTACCAGCCTGCAACCGAGAGTCGGTTAAGCGGGTTAAGCCGAGCTGTCGCGTGCCTGTGCTCCCAGGGCGGGTCCTCCTACTGAGACCGCCTGGGTGACTTCCGTCCCCTAGCTGATCGCGTCAGTCTTCTCTTCGGCTGATCCTGTACGCCGGCCAGGCTGTGGATCATAATCCTCCTGGAAACTCTGCCTAATCCTAGTGCGTTTAGGTCAGTTCTTATTTTTATACTAACAATTGTTTTTGATACTCATCACATTTTATCTTTCGTGTGAGAGCTATTAAATTAAATTCGTACAATTCTGCATAGCCTTTTATTTCTCTTAAATTATCAGAATTGCTACAACATTCAGTACGTAGTGTTACAAATAGGTATTTATGTATAAGTCGACCACTCCTTATCTTTATCACGGCAAAACCACTGAACCGATGGTAAGGAGACCAAGACATAGTTTGGGATCTCGATAAAGACAAAGGATACTTTTAATACCACAACTTTGTCTGCGTCCGCGATAACAGACATTTACTTGGACGGAGACGCGGGCAAAAGTTCGTATGTCATAAAGGAGCTTAAACAACATCATAAGCCTCCAGGAGTAATGAATACTGATGGCATTAAACTGGCGGTTATCACAAAGCGCCTTCTGTGTCACAAAGAAAATCACAAAAGAAGAAAAAAGAACTGCGATGAGGGAATAATAAGTATCTTTTGATTATTTTATGAATATACTTAAAGTGGAAAATTAATAAGACTGTCAAGTTACCTGAATTAAACGTTCAACTTTACTTAAAATCGACAAAGAAGTTAAAATGTCTCTAACTCTTTTCGGGGAACGTGAAATAAAGTTTTATGTAATCTTTTGACCACCGGCCCATGGTCTACGGTTACCTGCAACACCCAAGGGATCCCGTTGCCGTTGTGTAGCCAACCTTACAGATAAAGTTGAAAGCCTTTTGTTTGAATAACACCAGGAAAAATATGGGATTTTTCAAATTGAACCTTTTACAATATCGAAATAGAGTCAACAGGAGTAGGAAAAGATAGTAGGTAAGTACCTATAAGTTCGATCAGAGAGAAAAAAACAAAAAAAAATCTTTATAAAAGGCACTATCAGGGCAAAAGCAACGAAATATAACAAAATTAAAAATTGACTGACCTAAACAAAATTCACATACCAATATGAATTTTCGATACAAAAAGAGTCAAAGATAATAAATAGATACATTACTTGGTACAGCAAGATATGAGTACGGTAAGATAGATCATACGAATACTTGTCAATTCTTATGTATTCAGCTATAAAGTCATTAAACAACAGTGGTTTGATATTTTCAGAGTCATTAAACGAAACGTGAGTATTTGTTACACATAGAGTGACAAGAGAGAGAGTGAGAGCGAGTGTGTGTGAGTTACTCATAGTGTGAGACTGTGAGTGTTATTGTTGCATTGTTGTGTTGTTTGTTGTGTTGCTGTTGTATTGTTGTTATTGTGAAAGGTGCCGTATGCCATCGAAACTAGTCGGACGAACCCGGCAACACAGTGAGTTAATCCATTTTTCTCAATCTATAATGTATTTTTAGAGTATCGGTTTTAGAAAAGATTAATTAATAAAACAACGTGATTAGTTTCTTATTCAGTTTTTTTTTTGTAAATACAATGGATACAAGTAGGTACAGCTAGCAAACTAATATTTTTAACACTACAGCATACTGTTACTTAAAAACTAGTTCCAAATACTACAGTTTCAGAACGCCAGCACGTAGCAACTGCAACAGACTGCTAAGAACGTACAAGAGCACACTTTTGAAAGATAAATGATTTAGTTCGCGGAACTAATCCCAACTCTAGTGGCAATGTTCGAGTCAATTGCAACTTTTAATGGATGTTTCCTGTGCATGCAAACTGCTGACTGCAACGAGGCAGTTCCTGTTACATTACGTATTTTAGGTGACTAGTTGCTACCGAGAAACTGAAGCGTAAATATCGAATGACTGTTACAAAGCCACCATATCTTAACAACCAGTAGTAGTATTCTGAATATTTTCCTTCGGTGAACTGAACATGTGTGGTGTGTGTCATGTGTGGTGCCGGCCGCGTATATCACCAACCCATTTCTACCCGTGGGTGTCGTAGAAGAGCGACAGAGAGATATTGACCAGAGGATGGGCAGCAGCGTCCTTCTAAGTACCATAGCACCTACTGCGATGGCGATTACGGCTAAACCCTCCTTGGGGAAGACCTATGCCCAGCAGTGGGCGTCTAAAGGTTGACATGATGATGAAGATGAAGAAAACAGTGGACGTCTTTTGGCTGATGATGAGGATAATGACTGTTCTTGTGTCAATGAAGTAATGAATCATTGTTTTATCAATTGGCAGATTGCGATTTTCCAATTTCAAATAAATGAAAATCTATGCTACGCAAGGAGAAGTGACTACGATGAATTTTCGTTTAAATGTATCGAATCCTCGTCTTACTCGAAAACCTTCAATAAATCAGAAAAATCGAATAAGTATTACTAGTAATAATCCCTAAAACCTAACTAAGCTGGATCGAATTTTATTTCGCGTTCTGCAGTAAATTCCGTAAACTGGCAGAAATACTGAGATAGTGTATTGGAAAATAGTTTTCACTATCTAATCTTAGTTTTCAGAATTCCAAAGTACATAGCATTTTTAATGATAAAAATAAATCATTTATTTCAGAACTAAATTCCTTATAAGTAGATACAATTTTGTTAGTAACAATGTAACTTAAAAATGTAAGTTATTATTAGCCGGAACATATACGTAACTGACAAAAGGACTGTAGAATAGGACAGTCCACTTTGTTTGCAATAACTCACAGGAGACTGTTGGTGTTAGCATGCACTCTAAGAAGCAAGGACGCTGCACGGTTGCGTCTGATCGCTGCGAAACCGTCAGGGTGCGCGTCCACGACCATACCTGACGCACTGGAGAAGCGTGACTGCCCCAACAGCATCCTGAAACCATTGATATACTGAACTCGAAGAGCATTGACTGCTTTTAAAGTATAGCTACTCCAAAGGCTATGTATTTTGAAGCCGTTTATGTTTTTTGTTATTTAAGGCAGGTAGGTATCTATCACATAACATTTCTGAAATGTTCCCTGATACTTTTTTCACGATATCCAAAACAGTGAATTCAATAAATTTCATCCATTAAATTAGGTTGTTGAAAATAAAAAATAGGAACTGTGTCGATACGTAAAAGCTTTTGGGAATGTTCATAATATACTCCGTTCTCAATAAAAAAAACGTAAATTATCAAACCAACCGAAGCATTAAAATATTGTACTTAATTAACTTTGACTGTCATGAACGAATAAACACAGGTTAACTAGCACTCAATAATCCTCCATTTTAGGTCAGAATTAATTGGCATGGATAAAGCTAGAATATTCATTTGTTAGCTCAAAGCTGAAGCGTGTGCGGGTTAACGGAAGTCTAAAATAAAAAGCCGTGAGTCCCGAGTGCACTGCGCATGCGTCGACGGAAGGAAACCGCCTGTCCGAACCGCCAAATTTATGACGAGACTTCCCAACACTGTAAACCTTACTGTAGAAATAAATTCAGAAGCTCCATCTAGAAATGACAAAGTAACTAAGTACCTACAGTACCTCAGTACAGAAGCCGTGTGGTGGCGGCCGCGAATAACACCACCCCATTGGGCTTCTAAAGGTTGACGTGATGGTGATGACAATACCCCTTCACTGTGGTTTGCCGTGGCGGAAAAAATGCCAGATGGCAAGGCTGTGGAATTCTCGCGAAGGGTAGGAAAAACTTATGGACCTATTATTTTTCGATCTGAAGGTTATTTTTCATGCCAATACAGAATGACGACTCGGTTGCAGGCGCAGTGGTTGAGCGATTGATTGTTACGCTGCATGGCAAAGTTTAAAAATAAAAAGAGTGTACTAATGGATTATTATCTGATATACGTTATTTATGTTAGTACCTTCAACTGTTTTTCAGATTTTAATTCATCTTTACATCAGTCATAAGACTACGGGACGACTACAATTATATCACCGGCCACACAAGAATACATAGTTTTAATGAATAGCACTAACCAATATAGACTAACCTTCCTAGATAATTTCTCTTTCTATTGGTGTGAAAACCATATAAAATCCGTGTAAGAGTCCTTGAGATTAGCCCGAACGAACATGTAGGTATATACGCGCGCGTATATACAACGCTATAATAATATATTATGTAGGTATATGTAGTGAAGGAGTTTTACTTCTGTACTTTCTTAGCTAGTCCTTATGTTCATCCCTTCTACTCGTAATTTCTTTTATCTCCCTGACGCTCTCACATCCTAATGTTAAAGATAAGGGGTCTCAGGGCCTTGATGCCGATTCATAAGAATCAGAATAAAACACATTTAGAAACAACTAGATATGTACAGACGAACAAAGAGTTTGGTATACAAGCAAAAATGATGTATCTTTATTATATTGTACCGATTCTTTTGTTATAGCATCACATTGGCATTATTTTAGCCATTGGTATTTTTTAACCCCCGACGAAAAACGACGGGGTGTTATAAGTTTGACGTGTCTGTGTGTGTGTGTGTGTGTGTGTCTGTCTGTGGCATCGTAGCTCCCGAACGGATGAACCGATTTTGATTTTGTTTTTTTTGTTTGAAAGGTGAATTAGTCGGGAGTGTTCTTAGCTATGTTTGATGAAAATCGGTCCAAGATGGCCGCCGCTACAAAATTACTAATCACATATTTTTTCACAACTCCCTTAATATTGGTATCAAATGAAAGGGCTTCACTAGTAGAATACTTTACACTATGATAAATTGCAAATCCAAGATGGCCGGCACCACAAAATGGCGAATTACATTTTTTTTTCACAACTTCCTCAATATTGGTATCAAATCAAAGGGCTTGACTAGTAGCATAATGCGTACTATATTGAAAGGGAATGAGGAATATTAATAAATCAACTAAATGAAAACTAAAAACTTGAAAATTAATTTTATAAACTCTAAGGGCCAAAGGCCAAAGCACATACGCTACTTTTAGCATCGGCGATCGACGATTATGCGACTGTATCAATGCTGCATCGCGTTTTGGCGACTCTCTGCGTTCGGAAGCGGTATCGGAATCGCGCGTTTTAGTGACTGCTCCGATGATGCTGCATCGCGTTTTGGTGACTCTCTGCGTTCGGGCGCTGGTCGGCTGTAGTGTCGCTGATCGATAGTCGACTATCGATAGTTTGCCGATTTGCAATCAAATGGTATTGATTACAAAAAATATAAATTACAAAATTATCAATCAAATCAATTCAAAATCAATCAATCAAATTAACAATAAAAAACAAAAAAAATCAACAACCAATCAATTCAATCAATAATTTTTTTTTTCTTTATCCTTTTTCTAGCTGTAACATAGGTCAGTAAAAATAAAAATAAAAACTATAGTGGTCTAATTGCACGGTCTTCCTTTAATTACATTGCTGGTTTTGTGTAAGGCGCTTAGAAGACTAGCTAGTCTCTTATAAGGCACAAAACCAAACTAAATTACGTTTAAAAAATTTAAAATAAAAATTAAATTAAAAATTTAAAAAACCCCCAACGCAAAATATAAAAGCCATTATTTAAAAAGTTACAAATAATACCTTTTGTTGAGCCCTCAAATGTTTGTTCGTTGAAATGGCGCTATAATGTCGCGGCGGGGTACCGCTAAGTTAGCAATAACTAAATAGTTAAAATAGCGAACTCATGGTAACTACATTTGCAACAAAAATTTTATCGTACCGAAGCAAGTTGGTCGGAAATGCTGGTAAATTAAGAGTAAGTCAATGAAATGAAGGATCTGACTTACTTAGCGGTACCCCGCCGCGACATTATAGCGCCATTTCAACGAACAAACATTTGAGGGCTCAACAAAAGGTATTATTTGTAACTTTTTAAATAATGGCTTTTATATTTTGCGTTGGGGGTTTTTTAAATTTTTAATTTAATTTTTTTGCTATTGTTACGTCCAGTGCACCCTAGGCAATCGACTTCTATCAATTGGATACTGCTTCAGACATCACACTAAGAAGAATGTTAACAGTAACTGTGTTATATAGGTAATTATAAATTAAATTATAATTTCACTGCAGCACTCCCGATATTAATATTAATTGTGTGCGTAATTATATTTTACGTATTTTAAGACTTGAATACTTAGTAGGTACACCTACAACTTTGCATAGAAATAGGTACATAGTTTTCTTTATTAATTCTTAGCTATTAGGGTGCTTTCCGTTGTTCAAGAATTATGCTGTTGACCTTAACTGTTGCTTCATTTATAACATGAGAATTTTTACAATTTTGGAAGATGACCAAGATTATTTTACCAATCTCGGAAATAATCAAATGAAGTAGGTACATTTGTTATCTAGATCTTCTAAATCTTATCAGTTAAAATGGTTTAGGTATCATAATGCTTTAAAACTTGTTCACATTTACTTTCAGTACTTGGATAATACTTGTTCGTACATCCTTAACTTTTAGGAACAAAACTTGGGAATATAATGTCGGTTTGGAGATTCTTATAATAGTAGATAACTAAACATAGGTTCATAAAATATTCGTTGGCATATTCTTAACCATGGTCTCGTTCAAGTGGCCTCAGAAATACACGTTCTCCCACCAATTTCCATTAAAGGGTGAGTTCACACCGCAACGCAACTCGATGTTACGAGGTGCGCACTTTTTAAGAGAGCGTTACAATATAGATAGTAGTAGTAGTATAACGGACTGGTTTCCGCAACTCCACGTCTCAGTGCGTAGTTTGCGTACATGTGGGAAGTAAATCATTCGATCCACCCGAGCTTCTCAAGAAAGGCCAGCAGCACCGTCGCTGGCAATCTCCCGTAGGTTACCTGGGTTACCGAAGTACTTTGCCCTGTATGAAGCGACCTTAGGGCAGTTCAGAAGCACATGGGCTGCTGTCTCGTCTGGCCCCATGCAGGCTCTTCACAGTGGGCTTTCTGTTACTCCTATGACAAAAAGATGTTTATTGAAAGACCCATGGCCCGTTATGTCGGATGTGACCACACGTAGCTGTTGTTTGGACAGTCGGAGGGCCGTTTCACGAGACCAAGGAGGCATCCTTGGCCTGCCTGCATTCGGCGAGTTCGATCCATGGTCTTTGGTGTAAAGATCCTTGGTACGTTTTCTTACCATGGTGCGTAGTTGACCGAAGGGGAGTGGCACTATGGGTTCCGGACCCACCGCGTTTGTACTCGACCCCCTTCTAGCGAGCTCGTCTGCAGTATTGTTACCACGCGAACGTTACAATAATATAATATAGTACTTTATTTACAACACGAAAAGATACAGTAAGAGAATTTGAATATGGTCTGCGGATTTGCGCTGCGCCTTGAAGCGTCTTGGGGCGTAACGTGACGTAGCTATGCTTCGGAGGTAGATGCGCGACGTGCGAGAGCCCGCTAAGGCCGGGTTTCCACTGACGCGGAGCGGGGCGGAGAGGAGCTTAGCGGTGCACGAATTGACCAATCACTATGCTCGAAATCTCCGCTCCGCTTCAATGGAAACAGCACGAGCGAGGTCTAGCAGAGCTGAGCGGATATTCATAATAAAAATACAGCGAGGCGATGCGGTGCGGAGGACAACGAGCATTGGGGTGCAGAGCGGAAGACAGCGGGGTGGTGCTGTGCGGAGGACAGCGGGGCGGTGCGGAGTGGGGCGGTGCGTGACTCGCGCGCAGTTACGTCATTAGGTGCACACGTATCAAAATGGATGAGAAGTTCATTAAAAGTGTTAGACAATTTCTGTGCTTATGGGATACGCGACTGACTACCTACAAATGCAACGAAACCAAAGATGCAGCTTGGGCAATTATAATAAGAGACACTGGTTTAGAAGACGGTAAGTTTATTATCACAGAATGGTACTTTATATGTTGTCGAATCCAGAATCTATGTTTTCTCTTCGAATCCAAAAAAGTCGCAACAGTCGATGCTACTTCATCTGATTCGTTATCTTCGTCTTCAAGTAGAGAAAGATATAAAATGATTGCTTTTTTCTTTTTAAATGACAACATGACGTATGGTCTTTCTGAGATTGAGTGTAACTAAGCACAAAAATGCGCGATTCCAAAAGTATGCTCCGCTCCGCTTCAGTGAAAACACTGACCACTTTTCACCGCTCTTCACCGCTCTCCGCCCAGCTCCGCTTCAGTGGAAACACTGACCACTTTTCACCGCTCTTCACCGCTCCTCTCTGCCCAGCTCCGCGTCAGTGGAAACGCGGCCTAAGGCTGCTTGGCCATTGACGCGGAGTGAGGGAGTTATGCGGATCGAAGTTGCGCCCTGTGTCTCTCGATTGATGAGGAGCGGGGTTGCGGACTGTGTCTCTCCATAGATGCGGAACCAGGTAGTACAGAGCGGAGTTACGGACAGCGTCTCTCCATTGATGCGGAGCGAGGTAGTGTGGAGCGGAATTGCGGGCCATACAGAGCTAGGCCAAATTCACGTGACGAGTAATTTGAACTGATTTTTTATTGACCGTGCTGCGCCCCGCGAAGCCAAATTTCACGCGGTTTCATAATATCCTTCGACATCTCGATACGTTTAGATGCTTCGCGCTGCTCAGCACGAAACTACTAACCTTTTCAAGCATCGTCGCGTATCGGTATGAGCTGACCCTAATTCTACCACAGTTACCTTCTTAAGATCCTCGTCTAAATTCATTATAAATTATAAATCATCAGCCAAAAAGCAAAATTCATAATCAAATCCGAATATAAAATTATTCATAGATAATTCAGGAAAAAGGACATAATTCAATTATTGAGGCCCTCAAATTGCCTGAAGCACTCTACAAAATGGGGCATTAATTGCGTGAGCGACTGTCCCACTTGACCGGATACTTCGCGAATTACCCACGGCGTTTACAGCAATCATTAAAATATTTTATGGCGGTCTTAGAAGGTACTAAATATTAGACTTGAGAAAATTAAATTACACTATATACTTTTTAGTACCTACCTAGGTGCTTATTTTAATTGGAAAGGGATTATCATAGAGTATAATACACTTTTGAATGATAAATCTCATCCCAAGGTGCAAATATTCATATACTAGGTACATCTAGGTTGACGACACGGTTGGCTCAGTGGCTGAGCGATCGACTGCTGCGCAGCGTGTTGCGGGTTCGATTCCCGCCCAGGGTAAACATTTGTGTGATGAGCACTTGTGTTTGCCTTGTGTCTGGGTGTTGTTTATCTATATATGTATGTATTTACAAAAAAAATGTATTTGTGTATGTACGAGTATATCAGCTGTCTGACACCCATAGTACAGGGTCTTCCTAGTTTGGGGTCAGATGGCCGTGTGTGAAAATGTCCCCACATATTATTATTATTATTATTATTATCTAAGTCTGAGTCAGCGACGACGTATAGCAGACGCCAGCACATCAAGCCATACCAAACTGTCAAATTTTCCCAATTGAATATGAACTTTATGATTTTGAAATAAAGTTGAAAATCTATCAAAGAAATTTGAGAGATGGTTGTAGCTTGATGTGCTGGCCTCTGTACAATTCGTATATTACTTTTAAAATATTCTGACTGCGGGATGTAGTTACATAAATAAAATCAACACTTTTAAAGTTAATAAATGCACGCTTGCGACGCTTTTTAATGTAGTAAATTAATAATAATTTCTTTCGACCAATCAATAAAAACTACCCATGTGTCTGCGCAAACACAAGTGCACTGTTCCGTCACTCTCTTAGTCCGATTAACGGTAATCTGACACGAACGGAGAGAGATCAGGCGCAGTACCAACGGTAAACTGACACGAACGGAGAGAGATCAGGCGCAGTACCAACGGTAAACTGAAACGAACGGAGAGAGATCAGGCGCAGTACCAACGGTAAACTGACACGAACGGAGAGAGATCAGGCGCAGTACCAACGGTAAACTGACACGAACGGAGAGAGATCAGGCGCAGTACCAACGGTAAACTGACACGAACGGAGAGAGATCAGGCGCAGTACCAACGGTAAACTGACACGAACGGAGAGAGATCAGGCGCAGTACCAACGGCTTATACGTGCTTTCCCTTGCAAACTCCTAGCTACTACTGAGAAATTCTTAATGGAAAAACCCAATAACAGATTGCCCGACCTGGGAATCAAACACAAGATCAACGAGGCAAATTTTACTGAAGAAAGTAAATAATAATTTATTAATAAACACAATAAAAAATAATTATATCATTCTCAATGACAAGTACATTCTAAATGTCAAGAAAATATAAAAAATTATAAGATAGAAAGTACTTGTCATTGAGAATGATACAATTTTTTTTTTGTGTTAATTTTTTATTGTAAATATTTAAAAAAATCGCACAGTTTGTAATTATAATCTCTGTTTAGTCGAATAAAATGTCTAAAATATTTGTTGGTTCTCTAAGTTTTCATTCAGTTTTTCACTTCCGACAGCTCAACCTAATTTCCTTAATTTATTCTGTTGTGTGTGTTTAGCAGAGCGGAAATTTTAAGAAGATTAGAAAAAAGAGTAGAGTTCTCGTAAAATTACGAAACTTTAAAAAACCTAAGGACTCGGTTAAACAAAGTTTTTTTTTTAATCCGGGTATTCACCCCGTTTTATTTCAACAACTAAAAAACTCATTAAATATTTTTATTACCTCCATAAAATAACAGCTTCATGTGTGACCTTTAATTAAGTAAGGCATATAAACTCGAATGCTGAATTCATTTATTTTGAGGACAAAACATAAATTGGTTTGCGGCGGTACATTGAAGCGTCACGGTTGCCCTGGTCATTAGGTAGACCACATTGGTCCACCCCGGGTCCATTCTACGAACAAATTACATAGTAAATTCATTAATTCGAATAGGTTATAATAAAGCCTTTATGAATGCAAACCTTTGTTTTGTTTTCTATTTGATTATTAAGATCGATTTGTGCACGACAACTGGGGAGTCTAACTAACTGGAAATCTCTATAACCACTACATTGTCGAGCCGTAGGGGGCGTGAGAATACTCAGTGCGCGGAACCAAATAAAGGGGATGGAACTGGCTCAATTTTTGCGAAAACGAATGGAGTTTTGTCTGACTAAACTATTTACCATATACTGAAATTACAAAGAGAATAGTGTGGCGTATTTTTTGCTGATTTAGGTATTTTAATGTAAAGGTAGTGAGTGTGTGCTTAAAAGAAAGATATGGATACTATTACACTTGCCATAATCTTTTTTAACAAAAGCTTCTACATAATCTTTTACTCAGTATAAAATTGCTACACGACATGTATTATGTGATGTACATAGACCTAGAAACTTCATTTGCTCTGAAACATGACAAAATATCCCAACAAATACTTCCTTAATTTACGTCCCACAAAGCTAACAAACCCCATCAACGCTAAATAGTCCCAAAGCTCTATCCAAAGGACAACACTACTAAACCCACCCACTAAATGTCCCATAGCAATTTAATGAGGCCCTATTTAATAAGCCAACTTCAAACAAACGTAATAGCAAGTTCATCATTGATGTACAAATGAGATCTACTAGCTGATGAGACTAGTTAGAAGGCCTTTGTCAATTCCGCTTTATGCTAATAGGGCTTGATTACGAAATGAACATATGTGCCAATATTGTATATACAGACATCAACATAAATTACGGTCGAGCAGTGGTCGAAAATTGGTTTAAGCTTAACTATTAAACAGTGTTTAGATTGCTGATAGTCGGTATAAGAACAGGGTGATTAGTGGCGGCATTGGTAGGTAGGCAGTCTGGTAAAGATTTCATGACAAAACATGAGGCATCGATGGCTTCTATTGGGGAAGTGGAGCACCAGAAATTTAACTTCCTTGTAATTGACTTCTTTTGACCCCTTGGATAGTATTAAAAGTGTATTAAAAAAAAAATTACAACTTGACCGAATTAAATATATGCAAAGGCCTGTGTCATCATCATCATTATCAGCCGAAAGACGTCCACTGTTGAACATAGGTCTCCTCCAAAAAACGGGAGGTTTGCCATAATCCCGCTTGGCGGGCGTCTTGGAGATCGCAGTAATAATAAATTTATTTATTTGCTCTCACAATGGTTATGATCTAATTACATTCAGATGTTTGGTTGAAAATATTCACACTGTGAGATCTGGTGCCTGATTCCGGTGCCGGAGGTTTGAAAAAACCTGTATCACAGATCACCAGGCCCCATTCAGTAGCATCGTACAAACAGGGTATCATGTGATTGTGTTATTAGTACAAAACAAATAAAAATAATTAAAATAGGGATAAAAACTAAGTACAAAATATGAACATAAATAGCAGTAGGTGTAGGTGTTTCATGTGGAGTGTGAGGTAATTGTATTGTAGGTTAAACTTTGAGTTAAGATGTCTGTGTGAATGTTGGGGTTATGGAGCTAATAAGCATAAAATAGTGTAAAAAGGATGCTGAAAGGGATAAAAAAAAAACAAAATTGGAATTTACCTAATTGGGTGGAGCAATTTCTCGTGTATAGCTAAGAGTTTTTAAGTACTCAGTAACTTTTCGTTTACAACCAAAGGGCTAATTCACGTAATTTTTTGACGCGCCGATGAAGTTATAGTGCAGTTTCAGTTAAGTTCAAGTTTGAATGATAAATGGTATTCTTGTATACATTGAACTGCGCGTAAGATGCGCGTGAACTGCACGTCAACTGTACGACAACCAAACTATACCAAACTTACTTATGGTGTAGCATACATGAGAGAAAAACTATTACTCACTAAATAATTGAATAGAATCTGAATATCACGTTATTATATAATATATGTACAGGTTTTAGTGCTTTTTAACTGTAATTTTGAGACGTCAAACGAATAGTAGAATATCGATCATGTTGCGTTCCGAAGCACGCACCAAAGACTAGACTAGAATGCAGTTATTGCGCTCGCGTGACTCGAACTTGACGCGAGCTTGTCTGACAGCGGTGGATAAATGTTAAGTCTTGTTTAAAATATTTTATAGATAACCCCCCCAGGAAACAGAAAAAGTTGTGGGAGAGACTTAAACGGAAAAAATTCGTACTGCACACAAGTATCCTTTCGTCGTTTGTCTTTCAATATATCCGAATAATAGTCTAGCTCTGACTGTTTTTGAGGATCGTGTGCAGAACAAACGTTTGTCTTATGGATAGTATATTCCACTTTTTGTACAAATCGACTGTAGGAAAGTGGTAGGGAAGACCCGCAGCAACCTTAAGTATGGCACGTTGGACTCTTTCCGCCTCAATCAAGTGAGTTTTGGCGGCACCTCCTCAGGAGATGATGCAGTAGTCACTAAGCAACTGACACAACACATAGTAGACCATCTTGATGATATAAAGATCGGCTATGTGTTTCAATGTTTTAAAAATGTAAATGAGCTTGTGCAGTCTTAATACCAAGACGTCTATATGTGGTTTGAAACTGAGAAATTGGTCTATAATAACTCCTAGATATTTAATGTTATCAGTCCTTTGAAGAAGAAATTTACCAGCTCTAAGGCGAAGCCGACAGAGGTCATTGATGTAAATCAAGAAAAGGGTCGGGCCAAGTATATCCTTGAGGTACTCCAAAAGTCACTGCAGCCTCGTTACTTACCACATTGTTAACTTTGACGTGCTGCTTCCGCTTAGATAGGTAGTCCTGGAATAATTTCAGAAGATGACTTCGGACTCCAATTATTCCAGTTTGTGCCATAAGTGTGAGACAGAAACCGTGTCAAAGGCCTTTGCCAAGTCCAGGAACACCGTAAGGTATTTCCTTTTTTTATCTATAGTGTTTATAATAGAACCAACCAACTCGTGTACCGCGTCATTGGTTGATTTGCCTTGCCGGAACCCAAATTGGGAAGATGAAATAAAGTTGTTAGCTTCAAGGAATTTCTTTAGTCGGTGATTCATAAGGCGTTCCAGGACCTTCGAGAGCGTAGGAAGAATAATAGCAGTGAAGCTTTAAGTATACGGAAGCCGCAGCTGCCCGACGTATGGATTTTGAGCCTGTGCTTCTGGACCTGTGTAACCTGCAATAAATAGATTATTATTTATTATCTATATATATAAAAGAAAGTCGTGTTTGTTACAACACTTATAACTCGAGAACGGCTGAACCGATTTGGATGAAAATTGGTGGGGAGGTAGCTTAAAACCAGGAGACGGACATATTTTTTTTTTTTTAGATTTAGGGTAGGTGTAGGGTAGGTGTAGGGTAGGTGTAGGGTAGGTGTAGGGTAGGTGTAGGGTAGGTGTAGGGTAGGTGTAGGGTAGGTGTAGGGTAGGTGTAGGGTAGGTGTAGGGTAGGTGTAGGGTAGGTGTAGGGTAGGTGTAGGGTAGGTGTAGGGTAGGTGTAGGGTAGGTGTAGGGTAGGTGTAGGGTAGGTGTAGGGTAGGTGTAGGGTAGGTGTAGGGTAGGTGTAGGGTAGGTGTAGGGTAGGTGTAGGGTAGGTGTAGGGTAGGTGTAGGGTAGGTGTAGGGTAGGTGTAGGGTAGGTGTAGGGTAGGTGTAGGGTAGGTGTAGGGTAGGTGTAGGGTAGGTGTAGGGTAGGTGTAGGGTAGGTGTAGGGTAGGTGTAGGGTAGGTGTAGGGTAGGTGTAGGGTAGGTGTAGGGTAGGTGTAGGGTAGGTGTAGGGTAGGTGTAGGGTAGGTGTAGGGTAGGTGTAGGGTAGGTGTAGGGTAGGTGTAGGGTAGGTGTAGGGTAGGTGTAGGGTAGGTGTAGGGTAGGTGTAGGGTAGGTGTAGGGTAGGTGTAGGGTAGGTGTAAGGCAGGTAAGTAGGTAGATAGCGACAGGACAACGTCTGTCGGGTCAGCTAGTTAAAAATAAAAATAATAATATTATATAACATTTCATGAATAAGCCCCTCCCTTATTCATGAAATGTTATATAATATTATTATTTTTAGCCCATAGGGAATCAATTAATAAACTCGTCCACATCGCGGTCAACAGGACACATGCCCAACAAGCTGGCAGCATTACCACAATGTATGGCAATGCTGATTCTTTGGCCAAAGAATTATTATTATTATTTTATTGTGTATTGTTTCAAGATATCATACTCATTCCTTAACATTTAGCGTAAAAAAAAACAACGGGTGTACAAAAACACTTAACGAGACCTTAAATCTATACTTTTTAATAGGGAACCGATCACATTTCCGAATTATTTTTGTCCGAATTTCACTTTACCGAAAACTATTGACCAACGTCTTTTTTGCTATATTATTATGCATTATTTGACATATTTTTAGATCATCGAAGTATCATGTGCCATAGGTATTATTTTACCGAACTATGTTTCTCTGATTTACAAAATAACTTTTTCCTATTGACCGAAGTCTCTTTTAAACTATTTTCATTTGCCAAATGATTTATTTGCCATATTTTCAACAACATTTTACGGAATATTATTTGATCACAAATATATAGCCGGTAACTTGGTAGTATTTTCAACATTAAATTGAAATAGTGACATAAAAAGTCAATATGTTACAAAATTTAGTGACAGAAACGAATCGCTGCAAAACCGACTTCACGCAGTCTTGTCTGCCCTACGCCTAGAGTGTAATTTAAGAACGCGTAGACGCGGAGGGGTGCAGGTGGCTTTCGCGCACCCCGCAGCTCCGGAGCCGTGACAGAAACAATGCTTGTGCATGTTACATGCCTGCTTACATGTTTCATGCTTGTTTGCACGCTGCATGCTTGCTTGCATGCTGTATGCTTGTTTGCATGCTGCATGCCTGCTTGCACGCTGCATGCCTGTTTGTATGCTGCATGCCTGCTTGCTTGCATGCTGCATGCCTGCTTGCATGATTGAAGCAAGAATCTTTGTTTGCAAGCTTCTTACTGGGACCACCTGTTTTATTAAGTGCCATTACATTTAAATAGTAGGAAACTAATCTGAAATTAGCTCTCTATAACGCCAGTGTAATAAATACATTAGTTTTGAAAGCTCTTTCAAATATTTAATTTCACTCAAATTGTCTTTAATTTTCAAAAGTTTTTGATTTTCGTTTCTTTAACGACGTATTTTTTTTTGCTGGTAGAGTACCTACCGGTTATCATTGGCTCAATATTAGACATATTTACTTCTAGGCGTTTGGTGAAATATGGTAATTAAAACAGTGGTATAACGAATGTTCGAACAAATTAATGTTATTTCGGCTAAATGTAACTAAGGTAAAACGTTTTTCGACCAAATGAAACGTCGGCGCAACGAAAAATAGCGAATTGATAATAGGTCAACTGATACAGTGGCACACGTGATTTCGATGAAGTAAAAAAATATGAAACGAGAAAAGTTTAAAAGTTTTAGGTGAAATTAAATTCGGTCAAATATTTTTCGACCTTATGATAGGTAACCTTTTTTAATATTATAAAGCTGAAGAGTTTGTTTGTTTCGTTGAACGCGCTAATCTCAGGATCTATTGGTTCGAATTTAAAAAATATTTTTGTGTTGGGTAGTCCATTTAACGAGGAAAGCTATAGGCCCATGCGAAGCTGGGTCGGGTCGCTAGTTACAAATATGTATGTTCTTCCAATTGAAGAATATGGGAAACTACTGAAAATATCGGAGCACAATAAAACATGGATTTCATTGAATGACATATATTCCGAAACTGGTTTGACGTTTACATCATACCATAAAATATTACAAGGAGTTCCACTATTGACATACATCACACCTCCACCACTATATTAGAATTAAGGGTCAAATGACCAAGACTAATAATTTACAGGTTAAACATTACAATAAACAACTTAATAACAGGGCTTTCTTATAACTAACTATTCTATTCTAAATCTGTCCACTGGTTTGCGTGTCCGCCTGGGATACCGATTAACCGGTGACACAGATGGTGATACTGGCTTAGATGAAGAATGTTCAAAAGGAACACCGCTTTGACCGCCTTGGTTAATATTTGCGGCCTCAGTGTTGGGGTTTACTATTGAGGTTCCGGGCAGAGCTACCTCCTCAAACCCCTTGCTTAGCGACTCATCAACATTCTCTTCACCACTCAGTCGCTCATCATTTCCTTCAGGACAGGTAACATCAGACAGCCGAGATCTGCGTCGCATTTGATCTATGTGTCTTTTATATAACTGACCGCCATCCGCTACTACTGAGTATCTACGTTCACTGTCTACCCCCTGCACGATGCCTTTCACCCATTTATCCCCAGAACCATACTCCCGTGCCCAAACCGAGTCCCCTTCTCTAAAGTTACGTTGAGTTCCCCCCGCCTGATCCACCTGACGCCTTTGGGCTTCACGTACTCTGTCTTCGGTGACACGATCTGTCCGTAACAAATCTAATCTCGATCGTAATGTTCGTCTTTGTAATAGCATGGCCGGGGTTTCACCGGTTGTACTGTGTATTGTATTGCGGTATGCTAACAAAAATGTTTGTAAAGCCGTATCAACGTCTATTTGATCCCTATGCGCTTTTTTAATAGCCCGCTTGCATAACTTTACTGCATTCTCTGCTGCTCCGTTTGACGACGGATGATAAACTGGTGAAAAATTTTGCTTTATACCGTTATTTTTTAAGAAATATTTAAATTCTGAACTGGTAAATGGCGGGCCTTGATCAGAAACTAATTCTTCCGGCAGACCGAATCTCGCGAATGTCGATCTTAAGACTTTTATTACATGTGCAGCATTAGTGCGTTTCATCTCGAACACTTCTATCCGGACGTGGACGTGGAATCAATAATAATAAAAAATGTTAACCCCCTGTAAGGACCTAGAAAATCGATGTGGAGCCTGCTCCAGGAACGAGTATGATAAGGCCACGGCTGTATCGGTGCCCGCAGGGGGGCGTCCGCCTCAGCCGCACAAGTCTCGCACTGCTTACACATAACTTCTACCGCCTCGTCTATTTTAGGCCACCACACATAACTACGAGCTAGACTCTTCGTCTTTACTATACCCATGTGGCTACTGTGAAGTTGTTTTAACACTTGGTTTTGTAATGAAAAAGGTATGACCATTCGATAACCCCACATTAAACACCCGCATTCTGTATATAATTCATTACGTCTTCTAAAATAGGGCTGAATCAATTCATCTGGGCAAGTGAGAGGCCAACCGGATTGAGTATATGTTAAAATTCTACTAAGGACTTTATCATAAGTTGTCGCTTCCTTAACATCTTTACTAGTAATTGGTAAATAATCTTCGACGAAATTAACGTAAGTGCTTTCTTTTTGAATTCCTACATTATTTACTTCCTTCCATGGCAGTCGTGACAACGCATCCGCACAGTTCTTACTTGACGAAATATACTCAATATCATAGGTATACCCCGCCAAGAGTACAGCCCAACGTTGTAATCTGGATGCCGCCATTATCGGAATCCCTACCTTATTTCCAAAAATGTAAGTCAAAGGTTTATGATCTGTTCTTAATATAAACTTACGGCCATAAAGGTACTGATGGAATTTACGAATTCCGTAAACAATAGCGAGTGCCTCCTTATCTATCTGCGAGTATGCCCGCTCGGCCTGCGTCAGCGAGCGCGATGCATATGCCACCGGCCGTTCGCCACCCGCGGTCGCGTGCGATATCACCGCACCTATACCTACACTGCTTGCGTCAGTCGTCAGAATTATTGGTAACTCCGGTGTATAGTATACCAAAACTTCACTACAAGTTAACGATTTTTTAACTAGGTTGAACGCATCTTGACACTCTTTATTCCAACAGTACTGAACACCTGCCCTAAGCAGGTTATAAAGGGGTGCTAACACTGTGCTAACATTTTTTACAAACTTGCCGTAGTACATGACCATACCAATGAATGCTCTCAACTCAGTGACGTTCGTAGGGGCTGGTGTTTTTATTATAGCCTTAACCTTGTCGGGACACGTGTGGACGCCGTCCTTACTTATGGTGTGCCCTAAATAATTGTCTGATTTCGCAAAGAATACACACTTTTCTTTTTTAATTCTCAAGCCATATTTTTTTAAGCGATCAAATACCTCACATAAGTTGCGCATGTGAGCCGCCCTAGTTGGCCCCGTGATAATAATATCATCTAGAAATACCCCGACTTGTGGTAGATCAGCGAATAACTGCTCTAAACGTTTCTGAAAAATACCAGGGCTTGAAGAAAGTCCATAAACCAGCCTATTATACATAAATAAACCTTTATGGGTATTTATCACCGTATATTTCTTAGTGTCATCTAGCTCAATTTGCGCGTAGGCTTGAGATAAATCAATTTTACTAAAGTGTTCACCACCCCTCAACCGAAACAGCAGTTCCTCGACCCTTGGCAGCGGATAGCGGTCAACTTCTATAACTTTATTTAGTGTTAATTTGTAATCAGCACATATTCTAATGTTACCGTCCTTCTTGACGACCGGCACGATTGGAGTCGCCCAATCCGACCGTTCCACCGGTGAGAGAATGCCGTCGAGCTGCAGCTGCGCCAGCGCGTGCTCTACGGGCTCGCGTAGCGCATAGGCCAGCGGCCGCGCACGCATAAAAACCGGGCGCGCCCCCTCGCGTATGTGTATGCTCGCCTTGCCTCCGGTAAATCGCCCCAGACCGTCCGCAAACACCTCAGAGTATTTGGAACTGAAAGCAGTCATGTCAAAAACATCTTTGCACATATTCACATTATTACATTCATAATTGACTACTGGTAACTGTATTTTTAATTCGGCCATCCATTGCCGACCTAAAAGAATAGTTTTACCGTTTTCTATAACAAACAATTCTAATGTCTTACACATACCCTTGTATTTTACAACTGGCAATACAACTCCTAGGGGTTTGACTGTCTCCCCCGTATAATATCTAAGCATTATTTTACAAGGCTTAAGACATAAATTTTTAAATAATCTAACGTAACATTCCCGGCTTATACATGAGATAGCACTACCGGTATCACACTCCATTCTAATATTTTTACCATTAATGTTTAATTCTAGATAGACGGGATCACATTCTCGTCACTTCCTGTACTACTATTTTCATTTTCTTCCTTCCTTTGATCAATGTCCACATTGAAATGATCGGTCAAATTCGGACACATGCGCCTCAGATGTCCCGGCCGGTTACACACTCGGCAAACGTAACGCACAAATCTGCATGTACCCGGGTCGTGACTCGCGCCGCACACCTGACATTGCTGCCGTGCACGCTCCTCCAGACGCGCGTGCGCGGACGATGACGATGCGCGCGGGCATCGCCTCCACGTGGTCTGTGCAGTGGCCTCCCGCGCCACTCTACTGACGTCACGTGATCCACCTGTTGCCGAAGCTGTCCCCTTCCGCTGTGATGCTTTTGACGCTGCCATCGCTTGACACGTCACCGGCGCCGACACCGCTGTTCCGATCGCCGACCCTCCATGTCTAACTACTTCTGCCGCATCTCTTTCAGCCGCCTCCATGCTTATCGCCAACCTATACGCCTTGCCGAAATCCAACTTACTTTCGGCGAATAACCTTTGTCGTATAGTTTCATTAGTTATGCCACAAACTAATTGGTCTCGCAAGCTTTCTTCCAGCCAAGACCCAAATTCACATGTTTTGGATATCTTCTTCAAAATAGCCACGTATTCCGATATCGTTTCACCTTCTTTCTGTTTCCTATGTCGAAATTTGTATCGCTCTGCTAACTCACTTGGCTTTGGTTGTAAATGCTTTTCCATGACGTCAACAATTTCCGCTAACGTTTTGCATTTTGGTTTAACCGGCGTGCACAAATTAACCAAAAGTTCATAACACTCCGCCCCCATCACTGTTATTAATGTAGGCACTTGAAATTCGTCGGTAATCTTGTTAACTAAAAAAAATTGTTCCAAACGCTCCACGTACAATCGCCAATCGTCACTGTGGACTTTCAACTCTGCAATTTTACCGATCGACATTTTCGATTAATTTGATTCTTCTATTTATTTTATATTTCACGAATCACGCGTAGAATCGTCTGTTCTCGTCGCCACTGAAGAATATGGGAAACTACTGAAAATATCGGAGCACAATAAAACATGGATTTCATTGAATGACGTATATTCCGAAACTGGTTTGACGTTTACATCATACCATAAAATATTACAAGGAGTTCCACTATTGACATACATCACACCAATCATTAAGATAATTTTCCCTTACCTATTACTATACCCGAGAACATTCTGGTTACAAAAATATTGGCGTCAAAGCTTGAACAGTTCTTTTTCTATAAGGATACCAGTGTAAAAGGTTTATAACTTTAAATGAACCCTCTTTTTTTGCGTGCGTTATCATAAACAGTGTTTTTACACCAAAGATAAATTGTCCTGTCCTGTCTTGGTACTGCAGGTGGTCAGCGGTAAACACTTTCCATCATTTGGAGCGTCGCTGTCGACCTCTTTGCTATCTTACATAAAAAAGGAAAACATGGCGGTTCGCTCAAAATAAAAAATAATAGCTGAAAAGCGAGGAGGCAAATTCACAGAAGTGGAAAGAGGCTGTCAGTAATAATGATCATAAAATTAGTCAAGGTTTTCCTGTTACATTATTTTGTTGTGAAAAACAATTGAAAACATTTGCGATGTTGTTTTGTTTTAAAGGGTCTAAGATTAACAATTCATAGGTAACTAATTACCAGCTGAACGAATTAGTATCTCATTATGTTTACCATTCAACACAGTAAATATTCAAAACCATTCTTTAAATAAACATTATATTATTTCGCTTTCAATGTAAGAAGAAAATTTTCATAAATTTTGTACCTATTCATGTAGGTATACTAAAATGAACTTTATTACTCAATTAATTAAGTGGAATGCCGTAGCTTACTTAATTACTCAGTTCTATTTTTTCCGCTTGGTTCTAGTTTCTCGACTGGCCACGACCAAAAAGGTTTAGACTGCTGACCTAATTTCGTGCTAAATTCCTACTTTTACAACTAGGTACATTACCGCGTTATTTCGGATGATAGATGACTATGAAGTACTATGATGACCGCTACAAATATAAATTTAGAAAATGTCTTAACCACATATAAAAAAACCAAAACAAAATAATAATACACATTTTCATCCGAAATATTGTGTATAAAAAACGGTCGGTCGGTCTATGCCCGATAATAAATTTATCCAATACCGAATTCTCCCAAGCTTTAACAATTGGATTTAAAACAGGAATCCGAAAGGTTTTATTTATATTAGTCAGGGAATCGTTTTTGTAGCCGTTCTCGTAATGCCCGGGCTGCATCACTTTTTCAGGATTATAGAAGAAAAACGACGGCATTATCGGATCTTAGAATAATCGCTGGCGCCGCGACTGTTTCCTCATTACCATACCATTTTGCTGTTAGACTCCTATCGGCTTAGCTGCCAACTATTGTGACTCTAATATATACATTGTTACACTGTAGGTTTGGTACGCAATACACTTAATAGCAGGCTTAAAGCAATGTCTAATGGCGCCCCTAACTGTTAATTCTGTTCATTGAGCTGCGATCCCTCTAAATGCAATTTGTATGAACAAATGTACCTACACCATTGGTCCTTTTCTCCTTTTAATAGTTTCTGCTTCGTTAAGTTTTCGAATGACAAACATCAAAAGCTAGATAGTTGATGGCGGTTCTTAAGCCCGCAATTTACTGGCCGCACTTTTCCTTCAGAATAATGGCAGCAACAAGGAAATATTTTTCAGTCCCATGCTGTTAAGAACTGGTTTTAATAGCTGTCTATTTTTCAAATAAATATACGAGTAGTAGTGACAGGGGTCCACTCTTTGATCGAAATATAGGTCAGCGTAGGGTTTCGTCGTCATTCCGATTAAATAAACTGCATGAATACGAAACTTTTCTTGTTTTTCTTTGTAAGCCATATTTTCGTGAAACCACGAATATGGTGAACAACAACACGACTTTTAAAAAGCTTATTTTGTATTGAACATTTAAATAATTGTACCGTACGTTTCCTAATTTAAATCACCATAAATACCGATGTTTTTAAAACTCTCGGGCCGCTTAGAAATAACAATGTTTGTTAGATATAAAATAGGATACTTTCCAGTCCAAAATGTTCATGTAACGGGTCCGCTCGCCGGAATTATCGCCAATATAATGGCTCATAAAAGGTAAAATTTACGAGTGGCCGGCCGGCCGCCCAGCAAACACTTCCGAATTATCTGATCACACGAACAATATAATACTGTCACGGAAAGAAATATGTACCTGCCTTCCTGATACCAGACTATCTAGTCTACAGCTATAAATTAGTGTTACCTTTTAGCTTTTTCGACGATATCTTCGAACATATTATGTTTCAGTAAAAACGGTAAGTTTGTATATTTCAGACGTTAGCACCGAAATAGGAATAGACACAACAGTGTATCAAAATTACTGGAACAGGTAGTTGCTAGCTGAGTAATCACAGAAACTTGATACCCCAAAGTCAAAACTTCGACACGATACGGCATTTCGAATTAGTTAGACAAGTTTAAAGCAGTTCGCGGGCAGGTGGCGCCTTTGTTCCAGTGCGGTCTCACTTGATAATAACATACAACTATGTTCCAGTGGCGTTAAACTCAGTAGAACTAACTAGTAACTTGCGTCAGACAGATAAGTTACCTCTGGTGTATTCGTATGCGCCCGATGTTCACGGGCCTCGACTGACAAAGGCAATCTAGCAAGCAGATGGTGGGCAAAATCCCGCCTGAGGCTTATCTGTGTGCTGGGAAACGAATGCGGGTCGTCCATCACGACGTGGAGCCTGCTACCTACAGCTGCTGTATACTGAACCCGGCTTAGTGGTTTATTAGATTTATTGTTATTTATGTCAGTACATTTTTTCGTTGTATCCAACAACGCTTTTAAATGGGTCAATTTAGTAGCTGAATTAATTTGTTGCTGTGTCGAAGAATTTTTTTACCGATTTTTTTGGTACTGCTAAATGTAGTGGCAAATTCGCCTGGAATGGGTGATACCCGTAGGCCTAGCGAACGAGCTAACGTAAAAGCATTTAATCGGAATCGATTTTCGAATTTCAAATACGATTATCTTATAGTATTTTGGCTTAATTTTATTCGACAAGCACAACTATGAAAAGCTATTAAAATCAATAAATAAATAATATGCGTTTAATATGCGGTATTTCTAATTTTAAAATCGATCTACTTCATTATACTCGCGCTAGCGCTCTTGATTTGTTTTTAAAATCAAGTATCTGCACTTTCTGCTGGATTGGTTCCTTTAAATGTCAACCAACAGAGAATAAATAAAATGAAGTTTAAATCCCCAAGGCAGGAAGCTTTCACAGTTGATGTAGGAGAAAAGCCAACAGCACAACTCAAAAAGTAAAGACAACTTTACAATCTTTTCACATTTCGTTGACTGACTACTCTGTTTTGGCTAAGGGAATAAAGTTTACGCTTCACACGATACAAATGGGTTCGGCGACAGGCAAAACTATTCAGAATGGAACTTCCGACGTCACGGGGAAAAATAAATTGCGAGAATAAGTCCCCCGGGTGAGGGAATGGACGCGCTCGTCGCTACCTGCGTCCTTCCCGTGTGCAAGCTACGCAACAAATTATACCATGTACATAACACATTACATAGAAGGGTGGGCAGAGGTGTACTGTTTACAGAAAGTTGGTCCATGGCGGTTGAAAAGGGGCAAGCCAGCTCATTTACTGGGTGCATTCCAAAGTGGGTTACAGTACTGTCAGGAATTTCCTAATAAGAAAACCCAATAATGTTTTCCCGACCATCATACGCTACATAAGCTACGTAGCGACTGCCCCAAGTACCAAAATAGTCTCTACGTCATTAAACAGAAAATAATCCCTATCGCTAATCACATCACGTATCTCGCCTAATCTAATCCCGGTATTCCCACAAGTGGGAGAACATCGTACCTTTTTGTGTCGATATGAACGCTTATACGATTTTAAGGCTCAGGTCATAATATTCCGAGCACACACGAGAGCAAAAGGGATACTTCCTCGACTTCGTATCAGAAATATTATGCAAATATGCTACCTACTCCATTTTCGTAAGCAGATCTGGTATCGTATGTAAAGTTGTTCGTATCGTAAATCTGGTCTTTATTGTATTCTTCTACGTCGCCATTTAGCGGATTCGTGAATGTGTAAATAAACGACCGCTTTACAAATCCCGTATCGATTTTTTCAATCGTTTTCAGTTGGATACATAAGTACAATTCAATTTATTAGCCCACATTGACCTTATAATCCCGTATCGACATCCTGGCAAATCTTTCACGAGAGGTACCTACTTGATTATTTTTATTAAAACAAAAACAAAACAAAATCGTATTACGTAACGAGCATCCATTTCCGCAGTCTCGAAAGCAGTTTAAGTATTTTATTTTATCCGTTTCCAGCACCTAAGTACTAGCTTTTGAAAAAGAACCCGTTAGCCTTTTGATTGCCTTTCACTACAGAAAACTAGCACTAAAAAGAGATATACCTAAAATGTTTCTACAGATTATTTTGATTCTGAAGGAAGTTATATCGAAAGATTTCAACAATGTATCTTCTAAAGGCACTCCAGAATGCGACGCGACGTTACTAGAGTCGAATTATAAAGTTAGCGACCCATATATTGATAAAGTTTGTTGCATGCCAACCACTATGTGAAATTAACAAACTTAGAGCCCGCGTCCTTTGGCGCTCTGAACTTCAGGCTATAACGCTAAATTGCATATAAATTTTGTTACATCCCTAAACTATATTGTCCACCTTCTATTAGCCGTGACACCGTTAAAAACTCTTATCTCTTCTTTAATGTAACGTATAGAAAAAATCTATCGCCTTTGTCTTTTTTAGGGTTCCGTACCCAGAGGCTAAAACCGGGACCCTATTACTAAGACTCCACTGTCCGTCTGTCTGGCTGTCTGTCACCAGGCTGTATCTCATGACCCGTCATAGCTAGACAGTTGAAATTTTCACAGATGATGTATTTCTGTTGCCGCTATAACAACAAATACTAAAACAGAATAAAATAAATATTTAAGGGGGCTCCCATACAACAAACTTGATTTTTTGCCGTTTTTTGGTTGATATTTAGTGTTGTATAGATAATGTACGGAACCTTCGTGCGCGAGTCAACCCGCACTTGGCCAGTTTTTTAAAATACATTTCCCGACTCTAGGAGCTTTTCCTGTATTTTGAGTGCTTTTACAAACATACAAAGCACCAGATCCGGAACAACTGACTGATGGCCATATAAATATTTGTTCCGTGTGGGAATCAATCCCGCGATACGCAGCGCAGTATCCAATCGTTCGGTCACTGCACTAACCATCAATTATCGGATGCACTGGTATCCACATCAGTCAAACTTCTGTCCAACAAAAATGAATGGCGGTACTCTAAAGATACTTGTAGATTAAAATAATTAACGGTAATTGAAAAGGCATCTCGAAGTAGAAGTTTTTAATTAAGCCTGAGAGCACTAAAACGGCAGCGAATATTCTTATAGAACTTAGTAGGTTCTGCAAACCAAGTGGAAGCGAGAGCCAAGTGGGCAAAGAGTTCTCAGCCGGAGTGTTTGCTCAAACGAAGTTAGTTGCCGAAAGCGATGTAGTCTAGCAGCGAGTCTTGCATTTACTCTGACTATTGGATTTGGATCGAATCATACATGCCCATTTACTGGGAACGCTTTTCTCTATAGACTATTTTATTGTACAGGATTTACAACGAATACAACATGAGCTCTGTGTGGTTGAGAGATTTCAGCTTTACTGAGAATTGTTTTAAACAAGTACACAAACATTCTATTTCAGAACAAAGCTAAATCATCGAATTAATTTATTCGACAACCTCGATAGACACACAATGTTGAACTCGTAATCGATAATCGTTTGATAGATCTAGATGTTAAATTAGTTAGTAACAATACGAGCTGGCTACACAGATAAGCCCACATGTACCGCACTCACAAATAGTGGCGCATGATTTGTTAGCTGCAGCCGCCATGATGGTATTTGCTTTATTTACACGTAAATTTTGTCAGCGAGCGTGCATGAAAACTCCATTTCCATCTAACGCTACTGTTCTGTAATTTATGCATTGGTTACCTTCAAAGGTATTTTGTTCTGAGTAAGATAGGAGTATGAATCTGGTAAAACGAATATGAAATACTTGTATAGCTAACAAGTATAAGTGAATGGAAGATGAAGTACCTACACAGCAGTTTTAGAGCTTGTACCTTACTATAGGTAGATAACATTATTATACGTTTTGATAATGATTATGCTTGTGTGTGGAAAATTATTCAAACAAGTCTAAAATGGCATACATATTAATAGGTTGGTAGTTAAATGCTAATACGTGCGAGAAATAGCTTCTGTACATACATAAATATGAGTTAGCATAGTGAAACTGCTCAGTAAATTTCCACTCTAGCAAAAACACTGAAATGTATTCGGCACAGTTTTACTTGGTACAAATTTCATCGTTATTCGTCGCAAACATGCGACAACATGTTATCTATAATATGCACGGACGCACGGTATTACATCCTAATACTTTTATAAACGCGTAAGTTTCTGTGGATGGCTGGAAGGATGATTTTTTATTCTTTCACGCTTAAACAGCTGGCCGGAAATGGCACATCACGATATTAGTCTAGCTTAACATGTAGTATAATTTTCATCGCGTTTTTCCGTGAAATAATTTAAGACTTAGTTCTGTAGAGACATCTATCTCACGTAATACGAACTACAACCGACGTTTCCTAGATCGCGGAAGCAGAGTTATCCGCGACATTAGGATACTGTGGAAGTACTGTGGTATTATCAATAAATACCTACTGGACAAATAACTTCGACTCTTATTTTTTTTTAATGATGATGGATTAATAATTTTCAATTAATCATATTTACCGTAATATATACATAATATATACAGTAGCCCGCCAGACACAACACCCGTCTGGTCGGAGGAGTCCCCCTTTTCTATGGAGGATGAGGAACTTTACACTCTATTCTTCATACCTCCAAAGTTGTAGTCTCAGTCTCAGTTTGTAGGCTGGCTGCTTGTGTATGTGAGTTTATATGTTTGTAAACGCACCCACGATACATGAGAAATTCCTAATATGAGCCAACTTTTTAAAAAAAGAGAAAGACAGAAAGTCTTAAAAAATAGGACATTAAAAATAGGGAAATTAGTTGACAGATGGTGTACCCAACGTCACACATTCCTTCATGCTGCAAAACAACACTAGCTACGGAATTAAGTGTCAAGTCACAACAGCCAACGTTTGTGTTCTTCGCTTCTATTTTCGAGCTCCATTATTGCCAGAAAAAGAGTAACAAAAACTATGGCCGGTATTGTGTCCGTTTAATTTCGTTTGAACCGAACTTCTGAACTCGCACGTGCATGTGTTAAATCTTGAGGGCTAAGAGACTCAGGAATCACTTTTGTTTACGAAACAACCCAGAATCAAAAATCAAATTTCTTATTCCTATAAGTCCTTATTCCTGTAAGTTCCTAGAACAAAATATGGCAAATAATAGGTTGGGGAAAAAGTCTTTTCGCATTATAGTATGTATGAACTTGTAATAAAATCTCTTTGGCTATACTATTTGTATCTGGCTGGTTTTGGTATCATTGAAAGTTTAAATTTTAAAGAACATAATTCCAAATTCAAATTCGGAAAATGTGTGATTTGTATTTGTTTTTCGTACTGTCAAGATGAGTGAATCTAATGAAGAAATTCGATACATTTTAAAATTTTACTACAAAAAAGGTAAAAATGCAACGCAAGCCGCGAAAAAAATTTGCGATGTTTATGGACCTAGTGCAGTGTCTGTGAGAGTAGCACAAATCAGGTTAAAGCGTTTTCAATCCGGAAATTTTGATGTCAAAGATGCACGTCGCTCTGGTCGCCCTATTACGGATAAAATGGATGCCATTTTTGAAAAAGTGGAGCAAGTTCGGCATATCAGTAGTTACGACGTAGCTGAAGAACTGGGAATTGACCACAATACAGTTTAGGCGCATTTGAAAAAAACTGGGTACACAAAAAAGCTCGATATTTGGGTACCTCACGAGCTCACTGAAAAAAACCTAATGAACCGTGTACTCATTTGTGATTCTTTATTACGACGTAATGAAACCGAACCATTTTTGAAAAAGCTGATAACTGGTGTTGAAAAGTGGATCACGTACGACAAGAACGTGCGAAAAAGGTCGTTGTCAAAGGCCGGTCAGGCTTCACAGACTGTGGCGAAACCCGGGTTAACTCGCAACAAGGTGATACTGTGTGTGTGGTGGGATTGGAAGGGCATTATTCATTATGAGCTGTTACCACCAGACAGGACCATCGATTCTGAACTCTACTGTGAACAACTGATGAGATTAAAGCAAGAAGTTGAGAGAAAGCAGCCGGAATTAATCAACACAAGGGGTGTGGTTTTTCATCATGATAACGCTAGACCTCACACATCTTTAGCCACTCAGCAAAAATTAAGAGAGTTTGGCTGGGAGGTGTTAATGCATCCGCCGTATAGTCCTGACCTTGCACCTTCAGATTTCCACCTGTTTCGGTCTCTTCAGAATTCTTTAGGCAGTGTCAGGTTAACATCACGAGAGGACTGCCAAAACCAATTGTCGCGGTATTTTGATCAGAAGTCCCAAAATTTATATAGCAATGGGATCATGTCCCTACCTACAAGATGGCAAAAAGTTATCGAACAAAATGGTACCTACATACTTTAGTTAAATGTAAATAAACTATATTAAAAAATGTTTTGAATTTTCTTAAAAAATGCGACGAAACTTTTCCCCAACCTAATATAATATAAGATTTGAGGAAGCCAAATTACATTATAGTTTACCAAACGATATTGTAATGTCAAAATCAATAAACGTAATTTTTAGCAGAAACAGTTTTGTAACGCTTGTAAGTCCAGTACTGTATGTCTATTCTGTTACAATCTCCCTCGGTGAACACCTAGGTGAAGTGAGCTGTCATGCATCCGTCTGCTTTGTCAATCTCTAGCATCGGGACGGATGACAGCTCAGTTCACCTAGGTGTTCACGGAGGGAGATTGTAACAGAATATACGTACTGGTAACCTCATATAATATTTTTGTAAGTGATATTGGATATAACTAATTTAATTAAGTAGTCATTCTTCCCGATGTTGTACCTTTTCTAACTACAGTAGAATCTCGATTATCCGAACTCTCAATTATCCGAATACTGACTTAGTTATTTATTATCCGATCACACGCTGGCGCGAATTTTGCTTCATCGAACATTGTTAGTCCGCTTACGGAGAGTCCGCTCGCAATTTTTATGTGTACCTAGATTGCTTAAATCGCACAGATATAAACGTGTTTTTATGTAAAAAGGTGTGGTTTTCGTTTGATCTTGTCCCAAAAACCTTAATTTCGGTTATCCGAAGTTTTGATTATCCGAACTAGTGTCGATCCCAATTAGGTCGGATAATCGAGGTTTTACTGTATTAAGACTTTTTGTTTTGTTTTGTTCTTGTAAGTGAATTTTGCTTTTAGAAAAATACATTCTTGAAACCGACATTCAGTATTTAGTGTTACACGTGCAGGTACACAAAGTAATTAATTCGAAGTAATATTATTGCCTCGTATTGTTCCTCTTGAATAACCATTCATAACACAATATCGAGCGTATTTATTCCGCCCCTATGAATATCAATAGCAGAGATTAAGCACATACACACCTCGGTAGCCATCGTACAATTATCGAATCAATCACATACCATACTCAAACTGCAATATCTCAATCGATTTCGAATAATAAGCTATATTTAGATAGTAACGATGTGAAGGATAGGTGTCTACAAATGATGATGACGTAGATGTGCGTTATTTATTACACAATGTTATGTTAAATGTTATACTTTGATAAGCAATTAAATATTCCCCAAATTAATTGTACTTACGTCTGTTTTATGTGGGCTGTTTTCATTGGATTGGGGCCAATGGAACTGCAGTGATTTCGAAGGTCCCAATAAAATAGGTGGACAAAAATCTTTGGTTAGACGTACTGAACGCTGAAAGCAAAGCTCTGGGGGATGACGGGATTACCACCGAGCTGCTCAGAGCAGGAGGAACTCCGGTTTTGGCTGAGCTTGTAAAGCTGTTTAATTCTGTCATTCACACAGGCATTACACCGGAGGCATGGAGCAGGAGCGTGGTGGTACTGTTCTTCAAAAAAGGTGATAACACGCTCCTTAAAAACTACCGCCCCATTTCGCTTCTGAGTCATGTATATAAGCTGTTTATGAGGGTTATCGCAAATCGTCTCGCTCAAAAGTTCGTTGAATTCCAACCGCCAGAGCAGGCCGGGTTTCGAACAGTACCGTAGACCCAGACATACCCTCAGGCAAATTATCTAAAACACCGAGGATTACAATCAGCCTCTGTGCCTTGCGTATGTGGACTAAGAGAAAGCCTTCGACACCGACAGGGGGGAGACGTCATCTCTCCGAAACTGTTTACAAACACGTTGGAGGACGTTTTCAAGACGCTTAATTGGAAAGGACAGGGCATAAATATCAACGGTCAGTACATCTCGCACCTACGATTTACGGATGACATTGTCATCATAGCAGTCTCTGCAGGAGCTGGAAGTGATGCTAAACGGCCTAAGCGATTCTTCAAGACGTGTGGGCCTCGGGATAAACCTAGATAAGACCAAAATCATGTACAATGGTCATGTCTTCCCGAGACCGGTAGTCGTAAATGGCGCTATTCTCGAGGTTGTGCAAGAATACATATATCCAAAGGCCAAAATATACAACTGGGGCGGCACAACTTCGAGATGGAGGCGAACAGGAGGATACGTTTGGGCTGGGCGGCATTCCGGAAGCTACGTGGTATTTTTAAATCGTTGATCCCACAATCCCTTAAGACAAGGGTCTTTAACCAGTGCGTTCTACCCGTAATGACTTACGGAGACAAAACGTGGACACTCGCCGTGAGCCTGGTCCACAAATTAAAGGCTGCTCAGCGTGCCATAGAGAAAGCGATGCTCGGAGTTTCTCTGGTGGATAGAATTCGCAATGAAGTCATTCGCCAGAGAACTAAAGTCACCGATGTTGCACATCAAATTAGCACTCTAAAGTGGAAGTGGGACGGCCATGTCTGCAGACGGAAAGACGGTAGATGGAGCAGACACGCTCTAGAGTGGAGACCGCGTTTGGGCAAGCGTAGTGTGGGACGCCCTGAGGCACAATGGACCGACGATTTAAAGAAGGTGGCTGGCAGCGGATGGATGCGGGTTGCCCAAGACCGGGTTAGTTGGCGATCTCTGGGGGAGGCCTACGTTCAGCAGTGAACGGCAATAGGCTGATATGATGACTGAACGCTGTGTTAAAATCTGTCCACCTATTTTAATGGGACCTTTAATAGTATGTTAAATAACGAAAGGCGTTCCCTTCAAACGATAATACTACATCGCCCATAGAAACTAAAAAAAAATATTCCCATCCAAAATAGAAATAAAAATATTTTTAAAATTTCGTACAAAATCGGATGCGTAAACGAGAACACTGTACATTATTAGATTTTTAATAAAAATCAACATGGGAACGACTATTTGGATACAATTCGATCGAAATCGAGAACAATTTAAATATTGTTCGTTTTCAAAAACGTTTTAAATAACGTTCCGTTCGAACGTAACCGAAACAAACTGTTTCTTAGGTATTTAAGACGAAACCGTTTAGAAAAATATATCGGTATCCACGCCCTGGCTCGAACACATGCGAAGATCCTCCTGAGCATGCTGAGAATCAAGTTATCCAGCATTTCTTGGGGTAACCTGCTCCATTCTTGAATAACGGCTTCCCTGAGCTCTGACACTGTCTGAGGCCATGGCTGTCGGTTCCAAACAGCTCGCTTAAGAGCATGCCACACGTGCTCTATTGGGTTTAAGTCAGACGAGCCGGCAGGCCAGTCTAACCTTGTGATGTCGTATTCTCGGAGAGCAGCATTGACTCGTTGAGCTCGATGGGCGGGAATTATCATCGGCCAGTACAAATTGGTGCCCATGGTTTACTCGGAATGGTCTGACAATTCCATCATTAGCAACTCCTCTATACATGTCTGCTGTCATGAAGCCTCGATACGGGATCAAAAGCGGGGACTGAATCGCCCTCGTCCGTGGGAGTCCCTCACTTTGAATCCCCACACGTGGTCCCTGGCTGGTGCAAATCAGGCGACAACATACTGATGGTAGGCTTCTGCCGTGGCTAGTGACCACCCACTGGACAAAGCCGCCCCGCCAAGCGGCCTAGCCGTGTTTCGGTGTTATGTCCAGTGACGCCGTCTGAGTGGGGTGGATCAGAATAGTTGCTTCACTCGCTGTTCAACCGTATTTGACGCACATCTCTGTAGCTATTTCGGGTACCTAGTCGTGGAGGGTAGCGGGATCCGAGGCACGGTGTACCACTGGCCGGCCACAGTTAGTAGGGGGCCCGATCGGAGCTAGCCATTCTCGGGAGGCTGCCCCGCCAACTCGCGAAAACATCGGCCGAGCAGAGATACGTTGAAGTTTCACGGTCTCGAACCAAGCGCTTTGACTCCACATTTATTGTGCGAACTGCCAGACTGTGGAATTCGCTGCCCGCCTCTCTGTTCCCTGATAAATATAATCTGGGTATCTTCAAGGCACGAGTGAACCGGTTTATTCTAGGCAAGCGTGTTCCAGTCGATTCGTTGTTGAAGTGAAGTGAACTATGTGAATTTTTATTTAAATTGAGAATAATACTTATGTTAAACTGTGGTTTTAATAAATACCGTGTATTGTACCCTAAACCCAGTGCTAAATTGTGGTTTTAATAAATGCCGTGTATTGTACCCTACACGCAGTGTGTTTTCATTGCACGAAACCCACATGATGACTGAATCTAACGGACTAAATCCTGACTGATCCGACATATGTATACGTTATATATGTTTGTATACAAAAAGAATACAAACATATAAACATATATACGACGATGACGACGATGTATGTGACGACTTTTTGTATTATCAATATTAGAGTTATCTAGTAGCAACTAGCTACAAATACATTTAAAATGTCTATAACTTTTCTAATTGAATTAGCTCTTAAGTATTGGTCAATGCAACAGGTTTTCTTTGCCATCGAATTCGTTACATTAACGACTTATATTTCTGTACCTATATTTGAATTCACAGTAAAATCGAGAATCATCATTTCAGCCGAAGAACGTCCACTGCTGGACATAGGCCTCCCACAAAGGAGGGGGTTTTGCCATAATCGCCACGAGAATACAAAATTAAAATTGAATTTTCAAACGCTATCGTGCACCTAGTTGATAAAAGAAACTCAATTAAGTTGTCCTGGGTGTGCAAAATTTGTGAATTGTGGCTGTGGGCAGACTGCCCGCCCGAACCCAAAAGATGCAGCCACCGTTCAGCACTTTAATTAAAACCCTATGAGGCCAGAGGGACCGCACTCCTCATAAATTGCGAACAGAGCCGAATATCTACTGACATCTAACGCCATCTCTGGGTCCAATTATGAATGGTTCATGCCAAATGAAAATGGAAAAAAGCGTTGCAAAAATTGCATTGAAAACATTTCTGTGCAAGTATAATGTGACAATTTAATTGACGACTTTTCATATATAGTCTACTAGCTCGCGCTTAGCTCGTGGCTAAGTTAAAGCCGTACAGATCGATCGGTCAAAGGTTAAGCTACGCTAGCCGCGGTCGATCTGCGGATGGGTGACCATCCCTTTCATACCGTGTTCCCTCCGTGCTCCCTCCGTGCCACGGAAAGCACGTAAAGCCGTTGGTCCTGGCTGTCATTTGTAGATCTTTGGCAAACGTTATGGGTAGTCAGAAGCCAGAAAGTCTGACAACCAGACTTACCAAGGGGTATCGTGTCACCCAGTTACTGGGTTGTGGAGGTCCGATAGGCAGGCGCTCCATGTAAAACACTGGTATTCAGCTGCATCGGGTTAGACTGGAAGCCGACCCCTATGTAATTGGGAAAAGGCTAGGCAGATAATGAGTCTATTACCTAACTTCTGCCTGCGACTTCGTTTGCGTGTAAATGAAGTATACCTACTGTAAAACATAGCCTATGGCACTCAGAAATAGTGAAACTTGCTATCAGTGAAAGATTTTTTTAATCGCATTACTGATCAGAACTTGCGTGCATAACCTCTTCATCACCTGCCTAGCCTTTTTCCAACTATGTTGGGGTCGGCTTCCAGTCTAACCGGATCCAACTGAACCCTAATATTTTACATTGAGCGACTGCCTATCTAACCTCCACAACCCAGTTACTGGGTAACACGATACCCCTTGGTAAGACTGGTAGTCAGAGTTTCTGGCTTCTGACTATGCATGCGACTGCCAAAGATCTACGAAATGACACCTTACGTGCTTTCCGAGGTATGGAGAGAACTTGGTATGAAATGGATGCTCACCCATCCACAGACCGACCGCGGCAAGCGCAGCTTAATCTTGACCGATCGATCCGTTTTACTTAGCCACAAGCTCAGAGATTGCTTTTCATAAACAAACAAAAATCAATAAAAGTAGGTAAACGTAGCTAAATATCATCAGGCTTATCTTTAACTCCTCCTTTTACACACTATAAAATACTAGGTACATATTTCCAATTCAATGATCACCAATTAAGTTATCTACCAGCCATTTTAGATAACATTATAAGCTCTCTAAAACGAGTATACTGGATACCTACCTAAATAATGACATGGATCAGGGATTTAACCTAATTAGGACCTAAATCGTTGGATCGTCCATTGATACGTAAAATTATCCACGATCAGATGAACTTATTGAATACTCATGGATTTGGGATATTTATCCATGTAGAAAGGGCTTAGGTGGTGTGAACCAAACGAGAACTTTAAATGTATGGCCAAATGAATAGTTTTTTGTTATGTTACGCCGAGCAGAAAGTTTAGACGATATTTGCGCACCCTTTCTTTAGATAGGTAATGGAATGCAAAGTTTACAAATACGCCCGATCTTACTCATGTTTTCCTAAGGCGAAAATCGTTTCTGAATTTTGTGTAATTTTAATTGATTTATGCTTGTGACTGTACTTTGAGGCGACGATATACGCCGGCGGCCTTGAGCGACCAGAGAATCGTATGCGCTGCGTCCAAAACTCTTAAAGTTTAGTCGAAAAAATTAATAAAAGATAGTATTCCTTAACTAAAAAAAAGGCGTATACTAAAAGATAGATAATAAAATTGTCTGTAAGATAGTGTAAGTTTCGTTTAATTATACCTGGTAGATTTTGTGTGATTGTCAATGTTTTGTCCGCGTCTAAATGATTAAGAGAATGTTCTAGTTTATTAACATATACTTTTATCAAATCACTAGCTGACCCGACAGACGTTGTCCTGTCCCGATCTACCTACTTACCTGCCTATTTACCTACACCTACCCTAAACCTCACGGAGCCCGAGACCTTTCCAACGAATGCAAAACCGTGGAAATCGGTTCATGCGTTCTGGAGTTATATCGTCAGGAAGGAAAACCCGACTTATTTTTATATAGTAGATTTACACATACACATTCACTACACATTTTGACGTGACTGTCAATTTCAAATCTGTAAAAGTCGTTAAATAGCCCCTTAACATAAATCGTATCAAGTTATCATACGACTAGCGACCCGACCTGGCTTCGCCTGGGCCTATAGCCTTCCTCGATAAATGGACTATCCAACACAAAAAGATTTTTTCAATTCGAACCAGTAGATCCTGAGATTAGCGCGTTCAAGCAAACAAACAAACAAACAAACTCTTCAGCTTTATAATTTTAGTATAGATACAATTTGACCTTAATCCTGAACTACATAATAATAAGTATCCTTTGTTAAAGAATTAAGTCAGCACCTTGCGCTTGGCTGCATCAATGACGTCCACTTCATCAATTTGACAGTAAAAATAAACGTAATTATGTATTGTGCTTGTAATTACCGTCGCTGGTTTGTCGTTGGCTATAATTACCTCTTTTATGTAACGATTCTTATATTCTAGAGTTTCTTGGTCTTTAATTAACATGAAACTCCAAGGTCTAATTTGATTACACGATAAGTCAAGTTTCTTTAATTATTTAACTCATATTTGTGTAACAGTATACCCGTAAGTAACAGTATCCAAGGTAAATTAAAAAAGAGTACACAAAATCGTCGCAATCGTATCATTTTGGCAAAACGTCTGCATCTAACAAGTACTCTCTTACTTCGATACACTCTAAGGATCCACTAAGCATAATGCAAATTACTTAAATGAAGCATGAAGGCCACATCAAGAGCAGCATCACAAAATTTTAAAAAAGAACGAGTCACGTGTTTATTTTGTTTTTTTCTGTCAATTTCTGAAAGGTCAAACAAGGTTTACCTACTCTGTAAAAATTGAATATTCATAACATCTCTTTATCATGGTGACATGGCATGACATATTTACATCTACAGGATGGGGACGGCAATAGCACAAAAAAGGATCATGGTAGGATTTGGTAATTTGGTGTAATTGTATATTATAACATTATAGTTTCAAAATTTTCTTATGAACTAGTATTACCAATATTTTATTTATTTATCATATCGTCGTCCCCACCCCGTATATGTGTACAATTACATAGATGTCATCTCCTGTACATGTGTTCACACGTAAAAATTGCTGTGATTATTATAATGTCGGAACGAGCGTCCGTCGTGTTAAATATTGTAGGTTGTGCTAAAAAAAAACAAATGACAAGCAACATTCGCCATTGCCAGTTCCACGTGATTGCTACGAAACAAACTTCCCCGAACATAGTTACGCAAACCTAATCATCAAGCAATCTCTCCTCAGAGAATAATCTCAGCGACGTTATTCAAAATGATTATGATATGTTCTTGAACAACATGTCGTTTAGTATAATCTGACTAGATGGAACAAGCTTGAGTTGGCGGTTGAGCGCAAAATAAATTTTAATGCATCCCAAGCGAGCTGCTCCGCGGCTTTGTGATATACCCTCTCCATGAACTCGTGGAAAACCTCGCGGAATACTTTCAGCGTGTGAAAATATTATAAGATGACTTTTCACTTCTCAGCCATTGTGTTTCTAAAATCGTGAAACACGCAATTTTTATCCGTTGAAAGCTTTGATGGCATAGAAACATTATTTTTTAAGACACAATTTCTGAAGACTATGAGAGACGGCACTCATGTTTATTGCAAGGATTGCTTTGTTCGCGCAGCCGTTCTCCATAAAAATAAGAGGTTTTAATACGCTACAAAGTAGCACTTAAAGATTCACAAAAAATACCCAGAGGAAAAGCTGTACTTAGTTAGAAAAGACAGGATAGCTTCAAGGAGGATGCCGGACGTAAGGCTGGAGAGAAACCAGTTTACAGGGCAGGCAATGACTTAATTATGCAATAATCTTATTACGTAGCATCAGAATTATATTGTTTACTAGAAATACAAAGAAATTCTTTGAATTTGCGATATTATTCTGTACAAAATACTGACATAAAATAGAACACATAATAAAGATTGTTTTTGCCTAATTATACAGAAAGTGTACTGCTGACTGAAATTACTATTGTAAATGTGTCATAATATGATGAAAATATTATCCAGGGAGATAAGGAATTCTTCATTCAGGTGCAGGATCATTATTACCAGAAATTTGTGAACGGTTGCATAATGTTTTACTCTCACAAACAATTCACTTTAATTAAATACAACTCAATGTCTGTATTCTTACTACTTTTCATATTTCAAAAATGTAAGAGCATAGTCAGGAGTCAGGATTCAAAAAAATATTGCTCTTTATCAAGTTGAAAAATTCCACTATAGTATTTATTTATATTTTTAAGCTTGTACTATCGTGGAATTTTTCATCTAAAAGTGGTAAGTATTATGACAAAAGGATAAGTAGCTGCTTCAGGCAGTTCCGAAACTTCATGAAATCATTAAGCAAGCAGCTTATCTATCTGCCAGATTATATACTTTTTAAAAAAAAATGATGATATTAAGTAGTTATCTGATATTAACTGCAAAAAAACCGTTAAACGCGAGTTGAGCAAACACGTCTTATCAGAAATTTAGGTATTTACAAACTAATCCTATACTATAATCTTGTATTTGCAAATCATTGGTGACACAACAGTTACACCTTTTTTTGTACCTTCGGTTCCCTTAAAAAAATCCACGAGTCATGTTCGTGAACATGCGCTACCAGCTGTTGTTGGTCATCTCTTAATTGCCATGGCTTTATCTTTATTTTTTTAACTACTTAGTGTACATATCTTGCTCTTTACGTTACCTTTATTGTTATCACATGTAGAAGCAACAAGAATAATGGTACCAGGATTTTATGAAAACCCGAATGGAAACAATATCCGTGTAGGTTGTACTCCATAGAGACCAGTTTTGAAACGGGCAGCTTCAACTTATTTAACTGACCAACTCTTCGACAATTCAAAAGTGCGTGTAATATAGTTTAATTGAAATAAATTATTTGACTCTGACTTCCACTGTGACATAACCAAAGGCGAGTTGGACGTGCCACCCGTTATGGCCACCCTCCCAACGAAGGACGAAGTCCTAGTACTTCGTAATATAAGTTAAATAATTACCTTCTTAAAGAGAAAGCTGTGGCTGAATTAATATTCAGCTGCCAGTCCCCCGCTGTGAGGGAAACTAACTCGCCGTCAACAAAGTTGTGGCGTCGACCGAACTATCCCACGTCTCTTTAATAATTTACAAAGGAGCTATATTTTCTTTTCGAATCAAAACTTTAATTCTGTAGCCTTCCTTCTAAATAAGGAAGTAGCACCTCTAAGTGATGGTGTAGAAGTCTTTTGATTGGGAAATCATCATCATTATCACGTCTGCCTGTCGAAATTAAAATAAAACGTGACTCTTATTGTTCTGCTGCAGGGCAAAGGCCTCTTCTCATACTGAGAAGGCACGATTGTTGAACACCAAGCTTCATTAGGGCAAACGGCATCATTACATTAATAATAAGTCTAGGTTTCCTTATGAAGGCAGTGATGTCCTTTGTCCTTTTTTTTGGACATCACTGCCTTCGTACTTTCTTAGTTCATCTTTAATCTTTAGTTCAACTAAGAAAGTACCACAATACATATGAATATGTCGGATCGTCAAGATTTAGTCCGTTAGATTCAGTCATCGTGTGGGCAGAATATGGGTTTCGTGCAATGCAAACACACTGGGTATAGGGTACAATACACGGCGTTTATTAAAACCACAATTTAGCACTAACTTAATTAATTTAAATAAACTCACATACAAAATACACATAGCTCACTTCACTTCAACAACGAATCGAAAGTACAGTTTCGGGACGTATTAGCTCCGATGCGATCAGACACTGGATTCTGAATATCTTCCTCGCTGTGGGCTGAAAACATCACGACTGTGGTGGTGGCGGTGGTTGATCACGTGTTCTCGATAATGGCGCGCTTGCGATCCGTTTCACGTTCCTACTATTGACCGGATACGACAAATACAAAATGTCACATTGATACTTGCCTAGTATCTTAGCCGCATCTTCATGCATGAAAGATGGGCGCGTAGGCCAATATCTTATTTAGTCCAACAAAACTTTATTAGTCATAATTCCAAATATGGCCAGTAGATTCATTTCCTCTACTCATAAGTGCATCAAAATATTGTTCCTATTATAATATTCTGTCAATCCGTTCAGGCAAATCATGTCTATTAGGCTACTGGGATTTTTTCGTCGAAAACATACATTCCCTACAAACACGGTAATGAATAACAAGTTTCATGTTGTTGGTTGTTGTTGGTGGTGTTTTTGTATGGTGTTGTTGTTGTCTCATGTTTGTTGTTGTTGTGTTACCGTTTTCTATTGAAAGAATGGTGAAAACAACTTCTCGTTAGGTTAGAAGGAAATAATAAATCCGTATTGTATATAAGACTACATAATAATGTTCATTCAACCATATGTTTTACATAAGAATTCACATACTGTTGTTTTACAACATAATATACATAGGTAAAGAAAAATCATAACGATTGAGACAAAGGGTCATTTTAAACAGAGCAACAATATGGTCTAACTGATTTTATTTATTAAATAATGATCAATGAAAAAGGTCCACAAATACATATGAAAGTTGTAGGTGTAAAAAAATTGCACGACACGAAATCGGGTAATATTCAAACCTATTTCTGTTGAGTTATTATCGATTAATAAAGAAACACTTCTCTAGTATATAGCTGCTTTGTCTACGCTGATATGTGACGGGCTTTAGTTTGTTTTTCTCATTTAACTTTGCATATATTCATACAGACTTCTAGATGGTCTTGTTTATTACGCCTACTGCTTGTTCACTCTTTTACGCGTTCATAAACATTGCAGCAGTAGAACAGTCATTCATGCGTTAGCGATCCGTAAATGTCTTCTCTTATCGTAAAATATCCTTCTGTGTAGATACTAAAACCAACTTCTCTAATGATATTAATTGATATTCAACAAAATGTAACGGCATTGTAAAGCTGCTGATTAGGATATCTTAATCACTAGCCTGTAAACTGCAACTTCCTTCATAATTCATTGCATCATATATTTGGAAAATTCGTCAGTTAGGCAACGTAAACAAAGCAATTAATATCATTTAATTGTCAAAATTATAAAATCCATAATTGTAAAATCCTTCAGATTGTTATTTTGTGCTACGCCATTAGGTTACAGCTCTTACAATCTTCAAAAATCCAAGAAAAGGTAAGAAAGAACCTGAGATTATACAGAATAAGTTTACCATAGTTCAAAAACAATATCGTAACTCTCTCTCTCAGCATCTTGATACTAGAACAAAATAGATGAGACGTGGAACTTGAACCCTTGGGGAATTTTTTGTTCCTTCGTTGCATATTTTCTAAGTTACAAAGAGTTTTGCAAACTTTATCCGACCAACTGGTGTGGCGGGCATATCAATTAGGTCGACACAAGAATTTTCTGTATTCGTATACAGTCTTTTAATACAACCTGGAACAGCCTTATCTTCTCTGAAGTCAATAATTTTACAAACAACCTGAATTACTTTAACTCCAGATTATAATCTTGTTTTTTTTTTTATATTATTCATATCGTTTTATATTTCGATACATTAGATCTGGCCGGATAATCGCGATAATAGAACGTGCGACCTCAATAGCATTTGCGGATTTATTATTTAGACTTGATACCATAACAACGCGATCGGTTCCATTATTGGAGTTGATGAAAATGACATTGACGACCTCAAATTAGTTAGTGGCTTTTTGCGTTTTTATACGCTTTAAAATGTAAATTGTATTTCTATAGTGTAGCTTTTGACTTGGAAACTGTAATTTTTAAGCAAGACTTTAATAAACCAGAATCAAAATAAATAAATTCCAAATTTCATGGTCTTCACGGTTGTCAATTTATTTAGACCGTAGCCATTTGTGACAGAATGACGGGCAATACGCAGGTACTGTTTTTTTTAAATTATAAGACACTGTAGGTCCGTCCTTCTGGGAGCAATAGGTAACCACGTTTATTGCTGCTTTAGAGGTATTATTTCAATCGATCGTCAATGGTGCAGGTGGTTTGGGAAACTACAGCATCTGCATATGTGACAGATACGCCAGTTGCTTCAAGAATCTGATTTAGGTTACTGACAAGGAACATTTTCAACTAAACAATACACATCAGTCACTCCTGTCCACTTGTTACCGAGCAATTTGAGTGGAATATCCAAATGGCATGTGCAATCAGCAAGCGTTAAGTGATTTAAAAAAACCGACTGTACTGACGCAGCACCGCCGCTATCGTGTGGGTAATTTTCAATTTAAGGGGCTATTAAACGACTTTTACAGATTTTAAACTGACAATCACGTCAAAATGTGCAGTGTAAATGATTTGAAAAAAATATATGTTAAACTAGAACATTCTCTTAATCATTTAGTAAGTGAATATTTTTAATTATATTCATATTATATAGTTTAACTAACACGTGAAGTTGTGTCTGACACGGACAAAACATTGACAATCACACAAAATCTACCAGGTATAATTAAACGAAACTTACACCATCTTACAGACAATTTTATTATCAATCTTTTAGTATACGCCTTTTTTTGAATTTTGAAAGAATTTAATTTTATTTAATTTTTTCGACTAAATTTTGAGAGTTTTGAACTCAGACTGCGTCCGTTTTTCATCAGTTCTGCGTCCAAAACTCTCAACATTTAGTCTGAGAGAAGATGGTGTAAGTTTCGTTTAATTATACTTAGTAGATTTTGTGTGATTGTCAATGTTTGGTCCGCGTCAGACACAACTTCACGAGTTAATTAAACTATTTAATATGAACTTAATCAAAAATATTCACTTACTAAATGATTAAGAGAATGTTCTAGTTTAACATATATTTTTTTCAAATCATTAACACTGCACATTTTGACGTGATTGTCAGTTTAAAATCTGTAAAAGTCGTTTAATAGCCCCTTAAGCGATGACGCAACTTCATGAGATTATCATGGACGCAAAGCATTATAATCTTGAGTCAATTTCACCATTTTCAGTACGTTTGCATGTACTTAACTACCGATTAACCTGAGTCATCTGTTATTAAAATAATAAATAAGACGAACACAGATGTTGGACTACTTTTAGTAATACACTACGATTCCATGATAGGAACTATTTGAAAAAATTATTTACATTCCTAGCTATGTAAATTTGTTACACGTCCCATTCAATTTACTCCCGTAGATATGGTTCAGGTACATAAAGGTTGTCTATTCAAAACGTCTTTGCTGGAGGTCTGTGGGGCTCTCAACGGACGTCCGTTCCTTTAGTACTCGTAAATCTACGAAGAAATAACTCCGTCTTCTGTGAGTGCCTATTTGAGTAGGTACCTTATAAAAATTCTATTGGTGTCGCATCTTGTTTGTGGACCTTCATAACTTTGATGACTTTTTTTAAGAAAAACAAGTAAATTAGATTGAGGTAAATTCGTTTTTCGTCTATCAATAATTCTGGTTTCATATTGTATAGGAAATTAAAGAAACAACAATGCATTAGTTCTCTAACTTTTGTAAAAGTAACTTCTATTTCATTGTATTATTCAAAAGGGACTGCTGAGCCAGCAGGCAGCAGCAACTTTTGAATTGAAATATCCCCAAAGGTATTTTAAGGCATTTCCGATTAAGGCGACGATATACGCCGGCGACTTTGAGCGACCAGAGAATCGTATGCGCTGCGTCCAAAACTTTCAAAGTTTAGTCGAAAAAATTAAATAAAAAATAGTATTCTTTATTTAACTTAAAAAAGGCGTATACTAAAAGATAGATAATAAAATTATCTGTAAGATAATAAAAGTTTCGTTTAAATATTCCTGGTAGATTTTGTGTGATTATCAATGCGTCCGCGTCAGACACAACTTCACGATTTAATTAAACTATTTAATATGAACTTAATCAAAAATATTCACATACTAAATGATTAACAGAATGTTCTAGTTTAACATATATTTTTTTCAAATCATTTACACTACCTATTTTGACGTGATTGTCAGTTTAAAATCTGCAAAAGTTGCTTGTTAGCGCCTTAAAATTAATATCCATAAAGAAGGAAATGTAAAATTTCGGAACCTCTGCTCATATCCTGTAAAGAAATAACTTAAAGGTATGTATACAATCCTTCAAGCTTTACTTAGATATACGTCAGCCGATAAAAACGTAGGATCGCCTATTGCGACGTCCCTAAAATTCATGAGTCGTGGAGCTACAGCAGTTATTTTATTAGATGCCATCGTAAACTTTCGCATTACACTATCTGATAGAATTGGTTTCAATAGATAAGTACTTTAAGTACAACGTAAAGAATTGCTTTTCTTATCGAATCTGTAAAATCTTATAATATATATTTGTTTTTCTCATTCATGTTTTACTAAAGAATTCCTTTGTTTACGTTCCGTATTTTGTTTTTCCAGGGTATCAAAGAAGCCCTTTGCAACGCACTCGACGTGTATTATGATACGTTTTACTTAGAATTTATCTCCATTCTTCTTTGTAAACATTTGTCGTACCTACTAACACTTAGTGAATTCTAGGACATGGCCTGAATCTGATCTACTTATAGGAATCTTACGACGAACATGCTTAATTCACAATAAACATTTAAGATCTTATTCGTGATAAGCATAATAGGGTGAACCAGGATCATTCTGGGAGGTCGGTTTTGCATCATTATTATCTTCTAATTTATAAAAATCTCGTGTCGCAGTGTTTGTTATCGAAGTCCTCCGAAACGGCTTGACCGATTTTTATGATTTTTTTTGTGTATATTTGGTAGGTCTGAGAATAGGTCGTAGGCTATTTTTTATACCCCTTGGGCTAGGGGCTAGGGGACTAGGTTATAAGAAATAGTTTCTACGGTAAAACGTTTGCCGTGTCAGATATATTATATTCTTTTAACTTGCTATACAAGATAAAACGTATTATCTTATTAACTGTTGCTTTTGCTGTCTTCTCTTATTGACTATACCTCGTTGGTCTAGTGGTCGCAACCGCGACTACTAAGCGCGGAGTTCTAGGTTCGATTTCCGGGTCGGGCAAAGTGTTATTGGGTTTTTCCATAATGAATTTTGGCCGGAGTTTGGAAGTTGGAGTGTAACATCACCGTGCCTCGGAAAGCGCGTAAAGCCGTTGGTCCTGCGCGTGATCTCTCACCGGTTGTGTCGGATTGCTGTCACATCGGACTATTAAAGCACAGTACAAATATTAGTACTACCGTAAAGTAGCGTCACGCTCCGCCTCCCTCTGAAACCGTTCCTCACCTCTCCCCGCGTCGAACGACTGCTCTGGGAAGTGCGTTTTTGTTCGAGCGGCGCGTAGACACGCACACAGCCGCACGTATTTGTACAGTCATTTTAGTATTAGTGTAGGCAATTTTATCGTTTCGTTTCTATGGAGTCGCGGGTGTGATTAAAGTGAGGGAAGAGGGAGTGTACCTGTATTTACACACACGCTATAATATCTACTGCGTACTTAGTTGATCTTCATTCCCAATTTATTAGGGATTATTATTATTTTATAAGCAAGTCTAATTTTGATAATTTAGACAGATCGTTTAGCCTTAGGACTCGTATCATCCTTGCACTCCTTTTTTCTCCATCATTAGAGTTGTATTAACCAGCATATAGAAAAACCGGCCCAGTGCGAGTTGACTCGTGTGGAGAGGGTTCCGTACAATGTCAAAGTCAAATGTTTATTCGTATTATATTGAGTTTACCACTTTATTTTCAATTAATAGAATTCTTATAGGTTTCCTGTAATCTACTAAGAATGAACTATATTTTGTATTTTTTTTTAATTTTAGGCTCGGTAGTTTCGTCAGGTCAATTTTCGTCTTCTTTCATGAATAAAATCAAAACTATTTATTTTACAATAATAAAAAATATGTTTGAAATCCTCATAACGAGCCCTTTCATTTGATATACTCGTACATATGACACAGTAAGGTTTGCAAAACTGTTTTCTTTATTTCCTAATTTGTCCCCAAAAATAACCCTTATTTAAAAAAAAAACATTTATTTACTTTGCACATCTGTGTTTGGGTCATAGGATTACACCATCCTACAAAATTGCACCTGATTTAGTCCAGTAAATTCGGAGCAAATTGGCTGTGACAGACGGACGAACAGACAGGCGCACGAGTGATCCTATAAGGGTTCTTTTTTTTGTACAGAACCCTAAAAATGAACGCAAAAGCAGACGTAATACATAGACCAATGGTAAATTACTACAACGCTAAGTTTATTCAATGCTCCGCATTTGAATGCACGTAAACATCCATATGGCAGCCATGTAAGTAAGCGATTTATCTCGTTCCTCACCCACACAATAAACCTTGACTGAAGTAACTACATAACAATGCAATATCTATATATACCTACGTAAGAATGACTGGAAATAATTTCGATAACTACAAAAATATAGGTACGTGAAACTCACTATGGACAACCTTGATGACTGTGTGTGTATATGAAGATATAAATTAAATATGACACAGTCAAAACTCTTAACCAGTCAAAACTAGTTTTAACTACAAAAATCAGTCAATAGTACTTCTCAACAGTTTAAATTTATTCTTACTAATTAAAACCCAGTTTTTTTTTGTGACCTTATTAAAACTTTTGTTTTGTAGTGATTCTTTTACCTAGGCCGTTCCAGAAAACGCATTTTATCTTAATAAGGGTTTTCACTGAAGCCAGTCAAAATTAGTTTTGCCTGGTTAAGAGTTTTGACTGTAACATTACACACTGTAGCATTACATATACACATAGTATGTGATTACTTCCTGTGTATGTAATATACTCGTAAATAATTAAATACATCCTTTACCAGTTTGTCTTTAATTAAATATTGTTCAGGGTTGAGTCCATAATTGGCAGGACCAGTTGCGCATGAGTTTACACCGCAGCATAGGTTTTATTGATGCAATTCGTTATATCAGCGCAAGCGCAAGTCACTATTAAATCAGTACTGACATAAACGCACACATGTACAAAGATACGGAAGATGTATTTGGTCATAAATTAGATACAATAACATGTTTATTTGAGAGTAATTTTATCAGTAAAGGTTATTAAATAGTTTATTTCGTAGTGGCACAATAAACTCAAAACTCAAACTCAAATCATTTATTTAAATTAAACCATTTACAGGCACTTTTTATTCTAAAAACTCGGTTGATTGTAATTCGAATTTACACTAGCGCCACCCTTGCGAGCGTGTCAGCGAGTTGAACTAAATTGACAGGGAGATTTTGACAAATAAAGTATGAGATGACGTAAGAAGTGGCATTCTGTAAGGTAATTTCCCCGTTACTTCGACGCTCACCTCGCACTCGAACCCGATTCAAAGTGTCAAATATATCAAGGTCATTTTGAACCTTATGCGAAGTGAGAGTGAATAGCGATGAGAGATGCGAGTTGTTGTTTGAAATTTACAGAATCGACCTACAGTAGGTTTCAATGGCTTGCAATGGCTTGATCAGCCAATTGCCGTCCACTGCTGAACGTAGGCTTCCCACAGAGATCGCCAACCAACCCGGTATTAGGCAGCTCGCATCCATCAGCTGTCAGCCACCTTCGCCGCGCAAGAGATACAGTAGCGAATACGCTCAGATTTTAGAATTAAATCTTTATAAAATCACATTATGGGATTTTCAAAAAAATAATTCTGCCAAAATGTTCATTAATAAATTGCCTATCCATTAGTGTTAGTAAAAAATCGAATTAGTGGTTACTTGCCGAGGAGATGTATGTTTTCAATAATTATTTCTCATTTTTGTGGTTTTATTGTGAGGAGTTAAGTTAAATACTATACTTCGTAAACAAAAATCAGATTTACCATTTTGGAGTCAAGATTATGTAGTTTAATTTATTTTTTATTCGTTGATATTTCTTTTGGATATAGAGTATTTAGGTCCGAAAAACTGAACAAAAAACGGCTAGCGCTGCGTTTTGCACAGTGACGTGCCTTAAATCGTCGATTGTCGGTCTAAAGCGCCGCATGGTGATGCGGCATTTTCTCACTTCTAACTCACTCAATCTCACATTCAATAGTAATAGAGCTGTTTGTAAAGGAGCAATATCTACCGCAAAGTAACGTTGCTGTGTTCTGGTATGAATGGCATATTGTAAGGTGTAATTACACGCACATTTGACATTTCAACTTTGTGTCTGGGATGGCAACGAAACTGTAAGACCTCAGGGCCCCTAGCCAAATTACCCAAATAGACAATCTACAATCGATAACGCTAATAGAAAACTAATCAAATGTATGGGAATAACGTCATCTCAACGATAAGTCACGTGATCGAAAATAAAAAATGGATTACGACGAGGCATTAATTATTGTAGAAAGAGATACGATACGAAACGATTGTAACTTGGCTAGGCGTATTGGTATTGCAGCTCTACAGACAGGGGCGACCACTTACTATCAGGTTGGTGGTCACTAAGTTTTTCATTAGATGTGGTGGCATCTCGCAGGTCAACCTAAGAGGCTGCTTAACCGAACTTTCCTGTGGTGCCTTAAAACTAAATTATTAAGGCCTCAAGCCATGACAAAAAACTTATAAACTAAGCGACTGCACGTTAAGGGCATCCCCTGTGGGGTATGAGCCTCGGTTTAGGGCGTCGCTGGGGGAGAGCAGCAAAGGGACAGACTGGATCGGATTTCGATTATTTAGGGACAAATTAAAAACTACAGGGTCAGCGGCGCGGGCTGGCACGAGCGAAGGTCGGGGAGGGGACGTACGGGGTCATCGCGGCGGGCCTCGGCGGCGGCGGCAAGGACGGAATGACGGCGGTGTGTCTGTATTTTCTCAGTGTGCTAGTAGTCCTATTACTCTCCTGGACAAAGAGTATATAATCACTCCTCTGGCTGCTCCTGGAGGAGAGTAATAGCGTCGTCAGGGTTAGTCAATCGTCACTAGGCTTGATTGACATCCATCCAATGACATGAAGAAACATTTTCTATTGCATACGTCAAAGTTGTCAGGCATACCTGACGTACGCAATACGCGCGTACGCGTGGCTGCCCATAGGCGTTAACATTATTATTAAACTCTTTCAGAAACCATAATAGATATGATTAAACAAAGTAATCATTTATTCAAAACGTGGTTGCGTCTAATCCTATTCAATCATCAAGGTATCGGTAATCTGTTTGACTTGGAGTCTATTAGATTACAGATAAGCATAGAACTATGTAAATTGATTCATCAGTTATTTACAGGAAGGTTGATTGGATAAGGGATGAACTAACACCTTTCTGCCATATCACAGAAGCTTATCTAATCAAATTGAAAGACCTTTTTTTCGATTGATTGCTTTACAATTTTGTTTGTAATTTTTCTTATGATATTATTTAAACATCAAGAAATGAGGTACGGTAACTTAAGAACCTGAGTCTTAGCTCAGAAGTAAAATTTTACTAATTAAAAACGTTTAAAATCTAAATGAATCTCGTCTCAGCGACAATCACAGACAAAAATGTATGTAAGTAGAGGCATTTTTGATAGATTAGAAATCCGTTGCTGCCCTTCCCCAGCGACGCCCTAAACCGAGGCTCGTACCCCACAGGGGGTGCTCTTAGCGTATAGTTGCTTAGTTTATTGCCATGGCTAGAGGCCTTAAATTTACTTTTAAGGCACCACAGGAAAGTCCGGTTAGCTCGTTGGTTAACCTGTTGGAATGCGATCGTTCGTAAGGGTGATTCTACTATTCTACCCTGATCATTTATCTACCGTAGGCAATGAAGCGGCGTAGTCGCTACCCCGTAGACCACGCATAGACGTTTCGTAGACCCCGCGTAGCCAGGTGTAAGCGAAGCAGACGCAGACGCAGCGGAAACTCTTTATTACTACTATGATAGATACTGAACATGTGGCTTGAACATTTATTGCCCAACTCAACATTAAAACCTTTACCTGTAAAATTTTTAACGGCAAAAAATGATTACACCTCTCAAACAAATATAATAAATATATAGAAGTGCCTTATTTTTTGCCGCAATTCAAATAGTAGGTAATTCAGCGTCCTGAAAGCTTGAAGTATCATCAACAAATCGAAAATTTGTTTGCTTGAGATTGAACAGATGTTTGGTTTCCAAGTAACTTACCTTCTTCAGTAAGTAACTTATGTAAAGCTTTACACGTCTTAATACCTACCTAAAGCCTAAGTATTATTGAGGTCATGTAATATTAAAATGTCGCTGTGAGCCTCTTTACATATATAATCCGTTTATTAAGTAATGCTGTGAATACAATTACAGAGGTGTGATTCTGTAAGACCTCATTCTAAACTTCGAATCTGAATCCGCTGTGAGTTTCTTGATTGGAATTCTAAAAACTCGGTTGATAATTCGAATTTACACTAGCGCCACCCTTGCGAGCGTGTCAGCGAGTTGAACTAAATTGACAGGGAGATTTTGACAGATAAAGTATGAGATATTATAGAGACTTAAGAAGTGACATTCTATAAGGTAATTTCTCCGTCACTTCGACGCTCACTTCGCACTCGAACCCGATTCAAAGTGTCAAATATATCAAGGTCATTTTGAACCTTATGCGAAGTGAGAGTGAATAGTGATGTGAGATGCGAGTTGTTGTTTGAATTTTACAGAATCGACCTAAGTATTGTGTAAATTAGTATCGTTCGAAAGCAATGTAAACTATTAGCCATTTACATTGAAAAAAGATCACTAAAATTCGTTATTGGGCCGCTTTATGTCTAATGCTATAGTAAATAGAGTTTAGGTTCCTAGAACAGTTACAGTAGTTTTATTGTGAATTTAAATCTTTGCCGCCATAACGCATAAATTATAATCCTCAATTATTTTAAACTATTCTAGGTACCAAGTTATTTTTAAGCTAAAACGTCAAAGACATAGAGGTAGACAGGCGCTATATATCTAAGAGTAAATACTATTAGGGATTTATAGCCAGTGCATTGTTAAAGTTACTAAAAGATAATATTCTATTCAAAAGCAATCGAGACGTGCACAAACTAAGAACAAAGTAGCTTAATGAACGCCGCAATAAAAAGAAACGTACGGAACAAAAAAAATAGTAACCGATGACAACTTGTAATTTAACTACAATTAACGTTTCCCGCGTTTTACCTAACCGCCATCTTTGTTGCGCTCTAAAGAGCGCGAAGCATTGTAAAATGGACAAAAATATGCGAACAAATGCAATAATTTGAAAAAGAATGCTGTTTATGGTTGAAATATGGCACAATATATATTTAAAACCATATACGAAATAATAAAATAATTTTCATTTCGCATTGCTTTTGTTTTTCTGAATGCGGGTACTTTTTTTAATGTGTGAAGGATGCGCTATTTTCATAAACAAAAAATGTTTATAAAGGAGTTCCCTCTTAAATAAACTATTTTTGTTTTTAAATATAAAAAAACCGGACAAGTGCGAGTCGGACTCGCTCACCAAGTATTCCGTACAAATTTGTAGGTACATATCCATACTATAATATTATAAATGAGAAAGTAACTATCTGTTACGCTTCCACGATGAAACGGAATGGGGATGGGGGAATTAAATTGTGCAATTCCAATAGTCTGCATCCGCGATAACAGACATTCACACGGACTAAATCGCGGACAAAAGCTCGTTATAAATAAATAATATATTTTTTATGATTTAATTACAAATGTATATTTTTCAGACTTTTCCCTGTATTATAGTATAAGACGATATTACTTGCCTTTCATAGTTCTTAGTCAACGGAAAGTACCCTATAGATTTTGATTATCTTGAGAGTGTAAAAACGTACGTTTTTTTGCGACATAAACGGCCGTATCTTTTTTTTACATTAACTTTGAGTTTGATTTTTTCACAGCTTCAAGGGACCGTAAACTTAAGTATAGGGTTTTAATTTCAACTCGATACGATACTGCCCGAGATAAGGGTCTTGACAGACAGACGGACAACAAAGTGATCATCTGTGTGTGAGTTGTCCCAAGATATTTATTTATTTTATTTATTTATTTATCTAAGGGTTCCGTTTTTGCCTTCTGAGGTACGGAATCCTAAAAAACGGTAAAATTAAGAGGCTCATTTCAGAAACTATCTTAACAATTTGCATAGGCAGGTTTGACGATCGCCTAGCAAAACTTTGTTGTAAATTCGTTGGCAAGTAAGTATTATAGCATGAGAGATGGCCGTACTTTTGGTAACTATCGCTAGGAAGGCTGATTCAGTATTTGGTGGGTGTAGTAGGGCCCTCCCTTTACCTACCAACCAGCCTCTGGTGGGAATGGTGGTGGTGGTGATGATCTGCTCCCAACTCGTAACAATTGGTGTCAGAAGTAAGGGATAAATTATGCCAGTTCTACCGAAGGAAGACACGGAAGGTATTCGTACTAGGAGTCAGCGCCAGCAGGAGGTGGATCAGAGGCGGTTTGAAGCTTCTCCGATACAGACACCTGGGGGTAATAGGCCGACGATGGAGTCAGTTCCCGAGGCATCCGGAATTCCTACAGCATCAACGGTCATGGATCTTTTCGCGCTAATGGCGATGCTGCAGGAGCAGGCCAGCCGACAAGAGAAGCAGGCCCGTCGACTGGAGGAACAGCTGTACGGAATCCTAAAAAACGGTAAAATTAAGAGGCTCATTTCAGAAACTATCTTAACAATTTGCATAGGCAGGTTTGACGATCGCCTAGCAAAACTTTGTTGTAAATTCGTTGGCAAGTAAGTATTATAGCATGAGAGATGGCCGTACTTTTGGTAACTATCGCTAGGAAGGCTGATTCAGTATTTGGTGGGTGTAGTAGGGCCCTCCCTTTACCTACCAACCAGCCTCTGGTGGGAATGGTGGTGGTGGTGATGATCTGCTCAAAGACGAGTTACGGTTACAAAATAGCTTTGTCACAAAAAGACAACCGCCTTCAAAATCTAAAAAGTGATAAATAACTTTAGCTTTAGATTTAGAACTCGCTGACTTTGTTTTGTTTGTTGTATTTAAATGCCACCGACTTCCAAATCTAAAGTCATGTGTGTTCTGTGCTAGAGTTATTTATCACTTTTTAGATTTTGAAGGCGGTTGTCTTTTTAGTTAAAAAGCTATTTATTTATCACTTTTTAGTACTGTTACGTAGGTTGCCATGCTAGCGCCACCTATTATTGAATAGAAGAACTACGTCTCACGCTGGCGCCATCAGTTATCGAATAGTAAGATCTACAGTTCTGGAATCTTCGAGATGTTAAAGTTTCGTGTTGCAATATTCTCGATCAGTCCCGTGTTTGCTGAAATATTCGCGTATGTTAGCAGCTCAACAGACTAATTAGCAGACACAATAGTTAAACAATTGACGCCAGACTCCTTGAGTCTTTTGTACAGATGAAGGGAGCGGACTGCGATGCGGTGGAGTCAGTTAGTTTTTGAAAGGTAGAAACGGAAAACTGCGACTATTGCGAATACTGCGATCTACGTGATTAACAAGTGATTCTTTTAAGTGATTGATTATTGAGTTTTTTACTTTTTAAATAAAGTGTTTGTGTAAATTGGTGTAATTATTTATTCCGAACCCCAACTCGTAACAATTGGTGTCAGAAGTAAGGGATAAATTATGCCAGTTCTACCGAAGGAAGACACGGAAGGTATTCGTACTAGGAGTCAGCGCCAGCAGGAGGTGGCAGGAGGCGGTTTGAAGCTTCTCCGATACAGACACCTGGGGGTAATAGGCCGACGATGGAGTCAGTTCCCGAGGCATCCGGAATTCCTACAGCATCAACGGTCATGGATCTTTTCGCGCTAATGGCGATGCTGCAGGAGCAGGCCAGCCGACAAGAGAAGCAGGCCCGTCGACTGGAGGAACAGCTGCAGCGCGACAAAGAGGAACAGAGCCACCTGACAAGAGGAACAGGCCCGTCGACTAGAGGAACAGCTCCAGCGTGACAAAGAGGAGCAGGCCCGCCGACAAGAGGAACAGGCCCGCCGACTAGAGGAACAAGCCCGCCGACTAGAGGAATAGCTTCATCGTGATAAAGAGGAGCAGATCCTCCTACTGAAAGATTTAAACGCAACATTTGATAAGGAGATCAGAGCCGTAAAGGAGACGGTTTAGCTGCATGAGAACCGTATTTCTGAGGCCGAAATCCAGATCGCCGATATGAGGAAAACGTTAGGAAATCTGAAATCTGAAGATGGGACTACGGCTGAGTTGCTGCACCTTCGGTGCGCGGATTTAAGGTGCCACCCTTCGATGAAACCTCTTCCTGGTCGGCATACAAAACCCAGTTCGAAGCTGTCATGGAAGCAAAGAGGTGGACAATAGGGCAGGCCATGGCCGCACTTACTTTGGGCCTTCGTGACCAGGCCTTAACCGTGTTGGAAGCTCTCGGCAAGAACGTGACCTACAAGCAGCTGCTGGAGGCGTTAAAATCCAGATACGGTGACGCACACCTAGAACACGTGTATCGTGCCCAGTTGAAAGATCGTGTGCAACGCTGTGGTGAAAACCTTCAGCAGTGGGCCCTGGAAATAGAAAAGCTGGTTCGGAAGTCGTACCAGTCTGCGCCTGCGCTCATCGAAGGAAATTTGACACAAGCATTCATCGATGGCATACGGGACCTGGAAGTTAGAGCTGCTGTCAGACTTGGGCACCATGAGACGTTGAAGGACGCCTTGGCTCATGCGTTGGAGGTAGAGGCAGTGAGGTATGATCATCGAGCCCACCACATCAAAGGCGTCACCTGGACGTGACCGTGTGAAGTACAGCCCTCGATGCTACATGTGTGGAGAAAAGGACCACCTGCGGTCGAGTTGCACGAAGCAAAGTACTGCCAGCGAGGACCGTATCCAGAAAAGAAGGACGGCTGATGACACTGCCTAGCAAGCAGGGAAACGAGTAAATGCCATACCTGCGGGGCGAGTGCCGGCTGAAAGAGCCCCAAGGATTCCGATTACACAAGTTTATCGCATCAGGGAGGTTGCAGCCTCACCTGTACGTGACCGTTAAGGTACAAACCTAGATGCTACACTTGTGGAGAAAAAGGCCATATCCAGTTGAGTTGCCCGCGGCGAAAAGCTGTCAGCAAAAATCACACCCAGGAAAGAAGGCCATGTCCTGAAAACGGCAAACATTGTGTCAGGCAAGAAGTTAAGGCAGCAGTAAGTGTCAGAATGCTAAAAACTGACCTTAGTGATGAGTGGAATGAAACCCTTGTAACAAATCTACTTAATCCTATTGAATAAAATCAAGATCACCCCGATTAATTTACTCTTACGTATTAAAATTTTACATGTGCAAGTGTACTTAATCCTATTGAATAAAATCAAGATCACCCCGATTAATTTACTCTTACGTATTAAAATTTTACATGTGCAAGTGTACTTAATCCTATTGAATAAAATGCTAAGTAGACTTGCACATGTAAAATTTTAATACGTAAGAGTAAATGAATCGGGTAAAAACACAGAATAATATAAAAACTCTAGCCTAAAATGCACTATTAAAGGATACGCAAGGGCAGGAAAGTAGGTAGCGTCGCCTAGGCTCCAGCCTGGCTGGCAATCTGGATCAGTCCGAAGAAGGACTGGCGCGCAGTCAGGTGCAGACTCTGGAACGGAGGTCTCAGGCGGACCTAATAGTAGGATCCGCCCTGGGAGCTACAGGCACGCGTCAGCTCAACGACTTGGTTGCAGATTATTACCGAGTCCCGGTTGGGGACTGGTCGACTTTTGAAGATATATTATGGTTTTGCTAGTTAGAATCCAAAATCTTGACTGACTCAACATCTGTCAGCGCGCCTTCATATCGTCCGCTCCTTTCAAATTTTTATATTATTTTCTAAATATGATTTTTCTTCTGAAATTTCTGTATCGTCATATAGAGAAGTATATGAAAATCAGCCAGGCTTAAATTGTAGCAAACCAGCCAGGCTTAAATGTAGCCTGCCAGTTATTTCAGACCTTTATAAAATCACGAGTGCGTATAGGATTTTTATGAACATAGTTTAATTATTTAATAACGGAAGTAATAACTACAAAAAAAAATTTAGTTTCGGAAGTCGGTGGCAATACAAAATAACAAACAGAACAAAGCCATCGCCACCGACTTCCGAAACTAAAGTAATGTGTGTTATGTGCTAAAGTTATTTATCACTTTTTAGTTTTTGAAGGCGGTTGTTTTTTTTTTAGTTTTTATTTTACGCTTTTTAGTATCGCCTTATCATCCAAATCCATTAAGGAACGGCGACACAGTTAAATCAAAGATTAAAAGCCCTCCAACAACAACCAGAAACAACTTCGAATCATCTATGTAATTGTTATGGAATTTTGTTGTTTTTGTCAAAAAGGGCTGAACCAATTTCGATTAAATTTATATGGGACCACTTCGGAATAAGCCCTTTTTGAACGAAACAAGAATTTTGCAGATCCTCGAGACCTGCAAAAATATAAACATCCGAATTGATAACCTCCTCCTTTTTGAAGTCGGTAAAAAATACAATTACATATTAATGAAAATAATTTAAGTTATATAAGCCAATGACTAGTTCAGAAAAATAACTGACAATTGTCAATGTTGTCAACTGACATTAGAAGTCATAATAATAAATATTGAATTTCAGCTTTTTGTAAAGAAAACGATAAATATTTTATAAAACAAGAAGTATAATAAATACAAGAGTATATGAAAAACAATTAGAGAATTATGAAATCATAAATGATAAATGTAAGTAGCATATCAAATACTCACGGCATACTCAGCAAAGTGACACAGACATCAAGCCAATTCTCGAGTGGATTGAAGTCAATACTCCGAAACCGAAATGGTGTAATGTTGCAGCAATGAGTACAACCACAAAGAGTTATTGGGCACAGTAGTAAAGCTTGGTAATCCAGGATGGTATCCTATGCCGTAAATGGGAAAATACTCGAGGGGATAGCTGCCACCTGCAAATGATCGTCCAGAAAGCAAAGGTACCAGAAATTCTACAGCTCTACGACTATAGGTGTTCAGGAGGTCACATGGGAGTAAAAAGGACTCTATTGAAAATCCGAGAACGGTTCAACAGGATCCATTGTCGAGAGGATGTTGAAGATTGGTGTCGCAAATGCACCAGTTGTGCGGCGGTAAAAGGAGGAGGATTGAAAGTGAGTCGTACGTAGGAGCCCCCTGGGAACGGATAGCACTAACTACTAGAAGCAGTTAGAAACGTTACTACGCTTCTACGCTTCTACGTTTCTACGTTTCTACGTTTCTACGTTTCTACGTTTCTACTTTTCTACGTATCTACGTTTGTACGTTTCTACGTTTGTACGTTTGTACGTTTGTACGTTTTACTTTTCTACGTTTGTACGTTTCTACGGTTCTACGTTTGTACGTTTCTACGTTTCTACGTTTCTACGTTTCTACGTTTCTACGTTTCTACGTTTCTACGTTTCTACGTTTCTACGTTCCTACGTTGGTACGTTTCTACGCTTCTACGTTTGTACGTTTCTACGTTTGTACGTTTTTACGTTTCTACATTTCTACTTTTCTACGTTTCTACGCTTCTATGTATCTACGTTTCTACGTTTCTACGTTTCTACGTTTCTACGCTTCTACGTTTGTACGATTCTACGTTTGTACGTTTGTACGTTTTTACGTTTCTACGTTTGTACGTTTCTACGTTTCTACGTTTCTACGTTTCTACGGTTCTACGTTTGTACGTTTTTACGTTTGTACGTTTGTACGTTTCTACTTTTCTACGTTTCTACGATTCTACGTTACTACGTTTGTACGTTTGTACGTTTCTACGCTTCTACGTTTCTACGTTTTTACTTTTCTACGCTTCTACGTTTCTACGTTTCTACGTTCCTACGTTTCTACGTTTCGACTCTTCTACGTTTGTACGTTTGTACGTTTGTACGTTTCTACGTTTCTACTTTTCTACGTTTCTACGTTTCTACGTTTCTACGATTCTACGTTTGTACGTTTCTACGTTTGTACGTTTCTACGGTTCTACGTTTCTACGTTTCTACGTTTCTACGATTCTACGTTTCAACGTTTCTACGCTTCTACGTTTCTACGTTTCTACGCTTCTACGTTTGTACGTTTGTACGTTTGTACGTTTTTACGTTTCTACGTTTCTACGTTTCTACGTTTCTACGTTTCTACGTTTCTACTTTTCTACGTTTCTACGTTTCTACGGTTCTACGTTAGCACGTTTTTACGTTTCTACGTTTTTACTTTTCTACGCTTCTACGTTTCTACGTTTCTACGTTTTTACGTTTCTACGTTTGTACGTTTCTACGTTTCTACGTTTGTATGTTTGTTCGTTTCTACGCTAAGGAAAGGTGCAAAACTATCTTCCAAAATTGGGGAACCTAGGAGGTGCAGTGAGCTTTTTTTTTTAATTTTGATCAGTGGAGCTACTGCATTAAATTTATCTAAAGTCGTTTGTCTGTCGGTATTGTCACAAAGAAAATTTTCACATTTGGAGGGATTCAGGTCTAGGCCAATAGATTCAAATTGCTGTTTCAGGAGTTGAAAATCTTTCAAAACAAAAACGTCCTAATTGGGGCGTATTGCCTTTAGTCTGCGTCACGCATGGCGACGAGTGATACGCTTTGTTAGTAAGTAGTAGTAGTAGTAAGTAGTTAGAAAGTGTACCAATTATGATAACAAATTTAATAAAACACAAGGGATCTCATACCACATGTAACTACGCAATATACATCGATTAATTTAAATATTTAAATTATTTTCCTGATATTCTTATATTTGGAGGTTAGAAAAAAGAAAGAAATGGAAATAATTTTTTTCACGTGAGTAAGACAAGGGCGCGTTCACTCCGAACATAGAATAAAAGTACAGATGCGATGTCGTAGGCAGTAAAGTCATTGTTTATCCACAGTTCTGTTTTTATTTTTTCTAACCTTGTAATATTTAATCATTTTGTTTTATTTAACCATTTATGTACTTAATTAGAAATTAAACAGTGTGACAACAGATTATTATCCTTTCTTCGTTAAGGTTATCCAATGAGATCTGGCTTCAAGAATGGATCGCATTTGTTCGTAAAGAAAGAAATGAATTTTATTACAAAATAAATATTTTCTACTCTATACAATATTATTATATAATATTCTATTACACCTTTAGTCCTGTTTATTAGTTGTTATAGGTACAAACCGCGTGTATAAATGTACTCGCGGTTTGTACCTTCTGTCTCGTTAAATTAGTTAGTCTATGATGCCAAGACGCGGTGATTGGAGGCCAGGATAATGTTTGTTTACATTCACGCGCAATTGACAACACTAACTGTCTCTTTTTTTCTTGTTGGTTTTTTCAAGCCATCCCTTTTCTAACATTTTGACTTGTAGTGAATTGTAAAATGAATGAAAAGTGTGTATGTGTGCTGCCGCTGCTGTGCGGAACAGTTTTTTTGGTTGTTTTGTGAGTGTATAGCATATCTGTTTATTAGAATATCATTGTTGTTATTATTAAAATTTTGTTTGTCAGTACACACTCACGAATAAAATGATACTTGATGTCTATATGCTTTGTCCTATTATGCATCATTTTGTTAGTTGCAATTTTATGCGCCGACTGACATTGTCATTTGTCATTGTAAATTACTACTCGAAGCTTGACTCAATCCTACGTACTCTGCCTCTGTGGTGGAAAGGATACTGTCGCTTGCTTCCTACTCTCCCATGACACATGTCCATGTATTTTTACCTATCTTGAAAATAAATCCTGAGAAAGACTTTCTATCAAGTGCCCCGCCCCAATCTGCATCAACGTAGCCTCGTAAGTCTAAATCTCCCGACTTCCTAAAAGTGAGACAAAGATTAGCCGTACCTTTTAAATACCTTATGACCCGTCTCGAACATTTAAAGTGTATTTCATCATAGCACGAATTGAATTGTGAAAGTTCACTTACCGCATATGCTATTTCTGGTCGCGTATTACAGGCCAAATAGTCGTCACTTCACCTGTCTTAGGATTCATCAGACGATAACCCTTCTTATTATCTGGATATCCAATAAAAATCATCGGTTTCTTCTTCATGTCCAGTTTGCGTCTCTTTTATTTTGGTATCAATCTATATTCCAAATAACCAAAGATTTTCAGATGACTGACATCCACATCTTTTCCAGTCCAAAGCTTCTCTGGTACCCCATTATTCAATGCTTTTGTTGGGCTTCTGTTCTTTAGGTAAACAACAGTATTTACAGCCTCGGCCCAATACTTCTTACTCAGGTTCGATTTTGACAGTAATGGTCTTGCCTTATCTATTATAGTACGATTCACTCTTTCAGCGACAGAATTTTGTTCCGGCGTGTCGTCTGGTGTTTTATGCCTGCAGACTTCAAAAATGATTTAAATTTACCATTACAGTACTCTGCGCCGTTGTCAGATCTCAGACATTTAATAGATTTACTTGTCTCATTCTCAACTTCCGCCTTGTATTGACGAAACTTTCGATAAGTTCCGTCAATACAAGGCAAAATGACGCCGACGTTCCGTCAATACAAGGCCGAACGACGGCTCCTCGATTGGTCCACAAACGTCGCTAAAAACCAACTGTAAAACCTCGTTCGCTCTCGTACCGTGCTTTTTAAAGGGACTTTTGCATGTCTTTCCTTCGGAAATATATGGAATACACGGCTCGCATAAATAGGTACTCTTTAATTCCATATCGCTTACCAAAACTTTCATTGTATTCATATAAGTACGCGATAAATGAGCTAATCTTTTACGCCAAATATTCGAAATATTTTGATTTTGTTTTGACAGTGTCACATTCACGACGTTATTTTGATTTTCTATCAACTCATAAATTCCGCTGACCTCTTGACATCTTGCAACAATTCAATTTTTCCCTCCTCCATTGTCAAAAGTCATGCAATTAATCCCTCTTGGTCAAATCGCTCACCGAAATTAGGTTCATGGATAAATCAGGAACATGTAAAACGTTTTCTAAAATTAATTTTTCGTTTTCACTGACTCGTGGCTCAGCATTTCCTTGTCCTTTTACCAATAACTTCTCTCCGTTTGCTACTGCTATCTTCATATTGCTCTTTACATGTGTGTAAGAAAAGCACCCACTGTCTAAATACCACTTATCTTTATTTATTGTCCCCTTCGTATTCAGGCAGATATTTGCGGTTTTGATCCACTTGCATTCGGTCGCCTTGTGTCCTTGCTTGTGGCACTTTAAACACTTGTAGACGAACTTCTGCTTACGATCATTAGTTTTAGTGTTAGATCTTGCATTGTTTTGTACTTTACGTGTAACTAAGGCTTTTTCGTACTCTGTGTTCAACTTACTCTGTCTAAGTGCTTCCTTCTTGTAACAATTTCATTTTAATTTGCTCTAACATGATTTCTTGTCCACTATTATCTACAGCCATAATGAGAGGGCTGTACTCAGCGGTCAATCCACTCAGCAAAATTGATATGATCCAATCATCAGGGATTAGGAGCATCAATATCGGACAATTGTTGTGTCAGGAACGTAATTTTGGATATGTAGCTTTCCATAGAATCGAAATTCTCTAACTTACAGTTGAAAAGCTCTCGCTGAATAAGTATACGTCATACCCAACCTTTGTCTTCATACGCTTTCCGTAATCTATTCCAGGCTTCTTTCGCAGTGTTCGCATTGTAGACATGGGTAAAGCACTCTGGTTCTAACAACAAGCATATTGTCGTTCGTGCCTGCCGGTCTACGTCAGCATTTACTACATCTGTAGAAATGACTCCCCACCAGTTTTTATTCTCCAAGTAATTTCGCACTAGGAATTTCCAGTTTGGGTAATCGGACGAACTTTTCAACTTCTTAATACCCCTTATGCCAACTTCAGCGGACATAATTGAGATTTCGTAAGTTTCACAAGCACACAATTAATATTCAAACCACTCAACTTATGAATTATGCTCTAGCATTTGTGCGTCTGGGTTCTGGGCCCATAACCTATTGGAATAATGAGAGCAGCAGTGGAATAATAGAGTATATTCATTCGTGGTTAATATTTTACACGCAAGTTACAATCACAGGTTACCAAGTATTAGAACACAAACAAACCGTAACTATGCTAATTTCAAATCAGTGACAGACTTGTGTTAAATATGATTATTTTCACAGGCCAGTGCATACATAAATATGCGACCTCCAATAACCTGAAGCTTTCAAGATATCTTTGACACATAGTTTCATAAAGTGGTTTGTATTCAAGTTGTACGGAAATCCTATACAATGCGAGATCAGCATTAACTGGAAATGTATAGCTTGATGTGTGGCCGTGTGTACAATGATTTGCGAGGTAAAACTTTGCTTAGCCTTTTACTTAGTTCGTCTGGCTAACTGGTTTTACCCATATTAATGGCCAATTGGTCTTACCTATTTTCATATTATTACATATCTACTTCCGAAAGCAACTAGAAAATTATTAATGGAATGGTTATAATATGAAGAGAGGAGGTCGTGGGCTGGCTAAGTTAATGCCGTACAGATCGATCGGTCAAAGGTTAAGCTACGCCAGCCGCGGTCGATCTGTGGATGGGTGACCATCCCTTTCGTACCGAGTTTCCTCCGTGCCTCGGAAAGCACGTAAAGCCGTTGGTCCTGGCTGTCCTTTGTAGATCTTTGGCAGTCGTTAAGGAAAGTCAGAAGCCAGAAAGTCTGACAACCAGTCTTGCCAAGGAGTATTATCGTGTTACCCAGTAACTGAGTTGTGGAGGTCCGATAGGCAGTCGCTCCATGTAAGACACTGGTATTCAGCTGCAACCGGTTAGACTGGAAGCCGACCCCAATATAGTTGGGAAAAGGCTAGGCAGATGATGATTGGTTATAATATGAAGATCAGATTCTGATAGTATTTGCTCTGAATACAAGATGCATGCTACGAATTAAATACAAGTAGAATTTGTTTTCCTTGCCAATTCCTGAAGTTGAACTGTGTAGCAAAGGATTTTGAAAATTAGCAAATCATAGGGAACTACCATTTACTAAACTTTGTTATGTTAATTTTTATTGTTTTTAAATCTAATAATATGTGGGGACATTTCCACACACGGCCATCTGACCCCAAACTAGGGAGACCCTGTATTATGTGTGTCAAACAGCTGATATACATACACAAATACATTTTTTTTTTTTTTGTAAATACCTACATATATGGATAAACAACACCCAGACACCAGGCAAAACACAAGTGCTCATCACACAAATGTTTACCCTGGGCGGGAATCGAACCCGCAACACGCTGCGCAGCAGTCGATCGCTCAGCCACTGCGCCAACCGTGTCGCCAACCGTGTCGCCAATCTATCTTTGTGTTTTCCTCATCTCCCTTATTTTAATCTCTGTTTTTAATAATTGTAAGTGGTCTTAACCGTTGTTATTCAAATAAATAAATAATTGAATCATCATCATCTGCCTAGCCTTTTCCCAAGTATATTGGGGTCGGCTTCCAGTCTAACCGGAAATAAATAAAAATTGAATAAAAAATTTAATTGTTAATTTGTATTTTTAAACAATCTGTCGTGTTATTTCACCATAAATTGTGAACTAGGTATATGGAGATTCATTTAATACGTCGTCATAGTAACAACAATTCTTGCACTAGATTTCGTAAGTTCCAATATTTTAAGTAGTGAGTCAGTCAATCAGTCTATTTACCTACATGCCCTACAGACTAGATCGCTCTGTACCATTACGATAATATAGGTAGTACATACCTACGTAACTATCAGGCGGGCCACTCGTGATACTTTTTCATCTTTATTTAGCAAGCTATTAATATTCTGACACTACCATTTGCCGGTCACCAAAACCAGGTAATACCTAGAGTATTTTTAGGAGTTGTTAGCGATGTTGCTATGTCTTATTCATAAACTTGCGTATGTCATGTATAAACACTTTGTTTCTTATTGGAATTTAATTTAATTATATTTTCTTACTAAATGCACATCAAGTTATTAACCTTTTTTATCATTTCCAACTACATATTTCACGTTTTAATATGGGTACCTATCATGCTCAACATTAAAAATGCAGACTTGTAAATATTATCATTATCCGAAAGGCGAAATCGCGTAAACAAAAAAAAAACGTTCTAAAGTTGTACAAGAACATTATGACATTATCTGTCAAGTCTGTCGCACACCAACGAACGATAAAGTTTAATAAACAGTAGTACTGAAGCTACGTTAGCAACACAATCTGGTCAGAGGCGCCCCACCGCGGACGACTGCACGCAGTACATTGACAGCTGAAACCGTCAACAAAACGGGAATATTATTGTGATGTCTGCACGACACCATTCACGCTTACGACGAAACGCGGACAACACGTGGCGAGTAATATTAGAGCGACAGCGGCATGCTACACCGCACGCTCGCTCCAGTCCGGCCACAGAGTCACATCGTACGACACAGTGTACTCCCATGCGTGCTCGGCGCTGTCACAGAACATTCATGTTAGTTACCAAAGTGCGCGACAACACCGACAATGAGCAACAACCACAAGTGGAGGGAATATGTGACGGCACTCAGTGGTTCGTACTTTTATTTTTATATAACATGTGTGTGTGTTTTAAAATAGTTTAATTAGTATTTATGTTTTCGGTACGCGTAAAATACGGCTGTTGCCGGCAACACTGCGAGTTTTGATCACTGTGCACACACGCACTTGAATGTCATTAATTATATTTTCTCTGAAGTTTCTGTTTAGTGCTATGTTGTTATCCGCAAAATTACCTAATAGTAACCTTGACTGTTACTAAACAGTAATTAAAAATATTTCTCTTTCACATGTTGCATTTTCAGGAAATGAAATTAAAATTTTGTTCTGTAATTAGTTAGGTGCCTATGTACTTATAATATCTACATGGTAGGCAACAATGTTATCTACTATCGCTAAAATACCGGTGACGTACTGATCTATTCCTTGATAATCGTTAATCACATTATTTAATCAATTTTTTAGCGCCATGATAGTATTTCACAAAAAAATATCATAGTCGCTCTTTATTTATGTGATAGACTTCAAGACTGAGGAGGTACCTACCTATTGTCCACTGCCGCATATGTACCTACCTATTATGTATGTTTACATGTCGTTATTAAGTACACACCTGAAATTATAGTAGTGAGTACGCGGAAGTATTGTTACATCATGTTTATGTCATTGATTAACATATTTTAACCATATTTGCATTTTGTTTTTCAACCTATGTAGGTACCTATTATTGTAATTTTTATGCATGTCAGCGAAATAAAAAAAATGCACGAGACTAAAAAAATATAAGTATTGCTACATAACTATACCCTGTTCACAATAAGATTAGACATAAACACAAACCTTTTTTACAGTCCCTTCAACCGATTTTGACTTCTATTCCGTAGGCTTAAGGATGACATTAGAGGCAAAAAAGTAGTTACAATAACAACGGTTTACTGCAGTTTGTCATGCTACCAACGCAATATAAGTCAAAATAGGTTGAACGGACTGTAAAAAAGGTTTGAGTAAATGTCTAATCTTATTGTGAACAGGGTATAGTTACAAATTAATTTACCAGTTAAGTTAGACAATACTTGTCTCTGTCAGTTCTTAGATGGGTGACCTTATTTTAATTGTGAGACCCTTTCCCTTGAGATTAAGGGAAGCAGTACAGCCTTTTGCATCTCATCTATGACTGTAAGTTAGATATCTAGTACGAAAACAAGAACGCCTTAAAATCAATCTTAACCTTAGGAAAGGTACCAAGATTGACAGGTTGCAACATGTTTAATCATGATATTGAACAGCATCTGATCAGACAGACGCAAGATGACTTGCCATTTTGAAAAGTATTTATAATACTTACATATCTACTGAATTTCAGTTTCTTACATCATTCGCTTGTTAGTTTTTGTACAATTCGATAAAAAAAATATGATTGATGATGACATAAAGTATAGGTAGGTAGTTTAAAAAAATTACTTTACCTATCTAATGTCCTAATCTTTATCAAATAAAAGCTTTAGGCACCAACTGGAGTCGTTGGAAGTTATTGATAGACGTGCCAAGAGGCTCGTTGACAATGACTCCCTGGTTAGGGCTAGGCTCCAGAGCCTTGAACATCGCCGCACCGTTGCTAGCCTTAGGTCTTTTATCGGGTACATTTCGGAGAGTGTGCTTTGGAATTGCACGATTTATTTCGCCCATCCCCATTGGACGAGCAAGATACAGCGAAGCGTCATCGCTATATGGTTGAAGTTCCACGGTCTCGAACCAAGCGCTTTTATTCCACATTTATCTCTCTCTATAGCCCGCCTCTCTGTCCCCTGATAAGAATAATCTGGCTATCTTCAATGCACGAGTGAACCGGTTCATAAAAAAAGAAAAAACGTGCAAAATTACGTTCGTGACAAAATATCTAACTTTGTCATAGACATAATTCTGCACGTGCGTAAAAGCTTTTATTTTTTGACAACTGACACACCTATATAAAGTAATTGACTTACGTAATTATTTGTAGCAAAATAAATAATATTTAGAAGGTACATTGAACAGCAAACAAAAGTCATAACATTTTCAGTATTTTACCAATAATTATTCGTAACTTAAAAATAGGGAATGCTTTCACCTCTGTACCTTTGTGCATGAAGTTAGTACCTAGTAATAAATAAATAATAAATAAAATACATTTTTTATTCCAATGTTTATTTTATTGACATAAAGTCTCAAAGTCAAAGTCAAAGTATTTATTTGTGCGATTTCTGGTGATAACAGGTCTTACAGATTTTTACAGAAACTCAAAAATCTACCCTTTGGGCATACACAAAATAGCAATTTCAAATTTAACAATAATAATTTCATATAATGTAACAATATTAGACAATTACATCAATAAAATAAATTAAACAAACTCAAAACCATTCTACTAAATTCAAAATCTTTAGAAATTAATTACATTTTAAAATTAAAAATACAGAGTCACAAGAAATGTTGTCAGCAAGAAATTCGTCAATGGTATGGTGGTCTCTTTTGCATTCTTACACGTTCTTTATGTCTAGACGTTATTATGGAGTCTAGTCTAATGAGTTTTATTAACAGATGACTTAGTTCAATAAAGAGTCTATCTAGTTACAAACAGGATATCACTTCATAATATTTTAAGAACAAAAGAATGAGTAGCAGAATTTTTTGATCTTAGAGATAAACTTGTAAATCAATATTTGACAAAAAGTAGGATGTCATGAGAAGTGTCAACCGATTTTAAACCCTATGTGCAGCATGCGTTGTTATGTTGTTGTGGTTGTTGTTGGACGAACAAAAGTCAGCACACTTTCACCCAACCGTAGCACATATGAGTTACTTGTTTGTCCTTTTTTTAAAATTAATAGTAATAATTAAGATGGTCAGGACCGTCATTGTCCATTATCAGATTTCATCACAACTAGAAGTATTTCAATATAATGTCTTATCTCTTATCATCATCGATACAGTTGAGATTATAAAATAAAAATAGCACGTTACTATACAGTAAGCACTGCATTTTTATAAAATTAATCTTGGTATTAACTTTCACAGTCAAAATATTTATATTTATGTTGATAAGTTACTTGCAAAATCATAAATTTTTCATGTATTATTTATTTGCTAATTTGCGTCACTTTCATTATTATAAAAAAAAATTGTTTAAATAGGTCCAAAATAGACCTGTAACATTCCTTAAATAACTAAGACACAGCAATATAAAAAAAAAACATTTCATGTCTGGTGTGCCTACCTACTCCTATTTAATTAAGCAACAAGAAGATGCACACAAGAAGAAGAGGTGGAAGACAGAGGAAGGGGAGGAGGAAGAGAGGGGAGGTTACAAGAAGATACCTAATAATAATGATGAAAACTGCTTGGCCTTCATAATTCATCACTAACTTCAATAAGTTAGTGATCGCAGTTTGACGCTGTTACCAAGAAGTTACCTAGATACCTACTGGCCCATCCTCTTGACATAATCATGTATTTACTTTTACGATACCAACGATAAAAGGGGACCATGGCCTATTGAAATATTAGCTGATAACTGACACGATTACACATAAAAAAACGACACACAAAAATAGCGCGCGACTGTGCGTGTGGTTTAAGTACTTAATTTTTTTGGAATGTCCCATGGCTAACTTGGGTTAGCCCAAATTCGTGTGAAATACTATATCTATAGGTACATAATTATATTTATATAAATAGACAGTCCGTCACGAACTGAATTTCTAGAAATCGTAACTGAAAACAAGTTTTTATAAGGAAAAAAATTTTTTTTTTCTTTTTTGTTAATAGAGTTATTTTAGGTTTAAGTCTTCGTCGTGTTGTAATAAATAAATAAGCATAAAATCGTAACTATAATATCAAGTAATACATAAAACACCGAATTACAGTTTTAAATAAAATTATGGAAAAAATAAAAGGATATTATTATAAAAAATGACTATTATCCTACATTGAAATTGACACATCACTTTATATTTCAATTTCAATGTTTTGTAAATTAACAAGGTTAACCAACTTTCATTGCTGACCGTACGCGCGTAAAGTCATCTCGATTTAATCATAACATCAATCACACACGAAAGTTATTATGTAAACTGAATAATAGTATAAAATCTTTATTGATAACATTCAAAACATATCAAGGAAATTCTAACAGATTATAAATCTGAATAGTTTGTTTGTTTGAATGTGCTAATCTCCTGAACTACTGATCCGACTTCGAAAATTCTTTCGCCAATTGGAAGCTACATTATTACTGCGTATTAAAAGCTATATCATCACCATCACTTTAGCTTACTATTGGTCCACTGTTGGACACAAACCTCCTCCATCGCGCGCCATTTTTCGCGGTCCTCTGCCTTCCGCATCCAGCAACCACCAACTACCTTCTTCAGGTCATCGGTCCATCGGGCTAGACAGCGTCCCACGCGGTTCGCGGTCTCCTCTAGGACAAGTCTGCTCCATCGGCCGTAGATCCGGCGACAGACGTGACCTGCCCACCACCACTTCGGCTTGCTGATTAAAGGCTAAGTATTATTATAAAAATAGGGATCCATAAGAAAATTTACGCGAACGAAGTCACGGGGAAAGCTGCTATTATGTTTGACAATTATATGTAACTAGCTTTTGCCCGCGACTTCGTCCGCGTGAATGTCGGTTATCGCGGATGCAGACGAAGTCGCGGATTAAAAAGTAGCCTATGTCCTCAGGATTCAAGCCATTTTCATACCAAATTTCATGAAAATCGGTCTAACCGTTTCATCGTCAAAGCGTAACAGACAAAGTTACTTTCGCATTTATAATATTAGTATGGATAATACAAGGGGCTCACAGTTCATTGACGATGTTATTGTTTGTAAATGATTATCTAATCTAATATATAAAATTCTCGTGTCACAGTTTTCGTTCCCGTACTCCTCCGAAACGGCTTGACCGATTCTGATGAAATTTTGTGTACATATTGGGTAGGTCTGAGAATCGGCCAACATCTATTTTTCATCCCCTTTTTTTCACCCTTTTTTCATCCCCTCGGGACAGGACAACGTCTGTCGGGTCAGCTAGTGTATAATAACAATTTCAATTCAATTGACATTGATAAGCGATCGATCAATGAAATCAATGATGGATTTGTCGTAGCCAAGTATAATTTGATCATTGTTTATACCAGCCAGTGAAACCGTGCTGAAAATTGGTCATGGTGGATAATATTATTTAAATACCATTCCTTGCGAAAGAAATAACTGAAATAAGCGTTGGATATCGTTTGATAATCACATAGAAGAAAATATATTTAGATAATAGTAAACTTTATATGCAGCGTTATTTATTATACGACAAATAATTAGAAAAGACACAGTTAAAAAAAAAAGAAGATAGTCATCGGTTTGCTTTTTCCATTTTCTTTCCAATTTGAGTGTACAATTGTACATTGCCAATCCATACTTTAATCACAGCTTTAATATTATAACTGCAAAAGTAACTCTGTCTGTTACGCTTTTACGATGAAACGGCTGAACCGATTTTGATGAAATTTGGTATGAAAGTAGCTTGAACACTGGGGAAGGACATAGCGTACTTTTTAATCTGCGACTTCGTCTGCATCTGCGATAACCGACATTCACGCGGACGACTTCGCAGGCAAAAGCTAGTAATATAATAAAACTACTCGTGAAAGTAATTTCAATATTAGTAAAAAAAAAAATACTTTATTGGTGTGTTATTGGTGTTCAAATGTGGAACGCAATTTTTCTTTTATTTCCAATTACATTCTTTTTTAATACTCGTAATGTCAGAAAATAATTGAATGTTATGTTATATAATATCACTTTCTCCTAAGTAATTGAAGTCACACCTCTTTATACTGAGACGGAAATATAAACAAAAATAAATATACCTGGCTTTTACTGACTGTCTCTCGATCTTTGTAGTGTTTCATCACCATCTGTTTTATTTATTTAAACAACGACGTTCAAGACAGAATTATTGATTATGAAATACAAAAAAAAAAAATTATGATCTAAAATTAAAACTACCGAATTTCAAGTAAATATGTACAATTACCCAAATGACCGTGTGGTGCCGGCTGCAAATGGCACCACCCCATTTCTACCCGTGGGTGTCGTAGAAGGCGACAGAGGATATTGACCAGAGGATGGGCAGCAGCGTCCTTCTGAGTACCATAACACCTACTGCGATTGTCAAAATGCATCGGCCAAGCATGGCGATTACGGCTGAACCCCCCCTTGGGGGAAACCTAGCAATGGGCTTCTAAAAGTTGTCATGATAATGATGAGGTACAATTAGGTCTAAGATATATTTAAAATGTATTATGTACCTACCTACTTATTAAAAATACTACTGTAGATTAGTAGTAGTTTTAATAAGTAGGTAGGTACATAATTTACATGTACCACAATAAATGAAAAGTACGTTTATGGCGTGATATTGTCAAGGGTCAAAGTGACAATTTATTTAATATTTTTACTCAACTTCTTGCAAACAAATATAACATCAAAATTTTCTGATTTTCTTAACAAATTACGCTTTGATTTTACAATTACGCAACGAATTTCAAATTAATGCACGGTACCTACCTATCCTATCCTATATAATTATGTGTGTTGGAAAAAAGTTTAGCAATGGCACTAAGAACACGTATTCGTACAAAACTGAAAAAATAAATTGCTGCTTTGACCTTTAATCTCTCCAAAACCAATGGATTTCCATGTGTGTCCTAGTAGAAAAAACCGGACAAGTGCGAGTCGGACTCGCTCAACGAGGGTTTCGTACAAATTTTTAGGTACATAATACATATCCATACTTCCATACTAATATTATAAATGAGAAAGTAACTCCCGTCACGCTTCCACAATGAAACGGTTAAACCGGTTTTGATGAAATTTGGTATAAAAATAGCTTGAGCCCTGGGAAAGCACATAGGGTACTTTTTAATCCGGGACTTCGTCTGTATCTGCGATAACCGACATTCACATGAACCAATCGCGGACAAAAGCTCATTTTAAATAAAGAATATAATATTTTAAATTATTGAATTACAAATGGATAGTTTTCAGACTTTTCCCTGTATTTATAGTATAAGAAGAATACTTGCCAAATTTCGTAGTTCTAGGTCAACGGAAAGTACTTTGATCTTACTCGTACTCTCTTGAGTGTATCGAAATGTACGTTTTTTGTGACATAAACGGCCGTATCTTTTTTTTAACTTAAACACTAACTTAAACTTTCATTTTTTCACAGCTTCAAGGGACCGTGGACTTTAGTGTATGGTTTTAATTGAACTCGATATCTCTACGCTTTCCCGAGATAAAGGGTCTTGACAGACAGACAGACAGACAGACAGACAGACAGAAAAACAGACAGACAGACAGACAAACAGACAGACAAACAGACAGACCGATAGACAGACTGACAACAAAGTGATCCTATAAGGGTTCCGTTTTTTCCTTTTGAGGTACGGAACCCTAAAAATGATCCTAATAATTGGTACAATATGTGGTTTAAGTATCGGTCACTAAGTACAAGTCACCCTATGTTAGAAAATGAAGTAAAAAAATATTTTTGTGCGACTAACTTTTTCATTTTATTCCTTTCTTTACACGACAATTACAAGGTTTTTCGTCTCGAAAAAGACAAAGGGACCGTGTAATTAAATTCTACACTTAAAAAAATAACGTTAAAACGGTAATATCAATTCAGAAGCGACAGAGCCTCTAGCAAAGTTAGGGGCCTGTCATGCCGTCTGTTAGCTGAATATTTTATTATTATTTCATTGACTACGAGGCATTAATGTATTCATTTTCATTGTTTTTATATGAGCGAGCTACAAAATCGTTGGGTAAAATATTCTCCTTTAAAGTCTTCAATCAAAACTGAACTCTAGCCATTATATCTGAATAGGTACGTGTGTAAACATTACCAATCAATTGACATATTTTTGTAACCTATCTTAACGCGATACCACCAGATTACTGAGGGTAGAGGCACAGTATAAATATTAGTACTACCGTACAGTAGCGACACGCCGCCGCCGCGCCTCTCTTTGAAACACTGCGTCACCTCTTCCCGAATCCCGCGAAGAACGTGCTCTTGAAACTGCTATTAGTTCTCGCGGCGTGTAGTTACGCACGTATTTGTAGTCTGTTATTTTGGTAGTAGTGTAGGTAATTAAATCGTTTTGTTTGATCGTTTTTATGGTGTGTCTTATGTGTGGTGGAGGCAAGGAACACGATCTCTGTGTATGAAAGTGTCCGTTAAAATGTGCCACATAATGGCGCAACAATCGCGACCGAGTAAAAATGTTCTAACTCGGCATACTTCAATCTGTTACCAACTGCTTCATTCACGGATCTATGGCTACATTCATACCATACCCTGTGCCTACGCCAGCGCCATTTTGGCGGGTTACGGAACTGTTACCTTGCTGCATAAAGCTGGAGCCTTTTTCATCTTTCCCCCCATTTGAGATAGTGCCCATTATCTCTACCACACCTGCCACACTCTATACAAACGAAACGATATAATTGCGTACACTACTACTAAAATAACAGACTGTACAGATACGTGCGTGTGTGTGCGTGTCTACGCGCCGCGAGCACTAAAACGCAGTTCCCAGAACAGTCGTTCGACGCGGGGAGAGGTGAGGAACATTTTCGGAGGGAGGCGGAACGTGTCACTACGGTACGGTAGTGCTAATATTTATACTGTGCCTCTACCCTCCGTACAACAGATTTTGTATGAAATTAGCAAACTTTGACATCACTTGTTTGCCAACTCAATTACTAACTATTTATTGATGTCGAAGCAAATCGAAATTGAAACGATTTGTATTTTACAGTTAACTGAAAATTAATCAGTGTTTCCAGGGCTAAATCAAAATGTTTTTTCAGAGTTTAGTCTTGGAATTATTGGTTATTAGTGTCTTTACCCGTTATGTACAGAGGCCAGCGCATCAAGCTACACCAATCTGTCACATTTGATAGATTTTCAACTTTATTCCAAAAGGTTAAGGTTCATATTCAATTCAGAAAATTTGACAGTTTGATATGGCTTGATGTGACTCTACTTATTCCAGTAGGCTATCAAATAAAAAAGTGAAAATCTACCTGCGCTACATCCTAGTGTTCCAAAGTAATCGAACAACACACTTCAGAATATCCCTGGCGTTAGATATTTTTTTATTTTCCTCATACCTTTTTTACCCTATTATTTTTATGCTATTGTGTCACTTACCTATGTATGTAAAACATAAATAACACGTATTATGTTACTAGCATTTTTCCCGCGACATCATTCGCGTGATTTTTCTTATAGATCCCTACTTGTTTGATAATAAAATATAGCTTATAGCACTCAGTGTTAACGAAGCTTCCAATTGGCAAAAGAATTTTCAGAACCAGACCAATAGTTCCGGAGATTGGCGCGTTCAAATAAACAAACAAACTCTTCATTTTAAATTTATTTGAAAAAAAATAGATTGTTGTATTAAAATTGCACCCTGTGACCACTCCATGGACTTCTTGGGTCTTGGTTCGACTCATACAAAAATACTGGAAGTGTTGACTCAATACCTTACTTTTAAGAAAATTTCCAGGTCTCATATTTTTTGCGAATTTTCATAGAAATATATATTATATCGATGCGAATTTTAGTTTTCTTTTTTGTTGTAATTATTTTATTTTTCTGTAAATACTGTAAAAGTTCAGACCGTGCTGAACTCTTAGGGTACCGGATCGTTTTATGTATTTTTGTGTTGTGGTCAGATATGGTGTACTAGGAGTCGCAGATTCTTTTAAATTTATTTATTTATTTATTCACCCAACATACAAATATCCTTACAGGCTAGACCCAATGCGATATTGTAGCACACTTTAACTATAACACTAACACTTCAACACAAAAAATAAATAAATAGTTTAACCGTTACTATAGCAAATCTTATAGGTAGCTATTCTTTCAAATTCACCCAAAGAGCAACAGAATAATATTCTGTTGACATCGACATATTATGTCGATGTCATCAACAATGAGGTTAAATTAGAGGACAAACCAAGAGAGTACTTTTATATTGAACTAGCAACACGTCGCGGCGCCAGGCTGAACAATGCCTTGTTATAAAAATAAGACTAACGATTCTAAATTCGAAATGCTTTCTAGAACGAATCCAGAGTGTTTAGACGAAACATTTAGTCAAATGGACCAGCAGTGCTATTCTGTTGCAATCTCCCCGGTGAACATCTAGATGAAGTGAGCTGTCATCGGTTCCGATACTAGAAATCGACAAAGCAGACGGACGGATGACAGCTCACTTCACCTAGGTATTCACTGAGGGAGATTGTAACAGAAAAGACACACAGCATGACATAATTATGCATGCAACCTTTACAGTAACTAGGTACTATATCGTTAACTAAGTGAGCAAATTGTAGTTTCGTTTCGTCTTGATACCACTGCAACAGAAAACATTAATCAATCATGTGTTATACCTACGGTACGCATTGTGATCTTGTAATGGGCATGAAAACAAATGATTGCTAGGTGCAATTTCATTAGATCGGAGTCGCGTAGGTATTAGGTCTACCGACTAGGTAGATTTTTCCACTACGGCAATGATATTAAAAATACGCTACAATTACGCTGAAAAAGTTTTGCAGTTTGGATACAATATTTTTTACATGCGCAAATAAGCAAATGTTACGCGCAAAAACATACTTACTAATTATCTGCCTAGTGCGCTTGAACCTCGTAATCCGTAGTTCCTTTTTGTAACCCCGTTTCGTAATTACGTTTCGATTGGTGATGTTAACTATCTACCTACTACCTACTGGACCTAGGTCTCCCCCAAGGTGGGTTCAGCCATAATCGCCATGCATGGCCGATGCGTGTTGGCGATCGCAATAGGAATTATGGTACTCAGAAGGATGCTGCTGCCCATCCTCTGGCATCTATACCCCTCTGTCTCCTTCTAGTACGACACCCACGGGTAGAAATGGGGTGGTGCTTTTCGCGACCGGCACCACACAGTTAACGCAAACACAGTAGGAATAATCTATTCGTACATATCTGATATATTCACAAAAAAAATATTCCTACCGTAGCCACCCATTATATTCAAATTATAAACCACACAGAACAGTCTTATTGTCAGTATTCTTAACGTAGTAGGGTACGTCAAAAATCTGTGTGAACATAAAAATAATATTATTACAACAAAATACTGCAACAATTTCTGAAAAATTATGGTTTCTTGTAAGCGTATTTAATTTGTTCCATTAAAAATAAATATAATTTTGTATTCACACTTCACGGCTCGTTTGACATAAAATTTACGCAAAGTAATGGTCGGTTTTATGCCATATATTTTTAACAAGTCGTAGCATATCCAACAAATATATTATTATAAACATCGAATTTTCTACGCCCCGTAGAGTAGACCTAAAAAAGGAAATTCGGCACTTTAACAAAAATGCTCAGTGGAAAAATATGAAACTCAAATAATGTTTGATAAATGACGATAGGTTCGCCTCCTGCCACATGGTTCACGGATGATGAAGTAGCTTCTCAGCCGTAAAGCTATACGTAGAAATAATAGGTATCCTTCCATTCCTTCGAGACTAAAGACTGCGATAGTAAAAACGATTTGAAACATAGTATAAGTATTCTGTGACATAGGTATGCATGTTAATTAATTCGCGTCCAATGCCGAACGCTCAGGAGCCTCACTCACCATGACAATGATATTTTGTTCATCAACAGTTTTTTTTTCATTAAAAAAAATTGAAAAATACCAGCTAAGTCTGCGTCAGCGTTTTGTGCGTAAAAAACGTACGAGCAGACATATTGTATGTAGATAGTAGGTAGGTTCTAGCCGTTACTGAGCGGACAAGAAATAGGATCAATTTTGTTTGACCAAGTTTGATCGATGGTTACATCCAATTTTACTACGCACACAACTGAACTAGGTAATGTTTTATCCTAAGGCGGTTACCCTAGGTGCGGCAAAACTGTTTATACGGGCGCCTAGTCTAACAACAGACATTTTTAAATCAGTTTTGTTCCTGTACCTAAAACTTACTTGCCACAACGGGGTGTTTAAAAATGAAAACAAACCTAACATGATATAATTAATTCCTCAAAATATATTCATAAAGCTAACTAAAAGTGGCAAGTCCAGAAGACACCGAATTGGTTTAAGTTTAATTTAGTTTTTTGGTAAACACCATAAAAGTATGATTTCACCTTTAAAAGTTCGGAATCCAAGAAACTCGCTCTCGTTATACTTAGTTGCGTTGGAATAGGGATCATTAATTTCATAAACCTTTATTCGATTATTTTCTACGACTCCTATAACTGTGTCCTTGATGACAACAATATTGTCTATGGTATTTATTTTATTTATTGGGGGCTAATAAACGGCTACAATATAAGATATTACATGTTGAAACAGGATAATATATGGAGTAGTATCAATATTGCAGCCCTCTACATTATCCGCATATTACAAATCAATTATGGTAATGAGTGCCACTAAATGAGCATTCAAATGAATTAATAATGACTACCTGAAAATAATGCAATAAAGAATAATATTTAAAAAATAATACCTACCAAATACAAAATTAATAACAATTTCAAATATAATAATAATTAAAATTTAAGATTAAAAAATTAAAATATAATAATAACAATAGGCAAACAGTGAGAAACAAGAAAAAACAGAAAAACAACAAAATATGACTAACAATAATTAATAAGTACTATAATTTTTATCACGTAAAATTTTCATAACACTACATTTGAATTTAGATTTTGAGCACATAAAAGTATCATTATCTACAAAATTGTGATTACAAGAATCTACCATACGACGAATAGGGCAGCGCTGGCCAGAATTAGTGCGACAGGTGTTGACAGCAAACAGAGTAGTATAAATTAAATATGTGTTTGCATTTATACTTGCCTATACCTTTTTCATACTTATAGATTGAGAAAAACGGATTAACTCACTGTATTGCCGGTTTTGTCCAACTAGTTTCGATGAAAAGGGATCACGGTGTAAGTATATTGGATTAATTGGAATAGAGTTTCTAAAAGCTGCTTGCGGTAGGTTTGATTCGGGAAAAATGTAACGTCACGTAAGAGTTTTGCGTTATACCTCCTCCGTACGCCTTGAATTTAGTCCTTAGCAGCACCCATTTTTAGGGTTCCGTACCTCAAAAGGAAAAAACGGAACCCTTATAGAATTACTTCGTTGTCCGTGTGTCAAGATTACTCGTGTGTATTAGATTTTCGCGTGTGTGTGATTTCTCAGTAACACGTGGAGGTATCAAGTCAAATTAACATCAGGTACTCATATCCCTTGGAGCAGGGATACAATCAAACTTTTAAGTCAACGTAATCAAAAGTTACAACCTTTTATGCCGCATATTTTGACACTCGCAAGGAATTAAAACCTATAGGGTACTTCCAGCTGGCCTAGAATCATGAAATGTGGCAAAAAGCATTGTCATGTAGCGCTCAAGTAAAGGAAGAAATCTGAAATTCGTAAATTTGTAGTTACATCACAAAAAAAATCTTTTTTTTTGCGATTACCAACTTATTTTGCAGTTGGTAAACTAACCGATAACTACAAGTTTGTACGGAACCCTCAGAGCGCGAGACCGACTCGCACTTGACCGGCTTTTTTATTTGTAACGGAACAACATACTCAATTTCAGGTCTTGTACTAAATCTGGTTCAATTAAAAGCAGATCCTAATCTTGTTTAGCAAAAAGGTTGATTCAAAACTGATTTTCGTTTTATTTTTTTACAGTGTTGATAATATTATAGAAATTTCAAATCTCAATTCGTAATGTTCTTTTTTAATCCTTGGATGTGGAACCGAAAAATTGAAATGGAAGTGTAATTATTTAATATCATTTGCAACAAAGTACTGAAATGACAAATGAGGTCGTGATAATAAATAAGTATATAATATCTACTATTTAAAACAAATGATAATTATGTAGGTATTTATGTTAGCATGTGCACTAATTATGCAGTTACAGTTACAAGAGGTCAGCTGGTTATTTCATATCCGTTTAGATTTATTACGGTTTAGTACTTCCTAACTGTCCTAATGTAGCAGGCTAGATTAATAATATTGTTTATGTGAGAATCAATTTTATCAGCATTTCCGATATCAATTCTGCTTGAGCACGATTTTAGTCTAAGAATTCTTTAAACGAAGTATGTAGGCTAGGAAGTATTTGAACTCCTGATAAAACCATTGATCTTGAACCGTGCGTATTGGTAACAATTAAGGCCATTTATCAGGTTCATTGAACTCGGCCAATTGAGACGAAAGTTAGATGATTCTGTATTTACACGGACTTCGACTATATGTCAGTAAAAAAAAAACGTTACTCCTAATATTTTTTATTTTATTTTATAATAATAATTATCTTGACTTGGGTCGCGAAGTAGTCGACATGTGAAATGTGAGTACAGCATTCATTGTGCCGATAGTTGTGACGGCCAATGAAATAATAGCCAAGAGCCACGACAGCAGGAGCTGGAGTTGGAGGGCTTAATAAATTCAGAAAGCGGTACTCCTGAAACCGGCGCATATTGTTAGAAGAGTCCTCTTTTAGGACCGCACCAGGAACCACTGTTAGTTTGGACCCCGTTTCTGATAACGGTGGGCTACTATGTCGTATATTTTTAAGGTTTCTTTTACACATAAGCACGGAATTTATCTTTTCCATACTTGTAAATACACAAGTATGAAAAACGTGTGTATTGTTACACATTATAGATTGAGAAAAACGAATTAACTCACTGTATTGCCGGTTTGGAATGACGGATAGGATCGGTTACATTTTGCGTAAGAGATATGATATCAAGGCAGTTTACCGTCCTCTAACACAAGTCAGGCAATGGCTACGCTCTCCGAAGGGCAGGGAGTTATTGAAGGGACCTGGGGTACAGTTAGTTAATCGTTAACAGTGCCTGCTGGGGTATATGCAATACCCTGTGAATGCGGCAAAAGCTACGTGGGTGAAACGCAGAGACACATTGACACACGCATCAAAGTACATATAAGAAGTGTCAGGAGCGGAGATAGCAATGCTTTAACAGTCACCGAGCATGTGATGGAGTGTGGGCCGAATCACTTTATACAGTTCGACAAAGCCTCCGTACTAGCGATAGAGAAGTTCTTTGTTCCGCGAAAAATACATGAGGCTATTGAAATAAGCCGACGCCCAAACTTTAATAGAGACGGTGGTTCGTCCATATCTCCATCATGGAAACCACTACTTAATATGGTGAAACCCGTTACAAAGGAAGGACTAAAAAGTGATATTGTGGTCAGCTCAGTGTGTGTGTTTCAAGCAAGATACTTTTCAGCCACCCCTACCACCTCTACCCTCGCAGTTGTCCGCGCGGGCGCAACGCGCCGTTACGCGCGGCTGCCCGCAGTGTACTTCGCAGGAACGCGACGGGCGGTGTGTCATCCTGTGGAACTCCTTGAGAAGGATGTCCGTATGAAATATTTAAAAAATCCTTTTCTGTCCGTGGCAAGTCGTGTTAGTCATGATTTGATCATCATCTGTTCGGAACGAGCGTCGGCGTTGATATGACAGCCAGATATTCAGTAAATACCCTTTTATTTTTCATTCATTCATTCATTCAAATAAAAATCCTATGTCCAAAATAAATAATAATGAGAAAAGTAATAGTCTTATGTTTCGTCACTCGTCCCACTTATCTAATACAGCGTTATTACCTTCGTCACTAAGCGAGGGATATAATAATGGATATTTTTCCCGCCAAAAGCTGACGCTCCTGTCACATTGCTTCATTAGAGACTGTCCGGTGACCCATGTCTGTGTCGATGAAAAAAACGCATGAACATCTCTCATAATTACTAAGTACATCGCATTTTTCTAAGAGCTGCTGAAATATTTAAACAGGTTAATAACATTAAGATGAAAAGGAATATAAAAAAATACACATACACAATAACGAGGGGTGTTAGATAAAAAGTGAGAATGAGTATGACGCAATGATATTTTATTAAATGTTATTTTATTATTCGACGTAGTCAACTTTCAGGTTTAACTTTGTATATCCCTTTTTCTAAACCTAAAATAATAATAATAATAATTCCCTTTCAGAAATTTTTACCGTTTTTTTTGGTTCGATATTTAAAAAAAAGGTTATAATAAGGTACGGAACCCTTCGTGCGCGATTCTGACTCGCACTTGGACAGTTTTTTTTATTATCATCATAATTATCTAATGTCTGGGCTATGCCTGCCAGTATTTATTTTTTTCTTTCCAAGTACAATGAATCCATTATCACTATTTTTTTAACACCAATGAAGGAAAACATCTTAAGGAAATGTAACTTATGAGGAAAATTTGAGCCCAATATCGGAAATCCGCCTCAAGCAAACGTGATAAGCAATTCTCATGCCTACTCTGTATGAGAATAGGGCTTTGCCTTGCAGTGAGACAATACTAGGCTGGTGCTATTATTGACCTTGATTTATTTTTATTATTATACAAGAACATATTTACATTTTCGTATATTTTTATCCATAATAAATATATTCAATTAAAAAGAATCATGGCTGGATTAGTACAAAAAAAAAAGATGTTTAGAGAAGTCGAAATTCTAATTCTTATATTCTTGGGTACTTATAGAGTATCTTCAGGCATTTACAATATTTTTAAAACCCTGCAAAAAATTAGAGAATAGTTTAACGAAATACTCATTATTTCAGGACGAAACGGCGACTGACAGTAACAGTGACACTGACATTCGCCGTTTCGCAGTTCTTACACTGAAATTGCATCGCTTTATGGGAAATAGTATCATAAATAATGATTATTTTTTTCCACCCACTTGTCACATCACTTGTCTGCCAATTTAATAAATCCGTAAACGTCGCTTATAACTTTCTTTTTTTTTAAACAGAAAATGGGCATCGAGATGAAACGAAAAAGTGCTATTTTCAATTCGTAATATTTTAATTATGCAGGGGCTTAAAAATGTGGTAAGTATATCAATCTACTCCTGGTAATGTATTCTTGACATTGGAAAATATTTTAAACGCTCTCAATTTTTATTTTCATACAAATGAATGTATGGGTCTCGCCATGATTCTTTATAAAATACTTCGTATCCCATCGGTTTCGGGAACAGGGTACACAACTTATTAGTTACTAGCTTTTGCCCGCGACTTCGTCCGCGTGAATGTCGGTTATCGTGGATGCAGATGAAGTCGCGGATTAAAAAGTAGCCTATCTCCTTCCCCAGGGTTCAAGCTATCTTTATACCAAATTTCATTTAAATCGGTTCAGCCGTTTCATCTTGAAAGCGTAACAGACAGAGTTACTTTCGCATTTATAATATTAATAAAGTAAAATGTAATAAAGTATATAAAGTATGGCTTATTTTTACTATTTGTTATAAATTAAAGTCGATTGATATGAGAGTTGATTAGATACTACATGTGTATTAGCAGTAAGTAATGCGACTATGCCGTCTTAGAAAACGGCTTTCCCCATATCCACAAGCAAGTGCCTTCAAGTGCCTTCCGGGAGTTAACTGTTTGAAAGTTAAGTTAGCAAGTCGACTTGCTGTGAACGTCTGTTTACACGGTACAAGTAGGTTGCAAAATAGCTTTAATCGCTACAGTGTTTAGTCCAGCATTCTACCCGTTACCTACATCCGTGCCTATTCTGATGGCCACTATGATTTTGTACCAGGAAGTCGTGTCACTGCATCCAATGATGCACTTAGCACCAATCTTTTAATAATACAGTCATCTATGCAACTGCATAAGGTTTTTATGGTTTCTTTTGACAGTGTTTAAATTGTTAGTGTGTAGACACTTAATTAATATAAATAATTTCGCGTGCACGTGCAATCAAACGTGTTCTGTTTTTATTAATTGGCGGGGTTTTACACAAGCTAAAGATTTGTAAAAAAATATACCTATATAATTAACTTAATTTTCTGGTATAGGCATAAGAATCCAAAAATAACGATTTAACTAGTTGATAAGGAAAATTCCATAAAACTCGATAAAAGTGACGGTTCTGATTTATTATTGCAAATAAAACATAGCCCACATTTGAAAAAGACGACAAAAAACTTGCCTAGTGGTAGGTACCTAATGAAACTTATACCTAAATGAATACCTAATCAAGCATATTATTAATAGATCATGCAAAACAGGTTTTGTATAAAATGTATCGTGCGGTTAACGTTAGTCACTGATAAATACTTCATTGATTCGAATTACCAGGAATAGTTGCGCAAAGTATGTGGGCAGACCACGAAGTAAGTATAACTATTATACATACTTACTTCGTGGGGCAGACGTACATTTTTAGCATCATCTGTATAGGTACGAGAGAGGTATTTCGAAAACTACGTCTTTACGTTTAAATAAACCGTATGCCCGAAGGGACATCATCATCATGTCAACCTTTTGACTCCCACTGCGGGGCATCGGTCTCCCCCAGGGGGGGTTCAGTCGTGATCGCCATGCTTGGCCGATGCATGTTATCGATCGCAGTAGGTGTTATGGTACGGTCGAACAAGCTAATTGGTTTACAGGCAAAAATATTCATCTTGCTATCATACTAACAATTTATTTATTCATTTTTTTTAGTACGTAGTACCAGGGATACCTACGTGCTCGAGATAAGAAAATGGAATAAAATAAAATATTATGAGTGTAGTAGAAAGATGAAATTTTTTGCCTGTAAACCAATTAGCTTGTTCGACTGTACTCAAAAGGGCGCTGCGGCCCATCCTCTGATCAATACCTCTCTTCTGTAGCCTTCTACGACACCCCCAGGTAGAAATAGGGTGGTGCTATTAGCGGCCGCCACCACACGGCTTAGCAAAAGAAAGGGACATACCATCGGCAACAATTGGGAAGTTCCATACAAACCTTATTTACCACCTTTATTGAGTTTAAAGGATGTATTTTCAATCATTATTCTTTTGACTCACCTTCGTAATTTTAGTAGCAATACAAACTCCTAGAACCAGCGATTTCGGCTGTGCGTTGTCTGTCAGTGATTTTAGGTGCTTACCTACGCATGTTATTTTTTGCCACTGATAAAGTATTCATTCCTCGCAAGTTCTCGTATATTTTTATGAGATTTTATTTGTCCTATTTAACTTTAAGTTTAACATAGCAACCGCTTTATATACGTTTAGTCTAAAATACTTATCATTAACAGACAGGTTTGCTGAAACTGTTTTCACAAATAAATAAGTATAAAACAACAGGTACACGCTACTTATTTTAAGTAAACAAATCTTCTTAACCATAACTAGTATGAAATTAATTCTTAATAAGATAAAAAAAATATATCATGAAAAAGAAACGCCGGTTGGGCGAAACTCCACTCTTTCATGAATATTTTTTCTTACATTTAAAGCTAGTTCAATATTCTTGATAAGTACTATCTATTACTTTCTTGTTCTACAGGTGTAAGCAGTCAGCAGCAGTCGGCAGTCTGTTGTTGTTGTTGTTGATGCAGTTATTGTTGTTGTTGTTGTTGTGTTGCTAAGCTTTTCGTTCTCTGAAAATTGTTTGCATTTTCCGGCTTTTACTCTACGCTGTGGTCTCCATTGTTTTCTTTTTCATATTCATACCTTTGTATCAATGACAATATTCTCGTAAACATAGTCACAATGTATTCATCCGAACACAAGGAAGAGTGATAAATATCGTTAGGAATGATATCCAGCCTGTATTATTTAGCATGACAATAACGCGGGAAAAAGCCGAAGATCGTGTCTTTGCAGGAATATTGTTTTATTATGAATAGATAACACAGCCATAGTTTTGTTAAAACGTTCAATAACGGCATATCTAAATGTTTGTTTTTGTATCTCAATGTTTATAACAGGAGACACGAACTCGGCATCAGTCCTTTGTTTTTTATTATAATAAGTAAATACTTTATATTGATTGAACACATGTTGTTTGTAATGATAATTTAAAGGAAACAGAGAATCTGGTTTAAGGACCTCTTGACTTTATGAGATCTTGAAATAGGTTTCCGATTTTTTCCAATATGGAGTAATACAATATTGAGGTTTCCTTGGCAATTCAAATATACTTTACGACTACATACATCGTGTAACATTATTTCAGAATTAATTTAATAAATTGTTGAACGTAAACAAGTTATGGGAAATCTCTCTAGTAGCTCAATATTGTTCAATAAAATTGTTGAACGTAAACAAGTTATGGGAAATCTCTCTAGTAGCTCAATATTGTTCAATAAAATTGTTGAACGTAAACAAGTTATGGGAAATCTCTCTAGTAGCTCAATATTGTTCAATAAAATTGTTGAACGTAAACAAGTTATGGGAAATCTCTCTAGTAGCTCAATATTGTTCAATAAAATTGTTGAACGAAAACAAGTTATGGGAAATCTCTCTAGTAGCTCAATATTGTTCAATAAAATTCTCTTTCAGTTACTGTTTCCTTCCAGTAAACTATCTACCTACTTATTATTCACAAAACATTTTGATTAAATTTTCTGTAGATAGATAGGTACCTGTATAGTGTTGCAAAATATTTTGTTTCAGTCAATCATTCTCATAATTTGATAAAAGTAGGTATACCTACGTAGTCAGTCGGCACCCAGAATTCCAGATTAACACAGAAATATGATTAATGATAAAACTGGGAAGCCTAATAAAGAAACGATAATTAATCATCTAGGTACCTAGCAAGTGGAAGGCCGAGGTTAAATAATTAACCACGGTCAGGAATGATTTTTACGGGATCTTTTTTATTTAGAAAGAGGTTCAGGTAGTTCAAGATCCTAATTGGCAACGATTCAGAATTTGCATCGAGAATCGAGAACATTCTTGACAATTTTTTTATCGTTTTGTTTATGTTTACGTATATAGGGTGACTGGTAATTAGTTTACGATACTTAAACACGTGATTGTGTTCATGATAAATAACTTTCCCAAAGAAAAAATGTTTTTTGTACTGGTTCACTTTAGGTCACAAGCGTGCGCGCGCGTGAATTTCATACGGCTGTTGTTATTGTGATAAAAGTGAACCAGTACAAAAAACATTTTTTCTTCGGGAAAGTTGTTTGTTATCATGAACACAATCACGTGTTTAAGTATCGTACACTAATTACCAGTCACCCTATGTACGTTAGGTAGCTACTATGTTACTGTATTTTTATTTTATTAAGTAAATGCTAAAAGGTATAAAAATAATATAAAAGCCGTAATGGCTGTTTCTATTTTTACGTTCACTTTTTCCCTATAAGATAAACTTTATCAATAGGTAGGTATATGGTACATTTGCATGGGTTTTTTATTTGGGACTTTTCCATAGTGTTTCCACTTTGACATAACATAAAATCGGCCTGAAGTAATATTGGCATAGGCTACACTTATTTCTTGATATTTTAGTCTCTTATCAGGTTACGTAGTAGTCTTTCTCAAAGTTTTATATCCTTTATGATCATGCTTACCCTTCATGATCATGCTAAACCTTTTATTGACTAGGAAGCACAATGCCTACCTTGCAATATGACGATGCAGCATTTGAACCAAACCTTATAATAATAATAATAATAATAATTTGTCATTTATTCTCTCTTCACAAAGCTGACTTAAAGTTAATGTGCACAAAAACGTTTTAGCTGTATTCCACCTTTGTGAGAGACTGGTGCCTAATATAGGTTTTTGGGAAAAACCTGTGTCACAGGTCACCAGGCCCCTTCCATAGCTAGAATTAGCTTTTACAGAGTTAAAATGCAAACACAAGTAAAAGTGTTAAACAATAAGCATAACAAAAATTCAAAACTAATTAAGAGTTAAACAATATAACTTATAATGACTATAAGGTGCCCCAAAGATTAACAGTTCGCCGTCAGTCTCCAATCTCATCAGGCGTCCTGCCATCCAAGGCAAGTCCAAGGCAATGATCGAATTGCTTCCACACATTAGTAAACATTTGTTTTAATCTCTTCTTATAATATTTCCAGCTACCTTGATCACGGCGGCGGCGGGCACCACAGTAGGCTGGACTTCGCCCACTCTGCCCATCCTACTAGCCCCAGACTCACCCATACAGACATCAGCAGATCAGAGCTCATGGATCGCCTCACTTATGATATTATGTTCAGGTACTACAGCTTTTATACTACTACGTAAGAAACCTCTTATTGGAACGAAGTCCCTTGATGCGGCTTGCGGTTACGCGTAACATTGCTCTCTAAACACAACTGTGTTTAGAGAGAAATGTTACGCGTAAGATTTTTGTGTTTTACCCCCTCCATACTCCTTTCTCTTTCTCTTACGCGCGTTCTCTTTCTTTCTCTTTTGAAATACGTGAGGAACTTAGTTCCTGACGGGGCCTCTGACCGCACACGTTTTATGTATTTATTTATGGAAAACAAAAAAATACAGAATACAGATTGCATAGGCAGCACAGAGTTTCAAAGTTCAAGTTCAAGTTTCAAGACCGTATTCCTAAGTATGTGTAGGCACACAACGTGAATATATAAAAAAGTAAACAAGTCTCTAAGAAAAGTTAACAATAAAAACGTACTTATGTGGGTACCCATCTTAACTGAACTAAACTAGCCTAAAGTATCTAAAAAACCAGCTGCAGGAAATAAACCTGAAGCTAACTTTTTAGATACTTTAGGTACTTTTTATTTTTTTGCACACGTTTCTTTTTGATGGTCACATAATCATGGTTGTGGTTAGTGATATCATGAAATGATTATATATTTTAAATATCAGTCACTCCACGTTTGAGCAGTAGAAACAAAGAACGCGGTGTCTCTTAGGACATTGACCACAACAGATAGAAAATCAAACGTCATGTGATTTCAATTTCAAGTGATGAGAAATAAATGAGGTCATGCTTATAAAGAACAAATACACTCACGTCTAGACTCCATATCGAGGCTATCCATTTATTTGCATACCTCATTGGAAAGTGGAAACTCTCCGCTCAAATTGACACGATAAATTAAGTTTCCCAAAGGCATTACATATTTAGTCAGGACATTAATCCAAGTCGTAACATGATCGCGGTTCTCTGTCCCTCTCTCTTCTCGTTTGGTAATCCCAAGTGATGGGGTCGGGTTTCGTTTCTGGATGAGCATATTGATAATAATACAAAAATGTGCTTACTGAGCAAGATGATCGGATGTCTGATGAATGTTGATTCGCGCTGAAGTAGGTCAGAATGACCCATTGTACCTACAGGAAGATGGAAGTTTTATATTCAAGATGGGAAATAAAGGAATACAAAAATACGCCTCAGGGCCTAGCACTGCTGTTAAAAAAATGCTGCATAAAAATGCTATCAATCTCTTGCACACACGTCGATCTCACTTCACCTAAATACACCGAGTGATTTTTTTTTTCAGAATAGACTGGCAGTTTGGTACTGTTTTTTTTTTGTTTATGGTAGACTTAGCCCAGTTTGGGTCATTAATTACTGCGTACACCACATCGTTTACAGAAGAAGTGCCCAATGTGCAAACGCCACTTGACGTATATGACTCATCATTTGTAATTTGCTACCCTCTTCACAGTCTTCACCCATGGGTGTCATTAGCGGTAATTAAGAGCATTCGCCATGTTTTCATCAAGGGGCAGTGGCGTCTTTCTGTTTACTAATAAGAGACAAAAATAAATCGGTCCAACTCTTAAGCAATTATAGTCGTTGTGTTATTTGTGATAACGTTATAAATGGAACAAACTGTGATGGTATTGCAAAGTTTCAAATTATTTTTTTATCAAAAAGTTTTTATGCTTAATGTACAGATAATAATTATACTTACTTACTAACATTATTTATAAGAAACTTACTAACACACTGGATCTTATGTTGTCCTAAATAAATTTATTTATTAAATTAGTATCCGCATTAAAGTATCTATATGTCTATCCGTTTGTTACCTCATTACGGCAAAATCACCGAAGCGATCGTAATGTTTGACAAAGAGGTATAGCTTGGGGTATGGATAAGGATATTAATCCGCGACTTCATTTGCGAGAACCGACATTCATGTGGACGAAGTCGAGGGCTAAAGAAAAAAACAAATTATAACCACGGCCATTATATCCCAAAGAAGGGTTAAGGTCAATCTAGACCGACGGAACAAAGACAAACATGAATCATTAAGTTATGTTTGCGTCATTGCATTGTTTTATCATTTCAGCCGCAAGTCCCATTCCTGCATCGTATCTGGCGGACAGGATAGGCACAAAGAAGACGTTACTCCTCGCTTCGGTGCCTTACATCATCGGGTGGATACTAGTGATGTTCGCAGGCAACGTGCCTACGATATACGCGTCTCGACTCATCTCAGGCCTCGGCTACGGTATCGCGTACACCACCGCGCCCATGTATCTCGGCGAAATCGCCTCCGATGACGTCAGAGGTGCCATGGCAACACTCATCACTGTCATGTCGAAGGTCAGTCTGCTACCCGAATTACGATTACAAGGTCAATATTGTTCGCATGTTTAATTGGGTCGTACACCTCCTTTATGATGTCGTATATGTACTTATCTCAGAAGACGGACTGGTTAATTCGTTTTTGATAGCAGTAGCATAAAACCTACCTACGTATTCGTCACTCACCCATAAATCATTGTTAAGAACTGCGGTTTCCTTTTGTGTAACAATAGGATTTTTGCTCATAAAATAGGCCAACAGAAATAAAATTGTCATGCCAACAAATAAATTTGAGACAACTTAGGTACCTATACATAAAATCAATCAATTACTTAGCACTCTGTCAAACGTCTTTCCCCATAAAATATTACCGAACCAAGCAAAAATGGACTTTACCGTTTACATAATACAAAATTAGTTTGGGTTTTCTAAGAAAGCGATGCCATCATCATGATAGACAGCTGACCATTTATAAAATAATTTTTGACACCGTTATTTCAAAACAACGTTGAAAATTACGGTTTTTCATGACACCCCTCCTCCGCCATATACCTATTCAGCAGCGGCCATATAATAACAATACCGTTTTCATAAAGAAACTCAACCATTGAATGTTATAGATTTTTGATGCGTATTATATTTGTGAAATTAGCTCGACACACTTTTATCATTCATGGTATATTTATAAAGTAGAGAATACATAAAAATAAATATTATTCGCCTTATCTTCGACACTGATCTCGTTTTATACTAATTGAAAACGAGTCTATTCAACCTTGAATATAATACAAAGTATAATCCGAAGATCTAAAGATACTTTGTATGCAAGCGTTAATAGGTAGAACTACTCAAACAACTTTAATTAAAATCAACCTTGTTTCATCCAGCGTTCTTCAATATTCATGAAATAGTGTCACATTGATACGCTGCGCTTATATTATTATAAACATCTGTCTTTAACAATTAAGTTATTAACGGATCAGGGCCGGATTATCCTTAAGGCAGATTAGGCAACTGCCTAGGGGGCATAGGCAAGGGACCCCTCGCACCGAGAAAAAATATATTGAAAACGTTGAAAACGAAAACTTTAATGTGGTAAAAAATTGCATAATTATAAATGTAATTAATTGCGTTGCCGGGCTCCGACATGGTTAATCCGGCCCTGACTAACATGATGATTATGAGTTTACTTAGATGATCAGAGAACTGAAGTAAAAACTTTATATTTATTTATTTAAAGTTTATGCACCAAAAAATATAATGGTGAACTCAATGCCTCAGGCATTCTCCACCAGTCAATCAAACGTGATGAAGAGATAACATGGCAAGTGCAATATGGGTAGCCTAGCAGAATATAAGTAAAAATAGACAGATAAAACTAAAAGGTTCAAATCATAAGTTACCTATTAAAAACTACTATGAAATAATATAGATTATCTCTAGATTATTTCCGATAGAGTACTCCGCGTACTAGTTCAGAAGTAGGTATCCATACAATTTCTCTATTAGAAAAATTATTTCATCTAGACACAACGCATCCCCGAAAACCTTTCACAAAGCAACGCGGTTATTTAACTTGCATGAAGAATCCACGGGCAGAAGTTATGATTTTTAAACATTGTTATCGTTCTGTTTCAGTTTGGTATCCTGTCTCAGTACTGCATCGGGCCGTACGTGTCCATGCTGGGACTGGCAAGCTTCAACATCGCTATACCAATCCTGTTCGTAGTGACGTTCAGCACAATGCCGGAGTCACCCTACTACTACATCAAGCACGGACAGAAGCAAGAAGCAGAAGCATCGCTCAAGAAGCTTCGAGGCAGAAGCTACGTCAGAGAAGAATTGGAGAGCATGAGCACCTTAGTCTCAGAAAACATGAAGGAAAAGAGTCGGTGGAAAGACTTGTTTATTGTCGGAGGTAACAAGAGAGGCCTAATGATCCTGATGGGCATTTACTTCACACAACAGTTCTGCGGCAGCACTGCAATTATAGCGTATGCTCAGCAGATATTTGGAGCAGCTGACGGCGGTTTGGGTGCTGAAGAGTCATGTATATTATTTGGTACTGTACAGCTCCTCACAGCAGCGATGTCCTCGCAACTAGTGGACAGATTGGGAAGAAAACCTCTGTTATTAATATCATCGTGTGGCGTCGGACTAGCCAACGTCATTATCGGAGCGTACTTCTTCATGAAACACCAAAACAGCGAGTACCTCGTTAGTTTAAAGTTCATTCCTATCGTTGTGATACCTATTTTTATATTCTCGTATACCATAGGTTTAGCTACAGTGCCTTTCGCGATCACTTCGGAAATATTCCCCACGAATATTAAATCAAAAGCGACCTGTGTAATCCAGATATTTGTGGCATTAATGACGTTCGCAGTGACGAAACTGTTTCAAGTGGTGGCGGATAATTTAGGGAACTATGTCGCCTTCTGGGGCTTCGGTGTGTTGTCGGTGTTCGGTGTTATATTTATATTGTTACAACTTCCAGAAACCAAAGGACAGTCGTTCGCGGCGATACAAGAGAAACTGTATTCGTCCGACAAAGTTATATATGAGAAAGATGAAGACCAAATGGCTCGAGTAAAAATCACTTTGTGACGAAGTACATTATTTTTGAAGTATACGTATTTTGTAAGTAATTTAAAACAGTTCAGTTTATGGCGTTTGTTATACATAGTACTATAATACTATGCAGTACTTAATTCTCCGTCCGCTATGTGGCGACATTCCGCAGAGAACCTAATTTGTCGGCTGTCTTCTTTGTTTGTATTATTATTGTTGTTTACTGTTACAGCGAGAGCTATAAAGACCAAAGAATTCACTTTTAAGTGTTAGAACACGAATTTAGGAATTCTCGATTTTTCTCGATCGTTTAGATTTCGAATTTATAAATTCATGAAATATATTAGGTTTACAGACTAGGTATATAATAAAATGAACTTCCATCTCTATCTTATGCCAAGTTGTGAATGTGACAGACTTAATCTATTATTTTTTATTAAGTTTGTTGATTTATTATGAGTATTACATGTGCCAACAATTAAATGTGGAGCATCTACTTAACCACCCATTATGTGATGGATAAAATATTTTTTTAGTTACTTGTTAAAAGTAACAAGTCCCTACGTAAAGTTTGCAATTTTATAGTTAAGTATTTTATAACTGTATATGTTTGACTATTTATTACAACAGTTATTTATTGTAATAGACTGAGATCCCAAAGTAACTAGACCAACGTTAGTTTAGCAAATATACGAATGCTGAAGTTTTAGGGATATATCCATGAATATATTCTCGATATATCCCTAAAATTTTAGCTATGCTAAAATGACATATTTTTGCCAATTCTGGGGTCTTAGATCATAAGATTAGTTCAAAAGTGCCTTTATACATAAACCTTCTTAACTTACATCCGTATAACAGCAAGTACAAACATAATGTAAGTTACTGTAATGTAAGTTCTTGTTAACTGTCTCCCAAGTTTTTAAAGGACTTATAAGTATTCGCAGGGATTTTAGGCAAGCAATTTAGGAAAATCGAATCTCTTTGTAAGTATAAAACGTATGAATGATAGGAATCATTCTAGGACTCACAGTGTGGCCAACTGCCGAAATGTATGCGGTCACCGCATGCTATTTAGCATACCTTTTTTAAATTCGTACCTACGACTAATTATAAGTAGCTCTCAAATTGGACCAAAACATAACTTCGTGCTTATAAAAGCAAACGCATGCCTCATAGCTTGCGGGCCCCGCAACCACTCTGTGAGTTCTAAGCATAATAGGTTAGAATTAGGTTGGTAGCATGATACTATGTATGTTTAAAAACTTTTTGTATTACCCAAATTGAAGCAAACTAATTACCTACCTTGGCAACTAGACGAGTTGATCTATTCTGTAGGAGTCTTCTTCGATGATGAAGCGAGTTCGAGGTGAATAGTCATTCTCTAGGATCATGTATGATAACAGCTCACCTAAAGCTAGTTTCACCTAAATTCACCGAAGAACACAGGGGTTGGCTATAACAGTGAAACCTGTTTAATCTCAAGGATCTAGATTTTTTTATCTCTTATAGAGGCTTTTCATTTACCCAGTTTCCCAAATAGGCAGGTTAACATGACAGTTGTCTCATTTATAGACGGACCGTCAATGTTACATTGTTGTTACCTGATAAATTATCGTATTTATACGGGTTATTGAGCTACGAAGTCCCAACTAAAGAGGTAAACATCGAAAAATTTATGAAATCGAATCTGAGTTGGTTTGAAAATTCCCAGTAACTGGTATTTCAATGCAAAAGTGTCGAGACCTCATTGTACAGTACGGTCAACGTAACTTGGCGCGTCTGAAGTTAGCCGATTAGCTGCGCAGTAGACAATTTCGTTCCTAAAAGTTCCATTGCGCAGCCAAACAGCTAACTTCAGACGCGTCAAGTTACGTTGACCGTATTGTAATTATCGATAACAGAGGTTTACTGTATTTTCCTTGTTGAGCTACTCCGACTGTTTCGTACGCTGGCGGTCAGCACAACTGCACTTTAATAATGCTCTTCGCAACATTTTTGCAGCCAACTTGCTCTAACTTCACTCTCAAACTTGTTTGCTGTTAAGAGCACTATATTTTGGCGGCTCTAAGCCGATACTGTCTGGGATTATATTGCTATAGTAAAATCTTTTGAGCATGGTTACGCTTTGTTGCGGCTTTGCTCCGGATAGAATATACTACGTGCCTTTAGATTTTGATTAGGTACCTACCGACACGTGAATAAGGTTATTAAAACAATATACCTAGTGGTTTATTAACATTTTATCTATTTACGTTGAATTTACTCTATTTGGTGTATAAAGTAATCTTTCTGGACTTTATTTTGATCTGAAACAACCATTTTTTTTTTCGTGACAGTGAATTTGGTTTTTCGTAGATTTTATTGTTTGTATTAAACAGCCCCTGTGACTTCGTGTAAAAATAGGAATAATGTGGACCACTATTCAAGGGATGTAATTATTCCGTATAGAAAATATAAATGCATTTATTTTATTTTCTGATACAATTGTTCTAATCAAATTTACTTAGGTACCACAAGCTGAAAATTAAACATAGCTTGACTACTAAAAGTTCCTTTTCGGCACTAATCTTCAGTACCATAGCGGTACTATGTAGAAATAACTATTTATTAATACATTTTACTACTAATGTTATTTATAAGTAAGATTTTGAACGTGTACTTAGGGCGCATAGCATTTAATGTGGTAATATTTAAGTATGCTTTGTTTACAAAGAATTACGTAAACATCAAAATGTAATATGATACCAACATACTCCGCTGTTTAGCAAGGGACTACTAGGAAATTGTTATTATGGTGTGCAGTTTTTTAGCATAGTTTCGCACCTTTGAACAAAGCACCTACATATTGTTGTTGATGTACAGTACGCAAAGGAGATAAGTATCCATGTCGTCGGGAATAGTTGAAGATTTCTTAGAAACCAATGCGGGCTTTCAAATGAAATTTTATTAAATCATTGAACTGTTTATTCTCTATAAATTGTATTTTATTTTATTCATAAAAACCTATCGGTTCCTAAGTAAACTTCAACTGTTTCCGGCGACATGGATACTTATCTCCTTTGCGTACTGTACATGCTGCTTACAGGAGTAAACAACACTTAAATATTACCTTTTAATAAAAATGATCATATTATAAATTGTGATGAGAGAAACATTCCGAATGTCTCACGGATCGTCGTGCCATTTAAACAATAGAATAAATAAATAAATTATTTTGTTAAGTCGGAATGCAATGTTTTGTGAACATCTCTAATTAGGATATTAAGGTGAATTTGTAATTATAAATTATTGTGATAACATTTAATGAATTTTATTATCCGTGGGGTATCCGGGCTAGAATAGCACCCACCACCCATTTCATCCCGAAGGCGACTGAGGGAAAATCCAGAAGTCGGGTAGCGGCCTTTGTTCAGCAGGGGGCGGGTTCCGGCTGATGTTGATGATTATTTATTTAATAGTAGGGGAGCCCAAGAGGCTAGATCGGGATTTACTCGAGCGTCGTGGAGATCTATTGGATTGTGAAGATTAAATGCTAAAAAGAAAAAAAAGTTTGAGATGTAAGCCCTTTCAGTGGTGGGGGAAGCGTGTACAGGTTTTCAAAAATGTAAAAAAAACAGTCAGATAGAAATACTCGAGCGCGTCAAATATTAATAGTGTATGCGCCCCACGTGGTTCTGGTAACGAAAAAATGTTAATCTGCCGGTTTGCATGGTGGGGGTGACCGTACGACGGGGTAGAAAATAGGAAAAAAAAAATTGTCGAGCGCGTCAGATATTGAGAGGGGATGTTGAATGAAGCCTCAAGAGCTTCCTATTCAAAAAACTGACACACAATGTACTTGGCATACCATGTATGCACGCATACAATTTTATCCAAATGGATAGGGAACCGTAAAATTCTATTCTGTATTTAAAAGAAAAAAATAGTGTACTGAGAAAAAAAAAACGAAACAAATTTTTCAAACATCATCGTTATTGGAATCATCTTCTGAATATTGAAAGTTCGGTTCGCCTTGGTCGTTATCTTACCTCTTTTTTTAATCTTCATCTTTCTTTTTTAGAAATGACATCTCGCATGTCAACCTAGCAGGTTGTCCGCTGCTTAACCGGACTGTCCTGTGGTGCCTTAAAATGAATTTAAGGCCTCCGGCTGGGGCAAAAATGACTTACATTCACCACACCTTATTGATGATTTTAGCTACTTCGGTTTGTGCAAATCGGCAGATTATGTTATTTCCGTAATCCGTGACTAAATTCCTTCAAAATAAAAATAAAAAATTAACCGCGCTCGAGAATGTCCAGGTGACGTTTTTTTTGCAACTTTGTGACTCTCCCATTCCTTTATGTCACGTTCAAATTGTCAGATTATTGAAATGCACACTTTTCTGCATGTAATTAACTTACCTTGCCTTAATCTGACGGGCTCAAGTTTTTCCAATGATCGATTTTTTTTACTAATCTGATCGGCTGTCCTAGACATTCGACGCCATATAAAAGGCTCAGGTATGGTGAGAGCACTTCACAAGACGCAAGGCTGCCCCCCTTTTGTTATTCTGCCGCGCTCGAGTAAATCCCAAAATCCCCACTAGGGCTCCCTCCCCTACTATAACGACCACGGAACAGATAAATAGAGTTGGAATGGTAATGTGGGCGTGGCAAGCGCGCCACAATTATGATTTGACAATGCTTCGGACCGAAGCACACTAAACGCGGTGTACGAATGAATCGGTCGAATAACAGTAGGAAAATAAATTGTGTCTCATTATCGGCGCTTGGCCGGTTAAATATTATATTAATCATTTAATTAATGTGACAGAATGATATAAAAGGGACGTGTAGACCTGTCACCTACGAATATTTACTATATTGTATTTTATTTAGAATTACAATTTAAATAAAATTCAATTTGATTTTGTAATAAATTATTAATTTTAGGTTTCCTAAAGTACCTAACATCAGGGAACAATGGATAGACGTGACAGTTAGAGGAAACTGGATGCTTGCTCTAAACATTTTGCTGAAAATGATTTTATCATTTAAACATTAGGCTATAGGTACATATATGTCGTGTATGTAGGTAGGTATATGCTCGGCTGTATAGTGTGCGTTTTATATTTGGTAGTGTGCGAAATATTAATATACATAGTATTGCGTATGTATTAGAAATTAAAATAGTGGGAGTCAAACGGCGACGCTGGTTTTAAAACAAAATTGAAGCGAGGGCCTTTCCAACTCTCTTTATCTGTTACGTGATAACGACATTGAGCGTAAAATCCTATAATTATCGTACTCCATTTTTAGATCGCAAGTACGAAAAAAGGGGGAAAAAACAAAACTGGCCTCTAATGGCCATGTTAGCGTATAGGAAAATTATTCTATAGAACTTCTGTTCTATTTTTAAATTATCTTAAATCGGTTGTAGGTAGGTCGGTTATAGGCAGCTTTTTGCAGTAAGGTAACAACAGTTCCAAAACCCGCCAAAATGTTGTACGGCGCTAGCGTAGGCACAGGGTATGATATGAATGTAGCCATAGATCCGTGAATGTAGCAGTTGTTGACGGATTGAAGTATGCCGAGTTCGAAAATGTTTATCCGGTCGCGATTGTACCGCCGCCCTTATGTGACACATTTTAACGTACACTTTCATATTCATACACAGAGATCGTACTCCTTACCTGTACCCTCCAAAGGTACAGTACGATTCAAACTTTATGGCGTCTCTGAAGACGAGGCGAGTGGTTGCGTAGTAACAATTTCACGTGTCAGCGGGGTTGAGGGGCGGGGTACTGCGAAGTCAGTAGCGCACTTCACAAACGCCATAAAGTTTGAATCGAACTGTAGTAGGTACCTATCCTAAAACTGAAAGCTCCATAAAAGGGTAAATGACATCACCATCCATCCATTGACATACTTTTTACGAGCTGTCAAAACGTGATTCCCGCACAGATTTTTTATGTCAATTTATACTTATGACGCCACTTCTATTTAGTAATTTGCAAACTCAATTGTCAATTATTGATTTCATAGCTATTAAATGAAAATTAATCTGGTTTTCAAGGTTAAAATCAAGTGTTTTTTAGAGAAGTTCTGTCTTGCAGTTCTAACCAATTATAAAAAGGTACACTGACTGACTTTTTGTACTCCGTTTTTCTAGTGTCTAGGTACCTATCCTAATGTAATGAATGGGCTGACTATCTACAGCCCATTCATTATACAAGGATACCTAGACACTAGAAAAACGGAGCACAAGAAACAAAAAACGAATAATTGTAAGTACATTGTACAGTTACAAATTGAAGTGTTGTCTGCAACGGTTAACTTCTGTCTTTTCCATTTGCTGTTGCCATTATCCTAATTATCGTCTTGGGATGCATAAGCTTGCACTGTTTTAGAAGCAGTTCGATGACCTCTCTTGTTTTGTAGGAGCCGAGAACTGTTTTACACAAAGAACGGATTAAGATCCCAGAATTGTCATACCTAGTTTTTTTATATGCATCCGTGATAACCGAAATTCACGCGGAGAACCTATAATTATTATACTTACATATAGTACGTACCTACCTTTATTTTTTTTTTGCTCGGTGGAAATTCTCATGGACTTCCTCCGTCGTCGTGGGAGTGACGGAGGGGCATGCCCGTGGGCATGCCGGACTCCTACCGGCCAAAACCACCGCGGTGTATATAGGTACCTACCTACAGTAAGTTAAATAGAGGAGTTTGTCTTACTCGTTAATCTGCATCATTAGATTTAAAAATATATATCAGCATGAAAAAATAAGTACATATTAAAAAAATCCAAACATGACGTGTGTTTCTTTTTAACCCCCGACGAAAAAGAGGGGTGTTATAAGTTTGACGTGTCTGCGTGTCTGTGTGTCTGTGTGTCTGTGTGTCTGTGTGTCTGTGTGTCTGTCTGTGGCACTGTAGCTCTTTAACGGGTGAACCGATTTGAATGCGGTTTTTTTTATTTGAAAGTAGATTCTCTAGCGATGGTTCTTAGACATGTTTCATCAAAATCGGTTCAGCAGTTTTAAAGTTATCAGCTCTTTTGTTTGCTGCGGTAGGGATCTTAGACGCATACCGGATGTTTACTTTGCTTTCAAACATATTATTATAGGTGACCACACTGACCACACAAAACCAAACTAAATTACATTTAAAAATTTTAAAATAAAAATTAAATTAAAAATTTAAAAAAACCCCCAACGCAAAACATAAAAGCGATTATGTAAAAAGTAAAAAATAAGACTTTTGTTGAGCCATCAAATGTTTGTTCGTTGAAATGGCGCTATAATGTCGCGGCGGGGTACCGCTAAGTTTAAAGCAATAACTAAATATATAAAATAGCGAACTGATGGTAACTAGATTTGCATCAAGATTAACAACTAGATTAGCAACAAAAATTTGATAATATCGAAGCAAATTGGTAGGAAACGCTGGTAAATTGAGGGACTGACTTACTTAAGCGGTACCCCGCCGCGACATTATAGCGCCATTTCAACGAACAAACATTTGATGGCTCAACAAAAGTCTTATTTTTTACTTTTTACATAATCGCTTTTATGTTTTGCGTTGGGGGTTTTTTTAAATTTTTAATTTTACGTATTCCGATTTATATGAAATTTGAAATAACAAAACTGTTTTATTTTAGATGGGAATATTTTTTAAGTATAAATATGTACGAGTATAAGGACGATAATTATAGTGTTACCGGTTACAGGGAACGTATTTCGTTAATTAACATAGTGTATATGCCTACAATCTTGTTCCTACTATTTATTAATTGAGCCATAATACCAAATTTCATAGAAATCGGTTCAGGAGTTAAGCCGTCAAAACGTAACAAAAACAACAAATAAATAAATAAACTCACTTTCGCATTCAGGTATAACTAGCTTCTGCCCGCGACTTCGTCCGCATGAATATAGGTGCAGATGAAGTCGTAGATTAAAAACTAGCCTATGTCCTTTCATAAGGTTCAAGCAGTAGTCTGTGATAATTGTGATAAATGAATGAGGCGCAAGTCATGATTGTAGACAGGGACACCCATATATCTATCCCACCTTGCAGTTATCAACCCAAATCTATACTAATATTTTTTTGTATGTTTATAGGTTTGTTTACAGTTTTGCAATTTCGGCGGTCTCTCTAGTCCTGTGCCCATTTCTCTAGACGGAACGCCCATACCGACCTGCTCCGACTTTCGGTACCTCGGGTCGCTGGTCCAAGGGGATGGCGATGTAGACCGAGACGTTACGCACCGGATCAACGCAGGATGGATGAAATGGCGACAGGTCAAGTTAAAGGGGAAAATCTACAAGTCCGTGATAAGACCTGTCGTACTGTATGGATCGGAATGTTAGGCCGTGAAGAAGATGGATGAAAAAAGATTGCACGTAGCGGAGATGAGAATGTTGAGATGGATGTGTGGAGTTACCAGAATGGATAAGGTGAGAAATGAATATATTAGAGGAAGTTTGAAAGTGGCGCCAGTGACAGAAAAGTTGAAAGGGAATCGTTTGTCTTGGTATGGGCATGTGAAGAGAAGAGACGAAACTCATGTGACCAAAAGAGCTATGAATATTAGTTTGGATGGATGGAGAGGGAGAGGAAGGCCAAAGAAAAGATGGGTGGATTGTGTGAAGAATGATATGAATGAAAAGGGAGTCAGTGAAAGCATGACGTTGGACAGGACGGAATGGAAGAAGAAAACATGTTGCGCCGACCCCAAGTAACATGGGATAAGGGCAGGAAAAAGAAGATAGGTTTGTATACAGTAGGGATAATCTCCGAAACTACTAATCCGATTTCAAAAATTCTTTCACCAATAGGAAGCTACGTTATCCTTGACTGCGGCTATATTGCATTATCGAAAAATTAGGGATCCTTGAGAAAATTTACGCGGACGAACTCGCGGGCGAAGTGCTAGTTATTTATAAAAAGCTTATGTTTAACAAACCTCCAGATATAGTAAATGACCTCCAAAAATAGTAAATGATCACCAACATTTAACCCCATTTTATTGTTTAACGAACCTCCAGATATAGTAAGTGACATCCAAAAATAGTAAATGATCACCAACATTTAACCAAAGTATTGTAGAAATGTATGAGTTTGACTGTAAAAAGCGATTTCGTTCTGGCAGGGGGTCGGCCGTAGCCGTAGGGGGTCACAGTTCTAACCAAACCTAACCATGTCGGATTCGCCCTAGGGGGGACTTAAGGGTCCTAAGATTTAGTGATCATTTACTATTTTTGGTGATCATTTGATGACTAAGATTTGGTGATCATTTACTATTTTTGGTGGTCATTATATTTATTCCCTTTATAATATGACCAAGTGTTACTCGATGAAGCTCTCATATCAGTACGTCAACTGCTGTAATATTGCCTACACGCCCAACATTGCCTACACTCCAAAAAGCTCAATTATTGCCGCTAAGAAATGTTTTTGCTGTGTATGGTATTACTAAAAGCAAGTTGGCTATCTATATGGCAAAAAATATTTATCAACGGCAATAATTGAGCTTTTTGGAGTGTAGGCAATGTTGGGCGTGTAGGCAATGTTACAGCAGTTGACCGTATTTAATTTCAAAGGAAGTTATTATCTTATGATATGACCTAAATGTTCATTAGGTATCTTAGTACCTATCTACCAACCTACACATGAAAGGTGGCCATCAGTTGAACTAAATAAACAGCTCAAATCGGATTATACCTGCACAAATAATATTAGGTACCACATGGAAATTTACCAGCGGCATTTTTACCTGTTTCTTCATACAATAAAGCTATCGGTAGGTATTAGAAAGTCCGATAGTATTGATATCAAAAGCAAACTCATGGACACAACATATTATCTCTGGAAAATTCTTAAGTTCCGTTTATCTGATATCTGTTGTTTACATAATTAATACTACGAATACTAATATTTGTTTATGTCATTGAAATTATCGAAATATTGTTGTTTTAACGTAGTCGCAACTGTATGTTTTTATACCGGTACAAACCAGTCACGTGTCTCATTATAAGTCGTTCTCGGTAGTCATTAGACCACTTCAAAGTCGCCGCTCTAGTGAGAGTATGTGGAAGCCAGTTTCAACTTTAATAAACCTATAACTGTATACATTTTCGATTTTATAATTAATTATGTTTACAGATCATATTAATTCATAATTTGTCTCTTTTTACAAGCTTTTATTTAACTTGCACTATCCGTATGTAAATCATTTTTCGACCATTTCTAGGTATCCAATTGAGCTGAATTTTTTCCTCAACCCCCTTAATATGGATATCAAATGACCCTGGATATCAAATGACCCTTTCATTTGATATCCATATTAAGGGGGTTGAGGAAAAATATGTAATGATTTTGAGAGTAGAAAACGATAAAGTTAGTAAGACTAAAAAAAGTAACAAAAAAAAATTAAAACGAAAAAAAAACATTTTTAAAAACAGGTTTTTAACCTAAAAAAATAAAAATAACACGAACTAAAAGGATAAAGAAAAGCTTGAGGCATTGATATTGTGTAGTACACCTATATAACGGACAGCGTACATCAGTTTAAAGGTTAAAAGCTTGTTTTTAAAAATGCTTTTCATTTTCATTTTATTATTTATTACCTACCGGACACGTTAAAATATTTTATATTCACAATATTGCTACTGAATTTGTACTACCCTCATTTCCTTTCATTTTTGCGCTGTATGTCTCTCATAGATTTGAATATGCCCTGGCGGTTGGGAGAGTCATGCTCACTTGAGAGTCTCGCTGACGGTGGCGCATGTGTTGGATCATTCGGTTCCCTTCAAAATGGTTGAGCTAAATGGTGCCGATCCGTGCGTCATGTTCGTGAACGGACGCCGTTAGTTGGGACCGGTCATCTCTTAGCTGCCTCGGTTATTTTAAATTTTAGTTCAAATTGTTAAACTATACTTTTCTATAGACCTCTTTTGACATGCAAGACTTGTTACATAGTTCTCACCATTGTACCCCTAGATTCAACATGAAAGATGTAACCTAAAGAATCATGGCGAGTTTCATACATTCATTTGTATGAAAAAAAAGTAATTAAGAGAGCTAAAAAAAATTTCCAATTTGAAGAATACATTACCAGGAGTAGATTGATATACTTAGAATATTTTTAAACACCGCATAATTAAAATATTAAGAAATGAAAATAACACTTTTCCGTTTCACCTCGATGCCCATTTTGGGTTTATAAAAAAAAGAAAGTGACAAACGATGTTAACGAATCTATAAAATTGGCAGACAAGTGATGTGACAAGTGTGTGGAAAAAAATAATCATTATTTGTGATATTATTTCCCATAAAACGATGCAAGAACTGCGAAACGGCGACTGTCAGTGTCACTGTTACTGTCAGTCGTCGTTTCGTTCTGAAATAAAGAGCTTTTCGTTATAATACTAACTTTTTTGCGGGGTTTTTAAAATATTGTAAATGCCTGAAGATACTCTTTAGGTACCCAAGAATATAAGAATTAGAATTTCAACTTCTCTAAACATCTTAATTTTTTTTGTACAAATCCTGCCATGATTCTTTGTAATATATTATTGATTTTACAAGAGTTTTCACGGAGTCTCTTGCTCGTTCTCCTCCATAGAAACCTACTGTTTAGAACGAGCTCTGACTCTGATAATTCAAAAGTACCTGTAAATGGTTTAATTGAAATTAAAGGTTTTGAGTTCGAGTTTGAATTTCACTACCGAAATCCATAATATCTTTATATCTATATAACAGACTAAGTGTAATTCTGTTGTATGAACTATATCACTGTAGAGTTTCATCAAAATTCGTTCAGTAGTTCTAGCGTGAAAGAGTAATAAAGATTCTCAACAACTTTCCAGTTCATAATCGTTTATAATCTTCTCAATTTAAAGGTTGAGAAAATATTAAGTGTAGGGACCTACGCTTACACATGTTTTAAAACCTACTTATAGTCTAGATAATTGAATCTCTTTCCCGAAAGCTAAACAATACAGAAACATAATGCATTTTTATACGATCTATTGTTTGTTGCTGAAGACATAACAGAAAACACAACCCTTATTGGCAATCGGTTAAAAAAAATTAAGAATGGCCATTGTTTGAAAGTTAGTTTATTTAATAAGCCGTCAGATATTGAATCCAATTTCCTAACTGCTATTTATTTATAACTAGCTTCTGCCCGCGGCGTCGTCCGCGTTATACTCAATAGTACTCGTAATAATTATCATAAAACAGCACTTGACAATAAAGTAGGTTTCTATCAGTGAAATAATTTTTGTAATCAGACCAGGGGGCCAAGTCTATTACGTCATTCCAACACGATCCCATTGTCATTTTGCTAAAAGTTCGTAATCTGCTAAATTCATAATGGTCGATCATTGGTCGGTCGAATTAAAAGCAATGACTGCACGATGACGTTCTAATAGGTCACTGATCAAAGGAACTGTCAATATTTTAACAGATTACCGCCTAAGTCAGTCATTCAGTTGTCATTTTGTACGAGATTACCATTCTATATCATTTCTTTCAATGGCTTTGTGAGTGGTTGACCATTGGAAAGTCATAATGACGGCATTATATTAGTAGATTACCAAACTTGTCAAAATCAACAATTATGAGATCAATGATAGACCATTCTGACACATTGTAATAGCAGACTTGAGGCCCAGGCTTTCAGAGTTTACGTCATAGAAACAACAAAACTTTATATCTTCTCTAATATATAAAAATCTCGGGTATTTAATGTTATCGAAGTCCTCCGAAACCGCTTGACTTGACTTGATTTTTATTTTATTTTTTTGTGTCTATTTGGTAGTTCTGAGAATAGGACGTAGGCTATTGTTTTTTTTTAATATATATGGCTAAACAACATTTGCCCGGTCGGTTAAGTGGCTATGTGGCGCCGGCCGCGAATAGCAGCACCCTACTTCGACCCGTAGGTGTCGTAGAAGGCGAAAGAGGGATATTGACCAGAGGATGGGCAGGAGCGTACTTCGGAGTACTAGAACACCATACTGCGATCGACAACGCACGCCACGCATCGGCCAAGCATGGCGATTACGGCTGAACCCCCCCTTGGGGGAGACTTACGCCCAGCAATGTGGACGTCTAAAGGTTGACATGATGTGATGTACACATATTCAGATTTTTAATTCGATACCGATCTTTTAGGAAGGGAAAGTACCTACCTATCTAAAAAGTATATAAAACTCCGAGCATAGCTCTTTCATGGCTCGCTGCATGACTCTGAGCTTCTCTATTATTATCCCCTTCCTTGTTGTCCTGGATATCCCCGCATCTATGAGAAGATTTCAAAAGAATTTCCGCTTACCAACCAAGTAGGAATATTTTCTTGGTTTATGCTTTTCAGTTCGATTTTTGTCAGGTTTTAATTTTGTTAATAAGTTTCCTCATTGCAAGATTTCCTATTTTTAATCGACTTCAAAAAAAGGAGGAGGTTCTCAATTCGACACTTGCCTATATTTTTTTATGTTTGATCACGCATAGTTAACTGTTTATAGTGTAGTCCGTTTTCGATGATCCTTTTTTTAATGGCTTGTGTACCTATATCACACCCGCGACACTCCATACAAACGAAATAATAAATTGCCTACACTACTACCATAATAACAGGCTGTACAAATACGTATGTGTGCGTGTCTACGCGCCGACAAAAACGCAGTTCTCAGAGCAGTCGTTCGACGCGGGGAGAGGTGAGGAACAGTTTCAGAGGGAAGCGGAGCGTGTCAATACTTTACGGTAGTACCTACTAATATTTATACTGTGCCACTTTAAATTTTTTATCATAATATATAATTTCATAATTTCATTTCATATCCTCGGTCCACGCCACTGAGAAATTAATCAGGAATATTCTAGCTCCAACACTGGTTGATTTTGATGTGCCGTGCTTCGCCGAGGCCATAGATGCTTGGAAACTTGCTTGCCCGAACACTGATCCACCCGACAACCCGTGTGCTCAGAGACGGTGGGATGAGCCGCTCTGCAGGTTAGTACAGAATAATTTACTTACCACTTCTGTTACTACTGCTGAGCGAGCGCGTCTACTGGCTGTGGGCAAATGGGAGTCGGGTCTTTGGCTTCTGGCACTTCCGTCGTCGAATGTAGGTACTATGTTTGGCGACACTACTTTTCGTCTCGCTGCTTCGCTACGTTTAGGAGCTTCCAGCTGTTCTCCTCATCGCTGTCGCTGTGGGGAAGCTGTCAACAGCCTTGGACACCATGGCCTGTCGTGCAGCCGGAGTGCGGGTCGCATAGCGCGGCACGCGAATATTAATGACATTATTCGACGTGCTCTCGTCGCCGTCGGCGTTCCGGCTGTCTTAGAACCCAATGGCTTGGCACGCGACGATGGCAAGAGACCGGACGGCATGTCTCTATTTCCTTGGAAGTTGGGTAGGCCTTTAGTGTGGGACGCTACGTGCGTCGATACTCTTGCGCCATCCCATCTTCCTAGTTCAGCATCCCGTGCTGGTGCTGCTGCTGCGGCTGCAGAAGACCTCAAACGGCGAAAGTATAGTAACCTTGGTTCGAACGTTATTTTCGAGCCGTTTGGGGTTGAAACCCTCGGGTCATGGGGTCCGAGTGCACATCTTCTTTTTAAGGAAATATCCAAAAGGTTGGTTGACACTTCCCGTGACTCAAGAGCTGGTTTTTACCTTGGTCAGAGATTAAGCATTGCCATCCAACGTGGCAATGCTGCCCGTCTCTTGGGTACATTTCCAGTTGACGGCGATGTGGACGAATTTTATGATGCTTTATTGTGTTAGGTTTTTGTTTTTTGTTTTTAGTTTAATACTTTAGGTTTTCTATTTTATTATTCTTGTTAATATTGTACATACTTAAAAACAATAAACATCCCTTATTTCATAATAATGTTTCACCTCCAAGTGTGTAAAATTAAAGGATGTCTTACTTTGTTTGATGTTACCGTTTCTCATTTAATTTGGATGATATCAAGTAGGCACTATAAAGCGAAAAATAAAAGTAAAAATAACTTTAATTTCGCAAGGCGGTGGCTTTGTTTCTGTTTGTTGTTTTGTATCGTCACCGACTTCCGAAATTAAAGTTGATTTTTATTTTTTAGTTTTTGAGGGTTTGCTTTTTAAAGTGGTAACTTCTCTCCATGTGGCATGGCAATGAGCTGCCTTGTCATGTTGTCGATGAGTGTGTATTTTCATTAGCACATGTAAGTCGAGCCTCTTGATGCTCGCAATTGTAACAGGATATGTTTGTACCAAACGTGTAATGACTCCATACTCCACAGTTCATGAATAGGTAGGTATATAATGTAGTTTTAATTATGTATGTATGTACCTACGTCGGTCGGTAGTATTAGTATCTTACCTGGGGCCCTGGCTAAATTACCCAAATTGACAATCTACAATCGAAAGAGATACGATACGAAACGTTTGTAACTTGTCTAGACCTATAACTGTACTTTTCAGACTTTATGTTAACAGATACAGGTACCTATTTTTTTTTTACTTTGGCAAAAATACTGACTGCCTAATACACTTACAAAAAAACGTAACTATTGCTATTTGGTTTTGTCGTGGTAGGTAGAGCAAAGAATAGCGAGTTTCGGTTTTCCTACAGTACCTGAGGTAACCAAAACTAGGTTTAAGGTGGGTATTTTTTTTTTGATGCACACAAACAGACCATTGTGTTGTACTATTGTGTGTCAATGCTGCTACGCCGTTCTAGCAATCTTTTAGATTTTGAGTTGCGCTAAATCGAATTCGCGCCCTAGTTGAAAATTTATCGAAGAAATTTGACAGATTGTTGTAGCTTGATGTGCTGACCTCCGTACATAATTTGTTTATAGTTAGTCGGCGTAGCTATGACAACAAAAAATTACATGACTGACAGAGAAAGAAAATAACATGACAGTCAGAGAAAGAAAATAACATGACTGTCAGAGAAAGAAAATAACATGACTGACAGAAAAAGAAAATTTAGATTTGAACTATTGGACTAAAAAGTATTGGAGTGAGTTTTACAGCTACGCTCCCGCGCCTCCCGCGCCGCGCTATTGTGAACGCAGCATTCAATTCAGTTTTCAAAACTTTCATTCTATCAAGTATCTACTGTCCTACTTATCGTTTACTTTCCTCACATACTCTTCATTCGTTCTACAATATAATTTTACTTCTCTTTCTCAAAAAGGCCGTCATTGTAGCATACCAGAGCGGGGATAAAATAGCATTTCATCCTCTAGGGGAAAAAGTTTTTTTTTTTTAATTTTTGTGTGTCAAATATGACAATGAGCCTACAAAAACGAAAAAGTCTTAAGTCATAAGTTAAATAATCATGAATAAAGACTCGACTTATTACTGTTTCATAAAAAAAGAACCTCATGTTAATTTTGAAAATGAAACTAAAATCGACGATCTCTGGTAGAATGCATGCAATGTGTTGCGGCTACAGAAGAAACAAAAAAAAGACATTGGCGCGAAATCTTTATAATTTTTCTCTAATTGCAAATTGAATTGGTTGTGACCGTAAATAATTTTACAATAGTGAAAATGTCATCAACTAGTGAGAATGGAGACCCTAATTTACAAATAGAAGAGAAAGGAAAAGAAATAATTTTCAATCTTTTGCCGTCAAGGTCACAAAGCATTTATTTAAATACTTACGAAAAGTTTATGAAGTGGAGGACAGAAAAACGAGTGGATTCTCTTACGGAAGGAGTTTTTCTTACGTATTTTGATGAACTTTCCAAAAAATATCAAAGTTCAACGCTTTGGAGCACATATACAATGTTACGAACAACCATACAGATAAGACATAATGTAAATATAAAGAAATATGTAAATTTGACGGCTTTTCTCAAGAAATTATCCACCGGCTACAAGGCCAAGAAATCCAAAGTTTTCACGAGGACAGATATCGAGAATTTCATAAATAAGGCACCAAATGAAAAATACTTAGCAACAAAGGTAGGTTATAGTTGCATTTTGTTTTCTATTATTTTCATCAAACTAAATTGCTAGTTAGAGGTACCAACCAAAATACAGTTCTAACACACTTATTTTTTGTTTTACAGGTTGCTTTAATTTTTGGGATCAGCGGTGCCTGCAGAGGGATAGAACTGGCTAACATAACAGTGGAAGATGTCGAAACTGATACCCATCTTCAAGCCATAAATCTGCCTAATACAAAGACAAATAAGGAGAGGAAATTCGTTATAAGTGGAGAATTTCTAAACATTGTCAAAGCCTACCAAGACTTACGGCCAAGTGGAGTGGACACGCCGAGATTTTTTTTTCAACTATCAAAACGGAAAATGCATAAGGCAAGTTATAGGCAAAAATAAATTAAGCAACATGCCAAAAGAGATCGCCACTTATCTAAATTTGCCTAATCCGGAACAGTACACTGGCCACTGTTTCCGAAGAACATCCGCCACTCTCTTGGCGGATTCTGGTGCAAATATAACAACGTTAAAACGCCACGATGGATGGAGATCCGATCAGGTGGCGGAAGGCTATATCGAGAACTCCATTCAAAACAAATTCGATATCACCCAGCGTATCGATATTCTCCCAACTAGCTCACGACCATCGACATCAAGAGATGAGTCAACTGAGCTGATTCTCTATCCAGAACATCCGAACGAGGGACCCTCCAACCTGGAACTACGTGTATCTCCCACGTTTACCCCACAGACAACTCAACATTCATCTTCACAGAGGACTGAAATTAAGTTACTGGGAAAAAACATCTCGTTAAATATCCAGAATTGTACAAATCATACATTTAATTTTTAATAAAATAAACTACATATTTCATATTGTATTGGATTGTTTTATTTTCTCGCAATCGTAGTGAAAAGTATAGTGTAACACACGGCGCTAAAACCCATTAAAACTCTGTTTCTATTTACTCCATCGCTAAAGCTCGGAAGTAAAACTACCTCGTATATAATGGGTCATTTTAGCTCCTTGTCTAACAATCTACTAATTATATACTTAAATATATAGTTAATAATCGCATTCTTTGTTTCTCAATTTTACTGTTAATGTGTCCACTAACGGGTCTATTTTATTAGAATCACTTTCGGTAAAAAGTGAAGTAAACTAAGAGGAAAGCTCCCTAACATCAGCATCATTTTAGAGAGAGAGAGAGAGAGATCATCAGAGATCTTTTGCAGAATAGACCAGCAGTAGGTAGGTACCTACATATCTCAAACCTCTACTGAAAATTATATTGTAAATAAATAATCAAGAAGCAGCCGTTTCTGGTGTTTTAAGAATTGATTAAGTAAATACTTAGGTGAATAGTAAATAAATATCAACCAAACTACAACCCGTATCTAATCTAAATAGTCAAATCAATAACCTGCATAGTAAGTTATATCTCACTTCATAGGAACTAAATAACCATGTCGACTTTATGCATTTAAACATAAGAAATATTTTGCTATGTTTAATCTATGTCCAGTCTTAATAACCTGAATTTGTACTGTGCATTCCTTCTCATAACATGCAATGTTTGTCTATTCCAACTGAGGACATAAACATTTATGCTGATTCCATGTCCATTGTTATTGAGACGATAAATGCCTGATTCCTTTAACATGAGAACAGTTTTCGCCAAATTGAATTCGTGAAATTTTGTTTGCAAACAAAAGAGCAGTGTCTTTGAAACAATTGAAGATTATTATACACTAGCGACCCGACCCAGCTTCGCATGGGCCTATAGCCTTCCTCGGTAAATGGACTATCCAACACAAAAATAATTTTTCAATTCGAACCAGTAGATCCTGAGATTAGCGCGTTCAACCAAACAAACAAACAAACAAACTCTTCAGCTTTATAATATTATTATAGATAAGTATAGATTTATAGCACCAATAGAGTTCAATGTCTTGTTGAAATAATACTTATGATTTTCCTATAACTTAAATAATCCCACTGCTAATCATAATCATAGGTAATCCTTTATTTACATGAAACATGCCAATACAGATGTTCAAGATAAAACATACATGATGTTTCACCAAAGATTAGCGAAAGTGATTTGATAATAATCAAATTCCAATACCCACTAAAAAGCCGCTCAAGTGCGTGTAGAACGAGCGTAACGAGGGTTCCGCAAAAAACTACAATATTTTTCCTTTACTTGTGCCACATCCACATGACACTGATTCTTGCAAAATTTCATGATTCTAGATCAACGGGAAGTACCTAGGTAACCCTATAGGTTTTGATTACCTTGCAAATGTCAACATAATTTATGCAGCATAAACGGAGCATAAACGGCCGTATCTTTTGATTGCGTTCACTGAGAACTTTAATTTCACTACGCCAAGGGATAGCATATCTTAGTATTTGATATTAATTTCAGTTTAACTCCACCCGTCCCTGTGAAAAAAAAAAATAAACCTATGTGAAACCCTAAAAACATAACAAAACTCAGTTTTATACCGGTATTGCTAGTTAATGGCATCCCCCAAGCTCTTCCAAGGTTATTTTTTCAGCAATAATTTCTATGCACTCACAATACTGGTCATCATGTAACCAAGTTGACCATAAAGGTATTTCAAAATATGAAAAAATACCAGTGATGAGAAATGTGATTCTTTTATTATACTCGGCACCGGATTACCGGACATAAAGACCTAACAAAATGAGCTACCTATAGAATAATTTTGGTGGAACAATGCTTTGTTACAGTTCTCGTCTATTTGCTGCCACGCTGTCGAGCACAGGACAAAAAGCCACGGATAATTTACAGGCACAGGCGAAAAACAATGTAGCGTACAGTTTTAGGTAGCTAACATGAATAAATAACTTTAGTCGGAAATGACGTCAAGTGTTGCCGGTTGAAAATAGTGGATATGGTTCACACCATGTCCACTATTTTCAACCTATGACACTTAAAGGAAAAAGAGTCATTTGAGTTTCTTAAGAAGAAACTCCTCTCCTACAGTTCGGTACGAGCAACTAGCTTCAAATGTCTGACTGGCCGACTCTTTAACAATTGAAAAGTGTCTGTAAATAGTTTATTTGAAATAAATGATTTAAGTTTGAGTTTGTCCCACAGATATAGATAGACCTAGATAACAGTGAGTAAGACAGTGCTTCGTGTGAGTAAGACAGACCTAGATAACGCAAGTATCACGATCTGTATGAAAACCAAGCATGTCATTTTTTGGACGTCACAATGTAATACGCATGTTTTGTTTTTCCTAAATTTGGTATCACCAGGTATTACTGAGGGAACACAGGGGGAAGGAGATAAAAAATAATTGTTTTTTAAATTAATCACAAAATGACTTACCGATGGAAGAAAACGTTTACTTTATTTTTTTACTTACGATTTTTTATCGTAAGTTAGGCACGAAAATAGGCACGCGAAGTAGTTGCTCTTGCGTTATCTAGGTCTATCTATATCTGTGGTTTGTCCTGATATCGGGTACAGCGCGGCAGCGGTAAGTTAAAAAAGATCCTTGTTTAGTGCACCATAATCATCATCTGCCTAGCCTTTTCCCAATTCCCCTATGTTGGGGTCGGCTTCCAGTCCAACCGGATGCAGCTGAATACCAGTGCTTTACATGGAGGGACCGCTCCTGTCGGACCTCCACAACCCAGTAACCGGGTTACACGATACCCCTTGGAAGACGAACGGAAGACTGGTTGTCAGAGTTTAGTGCACCATATGACCTTGGAAAAAAAATATGTCATACTATCTTACTAAGGGCAGTGTAGAAACCCATGGATCCCCACCCATAGCGAATGTATGTATATATGCATGTAATACATAGGACATTGTTTTCATGCCTACCTACAAGCATTCAACACCCCGCGACCAGATAACCAGTCTAACCTTCGTATATCAGGGCCCCAGTTATTATGTTGCAGAGGTCAGATGGCAGTCGCCTTGTGTACTGATACTCAACCCTATCTGGTTAGACTGGCTGACTCCAAGATAGTCGAGTTAAGAACGAAATATTGCAACAAAGCACGAACTTTGAAAATACAGAGTTTCGAAGCAGATCTGGATGTATACCCTGACGGCTGACATGACACCGCGGGGTTGTTTAGTACCTACCAATCTACTCTTTTTATACGAGGTATTCTTATTTGTGTTTTGCTAAAGAAAACCAATAAAAAATACTAATCAAAACGTGCTATAATTTTCGCAGAATAAACAGTAGTTCTTTATCCGATAACGAAAGTAATTTATATTTATGATTGTTTACGGCTTTAGGCTACTCAAAACTTTGAATTGACTATCACATCCTGGTCGCGTGATAGCTTTACTTGAATCATGTGACTATGGACCTTTTTTGTGACCAGAGGTAGGTAACTACCCCGAAAAAAGGCACGTGAACAAAAAATCTATGTTATAGGTATGGGAAGTGGAACCTAACCCAAAGACTAGGACCTGTACTTACCAGTTCCTTGGATTCGTTTGGAGTAGGTACCTACGAAGTAGAAAAAACTGTGCCACAATAATAAATAGATACCTACGTATCTACTGAATTTATTGTTGAATTGCAATTTTGCAATAAAGATTTTTTAAGATGAATAATAATTGTTAAGTTAATGACCAGCCAACGATGAAATTTTTCTTTTAAATTACAATCATCCAACGGGTACAGTACCAGTGTACCCGTTGGATGATTATAATTTAAAAGAAGAACTTGATAAATACCTATATCTTTTAAGAAAAAAATCCTCGTAAGCGTGGTTCTTGTTGTTTATTAGGAACAGTTTTAAAATTATTGTATTAAACAGTTTTCAGTCACAAATATATTCAGGCTGATTGCTTTTCTAGGAAAATCCGTCCGAGTTTCGCGTAACTTCTATTTAAAGCTATTCATAATTAAGAACGTACGTAAACCGTCAGTCTAAGAAGTACAATTTATCTCAGAACAATATTGACAAAACAGACTAGGTATGTTCAACCACATCGCACACTCCACCGCTATGACGCACAATCTACGTGTTTGTACTGCAATTTGTATCGTTATTTATCTTTTTAAACATCAACGCAGCTTACTATAGTTAAATTTACTCTAAAGTTGAACATGAGTACACTAACGGCGGCGATAACGTTAGCTTGTTAATTAATTTGACATTATCTCAGTGGGTGTGTTCGGTGCACGTCACAAAGTATATGTTGACTCACCATCCACGTATGTACGAAACACATATACCTAAGTACCTCACAACATATACCAACGAGAATGGAAGTACCTACAGCCTATTCACAATAAGCCACTCTTGCATGAAGGTAACTATTTCAAACAATATCAAAGGATATCAATGCTACCCAGTCACGTGATCGACAATGTGTTCAGGAATCACAGTTTTCAAACAACTTGACAAAGGTTAGGTCAAAATAATAATATCATTATTTTAACATGTCTATCAACTGTTTATAATTTATGTACATATAGTAACAACACAGGTTATCAAAATCGTCTGAACCCAAAAAAACCAAAGATTTGTCTTCAGGGTATAGGTATCACTGGAATGGCTACTGACAAACCTCCGCGCAAAACGTGATGTCAGCAGAAAGAAACAGGTCAATGTCCTTCCTGAGTCATTTCAAATCCGAATACATTATACTGAAAATAAATTTTACACAAGTACCGCCTACATTTCATCATCATCATCATTTCAGCCCAAAGACGTCCACTGCTGGACATAGGCCTCCCCCAAGGGGGATTTTACCATAATCGCCACGCTTGTTACAAACGTTGTTACAAAGACACAGAGAACGCTGCTGCCCATTCTCTGGTAAGTCCCTTAGTCGCCTCTTACGACACCCACGGGAAGATATGGGATGGTGCTATTCTTTACGTCCGACACCACACGGACTACCTTACCGCCTACATTTAAATATAGTCAAACCGCCTGAAAGTCAACAAAATTTCACCCTATAATGTCAACTTGACCCGAATCATAATATTGTGCGGATTTGAAAATTTGTATGGCCGGCTCAGTATATGTTTCTGTGTGAGTTTAAACTCTATAAAGAGTACTCACACACGCTTAGCTGCCAACAATGCGTACATTGGCATTTGGCACACATGCGATGTGTGTGTTAGTTTGCCTGTGTGCGTTTGCAGACTTCACGCGCTGAACGCGTGATCAATGTTCACATTCCAACGTGCTTGGAACAACTCAGGGTAAAAGCACACTACATGCATTTTTGACAACAGCGTACAAGTATACAATACTAAGGAGGTATTCGGCATTGTTGTACAAACATTTCCATTAGTATTACAAGGTAGCCAAGAAGCCAGAAAATGCGAAAATCAACTGAACTTCGCACTTTACATTCCGTATGTTGATTATAAATGACGTGATCGGGGCACGAGCGATAACAAATAAATAATGTTAAATGCTGAATAATGATGTTTCAAAAGAATTTTGTCATTTAGATTTCATAATAGCATTTGCTGTAAGATTTTATCTGCGCAGGATTAGGATAAGCTTCCACCGTAGTACGACGATGGACTCTTACTACGTCGTTTGTATCGTCCGAAAAGCCTCACTGTATTTATTCCACTAAGTATATAATATTATCTTTTTATACTTATTTTCTTAGAAATGATTGAGCCAATATTGAGCCAATACTACCATTATACATTATGTACATCTATAGATCATGTAATTTGTTTCCTTTGATATTTATTATCGACCTCCTCACTGTTGGCGTATTAAATTCGTTCTTTTTGTTTCCTACAATTTTGGTTCTAACTGTACATTATTTTTTGTCCTGATTCCTTTGCTTATTAATTGTTGGAACGAATTAAAAATCACCTTTTCTGTACAAGTTGATTAAATAATTACTGAGTGAACAAGTTGGTTTACAATATGCTACGTCTTAGTACCTTGTCCATGTTTTTGTTCTCTGGCCTTTCGCCAGGATCTGTTACTTGGAGAATCTAGTACAGTCTCGTTACTAAAAGATACGTGTCTTTTGTGTATTTTTGATTTTACCGACCGTTGGTCGTTGTATTTCAGGCTACAACGTTCCTATATCCATTCTTCTCTTTCTCCTGAGACGAAAAAGGGACGCGCTTCCTTTTTCTTGAAAATTAGAATCTACTAGTGTTACGTTTATTTAAATACCATTGCTTGATTTTAAAGTATTCATAAAGAGCTGGCTGACAACAGTAGCATAACATTTCGTGCAGATTTTTCCGCCCAGGAAAAAGGTATTAATAAATCATTGTTTTGTCTCTTACAAGGTGGGCAAAAGTCCAAGTATTTCAGACAAAAGGTGCCTCTACATCACTCATAACGACACTTTTCCATGGTTTTTGAATGTCCAAAAAGTCTACAAATGTTTTTATCAATGAAAATCTCTTTCAAATTATATGCCTACTACCGCCTCTTCTAAATAGGGCTATTCAATCTTCCTCCTTTGGACCTCTTGGTGTAATCTCTAGAAAACCGCAGAAGGCGTAATTGATCTATGAATTACGTGCATACTGCAGACATCACTTTAAATTAGTGTTCCATCGTAAACGTGCCACTAGTTTTCCCTGCTTGAACTTACAACTTAAGTAGGTAGGTATATAGCTGATAGTCATTTTCATTAATTCCCCGTCGATTATGGAAAGTTTAATGGAATATTACATGATTATTTATTTTAAACTCTACTTATATCAGTAAACATACCTTTAAGTGGATGTTCACTATCTTACCTTTATTTGAACAAGTGTCACCAGAAAAGAACGAAGTGTTCGAGTTATGTCACACTTGTAAAGTAACACTAAAAACTTTGTGTGTTTTATTTTCAAACTGTGACCCAATATTATATAGGTAATATGTAGTTCACTTTAACCAGAAGCTGACGAAGTAATTTGTCTGATTCTTCGGAGGATGCAATCAATCACGACAGATGCAGTTAAACACGTTACGAAGACTTGTCACCATTTACTGTCATTCTTGAATTCTCTATTTCCTTCGTGTAAGCTATCATCACTTAATGCCCACGCGCCGGTTTTGTTATGGGCGTAAGAGACAGTACGTGACAAACAACGGTGCCAACATTCTTCACCGACAGCTGGAATATCTTGTCAAATTTTTCACAATCCTTCTTACAACGAAACTCACTTCATTATGTAATGTAGTCCCAAAGGAGTAGACCTTTTGTTAACAAAGATATTAGTTTCAAGTCTATTGAGCCAACCCAAAACTTTGGCCAAGGCCGCACACGCCGCTGTTTCTAGGGCTCCTATCCTATTCGTACGTAAGTATATCTCTACAATACGAAACCCGAAATTAAGCTAAATACTTACAATTTGTAGCTAAAATTATTTTCCATTCTTGGTAAAAACGAGAGTATGTCCTCGACACAATTTTGGCGCAAATAGATTTTATCTCACCTGCCTACTGCGTGATACACAAAAAGAATTCAATCGGTAGAAATTCAATAGGCAGCGTAGATTAGATTGACATTTTATCATTCTTAAGAGATACCTAAAGCCCGATTTCAGCTGAATTTTGTGTTGACCGTAACATTTGTCTGCACGTGTTTACAAATCTACAAACATACCTACACAGTGTTAAGTAAGAGAGTGTTCTATCACATAGTGATTAGCTACGCATTCTGCTTATCAAACAATGTTACATTGAGCGAAAATTCTTACTGGGAAACTTCTGGACAACTTACTGGGAGTCTCTATTTGTTGGTGTTCAAAATCACTATTTTCGATAGAACGCAATGTACCTACCTACGCAAAACATTGTGCATAGAACAGGGTTTGTGGATGTATTTAAAGTTTAGTCATAACATTTAAACCTGTTTCCTTATAAGAACGTAAAAACAGTTGGTACTTTGACCTTGAATATCGTCGTAACCAGGAGGTATGGTTCGAAACCAAAAAAGCATTCTTATTTGGTATTTTTTTCACCGTTGTCGCAATCTGATGCTTGCAAACTGTATCTTTTGTATCCTCCATGATAAGTGACGTACAACATTAAACCTTTAAGATCAACTTATAAGTATCTACTTCGATTGAACTTATTGGACGCTTGAAGACAAATAGTGCCTCTACGTTAAACGAACGGTCCAAAGTCGAGCGAGCACAAAATGATTCACAGTAATTGAAGCTCATTTAACTCTATACGTGATTTAAATAAGCGAAATTATTTTATTGAGCTCTCGGACAAAGAAAAGCACCATAAATCACTCCGCTGATTTATTGAATAGGAAGTCATTATTATTTTATTTATAAAGTGTATAGGTAATTAAAATCAATAAATAGACTATTGCATTTGCTTCCCACGTAAATTGTACGATTCGAATGGATCAGTAGGTATTAATAGGTGTTAGACTAGCGCCAATAAACTAAGCTGACAACCGCTGTATCGCAAAACATGTAAGTGAACACGTACACTAACTATTTGTTCTTTTCCTTCTTTTTAGGGTTCCGTACCCAAAGGGTAAAAATGAGACCCTCTTACTGAGACTCCACTGTTCGTCTGTCTGGCTGTCTGTCACCAGGCTGTATCTCATGAACCGTGATAGCGAGACAGTTGAAATTTTCACAGATGATGTGTTTCTATTGCCGCTACAACAAAAAATAAAACAGAATAAAATAAATATTTAAGCGGGGCTCCCATAAAACAAACGTGATTTTTTGCCGTTTTTTTTTGCTCCATGTCTAATGTTGTGTAGATAATGGTAAGGAACCCTTCATGCGCGAGTCCGAGTCGCACTTGGCCAGTTTTTATTTGGTATTAAGCACAACCGCTGTATCGCAAAACATGTAGGTAAACACGTACACTAACTCTTTGTTTTTTCTTTTTTTATATAGATATAAGTAGCATCAATATAGGCTTATATTGATGCTATATCTAGATAAGATAAATATGTATACTAAAGTATGTTCAAAAATAAATTTTCCAATGTCTTAAAATAATTATTTATAATTCAATCTAATTAATTATGAACCAAAGGATTTTCTCGATAAGAACAATTACACAATTATACATTGTATCCTTGTAGTCTTCAGACATTTTGACAGGTTAAGGTAATTTTATTGATATAACTTTGTTGGCTACTTAAGTACGTTGTTGCTTTTTTGCTAGAACTAATAGATAACCCAAATGCATTAATAAAATACAATTCAATTGTTTTATAGGAAGGCTTTACTGGTACTGCTAAGATGAAACCTCTGAATATCAAACCAACACTAAGATGGTCCAAGTAATCGGAAAATTACAACAAAATTGACGTAATTACACCATTCAAGATCTACACCATAATATTATAGAAATAATATTATTCTGTTATTGCATTCAGTGTTAAGAAGCCATTTATAGCATCTGTATAAGCGGGACTATTGATATTTACGATAAGTTTCTCATAAGCAGTTATCGTTATTTCAAAATGGATACCACCAATGGTCCTATATAAATAAACCTAAGTCTTAATAAGTACACTGAACTTTGCCTGTCGTAAGCCTGAAATACTTTCCAGACAAGTCGTTTACGACATCAAAATGTTGCGTAATCCGAGTAATTATAATTATTTTAACAAACAAGAACGCCCTCTGAATATATGTATGAGATAGTATGTGACTATTTGACTATTCAGGCGATTAGTCACAGTTTTACCCAGCCAACCAGGGTCGACTCATTGACTGTCAGACTTAATAAAGTGTCTAAAGGTGGTACAAAGAACGCGCCCAAACAATTCTGGATAATATATACTCCTCAGGGGCTCTGATGCATCCTACACGTAATGACTTACGGAGCCGTAACACACATTCAAGGTTGGTCATCATGCTATGGAGAGAGCGATGCTCGGGTTTTCTCTGGTGGATAAAATTCGCCATGAAGTTGATCGCACGAGAACTAAAGTCACCAATATTGCGAGCAGAATCAGCACGCTGACATGGAACGTGGAAGAAGGCCAGCCATTTCTGCACACGGACAGACGGTAGATGGAGCAGACAAGTTTTAGAGTGGAGACCGCGTTTGGGCAAGCGTAGTATGGGACGCCCCTTGAAGAAGGTGGCGGGCAGCGGGTGAATGCGGACTGCCCAAAACCGGCCTGGTTGACGATCTCTGGGGCAGGCCTACGTTCAACAGAGGATGGCAATAGGCTGATATGATATAATGAGAGACTCTGATGAACCACCCTACAGGTTTGGAAAAAATCTGAACCCTTGAATTTTTCAAATTCATGCGAATAAGGTCATGGGTAATGCCTAGTAACTATCTAATAATATGTATACTATAAATGTCGCAATGCATCGTAGATTTATATAATATGTTTATTTTCCGTACTGTCTTCATTTCAAAGTAAATACTTGTCAATCTATTTATAACAGAGGAGGCACGATAAAACTGCCACACTATCAGACAAGTAAAACAATTTCACCATTGGACGATGACTCATACAAATTTTCTTTCAGCGGTATGATTAAGACTTCATACAAGACTTATCAAACAACACAAAGTTGCGTGGAAATCAGCATAACGTGACGTGAACGGAGGAAGAAACAAAATAAAATCTGATGTAATAAGATAGGGATTAAAATTATTTATTGCTTATCACATTTTTATCTGAATGTCATGACGATCAGGCCGAGCCCACATCATACATCGTAGTAATTATCTTCAGTTCTTCCAAAACCTTATCAAGCATTACAAGCAAGAAATTGCGTGAAAATCAGCATTTGGGGGCGTGCCGAAAGGGAAAACCAATAATTGTCAAAGTGTCACGACACTTATTTTTAGGTAGGTAAGTACGTGTTCATTTATGATACATGGGAAACCCAATGATCATGAGAGCAGTAGCAGTACATGGATCAATTATTTAAAACGAATATTAGGTACATAGCTTTGTAAGTACACTGAAGTAGAATACTTTACAGGATTACGAACGCATGAATGCACTGAACCGGCAGACGTAAACTTTTTAAGTTTTTACATTTAACCTTAGACCTATTTACTCCAGTTATACAAAAATAATCATAGTTACCAGATCTTTATCAGTTTTCAGATCAATCACGGATAAAGGAGCGTATTTCAGACTAGTTTACATATATTTTGCTTTCTCTTTTCATATCTAGGCAGCAACTTTATATTTTGAAGCCTCAATGACAGACAAATCCCTCGCAAGTATCTTACTTTCACCTCCATATTTTATATTTTTCATTCTTTACTTCTGTTTTTGTTCTATTAAGCCTATGGTGGCCATAGCCTCTTCTTGGCTATGGCCTCCCCAAGTCAATCCAGGATTTTTATTCCCGCGCCGCCACCTCGAAGCAGCCCTCGTGGTACAAATACATTATACTAGCTTCCGCCTGCGCCTTTGCCTACGTAGGTAGGTCTCAGAATTAAGCAAAGAACGTAAATTAACAATTATCCAAGGGTTAAGTTCGATCAATATGTGTAAAATTTCAGCAAATTTTGTTTAACGGTTAAAGCGGGTAACAAACATTCAGCCATCCTCACAAACTTTCGTATTTATAATAGTAAGTATAGTATATATATTTCTATTTAAATAATAACTAAATCTATCACTTGCAATTCCATCTCTACTTTGCGTCCCTTTTGTTTTGTTTTTCCTGAGATAAAGTATTCGCTTTTTAAATTTGGCTTATTTTTTTTAACTCCTTTGTCCACTACATTAACAACATAGTAAGGTACTTAACTATGTTCTAAAAAAATACTCTTAACACATCAAGGCAAAGCATGTTAACAGGAAAATAGTATCTAAAATACCACTTCAAAATGAGGCCTAGAAAATGTTAAGCCTCTTTTGTTACCAATTGTTATTCCCAATGTGACTAATGTTGAATAATTAGTATATTTTAGACACATTGGGAATACATAAAACTTATACAACTTGTTTTCGTTATTCTCATTGACTTTTATTAAATATGACACAGCTATTTCTATCTTAAGTAGGTAATCGTCCTTTTACTATGTACTACTTCAATGTACTGTATTTTGTTTCTAAATACAAATAAACTTATTAATATTAATTACAAAATTTCATATTATACTGGGCTCATGTTACAACTAAACTAGGATTTGGACGATAACCTTGCCTGGCGCAAGCGGCCCATACAGGAATATAATGTTTATTTACAGAAATAGTTTCAAAACTAGTCACTTATGCCAAACATGCATCTGCCGCCCTTGCATCCTAACAGCCAATGTCCTCTGTATCGAATAATGAAATCAATGGAATGAAGCCAAAAAGCGTACATGTGCTAGTAAGATTCAGCGCAGCATTTAAATTATAATGTCAAAGGCAAAACACTTCAACAAAAAACAAACACGGAATAAATGAATGCCAAAAATTGTAATTTTTTGTCGACCTTGTCGTATCTAATTTAGGTAACAATGTTTTACTTTCATCAAACATTCAGTACTGACCTTACAATTCGTACTTTTACTACGAAAATGTGTTCCAGTATTTGGAGCAATTTTGAAGACGTATCGTACGCGCTTATGTCCTTGGTGGCGTAAATAAGTTGACCTATGTACTGTGGATGTTCAGGAACATACGCGGAAGAATTAAGATCAATTATACAGCTAAAGGAAGAGATATGGGGCAAGTTCGTTGTGAGACATAATTTAGAACTCCTTTAGTGCTTTGCTAGCCACTTCTTTCTCGTAAAAGTCAAAGTCAATTCCGTTTGCGCGGGAAAATAATGACAGGATCAGACAAATCTGTTTTTAGTTAACGTTATAACATATCCTACCTATAAGCAAATTTCAGTATCATAAGTCAAATATATCCTTCAGTAAGTGAATGACCATTCACTTTTATAACATTCCTGAAAACGTACCCTGATTTCAATCTTACACCTATTTAGAATTTCTTCAACTCTTGGTCCACATTCCAGAACTTTTTTTACAAGTAAGTGTCATCATCTTTCAGTCTCCTAAATACTCTACTTATTCGGTCTTTTTGATTTATTATCGCCAACATTATAGGTTATAGGACGAGAATGGGAGTCATATTATTGTTTTGAACTTTCTTTAGATATTTGGATATTTTGTACCTATTGAGAACAAACCAATATCAAACTTAGCGTTCCGAAACTTAACCGTAAACCGATCCTAGTGTCATCGCAATATAAATAAGATAATTGCGATATTAGGACCACTCCCTGAAAACAAATTGCTTTCCGAACAAAAAATGGGCTATTCTGAAGTTCGCAAACACGCAGAGTAAGGGATGAAACACCAATATAAGTTGAAAGACCCATTTACTTCGAATATCGACTATTGGGTAACTTAAACATGAAAAAAAATCCAATAAAGCCAGAGATTAAAAAGTTAGGTTTAATGAAATGTGAATCCTGTCTGGTTTTATCGATCACCTATATTTTAATCAAAAAGACTGATATTAAATAAAACGTTTCATGAAATTTATCATGTGAGATCAGAATTATTATCTTCAAGTTATTTTAGGATTCTGATTCTGTCGGATATTCTGAAAACGAGTGTCACATTGGGTTCAATGATACGTCAGCAACTCGCAACCGGCACACAAATTCCATTTGATTTTTCATAATGACCATCAACTTTTTCATTTTCCTGTTATGAAAACACAACAATTGGATAAGCACCATTAATTATTCCTATTTCTGTAGCAATCATTTCTAACTAAGTACAACAAGCAACGGAGCGGAAATAAAAATGATTATGTGACCTATTATTAAAAAGTGAAAATAATAGGTAGAGCTTATTGTTATTACACTAGAGTCGTTTATAGAACGAGTCTCGTGCATTGCACGGGTCTAACGTTGTCAGTGTTATTTTAGTCTTAAGAAGTCTATTAATAAGTTTGTCTTAACAAAATATTCGGTGTGTCGAAGTGTACGGCAGTGTCTGGCGGCGTGGTTGCAGCGGCGTCACCCGCGCGTCTCGCCGCCGTTATCGACCTTCTTCTTATCTCAACAAGAACTACTCCACCGCCCGATAAACAAGGAGCAAAAGCGTGCGCCCGCGCCGTTTTGCCTCATTCCATCCCACTTGGTGTGTTGCGATTAGTTCGTTCGCCTCTTTATCGTGCCGTTTCGTTCGTTCAGTCAGTTTCTCACTCGTCGCTGTCGCGCTACCACGACACTCACGCGTCCTTCCCGCGCAATGAACCAGCAAGCCAACAACACATAAACCATCAACATGAAGCCTAATCGGTTATAACGTTTTGTTAACAAACCCAATTTTAATTTAGATCGAATATATATAATTATTGTGATATTTAGTTAGTTCTCCGTATTTTTAATATTTATAATCGTTACGATGAATTCAATTTACTTTATTTAATATTATTATTTTTAATATATAAAATAAATTCAGTGCTCAAGATAATCTCATTCCAAATCGCGCAATAATTAACTAGAAGTCTTGCTACAAGAATTGCGATGACAGCAAAAACTCGTTCACATTGGAAGGAATATGGAACAGCACTATGTGGTAAGTTCGTTTTCTAACCTATCATTATCGCATGCGTCGGCCATGTGTCCGTATGTGACCGCCGCGGTAATCCAGCCGCGGCGATGACGTAAATACTCATTTATTATCCTTAATTACCCGTAAATATTCAGTAAAATCCTTGTCATTTTCATTTAGTCCAACCCCGGCTTACCGCGGGCAGTTGCTGTTGTTCCACGTCTATAAAATTATTTTGTGAAAGCTACCGATGCATGATTTCACCGAGAACCACATAATATTCAAGTTAACGCAGTAAGCTATTTTTAATGTGGCGATCATGTTCTCGCAGTGCCAGCCCATTCTGTTCCATATTGACAACAATGACTCTACCAAATGTCATATGAACATGTTATCGCTGTCACTTGTCAGTATCATAAACAGTGGTAAAGTTAGAACACATTCCCATTACTGTTGGCATTGTTACTAACGTACATTCCACGTATGCTATTTTGTAACATGTATTGCCTTTTATTTAGAACCAGAACCTTGCAATACGCCTCGGGTTTTTCTCGAGGACAATTTCGTAGAAGTAGCTATCTAGACGCACGTGCTGCACTCAATATTCGTTGAATAAAGTGTGAAGATATTAGCTCTAAAATCCCTAAAATTGAATCTTTCGAGAGAAAATATTCAATGGCTTGTGCAACTTTCGATCCCAATGTATGGTGACAAGTTGAACAGACAATGATCCAAAATATCAATAAAGTTATGCAATACTCATAACAAGTTTAAGGATATAAACACATCACATAACATGCATTTGTTGCATGTTGTCCTACAAATAGCCTCTTTGCCTAACGTTTGTTAACATCCTGTAGCCATACAAGTTATTTCTAAACAGCGTTAACTTATACACGTACATTGTGAGGAAAATGATGAACTATGCCTCTGTATATTCTTAATTACCTTTTATGATGAAGAATGCATTATTGTTTACCCGTTATTATTGAGTACCATAAAAATAATATCTATCTGGTACTCCTAATGAGTGTACCTAATTGCTTGTGTCACAAGATAGTTAATTCGCCACAACAGAACCGTAGGTGAATAGGTTATCAATCTGTTCAGTTCCGACAGAGCAAATTAAAGTATCATAAAACTATAACAATATTGCTCATTCTATTCGACAATATTTTTTTACTAATATTGTTTAACATTTTCCCTGAAATCTCATAATTATTCTTCTTTAATGACATGTTTAGAAAATGGACCATTGAAATGAATTGCGTCATTCACTCAGTCATCGCTTCGAATGATTTCGTTTCATTTGTGGAAATGCCCACTTCTGAAAGATTTTCGCCTGAAATAACATTTTTCAAGAACTAATGTACGAGTAATATTTATTTTGCCGTAAGGTTAATGAACTGGCATATATTTTTAAAACTTCTCAAATATTATAATATGAAATAAATGTTTTCGTCTTATGCGACTCTCGTATTTCCATCGTAAGTCTCACTAGTGCCTCGTGAAATCGTGAAAGCGATGCCAGACACGCTGTCACTTTTTTCTAACGAATGATTTATTACTCATTATAATGTAAAGACTAGTAGACTCCTCTATTAACCATTATCACTCTAAATAACTTTATAAACAAATAAAATCCATCAAGAACAAGATATCTGCCACTGCCATTGATGCATATATCTACCTAGTTATAGCTAATGCAACATTCTCTAAAACTATTTGTAAGCATTTATTTGAAGGGAGCATAACAACATTAGTTTGTATCTCTTAAGGAATTCCATTCATTCCAAGAACGCCGAGGTATCAGGTAGAAAGAATAAAAATGCCGTCTAAGTGCTGGCTGATTTGAAAACAACCGCTAGAGAAAAAAAACAGGTAACTATTTAGAGATACCTTTAGTATACATTAGATAATTGGATTGCTATGAACAAGGAACAATAAAACGTGATTCGATTAAACTAATTCACATTATAAAAGCTTCAAATTGCTTTATCTTTTACCAAGAAATAACACCTTGACTGTTTAGTCGACCTTTAGACCACAATTATTCAGAAATAGAAAGGTAAATAAAAACTTAATAAGTCCTTCATTGAAAAGCTTGACCACTAATCCTACCTACCAGGTACAGGTATTGATAATTTCCGCTAAACCTAAGTTTATGACTAAATAACGATTGGAATATCCACTGTGGTAAATACGGTATTTTCCTAATACAAATCTGCCTTCACAGAAAATCTTATCTGCCTTCTTGGATTTTTCATATACTCATATTTAATTTCATGTAGGTATCTTTATAAAAGATGAAGAAGATGATTTGATGATGACTTGCGCTGTTCTTACGTTCCAAAATCCTTAGTGAAAGGTACCAATATTACAAAGTATTAGTAGGTACTAAAGAGTTTGTTTATCTTGTGTTTGCACGCGCTAATCTCTGGAATTACAGGTCTGATTTCTAAAATAAGCTAATAGGAAGCTACATTATCCATGAGTGCTAAATTTTAATCACAGATTATCAAACAAAAGGCAGATAGACCATGCGGAACACTGTGAGTAAAGCCACAAAAGCAAATACAAATTCAAAAACGAATACCTACAATTCACGAGTCAGAACATGACTCGTGTTAGTACAGCGCAAAGCGAACTGTAGGTATTCGTTTTTGAATTTGTATTTGCTTTTGTGGCTTTACTCACAGTGTTCCGCACGGCCTATCTGCCTTTTGTTTGATAATCTGCGATTTTAATATTAAAAAGAAAAAGGGATCCTTAAATAATCACACAGGCGAAGTCGCAGCCACTGAAATAAATGTAAAATTTAGGCTTTACTACTACCACTTCAAGTTAAATTTGATCTCATATTTAATTAACGAGCAGTAAGTAGTAAGCACTTACCTACTTATGTAGTAACTAGAACCTAACGTTTTAAATATCTTTAAAATTATTGCTCTATGTCAATTTCAATCAAGATTAGATTAGTGTTTTATTGTATGATTTACGTCAGTAGATAAAGTAATATCTTTAATATATATGTTTGTTGCATTGTTTTACTTTTTTAATCATTTGCCGTAACGTAAATAATGATAATAAAAAGTAAGGAACCGCAACTTAAATATTGATGTTGGCCAATGCTTTTGAAAACATAAAATATTCGAAATATCAGGTTGGGGAAAAAGTCTTTTCGCATTATAGTACTTATGTATGAACTTGTAATAAAATCTCTTTGGTTATACTATTTGTATCTGGCTGGTTTTGGTATCATTGAAAGTTTAAATTTTAAAGAACGTAGTTCCAAATTCAAATTTGGAAAATGTGTGATTTGTATTTGTTTTTCGTACTGTCAAGATGAGTGAATCTAATGAAGAAATTCGGTACATTTTAAAAATTTACTACAAAAAAGGTAATAATGCAACGCAAGCCGCGAAAAAAAATTGCGATGTTTATGGACCTAGTGCAGTGTCTGTGAGAGTACCACAAATTTGGTTTAAGCGTTTCAATCCGAAAATTTCGATGTCAAAAATGCACATCGCTCTGGTCGCCCTATTACGGATAAAATGGATGCCATTTTTGAAAAAGTGGAGCAAGATCGGCATGTCAGTAGTTACGACGTAGCTGAAGAACTGGGAATTGACCACAAAACAGTTTTGGCGCATTTGAAAAAAACTGGGTACACAAAAAAGCTCGATATTTGGGTACCCCACGAGCTCACTGAAAGAAACCTAATGAACCGTGTACTCATTTGTGATTCTTTATTACGACGTAATGAAACCGAACCATTTTTGGGAAGCTGATAACTGGTGATGAAAAGTGGATCACGTACGACAAGAACGTGCGAAAAAGGTCGTGGTCAAAGGCCGGTCAGGCTTTACAGACTGTGGCGAAGCCCGGGTTAACTCGCAACAAGGTGATGCTGTGTGTGTGGTGGGATTGGAAGGGCATTATTCATTATGAGCTGTTACCACCAGGCAGGACCATCGATTCTGAACTCTACTGCGAACAACTGATGAGATTAAAGCAAGAAGTTGAGAGAAAGCGGCCGGAATTAATCAACAGAAGGGGTGTGGTTTTTCATCATGATAACGCTAGACCTCACACAACTTTAGCCACTCAGCAAAAATTAAGAGAGTTTGGCTGGGAGGTGTTAATGCATCCGCCGTATAGCCCTGACCTTGCACCTTCAGATTTCCACCTTTTCGGTCTCTTCAGAATTCTTTAGGCAGAGTCAGGTTAACATCACGAGAGGACTGCCAAAACCACTTGTCGCGGTATTTTAATCAGAAGTCCCAAAATTTCTATAGCAATGGGATCATGTCCCTACCTACAAGATGGCAAAAAGTTATCGAACAAAATGGTACTTACATACTTTAGTTAAATGTAAATAAACTATATTAAAAAATATTTTGAATTTTCTTAAAAAATGCGAAGAATCTTTTTTCCCAACTTAAATTAAAGCCATTAAGCTATTGTTTTGTAGAGCTAAAATTGGTCAAATTAAAATGGTGAACACGAAAGTGGAGGAGGTATTAAGGACTCCATTCTATCACTAGACTTTAGACACTCTTTTAATGTTGGCAATATCGCGTAAACCGTCAAATTATACATCTTTTATTTCTAAGTCTCTTCAACAATCCTTAAGGTCTAACGCAGACCCGACAGAGTATGATGTAGTCAGCAGACAGTTCCTTTTATTACGTAAGAGAAAAATGAAATAACTAAAAGTCAAATATTATGCATTTAACAATTGTTTTCATAAATAGAATATTCGTTTACATTCACTACCAACGTGTCAATTGTTTAAAAAACGATATTATTATTCTATTGTGACAAAAACATAATTGTTCAGTGAAAGATCTATGTATGTTTTGTCATTGAAAGTTATATTTTAGAATGCATGTGTACCAATTTCCATTCTTGTTATCGTTGTGATTCTACTTAACATATACATACATTGTACGTAACTTGGTAGATAGTGAGGTAGCTCCTGAAACTTTGTAGAGAACTTCGTGCATTTAACGTTCTCTTCTAGCGTCAGTAGTGTTTGATAGCTAATAGGTTTTCTGTAGTTAGCTCATTTTACAGTCCATACAATGTCTTCTATCAGATTTCGTTATCATAAGTAAAGTTGACACGAGATATTTAACCTTAGAGGTCATTCTCATATCTATCGAGCTATATTTTACCATCAATGACTACCCCTGATAATTTAGGTCTGTACCTACCTATAAGTGTAAATATACCATACGGAAAACCAAAAATTACATTGTATCAATATCAACATCATTTTTGCTAATACAATTTGCGATTAATACTTAGCATAGAATTTATCGCGTTTTAGTTAATTAACTGCTGATAACTATTTTAGTGCATTAGGTTTACCTACTACTCTCTAATCAAATGGATGACGACTTAATAATATGCACTTAAAAAAGTAATTACATTTTTAAATTACTCTTTAAAGTACATATTAATTAGTAGTCTGAGTAGATATAATACAATGTATTGTGTGTAGATTTTTTATGTTTAAATTTTGATCTTCTTTGACGTCCAGTAGCTTAACTCGAATGTTCGAGATTGTTCGATCAAATTTAAATATATTGTTTTTAGTCAGTTCGTTACCGTTAACCATATTAAAACATGTGAATCATCATATATTAAGAACGATGTTTTTCCCTACTCCTACAGCAAACACATTTTTACAAATCCAATTTGTTTCTACCCCTAAATACATCATATTGCTTGTTATGACATCTGAGCACGCAAACCCGCAAAAGTTTGTTTGTAAATAGATCGGTGCTATACTAATAAAAAATAGCGGTCTTTTACTATAAACTCAAGTATTAAATTCCAGTTAAACTCGAATGTCATTGACTTAGACATCCGATAGTTTACAGTTGTATTGCGATTTTCTGCGATTCACACTCGTGGAGAGAGTGCGGTGGAAACCAGCGACGACGCAGCGACGACAATCCATGTTTATAAACAATAGCAGCCATCGTTTGTTCTACTTATAAGACACCTTCTTGGAATCGACGATACGTAAAATTTAGCAATAAAATGTTCTGCGTCCCTTTTTTTGCTTGGAGAGATCACACATACGCCTCTTAGTGCTGACGTCATCATGTTTTGAATGTTGACTCACGGAGATGGTGAAACCAAAATGTGTTTTGCAACTACAATTTTCAAAATGATGTACCTATGAATGCAAATTTACAAATAATGGGTGTATTGTATACATTTTGCGTGTTTATGTTTTAGAAAGTAAAAAGTTTCCATGTAATTTTATTGTGTACAATTTCATTTTTCGTACGATCGTTAAAATTACGTTTGAGTAATGAAATGACGCTCGTTCTACCCACCTAGTAAAGATTATATGAAATAATTTAAATTCACACAGGTAAAAATATCGCTATGTAACATTTCAAATTTCCTATATTTAGATACACAGAACATGTAAACAATAGCATGCATTGACATCATAAACAAACAACATATAAAAGTAACTGAAATTGGTCAGTGTCAACAAAACATAGAGTACATTTTAGCGTAATAAATATGTAATAATGCCAAGGGAAATTAACAAAATAGAAAAATAACTAAAGTATTTTCATGCTATTGCCTAAAAATGCGGACAAACAGTAGTTCCGCAGTTGCCACACATGCACATTAGGCAATGCATCTAAGATTTTGCATATACTATCTGCTGACGTCATAATTAATGCAAATGTCCAAAACTGAACGTTCACACCTGTGTGGGACTGTGCCAAAATCAGTTCGTTTGACAGCAATAGTGATGGCACTAGTGTTAGTGATCAGGTGGATGCTTACATTGCTAACACCGATTGTGAATTCCGAAGGAAGCGCTGTCTATTTGTAGCTGGGACTGGGAGTAGTGTCACTGGCACTGTCTGTCGGTTTATCATTAAACACATACGAAATTATTATTAATGTCACTGTTGAAATGTTTAGAGTATTTTCATAATATCTGATGATCTCAAAGGAATTCAAAGATGTAGTCTTCATGTTCAGTACCAATGTTTTGTTCAGACATCTTGTAAAACAAAACACTCATCAAGCAGACACATCCATCGTAAATGTGTTTACATTATCTATTGTATTAGTTACAGTCTTATCCTAATAAAGACTTGACTACACTTATTCTTAATCGTGTATCGTTCTTTTTTATCTTACAACGTTTAATTCTTCACCGAACCGTCACTAACGAAGCTAATGTAAAAATGAATGCTGTTTGCCAGACGGAACACCGCGGTAATATCTTTTTTTAAACTATAATTAAATATTTGTATGAAGTATTAGTTAATAAGCAAATGAGCAGTCTTTCACGAAAACTAATTAGGTTGGATTTCCACCATATATTCAGCGAGTCTGCAATTTTGTATGAATTGTAATTGCAATTCGATAAAATCATATATGCACCTTAATAACGTAACTAACACACAACACAATCTGAAGGATGTTAAAGGAAATACTTATATACCTAATCCATTGCTTCATAATGTTTGAAAAAATAATCTGGTCGACAACGTATAAAACGTAATACACATTGTTGTATTGTATGCGAATAACCATTGCAAAGGTAAATATTACTGTGAGCGATATTTTGCTGTGGTTGACTCGAATCGATTAAGAGCAATGTTTGGTAAAGCGAAAAGTGAACAGAGAAGAGGAATGAACTCACAGGTCTAGTGTTCTACTTACGATATTGATCAAACAGTTGGTTGTATCTGTATCTACGTGTACGGCTATCACGAGGGAGGCAAATATTTTTTTTTGTACTTATAAATCTGTAAAGCTGAAAGCCTAAAAGGTTGTTACCCGCTTTTAAAACAATCCTAACCCATTTCTGTGAATTCGTTGTAACAATAAACGCGGAAGGTAAACAATCGGTATACGCCATTGTTTTTCTTCTATTTGCAAATCGTCGGGAAACAGAATGATGTTTAAGTAAAAAAAGGGAACGCACTAAAGCAGTTTGTAAAAGATATAAAGCGCACCCATAGAACAGATAAATAAGTAACGAGTAGCTAAGTATGTATATACTTAGCTGTGGTTATGTAAAACAAAAAAACAATAGGTACATACATTGTTATGTACATATTCTTTTTTTGTTATAATGGTGAAACAAGTCAAGTTGAATCAGTATAAAGTACTTAATTAAATAAATAAGTATGACCAAAAAAATGACAATTACGTAAAAGAGATATTAATTATACACTATTATGCAATGGCCACACTGTATACCTAAGTCTACAGCAGAAACGTAAAAATTCCAAAACATATTTTGCACGTTTTTTTTTCGTTGGTATTAAAAAAATAATAACTCAATACTGATTGCTAATCCTTACACAAATTGTGCGTCAAAAAACCCACGATCTTATTTTGGGCCTATGAGTAAGCGGAAAAAAAGCACAAGTAAGCTTGTTTTGTTCATTCTCTAACAAGTTAAGTTATTCGTGGAAATCTCTACGGTATAGTATAGTTGAGAGTATCTAGGTTTGTACTGACGTCACGAATCGAGGTCTTGAACCTAGGGAGCTATAAATGTGCTAGTGTTCGGGCACCACGTGCTTGTGACACGTGCATTACAAATATAGTTCTGTTATTATATTGAACAGAAACAAATGAATGCCGATGTTATTCCATTCAAATGGTTGGAATTATTATTACATTAAATACATAATAGATGCTAAGAATATGTCAAGAGGTATGCATCATCCTTTCGTTGCAATAACAAACAGCGATCAACAAACAGTTTTCATGGCGGCATAAAACTAAGCAATCCTAGCGGCCATGCTTTGTTATTTTTGCTTTATCATGGTAATTTAAAAATAATTATAATTTAAAAGTGCCCACTACACTATTCATACATATTTCTTACGCCAGTATGGCTTAAAACAATGGAGTAGCAAATTAAAATAAAAAAATGCTATTTCTGCTACATGTTTTCTTTATCTTTGGACAATGTGAACAATTGTGTTTTCGATTTTAAAAATGATATAGGTAGGTAGACTGTATTCACTGTATCAAGAAAACACACCGAAATTCGGAAATTGAAAATCACTTCTGAATAGACACTATTCACCAAACATATTAAAAAATGGAACACAATTTAATATGAAATGATCTAACAATAAATAGATCCCTAATCTTATCTGTATGTCTATTCTGTTACAATCTCCCTCGGTGAACGCGTTGGTGAAGTGAGAGTGAGCTGTCATCTATCCTGAGGTCCTCTTGATCTTACTTTTCTGATTGATAAGATAATTTATTCATTGATCTAAGAAAATATAATTATGTAGGTAGGTACGTTCACGCGCTGTCGACCGTTTATGCGAATTACGGTATTTTCCCTTATCGATACTGATGACCAATCACGAAGTCTTCCATAAGCCTACAATATGCTTACTGCTTACTGCTTACTTATGCTACTAACCTCACAACGAGTTTGTTTATTGAAATCGATCTTAACATTCAATACAGAGAAGCATAATATTACCATTCAGTCCATGAAGAATTTCACAAGATGTCTACATAATGGTCTGATACAAGAGTTGACATGTATTGTATAAAATTGCAATACACAAGTACTTCAAATAATACGTTTTAAAAACATCAATCAGGTCAACAAACAAATTAACTTATTCCAAGAAGGTAACGTTCCTATTTCCGTACTGTATGTAATGTCGCATTAATAATGTCAAAATAAGTGACGGGGTGACAGGTTAAATTAGCGAATGCAACCTTTTAAAGGTCAATCTCAAACGAGAGCAATATTATTTTAGGCTGGTATTAATACGTGGCGGTTTTTAGCTCGTCTACTTTTAGATGCAGTTGAGATTGAGCCATTAGATTATGTAAATAATTATGTACACCAACATGAAGAAGCTTTCTCTACTGTTAAGACTGTGCTGTTGAAGCACAGTCTTTTGCTCACGAGATCGCCCGCGTGAATTTACCCAATTATTCATTGATAGGTAATAAAATAAAGCCTACCTATATTATGTAAGAGTCAGGGATAACATAGCTTCCATTTAGGCCCGACTCCACCGAAGCGGAGAGGAGAGGAGATGTCTCGTAAACAACCAATGAGACACTGTATTGCGTTGAAACTAAGCGGTAAGATGTGAAAATAACGCAAGCAGATTGGTTATTCGAGACATCTCCTCTCCTCTCCGCTCCGGTGGAATCCGGGCCTTAGTCAAAGAATTTTCATAATCGGACTAGTGGTTCTGTAGGTTGGCGTGTTCAAACCAAAACAACAAACAAACTCTTGAGCATTGTAATATTAGAATAAATTCTTAGCGTTCCAGTGTTGAATCAAGTGCTAGAGGAATAGGTACTTGTACTGTATCTGCTATCATAATCAAAACGTGAGTGTCAACTGAGTGAAGCAGTTTACTTTGAAGTTTGTATGTGATTGACTACATCCTGTCAACACAAGAGTACTATTAATCAAACACGTGGTTACAGACTCACCTCTCTTTAATTCATATCTCAATGATATCAAACAAGTTTTAATGATATCAAACAAAATAAAAATCATACTGATGCCATAAATCACATTCTATCTATTTTAATTCAACATTGAACGTAATTGTCACAAGCCATAAATAAAACACGACAAGTTTACGCGACGGCTGTAATTGCTTTCATTGATCAACTCACTGGGCTTGTTTTTTACCATCGAATAAAGCTGTCCAATTTAGCTATTGTTCTACTTAGTTGCGGCTCAATCACGCACACAAACGATGCTATTTGTACAAGTTCAGTAACGGGCACATTGTCACACGATATAACAAAATCACAATCAGAATTATTGTTATTCTGAGATGTGTGTTGTTAGGACACGTTTACACTCAGCCACAACCGACAGATAAAGCTCCATTTACATTTTCTTCGTAAATTATTACCAAGTTTTTGCACTCTCGAAAGCGATTTGCGCATAGCTGTGCCAGATTACCTGATATACAAAATTGTGGAATGTTTATTTTTCTTTTTAAACTTATTTAGAGCGAAAACCTTGAAGTAAAAACAAAAACAAATGATAAGGTTTCGCGAACGAGACTAGACACACATTAAATTGTTAGAAACTAGTATAGTAGATCCTTTTAGTTTCGGTCTACTCGTGTAATTATATAATTATAAACAACTGTTTACTTTGTACGCCACATGTGGGCCAAGTTATATTTTTATTTATTTATTTATTTATTAATGCGAAAGCGTACAGTCTAATATCTATATTAAATAGCTTACAATAGGCGCTAAAATTTGCCATTTAAAAACTTTCTCGATTTAGCGATTATATACCCAAACTTACCCAAATTATATATTTTAACCAGATTATATATGTACTTAAGAATACCCCAACCTGTGAATACTCATGTTTTACAAATAAAATATCTTTGGATGACCATTTATTATCTTGTTTGAACTAAATTTATACAAATCTTAAAAATAAAAACAATAATACTATGTACATACAATTCCAAGAAAAAGGAGAGGGGGAGCTCATATGGCATCAAAAAACTCATACACATCGCTGTCAACGGGACACGTGCTCAACAGGCTGGCAGCATTGCCACGTTGTATGGCAATGATATCTTGTATCTTTTTTATCTCGGTGTGATTACTAATTAGCAATTCAAAAGTAGATTATAGTATTATATGAGTGCAAGTTTGAACGCATCCTATGTATGACGGTTTGTGTTGCGTCATCGCGCGGGTGCGGGTGGGCCCGCGACGAGTGGTGCGGAGAGCCGCGGCGCCGGCGCCCCGCACCGCACTCGCCTGACCTCGACCACCTCACACGGGACCATTTATACCATACGCATCAAATTATACCTTATGTATCATTTTTATTAGGTTCATTATCTCTAACTAGCATAATATACGCGAGATGACTTTGTGGTGACTCGCGCAGCTTAGTGAAGATGACAGTAACCTTCCTACATCTGGACATAATTGATAAGCAATTTAATATGAAAAAAAACACTTAATATTGTAAATATTTTCTCAAAAATAAATGGTTGCTCAAAATTCACAAACTTTAGTCACTCTACTGTTGCCATCGTACGTTAAAAAAATATATATTTTTCAGTTACACTTAAATAATAATATTAGATCGTTAAATGCTATATTCTATTTAAATTTAAACTCGACCCGACTCTCAAACTAAATACGATTTTTCGAACTCCCAGACAAATTTTTCAACGTCAGCCATAGATACGCGAATTCTTCATAATATTATTGTATGATTGATCATCAATCAGTTAAAATTATTTAAAGCACTAGAATTTTAGGGGACATGTGGCTAACTAAAAGCCGTACTGATCGACCGATCATAAAATTTATTACACTTGCCTAGACTGTCTAAGTTCTTCCATTTATATAAAAAATATATTCAATTTTTCAGAGCATTTTCCAGTTCGGATCAATGTTACACAATGCTCAAAAAGTATTAAACATCATACTGTCCCTTGCCAATGCAAAACAATAAAAAATGTAACGGTAAATAAATGTTTCCCTCGAAATCAGTATCATTTAGTTATCTTAATAAAAAAGTTACGTATACACTAATTAGTAAGTACTCAAATACACGTGACTGTAGAGTCAGCGTCCACGTCGACGTAATTCTACCTACCTACATAACTATAATTTGACGACCCGCTGATTGTGCCAACTGGCATGCGGTATTCGTTCCCTGAAACTGCTGCTACATAAATTATCACACAGCTCCACTGTTTACACTGCTGACGTAGGAACGGACGCCCTCAACAGACGCAACCGTATTTCCTGAAAAATGTCTCAAAGGCTGAAAATCTTTTGTTTCTTAGTTAAATGTTGCAATCGCTGTCTTACTACGTTAAAAGATTTTATCAGCTCGTAAAATGTTTTTTCTGTTGTATGTTTTAATCTTAACTTCCTCGAGTTGCTCTGACTCATGTGTTTGTTGTCTAGTTTATGTAAAGCTTCATCGTGAACGTGAACTATTCAGTATTTACGTGTAGTGTGGGTGTGGCGGCCCTAAATCTTATTACTGCTACACGGCCATCATGTACACTTTAGCCCAGAACAACCCACAGTTTGATTCTATTCTGTTCTGCACTAACTATGTGAGTACATGTTTGTGATTAAACTTAGGTACAAACTCGAAATGGCTTCTGCATTTCGTACAGCGCACGTACACGAGATATACTGAAATATTAAGCAGTTTCAACAACCTGCGCGGTAAGATACCCACTTCAGAGTCGAGTACCTACGTGTTATGGGCGCTTCACTAAACGTATAAATGAAATTCAATTGAATGAGCAGTTCAAAATCAAACAAACAAAACAGTATAATCAAAATAAAGTTAAGATCTACCGCTGGCCTACTTTCAGCCAATCTGAATACACAAGTCAGTTGTTTAAAGCTTCAGTAAACCTTTTTCAAATAAAGATCTGATAATAGTGGAAACAAGGTCAATAGTACAGCAACATCTTTGAAATATGACCAAGAGATAAAATGTACATCATCACGCTAATTGGTTCTAGGCAAGGGCACAAGAAAAAGTGACATTCTTCTTAGCAAATAGGCGTAGTAACTTTCTAATCTCATATTGTCATGGAACTGTGGAATCTGTCATATTAATTATCAGATACAGGGTCGAGGAACGTGTCGAGTATAGTGAAGTGGTCAGAAGTTTCCACGAGCGATAAGACATGATAGCGTCGCCACTCCCAAACTTGTTTTTACTACACTGACAGGAACTTTGTTACAATGTGCGCGTGTTAGCGTGAATCCTGGCCCGTGGCTGTTTTGTTGCTTAATTTTTTTTTTACGAATCAGCTGTTCTCGTCAGAATTGGAATGCATAAAGCTACTTCTCTACAGTCAGCTAGACTTTTGATCATTTACTTTTGATCCACCATGTTCAATGCTCAATTGTTTCTGCGAATTACGGTTTTCAAAGTGCTTTGGCTATACCGCTAAACAATGGTTTAGCGTTTCGGTCGTGTTTATGACTTCAGGCTGCTGAAGTCATAAAAGATTACCGTATTTGCATTAAATTACATCAAACGTCGGACAAGCAATCAAATGAATAAGATTTCTTTCAGGTTTTCGAAAGATATACAATTAACACACTTTATTAATTAGTAATCCTCCGCTTTTTACGTATACGTTATATTACTTTGATTACCCTTATTTATTGGTTTTTCCATCTTTAAACTACAAGTAGGAAATGTATAGAACGAGTAATCATGTCCCGACAATATGAAATAAGTATAGAGATACTAATCTTGCCCAATTAGATTTACGATGTGTACAATTGTTTGGTAATACAAATATGTATTTAGATTACGATCTTGGCTAATACAGACGGGGCAGGAAACACCAAAAACGCCATTTTCATGTATAGCTAACGGTACACGTCGGTATATAATTCCTAGTCATTCTATTCAACCGAGTATATATAATCAAAGATTCAACTTGTAGGTATCTTCCGAGCAGATTAAAGTGTGAGAAAATGCACTTTTGCAAACGAATATCGTTCTATTTAATCGTGTACGTGTTTTTATAGTCTGAATCTAAATCTTCGTTGTATTCAATTTATATTTTGCAAGTTCCATTATTTCAATGATAGCTGTGTAGAGAGGTTCTCCTTCATTCTCATGGTTACCTGGCCTCCTGCCAGGTTCCGTTTTGCTTAAAGGAATATCATTCGGTCATTAGTAAACGTTCCAGTTACTTCATTATTATTATTACCTACATAAAGTTTATTCTGAACTATGCTTAATTGATAAGGATCAAGGTTTCTCAGAAAAGAGATCACTTCAAATTATCCCGTCATGTCATTTCATTTGCTGCAAAGTGATAACAATAGTACACTTTAATGGGGTTTAATTGTAAGTCTTGGTAATTGTTATCGATGTCCGGAAAATATTTAGCGGCGATAATTAGCGTCAAGGTCTAAGCGCGTCGTAGGCAATATTGTAACACGCATATTGTACACTTGTACACACTTATATGAACACAGCGTTAAAAGTTTACTCCGACATTATCTATATCTGTAAACATTTTCACATTTATATTTCTTAACGTACACAGATAAACACCTACTTCTAACTCCTCGTCGAGGGCAATGCACTTTTCATAAGCAATGCAATCATTAATAACTATCGTTGATTCTCTTAGATAATCTGATTACTTTAGCATACAATACCTTTGCCAAAAGCAGTTCGTTTCTATTAGCACTGTTGGCATTGTTTGCTATTTCATTTACATAAATGTCGCATGAAACTAATAGTTGTTTTTCTTCTATTTCAGCAACGCTTATCACCGCTACAGCGGGTACCTGCTACGGGTGGCCCTCACCTACATTACCGTACCTACAGTCACCGGAGAGTAAGATACCAACTTCACCCGACGAGGGATCATGGATAGTCTCGATAATGATCCTGTGCTCCGCGCTGACTCCTATCCCCTCCGCCTACTTCGCCGACCGGTTCGGCAGGAAGACGACGCTTCTCCTCGGGGCGGTGCCGTTCATCCTCGGCTGGGTGCTGGTCATCGTAGCCAATTCTGTCGCTCTTCTGTACGTGGCGCGCATGTTCTCTGGCCTGGGCTACGGAATTGTCTACACAGTAGCTCCAATGTACACAGGAGAGATCGCCACCAATCAAGTTCGAGGGGCACTCTCTACACTCATCACGTTAATGAATAAAGTAAGTACTTACATGACGCATATTCCCCACTTCTGATGCACTGCAAACAGAATGTCCCATTTATACCTTGTTTGTTGGAATGGATACAATATCTCGTCAGTGAAACGAATCGTTTTAAACCTAGAGACACATTAAAAAACATGAGCCAATGCCAGTCAGATGTTAATAAATTATTCATCACCTGAATGGGTTAGTTTATTTCACATATATTTGAGTGACACTAAATTGAGTTATAAAAAGAATCGGAAAACTGTATACATTGATAGAGGACCGAACACAATGTCATGTGAGAAACTTCGTGTATCTGATAGATCAATGTATGGTACCTACATACACAATTGATCAAGATCAATGATATGATTGGGTAATTCCATCTCATTGCAATTATTCACTCTGGATAATTTCTGCTAATGGGCGATATCCTTTGCAACATAACAGGCAATTCAGATTATAAATTATTTCTCATGAAACCTGCTCTGCCTTATCACGGAGTATTTACATATTCCATGCTCTGTTGCCTGTTTCGTAAGCTCGCTTTCTGCTTTGAGAGTTAGATATTATGCGATTTCTAAATGATATATTCGTGGAATCGCACGGTGGGTACGTAGGTACTTGTGCAATCAACAGGTGCACGGTTTTCTTTGTTCGTTGCACTACATACATAAATATAGTAATGTCATACATACTCTTGTTAAATCGACCATACAATCATATTTCAGCTTGAAAATCTCAGATTATAAAATTTTGGTATAATCTGAGTTGAAAATGTTAAAACCTTAAATTATTTAGAAGAAAGGGTTTCGAATGTTCCATGTCCTATAATAAAAGGCGGACTTGGTCCGTGTGGAAGTCAGTATATACCATGAAATATCGACAATACCTAGTGTAGCTTTCTATGAGTGAGTTTTTAACGTGCAAACAGTTTCGGAGATGACCTCCTATATCTAAACTTACAAACTTTACCTCTTTACAATGTTAGTTACAGACAATATCAAAATAAAAATCTAACTTGTCAAAGCTTTAGCTTGTGTAAAAAATATTCTCATGTATAAACCAGTCGTATAGCAAAAAAGCTACGTACATAGGTAGGTACCTAATAATAATATTTTTATCAAGAGTCATAAAAATGTTCACGTGATAAGCTTGTGATATTACCATATAAAACACATTATAAGTTACTTACTTATAACTACTATAGATATATTAGTTATAGAAAATTAAATTATTCTCGAGGATGCCACGCCATGCAACAACGTGGAGAAATTATATTGAAGTCTCATCTCTTAACGCTTGCAAACATGACTGTAATCAAAAGCTATTCACCGTGATCTTATATGACAACAATTTACTAAGCATTGTGTTGTATCTGCACGTAATTAGGCGGCGTGCACACAAGCAACGTGACTCATTACCTCAATTACGCAGTGCGCATCGTTTCCCACAATTCTTAGAAAACTTGAAACGTATACGTATTTGTTTAGAAAATATTACACTTATTAACGTTACAATGTGCTGACGTAAGTTGTAAATCTTTTCAACCACAAGCTTTGCTTGCAATAAATTGATTGTGACATATATGATCAACATTTACGTGTCCCTTTTGTATCATTATAAAATGATTTTTATCTTCACGTAAACTTGTACTAAGCTGCCTTATCTTGACAAATAATGAAGTAAAACCATTGCAGTCAACTAACCCCGGTATAAAATTCATTCGTAAAAAGTAGGCATAATAAAACGTGTCTATATCTATAATTACCCAAACACGTTTTATGGTATTTTTTACAATATATATGTTTATACTTTATTTATGATATAACTTATTTACAGTTTATGTATTTACATTTGATTGTCCTTAAATTAATGTACCTATTTATCGTTTGTTTCCAGGTCGGAATTCTTGCCCAGTACTGCATCGGTCCGTTCGTCTCGATGCAAACCCTCGCCGCCATCAACTTGATCCTTCCCGTCACATTTGTCATTACCTTCATCTTTTTACCAGAATCTCCTTACTACTACTTAAAGTTTGAGCGAAGTGAGAGAGCTGAACGCTCCCTCAGGAATCTAAGAAGTGGTGACATAAGAACTGAACTCAAAAGTATCGAACTGAATGTCCAAGAAGATATGAAGAACCGAGGAACATGGGCGGACTTGATTACTGAAGCTACCAACAGGAAGGCAATGTGGATAACGCTAGGCGTGTTCACGATACAACAGCTTTGTGGCAGCGCTGCTGTGGTGGCGTACGCGCAGGTTATCTTCAACTGTACCACCAGTGTCGTCAATACAACAGCGCTAGAAAATACAACCAGCACCTCTTCCATAGAACCCTACCAAGAGTCTATAATTCTTGGATGTGTGCAAGTAGCCACCTGTGTCCTATCAGTAATACTTGTCGACCGCGTCGGCAGAAAGCCCCTTCTGTTGCTATCAGCCCTAGGAGTAGGGCTTATGAATGGCACAATTGGAACATATTTCTACTTCGATCACATCAACAAAGAGTCAGTAGCAAGCCTTCACTGGCTGCCTCTAGCTGCCCTTCTCGTATACATCGTGTGCTATGCCATCGGGTTGTCAACGGTCCCTTACGTCATCATTGGAGAGATGTTCCCCACCAACGTCAAGTTATACGCTTCCTGTGTTGCTCATATCTACACTGGCATCTCTATGTTCGCCGTTCAAAAACTATTTCAGGTGAGAGAGCATTTAGTACTACACTATCACTTACTAGCTATTGGGTTACAAAGCTAAAATGTTGGATAAAAGCAAACGCCACATTCTAACAAAAAACCCATTTATTTCACAAATATTTTTGTACATAACGTCACAGCAATAAATACGAAACATAATATTTGAAAGTATTGAATTAACAAGCACTTCCCTTTGCTACATTACTGATTGGATCGCATTAATCTAATATGAAACTTTTGTCATTCCAGGTGGTCAAAGACGCATACCAAATTTACACAGTATTCTGGGGATTCGCCACGTTCTCTTTTCTGGGCTTGGTGTTCATGCTGGTAATGTTGCCGGAAACGAAGGGCAAATCGTTCGCGTGCATCCAGGCCCAGCTGAAGCGGGAGGTGGCGCGAGATAACGCTAAGAAACTGGCCACTGTCGAGTACTGAACGCCGGAGACATCGTCTACCGGAACTTCTCACTAGCTTAGCATAAGCTTTATTTTAATGTGTTTTAAGGGATCAAGCAAGTTGGAATGACAGTTAAAGATATTGATACTTAATGTTTAATATACTTATAGCCTAGAATAGTGTAACAACGTACAGTTTTCTATAAAGTATTGTAGACACTATTACAAAAGTAGCCTGTGTATGCACAGTAGAGGGAGTATGGAGGGAGCTAAAAGGGCTGCGCCCGAAAAGGCGGTGAAGTCCTCAGGGTCGTAGCTGGCGGGCAGGGTGCGCGAGCTGATGACGCTCGCGTACAGCTTGGCCGAATCCTTCGCCGTCCTCGTCTTGTTCGGACTCTTGAAGTCAACCAGATACAAACCGAAGCGGGACCTGCAAATGCATTTACAACTTGAAATGAGTGAAATTAGACATTTCTGACTGATGCACGAGTTTTATTCCTCACCTAAAAAATAACAGGTGGCATCGAAGTGTAAGTTAAATTTTTTGGACTATGCCTTATGGATATTTCATAGAAGGTAGATAGACTATAAGTAACTACTTTATGGTCGTAGCTTATTACGTTATGTAATAAATAGCTAATAAAGTCCATTTAACAGAATCCACATTGATTTGCACTGTAGCCTACTGCCTACCCACCCAATCGCTAAGATAAATTAGATACGCTGATATATTTACATGATTAGAAAGAATTTACTGTTGCATATTGCTAAACAGAGTAAATAAGATAAACATAAATGCAGAAAACCTGCTATCAAATACTTTATAGCTCCTAAATCTTTTACGTTCTACTCTAAATCTTTATCTTGCAATCTTGAAAGACTAGATATTTTTATCAAAATAAGCTTAATCAATCTACCAAGAAATATTAAGATTGTTTCTTAGATGTTTGTAGAATTGATGGTATTAAACTATCCAATACACGAACAAGATAAACATAATAAAACAAACAGCTAAAGATAAAAGTCATCAATTATTGATATCATACGGAACGTGCCTCCAAAACGTCCAAAGATATTTTTGAAGTTGATTAGATTAAAGAGAAATTGGACTCTTTTGTGAAATAGGTCGATAAAAATAGTTGCGGATTTAGGTGGCTTATAATGACGCAGACAGCGGCTAAGCTAGGCCAATTTGAAAGAAAGTAGGTAGTTTGAGTTATATTTTTAAGCTTTCATGTTTTGCTTTTATAAATGCACATTTCGGCAAAGAACCTAGTTATCATCATTAATAAAAATGTATGTAGATTGATTTGTCCTAGAGCGACGCAGATAGATTTTTGAATACAAGTAAATAGCGTGACCAACTTTAAATCTAGTCTTTGCGCATCCTTGAATCCATTGACGTGAATAATTATAAAAATGCGATGCGACTTATTTTTCCAAACTTATTGCAAAAACCTTGGTAAATATTCTCAGTTTACATTGAGAGGTTTAAGGTGAATAGAACACTGATGGGGTCATGGTCTCTTCAATGGACTTCTCATCTATTGTACTAGCTTTACCTGCAACTTCATGCGTGTGAAAAACGGTAGTCGAAGACGCAGGAGAAGTCACTAATTTATATAAAAGTAGTCAACATCCTGATCCAGATACCAAGCTACCGTCAATTTATATTAAGATCGGTTCAATGGCTTTGCTTTGAAGGTAAGATGACAAACAGACAGACAGAGTTACCTTCGCATATTTTATAATTTTAGAGAAAATTAAAATTCTTAGACACCTTGGATATTGCCATAAAAAACGGTATTTTTAACACCAAGTCAGTCACCTTACGCGAAATTATACTTTATACTTAGGTATTCATAATCAAATCTTGAAAACAATAAAAAACGCAATACATGATGATACTTGTTTTTCGAAATGATATAGGTAAAAACGATTGGAGCTGATTAAGCATATTTTAAAATAACATGATTCACTGGGTATGGACTTAGAATGTTGGATATCGTTGAATGTCAAGGTAATCATGAAGGTGAACTGCGGCACATCACTGCTTAGGATCACAGCACACGGGCCACACGCGATAGCCACAAACGCCGCCACGAGAAGCCAGAAGCGGCCACAAAGGTAGCTGAAGCACGCGACAGCCACTTGTGGCCTGTGGTCGACACTTGCGGTCGGCGGCTGTTACTTTTTTAACCCATATAATGAACTCTGACGAAGAAAGTTTAGGGAGAAAAGGTTGGGAATCGCACGAGTGGCGTGTGGTGGCGTTTTGTGTCGGTGATTAGTGGCCGGTGCTGGCCACAAGAAGCGGAGCAGTTACGATTTGTAGCGTGTGGCGGCCACCGGCGTCAACCGTGTGCGGCGAGTCCATATAAAATGTATGAAAACTACAGGACATATGCCGGTGGCGTCGTTTTGTGGTTGTGGCCGGTGGCCCGTGGCCCGTGTGCGGGGACCCTTACACTCGGAGGACTACAAAATTGGAACAAAACTAAGCATTTACTTCACAGTCTTATATGCACTGTCTAAGTCAGCGAAAATCTGCAAGTCAGTTAGCTCTAAAGTAGAGTTGGCGACGAAATTGTGAATGGTCTGTCCTGAATAGGTATCACATTCTACAACCCTATCGTTAACGTAAATATGAATGACAAACCTTTAAGAATCGATTTATATGATGTGACACGACTACACCATACAATGTTATTGTTTTCTGAATTAATCCAACTAACATCGCCATCTAGTGTCAGTGTCATTATACAGAACGTACTTAATTTCAAAAATTTAGCCGTTAGATGTCGCTTTTAGTCTTACTAACGTTGTCATTTCATAACTATCCGGAATGAGTTTGGTACTAATAATACTATGTATTATTTATTGCATGAATATGAACACAAGGTTTTTTAAAGATCTCTTTTATTAAGTATATTAATACAAAATTTATTAATTTGTATTTGATAAAGCTATGATTCAAATAACTTTACATCATCAACATCTGCCTAGCCTTTTTCCAACTACGTAAGGATCCGTTTCCAGTTTAACCAGATGCAGCTGAATGCCAGTGTTTTACATGGAGCGACTCACGACATGCCTCTCTCACCTACACAACCCAGTTACTGGGTAAACTTGGTAGGACCCCTTTTGGTAGGACTCGTTGTCTGATTTTCTGGTTTCAGACTACCCATAATGACGGTCAAAGATCTACAAATGACAGCCAGAACCAACATTAAAATAACTTTAAATAGATATCTGAATACATACTCATAGGTAAATAATCTATTCAACATTACCATTTAAATCCGGCCATTAGTGGAAACGTTTATAAAGATAAAAATATAATAAAAAATACATAATGCCATTGAACTGCGATAATTTGTGAGACACATAAATTCACATAACACACAGTCTCCTCTACATTATATCGATTCCATGTAATCGGTTCGTTGAAACGGACGAAACCGACAGTTAGCGAATACATTTGATCGATTTTGACCTACAATAACAAGCAATTTCAACCCTTGATTTCTATCAAAACGATTACACGCAGTCGTAGGCGTGTCACGGGTTCGATTCCCGCACGAAACAAATATTTGTATGGCCTACAGGTCATGGTCAGGTTCCATGTCAGGTTGTTTGTGTAGCTAGGTACGTGAGTTCATACTATATTATGTTTGTAAACGTACGCAAAACTCTAGTGTAAAAAAAAGAACGAAACTAAAAGAGTTGTCGGAAACAATTCATCAAGATCAAGTCAAGGGCGTCGCTAAGGGGGAGGGGGCAGGGAGGGGCAGTTCCCCCGCCCCCCTCCCTTGAAATTCCAAAGCTTCATGTGCCTTTGACTTTATTTAAAATTCATACTTTTCCTATCATCCATATATTAGCTTGCCCCCCACCTAGGCCATCAGCTGGCGATGGCTGGCGACGCTCTTGGAACAAGTTATACTGAAATGCCACCAACAATCCATGGACGGTAGTCATAATGATTGAGATGACATGGTGACCTACCACGAAATGGGCAACAAACGTCGTGACTTGATGACCCAGTGGGTTAAAAAGACGAGCACGAGAGCGTGCTTTCGAAACCTGGCAAGTACAAAGTGTTTTTTTCAACGTGAGGAAACCTGAACTTATAATTAATATAAGTTTGAATTCGCCAATCTGCCTTAAGCCCTTAATACACTTGACTAAATTAAGTCGGGCTTTTAAGCAAGGGGGTGATCAATGCTCGTGCCTTCTCTATTGCCCTGCAGCGGGAAATTAATAGGCTGGTATTATTATTAGACAACAAATCAATACTTACACATAACCGTCATCCCATTCGAAGTTATCCATGAGACTCCATGCGAAGTACCCTTGGACGTTGCACTTGTCTTCGTGCACGGCGTGGAGCAATGCGTTCAGGTAGTGGCTGTAGTATGACACTCGTGCTTTGTCCTCCAATCCAGAGAAGTCAGCGTACCCATTCTCGGTGACTATGATAGGAATATTGTTATAAGTCTTGTTTATCCATTTCAGTAGACGCCTGAAGCCGAATGGCACCACCTGTAAAAAATAAGGTAGAATAGATGTAAATACATTTAAACTTAGGTACTTACATAAAGTTATAATACATTTAAAATGGTTTACACATATTTTGTTGCTTGCTTATGTAAGCATGCAAATCTTCATTAATTGTTATTACATGGGATCAAAAAATATCTTAAAATTAAATTACAAAACAATGACGTCAGTGATCAAAAAGATTAAGATCTTCAAAAGTACCTATTGTATAGAAATGTCGTTTGTTGTTTTGGAACAGAAACGCAAATAATTATTTTTCATTATTAAGAAAATGTTTTGGTTTCAAATATTTCTTTGATCTTGCCAAAAAATATTGTAAATACAACGAAATGAATAAAGTAAATACCTACAGTTTTGGTATTTGATACTTCAGTTGAGTGCTATCTCGCATTATTTCAGCCATAAGAAAATAAAGGTAGGATAGATAAGTCCCATCAATTGACTTAGCTATCATATAATTTAATGGCACCAAAGTACCTACGAGTGGCTTTTCAGAAGATTAAATGGATTTGTGACAGTTGTCGGTATGCTCAATATCGAGGATTGTTTCTTTGTAAATGTATGCAATGTTACAGACGAGTAAGATAACGCATAAAACGTGACATAAATTATCACGAGGTACTTAAACATTTTCAGGTGTAACCTTTGCAAATGTCAATATGAGGAGTGACATAGCATTTTAGTACGGCGCCAATGCCCCAGTAGACCTAGACAATGATAAATTTCCTTAACCCCATTTAGTGTGAAAATTACCTTAAGCCAAGACGATGACGATTCAGAAGGCCATTTCGGATCCTGGACTCTGACAATTCCTACGTCGTTTTCGTGCGATGGTATGGCTCCTACTGGTTTATCCGCCATAGACAGCAGGTACGTGGTATAATGGTTCAACCCGAAGAAGTCAGCAGTTCCCTTGATGTAGTTCACCTCTTCAGGAGTGAACTTCGGCAGTCGGGACCGAGTGTAGTTCTGTTGTAAACTCTTCTCGTCAACTAACTTTATGAGTTCAGCCGGGTAATTGCCTTCTTTTGAATAAACTGGATGAGCATACCAGCCTAACTGGAATTCAAAGAAGATTTTATATAGTTATTGGGTACACAGTTAATTTTTCCTTAATTTATAAGCTTACCTTTTTACCTTATTAGGTTTTGCTTATAAGGAAACTGACCCAAGGAAAACAAGGATTAAGTATATTATTTGTAGTCTAAATGTTGTTAAGGCGATTTTTTAGGTCCTTAAGTACTACAACAGCTTTACATACATAGGTAACACATCTGGCTGTATTGGTGTGTTAAGATATTAGCGATATTAGTAACAAAATGGAAAATAATACGTAATAAATATATTTTAAAGTTTGACGTTGGTTACAAAAGGTAAGTAATGTTTACTTTCAAGTCTTCCAACAACGACCTTATTCCTATTGCAGTCTAGAATAGCAATCAGTATCAGCTACATTACACAATATTATATCTAAAAATACTCGGTGCAAGAACAAAACAAATAACATGATGTTAATATACAGCAGAAATATTTTATAAGTAGCCAGTCTGTCCAGTGACATTTCAGTATTGTTGACCTTGAGAGGTCCTTCTATATGACACCATCTGCTAATGAAGGTTGTCTTTTGTGGAAAAATCTTAACAGTAGGTATGTATAATGCAGCAAACAATAGATGGGATACTCACGTGTGTTTTTAAGTACAATTCAGCAGCTTCTCTGTCTTGTGGAGTGTCGGCTTTTGGTTCGGCCCAGTTGGAGTCCAAAGACATACCAATTTTACCTAAAAGAATAGTAAGTTTTTTTAAATTGCCGTAACAAATATTTTGAGTAAAGAGATTAATCATTTGTATAGTGTATTTATACCATTGTTGACATGACGGTAGTTCTCATTAAAGAGGTGGTAGACGCTCGCGTGTGCCTTCAGAAGGTTGTGTGCGCAGAGGTACTCAGCAACGCCATGCCGGTTCAATGCGGGCGCTCTGTACGTACCACCGTAGCCTTCCAAACATGTCTGCATCGGTTCGTTAAAAGTCACCCAGTACTTCACCCTACCCGCGAAGGTATCAAACAAAACCTTGGCGTAATCTGTGTAGTAATCAACAATATGAGAGTTCGACCATCCACCGATATCCTGCAGTTTCTGCGGTAAGTCCCAATGATAAATGGTCACCATCGGAGTGATGTTGTACTTCAAGAGCTCATCAATAAGGTTACTGTAATACTGGAGACCCAACTTGTTTATTTTATTGGTGAGACCGGTTGGCAAAACTCTCGGCCAGGCTATGGAAAATCTGTAGACGTCGACACCAAGCTCGTGGACCATCTCAGCATCTCGTTTGTAGAGATGGTAAGAGTCTGCTGCTACATCTCCGTTCGATCCGTCTTTTACAAACGTTTTGTTGTTGTGGACTAAGTGATCCCATATGCTTTCAGTCTTTCCTGAAAGTTAGACAATAACTTATTATAGTTACATATTTATTATACATAATTATATTATGTCGTGATGGCCTCTCAAGCATGACTACCGATACTGGCGAGTAGCAATGTGACTTTTTCAATACATATATTATGTTAATTAAGGTACTTTTTAAGTCTATCATTGATATCGTTGAAGGAAAACATCGTGAAAAAACTTAGACTTATAATAAAATAAAAATTATTATAATCCACCTTAATCTAAGGTGCGTGTCTTCTCTGTATGAGAAGAGGCCTTTGCCTCTGGATGATAAGCTGGTATTCTTGTATTATTATTATTTATCATTTAGTAAGTTGACGTACCATCTTCATTCCAAGCTCCTTCGATTTGAAATGCTGCTGTAGAAACTCCAAATATGAAGTCTTTCGGGAACGTATAATTTGATTTTAATCCTCCGGAAAAGTTGAGTATTTCAGCATTTCTGTAAACAAAAGATTATAAGCTATAACTTTTCATTTTGTTGCGCAATTTTTACGCATTTGAGCTCGTTTGCACTAGGCAGAATTATCTTATTAACGCCGAATTAGTTGTTAGCACGGGTTTATTTAGTATGACATAATTATTTTTAATTCAACCTCGTGTTAAAAACTAAGTCCAGGTTAAGTTTGTGGTGCAAGTGAGCCTTAAAGTTATAGAGTTATACCCTACCAAGTAGGAAGCGGATATATACAATATAAGACCATGGAACTAGTCAATGAATAATGATTAATACAGTTAAACTAGTAGTGGTGGACAGGGTCAAGTCACGACTCAAAACTCGCGCTATTAATTCCATCGATCTGGAAACGCAATACCGAAGGACATTGGCATCATTAAAATACCATATAGGGCTTCAAATATTTCTATTAATATCTTTGTTCGTAAAGGAGTGGTTTTGTTAAGTTTTTAAACTATACTAGGCTTGTGGTGTAAACGACCGGCTGGAGACGAGACAGATGACAAAAATTAGTCCAATCACGAAAATCTTCAGATCAGAAGAATAATTTAAATGGCTTCTTTTCTGCCAAAATTAACCACATGTTAAAAAAAAATAAAGTTTTCATAGTAATTATAATGATTTTGTTTACTTAACGCTGATTAATGTTAAATATTTCAAATTGATGACACGGTTAACTGTTGGCGCAGTGGCTGAGCGATTGGCTGATGCACCGCGTGTCGCGGGTTCGATTCCTGCACGGAACAAATATTTGTATGGCCTACAGGTTCTACGAGTCTTGCTGTTTGTGTATTCTATGTGAGTTTGTATGCACCCACAATTCAGAAGAACTACAAAGTGTGGGGCCACGTTTTAAAAAACAAAAATAGCTATCCTATAAGTTTTAGATGTAAATACGTTGAACTGTTATTGCAGAATAGTACCTTGCAACACATTTGGCATATTAAATTAATTTGTAAGTAAGTATCTAAGTTCGTAAGTAATTCAATTATTGCGAGAGATTGTGGGTTGGCTTGCTTTCGCAGAACTAGGCCCATGCCTTGGAGAATCATAACTTAACCGATCAACATTGTAACAGTGAATTTATTTATTTACTAGCGACCTGTCCTGGCTTCCGGGCCTATAGCCTTCCTCGATAAATGGACTATCCAACACAAAAAGATTTTTTCAATTCGAACCCGTAGATCCTGAGATTAGCGCGTTCAACCAAACAAACAAACAAACTCTTCAGCTTTATAATATTAAAAAATATAGATATTAGGATCTTCAACAAAAGATACATATTATTAATTCCCAAAGTATTTCATACTGGTGTGCCTACTCCTTGAATTTCATAAGACCAGCATGCACAATAAGATTTAAACAACTTTTTTTATATTTATATATCCTGCTACTTAAATCAACCTGTTTCCTTGAAACAATAATGTAATGTGTTGTCAGAATTTAACAGTAGATATTATGTCTTCAGCTGAGTTGTGCATATTAGTCCCATTCTGATCTTCTGTCTGCGAATTTTGTTGCTAAATTTGGTATACTATTTATTTTTAACCCCCGACGTAAAAACGACGGGGTGTTATAAGTTTGACGTGTCTGTGTGTGTGTGTGTGTGTGTGTGTGTGTGTGTGTCTGTCTGTGGCATCGTAGCTCCCGAACGGATGAACCGATTTTGTTTTTGTTTTTTTTATTTGAAAGGTGAATTAGTCGGGAGTGTTCTTAGCTATGTTTGATGAAAATCGGTCCAAGATGGCCGCCGCTACAAAATAGCTAATCACATATTTTTTCACAACTCCATCAATATGGGTATCAAATGAAAGGGCTTCACTAGTAGAATACTTTACACTATGATAAATTTTAAGGCCAAGATGACCGGCACCACAAAATGGCGAATTATATATACCAAACGCATTCTCAGGGTGATATCTTTAATATCAAAAAAGATCCATGTGACGAAATACAACTTTAGACGTATCTACAACTTCTCAAAACCAGACTAAATTACATTTAAAAACTTTCAAATAAAAATTAAATTAAAAATTTAAAAAACCCCCAACGAAATAAGTACATAAAAGCAATTATTTAAAAAGTAAAAAATAATATCTTTTGTTGAGCCATCAAATGTTTGTTCGTTGAAATGGCGCTATAATGTCGCGGCGGGGTACCGCTAAGTCAGCAATAGCTAAATAGGTAAAATAGCGAACTCATGGATTTGCAATGAGATTTGACTTACGCGGTACCCCGCCGAGACATTATAGCGCCATTTCAACGAACAAACATTTGATGGCTCAACAAAAGATATTATTTTTTACTTTTTAAATAATTGCTTTTATGTACTTATTTCGTTGGGGGTTTTTTAAATTTTTAATTTAATTTTTTAAGGCGAGAGGATCTCAGACTGCCTTCTCCCTTTAGCAGCTAATTAGTTAATGTGTTGGTCTAGCTTAGCTCTCTTGCTAACACATTAAATAGAGTAAATAACAACTCTTGCTAACACATTAAATAAAGTATACTAATTAATTTTAAAGTGGAACAAAAACACAAAAATTTCTGTAAAATATTTAAACATAGAATAACAATGTAAATAAATCAGTAAATCACTATATGAAAAAACCATTGAATGCGCGGAACTAAGAAATTAAATGAACCTCAATGTCTCAATACCTAATATGGAGTAAAAATACATTAGTCTTAATCATACATTTGACTAGCTTCTTAGTCGCGACATCGCCCGTGTGATTTTTCTTAAGATCCGTAAGAAAATTCCTTGCTTATTCTTTTGATAATTAAATATAACCTATAGCCACATTTATAGATCGACCTAGATAACGCAAGTATCACGATCTGTATGAAAACCAAGCGTGCCATTTTTTAATCACAATGTAATACGAATGTTTTATTTTTCCTAATTTTGGTATTACCAGGTATTACTGAGGGTATATTAAAATTTAGTATATTAAAAATAATTGTTTTTTAAATTAATTACGCATAATACTTATTAATCACAAAATGACTTACCGACGGCAGGAAACGTTTACTTTATTTTTTACTTACGATTTTTTATCGTGTGTTAGGCACGAAAATAGGCACGCGAAGTAGTTGCTCTTGCGTTATCTAGGTCTATCTATATCTGTGCCTATAGCACTCAGAGAAAACGTAGACACCTATTAGAAAAAGAATTTTCAGAATCGGACCAGTAGTTCCGCAGATTAGCGCGTTCCAACAAACAAACTCTTCAGCTTTGTAATATGTAGATATTACTTTAGTATAAAAGTATAGACATCAACCAACAAAGGCTTCAGTCTGCAAGAGAGGTTCTACTTAGAGAGCTTGACATAAATATGAACGATGTTTGCATGTTCCATCATATTTAGTCGATACCTAACTCCGGAGCTGCCTATACGAGTAATAATAATAATAATAATTTGTTTATTCCTCCTCACAAGATTAGAGAATACATTAAAAACAGTTACAATTTACATAATTGTCACAACACGTTCTAGATTATGTGAGGAGCTGGTGTCTGAAGTAGGTGCAGAACACCTGGGCCTCAAGTCTGCTATTACTATAGTGTCAGAATGGTCTATCATTGATTTCATAATTGTTGATTTTGACAAGTTTGGTAATCTACTAATATAATGGCGTCATTATGACTTTCCAATGGTTAACCACTGACACGCTATTGAAACTTGAAAGAAATGATATAGAATGGTAATCACGTACAAAATGACAATAATTTTAGCAGTTCCTTTGATCAGTGACCTACCATTAGAACGTCATTGTGCAGTCATTTCTTTTAATTGGACCGACCAATGATCGACCTTATGAATTTAGCAGATTACGAACTTTTAGCAAAATGACAATGGGATCGTGTTGGAATGACGAAATTATAAAAATAGCAGACTTGGCCCCCTGTAGTACAGATCACCAGGACCTCAACCCGCGGTATCAGTTACAGATACACATGTAAATTCAAAGATGTACATTCTTATTTTACCAGATAACTTGCTACATTTGTGTTTGATTATATTGAATAATTATCATCATTACAATTTTATTGATTTTGATTTTACTATACAAAATTAGAAATAGAATGATCTTATTTTATTGATTCTATATTATAATTTAATTTAATTTAAGATAAAGAATAAATAATAACAATATTAATAATAATAATAACGCCTAATGTGGGTGTATGTATTGTATGTGTATGTTTAAGTGAAAGAGGAGTGAGTGGGTTTGTGTAGGGTGTGAGTGTGTGTGCGTATGTGTGAAGGTTATTTTGCGTGTGCGTGAATTTTTGTGTCTGTTTATGAATTACTTTGAAATTTGACATGCCCTAACATTAGAGATTTTCGTCACCCTGGTACTTTCAAAGTCAAAGTCGAAGTCAAAGTCAAATCATTTATTTCAATTAGACCATAAGGCACTTTTGAACGTGAAATGAGAAAAAAATTGATTCTAGGTGCCGATTCCAAAAGGTAGTTTTGTATGGAGAAGAATGGGCAAGAAACTCCATACTTACTCTTTTAAAAACGATGTTAACAATATTTGCATTTACAGGAATTATATAATTATACGTGAATACGATGTACCTTGCATAAAAACACTAGGTATTTAAAAGTGTGTACAAAGTATCACAGATTAAGGAATGACAGACTAAGTTATATGTACATAGATACACAGTGTTCACATATTATTACAAATGTTGAAACAGTAGACGACCACTCCTTATATTAACAAACAATGAATCAGTATGTGAGCCTGAGCAGTGCATAAAAAAGAGTCAAATATATGTATGTACTTAGTTATACTAAGTATGAAATTAGGTATTTTAAATTAGCAATCGGTTCGATTTTGTCTAGACTGTCGATCGTCCTATGGAGCTAGACCAGGGGGGCGATCGCGCTATTTTATAACATGAACAAATGTCTAAAGATCGGTTTTGGTTCAGCTCTGACTGTAATTCAGTTTTGGTTCAGTTGAATGAAATTTCGGTATCGCGCTAAAGTTTAAGTGATGACCAAAGTAGAGCTGAAACTGAACCATTGTCATAATCAAAATATTGGATGTGTATCCTAGTATGGACATTGTAAACTGGTATCGTAAGCATAATCGACCGTCGACTCAGCGTTTTGACAGCACTTGTGTTTGAGTTATGTTACTTTGGTTGGAGTGCTGACCAAAAAAAATATCGAGATATGATTTCAAGTGGTTACATAGCTTTGAAGTATCCTTTCAACATCTCGGTCACATTGTCGGCACTGTAGGTCTATTGTAAGGATTAGAAACCAACTGTCTGAAGAATTATATTGTTTGTGTATGACTGTTTGATGCCAAAATAAAATTAAAAAAAACTCGATAAGTGGAGTGATACGTGTTTTAAATATTATATATTGAAAAAATCTGTGAATACGTTTATTTTGCATTGGTAAGTTTTTCAATTCTCTTAGAATAAGAGTATTTAATTTTAAAACTATAAATATTTAAAGATACGTTTAGTATATTGTATAAAATAATTGAATTAAAAATAAGTTTTCAGTTCAATCTGTGAATTCACGCGGACGAAATCGCGGGCAAAGTGCTGGTAAATAATATAAATATAAACCATATTTATATTATTTACCAGCACTTTGCCCGCGATTTCGTTCGCGTGAATTTCAAAGATCCCATATTTTTTTATAATGCAATATAGCCAATGCACTGCAGTCAGGCCTAACATAGCTTCTTATTGGTGAAAGAACTTTTAAATCATGAGTAGATAGTTTCGGATATTACCCCCTACAAACTTTACCTCTTTATAATATTAATATCGATTATTAATATTTATTTAATAGTAGTTACAATTATTCTCTTTTATTTCATTTTCATTATTATTTATTTTTTTGTTATTTTTGTGTGTTTAATTTTTTATTATTTGATTTATTATTTTTAGTTTTTCGATATCTCTTAAAGATCTGCATTTCACCTAACTTGAAAGCTACTCTTTGTAATCTGCACTCAGTTTTTTTTTTATTGGGCTCGCACAATGGCCGCATCATACCCGTGCGCCGTTTCCATGAAGTCTAGGTACATCCATTCATCTTTTTAACGATTTCCACTTACTTTTTATCGCAAAAATTCTAAACCAATTCAGAAAAAGTAGCTCCGTAGTAACTTTAACACAAATTGTGGTTATGGTTTGGTTGCGTCTCTGTTCTAGTCGAACTTCGGTTCAACCATACGTCAACGCATTAGCGCGGTACGAAAAGTACTTAAAGTTGTGTTTCGGTTATGGTTCAGTTTTGATTCGGTTGGGATATTTTAGCGCAGCATGTTTCCAAGCATTCTTATCTTGAATATAGTCCTCTAAATTATAATAAGCTTTTTTACAGAGTGTACTTTTAATATATGATTTAAATTTTGTTTCACTTAGCTGTAGTATATCACTAGGAATTTTGTTGTAGCACTTAACACAGTACCCCATAAAAGATGTATGGACTTTAGACAATCTAAAATATGGTTGAGCTATTTTGTCCTTGTTTCTAGTATTAAAGTCATGTCTATCACTTACTTTATTAAACATATATAAGTTTTTTCTTACATACATAATATTTTCATAAATAAATTGGCAAGGCACTGTCATTATATTAATATTTTTAAATAGTTCCCTAAGAGATTCGCGGCGACGTAGATTATAAATGGCTCTGACAGCTCTTTTCTCTCTCTCTTTAAAAAACACATGTTTCAATTTCAATACCTGTATTTTACCATTATTGTGCTAAGTAATATGTCGCTTAAGCACTTACTTCCAGTCTATTTCTGCTTTCCTGGTAGTTTTAATAAACAGATCAATTTTAAAACGCCTTTAACCGATATCATTCATTACGAACCCTTCATGCACTTCACTATGTTTTATCGTGGGTGCGTTTCGAGGAATACTTTAGGTGCTCTTCGTTGGGTACGTTTCGAAATGGGTGCGCTTCGAGGAATACTCCCATTAAACTTGTGTTACCCATTATACTTAGGTAAGTATTGCAGAAAAGATCATAAATTATCAACATTGCTCAGATAATATAGGTAGGTATCAGCGGTAATTCAAAACTCATCTAAATCGTGACATCAAATTGATAGCTTTATTTATAGATACATAATAATAATGATTTATTTTCTCACCACAATATTTAGGTACATTTACAATCATACATCAATACATAATATATAAGTATACTGTGTGAGACTGGTGCCTAAACTAGACGTGATGTCTGTATTTCAGGACACCAGACACCACATAAAAAATTGCATTTTAATAAATGAAAAAGATATTGTCGTTTTACTTTTATAACTTTTTTACGTTTGTCAGAATATTTGTGACTTTAGGATTAGCTCACATGTCACTAAGTTGTACCACAAAGACTCGAAAGATCCTAAACAGCCACCGATCATGCACTGACCCTTAGGACTTTCGCCTGAGTAAATACATATTATGAAAGCTGTGCACAAAAAGCAAACAAACGATAAAGTTATCTTTAGAAACCTTGGGGTTTCCCACGAGGTAATCACGATACCTACCCGTCGGAGAATCCATCTGAGAAAATCCAAAACAAGTACCTACTCAAGGCTAACAGGCTACTTTGACAAAAGTTACCATTAACCCGAGCAAGTAAAAAGAAAAGGCTACAAAGCCCAAAACCCACTAAATCTAAAATAAGCTTTGTAAATAAGACCGCATTGTAAAGGCAATACTTAACTATTTTTGCCCAAACACACTAAAGTTTGCAATCGCCCTGAAAGGATTTAGATTAGGAAGGGATACTGAACTTTAGAATTAGTTTAGTTATTTGTACCATGTGCGAACAAAGGCTATAACGATCAGATAACAGCAATGTTAAATTGAGTTGTAATTGTAATTAAGGATCCCTAGAATACCTACCTGCTCAAATTCGATACAACACATAAACAGAAGTAAAACAAATAAATGTAAAAAACATTAGCGATTTAAGTGCAGTATTTAGACTTATATATAAAAAGTGATAAATAACTTTAGCACACAATATACATGACTTTAGTTTCGGAAGTCGGTGGCAATACAAAACAAAGCCACCGACTTCCGAAACTAAAGTCATTTGTGTTCTGTGCTAAAGTTATTAATCACTTTTTAGTTTTTAAAGGCGGTTCTCTTTTTTGTAAAAAAAGCTTTTTATTTTGAGCTGTTTAGTACCTCCTTATCATCCAAATCCATTAAGAAACGGTAACACAGTCTAAACAGAGATTGAAAGTACAAAATTGGAGAAACCTAAAACATCATCTATGTATATATAATTTTTTGCTTTCAGTCGGTTTTTTCCAAAAGCGCTGAATCAATTTCGATATAATTTACATGAGACCATCTGTGAACTCTACCCTTTTAAACAAATAAAGAATTTTCCAAATCGGTCCAGGCATTTTCAAGTAATCGGTGAACATACCTAAAAAAAAACCAACGAATTGAGAACCTCCTCCTTTTTTGAAGTCGGTTAAAAACATTTATGAAGTAAGTAATCAAGATTTTTTTCTTACCTACCAACCAACTTTAATTGATAACTTAACTTCTAATTGCATCGAATGAACGTAATTACCTGATAAAATTGATAAGATATCTAAGTAAATAATCAACTTCTACCTAAGCTAGGTTTTCCTTGTATACTAGGCAAATATGTCACAACCAACACTGCAATTTCAAAAATAGGTATATAACCGCAAGGTAAATATCATTATTCAATATATTTTTAGGTAAATTGTAAATATAAATAAAAAAACTAGTTAAAAACTACCAAATTAAGTAATTATTACAGCATGTATCGCGTTTAAGTACGATTAAAAATATAAGACTAACTATACCTAATCACCCTTATTAAAATACAAAGAGGTGTTTGACATCAAAACAAAACAAAATTGTGACGCAAAAGTTTTACAGTTCTACATACAAAAGCTCACGACATACATACATAATTTTCCCCAAATTCTCCTATTCAACACACCTCCTTCGACAGCATTGGTAAAGAACAGCATTGAACTAAATAGAACCATTTCGCAAGATCAACTTAGCTCCTGGTAAAGTTATCCGTCGCAGTCGAATGACCGAGCACTTGTCTGATTGCTCTATCAAACACGACTAACTCAATGTTTATTGAAAAACCACACATTTCCTGTCCAAAGTGGTCTTATTTTGTTAAAACAGAAGCTGTTCCTTCCCAATCCTTCGTATTTAAACGGAAACAAAGTCATTATTTAATAATTAAGTTTACCTAATAGGGTATTTTACCAAAAAAATCTAATTAGTCCGTCAGATAGATTTCCAAAAAATATTGGAAACGTGTTTTTTCTTTTTTCACGTAAACAAAAAATGAAGACGATACAGTGCGTCGAAAACTCCTGTGACATCACTATGTCAGTACACTTTTACTGGCGAAGTGACGTCACAAACCCCCACTCATGATCTTTGATGCGTTTTATCTTCGTCACTTTTTATTGATTTGATAAACCAAAAAATACGTATCCAATATTTTTTGATAATCTAACTGACGGACTAATTAGATTTTTTTGGTAAAATACCCTATTATTGTGTCATTGCAAATGGTGGGGGGATGGTGGTGGTGGTGGGGTTGGTTTGGTTCTCTAAACTTTAATCAACAGAACTTTATTTCAAAATAAAGGTAACCATCATATTTTGAACGTTCTGTAACATCATAAAAGTTCAAGCATCGGTTTCCGAGGTTAGGTAGTGCTCATAAAAATGCGAAATGACACAATCTGCATCAACCGGCTATCTAAAAAAACTCTCTAGTAAAATCTCTAGAATGGAGGTAAGTTGCAACTGCATTAGATAATTATTCGAAATTATTCAAAAAAAATTAAAGTATAAACTTACGCAATTTTGAATAACATGGGGTAACCTAACTTTGTAGTAGATTACGGTATACTGTAACGTGAGTTTAGAGATTTGTCAGTTTAAAATTTAGATTTTTGTCAGTTTGGGTTTTTTTCTTGTGAAAAAGAATGATTGCTGCTTTCTTGTAACTTTTTGCCCCTGAGTGCTATATTTGTCACGTCGTTATTTAACGCGGGATGACGTGCTTGATTTGTGTTAAAAGGAAGTGGGTATATTGGAAGCTGAGCGCAGTCAACATGAAATTGAGGACACTGTTAACTTACAACCAAACGTAATTTCGACATCTCTTGTAACCCTGTAGTGTGGTAGCATTCCACCGAGGAAGATACAGAGCAGAGAAGGCTATTTCTGCAAATTCTGCATTTCTGCATGCTATTTTCTGCATGGAGGCAGTTCCAAATTACAGTTCGTTAATGGGAGGAAAAGTCCAATCCCAGCATCAAGTGGTAATCAGTGACCAAAATAGTGAAAGACTGGATCTGGTTTTGATACAAGGCAATTTAAACGCGAAGGAATACCTGGCGAAATTATGCAACTTATTGTCAGTCCTCACCGAAAGCAGTTGCAGTGACACAGAAATGCTGATTATAAAATGTATTCAGTGAAGACAAAATCACGCTATTAGAGTGGCCTACTCGGTCCGCTAATCTAAAACCCATTGAGCATGCGTGAGATTTGCTCAGGAGAACTTTTAGTGATCTTCCGCTAAATCTGTACACGGAATAAGAGCTTAAATTGTACGTATTGTCATAGTAAACAACGACTACGAGACTATCGACAACCTCAATCTTTAGTACGCCACGGCAATGTAGAACCGTTGATAAAGCCTTGGGAGGTTCAAAAGGTTATTAAAATGGAATGTTTATTTTAATACGTTACGTTAGTTTTTGTTTTAATCTTAAAACAATTGCTCTTTCGCTTATTACAATTTTTAATTAAATAAAGTATACAACTTAATTAAATATTAAATTTCGCATCTATTGACATAGAACATGTAAAAAAATACAGTTAAAACGAACACTTTAATCTTGGTCCCTAGACTTTGTTGAACAATGTACGTACTAACATGCCTACCATATTATAGATTACAATGAACAATTATTCTCTATTTTACATAAATACTTGGACTTATATCTCTCTATTTGAATACAGCGACCGATCATATCATATCATATCACACACTCATTCATATGTTAGCGATAAGCATTGACAGATGGCGAAATTATTAATGTTATCGATGCTCTTGATCACGATCAAATAGTATCATTTGGAACCAAAACATTCAAACTGAAACCACGCGGTAACGTCTCTACTAAAACAACATTTTTGATGAGGTATAGGAGATCTAGAAAAACAACAACATGTCAAGAATATAAGTCATTGCTCCGGCAAATGTGATAAATATTATGACATAAATTACTTGTGTATTCAATAAAGACTCTACTTTCCCTTTTGTTCAATGCCTTTTGATAAGCTCTAGTTGCGTAAGACCTTTAAAGGCGAGGCCCTTTCTTGAATTATTAAAATATCTCGTAAAACTGTGTCATTGTCAATGTGAAGTTGCTACCCGATTTCCGCGAGGAAAACCTCGTAACCACCGTATTAAGATTTTACGGAACACAAAATACATTTATAAATTCCAAGTAACCTACTACATCAAATACCTGACCTGACAGTCCTTCAATTCCAATTTATCGCTAAGTGATAAAAAGCGCAAGGTTTCGAAAGGTAATTACTAATTATAGTGCCAAAGGCTGGAGTTAAGTAATAAAATGTAAATATTTGTCTTTGGTTGAATAATTGCTGTAAAATGCCCAGTAAACCCTATTTATGCGGTATTAGGTAAGTGGCAAAGACAAGCGTCGCTATTAATTCAAGGTGACATGATAAACTGATCCATTAACCCAAAACTTGCTTAGTCCAATTTAACAGAATGGATTCAAAGTGCGGGGTTCAGAACATTATGATGTTCTGTACACGGATATGAATGTTGTAGGAACCCTCCTCTTTCCTTCCAAACAAAGCCCGAAAGCTTAATCAACACCTTAGTTACTAGTACTACTGACAAATTCAGTATTTTGTTGATTTGAGTAATGCTACGCCACGCGAAACCCTTACTTTAGTTAGACAATAATATTTTATCTACTTTTTGTTAGGAGATCTCTTTAAATGAATAATTTTCAATGTACTTAATTATTAATCTGCTGATGCACCTATGCATTAGGTAGGTATTTCTATCCATATGGTCTATAAAAATGTAAGCAGGTATTTCGAGATAACCTAGAACTCCATGCAAGTTCTATTTTTAAAACCTACTTAAACCCAGTTTCAACATCTAAATGGTGACTTTTATTAATTTCTACTTAACGATGCGACATATAATTTTAAATATCGAAGTACGGCGGGGCGAAACTTGTAGAAATAATAATAAAATCGGAATATACACGATCATCGTAAATACTCCAATGGACTATACATACCTACTACCTATATACATTTATACATTATAACATTTCCTACTACGAGGAGGAAAACCGATGCAATGGGGATAAGTGCTTAAAACGCATTCGTAAACACGGTTACGGAAAACACTCAATAATCTGGTTACTCCGTAAGAGTGATTGGTCTACTCGACCACTTGACCGGAAGGTTTTGATGTAATTAAGTAGAAACTTAGAAGTCTTGTGGTTTTTATCACTTCTTTTCTTTACATGGATGAAAGGAATTTCAAGTTTTGGCAGACGCAGAAGGTTTTGTGTCAGATACATTTTGGTTCCCTCCCCATCCAATCGCAAAGTCGATCGTGTACTTACATGTACACAGTACACAGTTTATATTGTACTGTGGAAGTTAAGATTGTACATTTAATATTTTCACTCGATACCGGTCTGTTTTCTACTTAAAGGATAGATCATCCGATATACTTTTAGAATGTAAATAAATAATATCGCAGTAAGGCATTCAATTTAGAGAGACCATTCATTCGCTACATTAAATCAAAAGACGTCACAATTAAAAGAATTGTAATTGGGAATTGTGTGCTGTTGAGTTATTGTATTGTTGTGGTTGTGTGTTGTATGTGTTGTGTTGTTTGTTGTATGTTACACAAATAAAAATGATTTGATTTGATTTTTGATTATGTTATTCTGTAAAAATCTTCCTTGGTAAATTTAGGTAAACTGAGCTTGAGATGCTCGTTAAGCATCGATGGAGGTTAACACAATAGGACTACAGGGTTATTAATTTCAAGTTAATTTCCTTTAACAATAAGCATACAAAATAATTTTCTTTTACAAAATAAGAGTATATTTAACTCATGGTATTTTAAATTATATAAAAATATGAAACTAATGTACGTGACTATTTACATTTAATATAATTTACAACGCATTCTAAAATAATAAAATATTTATACCTACTAGCTATGCTCATCGCTCGACTCGAGTAATTTGCACACGGACAGACAGATAGGCAGATACGTTGCATTTTTACAAGCTTTTATTTAACTTGCAATGTTTGTTTGTAAGTATCTTTAGGTTAAAATAAGTAAATGAATTTTGAACCAGTTCTTGTATCTCGAACAGGCTGGAATTTGGTATCCATGCTTAAACCTGATGACAATGCAACATTATGGTGAGTTTAACCTGACGCTGCTGGCAGGGCCACATGCAGACAACCAAACTTCTCAATAGCTTACAGAAGCCATATCGCGTTTAGGCTTGTTACATTTTTGACAAGAACTTTGGCATATCTACAACAAACTGTCACACTCAAATCTGAATTTGTCCACTGTCCTCATGAATCGGGTATCGTCGGTGAGTTCGGGGACTCTTTACAACATACAACATACGTTGTGTATGGAATATTGAAACAAAAAAGCCTACATAAATGAAAACATTGCATTTGCCATCATTCTCCACAACAATACAAGATTTAAAAAATTATTGATTTTATATTACCATCAAAAATCAAATTAATGTCAAATATAAGAATAAAAATGTATTAGAATATTTATTAAGAAGACTTGTAATTTACAGGACAAATAAACAAACAATAATACAACAATATGGTGTGTTTATGAAGTATGTCCCTATTAAAGAATGTGTTGGGTAAGTCACATAACTGAATTGTGAACTAAAATGATTTGTTCTTACTTTATAGTTTAGTGTTTGCCAATATTTAAGTAACTTATCTGTGCTATCTTTCGGTATTTGCCCCTTAAAACATGTTATATAACAACAGTTTTGTTATAACGATGCTTGATTTCCATATCACTCATCACTATGTCCTGACGTCGTCTCCCACTGTGTTGCTATTACCCTGACAGAGAGGGTAATAGCCACACAGCCACTTAGATATCTATCAGGTTCTTTTGACTAGTCATGATTTATTTACCTTTGTAGTGCCTCCATTGGTTTTATATCCTTCTATGAATATATCAAAGTTCAAAATTCTAAATAAGTATTATTTAAAACAGGATTGAGATGATCGCGAATTACCGATGCTCGTAGAAATTCGCTTTCTTGTTAAAATAAAAAGTGAAAATGGAGCAAACTTTTTGTTCATTATAAAATACAATATAATGTGTGTATTACTGCCACAATAAAGATAAGATAAATATTATAAGAACAATTTATTGACTAAACCGCATCATAAAACGCACTGTAAGTAGTGCGTTTTATGATACTAGCTTTTGCCCTCGACAACGTCCACGCAAATTGAACGTATCCTCAACTCCAATTTAACATTTTTTTATCTAAAACTAATTGAATTGCTCAAAACCAGTACGGATTTCGGTCAGAAATTTCCACAGAAGATGCTCTCATCTCTGATTTCACCAATACTGTGGTTGATAAAATGGATATTCGCCTTAAATGCTATGGTATCTTCTTAGATTTAACAAAGGCTTTTGATACAGTGTCTATTCTCAGACTTGTGGTCAAAATGGAGCTTATAGGAGTACGTGGTGTGGCCCTAGATAACACAGAGGGCGTAGCAAATGTGTTAAAATTGATTTCGTTCTTAGTGACGAAGAGTTTAACAGCTACGGACTACGGTATACCTCAAGGAAGTATCTTGGGACCTACACTTTTTCAAATATTATTTATGACCTTTGTCAACTCTCTTCACCCTTTTTTTTTACTTACGCCGACGACACAGCACTATTGATATCCGATGTGACCTGGGACAAAGCTAAAAGAAGCACTGAATTTACAGGTTCTTTTGACTAGTAATGATTTATTGGCTCTTGTAACATAGGTAAACAACCTAGGTAGGCAACCTAGTACAGGAGTTAGGGGCTTCACACAATATTGTACAACTTTCTTGTGTAATAAAGATTATTATTATTAATTATTAGCGCGTTCAAACAAAAAGAAACTCTTCAGCTTTAAACACAGATTTAATCCATTGCTTGACTAAACATTTTTGTTCTTAGAAAGGTAACTCACGAATGCTATGGCGGAATAGGGCGAGCATAGGGCAGGTTTATAGGGCAGGTTTTTAGGGCCAAAACAGAAAACCACGATGCACGGCGCATTGAAGGAACCTGCTAGTTCGCAGGTCGCCATTACTGACTTTAACTTAGCAGATTTCTGCGATTTGAAATCGCAGTTTTTGTATTAGGACCTTACCTACTAAGTGTTGTAATTTCAACAACCTTTGAGCAGGGGACGCGAGTCTCTCACGCAATCATCCTACCTCGCCAAACCGCCTCACCAAAGAAAACCAAAATGATGAATTTATTAGGTATAACTAAAATTTTCCATATAGGTCGATTAATGAGGCAAAATTACATTACTTGATTATCTTAAGCTTGTTCAATAAATCTGTGTTTAAACAGGGTGAATAAATGGTTTATTACAGTGCTATTGTTTCATGTGCGATAAGACAAAGTAATTCTTAACTAGGCGTACGTAAATTATATTATTACTTTTATCTCAATATGAAGGTTTAGAATTAGGTACTGATGAGTTATAATAAGAAACATAATATTACAAAAATCTAACTAATCTTTGATATTATTTTAAAAAGTTTGTAGTGGTAACGATAGAAAACAAACGGCGATAGAGCATAGGTACTTAGGTACCTACGAAACATTTAAAAGCAACAATAACGCAGTCTGTTTAATGAAAGGCCTGTTATAAATCCTTTCTTTATACATTTACTTATTTACCAGGTAAAATCATGTTTTTTATTGGTTGCAGTAGACCCACAGTAATTTTCGCTAAAACTTGTTTTACTGCAGGTTTAGTACCTACTTTGTTTCATCCGTAATGCAAAACTTATCATTTTATCGCAACAAGAATCAAGATAAAACTGGTTACTGGCTGAGTGACAGACATTTCTTTTCTTCTTCTATTTATTATACTTATTTCATTTTAAAACCGGTTATAAGTATAGAAACTAGAGAATTTAAATAATAATGAAGCAACTTAAACAACAACTTAAATTATTTTGTGCTCTTGTCTGAACATTTTTATAACATTACAAGCCCGAATGTAACTTAAATTAATTATCTAATCAAGTTATTCTTTTATTTTAATTTGCTTTATATATGAGATACTTAAGTTTCGAAAACAGTTTTATTAGTTAGGTAATGTCATAAGTAGGTAATTGTTATCATTTAAAACAATCGTCGTAGAATATATCTTAAAATCTACAGGTATCTAAGACAATAGACAGTTGATGGTGATATACTTGAATACAACTACTTATTTTTAAACAATGGAGTTTTCAGATCCTGACGCAGTTTTGTTAAAATGATGTGGTCATATAGGGGATTCACAAAGCGTACAGGTATTTATTTCAATGCTTTATGAAACCAGGAAAAAGGTATGCAAAAGCAAATAAATTCTGAGTTCAATATAGCAGGTAAACGTAGTCTGTGGTCACCGACAATTTTATAGTTCCATGATATTATGGTGGCAGTAAAAGTTATTATCTTAGCGTTCCGCTAATTCGCTAAACGTGACACTACATTGTCTATCCGCATTTTCTTAAAAAGGAACTGTTATTAATTGTAACATTGATTAATATTTTAATTGTAAAATGCTTACCCAATGCACATTACTGCAAATATCACCAAAAATGTATGTAACTCCATAATTGTAAATTATCACAAAATAAAATCTTATCGAAATAATTAAAAAATATATCACTCAATTTTCACTGCGAGATGGAAATAATTTAATTTGTAGTTCATAACATTGTTTAAAGTATGGATAAGTAAATAAGTTAACGTATATAAAATAATAAAACTAATGTCGAAACATGTAATGCGCGCCAAAAACCAACGCGCACTGAACCACTGAATGTGCCAGCGCAGTTAGTAGCGCTACCAATGAACGCCTCCACAGAGAGGTAGCTGAGATAAAGGTCTTGTAATAACGTCGTCATAGGTACCTATGACGTCTTTAAAAGTCGTAGACTCATGCATGGCACCTGTCTGCGTAAGCGTTACCCTTAAGGTGGATCTTTTTTTTCCCTAGAGGTTTAAATTGTATGACGTTTCATCCGCCATTGATAAGGTTAATGTCCTCTGACTCAATGAATCCAATGTGACCACTTCCTTTGGCCAAAAAGAGGCTATAGACAAAACAAAATACATAAGTTCTTTACCAGAAGTTCTTTTTCCGAAACGAACAAATTCATGAAAATAGACAAAAAGAATACATGAGGTATTAATTAGAATTGTCCTGCTGGAACAACGTTACCCCAGCAGGATTATCCAGTAGGTATTTGTGCTAGTTATTGAATAAAATAAATAAATAAATAACGATAATTACCTAATTATATTCCCAGTACCTATATTTTCGTACAGGTCAGGTGTGAGATGTTACTTCAGCCAACCCTAAAGTGAGATAGGTAGAAACTTAAGTGGATTATTATCTTTAACATTAATTATGTTTTAATATTCGTCATAATTTTGTGAATAAGGTGGTCAAGGTATCGCTAATTGTAATGTCATTAACCTGAGCAATTACCTCGTCTGCGACAGACGGTGGACAATCACTGCACATGACCTTCATTTCATGTACCTATGTGTTCAGTAGTTATGTTCTAATGGACTCCTGTAAAGGATTGACCACGTAATCAGTAGTATTATAGTACGTGCCACGAAAGATGAGACTTGACACAAACTTTATTTGACTTGCGCAGTACACGACTTAAAGGTCTCGGACAGTACAGATTTTAGTGCTTTTGAACTGTAATTTTGAGACGTCAAACGAACAGTAGACCTTTAAATCGAGTACTGCGCAAGTCAAATCAAGTCTGTGCCAAGTCTCATCTTTCGTGGCGCGTACTATACTTAGGTACTAGCGACGCGTCCCGCGGATGCAATTTACATTTTTTTTTTCTATTGAGATTTTCAATTGTAAAAACACTACCAAAATTTCCAATCTTTTCAAAGGATTTTCCAAAAGAAATCTATCACACTAACCTTATTCTACCAATTACGAACACAACAAAAATTACCACATTCTCAAGTGACGATGTTTAATACATGCGGCAATTGATTTTTATTAATATAGTAGATAGATACCTACTTAGACAGAAGAAAAGAAAGAAGAAGACAGATTCACTGAACATGTCTATTACTTAGGTAACCTATATTTATCAGTGCCAACATCCAAGGCACAATGCCTCAAATCAACACTTCTAACACCAGGAAGATTAGTCCATGGACTGTAAAAAACATGGACATGTAAAAAATTGACCACAATCATCATCAATCCGTTATTAATACTTAATTATTATTATGCCAAATTATTTAAGAAGTAAAAACCCAACTATCCAGTTAGGTTATTGCCATAATAACCTTTGGCCACCTTTATTTGCAATAGAAGTGTTTTTTTTTTCTTGTAGTCTAATAAGTATACGGTTGGCCACAAGCGGCCTAGGTGGAACACTCGTGCCTAGGATGAACCGGTTCACTCGTATCCTGAAGATACCTAGAAAAATCACTAATAAATACTATTAAGTATATAGTATAAAGATACAGTATTTTTTTTATGTCTACCTAATTTACAATCTATGTCAAAACTGGTATCATAATAATTAGTATGTACTTAATACAAAATACATCATCATCATCTCTTTAAAGTGTCCTTTACCAAAATCCATTTATTTATAACTTGCTGTTGCCCGCGACTTCGTCCGCGTGGTTATGAAGATATGAAGTTTAATGATGTTGAACGCAAACTATTTTAATATTTCAGTCAACAGAAAATGCCTATTTTAAGGCACCAATTTGTAAAAAAATAGATGTTGTTATTTTCGTAAACCCTACCACCTACATAAACACCACATTAAAATTTATAGTATTACTAGCGACCCGACCCGGCTTCGCATGGGCCTATAGCCTTCCTGGATAAATGGACTATCCAACACAAAAATATTTTTTCAATTCGAACCAGTAGATCCTGAGATTAGCGCGTTGAACCAAACAAAAAAACAAACTCTTCAGCTTTATAATATTAGTATAGATTTTTAGGCTGCAGTTTATTTCAATTCATTATAATATTTAAAGAGATGGCATTTGTGACAGTGGTCTTCTTCGTTTCGAATGGATGTTTGTGTTCTTTTTTGTGTTAGACCGTCCGATCCGTGATTAGACCGCTTGGGCCCAGTAGGAGCTGCATTAATTGCAGCATTAGTGGCATTTTTAATGTCCTCTAAGGTGCAGGTGTCGGGTCACTTTGGGCATTGTAGTAAGTGGGCCATTGTCTGGTCTGGAGCACCGCACTAACACTGGGTATCAGTGGGATCTATAATCCCCCATTTTGTTAGGTTGTGTTTGCAGCGGCCTTCTTGGGAGCACACTCTGTTGAGCGCTTTCCATTTAGGCCACTGCAAATCACTTCCGAGTGCCAGGTGTTCCTGGGTTGAACGAAGTTCAGTGGCGGTGGGTGATGTTCCCACAACTTTCGTCTGACCGTACGTGATGGTCGGTCCTGGATGGCCTGTGTGCTGCGGACAAAACTTTTCCGACTCTTAAGTCTACTCGAAACGATTGTATGTTTGTAGAGGGGATGGATAGCATAGATTTGAAATGTGAGCTTTCTAAAATTAAATCTATAGTTTTACAGAAAACGATGGTCAATGTGGGATAAACAAAGATGTATAAAATATTGTCTGGAATTTGGTAATTAATATGGTGTTATGTGAATATCAGGTTCTACGTACTATAATATACTTTTAACCACAAAAAAGCGTCACAGTAGTACCCAGGGGAAAATACAAAGAAATATTTGAGCTATAACTTTATGAATCTAATAACTAAAAAATATTAAGACCTCGATTCGTTTGAATTTCATTAAGTTGTATTTTCTATTTGTTGTATTATATATAAGTCATTAATAAATGTTTGTTGAACACATAGAGTTAGGTTATATTCCCTAGAACTGGCCCTGTCGGAAAATCTGTTTCTACGTGTCATGCCTAAACTATATTCTATCTCTCTACCAATTTACAGGTACAAAAAGCAAAAGTTTTACATATAAACTTACGAGAGCAAGTCCAGGCTGTCACAAAATTCTTTCTTAGCAAATATCTCCTACTCATAAACTCTAGACTTGCTAAATTTCAGGTCGGTAGTTCAAAAATGAATCAAAACTTACATACAAACTTAAGAGAGCCATTAGACCGGTTTAATCCGGCCCTGTCACAAAATCCGTTCTTAGCGGACGTGTACTAACTATGTACTACCTCCTTGCCCAATTTCATCTTAATATGTCAAGCGGTTTTCGATATTTCGTGATGAGTGATTGAATGACCTTTCGCTTTTATATATATAGATTTATTGTCATACGGCATATTATGTTGCCATGGTTATTTAGGCATGTCATGATAGATAGTTGATGATTATTGTTATGTATGTGATTAGAGATATTTCGGCATGATAATAATACGTGTTTTTTTTTGTATTTTCATATTTACTACGAGTTGAAGTCTGATGGGTGAATGGTGCCCACATTTCTTGAAGTCTGATGGATTTCAAGATTTATTTTTAACGAATTATGTGAAGCTAAGTGTTGTAGTAGTAGTAGTGTAGAATAGGACTCCAACAGGCCTCGTTCACTGACGTAACCAACTACGCTAACGGAGTATAATCTTCGCGTAGGACGTCGAATCGACACGCATGGTTTATTAAGTGAACAAAGTTTGTTTCGAGTTTAATCTTTTCTAATTTAATTGTAAACCTCTGAAAGGAAGAGATGTAGGTCACCAAGAATGGAAGATATGGATTTGGCCATGTCGGTTGTTTAGGAGGACGCGTTTTGGATTTTTAGGCGGTTTTTATAAAGCGGGGTTTGGACATGATAGCATGAGCGTTTTTAGTATTCATATATTCGGTTTTCTTTTAATAATATTGGATTTAATTGTTTATCCCATGCGTCATGGATTGAACCATCTCATCTGAGACGTCCCCATCGTCATTTCTGCCTTTAGAGTAGGGACCTTTCGATAGGTTTAGGTAGGAATTAGGTTATTTAGTCAATTATTTTTGTTGAGAAGTATAAGTTTGCAGAGTGTCCGGTGCATGAATAAAAGTTACTAGTACCTTTTATTCATGAAGGGGGCGTAGCTCATGTGGAGAGCAGATGTGTTTCTGAGATAATAGCCATTAGATATTATACTCTACGACGGAACACTCAGCAAGCTTCTAGAATAAGTTCAAATAGTAGACTTGTATTGTTTTACATTTGACATTAGGACTTCTTAGCCTGATCTTGTCACGGGCACACTGAAAGTATCTTAAAATATAAACCAGTTCCAAGTATCAGTGCTTTCATTTCTAGATTAAACCTAATACAATTACGCCACTACCCGGTACCAGTAAGAGTCCTCCAAAAGGATCTCTTACAGTACTTACCCGTAGATTAAACATGAATGATGTAGATAATCTAAATTTGTAATAGGTAATTTATTGATTTCAAAACGGTGTTCATGGAGTTTCTTAATCGTTTCTCTCCGTGGAAATCTACTGTTTGAAACGAGCAACTAGCTTCAACTTTCTGACTGACTCCTTAACAATTAAAATGTCCCTGTAATAGTGTAAATGGATTATTTGAAATAGGTAACTAAATAGTTTTGATTTTTAGTTTGTACATAAACAAATTAGTAAAACATTATAATAGATTGAGAACAACGGATAAACCCACTGTGTTGACGGGTTCACCCAACTAGTTTCACAGTGAGTTAATCCGTTGTTCTCAATCTATACCTAATGTGTAACAATACTCACATTTCGTTTAATGAAAAAATTTGTAAAAGTTGGAACTAACTAAAATAATTGCCATTTATTCACACCATCAATCTGCAATTTTGCCTATTTTGAGGCGGTATCATCATATATTTGCGCAATTATGTTCAATACGTGCACCGACAATGAGACAATTCTTTCACTTTCTTCCTTTTTAAAATAATGAGCTGGCAATAGAGTATTTGTAAATAAACAAGTTTTGTTCCTTAAACTTCCCTTTAACATCCATTACATTTTCCACTAATATTATGACCAGTTTGAAGGGAATCACCTGCTCAACGTAGATAATACTTATACATAATTACGCATAAGTACTGATTTACAGAACAAGGCACTTAGTCAGTGCGAAATCCCTGTAAAGTCAGAATTTTCCTCATGCTATGGTTGTATTGATTGGACGGACCGATGACCTGGGCTGTGATTCTGTAATACCTCATTCTAAACATCGAATCTGGATCCGCTGTGAGTTTCTTGATTGGCATTCTAAAAACTCGGTTGATAATTCGAATTTACACTAGAGCCACCCTTGCAAGCGTATTAGCGTGTTGAACTAAATTGACGTGGAGATTTTGACAGATAAAGTATGAGATGACGTAAGAAGTGGCAGAATGCAACTACTTACGTCCGTAAGGTAATTCGTAAGGTAATTTCCCCGTCACTTCGACGCTCACTTCGCACTCGAACCCGATTCAAAGTGTCAAATATATCAAGGTCATTTTGAACCTTATACGAAGTGTGAGTGAATAGCAACGTGAGATGCGAGTTGTTGTTTGAATTTTACAGAATCATAAAATTCAAAGCTTTCTTCTATCCTATTCTCTTTATTTTCAAACGCGTGTGTGTTCGACCTAATGTTGAAGGTCTCAGGGTTCCGCTGGAGACGAAAAAGCACAGAATTGGTCAATGTGGCGAGGATTGAGGCGATCAGCTGTATCTATATATTATTATTATAAAGCTGGATCACTGGAGATGGTCGTTGGCTGGATTTCTTTGAACGCGCTAATCTCGGGAACTACCTACTGGTCCGATTTTAAAAACTCTTTTGCTAAATGGAAGCTATGTTATCACTTAGTGCTTTATGCTGTACTTATATTATTATCAAAAAAATTTAGATACGTAAGAAAAATCACACGATCAATATCACGGGCAAATGCCATTAAAAAATAATCTTATTGCAATAATAATTTAACTAGAACATCATTGAGATTGAGATTGAGATTGGAAATTATTAGAAAATCAGTAGTAACAACTTGCCTTTCGAATTAGTTTCCTCATTTTACACCTACGTCGGGGGTCGCGGGAACTTGAGATACTTCCGCAACCCCCGACCCGTGCCGGCCCGCTAGTGCGGGTCACTTCTCAGGTCAGGGAGGGGAGTGAGGTGTTAGACTCCCCCCCGGACGTCTCAGAGGGGCGCGCGTGAGACACTACGCGTCGCCACCTCGGGTCCTATGTATGTGGGGGGCGACAGACGTCCCCGAGTCTGCCGCCCTTTTTTTTTTTTGGTTAGTGGTGGAAAATCCTCATGGATGTCGTCCGCCCTGGGGCGTGCGGAGGGGTCTGCTGTCAGACTCTTACTGACTAAAAACCACCCCGGTGTTCCATCTCACACCTACGTCGGGGGTCACGGGAACTGGAGATACCTCCGCAACCCCCGACTCAAGCCAACCCTTAGAAGAACACAGTCGTGATAGTACCTATACCTATTTATGTATAGATACTAAACAGAATACCTTTTCCTGTTACCAGAGTTTCTTCTAATAGTGTAAATGATGCAACATTAAATTAGTTTGACTTCTAAAAGTCACGCGATGTAGGTAATTGGATACAGGCAGACCACTGGAAATCTAGAAACGAATTTACTTCTTGTCATCTGAACGTAGCCGACACGTAGCCGACAGCACAAATAGAGCAAGAAAATACTCGAGAAGTTTTCAATTGATTAATTATTATTGAACTACTTAAAACAAAACAGAACAGAACTAGAGTCATAAGTTGTGTAATTGCATACAAGATTATAAATGCAGCGAGGAATTGTATCTTGCAAACTTTATTTCTCGAGTATATAGAGCACTTTGCCCGCGTGAATTTTCTCAAGGATCCCTTTTTTCAATTGATAAATATAGTCTATATTACTCAGGAGAATGAAGCTTTCGATTGGTGAAAGAATTTTTGAAATCGAACCAGTAGTTTTGAGTTAAATCGTAACAAACAAACAAACAAATCTTTCCTCTTTATAATATAAGTTTAGATTATCCTCCAAATAATAATAATAACTTAATAAGAAACTGCCCTCTTTGGTCTGTATCTATACTAATATTATAAAGCTGAAGAGTTTGTTTGTTTGTTTGGTTGAACGCGCTAATCTCAGGATCTACTGGTTCGAATTGAAAAATTCTTTTTGTGTTGGATAGTCCATTTATCGAGGAAGGCTATATGCCCATGCGAAGCCGGGTCGGGTAGCTAGTTTATATTATAACAAGCAAATATTTCCACTATAAAATAGGTATTAATACTTACTTACAACAGATGCAAGTAACGGTCATCTTGTAATTCCTATGAATTATACGAACCATTACCTACTTTATTCGAAGGGATGTCTGAAAACGCGCATTCGTAAAGAATTAGGTACAACCATTGCCTACTCTTTCAAACTAAATTGTGTTATAATTCACCATCGGTCGACCAAACTTCACACACACATCTAGTTAGCACGCGATGTTATTCATTAATTCCACCTCATTAGTTAGTTGGCCTAGGCTACTAATGACCGTACCTGCAACCTGTCCAGCGAGAAGTGAATGACGTCCGAGCAAGCGTCATCTGCTACAGATTAAGATGGAATGGACGGATTTTCCCTATGCATTTCAACCATCCTAACTTACTCATAATTCTAGGTGCTCCTGTACTTATTGCACAATGTAATAGGGGCCTACCTCTTTAAAAGTATAGACTGGTTTATCATTACGTTTTAGAACGAGCAACTAGCTTCAACTTTCTGACTAACTGACTCTTTGACAATTCAAAAGTGCCTGTAAATGGTTTAATTGAAATAAATGTATTGACTTTGACTTTAGCAAAGGCTTCGCGTTTTCAGACTTACCTGCATTACATTAATAATAATTCCAGGTTTCCTCACGATGTTTTACTTAGAAAGATATAAAGTTTGTTTGCTTATTTACCCCGACTGCAAGGAAAGGGTAATGTTTTTATTGTTTTGTTTGTATGGGGTAATGGAACTCTGGAAAACCTGGTTCGATTACAAAAAATCTTTCACCGATAAAAACGTAGGTACCTACTGCTAAGTGTCACCTTATATCTATGGTCACAAGTTATGTTTCATGGTACACCTACTGTGAAGCGCGCCTGGGTGATGTGACTATTATCAATAAAAGATACCTAACTGGACTTTAAAGATGCTCTGTAATGGAAATAATACATGTGAGCCTTTGATGATTGAGACATGGAGTCAGGCCAAAAACAATCCATCTTACATATAAAACAATTATATTCTACTGTATTCAAACTCTTTCTATCTCTCTAGAAGGATCTAAACTGTTCAAACATAACATAAATCATATATATTATGTACTTAGTTAATGGTTTCCACCAGCATGCCAAACGCATGCAACTTTTACAGTAAGTACCTACGTATAAGTACCTACCTACTTGACATCCACGCTGTAGACCAACGACCATTATATAGGTAGGTATTATGGTCGTTGCTGTAGACGAAGTGGCGTGCAGAAGCTCATCTCAATTTCACGTAGTCCATCCTTTTCTTAGGTACCGTACGGGAACTTTAATTGGGTTGCAATGTTTTGCTTAAACATTAATGCGTCAAACTCGAAATATCGTGGACAATAAGACAAATATAATCTGCATCAGATTTGAATTTATACCTATTTGCTATGGGTAGGTACCTACTTATTGAAATAAAGCTTGCGTGACAACCTGCAGAATTGTAGATGAGCAAGCGACTGCATCATTAACCTTCCATTTTGTGGCTATTTAATGAATGTCAAGAATTCGCTGAAATAAGTAATAATAAAGGTTGTTGTGCAATCAAAAAAAGGTGGTTTTCGTTGCTTTTTAACAATTTGTCTAAAAATAGAAAGTAGGTACTTATGAACCTAGGTAACTAGGTATCTATAATTTTCTAGCAGCATTGCATTGCATGTAGCATTGAGTTACTGTGGGTACGTTGATATTTTGATAATGTGTGCTTTGAAGGTAGTGCGGTTGTTCGCACTCTTTTGGCTTGTGATTAAACCTGTGCCTGTAAGTTACTACGTATTATTTATTCCCGTATCCTGAGTGCTCTCCAGTGCTTCCCACCCAAGGATTGTTCAGTGGCGACGAGGATAAACAAAAAATAAAAAAAAAACTAAACTAAACTGTGTGTTAAGCTAATAAGTCGTGCTATTTGTGATTTTGCGAATAATGGCACTCGGTAGGATTGCAGAGTTCGATATTAATAAGGACGATTGGAGATTATACGTCGAACGTCTTGAACAATACTTTCTAGTCAATAAAATACCGAGTGAGTTACAAGTGCCAACGTTAATTACCGTGATGGGGGCGGCTGGCTATGAGTTGCTGGTGAACTTATGTACTCCGGAGAAACCGAAAACAAAAACCTTTGAACAACTAGCGGCTATTATGGAAAAGCATCTGCAACCGAAACCGAGTGAGTTGGCAGAACGATATAAATTTCGTAGTCGCAAACAACTTGCCGGTGAAAATATAGCAGACTATGTTGCTACTTTAAAAAAAATGTCAAAAACATGTGAGTTCGGAGGGTGGTTCGAGGAAAGCTTAAGAGACCAGCTAGTTTGCGGGATTAAGAGTGAGCCCATTAGGCAAAGACTGTTTGCAGAGGCCAAACTAGACTTCATGAAAGCATATAATCTGGCCGTAAGTATGGAGGCGGCAGAGAAAGATGCAGCCGTAGTAGAAGGTTCTGTTAGTGCAACAAGCGAGGCGAAGTCGCAGGTAGATTGTCAGATGATGTCGAATACACGGCGGCGGGGCGGCGCGGGCGGAGCGAGAAGTGGTCGCACAGCTAGCCGCGTAGGTGATAATATTCAACGCAGGCATCCGCAGACAGGCCGGGCAGCGACAGGGGCGCGGGCGCCTGCGGCCATTTCGGTGGAGCCGGAGCGGCAACAGCGAGAGTGTCGAGCGTGTGGCGGCCCGCACGAGGTGGCTGCTTGCAAGTTCGGGCACTATGTATGCCGGGTGTGCAACCAACCGGGCCATTTGCGACGTATGTGTCCGCGACTGACACATCATTATACTCTCGAGACCGAGTTCGAGAAGGACGTAGTCAATAGTGAAGATAGTGACGAGGTAATAATAATCGAACTTAATGAATTGTCAATAACTCAGTGTAAACCTATTTTTGTATCATTAGAGGTTCAAGGGAAAATAGTGAAGTTTGAGTGCGATACAGGTAGTGCTGTCTCATGTATAAATGAACACATATACCATGAATTATTCAGTAACATAACAATTATGAAAAGCAACATTGTTTTGAAGTATTATACTGGCGAAACGATCAAACCACTGGGAGTTATTAAACCTCTGGTCAAATATAAAGACAAATGTATGCAGTTAGACTTGTATGTGATAAGAAATGGAAAAACAATGTTACTCGGAAGGCAATGGATGGCCTTGCTAGCAATACAATTGCCAGTATTAGAATACTATACATGTGTAAATAACAATCATTTTTGCAATGAACCAAATTTTGATATAAACACATTTAGTTCCAGATACTCTAAAGTGTTTGCGGACGGTTTGGGGCGATTCACTGGTGGGAAGGTTGGCATACACCTACGCCCAGGTGCACGGCCTGTGTTTATGAGCGCGCGTCCGCTTGCGTATGCCCTGCGCGAGCCGGTGGAGCGCACACTGGACCAGCTTGTGCGGGACGGCATTCTCACTCCGGTCGAGCGTTCCGACTGGGCGACGCCCATAGTACCCGTTGTAAAGAAGGACGGTAGCATTAGGATATGCGCCGATTATAAACTTACATTAAACAAGGTAATAGAAGTCGACCGCTATCCACTACCTAGGGTTGAAGACTTACTCGTTCGGTTAAATGGTGGTGAACATTACAGTAAGCTAGACCTTTCCCAAGCTTATGCTCAATTTGAGCTAAATGATTCACGGAAGTACACAGTTATTAACACGCATAAAGGATTGTTCCGCTATAATAGATTAGTGTATGGTCTTGCGTCTAGTCCGGCAATATTCCAGAGACGTTTGGAACAGATGTTTGCAGATTTACCGCAGGTAGGCGTATTCCTTGATGACGTCATTATAACAGGGCGCACAGTGTCCGAACACATGACTAATTTATGCAAAGTTTTTGACCGACTAGAACAGTATGGTTTGCGAGTGCGGAAGGACAAGTGTTCGTTCTTTGCAAAATCTGTAGTTTACTTGGGACATGTCATCAGTAAAGAGGGTGTACATACTTGTTCGGATAAGGTTAAGGCGATTAAAAATACGAGGGCACCCTCGAACATAACGGAACTGAGGGCGTTTATAGGCATGGTCATGTATTATGCTAAGTTTATAAAAAATGTCAGTACAATTTTAGCTCCAATGTACAATTTATTGAGATTAGGTGTAAAATATGTTTGGAGCGAGGAATGCGAGGATGCATTTGTTAAGGTTAAAACGTTGTTAGCGAGTAGTGGAGTACTAACTCACTACTCGGTCGAATTGCCACTCGTTCTGACTACTGACGCGAGCAGCGTTGGGGTCGGCGCCGTGCTGTCTCATATCACGCCGAGCGGCGAACGTCCGATAGCTTATGCCTCGCGGTCACTCAGTGCAGCAGAACGATCATATTCTCAAATAGATCGAGAAGCGCTAGCAATAGTTTTCGGAATCAGGAAGTATCATCAGTATTTGTACGGTCGGAAGTTTGTACTGAAAACTGACCATAAACCATTAACTTATATTTTAGGGAATAAAGCAGGAATACCCATCATGGCTGCATCTCGTTTACAGAGATGGGCAGTACTGTTGTCTGGTTATAATTATAGTATAGAATATGTCGGTTCAAAAAAAAATTGTGCAGACGCATTGTCACGTTTGCCAGATAATACAAACTACCTCACAGATAGGAAAGTTAGTACGTATGTACAATTTGTAGAAGAATTTTTACCCATTACGCATGACGATGTGAAAGAGGCTACCAGAAAAGATATTGAGCTATGCAAAATAATGTCATATGTACAGTCGGGCTGGCCAAATGAGTGTTCAGCTATGGCGGAAATACGACCATATATCAATAGACGACGCGAATTATATTCGGAATTCGGTTGCCTTATGTGGGGGTATAGAATGGTAATACCCGGGAAATTAAGAAATGTGGTTTTAAGGCAACTACACAGTGGTCACTTGGGTGTTGTGAAGATGAAAGGGCTAGCACGAAGTTATGTCTGGTGGCCAAATGTAGATGCGGACATAGAAGCTATGTGTAAGCAATGTGAGACGTGTGCCGCGGAGGCCGACGCCCCACCGCGGGCACCGCCTCAACCGTGGCCCTATACCGCGCAGCCGTGGACTAGGTTACATATAGACTTTCTAGGGCCATATCAGGGTTCAAAATTTTTAGTATTGGTCGATTCCAGTTCGAAATGGATAGAAATTTTTGAAATGAAACACACAAATGCTTCAAGCGTCATTAAGGTATTAAGAGCTACATTTGCTAGATTCGGTCTACCGGAGGAATTGGTTTCAGATCAAGGGCCACCGTTCACTAGTGAGGAGTTCAGTTTGTTTCTTAAAAAGAATGGCATACGCCAAAGCTTCTCACCTGCTTACCACCCAGCATCGAATGGTGCGGCTGAAAATACAGTTAAACTTTGCAAGCGGGCCATTAAAAAGGCGTATCGGGACAATATAGATGTGGATACAGCTTTACAAACATTCCTGTTAGCTTATCGTAATTCAGTGCACAGCACTACAGGCGAGACACCTGCGTCAATGCTACAAAGGCGCTCACTTCGTTCTCGGCTCGACTTATTACGGGGCCAATGTTCATTAGAAAACAGGGTACGGGAGATACAGCGTCGTCAAGCAGAGTACGGGGGCCTTAAGCCAAGGACGCTGTGCGAAGGTGATACGGTTTGGGCGAGACAGTACGGTGCGTCAGATAAGTGGGTGAAAGGAACTGTGAGAGAGGTAGAAGGTACTCGTAGGTATGTGGTGGATAGCGGTGATGGTCGAATTCTCAAAAGACATATTGACCAAATCAGGCGCCGTTCTCGCCTGTCAGATGTACCTAGTCAAGGAAATGAGGAAAACAAAGAACCAGGCGGCCGAAGTGAGACTGTTGTGCCACAACAAGCTGACGGATCGGTAGAGGCATCAGAGTCGGAACGGCTGATTGAAGATCAGTCCGGCAAAAGTAGTAGTCCTCAAGTTAATATTGTGCCTCCCATACCTCCGCCCATTGACCCCCCTAATTGTGATGCTAAGCCGACGGCGACACCACCAGTGAGGCGCTCCGAACGAACACGTAGGCCAGTCGTCCGATTTGAAATAGATTGATTTATGTCTGTAACTGTTCGGTCTAGTACCTATGCACAAATTGGTATATGTATGAGGCCTCTACTTATAAGTTTAAGAATGTTATGTAGCTCAGTTAATATTGTAAGAATAAGATGGGAGGTGTAACGTATGTAGCATTGAGTTACTGTGGGTACGTTGATATTTTGATAATGTGTGCTTTGAAGGTAGTGCGGTTGTTCGCACTCTTTTGGCTTGTGATTAAACCTGTGCCTGTAAGTTACTACGTATTATTTATTCCCGTATCCTGAGTGCTCTCCAGTGCTTCCCACCCAAGGATTGTTCATTTCTACCCACTTAACTAGTTACCTTTAGGCACAGAATACTTAATTAATAGTACTACTTTAGGCTGACCACACATTAGGCATGCGTGTTCCTCGGGAGAGCGCGCGGCGCGTACGCGGCGTTCGCTTCGCGTTCTTACCCCTTCGCCTGCTATCCCTGCCGGCCGCCCGCTATTGTTTTGGTCAGTCACAGGGACACAGGGCGGCAAAAGCGAAGCTACAGCCGCGTGCTCGCCGCGCGCTCGCTACCCACACGTCACGCGGCGGCAACACGCGACGCGTGCGTAGCGCGCTCGCGGCGAGCGCGTCCCTCACACGCCCGAGGAACGCGCGCGCCTAATGTAGGGGACGCCTTAGGTACTTACCTAGGTAGGTAATTAAGCTAGCTAGACAGATTAAGGGGCTATTAAACGACTTAATTTTTTCGACTAAATTTTGAAAGTTTTGAACGCAGGCTGCGTCCGTTCTGCATCAGTTTTGCGTCCAAAACTCTCAAAGTTTAGTCGAAAAAAATAAATAAAAGTAGTATTCTTTCAAAATAAAAAAAAAGGCGTATACTAAAAGATAGATAGTAAAATTGTCTGTAAGATAGTGTAAGTTTCGGATAATTACACCTGGTAGATTTTGTGTGATTGTCAATGTTTTGTTCGCGTCAGACACAACTTCACGAGTTAATTAAACTATTTAATATGAACTTAATCAAAAATATTCACTTTCTTTAGGATTAAGAGAATGTTCTAGTTTAACATATATTTTTTGGAAATCATTTACACTGCACATTTTGACGTGATTGTCAGTTTAAAATCTGTAAAAGTCGTTAAATAGCCCCTTAAAGCTTAGAGCATGGATTATAGCCATGGCCCGGGCACAAGAATAAAAATCCCGCCGGGGCCATACCTACTTGACCGATGTTGGGCCCATTCTCTAGACTTTTATTGGAATTAGAATTTACTGTATCCTGTGTTAACTCCATAACCCCGCTTACAAAACCCAAAAAAAAACAAATCAATATGCCACTATGCAAAAAGTAAATAATTTCAAAGAATACAATATTTGGCGGTGCACATAATACTATTTTTAACCCCCGACGTAAAAACGACGGGGTGTTATAAGTTTGACGTGTCTGTGTGTGTGTGTGTGTGTGTGTGTGTGTGTGTGTGTCTGTCTGTGGCATCGTAGCTCCCGAACGAATGAACCGATTTTGTTTTTGTTTTTTTTATTTGAAAGGTGAATTAGTCGGGAGTGTTCTTAGCTATGTTTGATGAAAATCGGTCCAAGATGGCCGCCGCTACAAAATAGCTAATCACATATTTTTTCACAGCTCCATCAATATGGGTATCAAATGAAAGGGCTTCACTAGTAGAATACTTTACACTATGATAAATTTCAAAGCCAAGATGACCGGCACCACAAAATGGCGAATTACATTTTTTTTTTCACGACTCCCTCAATATGGATATCAAATGAAAGGGCTTGACTAGTAGAATCATGCATACTGTATTGAAAGGGAATGAGGAATATTAATTAACTAACGAAATGAAAACTAAAAACTTGAAAATTAATTTTATAAACTCTAAGGGCCAAAGCACCGGTTCCCTGCTGTTTAAACATAGGGTAGACTGGGTACGATTGTGCCAGAGTACGGTTGTGCCAATTGGACGTAGTTACGCAAAAATAATCCAATCCACACTTTTTCCAAAATTGAATTATACAACATGATTTTTTAGTCACGTTCCAAATTTCTCAGGGTGGTAGTGAACATGGGTCGAAATATAAAAAAAAATCGGACTTCCCATACAAAATCGATCAGCTGACTATTGATTTTGTATGGGAAGTCCGATTTTTTTTTTAATATTTCGACCCATGTTTTTTGGAGAAAGTTATTCAATTTCATGGGTACTATCACCCTGAGAAATTTGGAACGTGACTAAAAAATCATCTTGTATATACCAAACGCATTCTCAGGGTGATATCTTTAATATCAAAAAAGATACATGTGACGAAATACAACTTTAGACGTAGGTATCTACAACTTTTCAAAACCAGACTAAATTACATTTAAAAACTTTCAAATAAAAATTAAATTAAAAATTTAAAAAACCCCCAACGCAAAACATAAAAGCAATTATTTAAAAAGTAAAAAATAATATCTTTTGTTGAGCCATCAAATGTTTGTTCGTTGAAATGGCGCTATAATGTCGCGGCGGGGTACCGCTAAGTCAGCAATAGTAAATAGGTAAAATAGCGAACTCATTTGCAATGAGATTTGACTTACGCGATACCCCGCCGCGACATTATAGCGCCATTTCAACGAACAAACATTTGATGGCTCAACAAAAGATATTATTTTTTACTTTTTAAATAATTGCTTTTATGTTTTGCGTTGGGGGTTTTTTAAATTTTTAATTTAATTTTTGAACAATGCAGTGTAAAAAACATAATTTGCAAACGAAAGGAAAACCGAAATAATATCAAACAGGTATGTACTCTAAATTACCAAATGACTGGACTCGGATATCTATGGGCTGGACCAACATAGGTATATCTATAATAAAACAAGGTCTAGGCTAAGTTATAGCACAGTAAAGATATAGGTATACCTAGATATCTTTACTGTGGTTATAGGTGCCTCGCTTACCTTACCGGCTAGGAATAGAACCACAGATTGCTAAATTACCAGATTAGTTTTAAAAAACTTGCGTCACTAGCCGACCTTATTTAACACGACATATAATTTATGTTTATTTACGGAAGTAAGTATAGCAGATGGACTAGACCTCGACGCATATAAACCTTGAAAATATATTTAATAGCAAGCTAATTGAGACGTACGACTATTAAGAACCTTATAGCCTAAAAAAGTACCTATTCTAAACTTTAGCGTTCATGTAGGTTTTCATTTTCTGGAATAAGTACCTTTGAGTTCTTTGAGTTGAGTTAAATTGAAAACCTTGACTGAAAATGCATATTTTTTTATCCTACCTACGAAAGCAGAGACACACGGTAAAGGTTGTATGCGAAATTATACCTGGTCGAAAAAGTTTTAGGAAAGGTTTCTTCCTAACACTCTGAGGAATTCTAAAAATAAATTGAAAATAGAATCGTGGCTTAATTTTACAAGCTTTTATTCATCATCATTTCAGCCGAAAAAAAACGTCCACTGCTGGACATAGGCCTCCCCAAGGGGGGGCTTTGCCATAACCGCCACGCTTGGCAGGCGGATTGGCGATCGCAGTATGGTTGTTACAAAGGCACAGAGAACGCTGCTGCCTATTCTCTGGTAAGCTTTTATTACAAGCTTTTTTTAACTTGCACTGTTCGTATATAAGTTGTCGCTTCAAAAGCAAACCATTTTCGTCATTTCTAGGTATTCAATTATGCTGAAATTTTGCAAGCACTTAGCTAAGGTGACAACATAATATCTAATATTCATTATTGTAATAAATTCAAAATGGCCGCCGCTCCAAAATGGCGGATTACATATTTTTCCTCTACCCCCATAGTATGGTTATCAAATGAAAGGGTAAAAAAGTAAAAAATAAAATAAAAATAATAAAACATTTTTAAAAACAAGCTTTTAACCTTTGATAATTTACATGTCTAGATTATAGAGTCTGAGCGTTTAAACGTCGAAAAAAGAATAGGCCAACTATTGGCCTGTTCGCTCCCCACGCCCACTCAGTGGCGATACTGTCATAACTGTCATTGTATGGTAAACACCATAGATATCGTGGTAAACACGCATTCAGTGGCCTATAAAAATGACGAATTGCGCTATAATATTGTGTAGGAATTACAAAAGACGATTGAAAACAACTAAAAAAGTTACCTATCATCAGTAAATAAATTTAAAATAACAACTTAAATTATAAAGAAATAATTAAATAAAAAAAGTGTAATTTTATTCAATAATTTGGCGCCATATTTACAGGGTTGCCTGTTAATTGAATGTAAAATTTCCCATGTGAACGTTAGATAATTAAAAAATAAAAATAATCATGATCACGAAACTAGTACGTATTCTACGTATTATAAATACAATTAAGTATACTTCGACGAAATGGAAAGAACAGCTGATTTTTTTTTCGCGAATTTAGGGTTGTGGCCACATTAAAAGTTGTTTATAATGCTGAGTACAATGACCTCTTAAGAGATTTCCTGTGTCAATATACAGACCTAGAATAATGTTGTTGTTAAATAATAGGTAGACCAATGATATTCTAATAATATAACATCATTGAGGTAGACCTAATAATAATGCTGTTAAATAATTACGAACTACAATATTAAGAATAATAGCAATATATTTTTCATTACAAATACATATATTTTACCTAGTCATTTATAATCATAGCATAAACTTGAGCACAAACACAAACCGACATTCACACGGACGATGTCGCGGGCAAAAGCTATTATAAAATTGCTTGAATTGCTCTAATAAATCTCAGTGCTATATCGACAAAAGACTAGAAAATCTAGGTCGAAGTCAATCGTTGCAACTTGTGATAATAATAAATAATGAATTATGCAATAATCCGGAAACCAACCAGTTGAGTCTCGCTTCCACGCTACAGCACGCGTAGCATGACCACGCTATGTCTACGGAAGAATAGACATCCTACTGACAGCAAGAATAAACAAAGTCAGTACAGTTTGTCTATTCATCCTGTCAGTATGTCTATTCTTCCGTAGACATAGCGTGGTCATGCTACGCGTGCAGGTGGAACGTAGAGCAAACTATGCTGGACAGGACATTCCATGTTTTACTACCTAGGGTAGATACCTAAGCTACCTATTTTACCTATACCTATACAATACTTATGGATGTACATACATTGTGTTATAGTATAAGACAATCCATTCGTGTAATAGGTACGTGTTGGTGTAACCATGTGTAATTTGGAATGCCTAATAATAATAAAATGTGGGGGCATTTTACACACGGCCATCTGACCCCAAACTAGGAAGATGGGTGACATTTAAATAAGTATATAGATAAACAACAACCAGACACAAGGCAAACACAAGTGCTCATCACAGTCATCACACAAATGTTTACCCTGGGCGGGATTCGAACCCGCACACGCTGAGCAGCAGTAAATCGCTCAACCACTGCGCCAACCGTGTCGTCAACTTGTCTTTTGAATTAAATTAGATAGGTATAGGCCCCTACCTAGGTTTAGTTGCTTTTAGGAAGTTTGATGCAAGCGATTGGATTGAACGCCCGATGCTAAATTATTCCTAAACGTAGGTACACCATCCAGAAGTGGAAATTATTTTTAAATATAACCGCCCAAAAAATGGCGCCTCTTGTTTACAAATTAGACAATAATATTGGCATCTCTTTCTGCCAAACAATCTTATCATGAACCACGTCCTTGGTTACATTATCTGTAACCAAGAAGCTTAGGTAAAAGTGGAGGCAACCTTGAAGATATAGGTATAAATGGAGCCAACACTTAGAACAAAAACTTGAAACCAACTGTGGGCTGATGCTCTCTTTCTGAATGCATACATAAGAACGAGACAGTGATAGGTATTAAGAGTGTTGCCTCCACTTATATCTATAAGCTTCTTGGAGGCAACACTCTGAACAAATAAGTGAAACCAACTGTGAGCAGATGCTCTCTTTCTGAATGCATACATAAGATAAAGAAAACACATATCACTGTCTCGTTCTTATGTATGCATTCAGAAAGAGAGCATCAGCCCACAGTTGGTTTCAAGTTTTTGTTCTAAGTGTTGGCTCCATTTATACCTATATCTTCAAGGTTGCCTCCACTTTTACCTAAGCTTCTTGGTTACAGATAATGTAACCAAGGACGTGGTTCATGATAAGATTGTTTGGCAGAAAGAGATGCCAATATTATTGTCTAATTTGTAAACAAGAGGCGCCATTTTTTGGGCGGTTATATTTAAAAATAATTTCCACTTCTGGATGGTGTACCTACGTTTAGGAATAATTTAGCATTACACAAGATAAAGAAAATACATATCACTGTCTCGTTCTTATGTATGCATACAGAAAGAGAGCTTCTTCCCACACTTGGTTTCATTAAACTTTAAGGGGGAACCTATACAATTAAATAGTTATGTTCTTCCTGTATATTATTGATAACAATATGTTTTAAAAATATTGCATTGAACACAACACATTGCTTGCAAAATGATAAAATGAAGAAGAAATTATTACAAATTTTGGCATGCTAAAGAACTTACTTGTACATTAGCCTGAGACGCGTTTATTGTCATTTTTTTGACATTTTGTTTTGACGTTGACAGTAACAGTTGCACTTGCTATTGCTATTTCTCAAAATCTCAATTTCACTCGCGGTTGTCTGAACGGTTTGTTCTTCGCAGAAAAAATGTATTGACTATTTTTGTAGCACGAAAATTAATTGGGATTTATTTCTATGTGCACGGATTGTCCTGTCTGTTGGATGTTCTGATATTATAGGAAGTTTCGTGCGAATTGAGATTGCGTATTTGTGATGTGACGACGTTATTTTTATTCCAGTAAAAATCATGAATGTCCTACTCAGTTTCGCGTCGATTATTTTATATTTGGTGGCGCAATGTCAATGTTCTGGAACAGATATCGCGCTGGACGCAAAAGCTACACTTCTGCATCGTATAGACAGCTTAAATCTTTTGATATACACCTGTCTATTAACGCTGACAGTGCTTACTATTTGGGTATTTAAACATCGACGAGTGAGCTGGCTTCACGAAACAGGACTCGCAGTAATTTATGGTAAGTTTTTAAAATAGGTTTCTTTTCCTAACATCATTATTTTTTAATAACTATGAGTAGTCATGTGATCATTCAACAATACCTACGATGCCGAAGACCTTGACGTAAATTATTTACCTTTATGTACCTATCTGCCGCTAAATTACTGTTTGTGTGTAGTAGGTATGTGTTTTACAGTATCTATTTTACTTATTTACTTACAGAATTCATTAGGATAACCTGTTAACCTTGACTCATGTAATTTAAGGTACTATAAGATAACAGCAGGAATTTAAAATGACTAAGATAACTGTTTATTAATAAGAAGATGATAAGTATTTAACAATAATGTCTAGAAAGTCATCTTTGTTTCCTTCCTAGTTGAGATTTCCTATTACGCAGAATAACAAGCAGCCAGTGTGAACTATGAAGTTTACTGGTTTGATTTTTTTTAGTATTGTTTTGTAACATAATTGAGCATTTGTCTATTGAAAAGTCTGTGATGGTTTGTTATTCTGTATTACTTTACTACTATCCCAACTTTAACACTACGTAATACTTTTATTTAGTAACAGAAACCGCAAACCCTATTTTAAAATATTGTATATAAAACCATTGTTTTTCCTGAACAGGTCTAATAGTAGGAGCAATAATTCGCTATGCAGCTAATACAAACCAAGTTACCTACATCAATGTGCATCCTGTACCAGAAACGAAGTACAATCTATCAGTTCCACCAGACATGTTACGTCTACACTTCCCAGATAAAATGATCTCTTCAGGTGGTAAGTTATCAACAAAATACATGTACAAGGTGGGGATGACAATATGACAAAAATGAAAATAGGTACTGGTAATACTAGTTCATAAGAATATTTTGAAACTATCAAGTAAATTGTATCACCTAAATTAAGATATTCAAACATACTAAAGAGCATATAAATGTAACCAAAATAGAACACCATTTGAAATATTAGTTTACTAACTAGATGTAAGGCAATCATTATCCTTTGTTTACCTCACCATGTATCTAGTCTTAGTGAAACAATAAACTTTATTATTATTATTATTATTATTATTATAACTTATGAGAAGAGCGGCAACTTGTGTGTGCCATAATTTAATGTAATACTCAATAAAAACAATTTCCCCAAATTTCCAAATCCTGGCATGATCTTTTTTTGTGCTATTATCATCGCCACCCTGTATGTCTTTTATAAAATAATATTAGTTTTAATCTCTGAATTAACAGTAAAAAGAAATCTAAGGTGGGTTATTGCAGAGCACAAAATATACCTTAATCTTTGATATAATCTGATATGACAGCTTTTGAATTACTATTAAAGTATAATGTAATCTGATGACTTCTCCAAATATAGTACAGATTGATAAGAAAAATAGGTTCCTTAGTATCAAACTAGTAACAGTAATATTGTTAAAACTTAGCAAACATCTGTTAAAAGTATGTTTTTTATGTCTCTGTGCTAAAAAAGTAAATGCTCCATAACATTAATTCATGTATCTCTGCACACATCAATGAGTTGAATCAACCTCTGAGAGTTTTTTGTCCAAGGTTTTTTATCAGTTGCATACTTGTAGGCGAAACAATATGGCCTTGTATTTTTTGTTTTGTTTCTGGTGAATTCCTTTAAATAACAGCTACATTATTTATAATCTTCTCATCTTTATTTAAAGGCACTTAACTGATAAAAAATGTAAGAAAGCTTTGAACACATTCACATAAACCTCAATTATTTTAAAAATGTTTTTTTACAGATATTCCTGTACCAAACAAGACATATGCATATAGCTTTAGAGGAGAAATAGTGAATGTGGAACAAAATGAGATAGATCTAAAAGCAACATTTGATCCTGAGATATTTTTTAACATTATTTTACCACCTATCATATTCCATGCTGGATATTGTCTGAAAAGGGTAAGTATAATGAGTAAAACAATACCATTAGTTACTCAGTTTTATTATATTCTACTACATGGTTGAATTCAAGAGACACTACCAATCAACTGACGTTGATTGGACGTTGACGTTGGTTTTTATGAGCAAACTGTGACACCATTTGTTTGCAAACTCAATTGACTAACTATTTATTGATTTCAAACAACCAAACAACTAATTTTACAGTGAATTGATTATTTCGGTTTGTAGGGCTAAAATAAATTGTTTTTAGGGTTCCGAACCTCAAAAGGAAAAAACGGAACCCTTATAGGATCACTTTGTGGTCCGTCTGTCTGTCTCTGTCTGTCAAGACCCTTTATCTCGGGAACGCGTGGAGGTATCGAGTAGAAATCAAAACCATATACTCAAGTCTACGGTCCATTGATGTTGTAAAAAAATCAAGCCCCTAAGTTAACGTGAAAAAAAGATACGGCCGTTTATGTCGCAAAAACGCATTTATTAAATTAAGTAGATTAAAGTATGGATTAGTATAGAAGTATGGATATGTACGGAACCCTCGGTGGGCAAGTCCGACTCGCACTTTTTTCGGTTTTTTTTTTTTAGAGAAGTTGTGTGTTGGAGTTATTGGTAAAGGGTGTCTAAAAATTCAGACTATTAAAAAATCAGCACACAATGTAATTTTTTTTATCGTTTATTTACTAAGATAGTTTTGTACATATTATTGTTTTGTGTTTTGTAATTTATTTGTTGGTAATAAAATAAAACATATTATCACCTATGAGATTAATATAAATAAGTGGTTTTTCCTTTTAACAGACAAGTATTATGTTACAATCAGGTTACACAATTTGATATGTAGGTACCTAGCATATTCAACAGGAAATGTTTGTCATTTACCTTCACGAAATAATATATTAAAATTAGCATGCTACAAAAATCAATCAAACAAGTAATCCACACTGGACCGGGACGTGCCTCTCCCTCTTGCAGGGAGAAGGGCTGATTCCCAACAGTGGGAACATGTTCGGCTGATTATGTTTATAAAATTTTGCAGAAATATTTCTTCCGTAACTTGGGTGCGATCTTGACGTTCGCGATGGTCGGCACGGCGCTTTCGGCGCTGGTCATCGGCTCTCTCATGTACGGATGCGTACAACTGATGCCGGCGTCACTCGCCACCAGTTTCACCTTCCTAGACACCTTGTACTTTGGTGCGCTAATCTCACCCACCGATCCACTGACAGTACTCGCTATTTTCTCACAATTGAAGGTAATACAACTTTATCATTTGTTTGCCCACATGTAAGAGTAGTGTTGTTTAATTTCAGTAAGTAGTCATATACCCAACGTTTTTGGTATCAACTCCAACACAAATATTGAAATAATGAATCAATACATTAACCAAACAAGTTTTAACATCTCCATAAATATCAAAGTAGATAATAAATCGAAAGGCACATAACAGCTATTATATAAATAAATGATATACCTAAGTACTTCGTCACTTCACTGGTCTAGTGGCACAAATAGAAGTGCTGCTTCAAACAGAAAGCCTTTGATTATTTTAAATTGGTCAATCAGACTTTTAATATTGTTGCCCAAAAATATGTTACAGAAGCCCAGGAAATCATTAATCAAAAATAAGTTATAATTAGCTTAGCCTTATCACTTTTTATATCTTATAATTATCAGCTAAACGTTTTAGTATTTACCAGTGATAGATTAGTGGGGAATACAACAATCATGAGAGATGAGTGTGTGGTAATCAGTAAGTTTCAGGTACACAGTTATCAGATAACAAAATATGAATCAGTTAGTATCAGAGGCATTACTTTCGTAATTTTAAAAAAGATCATTCACACAAGTAGGTTATCTCACACTTGTCGATATATACAGATATGTCCATGTTATTCTCGTAAGTGTATGTGTACTTGCCCAGGAGATGATTAGGCTCACATGTACACGTATACACTCAAGCCACGAGAAATAAATTATTTCGGTGATTTGATTCGATGATACTTACGATTTACTCATCCAATTATGGAGAAAAAAAAAATTATAGTGGCACTTCACCTTGGCGTGTTTGTACAAATAATTTCGTTACTTTTAATTGAAGTCGATTTTGTATTATTCAAATAAGAGCAATATTTGCACAGATACGCCAAGTGAAGCACCATCATAAGACTAAGCGTTTCCAGCTCTTTAATTTACTCTATTACCTATTTTGTTTACATTGTTCAACTGTTTATCTTCTTTTTCACCTCAGAACTCCGACAGTTATAAACCAATTTGGGAAATTCTTAAAATGAACCCCTTAGATTTTTTGGTTTTTCTGTAGATTTTAGTGTTACCGTTTCTCGATTGATTTGAATGACAAGCAAATCAAAAAAATATTGCCCCACTAATTATTATGCGCGTTTTCAGATATATAAACTCACATACACTAACATCCAGACCCGGTACAACTATCTGTATGTTATACAAATATTTGTTTCGTGCGGGAATCGAACCCGATACGCAGCGCAGCCAATTGCTCAGCCACTGCGCCAACCGTATTGTCACATACTTCCGAAATTAAAGTTATTTTATACTTGTAATGTTTTTTGCGGTTGTCTCTGATATTTTTTGCTTTAGAAGTTTCTCGCTTTTCAATTTACTGCTGTTTACACAATATCAATTGTTTGTCTTCTTTTCATAATTGACTATTCGAGGCGAGGAACGCTCCTCGTTTAAATAACTAAACTTCGTTATGTAATGGCAAAATACTGTTTTAAAATGCTGACTTCTTTCAATAGTTTTCGCAGGAAATGTATGATAATTTGTTTTCCAAATGTAGTGTACAAAAACTGCTGATAGCAAAAACAACATAATGTGTTTAAGCGATTTTTTTTATCTTGTCTTTGAAATATGTATAGACTCGTTTTCATAGAATGCGTACCGTAGGTAAAGTTATAAATACACAAGTAGGTACTATTCAGTAGCGATACCTTCATACAAGCCGAAAAGCCGGGCTAATAAGCATAACATGAGCTAATCAGTAACTTGCTGATTTTTCTTAATCGTAAAAAAATCTATGGGACTTGCCCTTGACCTTGACCTTGACCTTGACCCCTAGGCACGCCACTGATACTATTAAATAATATCGTTGTGAAGTGACATTAATACGCCATATTTAGCAGATCTGCTGATACACGCGTATTTGTCATTTTTCCAAGGTATCTCCCAATTGTCACACAATCATCAGAAACATGTACATATTGTTACAGGTGGACGTTAATCTGTATGCGATGATATTCGGCGAAAGCGTCCTCAATGACGCAGTGGCTCTAGTACTGAGCGGGTAATTATGCAAACAATTTTCATTGCATCACTGAATTCATATAGATATATAATACGCACGAAGCCGAATGTTACATGTTTTCATTGCGATATTTTTATGATCTGGACTATATCTGGGAACCAGTGGTAGTTATCGCCATATTAATGATACGGGGCCCCGGCGCTACAGGGGCCCCAACGTGTGCAAGCAAAATTTCATAAAATGTTACCCACAATCTCACTCACTCAGTCACTCTTAGGCCGTACGCTACGAGCATTTATTGTAAACTAGCTGATGCCCGCGAGTTCGCCCGCGTGATTGTCGGTTATCAACGAGGTTTTAATTGCTTTTGCGCGGTACCCTAACTACGTTTATAAAATAAAAGTAGCCTAAGTTACTCCTTATAGCATCAGCTATCTGCCAGTGAGTCCCGTCGAAATCGGTCCAGCCTTATCAGAGATTAGCCGAAACAAATAGACAGACAATTTTTTTTTTTTTTATAAGTACCGTATATTATTTCATATGCATTTAGTAAAAAGCTGTTATTTTGACAATACCAACGGACACTTCAATTTTATTTATTTGTATACAGGGAAATTGAAAAAATACCCAAAACCTCTTAATCTGGACTTCGTATCATCACCCTGAATAACACTTGTTTTACGACTTTGACCTCAACTAAATAACGTAGCCAAAAACAATTTATTTGAAGTCTGTAAAATGTACGTATACTACGCGCGCGCGCACCTATATGATAGCGAATATGATGTAGGTAGATAGTAGGTAGGCTAATGTACAGGCACAGCTGATTGCAGGCCTTTCGTCGGCCGTGTCAGAAAAAAATATTATGCAAAATTTTAAGTGTGTTTATATTTTTTGTATGGAACAAAAAAAAAATTCTAATTTTGAAAAGTCGTAGAGCAAATGTTGTTCAGGGTGATGATACGAAGTGAGGATTAAGTGGTTTTGGGTATTTTTTCAATTAACCTGTATACAAAAAGATACTCGCCATTTGGACTTCGCCATAGTCAGATAAAAGGACCCCCCGAAAAATGTTGATACAGGGCCCTTCTAGGACAAGCTACGATACTGCTAGAAACCGTCTGGGTATATGCCTCTTTTGATAAACGTAGTAGTCCTAGAGCTAGTCCGATCTCCGAATCTGGCTAAGTGTATTGGTTTTTACGTAGTATGAAAGAGTATCATTAACAGCCTAGAGTCTGGATTTATGTTCAGGTGATAATATTCTCGCCGCTTTTTGTGTGCGACTCATAACATGACTTGCGATAAGTAGGAGTACAATCTGCCTGCCTCTACTGAAGAATACAGGCGCGATGTTGTCTTATCTATACTATAAATTATATATACGAGAATTGTTTGTTTGTCTCTGAAAGTACTGGTCCAATTATAAACATTATTCATTAGTCACGCGGACGCTGTCACGGGCAAAAACTAGTAATTTACAAAATAATTTTTTGTATGCATGTTATATCATATTTATTATTTAGTACTAGTTATTAGCTAAACACATTCTGACCAAACTTGCTCCACTGGTTTATTTTAATGTCATTAGTATGACTGCAAAACTATGTGATGGAAATATGATATCGTATCATTAAACAAATAATTTGTTTTAGGTATGTAATGAAATCGCAATCGTTAACACGTTGTTGCAACATCAAATATCAAAACGAAAAATCATTGTGTAATTAGATATACATTTTTATTTAATGACATTATAAGTACAGTTGAACTAGCTATTTGGTTCACAGGTAAAAATATTCATATTTCTACTACACCAACAATATTTTATTTTATTTTTTATCTATGGTTCCTACTTACGTGGACTAGGGATACCTATGTGCTCGAGATAAATAATAATAATATTGTGAGTGTAGTAGAAAGATGAATATTTTTGCCTGTAAACCAATTAGCTTGTTCGACCGTACTACTTTAAATAGAGATACGTTACATTTTCCCCTCCGTATTGTTATAGAGCCATACAAAACTATGAGTTGAGGTATTCCAATGATGGCGGATTTGAAATAACTGCGTTCTTGGGAGCGATTGGAGACTTCATAGGGATATTCAGTCTGTCTCTACTCGTTGGCGCCTTCTTGGGCTGCTTGACGGCATTGATATCCTTTTTAATATCTACGTATTTTTTTAAACATCTGATTATAATTTGAATAACTTTCATGCATGACTTGGAAAACATGTGAATCGTAACAGTCGACCCTGAAATCTTTATCGTGACACATACTGCTGTTTAATTTCAATTTATTAGCTGTATGATTCACAACATCCCATGTGTGCAGTAAAATTGTAATGAATAGTGCGGTCAACCATCTACGAAAACCAGCCATAATACTACAAAATAAAGTCGCTGTTAAAGTCACTTTGTCACCGCATGGATGTTGGTTGATTGTACGGCTAATAACGTGTTTATGTAGATAAAGGAATGACTCCTTAACCAATGTTCACATGACGAAGTTCACTCACGTGCGTGAGTGGCCCCTGCTAGAATCGGCGCTCTTCGTGCTCATGTCGTATGCGGCCTTCCTTATCGCTGAAGTCTGCGAGTTAACAGGTAAAGTAGGAATTGATTAAAAACCCTTGATGTTGACCTTCGATATTGCCTACAATAATGGAAATTTTGATGGGAGTTTGTAGCTCGGTAATTTTTCCCTTCAATGTTCGCGTGTCCAGTATCACGTTGTTTAGCAAATATATAAATGAGTCGCTTCACGTGCTCAGCACAATAACATGAATGGATGAATGCACAGCCTTCATGGTTTGTACATTTTCTCGTTAGAGATTCGAAACTGTAGCTCTAAATTCAATTCAAATCCAATACACATAGCATGCAAACGTTTTGCCCCCAAATTTTGTTCCCAATATTAGGAAATGAAGGAAGATATGCGAATTAAATTAAGAACCTAAGTCGCACTTTCGCTTGTTTTCAATGGACTGGTAAAATAGCTATATATTAGCCAAAAACCGCCATATCCAAGTTATTTTTATCATTGCTGAAATTTTAAGGATAGATAGACAAATAATGTGATTAAAAATAAATTAGAAAAATAAAAAACCCGACTGCGTAAAAAGTTAACTTTATATAAAAACTGAAAAGAAATAAACAAGTCCTTTAGTCTAGAATTATGTTTAGTAATGTTGAATAACTATACCATTGAAATGAAAACCACGCCAATAGCAATTTGATCAGTCGGGACCCAATAAAATCTAGACCGGTTCAAATCTTCCCTATAATGTTTCCGTGGGCCATACATTCGGCCAGACGGTTTTAAGTACCGACCTAAGCGTCTGGCAATCTTGTATAGTTCTAGGACCTTGGAAAGTTCTATTTTGACTTGAACATACAGTTCTTTCTTTGTCAAAGATAATTATTCAAATTGTTTCGACTTTAAGATTACAATAGATACATTTAACTGTGAAAAAAAACTTTTGTCGTGTCTTATCGCTTCGTTAGGCAGTCGAGTCAAATACTCAGCTAGTATACAAATTGAAAAGAAGTCGACCTAGTTCGGTTGATAATGTCGTTACTAAAGTATTCCTTTCTTTTCTGCGGTAGAGTTAGACAATGCTGCGGTCACCGCAATTAAAGTATAACGGTACCGTTTTTATGACGGGCCTAGAAAGTTTATTCTTTGATATTAAATATTTACAAGTATTGCTTACTGTTCAAGTATTCATTTAACCACGTTACATACATAACTTGCCGAATACACTTGTCGACAACCGACTTGTTACATTGTTCTCGCATTGTACCGTATATTCAACATTAATAATCTTTATAATAAAAAATGAATCGTTGTTCGTTAGTCTCGCTAAAAGTCGGGAACGACTAGACCGATTTGGCTAATTTTGGTCTTGAAATATTTGTGAAAGTACAGGGAAGGTTTATACGTTGAGAAATTTTTAAAAATCTATTACAGGACAATGTCTGTCGGGTCAGCTAGTGTAACATAAATTTGTAATACATATATTACTGATTTTAAAAGAGTTTTCATGGTGTTTCTTGCTCGTTCTTCTCCATAGAAACTCATAGTTTAGAACGAGCAACCAGCTTCAACTTTCTGACTGCCTGACTGATAATATTCAAAGTACCTATAAAATTATTTATTTCAAATAAATGGGTTTGAGTTTTGATAACTGCAAGCATGACAAGCCTGCATAAACAATCATTTTGCGCAAGCTTGCACATTTCCGTATAGGATAGATGCTTGCAAAAAATCATGACATAGACGCGCTCAATCATGCTTGCACAAAATGATTGTTCATGCAGTTATACTTGCAGTTGCATGTGTAGTCAACGTTGTAAGTTGTATTATTATTCGCATTGAAAACGAAACCCATCAAATATTATCAATCATCAACATCATAGTTCCGCTATTAGAAGATAACAGAAGTATCTATATAGCGCAACGAGCTGACCGGCTGATTTTAAAAATAGATTGCTAGCTATTTCAAGAGACCATAAAGTATGAAATACATACCTAGCAAGCAACGTTTCTTTTAAGCAGAACTTATATTTATGTTTTCCTACAGTGCTATCCTTTTCTATCTTAATATTATTCTATCTCTATCTCTCTTCAGGTGTGGTGGCGGTCCTATTCTGCGGCATATGCCAGGCTCACTACACGTACAATAACCTCTCGTCGGACTCTCGCAACCGCACCAAGCAACTATTCGAGCTACTGAACTTCTTGGCAGAGAACTTTATCTTCACTTACATCGGCGTGTCTATGTTCACCTTCCCTAAGCATCACTTCGACCCCTGGTTAATCATAGCTGGCTTTGTATCCTTTTTAAACTATGTTATAACAAACTACGGCAATAATAGTGAAAATAAAGTTTATACTCAAAAGAAGAACTGGCCGAAATATTTAAAAAACTTCGGTTACATACATAGATGACGACACAGTTGGCGCAGTGGCTGAGCGATTATCTGCGTTTCGGTGGTCCGAATCCCGCACGGAACAAATATTTGTAGGCCATAAACATTTGTTCCGTGCGGGAATCAGACAGTTAGTTGTTCCAGGTCTAGTTGTGTGTGTATAGTATGTGAGTTTATATTATGTTTGTAAACGCACCCACGATACAGAAGAATTCCTAGAGCAGGGCAATGTTTAAAATAATTAGATGTAATGGCAACCCGTCCAAAATATACGAGCACTTGGTTTATTTTTTTATTTTTTCGATATTTAAAGGCTAATCTGGTTTATGGAATAAATCGCGCAAATCTGATTCTTAAGTGGTTTTCGAGTTATGAGCGCGTTCAATATTGTGAAATATTTATCGACTTCCGCATCCCGATACAGAACTTATCTTTTTCAAACCTAAACATTAATCTACAAATCGCTGTCGTGGAAAAGTATGTAAGATTTTAAATCGTATAGTACGATATCGCTTTCGATACAACATCAATAAAAAAAGTTTTTTCAAAAAAAAGAAAACCGCCTTCAAAAACTAAAAAGTGATAAATAACTTTAGCACATAACACACATTACTTTTGAGTTTGTTGTTTTGTATTGCCACCGACTTCCGAAAGTAAAGTAATGTGTGTTCTGTGCTAAAGTTATTTATCACTTTTTAGTTTTTGAAGGCCGTTTTCATTTTTTTGAAAAACCTTTTAATTTTTCGCTTTTTTTGTTGCCTTAACATCCAAATCCATTAAGAAACGGCGACATACTTAAAAGAGATTGTAAATCCTCCAAAGAGTGAAGAAACTAAAACGTCGTCTAAGTTTTTTTTTTGGGAATTTGTTGATTTTCTCAAAAAGGGCTAGATCAATTTTGGTAAAATTTATGTGGGACCATTTCGGAACAAACCCCTTTCGAACAAAAAAAGAATTTTGCAAATCCGTCTATATATGACAGACCTATGCTCGAGTAACTGCTGAACACTAAAAGCCTGGATCGTTAAAACTTCGTTTGTAGATTGTTGCTACCTGACGTGTAAGAGGAAAATGAAGCAGGTATTTTTGACCGTTCAATCATATTTATAATTGGGGAAAGATTGCTATGAAAAAGTGCGGCTATATATTTGGTTTTTCCTAAACCAAATGAGATGTTGTGAGACAAATAGATACACGGTGGAATGGACACGTCTCAAACATTTACCGTGAATTCAGCACATGATTCATGAGTGAGTGAGTGAGAGAGCACACACTTTTGCACTATAATATCTCTTGCGTAATTGGCTAGTCTTCGTTAAGAGCACCCATCCCGTCATATTTTCCATACAAACGCTCGTACGCGATTACGGCGTTATACCAAATTATTTCCCAAATATTTTTAACACACGGGTATCTTGTGGTTTAAATCTAGGTTTGTATGAAGCCAAAAGTAAACTTTTTTGAGAAACAAATTCAGTAAACACGCACAAAAATCTGTTATTTTGCACAATTTTGTCTGAACTTTGTACGTTCATAATGCACTCATACATTGAAAAAGTAAAAAACAGCTTCATAGAAACCTTGCACATGTAATGGAGATTCTAATTTACAAACATTTTAACCAAAAACTTGTAAGGCTTTTTTAACACGTATGTCCTGGAACAAGTTTTGTGAAATTTCCGTGCGCCAATTTTCCTGTGATGTTATCGCGTTCTCACCCACTCGTTTGATTTCGAGCTTTGCGTTGGCTGAAAAAAAAAATTTCAATCACGCTCGCGTTGGAGTTCGTTCGATGGGGAAGGGCGGTCTTAAGATTGGTTCGATTCTATGGTTTGGTTCGATTCTTTCGACGGAAATTCGGTCCCATTAACCTACACCAAAGTGCAACATCAATACGTTCAAAATAATACGGAACAGCAATATTTTAAGCACCTATGTGTAAACATCTTAACGCTCAGAACACGCATGCTGAGACACGAGCGTAAGACTTGTTGTTCATGTGCGTGTGAGACTGGTCTTGATACGACCTCACATGTTTACACATTAATTCTCGTGAGTGTACCTTGGCACTCACACCACAGTTTTTTTTTTAGGGTTCCGTACCCAAAGGGTAAAAACGGGACCCTATTACTAAGACTCCACTGTCCGTCTGTCTGGCTGTCTGTCACTACGTTGTATCTCATGAACCATGATAGCTAGACAGTTGAAATTCACTTCAAGATGATGTATTTCTGTTGTCGCTATAACAACAAATACTAAAATCAGAATAAACTAAATATTTAAGGGTCCCCCTTAAATATTTATTTTTATTCTGATTTTCACATACAACAAAGTGTTTTTTTGCCGTCTTTTTGCTCAGTAGTAAAATAAAGGTTATAATATAGTGCCTAATGTTGTATAAATAATGGTACGGAACCCTTCGTGCGTGAGTCCGACTCGCACTTGGCCACTTTTTTATAACCGCCGTAAAATATTGGCTGGAATATGAACTGAAGTTTGTGTCACGATGCCCCTTGCACTGTGTCAGTAGTTTATCTATGACCGATAAAAAAATCGTTCAATTCTAGGCACGTATTTATCTGCTAACTCGCTAGAAATACGTTTTAGACGTTATATAAACGGTCCGTCAATTTGATAATACACGGCATCGTCCTAACTATCGTTGTATATACGTTAGTCTATTTTTAAAGCGGGGTTATAAAAATAGTGGCTACTTAGCTTGAAGTGCTAGTCTCTAGTTATTTATTGACCAATGGATTTTTTATACTTCCATGAAACCGTGCATGTTTTTGTAAACGTTTCTACAGTATAAAAAAACTCCTGTAAGCTTTGATCGTGCACAAACATTCAGAAAATATTTTACCAGACGTCTGGCTGCAGACTAAACAAAAATTAATTAAAAAATCCGGACAAGTGCGAGTCGGACTCGCCCACCGAGGGTTCCGTACATATTTGTGGGTACATATCCATACTTCTATACTAATCCATACCTACTATCCATACTTTAATCTACTTAATATTATTAATGCGTTTTTTGCGACATAAACGGCCATATCTTTTTTTCACGTTAACGTAGAGGGTTGACCGTAGACTTAAATATATGGTTTTAATTTCAACTCGATACATCTACGCGTTCTTGAGATAAAGGGTCTTGACAGACAGACAGACAGACGGACAACAAAGTGATCCTATAAGGGTGCCGCTTTTTCCTTTTGAGGTACGGAACCCTAAAACCGTCCCTCACACTAGGAATTTCAACTTAAACTCACCTAGGTAAACAAACAGCCAGCCCTGGAACAACTACATGTAGGCCATATAAATATTGTTTCCGAGCGAAAATTGAAACCGCAACGCGCAGCGTAGCAACCAATTGCTCAGCCGCCGCGCCAACCGTGTCGTCATTTGTTTCCTTCACGCAGTAAGAAAGCATTCGTACCCGTGCATTTCGCTTACACTTTGCTAGTACAGTGAAACTTGGTTAAGTGGGACCTGGATAAGTGAGAAACCTCCATAACTGGAACTCATGCTGAGGTCCCAACACCTTGGCACTGAATTACCTCTGTTAGTGGGATGAAGCAAACCTCTATATCTGGGATTCGTTCGTTCGATGTTATAGTCATAGTTACCTCTATAACTGAGACAGCGAGTGAATTTTGTATGTATTGACCTCTGTAATTGAGATAACATCGTTTTGTTTGTTTACTTGCTTATTTTTATTCTTCCCGCAAATTCCGCACTTAACTAATTTTGAGCCTCAATGACCTTGTTTTAGTTTTGCTTTACTATCATACGGTTTCTTATTTGAAAAATGCCGAAACGAAGGCTCAAATTGTTATTAGTACGTGAAAAACTAAAGTTAATATCCGTTTATGAAAGTGGGAAGACACGCGATGAAGTCTGTGTCGAATTTAATGTGCCAAAATCTACTCTTTGTAGAATAATACAATTCTGAATAATAATAAAATCAATCACAATGTTCTTACAACAACAAGGGACAAGGAAAACTAAAACGTGTACGTTTATTAGAATATCCTGAACTTGAAATGTTTACATAATACGTTATTTTATTTATTAATCGCACCTCTATAACTGAAATAACCTGTATTCTGGCCTCTATTAATGGAATCCTCAGTAAATGAGACAGATATTTATTTATACCTGGATATCTGAGACACTGGGTAAGTGGAATACCTCTATAAGTGAGACAAATTTGAAGGTCCCTTGATGTCTGACTTAACCAGGTTTCACTGTATTTTCAAACCCGTGAAGAATTGCCCGAAAGAAAAGAGCCCTTAATATGATGATAATTTTAACGCCCAACGAAAACAGACGGATGTAATTTTAACGTGTATAATGTGACTGTGAGAGATGTGTATGTATGTTTTTTTTTTTATTTAAAAGGTGACTAAATCGGGAGTGTTATTAGCTATAATTCAAGAATATTTATTATGACGTTTGAGGATTATCGTCTCTTTTCTATTTGTCTGTGTTGTGGTTTTTGTTAAATTGTATTATTACCATAGATTAAAAACCATTATTACCAATGTGATCATCAAAGCTATCATAATGTTCCTTAGCCATATACAGGTCACTTCAGTCCTTGGGCGGGCCGTCAACATATACCCATTGTCGTTTCTTCTGAACCTAGGACGAAAACCACCGATACCGATGAACTTCCAACACATGCTGTTCTTCTCAGGTAATATAATTAAAAACCTTATGTCTATGTAAATAAAAGTCACATAGTGCTCGCTCGTAACTTGGAAATGGCAATGTTTGCCCTTATTCAATTGATGAACTTAACACCGAATTCTATACCTATATCAAACCTACGACACTACACAAACGAAACTATTTAATTACCTACACTACTACCAAAATATCAGACCTAAAAGCAGTTCCCAGAGCAGTCGTTCGACGCGGGAAGAGGTGAGGAACAGTTTCGGAGGGAAGCGGAGCGTGTCGCTACTGTACGGTAGTGCTAATATTTATACTGTGCCCATACCTTGATAATAACTACAAAAAAAAAACACTTATAGGTCTCCGAGGAGCAATGTCGTTCGCCCTAGCTATTCGTAATACGGTGTCGGAAGCCCGGCAGGCCATGTTGACGACTACATCGTTGATCGTGATAGCTACTGTAGTACTGCAGGGCGGCGCCGCTACGCATGCGCTCGCGTATCTTCGTATACCTACTGGGTATGTATCCATAATCTAATAATATTATAAAGCAGAAGAGTTTGTTTGAACTCGCTGATCTCCGGTACGAACTACTGGTACGATTCTGAAAACTCTTTAGCTAATAGGGTTGCTTACGCAAAGCGAATCTCAGAGGGCGCCACCGAACTATAACGTAAACACTACATACTCTATGGTAAACACTAAGCGCGGTAAAATTCCTATTTTATTGAAGTTGCGTTACGAATGTTTTGTTGTAATATAATTATATTATCAAAAATGGATGACTGACATGACTTCTATCTATTTAAATGAAATTTAAAAAGCTGCTCTGGAAACTCAAAAAAAAAATTTTGATGCATTGACAAAAAGTATTATCATGTCAATGTCACTTTGTTTACGTTATATTTCGGTGGCGCCTCTAGCGGAAAAGTTTGGCAGTAAGATTCTTAATAGAAAACTATGTTATTTCTGAATGTTATATGCGCATATAATAATATAAATATGTATGTATTTTTGTTTTTTTTTATGTTGACGATCTCTGGGGGAGGCCTACGTTCAGCAGTGGACGGCAACCGGCTGATATGATGATGATGTATTTTTATTAATAAAAAAAAAATATCCAGAAAATTAATGCGTTCCAAGTCGCGGGCAAAAGCTAGTATTTTCACATAGTCAAAGTTTTAAGGCGATGAATGTCACTGATCGAGTTGTCAAACTAATTCAAAAGTTAATTCGTGTACGCAACCGTGACGTGTAATGAAGGATATTTTTTATTGTCAGTGATTGTTGTGAGTGAGAGTGTATAGGAAATGTAAAGCTTGATTGAAGACACCTGGCCCCTTATTCACAATCATTCGATTCGATTCCGTACCGAATCGAAAGTCAAAAGATATCGAAGATGTCCTTCAAACGCAATTCACAAATCCGAAACCGAAAAATTTTGACAGTTCAACGAACATACGAAGACTGAAGTCGGAAATGACATTGTCGAATACGGTTCCTTACCGACACGGAAACGTATCGAATGGTTGTGAATAAGGGGGCTGACTTCCTCATCGATGGATTCTTGTCGAGAACGTCGAGCATTAGCAGTCGACCACACAATCCACGTCGCCAGTGTGCCGACTTTTTGTATATTTTCTTTATTTTCCTTTTCGATCATGACCTTTACAAAAAAAATATGAATTATTTTAAAATATAAACGAATCGAGTTTTTTTTTTAATAAGAACCAATAATTTTCAGGGAATCGTCAGGCAACGATGAAAATGACGCTCTACCATATCGGGATGTCAGAAGCGTAAGTTTTTTAAAAGAAATGTAAATAGGTGAATTAACTTTGGGTTGCATAAAAAACTTTATTGAAACACATTGTAAAGTAGTGCTGAAATGACACTTAATTATCTACTAGTAGTAGACAGAATCATTCACACTATCGTTTGGCAAAACAGTTTTCTCAGTAAGCATTTCGTTCATATACATTTATTTGTATTTTGTTAACCCTTTAACAGCCTGCTAAAATGTTTGCACTTCTAGTTTGTTAAAACATTTTCTTTTTATGAGACGTAGTGCTGCAGGCAAAGGGTTTAACAGTTAACATTTTCGTGTTTCTAGTTCAAATGAGTACCTACGTTAACAGTTATTAAAACACCTTAGAGTGCAATAATTTATTTGTTGCTTTCCTTCGTATTTTCCTTATCTTCAACCGCTGCTTTCTGTGTGCCTTATTTTTCTATGATAATAACAATCTTTTACTTCCCTACTATTTTTTTAAACTTATACATTACTGTTATTTGAAACATATAGTTAGAAAAGTTAATTATTCCAATATTAAGTATACAAAAAGGAAACGTTAATAGACGATCGTCACAAACAAAAATTGATCCGATCGTCATTTTATAAGCTTTTTTGAACAGCTTTCAAACATGACGATAAGTTTATACAAAATATTACCAAAATCACATTGACCCTTTACAAAATTTATTTATTATTATTAAGATAAATGTTTCCGTAACTATAGGTACTACATGCGCTTTAATTAGAAAGCTAGCCTAATGGCCAAATACTCAAACGCTACTCAATGTTAAGATGCCGTCAAGTCTCGTGCTGTCTCCATCGCTCTATGTCAAAGTGACTGTGACAGGACGGGACTTAACAGCATCTTAAAAATGAGTTGTGTTTCAGTATTTGTCCCTAAATTACTTATTTGTAGATTATGCACAAATGCACAAAAACTAAATGACCCAATACTAAAAGTTTGTAAGTAATATTTTGTATAAAAACTAAATACTAAAGGTCATGGAGCACTGTAGGGTAATCGCAGGCGCGCACGTATCATTGACTCGTATTGTACATAAGGCACGTTAGAAGCGTGTGGTACGGGCAAGCATGTGATTAATAAGACATTATTGTGGCAGCTGTACCAGGCCACGGACTCTGCTGGACCGGTACGTATTCATAGCGCTATGTTTGCACTTCACTGGAGCTTTGGATGTTCATACTTCGTGCTTTCCATCACCTTGACACTTGTTTCTCAATCTTTTAAAGTTGCTCAGCGTTTACTTGCGGAAAAGGGTTTGTGCTTCTATCAAATATAGATATTCTATACCAACGTACCTACTCATTACTAACGTGATAAATAAATAATTTCTAAACAAGTTGGAGCTCCAGGTTGAGAAACGATGATTAAAAATCTTCTTCAAATACTATCTGGCCAACTTTACAGATGTCTTTGAAGAAGGATTCGTTTTTAGTTATAAGAATTCATCATCTATTACAGTATATTAATGTTATTTACCTATCTATATATGTTTTAAAATGGAGGATAGCTTGAAAAAATACGAACTGCATTTTAGAATCTTTACCGTAATATAAATTCAGTTTATTATAACTACGACAGAAATAGTGAGCTTAATAAAATGTTTTATACAGTTACGTATTTTGTTAGAATATCCTTCATGTCGTTCATCTCACGAAGGTCATTGTTTTGACCTTATAGTTTATTCACACGTAACTAAAACTGTTTTGTTATCCAGCCGGCTGACATAGCTTTCGGCCTACGTAACATGGACTCAACGCAACCAGCCGGTTGCGACAGAGCAACAGTAAGACTAATAAATACATGCACGCATTACAAATTCTGCACGAGTCTTACTAAAACATGCATAAGTACTAACCAAATGGAAGTTTGTGTATCATATTCAGTTTTTACTCCCAATACTTATAGGTATTCACAGCACATTTCCGAACTTTTAATAAACAACATCTTTTTAATATTTCTTAGTTACAAAAAGGTTTCAGGGACAATTTGCAATAATGCACCATGGCTGAAATTGTTTTTGGCAATAATTTTCAATTAACATTTCTATAGATATTATAGTCGCACTATTCTTATATTCTTGAATTTTCACGCCATATAATGAGCAAAAAGCAAAATAAATGCAGATGGAAAATTTTAAATGTAGCGTTGTGTCGTGCATGAAATTTACTTTTACTTTATGGCTTTGTTTGGTTTCTTTTTAATATCTAGAGAGGCCGCATGGTAGTTAAATGGTCTAATGGAGCGAAGGAAGTGATTATGCCTTGGGAACTAAACGGTATCGAAGTATGTTAATATTTTTATTATATTACTATTATTTAAGTATATTATGGATTGTTTACCACTCACATGCATGAAATACATGAGCATGATGCGAATAACAACACACCCATGCATGTATTTGGTGAATGTTTAGAAATTAATATAAATAATCTAATAACTTACTATACCCTGTTCACAATAAGATTAGACATTTACTCAAATCTTTTTTACAGTCCGTTTAACCGATTTTGACTTCTATTGCGTTGGTAGCATGACAAATGGCAATTGCAGTAAACAGTTGTATTGTAACCACTTTTTTTGCCTCTAACGTCTTCCTTAAGCCTACGGAATAGAAGTCAAAATCGGTTGAAGGGAAAAAAGGTTTGTGTTTATGTCTAATCTTATTATAAACAGGGTATAGTTATATATAATAGGTTCCTGGATATATATGAGAAAACTATTTGGAATTGTAAAACCTTTCCCATAATAATAGTAGTAATTTAGGCAAACTATTTTCTTTAGTACAATATTTCGAGTTTGTTTTCAGTTCATATTTATTTTATTATTTCATTCGTTTCAATTTCAAAACGTATTTATTCAAGTGCCCACTATATATAAAATACCTATCTGTACAGTTTTAGAGGGTGTCATTAATTTCACAGACGGTATCAAAATGTGTTGTTTTAGTATATGCAATATGCTGCCATGCCTAATATCGATTACTTATAATATTAACATTATTAATAACAACTTTTGATGCCAACTGTAAATATTACCATTGGTACTTACAATCAATTTCTGGACTGTTACACTTGCGATTGGCGATATTTGTTTTGTGGTTTGAACATTGATTTTATCTAGTCTTATAAAAATCTACATATAAAGTAATACCTACTATACTTAATAAATATTGAATTATTCTTTCTTCTAGCAAACTGATGGCTGTATCTATATTTATTTATATTGGAACTTCTTAAGCCTTTATGTATACATGCATATTACATTTTTCCATATTTATTACTTGTAGCAGATATTGACTACTTGTCTTTCCGAAATTATACCGTTTTATTTGTCTCTACCGAGTCAGGATACGCCCCGCGATCACGGTGACGGTGCTACCGGCCAGAAGGCTCGTCTTGCCCGTGTATGGGGCGCTGTTGACTCCAAACTACTGAAGCCACTACTTACACACGCGCGCCCACCGCTCACGGAGACTCTGCCCGCCTTCATGAGACCCTTGGCGAGGGTACTTACAACCACTCATCAGTACACACAGGGGGTAAATATAACTTTAAATTGTATAGTACTAAAGTTGTAACTACTCTGACAGTACAAATTACCTATCTCTATTAAAAAGATTTTAAGCTCATTTTCCGTTGTATTGAAGTCGATGTTGACTGCGTGAGTGAGGCATAGAGAAATGAAAACTTATAAATTCGGTATTATGAAAATAACTTTAAACAGTATTCTCTGTGTTCACAGGATACGTCGCTGCGTAGAACTGACTCTGATTCAGACCTGTGCATCGATGAGCAACACCCTATTCCTACGAGTATTGACCCACAGGTAAACTTCCCCCTGTAAACTTGACGTCGTAATGTCAGCTGTAATTTTTATCAGGCTTTACATAAGCTTTAATTTTTTTATTGGCATGATCAGTTTTTATATCGAAATGAATGAGGGAGGTGTTGCAACAAATAAAAATAAAATTGATAAGCAATTATAGCCCGGTCAAATTATGGCTTCAAAAATAGGGGTAAGGTTACATTAATTCGTATAAAGCTGAAAATCGGTATGATTGTTGGGAACACACAATGTTGGTTTTCTGCTTTTTGCAGCTATACGGTAAGTTTTATCATAAAAATAGATGAGACAAAAATTGTTCATCATGCAGTTATCTTTAATGTTGTTCTTATACTCTTTTCCTAAGAATCACCATTTCGGAAATATAGCGATGCAAAAAGTTAAAAACGTTGTGTTATTCATAATAATACACACGTTTCCGTGCCACCCATTAGTTAATGTATGTGGCGCGTTTTTTTAGCGTGGTTTCCCCTGTAGGCCTATTCCACGATCTATTGTGGTCCTGTTGATTTAAAAATATTGTGTCAAATAAAAAATAGTACTATTGCAAATGATGAAAGCAGTGTAAGAGTTATAAGTGATTTGGGCTGCAAAAGAGTTTGGTTCATTAGCATGTATTAGTTGTCGAGGCCAATCGTGCTTCAATGTTAAATCGCCATTAGTAGAGGATTCTTACGATATCAGCAAAGTGACATCTGATGTATCGCTTTTGGAACAAATACTTGTAGGTGGGTCAGGAAGAAGAAGCAGAAGGAGAAAAGAGTATGCTTAAAGTTCCATTTAGATGATTATCAATCAGATGATTAATTTACCCAAATCACTCATAACTTCATTTCCAATGGGACAATTTTTTATTTGATACAATATTTTTAACTCGACCACAATAGATCGTGGACTAGGCCTACCGAGGAAACCACGTTAAAAAAACCGCGCCAAGTACACTACTTACCTCACAGTTAGCGCGGAAACGTGTGTATAAGGAACACAAGTTTTTCAACTTTTTGCATCGCTATATCTCCGAAATGGTGATTCTTAGGAAAAAAGTGTGAGAACAATTTCGAAGATAATTGCATAATAAACAATTTTTGTCTCATCTATTCTAATAATAAAACTTACGATGAAAATTAAGATGAAAACTGAAAAAAAAATAACGATTTTTGCAACATTTGACCTTGATTTTTTTTGTTTGGATGTCCGATCTATGGGGACTTTATACAATTTATCTTTTTTTTTTCCCATTAATTATTTATTTCGGGTACCAAAAACCCATGCAGACTATCATACATATTTATAAAAACCACAAAGAAATACTGGTAATCTATTGTACACGAAGTGACGGGCGTCGTGTTGTGCTGCGTGGTGTCGAGTTGCCTTTCGCGGAATCGCCGAAATACGACACCCTTCGTGTTCCCAACATTCATACCATTTTTCAGCTTTATGCGAATTAATGTAACCTTGAATGTTTATTTTGACCGGGCAATAATATAGTTTTATGATTCTAATAATTGTACCTATATTTATTTCATAAAAAATAAAATAGTTTTCTAATTGGTATATTTTTCTCGCCATTATTTTAAGTATTTATACATATTACTTCTATTTATTATACATTCATTATTATGTATATGTATTTGTTTATAAATATTTCATATATTTCCTTTTTTGGTTGCAGCTATCGATTAACGTTCGGAATGGATATGGGCATGTTTGAGCTTTGTAGCATTAGTGATCCACGGCTGTGATATGAAATTTGCTCTAATAGCATATAGAAACATTTATGATTAATAGGAAATTCCTTTTTAATTATTGCACGCAGCTATTATGGCCAGGACTGGTGGACACAAGGATTTCAGTGGAAGGTATCACTGGTAGCAACATCTAAATACTTGTACTGACTACTTTGATTATAATGAAATTGAAAAATGGAGTGCCACAAATTTTGTATAAATTTTAACAATTTAATGACTCTGCGCAAATACAACATTTTAACTGTTTATAACACTTTCGATTGTCGTAGTCGATCATTCTATACGTAATAAACCATAGAATAAAAATATTCTATGGCTTACCTTATAAATATAAATAGTTAAAACTGTTATTAAACAAATGTGATGGCCAGTGCGTGCTTAAATCTTAATGTTACACGAATTCACTAAGTTTAAAAATGAATTTGTATTTTATATGATAATTATTATGAGACGTGAATGTAAGATCTGATCATAAACACTAATTACGAATCCACGGCTGCAATGCAAATAATTATAAAGTTTTAGGTTCGGGGGTCGTATAGAAAGCACTCCCGATGTAGGTCATGCAATTTATTTTCTATATTTATAGCAACATTATGTCATTCTTCTTTCTATAAAAAGAAAAAGTATGCTCCATTTGAAGTCATTTGTAAGCTGAATTAATCGCATCGACTTGTTAGCACTTTACTCCTTATAGAGGCAATAGCTTTATTTTACTTCACCTAACTTTCGCACCCAATTCATGAACATGCGACTAGCTTCACATACTTTTATAATACGCGATAAAAATATCGCATCTTTTACGAACTCCCATATGCTTGCATGTTAAACAATCTAGTCTACTATTATGTACCTACTTACTGATTATTATAAAAACGATGTTGTGCTTGTTTTAAAACAATTTCATTAAGATCTTTTTATTGACCATCAAATGGACAGTTTTATTTTAAGTTGCTAAGGGAGGGTAGGTTAATCTTGTATTTTGAATAGTTACTTTGGACTCGTTGTTTTACCTATGTCGTCCTTGATTATATTGACGAAATTAAATTAACGTATTACAGGGTTTCTAAAACCACACCATTCTTTTCTAGAATTAGATCTTTGAGAGAAAAGCAGTGGGTTTCTTGTTTGAAAATAGGTATACTTAGTATTTTTAAATAATGTCCAGATATACCTACTGCTTTTAGTCGCCTCATATCATATTATTTATAATCACCTAAGAACATAGTATATTTTAATTATTAAAATATTTGATCTCAGATTATCAAGATTAACGCTAATTAGTGTCGAAGTCCGTATTATTTTCAAAATTTTATACTGAATGTTAGTGTCTTCATTGTTTTGTGTTAAATAAATCTGCTTCGTTTTAAAAACTTAGCAAATTGAATTTCTTTATGTGTATTAAATCCGACTTTAAAACACGATTTTCATTTATTATCCCTCCCTAAATGAATCATGATGAACTCTAGATAGAGTTCGACTTTTAATTTAATTCTATTCAGTAACTTGACAGTTCAAAGAATAATGATACCATACTAAAACTATTATTGTTGGGATAGTGAATGATTTTGCGCAAAGAACGAATGATAAAAATAAATAAAACTATGACAAGTGGAGTTTAAGGGCACGTCAACATCGCAAGAAAAAAAAACTTATCTCTCAAAATACAGTGCTATGTGGTGAATTCTGGGTGATACAAATGTTAGTATGTAAAATGTGGAATTTAAGAACAATTATTTATTGTTAGTAAAAGTAATTTCCTTTCTTTTTCTTAGAAACAAAATAAAAATTATATTATTTTACTTTTTTTTAACTTTTGTCATTTAAATAGTGTAAAGATATAGATGGGTGTGATGTGTGTGTATAGATTTTTAATAGTGTTTACGCGTTTTTAAGAAAAGTTATAAATTTTCAAACAAAATGTTTGCATACATACAATATACGTAGTATGTTCATTCAATTTCGTTCATTCTTACACCACCTCACTACCTTTTTTTTTGTCAATTTCTGGTATCCCTTCAACTGTCAAGTTACTGAATAGAATTAAAAAAAGTCGAAATATATACATAGAGGTCCCCTTCCCCTTCCCCATCAGTCTAACTTCAACGCGAGCATGATTGAGAAACTTTTTTTTTTCATCCATCCATTCGAAATCAAACAAGTGAATAACCACTCTAACCTGTCCCATGTCGCGCCACAATGCCCTCTGGCCGTTGTCATGCAACTTGTGTCCTGGATTTGACATATTCAGGTACAACAGAGGAAATAGGCCATTAAAAAATGTGTAATGTAATAATTGAGTAGTGCAATTTTTAAAAATAAAACAAGTAATTGATTCAGAGCTTAAATTTAATACCTAAATACAAAAATGTAGAAAAGCTACAACACTTGAGTTGTTCACTGATTTATGAAGGAGTATCAGGGCCGATTTGTTTTTTAAGTGTCTGTCTAATTTGTTCAGTGACTTGAAACTTGGTACCATGACCTGGTACAATCCAGTCGGCTATATCAGCAACTTTTGACCTGTTCTTCATTTGCTGTACTGGATCCTCACTCCCTGCTTCCAACCAAATACTGGGATTTTGAATATCTTCAAATCTTTCAAATAGATCTCCTGAAAACATTTAGTGACAAATTTTGTAATATTTAACGCATTCAGTGCGGCCGACGCGCCTGCGCGTTTTTCGTAAGTTTACCATGTGCTAGGCGGCGCGTTTGCGCGTCCATACAATTTACATACTTTCTTCGAGTGCGGCGCGCCGCACCTGTGCGTCTATTGTGCATCTCTATTGTTTCGAACACATCGTAAAATATGGGGTAAGGGTGTCTCACACACAAGTTTGGATTGTTACATACAAAATGTAAAATTAGATGATAAAATAATTGGAAACGATGCATTATCATTATTTTGTTTTTGTTTTGTTCATTTTTTATTCAGACAGACAGACAAAAGGGTGTCGGAATATTTTTATCCTTTTGTCTTAGGCTTAAACTTAACATTTTGAACATAATAGATTTATGGACAAAAATAAATCCATAAATCAAAATACAAAATGTTAAATGTTAATGTTAAATCTATTGTCCAATCCAGGTACACTATTATTTTATATCGATGCCAGGTGTCGAGCCGGAACCTACTGTATTATATGTCTGTGGTCGGAACTTATTTGTGTATAATGTCTTTTATGTTTATTGATGGCCTTGTGTCTGGGTGTTGTTTATCTATATATGTATGTATTTACAAAAAAAATGTATTTGTGTATGTATATCAGCTGTCTGACACCCATAGTACAGGGTCTCCCTAGTTTGGGGTCAGATGGCCGTGTGTGAAAATGTCCCCACATATTATTATTATTATTATATTTTATATACTTAATGTATCTCGGGACCCAGAGGTCCCGGGCCTTTGTAAGGCGTACGAGGAGCCGAAGCCAACTCGCAGAGGCCCCTTAGGTAGCTTTATATGAAATAAGACACCAACCGACGATTATCCCTGTATGCACTATGCAAGTGCACCCAAGGATAATCGTCGGTTGGTGCAGGACTATTACAGGGCATGGAAACTAACAGTACTGGACTATGGGTATAGGTTGCTAAAGTGACTTGGTTATCTGAAACTATGAAGTGACTATGGCCCCTGCCGAATCAATGTTTGTATACATGGATAAAATAGCAGGGGGTGACTTGCACACTCACTAAATGGGCCCCCTGAAACAGTCGCTAGCACGAAGTGACGTAGCGACAAGGGGGCAACATATCTTGAGGTGCTAGAGGAGTGGAGAGGTATTCCACGGCTATCAGGACAATCCCGGAAGTACGGTCAAGATCCCTACCAGCGTCTTACTGGAATACTTCCTTACCCCGGGCACGAATGCTCTCGCGAGTTTCCACTCTAACCGGCCAATTAAGGCAAGATAGAGGTGGGAGCTCCGTTCCTCATCTCTGGCCTGCCCTTATTGAAAGGCAAGCCAGATATGAGGAACAAGACTTCTCCCGGGAGATCAGGTCCGTGGGGTCGCTACTGCCCAACAGCTCGCCACAACTGTTATTATTATTATTATTATATTATTATTGGACTACTAATTGATGCAGATTTTTTTAAATATTTTTTTGTAACCAACATTAAGTAAGTTTTGTGTTTGTGCAACACTGTGTCATTTCATTCATTCATTCACTCTATACATTTACGTTACGCACGAACACCACATTTCACCAAATCTTATAAAATGACTCGGTAGGTTAGTGTTACATTACGGCCTAGTAAAAATTGACTAAAAATTGTTACAAAAACAACTGTCGTGTGAAACACCAAAGGGTGTTTCACACGACTTGTAGCGTAATTGTTTTATGATTGTCATAAAACTCGAAAATATTCAAACACACATAAGCGTCGTGCCGCACTTGCACAAAGTAGCGAACGACGCACCACTGGCCAGCCACACTGGGTAGAATTTGTCCAACCGCGTATGCGCGTTCATAGCACCACACGAAATATTTTTTGAATGCGCATAAGCGTTTGCCGCACACGGTAGTGACCTATTTAATTAGCATTTGCGAAAAATCCGCAAATAATTCAGCAGTGAATGCGACAAGTCTCGGTTAACTACTATGATTTTCACAAAAATATGGCCCCATTATTTAAAATTCCTGGTACTCTGTCTTTTTAAAACAGTTAAGCTCTCAACATTAAGAAGATTGTTTAAAAATGTTATACCTCTCCCCTAATATCAAAATCATAAAGGCAATGTACACTTTATACTTACCAACAATTGCTACTGTTGTAGCCTGTTTTGATGTAACAAGTACAGTTACATCAGAAAGTGTGTGCCCTGGTGTAGGAATTACTTTCACATTTTCATCTATTCTAAGTTCTTCACCTGAAATTAAGGTAAGTATTAACATGTTATAAAAATAAAAAAGGGAGAGTTACAACCAAATATTTACTCAATTATGACTGACCCTCCTTGGGGGAGACCTATGCCCAGCAGTAGGTGCCTAGAAGGTTGACATGATGATGATGATTTACACAATTATTGCAAGTCAATTCTAAATTGAATGTTGACTGTCACTTTATAGTAGTTTTGTAGCAACAGAAAGATTTTCAAGATCAGCTTTAAATTAAGTGGCATTAGAGTATTCTTAGTAAATAAATATTATGTACCTTTATCAAAAGGATGCATGTGATATTCATCTTGAAATGAAACACTGAAGCCCACTATGTGTTTTGCCATCAAAAACAGGTTGTTATTGCCAATATGATCTGAATGTCCATGAGTGGAAATAACATAGTTTACATCTTCTGGCCTGACATTATTTCTATCTAAGGCTGTAACAAAAAAAAAAGAAATAAAATATTAATAAATTACAACCAAGTGCATGCTTCCCCTGAAGCAATGCTAGAGGTATTTACGTACTTACCAGTGATTATTTTCTGGGAATCCCAAGCAGTCATTGTGTCTATTATAACATTGTGGAGTCCTTTTAGTAGTGTACAACTACAATTTGCTGACATCTGATCTTTTCCGGTCATTACCGAGTAACCATCATATAAAACTATAACTTCACTCATTTTGGCTCTTATGTTTACGAATTTCTGACTTCGAAAGGTAAGTCGTCTACCACCAGCCGGATCTACTTGCTAGCTGAGTGTAGGCAACTACGTATTGTTGTTTTACATAAAATATCACAAAAAATGGAAAATTTACGATATTACAATAGCCGGGCTTAGTACGATTTTTAGTAAAGTAAAAAATAGAATAAAATACACGATACAAGTTGCGCTAGGTCGGTTGATATCGGAACCACAGAGTACATTGAGATTGAATGAATAGTCGGAGAATCGGAACGATGAACGGAATGGGAACAAAGATGCTAAGCTTTTACCAGTTTAGAATGCACTGCTGAATTTGCTGATACCAAGAAGCTTATAGGTACCTATATGTACCTACGTACAAACATTGTACATACATACTGTGACTGACACTTGCTGACACTTGACTTATTGACTAAAGTGACATAATTTAAATCGTTCAGGAACTCGAATCTCTAGGTTATCCTCTGCACTAAAAGGCTTAGTACACTATACAATAATATTGTATAGTGTACTAACAGGAACAGGTAGGAACCAAAGTTAAGTAGAATTAAATTCTAAATTGGTCCATTTTAGAATTCAATTTAGTAAACTACCAATTTACACTAAATCGGATCCAATCTGTTCTAAAACACGATCCACACCTTCCGTTCCTATCCGATTTGTAGGAAATCCTAGTCATTCTCTACACACTTTCCGATGTGTTTCCTTAAAATCAGATCGGTTTCTAGCGGTGAGTCTGTGCAGACGTGTTTCACATGGCTCCTACGTTGTCTAAACTACAAAAGATTGCAATAGGAGTGGCAATATCAAGTACCGTTTGGGATACGCGAAAAAGCAGGAAAAAGACAAGCTCATGGGCAGACAAAAAGGTTTACACCTTTCAAAATGATTAAGGTTTTAAGGTCTATACATTTTCGGACCTATATAAGGATGAACGAAGAGTGTTCTTCTCAATTACTGAATATGGTAGGTACGCCCATATATCCAAAAGCAAAATACTATTCTGCGAGAAGCAGTAAGTGCTGAAGAAAGACTACGACTTTGAGATTTCATGCTTCTGGTTGCAGCTATACTGACTTGATGTTGAATACTGCTATATCTCCTCAGTTACTCTCACAAATAATACCAGAAACCTGTATGGCAATAAAGAAAATATAGGTATGAAATGAAAGGAGACATGACAAGCGTCATACATTTTTGGACCAAAATTCAAAGTAGCAGGCCAAAGAAAATCATATGCATATTATGACAGTACATGACTACATAAACATTTTTATTATTACGTCACTCCTCTGGGTCTGATATGTCTGATAAGGCAGTGTTGTTTTATCGGAAGAATGTTCTTTACACCGTTCGATTTAGGATCCGATTTTAGGAAAATGACGGTCGGAACATCCGATTTTCCGATTTTGTAATAATAATAAAATTAGGATCTGTTGCACAATACATTGTCCGATTTCATCCGATAATTAGGATAGGATCGGAAGGTGTGGATTGTGTCCTAAATAGATTTTCTACAAAATGTATAGTGTAATAAGCCTTTAATCATAGAGTATGTACTTAACTGTCTACCTGTACTACACTAAACTCTTACACTGAACTTTTCTTTGATGGATTCTTCTATCCATTGAACATAGCTCAACAACTATAAATCAAGCTATCTACGAAATCAAGTAGTTTTGGTTTAGTTTATGAACTTTTATCATTTTATTAGTAGCTTGGCTATTATGACTCTACTTTAATAATAAAAATAAATGTCTTTATTGCAGATTCAGAATCCATATAGAATTAAAAAATATGGTATAATTATAGGATAATATTATCATCATCATCTTCCTTCTCTCAGATAACAAAACAAAAGGTTCTTAGGGTGTTGCCAGACCAATCGATCGTTCGTCGATCGACGGTATCGATCGATTGTAGAATGGATTAGTCGACATCTATCGAGCCCTCTCCCTCCCCATTATTACCTGCTGCCCGCCCGCGCCCCGCGCGGTAACTACCAGGCCTGCTTGTGTTTATGTGTCTTCTGCGTTTGCGTCTCCATAATAATAGTACCTACGAGCAACATCAAACTGGCCAACGCGTCCTGTTGTAAATAGGTATATTTCGAAAGAAACTGATGGATTATAGCCAGGGTTAATCGATCAACGTCGACCGATGCCATCGACCGGCAATCGATCGATTGGTTAGTCGAACGGTATCCGTCGATCAGCCAAAGCTACCTCACCATCACCAATCCATCAACGCGATCGATGTCGATCGATGGCATCGATCGACGATCGGTCCATTGGTGTAGTAACTTGTAACACTCTTACTCTTATACCATGTTAAATGATGATATACAAATAATAATAATAATTGTAAGCAATAGCATATACAGTACGGTCAACGTAACTTGGCGCGTCTGAAGTTAGCCGATTAGCTGCGCAGTAGACAATTTCGTTCCTAAAAATTCCATTGCGCAGCCAAACAGCTAACTTCAGACGCGCCAAGTTACGTTGACCGTATTGTACATTATTTTTATTAATATAAATATCCGATTTCATAGTAATTGAACACAATGATTTCTAAACGGAAATTCTCTTCTCATCTATCCCTGTCTCCCTCCTCAGCTGTCTTTGCCAGTTATTTTTAGGTTAAAATTCTAAAATAAATTGAAGAAAGCTGCGGTGGTACATACTTTCGTACGTAGGTTATTTTAAAATTTCATCGTGCGCCGAACATTTCATTACTCATGAAAATTGCGCCTTTGGATAGTTGTATATATCATCATTTATGAAAGTTCATTTTATAATCATTGTTTACTCAGGGTTATGAAACAATAAAGTGGATCTCTGTCGCCTCGGGAGCGCCAGTCTTTGTGAACCATGTCAGGAGACGTACAGCCAAGGAAACGTAAGGATAAGAAAAGGAAGAAAGGTAAGAACTAACCAGTAAAGTGTTGAGATGTGGCATGCATACCAATGAGATAAGTAAGTAATTGAATAGATACTAAATGCCCTTTGACTTGTGTTTCAGATGAGTTAGGCGTAGAAGAAGGGCCTCGTGGCACAGCCGCCGCACTTGGTGAAGGCGACGTGTTTATGCACTCTCAGAGTGATCATGGCACCGGTGGACATTGGTGTGCCAAGATCATATTCTTCTCCTTACTTGCTGTACTTGTAACTCTTATTGGACTAATCATACTTGAAAATAGAGGTCTTTCTGAATGTTAGTATATTTATACAACTGATAAAACAATAAGTAATTTGCTTTCTTACTAAACTATTCTTTATCTTAGACTAAATTCAACTTATACCTACAATTCAATCTTATTTCCCATTACCAATTTTTTAAATTGTATATAAATCATACTTAAATACTTTTTATAAAAGTAAATAGTTCGGGTTGGATCTAGTATACCGTAGCACGACTTAAAGGGGTAAAAAGTATTGCAGTTGGTAGGGGACGGGTCCCTGATTATAACGCTAGCATTCTCATTAATGCATGCAAGAGCGAGTGATGCAAGCTCGGGACTGGGGGCACCCCGACTCAGATAGGTTAGAAGGGGATGATGGTACCAGTAATGGTAGGTGGACCACCTCCCCCCTCCCCCCCGCCCCAACACCACCCATCCCTTAATTCGTGCTACCGCTAAATTTTAACCAATACTTCTCTCTGGAATTTTGTAAATATCTAGTTAATGTTAAACCATAACCACATTTCACTATATTGATATAATGTTTTAAATAAATTTACAGTGGACGCAAATTCAGTGGAGTCTCGGTATTCAGGAGTGTTAGAGGGTTGGTTGGAAGATGCACCTGACGATGACCATCATGATGAACATACTCTAGAACTGAAGCACCATGTAAGTTTTTTAAATAACTAAAGCTAAAACTATGCTAAATGGACATCTTTGTTTGTATAAAATCACAACTGGTAGGAAGGATTATTGTTTGACTTTTTCATTGTGCCCACTTTCTATATTATTTTACAAAGGACAAAGAAAGTTTTATTAAAATATAAATTATCAATCTCCAAAACATCTGTAAGTATTATATTTATGATTTACTTGCTGAAATCTAAGATGGTAGCGTAACTTGTATTTTCCATCGGCACTGCAGTGTTTTATCTTAATTAAGCTTGTGACATAGGATACTGAAGATGCAGATCGTAATGATCATAGTCTGGAAATAGACCATGATGATGAAGATGATGATCATGATGAAGATGTTGATGATCATGATGAAGATGACGAAGTTGATGATCATGATCAAGATGATGAACATGATGATGCTGATGAAGATGAGATCCACGAAGCAGATGATGATGATGATGTTGAAGATGTCAACCAGGAAGTAGATGATGATGACAAACAGGAAGTAAATGAACTTGATGATGATCAACTTGATAATGATGATGACGACGACGATGATGAACCTGGTGAACACAACCAAGATGATGATGACAGCTATGAACAAGATTTAGATAAATCATTTGAGGTGTGATTTTACAAACATTAATTACTATTGCAATGGTTTGAAACTTATTACTATTCTTGTATTCATTTAAACTTTCAACAGGACAATGGTAATGAAGAACATGATTATAAAAAGCATGATGAAAGTGGTGAAAACGAAAATGACGGCAGTAATGATGATGATGACGATAATGACGACCTACAGAGGGTAGACGACGACGATTTAGCAGAAGATGATGACGAACATAACAAAATAAAGAATGACAGTATAGAAAATGAAGATGATGATGACAACAGTGAAGAAAATGAACAGGATGATAATGAAACACGTGAAAGCGAGGTGCAAAGTGTGTGCTTGGCAACAATAAATGTTTTGATTTGATTGGCACTAACATTTTAAGCTTACTTTTCAAAATTTTACTTGAAATTTTACTTTACATAAGTGCGTTTTTTAATAATATGTTATTACCTATTATATTAGGGAATAACAAATAACATCAATTAACCTGTATTTTCACTTAGAATATAAAAAATGAATTGCGAGACTACAGTATGGCTTATTACTGTTATTTTAATTTTGTTCAATCTTAACATTTGTTTTTCAAAAATCGTAATTATGATGATTTCCAGTATATTATATATGCATAATATGCTGTACTATTTTAATTTCGTTTGACCTTTCGACACGATGTTTCAAATAAATTATTACAAACTCAGATCAGCAACACATAATAACGTTGTCGATCAATTTCTGAAGGTGAAAAGAGACATATGGCAACTTCTACCGTGTTTCGCTTTTAGTCTACATTTCCAATTGAGAACATTGATTTGTAGACTAAACATCGTATTTGTTGTATTCAATGATAATAAAACACAGCCGTTAATGAGTCAAATTTACATTCAAACAAGTGACATCACTTACAGGAAGAAGAGGAGCATGAAGAAGAAGTAGAAGATCAGGAAGTTGAAGTAGAGAGGCTAGAAAAAGAGGTTTCAGATGAGGATGCCTTATCTGAAGAACTACCTGCAGGCGAAACGGAGGGAGACGATAAGAGCGAAGGTAATATTACACAAGTAAAAGATTACTTGTTATTCTATAGAATTTAAATGAAATCTCCTAATGCCGTTTTGCGACACTAGATATATACACACAGAGTACAAACTGTGAAAGCAAATACAATCATTATTTATTACATAGCACATATTCTTAAATAAGTATGTAAATACATTCAACTACTTTGCAAAATACCGATTTATTTTACAGAAATCTCAAGTGAATTAGCTCCCGAAGATGACGATGTGGATGACGTTGATAATGGAGTTGCTGAGGATGAAGAGTTTTTGGAACCAGATGACATTGTGGAGGCCATCGTTGCACCGAAAGGAAAACCTCTAGTTGAGGTAAGATGCACCTGTCTGCATTATTCACTCCAAAATGATGAAACAAAACAGAGGTGTATTTGCTAGAGAGATCTTTTCTTATGATACTTCTTCTTTAACCTTAAAAACAGTATGCTGAGTATGATCGCGTTTTAGGGGTTTTGTTTATAAATATTGACATTGGAAAGGTATGTCAGCTTTTTTGTGTTGCTAATGTACAGTCACCAAAAGAGCTAAGTATCCATGTCGTCGGGAATAGTTGAGGTTTACTTAGAGACCGACGGGTCTTAATGAATAAAATAAAATACAACTAAAAGAGAATAAACAGTTCAATGATTTAATAAAATTTCATTTGAAAGCCTCCATTGGTTTCTAAGTAAACTTCAACTAATCCCGAAGACATGGATACTTATCTCTTTTGGTGATTGTCCTATGTAAATTTAAGTATATACGGATCGGTCGGTCCTGGTTAAGCTATACGCGGTCGGTCCGGGGATGAGTGATCATCAATTGAATACCGAGATCCCTCCGTGCCTCGGAAAGCACGTAAAACCGTTTGTTGCAGCTGTCATTCGATAGTCATCTTTGATAGTCGTTATGTATCGTGTTACCCAGTAACTGTGTTGTTAAGGTCTAGACAGGCAGTCGTTCTACGCATCCAGTTAGACTGGAAGTCGATCCCAAAATAGATGGGCGAAAAGCTAGGTAGATGATGAATGTATGTTAATTTCTTGTGTTAGATAGAAGTTCACAAAATAACATAACAGTTGTAAGATATTCCCAAATATTTATACAAATTACCTTTCACCAGGTTGAAGAAGAAGCATCTACTATGAAGCCTGCAGACACTCTGGCCGACGAAGAAGAATACGAGAAACGGCAAGAAGAATTAAGACGTGAGCGGGAACAGGCGTCTCACAGTAAGTTATTTCATATTCATACTTCTTGCATGCTTCTGTTTACCCTTAATAATTTGCTTTTTATTGCTGCAACATTAAAACTGTTTCAGTCTATTCCTAACGTTGTATTAAACCTCTTTTTATATCTGTATATTGGATTTCTACTGTTACTAACACCTTACAGGTTTTTATTTTTTTTAATTAACTAACTCTAGATCTGACACCCTAAAATATTTTATTTCATAAAATATAATGATGTAAAAATAAATATTGATGAAATCAATTTCTTTTATTTCGATTTTTCTTTACCCATTTTTTGCTCGCTTTAGTTGTGCTAAGAATAAGATTATTTACTTTTTTTATGACACAAAACTCACAAACACATACTTTTTTTATCAATTTTAATTTTTCTCTTTGTTTTGTACTTTTTGTTTCTGTGTTGTAATGCTTGTAATGAAATTCAGAACATATTATGTATTTTAATGTACTCAGTCTTATTTTGCATTGTAATTTATGGTAACTCAGCTTCCTGTCTACCCAGATTTCTATATGGGTACATATATATAAGGAGGACCTGACTGACTGACGTATCAGCGAATCTAGGAACTTAAACTCCGTCATTTTTAAACTCCCGACACAAAAAGAGGGGTGATATAAATTTTGTAGTTAGATACCTACAGGAAACTTAGTATTGTTTCATCTTTTTTGAAAATTCCTCACCTAAGGTGATAAAATAGAGAATGAAAGGTTGTATGGGAAATCCATTTAACTTTACAGGTAAACATGTAAAAAAACATGTTTCAAGTGATTCTTGGATATTTCCTTAAAAAGAAAAAATACGTAATGTACGGATAACGGAAACAACGAAGCTATTGATGTCAACATTCTACCTTCCACAAATTCTAAGGGGGTAAAATAAGGGATGAAATTTTGTATAGAAAATCGAAACCGCTGAAGCTGTTGTTGTCAAATCTTCACATTAAAACTTTAAAAATTCAACCCCAGAGGGAGTTTTAATGAACTTGTAACTAAAAAAAAAAATTTTGGCATTTGTGTTAAATGCCAAAAATTTTTTTGCCTACCCCTATAAGAGGCCTAGCGGGGGGTTTTGTTTCTAGGGGAAGGTGGGTACGGCATCTACGCAGACGAAGTCGCGGGAAAAGTACTAGTCTGCTCATAAGATTAAGGTGCAAACAATTCCTTGTGCTTAATTGGTTGTTTACGAATACTATTAGTCTAATATTACATCTTATCACATTATAATTCAATGTTAAAACATTTTAATGATCACTCATAATCATAATCAGGTATCGAATAATCGGATCCGCCACGGGATCGGATACTCGGAATCGCTCATCCGGTACTCTTGAAGGCGGAAAGGGCTGTATTGATTAGCCCACATCTAAATAGAATCTCTCGCAGTTCTTATTACTGCGCGCTATTTTAGTTGCCTAAAAATGTCTGAAAAACAAAGAACTTTTATGAATGCTTAGCTTTGAATGTAAATCTAAGTTCTTTTAATCCAAAACGCATTGCTTCTGCACAGTTCGCGTTGAGTTGTGTACGAATTTTGCTCATACATTTTCTAAGGTATCGCTAGCGGTCCAGTGTGCGGAGGCACTAAATCGCATTGATAACACCTCACTCCGCGGTGCATTGCGACGGCAGTGCGGCACCGCATATTGTGAAAATTCTAACCAGACACTGCCGTAGCATAGTTGCGATGCTGCGCCACAAGGGTTTGTGGCACGCGATGCGGCGAAATCAATGCGGTGCGGCACTGCCACTTATCGTGTAGCCGTACTCTTAGTGTCCAGTGCGTGTGGCTGATGCTCGTTTCCACGAACACTAAAGGCGACACCTAAATATAAGGCTTAAGTATTCGCTGTTAAGGCGCTTCCCTGACCAAATAACCTTGACCATACATTTCCTCTTTGCCGCAGAATCGAAATACTTACCCACAATTTTTGGGTTTTTTTGTTATAAAAAAGGGAAACGATCTTTTGAAATAAAATAAAATGTGAATTATAAAGATTTTTGAGTTACCTATCTATTAGTGTAATCCTCAAATTAATAGCACGTCAACTTTAGCAAAAGATACATGTTTTCAAATTATTTTAGTCATTTTTTTACAGGGGGATTTAGGTGAGGATATAGGGCACATAAAAAAAAAATTACGTGGAATGTGATGATAGGATATTGAAGATTAATAATATGCTTTTACATATAGTTTGTTTCTCTTAATTAATGAGTTAATAGCCCCTGAATAACGAAGAAAAACGCACTTTTGGTCGGGGTAGCGGTTTAAATCTCATGTATCTGCTATGAGCCGACCGTTCCAAATTCAACAGTGCCCTTGGTATTACATTTAGGTGTCGCCTAGTGTTACTGAAAATGGGCGTAATAGGCTAACGCATGTGCCGCGTGTGTTGCAGTGTGGCTGAAGCTGGTGGTGGGTGGCGCGCTGCTCGTCGCCACTCACGCGGTCGTACGCCGCGCCACTGCCCCGCGCGGTGCGTACGCTACTACTATCATCTAAGCTAAAATTGCGCGCTCTTGCACTTTGTTTTTTTTTATAATAAGTGAGGCGTTAAGTCTGCACCAATTTAACAATTTCCCATCAAAATATAGGTGTCTCAGTAGACACCAAAAATGACAATCCAAAAGTGTAAATTGCATCTTTACACAGTCATAATCAAAATGCGTGCGTAATTGCGTATTTATGCAATGCGTACACGCGCGCATTTTAAACGATCTCTACCTTATTAAATAATGCTTCCAACTTTAAGTAACCACAAATTCAGATTTTGAAGCTAGAAAGATTAAAATTATGCTTAGTTTATTAGACAAAATCGTAAGGATATGCCTCAAAACAGTATACAGTATATAGTGTTGTATTGTTATAGTTGTTTGTGCCTATGTGTTATTTTGTTAGCAACGCGCTTATAGGGATTTCTATAGCAAGAAAACGGCACTACGATTAAAAAAAAGTTCAATTCAATCGTTGTTATCACTTGGAACATCGCCAATAAAGCGTTTCTATTTATATTTGACAAGTGTAATAAATTAACAGCAATTAAAATGTTTGAGGTTCCTATAATTTAGTTAAAAGTGTACGTTAACAAACCAAGTCTTAATTACCTTTTAAAAACTTGCTTTTTTGTACGGTTTTTTTTACTTTTATGTATAATCCCAAAAGATGAAGCTATCCAGTCTTAACGCGCAGCCATTTAAAGATGAAGTGCACATCACATAAATCATGGTCAGAAAGTGAAATGTAATTTTCATAACAGATGATTCAGCCGATGAGGAGCACGCTAGTAGGGAGGAAACACCAGTCATTGACCGACGTATGACCCTCATATCTGAAGAAGAAGCCATAGCTGGTAGGAAATATTTCTAACAGATATTAAATACTACTACTACTAATTGCTCTTCGAACCTTTCATAATTCGTTGTTTTACGTGCTTCAGCAATAGCCAGTGAAGTTGTAGAAGAAATTGAACCAATATTAGAAGAAACTTTACATGAAAAGGTTTCCTCTGTACTTAAATCTACTCCACCTCAAAAACAAGACAGTGAAGAAGAAGACGTTCAAGAAGAAGAAAATGAAGATGAAGTAGTAATCGAAACTAAGGTAAGACAATTACTGATATTGTAACACGTAATTATTATGCTTACAAATAAAACGTAAAATAAGAAAATAATCCACAGGATGTACCTGCAAAAGAACCCACGAAAGACAAAGAACTGTTCAGCGAAGATGAAGAAACTGAGGAAGAGGAAGAGGAAGAAATTATGAAAAAAGTAGTTAATGAACCACCGAAACAAAGCGCGCCCGTCCAAAAGGCAGCCGAGCCTGAAGCTGACGACGATGTACCTGATGACGTAGAAATAATCGATGAAGAACAAATTGAGGAAGAATTAGAAGAAGAAGATGTTGAGGAGGAAGAAATATCGGATGTAGATGATGCAGAGCTTCTCAGTCGACTCGAAGCTAAATATGGACGTCTGCCTGAACCGGAGCGTCCTGGACAAAAACATAGTAAACACGACTGTATGCGCGTGATCGCTTGCTCGTGTAGACTCGCTGTTGGCTTCATCATTCTAACCAATTAACACTCTCTGGCATGAATGAACTAACAGTAACGTGAGTGGATGTGAATTATTAGTTTTTAATACATATGTACTACTTATTTTTTGCTCTCCTCATTTTTAGTGTTTCTGTTTTTAGAATTTGTTTGATATTCATTAAATACTTTGTTTTTTGTCCCAATAGTTGTTGAAACCTGTGTGGGTACCAGCACCACACTGGAATACATTGATAATCTAATTTGTTACATCAGATCCAATACATTACTCCGAATTGCCATTTGTTCATGACCTGCAATTACAATATGTAATTTTGAAGACAAGAAAGTCTTTTTTGCTTAGGATTGTGAAACCTGGTATTTTCTATCTTCAGAGGATGGTGGGAACAGTATAGAAGACGACTGGCCGGGAGAGCCTAGTGACCAGTACTGGCGCCAGCAGCTCGACCAAGCAGAAGAAGAGTTGCGCCAGGTGAGTCTTGTTCCAATTTCTGAAAAGGGCCCGAATTTTAGAATTTTCCCGACAGTTGAAAATACTTAGCCCAAATACAATGTTTGAAAATTACTGTTTCCTTATCAAAAATAGACATACGTATTTATGAAGTTCTTGTTAGGCAATTGTTGGTGTATTCTTAAAAGGTTCAAACTTATTAGTACGAATGGTTTTTGTGTAATTACTTAATTTTATTCTTAAAATGCACGTACTTGTTTTTTTTTTAATATTACTAGCATGCTACTCGGTTGTTTTTCTGATAGCTTGTAATGGCTTAGCTCGCATCATACAACAACGTAACGAATATACCAACAATATTTTATATCGGAAACAATTATTAGTTGTAATATCAAATAAACAATTCTCATGAAACAATTAAATCGAATTCCAGGAGTGGCTCGACTAACATTTTTTTTTTATTTGCATCCAATATTCGCATCCGTCATACTTTGCTCGTTGTGCCATTTTCCTATCGCCTCGTCGGCGGACATGTCGGGCTGCGCCCCGCGCCCGCACCCCGCGCGGGCCGCCCCCGGCTTCCGTCGACGACAACGTCTCCCCCCTAGAATAGAAGCGGTTGCTCATCTGCCTGTGTCGATACAAAGTGGGAAACAAATGAACTGCATATATTTGGATCAACCAATGCTTCGTGATGCTGTTTGATGGTTGAATTTGCTTCCCATTTCGTTGATGACGCTGTATGCTGATGAGCAGCTGTTGTGTGTGCCTGTGTGTGAGTGTATCGTGTACTAACGTGCGGAGGGCGAATGGAGCGCGGCGAGTCAACGCGCAGGCGCCGAGCGACTGAAAGGCAGCGCTCGCGCACGCTGGCTGCTCGCTCGAGCTATCGACGCCGAGGCCGAGGCGAAACGAGACAACCGTCTGCTAACAAAAGCCATCACTTCTTACCTCGACGTACTCAAAATGAACGAACGTCTCACCGACAACAAGCTGCTTGAAGTCGCCCATCGAACACTTGACAGAATACGCTTTAGAGGTGAGTTTCTTTCCACCATTAGTAATGCTCTCTAAAACGATTCTGTCAAGAATGTAAAATGGTACTTATGTGATTGTTCACAGGTAGTTATTTAAGTGCGGAACCTGTCTACAGGTTGCTGATTCGAAGATTTCCTGATGTTGTCGGCTACCACAACAACTTAACGGTATCCTTCCTTATGGCTAACAGGTAGTTTTTTATAAATATTAGATGTGTTAGCCTGATAGTATATACCTAATTGTAAAAAAAAATATATCAAAGCTAATAAAATCCTTTTTTCTCTTTTAGGGCTGACCTCGCAGAACAGGTCATAAAAGAAACTCTTCAGAAATGGCCTGACGATCGTTTCGCCTTAGCTCACTACGGCTTTGTTCTGAAAACTCAACATAACCGTCTCGAGGAGGCAGTTGACGCCTTCCAGAAAGCTTTGGCGGGAGACATCGGACCCGCGACCGAACCCCGATTCTACTACCACCTGGGAGACTCGCTTCTCTTACTTGGTCGATACTCAGAAGCCCATGAGGTCCACAAACGAGGGGCTGCACTAGGACACTTTTTGTCGCCCTCGCAACGTTCCCTCTATAATGTTGAACGACTAAAAAGTCAAGCGTGGTGGAATATAGAGCAAACTCCATACGCAAAGTTGGCTCGCGCGCTAGAAAAATCCTGGAAGGAAATTTTGAAGGAAGGTGAAACTGCTAAAGCGTTATATGAAAAGGAGAAAGAAGGGTTGAAAGAGCGAGGCGAATGGTCGCAGCTGGACTTGTTCGTTCGGGGCCAAGAAGTTCCAAACAGATGTAAACGGGCGCCGGTGACGTGTTCCATCGTACGCTCAGAGGTCGCCGCCTCGGGTTGTCGGCGCGGTCAAGTCAAGTTTAGTGCCATGGAGGCGGGCACACATGTACGTCCTCACGTTGGACCCACCAACTGCCGGTTACGAATGCACTTAGGTCTCAGCAATACCAAAGATACTTACCTAAGAGTGGATCAAGAAACCAAGTAATTATTTTGTTTGAATTGATTGGTATTCTGATTTGCAAAACTTCAAAAAATTTGCCTTGCAATCTGTCTATTATGATGGTCTTTTACATTTTCGCATATCCAATAACTTTTTGAGAAGGGTCACTGTGTTTTATGAATTTTATTAGATTAGATATAATTATGATCAAATTTTACGTTTGTTAAATGTATCGCATATTATAGATTTTTTTTCTTGTGTTTAGTGTAGTTTGCTGTTGTTTGTTGAATACGACCGGGCCCCTCGTAAGGTTTTGTAGTGGGTGCTTAAGGAGAAAAGTGTACTTGGGAAGTATGTGCAGTTGATTAGAGCAATGATGCTTTGAGGCCTGACATCCAGGAAGAGCGGCTACCTGGTATATGCTGATGATATTGTGCTGGTTGCCGAGAGTGGGCAAAGACTGGGGAGTGCTGGGCTAAAATTGAGCAAAACCAAAACTGAGTTCGGGCGGTCTATCTTGTCCTGTTCCGATCTGCTCCGACTTTTGGTACCTCGGGTCGCTTATCCAATGCTATGGTGAGGTAGACCGAGACGTAACGCACCGAATCAATTCATAATGGATGAAATGGCGGTCACTGGAACAACTTGCCGGGTGTCCCTCTAGTTAAAGGGGAAAATTTACAAGTCCGTCATAAAACCTGTCGTACTGTATGGATCGGAATGTAGAACCGAGAAGAAGACGGATGAAAAAAGATTGCATGTAGCGGAGATGAGAACGTCGACATGGATGTATGGAGTAACCAGAATGTGAATGGATAAGGTCAGAAATGAGTATAATAGACGAAGTTGCTCCAGTGACAGAAAAGTTGGAAAGGGAATCGTCAAACGTATCTGGCCAAAAGTGTTATAAATATAAATGTGACTGTATGGAGATGAAGAGAATGGCCGCTTAAAAGATTGATAGAATGATAGATTGTGCGAAGAATGATATTATGAAAGAGAAGGGGAGTGAGCGATATCATGACGGTTGACAGGACGGAATGGAAGTAGAAAACGTGTTGCGCCGACCCAAAGTAACATGAGATAAGATGATGTTTATTGTAGTTTGCTGCCTTATAATGAAATTATTCCCGATTACCCTAAATTAACTTTAAAATGTGTTATAAAATAAATATATAAACTGCCTGATCTTGTTGGATTATCTTATTTATGACCTCTTACAGACATTATAATACAGGCATGCATATCAGTTTTTACAAAAAACATAAATATTGTTCACTAGTTGCAGCTGTCAAAAAACGATTAAACCAGTAGACAGAGTATAGGTAGGTAGGGTCGGGTAGGAAGGTAAGTAGGTAAGTGGGTAGGTAGGTAGGATAGGTAAGATAGGTAGGATAGATATATAGGGACAAGACACCGTTTGTCGGGTCAGCTAGTAAATTGTAAATTCATTTTATTTGCAGACAATGGCAAGTAGGTAAGACGTTGATGTTCGACGACAGCTTCGAGCACGAGGTGTGGCACAACGGAACCGGGACGCGACTGGTCCTCATCGTGGACGTGTGGCACCCCGCGCTCACAGCCGCCGAGCGACGCACCCTGCCGCCCATCTGACCACGTTCTAGTGTACACGCGCCTTTACTATATCTACTCATATCAAATAGAATATTTAAGTGTAAAAAATCAAAGCGCGTATTTTTCAATGTAAAACCTTGTCGATCAGAGAAGTCGTAAACTAGTCAATTTAACACTGTAGTAACGCTGAATCTCTTAAATAGACGTTATAATTTATTGTTCGTAAATTTCTTTATAACTAAAGTCTTTGTCGTACTTAATTGAGATCTGGTTCAAAACTTCATGATCTGGAAGTTGGTAGTCGATGTTTTATATGCATTTGTATTAAATGTGACTAACTACATCATTATCCATTTACTTTTATGCGTAATTATAATCAACTAATGTTTCTTGTATCCTTAGAATAATAACGCATAGAAACCTAGTACGAGCTTCAAAAGTACGAGTATTCATACCTTACCATAAATGGTTTAGTAGTCGCAGCGAGCCGTCAGTGCTCAAGGTCACGCTCCGTTGAACACAGCCAGCAAGAAATATTTTAAAATGACGGTTTGTTGCGTAAAATACTGCCATAGCACAACCGGTAAACATAAAGAATGTGATAAAATTACATTTCACATGTAAATAGTAACATTATATCTATTACTTTTACGTAAATCGATCTCCGAATAAAAATTTTCCTACCCTAATTTATTACAATGAAATGTTGCCAGTGTTGTACGGAAAAATTACCCATAATTCTAAACATTAACATTGTTGGAGTCTACTGTATTATTCTGGTAGAAACCAACAGCTGATCCATACATTTATGTTCGTAAAACTCGGAATAATTATTTATTAATGTAGCTGTATGGATCTGCGGTTTTTTTGGCGACATTCAGGTTTTTATTTTTTTACCTTGAATAATTTTAACAACTGAAAGCGTAAATAATGTAATTCTGTTGTATCCGCACGTAACATTTTTTAAATGCAATCGTGCTTTGGCCCAAATGCATTATAATTTTTCCTAGAATCGGGGAAAAAAATATTTCCTAGCAACATTTTTAAACGTGTGTGTGCGTGTCAGCGGTCGTAATTACATGCCGATCACTCACACATAACCTACTATTGTAGCGTAAATTTTTCATAGACAGCGTATAGAGACTGTCCTTTTATGCGTTATTATTCTAAGCTTGTATCATTATAATTAATTGTCTAATAGTAGTCAGCTATTTTATACGATGATACTATAAAAGTGGCTTATTTTAAACAATTGTTGATTAGTTATTACGTGATCAGTATTTAATAAAACCTTGTGATATATTTTTGCGATCTTATATTTGTTTCTCATATGATTAATGTTAAGAATAAAATTTCAATGCTCGAAACAAACTTGCTTTTTTTATTTTTCTCCCCAATAGCAAGTCCTAGTTTCTGGATTTTGGATAAGTGCATCAAATAAAATACAATATTTCCTTAGCAGGTGTATATTTGGTATAAAAATTACCAGAGTCTGGTTCAAATATAACCTATAATTTATTTTCTTAATCTAATAAAGCTCGTTGTAATCTAATTAATTTCTAGGTACAAAATTGGTCCGTAATCATCAAGATGTGTATTGTATCTTACAGAAATATCGTGAGATTCTAGTTTATTACTAACTTGGACGGAAGTATAACAACTTGTAAATTTCCATAACAGTATAAAATAATGAATACTTTTACTACCTAGTACTTTCTTACCAACAAAAAAACGTTCATACCTTCTCATGTGCCTATTTTACTTAATTCACTCTTGAATTAGAAGAAGTATTTAAACTTATATATCGTCAGGAATGTTTGCATTGGAATGTTAATAGGGGAGGGGGACATGTTGTCTCACCTATATGTCACTGGGCAATAATTTTGTGCTTGTAAGCAGTAACATCAACAAAATAAATGGTTGTTTCAAATATCATTAAATCCAGATTCTAATCTGAATGACAATATTCTTGTGATATTATGGTAAACTAACCTATTTCTGGCAAAAACTTAACACTAACACTTTCATTAAAGCTAATGTCTTGTAAGTAATAACAATGACTTAAAATATCCTCGCCTATTACCATTTTGAAACAATTTCAAAGTAATTCGTATAAAATCACATTCAAATTACTATACATTCATTCAAAAACACACCACTTGATGGCAATTGATTATTTCGATATTCTTAAATATAAATCAGAACTTACTAACTACAGGGTCAAAGGGTAAATGTTTCCGACTACCGAATAACATCACAAGATTAAGGCACTTAAGTACTCCAATTATAGGAAATGATGGTACTATATTCAGTTATAATGATCATTAGCCGGCTGGTAGGCGGGCGGGCCGGGTGCCTGCGGCGTGGCTCGCGCGCTGTAGGGCGGGGCGGGGGGTGGGGGCGCCTGCCACGCGGCCTCGCCGTACGCGCCCCCGTACGCGTACGACGGAGACTCGCAAGGAGTTACATTGTCCGCTCTATTGTCGTAAGTCGGTGCGGCCTCATAACTCCTTTCAATATTATCATAGGATGCAACGTTCGACTCGTACTTCCTCGGTGGGTTCGGTTCGTTATACGGCCCGACGACGTCGTAGCCAGATTTCATGCTGCTGCGTCCTATGGTATTATACCTATTATTAGTAACTATAGGAACAGATTCGATTGGAGGCGGTGGGTCGTACGCATCTTCTAAACAGGGGAAGTTTTCCCTCTCTGCTGTGTGATATGAAACTGGGCGTGCCGCGTGAAAATTTGAGTATGACGAATGTGCTGACGTCGGGCGAGACGCTCTCGCCTCACGCGGCAACGAAGCATTAGACGATAAATATCCAGCATTTCTATAAGAACGTCGGGATCTGCGGACCGAGGAGTTGTTTCCCCGGGACCCCGAACGACGTTTGACTCTGCGTGGTGTCATTGGTTTCATTGAAGTTTCGCTTATGTTTGTTTCTGTAGGACTCAATTCAATGGTATACACTGGACGACGAGACATTGTTCCTTTATCTGTGAAGATGTTATACGCATAAGCATGATTTTCTTTGTCACATATAAATTGCAATAAAATTAGCATTTAATTTACCTGCTGTTGGCTTTCGCTTCTTAAATGATCGATAAGCCAGAACTACAGCAAGCGGTAATGCCGTGGCGGCAAGAGTAGCGGCAACAGCCGACTGTCCCAGCTCAACATGGTCCCACTGCATGAAGCAGCCTTCCACACGTGTGGGTCTCCACGTGCCAGGTCCGTCCACTTCATCCCACACTGGCTGACATCCCCACCCATTGCTCTCCCACCAGCTTACACTGCCTGTACCCAAAGACAACAAGCCACTGTCCTGCAAGTATAATTGTGTCTTTTTTTATTATGAATAGTTTAATTGTAAAAAAAGTTTTTTCACCTTTTTACCTTTGTGCATGATGTATAAATAAATAAATAAAAATAATGGAATATACATACCCTGTTCAAGGAGCCCAAATTGAGGTAATAGCAAATCAAGAATATATTCCATACCAGCCACATAAAACTCCAAACTGCATACTGTAATAAAAAACAGAGGTTAATTAGAACAAACCCCAATTTAAAGTACTGAAGATTTGAAAAGGTTCAAATACTCTTAGCAAACACAATAGTTAAACAATAGCAACACTACTGATTCAGTCAATTTCACAGTTGAGCCGCTACTAATGTGTCAGAAATTTACATACCAATAATAGGGTATTACACCCATTTTTGAAAAGTGTCTCAATGAAATTCTGTAGTGCTAATATGCCACCAAAAAAAACACAAAATTTTTATTCAATCGATAAGTGCCATAAAATGGCATCAAAATTTTAAATATTCAAATTTCGCGGGTTGTTTGACGAAAACGCCTCTTACTGGACGCCATATTGCGCAGCGTAAATGACGTCAGTTCGTTTTGTATCAAAGGAGCTCATATTAAATATGATAATTGTATATCATTTAAAAATAATTAAAAGCAAATTTTGTAATAGGTGTAATAATTAAAAAAATACGTTGGTTACGAAAATAATAAAAGTACAAAGCCTATATTACGCCAATCGGTTGACTGACAGTTGTCAATTTTTTGTTTACACAGCCGTACGGCGTAATAACATGGCCGCTACTATTTCACGGTGTTTTATAACAGATTAAAAATACTGAAAACTTTGAATTGAATTTAAAAATATGTTTTGTTATTTTATGAACTAAAACTTACATTTTCCGACTGCTTTATGCCTAAACTGTCTCAATAACATATTTATAGATTTTTTCTCGTATAGAGTAAAATACCCTATTATTGATAGTGAACTCTTCTTAAATGTACAACAAAATGAATACTTGAATACCATGAGCTGCACATCATCATTTGCATGACAAAGCAATAGGAATTTCATAAACAACAAGGAATCTTACATAAATCAATTCTGTCTTATTAGGGTAATTGAAACTAGGGCTGTGATTATGGTATAAGTTTCGGCACTGTTTAGATCTTAAAGCACGACTTGGACAAACATGATGTCTCATCTAGGGTTTTAAATATATTGCCCTTTGTTATGAAATTAAAATCACGTGTCATGAAGAGAATGAAAAATGAACAAAGGCATGTGGGACAACTCACTTTGAGTAGCACGAAAGTAACATTAGTTTAACGGAGACTTTAAATTCATGCTACCCCTTACATTTTGTATCAAAAAGAAAGTGACAACATCAATTTAAAGTCTTCATTAAAGTAATGTTCGTTTTGTACAACACACTGTTAGACACAATAATAATACAATTCTGTCAAAGTTTATATTTAGTGAAGTAATACCTAATTCTCAACAATATTCACGGTTATCAAGATTCACTCCCTGAAAAGTACTAAGTCTTAATCAAATTAATGTACCATGAACATCAGCAAGTAAGTAGTCAATGATGACTTGTAAAAGCAGATATGCAAGCGAAGCAGCCAATGAACAATAAAGAATAATAACAGGTGTATGTAAGCTCCATAAAATAAGCCACATAACGTTGTTCAATATTTAAAAAAAACTTGTGAATACATTTTTTTTTGAGCCTGAATTTTCTCACACCATGACAAACGCCTTTCTATTACTTTTTCACTTCTCCATATATATGGTTTGGGCCCCGTCTTTTTTGAAGGAGTCTAGTTCATCCCGCCATATTTATTAAGTTTTTAATATTTAAAATATTAATAAAATATACTAGTTTTGCATTCCATCAATGGTTAATAATGAGAATTCTATCAATGCTATATGTTCTTGCACAAACCCATATTATGCAAATTAATGATTTGGATTTAACATGGTGAAAGCAAAAGAACAAGTAGGTCACTCCAACATCATAGTTTACCATAATGTTGGCTAATAAACTTACAGCTAAAAGATACTTCGTAATATACTGCACTGCTCCAAATGACCCAAATATTATCAAAATTATGTTTGTGAAGTTTGCAATAATTGGCAGCCACATATATCCCAGGAAATCAAACACTTGCCGCTGTATTGTGATGATCTGTAATAACAACAATAGCATTAGTAATTACTAATTAGACTTAGGTACTCTAAATGGATGATTCATAAATATAAGGTAACGAATCATCAGAATGTTCAAGGAATCTGTTGGAGGTCATCATTCCATAGTCGTTGAACTGTTTGATAAACGACAACTTAACAATAGATCATTTAAAACAAAAATAAACAGACAGTGGAAGTTAATAAAATATGTATGAAAATAAATTCTAGCAAATAACAAACAAAAAACATACCAATTCCAAAATACAGACGATCAACAATAACGTTCTTAGACCACAAACTGCCATTTCGATGAGATAATTTATTCGACTGATAGCATTAGTATTTTTTGTAGTTATTCACAAAATATATGGGCACATATTCACGTTTTTATGTCATGATTTAAAACTTGATGTGACGATGAACTTTAAAATAAAGTTAGAACTTTATAATATTAATATCTTCTTGTCTCTGTCTCCACCATCAAAGACAAGACCACAGAACATAATACATATATACCCATAAAGGGACACAAAACCATGAAGATATAGGTATAAATGGAGCCAACACTTAGAACAAAATAATAATAATAATAATAATTTTTATTTCAAAACACAGATTGTAGATTTACACGCAATTGTTTTCTTAAATAATAGGTAACACAGAAATTTAGTCTACAATATGGTGGGTGAAGCTCTGTCCTCCTAGCTAGGCTACAAAGTAGCCCGTGTTAAGGAGACACAGTTTCGATTCCCTAAAGTTAAAATGATTCTGGTACGTGTTACATGTGCAGAGTGGTAAAAAAAAATTAACAGATGACATCAATGCAAAGAAAATCTACATTTTATTAATACTTAAAATTAAAGAAATAGGAACAACTATTGCATGCATATTTGTGAGTGTGTGTGCGTGTATGTGTGTGTGCCTGCGATTGTGTGTGTGTGTGTGTGTATGTGTGTGTATGTATGTATGTAAGTGTGTGTATGTGTGTAATTGTAGGTGTAATTAGTGAATGTTGTTATTCGTTAGATAAACTTCGGTTTCGTCATAGTTTAGGTTTGAAAGGAAAGAACGGACAGACCTCTTACAATGGAAAAGAGACGATCCGTAGACTGGTAGACGTGAGTTAATTTTGTTATATAACGATGGACCAAGGTAGTTGTTAAATTGTTTTATAAAAGCGGTATGTGCCGGTGGAATTGGACAGATATTATGTTTACGACGTTTGGTCATTTTTACAAATGGAGTAGTACGATGTTGAAGTAAGACAGTGTGTAGAATAAATTGTTGCCGTACATTAAGTACATTGCAGGCTTTGTATAATTCAGTGGTTGGAAAGAGGATCGGCCTAAAGGTAGCCACTTTCAATATAGCTCTATGAGCAATTTCAAGGGGTTTCAGAATGGTCCTAGCAGCGCCTCCCCAGCAGGAGATGCAATAGGTGAGGATTGTCTGACACAGTGCAAAGTAAACATTACGGATGATTATAGGGTTAGCTACGTGTCGTAAGGTCTTAAAAATATAAATCAGCTTTCGGGCACGTCCTGAAAGAGCGCTGATGTGTGATTTAAATTTGAGATTTTTATCTAATACTATTCCTAGATATTTAATCTGATCAACTGGTGTAAGGGAAGGACATTGACAATAGGGTATTACACCCATTTTTGAAAAGTGTCTCAATGAAATTCTGTAGTGCTAATATGCCACCAAAAAAAACACAAAATTTTTATTCAATCGATAAGTGCCATAAAAATGGATCTAAATTTTAAATTTTCAAATTTCGCGCGTAGTTTGACGAAAACGCCTCATAGTGGACGCCATATTGCTCAGCGTAAATGACGTCAGTTCGTTTTATATCAAATGAGCTCATATTAAATATGATAATTGTATATCATTTAAAAATAATTAAAAGCCTATTTTGTAATAGGTGTAATAATGAAAAAATTACGTTGGTTACGAAAATAATAAAAGTACAAAGCCTATATTACGCCAATCGGTTGACTGACAGTTGACAAAGTTTTGTTTACACAGCCGTATGGCGTAATAACATGGCCGCTACTATTTCACGGTGTTTTATAACAGATTAAAAATACTGAAAACTTTGAATTAAATTTAAAAATTTGTTTTGTTATTTTATGAACTGAAAATTACATTTTCCGACTTCTTTATGCCTAAACTGTCTCAATAACATATTTATAGATTTTTTCTCGTATAGAGTAAAATACCCTATTAATTTTGTCCTGCATGGAACACGAGTGCGCTTTTATAGTGAAGGCAGTACTAGGTTGAGAAGCAGAGCTTATGGAGAAGTGAATGAAACTTGTTTTTGCCGTGTTGAGAGTTAAGGAGTGTGAATCGAGCCAGCTTATAGCACAGTTAAAACCAAGTTGTGTCCTTATTTGTAGGTCCGACTACGAGTCCGCAGTGAATGTTATTGCAGTATCATCTGCAAAACATACAATTTTGGAGTTCGGAATGTCGAGGTTGCAAAGATCATTAATAAATACCAGGAATAGGAGTGGCCCCAAGACGCTGCCCTGAGGGACGCCATACTCAATGGGAAGTTCGTCGCTTTTATAATTACCTATAACGACAAGCTGTTTGCGATCAGTGAGGTAACTCTTGAAAAGTTCAAGTGGAAGCCCTCTGACACCAAGATTTTCCAGTTTGCTTAGAAGGGCGGGGATGGGAACGGTATCAAAGGCCTTTTTAAGGTCTAGGAAAATTGTTAGCACCCTTTTATTGTTGTTTAAATTACTAACTATATGGTTGACTAAACTGGTAACTGCGTCACAAGTAGATTTACTTGAACGAAAGCCGAATTGCTGTGGTGATAACAATTTAAAATGTTCGAGATAGCGTACGATTCTCTTATTCAGCAAACGTTCAAGCACCTTGGACAGTGCTGTTAAAACAGCTATAGGTCGGTAGTTACTAGGCACGCCCCCATCTCCGCCCTTAAAGATAGGATGAATTATTGCTGTTTTAAAAGAATTGGGGAAAATAGCTGACTGAAAGCAAAGGTTATACAAATAACAAAGTACAGGGGCAAGAGTCAGCGCATATCTTTTCAAAAAGGAAGAAGATATTCCGTCACATCCAGTAGCTGCAGAGGCTCTCAGTGAGGTTATAGTAGATATGACTTCGTCCGGATCTGTTTGTTCAAGCACAAATGACTTGTCACAAGTAAGTGGGGGTGTCATACCTAGTTGTGTTCGGTTTCCAGGAATTTTATCTGCAAGATCCTTTCCAACGCTGACGAAATATTGATTAACATCAGTGCAGGACTGAGAAGGTGAGAGTGAGTTCGAAATTAATTCAGTGGAAGTATTTTTAGTTGTAGTCATATTTGTGATATTTTTTATAGTATCCCATAGCTTTTTGGTATTGTTAGTCGCCTTGTTCAACTCTTGTGAATCATATTTTCTTTTAACTTTCTTTAAGAGTACTGCATAAAAAATTCTGTATCGCTTATAGGTGATAGTTAAGGTTTCATTATCAGGTGTGAGTTTTAGCTGCCTATGCATAGAATCTCGATTACGTATGCACCGCAGTAAACCTGGGGTGATCCAAGGTTTAAGTATTTTTTTGCTTGATGGAATTTTTGTTATTGTTGTGTGTTGTGTTATAGTTGTGTTTAATATTTTGACAAGGTTTTCGGCAGCGGCATTAGGATTTGAAATACAGAAGACCGAGGAAAGATCTAGAGTTTTCATGGCCATGTCAAGTTTTACGTAATCCACCTTAGCAATGGTGTTCTGGGGGGATGGTTTAGTTTTGTTCTTGCTAATACACACTAAAGACGAGGAATGGTCAGTGACCGTGGAATCATAAATAAGAGTTACTGTTTTGGATTTACTGCGGAGCATGGTATGGTCCAGGCAGTTCCTTCCTCTGGTAGGAAGGGTATGTGCAGGTAAGAATCCATGAAACGCTAATGCATTGAGATAATCATGAGCTCGGGTATCATCAGAATTCGCCTTTATATCTAAGTTGATGTCTCCGGTAATGATAACTGACTTAAATTTGGTGAGCGTAGGTAAGATTTGATTAAGTGCCGTGAAAAAGTATTATTGTTGTCATTGGAAGGAGAACTCTATATGCAAAGTATCGCTATTTCGGAATTTACCTTAACAATAAGTCCCGAAGCAGATTCGTTAAAATTGGGTTCTTCGCAAGAGGTTACGAGGCTTGACTTAATGTAGACCACAACGCCATCGCTCTGGTTTATATGTTTTGTCGTGGCATAAGTTTTATAATTTTGCATAGTCGGGATTAAGGAATTAGAGGTACACGGTAGCCAACATTCCGTCAAGACCACTAGCTGGCAGTCCACATCAAGTCGTTGAAGTAGTGTCTCTAAGTTTATGTAATTGCGATTAATAGATCGAATATTTTGTGTGAGAATTTTGAAGTATGTATTTTCATTTATCAGATGTGTGGTGTTCCGAAGTACACGCGTAGGTTTCCGATACAGAAAATCGGTCAACAGTTTCAAGTAAGTCATGACTACTATTAAGCATTAATAATTGAACAATGTTGTTATTTTATAATTAGAAACGAGGTGACTTAAAAAAGTTGTGTAATTTAGAGATACTATAGAAACTACTTTAAGGAAAGGTAAAACTAATAAAAAGGTAAGACTAAAGAGAAGTTCATCTAATAAGTTGGTTGTGTGTGTTATGAAGTAATATTTGTGTATTAGTGTTGTGTTTGTACTATCTGTAGTGTTAATTGTGTAATAAAATAGTAAAAGAATTGTAACTTGTATTAATAGTAAATAAGTAAGATTACCGCTAACGAGTTTAAGTAAAGTAGTTGCATAAAAAAACATCGAAACAATAACAAATATAAAAAAGGTAAACATTAGAACGTCTGTAATTAGTCATGCGCTTGTTAAAGAGGGCAAATCTTTTAATTGCTGTTCGGCTTTTATAATGAATGTTTGACTACCCTGGTTCTTTTTTAACAGTATGCGACCATTTGATGTCCAACAGTATAGGTATTGGTTAGGCTTTGCATAATTTCTTGTGAGATAAAACAATCTTTTGCCCTGAGATGTGAGTTGTTCTGCGACGAAGACAGGGATGTTTGCTGCATCTAAACCCAGGTGAGAAGAGCTCAGCTTATTGTTGTGGTTACTTTTGTTGTACGTTTTTGCTGCCGTCAAAAAAATGCTCTTGATAAGCGTATTATTAAATTCTACTGTTATGGCTGAGTTAGGGTTTTCTTTTTTAGATGGCTGGCGTGACACATCTCGTATATCAGACACTCCCAGGTTCAATTTTAGGTGTTTAGACAGCTCCAGTATTGTGTCATACAGATTATTCTTCGTTTCTTTTGGCCGTTTTGGCACGTTACGAAGCTCAACGCTAGTCTTAACAAATGTGCGGTCGATCGATGCAATTTTTTCTTCAAGGGTTGCCATTTTTGTCGACATGGAATTTCTCTCAACTTCTAAGCCACTGATTTTAAGCTCAAGCGAGATTAGCTGTTCATTTATTGATAACATAGATTTATCAATATCCTTGTTTGTCTCATCTATCTTAGAAGTGTCCGCTTTTACCTGAATTATATGGTTCTCAACGCGATCCAGACGAGAATTGATGAAATCATTCAGTATGTCGCTAAGTTCTTTTTTAAGCTCGCTTTTAAGGTCGTCCAGGTTAATGTCTTCAACGGGCGGGCAGCGTCGCTTGGTGCGCTGTGTAATGTTGAGCAGGTTAGGAGTTTCAAACCCCTCCTTCGTGCATGAGGTCGGAATATCCGAGTCAGAGCGTGTAGTTGGACATTGTTGTGGTGGCGTTCTAAGTATTTGAGACATCCTGGACTTAGTGTTCAAAACGGCGATAAAAACACCAAACAGTATTGGATACGAACTCAGATGCTCGACGTTACACAGTCGGGGCTTTCAACTCCTGCGCAATAATAATATTTAAAAAAATTCCAACTACTACTATTCCAACGGTCGGACGGTCGGCGGCGGCGGCCACTCAAGGTCACGATAACACCGCTGTCACCGCACGACGAATGCTAACTAATTAGAACTTAATAAATATTGTCAACTGTTTCATATGCACTTACTGCAGGGTCTATAAGTTATTTATTTGTATACACGATTCACTTTACTGTTCGTAAGAAATCACAAACTGTTTTTTTTAAGAAACACTTGTTAATTATGGCCAAAATGAATTTAATGTTACGGAGCGCACAATAACACGTCCACTCGTTAAGGCGGCGCGACGGGGGGGGGAAATCTGGAAACCAACTGTGGGCTGATGCTCTCTTTCTGAATGCATACATAAGAACGAGACAGTGATATGTGTTTTCTTTATCTTATGTATGCATTCAGAAAGAGAGCGTCTGCCCACAGTTGGCTTCACTTAGGTATTTAGAGTGTTGCCTCCACTTTTATCTATAATCTTCTTGCACAAGACACCACTACACAGACACAAACAGACAGACAGACCACAACCACAGAGTACTTTTACCATAAAGCTGTAGATTAAAATGGAGTCCACACTTCGAATATCAACTTGAAGCAATACCTATGTATCACAATCTCGCTCTCTGTGGGCCAACCCTCTCTATCTAAGTACGTAACCTTTATTTTATTTTTCCTAGGACATCGCTGTAGTACCTTTCCATTGAGTGATTTATTTATAAATATCTACATTCTGTTTACCATTATGGCCTTGGCTAAACAAATATTGCATGCCTGCTTGCATGCTGCATGCTTGAAGCAAGAATCCTTGTTTGCATGCTTCTTACCGTGACCACTTAAAACCACTTTTGTTCATAATCAACTATTTAATTAAAAGTGTCATTACATTTAAATAATTAATTAAACAAAATAGTAGGAAACTAATCTGAAATTAGTTCTTGTTGCCTTAATCTATAACGCCAGTGTAATAATTACGTTTTGTAAGCTCTTTTAAATATTTAATTTCACTCAAATAGGGGATATTACCGCAATGTTCTGGCACCAGAGTGCAGCACTAGCATAGTCCGTACACAGTTTATCGACGAGTCGTTCAAAGCGTGAAATTCTGCCTTTAATTGAGTTCAAAATTGGGAAGTGTGTTATAATATACAATAATGTATCAGTGCTGAGTATTTCGATGAAGAAATGAAGGGAATTATTCATTTCCAAAAGAAGAAAATGTTCGAAAACTTTTTGAAGCAGCTAAAAATCACTCACAGATAGTCGCATTTACAGAACAACGTTCACATTTATCATGTAAGACCACCAAATACTATTTTATTGTGAGCATAACCTAGAATCCACTTTCAAATGGTCTTAGGACGCCATAATATGGTTGAAGTACAGGTAAGTAAGATTAATTAAAACTTTGATATATTTTCAGAAAATACCTAGTTATTACAATTAATAACATATTATAACAAGAATACGAGGTTATGATTTACGGAATGTGCTAGTGGCGCCCTCTGCTCCGAGTTTCGCGTAATGTTCCCTATTGTCTTTCATTTCCAAAAGTTTTTGATTTTTTGTTTCTTTACGTATTTTTTTTCTGGTGGAGTACCGCTTATCATTGATTCAATATCAGTTATATTTACTTTACTTCTAGGCGTTTGGTGAAATGAAATATGGTAATTAAAACAGTGGTAATTATAGTTCGAACAAATGTTATTTCGGCTAAGTGTAACTTCGGTAAAAAGTTTTTCGACCAAATGAAACGTCGGAGCAACAAAAAAAATCGAATTGATAATAGGTCAACTGATACAGTGGCAGACGTGACTTCGATGAAGTAAAAAAATACGAAACGAGAATATTTAAAAAGTTTTAGGTGAAATGAAATTCGGTCAAATATTTTTCGAACTTATGATAGGTAACCGTCTTCACTGTCCTCTATGATTTTCAACATGACTTAAGCCTCGGTCACACACAGCGAGTATTCGAGTATACTTGTTAGGAACGTGTAGCCATAGCATTCCGCGTTAATGGCTGTTCTTCTATAATTTCACAAACTTTGCCCGATAGACGTAGAATGTTTCTGTCATCTCCTGGTCAACCCCAAACTCTGCGTTCAATCTATTCAAGGATATAGGAACACAAGTTCCCTCATTTCAGTATGCTCAAAGTACTTATTATTTCCATGCCTTTAACATGTTGGCCATACATAAAACTTTATTTAATTATTTTTGAAAATTAAATCCATTTAAATCGTTCTTTTTGTGTAATTCTAATGTACGACTGTTCTTTGATCTCTTTCAATTTAATTTTAAATAACGTCAATGGCTTATAAAAAATAATTGGCATTGGCAATCAATGGCATGGCAACACTGGTTTTCTGTGTGACGGTCGTCGTGACGGGCGGATGTCGGAATATTGTCGGTCGGATTGTATTGATCGAGGTAGAATTACTCATAGTCATCTCACAACTTGAATTTCTCGAATACCTACGACGATCTCAGTCAGTGTTTTTTTTTGTGGAAAACGGAAATTGGTACGTATGAATGATTATTTCTCCGTACACGAATTATTCTCAGATTAGTGCGTTTCACTTAAATACCGGTAACCTAACTTATTTGTTCGTATTTTCGTATTCTCAGAAAAATCGAAATGGCGACTGAAACTTTAATCCCATTAGAATCAAACCCTGAGGTCATGAACAAGTTTCTGCAGAAATTAGGAGTTCCTAGTGAATGGGGTGTCGTCGATGTTATGGGTCTAGAACCAGAAATGCTGTCTTGGGTGCCCCGTCCTGTGCTCTCTGTCATGCTTCTCTTCCCTGTTTCTGATGCTTATGAAGAACATAAAAAGAAAGAAGAAAGCGATATTTTGTCTAAAGGCCAAGTAGTTTCCAGTGATATTTTCTATATGAAACAGTACATAAGTAATGCCTGTGGTACTGTGGCTCTTGTGCACAGTGTTGCCAATAATACTGATAAAATCCAGCTGTCTGATGGGCACATGAAGACATTCCTAAATGGAGCCAAAGATTTGGATGCTCCCTCTCGTGGAAAATTATTGGAAAAATGTGAAGGTATTATTAAAGCCCACAAGGAATTAGCTCAGGAAGGACAAACTAATACTCCTAGTGCTGATGAGCCTGTGAATCATCACTTTATTACTTTTGTTCACAAGGATGGTTTCCTGTATGAATTGGATGGAAGTAAGGCATTCCCTGTCAATCATGGTCCTACTACACCAGATTCTCTAATAGAAGATGCTGCTAAGGTGTGCAAGGAATTCATGGCTCGTGATCCTAATGAAGTTCGTTTTACAGTGATGGCCCTGGCAGCTTCTGACTAATGTGTCAATGCTTAGATTTAAGCACACTACAGCAATTTGCAGGCTGTAGTTATATTGAGCTCTGCTTCATATTCAAGCTTAATATAATATATAATGATATTTGATATAAAAAGGTGCAATGCAAGCTTTTGTGATACTTAATATAAAGTATTTATTTTGAAATAGACTTCATAATAAATTTGCCAATAAAACTCTTTTGTATTAATAATATAGCAATCCTTTATGTGATTACCTATAGGATATACCTACAACAATGCAGTGAAACTGTTAATTTCATCTAGTCCTGTAGATTTAGTGAAAAGTAAATTTTGCTAGTGTAGCCACTGCTAGGCTGCTATTACAGAATTTAGAGAGGAATCTAATTAGATAAATACAATGTTTTTTTAAAAATATTGTATTTTTGTAAAAAATATCCAAATTTAGATAATATAAAAACAAAAAATATTTTGCTCAAGTCGTTTGACTTGAGCAAAATATCGTTTTGTCCTCTAAACGACTTACGCCAAAATAAATCGAGCGGGTGCAAGGCAGACCACGATATACCTAAATGTAGGTACTTTGCGTGGCGGCGTCGTGCGCCGTTGCACACTCCACCACCTGAGTATTTTACTTTATTAGTGCGTCAACGGCGCGTGTCGGTGCTCTTTTTCGAATATATTTTATCAAGGCACTGACATAATGCACAGCTACGATTCTTCAGCCACAAGCAAGTTACGATATAAAATGGCGTTTTGAGAAATACTAATATCAGAAAATAGGAATAGGTACCAACATTGTGTATAGAATAAAAAACATGAATAAGTAATTTTCAAAAAGTTATATATTTTAGGTAGGTTCATAATATTCGTCTAATATAACTACATTGCTTGTAATAAAGCTTACATACAAATTCTTGAAATACGAGAAAACGGTAAAATACGATTTACACTACACCATCTACATTTTACTGTCATCATTACATAAATCTCATCATTATTATAACTGAGCTGCTCAAACTGGGCCATTATTGGCCTAGTTTGCGCAGCGAGCCGTCAGTGCTCGAAAGAAATAGGTATTACAAAATAATAATTTGTCGTGTAAAAAGATGCTATTCAGAAAACATTGAATTACATGTCACGTGTAAATAGTAACATTAAATTCATGTTTTTACGTAAGTAAATCGATCTCTGAATTATTATTTTTTCAACCTAATTTATTACAATAAAGTTTTGCCAGTGTTGTAAAAAAAAATGACCCCGTATTACAATAAACATAAATACTGTTGGGTCTACTGTATTATCAATAATTATGATGCCCAATTTATTGTAAAAGTTATTATAATTTGCCAATGTTTGTCGCGTATAGTTTAAATAGATACGCGACATGGATCGCCAATGAACAAATTGTTTTAAGTTTAAATGCGAGTTACGTTAAAAACAACAATTAAAACTTTTATAACGTTGTAATGGTAGTTTTTACTGTATTTTAGTTAATATAAAAACTGGGCCTCAAGCCTGCTATTACAAATTACATAATAGTCTATCATTGATTTCTTGACTAGTTTGGTAATCTACTAATGTATTGGAGTCATTATGACTTTCCAATGGTCAACCACTGACACGCCATTGAAAGAAATTATATTGAATGGTAATCTCGTACAAAATGACAACTGAATGACTGACTAGGCGATTATCTGCAAAAATTTTGACAGTTCCTTTGATCAGTGACCTACCATTAAGAACGTCATTGTGCAATCATTGCTTTTAATTCGACCGACCAATGATCGACCATTATGAATTTAGCAGATTACGAACTTTTAGTAAAATGACAATGGGATCGTGTTGGAATGACGAAATTATAAAATTAGCAGACTTTGTCCCCTGGCAACTTACCTACCTACATGTTTTTTATGCAATCGTGCTATACGATTGCATAAAAAACATGCTACGTGGCCATAGGGCCCAAATACATTAATTATTTCCCCGATTTAAGAGAAAATTACATTTCCTAGCAATATTTCTTTTTACGTCTGCGTGTGTGTAAGTAGCCGTACGTACCTAATTACATTCCGGTTTGCATATTTGCAGTGACCACTAGTCTCGCGATTGTAAGGGAAGCCCATACAATGCGAGACACTGAAAATGTATGGCTTGATGTTGCGCCAGTAAAAACATTTATTTATTCCAATAAAACCATTTACCATTTACGCACTTTCGAATTTTCAAGGAGTAGCCTATGTCCCTAGGGTTCAAGCTCCCTAGGGACATAGGCTACTTTTTTATCCGTAACTTCGTCTACATCCGCGATAACCGTCATACACACGGACGAAGTCGCAGACAAAAGCTAGTCGTAAATATAAGAACGAGCAAGGAACTCTTCAGATACTCCTTTCAATTAACGTTCTTTGTTTAAATTTTTCAACAGACTTCAAAAAGAATTCGTCTGTATGTTTTTTGTTTGTATATTTGTTACGCGATTTCTCCGGCAAATGTAAAGCGATTTTGAAAATTCTTTGTTGATGGATAGGGTATATGCCTCAGGGGTGGTCCCACATAAATTTTATCGAAATTGATTCAGCACTTTTTGAAAAAATCGACGGAAAGAAAAAATCTCAGTTTTGACTGTGTTGCAGTTTCTTAATGGATTTGGATGATAAGGAGGTACTTAAAAGCGAAACAAAACATCAAACAGAACAAAACCACCGACTTCCGAAACTAAAGTCATGTGTTCTGTACTAAAGTTATTTATCACTTTTTAGATTTTGAAGGCGGTTGTCTTTTTTATAAAAAAGCTTTTTTGTTGCTTTTTATGTGAAAAAAATATGTAGTTTCTTCATTCAAAATCAACGACAGTCGCGTAATCAATCTTTATTAGGACTACGCTAAGACAAATGTGCTTTTGTAACATGTTTTCTGGAATAAATAAATATTATTACATAAATATTATTATATTATTTACAGAATTTTTAAATCTGGTTATCCAAGAACTAACCGCCACACTCGTGTTTATGTGACAAAACAAAATGTGTGCCCAGCACGCCACGGTCACTGCATGTCAGACTTTTACCTATACGTAAAGTAGCTGACTGGGCAAATGTTGTTTTGCCACATAAATTAAAAATATATATCTTATATATAAAAATCTGTGCGTGTGTATAAAAGTGAACGCCTCCTAAACGGCTGTACCGATTTTGATGAACTTTGTTGTGTGTGTTCCAGTGGATTCGAGAATGGTTTAGATTCACAATCGGACTCGGTAGGTAGCGCTGCAATCGATTTGTAGGACTTTTTTATTTTAAGGGCAGGAAAACTTCTGCCAGGCTAGCTGACTGGGCAAATGTTGTTTTGCCACATAAATTTAAAATATATATTATATTATAAAAAAAATAGCCTACGAGCTATTCTCATACCTACCAAATATATTAAAAAATAAAAATCGGTCAAGCCGTTTCGGAGGAGTTTGATAACAAACACGAGATTTTTTATAATATTAGATGAAGCTCATACAACAAAATTGTTTTTCATTGCTTATTATGTTCCTTGACTCATCACAAAAACTAGTAACAATTTTAGGTAGTTATTACAGGATAAATTCGTAGCTTGGCGCTGAGGGCACGTTTTTGCTTTATTGACGTGGCGGTCAAAAGGTTAAAAACACTTAGAGTAAGTTCACATGACAAGCGCTTAACGCGCGTTTTGATAACGCACGTTTACAACTACATACATTATATTCAGGCCGTGCTAACGCGGTTTTTTATTTTTGGTTTTCTATGTTACCGTTCAGATGAGCGCGCGCGTTGACGCGGATAGATTAGGGTTCGCTCAGTTTATCCAGAAATCGTCCGAAATGGAAACTAAAGCGAAAAATATCGAATTATTTATAGATGAAATAGAAAAAAAGTCCCGCGATGTCGGACATGACAAGAACTTTTTTGCCGTCTGTATAAAATCACCGTTAAAACTGTTTCTACGTCATACCTTCGACAAATGTACAACTGTAGAAACTGAACCACGGCTGCCGCGGCAACGCGCGTTCACGCCTGACAAGCGCGCACCATGTGAACACTATACAAAAATTTAAAGTACTGAGTTAGTCTTCACGAACATTGAGCTCTTTATTTCTCTAGCCACCGCACTTTATAGAGCAAAGCAGAGCAGCCACATATCTAAAATACACCCTGTACATTTATTTATTTTCACGCCCTAAGATGAAAACATGCAAATTCTCGTCAATTTAGCTAAACATTCCCAAACAACACCACTGCTGTCACTTGAGATCTATTACCCGCCTTGATACGCAAAATACTTAAGGGCGCGTATTCGATCTATCGCAACTCAAAATCTAAACGATTTTTAGAACGGCGTAGCAGCATTGACACACACTAGTACAATACAATGGTCTGTTTGTGTGCATCAGAAAAAAAAATACGCACGAAATAAGCACGAATCATTGAAATTGATCGGCAAACGACAGCGCTCGAGGTTTTACAGTGCTTTTTAAAATAATTGTCTAAAATAAATGAGTTCGTATAAGGAACTGAAAAATATTTTGAATATTGAGCATAACCTTTATTTTCATAAAATAAATATATCAGTGTTTTTATTCAAATACTGGTGAAAAAAAATTGTTGAAGTGAACCGATTTTGTACTTTTTTAATACTGTTTTTTAATACCTAATAGTAATATTTTCGTAATTTTTATTCTATGTTATGTACAGTACGCAAAAGAGATAAGTATCCATGTCGTCGGGAATAGTTGAAGATTTCTTAGAAATCAATGGGGGCTTTCAAATGAAATTTTATTAAATCATTGAACTGTTTATTCTCTATAAATTGTATTTTATTTTATTCATAAAAACCTATCGGTTTCTAAGTAAACTTCAACTGTTTCCGGCGACATGGATACTTATCTCCTTTGGTGACCGTACTTAACGACTGTATAACCTGTTGGAAAAACGCATAAAACATAATATTTTGGCATACCGTAATGGTTGTATTCGTCCTTCAAGTTAACTCTGACGTTTATTTTGGTAAAACGCAAGAAAGGATTGCCTTCGCTTTAAAAAACTATAATTAAAAATTATACTTTGAATTATACTTTGACTCTGTAGCTCATAAAACAAGACTTATGCCCGTTTTCACCAACTACCCCTAAATTTTAAGAAAACGTGGTAAAAACGGGCATTAATCTTTCTAAAACTGTTTGTCTTTAAATAATTTGCTCGCATTAATTACGATATTGCTCTGGGCAAAACGCGAAAACATGAAGTTTTCGTCTCGAATCGAATACACGCTCTTAATACTTATACCCACGGACTACGCCACACTACATGAAAATGACAAGAGACAAAATGTAAATTAAGCAATGGTTTTTAACTTTGACGTACACTTACTTATTAACTATATCAACATAACAACACATTATGTTTTTTTTTCTATCTAGGTACATGTTGTCTTTTCAGTTTTAGAGAACTGTGAATAATATCATTAATGGTTATGGATACTGCTCATGGATTATTGCTAAAATTATGTTTAATTAATTTCATAAACTTTCTATTGATGCAGGTACTTGCTGTTCTGTATTAACATCAGAGTTGTTTATTGATGAGTCTTCTGAAACAATCAAAATTAAGTTTACCAGTTAATTTAAGATATTAGGAGTGGTTAGTACTCAATTAGTGAATGTTAGTTACACTTATAAATAAAATAAACTTTTTGTATCATGAAAAGCCTTAACCAACATACAAATTCTTTAAAAATAAATAATTATTTATTATCGCTTTTCCAGTCCTAAGGTTTGATATTCATTTAAATGATGCAAAGTCTCATTACAACAAGGCTACACAAAAAAATGATATAAGCTCATGGCCCCATTGAATAATGCCTTTGTTAGTAGATTAGCAGCACTACAAGTGCTACAATATTGTCAACTGTTTTTGTTCCAATTATGATAATTATTGTATGACTTGCTGACCCGACCCAACAGACGTCGTCCTGTCCCTATCTATCTACTCTAACTACCTACCCTAACTACCTATAATTTTCTTTTATACAAACCTTGTCCTGACAATAACGCACACAAAAAAAAAAGCATTATCCAATTTGGTCCAGCCGTTCGGAAGTTATGCGCTTACCTTGAGCTTACATATATTTCGGCGAACCATTTTTATATACAGGGTGGGGACGTTGATACGACAAAAAATTAAAATACTGGTAATACTAGTTCATAAGAATATTTTGGAACTATCAAATAAATTCTAAAAACGAAAAGAGTTCAAATATACTAAAGAGCATATAAATGTAACCAAAATAAAACATCATATGAAATATTGGTTTTCTAACTTGTGAGAAGAGCGGCAACTTGTGGCGTCATAATTTAATATTATTAATGCTCAATAAAAACAATTACACCAAATTACCAAATCCCACCATGATCATATTTTGTGCTATTGCCATCCCCACCCTGTATATAGGGTGACTGGTAATTAGAGTACGATACTTAAACACGTGATTGTGTTCATGATAACAAACAACTTTCCCGAAGAAAAAAAAGGTTTTTTGTACTGGTTCACTTTAGGTCACAGGCGTGCGCGCGCGTGAATTTCATACGGCTGTTGTGTTATTGTGATAAAAGTGAACCAGTACAAAAAACAATTTTTCTTCGGGAAAGTTATTTGTTATCATGAACACAATCACGTGTTTAAGTATCGTACACTAATTACCAGTCACCCTATATATATATATAGATATAATGAAATGTCAGACAGTGCCTTCCTGGTTCTAAACTCTATCCATTTATTACAACATTTATAGGCAAAATAACGATATTTTATTGTTGTATTAATGAAATAAAATAATAATATGTGGGGACATTTCATATATTAGTGTTTCAATTTTAAGTTAAGTATGTGTAAAGCATTACATCGCTTTTTTATGTTATACTGAAATAGCGAAGCTAAATTATACTCTATCGAACTAACTTAAGAGCTATAACCGTTTTTTGCACAAATTTGTCAACAGTCTGGTCAGGAGTGGACCCCTAAATACGTAAAAGCAATTTATTGGTAAGTTACCGGCCACGTAAGTTGGCAAAAGATTTTGTTGTGGGGGAAATTCACGAATGTAAAAATTTATGAAATTGTGCGTGTGCGATCTCCCCCACAACAAAATCTTATGCCAACTTACGTGTCGGTAACTACAGCCTTGATTAATGGGTAAACAAATACTTACCACTAGTTGGTAAGGCATCAAATCTGAACCTGGGTAGTAATAGTGTGAGTACTAGTCCTATGACCGCTGCGATCCCACACACCCATACCAGTGCATTTCTGTAGTAGCCCGAATCAGTGCCGTCTGCGCTGGAAATGTAACATCGACTATTAAGTATGGCCATGAAATTACCACGGTGCCTTGCGCTTATAGCCGACGTATCTTGGTTGCAATGGCAAACACCTCTCCCAACTAACTGACTCTTTGACAATTCAAAAATGCCTGTAAATGGTTTAATTGAAATAAATGCTTTGACTTTGACCTCAAATATTCACTGAATAGGTTGTCATCACTACATTTTATAAATTAAAATTGTTTGTTTTCGTTCAGGCTAATACCTGGAAGTTCTACTTGTCAGATTCTGTTAATTCTTTCACTAATAGGAAGCTACGAGTGCTATAGGCTATATTATGTCATAAAAAAGGGATTCGTCAAAAAATTAAGACCGAGACATGGGCCAAAGCAAGTAAATAAAAATTATATGTAGGCTATGGCCTACATATAATCCATACTTTAATATTATAAATGCGAAAGTAACTCTGTCTGTTACGCTTTCACGATGAAACGCCTGAACCGATTTTGATGAAAATTGGTATGACAATAGCTTGAACCCCGGGGAAGGACATAGGCTACTTTTTAATCCGCAACTTCGCTTGCATCCGCGATAAACGACATCCACGCGGACGAAGTCGCGGGCAAAAGCTAGTTTTTAATGAAGTTAACTACTGTCGTAAATAACCACTGCATTGTGAACTTGTTTTCAATTTACGCGGGTCTCGAACCCACGACCTTCAGCGCTAAAGCTAGACGTTGAGCCGCTATGCTTAAAAAGACACCTTGAAAGGCTTAGCGCGTTTTACAACATGCATAGAGTCAGAACTTTGGTTGGAGAATCTTATTTTTAAGTCAGTGAAAGTGCCATCTGATGATTGTTAATAAGAGCTGATAATCCACTAAATATAATCCCATCCGCCTAGGTATCGCTTATTGTTACTTATGAATGTGGCTCAAATGATGTATTCTGATAACACCCTCATCAAAAAATATGAATTGTTGTGAAACACATTTCACAGAACAACAAAATCGACAGTTGGTATATGAATCACAGATGAACTCACTATGTTTGTATAATTGCTATAGCAATACCGCACGCGAGCTTATCAGAGAAACTCATGAGGCCATAGACAAAAGCGGAAGCTTCCGTCCTAGCGCCAACCAGGTCAGCCGTCAGAGCGAGGCTAGTCACCAACATCACCGCGCCACCAAAACCTGACAATACATAGAAACAATAATCCAACTGTAACAGTACAAATAATTACGTAGAAATGGGGTTGAGTACATGTGCGAAGACAGCTTTGTTGTTAGTTTAGGTATTTAAAACAAACTCATCCCAATAAGATTAAAACAAAGACATGGTTGAAAGTGTTTCAATGAAACACTCATGACTCAAATGTTGATCAAAATTATTGCTACATTGTGTATTTTATGTAACATGTGAGTAGGTACTAACCTATTAACACAGCAACCACATAAATGAAATATACTTTGTAATCATCATCAGATCCAAGGTAAATCCACGCAAAACCAGCGATTGCACATGCAGAACCAGTCAAATAATTAAGTTTTCGGGTGAAGGATCTTGGTGCCAACCTCTGGACTCCGGCAGCTGCCAGACTGCCGAGGTACAGGGCGAGGGGGACCACGGCGAGGGCGCGTGCAGCCAGGCCCAGCGTGCGGTGCAGGTACAGCGGGATCAGCACTTGGGATATGTTCACAACAAGTCTTGTACACATGTACACACCCGCAACCTAGAAACAATGTTATTGTAACATTCATTAACACATTCAAATTAATTAGAACTGTTATCTTATTTAATGAGGGCTAGAGTTGCTGATAAATTTAAATTACATTCTGTTAATTAATTATACAATGAACTTTATTTTATATCATATAAACTTATTTAATGTTTGTTTGTTAATTTACCTGATACATGACTGGTTTACGTAAGAACTCGTAGTGGGCCCCACTATCACCTTCAGCTAGGAGTTGCTCATGACGGTAGTTATTTTTTTCAGTTACAGAAATATGAAATATTAGTGATGCTAGTGTTCCTAGTCCCAATACTATGTAGACCACATGCCTAAACTTCCAAGCATCAGTAGGTCCCACTTGCTACAATAATAAAATTCATTATTAAAACTACTACTTTTAAAATTATAATTTTCAAGTTAAGATCTGATGCACACTGGATAGCACTTTCTGCTTCTACCAGATTTTATATGAATGATGGTTTTGATTCTTTAAGATCTGAAGCTTGTAAAACATACCATTACAATCAGTAATGGAAAATTAACAGTTAAAATAATTTGAACATACATGCTTATCACATTCCCCAGTCAAGTGTAATATAATCCATGTGACAATATAAACAAAGAGATTTGAGAATACTGTGAATCCATATCTGCAATACAAATGTAAGCATAATAAAATTAGTACTCATTACTTTTAGTTACATTGATTTACACAAAAACTTGTCATTTCTTTGCATAATTATGTTACTAATGTTGGGCATTCAAACTGTGTGAATGTGTTTTTAAACATTTCTGTTACATACAGTATCTGTGTATTTAAACCATGTATACTGTACAGGCTCTTGGGACATTTAGTTTCACACAGTGAATGTTTATTGGAGATAATTGAAGAGCTGCTTCAATTATCTCCAATAATATATTTTACTACAATTATGTATGTATGATCAATCCCTTCTTAATACCTGATAGCTGTCAGATGTGTCCGTGTGTGGTCATCGTCAGAAAGCTCAGGAATTAAACTTAAATGAGATATCTGCACTGCAGCCCATCCAATTTGGAATATAACAATAAATGCAGCATAATAATACATTTGTGCCCATTTGTGTGTTGACGTACAACCAATGCATTCTGTGAATATGAATGGAAATGATGCCAGAACACAGGCTGTACCTGAAAAATAAATGTTAATTAATATTATTTTTTAGAAAGTTAGAACATAAATGTTACACTTCAACAACTATCTTAGTGGATTCATTGCGGTCAGTGGGTCGTCTTATGCTCATTATATGATCATTAGAGACCCAGATGCTACTTACCAAACAGATGCCACAGTTTCCGCCTACCATATTTTGAACTAATAAGATTGTCTGTATGATCGGAATGATAACCTACAAAAGGAGTTGACAAAGCATCCATTACTTGGCCTATTAACATCAAGATCCCTGATTGTGAAGCGCTAAATTCAAGTACTAAATGAAAAAATACTAAGAAATAAGTAAACCATAAACTTGCGCAGACATCATTTAATACATGACCAATCCCATAACCAAGTTGTAACCGAATGCTGGTAGATATGTGCACGAATTCAGAATCCATTTTTAATAAAATGAATAATAATATGTAGTTATTATATTGCGTCCGATTTATCTTTTTATAGACACAACACACACATTTTATTTAAACTACTCTGGTCTGGTATCACTGCTGGTCATTGTCTAGAATAAATCTATATAGTTTGATTGTTATAATTTTTAAATTATAGTCAAGCAGCAGTGTTCACTTCGTGCTCAAATAAGTAATAAAAAAATACTTTAGTTTTTCACTTGTCTAGTACGAGTTCACCCTTTAGTAGTTGAGATAATATACTTCAACGCTTTACGCGGCACTACTCTTTTGTGGAAGAGACACCACATCCACAATAATAATAATATGTTAGAATCATTACTATTACAGACCATCAAACTCTAGAGATTATTTAAAGAATTTAGACTAACAAAGTTTCGCTAAGAGTTGAGTCAGAGTTGTTCAGGTTGTTCTTGTAATCTTGTTTTGTTCAATTCAAAATTTTAAATTGTCAATGACTATCTATGACATGACATTGACATTTTCAACTTTCTGACTTTTTGAGATATTCCCATGAAGATTTAGGTATAAATGGAGCCAACACTTAGAACAAAATCTTGAAACCAACTGTGGGCTGATGCTCTCTTTCTGAATGCATACATAAGAACGAGACAGTGATATGTGTTTTCTTTTTCTTATGGTATGCATTCAGAAAGAGAGCGTCTGCCCACAGTTGGCTTCACTTAGGTATTTAGAGTGTTGCCTCCACTTTTATCTATAAGCTTCTTGGATATTCCACAGCTTAAACCCATGAAGAAATAGGTAAAGATGGAGCGAACACTTCAAAAAAAAACTTGAGTCAAATACGTATCTCCATCTCACTCCCTGTGGGCCGACCTCTCTTTTTGGTGATTTAAATCTCCTACTAAATTCTTCGAAATAGTCATCACACTAACCAAATCAGAAGTTAAACTCTGTCAAATAATGTTATAATGGATCAATAGTTGTACTGTTATGATTAGTTAAGTTATAAAACATAAAATTTTAGGTCACACTCACGCGTCACGCATGCTAAACTGGGTTGACGATCAGTGAATTATAATGCCATTTCGTAAGGAATCGGTAATGTGGCAACATTGACACTATGTGTCAACACAAAAATGGTCAATATGGCGGTTGTTTACTTTGCAGTTCACAGCTTCGTCTGGTATTTTTCGAGGTAATCATCGTTATAATTAAAGAAATAATGCAAAAATGAGTAAGTGTGTGGTTGTGGTAATATGTGGTGTCCAGGAGGTGATATAAAATTTCATCCGTAAGTGTTAAAATCTTGATTTCTGACATTGAATCATTGTAAACATATTTAGTTGTTTTTTTCACTTAATTTCTTCTTAAAATGTTTTATTCTTATTTTATCGAGTTTAGAATTCATATTACTTAACGTATCATGATGTAAACAAACTTAGAAGAGATATTTGTTTAGCCTAGGCCTTAATGGAAAACAGAATGTAGATATTTATAAATAAGTCACTAAATGGAAAGCTACTAATTATAGCGATGTCCTGGGAAAAATAAAATAAAGGTTACCCTACTTAGAAAGAGAGGGTTGGCCCACAGAGAGCGAGATAGTGATAGATAGGTATGGCTTCAAGTAGGTATTCGAAGTGTTGACTCCATTTTAATCTACAGCTTCATGCTTATACCTATCCCACAGAGTTCATTTTATTATACTCATACTCAATACTGAATCCTATTCCACAGACGGTTGACTTCTCTGTTCCGCCCGTGTGGGGTTCCTTTCGATTGACTGACTGACAATGACAGATGTTTCGTGTAGGTGATGATGGCGGGTATATTATTGCAAAAAAAAATGTATGTACATAGGGATGTACCTGCAATGTATGTACTTAAATGTACCTTTAATGAAATTAAATGAACCTCCATCCTGATAGTGTATGTAATAGACATCTTATAGTTACCTAATATTTACCAGAGGAATGCCTTAATTACCTCATAAAAATATAATCTGAAAATATATCGTGACAATTAAAATATCTTAAGGGAGGATTATTTACATTTATATTGTCTCACGTTAAATTCTCAATACGAGCAAATAAACCTATGGCATGGTATGGTATGGTATAACGGACTGGTGTACGCAAGTCTTCGTCTCAGCGCGTATTTTGCGTACAAATAAACCTATAGGTTTACAAATAAACCTATAAACCTTATACCTAAATAAATACCCTATACATATGTAAATGGTACGCGCTTAGAGAATTTATACATTCTCTAAGGATAGGCGTCAAAATTTATTTTCTTGATTTTCTCGTTAATTACTCGTCGCATTATATTTTATGAGGTACGTCATAAGGTCCTCTGGTAAATATATACCAGCATTGCTGGTACATTCCTTTCATACTACTTAAATATTAAATACAATACTCTCGTCATTCTGACTGACCGACTGACCACCACACGCACATAAGGCCTTAGCCTTAGCGCACAACACGAAATTAATTCGTTGCTCTTTTAAAAATGTGAAATGAAACCGATTGAAATAAACGGATAGTCGCAATCGCATTGCGCGAACCCCAGAATATTAGTACCTATTGTTCACAGATTGGCGATATACAAGGACCAACGCAACGACGACGACGACGACGTATTCGAAACGATTAAAATTCAACGAGTGCGCGCTTAGCCTAATACACCATGTACGCCACTACCTAAATCGCTTTGATTTAGGTAGTGGCTCTTCATGGTGGTTCTGTGGCTCTTGTTGTCCTGTCTGTCAGTGTCATTGTCAAATTTGTCAATGCGTCACGTCAAGTCTGGTCAAGTGTTAAAAAAATACAAACGTAAATAATTCTTCAAGAAACCGCTGAAGATTTTAAAATCAATGGGGTCGCTTCGTAAATTATTAGGTTACAATATTTTTCTCACATGTTTCCTATGCATTTCTTGTGATGACTTTAAGGAGGAATTATATATTAAACCACTACCGCCGACCCATCTCTACAGCTACTTTCAATTTGTCACTATAGTGGATAGCGAATTATCTTCATGTAAGGTTTTATCTATTATTGATAAGAAGTAAATCTATAAATCTTATTTAAGTAAGTAATACCAATGTATTCTTTATTTTAGTTCATTCTCATTTAGCCCCTCGATCACTGGCGGAAGTTGTATCTCGATTCCAAGTCGAGGAACTTCATCTAACTTTGACTGAAGGACAATGGAGGCACAACCAATGGGGATACCCTGTATTAGATGCAGCTCCTGGGGCGGAGCTCTATGCCTGGTTTTCACCCGACGTTGTAGATGTAGATACGCAATGGAAAAAACTAAGTGCTACACTCTCTGGACTTTTTTGTGCTTCACTTAATTTCATTGACAACTTTAATACAGTGACACCTCAGATGGCCTTATGGCCCATGGGAGCAGTGAAATCTAGTCAAAATGTGACCTCACAGCTACGATATGCTTCATTACCTAGAGAGATTGTATGCACAGAGAATCTGACACCTTGGAAGAAACTTTTACCATGTGAATCAAGTCGTGGTTTATCAGCATTGCTTAATTCTAGAATGATTCACAACACCAACTATCATTCTATTGGAGTTCATGTCAGAAAAATATGTAAAACCAGTGATTGCTTGGAGACTCAACAAGAATTTAAACAAACTGTGGCCCTTGTTTATGACTATGATATAATAAGTAGCAATGACTGGTCTTTCCGAAAATTGTTTGGGCAAGGTCTTCCTGGCGCTTGTCCTCTATCTTCAGATAGTAAGATTTATGTTGATATTACTTCAAATAACACACAGACATTTACATTGACTCCACCACCAGACAATATCATTGTGTCACAAAGAGGTGGGAGTGATACTAAACTAGCAGTTTATAACATAAACCCTGACGGTCAAATGATAAACATAGGTGTGAAATATAAATCCAAGTTAGATTTACCAGTTTCTGTACCTCCACCTTTACACTTTACCCGTTACATCCTAGGTTATGGAAAAGAGTTTGGTGGTATTGTGACAGAGATAACAAACAACTGCTGGACTTCTATCAATGTTGTTGTTTTAGAGAATGCACCTTGGTGGTTACCAATACAACTTAGTTCACTTAGAATTAATGGTGAAGCTGAAAGTAGTTTAGTTATGGCTCAGTACTATTCACCTGGCCGTAGCAGGCAGAAGCCATACCATTTAGAACTGCTTATGAAACTACCTCCAAAATCCACCACTACAATCACAATTGATTTTGAATTTGTCTTTTTGAAATGGCAAGAATATCCTCCTGATGCCAATCATGGGTTCTATGTTGGTTCAGCATTAATTTCAGCAAACTTACCCACAGCCAGAAACTACACTAGTGTTCCTATTACAGGCACTACATTTGATTCCTTTGTTAATGCATCAAAGATATGTGAGTATGTTTAATTGCTAATATATTTAAACAGATGTTTATTATGCTGTAATATCCAGATACACTATTTGAATAATAATAGAAATAAAATCTGCCTGTTTAGCAGCAAGTGCTACTTTATCTTTTGAAGGGTTTGAATTGTATTGAAAACTTAGGACAAAGAAATGTCACATAGTATTAGCATTCAAGGTTATGTAAACATTTCTGTTGTTTCTGCCTTTATCCATTATAATTCCATAATGACAATGTGCTACATAAATAATCTCTCTTTTCCAGGGTACCCAATCGTGTTCAGAACAAATGGTGCCATGGTATCACTGCCCACCCCAGACTTTAGTATGCCATACAATGTCATCTGCCTTGCTTGTACTGTTGTGGCATTGGCATTTGGCCCGCTACATAATATCTGCACAAAAGAACTAGTCCTCAAACCCCTGGGAACACCTGTCTCACTTACCCAAAAGCTTTTAAACTTATTTAAGAAAAAAAAAGATTAGTTACAATTTTTTGTTGTTGTTTTGAATGAAAAGTATTTAAATTAGGTATTGGACTGAATAAATAATAAAACAGTTTACTGTGTGATTTTATTTTATTTCTAACTAGCTACTGCACACAACTGCTTCCGTGTGGCAAAACGATAATTTGTAGGTATACTTTATGAGGGTAGGTAGCGCGTGTGCGCGTGTGATAGTCGATAAGTTGCCGTTGAAAGAGTGTTCTTTTAATAGCAACTTATCGACTGCGTAGTCGCGGAATAATCAAATCCCGGCGAGTGATGGCTACTCGGTGGATGCCGCGGGCGGCATTCTGGCGGATGCTCAGGTAGGAGTCATCCATAAAGTACAATACGGTCAACGTAACTTGGCGCGTCTGAAGTTAGCTGTTTGGCTGCGCAATGGAACTTTTAGGAACAAAATTGTCTACTGCGCAGCTAATCGGCTAACTTCAGACGCGCCAAGATATGTTGACCGTACTGTACGTCACACTAATTTTGTGATTTTTGACCCCTCCCCCCGTCCTTGTCACAGTTGGTCACATTTGTGAGACCTCCCCCTCCGTCTAGTGTGACGTCACATATTTTGCAATTTTACATCTAGAAATTATAAAATTAAAACAGGAGTTCCGAAATTAAATTAATTTCCATTTCAATTGTTTTATCAACATAACATCAAACATTTGAAAAAAACATCAAATTATCTATATAAGGTAGTGTCGCCGAAGATGGCCCGGGTCCTACGATAGCCCACATTTAAAAAAATACAGTTATGATTATTCGAAACATTTGAAATTTCGTGGGTGTATGCTATTGGTACTATAGACAATAGTGCAAGTGTGTTTCATTACCGGCGCGTCGCCATTTTGGAGACTGATGGCAGTTTGCTTGTTCATGTCAAGACGATACACTTTTAATTACCTGCATTATCTAAATCCTTTTGAAAATTAACGAATTTAAAACAAATCTCTTTGCTCTAAAATGTGAAAATTCATATTTAATCTATTTATAAGCGAATTACAGGTGAGTGTTACTATTTTATTTCCTTTTTTTGTATTTTTACGAGATTATACTCAACCCGGGTGTAATTTCCTATCATGGCCCATAGTATAATTCCCTTAATGAATGACATCAAAAAAATACATTTTAGAAAAAAAATCTGATTTATTTTTATTTCTGATAAGTTACTTTTAATATTGATCTCGAAGTTAAATTTTATTTTATTTAGTGGTTTGTTTTTATTTTATAGTTGATTTTCATTTTGATAGATTTAAGATAGCCCACATTTAAATTTTTGGTTGATTTTTTTTACCTTTTATGAATAATGTTATGGGAAGTATGTTTTTATTTCGATGTTTTATGTTAAAAGTGTTTAAGAGTTTATAATGCATATACTTTCATTAATATTTTTCGGGCCATCTTCAGCGACCAGCTTCCCAAGATAGCCCAATAACAAGTTTCTAAAAAGTGTTTACATTTGTGTTAAAATGCCAAAAACTGTACTACTTTTTTTAGATATCTTGTTTCTCAAATAAATATATTACAACTTCCATTATCTTTTTTCTTTACTTTACTTATCTGCAAGATTTTACGAGGTTTTGAAATTAAGCGGGCCTTCATCGGCGCCTGTACCTTATATAAAAGCGAAAGGTCATTCACTCACTCATCACGAAATATCGAAAACCGCTTGACTTAAGATGAAATTTGACAGGGAGGTAGTACATAGTTAGTAGACGTCCGCTAAAGCTGCCTACATACGACATGATCTGACGCCTGATTTGGTCAGATCAGGAGCAGAATCAGGTGGTATGGAGGTTTGTTACCTGATAAATGCTCATCAGGTGGCCAGCGCCGACTGATTTGGTCAGATCTGATCAAATCATGTCGTGTGGCGCGCTCTCACCTGATTTCTACGCTCAGTTGCCCCGCGACCGCGGCGCGAGTAGTGTGTATGTGTATTCGCGTTGTTTATTTTTGCAAAAGTAATGGCAGAATCAGCGAATATAGGTAATAAGTGAACGCAGCGTTATTACAGAAATACTGGAGACTTACAAAGATTTACCGTGTTTATGGGATATGCAGGGGCGTAGCAACCGATAGTGGCGCCTAGGGCACGCATCATTAGTTGCGCCCCTATGTATTTATTTAAATCTTAAAACAGATACAGTAACCATTAATCATATTACATATAAAACAGAGATTTATTATCTTTTTTATAATGTAAATCCGTAAATAGGACAACTGCATTTACAACTGCACCTTCCTGGTCTTCTTGAACGCAAACATATAGATGATGTTTTCGAAATTTGTTTTATCTGTCTCTTCTCGCTCTACACTGAGCAAATCTAGGTCGCCTAATCTTTCTTGATCTTTCTAAAAGCACAGTATAAGTACGACCGTACTAAAAGATCGCTCACGACTTGCGATGGATACTGCAATTGTAAACAAGCAGAATTTGAAAAGAAATAGCGTAGATTTGGAATACGATTTCATCCCCGCTTCACAATTTAATTCAAGTAGTTCTTCTGATTTCTTCAGGTTGACGGTTTTTCTTGTAGATATTAGTGCATTTGAATATCCAATATTTCTTCGTAAAACTGGCCTCCGTCGCAACATCGCAACTATAGAAATCTCCAAATTATTTTTATTTATTTTTTAACCGTCGCAGCCGTAACAGAGTTGTAACATCTAAAACCAGAATACTCAGAAGTTCTAATCAAATACAAAAAATTAATTGCATATCAGTGGAAGGAGTATTTAACCGACTTCAAAAAAAAAGGAGGTTCTCAGTTTGACCCGTATGTTTGTATGTATGTATGTTTGTCCGCGATTATCTCCCGTTTGGCTGAACTGATTTTGATGCGGTTTTCATAAAAGTGTTTGTTACATTCTGGAGAAGGTTTTAGTATCAACAAACAGAAATTTATTCAGCGCTTTTTGAAAAAATCAACAAATACCGAGAAGACGTTTTCGTTTCTTCCATCGTTCCATCTTTGGAGGACTTTCTATCTCTGTTCTAACTGTGTTGCCGTTACTTAGTGGACTTGGGTGACAAGGAGGCACTAAAAAGGGGAAAATAAAATCTTTTTTGAAAAAAGAGAACCGCCTGTTCTCTTTTTTCGAAAAAGATTTTTTTGACATTTTTTCTCGCGATAACGGGATATGGTACAGGACAATACAAAGTGAGCCTCCTCACATACCATGGAGTGCCAATGTGAAGCTAAATCGTAAGCAAATTGTAATTCCTCATAGGTTGCGTTCCGGACACATGCCCGTTAATAATTTCAACTTTTCTATGAATGTTGTCGAAGATTTGAAGGTATCACTTTTTGATGTAGTGTGTCCGGAGGAACACCACTCATAGAGTCATAGGGAGTGGTGCGTTCCCAGCTCACTCTGCGCTTATTCGCCGCGAAGCGCGGGAATCGTAAACGTGATTGTTTGTTATGAAGTAATAAAGTGAAAATAACATACTTAAGGGTTTATTGCACTGTATTTAGATTTTTAAATTTAATAATTGGCTATTTTTGCGCCCCCCTTCAAAAGGCGCCCGGGGCACGTGCCCTACTTGCCCCACCCTTGTTACGTCTCTGGGGATATGTCCCATCACATGTATAAAAATAATGATGCCAGACAACAAGCTTTAGAAGTTTTACTTGAAATTTGAAAAAAAGTAGATAATAAAGCCACAATTGAGGGCTTGAAAAAGAAATTGGAAAATATGCGTGCAGCATTTGGCACACCTACGTCGTAGAACGCACGAGAGCAAACTGCAAATCAGGCCTCGTGTGGACGCGATGCCTGATTTTACGGATGATTTGGTCAGACTAGCTAATCATGTCGTGTGTAGGGCGTTTAAGAACGGATTTTGCAACAGGGTCGGATTAAGGACGTCTAATGACTCGCAAGTTTGTATGAAAGTCCTTCATTTATTGTGCTGCAAACTTGAAATTTGGCAGAGAGGTAGTTAATAGGTAGTAGACGTCCGCTACGAACGAATTTTGCGACAGGGCCGGGTTAAGGAGGTCTAATGGCTCTCGCAAGTTTGTATGAAAGTCCTTCATTTTTTGTGATACTGACTTGAAATTTGGCAGGGAGGTAGTTAATAAGTACTAGACGTCCGCTAAGAGCAGACTTGGGACAGGGCCGGATTAAGGAGGTCAAATGGCTCTTGCAAGTTTGTATGAAAGTCCGTCATTGTTGTGCTACAGACTTGATATTTGGCAGGGAGATAGTTAATATTTAGTACACGTCTGCTAACAACGGGTTTTGCGACAGGGCCGAATTAAGGAGGTGTAATGGCTCTCGCAAGTTTGTATGACAGTCCTTAATTTTTTGCGCTACAAACTTAAAATTCGGCAGAGAGGGAGTTATTAAGTAGTAGACGTCCGCTAAGAACGGATTTTGCTACAGGGCCGGATTAAGGAAGTTTAATGGTTCTCGCAACTTTGTATGAAAGTGCTTAATTTTTTGTGCTACAGACTTGAAATTTGGCAGGGAGGTAGTTAATAGTCAGTAGACGTCCTCTAAGGATTTTGTGACAGGGCCGGATTAAACAGTTCTAATGGCTCTCTTAAGTTTGTATGAAAGTTTTGATTCATTTTTGAACTATCGAGCTGAAATTTAGCAAGTCTAGGGTTCATGAGTAGGAGACATTTGCTAAGAAAGAATTTTGTGACAGCCCGGACTTGTTCTCGCAAATTTACATATATAAATCCTTTGCTTTTTGTACCTGTAAATTGGTAGAGAGATAGAATATAGTTAGGTTATGTCACGTTGAAACAGATTTTACGACAAGGCCAGTTCAAGGGAACATAACCTAACTCTTTGTGTTCAAAAAACATTTATTGATGACTTATAATACAACAAATACTTAGAAGATACAACTTAATAAAATTCAAACGAATCGAGGTCTTAATATTTTTTAGTTTTTAAATTCATAAAGTTATACCTAGAAAAAAATTTGTTTGTATTTTCTCCTGTGTACTACTCTTAAGAAGGCCGCTGCAAACACAACATAACAAAATGGGGGATTACAGATCCCACTGATACCTGCTGATCCTACTGATGGTATGAGTGCGGTGCTCCTGACCAGACCAATGGCCCACTTACTACAGTGCCCAAAGTGACCAGTCACCTGCACCTTAGAGGACATTGAAAACGCCACTAATGCTGCGATTAATGCAGCTCCTACTGGCCCTAAGCAGTCTAACCACGGATATGAGTCTAACACTAAAGAAAGAACACAACCATCGATTCGAAACGAACAAGAAGACCACTGTATCATAATCAAAAATGCCATCTCTTTAAATATATAATGAATTAAAATAAACTGCAGAAAGAATTAACATAAATATGGTGTATAGGTAGGTACGAAAATAACAACATATATTTTTTTACAAATTGGTGCCTTAAAATGGGCATTTTCTGTTGACTGAAATATAAAAATAGTTTGCGTTCAACATCATTAAACTCCGTATCTTCCTAACCACGCGGACAAAGTCGCGGGCAACAGCTAGTTAATTATAATAATGGAAGTTGCAAACTCAATCATCTTGAGTCCATGGATTTTGAACCCATTCTTCCAAATTTTTAACCAGAGATATTTGGGTTGTTAATGCTAGGAACATTCGATGTGTCACATGATGTTTAATTAATTTATTTATTGACACTTCAAACACAAAGTACAGACAGAGGCGGACTTAATGCCATAGGCATTTTTTTAAACACTTAGATGTATTTGATTTAGAAATGTGACGTCACGAAACTTAGACCCTTTCCACCCCTTGTCACACAATGTCACACTTCGTCAACCCCCTGCCTCCCCCTTAACGTGTGACGTACTTTATGGATGGCCCCCAATGATATTATGGCCCCTAAGGGTTCTTACACACAAGCGGCATGTTGCCAACGCAGTTGGCATGTCGACGGCTGCAGTTAGGTAAGGTAGGTACCTATGCCGTTGGCAACATGCCGCTCGTGTGTAAGAGCCCAAAGCTGGCGGACACTCGCGGTAGGTATGATAGGTATCGCAAAGAATTTTTCAGTCAGTGTGCGCTGGCGTATTGAGGAATCCTCCTCGATGCTCTCCCCTGCTGCCGTCCGCCAGTACTTGCATATTGGAACGCAGTTCCTTAACGCGGCTTAGGCATCTCAGCATCTGCCTCGAATCTTGCGGGCAGCGGGGCGGCGGCGGCGGCGGCGCGGCGGCGGCAGGATCTAATGCGTATATTCAAATGGACCGGCCCTCGAAAACAGCGGCGCGGCAGCGGCGCGAGGGCGGGCAACGAGCGGTGCACTCCAGTCAAGCGGTGACCGCCCGCGCGTCTGCATTGCTGTGTTGTGTAATTTATTTTTCATCCCACCATCTCGGAAAGAGTATTTTTAATCTTCAATATCTGAGTGGAAAAGCCGTTTTTATTCTCTAGTAGAGGATAAAGTAAATTTATCTTCAATATCTGAGTGGAAAAGCCGTTTTTATTCTCTAGAGGATAAAGTAAATTGAATTTAGAACATCGTGTGCACTAAGTTTGTGAATTAAAAAAAAACATTAAACCTATTTACTGCTACCGCTATGGTGCCGAATATATCATACAACTTTTTTTTAATTTGTTAAAAACTCAGACTTTGTAAACGTTTTTTTTTTGCATTTAGTCATTTCCTCGCTGAGGTGGAATGAAAAGTTACGTGTTGCACTCGAGTGCAAAGATTTTTCACCTCGTGCTCTTTTGATTCCCTCGCTAACGCTCAGGATTCTAATTTTGAATCACTCGCTGCGCTCGTGATTCAATTTTACAATCCTTCGCTTGCTCGGTCATCAAAATTGAACACGCGGTTAAAAAGCAACTTTGCACTCTTGTATAACAAATAACTATTTAGCGTTAGGAAATAAATTTGAATCAAAAAGATGTTGTCGCCGTTGTTTGAATAAAAACAAATATCTCGACGACACAACCACGAACACAACACTATAGTACCGCTCGATCTGCCCGCTCGTTTCGAGAACGGGTCTGCGTTGCCCGCCCTGCCACCGCGCCGCCGCCGCCGCCGCCCCGCTGCCCGCAAGATTCGAGGCAGAGGCCTTACAGCCAATTGAAACAGAAATGCAAAACTGATATTTAACCGTACAAGTTTAATCTTGGTAACACAAACAATATTTTATTAAATAGCTACGGATTTTTCTTTTACAAGTCAAAAGGAACATCAACATGACACACACTAAACTTTTCTTCTTTAGGTACAAGGTGTCAAATTGATTAGGAAGAGTATTTACTCTAACACCTTCTCTCAATGTGAAGACCTTGTAATTGTCCAAGCTTCACCAACCTTGGCCTAGCCATCGGTTTAGTTAGTAGAAGACATACTCGATCTGTTCCGTCATCATAGCCCTCTGGTTGTCTTAAATAAATTTCTTCATCAGATAAAGACCCATACAAGAAAGCTGTTGATACATCAAACTGACTCAACTTCATGCCTTCACTAGCTGCTACACTGAGTACAGCTCGAACCGTTGTCATTCTGGCTACAGGGCTAAAGGTTCGATCATAGTCCTGTCCTTTCTTCTGGCGAAAGCCTTTTGCCACTAGACGAGCCTTAAACTTGTCAACTGTACCATCAGTGTTTAACTTCACCTTATAGACCCATTTACAGGGAATGGCTTTGCGATGTTTGGGCAATTTCTCAAGAACCCACGTTCCATTTTCTTCTAGAGATTTTATCTCCTTGTTCATAGCTTTGCACCACAAATCCTTATCAGGGCAAGAAACTGCGTCCTTATAAGTCACTGGTTCTGTGTGACTGTCAACGCTTCTATCGACATGAGTCACATAATCGTTGAATTTTACCGGGCGTTTGAGGAGTGATCGATCTCTGAGTTGCATGGTACTTCTTGCCAACTCTTCTACAACCTCACTCTCATTTTCCTCATTCTCCCCCCCTAATTCAACAGATTCTTGGTCGGACACGTCAAGCCGCGCATCCTCAAACTCGGCATCATCACTACTACTTAGAACAGGAGTATTTATAACACCTTGGCTTCTGTCTGAAGGTGACTCCTCGTGTATTTCAGTGACAGGCGTATGTGACTCATTATCTGTCTTTTTCACATACAAAGGTACTTCTAGTTCTTGTACCTCTTTGATTGTGCCTTCATCTTCTAAACTAGAGTCCAATGGTCTTTCATCAAAAGTGATATCTCTGGACCTCATTAAAGAATTTGATTCTTTATGCCAAAGCCTATACCCATCATCGTTATCATAGCCTATCAATATGCACTTATTTGCCTTCTTCTGCATCTTCTTCCTTCTCTGTTTAGGAACATGCACGTAGCAAGCTGAACCTATTATCCTTAAATGCTTAATTTGTGGTTTCTTCCCAAACCACAACTCAAACGGCGATTTGTGGTCAACAGTAGTTGGTCCCGTTCTATTTAAAATATAAGTAGCTGTATTTACCAACTCTGCCCACAAAACTTGAGGAAGCTCCTGATGAGCATGCATCATTGCTCTGGCCATCTAGACAATGGTCCGATTATCCCTCTCACTACACCCATTTTGCTCAGGTGTATAAGGCATAATTAACCGCTGTTGAGTACCATATATTTCTTCAACTCTTTTCTGACTTTCTCGTTATCAAACTCGCCTCCGTTAACACTTAAAATCTCTTTGATGGTATGTCCAGCCGATTTCGCTTCAGCTAACATTTGACTCATCTTCTCAGGGACTTCTGATTTCTGTTTCATGCAATAGACGTAACGATACCGAGTGTATTCATCTTTAAAGAGTACGAAATACTTGAACTTAGAACAAGACGGAGGAAACGGACCACATACGTCCGAATGAATGCGTTCTCCTGGACTGGTTGCTTTTTCACGTACACCAAATTTCCTTCTGTGAGTTTTTCCGAAAATGCATCCCTCGCATAAACTTCCACCATCTTTGGTTTTGAGATTCAATTCTTTCTCAATAATTCTCCTAACATGGCGTTTATCTTGGTGTCCCATGCGCTCATGGTAAAGCTGTAATATGTCTACTTTGTTTACAGTATCCAGCTCCAGTGTATTTAGTACACTACCTTTAGGTTGGACTGGCTTACAATTCAGCTTAAATAAACCACCATGTTTTTGTCTGCTTCCAGTCACTGCCAGTTTGCCCTTGATTTTCATTAAACAAGTAGTGACGCGTGACTCAAACCAACTGTTTGGATTCAAATCCTGCGCTGCCAGCACCGAAAAGAGGTTCTTTGTAACTGTAGGAACATACCACACATCCTTCATTACAAACTTTCTCTTTTTTGCTTCCATCAAAATAGTTCCTTTTCCTAAGGCTTCAATTCTTTTACCGTCCGCGTTTGTCACTGTATGCGGTTCTGAAAAGCGTTCAAAGTCTTGAAACAAATCGCTTCTCATCGTAACATGGTGTGTGGCCCCATTGTCCACGTATGCGCGAATGTCGCGATCTATGCAATCTGTCGCATTCAAGAGCACCACCATAATATTAGTGCTTGCTCCAGTTTCTAAACGGTTTTCCTGTTTAGACAATCCTTCTTAAAATGTCCAACTTTCTTGCATATATGACATTTGAAAGCAAAAGAAGCTTTCCCTTTCTTGACTTTTTTTTTTTCAGTGCCTTTTACAAACAGCATACTGCCAGACCTTGCCTCGGATCCACTATCCTTAGCTGTCAAAGCCTTTTCATGAGCACAGAGCTGACTTGTCAAGTTGTCCACTGTTCTGTCTTTCTTTGACATGAGCACCCAGCTTGACTTGAAGGAAAAATATTCTTCTGACAATGTTCCCAAAATCTTGCAAATCAGAAGTACCTCGGGCAATTCTATTCCTTCGTCCGTCTTCATGATCTCTAGATTGACTTTATGCCATAAATTCTTCACTTTAGATAGGTGAGTCGCCATATCAATGCCAATTTCCAACTTGTATTGGAAAAATTCCATACAGACACCATATAACTGGTCCTCATTTACACCATCATACAGTCTATGAAGTTCATCCCATACTTCTTTAGGATTCGTAAACCTGAGCACCTTGTCAAGAGCTTCATCCGTAATATTATTTGTTATCAACAAAAGAGCAGTACTTTCTAACTTCAGGTACTCTCCCAAGTTTTTATTATACACAGCCAATACCTCTACAGCAGCAGCATCACCAGTGCCACCACTCACCACAGGCTTCTCAGGCTTTCGTGTCTTGCCTTGTACAATATCCATGAGACCGTCCATGCCTCGCAGCAGCGCCGACATGGACATGCGGTACTTCCATGATACCCAGTTATTGCTATCAAGTTTTGATATCTGAATTTTACTAAGCTCCATGTCGTGTGATCTGGGCCCATAACCAATTGAAACAGAAATGCAAAACTGATATTTAACCGTACAAGTTTAATCTTGGTAACACAAACAATATTTTATTAAATAGCTACGGATTTTTCTTTTACAAGTCAAAAGGAACATCAACATGACACACACTAAACTTTTCTTCTTTAGGTACAAGGTGTCAAATTGATTAGGAAGAGTATTTACTCTAACACAGCCCGAGGGCGTCGCCAGGGGGGGGCAGGTAGGGGCAGCTGCCCCCCCCTAGAGATCCAAGTTTTTTTTTTAATCGACATCAAAAAAGAGTAGGCGGTTTTTGATTAAGAGCTCCTGACTACAATTAAAAAAAACATAAAAGGAAGAAACTGACTGACTGTCTTACTGATGTATCAGCGCACTGCCAAAACTACTGGAACTGGGAATGTGAAATTTTGCACACATTTTGTCATTATAGGCGAGCACTAAGAAGGCATTTCGGGATTCCACCCCTAAGGGTGTACAATTGAAAATGAAATTTGTATGAAACTCGGTCATTTTTGTAGTTCGATACATGAAACCTGATACAGAGGTTTTTGATTGAAAATAAAGAAAAACATATTTCAGCTTTTTTTTCGAAATTCGAGTAAAATAGGGATGAATTTTTGTATGGGAAATCCGTTATTTTTAACTAGCACTTTCCCGCGACGTTTTCTGCGCAGATTTCGTACCTACTTCGGTAAAAATTTAGTATACGGTTCCAAGTTCCACGGTCTCGAACCAAGCGCTTTGACTCCACATTTATTGTGCGAACTGCCAGACTGTGGAATTCACTGCCCGCCTCTCTATTCCCCGATACATATAATCTGGGTATCTTCAAGGCACGAGTGAACCGGTTTATTCTAGGCAAGCGTGCTCCACCTTAGGCCGCATCATCACTTAAGATCAGGTGAGTTGCGGTCAAACGCAAGCCTATAACAATATAAAAAAAAAAAAGTATCTGGAAGCAAGAGTTGGCTAAAAGGCGTCGACTGACTGCAACGGTTACGAAAATTGGCACAAAGACGGTCGACGTCGGGTCGACGGAGCCCCGCAGCGGGGCTCCTATTCCTGTCTACGGGCTAACCAACCGAACCTCGGGGTGCCCCTGATGTCGACCTATAACCTAAGTTTTTTCTGTCCAAAGAGTGACACAAGACAAAAATTATATCAATTTTTTTCGTTCCTTTTTATCAATTTTGCACGATATTTTACAGCACAAACAAGGACTAGAAAAAAAAGAAGGACTCCACGCCACGCATAACAAAAGTGTGAGAGAAAGAGTGAAGCACCTAAAGTGCCGGACCGAGACGCACACATAGATCGGTACTGTCGGTAGTCAGTACTTTCGACGCGGAATCCTTTTTTTCCAGTCCGTGACTATGATGTAAATGTGTGCGTGAGGCATATTTGCACAAACGGTCTGGCTTACTTAGGGTGCTTCACTTTCGATATGCGTGGCGCGGAATCCTTCTTTTTTTTCTAGTCTGTGACCACAAACAATATATTTTGACAGATTTGGTTGTCAATCGCCCTTTTGAACGTTCCGTTTTCACTTTTTATGTGTTAGCTAGCTGATGCCCGCGGCTTCGCCCCCGTGGATGTCGATTATCGCGACCAAAAGTAATCATATAATTTTGATCCCGTTCCCGCAACCCGCGACCCATGGAAACCTGCGAGGCGCTTGAATTTTATTCTCGCGATCGTCATTTTTTTGCGATGACTCCTAAGATTCGTTTAAATTATATGGTGTAAAAGAGTGAAATAATGTGCTTGAAATGCTTAAAGGCTCTAACTTATTTAAAATGAGAAAGATAAATACCATATTTGTGTAAATAGCTTTTCAATTACCGCTGTATAATTGCCCATTTTTTTTAAGTCTTGAAATAGATATATAGTAGAAAGAAGTATATATAGAAAAAAGAAGAGATAGACATATGCCATCGCGGACTTTTCTAAAGACCTATATAACATACACAATTCCACCATAAATCATTTTGTTATATCTCAAAGGGTTCAGGCACGGTTTTCATGGAAACACAGACAGTTTATTTTTTTTCGGATACCTCCAACAAATAACACTATATTTTAGCCAATGTAAACAAAAACTTTACAAATTATACATTAAAACCTATTAACAACACACACCTTTTGCCGACTATATTGGGGTAGGCTTCCAGTCTAAACGAATGCCGCTGAATACCAGTGTTTTACATGGAGCAACTGCCTATCTGACCTCCACAACCCAGTTACTGGGTAACACGATACCCCTTGGTAAGACTGGTTGTCAAACACACTCTATCTATTAAAAAAAACCCGCATCAAAATCCGTTGCGTAGTTTTAAAGATCTAAGCATACATAGGGACAGACATACGCGGCAGGGGACTTTGTTTAATAATATGTAGTGATGATGTGATTTGAGGTTAGTAACTTATTTTATTAATTACTCGAAAATTACGCAATTCCGGTTAATGAGAGTGGTAACGTTATAATCGGGACCCAAACCCTACCAACTTCAACACTATTTACCCCCAAACCCCTGCTTTCAGATAGTAGATCCAACCCCCTACTTCTCCTAAAAACTCAAAACCCCGATTGGCCCCTTTTGAAAGGAAAGTAAAATAATAATAACGTCAAATTTTATTTTTTATAGAATGTGGGCATTTGCGCCAAATTCAAACACCAAAGGGAAGTTGTACGAAAAACCCAATGTTTTTAACTTATCAACTTGAAACTAGGCAAACATGCCAACATAGGTAAACAAATAAATTGGCGTTAATATTTTTTTGAACTTACCCCTCAAAGGGGGCTTAGTGGCCTAGCGGGGTATTGCGTTTGTGGGAAGTACGTACGAAATCTACGCAGACGAAGTCGTGGGAAAAGTGCTAGGCCTCCATATTTCTACTTGCCCCCCCCTGGGCCACCGGCTGGCGACGCCCTTGCACAGCCTACAGGTAGTGCGAATGCGTGTGTGTATGTGTGCATGTACCGAGCCTACTAGGTACCAACAAATGAGCACACGAGCAGACTGCTCTGAAATGATGAGCTTTTCGTTAAACTATTCAAAGTCAAATCATTTGTTTCAATTAAACCATTATAAGGTACTATTGAACGCAAATGAGCAAAAAATATGCTTTTTGCCCATTCCAAAACGTAGTTTTGTATGGAGAAGCATAGGCAAGAAACTCCATACTTACTCTTTTAAAAACGATTGTAACAATATTTGCATTTACAGGAATTATATAATTATTATACGTGAATACGATGTACCTAAAGTAGTTATGTACAAAGTATCACAGATTAAGGAATGACAGCTAAGTTATGTACGTAGATACATAGTGTTCACAATTACAAATTTTGAAACAGTAGACAACCACTCCTTAAAGAATATACTACGTGAGCTCGACAAATGGATGTGCGATTAACGCTAGTGCGACAAAACTGTACTGCGACTTACCATAGTTCGAATGCACGCTTGTGCGACACACTGATACTCTACATCACGCTGGTGCGACTTGAAGAATTTTTGTATTCATAATCATAAGTATATCTGATGACCTCTTTACTTTATGTTTTGCCCACGAAGTAAGTCCATTATACTTACTTCGTGGTTTTGCCCTAATTCCAATAAACAAAACATTTTTTTTTTTTACTTATGTAAAAAAACTATTTAGCAGTATACCTTACATCGAATGCAATAAGGTTAAGACTGTGCACGTGGTTTTTTATTTTTTAACCAGAATGATAAACACCAATTTTCATGGTTTAGACTACAAAATGACGATTTTCCATACAAACTTTCATCCTATTATTATATACTATTTAACTCCCTTAGGGGCTGAATTTCGAAAAGTCCTTCCTTATTCCTTGTATACATTATAAAGGGAACCTCTGTGCAAATTTTCAGCTTTCCAAGGGTTTGGGCTGGGCATTGATGAGTCAGTCAGTCAGTCAGGACTTTTCTTTTTATTTATGCGATGTGGAGGAGTTTTTTGATGCCTTATTTATTATATTAGTTTATTTTTGGTTTAATAGTTATAGGTTTTTCTTTTTTTTTATTGTACGTGTAAATATTGTATATTTGTTAAAAAGAATAAAAGAAGATTGGAGTATTAAAAAAAAAATATTGATAGATTGTAGAAGAAACCAACATTTCCATCACACTTATGGTCTCCCAACGTCGAAAAGGGTGTACCTACTACTACATTTTGCTCACATTGTGTAATTTAGACCTCAATACTTTTATATGACACGATTATATTTGGCCAATTTGTATTTAATGAAATGTTATTTTAATTATTATTATTTTATTGTTTCTTTTTGACATTTCTGATCTATTGAATGTATTTAATTTAATTTTTATCTCTTCTTGTTTAAATTAATAACCAGAAAATAATATTTTGCATGCCTTCATTGGTAGAACATAATGGACTGCGCATTTATTCAACATCATCAAATGTATTTATATAGGTACTTATGTTCAGCAATAAATAAATTGATTTGATTTGATTTGATTGCAAAAAAAATAATATATTTAAATATCATTTTTGAGAAAATATAAATGGAATTCGTTTGTCGCACTTGGTAACAAACTACTGTAACCTGCATCAACTGTCGAATTACAGTACTGTCGCATTACCGTAGCGTCGAACTACTGTCGCACAGTCGTTCGTCACTCCAGCGTGATGTCGAAAGCGGAGAACCGACTGCACGCGCCGTGCGGCCGGTGTTCCGCGTTGCTTTGTGACCTATAACTATTAGAAAACAGAAATGAACTGGAAGTACCTATACCCTGTTCACAATAAGATTAGACATTTACACAAACCTTTTCTACAGTCCGTTCAACCGATTTTGAATTATGTATATTGTGTTGGTAGCATGACAAATGGCAACTGCAGTAAACAGTTGTTATTGTAACCACTTTTTTGCCTCTAATGTCATTCTTAAGCCTACCGAATCAAGGGCGTCGCCAAGGGGGGGTAGGTAGGGGCAACTGCCCCCCCCCTAGAGATTCTTAATTCTTCATATGCCTTTGACTGTATTTAAAATTTATACTTTTCATATCCACCATATATCAACTTGCCCCCACCCTAGGCCATCAGCTGGCGAGTCCTGGCGACGCCCTTGTACGGAATAGAAGTCAAAATCGGTTGAAGGGACTGTAAAAAAGGTTTGTGTTTATGTCTAATCTTATTGTGAACAGGGTATAGTTGCGTATGCGATTCTACTTAGCTCACTAATGGTTGAAGTACACGTAACCCATCTAAGCTCATGGAGTATATATTTTTTACGGACTCTTAAAAGAAACGTGCGTTATTTGCTATCGATATTTCCCGTTAGATAATATCCATCTAAATAAGATAATTAAATTGAAAACTCGAGAACGGCTAGACCGATTTGGCTATTTTTGGTCTTGAAATATTTGTGGAGTGGAAGTCCAGGGTAAGTTTAAACGATGAGAAAATTGACGAATTCAATTTCAAAACTCTTTACTATGGTTTATCGTGAGTGCGTTTCGAGGAATAAGTTTATAACATTTTCTATTTAATTTCCTAAGCGCACCTGACAGACGCGTTTCGACTTTCGAAGAATACTTTAGGTGCGCTTCATTGGGTGCATTTCAAAATAGGTGCGCTCCGAGGAAAACCCCCTAATCCCCACATTAGGGTACCTATTTATTCCTCGAAGCGTACAAACATGCGGTCTCGAAAGCGCGACATAATAATACATATAGGTATTAAGTAAATTAAGTGATTATGGTATATTATAGTACAGTACCTATGGATTACAATGTAGGCAGGCATGCCTTTTCACCCCACCCTAATTTATTAACCGGTATTTTTTAACACAATTTTTTTTTTTTTTTTTTTTTTTTTTTTTTAATATGTGGGGACATTTTCACACACGGCCATCTGTCCACAAACTAGGGAGACCCTGTACTATGGGTGTCAGACAGCTGAAATACATACACAAATACTTTTTTTTTTTGTAAATACATACATAAGTATACACAACACCCAGACACAAGGCAAACACAAGTGCTCGTCACACAAATGTTTACCCTGGGCGGGAATCGAACCCGCAACACGCTGCGCAGCAGTTGATCGCTCGAGCCACTGCGCCAACCGTGTCGTCGAGATTATCTCTGAGTATTTTTCTTTGCCGGGCAGGCTTTTATGTAACTTACCTTGTGCAAGGCTCTAGGACACGCGGAAATAGTATGTACTACCAACAACTAGAAGTGTTTGTCAAAACTACGCCAAAAACTTCCTACTCTGTAATAATGTCAAACTGACAAGTTAGAATACGATTTTTAGAAGTAGATATATAAATATTATATTTGTGGCAATTTTCGACTTAGTTTATTATACATCAACCCTTTATTTTATATTATTTATGAAGGAATCCGGAGGGTAAGTTCAGCGAATAAGAGTTCATTTACAGTAGGTAATTTACTGTGGTATAGCTGTAATACTTCGTTCTTCGCTGTGAGTAGGTAGTGTATTTGTTACCTCTATCCACGGTAAAGATATCTAACAGTATTCTATCTTCATTCAAACGGTTGGAACATGAGTCATACCTACGCACCTCGAGTTAGTACACACGTTAGTACGCAGTCTTGAATGTGCCGCAGTGTCGAACGAACGGTGTGACGGTTTGGAAGTAGTAAGCGTGCGATTTGGGTTTAGTCCCATCTCGGCCTCCATGAATTAATTTATCATGCCCACAATTTATCATGCCCACAATTTATCATGCCCACAATTTATCATGTTTATCATGAAACATTCCCATTTTCATTCATGAGTGCTGAGATTGAACTAAACCACGATTTGTGACAAATATTCATTGAAATAAGTGCAAGTAAGTACTTAATATGGCAAAGAGCAATTATAAACTTTCCCAAAATTATTCTTAGTTAAACTTTTGATCTGAATGCAAATAGGAAGAAATGGGAAGTATTTCATTCACAACGAATTTAATTTTTTTAAATTAAATACATGTATTATTAACAATCACAAAATTAGGAAGAAACTCAAGTGCCTACTTAGATTGATGAAATTTAAATAATGACGGGCAGCCCTCTCGTGTGTTTAAGTAGCGCGCGGCTGTATGTAATTATTTCTAAGAAAGGGCCGAGTCACAATAATGTTAGATATCTTACCGTGCCTCTTTATTAAGTTCTAACCTATGTGTACCTACCTACTTATTTTTACACTGCTGTTTGTTGTCCCTAAGTAAATAAATAAATACTTATAATTATCAAAACTATCAAATATTTATTTTCTTTCGTGCAGAGGGCATCAGTTATGTTCATGTTACAAGGAACGCGAAGAGTTCCATAAACTTATGGAATTAAAGGACTCTGAGTTGATGGTCTATTGCCATAGGAACCCTACGAATGATGTTAGTACATACTTAAATATTTCATTGTTATTTTAAAATCCCGTAAGTCTGTTCGTCCGTCTGGTAGCTGCAGGTCCCCACTGGTATTGTAGCTTATGTCATGCGAACCTATGTATTATTATTGTGCGCTTACTTTCGTAAATCGTTTTTGCATTTTAGGCTGCATGGCTAGGGTCGCCAACTCTCCCGGAATTCCGGGATTCTCCCGGAAAAAGCACATGAAATTTTAAAATCTCCCGGCTTTAGGAACGCAGCTAAAATCTCCCGGATTATCGGTAGCCATGTTTGACTTATTTGGTAAAGTGTTACGAATTTGATGCTATGCTATTTACAAGATATAGTACCTAGTAGACCTGTGTTGGAATATATTTTTGGAAAACTGTAAAGATGTGTCTGGCAACGAAATAAAAAAATCTTGTTATTCACTCTACCGATACCTATCTCAAACGCCGCTGCTGAACGTATTTTTCAGCGTAGTAAACGAACTGTGGTCGAAAAGTCGCAATCTGCTGAATAAAACGTATAATGCACCACACTTATTAGGTACTTTGTCCGAACAATAATTCAGTCCAATATTTAGCGCCAATAGCACACTAAGCGATGTACTGCGTCCGGAATTTGACACCGAACCTTTTAAGGTTCGGTAAGTCGACCCCAGTCGGTCAATGGCGACCCTGTCATTTATGACAGGGTCGCCATTTATGGACGGGACTTAGGTAAATTAAAGAGATGTTGATTGTTCTACGTTCCGTTTATTATTGACATCAACTCCTGAATGATACAGTATACATTCTTATAAGCTAATGCTTAATTACTACGTCACAATCTGAAATACTGGTGTGCACAAATTTCAAATACACTTGTACAGAGTTCTATGATTTTATCGTTTCTAATCAAAAGGTATAACAAGCTGCTCGCAGTGTTAAAAAATACAACTTTTGATGATTATTTTATTTTTTGCGCCGGATCAACTGAGTTGGCAGCCCTTTGCATGGCTGAGATTCAGAAACGAGGCATAGCGCATACTTACTTAGGTAACCACCTACTTACATATATGTAGTAGGTAGTAGTAGTATGACGGGCTGGTGTCCGCAACTCCACGTCTCAACGCGTATTTTGCGTACAGTACTTACTTACTTACAGATATACTTACTTAACCTTTTCCAACCAAACAATTTTACGCGTTTATAATATTAGTTTATATAAGTAGATGAGATTTTTTTATAATTCAATAGCGGTCCGCCCCAGCTTAGCACGGGCACAGTAAAGATAGATATCTTTACTGTGGCACGGGTGATGTTTTTTTTTTCAAATTACTAAAATTTTTTTATTATTTTATACAAATGTCCTGGCAATACCGAACACTACAAAAAAAAAAATTATCGAATTTGGTGCAGTCATCCGGAAGTTATGCCCGTACCTACAGATATTTCGGCGACTTTGTTTTATACTATGTAAGGATTATTATATTCCTTCAACTCTTTTTTTTCATACATCTACAGATTAGAAATGGTGAAATGTTTGAAAGCGCTAAATGCACCTCCCGAGATGTATTCGTCTTGGATAATAAGAAAGACGTGAAAATATCAACTTCCGAACTGACTTCAGAACTAGGTAAAACTTTACACTTTACTTAGTCATGGTGAGAGGGTCTTGTGTGTGTGACCTGCATCGGTAATCGCCCAGAAGTTCAGGTAAGTATGGTTCCACTACAGTCTCCACTTTACTTCATGTTACGACGTGCGGGCTAAAAATTCAAATTATTAGTACCTAGGTAGGTACATGTTAGCACCCCCGAATCTAGGGGGCGGGCAAGCCGGGATCCGTGCCCCGGGCAGCTAATTCAGAGGGCGGCAAATTCAAGCTTGGCAGACGAATACGCATCTGAGCATTATCACATACTACGCATTTTGCAGTTCAATAAAATTATTAAATAAGTAACTAGTCATATACACACCCACCTTTCATAGACATGACAACAAATTTGTATTGAATAGACTTTCTGCAGTGTTGCCACATTACTTGCGGTCAATGTGTAATCTATAGTAGGCGCAGTCGACCCTAACCGCGAGCGCGGCCAACATGCTGTTGGAGCTCCCCCGCACTCGCCGAACAAGCGAGGTGCCATATATACATACCGGTATAAAAACAATCTACGCGCGCCTCCGCAAACATTGTCAAAACACTGAAGTAACGAGGAAGACCCAACAACATCCTGAACGCATTGTTTAACTGGACTCAAAGAGCGCTGTACGATCTTTGCGTCTAGTTGCATGTGTATAATGTAGTGCAGTAGGCTCTAAAAAAAGTAATTTTAACTTATGCTGAGCATCGTGCGAACCTACGGATCACCATATTCGCTCTGACCGACAGCGCCCTTCGCTCCCGTTTAACGTCTGCATCATCTTTCAAGTCGGGAGTATCTATTGAGTATTGTGGCCTAAGTACTTAAAGTGGGGGGGGGGGGGGGGGATTATGGATGCTGTATTGCATCTATCAATGACATTATACAAAATGTACAGTTGATGGTTTGGATATTAAGGAATGAGCTGGTCGAATTCGTACCATGTTTGGCAAACTCCTTAAATCTTGCAGGTGGCTATTTTGCCTCATCATGCCCGGAAGCAATAAACCTATTTAGAGTTATTCAAAAAGCATGCTTTTTTGTCGGCTCCGCTACTCGGTCGGATAGGTACCTACTTACTTTTCAAAAATATGTGATCAAAATCAATTTAAAAGGAAGCAGTCAGACGAGATGGTTGGCGAAACGTGTAGCTGTGAAAGCTCTCTTCAATAAACTGCCGGAAGTGGTAGAATCCTTGGAAGACGTTAATCAAACTTCTCATGGACTTGTTCCCGTTGTACCCGTGCCACCGGTGCCCAAAGAGCCTGGGCACCGGACCCTGGACCACGAGAATAAATTAAAAATTGTTAGCGGAGGCTATTTGCCCAAATCTTCAAGTTCATAATTGCAAAATTCTGAACTTGACGATTTGGGCAAATACTCTCCGTGAAATCAATCGAGTAAATATCGAAATTCAAAAGAAACATATTATTGTAATCCTTGCGTTTTCCGTCTCTTTAATGGATGATCGGAGAAGAATGGATGACCTGATGAAAACATTCTATTGAATATGGGATAGAATAGATTAAAGAAGTTCGCACGATCTCCTACGTGGCGGCTTGTGCACTGGCCGGATCTCCGCCCTGGGACCTGGAGGCAAAAGTTCTCGCGTCACTGTAGTGGCGCGAGGAAGCGCATGCGCTGGGCGAGCGAAAACCGACACATGGAGCTGCGTCAGTCTCAGCTTCGCGAGGTCCTCGCCATCATCGAAGCGGTCCGGCCGGTGCTCGAGCGCTGGCTCGGGAGGAGGCATGGCTCCCTGTCGTTTCGGGTGACGCAGGTGCTCTGCAAAACGGTTATGTCGCAGAAGGAGGCTGCGGAAAAGGAGAGGGAGTCCTCAACCTCCCACCCGGCCTGCAACAGGCGCACCGGGCGTCGGCGGAGGGCGGTTATCACCCTCTTCCAGCCGCCCTAAATGGGTCCACGGGTCATCCCGGAACAAAAAAAAAGGCTAAAGAAGTTACTGGAAAAATTGAAGTTAAGCGTTACAAAAATGGTTAGTGATGTGAAAAAATAATATTTATAGCTTTTCAAAATACTCACTTCCAACCTCAATGCACTTATGCATTTGGGTGAATCAGCTTTTGAAACAAAAAAACATGTCTTACTGAGGTCGAAAAATAACTGCCGAAATGCTTCAACGGCATCGGCTGCAGTGTTAAATTATAGCCAACGAAGTACCTATTTCTTTCTACCGTGGGATATAAAAAAAAAGTCCCATGGAGCCAAACCTGGGCTGTACGGAGGATGGGATAACATTTGTACAGCCGGGGGCAGTGGCAGCTGTGTGAGCCGGCGCGTTATCTTGGTGCCGCGAATAACCTTTGTGGGTCACTCGCAGTCTCACAATAGCCTCTCTGCCCTGGTGACATTTCGCATGAGTTACTGCAGTTGTATATTGCCGGGCCTGGGGTCAACGTTCATGTTCTTTTGGCCACGTTTAAATTTACGAAGCCAATGAGTATGAGAGATGCATGCAGACGTATGAACGTATGCCCGACACATCCATGTATTTTTGTAAAAAATATATGCATAACAGAAAAAGAGAAGTTGTTATGGCGAGAGGCCTATGTGTGGAATAATATCAGTGGACGTTGTATGGCTGAAATGATGATGATGATAAAGGTCAAAATATTGGTGGGCGAGGGCGGTATTTTTAATTTTTTGCCCACCTCGAAAATTTCAAGATCCGGAGCTGCATGTAAGTGGGTATTAGCATGTACTTAAACATTAATTTATCATGAAGGACAACATTATAATTCAAGGCGTTTTTAAAGACAATGTAAAATGTAGGTGTAGGGTAAATGTTTTAAATAAAACAAAAGAAATTACTTTTTTACCCTAACGTACGTATTAACGTGGTGTTAATTTACCTATAACCTACTATATTCAGACAGTGCCACTGTATACACACATCAAAAAAAGTTTGTGATCACTTTGAAAAATCGAAATCTTTTTTGTTACGGTAGATTATATTATGATTTCTGCTTCTATTTAGATTTATTTCACAACATAGACACTGTTTTAAATTAATATTAAAAATGTTACCAATTAACCGGCTATATATTTGTGACCAAATAGGTAATATTCCGTAAAATGTTGTTTCGGTGTGGTGAAAATATGGCAAATAAATCATTTCGCAAATGAAAAAAGTTCAAAAGAGGCTTAGTTAGTCCAATAACAAGAAAATATTTTGTAAGTCGGCGAAATATAGTTCGGTAAAATAATAGCTATGACATGATACTTCGATGATCTAAAAATATGTCAAATAATGCATATAGCAAAAAAGTAGACGGTCAAAAATTTTCGGTAAAATGAAATTCGAACAAAAAGAAATGCTCTGGAGAACATGTCCGATGAATGTTGCAAGGTGGTGATCCACCCTGACCGAGTACCGCACGCCCAGTACGCGCGGCGCTATAACGCACCCACCACCAACTAAGTGGCAGCCGTGGTGGCAGGCACTGACCATACCGTCGGCAGAGATATCGTGCTACGTGCGCACAACGGAGAGCTATCCGCCGCCACTCATAGGCGATGTTTTTCAGTTCCCGATCATATTCTGAAAAGGTCAGGAATTTGGAAATTCCCCAGATGAATCCGCAGACTAGGCGTCCCGTGACCAACAAAAAAGTATCGTGTTTGGATTTTTACGCTTACCATACTAAGGTGCCCGATAATGCTTTTAATCTGCTGTTGCGCAGGCAACTTCTACATCAGTTCTTGGTGGATATGTAGATATATCAAGATAGAAAAAGAATGCTTAAGACCTTTGAATCAAAGTAAATTGCGGGCAAAAAATTATATTTATTTACAGGATGCTCTGAGAAATGATGCACAATTAAGCCCTAATAATGTAGGACAAATGGTCATCCCCCCTTCCTCGGTCTTGAACAGCGTCAAGTTCAAGATACCCGCATGAATACACGCAAGACGGTCTATCAAGTTTACGTGTAACCGATCGACACGACCTCATTGCTTAAACTTCAGAAATTGGTGGCTCTACTCACGTAAGGTCAAATATATTTATGGCGAGTCGCACTGCTTCATGTACTCCATAGAGTGGCAAAAACGCGGATAGCCTCACGTACATCTTTTATTGTGGCTAAAAGAAAAATTGCGTCCCAGTCAAATTGACGACATTATTAGCGCGGAAATTCCCGATGCCAACACTGACAAAAAGCTACTCGATACAACCATCAAAAACATGATACATGGGCCATTTGGTGTACACAACACATCATCCCCATGCATGAAAGACGGGAAGTGCGCCAAAAACCCCCCGAGCGCTATTATAAAGAACATACAGACTAGCTTTAATGGATACCGGCAGTACCACCGGGTGTGTAATATGTGGCATAATAACAGATAATATAATATCACTTGAAGTAACTTTTACATGATATAATTTTCATATGCTATAAGAACAAATAACCTAATTTCATGTGATCTAATGTTATATTTCATATAAACTTCTTTTGCTATAATAACATTTAGTATAACGTTCATTTCATATAATTTTCAATTTGTATAATGATCTTTTTATATAACGTTCAGTTGACATAATTTTCATATTTACTCATTTTCAGCCAAAATTCTGTAATGAATACGTAAATATCAGGAAATATCATACTATTATAACGTCATCTAACCCAAATGATTCACAAACACTAGAGGGATTTGGCGTTAATGGTCACTGTTCTAACCTAACCCTAATAATTCACCAAAACTAGAGGGGATCTGGCGCTATATCTGACGCAGGTTATATGGGACGGATGATACCTAATGCCCCTTCCTCGCGGACCTCGAGTGCGAGCAGACGTGCCAGTGACTACTCTCAATATTTTTAGTAATATTTAATACGTTTTGTAATCAAAATTAATAAATTGAAAAATAGGAGTGCATAAATTGTAAGGAGGTGTTTTTATCTTATTCGAGCGGGCTACTCCAACGGGTAAGCGACCATCTTTGCTTCACACGTCATACTGCTGGCTCCACCCTTGCTACGTCACCCTTGGGTTGCAACGTCAGAATCAGAAGAGTCAGAAGATTGACACGGGACATCGTGCTATCTCCGTCATTCTCAGCGAGACCCCGCCTACCGCTAGTACTTATGACCACATGGCGCAAGTAAGCACCTCCCCTTACTTATGATCTCCTGGTACACGTTGCGCTGTAGCTTCGTTAGTGCATATTTTTGAAATTGAGGGGACTAACACATAACTGTTTTATAATAAACTGTCAATAATAAAATCAGGTGACAGTCCACTGACGTACATGATAAGCTAATACATCAAAACTACTCGCTTTGCTGTCACCCTGGTACCTCGCCGAGATTGTTATACATCATGCCACTCAGACGTACCCCACCGCCGATGCCTTTGACTCGCAATGAACCGACGCCGAACGTTACTGAAGATGTTAGCGCGCCGATTCCTGATACGGAGATGACTCCTGTTCACAAATGTTCCGAGGCAATGTTGTCGAACGAATTGCGAACGAATTCTGAACCTGATTTACATCTATTAAAAATGAATGTTACAGAGCGTAAAAAAAGGAAGCTCGAGGGGGATGACATCACAAGTCTTATGTCCACCATTAAGGAAATGTTTGACTCTTTGTCTAACGACCAAAATGAGCGCTTTCAGGATCTTCTGGGCTCTGTAAACGACTTACGAGAACAGAATGCTGAGCTCACGAAATCTGTTGAGATGATGTCGCAAAAGTATGATGACTTTATATCCCGTATTATTTCTTTAGAAGATGCAAGAAAAGAAGATAAAAAATACATCAACTCCTTAGAGCTAAAGATTGAAAACTTTGAACGCAAGACGCGTGCTTCAGGCATAGAAATACGCAACATTCCGAAGACAAGCAAAACCGAATCTAAATCTGATCTCTGTCATCTAATTCAAGCTATGGGTAAATCGGTCAGCCTTGATATCCAGAACTCGGACATCAGAGATGTTTACAGGATTACCGCCAAGGACTCCTCGAACCCAATAATCACGGAATTTACTTCGATTATTATGAAGGAGAATTTACTAACGGCGGTGAGAAATTACAATAAGACTAAACAAAAAGGTGAAAAATTAAATACTAGCCATTTTAACTTACCTGGTCCTGTAAAACCTGTTTTTGTTGCTGAAACTCTAACTCAGAAATCACAGAAAATATTCTTTTTGGCTCGAGCGTTCTCAAAGGAGTATGGGTTTGCATTTTGTTGGACATCAAGAGGAGTGGTTTTCATTCGTAAAAGTGAGAACGTTACACGAATTAAAATTGAGAATGAAGCAGACTTGGAGAAGTTGAAAGTCGGTATTTGACTATTTTTTAATTTCTTTTTGTTGATAAGAGCTACTTCCTATGTTATTAACATAATCTGCTTGTTTATTTGCTATGTTTCATTCTGTAATAATCTTAAACATATATTTAATTTACCATTGTTCACAATAACACAATCATATTTCACTATTTACAATTCAATTGCTTATGAATATAAAAAATCTGCTGATCTATACTACCATACGCCCAGTTTCTACGCTTGCTTAGCCATATCAAACTACTTTCAGTCATTGCCTATTTTTGCCGTATATATGTCTAAACATCATAATTCGATAACGTCGTAGATTTATCTAATGACCTGGACAATTACAGTGTATCTAAAAGTATCGAGTGCAATGTGGAGGACTGTCGGCAATTAGTACGTACTACGTCATCATGTCTTTCAATTTTAAGTCAAAACATCCGTAGCATTAACTGTAATTTTTCTGGGTTTGAGGTTTTACTTGAAAGACTCAAACTTAACGTAGACGTAATTATTTTAACTGAATGTTGGTTAGCATATGCACCAGTTGTTCCACCTTTGCAAGGTTACCAAGTGTGTACTACGCGTGTTAATCCATTACAAAATGATGGGGTTGCTATTTATATAAAGGACATGATTATATTTTCGGTTGAGGAACCATCAATTATGGATGCAAACTCTCTACTTCTTAGAATTGGTTCAGACACTGTTATTCTGGCCATATACCGTTCACCATCCTATACTAATCTAGATCAGTTCCTAAAATCTTTAGATAGCACTCTACAAAACCTTAAGCAATATAAAAATGTTGTGATAACAGGGGATATTAATATTGCTATTAATGCTGACAAACCACACAAAAACCTAGACCAATACCTTAATCTTGCAGCTTATCATTCACTTTTACCGTCACATTCTTACGTTACTCGTGACATTAGTGGCACTTGCATTGATCATGTCTTATTGAAAACCCAACATTCAGCAACGACGCTTGTGATTCAGGCCAGTCTCACGGATCACAAACCGGTTTTCCTATGCTTACATAAGGAACAAAATCGAAGTTGCTCTATTAGAACCGAAATTAAAACAAATCATGACCAGCTTGAAAAAGATATAGCTAACATCGACTTTACTCCAATTTATAATTCACTACACCCAGATCTCTCTATTAATTATTTTATAGAATCTTTAACTCTAGCAATTAATAAAAATACTCAAACTATTCCCTTGGCAAGACGTAAAAAAATTATTAAACCGTGGATTACCCCGGGTCTTTTACGTTGCATGCGAAACAGAGACAAACTGCATAACAAACTGCGGAAGTACCCAAAAAATGAAGTGCTTAAGACCACATACACTCGTTATAGAAATTTTTGTAATGCACTCTTGAGAAAAGTGAAAAGAAGTTTTGAGAAAGATCAAATAGCGAATGCAGGTAATGACAGTAAAAAAATCTGGCACGCGATCAAAAATATCACTCACACCACTAAACCAAAACAATCCTCTAAGGAATTATTAAAAATGGCCCCTACCTCTAATGAGTCAGTTAACGAAATCAATAACTACTTTGTACAGGTTGGCAAGACTTTGGCAGAGACTATTCTGAAGAAAAATGGAGACATGAATACGCATAATATCGCCATTATTCAATCTTCTCAACCATCTATCAACTCTTTCGTATTATTTGATACCGACCCTAGTGAAGTTAGCAGTATAATTATGAGCCTAAAAAATGATTGCGCAGTTGGTTGGGACAAGCTATCAAACAGGTTTCTTAAGAAATTTAAAGACGTCCTGGTGCCTCCGTTGACCTTTTTATTTAATCACTGCTTTCACGTTGGAGTCTTTCCCGCTGCCTTAAAGAAATCAATTGTTGTACCGATTCATAAGGGTGGTGACAGGGACCGTATCTCCAATTACAGGCCTATTTCTTTATTACCAGCTGTCTCTAAAATTCTCGAGAAATTGATCAACACCAGACTGATAAATTACTTAGAAAAGCAGAAGCTACTTTCGGATAATCAATTTGGTTTCCGTCGTGGTCGGTCCACCTCAGATGCAGTTCATGCTGTAACCGATTTTATTGCAACTAACCTAGATGAGCGGAAGAAATGTTTAGGTATCTTTTTAGATTTAGCAAAGGCCTTCGATACGGTTTCTGTCCCCATCCTGATGCGCAAGCTAGAGGCGATAGGTATAAGGGGTACTCAGTTGAATCTGTTTGGTAGCTACCTATCTGATCGTTACCAAGCGACGGCTATTGAAGGCTACTTGAGCGATGACCTGCCGGTGACTTTCGGAGTTCCGCAGGGTAGTGTTCTTGGACCAACATTATTTCTAATATACTTAAATGATTTATGTACGCTCAGGCCGTCAAATGGTATTTTAGTTTCTTACGCAGACGATACAGTTATTTTGCTCTCAGCCAAATCCTGGCATGAAGTCTTCGATGCTGCTCAAAATACTTTTAATACTGTATCCAAATGGTTGACTGATAATGTGTTGACTCTAAATGCCGAGAAAACAAAGTATATAACCTTTTCAATCCGGGATTCCGGTGGTTCTATGGATGACTTCCACTTAGTGGCTCACAATTGCAAGGCCTATGACTCCAATAAGTGTACCTGTAGTAGGCTGGAGCAAACCAAACACATTAAGTATCTTGGAGTGATTTTAGAAGAACACCTAAACTTTACAGAACATATTGCGGTACTAAGTGGAAGGGTTCGGAAACTCATAATAGTCTTTAAAACTCTCAGATATGTCGCTGACCCCAAACTAGTAAAGCAGGTTTATTATGCCCTATGCCAGAGCTTGATTTCGTACTGCATTAATTCTTGGGGTGGTGCTCCAGCTACCACCATTAAATGCATAGAAATTGCCCAACGTGCTATCCTAAAAGTGAGCACTTTTAGACCATTTATGTTCCCTACTAAACTACTGTACCAGGAATGTGAAGTGCTCACAGTCAGGCAAATATTTATCTTAGGAATAATTCTCCAACAGCACAGTAATATTATATTTGACCCTCATAAAAATATAAATCGACGAAGGGGTAGGGTTTGTGATACAGCAAAAAGGTTTCACTCGTCATTTATCCGAAGGTTCTTCTGTTTTCTTGGCCCATTTATTTATAATAAAGTGAATAAACTAATTCCAATTTACGGCCTCAATAAGAATCAATGTAAAAAGGCAGTTGTAGCCTGGATACAAACCCTAGGATATGACGAAACCGAAGAACTTCTAGCGGTGTTACGGTGATTGCCAGTGATAAGTCAAAAAGATTGTAAGACTAAGTATTTTCTCAGAATCTCTATTGATCATTGTTTTTATTTAGTATAGATATTGCATCTTAATACCAAATTATTATTCATAAGATTGTAATTGAAGTTATTCACACATCCTCTCTCACACACACACGCACCCCAGCACCAAACACAAAGAGAGGTTCATTACTCATTAGTATTGTATGTTTTTTATTTTTAGTTCTTGTGCTCATTTTGTTATTTTGTAGTTACTTGCCTTATTTGTATTAGGAAGGCTAGTCTGACCTAATTTTTCTGCGGGGAAATGGCGTCTAATGCTGAAATACAGGTTTTCAACCTAGTTCGGCAATAGATTCTGTCCTCTACTAATCTGTCTTAAAATATCTAGCCCATTTAACGATGTAAACTTTTTGTGAAACAGTATTTGTGAATAAACTTTATTATTATTATTATTATTATTATTAAAATGCGTATTTATTTATTCCGCCACCAGCACGGCTAATGAAAATGACAGGCTTTCGAAATCTAATCAGTTACTGCAAAAAAATACAAAACAAAGTAGAAGTTTCTAAATTATATTAAACGTTACTTATAGATTTTGAATATTATAGTAACTGAATATTATGCTGAATATTAGTTCAAATGTGCATTATGAAAAATGTTCATTATACCATATAAAATTAGGTAAAATGAAATTATATCAATAATTCATTATATCATTTTATCGTTATACTAGCTTATGCCAGCGACTTCGTTCGCGTGGAAGTCATAAACAATTACTACTTGACTAGGTACTCAATAGCAATTATAAATTTCACTGACGGATAGTGCACAGCCTGGTCTAGAAGCAAGAAATGTTGTTAAGGAAAAATAAAAATGTTAGAAAATTTCGAGGTCAAATAGGAGACGAAAGTTTGTCTTTTATGCCAATAAAAAACCCTGCGGTGCACACGGTTTATGTACCTACTTAAAACAATGCTGTGATCGGGAGATATCATGACAAAAAAGTGATCATAAAATTGAAATTAATACCATATTACTAAAGTCTACGGTCCCTTGAAGCTGTGAAAAAATCAAACTTCTAAGTTAACGTGAAAAAAGATACGGCCGTTTATGCCGCAAAAAACGTATATTTCGACACCCTCAAACGAATAAAATCTTATAGCAGGGTACTTCCCGTTGACCTAGAATTATGAAATTTGGCAAGTACGATATTACTTGCCAAATTTCATAATTCTTCTTATACTGTAAGTACAGGGAAAAGTCTGAAAACTATACATTTGTAATTAAATCATAAAAAATATAGTATTTATTTAAAGTACGTAATCAATCATCGAGGTATGTACGGTCATAATCGAATGGGTGACCAAATCACGGAATTTGAACGGAACCCTCGGTGGGCGAGTCCGACTCGCACTTGTCCGGTTTTTTGAATAAATTCGGATTGAGTTTTCAAACATGTGTCAAAATTAAAAGTAATTTAAATCAAAAGCACTAAGGAGTATTGATATCAACTTCGATGCAAATCACTCCCAAAATAACTTTTTACCCCTTTTTAACCCCGTTAGGCGATGAGTTTCAATAAAATAAAAAATACGTCTTCCATCAATTCTGTTAAAGAATGTTTATGCAAAATTTGAAGTAGAATCACGTTGTCCCATACAAACTTTTACCCCGTTTTTACATTATAGATCGTACAATGTGGTGTACAGATCTGTATTGCAATAAATCGTCCCCTTCACTGCGATTTGGGTAACATAGATGGATTATTTTCTGCCGCGTTTTCGAGGTTCAAAGATATTCAGGTTTTATTTCCAATGTAGTTCGGAGATCGGTATTTTTGTGTTTTGTAATACTCCTCTAATATAATTAAGCTACGTTGTTTAAGGCATTTTGCCAAACGTTTTACACGTGCAGCCTATGGGTCAAGCATGCAAAAAAATCGTACAACGCCCTGCGTGTTCTCTACAATAATGATTTTAGAGCGCTGATGAAGCTGCCTCGCTACTGTAGCGCATCAGGTATGTTAATGAACACAAATATTTGCAGAGATTATTCTCAAGCGAGTTGTGTCCCTGATCCGCCAAATACGAGGCAGTTCCATCAGCTACCTTCACCTGTTCGCATGGAAGATGGATTTGGATCTGGATTGCCCAATAATGTGGTACTGGACCGGGCATATTGAGCACTTCGGATCCAAACCTAAATTTAGACTAAGAGCATGTTTTTACGCAATCAAGCATAATCCATTGGACGATTATTAAAATTGTATCTTGAGAAAGCTACTTTTGTACGCGGACCAAGCCGCGGGCAGAATCTAGCGTATACTATATTGAAAGGGAATGAGGAATCCATACTTTTTTCTATACTTAATATTATTAATGTGAAAGTAACTCTGTCTGTTACGCTTTCACGATGAAACGGCTGAACCGATTTTCATGAAATTTGGTATAAAGCGAGCTTAAACCCTGGGGAAGGACCTAGGCTACTTTTTAATCCGCGACTTTGTCTGCATCCGTGATAACCGACATTCTCGCAGACGAAGTCGCGGGCAAAATAAATAACGAAATTAAAACTAAATTAAGTTTAAAAAATTTAAAATAAAAATTAAATTGAAAATTTAAAAAAACCCCCAATGTAAAACATAAAATTAAGCGATTATTTAAAAAGTCAAAAATTTTGTTTAGCCATCAAATGATTGTTCGTTGAAATGGCGCCATAATGTCGCGGCGGAGTACCGCTGAGTTTAAAGCAATAACTAAATAGCTAAAATAGCGAACTCATGGTGGACTGGATGAAACTGGATTTGCAACAAAAATTTGATCGTATCGAAGCAAGTTGGTCGGAAATGCTGGTAAATTAAGAGATAGTCAATTAAATGAAGGGTCTGCCTTACTTAAGCGGTACCCCGCCACGATATTATAGCGCGATTTTGACGTACAAACATTTGATGGCTAAACAAAAGGTATTATTTTAGACTTTTAAATAATCGCTTAATTTTATGTTTTCGTTGGGGGTTTTTTTAATTTTTTAATTATTATGTGTGTGTTTTTTTAATGATGCAGCGTTCGTGCTATAATGACTCGTGTCAGTACAGCACGAAGTGCGTTGTAGGTATTCGCTTTTGAATTTGTATTAGCTATTTTGGCTTCACTCTGAATGTTCCGCGCTGTCTATCTGCCTTTTGTTTCATAATCTGAGTACAAAACAATAAAACAGTTCAATTGTTTTTCCATATAAAAAGGCTTTCAGTCCTAGCTTACGCTCATTCAGAAATCTGATTTAGTCAATTTTAACGGATTATAATAAATTTTCGCTGAAGTTTTACGAGCAAGAATAGTAATTCTGCGGGAAGAAGGATACACCAGGAGAGAAATAGCACGCAGAGTTGCTATATCCCAATCCTGTGTCGTGACCACGTTGCAGAGGTACCACGGGATGGATAATTTAGTTGACCGACCCCGCAACGGTCGCCCAACTGTTTTGACTGCTGCCCAAAAGCGCTATATTAGATTGCTGGTAGCCCGTGATTCAACAATCAACGCTACTAAAATAAAAGCAGATGTTTGGGCCGCCTCTGGGCTTGAGTTGGCACTGAGACCATTCGAAATTGCTTACACCAGGCTGGATTACGAGCACGGAGGTCTTGGCGAGTCGAGGCTAGGCTTCGTCAAAATAAAGAAGAAAACATTTGGCAAAACTGTGTCTTCGTTGACGAATCGCGAATCAGTACTCATCCAGATAGCCGATGTGTCCGTGTCTGGAGCAGACCAGGAGACCGTGAACGGCAAAGAACTGCCACTGGAACAGTTCAGCAAGGCGAGAAATCGGTGTCCTTTTGTTGTGTTGTGAATATGACATCACAAGGTTAGACTGGCCTGCCGGCTCGCCTGTCTTAAACCCAATAGAGCACGCGTGGGATGCTCTTAAGCGAGCTGTTTGGAACTGACAGCCACGTCCCCAGACAGTGCTAGAGCTCAGGGAAGCCGCTATTCAAGAATGGCACAGGTTACCCCAAGAAATACTGGATAACTTGATTCTCAGCATGCCTAGGAGGATCTTCGCATGTGTTCGAGCCAGTTCGAGTTGTATTATCTAATATATATAAATCTCCTGTCACGATGTTTGTCCGCGATGGACTCCTAATCTACTGAAGCGATTTTAATGAAATTTGTACACCGTGTGCAGTTTGATCCAACTTGAAAGATAGGGTAGGTGTAGGGTAGGTGTAGGGTAGGTGTAGGGTAGGTGTAGGGTAGGTGTAGGGTAGGTGTAGGGTAGGTGTAGGGTAGGTGTAGGGTAGGTGTAGGGTAGGTGTAGGGTAGGTGTAGGGTAGGTGTAGGGTAGGTGTAGGGTAGGTGTAGGGTAGGTGTAGGGTAGGTGTAGGGTAGGTGTAGGGTAGGTGTAGGGTAGGTGTAGGGTAGGTGTAGGGTAGGTGTAGGGTAGGTGTAGGGTAGGTGTAGGGTAGGTGTAGGGTAGGTGTAGGGTAGGTGTAGGGTAGGTGTAGGGTAGGTGTAGGGTAGGTGTAGGGTAGGTGTAGGGTAGGTGTAGGGTAGGTGTAGGGTAGGTGTAGGGTAGGTGTAGGGTAGGTGTAGGGTAGGTGTAGGGTAGGTGTAGGGTAGGTGTAGGGTAGGTGTAGGGTAGGTGTAGGGTAGGTGTAGGGTATGTGTAGGGTAGGTGTAGGGTAGGTGTAGGGTAGGTGTAGGGTAGGTGTAGGGTAGGTGTAGGGTAGGTGTAGGGTAGGTGTAGGGTAGGTGTAGGGTAGGTGTAGGGTAGGTGTAGGGTAGGTGTAGGGTAGGTGTAGGGTAGGTGTAGGGTAGGTGTAGGGTAGGTGTAGGGTAGGTGTAGGGTAGGTGTAGGGTAGGTGTAGGGTAGGTGTAGGGTAGGTGTAGGGTAGGTGTAGGGTAGGTGTAGGGTAGGTGTAGGGTAGGTGTAGGGTAGGTGTAGGGTAGGTGTAGGGTAGGTGTAGGGTAGGTGTAGGGTAGGTGTAGGGTAGGTGTAGGGTAGGTGTAGGGTAGGTGTAGGGTAGGTGTAGGGTAGGTGTAGGGTAGGTGTAGGGTAGGTGTAGGGTAGGTGTAGGGTAGGTGTAGGGTAGGTGTAGGGTAGGTGTAGGGTAGGTGTAGGGTAGGTGTAGGGTAGGTGTAGGTAAATAGGCAGGTAAGTAGGTAGGTAGGATAGGGACAGGACAACGTCTGTCGGGTCAGCTAGTATTCAATATAAACCTTTATTAATAAATTGTTGTTTTAGTTTGGTTAAACAGTATTTTTCTTTTTATCAAATGTTTGTTACATTGTGATTAATTACTAATTTTTTTTTATAAAAATGAAAAATATTTCTTTAAATTTCAAACAGGGCTATTTAAAGAAAACACACAACAAAGATTTTTTCTTGATAAAGTTCAATTTTTAAAGTTATATCAGCTTATGCTAGTGATCAGTAACTTTTTTGATGTGTGTAGCGTAGGACATAGAAAAATGTATACTCTTTGCTAATTTGAGTGCACTTAAGCCAAACTTTATACAAAACACCAAGCAGTAACCCAATGTAGTGTAAAACCATCGCAAAAGTGAAAAACAATTGCCAATCGTGTTTTGTGAAAATTTTTAAACAATTGAACATTAAACATTCAAGAAAGCCCTAATAAAGTGTGAGAACAGAGAATAAAGCTGCGGAGAGTGTATTTCGGCCAAAATGATTAGTGCAAGTGTATAAAAATCCCATGCCCCATGCAAATAATTCATAACCTCAAAAACCGAAGGATAGTGAGTTAGTGACTCAGCGCAAAAGCTGCTGATTTAAGGGGAACTAGCGCCACCATCTAACGGATGCTGCCGTTACCTCTAGCACAATAACGTTTCGAACTGCTGCGAACCTGAGACTGACAAACTCAGTTTAACATCGATAACGTTTCGTCAGAAAATCTAAAGAGAGCGCGCGATGTGTGCACTGTTGACTAATATAATTACATAATGGAAACTTTTTAAAATGAATGAAATAAAGAAATTGCTGTTAAGAAATAAAGAATTCTCTGGCTGCATATCTAGTATGCAGCCAGAGATTAAACAACAAAAATAGGAAATGCTGGAAATGAAGGAAGACATAATAGTCCGGGTCCTATTGGGAAATGTGTGACAATTTTGAGTACAGCAATGCCACTTGGTACGGATGTTATACACGTCCACCTAAGCTCAAACAGCCCGGTAGACGGACTGAACTCCGCGACCGGAAGGGGGGAGGGGGGGTTAAAGGTCGGACCTCCCGGCACTTAGAAAAAAAATTATAGCGGATTTATTTGGTTTTTTGAATCAAGTTTGGTGTCGTTTTCAGGTAAATCAATAGTGCCCCGTTGAATCGTCATACCAGTTTTGTAGGGTTCCGTAGCAAAATATGACGCAATACCTTAAATAATAAAGTTTTGTCAGTTCTAGAAAAAAGTATGTTGGCGCAGTGGTTGAGCGATTGACTGCTACGCAGCGTGTTGCGGGTTTGAATCCCCCCCAGGGTAAACATTTGTGTGATGAGCACTTGTGTTTGCCTTGTGTCGTATTAAAAATGGATTTGTGTATGCATATCAACTGTCTGACACCAATAGTACAGGGTCTCCTTAGTTTAGGGTCAGATGGCTGTGTTTGAAATGTCCCCACATATTATTATTATTACATATCCTTTTCTTAAGTGATGGCTCCGAAGTTCTGAGTAAAACTACTCTGACTGATAATAATAGCACCGTGCAATCACGAAGAAAAGACTCCATAATAATGCTAAGAACAGGAGACACGGATGTCGTAGTACCAGCCATGTCTTGTGTTTCAATACGACAAGGTCTAGAAGAACTATGAGTTATGAACTATGTTGTGTCACATTCGGTAAACCAATTAAGTAAGGCCTTGTTTTGGCTTGAAACAAGAAAGAAAACCATTCTTCAGTGTTATATGTTTGTAAATCATGTCAAGAAATTATTTTGGGTATATAAAAGGCCCTTTACCAAAACATGAAAATAATTGTGACACGACAAATATTGGTGATTTCTTTCTGTTCCGGTGTGCACCCGTAGTTCTTCGAGACCTTGTAGTATTGGAACACAAGATATGGCTAGTACAAGGACATCCGTGTCTACTGTTCTTAGCATTATTATGGAGTGTGGAAACAGCATCAGCCAGATGAAGCATCAGGCTTCGTTGTGATTGCACGTTGCCATATTATCAGTCGGAGTAATTTTACTCAGAACTTCGGAGCCATCACTTAAGACAACGATATTTGAAACATATTTTTTTCCAGAACTGACAATTTTTTTTTAAAGTACTCGGTGTTCAGATCATGCCCATCAGTAACAATAAATGAGTGCCGCAAATATTTACTTACGAAAAAGGACAGGCAGATGGAGAACTAATTACCTCCTACAGAAGCTGCTCTCAAACAACATACCTTGAGAGCAATTTTCCGGATGTTCATCTTTGGAGGCATTGCCTAATTAAGATTCAACATATTCCTTGTCCATCGGAATGGGGTTGGCAGAAAGAGGATGAAACTTGGGGGCCACTGTGGACCCAAAATCCTATGGCTGCTCTAGCATGCCTAGAATTGATTAGATGTCGGTGCTTGAAATCTTGTAGTACAAGATGCAACTATTTAAAACTTCAGCTCAAATGTACTGAGCTATGTAACTGTGGCACCTCCACAGTTATATATAAGTAAGTTATAAATAAAATTGACATTTAGAAAAGTACTTTTTATATTTATCTTTATTTGTAACAATGTTGCCTACGACTTCGTTTATGTACTCTGAAGATGATAATTTTATATGAAAAAATAAAATTTTAATATAATATTAAAAGAAGAAAGAAAAAATAAGAAAAATATCAATTAATTGGTATTATTTTAAATATATATAACAAATACGATGTTATTATATAGGCACTTACATTTCTATTTGTAGATATGAAAGCACCTGTCAATATCTTATTTTTTGTTAATCGCAGTTCGTTTTTCGGGTCTTTTTGCGTACCGCTGGGCTGCGCTGACGTACGTCGCAGTACGTTCAAAATTTTATTTAACATTAAAAATAGTTAAATGTATATTTATTGTTATTGTTTTTATAATCTACATTAAATGGGCTTTCAGACAGTATTTTTTATAAACCAAGCTTCATACAAAAAACTGAAAATATAAGGGTCTGATTGAATTATGTTGCTACTAAAACTTTATTATTTTAGGTATTGCGTCATATTTTGCTACGGAACCCTACAAAACTGGTATGACGAATGCACGGGGCACTATCGGTCTACCTGAAAACGACACCAAACTTAATTTAAAAGTCCAAATAAATCCGCTATAATTTTTTTTCTAAGTGCCGGGAGGTCCGACCTTTTACCCCCCCTCCCGGTCGCGGAGTTGTCTGCCTACCGGGCTGTTTGAGCTTATGTGGACGTGTTTAACATCCGTACCAAGTGGCATTGATGTACTCAAAATTGTAACATCCCCATACAAACATTCCCAATAGGACCCGGACTATATAGAGCACTATATACAACAACATAAATGAAAAATTGAAAAACTTGGAAGTAAAAAATGAAATATTAGAGGAAAAAATCGAAAAACAAAGCATGGCTATCAAAGAATTTGAAAGACATTTAAGACGAAACAATTTGATTATGTTTGGAGTTCAAGAACGGGAAAAATCATACCACGAACTTGAGAAAAACATTGTTGATATAATTAATACCAACTTCAACTACCAATACGATTAAACCTATATCGAATCGGTTAGAAGACTTGATAAAAAGAGTGACAAAGTCAGGCCTGTTGTTATAACATTTGCGACATTGGGATTAAAACTAAATATACAGAAGAACAGCAAATGCCTTGAAAATATACCTTATTATGTCAAACAAGACTACCCACTGGAAGTACTCAATAAACGCAAAGAATTACAGGCTCAATTGAAACAAGAACAAAACATTGGGGAAAAAGGCATAAGTACGATAGACTTATTGTAAAGGATGACAATGCAAACAATACTATTCTTAGCCAAGCAAACAAAAGGAATTTTCCGGAGTCTCCGGAATCAACAGAAATTTGCAGGTAAAATATTGCATGCAACAGGAGACAACCATTGAAGACAAACAAAACAACCGATATGAAAAACTTTTTGATACAAAAGCCAAAATTGTTATACAATCAGGAAAATCACATAAATAAAGATGTATACAACGAATAGCAATTACTAACACGCCCCTTTCATGATCTCCCACCACGGCTGGTCCCCGCGGGAGAAATAGACCCTCCCTGCGACCCTAAATACGAGAACTCTTGTAACCCACGAAAGCTTATTAGAACTGGAAAAATCACTAGAAAAATTAAACTATGATATACTAGGCATATGCTAAGTAGAAGACTGGGCGAAAAAATAGAAGAACATGGTAGTTATATACTGCACCACGAAGGTCAGATTGCAGGTCAAAGAGGCCTAGGATTTTTAATAAAACGGACATTGAAGAAACATATACAAGAACTGATAGGCATATCTGATAGATTAGCTATACCAAACATACAGCTACCAGGATTAAAAAAAACATGGTTTATCATACAGTCGTATGCACCAACGGAAAGGGCTGAGTTGCCAACACTTGAAGCTTTCTACGATGAACTGTCACTAGCTTTAAAAACAATGCAGACAAACATATAGTCTTGATGGGTGATTTTAACGCGCAAATTCGGCAAGACAAAACAATAACGAGCAAATACTTGGCAAGTTTGGCTATGGGTCACGTAGTCGCAATGGTCAAAAGCTGGTGGAATTCTTAATGGAGCACAATCTATCAGTTTTAAATACAAACTTTAAAAAGAATGAGAAAAAATAAATGTACCTGGATTTCTCCAGATGGCTCTTATAAAAATGAAATTGATTTTGTAACAAGCAACTACCCTAGAGCTTTCACTGATGCTAAGGTTATATTATAAGCAATCTCAACTTTAATACGGATCATAGCATGGTGCGATGCTCGCTTAGAAAATCCAGTCCAAAATCAAGCAAAAAAACCTAGGAACTTCATAAACACCTGTAAAATCATAAAGACAAAACAATCGAACCAGAAAAAACTGTAAGTCTTTTGACGAAATCAACAAACTGATTAAAAACCGTGAAATGGAAATAACACAGAAGTATGACATACTGGAGAAAGAATTACAATGTATCTCCGATAAGATCAACAACACTCACAGAAATAACTAGTACCAACTAAGAGACTATACCCTGCAACTAATCGAAGAAAAGAAAAAGTACAAAACCGAAAATAAACAAAAAAGAAAACAGAAAGCTTATTGCAGATTTAAGTAAACAAATAAGAGAAAGCATACGAAGAGACCGCAAAGTCAAGAGACTAAAAACGCTCGAGCACCACATCCAAAAAACAGGCGGCGTGAAAAAGGCCTTGAAGGAATTACGAGAAACGGGCAATGAATGGATACCTAGGCTTAAAAAAAGTCGAAAACTACCACTATTAGACAGAACATCAAAGACCTAGCCACGAATTTCTTGCTGTAACTGTATGCTGTCTAAAACCAAATTACCACTGGCTCACATGACAAAATGTTCGCCAATCAATCCAACGAAACGAGCCCAGAACCTATAGCGGATATATATTACCATGCAAAGTGGAAAAGGCATTAATGAGTCAACGAATGGAGAAATCACCAGCGCCAGATAAAATAACTAACGAAATAATGAGGGCAAATATTGAACTGACTCCAATGTTAACGAATATTTTTAATGAAATAATAATAAGTAGCAACATTCCAGAAACATGGACAGAATCTCACATCATCTTGCTGCATAAAAAAGGTGACAAGGAAAACAAAGAAAACTATAGACCGATAAGCGTTATGTCAAACCTATATAAGGTGTTCGCAAAGATTATATTAGACAGAATAAGTGCACTGCTAGACGAACAACACCCAGTTGAACAAGCAGGTTTCCGGAAAGGCTATTCGACCATTGACCATATACATACGATTAAGCAGGTATTAGTTAAATATAGGGAATACAACAAAACGATTTATATAGCTTTTATAGACTACGCCAAGGCTTTCGACAGTTTACATAATGAATACATATTGGAAAGTCTAGACGAACAAGGAATACCAGTTGCGTGTATCAAAATCATAAGAACTATCTAATCGAACAGTAAGTCCAGAATTCAGTTCGAATTCTTATGGAAAGAATTTGGTATACAAAGAGGAGTGCGGCAGAGGGACCCCCTATCCCCAAAATTGTTTCCTGCAGTATTGGAAAATATATTCTGCAGAATAAACTTTTGTAAGTGCGGTATCAATATGGGTCAAGACTTCATCACTGAAGATTCGCTGACGACCTAGTAATACTGAAGGAAAACCCAGCAATTCTTGAGCATATGATCAATAAGCTAAATGAAGGGAGTATGAAGGTTGGACTAAGAACGAACATCATTAAAACCAAATTAATGACTAACAGTGTAAAAACCGAAATTAGGATAAAAGGATATTGGACTATGTGGAAGAGTACTTGGGTCAAATCACTCTACAGAAGATCAAATAACGAAATAAATTAATCTTAGGATCGCAACTACATAGTTGGAAGATATACTGGTCGCTGAAGTAGATAACGAAATCCAAATACTTAGGCAGGTCAATAAAAAGGCCTTGCCTAACGTATGGTTGCGAAACTTGGACCCTCACTAACGCGGCGTCTTACGTAGGCGGTTCAAAGCGAACGCGATTGTGAAGCGAAGCGATGCGGCGACACGCTCATTCAACGCGATGCGATGCGATGCAAAGCGGCGGGTCTGTCCTACGTGCGCGTCCCGCGCGCCTTCGTTCAGTGAGCTCTGTACATTGGTCATGATACAATAATAACCGGTTGTGATATTGTTTGTTCTTTTATCACATTATAGGATTTCATTTTCATTTCATTTCATTTTTCATACGAAGTTCTTGTACAGAATTAACTAAAATTTCTACATTCGAGATTATTACAAAAAGAAAATCACGGTACCGCACCCATTTCGTGTGAAAATGTTAAGTCTTGATCGCGTTTGCTTCGCTTCGCGCCGCGCCGCTCCGCACCCAACGTACATTTGACAAATTAGAACACTTCAATAGGTTTCGACTGTTTGTTGTTTTCGCACCTCGTCGCGCTGCTTTGCGTTCTCGTTGAATCGTTTACGTAAGAGCCACGTTAGGCACTGAGAGCAATGAGAGAAGCATCACGGGATATAAACGCCAGGATAAAATTAGAAACACAGATCTCAGAGAAAAAACCAAACTCACCGATATACTCACACGAATTGATCTGCATATGTGGAGATGGTCCGGACATATGATGCGGGACAAGGTGGAAAAGTGGAGCAGGAAGGTCACGGAATGGCACCCAAGAGACGGCAAAAGAAATAGAGGAAGACAGCACTGAAAGTGGGAAGACGAGCTGTGATTAACAGCGGTACCAAAATGGAGAAGGGTCGCCCAAGATACAGTGGCAACAGTGGAAATCGTTGGAAGATGCCTTTGCTAATAGGCACACCGAAGTGAGAGACATTTTATAGTTTGTTTTATATTTTTTAAGTTAAAGTACACTTTAACTTAAAAAATGTATTTAGTTATCTACTCGGAAAAAAGAGCTTTATTATTATTATTGACGTGACAACGTCTTATAATTCGATAGAGCCGGCTGCACGCACGAAAAAACATGACGTCATGCGGCGTTACGGCGTTAAATGACGTCATGCGGCGTTACCTCGCTCTGCGGCGTTACCTCGCTCTGAGGCGTTCCAAGTGAAAAGTGAATGTGGTGTCAATTGTTTATAGCAACGATAATTACAGCGATAAAGGTAATGATTCTTTCGCGTTGTCACGTTCAACTATCGTCAGTAAACCGACTTTACAGACAACCAATTTTTTTATTAAATTTACCTACAAGCAGCATTAATTTTTTATTATACCTAGATCCCAATATTCCTAACCGGTTAAGTATTAATTTTGGTTTTAGGCAACCAAGCGGTTTTCGAGGTATTTGATCTAGTCGGTACCCTTACGGTGAGACCAAACAGACGTAATTTTGAGAGTTGTGAATCGTTTACTTTCTACTAAAAGTGTGACAACAAACAGGACTTTTTTGTGTGTGTGAAAGAGAAAAGGAACGCAGCGTAAATTACGCGACTCATGATTAGGGTTATTTATTAGTAACATTCCGCTTAAACACGACTCACTCAACCGGCTGACACACTGACTAACGCCAGTGATTAGGATGAGATACCAGTATGTGAATGAGACCTACAGAAACGAACTACATTACACTGCCTAGCTTATGGGTCGCAACTGCAATACTTTGTGTGTTCCGGTAGCACTACCCACTCGAAATACCCACAGCCCACACTGTACTTACTTTAGGTAGGACTTCAGTCTTACGCACAACATAATACTTGGTAAGTAAAGTTAGCAACGAAAACTGATTAACACCACAGATGCAAAGGTTATTAAAAAGTCCACACAAATAATTAAAAATACAAACTATTTATCGAAGATACTTATCGATCACTATGATCGATGTAGACTGTAGTAGGTACTTACCTACATGAAATACGGAGAAGCAGTTTTTAATCCCTTGCATATTCATATTACCATCATAAACATGAATCTTTCTTGGAACATAAAACTGTGTAGAATTTAATTCATAGTCTGTGTTTCAACTGTTTACAGAAAAGAAAAATATAAGTTGCCCACGATGTAGAAAAATGTTTAGGCATGCTCAAGAACTCATGCAAAAAGTAAAATCAGTAGATAGGAAGACAGTAATGGGCATATGCGACCATTGTCGTAAATATGCAAAAACTAGAAAAAAGCCGTGTACTTGCGACGAAATTGTAAAGAAATATATATCAGTTAAAAATGCAAAAAAAGAAGATGTTAAAGCGGATGTTAAAATATGGCTCTCAAAACTGGGGCACCTTCTTAGAGATAGTATGACGCTCGACAAATCAAAACAAAAAAGAAGTGCGTATTCTGACATACAAATCAATCAAGGTCTGAAGTTACCTGTATCTGAACATGAGCCTGAAATCCAACAAATGTTTTACTCATTATCAGACATAAACATAAAAACAGAAATTAGCAAAACCGATTTAGAAGAAGGTACACACACTGTAACCTTTACTCAACCTAATAAACCGGTGGAAATATCTTTTGCTCAAACACCGCACGAAGGTGATAAAATAAGTTTGATTATTCCGGGCACTTGGATGGCAGATTCAGACACAACTATTGTAGAGAGATATGCAAGTATTAAAGAACTCCAAAGACCATGTCCTAAGGATCGCAAAGAGGAAATTTTCAAAGATTCTGTTCCATTTACTGTACTGAAGAAATCTGATGTACGTGACATCTCAAAAATTGCTCCACGTGAGCAAAAAGAACAAAGTTTGACTCAACTTATTACGGAATATGAAATGGATATAAAAATACCAATACCATCAAAATCATCAAGAACCTCAGAAAGTGACTTGCAATATCGTTATTTCGACCTTGATATAGTCGGCAAATATCAGCACGATAAAATAAGAAAAAGATCGAAGAGTTCTGGAGAGAGACAAAGGGTCGTTGAAAAATGGAAAAACCGCTATATTTCTGAGGAAAAATTAAAATTAAAACGCAGTGTTACCAAATTTGGCTACAAACCAAAAAAATCAAACGTGTCAAAACTAAAAATTATACCCGTAGAAAATACAGGAAACGTTATCAAACCCCAATTTAGTTTTATATTTCCAAAAGACATAAAAAAGGTAACAAAGCAAAAGGCAGCCGATGTGACGTCTTCACAGTTAATTAAAGAAACTCAAGAAAGACAAGATGAGCAACGAAAACCAAAACAAGACCACACGAAGCATTTTTTTGAAAATCCAAAATATGCAGAAAAGAAAAAAAGACTAACCAGAGACAATAAATACAGTGAAATCGATTTGAAAATCAAGGCCGACAGAGAAGAAACGTTTGAACAAGATGGAGATATAACTACAGAACATGAGCTTAAACGGAAAGTTGATGAAAAAATTTACGAAGAAATAAAACAGGAACTGAATGTAAAGGGTGATGTGACAAAAAAAGGGGCTAAAGTCATGAAAGAACAACCGGAACAAAGGAGTAAAGATGATGATCTAATACTGAAAATGAAAATCCCGACGGGAAAAATGAAATCAAAAGATGAAGAAAAGGATAAAAATAGTGAAGACTTGAAGTCAGCAACGAAACAAAAAGATAAGAGTGTGGAGAAAGACAGTAAAGACTTGGAGTCAGCAACAAAACAAAAAGATAAGGGTGTGGAGAGATATAGTAAAGACTTGAAGTCAGCAACAAAACAAAAAGATAAGATTGTGGAGAAAGATAGTGAAGACTTCAAGTCAGCAACAAAACAAAAAGATAAGGGTATGGAGAAAGACAGTAAAGTCTTGAAGTCAACAACAAAACAAGAAGATAAGGGTGTGGAGAAATATGGTAAAGAGTTGAAATCAGTAACAAAACAAAAAGATAAGGGTATGGAGAAAGATAGTGAAGACTTGAAGTCAGCAACAAAACAAAAAGATAAGGGTGTGGAAAAAGATAGTAAAGACTTGAAGTCGGTAACAAAAGAAAAAGATAAAGATGTAGAGAAAGATAGCAAAGACTTGAAGCCAGCAGCAAAACAAAAAGATAAGGGTGTGGAGAAAGATAATGAAGACTTGAAATCAGCAATAAAACAAAAAGATAAAGGTGTGGAGAAAGATGGTGAAGACTTGAAGTCAACAACAAAAAAAAAAGATAAGGGTGTGGAAAAATATAGTGAAGACTTGAAGTCAGTAACAAAACAAAAAGATAAGGGAGTGGAGAAAGATAGTGAAGACTTGAAGTCAGCAACCAGACAAAAAGATAAGGGCGTGGAGAAAGATAATAAAGACTTGAAGTTGGCAACAATACAAAAAGATAAGGGTGTAGAGAATGAACAAAAAATAGACATGGCTAAAAAACAAGAAGAAGAACTACTCCGCAAAGAAAAAGAAGTACAAATAAAAAAACTACAACAAGAAACAAAACTACAAAAAGAAAAAGCAGAACAAGAAACAAAACTTCAAAAAGAAAAGGAACAACAAGAAAGAAAACTACAAAAGGATAAAGAAGAACAAGAAAAAAAATTACTCAAAGAAAAAGATGCAGAAAAAAAACTTCAAAAACAAATAGAAGAACAGGAAAGAAAACTACAAAAAGAAAAAAAAGAACAAGAACGAAAACTCGAAAAAGAAGAACAAGAAAAAAAGCTACAAAAAGAAAAAGAAGAAAAAGAAAAAAAACTTAAAGAAGAAAAGGAAAATCTAGAAAAAAAAGCACAGTTAGAAAAAGAACATAAAGAATTAATGAGAGCGGCAGAAGAATTACGGAAAGAAAAGGAAGCCCTAAAAAAACAGTCCGTTAAAGATAAAGAAAAACCATCGAAAGAGATAAATGAGCCTTCCAAGGCCAAAAAGTCTATTAAGAAGAAACGGGATTCCTCTGATGAGATTAATGTTCCTATAGAAGATATAAAAAAATCAATGAAGCAAGATAAAACAAATATGTCTTTCCAGAAACAAGAGATTGAAGTGGAAATAAAATATACGGAACCTAAACGCAAGCCTTTAAACCTAGAAATAGACAAAAAATTACAAGAATTTGAAAAATTACGAGCTGAACACATAAAAGAGAAAGAGAAGGCCTTTAAAATGAAAAAGCAGCTAGAATATGAGGCACAAGTAGCAAAAGCAAAAGAAGAAGCTGCGCTTCTAGCAAAACTTGTGGAATTAAGAATAAGTCAGGTTAAACTTGTAAAATCTGATGAAAGTCTTATTTTACGATTAGTTCGTGTAAAACAAGCTTCTGTGATGAAGCCACGTGATGTCGCAATGAACGTAATAAATATACATAAATGCCGTCACTATGTGGACCGTTCGGAATTCTGTCCACTTTGCCTTAATTCTGAATTGGAATTAGAAGTTTTAAGCCTAGACAACAAAATAAATCTGACGTCAAATATATTAACAGATATCATAATTGGCGAAAAAATCTTTAAACTACGACGTCGTCTTGAGAAACCGAAACATCCTCAAAGTCCTGCATTATACCGTTCAAATTTCTTTGCACCACCTTTATCTCTGCCCACAAAAGTAGTGGAAATAATTACACAGGAGGCTGAACCTGTACAAAAACCGTCCCAACCTCCAGGCTCAACTTTTTCAAAGAAGATGGTGGATATGGTAAGTGCAGTATTACATAGTCTATTTACAGTAGGTTTGCTATGTTACTTTTATTTAATTTCAAACCCAAAAAAAAGTTATGTAAGTGCCTATTAACCAATTACAAGTTGAAGACACGGTTGGAGCAGTGGTTGAGCGATTGGCTGCTGCGCCGCGTGTCGCGGGTTCAATTCCCACACCGAACAAATATTTGTGTGGCCTACAGATAGTTGTTCCGGGTCTGACTGTTTGTGTATGTGAGTTTTATGTTTTTAAATGCACCCACGGTACAGGAGAAATTTCTAGTGTGAGGCAACGTTTTTTTTTAAATAAAGTAAAAGAAAATATTTTTGACACAAACTGGATATTTTTAAACATATTGCACCATTAATATGCGAAAATGCTCAACTATAACGGCAGTAGTAGAAGCGGTTCATAACAGGAGTAAATAACAATCGAGTGAGTTTTATGTTGTAATACCTAGTTATATAAGGTTCCATTAAAATAGGTGGACAAATTTTAACACAGCGCGTAATTTCAGCACGTCTAACCAAAGATATCCAAGCAAATAAAAAACACATTTTGTCCTAAAATAAGTCGTTACTTGCACTCGAGCCCCGCCGCGGTGCCGCGCGCGCTTTCTCGTAAGTAGATACGTACCCAGTCAGTTCTGTTAACATCATTCAGTGGACTACACATCACCTTTTTAGGATAGTGTTAGGATAAGTAGAAGATAGTGTAGCTGTCTGACACCCATAGTACAGGGTCTCCCTAGTTTGGGGTCAGATGGCCGTGTGTGAAATGTCCCCACATATTATTATTATTATTATTATTATTATTATTATTATTATAGTAGGTAATTACGCGCTACTCGAGAACAGGCCACGATTGGGGGTGAATAAATTTTCCTCGAACACACCAATTTATTATTTTAGGACAAAATAAAATCACTTTAATCAGTGTTTTTTTTTTGGTTAGACGTACTAACGGTGTGTTAAAATTTGTCTACCTATTTTAATGGGACCTTAACTCAGACCAATAAAAAAGTATAGACGGAACATTGCGCTCCTAAAAGTGTGGCGCGTAATACGAAAACGATTCGATGATATATAAAAAAAAACATTTATTGTAGACTATTTTTGTCCATATTTTGTTAGTAACAAAGGTCTTAAATAACTATGTTAGTGCTATACAATGATATTCTAATAAACAGATATGTTATACACTCACAAAACAACCGAATAAAGTGTTCCGCACAGCAGCGGCTGCACACATACACACTTTTCATTCATTTTACAATTCACTACAAGTCAAAATGTTGAAAAGGGATGGCTTGAAAAAACCAACAAGAAAAAAAGAGACAGTTAGTGTTGTCAATTGCGCGTGAATGTAAACAAGCATTATTTATTTTTTATTTTTTTATTTTTTTTTATTTTTGTAATTTTAGGAAAACTTACAGATGATCATGCACAATAGTTCGATTGTAAATAACATTATGAAGGCCAATTACAAGTTTTCACAGATATAAAAAGTATACAAAGATATAATTATATAGGTAGTAGACAGAATAAACTTGACTATTGAAACCGTTGACTATTTTAGGTTTTCAAAGAAATGATTGCAAAGAGTCTTTTTTAACTTGTTCACATTAGTGTGAAAAAGATCGATATCAACGTCCTGGCAAGTCGAATCGAACACACGACACGCCCTAATCATGTACGAGTTTTGTCTGTAGTTCGTTCTTGTCACTGGTGCATACAACAGACGAGGTTTGCGCAAAGACGAATAAGAAGCTCGCAGTCCTATTTTACTTAACAAGTCGGGTACGTCGATGGAACTGTTTGCAATTTTAAACAGAAAAGCTAAATCGGAAATTTTTCTGCGTTCATACAAAGGAAGGATATGAAATTTTTTACACCGTTTAAGATAATCAGATATATATATTAGAGCGAAATTGAATGTACCTTAAGAATTTTCTTTGTATGCCTAAACGATGAATGTAAATGTTATAACTTGGGTTCCAAATTTGAGAGGCATACTCGAGGTGGCTACGAACAAACGAGCAATACAAGATTTTGATTGTCTTTATGTTTTTAGAATCGGTCGAGACCCTGAAAATAAAACCTAGTGCTTTAAATTGATGCTTTGCGAACGATATTGTTCATGTGAGTGTCAAAAATAAGTTTTGAGTCAGAGGAAATCCCAAGATCTTTGATTATATTGACCCTGTATATTGGGGTACCAAGGAGAGTGTAAGGAAACAAAACAGGGTGGGGTTTTCGGGTGAATGAACACACGTAGCATTTAGAAACGTTTAGATCCAACTTATTTAAATTGCAGTAGGCTTGAAAGGTATCTAGATCATCCTGCAGTAACAGAGAATCTGCATGGGTAGTAACCTGTTTCATGATCTTCATGTCATCCGCATACAGTAATATTTTAGAATGCCGAAAACAGGAGGTGACGCCATTTATAAAGATATTAAATAGAAGAGGCCCTAACAAAGATCCCTGGGGAACTCCAGAAGGAATATGCATGGCTCTAGAGGAGTAGCCATTCAGCACTACAGTCTGACATCTTCCCTCAACGTATGACTTGAACCATCTATATAAATTACCCCTGATACCCATCGATAAAAGCTTACGCATTAAGATAACGTGATCGATTCGATCAAAACATTTGCTATAATCGGTATATATAGCGTCAACCTGGGATCGATGTGACATAGACTCCGATAGGAAGTCACTACAGAGAACTAGATTAGACGTGGTGGACCGACCTCTTAAGAAACCATGTTGATTCTCAGTGAAACTGTGTTTGATCGCTGAGTACAGTGGGTGATAGCTATTATCTGACCCACCCTAAAAACAAACGAGTTTAAACCCTCTGTCTGTAACAATAAGGGTTATTCAATTTGTATGAGTTGATCTGACTAGCGCTACTCGATAAACACATACAATAATAAAACAGACACGCAAAATTGATCTTTAAAACGTTAGGATTAGGATATTTATAACTACTTGTTATGCAATTTTGATTTTTATGCGGTAAGACTTAAAGTTTATCACAGTATTGTAAAATAATTATCATTTTAACCTAACTTGTAATAAGTGGGTAGTTGAAAGACAAATGCGTATTCATTGTAAAACTGGTATTCAAATCTTACTAAGGATATGGGTAGGAAAATAAAAAAATACCGTGACTATAACTAAAGCTAGTCTACGCACAATTGCAATGACTACGGGCGAACATTATCTATGTTGCCTTTCTAAATTGCGAATAGCCCACGCCTTTTTAAAATTATTAAATATAATCTTTGTAGCTTTATTAACATGTCTCAATTGAGTGATTATTTAAAATACAAAATAATCTATTTGCACGAGGAGAATATTGGCATCAGAGAGATTGCAAGGAGACTTAATATAGCAGTAAGTGTATTTTTCTAATTTTAAACCACGTTTTTATATCTAGCTATTCCTTGTGCCGTGACGTAAACAAACATTTTTTTTATATACTTAAACGTAAAGTGACGCCGTTTAATTTCTTTGTTTCAGAAAATACTGTGAGATTGTGGTTAAGGCGTTTTAAAGAAACAGGAAATGTTCAAAAGGATCCTCCAGGACCAATGACTAAGAACTTGTGGAAATTGGAGGCCGATTTAATAGTCGCTAATATTTGGAAATGTTACGTGATGTAGGTAATGTTGCCGACTGTGCGTGTTGCTTAGCCAAACACGGATATTTACTTCGTGCAGAGATGCTGTGGTGCAAAATTGGCTAACCAGTCAAGAAGGTGTCATAACAATAAGTTGGCCATCTAAAAGTCCTGATCTGAATCCAATAGAAAACTTGTGGGGTCAAATGATTTTAAACTGAGATTCATCAGAAGTCAGGACAAAAGAAAATTTGGCGCAACTTGTGACTTCAACGTGGGAACTCATGAGAGGAAGTGATGCTTGCTAGAACATGGTGTGCAGTATGCGAAGCCGCTTGCAACAAATTATAGAGAAAGATGATGCTCCACTTCGCTACTAAGACAACATCACCGCCTGCAGTCAACAATACTTACGTCAGTGTGTGTGTTAAATAATCTGTTGTTATCATAATTCCTAAGGAAGTGTTTCATACAATGATGCAGGTTCTTATAACGATCATATTTAAAACTAAAAATACTTTTAAAAAATCTAAAAAGTCTGTAATACATCAAAGTATTTAGTGCTGTTTTGACTAATATTTTATAAGTAGGTAGGTATGTATGACAGTAAGTTAATGTGGTGATGTTATTGTTATAAAATAGAAATATTATAGGTATATTTCTAAACATAATATAACATGTTGATTCACTACATTCAACACTTTGTAAAGCATGTAACAGATTACTTACCTACTTAAAAAATAATAAAAATGGGTATTTTATGGGCACTATTGAAACGAAGAACTGGGCCTCATGTCTGCTATTACAATAGTGTCAGAATAGTCTTTAATTGATTTCGTAATTGTTGATTTTGGCAAGTTTGGTAATCTATTAATATAATGGCGTCGTTATGAAAATCAATGATAGACCATTCTGACACTATTGTAATAGCAGACTTGAGGCCCTGTTTTGTTGTCGTGTTATCAACTTAAACAGAGAATTCACGCATAGCATAAGTAGTTTAGTATTCTAACTTCTTTTATAATGTTGTAAGTAATTAATTTTTAATTATTTTGAATAAAATCTTTATCATTATCATAATTGTTTTATTTGTATTTATATATTATTAATATAAATCTACTTTTCTTAATCTAATAGAAATAGTATTTTCAATTCAAAAAACATAAATAAATATTGAAAATTACAAAAAGTAAAATGTTAGATTCGAACTCGCAACCATGTTGACTCACTTGTTTCCACTGGTTCAACCACTAGATCAAACAGACTTAATTAAGATTGTTGAAATTAACAACTCCATCATGTGACAAAACAGTAGTCACTTTAATTATCTACCTTATTGTTACGTGTTAAAGATTAAATTGGCATAACTATATTCTTTAATATATGCCTACCTTGAACAAGTCGTTCTAGTTCGTACGTATCAAATAACACTTATCTACTGCTAATTGCATAAGGTTAAAATTCGTCTAACTTTTAGTGGGTCAGTTAACAGCTATCACAGACTGTACACTTGTTTATATACTATTTTCTCCAGTACTTTAGCAAACACACACAACTTGGAGATCGGCCTGTAGTTCTCAACAGAAGTTTTTGCCCCTTTGCCCCTTTTTATGTATCGGTGTTATATATGCCGATTTCCAGATCGCGGGTACCAAACCAGTATCAAGTGACCTCCTGAACAAGATCGATAACGGGAAAGAGAGACTTTTGGCGCACTTCGATATGAAAAAGGGTGGCACATTATCAGGACCAGCGGATTTATTCAAATCAATTTGCCTAAGCATCCTATGAACTTCATCCTCACGTATTTCCATAGCATTGATGTCGGATGTACCCTGTATAATGCTGTGATTTGCATCACAGGACACAGGAGCACATTCAGTATCCGAAGCCACCAAAAAGTTGGAATGGAAAAAATTACTAAAAAAGTTACAAATAACATCCCCATCACCAGATGACAACTGCCCGAAGTGTAGCACTGATGGATAGGAGTTCGACTGTTTCCTCTGTTTAACATAACTCCAAAAGGCTCGAGGATTATTACTTATGTTTGATTCTATTTTATTTATGTTATCGTCGAACATTACCGTCTCCAGATCTTTAACGCGTTGTCTTAGTAAAATAAAGCAATTGTAATCTGTAAGATTTCCATATTTTTTAACTTTGCTGTGATATTTAGCTTTTTCCTTTATAATTTCAATCAAAGGGCTTCGGTACCAAGGTGGATACTTAAAATGAGATCCGACTGTTTTGGTTGGTATGCAGGTACTACGGATCATATCCATTACAGAATAGAAGTATGTGACAGCGTCCTCAAGCGACCGACAGTTTAATTCACTCTGCCAATCAACTAGATTAAGTTTATCATTTTTCACCTTCACACGTTTGACGACACGGTTGGCGCAGTGGCTGAGCGATCGACTGCTGCGTAGCTGTTGCGGGTTCGATTCCCGCCCAGGGTAAACATTTGTGTGATGAGCATTTGTGTTTGCCTTGTGTCTGGGTGTTGTTTATCTATATATGTATGTATTTATAAAAAAAAAATGTATTTGTGTATGTATATCAGCTGTCTGACACCCATAGTACAGGGTCTCCCTAGTTTGGGGTCAGATGGCCGTGTGTGAAAATGTCCCCACATATTATCATTTATTATGTTGTAATCAGCCAAACGAAATAAAGATTTAACGTAAGGACGAATCGGAAGGCTATGCAATTGAACAAAGTCGGCAGTAACACATAATGCCCTGTAATGCAAATCCTCAGGCACAAGTGGGTCATCACAACAAGTGACAGCAACGTGGTCGTTGGACAGCACCAGATCCAGAATCCTATTATTGCTATTCAAGTGAGACTTAAACTGTAGAAGATTACACGTGTTGAAGTTGTCAATTAGGTTAGTTTGCACATCACCAAGCAGGTTAGCAGGGTACAAAGAACATCCATCGGCAGCAGGCTGCCACGTTATGTTGGGCTGATTAAAATCTCCAAAAACGACAAACTTGTCTGCAGAATATTTAAATACAATATCGGATAAGTTCTCTGAGAAATTGCCCAACTGGACTGCTAAAGAGTTACCTGCATTCAGGGAACAGATGTAAACAATGCATATGTGCATCTTGTACGAGATTCTGGGTTTTTTTCGCACTAGTGTTAATGTAACCCACATGTCCTCAGCACTGGAGCACCACTCATTGCAAGAATCCGCCACAAGTACGCGTTTAAGCCCCCATAACTTGATTAGTGTTGGCATAGTCGCGATCCCGTCTCCATACGAGATATCTATCGTCGAAAAGTTCAGAGTCAGATATTCCGTCGTTTAACCAGGTCTCAGTTAAGCAAATAACATCAACGCTGTATACATTTCTATAGAAATCTCGAGTTTTTGTTCGTAGACCACGCACGTTTTGATAGTAAAGACTAAGGGACGCCATCATAAATTATAATTAAAAAAAACGAAATAGTAATATGAATATAACAAGTGTAAGGCACATTCAATTCGTAAAACCGGCTATTATTGAGAGTTAGGTTAATTAGCATGGATAAGGGAATCAGTACTTTAACGACAAAGAAATTAGGTGTAATTAGCGAGTAAATGCAATAATTGGTAACATGAAAATAAATGTGGGCACAAAAAACTCGGTATGATAGCAGCAAGCAAAATAAAGCTTTATATGTAAAAGAATAGCTATTAAAATCATAATATATAAAAATTGCGGAATAGTTGACACCAAGCGATAAGAGAACAATAGGCTGCCGAGAATGGAATGTGTGTAAAAAACAAGAACATGTGTATCTCTAACTAAATGAGTGGATGTAAACAAATAGCTTGCCAGAACGTTGAATCGATATAATTAGGATAAAAACTTCTTCAAATCCAGCTCTGATTTAATGTGATGTTTCGGTGAGGTATTATTTTTGCGTAGCATTATTTTACATCTTCTTACCCAAACATGTTCAAAGCCGCGTTCTTTGGCTCTGCCTTTGGTCTTATTTAAAAGGATTTTATTCTCAAACGTTAAGTGATCGTTAACGTAGATCCTGTTCTCGCCTGTCAATCCCAGGTCACTGGAGTTTAGAGTCTTATGCTTCTTCGCGGCCGCTACGAAGTCATTTTTTAAGTAGCTGTTGTGGACTGAACAAATTATGTTTTTATTATGCTTGTCATTGCGCATCGGCACCCTTGCAATATAATTAATCTGATCTTTAGGAGTATGATAGTTAATGGTATCTCCGATCTTGGCTATCACAGAAAAGAGGTTTTCGTCGCTGGACATCGGTACTCCCTTTATCTCGATGTTATTTATACGGGATCTCTGCTCACTCTCACATTGTTGATTTTCCAGCTTCTCCACACGAACCTGTAGCACAGAAATCTGCTTCCATCTGGGTTGAGAGTCGTTTAAGCTCGGTTAAAATGGTTTCCGAGTCTGTTGGTGAAGTATTAGGAAGACCAATGCGGGGGCTGGCTGCCGCTGATGACTTGCAGCTGGCCATCTTGTTCTACGGTCTCCTAGCTTTCTCCAACCAATTTCTGTTATACCTGCGCAGGGGAAGTCAAACTGCCCCTGGCAAAGTGTGCACATAACGCCATCCCTAGCTTCAACATCGCAACTTTTGCACTTGAACATTTTAGTCACTCAAAGGTTTGAGAAACGTAGTAACAGTCGTTAGTCGTATTTATTCACAGAGCAAATTAACGATTTGCGCGCGCGCGTTCGTTAAGCTGTCTACCGCCGTACTGTGACTGTGTATTATCCTGGCCACCAATCACCGCGTCTTGGCATCATAGACTAACAAATTTAACGAGACAGAAGGTACAAACCGCGAGTACATTTATACACGTGGTTTGTACCTATAACAACTAATAAACAGGACTAAAGGTATAATAATAATATATAAAGTAGAAAATATTTATTTTGTAATAAAATTCATTTCTTTGTTTACGAACAAATGCGATCCATTCTTGAAACCAGATCTCATTGGATAACCTTAACGAAGAAAGAATAATAAATATCTGTTGTCATATTGTTTAATTTCTAATTAAGTATATAATTGATTAAATAAAACAAAATGATTAAATATTACAAGGTTAGAAAAAAGAAAAACAGAACTGTGGGTAAACAATGACTTTGCTGCCTACGATTCCGCATCTGTACTTTTATTCTACTTATGTTCGGAGTGAACGCGTCTTTGTCTTACTCACGTGAAAAATGTATTTCCATTTCTTTCTTTTTTCTAACCTCCCAAATATAAGAATATTAGGAAAATAATTGAAATATATAAATTAATCGAAGTATATTGCGTAGTTACATGTGGTATGAGATTCCTTGTGTTTTATTAAATTTGGTATCATAATTGGTACACTTTCTAAATAGGTACACAAAATAGCATTTTTTTTATTTTTTTAGCTGCTTTAACAAAGCGTATCACTCGTCGCCATGCGTGACGCAGACTAAAGGCAATACGTCCCAATTAGGATGTTTTTGAATGTTCAAAATTGGACGCTCATAACATATCTGTTAATTAGAATATATCATTGGTGCTATATTAATAACCTGCGACCCGGCCCAGCTTCGCATGGGCCTTATAGCCTTCCTCGATAAATGGACTATCCAACACAAAAATATTTTTTCAATTCGAACCAGTGGATCCTGAGATTAGCGCGTTCTACCAAACAAACAAACAAACTCTTCAGCTTTATAATATTAGTATAGATTAATCAAATAAATTAACAATCAAATAAATTAATAATCAAATAAATTAGAAATCAAATTTTATAATCAAACAATTCACATTTTAATAACATTAATAACAATTCATAAGATTAGGTACGGTACATGTAGTTTAATATATTTCTTGAGTACACTACTCGACTCTGGTTTGCCCGCAATCATCCTTAGGATCCCGTTGCTGCTGCTGCTTCGAATTCGGCGTACCAATGACGATGATTTTTTGCGCATGATAGCAAAGAAATCATCGACCCCTCATCAAGATCCTGAAGGCCGTGCACCGCCGCGAATGACTCACAGATATTGAGCAGTTTTCTCAATCCACCGACCGAAGTCAAAGTCAAAGTCAAAGCATTTATTTCAATTAAACCATTTACAGGCACTTTTGAATTGTCAAGGAGTCGGTCAGTTAGTCAGAAAGTTGAAGCTAGTTGCTCGTTCCAAAACGTAGGTAGGTCTCTATGGAGAAGAACGAGCAAGATATAGGTGAGATAGTGGTCAAACGTACACACGGACACTCTTTTAATTTAAAATCAGGTTTTTACAAAATACTGCTTACATTATTCTTGTTGCTTCTTATGTGAAAACAATGAAGGTAATCTAGAAATACAAAATATAAAAAATAATCAAGATAAAAACCATAGCAGTTAAGAGTTGACCAATCTCTACTGACAGCGCCCGTTCACGAACATGACGCGTGAATCAGCACCATTCAGCTCAACCATTTTGGAGGGAGCTGAATGATCCAACACCCGCGCCACCATCAGCGAGACATTTGAGTGAGCATGACGATTCTCTCAACTGCCATGCTCATTTATGTCAAACACATAATAATTTACTTAATATATGGGTCCATGGTACTCACATTTACAAAATTGAAATAATGCTGCTAAATTATACAAAACTAAGGTTTTCAATGTTTCTAAAATGTCGAAAAAGTAATTAAAATATATTAGTGTATAATAATAACGATACTCGTTACTCATGTCAATAAAAAAGGGGTAGGAAACCTCATTCCTCCAATTAGGAAATTCCTTAAACTGCCTGTGGAGCAGGACCAGCATTTAGCCAAGCATTTTTATCATTGATGTAGTCTTCTAATTTATAATATGCTTGTCTACACAGTGTGCGTTTAATACATGTTTTAAATTGTCTTTCATTTAGTTGTAAAATATCAAGAGGTATTTTATTATAAAATTTTACACAGTACCCCATAAAAGAGGTATGAACTTTTGACAATCTGAAACTTGGCTGATCTAATTTGTTCCTATTTCTAGTATAAACACTATGTCTTATTTTATTAAAAAGATGAAGGTTTTTTCGAACATGCATAATGTTTTCATATATGTATTGACAAGGTACCGTCATGATGTTAATCTATTTAAACAATTCTCTTAGAGACTCGCGTCTGCTGAGATTATAGATGGCTCTGACAGCCCGCTTTTGCAGAATCAAAATAGAATCAATATCTGCAGCCCGCCCCCAAAGCAAGATACCGTAGGACATGATGCTATGAAAATAACTAAAATATATTAGCCTAGCGGTATCCACGTCTGTCAAATGTCGGATTTTTCTGACAGCGTAAGCGGCCGAACTCAACCGCCCTGCAAGAGATGTTAAGTGAGGACCCCATTGCAGCTTTGAGTCAAGCGTAATCCCTAGGAAAACAGTATTTTCGACGAATTCAAGTATATCCTTATTCAATACAACGGTACATTCACTACTTTTAACATTCGGTAAAGCGAATCCTATGCATTTAGTTTTCTTCTCATTTAATACTAAATTATTTACAGTAAACCAATTATGAACCTTAAGCATAGCGCCATTTACGTCGTCATGGTGCTGTGCCCGTCTATTAACTCTAAAAATCAAGGAAGTATCATCAGCAAATAACACCATTTGTGGTTGATTTTTCAGTAAATAAGGTAAATCGTTTATATAAACTAAAAAGAGGAACGGACCCAATATTGAGCCCTGCGGTACCCCCATTTTTACTTTTAAGCCCGATGAATTTACACCGTTTACTTGAACTTGTTGCAGTCTATCAGTCAAATATGATTTTACTAAGCTAAGCGCTAGTTTACCCAGTCCGTAATGCTCAAGCTTTAAGAGTAGTGTTTCGTGATTCACGCAATCAAATGCTTTGGAGAGGTCGCAAAAGATACCAATAGCATCTTGAGAATCCTCCCAAGCCTTAAATATATGCTTGATTAAGGTGACACCGGCGTCAGTAGTGCAACGTCCTTTGGTGAAACCATACTGTTGATCATGTAAAATTTTGTGACAGTTAAAATGACTGAGCATTTGATGAAGGATTACTGTTTCAAACACTTTGCTAAAAACCGGCAAAACCGAAACGGGTCTGTAATTATTAGAGTCTTTGCAGTCGCCGGATTTAAAAAGTGCTATAACTTTGCTGTACTTCATTAGATCCGGGAAAACCCCTTGGTCTACACACAAATTAAAAATGAAAGCTAAATAGGGCGCCACTGTCTCAATAATTGATTTACAAACATTAGTAGACATCCCCCATAAATCTTCAGTACCCTTGATCTTGAAGGGCTCAGCAACACCATGTCGTCCGCGTAACTGATGTTATTTACGCAAATATTATCTATGTGACATCCGACATGGCTGTTGCTAAGCTCCTCGATCAGCTGATTAACATAAAAATTAAAAAGTCTTAGAGAGGACAGTCCCTCTTGCCTTACACCACATTCAAGTGTGTATTTGTAATGTAATTTTTCTGATGCCAACCAGTAGGAAAATATATTTACGAGTTCTGCCGGCACCCCGGCCTCTCCAACTTAGTCCAGAGTTTACCATACACAACAAGGTCAAAGGCTTTCGACAAGTTTAGAAAACATGCGCAAATGGCAGTTTTTCTATCCACATAATAAGAAACCGCGTGCTTCAAAGTCAAAATAGCACTTTCTGTAGATAAAGTCTCACGAAAGCCGAACTGAGCGTCGTGTAATACGATGTGTTTACTGAGATGCGCATCTAGCAGACCGTCGAAGACCTTGGCGATCACATTTGCTAAGGAAATAGGCCTATAATTACTACTATCTGTAACATCCCCAGTGATATTTTTCACAATTGGCACAACAATAGTTTTCGTCAACTCAGAAGGTAGGTACGAGTGGCGCACACAAAAGGTAAAAAACATCGACATTACCCTAAAAATATGTTTTCCAGCATTCTGCAGGTGCTCAATACTAAGTCCGTCACTACCCGGGGATTTTCCTTTTTTCATATTTTTGATAATATTTTCAACTTGTTTATTAGTAAAACCTTATCCCGGACAGTGACGAAATCAGGATTCTTAACCACAGAGTTGGTAAGCAACGGCGAGATCACTTTAAAATGATCTTTGAACAAATTGGCTATATCTACAGGTTCACTACACCCATCGACACTCACTGGCAAGCTAACTTTACTATTGAACTTTTTTGTTCTTTTCCAAAAAGCGCGAAAGTTTTTATTAGAAATTTGAGAAGCTAAATGGTTAGTTTTAATTTAATCTCGATATTTTTGTCAATATTTAAGTCTAAACTTGAACATTTTTCGAGTAGTACGCATGTTATCGTAAATAGGACCATTTTCAGGTTTTCCATACAATATGAACTTTTGATATTGCTTGCCTAGCCTCACTCGTTTTACATGTTTATTCCATCCAATTAGAATATTACCCTTTTTAGGTTTTTTAGGTTTCTTGCTTTGTATCGAGACCCCACTCAATATACATACAATGTCATTATATATAAATTGTCAATTATTGTTCGGTGATTTATGTTCCCACACATTATATCGGCACACATATATAAGTCACTGGGGAAGAGAAGAGGTTATAATTTAGAATTACAAACGCCAAAATGCTTTTCTATTTCCTCATTTTGCCTCTCACCCCAAATAATATTATTGCATGTCTCATTTTCAATTACATATTTATTCCTAATCATGTCAAGATTGCACTCGATAATTATTGGTAAATGGTCCGACCAGTACACCCCGTACTGGTCGGACCATTTATTATTAATCAATTTTAACATTACTTACTGTTTGCCAGCCTGATTCTGTCACTATGCAATGATCCAACCAACGTTTACGCCCATGAGCTTCACTGTAAAATATATAGGTATCAGACAAGTTACCCAATTTATTTATGTCTGCACATATCCACTTGTTAACCTGCACATATCCACTTGTTAACCGCACAAATAATTCGTTACAGAAAGGGGTAGAAGGATGAGCATTAAAAACTCCTAACATATACACATAATATTCTACCTTATTTTGCTGTATAATAGCACTCATTTCTCCCAGACAATTCGTAAATACCGGCAGGTTGTCAGTCTGGGGGCCAAGTCTGCTATTTTTATAATTTCGTCACTCCAACACGATCCCATTGTCATTTTGCTAAAAGTTCGTAATCTGCTAAATTCATAATGGTCAAACATTGGTCGGTCAAAATAAAAGCAATGACTGCACAATGACGTTCTAATGGTAGGTCACTGATCAAAGGAACTGTCAAAATTTTAGCAGATTACCGCCTAAGTCAGTCATTCAGTTGTCATTTTGCACAAGATTGTAAGTGGTTGACCATTGGAAAGTCATAATGACGCCATTATATTAGTAGATTACCAAACTTGTCAAAATCAACAATTATGAAATCTATGGTAGACCATTCTGACACTATTGTAATACCTAGCAGACTTGAGGCCCAGGTCGGTTGGCATGTAGGTATAAAGTCCATTTCACGAAAAAAGTCCCGCGGATAATTGTGGAACTAAATTTGACAGATGTGGAGATCGGCGATGTTGTCGTTTGTCGATGTCATCAAGGTGCGTTTGTTGTTGTAGATATTTGGTGAGTTTATTATTGGATTAGTGCGTTATAAGGTTTATTTACGATGCCAAAAGTTGTAAAAAGTGCAGGTCGAGAAATGAAGTTCACTTGTGTTTTTTTTTTTCAAAAAACACAAGTGAACTTAAAGAAGTGCCCTAAAGTGAGACTTACAAACGGTTACATAAGGGCTAGGTTGAAGTGCATTGAAGAGTATTGGTGTTCCTTTAAACAAGCTCATGAAATGTTGACAAAATGTACTTCGAGAGACAAGCGAGAAGAAATCCCGTATTTCCTCAATGAAGAAATGCTACATAGAAACACGGATTAAAAACATTGAAGAATATTGGTCTACGTTCAAGAATGCACATATAGAACTAGTGAAGCGTGTTCCGAAAGCGAATCGACAGGATCATACCATATTCTGTAAATGAAGACTACTTTATTCAGGAAGATTTGCATATTGGTATGCTAGCCGATCATAACAACGGTGGTTCTGGAACATCAATGGAAGTGCATGCCAAGTTATCGAGGATTCAACTCCCAACCTTCTCAGGTATTTACGATGAGTGGCCTGCTTATCAAGATTTATTTACGTCATTAGTGCACGATAACCCAACATTAAATAAAGTACAAAAGTTGAACTATTTGAAAAGCAGCCTTACGGGAGAAGCCCTGTCGCTTTTGAAGCATGTGCAAGTTACAGAGGTTAACTATGACGAGTCATTTAGTATGCTCAAGGTGCTCGGCAACAAGCGCATTATTATCAATTCAATACTGAAAAGATTGTTTACCCAGAAGAAAATATCTGTGCAAACAGCAAATAACTTTAAATCGATATTGGATACGACTACAGAATGTCTGAATGCGCTAAAAAACATGAATTTATCAACGAGCTCCTTGGATCCGCTTATTATATTTTTAGTTGTTCAAAAATTGGACCCAGAGACGCATCGTGAATGGGATGATGTTGCTTATGATGAAAATGCCGATGAGTTACCTCAATGAGATGCACTTAACAAGTTCTTACAATCGAAGTTCCGCACGCTCGACCTTGTCACGCCACCGACTAGTGAGAAACCTACACCTAAGGGAAAAGAATACGCTGTGCACGTATCAACTTCAAATACTACGACCTCTTCGAAACCAACATCCACGCCCATGACGTCACCAAATCAACCAGATAATAAGAACCAACCAGATAAAGAAGTTGAAACTCATCAAGATTCTGCAAAATCAGCCGAAAACAATGTTACACTTTCATCGCATGTCGCTGCTAAAACACCTCCCGCGCAAAGCCACAGCAAAGCTTACCAAGCTTATTAATGCTGCATTTATTCTAAAACATGTGCTTGAGTCATGGAAGGTTGCTGAAGTCATTATGATTGCTAAGCCTGGGAAACCACCCCATGAAGCATCATCATATAGACCTATTTCTCTGTTGACCGTGTTATCAAAATTATTCGAAAAACTTTTATTGAAACGGTTAAAACCAATAATAGAAGATAAAGGCCTCGTTCCAACTTCCAAATCATCAATTTGGCTTCAGGGAAAAACACTCAACAATAGACCAGGTACGTACATAGAATAACTAATATTATTGAAAAAAAGCTTGAAAATAAGGAAGTTTGCGCCACCGTGTTTTTAAATGTCGCGCAAGCTTTTGACAAAGTATGGCATAAGGGTCTAATATTCAAGTTCAGACACATGCTACTAGAATTTGCAGAGTCGTATCCTAGAGTCGTATATAACTAATAGAATGTTTAGGATACGACAGGAGGACGCATATTCCAAGCTAAAAACTATAAAAGCGGGTGTACCTCAAGGAAGTGTACTAGGCTCAATTTTGTACTTGTTATACACCTGTGACATCCCAGAACTGGAGAACAACACCATTGCGACTTTTGCAGATGATACTGCAATTATGGCCACCCGATCAAGCCACAGAGAAGCAGTAGAAAAAGCTCAGCTAGTTGAACCTTGGCATAACTCTCGACGCCAAATTGCGTTGGAAAGCTCATGTCAAAAAGAAAAGACAGGATCTCGACATACGTTATAAAACTATGTATTGGTTACTCGGAAGGAAATCCTGTCTATCAATACAAAATAAAATAACTATATAATCCCAATTTCGACGTATGGTATCTATCTTTGGGGCTGTACCCCAAAGATAGATAAAAAATAATCCAACAATTTCAAAATAAAGGACTCAGGGATGCTGTTGATGCACCCTGGTACATTAGAAATGACGACATTCACCGTGACCTTAAAATGGAATTCGTCCTCAACATTATCCAAAACTTTGCTGAAGCCCATGAACACAGACTTCACCGACACGTGAATGTTGAGGCAATTCAGCTGCTAGACAACACAGACTTAGTCCGTAGGCTAAAAAGAACTAAACCATTTGAATTAGTGTAGAGTACAAAGTGAATGAATAACAGTAACAATGTTGTGCTATACGTATAACACATGAACATAGTGTTTTTATAAATTATATCAGACTCTAAGAAAGTGCTACGGACTTGTACAAAATTCCATATGGACACTATTTTAGTTTTAACATATCTATCACGTAACATATTAAGTCAGAGTGAAATTGCTTATTATTGCTTATTTTATGCTACATCGTAATTAATTATTAAGAATTTAGTTCTTATTAATACAGCACAAAAAAGAAAATGTTCAATTTTCTTTTCATACCCTTTAGTTTTGATAGTAGACGTTGAACTGTTTTTGTTTTGTGTACAGTATTGTGGCATGGTTTTTTGTTAAAGGTTTCAGAGAAGTCCAACAGCGTATAAGCTTTTTAAGTGTTTGGCTTGCTCTCCATCAGCTTTTCTTATTAGAATTTTACCGTTACGAACCCAGACGTATTTGTATCCCTTTGCAGTAGCCGCCTTCCTAGTAGCCGCATGGATTTACTGGTTAAGGGGTGACAAATGTTCAGACACATAGTATATTTGTCTGACGGGACCGCCATACCCTAGGTGTTGCGAATTTAGTTTTTCAGTAGGGTGTGCCTTGTTGAAGTTCATGACCGTGGTTAATATAACGTCCCGCGTTTGAGTAGTGCGCAACTTAATAACAACCGCTCTAGGGTTACTATGTTCGGGGTTCAATTTACGCACTCGCACAGCCGACAGTATATCCTCTTCCCTGATTACGCTAGCAACCGCGTTTCCCATCTGCCACCAAATTTTCGGCTTTGTTTTCTGGTACGCCGTTAAGTTCAATAATTTGCTGTCGCGAGTATTGCTCGATTATATTGACTCGCACAGATAAGTCCGAAACCAAACGCTTAAGGGATTAATTTTTCTTACTCAGACTTATGTTGCTTTCTGTACATATTTTAAGTTCTGATTGTATGCGGTCGTAGTCATCACTCATAAAGTAGACAGATTATTTCAGTTCCCGGAATAAATCATTCATCTCGCTGAATTCAGCCGCAATACTTTCATTTCTAGTTGTTGAGATCTCTGTTGATATAATCGCGCGTATCTCTTGACGGATGGTGTCGACAAGTTCGGTTAATTTCGGTTGGTGATGGTCAATCTCAGGAGAGCTATTCAGACGTGGACGCTTGGGCCGGACACAAACATTTGTGACTACGGGCGACTTGGTCGAAGAATGTAGCATATCTGGCTCCGACTGGACATGACTAAGGTTTGTATTGTCTTTTTCATTTGGTGGAGTACGCTGAATACGAGGCATGATGTGTTAAAAAAGTAAACAAAACTTGTGCAAAAAAAGTAAAAAATAAAAAAAAACAAAAACAGTTATGGAAGGCGGTAGGCAATATACCGCGAGATTGGCGCATTGACGTGTCTGTTTTTACTCTTTGAAAACGAAACTGACGCCCGCACTCCGCGTACCTACATCGTTAATGGTACATGATCGTTGTTCCGAATTGCTATTCTATGTAAGATTATATGCAAGAAAATATCATTTTATAGTTCGGGTGACATTCAATCAAAAAAGTTTATCATAAAAGTGGAGAGAATATGTCACATACACACATCAAAAACTAAATTCTTAATAATTAATAACTATGTAGCCTATAAGACTATTAAGCTATTTCACTCTGACTTAATATGTTACGTGATAGATTACACGAACGTTGAGACACCAATTAGAACTTATAGAAGAAAGAGGACACCGATTTCCCGCCTTGCTGAACTGTTCCAGTGGCAGTTCTTTGCCTTTCACGGTCTTCTGGCCTTCCCCAGACACGGACACGTCGGCTATCTGGATGAGTACTGATTCTCGATTCGTCAACGAAGAGACAGTTTTGCCAAATGTTTTCTTCTTCATTTTGCCGAAGTCTAGTCCACTGCAATCTCCGTCGATGACGTTGCCGGGAATTCAGAGGAGCTCGCCAAGACCTCCGTGCTCGTAATCAAGCCTGGTGCAACCAATTCCGAATGGTCTGAGTGCTAACTTCAAGCCCAGAGGCGGCCCGAACTTCTGCTTTTATTTTAGTAGCATTGATTGTTGGTTCACGGGCTGCAAGCAATCTAATATAGCGCTTTTGGGCAGCAGACAAAACAGTAGGGCGACCACTGCGGGGTCGGTCAGCTAAATTACCCATCCCGTGGTAACTCGGCAACGTGGTCACGACACAGGATTGGGATATAGCAACTCTGCGTGCTATTTCTCTCGTGGTGTATCCTTCTTCCCTCAAAGTTACTATTCTTGCTCGTAAAACTTCCGCGAAAAAGTATTTTAAATCCGTTAAAATTGACTAAATCCGATTTCTGAATGAGCGTAAGCTAGGACTGAAAGCCTTTTTATATGGAAAAACAATTGAACTGTTTTATTGTTTTATATTCTAAATCTATGCTAGTGATCACAAACTTTTTTGATGTGTGTAGGTACTACTGACTTTTTCTTGTAACAGCATTTTTCAAAGACGATTTCCCTGACGCGAAAGATAAGCATGCTTCAAGGTCTACAAAATGGGAGGTCTATAAGAGTAGGTACACGAAAGTAAGTTGAGCCTGGGAAGAAGTGGAGTGGTTCTCTCTACTTCAAACTTTCTTCTGATCGTTCTAATTGGTGGCCTCAACGTTCGTGTATATTTACTTTAGTCTACCTGTGACTCTACCTACCTACAAAATCGCAGAGGTTTTATGCTTCTATTATAGGTAGCTTAGGTACTGGTTACTACACTGGCCGCTTGTACTATTCGAAGAATTTGGAAAATCATTCAAATATTTGACGTTGCAAAAAATGGTGTAATCGTAATTATCACTCAAGTTGTTTTTGTTATAATAGTGTTATTTTGATTGTGCGAACGTATTTTTACACGTACTTATTTTATTTTAATATTATAATTTATTTATACAATACGCAGCGAATTGTTCAAAGTATCGATTTTCCCGTAAATAATGTCGAAAAACAAACAAGCATCAGAACCAGTAAGTACAGTGGAGCGATTTAAACTTTGGAGTAGACACCGAGAAACAGAGATATTAAGTTCGTGATAATAGATCTTCCGACCAAGTGTGAGCGCAAACACTGGTGTAGGTACTTTATCTTCCCTTACGTTTATAGTCAGAATTGACTGCAATCCCAGAGCGATTGCAGGTCAATTCCCAAATGGGTACCCAATCTTTATTCCTTGGAGTGAATTTTTTAACTTATTCGGAGTCCGGATATGAGTCCCCTTATTTATTCCTTTATTCCCTTAGCTCACTTAGTTCCTCAAATAATTTGTCTCGCAAGATTCCTCTGGTTATTTTCAATAAATAATTGTATTCGCCTCAGATTAAGTAAAAAGTGATTACCTTTTTTTACTTTATCTGAGGTATTCACTTGACTCCGTAAATTAAGAATGACCGAATAGATTAATTTTATGGGCTAATCAATCAACACATAAATTAAATTAAATGCTCATTTTGGTTCATTTTTGTACCTATTGCATATATATATTTAAAAATGTATTTGTGTATGTATATCAGCTGTCTGACACCCATAGTACAGGGTCTCCCTAGTTTGGGGTCAGATGGCCGTGTGTGAAAATGTCCCCACATATTATTATTATTATTATAGGGCGACTGGTAATTAGTGTACGATACTTAAACACGTGATTGTGTTCATGATAACAAACAACTTTCCCGAAGAAAAAATGTTTTTTGTACTGGTTCACTTTCGGTCATAGGCGTCCGCGCGCGTGAATTTCATACGGCTGTTGTGTTATTGTGATAAAAGTGAACCAGTACAAAAAACATTTTTTCTTTGGGAAAGTTGTTCGTTATCATGAACACAATCACGTGTTTAAGTATCGTACACTAATTACCAGTCGCCCTATATAATATGGAACCACAATTATGAAAGGGTACCATATTAATTGGTCCGAGTGCTCATCTTGTTTTTCGAGACATCGGCATACGGCTGGTCGACTCGTCTCGTGACCCGAGGGCTAGCCTATTCTTTGGCATAAAATCATACAATGTGGCCTGTTGGGCACGTCACCCGTTGACAGCGTTGTGAACGGTACTTAAAAAGACAATTAGTAATAATATTTGATTTAAAAAATGCACGGAATTTATAAACATAGGTATTTTGATCTCTAATTGTATAACTGTAAGATCTAAGATCGTACTAACCGACAATAATTAATAACGTTTAGTTTGGCCTTCCTATATTACGAATATGAAAGTGAGGAAACAGGGAGTGCACAGTGCACTTATCAGTGCCCACACTTGGCAGAATATTGCCTTGCATAGTTCGAATCTATGCGTGTTGTGTCGTTTGTGGCTTCTCATTCTCCGCAATCGAATGTAAGGAACAAAAGTGATAAGTTATCTTTTATGTGACGAAAACCGTTTTTTTTGTACAGATTTTACAAATAGGAACTACTAATTCATACTAAATTTACAAAAGTATCCATATAGAGTATTTTTCGAGTTCTGACCTAAGTGGCTACTTAATTCAGGCGTTTGGATTGAGGAGAGACACCTTTAAACGTCCTGTAACTTTAAGGTATTTACAAGGTCCTGGATTACGCTAATAAAATCGGCTAATTCAATACTAAATCTATAGTAGGTAATAGAGGTAGTATTCCGCGATTCAATATTAAACATGGCTCATTATTCTCCTCTACACACACACCGCCTTCCACTTCAGACGCCGTCAGCCGGTTTGTGGTGGGGCATATTTCCAACGTTCCAGTCATGGAGGGTGGGTAGGTAAGGAGAACTATCACATTTGGGGTGAAATTTGAATAAGTGTCCAGCTTGAAGCAGTAAAATTTTTCTTTCTTTCTTTCTTTTTTCTTTCTAAATAACAGTTCCACCAACCTGCCAAAATTGCGCTAGCTTAGGCACAGAGCGTGGTATGAAATTAGCAGTTGTTGACGGATTGAAGCACGGATATCGAGGGATATGGCATTGAGGCGTGGCACAGTCGCCTGCATAAGCTCGAATAGACCAAAAGCTCGCGACGAATTAGTGGTGTGCAGCGTTGATAATAATTGTTAGTTGTTCTATCAAAATGACCTATTTCATTATAAAGCATAAATATAGGATAAATAAAATAAAATAAATAGATTACTAACACTTGCGTAATAATATAAAAAAAATATATAGGTTATATATACTATTCAAAACAAAATAAGGGCCACAAGATATTTTGTCTGTACCATGAAAATAATAAAACCAATATATATTTTTTGTCTCAATAACGAAAACTAATGTTGTTTTTACCATGTAGACCAATAAATTTATTCTATTAATAATGATTAAAAAGTTTATTTGCTTTTGAAAGAAAAAACACATTTTAGGTTAAAAATAAAAACAACGTAAAGTTACTGAAATACTCCATGCTCATCTTTTAGTAACGGGTATGCCCCCCTGGTTTAGCTACGCACTCCTGAAGCCTGGAGTGCATGCTCTCAATCAAATGCCTGACATTTTCCATTGGAATCTCTTCCCAGGTCCTTTTCAAAGCGTTGATGAGTTGCTGTTGGTTGTGGATTTTCTGATCACCGTCTCTAACTCTTCGTTTCAACTGATCCCACATGTGCTCTATTGGATTTAAGTCCGGACTGTTCGCCGGCCACGGCAAGACTTGAATTTGAGAGTCTTCCAGTACAAACCGAGTCGCTTGAGCCGTGTGTGCACGAGCATTGTCTTACATCAAGATGAATCCAGGACCCGCTCGCTGTGCAAATGGGATCACATGTGGTCTGACAACTTCCTCAATATATCGCTGAGTAGTAACAGTATCCTCATTTAAAATAGCGAGCTCAGTTTTGCCGTGTAAGCTTATCCCGCCCCAAATCATTACATTTGGACCACCAAAACGATCGACTTCAAGGATGCAGGCTTCTGAAAATCTCTCGCCGCGTCTTGTCCATACTCTAATACGCCGATCGTCGTTAAAAAAAATTTAAACTTTGCATTCGTCTGTGAAGAGCACCATAAAAAAATAAATTACACCAAAATGAAAAAATACCTCGTGGCCCTTATTTTGTTTTGAGTAGTATATATATTTCCATAAAATAGGCTAATCGAAAAGATTGTATGGTATTATTTTTATTTTACTAATCCTTGTTGATTGAAAAATGTCCTGGAGGCCATTTGTCCGATGTGCTATTAGTACATACATAGGTAACCCTATCTATTGCACTGTGTTTGAATAAAGAAATTAAAAATTCATAAAAATACTGAGTTTTGTATTAGACTAGCTGATGCCCGCGATTTCGTCCGTCTGACAAATTATATAAAACCTTCCTCTTGAATCACTCTATCTATTAAAAAAAACCCGCATCAAAATCCGTTTCGTATTTATAAAGATCTAAGCATACATAGGGACAGACAGACGCGGCGGGGGACTTTAATAATATGACGATGTATGTATGTATGTATGTATATGGACGTTTTATAATATGTAGTGATAGTAATAGTGATTCAAATCTTACATAAAGCTTGGGACTCCCATTATTGTAATTGAATATGCATTCGCATGCACCTCTTTTAATTTATACATAAATTAAATAAAGTAACTATCCTTATCATTCATATTATCCGGATCATTTATAGAATACACGATATCCCGATACTATGGGTATCTTGATATCCGAATTACATGCTCTAGTAGTAGTACGGTACTATTTATTTCAATGACTTATTATAATCATTGATTTATTTATATATTTTTTATTACATAATATTTATTGTTTCTACTACCATCAGTGAACTATTCGTTCGTTACCGTATTTACCCGACTACAACAAAGCCAAAAGGAGGGGTTTGATTTTTAACGGACTTAAATAGGAGACAGTAGTCTGTATGTACTTTTTTTATGTAAGTACCTATGTATGTTTGACAATAATTTTCTACCGATTTGAAACTTTATTGACGTGATAACGTCTTATAAATCGATGAACACCGGCTGCACGCACGAAAAACTGTCACGTTCCACCTGAGCCTGAGCGTGCAAGCGAGAGCGCAGAACTAGCGATAAGCTCCGCCCACCTCGACGGAAGCCATTATTTGCTTATGTTATATAATGTTAGCCAATATGTTTCTTTATGTGACGTTATCACGTAAAACTATCGTCCGTAATCCGACTTTATAGACAACCAATTTTTTTTTGTCTGAAAAGGTATGCTTCTGAGGTAGTTCTATATTAATTTCCTCTCATACGGATAGCTATACGAATCGATCGCTGATGGTTATGCCAGTTATGCTATGCTTGATGTAAATATGTGGGTAAAATTATGTTCAAATTTCAGGTTGACCTGGAGGCTGGTAAGGGTATTTTACGGTACGCCTTATCTGATCGCGCCTTTATTGAAAAAGGTTGGACTATGCTACCTACAGAAAAAGTGGTGCGGAAGGTAGATACATTTTTTTAATCTTTGATTATAATCAAAACCCAAAAAAGTCTTACCTAGACGATTAACCTAGCCGCTGTGAGAATGGGTAGGTAAATACCTACCCATTCTCACATTAAAATTTCTCATATAAACTTTCTTCCCCTATTGTACCCTCTTAGTGGTGTAGTTTACAAAAATACTTATATAACTTTTTTATTAAAGTGTAACCGAAAATATTAATACCAATTTTCATGTATCTGTCATTAAAAATTACGGATTTCCCATATAAACTTCCATCCCTTATTTTACCACCTTAGGGGAAGAACTGCCAATAAAGCTGAAACACTTCTTTATCTCTAACAACAAAAATGACTGAGTTTCATACTAACTTTACCCCCTTAGGGGTTGAACTTCCTAAAATCCTTCCTTAGTAATACTTTCTTAGTGCTCCCCTTTATCATAGAAGGAAGCCGAGTGTAAAATTTTACGTTCCCAGTTTGTCGGTACTAAATAACAATTTCACTGCTTAATAACAATGTTACTAGCTTCCTGGTTAGGACTTTTTGAGATAGCGGTAGGTACAAAAAAAACGCGTAGATTATTATTGAGTGGCATATCAAGAGCCTGCATTTAGGTAAACTTTTAAATCGTCGCACCTAGGTAGGTAAGAGAAAATTACAGAACAATTTATAACAGACGTCCGCATTCGGTTAGCAACACGCACGCGGCCTGCGCACCCACAGCTAGGGAATGCAATCTCGTACGAGATTTCCGCCTAGCGAGATCTCGCGAGACTCAAAACCCAGTCTCGCGAGATCTCGCAAATTACGGGATCTCGCGAGATTGGGAGAATCGCAATAAAAACATATGCAAATGCTTGTTTTAGGAACTAGTAATTGACATGATATGTAATTAAATAGAAACTGCGTTGCTTAGTTATAAAAATAATGTAAGTTTTATTTTAAAAATCAACAGAGTACTTATTATTTTGTCTCTAACTCTAATAACATTTGTTTATGTCTATAATTATTATACCTACTGTAGCTAATCAGTTCAAATTCTTACAATATTGGTAACAAAACAATAATTATCTATATTTAGTCTTTTGTAAATTATTACTTTAGTTTCAATAATTAAGAGTAATAGGAACATTACTTATGGTAGGTAAATAAATACAACAAAACAAAAACTTAACTTCACAAGTTCTTAAATAAATGTTGTGAGATCGTATTAATCAAATAAAAGAAGTAGAAGTCAGATGAAGTTATCAAGGTACGGAAAGGCAAATTAGTTTGTCTGAAAATGGCTTCTCAAAAAACACATCATGTCGAGAGTATCATCTGACAGACGACTTCTGATTTTGCATGCCAAATACCCTGCTGCTGAAAAAGCTCGTTCTGCCTCAACACTTGTGGGAACCACAGTTGAGAGGCAGTTATGTACGAAGTTTAAAAGTTCCCCTCTTACTCCACCAGCTTCGTACAAATTCATTTCTTTTTTTATTAAAATGTCTGCATTTGTCGATCTCGTTATCTCGCGAGATCTCGTACGAAATTTGACGAGATACAATCTCGTAAAATATGGCCGGGATCTCGCGAGATCGGGATCTCGGCGAGACGAGATTGCATTCCCTACCCACAGCTAATCCGCGTTATGCGCGCTTGCTGCGGCATGATAGGAAAAAAACATGTATGAAATAGGATACGGGCACAGATCCGCGCGCAGGCGAAAATACGCATGACAGAAAAAGGGCCCTAATGGCCAAATACTGAAACGCTACTTAATTTTAAGATGCCGTTAAGTCTCGTACTGTCGCAGTCACTTTGATATAAAGTGATAGCCGACCAGCCGGTAGTACAATTTTAATTTGCACAATATTACCTATACCTACGCACCTTGTACTATGAACGATGATCTAACAAAGTTCTACAATTTTTTCTGGGATTAGCCACCCTCACGCTTTTTATCAAGGACCCGTTATTATTTTAAGGAATGAAGATAGTACAAAGCTTATGACGCTAAATGATTAAAGCACCTTTAATGTTTTCAGATTAATGTCTATCGTATGCGTCCAGCACACCCTGAATTTGACTGGTTCCAACACAACAAAAATAAACGTCTTATGACTTACGACGACGGGGAAAGACTAGCCGAGTTTGATGACAAAGGACGAGGGCGCTTGTATTATAGAAATGGTCGACTGGCACTAGATTATTATGATGCCGAAGGTAGTTACTTCTTAGTTTAAAATTTCTTAGATTAAGGATAAAGGTAGGTACTAGATAGCGATCATCGAGCATCGCGATGTGTGAACTGACGTAGACGTACTGAGGGTCACTGAACTCTGCAAATGCCTAATTATATTTTCCTAAAAAATATACATATTTATAATAGGGATTCATCTATAGCCTCAGATGAATCCTTATTATAAATAATATATGTAATTTTTTTAGGAAAATAAAAATAGGCATTTACGGAGTTCAGTGACCCTCAGTACGTCTCAGATCGTCAGGATTTATTCCGTTACATTCGGTCATCATGTGGGCAGAAGATGGGTTTCGTGCAATGCAAACACAATACACGGTTATTAAAATAACTACTACAAATAACTATGTATATAATTTAACACAAAGTCAAATTATAATAAACAGAGTAACACTTAAACATAACGAATCGATTACAGTTCCGGGACGTCTTGGCTCCGATGCGATCAGACATTGAATTCTGAATGTTCTTCGCGCTGTGGGTTGAAAACATCACGACTCTGTAGAAGTACGCCAAAGTGGTGGTACATCACGTGTTATCGCTAATGACGCGCTTGCAATTTGATCCATGTTCGTACTATTGAACGGATGCGACACACACAATAATAATTCTTAAAACCTAACCTATAAAATAATGCTATTTGAAGATTTTATTCTAATCTTTTTGCGATATCAATTTCAGAGACAAACGCACAGCAGCGTTTCGTAATATACAGCAGTGGAGAGCCCGATGAGCGTGGCCGAACACATCCTATTACGATACTTGCCACTTTTGACTATGTAGGCAATGGTATAGTTTTCGATCATGCTGGCAAGATACGGTAAATATATTTAATAACCACAACAATTTATAAGTTTATTAATACCTCTACGTAAACCCCATGCAAATATTTTTTACGTGCTCGAATTGAACCTGCGATTTGCGATTTGGCAGATGCCGCGCATGTTGGCACTGATCGAGCCGTGCCATTTATTGACGTTAGTAAATAATGAATAAATTAATGTATTTCAATTGTTTCGCAGCCTTAAGTACAATCAGACTGAAGGAGTGGTTCTTGATCGCGGAATCGGCCCTGTTTCACACTGGAAATGGCATACTTTGAATGATCCTCCAGTTCTACAGCAAGTCATGATAGATACCCAAATGGCACACAAGGATCCTCATATTCTTAAACTCGGATCACAAAATGAAGGAAAACCTCGACCAGATAATGAAGAAATGTTAGCCATAGAATTTGATAACTTCATCAAAGAGAAAAGCAAGAAGTTATCCCAGAAATTCAAACCCTTTCAGATCAAAATGAAGGCTTTGAAGATAAATGGACATTTCTCTCTGAGAGTGTTAGACCAAGCTACAGTATATCTCATTTTTAGAGATGGCTCAACTAACATAAAGCTAAACATCGGTATGTTGTTAGACCATCAGGAAATCGTAGATACCGATACTGCTGAGGTGGGCGAAGTTTCGAACAGTATAGAACGGTTCCCAGCTCGCACTGATAGCCTGGCGGGCTTACAGCGCAGTGTGGCTCACGCACAGCGCTACGAGAGACAATTTGCTGACCGGGAGCGCCGGTTGAGGCGCCCGGAGCCCTGTGCCAGTGCTGATCAGCTGACTGCTGCCGCCTCCCGGCCCATGCGGCCTCCTTTCAGAACAGTGCCCAGTGGCTCTTCGACTAGTACCGCATATTGTAGTAGAAAACCTACAAATAATGTATATTATAATACTCGTCTTCTTTGAATAATGTACTTTGAGTTCATATAATTTTATTTTTCGTTTTACACATAGATAATTATATAAAAGCATTAAATTAGTTTAAATTATTTAAATGGTTTTTGATTAACTTATTTTTACCTAAACAGGTCCTTTGTCTTTTAGTAAGTAATAATAATAATAATAATAATAAATAATACTGAATACTTTCGCCATACCGATACTGACCTACTCATTCGGAGTAATAAAATGGTCAAAAACAGACATTGAACAGTTAGAAAGGACTACACGCACAACACTCACAAAACAATAACCTACACCCTAAATCTGCGATCGAGAGACTCACCATCAAAAGACAGAATGGAGGGAGAGGCCTAATCGACATCCATCACCTTTGGCAGAAACAAATCACTAGGCTCAAAACATTTTTCCATATAAAATCTCGCACTAGTGACATACACAAAGCTATTACTTTCAATGATGTCAATTACACCCCGCTCAATTTGAATGAACAAAATACACAAGAAACAAGCAACACTGACCCACAAAGCCAGAAAATTGAAAGCTGGAAAAAGAAAACCCTTCACGGTAGACACCCTCATGATTTAGAACAATCCCACATCAATACAGTAGCCTCTAATAAGTGGCTTAAAATAGGAAACCTGTTCCCAGAAACCGAAGGCTTCATCATAGCCATACAAGATCAAATTATAAACACGAAAAACTACAGGAAATATATAATTAAAGACCCTTCTATTACAAACGATAAATGCCGCCGGTGCCACATTCAGGCAGAAACCATACAACATATAACTGGAGCATGCACAACTCTCACACAGACAGACTACACTCACAGACACAACCAAGTAGCAAACATCATTCATCAAAAACTAGCACTCAAGCACACTCTCATACAAAATACGAACACTCCTTACTACAAGTACACACCACAAACTATCCTAGAAAATGACACGTACAAACTATATTACGACCGCGCTATACTCACAGATAGGACCATCCACTATAACAGACCAGACATAATCCTACAGGATAAAACAAAAAGAATCACTTACCTAATAGACATTGCAGTCCCCAACACACATAACTTACAAAAAACAATAGTTGAAAAAATTAGTAAATACACAGAACTCAGAGATGAAGTAACTCGAATATGGCGACAAGAAAAAGTGTACGTAATCCCTATAGTCATATCCACAACAGGCGTTATCCCGAACCATCTTCTCCATAGCTTAAAACTACTTGATCTACAAGAAACTCTTTATATCACTCTACAGAAAGCTGCCATATTAAATACGTGCCGAATCGTGAGAAAGTTCATGCAGATTGATGAACACGAAGCAGACCCCTAACAGAATACACCCTCAACATAATACACACCACACGCTACATTTACTTGGCTCCGGCCCGTAAATGCAGTTAAAACCAGCCAAAGAGCTGAGAACAAAGAAAACAAACACAAATAATAATAAAAATCCCAATCCTACAATTCGCAAGCATACACTCAATCATCACACACATCCACACAAACCGAGCATATTACACTACTGCTAGAGAATGACATAGAGACCTTGCCCATCGTAGATCAAAATCTTATAACAGACACGTATGTCCAAGAAATACATGACAAGTTCACAACAACACTAACACAATACTCTGGAATGGATCCAGCAGTTCGACCAAAACTACCTAAACTTAAATATAGTCCTAACCTTTTTCGTTTAGTTAATTTATTTAACGAAACTATACTTAAACAATTTATATCCAATGACACACAGCTCATAGACATACACACACTTATATATTGCACAGCTGTAGTCATATCGGAAGAACTCAACTATAAAATCACAGAACACACAGGGAACACAAGACGACGACACGACATAAAACCACCATGGCAACAGAGACTAGAAAATAGTATAGAAAAGTTAAGAGCAGACTGCGGTAGACTTACACAATACATTAATAACAACAGGTCAAATAAAGTAGTTAAGAGGGTTGAGGCTATTTTTAAGAACAATTCTACACACACTAGGCATGAGAATAGCAACCGGAAACCAGAAGAGTTTTTAGATACGCTCAAACAAAAACTAGCACTTAAGGTTCACAGACTCAGGAGATATATGAAGGCACAGAAGCGCCAACATGATAACGGCATTTTCGCTACCAATGAAAAAACATTTTATAGAAACCTACACAAACCACACACTGACACAATAACTGAAAACGACACAGACACACCTACAAAAGAACAACTAGAAACATTCTGGTCTAACATTTGGGAAGAGCAAGTAGAACACAACGACAAAGCATCATGGATAACGGAAGAAGAAGCAAAATGGAGAGGCATTGACGAAATGGAGTTTGAGGAAATAGCAGAGGCCGACATTACACACATCACTTCCAGATTACACAACTGGAAATCACCTGGAATAGACAAAATACACAATTTTTGGTACAAAAAGTTATTTTCATTACACAAAATAATAGCAAAAAATTTAACAGACATTATATTAAGAAAACAGAATACACCCGACTTTATTGCAACAGGAATCACTTACATGCTACCTAAAACTAAAAACTCACGTCAGCCTTCTCAATACAGACCAATCACATGCCTACCTACTATATACAAAATTTTAACATCAGCAATCACAAAAAGCATTAACTCACACACTGACCGCCATAACATAATAGCAGAGGAACAGAAAGGATGCAGGCGAGGGCACATGGGATGCAAAGAACAACTGATTATTGACTCTACTATACATAAACACGCCACAACAAAAAACAGAAATCTTCATTGTACATATATTGATTACAAAAAAGCCTTCGACAGTGTTCCTCATTCCTGGTTAATAAAAATTTTAGAGATCTATAGAATAAACCCGAAAATTATTGATTTTTTACGCCTAATTATGCCACAGTGGAAAACAACACTACAGATAAATTGCAGTTACAATACCGTCACCACACGACAGATATCAATAAAAAAGGTATCTACCAAGGTGATTCCTTAAGCCCATTGTGGTTCTGTCTCGCACTAAACCCTTTATCTCATTTGCTGCAAAACAGTAAGACCGGATACTGCCTCAAACACACTACACATGAAACAACAATATCACACCTTATATATATGGACGACATCAAATTGTACGCAAAATCAGAAAAAGATATGAAACGTTTAGTAGAAGTAACAGCAGAATTCAGTAGGGACATTAACATGCAATTTGGTTTAGACAAATGTAAAACACTTCACATTGTAAAGGGCAAAGTACGACCTGGCGACTATGTAGTAAATGACACGGACACTATAACAGCAATGGAGCCGACTGATTTATACAAATATTTAGGGTACACTCAGTTGAAAGGAATAGACCATGTAAGAATTAAAAATACAATAACAACAGAGTACAAGAAAAGACTTAACGCCATCTGTAAAACCCAACTCTCGAGTAAACATCTCATTAAAGCCATAAATACTTTCGCTATCCCTGTACTGACGTATTCATTCGGAGTTATAAAATGGACTAAAACAGACACTGAACAATTAGAACGAACTACACGCACTACACTCACGAAACATAACAACCTACACCCTAAATCTGCCATAGAAAGACTCACCATCAAACGGCAACATGGAGGCAGAGGCCTAATAGATATCCAGCACCTATGGCGAAAACAAGTTAGTCGGCTAAAAACATTCTTCCACACAAAATCTCGCACTAGCGATATACATAAAGTCATAGTCACAAACGATCTCAACTACACACCACTTAACCTACACGAGCAGACAGATACACCAAACAACACCAATGACGACCGACAGAATCAAAAAATTGAAGATTGGAAGAAGAAAGTACTTCACGGACGACATCCTCATGACCTAGAGCAACCCCACATAAACACAGTAGCATCAAATAAGTGGCTCAAAATAGGTATTTTATTCCCCGAAACTGAAGGATTTATTATAGCCATCCAAGACCAGATCATTAACACAAGGAACTACAGAAAATATATAATCAAAGATCATACAGTAACCAATGATAAATGCCGGAAATGTCACATTCAACCGGAAACGATACAACACATTACAGGCGCATGCACTACACTTACACAGACAGACTACACTCACAGACACAATCAGGTAGCCAACATCGTTCATCAAAAACTGGCACTCAAACACGCACTCATACAAAACACCAACACACCTTACTACAATTATACTCCACAAACAATCTTAGAAAATACCACACATAAACTCTACTTCGACCGCGCTATACTAACCGACAGAACCATCCATTATAATAGACCGGATATAACCCTACAGGATAAAATAAATAAAGTTACTTACCTGATAGACATTGCAGTCCCCAACACACACAACATACAGAAAACAATCACTGAAAAAATAAGTAAATACACAGAGCTGAAGGAGGAAGTTACTAGAATCTGGCGGCAAGAAAAAGTATACGTAGTCCCAATAGTCCTTTCCACCACAGGCGTTATTCCAAATCACCTTCTCCATAGCCTGAAATTATTAGATCTTAAAGAAACCCTCTATGTAACCCTACAAAAAGCTGCAATATTAAACACTTGCAGAATAGTCAGAAAGTTCATGCAGATAGAAGAACACGAAATAAATCCTCATCACAATACACCATCATGAACACACAATCTACACACCACACGCTACATTTTCTTGGCTTTGGCCCGTAAATGTAGCTAATACCAGCCTCGAGCTGAGAAGAACAAACAACACACCTAAATAATAATAATATTTATTTATATAAAAACAGATTGTAGTACATGTAACAGTTTTTACAAAGAAGGTAATATTACATCTCTGACAATCGAGTGAGTGAGGTGCTGTTCTCCTTGCTAGGCTATGAAATAGCCTGTATTAACGAGTAACAGTGCCGATCCCCTCTAATTGTATTAAGTAGGTACCAATGATATTCTAATAAACAGATATGTTATACACTCACAAAACAAACGAAAAAAGTGTTCCGCGCAGCAGCGGCTGCACACATTTACACTTTTCATTCATTTTACAATTTACTACAAGCACACCTCGGACACTTCATACAAAACTTGCAAAATAATTACCTATTACTACTACAAAACCAAATGACGTCTGTACACGTGCAAATGTGTGCGTGAATTTTAGTAGGGTTGAATCAGTTGGATGTCGTGGCGTACAAAATGGCGCGACAGCGCTTTGCGTCGGGTGAACCGAACGACGACGGAACTACCCGAACGTTTCGAGCATTATTATGAAGTGATCTTGTCCGAGCGTTCAATTATTTATTTCTTAAAGAAATAAAATAAATGATATTTGATTTTGAATACTCGGAATTGTAATGAGTTAAAAGTAATATTATAATATTTATTATGTAAAGAGGTTTATTTATTCATCAATAATCATTGAGTTATATGTACTACGTACTAGAGAAGACGCCTCAACTCGATAGTTTGTAACACGAGTTAGAGTGCGCGCACTCCAACTCACTTAGACATAACACCCCCCCGCTTGCACCGCGCGTGCCCCGCTGTCATCAAGCTGCGCGACACCTTTTGTTTGAAAGAGCTTCTCTAGTACGTAGTACATATAACTCAATGTCAATAATGGTAAATTAAGCTTAGGTACCTACCTACCTAATTACAAAATATGGAATTCACGATCGCCCCGTACCATTACGCGGCAACGCAATTTTTTTTTTTTTTCATTTATTTCGGAACCAGTCCATGTCCATACATGTTAAGTTCAAAAGTATTAAAAATAAAAAATAAGAATTAATTAAAATATTACAATAATAATAATTACAATGGGGCGACGCGACAAGGTTAGTGCGTAGGGTACTTTTCAATTCCAAGAATGAATAGAACGTGAAAGAAAGGGACATAAGTACATAACTAAGACAATAAAGAGAGAGAGCAATATTAATAGCTGGTAATGTTGGTATGGTATTATTACGGAAGTTTTAATTGTATTATTATAAAACGACGAAAACTTGGAAAATAAATTAATCATCGAGATTAAAACTAATAAAACTTAAAACAAAATAAATCGCAAAATTGTGTGTTTGTGTCAGCAGTACCTACAGCGCTGCAGTTCTTACGATTTTGAGCGCCCTGGCTAAAGAGTCGACGGTTAGCCCCTCCTAGTGCGGGGTGAGGGTGCGGTATCTGATGTAGCGCGGGGAAGGGAGTGTCCCTTCTGTACGTAGTACTATTAAGTATTCTGTGCTACAAGTCAAAATGTTGAAAAGGGATGGCTTGAAAAAACCAACAAGAAAAAAGAGACAGTTAGTGTTGTCAATTGCGCGTGAATGTATACGGACATTATCCTGGCCACCAATCACCGCGTCTTGGCATCACAGACTAGCAAAATTTTACGAGACAGAAGGTACAAACCGCGAGTACATTTATACACGCGGTTTGTACCTATAACAACTAATAAACAGGACTAAATGTATAGTAGAATATATAATTATAATAATATACAGAGTAGAAAATATTTATTTTGTAATAATAGTTATTTGTTATACAAGAGTGCAAAGTTGCTTTTTAACCGCGTGTTCAATTTTGATGACCGAGCAAGCGAAGGATTCTAAAATTGAATCACGAGCGCAGCGAGTGATTCAAAATTAGAATCCTGAGCGTTAGCGAGGGAATCAAAAGAGCACGAGGTGAAAAATCTTTGCACTCGAGTGCAACACGTAACTTTTCATTCCACCTCAGCGAGGAAATGACTAAATGCAAAAAAAAAACGTTTACAAAGTGAGTTTTTAACAAATTAAAAAAAAGTTGTATGATATATTCGGCACCATAGAGGTAGCAGTAAATAGGTTTAATGTTTTTTTTTAATTCACAAACTTAGTGCACACGATGTTCTAAATTCAATTTACTTTATCCTCTAGAGAATAAAAACGGCTTTTCCACTCAGATATTGAAGATAAATTTACTTTATCCTCTAGAGAATAAAAACGGCTTTTCCACTCAGATATTGAAGATTAAAAATACTCTTTCCGAGATGGTGGGATGAAAAATTAATTTCTTTGTTTACGAACAAATGCGATCCATTCTTGAAGCCAGATCTCATTGGATAACCTTAACGAAGAAAGGATAATAAATATCTGTTGTCATAATATTTAATTTCTAATTAGGTATATAAATGATTGAATAAAACAAAATGATTAAATATTACAAGGTTAGAAAAAAGAAAAACAGAACTGTGGGTAAACAATGACTTTACTGCCTACGATATCGCATCTGTACTTTTATTCTATGTCCGGAGTGAACGCGTCCTTGTCTTACTCACGTGAAACAATGTATTTCCATTTCTTTCCTTTTTTCTAACCTCCAAATATAAGAATATTAGGAAAATAATTGAAATATATAAACAAATCGATGTATATTGCGTAGTTACTTGTGGTATGAGATCCCTTGTGCTTTATTAAATTGGGTATCATAATTGGTACACTTTCTAAATACACAAAATAGCATTTTTTTATTTTTTTAGCTGCTTTAACAAAGTGTACCATTCGTCGCCATGCGTGACGCAGACTAAAGGCAATAGGTCCCAATTAGGACGTTTTTGAATCTTCAAAATTGGGCGCTCATAACTCATAACATATCTGTTTAATATAATATCATTGGTAGGTACATACCTATTACAATTTTATGTTTACAAGGTAAATGTTTTTGTGTTTATACGTGTGTTCAACTGTGTGTGTGCGCGTGAGTGTGTGCGTGTGTATGAATGTGTGTGTGTGTGTGCGTGTAGGGGTCTGTGTGTATGAATGTGTGTGTGTGTGTGTGTGTGCGTGTAGGGGTCTGTGTGTATGTATGCGCGTGGTCGTGCGGCTGTGTAAGCGTGCGTGTGGGTTTATGTTTTGGTGAGTGGTACAATATACAAACTTGTCATAGTTAATTTAAATATTTTTCTGTTTCGTCGTAGGTTTTATTTTGAAGGAATAATCGGACAGTCTTTTTACAATTATGATAAGACAATTTATATATTGGACATTTTTTGTTTATTGTATTGTAAAGAGACGGTCCTAAATAATAAAAGAATCTTTTAGTAAAAGACAGACGGGTTTTTGGAGGAGTACATACTTTATCTTTTCGCCGTTTGGTGATTTCAATATAGGGGGTTATGCGGTGCTGCAACAGAATTGAGTGTAAAATAAAATGTTGCCGCACGTTGAGGACGTTGCAGTTTTTGTATAACTGATTAGTCGGATAAATTAGTGGACGGAAGGTAGCCACTTTCAGTATGGCGCGATGTGCAACTTCCAAGGGTGTAAGGATAGTTTTTGCAGCACCACCCCAGCAGGAAATACAATATGTAATAATAGATAGGCATAAGGCAAAATAGACATTACGTATAATTATAGAATTTGCAATATTTCTTAAGGTTTTAAAGATATACATAAGTTTGCGAACTCTGCCAGTAAGGACATTAATATGTGATTTAAATTTTAGGTTTTTGTCTATAACTATACCTAGGTATTTGATTTCATCTGTAGAGGATATAGGTTCACAGTGGCATGAAGCTCGAGTTAGCAAGTTACATGTGTGAGCTTTAAGTGTTATCGGTGGGTTTGGTTGGGTAGCAGAAGTGATCGAGTAGGTGATGAACTTGGTTTTGGAGGTATTAAGCATAAGCGTATGGAAACAAAGCCAGTTCAGCGCTACATCAAAGCCATGCTGCGCCTTGCCCTCGAGCTCAGACCATGTGTTGTCTGTGAAAGTTATAGCAGTGTCATCAGCAAAGGATGTTATCTTAGCATTTGGGATATTTAAGTTGCATAGGTCGTTTATAAAAACTAAGAATATTGTGGGACCCAATATGCTACCTTGTGGAACGCCGTAGTAGATGGGGAGCTCATTACTGCTGTAACTATCAATCTTGACTATCTGGGAGCGATTTGTGAGGAAGCTTTGAAAGAGATCAAGTTGCAGTCCCCTGACACCCATCCTTTCAAGTTTGAGTAAGAGAGAAGTAAAGCACAACTATGAACTTAATACAGTTGGTGGAAGTGGAAAAAATTACAAATGTAGGTTTCTCCAATTTAAACGCACAGCGGGGTTCCGTATCCATTCGCATAACATTTTAAGACCTAATATAATAACTTACCATACTTTTGTTTCTCCTAATTATATTTTTGCACATTATTTACGCATAACAGCTTACGCATAATATTTTTAAGCATAATTTCTCTAATCATAATAATCGATCCAACCATACTCGAGTTTTAGCGAAACTAATGAACAACGATCCATTTTTAATATAAAGATGGATACTAATATTAAAACGTATTTTTACCATCCATGCAACAGGCATGCAAACATGTAAACAAACATACGCCACGCACGCAGCAAGCATGCAACATGCAGCAGGCATGATTTCTGTCACGGCTCCGGCGCTGCGGGGCTCCGGTGCGACGGTGCACGCGATCTTATCGTCGCAGATGTGTTTTACGCTCACCACCGCAGCTTCGGCTTGCTGGCCGGCGGCAGCCTCGGCCATGGCGGCGAGCATCAAAACCACCTGCTCCTCGGCTCGCGGGCCGCCTCGCCCCTTCACGCCTACGCGGGCTTAGATAACACTCTAGGGGCAGGCAGAGAACACTACGTGGAGTCTGGTTTGCAGCGATTCGTTTCTGTCACTAACTTTCGTAGCATAACATAAAAAAGGAAAACCATCGATTCGAAAAGAAGAAGAGCACAACATAGGCAATACTTAAGCGTGGCGCAATAGATTTGCACATTATGCCTAGTAACATGATGCGAATTAAATTTATGCCAAAACAAATTAGCCTTTAAGATAAATATGCAAACATAAACTGTATGGCAAAAAATATATATAATATATATATTTATATTATAAATTATATTTTTATTAATATAATTATATAATATATATATAGGGTGACTGGTAATTACTGTACGATACTTAAACACGTGATCGTGTTCATGATAACAAACAACTTACCCAAGAAAAAAGTTTTTTGTACTGGTTCACTTTTATCACAATAACACAACAGCCGTATGAAATTCACGCGCGCGCACGCCTGTGACCTAAAGTGAACTAGTACAAAAAACATTTTTTCTTCGGGAAAGTTGTTTGTTATCATGAACACAATCACGTGTTTAAGTATCGTACACTAATTACCAGTCACCCTATATTATGGCAAAATTATTTTTATGGCAAAACAAATGATGCCAAACTAATGCAAAAGTTTATTAGGAAAAAGAACATTATGCGAAAAGAAGGGATCCCGCATAGCAGTATGCTATGCAGCATCGCACTACTCTTGCAAGTTGTTATGAAAAGTCTCACCGTTTCACAGCTTTGCTATCACTCCTCTGCTTCATCATACAGCTCTGGTGGAAACTCAGTAAGGTGATATCAGACGTTTCACAGTCAACTTGAAGCTTGGCACAACCTTTATTTTTAGGGTTCCGTACCTCAAAAGGAAAAAGCGGAACCCTTATAGGATCACTTTGTTGTCCGTCTGTCTGCCTGTATCTGTCCGTCTGTCTGTCAAAACCCTTTATCTCGGGAACTCGTGGAAGTGTCGAGTAGAAATTAAAACCATGTACTCTACGTCCCCCGTCTACGGTCTCTTGAAGCTGTAATAAAACGTGAAAAAAAATACGGCCTTTTATACCGCAAAAAACGTATATTTCGACACTACCAAGGGAATCAAAATTATAGAGTACTTCCCGTTGACCTAAAAGTTAGAACTATGAAATTTGGGTAGTGTTATACTACAAGTACTGGGAAAAGTCTGAAAACTTTACATTTCTAATTAAATAATAAAAAATAGCCTTTATTTATATGTAGCTTTTGCCCGCGACTTCGTCCGCGTGAATGTCGGTTATCGTGGATATAGACGAAGTCGCGGATTAAAAAGTAGCCTATGTCCTTCCTCGGGGTTCAAGCTATCTTTATGCCAAATTTAATCAAAATCGGTTCAGCCGTTTCATCGTAAAAGCGTAATAGACACAGTTACTTTCGCATTTATAATATTGGTATGGAAGTATGGACTAGCGGGCCCGGTCTAGCCTACTCTTACTCTGCCCTACCTACCCTACCAACCTCCCTACCTACTTACCTACCCTACCAACCTCTCTACCTACCTATCTACTTTATCAATCTACCTACGTACCCTATCAACCTACCTACCTACATACCTACCCTGCCCCTACATACCTACCCTACCTACCTATCTACCCTACCAACCTACCTACCTACCTGCCTACCCTATCAACCTACCAATTAATTAAAAATACACAGAATTACTAATCAGGTCTCCATCCTTAGATCTGTGCAACCCTGGTACCTTTTCAATGCGACGAGCCACCTTGCCGTTCTCGAGTTAGCGCATAAGTTATGCACTCCTAGTACAGACAGCGTCATCAACTGCTTACCCCCAGTGGCGTGCCTTCCATTAAAGCCGAAAAGTCCGGCTTGCCATCAATAACGGAAAACGATTAAAAACAAAACGAAAAAGAAAACTCAAAAATAAAATAAGTATTATAGGATTTCTCGATTTTTTATTTTTAAATCTGTCGGGCTTGCCCTAAATTGGACCCCTAGGCACGCTACTGCTTACCCCCTATCCGAAGTAATTTGTATGCGTGGGGGGTTAGCAGTTGATGACGCTGTCTGTACCAGGGTGACAATTATGCGCTCCTAGTACCAGGGTGACATAGATCTAAGAAGTCCTACAACTCGACTGCAGTGCCACCTACCGGGTCCAATTGTGAATCTAAACCATTCTCGTATCTAAACCATTTTCGAATCCACTGGAACACACACAAAAGATTTCAGCAAAATCGGTCACTTTCATACACACGCACAGAAGATTTTTATATATAAGATATTAAGGGTAAGTAATATATGATATAGGTAATTACAAAAACTCTAATATTTACACGATATAATAACCACTGAATCTATAATTTTGTTTGATACAACGATCAGTTACTATAATAAACGATTGATATTAATTTAAAATAACTAATTTCTATAAGCATAACATACATTTAATATAAAATCGTTTGATGTACCACTCAAAAGACATAAAACCTATTTAGTCTAACATGATAAAAACGCCTATATTTAAAAAAAAACAATATTTTGTTTTTAAATGTGTTTTTCCAACAGGATATACAGTCTCAAATAACAATACTGAGCCAAAATTACGAAAATATTACTATTAGGTCAATGATATTCTAATAAACAGATATGTTATCACATCACTCACAAAACAAACGAAAAAAGTGTTCCGCGCAGCAGCGGCTGCACACATTTACACTTTTCATTCATTTTACAATTCACTACAAGTCAAAATGTTGAAAAGGGATGGCTTGAAAAAATCAACAAAAAAAAAAGAGACAGTTAGTGTTGTCAATTGCGCGTGAATGTAAACGGACATTATCCTGGCCACCAATCACCGCGTCTTGGCATCACAGACTAGCAAAATTTAACGAGACAGAAGGTACAAACCGCGAGTACATTTATACACGCGGTTTGTACCTATAACAACTAATAAACAGCACTAAATGTATAATAGAATATATAATTATAATAATATACAGAGTAGTAAAAATTTATTTTGTAATAAAATTAATTTCTTTGTTTACGAACAAATGCGATCCATTCTTGAAGCCAGATCTCATTAGATAACCATAACGAAGAATGGATAATAAATATCTGTTGTCATATTGTTAAATTTTTAATTAGGTATATAAATGATTGAATAAAACAAAATGATTAAATATTACACGGTTAGAAAAAAGAAAAACAGAACTGTGGGTAAACAATGACTTTACTGCCTACGATATCGCATCTGTACTTTTAATCTATGTCCGGAGTGAACGCGTCCTTGTCTTACTCACGTGAAACAATGTACTTCCATTTCTTTCTTTTTTCTAACCTCCAAATATAAGAATATTAGGAAAATAATTGAAATATATAAACAAATCGATGTATATTGCGTAGTTATATGTGGTATGAGATCCCTTGTGCTTTATTAAATTGGGTATCATAATTGGTACACTTTCTAAATACACAAAATAACATTTTTTTTATTTTTTTAGCTGCTTTAACAAAGCGTACCATTCGTCGCCATGCGTGACGCAGACTAAAGGCAATACGTCCCAATTAGGACGTTTTTGAATCTTCAAAATTAGGCGCTCATAACATATCTGTTTAATATAATATCATTGTATTAGGTATTAAAAAAGCAATTTAAAAAAAAGTACAAAATCGGTTCACTTTAACAATTTATTTTCTCCAGTATTTGAATAAAAACATAACTGATACATTATTTTATGAAAATAAAGGTTTATGCTTAATATACAGAATATTTTTCAGTCCGTTATACAAACTGATTTATTTTAGACAATTATTTTAAAAATCACTAAAAAACTTTGCGAGCAATTGTTTGCCGACCAATTTCAATTATTCGTGCTCTTAGTTCGCATAAGCACACAGACAAACCATTGTACTGTACTAGTGTACGCACGAAGTATGTCAATTTTAGCAATCATATACATAAAGCAGTCGTGATTTTGAGATGCGCTAAATCGAATACACGCCCCCGAAGCCAATCGAAAGTAATTTTGAGAAGGAGTTTTGACTGTGACATTATTATAATATCTATGGTCAAACTGACAACCATTTGAATTTAATAATAAGATTCGATTCAAATCTTTGTTAAGATTTAAAAAATAATTCTGCGTTTAAAGCGCGTGTTGACACACGTTTGATGCAAGCCATCAATTTATAGTTGAACTTCAACATATATGTTGCATTATGGGGGTCTTTGGAGAGTAAGTGAATAAAAGTTGATTGTAATAATATAGTAGATACATCGATATAATATATCCTACTATATATATTTATATATATATAATATTATCAATGTGAAAGTTTGTGAAGATGTTTGGATGTTTGTTACTCAATCACGCGTAAACCGTTGAGCAGATTTGCATGAAAATTAACACACAGGTAGATCATTTGCTGGATTAACACATAGGATCCTTTTTATCCCGATAATGTGTTTCCTTGGGATAATCTTTCATTTTTACGCGGGCGAAGCCGCGGGCAGAAGCTAGTGTAATATATTTCTATGAGTAGATATGATTGTGACAATTCTTGTAATAAATGTTTTACTTGCAGTGAGCAGCAGTCATGCCCATGTTACAAGAAGTGCCAAGATTTCCATAAACTTATGGAATTAAGGGACTTGGTGGTCTATTCTTATAAAGTACGTGCAGGAGATGTTAGTAAATAATTTGAATTACGAATCTACTTTTTTAACTGCCGACGAAAACATATTATATAAGTAACACTCCTCGTGTTATAAGTTTAACTTGTTTATCTGTGTATCTGTGTGTCTGTATGTAGCATCCTAGCTTCCTAATGGCTGGACCGATTCGGACGTGGTTGATTTTAGGGAGAAGCTTCTTAGCTTTAAATTTTATAATGAAGATCGGATTAAACAATACTAAGATATCGGCATCGGCGTTGTTTCATTATGATGAAAGGAATTTTGACACAAAAGTCGACATTCAAAAGCGAGATTATTGAACTTGTTACTTTCTTTAGTAATTAAATTATTTACGTAGAGTGTTTTCTTGTAATTTAAAATGTTTAAAATTAAATTTCTTTATATTTCTAAATACCTTGACACAAAAACCTCTAAATCCAAATGGGGGTGATTAATGAACTATTAACACCTCCTAGGCACACTTGAAACGGTAATTACAACAATCTTCTTTATTATTTACTTAGGTTGCCAACCTTCGTGTTAAGTTTCGAATAGATTAACCAAAGAAATAAGATTTAACATATAACTTCCCCTTTTCATATCCTTTCTTATACTCGCTTATTCTATTAAAAAAGGAAACTAGTGCACGTTTCTACTTCCAGTAGTTTAGATTTCGCATACAACGAACGGTATTTCACCCCGTTAGGGATTTTTCAAAAAACACTGAATCATGTATGTATTACTTAGTCGGGTCATAACTACTTTATTAAAAATTGATTATACGACTTTTTATGTTACTCTAAAATATATTTATATGAAATCAACGGTATTTAAAAACGCATAGGTAACAATTTTATCAAGATCAAGAGGCGTATGGCAAAAAACAGAACTTGGATGGACAAATTGAAAAAAGTCTGGAGGAACAAAGACTTCACAAAAGCCACTAAGATCCGACGATCTTAGTGACTTTATTCAAGTTCTGTTTTTTGCCATACGCCTCTTGATCTTGATAAAATTGTTATCTATGCGTTTTTAAATACCGTTGATTTCATATAAATATATTTTAGAGTAACATAAAAAGTCGTATAATCAGTTGTTCGAACACTGGTTTTTCCTATATTTCTCTAAGCTGTGGACGTTACGTGAAGTAGAGAAAAAGAAGAAAGAAAGAAAGAAAGAAAAATAATTTATTCGCCCCCCAGGATAAAAACACACAAAAATAACATAAAAAAATAAAGAAACGAAAACGAAAATTGGTCCTGTATGAGGTCAAAAGGCTCCTATCTCAGCATGCTGACGGTGCTGTAACATTAAATAAACGTCACAGCGCAAAAGCGTCGTCAATGTGGTGCTGTCGAAGAATGCTTGGGGTGTCTTGGACCGAGTTTCGTACCAATATTTCCATTATCCAAGAGTTCGACATCAAACAGCGTTATCTGTTCTGGTCCAAACACGCATCCTGAAATACTTCGAACATGTCTCAAGTTGAAATTATGAGTCCATTTAGCGTCTAGTCGTTCAAGGTAGAGTGGAAGGCACCACATCACGAGGAAGATCCCCCATTTGATATACCGACCAAATTAAATCCGCAGTGGGCGATCCATTGCGCGAGTGCTCAATAAAGACCAAATATCGCGACAAATGGCGCGAAATCGTGAGGCGCATAACATCAGCCTCGACAAATAGCTCATGATGACCACGACCGCTCTGACAAGAATGTCACGAAGAAGAAGAAGAAACAATTTTATTAAAATTATTCGTAATGCTTTTCCCGATTTTGAATACAAGCCCTTAACCTGCGTTGCTAGAAGTCGATCGCAGCACGCGCAACGTCTGTCAGTCTATTTCAGACACTGTTTTAATGAGCAATGCTTTGAGAGACTCCAAATTATCGTGAGGTTTAGCGGCGCAGACTTTTCTCTCCTAAGATTATTATACAGGATGTTTTGTAGATCGATGCAAAGCCGTAAAGCGGGGCTAGTATAGACTGTTTACAACCGTTGGACCCGAACTTGTGTTAGCCGAAGTGTGTCAATTTTTTTTTAGCTAAATTTTAATGGTTTTTGCTGACAAAACCCAAAATATTGCAGTTAGTTGCAAATCATGGCCAATTTGAAGGATAAGTCATTTATTTTTTATTTTATTTGGTTAACATAATACGTAAACAATCTAATAGAATATAATTAGTGGATCTGTGTGATAAGACAATCTTTTTTACAGACATTTAAAGTCAAAGACATTTTTAAAGATTTCAGAAATCTGTTTTTAGATGACATGAAAAAAAATCACGGATGGTGCTTTTTTTGTTCAAACATTTTTTTAAACATGTCTGGTTATTGCTCTTTCTTTCGAGGTATCAACTACACGGATAGCTCACCAATTATTGAAATTAAGACCTACAAACCAAATTAAGGGACAAAATTATTTTTTTAGGCAAGTTATTAAAAGAAAATAATAATTAAAATCATTTATTATTCGTGTTCAAAATTCAAATTTTGAACAGGAATAATAAATGATTTCAATCATAATTTTCTTTTAAATAATTCGCCTAAAAAATTTAATTTTCTCCCTCAATTTGGTTTGTAGGTCTTAATTTCAATAATTGGTGAGCTATCCGTGTAGTTGATACCTCGAAAGAAAGAACAATAACCAGACCTGTTTCAAAAATGTTTGAACAAAAAAAGCACCATCCGTGATTTTTTTTCATGTCATCTAAAAACTGATTTCTGAAATCTTTAAAAATGTCTTTGACTTTAAATGTCTGTATTAAAATTGTCTTATTAAACAGATCCTCTAATTATGTTTTATTAGATTGTTTACGTATTATGTTAACCAACATAAAAATAAATGACATACCTTTCAAATTGGCCATTATTTGCAACTAACTGCAATATTTTGGGTTTTGTCACCAAACATCATAAAAATTTTGCTAAAAAAAATTTTGTCACACTTCGGCTAAGACAAGTTCGGTTCAAATGGTTGTAAATAGTCTATACTAGCTCTGCTTTACGGCTTTGTATCGATCTACCAAACATCCTGTATTTTGTAATCCACCGGTTTTTAATCTGGACTGGAGGAGGGCCATTCTTCGTGCCTGATGGAGTCAATCCCATGGGCTGTCAACCAATTTTGCGTGTTTCTTGCCCTATAAGCCGGCGCAGAATCTTGTTGGTATACCTACCCAGTGTTTACAACGTTTGAATGCACCGTATTTTAGTAGTCAATAGCATTGTTTTTACACCTTTGCTACAGAAAAACATCTCAGTGAGGCATGAATATGAAACTTCGAGGGCATCATCTATCGTCAGTCATGGTTTGGCCATGACTGACGATGGATGATGCCCACGCTAGACCCTCGGGATACGCCTGCTCGCTTTTTAACTGTTGTGTGCATATAAACTTTATCGTTTGGTTTGTTGTGACTTTAATCAACGTTATTTATAAACAAAATCATCTGTAAAATGGACTACGCGGTACCTTTTTCCCGCGTACCGCCATAACAAAGTCCGGGATCTCTCTAGCCTTATTTTTATCAGACGCTCATTCAGAAAATGTCCTGTTTTCTTTCGATAAGTTCGTAGTCTCAGGTCTTCATTTAATATTCTTTTATTCGTGGTTCTACTTAACCCCATCTGAAAAGCTAAAGATTTTTCTTGAGCACAGGATTTCGCTGACCGCCGCGCTCCGGTGTCCGAACCGTACGACACCGGCTGCTACTTTAGCGATCTTCGAAGCTCGAATCTTCAGTAAATCGTTTGATTATACGATAAAAAAACTTCAATGTTATATTCAAATTTTTGAGAAGTTTGAAAATCTCAGTTTGCGCGTAGGTAACCGCAGCGGTCTAATGCAACAACCGCAATCTGTCTTCCTTAATTGCGACCACTCTATGTTTCTAAATGAAGTATCATAATTTTATTTTTTGATTTTTAGTAATCAAAAGTTCCTTATTCAAAATCAATCAAAATATTTCTGGCCAATTTAGGGAATTTGAAAATACACTTGGGTCATAAGTTCTGTCACAACCTTAGTGACAGAACTTATGACCCAAGTGCGTATATTAAATATGAATAAAGATTTAAATTTATTTCCTTGAAAGTTATTATATATAAAAAGAAAAAATGTGTGGGAAACCTAACGGCAGTTATTTAAATAATAACTATAGCCATGAAAACACGACACAGTTTATTTAGGCTTGGTTCCACATTACAATAGTTTCACTCGCGAGCAAAGCGTCTTTACAGGCATAGCAATGTTTAATGAAATTGAGAAGATAGGAAGACTAGAAAGATTTAAAGAAGAAAACTGAGAATGATAGTGAGAGAATATAGCGAACGAAAGTTGAACAATTTAGCTAGCGACGTTAGATAATTGCAGCGTGCATTCGCCGTCACGGATAGCTGTAGACTGTCGGGGGGCGCGCGCGGGCCGTCGCCGGCGCACCTCACGGGCTGCGATGGCGGCGCGGCGGCCCCGCGTCGCGCGTCCGGTGGGTAAGCAATAGTGTCGCCACATCACTCCTCCGCTGAGACCGTTGCTACGGGCGATAGACATCTGTGAAACGAACTTTACGACCTGAACGTGTCGTTAATGGATTAGCGTTTTGTGGATTTTGCGTATTATTTATAGTTTCTTGTTTCTTGTAATGTGTCTAGCGTATATGCTGGTTTTAAACGATCAATTGATACAGTTACTTCTTTGTTTTTAACTAATATCTTGAACGTCTTAGCACCTCTTTCAACGACCTTGTAGGGGCCTGTGTATGCGGGTTGTAAAGATGAACGCAAGGCATCTTGTCGTAAAAACACTTGTTCTGATGTCTGTAGGTCCTTGAACACAAAAATACGTTTTTGTGTGTGTCGTGATGCTGGACAAGGTCTTATACTCTCAGCAAATGATCGTAGTCTTGAGATGAAATCTGTAACGTCAGGTATATCTGTATTTGTTGAATCAAAGAAATGACCTGGTAGTCGCAGAGGTTCTCCATATATTAATTCGGCTGCCGAGGATTGCAGGTCCTGCTTCCTGGCACTACGTATACCTAATAACACTACCAGTAAGGATTCAGTCCAATACTGGTTAGCGTGACACATAATTGCGGCTTTCAGTTGTCTATGAAAGCGCTCGATTATCCCATTTGCTGCTGGGTGATAAGCAGTAGTCATCTTATGTTGTGATCCAGTTACCTAGTTCGGCTAGAGATTTGAATAGGGTGGACTCAAACTGTCTTCCGCGGTCCGCAGTTATGCTTGCTGGACAACCAACGCGTGATATCCATCCTGATAGTAAGGCTTTTGCTGTTGTCTCTGCTGTGATGTCGGCTATCGGAATTGCCTCAGGCCATCGCGTGAATCTATCAATAGCTGTTAGACAGTACTTGAATCCATTCGATGAAGGCATTGGTCCGATTAAGTCGATATGGATGTTCAAGAATCTCGCTGCTGGTAGAGAATATGAGCTCAGCGGTGATGTTACGTGGCGTGATATCTTTGCACGTTGACAGGCAAGACACGCACGACACCAATCCCGACAGTCCTTTCGTATTTCCGGCCATACAAAGTTATGAGTCAGTTTATTTAGGCTTGGTTCCACATTACAATAGTTTCACTCGCGAGCAAAGCTTCTATACAGGCATAGCAATGTTTAATGAAATTGAGAAGATAGGAAGACTAGAAAGATTTAAAGAAGAAAACTGAGAATGATAGTGAGAGATTATAGCGAACGAAAGTTGAACAGTTTAGCTAGCGACGTTAGATAATTGCAGCGTGCATTCACCGTCACGGATAGCTGTAGACTGGCGGGGGGCGCGCGCGGGCCGTCGCCGGCGCACCTCACGGGCTGCGATGGCGGCGCGGCGGCCCCGCGTCGCACGTCCGGTGGGTAAGCAATCCACAAATGATCGATGATTGTTGGTATTCGTTCGCACATTAACTTTAATTATTTAAAAAATGGTATCCGTAAAACAAAAAAAAATAAACAAATACCAGTGGTATTAATTATTGTTGGTATTAGAATGGAATAAATCGACATTTCAGGTACGTGAACTCTAATGCGACCAACAATATATGTTCAATAACAATAGTGTATCTTCTTATATATAAAAATGAATCGCAAAATGTGTTGGTAAGCGCATAACTCAACAACGCCTGGACCAATTTGGCCAATTCTTTTTTTAAAATGTTCGTTGAAGTTCAAAGATGGTTTTTACGGCGAGAAAAATTCGAATAATTGCCGGAAAAACCCTAAAAATAGCCCTTTTCTTTTTCCCATACAAACGTTTTCTAACTAAAACGAGCTTTATTGCTATTGTATAAAGTTCATAATTACAAGCAGTCACTGTTGTTTAAACAATGTAGGTATGTTCCTAACGTCAAAGAGTCAATTTTGCACTTAGGTAGTGGTAGGTGTAGGGTAGGTGTAGGGTAGGTGTAGGGTAGGTGTAGGGTAGGTGTAGGGTAGGTGTAGGGTAGGTGTAGGGTAGGTGTAGGGTAGGTGTAGGGTAGGTGTAGGGTAGGTGTAGGGTAGGTGTAGGGTAGGTGTAGGGTAGGTGTAGGGTAGGTGTAGGGTAGGTGTAGGGTAGGTGTAGGGTAGGTGTAGGGTAGGTGTAGGGTAGGTGTAGGGTAGGTGTAGGGTAGGTGTAGGGTAGGTGTAGGGTAGGTGTAGGGTAGGTGTAGGGTAGGTGTAGGGTAGGTGTAGGGTAGGTGTAGGGTAGGTGTAGGGTAGGTGTAGGGTAGGTGTAGGGTAGGTGTAGGGTAGGTGTAGGGTAGGTGTAGGGTAGGTGTAGGGTAGGTGTAGGGTAGGTGTAGGGTAGGTGTAGGGTAGGTGTAGGGTAGGTGTAGGGTAGGTGTAGGGTAGGTGTAGGGTAGGTGTAGTAAATAGGCAGGTAAGTAGGTAGATCGGGACAGGACAACGTCTGTCGGGTCAGCTAGTGTCAGAATAAAAGACAATTTATAGAACTCCCAGTTAACATTGTTAATAGTGTTCAGTTATCTACTACAGGATTAGGCAACATTAGAATTAAGTCAGACTGCGGTTATAGTACCATAATTAATAATGGTTATTTAGTTCCTCAACTGGCTACCGACCTGTTGTCAGTCACAAACGAAGATTTATATGTACAACTGATAGCTGCAGCAATATCCCTGTACTGTTACAGGGATATTGGAGACTTGAACGCTGTTAGACTTAAAACGCACTTGCAGCAGGCCGCAATGCCCGTAGGCCGCACGTAATTTTTATATGAAACCTGCATGACAACAACGCACGTACTTGCGGCCAGCCGTCAACCGCTCCGGTTGTCTTTGAGCTGCGTCGGGCCGCACATCTATTGTTATAAATTTGTAATTGCTGTCGCATATAACCATCAACATAATTGAAAATAAAAGCCTGTAATGTTAATAGGGTATTACACCCATTTTTGAAAAGTGTCACAATGAAATTCTGTAGTGCTAATATGCCACCAAAAAACACAAAATTTTTATTCAATCGGTAAGTGCCACAAAAATACATCTAATTTAAAATTTTCAAATTTCGCGCGTACTTTGACGAAAGCACCTCTTACTGGACGCCATATTGCTCAGCGTAAATGACGTCAGTTCGATTTGTATCAAATGAGCTCATATTAAATATGATAATTGTATAATTTAAAAATAATTAAAAGCATATTTTGTAATGGGTGTAATAATTAAAAAAAATACGTTAGTTACGAAGGTAATAAAAGTACAATCGGTTGACTGACAGAATTTTTTGTTTACTCAGCCGTACGGCGTAATAACATGGCCGCTACTATTTCATGGTGTTTTATAACAGATTAAAAATACCGAAAACTTTGAATTGAATTTAAAAATTGGTTTTGCTATTTTATGAACTAAAACTTACATTTTCCGACTGCTTTATGCCTAAACTGTCTCAATCCGCCGCATTTCCATGCGGCGGACACAATAGGACCGAGATGTTACGGTTAGCTGGATACGGTGAGCCTCAAGTGCGTTCTAGGCATTTGGTGGTAATGAAGCTAAATAATGGAAAGCACTAAGCAGCCAAGAAATATATGTATAATTGAGTATGTCAGTGATTAATTTATTACTAATAAGGTCTGGAGAGTATATTTTTACATTTACCGACTCGTGATGGTAAATTCTAAGATTAACCAATATTCGGGCTTTTACAGTAAAGCCTAACCCCACCTAACATCAAACATCTAACAAAATATGTCATAAACATCCAGTGGCGGTCCTAGCAAAATTTTTAGGTGGTGCGAGATCTAAAAATGACGCCCCCCCCCCCCCCCCCAATCATAAAACTGGGTTTTTCTATGCAGTTCTTTATCCATGACTAGCACTTCGCACGTAGCGTTCGCGTAGATTTGGTTTTTTTGGACATTTCCAAATAACACGGAATCATGTATTTGTGATAAATTAAAAACCAATTATTGTCAAGTTACTGACTTTAAAAATAACACATACACATAACAAACTATCATCCCATAATAAACCCCCTGAGATGTGAAGTTTCCAAAAAACTAATAAGTAGACTCAATTTTTTAAATGCCTAACCGAATAACCAAACCAGTTTTCATGTTACCAAAATTAAAAATGACTAACTTTTTTTAAAATATTAAACTAAAAATAAAAAAGCCTTTATTCTACTACCTACTCTCTACATACAAAGTTTAAGTCTACAGCTATTTAAAAAAAACTAAGTTCCTTTTTAGTGCGTAAAACCTATTACAACATTGCAAAGTTTCTTGCAGAAAAAGCGAATGCATTTGTTTGATTTTTCATTATTATAAAATGTCTATATAACGCCTGAATGAAATGTGTTTGTAATCATTGTTTGTTGCTGGTCTTGTACCTTTCGCATGCCTAATGGTAAAATGTGGCTGAACTGTATAATTGTATCTGACATCATGTACCTGTACCCATATTTGCGAAATAAATTATCTTATCTTATGTACATTAAAGTTCCGTGCGTGCAGTAATCGTCTCTCCGGCGTAGGCCTCCCCCATTACTTTCCACTGATTCCTTTCCCTAGGTACAGTCATCCACCCTAGTCCACCTTTCTCTCGAAATATGTCTTCCCACCTTTTCCTTGGCCTCTACTTCTTTTTTCATCTCTGGGTATCCACTCAGTTACTTTTTTAGTCCATCGATCGTTTTCTAAGCTGCATACATGGCCAGCCTAGTTCCATTTAAGCAACCTGATTCTCCTAATAACATCCATCCATCCATTTCTTTTCTCTTATAGTTTTATTGCCCAGTCTTTCTGTTCGTTTTATCCCCAGCATACTTCGTTCCATTTTTTCTTTGGCATATGGCTATCTTAATTTCATCATCTTTCTTTAAGGACTAGGTCTGGCAACCGTATGTTAAGCATGGAAGTATTGTTACTTCGTATAGTTTTCTCTTAATATGTATTTTTATTTGTTTATTTTTCATAATTTCTTTATAGCTCCAATATCTCTTCCGTGTTATAGATATGCGCCTTCGGATTTCGTTGCTTGCACCATAATTAAAGATAACCATTTGTCTACTACCAAAATAGGTGTTCTTTGGCCGTTCGTTATGATCTTGGTTTGGTCCGTGTTAACCTACATGTTTACTTTCGCGTGTGATCTCATTTAACATATTTTCTAGATCGGTAGTGTTTTCTGCAAAAACTACAATATCGTCTGCGAAACGCAGATGGCTGAGATATTCTCCATCTATTTTTAAACCTCTTTTCTCCCAATCTAAATTTCTAAAGATTGACTCTAGGACAGCAGATAAAACTTTAGGCAAAAGTGGGTCGCCTTGTCTAACGCCCTTTTTGATGCGAAGTTCATTTCCTTCTCTTTCTAGCCTCACCTTCGCACTGCTGCGAGAGTATACATTGTAAAGAAGATTGATATTATTATATTCCTTTTCTACCCTTGTTGCAAAAGAGAGTTCCAGATAGCGCTGTGATTTAGGGAGTCAAAGGCTTTTTTGTAGTCAATAAAGCACAGATATAGAGTTTTCCTTTATTCTTTGGTCTTTTCTATTACCTGTGCAACAACCTGTATGTGGTCTAATGTCGAATAACCTTTCCTAAAACCCGCTTGTTCGTACGTTTGTTGCTCATCTAGTGTTTTCGAGAGTCTATTTAGTATTACTTTTGAAAATACTTTGTACATGTTCGACATTAAAGTAATAGGCCGATAGTTGCCAAAATCCTTCCTGTCACCCTTTTTATGTAATAGTATAATGGTTGATTTAGACCAAAGACTATAAAACCACTTGACTGCGCATACAGAGCCCCGACGCACGAAAATTATCAGTATTTCGTCGCCTATAATAAGCTCCTGTATTTTGTGACCACTTTAGTTGTAACCAAGTATTAGATTTTATTTAGTAGAAGTATTTGATTTAGACCACTGCTCGGGGGTTGTTCCAAAACTGAGTATGTTACTAAACAGTATTTGAAGCGGAACCTGTAATGATTCAGAAAAGGATTTAAGAACTTCATTTGTAATGTTGTCCTCGACTGTCCTACTGAACTTCGAAGTTTAAAATATCGATGTACTGTGTTCATAAAGTTTACAAGTACGATTTACGTGAGTCAGAAAGTACGCTATGACGAATTATTTAATTGAGAATGTTCATAATCGCGATGTACGGAACTTTGAAAGTTTGCTACGACGAATTACTTTATTGAGAATGTTCATCATCGCGATGTACGGAACTTCGAAAGTTTGCTACGACGAGTTACTGAATTTCGAACGTCTGAGCTCGATGTTCATCGATCAGAATCATTCAGGAGCGTACGGTACTATTAATTATACAGTAGCATGAAGGTAAAAATACTAAACGGTATATCGAAATATGTGCATTACGTTCATTACAAAATTGATTTGTGCTTTGTGATATTCTGTGTGTAGATGACAGAATACTCCTTTGTAATTTTAGTGTTTATTTTTCCTAATAAAGAAAGTAGGACAACGGAATGGGGACGTGATGTATGTCCAGTAAAATTTAATGTTAATGTGCATGTTAATCTTCTAATTACAGCCAAATTATTTAAGTTTTCATATTAGATGCTACTACAATTATTTGAAGCAGCGTTAAAAAACCGCGCGTGTTAGGAAAGCCGTAAGGCGTAAACAATGACGACTTATAAAAATTAAAAAAAATATATAAGAACACAGCATTCTAAAACAAATTTAAAACACAATTGCTTCTTTCCTTCTGCTAGAACAATGTAAGCTATTTAATACAAACTTAAATTTGAACAGTCGAATTAACTGCTCAAAGCAGATAACTTATAGGATAAATTGAAGCTCAAGATTTGACTTAGCTAGTTTAGTCTAGGTAAATACTCCTACTAATAAGTCTCACATTTTGAGCATACCTACCCTTAAACATCTTTTTTTACATCAACAGGATAGACAGGATGAAGCGGCTGGAAGCGCAGTAAACTCATCCCGATATACATATATCTTACACAGTAAGAAAAACGTGGATATAAAAACTTCTGAATTAATATCAGAATCAGGTAAACTTTATAATAGACATTTATTTAGATCAAGGGTCACTAAGACCTGACCCGGTTAGGGGGACTAATCATCGATTCGCAGTAATCGCTCAGAAGTTCAGGCATGCTCACACTTCGATCCGACGGGTGGGTTACAATAATTCCTAATTATTATTGTGGTGAACAGTCGGCAGCGGCGGTTACTATATTTACTACGGAGTGGTATGGAGTTATAACGACAAATAAAAATATTTTCACTACTCTGGTATGGGTACTTAATTATATGATTATATATTATGATGAATAGTTAACGCGGACGCCAATGGTCTTGACGAGGAACATATCGATGCAGAGCCTAGTAAAAAGGAAAAAATAAAACACAAACTCAATAATTTATTTCAAATGAACCACTTACAGGTACTTTTGAATTGTCAAGGAAGTTTGTCAGTCAGAAAGTTGCTTGTTCCAAACAGTAGGTTTCTCTTTAAAGAAGTATGAGCTAAAACTCCATGAATACTGTTTGGATATCAATAAAATATTACTAATTTAATTCGTGTTGAATATATGGATATGTTAACGGCAATCTGTATAATCCGGTACTCTTTATCAATACCCAGGCAATGTATCATCATCATCAGCCAAAAGACGTCCACTTTTGAACATAGGCCTCCCCCATAGAACGCCACAACGAGCGGCAACCTGCCGCTTTCATCCACCGGTTACCTCTACCTTTGTATCCTTAACTTATGACTAAGCCTACTCACCGACTTGACTGAGCAATAGAGCGTGAATCTTATGTTCAGGGGTTAACGTGAAGGATGTTGTGAAATAAAACTTTCTTAATTAGTAGGGGAGCCGTAGTGGGGAATTTTGGATTGACTGCCGGCAGAATAACATATGGGGGTCAGCCTTGCGACTTGTGCAGTGCTCCCAACCATACCTGAGGTTTTTATGTAGCGTCGAATGTCGAGGACAGCCGATCAGATTAGTAAAAAAAAAATCGATCATCAGAAAAACTCGAGCGCGTCAAACCAAGGCAAGGTAAGTTAATTACATGCAGAAAAGTGTGCAATTTAATAATCTGACAATTTGAGCGTGACATAAAGAAATGGGAGTCACAAAGTTGCAAAAAAAATCGTCACGTGGACATTCTCGAGCGCGGTAATATTTTTTTATTTTGAAGGAAACTAGGTAGTTACGTATCACGGAAATAACATAATCTGCCGATTTGTACAAGCCGAAGTAGCTAAAATCATCAATAAAGTGTGGTGCATGTAAGTTTTTTTTTGCCCTGGCCGGAGGCCTTGAATACATTTGGCAACTCAGGAAAGTCAGGTCAAGCAGCGGACAACCTCCTAGGTTGACTTGCGAGATGTAATTTCTAATAAAGAAAGATGAAGATGAAGAAAAGATAAGATAACGACCAAGTCGAAAGGCCTTGAATACATTTGGCAACTCAGGAAAGTCAGGTTAAGCAGCGGACAACCTCCTAGGTTGACTTGCGAGATGTAATTTCTAATAAAGAAAGATGAAGATGAAGAAAAGATAAGATAACGACCAAGTCGAACCGAACTTCCAATATGAAGAAGATTCCACAGACGATGATGATTGAAAAATTTGTTTCGGTTGTTTTTTATTTTCTAAATACAGGTTTTCTATCCATTTGGATAAAATTTTAAAACCTAATATAACTTAGCATACTATTTCTCCTCATTATATTTTCGCATAACATTAATTACGCATAACAGCTTACGCATAATTTTTTAAAGAATTGATTCTTTAATCATAATAATGATTCAAGCACAACATTCTACAGAATAAACTTATTAACGCATAATGATATTAAAACATATTTTTACCATGCATGCAGCAAACATGTAAACAAGCATATGCCATGTATGCAGCTGCAAGCATGCAAGCAATCATGCAGCAAGCATGCAAGCAAGCATGCAGCATGCAATTAAAAAATTAATTATTACATTCAAAAATTAACAAAAAAATATGAATGTTTTTTTTCTAACCGTCAGATTAAGGAAATTCGTCCACATAATTGTCAGATTATGGGTCAGTACAACAAGGACATCAAGATGAAGCGTCTGTATAAAAATCTGACGCGCTCGAGTATTTCGAGGACTCAATTTTTTTTTTGCATTTTCAAAATTCCACAATGACCTTTGGGCTCGTCCAAATTGTCAGTCTTTGGGATAGGAGCTACTTGAGGCTTTTTTTGAAAACCTGTACACGCTTTCCCCACTAGTGAAAGTGCATACATCTCAACCTTCTTAGCATCTAACCTTCACAATCCAATAGATCTCCACGACGCTCGTGTAAATCCCGATTTAGCCTCTTGGGCTCCCTTACTATAATTCAGTCTCCTAAATTACCTTTAATATTACACAAATGATGTACACACACACTGCTTCCAATTACGGTTCACCAACGCATGTGACTTTATACACTACTAATTTTTAATTAGTGCAAATAAAAATGGGGCTCTATCCGTACCCTTTTCTGATCATATTTATGTAGTCTAAAGTAAAAAAAGGAAATCCCAAAATTGTCTACGAAAATTTATCATAATTGGTAAACTCATAAATGGATCAATCATTCATAACAATTGCTACTAGAAAATACTACGCATAGTATTTTTCCATTTCGGTCGCCATTCATAAGTCCCGGCAAACTCGCGTCTAAGCTCAAGCCTCGCCCGCTCAGACAGCGGTCACTGGTCAGCGATACATTTTCAATTTGTTATTTTGTTGGCGGAAGTGTTGTGTGCGCGTGCTTCTTTTACCCAAATTGTTACGTTTTATTGCCGCGATGGCTTAGCAGTTTTCATTTCGGGTGTGTACTTTTTGTCTGGTGAGAACGCGAGTGCCGCTGTACGTATGTACAGGAAACTGTATCCAAATGCTCTCCAGCCAAACGTTCGGACTGTGATAAAAAAAATAAACCAGCGTTTAATCGACCATGGACAATGATAAAATACACTTAGATGCGTTACCCGCGCTCAATAATGGCAATATTAAAGCAAGGTAATTGCCGGGGTTTCACTTAGTCACGTACCACCCAGTGTCGCGGCTATAAGTCAGTATCGCTCGTAATTCACACATAACTGACGTTACAAAATTTGTATGTTTATCTTTTTCTAACAGGTGTACGCTGTATGCATAATTATGTCCTTTTCTTTGCACTGTATAATTGTATGTGGCTACTGGTATGTAGATATAAAATTTTGCGCCGTTTTAAAGTGTACTAATGTTCGTGTATGGCGCGTCTATTTATAATACGTCATTGACCATGGATCATGCCACGCACTGACGCACCCATAGCTAAGGACGTGGAAGACTGGTGTATTCGCAAAACCTGTACGACGATGTAGTTGCCTACTTTGAAGAAGATCCTCGGCGAAGTACGAATGATGCAGCTCGTCATTTTAATATCAACCAGTACTGTGTATGGATGATCATTATTTCATCTGGATTTCACCCATACCACTACAGAAAGGGTCAAGAATTGACCACTGTGGATAGTGAACCAAGGATGGCGTTCTGCAGGTGGATACTGAACAACGCAGGAGCAAATGTGTTCCAATTGCATTCCATTAGCCAACTTACGAGGCCTCTGGTTCCAGCAGGACGGCGCGCCTCCTCACTACCCGGCAGTGCGTGAGTACCTGACGGAGGAGTTCAGGAGTCAGTGGATCGGTCGTGGCGGCCCCATGGCATGGCCTCAACGCTCACCTGACCACACGCCATTAGACTTTTTTTTGTGGAGTGAAATTAAGCGACGTGTGTATGTTAGTGAGCCAGCCAGTGCAGAACAATTAAAACAGCGCATGTTGGACGCATTTGACCAAGTGAAAAGTGAGCAAAACATACCTTTAACGTTAAAAAACAATTTAATTAAATGCAAAGACGGGGTTGCATCGACAATAGTGGTGGACATTTCGAAGGACAATTAAAATACCTGTAAGTTTTGTGAATACGTTAATTATTGTAAATATCAGCTGATTCAATGTTTTTAAATACGCCAAAATTACTTTTTATACAAACTTTAAAGCTTTAATTTCATTTGATGTCTTTTTACTTTCGTTACCTGATTGTTTCAAATGTAAAATAGTTGATAATTTTGTTGGCCGCCCAATTAAAGTATGAAGGAAAAGTTTGAATGGAATAAGTGCCTATTATTTATCGTGAACCTTTTAGTTTAGTTTTCAATCGTAACTAAAGCATAAAGATGCGTATAAGCAGGTACACGCGAGCGCGAGACTATATGAATTAGTAACACTAAAATTAGTAATGCTAAATGGGATACAAACAAACGCTAATAACTTTGCTGTTTAAGAATATTATTTATTGAGACTCTACATATTATAATAACAAGACCTTCTCTAATAAGCCCTTTAAGTATTTGAACTAATTAAAAAATTAGTAGTGTATATATATGTCGGATCGTCAGTGAGCGATCGAGGAGGAGCGCCGAGCGGTATAGTACATCGTCAGGACTATAGGCGTTCCCATTATCCCTTTAGGGATAAACAAGACCTGTAAAAACAATTACACACTATTAGTAAAGAAAACACAATACAAATGGTAATCAGTAACAGGAATAAAGTAAGTTAAAGGTACAGCAACAATACAGTTAATCGAACAGACCATTAAGGTCCCACAGTTCGTACAGTGGCCAAGCCACCCAATGATAAACGAACAAACCCTTAAGGTTTACAGTTCGTACAGCAGCCTAAGCCACCCAATGATAAACGAACAAACCCTTAAGGTTCATAGTTCGTACAGTAGCATAAGCCACCCAATGATAAACGAACAAACCCTTAAGGTTCATAGTTCGTACAGTAGCATAAGCCACCCAAATACAAAGTGTATCGCTCGCTAGCAGCAAGCCTATACAGCTATGTGGATATACAGCAGCGCTGTACCAGGTAAACCGACAGTATTGTCGGGAGCAGGAACTCTTTACTGAGTCGACTCCGAGGATCGACTGCCACACTTACGGAGTGCACGCTCTTTTATAAGGCGATGCCCCCCACCTTGCAACCTCTCCATACAAGTCTATCCATTGGCGCACGGAAGTGCGTCACGCGTTTACTTGATACAAAACACTACAATGTACTAAATCTAATAAGATTTAATTATAAAGCAATCAAATACCACACTAATAATTGTCATGAATAAACAATAGTGATTTCATAAAGTAATTCGTTTTACATTCAAAGTAACGTGTCAACAATTGTTTTGAATAAAACCATCGATAATAATTATCGAAATAAAGTAACCACAAATCAGTGTGCACACACAATAAATCATGTTACGAATTAATAGACAATAATTGATAGTAAAATCACATAAATTAACAATAAGAACCACAAATCATAACAAATTTAGTTACACCCACAATTGTGATTAATAAACTGTCTCCGACATATATATATGTCTTACACGAGGTACACGATCAACATGTGATCTGTAACCCTTATTGTGGTATCCATGGCCGTGCCTCGCAGTCAGAATCGCCCTGTGTGGCCTGTCGAGGGATGCCTGGGCTAGGACTCCGCTTACCGAGGTATCGAGATATGCAGAAGATCCTAGTCGATGAGCTGATGTTTTTTTTTTCACATTCATTACGCCCTTTCAAGCGCCCAACAAGAAGAAGATCAAAAAAATGCGAAAGGGAATTCTCTCAAGAAAGTGCCTCCACCACCGCCAATCATAATAGACGGAATTAAGAACTACCAAAACTAACAAAATCTATGGCACAAAGTATATTTTAGGGTGTAAAATTGAAATACACCCACTTAAAAATCCCAAACTCATTCCCCAATGCAAGAGATGCCAGGCGTATGGGCATACTCATAAATACTGTAGAAAAGAGCCAAAGTGCGTAAAATGCACTGGCAAGCATCTGACAGCCGACTGTACCAAATCTCCGCAAGAGAAACCAAAATGCGTTCACTGTGGTCTGCCGCACCCTGCCAACTATAGAGGGTGTGAAGTAGCTAAGCAGATCCAAATTATGGAAAATAAAAATATTAAAAAGAAAGTGGTGGTACCAACTACCCAACAGTCTCTTCCCTCACGAAATCTTGACAAACAGACACAGAAAGCAAGTGCCCTGTCAACTGCGAAACCCATGCAAGTAACAAACACTGGTTCCTATGCGGAAGCTGTAAAACAAAGATCACAGCCTTTGAATCTAGAAGATAAAATTAATCAGATTTTAAAGTAGAATCCAGCACTAAAACAGCTGTATTAAATAACCAAAAATGAATAACACCCTTAAAATAATGGCGTGGAACTCTAATGGGCTCCTCAAACATCAAAATGAGTTGCAGGCGGTTCTAGACATAGCCGAAATGGCCGCACGGGGAGGTGGGACCTGCTGACGAACAGCAGGTCATGGCCTGTCGGGGGAGCGGTGAATGCTCATGCGAATCCCGCACCCCCGGCCATAGGCAGAGGTGGAACACCGCGGTGGTTTTAGCCGGTAAGAGTCCGGCATGCCCCTCCGTCACCCCCACGACTGGCCACGACGGAGGACGCCCATGAGGATTTCCACCGCGCAAAAAAAAAAAAGAAAAGGTCAATGATACCTTGTTATTGTATTGTCACCGAAATTACATAGGCATACCAAATTTTGGCTCAATTGGTCCACAGGAATCGGAGTTCCTACGGGCTTCTTCCAACTCCTCATCAGATCAGCTCCATGATACCATATTTTTGTATTGTTACCGTAATTACGAAGACATACAAAATTTCAGCTCAATTGGACCACAGGAATCGGACTTCCTATGGGCATCCTCCAACTCCTCATCAGATCAGCTCCATTATACCATTTTTTTTTGTATTGTTACCGAAATTACGAAGACATACAAAATTTCAGGTCAATTGGACCACAGGCATCGGAGTTCTTATGGGCATTCTCCAACTCCTCATCAGATCAGCTCCATGATACCATATTTTTGTATTGTTACCGAAATTATGAAGACATACAAAATTTCAGCTCAATTGGACCACAGGAATCGGAGTTCCTATGGGCATCCTCCAACTCCTCATCAGATCAGCTCCATTATACCATATTTTTGTATTGTTACCGAAATTACGAAGACATACAAAATTTCAGCTCAATTGGACCACAGGAATCGGAGTTCCTATGGGCATCTTCCAACTCTTCGTCAGATCAGCTCCATGATACCATATTTTTGTATTGTTACCGAAGTTACGAAGACATAATGGTCACCTTCCAACCTCATCATCAGACCAGCTCCATGGTACCATATTATTGTATTGTCATCCAAGTTATGTAGGTATACCAACTTTCAGCTCAATCGGTCTATTGGAAGTGGTTCAAATCTTCCTTGCAAGATTTGTAAACATACAAACATACAAAAGTGAAGTTAAATAAAAGCTTGTAAAAAGTGAAGAAGGCGGTCGACACTTTTTCTGTCTGCAGGGTTTAAAGGAACCTAACCAAACCAAACCTCGGGGTGCCCCCGACGTCGACCGTCTACTTCTAGTTCAAAAGCACAAAAACAGGTTTTTGATCAGAAAGTAATAGGTAGAACATGCCCGTCATATTATAGGTAGGCCGGTTAACATTGATAAATATAGACCAAAAAAAAATTTATTTTACACATTACCGGTGGACCAGCAGCTAGTCTATACAATCCCTAGGAATTGTATTCATTACCTAGGTCAAGTATGTAAAGGACATAATATTTCATACATTGCCTGGACGCCCCAGGTATTCTATACTTTGCCTAGGTACCTATTGTATAGAATTCCTAAATTATACAGATTGCCGATAACAGATACAATGTGAGAACAGTGAAACAAGTTGTGCACGTTAAAAGAGGTTTAGAGAAAATTATAATAATATTAAAAACAATCGAAAATTAACTTTAAATAACCGGGAGCGGTGAATGCTTACGTGAATCCCGTACTTCCGACCTTAACCGTTTAACGACAAACTCTGTAATGCGACACGACGCAAAAATGTCGTGCCTACGTTGTCGCCTTAATCAATGTGCGACAAGGGGTACATTTTAGAATTTCTAAAATTTAAATGTCTACAGTTAAAATGTCAATGTTCAAAATACCGAAAATTAAAATGTCGAACGAATTAACATAACGAAAGGTTATATTGTCGAATGGTTAGATAATGTACGTTCAATATATCTAAAATCTAATTATCGACAAACGTAATATTGAAAGGTTTAAATATTGAAGTACGGTACAGAATAACTAATGACCTAAATAACGAAGTACAGAGTATCGAATGTTTGAATGTCGAACATTAAAATACCTACGGGTAAAATGTCAACGTTCAAAACATTGAAAATTTAAATATTGATCTTGATTTTGTTATGCCTAAGCTTAAAATGTCAATATTTAATACACTTTAGTTCATTATATTTACGTTTGAAATACCTACTAGTTAAAATATCGAACAAATTTTGATATAGGAAAAAATGGTGGGTTCACCATTACCACTGGTTATACCCCTGTTGGTATGGTGGGTCTACAACTATACCAAAGAGAAAATCGTTTGGGTTAGGTTAGAACTGTGACCATTAAAGCGCGTATGCGAGCTAGCGAAGCAAGCGGTGCCGCGGTAGCGGCCGCCGAGCGCCAAATCCCCTCTTGTTGGTGAATCATTTGGGTTAGGTTAGGTGAGATGGCCAGTCGTATGGTGTGAAAAAAAGCAGGTAGATGGAAAATAAATTATTAATTTATCAATATTCATAAATGTCGGTAGATTTGAAATTGTAACGTTTAGTATACTTTTTATTTCACAAACAACGTATTCATGCATTACTTTAGCATGCAGCGTGCAAGCAAGCATGCAGCGTGCATGCATCATGCAAGCGAGCATGCTACATACAGCAGGCATGGTTTCTGTCACGGCTCCGGCGCTGCGGGGTTCCGGCGGTTCCACGCGAGCTTATCGTCGCCGATGGTTTTAACGCGGGCGGTAAAGCCATCTCCTCCACACCTACGCGGGCTTAAATTACACTCTAGGGCAGACAAGACCACGTGGAGTTGGGTTTGCAGCGATTTGTTTCTGTCACTAACTTTTGTAGCATAACATATAAAGAAATACTTATCCCGAACCTCGGGGTGCCCCTGGCGTCGACCATCTTCTTCTGGTTGAAAAACACAAAAACAGATAAACTCAGGTTTTTGTTCAAAAACCTCAACAAACTCAAAATAAAACACATTTGTACACAAATGGAAAAATATATTTTCTGATAAATAATAACTTGATTTACAATCTACCTACATTTTTTAATGTAAATTAAATTTTCAGAATTTGTTCGACATTTGAACTAGTAGGTATTTTTAACGTAAATATTATGAACTAAAGTGTATTAAGCGAAAGACTTTCGCTTAATACACTCTTTTACGTTAGACACTTAGTGTCTAATTTTGATTATCGACATTTTGATCATTCGATATTTTTATCACTCGGCATTTCAATGTTAGACATTCCAGGTATTACAATTTTTGATATTACGATACAATCGATATTTTAAGTTACGGTATTTTGAGCATTGATATTTTAACTGTAGACATTAAAATTTTCGAAATTCTAATATGTATCCGCGATAAGACGCGACAAGTGCGGAATTGTTTTTTGCGTGACGAGACGCGACACAATAGTTTATTAATAATTAAATAATTATTTACTATTATAAGTACCAGTGTTTTTTCTTACTTTAAAGTAAAGTCAATAACAACCTCTCCTCAATAGAAATAGGATTTAAAAAAATTGGTTATTGATACTAGCTGCCACAATATAATCGAAAATGCATGGTAATAAGTCACAATACTCTTTAAATAAAAGTGGATTTCGTTTCGGATATAAATTATGAAACTCTCCAAACTTATTTTTTTCTAAATAAGTACAATGACTACTTACAACGTGGGACACACGTCGCGTGAAGTATTGGTCGCATTACGTCGCATCGCGAAGCGTCGTGTCGCGTTCGGTCGCTCACCTAAGACAACGCCTTAGGCAGAGGTGGAACACCGCATTGGTTTTAGCCGGTAAGAGTCTGGCATGCCACTCCATCCACCACGATGGAGGATGAAGGAAGTAAAATATGAACTATCCCAACTGATGGAGCGATGGCTCCCGTTCACGAACAAGACTCATGTATCGACACAATTTAGCTAACTATTTTGAAGGCAACTGAATGATCCCACACTTAAGGAACCGAAGAAGGGAACAAACTGCGCATGCGCAGTTCTGCGTTCTGCGTTCGCGCAGTAGATCAATTCTACTTAGAGAACCGCGCATACGCAGATTGTATATGACTCTTTTCTGCAGAACTCCCCTCCCCTCCCCTCCTCTGCTTCTGTCCCCACCGTAAAATACCGTAAGACACTTTACTTTACTTTTTACTTTGAAAAGTAAAGTACAGTCGAACAAGCTAATTGGTTTACAAGCAAAAATATTCATCTTTCTACTACACTCACAATATTTTATTTTATTCCATTTTCTTATTTCGAGCACATAGGTATCCCTGGTACCAACGTAAATAAATTGTTAGTAGTTATAGTAGAATGATAAATATTTTTGCCTGTAAACCAATTAGCTTGTTCGACCGTACACCAGGCTCGCGGTATCCACATCAGTGAGCTGGAGTGCGGTGAGCTGGCGGCTTTGCCAGCTACCAAGAAAAATTAAGTAAATGAGGACCCCATGGTAGACTTGGATGAGGCGAGCGTGTTCTCCAGAAAACCAGTTTTATCGACGAACCCTAGTTTCTGTTTTAATCAAAACTATACGTCACAATCACATCACTTTTGACGTTTGGTATAGCAAGTTTGACGACTTTGGCATGCCTATGACTGGTTGGAGGCAGTTATTTTTTTCATTTAATACTAAATAATTAGTCGTGAACCAATTTTGGAGAGAGGAACCCGATGATACCGCAGTTCCCGAGTCCAATTCCAGGGTAGGGTATTAAAGGCGTTGGAGATTTCTAAAGATACCGCCAACAGCACTTCGCCCCGGGACACCGCTTCCTCCGCCAGGACTCTCACCCTCGGTATAGCGTGAATGGTGGAGCGCCCATGCCGGAAACCATGTTGGCTCTCGTCCAGGTCCGGCCCCTCTTCGCACAAGTGGCAGAGGCGGGCTGCGATTATCCGCTCGTACAGCCTACCCGCCGCATCTAGCAGCACTATGGGCCGGTACGTGGACGACGAGTTCTCAGGGCGCCCCGCCTTCCTGACCAGGATCAGATGACCATATTTCCACAATGTGGGAAACTGGCTCCGCTCAAGGCACGCTATGTCGAGTCCTCTTAGTTGGAGCTCTAACCTTTCAGAGCGAGACCTAACACGCCGCCGTAGTCTTCGTCAGGCCCCGGAGCCACGTTCTTAGCCTGGAGCCGCAACACAGCCGCCCCCTATCTCTGTCTGTGTCACATCTGGGCCGCTGATGGCGATCTTCTCTGTAGACTCTGCGGCTGTGGCCAAAGCCATCGGCGGCGGAGTATGCTCCGCTCTTGCCGGAAAGAGGGCTGCAAATACCTTCGCCAACAGCAGCTCGTGTTGCAGATTACGTGAGTGGAGGCGCCGCGGGCCGAACTATCCCTCGAACCGCTCGAAATAGGTGCCCCTACGGATACCCGTCTAGAGACTTTAATATCTCCTCCCTGACTGTGACTGGACAACGCTTCCTCGCCTCGCCTTGGCCAGTCACAGAGTCTCCTAAGCCGCACGGTATGACTTCATCGTCAGCGCGGCTTCATCGTCAGGGTCCCGCCGGCGACGTCTTCTCCGGTATCGGGTGCACTGGTGCCTAACCTCCACTGACGTGCATCAGTACGACCTCGGCGGACACCCAGAACACCTGGCGCCTTGCTGAACGTGTGGACCCGGGGCATGGACGCGTCGCAAATTTGCATCATCGCCTCGCGGAACCACAGCACCTCTTGATCGACGTCGACGGGTCCATTTGTCACCGACTCCCAATACCAGGCCTGGACAATGGCGGCCTCCTCGAGCTCCCTGTCGATGCGCTTACGAGCCAAGCGCAGACCGTCCGATCTCAGGGCCGTTAAACTGCGGTCGCTATCGGTATGTTTTGATGCGCTAGCTGAAGCTATGATTAAAACGGCTGATAAAGTGATCCCAGTAAAAAGCCTTAACAGAGTCAGGTACCGGCTGTACCCTCTACCACGGTAGAATTAAGATAGCACAGAAGCAATTAGAAAAAGAAAATAGTGAAGAAATTTGCTATGATAATTGGTATTGTCTTGTTTTCCATAAAATCATTTGTACTATTATTGTTTTCCATAATCGTCCCCCGTCATAATATTTACTTGTACTATTATCATTTATACTAATAACGTTTGTCATATCAACTTATTAGTCATAACTTTCATTTGCCATAAAATTAGTTGCCATAATAACATATGTTATAATCGTTACTTGACATAAGCAACATTTAATATAATTTAGAAACGTTTATTGTTTTGTACAAAAATTAATGTCATTAAGGCCACCCACTAACCAAATGATTTATTACAGTAATCTGCAATCTTTAGACAATAAAAAGTTAGTAAAAATCGAAACAGGTAAATTAGGTTAGGTTGTGACCACACAACGCGCGAAGGCGAGTGAGCGTAGCGAGCGTGCCGCGGCAGCGGCCGCCGAGCGGCTGATGTCCTCATTTGCGTAGCAAATAAAATTTAGACATTTGTTTTGGCATAAATTAAATTCGCATAATGTTACTAGGCATAATGTGCAAATCTATTGTGTCACGCTAAAGTATTGTCTTAAAAAAAACAATAAGTTGTGCTACAAAAGTTAGTGACAGAATCGAATCGCTGCAAAACCGACTCCACGTAGTCTTATCTGCCCTACCCCTAGAGTGTAATCTAAGCCCGCGAAGGCGCGGAGGGGCGAGGCGGCCCGCGAGCTGAGGAGCAGGTGGTTTTAACGCTCGCTGCCGTGGCTGAGGCTGGCCGGCATAGCCGGCCAGCAAGCCGAAGCCGCGGTGGTGAGCGTAAAACACATCTGCGACGATAAGCTTGCGTGGGACCGCTGGAGCCCCGCAGCGCCGGAGCCGTGACAGAAACCATGCCTGCTGCATGTTGCATGCTGCATACTTGCTTGCATACTGCATGCTTGCTTGCATGCTGCATGCTTGCTTGCATGCTGCATGTTTGCTTGCATGCTGCATGCTTGCTTGCATGCTGCGTGCTTGCATGCTGCATGCTTGCTTGCATTCTGCATGCTTGCTTGCTGCATGCATGGTGTATGCTTGTTTACATGTTTGTATGGTTACTGCATGCATGGTAAAAATATGTTTTAATATAAAATTTATGCTTAATCATTATTTATATACGTTATACGTAAATAAATGTACGTTAAGTTATATTAGGTCTTAAAATTTTATGCAAATAAATAGTGAAGGTTTATTTTTAGGAACAAGGAAACTTGTGATTAAAAAATCTGTATCTGTTATCATGATCATAACATCAACATTGCAGGCGGTTGTACTCGTACTGAACTAGTATTGTTGTACTAGTATGGGCAATGGTGAATAAACGTTATGGAAAACGAAATTATTGAAAATAAAAATTATAGCAAATAAATTTATGGATTAACATTATTATAACACTTGATCGATTATGACCAATGAAATTAGTACAAATGATTTTATGTAATTTAACGATTATAGCAACTGAGGCATTATTTCTAATGAAATTATGGCAAATAAAATTATGGCATATAAAATTATGGCATTTTAAATTATGGCAAACATTAGTAAACCATGATAATTATATTGCATCGCTTCATTCTTCAGATATAACATTCACAATGGTAGCTCCTCTAACATACAAGGCAACTACTTATTATTTTTAAAATTTCCCCGTTCCTTTCTTTTCCGTCTGGCATTAATTGTGATCAGTGTATCGAATATCATTACTTTTCCTTGCACGACAGCACGTGTTATGTGATCATATACTCCCCGATTTGAAAACGAACGGTTTTAATATTGAATTTAATATTGCTTGCCAGTAATAGATAGCAATAATGCCTAAGCGAATTGAAATAAGATTCGTAGACTTGAACAAAAGGAACGACGAAATCGGTGCGAGTGTTAGAATCTTCCTACTCCGATGTGAGCTTCGATAACGGCGCCTGTAACGGTAAGTACCAATTTATATTAACTAATTATGGTGAATAAGTACTTCAATGTGCTTTTCTCAAAAAAATCTGGTTGCCTCGATTCGAAATATAACGTGACAACCCTGGGGGTTGGCCGTGAGTTAAACACGAGGCCATTAAAGCAAAAAATAAGCATATCTTACATAAAGTAGCTTTTAAACATTTTTGCGAAATGAGACAATGCCCGGGGCCTATTCATTTAGGCCTAGTAGGTAATTTTATTATTAGATGTCGATAAGGTGGACAGCAACGAATGAGCGAATCCATCAGCCTTGGAGGTTACTGACATTCCCAAGATGAACTTGACCCGGTTTTGTCAGCGTTAGGGGAGCATCTGACGACACTCCCAACTTTAGAGAGAATATACACGAAAATTCAACAGGCAGCCCATGTTAAAAAAGACTCCTCAAGGAAACCAAGGAAACATAAAAAGAATAACTGTATTCTGTTTCAAGCACCAAACCTTAATGCCGAAATTTCTGCAGCTATTACAGATATACAGAATGTTTGGAAGATCGATGCAAAGCCGTTTAAAGCGGAGTTAGTATAGACTATTTATAACTATTTGAACCGAACTTGTCTTAGCCGAAGGGTGACTATTTTTTTTTAGCAAAGATTTTTGATCAGAAAACCCAAAATATTGCAGTTAGTTGCAAATAATGGCCACTTATAGAGATAAATAATTTATTTTTTATTTTATTTGTTTTAATTAATGTGTAAACAATCTAATAAAACATAATTAAGGCATGTGTGTGATGAGATCTTTTTTTTACACATATTCAAAGTCAAAAACTTTTAAAATTTCAAAAATCTGTTTTTAGGTGGCATTAAGAAAAATCACGGATGGCAGCGATGTATCTCATCTTCATTCAGTAAGCCGACGAAATGTGAATGGCAACAATTATTTGGAATTCCTACAACATTTTGTAGATCATTATCTTCCAGAGCTCGTAGAGGGATCCGGGGCCCCGATATTCGCAAGAGACACCGAGAAGTCATCTGAACCCGGGGCCCCGATATTCGCTAGAGACCGAGAAGTCATCTTTCAACAAGATAGTTGTTCAGTGGATTGGACATCAAATGCACGGGAGCACTTAAATATGTAATTGCTTTCCTTGGATCGGCAGAGACGAGCCGATCTCTTGGCCCGCTTGAACACCCGACCTGACTCCGCTTGACTTTTACGGGTAGGATCGTTTATACAAATGTGGAAATAAACAGAAGACCAAGAGTATTATAATTCAGCGTTTGAAACGATGAAACAAATTAATTAATTGATTTTCTCCCTCAATTTGGTTTGTAGGTCCTCCTAAGTTTAATAATTTGTAAGCTATCCGCGTAGTTGATACCTCGAAAGAAAGAACAATAACCAGGCATATTATTAAAAATGTTTGAACAACAAAAACACCCTACGTGATTTTTTTTAATGCCGCCTAAAAACAGATTCCTGAAATCTTTAAAAAGGTCTGTGAATTTAAATAGATCTGGGAAAAAATTGTCTCATCACACATACGTATGCCTCAATTATGATTTAATAGATGGTTTACACATTATTTTAACGAAATTAAACAAAAAATAACTGACTTGTCTTTCTAATTGGCCATTATTTGCATCTAACTGCAATATTTTGGGTTATCTCATCAAAAATCATTAAATTCTGCTAATAAAAAATAGTCACACTTCAGTTAAGGCGATTCTCACATGACGCCGCTTACCGCCGCGGAGGGCGGAGGCGGCGAAGCGGATTTCGTAGCGGTGCGCCGCGCGGAGTGGCGGTGAGCGCGCGTGTCCGCGCGGATGATGGGATTCGATCAGATACTTTGAAAAGATTGTAGTGGAAGAAGCAATTTGGATACTATACAGGAAATGACTACACCGACAAAGAAAGAAAATTTTAAGAAGATATTGGGTACATAAATTTTTACGAAACAACTCTTCATAAGTAATAATTTCTTCCGATTGTTTAATTTTTATATGCCTATCACTATATTGCAAGTTTTTCATGTCCCAAATAGCTTTCAATCTCCGAAATAAACTTTTCAACTTTCAAAGTCCATTTTAAAGTGTAACACAACCTCCCGCAGTGATGTGATCCGCGTGGTAATGCGGTCGTTTCGTATGCCAAGCGCCGCGTGGTGCTGCAACGCGCGGATATCGGGAGGCGGAGTGAGCGCCGCTGGTCCGTACGGTAAGGCCGTGTACGTGTGTTAGGTATCAACGGTTTCTATATAAGCCAATGCGACGTGAGATCCGCTTCACCGCCAGCCGCGTCGGTGCGCGGCGTCGTGTCGTGTGTTAATCACCTTTTTTTTTAACGTGTGTAAATCCTCGTGGACTATCCCCCGTCCGGGGAAGACGGCAGGGTGTGCCGGACTCGTACAGACAGCGTCATCAACTGATCAACTGCTAACCCCCCGCGCGTTGAAATTTCTTCGCATAGGGGGTTAGCAGTTGATGACACTGTCTGTACCAGCTAAAACCACCACGGTGTTCCATCTCACACCTACGTCGGGGGTCGCGGGAACTGGAGATACTTCCGCAACCCCCGACTGGTGCCGGCCCGCTAGTGCGGGCCACTTCTCGGGTCAAGGGGGGAGTGAGGTGTTAGACTCCCCCCCGAACGTCTAAGAGGGGCGCGCGTGGAACACTACGCGCCGCCACCTCGGGTCTGGATGTATGTGGGGGGCGACAGACGTCCCCGAGTCTGCCGCCCCTGGACCCATTTAGGGGGGCCGGAAGAGGGCGTTATCCGACCTCCGCCGACGCCGGGTGCGCCTGCTGCGGGCCGGGTGGGAGGTAGAGATCTCCCTCTCCCTTTCCGCAGCCTCCTTCTGCGACATGACAGTTTCGCTCTCGACCATCGACTCGACCACGGCCGACAGCGACAGGTCACTGCTTACTTCTGAGGCGAGGGCACGGCGCGGCTCCTCCCAAGCGGCACACTCTGCCAGCGTATCCTGCACCGTGTCCTCCCGGCAGTCGACGCAGTGGTGACACCGGGCGTCTGGCTCCCTGTTTATGCGACACAGGTACTTCCCGAAGCAACCATGCCCCGAAAGCACCTGCGTCACCAGAAACGACAGGGAGCCGTGCCTCCTTCCGAGCCAGCGCTCGAGCACTGGCCGGACCGTCTCGATAATGGCGAGGCCGGTGGTAAGGCGCGAAAGCATGTCCCGCCATTCCGCCACCAGGACCTCGCGAAGCTGAGACCGACGCAGCTCCATGTGTCGCTGCATCGGTCGCTCGCCCCGCGCCTTCGCTTCCTCGCGCCACTGGAACCGTGACGCGAGTACCTTCGCCTCCAGGTCCCAGGGCAGGGATCCGCCCAGTGCACAAGCCGCCTCGTAGGAGATCGTGTGATATCCCCTGATGACTCTGACGGCCATCGCTCGCTGCGGATTCCGCAGCAGCTTCCGGCCGTCAGGTCTGCCGCCCAGATTGGAGCCCCGTACAGGGCCATCGATCGCACGATCCCCACGTAGAGCCGCCAACAGGCGGCGCTCGGGCCCCCCAAATTAGAAAGCAGCGTTGAAAGCGCCCCGGCCGCGCCCATAAACTCGGGCGCCAGCCGCTGGAAGTGAGGGCCGGTAATCCCACCGGCTGTCGAGCACCAATTCTGGGTTCTTCATGTGGAATCGACAGCTATTCTGCCGCCCCCCCCCCCCCCCCCCCCCGACCATGATGTGTGATCCCGGCGGCGGCGCCCGCCGGGGGCCGTGAAATATCACGGCCTACGACTTGTTAAGGGCCACCTCCAGGCCGAGGCGCCGGATGTGGCTCACCACCTGTGAGACCGCAGCCGTCGCCAGCAACGCTGCCTACGTACAAGCCGTATGCTACGTACGAGCTCCCCCGGGCCGTGACCAGCGTATCGTCAGCGTAACACGTCAGGTCCACGGCCGGCTGGAGCTAGCCCCTCAGCACCCAGTCGTGCCCGATATTCCACGGGGGCGGTCCTAAGACGGAACCCTGCGGAACACCGCACGACGTGCGGCGCTAATGTTCGCCATCGGTTCAAATGTTTATAAATAGTCTATACTAGCTCTGCTTTACGGCTTTGCTGCGATCTACCAAACATCCTGTAAATAACGGGTGGCGCAAAAGTAAAGACCCTATTTGGTTCAGCTATAACATTTTTTCTAAATTAGAAAACTAGATTTAGATTTTTTTAAATGTATATTTGTGCCATTAAATTTCGTACCATTAAATTTCGTACCATTAGGATTTAAAGATGATGTCTTTTAAATGGTGACCTCCAGAGTTGATACACATTTGAGTCCTTCAAAATTGGTTATGAGTGACGAAGCGCATTTCCATCTCTCAGGGCATGTCAATAAGCAGAATACTCGGTTCTGGGGCACTGATAATCCGCGCATTATTCAAGAAACACCTCTACACCCACTAAAAGTTACTGTATGGTGTGGCATCTGTGTTGACAGAGTGATCGGACCCTATTTTTTCGAAGACGCTGGAGGCAATGCGATTACTGTCACTGGAGAACGCTACAGAACCATGTTACGTGAGTTTTTGATACCCAGTTTGGACGAATTGGGGCTGGAGCACATCTGGTTTCAACAAGACGGCGCTACGGCACACACAGCGCGCGACACTATGGACTTAGTGAGGGACGCTTTTCCAGGCCGAGTTATCTCTCGTTTTGGCGATTTGCCTTGGCCTGCAAGATCACCCGATCTGACCAGTCCAGACTTCTTTCTTTGGGGTTTTTTGAAATCTCGGGTGTATGTGAACAAGCCACAGACTCTCGCAGCTCTAAAAGAAAACATTCGTCAAGAAATAACGAACATATCGCAGGAAGTGTTACGGCAAGTTATGCAAAATGTCATAAATAGGGCTCAAATGTGTATCAACTCTGGAGGTCACCATTTAAAAGACATCATCTTTAAATCCTAATGGTACGAAATTTAATGGCACAAATATACATTTAAAAAAATCTAAATCTAGTTTTCTAATTTAGAAAAAATGTTATAGCTGAACCAAATAGGGTCTTTACTTTTGCGCCACCCAGTATATATATTATTTTATATATGTATGTTACAGTTACAACCCGTTCTTAGTTACAACGCGTTTTCTCTAGTTAAAACTACCTTTTCACTAACAGCCTATGTTACAACTAGAATTAACTGTGAATATCAGTGAAAACTAGTTCTAAGTAAATAAAACGCGTTTTGTCGAAATGATTCAGTTAAAACCTTCAAAATGTCCATTTTCATTTTGACCCGAGCGTTAACTGGTCTATGGAAAACCAAAGCAAGAAGACAATTAGAGTCAAAGACAAGAAGAGTTAATCGAGACAGAAAAAATGTTGGCTTTATGTATGCAGGACAACAATAGACCGTATTACAAATTGGGCAAATGGGCTTCGGTTTGTACTTATGAATTTTGTACAAAGCCATGTTTGGTATAGAGCCGCGAGTATAGAGCCGCCTTAGAGCCGCCTTTGGTATAGAGCCACCTTTGGTATAGAGCCACCTTTGGTATAGAGCCACTTTACCCTCTTGATGTTATTAGGAATAAACGAGATAAAGACGATCTCAAAAACGCTTTAATTAAAATAAATACGCGGAAATCGAGCAAACGGAAACTGGCCGATTATAGTTGCAGTAACCTGCCTAAAATTATAACCGTAGCCAGGCAAAACGACGCAGAAGGTTCCTCTAGTACAAATGGACAGTCACCAATTCCAGCAGAAGTTAGTCAAGATGACCCTGAAACTTTAGTTTTTCCGAACGAAAAAGGCACCTTTTACAATAAAAGCTTGGCTTCGGCTGTGCCTTGGTTTTCCGTTTATCAGAAAATGGAAACTGAAGAGTTTTAACTAGGTGAATCATTTCAACAAAACTTAGTTTTGTCTAGTTAGAACTATTTCTCACTGATATTCTTGTTGAATTATTTTTGATCAGCAGTTAATTCTACTTGTAACAGAGATAGTTAGTAAAAACTAGTTTTAACTAGAGAAAACGCGTTGTAACTATGAACGGGTTTTAACTGTAACGGGTTTTATCACAGAAACTTCTGAGCGCTGGGATCACAGATGAAGATGGGTCAAGACAAAAAAAAAGTGTTTTTTCTTCACTAGTAATAAGAAGAGTTATCGCCCTATGTAAATAGGGCGATAACTCTTCATGTGGATACTGAACAACGTATAAAATTGGTGACACCCGGCTTGTCCAATTTCAGTCTCTCTCCATTTATTTTTTTTTTTTTTTTTTTTTACTATAATAAGGCTTGCGTTTGACCGCAATTCACCTGATCGTAAGTGATAATGCGGCCTAAGTTGGAACACGCTTGCCTAAGATGAACCGATTCACTCGTGCCTTAAAGATACCCAGATTATACTTATCAGGGAACAGAGAGGTTATTATGATGTCACATGTGCTATTTCTAACATTCGGTAAAATGAATCCAATATATTTGTATTTTTTTTCATTAAGTAGGTACCAAATTGTTTACCGTGAATGTGGCGGTCAATAGGTTAAGTACTCACAAACACACTCACAAGCACTTACAAAAGTCACTTTTCTCAGTTTCGCATCCAAAAACCAACAGGCTCAGTGGCGATCCTAGCAAAATTTTAGGTGGTGCGAGATCAAAAAATTACAAGTCTCGTGTCACTGACTTTAAAAATAACGTAATTCCAATTTAAACTTTCATTCCTTGTTTAAGCCCCTCAGATGTGAAGTTTTCAAAAAACAGATACAAGTTTTTTAAATGAAACTCAAACTCAAAACCATTTATTTCAATTAAACCATTTACAGGTACTTTTGAATTGTCAGAGTCAGTCAGTCAGAAAGTTGAAGCTAGTTGCACGTTCCAAACAGTAGGTTTCTATGGAGAAGAACGAGCAAGAAACTCAATTAACACTTTTTTTAAATCAATAATATTTTACAAATTTAGGTCACATCATTCATGTTGAATCTAGGGGTACAATGTGAGAACAATGTAACAAGTCTTGCATGTTAAAAGAGGTCTAGAGAAAATTATAATAACAATAAAAACAATTCAAACCAAAATTTAAAATAACCGAGGCAGCTAAAAGATGACCAAGTCCCAACTGACGGCGTCCGTTCACGAACATGACGCATGGATCGGCACCATTGAGCTCAACGATTTTAAAGGGTACCGCATGTGTTGGGTACACATGCGCCACCGTCAGCGAGACGTTGAAGTGACCATGACTCTCCCAACCGCCAGGGCATATTCAAGTCAACGAGAGGTATACCTCGTAAATGGTACCTTAAAAAAACACAGTGTTCACATGTATGTGCTGCAAATAATTATATAATACTAACACATTGAGTTTGTACAATGCAAAGATAATGTAGATCCAAAAATAGTTAAAAATGCTAATCAATTAATCTGTGAACCCTTATTTATGGCTGTGGAGCTAGACCAGCATCCAGCCAAGCATTTTTATCAGTGATGTAATCACTCAATTTATTATATGCTCGGCTGCATAGTGTGCGTTTAATACAAGACTAAAATTTTGTCTCATTTAGTTGAACAATGAGGGGAGATATTTTATTGTAACACTTTAAACAGTACCCCATGAAAGAAGAATCTACTTTAGCCAGTCTGAAACCTGGTTAAACTAGTTGGTCCTTATTTCTAGTATTATAATTATGTATGTCATCTCTTTTATCAAAAAGATGCAGATTTTTTCTAGCGTACATGATGTTTTTATAAATGTATTCACAAGGCACCGTCACTATGTCAATTTCCTTATACAGTTTCCTTAGAGAATACGCAGATTGTAAATGGCTCTGATGCCTCTTTTCTGTAATAAAAATAGAATCGATGCTTGCAGCTCGTCCCCACAATAAAATACCGTAAGACATTATACTATGAAAGCAAATATCCGTCAGAATTAAAAACAGGTATAGTTAGGCCTATTTGTAGCGGAGAGCTGACAATGCGGCGAAGCGTTTTTTAGCAATCAGATAATAAAAGAGCTGGATATGCTTTTAGGAAAATAATATATGTATTGAACAAAGAAAAATCTATCTGACAAGTAGCATTTTCAAAATAAGAAGAGATCTTTATAATATAGCACTGCAGCTGTACAATACCAAAGATGCTTTAACACTTTCACAGCTGCTAGCTGCTCGTCGACCTTCTAATTCTTCAGACCTAAGTTCTGACAAAGCTCCTGTAATCTTGGTCTGAGCAGGGTCTTAGTCAGCAGGTCTGCTAACTGTGTAGCAGAGCTGGTCCTTTCGATCACAATTTCGTTTTGAAGCACAAGTTCTCTCACAAAAAAGTGCCTCACACGAATGTGTTTCGTTCGACGATGAAAATCTAGTGTGCTAGTTTCACCGCTGTTTCGTTATCCACAAATAAAACAGGGATTTCAATTTGACCATTCAAGTCTTTAAACAGTCTTTTAAGCCAAACTAATTCACTTGCTGCCATAAGCTCGGCTTCTGTGGTGCTAATGGCAACTGAAGCTTGTCGTTGATTAAACCAAGAGATTGCGCCTTTCGAAAATAAACACAATACTCCTGTCGTAGAACGACCTGTTATCAGACATCCAGCATGATCAGCATCACTATAGGCTTTTATTTGATCAGGAGAATTCACATCATGAAAAATATCTCATGATGCGCTTTACCATAAACCAATCGCTTGTAGTTGGTTTTTCTAAGCTCCTCGAAGCTACTCCGACAGCATAAGCCAGATCAGGGCGAGTGCCCACCATCAAATAAACGAGCGAGCCTGCTGATTCTCTGTAAGGAAATCACTGTGACTCGTTCTCAGCTTTCCCTTCTTCAATAATTCCCTCTTTCTGTAAAGGAGTTGATACTGAATTGCAGTCTCTCATATTGAATCTCTCTAAGATCTTCTTTGCGTAAGCTAGAGCCATCTTCCTTTTGCTCTATTTCTAATCCGAGATAAGTAATATGAAACTGGCTTGGTTGTGATAAGTAAAATCTTTTTCAAGTCATCAATGAAATTATTTGCAAGGTTTTTATCACTCGCTGCAACTAAACCATCATCGACGTAGAGTGCTATTAAGATTTTCTTATCACCCATGGTTTTCATATATAAGCATGGATCAGCGTCACTGGTCTTAAAACTTAAAGATTCAAGAGTTTCTGTTAAACAATAATTCCAGCAGCGCGGTGCCTGCTTTAATCCATAGAGGCTCTTCTTTAGGTGACATACTCTTAGTGTTTCATCCTCAAAACCTTCTGGCTGCTTCATATAAAGATCTTCATGCAAAACACCATTGAGGAAGGCTGTTGCAACATCAAACTGAATTAAATGCAATTTCTCTCTTGCTGCAACACTGAGCAAAGATCTTACAGTTGCTAACCTGGCTACTAGGCTGAAAGTTTCATTAAAGTCAAAACCCTTATTTTGCCTAAACCTCTTTACAATTAATCGAGCTTTATATTTCTCTACTGTACCGTCAGGGTTGGTTTTAACTTTATAAACCCATTTACATGGCAGGGTTTTTCGATCTCTCGGTAGATGTTCCAAGTCTCACACTTTGAATTTTTCTAAAGAATTAATTTAATTCTTCATGGCTTTTAACCATCTATCTTTACTTTTACCACTTGATACTGCTTCCGTATATGTTATAGTCATCCAATTTTTGTGGAGGTCGTAGAGTACTGATTATATCTCGGAACGTCCGGTATAGCAACATCTCCCTCTGAATTCATAGGCATCTCAACTGAACTCATAGCCACCGCTTGTTCGGTTTATGATGTACGCAGCAGTCATTATTAGTTCTGCCCATAATGCTTTTGGTAGCTCTCTTTGAGCATTCATTAACGTCCTTGCGGTTTCAACTAACGTCCTGTTCTGACGCTCAATACAGCCGTTCTGTTCTGGGGTGTAAGGCATAACCAGGCGTTGCCTAATTCCTTTTTTATTCAAAATATCCCTTACTTCCTTGTTGTCAAATTCCGTTCCGTTATCACTTAATAGTGTTTTAATTACATGTCCTACGACAGTCGTTCCTTGCAGCATTATACAGAATTTGTCTTTGACTTCGTTCTTGTGTCTTATACAATAAACCATGTAGTATCCGGAGTAGTCATCTTTGAAAAGTACGTAGTATCGATATTTTGTAAAACTCTTAAGGAAAGTACCGCAAACATCTATATGAATTATTTCACCAGGCGGTGTAGATCTCTCTCGTTTACCAAATTTCAGTTTATGCATCTTTCCGTAGACACACGCTTCACACAAGTCTTTGTTTACTGGAAGTGACAATCCCAATTCTTTTTTTTTTTTTCTTTTATTTTGATGCGCTAGTCTTTCATGGTAGAGCTGCATCAAATCGCTTGTAGAAGTGGCAAGTACTGATACTGTCGGCAGGATGTTGCAAACTTTCAACTTATAAAGTCCTCCACAGTGGTTACGTTTACCAACAACTGCAACTACGCCATTTAAAAATACTTCACAAGTTTCCGGCGTCGAAATAAACTTGCTATTTTTCTGTTTATCATGCATTGCTAGAACTGAAAACAGATTTCTTTGAATCTCTGGCACAAACCAAAAGTCTGTGAGTGCTGAATCCACAATCTTTCCATTGAGTTCTGCTTCCAAGTGAATTGGTCCTTTGCCTCGTGCTTGAACAATGTTACCATTCGCGGTGGTAACTCCTTGAATTTCGATAAACTTATGGAATATTTGAAACAGATCACTCCTGTTTGTGACATGGCTTGTCGCTCCATTGTCCACATACCATGACTCACTATCTTGCGGTACGAATGCTGTAACATCCACGCTTAAGATAGCCATATTCGCACCTTGACTTGAAGATGACTTTTCTTTCATCTTTCATCCATTTTTGACAGGATCTTACTACTAGTAGTTGCATCTTGCTTATCCTTCTTTTCAACCGACTTCAAAAAAGGAGGAGGTTATCAATTCGTCTGTATTTTTTTTTTTTTTTTTTTTTTTTTTTTATGTTTGTTACTTGATTTCTCGGGACTGGGTGAACCGATTTTGATGATTCTTTTTTTATTTGGAAGCTAGTGCTTCCCGTGTGGTCCCATTTTAATTTGGTCCAGTTCTGACCATGGCATCCATGAGAAAACCGTATAAGTCTTAAATTTGCATTAAGTATGTGCGCGATTTGTTACGCGATTTCTCAGGCAAACGTAAACCGATTTTGAAAATTCTTTTTTTTATAGATAGGGTATGCTTCAGGGGTGGACCCACATAAATTTTATCGAAATTGATTCAGCACTTTTTGAAAAATCAACAAATACCCAAAAATGTTACATAGACGACGTTTTAGTTTCATCAATCTTTGTAGTAGTTAACTTTCAATCTCTTCTTAATAGATTTGAATGAGAAGGAGGTACTAAAAAGCGGAAAATAAAAAGCTTTTTACAAAAAAGACAACCGCCTTCAAAAAGTGAAAAATAACTTTAGCACAGAACACACATTGACTTTAGTTTCGGAAGTCGGTGGCAATACAAAACAACAAACAGAACAAAGCCACTGAATTTCGAAACTAAAGTCAATGTGTGTTCTATGCTAAAGTTATTTTTCACTTTTTGAAGGCGGTTGTCTTTTTTGTAAAAAGCTTTTTTTGTTCTTACCTCTACGAATAGTGCTATCTTTTATGATCACTAAAATCGCTCCACTCGATTCAGCATTCTTCTTTGAAAGTGACTTCTCATGGGCGCAAAGTTGACTTGTCAAACCTTCTACTGTCCTTTGTTCTTTGGCTAACAACAACCAACTTAACTTAAATTCGAAGTATTTCTGATCTAATGTATCCAAAATCTTACAAATTAGAAATATTTCTGGTAGTTTCCTATTGGGATCATCATTGTTGATCTCTCTATTCAACTTGCACCAGAGAACTTTCAATTTGCAAATATGTGTTGCGATATCATCAGAGTGATCTAATTTAAATCCGAAATCCAGGCAGAGATAAGCTTTATTCTCATTATCTCCGTCGAATAACCGATGGATGTAATTCCAGCCAAACTTCTCTAGGACACGTGAAAGATGTAAGTGTACCTACTGTGTACGTGTTTATTGGGTGTTGTGAGTCATGTAAATAAAACAACTGTTGTCAGCGAGCGCTAGTACATAACTAAATATGAATTATGATTTATTTCTCTATTATAATATTTGACCTAGGTACATACAAAAGGTTTATTGATGACTTGACGATACACCACATTATTCCCCCCTTTTTTAAAAACAAAAGAATTAAATAGAGTTAAAATACTACATTTACATTTCGTCAGTACACCTACATAATAATATACTTGTTAACAACATAATAATAGATTCGATAACTACGTAACAAAAACATACTTAGCAATAATAATTGTCGATAAGATACAAAAATAAACAAAAAATATATATATTGAATTTCACTATGCCTACACACTTTCACTTTTCCTACACTTTTCACTTTTCTTGAAGTTTCTCTTTTTGAAAAACGATGCAGCTGTCGCGTTTTGGGGTATTCTTCAAAGGTTTTGTGTCCCTTGTGCTCCGTTTGGGTGATGATTGCAACGCATGGAGACCGTTGGGACCGGGGTCGCCTGAGCTTGCCTGTTGTCAATATGCCGTAACACGTTCCTGTAGAACCACTTTCTACACTTTTTGTATAGGTAGAACACTACTGCTGCGATGGCGATGATGAATGCGCCACCCGCGGTGATTTCTGTGATCGAAACGCTAGATGATCCAGACCCTGCGGCGGCGGCGGTTTGCGCCACCACGATCTCTTCCTTTGAACCCCAATTTCCCATATTTCTAAAAATCGCTATTTTGTTTCTGGTAGGTACTTGGTTTTGTGACAGTGTTGTATTCCTGCAGTGATTTGCTTACTTGTGTTTAACGATTGTGATTTAATTTATTTCGCCTTTTTCTTTTGTTGATCTGGCTGTATTGCAAATCGTACCACCGGACGTATGACGCGGCCTGATCGTGTTGTGTTCGGCGCGGTCGTATTATTTTTCTCTGGCTCAGCATTCTTGTGGTCGTTTACCTGGTTACTGCTACTTTTCATGTGAGCTAAAGGTTCGTTTACCTTTTCATCAATTAAAATGTAAGCTGGCTTTAATCTGTCCACTGTTACTATTGATGTTTTCTTCGGCATTTGAATTTTAAAATGTTTTTCTTGTTTCTCTAACACATTATATGGACCTTCGTAGGATGGGGTCAGCGGTTTCTTTACAGCATCCGTTCTGACGTATACATATTCGCAGCTTTTCATGTCTGGATGAATGAATGGTTTGTGACTTGTGGCGTGGTGATTGTTACTAAACGGGCTTAGCTTGGCCATTGTGCTTTGGAGAGTCTGTGCATAAGTTTCTGGCGATGTATGTTGCGTTTTCGGCTCGATAAACATTCCAGGCAGACGTATGTTTGTTCCGTATAGCATTTGTGCTGGGCTTATATTTTCTTTTAGTCGTAGAGCTGCTCGTAATCCCAGTAAAACTATAGGTAATTCGCTCGACCAGTTTGTCGTATTGCCGCGCGCTATTAGCGCGGTTTTCATTGATCTATGCCAGCGTTCAACTAAGCCATTTGACTGCGGATGATAACTGGTAGTCCTGGTTTTCTTAATACCGAGTGCCTTGGTTAGTGTGATGAATAAGTCTGACTCGAACTGTCGTCCTTGGTCCGTAGTTATGGTGTTTGGGCAAACGAATCTCGCTATCCAGGTGTTTATGAGAACTTCCGCTACGACTTTTGCTGTTATCTCTGCGACTGGTACAGCTTCCGGCCATCTTGTTTCTCTGTCGATCATTGTCACAATGTATCTGTTGCCGTTGGATTCTGGTAGTGGGCCGACAAGATCTATATGCACGTAATCTAGACGTGCTGTAGATGGGAACGTCCCGATTAGGGATGAGTTGTGTCTGTATGTTTTGCTCTTCTGGCATGCTTGACATGTTTTCGCCCAGGTGCCAACGTCAGTATTCATGTGTGGCCAGAAGTAGTGCTCAGTGATCATTTTCTTTGATAATCTGATGCCGGGATGTGTTATGTTGTGCATAGTGTCGAATACCTGTTTTCGAAGTGATTTCGGCACATATGGTCTTATATTGGTTTTTGAATTTTCGCAAAGGAGTTGTCTTGTTCCTGTTAATTGCATACTTTTCCAGCTAAGATTGTTTTTGTTCAACAGCTGAGTGAGTTCAATATCATTGCGTTGCATATCTGCTAACTCATTCCAATCTACAGGTGACGGGCAATTTATTTGTTCGACTCGCGATAACGCATCGGCCACTGGGTTCATGTTACCGGATAGGTGACGAATGTCTGTCGTGAACTGTGCAATGAACTCGAGGTGACGTAGTCGTCTTGGGGCTATCGTTTTACTTGTGGTGTTTTGTTTCGTAGTGAAGGCGTGACATAATGGCTTGTGATCGGTGTATACTATCAACTCTCGTCCCTCGACATAAGGTTGGAAATAATAATAATAATAATAATAATGTTTATTGACAGAAAAAAATGTACATCATTTCACAAACAGTACACAAAAGTATTAGCATTTGGGGCCAAACTAGGCAAAGCCTGTATTTCAGCCCTCAACGCCGATCCCCCTGAGTTACAAATAAATATACAAGTTATGTGTTTTAATGAACCCATGATTAAATGTACGTGCCAAACATATTATAGAGAAAAAAAAAAAGAAGAAAATATATGAATAACAAAAAAAAAAAAAAAAAAAAATAGATTAATAAAAAAACGAAGCATAATCTTACAAGTTAGGTAACTTAACTAAGTGTTTGAACAGTCCTCTCTTTGTGTGAGATGGGGGTGCGCATGAGTGAGTGTGAGAGGGTGTGTGAGAATTGCGGAGCATTGTGATTGGCGGTTTATTTTTTTTTCTAATTTTATGAACTATAACAATTAATTACTATGTAATGACATGAAGCAAATTTTCTGTCTCTTCGTATGTAAGCTTTTGAAGGTAATTACTTACTTTATTTTTGCAGGATTTTTGTGTCAACGGGTAAATGTTTAGAATTTTATTTATCTTGTTGTAAATATGGGGACCTATAAACGGAGCAAACCGGGTGCTGAATTTAGTTTTGGATGCGATCAATTGTTGGCAAACCAAATGTTTTGTACGTCTATTTAATATGAGTGGGTCGTAGTTCAGTTTCCTATGTTGCATCAATATTAAATTTAGAAGATAGAGCTGCCTAACGGTTAGGACTTCACAAAATTCGTAAAGCAGCGAAGTGGTGAACAGCCGTGTTTTGAAAGTGCAAACCTTCAATATGGCTCGTTAGGCAATTTCAACGGATTTAATAGTGGATTTAGGGGATCCCCCCCATGCTGTTATGCAGTAACTTATGAGGGACTGGCAGAGAGCAAAATATATTTGCTTCAGTACAGAGGGTTCGGCGACGTGTCGGAGAGTTTTAAAGATGTAGATCAATTTCCTGATTCTACCACCGAGGGACTTAGTATGTTCTTTAAAGTTGAGATGGTTGTCTATTGTAACGCCAAGGTATTTAATTGTTTTAACATGTTCTAGTTTAGAACAAGAGCATTTTTCTTTAGAGACACACTCGTGTACAGTGATATTAAGACGATCGTGATTGGGACCTGTGTTTGACCGTATACTGAAGCAAACATACTTGGTCTTTTCCACATTTAAAGATAAGGCGTTACTCTCGAGCCATTCCCTTACAGAATCGAAACCACACTGAGCAGCATCAAAGGCCTCTTCCCATGTATTGGCAGAGAACACAAGAGCAGTATCATCAGCAAAAGAGATTATTTAGCCATGGGAAAAATTGAGACTCGTGAGGTCGTTTATATATACGAGAAATAAGGTTGTGAAGTGAAACACGATCTTGCTAGATAATGACTGGTTTATTTTCATGTGCGGTATCAGTACAAAACATAATTATTGAGCTACCCACAATGATAATAATATATAACATCTTCCCTTTTTATAAAAAAACAATAAACAACTAAAATTCCCTCCACCAAATTACACATAAATAGCATATCTGATGCCTAAAGACTAATCATGATTAAATTTTCATTTTTTTTTTTTTTTTTGAAAATGATACTACTAACTAACATAACATAAGAAATGATACTAATCTTTACATTATTTTTTAAAAAACAATGCAAGTTTTTCACGCGCCTTTTGATGAGCATCTCGAGGTTGCTGCGCCACCTCTGAATTAGGAGAAGAACTAGTCGACCTAGTCACTGCCCTATCATTGTCGCTCAACCCATCATCTGTTAATCCTTCCGCGTCACTGTACGTACTCGTGCGCTCATATTCTTCACTGTCACTGTCCTCCTTCCCTTCCAAGGAAGCAGAATGTGTTGTGGTACCTCCTGAGCCTTTCATTATGTGCCGTCTATTGCGGCGGTATCTCCTACCACCGATATCGGTTAGGAAGTATGATCGCGGCTGTGGTGCATGACCCTGCACTCGCAGATGTCGCCGGCGCATGTCACCGTCTGTTACAATTACATTATCTCCTGGTTTTAACTCTGGCAACTCACGTGAATGCATGTCATAATATTTCTTCGTCAATTCACGTTTTTTGAGTATGTTGTTATAATCGTCTTGATTATTACGTTCTGGTCGTAATTTTTCTGTGTGTATTGGTAAGCGAGTATTCAGTCGTCGACCCATCAATAATTGCGACGGCGCGCCAACCCCATCTCTTGGTGTCGTTCTAAAGTTTAATAACCCTAGATAGAAGTCTGTTCCTGTGCTCAGCGACTTTTTTATGAGATTTTTTACTGTTCTTACAGCTCTCTCACTGAGTCCGTTTGACTGTGCGTAATTAGGCGATGATGTGGTATGGTTGAAACACCAATCTTCTGTAAATTTTTTGAATTCCTTGGAGCTGAATGCCGGTCCATTGTCAGTTATGAGTTCTGTAGGAATCCCATGTCTCGCAAACTGATCCTTCATTGCAGCAATTACGTTTCTTGATCCAATATTTGTTAAGGCACTTATCTCGATGTAATTAGAAAAGTAATCAACAATTATTAAGAAGTTTCTTCGGTCGCAGAAGAATAAATCAGCGCCAACCTTTCTCCACGGTAAATCTGGAATCGGATGCGGTATCATGGGCTCCTTTACGTTGCGCGCTGCGTGCTCCGCACAGGTGACGCAGGCGCGCACTGCCCGCTCCACGTCACGTGACATCCCGCTCCAAAACATGACGTCACGCGCTCGCCGCTTGCATCGGTCGATTCCTAGATGTCCTTCATGAATTCGGGATATCATTTCGCCTCTCAATTCACGTGGTATGAAAACTAAGTTGTTTTTGAAAATTACACCATCTACTACCTGTAATTCTTCTTGATATGCAAAATGTACTTTTATCATTTCGTGTAAATCTCTCTTATACTTTGGCCAACCATTGGCAATATAGTGTTCTAGCAATTTACATTCTTGATCCCTTCGTGCTGCCTCTCTAACCATATTTAGTTTACTATCGCTAAACTGGACGTTTGCTATGAGGAAACATGTCTGATCCTCTACTTCTGTTGTCACTCTGTCATGCATAAGTTCTGGTAAGGCTGCTCTTGATAGTGTATCAGCTACGTACATATATTTTCCTGGTTTGTATACCACCGTAAACTCATAGCGTTGCACGCGCAGCATCATCCTTTGTAATCGAACCGGCACTGCATCCAAACCTTTTTTAAATAAACCCTCCAGTGGCTTGTGATCGGTTTCCACAACCACATTTTTATTTCCATACACGTATTGATGGTATTTTTCCATTGCAAATACGATCGCCAGCATTTCCTTTTCAATCTGCGCGTAGCGCTTTTGTGAGTCAGTCATCGTGAGCGAAGAAAACTCAACGGGGCGGCCGTCCTGTAAAAGCGCAGCACCCAACGCCGTGGAGCTCGCGTCCACCGTGACTACGACCGGCCGGTCGGTCGAGTACAGCGCCAACACTGGCGCACTGCTCACTGCTTGCTTCAGCTTGTGAACCGCAGTCTCATGAACGCTGTCCCATACCCATTCATTGCCTTTTTTCAGCAAGTTTCTAAGGGGGCCCGCTGTTTCCGAATAATTTGGTATAAACTTTGACAAGTAGTTTACCATGCCAAGAAATCGCTCTAGAGACGGCCTGTCTTTGGGTACCGGCATATCCATAACTGCTCTTATTTTATTTTTATCGATCTGCATACCTTTCTTGCTAAAAGTATGTCCTAGATATGTAACCTGTTCCACACAAAACTCACATTTTTCCCTATTAAATTTAATTCCTACTTCACGAGCCCTATCTAGCAATTTCATCAACCTGTCGTCGTGTTCAGAGGTGAGGGGTGAGGGGTGGGGGGGGGTGAGGGGGAGGGGAACAGGTTGGACCCAGGATACTGCCCTGCGGGACCCCGTGCGTAACTGGAAGGTCTCCACTAATGTGATTGCCAATCCGAACACTCTGGAGCCGCCCAGCCAAATAACTTCTGAAAAGTTCTAGTTGAACGCCTCTAATTCCCAGTGCTTCCAGCTTTTTGAGTAAGATTGGGACAGAGATCGTATCAAAAGCCTTGGCTAGATCAAGAAAAACTGTAAGGCATTTCTTTTTCTTGTCGAGATTGTTGCTAACTATGTCGATAAGAGTATTAACAGCTTGATCCGTTGATTTCCCTTCACGAAAACCATATTGGTTAGTAGAAAGAAGATGTTTAGTTTCTAGGTAATTCATAAGTCTTGTATTAATTAGTCTCTCTAGAAGTTTAGACAGTGCTGGAAGGATTGAAATTGGCCTGTAGTTCATGATACGACCTCTGTTCCCACTTTTATGAATAGGTATAACTACAGATTTTTTTAAGCTGTCGGGGAAAACCCCATTCTGAAGGCAAGAATTAAATATGAAGGTAAGCGGAGGAACCATAAACTTTTTATATGCTTTGAGGAAAGGGCTGCTTATTTTGTCATGGCCTGTAGCAGACTCGGTTTTCAAGTTACCAATAAGACGGTCCACCTCTTCCTCACTTGTACTTTCTAAAACGAATGAACCAAGCCGTGTAACAGTAGAGATACTACTCAAAGCAGTGCTCAATTTGCCCGATTTCTTTTGCCCGATCTTGTCAGCCAGTGACTTACCCACATTTGCAAAGTAGGCGTTTATTTCATTTAGTGATGATTGAGGAGAGTTAGAGAGAGACAGAAGTTCATTTGGGTGTTTCGTATTTTTGGAAGAATTGGTGATGTCTTTTATTACTTTCCATAATTTTTTGTTATCTTTTCGCGCCGCCTGCATTAAATCTTTCTCGTAGGCTGTTTTGACTTTTTTTAAAAGATTATTGCAAAAGTTTCTATAGCGCGTGTAGGTTGTTTTCAGGGTTAGATTGTCTGGAGAGAGTCTAGATTTTCGGTGTAATTTGTCTCTATTTTTCATGCAGCGAAGAAGGCCTTGTGTAATCCAAGGCTTTATAATTTTATTACGTCTCGATAAAGTTATTTCTTTGGTGTTGGTTTCTATGGCTTCTTGAATTCTTTCAGAGAGATACCTTAGTGAGTCGTTGGGATTTGGTAAGTCATAGATAGGAGATAAGTCAATTTTAAGGATATCACGTGCCAAGTTTTCAGTGTCGACTTTTTTAATGGATGTTAGAGAGAATTGAGTTGTCTTCTTGAGATTTAAGTTTAGTAAAACAGGGAAATGGTCAGTCAGAGTTGTGTTAGGGACAATGGTCATCGCCGAGCTACTAGTTTTTAGAAGGGCATGGTCAATGCATGTATCGCTTTCACTACGGGTTATAAGAGTATGGGCTGGAAGAAGACCATGGGAAGCAGCAAGGGTTAGATATCGTTCGCCATTTAACTCTAATTTATTATGGTTGATTGGAATATTGACATCTCCCATGACAATAATATTGTCAAAGTTTGAGTAATTTGAGAGAACTACGTTTAGTGATTGTAAGAATGGTTCTATATTATGGAAAGAAGGAGATCGATACACAGCAATGATGGCCGTGCGATTGTCTAAGGTGGCAACTAAACAGTTGCATTCTTCGAATTTTGGTTCTATAATAGTTAGACGAAGGTTTTCTCTATAGTAAATAACCACACCATCGTTTTGTTTAGGATTACTTTTTGTAGCCTCAAAGCGATAGCCCCTCAGGTTGGGAACTAGTGGTGTACGTGAAAGCCAGCATTCAGTAAGAATAATTAAATCACAATCTAATTTTAGTCTAGTAAGTAATAATTCTAGTCCTGACATATTGCAATTTATGCTGCGTATGTTTTGCGTTAGTACTAGAAGGCGATCCGACGATGGGGTTATGATTTTGTGACAGTCTCCAATATCGGCGGATTGGGACTGTGAAACAGTCACCCTATCTATGTCTTCAGACAATTCACCAAGATTACCGAATGCAAAAAATTATGATATTTTCTATATAATGTGGTTTCATTACCATAGGAGGTAATGGTTTTTGGGTACGATAGTTACGATATAATAATATAATATGGGTGTGTGCGTCAAAGAATCCGTAAGGTGTGCAAAGATAATAACAAGATAAAGTTTGCAAACATTTTAGAACGCCTACAACAGCGAGAGATCTTAATATTTTTTTTGCGTGGAATGTTGCTATTTTTATTTTAAAGGCAAAAGAGTGGTACTTTACCACTTGGATTTTTGTTGAAAGATACGTTTTAGTAGTCTTGTATTTATATGGTTGTCCGCAATATAAAACGAAGGAAAAGAGAATGGTGTAAAGAGTGCAAATGTAACACAAAAACAAAAAAACCAAATTAACATGAAATAGAAACAGAAACATTTTTACAAAATTATTACTAAGTTCAATAATTACTAGTCATTCTGAGACTCTTAATTTATCTAGGTCTACCTCATTTGTTATGCGTGTCTGAGAAGCGTCCAAGGTTTTTTTAAGGTACACTATACCATTTGAGGTCCAGCAAAAAGCGTATCCATAGGTCTTCTTAAACATTCTTGCATGGTAGTACAACTTTTGTGTCTTTTGAGTTAATGTTTCCGAAATATAAATTGGTTTTAGTGGGTAGTCAAGGTTTATGTGAGTTGTGTTCAGCTTATTTCCTTTAGATCTGGACTTGTTGAAACATTTTACCCCACGCAAGACACTGTCTTTAGTTAGGACGGAGGTAAATTCAACAATAACAGGATTTGAAGCCATCTTTGGCTGGAATTCTATAAATGTCCCTGATTGTGGAGGAGTCAATATTGAGGTCCAGAGTTTTTCCAATTTTAATGACGTCGACACATAGATTTTCCTTCGTTTCTCCGTGGGATTTAGGTAAATTTCGGATCTCAATTCCAGTTCCACGTGACTTACGCTCTTGTGATTCCAATCTTTCTTCCAGTAATTTAATAGTTTTTTTATCTTCCAGCCTTTCTGTCTCGAGCACCGATACTCTTAACAAGAACTCGTCGTATTTTTTTGACATTAGCTCGACGCTATTTCGTAGTTCAATATTTTGAGCATTCACTTCCTTAATTGTGCTGCTTAAATCCTGGAAACGTATTTCCTGTTCCTTAGAGAATGTGTCAAACATCTCCTTAATAAGAGAATAGAAGTCGCAGTCATCCTCATCAAACTTACGTTTCTTGCGCTCAGTAATATTTGCTGCAAGTGAGCGAAGATCAGACACAGATTGGGAGTGCTGCAGATCACTGGTTGGTGGGGTTAGTTTTATAGTCGACGGTTTATTTTTGACTATAATGACTGGTGGTTCGGCTTTCGGGGATGATGAAGTAGGAGGTGTCCGGTTTAGAGGCATAGCACCAGGAGCGTATTAATAATAGTAAAAACTGCGAAGGTGGCAGTAGCGATGTCACTGAATCGAGATCAGATTGAAAAACAAGATCCAGAGCAAACGAAAAAAATAAAAAATAAAAAAAATTAAAAGACAAAAAGTACTTTCTGTCTAACCCGAGGATTCGAACTTGCGACTCGCAGCGCACTTGGATTATGATAGCGACCGCTTACGCCTTCAGACCACAAGAACTTACTAAAGTTTGGTGAATTTGTCGATTAGTTGATAGTGTTTAGAGGCACGTGTTGTGACCGGTTTTTGGTATTGAAGGTCAGACCACAAAGCAATCACACTTTTAACGTTCACTTGTGAGTAGTTTTAAAAATGTTTTCGTTGATAACACAAGAAATTGTTTATGCACTGATATACTTTTTTTAACTGATTAATACGTTGGCACTTTGTTCACGTAGTTATTTGTTTGTTTTACTGTTTACTGTGTTTTGAACAATTTTAATAGAATAAAATATAGGGAAGTCACAAAAACACGTCCGCTCGTGACAGCGCTCGGGCGGGGGGAGTGTTTTTAAATGCGTTATTGCCATGTACACTGCCAACAATTCACGATCATATGTGCTGTATTTTGATTGAGTTTCACTCAGTCCCTTTGAAAAAAAGGAAAGCGGCTTCCAGTTTCCGTTTTCATGCTGTTGCAAAACGGCGCCTACGCATGTTTGAGATGCATCTGTCATGAGTGATAGCGGGGAATACGTTGTTGGTGAGGTCAATGTAACAGCGTCGCTTAGACTTGCTTTACATTGATCGAATGCTTCTAGTGCCTCTGGAGTCGTATTTCGGTTTTGTCATTTTTCTTCGAGCCAATGAGGTATTTGTTCAACTGTGCTTGATGTTGGGCTGCTTGTGGTATGTTGTTCCGGTAAAACTTAATCATGCCTAGGAATCTTCTTAACTCTTGCACAGTTTTTGGTAATGGGTATTTGGTGACTGCTTCGACTTTGTCTGGTAATGGTTTGATACCGTCTTTTGTGATCTGATATCCGAGGAATTCTATTTGCGGTTTACCCAGTACGCATTTAGCTTGATTTATTGCGATGCCATGTTCCTCTAATCGTTTGAACACTTCGTGTAAATGACGTCGGTGTTCGGTGATTGATGACGACTAAAATATCATCAATGTACACGAAAATAAAATCAAGCCCCGCTAAGACTGTGTTTAGGAACCTGACGAACGTTTGACCTGCGTTTCGTAGTCCGAACGGCATTCTAGGAAATTCGAATAGACCGAACGGGGTGATTACTGCAGTTTTCTCTACATCTTGTACTGGAATCTGATTATAAGCCCTTTTTAAATCGATCTTTGAGTAAACACTGGTTCCTGGTAATAGGTATGTGAAGACTAGTACTCTCGGAATTGGATATCTATCCGGCACAGTGATCGCGTTCAATCTTCTGTAATCGCCACATAACCGTAACTCACCGTTTCTCTTGGTTGTTACGTGCAAAGGACTTGCCCACGGGCTCTTGGAAGGCCTGCATAAACCTGTCTCTAGCATTTGTTCTATCTCTTTTTTTACTCTTAGGTATTTGTCCGCCGGTAATGGTCTTGATTTGGAGTAAACAGGGTTTTTTTGGTCATTACCTTTCTAACGATCTCCTCGTTCAAATTTGTCGAAAGTAGAATCATTGCATTGTTCTCTGCCTGTGCAAAATGTGTTTCTTAACTTCTTTGACTCTAAGCTTTATTTGTTCTTGTGCTTTGGAGCATCAGTTTGTTCTTGTGCTTTGGAGCATCAGTCATTACTGATGCTCCAAAGCACAAGAACAAATAAAGCTTACGAGTCAAAGAAGTTAAGAAACACATTTTGCAGTTTAAATGCAGTAACTTCAGCATCTCCTACTCCTGCTGACAACACGGGTCTCTTACATTTTCTTTCCACGATATCCAATGCATCGGGTATGCTTCTGAGTAATATAGATATCTTAAATTTCCATGTATCCCAATTATCCTTACCCTGAAGTGGTGCAATTTGTCATTCCGGGGCAGTGGTCCAACTGCTCTGTCCAACTAGTTGGACCATGGCATGGGTCTTTACTAGGGGCAGTTGTCCAACTTTAAAAATAGTTGGACCACAGCACCTTTTGAGAGTTCCGTGGTTCAATTCATTTAAAAAATAACTTGCCAACTCTAAAAACCTCAACTGCATCTATATGTGTGTATGGTACCTACTGGTTTACGGTTATATTGAACCTCTTTGCAGTAAAATCATCATCATCATCATCATCATTCCAGCCGAAAGACGTCCACCGCTGGACATAGGCCTTCCCCAAAATGGGGGGTTTTGCCATAATCGCCGCGCTTGCAGTAAAATAACAAAATTAAAGTCGGGTGACTAACTATTAAACTTTTTACAATGTTTTACAACATTCAACGAAATTTATCTAAAGCATGACCTACAGTAAAATCATCTGAAATTAGTTGTAGCTAAATTTCTCAATCAATCAATCAATCATCATTCTCAATTTGAACCTTACGTCTTTTGTGTGCGATTTCGCTTGATAAAGTTGTAAATTTTTCTAAAACATTTAATAGACGTAACATTATAACATTTTCTGCATTAATGCGCCGACTTAGTTTTGCATGTGAGCTTTCTGAAATGTTATTAGTCCTATTCCTCTGGCTACATACGCTTATAAGCTGAGAAAATTCATCAAAATTTTCTTTAATCCAATAACGCTCTATTTCTTGAATCAGTTTGTTACACCACTTTCTTTTTTATGTAATCCCAGCCTTCCACAAATTTATCATTCCGCAATAGTGGAAAAATTGAGTATAATAAAATAGTTCTTTTGACTCTTTTTGATTTCGTTTTTATGACAAGTACCAATTTTTTTTGCTTTTCTCCAAATCCTTCGTCTGTCCAGAAGCCAAATATTGGACGCTTGTCATTGTTTAACTATTGTGTCTCCTTATTGACAGTTGAGCTCATAATATCTAATAGCCTACAATTTTAACTGTCGGACAAAATTCTTTAATGCTGTTCAGAATAGACATTTGAAAGTCACAATGTAATATTTATGGATCCCAATTTTAACTGTGATCTTAGCAATTCAAAATAAGTGGATTGCTTTTTGTCACTTAGAAAAGCAAAAACCAAAGGCGCAACTTTAGTAAATTCATATGTGCTTCCCGTATCGCCAAATATAGTAAATAATTGTACGAAAGGTCTGGGGCAATATTTAAAGGTTCCGTCCTCAAACTACTCATTTCACTTTTTCATCAACTTTTTTGCTTTTAATGAACAAAAAACTATTATACGCGTTCCTTCATAATAATAATCAGTTTTTGAAACACCCAATGATTGGTTTCTGGCATTATAAAGGCTATGCTTCATATTTGAATATGATGGAAATCCACCTCTTCCACTTGTCGTTTTTAGAGTTGGCAAGTTATTTTTTAAATGAATTGAACCACGGAACTCTCAAAAGGTGCTGTGGTCAAACTATTTTTAAAGTTGGACAACTGCCCCTAGTAAAGACCCATGGTCCAACTAGTTGAACAGAGCAGTTGGACCACTGCCCCGGACTGCAATTTGTACCCTTCGTACTCAAATTTTCCACTTTTTCCAATGATTGCATTTTTTCAATGGTTCATAACCTGTAGCGGAGCGCTGATAATGCGGCGAAGCGTTTTTTAGCAATCAGATATGAATAAAAGAACTGGAAATGCTTTTAGGAAAATATATGTATTGAACAAAGAAAAAATCTATCTGACATCACATGTCATCTGCATTTTCAAAATATTTTAATAAATTTTTTCACTATTTCCGGGAACATCCGGCCTATAAAGAGCGTATATTTTCTGTAATCAATAATAAATGGCGAGATGAGCGCAATAGAGCCAGTCTAAAATAAATTAAAGCTAAGCTAATGGTATTTTTTAATTTAAATTGAAATAACAGATATGAGGAATTCATTCACTAAACACAATATTAATAAAAGCTAAAACTAGCAAAAAATATTCTTTTATGAAATAAAGTACCTCTTTTGGAACCTACTATATTTTTTGTTTACTTTTTTTCTATATTTTTATGGGTGATAATTTTAGAACTTTTTAGATTTTTGACCGACAAAGAGTTGGCAACCCTATTTCCAGATGACGGCGATGTGGACGAATTCTATGATGCCTTATTGTGTTAGTTTTTTTAGTTTAATATTTTAGGTTTTCTTTTTTATTATTCTTGTAAATATTGTACATACTTAAAAACAATAATAAAATTGAATTTACCAGTTGTTATTGGTCTACACCAACGACCAACCGGTGAGCCCGAATATATCTCGCTTTTTGTACGCAGACGACCTGGCTTTAACTTGCCAAGCCACTGACTTTGAGGAGGTTGAGGCCACTCTTTCAGTCGCCCTTTCAGATCTCAGCCACTATTATGCTGATAATGCACTGAAACCGAATCCCTCAAAAACACAATCGTGTGCTTTCCACTTCCGCAACAGAAAAGCGGGTCAAGTACTCAACATCTCATGGGAGGGGGTGCCAATATCCCACTGTCCCCACCCAAAATATCTAGGCATCACTTTGGATAGGTCCCTGAACTACAGGAAGAACTGCGAGAATGTTAAACAGAAAGTACACTCAAGGAATAACCAACTACGCCGTCTAACATCGACCGGATGGGGGGCTTCTCCCCAAGTCTTGCGAACAACTGGAATGGCGCTCTTTTTCGCCGCTGGTGAATATGCCTGCCCAGTATGGAGCCGCTCCGCCCATTCTAACCTAGTGGATACAGCACTAAATGAGACGTGCCGGATTGCCACTGGTTGTCTCAAACCGACCCCAGTACGAATGCTGTACCCACTAATCGGCATTGCACCCCCAGAAATTCGTAGGACCATGGCTAGCCGCATAGAAAGGGCGAAACTAGAAAACGACCCTCGCCACCTAATGCATAATTATTGCTCTGTGCCTCAGAGACTAAAGAACCGGAGAAGTTTTTTAAGATGCGTAAGTCCATCTGATGGCAACACCTCAGAGAGATGCGATCTTTGGCGCGATAGGTGTAATCCCCCAGAAAATTTCATGGAGCCATCGGAGACCCTCTCTTCTGGGCATGCGTTGCCGTGGCCGATATGGAAAACTCTGAACCGCCTCCGCACCCAGGTTGGCCGCAGCAAAGAGAATCTTCAAATGTAGGGGTTCTTAGATGATGCCAACCTTCAGTGCCTGTGTGGCGTCTCCCCGCAGACCATGGCCCACCTTCTATCTTGCGCCGCATGCCCTGTCACCTGCTCATGTGCGGACCTAATGACTGCGTCACCGGATGGCATTGCCGTGACTGAATTCTGGGCCAAACATTGAATCTGACAAGAACAAACACTACTTACATATACACACTCACACATTTACACGCACACATTCACACACATGTAACACTTCCGTGTTTGCTATCGACACGCTAAGAAGAAGAAGATTGGTCTATATTGTATTTGCACTTTTGTCATAAGCATTTTAAATATGTAAGTTACCGTTTGACCGCTATGATCCGATGGCAGATAATTAACAATGGCTTTATCTAAATAGTCACAATCGCAAAAAATATTATCGATACAAGTAGCAGTTGTTGGAGTCATTCTAGTAGGTTCCATAAAAACGTTTGACAAATGAAAAAGATATTAATATTAAAATCACAACAAATAATTGCGGATTTGCTATAAGGTGCAAGTTTCGCTAAGACATCTTCCATTACTCAAATCTATATATATAAAAATGTTCATAATTAAATAGCATTTGGTAAACCAATGTTCAGTATAACAAACAATGACAATCATGGCTTTTTCTAAAAACATTTCAATTTCTAATAATTTTACCTTTTTTCTACCTTGAATATTTTGATGAAATAATTTCAAGGTATTCTGCTGTTTTCGCGTTTTAACTTTTTGAGAGCAAGATGGTACCTTGTTGTTTGTAGGTATATCTATATTGTTATTGGTACCTTCTATTGTCTTACAAACTAGTTTAAATTACTATCCAGAGTTTGACCACGGAGTTCAATGATATCAGATAAGTAGGTAGTGAGTTCCTAGCACTTGTGCAACCCACATCAATAGATGGCTGGTCCATAATGACACATGGATCCTCCTTCGTACAGTTTGTATAATTATTTATGGCATAAGTAAGATAATGCCTAACCGAATAGTTAAATACCAGGTTTCATGTTTCTAATATTAACAATGACTGATTTCCCATATAAACTTTCATCCCTTATTTTACCACCTCAGGGGCCTCAATTTCCAAAAAAGCCGAAAGAAGTTTATTATTTTTAACCAAAAAATACATCCCGTAACTTTTTACAAACATTTATATTTTTTAATTGAAATGTTAATAAAAGCAATCAAAACTATTCGCCGAGTTTTGATTTTTTGCCTAAATATTTTGTGAATAAATTAATCTAGTATATTAATTAATACAATGTGAAGGCGCCATGTGTATTGGTAGGCCACCGAGATCACGCAGTTGTTTGGGTTTCCTATCCATTTGCATACAATTTTTATACCTAATTTATCTTAATATACTTTTGTTTATCCTAATTATAATTTCGTATAACATTATTTACACATCACAGCTTACGCATATTTTTCTAGCATGTTTTCTCTAATCTTTATAATGATTATTAAGCATAACATTCTAAAGCGTACATTTATTAACGTATATTAAAACATATTTTACCAAGCATGCAAGCGAGCATGTAGCAAGCATGCAGCATGCAAACACGCATGAAGCAAGCATGCAGCATGCAACATGCAACATGCAGTAAGGGGCTCGGGCGGTCCCACGTGAGCTTATCGTCACTCGTTGGTCAAGGCCCAGGGGAGCTCGTACAGGGAAGCAGTGTTGCTGGTGATGGCTGCGGTCTGCGGTATCACTAGTGGTGAACCACTTAAGGCGACTAAGCCTGTAGGTGGCCCTCAACAAGTCAAAAGCTGTGGTTTTTAATAGCTCCCAACAGTCCCAACGTACAACGCCGCTCGGATCACACATTGTGGTCGAGGGGAGCGCAAATCGATGTCGAGTCTACCATGAAGTACCTGGAATAGATGCTCGACAACCGGTGGGTTTCGGCCCCCACTTCGACGGCTGGCACGTATGTTGTAATTTACTGAAACTTCTTTTTGCTTTAGCGACACACAGCTACAGTCAGCAAGATCCGAAACGCTGTCCACACATTGGAGAAAATATCCTGCCAGTCTTTTTATTCAATGAATCGAAAAACTTTAAATGGCTCTGATGATTGATAACTTTCTTTTAATAATGGGTTCAGACTCTCAGATGTCACATTTTCCCCATCAGTTCCCTAGTTACTACTACTAGTCACTTGCCAGCTAAATATGCGCCTGATCAACTCTACTGTTGAATTCGGCGCCCCTATATGACGGGGCCCGGTGCGACCACACCACTCGCACCTTAGGGTCGCCACGCTTGCTAGCGCTGGCTACCCGCTATTTATACGAGGTTCAGATTTCTAAATAGTTCCAGGATATATTCGAGAACATTCCAGCATATACTTGAATGGTCTAGATAGGATGTTGCAACACGACACTTAACCATCACGAAAAATGTAGAATGGTCTCGGATGTTCCAGAATACCTGTGGTTCTGCTACTCGACAATAGGTGGCGCCAGAGTGACATAGTTCTGTATTTCGATAATAGATAGCGCCAGCGGGGCGTTTTTGGTTGTACTGACCTACGTGACATTATTTATAAAACAAATATAAATAAATCACAATCGTAAAAATCGCTCAAAAGTTAAAACCCGTACATGTTGCATAGACTTTTTTGATGTGTGTATTAATCAGAGTAAGTATGGAATCACGACACATGATGAACAAATAGTACTGTACCAGCCAGCCAGCGAGGCTAATTTTTCCCATTACATTTTTACGTTTTTACTGATGCTTGGAAACTTTCTCCGACTGATTTCATTGGAGCATACCAACATAACCATTCGGAGTGAGTAGAGACACATCGTGCTTCACACAAATTTCACACACTACTACCAAACGAAACACTCGTATAAGAGTATTTCTGGCTTCATACATTTTGATTCTCTAGCGCAAAAAAAGGTTTTTCATATACTCGAAACAGATCAGATACTGAATATCATCCTTAAATATGACCACACATGTCTGTTGCACGTTAAATATCTGTTTGCAGGAAGGCAAAATATAAGTTGCCCACGATGTAGAAAAACATATGAGCATGTTCAAGAACTTATACAAGACGTAAAATCAATAGAGAGCAAGACCGTATTGGGCATATGCGACCATTGTCGTAAAAATCGTCAACATAGTAATAATCCGTTTTGTGCCTGTGAAGAAATTGTAAAGAAATTTATATCCGTTAAGGGTAAAGAAAAAGTAGACACTGAAAAGCATATCAAAATATGGCTCTCAAAAATGGGACATCGTGAAAAACCAAGCATCAAGAAACCAAAACAAATTAAAACTCATGCATACTCCAACTTACAAATGAGTCAAGGTCTCGATTCATCTACACCTGGACATGAGCCGGAAGTACAACAAATGTTTTACTCAAATAAACATTTTGAATCAGATGATACAGAAATGAGCGAAACCGATTTAAAAGGTCATATTACATATGGTGTTACCTTTACTCGACCTATTGAACCGATAAAAACATCTTTTGCTCACACACCGCACAAAGGTGAAAAAATAAAAACAAGTATTCCTGGCAGTTTGATGGAAGATTCAGACACAACTATTGAAAATATAAATGTAGGTGTTAAAAATCTTCCAAGGTATTCTCTTAACATTCATAAACAGGAGGATATCTTCAAAGATGATATACCTGTAATTGAAGCTAAAGAATCATTGAAAAGAACATATGATCTTAGCTTTAGACATATGATGAGATTTAAAAAGGATTCTGGTGTATCACATTCTGTAGTGGAAAATCCTGATATATACGAAATCCCAAAAAAAAAAGAATCTGAAATAGATATAAAAATACCATCAACAAAAACATATCTTGGCCCTCGAGGCTCTTCTGATCCAGATTATGTATCGAATAGACCAGCAATATATGAATCATCAAGAACCTCATCTAAGGACTTGCAAGATGATGATTTCTTACTAAATAAAACCGCGCAAGACCGTTATATTGGTGAGACAGTAAAATCAAAAAGCAGTGTAGACAAATTTGGCCAAAAAAAGAAAAAACCGTATCAACATATTGAAAAATCAAAAAGTGGGCCCTCAAGTACTGTCGAAGATGTTGTCGAACCCCTGTTTAGTTTCATATTTGCAGAAGAAAAAAAAAAGAAAGAAATTAAAAATCTCGATGTGACTTCTTCACAACTTATTAAATATACTCAAGAAATGATTCGCCTTAAAGATGAAATAAAAAAAAAAACAAAAGAAGAGGAATACCAACAAAAACTTAAACAAGAGCAAAAAAAAAAGCTTACCCGAGAAGAGGAAAAACTACGAACCGAAGAAAAAAGAAGGCAGTCTATTGAAAATCAAAAATATGCGGAAGAACAAAAAAGACTAACCGAAGACAAAAACATAGATTTAGAAACTAGAGAAGACTTAGTGCCACGACGCAAACAAAAAGGTAAAATTGAAAAAGAACTGGACAGAATAAAAGACAGAAAACCGAAAACTGAAATGGACGTTGATGGAAAGCCTAAACTGAAAGAAAAAGGTGACAACGAAGCTAAAAGAACAAGGAATAAAGACATGATGAATAAAATGGAACAAAAAAGTAAAGGCGATCCAATATTAAAGGCTCAGAGCCTGAAAGGCGATCCAATATTAAAGGCTCAGAGCCTGAGAAAAAGCGAACCAAGAGATAAAGATGACAAAGCAACAAAGGAAAAAAAAAACCTATTAATACCTGAAAAAGTACAAACTGGAAATGAGATTAAAGAAAAGTTGAAGCAAGAGCAGTTACGTAATGAAAAAGATAAAGAAGAAAAATCAAAAGAGATAGATGTGGCTTCTAAAACAGGAAAGTCCACTAAAAAGAACTTCAAAGGGGATGCATCTGATAAGATAAAAGATTCTCTATTAAAAACACGTGAATCAATTAGTAAGGAAGATGAAACTAAAGCGATTAAAAAAAAGAAGGAACAAGAATCTAAAAGCGAAACTTCAAAAACAGAACCTAACAATATGATATCAAGTGAATTACTAAAATTAAAAGCAAAAGAAAAAGAAGACGTCTTAAAAAAGAAAAAACAGCTAGAATATGAGGCAAAATTAGCAAAAGCAAAAGAAGAATCAAAAAAACAAATTGAAATAAAAATGGAAGACATCAAAATTCAGAAAAGCGAAAACTTGTTAGTATTCGCTCAACTAAAACAAGCTGCTTTGACGAAGCCTTCTGATATTTCTGTTAAATTATTACATGATCATAGGGACCATCACCAGGGTGAACATCACGGGTCCTGTCCACTTTGCCTTAATTCTGAATTAGAATTGGAAGTATTAAGCTTAGATAACCATAAAAATCTAAAGAATAGCGAAATAACGGATATTATAATTGGCGAACATTTTTTTAAAAATAAAGTACGTCATGAGAAACCTAAAAAAAGTAAAGAAGTGGTAGGGGTTCCAAAATTATTTAAAAAGATTTTTTTTGTAAATGATAGCCTACAGCACAAGAATATAGAACAAATAATTCCGGAAGAAAAGAATCCTGTAAGTACAGAAACAGATTCGAAAACTGTAAAAAATGAAGTGAAAGTGCAGTATTTTGGATGCGAGTATTTTTATTTTAAGCTTAAACCCGTTCAAATTAATTACGATCCAGTCATTTTTGTGTGTATGTATACCCTGTTCACAATAAGACTAGACATTTACTCAAACGTTTTTTACAGTCCGTTCAACCGATTTTGGCTTATATTGCGTTGGTAGCATAACAAATGACAACTGCAGTAAACAGTTGTAACCACTTTTTTGCCTCTAATGTCATCCTTAAGCCTACGGAATAGAAGTCAAAATCGGTTGAAGGGACTGTAAAAAAGGTTTAGTCTAATGTTTATGTCTAATCTTATTGTGAACAGGGTATAGATATTTAGCACCCTATTTGCACAAGGACAAGTTGCTCGACACACATTATGAACTGAATAATACATTATGATACAAGTGAGCTAAGTCATTCCACTTGAGTTTGGATTGCAGCCCGAGTCGAGGGGGAGGGTGTAATGGAGCCGAAAGTGATAAAACGCTCACGCGTTTCATTAATATGACGTGTTTCAGCTCACTTGAGTATAAATACATTGACACGGAAATGTAATTACAATTTCATTAAATATGAGTGACGTTCACACAATTTCTTCTACGTATCAACAAGAAAATTTTAATTGAATTTGACAAGTGGACAGGAAAATTGTTTATTTTTTAATTAAAAGAATAAAAAATATATGACTATTTGTTATAAACGTGAAAGTTTGTTAGGATGCTGAACGAAATTAGCCAAAATGACACCTAGATATTGATCTGGTCTAACACTTAAAATATTTTATATCCCGATTTTGTGTTCCCATGGCTTATTTTAGCACTTTTGCAATTTGCAGCTCAGTATTAGGTTGTATTGCAATTAAAAAAAAATCGCTGTAGTAACGAACACGCATCTATAGAATTATAAAATTCAAATAATTTATTTTAATTAGACCATTAGAAGGCAGTTTTGAACGTCAATAAGAAATTTGATTCTAGTTGCCCCTTCCAAAAGGTAGTTTCGTATGGATGTGCGTGTGGTGTGAGGGTCACTTTGTTAAAACTCTTTGAAAATGTGCTGAGGATTTAATGAACATTCCCAAAGAATTGTGACAGTTGGAATCAGATTTTGTGAAAGTCAAATAAGCGAGTTATGAACTGTAAAATTGGGCCCTCAGTTCTCACATAGAGCATTGAGGGCCCATCTGTACTGGATGAACTATGGACAGTACAGAAAAAGCCTGTATGCCAAAATCAAAGCTAATGCCAAACAAAATTTGTGGAACATTGTCCGACTTTTTATATTTTCATTCAAAACGGGCCCTCAATTCTCACACACGTAAAAGTTTATTGCACAAATAAAATTAAACCATTGACTTACAGCCACAGTGGCTGTAAGTTAATGGTTCACAATCACAATTTATTTAGTAGCATATATGATTTCAAACAGTAACTGTTTGAAATAGGTCACCACTTCTTGTTGTTTGACAGTTATGACCTTGACAAAATTCGGGCCCTCAGTCCTTCATTTCTTTTATTTAGTTTTCGTTTTATTACGCTTAACGTATGAAATATAAGACAAATACAAAATTGTCTCTTTTTGTGATAAAAATTTGCAAAAGAAAATCGAGTTTTATTTCTATTCTCTGAATTAGGAACTAGGATGACCACAGTTTCTTTTATTTATTATTTCTTTATTAACACTTAATGTACAAATACATAAACGTTTCCTAAAAAAAAAAAATATCACTGTGACAAAAATAGTAAACATAATCGAACCAGCAAAGATATAAGCAGACCAATGTCCTTCGCTTCATTCAGCCATTGAAAATTGATCACAACTCCGCTTAACAGGATTTGAACCCGAACCAGAAATATTACAAAGGGAGGTAGCCAAAAGTTGGAGAAAGCACCAGTTCCTGATGAAATTCCTGCACAATGGGAAACTTCACACATCGTTCTGCTTTACAAAAAAGGGCCGAAAGATGACATAAGTAACTATAGGCCTATAAGCCTTATGTCCAACTTGTATAAAATATTATCGCAAGCTATTCTTGAAAGAATAAATCTGAAACTGGAGGAGCTCGTGGCTAAGTTAAAGCCGTACACATCGATCGGTTAAAGGTTAAGCTACGCTAGCCGCGGTCGGTCTAAGGATGGGTGACCATCCCTTTCATAGCGAGTTCCCTCCGTGCCTCGGAAAGCACGTAAAGCCGTGGGTCCCGGCTGTCATTTGTAGATCTTTGGCAGTCGTTATGGGTAGTCAGAAGCCAAAAAGTCTGACAACCAGTCTTACCAAGGGGTATCGTGTTAACCAGTAACTGGGTTGTGGAGGTCCGATACGCAGTCGCTCCATGTAAAACACTGGTATTCAGCTGCATCTGGTTACACTGGAAGCCGACCCCAATATATAAGTAGTTGGGAAAAGGCTAGGCAGATGATGAATAAGTCTGAAACTGAAAGACAACCAACCTATAGAACAAGCTGGCTTTAGGAAAAAAATCTCAACAATAGATCACATACACGCAGTGAAACAGATAATGCAGAAGTACAATGAGTACAATAAAACACTGTACACTGTTACAACATAGATGGTCAGAAACTAAATCACCTCAGATTCACAGATGATATAGTCCTATTTGAAGAAAACCCAAATCATCTCGAGCTTTTGATCCAAGCTTTAAGCAAAGAAAGTACTTTGGTGGGATTGTCCATGAACATAACAAAAATAAAACTGTTAACCAATTCGAAAAAAAAAACAATAGAAGTAGATTCAAAACCAATTGAGTATGTAGATGAATACATATATCTAGGTCAAATAATATCACCAAACGATCAAACCAACAATAAAGTTAACACAAGAATAGCAAGTGGTTGGAGAAAATATTGGTCACTAAAAGAGGTCATGAAATCCAGAGACTTAGGAATGGCTATCAAGAGATAAGTTTTCAACATCTGCATACTATCCTGTATAACATATGGATGCGAAACATGGTCACTGATAAAACAACACAGAAACAAATTGCAAAGAGCCATGGAACGTAGCATGACAAACATACGAAAAGCAGATCATGTAAGGAATGAACAGTTACGAACAAAAACGAAGCTACAGGACATCTTGACCAGAATTGATCAACAAAAATGGAGATAGACTGGCCACATGATGAGAACAAATACAGATAAATACAGACAAATACAGAGAGTAAAGAAATAACCAACTGGTATCCAAGGGCCAGTAAACGCAGCAAGGGGAAACAGATAAGATGGGAAGATGAGCTTAAACAAACAGCGGGCCCCAATTGGAGGAGAGTGGCTCGTGACAGAAAACAGTGGAAAGAGCTAGATGAGGCCTTTGCCAAAAGACACACTGAATTGAGGAACATATTGTGACAAAATATTACAGAGAAAGAGAAACAATTCAGAATAAAGGGCAATTTATGTCCTTGGTCCAGTCCAAATCGGTATTTATGTGGCTTCGCATCTCTTTTAACGCGACATTGCATCGCCTTGTGTCCCAATGTTTCACAGTTGAAACTATCAGGTGCAGCGTAGGGCCCGTTCAGACGAATCCTTTTTGCATTAGGACCATCGCGTTCATCGGTAGACGGACATACCTTTTCAGGAATGAGACGGCCTTCAGCTCCTTTTGCAATTCGTTACGCGTTTTAATATCCGTAGTGAACGACAATCGTTGAACTCGCGGATCAATCTTCGCAACATGAGCCAATGCAGTGGCGATGGCAATCTGCTCCGTTATAAGACCGTTCCACCTTGACATAATAGACGTCATGACCTAGCTAAAATATGAAATAAGAACAGCTGTTCTTATTTTTGCTTTAAATATGTTCTTGTATACGTAGTTAATTAGTTATATGTATTTATTATTTTTCAACTCCTTGTGGTTCAAGCGTTTTCCATATTTTTATGTGTTCTATAGAGTTGAACGCTTTATTATAATCTACAAATACCAAATAATATGTAATGCCGTATTCATTGCATTTCTGGATTTGTTTATGTATATAATCAAATGTAGAAAACTCGCTGCGAAAACCTGCTTGCCCTCTGGCTTGGTTTTCATCTAGAATCTTTGTTTAATGGTTTAGCTCTATTATCCATACTTCCATACTAATATTATAAATGCGAAAGTAAGTCTATCTGTTACGCTTTCACGATGAAACGGCTGAATCGATTTTGATGAAATTTGGTATGAAAATAGCTTGAACCCCGGGGAAGGACATAGGCTACTTTTTAATCCGCGAATTGATCTGCATCCGCGATAACCGACATTCACGCGGACGAAGTCGCGGGCAGAAGCTAGTAGAAAATATTTTGTAGACGTCAGAAATCAGACTAATGGGTCTGCTGCAGTTGGCTATATTTGTTTCCTTTCTTATGAAGTAGTATTATAATTGATGTGATCCATTGATGTGGTCATTGTTGTGTATAATTCTGTGCCTAAAATGTAGTTAAATAGATCTGTAATAGCACGTCAGATATTTCTATTAAAAGTTCATTAGTTATGTAGTCCTCTCCTGGTACTTTACGACCTTTTGATGATTTGATAGCTTTAGAATAAACAAAAAAAAGAAAACGTTACCGTTTTCTTTTTAACGATCCACCATACCATACCATATCGACCATTAACGATTTACATCGTTAATGGTTTTTATTACGGTTTTTAGCTATTTCTTCTTCCAGTATACTTTGATTTCATCTTTATTATTGATATCATTTTCAATTAGTAGATGGTTTTTATCTGGTGTTTTTTCGTCATTATATAGCTGGCGATAATAGTCAATGACTACTTCCAATATTTCAATTCTGTTTGTCTTGTTTTTCTTATCTTCATGGTGTGTCATATTGTCTATCCAGTTAGTACTTTCTCTCAGTTCGTGGCATGCTTCCTTGGATCCTTCTGTTTTTTTTTATTATAAGTTATAATTAATTACATTGTTTCTTCTTTGAATGTTGAGATGGATGTGTAGAGTGACCAGAATGGATGAAGGTGAGAAATGAATATTTTAGAGAAATTTTTAAAAGTGGCGCCAGTGTCAAAAAAGTTGATTTGTCTTGGTATGGGCATGTGAAGAGAAGGGATGAAACGCATGTGACTAAAAGAATTATGAATATCAGTGTGGATGTATGAAGAGGGGAAGGACGGTCAAAGAAAAGATGAATCGATTGTGTGTCGATGATATTAATGAAAATGGTGTCGGTGAAGGCATGAAGGTTGACAGGATGGAATGGGAGATGAAAACATGTTGCGCCGACCCCAAGTAACATGGGCAAGGGGAGGAAGATGATGATTTTCTTATTTTTTGTCGGTTTCCTGATTTGCAGATTTATTTCTTTATTCAGATTTTCTATCTTAACTTTCTCAATAACAAAATGATAAATAAACATCATAATTCATTAAAATATTTAATTTGCAGCACTTATAAAGCCTCTTATGTGAACGTTACTCTTAATGGATGCAATGTTTTTTTCTCAGTTGAAAAAAGTATGAATCGCGTGAGCATTTAAACCTACACTCTCAACGCCATTACGACCTCGCCTTCAACTCTGACTGCCATCCGGCCCGGCCAAAATTACAAACTAACCTAACTACACACGTGTATCTTAATGTGTGTGTCACAGCCATCTGGGTAAATTAACCAGCTCATTGGACGCCTAGGCCGTTATTAAACGCCAAAATAGACGGGTGAATGCGGGTTGGATGGATGAATATATTTGTTATTTTTATCCCCTTAAACGGCTGAATGGAATTTGCCGAAATTTGGCACATTCCATTCAGCCATTTTTGCTGTTTCCATAATTCTGGCACATCAGCAGTAATGAACATCTTCAACAAATTAGTTTACGGTGGTGGTAGGGCTGTAAACGGCCTAGGCGTAACGACATTTAGTTAAAAATCTGAATAGTGTGAATGTGTGATGGAGTTACTGAATGTGTACAAATGTAAAGCAATCGTTAAAGCAATGATAAACCTGGTAAAGGCAAAATAGTGCGTGAGTGATTGCTGTCAACATGTCATTGCATTGATTGAGCATTGAGCATTGACTTACGCATCCTGTTGCTAAAACAATGTTGTGCTACTTGGATTTTCTATGTGTAAATACGTAACTTACACAAATTTTAAAATTCCAGGTTGTGGTGGACGCTGGTATTTTAAGCTACGCTTTATCTGATCGCTCCTTTATTGACAAGGGTTGGACTAAGCTACCAACTGAAAAAATAATGCGAAAGGTAGTTACATATTTTGCTAAATGTAACCCCCCCCCCCACCTTCCCTCAACCCTACTTACCTATGTGGTTAAGGGGGATGCGCCAGGGTTCCGTACCTCAATCTCTGGGGGAGGCCTACGTTCAGCAGTGGACGACAATAGGCTGATATAATGATGATGATAATACTACAAGTACAGGAAAAAGTCTAACAACTATACATTTGTAATTTAATCATAAAAAATATAGTTTTCATTTATAGTACGTAATCAATCATCGAGGTATGCGCAGTCATAATTGTATGAGTGACCGAATCACGGAATTTGAACGAACCCTCGGTAGGCGAATCCTTTCGCACTTGTCCAGTTTTTTGCAATTTTCAGCTCAGTATTAGGTTGTATTGTAATAAAAATTTATTCGCGGGTAACAAATATGCATAAATTACAGAATTACAATAATTAAAATCATAAACATAACTCTCCAAGTTAGAAAAGCTCGTAAATTTAATATTTTCATTAAATAGGCACATTTACGGTTACAGTTACGGCTACCTATTTTACCATTCTATATTACTAATCTATTACAAGAAGCTGCTTAGCGGTGTAGACCATATTTGAAAGCTATAAGCTGCAAGCAAGACCACCAACATACTTATACCTCTGCAAACACGGGAGAAACTTGCCATGAAAAGAAGACGCAGGAGAGCCTGGCAGCTGAGCAGACATATGGATGACAAAAGTATCTATGAGAACTGAAGGAAATGATAGCAAAAAATGAGAGTTACACATTTAACAGAAACTGTCGGCTCTATCTGCAAAAAAATCCCTGTGGAAATTCAGGAAGCAGTTCAAGAGACCTCAAGATTCAGAACCATCACTGAGAGCACAATCAAGAAAATGGGCAAAATTCCTAAAGAAAAAGCAGATCTCTTCGCTCATTTTAGTCAAATCTTGGTAAATGCTAACCTTAGTGGTCACCAGCAGCTTTCACAATCTGTAAAAGTTTTAACACCAAGGAAAGTACAAAAATCAATAAAAAAAATGTTAAGCAATAAAAAAGCTCAAGGCTTTGAGTTAATCACTTGGGAAGTCCTAAAACATGTTCCCAGAAAACCTGTTGTCTTTCTGACTATGCTATTTAATGCAATAATGAGATTACATTACTTTCCCAAATTGTGGGGTATCTCGCAGATATGCATGTTACTGAAACCTGGAAAAGTACCTACAGACCCAGGCCCTTATAGGCCAATTAGTTTGTTACCATTGCTATCCAAGCTATTCCAAAAGATATTCTTACAAAGACTAAAGCCAATTCTAGAAGCCATAATACCAAATCATTGTTTGGGTTCCGGGAGCAACACAGTACTGTAGATCAGGTACACCGCATAGTGAACGAGATAAAGCAATCTCTAGAGCAGAAGGAATACTGTGCTGTGGTCTTCTTGGATATACAGCAGATGTTTGATAGAGTTTGGCACATGGGTCCATTATATAAGCTGAAAAGTCAACTACCCAATTCGTATTGCATAGTTCTTAACTCTTACCTGTAAAACAGAAAATTTCAGGTTAAAGTCAGCAAAGAAGTGTCCCATGTATGATATGGATGCTGATAAGCAATAGTGTGTCAACCCGCAAAAAGTAACATTTGGATATTTTTATGTATTCTACATACATACATACGTACATCAAAATATCCAAATGTTACTTTTTGTGGGTTGACACACTATTGCTTATCGATCAGCTGTATTTAGTGAGTACAGCACTGGGCCAAGCACAGAGCCCTGAGTAGTACAGACGCCCTTATATGGATGCTGATAAGCAATAATGTGTCAACCCACAAAAAGTAACATTTGGATATTTTGATGTATTCTACATACATACATACATACATACATACATTAAAATATCCATATGTCTGTACTACTCAGGGCTCTGTGCTTGGCCCAGTGCTGTACTCACTAAATACAGCTGATCTACCGTGCGACACAGATGTAGTAACAGCGACGTATACTGATATGATACCGCGTGCCTTGCAAAGCCGTACAGTACAGACCCTGCTGTAGTATCAGCAAAACTACAAACACACCTGTTTGAAATTGACAAGTGATGTCACAAAATCCATACAAATAACGTTCACGCTCCGAAGAGAAGACTGTCCAGCCGTCACACTGCGAGGGGAGCAATTGCCTACAGAAATTTGGATCGAAGGCTAACATAGGCTACTCGTATAAAAACAAAACGAAAAGAAGCGGATTTAAAATTCAAGAGACTACTGGCTGATTGAGAGACTATCACCATTTACTTAGAACAACAAGATGTTAGTCTATAAAGGCATAATAAAGCCCACACATACTTATAGAATCCAACTCTGGGAGTCAGCTAGTAACTCCAACCTTGAAATTCTGCAAAAAATTTTGAACAAAGCATTGAGGGTGAATTTAAATTTACCATTGGTTGCTAGAAATGTATATACATGAATACTTAGAAATACCAACGGTCAAGTAGGAGGTAAGCAGATATTGTGCAGAATACGGTGAGACTGCAAAACCACACAAAAGAACTCGTTAGAGGTTTAGACCTCTAACGAGTTCTTTTGTGTGGTTGTGTGGTGTTCTCACCAACAGAAATGCCCCCCTGAACAACAATGAAAAAGCCAAAACATCTGATTATGACTTAGGGCGACGCCACAACACTACGATGCGGCGCTGTATGGCAAAAACAATGTCGCACAGCAATACAATGCGATTGGATCGCAAAAATTTTTTTCGCATACGACGTCGTACGACTAGACGCTAACCGTTAAATCGTTCAATGTGGACACTAACTGATAGGGCGAGGCCATAATACTGCGTTGCGACGTCGCGTCGTAAAAATCTACGGCGCCGCACAACGCATGGTAGAAATTTCCGATGCGCCGACGCAACGTACAAATCTCCAATGCGACAACGTGCTATCTATCAATTAGTGTCCACATTAAACGAACTGATGACGGTTAGCGTCTTGTCGTACGATGTCGACAAGAAAAAACCGTGAGAAATGTGATTAAAGCGGGTAATTCATCAATTGAAAATTCAAACTGATTAATATTTCAATCGCCAAAAAAACCAAGAGTTATAAAGAAAAAACATGTTGTGGATGATTTTGACTTAGGAGTTATCAGAAGAAAAATTCATCAGTTTTACGAATTCGAAAAATAAATACCAAGTATCCGTAAGTTACTATCAAGTTTGAGACAAGATGGCATATTGAATTGTGGACGAGATTTTTTAAGAAAACTTTTAAACAGAATGCGCTACCGTTTCCGAAAATGCAAATCGAAGAGACATCTCCTTATAGAGCAGCCTAATTTATTACAGTGTGACGAAAACATCTCCTTATAGAGCAGCCTAATTTATTACAGTGTGACGAAAAAATAAAATTTCCTATTCAATTAAATAATTTAAAACTTAAGACTGGCGTGTAAAGAGCTGGCGTGCGTTAAGCCCGGTTTCCACCGCGAGCGGAATTAAGGACTCCGGTTAACTCGCAAGAGTAAATTGCATACATGTGTTTCCACCAACAAAGAGTCTAGCGGAAATGACTCAGCGGGCAAAAAGAGTAAAAATGAGCTCGCCTCATCATTTCTCTTTTGCAGTAGGTTCGGACGACTAAACTCTTCCTTGGTAGAAACGCAAACCTATTTCATAAAAACTGAAAAAGTCCGCCTCGCTTAGCCATTTTCGGCTCATTACTCTTTCGTGGTGGAAACCGGGCTTTAGAACTGTAAACAGATATCGTAAGATCTATCCAACAATATCGATCTCATGTGAACTCATGCTCTTTCCTTCCTGCCCCCCCCCCCCCCTTCTCGCCGCGCCTAAGGCGCGGTACAGCGGTATTGGTCAAGCTATAATATTATTTATTTCTGCGACCTGCGTCGGGTACCATCTAATGTTATTGAATCCTTTGGGTTATGTTAGAACAGTACTGGGGGGTTGACCTGACGGCCGGAAGCATCGCCGTGGTGAGGAAGCCGCAGCGAGCGATGGCTATCAGTGTCATCGGGGGTTATCACACGATCTCTTACGAGGCGGCTAGGGCACTGGCCGGATTTCCGCACTGGGACCTGGAGGCGAAGATACTCCTGTATCGGGGGCGCGAGGAAGCGCGGGCGCGGGGCGAGCGTCCGATGCAGCGCACATGGAGCTGCGTTGGTCTCGGCTTCGCGAGGTCCGGGTGACGGAAAGGCGGGACAGGCTTTAACGCCCTACCAGCCTCGCTATCATCGAGGCGGTCCGGCCGGTGCTCGAGCTCTGGCTCGGGAGGAGGCGCGTCTCCCTGTCGTTTCAGGAGACGCAGGTGCTCCCGGGGCATGGTTGCTTCAGGAAGTACCTGTATCGCATAAACAGGGAGCCGGACGCCCGGCGTCACCACTGCGTCGACTGCCGGGAGGACACGACGCGGCATACGCTGGCAGAGTGTGCCGCTTGGGAGGAACCGCGCCGTGCCCTCTTCTCAGAAGTAGGCAGTGCCCTGTCGCTGTCGGCCGTGGTCTAATCGATAGTCGGCAGCACAGTCCTGGAACGCGGTGGTTTCCTCCTGCGAAACGGTCATGTCGCAGGAGGCTGCGGAAAGGCAGAGGGAGATCACTACCTCCCACACGGCCCGCAGCAGGTGGCGGAGGGCGGATAACGTCGTCTTCCAGCCCCCCTAAATGGGTCCAGGGGCGGCAGACTCGGGGACGTCTGTCGCCCCTCACAAACGTAGTGTTCCTCGCGTGCCCCTCTTAGACATCCGGGAGGAAGTCCAACACTTCACTCCTACCCCTGACACGCACCAGTCGGGGGTTGCGGAAGTCTGTACCTATCTTCAGTTCCCGCGACCACCGACGTAGGTGTGAAATGGAACACCGGGGTGGTTTTTAGTCAGTAAAAGACAGACCCCTCCGCCCACCCAAGGGCGGAGGACATCCATAAGGATTTTCCACCCCGGAACAAAAAAAAAGGTAGTGCAAAGCTTGTATCTAAGACTAATTTCAAAATATTTTGTTTTTAGATGAATGTCTATCGTATGCGTCCGGCACACCCCGAGTTTAATTGGTTCGTACACAACAAAAAGAAACGACTGATGACTTACGACAACGGCCAAAAACTAGCCGAATTCGATGACAAAGGACGAGGCCGCTTGTATTATAAAAATGGTCGATTGGCACTAGATTATTATGATGCCGAAGGTAGTTATTTCTAGAGTTCTCTGGATATAACTACTAACATAGTGGTCATCGAGTATCGAGATGAGAGATAGGTCACGTAGATTTACGGCTGAAACCAATTACCTACCTTCACTGAAATGTAGATCACTACCGCTGGAAGGCCATATGTTTCTATCTATGTTTGATCAGTATCTCACATTCATCAATAACGGTTATCTATGTGACGGAAACAATAGATAGGGGTGGCCCTCCCGTGCGTTTCGTTACAACCAACATCATCATAAACAACGTGATTTTTATAAAAAACTTTTGTATGTTTAAAGTATTAAATTACTGGATTTAGTTATAGTATACATAAAATATAAAACTCTGCGAGTAACTCGAACATTATACAAGATTTGACGACATTTTGCTAAACAAAGCGGTAAGGCTAGAGAGTAGGAATTAAACGTACCTATATATTGACAATTTAAAACAAAAAATATTTTTTTTTTGTAATTAGATCGTTGAGTAAATAACTTGCTATTGATTTATTTAAATGGAAACTATATGTAAATTCATTACAAGTTAATTTGCTCATATGATCGATACGGTTTTTATTGTTTGTTATTGGTTCTATGTTATAGGAGGACATCAAAAGCAATTTCCTTGTGGGATAACTCTGGTACTATTTCAAAATCAGTACTTTAACTTGAGTTGGACAGGTTTCATGAGATTATAAATAAAGTTTATTTTAAAAGCAAACCATTTATTCCTAGAATTCGGCGGATCAACAAGTCTGTTACCATTAGTTACCACCCTATCAAACAAATAATTGTCAACACTTCTTTGGGACTACTACTTTGGCTTTTTCATACAAATAGTTAACCATAGTAAGCCACAGACCCTCTCATCGATAGATATCGTGTGCCGGTAAGATTTCTTACTCTCTAACAAATAATTGGGACACTATAACCACAGACAGATCGGTTTTTCTACTACCAGTATGTCAAAATTGGAGATAGAATAGGTAATTGGGTTTGGCCGTTAGTGCTAGTCACTATCCCGATCCACACAAATGCATTTGAAGACTATTTAACTAACATGAATAACTATCATGAGTGATGCTGTGTGAAGATTTTATTCCAATCCTTTTGTGATTTTAATTTCAGAGACAAATGCACAGCAGCGTTTCGTAATATACAGCAGTGGAGAACCCGATGAGCGTGGCCGCACACATCCTATTACGATACTTGCCACTTTTGACTATCTAGGCAATGGTGTAGTTTTTGATCATGCTGGCAAGATACGGTACTTAAATATTACTTATTTAAGTATTAAAAATAATAATTTTGTTTATCAAAGAAAGTTACGTTAAAATATAAAATTACGTTAGTAAATATAAGTAGTATAAAGTAAACGCAGTTCCGCAGGCTCTATCAACGATCCCTCGAAAATCTGCAGGTAGACAGCACCTAATACATTTATATAAGTATTAATTTGTTTTCGGATATGAAGCAGGGTCGGTTATATGCGTAAACTTTTCTTGTTGATGTTTTTAAATTGTTTCTCAGCCTTAAATACAATCAGACTGAAGGAGTGGTTCTTGATCGCGGAATCGGTCCAGTTTCACACTGGAAATGGCATACTTTGAATGACCCTCCAATTCTACAAAAAGTCATGATAGATACCCAAATGGCACACAAGGATCCTAATATTCTTCAACTTGGATCACAAACGGAAACTCGACCAGATAATGAAGAAATGTTATCCATAGAATTTGAAAATTTTATCAAAGAGAAAAGCAAGAAGTTATCCCAGGAATTCAAACCCTTTCAGGTCAAAATGAAGGCTTTGAAGATTAATGAACATTTCTCTCTGAGAGTGTTAGACCAAGCTACAGTATATCTCATTTTTAGAGATGGCTCAACTAACATAAAACTAAACATCGGTATGATACTAGACCCTCGGGAAATCGTAGATACCGACTCAGTTGAAGTTGGTGTAGTTTCGAACAGTTTAGAACGGTTCCCAGCTCGCACTGATAGCCTGGCGGGCTTACAGCGCAGTGTAGCTCACGCACAGCGCTACGAGAGAGAATTCGCTGAGCGCGAGCGCCGGTTGCGGCGCCCGGAGCCCTGTGCCAGTGTTGATCAGCTGACTGCTGCCGCCTCCCGGCCCATGCGACCTCCTTTCAGAACATTGCCCACTCGATCTTCGGCTAGTACTGGATGTTGCAGTAGAAAACCTATAAACAGTTTATATTATAATACCCGTCTTCTTTGAATCTTGTACAGGAACTTGTTAGAAATATTATTTTAATGATATTTTATGTTAGATAAATATTTATTGATAATTTAGGTATCTTATTATGCTTATTTTTTATTTATAGGTACCTACTTACCTTATTTTCGTGGTAAGATTGTAATTATTAAATAAATACAATTTATAAATATCATAATTGTTTTCGTGTACAGTCACGAGCAAAAACATGTAGACAGTTGGCCTCATTCTAAACTGATTTTCTCCTATACTATTGATTGAAATGTTATGGGGATACGAATAGGGTATTTTTGATCCCAAACTGCTATACAATAGGTTTTATCTATAAGTTGAAATAGTTATTTCACGAGAAAATTGCTTTTGATTTTTGCAATCTGTATACATATTTATGCTTGTGACTGTACCTACCTAAAAGGAAATGACTGTCGTGAAGCGCCAGATAAAATGAAAGAGGGTTTAAGGTATAAAGATAGTCTCCGTCAGGATGAACGGTCACTAGGCGTATTTCACGTTGAATTTATGGTTTGCGTTCCCATTGAGGGACCACATTTGATTATGTGCGTGTGGTGTGAGGGCCACTTTGTTAAAACTCTTTGAAAATGTGCTAAGGATTTAGTGTACATTCCCAAAGAATTGTGACAGAATCAGACAGAATCAGATTTTGTGCAAGTCAAATAAGCGAGTAATGGACTGTAAAGTTGGGCCCTCAGTTCTCACATAGAGGATTTAGGGCCCACCTGTACCGGATGAACTATGAACAGTACAGAAAACGTCTATATGCCAAAATCTAAGCTAATACGAAGCAAAATTTGTGGAAACAAGATATTATCGCAAAACACTGTCCTACATTGTATATCTTCGGTCAAAATGGGCCCTCAATCCTCATACACGTAAAAGTTTATTACGCAAATAAAATGAAATTATTAACTTACAGCTACTGTTTGAAATCCTATATGCTACTAAATAAATTGTGAAAATTTGTGAATGCAAGAATAGGTCACCACTTCTTGTTGTTTGAAAGTTATGACCTTGACAAAATTCGGGCCCTCAGTCCTCCATTTCTTTTGGTTTTCGTTTTATTACGCTCGACGTATGAAAGATATGACAAATACAAAATTGTCTCTTTTTGTGAAAAAAAAAAAAGAATTGCGAAAAATTACAAATCTTAATGTATACCGAAATCGACTATATTTTTGATTGAGTACGTGGGTAGAGTGACGATAATTTATTTTTATCCGCTTTTTATATACTTTGTTAGTGGCGATTCCGAGTGATGTTTTAGTTCCTTCTGCTCTTGCAAAGTAATCATACCTACCCCACAAGTCTGATATCTATGCTCACAAGCTATTTTATTCTTTAGTGTACAGTCGACTACAAAAAGATGTATACATTTGAAAGTTATAAAAATATGTATCCATTCATGATGTCGTCATTGTTTGTTACAAATGTTACAAATTACACTGTAATGTGTACGTTCTGAAACGAATTAATGTGTTCATATTTGGTTACAATAATATGTATACAGGTCTAATATTCTATTTTTAAATTTTAGAATAGTGCGGGAATACTTGTTTTCTCTTTCATTTCGTGCATGACGTCATTGGCGTGTCATTGGTTTATCGAAGTTGACTTACAAAGTTACAAATTATTTTCGCCACTTATTTACATTACTTTTCTCTCACTCGACTCGTAAAAAGAAGGTGTTTTCTATTCATTCTGGTTTTTTTCCATACAGAAACTAAACTTAAGTAACATTATTTGGATATAGATAAAATTTATATTATTGAATCATAAAACAAATTTATTGAAACTTAAATCGTTATCTTGCATTTAATAATATAACTTATCTATAATATTCTTTTACTTATAACAATAGTATATGTACTGCACATTTTGGCATGAAATTATAAATCTTGCGCAGGGCTCCTATTTCTGTCTGCAGGGTTTGACGTCGACCTAAATACACCTAAGTTTTTTCTGTCCAAAGAGGAATTAATTCCAGAGATTACCCCCTACATATAAACAAATTTTACCTCGTGATAATATGAATATTGATTTATAAGTGTCATCTTAACAGAAAAAAACTTACACATATTATACCATCCAAAGAGTTTTCAATGGTTTTGACAGAATTTCTGAAAATTAGAACGTATCTTGTATACATATTTCTGTAACTAAGTGTGAATACATTAATTTGTTTCAGAGCGTACACATTACAGTGTCCATCTTGCTGTATACATTAATTAGGCACATTGAGTGAATACATATATGCGTCCATGTTTCATGTGTACAATAATTTGTAACAAAGTATGTACACTTATTTAAATGGGTACATGTATTTGTAACTTTAGGGGGTATACATCTCTTTGTAGTCGACTGTACAATAGTTTTAATTATTTAGTGTTAGTAGTTGCTAAACAATAGTTATTATTTTTCGATCACTCGATTTCCGAATTCCTTCTTTAGTTAAATTTTGTATGTACACGTTTAGCACGTTTTTGAGATATGCGATTTTGTATAACCTAACCTCGAAACACTAAGGTTGCCTATAAGGCGTCAACTGTCTGCAACGGTTACAAAAACTGGCACAAAAACGATCGACGTCAGGTCGTCAGGTTCCGCTTTGCAGGGCTTCTATTACAGTCTGCAGGGTTTAAAGGAACTTAACCAAACTGGACCACGGGGTGCTCCTGACATCAACCTAAATTATAATAAGATTTTCTGCACAATGAGGAATTTCTTTTTCGTCAAAAAAACGGCCTATAATTTATTCTGCCGAAAAAGGAATCTGACGAATGTGACCTCCAGCACAAATGTCTTTTTTTTTTACAAACGTTCAAATGAGAGATTGACAACAAAATCTGTCAAAAGATCATGCAAAATTGATAATTCCCATTATCAATTTTGCATTAAGTTTGTTTTCGCTTTTCATGTGTAATGGTGTGATAGTGTGATTTGAGGTTAGTAACTTATTTTATTACTCTAAAACTACGCATTTTCTTTTAATGGGAGATTTATAATCGGGGACCCCCAACCCTTACCAGCTTCAACACTTTCTGCCCCCCCCCCCCCCCATGCTATCTTATACTAGATCCGAGTGCCGACTCGTAGACACACCAGATTATCACACCAGTATGACAATTAGGATTTTTTTTCTCGTTTGTCACACCACTGATTTTTCCACACCATTTATTCCTAACTAGTGCTGTTTTTTATCACGAAACTTGAGTACGATCTTCTAACCAATTGATGACGGAAATTTTATTCAACGACATAATAAGTAAGTAGATTTTTTTTTCTCAACAGTAACTCATAATCATGCCAAGAGGACGCACACCATCTGCAGTGCAATTCTGTAAGAATTCACTCGCGAATTCGAATCCTATCTCATTTCCGATTCCACTTACCTGAAGTGAAAAGTATTGAGTATTCGCTTAAATAGTAACGAAATAATAATTCGCTTCACATGTGTTGTCACTTAGTGACGCTAGCGTAGTTTTCATCGAGTTACAGACAACAGTTTTCACCGCGGAATCAGAGGTGAGAACTGGAGTGGGTTCTTACAGAACAACATAGCTGTTCATTTAGAAGAACCAATATCACTATTTACAAAATATATCGCTGACTTGCAGGAAATAGACATTAAATACAACAAAATATTTTTTTATGGAAATGTCTCAAGAAATTAATGGTAGAATATCTGCAAAAGCTCTGCACATGTCATTTTTGCGACATCGCCGTACTTTTACAGAAACCCTCGCCAATAATGTTGTCGATAATGAAAAAGGACTAGTACTGTGCTCGCTTTAATTTAAAGTTGTACATCCGCCACTTTGTATAAAATATAAAGTATGTGTGCGTGTGTGTATTGTGTTGTTTATTTTTGTGTTTATATGTAAATTATGTATTTATTTTTATATATATTACTTATATATTTAAATGTATTCAGTTTATAGATGTTGTTTTTTTAATTATACACCTGCCATGTTATCTCTTCACCACACTCGGTTGACTGAGAATGCCTAAGGTATTAAGTACATATTGTAAAACGGGGCTATTTGGGTTTGGGGGGGGTATTTGGGACGGGTATTTGGGACAACCCAGGATTTCGTACAAAAACATTGATAACTTTCGTTTGATGTTTAGTAGGATTTATTTTATAAACTCTAGCAACGCATTTATAGTTTACGTCATATTGTCACTTGTCAGTTTCAGTATATTTTACAGTTTAGTTACAAAGGACATGTTTCATATTGGGCCCAGTCTATGTACACCAATGAATAAATCTGTATCTGATACGGAGATTAACTTGTTAGAAATTGAAAATAAGACGCCGCCAACAAATTATGTATTTCAACGAATAAAACGAAGCCGGGAAGAAACCTCGATGTGTGAACAGCTGGAGGATTTTAAAAAAGAGATGAGAGAACAGCTGGAGCAATTTAAAATAGAGATGACAGAAATAATTAAGCTTTTTTCTGAAAAACAACAACAAGACATACAAAAAATTACTCTCACTCTTACCGACATTCAACAGTCTAATTCCAAAATAGAGAACTCAATCTCATACTTAACTGCACAGAATGAGGAGCACCAAAAGAAAATTGATAAATTAGAACACCTGGTTAATGAAGATAAAAAGTACATCACACTTTTGGAGAACAAATTGGAGGAATTTCACATAGGATCGCGAAAAACCAATTTTGTGACAAAAAATTTGCCGAAAAAAGAGAATGACTCAAAAGAAGACCTCATAGAAATGGTTACATGTCTCTCTCAGAGTATAAACTGCACCATCAGTAAAAATGACATAAAAGATATTTACAGAATACGAGGAAAAAACGCTGATATAAAAAACACTCCGATCAAAGTTGAAACGGGCTCCACACTGAAGAAAACTGATCTTTTAAAAATGGGAAAAGCATTTAACTTAAAGCATAAATCGAAGTTGTGCTGCAAGCATCTTGGATTCAAAACACAGGAAGATACTCCAATTTTCTTATCGGACCACCTGACTCCCAAAGGAACCCGCTTGCACTTCTTGGGCCGGGATCTAACCAAAACTGCAGACTATAAATTTTGCTGGACCGCCTACGGAAAAGTGTACCTAAAGAAAGACGAGCTCTCACCTACGATTATCATTACGAGCGAGGAACAGGTACACAATCTTAGATTCAAAAAATGACTAGTAAATTACTATTTCATTTTTTTACTATATTTTTTAAATGCGATAATATTACCTACTCTTTGTTATTTTTTTTTTAGAAAATCGTATTTTTTGTTTAGTAACTATTATTTCTCATATAAGCTAATGGTCTATTCGATTATTGACACAAACTATTACTCGCACATATACACATTACATACACACATATTTACACAAACTTGCATTAGAAATAACCCAATCGAAAACATACAAAATACTTTAAAACAGCTGCCTTTCATTCAAAAACTCGTTTATACATGTAATCTCTCTCACATATATACATTACATACACACATATTTACACAAACTTGCATTAGAAATAACCCAATCGAAAACATACAAAATACTTTGAAACAGCTGCCTTTCATTCAAAAACTCGTTTATACATGTAATGTATCTGCAGCAGACATATCTTTTCCCAGTAATATACTTTCACTATATTACATTAATATACGACTAACAATTGACGTTTATTCTGCCAAACACATATTTAATGGCTGACACCTTACAAACTATCCAAGAAATTGACCAAATTGAAATTGCTCATAGTATTGAATGTCATTGCTGTGACATTTCTAAGCATATTTTAGTGAACAAAAATGACCTAACTATCATTTCTCAAAATATAAGGAGTATTCATCGAAATTATGACGACTTTACAGCATTATTATCTACTTTTAAGTTTGAGACAGATATTATAATTCTAACTGAGTGTAGGCTAAGTGACGACAAACCGATTCCACAACTAAATAATTACACCTCTTTTGCTACAACAAAACACCAAAATCAAAACGATGGAGTAGTAACCTATGTTAAAACGTGTCTAAAACCCAAAGTGAAAGAAATAAAGCTAGCCCAGGCGTCCTGTTTGCAAATAGAGTTACTAAATTACAAAATATTGTGTATTTATCGCTCCCCATCACACAGCAATACAGATAGCTTTATTGATTCTTTGAATGCTCATCTTGACACACTCACTTCTCAGAATAGTATATTAATAGCGGGAGATATTAATATCAGCAATATTAATTGTAAAGACGTAGAAACGTCACAGGATCGTAAAAATAGAACAAACTACTTAAATATGTTGTCTCTGCATGGAATACTTCCTGTACATACTTTTTACCCACAAGGGAAAAAAACTGCCTGGACCACTTTATGTTAAAAATTAATAGAAAAAAATTTACACCATACGTTGCTATTCTACATACTACAATAACCGACCACTACACTACATTTATGTCACTATCAAAGGAGAAAACTAACAACGCTATAAATAAAACCACGACTATACTTAATTATGAACAAGCCTTAAAAAAAATACAGGAGCAAAATTTATCTGAATTACTTTTCTGTAATGATCCTAACTTACTAATTAAATTACTTCTTAACAAATTGAATGAATCTATCAGTCTCAACACAACTACAGTAAAAACATCCAATAGCAAACGCATCATTAAGCCATGGGTTACCCCTGGAATACTTCGCTGCATAAAAAATCGGAATAAATTACAAAAACAATATAAATTAAATCCATTTAATGAAATCAATAAAATAACGTACACTAGATACCGAAACCACTGTAATAAGCTTTTAAAGAAATTAAAAAGAATTTATGATAGGGAATTACTCGCAAAGTCAGTCTCAAACAGTAAATTACTTTAGAAGAATATTAAAAACATTACATACACGAGCAAATCTAAAAGATTAAATACCGAGCTAATAAACATTAAACCTACCCCAACTGAATCAGTAAATTTTGTTAACAATTATTTTGTTAATATTGGTAAGGATTTAGCACAGCAAATTAAACCTAATACAGAAAATGATCTTGTCTATTCAACCAACAACCTTACACAGGCTAATTCGTTTGTATTGATGGACACTCAAGTGAAGTAGAGAAAACCCTGATGAGCCTAAAATCAGACAGTGCGCCTGGTTGGGATAATATCTCTACAAGATTTCTTAAGTACATCAATAACGAAATTGTTCCAGTCTTAGCCCATTTTGCTAATCTTTGTTTTAGAGACGGTGTTTTTCCGGACCCTCTTAAACAATCTATTATCACTCCAGTTCACAAGGGTGGGGACAGAGACGATGTTAATTACCGACCTATATCGGTGCTACCGGCTTTATCTAAAATAATAGAAAAATTAATTAATGTTAGGCTTCTAAAATATCTTGATCAATTTAAAATACTATCCCCTTCACAGTTTGGCTTTAGGAAACACTTATCTACAGAGGATGCTGTTACAGCTCTTAGCACCCTGGTAGCTGATGAACTTGATAATGGAAATAAGTGCGCAGCTATCTTCTTGGACCTTAAAAAGGCTTTTGACACTGTTTCTGTCCCGATCCTTGTGAACAAACTTGAAAAGATTGGAATAAGAGGAAACCCGCTAAAACTCATAAAAAATTACGTCGCTGATAGGAGGCAACGGGTTAGAATGGGGCAATATGTCAGTGATGCTGCAGATATAACTTTTGGCGTTCCACAGGGCAGCGTTCTGGGCCCTACCCTCTTTTTAGCATACATAAATGACCTCTGTAGTATGAAAATTAACAACGCTAAAATTTTTTCATATGCTGACGACACGGCTATTGTTTTTACGGGAAAGTCATGGAGTGAAGTTGAAAATAGGGCTAATTATGGTGTATCTCAAATTGCTGCATGGTTAAATAATAACCTTTTAACGCTCAACACTTCAAAAACGAATTATATATGTTTTAGCTTAACTGTTCGTACTCAACCTAACCAAGACTTCAGCATTAAAGTCCATACGTGTGGAAACGTTGAAAACAAACATTGTCTATGCCCCATGATAAATAAAGTCTCACACACAAAGTATCTGGGTGTTGTTATTGACCAGCGGTTGTCTCGGTACCATCACCTTGAGCAGGTCGCAAACAGTCAGAAAACTTTCCTGGGTTTTTAGAACACTGAGGCATGTTGTTCCAGCTAATGTTACTCATGATGGCGTATCACACAGAAACATTGTCAGGGAAATATATGTTGCTCTGGTACAATCTGTCCTTGAGTACTGTATTCCCGTTTGGGGTGGTGCAGCTAAATCTCAATTTATAAACTTAGAACGAGCACAGCGTGCCATAATTAAAATTATGTATTTTAAAAGGATTAGGTACTCTACCGAGAGCTTGTATCAGATAAGTGATCTACTCTCGGTGAGAAAACTTTATATTGTAAAAACTGTTTTAAAAAAACATAAAGAGCTCCCTTATAAGCCCAATATCTTATCAAAAAGACGAAAATATGATATAGCACAGATCCCTCGAAAGAAAACAAGGTTTGGTGGTAGGCAGTATGATAAAAGATCATCACAACTCTACAACAACATAAATAAGGAAATATACATATATCCCAAACAGTACAATGAATGTAAAAAGCTTATTATTAAATGGATTAAACCACTCTCATATGATGATTCTGAAGCACTCTTACAGCACACATAATGATTGATGGGTGTGTACGTGTATTCCCTCGTCTATTACAGAAACTCGGTTTCACCACACACACATTACACATACACCATACACACATACCACATAGACACCATACATACATGTCACACACACACACACACACACACACACACACACACAAACACACATCGTATATAGACCTTAATATTCCTTTTGCATGATTGTTTAATCCTAGTTAAGAGCTTTAGTGTTTTATAGACCTAATAATCAATTGTTCATCCATAGTTTGTACCATCTATTTTATTTTTATTATATAAAGTAAACATTAGTCCTAGTTTTGTCCATGTACATGACTAAATTATTTTGTTGTTACGGAAGAGCGATGTGACCTAATACAAGCATTTATTGCTTAAAACGCCGCATCAAACACTATCTATGTTGTACAAAACTTGTTAAAGAAATAAAAGAAATTTGAATTTGAATTTGAATTGTGGTAGTAAATTGATAGTTAACAATAATAACAATAATATTTATGGATTTTCAACATGGCGTCACTCAGATTTAGCTACTCTATAAACCATAGATCGACCATTGATCATAGAAAGAGAACTGTCAGCTGTCAGTGTCACAACAGTGTCACTTTAGACACTTTCGTCCGTATGTTCTGTGCTTTCGTCTCGTTTTGTTTCCAGTTTCGACTGAAAATCTTCTAACGGTTTTTAGATAAATTCGATAATTTTTACTTCAACTATACATACAGCGTTGCACCTTGTAAAACACACATACATACATACACTCACTGACTTTCACACTCACGCACTCTCTCACTCAGTTCATTCACTCACTTTTTCACCCACTCACTCAATACTGCACCCACAATCACAACACTCCAAAATTACACAAAGTTCAACTCCATATTATTTCATATGATATTTTGTTTTGTTTTGTATGATTTTAATTAATTTATTTTAATTTAATTACTTTATTTTAAAATTAATTGTTTTATCTTAATTTAAATTATCTGATTGCTTAATTTTAATTGAATTGTATTATTTTAATCTAATTATATTATTTTCACTCTCACAGCTTAATTTAATTGTTTAATTAAATTTTAATTGCTTAATTTTATTTTAATTTTAATTGTTTAATTTTTATTTAATTGTTTCATTTAATTTATTTTTATTGTATTAATATAATTATCGTCCTCTCAAAAATCTGATGCTCTTGCTCAGTTCGTAGCACGTAAGTTCATTGTGTTTGTAGAATTTTTAGAGGGTGTGAGCCTGGAGATCTGTCATACAGGTCCCGAACCCATTATAGACTCCAGCTCTCACAAAGGTTATTTGCCAACTGTAACTTGATGCTATGATACAACAAACTGTACCTTTTTGAGAGAAATAAATAAATTATTATTATTATTATTATTAAGTTTTTGGAGTTCTTTTTAACAACCTCCCATTTGTTATTTTTTTATTCAACACCGTTTCTTTCCCATCTGTTTACCTGGTTATCCACAAATCGACTTAATCAATCAAATGGAAATGACAGCTGACGCCATGACTGTTTTCTTGTTGTGTGTTGCAATTTCAAGTACACTTTCTAGTGTTTTACCTGCTCAAAAAGCCATTTCAAAGTAATTGGACACTTGAGAACTACTTACAATGTGTTTCCCTATTTGTAAGTATGGTGTACAAGGGCTGGGCCCAGGCTCCATACATTTTGAAACAACTCCTTTTGGTGAAAGAGTTGGAGACCGTTTTTTACTTAAAAATTTTGGTGGCAAAACTTCTACCACAGCGCTAAATCCTAACTGGTAAGAGTGCTAACGATGTTTTCTTTCTTGTATTTAATTCTGATGTGGTTATAGTTTTCGATTTATGATTGAAAGTGTGTCTGGGGTTTTTTGAAACACCGATGCGGGGCTTTTTGGGACAGTCCCAAATTGAATTGAAAAGAGCACTTATACGACACGTGGCTCTTAGAAGGCCCAGAAGACACAAGATACAATAAATCCAGAAGCGGGTGGTTTGATTCCCTATGTTTTGAAAATTGGTTCCAGACGATCATCATTCCATATGCAAAAACGAAAAAGGGAAAAAAGATTGTGCTTATAGGAGATAACCTCTCGTCGCTTTTCTCGCCTAAAGTATTGGAAGATTGTGGAAAATACAACATTACATTTGTGTGCTTACCTCCAAAGGCCACACACATTCTGCAGCCTCTTGATGTTGCCTTTTACGCTCCTATACAACTTGTTTTTTTTTACAAAATTTGTAAGAATTTATGATTAACTAGCTGACCCGACAGACGTTGTCCTGTCCTTATCTACCTACACCTACCCTACACCTACCCTACACCTACCCTACACCTACCCTACACCTACCCTACACCTACCCTACACCTACCCTACACCTACCCTACACCTACCCTACACCTACCCTACACCTACCCTACACCTACCCTACACCTACCCTACACCTACCCTACACCTACCCTACACCTACCCTACACCTACCCTACACCTACCCTACACCTACCCTACACCTACCCTACACCTACCCTACACCTACCCTACACCTACCCTACACCTACCCTACACCTACCCTACACCTACCCTACACCTACCCTACACCTACCCTACACCTACCCTACACCTACCCTACACCTACCCTACACCTACCCTACACCTACCCTACACCTACCCTACACCTACCCTACACCTACCCTACACCTACCCTACACCTACCCTACACCTACCCTACACCTACCCTACACCTACCCTACACCTACCCTACACCTACCCTACACCTACCCTACACCTACCCTACACCTACCCTACACCTACCCTACACCTACCCTACACCTACCCTACACCTACCCTACACCTACCCTACACCTACCCTACACCTACCCTACACCTACCCTACACCTACCCTACACCTACCCTACACCTACCCTACACCTACCCTACACCTACCCTACACCTACCCTACACCTACCCTACACCTACCCTACACCTACCCTACACCTACCCTACACCTACCCTACAAAAGTTATTCTTTTTTTTTTTTTTTTTCTCTCCGTAAGAACCATCTTCGTACTTCAAGGAATATTATAAAAAAAGAATTATCCAATTTGGTCAAGCGGTTCGCAAGTTATGCGCTTACCAACACATTTAGCGATTCATTTTTATACACGGTTACTTTTTGATCGTTTTAATCCCGTGGAGGGTCGATCCGGTGCATGAAACACTATTGATTTGTAAAGATAAAATTAAAAAATAATATTTTTTATTTTTAAACTCGAATTAATTCTCGCATGCGTGTAAAAATAATGCGGGCCATTAGTAGAAACCATTCGATACTAACAACAATGACGCGTAAGCGCAGTCAACGTGGACTCACAAAAATTAGCCAATCCTAGACCAAACCCCGCCCCCAAAGCCCATTTGATTGGCAATGCAAAAAGCGCGCGCCCCGCGCACCCCGCGCGCTAAGGGCAGCGCAGGACCACGTCATGTGAACAATTCAGTTTCTCCTAAGACGTCATCGGTGTGCCGTTGTTAAAAAATATCCTTGTCGGGCTAACGTAATGGCGTCTCGTAATAATTACGCGTACTCCAACCTGGAGTTGCCATGGTGTAGTTCTACGCGATCGCGGGTTTTGATGCGCAAGCGGCTCGTCGTATGTACAGCGAACAATTATTACGCTATCGTGAAGTGTAACCCTTTAGTGATGATTCAAAATTTATGAATTATTAGTTTGTAACAGAACTCTTTTTTTAATCGTTGTAAATAATTTTGATTACCTACACATTTTTATGAACAATTATTATGTATTGCGAAGTGTCCTTGAAAGTTAAATAAATCAAAGGTGATTTAGGTATGTAACAGAACTTTTTTAAATCGTGTAATTAGAACTTTTTCCTTTTTAAAATCATTGTAAATAATTCCACATTGTTAAATACGCCATAACTAGCAGGCCTGTAAAGACTTATTTTACATGTACCGCTTTGGCATATTTTTTTAATTTTATTAGGGTTGTCTCGAAACCTAGGCACAAAGCAATTATGAGTCATAATTTATGACGGTCCTAAGCTCGTAAAAGTATGAAGGAAAATTTGAAATCATTAAATTTGTTTACGTGAACATGATCAGCTGAGCGAGTCAATAACCTAAAGTCGATCGGGCGGAGTGTAGGTAGTTAGGTAGGCACCGACGTCGACGCGGCGTACGCGTAGGTAACTAACTCGCGGAACTACTATCGGTTTCATGCATTTTGCGAATATTACGTTATCACTTGCTATTTTTTTTATTTTAAGAGATACAATGCAGTGCAAGCTTTCGCTGAATACTATTTTGTTAGTTAAACCACCCGTCCAAGGGATTAAAACGATCAAAATGTAAGCTTGTATATAAGATGTTTAGAAGTTTTGTTTTACTTGGATGTAAGTACACAAGTGTATGTAGAAAAGCTTTAAGCTCCATTATTCTTACCACTCATAGAGGTTTATCTACCTTTGCAATAAAAATATTTTTGAAAATAACATTTTTTTTCTTAAAATTCTACCAATCTCTAAAACAAAATCATTTTTTCATGTGGTATTTGGTAGTCTTTGTCCCAAATATCGATAGATTCGTTAAAAGTGGCTGTTTTGGCTCAAAATATGAATTCTATATCTGTTTTTAGTCCGGTCCATAATAGCCCCAAATATGCGATATTTGGGACAGCTTCTTTTTTTTTTCTTTTTCTATTTCTGTTGTAAGTAGCTACTTCAAATGTATATCTGCAGAAGTAAAGGGTTATCCGAGACCCATACAATTTTTTTACCGTAGCATTTTATGTGATTTTAACAAGATATTTGTTAAACTATGTCAAAATATGTCCCAAGTAGCCCCGTTTTACCGGTATGAATATAATCCTTGGTTGACTGGTAGAGAATGTCTAAGGCATTAAGTCCGCCTTTGTACCTTTGTGCATGAAGTATAAATAAATAAATAAATAATACATAAAAGAAATTGTGGTAATCATAGTTCCTAATTTAGTGAATTAAAATAAAACTCGATTTTCTTATACAACAAAGGGTCTTTTAATTTCTTTCTGATAACGAATTTGTTGCACAATTTTTTTCACAAAAAGAGACAGTTTTGTATTTGTCATATCTTTCATACGTCGAGCGTTTTTGCTTGGTATTAGCTTAGATTTTGGCATACAGACTTTTTCTGTACTGTTCATCCGGTACAGGTGGGCCCCTCAATCCTCTATGTGAGAACTGAGGGCCAACTTTACAGTCCATTACTCGCTTATTTGACTTGCACAAAATCTGATTCTGACTGTCACAATTCTTTGGGAATGTACACTAAATTCTTAGCACATTTTCAAAGAGTTTTAACAAAGTGGCCCTCACACCACATGCACATCATATGATTTTGAGATTTTGAATGCATCAGCCTTTAGTAAAAGTTCTCAAACAATGCAAATTCCGCCTTTAGTTTGTAAAAGTAGCCACTCAACAGTTACAATCGGTTAAGTTTGCGTTCCCATTGAGGGACTACATTTGATTTTGAGTTTTTGAATGCGTCAGCCTTTAGTAAAAGTTCTCAAACAATTGTAAATTCGTCTCCGTCAGGATGGACGGTCACTAGGCGTATTTATGTACATCAGAACGTTTGGCCAGTTGAGATAGGAGCTGGCTGCTACTCCAGAAAGAATTTGTGACAGAACAGTTCGAAAGTTAGAAGCATTTATTTATGGCCGAACGACCTGATATCAGAACGTTCGGCCAACCTGAATCTCCATAACTGAGGACCTTAGAGAAACTGTTACTGAATAAAGATTTAGTGACAATTTGGTGACAAACAACCAATGCTTTACTTTTACTCGTAATGCCACCGGTTAAAAGTATTGTTTAGCAATATCTTTAGCGCTTGCCAAAAAAAAATTGCAAAACTCTTATCTAACATTGCAGTTATGCTTAAGTAGGCGATAAATCTATCTTATTGTACCGGGGGCCTACACTTAAGTCAGCTACTTTCTGGAATAAGTATCATCTATAATAAGTCGATCAAACGGCTTCTGTTCACCGTGAAATTTGTGTTACAATACAAATACAACTATTGTACCTAAAGAATAAAATAGCTTGTGAGGTATGATTACTTTTCAAGTGCAGAAGGAACTGAATCATCACTCAGAATCGCCACTAACAAAGTACCTATATAAAATACGGATAAAAATAAATTATCGTCATCCTACCCTACATACTCAATCAAAAATATAGTCGATTTCGGTATCTATTAACATTTGTAGTTTTTACGCAATTCTTATTAGTAAAAATAACACCAATTTGTTGCACAATTTGTTTCACGAAAAGAGACAATTTTGCATTTGTCTTATCTTTCATATGTCGAGCGTAATAAAACGAAAACCAAAAGAAATAGAGGACTGAGGGCCCGAATTTTGTCAAGGTCATAACTTTCAAACGACAAGAAGTGGTGACCTATTCTTGCATTCACAAATTTTCACAATTTATTTAATGTGCATTTAATAATAATAATAATAATATGTGCGGACATTTTTACATACGGCCATCTGACCCCAAACTAGGGAGACCCTGTACTATGGGTGTCAGACAGCTGATATACATTCAAAAATATTATATTATATACTGGGCGGGAATCGACCCCGCAACACGCTGCGCAGCAGTCGATCGCGCCACTGCGCCAACCGTGTCGTCAAAATATTTGGATTGAGTGATCTTTGTTTATTTCATGACAAAATCTGATTGTACATTTAATCAAAAATAGTCAAAACTCATAGCCCAAAGTAAAAAGTTTGACACTCTCAAGGGCATTCAGTTATTGCCCAAAATGTGGATCACTCAATTCAGACATTATGCAAAAACGGCTATGAAGTCTCAACAAAAACTTACTCTACTGACTAAGTTTATATTTCAAAAATTTGTTAACAAATTGTCACAATATTTTTTAAAGCCATCAAGGCATTTAAAGCTGATTCTAAGCATCTTTAACAGTATTATTGGATCACTCGGTTCAGATACCATTTGGTCTGAGAGAATTTTGGTTGACTTTTCCAGTTACATTTATTTTTTAACTTTAATTTAATTTTTTAACAAAAGGTATATTTGTGTTATGATTTTTATTGTACAAATAAAAATCATAACACAAATATACCTTTTGTTAAAAAGTTATGGGTACCTACTTCAATGTTTTTACATTTGCTGAACTGGGTGATCCTTATGAATACTTATAAGGATCACCCATACACATACACAAACTACGATTAGATTTTGTACAACTTCATGATTAAAGTTTTACATAACAATCATTTACTTGAACACCTTAATTTACGAGTTAATAGCAGATATTGAATTTTTAAAAGACTTTTAATATATATTTTTTTCTTCTACCTGACTTATTTTACTGTTATTTGCTGTTTGCATGTTTCATTTAGTTTTATATGAGATTAACACTTAGGTGAGTTTACGTGGTTGTGATAGTATCAGTGTGGTGTGCCATACTAGCTCTCTTTGTTTTGTGCATAAACAATGTAAGTACGGAAAGTATTTATTTATACTCCTAAAAGTATATGGTCAATAGGCCAATGTCGTGTGTCGTCTTAGGCAAGGGGATGGCGGGATCCGAGTCATAATTAGTCCTGTTTAGAAAATAGACTCTAATCTTCTTCTAAGCAGGATTTTAGGTTGCTATAAAAACAAATAAAACAACAATACATTCAATGACAGTGACACATGACGCAAATAACGTTTCGTTTCGTTATCGCTCATAGCTGATTTGAGGTAAGAAACATATATGATTTCATAAAAGAGAATGGGCAAAAATATATGGGGCTTGGTCCAAATTTCCACCACTAACGAGACTTAAGTAGCTGAATAGTCCACTAAATAAAGATCAACTCTTACCGAGTAACCAAAAAAAAAATTATGTCAGAAAAAAGTTACAGGTAGGTAATCAAAAATTTTAGTTTTGGTAGCTTTTTTTTCTTTCATTTACTTTTATATTGATTTTGTTCAACATTTATGCACACAAATAGCTACATCTAAAACTAAGACGAGAGACTACTTAAATAACCTGTTTTGTGTGGTATTGTCTTGTTTTCCATAAAATCATTTGTACTATTATTGTTTTCCATAATCGTCCCCCGTCATAATATTTACTTGCACTATTATTATTTATACTAATAACGTTTGTCATATCAACTTATTAGTCATAACTTTCATTTGCCATAAAATTAGTTGCCATAATAACATATGTTATAATCGTTACTTGACATAAGCAACATTTAATATAATTTAGAAACGTTTATTGTTTTGTACAAAAATTAATGTCATTAAGGCCACCCACTAACCAAATGATTTATTACAGTAATCTGCAATCTTTAGACAATAAAAAATTAGTAAAAATCGAAACAGGTAGATTAAGTTAGGTTGTGACCACACAACGCGCGAAGGCGAGTGAGCGTAGCGAGCGTGCCGCGTCGACGGCCGCCGAGCGCCTGATTTCCTTATTTGCGTAGCAAATAATATTTAGACATTTGTTTTGGCATAAATTAAATTCGCATAATGTTACTAGGCATAATGTGCAAATCTATTGTGTCACGCTAAAGTATTGTCTTAAAAAAAACAATAAGTTGTGCTACAAAAGTTAGTGACAGAAACGAATCGCTGCAAAACCGTCTCCACGTAGTCTTATCTGCCCTACTCCTAGAGTGTAATCTAAGCCCGCGAAGGCGCGGAGGGGCGAGGCGGCCCGCGAGCTGAGGAGCAGGTGGTTTTAACGCTCGCTGCCGTGGCTGAGGCCGGCCAGCGCAGCCGGCCAGCAAGCCGAAGCCGCGGTGGTGAGCGTAAAACACATCTGCGACGATAAGCTCGCGTGGGACCGCCGGAGCCCCGCAGCGCCGGAGCCGTGACAGAAACCATGCCTGCTGCATGTTGCATGCTGCATGCTTGCTTGCATACTGCATGCTTGCTTGCTGCATGCATGGTGTATGCTTGTTTACATGTTTGTGTGGTTACTGCATGCATGGTAAAAATATGTTTTAATATCATTATGCGTAAATAAATTTCTGCTTTAGAATGTTATGCTTAATCATTATTTATATACGTTATACGTAAATAATGTTATTGCAAAAATATAATTAGGAGAAACAAATGTACGTTAAGTTATATTAGGTCTTAAAATTTTATGCAAATAAATAGAGAAGGCTTATTTTTAGGTTTCCTTGTGATTAAAAAATCTGTATCCGTTATCATGATCATAACATCAACATTGCAGGCGGTTGTACTCGTACTGAACTAGTATTGTTGTACTAGTATGGGCAATGGTGAATAAATGTTAATAAAAACGAAATTATTGAAAATAAAAATTATAGCAAATAAATTTATGGATTAACATTATTATGACACTTGATCGATTATGACCAATGAAATTAGTGAAAATGATTTTATGTAATTTAACGATTATAGCAACTGAAGCATTATTTCTAATGAAATTATGGCAAATAAAATTATGGCATATAAAATTATGGCATTTTAAATTATGGCAAACATTAGTAAACCGTTTTGTGTCATGCTGTGTATTTTATTTAGAATAAACTGCTTGAAGACTTATTTTTATTGATACTTCACATCTTTACTGAAAAGAGGCCTTTGCCCTGCAGTGGGACGAATATAGGCTGGTATTATTATTATTATTATTTATCCCTCCGAGTCTCCCGACGAGTGGGTCTCAGGATGAATATGGAGAAAACAAAAAATATGTACCCATTATCGTATCTTCAACCATACCAGGGTTGAAGATTGTACAGTTGAAGTTGTTGACAGCTAGGTATGTTTACTTAGGACAAACGGTTCAGTTAGGTATGCCCAACTTCGACTTGCGAACCCCAGCGCAGGGCACGCTGTGATTTCGGCGGTAAGACCTGTCACGGAGGATTGGTTAGGGCGCCGGAACGTCGTCGCCGTCACGTTCTGGCTGACGCAGATATTGACCGGACATCGCCCGGTTGTCACCACTGCAGAGATTGCCTTGAAGACACAGTGCAGTATACGCTAGCAGAGTGCCCAGCTTGGGCAGAGCAGCGCCGTGAACTCTTCACAGCAGTCGGTGACCTCTCACTCCCGAACATCGCTCTTTCGATGGTCCAGAGCGAGAGTGCGTGGGAGGCTGTCTCCTCTTTTTGCGAGCAAGTCATGCATGCCAAAGAGGAAAAGGAGAGTGAAGCAACTGCCTCGCCTCGCTCCAGGCGAAGACGCACCGAGCAGGAGGGCGCTCAATAACCTCCATAAGTTGCCTGCGGGTGGTCGATTTAGGGGCAGTCTACCACCCGACCAGATGCAGGCCCGTAAATGCGGCAGGCAGTAGGTCGGTGGAGGAACACCGTGGTTTCTCCAGACGGGGGATAGCTCACAAGAATTTCCCAATGTAAAAAAAATGGTATGGCCAACTTTGAAAAAGAGTTCAATAATCGAATCCAACTCCGGGTAGCGTTCGGCAAGCAGCGAAACATCTACAATTTAATATACCTTTGACCAGTGTGTGTATGTGCAGGGGTATCACTGACTCAGAAACATATTAACTCACTTCAGGCCTCATAACACGGTTAGAGGTCGCTCAGAGGGCAATGAAAAGAGCTATGCTCGGAATTTCTAAACAGGATCGAATCAGCCATGAGGAAATCCGCAGGAGAATCAGAGTCACTGACATAGCAAAAACAATGGCCAAGCTCAAGTGGCAGTGAGCTGAGCACATTGCCCGTAGAGCCTATGACCGATAGGGTACAAAGGTCCTGGAGTAGCGGCCACGCACTGGCAGACGCAGAGTCGGCAGGTTCCCCAAGGTGGACCGACGACCATTATTACATGTAATGCATTGATGAGAGATGTAGCTACTCGAAAGTCATCAGCATTTTATGCAAGGCCCGATAAAAAAATCTTGCTGGAACAGCTAAGTCTCGTTTGAAGCGGTTGTTTACGATTTCGACGACCCAGCAGCAAAGTGTGACATGTCGATTCTTGTTCGCCTCAAGTGTTTATAATTGGTCTTCGCCGTTCCGTACACTTAAAGGCATGTGCTTAGTTTATTACTATGCCTATGTTTAGTCATTTGTTCAACAATATGGACTTACCCTGTGTTCGGTGTTTTCACCGAACACCTTAGTTAGCAATATCGGCGTGACGCATTGACCTAAATTTATTTCTTGCTAAAGTAACTTATTACTTATAACTTGACATTAGATTTAGTGCATTTTGGTCTACCGCGTTAACCGGGTGTATTCTAACATTTTATAACATTTCCTTTAACATTTTAACATTAAGTTTATTAAGTAACAGTTTGAGAGTGAATCAATAAATAGTGTTCAACATTAACTTTTGTTTCTCCTCAACAACACCGACACTTCGATACGTACCCCGACACCCTGCAAAAAAGTCATGGTCACTGTTTGGTGGTCTAGTGCCAGTATAATTCATCACAGCTTCTTACCACGAGGCGTTTAAACGCATTGTTCTAGTGCAAAAGAGATAAAAAATCATGCTATCGCTCAAAGCGATGGTCGCGTGGTGCTGACGGTGACGAATAGAAAAGTACTTAATTGAATGAAAAAAACTATTCAAAGTCAAAGTCAAACATTCCCGTATCGGTACACGTGCGGACCGGTCGTGTCTAATTAGTTATCGCGGCACCGCTCGCTATCCCCCTACGTGGAATTGTTTACGCGTATCCGTTAAGCAGGTGTGCTCTGCGCTTCTGTTTTTACGTGTGAGAAGTTGTTAGAAAAGGGATGGAAATTTCAAAAGGCCATGGAACTGTCTGTTTGTTATGGTCTTATTAGGGATGTTGACCTTGACCTTACTGATGATGAGATCCTCCAAAATATTACATGCCCCTCACCCACAAAGATTCTATCGTTCAGGAGGATGAACCGTCGCAACAGGGATAAAGGGGGTTGGTGCCCTAGTGAAACAATACGACTTTGCTTTGAGGGAGACCGCATTCCACCAACCATTCGTGTGTGTGATATAAGCATTAAAGTTTTTTAGTATCCCAGTGTTCCTAGAGCTGGAAACTAGGCCATATACGCAAAATGTGTCCCACAACCAAAACAATTTGTCCAAAGTGTGGCGGGCAACACGAGAATTGCGAGACTACGTTATTTTCTTGTGTGAACTGTAACGGGGACCATATTTCAATGAGTAAAATTTGTCCAGCGTATAAAAAGGAGAGGAAGCTTAGGGAAATTATGGCAGAATTTGGATGCACCTACAGGAAAGCTATTGAATGTTATGTCCCGCCTGAAGATTCGATTCTCCCTAAGATTGACGTCTCTTTTCAAGTTACGGTGGCTCCAGAGAATCGGGACATTTTCCCTCCTTTACGTCGTGCCCACTCAGTTATGAACAATAGTAGTTTGAATCCCGAATCCTCTCTCCATTCGACATACGCTGAAAAAGTTCAGACAAAGGCAACCATCCACAAAGTGAAGACCCCTACTAAATCTTAGTAACCATCCTCCAAAACCTGAAGTATTACCACAGTAATATTTATAATAATAAAAATATAATAATAATAATAGTAATATTTTTAATTAATGTTTTGAACAACTTTCAAGCTGGGTCACGCATTTGTAATTACTTATGGAATTTCCTGCATAAAAGAATCCTTAAAATAAAATCCGACAATAGCTTCATTAGTCGATATTCGGGTAGTGGTTTGGCGCAAGGTGATCCGTTATCTCCGTTACTATTTAATATAGTATTATCGGATGTTTGTAAACGTTTGCAAAATCTTGTTCACATATCCCAGTACGCGGATGATTTTGCATTGTATGTACAGTGCTCATCTGCTAGCGAGGGCCAACACAAGATCCAGTCTGCCGTTGATCTAATCAACAGTATGCTAACGCTCGCTGGTTTGGACATCTCCCCGTCTAAAAGTAAGATTTATTTATTTAGCAGAGGGTTTCGTAGGCCAGCTGTTAACGTCCGGTTAAATGACACATCGCTGGAGTTGGTAGACAACGTGAAGTACTTAGGACTGTGGCTGGATAGGGATCTTCGATGGAAAAAGCATATTAATGAAGTTTGCGAGAAAGTAATTAAATTAATAAATATTTTTAGAGTTTTAGTCGGACCCTGGGTGGGGTGTTCATCCCAACCACTTAAGACGTTTATACATTGCTCTTATTCGAAGTCGCATGGAGTTTGGTAGCTTTTTATTCGATAATAGTGCCGATACACACTTAAACAAACTAGACAAATTACAAAACATTTGCCTACGGTTAATAGGTTAAGCACTCCGATCCACGTGATGGAATCTGAATTGTTATTACCTCCACTTTTTATTCGCCGCCGATATTTAGCTGGTAAATTTTATTTAAAATCAAAGTGTAACAAATATCTTATAATAGATTTAATAGAACAGTTATCTGGTTTTTGTAATAATATTTATTGGAGGAATACGAAAAAACCATTGCTAGTCATGTCACACGATATTTTAGATCAAGAACCTCTTTATAGCAGCAGTAAGTTTGACATGTTCTCCATGGACACTTGGGTCAGCATTAGGGACTTATCGCATATTGTACAGCCTAGTTTGGACTCTGTCAGTAAACCTAAGCACTGTTATATATGTATACAATTTAAGGTCTCTTTGTTGTACATCTCTAAATACTTTGTATCCTAGTTTTTATTCCTTGTATACAGACGGTTCTAGACGTGACAACAGTCGCGGCGCCGCTTTCTTTAACCCACAAATAGGAGCTTCCTTTAAATTTCAAATTTCATCAAACGTGTCAATTATGCATTTAGAATTAATAGCATTATCAGAAGCTTTAGCTTATATACAATCCATAAGCGGTGACCGGTTTGTCATATACACTGACTCGAAAAGTGCTCTTCTACACCTGATTAAGTGATACATGCTAAAGACAAAACCATAGGAAACATTGGTTTAATTCAACATTAAAAATACAGACAGTAGTGACAAATGTGACAAATATCCAGTATGACAATATAACATAAAATCTTCTAAAATAGCAAGGAGTTCATATCATTCACCCCCCCCCCCCCCCCTAAGAAGAAACGTAGTCCTGGAGGTCTACGTTCGCGTGTAGAGTGGCGCACTTGAGAGCCACTCGCTTCTAGGTTATCAGGCGGGTCTGTACCCGTAATAGGCTGCTCAGGCTCCTCTTCATCCGACGAATCATCGTTTAAGGTACTTGGCAGTGGTGCTAGAGACCTGTTAGAGACCGTCGTTTCTCGACCATCTGGTAAACGAATAAAGGAGTATTCAGGATTGCTCTGTAGTAGTTGAACTTCTTCTACAGCTGGATCATATTTAGAGGCCCTTACGTTTTTCTTCATATAAACAGGTCCAGGCGAATGAAGCCATGATGGTAAAGATTGGCCATTTATAGAGCGGCGAGGATGGTTGAACATACGCTCATGCGGGGTCGCATTAGTTCCTGTACACAAAAGAGATCTAATGGAGTGTAGCGCCGGTAGTATGGCTCTCTCCCAGTTTGCGATAGCCTCGTTATTGGATCTGAGATGTAATTGGATCGTGCGCCACAGTGTACCATTTAAGCGCTCTACCAAGCCATTTCCTCGAGGATTATAGGGCGTTGTGCGACTACAAGATGTACCTAGTGAGGTTAAGAATTGTCTTAATTCGTCAGATAAGAATGAGGTCCCTCTGTCCGAATGAATGTAAGCTGGAGTGCCGAACGTGGAGAATAGGTCTTTCAGACATCTAATTACTGTTTCGGAGGTCATATCTTTACAGGCATAAGCAAAAGGGAACCTGCTATATTCATCGATAATCGTAAGGATGTATCGGTTTTGAGTGTTAGAAGGAATTGGCCCCTTGAAGTCTAAGTTCAATCTTTCGAACGGTGCAGTTGCTTTTATAAGGTGTCCTTGATGACCAACATAACGTGGTTTAATTTCGGCACAGATTGGGCATGCTGCCGTAATTTTCTTTACTTCTTCAATCGAGTATGGCAAATTTTTCGATCTGACCCAGTGAACCATACGAGTGATACCTGGGTGACAGAGAGAACGATGGAGCTCGACGAGTCTGGAGTGAGAGGTCGCAATGTCTATGTGCATACATACTCGCGAGAGTGCGTCAGCGACTAAGTTTTGTTTACCAGGTCGATAAACAATATCGTATCTAAAACATGACAATTCTAGGCGCCATCTTTCTATTTTTTTATTTTTTATTTTATTTGAATGTGTTTGGTTAAACATAAACGCAACTGACTGTTGGTCAGTAATTAGTAGAAAGTGTCTTCCGAGTAGGAAATGTCTCCATTTGCGTAAAGCTTCGACAATTGCACTTGCCTCCTTTTCAATTGTGGGTTGTCGCTTTTCAGAATCGTTAAGAGATCGCGAAAAGAACGCTACAGGACGTCTTTTCTGTGACAATGTCGCTGCTATTGCGAAGTCGGAAGCGTCGGTTTCAACGGAAAATGTCTCGTTATCGTCTATTCCAGCCAAGGTAGCCTCGCAAATATCAGTTTTAAGATTATTGAATGAATTGATAGCGTCTTCAGTTAACGGTAGAGTACCTTCAATCAGTGGTCTTATTTTAGAAGAAAAGTTGTAGATCCACTTTGAGTAGTGCGCAAATAGTCCAAGTGCTCTTTTCAAAGTAGCAGTATCGTTTGGTATTGGAAGATTCATTAGTGGTTCCAAACGAGATTTGTCAGGTTTAATGATGTTACGATGAATGGTGTAACCAAGAAGATTGATCGAGTCTGTTTCAAAAGTGCATTTGTTAGTATTCAAAGTGAGTTTGTATCTCTTAGCGGCTTCCATGAATTTCTGAAGGTTTCTATCGTGATCTTCCTTATCTTTTCCACAAACGGTTACGTCATCAAGATATGCATATGTTCCTTTTAGATTTTCAGAATCAATAATATATTGCAGAGTTCGCTGAAACGCCGCTACACCATTCGTGACCCCAAACGGTATTCGAGTGAATTGATAGAGGTTACCGCATGCTTCAAAGGCAGTGTATCTTTTTTCTCTAGAGAGAAGGGGCACTTGATGATAGGCGCTTTTGAGGTCAATTTCGCTAAAGACGTTATATTTAGCTACTTGCGTTATGATGGAGTCAATACTCGGGAGAGGATATGCGTCTAGCTCTGTGAATCTGTTTATTGTTTGTGAATAATTGATTACAAAGCGCTTCCGATGATGGCCCCCTCCGGCAACAAGTACTTGAGCTCGCCAAGGTGAAACACTGGGTTCAATGACTTTATCTTTCAGTAAATCTTTAATCTCGTTAGATATGAATTCTTGGTCTTCTTGAGAATGCCTTCTCGAGCGGATAGCTATAGGCCTGATATTTGGCGCAAGGTTAGTAAAAACTGATGCTGCCGGGACAGATGCCTCCATTACATTGCAAATTTTCAAGGGTTGTTTATCTCCCGCGAACTGGAGTTCCACCGACGAGTGTGTTTTCAGTATATCATGCCCGATAATTATGTCAGCACACAGATTAGCAATAATGAGTAGAGGTCGACGTTGATATTTGTGCTCACCAATTTGAATGTTAGCGAAACATAGCCCCTCTACGTATGAAATGTTGCTTAGAGATGCTAGAGTTATAGCTTGTTTGCAGGGCTTGCGTCTTAGTTTTATAGTTTGAGCAAGATTCTTATCGATAAAGCTGAGAGAGCTTCCGGTATCGAGTAGAGCATCCACACGTAAGTTATTTAAAGTGATATTGATAGTCGCTTTTTGCAGGCTTGTTGGAGCAGCAGCAGATATAGTTGATAGATGAGAGCCAAGGACTTCAGATTGAGAGTTATCGTCGTTCGTACTAATAGCGTTTGCAGTGCGTTGGCTTTGTCCGATGCTACGACATACGTTAGCGAAATGTCCTTTTTTGAAGCAAAGCTGACAATCAGCATTTCTAGCAGGACATTTGAGTCTTTGATGGATTTTACCGCCGCAGAAAAAGCATCGACGACTATTTAGTATAGGGCGGCTATGTTGAAAATTGTTTCGAGTGTTGGAGGCTGCTAGATTTTGCCGCATTGACGTTTCTTGAGTTTCAGCGACTGCATTGACAGGAGCAAATGATATAAAAGGACAAGGCGCTGTTAATAGTTGAGAGGTATTTTCAGCAGTTTCTAAAGCTATAGCCAAGTCCAAGGTTTCTTCGAGAGTCATAGTGGATTTCTCTAAAACTCTTTCTTTTTTTTTTTGACGACATTCCGGCAATAAAAACATTGCGCACAGTTTCATTTTGGTGTTCATTGGCAGTCACATCCTTAAAGAGGCAGTCACGAGCGATTATAATAAGATCTCTCGAGTACTCCGCCAACGATTCGCCAGACTGATGTTTTCTGGTATTCAGGCGGTGGCGGGTCAGAATAATATTTCACCTCTTTTCGTAGGCATTGTTGAGAGTAGTAATTGCACCATCGTACGTAGTGCAGGCGCGGATATAGTTAAATATCGATGACGATATATAGTTGACAAGAAATTTATACTTAAGGTAATCGTCTGCCGAGGAAGCTTCTAGCGCGATAAAGTTCTCGAACGAATACTGAGTGAGCCCACTTCAAGTCCGAGCCAACCATGGAAGGTTCTACGTCAAAACGTTCGGGCCGTAGGTACCGCGACATCGATGAAGATTTTTCTTTTTCGGTAGTAGGCATATTAGACAAGGAGAAACACAAAAATAATGTTGAATAAATTGATACATGATGCTAAAGATAAAACCATAGGAAACATTGGTTTTATTCAACATTAAAAATACAGACAGTAGTGACAAATGTGACAAATATACAGTATGACAATATAACATAAAATCTTCTAAAATAGCAAGGAGTTCATATCATTAAGTGTACTTCAACTTTTAGAGGGCTTCCACTGTCTTTTACCATTTTAAGATCCATTTATGATATTGTCAACAAAGGTAAAACAATCGTACTGCAATGGATTCCTTCTCATGTGGGGCTGGAAGGTAATGAGGTAGTTGATCGTTTAGCAAACGAAGCCGGGTCGGATGGAGAACTTTATAGTTGTACTCCTTGGCATACAGAACTTCTACCCATAGTAAGAAATAGATGTTTTGAGTCATGGTCAGAATATTTTGACGAAAGGTCATTGATAAAGGGCATTTGGTACAAAACGATTCAACCCTCTCTTCCTCGTTGCCTCTGGTTTCACATGAGTAGAATGAATAGACAAGAAGTGGTGATGGCATTGAGGCTCCGATCCGGCCATATTCCGCTCAATAGTTTTGGGTTTATGATGCGTAAGGTTGACTCGCCAAATTGTTCTGTTTGTGGAGTCGTGGAAGATGCCTACCACATACTGGCGGAGTGTGGCCGTATTGGGGTTCAAAGACGTCAAGCTTTTGGGGATAAGAACTTTAGTGTAGGATTTTATAATAGCGTTCTGGCTTCACCTTTTCGGATGAAGCTAGGGCCCTTTTTAATATTATTATTATAGGTATAAGGTTGCGGGTAGACTAATATATTTTTGTTTTTTAGGTTAATTTTGTATTCATTCATCGGGATGACGTTTTCTACACAGAAAAAATCCCGCAAATAAATAAAGATTTAAAAAAAAAGTCAAAGCATTTAATTCAATTAAACCATTTATAGGCACTTTTGAATTGTCAAGGAGTCGGTCAGTTAGTCAGAAAGTTGAAGCTAGTTGCTCGTTCCAAAACGTAGGTAGGTCTCTATGGAGAAGAACGAGCAAGAAACTCCACGGACACTCTTTTAAAATCAGGTTTTAACTAAATACTGCTTACATTATTCTTGTTGCTTCTATATGTGAAAACAATGAAGGTAATCTAGAAATACAAAATATAAAAAATAATCAAGATAAAAACCATGGCAGTTAAGAGTTGACCAATCTCTACTCACAGCGCCCGTTCACGAACATGACGCGTGAATCAGCACCATTCAGCTCAACGATTTTAGAGGGAGCTGAATGATCCAACACACGCGCCACCATCAGCGAGACATTTGCGTGAGCATGACAATTCTCTCAACCGCCATGCTCATTTATGTCAAACACATAATAATTTACTTAATCCATGGTACTCACATTTACAAAATTGAAATAATGCTGCTAAATTATACAAAACTAAGGTTTCCAATGTTTCTAAAATATATTTGTGTATAATAATAACGATACTCGTTACTCATGTCAATAAAAAAAAGGGGTAGGAAACAACATTCCTCCAATTACGAAATTCTCTAAACTGCCTGTGGAGCAGGACCAGCATTTAGCCAAGCATTTTTATCATTGATGTAGATAATATGCTTGTCTACACAGTGTGCGTTTAATACATGTTTTAAATTGTCTTTCATTTAGTTGTAGAATATCAAGAGGTATTTTATTATAAAATTTTACACAGTACCCCATAAAAGAAGTATGAACTTTTGACAATCTGAAACTTGGCTGATCTAATTTGTTCCTATTTCTAGTATAAACACTATCTCTCTCTCTATCTGTCACTTATTTTATTAAAAAGATGAAGGTTTTTTCGAACATGGATAATGTTTTCATATATGTATTGACAAGGTACCGTCAAGATGTTAATCTGTTTAAACAATTCTCTTAGAGACTCGCGTCTGCTGAGATTATAGATGGCTCTGACAGCCCGCTTTTGCAGAATAAAAATAGAATCAATATCTGCAGCCCGCCCCCAAAGCAAGATACCGTAGGACATGATGCTATGAAAATAACTAAAATATACTAGCCTAGCGGTATCCACGTCTGTCAAATGCCGGATTTTTCTGACAGCGTAAGCGGCCGAACTCAACCGCCCTGCAAGAGATGTTAAGTGAGGACCCCATTGCAGCTTTGAGTCAAGCGTAATCCCTAGGAAAACAGTCTTTTCGACGAATTCAAGTATATCCTTGTTCAATACAACGTTACATTCACTACTTTTAACATTCGGTAAATCGAATCTTATGCATTTAGTTTTCTTCTCATTTAATACTAAATTATTTACAGTAAACCAATTATGAACCTTAAGCATAGCGTCATTTACGTCGTCATGGTGCTGTGCCCGTCTATTAACTCTAAAAATCAAGGAAGTATCATCAGCAAATAACACCATTTGTGGTTGATTTTTCACTAAATAAGGTAAATCGTTTATATAAACTAAAAAGAGGAACGGACCCAATATTGAGCCCTGCGGTACCCCCATTTTTACTTTTAAGCCCGATGAATTTACACCGTTTTCTTGAACTTGTTGCAGTCTATCAGTCAAATATGATTTTACTAAGCTAAGCGCTAGTTTACCCAGTCCGTAATGCTCAAGCTTTAAGAGTAGTGTTTCGTGATTCACGCAATCAAATGCTTTGGAGAGGTCGCAAAAGATACCAATAGCATCCTGCGAATCCTCCCAAGCCTTAAATATATGCTTGATTAAGGCGACACCGGCGTCAGTAGTGCAACGTCCTTTGGTGAAACCATACTGTTGATCATGTAAAATTTTGTGACAGTTAAGGCGCGTCCCTGTGCAAAACGCAGCGCTAGCCGTGTTTTATTCAGTTTTTCGGACCTAAATAACAGAGTATTTAGGTCCGAAAAACTGATCCAAAAGAAATATCAACAAAAAAAAATAGATTAAATTTCTACATAATCTTGACTCCAAAATGGTAGATTTGATTTTTGTTTACAAAGTATAGTATTTAACTAATCTCCTCACAAGGAAACCACAGAAATGAGAAATAATTATTGAAAACATGCATCTTCTCGGCAAGTAACCATTAATTCAATTTTTTACTAACACTAATGGATAGGCAATTTTTTAATGAACATTTTGGTAGAATTTTTTTTTGCTTGCGCGGCGCAAAGGGCACGAATGCTCAAGGTTATTTGCTCAGGGTACCGCCTTACAATGACTGAGCATTTGATCAAGCATTACTTTTTTAAACACCGGCAAAACCGAAACGGGTCTGTAATTATTAGAGTCTTTGCAGTCGCCGGATTTAAAAAGTGGTATATAACTTTGCTGTACTTCATTAGATCCGGGAAAACCCCTTGGTCTACACACAAATTAAAAATGAAAGCTAAATAGGGCGCCACTGTCTCAATAATTGATTTACAAACATTAGTAGACATCCCCCATAAATCTTCAGTACCCTTGATCTTGAGTTGTTTAAAAGCTTTAATAACGATTGCAGGGTTTATATGTTTAAATTTAAATTCCGTGGGTCATGCTGAAACATTCGAACTTAGTAAATTTAAAGCAAGTGAGGGCGAAGTATCTAAAGTTTCAGTAGTTTTAATAGGAATATCGGTAAAGAATGTTGCAAATTACTGAGCAACTTCTTTATTAGTACTTAAGAGACCACGGGAAGTCTCCAGAGTGTAATCAGTATTATGTCTCTTGTTCCTGTTTGTTTCATTATTAATAATTTTCCAAACAGTCTTAATTTTATCATCAGCTGATTTAACTTTGTTGCTAATGTATAAGGCTTTAGCAGCTTTACAAACATTTTTAAAAGTTTTAGAATAAGTCGAAACATACTTATTAAACGTTTCGGTGTTAATATAAGGCTTAAGGCCATACAACTCAAAAAGCCTTTCTCTACTTTTCCTGATACCTTTAGTTGCCCAGTCACTAAATAAAAACTTAGGGCAAATAGTTTTAGTTTTTTTCTTAAAAATATTGTCAAACTCTGTTTGCACAACTGAAAAAAATTCTTTATACAAAATATTACCATTATTCATATTAAGTTCCTGAACGGGTAACTTAGGGGAGAAGGAGGCAGTTTTGAACATTTTTGAAACTTTGTCATAACCCAAAATATAAACTCTTTTAACCTCTTTACTTACTCGGAATGGTTAACCTGATCATTAACGTACATAATCGCTATATCAACTTAAATAATAACCCTAAGTTCAGGCGGTTATTCTCATTTTGATGGTAGAAGGTAAATGTTCAAAGCTGCCCCGAAAGAGGGGCAGTTTTGAACATGCCTGGGGCAGTTTTGAAAAATAGATTTAAATGGTCATAAATAAAGCTTTATTAATTAGTGTAAACAGTATTTTTTAAATCACATAATTAGGAATTCTTTTAATAAATCCTATCCTCTTCCGTAGTAGATACTTGTGCGACAGTGTACTTGGATGAGAATAGTTGGTCATTATTAGGTTTGTTCTCTTTGTATTTTTTGATTCTATGACATAATGTATTTGATTTAACATTATAAAACCGCAGCAGTCTTTCTCAGCTTCATATCTTCATTAACTACTGCCAAAATGGCATTATTGATATCTTCCTTATAAACATCTTGATCCCGTTATTTATATAATTGCTCACCATTTTACCTTCAAACAAATGACAGTAATTTATTCTTATTTATTCTTAACAAATTCATAGTTAAATGACTAACGCTTGCGTACTACGTAAATTAGTATGGGGCAGATTTGAACATGTTCAAAGGTACCCCGTTCAATTTGTTCTAAACTGCCCCACACCATCTTTTTTAAAATAAATGTAATATTTTACTTCAAAAAACATTTAATGAATAAAACTAAACTGTTTCACTAAAGCCTATACAACTACTGAATAAAATTAGAATGATAACACTCACCAGTATCTAAAACTGTGTCCTTCACAAGCTTACACCTATCTTCCAAAATGTTTACTTTGCAATGACCAAAACAAATATGATATGGCCGACATCTTGGTTGCAAGCTGTCAAACGCCACAGTTACTACATGACGGTTGTGGGTAACAGTGCTGCTACACCGAAATCGTTTTTCGTCCTAAAATAGCTTTGAAACTAACTGCGTAAACTTGTTTGTTCAAATCTGCCTCTGTTCAAAGCTGCCTCCTTCTCCCCTACTAATTAAAGTCTTATTCAATTTATCCAAATTACCAGATGTTATTGGTCTTGACTGTACCTGTATTTTTTGCAAGGGTGTGTTGGACTCAAAAGCAACGGTTTGACCGCTGTGATCAGAAGGGAGATAATTTACAACAGCTTTATCGAAATTGTCGCAGCTACAAAAAAACATTATTAATACAAGTAGCAGTGGTTGCAGTTATTCGTGTTGGTTCTAAGAACACATTTGACAAATTAAAGGATTTAAAGAGGCTTAATAATCTACTGCTATTTGCGTTATTTTCTAAAATATTAATATTAAAGTCTCCACAAATTATTATTGATTTATTACCAGTTGCAAGTTTCGTCAGAACATCCTCCATTATAGACTCAAATATAGAGTAGGTTTGATAATTCGGGGGTCTGTAAACGCATACTATGACATGCCTATCTAGCTCAACACAGGACAGTTCAATAATATGTTCAACCGAGAGTTCAACTATGTCTTTGCGAGACTTAGATTTAATATTACTTTTTAATATAATTAGTGAACCACCACGCAGCATCCATTTCCGATTGAAACAACTGCTCACAGTATAATTTTCATAATTAATTAACATTTCATATGTTTTCATCCAATGTTCAGTTATACAAATAATGTCGAACATTGTCTTCTCTAAAAACAATTCAATTTTCAATTGCTTGGAAGAAAATCCTTGAATATTTTGATGGAATAATTTCAAAGAATGTTGCTTAGCCCTTTTTTTTAAACTTGCTGATTGATTGCTAGAAGATACCTATTAAGAAGATACTTATTATTGATAAGTTGCATTAAATTGATACTGGTACCTTCTGTTATCTTACTAACTAGTTTAAACAATTTGAGCTTACCACCTTAATATTAGTATTATTATTTATTTATTTATTTTACTATTTATGTACACACAGTAGACAACACAGGAAAAAAAACATTATAAAATATGAGTACAAAGGTACTGCTTATTTCTTAAGAAATTACTAACTATTGTGGAACACGGAACGCTTCGACATATTAATTATGTCCGAGTTAATATTAAATGCTAATAGCCATGCTATCTGACGTCTAAACCTAACAGGCAGATACACTGTATCCCTAGTCGATTTCAATTTTTCAACAAATTATAAATACATTAAAAAATATTTTTTTTTTGTTTTGTTATAACTTTTTACTGACAGCTTATTTATTTATTTTTTTGCTTTCTTAATGAAAGTTACTCTAAATTTAGTGGACTATTTAGTTACATAGGTCTCATTTGTGGTGGACATTTGGTCCAAATTCGCCCATTGTCTTTTCATCAAAATCGGTTCAGCCGTTTCATCGTGAAAGCGTAACAGACAGAGTTACTTTCACATTTATAATATTAAAATATTAATTAATATGGAAAAATATGGATTAGTAAATTAGTAATTAGTATGGAAATATGGATATAGTATCCAATGGAAGTATGGATTATAAATAATAATTCAAGTCAATCTTCATTAATTTGTTTATATTTTTATTGCATTATAATAAATAAGTACTGTAGTATTTGTATTATTATTACAAAAGTCTTAGTATCGAAATCCACTGTTGAAAATGGCATAGATATTCCGATCTGAATTAGTCTAGAGATCGAACTCAACCCAGTGATTACCAAGAACTACGTACCTACGCTAGTTTACGATTATAGTACTTACTATTATGATTTAGATACAATGTTTATCTAGCATGCTTCCCGTTTTGTTAAGCTAATCAAATGTAATCACAAAAATTTTTTTTTTTTATTTCTTTTACTTTTGAAGAACTGGGGGTAGTTCAACAAAAGTATTAGAAATTAAAAATCAATTATATTTTAACAATGATTTTGTACTAGCGTACTATTCAAACAGTTTTTCAAATCAGCGTATTCGGAACTACGTCATTCGATGTAGCGGTTTTCGAATCAATGAGTTTTCGAACTGGCGTACCTCTCGTATTTTTTTTGGAAATAGCATGCGTCGAAATAATTAAATAACTACATTCGAATTTACATATCACTCCCTTTAAACCATTCCGTCAATCGCCATGGAGAACTTGAAAGTTTTGTGAGCCCTCTAAACATAAAAATACTTATAAGTTTCGAAGTACTTTCTCACAACAGCTTATTGTATAATGCTCCTTATCTATAAGAACGTACCTAACGTACGGAATATGTATACGTTTCAACGGATCAGTTTCAGTGTATGTGAAAAATACTTCTAAATATTTCAAGCTCTGGTTTTAGGCACTGGTATTTAAACGTAGACGTATAGAAGCCCTGGTACTCTATTTTGCTAGTACGACTCATCCCTAACTGACTCGTGTCAGTACAGCATTGTATCACTATAAATTATGGAACCTTATTGGGCATCGCTAATTCGACTATTTCTTGATTCATCTGGCAACCACACTCTTTGGTAGAGCCCATGCAGATGTTTATAAGCTTCTTGGTAGCGCCCAAGAAGCTTATAGATAAAAGTGGAGGCAACACTCCAAATACCTAAGTGAAGCCAACTGTGGGCAGACGCTCTCTTTCTGAATGCATACATAAGATAAAGAAAACATGTCACTGTCTCGTTCTTATGTATGCGTTCAGAAAGAGAGCGCCAGCCCACAGTTGGTTTCATGCTTTTGTTCTAAGTGTTGGCTCCATTTATATCTATATCTTCATGGTAGAGCCCAAGAAGCTTATAAATAAAAGTGGAGGCAACACTTCAACACTCTAAATACCTAAGTGAAACCAACTGTGGGCAAATGCTCTCTTTCTGAATGCATACATAAGAACGAGACAGTGATATGCGTTTTCTTTATTTTTATCTTATGTATGCATTTAGAAAGAGAGCGTCTGCCCACAGTTGGTTTGCCTCCATTTTTATCTATAACCTTCTTGATAGAGTCCTTACTACACGTCTTGGTTAAATAAGGGCTATCTCGTTTGAATTTTGTAGCGAGAGGTCTCAAAAATGTCTAATTTCACTGTTTGTGGGTAGGCTACGCGGGTTTATTTCTAATTAGACTATAGTTGTGAATATTTTGCAATACCTAAATTAACTATGGCAAATATGACTTACGGGACAATGAATGTCAGTGCTTTGAGACAGTTTTATCTTTCGGAAACTTAAGTCCTTTTTTTCGAATAAAACAGGACTGCGAAACGTTACGGCATGCTCGATATTTTTACGGTACGATTTTAAGGTATTAAATATGATTTCACACGTTTTCACGATATGTTTTCACGCTCGTAATAACAAACTTTGGGACCTTACTCGACAGTGGCGCCAACTGGTGAGCATAAAAACGGTAGCCCTCAGGTCGACTAAATTCAGTCGCTACTGAATTAGTAAAGTGTAATCGCATTCAGTAAATTTCAGTATGTAAAGTACTTATTACACTATACAATTTGTAGGAAATCAATTTAGGTACCTAAATTGTTAGTCTCACTCTCACACTACACTAAATTGAATTCTAAACTGGACCAATTTAGCATTCAATTTAGTAAACCTCCGATTTTGCACTAAATCGGATCCAATCTGTTCTAACTGCGATTACACCTGCCGATTTCCTAAATTGATATCCTACAAATTGTATAGTGTAATAAGTACTTAAGTAGTATTGCTGGTAACTGAATTCCAGTATATTACAAAGTACTCTGTGCTGAATTCAGTAGCGACTGTCCGACCGACTTAATTTAGTCAAGTGTAATAAGGACTTCTCTAGGCTTCTATATTATCAGTGTATGGGCACCTCTCTATAATAATTATTACTCATTGGATTTTGATTGATGGCCTGATGCAGGCCCGGTCAACTTTGTATGGGGCGATGCGTTTATACCTATTGGGGATTCGTTTTGTGTTGCCAATAATTGAAAAGTATGATGATGGACCTAAATTAACAGGTCTGTCATCATACTCGTATGGCAACACTGGTTTATATTATGTCAATGTTTATCAAATTACATTACAAATGGCCGCCGTTTGTTGTTTACGATAGACGCGCTGTTTGTATTTTTGAGATTTACCATTTCTGTTTTCCGCTTTTACGTCGAGTTGAGCACGTTCTCCTCCGTAACTGTGTTGAATTCAAAGTGGTGTTTTCGTAGCGATTTGTGATAGAGACACTTGTGATATTGTGATAGAGACATTTGTGATAAGACACTTTGTGGTTCACTTTTCAATGATGGCAGATAACCTGAGACGTAAATGTTTCAAATGTGGGAGCTCACCTCGTGCAGATCCTAACATTAAATTGTACCGATTTCCTAAACCTGGCCGAACAAATACACAGCGGTAAGAGCAAATAAATCCGTCGTAACACAACCTAAAAATCTGTTCGGTTATGAGACCAATCGCTTTACAAGTTTTCATTTAATTTTCAGTTGTGAATTATGGGCCAAATTCTGTTTCCCTGACGGAGCATGGTCTTCTGTAGACTTTCAGCTGAAGTTGTATGCTGAACACAGAATGTTGTGTAACTTGCATTTTCAAACAACATCATTTTCCGATTTTGCTGGAAAGAAGCTGAACAATCATGCCGTTCCTGACGCTGAACAGGTGGAGGTAATTTGAATAGTTTATCTTTATAGTACATACAGTTAAAGTTGTTTAAAAGTTAAGTTTAGAAACATTGCAATATTTTTTCAGAATCAATCAACTCAGGGCGTTATTGATTACTCTGCACAACCTGGATCATCACACCATACTACAAGTCCCATTCCTGGGCCATCGCGAAAATTAATGGATATCACAAATATTCAGCAGGTACCTAATTGTAATTCTTAACCTAAACATTTATGCCAAAATGAAACATACAATTTTGGTAGATTTCGATTTGCTAGTGATGCTATTACTCTGGCGATCTAAGGTTAAAAACAGTAACTATTAGAAGATATTCAGTCTAAACTGTTCAGTCCACACTTAAAAAATATTTTTGTGAAAGTTAACTATATTATTTATTTATTTAATATACTTAGTCTCTTTCAAAATACTTTCTCAAATAGCAATGTACACCACATAGGTACATTTATATTTATATTATTAATGTAAATAAAATTTCCATTAATAATACGGACAGGTTACCTGTAATGTAACGGCAAACGCGTCAGGGATTAAACATAAGAAAAACATGTCCCTGTCTTTGCTGTCACACTGTCAGGTTTAAACGCAATAAAGGATGTCAATGTTATTTCTGTATGTAGTGATTTTAGGGTAATAAATATGTACATGCTGCGACTACATTTCAATATTTTGTTTTGTTTTAGTATAAAGTTGTTTCTGCTCCTGAAGACCATGCAACAATATCTCAGCCTGGCCCATCAGAGGTACTGATTAAGAGCACACAAAAATACCATGAACAGGTAAATAGAAGTTCTATACCATTCATTCATCATCTGCCTAGCCTTTTCCCAACTATATTGGGGTCGGCTTCCAGTCTAACCGGATGCAGCTGAATACCAGTGTTTTACATGGAACGACTGCCTATCGGACCTCCACAACCCAGTTACTGGGTAACACGATACCCGTTGGTAAGACTGCTTGTCAGACTTTCTGGCTTCTGACTACCCATAACAACGGCCAAAGATCTACAAATGACAGCCGGGACCAACAGCTTTACGTGCTTTCCGAGGCACGGAGGGAACTCGATATGAAAGGGATGGTCACCCATCCACAGACCGACCGCGGCTAGCGTAGCTTAACCTGTGACTGATCGATCTGTATGGCTTTAACTTAGCCACGAGCTCCTCCTCTGTACCGTTCATTGTTTTTGTAAATTAGAGTTAGAAGATTGAGTATCATTAGAAGATATTCAGCCTAAACTGTTCAGGCCACACTTAAAAAATGATTTTGTGAAAGTTAACTGTATTATTTATTTATTTAATATAGTCTCTTTCAAAATACTTTCTCAGAAGTGGAGTTGCGGGCACCTGCCTTTTATACCATAGCAATGTACACCACATAGGTATACAATTATATTTATATTATTAATATAAATACCATTTACACTAATATTAGGGACAGGTTACCTGTAACATAACGGCTAACGCTTCAGGGATTAAACATAAGAAAAACATGTTCCTGTCTTTGCCGACACACTGTCAGGTTTAAAGACGATAAAGGATGTCGATGTTATTCCTGTACCTATGTAGTGATTTTAGGGTAATAAATACATACTTGCTGCAACTACATTTTAATATTTTGTTTTAGTATAAAATTGTTTCTGTTCCTGAAGACAATGCAACAATATCTCAGCCTGGCCCATCAGAGGTACCGATGAAGAGCACACAAAAATACCATGAAAAGGTAAATAGAAGTTCTGTAACATAGCTAAGCATTGTTTTAGTAAATTATAGTTAGAAGATTGAGTTTCATAAGTTATTTACTTATAATACCATCCAAACCTGGGTTTAATTTTGTCCTTTTTTTTTTACAGGCAATTACTGTTGGTAATGACAAAAAATGCCAAAGTTATTTTAAGAAAATCTGTCAACTCAAAAATAAAATCAAGAAGATGAAAACCAAGAACACTTTAAATGTCCTTCGTGATAGTAAGGTAGTCCAGAAGTTGAGTGCTCATTTAACTCCTTCATTTGCTCTCATTCTGCAAGGAGAGTTAAAAAATGCCAAGAGGAAGTACAAAGGTAGAAGGTGGACTACTGAACAAAAAATCATAGCATTGCGAATGTTTAAAAGGTCTGCAGCATGCTATCGTCTCCTAAGAAGACTGTGGTGTCTCCCAGCCCCAAGTACTCTAAAAAATTTGCTTGGACAATTTCGTTTGGACGTTGGTCTTAATGACAAGGTTTTTAAAAGTTTAAAAAAACATGTAGAAACTCAAGAGCCATCTAGTAATGAATATATTTTAATGTTCGATGAAATGGCCATAAAAAAACACCTGTGGTATAATAATAAAGAAGACAGAGTGGATGGATACCAAGACCATGGCGAACATGGAAGGTCCCCACAAGTGGCTAGTCATGCCCTTGTATTTATGGTCTCTGGAATCAGAAAGAGAGTAAAGCAGCCAGTTGCATTTTATCTTTCCAGCGCTTATGTGACTGCTGATAGATTAGCTGTACTCATAAAAAATGTAAGTTAATCGGAAGTTGAAGATTTCAATATTTTTTAATTTTTATTTATCACAATGTGTTTAATTATTTTTCTTTTTTTAGGTTTTACATAAATGTTTCCAAATAAATTTAAATATATCGGCAACAGTATGTGACATGGGTGGTGTCAATAGACGAGCATTGACCATTTTGGGGGCTTCCATGGAAACTCCATGTTTCAATTTTGAAAATAATGAAATTGTCACGTTGTTTGATCCACCACATCTTCTGAAGTGTTTCAGAAACATGTTTTTAAAATATAATTTAAAATGTTATTCAAATATATCATCAAACAATTGTGAAGGACAAGGTAATCAGTTTATATACATTTTTTAAGTCTAGTGTGTGATCCTGATGGATATATAAATAACATGTTATTTGATTTTAATAGTGTTTTTATTCTGAAGTAGAGTAGAGTGTTCACTGATATAAGAATAAAAGTAATAAAAGTATGCATCTATATAATACAAATTAGTTAATTAGATAGTTAGTCTCGCTAAAACTCGAGAAGGGCTAGACCGATTTGACTAATTTTGGTCTTGAAATATTTGTAGAAGTCCAGGGAAGGTTTAAACAGTAAGCAAATTGAAAACCAATTGATAGGACAATGTCTGTTGGGTCAGCTAGTTACAAAATATATAATCATTTCATTTTAAAATGTCAAATTTGTTATACTCTTATCAATTTTTTTTCTTTTTTTCTATTTTAAGTGCATTCTGCTGTTTCATTCTCTTTAAATACAATGTACTCTGTGGTTTTTTCTGGTACAGAGCAAAGAGTACAATATATGTACAGAGTACCTACTTATATATTGATGTAATAATTTAATATAGCATTGACTAGCCAAAAATATATTAAATAATACGTTTCAAGTCAATTATTATTAGCTACATGGAAGCATGTGGTAACTAAGCTATAGTAGTCTGAACTAACCCAGACATTTCTCATTATTTTATAGGCATCGCAAAATGGAAACATATTGAAGATTTTTTCGAAGTGGACAATAATGATGGAAATTTCGTGTTTGCTCCAAAACTAAGAAAGGACCATTTAAATCCTAACAACAAACAAAAAATGCGAGTGAATCTTGCTGCTCAAGTACTGAGCCACTCAGTGGCTGCAGGAATGTTTGCCAGAATATCTCAAGGTATTAATCTTAATCACAATTTTACTTTAACTTTTTTACTCATCAGTATGGCTATGGACTTGCAATTTTTCATTTAACCGACTTAAAAAATAGGATGTTATCAATTCGGTCTGGGCCCTGTTTAATAAAATTTACAATCCGACAATTTTGTAAATAAGTGACATATTTGTAAAATTGTATGACAATTAGTGCTGTTTAATAAACCTTACAATTATGTAAGAATTTTACAAGTAAAAATATTACAAATTTTACCATTACAATTGCTGTTTAATATAAGTTTACAAGTGTAGAAAACGCCTGTAGATTTCGATTACAATATTGTACTACAAATTTGTTTGTAAGTTACAAATTTATAGAAATTATAATTTTAAAATATCTAGAATTTGGTTTTCTCACTTTTCTATTTGTTTGATTAGTAACCACCATGGTAAATTTGTAAATTGTATTCTTTATTAAACAGAAACTTGTAGAATTGTAACTTGTAAAATACAATTACAATTTACAATTTGTAACGTTTGTTAAACAGGGCCCTGGTTTGGTCAATCATTCTTTTTATGTATGTTCGAGCATAATTCTGTTATATATAGACGGATTTGCAAAATTCTTTTGTTTGAAAGGGGTTTATTAAAATGGTCCCATATAAATTTTATCAAAATTGATTCAGCTCTTTTTGACAAAATCACCAAAATCCCAAAAAAATGACATAGATGACGTTTTAGTTTTAAGTGTGTCACCATTTCGTAATGGATTTTAATGTTAAGGCAATACTAAAAAGTTTTTCAAAAAAGGAAAACCGCCTTCAAAAACTAAAAAATGATAAATAACCTTAGCACAGAACGTCTTCGGAAGTCGGTGGCAATTCAAAACAACAAACAATAAAGCCATCGCCACCGACTTTCGAAACTAATGTGTGTTCTGTGCTAACTTGCTAAGGTTATTTATCACTTTTGGAAGGAAGTTCCTTATCGCGCGTTGTGAAAGGGGGCTAGACGGAAAAAATTCTTACGAAAAGTTGTCACGACATGCTATAATAAGCTAAATTGAATCGTTGGAACTGTCAAATAGAGTTCATTATTAGTTGAATGGCGGCTTTTCTATGAAAATATTGGAGCGAATTAAAACCTCATTTTTGCTATTTTTATTACTTCACAAACGCAGACAATTCGAACAGAAAAATTGAATCGTTGGAACTGTCAAATAGAGTTCATTATTAGTTGAATGGCGGCTTTTCTATGAAAATATTGGAGCGAATTAAAACCTTATTTTTACACATTAACCGTGAAATTCGGTTGCACATAGCTCCTATTGTCCGGTCGGGCACCAGCCTATACGTTTCTCAGAATAATTTTATCATACCTAGTTTGGTAAAATTTCAATTTTTAACCGTTTACGTTTACAAAATAAAGTCCGAATTCGCTTTTCGTAGAATATGTTTATGTATTTAAAGGCGGCGCGGCGAACTCTTTGAACTAGGTACCTACGGCCTAACATATGTTTAGTACCTAAGTTTGCTAAGCCAATTAATACGAAAATTGAGCCTACTGATTAAGTTTATATAACATTATATTTGTTAATAATAATAAAAAATATTATTATAACTTCAAAAAAATAAAATTTTATTACAATTCCTTCACTAATTAATCGAAAGGAACTTCGTTCCATCCGGGTGTCCCTTGACACCTCTCAAGGTTTTTAGTTTTTGAAGGTGGTTTTCTTTTTTTTTAAATAACTTTTTTTTCATTATAAGATTAGACCATGTTCCTATCAGGTAAAGGCATAGCCGCAAGCAATAATTCTGCTGATAAACTAAATTCCATTCGGGAAAAGCCATGGTTGGTGGCTAAAATTATTATAAAATAAATTTAAAATTTACCGATATCAAAATACAGTGTACGGTCGGCGCACGTCTGTGGTAACAATACAAGGTTAAGCTAGCCTTTTATTTTATTGAAACTCCGCACTATGCTAGGCAAGCTCCAGGCAAAAGTGTTACCACTGACATGCGGTTGGCTGTACTACAAAAAAAATACATTATTACATTACATTATTGAAATTTCCAGGACTGCTACCTACAGAAGCAACAATAACTGCAGAAGTTATTTCCAATATGGATAAATTGTTCGACTGCGTCAACAGTGACACAGCAGATTGGAAGAAGGGAAAATCATATTCCACAAATTTAACCAATGTATCTCCACACCTAAAACATTTTAAGATAATGAAAAAGTTTTTTGAAACTTCGGAATTTGTAGGGTGTCTCAGCTCGCCGCCCTCAAAGCAAGGTTGGATATGGACACTTAACGGAATCGAAAAGCTTTTTAATAATTTTAAAAGAAAACATGCTATTAAAGCCCTGTCTACTCGCCGTCTTCAACAGGACCCTCTTGAAAATTTGTTTGGCACCATTAGAGGAAACTGTGGTGCCAATTATAATCCCACAACTGCACAATTTGTCGCTGGGCTGAAGACGGCCATTCTGTCCAACCTTGCTCACTTGGGGTCAGGCAATTGCGCAGAAGATGACTGTACAACAATGACAAATTTTAAACAAATTTTGTCCAAATCCACTGCCACAAACATATGCACAGAAAGTAACACGGAAAGTCCAATTGTTTCAGACATGCTTTCTTTGATTGAGAATTCTTTTGAAGAAAGTGTGTCTGATTCTGAAGAATTACAGGCTTGTGCATATGTTTGTGGCTTTTTATTAAAAAATCTAAAAACCAAATGTAAAAATTGTGACTCAATTTTGAAAGCAAAGGATACTGGCGAGTTAGTATACACCTTCGTAGCGTTCAAAGAATATGATGACATTAAAAAGAGATTGAACTATGCATCTCAAGATTTAATTAGATGTGTTGAAAATTGCGCCACTGTGTGTAAAAAATTATTTTTAACGTCATCATATTCTTTGAACTTAAAACAAAATACGATAATCGTACTTTCCGAACAAGTGAATTTTAAATTTTTAATGAAGTGTGAAGAACATTTTAAACTTAATATGGATTTTATTATGAATAGCGTATTCTACATAACAATTAAAAGATTTTGTGTGCTTAAAAATCGCCAATTTACCGAAACACACACAGACAAAGCATTAAAAAGAAAAATAAATATATTACAACATAAATAATGTAATGTTTTGTGTAATAATGTAATGTGTTCGACGACACGGTTGGCGCAGTGGCTGAGCGATCGACTGCTGCGCAGCGTGTTGCGGGTTCGATTCCCGCCCAGGGTAAACATTTGTGCGATGAGCACTTTGTGTTTGCCTTGTGTCTGGGTGTTGTTTATCTATATATGTATGTATTTACAAAAAAGAAATGTATTTGTGTATGTATATCAGCTGTCTGACACCCATAGTACAGGGTCTCCCTAGTTTGGGGTCAGATGGCCGTGTGTGAAAATGTCCCCACATATTATTATTATTTCCATTTATTATTCATCTATACATATAATTTACATTTTTAAATATTAATAAAAAAAATTAAAACATTTAAAAATATAAAAATAATAATATTATTATTATTATTATTAATGTTTTATTGACATTTATTTTCTTGGTTTATGTGTGTATTCGGAAGATTGGCGATTTGAAATTAGACATTATAAAAATGTTAAAAAAATGGAAACCAAAAATCTATACCATCAAGCTGCATGCCATCTGAGAGCTAATTTTACCCGACTGCCCCAGGAGGGTAATGTTTTTCGAGTGCATGTTTGTATGTACAGAGACCAGCACATCAATCTACAACAATCTGTCAAATTTCTTTGATAGCTTTTCAACTTTATTCAAAAGAATAAGGTTCACATTCAATTGGGAAAATTTGACAGTTTGGTATGGCTTAATGTGCTGACGTTTGTACATCTATTTCTTTAACACGCTCTGTAGCCAAAACGCCTTTATGGAAATCTATTAAGCCGAATCAACACTAATCTAACGATACCTCATATTTATGTTAAAATGGGTTTTATGTTTTAATAGCTTTGTTTATCTTGAAATTTAAATTAATTGTTACTATGCCAAGTCTCAAATTATAGAATATTAAAAAATTATAGAATTTAGAATAACTGTGTTCATTCGTTTCAATAATGGGTCGATGAAAAGAAGACAAAGCTACATTTCTTGAAAGATTTTTTAGTTGAAGATGTGACTGCAAGTCATTATAACATAATCTAGAATATTGTAATAAAAAGGTTTATTTATCTACCCTTAAATTAATGAACACATTTATTCTAAATCCTTCAATTTACATTACGATTTTAGACATGCTGCCATACTTACAATAATATATGTACTTAAAAAAGCTTACATAGGCAGAAAAAACAACATGCATGCATAATGAGCAGTAAATAACATAAAATTATTGGTTTCATATGGAATATTGTTAAAAATCTGGAATTACTTGTTCTGAAAGACGGTTTTATAAATTATCAATCCTGTTATTCAAATTTATGGCATTATACAGATGTTTTTGCCGACATAATTGAGCTACAAAAACAGTCATTTTCAGTGCATTCGTTTTGTAGTTTAAAACAAAACAAAATATTTTTTTTTTTAAGAATTGCAAGTTATTATGCGATTTATTATAAATTGTAAAATTCATTTGTAACAAATTTGTAAGATACAAGTTGCTAATTTAATAAAACGATAAAAAATACACATATTTTATTTATCTCTTCTCATATCTTGAAGGAATTGGGGACTAGAAACAATTCTGTCATTTCCAGGTTACTGCGGAAGGACCTTTAATTTTAAAAGTACTCGTTGGTCTTTCCAAAGTAATCTGGAAGTGCCAGAATTGTTTCTAGTCTCCAAATAAATTACAAATCACTTGATCGGATTTAAATTTTCCGCCTCTATAGTTGTATTGGGGCAGCCCAGAGATGGCGGTACCATCTTAATGAATTTTCTTAGTATGAAGTTGACATTCTTCCCGTCAGGGTATAAATGTTCTGTGGCCTGATGGGGCACCCAATGTATTGTTTAAAAATACGCAGTGTTTTTTAAAATGTTAAATGTGTAATAAATATAGTAGAATACATTTGTTTATAAATATTTGTAAATAATTATTTTGTATTTTAGTTGCTAAAATGGTAAGTGTATTAAAGCTTTCTACAATAGTTATTAATGGGATAACAAAGAAACAAATTAGGTTTTATCAACTTTATGATTCAGAGTTATCAAGATGATCCCAGTTGTTATGTTGGTTCCTTCCCCAAAGACTTCAGCTATGGGCCTTTTGAACAAAATGGAGAGGGTGACAATACTTCATTACAAGAAGATCACAAGCCACGAATTCTTCTAATGGGACTTAGAAGGTATATTTACAAAAAGTCTTACACAACCATTAATATAATATAATGGCGTAAGAAGCGGCTTCACTTTCCAAATTCGTGAGATGCACATTACATCCCTGGATCTGTTTCTTAGTGTATTGTATTACTGATTTTAACTCCTGGCTTGCTTTCACTATTGTGTTATAGTTACCTATTTAAGTATTTCATAATTATTTGAAGTTGCTTGTTTGAATTCTTATAAGAATTACTTATTGTAAATAACAGAAAAAAAGCAGGGTAAACAAAAAGTTGCTGAAGCAGAAGAATAATTTTATTATCATGTTTGAATAATATAATGTATTATTCAAACAAGCTAATAAACATCTAAAACTGTATTCTTATGATTTTAGATCTGGAAAATCATCCATTCAGAAAGTGGTATTTCACAAAATGTCACCAAATGAAACTTTGTTCTTGGAGTCAACAAACAAAATAGTTAAAGACGATATAAATAATAGTAGTTTTGTACAGTTTCAAATCTGGGACTTTCCGGGCCAGATTGATTTCTTTGATGCAACCTTTGATTCTGATACAATATTTGGTGGCTGTGGTGCCTTGGTGTTTGTGATAGATGCTCAGGTAGATTGTATTTCTATGTACTTAAATCAATTTATGAATTGATTGATAATTTTTCAATTGATCCATACACTATCTTTTTCAGGATGACTACCAAGATGCCTTGGATAAGTTACAGCTCACAGTCACAAAAGCATATAGAGTGAACAGTAACATAAAGTTTGAAGTTTTTATACATAAAGTAAGTCTGTAGAACCTGTACTATCATTTTAATTTTATTACATAACAACATCTGTGTGTGTGTTATATTTCAATTATCTGGGCCAAATATTTAATTAGGAGTAGTTTGTCTGTTTTGATTGAATGTTAATATTAGAATTTGATACCTACTTGATACTACAAACTTTAACACAATGCACATCATCAATTTCTATCGTTTTCTTGCTTATGATTGCACTGCAGTTGTATAATTATCGTTAGTCATAGTTTCTAATCTGTTTTATTAACAGTACAGTACAATACGGTCAACATATCTTGGCAGGTTTGAAATTAGCTGTATGGCTGTGCAATGGAACTTTTAGGAACGAAATTGTCTACTGTGCAGCTAATCGGCTAACTTCAGACTCGCCAAGATACGTCAACCGTATTGTATGTATTTGAAACTTGTATTATAATATTCGTAGCATTCATTTATTTTCTTTTTACCCAACTGGTTCTATGACTGCTAGGATTCTTTAACACTATACCAGCCAAATTATAATCTAAAGGAATGACGTAAGATGCATAACATGGATGCAAATGAATTGATGGCATAATAGTACTGAAACAGTAACATTTTATATAAATAATTCAATTTTAGGTTGATGGTCTTAATGATGATTACAAGATGGAATCTCAAAGAGATATACACCACCGAGCAACTGAAGACTTGGCCGAAGCTGGATTGGAACATGTTCACCTATCGTTTCACCTGACCTCCATTTATGATCACTCCATATTTGAAGCATTCAGTAAAGTAGTACAAAAGTTGATCCCACAGTTACCAACCTTAGAAAATCTTCTGAACATCCTCATATCTGTGAGTAAAGTGATAATTAGAAAGTGCAATAAAACTGTAAGAGTCTACCCACTTTCTCAAAAATTCTCAAGAGTCATCACATACTATTACAGCAGCACTCCAAGCAAATAACTTGCTATGCTATTCAAGTTTGGGCTTTACATCGTCATATAAGCACAGTGCCGTCCACTGCTGAAATTAGGTCTTCTAATCATGTGCATAAAGCAAAAGCATAAAGTAAATTTTATAATGACAAAATATATATTTTAAACTACAAAAATGTATCTTGTCATTACAAAATTGAAAACTTGAACTTTCAAAAACTGACTCTTAAAGTAAATTTTTGTATTAAGAACTTTATTCTAGTCAGAATAAAGTTCTCGTATTGTAATAAGACAAAATAAATGTATATTCATTTTTTTTTCCAGAACTCTGGCATAGAGAAAGCATTCCTTTTTGATGTTGTGTCAAAAATCTACATAGCAACAGACAGTTCTCCAGTAGATATGCAGAGTTATGAATTGTGCTGTGATATGATTGATGTTGTTATTGATATTTCTTGTATATATGGGTAAGATTTTTATGTTTACTTAAGTCAAGCCATTTAAAGCATTTATTTCAATTAAACCATTTACAGGCACTTATGAATTGTTGAGGACTTACTAATACAATATATTCTACACTGTGACTTCATAACATTTATGTCCCTGAATGTGTCCTTCCTTGACCTTGAAAGTGGAAAATGGGTCCATATAACTTCCAGTGTTGCTAGCTTGAAACCAAGTGTGGTAACATAGAACACATAAAATTGTTTATGGTTTGAACATTCTTTATTCACCTTACCTTATATGCCTTTAAGCATTCAAAATTATTGACTTCAACAAATTGTTTAGTGGAATTGTATGTTTGTATGTAATATTCTCTTGATCTATAATAATAATAATATATGTATATGCGGATATCACTCCTCAAACTAGGCAGACCCTGTACTATGGGTGTCAGACAGCTGATATACATACACAAATATATAAATAATACATAATAATGTGATAACATAATGATGTATGATTGGGTATTTATTTTCAATGTATATGTAGTTACTGATGTAACTGTATATGTTATGTGACGTGTGAAAGAGGGGAATATTGTAACAGATGTACACCAATACCTATTAGGTTATTGTATAAACATTTTTATTTTAATTATTAATGGTTCCCAAAATGTTTTGTTTCAGCATGGTGGATGAAACAGAAGTGAACACATTTAACAGTCAAAGCTCAAGTTTAATAAAACTGAACAATGGCACTGTTCTATACTTACGTGAGGTCAACAAATTTCTTGCACTTGTTTGTATTCTGCGCGAAGAAAATTTTCAAAAGCAAGGTACTTACCTAATTCGTACTTTTATCCCTATCCCTCAACAAATTGTTGTAGACACTTACCAAATGGTTTGACCATGACCTTGACCAAAGTGCATAGCAATATCAAGGGGTCTGTGACTAATTCCCTTTTGCGCTACGATAACGCATTTGTTTAGATCAAATCAACAACGCCACTTTCATGCTGTGTCAATGATGGAGTAACAATTCTGTACGTGCACCGCAAATCATCATCATCGTAGGTCTTCCCCAAGGGGGGGTTCAGCCATATTCGCTATGCTTGGACGATGCATGTTGGCGATCACAGAAGGTGTGATCCTACTGTGATTGCAGAATGGGGAGCAGCGTTCTTCTGAGTATATGGTACTCAGAAGAACGCTGCTGCCCTTCCTCTGGTCAATATCCCTCTATTGCCTTCTATGACACCTACGGGTAGAAATAAGGTTGTGCTAGTCGCGGCCGGCGCATCAAGTTTGTAAACGGGACTCTTCTATATGTAGCAAAAACAGTTAAGAGCGCCCATCCCGTCATATCCCTCATACAAACGCAAATACGTGATTACAGCGTTATAACAAATTTTCCTCCAAATATTTTTGAAATATTGTGGTTAATATCCTAGATTCCTATGTGACGAAGAAGCAACTTTTTGAGAAACAAATTCTGTAAACACGTCCGTAAATCAGCTTTTTTTGCACTATTTTATCCCTTAAACAAACGCGAGCCCATGTGTAAGTTATTAAAAAAAATAGGGTGGTTTTAGGGTAAATAAAAGCTGCTGATTCCATTTTTTCCATAAAATTATTTAAAAAATTAGGGGATGAGGGTGTTTTATCGGTGGTAAATAATTTACCATTGTCCGTTGTATATACGCTATTTTGCAATTAAGTGGTAAAATAGTTACCATTGTTTGTTGTGGTACATATTTTTACTATACTAGTTTTTTTTTCATGCTCTACCTATTTATTTTTGATATACAAAGAAAAATGCAATTTTTTATATATTTTTTATTTATTAAGACATTTTATCAATATTATTAATAATAATGAACGCCTTCTCCGCGCTTGGCCCTTGAAATAAATTACATGACGTTATAATAGTTTATTACTCAAAAAATTAAATATGAGTTTTAATCAAACTACCAAAAAACAAACAAAATAAAATCAGGACCGATGATAAACAAACATTTTATATACGGATTTGAATTATCATCAAAGCATTACCGGACAAAGGTAAATTATTTACCACTTCTTTAAAATATTTAAAAATATATATAGGTACATGCGCTTAAACAAGCAGCAAATTGTCGAAAAAGGACAATAACTTAGTTTATTATATGTATCTGAAAATCGGGATCATAAAACCACTTACCAAATTTTTTGTTGAACAAAGTTTCAAAAAGTTCTTAGTGTAGCGGCAAAATCACAACTTTTTCTGGCAAAAAAACGTTAAAACGGTTTGTGAACTTTGACATCTCAAAACAGTGACAGGTGACGTTAACAAATTTTTCGTTCCACCAAGGTGGTCAGATTAAAAAATAAAACGGTTTTTATCAACTGTCACTTGGTGGTAAAATAGTTACCATTATTTTAATAAGGGTTATCTGAACTTTCGCAGTTCATACATTGAAAATGTAAAAAAAGAACAGCTTCTTAGAAACCTTGCTCGTAGAATAGAGATTCTAAATTACACAAACATTTTTACCAAAAACTTGTTTCCTGACTGGAACACAAAACTTTTGTGAAATATCCGCGCGCCAATTTTCTTGCGATGTTAAGAGCGCGTATTTGATTCGTGACGAAAACTTCATGTTTTTACGTTTTGCCCAGAGCAATATCCTAATTTGTGAGCAGATTATTTAAAGACAATTTACAGTTTTAGAAAGATTAAGTCTTGATTTAGACAGCTACAGAGTAAAAGTATAATTTTTAATGATGGTTTTTTAAAGCGAAGACAATCCTTTCATAGCGTTTTACGAAAATAGACGTCAGAGTTAACTTTCAGGATGAATACAACCATTACAGTATGCCAAAATATTATGTTTTATGTGTTTTTCCAACAGGATATACAGTCCTAAAGTCAGAGACAGAGCCAAAATTACGAAAATATTACTATTGTGTATTAAAAAACAATGTTGAAAAAGTACAAAAGCGGTTCACTTTGTCAATTTTTTTTCACCAGTATTTAAATAAAAACATAACCTGATATATTTATTTTATGAAAATAAAGGTTATGCTTAATTTACAGAATATTTTTCAGTCCGTTATACGAACTCATTTATTTTAGACAATTATTTTAAGAAGTACTGTAAAACATCGCGCGCTGTCTTTCGCCGATTTCGTGCGTATTTTTTTTTTCTGATGCACAGAAACCGACCATTGTGTTGTACTAGTGTGTGTCAATGCTGCTACGCCGTTCTAGCAATCGTTTAGATTTTGAGTTGCGCTTAATCGAATACGCGCCCTTAAAGCGTTCTCACTCAATCATTCGTTTTCGAGCATTGCGTTGGTTTTAACTATTTTTGCAATTACGCTCGCGTTGAAGTTCGGCCAGTGGAGGAGGGCGCTCTTAAGTTAAGCCCGCTCTACACTTAGCCAGCAAATCACAGCGCGAACACGCCGCGACAGAAAACAAAACTCAACACTCGCAATGGTTCGCGGTAGTTTCACAGCAAAGTTCGCATTGTTCGCAACGTCATATGAGATGAACTTTGAAGTAGCTGCTACTGCATCCCTCACGTTTTGCCCATTAACCGTTTTTAATTTATTCTTATGGTTATTATCATTTGGATCCCATAAAATGACTGATGCATAATATAATACACTTCCCAATATTGAACTCAATTAAAGGCAGAATTACACAATTTTCATCACGCTTTGAACGACTCGTCGAAAAACTTTTGACTGTTTACGCTAGTGCTGCACTCTGGCGCCAGAACTTTGCAATATTATCCCCTATTAAAATGCTATAAAATCCTTCGTAATTTCTGCTTTTTAACATCGGATGAATTGTTTTTCTGCATGATAAAGCAATAACAGCTCATAATCGTCCTCCTCTTCTTCAAGGATGATACTTGATTAGATAGAACCATTTTAAAGTGTACCTACAGTGTGCGACACAACTGTAACTGATGGACAACACTGCCTAGGGAGCGATTGACGTGCTGCATGAAAGCGGTGTGGTCGCCCGCTGCGCGCGTCTTAACGGCTCGCGTTACCGCGTGCACCAAAACCGATTTTGTCGGCCGATGGCGGACAGAACTACCCGGACGAGTAACTCGGACGTGTATGTGCTTACACTGCAACAGTGTTACCACTTGTGCCGACATTGGACGTTGCCGGCATTCTGGAGTTGACTGTGTTCAGTGTTGCTTAACAGAGTAAAAACGCGTTTTTAAAATGGAGGAATTCAATATTATGCAACTTCAGCCCATAACCGTTTCGAAACATCTCGATTATTGTAATTTTTGTAATGTTTATCCCACAGGGTTGGCCTCTTCGATATATATGTACTACGCACATATATATCGATAAAGCCAACCCTGTGGGTTACCCTGTGGGTTGTGGGCCACAACTAAAAAATTTTTCAATATCCATAGTCGTTTAGGTAGATAACAACAAAATTTACTATATATACACTCAATGTGCACTGTAGACGCCGCACGGTGGGCTGAAAATCGGCTCTCATAGACATAGGGATTTCAATTTGCAAGTGCCGGATTTTTTGCCGGGTATTGCTTCTAATAGTTACTACATATACAAAAATGACACCCGAGTTAATTCTACACAAAACCGAAGATTTTTTTTTTTTACATAAAAATTGTATGGGGCTAGTATAAAAATCGAATTATCTCAAATGGCATGGAAAACCGTATATCCTTACAGTTGGTTGTAGTTGGCATATGCAACTGCATATGCCAATTTACTGGAATTTTTGCCTGTGTGATCATCAGGCGAAAATTCCAGTGAACTGGCAATTAACTCGGGTGTCATTTTTGTATTTTTTTTTTTTTTTTCAAATCAAAATCAAAAATCAAATCAAAAATTTTTGTTCCGTTTTTGGGCGTCATCGGACGATGATGGTCGTGTTTGTGTACGCGCTCTCTTTCTTTTACAAGTGTTTGATTCAATCGTCCGAGTTCGGCCGTCGTCGCCCGAGCAAACTTCGGCCGATGACGGATTAGGTGTAGGTACGCGAGCCGTAACGTTTCGGCAGTGATCCTCGGAAATTTACCTTTAGGAAAGTCTAATAAATTAAGTATTCTTTATTAAATTTCAGGCGTCATTGACTACAATTTCCTGTGCTTCCGTGACGCAATAACACAGGTATTTGAGTTACGCAATAAATGTCAAAATTCAATTACATCCAGAGCAACATCGGGTACTCCTGAACCCATAGCCAACGGCGCAGCTGACTCAACAGAAAGTACTTCCGACCGTTCACAAACCCATTTACCATAGCATATCACCGCGACGCTTATTTTTGCAAACTTAAATGTAATAATGGTATGTGTAACTATATTTTTAAATAACATTAAGTACCAAATTAGGTACCTATGTGAATAAAAGAGCATAATTATGTAATTAAGTTGTTTATTTTAATCAAAAAGGCTCCGACCCCCAACGTGTTCGAACTACGGTGGCATTAGGTCCAAGCCTCTAACGAGCGGGACCTAATGGTCAGTGTTGCCAAAGAAATAAGGCAGCTATGTATATCTGGGAGAAACAGCCATATAGCCGGGTTTTATATGGAAAGGTCGTCAATGGTGCCAATTCTGTTGTGCACGAGATAAACTTATTTTAAACTATTTTTATCTCTTTCCCTCCAATAAAACAAGAAAGAGACAGATATTTGTAAGAGCTGTCAATTTAAGTTTTGTCATTTCAGAACGTATTGATTAAAAACACTGCGAAGTTCAAGGAAACACCAAGTTGACATCTCTAACTTAATTATTGGTCCCAATTCTGTTGTGCACGAACTAAATTAATTTTAAGCTGTTCATATCTCTTTCTCTCCAATAAAACAAGAAAAAAACATTAGTTATGATTAAGGCACGTCCACATGTAACTGTTATCTTGTCTTGTATTTAAATGATTAGGGATGCCTTAAGCTAGATTGTGATTAATAAGAGCTGTCAATTTAAGTTGATCTAAAATGTTCATACAATTATAGTTGTCATTTCAGAACCTATTGATAAAAAACACTGCGAAATTCAAGGGAAAGACTAATTTGACATCTCTTAGTTCTTGTCTGTCGCCGTCCTTTTCTTCAGCTGCCTGGTAGTAATAATGTCAATTGTCTAATTTTAGTTTAGTTTGTGAACAAGAGAATCGGCATCACTATCTTTCAACAACTTCTAGCAGACTCATATAAAAATGATTGAGGAAGTAATTTGTACAATAAAAGTTATCGCTAGTTACCTACCTACTGCATTCAAAATACTGGCAAATATTTTTTACGGCACAAATTAGGTACTGTGACTACCGGGTGAGGTAACTACTAGCAATAAAAGATAACTTGAATTTAAAGATGCACTATATTATAATATAATAATAATATGTGTGCCTGTGATGGAGTCAGGCCAAACAATCCACCTGACGTATAAAAACAACTCTACTGAACAAAACTGATTCTATCCTTCTAGAAGGATGCAGTGTTTAGACGATGTCATAAAGTTTGTTAAAGGTTCCAAACGCACGAAACCTTTACATGAACTACGGCCGCCCTCGTGAATAAACGGACGGGTTGCTTTTATTCATGCTTGCTGAACCAGGAAGAGGTATTACGATGGAGACGTCTCAGGAGAGAGGGCTCAACTCATGACGCATGGTGTAATCGCTTGACTCTTCCTACGATGTCACAAAGAAAACAGAACACACCATAAAAAAAACGTTCATATCGTTATGTTTAAAGTGTTTAAACCACTGGTTAAACCCCGTGCTCTAGAAAACCTATTCACAAAAGAATCATGGCGAAATTCATACATTCATTTGTATGAAAAAAAAAGTATTTTAGAGGGTTTAAATTATTTTCCTATGTGAAGAATACATAACCAGGAGTAGATTGATATACTTAGCATATTTTTAAACCCCCGCATAATTAAAATATTACGAAGTGAAAATAACACTTTTTCGGTTCATCTCGTTGCACATTTTGTGTTTAAAAAAAGAGAAAGTGACAAGCGATGTTAACGGATCTATAAAATTGGCAGACAAGTGTGTGGGAAAAAAATAATCATTATTTTGTGATATTATTTCCCATAAAACGATGCAATTTCAATGTAAGAACTGCGAAACGGCGGCTGTCAGTGTCACTGTTACTGTCAGTCGCCGTTTGGTGCTGAAATAATGAGCTTTTCGTTAAACTATTAACTTTTTTTTTGCGGAGTTTTAAAAATATTGTAAATGCCTGAAGATACTCTTTAGGTACCCAAGAATATAAGAATTAGAATTTCAACTTCTCTAAACATCTTAATTTTTTTTGTATAAATTTCGCCATGATTCTTTGGGCATACGCCCCCCCTAGACAAATGATGTGGCCAAATCCACATCTTCCCTTTTGGGTGAGCTATAAGAGAAACAATCCATTTCCAACATCTCACGGCTACATAATATTTAAAACAAACTAAACTCAAATCGTCTCGACGGTAGATGGAGCAGACACGTTCTAGAGTGGAGACCGCGTTTGAGCAAGCGTAGTGTGGGACGCCCTGCGGCACGATGGACCGATGATTTAAAAAAGGTGGCTGGCAGCGGATGGATGCCGGTTGCCCAAGACCGGGTTGGTTGGCGATCTCTGGGGGAGGCCTCCGTTCAGCAGTGGACGGCAATAGGCTGATATATATATATATATATATATATTTGACAAACTACTCAAATCAAACTTTGTTCACCAACTGGACTATACCTATGTGTTAACTATATCAGTAAACAAGACTTATAGCACCTTACACTAATAACTAAGTATAGCGTGTTGTACTTTGTAGCACGACCATGGAATGAACGCATTGATTTAAACTTTACATGGTAATAAAATAATTTAATTTTTTACTACCTACATATTTTATACCACTAATTTAAAAAAAATATACTTCACAATTATTATTGCTTAAATAAGTATACAGGTCGTACTGGCAAGATTCCTGCCCAGCACGACCACGCTAAAATTCCAGCTGGCATAGAAGTTGGTTTTATGCTCCCGTTTTATGGAGCATAAAAACATAAAATGGTTATCAAACGGGATTAAAAAATGTAGCAAAAATAAAAGACAACTGCAGTGGAACTATAGATTAAAACCTAATGAATCAAATAAAAATAAATTTAACTTATAACAAAACTTATAAAAAAATCATCAAACTTACACAACGCGCACAGAACAACTTTAACATTAAAACGTCAGCGAACAAAACAAAAGCAGCTTGGGCCATTATAAACAAGGCTAAAAAGAATGTACCAAATAATGTGATCTCGTCAATTAACATTAAGGATAAAATAATAAGTGATCCACAAGACATTAGTAATGTATTTAACGATTTTTTTATTGATAAAATTAAACCTGCCTCGATAACTGGCACTAGTGCTAATTTTCATTTAGATAAATCTAATAAATCTATGTTTATGGCTCCATGTTTACCTAACGACATACTAAACATCATAAGATCACTCAAATACACTTCTAGTGTTGGTCACGACGAAGTCTCTACAAAAGTATTACAATATGTTGCTTAATCAATATGTGATCATTTAAGCCATATATTAAACTTGTGTATTTCTACAGGAACTTTTCCCGACAATCTGAAAACTTCTGTTGTAAAGCCTCTCTTCAAAAAAGATAATAGGCAAGCCATGGACTGCTACAGACCAATAGCCCTACTATCTATATTTTCAAAAATATTTGAAAAATATATATATGACCAAATTTACACGTTCTTAGAAAAACAAAATATTTTAATTAACGAGCAAAAAGGTTTTCGTAAACATAAAACCATCAATATGGCCATTTTTGATTTTATCAAATTAATCATAACAAACGTAGATAGAAAAGTACCGGTATGCGCAGTGTATTGTGACATGACTGAAGCGTTTGACGATGTCAAACATGACATTTTATGGCGGCACCACACTTCGCTATGCGCTATGCGTTATGCGCCTTATTCGCCCGCATACGACGAAGTGTGGAGGGTTTATTCGTCTATATTTGCTTTATTCGCCCGCATAACGCATAAGCGCGAATAGCAAATACGCCTATCCGTCCACCTGTCGGTTTTTTGACACACTTCAAAGGACACGAATAAGCGCAGCAACAGTCAACACGGCCATTTTGTTTTTTCAAAATCCAAACACACCACTTATGTTTGGCACACATGCACGAAGTGTGGATGGCGTGTTTGTTGTACGCTCACATAACAAATATTTGGCGAATACAGTGTAGCCGCATAGCAAATAACGCATAACGAAGTGTGGTGCCGCCTTTACTGAACAAATTAGAGGCATACGGTATCAGAGGAAATATTCTTAAACTAATGGACCTTATCTAAAAAATAGAAAGCAATACACTGAGGTAACTAGAATAAATTTTGATAAAAAGAGAGAAGAAAAATTCAAATCCACCATCCGGACAGTTAGATACGGAGTACCTCAAGGAAGCGTTTTAGGACCTTTACTGTTTATAAATATATATAAATGATTTACCAAAAGTAACCAAATGTCCCATGACGCTATTTGCTGATGACAGTACTGTAATTATTGAGTCCAAAAATAAGAATACTTATGAACAAGATATAAATGACACCATCAAATCTTTAAATCACTTGGATGAATAACAAAATAAACTTAACAAAAACAAAAATAATGTACTTCAGCCCACGTATACAAACACCAAATATTGATATTAGCTACCTCGGTACCGCAATTAGCACAGTTGATAATACAAAATTTTTAGGTGTTATTATAGATAAAAATATTAATTGGAAGTCACACACTGAGCAACTCAACAAGAGAATCAGTTCTTCTGCCTGTGCTCTATATAAACTTGCTTCAGTAGTCAACCACGAGACTCTCCTTACAGCATACCATGGCATCGTTGGCTCTCTTCTAAGATTTGGAATCATATTTTGGGGAAACTCTACTAACAAAGAATTAGTTTTCAAACAACAAAAAAGATGCATTAGAGCAATGTTTGGACTAGATACGATCGACAGCTGCAGACAATATATCATTAAATATAAGATTTTAACTCTCCCGTCCTTATTTATCTATGAGGTAGCTGTTTTCGTTAAGACCAATCCCGGTCTGTTTCAGCGTCTATCAGATGTAGTTATGCGCAATCGTAGGGATAAGAATAAACTGTGTATCGTTAGAGCCAATACGGCATGAATGCACCAAAGTGTCATATGTCTGGCACCTATAATATTTAATAAAATACCAAATTAAACGGAAACAAATTTAAGCAACATTTGAAAAAATATTTAATTGCTAAATGTTACTATAGCCTTACAGACTTTCTGGATGATCATCCAAGTAATATAATGACATTTTGTTTTCTGTTGAAAGAAATTGTTGCATATTTTAAGGATTTGACTGAATTTATTTTTATGTCACTAGGTTTACCTTCCATAAAATAGGATATTTACATTAATTTGCTTTGTTTTGTTACAGATAGATTATTTTATATACCTACTAAGTTTTTTGTCCAATGGTACATTTGTCATTTTGTACTTTACTTTTATTTAGGATAGATAGATCCATTTAGTTTTCGTCTACTCGTGTACTTTTTGCTTTGTACGCCATATTCTATGGCAAAACATGTAGGTCAAGTTATATCCCAACATCTTGCACTATAAACCTGTGTATACTCATGTTTCACAAATAAAATATCTTTTATCTTTATCTTTAATCTTTATGCCTATCAATTTGTACTCATTACGTACTCCTATTTCACAACTGGTAAATTATTAGAAAAGCAAAAAATCATTTTCTGCTTTTATGCCTACATAAATGATTTTTATAAGTACTTGAAACTAGATGGCGTTAAATGCAAACAAAGTTTTTTTGTAGAATATAACGACTTTAAAAGTAATGGGTTTAATGGAAAAAGTCTCATGTAAAGCATGCATAAAAGTATTATATTAGTATGTAGATTTCAAAAAAGTACAAATGAATCCTTAAGTCCCTACTTTTTGATTTCTATCCACTGTGCGTCGCTCTGGGAACTGCTCTGCTTATCTCATTGCATACTCAACACAAACAAAAATATACTTAGTTATTACCATTTATTTACTTCTTAAACAGCCCTAAAACATCAATACCTATCTTCTCCATCAACTGGCTCACTTGCACCGGCTGCAGCAGCGCTACCTTCTTTCGTTCCTTTCCTGACAAAAGACGCAGTTCCTCACGTAACTATCTGCCACCTTCTCTGCATCTTTCACGAAAAAACTTGCTCTAAATTTGGCGTGAGTCTTCGCTAACCCGAGATGACCTTAACATTGATTAAAGATAATGCACAAAGTGCATATAAGTGGTAGTAAACACTACCGGTTAAGTATTTTTACTTTGATTATATAACAAATTTATATAATCAAAGAGTATTTATTTTATTCGTCAAATAACTTCTGAGATGTAATACTTGTATACTTGTCGTGCACTCGTACCGGTATGTCATTTCGCAATTCGCATCGGGTTTTATTAGTTTGCGCAACATTATTTTGTTCATCGTCTAGATATTTTAAAAAATCGCACCTCTAGTACCAATCTGTTAAATGTCAATCAGTCAATGTCATCACGGGAAAATTACATTACACTTTGTATTGTATTGTATTGTAATCATAATCTTTTGTTTGTGCTTCTGCTTCTTTCATGACATTTTCTGTTCAATCCATTCTATTTAATTGAGCGAATTTGAGCTTATGTTTGTTGTAATCGCATTGATTGTATGTTGAAATAGTTTATTTTCTCTGCAGTACGTAGTGCTATTGATCCTTACACTGCACGACGTCTTAATCGATACGGGAAGATTTTGGTAAGTGCTTTATTTGTAATATTATTAATTGATTGGTTTTCGTACAAAAAGACTAATTTTCAAAAACATAATAAATTTAAAATTGCGATTCAATATCACAGAGTCAAAACTTACGAATAAGTCTGTCGATTGTGGATTCTGCGTACGGAGAACTACGTATACGAATTTATGCAATCAAACAAAGGATGAGTAAAGTTTGCGGTTTACCCCCAATTTAATTGACTTTCTTCATTTTAATTCTCACTAATATTAACAGACTATAGCAGCTGTTACCTGCTGTTCAAATTATCTACCTACCTGCTTACCTACCAAATTTTAAGAATATATTGGAGAATTCCTGGAAACATGAATCCGGATTCATGTTTAGAGGAATTCTTCTTCTCTTTCTGGATTGATTTGGTCAGACAGAAAAATCTTTGGATAAGATAACCTTCATAGGGTCATCAGAAACAGCAGCAACATGCTTAATAAACATTTTTAATTCATTAAATGATAATAAACTAAAATTGAATAGGAATAGAGCTGAAAATGGTGTAATTTACAAGATATGTATTATCAATTAATCAATTGAAATCTGCTCAAGTATATGGAGCAGGCCCTCATTAAGGGTGGTAGTCATTAATATTGTGAACTTGGTTCCATATTTACACAAAAATAATTAAGCTTATAATTCTGACATCATTCTTAATAAATTATAGTTCTTAATAAATTCATTGAGGTAAACTAACTTTCACTTACTAATTAACTGTTTGGTATGGTATGGTCTATGAAAACACTGCTGAAAGAGACCAATATTTTAATTATTTAGTTCCTTATAAACTAACTTTATATATAGTCATCGTCATCTCAACCTTTAGACACCCACTGCAGGGAATAGGTCTCCCCAAGGGGAGATTTTGCCCTAATCGCCATGCTTGACCGATGCATGTTGGGGATCTCAGTAGGTGTTATGGTACTTAAAAGGATGCTACTGCCCATCCTCTAGTCATTTTCCCTTTGTCACTTTCTACTATACCCACGGGTAGAAATGGGGTGGTGCTATTCGCGGCCAGCACCACACAGCAATCATTAAAATATATGGTGTTATTCATTAAAATAGTAATCATTCTTGCCACAATATTATAAGGTACCTACAGAGTGGTAAAATACATAATATTTGTTATTTAATATTGTAGGAGACTGGTGCCTTCACTAGGCTGTAGGTATCAGGGTTGTTGCTTATGCATATTTTTTTTCACATCAGCAGATGCTGATGCTAATTCTAATGGTTTTCTTTAAAAAAAACAGGGAATATGTAGTGCCTATTTGAATATATACCTAAAATAATGGAATGGGCAACTAGATTCAAATTTTACAATATGACATTCAAAAGTACCTTTATTGGTCTACTTAATTGAAATACATGATTTGACTTTGAATTTGAAAAGTTGCACTATTTTCCTTAGTACCTACTTAAATTAAAGATTGTTTCAATAATTTTGGCCTAATAAAGAATATATTTTTAACTTGAAATTTGCAAGTCGGCGGGTTTGGTTTTGTTTCTTGTTTTGTATTGGCACCGAATTACGAATTTCAAGTTATTTTTTACTTTTTGAAGGTGATTGTTCTTTTTGTAAAAAAAAAGTTCTCATTTTAGTGCCTACTTCTTACCCCGCGTTTACACCAAGGTATAATACATGTATTCTACAAGTTTTATGCAATGTCTGTAATATTGTTCACACTCAAATACAAGTATAAAACATGTTTTAGACAAAACTTGTATTTAATACTTGTTGTGCAAATACATGTATTGGACAAGTATAAAACATGTATTTGTCGTTGGTCTTCTACAAAACTTGTATTATACTTGTTGTGCAAATACATGTATTGGACAGGTATAAAACATGTATTTAAAACCAGTATTTTGCTGGTGTGAACGCTATCATTGTATGACCTACCTACCTACCTACCCTATCTACCTACCCTACTTACCTACCTACCTACCCTACCTACCTGCCCAATCTACCTAAAATTTTCTTAAGTATAAACCTAGTCCTAACAATAACGACACCAAAAAAAAAAGAATTATCCAATTCGGTCCAGCCGTTCGGAAGTTATGCGCTTACAAATATATCGAGGATTCTTTAGAAAATTGGACAGCTATAGCTTCCAACGCATCCTTTATTTTCTTGCGGTCTTTATAATCCTCATTTTTTGCATTCTATAAACATTCATGTCCATGTAAAAGCTCAATTAATTCAAAATTTTGTGTTAACAACCACTCCATTGCATAAAATACATATATGTTATCCAACTAGCACGGATACAGTCAAAAACTTGTATGCAACAAGTATTTTACAAAAAAGTCAATACCTTACACAAGACAAGTATAAAACATGTATTTAAGATATGTATTTTGCTGGTGTGAACGCTATCATTGTATGAGACAAGTATAATCTTGTCACAGATTCTGGTGTGAACGAAAAAGTGTTTTATACATGTATGAAACTTGTAGTCTAATCCGGTGTGAACAAAAGATAAAACAAAACATGTATAATACATGTATTCTACAAGTCTCACCCCTCGTTTACACCAAAAAGCAAGTATAATACATGTCAAATACACAACTTGTATAAAACATGTCCAATACATGTCTTGACACAACTTGTCTGAGACTTGTAGAATACATGTATTATACATGTTTTGTTTTATCTTTTGTTCACACCGGATTAGACTACAAGTTTCATACATGTATAAAACACTTTTTCGTTCACACCAGAGTCTGTGACAAGATTATACTTGTCTCATACAATGATAGCGTTCACACCAGCAAAATACATGTCTTAAATACATGTTTTATACTTGTCTTGTGTAAGGTATTGAGTTTTTTGTAAAATACTTGTTGCATACAAGTTTTTGACTGTATCCGTGCTAGTTGGATAACATATATGTATTTTATGCAATGGAGTGGTTGTTAACACAAAATTTGGAATTAATTGAGCTTTTACATGAACATGAATGTTTATGTAATGCAAAAAATGAGGATTATAAAGACCGCAAGAAAATAACGGATGCGTTGGAAGCTATAGCTGTCCAATTTTCTAAAGAATCCTCGATATATATGTAAGCGCATAACTTCCGAACGGCTGGACCGAATTGGATAATTCTTTTTTTTATGGTGTCGTTATTGTCAGGACAAGGTTTATACTTAAGAAAATTTTAGGTAGATTGGGCAGGTAGGTAGGTAGGGTAGGTAGGTAGGTAGGTAGGGTAGGTAGGTAGGTAGGGTAGGTAGGTAGGTAGGGTAGGTAGGTAGGTAGGTAGGGTAGGTAGGTAGGTAGGGTAGGTAGGTAGGTAGGTTAGGTAGGGTAGGTAGGTAGGGTAGGTAGGGTAGGTAGGGTAGGTAGGTAGGTAGGTCATACAATGATAGCGTTCACACCAGCAAAATACTTGTTTTAAATACATGTTTTATACTTGTCCAATACATGTATTTGCACAACAAATATAATACAAGTTTTGTAGAAGCCCAACGACAAATACATGTTTTATACTTGTCCAATACATGTATTTGCACAACAAGTATTAAATACAAGTTTTGTCTAAAACATGTTTTATACTTGTATTTGAGTGTGAACGATATTACAGACATTGCATAAAACTTGTAGAATACATGTATTATACCTTGGTGTAAACATGGGGTAAGACAAGTTGTGTCAAGACATGTATTGGACATGTTTTATACAAGTTGTGTATTTGACATGTATTATACTTGTTTTTTGGTGTAAACGAGGGGTTATCATACAAATTAATTACGAAACGGTGACATCAAAAAAATTCAGTAATCCCCTAATTCCTCAAAGTTGGTCCCATAGGACCAACTTTGAGGTCATACACTATCAGCTAAAATAATCATCGAATTTGGACTACCTACACTGAAGAAAGGTATAGTATGCGTGATCTGATCAAACATTAAAAAAAAAAACTTGTCGAATTGAGAAAGGGGATTTTTTAAACTTATTTAAATTTAGTAGTTTTTCTATTTGCGAAAATGTGGTAAGTAAGTCGAATACTTACGAGTGAAGACATCCCGGCAAGGGATTTTATGTGACGAAACACAATATGACATTATAGTTTTTTCAAACTAATGAAAATCCTTTGCCGTGCCGTGCCGACAGTGTGCGGGGTGCGTAGTATGAGGGATTGCTTACTTATAAATAAGAATAAGAATATTTATTAAGTTTAAGTCAAGACTTAACCTAATTTACAGGACAAACAAACAAGGAAGTTATTCTATAAAGTAGCAAGATACTAGAAATGTGCAACTGGGCTTAATCTAAGGATAACCCCTGTTATTATTATTTTTTTTTAAGCGTTTCCCCACACTAGGAATTACTCCTGTGTGGTGGGTGCGTTTACAAACATACAAACTCACATACACAAACAGCCAGACCCGGAACAACAATCTGTAGCCATACAAATATTTGTTCCGTGCGGAAATCGAACCCGCGACACGCAGCGCAGCAGTCGATCACTCAACCACTGCGCCAACCGTGTCGTCAAACGACTCATGACCTGTTTTCGATGGCCATTTTACAGTTGAACACAATAGTAGGTATCTATAATGTTAAAAAGTAACTAGGTTAATAACAATAATTACTCCTATCACATATTACGGGCATGTGACAAAAACAATAGATAGCAGCCAGCATGGCTTTCAGGTACACACGGCTACACATCAAGCTATACATTTCCAGTTTAAGCTGATCTCGCATTATATAGAATTTCCATACACTGAGAGGTCAGCTTATACTGGAAATGTATAGGTTGATGTGTAGCCGTGTGTACATTATGCTGCATTACATGAAAATTCCTTGCTATGTCGTACCGAGCCGACAGTGTGCGGGGTGCGCAATGTGTGGGTTTATTTACTTATGAATCAACAAGGAGTTGTCAGTCTAGACACCAATTTGGAAAAAACTCCATGGACTATTTAAAATAAAGTTTTTACAAAATCTTATAATTTGAACTCACAAGTATTATCCAATAATTAATTATTGGAAGAGCTTGGAAGAGTAAATTCAATGTAGGTATTTTCAAAGCATGTTGAGAACACACTTTTTCATAAATGCTAAGCTCATTCTTAACATTTTATTAAATGTAAACCATGATTACATTATTTTACAAAGTTGGCCCACCTTTGAAAGTAAGCAGGTAGGTACATGTTTCTCATAAACTTATTTATTGATTAAAACTTCACTTATGAAATTCTAATGCAATCATTGAAACAATGTATAGTTGCGAGTTTGTTTATGTGATGCAACTAGAAATAACGTTGTTAGTTTACATTGCATCATATTATTTACTGTACGCTAAGAATGAATAACACTAGGTGTAAAGGTAAATCTTGCATCACATTCACATCATTTAATTATTCATATTTATTTAATCCACTCCTTATTCATTTAAAAGTGACCATACGCACGTCAAGGCATTGCTTGCAAGTGATCTTTTTCATAAGATTTCATCCAGATACAAACTAAGTCTACCCTCTGACCAAAAATACTACTTCTTCCAAGACTTATCTTTATGTATAGGTACACTAGCTGACCCGACAGATGTTGTCCTGTCCACGGAATAATAAAAACAAGAGGAAGTGCCCTTAGTCTTACTTAATACTGGATCCAGTGTCGCCAAACTCACACATTTGCAAATTAAAATGTACTTGCAATACACAGAAAACGATGATATAATCAAGGGCGTCGCCAAGGGGGGGCGGTAGGGGCAGCTGCCCCCACCTAGAGATTCCAAAAGGTTCATGTGCCTTTGACTGTATTTAAAATTCATACTTTTCCTATCCACCAAATATCAATTTGCCCCCCCCTAGGCCATCAGCTGGCGAGTCCTGGCGACGCCCTTGGATATAATTGGCTACAAATTATGAACGCAACTTTGGCGAAAAGCTTATTTTATTGTTGTTCGAAATTAAATCGTATCACAACTGACGAACGTTGCTATTATTTTACATGACAAAATCACTAAAGAGATTTTTTCCATCTAACAATCCAGTTCGAGCAATGTCCAACGAGTTCAGCTATTCGACGCTAGAGAGCGCTGTTACCAAATTACTTAACAAGACATCTATTGTAACTATGAATAGATGTCATTTTCGCATGCAACTGTTAATTATTTTGCTATTCAATGAGAGATGTGGTCAAGTTATCGATAATTTGTACAATGTAATAAATATATTAATCTTTTTAATGTACGTAATGGATCAAAAATGATGATTAACTAATGATGTATTGACATATTTTTCTGCGATATCTTTCATTGAGTCCGTAATATGATTGTATGTAGGAAATTGATTGACATCCCAATGAAATGACGCATTATTTTAGGCATGACAATATCTTTTCTAAATATGTGACAGTCTTTTAAAAACATAATTGACATCTCAATTCTTGTATATGAAAATAAACTATATACATGTATATAGAATATTTATAGGCCTACGTCCAACCGCGAATGAATGACTATTTGCCAGAATATAGGTATAAGGTTTTTAAAACTCATTCTTTCAAACTCGTACTTTTATTTATAAAAAATAAAGTTAGGTACTTTAAAAACATGTTATTGTTATTGTGTAATTGTTTTGTCGACACGAACTATTTGCATTAATGTGTCCCATCCCTAAACGAGTAGCGTCGAAGTTTCTAGAATTTATGCCACGTAAAACGATTACAGTCAAGACAGCGAGCAAGCTAATTTAGACTTTAGTGAATGGACATAAGGTAGTTTTTAGTTCGCATCAAAGCAAAAATAAGGTATTGTCAATAAAAATCGATTATATTGAAATATATGAAAGTTTTATACTTTTTGGTGATAAGATATACCTCTGCAAGAAACATTCTTTGACCTGCTATCTTTTTTGCATGTAAAAATTGCACAATAAGGCATGGTTGTATTTTTTTTCCTAACGTGCGATATTGTGCGATATGTCACGTCGCAGCAAGTAGTTGATCGCGACTGAACCAATGTTGATCATTTCCACATAATTGTGCCACACGTTCGATGGCTGCGTGGCACTTCCACTTGTTTTTATTATTCCGTGGTCCTGTCCCTATCTACCTACTTACCTGCCTATCTACCTACCCTACACCTACAATAAAAAAGTATTCTATGTCCGTCTCCTGGTTCTAAGCTACCTCCCCACCAATTTTCAGCCAAATTTGTTCAGCCGTTCTTGAGTAATAACTAAATAGTGTAACTAACGACTTTCTTTTATGTATTATAATAATATATTGTTACTAGCACAGTGGACCTTTGAAGTCTGTTTTATGAATAAATAATAATAATTATATAGATTTGCAACATTCATTATTAAACTCATGAAATTCAAATGCAATCAATAAAAAAAACATATAATTACGAGTTTTCTATGTGATACAACTAGAAATAATGTTGATAGTTTATGTTGCTTAAAGGAATGCATAATACAAAAACTTACTTACTTACTACTGTATACTTGGAATGAATAACACTAGATGTAAAGGTAAATCTTGCATAATTTTTGCATCACATAAATTATTATAATCTCAATATGAATACATTGAATCCCCCTTATATACTATTATTCATGACTAAAAGCACACCACATGACACTATTATAATTTTATTGCTTGCAAGAGATTACCTACATAATAAGATTTCATCCAGGGACTTTCCTATGGGCACCACAGGAAAGTCCCTGGATGAAATCTTAGAGTGAATCTAAGGCCTCCAGCCAGAGCAAAAAAAAAAAACAGTAAACTGTACCCAGTTACAGGTAACCCTAATTTAACAAAACAAATTGGTTAATTGGTTTCACATGAAAAGTTTCTCTCAACACCCTTGTTCACGAACTAAACTAAAATTAGACAATTGGTATCTCTTACTAACAGGCAGCTGAAGAAAAGGATAGCGACAGATAAGAACTAAGTTAGAGATTTGATCAATACTTTCTGAAATGAGAACTTAGCCTGGTCAAAATAGACATTCAAGATTAAATTAATTCGCATAAAGCTGAATGAATCGTTGGTATGAATATTAAGAACACTCTTTTTTATTGGTCTGAGACTATCCATACGTAATATTATAAATGCGAAAGTAACTCTATCTGTTACGCTTTCACGATGAAACGGCTGAACCGATGTTAATGAAATTTGGCATGAAGATAGTTTGAACCCTGGGGAAGGACATAGGCTACTTTGTAATTTGTTATTTCGTCTGCATACACGATAACCGACTTTCACGCGGAAGAAGTCGCGGGCAAAAGCTAGTTGTCAATAATCCCTACCGAACAGACTTGTGCAAAAAAAAAAATGTTCTAGGTCAAATGTTGCTAAAAACGTTTTTTTTGCATTTTTTCGCTAAACGGTAAGTTTTGTCATAAAAATAGGGGAGACAAAAATAAATATTGTTTTTCATGCAATTATCTATAATATTGTTCTCACACTTAATTTCGGAGATATATTAGCGAGGCAAAAAGAAGAAAAAGTTGTGTTCTTCTTCATAATATGCACGTTTCCGCGCCAGCATTGGTGTATTTGGCGCGTTTTTTTTAACGTGTTTTCCCCGGTAGGCTTATTCCACGATCTATTGTGGTGCTGTTGAGTTAAAAATATTTTATCAAATATAAATTGTACGACAGCGTCATCAACTGCTTACCCCCTATGCGAAGAAATTTCAACGCGCGGGGGGTTAGCAGTTGATGACGCTGTCTACGTTAAGTTATGACTGGTAGGAGTAATTTGTAAAAATTATTCGCCTGATTGATAATAATCATCTAACTAATGGAACTTCAAGCATACTGTCTTCTTCTTCTTCTTCATGGTCCTGCTGGGTACAAGTAAATTGTTCAAATAGCGATGCATCAGTTTTCTTTTCGTTGATATTGTAAGAATCCTCTTCTAATACAGCGATACAGATTTTAATTTAATAAATTAACAAAACACTGCAACAAACAAATACTAGCTTTATGAATCAGGGTACCTACTACTGCATGGGTTCTCGGGTTTTGGTTATGGGTGTTCGTCTAGGCTATATATTAGGACCAGTTTTAAAACTGAAGATCGATATATGCGATATGTTGAGTAATGCTAGATTAGCATAAGTATATTAATTATCTTGATTATAAATCTACGACGAATGAGGTAATTGTAGTTTCTATGTAAAAATGTAGGTAAAAAATATCAGGAATGTCCAATTTTAAAAAACAAAATTAGATAAGTAAGAGAATTACACTATTGTACAATTTATTATCCTTATTTTCAACTAGGTACCTATCATTCATTAGTAATATAAAAGGTAACCTATCTTAAGATCGCGACGAAAAATCGGATTAAAATATTAGTAGGGGGCGTGTATCTCATCTAGATTATGCGGATTTTAAAAAAACATGTTTTTCCGCATATTACGACTCACAATATCACTAACATGCGCATTACAAGAAGTCGAAGGCCACTGGCGCGATAATGTTTGTGCGTGTACGCCGTTTTTCCTAATTGGCAAATGCGAATATATTATTTAATGTACTAGATATACGGTTGAAAGTACCTCGTATGAGTTAGTATTTTTTGAAGCCGCTTGTTAAGCCTGACCTTGTGGTTTAAATAATACGCAACAAGCATCGTATGGCGCCATCGGTCCTCTCAGCTAGTCGTAAATATACGTCACGACACACCCATTCCTAGACTAATAAGGTGGCTGTATTTTGTTACGTCGCTTTAATACCACAGATAATAGATGATCAAACGAACTTACCTATGTGAAGTTCGATCATTATTATACGAAGTGCTTCGTTCGAAGATATATTTATAACAATGCAGCATCTTCGTGTTACTCGGCAACTAAACGCAATTTTCAGAGCTAAAACTAAACGTAAGTATTAGTGTGCGTTATCTGTGTCCTAAATGGGAAATGTCATTAATTTTAGATTCTTGTAAGGTCATCTCAATTTTACCTGGGGTGGGGTGGGTAGGGAACATATATCTTCGAACGAAGCACTTCGTATAATAATGATCGAACTTCACATAGGTAAGTTCGTTTGATCATCTATTATACTGCGTGCTTCGTTCTCGATATATTTATAACAATGCAGATGTTTAGAGAAATAGTAGGTAAACTTGAGATGACCCTGACCCAAATGTCCTTCAAAACAGATGTTTAAAAAAAATTATAATAAACATAGTTTTATAATAAAACATTTTCATTTTTTTTTTTTTTTCTAATTAAGCTTAATTACAGGCAGGCATCATATTAGTAATAATCAATTACCTATTCAGCCTTATTCAGTAAAATAACCATCTTATCATACCATGCTTTGTCTTGATCACCCATTATTCTTGATGACCCAGTGGTTAAGGCAGTTCTCGGGCACAAGCAACTACCAATGTGAGTTTCTCAATTCCACATGTACTTTCTAAGTTTATCTTGGACATCACTGACATTGATGAAGGAAAGACATCCGTGAGTAAACCTGGACTTACAGTAGGTAAATTAAAATTTTAAATCACCAATCTACCTTGAGCAAGCGTGGTAATCACAGCTCGTACCTTCTCTGTATGAGAAGAGGCCTTTGCCCTGCAGTGGGACAACTATAGGCGGGCATTATTCATTAATATTAACAGTTAGTAATTTATCATATTAATAATAAGTATTCAATTAATCAGCCTCATTTGGTACATAACCTCAGGTTTTGACCAACTTACAAAGTCATTTATGAGGTCACGTTTAAAATCACAATACCAGTGACAATAGTGTAAACTAAAATATTTCTAAATTTACTATTATTCAGCATTAAGCACAGCATAGGCAACCTTTCCTGAATTAAGAATTGGTTGGCTGTACAATTTTGCAAATGTTCATTATTTGTCCAATCAGTCATCTGTCTGATGATCAGTACCGCAGCCTGAGAGAATATTTTTAATCCAACTACCAGTAGCAGAAGCCGGTATATGGGGTTTTCAAGTGACAAAAAACAACATTATGACCTTATATATCTCTAATAAATCTCATGTTATCACATAATATCCAAGCTGGACAAATTTCAGACTTTGTTTTTTTTTTTTTTTTTTTTTTTAAACCTTTGTAAATGATTCGGCCGAATTGGTCCCGCAGCCGATACTTTAATAATATTAGTAATGACAATATTAACAAAACTTCCACTTGATGTTATAATAGATATTTAACACGTGACTGTGTGTCAAGTAGGCACAATAATTAAACAATCACAATGACCCACCCCTGGGTCATTGCACAGGGAAAGGGTTAAATAAATTATGACTATTACAAGGTTTGTGCTCATTGTGCTGTGCTTAGTACAAACAAAATCATTAGTTTCTTTGAAATTTTAGTCCAAACTTAATGTCATTTTGGGAGTTCACTTAGAACATTATTTGGATAACATGTTTTTCGAAATTTTAGTAATGGTGGTTTCAACTTATAGAATCCTTTATAGAGCCTCTTTATACGATCATCCCCCCCCAATTTTAGAGCCTATTATTGGAGATAGAGCTGACTTAAAGAGATTCAGGGTTCAATAGGCAGCTCCAGAGTCAAATAATTTAGTTAGGAAATACATAACAAATGGTATAGATGTAGTGAATGTGTTTATAATATGTTCCTGACAGAAGGTTCACCAAATTTTATGTCACATTATGTTGCTTTACTGTATTACCTAATGTGATAGGGGGTGCCAAGTGCCAACATGGCATCCATTGATGTGAGGGAAATAGCCCTTTTTTGGCCAAGCTTGCCTGATAATAATCCTGCAATCAAAGTTAATTGAAGGTAAGAGGGTGATGGTCCCTCAAAGGAAAATGTTAAAGATATTTTGAGGTTTAAAATATATCAGCTTCAGGCAAGCATAGTATGCATTATAGGATACCAAGTTTGTAAAGGCCAGTGGAACATGACTATGATACCTGTTGCCTTCTCATTTGAAATATTTTTATTTTTATATTAACTGAATGGAGGAAAAGCATGAAAGAAATTTTCTGTCCAGGACAAATTAGAAGCATCAAAACTGATTGCCTTTGGATTTTCTTATTTGGTTTCCAGGAGGTATAGGAAATATGTTTAGAATTAGTGTGGGATGAAAATAAATCTATTTCAGGTGCAACCTGTTCAGATACAATTTGTAGAAATGCAATGTTTAATTCCCATTCTATGTCTGAAATGATTTTAAGGGACATTTTTATCAACCTATTTATTTTTACTAGACTTAATGTAGGAGGCAAAGAGTTAACTAAGTCTCTCTTTGCACCACTGCCGTTTGAATCTGGCAAAGTTATTTAATTGTGGGTACTGAATACCACCCATTCTGTTTATATAAGATATTGCTGTATTATTATCTGCAGAAAACAGGATGTTAAGGTATTGCTTATAGTTTACAAAATACCTTTAATGCCATAAATATTGCAAGCAATAAATAGTTTATATGGCGTTTTTTCTCATATTTGCTCCAGAAGCCATAGGCTCTTTTCTTTCATTCTGTAAACATCACCCCATCCAGTCATGGAGGCGTCAGTCAACTGTTCAATATCATGTTTATGGTAAGCAGTACTTAGACATACCTACTGTACTAATAATAATTATTAGCCCACCGTAGCAGATATAATTTTATATCTGAACATGTTATAATTATTGATATTACATATACTTATGATGCTCTAAAAGCTTGGTGTAAAGCCAGCCATAATATGTGGTAGCTGGGCAGGCTGAAATTTATAGTACAATTAATTTTGCCAGATGTCTTGTAAAACCACTATTTAGATGTAATTACCTTGAAATGATGTTTTAATATTTGATACTTTATCTTTGAAGAGATGGTCATTTCTTTTCTTTTTTTTTTTTTTTTTTGTGACAATCGCAAAGCAGGGCTGTGATAGTACTATTATATTTTTATCAAAATTTATAATGAATCTCCAGAACTTAAAGAGAACTATTGTTTCTTGAACATTCTGCAAACATGATTCATACTGGATCCTATACATAATAGGTCCTCTAGGATTGAACAGACTTATTACCTTTTCCTCTTGGATATGTTACTACAAACTTATAATATTTGTGAAAATATTAGGTGCAGAGCACAGGCCACAAGGCAGGGCATTAAAATCGTACAATTCACCATATTGAAAATGTAGGTATTTTCTATACTGTGGATTTATATCTATTAATAAGTATGATTCTTAAATTTTTTTTTTTTTCTTTTTCTATAAACACCTGGAAAAGTACAGCCATTGCTGTCCTTTAGTTCTCCATTTTTAAAATGAAAGTTTTCTACATACTTAATCAATGACTTTAAGTTTAATAAGAGTCTTTACATGGCTTGCGAGGGAATATAGCTCCCAATTTTAATAAATTGCTAATAGCAGTATGCATGTCAGTATTATCCTCAGCTGATATTACTAAAGGAGGGTGTCGCACCTAATTCTGGTGCGGTTTCGATACAAAGGTATCTTGTGATTAATTAAGTATGGATCTTATATCTTAGTACATTTTGTTCCATCAAGATTAAGAATGTGTCAGCCTTCCAGCATGACTTACCTCTATGTGCAAGCAGGATCCTCTGAGGCTTTGGATTTGTTGGCAGTGGACTGATAATAGTGGCTATAATATTTCCATGCCTGATTAGAGCATTGGGTCTTCTTGTGTCCGTACCTTGCTGTTGTCCTCGGGTTGTAGCGAGGAGAACCTTGTGAGTTTCCTTTAGGTTTTTGATGGACAGGCCACTTTGTTGTCAAGTTTTCAATAATTTGATCTTCTCACTAAGATTAACTTCATATATATACTTCACTATAGCACTTCACTATATTTGCTTCACTTAAAACTTTTTAAGTATCCATAACCAGGAAGATTAAGTTTCTCCTTGGTTTTGTTATAGACAGTCCAATGCCTAGCTGGTTGTTTTCCAACTATCTTTTTGTCTTTGTTGACAATAATATAGCTAACCAAAGCAAAAATCCCAGGATTAAGCTTCGGTGCATTCATTAAAGGGTCATTTTCTGGAATCAATTGTTCCATAAATTTTTTGTTTTGTCTCTTTAAGAAGACCATTATCGCTCCAAATATGAGCCAAGTCACTGTTTTTAGTGGAATCGTAATTATGCAGGCTTATCTGGCATGAGATCCCCTAGTGCTAAAAGTACCACCGAACTTATAGTTGGTGTTATTATAATTTGTCCAGGTTCTTTTGGAATCGTATCTGTCATAGGTCATGGTGGCATATATATCTTGTGGTAGGTACCATTGCAATGAAATCGACTTTCTTTCGAATTATTATCAGTAGGTACTGTAATCTGAAAAGCTATACTTACCACTGGAAGATGTGTACAAGTGATTGGTAAAAACTGCTTATTGGGGCCTCGCAGGCTTCACATAAGAGTAAAGATATCGAATCTAGTGATCTCGTCCGTACATCACGTGTACGACCCGAGTCTAAGGACCTCGTCCGTACATCACGTGTACGACCCGAGTCCAGTGAGCACGTCGATGTATCTCGTACACCACCCGTCTCAACCGGTACAAAGGTTATTAAAACCTTGCGGCTTTAACTGCTATGAAAGTCAGTAGCCGTACCGGTAAAATACCAATCACATCACAAGACATTTTGTTACCTGGAACCTGGAATACTAGAAAGTGGTCGGTATCACTTTTTCTCTATGTAGGTAGGTAGTAATGTAAATATTTTTCTTCATAACGCCTTTTAGGCACACTTGTGATTGAAATATCCACAATTTAACTTTCAAACAATAAAATTTACTCAAATAACTACAGAACACAGTGTTAGTTGCCGCGCAAACGAAAACAATGACATTTCCCATTTAGGACACAGATAACGCACACTAATACTTACGTTTAGTTTTAGCTCTGAAAATTGCGTTTAGTTGCCGAGTAACACGAAGATGCTGCATTGTTATAAATATATCGAGAACGAAGCACGCAGTATAATAATTTGATATTGTCTCAAATATCTATTAATGATCAGTTTTAAATGTGCCTTTTTAATATGGAAGCTATTATAGATAGACTGCGACATACGCTGATGATACGGCGCTTCTGTCGGCTCATAGCAACCCAGAAACGGCATCATCACAGTTGCAAAACCACCTGACAGAAGTTTAGATGTGGCTGAAGCATTGGAGAATAAAAGCCAATGAGAGCAAATCGGTACATGTAACGTTTACACTTAGGAGAGAAACATGTCCACCGGTAACGCTAAACTGCAAAGTTATCCCTCAAGAAAATAACTCAAAATACTTGGGCATGCACCTAGACAGGAAACTTACATGGCAAAAACATATTTGGACAAAGCGCAAACAACTAGATGGAAAACTGCGGTCACTGAACTGGTTATTGGGACGCCAATCACAATTAAATCCTAACAGCAAGATGCTATTGTACAAAACCACCATAAAACCAATCTGGACTTACGGAATACAACTGTGGGGAACGGCCAGCAATAGTAATATAGATATCCTGGAGAGATTTCAGACCAAAGCTCTGAGAACAATGTTTGGCATACCTCATTGTATAAGTAATAGATACATATACCTCGACCTCGGCCTAAAAACAGTTCGACAGGAAATAGCTCAAAACAGCCTGAAATACCAGGAGAAACTGACCGTCCATGTAAACAAACTGGCACACGCTCTGAGCGGAGAAGGCGCACTTCAGCATACCCGGCTAAAAAGAAGTGACATACCAAGCGTACATAAAAGATTTACCACTTGACATCAAGAGAGTCGTGTGAAAAGTTTCATACAAGCATGGCTCTTGAGGAAAACATAAACTGAGAAATCAAACAAAGAAGTGGCTTATTGTTGGAAAACAGATTCCCATGAAGCTGAAACATCAAAAAAAAAAATGTATAGATAAGCACATGACCATATTCATAGACATCAGCCACACACCACACCTCCAAAAAACACACATTGGAAATGAAACTACCCACTTTTTTATTGTTTTTATTTTATTTTCTTTAATTACAAATTCCTAATATTAAAACCTATAACGATTAAAACATAATAACTTCAAAATTAGAGATTGAAATTATTTTGAAAAATACTAACCAATAGGTATTGATTTTAGATAAAATAAAGACCTTAATTTAAAGAGAAGGAAGTTCCCATACAGTCTGAATTTGAAAGGGGCAGTTGAGCGGGCAACTGCGATAACTGAACATTATTTTGATAAGTGTAATATAACAAATTATTTCCGTCGTCCCGTCTCCGACTCTCCACCCACTCACCCAGTAGGTATACCGAACATTTTATGACAGCGTAGCAGTATTTGACCTATATCTCATATTCACACTAAAAATAAATGACAAACACTCGGCAATTATTTTAAGCAGGGGATTTTTTATATGTCAAGTTTAAATAGGTGGGCGAATACTAACCAGTATTCGGCCACCTATTTAAACATCTACACAAATTTCAAGAATCCCAAAGGGGGCCGGGCCCCGTGAAAGCGAAAGCTTATCGACAAAGGACGTCATTTTATTGTTAACAGTTATTAATGAAAAGTGTAGGACAACAATCATAGGCGTAGGATTCGATACAGGGTCCAGTTGTTGGCCGTAAGTAGGTAATTATTTATTATCAAAAGTAGATGATTTTTGTTTTCTTTTTGTGAAAAATCTTAAAGTAGAATAAACTAAGTATCTCCAAATATTGATAATAAATAATTACCTACTTACAATTAATGCCCATAGCCATAGCGTAGATGCCGCCTAAGAATTATTGTTTATAGTGTTAGTAATATTCTACGAAAGCTTACACAATACGCCACCCGCCCGGGTAGCCCGGGGCAAGTAGTACAATTAAGTATTCTGTGCTGTGGCATGGCGTATCTTTGATACGTCGCGGGCGGGCGGCATCGGCAGCTATGCCCTGGTCCATTCGTCGTAATGAGACAAAAACAACAACTGCATCAAAATGCGAGAAGTGAAGTGCCTAAATTGTAATCTTATGATTATGTCTATGATTAAAAGCCAAACCACCAGAAATTAAGCCAAGTAAAAATACCATAATGGATTCCATGAACATCTTATCGATGATAGATGTTCATGGAATCCAAAAGAAAGATAAAGATAATAAATTTAATAGGTAGGTACCTATAAAGGTATCTAATTTAGTAGGTATTCAACTGAAAAGTATTACTTCCTGGCTGAGCCACTAGAATGTATAAGAAACAGGTTTTTCCCAAGGAGGATGTCAATGCCACATATTTGCGAGGCAGAGGCAATCAATCAAATTGCTATATAAATATATGGTTAATAATAAAATACAAAATATGCATAGGTAACAAATAATGAAGAACAGCGTGGGAAATCAGCGTGTTGGCTAGCGCAATGCGTTTTGTGCTGATAAACAAGCATTGTTTTTGTTTACGACACTTCGGTAGTTCGGTTATATGTGTGACAGTGTGACTAACACCCAGGTAGAGTGTAGTAAATATAAATGCAAATTGAACTGCTACAACGGATAGTGCGAGACTTGTTGTTGTTTACATTCCTAGAGTTCGAGATTGAGTTACCTACCTACTTTTTGTTTTCAATAAGCCTCTGATAACCAATCATGAAACAAGCATGAAACGTATAATATGTATTTTAATTGAGCACCGTCGGTCTAAAGGTGTAATTTAATAACTGAAATCCCAAAAACAGGAAATTGTAATCATCGAACAACTTTTAGTATAGGACCAAACCTGAATTCATGACTATAAATTAGCTGATCCGTACATTTCAGTTTTCGTAGCTCAACAAAATGAATGGATCAGCTGAAATTGTTTTCTTGTATTCAAGGTTGATTCCATTAAAAGTTGTTCATAATGTTAAGTTCAAATGCCCCTTTTCAGGTTTTCAGTTAATTCAATTACACGCTGTATAACTGCCTACTACTTAGTGCATTATGATATTTATAAACGGGTTCGACTTCAGTAAACATAAGTCTTCTACAAACACAAAAAATTATTCTACTCCTCTATGACATAACATTCCATCAGATATCTGGATGGCAATCTCATTACACTCTACCATATTGGGCATCTTGTTCATGTCGGCAACATCCACAATTAATTTCCTTTTGCATTGCGTGTTCGTAAACTTGCGAGGTAAAGTAACTTTCGTAACAGCGATGGCGCGACATCACGCCATGTCGCGCGATCGACCCAGCGGGGAGCGTTCTCGATACCTAAGTAGTGCGAATGCGAACGTTCGAAGCACATGGTCGGTGGTGTGAGTTGTATGACTGATATTGTGCGGTAAATATCATTAATACATTATCAACACTGAGCTGCTACGTCACGCGACGTCAGCCCATGGACGGTTCTTGTTGGTCGCTCTGGCAAAGGCATCGGCCCACCCACACCAGTCACTCACACTCACCAACACAAAGGCCTGGCAGTTTACTGGTAGAGTCGGCGCGAATAACACGTGTCGAAATCTTACTTGTGTTCGGAATTGTGTACGAAAATTACAGCTGACTGTATAATTATTTATAATTTACATGAAACATTTTGTGCCTTAGAAAGTTGACAGTGAAGTATAACCTCTTCAACTATTCCTGACTAAGGTGTGTTTTTTAAACATTTATAATTTGATTTTTCTTTCGTTTCAACGTTGTAATTTATTTAGAAATAGATTTATGATGTAGGTAAGCACGGAACTACATACATGCAGTTTTAGTATTAACGTGTAGTTTTTTTACTTGTTTCATTTTTATTGTTTTGATTAGATAAGGAATTATGAAAACACTGCTTAGGTAGGTAATTACGTACCATCGATCACTAATAAAGAATCGTACTTTGATTTTAATTAAATGACACCTGTTGTGTCAATAAGCGAATTAGCTAGGTAGTCTCCTTTCTTTTTATTTGATCAGAGGCTAGCTCATTGATAAATTTTAACTTTAACTTACTACTGAGTAATTACGTAGCTAGTAGCTACCTATTTATTTGTTATTTTGCTTTTTGTGTATTTATTTAACTCTACTCTGAATTAGATCCTGTTTTACTGTTTGACATTCGTCATGTTCTTGTGTAATAAATATATAAATCACTTTTATTTACCCTAATGCTGTTGCACTATGTTTGTATAGTGTTATTTTGAAACGAATATATTTCATTTGCACACACAGGCCTTCATGCTTTTATATTCCTCATGTTTTTACTTGGCTTGCCGGTCGAGAAAGTAAGCATTCATCATAAATTTTAAAATAAAATTATTTATATTTAAGACGTGACCTTTGAGTTATTATGAACGTCTCTATCTCTATCTTGCAGTTAGGTAGCGTAACATAGTGCCTACCTTCTAATGTTTTCTGTGGTTATACCAATTTCCAGTCATTCATTATTCAATTCAAAATAACTCCAATATTTTAGTAAACAACAAAACTATTATTGTTTGTTTAAATCAAATAGATAGTTAATGTATTCATATAATGACAGTTGTTAGAATTGTTTTTCTCGCTACTGCTTGCAAACATGTGAGTCATAGGCAGGATATAATACCTAGAATAGAATATTAACTTGTAGAAACGTATTAGCCGTGTCCACTGGACTGTAGTGTCCAGCAGAAGCGCAAACAATCGATCGATCCTTCGCCTTGATGATCTTGGCTTGGCTTTGAAACTAGTTTCCTTACACTCTGATGGACCTCGCATAATTGATCGCCCCTACCTCTACACCTGTTTTTTGGAGGATCAAGCAATAGGTTACCTAGGCTTAAAATAATAAGAGGTTAGGTAAGTAACTACTAAAAGTCTAGTTCATATGGGAGTTCGGTTTAGCTTGTTCTGCTATACACGATACGAATATCTAAAGCAATAATAAAATACTTACTTAACAAGTATTTGACGACACGGTTGGCGCAGTGGCTGAGCGATTGACTGCTGCGCACAGCGCAGCGTGTTGCGGGTTCGATTCCCGCCCAGAGTAAATATTTGTGTGATGAGCACTTGTTTTTGTCTTTGAGTCAGGGTGTTGTTTATCTATATATATTATGTATGTATTTAAAATGTATTTGTGTATGTATATCAGCTATCTGATAGTACAGGATCTCCCTAGTTTGTGGTCAGGTGGCCATGTGTGAAATGTCCCCACAATTATTATCGTAAACATAGGTGCGCTTAGTAGGTTACAGACTCAGACCAATAAAAAACTTACAGATACCCATCGCATTTTGTTACGTAAGTAAATATAAAAACTAATTTACAGATTTGATCAGGTCATACAAATAAGACGTATTACATTACGTAGGTACTTACGTCTATCGATAATTAAGTTATCGCAGTTGTGATAACCATTTTATAGTAGGTAGGTAGACATCTATCTATCTTCATTTCTCTTTACAAAGGAAAAAATACCAAGCAAAAGTTAGCAAGGGTGCTAACTTTTGCTTGGTAATTTTTCCTTTGTATTTCTTTGTCTCATTTCCACACTAGGTACTTATTTTCTTTTTTGCAAACAATGGTACTTAATGCAAAAATAAAAAGAACAACGCTTGCCCGCATTATGAAATAAAAGTCAATCGTATCAGCTATGCAACGGATCGGCATTGCCTTAAAACAAGCCGTATATCATTATTTCTCCATACAGCAACGCACACTTGTCTTCGTAACAGCATCACGCAACGCCTTGGTTGACGACAAACCGATGAACCATGATGTGAGGTGTTTCCGAACGATGCAGAGCTATGTCGGTCATACTCACCAGTCATCACAATGATTAATAAACTTATCGTTTTGTAAGATCCCCTGCTCATTGCCCCTGCTGGTCATAAGTAATCCTCCTCATGTCCGTATTAACTATGGGTAATAGTTTTTACTCAATCGTCGTAGTTTCATATATAGGTACCATCACTATCTTAACATGATGGCCTTGTAACGCGGCTTATTATGTCACATGAGTGATATTCTCAACAAAAAAACACATTTACTTATACCTACACTAATATTCTAAAGAGGAAAGATTTGTATTGTTGTATGATCAGATTTTAAAAATTCTTTCACCATTAGAATGCGACCCTAATCCCTGAGTAACCTAAGCTATATTTTATCAACCGACTTCAAAAAGAAGGAGGTTTTCAATTCAACTGTTTTTTTGTACCTATATTTGTTACGCGATTTCTTCGGCAAATGTACAGAAACTCTTGAACCTTATTCTTTAACCATAAAGCTGAAAATCGATTAAAGAAATGTGACAGATTGTAGTAGCTTGATGGCACATCAAGCTACTACAATCTGTCACATTTCTTTAATCGATTGCACATCAAGCTACTACAATCTGTCACATTTCTTTAATCGATTTTCAGCTTTATGGTTAAAGAATAAGGTTCAAGAGTGATGGGGAAAATGTGACAGTTTCGGGTAGGTTGACCTGCTGGCGTCTGTACATTTTTTTTTTTTTCGTATGATAGGGCATTCAATCCGTTCCGTTCATTTAATCCGTTGTTCTCAATCTATAAGTGTGGTCCCATATAAATTTCATCAAAATTGATTCAGCACTTTTTGAAAAAAATCAACAAATACCCAAAAATTGTACATAGACGACGTTTTAGTTTCTTCAATCTTTGGAGTATGTAGTTACTTTCAATCTCTGATTTAACTGTGTTGCCGTTTCTAATGGATTTTAATGAGACGGAGGTAGGTACTGAAAAGCGCGAAATAAAAGGCTTTTTAACCGACTTAAAAAAGGAGGAGGTTATCAATTTGAATGTTTGTATTTTTTTTTTATAATTATGTATGTTCGGGCATAACTCTGTCTTATAGACGAATTTGCAAAATTCGAAAAAAACGAAAGGTGGTGTTTATTCCGAAATGGTCCCATATAAATTTTACCAAAATTGAGTGATTGAGACCTTTTTGAGAAAATCAACAAATTCCCAAAAAAAATACTTAGACGACGTATTAGTTTCTTCAATCTTTGGAGGATTTACAATCTCTTAATCTCTCTCTCTCTCAAGTGTGTCGCCGTTTCTTAATGGATTTGGATGTTAAGGCAACACTAAAAAGAGAAAAAAAAAGTTAATAAAAAAAAGAAAACCGCCTTCAAAATCTAAAAAGTGATAAATAACTTTAGCACAGAACACACATTACTTTACTTTCGGAAGTCGGTGGCAATACAAAACAACAAACTCAAAGCCACCGCCACCACTGAAGGCGGTTTTCTTTTTTTTTTTACTTTTTTATATAAAAAAGACAACCGCCTTCAAAAACTGAAAAGTGAAAAATAACTAACTTCAGCCTGAACATACATTACTTTAGTTTCAGAAGTCGGTGGCAATACAAAGCAACAAACAGAACAAAGCCACCGACTTCCGAAACTAAAGTCCTGTGTGTTAAAGTTATTTTTCAGTTTCCAGTTTTTGAAGGCTTTTTTATTTAAAAAAAATAGGGATCCGTAAGAAAAATCACTCGTACGAAGTCACAGGGAAAGTGCTAGTGTTTACATAATAACTAAACATTCTATTGCTCCCAATGAAGAATATCATTGATTGCTCCCTTGTATCTCTCCCTATATTTTCCATACCTAGTAGGTATCACTGGCTTGCCTAGGAGTCAAAGTTAGGGCAAGCCTGACAGATGTCTGATGTCAGATGAATAGCTACCTACTTAGAGATATTTCATTTGTGCTGTCTTTTTATTGTCTCGCATTATGACTGCAAGCCTGGCTTTTGGGATTTAATGGAAGGCACGCCACTGGTAGGTATGTAGGGGGTAATCTCCGAAACTCCTCATCCGATTTAAAAAAATCTTTTTTTTTTTTTTTTCAAAATAGGCTTGCGTTTGACCACAATTCACCTGATCGTATGTGATGCGGCCAAAGTTGGAACACGCTTGCCTAAGATGAACCGGTTAACTCGTGCCTTAAAGATACCCAGATTATACTTATCAGGGAACAGAGAGGCGGAATTCCACAGTCGGCAGTTCGCACAATAAATGTGGAGTCATAGCGCTTGGTTCGAGACCGTGGAACTTCAACTTTTACGTATAGGAAGCTACGTAATCCCTGACTCCCTGGGTGCTATAAAAAAGGAGCTCTACTTTTTTCTGTAACTATATCTAGACTCTCAACCTATATCTATCGACTAATACTATTGTTGTTTTGTCATAATGATTATCTAATATACCTACTTACCAATATTATACAAGGTAAGTACATCACTCTATCACTACATCAGTCAAAAACATTTTTCTGACACATTTAAATGTATTTTTAAGATACGATAACATTAATCGATTGATAACGTTAACTTCAGCGTCAAATCGGCCTATTTCTCAGATAAAATCAAAAACTATGATCTTCGTGTTTCAACAATTATTATTAATACTTCGACTTTAAAGTCTATTCAATAACTTGACAGTTGAAGGGATACCAGAAATTGAGAAATTGTCAAAAAAAATTAGTGAGGTGGTATAAGAATGAACGAAATTGAATGAACTTAAATAATGTAACTTATACGCAAACATGTTATTTGAAATTTAATAAGTTTTCTTAAAAACACGATACGTATAGGTACACTATTAAAAATCTATACACACACATCACATCCATGATCTGTATCTTCACACTATTTAATTGACAAAAGTAAAATAATATGATTTTAATTTTGTTTCTATTAGAAGAAAAGGAAAGGAAATTACTTTTATTAACAATTATTAATTGTTCTTATATTCCACTTCTTACACATAAAAAAGTTGTATTTATATTAAACCATTTTTATCATTTGTTTTTTACGCAAAATCGTTCACTATCCCAACACTAAAGTTTTTGTATAGTACCTATCTATTTTTTGAACTGTCAAGTTAAAGTCAAATAGGTATAACTATGTGGTCCTGTTGAATAAACACGAGTGTGGTCATGGTGTTGGACTGTCGGTACACGTGAAGAGTTGTGATACGCTTGACTGGCTAACAGATAAGGTTTCATAAACAGATGTTTGTTCCTCAATCGCGTTGCTAGATCCGTTTACTACACGTTTACTAGAGGTGTGATCTTGTTGGAACTAAATAAACTAAGTATAAGTCAGTCAGTTTGCATAATCTATTAGAAGAACGTGTAGTCAACAGTCTCGGACTACAAACAAAGGCGAGATAAAAAAAAAACAAACACCTTGTCCCTATCAAAAGTACAATCGTGGCGACACGAATAATTTATTTTGAAGTATGTCAAACAAAAGTATGTAATTTAGCTCTAGTTTTCAATATTGATAAACACAAAAAATATGCGCATATATTATTTATTATAATATTTATAATAGGTACACACCAACCTAACTAAAAATGATATAGGTACCTAATATGAACTGGAACAACCAACTATTATGTAGAGGAAGTGGTTAACAGTTGTTGGACGTAACCCAATAAATTAAGATAACAGTACCAACAAAACAATAGAGCTGATAAATAATGAATCAGATGGCAATACAACAGCTGTAGATTTAGCGAATTATGAATTTGAATAACATTTTTAACTTGTTTTGTGCTAAAACTCGTAGAACTATAGAATATTGATGAGGTGTTCAATAAAGAATTAAACAAGTCCAACCTTGGCGCGTTGGCGGTCATACGGATTTATGTCGTTTTTCCTTGAGACTGATGAAAACAAAACATTTTTAACACTTAGTAGCTTTCGTACAATTAATGCTGTCCAATATACTAGTAGTAGTAGTATGACGGGCTGTACAGCAGTATATACAGCGTGTCCGCAACTCCACATCCAAGCGCGTATTTTGCGTACAGGTCCAATATACTAATGATTAATTTTGTGCAACCATTTTTGTTCACCCATACATTGAACTCTAGTTGTATGATTAACCAATAAGTATGTGAAACAGTTGAAAGGCTTAGGTAGGTAAACGCTTTACATTTTCCAACGGTTCCAGCCGCCGCAAAAATCGAATTAGTCCGTCAGATAGATTTCCAAAAATTATTGGACACGTGTTTTTTCTTTTTTCACGTAAACTAAAAATGAAGATACAGTGCGTCTAAAACTCGTGTGACATCACTATGTCAGTTTACGGGCAAAGTGACGTCACAAACCCCCACTCATGATCTTTGATGCGTTTTATCTTCGTCAGTTTTTATTGATTTGATAAAACAAAAAATACGTACCTATCCAATATTTTTCGATACCTAATCTAAATGACGGACTAATTAGTTTTTTTTGGTAAAATACCCTATTGGATGTCTGCAGTTTAACTCAGTAGACATTGAACTTCAAGCCCTTGGAACTAAGAATAAGTTCAGCTGTCATTCAGGTCTCCTTGGACACCTGCCATTTTGTCCCATGTGGATACGTTAGTTGGTGTACTCACTGTCCATCAATGTACTTACCTATACAGATATTTTCGTATACTACTGTCTTTGAAACACTGCTAAATATTTTATTCACGTTTCTTGCCTTCCAAGGTTAACTTAAAATTTTGTAACACATTGTTTTTTTCGAAATTGGTGCTTAAATATATTTTCACAATTTTTATATAATTTTATAAGATTTTTTAGTCGTGCAAAGCAATTCTAACTACGGAACAGAAACAAGACCTACCTTTTTAGGTAGTACGTCACGTACACACGGCTACACATCAAGCTATACATTTCCAATATAAACAGACCTCGCATTGTACGGAAATTTTATACAATGCGAGATCAGCATTAACTGGAAATGTATAGCTTGATGTGTAGCCGTGTGTACCGTACACCTATTATTGCTTCCTCTAACCTTTAAAGAGGGCAATTCCCTATCATTTTCACCATCCGGTAAACTAACCTTCACAAACTGGCATCAGTCAGCAACTCAGCGTCGCATTTCTACGGTAGTATTTTATACCAAGTGAGCCTGTATCACCTGCTAGTCACATTCTCTCGTCTTGAATTAGCGGTTGTTTGCACAAGTGCTTTTTAAATTTAACTTTGTTTTTTTTTATTGAACTTACTATTTTACTATTTGATATTGGATTCTCAACACTAGGATTAACGCACAGGTTTAAAAAATCATCCGGACAACGTCAAGATAAGTACTTCAATACAAAGACATTTAAATATTACTTAAGTCTCTTTACCTTAATATAATTAAGTATGTTAATTTGAATTTACCGCTAAGTAGGTATGTACCTACAATTTATTTTGTATACTTAATACCAGATGTCCTGAGAATTTGCCTTGCCATTTTTAGAAATAAATAATTGTGAGCAGATAATACTGGGAGCATGGTTCTCGGCTGACCTGTTATCTCTTGTCTAGCACTATCGCTTTATTCTCCAATCGCGTGCGGTCTATCAGATACAAATGGTCATCAAAGTGAAACAGCGTCAAGCGCGGATCCACCCGTTTAGTCGCAAAACGTCTAATTCTCGAAATGTCCAGCGGCCGCAAAATGTCCAGTTCGCAGAATGTCCAATTCGAAAAATGGCCAGTTCGCAAAACGTCCATTTCGCACAATGTCCAATTCGCGATATGTCCAGTTCGCAGAATGTCCAATTCGCAAAATGTCCAGAGGTCGCACAATGTCCAATTCGCAAAATGTCCAGTCGTCGCAGATTGTCTCCTATATTCATCATAACCTTGCCACCCCACTAATTGAATCAAGAGGGTTTTAATGAGTAGTTATTCGTTAAAATCGGTTTTATTTTTGACATATTTATTTTAATACAACATAAAATATAAAATCAACATTAAAAAAACAAAAACGTTAAATTGCGGTCCAGTGATTGGTAATTTTGAATAATCGTAGTGGGGTGGCAACGTTATGATGAATATAGGAGACCATCTGCGACGACTGGACATTTTGCGAATTGGACATTATGCGACCTCTGGTCATTTTGCGAATTGGACATTCTGCGAAGTGGACATTTCGCGAAATGGACTTTTTGCGAACTGGCCATTTTGCGAATTGGACATTCTGCGAACTGGACATTTTGAGAATTGGACGTTTTGCGCCTAAACGGATCTACCGTTGTGGGCACGCTAGGCATGCCCACAACCCACCCACAAATGAATTTTCAAATAGTTACGATATAACTGCTTCTATTTAGCTAAGAATATCGTGTCAGTCAGCGACCTCAATAGTTTCTACGAAATCTTAACTATACGCGACTGATTGGTAGTTTTGTATCTTGAGTGGCGAGCAACATTGACTAATATCTTGCTTGGCAGTGATGCCTAGTTATAGTGCATGAACCCAACAACCCGCCTCATATCTGCTCTAATAATAAACACTTCGCTATTTATGTCCATGTATGTACCAAATTCGTTTTAAAACCATTCTAGTTATAGGTATATATTAATAAGTAGGTACGCAGAATTGGGACGAGAATGTAAGTCTTGATGCGATCTAAGTCTAAAATGGTCGTAGTGTTTAGATAGTTAGACTATAAAATAACCATTACTGTTGGCGTGCACTTGTCTGTACAACAGAAGGTGATATTTGAAATACTCGATTGCGCATAAATAAGCGATTTATCTGTGTTTTACGTATTAGACCGGATAAGATTTTCTTAATCTATCTACGTACTTACTTGGAAATAGGGTACAAACATAGATATCCGTGGGTACAAAGAATCTTAATTCAAATTTAATAATCAGAAAGGTACGTCGCTGCTAATTACAATCTATTAGGTACGTAACAATACCCAAGTAGGTAGTTTGCATATTTATTTAGGACAGGAAAAGGACAGCATAAAGTTAATGATACCACAAGCAAGACTGGTCGCATCATTTCCTCATTTGATTCCTCATGATTTATCAAGTTGTAATTAACACGAATTATTTCTATTGTTTCAGGAAGCCTAATGTTTTTGATCTCAGGCCCAAGATGGGGTAATTAATAGGACATTAAGTGATTAAGAGTACCGTGTTTATTGAGTGAAGTGAAGAGTATAGTTCAACAAGAGACTGAAAAATCAGCAGCCATGTATTCTATGAACTATATTGGCAAGTTCATTGCGAACTTTCGCGAGTTCTACAACGAAATCAACGGGGCCACGCTGACTGGCGCCATTGACGTGGTCGTGGTTGAGCAGCCAGATGGCAGCTACACGTGCTCACCATTCCATGTCCGCTTTGGGAAGCTCGGCGTGCTACGCTCCCGATTCAAAGTGGTGAGATATTTCGATTATTTCTTAGAATAAGAGACAGTTAGTCACTCTCTACCACAATAAAATTCTAGGACTTCAGCGTATTAAAGCGCCATTTTTTTTTCAGAGTTGTGTAGGAATTTTATATGCATACTTCCCGTTTTACAGATCTTATTTACTCAAGTGGAGACAAGCAAGAATGTGTCGCGTAATTTGTATAAATAAGGTAGATGATGATGCTATAGGTAGAGGTACCTATAGCATCTGGGACGTGTTTTTTTTCTCTCATAGGTGCGCACGCTGAAAGTAATGTATCAGCTGTTTTATGAGTGACTATAAAGGCAGGTAAATAATTACCTATACCAATGTACGTAAATGACTTCCAAGCCTTATGCATATTATTGTGCAGTTGGTCTTTTGGTGGAAACTATTTGGATCATTATAATTTGCGTTACGGTGGAAAAAGCAAGCCGCGTGCATAGACATTTAGAATGTGTAGCTATACAAATAAATTAATTTAAGTGTCTGTTTCTAATATGAAAAGAACAGCTTTTTACTAAATGCATATTATGATATTTTATAATGGTACCTACCTAGGTAGGTAGGTACCTACATACTTTAAACCAACAAATCATTTTTTTTTGTTTGTTTAAATGTCGTTCCGGCTAATCTCCAAAACGGCTAGTCTGATTTTGACTAATAGATAACTGATGTTTTAAGGAGTAACAGGATAATTTAATTTAAGAAAAGAATTTGGGTCCCGCGCAATAAATTAAACTCACAGATAACCGATATGCACGTGGAAGAAGTCGCAGGCATAAGCTAGTAGTTACATGTATAATTGGCCGCAGGTTGAATGTAAATGCCTGACTGTTGAAGTTGATTTTGGCCTTCAAATCAGTCGTCCAACTAAAACATCTCCAATTTTTGCGACACCTAGCGACATGCCACGCCTCTGTAGGTATGTTCTTTCCATAAACGAATGAACGAATGTTTTTTTGCAATATGTCGCCGGTTATTTCAATCTCATTTGCATTTACATATGGCTAAATGGCATAATAGGTAGGTACTTAGTGTTTTCCGCAAAGAGCAGACTTTGCCAGTTAGTATTATCCGAGTTCATCTGGGCCCATGTAAAAAATCTGTACAAACTAATAGGCTCAGATTATTAAACAAAAGGCAGATAACCAGCACGAAAGTAACATGTGAAGCACGTTTTTAGGCAGGTGTGCGTGACAGCACTGTAAGAACACGTTGCCTCTGTGTGCTTGTACGGTTGCTAGGATAACGACAAAATTACCCATAATAAGTATTTCATTATACAGGTATTAAATAAATAATTTATTGTCTCAAAAAATGTAGACTAGAGATCCTACATTGTTGAGTCAGATTGTATTAATTTAATGCAGGACTTTAGGAATTTATTAATCTCAGATTACAAAAATATTCCACCCCTAAGGGTAGAAAATTAAGGGATGACTGAATTTTTTTGGTGTCACCCAATGATATTCTAATAAAAATATCATTGGTGTCACCGTAGGCACTAAAAAGTAAATATAAACTAAGTTTCAATATAAACTAGCAACACTGAATGAGTTTTGTGTTCCAAGATGTCACTCACAATAATAATGAAAATAATTTTCAAATTACAAATTATTAATATTTATCTAAGTAAGTAATATATTCCACCTTCTTTTTTATTTTTGGGAATTGTTTTTACAAATTACAATGTTTAAAAACACAAGACTGCGTAATTCTCAAAAATATTGAAAAAACGTGTGACGTACAGACAGCGTCATCAACTGCTAACCCCCCGCGCGTTGAAATTTCTTCCCATAGCGGGTTAGCAGTTGATGACGCTGTCGTACTAACGATGTGGCGTTTCGTGCTATACTTAATAATATTTATAATAATAATTCATTTATTTCAGGCTGCATAGGCCCATAGATAAATACCTTAACCTAAACATAGATATTTTATAATTTCTAACTTGTGTTAATAGGGACGACTTAAGACTATGTTAGTAGCACTTCACTAAATTGCACTAAGTTGTCTGTGTGCTGTCCTGTGGCACTTGCCCGGGGAAGCGACGGAACATTACGTCCTGCGGCCTAAAGTCTACACCTGACGCGGCTATACTGACTCGAGATTGTATTTGCTTTGGTGGCTTCACTCGCAGTGTTCCGCGCGGTCTATCTGCCTTTTATTTTGTAATCTGAGCAATAGGTAACAAAATGTTGAAAGTTTTTATAACGTACTTGTTCTACCTCTCCATACAGAGTAGCTAGGCACTTAACGATTATTCATAATGACAATCAAATTTTTTATTCGAAGCTCTTCTTGAAATTGACTGCAAAAAGTTGATTGCTGAAATGTTGTCTCTCAAAGTCTCAAGTCATCAATCACAAGAAATAATATTTTTCAAGTAGTTATTACACTAAACTATTGTGCTGACAGTCGAAAGGTGGTTCCGCAAGAGTTAAACTATAAAGTATCTAAATGTAAAGTGGGGTCAAAGCCGTCAAAGACGAAGGAACGGAAAGGAAAGTTTTAGTTTTTCTTCACAGTTCATTAGTCACATTAGATCTTGGCCATCTTCCAGTCGCTAGTCCGCTAAAAAGACATCGACTCAAATGTACCTAGGTACCTAAACCAAACTCCAAATCTCATAAGTACCTAAGTAAGTACTTATTTTAGTAATCGATCACCACAATGATTCATAGTTGTGAAAGACCTGATGGTTAGTTTCAGCCTGCTTTCATGATTCGTCAGCCATCGGTATTCACATATTCGTCCACATTATACAATATACATTATGAATGTATGTACTAATTTTATTTTAATCTAGCTGTGTAGGTAGACGGTGCTCCCCCGTCGACATTCTTTCTCGATGCTCTCTCAGTTGCACGCGTCTCTAGATTATTCACTGATAATACACGTCCATCACAACCTTTAGCAGTTAACTACCTACCTGTACAACGTGTAACAGTGTTGTATCTATACTTACTTAGTACTATAATTTCAACCAACATTAGTAAATAACATATTTATTAAAACCTCACAAAACAAATAGTTAAAGCATTAACGTAAGGTAAGATAATTAATGAATGTGCTTTTAATTTAAGTACTTATGTGTAAATAATGACTCGTAAACTTTAAAAGATAACTAGATAAACAATCGCTGATCATTATTAAAGTCGTTAGTGAATATCTTTCTAATATTTTTAGTTATTGTTTAGTATTATATTAGGGTACATTGCCAAAATGAGCCAAAGAATCTGCGTGTTGTTCGCTACGGGTGAAAATTGGAATAATGCCAAAGTAGGGTAGGATACAATAATTCTCACCAAGAGTCTGATGAGAATTTGGCACAAATATTTTCTTCGTCCGGGGCACCTGTTAATTTTTTACATAGGATAAAACAATTGTCTCGTTCGCATTTTCATTCTAAAATTGGTACGTACTTACCTACTCTGCATTTTTATTATACATATTATTTATACAACTTTAATTTGCTTGCCGTCATTTCCAAGGCTTAATCATAAACTTGTTGACGTTTGTCAAGCATGTCTTAAATGTAAGCAACGTTTAAGGAAGCTATTGTTACAGGTGTCAAGACCTGCAGAGGTGTATTTTAAATTTTACACGAGGTTTACAGCTGAAATAATGAAAGAATATTAGGCATAAAATAATCAATTCATGAAATCTAAACGTTTCAAATCATAAATTTGCCACAGCATCGTAAACAAGATTTTAGATTTGTTTTTAGACCTGAACCTGATGTGGGGTTTCCCTTAAGTGCTTATATTATTTTTATTAGCGATAGATTAGTGAATAACGTACATAGATTCAACGATCTGAAAAAAAATAACAAACAAAAACGTTAAGCGTAGTAATCTATAGAGACTTAGCCATAATTTTGATGAACAGGTGGATCTGGAGCTGAACGGAGAGCCTTTAGATATTCACATGAAGCTTGGTGAGTCGGGTGAAGCCTTCTTCGTCGAAGAGGTGGGCGAGGACGAGGCCGAATGTTCGGCGCACCTGGCCACCTCGCCCATCCCGGCCGCGCGCTTCGAAGATCTGTATGAACCTCGGCGCAGAAACTCGCTTTCCGTCGTCGAACCAGACCATGGACAAGCCTCCGATTATACGAAGAGAAGGTAATTTTTAGTATAAATTCGGGTTTAGAGATCAAAATTCTAACAATGTTAAAGTTTATTTTAAGAACATATTTATTTATGTAGGAAGCATGATTGTTTAATAACATCAAATATTATTATGGTTAAAATGGAAAGTAAGTTTGTTAAATATCACAAATTACATTGCGTCCATTGCGTGAAAACTGTTAGAAAGTGAATTTTCCACTACAAATTTACATTATTCACACTAGCGATTATGATAATTGTAACTGCTCTGTAAAATTGCACACATATCCACATCATCATGAACATCGTTAGATTACCATAAAAGCATAACCATGGTGTTTTTATTCCCACAGATATACAGCTGACGGACAATCAATGCAGAAACCTGACCTAAGTAAGATAACTAAAAATACTACCAAAGACGACAACACGAATAATGACAATGATGCATTATTTGAAATGGACGGCCTCGACGAGGCGACTGACAGAGTAGATCGAGCACCAAGAACATTCGCAGCCACGCAGCTCGGCGGGGCCGAGAGTGAGGCTCACCAAGTAGTGCAGAAGATCAGCGCTCACAATGACTTCAGGCCCATCGAGACCGTGCCACCCAACCAGGACGAAGTTAAACCAAACGGCGGCAATGGGAAGAAAAAGAAGAAGACAAGAAAAGCAAGTTCAAAGAAGCACCAAAGAAAGTCGTCAACTAGTTCTATTTCAAGTCAGTCGGACCGCGCCGGCTCCGAGCAGCGCGCCACACAGCCCGCGCCTATTCCTAACGTCACCGACATCAACTTCTTCAGTGACACCGAGGTTCATGCTGCAACGCTTAGGTAACTTATATCACGTTACATTTGATCTCATCTCAGTGGCGTTCGCGCAATTCATGAAAGTTCCCAGTAAGTTTGTTCCGTGCCCGTTGTTGAGCGAGTGGCCTCATTTCAGTGAAGAGATGTCCAACCTCAACCTGACTGGCGACAACCGCATCCCGCTGGCGTTGTCCGACACAGCGTTTGAGGTGCACGCCGCCCCCAGAAACGCGTAATAATCAATAATGAATAACATCCGTTCACTCACACGCTTGCAATAAGCACGACCCAGTTCATCGTATTGTTAAATAGTTACTGTTCATACTTGTAAATCTCTTCTTGAGAACAATCAACGTTGTAGTTTTCGTAAGTTTCCGCAATCACGCTTGTCGTACAGTCGTTATTTTATAATAGTGTAGTGCACCGCTCAGTACCTATTAATACTATCTCGTGTTGTCTTTTCATCAAATATTTAATTCGCACTTTGTCGTGTCGTGCTTAGTATTCCGCCACCGCAGTAGATGATACATACATCTTTTTAATCTCACTCTACCTATGTGTGTTATAAATACACTATTTTTCGTAAAAGTCATTTAGTCGTAATTTATTATTAGAAAATCCGTATAAGCTGATTGCTATCTTGAGGACTAATTTTGAACAAATCTATTTTTACCCCAAAAAGATAATGTATCTGGGTGGTCAAATTATAGCAATGAATAGGTAGCTGAGTAATTTTCCTCGCCGTTTGGTAATACTACCGATATTCACTTATCAAAATATTTTATTTGTGAATGAGTCACTAGCTCATAATTAAATGGGTATTTCAAAGTCTAAAGTACATTTCTCTGTACAAAGCCCCACATTATGCAATATTAAAAGGATTATTCAATAATTAGCCTAGATTTGCACTTACGTGTTATAGCGTTGTTATACCAGAGCAATTCTTAGGCTAATTAATATCGGAATCCGAAATGAAAACTTAACTTAATTAAGGCCAAAATTAATGTTTAGTTTTCTGTCTACGCAGCGCGGTATGTTTCCTGACTTGCATTCGTAACTAGCAAGGCTACGTCACTAGTAGTAATTCTGCAACTGTTGAACTAATTTTGTTAATTTATGGTACTACAGAGGCTCGCGCAGCGGCACGCCGGTGCAGTCGGACACGGAGGTGGAGCTGGCGGGCCGACAGGGCGACAAGTCGTCCCAGTCGTGGCGCTGGGGCGAGTTGCCCGAGCCTCCCGTGCGCGCGAGCTTGGACTCGCCCCCGAGCGCATCGATCTCAGCCGCGTCGCCGACGTCACCCGACCCTACATCGCCTGCAGAACCCCTCAGCTCAGACGAAGAGCGGCCCAGTCGTCGCGGCGTGCTTAGCGGCATGTTCCGCTTCATGTCCCCGCGCGACACCGACGTGCCCGCCGAGGGCGTCTACCTAGACGATCTGGACCGAGGCCAGGTCGACCCTGATCTCTATTTCCCGAAACACCACGCCGACAGATATCGATCTGGTGAGATCATTTGTAAGTTCTAAATCTGTGGCTTGGTACAAGCAGTGCCAAGGGCATTTTTGGCGTATCAAGTTTTGTTTTCCAAAAAACATAAAAAATAAGTACCTAGTCTATAAAAACTATCCATGTATATAAAAATTAATTTAGAATATTTTTGCGCCGAACAATGACTCCTGCTACTCTTGAGCCAAGCTACAAAAATCGTCATATTAGTTAAACATACAATTTGTATTTGCGTTAGTCTTAACATTGTCTATAAGGTATTCTCATTGACCCAGGTGCAGCTGGTGGCACGCACCCCAGCACCGGTCCCACGGAGGAGGAATACGAGTCCGGTAACGGTCCCTCGCTGCCGCAGTCGCCCGCCTCGCTACCGCCCACACTGGACTCCGATGACGACGAGAAACTTCTAGCCAAGTAAGAAATAGACACAATACTACTATTAAATTTGGTCTTTCATTAGACAGTAAGAGAAATGTATTGTTTAGCACACACTATACAAACTTACCGTGTTATAACCATTTCATAAGACTAATGACTGTTGTGATTTATATGTAAATAGGGTATTTTACCAAAAAAATCTGATTAGTCCGTCAGATTATCGAAAAATATTGGATAGGTACGTATTTGTTGTTTTATCGAATCAATAAAAAACTGACTAAAGATAAAACGCATCAAAGATGGGGGGAACGGGGAAGTGGGGGTTTGTGACGTCACTTCGCCAGTAAAAGTGTACTGACATAGTGATGTCACACGAGTTTTCGAAGCACTGTATCGTCTTCATTTGTTTTTACGTGAAAAAAGAAAAAACACGTGCAATATTTTTTGGAAATCTATCCGACGGACTAATTAATTAGATTTTATTGGTAAAATACCCTATAAGAATAATTTAAGTTGATAGTCAATTTGGGTTCCTGGAAGCACTTAGGGGCTTAGGGGAGGCCTTTGCCCAGGGGAAGGACAGGGTTGGCTAGTTAAAAAAAAAACAATTTGCTAAACAATCCATTTTGCTGACTATCTCATAATATATTTGTAGGTATTTTACACCGTGAAAATGGAGTGTAATCGCTTAATTTTTTTTGCAGGGGCCAAGTCGGTGTATACGTTCAAGAAGAGCGCGTTTCCCGAGCCCTATCATTCGAGGAGTTCTGTGAGCGTGGAGGGGCACTGGCGGCGGAGGGGAGGCTGGTGGTGCGGCTGGGGGGCAGGGCCATGCCCTGGAGAAGTGCCGGACCGCTACTGCTGTCATTACTAGCCTATAGAAGGCCGCTACCTAATGTAAATACAACTAGGCTTAAGTTATTATTATTAACTCTGAATATTAACCCAACGACGGCGACGGTCGGGCCAAAATGTTAAAGGTCAACCCTCCACTGCTTATGTTATGAATCTATGCGGTATCATTGACACTCGATAGGCATTTGTGAGAGTCTAAAGACGCATGCGAGATTGGTCCATTTATAAAAATGCTGCTAAGTGTGCCACTGCATATTTTTAATAATCCCTTTTCATTTATAGCGTGTACTCGAGTCTCTAGAGAAAAATTCTGAGAAGGACGATGCTCAGTCGCGTGTGTCGGACAGCACCGCCAAGCCGCGCGGCTACTCGTGGTGGAGCTGGCGCCGGTCTACCGCAGACGCCAAACAGTGAGTCATACTTGAAATAAAAATACATTTATTACAAAATGCTATCCATATCAGCAGACAAAGACACATTACAAATCATACAGTAAAGTCAGGAAAGATTGTTGAGTTGATCGCGAATGTATATATATCATATTCCCGTGTGATGTAGATAAATAGCCATGGCACATTTTGACAAAGGATTCAAATTGAGGTTTTAATTTACGAAAAAATTTAAGGGCACTGACAATGGGTCAAGACTAGAGTACACAAAACATATTGTTTCATCAAAACGAAGCTAGCCAAATAGAAGTTATAACTCACTTACGAAGTTTATCAGGATATAAAGCGGTTTGCAGTTAGAATCGACCCAATAGGTAATTTGACATACATAACTATAGTATTTATTTGTTTCGATAATTTTGTGTATTCTCAATTATTTTCTTTTGCTTTTTGCTCAAAACATGACATGTAATTTTTAATAATTATTAATAAATAAACATAACATAAACATAAACAATCATGTAGTTAACCATCAATGTAGACTAGTAACCAAAGCTTGATTTTTAACTTTCTAACTGTAATCTTCATTATTCAGCACAGAGTCTTCACCCCCTAAAGATGACATCATGACAAAAGAAACCGTGGCGCAGATTGAGATTGCTACGGAACTTAAAACTGTGACCATTCGCGAGTCGCTCGAAGCGAAGCAAAACTCCTTGGAAGAGAAACCAATTGATGCCAGAGAATTAGATATTGTTGAAGAGATGGACCCTAGAGAATTCCTCGAAGACGGCCCGCAAACACTACCACAGATTGTCGAAACACAAGATCACGGTAATTTTACAAAAATATTCAACATTTAACTAAATACTTTTCGTATGAAACATTTTAAAATCATCATTTTTCTGTCACCAGTTGACAGACATGACCACAGCTCGTCTGATTCAGATCAAGACGGACAACTTAAGAGGCCTAATCGCAGACATTCATCGTTTAGAAAAACTCTTCGACTATCTTCAGAGCAAATTGTAAGTTTTAATTAGTTAAAAAAAAAAAAAAAATATAGAATTCGACAAGATTGTAATGTATTATTGTCTTCTAGAAAAACCTCAACCTCCGCGAAGGCATGAATGAAATGGTGTTCAGTGTGACAACAGCGTATCAGGGCACGACGCGGTGCAAATGTAACGTGTTCCGGTGGAGATACGACGACAAGATTGTCATCTCAGATATCGACGGCACAATCACCAAGTATGACGCACTTCATAATCATATTTTTAACACTAAAAATAATATCTACCCTAAAAGATTAGATTAAAATATATTATAATAAATTAAATGATTCATTGTTCAGGTCTGATGTTTTGGGACACATCTTCCCACTGGTGGGCAAGGATTGGGCGCAGTCAGGTGTAGCGCAACTATTTACTAAGATCAAGAATAATGGCTACCAGTTACTGTACTTATCTGCGAGAGCTATCGGTCAAGCGAGGGTGAGTACAACAAAAAGTTATTGTGTGAACATATTATCTTTTGTCTTGTCACTGTCCTTGTCCGGTCATCATTTATCAAAGAACAAAAGTTAATTTGTGATGTCTAGATGTCTGAAAATATTATAGTAGACTAACTAATAATGTTATAGTAGAGCAAAACCTGATATTACGTGTATGATAAATCTGAAATACTATTTGATTCAGACTATTTCGTAACATCGAAATTCCATCCTCTTGTCCGTATTAATTCCTCCTACAACATTAGTTGCTTGTCAGTACTTCTTTTCCGACCATAATTTTTCTCTCTTTCAACCGTCATTTCAGCATTCATCATTTGTAAATCTTTAATAATAATATTTTTTTTTATTTTGTTCAGGTAACCCGCGAGTACCTCCGCTCAATCAGACAGGGCGAGGTGTGCCTGCCCGACGGTCCTCTACTGTTGAACCCGACGTCACTCCTGCGCGCCTTCCACCGAGAGGTCATCGAAAAGAAACCAGAAGAGTTCAAGATCCAATGCCTCGCTGACATTAAGGCCCTTTTCCCGCAAGGCTCGAATCCTTTCTATGCGGGCTATGGTAACAGAGTAAATGTGAGTATCGAATAGTAATAGAAATCATATTTCAAAAATTGCCTATAACTCTTCACTCTTGTAGAGGATTAATCATGTTTTTTTTATAATACAGGAAATGATAAATGTTTTTTTTTTTATCTGCAGGACGTATGCGCATATCAAGCAGTTGGCATTCCGATCGTGAGAATTTTCACTATCAATTATAAGGGAGAACTAAAACATGAACTGACTCAGACATTCCAATCCACGTAAGTATTCTCTCGCTCTGTACAGCTTTCCGTCACGTTCTGTTTCACGTTGCCTAGTCACTAACACCATATTTTACTCACTTTACTGAGTATTATATTTTTATTTCAGTTACAACGTGCAAAGTGACATGGTCGATGATTTCTTCCCACCACAGAAAACTGAAATAGTTGTTAGCTAGCGCGAGGTTTAGGTGTCAAAATTATGTAACTTTAGTTATGAGATTAACGAGCACATGATATTCAGCCGGTAAGCCGAATGGAATGACTTGTAAGGCTTGATCACGTTTGCGGCCGCTCATTCATTCATTTTCAAAAACAAAATTAATACCATTTGTAACCAAAATTTTCTATAACGCCATAACTCCTAAACCTACTACTAAAATATTACTGACAAATAACTTGCAATCATCGACATGTCATCTGTCTTGTCTTTTTTCTGTGTTGGGTTTGGTCTTCTGGTTTTTGTTTATTATCAAAACTTGTACTGGGGGTTCTTTTAATAATCTTTCACTTTCCTGATGCACACAATTCTTTTAACTCCGTTATATTGCATCACCATAAGTACCATAACACGTGAATAAAACCGACAACATAACATCATGTCGAAAAAATCGTCGATCATTGTGTTTGTATACCAACAAACAAACCATATTTGTATGTGTAAATGCGCTATATGTATGTGAATGTGAAGTACATATCTACGCTTCCACTTAAACCTTATTTGAAGACTGATTGATCTTATATTCTTACTACTGATTGATTGTGACTTACTTTCAACCAGTGAACGATTACGATATTGTATCACTCTTTACTGCTGTTTCTTTAATAGGCATGAAATTAATTCAAGATATGGTCGTCTGTTTCCACACTCTGTAATGAATCCAAAAGGAATAAGAAAGATATTTGCCTTTTTAGCCTAGACTTTTTTGTTAGAACGGTTTTCATATCAGAGGATTGTTCTTCTAAAGATTTACGAACTCTGCTTATAAATCTGCGCAAATATTTACGTAAGTATGATGTTAACGCTATTGTTTCCCTTGCAGATACTCCCACATGTCGGTGCTGGTGGACCAGGTGTTCCCGCCAGCACAATGCGAGCCGAGCGACGAATTCTCGCAGACCGTGTTTTGGCGCGAGCCGCTCCAAGAGGTCCAGTTGCCTCCCATATCCCCACCGCCACCCAAACATCATTAATCGAATGATTACCTATATCTACAATATCTTTTCCAACTCTAAACTATGTCGCTTGTTTTATTCCTACTTTGAACATAAGATTCAATTATATCAACGTGCCTAACTCGGCCTCGCTTACTCCACAATGTAAATGGAAAGGCGAACACTTGAAACTTGGTTATTCCATTATTTAACTAGAGTTAACTAGTGTAGCATAGACTTTGCTGGAATCTTAGTTTCCGTTGGGCTGCTTTAGATATTATTATAGGATATTTCGTTTCATACGCAGTTAGTTAAAAATATAGAGGTAATTAAAATGTAGTGAATACCAAAAACAATATGAAATGCTGAACTTGTAGTATCTCGTGTGTATTACGTAAGTTTGATTGTTGTCCTGTGATTTGTCTAGCGAATATTAGTTTTGGAAAGTCTTCACGTTTTGCAGTAATGTATGACTTGATGAGGGTGATTATTATGATTTACAATTAATTCTCTGCGAAGACTGTGTATACATGATAGTAAATGGTTTGCAGATTTAGGTTACAAGGAATCAAGTTATGTTTTGGTTTCGTCGATTATGTAAGCTGTGATGTCGTCGACTGATAACGATGCTTTATTTTTATACTGTGATTACCTATTTGTACGTGCTAAGTTATATTTGTGTTAAAGCAATACATATTCGTAAAATGCAGAGGCTTAGCTTCTGTTAGATTTATTGTATTCTTTGTAATCAACACCTCTTTAATGATTTTGAAACATTGATTTGTAATAGTTATATGTCGAATTAGAATTTGGTATATTTTTTAAAATAATTTATTGTTGTTTCTGTGATTGTTTCAATAAATATTTTCAGAAATAACTAAATATTGTTTTAATGATCTTGTTTATTTCACTCGTAATGAATATTACAATAATTAGGTACGTATCAGTGGTTTATCGCCACGTTCTAATCATGTTGACGTGCACAAGGTACGGTACATGAACCGTGCACATGCCCACCCACGTGTAAGCTTTGCTTTGTCTACAGGTTGCACCTCATTGCAATTTATCGTTACCTATTTAATAATGTATGCAACAAATTATTGTGTAAAAAAAAACTATAATCTACTTTCGTTGCTGACTGTACGACGCGCAGATAGAGAGCAAAAGGAACTGTAAGAAAGTCTACAGTCCCTTGAAGCTGTGAAAAAACAAACTTCTAAGTTAACGTTGATGGATGTTATAAAAGTTGGACTTCTGAGAAAGTTGGACTCTTGCGAACAGAGGGAAAAAAGATACGACCGTTTATCACGCAAAAACACGTGTAAGTATTTCGACACTCAAGGCACTCAAGGGAACCAAAATTTATAGCGTACTTTCCGTTGACCTAGAACTATGGGCAAGTAATATCGTCTTATACTATAAATACAGGGAAAAGTCTCAAAACTAAACATTTGTAATTAAAACATAAAAAAAAAAAAGTATAAGTATTCTTTATTTATAACGAGCTTTTGTACGCGATTTGGTCCGTGTGAAATTGTGAATGTCGGCTATCGAGTCAAAGTCCCGGATTAAAAAGTACCTACCCTATGTGCTTTCCCAGGGTTCAAGCTATTTTCATACCAAATTTCATCAAAATCGGTTCAGCCGTTTCATCGCGGAAGCATAACGGACAGAGTTACTTTCTCATTTATATTTTTAGTATGGATATGTACCTACCTATAAATTTGTACGGAACCCTCGTTGAGCGAGTCCGACTCGCACTTGCCAGGTTTTTTTTTAAATATCGCCAACGTGCTAGGAAAATATCGGTTACCCCACTTGTTTTTATTATTCCGTGGTTACCCCACGGAATATTATTCCGTGGGTTACCCCGTGCACGTCACGGCGTCGGCCCTGGCACTGAAGCTCAGTCCGGCCCGGGCACTGAAGCTTCGTCGCCGGCCCGGGGCCCGGACACGGACGTGTATGAACCAAGAAGATTTTTAATCTACAGCTTCATGGTATGAACCGAGTTCTTTTATAATGTTTACACCGATATTCTTTTGAGCACGTGACGTGGCGCGGTCCGTCCACGTCCCCGGCACGGGTATGAAAAACTTGGTTTGTGTAATAAGAAAGAAAAGAAAGAAAAACCGTTTAGTCACGAGAAAGTGACGCAAATTACAAAACATTTTGTACAACAAAACCTAAAACAAGTGTACCTACCTATATTAAGTTTATAATATAATACTCAAAGAGAATATAGTCTTTGATAATACTAATGTCCGAGACGGAAATATGCATCACTGCCGCGCGAAATCACGGCGCTGCACGCTGGTTTTCAGCGTAATGGTGCGATTAGAATACCTCTATATTAATCTATGATGGTGCGGTTAAACGACGCGGGGTATCGCGATACCACGCGAGCCGCGCCATCCGTGTAGATGCGGCTCTGCTAAATCCACGAAGATATAGGTATAAGCTTCTTGGCTAAATCCGAACGCAAGCCTACTCGCACGGCGCGGCGGCACAACTACGCTATATTATGTACTCTTTGAATTACCTACGCGAGCTGTTGAACCGCGCCGTTACTTCTTGTCCGTTCTACTCATGGTTCTACTAAAAATGGATAAACGAAAACGCCTTGCTGCAGCAGCAGCAACTGTTATTTTACTCAGTGGTGTTTATTTAAATAAAAGAGAAAGACGAATCGTGCACATTGTTGCGATTTATGTGGCCTGAATCTCTTGGGTTCCATATGGCCGGTTTCTCTTCATACAGTTCATCTCGTAGAAACCCAATTAAAACTTAAAAACGCGAACGAAACCTCAACGTATAAACCTAAAAACACAAAATGGGCGACTACCGTCGTCGCGCGCTCTCTCTCTACCATCTTTTACTGCCGACTTTTAGACGGCGCGTAGGCGCGTATTAACACAAGCCGAGCCGCGCGGGCCTTCGTGTCAAAAAACCGACGAGCGATGTATCGGACAAACTTTGCCGAGCCTAGCTGTTTAAACGGCTCGTGGCGCGCTGAATCACGCGCCGAGCCTGGCTCGATATCAATTAATGGCTTTCGTCCCCATCATCGTCTGCCTAGCCTTTTCCTTAATGTGTTGGGGTCGGCTTCCACTCTAACCGGATGCAGCTGAATATCAGTGTTTTACATGGAGCCGTGGAGCGACTGGCTATCGGACCTCCACAACCCAGTTATTATTGGGTAACACGGCACGGCAAGACTGGTTGTCAGACTTTCAGAGATAACGACTGCCAAAGATCTACGAATGACAGCTGGGGCCAACGGCTTTACGTGCATTCCGAGGCATGGAGTGAACTCGGTATGAAATGGATGGTCACCCATCCACAGACCTACCGCGGAAAGCGTAGATTAACCTTTGATCGATTGATCTGTACGGCTTTTACTAAGCCACTAGCTCCGCCATTGGTGCCGAATGACCTTTGAAATATAATTTACCTTACTTACCCATAAAATACCCATCACTAGCTGTCGTGTCTTACCGATTATGGGGTGCGTGGGGAGCAAACCTCTTCATAGATTTCGATTAGCATTTTTTTATTATTGTTATTTTTCGTGAAATGTAACTATGGATATATCTTTGGGCCTTTTTACAGTTCATGAATGTAGGTAGTAGGGAATGTAGGGAAACACAGAAAACATCATTTAGTATAGGTTAGTAGGTATTTATTTTGTACTTCAAATTGTCATTACTTGTCGGTTTATGGACGCACACAAGGCCGGATTACAGATTTAGGATGACAATAATATAATAGGGTATTTTACTCTGTAGGAGAAAAAAAACTATAAATATGTTATTGAGACAGTTTAGGCATAAAGCAGTCGCCAAAATTGTTGCACATAGTTGTCCGGCAACTTTTTTGTTTTTGTCGCTGTCTCCTCGCCGAGATTTGGACGATGCGCACACGGGAGCGATAGCAACGCGACTTTTTCGTAAAATTTTGCCGCATTCATCAACATGGATTTCGAGGAGACGGCTGTGGTCTGTGCGCTTGTTTTAATAAGATGAAATCAAAGACGACAACGAAGAAGGCAAAATTGGGTGCATCCATGAAGATATAGGTATAAATGGAGCCAACACTTAGAACAAAAGCTTGAAACCAACTGTGGGCTGATGCTCTCTTTCTGAATGCATACATAAGAACGAGACAGTGATATGTGTTTTCTTTATCTTATGTATGCATTCAGAAAGAGAGCGTCTGCCCACAGTTGGCTTCACTTAGGTATTTAGAGTGTTGCCTCCACTTTTTTCTATAAGCTTCTTGGGTGCATCCATTATAGAGCGACAGACTAACATTATGTTTCATTACAGAAAATTGAGCATTACCAAAAAAAAAATTCCCTATTTTAGAATGGTCGAAAGTTTTGATGAATTGTGTAGAATTTTATGACCTGGAATCACTCGTGAAGATACAAATATGCGATTGGCTGTCTCACCAGAGGAAAGACTGGCTATCACACAGTATCTTCGTGTGACAGCTTTTCCTTGTTTGCGATTATTATTATTACTAGCAATAAGAAATCAGTTTATACATCATTTTTTTTACATAATTGTTTGCTCTAGCACGAGGGGTAACAAAAAAATGAATACTTTCAACCGTCGTCAAAAAAAGAAGGAGGTTCTCAATTCGACACGTTTTTTTTTATGTTTGACCACGCGTATAATTTTTGCTATGTATAGTCCGATATCGACTTCGAGCACATAATGCTCTAAGGATTTCGATGAATATTTTTTAATTAATAGTGTATACCTACCTTAAAGTTAGTCCCTTATGTCAAGAAAATATTCTACCCCCAAAGGTAGAAAATTAAGGGATGACTGAAATTATCTGATGTCACCGTTTCGTAATTAATTTGTATGAGAAGTAGGCACCAAAAAGCGAAAAAAAATAACTTTAATTAAATTCACAAGTCGGTGGCAATACAGAACAACAAACAAAACCAACGCGAATTTAAAGTTATCTTTTAAGCGGTTGTCTTTTTAGTAAAAAAGTTTTGACATGTGTGACTTCAAACATTTAAGAAAAGTATGAATGCAGCGGCATACTTTCATTACTGCATGGAGACAATAATTATATTATCTTCTTCCGAAATCGACGACCTACAAAATATATATTTTATAGAAGAATAGCGAATAAAGACGTTCGGTGAAGAGACACGCTTTGTCATTGTCAACGAGGGCGGAGCGGGAACTGAGTGACCGGCAACTTTTTGGTCTCCGTGCGCGCACTTGCATTGCAACCAATAGACGTGGCAACAAAGTTGCTAAGTTGCGTCGCCGGCCTGTCTCCAAACCTGCGGACAAAAAAGTCTCCCGACTGTCGCGTCGCTACGTGCGCGCACTTTCATACTAAGTAATCCGTAGACTTGATATGAGAGACAAATTAGTTGCGGCGACAAAAGTTGCTTGTGCGCGCTAGCTCTAATAATTTAAATAAAACATTTTTTCTTTTTAATTTTTTTTTTTTTGTTAGACCCATCTCAAAATTTAATTTCTACCTTCTAACACTTAAAATACTTATTTACGTCAGATAGTCAGAAAGTACATAAAAACCTATACTTTATTTTTGTCATCGTAAATTGGCAAACCGGCCTTATGTGCGAAGACGGTGGCATGATGGGCACGTTTTCATTATTTTGTCTAATATCCAACCGTGACGCTCAAAAGGTTTAATGATTAACGTGCACTAATATCAAACTTTTTACAGATTGGCTGGTCAGCGGCCAAAGAAGGTATGCTCTGTCTATCGAGTAGCGTGATAACTGCAGAGTATAATATATATACAGAGGATAACTGAACGCAGCCAGTCGTAGTTAAGGCGGTTTTCGTGATTTTAACCGACTTTAAAAGGATGAGGTTCTTACTTCGTCGGAATCTTTTTTTATCCACCGATGGCGATTAGTTGAAAACGCCTGGACCGATTTGGAAAATTCTTTTTTGTTTAAAAGGGCTGACATCACAGATGGTCTCATTATACATAATTATTAGGTATCGAAATAGATTCAGCAGCTTTTGGAAAAATCGACAGAAAGAAACAATTATACATAGATGATGTTTTAGGTTTTTCCAATCTTGCATTTTCAATAACTGTTTGGTCTGCGTTGCCGTTTCTTAATGGATTTGAATGAAAAGGAGGCTAAAAAGCGAAAAATAAAAAAGCTATTTTACAAAAAAGACACAGAACACACGACTTTAGTTTTGAAAGTCGCTGGCAATACAAAACAACAAACGGAACAAAGCCACCGACTTCCGAAACTAAAGTCATGTGTGTTTTGTGCTGAAGTTACTTATTTTTTAGTTTTGAAGGTGGTTGTCTTTTTTGTAAAAAGCTTTTTTTATTTTAAATGTTATTACTGAGGTGCGGTTGGCTTACCAAGTCATTTCTGTGGGTGCACTCCTTTGATATCAATATTATTTAGAATGGCTTCTTTACGTGGCATTCGTTTTTTTCTGGGCTACACTCTGCGACGATGTGCGACACTCGACATAGGTATTCGGCGCAGAGAGTACAATTATATACCTATATACAGAGATTCGGCGGCGACAAGTGGGGAAGGAAACACCATAATACCTAATTATAGTTTTCTATTTCCTATTATTTAAAACTACATTAATGAAATATAGTGAAAAGGGCACACCCAAGCAGCAAAATTATCCTATAGTGCAGATGTTATAGGCCTCCAACACTTATAATATTCTCATAACGGTTCTAATAGCAAGCATGGAGTGAGTTGGGTCTTATAGTATATCTAATCTTATACATTAGCTTATAACTACTTATAGGTCGAAATTAAGGGTGCAATAAGCTTGGGTGACCTATAAAAGTATCGCGAGGGTGTAAATGCACTCCGGGAGTAAATAAACTGGTAAGCTATACTTTATAACTGCTAACAAGAAGCATTATAGAACTACCTACTATAAGTAAAGTACGCCAATAAAAGTGATAAACAGAACTAAATATACTGGAAACTATTTGTATTTATTACTTGGTTTTATAAGGGTTTATAAATTCACTTTTCAGAACAATTATAAGTAAAACGGGGCGGTTTTATAGTGGTATAAACCAATATTATTATAATCATAACATGATTATAAAGGTTTAATATAATTTACTTAGTATACAAAACTATAACCGTGGTGTCTTGTACAAGAATACATTGGTCTTGCAAATGTTGTTATAGTCTCCGTACGGTACGGACATTTTGATTTTGTGGTGTTGTATTCGTTGCTGACGTGGTGTTCTATTTTCTTCTCTTAAAAAATGGATCTATATAAATGGAAACGGCTAAAAAGAATTGGTTATTACAAACGAAAAGTTCAGATAAATCGTCGGGTTCTATCTTTACATCTGGCGAAGAACGAATCGTAGAAATAGGAGAAGGTTCCGTACAAAATAGTTACCTACTGTGAAAAGATAAACGGGCATTTTGTTCGGACCTGTGACCCACTAGCGACCACTAACGAAACGAGTTCCCACTTCCGATTGTTAAAGACCAAGAATACTAACTACCCAATGAGATGAGTTGCATTCCTCAAAACGATGGGATTTTTTTTATCAAACAAGAATTAATATAAATAGAACTAATTTTCGTATATCCATATCCTTTTAAATATATAAAACGCTTACAAAAATGCACAATGATCTTCCTGAAAATGGTTACCTATCTACATTAATTTTAGATTGTTAAGCAGGATAATCAGAAATAAAACACTTTATTTTCACATTTTATTCAATACAATCAATATCAATCGATACCCACGATAAAACGTACACCACACTCGCGACATGCGCGCAGTTTCCAACAGTACGGCGGTCGTGTATACAGTAACATGAATAGTTTTGAATACTTTGTCTTCCATTTAGAGTCGATCAATTCGATCAATTCGCGTAGTCATTGATGGCTGCTCGTCAGATCAAATGGCAATAAATGCCGGGGTTCCTCAGGGCTCAGTACTCTCTGCAACCCTTTTTTTGCTGCATATCAACGATCTGCTGAAACCCGGTACCTTTGGGTACGCAGATGACAGCACGGTTGTAGAGAGTTATACATCCAGCGCACGTGCCAGTGCGGTTGAAATCCAATCTTCTAGAGAGTCCATGGTCGAGCGCTTGAACTTGTCCCTCAAGGCAGTCTCCGATTGGGGCGATGCCAATCTGGTCAGGTTCAATGCAGCTAAGACCCAGGCGTGTCTTTTCTCTGCCAAGAGGAGGCCTTTCCATCTGGCCCCTACTTTCCGACATGTATCCGTTCCAATCACTGACCAGCTTGAGCTTCTTGGCGTTACTTTGACGTCAAATCTTAACTTTGGGTCATTTATTGAGTCCAAGGCCAAACTAGCTGCCAAAAAGCTGGGAGTCCTCGCAAAGGTGCGAAAGTACTTCACGTCGGAACAGCTGCTCAACTTATACCAAGCACAAGTTCGATCGTGCATGGAGTACTGTTCGCACCTTTGGGATGGATCGGCAAAATACCAACTGGAGGCATTGGAAGTCATCGATAGACGTGCCAAGAGGCTCATAAACAACGACTCCCTGGTTAGGGCTAAGCTCCAGAGCCTTGAACATCGCCGCACCGTTGCTGGCCTTTCGGTCTTTTATCGGGTGCATTTCGGAGAGTGTGCTTTGGAATTGCACAATTTAATTCCCCCATCCCCGTTCCATCATCGGACGAGCAGAGATACGGCGAAGCGTCACCGCTATATGGTTGAAGTTCCACGGTCTCGAACCAAGCGCTTTGACTCCACATTTATTGTGCGAACTGCCAGACTGTGGAATTCCCTGCCCGCCTCTCTGTTCCCTGATAAGTATAATCTGGGTATCTTTAAGGCACGAGTGAACCGGTTCATCTTAGGCAAGCGTGTTCCAACTTAGGCCGCGTAAAAATGCGCGTGTAAAAATTTTGATAAAAAACTTATTATTAGTGAGTCATAGAGTCATTAAATTATGTCTCATAATTAATATTCTAGATAATATTTATATTATTATAAATATTATCTAGAATATTAATTATGAGCAGAGTGTTAACAATAAGTCAAGATGTAGCTATATGTTTGAATCTGCATGGCGCACGTATTTTTTCTGTGAAGTATAATAAGTTTTTTATCAAAATTTTTACACGCCCCTTGAAATTAGCGTTTTCATTAAGTTGAATTTTAAAATAATGTTGGTTTCAGTAAGACATACAACGAAATGTCGCCATCTTGACAAAGTTGGTGTTCCCAAATACCTACATTAACAAACCGCTATCTATGCGTACTTTGTTTAAAAATGGTAAATAAGAGAACCATTGCTTGGCCATATTGTCTGTAATTAGAGTTCCGTAAATATTTCTGTAATTGGACTGTTATTTTATGTTGCTATTAGGTACCTATGTCTTATTTTAATGTTTTTTGTTTAGGTTAGGTCAGCATTGAAAAATCTGTGCCCAAGCAGCAAAATGTAGTCTAGTAATGGTAGGTACTGGAACCAAAATTTTGTTAGGATTATAACGGAATAGTAAGCAATTAAAACCACGGAAAAGGGCCCAATTTATAGGCGTATTTTGCCTGATTAAATATCTTTAGTAGACTTGGTGAACACCGCTTTGCCCAATAACGACCTTATAGTTGGAACGTAAAACTATTTGCTCCCGCAAAGCTAACTATCAGCGCTTAATGGAACCAAACACGACAATAACAAATCTCTTACAAGCTCATACCAAGTGTTGTGAATTGGTAAATGTTGCTGCTCACATTTGTAAGAATAGTGATAAAGGTAAGTTATTCATCCATTTCAGAAATGGATGAATAACTTACCTTTATCACTATTCCGTTATAATCCTAATAAAATTTTGGTTCCAGTACCATTACTAGACTACATTTTGCTGCTTGGGCACAGATATTACTATCCATTAATTCCCCAATTTTTATTTATAGGCCTCTGTGGTGAATGACTTAGCGCTTGGCGTATTATTGAAGTGCACGCGCGTACGTGTATACTCTGGCCTTCAAAAGGTTAAGCTAAGCATGCCTCTCTTCCGCGCCAACGAATGGTGTCTCAGGAAATGCTTTTACCAGAGACGGTACTCCCTAGCGCGAAAGAGAGGCACGCTTCATGGTATCCAAACCGGCTTCCACTATATTCTTTGACACACTGTCTTCACTTTTATTGTATGCTTTTTGGTAACATCAAATTAATATCAAAGGTCAAGCCAATCAGAGACCTTTTCCCAGTACATATGCTATGGCTAGATTAAGAGAAAACCACTTAGATTGTAAAATATTAAATATATTTTATACATCCTTAAATACTATGTTTCATCTTCTTCCATAACATCCTCTTCCTCAGCATCATCATCGTCATCACTTTCATCGTCAGCTACATCCAGGTCTTTGTGGAAACCTTTTCCTTTAGTCCAGTGACACTTTATTACAACTTTAAACTTAGCCATTTGAATTCCCAAGAGTTTTAATATGCTTGCCTGCTCTGGTGTCAATGGGGCTCCTTTTTTACAAACCTGAAATATTACAAATGACTGGTCACAAATTTTAATTACTAAAATAGATTTTACAAAGTGGTTATTTAATCTCGATCTTGTAATTGTTATGATACTGAATTAAAAAGCTGAAGCTAGGGCTAAAGACCAAAAAATATGAAAGCTGTTAATTAACATTTTTATAATAATAATAATAATAATCGTTTATTTTTGGAACAAAAACAAGTGGACAAATTTGAAAAGATAGGTAGCTGCAAAAGATAAAAACTGTGGCGCAACGCCCGACTCCAAGTGACAGGGTAAGCTGTTCCAGGTTAATACATAACAAAGGTATTTTAACAAAAGTAGGCAAAATAAGTGTAAAATTAAAATAAAAATAAAATGTATGGTAAAAAAAGGAGTTAAATTGTGTGCCGTGAGTAAAATGTGGAGTTGGAGATGACGATGAGTTCGAATGTTAAGTGTGGGTGAGTAAGTGAGGTGCGAGTAAGGCGGGTGAGTGTAGGAATGTGAGTGTAGGGGTGTGAGTGTAGTTGTACCTAATTGTGTAGTGAATGTGAGTGTTTATAGATAATTAAACTTCCACGAGTTTTTCAGTTGCATCATATTTTATGTGAGTGATCTTAGCCAAGTGACGAGCTTTTTCTTGCATTTATGCCTGGTATCAGAATAGATATCGATTGTTACACGACTGCCTGCAAAAAGGAGCGGTATGTTTTTAGGGTTCATGTATGTTTGTGTAGGATGGAGAATGAAATGAAACGTATGAATGGTGTGCAGAATGAAACGTAAAGGTGTGAGTGAGGCAAAAGATGGAAAGAGAGAGAGAGCATATATAAAAGCAAGATGGCGAAGACGGTTAGAATAAGCGGTGTGTGTTTGAACGTATAGCTAAGGTATTTAAAATATAAAAATAAAAGAAAGTTCGTGTATTCATCGTTTTTCATTGCCACGATCCCCAAACTACATTTTTGAGTTTCTTTATTCCACCATAACTTCTAAACGGCTTAACCGATATCAAAATATGTGGTATCGTTAGAAGCGTTGCGTTATCCCGAGTAACATAGGTAATTTAAAAAAATAATAATGTGGAAGCCATGGTACATGGAACAATCCAAAAAAGAATTGTTTTTCTATACTAATTGACTAAGTTTACTATCATCGTCTAGAGCTTGCTTAGTACATAACAAAAATACAGAACACTAGTATTTAATGCATTTGTTTACTAATAACATAACAAAACAAAATAAATTCATATCACAGTAGGTAGTAAACTTTTCGATATTTGCAAATCGTAAGCTGCTTTCGTATGGCTTTGTATACAACGAAGGCAAGTCAAAATACATGGTCTTTAAGTCCAATACCAAGTGTCCATCCACTGTAATGTTCCTCCTGTGTCACTGAACAGTATGGGATTGCACATGGTGTACTCTTTTAAATACTTAGGTCATATCGTGACGGACGATTTGACAGACGCAGATATGGAGAGAGAGCGCAGACAGGTTCGAACTATATATTTACTGGCCCGCCGGTTTTTCCGATGTACGCTTTGAACGCTGTTCAAAGAATATTAAATTCAATTCAGCTACACCTAATAGGCCAACAATGCTCAGAGGACAAGTATAACAACGCAGAGTGTTGCTGCGGCTGCCTCGGTTGTGTACTGCATCATGTTCGCTGAGGCACGTACCGACTGCTTCAATGCTGCTAAGAAAACGGGCTCGCTGCTAAACAGACTCCGTGGCAGCCCCAACATCATTCTACGAGCTATAGCTGGGAGATATGACAGCCCGTTGGTGAGATCACTTGTCACCTGTACACTTTCTGTGTTATTAGTCAAGTACTAACATAGGTTAAGTCTAGTGTTGCTAACCTAATGGATCTTTGTTGACTGAATAAATAACTGAAATTGAAATTGTAGTACTAGTATTCAATTGTAAGAAGCAAGCGTGGAAACAAATATTCGTAAGCCCATTTTTTTTAGGTTTTTCTATGGGTTATATAGAAAAACCTAAAAAAATGGGCTTACGAATATTTGTTTCCACGCTTGCTTCTTGAAGACAAAATTTATATCCATACATATATTATTATAATTACAATAGAACACTGCCATAGCACCATGTACGAAGACAGTGAAAGCTATGTCTCATACCAAAACAATCTACACTGTTGTCATGGGTGACTTCAATGCTAAAGTGGGAGTACAAGAGAGTAGCGAGTCTAGAGTAGATCCATTCGGCTATGGGCGCAGAAATCACAGGGGGCAAATGCTGGTAAACTTCCTCGAGGCTTTTTCTGATGAACTCCTTTTTCCAGAACAAGCCTCAAAGGAAATGGACCTGGCGACGCCCCGATAATGTGACCAAGAACGAGATCGACTCCGTTATGTCTGACAAGCGCCAGATATTCAAAGATGTCTCCGTGATCAACAGGGTCAATACCGGAAGCGATCACCGACTGTTAAGAGGCACTCTGAATATAAATGTTAAAATCGAACGAGCGCGGCTAACGAGGTCGACTCTTAGACCAACACTGCCCCAGGTCGTGGCTGACTGCGAAAGCTTCCAGCTAGAGCTATAGAACCGATTCGCCTCATTGGAAACCACAGAGGACATAAACGACCCACCGATGGCCTGGTACGTGTTATCCGCGAAGTGGAGCGAGTGGTGGTGGTGGCTTTCGACCGGTGAGAAATGGACGTAAGTCGATATTCACCAGCGAGACTGGAATTAATAAGGAAACGACGAGAACTAACGCATGTCACACCGTCTGAGTATCAGGTACTTAACAAGGAGGTAAACAGCTGATAAGACGCGACGACCCCGTACGTTCCCTCCGCGACCCTTGCTCGTTCCTGCCCGCGCCGCTGAGCCTGTAGCTTAAAATTCGTCCCTAAATAATGCAAATCCGATCCAGCCTGTCTCTTTGCTGCCCTCCCCCAGCGACGCCCTAACTCGAAGCCCGTACCACACAGGGAGTGTGCTTAGAGTGTAGTCGCTTAGTTTATACGATTTTACCCTAGTTGGTGGTCTTAAATTCACTTTTAAAGCACCATAGGAAAGACCCGTTAAACAGCCGACAACCTCCTAGGTTGACATGCGAGATGACATACCGAGAGAAATGTTGATAATAGGTCTACTGTAACTGGTACTAAGTTGGGCCGTAACTGTGCACAAGCTGCAAAGAACAACACTGGAGACAAGATACTAAAATATTTGCCAAGAGTCAAACTTATGCCGCGCTAGCCGCGTTAGACAGCTAGGAGGCTTGGCAATTGGTGTTTCAGATCCACGTAAGCTTATCTGCGAGCCTCATGACAAAAAGTCTCTGCAAGAACCAAATCGCCTCAGATATCCAACCCACAAAAAAAAAACAAAAAATATAGTTTCGTGTTATTATTTGCACGATATCGATCTACAAAAAATTAAAAATTATCTTTTGTGGCGCTTGTGCATATTATTTTATCACTAAAAGTTATGAAATAAAAAATAAATAATTTAAAAAATTCAAAAACACGCCTGCCTTCTCAAAAGAGGATTAAAAAAAAATTAAAACAAGCTAAATGGTTTCAGTATTGAATAAAAAAAAAGTTGAAAACTGAAAACCAATCTTTTCACCGAAATCGGGGGACCTGGAAAGAACTGTTCCAAGGAACTGTCCCCCGACTGCAATGAAAAGATTGGTTGTCAGTTTTCAACTTTTTTTCATTCAATACTAAAATCATTTAGCTTGTTTTTATTTTTTTTTTAATTTTCTTTAATACTAAAATCACTCACTAAAATTAATTTAATGTTTTTTATTGGCCCATTTGTCTTTGTTTTTTTTATTTTGCTCTCTTCCATAGAAGTCTAAAAATTACTTGTTGCTTGTTAAACTTTAAACTTTTTGCAATGTAACATTACTTCACTTAATTACTGGGGTGGGAGCCTGGAGATCCGTAACACAGGGTTTCCCTAGTACGGACTCCAGTCTCACGCAAAGGTGCTTTTGTTTGCATTATCATATTATATAGTCCTAAAGTATTTATAACCTAACCTTTGTGGAGAGAGAAATAAATTTTATTTATTTATTCTGCATAAGTAAGCATCTTGCAGTTAGGGAGGAGTAACTGACACAGCTCATTCACATAAATTAGAAAGAGAGTCGGCCCAAGCACACTACCCTGCAGGACACCAAAGTCAACTGACATCCTCTTGCTCAAATGATCCCTAACTTTTACGTTTTGTCCACGGCCTGTCAAGTAAGTCCTGAAGATATCCTGGGCAGTACCGCGTATACCGATGTCCTCCAATTTTAAGAGGAGTAGGGGGAGAGAGACAGTGTTTAAAGCTTTAGATAAATCTAGAAAAATAACTAATGTTTTTTCGTTTATTTTCATAGTTATTGATAATTGTGTCGTTAGTTTTAACACAGCATCATCAGTATATCTACTGATGATGCTGTGTTAAAACTCCACTCCACTTCTGAAGCCAAATTGATTTTATTTGCTGGAATGTTATATTTTGTAAGGAATTTTGTTAATCTGATGTTAATTACTTTTTCAAATATTTTAGAGAAAGCGGTAAGTACCGATATTGGTCTATAATTATAAAAAGCTTTTTACAAAAAAGACAACCGCCTTCAAAAACTAAAAAGTGAAAAATAACTTTAGCACAGATCACACATTGACTTTAGTTTCGAAATTCAGTGGCTTTGTTCTGTTTGTTGTTTTGTATTGCCACCGACTTCCGAAACTAAAGTCAATGTGTGTTCTGTGCTAAAGTTATTTTTCACTTTTTAGTTTTTGAAGGCGGTTGTCTTTTTTGTAAAAAGCTTTTTATTTTCCGCTTTTTAGTACCTCCTTCTCATCCAAATCTATTAAGAAGAGATTGAAAGTTAACTACTACACAGATTGATGAAATTAAAACGTCGTCTATGTAAAATTTTTGGGTATTTGTTGATTTTTCAAAAAGTGCTGAATCAATTTCGATAAAATTTATATGGGACCACCCCTGAAGCATACCCTATCGATAAAAAAGAAAGAAAAGAATTTTCAAAATCGGTTTACGTTTGCCGGAGAAATCGCGTAACAAATCGCGCACATACTTAATGCAAATTTAAGACTTATACTGTTTTCTCGTGGATGCCATTGTCAGAACTGGACCAATCAAATAAAAAAAGAATCATCAAAATCGGATCACCTAGTCCAAAGAAATCAGGTAACAAACATAAACGCGTTTAACTTATTTCAGTAGATTATTACGAAAGTTGCGGTATCGATGGAGTACTAACTTGTGGGTTGCATCTTCTGGATATTTTAAAAAACTTATAGTATAATTTATCTCTATGTCGTATGCATCTCAATAGGCCTGGAGTGATCCAAGGCTTAATAATACGTCGTCTACTTGGAGTTACTGAAGTGTGAGAGTGAGACTTAATGGCTGCGGATATTACAAGTACAAGAGATTCAGCAGCTTCATTGGGGTTAACGGAGTTAAGAATTGAAGAGAAATCAGTGTTAGAGATACATTCAACAACCCCTCTATCTATCTTAACCCTAGAGTAACTATGCTTTGTTTTGGATTTCATATTTAAGTTACAGAAAACAACGACAGGAGAGTGGTCCGTTATGGGAGCATCTAGCACCAACATAGTGGCAGAGGTTTGGCAGCGAATTATCACATGATCCAGACAGCTTACAAGTCTAGTAGGGAGACTGTGAGCAGAGAGCATTGCGTGAGACGCTGTAAGATTTAGATACTCGTCAGCATTTGGGTCAGTGCTTTCAGGTGCAATGTTTATGTTTACGTCGCCAATGATTGCCACGGTATTATACAGCGATAGAGTTCCAAGAACGTAGTCAAGACTGCAGAGAAACTGTGTCAAATCCCTGCATGAAGGAGAACGATATAGGGCAACAAGGGCTACTTTATCTGAGAATTTGAGTATGAGACAATTGGCATCGCTAAATATAGGGATTTCAATGGTAGCATTTTAGAAGTCTCTAATGTATGCGACTACGCCATCGTTTTGATTTTTAAAACTTGATGTGTGAAAGTTGTATCCATTTAGGGCGGGAATAAGTGGACATTTGCTCAGACAGCACTCCGTAAGTATAACAACGTCGGGTAAGTACGAGAGTCTACTCATGAATAACACAAGGTTATCAAAATTACAGTTTAGGCTTCGTAAATTGGTATGTAATATTTTGAACTATTTTGAAGTCATACATAGTTTCGATTAGATACCTTGAGCTATTTTCTGGTGAGGAAATATAACAGTTCGAAACAGAAAAATGTCCGACTTCCTTGTATTATGTATAACATAGACAAATCATTCATATTTTATTATCTTTATAGCAACTGAGGAACAAAAGCGAAAGTATAACGGGGATACACACTGACGAACTGCAATTCAAACAAATTGGTTGGGGCAGATGGTGGCGACCAAAAATCAAAAATGTGTTTTTAGGCGGCATTTTCTTAAAATATGCGTAGGGACGTTCCAAGCATTACATGTGATGTAATGCTTGGAACCGGTGAAAGGCTGACATTGGCACTTTGAATGATTTCCATACAAGAACTACAAGAGATACAGGTTTCCTAGACAATCAGAATTAGAACAAAAAACAAACATAGGTACATAATTAGTCACGCTGACTTAACAACGCAAGCAAGGTCATTTTTTACTTGGAAATGAGGTTAGCCCACTTTTTCCCGAACAAATATCTTGCCCTGCGAAATCCATCAGAACTGGAACTCGTACAATTTGGCAGCATCTCGAGCCAAGAAAAGTCTCTTGTTTTTAGCTGATAAATTTTATGACATGTAAATTGGTTTCGCTGGGCCACTCAATTTGAGATGTTCCGTTGTTAATTTGTAGGAGTTTTTATTGTGGTTTCGGAACTTTAATAACAATTCTTCCTTGAGGAGGACGGTGGTAAAGTGGACTATAATTAGTTTGTTGGCCGGATCTTTCGTTTTAATGCGGAACAAGTCCTTAACTTCTCTTGGCTGGATGGTGACTTGGAGAAGATTGCCAGCGTCAATGAAGGTGTTAAGCAGGGAGGCCTTGGTCTCAGATACGTTACTAGGGACATTACGTATACATGTTGATATACATGTTGACCTTATTCCATTTTTTCCAGCTTGGACTCGAGATCGTTTATTTATGATAGATTTTCTTTGCGCTCGGTCTTCAGCAACTCTACCTGAGATGTGAGGCTGTCATGTTGTATGGACAGGTGGTTGAATGAGTCACGGATACTGTTTGCTAGAGATAACAGCTTGTCGTACTTCTCATCTTGTTGGAGCTTGAACTCACGGAACAATTGCTTCATGTCCGACATGAAGTCAATTTGCTCTCATCCTTATTTTCCGAGCGTTTACGCTTTACATTACGAAAAGTGAAGTTCAGTGAAATCACTGTAATAGGTAAGTCTACCTTCAGATTGAGGTTAGGCTCCAAAGAGCTAAGTGATGTGAAGTGCGCCTGTTCGGATGCGGCGAGCAATGTCGCAATGGGTGGCGGTACCGAAGATGCCTGAGGTGGTGTGCGGTTTTAAGGCATACTCAAGTTTATTCCGATGCAGGTACCAGGCAAGCAGTAATTATTAGAAACGACGTAAATAGATATTTTTGTTTTATCTGGTCAGGTGTGGTTCAGCTTATACTGGCGGTTATGGACAGATCGGAACAAAATTACTTTCCATCAAACATAAGTAGACCTCTGCCGAGATACAAGTGTGTCCTGTCCTCTACTCTGGGTGATTGCGTCCCTGTCGGGCCTTTTTTCTGTGCGTTTCGTCTTTGTCTGGCAACAATGAATTTGAACAGCTTAAATGGCCGCCGCGTCGGCACGAGTAGATGAGTATGTGGAAGCTCCGAGGTGAATGGGCACTGACCAGGCGCATATCTCGCGTAAACGTAGCGCGATCTTAGACGACTTATGCACTCCTCATTTTTATGCTTATTTATTCTTTACTCAAATTGAATATAATTTAATTTAAATGATGATATAGGGACACTTAAAACACTTCTGAATACCTCAGATGTCTGGAGGGAAGGGGAAATTGGTACTCAACCAAACATTACAAGTATTAATTATACAAACTGTACGAAGGAGGGTCCATGTGTCATTATGGACCAGCCATCTATTGATGTGACTTTCACTCCGGATAATCATTTAAACCAGTTTGTAAGACAATAGAAGGTAGTAATATAGCTATACCTACAAACAACAAGGTCCCTTCTTGCTCTCAAAAAGTTAAGATGCAAAAACAGCAGAATACCTTGAAATTATTTCATCAAAATATTCAAGGTATTTCTTCCAAATTATTAGAAATTGAATTGTTTTTAGAAAAAACCATGTTTGACATTGTTTGTTTTACTGAACATTGGTTGAAGGATTACCAAATGCTAATTAACTATGAAAACTACACTGTGGGCAGTTGTTTTAAGTCACATGGAGGCTCATTAATCTTAATAAAAAATTGTTTAAAATATAAACAAAGGAATGACATTGTCGGCCTATCGGTTGAACATTGCATTGAACTATCCTGTGTCGAGCTGGATAAGCATATTATAGTGTGCGTGTACAGACCCCCAAGTTACCAAAACTATTCCTTATTTGAGTCGGTAATGGAAGATGTCCTAGCGAAGCTCGCACCGTGTAGCAAATCCATAATTATTTGTGGTGATTTTAATATTAATATTTTAGAAAATAATTTGAATAGTAGTCAATTATTAAGCCTTTTTAAGTCATTCAATTTGTCAAATGTTTTTATGGAACCTACTAGAGTAACTCCAACTACTGCTACCTGCATCGATAATATTTTTTGCGATTGTGACTATTTGGATAAAGCTATTGTTAATTATCTCATATCTGCCATCAGATCATAGCGGACAAACGGTAACTTTTATGTTTAAAATGTCTATAACAAAAGTGCAAATACAATTTAGACCATTAACAACTGGTAAATTAAATAGATTCAATAGTTCCCTAAATGATAAGTTAAGTGCTCTGGACCATAATAATAACAATGCAAATAAATTATATGATGATTTCTTTTCTGTGATGCAGATACTTTCGAAAAAAAGGTAAAACATATTAGCCCTAAGTTTATATTTAGTGACTGGGCAACTAGGGGGATTAGAAAAAGTAGGGAAAGATTATTTGAGCTGTATGACCTTAAGCCTTATATTAATACAGATACTTTCAACAAGTATGTTACTACTTATTCTAAAATTTTTAGAAATACTTGCAAGGTAGCTAAAGCCCTATACATTAGTAATAAGATTAAATCGGCAGACGATAAAATAAAGACAGTTTGGAAAGTTATAAATAACGAGACTAACAAGAAAAAAGTTCGTAACACTGAATATACATTGGAGACATCACATGGTCCCAAAGCTCTAACCTAGAAGTAGCCCATGAATTTGTTAATTTCTTTACTAGCATACCAGCTAAAACCACGGAAGCTTTAAATTCCTCACCTGACGTCTCAATTGCGTTATTAAAAGCGAACGTTCCAGGCTGCCTGGTGGAATTTCAATTTAAACATATAAACCCCGTAACAGTCTTAAAAGCATTTCGGCAAATCAAAATTAAATTAACTGAAGATTTGTGGGGCATGTCTATTAAAGTGTGCACATCTATAATTGAAACAATAGCGCCTTATTTGGCTATAATATTTAATATGTGCGTAGACCAGGGAGTTTTCCCAGATCGAATGAAATTTAGTAAGGTCATACCACTTTTCAAATCCGGGGACAGTAAAGATACCAATAATTATAGACCCGTGTCCGTGTTGCCGGTTTTCAGTAAGGTATTTGAAAAGATAATGCTAAATCAGATGCTTGTTCATTTTAACACAAATGACATTTTACATGAGCACCAGTATGGTTTCACCAAAGGACGTTGTACGACTGACGCCGGTGTCACTTTATTAAAACATATATTTACCGCGTGGGAAGAGGCACAAGATGCCATAGGAATCTTTTGTGACCTCTCCAAGGCATTAGATTGCGTAAATCACGACACATTACTTTTGAAACTTGAGCATTACGGACTGGGTAAACTTGCGCTTAGTTTAATAAAATCTTATCTGTATGACAGACAGCAGCAAGTTCAAATAAATGGGGTGAATTCATATGGTTTAAAAGTAGAAATGGGAGTCCCACAAGGGTCAATATTAGGTCCTTTCCTCTTTTTAGTTTATATTAATGATCTTCCCCGTTTATTTAAAAACCAACCACAAGTGGTGTTATTTGCCGATGACACTTCTTTAATTTTTAAGATAAATAGACGGGCTAATAATCTCGACAATGTAAATAACGCCTTACTTCAGGTCGAAAATTGGTTCACAGCCTGCAGCACTTAGTATTAAATGGAAAAAAAACTAAATGCATCAGATTTGCTTTACCTAATGTCAAAAGTAGTGATTGCAATATAGTATTTAATAAAGAGAAACTGGAATTCGTTGATGAAACTGTTTTCCTGGGAATCACGCTCGACTCAAGGCTACAATGGGGTCCTCATTTAACATCTCTCGCAGGACGACTAAGTTCGGCAGCATATGCTGTCAGAAAGATCCGGCAATTTACTGATGTGGATACCGCGAGACTGGTCTACTTTAGTTACTTTCATAGTATTATGTCTTACGGTATTTTACTTTGGGGGCGAGCTGCAGACATCGGGTCTATCTTTATTCTGCAGAAAAGAGCAATCAGAGCCATTTACAATCTACGTATGCGCGATTCTCTAAGGGAACTGTTTAAGGAAATTAAGATAATGACGGTACCTTGTCAATACATATATGAAAACATTATGTACGCTAGAAAAAATCTGCATCTTTTTGGTAAAAGAAGTGACAGACATAACTATAGTACTAGATATAGGGACCAACTAGTTCAACCAGGTTTCAGGCTGGCTAAAGTAGATTCGTCTTTTATGGGGTTCTGTCTAAAGTGTTACAATAAAATACCTCCCCACATTGTTCAACTTAATGAGACAAAATTTAAGTCCTATATTAAACGCACACTATGCAGCCGAGCATATTATAAATTGGATGATTAAATCACTGATAAAAATGCTTGGCTGGATGCTGGTCTAGCTCCACAGCCATAAGGGTTCATAGATTTATTGATTAGCATTGCTGACTATTTTTTTGGAGCTGCTGAAGATGTAGAACTACATTATCTTTGCATTGTATAAACTCAAACTATTAGTATTATATAATTTTGCATAGCACATACATGTGAGCACTATGTACTTTAAAGCCACCATTTATGAGATGTCTTTCGTTGACTTGAATATGCCCTGGCGGTTGAGAGTTTGTCATGCTCACTTGAATGTCTCGCTGATGGTGGCGCATGTGTTGGATCAATTGGTTCCCTTTAAAATGGTTGAACTAAATGGTGCCGATCCGTGCGTCATGTTCGTGAACGGGCGTCGTCAGTTGAGACTGGTCATTTCTTAGCTGCTTCGGTTATTTTAAATTTATTTTGAATTGTCTAATTTCATTGCCACTAGACCTCTTTTAACGTGCACAACTTGTTACAGTGTTCAACATGAATGATGTAACCTAAATTTGTAAGATTCTATTGACTTTAAAAGAGTGTTCATGGAGTTTCTTGCTCGTTCTTCTCCATAGAAACCTACTGTTTGGAACAAGCAACTAGCTGCAACTTTTAGACTGACTGACTCCTTGACAATTCAAAAGTGCCTGTAAATGGTTTATTTGAAATAAATGATTTGAGTTTGAGTTTGAGTTTGACAAGTTTTACATACCTGATATTCTTTTATAAGATTTATAACACCTCTTTCTAGTGATGTGGGTAGACCGAGTCGCCTCAGATGAGGTTCTATTGAATGGGAGAAGTCTGCAAGGGGGCCTTGTGGGAGTATCACATCTTTAGTAGCTACAAATCCTGCACGAGCATATTCAGCATCACGGAACTCTTTGAACCATTCCAAAACATCAGGTACATCCTTGTTTGTCATCAGTAAACCACATTGACCCTTTAATCTCTTAGATAGCTGTAAAGTAATAACAATGTCACAAAAAAAAATATTGGATTAACAAAAATGGTGCAATAGAATATTTATTTATGGACCAGTTCTGTCAAAAGAAATAGTATTAAATAAAGATAAAACTTACTAGATTCAATTGGTCTTCTGCTTCATCACTCTTAGTCCTTCCAAGAGCAACAGCCATGACTTTATTCTTACCAAAAAAGAATCTCGAGTCTTTCCACTCATTGCGCAAGTCTTTCAATTTTGTGTTGCGCATGTTATCAACAGTGAATAGGAATATGTGCTCATATTTAGAGAGTGAATTTCTGATTTCTTCTATAATTTTCTGTTTATTTAGTAATCCTTTCTTGTTTGTTTTTGTCAGAGAAACTGTAATAATAATAACAAAAAAACTAAGCATTCAAAATAAATAACCAGTAAAAAAATACATAGAAAATAGGTTTGTTACAGTATTATTACATGAGATATTATATAATAATCATACGAACGCCCGAGTACCGTTAACAGAGTTCTTGTATTGCTAACATTCATCAAATATTTCAGCAAAATAAACAAGCATGGTAGTTCCAATGCATTTAGGTTATTTCTTACCTTTTTTATCCCTTTTAGATTTTGGCATTTTGTTATTTTAGTACTGTATACCTTTTATAGGTATTAGTATAATCCTATAATGTATTATTTATATCTCAAAGAAGACTAAATAAGACATGCAGAATGTAAATTAATTCAAATAAATTATACTAATCCGCAATAACCTCAAACTAGGTACGACAACAGTAAAACATATAAACGACAACGTGAACGTGACACTTGACTGACACTTGACAGTCACAGTGAGTGATGACAGCTAAAAAACAAAAGTAACAAAGCACAGAGATACACACTTAAGACGATGGCCAACTCGATTCGACGATCAAACAATTCCAAATCGGTTCTAACACATATAAACCGGTTTGTACGGTCGACTGTTGCTACTCGCTTGATGTGCTAGTTACAGTATGAGTATTGAGTCTTTCGCGCGCGCTTTGAAGTTTGAACGTGTTGCGACTTGCGAATGCTTCTTAGGCCTTCGAGTTTTGTAAAATCAAAACACAAATCATTTATTTCAAATAAACCATTTAGGTACAGGCACTTTTGAATTGTCAAGGAGTCAGTTCAGTCAAAAAGCTGCAGCTAGTTGCTCGTTCCAAACAGTAGATTTCTATGGAGAAGAACTAGCAAAAAACTCCGTGAACACTCTTATAAAATCAAAAGACTAACACAAAACACTTGTTACAAAGGAACAAGCCAGGATTAGTACAAAAAAATGAAAAATGTTTAGAGAAGTTGAAATTCTAATTCTTATACTCTTGGGTACCTAAAGAGACAGGCATTTACAATATTTTGAAAACTCCGCAATAATTATGGATAATTTAACGAAAAGCTAATTATTTCAGAAACTGCGACCCCTAACTGACAGTAGCAGTGACACTGACACCCGCCGTTTTGCAGTTCTTACACTGAAATTGCATCGTTGTAAGGGAAATAATATCACAAATAATGATTAATCAATGTACTTTTTCAACTCGGCCATTATAAACAACGATTCATATTACTTGTCCGCTTAGAGAATTCATACCAGAAGTTTTATGCTCGAAGCTTTTCTGGTAAACAAAAATCAATGATTTGAAAATCTTGAAAGTAAGTATTCTGTGTATTGATTATTCTATGAAACGATATTATTAGAAAAAAAATATTTGAAACGAAATTCTATTAAACTATTAGCTATGAAACAACGCACAACCATATAATAAACATAATTTTAAATCCCCGCATAATTAAAATATTTTGAATCCCGTTTAGTGTTTTGAAAAAAATACAGTGACCAGTGGCATTAACGGATCTATGAAATTACCAGAAAAGCTTCGAGCATAAAACTTCTGGTATGAATTCTCTAAGCAGACAAGTGATATGAATTGTTGTTTACCAATGGGCGAGTTGAAAAAGTACATTGATTAATCATTATTTGTGGGTTGTACGTTGTTTCATAGCTAATAGTTTAATAGAATTTCGTTTCAAATATTTTTTTCTAATAATATCGTTTCATAGAATAATCAATACGCAGAATACTTACTTTCAAGATTTTCAAATCATTGATTTTTGTTTCACATAAAGTTTATTGTTAGAATTATCATATCATAGAATAACAAATCAAATGTTCTTTTACCTTATATTTTTTATTTCATATAAAATGTATTCCCAAGAATGGGACTCTCACTTCTAACCAAACTTACTGCGCGTGCGTGCAAGCAACCATGCAGCATGCAAGCAAGCATGCAGCGTGCAAGCAAGCGTGTAGCGTGCAAGCAAGCATGCAGCGTGCAAGCAAGCATGCAGCGTGCAAGCAAGCATGCAGCGTGCAAGCAAGCATGCAGCGTGCAAGCAAGCATGCAGCGTGCAAGCAAGCATGCAGCGTGCAAGCAAGCATGCAGCGTGCAAGCAAGCATGCAGCGTGCAAGCAGGCATGCTGCATGTAAGCAAGCATGCATCATGCAACCGAGCATGCAACATGCAGCAGGCATAGTTTCTGTCACGGCTCCGTCGTTGCGGGGCTCCAGCGGTCCCACGCGAGCTTATCGTCGCAGATGGTATTCACGCTCACCACCGCAGCTTCGTTCGGCGTAGCCGACCAGCCTCAGCCGCGGCGGCGGGCGTTAAAACCACCTGCTCCTCAGCTCGAGGGCCGCCTCGCCTCTCCACGCCTACGCAGATTTAAATTACACTCTAGGCGTAGGGCAGACAAGACTACGTGGAGTCGGTTTCGCAGCGATTCGTTTCTGTCATTAACTTTGGTAGCACAACATATTGACTTTTTAAGACAACATTTTTGTTTTTGTCTGTTTATATCTATACATTTTCGTTGAAATAAATTCCATGGAAAACACAACAAACAAACAATATTCGTTAAAAAATAATTCTACTTTATGATAAGTTTGTTAAACAAAAAAATGCGAATGAAAATTCATTGAATCGAGTATTTTACTCTATACGAGAAAAAATCTATAAATATGTTATTGAGACAGTTTAGGCAATTTTTAAATTCAATTCAAAGTTTACAGTATTTTTAATCTGTTATAAAACACCATGAAATAGTAGCGGCCATGTTATTACGCCGAACGGCTGTGTAAACAAAAAATTTTCAACTGTCAGTCAACCGATTGGCGTAATATAGGCTTTGTACTTTTATTATTTTCGTAACTAACGTAATTTTTTCATTATTACACCTATTTCAAAATATGCTTTTAATTATTTTTTAATTATATTACAATTATCATATTTAATATGGCAGCATTTGATACAAAACGAACTGACGTCATTTACGCTGAGCAATATGGCGTCCAGTAAGAGGCGTTTTCGTCAAACTACGCGCGAAATTTGAAAATTTAAAATTTTGGTGCATTTTTATGGCAGTTAACAATTGAATAAAAATTTTGTGATTTTTTTTGGTGGCATATTAGCACTACAGAATTTCATTGAGACACTTTTCAAAAATGGGTGTAATACCCTATTGTGTTTCTGTGAAATACTTTTCATTGAAGTAAATAGTCTTTGAAACAATAATAGTCGAAATAAAAATACGAGAACCAAATATTATGTTAAACATTTTCTGGGAAACGAAATTCTATGAAATTTCTGTCTGCGAAACAAGGGGACACCTTATTATATCAATCTACTCCTGGTAATGTTTTTTTTTCATACAAGTGAATGTGATGTGAATGATCTCGCCATGATTCTTTAGGTTACATCATTCATGTTGAATTTACGGTACATAGATGTTAGAAAGATGTAACAAGTTGTGTTCGTTAAAAGTATACTTTTTTATTCATAAACAGAAAACAACACAATAGCGTATTACACCCATTTTTGAAAAGTGTCTCAATGAAATTCTGTAGTGCTAATATGCCACCAAAAAAACCACAAAATTTTTATTCAATCGATAAGTGCCATAAAAATGCATCTAAATTTTAAATGTTCAAATTTCGCGCGTAGTTTGACGAAAACGCCTCTTACTGGACGCCATATTGCTCAACTTAAATGACGTCAGTTCGTTTTGTATCAAATGAGCTCATATTAAATATGATAATAATAAATCGTTTTAAAATAATTAAAAGCTGTAATAGGTGCAATAATGAAAAAAATACGTTAGTTACGAAAATAATAAAAGTACAAAGCCTATTATTACGCCAATCGGTTGACTGACAGTTGTCAATTTTTTGTTTAAAACACATCCTACGGCGTATTAACATGGCCGCTACTATTTCATCATGAAGCTGTAGATTAAAATGGAGTCAACACTTCGAATACCCACTTGAAGCCATACCTATCTATCACTATCTCGCTCTCTGTGGGCCAACCCTCCCTTTCTAAGTAGGGTAACCTTTATTTTATTTTTCCCAGGACATCGCTATAATTATTCATTTATAAACATCTACATTCTGTTTACTATTAAGGCCTAAGATAAACAAATATCTCGTTTAAGTTTGTTTACATCATGATACGTAATGTATGCGTATACATTGCATTAAGAAATAAAGTTATATGAATTCTAAACTCGATGAAATAAGAATAACAATAACTTGACCAAATATAAAATCCTTTGCTGTCCCGCGACGTCAGACAGAGCCGGCCCTAATATGAACGCGTATATGTAAGAACCTCAAAAAGGAATTAAAAACACCACACAAATTAAAATCATTTATTGTAACTTTTCTAGCATACATGACTAAATATCATTACTCTATGTAGTTTCTGTCTCTTACCACGTAAATCACCGAGATATTTTCTGTATGTCTCTTAAACTGAGCGCATGACTCACTAGTTACAATATGTAGTATGTAATTGAAACTTTACTTAATAACATTATTATGTAATACATAATAAATAGATATAAAAGGTATGTATTTAATATTTATTAACGGAAAGGGACACCAGGTAACTTGCTAAGATTGCTTATATTTTCAAGAATATTTCGACACTGTTTCTAACTACAATACAGCCAGCATGTTTCACTCCCATTTCCGTAAGTGGAGAATTAGTATAAATGCCAGAACTAGTACTTGGCAGAGCAGCTATTTGCACCATAGATTCTTCATGTAGTGAACTTGTTGTCTGAAAATTATAATACATGTTATAAAATGTTGCTTTTTGTTATATATTTGAAACATTATATTTCTAAATACATGATAATAATGTTTTTTTTTTTTTTTTTTTTCCTTATTGTCCATTTGCAATCGGTCGTCAGACCATAAGCGAATTTCTTCCAATTAACATGGCATTGTGGTGGAGCAGCCTGTGCTGCGCCTCCCACTTAAAGAAGGTGGTTCCTCTTAAGCCTTTTAACCACCGCTGTCGGGTTTAACAGTTCAGTCACTAGTGGGTTTGGGTGCATGGTTAGGCGGGCCTTGTGTTGACATTTATAGCGCTCGATTTCAAAGTTTACGGGCGGCACCTGGAGGAAGTCGTGAATTTCGCTGTTCCGAGCAAACCAAGGAGCATTTACTATGGCTCTTAGTATACCATTTTGAACCCTTTGCAGGCAGAGAATGTTAGATTTGCTGGCTACGCCCCACAGTTGGATTCCGTACGTCCATATTGGTTTAAGGACCGAGTTGTAGATGAGTAGCTTGTTGTCTACAGAGAGTACCGAGTTTCTTCCCATGAGCCAATACAGGTTGCGGAACTTATGGTTTATCTCCTCCCTTTTTTGTTTAATGTGATGCTTCCATGTTAGGCGCCTATCTAAATGGAAGCCAAGATATTTAACACAATCTGTGTGTGGTAAGGTATCAGGTCCAAGTCTAATAGGAGGAGTGTTTCCATGCCTGAGCGTGAAGGTGATATGGTTAGACTTTGATGCACTGGCGCGTATCCGCCACTTACAGAGCCATTTATGTGTCTCGTCTAACTGATTTTGGAGATTGTTGCTGGCCATTTCTGGGTTGTCGTCAACTGATAAGTAGGCTATGTCGTCAGCATATGTTGCAGCTGTTATGTCGTCTAATGTGGGTAAATCTGATGTAAATATGTTATACAACACTGGGCCAAGAACAGAACCCTGTGGTACTCCAGCTTCCACTTCAAACAATCTTGATCGTGCTTCGCCCTGTTTAACTCGGAAGCAACGGTCGGATAAGTACGACCGGATGAGCAGGAACATTGAGTGTGGAAGTTTTTCCTTCACTTTAGCCAGTAATCCTTTGTGCCAGACACGGTCAAAAGCCTGTTGTACATCCAAAAATGCCGCTGAGCAGTACTTTTTGCGTTCAAAGGCCTGTCTTGCTGTTTGATAAACTCGGTGAACCTGTTCTATTGTTGAATGGGATTTCCGAAAGCCAAACTGATGAGGTGGAACAACATCATTGGCGTCCATGCTTGGTTTTAGCCGGTTAAGGAATATCCTCTCCCACAGCTTGGACAGTACAGGAGTTAAGCTTATCGGCCGGTAAGACGACGCTTCATGTTCAGGTTTACCTAATTTGTGTATCATGACAACTTCGGAGATTTTCCAAAGGTCAGGAAAGTGAGATGTTCGAAAGATTGCGTTGAACAGACTAGCCAAGAAGGCAATGCATTTTCTGGGAAGATTTTTGAGTATTGACGGTGTGATCAGGTCAAATCCCGGGGCTTTTTTCGAGTTCAACTGTCTGATTTCCTTCGCAATTTCTTTAGGTGTTGTTGGTTTAATGGGTAGGCACATCTGCAGATCTTGATCTAATATTGCATCAATATCACGCTCATCTGCAACGCTCTCGTTGGGTTTGAATACAGAATTCAGATGTATTGCGAATACTTCGGCCTTTTCCAAGTCAGTTCTTGCCCAGGAAGCTTGTGACCTAATAGGAGGATAGGACTGTTGAGGCTTATCCAGGTTTTTCGTTGCCTTCCAGAGCGAGTCTGCACCAACCCCCGTAGGTGACATCATCTGTAGGTTTGATGCCACCGTTGAATTAACAGATTGCTGGATTATAGCCTTTAATTCTTTAGCTGCCTTGTTATAGTAGATTTTATCAAGCGGATGACGGGACTGATGCCAAATTCTTCTAAGTCTGCGTTTTTCTAAGATTTTTTGCATGATATCTGATGGATGAGAGGGCTTGGTCGAACCTCTGGATCGAGAGGGTGTGTTGATCCAGGCAGCTACTTGAATGGTGTTTGTGAGATATCGGCAGGCGTTATCTACGTCGTTCTGGTCCATTAAAGGTATAGTACAAGTAAAGTTGTCAATGAGGTAAGTCTTGAAACCATCCCAGTCCGTTCGGCTATTTGTCAGAGACTCGGTCATTTCTCTAGTGAGTTCACTAGTGCTAATAGTGAAGATCGCCGGTGTATGATCTGATGATCCGTCTAGGCTCGATTTAATTGTGGTGTGTAAACTGTCTATGCCCTTATTTATGAAGAAGTCCAGGAGGTCCGGCAGTTTCTTTGGGTCGCTAGGCCAGTAGGTGGCTTCACCGGTAGAAATCGGTTTTAGATGGTTTTCATCAATGCAACGTTTCAGATAGCGTCCACGAGTGCTGTTGCAACGGGATCCCCAAAATGTATGCTTGGCATTCCAGTCTCCGCCTGCAATGAACTTGTGGCTTGTTAAAGTAGGTTTTAAACATCTCTGAGGTTATTTTGTGTCTTGGTGGGCAGTAGATTGAGGAGAGAATAATAGGGCCTGCTCGGTCCTCCAGTCTGACAGAAGTTGCTTGTAGATGAGCTGCAGAAAACGATTCTATCTGTGAATGTCTCAGGTTTCCTCGAATGACTAACGCTGAACCAGCGTGTGCACTACCGTCAGGATGGGGAGTATGGTAAATGTTGAAGCCCTTAATGCGGAACGAGCTTCGGGACGTGCTATGTGATTCTGAAATTAGTACCACATCTAGTTTATTTGTTTTTATTAGAGTCTCCAGTTCTTGGATATTGGGGGCCAATCCATTGATGTTCCAGATTGCAATTCGTAGAGGAGTCATTTATGGTGCTAGTTTAGTAATGACAGTAGTTAGTAGACCCATTAGGGTACTTATTTGTTGTAGGAGTAGGTCGATTTTTTCATTTTGCTTGATTAATAGTTGTTCGATAACGGGTGCGTTTTGTTGAGGGTTGTCTGTGTGACGAGGTGTAGCGGCGTTGTCTCGTGGACGATCTCTGGTACGTCCGGCGACAGTATCCGAGTAGCTTCGTTCTGATCTGCGATGGGTGTTTCGTTGGGGTAGGGCGGAGCTTTCTGGAGTTATGTTGGTGCGTGGTTTATCAGTAGGAAGGTTGCCAGTTGGGAGACTTCTTGGTTTCATTTTTCTTGAGAGTATTTCTTTGTAAACTTGGCAACCTTTATAATTAGCAGGGTGGTCGCAGGAGCAGAGGGCACATTTGGCGGGTGTGTTTCTGTCTTTTTTGGGGCACTCTGAAGTTTTGTGGCCTTCCCCACATTTGACACATCTGTATGGCCTCATGCAGTTGTTTTTGCAGTGGCCATATTGTTGGCATCTTTGACATTGTACTATAGTCTTTGTTTTGCGTGGATCCTCGATTTTAATGCGTTGGTGATGGATATACTGAATATTTTTAACCAGTTTATTATTTGAGCTAGGTTCCAGATTTACAAAAAATGTAGAGGTAGGAACTTTCTCTGCTCCATAGCGGTGGTTGATTATTTCTCCCCTGACCTTATTACCAGATTTTTCCAACTCTTGTACGATTGCATCGTGAGGAGTAGTATGATGGAGGTCTTTTATTACTATTCTGTAGCATTTCGTATCTTTACGAGAGAAGGTGTGTCCGATTAGTCCTTTTCGCCGTATCAGATCAATGACTTGCTTGTAGACATCGACTGAGCTAACCATCACGCGTAATAGGTTTTTATTTATTATTTTATACCGAAATTCTTCCGGACGAATTACGGACTCAATTAGTTTGGTGAGCTCGTTTAGATCCTCAATCCCATACAAAACAATAGGAGGGGGCTTATTTGGTGGCTTAGGCTCAGTGTTTGTGTCTTCCGTTAGGTCAACCGGCAGATTGGAAAATCGGTTTACGGACTCAACTGGTGGTGGTGAGTTGTCACATATTTTTCTTTTTTTGGATGTGGGAACTCGTTGCCATTGTGGAGGTTGAGCAAAATCTGTTGAAGGCTGTGCGGCTGGCACTTGTTCTGTTGCCTCATCCAATTCTTTCTCACAGGCGAGCAGGATGGGATTGTTGGAAGAACCTGATTGTTTGGATGAAGTTTCACTTAGCGAATTAGACCTTGGCCTATTGAAGAGGCTTGGGTGAAAGATTTGTTGAACAAATTTCTTAGGTGAGGTTTTGTTCTTTTGATTTTCATCAGTATCATTGGTTTGACTTTGAGCCTGATTACCCACTCTAGTCAAATTGGTAACATTTTTGCAACTCATGGTGGTAATTATTTCCTTACAATGGTAACACCTTCCCAAATGTCAAATGACATTTTGACTTCTGACATTTACTAATTAAAAGATTTTCTAAATATTATGTGGGTGGACGACGAAAAGTTGAAACTTCTAGTGTCACTCTTGTAATTTAATCACAGTTTTTGTTACGAATCACTTATTGCTTTGAGCCACTAAATGATAATAATGTAACACAGTTTTAAATACAGTTATCTTTTTACCTTTCCTACTGTTTTATTATAGTAGGAACTGTTGTTTGTTTTAAGCACCTTGTTCTTGAATCATATCTGATTCTTGAAATGCAAATTGCAAATTCTTGTACTTTTAAAGAACTTCATTTTCAACGGCTCAATGGATAACCACAATTTACTTTGAGTAGTTTTTTTAGGAAACCTATAAAAATTATGTTATTAAAATACCCGAATAATGAGCAACTAAAATTAAATAAATATTGACTGCCGTAAGTGTATGTGTATATCAGTCATTAAATATATACACGTTTCTTAGTACCCATTAGTATAATTAGTTAAGTTCTCACGCAACGTCTTAAATATATCCTCAATATGGCCACACTACTTCAATACGACTTCTTTTAAATAAAATCAAACAGATTGCACAAAATCAATGAAATTCAATGTAAAAGTATTTGATCTTGATATAGTTATCATTTACTAACATGTTAAAAACACTGGTAAAACGTTTTAAGAAGAAATTAAGTGAAAAAACAACGAAATATGTTTACAATGATTCAATGTCAGAAATCACTACTTTAACACTTGCGGGTGAAATTCACCTCCTGGACACCACGTATTACCACAACCACGCATTACTCATTTTTGCACCATTTCTTTAATTAGAACGATGATTACCTCGAAAAATACTAGACGAAGCTGTGAACTGTAAAGCCGCCAGTCCGCCATATTGACCATTTTTATGTTGACACATAGTGTCAATGTTGCTACATTACCAATTCCTTAGGAAATGGCATTATAAATTTACAATTCACTGATCGTCAACCCAGTTTAGCATGCGTGACGCGTGAGTGTGACCTTAAATTTTATGTTTTATAACTTAACTAATCATAGTACAACTACTGATCCATAATAACATTATTTGACAGAGTTTAACTTCTGATTGGGTTAGTGTGACGACTATTTCGAAGAATTTAGTAGGAGATTTAAATAAGAAGGTAGCAATACTACAGGCCACACTAAAAAGAGAGGTCGGCCCACAGAGAGTGAGATTGAGATACGTAGGTATTTGACTCAACTTTTTGTTCGAAGTATTGGCTCCATCTTTACCTATAAGCTTCTTGTATTTCATGGTGTTTTATGACAGATTAAAAATACTGAAAACTTTGAATTGAATTTAAAAATTGGTCTTGTTCTTTTATGAACTAAAACTTACATTTTCCGACAGCTATAAGCCTAAACTGTCTCAATAACATATTTATAGGTTTTTTCTCGTATAGAGTAAAATACTTATAATATATAATTATATTCATCTATGGCAACCACCTCCGTACTATCGCGGAGTCCCACCCAGAGTAAATATGTTCCTTGGTCCCACCCATGAAGCTTTAGACCTATATAATTATAATTATATGCTTCTTGGTCATGAAGTTATAGGTATAAATGGAGCCAACACTTAGAACAAAAACTTGAAACCAACTGTGGGCTGATGCTCTCTTTCTGAATCCATACATAAGAACGAGACAGTGATATGTGTTTTCTTTATCTTATGTACGCATTCAGAAAGAGAGCGTCTGCCCACAGTTGGCTTCACTTAGGTATTTAGAGTGTTGCCTCCACTTTTATCTATAAGCTTCTTGTTCTTGGTCCCACCGGTCCGCGAACACACTTACACAATATTATTTGATACATTTGGTTTTCTGTTTTACTGTGACGGTAAAAACGGAGCCGGTGCCGTGCCGTATCGTGCCGTGCCGTGCTATGTTTTGCAGTATAGACAAGTAACTGGTTATAGACAGAATATTTATGTAAAATGTTCTAAACTATAGGCGATTTTTATAAAAGTTTTATGTCTTTGGCACACTATGTAATTAATTTGAACGAACAATCGAACAATAATATTGCAGTTCATACCTGGCGGATACTTAGAGCATTTATAGAAGTTATGTGCTCGAAGGGCGGATATGAATTATGATGCTAGTAGGTAAATATGTACCGTCTACTGGATCACTATACAGAATGAATCTTCATTATCATCATCATCATCATCATCATCCACAGCTCGACTTCACTCACTGTTTGGTAATATGTTTTGTCATATTTAAGTTCGATACCCGACGGCAACTTTGTCATACATTTATCTCATAGCCGCAGGACGATTGACTCTATTTGGAACTGAAAATACTCCGCGCGAAAGTGGCGCCACAAAGCTTTCTCCTCTTTTTAGCTTATAAGTGGGTGCAGGGTCTTTGTTCGCATATTTTTGCAGCGTTTAACTAAAGAATGGTTTCAGTCAGCAATATGCCATGCAATTGTCCATTATATATATTTTTTAATGTTTATAAATAAATATTATTTCCTGTATGCTCCTTAAATCTCTTATCTATTCATTTGAAAAATGCGCGCGATTACACTGACTTCCTGTTACTACTCAAAGTGACCTATTACATATTTTTCTATTGTTTCCGTCTCTTTTTTTTACCGTACTGTAGACAGAATGCGCAATACATAGAAGATAACTACGAGAACGTGTATAGCTAGCATCGTGCTGCGCTTCCTTCGTAGTAATCCAAAATGGCCGACTCGTAATGTGAACCCTGTTCCGTTTTTGTTTCCCCTCTGGCCCCGCTGCCGTCAGTGTAGTATATCGTTCACCGCAAGACAAAAACCGATATTGTGTTGTAATTTGCTGGTTTAATTACTTTTTTCCCTTCCAACAAGTAAGTGCATGAAAATTATATTAAGTGAATGCAATTTTATGTGTTTCTCACGAAGTGATAATGTTTTAAAATCGTTTTCTTACAAATCTGTGACTGTGACGCATAGATAGGAGTGCCCCTTGCAGCAGCCATTTTGCCCGAACCGGCGACACGATTTTGCGGTGTGGTTAGACATAATTCAAAATTTTTGTAATCGGGATTTATGTCCTACTCAACGGATTTACTTTTATTACGTACGTTGTAGTATATTACTTAGGTGCATTAAAACGTTCCTTATAACGAGATCCGCTGTGTAAGTTGGGTTTTTCTACCTCTTGATACATTTTTTTAAAGGTATGTGACTGAATTATATTTTTGGATTAGACAGGATCAAGGAGATTGATTGTAAACTGATGCTGTGGATGTATATTATACGATAATTCGTTTAGTTCTGATTTAAATGCGTGGGCATATCGAACGTTGGCGTATTCATAGGCAACGAATAATCACACTAGTGCGTCGTAATTTCGCCGTGCGTAGTCATGCCGTTATCTTGGTCAATTCAATAACTATATAATGACATTTGAGGCAGTCCCAGCAGTATGTATTTAGAAGTAATTACTAACGACAAAAATTTTTGATAACATCCCATTCACCATGTCTCTTTGAGTGATTAATTCGTTGTGTAACTTGGTGTAGGTTGTAATTAGGTAGGTACATAGGTATCTGATCTAACGCAATGTCATTACCTTCGATTTACTTACATCGCTTTTCAGATAGGCACGTGCGTGACATTGAGTCGACAGCACAATGCTCTCGTGTATGTGATACTAGATATAACGTACCTGTTATTATTATAAGGCTTATGTTAATCATTAAGTTAATAGTTTTCCTCATCCTCAGAATACCTAATATAGACTTGTGAATGTCTCTTTCAGGAGTTCAATTTTATTCTGCCTTTTCCCTCCTGAGATAACCTTGTTGTAGTTGCTTAGCCTCTATACTTTCTCAAAAATAAAACTAGTAGTAGTATTGATCAGGAAAAAACACGAGCTTCCTCCTAGTGCACATATTATGCTAACTGAATCTTCAGCTAAGTACTACATTTGGCTTGACTCAGACATAACTTGGCGTCTTAGTGATAATGAGGTTTTATCTATGCCATAAAGTGTAGGAGACTGATCTCTTGTGATTTCATCATGCCAATTCTAAATCTGTACTAAGGTACTGCTATATTGAATAAATCTCCTGAACGAAGTCAGTTGTACTTGTAACTGCCATGTTGATGATGACACATTGCCCTTCAAAGATTGATGTCATGCTTAATAGTGAGTGATACACACCTACAATTTCATTAAAAGGTGATAATAGGTAGGGTTCTGTAGAAATGAATAAAATGTATTTAAACCTAAATGGGCATGTATTTTTATGACCTAAAATATTTTTTTTAGTTTGGTGAATTTTGTAATTTTTTTTTAAAATAAAACATTCTTGTCTCAGTGCTTTATGGAAAAATGAAACTTTAATTACTCCACTAAATGATTCACTATTACATCAGCTATTGGCAAATATATGAAAATGGGTGTTTAGGGTGGAGTGGGGCAGGGTGTGGGAGGCATTCCAGGGGTCATTACCTCACCCCCTATTTTATGTTAAAAATTTTGTTAACTTATTAGGTGTATCGAGTACATTCTTCTGCATGGAGTATTAAATTAATAAACTGTTTGGTATCAAACATAAGTACGTATTAGTACCTACTTATGTAGGTTATGTTCTCGGGTAGGTATTTTTAGTTGTTTCCATGTAGACAATGAAAGCATGTAATCAGAAATGTATGAACTTAACCATTGTATTAAAAAATATTTAATGGGACTAACACAATATTTGACAAACATGAACTTATTTGTTCTAACAACACCTACATGTTTCCACAGCATAAAAAATGATTATCTAAAACAATTACTTGACATAGTTATCATACTCCTACCAAAATTTGACCTTTTTAAATGGGCACTAATATACAATTGAAATTTTATGTCATGGGTATTTGTATGCCCTGTATTTTCTCTTACTTTTATAAAAACCTACAAACTTATTGTTAAATATTTCTTGAAGCACATAATATGAATATTTACATTCAAATTAGAATAGCATAGTAACTAGAGTCGCGTAAAAAGCTATAAGTAGGTAGATAAGGGTAGCGTGAGGTAGGCGCCGGGCGGACGGGCGCGGTGCACGAGGGACGTACGCGAGGGTGAGGGGTGTGTGCAATCGTCGCGCTAGTCGTATTTCGTCTGGAGTGTTTATCCCGCGTCGCCGGATCAATACTGTTGGCGCAGTGGCGGTGACCAAGCGGCGGCGCGGCGACACGGCGCGTGCCTAGCCTGCTAGTAGCTTGAGTCTGTGAGATGCTGTCAAGCCGAGCGCACGCCGCGTCGATGTCGCGTTTGGCGTGAGAGGCGCTCTTTGAGCTTAGTTGAATTTTCATATTGCGCTAGTGCGCTCGCGAGCCTCTACTTAAGGTGCGACTTCCATCCATCCATGATGACAAATACCCTATATGCGATTCGCTTCGGTGAAAGTGACGCCCAACGATTAGTCTTTCTGATGAATTTTAACTCATGGGAATCTCCTTTGGTTTTGGATTCAAATAGTTTATTCGTGATTCCTACTTCATTGCAGGGGCATCAGTGAAATAATCCTCTCCCATCGTCCACGATGTCCGTCGACAAGGAGGAACTGGTGCAACGCGCCAAGCTGGCGGAGCAGGCTGAACGATATGACGACATGGCGGCCGCGATGAAAGAAGTCACGGAAACCGGCGTCGAGCTGAGCAACGAGGAAAGAAACCTCCTTTCCGTTGCTTACAAAAATGTGGTGGGCGCTCGACGATCGTCATGGCGCGTCATCTCCTCCATTGAACAGAAAACCGAAGGCTCGGAAAGAAAACAACAGATGGCAAAAGAATATAGGGTTAAAGTAGAAAAGGAGCTCAGAGAAATCTGCTACGACGTTTTGGTAAGAAACTTTTTGCTACTTTTTTATTTATCCTTTTAAATTCGGTTTTTCAGGATACTACCGATAACTGAGGCTAAGTACCTCGTTATCGTTGTTGTCCATTATATCGTGGAATTTGTTCCAAACTAAGCAACATTAACGTCAGTTGCCGCCATCCTACGCGAATGACGTCATGATATTTGCGCGTCGCCCAATTGAGGGGTGATGCAAGCGAACAGTAGCCGTGGTCATTTCCTCCGCAGTCATAACGTTTTTGTTAATCATGGGCGTTATGTTGGTTAACACGTGAGAGCATGCAGGGCGCGGTGCGGAGTTTTCGCGGGAAAGGGGGGGGAGGGTGGGGTGACGTATTGCGCCGCGTCATTGCGCGCGCTGCTATCCCGTTTTCGTTCGTTGCCCTGTCTTCAAATCTTATTAATTCATCCTGCATTACAATTATTTACCCTTAATAATTATTAAAGACTTCACAGTCGATGAATTAAAAAGATTGAGGACTCTATAATCAATACATATTTTTTTATTTGTTTCAGGGTTTACTTGACAAGCACCTTATTCCTAAAGCTAGTAATCCAGAAAGTAAAGTATTTTACCTTAAAATGAAGGGTGACTACTATAGGTACCTTGCAGAAGTGGCCACAGGAGAAACCAGAAATTGTAAGTACTCCTAACACTTCTAAGACTACCAATGTATACCATTAATATAACATCAGTAATTGTTCGTTTTTTATTATATGCCAGATTTATTATTATGCTATAGTTTCAGTAAGTTAACATCACTTTACCTTACAGCTGTTGTAGAGGATTCACAGAAAGCATACCAAGATGCTTTCGAGATCAGCAAGGCGAAAATGCAGCCCACACACCCCATAAGGCTGGGTCTGGCGTTAAATTTCTCCGTCTTCTATTATGAGATATTAAATTCACCAGACAAAGCGTGTCAGCTCGCCAAACAGGTCATTATTAGTGTCAGTTACGCATAGGCTCTGTGCTGGCTGGCACGAGAGGGAAGTGCAGGCTAGGCATATTAATGTACTCGCTTGTCCCCAGCCGTCGTGGAGGACTCGCAGAAGGCCTACCAGGAAGCATTCGACATTGCTAAAGCCAAAATGCAACCGACCCACCCCATCAGACTCGGCCTTGCGCTCAACTTTTCCGTGTTCTATTACGAGATAATCAACTCCCCTGCGAGAGCGTGCCACTTAGCTAAACAGGTTTTTTTAATCAAAGAAAAAAATTTGTGTGTTATGAATGACACAATTGTAATTAACTAACTGTCAAGTTTCTTGCTAGTGCATTCTCTTTGTTCAGTTTGCATGAAGATAGAAATAATTCAAAATTAGAAATAATCTGATAGATAAAAAAAAACACTAATAATATTAGCATGGCCGTGTGTAAAGCAATTAACCCTTAATCCTCGATCCAGCCAGCATCAGAGTGTTTATTTATAACTCTTGTATACAGAGTTAATTCTCCCTTAGAGGGAATGACAGACAATTTCTTGTATATAAATATTTTTGTATTTCTTCAGGATAGATCAAAATTAATATTAATCATTGTGTTTTGCAGGCGTTCGATGACGCGATCGCCGAATTAGACACACTGAATGAAGACTCGTACAAAGACTCGACACTGATCATGCAGTTGCTGCGAGACAACCTGACGCTGTGGACGTCAGATACGCAAGGCGATGGCGACGAGCCTGCCGAGGGTGGCGACAACTAATCTCGCGCCGCGCTCACTCCCAGCACACGCATTTGTTCTCATTGGTGTTTTATAAGAAAACGAGTAACATTCGAGAACGCCGCGCGGCGCGGGTCCTCCGCCGCTGATGCGAGCCGTCGCTTGTAAAAAAATGTTAAAAATGTCGTTCGCAGCGGACCTTCACGTTCCGTCTAAAATTAAATGTTATGTGTCATCTTTGACGGTTTTGTATTTCTGTATTTACACTGGATTACAGATATCGAGCTGACCCGATGAATATAAATATTTATAACTTAAGTTATTAAAATTACGGTTTCTTAAGTTAAAAGTGTTTTCCTTTCTATATAAAATTAAACAACAGCCTGGTCGGCCCCAAATTAACATTCCTTTCGCCGCATGTCCGCAGTGAAATGGAGATCATGATGGTGAATATTGTATAAAAAGTATGCTATTAGTTATTAAAATTTGTTGAAGTGCGCCCAAAACTGACCCAATGAAATATAGATTTTCGTAAAATATAAAAAATCTCCTGTGTAATGGCTGTATCAAATTAGGGCACAAAAAACTTGTTAGTGTCTTTCGTGGTTTTTTGTGATGTCCTAAAATTTTCAATATTACCAAAAAAGTCTTTGTTATCGACATTAACCATTTTGTTGTGCCCCTCACTGATTATAATAGCATTCTGAATTTTCAGGCATTTATTAGCGAAATAGTTTTTTGTGATGGTCAATATTGTAACATTTCTGCTGCATTTTATCAGCCATTATTAATCTATTATATTTTTCATGTTTTCACCAATAAACTTTTGTATTAAATACAATTTTTAGTTTTAGAACCAATATTTGAATAAACCGCCACCTAACCCCAAAAAGATGTTTGTCTAAACTATTACAAAAGCCAAAGAAACATTTGAATTTGTTGGTCTAAAAACAAGTCAACCTTTTACCCATATCCTACCATATACAAGAAAAAAAAATGTATGGATACAGTGGTGCCTTGGTTTTTCTTTTAGGTCACGCATAACGAAATGCCTTAACAAATAACTGTCTTATTAGAGTTCACGCTAAACGCTGTTCACCCACGCCGGCCAGCGTAGCTGGCGTGGCCGGCAGAGCGTTTTGTTGTAGCTCAGCTCGTGTCCGCCACGCGCTACAGCAACATAACGTTCTGGTTCTGCCACTTGTAGCAGCGGCTATTAATTATAGTAGGGGAGCCGAAGATGTTAAATCGGGATTTACTCGCGCTTCGTGGAGATCTATTGGATTGTGAAGATTAAATGCTAAAAAGAAAAAAAGGTTATGAGATGTATGCACTTTCACTGGTGGGGAAAGCGTGTACAGGTTTTCAAAAATGTAAAAAAAAACCGTAATATGGAAATACTGGAGCGCGTCAGATATGAATAGTGTATGCACCCCACGTGTTACTGGTAGGTAACGGAAAAATGTTAATCTGCCGGTTTGCACGATGGGGGTGGCCGTACGAAGAGGTAGAAAGTACGAAAAAAAAAAATGTTTGTCGAGCGCGTCAGATATTGAGAAGGGATTAAGAGTGAAGCCTTATGTAGCTCCTATTCAAAAGACTAACGATTTGGACGAGCCCAAAGATCATGGTCGATTTTTGAAAATGCAAAAAAAAAATGATACCTCGAAATACTCGAGCGCGTCAGATTTTTATACAGACGATTCATCTTGATGTCCTTGTCATACTGACCCATAATCTGACAATTATGTGGAGGAATTTCCTTAACTCGTTAGAAAATAAAAAATCATACCTTTTTGTTAATTTTTAAATGTAATAATTAATTTTTACATTCAATTGCATGCTTACTGCATGCTTGCTGCATGTTTGCTACATGCTTGCTGACATGCTTACAGCTGCATACATGGCGTATGTTTGTTTACGTGTTTGCATGCTTGCTGCATGCAATGCGTAAATAAATGTATGCTGTAGAATGTTATGCTTAACTATTCAATTTAGAGAAACTATGCTTAAAAAAATTATGTGTAAGCTGTTGCGTAATTAATGTTATACGAAAATATAATTAAAAGAAACAGTATATTAAGTTATATTAGGTCTTAAAATTTTATCCAAATGGATAGGGAAACGTAAAATTCTACCCTGTACTTACAAAAAAGAAAAAAAAATAATAGTGTACTGAGAAAAAAAAAATACGAAATAAATTTTTCAATCATCATTGTCAGTGGAATCATAATCATCTTCATATTGGAAGCGGTTGGACTTGGTCGTTATCTTATCTTTTCTTCATCTTTCTTTTTTAGAAATGGCATCTCGCCAGTCAACCTAGGAGGTTGTCCGCTGCTTAACCGGACTTTCCTGTGGTGCCAAATGAATTTAAAGGCCTCCGGCCTGGGCAAAAAAAAACTTACATGCACCACACTTTATTGATGATTTTAGCTACTACGGCTTGTGCAAATCGGGCTGATTATGTTATTTCCGTGATCTGTAACTAATTTCCTTAAAAAAAAAAATTTACCGCGCTCGAGAATGTCCAAGTGACGTTTTTTTTTTGCAACTTTGTGACTCTCCCATTTCTTTATGTCACGCTCAAATTGTCAGATTATCAAAATGCACACTTTTCTGCATGTAATTAACTTACCTTGCCTTAATCTGACGCGCTCGAGTAAATCCAATGATCGATTTTTTTTTACTAATCTGATCGGCTGTCCTAGACATTCGACGCTACATAATGGCAAAGAAAACGTGTGTAAAAATAAATAACTAAAAGGCTCAGGTATGGTGGGAGCACTTCACAAGTCGCAAGGCTGCCCCCCATATGTTATTCTGCCGCGCTCGAGTAAATCCAAAAATCCCCACTATGGCTCCCCTACTATTAGCGAAAGCACACGACCGCCACCTGTGGTTGGTGGTCGACACAAGTGGTCGATTGCAGCTATTTTTACTGACGTAGCAAGTTGGGGTATCGCACGAGTGACAGCGAGTATCTGCGTTTTGTTGTAGTTGATGGCGACAAAATAGCAAGCGGTGTTTGTGGCATGTAGCGATACCGGTGCGTGTAGGGCGAAACCTCCCGTATCGTGGGTGCGTTTGCAAACAAACTCATACAACCATACCCGAACAACTACCTGTAGGTCATAAAAATATTTAGTTCATTGGATATAGCACAATAAAATCGACTCGAATCTGATTGTCACCTATTCGCTTTGATAGGCCTTGAGGGTCACCGTGAGATTTTATTATCTCTTTATTTATTGTAAGTAGTACCTACTACGTTGAAATTTTACAGGTATAAAACTGAGATAAGCAAGTAACTATTGGTATATCATCATTCAGTTTATATATCCACATGCAGGGTTATCGGGGGCCAAATAAGACCGAAAAGTCTGCTATCTTGTTTCTAACGGAGACGCAAATCAGATGTCCGACTGACACGGCGTACCTATCGTACACAGGGTACTCCCTGGAACACAATTTTAAGGCTCGAGCCGGAGTGTGCCTGTACGCCCGGGACGACATCTGTTTTCGCCGCCTCCGTAACCTTGAAGACCGTAGGTTTTCTGTACTTTGGGTTCTGGTGGACACTGGTATGGAGAAAATTCTCTATGCCTGTGTCTACCGTTCGCACAGCGGAGACCAGGAGACGACCAGACTCACAGACTATCTCAGTGAGGCGGCCGATGCGGCTCAGCAGAAGTACCCTACTGCCCAATTAGTGTTACTGGGGGATTTCAATGCCCACCACGAGGAGTGGTTGTTCCCAAACCGGGCCACTGACCATGCAGGCAGAGAGATGCGAAAGCTTGCTTTAGCGTTAAATCTCACCCAACTGGTCCAAGGGGCTACTAGGGTTCCTGATGTTGAGACGCACACAGCCTATTGCTTGGACCTTCTGCTCACTACTGATCCAGACCTCTACTCAGTGTCGGTTACTTCACCTCTGGGTAGCTCCGACCACTGTCTGGTGAAATCTGTATCCGTCTACTCTTCGTCCATTTCTAGCCCAAGTGGCTACCGGCGGATGTGGCGGTACAAGTCAGCAGACTGGGATGAGATGCGCGGTTTTTTCGCGTTTTACCCTTGGCGGTCGGTCTGCTTTTCTTCTGGTGATCCCTCTACCTGCGCGGATGCCGTGACGGAAGTGCTGCGTCAAGCTATGGAATTTTTTACCCCATATTACGACGTACTTCTGTCCGGCAAAGCTCGCTCTTGGTTTAGTTCTCAATGCAGACGCGCAGAAGCGCAGAAGCATGAGGCTTACCTAGCCTGGGTTGACGCTCGTCACCGTAAAGCAAGGGATTTACGCCAGAAGAAGACAGCCTTTAATAGAGCTGCCAAGTCCTGCAAGAAGGTTCTACAGAGGGCTCGACAAGACCACATTAGTCGAATAGGAAACAAACTAGCCTCGTACCCTGCGGGTAGTAAAGCTTTTTGGTCCCTAGCTAAATCAGTCGAGTCAAACTTCTGTCGCCCCTCACTGCCTCCACTGCTGAAACCTGATGGTTCTCTGGCTCACACTTCAGAAGAGAAAGTAAACCTATTTGCAGAATCTTCGCATCTTGATGCAGGTGACGCGACTCCCCCGACTTTACCTGGCAACACGACTACAATGTCTGATACTCGCATTCGCCAAAATGAGGTTCGTCAAGCGTTGCGCAATCTTGATGTGAACAAGGCCAATGGACCAGATGGTATCCCAGCTATAGTTCTGAGGACTTGTGCACCTGAATTGTCTCCTGTACTGACACGCCTCTTTCGGCTCTCTCTTGAGACTGGATTAGTGCCGAAGTCATGGAACATGCTGCACGTTGCAAGCCAACGTGCAGCCCGTGCCCAAAAAAGGTAGTCATGCCGATCCTACCAACTACAGGTCCATCTCGGTCACGTCCATTATCTGCAAGACAATGGAACGTGTTCTTAATAACAGGCTCCTGGCGTACCTTGAAGCTAATGACCTCCTCAGTGATCGTCAGTATGGCTTTCGCCGAATTCGGTCCACTGGGGATCTTCCCGCGTACGCCTCTCATATCTGGAGGGGATCTTCCCGCGTACGCCTCTCATATCTGGAGTGAGGCCATCGAGAAATATGGGGAAGCACTTGCCGTCTCCCTGGACATCTCGAAGGCCTTTGATAGGGTATGGCATGACGGCCTTATCAACAAGCTTCCAGCATATGGCTTGTCCGCTGGTTTCTGCGCATGGATATCGGATTTCCTGAGTGATCGGTCAATTCGAGCAGTCATCGATGGCTGCTTGTCAGATCAAATGGCAATAAATGCCGAGGTTCCTCAGGGCTCAGTACTCTCTACAACCCTTTTTTTGCTGCATTTCAACGATCTGCTGAAACCCGGTACCTTTGGGTACGCAGATGACAGCACGGTTGTAGAGAGTTACACATCCAGAGCACGTGCCAGTGCGGCTGAAATCCAGTCTTCCAGAGAATCCATGGTCGAGCGCTTAAACTTGTCCCTCAAGGCAGTCTCCGATTGGGGCGATGCCAATCTGGTCAAGTTCAATGCAGCTAAGACCCAGGCTTGTCTTTTCTCTGCGAAGAAGAGGCCTTTCCATCTGGCCTCTACTTTCCAACATGTATCTGTTCCTGTCACTGACCATCTTGAGCTTCTTGGCGTTACTTTGACGTCGAATCTAAACCTTGGGTCATTCATTGAATCCAAGGACCAACTAGCTGCCAAAAAGCTGGGAGTCCTCGCAAAGGTGCGAAAGTACTTCACGTCGGAACAGCTGCTCAACTTATACCAAGCACAAGTTCGATCGTGCATGGAGTACTGTTCGCACCTTTGGGATGGATCAGCAAAATACCAACTGGAGGCGTTGGAAGTTATTAATAGACGTGCCAAGAGGCTCATTAACAATGACTCCCTGGTTAGGGCTAAGCTTCAGAGCCTTGAACATCGTCGTACCGTTGCCAGCTTATCGGTCGTATATCGGGTACATTTCGGAGAGTGTGCTCTGGAATTGCACAATTTAATTCCCCCATCCCCATTCCATCATCGGATGAGCAGAGATACCGCGAAGCGTCACCGCTATATGGTTGAAGTTCCATGGCCTCGAACCAAGCGCTTTGATTCTAAATTTATTGTGCGAACTGCCAGACTGTGGAATTCGCTGCCCGCCTCTCTGTTCCCTGATAAGTGTAATCTGGGTATCTTCAAGGCACGAGTGAACCGGTTCATCCTAGGCAAGCTTGTTCCAACTTAGGCCGCATCATCACTTAAGATCAGGTGAATTGCGGTCAAACGCAAGCCTTATTAATTAATAAAAAAAAACCGCGCATTTTGACCGTCAAAGTGGAGAACTGAATTTCATCATATTTGTTAATTACTAACAGGATACTAATGAAACTTCACATACATTTAAAGACAGTTTCAAGCTACTAAATAATGTTTAAAATAAGTTTAAGCTCTTATTCAAAGTGTTAGGACCTGATGACCTACCTATTGAAGTGTTTTTATATTTAATAGGGTATGAACTCCCATTTTTGGGGTTTGAGATCATTTATTCTCACAAGAATTACAATTCACTTACATGAGAATATTTAAAACTATACATATCACAATAACAAACAAAATGTTGGACGTATTGCAAAAAACTTTGCGTCGATTGTAATATTTTGAGGGTAGGTCATAAAATAATGAACAAGTTTTGGTTCGATACTATGGACTCAGCTGTCAAAGTACGTAAACAAGTTTCCGTATAACACAGATCAGCGGTAACTGGATGTGGCTCGTCACTATTGTAGGGAAAACGAGTTTTTTATTAGAAAGTGCTTAAGTATTTTTTTAAAAGTAGTATTAGATTTAACTTCTCTGAGGTCTCTCGGTAATTTATTAAATATTTTAGATCCTTCATACATAATAGTTTTTCTTCCGTAGTTTGTGCGAGTTGGATGTAGTTGTAAAAAGTCTTGTTCGCGTCTCAATTTCATTTTATGTTTTTTTTTGTATTTTTTGTGAAAGTTATATTTGTGTGTATATTTTTATTTAGTATTTTTCGAATTAGTAAGCATGTATTATATATGTATGTTTGTGTTATGTTCATTACTTTAGTTTCTTTGTAAAGAGTTTCTGTTGGAGTTAGATAGTCATAATTAAATAACGTTTTTAGTAATTTATTTTGAGTAGTTCGTAGAAGTTTAATATGTGTTTTAGCGGCGGTACCCCATATTTCCACTAGGTAGTCAATATGAGGCTTAACAAGGGAGAAGTAAATTGTGTAGCGAACTTGACGTGGTAAGCAACGAACGATACCTCGTAAGGTACCCGTGAGCGATTGAAATTTTGATTTTATTTTTTGAATATGAGGAAACCGTGTCAGTTTATTATCTAAGATTAGTCCCAAGTATGTTTCTTGATCTACTTTGTTTATTACTTGGTTGTTTATATGTAATGGTGTATAACTGCCAATTTTTTATTTTTTTGCTGTGAATATCATAAAATTTGTTTTTTCTGTGTTAATGGTGAGAAGGTTTTGTTGAAACCAGAGGTTAAGTAGGTCCAAATCGTTCTATGCTTGTTTAATTATATTATCGATTGAATGGCCGAAGTAAAACAAACATGTGTCATCTGCATATAGTGTTAAGTCTCCTTTTAGACCAATTTTGTGGATATTATTAATGTACAGTATAAATAACAAAGGAGCCAAAATTGAGCCTTGGGGTACGCCGTATGTTATAATTCTGGGATCACTCTGAGTATCACCAATTTTAACTACTTGGTATCGGTTTGACAAGTAAGCTCTAAAAATGTCGAGGGCAGGGCCTGTTATACCGATTTCCATAAGTTTTTTTAATAATAATTCATGACTAACTGTGTCAAACGCCTTCTTTAGGTCGATAAAAACACCTACTCCGATTTTCTTTTTATCAATATTAAGTTTTATAGTTGTTATTAGGTCTATTGTAGCTGAGAGTGTAATTGATTTTGGTCTAAAACCGTATTGCTTTTCATATATGAAGTTAAGAGAGATTAGGTACTTTTCGAGGCGATTGTACAAGACCCTCTCAAAAATTTTTGAAACCACTGGTAGTACTGAAATAGGGCGATAGTTGCCCGGCTCTGATTTAACTCCGGATTTATATATTGGCGTAACTTTCGCAACCTTAAGACTATTTGGAAATGTTCCTGATTTCATACATTTATTTATGCAATTTGTAAGTTCGTCTAGAATTAGGTTTGCAACACATTTTATTGATTTTGTGGTAATACCTTCTAACCCTGAGCTAATGTTATTATTTAAATTATTGATTATTTTTAGGATTTCATCTGTTGTAGCTGGTTCTAGATCACTAAGGGAAGACGAGCAAGATTCAGATGAACCCGCTGAGGCACTACCTGTTGGGTGATATTTTCTAGGAATTTGATTTGCCAGTATCGAACCAACGTTTGCAAAGAAGTCATTAAGACATTCACATATGTCTTTTAGGTCAGTAACAGTGCCATTTTGTGCTTGAAGTTTCCGGGGAGCGGATTTTTCAGTGACTCTATTGCAGGACAGGCTGTTTATCAGTCTCCACATTTTCAATGGCTGTTTGTTGCAATTTTTAAAGGCTTTTATATAGTATCTTGATTTCGTTTGTTGGATGAACTCAGATACTTCGTTTCTTTTCTTTCTAAATGTACTTTCCTTTTGCTGGTCTTTTGGGTTTTTTTTGTGTTGAATCCATAAGGTATTCCTACTGTTTATTTCGTTTATAATTGATCTGTTTATCCAGTCTTGTCGTGGTGGGTTTAGCGTTTTATTTTTTGTGGTTTTACTTATTTCTATACTTTTTAGTAGTTTTTCTTCCAACGTTTCGTATATATAGTCAATGTTTTCGATGTGGGATTCCAAGATAGTCTTATAAAGTACTTCATAGTCAGTTTTGTGGTAGCTTATCTTCTTTGGAGGCTCTGGTTTGTAGCGTTTTAATTCTAGGTAGATTTGCTTGTGGTCTGACAAGGGTGTATCGACTATGGCTAGGTGGAAATTATTTAGTTTAAGATTCGATCAGAATAGATATGGTCAATTATACTCTTTGATGTTGTTGATTCTCTTGTGCAGTATTCTTCATCAATTTTATTTAAAAATTCATAGCCATTTTCTAGGATCACTTCTTTATACCTTGTAGTTGAACGTTCTGTACTTAATAGGTTGAAATTAAAATCGCCAAAGACAACACTTCGCTTGTTCCTAAGTAATTGTTGGGAGTAGGTATCTAAAAAGGTTTTGACGTTTGATTGTTCTGGTTTTCTGTATACCACACCTATAACCAGACTATAGTTTTCAATATGAATCCAAAGGTAGTGGTTGCAGTTTTGACAGATTTCTTCAGTCAGACTATGTTGCAGGTTATTTTTCACAAATATTGAAACTCCACCGCCTCTCGTATCATTTCTAAAGTTATAATATTGTGTGTATCCTGGGATCTGAAATCTTTTTCCTTCTTCCTCAGATTTTATCCAGGTTTCTGTTATGATCATTGCGTGTAAGCAAGATGGAAAAGCTTTTATTATACATTTTAATTCATCAAATTTTCCTGGTTTTACAATGCTTCGCATGTTTGCGTATTAAAAATTTAAAAGATTTGGTTGAGGTTATAATGCTGCTATAGTTATCGATAACTTGATAGGTTATTTTCTTATTATTAAGATTAGTATTTTGGTTTATGGTAAGTTCGGTGGCTATTCGTTTTTTGATGGTAACTCCATGATTTTCGGTATGCCGTTAACGTATCTTATTGTAAGAGGTTTTTCTCCGTTGACCTGTCGGCGATTCAGTTCGTTTTTGAGATTTTGCAGGTATTCACGCTGTTTTGGAGTCTGATCAGAATATATTTTAATACTGTTCTGTTTAGAATTGTTTTGGTTACGTAGTATAGATTTTGCAATTTCCTGAGATTTCAGATATACTTTTATTGGGCGTGTTTTATTTGCATCATACTTTCCCAGTCGCATAATCTTTTTTGGTTCGATAAAATCCTTATCAATTGATTTGAGTAGGTTTAGGACCTCATTTTTGTCTATATTTATGCGTTGTTCCTTGTTCGATAATGATGGTTCTATTTTATTTTATTTATTAAGGGATAATAAACAACTACAACATAAATAATACATAAGGTTAACAAACTTTTAGTAGCAAAGTTGCAGTCCACTGCATTATCCTCATATAAAACATATTAAAAGATCAATGGTTACCACTAAATAAGCATTACCAACTTTGACAAATATTTTAAAATAAATTAATAAGTTACTATAAAGCTTCAAAACCAAATCAGGAACACAAACAATTTCATTAACTTAAATTATACAATAAATAACTAATAACAATATGATTACAGATAAGATAAAATGTTCATAATATAAGATTTAAATTTATTTTTCGGGCATCCAAATATATCAATATCAATGAAATTCGAATTATAGGATTCCAACATTCTATGAATAGGGCAGCGTAAGCCAGAGTTCGTACGACATGAATTTAGCGCGAAGAGTGTGCGTGCACGAACTTGACGTACATGAACTGTTCGGGGGACAGAGTAACACAGCTTACTCGTTAAATCAATGGCATCAAAATGATTGTGTACAATATCATGAAGCACGTTGGCCTCCAGGTATTTGCGCCGGTTCTCCAAGCTGATAAGCTTGTACTTATTAAGAAGTTGGGAGTATGACAGATGGGTCCTAGTCCCATAACATCTGTAGCACATAGCACGGAGGTACTTGCGCTGGACTTTTTCTATACTAACAACGTACTTCTGGTAGAAGGGATTCCAAATAGGGACCGCATATTCTAACTGGGAGCGTATGAGCGTCTTATACAGAAAGAGATAGGTTGAGATCCGCTTAAATTCTGTAGAAGATCGCATTACAAATCCTTTTGATTATGGCTTCGATATGCTGGTTCAAGGACAATTTGCCATCAAAGAGGACACCTATATCCTTCACTATAGAAATATTATTTAAGGCGATACAGTTAAGGTTGTAATTGTATTTTAAAATTAAATTATTCTTGGTAAAATGTACATAGTTACACTTGGGGATACTAAGTTGCAACTTATTGTCAATACAGTAGGCACTAGGCAGCTAGTCTGTCTAGGTCCTCCTGGAATGCCTGGCAGTCGTCCATAGTACGCACTACTTGAAACGCCTTCAGGTCATCAGCGTACATCAAGAATTTGGACTTTTTGAAACATTTCTTAATATCGTTAATATAAATTATAAATAATAGCGGTCCCAGAATGGAACCCTGTGGAACTCCGGAAGTAATATAAACAGAGACAGACTGGTGAACATTCACCACAACCCTTTGTGACCGGTTTTCTAGATACGACACAAACCAACGCAATAAATTTCCGCGTATTCCATTGTAAGCAATTTTATTAAGGAGAATTTCATGATCTGGTATTCCGCTGATAATAATATTTTTGCTTCGGAATTCACGTTCGTTAATCTCCGTTATGATGGTTTCTTGTGTCTCAATAGGGAAAGAAACTTGAGAAGATGGTCTATCTGTATTTAGGAGTTGAACTGCATGGTTAATCTCTTCAACTTTTTTCTCGGTTTTGCAATTGTCATTCCGTAGCGATATTATATCAGACTTGATAATGTTTTGTTCGACGGCGAGACTATCAGTCGTGGATTTGATACCGTCAATTCGTTGCTTAATTGTTGTCATATCTTCCGTGATTTTTTTTGTGAATTCGCTTTGTGTAGTAGTAATAGTTTTTAACATTACCATCATTTCAGACATTTGTTTACGTATTTCAGTTAATTACTCACTCAGTGCGTGGTGGACTGTTGCGCTGTGGCGTCTTGCGAATTCTTGTGCGAGGAGACAAAAAGTGATGAGCCCATCTGTAACTCGCAGGAGCGAAGAGCTGCTCTCGTGCTGACGAAAACCGTCGATGACGATAGTGTTCTCAGAAGAATAGTGCCGTAACCACTTATACGCGATACAGTTTATTTTGGAACTTGTTGTGGTTTAGTTTAAGTGCACTTTAGACTACCTTTTGATTTATCAATTAGATAATATTTTAGCGACACGTCTGCTTTGTAAAACGTCCCAACAACGGTGAGTTTATGAAAGAAAGTGATTTTTGAAAAGTGTCTCAATTAAATTCTGTAGTGCAGTGCTAATATACCACCAAAAAAAACACCATATTTTGAATTCAAGCGATATGTGTACTTCCCATAAAAATGCATCTAACTTTTAAATTTTCAAATTTCGCCCGTAGTTTGCCGAAAACGCCTCATAGTGGACGGAAATGACGTCAGTTCTTTTCCGTCCATTATGAGGCGTGAGGCGTCAGTTATTAAAAATAATATTATGTAATAGGGTATCACACTCATTTTTGAAAAGTGTCTCAATAAAATTCTGTAGTGCTAATATGCCACAAAAAAAACAAATTTTTTATTTATGCTTCTAAATTTTAAATTTTCAAATTTCGCGCGTAATTTGACGAAAACGCCTCTTACTGGACGCCATATTGCTCAGCGGAAATGACGTCAGTTCGTTTTGTATCAAATGCGCTTGTTAAAAGGTAGGACATGATGTAACAACTTGTATTTTTGAACGTGTAAATTCGACCGAATAGCAATTAAACTGTCAAAGATCAATGACTAGATGTTCGAGTCAATACTTTATGCAATGTTTTAAGCTTTAAGCCTACTGACGTTACCATTCGCAAAATGTCTATTGACTCTATTGCCGACACAGGAGTAAGTTGTAGCATTATATGGGAATCTATTGCCAAATTACTAAATTATATATTTTTCCATACTCAATATAAGTACGTTAGTGGAATAGGTAACGGTAAAATACATATTTTTGCAACTATCACAGTGACAGTTAAATTTGAAGATATTTGTTTATAACTATATTTACATGTGGCCCGTGACCAAGGTTTTTATATTTTATGATCTTCTTATTGGTAGGAATGTGGTTAATCATCCTGACATTCAAGTTACTGTAGATTGTAAAGGGTTAGCATGGAAAGTGCTTTCTCCTGTTGGCACTGAAAAACATGACCAATGATAATCCATATGGTGCTTTGATGAACTTCAATCTCCTATACAGAATTTAGACACGGTTACCTTACTTTGCACTCCGTCATTAATAATCACTGACCGCGGCACTAACTTTAGCCCCAATTTAGTTTGTTCGTTATTTAGAGCATTACATAGATACGAAAGATACGTCTTAACCGTAATCAATATGTTAGCTACTAGGTGTGGTAATGTGTCAGACTGGCCGAGCGTTTTGTGGAAAATCCAATTGTCCTTAAACACTACTGTACAGCAATCAACTGGCTTTTCACCTATTAGGCTGCTTATAGGCAGAAACTCGAACATCCCGTGTATACAAGCTCGATTAGATGAAGTAATACTAGATAATAATATAATTATTGACGTAACGACCGATCATCAGTTAGCACATCAACGTCTTAAAATTGTTGCCGATACATTCAAAGACCGCTTTGACCAAACGCGTAGAGATAACATAAATTATAGCATAGGTGATACTGTTTATGTAAATCAAGACCATAGGCGACATACCAAACTAACAGCAAAATTTAAGGGACGTTACGAAATTATGAACATATTAGATAATGCCAGGTTCTCATTAAGGGGTATTGGAAATCAGAGAAGTATAATAGTTGCAAAAGAAAAAAAAAAAAATCGCCTATGGCCTGGATAGTGGACTGAACAAAACGCTGTAGTAGATTTATTATAATGTTAGTTTAAGATATGATTGTATTATTATGGATGGATTAAAACCTTAACTGTGGTATATTATGACATTCACTGGCTGCGGGTGATTAAGCTTCACTGACTGCGGGGTGTTTGGTCTACCCAGTAAGGTCTGATTATTGATTATACAATGATGATTATGAAACGATTACTGATATTGTAATTATATTAGTATATATTGTATTAATATTAGTTTAAGACATGATTGTATTATTATGGATGGATTAAAACCTTAGCTGTGGTATATTATGACATTCACTGGCTGCGGGTGATTAAGCTTCACTGACTGCGGGTGTTTGGTCTACCCAGTAAGGTGTGATTATTGTTTATACCATGATGATTATGAGACGATTACTGATATTGTAATTATATTAGTATATATTGTATTTATATTAGTTTAAGACATGATTGTATTATTATGGATGGATTAAAACCTTAACTGTGGTATATTATGACATTCACTGGCTGCGGGTGATTAAGCTTCACTGACTGCGGGGTGTTTGGTCTACCCAGTAACGTCTGATTATTGATTATACAATGATGATTATGAAACGATTACTGATATTGTAATTATATTAGTATATATTGTATTAATATTAGTTTAAGACATGATTGTATTATTATGGATGGATTAAAACCTTAGCTGTGGTATATATAACATTCACTGGCTGCGGGTGATTAAGCTTCACTGACTGCGGGTGTTTGGTCTACCCAGTAAGGTCTGATTATTGATTATACCATGATGATTATGAAAACGATTACCGATATTATGTAAACAAAGTGTACCTTTATGTAATAAGAATATTGTTTGTACTTCGAGAGCGAAGTACTTGTCAGTATGGCCGTGTTAGATTTATACCGATGTAATTAATATATAACAACGTAATTCGTGTTGTAATATAAAGTAATAATTAATTTCTGATTAAATGCAGTAGAAGTATAGTAAATAACATCATTTTAAATAGAATAAAGTGTGTTTAAACTTTGGATAGCAAATAAGTGTGAATCACATTTGCTTGTCATTGTTTATGTGAATCAGACAAAATAAGACTTTGATTTTAGCACATTTATTAGTATTCTCAAAGTTCACAGTAATCCTCTTCCAAGCATCGTGATATCTGTTTCAGTTTGTGCTCTGCGATGGGTCCATATAATTCGTTCATTTGAAAAAGTTCCAAAAACTTCAGAATTTTTTCATTAAGTACTCCATTCCAATAGCATGATGAAGGCGGCTCGTAATTAAATGAATTGCAACACGTTAGGGCAGACTAGCTACTTTTAGTATCGGAATCGCGCGTTTTAGCGATTACGCCGATGCTGCATCGTGTTTTGGCGACTCTTTGCGTTCGGACGCTGGTCGCCTGTAGTGTGGCTGACCGTTAGTCGACTATCGATAGCTTGCTGATTTGCAATGGTATTGATTACAAAAATGATAAATTTAATATTAATTTAATTAATCAATCAATCAAATAAAAAACAAAAAAATCGACAATCAATCAATTCAATCAATTTTTTTAAAATCTTTATTCTTTTTTAAAAAATACTACTGTACAGCAATCAACTGGCTTTTCACCTATTAGGCTGCTTATAGGCAGAAACTCGAACATCCCGTGTATACAAGCTCGATTAGATGAAGTAATACTAGATAATAATATAATTATTGACGTAACGACCGATCATCAGTTAGCACATCAACGTCTTAAAATTGTTGCCGATACATTCAAAGACCGCTTTGACCAAACGCGTAGAGATAACATAAATTATAGCATAGGTGATACTGTTTATGTAAATCAAGACCATAGGCGACATACCAAACTAACAGCAAAATTTAAGGGACGTTACGAAATTATGAACATATTAGATAATGCCAGGTTCTCATTAAGGGGTATTGGAAATCAGAGAAGTATAATAGTTGCAAAAGAAAAAAAAAAAAATCGCCTATGGCCTGGATAGTGGACTGAACAAAACGCTGTAGTAGATTTATTATAATGTTAGTTTAAGATATGATTGTATTATTATGGATGGATTAAAACCTTAACTGTGGTATATTATGACATTCACTGGCTGCGGGTGATTAAGCTTCACTGACTGCGGGGTGTTTGGTCTACCCAGTAAGGTCTGATTATTGATTATACAATGATGATTATGAAACGATTACTGATATTGTAATTATATTAGTATATATTGTATTAATATTAGTTTAAGACATGATTGTATTATTATGGATGGATTAAAACCTTAGCTGTGGTATATTATGACATTCACTGGCTGCGGGTGATTAAGCTTCACTGACTGCGGGTGTTTGGTCTACCCAGTAAGGTGTGATTATTGTTTATACCATGATGATTATGAGACGATTACTGATATTGTAATTATATTAGTATATATTGTATTTATATTAGTTTAAGACATGATTGTATTATTATGGATGGATTAAAACCTTAACTGTGGTATATTATGACATTCACTGGCTGCGGGTGATTAAGCTTCACTGACTGCGGGGTGTTTGGTCTACCCAGTAACGTCTGATTATTGATTATACAATGATGATTATGAAACGATTACTGATATTGTAATTATATTAGTATATATTGTATTAATATTAGTTTAAGACATGATTGTATTATTATGGATGGATTAAAACCTTAGCTGTGGTATATATAACATTCACTGGCTGCGGGTGATTAAGCTTCACTGACTGCGGGTGTTTGGTCTACCCAGTAAGGTCTGATTATTGATTATACCATGATGATTATGAAAACGATTACCGATATTATGTAAACAAAGTGTACCTTTATGTAATAAGAATATTGTTTGTACTTCGAGAGCGAAGTACTTGTCAGTATGGCCGTGTTAGATTTATACCGATGTAATTAATATATAACAACGTAATTCGTGTTGTAATATAAAGTAATAATTAATTTCTGATTAAATGCAGTAGAAGTATAGTAAATAACATCATTTTAAATAGAATAAAGTGTGTTTAAACTTTGGATAGCAAATAAGTAAGTGTGAATCACATTTGCTTGTCATCGTTTATGTGAATCATACTTGTTTGTCGCCGCTTATAAAAGCGAGTGTTCCGACTTCATTGGATGACTTTTGATCGAAACGTTGATCGGTACGGAGCTCTCGAAGAAAATAATAAGATAAGTATAACTATGATGATAACTATGAAAGGCTATGTATATGTATAATTTTAATATTAAATTATATGTACCTAGTTCTTATGACCTTAATGATGTAACCTAAATTTGTAAAATATTACTGATTTTAAAAGAGTGTTCATGGAGTTTCTTGCTCGTTCTTCTCCATATAAATCTACCGTTTGGAACGGGCAACTAGATTCAACTTTCTGACTGACTCTGGCAATTCAAAAGTACCTGTAAATGGATAAATTGAAATAAATGATTTTGAGTCTGAAATATTACAATAAAATATATGTTTCCTAAACAAAGTATTTTCATTTCACTATTCTGTTCTAAAATAATAATATTCTTTGAGTATATAAGTATGTGTATTTAATGAAGAGCTATTAATTGCTTTGTAATATTCCATATATTCCTTTTATTTCTGACACGCTCATATTAAATATGATAATTGTATAACATTTAAAAATTATTAAAAGCATAGTTTTTAAAAGGTGTAATAATAAAAAAATTACGTTGGTTACGAAAATAATAAAAGTACAAAGCCTATATACGCCAATCGGTTGACTGACAGTTGAAAATTTTTTGTTTACATAGTCGTACGGCATAATACCGCGTTTACATTCAGCCATTCCCGTTGCCGCTTGCCCTGCCGTACATATTTCCCCAAATATTGCTGTGGCAACGTCAACGGAAATGAGTGTTTACATTGCCGCTTTAAATGTATTTTCAATTCGACTTTGGGCAATGGATAACGTGGATATTGTCGCAGCGTCACTGCCATGGTCTCTGCCTTACAAGTTTAATTAATTATATAAATGTTAAAAGAATAGCATTCTAAATAGGCGTCGTCGTCGTCAGAAGAGATTGTGGATGATAGCAATTTATCGTAATTAGATGAAATTGTGACTATTAGTAAGACTTATAAATGGTTTATAAATTATGTAATCTATACTTCTATACTAATATTACAAAGCTGAAGAGTTTGTTTGTTTGTTTGTTTGGTTGAACGCACTAATCTCAGGATCTACTGGTTCGAATTGAAAAGTCTTTTTGTGTTGGTTAGTCCATTTATCGAGGAAGGCTATAGTAAATCATAAACTATAAAATAAGACTTTGATTTTAGCACATTTATTAGTATTCTCAAAGTTCACAGTAATCCTCTTCCAAGCATCGTGATATCTGTTTCAGTTTGTGCTCTGCGATGGGTCCATATAATTCGTTCATTTGAAAAAGTTCCAAAAACTTCAGAATTTTTTCATTAAGTACTCCATTCCAATAGCATGATGAAGGCGGCTCGTAATTAAATGAATTGCAACACGTTAGGGCAGACTAGCTACTTTTAGTATCGGAATCGCGCGTTTTAGCGATTACGCCGATGCTGCATCGTGTTTTGGCGACTCTTTGCGTTCGGACGCTGGTCGCCTGTAGTGTGGCTGACCGTTAGTCGACTATCGATAGCTTGCTGATTTGCAATGGTATTGATTACAAAAATGATAAATTTAATATTAATTTAATTAATCAATCAATCAAATAAAAAACAAAAAAATCGACAATCAATCAATTCAATCAATTTTTTTAAAATCTTTATTCTTTTTTAACTGTAGCAGTAACATAGGTCGGTAAAAATATAAAAAAAACTATAGTAGTCTAATTGAATGGCCTTCCTTTAATACATCGCTGTTTATATACCTATAAGGTAAACTGTCATTATTAAACGTAACGTAAGTCGTCATTAAACGTCGTCTCTTTCGTCATTAGTGAAACTGTAAGGAATACATAGGTATTCCCTACTGAACATTGGTACTGGGTGGAAGGGGAGAGATAGGAGCAGCGTGCCCATCTTAACGTGTATCAGAGCAGAGCGTTATCGTTAGCAAAGACCTACATTACTTCTAAACAGTTATAAGTATTTTTATTTGATTACTTATAGTAATTTAATTTTAATTTAATAATTTTAATATATGGGGACATTTTCACACACGGCCATCTGACCCCAAACTAGGGAGACCCTGTACTATGGGTGTCAGACAGCTGATATACATACACAATTTTTTTTTTCTTTTTTAAATACATACATATAGGTATAGATAAACAACACCCAGACACAAGGCAATTGTTGTTATATTTGTACAGATAGAGTAATGAGTGTCTTTCTTCGTTATAAATTATACATTAGAAATTTAATAGCAGTGATTACTTTGAACATAGAGTATTATGCATTGTCACAACGATTGCTTTTTGTGCGTCGGGTACGATTGTGACATATTTTCAGGGTACGCTAGTGACATAAATAATATTACACGTACACCCAGGGCCGGCCTTAGCCATCTAGGCGCCCCGGGCGAGTCATGCCTTTAGCGCCCTTTAAGGTATACTTATTTCATTACAATAAAAAAAAACTTAGTTTGAATTTCTAACATATCTTTAATAAAATTTATAGAAAACTACAAACATCACATGATTTACCATGTTTTAACAATTAAGAGGTGCCTTCCCCATCGGTGATTGAATTTTTTTTGGTTCGCCAACGCAATGTTCGAGAAAAGCCTTGTAATTTAGAATATCCATTACATGTGCAAGGTTTCTATGAACGGGCAAAGAGAAGATAAAAATTGTGCAAAAAGCTGGTTTCCGGACGTGTTTATTGAGTTAGTTTCTCAAAAAAGTTGTTTTTTCGTTACCTACGTAGGAACCTAGATATTAAATTAACCACAAGATACCCGTGTGTTAAAAAATTTTGGAGTAAAATTTGCTATATCGCCGTAATCACCGTACGAGCGTTTGTATGGGAACTATGACATGATGGGTGCTCTTAATTCTTTAAACAATGAACCTATCTATATTGTGTGTTAGCCACGTCACGAATAATGAAAACATATCAAAATCTTATTTTTCTAGCTTTTTTGTCAGCAAATTCTCTGATATGACTGGCAAAATCTAAATTTTCTGCAACTTGATTTTCAATCTTGTTTGAGACATTGTAGACCGCAAGTGTTCAGAAGTGTTGCCAGTTATTTTAAGCTTATTCGCTCTACCTACGGGTACTTTCCCACTACAAAATGTAAAGAGATTTTAAAACGAGACTAAATGGGTGTAGTAATGGTACCTATTATCTTAATTGAGCTACCACGCAAATAATAAATAAATAATTCGTAGGTAAGTTCATGATAACCTAAGCCTTTTTTTTTTGTTCCGGTGTGGAAATTCCTCATGTTCTCCGCCTAGGGGCGGGCGGAGGGGTCTGTCAGACTATTACTGACTAAAAACCACCCCGGTGTTCCGTCTCACACCTACGTCGGGGGTCGCGGGAACTGGAGATACTTCCGCAACCCCCGACTGGTGCCGCTGCCCGCTTCTGCGTGCCACCTTGGGTCAGGGGGGGTTAAACTCCCCCCGGACGTCTAAGAGGGGCGCGCGTGGATCGGGTCCTGATGTATGTGGGGGGCGACAGACGTCCTCGAGTCTGCCGCCCCTGGTCCCATTTAGGGGGGCCGGACGAGGGCGTCGTCCGCCTTCTGCCGACGCCCGGTGCGGTTGCTGCGGGCCGGATGGGAGGTAGTGATCTCCCTCTCCGTTTTCGCAGCCTCCTTCTGCGACATGACACTTTCGCAGAAGGAAATCACTGCGTCCCAGGACTCTGCGCTGCCGACCATCGACTCGACCACTGCTGCACGGCGCGGCTCTTCCCAAGCGGCACACTCTGCCAGCGTATGCCGCGCCGTGTCCTCCCGGCAGTCGACACAGTGGTGACACCGGGCGTCCGACTCACTGTTTATGCGTGATAACCTAAGCCTAACCCGGTACCATTGGATACGCAGATGACAGTACAGTTGTAGAGAGTTACATATCCAGCGCACGTGCCAGTGCGGCTGAAATCCGGACTCACAGGGAGTCCATGGTCGAGCGCTTAAACTTGTCCCTCAAGGCTGTCTCCGATTGGGGCGATGCCAATCTGGTCGAGTTTAATGCTGCCAAGACCCGGCGTGTCTCTTCTCTGCCAAGAAGAGGCCTTTCAATCTGGCCCCTGCTTTCCGAAATGTATCCGTTCCGATCGCCGACCATCTTGAGCTTCTTGGCGTTACTTTGACGTCGAGTCTCAATTTTGGGTCATACATCGAGTCAAAGGCCCAACTAGCTGCCAAAAAGCTAGGAGTCCTCGCAAAGGTGCGAAAGTACTTCACGTCGGAATAGATGCTGAACCTATACCAAGCACAAGTTCGATCGTGCATGGAGTACTGTTCGCACCTCTGGGATGGATCTGCCAAGTACCAGCTGGAGGCGTTGGAAGTTATTGAAAGACGTGCCAAGAGGCTCATAGACAACGACTTCCTGGTTAAGGCTAAGCTCCAAAGCCTTGAACACCGCCGCGCCGTTGCCAGCCTATCGGTCTTTTATCGGGTACATTTCGGAGAGTGTGCTTTGGAATTGCACAACTTTATTCCCCCATCCCCATTCCATCACCGGACGAGCAGGGATACGGCGAAGCGTCACCGCTATACGGTTGAAGTTCCACGGTCTCGAACCAAGCGCTTTGACTCCACATTTATTGTGCGAACTGCCAGACTGTGGAATTCACTGCCCGCCTCTCTATTCCCCGATACATATAATCTGGGTATCTTCAAGGCACGAGTGAACCGGTTTATTCTAGGCAAGCGTGCTCCACCTTAGGCCGCATCATCACTTAAGATCAGGTGAGTTGCGGTCAAACGCAAGCCTATAACAATATAAAAAAAAAAAAAAAACCTAAGTTTGCCTATAATTCGTTCTACATTATTTAGTGAGAGATGACAAACACGACCATTTTGTCGCTAGTCGTCAAGTCAAATCTTGGTTTGAATTTCTACCATATTATTATCTTTTATTGAATTAATAGAAAACTACAAACATCACATGTTTTGACCATTAAGAGGTCCCTTCTCCATCGGTAGTCGATCTAAATTTTGAGAATCAGCTGATTCAAGTACCACGGGTGGATCGGAGTCAGCACCACGGTTGCTCTATCTCTGCTTGAAGCTCTCTTTGACTGGAATAATAATCGATTTCATCTTCATTTTCGCTTGCCTCATCTTCCGAAATTTCTCCATTTTCTAACCGTCTCAAAATATTTTCTATATCTTCTGGCTTCATTTTTAATTATTTATTGTTTTTAAGTATGTACAATATTTACAAGAATAATAAAATAGAAAACCTAAAGTATTAAACTAAAAACAAAAAACAAAAACCTAACACAATAAAGCATCATAAAATTCGTCCACATCGCCGTCAACTGGAAATGTACCCAAGAGACTGGCAGCATTGCCACGTTGGATGGCAATGCTTAATCTCTGACCAAGGTAAAAACCAGCTCTTGAGTCACGGGAAGTGTCAACCAACCTTTTGGATATTTCCTTAAAAAGAAGATGTGCACTCGGACCCCATGACCCGAGGGTTTCAACCCCAAACGGCTCGAAAATAACGTTCGAACCAAGGTTACTATACTTTCGCCGTTTGAGGTCTTCTGCAGCCGCAGCAGCAGCACCAGCACGGGATGCTGAACTAGGAAGATGGGATGGCGCAAGAGTATCGACGCACGTAGCGTCCCACACTAAAGGCCTACCCAACTTCCAAGGAAATAGAGACATGCCGTCCGGTCTCTTGCCATCGTCGCGTGCCAAGCCATTGGGTTCTAAGACAGCCGGAACGCCGACGGCGACGAGAGCACGTCGAATAATGTCATTAATATTCGCGTGCCGCGCTATGCGACCCGCACTCCGGCTGCACGACAGGCCATGGTGTCCAAGGCTGTTGACAGCTTCCCCACAGCGACAGCGATGAGGAGAACAGCTGGAAGCTCCTAAACGTAGCGAAGCAGCGAGACGAAAAGTAGTGTCGTCAAACATAGTACCTACATTCGACGACGGAAGTGCCAGAAGCCAAAGACCCGACTCCCATTTGCCCACAGCCAGTAGACGCGCTCGCTCAGCAGTAGTAACAGAAGTGGTAAGTAAATTATTCTGTACTAACCTGCAGAGCGGCTCATCCCACCGTCTCTGAGCACACGGGTTGTCGGGTGGATCAGTGTTCGGGCAAGCAAGTTTCCAAGCATCTATAGCCTCGGCGAAGCACGGCACATCAAAATCAACCAGTGTTGGAGCTAGAATATTCCTGATTAATTTCTCAGTGGCGTGGACCGAGGATATAAAGGCAGGCAAACTAATACTTGAAATTTTGCGGACGCCGAGGCCCCCCATTCGAACAGGTAGAGTAGCTTGGGCCCAAACACGGTCGTCCATAGCTAAATTTAAAATTGAGGTTAAAGTACGACGGATAATTTGGTCCATTTTATCTAAAAGGTGAATGTGTTTCCACAAACGGGTAGCCCGAAGGAAGTAATTTAATTTGGGGCCAAAACAACAGTAACGAATTATGGTGATGGCCGAATGCATGTTAATTTGAAGCAGTCTTTCCGAAATGTCATTGAAATTTTGTATTTTTTCCTCAATAAAAATGGGAAAGGAATTCTCGAAGATAGGAGACCCAAGGAGACGAAGAGTGCTTTTATCTATAATTTTGATATCTGGGGCTATTGCGTTAATTTTAGAAAGTGTCGATTGTCTGTCAGTATTGTCCGATAAGTATAATTCAGATTTCGAAAGATTGAGTTCTAAGCCAATTAAATGCAGTTCATTTTTTAAGAAAACCAAATCTTTTAAAACATTGTCTACATCACCTCCCAAGGTCCCATCATCGAGGTACCAAACGTTAAATTTGGAATTTAGCTTTCGAATAATTGGAAGAATGGCTAGACTGAAAATCACTGGCCCGAGAGGGTCACCTTGTTGACAGCCAACAGCAGATTCTAAAAGGTTATCACGATACATTAATTTAGAAGGGTGTCTGTAACATTGCCAAAGGAAACTATAAATTTTGGGTAATTTTTAATTAGGTCCTATAAAGCAAATAATCAAAGCGTTCATACCATTACTAAAACTAGAAAAAAACCCAAAAAATAAGAAAAAATTAAAATATATCTCTAGAAGAAATATGTAAGACACTATACAAGACAATAGGCCATACGTAATAGTACATTATGGTACAAGTGTGTAATGTTGGTGATTACCGCTGAGGCGCTATTGAGACCCGAGCCGTTAGGTGAGGGTCTTAAGAGAGCCGAGGACGGTAATCATCAATACACACGTGTATCATACGACGTTTTTCAACACACTTGTGAAGAAAATAATACTAAAAAAATATTTTCAACCGTGAAAACGAGTTGTGAAAAATGTTTCGCAATGGCGGGAAAAATTAATCAATTTTCCTATGCGCGCGCATCAAATAATGGCGATCGGCCATAGACTAAAAGAATGAGGTTTCGTTTTTTTTTCTTTTCGCGGATAGCGTTCTAGCCACGTACAAAATGGGGAATTCAAAGTTTTCTTTATTACAGAGAAAACAAAAGTTATATTTGAGTGAAAGTTTTATTTATTAAAAACATACAAGTTGAAATTATCAATTTAAATACGAAGTTGCATGAAATGAGCAAGCAATAGGTACAGTAATTTATTTGTACTATTCGATCTTTTTTGTATCGAAACTTTTTCAAGAACAAAGCAACTCAACAATAAAATAAAAAAAAACCTTATAACTCACTTGTGAATAATAGCAATGAAAAAGTCACAGTTTGATTACAGGTGTCATTATGTGCCTAATTGCGGTGAAATAAGAGCCATTTTATGAGCAAGTGTGTTGAAAAAATACTTATACCATAGTAAAAACAAGATACTCACCTATCGTAAATGTATTATTATTTCACAGAAAACCAAAAAGAAACAAAGATTTATTACGATAATTGATTGCCTAAGTACCATGGTCTTGATGAACGCGGCGGGAAAATAAAATGTCGTATTTATTTCAACTTTTGACAGCTGACGTTTATTTTTTTTAATCAAACTAGAAGAATAATAGCTGATAGTAACAAACGTACAGTTTAAAAAAAGAACCGTTTGTAAGCGTAAAATGTCCGGTATCAAATTTGAAACTTGAGGGGCGCGTATTCGTTTTACCGCAACTCAAAATCTAAACGATTGTTAGAACGGCGTAGTAGCATTGACACACACTAGTACAATAGTAATAATAATAATAATAGCATTCACACATTTACAATACAATGGTCTGGGGGCCAAGTCTGCTATTTTTATTAGAGATTACCAAACTTGTCAAAATCAACAATTATGAAATCAATGATAGACCATTCTGACACTATTGTAATAGCAGACTTGAGGCCCAGCTCAGCACAATTCTCAAATTCCTAGCTAATTTGATCGAAAGATTTATCGCCATTGAAGAACGCAGAGGGGACTTGATTGAGACTCTTGAGAGATGATACGTGCACGAAGTATAGAGACCCTGGTCGAAGCTTTGCAAGCTCTGACTGGACAGATTCGTCTACTAATAGACAGAAATCTACGCTAATAATTTGTGTATGTTTGTGTGTGAATTACGCTCAGACCAATAAAAAAGTTGTTCTGAGGTCATTGACATATATTACTGCGTAAGGACCAGGCCAACCGCACGACCAAATGGTACCAGCGCGTTGGCCCTAAAATGACAGTTTACGACCAACGCGACTCGGTCGTCTAGAGATGAATATACTCTGTTTGTATGATTTTGAAGATGTCGCTACTTTTGCTTGTTCCATGAACGTTTGTTTAAAATGTTCTAATGGGCGTATCCTTCCTTTTGAAATCATTGTCTGAGGTATTACATTTTTCAATATTAAGTAATAAAAAAATAAAAACATTATAATGAAAATAATATAATGATTTACAAGCTTATGGTTTAAGAAATTTATTCCTCAAAATCAAATTATTATAATACAATTCAATTACAATTATTTATTTCAATTAATAGACCATCTAAGGCAATTTCGAACGTCATTTAAATGAAAAATTGAAACTAGTTGCCTGTTGCAAAATGTAGTTTTGTATAGAAAATAATGGGCAATAAACTATACTTAGGTATATAGTACTGTATACTTAGCTACTATCTTAGATTATTGACAGGTCTCCGCGTGTCGTAGCGCGGAGACCTATCAATAATCTAAGCTTACTATACATACCTACATAGTGTTCATATATTCATAAATATTTAAACTGTACACTCCTCATATTTCAATAAACAATGAAATAGTGTGTGAGCACGAGCAATCCATAAGTACGAAAATAAATTCATACATAAAATAATCAATTGAGTAGGTTAAATCAGCCACTAGTTGATTTTGTTAAGACTAAAATTATACTATGAGGCGAGACCAACACTCTTCCAAGTATTATTTTCTTAAGTAAAATCAAGAGGATTTTACTTTCGTACTTATGTATTGCTTACTGGTGAAAAATGTTTACTTATTGTATGTAATAAAACTTAATATTCTATTTTAATTAATAAGTTAAACGTTCGGAGCCATAGTAAGAATGACGGTAATATTTTGTATAAAGAATTCTTTTCAGTTGTGCAAACTGAGTTTAATAGTATTTTTAAGAAAAAAACCAATACTATTTGCCCAAAGTTTTTATTTAGTGATTGGGCAACTATAGGTATCAGGAAAAGTAGGGAAAGGCTTTTTAAGCTGTATGGCCTTAAGCCTTATATTAACACATTTTAATAAGTATGTACTAAGTAAGTAAGTACTTATTCTAAAACTTTAAAGCCAGCTATACATTGGCAACAAAGTAAAATCAGCTGACGATAAAATTAAGACTATTTGGAAAATTATTAAAAATTAAACAAACGGAAACAAAAGACATAAAACTGATACACTCTGGAGACTTCCCGTGGTCTTATAGATACTAATATAGAAGTTGCTCAAGAATTTGCAACATTCTTTATCAATGTGCTTTAGATTTCTCGCCCTCACTTGCTTTTAATTTGCTAAGTTCGAATGTGTCAGCCTGTCCTACGGAATTTAAATTTAAACATATAAACCCTGCAATTGTTATAAAGGCTTTCAAATAACTCAAAATCAAGGTTACTGAAGATGTATGGGGGTTGTCAATCAATTATTGAAACAGTAGCACCCTATTTAGCTTTCATTTTTAATTTGTGTATAGACCAAGGGGTTTTCCCAGATTTAATGAAGTACAGCAAAGTTATAAGTACCTCGTTTTAAATCCGGCGACTGCAAAGACACCAATAATTATAGACCCGTTTCCGTTTTGCCAGTTTTCAGCAAAGTGTTTGAAAAAATAATGCTTAATCAAATGCTCAGCCATTTTAACTGCAACAACATTTTACATGAACGACCGTATGGTTTCACCAGAGGACGTTGCACTACTGACGCCGGTGTCACCTTAATTAAACATATTGTTATGGCATGGGAGGATTCGCAGGATGCTATTGGCATTTTTTGCGACCTCTCCAAAGCATTTGATTGCGTAAATCACGAAACACTGCTCTTAAAGCTTGAGCATTACGGACTGGGAAAACTAGCGCTTACCTTAGTAAAATCATATTTAACTGATAGACTGCAGCAAGTTCAAATAAACGGTATAAACTCATCGGGCTTAAAAGTGAAAATGGGGGTACCGCAGGGCTCAATATTGGGTCCGTTCCTCTTTTTATATATTTATTTATATTTTATTATCTATTTATTTATTTTTAGTGTATATAAACGATTTATCTTATTTGCTGAAAAATCAACCACAAATGGTGTTATTTGATGATACTTCTTTGATTTTTAAAGTGAATAGACGGGCAAAGCTCCTTGACGACGTAAATGACGCCATGCGTAAGGTTCATAATTGGTTTACTGTAAATAATTTGGTATTAAATGATGATTAAATGAAAGATTCGCTTTACCGAATGTCAAAAGTAGTGAATGTAACGTTGTATTAAATAAGGACATACTTGAATTCGTCGACAAGACTGTTTTGATAGGGATTTTTTTTTATTAGCTTTGTGCGTCTGTGGAATCACTGCAACCAGACTTTCCTAGGGATTACGCTTGACTCAAAGCTGCAGTGGGGTCCTCACTTAACATCTCTTGCAAGGCGGTTAAGTTCAGCCGCTTACGCTGTCAGAAAAATCCGTCATTTGACAGACGTTGATACCGCTAGGCTAGTTTATTTTAGTTATTTTCATAACATCATGTCTTACGGTATTTTGCTTTGGGGACGGGCTGCAGATATAGATTCTATCTTTATTCTGCAAAAGAGGGCTGTCAGAGCCATCTATAATCTCAGCAGATGCGAATCTCTAAGGGAAATGTTTAAACAGATTAACATCATGGCGGTACCCTGTCAATATACAGGGTAATTGAAAAAATACCCAAAACCTCTTAATCTGGACTTCGTATCATCACCCTGAATAACATTTGTTCTACGACTTTGACCTTAACTAAATAACGTAGCCAAAAACAATTTGTTTTCGTTTATTTGAAGTCTCTAATTTACGTATACTTACTACGCACGCGCGCACCCTTATGATAGCGAATATGATGTAGGTAGAAGGTAGGCTAATGTACAGGCACAGCTGATTGCAGGCCTTTCGTCGGCCGTGTCAGAAAAAATATATTATGCAAAATTTAAAGTGTTTTCTTATTTTTTGTATGGAAAAAAAAAATGTTTAGAATTTTGAAAAGTCGTAGAACAAATGTTGTTCAGGGTGATGATACGAAGTGAGGATTAAGTGGTTTTGGGTATTTTTTCAATTACCCTGTATATATGAAAACATTATGCATGTTCGAAAAAACTTCATCTTTTTAATAAAATAAGTGACAGGCATAATGAGGAACAAATTAGATCAACCAAGTTTCAGATTGTCAAAAGTATATACTTCTTTTCTGGGGTACTGTGTAAAATTTTATAATAAAATACCTCTTGATATCCTACAACTAAATGAAAGACAATTTAAAACATGTATTAAACGCACACTATGTAGACAAGCATATTATAAATTAGAAGACTACATTAATGATAAAAATGCTTGACTTAATGCTGATCCTGCTCCACAGCCAGTTTCCTACCCCTTTTTTTATTGACATGAGTAACGAGTATCGTTATTATATTTAAATGTATTTTAATTACTCTTTCGACATTTTAGAGACATTGGAAACCTTAGTTTTGTATAACTTAGCAGCATTATTTTAATTTTGTAAATGTGAATACCATGGAGCCATATATTAAGTAAATTATTATGTGTTTGACATAAATGAGCATAACGGTTGAGAGAATTGTCGATGGTCACTCAAATGTCTCGCTGATGGTGGCGCGTGTGTTGCATCATTGAGCTCCCTCCAAAATGATTGAGCTGAATGGTACTGATCCACGCGTCATGTTCGTGAACGGGCGCTGTCAGTAGAGATTAGTCAACTCTTAACTGCCATGGCTTTTATCTTGATTATTTTTTATATTTTGTATTGCTAGATGACCTTCATTGTTTTCACATATACTCGTAGAAGCAACAAGAATAATGTAAGCAGTATTTTGTAAAAACTTGATTTTAAAAGAGTGTCCGTGGAGTTTCTTGCTCGTTCTTCTCCATAGATACCTACCCTTGGTTTTGAAACGAGCAGAGTTATTTTTGTATTAGAAATACGAAAATAACTCTGCTCGTTAACGTTAATAAAAAAATAAAAAGTAAAGATTATGTATGGATTAAAAAATGCACAACACACGAGCAGCCATTATATTACTATGTTATTATAATTAAAATCTTTGGCTAGGTATTTATTCTTTGACTATATAGGTACTTATATATATCTAATATTATAAATCAAAGTATCTATTATTGTAGCGTTTCTTCTGCAAAATATAAGCTTTTGATTTTGACAAGTAAAGACGTAGCTGTGATCGCAGCCGATCGATAAAGGTCAGGCTGTTTTTGTTTAGCGAATTTCATTTTTCATGTATGAACTATCAAAAGTGTCAAATAACTCAACCTTGAGTAGTTCCACTAAAAGCCGTTAATTCATGTGTAGCGCTGCGTAAGCAAATGTCAATGAATCCAAATTGTAACTTGTTGCTGCCCGCAGCGGCGAGCTTTAGGTTGTACCTATTACTTAGAGAATTGTACTACTGAAAAGGATGTGTAGGACTTCAGGCTACTGGGTAAAAAAAATTTGAACAAGTTCAGTGTCAAAATATAATAATATTGTGATCATTTTTACAGGAAGTAGGTAGGTACATATTATATTATGTGCAATATTTACTGATAGTTATTTACATTACGAAAAGATGCCTTATTAGCACTTTGCCGGTTTGACAACTTTGTCAAAATATTGGAATATCTGGATATAATGTACCTACGGTACCTATGTAATGTAGATGATAATTAGAAGTTAGACGAAAACACAGTTTACATGCCTACTAGTCAACCTAAGTATTTTTAAAGGTAAGGTACGGTCAGCAACAAAAGTAGATTAACAGTAATAAAGACAAAAACAAATACCTACGTTGTAAATAATACTTTACAGTAGTTATCGTCCTTTACCTACTTAAACCTACATAGTACTGTGACTGACCCTTTGTCAAATGAGTAGATAACGAAATAATTCGGCATTAAAATCAATAAAACCATGGTCCACAAAATGGCTACCTACCTACTTGATAGAAGTAACTACCTAGTTAGTGTTTGTTGCATGACATCACCCAGCCGGGGAGGTTTTGAGGGGGCGACGCGAGACAGCCACCCCACTCGCCCTCTAGTTGCCTTATTGGCGTAGTGCATTATTTGCATTATCTGGGGACTACATGATGCTATAGGTCTTATTTGGACGTCTAACTAGCCTAGGTAGCTAGACTATCCTAATAATAAAATAAACAAATAGTAGCTTTTGAAAGTTTATTATAAAACTGTAAAAACATACTTTATGTTGGCACCTATAGTACAATAATCGGGAGAGAAGAAACTGATACCTACCTACTTACATATTCACCTAATACAAAATTAATTGATTACATTATCGTTTTTGTATTTATTGTCTTTTATTTTAAGGTTCATGGTGGATTTTGCAGCTCTACCATCCGCCATATCCTAGCGGTCCAATAGCATTGATTTTATCTAAATGATGATCACAGTAATAATTAATGCTATTAGAATGGGACCATAAGTTGGTAAAAGAAAACCTTATTAGGTGTATTTGCGAATGGATATATAAATATGATTAATCATGTAAGTACTACTATTCACTACTAATTACCATACGCAAGTGCTGTAAGTACTGTTTAATATAATTACTTAATCTAAAAAAAATGTACTTACATTCTTTTTTTTTGTACTACCTAAGTACCTACTTACCTGTAATACTTTTATACATGTCGAAAAGTAATGTAGGTTAGTAGATATTATTTATGACACTCTGAGTATTGTATATGTGTGAGTATCTAATTTTAGACGAATTTATACATTCATTTACACGCTATTTTAAACACTAACAATATTATGTCTTTTTCACACTTAGGTACTTACTGTAACTAGGTACAGCTTGCATAGCAAACCATTGAGTTTGTTATGTTAATCCTTGGTCTCTCTAAATACCACAACTTTTCACTTACATTTAAATGCAACCTTGTTTAAATGCTACGTACACAGCGCTGAAAATATATCACCTCATTTAGAATTAGCAACTTTAGAAACGTTTCCATATTATTCTCGTATGTCACACATTGTCTGTGTTGGTATAAGAACCAAAAGAGAACGACTTCCTCACTCGCGGCAGTAAAGTTATACTAAGCAGTGGCCGAACTAAAGTGGAAACAATGTACGTACTGCTGGTTGCTACATTCACGGTGGCCAGATCGTCTTCTCGAACTAAGGACGTTTCATTGCCCTGCATTGACTTGGAATAAATATTATAAGCAGTTACACAGGACCGGGGAGTACATAATACAATGTACACCACTATAAGCCAGAGGGATAACTTCAATGCTGCAATTGATTCGAAGTTTTCAATTTGCGATAAAATGTTCTTTATCCTTAATTTAATTATGACTAGAACACCAGCAATGCTCATAATAATAAGAGGTAAGAACATATTGAAAACAGCAAGAATTGAGTACATGTGCAGACGTTGACTGTTATCGACAATGGTGCAGGTCACTACATCCCAGTCGAGACGCACTGTTGTGGCTAAAACAAACTCCGGGACACTTAATGAAATAGCCAGCACCCAAACAAACACTGAAGGTTGCGTCACTGAGATTCTCCGATCAGTCAGTCTGTAATCTAAATTCATAGTTCTCGGCGGAGTTGAGGAGTCACTACTTGTCACTAAACTGTGACGTGACGATCTTATTTCTTCATCTTCATCCTGTTCGTTTTGTTTGATTCGTTTAGTGATAGCCTTTTCTTCAATATTAATAGTGGCGAGTGAATGCAGAGCAATAGTAGCCACTAAATAGGACGATGCAGTCGAGGCAAACAGGTTCAGTCCTCGATAGGCCACGCAGCCATGATTACCAAAATGCCACGATCTTGAATTGTAGGACCACAACTCGGGTCCTATTGACGCTCCAAGTATAAGGTCGGCTAGTGCCAACTGTAAAATGATGGTCAGCAAACCTGAAAAGACACCAAACATGATCAGGTATGACCACACTAATAAGCAGTTTACATCAAAAGTAGAAGAAAGACGCAAATACAAACTAGTTAATTAGTGGATAAAGCTTGTCAAAGAGCCTAATGGAACAAATTGAAAGAATAAGTTTATCTTTATGCTTCGTATGTGAACGTACTAACTACACAATTAGCATTTTTATTCTCAGACCAATAATTGGTCTGAGTTTTTATTGTTTTTAATAAAATTCAAAAGAGGGGACGTTACTAAGAGCACGTTATTAATATGACTATCATGACTAAAGAAAGTTGGCTACGAGAACAGGTATATGAATCTGGAATTATCTAAGGATACTTATATCAAACAAGTTTGTTTACCACTTCGTGAGGTTTTGAAGAGGGCGGCGAGCACCGAGCAGTTTGCGAGCGCGGCAGCGCCGGCGACGCACGCGACGTAGACGGCGAGCGCGAGCGGCGGGAGGAGCGGCTCGGAGTGCGCGAGCTCCGACATGGCGTCGGCCGTCCGGGACTGTTTCGGGATCAATGACTCGCGCCTCGCGCCCGCTGCGTCACCCGCGTTCTCCGCCGTCCCTCGATGTTTTTTTTCAGTAGTGATTCACTGTTGTCCGAACATGTGCAGCACATGAGGGCGCGCGAAAATGCTAACGATTCGAGGTATTTATTGTCTCTACTACTTCCACAGACTGCGACGCACAATTGCTTACTTATTCTAAGTTTACCTAACTGGCCTAGGTCGTCCCCTCAAGTAGGTGCCTACGTATGTTGTTCTCGCCTACCAAGTGTGCAAATAACGTAATAAAAGGGCTGGGTAAGCGTGCAGTAAGTTCATTATTATTCTGCGTTCGCAGACTACTACCGGCGACGCCGACGACGCGACGGGCCGGGCGACGCGGCCGGTAGTCGGTCGTCCTGAGCTTAGTATGGTTATAATAAAATGTACGATTCTATTTCAAGATACTATGCGAATACAACACAATGAATATTCATCTAAGTAAGTAATTTCATGGTTTTTTAACAAGATACAGAAAAAGATAAGAAACAAAGATTTTGTACTAGTTCCACTTACTATGGGTCCTGTTAGGCTGTTACAACTTAGGTACGGGTCATCAGCTTACAGTACACTAGATGTACAGCCTCGCAGGACTTTGATGCTTCCGCAATCCTGTACAGGAACCAAGTAAGTACCTACGAGTATACATGTGTGGGATGTGAACAAACTTCTGAAAGGAGAATCTCCTTGCATTGTTGACATTCAATCTTTATTTATCTAATCTGCAGTTGATTCTCATGATATTCGCTCTAATGGTTCTTATCAATTCAGATTTGGTGTGTGCTACTATCACGTATTACTTTCCCAAATGTATACACCTACATACAGAAGGCGGATAAGCAGTGCCTAATGTCGAGATGTAGGTTGCACCTACCTACCTATGTTTATTTATTTCAATTTCATAAAGAGCTTTGTCTGGTAGTCAAAATAAAACGCATACATTGCATAAGTAGGTAATGTCAAATGATTATTCAAGAAACGCAGTTACCATTCAGCATCTCTAATATCTTCCGATTTTCCAGTAATGAAGACTACAATGTAAAAAATAATTAACAACCTTTTTGAGAAAGAAGGCTCTATGGCGAACAAGACATTACAACGAAATGTATCTTTTGTTGGCGAACAAGGGACTGTTGGCCAGTCCGTACCCATTCCAGATTACTTACAATGAAACCTTTTCTTCAAAAGATAACCGATCTCTCTGTAGATACTATTGATTGCTTTTGTATTGTATATGGCCGCGTTGAACGGCAACGCAAATTGTTTGACTAAAAGAAGGAAGGGTCGCTGTAAGTGTAAAGTCTATACTAATCTTCTAGGAACATCTTGCAAAGTTCCTTCGCCCCGTCTTCCACAGGAGGCGGATTTTGCGTGTGGGACAGGTTTTAAGGGTTCCGTACCGAAACGAAAGTGTCGACGGGACATTACGGGACCCTATTACCTACGCTGCCGTCTCTCTGTCTGCCACAGGGCTGTATCTTTACACCGTAATTATAGCTAACCAGTCATTTTTTTTACGGAATATATTTAACTATGGCACAAATCTATAGTATCTTGCTAAATACTCTACGGTTACGGCCCTTTGGAAAGAAATGGGAATACCTAGTTGTCAATAACGTAGGTGGTATATTTTTGTTACAGGTAATGTTGCATTTGTGCAGTAAGCATACCATTTGGTAACTATTGCACCACCGATCTATATTATGTCGTGTTCTACGAATACAGTGGAACACCTACGGTTTTAAGTATATTCCATGAAAGCTTATGTACCAAATTTCTTTGTACAACCTAGCTGAAATTGGAGTGACATCAATTTAGTTATTTATGTATTTGTTTTAGTAGTTATTTTCTTCTCGGAAGAAATAATGAAAGAAAGAAAAAGCATGCATGTCATGCGTCACGCACCTAACATCAAAGGCTCTGCGCCAAGACCAAGACACTCGAGTGGACTTGGTTACAGCTGCCTGAAAAAGCTTCTGTAATCGTATAACAATTATGATCACAATCTTAAAAGATGGTCAGTTCTATATATATGTCGGATCGTCAGGATTTAGTCCGTTAGATTCAGTCATCATGTGGGTAGAATATGGGTTTCGTGCAATGAAAACACACTGGGTATGGGGTACAATACACGGCATTTATTAAAACCACAATTTATCACAAATTGATTTAAAATAAACTCGGCTTAAAATAAACATTTTCAAAGGTATAGGCACTGGTCTACACTTTAACACAACGAATCGTAAGTACAGTTTCGGGACGTATTAGCTCCGTTGCGATCAGACACTGGATTCTGAATGCTTCCTCGCTGTCGGCTGAAAACATCACGACTCTGTAGAAGCTCGCCAAAATGGTGGTGGTTGATCACGTGTTCTTGATAATGGCGCGATTGCGATCCGTTTCACCATAGACTATTTATTGTCTTTGCGTTTCACGTTCATACTATTGACCGGATACGACATATATAACGTATAGCATAATTAATTAATTAGGTATACTTATAGTAAGTATAGATAATTAATTAATTATGCTATACGTTTTGTGTGTAATTGATAATAAATAGATATTAGGTACTATTGAAAATAATAGACTACTTAATATGTAACTTTTAAACATAAATAGGTATCTAATAGGTCGAAACCAACATGAATGAACTCACACGTCGATCAATAATTTCATGACTCATGCTTAGTCGACCCTTTCTGATAAAGAGAATGCGGGCTGTCTTCTACATATCAACGAAAGTGTGATAAGATATTGAGAACTTGAGTTATGATGTAGCTTGAAAGGGTCACACGGAAAAAATAATTAGCGAAAAGTAAGGTTTTTTTATTGTTGCGACGGTTTAGTCATAGTTTGGTAGGCTTACGCAGAATTATAATGATATATACATATGTTGGCATATTTGGTTCATTGGTGTAGTTTGCCGGTTGGAAACGCGCGTGTCGGCGTCGGCAAGCGCTGGCCGCGACCGACTGGCCGCGTCCCTCACTCGATATTGTTCATTTGTTTTGATTAGCGGAAACCGATGACTGTCGGTGAGGTCGAGTGATGGATGACTCGCGACAATGCTCCTCAGGGGACGCGTGTGGGCGGTGCCTTGACAGCCAAAATCTGCACTTTCCTTCGACTTTCTCTTGGAGGTGCGAAAGGTGTTCACTTCATTCGGGGGCTCGCAATGCTTATTCGGTAGCTGGCGCCTCATAAGTGTACGCGTTCTAATCGCGCGCAACGACGGTCGGTCCTTTGAGTCGCACGGTGCATCGCGCGTGCTTTAAAGATATTCAAAGCACCTGCATGCGACGTCGGAGTTGACGCTTATAAGGAGTGTGCCGAGTGTGAAGAAGTAACTTATCGTGTTGTTGCTGGAAAGCAATGTGAGGCAGTCATGGCTTTAAGAAGTGACATAGTGTTAGTAGCGCTCTTGTGCGTGGTACGTGACGGTGCGCCTGCGCGGTTTCCCGTGAGTAAGCTCGCTCGAGGGCGGGCGGCGCGTTCATATCTTATTTATTGATTTATTACACTACTGTGTGCTTATTTTTCCTTTATTACTATACAAATGGAAGCTGGTGGCCCATTTTCAGTTAAATATGAACATATGTTTATAATATATATAGCGTGACACAAAATTTTGTAAAATATGGCCTATTTCAGTCTGAAAATAGAAATCCTACTCTGAATAGTAGTAATTGGATGATTTTTACGACACTATTTTTAAGAAAAAATCTCCAAGTGTAGGTAAAATATATGACACGATGAGGGACTACGCAGTACGCATCATCATATCATATTTAGATAGGGAGACTTAATTAAATTAAGAAAAAGTCACAAACACCCTCCTTCGAAGCTACCAAATACACCGTTAGAACAAATGACACCTTATAATTACAGTTCCATTCTGAATTCTCTGTCAATTAAACACAATTTCTTGCTTTTGTTAGGTTAGCTATAAATAATTCGAATTTTCCTATAAGTAAACCTTTTCCGAAGTAAGTAATTTTTATGCAGAAAATAAAGTATACACAACCTACTCAAGTTATTAATAATTCATAAGGTACTTTCTTATGTATATATAGTTCTGTAATTATTTTCATTTTTCTGTTATCCTTCCAAAATAAACAATGTGTAACTTTCCAATAAACGAATTGGAAACGTGAGAAAATTTGAGAAATTGCTCTCAGTAGTCACTTTCCACGATTATTATGGTCAATGTATGATAATAACTTTTGGAAATACACAATAAGTTGTGTGTGGCGTGTAATAACTGTCCCACTATGTATAGCGTGCTTGACACGCTTCCGTTAGTTTTTGCTATTAGATACCACTTCTTTATGTGCTCTGTTTATATTTATTTAGAGTCAAATTTATTTCTTATTTGATTTTACTTACTTACATATATTATGATACGTAATTACGTATGTACCATACATGCCTATATTATATCTATACTAATATTCTATAGAGGTAAAATTTGTTTCTTAGTTTGTAAGTTTGTATGTAGGGGGTAATCTCCGAAACTACTCACCCGATATCAAAAATTCTTTCACCAATAGGAAGCTACGTTATCCTTGAGTGCTATATGCTATATTGCATTATCAAAAATTAGAGATCCTTGAGAAAATTCACGCGGACACAGTCGCAGGCAAAGTGCTAGTCTGGAATAAAGAGAATCTCAAATAATTTCCCCTTTGTGAACAATAATAATAGTGATTCAATGATTTTACTTGAGTTTTACAAATCTGAACATTTGTAGAGCATTTATTGATTTGTAGAACTTTTTAAGACATTAGGCTGGTGTGGTGGCCCTTACTACGCAGACACGCGGTCAAAAGGTATTCTAGATACGTACTACTCTTGTTATCCCAAGGAGGTTTTCTGAAGGTTACGTTATGAGGCGCACCTACCCTAATATTACCTACTACCTTTGCTTGCGACTTGTTTCGCCTGATTTTTTTTACGGGTCCCGATTTATTTATTATAAAAAAGCTTTTTACAAAAAAGACAACCGCCTTCAAAAACTAAAAAGTGAAAAATAACTTTAGCACAGAACACACATTGACTTTAGTTTCGAAATTCGGTGGCTTTGTTCTGTTTCTTGTTTTGTATTGCATTTTGTATTGTTTTGTATTGCACTTTTTAGTTTTTGAAGGGTTGTCTTTTTTGTAAAAAGATTTTTAAATTCCGCTTTTTAGTACCTCCTTCTCATCCAAATCTATTAAGAAGAGATTGAAAATTAAATACTCCAAAGATTGACGATACTAAAACGTCGTCTACGTAATTTTTTTGGGTATTTGTTGATTTTTTCAAAAAGTGCTGAATCAATTTCGATAAAATGGGACCACCCCTGAAGCATACCCTATCCATAAAAAAAAGAATTTTCAAAATCGGGTTACGTTTGCCGGAGAAATCGCTTTACAGGGACTTATACGGTTTTCTCATGGATGCCATTGTCAGAACTAAACCAAATTAAAATGGGACCACACGGGAAGCACCAGCTTTCTAATAAAAAAAGAATCATCAAAATTGGTTCACCCAGTCCAAAGATCTCAGGTACCAAACATAAAAAAAAAAAAAAAAATAGACGAATTGATAACCTCCTCCTTTTTTGAAGTCGGTTGAAAATAATATCTACGTCTATTGCACTGACGAACAACGTAGCTGTTTATTAACGTAAGAATTTTCTAGGATCTTGAAGACGTCCGATAAAAAAACTGGAACTATATACGCTCTTCAGCTTTTTACTATTAGTAGATAATAATAACGAGGAGTATATAAGGAGGCCAAGGAAGATAGTAAAGCCCTATTTTAAGAAGTAATCGAATCCATTATATCAACATCAGGGTACAAATACATTTTGTCAAATTAAGGGTAAGCCCTTATAAGGGTTAGATTTACTTAATATGATAAAATAACAATATGGTTTAGTATTATGTACCTATTATGTGCGTAAACCTGATCCTAACATCCCTTACCTTGAAGATATAATATAAACACGAGGGAAAATTCGCAATATTAATATTCGTCGGGCCTCGAGGTACGGTCTTGATTTATAGGTACAGGGTGAAGGCGGCAGGGGCTGAATGGGTCTCAAATTGATTAATGGAGTACAATTCTTCATGATATGACAGCAGGAACCTCATATTCCTTTACATGATACCTACGAGATTTTGTTTTAAAATATGATACCTATTCATCACGCATGTAGGTACTACCTAGGCATTTGGATTATGTAAAGAACTACTTACATTTAAAAATAATGAAGAAGTGCTGTGTACGGAGTCTTTATTTATTTTGTACTTTAATAACTTGTTCAAGTAGGCGAATACAGCTTTTCGTTTGTAAAATAACAAGAAAGGGTTGAGCACATGATTTCACTGTCTTTTGTTAGTTGGTACGTTTGTGTATTACTTTGTCGAACTGCATAATATATGCTGCTAATTCTTACGCTACATCTCTTCTCAGCCCTCGATTATGTAACGTTACGTCAATAACGGGTTATCTACAATGCACATTTTCCGAAGCTATTAAAACTTTCACAAAATTATGGTACATTAACAACAACTTACGATACGATTTTATTTTGACAATTATATTACGTAATAAAAATGCAGGTGTTTCGCGTACTGGATCACGTACAAAGTTACACAACGCTAACGTCAAGTAGAGTTTTTCAATCGCTCTCGATGAATCATAGCGTGCCTTTATTGTGGCCCGGCGACGCGACGTGCTTGCAGCCTCCGTGTAATTGAGATCGATACCAGTAACTTTCATCATCGGCATATACGTAACACTCACAATTGAATGCCAAAATTAAAGTAATTACCGTCTCCATTATAGATACCCTGCCACTTATTCAAAGCCGCTAATAGTTCATCGGAAGGCGCATTGTCTCGCGTAGAAGAAAAGGAAAAACAAATAGTTTACTTTCCCCTTTACTTCGCTGGCATCCGCTAATATCGAGCCTACACTTAGCTGAGTCATGTGGACTTGATTTCGGTTTCACTGTTCTCCATCATTTTGACTGACATGCTAAAATTTACTACACATAATGAAGTATAGGTAGGTAGGTATAACAATAAATACACTACATTATGTACCTAACAACTTACAGTTTCATTGAGTCAACCTCTTGTAAGATCGCTGTCATTAATCATTCGAATTTTGAAAACAATGAAACCAGAGATATAGGTACCTATTTAACAAAAGCTTTTGACCGTTAACTTATCTTGTCTTGACTTTTTTACAATGTGTTCCTGGAAACGAACCAACAGTGCAAAAAATATGGTGAATTTACAGGAGAGGTCACCAAGAAAGATTTCTACAGAATAAACCGGTAAGATGTTGTTTGAAAAGTGTCGCACATATGTTGTTGTTTTATTTTCGTGATCAAATAGTCTTAATGACAATATAATAGATAGATAGTAGAGTCATTTTAAGCCGCGGGCAATAGTGTCAACAAGAAAATTAGAAGAGATCGTTGACCTAGTTGGTGTTAACTGACGGATTAATATCATAATTATATTACTAGGTATTGTATGTTCGTAACGTGAGTTAATGAACTTGAAATTGATGTATATTTTACTGGTGTGCTACGTCTGAAACAAAGGCAGGCTTTCTGGAGTATTATAATTGCGATTACTTAACGAGACTAATAAAAGTGTGGTCTAGTCATTAATGAGAGCAATAAAAGTAGTGTGAGAACGTAGAGCAGGCGACATGTCCGTGACAATGGTGCGCGCGCGCCCACCAGACGATCGCAAGCGCATGCTCCTTGGCCGCCTCATCGACCTACTTCATTGTAGCATTTATCATCGCCTTGTTCGGATTATTTTGACGTTTCTGATACCCAAATTGATTGTATTGTTGTAATACACCTACTCTCTAAATAGTACGGAAGCTGAGTAATCTTCGATGAATAATTCTTCTAGTCATTCTGATCTGGCGCGCAGCACCTAGTTATGTCTAGCTTGCTGTTAGAAACTGCATTTGTCACAATGATTTTGTTGATTGTGGGGTTTCACTTTTTAATAATATGCACTACAATACAATACAATAGCACTTCATAAGTTTTTATTACGAAATACCTAATTAATTGCTACGGATATCTCGTAGAGCTTTCGTAGCTTTTAACTAGTAGCTACTTACTAGGTACATACCTACCCTGTTCACAATAAGATTAGACATTTACACAAACCTTTTTTACAGTCCGTTCAACCGATTTTGACTTATATTGCGTTGGCAGCATGACACATGGCAACTGCAGTAAACAGTTGTTATTGTAACCACTTTTTTGCCTCTAATGTCATCCTTATGCCTACGGAATAGAAGTCAAAATCGGTTGTAGGGACTGTAAAAAAGGTTTGTGTATATGTCTTATCTTATTGTGAACAGGGTATAGATAAGATTTACATTATGATATAGATATAATAATATGTTATTCTAAATAGAAAATCTATACATATGTTTGTAGGTATTTTAATTATTTTGTAATTTAATTTTTATGATGATGTACTGTTACTACCTTTGGTTGACTGGTAGGGAATGCCTAACTAAGACATTAAGTCCTCCTTTGTACCTTTTGTAGCATGAAGAATAAATAGAGGTGGTTGTATCTCAGTTAGTCAGATCAGTTTTTGAAATGAACTACTCTTGACTATTGATTAACCTGGTCGAAAGGCATCAGACAGTTCAACGCGCTCTCCTTGCTACGAAGGGTTCTCGACACGTAAAGAACATTCGCATCCAAAAATCGATCTGTCTACCCGACAGACATGAGACTTTATAGCTATCGCCCTCTTAAAAACAGTACATTGAGCAAAGCTGCAATTTAAAAACACGTTCACTTAAAGCTTACCTGTAATTTGTAATAGATAAAGTTATAGATTGTTTTTTTGTAACTTAGGTATGTTAAGTATCCTGTGCTTATGAAGTTATGACCGATCAATTGCATAAATACTGTTGTCTATTCTTATACAATAAGAGGCAGGTGGTCGATCGTCGTAGTAATCATAATTGTTAATCATTATTATAATTATTAATCGCGTTTCATTTGTTCACAATCCGGTTATTTAAAGTCAAGCTCGTCATGCATGGCCGGTTGACGACAGGGATGGCCGGTTGACGACAGGGTGCGGCCTTTTTTCATGCGAATGAACGATCTGGGGTCCCCACTCCCCAGACCCCGGGCAGGATTTGTTGCTCATTTTGCTTGGAACGTCGATTTACATAATTATAAATTGTGTTATGTTTTTTTACGTGACTCACTTACCATATATATATGAATTTATGTATTTCTTACTATTCCGCTGTTCTTTTCTGATTAATTCATTGCGGGATCCAAGACAGTCGTAACGTTTCTCCGGGGCTCGTCGAGCTTCATTGCCTCGGTGCTTTTTTGGTAGTCGCTACAATTCTGGCTTTCAAAAGATGCAGTGGTTTGGGAAAAGTGTGGCGAGCTTCTTCAAATCAATAATAAAAACTTCGCTTTATGAATCTCAACTTTCGACGGGGCTTTAAATAGTGATCGTAGCCCACAAGTAATATAGGTAGATAAACATTTTCATTATCTGCTTAGCCTTTTTGCAACAACGGTGGGTTCGACATCCAGTCTAACCGAATGCTGCTGTATTTGTTGTTTTGTACACAGTTATGTTTTACACGGAGCGATTGCCTGTCTGACCTCCACAACCCAGTTAATGGATAACACGATACCACATGGTAGGTTGTCAGACATTCTGTCTTCTGGCTACCCATAATGACTGTCAAAGATCTACGAATGACAGTCGCGACCAACGACTTTACGTGCTTTCCGAGGCGCGTAAATAATTATTCAATCATTATTTGCACTTGTCCGGTTTTTTTTATTTATCCGACTATGTTCGGTCATGAACTGAAGTAGATTGTTTTATTACATATAAACTTTATTTTTACTTAACTTGATCCACAAACTAAAGACCTAAAACTTCAACTTATATTCCCATGAAACTATTAAGTCAAAAAAAAAACACAATGGACCTTTTCAGGTGATCTAGTATATGTAATTAAATATTTACATTTAGGGAAGACGAAAAATACTCAAATTTCTTTGTTCGCAACATGAACAACAAGTGTGACTGGTTTTTTCCAGGAACAAATCGGAGAAATGTACCTTCCATAAAAAATGCAGTCGACGCGACGCGAGAAAGAATGTCGAGGGTCGCTGACTGTAGTATTTATTTAGCACATACAGACACAATATACCTACGCCTGCTACGTAGCGCGGATTGCATGCGACCTTTTTACAATGAACTTCACTGCCCTGTGACACTTTCGAAATTGATACATAATTGCATTTCTATGGGTTTAATTACTCCTACCCAGCTACCCACGTACTTTGGACTGCTTGAAAAATGCATTGAAGTTCTTATAATTCAGAATTACTTAATTCACACCATTCTCTAGCCGTTACATTATTTCGTAGCAAAGCGCTACGAGAAAAAAGATAATAATAGCAATATTTTCCGTGTATTTTAAAAAGACGATTCCATACGTGAATGTTAAAAAATCCGGGCTTTGCCATTTAGTATTGAGACCCACCACAGTCGACCGTGATAAATTTCTTTTATAGGTAGAATCAATTCTTTCGTAGCTCACGCCTGTAGTGACCATCAGGTTGGTCAGTCATCAATTTGATTGCCATGAAATGCACCATAATAAGATAACGATGTTATTAAATAGTAGATCGTTATACAAGGAGCTAAAATGACCCATTATATACGAGGTAGTTTTACTCCCGAGCTTTAGCGAGGGAGTAAATAGGAACCGAGTTTTAATAGGTTTTAGCGCCGTGTGTTACACTATACTTTTCATTACGATTGCGAGAAAATAAAACAATCCAATACAATATGAAATATGTAGTTTATTTTATTAAAAATTAAATGTACAATTTATACAATTCTGGATATTTAACGAGATGTTTTTTCCCGGTAACTTAATTTCAGTCCTCTGTGAAGATGAATGTTGAGTTGTCTGTGGGGTAAACGTGGGAGATACACGTAGTTCCAGGTTGGAGGGTCCCTCGTTCGGATGTTCTGGATAGAGAATCAGCTCAGTTGACTCATCTCTTGATGTCGATGGTCGTGGGCTAGTTGGGAGAATATTGATGCGTTCTGTGATACGCTGGGTGATATCGAATTTGTTTTGAATGGAGTTCTCGATATAGCCTTCCGCCACTTGATTAGATCTCCATCCACCGTGGCGTTTTAACGTTGTTATATTTGCACCAGAATCCGCCAAGAGAGTGGCGGATGTTCTTCGGAAACTGTGGCCAGTGTACTGTTCCGGATTAGGCAAATTTAGATAAGTGGCGATCTCTTTTGGCATGTTGCTTAATTTATTTTTGCCTATAACCTGCCCTGTGCATTTTCCGTTTTGATAGTTGAGAAAAAATCTCGGCGTGCCCACTCCACTTGGCCGTAAGTCTTGGTAGGCTTTGACAATGTTTAGAAATTCTCCACTTATAACGAATTTCTTCTCCTTATTTGTCATTGTATTGGGCAGATTTATGGCTTGAAGATGGGTATCAGTTTCCACATCTTCCACTGTTATGTTAGCCAGTTCTATCCCTCTGCAGGCACCGCTGATCCCAAAAATTAAAGCAACCTGTAAAACAAAAAATAACTGTGTTAGAACTGTATTTTGGTTAGTACCTCTAACTAGCAATTTAGTTTGATGAAAATAATAGAAAACAAATGCAACTATAACCTACCTTTGTTGCTAAGTATTTTTCATTTGGTGCCTTATTTATGAAATTCTCGATATCTGTCCTCGTGAAAACTTTGGATTTCTTGGCCTTGTAGCCGGTGGATAATTTTTGAGAAAAGCCGTTAAATTTACATATTTCTTTATTATGTCTTATCTGTATGGTTGTTCGTAACATTGAATATGTGCTCCAAAGCGTTGAACTTTGATATTTTTTGGAAAGTTCATCGAAATACGTAAGAAAAACTCCTTCCGTAAGAGAATCCACTCGTTTTTCTGTCCTCCACTTCATAAACTTTTCGTAAGTATTTAAATAAATGCTTTGTGACCTTGACGGCAACAGATTGAAAATTATTTATTTTTCTTTCTCTTCTATTTGTAAATTAGGGTCTCCATTCTCACTAGATGATGACATTTTCACTATTGTAAAATTAATTACGGGTCACTATCAATTCAATTTGCAATTAGAGAAAAATTATAAAGATTTCGCGCCAATGTCTTTTTATTGTTCACATTGCATGCATTCTACCAGAGATTTTCAAAATTAAAATGAGGTTCTTTTTTTATGAAACAGTAATAAGTCGAGTCTTTATTCATGATTATTCTACTTAAGACTTAAGATTTTTTCGTTTTTGTAGGCTCATTGTCATATTTGACACACAAAAATTAAAAAAAAAACTTTTTCCCCTAGAGGATGAAATGCTATTTTATACCCGCTCTGGTATGCTACAATGACGGCCTTTTTGAGCAAGAGAAGTGAAAAGCAACTTTTTCTCTAAAGTTTATGTTTATAAAAAGGCTTATGTTTAACAAACCTCCAATATAGTAAATGAATTTATGATTTTGACGTTTAGAAGAGAATAGTGGATATTTTTAAATAGGAATAGCTATAACGACCACCAAAAATAGTAAATGATCACCAACATTTAACCCCATTTTAATGTTTAACGAATCTCCAGATATAGTAAATGACCTCCAAAAATAGTAAATGATCACGAACATTTAACCAAAGTATTGTAGAAATGTATGAAATGTATGGGTTTGACTGTAAAAAGCGATTTGGTTCTGGCGTAGGAGGTCACAGTTCTAACCTAACCTAACCATGTCGGATCCGCCCCAGGGCAGGGGGACTTTAGGGTTCTAAGATTTGGTGATCATTTACTATTTTTGGTGGTCATTTGGTGACTAAGATATGGTGATCATTTACTATTTTTGGTGGTCAATATATTTATTCCCTTTTTAAAAATACTTTTTCAGGATTTACTCCCACTGCACGGCTGGTGGATGAACGCGGAGCGCGTACGAGACAGCCCGGATATACAGGTCGTGTACCTACCAGCATTATTGCCAAGAGAGGCGGCACAGCTCGCCTCCGATAAGCCTACAGATGACGTCCCGCTGCCCTACAGCTTCGACGCTTTTGGAAGGTACTGTGCGATTTTTTTGTTTTGCCCGGTCTTCCAATCTGTGATTCAGATACCATGATTTTGATTTTAATTTTCTTGAATATTAATGATTGTTACGGCGATCTCATAAAAGTTGTTACTTTAAAAATTTGGATCACGTCTTGGTAAAAGTGGTGCAAATTTTTAAAGTAAGTACTCTGAGGGTTCACTCTAATGAATAGTCTTATTAACAGCTTTAAAAAGCCGGCAACAACTGAGATTAAAACTCTTTTCCCTTGCCGGAGAAAATATCCAGACTAACCTTATCTACATGGAATTTATTATACAAATGTATCACTTCTACGCAACTACGCGAAACGTGCGCGTTGAATGCCTTCCTATTGAAGAAAAACTGGTTTCATTGAATGAGCAACTGACTGACCTTGAGATAGCTTTATTGTTTTAAGTGTGTTAGATTTGTTCGTGCAATCAATCAATCTTGTCGTATGGGAGAAAGCGTATGTAAATGCAATGAAACATTAGATGACTAACTTGCTTGATTAAGTGATTAGATCCACGTCAGGATTTTCGGTTTTTTTAAAACAAAATCTATAATATGTATCTAAACTTAATTTATTTTTAGAAATTTTGAGCTACAATTGGTACCAAATCGTCGTCTGGTTTCGTCTGAATTTCGAGTATGGTCAGACCAGGGTCAAGAGGCCATACTGTCGGCAGTGGACCCCTCGTGCCACTTCCAGCATTCTGGACCCAATGCAGTGGCGGCATTCTCAGCCTGCAGAGACCATGCTCTTGTAAGTACACGTAGTTTTGTTTGCAGATGAATCATATACTTAAACCCTTTAAAACATTATTCATTTTTAGCTTTACTCCATTCTTGGTGTGCAAAAGGAAAAGTTCACTAATAATGCATACTTACCACTTTCAAATTTTTTGTTAAACAGTTACCCAGGCTTGTATTTCAAAATAGAAATTGCATCAATTGGATGATTTACATCATTTTGAAAAACTGTGTGATGAATATAATGCCATAAAGGAATACCAGTTTGTAAAAATATTTTCTTCTGATGCATAGTCAGGAAATTATTAAGATTACAGGGCCTGTAGAAAAAATCCCTTTTCTGTTAGCGTTAACGCCAACGGAAAATGAAATTGTATGGAGTTGACGTTTGCTTACGCGGTGTCAGGTGATGCAAATATGTCAACTGCATACAATTTGATTTTTCCGTTGGCGTTAATGTTAACGGAAAAGGGATTTTGTCTACAGGCCCAGATATGTATAATGATGCTGATATCTTTATTTTTCTGTTTTTAGCACGGTTTAATTGTTGTGGACAATTCTACCTACGAAGTGCGACCCTTGCCTTTGGGCAGCGGGCGGGCAGAGAACGGCAGCGGTCGAACAGCTCACGTGATACGCCGTGCACCATCCCCCGCGCCGCCCGGTGACGACGCACGTTTGCTGCGCCCGCGCGTACGCAGACCGCGCGCTTACCCTCCGCGCCACAAGCCTGGCTTGCCCAATTATACCATTGAGATAGCCTTATTCCTTGATGAAGCAGCCTATAAAATTTTCTACCCATACCTCAACTATAGCGAATCAGACCTACGTGATATGCTCTTAGCGTACATAAATGGTGTAAGTTCCGACATTATTATTTTATTCTTGTTTAACATAATTAATTTCAGTCTTCCTTAAAAATACCTTAAAAATGTAGCTACTGTCAAATGTTTCTTCGGTGTTCCAGGTGCAAGCTCTGTACCAGCACTCTTCTCTGGGCACTCACATACAGCTGTCTCTGGTGCGTTTGACGCTATTACGCTCGCAGCCATCGTCGCTGACTGCACACGCCGAACGTGGACGTCTTCTTGACTCGTTCTGTGCGTACCAACGATCGCTGAATGTAGACGATGACGATGATCCCCAGCATTGGGATATGGCATTGCTACTTTCGGGGTAAATATAGACAAAAACCAGTAGCTGAGTTGGAACAGTTGATTTAATTTGAAGCTACGAAGGAACGTTGAGAACTAGTTCGTAATTATGACTATTAACGATTTCCAGGTTTAGGATAAACAATAATAATGTTATTTAAAAATTAAAACGTTTTCAAGAAAAGATAGAAGTGCTTGTCCTATTTATTAAAACCGTTAGCCTACTTTAATATCTACTCACTAAAAACTGACGAGTATGCTATTACATTTAAATGTAGGTAAACCAAACATGTTTGCATCACTTAAAACGTGCAAATATGGAGCCGTGATTTAAAGTTTTATGTGGTTTAGTCTGTGGTTTCGGACACGATATTTGCTTTATTTACAAAAAGCCTGGTGATTCACTCTCTGCAAAACATATTTTTTTAAATATGATGCCATACCAAAGGACTTCAACGGCTAACTTAGATACCATTATTAGTGCAAGGTATAGATCAATAGGCAGACACGTGAGATTCCGTTAGGGCTGTTGGGATTATTTTTAGTCTCTCACTTAAAAATAGATACTGACAGTAACATTTAAAAAAAAATGCATTAAGGCTGCTCTCTCGTAAAAAGCTTGAAAGAAGCATGCAGGTCAAGCAACTTTTCGTCGGCATTTACAGAGAAGTTTAGTACATGATATGAAACGTAATTTGATTTAGCCACAATTTTTCTATCAGTATCACATAGAAAGAAAAAAAATGTCAAATCACCTCCAAATCATTGAGATTAAACCATTTTACTTCTTAATTTCTTATCAAAAGAGTATAAAAAAAATATTTACTGCTTTGCAATACAAAAGAAAATGTTTTGGTTTTGTTACTTTGTACAAATATGTTTTTTTTTATTACAATAAATTAAAAATGCGTCTGATTAAAGACTGCGTCTACATCACCCCCGCACTCGTCCACAATTTCAGTGCGGGCCAAATGCTCAAGGTTATTGGCATGTATACAAACCTTAACTCGTGGCACCGTAAGATAAATCGTCCTCTTTTCTTATTCTAGGTTGGACTTCTACTCAGAGGAAGGCGGTCGTCGGAATGGCGTGACGATGGGCTTGGCGCCGGTGGGTGGCGTGTGCTTGCCGGCGCACGCGTGTGTGGTTTCCGAGTTCGGGACGTCCGACCTGCTCGGCCGCCCCTACCCTTCTGCTGGCTTCACCTCCGTTTATATCCTCGCGCACGAGATTGGACACAAGTCTGTCATAACTCGTTTACTTTCCTACTACTCCCTTATCAGTAAATATTCTGCTTAACCGCCAGCTGGCGTCATCACTTGTCTTAATGAGAGATAATTACTACCATTCCATCTCCTTTAAGCATGGTAAGAATGTAAGACAGTTTTCGCTACTTGACTGAGTCATTCCATGAGGTCATTAACTTGGAATCGATTCCGATGTTTGAATGCGGGCATTGTAAAACGGTTTATTACTATGTAGGTACATAGTAATAAACCGTTACTTACTTACATGGTTTTGGTCATATATTAAATTTCTATGAAAGTTCTAGTGAGTATGAGAATTTGCTTTATTGTTAGGTCTACACTTTCTTCAATGAAGTAACCTAACCTAACTAATGTCATTAATTCAGTATTACCTTATGTTTTCAGTCTGGGCATGCATCACGACGGCACGGGCAACAACTGTGCTCGCGACGGCTACATCATGTCTCCCTCACGAGGCACCAACGGAGAGGCCTCCTGGTCAACCTGCAGCGCAAGAGTTGTGGCTGATTTGCAGTATAGTTCCTTTATCTTCTGCTTGTTCTTATCTTAGTCCTAGTCAGCTTTTATCAAGTTCTGCAATTGTCATAATTTGATGTTACTAGAGTATATAAACGCACTCCCATTTTCTATTTATTTAAAATTGATTACCTATAGGTACATTTTATTGTAAGTACACTACATACAACATACCTACCTATTACAGAACAATAATACTATAGGATAAGAAACTGGAGCCTTATCTGTTAGCTAGCACCTGCCTGTACGAGTAGCAAGAAAAAAAAAAGTATTTCATTTCATAACATAATATTTTTATTATATTCTTTTTCATGTCCACGTATACCGATAAATCGAACGTGATTGTTGTCAATAACCAAAAGGTTGCGTGGACTGCCACTAGTTTTAGGATTTGTTCCCAATTAATATTCAGTTTGCAACAAACGATATTGTATTTTCTGTGATTCGACATACTTATATATATATTTTTTATGTTTTACCACGCATTACTTTTTTCAGTTTATTCCGAATTCAATGATGCTTTATTTAATAGATGTTGTATACCTCAAAGTTAGTCCCATTTAGATTTAATAGCGAATAAATTAATTAGAATTTGTATTTCATGAAAAGGCACCACGAAGGGTAGAATATTTTCACTGAAATTTTTTGGTGTCACCGTTTCGTAATTAATTTGTGAGAGTAGGCACTAAAAAGCGTAAAACATTTTTACAAAAAAGACAACCGCCTTCAAAAACTAAAAAAAAAAATTACAGTAGGTACTTCTATTTATTAACCAATTTAAAACACAAATTAATTAGAATTAAATGATCCTCTTCATTTGTGTATAGATGGGCGACCTGCCTATTTGATGGTTCCGATGACTTGGACGCGCCTAGTGAACTTCAGCACGAAAGATTTGGTGGAGCACCTGGCGCCATCTGGAGTGCCAAGAAACAGTGTGAGGTGAGTCACAAGATATTGATTACCACGTCAGAGATAGCTAGGTACTAAAAAGGCTGGTAACAGGAATACCAGAGCATTTTTGGTGTTGCAGTAACAGCCGCGACGTTCGAGAGTAATTACCTAGGCGTAGGCGCATTTTACTTTGTGAACCTTAGTTTCTCAACACTGCTCTTTAAACGGTGAAAGACAATATCGGTATCGTGAGGAAACCGCACATGGTCATAGAACCAAAAAAACGAAATCCACCAACGCGCACTGGACAATGTTTTGTTTACCGGCTTTGTAGGCTACCAGCAGGCTTGGTGACCCCAGCAATTTATTGTTCCCATTAGACTGAATTGCTATAATACGGGCAAATAAAATCATTCCAATACTTGGCTAAAATAAGTACCATAGCATTTCCATTTCAGGTACACTACCACTAAGGTCATCCAAATCTGACTGTGGTATTCTAAACTAAGTCCATTAGGTTCTCAAAAGAATAATGATCCTTTTGTCATGTACAAGATTCTACTGCGCGACGCTGATGCTGCGCCATCTCCCAGCGGTCCGGCGAGCGAGCACTGTGTCCAGCTGGCGTGCCGCACTCCGCACCGAGCAGGCTACTACTACGCTGGCCCTGCGCTGCCCGGAACGCCCTGTGGAATACATATGGTCAGATCTTTGTCTTGATACCTTAATAGGACGCTAATGTGTCCGACCGAACTTCTGGTTTCCGTTTTTGTTTCGGCTGCCTTCAGGCCGAAACCGAAGCTATATTCGGGAGGATCCGCGCTACTATCGGACATTTTTAGTGGACACAGTCGTGTCATGACTTGCAGTATTTTGTTTTGCATAATTGTGTTAGTTTGTTTGGAAATTTTAGAATATATGTAACATTATTTCGAATCAGGTAAGTTTTATTTCGACGAAAACATAATATTACGGTTTCGGTAGTAAAAATTAGGTTCGGTCGGACACTAATATTTATGTGATGCTGAATATAATGCTAAATACATAGTAAAGTACGACGAATATTAAAAGGCTACAATTTAAAAATGAATAAAGAAAATATTGTCATCGAAATGGCGCCCAACAGGGCCTTGCAGGACCAGAATCCTGTTGGGCGCCAATAGCACGGATGGCGCCAATTATGACGCTATTTCGCGGTATGCCTAATAAAAGTTACCTTTTTCGTTATTAGTGTATATCTATTCTACTTAATAGGCATGTGATTGCACTTAGCGAGGGTTCTATGCTGAACTACTGTATGGTTTGTCTAGAGAATTTTAGTCAAGTAGTTAGCGTATACCTCGGAATATTTCTACTTTTAACTGATTCAGGAGTTTAAATTAAATACATTATATAATGTATATATTGTTGATTTAAATCATATTTTATTGTTTTATTTATGCACCCGTAGTATAGACACCCACCACATCAAGCAATCCAGAACTGTCAAATTTTCCCAATTGAACATAATCTTGTCTCATATGACGTGCTCTGGAGAAAGATGGGTGACAGGGGTGTACCGGCAGAAATATGTGGACTATTCCAATATTGATATGGTAACCAAACCAACCACGTGAAATGGGATGATACACTCTCTGAGCCATATAGGCTGGAGTGCGGGATGGGTCTAACGTCTCCCAGGCTCTTCAACCTCTACGTGAATGACCTTATAGTCCGCACTCAGCAGCATGCGTGTCGGATGCAGTGTTGATGGGGTTAGAATTAACAACATCAGCTATGCAGATGACATGGTGCTGCTGGGTCCGTCAGTGGGAGGAATCTGGGAGCTGATTAGAACCTGTGAAGCCTACGCTGCCGCATATGGGTAGAAATATAATGTAAAGAAATGTGAATACATGGTCTTTGAGGTCGGCAGCAAACGCCGTGGAGAAGGACCCGAGTTGCTCGTGAACGGGTCACTAATTGATAGGGTGTCCACTTTTAAATACCTGGGGCATTTTCTTGCCGCCGACCTCAGGGACGATATAGACATTGAGAGGGAGCGTAGGGCTCTAGCGGTCCGGAGTAATATGTTGTCCCATAGATTTGCGCGATGTACAGATCTAGTTAAAGTAACACTTTTCAAGGCTTATTGCCAAAGTCTGTACACGAGCAATCTATGGGTCAATTATACTAAGAGATCGCTGGATGCCCTGCACGTCCAATATAACAATGCTTTCAGGATGTTCTTGAGACTTCCTCGTTACTGTAGCGCGTCGTAAATGTTTGCGCAAACCCGTACCGATTCTATGCGATTATACGCAAGAAAACCGCGTCGCTACTGAGGAGAGTGAGGGACAGTCAAAACAGCATCCTGAAAACTGTTGCAGAGAGCTTCGGCTCTCCAATTGTACAGCAGTTTGTGCGGAGGTTGATGTTTACTAACACTAGATGATAAGTTTTTCTATGTTACTAACACTCTATGGATCTTTGTTGTCCGAATTAAAGTTTTATTATTATTATTATTATTTTTGTAATAAAGTTAAAAAACTATCAAAGATTTTTGACAGATTATGGTAGCTTGATGTGCTGGCTTCTGTACTCTATCATCTTTATTACTTTCGCCCTAACTTTGATATTGATACTCTAAAATAATTGGCAAATGCTGAACAGTGGTGTCAAGGAGGTGAGTGTGTTCCCGCGGCCGATCTGCCGACCGTGAGCACACCTGCGCCGAAGCCGAGTGCAGGTGACACCTCCGTGTCCACCGGCTGGGGTCCGTGGCGCGAGGCCAGCTGCCAGTCTGGATGTTCCGAGAAAAGTCGAGGCTTCCGCGAGAGGCGACGAGTATGTACGAAACCATCAAGTGATTCCTGCCATGGAGTGTCTTATGATGTTGCGCTGTGTGATGATACTAAGGTTCTTCTAACTTTTTTTTATTATTTTAAGAAAAAGCAGATTGTATATTTAGGGCATCAACTAAACTGTGCACGTGGACTTTTTAATAAAATAGTGTCTATATATGACCGGAGAAGATAATAGAAACAGTAGGTATTATAAGCGAGCTTCACGTGAAAAAGATAGTCTGGTTAATTTTTCCCGGTTCATTATTTCTGCTACTATATCGCACTAGTTGGTTGCTCAGGTTCGACAAGGCACCAACCAGACCTTGTCGAACTTGAGCAACCAGTAGAGTAGAGACGCGTGAGGCTGTTTGCACGTTATAATAGAATTATTAATTTTGAAACAGGTTTGCGGCAAGAAGACTCGTGTAGGAGCTAGTGAGCTGGCATCACGCAAGTGTGCTGAGTATGCAGCTCTCCTGCCTGAGTTAGATCCTCGAGGAGGAGGCCTACAGGCTCCGCATGACTCCAGTAAGTCCATGTCATGCATACAGTAACATTAGCTTCAATACATTAACTGCTGAAACGACTAATATAATGCAATAATTTTACTAGTTAATGTAATGAAGGTAACTCATTATTTGCTTAGCCTGTTCCCAACAATGTTGCGGTCGGCTTCCAGTCTAATCGGATGCAGCTGAACACCAGTGTTTACCGTAGAGCGACTGCCTATCCGCTTGACTGTTGACATGACTCTTAGAGTCATACTGTTATTGTTAACCTATTATCTTCTAATTGGACAGTTGAACTTCTGTCTGATCTCCACGAGCCAGTTACTAGGTAACATGATTCGATAGGCCTTGGTAAGACTGGTTGTCTGACTTTCTGGCTTCTGACTTATAACGACCGTCAAAGGTTTACGAATGACAGCCGGGACCAACTGACTGCCGGCGTTAACGTGCCTCGAAAAGGCACGTAAACGCCGGCAGTCTGGGTATGAAATGGATGGTCATCCCTCCACGGACCGACCACAGCAAGCGTAGTGTGATCATGGATCCGTACGGCTTTAATTTAGCCACGAGTACCTCAATGAAGCTAACTGTTGCTGTAAAATTAAATGCTTGCATGTGCAATAACTAATATCTATACTGTACTCTCACGGATATATATCTATGATCTGATCACTTTAGAGATTTGATTCAGTGTGATTTTTTGCTTTAAATCTAGATCAAATTCGCCGTATTTGTTATAATAAGTATTTGCTACGCTAAAATTTTAAACGGCTTAGGTACATCGGCTCCGGCACCGGCTTCTGCACTATTTTTAACATAAGATCCGAACTTCGGAGCCCTTTGTTCCATTAGCGCAATTGTTTCTCTACCTTTTAAACGATTTTTCCCTACAATAGCTCGTATGTGGATGGGTTGCGCGGTGTTCTGCCGGCGTGCTTCGGGAGGCGGTTTCTACGCACCACGGGTCGAACTCAACGATGCTGGCAAAGACCCTTACTTCCCGGATGGCACCTGGTGTCACAATGACGGAAGTCAAGACTACTATTGCTTGCAACACCACTGTCTGCCTGAGGTGAGAATATTGAATACCTTACTAAACATAAATTAACATAATCATCGTATTGATAAGTAACTGCATGTGATGAACTAAGGAGTAATTATTTCAAATAGATGCGCATTATCTAATGACGATAACTGTTTGTAGAAAAGCCTTTATTAAATGTCGGACCGGCCCATGTGAAATAATGAAGATACCTAAAGTAAAGGTAACACAAATAAATGGTTGAACACAATCTAGGTAAATAACAAACCCAAGGATCCTTGGTTATGCCGGGCCAGTGTACAGAACATTTATTGCGCCGGCGTTACAGTGATTACTAGTGATATAACTCGTGTTAAATCACTAGTCTCTCCGTCATCTCCGTAATCTCCGTCGTCGGAGAGAATACTCCCTGTATTCTGATCGTAAGATTCGTACCAACCGTAGTATTATCTACTCTTCGTCGTAGCATCGCTGACTGCTGTTTGTGTGTAGCTTATTTGTTCTAATGAGGTTTACCACGCCCTCACGCGGTGAGCAAAGGTATCAAGAAGTCACTACCGGCGCTGATAGGTACCAGCACTAGAGATATCTTCACAACGGTTATACTTGTAGTTTCCTGTTGACGCGTTAGATGGCGCTGCCGATACCTTACTCGAACTTCCCTCTATTGTTTAAAGATTGAGATAAAACTGATAAGCTGTGTCATACGGAAAATCGACATTTCCATAGCTTAGCTTATCAGTAGTTGTTCAGATGTAGTTCCTGCATATTTTATTATCTAATATTACTGGGCCAAGGCGGTGGCATTCCGTTGCCTTCCGAAATAAATTAATTTAGTACGCAACATACTAACGCACGCTACGTTCAACATACATAAAAGATCGCATTGTAAATTAGTGTAGGTACAGCTTCTCATTTCCGGAAAAGTAGCAAGCCTGATTGTTATATTCGGAACTTGAATGTATCAACTTTTCCGCGAACACAATATATATGTATACATACCATTTTCTAATTTAACGTGGTATTTGCGAGTTTGAATAAAACGATTTCAATGCATTGATCTGTCTAGCGTGTACGAACAGCCTTACCAATTTGCCATATTCGTTCTCTCTACCTGCATAGCTAAAAAATATGAATTTGTCATAAAATAGGTACAGACAGCGCCATCAACTGGATATTCCTCCCGCGTTAAAATTCTTTCAAAATGGGGGGTAACCAGTTGATGACACTTGTGCCAGTTGATGACGCTCGTTCGTACATAACTTCAGATACAAACACAAACAGTGTCAGTTATTGAGTTACACGTGCATTGTTCAAACCACCTACAATTCCTTATTCGTGATGGTCACCATAATATGATCAAGGGCCATTAAGAACCAATAACAAGAACAAGGCCTAAACATAGTTATAAAACTCTATAAGAGGCAGAACATTTAGTTAACTTAATAGTGCATTGTCTTGATATAAATAGGCTGATAAGTACATAAACGGCACTTGGACGGGGTAATCTCGTTGTTTGTCAATAATGCCGCGTCATCTCACGTGATTGTTCTCTCCTAGTACATTACACTGATAGACAAGTACTATACCTATAGGTTTGCAATGATGATATCCGTATAGTTACCAAGAAATTAATGACAACATTATTTGTCATTTTTAACTGACTTCAAAAAAAGAACGAGGTTCTCTATTCGACACGTATATATATTTTTGTATGTTTGGCCACGCATCGCATAACTTGGTTTAGTGTATTCCGATTTCGATGATTCTCTGGTAGTGTACACCTTAAAGTTGGTCCCATATAAGTTTGATGAAAATATTACCTTAGGGTGGACAATTAAGGGATGACTTAATTTTTTTGGTGTCATTGTTTCGTATTTAATTTGCATGATAAAAAGATACTAAACAACAAACAAAGCCAAAGCCGAATGTGAATTTAAAGTAAGTTTTTATTACTTTTTAGTTTTTGAAGGCGGTTGTCGTTTTTGTAAAAACGTTTATTTGTTTCTTACTAAGGTCCTTTAATATGCCTTTAATATGCCCGAAAAGGTAATTAATGGCTATGCTAACCTGCCAAATTCCCAGTGTTTCTGGGAAAGAACTAACAAACGACGTAGAGATTTGTCAACTCTTTTCACGAGGACAACAAATAACAATGCCAGCGCGAGACCTCAGACTTTATCAACTCTTTTTTTCTTTTATTAGCTTTAGCATGCTTACGTGCTTGCACCGTAAAGTAGCAACTTGAATGACAGGCAGCAGGCATTTGTCTTTCGTTCCTTACAGATTTCCTGCGGTGCTCTACTTAGGCTGTGCAGCCCATGCGTTGGATTTACGTAGCGTTTATGTAGTATCTATCCATCCATCCATAGTATCACCTTAGCAACTTTATATGTAGACCCGATGTAGATACCACGCGTCTGTCTACATTTAAAATTTCATCAGATTTATTAATGCTAGACTGCTAAAAACACTACATCTGCAGCCTGGATTTTTAATAATCTTATACCTATATAAAAATCTTCTGTGCGTGTGTATGAAAGTGAACTCCTCCTAAACGACTGGACTGATTTTGAAGATTTTTTTTGTGTGTGTTCCAGTCAATTCCAGAATGGTTTAGATTCACAATTGGACCCGGTTGGTGGCGCTGGAGTCGGGTTTTTTTATTTTCATTGCAGGACAACGTCTGCCGGGCCCGCTAGTATAATATAAAATTATATATGCGCCTGAGTCAGGCGACAACTCATTATGTAGTGCTTAGTTTTGTTTAACAGTATTGTTTGGCTGTCAAACATACGCCTCATTCCGACTTTCTTCCGTGCGTCATAGAAATTCAAAGATATTTGCTCATTTGGAGTAAATTATGGGCCTAATTAGTCATGGTTTATCTAGACGTTTGAATTGGACTATGATAAATTACGCAAGATTTGACGTTGTAACATTTTAAAAACATGTTGACTTTTGATAAATGTCACAAAAAGCACGTGCTCTGAGCACTTAAGCACTTGTCAGGTGAGGATCGTGCCAATGCGGCATAAACCCAAAATAATGTATATCTTTACTATCTCCGTATAAATCGGTATCCGTGGTATAAATAGTTTAGTTTTATAACTCGTGGCTATTAAGAGACCCCTTTGACCTCAGACTGACTGACCTCAGACTGAGCATTTGACTTAAGATCTGTTTACTGGCATAAAGACCTTTTGTGTTTGTCGAACAAAATGGGATTTGACAACTTTAGGTACCTACCTTCCTAATTGAATGAGCTCTAAGAACGTCTAAAAGTCTACTTCTGAGAAGAAATCATGTTGTAAGCATGTGGGGATATGACGCATGTGAGATAAGCCACAAACGGAAGCGGGCGAGGGCAATCATTGTACTCTATCAAGGCTGTCGGTAATTGACGACAGTTTACGTTACCTGTAGGTCAATATATTATATTCTCTCCACCGTTGAAGTCTCCCAAGAAGTTCCGCAAACATGCTAATTATGGCTCATTTAGCTCTGGCTTCATAGATCAGTAACTTCTTTAAACATCATCTAAAATACCAAAATTGCGTCATTATAGTTTGCTTGAAACAATTTCATTTAATAGCAGCCATTGTTTTCCATATTCTACAATTCGTGGCATTACAAAAACTACCTATAAGTTCTAATGCAGAAATAATTTTAACCGCTGCATTATTATTTTTTAAACTTAACATAATTATTACCGTCAATTATTTTTGAATACCGTGCAAACACAACTGGTGCAAGTCGATGTTTTCATTGTTTATAATTTATCTAAATTATTTTAGTTTCTACTTACGTTCGCTATCTGCTAGAGATAACAAACTGAATCTTTCAAAGTCATCATTTCATTTCATTGATGTTTAGTTTAGCAAGTATTTTTATCTACATTGTCGTTTTATTGCCATTTTTGGTAATACGTAATGTGTAAGAACACTTTTAAATATATGGTTGAGAAATAATGTTGACAATTCAGTTTAAATCATATACTAAGTATTTAATCACTAGTAGCAGTTTCTATTAGCACCAAAAGGCAATATGCATGTGCTCAGGGCGTTGTAACAGCACAGGGCCCACCTTAATTAACGTTAAGTAATAACGCCCTGAGCACATATCAACACCACAACACATATCAGGGGACACAACTGGGGTTGTGTCCCCCTGAGGAATCCCTACTCTTGTTCAAAGCCTGCCTCATTTATTTATATACTTATTTATTCGTCTTGTCTAAGAAACAAGCAGGAGCTGATTTGCAAATCATTATTGTTTTCATCAATCAATATTGTTTATGTTATAATTTTTCGTACAAACCATCGTACAACCACCGTTCCATAAATTTTGCCCATATTTGTCAATCATTAATAAGATTTTGTTAAAGTAGGTGCATGTTTTATTCGAGACTTGACAGAACATCACAAATAATATTGATACAATTTTCACATTTCAAGGATCATAAAAAAGATAAACAAAGCTATTCACATCTGGCTTCCACGTGTGATTATCTGGCGTTAATGCTCTTTTATATTTTATTTTAATGTGATCGTTTTGAAGAGAGCTTATAAATATAGTTCAATAATAAAAGTTAAGATAAGCAAGTCAATATTTTAATTGGCTATAAGTTTTCTATCTCGTCGTCGGTACCTACTTTATTTCTCAAGTGCTCTCAGTTTTCTCACGACAGATTTCGACCGTTTGAACAGTGATATGGTAAAACTCATATCATCTTTATTTGAATAAGAAGTGTCGGTGAACGTGGAAATCTTATAATGATCACAATGTTTTATTCAAATAAATGATTTATCACTAGATTTAGTTTAATCTTTTGATAATCGTCTCCTACTTTTGGCGTATACCCTCATGATTTAGGGTGTTTGCATATAATATACGGTATCTTTCTTCACTTTACTAGACCATAGAACAAACAAGTTTCTAGCTAGATTACAATTGTGTTGCAATTTTTACAAAACACTCCTAAGTACACGAAAAAAATAAAAAAATGACAGGCGTTTGTTTCAATTCTTTGTTACAGAATTGAAACAAACGCCTGTCATTTGTTAAAATGAGAGTAGGTAATTGTTTCAATTAATCGAATTCATATCTTATTTGTAATGTGAGCTTCGAAATAAAGATCCAAGTTAAGAGTTTCTGAGTTAAAACCGTCAGAAAATGCTATTGAGCGATCTATCGTGAATAAAAAGAAAAACCATACATACTACCATATATAAAACTAATTTAGGGCTCCACATAAAAGGTAATTTTGGAGCATTTTTCAGATAGCTGGGCCGAAGAAACGGTTTTAGGATATGAAGAATAGATAAGAAGTATTAACGTGTACAATAGATACATAAGTAAAGTCATTGTCACTTCATTAAACCATTACTATTGTTACTTGCGCTCGCTCTCCGTGTGCTGCGCAGAGTGAAGGCAAGTAGCCGTTACTTAGAAACTGCAACCTCATTACAGCTTTTACCCAAATAATAGCCGTAATGTTTCTAGAGCCCTTGAGTCTGCTGGTCATGTATAGGAAGACAGCTGTGATGAAGGCTGCAACAAAATTGTACTAAATAAGTTCACCGAGTGCCTAAACAGGGGTACCTATACTAAGCTATGTAGGTACTTACCCAACACAGTTAGTCAAAAATGTATATATTTCGTAGTTTTATGTAAACCTATTAAATTCCGAATTATATAAACGACATGACATTATCTTTAACTTTCTTCTGGTCTTCGTTACAGAACTTCAAGATGACAGCGCAGTATCACATCTGGGAGCTTCCAAGCGAGGACGTGACCGGCCCGTTCAACGCGCGAGCCTTGTCCACACCTGATGATGAAGCCGCAGCAGCAGCGATCCGTGCCTATCTCTCCTTAGACAACTTCGGGGTGCCCATTCTAAGGTCCGCGCTACCACCACAAATGCCAGAAGAACCAGAAGGGAACTGGGAAGTAATTGATTACGTGGATCTGCCCAACCAAAACCTAAAGAGAAGGAGAAGCCCCAGAATACAGTCGCCTGATACATAGTGTCGGTATATTTTGGGACAAAGGTTATCAATGTCGCATAAAGGAATGATGATGTCTGGTAATGGCAATTTTGGATAAACGTGTTTGTACGAATGTCTTTGTTTTGAAGTCGAATCAATACGTAACTTACTACCTCCGCAAATAGCATCGTCTTGTTGATTGTCAGTATTTTTTTTAGTTAGTTAGGTATTATATGTTCTTCAGGTGGATAAGTCTTTCGAAAAGTTTAATTAAAATCAATACACCTTCGGTAGACTAACATTGCAAGACATCGATATAGTTGTAAGTACCATAATCTTGCCAAAATGTACTAGTATATTAAGTCCTATATTATAAGTTAAAGTTAATGCATCAAGTGCCTTGCTTTGCTTGCCTTGCATTTATTAGTATTTGCAGTATTAGTAAGTACCAGTAATATAAGTATTATTTTTAAGTGTCTATTTGTGGCTAATTTTCAAGTAGTTTAATTAGGACATTATTTTTATGCATTATTGCCGATGCACGATTTCGAGATCGTGAATTTTTGTGGCATTAAAATGAACACAAAGTAAATATAGGTACCCATTATGTGTGATCAGTGACAATGTATTAAGTATAAATACGATTTCTTATTTTAATAAAATGACGACCATTATAAGTTTAAAATCACAGAACTGTTCTACGTTGTAAAAGTTAATGGTAGAAAAAAAGGTACCTATCTATGATGTTGAAATATAAAATATTTTTAGTGATCGATAATAAAATACTAGTCTTTCTATTTATATTGAACAGGCCAACTGTTTTATATCTATTTATTAAAACCATAGAGTAGGTAAGATGTTTTAGTTTTATGCTACCATAAAATTTATTTTCTTCGTTACTTACTCTAGTTTGTAAAGTAGTATTTTTATCACGTGTTGGTTTCTTTGAATAAACACGTTTCCTATTTATGAGAGTTTTATTTATTAAATTATGTTATTTCATGTTTTCATAGCTTCTCTCCTGTAAAGAACTAAATTCTAATTATATTGTACCTTTTTTGAAGTTAAAAATGGCCATTAATCGACTCATCCTTAAATTTTACGATATTTTTATATGCGTCTAATAGTCTTAAATCAATCATTCGTACGCTACAGCTTTATTTGATTAGTATTTTGACGGTTTTTTTTTAATGTATTCTATGCCTTAGTATTGTTCTGTAAGATTTATAGTTTATAGTTACAATTCGAAATAGATTGAACATTAGGCACATAAGTACACATTGTATACTTCTATGTCTCATACATTAGTGTCAGAGCTTATACGTGGTGGCATAGCTTCGGCGCGGCGTGATGAAGTGGCTTCAGGCTTCGCATGCGTGATGCGCTGCTTAGACTAATGTATGCTAATGAACTCCGGTGATGCGAATTGTATGATATGTGCTCAATGGTAATAACTCCGTGAAGTCTTCAATGAACTTTTTGAGGTAAAGGCGTACCAAAAAATATAATCACTCAGTGAATTTAATTTGTAGAGGGCTACCTAAAGACCGTACGACTCAGTTTTATCTCCACGTAGTCTGGGAACGTAGACAACAAAATAAATAAATAATTCATTGAAACGCATACAATAACATATCCGTACAATCGGTTTGTTGCACTTTCAATGCATACTCTGTATGCCTATTGTGTGACCCCTTTACATACGTACATAAAGTTGCTTTATTTACGGTCTCTACTTCAAATGTACATAAGTAGATATTCGTTTTTAGATAACACGCATTCAACTCACCTTTACCCTTCTTAGCCAATTCTGAAAAACAAACAATTGAAACATAAGAGTCGCTGTACACATAAGCGGGTCGGCACATTCGGTTCGGCAATTTATATATAACGTTAACAAAGGTTGTAATTAGAATGCCGAACCGAATACCGGCGACCCGCTTATGTGTACAGCGTCCCTTATATATTAACTTGTTGACGTCACAAAACGACGTGGTCGTTGATCACTACAATATAAATGTCATCGTTTGTAATGAAGGGGCGGTGTAATATCTTCTTAGCCATTTTATTATGATAATATGTTGTTGCTGAAGATGTAACGATGGGCGTACCCTCCATTATTCAAGTAATTGACGAAACACCACACGAGTGTAACTATGGGGCCTTACTCCTAAGGAACAAAACAACGTGACAAAAGGCTTTGTAAAAACGGATGAACGATTTACACACAATATGTGTCCGTAATTCTGTGTAAATTTATATAGGGACATTGACAAAATACATTAATATTAAAACCGCGTGTCAATTAGACGTGATGCTAGGACTACTAGCAAGTAGAAGTAAGGTACCTTTACCTATTGTCGCAGGAAGACATTTATTCAAAGAGCGTTCTAATACGTGGAGAGCTTTTAGTTTAAGTCCGTTCAAATTTTACCAAAATCATCTCAATAATATTTAGGTATTTTTTTAATGGACAGATATTTCTAGCAAAAACTTGTTTTTTAAGATTTATCTCACAGACTAGTACCAATCAATTAGATTGGAGCCATCCTCCACACATATAAATATTAAGTAACTAAATTAGGTAATTTAACCAAAATTAATGCATTCTAATTTGTGATCCGTTTACGTAATACCTAATTAGTTTTAAAACACAATGCATGTGTTGTGATTATTAATTAAGAATCGTTTTAATTGATACAATTTTACCGTTCTGGTCATCTGGAGACCTCTGGAGACGTCTGGAGACCTGAAAAATATCCAGATGTCGGGTAGGAGACCTAAAACAAAAATTTATAGGATTAACTCAGGTAGATATTTAATACCAAAGCTTTATAGTTTATAATACCTCTCAAGAAGTATTCAGAATGATAGGAGAATATATTCTAACGACTACCTATACCTAAGCCTACGTTATTTAAGGCGTACATATTGTCAAAGTCATCATATCTGTGAGTCAGTCACACCAAAAGATCTCTGCATGCGCGTCCAGTATAACGATATCTTCAGGATGGTGTTCGGGCTGCCTCACTTCTGTAGTGCATCTGGGATGTGTGCACTGTAAGTATCGCACTGATGACTTTCATGCCATCATCCGCAAGAAAACGGTATCCCTGATCTGCAGAATGCATGGCTGCTGCAACGGAATTCTGAAGACTGTAGCAGATAGAATCTCATCTCCGCTATGGATATCCTTCATTAAACGGGTAATGTACTTAATTTGTATTTTTATTTTAAAATTAGCCTGTACTTATGGATTTAATTATCTGAAATAAATGAATTATATTTTTTTATTTTCTAAGCAAAGATGTTTTCATAGGTATTACCTTTAAGTTGGATTGATTTGTCTTCTGTCCGTGACTCCGTGGTCGTGCATAAATCCTTGTGTTTCAAATTTGAACGCCAATTTGCTATTCTGTAAGCGGCAAAAGATAAATTTTGTTGGTATGCCTAGCATATTTAGTAGGTTCCAACGAACGTATTAGGAATTGATTATGTAATAAGTAGATGCTGAATATGCAAGTAGACGGATACCTTCAAAAGCTCAGTCAACTGTACCAACAAGCCAGTTTGCGTAGTTCGTAACTTATTCTTAAGTTAGTGCCCTAGAAATATTTTGTATTTTACTTGAAGCTCCGCGATCGTTTTGATGTAATGGTCCTGAACTCGGAGTTCGAGTTTGTTTGATGGGTTTTCGGTTTTTACCCAGGAAATTGTCCATGGCCGTAGTAAATTCGGGTACATGAAATATTTTACTGCATGTATTCGAATACCTCTACTTACTATTGTTCATGTTTGCTTGTGTATAAGTATGTACCCGAATGCCGAACAAAGTTGTCTGGATCAATGATGTGTAACACGTCTTTTTTGGCAACACTGACTGGCTCGGATCAACATCTCGGCCGCAATACTGAAAAATATACATTTCCAGCTACTTCCTCTTGTTATTGTAATAAATTTAATCAATATCAGTAAAGGTTCACTAATATAAGGAAAGTTTACGCCACCTTGAAATAAAATTATCCTTTGTTCGAGATAAAACTATACTTCAGAACCGGCTATAAATATAATTATATGTAATTAAATATTGACTTTATTTAATAAATATTACTTACTCAGAGTTTTAAGATAAATCGTAGAGTAATATGACTCAGTACCTATAGTAAATTTACTTTTAATATAGCCTAAATCTATGAGTAGGATTGGGTGATGATATTATAAATTACGTTTGGCAATTGATTATCTTTACAAATGTACAAGTAAGTAAAAATACTGATGTTCAAATACCCTTTATACAACATTACCAGACTACATCTCCTTGATTTATTTTGTTAAAAGTAATACCTACTCTCAATTAGTAACATGTATTTTTTATAGAGCAAACTTAACATTCCCAGAAAGATAGCGCTTTCAGGTAAAATTGCCTCCAGCAGAAGATTGCCAAAGGGCAATTTAAAACTGTAAGATGTCTGGTAGTAAAACGACCCGTCTTTTGGCCTTTACAAACCGGACTTTACGACACGTAGGTATACGTAGGTAGTATCTAAAAGCGCTTCCAAAATGGGTTCCTTGCTGCCACACGAGAGTCGATGACCTGACGGAACCCGCTGTATAAAACAAGCGAAGTTAAGCAATGAAACTCATTATCCGCTAACCTGAAAGCTAATTGTTGCAACAACTCGGATTACCCTGTTCGCGCTACTTCCGCTGCAAAACTTTGAATGGTTACGCTTTAAACTATTCTTGTACTAAACCCAGATTTAGAATTTAGTATTTAGAAAAACTTACTTTCGCAGTGCAGTTCATCGAAATGAACATAAATTATAGAATACTTTTTAAAGCAGTTGTGGGTACACAATAAGTGACGATTGAATGTAAACAGTGTTGGTAGATGCTGCCAGTTCACTTTGAGAAATACGTACCTACTGAAAATCCTGCTTTCTAAGATCATCAAAGCAAGCAAAGACAGAAGCAGTCAAAGAAAAAAGTTTCGAAATCATAAAACAAATAGGTACGGTAAGCAACAAAAGTTATTACATTTACATATCATCTAAATGACACAAAATAATACGCTGCAATACTTTTCAGTATTTCAGGTCATAGTCAAAAGTTTATCACATCAGTTCCGTATTTCATTCAACATTCTGCTCAATAATAATGATTTAAAAATCCGAAGTGTCAAACGGCTTTCGTTACTGACTGTACCTACTCACAATTTTCTAATATCTACTGAGGGTATCAGCCTATCTACCCACCGGAACTTTCTTTATTGGCACCTTAAACGCGTTCAGAAATATTCCCTTCCTGTGCCCTGAACCTGAAACGGAACCAACAAAGAACAGTAGACAAAGACGATTTATTTATTTTCTTAGTGTGTAGTGTGTATTAACACCGAAAACTCAACAAGCCACCACAGCGGCTTGGTAATATGTTACATATTTTTATCTTTCAAGAAACTGGGGCATAAATAGTTGTGCGGGTTCCGTGTAACTATACTAACAAGGTAATTAAATGCAATTTCCCACACTTCAAAGAAATGTGAGGACACTTTACAGATTATAATAAGACCACGTGTTTCTGTACATGTACCTACTCACTTATATAGTTGGATAAGAGAACTGAAGGGATTCAAAGTTTAAAAATAGTGGTTTTCCATCTTGGCCTCGGATAACACAATAAAAAACGGTGTAAATTAGGAAAAGCAAGTTAGGATGATGGCACGACGGCGACGGAGCAGCCAAGGTAGTGAGCAAAAAAGTCATTCAATAACATTGCAAGTTGTGACGTAGGGGAAAGAATAATTAGAAAAGGCCAATACATCAACCCAAGTTGTAGGATTTCCCCAAACAGAGTAAAAACGACCGCAACTATAGAACATTTTTATACAAGGGTTTGTAGGTAAGTAATTATTTTATTTTATGAAGGTACCTACTCGTCTTGCGTATGAGACAGTATAAGCACAGTAAAGATATCTACTTTATTGTGGTATAAGCATCCACTGGGTAGGTAGGTACCCGTCACTCATTTAATTAGGGCTTTTACTAATTTATGTAGAAGCAACAACGGTAATTGAGCTTTTTTACTTAGTTTTAGTTGATGCATATCGTACAGATTTTTATTTATTTATTTTTTCTAGGTAGGTACTTGATTTTCTTAATTGTGATATTACAAATAGTATGTCACAATTTAACGTACTGAAAAAATTACGCCAAATACAAAGTACACAGTAACCTAATATAATTAATTTAAATGTTAAGATCGACCTCGGTACTTTTTTATACACTTATACTAGCTTTCTGACGTAATAAACTGAAATGTTTTAAAGTCAAGATGCAATAGCTGCGTCATGATAAGCTGCTTATGTGAGTGAAAGCAATACGCTTATATCCGGGAAGAAATCCAACATTATTACATGAATTTAATAAGATACATATCTGTATACTGTTTGCCTGCATAATATCTTGTAAAGTTTGTTAAGTACTTGAAGTTTTTAAGCCATAGTAGGTACTTTATTAAAATCTCTAATACTACTTCATCTAGAACTAACTTTTGCTTTTTGAATTTTCTTTCAGATCCCTATTTTACTCGATAATAAAATATAGCCTAAAGCACTCAGGGATAGCGTAGCTAGCTGTCTATTAGACAAAGAGTTTTCAGAATCGGACACGCAGTTCCGAATATGAACGAGTTCAAACGAAAATAAGCTTTTTTACAAAAAATAAACAACCGCCTTCAAAAACTAAAAAGTGTAAAATAACTTTAGCACAGAACACAGTTGGCTTTGTTCCGTTTGTTGTTTTGTATTGCCACCGACTTCCGAAACTACGGTCCTGTGTGTTTTGTGCCAAAGTTATTTTTCACTTTTTAGTTTTTGAAGGCGGTTGATTTTTTTGTTAAAAAAGCTTTTTATTTTTCTCTTTTTAGTGCCCCCTTCTCATCCAAATCCATTAAGAAACGGGAACATAGTTAAAACAGAGATTGAAAGTACTCTAAAGATTGAGGAAGTACGTCATCTATGTAAAATTTTTGGGTTTTGTTGATGTTTTCAAAAAGCGCTGGATCAATTTTTATGAAATTTATATGGGACCACACGGGGCAATAAAAAAAGAACCATCAAAATTGGTTCACCAAGCCGAAAGTTCTGAGGTAAGTAACAAACATAAAAATAGATTTAAAAAAATACAGTCGAATTGAGAACCTCCTCCTTTTTTGAAGTCAGTTAAAAACAAACTCGTCAGCTTCATAATATTAGTATAGAATAGTATGGAAATACTTATGAATACTCTTATATTTGTTCTGATTCTGGCTCACACCATTGTATAGTTTAGGTAACTAGTGTTTTCTTCAACTAATTATTTCGTAAGTTCTGACCCCTTTGCTATTCTCATTAATTCTCCTCCGATTTTTTAAAGCCCTTGAAGAAATCGAAATGATTTAACCAAGTAAGTCCATATACCTAATAATAATGTGTAGAGACCGAATTGATGCTTGTTTGCAACATATTTTAAAATAGGTATATTATGTTAAATATGTTAGATACCTAATTCGTCATCCTCTGTCTGCTGCAGTCTAGAGAAATATCTCTACCATTTTCCTCATGCACTCTTGTGGTGGTGTCTGTTGCGGTAAAATTAACAAAATACTTTTTTACTTCAACAATTTAAGGCTCCTTGGTATATAATATTTAGATATTGCAACAACCAGCGGTTTAAAATGTTCAAAATAACATTTTATGTAGAAGCATCATTGAGGCAATATTTTTATCAGTCATCAAGTGCAAATTTGAATGGACTGAAAGTGATTTTATCCCACGCAGTCGTAAAACTAAATCCGACCCAACATTATGTTGGTTATGAAAAAACTTTGCTAAAATAGGGTAACATATTAGAATTTCGAAAATTAAAATGTGTACAGTTAAAATGTCAATACCGGAAATTAAAATATTGATTGTATCGTATATCGAAAATTGTTATACCTAAGTCTGAAATGTCTAACATTGAAATGCCGAGTGATGAAAATATCGAAAAACCTATAACTGTTAAACAAAAAATAAACTAATTTAATAAGGCATCAAAAAATTCCTCCACATCGCCGTCAACTGGGAATGTGCCCAAGAGACTGACTGCATTGCCACGTTGGATAGCAATGCTTAACCTCTGCCCAAAGTAAAAACCAGCTCTTGGATGACGGGAAGTGTCAACTAACCTTTTGGAAATTTCCTTAAAAAGGAGATAAGCACTCGGACCCTACGATCCGAGGGTTTCAACTTCAACCCCAAACGGCTCGAAAATAAAGTTATCACCAAGAATACTATACTTTCGCCTTTTGAGGTTTTCTGCAGCCGCAGCATACCAACAGGGGTATGACCAGTGGTATGATGGACCCGCCATTTCTTCCTATATCAAAATTTGTTCAATATTTTAACTAGTAGGTATTTTAAACGAAAATATAATGAACTATAGTGTATTAAATGTTGACATTTTAAGCTTAGGCATAACAATTTTCGATATTTGTTACGATACAATCGATATTTAAATTTTCAATGTTTTGAACGTTAACATTTTACCCGTAGGTATTTTAATGTTCGACATTCAAACATTCGATGCTCTGTACTTCGGTATTTAGGTCATTAGTTATTCTGTACTTCGATATTTAAACCTTACGATATTACGCTTGTCGATAATTCGATTTTAAATATGTTGGACGTAGTTTATGTAACCATTCAACAATATAACTTTTCATAATTTTAATTTTCGGTATTATGGTCGTTCGACATTTTAATTTTCGATGTTTTGACCATTGTCATTTTAACTGTAGATATTTTAATTTTCGAAATTCTAATATGTAACCCTAAAATAACTAAGTACCCGTTGTACACACGGCTACACATCAAGCTATACATTTCCAGTATAAGCTGACCTCGCATTGTACGGAAATGCTATACAATGCGAGATGAGCATTAACTGGAAATGTATAGCTTGATGTGTAGCCGTGTGTACCTGCAGCAGCGGCAAAAAGAGGTGTTTTAATGACTTTCTTTGTTCTATTCCATCATTATCGGCACGATTCAGCTATCCTAAGTTAAGCTATTATACACGGTCTATTCATTTTAACAATAATTTAGTAGATAAGCTTCTTCTCTCCTACTTACATATTTACTGTGCCCGATATCGACAGGGTCCATAATGATCTACTATATTAAGTTACCACCTAAGCTCACATTGTGGAATATAATAAAGTATTCAGTATCTAAATCAGTGCGTGGCTTCCCAAAACACACGCTAGGCACGTCAGTTAGCCAATTCTTAAAACAAACTTATCTATTTAATATATTATAGTCAGCGTATCATCTAAGCTCATAATAAGCACATTAATATCAGTTAAACAGGGTTACAAGGATGAGGAAACAACGTTTTGCCACACGTCTTCATAAATCTGTTTTGCTGTCTTCCTGACCAGTACCTAACAAGTCACATGATCGTGTAGAAATGGTGCTAAGTAAACAAAAGGGATGACTAAAGTACTTTGTATTTCTTTGTATTTCTCGCCTGAAGCACAGGTTTAACATAGTTCAGGCAAATATGCAATCGCGATCTATTGTATATTGATAAATATTTGTAAATGTGACGTTGTATTAAATAAACGATTATTATTATTATTATTATTTATTAAAGCGACAGCAGCGGCAAAGGAAACAATTATCTTTACTATTAAACAATAACCTTATTTCATGGTTTACCTGTTTGTTAAGATTGAATGCACGAAAAACAATACCTAAGTATTGATTATGACGTAGTTGCATGAATATTCGTAGCAACAAACCTACGCGACGTAGTGTGACGTTTACGCATAGTCACGATAAAAAGGGGGAAAAACGAACATCATTGACATTTTTCATAACCCCAAATAAAGCTTTGCGACATTAAGGAAATTGTACTCGTGGCATATTGGTTTATGGGTGAATAGACACATCTAGGCAATGAGGTCTTTTCATTTAAGTATGTATTCACAATGTATAGCAATCTATACTTTCTGTTATAATATTACATATACTATTCTAATCACGGAATAATAAACTTGTTTTTATTATTCCGTGATTCTAATATTACAAAGCTGAAGAGCTTGATATTTTTTCGTTTTAAGCGCTAGTCTCCGGAATTGACAACATTTCAAAACTGACACGACCTAAACAAAAATACCATTTCTTTATTTTCGTATCCTGAGTCCAAAAATATATTTTTATATTTTTTTATTTCTTCATTTTTGAGAAAAATAAGTAAAACCAAAAAGCATGTGATGACGTCACATATACGGTGGAATGGGATAGTTTACCTTTGCATAAGCATTTCAATGGTTTATATGAAAACATTAACGTCAAATAAGACACACGTCAATGTCACATATATGAAGTCTAATAATAATGATGATAGTTTTTTAACGGGTCACAGTAAACCAAAGGATAAAACGCTATTCCACCGTAAGTATGACGTCATTTGGCGCTTACGTCTCTTTAGAATACACCTAATTTCAAAGTAAAAATTATGAATGTACATAATTTTGAAAAACGGAAAAATACGGGTGCCCTAGATTTGTATTTACTTTTATATAACGTAATAATACAAGTAGGTTAAAAATATGAAATGTTGTCAATTACTGGTTCAATTCTTAAACTATTTTGCTAATAGGATCGCCATGATAGCTATTAACTGCTAAAGGCTATAAAATATATATTTAAAAATAATAAAAGTATACGTAAGAAAATTCACGCGGACTTATTCGCGGGCAAAAGCTAGTTTAATTATAAATAACATTAGTTAGTGACAAACATTTTTGTACTTTACACATGCACTTGCTCAATTCCTCTTCATCCAAATTTTCGCCAAGATTTTCTTGAAAATATTAAGTTAGTACTTAGGTTACCTATTTATTTTCGATCGTGTGCAATGCCATTTATGGGATTGTGGTACCTATTATTACGCGAATTGACTGGACTGACTACTGTCTGACCTTTGTAGAATTATGGAGAATATATAAATGTTAACTGTGTATATTATCACAAAAATAACATACAACATCACTGTAATTCCTTTGCTCTTTTTTAACAGTGGGCCACACACCACTTTGTCACCAATATTCAATTTTGGAATTATCGTGTGTTTTGGAATAATTCCAAGTGCAATATCATCTGTCAAAATAGTCACTACTTTGAAGCGCCTAGCGAAAATATTTATCCAAGCCAAATTCAGAAGGATATTATCACGTGGAGTAAATATTATTAAATTAAACTGAATATTAGAGGTGAGAAAGAACTTTAGTAGAACCAAATTAAGTCTGGCAATAATTTATGGTGGTTTTTAACAATAACATGTACCTAAAACATAATTAAATAAAAACTTTTTACAAAAATGACAACCGCCTTCAAAAACAATAAGAAAAAAATAACTTTAATTTCGCAAGTTGGTTCTGGTTCTGTTTGTAGTTTTGTATTGCGAAATTAGTGTCTTTTTTGTAAAAAGGTTTTCTTTTTGCTTGTGCCTGCTTCGTAACATTCAGATTAAATTAGAAACGGTAACACCAAAAAATTTAGTCATCCCTTAATTTTCCACTTCCACTATATGGGGCCAGCTCGAAATATCGGAATACACTGTATTTAACGTTATGCGTGGTCAAACAGGAGGAGCCTGAGGAGGTTCTTAATTCGGCACGTTTATTAACGCGACGAATTAAATACCTCAACCTTCTTTTTATAACCGACACTTACGTTCTAGAACGTGAGTACCTGATATCTGATAAAAAGGCCCAGACAGTTAGCTAGAAAGTAGGTATGCATACCTAATCTTAACTGCATATTCTTTTATCTAGTCTGGAAAAAAGTCATGATAATGGCGTAGGTCTGGATACTCCATGATGAGTATCCAGACCTATCCATGATGAGTATGATGACCCATTACTTAATTTCATGATGTTACGAGTATTGCCAGAGCTGCAAAACACATGCATGGTAGGTACGCATGACGTGTTCACAAGTATTTTCAGGCACAAACAAAAGGATTCGATGATTCACAGAGTCCTGTAACGTATTATAAAAGCAACGTGCTGATTTAAATGTTAAAAATTTAAATGTTGATGGTATAAATATATTTCATTTGGGACTGTATTATTAGACTTTCAAAATACTCTGCTTGTGATATTTTCAGCTCCATTTCTGGGCTATGTTTTTAACGCGTAAACACATTATGCAGTCAGTACACTGCTGTTGGTTTATGTATTTATACATGTATTATACACACACCCTGATACACAAAATGCTACTAGTTACAATATATGTATATATCTTATTATATAAAAAACTTCTGTGCGTGTGTATGAAAGTGAACTCCTCCTAAACGGCTGTACCGATTTTGATGAATTTTTTAGTGTGTGTTCCAGTGGATTCGAGAATGGTTTAGATTTACAATTGGACCCGGTAGGTGGCGCAGCAGTCGAGTTGTAGAACTTCTTAGATGTATGTCATTCTTGGATGGCATACAAACAAACCAACGACTCACCTGACGTGAGTAGCCACCGCTGTCAATATATAGCCATCTGTAATACCAGAAACCGCCACTTTGCGATAGATATAGGCATGGTGTTACTTCCCCGGACGAACTCCTTCACGAAGAGTTCTACTATTACTAATTTAAATATGTATATATTCTACTTACCAACTTTCCACCTTCATCAAGCTAGATTTTCCCAAGTACTTGGAGTTGTTTGCTAGTCTGGTTAGACTAGAAATCAGTATTAAGTACATGTGTAAAACACCCACACTTTCCATTCAAGCTTCGAACATCATCGAATTCCAATCAACCAATCGTTTCGGCTTTTTATGAATGAATGATGAAAAATTACATTAATAACTGAAGCATGACACTACGGTTAGGTTATATTATGCTGTACTATTCATGAACTGTTCCTGACAGACTTTCCCCTTTATTTAATACTAGCTTTTGCCCGCGACTTCGTCGCCGTGAATGTCGGTAATCGTGGACGCAGGCGAAGTCGCCGATTAAAAAGTAGCCTATGGCTACTTTTTATGTGTCTTTTTATGTGTTGGTATAAATAATTTGGTATAAAGATAGGCGACTGGGCCCAGTCCCTATCTTTATACCAAATTAAATTAAAATCGGTTCAGTCGTTTCGTCGTGAAAACATATTTATCAGACAGAGTTTTCATTTCGGATTTATAATATAAAATATATAAATAAACTAATATCTATATATACGTCGCAGTAAGATAGATAAACCCGTAATATAGTTATATCCCTAGGGATATAATTTTAAACCGTAACATAGTTACCTATACGAAAGCGATTCTTTACTATCTCACTAGGAATATAGTTATAAAACCGTCGAATTTTAGTGATATACTTATATTACTAGATTAAGTTCAGTAACCCTAATATAATTATATTATATTAGGGTTTTTCTCAAACAAGTCATATTGTATCATATTGTCATCATATTGTAGTATATTAAAGCTTATTTATTCTCAAACATTTTTGAAAAATTGAAAAAATCAAAAGTGTGCCACTTTTTTGAGACAAACCTACTTGATTACACATACTACACATACACACTTACACACATACTTGATTAAGCTTAGTGAAATAGAAATCTACCATGTATAATTAAATAAAACAAAATTTTATTGGTTTTATCTTTATTAATAAATCAACTTTATGTATCCTGCAGTTAGTTACAATACTTTGGCGCATTAAGACGTATTAAAGTAATTAGAATTAAACAAATCATATTTTTTGGAATTTAAATATTAACAATACAATTAAAACTAATCAAACATTTAAAATCTAATAAAGCCAAACAGTTTTGAGATATCTTTATTTCTTACCAACAAGTTGAGATCTTGGTTTCTTTAAAAGTATTTTTTAATCTTTGTTCAGACAAGAAGAGGAATCATGACATCTAGAATTACATAGCACTGAATGCTTCTTACAAGGCACAAGTAATTAGCAATGATAAAAATGAAACTGCGTATGCGCGATTCTCTAAGGGAACTGTTTAAGGAAATTAACATAATGACGGTGCCTTGTCAATACATCTATGAAAACATCATGTACGCTAGAAAAAATCTGCATCTTTTTGATAAAAGAGGTGACAGACATAATTATAATACTAGTATTATAATTATGTCTGTCACCTCTTTTATCAAAAAGATGCAGATTTTTTCTAGAAATAGGGACCAACTAGTTCAACCAGGTTTCAGACTGGCTAAAGTAGATTCGTCTTTCATGGGGTACTGTTTAAAGTGTTACAATAAAATACCTCCTCACATTGTTCAACTAAATGAGACAAAATTGAAGTCTTGTATTAAAAGCACACTATGCAACCGAGCATATTATAAATTGAGTGATTACATCACTGATAAAAATGCTTGGCTGGATGCTGGTCTAGCTCCACAGCCATAGGGGTTCATAGATTAATTGATTAGCATTTGTAACAATTTTTGGAGCTGCTGAAGCGTAGCACATACATGTGAGCACTATGTTCTTTAAAGCTACCATTTACGAGGTATACCTCTCATTGACTTGAATATGCCCTGGCGGTTGGGAGAGTCATGCTCACTTGAATGTCTCGCTGCCGGTGGCGCATGTGTTGGATCATTCGGTTCCCTTCAAAATGGTTGAGCTAAATGGTGCCGATCCATGCGTCATGTTCGTGAACGGACGCCGTCGGTTGAGACTGGTCATCTCTTAGCTGCCTCGGTTATTCTAAATTTTGGTTTGAATTGTTATTATAACTATATTTGTCTCTAGACCTCTTTTAACATGCAAGACGTGTTACATTGTTCTCACATTGTACCTTTAGATTCAACATGAATGATGTAACCTAAATTTGTAAAATTTATCTGATTTTAAAAGAGTGTTCATGGAGTTTCTTGCTCGTTCTTCTCCATAGAAACCTACTGTTTGGAACGAGCAACTAGCTTCAACTTTCTGACTGACTGACTCTGACAATTCAAAAGTACCTGTAAATGGTTTAATTGAAATAAATGATTTTGAGTTTGAAAACGAATATATAACAAATATTAAGGAAACGTAGCGATAATTAAATGAACATGCACGAAAACTAGACGTGAACGCCGTACAACTGTTCTCGGCCGACTGACTGCGGAGTGGGGAGCGCGTGAACACAACGAACCCCTCCCCCGCCGCGGGGGAGGCGGCGCGCCGCCTGCGCTGCATAGCTATTTCACTAAACTTAATCTAGTAATTTAAGTATATCACTAAACTTGGACCGTTTTATAACTATATTCCTAGTGAGATAGTAAAGAATCGCTTTCGTATAACTATGTTACGGTATATAATTATATCCCTAGGGATATAACTATATTACGGCTTCATCTATCTTACTGCGACATATATAAAAGCGAAAGGTCATTCACTCACTCATCACGAAATTTCGAAAACCTCTTGACGTATAAAGATGAAATTTGGCAGGGTGGTAGTACGTAGTTAGTAGACATCGGCTACGAAACGAATTTTGCGACAGGGCCGGATTAAAGAGGTCTAATGGCTCTCGCAAGTTTGTGTGAAAGTCCTTCATTTTTTACGCTACGAACTTGAAATTCAGCAGAGAGGTAGTTAGTAAGTAGTAGACGTCCGCTGAGAACAGATTTTGCGACAGGGCCTGATTAAGGAAGTCTAATGGTTCTCGCAACTTCGTATGAAAGTCCTTGATTTTTTTGTGCTACAAACTTGCAGTTTGTTAGAGAGGTAGTTTATAGTTAATAGACGTCCGCTATAAACAGACTTGGGACAGAGCCGGATTAAGGAGCTCTAATTAATGGCTCTTGCAAGTTTGTATGAAAGTCCTTCATTGTTGTGCTATAGACTTGATATTTAGCAGGGAGATAGTTAATATTTAGTACACGTCCGCTAACAACGGATTTTGCGACAGGGCCGGATTAAGGAGGTCAAATGGGGCTCTCGCAAGTTTGTATGAAAGCCCTTGATTTTTTGTGCTACAAACTTGATATTTGGCAGGGAGATAGTTAATATTTAGTAAACGTCCGCTAAGAACGGATTTTGCGACAGGGCCGGATTAAGGAAGTCTAATGGTTCTCGCAAGGTTGTATGAAAGTCCTTAATTTTTTGTGCTACAAACTTGAAAATCGGCAGAGAGGTAGTTTATAAGTAGTAGACGTCCGCTAAGAATGGATTTTACGACAGGGCAGGATTATGGAAGTCTAATGGTTCTTGCAACTTGCTTTGAAAGTCCTTGATTTTTAGTGCTACAAACTTGCAATTTGCTAGGGAGGTAATTTATAGTTAATAAACGTCTGCTAAGAACAGACTTGGGGCAGGGCCGAATTAAGGAGGTCTCATGGCTCTTGCAAGTTTGTATGAAAGTCCTTCATTGTTGTGTTATAGACTTCATATTTGGCAGGGAAATAGTTAATATTTAGTAGACGTCCGCTAACAACGAATTTTTCGACAGGGTCGGATTAAGGTCTAATGGCTCTTGCAAGTTTGTATGGAAGTCCTTAATTTTTTGTGTACAGACTTGAAATTTAACAGGGCGGTAGTTAATAGTTAGTAAACGTCCGCTAAGAACGGATTTTGTGACAGGACTGGATTAAACAGGTCTAATGGCTCTCTTAAGTTTGTATGAAAGTTTTGATTCATTTTTGAACTAGGTACCGAGCTGAAACTTAGCCAGTCTAGGGTTTAGAGTATGAGACATTTGCTAAGAAAGAATTTTGTGACAGCCTGAACTTGCTCTCGCAAGTTTATATATAAATCCTTTGCTTTTTGTACCTGTAAATTGGTAGAGAGATAGAATATAGTTAAGTCATGTCACGTAGAAACAGATTTTATGACAGGGCCAGTTTCAAGGGAATATAACCTAACTCTAAGTGTTCAACAAACATTTAGATGACTTATAATAAAACAAATAGAAAATACAACTTAATAAAATTCAATCGAATCGAGGTCGTAATATTTTTTAGTTATTAGATTCATAAAGTGATAGCTCAAATATTTTTTTGTATTTTCCTCTGGATACTACTGTGACGCTTTTTTGTGGTTAGAAGTATCTTTTAGTACGGAGAACCTGCTATTCACATATCATGCACCATATTAATAACCAAATTCCAGACAATATTTTATACATCTTTGTTTATACCTAATCCTTATACTTAAGAATCGGAAAAGTTTTCTCCGCAGCTCACAGGTCATACAGGACTGACAACGTCGGTCATACTAAAGTTGTGGGAACATCACCCACCGCCACTGAACTTCTTTCAATCCAGGAACACTTGACACTCGGAAGTGATTTAAATTGCAGTGGCCTAAATGGAAAGCGCTCAATAGAGTGTGCTGCTAAGAAGGCCGCTGCAAACACAACCTAACAAAATGGATTATAGATTTCACTGATACCCAGTGTGAGTGCGGTGCTTCTGACCAGACAATGGCCCACTTACTGCAGTGCCCAAAGTGACCCGTCACCTGCACCTTAGACGACATTAAAAACGCCACTAATGCTGCGACTAACCACGGATATAAGTCTCACACAAAAATAAAGAAGACAACCATCGATTCGAAACGAAGAAGATAATCACAAATGCCTTCTCTTAAAATATATAATGAATTTAAATAAACTGCAGCCTGAAAATAAAACTATAAATGTGGTGTATAGTTAGGTTGTAGGTTATACGAAAATAACAACATCTATTTTTTTACAAATTGGTGCCTTAAAATAGGCATCTTCTGTTGACTGAAATATAAAAATAGTTTGCGTTCAACATCATTAAACTTCATATTTTCATAACCACGCGGACGAAGTCGCGGGCAACAGCTAGTAGTATTATATAGTAACATAGTATATATATATAGTATGGAAATATGGACATTATTATGGATGGATAAATAAAGTATGTAGAAATAAAGACCAAGCACTTGGTCTTTACTTCTACACACCGTACACCAAACAAATTACAAATAATACATTTAATTAAAGACTTCTAGTAACTTCTGTTTGAACTTGACCAGAAATTACGAGGGCAGAGAAATTTGAATATTTTTTTCGTTTCTGACTTGTAACCTAACAATATAGTCTAGTCATTTAATAAATAAACATAAAGGGTTAATTAGGTGGATAAGTATATACTGAGTGTCTGCTGTCAGGTACCAACGTATCAGCCATTAGCCGACACGTAAGTATAGCTACCTATTTGTATTGTTGCGACGCGACGCGTATCCGACGAACTAGAACACAGGTTATCACGGAGGTCACTCAATTGCAAATATAAATCAATGCGAAATATTACTGTCCTTAACAATATCAGAACGATTACTGTAGTTCAAAAGGAAAAATAATGCATTCAATGAACTTTATAAATAAATAACAATACGTCACGCTGGTTAACCACAAGAGCACAGCTCGTAGAAGTTTAACTTGATACATATTATATCTTACGTGTTGTAAATGAAAACCACTAATAACCTTGTAAGTAAAGTTGTAAATAATATATATTGGCCTTTGTAAATATCCGTTTCATGAGTGATAACGATTTTTTTAAATAATGGTGTTTTCAAACTTTTAAAAAATAAATTATATTTGCGGTTTGGGTATGTTAATGGAAAATGAAGTCACTGATCTAAAATAATAATATTATAGAACATAAACTTCACGCCATGCACGGCAATTCCTAGAAAATATTTTTATTGAATGGGTAAGGGGAATTTATCTATTTAAATAAAATTGGCCAAACGCTGATGTTTTTTTTAGAATTCAAAATGAATAGGTACTTTAAGTACATGAAAACTTAAGGAGAAAACTATAGGTACAAAAGAATTCAACGCATAACAACGGCATTAATGGATAAGTAATTATTTCTAAACATATTCTGTTTTACGATAATGTAACTGCTTTTGAACGTTGTGAATATTTCAATATAACAAGAATACAATTGTTACAACAATTCGTTTGTATCATGCTTATTATGATTTCCATATACATTTTCATAATTAACACAAACCTTCATTATAAATCAGCATTAGACATCTTTGCATTTAAAATATACCTATTAGGTAAAGGGCACATAGATGTCTCCCAATGAGGAATCAATTGAAAAAAAAAAAAAAGTATTTTCAAATTTTTACGAAAAATAAACTATATTTATTATAGAGATATCACGAAAAAATTTTATATATAAAATGGTTGAGCAAAAAATATTTTACAGCCTAGTCATACGTCTACTACTTAGTATCGTATTTATTTTAATATTGATGTTGATTTTATGTTTAACTCCAGCGATAAAAGATTTCAAAATTCTGAACAATTCGTTGACTGTACGACCTTAGTCATTATTTCAGAGAACTTACTGAAACGTAAGAACATGAAGATTATACACGACGAACGAATGTCAGTTAGTTAGGTAAGATTAGAATTTATTTAAATTTCAAAATAAAATAATCATTGAAATGATAAAATGACCTAGTTAACGTTTTTATTTTTAAACACTGTGAAATAAAGTGTATCTTTTAAAGACACTTTATTTTGCTTATCGTACCTAACCTACGTTATATTATAGGTTATTGTTACTTTTAAACGACCAGTATATCTAATACATGTGATAGGAATGTAAATAATAAAATAATTGAATAAATAGGAAGTTCTTATTACTTTCTTCAAACGTATTTTAAAAAAATCGTAAAAAATAACCCATATCCCATCATATGCGATAATACGCCACTGCGCCCCAGCTGAAATATTCTATTTCAAAATAGGAATATTTATTGTAAATATATGAATAGAATAATCTGTAATTGATCTTTTTTTTCTAAAATCCGTTGGAAATAATAGAGGTACCATCATCATCTCGCATCATTGCTATTTGTCTGTAAAAATAATTGCGATATGCTTGTGATCATCAAAAAATTGAAGCAGCGGACTGGGTTGTCTGAAGAGTATCTCATTCGCTTCTTTCTTGAAGAAAAATAAATAAAACTGAGTAGAACTGTTTACTTTTTACATAAATACATTTACATTGTTTTCATGTAATAAATTAACAGTAGAATATTAAATAGTTTAATTTATCATAACAGTATTTTTTGTATTTCTAAATAAATATAGCTTTACATTTTTCAAATCTAAATAATACCGATTGTTTTTCGACTACAAATTTATTCTCATGGTAACGTAACTCGTTGTATCTAGAAAAAATAGTTTACTTAACGTCTATTGAAAGTGCAATACGTATTTTAAATGCAAGATCAAGTACATGGCCATTTGATTCGAATGTCAATACCATTTATTTTGTACAAATACCTATATGAATCGTACTTGAAATTATTCTTACATACGCATGTGATTAATATTCTGGGGCGCCTAAATGTGCGATTTTTGCGGCATCGATTTTATTGCCGCCCACTGAAAATTCGGGCGCGAAGCAAAAAGCTACAAGGGCGGCGTTCTTTGCACATAAACGCAGATGAAAAATGCAGCGTATTATTGACATTGACATGTGGTAATGTAATGTATTTGATGAGTAAATAGAGTAAATTGCGAATGGTGAGTAGAATTGTAGAAACACAGTAGAAAGGCGCACGGTGGGGCGGAGTGCGGCATGCGCGGCGGCGCACACGCAGTGGGCCGGCGGAGCGCGCGCGTGCCAGTGCCTCCCGAGTCGCGACGAGCCCGCCACGCTGCCGACAGACCCGCGCCCGCGTCCGCGAGCGCGACCGCTCCGCGTCACACCCGACGCCGGCCTTTCTATAAAGACAAGCCGCCACGAACACTCGCACGCAGTCACGACTCAACCACGTTCACTCGTGCACCCCGCGGACACGCGACATACATTACCCCGCGAAATACTTGACTCGCAACGCACTCTAGGAAGGAAGCAATCATCACCAGTGATAAACATCTCGGCAACAATGGCAGAAAACGACTGGGGATACAGCGGCGAGAACGGTGAGTCCACCTTCAATGTTAAGTGCAGCGAGCGGCGCGGACCGGTTTGTTTACATCGAGGCACGTGACACCATGTAAATAAACCTCTGAAAGCTAACTTTTCAAATCAGTTTAAGTTTAATTCGAAATTAGTGCTTAAAATGTGCTTTCAGATCTTGTCAGATCAATGTACTTAAACCGGAAAGTTTGATAAGTTAATCATTTTAAAGGTGTGAATATTAAAGAGAAATAATGGGTTATAAAAATAAAGTTAATATTATTCTATTACATGCTGGTAGCCGTGTTTACGTTTGATAACAGTTAAGCTGACATTAGATGATACTTTCGCTATGCACTTCGCTGCAATCAGAGCAAAAGCATATTATTTATCAGTACATTACCGTGGAAAGATAAAACATGACAGTGAACAATCTAAATAACTTGTCATTGACGGGGTTTCAGCGCATCTTCATACTATATCGAAATTCGTTCCATTCATACATATTAAACACCTGTTGATTTCATGATCCAACAATTATTTGGAATACGATTAGCTGTTTGTTTAATTTAATGGCACAAATGCATGAATTATTATCTTATTTACTAAACGGCTAACCTCTATTTACGTTTGGTTTAGGTCCACTTCCACCGCCGCAAATCATACTATAGCTCTTCCAACCGTTTATTGCCTATTGTTGACTTTAATAAGTTTTTATAAACGTACGTGAACTTAGCGTCTACACGTTAAATGCTGCGAAACCGAGATCAATATTTGTAATAATAAAACAAAAAAAAAATATTTTTACGTAAAATCCGATAATGGTGCCAAGACTTACTGTGGAGTCGCGCGGCTGGCCTACTTAAATCCGTACAGTGAGCCGGTTCCACTAATGAAACTTCTTTTGCACTAGTACGATACACCAACTGCCTTCTTTGTATTTACAACTTTTAACGCGAAACGCTGGAGGCAAACCAGTTCGCCGCCAAAAAGATGCAAAAGATCCGTTTAAGTCTTGCTTGTTCGGACAGAACAGCAGCGAAGATGAGGAAAAAGATTAAAAATGTATATAAGTACAGCGAAAATTTTAGTAATTATTTACCTTAAGGATAAAATTGACTGCTCTGGTCTAACTTGAAAGCGAAAGTTATTTCAGCTTTATGACTTTTCCTTGTTTATATTTATTAAGATTCCCGTATGAAATACAATAATTATACCAAAGGATCGTATATTGCAACTGACAGACAATGATTATAGAAATGAGCTGCAATCAAAACCATTGAGGCAGCAAGTGGGCAACGACGTCTGTCGCGTAACTCATTAATAGTATGAGTACTTTGCCTTAACGCTATACAATGCGGTTTTTCTAACAATATCTAAGTATTCACAGAGGTAAAATAATAAGTATGTTAAATAGTCTGAGATCATGAAACAGTGATCCACGGTTGTCGCTTTATTAACCGTGACTAATGTCTTATCATGTTTTCCAAAAATCTTCAAAATGTCAGCCATGTTCCTTTGTTTCCACATCTTTTAGTTTCGTTATAGCTACATTGTTTTAAAGATAATTTTATCCTACAAATTAGTTTGTAGTCACATGTTCTTCTTGATTTTTCCCATTTCAATGACAGCCATCAATCAGACTTCATTGTTTTGCGCGTTCTTATTATCTTTTTCAATGGTTCAAATAAGTACAGTTGAAATTGGTTTTCGTGACGTTCTTTAGAAAGTATAATTTTAATATGACTTTATAATAGGTTTATCAACAATATGGTTGATAAATCCTCCCAGCTAAGTCACAAACAACGCACTAACATTTATAATAAGTAAGTACAGGAATCAATCAATGAAAAAATGTAATGACCGCTTCCGGAAGATCCCCTCTATTCCGACAAATGGTAAACCAAAACAAGGACCAATGTTATTTCTGCTGTCACGCGTTACCAAAGCACTTGAATAACCTGTTACAATTTATACAAGTAATTTTATGGATTTACATATTTATTTGTAAATGTAGATTTAACGAATACAAATGAGTATACAACTTAATTTTGAGGTAAAGCCCCTAAATATGAGAGAGAATTCTAGCAGAATTGGAATCTGCTGGGAGGATATTATTAATTTCAAATTAGGTAAGTACTGAAATAAGATATTTAACTCGACAAAAAATATGGTACAAAATAAGGCAATTGTATAGTTTTTTCAGTTTTTGGTTTTTGCCTTAATTAATTGCTTTTATACCTTTTGATGGTTCGTTTAATTGCTTTTTTTTGTCTACTTTGTGGCTTTGCATTATCAATCTTATTTGTATTGCTCGATTGTTGTATCGATTTATTTACATCATTATTAATAACAAAAAAATAATTAAATAAAACAGCAGTCTACGCAATGCCGGCGTAGCACCTACGCGGCTACGCGGCTACTACGCGCGTCTACAAGACTTCGCTACGCGCCATATATGCACTTCTCTATTTATTTCGCTACGCGGCCACTACGCGCCTTCACGCAACTTCCACGCGTGGCAGTTTCGCGACTTCCACGAGGATTCTACTAGATGTCTAAACTATGTACTAATTTACTTCCGACGCCGTATTAATTAAACTTATATCCATACTAATATTATAATAATTAAAGAGTAACTATGTCTGCTATGCTTTCACGATGAAACAGCTGAACCGATTTCGATGGAATTTGGTATGAAAATAGTAGTTTTAAAATAAAATAAAAACCGACGATCGATCAAAAACTCAATTCCGAAGAAAAACTAGATATTTGCAAAAAAAAAAATTAACGCAGACATCTTTAAGAATTATTATTATGTTATTAAAAGTAGCAAGCAAAAAAAAAAAGAATCGGATGATTCTAACGACATACAGTTAAAAATTCTATACTACTTTTATTTATTTGCTAAAAGAATAATCACTTTTTAAAACCATAACGTAGGTACCGAGTTAAATAAATATATATTACTAGTTTCTGTCTGCGACTGCATCGGGGTGGAAGTCAAATATGCCGTAAAACATATTTTGACACACACCTTAAATAAAGTAGCTTTATTTTAGTGAAAGATTTTTTTAAATTAAACCAGTGCTTCTAGTGATTGCAACCAAACTTACAAACTTTCATCATCATCATCATGTCTACCTTTAGACGCCTACTGCTAGGCATAATATATATAACTAACTTATAATATAAAACTAACAATATCTAATTAACTTAGCTAACTTACAAACTTGCCTACAAACTTTAGCTTTTTATCTAATACCTTTAAACGAGCAATCTTGTAATCTCGTAATCTTAAATTGTAATCTCGGAAACGGCTCCAACGATTTTCATGAAATTCGGGGGCGATAAATCGATCTAGCTAGGTTTCATTTTTTTAAAACACGAAAAAAAAATTACTGAGCAAAGCTCGGTCGCCCAAGTACTAATAAATTATTATTAGATTAAATCCTAAATACAAGAAAACGAATAAGTGAACGATTAACAATCTTATGTTCAGTCATAATCTTGAATTTTGTACAAAAACTTTACCTACCTGTTCTGTAACACCTCAGTAAACTCTAGGTGAAGTGAGTTGTCCCGATGCTATGGATTGACAAAGCATTACAATCATAATAGTACATTATGATATAAGTGCGGTAGGTCGAAAATTACAGCCGAGGCGATATTGCTAGCCCGAGCCGTAAGCGAGGGCTACAAGAAAGCAGAGGCTGTAATTATCAAAGCGCACGTATGTCATACGACGTTTTATAACATATTTGCGAGGAAATAATTCAAATAGAAACAATACAGCGAAAAGAAAAAGCGCGCGGAATAATTTTTACTTGTTCACAAATTAGCGATGCGCGCGCATCAGCGCTTTTTTTTAAGGCAAAGGCACAAAAACAGCCAGTATTACTAATAAAGTAAATTAATATTTTTTTGTTTTTGTTACCGATACAGGGTTGTAATTTATTGTCAAAATTTATTAAATTAAAGAATTATGTAAATGTTTATTTTTTTATATTTTATCTCCCAAAGTTAATTTTATTCATAAAATGTTGACCACTTTTCTGAAACAAAAACTCTTTGCTAAGTTTTAAAAAAGTACCGTTCGTTTTAGACGGAGCATCTTGATAAACTGTACGTTTTACGAAACTCGTGCGTTTTACATTACAATAACGCACTAGTACGTAATGACATACATTACGATATTGAAATTGGTGTAATAAGAGACACTTTACGAGCAAATGTGTTATAAAAGATATTTGTTAGAAAATATTTCTGCTATGTAACATTTTTGTTTTTCTTTTAATTTTTCAAATAATAAATGCCAAATTTATAATGTTTTGACGTTTAATTAACAGCTTTTAAATAATAATTAAAACACAAAATAAATTATTGATAAACTTTGCAGACATAGGTACTTAATTATAATTATAAATTACATTTTAGATTCAGCACCATTTAAAAACGACCACCTGTTTTGCTTTCTATCTTCATTAATAGAATTATCGCATTTTGTAATTGTTATACCTAAGTAAGTATTAATGAAGCAACTTGAATGCAAGATAATTTCTAGGTATACGACGATTTAACCATCATTTTATAGGATAAATGGTCTAAAGAACGGTGATTATTACACGTCGCTAAGTACTATCTCTAACAAAAATCCGTGCTGTTTCTATTTTTTCCTCGTCTAACCACGTCAATCCGTGTTTCAGCATATCTAATTGTATTCGTCGGTAACATCAATACAATAAGACGTGTTCTAAAATACGTCTTTAACTTCTTATCTATGTAAACCTACATTTTTCATGGTGCATTATGTACAAGCACGAAAGTGCGCCTTGTATTTTACAAAATCGTTATAATGCGTTGAAGAAACAAAGCGGGAAGTTATTAAGAAATACGTTTAAACTGATTTTGTTTCCTGTAGCTGTAAAATTACGCAGGCTAGTTAATCAAGGATATTATGCCTGACCACAGTTACAATTGCTTCATGACAGTAATCATCGATAAACACAATCACCATTCTAATGACTTTATTATTCTACTGGCTTAGTTAATTCACTATATTTTTAATTGCGCTTTTTATTGCTCTAAAAAGAAGTAGGTCAACCTACTTTCTATTTTTAATTTTCAATACAAGTAAAAAACATAAAAGATAACCATACTGTGCTTTAAACACTGCCCCGAAATCTAATTTTAAAACCTAGCATGAACTAAAGGTTCTTATTGTTTTTTTTTAAATTAAATCATCATAGTTCTTTTTTTTAATTTATCATACACATGTTTATGATTCGTTTGCCACCAGAATGATAGTTTGACCCACCGTAATTAAATAAAAAACTGGCCCGCGAATCGTTTTCAGTTGTACCAATTATTCTATTGCTTCCGTTTTCCAAATGTGACGTTGTGGCTTCCGCGGTGTTAAATGTATCAAATTAAGAAGAAAATATGGTACTATGGGAAATATTTACGGGCTAGCTAAAGAATGAGGTTCTATGACAAAGCCCCCGAAACAAATCCAGTGTCTTTCGGCTACAGACGAGACAGATATTTTGTCCTTCTCCAATCAATAGTAAACATAGGGTACAGTATCATAATATGGGATGAATAAAACATTTAATAAATATGCAATCCATCTCATCTGTATGAGCCTCCATTACCTAAGCAGCCAGTGTTCGTGCGCAGCTAAGTAATTGGCCAACTAGATATAAAAACGATTACTATAACGAGAATCGTGACAATTTCGTGCAGATGATGTCAATAAAATGGCTCCTTTTGGAGATCTCATTTTGGCTTACATGAAATTTGTCTAGCAAGAATTTAGATCATAGCTCATTTACAAGACATTTATTTTAACCGTAAATAGTAGGTAACATTGTTACCTATATGTTAGGTAAATAGTAGGTAACATTGTTACCTAAAGGGCTCGTGGCTAAGTTAAAGCCGTACTGATCGATCGGACATGAGTCTCATGAGAACGCTTGTCGCGGTCTGTCCGTGGATGGGTGCCCATCCATTGCATACCGAGATCCATCCGTACGTCGAAAAGCACGTAAACCCGTTGGTCTCGGCTATCATTCGTAGATCATTGACAAACATTATGGACAGAACTGAACTTTCTGGCTTCTGACTGTCCAAGTATCTTACCAAGACTCTTACTGCATCTTACCAAGGAGTATCGTATTACCCACTAACTGGATTGTGGAGGTTGACAACCGGTCGCTTCATGTAAAACACTGGTATTCAGCGCCATCCGGCTAGACTGGAAGCCAGACCCAAAATAGTTGGGAAAAAGGTCTAGGCTGATGATATTAAATTAGTAGGTATCCATGTACAAAATGACTGAACTTTTCTGCTTCCCTAAAATCCTTAGTTTTCACACTTCCGTAGTAAGAATAAGAATCTATTCTTTGAAAATGTTTTAAAAATTCCAAAACTATTTCTCATAGCCAACCTATATTTTACAAAACGATAACAAAAAACACAAACATAAAATTTAACGTTATACATATTGCAACCGTCAATAACAATTATTTATTTAACAATTATTGTACCGTAGTTAATCAATACCAACTATTTGACTTTAATTTTATCGAATTCAGTAGTCCATAAATTCGGGGCAAAAAATATTTCCACATGACTAACCTACAACAAACGACGGTTAACAATAAGTATTAACCATGTCCGCAAACTATACGCTAACAGGTAGACCGGTCAGTCAGAATAAGTGATAATTAACTGCACTAACGTTATCATTACAGTTTAATATATTTTACAGAATAATAAATAGAAATTAGACCTGATGTATGAAATAAGTTGTTTTGAAAATGTGCAAGAACTCTGTACCAGATTTTTCCCGTTCGCGAATCGTTTACGTAAGTAATGTTCGATAGCAAATTTATATTTTTGACAGTTAAGAGGATTGTGAGATGCCGATACGCGGCGCGAGTAGGTATTTCCAAAAATGCTATCAGTTTCATACTGCTCGCTCTGCCTTCCTCCGGGTGAACAATACAAATGCAATATGGCCCTGTTCCCCGACCCGTATCCTGCGACAGAGAGAGTTGCAAGTCTAACTACTCTACATTTCCTTTTTGAAATATGGTTTTGGGCAATAACGTTTCCCCCCTCTCCCCCCTAAACCTACACGAAATGAAAAATTGTTGGTCTCATTACATTTAGTACACCTTAATCTATCTAGTTTTGCTTTTTAAGTAATTCAGTATAGTTTAACTAAAAAAAATAAAAACGCTCGAGGAAGTTTTTAAGTCAAAAATGTAGATATTCTTCTATCGTAAGCAATATTTCTTTAAAATAAACGTGCAGACCTAGTTTTTCATTATATCTACAACTTTTCCAAAACTTAAGTTTACAGGGGGTAAAACGTTATCGCTTTTTGTATGAAAATTAACAGCCTCAATTGTTGAGAAAACAAAGTTCAATAATAACCTGAAAAAATTTGATTATGCAACAGAAAAAAAACAAAATTGCATACATTTTAGACCGTCGTAAAACTAATAACGTAACGTTCAGCTCATGTACCAACATATGTACATATGTACATACTACCTACAGGTAATGATGCACAACTTACGCTTGTCTGACACACTGACTTAAAAAACGACTAGAAAAAACTGCAGGATGTACGGTCTGCGCCTTAGGTACGGTCACAGTAAAGATATCTAACAGTATTGTCACTCGTTTAAGGTCACGCGCTTAAGTACCTACGGGTCGTTTTCGTTCGAACGTCCAAAATCCAGTCGGGTTGCCACGCGCTCGCTAAGTGTACGTATAGGTAACACAGATATTTTTTTTCCGATACAGTTTAATGAATAGTTCCGTACGATACTGCGACCGCAGCTTTAATAATGGGTAGTCATGCAAATTGCAGTTTAGACGGCTGTCGAAATAAAACAACCAACAAAAGTTTATTCTTTTTTACATTACCTAAGGAGGAGGAAAGGTAAATATTTTGTATTTATTTTTTCTTTGTTGATTCTTTTTATTTTATAATTGAGAGTTCTTTGTGTAATGTTAAGAAGAAAGTTTTCTAATAGTACGTAATTATAAGTAGACCAGGTATGTTTTCCTAAGGAGTACTTGTTAAAGTTATTTGTTAGATTTAGAATATTTGCGACGATTAGATTTAATAATTGAAATTTACGGGAGGGTAAAAAGTTCATTGACCATTATATTAAAGTAAGGCATTTGTGATTTTGAATAAATATATATATTTTTTAAATGCAAAAACTGTTTTTTGTTCACCTATTCTTTTGTGTAATCATTTCATAACATAGACAGCCCTAGCATTGCGTAATTTGACGCAGGTGATCGCCCGACACCACGTCAGACAACGTAGTAGATACTCTCGAGCGTGTGCGTAAGGTACATTTTAGCGCGCACGAACGGCTGTAATATTTTTGTAGGCAGTTATAGCGTTAGGTATCTATCTTTTTCTATGGAGTGAACTATCTGTTCCAAAGGAACTATTAGTTAATCTGTGGTACGGTCAGCAACAAAAGTCGATTAACACTTCGGATTTTTAAATAATAATTATTGAGCCGAATTCTACAATTAAATACGGAAATGATGAAAAATCGATATAAAATAAACTTTTGACTATGATCTGAAATACTGAAAAGTATTGCATCGTATTGCTATGTGTCATTTATGATAATAATATGTAAATGTAACAGTGTTAATTGACTTTTGTCGCTGACCGTACATACGTGTATAGGTAATTGTAAATGATACATAGGTTGTATAGGTAGTGCAGTTTGATAGCGTGTAGCTAATGTTAGGTTATTAGAGTTCAGAGTAGCCATTATTGAACAATGATGAGACTGGAGGCGTATTCGTCCCTCAGTCAATTGTCACTAAATACGTGTTACTGTAAAGATTATTTTTTTCTTGCGTTGAGAATCATTATTGAGCCCCAAATATGATTAATGTCCTGTACTTACCTTTAAAAACATGCGTGATGAATTAAGAATAAATTGTTATTGTTAACTGTTTTTTTTTATTAAATAAATGTCGGTAGGCGTTTTTGTTCCTCCATCTGAAGCTTGCCGGACTCTGACGACCTCGTCCGTGTCGCTCCATTACGGAAATGAAGGTTAATCGCTCAACGAACAGTTAGTATTTTCTATCAACTGTTAACTCAATAAGGAAATAATTATAAAATCTTAGGTTGTCGTGCTAAATTACGACAAAGTTCCGAACCTCGATCTCGCAATTCACTTGCGCATGATTTGAATTGCATGCGTCTCGGTGTTACAAAGTCGTAAGGACATATCACTGCATGTTTCCACAGTCTGCTGTATCTGTGCCACCAGTATTTTTATTGTGTAAGTATGTAGGTACGGTGAATGATGTGATATATATAAGAATCTGAATAAAACCACTGAATAAAAAAAAGTTACAAAATGAGCTTAATTGAATAATAACAAAATAATTACATTATTTCCTACCTTTATTATGATAATAGTTTATCCACTGTTTAACTTACAACTACTTACTAACTTACAACACGTATTTCAATGAAGTTATACCGCGTATAACTAGCACTTTACTCGCGAGTTTGCGTCGTCCGCGTGAATTTTCCCAAGTATCCTTATTTTTCAATTGATATGTAAATATAGCCTATGTTATCTATTCAGGGATAATGTAGCATTCTAATATTGAAAGAATTTTTGAAATCGGACCAGTAGTTTTGAGTTTATTCGTTACAAACATACAAAAATACACATCTTTCCTCTTTATAATACTAGTATAAACAAATCGAAAATCTTTTTACGCACATGCTGTATACACGGTTCAACTTGTAGTTCATTACCGATGCGAGGTGAGGTTTGACAACAGACTATTATCTTGTGTAGTTTATATTATAAGTCCGTGACACTGCAAATGATACCATGCGTTCACAGTCACAGCCATTCAGAAAAGTAATTTGCTTACATCACTAGCGGTTCAAAAGGCCCAACGTACGACCACTTCCCTAACCGCATAGGGTTATACCTAATTAGTCACTAAAGGTGAATATTGAACTTAACATTTAACCGTACTTCCTGCCAAAAATGACACAGGTGTATTATTGAAAAAAAATGTACATAAAGGAGAGAGCCCACTGAGCCAGTGAAGGTGACAATCCGAGGGCACTTGTAAAAGTGTGTAAATAAATCTGTGAAAGATAAGTATAGCCGAGGTCGGAGGCGACTGCACGCATCGTGACGTAAACACTCACAGTTACTTCAACCGATTGATGAATGGTTACTTAATTAAGCAAGCAGAATTTTTGTGTAATATTTACACAAAAAAGACAAAAATATCGTTGAGAGTAAAATTTATTCGTAAACACGTCCGACTCAAACAAACACCACGTTAACAGGAAACACTTATTATCTCAAAAAATTTACTCTACCGAAAAGATTAGGTGCCTACATGTGGTATCGGACTATCGGTTACTGCAACATACCCGTGATAATTACACCTCGGTACAACATTTTTATTTATTTAACCCGTAGATATAAGAAAGAAGATTTAACCAGATGTTTTAATTTAGCATGCACCGCTTGCGTTCGTCACTTATGTGCTGAAACGTGTTCTGCAGTCCAATTAATTTAAACTGAAAAGTGTGGAATTAAAATAGCTTCTATACGAGTACTAAGAATTAATACTAAGCATTTTATCCGTGACATTGTACACACGCTTTACGTAAACATAGAGGGCAAGGAGCAAGGTTCTACGTGTTACCGACTTAATTGATAGCACTAAACTGTTTGATAGGTCAATGGATTTTAAGATTTGATACATTAATAGGTCAATAGGTATATATGAATTGAAATGTAATATAAATAAGTATCTATACAAACAAAGGCACAAAGATTACACGAAACACGCACAGAAGTCATTTAGGTACTTAATTAATATAAAGAAATCTCTTCCGTCCAATCTGTGTACATACATAAATACTCATCTAAGTTTTATTTTTTGTACACTTAGTGACGTTCCTCATCATCTTCCTGCCCTTGTCCCATGTTACTTGGGGTCGGCGCAGCATGTTTTCTTCTCCCATTCCATCCTGTCAACAGTCATGCTTTCACTGACTATCTTTTCATTCATATCATTCTTCACACAATCCATCCATCTTTTCTTTGGCCTTCCACATTTATATTCTTTGCTCTTTTGGTCATGTCACTTAACTTAATGACGTTATTATAAAGAATTAGTGACGTTATTATAAGAATTAGTGACGTTAATATTAGGAATTGCTCACTGTAACAGTTTAATGCAATTCATGAATCAGGTGTAAATTACGGCTACGTACAACTGGAGATTATTTATAATTTTAATACATAGGCAGTACCAAACCTTCCACGAAAACGTTATTAGCTGTGAAAACGGTAGCGGAATTTATGATAACATGCTGACGCAGGTAGACTATCAGACGGTATTTATATACCAACTAGCGACCCGACCCGGCTTCGCATGGGCCTATAGCCTTCCTCAATAAATGGACTATCCAACACAAAAATATTTTTTCAATTCGAACCAGTAGATCCTGAGATTAGCACGTTCAACCAAACAAACAAGCAAACAAACTCTTCAGCTTTATAATATTAAAAAGTATAAGTATAGATGAAATAAATAATAATATTTAGGTAGGTAAGTACTTTACAATATTAAGTACATAGTTTATATTTAAAAGGAAAAAGGATATGTACGGGCATGTTAGTGCATGTTCCCCGTTAGCCCAATGCAGATAGATGTCATCCCGTGCACTGACTCTTCAATTGACTGTCATGCGGATGATGTGAACTACCTCAAATAACATATAGATAGAGCAATATGCTACAAATACGATGCGGTATTATTATAAGTATATATTATAAGTGAATTATGTAATATTATAAAGTTTTTTTTTTATCGTTATTTATTTTGAGGCTTTTGGTTATTACACATAACCATGTCAGCCCCATTATAACTCATAACAATAAAACACAAATAAAAAATAAAAATATTATAAAGTTGAAGAGTTTGTAATTTGTTCGGCCGCCCTTATCTCCCAACTGGTCTGATTCTGATAATTCTTTCACTATAGGAAGCTACGTTATCCCTGAATATTAAGGTGAATGTGCCAGGGTAGCCCGCGAAATTCAAAAATTCTTAAGTTTTTTGCAAATTTCAGCCCAGTATCTACTTATATGGTAATAAAAGTATATTCGCGAAGGCACAAATATGCATTTGTAAAATTATAATTAGTACATAATTAAAATCGTCAAGTTAGAAAAGCTCATGAAAATATGACGTTTACAAGCTTTTCTAACTTGGCGAGATTTTATTACAAAAACAACCTGATACTGAGCTGCAAATTGCAAACAACGTTAGAAAATTTGAATTTCGCGGGCTACCCTAATGTATCCCCCATAAGGCTATCTTTTTAACCGACTTCAAAAAGGAGGAGGTTCTCAATTCGGTTGGTTTTTTTTTATGTATGTACATCGATTACTCCGAGATTTATGATCCGATTTAGGTGATTCTTCTTTAGTTTGATGCGGAATTGTTGCCATTTGGCCCCATAAAAATTTAACATTATTTAGCCCAGTAGTTTTCATTTTATGAACATTTTTTTATTTTTTATATATTTATTTTTATGTTTGACCATGCATAACTTTTTTCAGTGTAGTCCGATTTCGATGATTCCTTTTAATTGATAGTGTATACCTCAAATTTGGTCCCATAAAAATTTCAAGAAAATATTCCACCCCTAAGGGTTGAAAATTAAGGGATGACAGTTTTTTTTTAGTATCGCCGTTTCGTAATCAATTTCTATAATAAATTTCTTTATTTAGGACAACATAAGATCCAGTGTGTTAGTAAGTTTCTTAAATATAATGTTATTAAGTAAGTAGGCAATAAAAAGCGAAAAAAAAATTTTAACAAAAAAGACAACCGCCTTCAAAAAGTATAAAATAACTTTCAATTCGCAAGTCGGTGGCAATACAAAACCAAAGCCGCCGACTTGCGAATTGAAAGTTATTTTATACTTTTTGAAGGCGGTTGTCTTTTCTGTTAATTTTTTATTATTATTTAAAAAACATATTCGCGGATCAAAGCTATTTGGTAAAATGATCAATATTTGTATTAGCGTTTGTTATTGACACTCGCGCATCCGGTACCCGAGTGGGCTGAATTGGTAAAATCACCGGTCATTATTTAATTTCATGCACACTACCATCAATGTGGGCTAAATTATCTACGGATATTATTCTGGACAGCCTTCACGATTGATTTGTGCTCCTTCAATTGTAAAAAAATACAGGTGGAATCGTCAGAATGTGCCTTTATGTTAAGGTGTTTTTTTTTTCGATAACCTTAAACAGGAGTGGGACAGCAACGGCTAGGCAAAAAAAACCTAAAATCTTAAACACAGTGTAATTAAAAATCGAAAAAAAAATCTAAAAAGTATTATAAATTTAAAGTTAGAACAATGAGTAACTATTTATTAATAACACCATAAAAATACAATTGGCATAGGTAACACTCGGAGATACCTAGGTAAGTAGCTAAAGAATATCGTTACATGATTGATGGCCGCTAATAAGCAAAAATAGTTATTTGTTATACAAGAGTGCAAAGTTGCTTTTTAACCGCGTGTTCAATTTTGATGACCGAGCAAGCGAAGGATTCTAAAATTGAATCACGAGCGCAGCGAGTGATTCAAAATTAGAATCCTGAGCGTTAGCGAGGGAATCAAAAGAGCACGAGGTGAAAAATCTTTGCACTCGAGTGCAACACGTAACTTTTCATTCCACCTCAGCGAGGAAATGACTAAATGCAAAAAAAAAAACGTTTACAAAGTCTGAGTTTTTAACAAATTAAAAAAAAGTTGTATGATATATTCGGCACCATAGAGGTAGCAGTAAATAGGTTTAATGTTTTTTTTTAATTCACAAACTTAGTGCACACGATGTTCTAAATTCAATTTACTTTATCCTCTAGAGAATAAAAACGGCTTTTCCACTCAGATATTGAAGATTAAAAATACTCTTTCCGAGATGGTGGGATGAAAAATATATTTGTCAAGAACCGCGTTCACAAACCTTGTTCGCCACATTGGTAGTATCGCAAACGAGGTTTGCGAACGTTATCATTGAAACTTTCTCAAAACCTCGTGTTACAGTCCGGAAGTTCGTGATTACGGTCCCAAAATGTATCGGAATCAGCGTGGGAAGGACATCAATCGTCGCCTTATAATATTTTTCAAGTGTACCTATATCGCCACTTCATCTACTATGTAAATATTATCCCTGGTTTTAAAAGCTTCACTCCGCAGTGAGTTACTTTATTTTCGCTTTTCAATAAATATTTTTACCCATCCTACAGCTACAGCGATAACAAACATTCATCATATATGTCTCGGTAGTCATAAATAAGACAGGGATTCATCATTATAAAAATGTTTCTGTAAGCGTCACTGAGTAGACCTGCGGCCGGTGGCTTCCTGATAAGATAACACTAATGTGATGAGTTAAACAAACTGTCAGCCTCACTTCGTGTGTCGGGAGGCAGTCACTCATCTCTCACGTTGACGTTATGACACGGTGACACCTATGCAAATTATGTTCATGAAAATTATGATTTTGTTGTTGTCTCTATAAATTCTTTGTAATCTCGACTTGACAAGCTTACACTGGATATGTACAGAAAACCATAAAACATACACTTTATCAGCACTTTAACATATTACCTGCATTCATTACAAAGAGACACAAACTTAAGCATTTGTAAATATTGTGGCGACTAGTTAGTAATCGTAAAGTCCACGCCCATTTGGCAGTAAACTAAACGACGCTTGATGACGCGACAATGACGCTCGCTCACTGTTCCCACACACACGTGTTTTTCATTAGCAATTTGTGGGTGTTTTTGCGATATTTTCTATCGTCAAAACTTATTATATTAAACAAAATATTTACTTATTTAAAAAATAGTCACATGCGTAAATTAAAATCTAAGTCAATGACCTATTTATTGCAAAGCTAGGTACTTAAAAATAAAATAAATTGTATTAAAAAATAATTAACCGCAATAACTTAATGTTATACCATTTGTTAACGATGATGACAGAAATTGAAAGCTATTCCAAACTAGGGAATTCCTTTGCGGATGATTCTAGAATTTTGATATTATATTATACAATCGTACCTACTTTCCTTTCCTTTTGTTTAGTTTACGCAATGTCATATTTTTAGTTGTCCGCAGCTCTACATAAGACACATAGGTAGTAGGTACATAGATATACACAAACATAGAGACAATATTTGTATAATTACTGAAGTTTACTCAATAGGCATGTACATAATACAAATGTAAGCGGATATATCACTTTAGATGTAAAAAAAGATTTTTAAAACTAAGTATATAAATATTTACTCTTTAACAATGTATGTACCTATGCCCACTAATATCAGGAAAAAATAATCTTGTATTTAGTCATTTTTATTGAGTATGCCTAACAAATTATGTAAATAAGGTTACAATTTACTGATTTGTTGCCCCGTAAATGAAGTCATATACTTAAAGCTTTTGGCACAAACTTAAGATATGGCTTTGAGTTCACAGGTAGGTATCTAACTTATTTGGACTTCTTACTGCCACACTCAGAGACAACACTTAATAATAATGAATCATTAACTTTAATGGACCAACATAACTTGGAACGCTGTCAGTCAAAAATATTGTTGCTGACATGTGCCAAGTTATGTTGGTCAATTAAAGTTAATGATTAATTATTATTGAGTGACGTCTCTGAGTTTGGCAGTAAGTCACCTACCACGTCTAAACCGTACCTACTCGCAAGATTACAGAATAAAGTTGCCGGATCTCTACACAATTTGATTGGTATTACTCTACGTACCTCGTACAAACAGTTTGGGTTGATCCAATGAAATAAATTGATTAATGAAGAAATAATTGCTTCTCCGATAGACAGTCGCTCCATGTAAAACACTGGTATTCAGCTGCATCCGGTTAGACTGGAAGCCAACCCCAATGTAGTTGGGAAAAGGCTAGGCAGATGATGAATTGCTTCTAAATCGAAAGTAGACCCTATGCAGCACCACACTTAATTTATAAAGGCAGTAGCAATCGGTGTTACTGCTATATACAGCTATTCGGCCAGACACAGACAGCCTGTTGTTAAGGCACAATAGTCTTTCAAAGAATATGCGAGGGAATAAAACATAAATCTTATATAAATAACCGGTATCATTATGTGCCATCAGTTATCAGATCAGCTGGTCAGTATATCGCACTTCTGGGCAGCTAACAATCGACCTAATGTTCATGTTTGTGTGTCAATGAACGACCAACAAAAAACAACAGTTAGTTGATTCAGTGGCGTGCGCTTTGATAGGAGAAATTTTAATCTTTGGTCTGTTTTGTGGATAATATTTGCTGCTGTGCAACTTCAGTCTTTAGTACCTACAATCTTTCATTTAATAAGCCAACTAAAATTTTGGGATTTGACCTGTGACCTTTAGTACAAATAACACTTGGGAGACTTCAACCCCAGGTTTTATTATTTCATTACTACATGACATAAATGTACATGTAGGAATCGAAGAGTTGGAACCCTAACCTTAGATAACGTAGACGTCAACCAATTAAACAGATTTTCTTGTATTGACAAAAAATCTGCTTCGTCGTGCGTCGTAGAGCTCTACCTTAATCGACGTGTTTTAAATACAAGTTAATAAAATACACGCGGACGATCTTAATAAACGATTTTTCCGTGTCTTGGTTAGATGCACCAGACTTAAAGGAAAACTGAATTCTAGTAGAATTGCGACAAATAAACGTTCTCTTGTCAGATTGGGAATCCCATTTTGCAACCGCAAACAAGAATTCTGTACCTGCTTGTATCAGTATACCTGCGTGAAGCGGTGAAAGGAGTTCCATTCTAAGAATATGTATTAGTATTAAATTAAACTATTTTGCAGGTCCCTCGACTTGGACGGAGAAGTTCCCGGAAGCGCGTGGCGCCCGACAGAGTCCTGTAGACATCGATACGGCAAAGAGTAGCAGTGGAGGCAGTGCGCCCCCTCTCAAGTTCCGCTACTCCGTCAACCATCCCCGCTCCATTGTGAACCCTGGCTACTGCTGGCGCGTCGACGAAAACGGTTATGATTCGGGTATGTTTAGCAACACAATTGATAATACGTACAGTCAGTCTTCAAGAAGTGAATCAATGAATGTACGGTGGTACTTAAAGTGACTAAAACAAAATTGAACAGTCGGTAACTCGGCTAACTAACAGTCGGCTAACTTACCACCCACCGTCTTTACCTTGCGAACCTGTAAGCATCCGGAGGTCACAAGCAAACGAAAAAGGACCAAAACCCTACCAATTTATTTATTTGTTACTAATATTATGTTTATTTTGTTATATTTAACAATGCATTAAGTCATTATTAGTGACCTGACGTCCAGCTATCAAAAAGGGTACAAATAACACCAAATCATAGGAGTCACTTTTGCGTCTCCAGGGTAGTGTGATTGTGTGGCAATGGTGCCAATTCTGTTGTACACGAACTCAATTAATTTTATGCTATTAATATCTCTTTCTCTCCAATAAAACAAGAAAGAGACATATATTAATAAGAGGTGTCAATTTAAGTTGATCTAAAATGTTCATACAATTATAGTTGTCATTTCAGAACGTATTGATTAAAAACACTGCGAAGTTCAAGGGAAAAATTAATTTGACATCTCTAACTTAGTTTTTGTCTGTCGCCGTCCTTTTCTTCAGCTGCCTGGTAGTAAGAGATGCCAAATGCCTAATTTTAATTTAGTTTGTGAACAAGGGAATCGGCACCATTAGCCACTTGTAAAGTTGTAGATAACTGAACGCTGTGGAGGACTACATTGACTCAGCCTTCATATTGATGAAAATGCTTGTAATCACAAATTAATATTATTCATCATAAATCTTATATTATAATTGCCTGAATTATAGATGCAGGAAACACTAATCTGCTCCTCCTATACATATAAATTATATATATATGATTATATATGATTATATTATTATATCATTTAAGAACAAACGGCTCAACAAAAAACAGTCAAGGTTATCAACGCAAACTCAGTATGAATCTGCCAATTTTTGAGCATTTTAATGATACCTACCTACGTAATAATACTATGTGTCCTATTAACATTCCATTGGATATCCCTTGAATTCCTGATAGGTTGTAGGCACCTATCAACATGAATGATTTGTTTACCAGCGTATTTATATAGTACAACGGGAATAGAGACAACTCGGATGATATAAACGTGTAAAAGGAAGTTGTAAGTCCTCGCGCAAAGTGAGGACCAATTTGCATTTCCATCGACACGACGAGCGACACGACGGGCGGGCGTACCCTCGCGATGACTCACCATCGTATCACTTGTTCAGTGTCCCACGCAATTTCGTGTGTGCAACAAAAATATCATGTGGATTCGGAGGGTTACTAGTAATTACTACCCTGCCTAAACGGGGAAATTTGCAATTTGGACGTGACGTCAGCTTTAAACCCTTTTCCGCACCGCATTTTTTTACTTAAGTTAGTCAAAAATCATCATATCTCTACTGCTCGTAACATTAATATCATATAAGAACTCACCAACATTCTAGGTTATCTGCTGTTAATAATCTGCGTCGATCCCCAAGACGCCTGCTAAGCATAGGGATTATGGCAAACCCCCTTATGGTTGAGGCTTTTGTTCAACAGTGGACGTCTTCCGGCTGTTGATGATGATAAAAAATATACGTCATAATGTGGAGGTTAACTTGAAGACATTTATTTACAGAGCTCCGAGGCGGCCCTCTCGGCCATGACGTATACAAACTGCAGCAGTGGCACTGCCACTGGGGCGCAGTGAACGGCGAGGGCTCCGAGCACACCGTAGACGGCCGCTCCTTCTCTGGAGAGCTGCACCTGGTGCACTGGAACACCACCAAGTACAATAGCTTTCAAGAGGCTGCCGGACAGCCTGATGGACTCGCCGTTTTAGGCGTATTGTTGATGGTGAGAATACTTAAACATTTCTCTTATAGCTAGTCTTCTCATAGGTTTAGTAGAGTCGTCTTCCAAATATGGAACGATTGCCGTTCATCGATTCCAATATATCCCAAAATTAGACGCCTGTGTAAAAGATACTAAGTAATGTAAAGATATGACAAAATTCAAATATGTATTAAGCTCTCGCCAGTATTATACCATCATATCCATAAAGCTCTGGATTAGGAACTGCATGGTTATATGAATCAATTTGCGTGGTTTAAAGAATGAGCCACGTTTATATTTTTTATACCTAAGTACCTAACTAGGTAGTAACTATACCTACGTACGTATCTATATTAATTGCAGATAATCATAATATTAAAGAAAATGAATGAAAAATAGACATGTCTGATGCAAAGGTCACATTAAAAAACAGTGACATGTTGGAAAAAATTACCTAATTGACACGATCACTTTATTACTTATCTACTTATCATAATTTTAATCATAAACTTAGCTTGTCTACGTTAAGGTTCTAATCTTTGACGGCGCTGCCTGTAGGAATTGAATTCCTAGAGATCTCGTGATTACAAAGACTCAAATTTAATCGAATCTCCAATTTCATTTCAAAGATGTGATTGTTAACTAACTGTTACGAAAGTTACTGTAAGATTTTATAGGAAGTAAGTACCTATCTAAGATCAAACAGCAAATTAACAAAAATTCTTTACTCGTATAATAATGACTCCGTATTATTTGTCGTAAACGTATCTAATTTGTCTCGTGGTTAAAGTTCATTATTGGCAGATTAAAATACATTAAAGTGAATTGATTTCATACACGGTTACCTTTTATAAGTGGGAGAGGAGATGAGTGCGATAACAAGACGCTCATTCGCGCTCACAGTAACTTTCTCTTGCCAAAGCGAACAGCGGTACAGCAGCGTTACAATGATGACAGTATCATTTCTTTTAAAACATTTCATGACGCTTTCTCATCCCGCATGGTAACTTAATTTGAACATCATACTGATTAACCTCGTGGCCTCGTCGCCAAGCTAAGTTACATACTCTATGGAATTACGTATAGAAGTCCGTCATGTGACCGTGGCGTACTGGGCACATTTTGGTTTGTCATCTATACCTACATGACTGTGGCGTATACACATAAGCGGGTCGGCGCATTCGGTTCGATATGTGTAATACAACAACGTTACCAAAACTTTTATTGACAAAGTGTAAGTGTGGGGAGCCTTATATTTCACAGGTAACAAACCGATTTAATGTATATCGAAGTGACTCAGCGACGTACATTTTCCAACAATTTAAAATAACTAAGAGCTACATTATTTTGGGTAAACTGTTTACAATTGTACTGTAGAGTTTGTAAACACTCGAATACACTTATATGCACCGCCCCTAATATACAGAATTTGTGAGTGAGCTTCACTTAGTTTATATGAATGTGAGGGTTTCATGTGAATTTTATTCATTTAAAACATTCATTTCATTAATAAGATAACTATAAAAGGTCTATACTTCGGTGTTTTCATGTATTTCTAGAGTTCGAAACGCTGTGAGCTCCTAAAAGAATATATTTGTTTAGATATTAGTGATTCCTATTTACCTTCCTAGGTACCTACGGTTTGAGAAATTATGTTTGGTTTCTCGTTCAGCCAATCAACCATCAATTTTCAATAGGTAGGTACCTAACCTACGCCGTAAAGCGATTTCGCTAAGTTAATATTGCGCTTCGCGTGAAGAAGGCTATTATGTCACCGAAGCCTTACATAAAAATCCTGTTAACTGCACTGTGTTCTAATGTAGTGCACATGTCAATGAGTTAGTGCATTATTTATTTACATGGTATTAGGCTGTTGTAGGTTTAATAATTATGTTACCATGTACCTAAGTATACCAGATAGGCAATAAATTCAGTTAACGTTCATTAATTTTTTTAACTATGGATTATTATTAGATATTAAAATTAGGTAGGTACCTACTTCTAAAATTTTAAAACCATTTTCCTGTTTTATCGAAACGTATTTCATAGGTCTACCTAGGTAGGTAGGTTAACATAATACTAACCCACTTCGGTTATTTTAATGTAATCCGCGATAACAGGTCGCAATCTGAATACAATAAGTCTCATTTGAATTTTACTTCATGAACACGTTCCTCAATAATGCTACTACAGGTGTAGCGAATCAAGCGAACAATCAGTCTGCAAGCCAATAGAACTCTGTCTGCTGGATATTCGTTATGCAATGAAATAGATTGTTATTTGGCTCTAATCATTGTTTTTTTCTGTACAGTGTGGTTCAAAGCATGATGAATTGGACAAAGTGATACGGTTGCTTCCGTTTATCACTCATAAAAATGACAAGGTGACCCTGTCTGACCCGCTGGACCCGCTGAAGCTGCTCCCGCATCAGGTCGCGTACTGGACTTACCCCGGCTCCCTCACCACACCTCCCTGCACTGAATCCGTGACATGGATCCTGTTCAAGCAGCCTGTACAAGTCTCTGCTGAACAAGTGAGTTCAAGTTTAATATTAAGCTATAGCAAACAAACCATTTGCATCGTATCAAAAGGTCTTTGGTTTAAATGCATTGTTTGATAATGATGATGGCACGTCACATTTGTTTAATTGCTTGATAATGTTCAAGTGCTGATATAAACATATTGCCTACCTTATGACGACTAAACTTAACAATTTCAAAATGAATTTCCTTCCTCATAATAGACTACCTACTAGGTACCTACTGATTAAACAAATCGTTCAACTTTAAAACGCACACACACACACACAGCAGAAAAAGTTTGAGGGTAAACGAGTAGGGAATAAGGTACCTGTTAACCTGTGCCTGGAATGGATAGATGACACAAGCACTTAAGGAAGGCTGGTACATACCTAAACAAAAAATTAAGCAAAAAAGCTTTCCAAAAATGCTATCTGTTTCATACTGCTCGCTCTGCCCCCCTTTGGGTGAACAATACAAATACAATATGGCTCTGCCCTCCGACCCGTATCGTGCGATAGAGAGAGTTGCAACTCTAGCAGGCTATTACCTACATTTCCTTTTTGAAATATGGTTTTGGGCGATAACGTTTTTCTCCTCCTAAATCTAATTTTGGTCTTCTTAGATTCAGTACACCTTAATCTAGGTCTGTACGTTTTGCTTTTTAAGTAATTCAATAAAGTTTAATTTAAAAAAACAAAACGCTCGAGGTAATTTTGAAGTCAAAAATGTAGATATTCTAAATATCTACATTTTTGACTTCAAAATTACCTCGTGTTAATTACTTCTATCGTATCGCATATTTCTTTAAAATTAAAACGTACAGACCTAGTCTTTCATTATAGCTAAAACATTTCAAAAATTATGAAAATTGGATAAAGTTTACGGGGGGTAAACCGTTATCGCTTTTTGTATGAAAATTTACAGCCTCACAGTCCTCTTAATAGAAGGTACCTAGCGGTCTTTTGCAAATTTATAATCGGATTACGAAGTAGGTAGGTGGGTGTATGACGCTATAGAAACTAGTAAACGATTATTTGTATGTACCGGTTGCCGATGCACGCAGCGTTCAAGTATCCACGGACTAAATAATAGCAGACGTCCGTTCACGACCTACTTTAGCAGCTACTACTTTCCAAATAATCATTAGGTGAAATATGTTTTACAAATGCGTATTACAGTAACGATTAATTAACTGCTAGAATTAATAAATGTAAATAAAAAAGATAAAATGTTTGCCTTGTTCTTTTAGACTCTCTAATTAAGCTTTTAATAACTTCCTCTTAGGTTACTTTAGAGCTGTTGGCTATAAAAACGTTTGTAATTAATGACATAACTGATTGGATTTCAGTTGGCTTCGATGCGGAAACTGAAGTGCGGTGAGGCGTCATGCGGCGTGGAGGCTATGGAGGTCCTGCACAACTACAGGCCGACGCTGCCGCTCGGCAACCGCGAGCTGCGTGACTATGGCGCGGGCAACTAACAGCGGCGTCTCCGACCACGGCCCCATCACCGCGGTGATGCGCTACCACACGGTATCAAGATACAATCAGACACTGAGCTGCCAATTGTGCAGTTGCTCCTGAAACTATAGTGCCTCTTCGCATTCCGGCGAGCTAATCTAACGGATGACACGTGGAAACTCTTATAATGGTGCCTACGCAATGTATGTCCAGGATAATACGAATCTCGTCATAGCTATGTATGTAGTACCTAGTTGCAGTTCTAAGAGAAAATAATCTCCGATCCTAAATACGCCCCTGTTGTCTTGTTAAATACAAAGACAGGGCATACGGTTGGGTGTTTTACAGATTTTTAGAGACTCGTTGCGTAGTTCGACGCATTTGGATAACCAACATTCAAACACATTCGCATTTATCATGTTAATCAGAAATAGTAATACAGTAAATATTATTATTTAGGAGTTCAGATGTGTGTGCGTATGTTTATATGGACTGACTGATGCAGCTTATGAAGACACGGTGATCAAGTGCCTCCACTACTTCGAATAAAGTGTTATTTACTTATATTGTTTATATTAAATAAGATATCTATAACATTTAAAATAAGTACACTTTTAGAATCACTCAAAAGTGTATGAAAGAAAATATTTTTTTAACATAGATAGGTAGGTATGACATTAATAATAATGACGTAATCAGATTTTCATAAATAACGTTTTACTTAAGTTTTATATTATGAATAATTATGATAATAATGTAACTTTGGTACTTACCTTTATGAACCTACATAAAGGTCCTATAGCTGCTACTACAATAAATACTGGAGTAACGCTAAATTCAACTGATCAAAAGCGTAAAATAAAATCAATGTAAACAGAAGAAGCATGATAAGCGTCCACAAAAACGCCCACACTAGTTCTGATTGAAATATGAGCGTAGTTGTAACATAAGATGCCCACTGTGAGCTGTGTCTCGAAACTACATTAGAATGAATTAGCGTAATAAAGGTGTATTAATGTTTTTATTTACATACACATCATGTGATTTGGTCCAAGCAAATTACAATTTATCATTGATCTCTATCTTTTGATGACTCTGCCATCGACCGGACAAGTCTGTCATTAAATCAAGTCGACTGTAATCAAAGCAGTGTCTTGACTGATCAACTTACATAATACGTAATAAGTTAAGTATTGTATGTACCTACCTAAAACAAGAGTGCCTCAAATGTATAACGTCATAGTTATGTTAACTGGGACGTCATACGATAAATTTTAATGTATTTATGTCATTTAAATAAGGTGTTGATAAAGCTTAAAAGCAATGTACACAATAAATAATAGTCTTTAATTATATTTTGTTTTATTTAATAACAATCTCACTACATCTAATAAGGATAACGCGATGTACTGAAAATGCCGAACCGAATGTGTGCCTACCCGCGTTTGTGTAGGTATATCTACCCTCAGCGGACAGCAAAAACACAGTAAAGATATCTTTTCTGTGGCAAAAGGGCCGAAAACTTTTTTCCCTGATAACAGTTACAAATACCCCGGTCGGATAGTGTTATTGGGTAATTTTTTTTAAAACTCATAATTATGGTTCCGATCCCAATCGGAAGCCAAATTAAGGGTTTTAAAAATATAGATAGGTGGATAGGTATGAGACCTTTAAATCGAGTACTGCGCAAGTCAAATCAAGTCTGTGTCAAGTCTCATCTTTCGTGGCACGGACTGTACTTAGAGACAGATTGCCTCTAGGTTTATGCGATGGTCTCCATTGATGGATGTGTTATTGACTAGGTACTGTTGCTAACTGCACTGTTTTTCTTCCTTGTGCTATGTCGTGCTGTCAGTGGACATCATACCTAAAATGTAAGTCCTTGTACACAAAACTGCGATGCGACGTCGCATCGCACACATCTGAAAGAGGCAGAGAGAGCTCGTAGCCCGTCGTAGGTAACCTCAAGCAGCAAAATGTAGTCCTGTACATATCTTAGGAGTATTAATGTTTTACTCCTATAAAAATCCTACAAACGTTAATAGTGCCGCATTTGGGCGCAGTTAATAGGAGTATTTCGCCCTTTTAGTAGTTTTGTCACTATCGGGTAAAATGCAATTCGGTTTTATAAAGATCCGGTAAACGCACTGGATCCGCTTGATTACTCCTGCAAAGATATAGCGCGTGCCATTACTGGTGTTATAAGTCCTGGAATAATCTGGTACCTGCTGCTACCGGTGTAATTGACAAAAGAGATGAGATATTTCTTTTTCTGGTTAGTACAGTGCGTATTTAGTGGGAATATTTCAAACAAAAAAAATGGAAGTAGTCCACATGAATCTATTACAGCATACAATTAAATTTTGTTTCTTGACTGTCGTTTTGAATGCCTACTCAACTTGCGAAAATAATTTTATTGATAAATTTATCGATGATAATCGACATATTTTTATGCCCCTTTAAAATTAAACTTATATATTATTTGTATTTTCAATAAAAATAAACAAAATACTTAGCCGCCATCATCACGCCACAATATGGAGCTTCTCGGGAGCTTTTTACGACTATTTAGTACAAGTAAAACTATTACAGGACATACCATATTCACCATATTAAATTTTTAGGGTTCCTTTACAAAAATATTATGGGTAGAACCGCATCTCTAAAATATCCATATAATTTTATTTTATTTATAATCACTGAAAGCTCAGTTATGACTAAATGTGATCTATTCTTCTTATTCGTCAACATTCAGATGAGTTTTCTTCGCCATTTTCGAGGTCTATCTCGATTTCTCGTTGTACGAAACCATCCCAAACTTTGTCAGACTCTGTTTGATTCAAGCAATCCAGTAATAACAAATATAGGACGCATAGTGGTACAATTTTACCTATAAAAATCGGTGGGCGTGCTAGTTTGGAGCCTAAAATCCATTAGAAGTCACGACTAAGACCAATCAACCCTGTAATATATTACCTATAGCAGCTATACCTAAGACGTACATAGGAGTACTCATGTCTTTTAAAGGAATGAAACACGACGTTAAAAATAATATACAATGTTATTAAATTTGTTAATAGGATGAAAATGACATTATGCTAAATCGTTTTATTAAACACTTTTATAGGACTACAACTCTAGTTACAATATTATAAAGTGATCCTGCAAACGTTTATAAAATTACGTTATAGAATCAAAAGTGCTTCTAGCGCAACTCGCATCATAAGATGCTGTATTAGGATGAGTGATCTTTGACAAACCGTTGACTGGATTCTTATAGGACGTTTTGTCTTATTAGTTAATGATTATAGGAGAATTTTGCTACTTGGTACAGTTTTACTCAGCAGATTACTGCGATGCGATGCGGCGTCGTGTGTACACGCCCTTAGTAGTGAAACTAGCTGTCCTTAAAACACGGTCTAAAATACGCTTTGGCATAACAGTTTTGGCATAATTTGATTTGCCATAACAATATTTTGCCATATTCTTTTTTTGGCATACACTTTATATTGGCATAATTATCTTGAAGGCTAATTTGTTTTGGCGTAAATTTATATCGCATAATGTTACTGTGCAAATCTATTGTACGAGCGTGAGCGTTTCATGAACTGCTGGATGGTGGGGAGTAAAAAATTAAAAATGTACTACAAAAGTTACTGGCAGAAACGAACTCCACGTAGTGTTCTCTGCCCTAGCCCTACAGTGTTACCTAAGCCCGCGTAGGCGCGTAAGGGAGAGGCGTCCCGCGAGCTGAGGAGCAGGTGGTTTTGGTGAGCGTAAAACACATCTGCGACGATAAGGTCGTGTTAGATGGGGTGAAAAAAGGTATTATTATCAAAATAAATTTAAATTTCACCATTTCAATAAAATAAAGCTTCATTATTATCAAAATTACAGTTTTGTTATCCAAGAGGGTAAAGGAGAAAGCCTATTTTCGTATGGAGATCCGTACCAACTTGCGTCAAACCAAAGTTACTCTCAAGAGTATAGTTTTTTATTTAACTTTTCACTACAAACAAGATTTTGGCAGTATTTAATCTCATTTTTTTAATATTCGAAAAAGTTAGAAAACACCTGATTATATTTTCTAGCAATTTTTAGTCGTGATTACAAAAATTTATTTATTATACATAAAGGTATGCGTTATAAGCCGCATTGCTCATTGCATATTATAGAAATACTACCAGTGTGCGATAAGTAGAACCCGGACTCCTTCACCGCTGGCAGAGTGTGCCACTTAGGAGGAGCCGCGCTGAGCCCTCGTCTCAGAAGTAGGCTGTGACCTGTCGCTGCCAGCCGTGGTCAAGTCGATGGTCGGCAGCGCAGAGTCCTGGGACGCGGGGGTTTCCTTCTGCGAAACAGTCATGTCGAGATGCGCCCGTACGCTTGCGCTTGCCGTTCTCGCCTATAAGTATTGTACGTTATGCGATGGTTTCAACTTATCGCGCACAGGGAGTATCTTTACGTTCTACCTAGGCCTACCCTGGAGAACATGACCTTAAGACTTCAAAGTCGCATTGCTTAACAACTTACTGCGTGTGTTAGTTCAATTTATATCCATAAATCACTTACCTACATACTGACAAGGTAACACAAATAAAGAATATTTTTTAAATTGTTAGATAGAACATTTATTTTTTTAGGTATATTTTAAATATGTGTGGTATTATAAACATTACACACGATCAACAATACTTTACTCCTCATAGTCACGGAGAAATCATCTAAATATGACGCTGGGGCATTGACGTCATTGTATCGGGCCTAGCTGAGGTACCACAGTACCGTCATTGTATGGGCGCAGCATCCCACCGTCCGTCTACCGACACGGCAGTTGCAGCAGTATCCGACAATTGCATCATGTGTGTAGACAACTGCCTGAATTTACATTAATTCTAGTATAACCTTTGTGTGGCCCAGTACATAAAACTACAAAATATACATATGTAATCTCTTCCGACCGGATATCGGTCACGGCGGCCAATCTCAATGGAGATCAGTCAAGTACGCAGAAGATATTATACTGCACAAGTGTGTGCGTAAACACCGATGCACTCCCTCTTCCCTCACTCTCATAGTCCGGTGGGACGGCAATCCGACACGACCGGAGAGAGATCAGGCGCCAGGACCAACGGCTTTACGTGCTTTCCGAGGCACGGGGGTGTTACACCGCCAACTTCCAAACTCCGGGCTGTTAAACTGAGAAATTCTTAATAGAAAAACCCAATAACACTTTGCCCGACCTGGGAATCGAACCCAGGACCCCACGCTCAGCAGTCGCGCTTGCGACCACGAGACCAACGGGGTAGTCAAATATACGTAAAACAACGTACGTATGAATACGTTGATAAATGTTTAATGAACCAACTAACCAAAGTAGGTGCCACCTAGCAGTTGAATACTTCGCGTATATTATTGAGCACACTTTTCACCGAATGTATGAGTTCCTTGATGTCGCCAACGAACAGTTGATACACCACCGCCGACTATCCTCTGAAGTAAAATTGTCTATTTGATCCATTTTTAACAAGCCAGGCACCATGAACTCCGGCCGGGTGGCTACAAACAAAGTCACTATCTCGACAAGGCACTGCAGAGTCACTATCTCGATACATCACGACACAATTCTCAACACTCATCTCATCTGCTTAGCCTTTTCCCAACTATGTTGGGATCGGCTTCCAGTCTAACCGGATGCAGCTGAATACCAGTGTTTTACATGGAGCGACTGCCTATCGGACCTCCACAACCCAGTCACTGGGTAACACGATATAACGCTTGGTAAGACTGGCTGTCAAGAGTTTCTGGCTTCTGGCTACCCATAACGACTGCCAAAGATCTACGCTAGGCTTTTACGTGCTTTTCGAGGTACGGAGGGAACTCGATATGAAATGGATGGTCACCCATCCACAGACCGACCGCAGCAAGCGTAGCCTAACCTTTTTACCGATCGAACTGTCCGGCTTTTACTCAGCCACGAGTTCCTACCTCCCACTATCTCAACACCATCAACAGTTATAGACGTAGTAAATTAATGAATTAATAATTCAATAAAACTATCAGAACGACTCAAAGGCAGGCAAAAAACATCGATCGATACAAATATCGACAAAACCCCATAACCAAATTGACACCAGATTTTGTAAAAATGGTAGATCTACGTACATTTTTAGAATAAAAAATGCGAGTACTTAATTGTTATTTAAAAATGTATATTTGTAATGTTTATACATATTTTTATTAATAATACCAGCCTATTATTGTCCCACTGCAGGGCAAGACCTCTTCTCATACAGAGAAGGTAAGAACTGATGACCACGTGCGCTCAAGGCGGATTGGCGATTTCAGACTTATATCAATATAACAAACTTGAGTTATTTTAAAATTAAATATGTTGTGCTACGAAAGTTAGTGACAGAAACGAATCGCTGCAAAACCCACTCCACATAGTCTTGTCTGTTCTACACCTAGAGTGCAATCCAAGCCCGCGTAGGCGCGGGGGCGAGGCGACCCGCGAGCTGAGGAGCAGGTAGTTTTAACGCTCGACGGAGCGTAAACCACATCTGCGACGATAAGCTCTGGGACCGCAGGAGCCCCGCAACGCCGGAGCCGTGACAGAAGTCTATCAAATCTACATGACAGCCTCCTTCCCTGCTCTCTCTTTTACACACATTACCGGATACCGAATGCGTATTCGGTATTGTATAGAAACCTAGGCAATGTATAAAATAAATAATACATATTTCATACATTACCTACCCGTTTTAGGCATTGTATACATTGCCTAGGTATTGTATAGAATATCGGATTATACAGATTGCCGGTATACGTATTCACGTAAAAACAAGGCAAAAAAACACAGCAGAGTCCACGAGTCAGACACACCCCGATTTTTTGAGATAGCGAAAGGACAAACGATTTTGCGGAACAGGAAAAATCACCTTAATTACATTAAATATATTTATTGGAGGCTTGTATTCACACAGCACCATGTTGTACAAAAAAGCATTGTTCAAGCAAACATTTAACTTAATTAATTTGTTCCAACAGTCTTGCTTATGATTATGAAGGCAGTTTGTTTTGTATCTAGGTATAATTATCTAAGAATAATACAAAAATGGCTTTCAAAAATGCTATTCTTTGTGATTTATAACTATGTTTTTGGTTTCAGATATTGTATAAAACTTACAAACCCTATCTTTATAATTTATAAAAAAAATGTCGATGTAATCTTACGTACATGCTAAGAATCACTGTTATGAGTGCAGTCAATGCTACTCGTATCTCTATAAAAGCAACTATTAAAATGAATATGAAATCAAATTGTCAAATCTCATTTTTCTTTTATAAGATAAAACATATTATTATGTAGGTAACTTGTATGGTACGGACAGCATCATCAATTAGTTATACCCTTTTAAAAGGTGCTTTAATGCTCTACTCCACCAAGATCACTCCACCTCTCCAATGTAAACAAAATTAATAAAAATATATACTTTACGAATAACACAATCAATCCAAATAAAATAGTTTAGATGATAGATTTAACAGTTGTCTGGGTGGAGTAATAAGTGGCATGATTGAATGATTAATGCCGTTGTCTGTACATCATAAGATTTCCATATATTTTGATAAAACTATACCCATACTACATTAAAGGATTACAATTGGCAAGTAACTAAATAATTTAATTAATTAATAGGTGGGTGGGATTCCTTTCGAGCATCAGGACTTACAGGACACACTAAAATTTAATCAGATCATCACTTTCATCTACTTGGTCTCTGCTGGTATTATTGGTAGTAATCTCAATAGTTGGATTTTGGACATCAATATTTTTTTGTGATGTTTTTCTTCTAGGCGGAATTGGTGTTTCATCTAAAATACCAGTTGTACCTAAGTTTCTACTTTGTTCCGCAAAAAATTTTACATCTTGATTTATTTCGGCTCGTCGACTACTCGGCGACAATTTGGTTCTGACGGGCGGACTTGGCGCAGTTCTAGAATACATCGGACGATTATCAAATATAGATGTATGCATTGGATTCATACTACCAGGTAATAAGGCTGCTGTTTTACTTCTCCCGAGAGAGTACACTTCGCTAGAATTTTCTTCTCGTTTCTCAGTAGTTTTTTTATGATCATCGGTGTAAAAAGTCGCCTTTTTGGTGTATTCTGAATGGAAATGTTTATAAGCCTGAACATCTGATTTGCTTCGTTCGAGTGTAAATGCACCATTTGTATGTAGATGACAACTAAATGAACTAGTGTTCACAGTGCATGCAGGTGCTGTTGAGAATGGTACTGCAGGTGCCCACAAACATGCTCCCTCATTTCTTGGTACTAGCAGAAGAGGATCCTACGAAAATAATTTATGTAGTTATATAAATATTTAATTTGATAAATACATATGTATTATATTATATTTTTGATAAATTGTATTTTATCACAAAATCATATCATTAATCTTTAAAGTACCTAATCATTTTGCTTAAAGGTATTTCAGATAAGACAAGATATTTCAGATCTATACATCTATACAAATAAATAAAATTGAGGTGTCTGTTTCTATTGTCAAAATAACAGTTTTTGACTAAATGCAATTTTTGTTTTTTTTTATTATTATTTTATAGGCTTTCGTTTGACCGCACGCGCATCACCTGATCTTAAGTGATGATCCGGCCTAAGTTGGAACACGCTTGCCTAGGATGAACCGGTTCACTCGTGCCTTGAAGATACCCAGATTATACTTATCAGGGAACAGAGAGGACTATTAGAAATATTATTCGACCAGGAACTTTAGCAGTTCGATTAACTGCTAATATAATTGCAGGACATTTATTAATAACTCTTCTAAGAGGTACTGGACCTAATATAAGATCTTATTTTATTATAATTTTAATTATTATTCAAGTTTTACTATTAATTTTAGAATCAGCAGTAGCCATTATTCAATCTTATGTTATTGCAATTTTAAGAACTATATTCTAGAGAAATAAATTAATGAAAACTAATTTTAATCACCCATTTCACCTGGTAGATTACAGCCCATGACCTTTAACTGGAGCTATTGGAGTTATAGTTTTAGTTACTGGTATAGCAAAATGATTTCATAATTTTAATATAAACTTATTGATATTAGGTTATCTTATTACTATTTTAACCATATACCAATGATGACGAGATATTTGTCGAGAAGGAAGTCTTCAAGGTAAACATACTATTATAGTAACTAAAGGACTTCGTTGAGGAATAATTTTAATCAAATAATCAATTTTTAAATTTTGTTTATCTGTTTGTTCCAGCTAATCTCTGCAATAGCTGCACCGATTTTGACGGAACTTTTACTGGCAGATAGCTGATGTTATAAGAAGTAAATTAGGCTACTCTAATCTTAAAAAAAATTGTAAACCGCGCAAAAAAATTGGAATACCAGCTGATATCCAACAATCACACGGACCAGATTGCGCACTTCAACTAGTATTATAATAAGACTGATATTAATGTCTAAATGATTACCTTCCCAGTGATTGCAAATATTTTAGACTGCAGTGCATGAAGCCTGTTGCGTAGATATTCATACGAACATTCCCTTAATTTCATGACCCACTGCACAACATTATCCTCAGCACGGGCAGCAAATACATGTCGTTTTTCAGGTTCATCTCTGTAATTATTATAACAGATATGATAGAATAACAAAGGTTAATCAGGCAAATAATAAAATTATTGATTACAAGCATTAACATGTTTTAAAATAAGATAAAAATCTTTTTAACTTATAAAATAATAAACTTACATAAATGATATTGAAAATGAAAAAGGTATACTCTGTCCATGTTCCATCTGTATTGAAGAATTTTCTAATATAAACATTCCTGCCGGACATTTTGTATCAAACTTGCCCATCTCACTTATTTTAAAATAAAATAAATAATTATTTATTAGCCGAAACCATCTCTCCTTGAACACTGAAATGAAATAAACATAAAATATTATACCTACTAGTAAAATAGAGGTTGTTATATAACTATGTAATTAACATAATATTAAATATTTATAAAAAGTGATTGTGTTTTCTATTGCGGTTATATAAAACCAAAAGTATGTAAACAGTATTCACTTCAATCATTCTAATGCTACATTAAGTTACTGGATAGAATGTTAGGTGAATGATGTTTTGTGTTATCTTGGTATTTTATGTTCGAGAAATAGATCATAATTTCTATAACAATCGATATAATAATACTAAAGGGGCCAGCCGACTGCATTAACCAAAATCTACAACCTACACCTGAACTGGCTCTTGATAGGCAATGAGATCAAGGGCATTAGGTTGCTATTTCTAAAGTAGTGCTTCTGGGCACAGTGCTTATTCCTCTCTCTGGAGCCCTGAATGGTAGATGTAATGTAGCCCCTAGCTTGGACCATGTACCAGATACTGTTGGGACACTATATAATTGTTTTTATAAGCAAAATTAAAAAAAATGCATCTAGGTATTTCATATTGCTTTAAAAGGAATCTTGTTTTGAAATTGAATTGAATTGTTTTAAAAGGAAGGCATGTCACCAAAATGATTGTGATTAATAGTATTTAACATGACATAGCAGAATTATGATTGGTTGTAATTTTATACAAAAAATATAGGTACAACGAAAAGGACATTTTTCATGACTCATTCCAAAAATAAGTTTGAGGAAAATGTAAACAAAAAGTCTGTATGGTGGCTATATATTCCAAAATATGTTATACTGACCTGACTGATTACGATAACCGCCATTAGAAATCTTTTTATAGTTTAATCTTCCTTCAATTACACAAGGTTGATCGCTCAGTTGAGCGAGTTCACGAATATTGCATTTCATTTGTACATACAATTTATAGATCAATAATAAAACGCAAAACTAACATTAAACACATGCACAAATTACAATATTAATGAAAATAGAACGTTACATTATATCAATAACTAATTGTGTTGTAATCTCTAGAAAAATCAACACAATTACATATGTATTTTATACCAAAAAAGGGAAAATAAGTAGTATATTGGACGGACAGGACGGGAGATGGCAAATTGTTCTGTACTGTCTGTCTGTCGATTGTCATTGTCGTAATGTCATATCATAGTCAGTGTTGCCAACTAGGATTTTAAAGGGCGTAGACCATATTAGAAAATTACGTAGAATTAGTAAAATTTGCGTCCGGAAACTTCATAGATCTACGTATTTTTTTTCTAAATGAAATGAAGATTGTAGGGTAGGAAAACTAAATAAAATGAGTGTTGATTTTCATTAAATTGATCGCAGAAAACAGTCGCTAGACATTGGCACTGTTATGTGGCAATGTTGATAAATTTTGTGCATTGGACCAACATTTAGGAAATATTTGAAACGAATCACTCCTTATTTTTGAATTATGATGCCAAAACTCGTCTGTTAACTGTTCTTCTTCAAATGGAAGGTTTGTATTTTTAGAGTCCTCCATTTCCTGTCTAATTCCGTCACATTTGTTGGACATACTACTAAAAATAAAGCTAAATTAATCAAAACGTTAAAGAGCAGCAGACACAACCCATAAAAAAAAGTTAATAAGGAAATAAATACCAGCACGCGTAGCATGACTACGCTATGTCTACGGAAGAATAGACATACTGACAGGAAGAATAGACAAACTGTACTGACTTGGCTATTCTTGCTGTCAGTATGTCTATTCTTCCGTAGACATAGCGTGGTCATGCTACGCGTGCTGGAAACATTTGCCCCAACTGAGCTATGGATGGTCCAGAACGTTTTGTATTTGGGTCCAGCAATGTGTCAGGCCTCGTAAATCATAAGTTTTTCAGCCTATAACTGTGCTCATCTTTAAAGCGGAAGCGATTTTTGTTTTGATTTAGTATGGCACCATGAAGATATAGGTATAAATGGAGCCAACACTTAGAACAAAAGCTTGAAACCAACTGTGGGCTGATGCTCTCTTTCTGAATGCATACATAAGAACGAGACAATGATATATGTTTTCTTTATCGTATGCATTCAGAAAGAGAGCGTCTGCCCACAGTTGGCTTCACTTAGGTATTTAGAGTGTTGCCTCCACTTTTATCTATAAGCTTCTTGTATGAAACGGAACGATAATTAACTTTTTTCGCGAATGAAAAGGAAGTTACGCCCATTCAGCCTATTTAGTTATGTTATTTTACCAGTTTGTACAATTTGATAGAAAACACGTAGATTCTGGGACTAAAGTTCGTAGGTTTTCTGGAAAGACCTAAAGTTCGTAGATCGACGATTCGACGTAGAGTTGGCAACGCTGATCGTCTTCATACATCTCAATCTGTGCTATCAACTGTGACAGTGACACTGACACAGGCGTGACAGCACACTTAACTGTCAGTTTGATTTGTCCAGTGTAGCCAGACCTAAAATATCACTTTTCTATACTAAAAAGAACTACAAGCTAAGGTTGCCAGATCGCCAGATGTATCCAAAAGGAGGAAATGTCCTCCTATTTCTATTTTGTCCTCACATCCTCCCTTACCTATAATGTAAGTTCTCCTTTTTAAGTTTTTCTTTACGTTTTTAAAGCTTGTGTAGAGATTGACGGTACAAAATTATATAACTTAACATCGTCAATCTCTACGATTGACGATGTTAAGTTATATAATCAATTTTGTAACCTGTGTTACGAGCTGGGGTTCGGGATAAATAATTAAGACTAATTTACACTAAACAAAACACAAACACTTTATAAAGTCAAATAAATATAAAGTCACGAACTCAATTATCAATCACTTAAAAAAAACACTTAGATCGCAGTATTCGCAATAGTCGCAGTTTTCAGTTTTGCTTCCAAAAACTAACTAATTCCCCGCGCGTCGCAGTCTTCTATTTATATATGGCGTAGGACATATACGCGAACATTCTAGCAAACACGGGACTGATCGAGAACGTTGCAACACGAAAAAAAAACAATCTCGAACATTTCAGAACTGTAGATCTGCTATTCGATAACAGATGGCGCCAGCGTGTGACGTAGTTCTGCTACTTGACAATAGATGGCGCCAGCGTGTGACGTAGTTCTGCTATTCGATAATAGGTGGCGCTAGCATATCGAACGAGCATCATTATTCCCGTAATATCGTGCTAATCGATCCACATGAACAATTTTAGGCACAGTTCGCATATTCTTTTGTATCCGATAGGTGACGTCGTTGATCTTGGTCACGATTCGGTATGGCCCGTCCCAATTTGCCCGTAGTTTAGGGGACTTCCCTTTACTGCGCACTGGGTTATGCAGCCATACTAGCGAACCTTCTTCGAACCACTATTGTTCATCTTTCGGGCATAATGAGTCTTCATTCTCTCAGACATCTGTTGGCCCGATTGTCTGACATGCTCGTATACGTCATTCATCTTGTTATGCAGGTCACTTGTATAATCTGTTATACTGCATGGGGTATCAGGGGGGATGTCGGTAATTAAATGTACACTATACTGCTGGGTTGGTGAGGAGTAAAACACTGATGAGCTTCTTTCTTCGATTTATTAGGAGGAGAGTTTCCCTCTAGATAGCTTGCTGTCGAATGTTATTTTTGAACCGAAATGTTCCTGAATTTATACATATTTTTTACAGGTAATTCACCAATCAAATTCATTTACAATATTTCAAAAAACACGGGAAAAACTAAAATCCAATCAAATTAAAACAAATTAGCGGGAATTATTAATACAAATTATCTATAGTATCGCGAAACTTGACCGTAACGAGGACCGCGTGACAATATTTGCGTTTTTTTCTAATTATTTCAATATAAACATAAGTAAAACTATATGTAATCCTATTCTATGTACCGAGATTTACAAGAGAAAAATATAAAACTATCAATAAACATTACATAATAAACTTATATACTCTAACGTTAAGTGTACTATGTACACAATACAAAATGCTAAAAAACTATCAAACTATAAACTCTAAACTATTAATTGAGCGTTGTTAATGTTTATATACATTCCTATCATTACCTATGTACCACTATAACACTATAGACTATATAATTCACCTATAAACTGTATTTTTACTGTCCCGCACAGTTAGCACTGTTTATGTACATTCCTATCAGTGTCTATTGCCTATGTAACACTATTACACTATAACACTATGTATTTTCACTGTCCCGCACATAAACTTACATCCCTTATTTTACCACCTAGGGTAGAATAGGGCATTACACCCATTTTTGAAAAGTGTCTCAATGAAATTGTGTAGTGCTAATATGCCACCAAAAAAAACACAAAATTTTTATTCAATCGATAAGTGCCATAAAAATGCATCTAAATTTTACATTTTCAAATTTCGCGCGTTGTTTGACGAAAACGCCTCTTACTGGACGCCATATTGCTCAGCGTAAATGACGTCAGTTCGTTTTGTATCAAATGAGCTCATATTAAATATGATTATTGTATATCATTTAAAAATAATTAAAAGCATATTTTGTAATAGGTGTAATGATTAAAAAATTACGTTGGTTACGAAAATAATAAAACTACAAAGCCTATATTACGCCAATCGGTTGACTGACAGTTGACAATTTTTTGTTTACACAGCCGTATGGCGTAATAACATGGCCGCTACTATTTCACGGTGTTTTATAACAGATTAAAAATACTGAAAACTTTGAATTGAATTTAAAAATTTGTTTTGTTATTTTATGAACTAAAACTTACATTTTCCGACTGCTTTATGCCTAAACTGTCTCAATAAAATATTTATAGATTTTTTCTCGTATAGAGTAAAATACCCTATTTCCATAAAAGCTGAAACAAGTTCCTATATTATTATTTTGAACCAAAAAATTGGTCATAATTTTCTCTTGTAGCTTTTTACAAAAAGGATTTTATGTTTTCATATTAATACATTAAATGGATTAATTTATTAATTAATATAATCTGAAGGCGCCAGGTCTATTTGTTTAAGTAGGCCGCCCAGATCACGCAGTTGCTCGTTGCGTGGCGGTTAAGTACCAGTACACCCGATACTGGAGGAGACGTCTTCGAGTCTATGACGAAGAAGCCGCGCTGGCCATTGGCGAAATGAGGTTGCGAGGCAGGCAGGAGATATTGAAGACTATGGATCCGTGGGGGCGGGCACCCATAATGAGCGATTCGACAGAAACTTCGCATCGCGACGCCTCCACTTACGGAGAGTCTCCTTCCCGAGCTGCTGGGGGAGGTAGATGCAGCCCTCTTCCTGGCAAGAGCGAAGCACACTCCGCCACCGATGGCTTTGCCCACAGCCGCATTGTGCAGAAAAGAACGCCATCAGCGTCCCATAGGCTCCATAGGGGCCCCGCGTGTTAGCCCATGCTCTGAAAGAGCTAGAACTCCAACTGAGAGGACTTTACAAAACGTACCTTGAACGCGGCGTTTCCCGCTCCCGCAGTACTGTTAGCGACCTGCCTCGTTAGCCACTTGTGCGCAGAGGGACCGGACAAGAGCTGTACGGTTTTCGGAAAGAGCGCTGTACTACCCACGCGATATCGCGGGTCAGAACTCTGGTTGAGGAAGCAGTTTCCTAGGGGTGGGTTGATGTTGGCAGCTCGATCGTGATCGAGTACCACTGGGTGCTGAAACTCCAACTTCCAATCGGGCGTAGAGATGACGTGCTACATGAACGACACGTTGGTCACAGCCCAGGGTAGCTCGTACAGGGAAGCAATGTTGCTGGTGATGACTACGGTCTAGGCCTGTAGGTAGCCTTCAACAAGTCAGAAGCCTTGGTTTTTCAAAGCTCTCAACGTGCAATGCCGCTCGGATCACAAATCGGTGGTCGAGCGGACTCGAATAGTTGTCGAGTCTACCATGAAGTAACTGGAATAGGTGCTCGATAACCAGTGGGTTTTAGCTTCCACTTCGGCGGCTGGCGCCTAAGTTGTTGGGCGCGGCTGGGGCGCTATCAACGCTGCTTCTTAATCTGGAGACCCGCCTGGAAGCAGCTATTCGTGAGGATTCTGCCATCGATGGCCCTGTATCGGTACCGATCTGGGCGGCTGACATGACTGCTGTTAGCATCGCTGTTCTGCGAAAGCCGCAGCGACAGATGGCCAACAGAGTCAGCAAGGTGTATCGCAGGATATCCTGCACCGGGCATTGGCGAAGGGCGGACAACGCCCTTTTCCAGCCCACCTAAATGGGTGATGGACTCGGGGAGGTCCCCACATATCAGGACCCATGCGGCGGCTCGTTGTACCTCGCAAATTGTTTTATTTGAGTCGAAATAATTTAACTTCTTAGCAATAACATTTTCTATAAACAAAACTCGATAATTTTTCTTGACACAGTACATTACTAGACGTAAGGAAGTTGTTATAAGTTATTTTATATTATTAGTCAATTTACTGAAACTTATTTCTGCTTTAGCGACACTTACAGCTACAGTCCGCAAGATCCGATACGCTGTCCACACATTCGGGAAAAAAACGTGTCAGTCTTTTTGTTTAATAAGTCGAAAAACTTTACATGGCTCTGATGATTGATAACTTTATATTATTTTAATTTCTTTAGGATAATATTCTTTTAATAATGGATTCAGATTCTCAGATGTCATATTTTCCCCATCTCATCATCAGTTACCTAGTTACCTAGCGCTTGCCAGTGATATACGCGCCTGATCGATTGTGGGTGTGATCTTTGCTGACAGCTCTTCGCTGCGGGCAACTCAACTGGATATGGCCTTTTTCTCCACAAGTGTAGCATCTGGGTTTGTACCTTAACCAGTCACGTTCAGGTGGCGCCGCAACCTCCCTGATGCGATAGACTTGTTAGATCGGAATCTTTGGAGCTCTTTTTTTTGCATTTACTCGTTACCCTGCTTGCTGAGCAGCGTCATCAGCCGTCCTTCTTTCCTGGACGTGGTACTCGCTGGCAGTACTTCGCTTCGGGCAACTCGAACGGAGGTGGCCGTTTTCTCATCGAGGGCTGTACTTTAAACGGTCACGTGCAGGTGACGCCGCAACCTCCCTGATGTGGTAGACTCGATGATCAACCTTACTGCCTCTACCTCCAACGCATAAGCCAAGGCGTCCTTCAGCGTCTCATGATGCCCAAGTCTGACAACAGCTCTAACTTCCAGGTCCCGTAAGCCATCGACGAATGCTTGTGTCAAATTTCCTTCGATGAGCGCAGGCGCAGACTGATACGATTTCCGAACCAGCTTTTCTATCTCCAGGGCCCACTGCTGCAGGTTTTCACCACTGCGTTGCACACGGTCTTTCAACTTGGCACGATACACGTGTTCCAGGTGTGCGTCACCGTATCTGGATTCTAGTGCCTCAAGAAGCTGCTTGTAGGTCACATTCTTGCCTAGAGCTTCCAAGACGGCTAAGGCCTGGTCGTGAAGACCCAAAGTAAATACAGTCATGGCCTGCCCTTATGTCCATCCATTAGCTTCCATGACAGCTTCAAACTGAATTTTGTACGCCGACCAGGAAGATGTTCCATCGAAGGGTAGCACTTTAGATCCGCGCACCGAAGTTGCAGCAACTGCAGAAGCCGCTGTCCCGTTTTCAGCTTTTATATTCGTTAATACGACTCTGATCTCCTTGCCGAATGTCGCGTTCAAATCTTTCAGGAAGAGGATCCTGCTCCTCTTTGTCATGCTGAAGCTGTTCCTCCAGCCGGCGGGCCTGCTTCTCTTGTCGGCGAGCCTGTTCCTCTTGTCGGCGGGCCTGCTCCTCCAGCATCGCCATTAAGTCGGACAGATCCATAGCCGATGCTGTAGGAACTCCAGATGTCTCTGTAACTGGCTCCGTCGTCGGCAGGCTACCACCAGGTATCGGTATCGGAGAAGCTTCAATTGTCACGAGTTGGGGTTCGGGATAAATAATTTAACACCAATTTACACCAAACCAAACACAAACACTTTATTTAAAAAATCACGAACTCAATTATCAATCGCTTAAAAGAAGTCACTTGTTAATCACGTAGATCGCAGTATTCGCAACAGTCGCAGTTTTCAGTTTCGCTTCCAAAAACTAACTAACTCCCCGCGCATCGCAGTCCGCTATTTATATAATGGCTTAGGACATATACGCGAACATTCTAGCAAACACCGGACTGATTGAGAATGTTGCAACACGAAACTTAATCATCTTGAACATTTCAGAACTGTAGATCTGCTATTCGATAACAGATGGCGCCAGCGTGTGACGTAGTTCTGCTATTTGTCAATAGATGGCGCCAGCGTGTGACGTAGTTCTGCTATTTGTCAATAGATGGCGCCAGCGTGTGACGTAGTTCTGCTATTTAATAATAAATGGCGCTGGCATGGCTACCTACGTAACACCTGATTTCATATCTTATGAGCATGTATTCGATTCGTGACGGAAACTTCATGATCTCGCGCTTTTTCCAGAGCAATATCGTAATGATGTGAGCAGATTACTACATGAAAATTACAGCTTTACTTATTAAAGATTAAGTCTTGATTTAGAGAACTACAGAGTAAAAGTATTGTTACGTAGGTCGGTACAACCAAAAACGTCATACTAGCGCCACCTATTATCTAGTAGCGGAACTACGCTAAATAGCGACATTTATTGTCGAGTAGTAGAACTATGTCACACGCTGGCGCCATCTGTTATCAAGTAGCAGAACTACAGGTTCTAGGACTTTCGAGAACAATCCACATTTTGCGAGATGGTTCAGGGTCATGTTGCAACACACTCTCGATCGTTCAGGTGTTTCCTAGAATGTTCCCAAACATAACCTAAGCCACATATAAATAGCGGACTGCGATGCGGTGGAATCAATCAGTGGGTTTTTGGAAGCGAAACTAAAAACTGCGAATATTGCGACTAGGTAGGTGAGCGCCGCGCCTTATTGTTTTGGTTCACTGAATAACACAGTACTCGCTGTCGCTTGTTGGTTCGTTCACATACGGGTCTTCGCCCACGTCAGACAATCGGTGACCGATGTTTGGTTGGAGAGAAATGGAACATAATTATAAACTCCAATATACCAACGCAGATGTCCCACAAAAAGCCGTTCTCACGAAACTATGAAATAATCAACCGATCCGATAAAGTCTGACGTGGGCGGGCAACCTACGGGAAATCTCGGAGTTCGGCCGCCGCGCTCAACGTTGCGGGCACGTTTTGGAGTTAATTTTTATTTTATTCCCAATTTAAAAAATCGTGGCGGTTCCCACCGCCCCCTTTCGTATGCCGCCCGGGGCCATGGCCCCCACGCTACGCCACTGGGCAGGCGTAAGTATATAGGTGCTATAGGTTTAAAAAAACATTAGAGCTATTCACAAACACGCTTTGGACTTACCTATTAGGTCTAAAATTTACACTTCCCTGTATCGAAGCTCTCACTACCTACCTATTTAGTGTTGACTGTTGCCTCCACTTTAGACATGTGTAAGTAATGCGATTGTTGCATTGCGCGTCATATATCTCGACCGCGTACTGTAGCATTACACATGACTCGACCAAATTAAGCATGACTCATGACACTTAAACATGACGCGCGTCGCGCGGTGTCTCGCAGACTCGATCGCCGTGTGTGCAAGCGAGAAGGAGCATGCGCCGGTAAGCTGGCTACGAAATAGGTGAACTATTATTTAGAATTGGAACCGTATTGTTCACAGTTTAAGGTTTATGTTTTATTAATACCGCGGACTGCCTAGTACGTAATGTTTAAAATCATGACTCTTGCCGCACTTGGCACACTCGCTACTCACTCACACACACAAAATATTAAGACACATAAAAAAATGCAATCATTGTGTATAAAAGTGATTTTTAAATACGTCAATATTCATTGTCTTGGTCAATAATCAATACCTATTGCCAGTCCTAAGCCTGGAATGCCCTTTCGATTAAATTATTCCGTAGATTTTAGTTAAATGTGAAGGAAAATCGACTTTATATATATGACAACAAAAGCAACTATTTATTAGTGTAGTACGAGGGCGCATTGCGTTTGACGATTGTCACATCACAATATCACTTCATAGCATAACGCGCTATATCATCTCACGTAATGATGTATTGCATTCTACATTGCGAGCATTTCATTACAATGACATGGCGCGAAATGAAGCGCGCTGGATGGCGTGTGGCGCTTCATTTCGCGTCATGTTCGGAGTCATGATGTAATGTCATATTCCTCGGTGCGAAAAGTAATGTCATATTACATGACTTTATAGTGCACTGTTTTGCGCATGTCTACTCCACTTTTGTCTATTAAGCTTCTTGGTCACGATAGATGTAGTCACCAAGAAGCTTATAGGTAAAAGTGGAGGCAACACTCTGAACAAGTCTACTTTGTTAGTAAAAATTTAACTTATAAACTATGTTAGTAGGCAATTGAAAATTAAAAATTTAGAGTAGGAAGATTCATTCAGCGGTCGATAAGTGAAACCAACTGTGGGCAGATGCTCTCTTTCTGAATGCATACAAAAGAACGAGACAGTGATATGTTTTCTTTATCTTATGTATGCATTCAGAAATAGGGCGGAGGCGGAGTGTTGCCTCCACTTTTACCTATAAGCTTCTTGGTAGTCAGTCAGCCGCTTGCCATAAAATGTTCTGGGAGAAAGTGCCAAAGTCCATAAGTACGGATTGCTGCGGATTTAGAACTTAATTAATAAAAACGCAATATAATTATTCGTTTATTTTTAACTTTTAGTACAAAATAAAACTAGTACACAGGGATACATCTCAAACCTAGCATTTGCATGTTGAATAGTCCGAGGCTTACGACGATAAGTCTTCTCATTTGTACTATTTTAGACACTATAACGTCACACAGATTAGCTCATTATTCCCCATCAAAAAATAAAATTAATCATAACTGAATAATGTAATCACTCTTCGAGTTAATCCGACCAAAATAGATGTTTTATTGCCGACATTACACTATATTACTATTGGTACCTACTTCTGATTAGATTTTTAAGCTTACTTATCAATATACAAATACATAATTTTGAGGTTTGGAGCGGCATTGATGAGTTTTTCAGGCACAATCAAACCAGTGCACCCCCATGTTTAGAATACATAAAACGACTCTTTATTGTATTACCCTTTACAACCCTGCTCATTTATAACATGACCTGGATCAACATTTTGATATTCCTGTTTTAGAGTCGTGTATGTATTACAAACATGTCTGGAAATTCGCTTTTACAGAATGTAATATTCCTTGATCTCACGTGATTAAAACTGCACAAGTAATTAACTATTACAATCATACAATTCTCGTTTTCTTGTTTCCAAAATCTTATCTAATAAAAACATTACACCATGCACAGTAAGTAAACATACTGTACAAAAATAACTTTAAAAAATAGAACCGACTTCATTGACCTCTCTCTAAGTGGCCGTGGCCCTAATATTAAATAATAAAACTAATCCAAAATATTTGATAGTCACAAAGGAACAACTTTATTTCAAAAGACTGTTTGATTTTTTTATGTAATGCTTATTTTTGTTATCTTTAAATTGAATTTGGATATTGGATTATTGATGTGGACCTTGATTTATTTTTTACAATTTATTTGCTTACGTCAGTGCACATAATTTCAGCAACAAGTCAGCTTATCGTTATAAATACGATCTAGTTACTTATGAATTATTCTGAAACGAATATAATTTATAAGCTTCCCAATTAATACGTTATGCGCGTTCCGTCTTCTAAACGTATTTCTAAATTATAAAATATAAGGCTGCACTACCCTTTGATTGATGCTATTATAACAGAGAAAACATTAAACTGGTCGTAAACATTAAAGTTTGACCCTGGCCACTCGGAAAATCAGTGCCAATATTTATAAAAAAATATATATATTAAAATAACAACCATGCCACATCTACGGTGTTAACTATTATATATTATTAATTATTTAGTTGCAGATTTTATCCTATTACATTACTTTGGATTATATGTACTCCAATTTATGTTTGGACTCCCTTATAATAGCAACGTTCATTGAGCTAATTAGGAAACAAGTCGGTTCTTACAATTACGTCACAATCACATTTTTACAGTTTCGAAATACCTATTACACACAAATATTTAATTAATTGCTTTATCGGCTGAAAGTATAATCCGTATTCACTATTTTCGAATATCAAGAATGACTTCTGAAACCCCATTACATAACAAATTGCTTATTTTTGTTAAATCTTATTCCTAAGAGGCGGATAATCGTCATGAGCGAAAAAAAGTTTATTCCTAAGTTACTTGTGGCTCGTCATCTAAACAGATGCTTTCAAAGTAACTTGATAAACCCCCAAAGGAACGCAGATATGTTTTAGAATACTAAGCACACAGCTTTAAAGATGGGGTGGATATAAACCATAGTAGATTCTATTATCTTTTAGTTTGATTTACATGCACTACGAAATGAGTCGCAATTTCTATTTATTTTCTCTATCGCTAGTTGTCCCTTTTTGCGTACCTATTTAAATATATAAAGTTTTGACATAATATTGTAATAATGCAAAATTGCAATTGACAATCAGTAGTAAATTAGTTTATGCGAGTAATCAATTATAAACCAGTATACAGCTTCCGTGACTAAAACTCAACAGGGTCGAGATATGCAATGTTAACAGAGTAATAAATTAAATATTGATTATTCGAGGGCATGGACAAAATTGATACAATTAGGCACGTCGCCAGAAACTCTTTGGTCCTATTATTTTATGATTATAGCTATAATGTGTATAACGAAATATATCTACATTATGTGCATATTTAGTCGAAGTAAACGATGAAGTACTTAACCGATTAATTTATCAGTGATCGTTTTGTCGTGTCACACTTTCTAACGGTGACATGACTTTATACGAACTTCAGTGTTATGTCAAAAATATGTACGAGAAATGTACGCAATTGCACGCCAAATAAAAAAAGTGTACTCTAAAGACTTCGCAGAAAACAATTATCGTTGTGTCACCACCATGAAGTATTCTTTCTAGCGGGCGCTATGTGTTTCACTAGGTAGTATTCTACTTTTAGACTTTTTTATGGGCCAAGAAAAATGTACGGAAAGTGTATGTTCAATTTCTATAACAGTTTGGGTATACCTATACTTTAATTTGTTAATAAAACATTCGATTATAAATAATTAACATAAAAGATATACCAAATTAAATAACACTACAGAATAAGTCATACAAACTATTATCTGAAATTAAGTACATACAGTTCCTGGTGGAGATGGACATTACCGGGCGCACAGCAAATTCAACGACATTTGGGAACTATTTGACGACATGGGCAAAAAAGTATCAAGATCAACAGCCAAGGCGATTATGTGTCATTTATTGATGCACATAGGAAGATGATTGAAAAGAACTTAAATAATCCATACCAATATTATAAATGCGAAGGTAACTCTGTCTGTTACGTTTTCACGATAAAACGACTGAACCGATTTTAATGAAATTTGGTATGAAAATAGCTTGAACCCTGGGGGAAGGACATAGGCTACTTTTTAATCCGCGTCTTCGTCTTTCTCCGCAATAACCAACATTCACGCGGACGAAGTCGCCGGCAAAAGCTAGTAATTTATAATCGAACGTTTTATTAACAAATAAAAAAACTTACGAGTTTATATATACCCAAACTGTTATAGAAATTGAACATACACTTTCCGTACATTTTTCTTAGCCCTTATCAAAGTCTAGTGGAATAATACTACTTATTGAAATATATAGCGCCCGCTAGAAAGAATACTTCCTGGCGGTGACACGGTGATTATTGTTTTCTGCGAAGTGTTTATAGTACACTTTTCTCGTACATACTTTTGACATTACACTGAAGTTCGTATAAAGTCATGTTACCGCTAGAAAGTGTGACACGTTTTGTCAGCAATTAAAAACTATCATATTATTTGTTACCAAATACATGCTTTATAATTTTTAGTTTCCGGCATCCTTAAACTACCGACCTTGTGAAAACCTACTCATTGACCATTCATATCAAATGGAGCTACAATAGATGTTTATTAGAGCTTCATTAATTTTAGCCTGTTAATTTAGTGAATTCGCGTCTATATGTTACAGTGCCAGAAATTAAGAGTTGAATTAAACTCCGAATAAAAAATAAAACAGGAATATTAGATGGGACTGATCTGAACTCATTATATTATATTATATAAAACAGAATAGAAACTTCAATAATTTATACATATAAAAAAGCAATGAATGTATCGTAACTTAGAACCAATCCAGCCTGGTAAGAACTGTTGTCGGAACACTCGAAACATGATGACAAATTTAAGCATATCGTAAACAGCTGATCGTTTCTTAAGCAGTGATATATATAGACTGATTTATATAAAGAGACACGAACGTATGTGCACAATACTCCCATACTATTAAAAATATTTGAAGAAGCACATATTTCTTAAAACTTTCGTAACAGTCGAGTTGAAAATGAGTCATAATCTTATATAAAATAATCCCGTATAAAAATAGCGTGTCAATTTATAGTATTCAAGATCTACTGTTTATCTGCACCATGGTTTTTCTCTGGGAAAACTTTAACATAAGAGTCGTGTTAGATTTTACCATAATTTACGCTTTTAGTACACTATAGTTTAGTTACATACTTCTAGCAATAAAATGGATTCTCATTACAATCTAAGGAACCTAATATGGTCATCATCGAAACAGTACTGTCCCTACATACGAAATAGTTAAGTTATTGTTATCACACGGATACTGAAAAGGTAACAATAATGGTGCTTTCTGTATCACAGGACGATTGTCGACTTCATTGCTTCGAATATGACATTATGGGATAGTTCTCAATACATTTTAAAATGATAATCATGCTAATTTACTAAAGAGTTCTTGATGCGATTCGTCTCTGATTCCATACGTAAGAAAATTTATAATGCTCTATTCTATACAAACTCGATTTATGTAAGTACAATATGTATTAAAAATTTAAGATTCCCAAAGAAATGATTCACATTATTCAGACAAGAGCTTCCGTAACATCGACAAACAAAACACATAAAACAACAAACATTCACCAAACGACCGGCGCAAGAATGATCCGCTGTAAAGTCACCGAATCATGTATTTCAGACTCTAAGACCTAAATGAACACATGAAATACAATCCGCCACGGCGCAAACGTCTCGACGTCACCGAACAGAACGGCGACATAAAACTACAATTAAATAATTACACATCTTAAACGTAAAATAAACTCAATAATATACATAATTACATTATATATTCGAAAAAATAACAAAAATCGACAGTCAACATCCGAGAGGGGGGAGTCGAGCTGGGCGGGACCGACCCTATTTACATCGAATATAATCGATCCCGCGTCCCCAGTCGGCAGTGCTCGTTACAGTATTGCGCTAGTGCGTGCGGCGGAGCGCGGCGCTGCGCTCGGGCTTGCGGCGTCACATGGGCGGGCGCTCCCAGTCCACGGCCGGCGCCGCGCCGCCCCACGCGCCCCAGCGCTCGCGCCGGAAGAAGCGCTTCTTGAAGTGCGCGGCGGGGGGCGAGCCGCCCCCGGCCCGCGCCGCGCCCGCCGCCGCCGCCGCGCCCGCCTCGCCGTGCCCGATGCCCGAGTCGGGCGACGTGTTGCACGCCTCGTCCGAACGCCGCCGCTTGTCCTCCATGGCCGTGGACGCGAACGATATGATCTGGTCGAACCGGAAGGCTATCCGGTCCTGCCACTTGCTCTCGTCCACCTCCTCGCCGGCCTCGCCCTCCGTGACGGAGCGGGCGGTGAGCGGGTCAGCGCGCTCGTCGCGCGTGCCCGGCGGGCGCGCGTCCGGCAGCTCGTCCACCAGCGGCGTGGACGTGTTGGAGTGCGGCTCGGGCGGCGGGGAGCGGCGGCGCGGCTCCTCGTCAGCCGGGGCGCCGGCGCCGTTGCGCCCGCGCCAGTACTCGGAGGCAAGCACGCGGGCCTGCAGGCACGCCGCTAACCCTGCAAACCGATACGATCTCGTTGAGTTATTACATTCCATATGGACTTTAATAATATTGAGAGATAAAAAGCCTGATACAAGGACTGAATTGGGATCGATCGTCATACCTTCGAGCGGTTGATTGGTGGCGGCGGGTTCGTGGTACCGAGCACTCATGTTGACGGCTGCGTTGATTATGCTCTGGTTGGAGATCTCGAGCGTGCGCTCGATCTCTCCGTTGACGAGGTCTCCGATGGTGCGCGTGCCCGGCGCAGTGAGGCGCTCCTGCGACAGGTGGCGGCGTAGGGCCAGCTTGGCCGGCGACACCTGCGGGGCGCACAGAGCGTGAGCGGCGCGCGGGACACAGGGGCGGGGGCGGGCGCGCGGGGCGGGGCTCACCTGCGTGTAGTCGGGCTGCGCGCCGGCCTGCTCGCGCGGCTCCAGGTGCGCGGCGTGGCGCGGCGCGTCTCGTCGCTCGTACGGGTAGCGCTCGCGCCGCAGCTCGCGGGACAGGCGCGCGTAGCCCGGCGCGGAGCCCGCGGGGCCCGAGCCGCGCGGGTACCCGTGCGCGCCGTGCGACCCGTGCGATCCGTGCGACCCGTGCGGCGCACCCGAACGCACGTATCCATTAGTGTACGGATGACTATGCGGTCGCGACGCCTTCCGTTGCTCCTGATCTTCGTTCAGAACTGATGTTATTATGCTTTTGAGTCTGTCCTCGAAATTGATTACCTTCGGCGATTCCTGAACCTTGCCGACGACATTGAGAGGTTTCTGCGGCTTGCCAGGCGACTGTCTGTGCCCGAGGCCGGGCGGCGGCTGGCCCGAGCGCTGCGGCTGCGCCCTGTGTATGGGTGCGGCCGCCTTTTGGTGTCGGTGATGATCGACATGCCTTTCCGATTCTCTTGGGTACCCGTTCACTGCCACGTTTGGCTTAGTGAGCTTGCTGGCCTCGATCTGCCGCCCAGTCTCCAATATCTTCTGAGCGAGAAGTTCTGGGTTCTGTTCTTCAATCTTCCCAACGTCCGGGACGTCAGGCCACTCCTGCGACCGCGATCTATGCTCTCTGGATTTTCTGGGCTTAGAATTAACCGTATGAGGTTTGACAGTAGCAACAGGTACAGTTGGCGGTGCAACTTTAGGCTCGCTTGATCTTTCCATCTGGACAATTTCGTTTTGGAGATGACCTACTTGAGCGTGCAACCTTTTCCGGTGCGCTAATGTAGCCGATATCTCTTTCAATATACAATCATGAGCTATGTTCTGAGTAATCTCAACGTCGGGCGGTATATGGCCCAACTGACGATACTTTTCTGTTATCTCGAACGTCCTTTGCTTAACGAGCATTGCTTGGTCAGTTTCTATATTATTCACCTAAAAATAATAAAATCATAATGAAATGTGGCAGTGCAATAGTCGATAAATTTTGATGTAATAAAGACATTATGACCACCTACTTTAAAATAAACACTATTGGCATAATATCGTACATAGAAAATAAAATTATATTTAATAAAGCAGTGCGCTAAAAAGAAAAGTAAACAAACAACATACAAAATGACACATAAACATTAAACATATTAGTTACCTCAATAAACGGTATAATAATATGTATAATACGCATAGTAATCACATAAAAAATAAAAAAGGTTATTTGATAAACTGAATATAGTAATGAAAAATGATGAGTACCGTTTTTTATCAACTGTTGTGACTCTTCGAAAATGAGCCTAACCCGTCGCGATACCGAGATCGTGCTATCTATCAGGTGCATGACCGAGTGATAGTGAGCTATAAGAGCGAAAGTACCTAGGGACAGAAGCAGGGGTGGCATCCGGTCACTATAATCTTTGTAAAAGCTGGTAGTTTTCAATGCACGATACTATGACACACTCAAATTAATTAAGATGAGTACCTGCGCTTGCAACTTGCTGGCCTTGCTCTGCAACTCTTTATGTCTTCCCACTATTTCCTTTGCTTTGGCCAACAGATCCACTGTGTTATTGGCGTGTATGCCCAGCTCACTCATGCGCGCCTTTAACAGAGCAACACTGTCGCTTATGAGCACGTTGATCTGTTTATCTAACTGAGACGCACGCGACTTCAGTTTCTGGTTCCTCTCCTGTATCGAATACTTTGGTTTAAATTATATATATATACACACTGACTTTTTCATGGTCTTACAAACGACAAACGGCTTACTGTTTAATAATATGCCATAGACATTTTGATGATTTAACACACGAAGATCGCATTAGAGCATTGTTGCCCCAACCTTTATTAAATCTGCTCGAAATTGGAATACATTAGTATAAGCTTACAAAAATTAAAATAAAATATAAGTGTGACGAGTAGACGCTATATTGTTTGCAATCATGATTTTTATAGGAACTTCACATTCAAGTCATATTTTATGCATGGCGAATAAAAAGAATGAGCGTATTCAAAAATCTTGATCGTGCACTCGCATGGACATAATAATATTTTAAACTGATGTACCTACTTAGTTTAATTTCGTTAATCATTAAGTTAGAGAGAATTTATTTTAACCCTAGATTGCATAATTTGTAATTTAAAGACCGCGTCTGCCGCACATACCATTAGGTAAATTCTTTAAAAACCATCATCCGTTTGCTCGAGCAGATGGTATATTCAATAGAAAGCACACGCTGTTTGTAAGAACACCAAAAAGTATAAAGCAAAACATGCAAAGAACCATGTGGATCATACCTTTTCCTTTTCGATCTGGACTCGTATCTGTAGCGCGTACTCGGGCGTGTTCATGCGCGTGATGAAGGCGAGGTACTGGTCGCGGAACATGTCCAGCAGCAGCTGCAGGCTGTAGGGCGTGTGCGGCGAGCGCGGGATGTCCAGCTCCGAGTGCAGGCGCGACGCGGGCTGCAGCGCCACGCCCAGCGCCGACAGCCGCTGCTCCACGCAGCCGGGCGGCGGCGCCGTCACCTGCGGCACAGACTACGTGAGGCTGCGTCTCGACCAGAGAGACCACTCAGGACAAACGGCTATTTTTAGCACGCACACATTGGCATCACGTTTATAGGCATATCAAGCAGTTTCAAGCAGACTTCAGTCTCGACTCACACGTATTGTCAACATGAATAAATAATGTAATTGACATTTCAAGACGAAGAAAATTTTGTTATAAAAATTGCAAAGAGTTCCAACCAGTGTCAATAAAATTTCATATTGTCACAAATAAAACCTACAGAGTCAATACAGTGGCAGCCCTAGTGAGTCTGGCAAGTTTTAGGTAATTATTTTTGAAGATGGCGGGAGTGGTCCTTCTGTAAACTCTATATTTTGTGCCTGCGGACCACGTGACTATGTGAGCGTACTAAATGCTACCTAACAGCTCGACGGCCTCAAATAGGACGCCGTGTACAGTCTTCAAAAACAATAGTGTATAAAAAATAGCCGGGAAAAAAGATAAATTAAATAATATAATTTACAATATTTTTTTATCAGTGTCCAAAAATACCGCGTGCCGAATCAACAAAGTTCATAAACAGATTTGTTGTAATTCGAGAGCAACAGATCTGTCTTTTATGAAATGATATAAAAGATGTTCGGTGCCCTATAACACGTACGGTACCTGCGAGGCGGGTCAGTATACTCACGGCGCCGTTGTGCAGCGTGGAGGCCAGCGTGGTGGAGTGCAGCAGGTCCAGCCCCGCGATGGCGGCGGGCGCGGCGCGGCGACGCTTGGCCCGCGCCGCGCGCCGCCGCGCGCCTCCCGCGCTCGCGCTGCGCTTGCTGGCAGGCCGGCGACTGCGATCTGCACGATGTTATTTATTTTAATATGAGCTGTCAAAACGCGATTCCCCTATAGATTTTGTATCGCTATTTCTACTACGACGTCACTTATTAATTTGCCAAGTCAATTGACAAACTGTTTATTGATTTCAAAGCAACCAAAAATCTAATTTTACAGTGAATTGAAAATTGATCGGACTTTCAGGGCTAAAATCAAGTGTCTTTAGAGAAGTTATGTCTTGGAATTATTGTTTATACCTTGTCCATTGAGTTATTGGTTTTTTGACAGCTGCCTCATAATGTAATTATTCCCGATTACCTTAAGTTAACTTTAAAATGTGTTATAAAATAAATTTATAAACTAAACCACACCTCGGACACTTCATACAAAACTAGCAAAATAATTACCTATTACTACTACAAAACCAAACCAAATGACGTCTGTACACGTGCAAATGTGTGCGTGAATTTTAGTAGGGTTGAATCAGTTGGATGTCGTGGCGTACAAAGTGCAGCGCTTTGCGTCGGGTGAACCGAACGACGACGGAACTACCCGAACGTTTCGAGCATTATTATGAAGTGACCTTGTCCGAGCGTTCAATTATTTATTTCTTAAAGAAATAAAATAAATGATATTTGATTTTGAATACTCGGATTTGTAATGACATAAACGTAATATTATAATATTTATTATGTAAAGAGGTTTATTTATTCATCAATAATGGTAAATTAAGGTACCTACCTACCTAATTACAAAATATGGAATTCACGATCGCCCCGTACCATTACGCGGCAACGCAATTTTTTTTTTTCATTTATTTCGGTACCTCTCCATGTACATGCACGGTAAATTAAGAATTAATTAAAATATTACAATAATAATAATTACAATGGGGCGACGCGACAAGGTTAGTGCGTAGGGTACTACTTTTCAATTCAAAGAATGAATAGAACGTGAAAGAAAGGGACATAAGTACATAACTAAGACAATAAAGAGAGAGAGCAATATTAATAGCTGGTAATGTTGATACGTTATTTTTACGGAAGTTGTAATTGTATTATTATAAAAAAACGAAAACTTGGAAAATAATTGAATCATCGAGATTAAAACTAATAAATAAAACTTAAAACAAAATAAATCGCAAAATTGTGTGTTTGTGTCAGCAGTACCTATAGCGCTGCAGTTCTTACGATTTTGAGCGCCCTGGCTAAAGAGTCGGCGGTTAGCCCCTCCTAGTGCGGGGTGAGGGTGCGGTATCTGATGTAGCGCGGGGAAGGGAGTGTCCCTTCTGTACGTAGTACTATTAAGTATTCTGTGACTAAACTAAGCTAATCTTGTTGGATTATCTTATTTATGGCCTCTTACAGACATTATAATACAGGTATGCATATCAGTTTTTACAAAAAACATAAACATTGTTCACTAGTTGCAGCTGTCAAAAAACGATTAAACCAGTGGACAGACTGTAATGGTGTTATCTTCCCAAGATAATATAAAATATCTATTGTAGTTTTGATAAGGGGGCAAATTGAAGGTTAAAAACTGCATTCTCGTAGGTAAGAGCTGCAGGTGCCTGTAACTAGTAGGGTGCGGACTGCGGACGGTACTGACTGGAGTCGGAGGACGAGGCCCAGGGCGCGCCCCACTCGCGCGGCGCCGGCTCGGGCCCGGGCGGCGCGTCGTCGGTGCCGCTGGACTCCTCGTCGCTGTCGTCGCTGGAGCGTCGCACCACGCGCCGCTTTGCCACAGCCGCGCGCGCCCGAGTCCGACCGTTTTCGCCTCTGTATAATAAAAATAATGATAATATGGTTCAACTTATTCCAGTTATAAATATATAAATGTGGAGAACGGGGCCACAAAAGAGATGGCTGGATACTTTGAAGAATGTGTGAAAGAAAAGAGAGTGATAGTATGACGGTTAACAGGACGGAACGGAGGAAGAGAACGTGTTGTGCCGACCGCAAGCAACATGGGACAAGGGCCGGAAGAAGGTGATAGTTCAACTCATGTTCTGCATCAATGATATGTTGTAACTTCGAAAGAGCGTCGTCTAAGCGTGGGCACAACCATGCCTTCAGATTCAAGCCTAAACTAATATTGTAAAGAGAAAATATTTGTTTGTCTTTGTTGTATTGGATAAACTCAAAAAATACTAGACCATTGTTTCACCTAAAGAAAATTGCAGTCAAAGATAGGCTATATTTTTTTATTTAAAAAAAATTGAGTCCTTATGGAAATTCGCGCAGACTAATGCGCGGGCAGTGCTAGTTCTATAATAAAAATGTCAGCAGAACAACGAGTCAGTGAAATATATGGTTATTGTTCGAGTCAATTGTTTAGATCATAAGCAATGATATCATTGATCATAAGTTAATTATTTTAATAAGGTCAGGAGCAGACATAACATCACACACACAACACAACAACAGACAACTAAATTTCACACTACATTTTAATTTTAGGTAGAGTCCGTCCAACGAAAGAAATTCCGCAGACGCGGCGCTAGTTTCTATGCGACTGTACGCTGTCCTCGTTAGTTCCATGTATTTCCGCGAGACTTCTCTCGTTGGACGGACTCTACCTAAAATTAAAATGTAGTGTGATCTTCATGAATTCATGATGCAGGTTCCACCTAGCGTGGAGATCATCCTCCTAATAAATGATAATAATAACAAGTTACATTACACTTATGCTCTATGTAATAGCTCAACAAGGTACTTCTGTAACAGCAAAAATATATTTACTCCTACTATTTTTTGTTATGAGAGAATATTTCAAACGTCCTTTAAACATGGTTGAGCATTATTTCATTTTCAATGCTCAACCACGTTTAATGAACGACATTTTCAGTAAATACGATTTGTCAACTTGATAAAAATATCGAAGCAATTAATATTGTTGTACTATAAAAAGGCCAGTTACTGCAATTTGTTAATTTCATTACGCCATTAGAGTGCAGTAGTTAGCAGCAAGTCATAAGCAAAGAATTTCACAAGCGCGATCATTGCAATTTAAACCTTATTTCACTGACATAAAAGTATGATGACGAGCGTTCGCGATGTGTAATGGTTATCATATCATAGTAGACTCGTGTCATACCTGACAGCTCTAGGCCTCGCCACCTTCCTGCGTCGCTCCGGCAGCGAAGCAGTGCTATGGTTGCTGTTTCCATTCAACAAGTCGGGCGTCGGCTGACGCGTCGGCGGCGCGCTCAGATGTCTCTTTCCACTCCCTTCGCCTTCCTCGCATCCATTATGTGTGCCCTAACATAAACAACACCAGTAAAGTAATCGCCTAACTAGTTTACACGTGTTTACATTCGCCAATGTATATCTAATTTGCTGAAATAAAGATAACCATTGACCTGCACGATCCTGGTATCGAATAAACAGATTCCCGGGTACGCATGTTTACAGTAAGTACATAGATACAAACTAGTTATAAGGTAAATGGTACAAAATATTGTTTATCGCAAATAAAAAGTAAGCCAGAAAATATAGTTTCTTCAAAGACGAAAGAAAGTACATAAATGTAAGAATTGAGCTACTTGTATAACCAAATTAATTTCAGGTTAGTGTGTACAGCCCAGAACAAATGTAGAGCAACAACATGAAGGATTCACCTTGTCAAGCAATTTTTTTTTTTATTAAGATCTGGACTGTGTATGAATAGCTTCTGTTATTGTTCTATGTTCTGTAGATCTATTTGAACACACCTTTACATAAACGAGTGCATTACAATGTAGATTCCTTTGATCTGTTGGATTTTGAGTATTGAAGAAATAAACAAAACTACGCAATTATTTTCATAATGCATTACGTAATTAAAAAATAATATAATCATTGTAAGCAATGACAAGCCATGAAGAAGCAGCATATGTTGAAGTAAAATATTTGACAGCACTGCACATTTTTAAAAGATGCACAAAATTGAGCAACTTGGAACAAGAAGCCTTACTTAGGTCAGAATAGAAATGGACAAAAACAAAAATAAAAAACTAAAGATCAGCTACTATATAATATGGCATTATTCAAGCAACACAGCTGACCAGAAAAGCAAATCTACCTCTCTATGTGGAATAGTAATAAACCTGCACTTGGGATTCCGTAATCACTTGCCACATTATAGGGTACAATATTAATAAACTGTAAAAGCTAATATTTAATGTAAGAAATCTTCACTGAAATCTGTAACTTGCCACAATTAATAAATTTGTGCGGTCGCCAAGGAACAGGTTACACCATATCCTCCAAACTTATTTATCGAGGTCTGTTAATATACAAAACGAAGGTTGAAATCAAATATGTAACGAGTGCTTAGGTACTATTTAAAACTTAACAAATTATCAATGTTCAGGCGAATTGATATGACAAAATTACTAGTTATACTATGGAACCCAGATACGAAAAACCTAATAAAATAGCTTTATTTTTCATTATTCACACATCGACACTAGCATATCTCTACTGCATAACTTAACGTAACACACATGAAATTCTTAAAGCTCACAAACATGACGATTGGTTGTTTAAATAATATGTAAAAACTATCAAACTATTAAAACTCTTGCTGTAATAATTACATTTAATTTCAAGAACTTTTTAATATTTAGCCTCCAATTTGGAAACGAATTATTTTCACAGTCAATCAAGGTGTCATGAGAACAGTGGAAGCAAAACAAATATCTTAATAATCTTATAAAAGGTAAAGTGATTGGAACAGACCCTTTTGCTGACCTTGAGTTTCGGATTTTTCAGTCTTTGAAAATATCTCTCCAATTTGGTCCTATCTATAATGTGTAAATAGTAAGAGACTGGTTTCCCCGTCCAGGAGACGGATCCTTTTAGTGGAGACATCTCGCTGACGTGCATGATGGTCCCGATGTCACTCAAATTTCTGTCCGTTATCCTGAAGTTCAGCGGACAAAAACTCTTCGATGATACAATTTTAGCACCGTCTTTCAAGTCAGCAAATCTTTCTTTTAACTGGTGGTCCACATGCGGGCCGAATGCAAAGTTATTCACAAAAACTATCGTCGCTGCATTTATTTTTTCTCTGTGTTCATCCAGTAGAAAGTCGCCCTTGATTAATTTATACTCTCCACACTTTTTCCCATACCATCTCATCCACATTCTAAAATGACCGTCCATACTCTGAAAAGTAACATTTTAACATATTATTTATTAATCATTATCATTACATAGTTTGGTGGTTTGTTAAAGTGGTATTTACCTCTGCGTATTTGCTAGGAACTTCCGCCTTTTCGACTCCGAGGCAGACTCGGCAAGGTGTTGCGGCCGCCATTTGTAAGACCACCTGTCCTACGCCCGAACCCAAGTCCACGAACACATCGTCGGCGGTTATATCTATTTGATCTATCATCTGACACACCAGCTCATATGATGTTTCGCCGTATACCTGTCGATATTAATAAAATATTTTATAGTCATGGATTCTATTATTAGCTAACGAATGTCGTCTTGTATTCAATTTTAACCTTAGTTCAAGTTTTTTATTAAATAAAATCGCATACTATTATTTCCAACTTCCTTTCGTATTTTCTGTAACCCAGTTCAGGCACCGAACAGGGAAATATTATGACTAGGTAAGTATTATCACAACCTGCCTTTTATCAGATTATTTTTTTTTTATTAATTCATTGGTAATCACTATAGATTCGTTGGCGATCTCTGGGGGAGGCCTATGTTCAGCAGTGGATGGCAATAGGCTGATATGATGATGATGATAATAGATTCGCATGTCAAACTGAGATCTATTGCGAAAATATGCAACGTTAACGCATTTATTGAATAGGGTATTTTACTCTATACGAGAAAAAATCTATAAATATGTTATTGAGACAGTTTAGGCATAAAGCAGTCAGAAAATGTAAGTTTTAGTTCATAAAATAACAAAACAATTTTTTAAATTCAATTCAAAGTTTTCAGTATTTTTAATCAGTAAAAAAACACCGCGAAATAGTAGCGGCCATGTTATTACGCCGTACGGCTGTGTAAACAAAAAAAAAATCAACTGTCAGTCAACCGATTGGCGTAATAATATAGGCTTTGTACTTTTATTATTTTCGTAACCAACGTTATTTTTTCATTATTACACCTATTACAAAATATGCTTTTAATTATTTTTAAATGAAATACAATTATCATATTTAATATGAGTTCATTTGATACAAAACGAACTGACGTCATTTACGCAGAGCAGTAGGGCGTCTAGTAAGAGGCGTTTTCGTCAAGCTACGCGCGAAATAGATGCATTTTTATGGCACTTATCGATTGAATAAAAATTTTGTGTTTTTTTTTGTGGAATATTAGCACTACAGAATTTCATTGAGACGCTTTTCAAAAATGGGTGTAATACCCACATACATAAGTAACCTACCAGTACAGGGGACAGGGGATTGTTAAATTGACAGAATAAAAGCTACTTAATTATGATTACAACAATGTTACGCAATTAGGGTGCCGCTCAATTTACCCGTTGAACAAAAAATCGTAGGTATATTTTTAAATTCATAAACTATTAATAGCTTGGGTTAAACTTGGCAACACGACATAATGACCGCCGCTATAAACAATACGGGTTACGTAACAAATAACCGTTAGTACTGACCTCAGGTGAGAAGGGTTCATATTGGTTGAGTTTATCCGGGTCAGACACTGCTTGGTTGTATGTTTGCAGCAATATATGTTTTAGCAAACCCCTCGACGGATACTTGTTCAACCGATGGGCTGGTAACGATGTGCCTTTTTCCTGTAATGAAATAATTACCATTATTTGCATACCATCGTTAATTAATCCATTGGGTTCAAAGTTCTCATATTGTAAGGTTTTTGAGATGACTACCTATGTGACAGCTTTGCAAAAGCAGATAGAATTACCCAGTCCCACAAGTCACATTGTAACTAATGTAACTATGCTTACACATATGTATGTACGTATACACATGCATACATTAAGATCGTTACATCGCATTCGCATGTCGATACGTTTAATACCTAATAGGTAGGTACATAATCCATCAATCATAAAATCTTCCTCATAATGGGTTTAATTTTTGGGCAAATTCCAAGTCCAGGGATCCAAGTCATTTTCAATTGGTATTATAGCAATAACAACATAAACAACAGCTATTCCATTAAATTTCCTAGGCAAGTGGGTATACATAATTATATTCCATATTTGATAAGAGAGATTATGCATGCCGTTGAATTGAATGCATGACATCCGATTCGATGTAACTAGGCCACCATGCAATAATAAAATTCCAATACTGTAGGTATTATAGTGTAAGCTTATTACAATACATGTCATAGTAAGTTGGCTAAGCCTTGACATTGCGAACATGGCAAAATGACCGATCGATACAGGCAAATGCGTCATTTAAGAGCAATGTCGATGGCCTTGAGTCCGATTCACGGTTCAAGGTTTAATAAATGTAGCAACATAAAAGTACCTGCCAATATGAACTTAAAGCTTGAGGTCAATAACTTCTCACATTTTAAATAAGTTATGGTGGCATTTACTGCACACAAAAAACAAATAGGTACATAACGTGTGATAAAAATAGTTTTATCACACCCCAGCTGCGATTATTACGAACCACATATTTTGTGTTACATTGATTTATTTAAAACACGATAGAGGTAGGTAGCATTTTATCTTTTGTTTTCTTTACGCTGCGTTTACCATTTTAGTAACTAACCAGTAACCACTGACATGTGAGCAATAAGGGCATGCTGACTGTGGGCATGACCTTGTTGTCGAATCTTTTATAGTGTATTTTGTTTACGTTAAGTCTGAGCCACTCATTCATAAAAGATAAAGCTATGTATCTCAATCACAACAACCTCCCGTTTGATGTATTACTCAATATTTTATGCAATAATATCTGGTTTATTGTGTACATGGTACATAGGTAGGAAGGTACCTATCTGGTGAATTCGCTCTGATGTACTGTATTTTAATTTGTGAAATTAGGGCTTACTGGCTTTTGCCCGCGACTTCGTCCGCGTGAATGTCGGTTATCGCGAATGCAGACAAAGTCACGGATTAAAAAGTAGCCTATGTCCTTCTCCAGGGTTCAAGCTATCTTCATGCCAAATTTCATTAAAATCGGTTCAGCCGTTTCATCGTGAAAGCGTAACAGACAGAGTTACTTTCGCATTTATAATATTAGTACGGAAGTATGGATTAATGTTTGTAGTATGACGGAGTCGCGGCAGACCACGAAGGAGATGGCGGGGACGAACTGGACGGATTCCTCCAAAACTGGTGGGATAAAGCCCAGGATCGGGATAGATGGAAGGCATGGAGGGAGGCCGGCCTTTGCATAGGAGTGGGACAGAATATGCTAACAAAAAAACTATGTTTGTAGAAGGGGCATGCATGACGCCTAGGTTGAACGTACACTTTTTTTAGTTAGTTCATAGTAATGTACGCTACTCAGATTATGAAACAAAAGACAGATAGACCGCGCGGAACACTGAGAGTGAAGCCACCAAAGCAAATACAAATTCAAAAGCGAATACCGATGCGATTGTAGGTACAATCTCGAATCTCACTCAATCTCACTTTGGAATTTTTATTTATACCTACCTATTTGTTTTTTTAACGATGTGGCGTTTCGTGCGGTACTGACTCGTATCAGTACAGCACGAAGCGCGGTGTAGGTAGGTACCTACCTAGCTTTTGAATTTGTATTTGCTTTTTTGGCTTCACTCTCAGTGTTCCGCGCGGTCTATCTGCCTTTTGTTTCATAATCTGAGGTAGGTACCACAGACATAGATGGTACACTACGCTACTACCTTGTAAAAATTATACCTAGGAGTTCTATCGGACTGGGGCGGTGTTTATTTCTCTATGAAGTTAATTTCACTGGTAGGTAGGTAGGTACCTACCTAAATAATGAGCAAACGAAGTGGTGTGCGTACCTACCTACCCCACATAATTCGCTCCCGTTACATTGAAGGACTGAAAGAGGTAATGGGGTCAGAAGAGGCAGGCGTGCTCGAGAAATCAATACCAAGTTTTAATGTAAACAATCTTTTTCACGTCCGTTTGTAGGTAGAAACTTGACGTAACTTCCGCAAGGTTTTGGTCTATTTTATTTAATGAATGGTATTGTACATCTCCTGTAGCTTTTTAGGGTTCTTTAGAACTGTATAAAAAACACGCTAGTTACGAACCGTACTTGCGTAATTGTTTGTTTTGTACAAGTAAGGATGTAGGGTACCTACATTAAGTAGGTATTCCAAGATTCTTTAGTTACATTTACAACGCAAAGTAAAGTAAGTTGTTAAAAACCTTTTGATACAATGTAAACTTTGTAAACAAATCTGTTCAAGATTATAGGTATATACAAGACTTACCTACCTAATTGAAATACCGTCTACGAAAATCGAGGTAATACAAATAACCTCAATTCTCAAATTAAGAACATCTTCTGGGTGCTTTAAAAACAAGAGGGTTAAGGTGTTTAAGTATTCGATTACCTAATCAAATTAAAGCACTCAATTTCTAAATAACACTACAATTTGCTACCTATAAGAACCTGTTCTAAGGTTCTAACCCATTTGTTTACATTTTCAACCGACTTCAAAAAAGGAGGAGGTTATCAATTAGTCTGTTTTTTTTATTTTTCAACAAATTGTTTAGGAACACTCAAGAGTATAGTACTATCAATCAATACTACTTGTCATAACAACGCACATCAGTCAATCTGCATACAATGTGCGTAACGCAGACAGACGAGAAGGCGTTGCATTTCAGGCCAGTGATGCAATCAGTTCTCACAGGCCCGCCCGTTGCCCAAACCGTCCATATGGCGCTAAACCATTGCGTCACTCACTATCTACTTACTCGGTGAAAATTAGAAAGCGGCTCCACGTTAATTCAGCGCAGTGCATGCAATAACATACCGTTTACTAATATTATGTTACATATGAAGCGTTAGGTAGATACAGGTGGAAAGTTTATCCGCAGGTAACATTAAGTAAAAAAAATATTCCTAATTAATATCTATAAAAAAAAAACATTTTGACGTTGCTAATGCTATCAGATTTGACCAATTCATATTTTATCACATAATACATACATTCTGTTATCGTTCGTCTAGGACACTTCTTGGAAAAGTTAATAAGTTTATCAATTAGTATAACAAAGAGAGAAGCGTTATCTTACAATTAATTAGAACTTGAATAATCATTCAAATTCTTATCAAAAACAAATGTAGGTATTTTTATTAAAATTATATGAAATACAATTAATTAAGGTGTAGAGCAGTATTGTATCCCACAGAAGTTAGGTTTTACATGCAAATTATGTATAACACAATATACGAAACGTTGCCTTGCTCTTGGTCGGTACAGTGACTGTATCATCATCATTTCAGCCGAAAGACGTCCACTGTTGGCACAAACAATGCACTAATTAAAAAAAAAGTTTAACGTAGGTACCTACATAAAAACTAAGGACTTAGTATTAAAATTAAAGTCACTTAAAAAACATCATATCAAGAATCAAGACGCTGGCGCAGCCAAAAAAAAAGGTCATTAACACTACGCGAGACATTCGCGTTCGCTCAATATTGCGGTCAACGCCCCCGCAAGTGGCCCGCACTGAGCCACTCACTACAATGCGATTCGCAGTTCACCGAATATAGGTACCTATGTAAAGTGATTTAGGAACTGTTTTTATGTATGTTTCTGTTCTGTTTCTTAAGTTTATTGAGGGGGCATCAATTAAACGAACTTCGAAAAATTACAAAATATTCGGTGTGAAATTCAAATAGGCACTATGTAACCTAATAATTTTACTTATTACAAATGTAAAACAATTATTTGATGCTATTGGTACAGAGATGCGTCAGTTCTGAAGAAATTTGTGTTTGAAAAGGAGATTGAGATTTATCTATTCGTAAGCGGCATTCAAAATCTTGACGGACAGTTAAGTAAGTATTAATACATTCACAGAAAACCTGTTAAAATAATATTACCTACATCAATTTTCATAAGAATTCGTATAGATCTTACTTTTACAAAAACTTTAATTGAATCAAAAGTTATTCGTTGGGTAAATTACAACCGTACTTTTATAGAAATTAATTAAATTGATTCCTTGGCGCTGACGCTGTATCTCTTCTGTTTTCTGTTAAGTATGGTGAAGTAAAAAAAACCGGAGAAGTGCGAGTCGGCCTCGCCCACCGAGGGTTCCGTACAAATTTGTAGGTACAGAGGCCAGCACATCAAGCTACTACAATCTGTCAAATTTCTTTGATAAATTTTCAACTTTATTACAAAAGGATAAGGTTCATATTTAATTGGGAATATTTGACAGTTAGTTATGGCTTGATGTGCTGGCGTCTGTACATATCCATACTTTAATATTACAAATGAGAAAGTAACTCTGTCTGTTACGCTTCTACGATGAAACGGCTGAACCAATTTTGATGAAATTTGGTAAGAAAATAGCTTGAACCCTGGGAAAGCACATACTTTTTAATCCGGGACTTGGTCTGCATCCGCGATAACCGACATTCACACGGACCAAATCGCGGACAAAAGCTCGTTATAAATAAAGAATTTTTTTTTATGTTTGAATGCTCGTTGCTTTGCTTCGTGCTTCTCTGTACGAGAAGAGGCCTGTGCCCTGCAATAGGACAATTATAGGTTGGTATTATTATTATTATTATTATATGTTTTAATTACAAATGTATAGTTTTCAGATTTTTCCCTGTATTTATAGTATAAGACGATATTACTTGCCAAATTTTATAGTTCTAGGTCAACGGAAAGTACCCTATAAATTTTGATTCGCTTGATTGTCGAAATGTACGTTTTTTACGACATAAACGGCCGTATCTTTTTTCACGTTAACTTAGAAGTTTGATGTTTTCACAGCTTCAAGGGACCGTGGACCTACTAAGTATATGGTTTTCATTTCAACTCGATACCTTTACGCGTTCCCGAGATAAAGGGTCTTGACAGACAGACAGACAGACAGACGGACAACAAAGTGATCCTATAAGGGTTCCGTTTTTTCCTTTTGAGGTACGGAACCCTAAAAACATCCGAATACACACTGGGAGAAATAATAGGAAGATTGTATTTTTAAGATAATTATAAACGTGACCGAGGTCACCACACTGAACTTAAAGGTGTCTATACACGCGACGAGAGTTCGTTCATATTTAAATGACCTACCTACTCAGTCTGTCAAGAGAGTTACTTTAATAAAATAAAGTAGAATTTATCTTATATTTTCATTACAGGCTTAAAACAACTTACGTTCAAATATTTATTTTACTCCTTAAGAAGTTCTCATAGTACACACAGGTACACATCAATTTATACATTTTCAGTATAAGCTGAGCTCTCATTGTACGAAAATTCTTAGCAATGCGAGATCAGCTTATACTGGAAATGTATAGCTTGATGTGTAGCCAGCCGTGTGTACATCCTCCATAAGAGAGGTTGTCGATAATGATAAATATGTAGAGACGTAGGTACCTAACAGTATTCATGCGAGTCACGTTTGAAGAATAGACGTAACGTTAAACTTCAATACCGGTCCTCTAACCAAGTAACACAAATGACATCACCTCTATGCAAAGGATAATTCTATTAAGTATTACAAAACGGCCGTTCTAGATAAGTATGCTAATTTTATTTTTTTTTAAATTTCAGTTTTTTTAGGGTTCCGTACCTCAAAAAGAAAAAACGGAACTCAAACTCAAACTCAAAATCATTTATTTCAATTAAACCATTTACAGGTACTTTTGAATTGTCAGAGTCAGTCAGTCAGAAAGTTGAAGCTAGTTGCTCGTTCCAAACAGTAGGTTTCTATGGAGAAGAACGAGCAAGAAACTCCATGAACACTCTCTTAAAATCAGATAAATTTTACAAATTTAGGTTACATCATTCATGTTGAATCTAAGGGTACAATGTGAGAACAATGTAACACGTCTTGCATGTTAAAAGAGGTCTAGAGAGAAATATAGTTATAATAACAATTCAAACCAAAATTTAAAATAACCGAGGCAGCTAAGAGATGACCAGTCCCAACCGACGGCGTACGTTCACGAACATGACGCATGGATCGGCACCATTTAGCTCAACCATTTTGAAGGGAACCGAATGATCCAACACATGCGCCACCGGCAGCGAGACATTCAAGTGAGCGTGACTCTCCCAACCGCCAGGGCATATTCAAGTCAATCAGAGGTATACCTCGTAAATGGTAGCTTTAAATAACATAGTGCTCAGATGTATGTGCTACGAAAATTATATAATACTAACACATTGAGTTTATACAATGCAAAGATAATTTAGATCTACATCTTCAGCAGCTCCAAAAATTGTTACAAATGCTAATCAATTAATCTATAAACCCTTATGGCTGTGGAGCTAGACCAGCATCCAGCCAAGCATTTTTATCAGTGATGTAATCACTCAATTTATAATATGCTCGGATGCATAGTGTGCGTTTAATACAAGACTTAAATTTTGTCTCATTTAGTTGAACAATGTGGGGAGGTATTTTATTGTAACACTTTAAACAGTACCCCATGAAAGACGAATCTACTTTAGCCAGTCTGAAACCTGGTTGAACTAGTTGGTCCCTATTTCTAGTATTATAATTATGTCTGTCACCTCTTTTATCAAAAAGATGCAGATTTTTTCTAGCGTACATGTTTTCATAGATGTATTGACAAGGCACCGTCATTATGTTAATTTCCTTAAACAGTTCCCTTAGAGAATCGCGCATACGCAGATTGTAAATGGTTCTGATCTCTTTCCTGCAGAATAAAAATAGAATCGATGTCTGCAGCTCGTCCCCACAATAAAACACCGTAAGACATTATACTATGAAAGTAACTAAAATAGACCAGTCTCGCGGTATCCACATCAGTAAATTGCCGGATCTTTCTGACAGCATATGCTGCCGAACTTAGCCGTCCTGCGAGAGATGTTAAATGAGGACCCCATTGTAGCCTTGAGTCGAGCGTCATTCCCAGAAAATCGGTTTTATCGACGAATTCCAGTTTCCCTTTATTCAATACTATGTCACACTCACTATTTTTAACATTTGGCAAAGCAAATGTGATGCACTTTGTTTTTTTTTCCATTTAATACTAAATTGATAGCCGTGTACCACTTTTGTACCTCAAGTAAGGCGTTATTTACGTTGTCAAGATTTTGAGCCCGTCTATTTATTTTAAAAATTAATGACGTGTCATCGGCAAATAACACCATTTGTGGTTGGTTTTTGAATAACCGGGGAAGATCATTAATATAAACTAAAAAGAGGAAAGGACCTAAAATTGAGCCTTGTGGAACTCCCATTTGTACTTTTAAACCATGTGAATTCACCCCGTTTATTTGAACTTGCTGCTGTCTATCATTTAAATAAGATTTCACTAAACTAAGCGCAAGTTTACCTAGTCCGTAATGCCCAAGTTTCAGAATTAATGTGTCGTGATTTACGCAATCAAATGCCTTGGAGAGGTCACAAAAGATTCCTATGGCATCTTGTGCCTCTTCCCACGCAGTAAATATGTGTTTTAATAAAGTGACACCGGCGTCAGTCGTACAACGCCCTTTGGTGAAACCATACTGTTGATCGTGTAATATGCCATTTGTGTTAAAATGAGCAAGCATCTGATTAAGCATAATCTTTTCAAAAACCTTGCTGAAAGCCGGCAACACGGACACGGGTCTATAATTGTTAGTATCTTTACTATCCCCGGATTTGAAAAGAGGTATGACCTTACTAAATTTCATTAAATCTGGGAAAACACCTTGGTCTACGCACATATTAAATATTAAAGCCAAATAAGGTGCTATTGTTTCTATTATAGATGTACAAACTTTAATAGACATACCCCACAGATCTTCAGTAAATTTTATTTTGATTTGCCGAAAAGCTTTTCAAAGTCAAAGCATTTATTTCAATTAAACCATTTACAGGCACTTTTGAATTGTCAAGGAGTCGGTCAGTTAGACAGAAAGTTGAAGCTAGTTGCTCGTTCCAAAACGTAGGTAGGTCTCTATGGAGAAGAACGAGCAAGAAACTCCACGGACACTCTTTTAAAATCAGGTTTTTACAAAATACTGCTTACATTATTCTTGTTGCTTCTATATGTGAAAACAATGAAGGTAATCTAGAAATACAAAATATAAAAAATAATCAAGATAAAAACCATGGCAGTTAAGAGTTGACCAATCTCTACTGACAGCGCCCGTTCACGAACATGACGCGTGAATCAGCACCATTCAGCTCAACCATTTTAGAGGGAGCCGAATGACCCAACACACGCGCCACCACCAGCGAGACATTTGAGTGAGCATGACAATTCTCTCAACCGCCATGCTCATTTAAGTCACACACATAATAATTTACTTAAAATATGGCTCCATGGTACTCACATTTACAAAATTGAAATAATGCTGCTAAATTATACAAAACTAAGGTTTCCAATGTTTCTAAAATGTCGAAAAAGTAATTAAAATATATATTTGTGTATAATAATAACGATACTCGTTACTCATGTCAATAAAAAAAAGGGGTAGGAAACAACATTCCTCCAATTAGGAAATTCCCTAAACTGCCTGTGGAGCAGGACCAGCATTTAGCCAAGCATTTTTATCATTGATGTAGTCTTCTAATTTATAATATGCTTGTCTACACAGTGTGCGTTTAATACATGTTTTAAATTGTCTTTCATTTAGTTGAAGAATATCAAGAGGTATTTTATTATAAAATTTTACACAGTACCCCATAAAAGAAGTATGAACTTTAAAACGGTTTAAAACGGTCATGGGGTAAATATGTTTAAATTGAAATTCTACCGGGCAGCCTGGTACGTTCGCTTTTAATAACGCAATTGAGTCGTCAGGTGAGGAATTCAAAGCTTCCGTGGTTTTGATTGGTATGCTAGTAAAGAAATTTACAAATTCACGAGCTACTTCTATGTTAGAGCTTACGGGACCATGTGATGTCTCCAATGTATATTCCGCGTTACGAACTTTTTTCTTGCTAGTTTCGTTATTTATAACTTTCCAAACTGTCTTTATTTTATCGTCTGCCGATTTAATATTAGTGTATGGAAGTATGGATATGTATTATGTACAAATTTGTACGGAACCCTCGGTGAGCAAGTCCGACTCGCACTTTTCCGGTTTTTTTTTTCTTCTTGTACCTATTTGGTTATTCAGCGCTTGTAGCGATCGCGGAATACGGTCGGTTGACATACACGTAATTGTACTATCTGACATAATAATTTCAGATCAGTTACATCAACGAACGCGACGCTTAAAAGCCAGTTAATTTGTAAAGTTTACGATTTACATATTTTTGGCTACAGATGATTTGCGATGCCGCGGTGATTTGCTTACATATTTTTACGGCGTCTATAAAAAGACAATAAAAAAGCTACTACAAAATAAAATATTGTACAAAAAAGATTAAAAAAAAGAATTAACAAATCTACGTACTTTTTGTTACAAACCAAACAAAAAGTTCTAAACAAGATCACAATCAAGCAGACTGATGCAGTCAGTGGCAGTAATGCATTAAGTATAAAATATTATTAATTCAGTCGACCCAGATTTTATGCCGCCCGAATCTTTTTTGTTTCTAAACATCATTTAAAACATAGGTAGGTAGGTACTTGATGTGTTAATAAAATTATTCCAATAATAACGCTTAAAAATTAAACTATTAAAAGTCATATCTCTAATAGTCTATAACGGTTATAAAAATCAACTAAGTAGGTAAGTATAATTACTAATTCATGATTTCAAACGTTATCTGTTTAGAAAGATAATCTCAGTAGGCAATACTCCATGTCATAGTCAAAATGGTATGCAACGTGTATAAATAGAGTTAGCCTCGCGCGGCGTCTGCGGACATCGATCGTTGCGTCCTCGCCGCCATCTTGGCCCTCGTGTCTCCCTCCTGCAGCCCGCGCCCCCCTCGCCTCTATTGCCCCTCACTGCCCCACATTCACCGCACCGTTTCGCACATGCTACAGCTACACTACGCGGTATGTCCGCTGTTTCTAGCTAGCTGACTCAACATTTGGCTGTAGAGTTAACAGTTCTACAAAAATAAACATCTTTAAGGAGATGCACAATATTGATTTCCGTGTTTCCTAGATCAAAATAGGTTGGATAGGGTTAATATTTTATTAGAATTATTACATTTGTATTATTTCTGATCTATGGCAGTTTCGATTTTATTAATGTTCAGCAATGCAATTAATAATAGAAAACGTTTAAAATAATTGCTAGTAACCCATTTTATTTTAAGCGCCTCACATAATATCAACTATTAAAGTCATGAGAGTCTATTGAACTGTGACATTCTATGACATTTCACTACTTGTTTAAAAGCAACTCACTGCACACAAGGTCAGGGGTTGAATAGAAGCCACTTCCTATTTACTGTTATGCATTTTGGTGTTTGACGCTTGAAATTCCACCTTATGATGGGTAGGTGAATCTAGCACACCTGCTTTTGAAAGCTATTCTCGATATAAAGACCACCAAATTGGTCCGGAAATACATACCCGCGGACTGTCTTAGCTGTGCGGCGGGCGTGCATATGAGAACACTGAAGTCGAACCATTTCATCCATGCCGAAAGAATATTGATAGTAATAATTGATACAATACCTATTAGTAAATAAAATGTAAAAAAATGTATTCTGAAATATTCATCTACTTTAGACTGCACTTTTTCATTTATTATTGTAACTCAAATGATTGGACTTGTGCAAGATTAACAAAATTGTAAAAATGTAGCAAGACCTATATATACCTAATACGAATGTCACAAGCAGAATTCATTAACTCATTACAGAGACACGAGACTATTAATAGCTAAGGTGACATTGATGATGCTTCCGCAACTAAAAACTAAACTCAGAGTACGTTGTGTAACCGTCACAGAACGTAGTTAATTTCAGCGAATTGATATACATTTGACCACTATCTCACCTGATGGGAAGCGATGATGCGGTCTAAGATGGAGCACGTGACACATTTTTTAGTATTTAGTATTACAGGCCCTTCTTTATTCATCTAATCTAAAGTTTTTGTTTAAGAATTTTATTTATATCTAGGCAAAAGCCTAGATATAAATAAAAATTTTATTTATATCTAGGTATAAATAAAATTTATCTAAACTGCTATCGATATTATTATTTTTTATTTTTTTATTTTATATTTATTTTTAATATTATAAATACGAAAGGAACTCAGTCTGTAATGCTTTTACGATGAAACGGCTGAACCGATTTTGATGAAATTTGGTATGAAAATAGCTTGAACCCTGGGGAAGGACATAGGCTTTTTAATCCGCGACTTCGTCTGCATCCGCGAAAACCGACATTCACGCGGACGAAGTCGCGAGCAAAAGCTAGTCTATTATAAATAAAGAAGACATGAATTTGGTAAATGAAGTAGCACAGAACCATATGGCACAAATAACAATGCTAATGCACGTTTTTTTTCGGTCCGTACGTATTTTTTTGAGAATTTATTACACAATACATAGTTTGTTACCTGAGATAACCACCTTACGGACCTAAAATAAAAAATCGAGGCCCATTCATATTAGCGAGAAACATTACGGTCTTGTCTATATTGAACTGCATTGAGCACACGTTGTACTGAGCGTATTTTTATTACAAGTGGTTTGAGAAAGTAGAGAATAGTTTCTTAAATTATCTACCTAGCTAGTTATTTAAATATCGCTGCTACATGGAACCTTAACTGTTTCAATAAATTAGAATCATTATACATAGTTATTTTTAAAAATACCTCACTCCGAGTACAAACAGTGTAACTGTTAAATTATAAATAAAAAATATAAATTAAATACAATAATAGCGCGTTGCGTTCAAAATAAAGAAGCCTTTTGAGTGGGAAGTTCAATGTCAAAGGAGTTATTTATCCCACACAGATTGTGTTTATTTTTATCTCCGAGGGTAACTTGTTCTACCTGAATGATATCGCTCATCCATAATGATGTAATATTTAACGCAATCGCTTAGGCTTAGAGGTGCTAAGGCCCGGACTCCACCGAAGCGGAGAGGAGAGGAGATGACTCGTAAACAACCAATGGGACACTGTATTGCGTTGAAGCTAAGCGGTGAGATGTGAAAATATTACGCAAGCAAATTGGTTGTTCGAGACATCTCCTCTCCTCTCCGCTCTGGTGGAGTCCTAAGAATGTTGCATTATTTTTCGTCGAAGAAACGCCGATAAGTATCGTACAATGCTCAGTATTTTTTGTTGGTATAGTTAGTCATACTTTAAATAATATCGCGTGCTCTTCGTCAAATCGCATATGTATTAGCCGCATTTTAGTAACACGGAAAGGCAACCCAAACAGTGTGTACCTATAATATAGGGCCTATGCACACTGCGTCTTTTAAACGTGCCGTCGACGCGCGTTTCAGGAATGCGTTTCGTTAATTTATTAACAGAAGAACAGAAGTGGGACAATATTATGCTGTTATTATTATTATTACGCAGGTATATCTCTATTATTTTAATAATATAATATCTGGTCAAATTAGTTGAGTATGTATGATTAATCGTCTATTCGGTCGTCTGGCTATACCACTTTTTAAGTACTTTTCTACAATATAGCAATACAACTCAACAACACTAATATAAAAACATGTTTCCTGGCTGACACATAGTACCTGCTCCCAGCTATGTAAATACATGTATTATGTAGTGAATAACGAATACATGAACCACTTTATATCGCGGTTAAGTATTGTAATAATGCATGATAGTAATGTTCGGTCACTACACCGTTTGTTCCACTAATGCCCGTTGCAATAACGATTCGGATATGTTGCAATTTGGTTGTTTTAATTACCATGTACCTATCGCAGTAAACGCAATTAATTGTCATATAAGTCACAATGCATTCGATAATCGAGTTCAATATATAAAGCACGGTACCCTTAATATTGCATTTTATTATTCTTTTGTACAATGATAATAATACTTTTTTTTAGAATAGGTACATTTAGCGAATAAGAGCAAGAGTTTTATAACTGGGATTTTGAAGAAGTTACAATAATGAACAAAGTAACATCTCACCAGAGCGACGACGGAGTCGATGGCGCGGTTGAAACGGTCGCACAGGGCTTTCATGCTGTCGTAAGAGTGGGTGTCGTAGTCGCACAAGATGTTGTGCTCCAGAGCCGCTTTCATCTCTGGTAGGTCGTCGCACACCCATCTGCAAGGAAACTCTGATTAATAACGTGCTTAGTAGATAGAACCGAAGTATGTACAGTCAGGGAAACAAATTGTTTAGCAAATCGACGGTCAATTTGACCTGCCTGTATACATATTATTTAAATCACCACTGTCTTTCTATAAGAGCCGTATGAAACGGCTACAAACGATAAATGTTTAGTGTCAATCTGCCTGAACCGCACATTTCTCTATATGTATAGGAGGCCACACGCGTGGACATGTAAGAAATCTAGGAAAAGGTTTCTGGTTACTTTGCATTTTGGATTTATTCCATTTATGTCGAGTCCCGTTATGTCGAGCCGAAAACCTTGTCTCGCTTCTATTACCCCTATGTCGAGCTTAGTTTTCTGTCCCGTTTCTATTCCCTTTATGTCGAGTTTATTTACCACGCTTTTATTACCTTTATGTCGAGTTTAATAATATCATATTTTAGAAGTACAGTCACGTCCAATGAAATGTATACATGCACATAATTTAGAATAATTTTTTACACAAAAAAAAAATTAAAAACAACGAATAACTTTAACCATACAGTACTATGTACTATTATATTTTTTATTAACCATCAAAGTATGTCATAATATCAGTGTATATTTTTTAATATTCGAAATTATGTGCATGATGAAAAAGTACCTATCTTTTAAAATATTAAGTTCATTTATTATACGGACTAGATTATAATTGACTAACCGAAATTCAATGATTTTACAAAGATTTTATGCCATTGGCTTTTAATTTACATCCCTGACTGTACCTGTTCACCAAAATCGATATAAAGGTAATAGAAAGCGTAAAATATCAATACTTTGGAGAACAATAGACTTCCAGGCTCGACATAACGGGACTCCACATAAAGGGAATAAATCGCATTTTGCTATTAGAAATAATTCCCTTAGAATCAATTTCCTTAGAATTCTAAGGAAATTGAGTCATGTCAAAGAAAAATCGCGTGTATGCAGTTTCTTTGACGCATGAGAGAATGATTCCCGTAAAGTGACGTGTAACAAAGGTGAAATAGTTATTTCTCGTGGTGGAATTAAAATGATTAATTATGAAAGTTCCAATTTCATAATCACTCAATTTACGCATATAAATCTGAAGAAAGTAATGGGCCGACTGGTCGGTGGTTTTTGTCGACTAGCTGCCTTTAAATATGGATGGATAGTTGGCATTTCCCCTCATTTGTATCAATCATTATCAACTTTTGTATAGATACATGCGTAAAGATTTTAGCGAAGATGAACTATGATACAATCATACCCTCTGAAAAAAGTAAGTAGGACATTGTAAGCCCTGTAGTGTTTAACAATAACTATTCTCCTATCCTAGCTTATAAAACATGTTCTACTTTATCAGTTGCTTGGTCAAGGTCATGGCCGCCGGCAAATAAAAATCTGATTAGCTCTACAATAGATCATTGGAATTAATGTGAGCACTTAAATTTGGTTAAAATAATTAAAATACTATAAATAAGTAGTATTTATGTTCTCCCTGGAAAGCAAACGAAGTCAAGTTTGTTACGATTAACCACGGATTAGAAGCAAGACAAGTGCGCATTAATTAAAGTTAAATTAATAAACAAGTACACATTTCAATCTATTCGTTTAATGCTGGCACTTCACATGGCGTATTTTTACAAATATAGGCCCTACTTGGATATAATGGTGGCACTTCACATGGCTATTTGTATTGGCGTATTTGGCATATTTGGCAAACAATTACCATGTGTGGACAGTATATTTGACAAACTATTGGCCTTATTCGCTTATTTGACAAATATGGCCAATACCAAATACGCGTTACCGTGCGCTTGTCGGTTTCTCGACGCACATCAAAGAGGTCAAATAGGCGAACACGCAAATAAGCCGTCCACAGAATGGCCTGGTTCAGATGCGCACGGGTCGGCCGTCGCCGACCTGTATGGACGTGCAGTATTTGTGTCTGTGTTGCGAGCCCGAACAGGAACAGCTATTGAAAATGAATTGGGACAATGAAACAGTGATAAAATTCCTCGAATTAAACCAAAATAATTTGTGTATTATGTATTATGTAAATAATAAAATCCAGCTGCAAGTTTAAACACGTCCAAAGTTTTGCTGAACACATTGCCTGCTTCTGTCAAATGTTTGTATGTTTGTTATTTGGCTGCCATGTGTGTATTTGCCTGTATTTGTATATTTGCGTGTTCGTCATATTGCGAAATACAGCAAACGCCCAATAGCAAACACAAATAGCCATGTGAAGTGCCAGCATAACACAAAATCAACTTCAATGCAATAAATAAAGGGTAAGTTTTGTATGAACCAAATAACGTAATTAACTAATTATTTGTACAAATACGCCAAGTGATGTGCCACCATAAGGTTTATAATAATACTAGCTGACCCGACAGACGTTGTCCTGTCCCTATCTACCTACTTACCTGCCTATTTACCTATACCTACCCTACACCTACCCTATCTTTCGAGTTGGATCAAACTGCCCACGGTGTACAAATTTCATTAAAATCGGTTCAGTAGTTTAGGAGTCCATCGCGGACAAACATCGTGACAGGAGATTTATATATATTAAGAAGATAACTATATCCTCTTGACATGTCACTTTTTAACTATTGTCACACCTCGGACACTTCATTCAAAACTTCCAAAATAATGACCTATTACTACTACAAAACCAAATGACGTCTGTACACGTGCAAATGTGTGCGTGAATTTTAGTAGGGTTGAATCAGTTGGATGTCGTGCTAGCGTACAAAATGGCGCGAAAAGTGCAGCGCTTTGCGTCGGGCGAACCGAACGACGACGGCACTACCCGAACGTTTCGAGCATTATTATGAAGTGATCTTGTCCGAGCGTTCAATTATTTATTTCTTAAAGAAATAAAATAAATGATATTTGATTTTGAATACTCGGATTTGTAATGACATAAAAGTATTATTATAATATTTATTATGTAAAGAGGTTTATTTATTCATCAATAATGGTAAATTAAGGTACCTAATTACAAAATATGGAATTCACGATCGCGCCGCACCATTACGCGGCAACGCAATGGGGCGACGCGACAAAGTTAGTGCGTAAGGTACTACTTTTCAATTCCAAGAATGAATAGAACGTGAAAGAAAGAGACATAAGTACATAACTAAGACAATGAAGAGAGAGAGAGCAATATTAGTAGCTGATAATGTTGGTATGTTATTATTACGGAAGTTTTAATTGTATTATTATAAAACGACGAAAACTTGGAAAATAAATGAATCATCAAGATTAAAACTAATAAATAAAACTTAAAACAAAATAAATCACAAAATTGTGTATTTGTGTCAGCAGTACCTACAGCGCTGCAGTTCTTACGATTTCGAGCGCCCTGGCTAAAGAGTCGGCGATTAGCACCTCCAAGTGCGGGGTGAGGTGCGGTATCTGATATAGCGCGGGGAAGGGAGTGTCCCTTCTGTACGTAGTACTATTAAGTATTCTGTTCTATTGTGTCTGCTAATTGAACAGTTGAGTTCATTATGTAGGTATAGATACCTGCGTCAAAAACTCTCATGCCCTAATGCCACTAATGCTCACGTTTTAAATGTTACCGGAAATCTACATAATCCGGTTCTATACAATACCCGGGCAATGTATTAGAATACCTAAAACGTGTAGGTAATGTATGAAATATAATTTATTTTATACTTTGCCTAGGTATTCTATACAATACCTACACATGTGCAGCCGGTAAAGCGTGTGCCTTATCATCGCAGATATGTGTTTTACGCTCACCACCGCCGCCTCGGCTTGCTGGCCGGCTTCGCCGGCCAACTTCAGCCCTGGCGGCGAACATTAAAACCACCTTCTCCTCAGCTCGCGAGCCGCCTTCCCCCTCCGCGGGCTTAGATTACACTCTAGGTGTAGGGCAGACAAGAGTGGAGACGTGGAGTCGGTTTTGCAGCGTCTATTAGTTTAGTTTCTGTCACTAACTTTTGTAGCACAACATATTTTTGAATTATTATACGTAAATATAACTATTTGTTTCCGTTATTTTTATTAATATGTAATTGTATGCCTAAATACTATTTTGCAATAGTCATTGCCCGTAATTTTATAGGTAGGCCGGTTAACATTCAAAGTCAAATCATTTATTTCAATTAGACCATTGTAAGGCACTTTTGAACGTCAAATGAGAAAAAAAAATCGATTCTAGGTGCCCATTCCAAAAGGTAGTTTTGTATGGAGAAGAATGGGCAAGAAACTCCATACTTACTCTTTTAAAAACGATGTTAACAATATTTGCATTTACAGGAATTATATAATAAATAATTTGGTCTATATTTATCAATAATATTGATAAATATAGACCAAAATCTGTTTATTTTACACGTCACCAGTGGACTAGCAGGTACAGTGAACCGCAAAAGTAGATGATGAAAATCAGAAATTCAATACTAATTTACTAACACTAAGTTATATAATTTATTACTAGTTTATTTATTAAAAGTATTTGATTGTCACACACATACTTTTGAATCACTTCGACGCCACCACGGAACAGATAAAAACGCGGTGTACGAATGAATCGGTCGAGTTATGAGAGTCGAATCATAATTGTGGCGCGCTTGCCATGCCCACATTACCATTCCAACTCTATTTATCTGTTCCGTGGACGCCACACAGTTCTGACGCGAACTCCGTTCATTAGTATTGAATTTCTGATTTTAATCATCTACTTTTGCTGTTGACTGTACAATCTATACAATCTAATTACTTAACCTAGGTATAGTATGTAATGGACAATAATATTCATAATATGTATTTCATACATTGCCTGGGCGCCCCAGGTATTCTATACATTGCCTAGGTATTGTATAGAATACCAGAATTATACAGATTGCCGGTAACATAAACATTGAATTATCAATACGTCAGCTATTGTATCTGACTAATGTATGCAATGATATTATAATTCATTGAATGTATGTACCTACCTACTCGTGTATTTGTCAATAGCAAGTTAGCTATCGCCACGTCAGACATTATTTTGTTGATAATTTTGACGTGATAAAATGGCCCTGATATCATCAATTCAACGAACCTTATTTGTATGGTCTACCTAACAAATATTAAATTAAATTAATTTCAAACGGACAATGCGATGAACAATGGACTTCAATTGAGTTAAAGTCGCTTTTATGTTTTGAGATGTAATAGAGGTAAGTACCTACATTGTATGATTCTAACTTCCAACTTTAGACCACCCTGAATAATGTACAGTTCGCTACTTATATTAACACGAGGTTTAACGAATGTTGGGTCATTATTAAAATAGGCCCTGCAACCTAACATCCACGATTTGACCCCTCATTTATTATCAACAACAACGAACTCGTGCAAAACCGTTTCGTTTGTTTTGGTTTCTTTATACAGAACTAGCACTTAACCCGCGACTTTTTTTTAACGGGTCCCTAATTTATGATACTTAATAAAATATAGCTTAGAAGCTCTTAGGGATAAAGCCCTTATTCAGTAAAGTGTAATCGCATTGACGCATTCAGTAACTTACTACACAGTACATAGTTCTTACTAAATTCAGTAGAGACTGAATTTAGTAGACTTCATTTAGCCAAGTGTGGGCTTAACGTAGCTTCCTATTGTTGAAAATAAAATTCAAATTGGATGTGTTGATCCGGATTATCCGGATTACCCCCTTAATATATGTAATATGTAGAAGTATAGATAATTTGAAATTAGGTAAATAGGTACCGACCTACTACAGAAATATACCGCAAAACACAAGAAATATTCTTATGGGTTAGTAACACGCAGTCACGGTATTTAAAATACTTTTGGTAAGCAATTTTATAACATGATGAAAAATATAAGCATTTTAGTAAAGGCGCGCCCTTATTTCGAAATAATAAGGATCGATTTCAAGGTCACGAACGGGTGAATGAGCGCGTCCGGACAAAAAGAGGTCATAGTGAAGGTTCTCGCGCTCCTGGCTACTCGAGGTCTCGAGCCCGGATCGACCTGCAATACTCGTTCTCGTTTTAATCCCTCGCTTAAAGATAACCTCAGCAACCAAGATATATTTTACACTACTGTAGCTGTTAATCACATAATCACTCATTACGTATTATTTCGAAGTACCTATTTACGCCCACATTTTTTATCGGGTTTGCTGAACTGATTAAAACTACAAAAGTACCTACCTATTTATTATTTAATTTAAGATCTATCTCAAAAGGTTGCAGGATTTTGGACTCTAATTTTGATCATAGGTTGTACTATACCTACTTTAATAGGTGCTCTGGTTAATCCTAACGAAAGAGCTTATTTTAACCTTAGCTGCTGTACTGTTTCAGTTAGAAATAAAAAAGTACACACCAACAAGGGCATCGCCAAGGAGGGGAAGGTAGGGGCAGTTGCCCCCCCCCCCCCCAGAATTTCCAAAAGCTTCATGTGCCTTTGACTGTAGTTAAAAACCATACTTTTCCTATTCATAATAAATCAACTTGCCCCCCCCCCCCCAGGCCATCAGCTGGCGAGTCCTGGCGACGCTCTTGCACACCAAAGCAAAAACATCACGGCAAAATTTATCGGAGCACGCACCTCGCACGTTAAAGAAAAATTTCATTATTGTGACCATCTTAACATTTATAGTACGTATTTCACTTTAAATGCTTCCTTATAAAGTAAATTAGATCCTTGATTAACTTAATCTTGATAATATCGGTAGCCTGTCTGTCCGTTTGCATATCGTGCTGGTGCATGGTTGCCGTTGGTTCGTGCCCGACAGGGCAGGTGCTTACTATCTATACTACTATATATCTGATCTACGATCGCAAAACACACACATGACTGTATCCTACAGCCTTTGACGTAATCATTTCTTCGACGTTTTATGCTAGTGATATTATACATCGACAGCATCTTTAAAGCTCCGCTCAGAGCGGAGAAGCGTAGCGTAGGTTGGTAAACACGTTATCACACCGCTTGTTGTGAGCGTGATTTTAAACATAATTATGTATATTATGCAAACAAATAATTTTATATATAAGTTGTACCTATCAATTCAACGCAAACGGAAATATAAGTACTATTACTTATAATATTATCGTACGGTTGACGTAATAAATAGCTGCAATAATCTATGCCATATGTATGTATCAGTTATGTAGTATGTATGTATAGGACCATTTAGTTCAAGGTCAATTGAACAATTTCCTAGTTTTATGACGGCGCCGTTTCTGAAGTGTACCAACTTTTAATTGGAAATGTTAGTTAACATGTAATACTTCATCAGTAGTTTAAGTTGCATTTAATTTAATACTACATATTTCGGTGTTTTAATAGACCTATAATAATTAAGTACCTTATAGTTTCTACTATCTCCAAGGCCCCATCGTGTTTGTCCTGAAACAAATGAAATAAATTTTGAATTTGGTATGGTATAATGGGTTGGTGTCCGCAAGTCCATGTCTCAGCGCATATTTTGTGTACAGAATTTTGAATTTATAGTAAGTAGGTATTTAGGAAAATTTGTGAATAGTTCAACAATAATTATATGTGGCTGATCAGAAAAAACCCACTTAATATTATACTTAACTAGCTGACAACCCAAACATTGTTTTGCAATATAAATTTTAAAAAAAAATTGTCTACATCCTATAATTGTCAGACCTACCAAATAAATATACACAAAAACATTCATAAAAATCGGTCAAGCCATTTCAGAGGAGTTTGATAACAAACACGATGACACAAGATTTTTTTATATTTTTATTGAAACATCTAACACTAATAACTTTTAAATACATAATATGTAAATAGCATTTATAACAAAACAATTTAAAAATTGGTAAATTACTTTTAATTAATTATTATTTACTAAATGTTAAGTAAATAATAATTAATTAAAAGTAATTTACCTATAAAATATTATTATGTAAAAAAATTCATTCTGGGTTGGAACTATATTTTTTCAAATAAATCAGATAACTGTATCATACATTCTGCTACCTTAAGACTATTAGTTGTTAATCTGTGACCTTATCAAATTTTGCTAACAGATAACATAATTTACACAAACAAAATGAATACCGTAATTATTTTGAATTGTTTGAATGACACAATTCATTTAGTTGACCTAAATCTTAGATAGTTCAAAAAGAAAATTAAATTACGATATAATTAAAGATACACTTACAGTGAAATCATACTAATTAAATCAATATTTGCAAAGCAATAATGACTATAGAGTAATGCAATATACATATCAATGTCCAATATCTAACCCCGAGAACTAATTTATTTCATGAGATTATCCTTATCGTTGGCTTGACTATTCCTTACACAAAGCATTTACGTGTTGTACAGTCAACAGCAAAAGTAGATGATCAAAATCAGAAATTCAATACTAATTTACTAACACTAATTTAGATATTTTATTACTAGTTTATTTATTAAAATTATGTGATTGTCACTCACATACTGTTGAATCACTTCAACGCCACACAGTTCTGACGCGAACTCCTTTCCTTAGTATTGAATTTCTGATTTTGATCATCTACTTTTGCTGTTGACTGTACATAGCATCAATGTAATTTTAGTACCAAAAGTTTTTTTTTTGTGATTTGAAGATATACCTAAATCATTAAGGATGTTTTTAACTACTTATTGTTGTTATTATTGGGTTATTTTACTGATAAGGTGTTGATAAGTAACTGAAATTTAATTTAAAAAAAAAGTAATTCTGGCCCGCACTGAACAACAACAATAGATAGAATGATTTTAAGCATAAGATAAGCGTCAGACCTAGCATGCATAACCTAATTAAAACTACAAGTACCAAAATATTTAAGATTTCTAATCAAAATGAAAAGATGTGTATTTAAGTATGTCATGTACCTACCTATTTTAAAATAATTCATATCAACAACTTTGAAAACAGTTCCACTGACACATCATTATTACCACATTTAAAAAATTAACAGATGTGAATAAAATTTTAATTATTATTTCATATTTAAATACCTACATCTTGCATTAGAACAATATTGTGATTGTTTGACCAAATTAATCAAATATTGGGTATTAAAATAATATTACTTAGATTATTTTATTTATCCATTTGTCCAGAAGGCACCTAGTTTTAATGCGTAAAAGTTACTGAAATATATTTTTGTTTACTATAATACTACTTGTTTACTTTGTTGTATGTTTATCAAAGTAAGCATTGTGCCAAATAAACAGAATTTTCATTAGTTTTAAGTAATTAATGTTTATTATGTACTCATGAAAATAGATCAAAAGTGATACATGTGTAATAGATAGCTATGAAATACTAACTAAATCAACATAAAAGTTAGTGAAACACAATCAGAATCTCGCATTGATAAATAATCGTAAATAATGTAAATAAATGACGAATGAAAACTACGCCACAGTGTGTACATATCTAAAAAAAGCCGACACCTTGACAAAACACGAGGTCAATACACTCTACTGCAATACCCATGTGACGTGAAGAAGAGCTTACCTATGTCTAGATGTTTTATAAACTTCTTGTTATTACTCGAATCATTATAAGTATATTGAAGAACCTCTATTGATATTGTATAATATATACGGTCACTCCACAATTCAACTAACACCAGCAAGTACTTGTGTGGATATGGATAGTCACTTGTTGTACAATAGGAGTAACGAGCCTAAACAATTTAGTTACATCACCAATGATTATAACGCAAGTCTATTGAAAAATAGAAAATAGACACCTAGTACTCTTACTAGCATCACTGTAACTAACTATAATGACAATAAAATACAATTTCCTTACCGAGCCATGACCTGAAGTGAGGGGCCATGTATAAACAACAGGTTCCGCGCCTGCAGGAGAATGCAGGCGTAAATCCAAAGCCATGATAAGAAAACCACTGCATTAAAGCACACACTTTTCACTTAAACACTAAAATAATCACTAAAAATTCTAGATAATAACATAATTTCACTGCACTTTCACACACACACACTCTGAACAACCGGGCGCCATGTTGAAATTATTTCTAAATTCCAATCATGGCGGAAAGTCAGTGTTGTTACTCAAATAATAGGCTGTAAATAGTAGGTATTTTACAAAAGAGGCCCGTAAATTATTTCAGTAAGAAAGTCAGTCTGTCAGTTCGTCATGTTTACACAAATTACAAAACGTAATTGTGTCAAAGTGAATTTTAAAAAATACCAAAAATGAGTAAAACCCATGAAGATATATGTATAAATGGAGCCAACACATCGTACAAAAGCTTGAAACCAACTGTGGGCTGATGCTCTCTTTCTGAATGCATACATAAGAACGAGACAGTGATATGTGTTTTCTTTATCTTATATATGCATTCAGAAAGAGAGCGTCTGCCCACAGTTGGCTTCACTTAGGTATTTAGAGTGTTGCCTCCACTTTTATCTATAAGCTTCTTGGTAAAACCTCGGGCCAGGCTTTTTTTTTTGCTTGTTGTGCATACTTCTGACTGTCAATGGGAGCAGGCAGGGTAAGAATATTCAATTCTTCTCAATTCTGCTATCAAGACAGAATATAATTTCTGTCTTCAAAATCATGGCTAAGCACATTGTTAAAGTATTTTATAAATTAATACTTTCATGGTAAGTAGCTCAGATTATGAAACAAAAGGCAGATAGACCGTGCGGAATACTGAGAGAGCCACAAAAGCAAATACAAATTCAAAAATGAATACCTACAATTAGCTTCGCGCTTTACCGACACGAGTCAGTATAACACGAAGCAAAGCATCGTTAAAAAAAAAACAAAATACTAATACAAATAAAAATTTAAAAGCGAATACAAACACGAGATGGTAGGTAGGTATTCGTTTTAGAATTTGTATTTGCTTTGGTGGCTTCAGTCGCAGTGTTCCGCGCGGTCTATGTGCCTTTTGTTTCATAATCTGAGGTGTAGTAGGTACTTATGTTTACAAATTAGGACGTTGTTTCCTCCATCACCGGCGCAGCGCAGCGACTCAAGCATTACTTTGAAACATGTTTTGAGATACCTACATACTGCACTTCGTTCGGCGAGCGTAGCGTGATATAATAGGGTATTACACCCATTTTTGAAAAGTGTCTCAATGAAATTCTGTAGTGCTAATATGCCACCAAAAAAAAACACAAAATTTTTATTCAATCCATAAGTGCCGAATGCATCTAAATTTTAAATTTTCAAATTTCGCGGGTAATTTGACGAAAACGCCTCTTACTGGACGCCATATTGCTCAGCGTAAATGACGTCAGTTCGTTTTGTATCAAATGCGCTCATATTAAATATGATAATTGTATATAATTTAAAAATAATTAAAAGCATATTTTGTAATAGGTGTAATAATGAAAAAATCACGTTAGTTACGAAAATAATAAAAGTACAAAGCCTATATTACGCCAATCGGTTGACTGACAGTTGACAATTTTTTGTTTACACAGCCGTACGGCGTAATAACATGGCCGCTACTATTTCATGGTGTTTTATAACAGATTAAAAATACTGACAACTTTAAATTAAAAAAAATTGGTTTTGAAAACTAAAACTTACATTTTCCGACTGCTTTATGCCTAAACTGTCTCAATTGCATATTTATAGATTTTTTCTCGTATAGAGTATAATACCCTATTGTGATAAACCGTTGCTCGTGTCCCGTGCAGTACCTACGTGTATATAATACTGTATAACTGTGACTATGTTGGTTCTTGGTTTCACTGCAACAACAGTGCGCAGCTTATTTATCAAGCCGTGCTTTTACCGAAAAGCAGATACGTACCTACACGGGCATTTAAAAGGAGCATTTTCATTGCGGGGTTTTAAAAATATTGTAAATGCCTGAAGACACTCTTTGGGTACCAAAGAGTATAAGAATTACAATTTCAAGTTCTCTAAACATCCTTACTTTATTTTGTACAAATCCTTTATTTGTTTGATTTATTACATATTATTACATACTATTAATAATTCGAGCATATAATAAATTCTCTAAGTAAATAGAATACCGATAAATAGAAAGCACTCAGGCTCTGACTTACATCACTAAAACTACTTAACAAAATAATATTGTCAACTGTCATTCATGTTGACATTGACAATTAATTTAATGAATCAAATCACACACAGCTTCAAGCAAAGAGTACAAATAGTACAATATTGGCTTCAAGTTTCTTGTGATTGATTTTTGTCTTTATTCAATAAAATAAAATTCAATAAAACAAATAGAACATTTTAGATAATGTCGGACTCTGAAGACGAGAATAAGGAAGTAAAAAGCTTTGCAGAAGTACACGATGAAATACAGCAATATAAAAAGAACCCAGAAACATCCGGAATGTTTGTATCTGGATGGGACGATACTGATCAAGATGTGGAGGTAGTTAAAGATCCAAAAGGTACTTAGACATCTTTTGTATGGAATACGTTTTGTGGGTAGTCGCATTTTTATTAAAACTATAACTGGAATCTGTTTGTTGTCTACAGCCAATCCCATTGACTATGTGTTGTGGGCGGCAGAACATGGCGAAATCTGTATATTGAGAGAGCTGCTGAAAAAACAGCCAGGTCTTGTTCATGCAAAAGATGCCGATGGTTACACGCCACTTCACCGAGCAGCATACAGTAACCATACTGATGTAATATCGTACTTGTTGAGTATTGGAGCCAATGTGAACACTAAAACACAGCTAGGGTGGACAGCATTGCATTCTGCTTCTAATTGGAATAATTATGTGGCTGCTGCAAGACTATTAGCTGCTGGTGCTGATCCTGGGGCACTTTCTGATGGAGGTAGGAGAGAACTTACTTTTATCTCACAATATTTTACTATTAAATTAATATTCCTTTGGTATGAGGATCATGTTTTTTATTTCAACTAGCATCAATGACTTTTCAAAGCTTCAGGGAGGTCACAATGTATACATTTGTAATTAGTCAATGTTTACTACCCATGATATTTATTATGACTGCTAAATTTAAAGGTATTGCTTCGGTATGGTATAGTATAACGGGCTGGTGACAACTCCATGTCTCAGCGTGTATTTTGCGTACAGTAGTGCTTCACCAATATCTTGTTCCAAGGCAGCTCAAAGCTCTTTTTTCATACCTTTATATACAACAAGACTACTGCAAGTCTAGCAATTTTTATTAGAAAAGTAAACATCTTCCATATAAGTTCATATCAAAGCTTTCTTATACATATATCTAGAATGCTTGTCCATTGTTTCAGGCCAAACCCCGATGCATCTAGCAGCAAAGATTAGTCATTGTAAATCAACACTATTAATTTTATTCTTGAGAGATGATACTGTAGACATTGCCCGTAAAACAAATAATGCTGATGAAACTCCAGAAAACCTGGCCCTAAGACATGGTATATATGCTCCTCTGTTTGAGATGGTTTGTCCAGCTGTTTCATATATAAAATCTTTAGCATTTACTTCTAATCCTTATTATAGACAAAAATCTGTGTGTAAATAAAATAATTAAGTCAATTACGTAACTATGTATTTTATTAAAACTTGCATGAAGCTAGACATTATGTTATATCAAGGTAATGTGTAGTATCCAAAGGAAAGTAACAATAAGAAATGTAAGTACTCAATATAATTATAATCAGATTATATAATGAAATATATGTAAATATTAAAAACATTAAAAGTACAGATCAGTAGTTGGAGACTACCTGATGTGATAAGTGATAACATTCACATAAATTCCTAAAAAAAAAATAATGTCATTCAAATCACAGGAAACAGTATTATTAACAACTAATTAACTAAGAATATAAATAAATATAAGAAATAAACTTAAGCTTTCTTTTAGGTAATAGTGAAGCAGTGAGTAAACCAATTAATTCAAAACCAAAATCAGGTGTAGGTATGTTGGGATAAACCAATTATTTGCAATGCTTGCTCTGGTGGAGTTACAAGTATAGCACATTTACACAACATTATTCAATACAAACAATATACATATAACTGTTGTGTGAAGAAAAAAATGTGAGATTTCTTTACTGAATATGTAGGTAGTGTGTGGGTATAACTTGCTCTAGCATACTTTTGTAGTAGTTTTGGGCATTTGGGGATATATAATTTGCATTTCAACATTCAGATTTGTTATGGAGATAGCAGTGTGCCATTCTTTATTATTTGTGCCATTCTTTATTATTTGTAGGTTCTTGATGCCATTCTTTCAATAACATGCATTGCACCAGATACTAAATATGTATCAGCATGTAAATTTTTTAAACTAGCTATCAGATTTCTCCTATCAATTTTCTGTAATTCAGTTAATGATTGCCTTGTTTGTGAAGTCATGTATGGTAAAATCAAACAACCTAATCCAAACACTTTACATCTTATGCAGTTTTTCCATATTTCTACCAAATCATCATCTTTAATAATAGGACAGACTGGTAATAGATTTATTGCATTCAAACATTTTGTCTTTTGACGCTCTGTTATTGGGTAGTCCGCGCGTTGGAATGGAGACAAAATAACGACACGCCAGGCTGTGCATATTACATTGTCTAATTGAGAAGTAAGCTTCAATAATAATGGTATCATTTGTTCAACTAGACCTGCACGCAGTAGAAGTGGAATAAGACTCCGTATAATTTGCGAAGAACCAAATTTATGTGCAAGTTCAGCAGCCGTTCTTAATCCATCTATGTTTCCGGCAGTAGCTTGAAGCAATTGTTCCAGACCACGAAGTTTGTCATGCATAAATGTAGCTGCGACCCACGGCATATCAATGCTCTCTAAACTGACAACACTTAACAATTCTAACAGCGATATCCATAGCGCATCTCTTTCACGATTAGCTACCTTGATGGCCGTGTCAGAGTCTACGACACTCATTAAACATTGTAGCGCTCTTAATTTTTTAGATTTGTTGTTATCACTCTCATCATCAAATGCGATTCGAGATAAGTAAATAGCCCCCATCTTAGGGCATGTTGCTTTCAGTATATATTTTGCAGTCATTAACTCCTTTATATTTAAAACTGTTACACTTTTGCTAGCGCCGTTAGCTTTGTCCAGTATGTTTTCTAATATTTGAATTCTTATTGAACTAATATTAATGCAGTTTTTATCTGCAATTTCATTAACAGTTCGATTTACATCATGGCGGCTCATTTTTGATACGAAATCTGGATGTAAGTACAAATTACGGATGAGTTGAGCTGGCTCTGTAGAAAGTCGAACGAGCTCTTCGCATGCCCAATCAATTTTGTAAAGAGCATGTCGTGTGGATAGAGTTGCATGTAAACGTTCCATCTGCCGAACAGCACGATTTCCAGGTTGCAAGGAAGCCCAACGTTGCGCAAATTGGTAGCACAGATGTGCAGCAGCCACTTGATCTGCCCCTCGTGCACATCCTTGCAGCACATAGAAAAGACACGCTCCTGCCCATTCCATGTTAGCAATGTGTCTTACACAGCGATGAGCTGCACGTAATAGAGGTTCTTCTTGACTCGTTAAACGCCATGGTTCATTTTTAGTATCCGAGTCTAAATCATCATTTCGTTTTCGTGAAGTCATTGTTTGCTTCACTGCATTACTACAAATCATGTCTCTTGCTGTTTGCGGATCTGAGTCCAGAGCAAGTAAAGCTACTGCAGGTATCCATCGTTCGTATGTTTCTAAAGTTATTTCCGATTTCAAATTAGCCCACATATCTTCTCTCATAAACAGATGAAAAGGTAACCTGAAATGACCGATTTCAGGAAACATTCCTTTCACAGAGAAGAGTTCGTATTCGTACTGTTTGGGAGTACTTTTACGTTTATATTCTTTTAGGTAATGTAATAGAAAGTATTCCTTTGTATTCTTTACCTCAATAGCTGTGCCGAAAATTAGGTGGTATATGCAAAGAAACACCTCATAGTAATATGGATTTATAGATACCGAACGACCATGTAGAGTGACTTCGCCGTTTTTCCAAAAATCATTCAGTACATCTTTTAAAAATTCTCTATTTTCCACACTATCCCAAACAACAAAACATTTGTTAAAATATTTTTCGTCACTTTCTAGAAATATTTGAGGATGGCCCAAATCATCTGGGAATACTTTATATTTTAACTCCCAAGTCGACAGTAAAGCTATTAATTGAAGCGAGAGACCGTCGTTGGTTGAAATGTTTAACGCACGACACAATTCAACTAGTCGGTCGAAACTTGTATCAGGGTACTGTAGTAGAACATAAAACAGTATAACTTTGACATCCCAAGTTTCTTCACTATTATCAGGTAAAGCAACATCAGACAAATTAATATTAAATTTAGACTTTAGTATATACTGAGGAGGATACGATACAGAATTTCCTATTTCTTTACATATTGAATCATTGTCCAGAACAAATGTGCGACGGATAGGAGGTAAAGAAAGATACCCGATAATGTTAGGTGGTAAAAATTCATTCTGGCCTCTTAATACTTCAAGAACATAATCATCTTCTTCATAAGTTTTTATGACTAATAATAAACTCGTCAATAATACTTCATCAAGCTCTTGGTATGCAACAACTTTAGCTAGAAGCCTCTTTGCTATTTCAGACATGTTGTCTTGCCATGTTGGATTAGTGGCTTCAGAGATAGCTAAACAGTTAGATACCATTCGCAGGGACGTAAAATCACATTTGCTGTGCATGTTGGAAAATTCAGTATCACAACAACCTGGATAATATATTGTTTTATAGAAATTAATTAATTCATTAATGGCAGTACCTGATGAAATGGGCAAAAATATGTAATGGAACTTCCATGCTATTGATAAGTTCTTCACTATAATGCCGGCGTTTATAAGATTATTCAACAAGGACAATTGTTCAATTATGTTATGTAGATATTCTTCGCTACAATGAATGGCTAGCTCTATAAGAACATTGTAAGAATTCCACAAGAGATCACAGTTCTCTCCATAATTAAATTGAGATAAAACTGTAATAAAGTCTTCAACTGATACATCACTTGTTGAAAATGTTCTTAAGAGGTATTCAACAAGTTTTCTCACTTGATGGCAAGTGGAGGTGCTTCGTAATAAGGCCATAAGTACAGAGTGTCGAGACTGACATGCATGTGTTAGTTGAATAACGCTTCCACCACGACCAGAGCTGGCAGTGGCTCCATCTTCCCATATCCAACAATTAACTGCATCTTCACAAGCTCTTTCATTATATATATCATTCACACTGAGCAATAAATTGTAAGAATTTTTGAAATTATACATTGTTTCAATATTTTTTATTTCAATTTCATTTACAAGATGTGTTCCCTTTATGAAATCTATATAGTTTCTTTCAATAGTCAAATTATTTGTAGTTCCACAAATTATTTGGTCATACTTAGCCACTACAGCTTTAAGTAATAGCTTTTTTTCTTTTGAGGATAACTTGTGGAAGTAATTTAGTGCTATTCTAGTTTCACAATCTTGAAGGCATCTTTCAATGTATAGGGCATTGCCATAGTTTGAATAAACAGGCATAACTCCTGTTATGGCTTTCAAATCATCTAATTCTATTATTGGAGCACTCACAATTTTGTGAAGAACTAACATGTAATCAATACATGTCATTGGAAAATTATATTTCTTCAGCACCACCTTTACATTTGCGTAATTTATTTCTTTTTGTACTTCTTGTGAAAGAAGTCTTTCTGAATCAGATACTGTAAAGGTTTTAGTAGCATTAGCAACAGTAGTTATGGCTAACTTCAGTACAGTTGAGTTCCATGGGACATCTAATACTTTTAAAACTTGTAGTAAGCATTCCAGTTTATTGTTGTATGAATGGAAAGATTCTAATAAAATTTGTAGGCGTGTGCCATCAATTTCGCCACCACTACTTGCTGCTTCACTCTCAATGTATGAACTTAGAATATCATCTAAATCAAACAAATGTTGCATAGCATATGATGGTAAATAATTTTGTAAAAATGTTTTCAGATCTTCAGTGTAACAGCGGCGTAACATTATTAAAGCTACTTCATTTGAACTCTGTGAGCTCAGTTCATTCAGTAACATATTGATTCTATATTTGTCCTTCAATTCCATTATATATGTTATTCTTGTTTTAAGAATATCAAGGTCATCCATTGATATAGGTCTTAAAGAAATTGATTTTAAAGATGTTTCCAGGATTACTATTACTTCTTCAACAAATTTCAATCCTATCTTTGGCCAAAATGCAGACTGCTCCAACATAAAAACCCTTTCACTAGCCCATCTCACAAATAGGTCCATGTAAAATGGATTATGTTCTAATAGTGATGGAATAAAGTTCTTTAACCAAATAATGATAGAAGCTAATTTGGTACTATTGTGAATAGCATTTAGAATATTTACAACATCATCAGCACTTACAGACACCTTCAACTGAGAATATTTTAACCAACAAATGGATGCAATATCAAAATCATATTTAGATATAAAAATAATACAAAGTTGTTTAAAGTTTTGGTCAAAGATGTTGACACTCTCGTAAGAACTATTGCCAGTAAAATGAATGTATTCTATCAAATCTACTTTGATTGATATGTCACTCACTATATTTATCAGATTATTATCATTTGTTGCAAATATTCTCTTCTGAACAGGGTATAACAATGTCTTGTAAGTAATATTTTTTTGGCATAATTGCTGTGTCATTTCAATGAGAAATACAAAATCATCAATAGCTTCAAACAGAGGCTGTAAATGTGGCATCATACTGCCTGGTTTGGTAGCAGTTGTTATGGAGTCTATCTCGGTCTTGAGTTGCGCCTTCAGGGTGTCTTGAGATATCAGCGTCTGATTAAAACTGTCTGAAGGGTCAGCAGTCCCAGCATGATTTAGAGATTGTGCAAATCCGGCACAATGTATCTGCAGCTGTAATACAAGAAACCAAAGTAATTTATTTTATCAAACCAAAGTTAAAGCATAAAGGTATTTCAATTAAACCATTTACAGGCAATTGAATTGTCAAGTAGTCAGTGAGTGAGTCAAAAAAGTTAAAGCTAGTTGAGACCTACGTTTTGAATTGAGCAACTAGCTTTAACTTTTTTGACTAACTGACTGACTGACTGACATAGGGTCTCTATAGAGAAGAATAAGCAAGAAACTCCTTATATTAATAAAGTATTTCTAATGGCCTGGTTCCATTTTTTGCTTTGTTTTTGTTTGCTTCTATATGATATAACAATGAAGGTAAAGAGCAATATAAAACAATTCAGTCAGTGGGTTGTCTTAGGGTCGGAGTTGTGCAGGGGGCTTATGGAGCATTGATGCAGGTAAAACAAAAAAAAAAAAATGTAACAAGCTTACCTCTTCCTTGCTCCATAGAAGATAGTAAAACAAATCATTGTGGGCAAATACAGGGTAATAATTTCCACCTGTTTTTTCAAATTCATGAACTATTTGAGATTCTTTCATATCGACAATCCACATATTCATTTCATTGGCAAAAATAGCTTGGTCTCTCCATGTTACAATATGAGTTAATTTTGTTTCAGTAGAAATTACTTCCAATATACCAGTTAACGGACATTTTACCACTACGGAACCATCTTCAATGTAAATATTCATACCACCTATTGAATCAAATTTCGTCTTAATAGTTGAGTGGGATACATGAGCTTTAATAAAAGGGACAGCAAGTTCAGCAGCATTTTCACTTAACTTTTCTAGTATTTCTGAAGTGTGTAATGGTATCACAAAGGTATCTCCACTTTCACTTATGAAATATAAACGGTTCTCAAACCTTCCAATTTGACAGATTTTTAAGCTAGTATTAGTATCATTCGTAACTTTTATTTGTATGCCTTTTACCACGTCTATTGCTGTAATATCTCCAGATTTGAAAACAAGCCACACATAATTATCAAGCAATATTTTATCCACAATATCTTGTTCAAAAGTAAAGTATCCGTTTGAATCTTGAGTTTCTTCAGTGTTTCCTAGTAAATTCACTACTTTCACACGTAAATTATTTTCAAATAATATCAATTTTGGATAAAGTAGTTTAGCTTCGATGTTAGAAACATTACACGAAGTATATAACTTTTTGAGTTGAGACAGTGTTATTGTCATGATTGTTTAAACTGCCCCGATTTTGTACAAAGAAACAAAAATTTGAGAATTTTCGATTTAATACTATCTTTCATTACAAGTTCGTTGATAATTTGAAATGAAAAGTTCAGTAACAGTTCTGTCCACAGACAGACAGAGTAATATAATATACTTAGACAGGAGGTTCTGTCCATGAAGCTGTAGATTAAAATGGAGTCAACACTCTGTGGGCCAACCCTCTCTTTCTAAGTAGGGTAACCTTTATTTTATTTTTCCCAGGACATCGCTGTAAGTATTCATTTATAAATATCTACATTCTGTTTACCATTAAGGCCTAAGATAAACAAATATCTTGTCCAAGTTTGTATACATCATGATACGTAATGTATGCGTAAACATTGCAATAAGAAATAAAGTAATATGAATTCTAAACTCGATGATGTAAGAATAAAAATAACTTGATCAAATATAAAATCCTTTGCCTTGCCGCGACGTCAGACAGCGCCGGCCCTAATATGAACGCTTATATGTAAGAACCTCAAAAAGGAAATAAAAACACCACCCAAATTAAAATCATATATTGTAACTTTTCTTGCATACATGACTAAATATCATTACTCTATGCAGTTTTTGTCTCTTACCACGTAAATCACTGAGATATTTTCTCTTAAACTGGGCGCATGACTCACTAGTTAAAATATATATTATGTAATTGAAACTTTACTTAATAACATTATTATGTAATACAGAATAAATAGATATAAAAGGTATGTATTTTATATTTATTAACGGAAAGGGACACCAGGTAACTTGTTAAGATTGCTTATATTTTCAAGAATATTTCGACACTGTTTTTAACTACATTGCAGCCAGCATGTTTTACTCCTATTTCCGTAAGTGGAGAATTACTATAAACGCCAGAACTAGTACTTGGCAGAGCATCTACTTGCTCCATAGATTCTTCATGTAGTTAACTTGTTGTCTGAAAATTATAATAAATGTTATAAAATGTTGCTTTTTGTTATATGTTTAAAACATTATATTTCTAAATACATGATAATAATGTAACACAGTTTTAAATACAGTTATCTTTTTATCTTTCCTACTGTTTTATTATAGTAGGAACTGCTGTTTATTTTAATCACCTTGTTCTTGAATCATATCTGATTCTTGAAATGCAAATTGCAAATCCTTGCACTTTTATAGAACTTCATTTTCAATGGCTCAATGGATAACCACAATTTTCTTTGAGTAATATTTTTAGGAAACCTAAAAAAATAATGTTATGATAATACCCGACTAATGAGCAACTAAAATTAAATAAAAATTGACTGCCGTAAGTGTATGTGTATATCAGTCATTAAATATATACACGTTTCTTAGTATTAGTGTAATTAGTTAAGTTCTTACGCAAAGTCCTAAATATATCCTCAATATGGTCACACTACTTCAATACGACTTCTTTTAAATAAAATCAAATAGATTGCACAAAATCAATGAAATTCAATGTAAAAGTATTTGATCTGGATATAGGTATCATTTACTAATATGTTAAAAACACTGGTAAAACGTTTTAAGAAGAAATTAAGTGAAAAAACAACGAAATATGTTTACAATGATCCAATGTCAGAAATCACGATTTTAACACTTACGAGTGAAATTTTTTAATTGCGACGTGAGTCCAAGAAGCTTATAGGTAAAGATGGAGCCAACACTTCGAATACCTACTTGAAGCCACACCTATCTATCACTATCTCACTCTTAGGTGGGCCAACCCTCTCTTTCTAAGTAGGGTGACCTTTATTTTATTTTGCCCAGGACATCGCTATAAGTAGTAGCTTTCCATTTAGTGATTTATTTATAAATATCTACATTCTGTTTACCATTAAAGCCTAGGCTAAACAAATATCTCGTCTAAGTTTGTTTACATCATGATACACATTGCATTAAGAAATAAAGCAATATGAATTCTGAACTCGATGAAATAAGAATGAAAATAACTTGATCAAAAATAAAATCCTTTGCCGTGCCGCGACGTCAGTCAACGCCGGTCCTAATATGAACGCTTATATGTAAGAACCTCAAAAAGGAACACCACCCAAATTAAAATCATTTATTATAACTTTTCTAGCATACATGACTAAATATCATTACTCTATGTAGTTTCTGTCTCTTACCACGTAAATCATCGAGATATTTTCTGTATGTCTCTTAAACTGAGCGCATGACTCACGAGTTAAAATAATATGTAGTATGTAATTGAAACTTTACTTAAGAAGTCCACTATAGTCACAGTTATAACGTGATACCGGTAAGTTCTTAAAATATTCTATCATTTATGAAATAGACTACATGTATCTGCGTACGTAATGAATTAATGATTTCTTCTAAAAGAACAAAGAATATTGAAAGTTGTCGTCATTATTGTTAGTAAAGCGGGATTCGTCACGTCCGTTTAGTGTCGTGACATATTAGAGGAACAATTTCTGTGACGAAGTGGACACATAAGGCTAAGTTTACGTGGTGTATTTTTACCGACTGCAACAAAGATAGAGTTACGTGTTTTTGTTCATATAATATGTGTATGTAGGATCGTCAGGAACGAGCGAGGAGGAGTGCCGAGCGGTATAGTACATCGTCAGGAGTATGGGCGTTCCCATTATCCTATTAGGGATAAACAAAACCTGTAAAAACAATTACACACTATTAGTAAAGAAAACACAATACAAATGATAATCAGTAACAAGAATAAAGCAAGTTAAAGGTACAGCAACAATACAGTTAATCGAACAGACCATTAAGGTCCCACAGTTCGTAAAGTGGCCAAGCCACCCAATGAATATGCGTAATAACCGAACAAACCCTTAAGGTTTACAGTTCGTACAGCAGCGTAAGCCACCCAATGATAAACGAACAAACCCTTAAGGTTTACAGTTCGTACAGCAGCGTAAGCCATCCAATGATAAACGAACAAACCCTTAAGGTTTATAGTTCGTACAGCAGCCTAAGCCACCCAATGATAAATGAACAAACCCTTAAGGTTTACAGTTCGTACAGTAGCATAAGCCACCCAAATACAAAGTGTATCGCTCGCTAGCAGCAAGCCTATACAGCTATGTGAATATACAGCAGCGCTGTATCAGATAAACCTACAGTATTGTCGTGAGCAGGAGCTCTTTACTGAGTCGAATCTGAGGATCGACTGCCATACTTACGGAGTGCACGCTCTTTTATAAGACGATGCCCCCACCTTGCAACCTCTCCATACAAGTCTGTCCATTGGCGCACGGAAGTGCGTCACGCGTTTACTTGATACAAAACACTAAAATGTGCTAAATCTAATAAGATCTCATTATAACGTAATCAAATAACACAATAATAATTGTCATGAATAAACAATAGTGATTTCATAAATTAATTCGTTTTACATTCAAAGTAACGTGTCAACAATTGTTTTGAATAAAACCATCGGTAACAAAATTATCGAAATAAAGTAACCACAAATCAGTGTGCATACACTGAGTACTCAATAAATCATGTTTCGAATTAATAGACAATAATTGATAGTAAAATCACATAAATTAACAGTAACAAACACAAATCATAACAAAAGAGAATGGGCAAAAATATATGGGGCTTGGTCCAAATTTTCACCACTAACGAGACCTATGTAGCTGATAGGTATTAAACTAAGACGTGAGACTATAACCTGTTTTGTGCCATGCATGCTGTGTATTTTATTTATAAAAAACAGCTTGAAGACTTATTTTTATTGATACTTCACATTTTTAATGAAAAGAGGTCTGCAGTGGGACGAATATAGGCCCTGAGTCTCCCGATGAGGATAAATATGGAGAAAACAATAATTATGTATAATACCCATATCGTACCCACCTGTTATTGGTTAAAGATTCTACAGTTGAAGTTGTTGATAGCTATGTTTACCTAGGATAAACGGTTCAGTTACGTAGGGCCAACATCGACTTGCGAACCCTTTTTTTTTTTTTTTTGGTACGGGGTGGAAAATCCTCATGGATGTCCTCCGCCCCGGGGCGGGCGGAGGGGTCTGTCAGACTCTTACTGACTAAAAACCACCCCGGTGTTCCATCTCACACCTACGTCGGGGGTCGCGGGAACTGGAGATACTTCCGCAACCCCTGGCTGGTGCCGGCCCGCTGCAGCGGGCCACTTCTCGGGTCAGGGGGGGAGGAGTGAGGTGTTAGACTCCCCCCCGGACGTCTTAGAGGGGCGCGCGTGGAACACTACGCGCCGCCACCTTGGGTCCTGGTGTATGTGGGGGGCGACAGACGTCCCCGAGTCTGCCGCCCCTGGACCCATTTAGGGGGGCCGGAAGAGGGCGTTGTCCGCCCTTCGCCGACGCCCGGTGCGCCTGCTGCGGGCAGGGTGGGAGGTTGAGATCTCCCTCTCCCTTTCCGCAGCCTCCTTCTGCGACATGACACTTTCGCAGAAGGAAACCACCGCGTCCCAGGACTCTGCGCTGAGCCGTGCCTCCTCCCGAGCCAGCGCTCGAGCACTGGCCGGACCGCCTCGATGATGGCGAGGCCGGCGGTAGGGCGCGATAGCCTGTCCCGCCATTCCGCCACCAGGACCTCGCGAAGCTGAGACCGACGCAGCTCCATGTGTCGCTGCATCGGTCGCTCGCTCCGCGCCCACGCTTCCTCGCGCCACCGGTACAGTGACGCGAGTACCTTCGCCTCCAGGTCCCAGGGTGGGTATCCGGCCAGTGCACAAGCCGCCTCGTAGGAGATCGTGCGATATCCCCTGATGACTCTGACGGCCATCGCGCATTGCGGCTTTCGCAGCACGGCGATGCTTCCGGCCGTCAGGTCTGCCGCCCAGATCGGGGCCCCATAAAGGGCCATCGATCGCACGATCCCCACGTAGAGCCGCCTGCAGACGGCGCTCGGGCCCCCCAGATTGGGAAGCAGCGTTGACAACGCCCCAGCCGCGCCCAACAACTTGGGCGCCAGCCGCTGGAAATGAGGGCAAAAATCCCATCGGCTGTCGAGCACCAATCCAAGGTACTTCATGGTGGACTCGACAGCTATTCGGGCTCCCCCGACCACGATGTGTGATCCCGGCGGCGGCGCCCGCCGGGGGCCGTGAAAAATCACGGCCAACGTAGGTGACACACCTCTCGGACAGATAAGCCCCAACTATGCGGCGGAGGTAGGAAGGCACACGATGATAGCGCAGTGCCTCCCGTACACAACTCCAGGGCAGGGTGTTGAACGCGTTGGAAATGTCCAAGGACACCGCCAACATCACCCACATGACTTGCGAACCCTAGCGCAGGGCACGCCGTAATTTCGGCGGTAAGACTCGCCACGGAGAATTGATTAGGGCGCCGGGACGTCGCCCTCACGTTCCGGCTGACGCAAATACTGACCGGACATCGCACTATTGTCACCACTGCAGAGATTGCCTGGAGGACACGGTGCACCATATGCTGGCGGAGTACCCAGTTTGGGCAGAGCAGCGCCGTGAACTCTCCGCAGCAGTCGGTGACCTCTCGCTCGCGAACATCGTTCTTTCGATGGTCCGATAGCTCAGTCGGTCCAGAGCGAGAGTGCGTGAGAGGCTGTCGCCTCTTTTTGCGAGCAAGTCATGCAAGCAAAAGAGGAAATTGAGAGTGAGCAACTGCCTCGCCTCGCTCTAGGAGAAGACGCACCGGGCACCGGGGGGCGCTCAATAACTTCCGGTTTCCATGAGTCTCCTGCGGGTGGTCGATTTAGGGGCAGTCCACCACCCGACCAGATGCAGGCCCGTAAAGGCGGCGCGCCGTAGGTCGGTCGAGGAACACCATAGTGGTTTTAGCCGGTACAAGTCCGGCACGCCCCCCTCGTCTTAACCAGACGGGGGATAGCCCTTAAGAACTTACCATATCAAAAAAAAAAAGATGGTATGGCCAACTTTGAAAAAGAGGTAAATAATTGAATCCAACTCCGATGGGCAGTGTTCAGCTAGCAGCGAAACATCTTCTACAATTGAATACACCGCAGTATCTCAAAACGAAAGTCTTTGACTAGTGTGTGCTGCCAGTGATGCCCTATGCCACAGAATACTTAATAGTACTACGGCCTATGGCTCGGAAACATGGTCAGTCACTTCAGGCCTCGTAACACGCCTAGAGGTGGTTCCGAGGACAATGGAAAGAGCTATGCTCGGAATTTCTAAGCAGTATCGAATCAGGAATGAGTAGATCCGCAGGTGAATCACAGTCACCGACATAGCAAAAAGAATGGCCAAGCTCAAGTGGCAGTGGGCTGAGCACATTGCCCGTAGAGCCGATGACCGATAGGGCACCAAGGTCCTCGAGTAGCGGCCACGCACTAGCAGACGGCAGGTCCCCCAAGGTGGACCGACAACCTGGTTCGAGCTGCGGGAAGCCGCTGAATGAACGGCGCGGGACCGACACAACTGTAGATCTTTGGGGGAGACCTATGCCCAACAGTGGGCGTCTAAAGGTTGACATAATGATGATACGCCATTGCGCATATATGTTGTTTTAATAACTACACGCAAGCTTTATTTGATATGTTCTAAGCGCAAACAACTCCAAATCTTCGTTGGTTACAATTGGGAACTCTTCTGCTCCGATAACATCAGCTTCAACATTGCGAAACATCGCCCGCCACCTGTAAGTTTTTTTCTGTAACATAAGCACCCCTGCGTCAGTGAAAGCATGCACGTTGGACAGGACGGAATGGAATAAGAAAACATGTTGCGCCGACCCCAAGTAACATGAGAAAAGGGCAAGAAGAAGAAGAAGATACGCACTAGGCTATTGGGTTCGTACAACCTTTCCATGCGCAAGAATTCTTGAATATGCCTGCTGTCCTGAATTATTACATGGAATGCATTTATGAGGGCTACTCGAAAGTTATCAGTATGTGGTGCAAGGCCCGATAAAAATCTTGCCGGAATAGCTAAAAATCTCGTTTGAAGTGGTAATAATTTATACTCTTTAATGACAGCTTATTTTTTATTGCTTTCATAATGAAAGTTACTCTAAATTTAGCGGACTATTTAGTTACATAGGTCTCGTTTGTGGTGGACGTTTGGACCAAATTCACCTATTGTCTTTTAGTTAACACACCGTCTCCGACATATATTTAGTTATCTATACCAATATAGAAAAGAAAAAAGAAGAAAAATGCGTTTATTGGCATTACATACTTAAAATAAAATACACCTTAAAACTAAAAAAATAGAAAACGGTGAATATAATGCCAAAAGGGCCTCAGCTCAGCATGATGTCAGATGACACCACGAAGTGCGCCACCTGACGCTGATTTTCAGCTGCAGCCCACGAGTGCCATATACTAGAATATTAAAACAATAGGAAAGGGAAGTATGTGTACGTTTTAATAATAATATAATAATAAATATGTTAAAACTCATATAAAATTAAATAAACGTTGCCATTTGTACTAGAATAAATAAATACCCAACGTGCGCTGCATTAAAATAATAAATCTTTAAAACAAAATCAATAAAATAATAATCGGTTTGGTATAATTTATTAACAATGAAAAATTGATGAAATATGCAAAATAATGTAAAGATAATTAGGAATAAAAAAGAAATATATGTATATACCTACATAATTATATATATAGAAAAATTTACTCAAATGGCAGATATGTCGGCTCGAACATTTTCAGCATCTTTTTGATGTTGTAAGAGAAATTCTTTTAATTTTAATTTAAAAGTCAAACTGCTTTTACTATACTTTATGGGAGGTGGGATATTATTCCAGCATTTAGTAGCTGCGTACCGAAAACTGCCTCTAAATGCCGCCGACTTGTGCCGGGGGATAGAAAGCTGTTGAGAACATTTTCTTCCCTCACCGATTCTGTGTCTTCTTGTCCACGACAGTCTTTCATATAAATAAGAAGGGGAGTGAGACTTAATAACACCAAAGAGTAGGCACGCCAGGTGGAGTTTACGTCTAGCTTTCATTTTTAAAATATTGTGCTCATTGAAGAACGGTGTAACATGTCCCCTAAAGGGAACTTTAAAACAGAAGCGTGCACAGGCGTTTTGAAGTCTTTGGATCATCCTTACAGTTTTTGACAGTAGACGTTGGCCATACACCGTGTCCGCATAATTCAACTTTGATAAAACCAAAGACTCCACAAGCAATACCCGCAATTCTTCACTAAGATAGGGACGGGCTTTGTATAAAATCTTAAGTCTATAATAACAATTACGGATAGACTCAGACACGTGTTTGTGAAAACGAAGTTCCGTGTCCATTATAAGACCTAGATTACGTACTTCGTAGACCCGCTCTATAGGCTCTCCCATAACTGTCACGCAGCCGGCACAGGGCTTAATTTTAGCTAACTGGTTTTCGGTTCCAAAAAGCATATACTTAGTTTTTGTAGGGTTCAGTGCAAGCGCGTTGGCGTTGGACCATTGTACTATGTTTTCAAGATCTGTATTAAGATCTTTTAATGCTTGTTCATAGTCTTCTGGTTTAAATGATATATATATCTGCGTGTCATCGGCATAAATATGGTATTTGCATTTATTTATAATTTTAACTATATCGGCACAATACAAAATAAACAGTACTGGCCCAAGAATCGAGCCCTGTGGAACCCCTCTTCCCACTGAGCGATGTCTAGAAACAACTGTTGAACCATCCGCCCGACGTATTTCAACGAATTGCGTACGATCGCTAAGATAGCTATCAAACCATTTAATTGTGTCCTCGTCAAATCCATAATAAGCCATCTTTGACAATAATAGAGGAACGTTAATACAATCAAACGCGCGTGAAAAATCAAGCAACACTAAAAGAGTGCACATCCCGTTATCTTGAGCTGACAAGATGTTGTCTGTCACATCCAATAAAGCCGTCGCTGTACTACGGCCCTTCCTAAACCCTGATTGAACATCTGGGAGGATTTTATTTGTCTCCAGAAATTTAACCAATTGCGCACATACTACTTTCTCTAAAACTTTAGAAAGTACCGGCAGTATACTTATAGGTCTAAGATCCTTCAAGTCCAGAGCGTTAGGAGTCTTCGGCAATGGGTGTACTTTGGCAATTTTCCATAACCCAGGGAAAGATGAGGATGTGACCGATGTGTTTACTAAAGCAGTCACGGCGTCCAAAGTTACGGGTAGTGTAAGTAATATCATATTTATGGTGAAACCGTCGCAACCTTCAGCATTCGATTTGATAGTAGCCAGTATGTTTGCGATTTCCTTGCGTGTTGTAGGTTTCAAACTAAACGTGGAACCATTGTTTCGCGTGGATTTAAAATATGCAAGCAATGAATCACTAATTACATCCTCACCTGGCACATTCAGAAAATGGTCACAAATTTTGTCAGGATCGTCAAAGTGCAGAGGTAATTCTTTGTGTTTTGATGGGAGCAGGGTAGACTTAAGGTTTTTCCAAAGCGCTCTGGAGTCATTTATTTGACTGTTGATTTTGTGTTTATAGTACGCTGATTTTTCGAGAAAAAGAGACCTAGTAACAAGTGACTTCAATTGTTTGTAATATAGTTTTTTAGAATTTGTTTTTTTGTTTTTTAAATACTCTGCATGTGCTTTATTCCTCAAATGCATCATGTATTTAACATTATCAGTAATCCAAGGGTAACAGTACTCCTTAATAACAATAGTTTTTAGAGGTGCATGGATATCAAATAATGTAAGTAAATTTGAGTTAAATTCATTGACCATAGTATTAACATCGTGCAGCTCGGTTAACGATTCCCAGTTAAGTAAGTTGAGGTCTTGATCAAAAAATTCCCCAACAATGTCTTTTAGCGGTCGATACGTAATGGTTCGCGATGGAATTTTCAGACGTTTAAAACTGAACTCACCGGAAATCAACGCGTGCGCACCTAGGTCCGGTATTACATCAACTGATACAGTTCGTGGTTTAATGTTTGTACAGATGATGTCTATCAGAGAGTTGCCAGTCGCTGTAAAGTGTGTGGGTGACTGTACCAACTGTTTAAGACCTAGGCAGTTCAAAAATGAGACTAACTTGTCCGTCTTTGAGTCTGTGTCATTAAGCATGTTTATGTTAAAATCACCCATCAATATCGTGTACTCACAATTCGTAAGAGAGTTTAAAGAACCAGATACAGCGTCTAGGAAAAGATCAACATCTTGCCAGGGCGGGCGGTAGGCGGTACCTATTGCTAGCTTAATACCGCGAACACTAATTGTTATCCACATCTGTTCGACCGTGGTGTGCAATGGGCTAGCTGAGTATGAGTGACTTCGAACATTTACTCCGTGCTTGATATAAAAACCAACACCGCCACCACGTCCCTTCTTGACAGACAATGGGCGCGGTATATGCCGTAGCCTATATCCGGGTACGGAGGGCGCGCGCCCTTCTTCCCCTGTTCGCAACCACGTCTCATTAATGGCCATAATGTCGACGTCTAAATCCAGTAATGCTGCTACAAACTCGTCGTGTTTTGTGCCCAGTGAACCCGCGTTCCAAAAACCAACCTTTAAGTATGTCGTAGACATCATTGAATAGATAATTTACTAACGATAAATAAGAATATCATTATATAAACTAAGTAAAAGAACTCACAGATTGATAAAAGATGCAAATAAACAAGATTGTTGTGGTAAATGGATAAAGTGTAGTGTAAGAGAATAATTATTATAAGCTGTATTGGAAAAATATATAAATATGGTCTGACACCGTGGGTAGCGTAAATCTTAAGTAAAACATGGTAACTTAAAAAGCTAAAGTTGCTAATAGGGTGATACTGACAAGAACAAATTGAATAATGTAATGCAAAAAACAAAAAGCATGTATGCAACGACATGAAACAATATAAATAAAATAAGAATAAGTTAAACAGTAAACGAAACAATGGACTAATTTGATTATTCTCACGTGACAGCGAGTAATCCCTCCATAAAACATAAAAAACATTTATAGCAATTGCTTCTATTTTATACACGAACAAACCTACTGAGAGATGAAAAAACGCGAGATGTCCTTCTCCGTTCGGATGTGCACAACCAGTGGCGGCGTAGGGTAGATTGGCACCCCGGGCGGATATGTATAGAGCACCCCTAGGTCCTCAAAATAAAACACCAAATTATACTAAAAATGCATATGAGACCATATTTTACTAAAATACATAAACATGTTATCAAAATTGAATTTCCTGTCTCTATTAATTGATAAAATCGAAAGATTGGTTAGTCGCGCTTGGCTGGCTCATTGTAGACCAAGTCAGTATGATTTTATTAATTTAAACTTTCAAAAGCTTGTTTCACATGAAGTATCTAACCAAATTGTTATAAAAATTTAAGACATAGCGCAAACCTTGAAACAGACTCAAAATAGCCCCCAATTTACATTCATCATCAATATCATCATCACTTCAGTGTAGTTTAGGTCCACTGTTGGACATAAGCCTCCTCCAAGGCGCGCCAGTTTTCCCGGTTCTCTGCCTTCCGCATCCAGCCACCACCACCTTCTTCAGGTCATCGGCCCATTGGGCTGGAGGGCGTCCCACGCTGCGTCTTCCGATTCGCGGTACTCTCTACTCTACTCTAGGACAAGTCTGCTCCATCAGCCGTCGCGCCACTTCAGCTTACTGATTCTGCGGTGTCGGTGTCGGTGACTTTAGTTCTCCTCCGGATGTCCTCGTTGGGAATTCTAGCTATCGCTTAGGCCTTAGAGAAGTTCCAAGCATTGCTCGGTTCATTGCCCGCTGAGCAACTCTGAACTTGTGAACTAGCCCCGCTATAAGTGTCCACGTCTCGGCAGCATAAGTCATAACAGGCAGGACGCACTGGTCAAAAAATATCGTCTTCAGACTCTGCGGTATAGGCGACGAGAAGACTCGACGAAGCTTACCAAATGCTGCCCACCCCAAATGCACCCTCCTATCGACTTCTCGAAGTTGGATCGTCTGTCCAAGGTAGAGTATTCCTGGACCACTTCGAGCAAGTTGCCATCAACGGCGATCAGCCTTGGCACGACGTGTTGATTGAACATAACCTTCGTTTTGTCCAAGTTCATGCTGAGGCCCCCTCGTCTTGAGGATCTGCCATAATAACGATGTCGTCGGCAAACCGGAGATATGTGATCTACTTACCGTTTATGTTAATGCCCCGCCCAGTCCAGTCCAATGTTTTGAAGACCAAGAATGTTCCAGCGCGTTGGTGAAAAGTTTCGGAGATATAACATCATCTTGTTTCATCTCTCTGCGCAGCTGGATAGCTTTCGTCTTTTGGTTTTTTACTTGAACGGTCATTGTAGCCCCACCTGCTTTTAAAAGCTCAGTCGTAATGTCCGGAGCTTTGCTGTTTTTAAGCTGTTCCAGAGCCGCACTAATATCGCTTTGGTCAACGTCCGGGATATCCTCGTCAATTGGGCCCTTGGATCTTCGGTACCATGGGGGGAAACAGGTCTCACCGCTTGAGATTTGTACAGCTGTCCATAGAACTTTTGAACTTCCACCGAGATCTCTGGTTTAGAGGTGACTGTTCTGCCGTCATTTTGCATTGAATCTGAGAAACTCCAATGAACCGCTTCTTGGGCAGAAATGTTGGCGGTTTCCAAATGGCGCCTCAATTGTAAAATCTCCAACACGATGTATTTTTTTAACAGATTTAGAACCATACCACTATTCCACGAAAATCTTCTTCTGGTGATGTTACCAACATTTTATGCTGAATTACACTAAATGTTACCAGAATAAAATCCATTGCCCTGTAATGATGGTCTAGTTCTTCTTAAAATCTGTCGTGACATTCTAACATTGCTTTCTGCAACTCCTTTGGTAATGCAAGTTCAGCATCTCGGGCCATTTCTCCAGGCATATGCGTTCGAAATCTCCTCTTTCCTCTTTTTCCTTCAATCCGAATGTCTAAATCCTCTTTAATATTGTTGCGTAGCAAATAGCCCTTTCCACTATTTGATTGTGTTGACTTCGAAGAACATTTTTTAAGGGCTTTCATTTTCATCACACGCTTTTCCAACGATAGCCCAGATGTTTGTATATACTTTTCTGTCTGATTAACTTCTAGGATTTCACACCAAAAGGAAAGATAGCATAGAAAACTGAAGTCACAGAATTGATGCTGCTTCTCTTGTTTCGACGTTTTCTTTGGGGTGTTAATAGTGGTTTATAAGCGTCGTGATTCAATGAGCACTCCATCTTGTCTCTGATAAATCATAAAACGGACACCACTACATTTATATTTTCCACCGATGTGTGGATGATGAAAAGAACGTGTAAACTTTTTCTACAGTTCTGAAAAACATTAAACCTTGAAGTAACGCTCCCAAATGAGAACACTCGCTCTCAATAATTATATTCGAAAAAAGATATGAAAATAATATGGTTTCGATGCGTTTCAAAATATGATATTAGTAAGGAAGTTGACAAGCGTAGGTAGTTATTTATTGATATGTCTTAATAGAGCGAGATTTGGTGTGCATGCTTTGGCTGTTCAAGTAAGTTTTCGTTGTCACCCCTTGGTGCTTGGCACCCGGGGCGGACCGCCCCCTCCGCCCCCCCCTTACGCCGCCACTGTGCACAACCGACTTTCCATCTTCTTTACGCGCAAGAATGCGGCCATCTTTAGTCCAGGTGTATTTCCATTCCAGGCGACCAGCAGCTTGTCGAGTTTCGTAGAATAATTGCCTGTTAGTTTTCGTCAGGCGCTCGTTGAGGTAGATGCGGTGTGGTGCTCCCGGCACTTCGATGTCAGCAGTAGTAAGGTTGCGGCGGACGCGCGCAGCACTCAGCAAATTATCACGTGTCGTGCGTCTTGCTAGTCGGACAACGATAATTCGAGGGCGGGACGCTTCGCCTTCGGTGTGGTCACGCAAAACGTTTCCAACACGTTTAGCAAAAACAATGTCCTGTTCTTCAAGCTTAACTGCCAGTTTAAGTGCGAGGGTGTTAATCAACTGAGCCGGGTTTTCCCCACCGAACTCCGTAACACCAGACAGTTGAACATCGTTCAGTAGTGACTCCTGCTCACGTTCATTCAGCTGCTGCTGGAGATGCCCAATTGTTTCTTCCAGTTGAATTAAACGCGGGGAACTCGTTTGCTCGGTATTTTCTTCGAGTTCTTTGACACGACCTTCCAGGGAGTCCATGCGGTCATAGCACTTATTCACCTTATCATCAAGACCTGAGAACTCATCTCGAAACTGACGAATTTCATCTCGCAAGGCGTTAACCTCACTGCGAAGACCACGGATTTCCATCGCTAGGCTGATCTCTTGAGTTTCCGGTACAGTGTTGTTTTTTATTGCAACTGAGATGATTTCAGCTTTATCAGTGGGGCTGACCGTTGCTGGACTGCTGGATGAGCTTGACTCCTCTGTTCCCTTCACGGGGGTATGGGAGTTGTCTACCCGAGGTACCTTTGCCTTACATCCAGGGCACATCCAACTTGCCGAGAATGTTGCCGTGGGTCCAAGGTTGACGCAGACTCGGTGATAAAAACCCGGACATTTCGAGCATTTTGTGCCGTCATTAACTGCCAAAAATTTTCCGCAGGCTCCGCACTTCGGCATTTTTGATTTTCAAAATCACCGGTTCAAAACAATCGTTTTCAACAAATGTAAGGATTACAAAAAGTGTAACGATGTGTAGCGTGGATTTGACCCCACACTTTCGGGTTACTATTATTCAGGTACGGCCTTAACCGCCTTCGCTATTTGCACACTTACTGACTTGTTAAATTTTTAGAGCCTATAGCAGATGAATTCCGGAACTAATGAGGGTGTGATAATATTTTTATCCAGTTCACACACAAATACCTTGCACCGTTCTAACACTTTGAACAATATTTTATAATTTGTTTTTCTTATGTTTTGATGTTTCACACTGTTCGTTTTGGTAGTGTTTTTAGAAATAATTAAAGTTATGATAACAATCACCACACGTATAACTTTTTACAGTCCAAACTTCACTAATTACTACTACAAAATATTTTTTAACGGAGCAAAAACAAATACGTATCCTCAGATTCGAGCGTACGTTCGCCCTATAATATAGAGACGGAAGACGGGCGATATTTCAGAAAAACAGAATTACAGGCCAATTTCACTGGCCACGACTATAGGTAAGGTGCTTGATGGTCTGCTGAAGCTCCAACTCAGTAAAATCCTAAAACTGAATGATGCACAGTTTGGTTTCAGAACCGGACTCTCGACGGAAAGCGCTAAACTGGCGCTCAAGCAGACGGTCAGGTACTATACTGACAGAAAGACGCCGGTTTATGCGGTCTTTCTTGACCTCTCCAAGGCTCTTGACCTTGTCTGTTACGATAAGCTGTGGGCAAAGTTGGCGAAGATAGATGCACCTAGTGAGCTAATTAGCCTATTACAATATTGGTACAATAATCAGATTAACCGGGTTAGGTGGACGGACACCTTGTCTGAACCATTTAAACTGGAATGTGGTGTTAGACAGGGTGGACTAACATCGCCTATATTATTTAACATATATGTTAATCAGCTGATTAAGAAACTCAGCAGCGCAAATGTCGGTTGCTCCATTGATGGTTTAATGGTCAATAACCTGAGCTACGCGGACGATATGGTGCTGCTAGGTCCATCAATTAACGCGATTAGAAAATTGATTTCGATTTGTGAATCATACGCAACCTCGGACGCCCTTGTCTACAACATAAAAAACAGTGAGTTCCTTATATTTAAAAGAAGAAACAGAGTATCGTCGGAGATTCCTCCTATTACTCACAATGGAATGCCTTTAAGAAAAGTTTCTCGTTTCACGTACCTAGGGCATGTGGTAACGGAGGATCTCTCCGATGACGCTGATATGGAGAGGGAGCACAGGGCGTTGGCGGTCCGTTGCAATATGATAGCCCACAGGTTTGCACGCTGTACAAATGATGTAAAAATCACTTTGTTTAAGGTTTACCGTCAATATTTTAACACCTGTAGCCTGTGGGTGAAATATTCGCAGCGGACCTGCAACGCCTTGCGCGTACAGTACAACAATGCCTTCAGGGTAATGTTGGGTTTGCCTCGCTACTGTAGTGCGTCTGATATATTTGCACGTATGCGAACAGATGATTTCTACGCTATCTTGCGCAAGAGAGTCGCCTCAGTTATGAGCAGAGTGAGAGGGGGTCCCAATATTATCTTGAAGACACTGAGTGATAAAGTCCTTTCCTTGGACATTGGGTACATACGCATAAGTATGTGCGGTGTCTGTTGTAAGGATGGTCGGGGTGAAGTTGTGTTCGCAGTTTTGCCCAATATTATTTTTATTTTATTATTATATTTTAAATCTGAATAACATAGTTTTATAAGTGCCTGTATTGCAACTAATCAAAATATGGATGTACCTTGTCCGAAATAAATATATTGAATTGAATTGAATAGATGGCGCACTAAATAGGGCACTAAACGCCAGAACAATACCAGACAGGTACCCCATCCGTCATATTCATGACTTTTCTTATCAGCTGGCAGCGTGCGCAGTCTTTTCAACAATAGACCTCGTCAAGGCATACAACCAAATCGCTATCAATCCAGACGATATTCCAAATACCGCCATAACAACACCGTTCGGGCTTTATGAATTTATGTATAATTATGACCTTTGGTTTGCGAAACACCGCGCAAACATTTCAGCGATTTATCGACGAAGTGTTGCTTGGGTTGGACTTCTGCTACGGATATGTTGATGACATCTTAGTATTATTATATTATATTACACAAATTATTCGGACGCCTGAAAGACTACGGTATAGTAGTAAACACAACAAAATGCGATATTGACCGCTCAGAGGTAACTTTCCTCGGATACCGTGTGTCAGCCGCAGGTACTAAGCCTTTACAGTCTAAAATACAGGCCATCCAGGAGTATCCAGTCCCCGGGACAGTCAAGCAGGAGTTACGACGTTTTTTAGGCATGATAAACTTTTATCACCGATTTATACCTCAAGCAGCTAAACTTCAAGCGCCGTTAAATGCCGTCCTCACGGGCCCCATAATAAAAGGAAGCCATCCTGTGGCCATGACTCCAGAACTACTAAAGTCATTTGCAGACACCAAAAGTTTACTTTGCAACACAGTATTACTGGCTCATCCAGATTCATCAGCAGAGTCGGCAATTGTGACCGATGCATTCGACACAGCCATAGGCACCGTGCTACATACAACAGCGAAAAGGCAACGACTGGCAACCTTTAGCCTTCTATTCACATAAACTTAGCCCCGCACAAACAAAGTACAGCCCGTACGAACGCGAATTATTAGCGGCATATGAGGCTGTAAAATATTTTCGCCATATGGTAGAAGCAAGAGTATTTACGATATTATAAACCACTAGTGTACGCTTTTAAGTTAAATAGGGATAGCTTACCGCCCTGACAATTCAGATACCTAGATTTTATTGGTCAATTTACGACAGACTTCAGATATTTTAACCAGGGAGAGAGAATGCGGTCGCTGATGCCTTATCACGGGTGGAAGAAATGTTAACAGGAATAAATTTCGAGGACCTTGCAAGATTTCAAAGCGATGACTCAGAACTGCAAGACCTGATCCAAAACGGCTCATCGCTAAGCCTGGAGAAAATTGCCACATTGAACTGTAACAAACCCATTTTTTGTGACACTTCCACACCAACACCTCGCCCGTATGTGACACCACAGCTAAGAAGGCAAGTCTTCAACTCACTGCACGGCCTACACCACCCTGGATGTACTGCTACAGTGCGAACCCAGAAATTTGTGTGGCCGCGTATTCGCAAAGACTGTAGAGAGTGGGCTAGGCAATGTTTACAATGCCAAACAATCAAAATTACCCGCCATACCACTTCTCCTTTTTCCTCTTTCTTTACTCTATCTTCCAGATTTTCCCACATACACCTCGACCTATTAGGGCCTTTAATTCCTTCTTATGATTACAGGTACTGCCTCACTGCCATCGACCGATTTACTCAGTGGCCTGAGGCGTATCCACTCAAAGAAATCACTGCTGAGGCCTGTGCTGCTGCCTTGGTGTCCGGCTGGATAGCTTGATTCGGCTGTCCCGCACGGATTACAACAGACCAGGGTCGTCAGTTTGAGAGCCACCTCTTCAAGGCCCTCACTATCATGGTTGGCGCGCGCCATTTTCGCACCACCGCCTACCACCCCGCTACAAATGGTCTCGTCGAGCGACTGCATAGTCAGCTTAAGGCAGCCATTATGTGTCATCCTACGTCACAGTGGACAGAAGCCCTACCGCTGGTACTACTCGGCATGCGGAGCCCTTGGAAACCAGATATCCAAGCTACGCCTGCGGACCTTGTATACGGCGAATCATTATGTCTACCTGGTCAACTTCTATCACCAACAGAACAGTTCACCGCAGCTAATGTCACACAGTACGCCACCCGTCTCCGTGTTCACATGGCCAAACTCACTCCGAGGCCAACATCGTGGCACACGACTTCGCCATTCTACATAACTCGAGAACTTCATACCACTTCACATGTCTTTCTTCGCCGTGACCACGTCAGGGGGTCTCTAGAACCACCTTATGCTGGACCATACAAGGTCCTTCAAAGATTTCTTAGAAGATTTCTTATTCCCACAATAATTAACGAAATACCAAAAACCATAAAAGAAGAAATAAATGTGGAAAACTTTAAGCAAAAGTACAAAAAATACTATTACAATTACATAAACAACTTGGTTTAAGGAAATACTGTGCAAAACCAAAGATATAAAAACGAAGCAACCTGTATATATGTCAACTAGAACTGGTTTTCTAATGAGCGGCCTAATAGCAGGTAGCTCAGATTTAAAACATTACTTGTGGCTCGCGTACCTACTTACGGATAGATGTTTACGACGAAAATGTTATGTGCAAAATATTTATCATGTACCTATCTATATTTTTACTTATATTTTGTTTAGTACCTAGTGATTAAGCAGTGTTGCTTTAGCGAATGTGAGTACCAATACAAACCATCTCTGGTTTAATGGTACAAAACAAACATGAATGTATTAACTACAACTTTTATTGTTGAAAAAAAAAAACGAAGAAAAAACTTCACGATAGAGGTAAAAGGGAAGAAAAGTAACGTTTCTGTTGACAGACTCAAACCAGCCTTCATGATGCGAGAAGAGGAAAAAAGTCCAGAGCCAGCATCAACACCAACAGTTGTTACCACTTCAGAACAGACAGACGAAGAGAGGAGAACAAGAAGTGGGCGGCGTGTGAGATTTCCCGATTATTATCGGGTTATTCCACTTTTCCCCCCTAAGAGAATCCCCTCAGGGGGGAAATCTGGACCCTAATTTAAAAATGGTCCAGAAAGGTCCCTTGTAATTATAACTTATTCCACTTTTCCCCGTGAGAGAATCTCCCTAGGGGGGAAAAGTGTAGCGTAATGTAAAAGAAATCCAGAAATGCCCCTTTTTATTTTGGTTTATTCCACTTTTCCCCCCTTATTTCTAGTTTTAATTTGTACATTCTTTAAGTAAATAAAAAAAAAACAGTGATTCGACCATATAATAATTATATACTTAATCAGTCTTTTATTAACTGAATTTTATAATAAAATGTGATGAAGAGTAAAAATAAAAAAAAATTGATAATGATAAATAATTATATAATCCATATCCATCCATACTACTAAAATGCGAAAGTAACTCTGTCTAATAAACTTTCACGACGACTTATTTTTTTTTTTTTTGCGTAGTCTTGTACCTGGGTTAGGAGATAGGATACACTTTTATCCCGATAATCCTACGGAATCGAGACTTACGCGGGTGAAACCGCTTGGCGCATCCAGATAACTTAAATAAATAAACAACAACAAACTTGTCTGCAAATGTTACATTAGCTTTATTGACAATATCGACGAAGGCCGCTTGGCGGCCTTCTCCTACTACCTCAGTGGGGATTTCTGGAAGGTGTGAAGGTGTGTTTTTAGACTCCAGTTCTTCCTCCTAAGGGGGATTATCAGGGGGGGAATTCTAATTTTGGCGCCAATACATTGTACAATATTTTGCGATATTAAAATGGAGTGGGGTGAGAAAGAGCACCGAACCGCTGTGATTGCATTACACAAAGTTGGTATGGAGACAAATGCAATTTTTAAAACTCTCCATACGCTTGATAATTAGTCAAATGTTTGTGTACCGGGCTATTAATAGGTACAGACAGCGTCATCAACTGCTTACCCCCCACGCATTGAAATTTCTTCGGAAAGGGGGCCAGCGGTTGATGACGCTGTCTGTACAATGAGACCTCCTCTGTTCGTGACCGAAAATGATCTGGCCGTCCACGTAGTGTTCGTGCGAAAAAGGTGGTCAAAGCAGTAAGGGAAAGAATTCGAAGAAATCCTGTCCGAAAGCAAAAGATTTTATCTCGAGAGATGAATAAATAGCACCCAGAACCATGTCGCGTATTTTAAAAGATGACTTAGGACTTGCAGCCTATAAGAGACGCACTGGTCATGTTTTAACTGATAATTTAAAAAAGAATAGGGTGGTAAAATCGAAACAAGTACTGAAGCGGTACGCAAAGGGAGGTCACAGAAAAATTTTGTTTACGGATGAGAAAATCTTTATAATTAAGCAACATTTTAACAAACAAAATGACCGTATTTATGCTCAAGGTCTAAGGAAGCATCCCAATTAGTCGACAGAGTGCAACGTGGGCATTATCCGACTTCAGTGATGGTTTGGTGGGGTGTTAGCTATGAAGGAGTGACTGAGCCATATTTTTGTGAAAAAGGTATCAAAACATCGGCACAAGTGTATCAAGTGTATAATCTTGAGAAGGTAGTTAAGCCCCTTAACAACACTATGTTCAATAACCAGGTATGGTCCTTCCAACAAGACTCGGCGCCGCCGCGCCGGGTCATAAAGCTCGGTCCACGCAGTCTTGGTTGGAAGTGAACGTTTCGGACTTCATCAGAGCTGAAGACTGGCCGTCGTCTAGTCCCGATCTTAATCCACTGGATTATGATTTATGGTCAGTTTTAGAGAGTACGGCTTGCTCTAAACGCCATGATAATTTGGAGTCCCTAAAACAATCCATACGAATATACGATTGGCAGTGAAGAATTTTCCCATGAAAAGAGTACGTGCTTCTATTGATAACTGGCCTCAACGTTTAAAGGACTGTATTGCAGCCAATGGAGACCACTTCGAATAAGCTGTTTATATTTTAAATTAACACACTGTAAAAGTAATCAATATTATTTGCAATAAAAAAAAAAATTTTTTATTCGTGACAATATTTATGGCAAGACTAGGTATTGTAATTACAATTAAAAATATAAAATGAACTATAGCAATAATCTAAGCGCGACGTGAGTAAATCAACAGCTAGTCATCGGACGACTGGCGCTAGTAGCTCGGTTTCTTCGCACACCGTCTCCTGTACAAAATGTCACGCACCTGATTGGTGCACAGAGATCGCGCAAGGATCGTATGATTTTTGTGTATGCCCCAAGGTGCATAAGCGGAGCGATCCCGCTCGAGATTGTAAGGCGGCGGTCCAAGCAGAATTATATCGCGCCACAGTTCCCCCCCGCCAGACCGTGACTACGGTCGATAATAATCGGGAAATCTCACACACCGCCCACTTCTTGTTCTCCTCTCTTCGTATGTCTGTTCTGAAGTGGTAACAACTGTTGGTGTTGAAGCTGGCTCTGGACTTTTTTCCTCTTCTCGCATCATGGAGGCTGGTTTGAATCTGTCAACAGAAACATTACTTTTCTTCCCTTTTGCCTCTATCGTGAAGTACTTCAGTTGTCTAGAGACAACCTGACGTGGTCACGGCTAGAGCTTTCAAAATTACGGAAATGACAATTACGTAACTAATTACGCAACTATTTTCTCCAATTCCGTAATTTTTCCAATTTTTTTTAATCGATTAAGTATGAATTTTTGTAAATATGGTAGACAGAGTATCTACAATTTTTGCAATTATCTTTTACTATCTCAAATTCAAAGAATTATCAAAATAAACACAATATTTACATAAACAGAAAAATATTTATTCAAGAACTTATCATTGTACATCAGTTAAGTCAAACCATTTTTTTGTCGTCCCGAATATGATCTTTTTTCTTAAAAATGTGATCTCATAAATGACAAGGCATTTAAAGTTTTGTCACCCAGAAAACTTCTTAGTTTATTACAAAAATATCCGGCGAATGAAAAGGCTCGCTCGGCTTCAACACTTGTAGGTGTTATCGAAAGCAAATGAATAATTATACGCTGCAGTCAAAAAAACTTCGCGACCGCCGCCAGCGCTGTCGTAAATGCACATTTCTACCCTAATAATGGAATGGAGATCTGTGTTTACTGTTGAAATTGGTTTATTTACAGTCACTTTGTTTATTTTTTTGTCTAACTGTTGTACGATTGTCAACTCCTCTTCATCATCGTCACTGGTGGCAATTGCGTCCGATACACTCGGTTGTGGTTGTGAATTTGTACTTTTTTGAGTAGAATTATATTTCAACCGTTCCAACAGTTTCACTATGTACATTCGTATATCATATCGTGGTTTCGTAAATAATTCTGTGGCAGCAGTTTTAAAAAAATCCTCATTGTTATGCAAATATTGCAAAACACCGAATACATTTGTTCGCTTTTCCTTTATTCTCTTTCTAAGAGATGTGACTAGTTTTCCACTGAGATCGTTTGACTGAAGATCAAATTTCTCTAGCATCAATCGAAGCGCAGCGTCGGTCGTCAATAAGTTTGAATCACGGTGACATAATGACAAAACTGTAGTTTTTATTACATCCAAGCTGTAATGAATGTCGTGAAGGTCTTGGACCTCTTCGTCTGTAAATTTTGCATTTGATTTTAAATGTAATAACGCCTTAAAAACGCATGATTTTAATTTGAGAAATCGGCTTACCATATCTGACAAGCTGTTCCATCGCGTTTTACAGTCTAGTATTAGGTCAATATTGTTACCATGTTATTCTAAAATGTACTTTTGCAACAAGTCGTTTTTCAAAGGGGAGTTTTTAAAAGATTTAATTAGATCTCTAAATTTTTATAGTACCTTTGTATAAAAACTCAGATTCTGGAACTGTTCGATTCTACAATAAACGCATCTTTATCTTCTTCAATTTCCTCTGCATCTTCAGCGCCGGTATTTGAGACATCCTCCTGGACTTTAGGTTCTGGAGATTTTTGAGTTTTATATAAAACATCCAGGACTGCTAGTTGTATCCCATGAGCCAAACACAATTGGTGGTGGCCGTCCAAATTTCTACCCATTTTGACCATTACACTTGCTCCATCTGTTGTGAAAGCAGTTTTGTCGTCTTCCAGACGTAAACCGAAGTCACTCAAATGCTGCTGTAATAATTGAGTGCCTACTTCTTTATTGTGGATATTTATATTCAAATACCTTTTATTACGGGTAGGGACGTCTACCTACCTACCTACCTACCTACTCATCAAACGTGATTGTAAATCTTTTATTTTCAGACTTCATGATTTTCAATTGATTTTTCAATTTGTATTTTGTGTTATCACTCTGTTCTAGAATTATGTGTTATAGTCGCAGAAGATTTCGGCACATCGTAGCCCGAATTTTTAAAAAGATATCTCAAATCTTCTGGAGTACAAAATGTGCTCAACGGTATCCCATCCAATGCAGTCATTCCGGCCACTCGAACCTTCATATTTAAAAAATAATCAGTATGTTCCATTTTCCTTTGTGAAGGTACATTCGTACGTTTTCGTGTTTGAATTTGACCACTATTAGATGTACTCGGTTTTTGCGACTCCTGATAGAGTAGGTATATATTCTGTACGTCTTAGAACTAATTTTTGCAAGATTCAACAAACGATAAAATAAACTGCGGGGAATACCCTGTTTGTACAGTTTCGATGTAGTTATATCGTATAGTGTTGCTACATTATAAATGTGTACGTATACAGCTTTTTATTGGTTGACTATTTTGATTGATTGATGATACCAATAATTACGTAAGTACGGAATTGACATCTTCAGTTACGGAATTGAAAATATGTTAAAATGAGTTCGTAATTACGTAATTGCGTAATTACGTAATGAAAGCCCTAGTCACGGCGAAGAAAGACATGTGAAGTGGTATGAAGGTCTCGAGGTATGTAGAATGGCGAAGTCGTGTGCCACGATGTTGGCCTCGGAGTGAGTTCGGCCATGTGAACACGGAGACGGGTGGCGTACTGTGTGACATCAGCTGCGGTGAACTATTCTGTTGGTGATAGAAGTTGACCAGGTCGACATAATGATTCGCCGTATACAAGGTCCGCAGGTGTAGCTTGGATGTCTGGTTTCCAAGAGCTCCGCATGCCGAGTAGTACCAGCGGTAGGGCTTCTGTCCACTGTGACGTAGGATGACACATAATGGCTGCCTTAAGCTGACGATGCAGTCGCTCGACGATACCATTTGTAGCGGTGTGGTAGGCGGTGGTGCGGAAATGGCGCGCGTCAACCATGGTAGTGAGGGCCTTGAAGAGGTGGCTCTCAAACTGACGATCCTGGTTTGTCGTAATCCGTGCGGGACAGCCGAATCTAGCTATCCAGCCGGACACCAAGGCAGCAGCACAGGCCTCAGCGGTGATTTCTTTGAGTGGATACGCCCCAGGCCACTGAGTAAATCGGTCGATGGCAGAGAGGCAGTACCTGTAATCATAAGAAGGAATTAAAGGTCCTACTAGGTCGAGGTGTACCTATTTGGGAAAATCTGGAAGATGGAGTAAGGAAAGTGGAAAAAGGAGAAGTGGTATGGCGGGTAATTTTGATTGTTTGGCATTGTAAACATTGCCTAGCCCACTCTCTACAGTCTTTGCGAATACCCGGCCACACTAATTTCTGGGTTCGCACTGTAGCAGTACATCCAGGGTTGTGTAGGTCGTGCAGTGAGTTGAAGACTTGCCTTCTTAGCTGTGGTGTCACATACGGGCGAGGTGTTGATGTGGAAGTGTCACAAAAAATGGGTTTGTTACAGTTCAGTGTGACAATTTTCTCCAGGCTGAGCGATGAGCCGTTTTGGATGGTCTTGCAGTTCTGAGTCATCGCTCTGAAATCTTGCAAGGTCCTCGAAATTTATTCCTGTTGACATTTCTTCCACCCGTGATAAGGCATCAGCGACCACATTCTCTCTCCCTGGTAAATATCTGAAGTCTGTCGTTTTACCAATAAAATCTAGGTACCTATCTGAATTATATCTGAATTCTCTTCTGAACAGGGTATAACAATGTCTTGTAAGTAATATTTTTTTGGCATAATTGCTGTGTCATTTCAATGAGAAATACAAAATCATCAATAGCTTCAAACAGAGGCTGTAAATGTGGTATTATACTGCCTGGTTTGGTAGCAGTTGTTATGGAGTCTATCACGGTCTTGAGTTGCGCCTTCAGGGTGTCTTGAGATATCAGCGTCTGATTAAAACTGTCTGAAGGGTCAGCAGTCCCAGCATGATTTAGAGATTGTGCAAATCCGGCACAATGTATAGCTGCTAAAGCTGTAATACAAGAAACCAAAGTAATTTATTTTATCAAACCAAAGTTAAAGCATATAGGTATTTCAATTAAACCATTTACAGGCAATTTAATTGTCAAGTAGTCAGTGAGTGAGTCAAAAAAGTTAAAGCTAGTTGCTCATTTCAAAACGTAGGTGAAACATAGGGTCTGTATAGAGAAGAATAAGCAAGAAACTCCTTGTATTAATAAAGTATTTCTAAAGGCCTGGTTCCATTTTTTGCTTTGTTTTTGTTTGCTTCTATATGAGATAACAATGAAGGTAAAGAGCAATATAAAACAATTCAGTCAGTGGGTTGTCTTAGGGTCGGAGTTGTGCAGGGGGCTTATGGAGCATTGATGCAGGTAAAACTACAAAAAAAAAATGTAACAAGCTTACCTCTTCCTTGCTCCATAGAAGATAGTAAAACAAATCATTGTGGGCAAATACAGGGTAATAATTTCCACCTGTTTTTTCAAATTCATGAACTATTTGCGATTCTTTCATATCGACAATCCACATATTCATTTCATTAGCAAAAATAGCTTGGTCTCTCCATGTTACAATATGAGTTAATTTTGTTTCAGTAGAAATTACTTCCAATATACCAGTTAACGGACATTTTACCACTACGGAACCATCTTCAATGTAAATATTCATACCACCTATTGAATCAAATTTCGTCTTAATACTTGAGTGGGATACATGAGCTTTAATAAAAGGGACAGCAAGTTCAGCAGCATTTTCACTTAACTTTTCTAGTATTTCTGAAGTGTGTAATGGTATCACAAAGGTATCTCCACTATCACTTATGAAATATAATATTCAACTTAAAGGCCTACACTAGTGGTTTATGGTCTGTAAATATCGTAAAGACGCTTGCTTCTACCATATGGCGAAAATATTTTACAGCCTCGTATGCCGCTAATAATTGGCGTTCGTACGGGCTGAACCTACTTTGTTTGTGCGGGGCTAAGTTTATGTGTATAGAAGGCTAAAGGTTGCCAGTCGTTGCCTTTTCGCTGTTGTAGCACGGCGCCTATGGCGGTGTCGGCTGCATCGGTCACAATTGCCAACTCTGCTGATGAATCCGGATGAGTCAGTAATACTGTGTTGCAAAGTAAACTTTTGGTGTCTTCAAATGACTTTAGTAGTTCTGGAGTCTTGGCCACAGGATGGCTTCCTTTTATTTTGGAGCCCGCGAGGACGGCATGTAACGGCGCTTGAAGTTTAGCTGCTTGAGGTATAAATCGGTGATAAAAGTTTATCATGCCTAAAAAACGTCTTAACTCCTTGACTGTCCCGGGGACTGGATACTCCTGGATGGCCTGTATTTTAGACTACTACTAAGCCTTTACGCTTAGTACCTGCGGCTGACACACGGTATCCGAGGAAAGTTATTTCTGAGCGTAAAATATCGCATTTTGTTGTGTTTACTACTATACCGTAGTCTTTCAAGCGTCCGAATAAGTTCAGGGGTTTGCGAGAATACTAAGATGTCATCAACATATCCGAAGCAGAAGTCCAACCCAAGCTTCGTCGATAAATCGCTGAAATGTTTGCGCGGCGTTTCGTAAACCAAAGGTCATAATTATACATAAATTCATAAAGCCCGAACGGTGTTGTTATGGCGGTATTTGGAATATCGTCTGGATTGATAGCGATTTGGTTGTATGCCTTGACGAGGTCTATTGTTGAAAAGACTGCGCACCCTGCCAGCTGATAAGAAAAGTCATGAATATAACGGATGGGGTACCTGTCTGGTATTGTTCTGGCGTTTAGTGCCCTATAGTCACCGCACGGTCTCCATCCATCATTCTTCTTCCTTACTAGACGAAGAGGGGCTGAGCACTCTCTGACCGTCTGGCTACACCGCTCGCAAGCATGTCTTCAAACTCCTTTTTGCCCACTAAGGTACGAGCAGGATCCAGACGTCGAGGTTTGCATGAGACTGGAGGACCAGGCGTCGTCCTAATGTGATGCATAGTGTTATGTTTACCCGGTAGACGTGTACCTGGAGGCCGAGTTATCTCTGGGTACTCGCGTAAGATTTCATGGTAGTCGGTGTCTCCTACAACTGCCTTTACAGATGCGATGTCGTTCGCTGATCTGCAATGTACTCCAGAAACGGATAGTGACGTTACATTGTGTATCAAGCGCTGGTTTCTACAGTCAACGAGTAAGTTGTAGTGGCTAAGGAAATCTACTCCTATGATGGGTCGCGACACGTCGGCTATAGTGAATTTCCAGGTGTAGTCTCGTCGGAGACCTAAGTGAAGTCGCAGCTGCACTGGTCCATAAGTGTGAATAATAGTGTTGTTAGCAGCTACTAGGTCAAATTTTGATTTTATGACTGGCGTCGTAACTGCCGACCGAGGGAAAACGTACAAGTCAGAGCCAGTGTCCACTAGGAACTGCGTTTTCGTTGTCCGGTCGGTTACGAATAGACGGCCTGTTGAAGAGGGACAGTCGCTAGCCGCTATTTGCGACCGCCCTTGGCGTTTTCCGACGCGAACTTGCAAGGCTGTTTACATTTATTGGCCTTATCGCCATACGTGTAGTGGTAGTAGCAGTGCGGGTGATTTGGAGGTGGCTGTTGAGGCCTAGAGTTATTGGAGCGGTCATACCTTCTGTGTCGGGTCTGTGTGCGTGAGCGTGAACGCGAGTGTTGTCTCCCTTGACGGTTCATCTTTGAGGTGAGGAGGGCTACTTGCGTCGTGAGCTCGCTTACTTGCTTGACCAAGTCGGAAGAAGCAACGCTGGCGGACGGAACTTGTGGAGTTGGTGTAGCTATCTCGTGTACCCTGTCCGCGATCTCAGCTAGCTTGTCAACCTGTAACTCGGTAATCTGTGTAGCAATGACAGTTTGAATATTTTGTGGTAAGCGACTTGTCCATAGAGTTTTAATGAAGTCGTATGCTCCAGAGGGACCCGCTAGGTTTTGTAGGTGCCTGAGAAACTGCGATGGTCTCATATCGCCGAGCACCTCATGGACTAGAAGTTGCTGTATTCCCTTTTCCTGTGATGCAGACAGGCGATTTATTAGTTCGGTTTTAAGTTTTATGTATTTATTTGTCTCGGGAGGGCTCGTTATTATATCTTTAACCTACAGTGCATACTTAGTTTCTAGCTGTGTAGTGACGTAATAGAATTAAATTGTGTCACTTGAAATCTTTGAGAGGACAAATTGTCCCTCCAACTGTGCGAACCATAAGGCTGGTTCTTCCGGACAAAATGGTGGGCAGAGTGGCACTGCTATTACATCCTTTGTATCGACATCAGAAAAACTTTCAGAATCTGACATTATTATTAATTAAAAAATTCAAATCGCTCACCGTTAATGGATTGGAGTGGACCACAACACAAACTCTGACGTTAACAAACTTTTGGTTCCGGCAAAATCACTGTTCTTCTTATTCACCGTCACTGCTTACCTCTTGCTGCGCCTGAGTCTTCCGTATGCGTGGTATGGTAGTCGAGGGTCACCAATGTAGAAATCTTCGGTTTACACAGTCGGGACTTGAACCCGAATTATATGTGCTTGTGAAGTAGCGTGAAGCGAAGCGAAAGGCGAGAGAATGAATAGATGAAGACAGGAAGATGAAATGAAGAATATTATTTATGACAGATAGCAACTAGTATATTATAATTACAATTAAAAATATAAAATTAACAATAGCAATAATCTAAGCGCGACGTGAGTAAATCAACAGCTAGGTAGTCATCGGACGACTGGCGCTAGTAGCTTGGTTTCTTCGCACACCGTCTCCAGTACCTACAAAATGTCACGCACCTGATTGGTGCACAGAGATCGCGCGAGGATCGTATGAGATTTTTGTGTATGCCCCCAAGGTGCATAACCGGAGCGATTCCGCTCGAGATTGTAAGGCGGCGGTCCAAGCAGAATTATATCGCGCCACAAATTAAACGAAATCTACTATATAAAAATAAGTCGGGTTTTCCTTCCTGACGATATAACTCCAGAACGCATGAACCGATTTCCATGGTTTTGCATTCGTTGGAAAGGTCTCGGGCTCCGTGAGGTTTAGGGTAGGTGTAGGTAAATAGGCAGGTAAGTAGGTAGATCGGGACAGGACAACGTCTGTCGGGTCAGTTAGTATCATTATAAAATGATTATGAGAGTAAATGATAGGTACAGACGCCAGCACATCAGGCCATAAAAAAAATTGTCAAATTTCCCCAATTGATTATGAACCTTACGCATTTGTCTTAGATTGTTGTAGCTTGTGCTGGACTCTGTATCTATCTATTTAGTAAGGTTTTAATATTTATTATGTACTTATGTAACCAGTATGTCGTGGCAACAATAAATTAGATTCGCTGTGTATTTTATAGCACCTTAATTGCGTAACACTCGGGACACACCATCCCTTTTATTTTCACAACCCATGTTTATAAGAAAGAACCTTGCAAAAAATAAAAAGGTACCTATTAAGTTCGTCTTTGTGTTGCGAATACATATTGTCATAGGGACATCTAGCATGATATAGCTAAACCACGTACAAAATGACAGCTTTTAGCTTTTGCTATTCATCGCTAGGAAAAAGGCGGGGCTCGACTAGATGTGGGCAGGGTTTAGCTTGAAAAAGTGTCACGCATCTTTCTATGGGTAAATTCGATAACGCCATCTCCTCTGTAAATACTTACTTCGTGGCTGGGACACATGGTAGAAGTGAAACTTCAACAGACCTGTGGCTCCGCCGCTGCCGCCCTCCTCTCACCACGCGATATATTGTCTACCCCCTCCACGCGGCCGTAACGCTTTTTCGTGTCAGAAAAATCATAATATCCCCTGTCTTTAAAGAAGTTCCACATAAATAAAAAAACTGTGTGAAGATGATATATTTTATTGCCTTACAAGATTTTTTAAAGCAAATTCATGGCTTTCGCTTTTGTGGTTTTGATTTTAATCTTCTTTTGATAACCAAAGATTTCTTGACTTTGGTATCAATCTCGGCAAAAATTTGCCTTTTAGTTTCGCTCATTGCTTGCTGGTAGCTGCTTGTAAGACGATCAAGAACCTCAGCTTCAATTTTTATTTGTGGAACCTCAGCTTTTCCACTGGACTGTATTATTTCCTGTAATAATAATATGAATAAATATTAAAAACATTCCACATAAGTACCTATTTATTCAGTTTTGGGCACCAAATAATATGTTATTCAGAACTCCAGACTATGAGAGTACTATGATTTACCTTGAATTGGTTTACTTGATTCTGTAACAGGACAGTAACGGCGTGACCAATACGACCTGCTCGTCCTGTGCGACCTACTCTATGAATATACGTTTTGATGTTTCTTGGGGGGTCGTAAGATAGGACATAATTACAGTCAGAGACATCAATGCCTCTTGCTAAAGCATCTGTACCAATTAAGCTGCAAAAAAAAAAACATGGAGAATAGTAATTTTGTAGTTTAATTGTTTGGATTAATTTAGTCAATTATTCAGTTATATTATGTACTCACACATTAATTTCTGATTGTGTAAATTTTTTTAACACATTTTCTCTTGTTGATTTGTCTAATACTGAAGATAGTTCGGCTACTTTAAATTTTCCATTTCCCCAGGTGTTGAGAAGGACAGCTAACCTATGTGCTGCCTCAGCTGCATTAGTAAAACACAACACTTTGTCCCACTTTTGATCAGCTAAGAAATGATACAAGATGAGTGGTTTGTGTTCGGCATCACATGTAACATACTGTTCTGTTAATTCTTCAGGAGTGGCATACAGCCTGATCTGGTCTTCATCTTCGTAATTGTTTGACTTTGCAGCAGAGAATAATTTTGGTTGAAATAGTCCCCACTGTTCTAATTTTTCAGGATCTTGAGACAAAGTTGCTGAGAAAAGCAATTTGTGTGGTGGAGGCTTTTGCTCAACAAGACTAGACCATGTAAGATTAGAATGATGTCCAGTCATTAGCTCATTCTCCAGCTTGATGTGTTTATCAACATGATAAAGCCAGTCATTTTGTATGTGTTCCATAATCCTGTCTGCTTCATCAATGACTAAAAATTTCAAATGTTTCAGAGAAAATCCTTCTGTGTTCTGTAGATGCTCTACTAAACGTCCAGCTGTGCATACTATGATGTCTACTTCACTCACCCATCCAGATGATTCAGCTTAAATAAAAAAACACAGTAAAAATTTCGAACCCCAAACAAAAACAAAGTGGTGTTGTGATATAATTATGTATCTGTCTGTGGCATTCTAGCGCTCCAAAAGACATGGACGGATTTGGACGAAAAGGAGAAGTTTCTTAGCTATGTAAGATGAAGATTGGATAAGCCAATCTGAAAATAATTTTTCATAATGATGAAAGGAATGTCTGACAAAAGTTTGCTTTCTAGCTAAATTATTGTAATTATTACTTTTAGTTAGAAGTACATATTTACAAAGTTAGTAGTATGACTTCACTTAATTTAAAAAGTTTGAAATAAAAGTTAAATTAAGAACAAAAACCCAAACACATCACTACATATGCCTAATAATAGACAGACCTAACTCAAAACAATTTTTTTTTTTTTGGGAAATCGCAAAAGAACATTTTGGTAATCGGGACTTGTCTTGCACAATGGTTTAGGGTTTATAATATTACTGCTTCTGCCCGCGACTTCGTCTGTGGGAATGTCGGTTATCGCGGATACAGGCTAAGTTTCGGCTTAAAAAATGCCTATGACTTTCCCCAGGGTTCAAGCTATCTTCATACCAAATTTCATCAAAATCGGTTCAGCTACTTCATCGTGATAGCGTAACAGACCGAGTTACTTTCGCATTTATAATATTAAGTCTGGATAACTCAGTCTAGGAATAAAATAAAAAATATCCAAGATAGGAAGATCGAATATGTTTAAACATAATTCTTTGTTTGTCTAACTCATTTTGGACCTAAACCACAGAATACTTAATAGTACTACTGCCTAAACTGTAATCGGTCAGTTTATTACATTTAAAATAAAAAAAAAAATAATGTGTTTGTTGGCCTTTGTACTTTACTAGCACTTTGCCCGCAACTTCGACCGTGTGAATATTCTCAAGGATCCCTGATTTTTGGATAATGCAATTTTAGAGGTATGAAGAACAGAGTGCAAAGTTCTTCATCCTCTATTGAAAAGGGAGGATCCTCCAACTGGACGGGTGTTGTGTCTGGTGGGCTACTGCCCGACGGTTGTAGTCGGGATTTTTTGAAATCGGATCTGTAGTTTCGGAGATTACCCCCTACATACAAACTTACAAACAAATTTTACCTCTTTATAATGTTATTATATTATATAGAATATAGATATAGATTTAAAGAACCTTTTATTATTATGACACAAGCATCTTTGCGTCTGGGAACCACTAAAAATGTTTTAAGTGTTGTTGGTGGATATAGTCATAAACCTGTTGGGTCCTTCAATGCAACAACCCAATTCTGCTAAATTAGAAATTTCCACACACACAACAGAAGACTTAATAATTATGATTTTCTGTTAAGATAAATTGTATTGAAATGCACACATACTGCATCTGACAACATTTAGTTGTTCCTGTTGCAATGGTGTAGATCCTCCTAATAAGGCAACCTTTAATCTTGTCTTCATACAATACTTTTTAAAAACTTTTGCTACTTGTGCTGCTAATTCTTGGACTGGTAAAACTACTAAGGCTCTTACATGGCACCCAATTTCATTCATTAGGATCTGAAAATTAATTACAATAACACCAATCAACACAAAATGGAACAACAATGAAACCAGTAAGTAATTTGTATTAGAATATGGTGATACCTGAACTATTGGCAAGACAAATGACAGTGTTTTCCCACTGCCAGTAGGAGCGGAAACACAAATATCATGTGGCCAAAATGGATAAGTTAATTTGTGTTCATCTAAAATAAAAGGTACAACTTTTTCTTGGACTGGGAACAGTTTAGTGACACCTTCACTTAACAATGTCGCCTTCAGTGTACTATTCAACCAATCTTGATCTGCTACAGTACAAGATGAGGACTTCAAACTTGTTGATATATTAAATGGATGTGATAGCCAGAAAGGCAGTACGCGTGAGACCTGAAACATTTTTTTATCATTAATCAAAAATTTACTTTGTGTTTGAAATAAGCGCAACTAAAATGTACAATGTAATGTGTGTGTGTGTGTGTGTGTAATGTGTGCATGATTGATGTAAAAAGTGTTCTAGCAATACATTTTTTTCTTATGAATGTAATTTTATCAAAATGTGAAAGATACCTTCGCCTTCTTTTCAAAATCATTAACTCCTAAAACCTTAAATTCATGAGAAGGTTTTGCTTTTTTTCTATCTTGTTTTTGAATTGCATTGATATTGCTGTCAGTTTTGGACTCTTGACCTGTCTTAGCCACTTCTTCTTTTTTAAGTTGCTCATGATCTTTGTTAAGTGCTCCGACAGCTTTCTGAGGTTTGAGGGTTATTACATCAGATGTCTTCTTAGTAACATATGCCGATTTCCTTTCTGCAATTCTTTTTTTTAATCTTTCCAAATGTTTGGCTTCTTGTTCAGCTACATCTACAACTACATCTTCGTTTATACCTCTATACCTGTAAAAATAAATGTGAATATTAAAATTTCTGGTCACGCAAGTTTTTGAATTTAAATAATTAAACTAAGACTTACAGACCTGTTAATTACAAATAGATTATCCATTATCTATTTGAAAGTTCCTCTTCATACAAGTATAATTATATCTTATGTAATTAGTATTATCTACTTAATTCGGTTCATGGGTTTGATTTGAACCTCGCTCTATTATAACCTATAAAAGTATTAAAAAAAAACCGAATTAATCAAAGTCAACAAATAACACCGCGTCAAAGTCAAACTCACAAAACCACCAATGACAAATGACAATGACCAACCACATGAACCACACCACGTTTAGTATCAAACCAACCACAGACCATCTAATCTTTTCATGAATAAAACCAAGAAGCTTATAGATAAAAGTGGAGGCAACACCCTCTTTGGGCAGAAGCTCTCTTTCTGAATTCATAATTGCATACAAAAGAACGCGAAAGTGACATGCGTTTTACGCATTCTGTAATTTTTTACCAATTTCTACCAGTTTTATCAATGTATGTATTTTGTCCATGAAATAATGGTTTTGCAAATTTTATTAACTGAATGAACTTTATAATTTTTACCACTTTTGTCAATTTTATCATTATTTTTTTGTACTTAAAATCAATTTTATTAATGTATTAATTTTTACCAATTTTTCAATCTATATTAATATAATCTCAGAATCTACTGGTTCGAATTGAAAAAATATTTTTGTGTTGGATAGTCCATTTATCGAGGAAGGCTATAGGCCGGGTCAGGTTGCTAGTTTTATATAATATATCCATATTTTCTTATTTAAATCAATTATATCACTTGCCAATTTTGTAAATTTCATTAATTTTACCAGTTTTATCAATATTATCAATTTTACCAATGTTGTCAATGTTGTATTTTTTTTTTATCAATCTTATATTTTATATTCATGCAATTGTTATTAATTGTAAATAATTAGCGCTTACCACTTTGTAAGTTAGCTATTCTTTTTGATTATTTGAATTGTGAATGTGGTGTTTGCCTTTAATTAATTGTTGCACTGTTAATTTATTTTATGCATTTAAATTTTTGTCGCTCGCTGTATGTATATGTAAACAATTGTTGGCGAACCTAATAAATAAATAAATAAAGTTCAGAAAGAGAGCGTCTGCCCACAGTTTGTTTCACTTAGGTGTTCAGAGTGTTGCCTCCACTTTTGCCTATAAGCTTCTTTGATAAAACCCATGAAGATCAGCTTCATGATAAAACCATGAAAACCTGTTTACCTGTAACCACAGATACTTGTATCTGTAACTCTATGCAAACCCCGCAAACCCAAGAAACTTATAGGTAAAGATGGAGCCAACTGTTCGAACAAAAAGTTGAGTCAAATACCTACGTATCTCCATCTCACTCTCTGTGGGCCACCCCTCTCTTTTTAGTGTGGCCTGTAGTATTGCTACCTTCTTATTTAAATCTCCTACTAAATTCTTCGAAATAGTCGTCACACTAACCAAATCAGAAGATAAACTCTGTCAAATAATGATATTATGGATCAGAAGTTGTACTATGATTAGTTAAGTTATAAAACATAAAATTTAAGGTCACACTCACGCGTCACGCATGCTAAACTGGGTTGACGATCAGTGAATAGGGAACATTACGCGAAACTCGGCGCAGAGGGCGCCATTAGCACATTCCGTAAATCATAACCTCGTATTATTGTTATTTTATGTTATTAATTGTAATAACTAGGTATTTTGGAAAATATATCAAAGTTTTTATTAATCTTACTTACCTAACTGTACCCTAGAATCCACTTTCAAAAGGTCGTAGGACGCCTTTATATGCTAAGAATAAAATAATATTTGGTTGTAAGACAACCAAATATTATTTTATTCTTATTATTCTCATGATAAATGTGAACGTTATTCTGTAAATGCGACTATCTCACGAGAATACTTAACCTGACCATATTTTAGAGTGATTTTTAGCTGCTTCCCAAAGTTTTCGAACATTTTCTTCTTTTGGAAATGAATAATTCCCTTCATTTCTTCATCGAAATACACAGAACTGGTACATTATTGTATAGTAAAACACACTTCCCAATTTTGAACTCAATTATAGGCAGAATTTCACGCTTTGAACGACTCGTCGATAAACTGTTTACGGACTATGCTAGTGCTGCACTCTGGTCCAGAACATTGAAGTAATACCCCTAATACAATGCCATTTCCTAAGGAATCGGTAATGTGGCAACATTTACACATTTTCCAGTCGACCTCGGCGGTCTAATTGCCGCCGAATCCTCTAGTGTGGCGCGCGCGGAACACGGCGCACCGCCTACACGGGCCTGCTTCTGGTCGGGTGGTGGATTGCCCCTAAGTCGACCACCCGCAGGCCGGCAACTCATGGAGGCCGGAGGTCATTAAGCGCCCTCCGGCGCCCGGTGCGTCTTCTCCTAGAGGGAAGCGAGGCAGTTGCTTCCCTCACCCTCTCTGCCGCCTCTTTTGCGTGCATGACATGCTCGCCAAAAGAGGCAACAGCCTCCCACGCACTCTCGCTCTGGACCATCGAAAGGACGATGTTCGGGAGCGAGAGGTCACCTACTGCCCCAAGCTGGGCACTCTGCCAGCGTGTGCTGCGCCGTGTCCTCCAGGCAATCTCCGCAGTGGTGACACCCGGACGATTGTTCGCGGCCTGTGCGACACAGATACTTCCCGAAACAGCCATGTCCGGTCAGTATCTGCGTCAGCCGGAACGTGAGGGCGCCGTGTCGGCGCCCTAACCAATCCTCCATGACGGGTCTTACCGCCGAAATTACGGCGTGCCCTACTATGTGTCAACCATGTGTCAACATAAAAATGGTCAATATGGCGGTTGTTTACTTTGCAGTTCACAGCTTCGTCTGGTATTTTTCGAGGTAATCATCGTTCTAATTAAAGAAATGTTGCAAAAATGAGTAATACGTGGTGTCCAGGAGATGATATAAAATTTCAACCGTAAGTGTTAAAATCGTGATTTCTGACATTGAATCATTGTAAACATATTTCGTTGTTTTTTCACTTAATTTCTTCTTAAAACGTTTTACCAGTGTTTTTAACATATTAGTAAATGATAACTATATCAAGAACAAATACTTTTACATTGAATTTCATTGATTTTGTGCAATCTATTTGATTTTATTTAAAAGAGGTCGTATTGAAGTAGTGTGACCATATTGAGGATATATTTAGGCCTTTTCGTGAGAACTTAACTTGCTGTGCCTGTTCCAATACTGGTACTCAAATCAAGTAAACAATGTACGGTGGGGTGATGGTCTCTCTGAATCGTACAGGTTGGAGTGTGAGGTAAGGCAGGGGGGTATAACCTCGCCCAAGCTCTTTAACCAGTACATGAATGAGCTAATTGCTGGACTCAGTAGCAAGCCGGTTGGATGTAAAATCGATAAAGTCAGTGTCAACAATTTAAGCTACGCGGATGACATGGTCCTGCTGGGTCCAACACAGTGTTGGGTCAATCAACTAATTTTTTCAATCAATTGATTATTCATGACTAATTTAGTGATGACTTATTTAGTCATGATTGATTTAATCATGAATAAAAATAATAATCATAATCACGATTAAATAAATTAGTCATCAGTCATTCAATCATCATTTTTGTTTGATGATTAAACTAAAAAAACTAAGTTAGGTGACTCTATTTTAGTTTAATTGAACACATCTATAAAACTATAACTGATCACCACCTTAAGTTGACTGATAGAGAATAAGTCCATTATTTATAAAATCTGTTTTTCTTCACCTTTTTTTTAGATTAATACTTACTACTATTGTAAAAAATTTAAAGTAAATAAGGAACGGACGATTTTTGAACTGTGCGTCTCATTACGGATACGTGGAAAACTTAATTAGCCCAAACTTAATTATTGAAAATGTGTCTATTCACTTTCTACCAGCATGTAAATTAAAAAATTAAACTGATTCTGTTGTAAAACTTGTCTTTCATTTTTTTATTACCATAGCTTTAATTAAAACCTGTGATAAACAAATCAACATTCATAGAGTGTTGACTTGAAAAGCGTAATTTTATTTATTATTTTTAGTTAGTCATTAAAATTTTAGTCATGATTTAATAACTAACACTAACACTAATTAATCTTCAATCACGACACATGATTGATTTTTTTTTAGTCATTATTCATTAGTCATGAATAAATAATTTAATCTTAATCATCAATCATCAATCAAACTAAATTTTGCCCAACACTGGTCCAACAGCTGGCTCAATCAGGGAGATGCTAGATACGTGTGAAAGGTATGCAGCCAGACACGGCCTAATTTATAATGTTAAAAAAGTGAATACCTGATTTTTAAGGTTCCGGGGAAACCAATTGTGTATGAGCCTGTGCTGACACTCAATAGTGAGCCGCTAAATAGAGTGTCACAGTTTAAATATCTTGGACACTAGATGGTGACGGAGGACCTTAAAGATCAGGTAGACATGGAACGCGAGCGTAGGACGCTAGCTGCGAGGTGTAACATGTTGGCACATAGGTTTGCCCGGTGTAGTACAGAAGCTAAAATCACGCTGTTTACAGCCTACTGTCAGAACTTCTACACGGGCAGCCTATGGGTCAACCATACACGTAAAGCGCTAGACGTCCTACGAATACAATACAATAATGCTTTCAGGGTGCTGTTGGGACTGCCGCGTTACTGTAGTGCTTCCGTTATGTTCGCAGAAGCGGGAGTTGATGACTTCTACGCAATTAGAAGGAAAAGGACTGCTTCATTACTTACTAGGGTGCGTGGCAGTTCCAATAGCATTCTGAAGGCCCTAGCAGATCAGCTGGATGCCCCAATTTCGAGGCATTTTGTAAATGTTTTGGTGCGACAAGGTCAACCTTGTCGGTCATAATTTATATGTCTGTTGTGTGTGTTTCTGTTTATGTTACTAACCCGTAGATTAAGTTTCTACTGTTACTAACAATTGGACCTAAGTAGTCAAACAAATAAAAGTATTATTATTATTATTAACTAATTATACTAATACTAAGAAACGTGTACATATTTAATGACTGATATACACATACACTTACGGCAGTCAATTTTTATTTAATTTTGGTTGCTCATTATTCGGGTATTTTAAAAACTTTTTTTTTTAGGTTTCCTAAAAATAGTACTCAATGAAAATTGTGGTTATCCATTGAGCCGTTGAAAATGAAGTTCTATAAAGTGCAAGGATTTGCAATTTGTATTTCAAGAATCAGATATGATTCAAGAACAAGGTGTTTAAAACAAACAGCAGTTTCTACTATAATAAAACAGTAGGAAAGGTGAAAAGATAACTGTATTTAAAACTGTGTTACATTATTATCATGTATTTAGAAATATAATGTTTCAAATATTATATAACAAAAAGCAACATTTTATAAAAATTATTATAATTTTCAGACAACAAGTTCACTACATGAAGAATCTATGGTGCAAATAGCTGCTCTGCCAAGTACTAGTTCTGGCGTTTATAGTAATTCTCCACTTACGGAAATGGGAGTGAAACATGCTGGCTGCAATATAGTTAAAAACAGTGTCGAAATATTCTAGAAAATATAAGCAATCTTAACAGGGTAGAATTTTTTTCCGTCTGCGACATAGTGGAGTTTTTGGTGGTGGGGTTTTTTGGATATGAGGTTACCCCTCCTCATGGACCGAAGGGAAAAATGGGGAAAAGGAAGGAGCGAACTGGGTTGATTAAAAGGTTGAGAGGGCAAAGGTGCCAACCAGCGAAAACAGCTCCGAGCGAGCAATGGGCGTTCGAAGCCAGCAAACAATCGAGCGATCAAGGAGATTATGAGCCTCAACTGCAAGTCCACTCGACCATCCGCTATCTTCAAACGCACACTACCCACCCAAAGCCTTTCACCGGCCGACACCCCCGCCCACTCAACCCTCCAATTGGATTTAGGATCACTGGAAAGGGAATTAGGTTACCCTAGGCCTGGGATTTGGCGTTCGGGAACTTCTCTTGGCACACCGGACGCGGGATCGACCTCATCAAACCGGAGGTCGGTCCCACATCCGGAGCTAGGCTAACAGCAACCCGCCTTCCCGCTCGGTTGCATGAGAAGAAGTGCCCGATGGTCCGAGTCTATCCATCACAGTGGGTGTATCTCCCGCCATGATGAGTAGGCCCAGAGCGCCCCGAGGATATTGGTTTATCTTAGGCCTTAATGGTAAACAGAATGTAGATATTTATAAATGAATACTTATAGCGATGTCCTGGGAAAAATAAAATAAAGGTTACCCTACTTAGAAAGAGAGGGTTGGCCCACAGAGAGTGAGATAGTGATAGATAGGTATGGCTTCAAGTAGTATTCGAAGTGTTGACTCCATTTTAATCTACAGCTTCATGCTCAAACCCTATGAAACACCGCTATAATAACATATGAGAAAAGGCAGAACCAGACTGTAGACGCGCTAAATGCTACATTACATTATGCCGCTGTCACATAATATGTTGACCGGACATGCACCACCACCATTTAAAAATAAGGTTCTGTTCGTATAGGATAGGATGCTAAAATATTTTAGTGTCTTGGTGAAGGTATACTGTATGTAAAGTGTTCACCCTGACGTCAAACTAACCAAAATAAAATCACGTATGACTACTTAATTAACCGACTTTAAAAAGTTCTCAATTCAATTTGTATTTTTTTTTAATGTATATACACTGATTACGCTGAGATTTAAGATCCGATTTGGCCCGGTAGTTTTTATTTTATGAATATTTTTTTATAGTGTTTGACCACGCATAACTTTTTACAGTGTAGTCCGATTTCGATGATTCTTTTTTAATTAACGCCTTTAGCACACCGACGCGTTTACATGCGGCAGCGAGTCACTGCAGAACTATTTCGTATTTCGGTAACGAAATATCTGCGGGATGTTTAGTACACTGGAGTTTTTCGCAAAGAAATGTCATTGTAATTTTCGCCAATTGCGGGTGCAGACATCATTTCAGAATGTCGTCCGGGTCGTCCCAGTCATCGCTTTCAGAATCTGAAGAGGAAGAATTTGTTGTTGCTGACGTCAGTATTAAAGAAAAAACGTAGAATATAGGCGCATAAATTAAACCAGAAACGAAACAGAAAGGAGAAAATAATCTATGCATAGAACTTCAATCACATGAAGATCGTTTCTATACCTATTTCACAGTGAAGCCAGAAACTTTTTTTGTCACCACCACACCTCTTTTTTGTACGCATATTTATAATCTGCGTGACGAACTGCTTACAATTCGGGATAATTTCTAATTGTATTCATTAATATTTCAATATTTTCGGCTACCATGGTGCGAAAATCTGTCGTCACCGAAAGAACGCGTGCAGACGCCTTACGATGCGAAACGTCTGCCTCTGCGCCTGTGTAACGACGATTTCGCAGTTCCTTGCGAAACAATACCGACAAGGACGCAACTATTTCATGTAGTTAGTACTAGAGTGAGACATAGCGTATGCGAAATTCTGCCATAAACTACTTACAGTTTTTTCGGGGTTTCGCTCTATCGCTGTCGCATACGAACGCGTTGGTGTACTAATAAAGGCGTACCGTTTCGTAATTAATTTGTGTGATAAGAAGTAGGCACTAAAAAGCGAAAAGAAAAGTTTTTAACAGACAAGACGTCAGTGGTATTCCTAATTTAATTTACCTACTATTAAATAAAGTTTGCTTGCAACTTCCTATTTTTTTTTATCTATTAGCATTACTCAACGGATAACGGTGCTGGTTGCGTGATTACTTAATTAAGTGTTTTATAAGTTTTTTTAGTATTAAGCATTATTACGCAATTGTTTGTTAACCTAAAGAAATAAAAATAAAATAAAATAAGACAACCGACAAAAGACAACTTTTTTATTAGAAACTATTTTTAGTTTTAGTCGATTATTATATTTAGTTTAATACATACTTCTGTTGAAAAATGAACCCAATTATTCGTTTTTTTGTTTAATAAATAAGGTTAAACAGAACTAATAAATATAATAATAATTACAATTGAACAAAGATTAAATAATTACAATTTATTTGTCTACAGGTATTCGATTTGTGTAATGTTCTGTCGATTAAATTTTGACAAGTCTTAAATTTGTCCGATTTTGTCTATACTATACAATTTTAGCGAAGCACCACGAAGCAAGTTTTCGATTCGTCGCTTTTATTTCCCGAATAATCATTCAAATGTTTTTTCTTCACCAATTACTCATGATAAATTGTTAACTTTATCTTTATTTGACTTTTGTAGTTTTCTGTTGTGATTTCAGAGACTGAACACATTACAAAATGGCTAGTGTATCCTATCAAATTGCAAATCTTCTGGAGAAGGTAAGCCGGCGTTGTCACAATAACACAGGGTAAAATCGTTCTGTAATTGCGTATCAATAATGTTATTGTCCGAAATGTCTCCAGATGACGTCCAACGACAAAGACTTCAGGTTCATGGCTACTAATGATTTGATGACTGAATTACAAAAAGACAGTATAAAGCTCGACGATGACTCTGAGAGAAAAGTCGTAAAGATGCTGCTCCGCCTCCTCGAAGACAAGAACGGTGAAGTGCAAAATTTAGCTGTAAAATGGTATGTCATCTTTGCAAGGTTAACTGTAATACACAGCTTTATTGATCACATAAAAATAATTATATTATAAATAATTTGCAGTCTCGGTCCCCTTGTAAATAAAGTAAAGGAGTATCAAGTAGAAGGCATAGTAGACACACTGTGTGCAAACATGCTCTCAGATACGGAACAACTGAGAGATATCAGCAGCATTGGCTTAAAGACTGTCATATCTGAACTACCATTAGGCTCCAACACTTTGGCTGCAAATGTATGTAAGAAAATAACTGGAAAGCTCAGCAGTGCTATTGAGAAGGTAATAAAGTGATTAAAACTGAAATATTATACTAATAATCAGTTAAATATTTTATTTTTTTCAATTTCCTTTTTGATTTTACTAATTCACGTTTGAGAGATCATAAAATGAGAAATGGGAGGAAAGCAGAGACCCTTTTGCGGGGCTAATATGAATAATAATTGACTAATTTTTTAAACATTATTTCATACATTTTGTTTTAATAAATATAAACAAATTTAATTATTAATCCATATCTGTTTTCACATGAGCTACAAAAAAAAACTTGGCCATTGTTCATAACAAGCCATCCTGTTGCTGGTGAAATTTTTAAATATTTAAGGAAGAATCAATGTCATGTCAATATTATTATGTTATTATATTCTTAAAAATAACTTAAATGTTTAGATCAGTCTTTCATTCAAAGACTTCATGGCTTTCAAAATGATTAAATCTGGATAACCTGCTAAGTAGGAACTATCCTAACAAACCTAAAAACCTAATGTAAAAAGAATTTGTTTATATCTCATGCCTAATGTATGAACATGTATGCAAGAAGAGAAAAAAAAAACTGAGCAAAATTTCACAGAAAATGAAATACCTTGCAAAGTATGTTTGACAGTATTTTGATGTTTCAGCAAGAAGATGTCTCAGTTCAACTTGAGGCTCTGGACATATTGGCTGATCTGTTGAGCAGATTTGGGGGCCTGCTCATAACTTTTCACCCCATGTTGCTCAATTCTCTTTTGCCACAACTCGCTTCACCACGACAGGTACACAAAGAATATTTTTTTTTTATCCAATTTTGTTTCTAAAAAATCCTTCTTATTATAGCAAGTGTTAAATAAAACTCACAATGTTTCTAATTGCAAGATAAGCAAATGATTATAACCATAATAAATTATAGTACTTAACTATTATTCTTTGTTTTAAACTTTTGACATTTATATCAAAATACAAAGCAAATCACACTTTAGATATATTCGGTTTAATAAGCATTAGATATTGAAACTGTTACTAATATGTGAACTTCTATTGGACTCACACTAACAAAAACCACATTTATGCAGGCTGTCCGTAAACGCACCATAGTTGCATTGTCACACCTGGTCATGTCTTGCAATGCGTCTCTGTACAACAAACTTATTGATCACCTGCTGGAGGGTTTAAGTTCCTCCACATCATCAAGTGTCAGCCGCACTCATATACAGTGTATTGCATCCATTTGGTAAGACAACATAATCATTCTGTGAATATTCAAACAAATAAGGAGGAAAATGGTCTGAAATAATATTACTTTCTCTTTCAGTCGCCAAGCAGGCCATAGGTTTGGGGAGCAGCTGTGGCGTGTTGCCCCACAGGTCCTAGAATACTCAACGGATGCAGATGAAGAGCTCCGTGAACATTGCCTGCAGGCGCTCGAAGCTTTTGTACTTAAGTGTCCCAAGGAAGTGCAGCCTCATATCCCTACAGTAAGGAGATGTCCAATACAGCTTTTCTTTTTTCATTGTCATCCCTCATGCAATGGATCCATCTTTTCTTTGATCTTTCTCTCGCATCTATCAACAGTAATATTTATCCTTGTTTCAACACATGCATTTCATCCCTCCTTATCACATGCCTATACCAAGACTAATGATTCCCTTTCAAAGTTTCAAGTTTGCTGTTTTTGTCTTTGGCCAGACATGCTACAGTCATTAAAATTCTTCTACAACTTCCTTTGTCGAGTACTTACTCTATCTAATTCTTAACATTGTTGATTGCAATTAGTTCCACTTCTTATAGTGACTCTACTTGATTTTGCCCATGGGTGATGCAAAACCAGTATTATTTTTATGCAAGAACGGACAGAGTCATCAACTGGTTACCCCCTTTTTGAAGGAATTTTAATGTGTAAGGGGTAACCAGTTAATGACGCTTTCTGTACAAAACATTGTTTCTTTCTTCAGATAATCGACCTCTGCCTTAAAATGATTACATACGATCCTAATTATAACTACGAAGATGAGGAAGAAGAAGGCGGCGGTGAGGACGAGGAGATGGAGGACGAGTCCTTTACACCAGATGCTGAACCAGAGTCAGATTCTGAAGAGTATTCTGATGACGATGATATGTCTTGGAAGGTATGATATGTTATTTTTAAGTTGCAAGACTGTTACCTCCTTATTATAATCTGGTACCCTCTGAGAGAGAGTAGCATCAAGGTTTTTCTTGAGAAGATCGGGTGGATCAAATGATCTACTTTCTACCTGTATTCAAAATACCCACTGAGATGTACAATACTATACAATATCTCCTTATTAATAATCCTGTAGTGCAGGTACACAAGTACTTATTAACATACTAAATTGGTACAACAAAAGAGTAAGAAGAGTCAATCATCTTTATTTACTTTCATTTGTTCTCAGGTGAGACGTGCGGCGGCCAAGTGCTTAGAATCAGTTATTGCAACACGTCATGAACTTCTTGGTGATATGTACCAAACTGTATCACCTGCTTTAATTGCTAGATTCAAAGGTACAGTGTATTTCCCTCTTATTACCTCTAATGTTCATTACGGAATTATTAAATTCGATGGTGGATCCCGTTTTCACTGTTTTTTTACATAGGAAATGAAAGCAATAAAAATTACATATGCATGCAATTGTAAAAATATTTGTACAAATAGGTTACTGTGCCATAACAGGGTTCATGTTTGAAAATTATACTACTTATATAACATCTTTTAACAAAATGAATGCAAGAAAGATATAATTCATTAAATAAAGATCTTTAAGTCTGAACTCATGATAACATTTGGTTTCAAATACTTGTTTGGTTTTATTTTTAGAACGTGAAGAGAATGTGAAGTGTGATATTCTGAGCGCGTACACCGCATTGTTAAGGGCTACTCGACCACCACCGTCTTTACAAATGGCTATCGTACCCACCGATAATTCGCCGCAAGCTCTGTTATTGCAAAGGGTAAGTTTATTTTTAAAAAACATTATCAAATTTTATTCTATAGTTCCTGTAGTTGGTACAGAGGCACTGGTATGTTGGTGCACTAATAAACCAATTCTTAGTATGCTCTTTAGAGTGGAAGACACTCTACAGCCATGGTAATCCTGGTGAGGATGACATTGTAATAAAACAGCATCTATAAGCTCACTTTTTATTCTGACAGGAATCGAGCTGCAATTACATACTTTTTAATTTAGGTCGATATTTTTTTTGAATATTCGTAATATACCACTGGGTGACGAATCTCCTAACGTGTAGGTGGCGGGCGTGGTCCGCGGCGCGTTGCGTGTGATCCGCGGGCGGAGCGTCCGCGCCCGCGGCTGTGCACTGGCACTGCTGCGCGAACTGCTTGCGGCCGCCCCCGGCTGCCTCGCCGATCACGCTGCCAGGGTCATCAGAGCACTCACACCCGCGCTCACGTGAGTATTCACCTACTTTATTCTTAAGTCTTGACAACCATCTGGAGTCTCTCACTTTTTGTGTAATCATTTTTGAACGGTGACTGATTGTAATTAGGACAGTTGGCAAAGGTCTCTCGAAACTTTTGTATTTTACCTATTATTACAAAATATGTAAATGTATTCATTACGCTAATGAAATGCCTGTTGTCATCACAATTTTGGTTTTTCTCTAATTAATAATTGTTCAAAAACAGTGACAAGAGCACAGCATCGTCAATGAAGATCGAGACTCTAGTATTCGTAGTGTGCCTGGTCCGCGGGCACCCGGCGCAGACGATGCGGCCCCACGTGGCGGCGCTGCTGCCGGCGGTGCTGGGCTGCGTGCACGACCCCTTCTACAAGGTCACCGCGGAGGCGCTGCGGGTTCTGCAGACACTCGTCAAAGTTATGCGACCTCTAGGTAAAGTTTAAAAAATATGCTTAAAGCATAGATACCAAAATATATTTTGTAGTTTATGCCTTATCCAATAGTGAAAAGCAAATATTTGTTATTGAAGGTGTTAATATAACCTTAAGAATATCGTGTACTTGTATCAAAAATAAAATGTGGTGTTAATTTTTCACTTATGAAACAGTTTAGTAAATTATTTTTTTAATGGGATTTATGTAAAACACTAATTACTGCTAATCGTACTAAATTCGAAAAAAAAAATAATTAAAATCGCCTTAAGGGGCTATTAAACGACTTTTACAGATTTTAAACTGACAATCACGTCAAAATGTGCAGTGTAAATGGTTTCAAAAAAATATATGTTAAACTAGAACATTCTCTTAATCATATAGAAAGTGAATATTTTTGATTAAGTTCATATTAAATAGTTTAATTAACTCGTGAAGTTGTGTCTGACGCGGACAAAACATTGACAATCACACAAAATCTACCACGTATAATTATCCGAAACTTACACTATCTTACAGACAATTTTATTATCTATCTTTTAGTATACGCCTTTTTTTAAATTTTGAAAGAACACTACTTTTATTTAATTTTTTCGACTAAATTTTGAAAGTTTTGAACGCAGACTGCGTCCGTTCTGCATCAGTTTTGCGTCCAAAACTCTCAAAGTTTAGTCGAAAAAATTAAATAAAAGTAGTATTCTTCCAAAATTAAAAAAAAGGCGTATACTAAAAGATAGATAATAAAATTGTCTGTAAGATGATCTAAGTTTCGTTTAATTATACTTGGTAGATTTTGTGTGATTGTCAATGTTTTGTTCGCGTCAGACACAACTTCACGTATTAGTTAGTTAGTTAGTTAGTTTGTCGGGGCCTTTTTCCGCACTTAGCCACTTGATTGGGCCATTGTACGTGAAACACTGTCTCTCCTCTTACTCCAGCCATCCCAGCTCATCCCAGAAGGCGAGCAGCCTTTTCAGGTCGCTACAGACTTCCGAAAGTGATGCTGGAGACCGGAGAATCTGTGCCCGTTGATCCGCCACGCTCCTGCACTCCATGAGCACGTGCTGTGGCGTTTCTTCCGCCTCCATGCATCCCCTGCACAGAGGGCTATCTGTCACCCCTATGGTGTATAGGTGTTTGTTTAAGGGACAGTGTCCGGTTATCGTACCTAGTACTTTACGGATTTGGTCCCTGTTCAGTCTTGTAAGGTTGCGGGCAAGCTTTTTCGAAGCCGCCGGAACAGCATTCTTCGTTTGCCTGCATCCTACGCTGTTTCTCCATTCTGTTTGGTGGTTATCTTCTGTTGTAAAGCGCAGCCATGTTCTGATTTGTGCCAGGGGTATAGGCAGTAGTGGTTCCGGGCCAAATACCGTCGTCTTTGAACCCCTTTTGGCTAGTTCGTAACTTCACGTATTAATTAAACTATATAATATGAATATAATTAAAAATATTCACTTATTAAGTGATTAAGAGAATGTTCTAGTTTAACATATATTTTTTTCAAATCATTAACACTGCACATTTTGACGTGATTGTCAGTTTAAAATCTGTAAAAGTCGTTTAATAGCCCCCTAAGGGCGCGTATTCGATTTAGCGCAACTCAAAATCTAAACGATTGCTAGAACGGCGTAGCAGCATTGACACACACTAGTAAAATACAATGGCCTGTTCGTGTGCATCAGAAAAAAAAATATGCACGAAATAAGCACGAATCATTGAAATTGATCGGCAAACGACAGCGCGCGATGTTTTACAGTGCTTTTTAAAATAATTGTCTAAAATAAATGAGCTCGTGTAATGGACTGAAAAATATTCTGTATATTAAGCATAACATTTACTTTCATAAAATTAATATATCAGTTATGTTTTTATTCAAATACTGGTGAAAAAAAATTGACAAAGTGAACCGATTGTCTACTTTTTCAACATTGTTTTTTAATACATAATAGTAATATTTTCGTAATTTTGGCTCTGTAGCTGTCTTTATGACTTTATATACTGTTGGAAAAACGCATAAAACAAAATATTTTGGCATAATTATTGTAATGGTTGTATTCGTCCTGAAAGTTAACTCTGACGTCTATTTTCGTAAAACGATATGAAAGAATTGTCTTCGCTTCAAAAACCCATAATTAAAAATTATACTTTGACTCTGTAGCTGCCTAAATCAAGACTTAATATTTTCGAAAACTGTAATTGTCTTTAAATAATCTGCTCACATCATTACGATATTGCTCTGGGCAAAACGCGAAAACAAGAAGTTTTCGTCACGAATCGAATACATTTCTAAAAAGTTACACTTTTGTCATTGGAAAATAATAATCTCAACGCAATATTGGCGCAATACACGGCTGTCAAAATTAACTCAAGAGTAGCGTTTAAACCCGATCCCGACTGCAATTAGTCCCCCAAAATGGACACGTAATTTAATAATAGTTTGGCGCTAGCGGCGACCTCAAGAGTACGAAACACGTCAAAACGTCAAAATTCCAATGTCGATCGATCGGTTTTAAAATGAAGAGTAAGCACCCAGTGGTTTATGTATTTGACGGAGCGGTATGCGCGCGCATCTGGTTACATATTAAATTTTAATAATTTATGCGTAGTGAAAATATTGTTTATCTATGAATCGGACTGTTATACAGGTGTTTGGAAGATCGATGCAAAGCCGTAAAGCGAAGCTAGTATAGACTATTTATAACCATTTCAACCGAACTTGTCGTAGCCGAAGTGTGACTATTTTTGGGTTCCGTACCTTAAAAGGAAAAAACGGAACCCTTATAGAATCACTTTGTTGTCCGTCTGTCTGTCTGTCTGTCAAAACTCGGGAACGCGTGGAGGTATCGAGTTGAAATTTAAACCATATACTCAAGTCTACGGTCCCTTGAAGGTGTAAAAAAATCCTTAAAAATCACTTCAATCGCAGTAGTCGCACTTGGCCTCTAGACAAAATCCCTTTTCTGTTAGCGTTAACGCCAACGGAAAAATCAATTTGTATGAAGTTGATATATTTGCATCACGTGACATCGCGTGAGCAAACGTCAACTCCATACAATTTTATTTTCCGTTGGCGTTAACGCTAACAGAAACGGGATTTTGTCTACGTGCCCTTTTCAGTTTTGCGTCCAAAAACTAACTAACTCCGCATCGCAGTTGTATTCGCTTAAGTTATATTCGAGAATATTCTAGCAAACACCTGAATGATGGAGTGTTGCAAACTTGCATCATGACACTGAACCATCTCGAATGTCCTAGATCCTGTAGTTCTGCTACTCGATAACAGATGGCGCCAGCGTGTGACGTAGTTCTGCAACTCGACTATAGATGTCGCTATCTAGCGTATTTCCGCTACTAGATAATAGGTGGCGCTAGTATGACGTTTTTGGTCGTACCGACCTACGTAACAGTATCATGTCTACCTGTCTCCAGGTTCCACGCGTTGTTTTTTTTTTAGAATTCGTACAAAATGATCTTAAAGAGCTTATAGAGGAATCCGCGGCCCCGATATTCGTTAGAGACTGGAAGTCATCTGAATCCGAGGCCCCGATATTCGCTAGAGATCGTGAAGTCATCTAAATCCGAGGCCCTGATATTCGCTAGGGACCGAGAAGTCATTTTTCAACAAGAAGGTTGTTCAGCGTATTGGACATTAAATGTACGGGAGCACTTAAATAATTGCTAGCAGCTGGATGGGCAGAGACGGGCTGATTCTTTGGCCCGCTCGGTCATCCGACCTGACTCCACTTGACTTTTACGTGTGGGGTCGGGCTAAGGAACTATACCCTGTTCACAATAACATTAGACATAAACACAAACCTTTTTTACAGTCCCTTCAACCGATTTTGACTTCTATTCCGTAGGCTTAAGGATGACATTAGAGGCAAAAAAGTGGTTACAATAACAACTGTTTACTGCAGTTGCCATTTGTCATGCTACCAACGCAATATAAGTCAAAATCGGTTGAACGGACTGTAAAAAAGGTTTGTGTAAATGTCTAATCTTATTGTGAACAGGGTACAGTTTAAACGAATGTGGAAATAAGAAAAGAAGAATTGATTGAGGGTATTAATTCAGTGTTTGAAATGATGAAACTGGAGATGAAGTAAAAAATAACAACAACAGAAGTGTGAGGACGGGCCCGTGTTGGTGTTACAGACCGCGGCGAATATTTTGAACACGAATAATAACTTTTTTTTTTTTTTTTTTTTTTTTTTATCATTTGATAGGCATACGTTTGACCTCTATCTCACCTGATGGGAAGCGATGATGCGGTCTAAGATGGAGCACGCTTGCCTAGAAGTAACCTATTCACTCTTGACTTAAAGACTCCCGGGTTGTAGCTATCAGGAAACACAGACTCAGGCAGGGAATTCCACTCCTTAGCAGTACGCACAATGAATGTGTTCCCAAAACGTTTTGTGCGTGTGGGTGGGATGTCCACCATGTACCGGTGGCGCATCGCCGTACGTCTTGTGGTCCGATGATGGAACGGGCTCGGCGGAATTAAATTATGCAATTCTGTCGCACACTCCCCAAAATGCAACCGATAGAAAACCGACAGGCCAGCAACTCGGCGTCGATGCTCAAGACTTTGAAGCTTTGACTCGACGAGCCTATCATTGCCAATGATCCTCTTGGCTCGTTTCTCAATTGACTCAAGGGCATCAAGCTGGTATCTGGCAGATCCGTCCCAAAGGTGAGAGCAGTACTCCATACACGATCGAACTTGCGCTTGATAAAGTTTAAGCAGCTGTTCCGGCGTGAAGTACCGTCTCACCTTTGCTAGGATCCCCAACTTTTTGGCAGCCACTTGAGCCTTTGCCTCTATGAAAGGGCCAAAATTGAGGGTAGATGTTAACGTAACACCAAGAAGTTCAAGTCGGTCGGTTATCGGCACGGTTACACCTCGGAAAGATGGAGCTGGGTGGAATTGGCTCTTTTTAGCGGAAAAGAGACACGCTTGGGTCTTAGCTGCATTGAACTTGACCAGATTGGCATCGCCCCATTCAGAGACAGCCTGTAAGGACAAGTTCAAGCGCTCAACCATTGCCTCCCGGAGAGACCGGATCTGCGACCCACCAGCTCGTGCATCGGACACGTATCTCTCAGCAACAGTGCTGTCGTCTGCATACCCAAAGGTACCGGGTTTAAGCAGATCATTAATATGCAACAGGAACAATGTTGCTGAGAGCACCGACCCCTGAGGAACCCCGGCATTAATATCCAGCAGTCCGGACGAGCAGCCATCTATGACCACTCGAATAGACCGATCCCTCAGAACTGATTTTAATTAAAATTTTCTTTTAAATAATTTGTTCCAAAAAAAAGGAAATTTTCTTCCTCAATTTGGTTTGTAGGTCTAGGTCCTAATTTTAGTAATTTGTGAGCTATTTGCGTAGTTGATAATTCGAAAGAAAGAACAATAACCAGACATGTTTTTAAAAATGTTTGAACAAAAAAGCACCTTTCGTGATTTTTTTTAAAGCCGTCTAAAAACAGATTCCATAAATCTTTGAAAAAGTCTTTGACACAAAATACCTGTAAAAAAATTGTCTCACCACACAGATGCCTTAATTATGTGTTATTAGATTGTTTACACATTAATTTACCAAATAAAATAAAAAATAAATTAGTTATCCTTCAAATTTGCCATTATTAGCAACTAACTGCAATATTTTGGGTTTTGTCATCAAAAATCATTACAATTTTGTTAAAAAAAATAGTCACTTCGGCTAAGACAAGTTCGGTTCAAATGGTTATAAATAGTCTATACTAGCTCCGCTTTACGGCTTGGCATCGATCTTCCAAACATCCTGTATATTAAAAAAATGCGATTATTTTTTAAATGGCATTTTAACGAACCCCTTAAGTTATAAGTATCTAAATAATATGATAGATTGGTTAATGAGTACCATAGCACAACGCTAACAAATCTTTCTCAATTATTAGTGGCCTGTGTTCCTTACCACATCTACCAGTTCCTAGGAACAAACCAAAGCTACGTGATAGCACGCGCACCCTTGACTTGTAGAGTTACTCTGTTACAATCTCCGTCGGTGAACACCTAGGCGAAGTGAGCTGTCATCCGTCCGTCTGCTTTGTCAATCCCTAGCAAGGGGTGTTCACCGAGGGACATTGTAACAGAATAAACATACCGGTACCTCTTTCCATCATGAGGCTTCTACTGTCTTAAAAACACCTACCTACACATCCCATCCGTGACCTATCTTACATGTACAATTTTACATGTGCCATACCTCATTCAGATCTGATCGCCAGCGAAGGTTCCGAATCACTTCACGTGGAGCCGCCTCTTGAAGAATTACAGCAATTTATCCCAGCCATGTATGAGTGCACGCTGGTCCGTCTGCGAGCCACGGACATGGATCAAGAGGTCAAGGAGCGAGCCATCGCCGCCTGCGGACAACTGCTCTGCCATTTCGGTGATTATTTGCAAGTATGTCGGTGATGTATTCAGTATTTACGGTTGAATGACTCATTACACAGGATGTTAGGGAAACACCATTGTCACCGAAACCATGGGTAGTTGACTGTTAAATATAAAAAAATATGGCCGAGTTATAAAAAATATGTACTTTTCTTACAAAGATTTTAAAAGGATTATCCAAAATCGTCCGCAAATACATGAAATTCCGCCCGAGTGACGTAATCACTGCAACGATCGCCGCCTGTCCTACCTACCCAACACAAACAGGCAAAAATACATACCTTAGGTCTTGCGTAACGAGTCTAAAATGTAAATTTGTAAAATCATTCATTTTGCGGCAATCGCTATAAATGAAAACATACTACTGGTTTTAAGGATAACGGTGTTTACTTTACCCTTACAGGCTGTAAAGATACTTCTACACTGGCACATACAGTCATCAACGCAGTATTAACTAAGACTGCTGGGCTGTGCTGTGTGCTACGTATATTAGAATTTTATTTAATTTTTAATAGCGTTTGAATGAGAATAAAAGGTTTTGTTATGCTTTAACGCCAAATAACTTTTTCTTTTGCAGCACGAGCTTCCTGTTTGTCTGCCAATATTCTTAGAAAGACTGCGCAATGAAATCACTCGTTTGACTACAGTGAAAGCCCTTACTAAAGTGGCGTCATCTCCCTTGAGAATCGATCTGACACCTATCTTGGTAAGTAATTATTTTAGCATCTTTTAGAAAGATACAAACTTGCAAAGATTTTTTTTTAATGTGTTATTTATTTCAGTCTGATGCTGTACCAATCCTTGGATCTTTCCTGAGGAAAAATCAGAGAGCCCTGAAATTGTCTACTCTAGTCCTTCTGGATACTTTAGTACAGAACTACAGCCACGCCATAAGCATAGAGCTTTTGAGTAAGGTATGTCCAACTGCATCATATTGTTACGAGCTGGGGTTCGGGATAAATAATTTACACCAAACTAAACATAAACACTTTTATTAAAAGTTACAAACACAGTAACCAGTCATTTACAAAAATCACTTTAAATCACTTCGATCGCAGTAGCCGCAGCTTTCAGTTTCACATCCAAAAACTTGTTGTACACAATACCCTACAACATACGTAAAAATCAGACATCAGACTGTAAGTAAAGTGAGCACAATTTTTACGTACCTGTAGCACCTGGTAGTTGAGAATTGGCCCTAGGCCCAAGCTAGCTGGTATGTACACGTTCACTGTACACACCAATACTATACCACTATATATTTTGTCCATCAGAAAATAAGTAAGGTCTGGCGACCCTGGGATCTTGCTCTATAGTGCTGTACGCCCGCTATTTATATGACTTGGGACATATTCGAGAACATTCCAGCATATACGAGAATGGTCTAGAATGTTGCGTCACGAACTCACGACACTTCACCATGTAGAATAGTCTCGAATGTTCCAGAACTTGTAGTTCTGCTACTCGACAGTAGATGGCGCCAGCGTGTGGTGTAGTTCTGCTGCTCGATAATAGATGTCGCTATCTAGCGTAGTTCCCCTACTAGATAATAGGTGGCGCTAGCATAACGTTTTTGATAGTACTGACCTACGTAACAATATCAATAAATAGAGTATAATCGATGTCACATAAATCCTCATAATCAGTTTGATATCGAAAAACGAAAATATTTTTGGTAAACTTCGGAAAACAGGTGCTATACGAAAAACAAGAAATTTGTTCAGTAATAAGTTGTAGATGACTGAAATACTTTGACAAATCTTAAGGTATTATTTCTCACTACACTTCAGAGCATTATCAACATGATCAGCAGTGCTATCCTATTACAATCTCCCTCGGTGAACACCTAGATGAAGTGAGCTGTCATCCGATTTCAGTGCTTTGTAAATCCCTATTATCGGGACAGATGACAGGTCACTTCACCTAGTTGTTCACCGAGTGAGATTGTAACGGAATAGACATACAGCCTGTATCGAATGATGCATAATTTGACTCGGACTTTGACTTAATCTAAGTCTCATATCCCTTTGGTTTTAATAACCCAGCAATAGAGCCAGCTTGTTGTTGTGCTGTTTAAAATTCTAAGATGAATTAATGATGGATGTGATTGAATTACTCCCATCATGTTTCGTATAACTTTATTATAAAAACCTATAGATAATTAATCCACAACATAATACAAATAAAAAATTTCAATGGCTTTATTATTTTCGTTTTACAGTTAATTGTAAACAGACATGATGCATATTATGTTAATATTAATTACTAGCTGACCCTACAGACGTTGTCCTGTCTCTATCTACCTACTCTACCCTACCCTACCCTACCTATACCTACCTATACCTACTTACCTAGGTAGGTAGGTAGGTAATGCAAATATATCTAAGGAATGTAACAAGTTTCATTTTGTCCCCTATTTCACGCCCTTGGGGGTTGAATTTTGAAAAATCCTTCGCTATATGAGGAATACGTGTACGAAATTTTCAATTTTCTAGCCTTAAGGGTTTGGCCTGTGCGTTGATACATCAGTCAATCACTTTTGCCTTTTATATAATGTAGATTATGTTGCGACACTCAGGTGCTGATGGAGGTGCCGGCGCTGGTGTGCGAGGCGGACCTGCACTGCGCGCAGACGGCGCTGACGCTGGTGCGCGGCGCCTGCGTGCGCTGCCCCGCCGCGCTCACGCCCGAGGCGCGCCACGCTCTCACGCCCAACATACTCGCGCTCGCCAAGTCACCGCTGCTGCAAGGTACGATCACTACTCTGTGATTTGATCAGACATTTCATGTTGCACCCAGTTATACCAAAACGTAATGACAGTTGCCAAGGAGCTACCACTAAGATCAATTAAAAAACATTTTACTTCCTTCTTATTATTTATGTGTTATAATTCTGTATCAGATTATTTTTTTGGAGATGTAACTAGATCCATGTTTATCCACATTTGATTCACTTTTTTATGTTACGCTCATTATTTTATATTGAATTCAAACGCAAGCCCAGCCAAGAATATAAAAAAGAGAACAAAATCAGAGTCAATAATAAGACATTGTTAGTTATGCCATGCCAAATAGTAGATACTTCTTTATTCCAGAATAAAACACTCTGTAACATATCACCTGTATACATTGAATGCAAATAAATTTTAATGTATTCTATTCAAGCTGAGAATATAACTGTATAAATGTAATAGGCGGCGCCCTAAAGGCGATGCTAGGCGTGCTGAGCGCACTAGTGGCGGCGGACGTGGCGGGCTGCTCCCGCCGCGAGCTGCTGGCGCTACTGGTGGCGCCCGTGCACCGCCTGCACGACCACAACGCCTCCGCGCATCACATCAAGCAGGTGTGTACAGTCATGCTAGGCGTGCTGACAAGCAGGTGTGTACAGTCATGCTAGGCGTGCTGACAAGCAGGTGTGTACAGTCATGCTAGGCGTGCTGACAAGCAGGTGTGTACAGTCATGCTAGGCGTGCTGACAAGCAGGTGTGTACAGTCATGCTAGGCGTGCTGACAAGCAGGTGTGTACAGTCATGCTAGGCGTGCTGACAAGCAGGTGTGTACAGTCATGCTAGGCGTGCTGACAAGCAGGTGTGTACAGTCATGCTAGGCGTGCTGACAAGCAGGTGTGTACAGTCATGCTAGGCGTGCTGACAAGCAGGTATGTACAGTCATGCTAGGCGTGCTGACAAACAGGTGTGTACAGTCATGCTAGGCGTGCTGACAAGCAGGTGTGTATAGTCATACTAGGCGTGCTGACAAGCAGGTGTGTACAGTCATGCTAGGCGTGCTGACAAGCAGGTGTGTACAGTCATGCTAGGCGTGCTGACAAGCAGGTGTGTACAGTCATGCTAGGCGTGCTGACAAGCAGGTGTGTACAGTCATGCTAGGCGTGCTGACAAGCAGGTGTGTACAGTCATGCTAGGCGTGCTGACAAGCAGGTGTGTACAGCACGGAATAATAAAAACAAGAGGAAGTGCCCTTAGTCTTCCTTAATACTAGATCCAGTGTCGCCAAACTCACACATTTGCAAATTAAAATGTACTTGCAATACACAGAAAACGATGATATAATTGGCTACAAATTAGAAACGCAACTTTGACGAAAAGCTTATTTATTGTTGTTTGAAATTAAACCGTATCACAACTGACGAACGTTGCTATTATTTTACATGTCAAAATCAGTAAAGAGATTTTTTCCATCTAACAATCCAATTCGAGCAATGTCCAACGAGTTCAGCTATTCGACGCTAGAGAGCGCTGTTACCAAATTACTTAACATGACATCTATTGTTACTATAAATAGATGTCATTTTCGCATGCAACTGTTATTTATTTTTCTATTCAATGAGAGATGTGGTCAAGTTGTCGATAATTTGTACAATGTAAGAAATGTAATTACCTACAGTGTTTAAATTGATCTTTTTAATGTACGTAATGGATCAAAAATGACGATTAATTAATTATGTATGCGTATATTGACATATTTTTCTGTGATAATATGAGTCCGTAATATGATTGTATGTAGAAAATTGATTGACGTCCCAATGAAATGACGCATTATTTTAGACATGAAAATATCTTTTTTTAAATACGTGACAGTCTTTTAAAAACATAATTGACATCTGAATTTTTGTGAAGATAAACTACATACATGTAAGTATATAATAGAATATTTATGGACCTACGTCTAACCGCGAATGAATGACTATTTGCCAGAATATAGGTATAAGGTTTTTAAAATTCATTCTTTTAAACTCGTACTTTTAATTATTAAAAAAAAAGTTTGGTACTAAACATACCTACATGTTATTGTTTTATCGACACGAACAACAAGAAACATTCTTTGCCCTGCTATCATTTTTGCATGTAAAAATTGCACAATAAGTCAGGGTTGTATTTCTTTGCCTTACGTGCGACATTGTGCGATGTCACGTCGCTGCAAGTAGTTGATCTCGACTGGACCAATGTTGATCATTTCCACATCATCATCATCATCATCATTTCAGCCAAAAGACGTCCACTGCTGGACATAGGCCTCCCCCAAGTGGCGCCACATTGACCGGTCCCGTGCGACTCGCATCCAGCGGATCCCCGCAACCTTTACCAGGTCATCGGTCCACCTAGTGGGAGGCCTTCCAACGCAACGTCTTCCGGTTCGCGGTCGCCACTCTAGAACTTTTCGACCCCATCGGCCATCTGTTCTGCGAGCAATGTCGGCGACGAGATCCACGAACAACAATAATGTAAATAATATAGGGCGCTAATTAGATTTAAATGTTTGATATTTTTCTTATAAGGTTCTAATTAGTATATAAGGGTGTATTTACGTAATATTTTAGCGATTCATTCTAATAAGACTGGTTATTTGATAGTTGTAAAGTAAAGTTTGTTCTCAAGTAACTTTGTCCAAATAATTACGTAACTTGAAAAAGTGATTTTTTGTTTGTGTACATAGCGATTTGATTTTGGTCTTAAAAGTTAGATATTGATTTAAAAATGTATATACAAAAGGTTTCATAAGGATAGAACTTACCAATTTAAAGTTATAGCAAAAAATGTAAAGTGAAAATTGCGAATCACACATTTTTACGAGTTTTTGTTCTAGGATTTTTTTATTAAGTTATTAAATAGTTAAGATTTGTGTTTTATTTTATTAATTAGGTTCATAATTAGTTAATAAGATAAATATTGTAAGGATTTATTGAAATAAATAAATAAAATAAGGGGTCTAAAGTTTTCGGCTAAGGGAAAATTGACGAGCAAAACAGGCCCAAATTACGCGGACCTCTGTCCGGTAAGGCAGGCCGGTATATAAGGCGAGCCATTTTTCGGTTCAAGTCAGTCGCAGCTCAGCCGTTGAAGAGGCAACATCAAGAAAAGGGAAGCAAGCCGAAAACTGCGGACAAGAAAGGTTCAAGAAGAATATCTGCGTTTTATTTGCCTGCGCCGCCTCTTCAACTCCCCGTCTCTCCCGTGGTCCTTGTGGGTGGTGCCCACGAACACATACGCATTCAGGGGTGCGTGGTGACGTACGTCACCAGCAAACAGTTCGTCAAAAAACGTACGTCAAACAAACGTTTGGGAGATTGTCCCAGGGTGCCTGCGGGTACTGACCATACCCCAGCCGCCCGAAACAGTTGGTCCTTCGAGATCCGGATCCCTGCGAGAAGAGTACAGAAGAGTTCAGAAGAATCAGAAGACTGCGTTCAAGATGCCGGTAACCAGGTCGCAGAAGGATGCCCCCTCACGCCCCGGGTCCCGTCCCTCTGAAAAGGACGCGACAGAAGGAACGTCGGGGTCAGAAGGGGTCACGTCTGCGTCGGCGTCATCGGGAACTGCAACTACAACCGATACGAACACTTCTTCAGGCACCGCGACGACGGAAGGTACTACAGAAACAGAGACCACGACTGCGACTGAAACCACGGCGGCTTCTGATAAGAAGAAGGAAGATGCCGCAAGAAAGAAGATGGCCAAGAAGACCCCAGAAGATGTTCCGGAAAAGGGTGATTATGGCTCCGCCACGACCCTGAAGCCGAAGGGGGTCGGTCGTCGTGCCAGGTCCACGAAGACCACGAGTTCCTCGGCCAGAAGACGCGAGCTGGCAGCCAGAGAAGAGGTTGCACGCTTGGAGCTGAAGCAAGCACAAGCTGAGGCGAAGCTGGCCCGTGTCAGATTAGAGCTGGCGCAATGTGAAGATGAGGACTCCGTGGATGAAGACCAGGAAGATAGAACAGCACAGGTGCAGAACTGGATCGAGACATCCGTGCTGGATGATGGGAACAAAGAACAGCCAGAGCTACGAGATCAGCGCCCACCAGAAGAGCCACAGAAGGTAAAGCCAGAAGAGAACTCTTCAGCGGGAAGGGCTACGATCGAGATTCAAGCGTTGGCGACGGCGTTGAAAGAAGCCTTCACCACGAAAGGAGGACCAGCAGCGCAACCGAAGTACATCCACGAGTTACCCTACTTCGACGGCAACAGCAGCGAATGGCTGGCCTTCAAGGTGGTCTACGAAGATACCGCACCGATGTTCAACGAAGTTCAAAACATGGCTCGACTAAGAAGAGCACTGAAGGGCAACGCAAGAGAAGCTATCAAGAGCCTGCTGTACTCTGAAGCATCTCCGTTGGAAGTCATGCAAGCCCTCAGAAGAAGATATGGAAGACCTGATGCGCTGGTGCTGGCAGAATTGGATAAGGTAAAGGCGTTATCGAAGATCTCTGAAAATCCCAGGGATATATGCGTCTTCGCGAGCCAGATCAACAACAGCGTAGCAGCAATAAAAGGATTGAAGAAACCGCAGTACCTGCATTCGCCTGAGATGGTGAAGCAAATCATAGAGAAGATGCCTACGATTCTCAAGTTCCGATGGTACGACTTCACTGCAGCATCAGAAGAAGGCGAGTTCTCCGACCTGACGATGGTATCCAGGTTCCTGAACATAGAAGCAGACAAGTGTGGAGCCTTCGCGACTTCAGAAGAGAAGAGTGGATTCAAAAGGACTCAACGACAGGCGACGCATTCAACGAAAGAAAGGGAAAAGGACTCAAGACAACCAGAGAAGACTTGCCCCGTGTGTGAAGGCGAACACTTCATCATCGAATGTCAGAAGTTCCAGAAGGCGTCAGTGCAAGATCGTTGGGCAATGGTAAAGAAGAGTCGCGTTTGCTTCAAATGTCTTCAAGGGAAACACAGGAAGGAGAGCTGCAGAAAACCACCGTGCAAGGAATGCAAAAGGTGGCATCATCATCTGCTGCACGTCGAGTCAGAAGAAAGGACCTCGGGAGAAAAGAAGACGGAGACACAAGAGGTGGCAAACGTCATGGCATCGGTAAACGCAGTGAATAACGCAAGGGCATACCTGAAGATCGTTCCAGTTGAAGTCTTCGGGTCAAAAGGATCAAAGAAGATATTGGCCTTAATGGATGAAGGGTCAACAGTGTCACTTCTGGATCAGAAGGTGGCAGAAGAAGTCGGCGCTCAAGGAAATAAGGAAGAACTAGTCATCGAAACAGTGGGGGGCAGGCTCATAAGGAAGACGGACTCTCAGATGCTGGACCTGACGGTGAAGGGGGTTCATCGGGGAAGCAAGAAGACCCTGAAGAGAGTTCGAACCATCGACGAGTTGAAGCTTGCGCCACAGTTCCTAGAAAAGAAAAGGATCGAAGAATGTCGACACTTGAAGAAGATCGCCGACTCGATATACTATGAAGGGGAGTCACCACAGCTGCTCATCGGGCAAGATAATTGGGAGCTGATCGTGACTCGAGAAGTAAGAAGAGGGAAACCAGGAGAACCAGTTGCTTCAAGAACAGGACTTGGATGGGTACTCCACGGGTCAGACACCGGAGGCGCAAGAGTGGTACACTTCCTCAACACGTGTCTACATGTCAGCACACCAGAAGAAGAAATGCATCAAGCCATCAAGGATCACTTTGCGATCGAGGCGCTGGGTGTGCAACCACGAAGACCTACTACGGACTCTGAAGGAAGAGCACTCGCCATCCTAGAGAAGACTTGCAGAAGACTTGAAGATGGTCGATTCGAAGCTGGACTTCTGTGGAAGAACGAAGAAGAACAGATGCCAGAAAGCTACACGTCTGCCAGGAACCGGTTGATCAACGTCGAGAAGAAGATCGACAAAGACCCTCAGTTGAAGGCAGAGTACAGCAAGCAGATTCAGCATCTAATCGACAGCAAGTACGCAGAAGAAGCACCTGAAGGACAAGAAGACTCCAAGAAGAAATGGTTCCTCCCTCACTTCTCCGTGGTACATCCATTGAAAAAGAAGATAAGGATTGTCTTCGACGCTGCAGCGAAATCAAAAGGAAGAAGCCTCAATGACGCATTGCTACCAGGACCAGATCTATTACAGTCACTCTTCGGGGTATTATTAAGATTTCGACAGGGACCGTTAGCAGTGGCAGCCGACATAAAAGAAATGTTCCTGCAAGTCCGCATTCGACATGAAGATAGAGATAGCTTGAGGTTCCTGTGGCGCGGGGATCGACGCGACGTGTCGCCGAAGGAGTACAGGATGACATCGGTCATCTTCGGCGCGACATCATCTCCGAGCACAGCGATCTACGTCAAGAACCGGAACGCAGCGGACTACAGGGACCAGTATCCAGAGGCAGTAAGAGCGATCGAGCTGAACCACTATATGGACGACTACCTGCACAGTTTCCATTCAGAAGAGACCTTCAGAAGAGTGACAGCTCAAGTAGACTACATACACAAGAAGGCGGGCTTCGAACTAAGAGGATGGGCATCAAATCAACCCGAGTTGCTGCAAGACGTGAAGACTGAAACGACCGAGAAGACAGAAGTAAACTTGGGCGAGAAGGAAGAGAAGACACTGGGACTACGCTGGTTCACAGAAAGGGACTCCATCGGCTTCAGGGCAAACCTCAGAAACACGCCAGAAGAAATAGCTCAGGGATTCAAAGTGCCTACGAAGAGGGAAGTCACCAGCGCCGTGATGTCAACTTTCGACCCACTAGGATTAGCATCACCAGTTCTCGTCCAGGGCAAGAAGCTGCTTCAGAACATATGGCGAAGCGGTGTCGGTTGGGATGACGAGATAGAAGAAAGGGAGTACGAGGCATGGAAGACTTACCTGGAGAAGATGAAGCTACTTCAAGACCTGCAGGTTCCTAGATGCCTGGCGCCACATCGCACCGAGGGGGAGCTGCACACGTTTACGGATGCAAGCGAGACAGCGTATGCAGCGACGGTTTATTGGAGGACAGAAGATGAAGATGGAACTTACCACGTCAGCTTAGTGGCGGCGAAAGTAAGAGTCACTCCACTGAAGCCGGTGTCGATCCCGAGACTCGAACTGCAGGCGGCCCTCCTTGGAAGCAGACTGGCACATTCGGTGGAAGAAGAAATGGACCTTAAGGTGAAGAAGAAGACTTATTGGACGGACTCCAGCATCGTACTTTCCTGGATCAAGACGGACCCGAGAACATTCAAGACGTTCGTGGCTCATCGCTTGGCGGAGATAGAAGATCTCACCAAACCACAAGACTGGCGGTGGGTGCCTACGGCGCAGAACCCTGCAGATGACGCAACGCGCGACGTACCGGAACACTTCAGCTGCAATCACCGATGGTACACCGGACCGGAGTTTCTAAAAAGAGAAGAAGTTCATTGGCCAGCGGCAAGAACCTTCAAGAAAGAAACCACCGGAGAAGAAAAAGCAGCGGACGCCGTGGCGACAGCAAGCACTACTCACCCATCACCAGATCCTGAGAGGTTTTCGTCATGGAAGAGACTTTGGCGAGCCACAGCGAGAGTACTGCAGTTTATACAACTCTGCAGAAGAAAAGAGAAGGTCAACGTCAGTAAAGAAGATCCCACCTGGAAGATAACGAAAGGAAAGAAGGCGAAGATTATCGAGAAGCGACTTCGACCGTCAGACATACCAGCAAGGAACTACATCCCGTTGGGCGCAGAACTACTAGAGCAAGCTGAAACCCTATTGCTACAAAGAAGTCAAGATAGAAGCTTCAAGGAAGACATGAGGTGTCTGCAGCAAGGGAAGCAATTAGAGGGCAGCAGCAAGTTGAAGAAGTTCGACGTAGTACTGGAAGAAGGACTCCTACGACTGAAAGGAAGAATCGACGCGATACAGGGTGTCACCAGAGACTACAAACGACCCATCGTGCTCGACAGCAAGGACAAGACAACACGACTCATCATAGAAGAATTCCACTGCCGCTTCAATCACGGGAATCATGCAACAGTAATGAACGAAGTAAGGCAACGCTTCTGGATACTGGGACTGAGGTCAGCAATAAAGGCGGTTCAACATCAATGTCAATGGTGCAAGATAAGAAAAGGAAGACCGCAAGAACTACCGACGGGCAACTTACCTGCTGAGCGTTTGATGCACGGAAACCCTCCATTTACGTGCACCGGCGTAGACTACTTCGGCCCGATGACAATCACCGTAGCAAGACGTCACGAGAAAAGATGGGGTGCGCTGTTCACATGCTTAACAACTAGAGCTGTGCACATTGAGATAACTCCATCACTCTCCACCGACAGTATGATAATGGCGCTACGACGATTCGCCGCGAGAAGAGGAATGCCGAAGACCATCTACACCGACAACGGGACCAACTTCGTCGGCGCCAACAAAGAACTGAAAGAGGCGCTAGAAACAATGAAACAAGAAGACCTCACCTCAGAAGCAGAGAAGATCGGCGTGCAGTGGAAATTCATCCCTCCTGGTGCACCAAACATGGGCGGTGCATGGGAGCGTCTGGTGCGATCAATAAAAACCGCACTAGGCGCCACACTCAACGAGAAGCATCCACGTGAGGAGGTACTTCACACCCTCCTACTAGAGGCCGAACACATAGTCAACTCCCGGCCTCTCACCCACATCTCCGAGAACCCTGAAGAAGAAGCACTCACGCCTAACCACTTCCTCATTGGGCGATCATGCGGCGCAGCGAGAATCGGCAGCTTCGAGGACAACGAGCTCGTGGGCAAACACACCTGGAAGGCCACGCAGCGACTTGCCGATCACTTCTGGCAACGTTGGCTGCGCGAATACCTGCCCACTCTACTGCCGAGGAAGACGAAGGGAAGACCCAACGCCGCAGACCTGCAAGTCGGAGACATCGTGTTGATCGTCGACCACAGCCTACCGAGATGCACCTGGCCACGCGGCAGAATTCAGCGGGTGTATCCTGGACCGGACGGGCGGACAAGGATCGTCGACGTCGAGACACGAGGAGGTGTGCTGCGAAGACCCAGTTCGAGAGTGGTGCTGTTGGTGCCGGGAGTATCGCCGAGCCAGAGGGATGGTGCGACGCACGAGGGGGAGACTGTCGGCGACGAGATCCACGAACAACAATAATGTAAATAATATAGGGCGCTAATTAGATTTAAATGTTTGATATTTTTCTTATAAGGTTCTAATTAGTATATAAGGGTGTATTTACGTAATATTTTAGCGATTCATTCTAATAAGACTGGTTATTTGATAGTTGTAAAGTAAAGTTTGTTCTCAAGTAACTTTGTCCAAATAATTACGTAACTTGAAAAAGTGATTTTTTGTTTGTGTACATAGCGATTTGATTTTGGTCTTAAAAGTTAGATATTGATTTAAAAATGTATATACAAAAGGTTTCATAAGGATAGAACTTACCAATTTAAAGTTATAGCAAAAAATGTAAAGTGAAAATTGCGAATCACACATTTTTACGAGTTTTTGTTCTAGGATTTTTTTATTAAGTTATTAAATAGTTAAGATTTGTGTTTTATTTTATTAATTCGGTTCATAATTAGTTAATAAGATAAATATTGTAAGGATTTATTGAAATAAATAAATAAAATAAGGGGTCTAAAGTTTTCGGCTAAGGGAAAATTGACGTGCAAAACAGGCCCAAATTACGCGGACCTCTGTCCGGTAAGGCAGGCCGGTATATAAGGCGAGCCATTTTTCGGTTCAAGTCAGTCGCAGCTCAGCCGTTGAAGAGGCAACATCAAGAAAAGGGAAGCAAGCCGAAAACTGCGGACAAGAAAGGTTCAAGAAGAATATCTGCGTTTTATTTGCCTGCGCCGCCTCTTCAACTCCCCGTCTCTCCCGTGGTCCTTGTGGGTGGTGCCCACGAACACATACGCATTCAGGGGTGCGTGGTGACGTACGTCACCAGCAAACAGTTCGTCAAAAAACGTACGTCAAACAAACGTTTGGGAGATTGTCCCAGGGTGCCTGCGGGTACTGACCATACCCCAGCCGCCCGAAACAAGCAATGTGCCCTGCCCACTGCCACTTAAGTTTGGCAATTCTTCGGGCTACGTCGGTAACCTTGGTTCTCTTGCGGATATCCTCATTTCTGATTTTATCACGCAAGGAAACTCCGAGCATAGCCCTCTCCATTGCCTTTTGGGTGACTTTGAGCCTTCTGATGAGGCCCATTGTGAGCGACCACGTTTCGGTCCCGTATGTAATCACTGGCAACACACACTGGTCATAGACTTTCGTCTTGAGACACTGCGGTAAGTTGGACGAGAAGATACCACGCAACTTCCCGAACGCTGCCCAGCCGAGTCGGATTCGACGATTGACCTCTTTCTCGAAGTTAGACCTACCTAACTGGACCGTTTGTCCCAGGTAGACATAATCGTCTACAACTTCGAGTGTAGAGTCTCCGATCTTGATAGGAGTGGGTGTTACATGGGCATTCAACATGACCTTGGTTTCATTATCATTATCATTTCCACATAATAGGGTATTACACCCATTTTTGAAAAGTGTCTCAATGAAATTCTGTAGTGCTAATATGCCACCAAAAAAAACACAAAATTTTTATTCAATCGATAAGTGCCATAAAAATGCATCTAAATTTTAAATTTTCAAATTTCGCGCGTAGTTTGACGAAAACGCCTATTAGTGGACGCCATATTGCTCAGCGTAAATGACGTCAGTTCGTTTTGTATCAAATGAGCTCATAATAAATATGATAATTGTATATCATTTAAAAATAATTAAAAGTATATTTTGTAATAGGAGTAATAATGAAAAAATTACGTTGGTTATGAAAATAATAAAAGTACAAAGCCTATATTACGCCAATCGGTTGACTGACAGTTGACAATTTTTTGTTTACACAGCCGTACGACGTAATAACATGGCCGCTACTATTTCACGGTGTTTTATACCAGATTAAAAATACTGAAAACTTTGAATTGAATTTAAAAAATGGTTCTGTTATTTTATGAACTAAAACTTACACTTTCTGACTGCTTTATGCCTAAACTGTCTCAATAACATAGTTATAGATTTTTTCTCGTATAGAGTAAAATACCCTATTGTGCCACACGTTCGATGGCTGCGTGGCACTTCCCCTTGTTTTTATTATTCCGTGGTGTACAGTCATGCTAGGCGTGCTGACAAGCAGGTATGTACAGTCATGCTAGGCGTGCTGACAAGCAGGTATGTACAGTCATGCTAGGCGTGCTGACAAGCAGGTATGTACAGATAGCGTCATTAACTGCTTACTCCCTTTTCGAACAAATTTTAATGCGTGCGGGGTAAGCAGTTGATGACGCTGTGTCTGTACGTACAGTCATGCTAGCCAAATTGATTAACGGCCAGGTACTGTAAATAAAGCGGAGATAAGCGGGGAGGCGTGATTTGGAATTTGGCTTGCAACTTATCATTTCTAAAATCCGTTTCACAGGCCTTCCACTCCCTAGCAAAGTGCGTAGCAGCAGTTGTAGTAGAAGGAGGGTCGGATGCATTGGAAGTAGTTCGCGGGTTCTTACGTGACGCCGCGCAACCCACCTCTGATGCGCATCACATGTTTGCGCTGTTGGCACTCGCCGAGATTGGACGACATCTGTGAGTAGACCTTACTAGACCCTTGTAATAATGGCCTAAATAATTGGTCTAAGCTTGCAATTCATACCTATGTCTGAGCTAGTTCCATAAATTTGCAACATTATAATCAGTTGGTGCAAAACTAACAGTGGTACACATATTTGTAAAAAAAAAAAAATTGGGTTCAATTCCTGGCGAAGTGTTTAAAAAAACTGATACTTCATTTACAGTTTTGCACCTAGTTCGAGCTCGTAATTAATATTTTAGTCGATTCGTTTTATTCTTCATTAATTCTCATAAAAAAATATATATGTAAAATACGACCAATCATTAATATTGCAGAGACTTAAGCTCCATACCGAACCTGAAAGAGGTCCTTCTAAACTCGTTTACGCCTTCATCTGAGGAAGTAAAATCGGCTGCAAGCTATGCCCTCGGTTCTGTCGCAGTGGGCAATTTGCCCAAGTTCCTACCGTTCATACTGGGGGAGATCGAGGCACAGCCCAAACGACAATACCTCTTGTTACACTCCTTGAGGGAGGTAAGATATATTAGTTTCATTTAAATGTGGCAACATTGTGATTGGTCTTTCAGACATTTTTGCTTATGATCTAAAAAGTGTCTTTTAAATAATATTTTTCCTTCCCCTTACAAATTTAATGTCTATCAGCACTTTCTGCGGAATTTAATCTTTATTTTGTTAGCATTAAGTACGAAAAAGTCGTTATGATGCGTAGGTATTTAACATCTCGAAAATCATGAAAAGAAAAAGCTTTTTCTGTAGATGTTGATAATATAATGTGTTTATTTTCAGATAATTTCATGTGAATCATGCACCCCTGAGGGTGTCGAGGCGTTGAGACCTTTCATACCTGAAATCTGGATACAGCTTTCTAAACACTGTCAGTGCGCGGAGGAAGGATCTCGGAATGTTGTAAGTATCTTGCTTATGTTACTTAATAAAAATAAAAATAAAATAAAAATAGTTTATTAGTAAAACAAGTCATGGTTCAAACAAATTTTTAGATTGCTTGCGTTTGCGATTGATTGATACTTACACAAGGACATAAAGTAACTTTTTCTTCTAAATCTAAATCTTTTTAAAGGCGTAATTTTACAGTGTTTGCTTATAATGTAATCGTTTACAGGTCGCCGAATGCTTAGGAAAATTATGTTTACTAGAGCCACAATCCTTATTACCACACCTGAAGGACTTCCTGAAGTCGCCCGAACCACTCACAAGGACAACCGCTGTCACAGCTGTTAAATTCACGATATCAGATCAGGTTAGTGTATCATTCATGGAATATTACTTCCATCCACCTCAGACAACAGATCAGTTATAAAAAGCAAGCTATCTAAGCTTAGTACCTAAGAATATTTGTACGCCATTGGCGGCAAGACAATATTAGTTCTGAGTATACCTGTTTTAGTATTCCAACTATTTTTACAAATACAAAATATTTGTATAAAATATTTTTATTTATACTTACATTTTAAGTTTTGTAATAATAACATGCTATCGGCCTACGATACTTAAAAATAAAAGATTTATTTTTGTTTTTTTTTTTAATATAATAGTAACTAATTTCAAATGCCAAATTCATACATGTTCATTTTTAAAATAATTACTATGGAAATCAATGAGTCTACAGTAGGGTTTAAACTTTATGGCGGCTATAAACACGAGGCGAGTGGCTGCGCGGTAACAATTTTTCTGCGCACTTCACAGCCGCCATTAACTTTGACTCGAACTGTAGTACTCGATTTAAAGAAATTTACCTTTAAATCGAGTACTGCGCAAGTTAAATCAAGTCTGTGTCAAGTCTTATCTTTCGTGGCACGCACTATACCTGTTGAACTCTATAAAAGCCCTTGCAATAATGATTGTGTGTGTTCGTATAGCCGCAAGCCATCGACCCACTCCTCCGCCATTGTATGTCAGAGCTGTTAGTACCACTCTGCGACCCTGAGTTAGGAGTAAGACGCGTGGCTCTGGTCGCGTTCAACTCGGCTGCGCACAACAAGCCGTCGCTCATACGAGACCTGCTGCCTCAAGTGCTGCCAACCATCTACAGCGAGACCAAAGTGAAGGTATTATTATTATTTATTTATTATAAGTTCAAAGTTACATAGCTTATAAACTAAGCCCCACAAAACCGTTGAAATGGTTTGACTGTGAGGTCTGGTGAGTCTTACAGGTATAGGTATCATATTATTATATTCTTGTTACATGTATAGGCAGCACTAACAAATTTGCAAATAATATGTTTTTAATTTATTTTTAAATTTTTTTTATTGGTTTCACTCCTTATGTCTGCCGGCAGACTGTTCAATAGGTATGGTATTCGTTTTTTTAGGGTCCTGTCACCAAAATAATTGGTGACTCTGGGTACATTGAATCTGCCGGCAGCCATAGATCGTGTACTATGGTTGTTGAATACTTGCGGTTAGTTATATTCCTGGGTGCCATGGTGGTTAACTGCCAGAAGATATTTATGTTTGTAACTAATCGGTGGTTATGTACACTTATTTTCCATTACAATCTATCTAGGTTTTTTTACAACTTCTTAAAATAATTTTATTATAAGTTGACTTATAGAACTTAAACTTAAAGGTCGTAGCACACATATCAATTCGGAAACGGATCGTAACCGTATCAACTCGAGCCGTTCAGTATTCTTTGTATGAAACTCCCTACTGCAAAGCATACTTATCGGAATCCGAACGTATACGACTCTCCTCGGAACCAACTCACGAACCGCGGTGCCCCACCGCGACGCGTGGTCAACCAGCGGTCGCCGCGCTTACGGCTCGTTGTCCACGCGCTTACACCTGTGTCGCTGCGCTTACGTCTCTTTGTGCCAGCCAGGTCAAACAGCGGTCGGTGAGCCGTAAGCGTGGCGTCACCTAGCCGTAGCCGAGTCGACGTATCGGAGTTGCTGATCGACTTTGGTTACGTACTTACGTTAGGTTGACGCCTGTTTGACGGCGAGGCGAAAGGCGATACGGTGACGATCCCTTTCCGAGTTGATATGTGTGCTACGACCTTTACACTTTAAATAAAGTAGGGTCCATATAGGTACTGATATAACAATCTAGCATAATAATAATACCAGCCTATTATTGTCCCACTACAGGGCAAAGGCCTTTTCTCATACAAAAGAGGCAGGACATTCAGTCACGAGCATTGATCACTATGCTTGCTCAAAGAGTATGAGCGATTTCAGACTTGCATTAATTATAGTCCAGTAGGCCTTGCCAAGTTACAATCGTTTTGTATCTCTTTCTGTAAAAATTAACGCCTCGTCCATAATAATCCATTTTTGATTTTCGATCACGTGACTTATCGTTGAGATGACGCCATTGATTGGTTTTCTATTAGCGTTATCGATTGTAGATTGTCAATTTGGGTAATTTGGGTAGGGCCCTTGGTTTCCTTTGGATGTTTCCTTTCAGAAATGTCAACAAAAACAAAATTAAATAAAAAGATACATTGGCACTTGCCTTGTATCGCACCCGTCGGCACACACAATACAACATTTTGGATGAGAGGCGGCCCATTTTTTTATAACTTGTAAGATGATCTAATCTCACATTTTTTGCCAACAGAAAGAACTAATTCGCGAAGTAGAAATGGGCCCCTTCAAGCACTCAGTAGACGACGGCCTGGACCTGCGGAAGGCGGCGTTCGAGTGCATGTACACACTGCTGGGCACGTGCCTGGACCGCCTGGACGTGTTCGAGTTCCTGCGCCACGTGGAGGACGGGCTGCGCGACCACTACGACATCAAAATGCTCACCTACCTCATGTGTGCCCGGCTGGCGCAGCTGTGCCCCGCTGTTGTGTTGCAGAGTAAGTTCTGCTGTATTCGTCACATTTTTGTCGTCTTAAAAATCTTTAGACGCCCATAGGGTATTTATTTATTATTATTATTTGTTTAATTTAACACGTTGACTGTGCGTTAAGTAGACACAAAACAAACGAAATTACCCATTCGTGGGTCATTGCACAGGGAAAGGGTTAACTAATACGGCCATTTTTCAATTACATTAATTAAATATTATGAAAAGATTGTCCTCCATTCGTCCGCGGCCACATCACAGTCAGACTTAGCGTCCAAGAGGGCGTTAAGAGTCGACAGTACACGCGAGTCGGACATACTAATTATTTGGTTTTAAAAATAACTTTAGTGATCCAGTACCCTGTGAACGACTACATATTATATGATACTGATACTAAATTGGGTATTGCTCGTGTCGACACGAAATAAGAAATAATATTAACGATATTCATTTGTCCAGGGCTAGAAAGTTTAGTGGAGCCCCTGAGAGCGACGTGCACGATGAAAGTAAAGGCCAACTCAGTGAAGCAGGAGTACGAGAAGCAAGATGAACTCAAGCGGTCTGCGCTCAGGGCTGCTGCTGCGCTCTTACAGATACCAGAAGCAGGTAAACTAATAAACAACACTAAAAATGTATATATAATATAATACCAGCCTATAATTGTCCCACTGCAGGGCACAGGCCTCTTCTAATACAGAGAAGTCACAAGCATTGACCACCACACTTGTTCAAGGTGTATTGGCCATTTCAGACTTATATCAATTATAAGTCCAGGTTTCCTCTCGATGTTTTTTGTCACCGATGTCAATGATGTCCAAGATAAATTTTGAACGTACATATGAATTTCAGAAGTCACATTGGTACTTACCCGATTTCGAATCCATAACCTCATGCATGAGGGGCAGGCGCCTGAACCATTAGGCCATCACGACATATATCTATACTAAAAGTATAAAGAGGTAGTTTTTTTTTTTGTAGGAGGTAATGTCTGGAAGTATGTCCTTGTTAGAAATCTACATTATTGCCGAGTGCCATGGGCCATGGGCTATGTTTTATGATTTATTTAAAATTCTACGCGGGCAAAACTTTGTCCGCGGGCCGAAGTTAGTTCTAAATTACTGGCATTGGAACCCATTGGTAACTGGTGGTGGCAATGATGGATTTCAGTGCCTCATTATCTGCTGTTGACTATCTTGTTTATTTTATAATTTTACTGACTAGCTTGCTCTCGCAGCTTCGTCTGCGGGAAAGCATTATAAATGCGAAAGTAACTCTGTCTGTTACGTTTTTACGATAAAACAGCAGAACCGGTTTTAAACAGCATGAACCCTGGGGAAGGACATATATTATACTACTTCTAGGTTAATCCGCGACTTTGTCTGCATCCGCGATAACCGACATTCACGCGGAGGAAGTCGCGGGCAAAAGCTGGTAAATTATATCCTATAACCTTCCTAGATAATTCATCTAAGATTTCTATTGGTGAAAACTAAATGAAAAACCGTACGATAGTTAAAATTAGCTCGAACAAACATAAAATCAGCGCGGCGGGAACTTTTAATTTATAACATTATTATGTAGTGATACGTGATAGCGCGTGTGTGAATAGTGACTTCGTTTGAACGTTACCGTTTTCGTAATTACAGAAAAGAATCCTCACCTGATGGACTTCGTGACTCAGATCAAGTCGTTCCCGGACCTGCAGCCCATCTTCGAGTCCATCCTGAAGGACTCGTCGGGCGGCGCGGGTGTGGACTCCAACCTCATGGACCAGAGCTAGCCGCCATCAGACCCCCGTACTTCTCCCACATTGCGACCAACACCACGAGGTTCTATTTTGTTTTGGTCTTTTTTGTTGTTTCGTTTTTGTAAGAATGCATATTATTTTCATTCATGTCAAATGTAAAAATGATTGAAATTGAATAGAAGTTTAGTTTAATACGTATTATTTTAATTTCGCTTTTTATTGAACTCGAAATAAGAAAGAGTTTGATTCAACAGCTTTATTATAAAGTTACAAAGTACATAACTAAAACATTAGCACTGCTAATCGAATTCTAGACGTTTGTGATAAGACGTCAGAAGTCGACTCCTCGCGATGCTTTCAAGGAAACTAAGGACGAAAGGAATTAAGGTCTCGTCACGGTTCGCATAACATATTGTGACGGCGGAAATTAGACTTGCATAACTATAGATGACTGGCTAAGTTCTTAATACGCTTCTAAAAGTACTCAATATTTGAATAGACAGCTAGACGCTGATAGAGTCGTAGTGTTCTATCGATAGTTATACAGAATAATTTATTTTATTGATATGTATTGTGATATTACAAGCTATGTGGAAAAATCATAGGAAAATGGATAAATACACTATAATGAAGCGAAATCTTTATAGTATCAGTTATTTCCCTTTCCTCTTTGCCGCTGGCGTTGCGCTCGCTGGCCGCGGTACTTCGTTCTGTGGGTTACGTGAAAGAAAAAGAAATTAATATGTTTCCGGAATTCAAAAAACAGGAACCTGAAAATCGTATGAAGGCAATAAATGAGTCAAGAGACAACCGAAGAAGAATTACAAATTAAAACTTTTATAACAATATTTCTGACGGTTGATGAAAACAGATGTAGGTATCGTTTATGGGCATAGAAGAGATATTAATTTGGTGGTAAAACGTAGGGCCATATTTTATGTTAAATACCGGTTTAGCTGGTGACGCGCGCGTCAGTGTGGAGCTGCTGGCGTTACGTAAAGGTGGTCGCGACGAAGTAGTCATCATGCTGCCCATGGCGCTCGCCGGCCGCTCTGGACTTAACTCTTTGCTATAACAATAATTTTTCAGCTTACTTAAGTTGCTTCTATTTCTTAAAATCAGTTTCTTCTATGATTGCTTATTGTTATTTTGCCAACAACTTTACAAAATTAAAAAATGGTTATTATTAAAAACATACAAAACCTTGAAATTAGCTTCTTTCAAAGTTTCGAAAGGAATAGACAAATAATATTACACTCAAAAAACATTACCCGATCTTCCAAAAAACCTTCCGAAAAACATTATCTTTTGACTCAAAGGACAATGTTTTTCGGAAGTTATGAAGCAGTCGGGTTTAAATGCCTTAGTACAAACCTGTTTGTGCGTGATATTTGTCCTTTTCTGCTAAACATGTCAGATAGACGACCTCGTAAGTCGCGTTTGCTTCCTGCTGCACTCATGTCAGAATCCGAACCCTGCTGATTTAAAAAGAGTGTAAAGTTGAAATAGTATAAATAAGCAAATAGGTGGCCTTCCAAGTATTTCCCTTAAGAGCGCCCAACCCGTCATATTTCCTACACAAACGCTCGCGCACTTTTCACATTTTTAACACACAGGTATCTTGTGGTTTAAATCTAGGTTTGTAAGAAGCCAAAAAGAAACTTTTTTGAGAAACAAATTCAGTAAACACGTCCGAAAATCAGCTTTTTTGCACAATTTTATCTGAACTTTGGCCGGTCATAATGCGCCCATATATTGAAAAAGTAAAAAAACAGCTTCATAGAAACCTTGCACGTATAATGGAGATTCTAAATTATAAATATTTTTACCAAAAACTAGTAAGGCTTTTTCAAAAACACGTATGTCCTGGAGCAAGTTTTGTAAAATTTCCGCGCGCCAATTTTCCTGTGGTGGTTATCGCGTTCTCACTCAATCGTTTGTTTTCGAGCTTTGCGTTGGTTGAAACAAAAAAAATTTCAACCACGCTCGCGTTGAAGTTCGATCGATGGGGATGGGCGCTCTTAAGAAAATCATCCATTTATCAGACTGTCACCGCATTGCCTTATAAGAATAATTAAAGTCGAATTTAACGTTTTGACCGCCACAGTCACGACTACATGACAGGCATGACAGACGAATTACTACTCTATGGTATTACGTTTAGAAAACTACTTTCATAGAGTAGTAATTCGAAGCTTAGCGCCGCAGGCATATTGCTGTTTTTTTGATGATGGTGATTGAAGGACAAAATATGTTTCATATTACCTGAGAAACCGTGCCAATAGGTCTGAATTCCACATGTTCTGTGCTGTCCACTTGGTCGTCAATTGAACGGGATTTGGTCAGTTTCTTTAGTTTGCCGAAGATACTCTTCTTTTTCTTCTTCTCGGAGGGAAGTACTTCGCTTTGGGCCGATCCACCAGATAACCGACTAGAAAAGTTATTTATTTAATGGTAATATTTTACGACTTAAAATTGTTTTTACAACTCTGACCAAGATTGATCGCGGTTTCCACTTGAACGCTTTTAGAACCGAATAAGAATTGTTTGGCCTCGGTTATGAAAACAGTCGTCATTTTGACAATTAAGACAGATTCACTGCATTATCTACGTCGTCGAGCAGACGAACTTTCCAAACATTTAAAGTAATGAAGACACGGATGGCGCAGTGGCGCTGCACGAATGGCTGCTGCGCTGCGTGTCGCAGGTTCGATTCCGACACAGAACAAGTATTTCTATAGCCAGGTAGTGGTACATAATTAAACATACCCACGACACAGAGGTGGAAAAAAAGTTGTGGGGCAACGTTTTGAACAAAAAAAGCAATTTTCCCTTTGTTCTTATTTTGCCCACCAATGACTTTTGGTTCCTAATCGATCAAGAATGATGTTGTCCAGAATGATGTTGTCCATACCTGTCTAGACTAGCATCACGTTGCATGGTGAACAGTCGGTTATCCACGTCTCCGTCTAGTGACTGCATTGACGACACGCTGCTTTCGTCAACCGACTTCCAAATTGAGCTCTGACAACGAGAAAATAAAGTTCAATAAGAAACGGACACTATTATCTTGATTATATTGTCACGAACTCTCAGAGATTGCCGTAATTAAGGTGGTTACCGGAAGGTTTACTTTAAATTTCAATGTCGCCACTCACTACTTACCTGGTCTTTAGTAGTCTGCTCAAGCGATATAGAGCGTTTCTTGAGCGACGGCGCGCGGGACGGTGTGCGTGTGGCTGGGGAGACTGACAGTGTGTCCCGAGGCTCCGTTGACATTGCCCTGGCAATATATTAAAAAGATAAACTAGTGATCTTGGTCAGTAACTATCACTATTTTGTTTCATCAACATCTCCCTAGCCTTTTCCCAGTTATGTTGGGCTTCCAGTCTAATCGAATGCAGCTGAATACCAGTGTTTTACGTGGAGCGACTGCCTATCAGACCTCCACAACCCAGTTACTGGGTAACACGTTACCCCTAGGTAAGACTGGTTGTCAGACTTTCTGACTTCTGACTACCCATAACGACTGCCAAAGATGTACGAAAGACAGTTGTGACCAACGGTTTTACGTGCTTTCCGAGACACTGAGGGAACTCGGTATGAAATGGATAGTCATCCATCCACAGAGCGACCACGGCAAGCGTAGCTTAAGCTTTGATCGATCGATTTGTACGGCTTTTACTTAGCCACGAGCTCCTCCACTATTTTTCTATTTTGTTTGATTGAACAATAAGAGAGTAGTTCCTAATGTGAAAAGATAAACTTGGCTAGGACCAGGGGTGATTGCCATTATTTAATTATAGTTACCTGAAAAAGCTTTTATAATATAAAATAAACCAAAAGGTAGTCGCAGAAGTAGTAGGTAGGGTTACCTTCTGGCAGTAGCTTGGTGTCTTCTCTGCCGCTCGGCGATGCGCGACGCCCTGAGCTCGTCAGTGAGGCGTCGCAGGCGCGCCGCAGTGGACGCCGCCTCCACGCCGCCCGCGCCATTCTCTGGCGTCGCGGATCGAGACCGAGATTTGGACGACTGAACAATAATGTATAAGGTTTGGGGATGGAAGATGTGTAGAAGTACCTATGGCTTTAAAGGCCGAGTTCAAAAGGTACTTAAGGTTTGGCACAAGCAAAAGGCACTTTTCAGAAAATTTGATTCTAGTTGCCCATTCCAAATGTATTTTCGTATAGAGAAGAATGGACAAGAAACTCTATACTGAAACTTAAAAAAAAATTGTTTATAATATTTTGCATTTACGCTGGCATAGAAACCACTATATTAAAGTAAGATTTATATTATTGATTTCGATATTGATTCTTGTCTCTCTGGTGCTAAAAACCCAATTTGTTTGCGTTTTTGTCAACAGAATGTGATATTCATGATCGACACGTCGTAAAAAGAACTGTACGGAAACTTAACAAGTAATGAAACTTACCCTATTTCGTCTTGGGGGTGTTGGCGTCATCAATTTCTTTTCAGGTTGGACTGGGTCATTGCGGAATAACTCTGGGCTCTGCTTCATTAGGTCATCTATTGTTTCTAAAAGCTGAGTGATTATCCTGTCATCTTCCTGCAAAAAAATAAATGAAAGTTAACCATGGGAAGATGTGGAGCAAGATCCACCTACTTGATAAAATCAGAGACATTTATACTTTCATCACTTGCTTACCTGCTGAGCACGTTTGAGCGAACCGACAAGAAGTTTGTTCTGGTCGCGATCTCGATCGTGTCGTTCCTTATCGCGACGTAGCTTCTCGTTTGCAGTGCGCAACTTCGCATGTGCATCTCGCAACTCGAGCAGATCACACTGCAATTCTGTCACCTGAATCAAGAGAATTGTTTTAGTTGTGAGAACTGCAGATAGATAAAATGTCATTAATCTACTGACGTTATCCCAATTTATTCACGGTCGGCTCAGTATTTTATTTTTCCATCTTAATCAGCTGTTTGTGTCTCGAGTGTTTACCCCGTTTCTAACCACACCCTTCGTTTCTTTGAATACATAAACCAAGTATATAGTCGGTACCTTTTTCTTAGCTTCCTCAGTCTCTTCTTCTGTTGTTCTCTTTAATTGTTCTATTCTTCTCTTCATGTCTAACCTCTCCTTCTCTCTTTCTCGTTCTATCTAGAAACAGAAATATAATAATTAATTATTATGATAATTTCCCCTTCTATGTATCTGTCTCATGATCACCAACCCAAATACCTAAGAAAGGGTTAAGTAAAGTGTAATACCTCAAAGAGTGTCTGCCGTAGGTCCCTGGCGAGTGTTGAGGTTTCTTGCAGTAACCGCTGCTGTTCGTCGCGTTCCTTATGCCAGGCGAGCTCCATACGTGTTGCCAGACCAGCCACGCGCGCTCTGCCTGATGTCAGCAATCTTTCTTCTTCGTACTGTGGTGTATATAATATTTATATAGGATGGGTATTTCTGCATTTTGTAAAAATACCTATCCTGATGACTCCAATCACAGCAGTGTTGCGTATTTTTGTTTACCTTTAATATAACATATAGTACGGGGCCAAACTAAATCTTTTGAGCGTCTCGTGCGGATATACGCGATAAATGAAAACATGCCCAACACCATTGTCGGCTAAAGTCGGCAACTACGATCACGAATACAATAGTGATCGATGGTCGACAAGTAAAGCGTTACACGGAACAAATTAAGTTTTCTGTGTTTCTTTGTCCTATTATTTAAAACGTTTCGTTTGAAACTACACTAACAAAATATTATAAAAAAAGGCACAAAGATATATCCATTACTTATTTTTATTTGTAGGTATTTGCGATGAATTGTGGCTTGGGCATGCGCGTGCGTTTATGTTCTGTCGTTCAAAAGGTTAATAACTTAATGTTTACCTCATTGAGTCTAGACTGCATTTCGGAGAACCGAACTTCAGCTGCGGAGCGTTCGCTGATAAGCTCAGTATTGAGCTTGGAGGCTAACAGTCGCGCCTCACATAGCTCATCTTCCAAACACGCTGTCTGTTGTTCCAATGTTGCCACTTTGTTGCGGTACTCCTCCTGGAAACATACATTATTTAAGTTTTATTTATCGTTAGCACTTTCCGTCCAGTCTCTTTTAGATAAAACATAGTCTTTAGCTACTTACTTCATCAGTACTAGATATTGAAAGTCTTGGTGTTCTAGCACCTTTGTCGCCATTCTTCATTTCAGTCATCGTCTTCTGAGCAGCGTCTAACATTTGCTTATAGTTATCTCTTTCTCGCCTGAACCTCGATACCTTAAAATATTTTCATTGAGTTATCTACTGAAGTATATGAAGTACCTATTTATGTGGCCACATTTTAATTTACCTGGTTATGCAAAGACTTCAGTTCATCTCTCATGGTGTTCATTTGTCCTTCATACCTAACCTTCATTTCTGCTAGCTCATTTTTCCTCGATACGTCAGCTTGTTCAAGTCTTGTGTTCAGAGATGACAACTCTCGCTCCAGTTCAGCATTCTCTGTTGTCAAGGTCCTCTGTACCTTGGAGACTCGTTCGTAGTCTTCTAGTTTTTTTCTGGCTTCCTCCAACTGCAGAAATATGTAAATTATGTGATATAGTAAATGTATTATATTGGTAACTTTAATATCTTCTGTTCTTTTAACTACAAGGTAACGGTGAGAGAAGAAAAGTAAAGGATGCTAATAATTCAGAACCATTTAAAAATACTGATTTCTAATCTCGATCTGATTTATGGCTCTCCCCCACAGGCGGGTTATTATCGACCGATAATATCGGATGCGTTATTGCGATATCTGTTTTCTGTACATTTTGTACTAGGACGGCTATGAAGTTACACACTGCTGCGATAATAATGACGCGATAGAAGTAGGACGCTTGCGTTCCTCCGTCCTGCGATATTTCGATATGAGTTCTTAGAACATTTATATTGGGACGCATGCGATCCCACACACAGAGCGCAAGGACAAGGACGTCAAGTACGAAATTTAGTTTAACCGATGGTTACGAAAAAAATCTATAATTTATGGATATTGATTGGTCATCAGACGAAGAACTTTTATCACTAACAGTAGCTACTGTACAGTATGACCATCACAAAAATGGGAAATCTGCCCGACATTAGGGAAAAACCTGCCAAAAACACGAATACGAAATAGAATTATCGGACTATAAAACGCAGTTGTGTGCAAGGAATCGGGACGCATTATCGCAATAACGCATCCGGTATTATCGACCGAGAATAACGCGCCTATGTGGGAGAGCCTTTATAGTTTGGTGATTTACTCACCTCTTTCTTCGCCATATCGTGATGATGTTGCAGAACATCTCGCTGATCGTGGGCGGTACGCAACTCACGCTCTTTCTGTTCAAGCTTAGCGTTCAGCCGCGCGCGTTCCACTTCCCAACCACCGCCGCACAGCCGGTCTTGTAGCGACGATATTGAGCTCTACGTAATAGAAAAAAAAAATTAAAGCAATATTTTGTATAGGTAGGTGTAATATGACTTCCTTGGAAAGCGAAATATACCTGTAGATCAGATTTTTCTTTGGTCCATGCTGAAGATTGTGTCTCATAGTTGTCTTGGAGGGTTTTTATTTCAGCCAATGCTGCGCTTAGTTCTTTTTGTACGTGTATTAGTTCACTGAGAAAAGGTAAAAATATTAATATTGGACGGTCGCAGTCATAAGTCAAGTACCGATTTTACAAAGCTATCGCATCGTAATTCATCGCACTTGGGACCTTCTTCTATTAATAAATTTCACACACATTCGCACACGTAGGTATACCTATCGCACTCTTTAAAATAGCACGAAATCGACACCTGACGGATGTTGATTATACCCTGTCCATTGGGTTATTAGTTTTTTGACAGCTGCCTTAGAACTTAACTATTCCCGATTACCTTAAAGTTAACTTTAAAATGCGTTATAAAATAAATATATAAACTGCCTTATCTTGTTGGATTATCTTACGGACATTATAATACAGTATGCGTATCAGTTTTTACAAAAAACATAAATATTGTTCACTAGTTTCAGCTGTCAAAAAACGGTTAAACCAGTGGACAGAGTGTAGTTGAATGTATATGTTACGGCTAATAGCCGAAGTGCGGTTACACCTAGTTTTAGCCAGCTACAACGAGGTGCAGCCGGCCACATACGGTTAAACTTAGATATATCCTACTTATCTACGGTAGCGACTAGAACTAGGTGAAACCGCACTCCAGTACTTAAATTGTCTGTTTTTGTGCTTTTACACGGAAGAAGACGGTTGAAGTCAGGGGCACCTCGAGGTTCAGTTTGGTTAGGTTCCTTTAAACCCTGCAGACAGAAATAAAAACCCCGCGTCGATCGTCTTCTTCTGCTCAATGGTTCTGCTGCTACCGGCTACACCTAGTTCTAGTCGATTAAAACTAGGTGTAGCCGCACTTCGGGTTTTAACTGTAACATATACATAAATAAAAATATCTTAGTAATATATTTTACCCCTGCGCCTGCTCTTTTTCCACTGTGAGCCTGGCTTTAGTGACTACATGTTCTTCTTCCAGTATTTCGTATTTGCCTGTCAATTCATCATATTCTGCCTTTTCTACGGCAAGAGAGTGCTCTAATTCTGAAAATTTGCAAAGGTTTCACATATATGTTCCTGGCTTTAGTATTGAAACTTCAATATACATATACTGTTATCTACACACTTTTAACTGTTTCTTCGTACTCTTGTTTGAGATCAGAAATCTTCTTAGCGCCTGCACCAGACGATTGTTCCAGAACTTTTAATTTACCTTTTAGTGTAGCTAATTCTGCTTCTTTATTCTTTATATCTACATCGTGAGCCTTTCGCATACGATCCAGTTTCTTGCGTTCAGCCTAAAACGTGATTGAGTGATTTTAGTATGAAACGGTCAATTGAATAATGTATGGTTGGAAGTTAAGTAAATGAAAATGTACCTGTAAGTCAGTTTCCAGTTCTGAAGCCTTGCTCTCCCAGTAGCTAGACTCTTTCTTTTCTGCTTGTAATTTGTTCTCTTGTTCTTTTTTCTCATTTTCCAACCTCGTTATACTAGATTTTAATTGCGACATTTCTGATTTTATCATTGATAATTCTTTCTCAGTCTTTTCCAGGTCTCGTTTGGCAATTGTTAATTGTTCTTGTTTTTCTACAAGTTCCTTGTTAGTTCTTTCTAATTTGTCTTGCATTTGTGCCATTTCAACGGACGATATCGCTTCGTCGTATTTCTGGTTCGATGTATCTCGTAAGGCATCTTCCTGTAAACATATTATTTTCTTTAAAAATAAATATTTTATTTCGAACTACCAAAGACTGTCTAATAAACACCTAATAACATTTTAAAGAGAATAAACAAAGAGGTAGGGGATAATGCGAATGCATGCTCATTTTCTAAATATCTATATTATAAGCTGTTCTCTTCTAGGAATTGTAAACCATCGCGGGGCACTCAAAATTGGAAATACTTAGTACAAAAAAGGGGACATGCGTTGGTACGTGCCTATCAAACAGTTCATCTAAATACCAGTTGTTTTATATGAATATCTTTGGCAGATATAGTTGATTCCAAATGAGTGATTTTGCTATCATAATCTGTTTTCAATTCTTTCAGATCTATCTCTAGTGTTAATAGTTTGCTTTCAGTATTTATAAGTTTCGTTTGCATTTGGTCTTTTTCGCTAGTAAAATCTACTGATATGCGCCGCTGACTGTTGGCAAGAACTTGAGCTTGCTCCTTCTCTTGACTAAGCTATTTATGATAAAGTATGATTAATAAAGATATTAAAATTAGCGAAATTATGACATTAATTTAACTTAAAAGTGTGAAATCTTACCTCTTTTTCTAATTTAGCCACTTTGTCTTTACGTGCAGCTAATTGCTTTTCAATTCTTTTACATTTTTCCTCTGCCTCTTTGAATTTCTTTTCTAACTCACCTATCTTTTTAGCCTTATCTCCGACCTAGAAAAAATGCTATGTTAGTCTGACTTTCAGATATTATGCTAACGCCCTATTAGTAATGGGACATCCACCAACCTCTTTGAGCAATTTTTGTTTATCTTGTTCTAATTTATTTACAATTTCTACTTGTTTCTTCAATTTATCAATTTCCTTATCTTTTACATCTATCTCCTGTTTAAGTACTTCAATTTTCTTCATACAGTCAGACATTGTTGTATTCAGGGATGTTGTATTTTCTGCAATAACATAAGAATCTTATCATGTAACACATCTATCTATCTATGTATATAATAAAAGCGTATATACGGCAAGATTATTGAAAAAAAATTAATTGACAGTATAACGTCTGTCGGGTCAGCTAGTTGTTAATGTTTATGTGTCAATAACAAGATGATACTCACTCAGATCATTATGAAGTTTACTGATTTGAGACTCTAAGTTCTTCTTTTCTTCTTGCAGTGTTTTCATTTGACCAGATATAGTACTATTGTCTTTTTCTAGAGTTTTTAATTTGCTATTTATATCTGTTTTGTCTGTTTCTAACTTTGTATTGAGATCCTTTAGTTTAGCAATTTCGGTTTGCAATCGATTCTTTTCGTTTGTAAATTCAGAATCATTTCTAGATAATTTTGACCTAATATCTTCAATATCTTTTTCCATTTGAGCTTTGGTATTGATTTCCGTACCAGAGAGACCGGCGTTTTTCATGACGACATACATTTCACCTGAAAAATGAAATTATGGTGTACATGTATGATTATAAATCTCCATTTACGATGATATTATTAATGTTTAAATTATTACCGATTTCACTTTCCAAATCGTCAATCATTCTTTTCATTTGAAGTTTGGTAGTTAAATCAGTTGGTTTCTTTGGAACCCTTGGCCTGAATGATTTAATTGCATCTTCTTTCAATGCTTTCAATGAAACTTGTAACGCGGCTTTTTCTTTCTCAAGCTGTGAAAATCAGGGTCGAATATAAATATTTTACAAACATTCAATTGTTATTCTTAAATCTTATGTTAAAAATTACCTTATTAAATTTCAAATTTAATTTATCTAACTCTTCCTGTTTGGTTTTCAATGCATCGGCCTCTTTCTTGTTATTGATTTCTCCTCCAAATCTTACTTTTTTCTCTGTCTTATCATCTTTATTATATTCTAAATCTTTTAACTTGGCTAATGCTTCTTTTAATTCATTTTCTAGTTGCGTTATTTTAGCTGCACTTTGTTCTACTGATTTGTCCGATTTTAATGATTTTGCATTTTTCAATAACTGCAATAAAACAGACGTCAAATTAAGTTTTAAGTAGTATCAATAACTTGGGAGATATTGATAAATCTGGAATGGGCTCTAGTACCTGTAATTTCTTGTTTTCTAGCTGCAATTTTTCGTTATCAGCTTCTAAACTCTGCGTCTTTGAACGAAGTACATTTGCTTCTTGTTCTATTACTTGAAGTTGTCTCTTCAAGTCGACATTCTGTTGGTCGCCATCGAGTGATCTATAATGTGTATTGTGTTTTGTTGGTTAGTCCATCATAATTTGTTTGGTCTCTAAAAATAATAATTGTTACCTTAAAAACATATACTTACTTGCTTTTGATAAGTGAAGCTTTTGGTTTCTTAGATAGACTTAGCTCGGCATGTAGCCTCTCACAGTCTCTTTCTTTTTCAATAAGTTTTTTCCTTAATTCATCAATCTCATCTTCTAATACCTACAAGATAAAGGCTTAGTTTAGTTTTAGTTAGATAATGTTACATTACTGTTCATCACATTTTATTGATTAAGTACATACTTTAACTCTTTCTTCTGCTAAGTTATTACCCTTAGTGTTAGTTGTTCTACGAAGCGTAACTGTTGAATTAGTTTTGGGCTGACTAGCGACTTTATCAGTAAGTTCTTTGACTTGCTTTTTCATGGATTCCTTGTCCTGTTCCAATTGTTCAACTTTTCTCCGTAAAACTGATGCTTCCTGAAATAGATTAGAAATTGAGTATTAAGTAGGTATCTATCGGTTAAAAGAATACAAGAGAGGTAAGAAATTAACATTTTTAAAAGATGTTGTGTAAGAACCTGTTCGTTAAGTTCAAGTAACAGGCGTAGTTCAGCTGGATCTTCGTCATCTGCTTTTCCATCTTTTTCATTAACATCAATACTGAGTTTATTTGATGGAGGCGTCGGTGACAGCTTACGACCTACAAATAATATTGTATTATGTTTTTTTTAAAAATGCGTGAATTATTTGCTCCAAAATACAAAGCTTTGTAAATAGTTTAGTAACTTATGCAAAGGTTTTTTTTTATGAAAATTAGTAAAACTTAATGGAACTGAGTCATTGTTCCGGATACGGATGTTGAACATTGTGGTGGATAAATTTACAAACCCAAACATTGTAAAAGATTCAACAAGGTCTAATTCTGACTGGAGAAAATGGCTACCATCAATACGCCGTATAATTGAAATACATTGACAAGCATGTTAGTAAACATCAAGGAACAAAGGTAATATGAGTTAATGGTTACGCAAGTAGTCAAGTACACAATGAACATGATGAATCACAACCGGGTTCTGAAGTGCGGCGGTTCTTGGGAGAGGGTGGTATGTTAGAAAAACACAATGGATTTTTCACAATATAAGTATTTTGACGTACTTCTGGCTTTGGTAGCCATTTTCTTCAGCTGTAGAAGCAAGGACTCATTGTCGTCCTCGACCCGGGACGCAGTTTTACGTAAGTTATTTGCCTGCAAATATTCGTTAGTTAGAATTATTGAATATCTATTCTAAATTACTGGAAGAACCAAAACAGTTCAGGATTCTGTTAAGGACAAAATACCGGTGAAGAAAACCAACATTTAAAATTGTCAAATTGGGTATAAGTACCTATGTTTGGCATTCTTACGGCCAACGGGCTGAACATGGATACGAAGGGCGAGGGGTAGGGAGAACGAGATTCAGGTGTTTTATCGGGAGTAAGAGGAGGACTTTCAGATTTATCTCTACTAAATATTGCATTGACTTGTAATGTATCCATTTGTAGATGTCTATCAAGTATGTTATCCTCATCGTTATTTGGATCTGTTTCTGTGCTAGCATCCACATATTCTTTAGAATTTACAGCTTGTAGGCCTTTATCTTTGTAAAGTTTAGCTGCCGTTTGTATACTAGCATGTCTCAGTTTCTGTTTATCAGTTTGTACAAAATTGTTCATTCCCATAAATTCGGTTTGCATATATTTATTTTTCATGAATGCTACTTCCGTTTGGGTATACATTTCCAAAATATCAATCGTACTTTGTACTATTGAATCAAGAGTTATCTTTTTGGTGTCAGTCATCACATCATGCACTAAAATAGTATCCGTTTGACATCCTTCAGAGTAACTAGCAATGAGATCTTGTGGAGATTGAGTGATCTGGTTAACACCAATGGACGATGGACTACTGTCTAGAGATGACAAACTCTTTTCTAAAGCGAGTTGCATTTCAAGTATCCTTTGGATCGTATTTGGTTCTAGCATTTCATTATCATTGATGGATATTTGAGGCGTAATAGGATCTGATTTGGGGGACTGTGGAATGAGTTGTGGACGTATCCTTCTGCCGACGACGCGTGGCCGATATCGACTAGCCTGTTGGAACATAATATTCCTTATTTTTCAGGTTTTACTAGCAAGCAACATAGGCTTATAGAGAAAAACAATGTGATATACAATAATACATATGAGTGTCGCCGTGTTGAGTCAGACATGTGTGTTGGCATCGTGCCAGCTGGCATCCGTCGAACGAGAGCTAATGCCCTAATGAATGCGTTGTTTTTCTAGTGGAACTAAATGATCGGAGAAATAAGTGGTTGTAATGGCATTTAACTGTTAACAAGAGATGAGTTATCGTTAAACTGTAACTATTTGTGCATGTTTACTGCATTCCAAGCTCGGCTGTAAAATTGGATAAAGCAATAGGTATATTAAAATTTGTTGATGCTGCCATGTTTAAAAATTACCGAGTTATTTGCGGTGTACCTAGCATGTTTGCACATAGAAACAACAATCCATCTCTCCCAATGGTAATGCGAGCATACATTATGCTGAAATATCAAAGAACAAAACAAGGTTACTAAGACTGGACGTTGTTTAGTAAATAATGGGTGGGTACCTCTTCTTCAGCGTTCCGTAGTTGTTCGCGCAGGTCCGCCTCGCGCTCCAGTGAGTCCTGTAAGTCTCGCAGTAGCTGCGCCGGGTCCTCCTGGCTGCCGCCACGGGTGAGGGATGAGCGTGACACTTTCTAAACACGTTTTATTTTTATTACTGATATACAACTAGAAAGCTCTTCGTGATAAGTTTTCAGACTTCAAATAAGAGTAACAATAGTCTGCTTATAAAGTTCCGTGACCTGAAAATCGAGTCCGTCAAATGCTTGGTCCTAAAAATTTATAGTAATAAGATTGCGTATTAAATCACTATTTATTATTAAATACTGACCGCATCGTTAAGTTGGTTTTTCTTAAGGTTGGCAGCCGGGGCTCCTGAGGTTGCAGAAAGTTTTGCGTTCGCTTCAGAAAGTTCTCTTTGCAATCTCAACGCCACCTCGGTAGACCGCGCCACTTCCTGTTCCAAGTCTTTGATACGGTTCTCACGTTGTAAACCATCCTGGCCGCCAACTATCTGAAAAGATATAAAGTATTTTTTTGCAATAACATCACCATTCAGGTGAAGGTCGACATAAGATCGCCAAAACGACCGGTCCATTTGAAAGAAAATTAGAGATTTAGAGCCCCTTGTGGGGATATTCTAGCGCAACCTGGTGTCAGCCCAATTCTGCCAATATCTGTCATAAGCCAAAGGTATTGGTCGTAGTTGGTCCACCAAAACATATATGAGTCATTTGGATCACTTGCAGATTGTCAGATAGAAACAGATTTATATTTGTAAATATTTACTCAGGTAATTTATTGACATTATTCTAGTGAAGATTTATTTTATAATCATCATGAACCGTGTCCGGAAATAGACATCAACGTTTGGTAATAAATTTAATTTGTGTTTGAAAACCTCACATTTGTTTAAATAATATGTTCTGGGTATTGTTAGTTATGGGAATATAGAGACCTTCCTCAAAGAAGTGTTTTAGTCATGTATCGACACTTTCACGGAAGACTACGCGACACCACATCACGACGCCGCCGCGCTGTTACTTCGTATGCAGTTGTTTTTCAAGTATAAATGTATTATGTATTACATAGTCTCTAGAAAGGCAATCATTGTTTATATTTATGTATATTTTTCCTGGGGTTCTTGTTGCTTGAGGTAAATAAATAAATATTTACTAGTTATACTAAATTATATTACCTCTAAAAGTTTCTTCTCGTGTTCAGCTTTCTCTTGTTCGAGTTGGTCAGCTTTCCTTTCAGTCTTTTTTAACTTAAACGATAAAACTCTACAATTTTTAATGGTTTGCTCTAACTCCCTTCTGAGTGACGAGTATTCGTCTGCTTGGTCCTCTCTGGAAACAGAAAACAATTTTTAATAAGTGACCAAAGATTTAAATTTGATCCAATTTAAACGTAAAATAAATACATTTTTAATAAATAAATACTACTGTACAATAGGGTATTACATCCATTTTTAAAAACAAAATCAATTATTCAATCGATAAGTGCCGTAAAATTGCATCTAAATTTTAAAATTTCAAATTTCGCGCGTAGTTTGACGAAAACGCCTCTTACTAAAGTCTGTTTTTTAATCTCAGAGACCAAACTGACATCACGTGGGTTGCCACTTTTTTGCAATTCTTAAATAGTGACGTGTCACTATCGAAAATTAACGTTAATAAAATCAATTATCGTTTTTCATATTTCTTTTATTTGAAATTTTAAAAGTTTTAATCTTACTTACAAATAAACTACACGTACACAATTATATATCTGGTATATCATATACCTATACATTGATTTTATTCTCTAACCGAACCTCACTTAACCGAATTAAATATAGGTAATATACAAAGCTTAAAAATAAAAATATATATTTAATGTAAATGTGTTTTATATGTTTTTAATTGATTTAGTAATGTACGGACTATGTCTGAAATAAATAAATTAATAATATAATAAGTTATCCTGAAATAATGGTTAGGTTCTTATTTTGTAATAATACAAAATTAATAATGTAAAATATATATTTTTAATTACTTGATTAATTACAATGTCTGATGAATATTCTGTTTCATCAAAATCGCCAACTCCTTCTATGATAAACCTATCAGTTATGTCATCGACTATAAGGCCCAGATGACACATTTCAATCTCAATCAATCATCAACAATCACAATCAAAAACAATCAATCAATCTCATTTCATCTTCAATTTTATTTACATGGCCTACACAGTCTTTCCACCGCTGCAGGGTCACTTGATCCTCGAAACCCTCTTCGCTCTTCTTTGAAGCTAATCGTCTAATATCGATAAAAAGTTACGATTCAACAAACCGGTTTCGTTGGTACATCACTGCACAAAAGAGCTGGCAACATTATTTATAAATTTGACATTTGCATGTGTCAATTTAGTCTCTGAGATTAAAAAACAGACTTTAGACGCCATATTGCTCAGAGTAAATGACGTCAGTTCGTTTCGTATCAAATGAGCTCATATTAAATATGATAATTGTATATCATTTAAAAATAATAAAAAGTATATTTTGTAATAGGTGTAATAATTAAAAAATTACGTTGGTTACGAAAATAATAAAAGTACAAAGCCTATATTACGCCAATCGGTTGACTGACAGTTGACCATTTTTTGTTTACACAGCCGTACGGCGTAATAACATGACCGCTACTATTTCACGGTGTTTTATACCAGATTAAAAATACTGAAAACTTTGAATTGAATTTAAAAAGAACAATGCCCACTTCCCATACATTTAAAAACCTGATAACAAAAGTGTATGTATAGTAATAAAGTATAGTAGAAAGACTACCTGTAAGTTAAAATAATGCCAGACAGTCATTTTTACGATTTAAACGCCACGAAATCCAAAAAAATACAAATATTACTTTTTAGGTTAGGTTTTGCCGTTACCAAAAAAGTAGTAAAGAAATAAATGTGCTAGAACTAATTATTAACGCTTGGAAGTTTTTCTTTGGTTTACAATAGGAATACTTACCTACCTATCTATAGTCTAAAACAACTTTTTTTATTGCGTATTCCTTGAAATTAGCTGCCACTAAGTCACTGCTTAGGCTCTCAATAATGCCACTATAAATAGAGTGTCGAGCATTAACTGCTGTTTCAACAACAACAATAACGTTCTAGCATTCATATAGAATCTTGGAAACCCCTATCCAACATAATCACATCATTTTCTTGACAATATAATCTAAAAGATGAGTTTTCATAATATAAACATGTCAAATGTCAAAAAAATCCGTTTCAGTCGTGCGAATTCAATATAGCATACTGCATGATTAATTTATTTAATTATTATGTTATTTGTAATGAATATGTAATAAAGGTGTATGTAATAAAAAATAACATAATAATAAATACTTACTGATTAAATAAAACGTAAAATAATGAATAAAACTCAGAAACAAAGTTGAATAAAGTTAAAGTTGCAATGTGTAAAATGGAACGTCGTAAAAAGAGTAGTTGAGGTACGTTCGAAACATGGTAATACGTTTACCTTTGACGTAGAATAAGCATAAATAAACTTAAAAATCTTTTTTTCCTGCGTTTCTTTTAACATTGTGATAACCGTAATTAATATGGAATAAAATTAGCTAAATTTTAAGATTTATTACATTTCTATACATAGTCAGGTCAAAAATGAACATTCTTCTTTGTTTTGTTATTTTATGAACTAAAACCTCAGACCAATAAAAAACTATAGACGGAGCGGTCGTAAACAATCGCGACGAAAGAAGTGAAACTTAAAGTCGGCTATGTATGCGTGACTTGGTGTACGATATCGTAGATTTGCGCATGTGTGCTAGAGAATAATGTTGCAAGCGCTGCGCTGCGTCTCCCAAGTGCGAGAGATATACTTTGGTGAAAAGTTTTATTATTAGGTAGTATTGTTTAATTTGTCTTGGTTGTATGAAATGAAAGACAATTTAGTTTAAATAGAGTAATTTATTTTCATATCATGAACATTATTAATTTACTAAAAAACAAAGCTTAGGTATTTATATTAATGCCCCATAAGTTGCGTCAGTTTTTTGTATGTTTGACGTTATGAGTCACAATTTTTTTAATAACGTTTCTTGTTGGACGGACAGACAGACACAATGAAGTGATCCTATAAGGGTTCCGGGTTTTCCCTTTGAGGTACGGAACTAAAAATATCGGTTGTACGTTGTTTCATAGCTAATAGTTTAATAGAATTTCGTTTCAAATAATTTTTTTCTAATAATATCGTTTCATAGAATAATCAATACGCAGAATACTTACTTTCAAGATTTTCAAATCATTGATTTTTGTTTCACATAAAGTTTATTGTTAGAATTATCATATCATGGAATAACAAATCAAAGGTTCTTTATCCTTATATTTTTTATTTCTTAAAAAATGTATTCCCAAGAATGGGATTCTCAGTTCTAACCAAACTTACTGCGCGTGCGTGCAAGCAACCATGCAGCATGCAAGCAAGCATGCAGCGTGCAAGCAAGCATGCAGCGTGCAAGCAAGCATGCAGCGTGCAAACAAGCATGCAGCGTGCAAGCAAGCATGCAGCGTGCAAGCAAGCATGCAGCGTGCAAGCAAGCATGTAGCGTGCAAGCAAGCATGTAGCGTGCAAGCAAGCATGCAGCGTGCAAGCAAGCATGCAGCGTGCAAGCAGGCATGCTGCATGTAAGCAAGCATGCAACATGCAGCAGGCATAGTTTCTGTCACAGCTCCGGCGTTGCGGGGCTCGGGCGGTCCCACGCGTCCTTATTGTCGCAGATGGTATTCACGCTCACCACCGCAGCTTCGGCTTACTCGCCGGCTAGGCCGGCCAGCCTCAACCGCGGCGGCGGGCGTTAAAACCACCTGCTCCTCAGCTCGCGGGCCGCCTCTCCCCTCCACGCCTACGCTGATTTAAATTACACTCTAGGTGTAGGGCAGACAAGACTACGTGGAGTCGGTTTCGCAGCGATTCGTTTCTGTCATTAACTTTGGTAGCACAACATATTGACTTTTTAAGACAACATTTTTGTTTTTGTCTATTTATATCTATACATTTTCGTTGAAATAAATTCCATGGAAAAATACAAACAATATTCGTTAAAAAAGAATTCTACTTTTTGATAAGTTTGTTAAACAAAAAAATGTGAATAAAAATTCATGGAATTGTGTTTCTGTGAAATATTTTTTATTGAAGTAAATAGTCTTTGAAACAATAATAGTCGAAATAAAAATACGAGAACCAAATATTATGTTAAACATTTTCTGGGAAACGAAATTCTATGAAATTTCTGTCTGCGAAACAAGGGGGCGCCAAAAATATCATATCAAAAATAATTATTATTAAAATATATTTTATAAATACTTACGTATCATACATGTCATGTCATAATAACATACCTAATGTACTCGAAAACGAAATATACAATAAGCTGATTAAATACACTTAGTTGAACCGTGTCTGAACTAAACTCTCAACTGCCCTTACTTTTGGGAAAAGATAATGTTCTTAACTTTCAACACTGAGACAATAACGTCTAGAAAACATTTCGCGATTATGTTTAAATTATGCAGAAAATTGGTTACTTGTGAAAAGTAATCCCAGAAGACTTATTACGACAACATGAATTGTTTTTGCAGCAGTTTATACAACAGGACGGCATAATTTCGTAATTATTATTTCACCAAATGTACGTCGTGCGCTCTCACTCACTTGCGGCTGACTACCGAGCGGCCGTCTTCATATGACCGAATCGTCTTCATATTACGTGTCTCACTTTTGTGGGCGCAATGTTCCGTTCTATAGTTTTTAATTGGTCTGAGACTAAAACTTACATTTTCCGACTGATTTATGCCTAAACTGTCTCAATAACATATTTATAGATTTTTTCTCGTATAGAGTAAAATACCCTATTGACGAATACTTCGCCGACAAAATGGCTTGTGACTGATCCTGTATTTAATATTTATAATATAACTAGCGACCCGACCCAGCATCTAATAAGTTGGAATTGTATTGCCTGTAATGTTTCATTTAATCTTCTTTTTCTATATGTATATAAAAGAAAGTCGTGTTAGTGTTACACTATTTATAACTCAAGAACGGCTGAACCGATTTGGATGAGACAGGAGACGGACATAGGATACTTTTTTTTGTAGGTGTATGTGTAGGGTAGGTAAATAGGCAGGTAAGTAGGTAGATAGGGACAGGACAACGTCTGTCGGGTCAGCTAGTTTCTAATATTATTAAACTAATAGTGTGGGTATACACGGAAGGAAAGGGTAGATTTTTGAGATTCTATAAAAAAAAACTAAGAGAAAGAAAACTAAAGTTATATCACAAAAAATGGCAGTAATAAATACGTTGAGTTTGAAACAGCAATATCTGAGAGCACGGTAGCGGGAGCGCCAAGTCGAGCACAGCCGTACCATCCTTTTTTCAAAGCGACTCATGGTACTTATGACCCCCCATGTAACTTTGTTGTGTATATTATATGTATTATTATAAAGCTCTATCCACACATATCAGGTTCGTGTCCTGAACGTGACAGGACCGTGGCCGTGCTAAGACCGTGTATCCGAGTCCCGTCTGGGACTTTTTGTTCACACACGTCAGGTCAGGGATGTGATTGGACCGTGGACAAGCCCTTGCATTTGTGTCTCTCAGTCACCATTTGGTTTTATACAAAACGCTAAATCGTACAAAATGCTGTATATGCTACCGCCTCAATTAAAAACTCGTCATTCATTTTTTTTTTAAATTTCGCCATTGTGCTAGGATAATATCGGCTATCCCGTGCACGGCGACGGCGACGGTCCGGGCACTGAAGCTCCGTCGCCGCGTCGCTGGCCCGGACACGGATGTGTGTGAACGTGTTTATATTAAATGTTCACACCGATATTTTTTGGAGCACGTGTTGTTTGTGGCACGTCCCGAGCACGGCCCTGATATGTGTGGTACACCTTGTCTCACGTTCACGTGCAATCCCAAAGGGATTGAACATTTCTCTTAATCATTAAAAGGATAAGGACAGTTAATTTTTGTAACGCAACGTCCTGCTGCTCAAAGAACTTTATCCATCAAGTGCGTGAATCCTAACATCATAAGTACCAATTTATTAATTTATAGTCTTGAAAAAAGCGCCAAGGTTAAATCTTTGAGTGATGTGCTCACTATCGGCCAAAACTATTTATGTTACTACTCATTAGTACAATGAACTCGGTTTTTATTCATACGTCTTAATATTATAATAACGTTGCATTATTAACATATTTATATTCACAATTACAACTTATAAGCATACACATTAGACAAGCAGACTGCGAAAGTTATTTTGCTTTCAAAAATTAGTCATACGACATCTGCGTGGTTGTGTCTATAAATAAGTCTTCCGCGTGTCTTTTTAAACTTAACCTACGTTTTGTTATAAGGAGGGAAGGATTACATACACTGACGACGCTCCAATTTCGTAACACGCTTACAATCATAATGACGAAAGCTTTGTACGGAAATTATAACCCATTGCTTGAAAAATTTGGTCTGTTCGGTGACGTTGACAACGCAAAAAATATTTTTGGATTGTAAATATGATTGGAATTGACATTGCAAGTGTGAGCTCGGTCACTTATGCTGTAAAATAGTGTCCTATTGTTTAATATAATGTCTTAACGAGATCCATACTAAGCAGAGTACATCCGTCTACTACGTCGTCTCTCACTTGGCTTTTTTCTGCACCAGCTATGCAAGAACGTGTTAGTATAGGCTATGTTTGTAAGAACTCACTGCAGTTCTCACTCCTGATTCCGCGGTGAAAACTGTATTAGGTATTCTATAACTCGCTGAACACTACGCTAGCGCACTAAGTGAGAACTTAGGTGAAGCGAACTATTTATACGTTACTATTTTAGCGAATACCAAATACTTTTCACTTCAGGTAAGTGAAATCAAAAATGAGGTAGGATTCGAATTCGCGGGAGATTTCGTACAGAATTGCACTGTAGAGCTCTAACATGCTATTTTGTCCTCAAACTTCTAATATCCTGCTCACTCATTTGCTATGACCGAGTCCTTAATGATCTGTTAATTACAAGTCTACCACCTAAGTCCGGATTGTGTAATCATCAATGTACCTGAAGTTATCCTGCATTTCCTCAATTTCCTCTTCAAGATCTCGCAGCTCCTTCTTCATGTCTTCGTTCTCATCCATCAGCTCCTCGCACAGAGTCTCCGCAGCTAGCAGCTTCGCACGGAGCTGTTCTATTTGACGGGTTTGCGATTCTACTGAGGGGCGAGACTGGAAAGTCAATAGAAAATAGGTTTATTGGATGCGATCTGTGTTCACCACATTTTTCATGGAATCAGTTCACTTTTCAAGTCGCAGGTAACTGGTAGATGCAAGTGGCAGTTTGCCGTCCGATATGGCTTTCTATGGGGGACACCTTTGTTCAACACTAGGACGTCTTCCGGCTGATGATAATGAGGATGAAGTTCACTTTTATCACGTTTCCAATGGTATCGAATAGCAGGTTTTACAACCGCACGTATTATTGTAAATTTTAGAACTAAAAGGATTGACCGGTTTGTTTAAATGTCCACATATTTCATGCCTACTACCATACTAGATCAGAAAATAATTCCTGAGAGTTTAACATTCTGTATGCTTACCTCAAGTTCACTCTCAATCTCTCGAACTCGTAACGCGAGATGTTTCTTCTCGTCCTTCAGGTCTTCATTCTGTGACGACAGCTCATTTACCTTCTGTTGCAACTTCAGCACTTCTGAGGACCTCCCCGTGCTGTACTTATTTACAGAGTCAATATTCGCCAGCCTTCGTAACAAAATGTCACTCTTTTCTTTCTCGACCCTCTCACAGCGTTTCCTTAACGTGTCCATTTCTTGTTTCAAACTCTCTATTTGCTCCTGAAATTACACAGTAGCCATTATTATGAAGTACAAACAACGTATTTATAGAACTTTGAAGTTTCGCAATGCAGGTGCGTGGTAATAAAGATAGTTGTAGTGTTTACGTCTGTTTTAACAACGTACACAAGACGCCAAATCAGGATAGGGCTAAATATATTAATAGAAGCAGTGCACGTTCGGTATTGGCAGAATTCCTCAAACAGCTGCAGGCTTTTAAAATAGTGTGATTTTACACTTCTAAAGACTATGAATTTGGACTGATGGATATATCTTAACATCGTTCCAAAGGAGCTGAACATTATTGAGTGGCGGTCCACCTTAGAGGACGCCGTGGTCACCATTGTTACCGACAAGTACAGTACTAGAGGCATCGCAAGTGCAGGGACAATGTTCAAAGGTGTCTCTCAATGGTAACCGCACTAGCATCTAGAACCCTTCAAGCCAGAACACAGCAAATGTTGCTTAGCGTCAGTTCATTGCGGACCCACCGTACGCTTCAGAATTAAGCTAAAGACCTAAATTATCCCACGGGAACATAGAAAGTAAAGAAAAAGATAAGAAAGTATAAGTATTATCCTGTAAAAAAAATTGTGTGCTTAAAACCCCTGCCAGACTGCTGTAAACAAGCCCTCCACATCGGTCTCCACCGGCGGTTTACAACAGTGTAAACACTTGTTTGCAACAAAAAATACGCAAACACCAACCGTGGGCTCCACAAGCCTCCACCAACACCAAGGTGACCCCTGTTGGAAGCTTGTTTATAACAGTCTGGCCCGGGCAGTAAGTGTGGAAGAGTAACAAACATATATCCATCCATCCTCACGAACTACCGCGTTATAATATGTAGTGGTAGGAAGTAGGATATAGGGTTTGTCTTCTCCTACCTGGTACTCCTTAACGTTGACGTCCACGAGTGTGGTTTCCGTGGTGATGGTCCCCGCGGTGCTGGTGTCGTCATCAGACTCTTCCTTATCCCGCGAAGGTCCGCCTCGGGCGGGAGGCTTCGAGCTAGCTGATGAGTTGCGAGAACTCTTTACCTGAATAGATCAAATATAACGTTTGTCGTTGATAAGACAACATTGAGTTAGATATTTGTCTCATATGTTTACTCTTTGCAGGTTTATTTAATATTTTTTAGGAGATTATTAAAATTATCATTGGTCCAGTGCGAGGAAGACTATATGGAGCTATACAAGAGAAATACTGCTATCCATTTTTCGCAACGGAATAACAAGTAATTCATAAAATAACAATGGCCATGATTGTTTCAGTGTGAGAAAGAGAAGAAAAGATGAAACTAAACATGAGTATAGGCTCCATCTTTTTCACACTGGAACCGGATGGACTGAACTGGACTGGATGGTGATACCTCATGGTATCACAATCTCTTTTTGCAACAAGATCCTTTAAATTTATCCTAGGAACACTAGATGTAAAATAAGCATTTACGCTCTGCTAGGAGTCTAGGACCTAACAGAAGATGACCTAATGAGTCAAATGAATAACTTCCATATTGATATATATCAGTCACCTGCATCATAAAGGTGACATCGTCTTTGGTCGAACTTCTGTCTTCTTTAGGCCGGGCAGGCTTTTCTTCTTGATGCACTTCTTTACTTCTGGATAAACTTCGCCTCTCTCTTTCTTTTTCTATACTTGATTCCTTTTCAAAACTATTTTGAGATTTTATTAAATTCATCTGGAAATAATAACCGGCGGATATTATTAATGTTGCTTATTTTTAAATTGGGGTAAATAAATACGGTGGGAAATTATATTTTTAAATAAGCTGTGTCTTTTCTGGGTATACGTTAATGATAATTTATTTTTTTGATTTAATTAATTTGGCCTATGTTACAAAATATTCGCCGTAACTGTTCTGCAATACTCTATTAGAAGAAACTTACTAGGATTGAAGGAAAAATCATTTTGACCGTTTAGGTGCTGTACTTTTGTATGCAAAAGCTAACCGACGAAAAATGCCTAGAATCTTGAACCCATGGTTAAAGTTCGCGTTACATGTCTCTTCTATCGTGTATTTTAAAATAGTGTAAACAGATAATAGGTCATTTCCTCAATTAATTATAAAGCTAGCGCATTGCCAAGCACTAACTTTCATAGTGACCTTTTATGTTTATTTTGAGCAGCGCATCGCGTTCAGTTCGGGTTGAAAGCTACGAGCACTAGCGGTAACGATCAGACGGTTCTATCACAGCTCTGACCCACTTGTACTTCACACGTCTATATGAACCCAAGGTGAAGACAATAGTGTTATTTGGGCAGTACATTTTTAAACTAGTCGATCTTTATAAATATTTGTACAGGAAAATTTGTGTTGCTAAACTCGGCCGAAAGTTGGATCATTACGCGATTAATATTTTCAGTCTTAAAAGCAAGTTTTTCTTATTGTTCATTTTTTTCGACTATCTATGTTTTAAATGATTTATGTGTAGGTAATCTAATCGTGAAACGTTTTTAACCCAATATATTTTGTTTTACATGAAAATAGATCAAGGTTAGGAAACTCTAAAAAAGGGGGAGATACGTTACGCTTGCGTAGAGGTAGTGTAAAATTACAAAAAAGGTTTGACCTACGCGAAGTTGGTGGTGTGTGGTGAAAGGTGTTGTCATCGTCTATAAGAACTTAAGACCTTTTGAATGCAATTTATATGTTGTGTCTATTAGATATCTATAGGATATGTTTTACCTTTCGCACGCGTTCAGCTAGCGAGTCGTTCTTGCTTATAGTAATTGGTGCCTGCACCGGCGCAGTCGACGGCGGAGGAGATGGCGACGGTCGTCGCAGCGTCACTGTGTCTGTCAGAATAAACATTCCTTACATTATTAGTGAATTTTTGTGAACGTGTATAATAAGTAATTGGTTATTAGATAGATAGAATTAGATGGAATGTTCATTCTGACAGTCAAAGTGACGCTCACTGTGTCTGTCAGAATAAACATTCCTTACATTACTATTTCGGAAGAATTCAGTTTCTTTTCAGTATTTGATCTATAGTCAAAACTGCCACTGGTGAGCGTGGACCTGCCCTGAGGCCTGGATTCTGGGTTTTTCTACTAGGATTTTTTTCTGGATTTGTGGGTGTCTGGATGATGAGAGCGATGATATTGCTAGTTACAGGGCTAAATAGCAATATTCGCCCCTATTACATGGGGTGTGCCTATATCCGGCTAAACTTGTGTGTAAAGTATTCTTGGACTACCACTTACAGGACTCTTTCTTGCCTAAGTGTCCCAGCTGCACTTTAGAGGACAATAAATGCTACTAAAGCTACTAACGCCACGATAAACGTGACTAGATTCGAAAAGAAGACGAAGGACTCTTTCTTGAACCTAGTGCAGGCACATGAACCAGAAATCAACAAACCAACCTGTATGATTCTGCCCCGTATCTAAAGACGGCAGTGGTCCAGTGAGCCGTCTCTTGGGCAGCTTCAGACTGACGGTGACTGCGGTCGTGCTCTCGGACTCGTTGGCCCCCAGATCCGGCGTCGACGTCCACGATGCACTGGTTCTCGTGAACCCTGGGTACAAACGACTGATGTTAGATCAGTTTGATATTTATTTCAGGATGGTGTACCGTTATAGTACAGTCGAACAAGCTATTTGGTTTACAGGCAAAAATATTCATCTTTCTACTGCAATAACATTATTTTATTTTATTTCATTTTTTTAGCTCGAGTACGTAGGTATCCCTGGTAACTACCTACATGCTCAATATAAAGCAAATAAATTAAATATTGTTATTGTAGTAGAAAGATGATATTTTATGCCTGTAAACCAAATAGCTTGTTCGACTGTACCTAAGTGCTCTTTCAAAAGTATCGAAGAAACCACAAGATAGGATTGTACCGTGCCATTAATAACATCGTCTGGTATGGCAGTATAACAAAAGAATATCTAAAATTATAATTCCTTGACATTCAAAGTGTGCAATGTAACAAACTGTAATAAACCTCCTAATAAAAGATGGTGGTTCATAAAAATTATCTTACTTTATTGCCGTACTGTACGACCTGTACTATTAAACGTAGTTTTATAGCATGCAATACCCATATTGTTATTTAATGAATGTGTTGATCAAAAATATTAATCGTCTACTAACTATGCTATTACTTATTTATTGTTTTGTTTCTGGATGAAAGCTAATAATTATAAAAGTAATTTTATACGTAGTTTTGGAAAAACAGAAACTACACTTACTTATAATTAAAAAGTATTGTGCATTAATGTCTATATTACATACATAAATATGTGTACAATGCGATGCAAGCTGTTGTTATTTCAATAAATTACTAATATTTATTTTTTTACTATACGGTTGGCGCAGTGGTTGAGCGATTGACTGCTGCACTGCGTGTTGCGGTTTCGAATCCCGCCCAGGGTAAACATTTGTGTGATGAGCACTTGTGTTTGCCTTGTGTCTGGTTGTTGTTTATTTATAAACAAACGTATGTTTAAAATATATTTGTGTATGTATATCAGCATATGTCTGACACCCATTGTACCAGGTCTCCCTAGTTTGGGGTCAGATGGCCGTGTGTGAAATGTGCTCACATATTATTATATTATATTATAATAGTACAATTTGTACTGTTGTCACTACAGCCTTGGTCTCAGCTTTACTCAAATTTGAATCCCAGGGAAACTATTACAAGTACCCGGATAAAAAGATTCTATATTTTAGTCCAGGTAGATCTCTCCATCCATAGACTACCCGTATGCCAAGTTACCTCTAAATTCGTTTAACCGTAAAAGCATGATTGCGTAACAAACATACAAAGTCGTATTCAACGTTCAGACTGTCACATTTATAAGGATTATATAATAACGATTTCTCACGTGTATGTTAAGTAATTGGTTCAATTAGTTAGACTATTAAAATGTGGATGTGTGCGATGTTTAATTTAGGATTCACAATGTGTGACTAATACAGGTGTGTAGTATGGGCTCCTCTCCGCAGATGTGTCTGAATTGGTATTATATTGTTGTAGGCTGGTATATTAGTGAACAAAAGAAAAGGTCGACAGACGGACATTCTTTATTTATGCATGTACATTCCTGCATTTGATTACCTATACCTCGAGTGATAGTTGAAAATAAGATGTAGGTTGGTGTACCTAATAGGAGCAGCAGTACAATTATAAAATTGGGGACTACACGTATCGACAATACACCTGTGATATAGGATAGGTCCGCGTGGGTATACGATGAAATGTAGGTACCTACCTAAATCTGATATGAAACTACATAAATTATAACTATTTATACATGCACCTCGTGAAAAGTTTCTTTAAACTTTTTTAAAGGTCTGGTGGTCCCTCGACAGTATTGGTCATCAAACAAAAAATATAGCGTATACCCAATCTGTCCGCCTATTTATCTAGCTAGGTGCATGAATAGGTCATCTATCACATAAGTTATTAGATGCGCTACCGTTGTAGCAATTTAGTCAGCTACTATTATTGTGTGTGTTATTTAGCGCTTACATTACCGTTCGCTTGTGAGTATTATTAAAATTTGTAGTTATTATAATGCGGAACAAAACTGCAAGCAGACACTGTTTGAATTAAATTTGAGGCTCATTTTTAGGAGTTTAATCCTTATTCATATAAGAATATGCTCATTTGCTTAGACTTATTTTGTAGTAGTTTGCATTTATACCTAAATATTGTAATGTTTACGTGAAAACCAACTCCGATCTGCTACCATAAGTTGGAAGTGCGGGTTTTGCTATAGCGCATCATAATTTAAGGAATTTTAATGTAAAGAGGACATTACCCGTAGAGAACGCGTCTTTCTTGGCAGTGTCGATTGTGCTGAGGTTGGTACTGGACGCCCAACCTCGTCCCACCTTTTCCACTTCCACGCCATTGTCTTCATCACGACTTCTGTGTACAAGAAAGTAAATATATACCTAACTAATTACTTACAACACAACCAGAAATATCTCTTATTTTCTAATGGAAACATGTTTTGCACCAGAGGACGAGAACAACATTTAGAGGTCTTTCTCTTGCCGGCAAGGTGGTGCACCGGGCATGTTTGCGGAGTAAACGTGGCCAGAAATCGGGAGGAGAAAGGAGAGGCATTTGCCCAGCAGTGGGACACCAAATTGGGTATCTTTCAGGGGGTACCTATGTGTTGAGTATAAATACGTTAATGTTGTTCTGACCAAGTGGCATTGGTTGTGGTCACGAGAAGACAGGATATGGTAGGTTTGTACTGTTGTCGTTACCTTGAGTAGCTTGAGTATTTTTCAAATTACCCGAAATATATTTCTTTTTGCTTAATGATTTTATTTAATATGTACCTTATTTATATATACCTATGGTGATTTTGCAGTCTGACTGTGTAGGTTGTGGAAAAATCTATAGGTTGCCTTTTTATCTGTTTAGTTTGTTCATATGATAAAAAACCGGCTGGTAAGTATGGTTAACAGCTCTTATAGAGATCAAATAGAAAGCTTTTAGCAGTTATGGACTTATGAATCATCCTACTGATATTGGGTGCGGACTCACAGCATCCTTTACGTTGCACTTTGCTACAACAAGATTAGACTCGAGTGATTTGTATTATGTTCCTGTATATAACATCTGGGATTCGGATCATAAACTATGCGTTCTTAGTACCTATGTATGACAGAACGGAGGTACCTACGTACGTACACACGAAAGCGGCATGCGTCAAACTTCACCAACCGGGCGCAGTACAAACAATCCACAAAAACGCTCAGGAATTTGGAATTCTGCCATCTATTTTTGTTAGGTAAAGATTAGAAAGAATCAACTAGGGACAGGTAGTAATGTAGAACAGCCAAAACTGTAGGTAGCTACCTACTTGTTATAGGTCATGGTTAGTTTAGTTAGTTACCTCATGTTCTGTGGCCCTCTTTTCGACTGAATATTATGTACCAATAATGATTTCTTAATGGATTGGAAGAAGTTAGACAATTTTGCAACGTTGATGTTGTTATTTAACAATACGGCTAAGGACATTATTTGACAAATTGCTATAAGACGGCAATCAAATGGCCGCCATAAAATTACTGGGTAGTAAAATAACACGGCGGAAATTATGAGCGTGCAATCGTTTCAAAGTGACCATAACTTGCGAGTTATCTTGAAATACACATGTTACAAGATTTGAGCACCAAAGAAAGACTGTGTGCTCCCTCAAGATGTGAGAACATTGCATTGATGTCATTCTTTTCGTTTTATCCACCATCAAACTTTTGGATGCTGGTTGGACAGAAGAATTGTCTATCGAAATTATATCGTAATTTTTAAACCGAACCAGAAAGCAGTTCGGTTGATCGGTGAATCCACTGCCTGGTGCATCTTTCAGGATTCAGGAAGAGATCCTGACTGACGCACCGCATAGAACATCAGGTATGTTTGTAACCATTTCAACCAGCTTTTAAGTACGTAAGAAGGATATACTACGGAAGGTTCTTGCCTTTATTATAGGTTTATCTTGGCTACTTGAAATTTTTACTTCGGTCTACATATTATGCTGTGTCGTAACCCTCTAAAAATTATAAGCTACTTACATAAGTAGGTAAGTATATCATACTAAACTTATTGTACAGGCGTTTATTGATCTAATTGAGTATCTATGTATAGTGATGCTATGTTTCGTTCGCACATGTAAAACGTTAACTAATGCTAACTGAACTAACACTGTTTATGTCAGAGTTGGGTCAATGTTTTCCCATGATGAAATTTTTATTACTTTGAGAGGTTTGTTTGTACATGTTTTTGAAATAGTTTGTGCTGTGGGTCATTATCAAAATGCTAATTATGCGATTGATATTTGGCCATAGATTAAGCCAAGAGGACTTACCTACATAAAAATATATATAACCTTCCTTCGTTCCTTCCTAGTAATTAGCACAATATATTGGCCTTTCGTCGAAGCTGTTATACTTATTACCATCGTATCGGCTAGGTAGTGTCTTAGTGGATGTAGGTGCCTACATGATATGGTAAGTGTGGTAACGGGTTAAAATTAAAGACATAGGGCGTTTGTGCACTACAAGGAATTTTACTGTCCGACAGTCCGATTTTTTACGCTCCGATACCGAGTCTCGTAGATTCAGATCAGGTTCAATTCCAAAATCGTACTGCCGGACAGTAAAATTCCTTGTAGTGCACAAACGCCCTTCCAATGTGCACAGGTTACGTAGGTAGGTTGGGCTCGGTCTAAACGGATAATGTCCCTTTAGTAAGAACTTACTCATTGTTAGTTTTCTTTTTCTTCTACGTTTTCTCAATGATGAGCTGTATGACAGGACAGGTAAAAGGTACTAAATACTACGGGTTATTTGATGGGAGAGCGTGGCACACTGACCGTGACGACGGCGTATTCCAAGTGGAGAGGCTGGGTGTGGACACTGTGAAGTCGTCCTCCTTCTTGCGCACGCCGCCGTGCTCCTTGTAGTCGCGGAAGCAGCGCTTGCAGCGCGTCGGCCAGCGCACCTGCGGGTGGAAGCCCAGCGGGCACAGCGGGTCGCCCTTCGCCAGAGGATACAAGTGATGCATTCTCACACCAATACACACAAATGCACTTTACAAATGTCAAAGATTCCACCTAAATGCCGCTAACGAAAACAGTTCCGTCACATTCCTCCTCTCACACGCAGTCAATGCCACCACTCGTAACACAGGATCGCACCCGAAAGGGAACTAGGAATAACATACACACGCAAATGTTTATGGAATGAACTTTACGATTTTACTCTATAAATAATATTTTTTTTAACCAGCAACGTGTTCAGGCGCTCGTACGTCTGCACCCAACAGTGGCAATAAAAATATCTCGCTGCTAGCACTGAACCGGGCGACCTAAATCGGCTGCTCTGAACTCGCTACTAAATCTCAGACTATCTAGGCGCATAAACACAAACGCGATTTTCAGTAGAAGTATTTTCTGACAACGCCTCGAGGCCCGAGCTCGTGGTCGTAGGTTTGTGAAGGATCGCGTTTGTAGAGTAGCTCGTACAGCTTCGGTCATGTAATACGCAACAGAGCAGTGTCGGGTCAGTGCGTGGCGGCGCAGGCGGCGGGCGGGCCGGCGCTCCGGGGACTGGCGGCGGCGCGGGCACGGAGCCAACGCTTAGCGCGCACCGCTGCGCCACTTATGTTCTATTACACCACACACCGCTGAACCACTACCCGCCTGCTGACCGTCTATAAAAATAAAACAGACTTGCTAATAAACCGCGTCAGGGCATATCTCGTCGCATCTGAGCCGGATACGTGAACTGCATTACCTGCGCGGCGAATCGGGGATCAGACGATGCACCTACGCTGCGGTAACATGACAAGAAATAAATCTTCTACGTCTGTAGTGTTTTTTTTTTCTATAAATGTAAGTTGGGTGCAAAAGCAGCCCGTTTACGCCACAGGAAATTCGCGTTACAGATATCGCGAAAGAGTCAATAATAACTTTATGAATGGGCGTTGACGTCAAAGCGAGTATTTCATTGCGTAGGTAGGTACCTAACTACCTATATATACTGGTCCATACATCTCAGTCATCCAAGTCAATATAAATAAAAGGCATTTCATAAAAGTACAATTTTAATAAATCTGGTATAAAGAAAAATAGTATAGTTGTAGCCGTTGTATGTTATGTTATTAATCTTATCGTAAGCTAAACTTAAAGTCTATGATCTATTCACATAATTTACACTTTGAGACGTTAAATAATTCGAATGATTGAATGCTGTCATTGTGCTTGCGATGACGTCGTTTGGTAATTTGAAATAATAATTTTGGAACACACGAACATAGTGGTGACGATATATTTTATGGTCTATTCGTGGTCTATTCCCTGTGTTATCTCCTAGAAACGGATAAAATCTGCTTAAATATTTATTTGTTTTTTGAGAGAGTCGCTACCATTTACATATTGGGTAGTTTTGACCTTATCTCATATATATATACGAAGAATGAAACTTAAATAGGTACATTGATATGTTATGTTAGAATTATTGGTTATCATTATGTACTTTGAGCATGTTAGCAGAAGTCTCCTTTATTAAGTGGCTCATCTTCTTTCTTGTCGTACACCAGTGTTTTGTATATGACCTCTTCGAAGTGGAGAGCGTTCAGTCCCTTGGGCTCCGCGACCTTGATTTTGACGTCACCGGGATAGAGGATCTCACCCTTGTTCTTGGTGCAGCCCATCACAAGCGACTTCTGAAGTTTGTCGATGCACGGGATCTCTGTAAGGTAGATAATTACCGTTATGATAGATTATTAACTCAGGGTTTTTATAATGAAAAACGGAACCTTTATAGGATGAGGGGGCCTAGTGCGAGTTTTTATTCGTACTCGATCGCGTTAACGTAAACTCCAATTTGTATTGAAACTGGAACAGCGCAGTCTAGTGGTACCAATAGGAACCACAATTATTCCATACAAATTGACATTCGCGATAGTTTACGTTAACGCGATCGAGTTCGAATAAAAACTCACACTAGGCCCTCAGTCCGTGCACAGCTAATTCCTACGAATCTACTGGACCGATTAAGTTGAAATTTGGTACACATTATTTTCTGTGATCCAAACACGGAATCACGTACTTAGGTACCTAAATAAACAAATTTATAACATGGGGGTCATTTTGGGGGACAAATAAGGAAATAAATAAATTGCAAACTATGCCGAGTGACATGTTAAATGGACAGACAGGTATCTAGGCAAAATATTTATCTGCCACTACATCATTTTAATAGTGTGCTGTGCACAATAACTATTTACGCTTAAAACACATCTGTTTATATGTTTGTGATTCTATTCATAAATTAATGCCTGCGTAGTATATTTTGACGGCGTTTTCGGACATTTTAAGCTTTTTTTATGATGTAAAACAGTAAACAGTTTTCCTATTAGTTTGAATTATTTTTAAAATTAAAGCCTCAGTAGGCCAAATGTTTGCGGCGAAATAATTTAAATGGAAGTAAAATGGTTGATAAAAATAGCAGAAAAAATATAAAATACCGATTATGATCGTAATGCTTTCTCAAGCAGTCAAGCTTAGCATGGGGTCGGATGACAGATTACTTTATCTAGGAGTTTACCGAGGGAGACCTTGCAGAATAGTATCCTAATGGGTCTTTTACATGAGGCCAATAGCTGAGACAATGCAGTAAGCTAAGACTATAAGCCAGGACAATGGAAAATGCCATGTCACTTACATGTAGGCCTATGAGTCCCTACAAATGAGTCAGTTTGTAGCGTACACCGTCGGATTCATACGTTCTTGTAGAGATGGATAGGCGCAAAACTGCTATTAGAGCTATTTAGAAAAATGAATCAATTTTAACGCAGAAAAAGAAGTTCGGGAAGTGCTACACGACGAAACACATTTAGAAAAAAAATCAATGGTGGATTTGAGCGTGGATGGCCAGGAAATCTTCATTCTTCCAATCAAGTCACATCTTAGAACTTGAAGCGGAAGATCCTGAAGAATACAAATTGTACATGCGAATGCCGACGGAAATGTTGGAAACTCTTCATGGTTTAATCGCCTAAAATTGGCTTTCTGGCTAGGAAGGCACAACCACACGAAGCCAATGGACAAGACACCACCGCGCGCGTGGTGGGGGAAGCTATCGGCTCCGAAAAACTTGAAATTGTTCTATTTCACTGGCCTGGCTTGATCATTGTCTTGAGGACAATCTAATGCAGTGGATTGTCTCTATTTAGACGATACTTTTTTATTGGCTTATTATCTTGGCTTACTAAATTGTCTCAATTCCATAAGCCCTTAGTACGTGTCGTGCTGGAGTTATAAAATGATTTGTAAATCACAACTGTGAAAAGTCATTATACAAGTGCCCTAAATAAGCAAACTAGATAATATAATGTTCAAATAGCAAACACAGTAGGTACCTTAGACTCATATCATTCACAGAGGTAAGTAAACATGAGACATCTACTCAAACTTTGTACTTACATTATTACGACACGTATATTGTATGCCTTTGTTTTCAGTTCAGAGTAGGTAAATGGTTATCAAATGATTCGCATTTTCCTTACTTATCTACTGAGATATAACGAGGCTTGGGTAACATACGCTTGGAAATAGCCCTTGAGCTGTATGGCGAAACTTGCCACTGTACCGAGTATATTACTTTTTATATGATTATGAAAGTGCGGTTGCCTAGTACCTAATTATTTTGCAGTAAGTCGGTCGATTACACAGGATACTCTAATAGGATATCTTCCCAAACAATTGGTACTCTCAGCCAGTGCCAATTTTTATCAATTCGTGTAGGTATGCGTAAACCGTAAAAATAAAGGTTTTCATTCGACATCGATGGATGGTGTTGAATTGATTCAACGAAAACTAACGTCTATGGAAGACGCCCCAGAGACGACATTTTCAGGTCTGGAAGAATGAACTGAATTCATGGTAAAAGTTTTCGGCCGAATGTCCCTTCCACGGATTGGCGAGGTCATCTATTGAGGTCGATATCGACTGGTCTACTTTAACCTAGCGAAATCTAGTTGCCCTTTCATGAAAGAGGCTAAAGGAGATAGGGTTAGGACCTCCATCTCCTATGGTCTCTTTGTTTTGTACTAAATAAACTTTATTTATTTCTTAGACAGGCTGCCTGTCTGACCTCCACAGTCGCCCCGTGTAAAACACTAGTATTCAGCTGCATCCGGTAAGACTGGAGGCAGACCCCAAACATGGTTGGAAAAAGGCTAGGCAGGTGATGATTTTCTAAACTATATCCGATAAAGGCAGACAACATACCTGAAGTTACGACTTTTTTGATGGGTGTGCCCAGCGCGTTCTCGATGACTCGTACATCACGAACTAACTGCTGGAACTCTGTCGGAGTCAATGAGCACACGTGATCCGTGCCCTTCATTGTCTTCTCCAGGGTTATGTGTTTCTCCAAAACCTGGGTAAGGAGAAAGGTTAATAAAAGTGAAACACAATAGCTTGTATAGTGGTAACTAAGAATATGGTATTCATTGGTATGTATATTTCAGGTGTCGGGTGCTTTCGAATATCAATAAATAGACTTGTCTTTATAAAGATAGAAAAGCGTAGTGGGGTGTTCAGATAGATGAAGATTCTCGGTAGTTGGTAAATACAACTAAATTCGTGGGTGAGGTTCAAGAATTAAGTCTGTATCGTTTTTGGCAAAGAATAAGCTGCATATCTAGATAGCGACTTATTCTTTTAAGAGACATTGTTGACTGAATGCGTTAGTATCTGTAAACAACCACTTTTTTGTTGACTGAAAAGCGTTTACCGTCTTAGATTTCTGTACACGAACAATGTCGGTGTGGGCTAGAGAAATGAAATAATACGTGATAACGAAATTCAACTGGCCTGGGAACCCAAAAGAACACACAATAGTTCGTTCCGCCCTCATTCAATTGAATCGACGCAAACATTGTGATAATAAATAATCAACGCACAACAATAGGCACTTCAATCAAAAGACAAAAGCAATTGACTATAAACTACGTCGTCGACGTCATTGGAGTCTTCACAGTTTATTGAAAACTGAGGTCCTACCACGAACGGGCTGTCGCGCGTTCAATTTTGAACTTGGAAGTATAACTATATCATAATTATAGCATTTTTTTATTTTTTTACAAAAACACAAGTAGTTAACACTCATTTATATGAATACAGTCCTCAAACTAAATAAACAATATGTAATAAACGGGTACCCATTTCCAATCCAAAAACCGAACGAATTTATGTTACTTTAGCTCGGGCTCTTGCCTCCTCTTCAACTTCTTGTTAAGGAGAAATGTAACTAACACGCCAATACTTTGATGCTTTTGTTTGGCTGAAAATCATTGATAGCCAGACAATTCATAAGTAAAATTCACCGATACTATTTCTGTGTATCGACAACATCATAACAAACGTTATCTCATGTGTGGGTATATATTTTCGACATCATTTCGATAAACCGCACTTTATCATCTAAACCTGCTATCTATAGGTACAATATAAGGTAAACAGAACCGGCACACGATGTTCAAGTAATAAACAAAATATATTATACATGAAGGAAAACATGCAGGGAATGACTTATTACAAAAACATGATCTTTTAAAATATCTACTATTATTTCACATAAAATACTTCAAAACGGCATTTGGTTATGGACTAAATTTTGTTGAGAAGTTAGATACAGGTGAATAGGATGATACGGTTAGGTTAATCCATAAAAGATAATTTAATAATACATACCTTAGCTCCCAATGCGACTGAAGCAAGTGCCACAGCAGTCCCAACCTCCTGCCCGGAGTACCCAATAGGGCAATCAAACGTGTTCATATAGTCTTGGATCACAGTCAAGTTGCAGTCTTCATAAGGTACAGGATACGCCGATATGCAGTGCAACAGGCAGAAATTCTTATGCGTGGCCGATATTATGTCGTAAATAGTTTTAACTGCAGACTTATCGACCATCCCTGTTGAGATAATGAGTGGGACCTTTTTGGATGCGGCGTATTTCAAGAACAGCAGATTGTTCGAGTCACCAGAACCAATTTTGATGAATGGTGCCTTATTGTTGACTAAGAAGTCGAAAGAAACCTGAAATATTATGAAAAGTTTCGGTTAAATATTGCGGTTTTAGTTTTGTTATGAATGTATGATATAAGAAGTGGAAAGATGAGTGTTAAGCGGTTTACATATGCCTCTGTGCTGATTTGTTAATGCCCCTATATTAAAAAGAATTAGATATGTGACCATGTTACATTTGGTTAGAAATTCGGAAGAACATAACTAACCAGCGAATGGCTTCAGACTTGAAGAGTCTAATATTGTTAAGGCCGATCACTGCATGACAAAAAAATCTCGAACCGTCTCGAATCTCGTCGAAATCATGAATGCTACCGCGTAATAAACACCTAACGAAATATGCTGCACTATCTTTTTATCTCTCACCCCTCGTCTCGTCATCATCTGCCTAGCCTTTACTCAACTATGTTGGGGTCGGTTTTCAGGTCTAACCGGGTGCAGCTGATGACCAATGTTTTACATGGAGCGACTACCTGTCTGACCTTCACAATTTAGTCATTTGGACACAGGATACAGTCAGATTTTCTGGCTCCTGACTACCCATAACGACTATCAAAGATCTACGAATGACGACCGGGACCGGGTATTTGTGCTTTCTGAGCCACTCGGTACGAAATGGCCACTCAATCATCCATCTGCGGCAAGCGTAGCTTAGCCTTGAGTCCTTGACCTTTTACTTAGCTACAAGACCTCTAGTAATGAATTTAATAGCATGAAGTGTGAAAGTGTTTCGTTCGGTCTGATGCGGCCACACATTGCCATGCGAATCTTTAAATAGATACATAATAATATAAATATGTTTTGCATAGCGTCTAAATCTAGCGTTCGTGAAAACATTTTACCTCTGTCTTGACTGCTCAAAGAAAATTGTGGGCAATAGCCAATGAACTATTGCATTGGCTTGATTACCTACGTCTAGTATCGCTCCTTCAATAATTACCTAACTAAATAAAGTATGCTGAAAGATAACTTACCATGTCCATAGCCGAGGCTGTGCATAATATGCCTATTTCATGTGCATATTTGAACAGTTCCCTGTACTGACTCTCCGAGAACTCCAGGTGTCTTTTATGTTCGCCGTAAGTCTTGCCCCATGAATTGGGGTTATCGTACGGTCGCTCTAAGTATTTCTTTGTGAACTTCTCGTTGAGACAAGTCTTTTGAAACTTGACACAGTTGGCACCTGCATCCTGTAACGTCAATTAAGAAATATAATGGCCACCGTCTATATGTAATGCCCGGTACTTTGAGTACAATTTATTCTATGATAGAGTGTACCTACAGAGCGTTTATGCTGCTCACACAAACTTTCAAGTTCAAAATTATGGAAATCGATGAACCGATTTTAAAAACTTTGGCAAGGTATATACGTCTAAAGAGATAGTTGAGAGCATTTTTTGAAAAAGGAGTTTTAATGCTAATGTAGAACGATTTAAAGCTTTCTAGAGAACATTTTACGTTGTTAAGCCAAGTTCTTAGTACCTACCTATATTTTGTTTTGATGACATCATCTGCACAAACAGAATAGAAGAAAAAATTTACAATCAGTGTTAAGATGTTTATGATATAATCCAATGACAAAAGTAGTCTTGAAAGTAGGATGCTAAGCTACGTTATTAAACATACTGATTACGAAACGATGAACCGAGTGTGACTTAACACAAGCTAGTAGGTACCTAATCGTTAGATAAAATGTGTGTAGACAGCACATGCATCCAAATATGCTTCTATCTACATAGCACTGCATACATTTATAGGATCAATCAGGGTATGGTCGCAAAGCACTATCGAATACTTAAATTACAAGCCTAATAGGAAGAGAATGCTCGTTCTCTTTGTTTTGTTTTTCAACGTAAACAAAGCGAACAAATGTTTTCTTGCCACAATTGTATTGAAAAGTACCTTACCTTGGCTGCTTTTATTAACTTTTTTGCTATATCGATGTCGCCTTGATGGTTCTGTCCAACTTCCGCTATGATGAAGCACGGATTCCTGCCGCCAACTTTAACGTCGTCGTTTATCTTCACTTCTATCATGTTCATTGTCATGCTCGTTCCATAAAAACAAACAAAGCGAAACCGGCTTTCGGTTCCGACTGCGCGTAGGGTTTACACTGGCAGCGAAGGTTTATCGACCTCACGCTCAAGATCAAATAGGATAAATAAGGTCAATTCAATATAAGCGAGCAGCTCGTTGCGCGGTGGCCGCTCGAGTGTGCGCGTCTGCGCCGCCGACCCGTACCCGCACCCACTCCGCATGATAATTGATAAAACCTGTAGGTATGTACGACTACGTTCATGACCACTGGCATGTCCTGGATGAAGGCAAAAATACACAGACGGTATCGCAAAACATATTATTTATTGCTAATAAATTGCATTTCTCGAGACATACAAGTTTAAGAAATGACTATTTAATATTTATTATTATTATGTACAATAGCTGTCGAGTCTTTGTTTTAAATTTCAGAATGTTTACATTTACACTGATTATAATTCATCATGGTCAAACATCACATGAGGCCAGTTTTGCGATATCATTGTGATTTTTGAACCTATCGCCAATTGCTCGGTTGACTTTCGACTCTGTAGGTTTGCCGAGATAGTTGGATATGTATCGTCCCGCCGCAATGAGTTGGACGAGGTCTATGTGTGTGTTGAGTCCCAGGCCGTACAGGAAGTAGACCAGGTCCTCTGTGGCGAGGTTGCCGCTAGCCCCGCGCGCGTACGGACACCCGCCCAGTCCCGATATAGACGAGTCCACCGTTTTTATATCAAACTGCAAAAACAAGTTATGTTAAGAGGCTTGTCTGAGATGACGTAACTAGAGTCATGCGGGTGTGAGCTGTACAAACTGGTCAACACCATATTATTTTTATTTACAATGTAGGTAGGTTTCCAGCTGATCAAGATAGGAACTGATAAGTTTTATCAGCAGCAGTGGTATCATGACTTTGAGAGTGTATTAACAAGCTTGAAGAGATCCTTTATGAAAGATTCTAGAAGTACCTACCTATTATTATTCGTGTAATTGACGAACATTAATATGTATTTATGTAGAAAGACAATAACAAAACGTAACATAAACTGTGTGTTTATGTATAAAGTTAAGATTCACGAGGAGCTTTTAAAATATTATTTCGTATAAGGAAATATGTTTGGCATCTGACGGTTTGTAACTGTGGGGCAATCAGCACTCAATATGTAGACCGCGGCAATCATAGCAACATGCCCTGGTTTCGTCACACATTTTTTGTATGGCGATAAAACTTCATCTTAGAGTTGATTGAGTCTAATATTGACGTTGACCCCAGGTCATTTCTATATATATACCTAATAACACAAACATAATAACACCCCTCGGCTTTCGTTGGAGTTAAATACTAAAATTGAACTGAATAATTTTGTAATTTTACTACAAAAAAAGGCTGAAATTAGATCTTAATGTCTACCAAAAAAGACAGTGTTTTTGCTTATGTCTCCTTTCAAACGAAACAAAACGTGGGTAATCTATCAACAAACATTGACTTGTTTTGTCACAGCCATTTCTTACAAAACCCTAACATAAATATGTAGATAGATAAGTACCGACCTCTAATCCAGCCAGTAGGTTAGACAGAGCTTGTCCATATGTGTCGTGGAAGTGCAGGGCCAGTTGGTCAGGTTTGGCGACTGTCAGCACTTCTCGCATCAGTCGTTGCACGGATCCCGCAGTGCCTACGCCTATGGTGTCCCCCAAGGATACCTCATAGCACCCCATCTCGAACAGCTGTTCTGTTATCTGTTATAGACTTCATTATTAGAATAAGAGGCACTCACAACAGTATCCTGAAAACGAGAGCGGCACATACATCTTATGCTATATCCAGGCAATTTGTGCGGAGAATGATCTTCTAATTGGCATTTTTGTTTCTAGTAGTCGGGTCAACTAGGCAAAATGGATTCTTAAGTTTAAAAATTAATTTTAAGTAGGTACTTACGTTGTGCCAAATTACATTTTAGAATGTTTAATATGTCTTTTAAATTAACTTGGTAGGGATAGAGAAAACCTAGATGATATCGAGAATTACTAGGTAGGTACTACTTACTAACAGTCCTAGAAAGACAAATTAAAAATAGTTTTGCATAACCAGTTTATATTTTAATTCAGAATTATCCAATTGTTCTATATTTACCTACCACCACGTTATATTTATCACAGGAAAATTATTTCGATAACCTTTGTCCATTAGTCATTTGAAATTCGTTTAGTGCATATAAATGATTGATCACAAGTATTGTAAACTTCGAATTTTCTGGTAGACTCTTTGTACAAGTAGACCTAGCTTCTAATGAATGTCTCTGAGCTAATTAGACAGGTAAGCAGAAATTACCTTTTTGAAAGTATCTAACTGAAAGGTATTATATAAGTAAGTAAATTAGGTGATTTTGGGGTGCTAATTTTTGGATATCCTGGTGAAATTTCTCCCCTTGTTCCTTACTAAAAGAATTTCCAATATGTTTATAAGCACTACAAAATCTATATGAAACTATTTTTCAATTTCAGATAACAACCCATGCACCCGAAATTGGCACAAAGATGTAACTAGTGCCACACTACAAAAATAAAAAAAAAACAACTCATGCAAACCTGTATTTCAAACAAGGTTTAAGGGGTTTTATTAACGCACGCTACCACAAATTGTTCACCCCCAATGGAATGAGCGTGATAAGATATCGTAATCGAAATGAAATCATTCTCAGAACTGCAAAGTTTGTTTACACACGCAAAAGGTGCAAGATGTCATGTGTACGATAAAAAATATTTTAGTGTAGCCGTAAAAGTCAAATAACGTCTGGCTGAGCTGGTAATGCTGGTCTGGAATTTACGAATGACGTAAGAAATTGTTTACATTATGGAAAACAACATATTTTTTTAAATAAAGTAATCCTCGCCGCTTGTAATTTAAACACATTTTGTTACTGTCGAAAAACATTTGTATGTACCAGATGTTTCGTAATTTGTAAAAACTTAAACGTTTCGGCTTTTTGGCCACCCAGACGTGATGTGCTAACAAATGGAACAGACGCCAGCACATTAAGCTATACCAAAAAGTCAAATATTCCCAATTGAATATGAACCTTATTCTACTTCATTATAAAGTTAAAAATCTAAATCAAATAAATTTGACAGATTGTTGTTGCTAGATGTGCTGGCCTCTGTACCTACTTACATCTAGTCTGTTCTGTACATGTTATGTCAAGGAATTACCTTGGCGATGCCTTTCGGATGTATAGGTCCTTCGTAAGGGCAGCCAACGACACAGGACACATAGCCCCTCACCCTGAGGCCGTCTTTCACAGCTTGATCAGCCACCACCTTGAACCTTTTCAAGCCTTCTTCTACGGAACAGTTCAGATTCTTCTGAGAGAAACTTTCGGAACCAGCCGGGAATATAGCCACTTCTTCTACGTTGCATTGTTTCTGAATGGAAAATAGTTATCAAATACATTCACGTGTCTGAAGGGCTCACACAAGAGGGTTTTTTTTACCAGGGCGATATAGCGGTTCAAGTTCTATGGTGTCGCACCAAGCGCTTGGCTTCCACATTTATGTCTTTACCTGTGAAATTGCCGTTTACTGTACAGAGAGTTAAAGTCATTTTTATATAAATGTAAACTAATATTATAAAGAGGAAAGATTTGTTTGTTTGTTACGATTTAACTCAAAAACTACTGGTCCGATTTCAAAACTCTTTCGCCAATCGAAAGCTACATATCCCTGAAATGCTTTATTGCATTATTAAAAAAATTAAGGGTCCTTAGGCAAATTCAAGAGGACGAAGTCGCGGGCAAAGTGCTAGTATTTTTTATTTCTATCAATCAAAATAAGCACCCATGCTATCGATGCAACTCTGCAAAGGCATTTTGTATGTACTGCCTCTCGGTTATTGAATATTTTCCTTGGCAAGAATTTGTCCAAATTGTGGAAAAAGACGAAGTCTGTAGGCGCAAGGTTTGGTGGGTACGGTGGATGACGCAAAACTTACAACCCTAGCTCTTGTAGCTTAGAGACCGTCTGTTTACCGTATGAGGTCGAGGGTTGTCGTGTAGTAGGAGCAGCGGGGACGAGCGGTTAGCCAAGGCTGGCCGGAGTTTCTCCATCATTGTGTCCAGTTTCTCACAGTACACATCCGCAAAATGCCCATTTGGGAAACTGTAATGAATTATATCGGCACTAGACCACCAAACAGTAACCATGCCTTTTTTAGGGGTAAGTTCAAACCAATAGTGTTCAAACTAATAACGAGTCGTGCGTTAGTTTGTAGTGTTCATTCCGTACATGTAATTAATGTTGCGAGCCGTTTGTGCGGCATTGCTACCGCGAGAACTCGTATTCGGATTTTTATCGTGTCCATATTGATGAAAAAGAAAGAAATGTAGTGAAAACAAAACAATAATCAATACACAAACGCGAAAATAGATTTTCCATTAAAAAAAAAAACCTTTTAATTACCCCGACTGCAAGGAAAGGGTTGTTTTTCGCGCCGGTAAAATAAAATAAAATATTCTTTATTACCTGATATCTTCCAAACTACTGAACGGATATATTTCGTTAGGGTATCGTTAGATTCGTCTCATTAGTCCAAGTGTTCTTAGATACGTGGCGAAAAAAAAAGCAGCTGGGAAATGCCATTGTTTGAAGATTCAAAAAAAAATTTTTTTTCTAAATCTATAATATGGGTATCAAATTCAAGGGCTTATTTTAAGGATTCTAAAAATGTATATCATCACAGTAATAATTGAAAAATAAATATAAAAATAAATCGCGTAATAAAAATATTTTTATAATTCAAGGGCTTATTTTAAGGATTCTAAAAATGTATATCATCACAGTAATAATTGAAAAATAAATATAAAAATAAATCGCGTAATAAAAATATTTTTTTCTTCGATATGTGCAATGTGGGTATCAAAATAAAGAGCTCATTTTAAGGATTCCAAAAAGGTATTACAATGCCTTAGTAATGTAATAATAATACAAAAAAACCGCCCAAATGTGTGGTTGGAAACGCGCATTGTATAGGGCTCCGTCATCCGTCGGCGTCGTTGCCTTAGCTTACCCATGCAGTTCATGTTCAGTCCCCATATTATATATTTTGAAATTGTCGTGCCGTATTAGACACCACCGATGCGATTGTCGCTTTGACGTCATTGAAAAATAAATAATAATAATAGGTAAGTACCTACCTATCTATAACATTTATCAATATCTAATTATTTTGTAATGTAACTTAATATTACTTTATTTTAATTAAATCAAGGTATAGTCTAACCCGACCCGGCTTCCCATGGGCCTATAGCCTTCCTCGATAAATGGACTATCCAACACAAAAAGAATTTTTCAATTCGAACCAGTAGATCCTGAGATTAGCGCGTTCAACCAAACAAACAAACAAACAAACTCTTCAGCTTTATAATATTAGAATAGATTTATACTGATAGTTTTTTCATTCACCAAATAAATTTGACAATTTCGACATATTTTTTCATTAAACGAAACGTGAGTATTGTTGCAACACAGTGAGTTAATTCGTTTTTCTCAATCTACTATTTCAACATAGGCCTAGTACCTATTAAACAAAGTTGCTTTCCGCCTTCAGTCCCTCAGTCATGTCGCTTTGATCTTTTGAATTTAATGCGGTTTTATTATCAGATAGATCGATTCAAGAAGAAGGTTTAAATACGTGTAGTTTGATATTGTTTTGTGATAATTTGTTGAAATATAACGATAATTGATCAACATTTCAGGAGAAATCAAGCACGGTAACCGTGCGAAGCTGGGGCGGGTTGCTAGTTTTATATAATAATAATAATAAAAATGATTTTTATAAGTTTTTTTTTAAATTACCCTACCTGTGCACGGTATTCATAACTGAAAAGTAACAAATAAAAAAATAAATTAGAAAAATAAAAAACCCGACTGCGGAAAAAGTAAACTTTATATAAAAACTGAAAAGAAATAAACGATTTGATCAGTCGGGACCCATTAAAATCTAGACCGGTTCAAATCTTCCCTATAATGGGTCCCGACTGATCAAATCGCTATTGGCGTGGTTTTCATTTCAATGGTATAGTTATTCAACATTACTAAACATAATTCTAGACTACAGGACTTGTTTATTTCTTTTCAGTTTTTATATAAAGTTTACTTTTTCCGCAGTCGGGTTTTTATTTTTCTAATTTATTTCTTTTTTGAGTTTATTGCCGGCCATACATAAATTACGTTTCAAATGACCAGTATTGTAAAACGGCAAATTCATAGGTAGGTAAAGACCTATTATATCTAGAAGTAGCACTTTCATGTTTCCGGGGCGCCTAAAACGTTAGTTTCTGTGCTGAGTACATATTAACAGAGTCATAGTGACCTAGATCCAAGAACGACCTAAGGTGGCGACTAAAAATGCATAAAAATGGGTTGGCCTCTAGTACCTAATGACAAAAAATTTTCCATGCTTAAGGTAGGTATAAGCTAAGAGAAGAATAGACAATTATGTATAATAAGATCTTACAGCTGTTTCATAACCCTTCAGATTAGGCACAAGCACTGGGTAATTTACTCCAGGGGCTCTCGGGAGATTTTTCATGACATCAACTCCATCGCTCATTTGTTTCACCCATTTTGGACTCACGAAACTGTTGGCAAAAATATTTGCAATAGGGTATTACACCCATTTTTGAAAAGTGTCTCAATGACATTCTGTAGTGCTAATATGCCACCAAAAAAAACACAAAATTTTTATTCAATCGAAAAATGCATCTAAATTTTAAATTTTCAAATTTCGCGCGTAGTTTGACAAAAACGCCTCTTACTGGACGCCATATTGCTCAGTGAAAATGACGTCAGTTCGTTTTGTATCAAATGACCTCATATTAAATATGATAATTGTATATCATTTAAAAATAATTAGAAGCATATTTTATAATAGGTGTAATAATGAAAAAATTACGTTGGTTACGAAAATAATAAAAGTACAAAGCCTATATTACACCAATCGGTTGACTGACAGTTGTTAATTTTTTGTTTACACAGCCGTACGGCGTAATAACATGGCCGCTACTATTTCACGATGTTTTGTATCAGATTAAAAATACTGAAAACATTGAATTGAATTTAAAAATTTGTTTTGTTATTTTATGAACTAAAACTTACATTTTCCGACTGCTTTATGCCTAAACTGTCTCAATAACATATTTATAGATTTTTTCTCGTATATAGTAAAATGCCCTATTCCATATTACTTGCTTTGCTGAACAAGTCAGTACTCTGTCAAGATAAAGAACTAGTAAGTATAAAGCAACCTTCAAACCGAGTTTTACAGACAAAAATCTTACAGTTTGTAGGCAAAGGGGTTGTGGGGCTTTTTCTTTCCATTGTTGTATTTATAGATGGAATCCGGTACCGCGGTCCCGGTCCCAACAGCTCCCGGCGACCCAGGCAAAGTATGAAGCGGGTTGCAAACAATATCATCGATAAACAATTAGTTGCGTCGATGAGTAAGTTCCGTACAAACCCTACACTAACTCTTGTAGGGCAAAATCTGAAGGCATTTACCTAGTTGTTTTTACTTTAAATTATAATATAGTGATTAGATTGTCATCACAGAATACAAGTGTAGGCATTGATTTTTCTATTAATTGGACCAAAAAAAAAAACATTTTTATAAAAAAGAGAACCACCTTCAAAAACTAAAAAGTGATAAATAACTTTAGCATAAATCACACATGAATTTAGTTTCGGAAGTCGGTGGCTTTGTTCTGTTTGTTGTTTTATATTGCCGCACCACATCAAAATCGGTTCAGCCAAACGGGAAATAATCGCGGACATACATACAAACATACATACGTAATAAACATATGGGTCGAACTGAGAACCTCCTTTTTTTAAATCGGTTAGAACAGACAAGATTTTAGCTAGGAGATACCTACGACGTGAAAAATAAATCAGAACAAGAGTTAATTAGTCATTAATGATTTCAATCGTGGAAAGTTCCTTAACCCAACGCCTTAAGTGCTAATTGTACAAGTCGATAACGCGATAAGTTCAAAACTGTAGTTGCTACGACCATGTTTGAATCAATGACAAGTTTCGTTATGCAGTGGAAACATAATTTGATTGGAAGAAATCCAATTAAGATTAGAAATACTATGAGTGTCATGTTACTATCTAAGGTAGTGTGATTTTGTTTAATTATTATTACTTATATCAGAGGTTCCCAAAATTATTTCGTCTAACGCGTACTTTGAAAAACCTTAAAAACCTCCTATACATTATACAGCAATGCTATTCTGTTACAATCTCCCTCGGTGAACACCTAGGTGAAGTGAGCTGTCATCCGTCCCGATGCTAGGGATTTACAGAGCACTACAATCGGATGACAGCTCACTTCACCTAGGGGTTCAACGAGGGAGATTGTAACAGAATAGCACTGCAGGATTGCACAAATAAATCGTACAATATTTGTTCGCGCCAAACGTGAATTATAATTGAACCTTCTAATTTCATTTTTATTTTTTCTTTATTTTTACTATATGAGGTACTGTAGAGTGTGTCTATACTGTACGTAGACTCCCGGTCCTTATAGTACCTACCTACATAAAAAATCCGGCAAGTGCTCAGTTTGGCCGCAACAATACTAGATAAGATATACCTATTTTTAATACGTGTCTTCGAAGGTGGGGACCTCACCTGCGAGACTTGAAGACACGAATATTTTTTAGTGTTTGATACAGTTACCGGCACGTAAGTTGGCAAGATATTTGTAGTAGGGGAAGTTCGCGCATGTAAAAATGTATGAAATTGTGCGTGCGCGATCTTCCCCCACTACAAAATCTCTTGCAAAGTTACGTGCCGGTAGTTATACCTATTACTAAATATCTTAAGATATAAATAGCGTTGTGAACGCATTAAAAATAATAAATATTTTTAGTTTATATTTATACAATAAAATAGGATATAAATATGAACTAATAAAGGGATGTTGTGTAGTAGGAGGATTTTAATTTCAGTGAATTTTAAAATATGAAGTACCTAGCTGAAGGTACAAATCACCCATCGCCCCTTTAAATCACATCAGCACCCCCCAATTTTTTCTAGGCCCCTTACCGCCCTCTAGGGTTATCGCCCACTTTGGGAAAGACTGACTTATATGTACACATGACACGACTACACGTCAAGCCGAGCGCTAGTCGAACGAACTATCTTATATACTTCCTACTTAGGTACTATTATGAATGCGAAAGTTTGAGAGGATAGATCAAAAAGTATAATAATATATATGGGATAGATGGAGGTAGCTGAAATTTGGCGCACATACTTAGTAGATATTGATCTAGTTTAACGACGTTGATTGTCCAATTCCCGTAACTATATTTTAACTATAAATTTTTAAATAACGTGAATGTACACTTTCGATGATTTGAATTAAGATTGACATTTGCAGTAGTTACGCAGCCGTAAGTTAATTTAGGATTGAATTTTATGCATACGAAGTTGTGGGCAGAAGCTAGTTTGGTACATATACAGACAAACACGGACATCAAGGGGCGGCATTGGGGGGTTGTCTGGGATCTCTGGAATTTATTTATTTATTATTTATTTATTTATCCTCTTACATCTATCTTTACAGGCGTTAACCTAATGCGACAGTGTAGTTATAAACAAATATGTACCTAATTTTAATTAATAAAAGAATCTAAATACTAATTACCACCCTAGAAATGACACTTTAAACCTAACTTATTAAACCTTATATACCTAACAAAAAAAATATAATGTTATAGTCTATTTACATAACTAACTACATTTAATAGAACTCTTGCGAATTCACTCATAGTGCACGAAAAAATGTCCAGTCTCTCATGGACTTCGTTCACCACACGGATTGTTCGGGTGAGAGGTGCTTTCGCCAGTAGATTGGTTCTGGACACAGGTACGTTTAACAGTTGCGGGTGTCGTCGCCTCCACACATATCGGTCCGGCACGCTAAGATGTAGGTGACGCAGCACTCCCGGATTATATGCTACACCGCGCAGTAGCTTAACTATATACAGCGCGAGGCTAATCGAATCGACGAATCTCTTGTTCTCCTGGGATCTCTTGTTTGGAATCTCTGGGGGGGGGTTCCCCCCCCCCAGAGATTCCAAAAGCTTTATGTGCCTTTGACTGTATTTGAAAATCATACTATGCTCTTGCAGACAAAAATATTCATCAATCAGGAGGGTGTACTTTAAGTATCCTAAGTTACTCCTTATAAGAAAGTCGCGTCAAAATCGGTCCACCCGTTTCATAGATTAACGGGAACAGACAGACAAAAATTTTAAAAAATGTTTTTTGTTATAAGTAGACGTGTGAGTGTGGAGTGTGGAGTGGAGTACCTATAGACTTTCATTTGCATTCAGTAAAAAGCTGTATTTTAGTACCTACCAAAGTATAATAATAGAATACCTGCACTCATTCCAACTCATCCCATAAAAAAGTCCTTTGTTTTATTATGTTATTATGCCTATTGGCCTTGGATATATCCACCCTATCCTATTGTGATCCTTACAAAGACTATTTGAGACCAACACTTAGAAAAATATGTAATTCAATGACTGCAGTTGGCATGCATAATTATTTTCTGTGTGTGAATGGAGGGTTACCTAACAATAGAAGAATATGTAACAAGTTTCATAATGACTGACTGTATAATGGAAATGTATGCTAATTGAGACAAGTTTGGTGCTCAACATAAAAACTATGTTATATTGAATTAACAAGTTGTGTAACAGGACTGGGGAAAATAGCCAACATTATGTTATATTTTTGTTGTTGTTGCAAACCAAATGTTTCCCACCAGTGGTATGGCCGGTATAGCCAGTGGTATGGTGGGTCCGCAATTAACAATTTTGTTCTGAAATTTTAATTTGATGGCATGATGACAATAACAGGTGCCCCGGTTATTGTCATCATGCCATCAAATTAAAATATAATACCTTGCAGATTCAATATGTTTAATTCCAGCTGCAGCCAGTTTATTTATGAGTTCTATTTTGATGTCTGTAGGAACAAATTTTGACTCATTTTGAAGTCCATCTCTTGGGCCCACCTCATAAATTCTGATTTGAGGCACAGCTGTACTCTGAAAAAATGGTCAGTGGGCCATCATAAGGTGTCAAACTTAAATTTCAGTCAAGATTCTTAATAGAGAATAATTATTACAATAAGTACCTAAGGAAAGTTTATACGGACATTCAGGACGGTACCGATAATTATTACCATGCAAATCGCAAAAATTAATTCTAAAAACAATTTTGTTAAACCACAGAATTAACTATTTTATCGAATTGTTTTACTTACAAGACTACGATGAAACAAACTCTTTACAATATTGTAGTTTATTGTTTTGGTAACGTGTGTCATTTTAACTACTTTTACGTAATATTAAATAATTATTTCTCAGATACGCAAAGTGAAGTGAACATCGTTTACTTTTGTTATCAATCATTATCAAAAATTTGAAGATGGAATGGAATGTCATGTTTACTTACGAATTTGTATTAAAATTTTGTTATCAGTAACTTATTACTGTCAGTGTCACTGTCACTGACAAAATGACATACTTCTTACAATAATGACACAAGATGAACAATCAAGTACATACCATGAAGATACAGGTAACAGCTTCATGCAATGCAATACTTAGTTACTAGCGACCCGACCCGGCGGCGGCGTCGCATGGGCCTATAGCCTTCTTCGATAAATGGGCTATCCAACATAAAAAGATTTTTTCATCCCACCATCTCGGAAAGAGTATTTTTAATCTTCAATATCTGAGTGGAAAAGCCGTTTTTATTCTCTAGAGGATAAAGTAAATTTATCTTCAATATCTGAGTGGAAAAGCCGTTTTTATTCTCTAGAGGATAAAGTAAATTGAATTTAGAACATCGTGTGCACTAAGTTTGTGAATTAAAAAAAAACATTAAACCTATTTACTGCTACCTCTATGGTGCCGAATAATACAACTTTTTTTTAATTTGTTAAAAACTCAGACTTTGTAAACGTTTTTTTTTTGCATTTAGTCATTTCCTCGCTGAGGTGGAATGAAAAGTTACGTGTTGCACTCGAGTGCAAAGATTTTTCACCTCGTGCTCTTTTGATTCCCTCGCTAACGCTCAGGATTCTAATTTTGAATCACTCGCTGCGCTCGTGATTCAATTTTAGAATCCTTCGCTTGCTCGGTCATCAAAATTGAACACGCGGTTAAAAAGCAACTTTGCACTCTTGTATAACAAATAACTATTCCAATTCGAACCAGTAGGTAGATAGAGAATCAAATAAAAAAAAACTCTTCAGGTTTTTAATATTAGTGTACTTAAAGACATTAATGATGACACATGAGGAGTGAAGAAGGATACCTCGGTTTTTGTGTCATTATTTCTTTGTTTGTATTTGATGCCCCGAAGCACAGTAAAGATATCTAACAGTATTCTATCTTCATACAAACGGTCGGAACGCGAGTCGTACCTACACTTTTCAAGTTAGTAGGTAAATTACTATACCGACAGTCTCGAATGCGCCGCTGTGGCAAATATATTGTGTTGTTGTTGGTTGCTTGAATTCGTCAGTATCGCACCCAGAGATAACATTTTTTAAATTTCCTGGAAACTCCGAAAGACTATGTTCCTGAAACTTAATAGAGTATAAAAAAATGACTACCAGACTATAGGTACCTGCTAGACTATTAAAAAAATGATATGCCTACTATAGTACGTAATTTGTTTCTTTTTTTAAGAGGTAAGTAGGTATTTCGCTTTTTCTACCGAGTAAAGTACCTGGATTAATAAACAAATAAGTGGATAGGGTGCAAAAGCAACCTACCTACGCTCGCGTTAAAACGAACTGGGAAGTACCTAGGTAGTTTCTTAGGCTAGGCTATCTACCTACTTATGTACTAGCTACTTACATATATTATTGAATTAAACAAAATCTAATATATAAAATTCTCGTGTCACAGTTTTCGTTCTCGTACTCCTCCGAAACGGCTTGACCGATTCTGATGAAATTTTGTGTACATATTGGGTAGGTCTGAGAATTGGCCAACATCTATTTTTCATCCCCCTTTTTCCCCCCATTTTCATCCCCCATCCAAATGTTCGGTAGATCGGGACAGGACAACGTCTGTCGGGTCAGCTAGTATCATTATAAATTAATGAATACGAGAGTAAATGATAGGTACAGACGCCAGCACATCCCCAATAGGGTATTACACCCATTTTTGAAAAGTGTCTCAATTAAATTCTGTAGTGCTAATATGCCACCAAAAAAAACACAAAATTTTTATTCAATCGATAAGTGCCATAAAAATGCATCTAAATTTTAAATTTTCAAATTTCGCGCGTTGTTTGACGAAAACGCCTCTTACTGGACGCCATATTGCTCAGCGTAAATGACGTCAGTTCATTTTGTATCAAATGAGCTCATATTAAATATGATAATTGTATATCATTTAAAAATAATTAAAAGCATATTTTGTGAAAGCTGTAATAATGAAAAAATTACGTTGGTTACGAAAATAACAAAAGTACAAAGCCTATATTACGCCAATCGGTTCACTGACAGTTGACAATTTTTTGTTTACACAGCCGTATGGCGTAATAACATGGCCGCTACTATTTCACGGTGTTTTATAACAGATTAAAAATACTGAAAACTTTAAATTGAATTTAAAAATTTGTTTTGTTATTTTATGAACTAAAACTTACATTTTCCGACTGCTTTATGCCTAAACTGTATCAATAACATATTTATAGATTTTTTCTCGCATAGAGTAAAATACCCTATTGAATATGAACCCTACGCTTTTGTAATAAAATTTAAAATCTATCAAAGAAATTTGTCAGATTGTTGTAGCTTGTGCTGGACTCTGTATCTACCTATTTAGTAAGATTTACATTATTAATTACTTTTTAAGTAAGATTTTGTAGTCGGTTGTTAGAGATTTTGTCAGCTGTGTTTTGCATTTTGGTTAAGTAAAAAGTAGGTGTTGAAGTTTGTGTTGTAATTTTTTTTTTGAGACGCCTTGAATGGCTGCAACTTAGGCGCAAAATATATCGTTCAGTTTTAAATTTATAAGGGTGGTTTTTTTATTAAATCTTCTAATCAAAAACATAGCATGCATTTTTATTGAACACTTTATTACTGCTACTTTATTTCATTTATGTATTTCGTTTCTATTTTAATTAAATGAAAAATATTATATTCCTATATTTACAATCACAAAACTAAAAGGAAAATAAAACACTACAAATTTATAATCACAAAACTAGAAAGAAATTAAAACACTACGCGGGACAGCCCTATGGCATGTTAAGGTACTGCGCGCGTATAGGTAATTATTTCCAGGACAGGGCCGAGTCACAGTACTGTTAGATATCTTTACTGTGCCCGAAGCTTGCTGAAAATATTACTATGATAATAGGTATTTAAAAACTATTTTGCTCATTGATCATCACCTAATGTGATAGCTCAAAAGATACGTATTCGAAACGAAACGTCTAGTGTCTGTCATGTCATTTCACTGATGAGGTTTCCTTTGGTTAGCTGTCATACATAGTGTCATTGATTGCTGTCAAAAGTTAACACTGTGTAGTGTGTTCATTGCGGCGTTTTCTTGTTGCAAACATTTTTTTGAAAGATATCATAATTATTAGTAGAACTTAACAATGGGTTGAGTATTACTGTAGGATAAATGAAATACTTTCGTGTCAATAACATTTAAACACGTTTTAACTGAACATTTCTTAATTTCAGCGGTGACCAGTGCCACGTCTTTCGTGTTATCATCAATTTTAACCCTGCTTATATTTTCGGGAATGCAGATGTACAAACCAGTCCTGATAAGATCGCCAGTTACTATAATATTTGGTGGCTACCTTGGTTCATTGATGTTCTTGTTCTTCGTTACTGTATCCTTTTCTTACACTACTATTTGTTAGCTATGTTGATGTTTCAAACAATAGTACCCGCCTATTTTACTAGTTAGAACTGTCTCTGTACATTTTTCACTGAGGAACTAAATTTTAACACAATTGTTTTCCTTAATAGTCTATTTTGAGGCAATGCAAATCTGCCTGCTATATACTAATACTATGGATTGTATTGAATCTGAAATAAATGTATTATTATTATATTCCAAATAATTCTAACTCCACATACCTACTTATTATATACTAAAGTTTTTATTTGTAACATTGTATTTGACTGATTTATCCTTAACTTAACATGACATCACAGGCTATTGGTAATCTCGAAGCAACTATGTTTGGCAAGAACTTCCAGCTGAAGTTACCAGAAATAGTACTATCTATGGCAATATCATTGATTGCTGCCGGCATGGTACACAGAATCTGCTTCACTACATGGTAACTAATATTTAGCATGTGTTGTTTTAAAACATTACTTATCTTTATTGTTTGTGAAATTTTGAAATGTCTATTTAATTATTGACTTATCTTATTTTTTGTACTTGTATGCACACTTCTCAACTTTTTTTATTGTGGCAACTAGGAACTAATATGTATGGTTCAAGAGAACAGTCACTTTTGAACTATCCACACTTTCAAATACTGATTTTTTTCATATTCTTGACCATGACATGTTTGGTAGAGAAACAACAAATTTGGGTAGACAAACTGGATAAAACTGATTAATAGAATAATTGTTCATCACTGATGTATTCATTGTCTTTCAGAAGAGGCTCTCTGTAAGATACTGATTGGCTCAGGCTGCTAATGAACCTGGGCAAAAATTGTTAAAACCCTTTTTGCATGTAGTGCAATCCTATGAGAAGAACTAAAGTTATTTTATACATATAACAAATACTTCTTTTTTTTTCCAGTTTGATATTCTCCTTAATAACAATCTACTACATGAACAAGTTGTCACAGAAAGCTTATGCAACAGCAGCCCCTGTAGCAGCACCAGCCAAAAGTAGACGCCACAAATGAATTGTTAAAATTAAGTGATTTTTGTATCCCTATCTTATTACAATCATCTCTATCATGAAGTGTTTTATTATATAACTGGCAGCTCTATTAAATATTATCTTGCAAATTAAAAGCTGTTATTTGAAAAATTGTTTATTGAAAAAATTAGTTTCTGAGACAAAAGTAGACATTCAATCTGGTGGTATAAACATACTTTCCTCTTAACTGTTTAATATAATTAACTTAAGAGTAGGTAGTTTAACCTAATATAAAAATAAATTATCTATTCAGTATTCATTAAATAAATAATCATCTAATTATCAATAAAGAAGAAATTCAATAACAAGTACAAACCACGAAGTAAGTATAACAGTTACCAATACTTATTTTGTGGTAAAAACTCATATTTTCTCATTTTACTTTTGCCTTTAGAATTAAAATACATTCTACTCTTAATTTGTTCCTTCTGCTTTTTGAACAAATATCACATATAATAATAATATTAAAGGAAAATAGTATATGATGAATCAACTAATAATCTATTCTATTTACTTACCTACTTTACATAGATAAGTCAATGACACTGTTAAAATTATACTAAACATTCCTCAGATCACCATGAATCAAATAACATATTTTGTTACAAATATCTATAAAAGTTTATATTTTAGTAAAAGTAATACTTCAATGTTAGTTAAACATAAAAATGTATAGACATCAATCAACAAAAACAATCTACACTAACTTTTAATTATTGCACAAAGGCATTTCTTACAAAATAAGTATGATTTATGTACCTAAATTACATGAAAAGTTTGTATGATTTGCACTAAACAATATTTGAAATCATGTTAATACCACTAAGTAAATGAAAAATATTTTAACAAATAAATAATAATGATCAACCTCATTGAATTAGATTTGGATGGATTCCTTAGGTACTTGTGTTTCGAGTCACATTTGTTAAGGCTTTAGAATTGTTTGGGCTATCTATGAAGACATTCAATGCCTTAGTCATTCTTATTATACATGCCTACTTATGAATCATACACGCCTATTGCGTCATGATGATTGTAAGACAGATCAGCCCTTTGTGTGAAGAAGCAATAAGCAATAACATTATATAGACATGAAGAATGTTGGATAAAGTTAAGTAATTCACAATTTACTTTAATTCCAATTAATGTTTGTTAATATTTTTTATATGAACAATAATTCAATATCACAATCTTTAATTATAGGTAAACTTTAAAAATAATGTCTTTTTATTACAATGTAGGTGTTTAGGTACTGTTATAAAACGGAAGTTTTTATTTTTACACAATAATTATAAATAACTTTTGGCACAAACTTTAGAATTGTCCAATTTGTGTATACAAATGAGAAGTATAAATTGCTTTACAAAATATCATGGCAGTGAGTGGGTAATTGTTACACATTCTTTGATTACTCAATTAAAATTGTAGACTACTAAATATCAATTATTTGAATCTGACCTTCTACAAAAACACAATACCAGCAGTAAGTTTGTTACAGACCATTAATTTATCATTGTGATTATCATCTTGTTTCCTAAGATTTGGAAATGGAATGGCAGATAAGATAAGTTATGTAAAACTTTCATTTATGAACAACCAAATATTTCAAATAATAATATCTATCACAGACTTATTCAAATACATAAGGCACTAAGTTTGTATGTGATTAGATCTTTACAGTGAAAGTTTTTAAGCATTTTGATTATTCCTTTATAATTAGTACACATAACTCTCCCTACTATTTAGATATTGGTGTCACTGGATACACAAGTGATTACCAAATACTCTTACTTTAATGGAAAAATACTATAATTCCAATAATAAATCTTGTTCATCACTCTAATAAGTATACAATACTAAAATAATGCAACTTAAATAATTAATAAAGAAAGTTTCTTTAAATAATTATATCAGTATTAATCAAACAAACATTGAATAGAAGGCATGCCACATTAATCATAATGTGATAATGCACTGGAATTTTTTAGGTAATTGCATAAAATTTATTTGTTTCTAATATGCATGCTGTTATTTCTAGTGTAAGGGTTCTGTAAAATTCTTGGTGTTGTTTCCATTACTCTGAGAAGCAGTTCATCAAGATAGTTTTCGAGATCTTTATTCTTTTTTTTCTGATACTCAACATCTTTTTGCAAATTATAAACCATGACCATTAAGTCTTCTCGTGATTTTCCATCAAAGTCCTTCATAATTGATTTAGGGATGTTGTTCAATGCTGGATTAATAGAATCTTCCTCTGCAATGTTCTCTTCCCCAACAATAATGCGTTCTTCCAATAATTTCTTTTGTTTATTATTATTGCCAAATTTCTTGAAGAACTTAGGGCTTGGTCTCTCCTTTAAAGAACTTGGACTATCAAGTTTCTTATTCCTTTCTAGACTTGAAGACTTTTCTCTGTCAATAGCTAGTTGACTGTTAGATTTCCTCTTTGAGTAAAGTTTCTGTGACCACTCATCATTTTTGTCAATGACCTGTGCTGGCAGCTGTGGAGGAGTGAAAGTGTCAAGGCTCAGCCGTACAGGTTTCTGTGGGACCGGTTTTTCTGGTGCTGCCAAGTTACTACTTGTAGATCTTCTCAAAAATTCACCACCCCCTAGATTTTCCAATGAAGCATTCACAGGTGAAGGAGTGTATTTATGTCCCCGTGGTAAAGTTTGAACATTGAGTGAGCTACCAGAGCTTTTATGGGATAAGTCATCAAAAGCAAACTCATCATCATCTTCACTAATAACCCCAGGGTCAGCTTCTCCTGACAGACGTTTGGGAGTGGAATGATCAGGAGTTGAAAGTGTTGAACTCTTAAGGTTGCCAATACTACCGCTCAGAGATGATGAATCACTTTTCTTATCTTTCTTATTTATGTTCATTTTAGAACCAAGATTTTTAGCAAATTTTTTAAGGCTTTTACGTTTTTCAATGCTGCCAATGCTCATAAGACTGCCACCTACATTCTGAGCGATACTGGACAAAGAAGACCTATGTTTATCTTTTTTACTTAAATCAGTTAAACTTCCTTCTTTTACAGTGAAAGCAATTTTCACCTCTAACTCGCCTCTTGGCTTATCATTTTCTTTACCAGATTTTCCATGCAGGGTGTACCAACGGCTTCTTGGCCGCTCGTAAACATCGAGGTCTTTTAACGGAATCGATACTTGACCTAGTAAATGGTCCTTTAGCAAATCTTCATCGTAGATCTTTAGCACAATCTCAGCAGTATTTCCCTGCGAAGGTATTCGTAACTCACATTCTTCTACCCATTCGACATTCTGTGTCGCTTTGTGTTTGACGGAAGTTTGGAATTTATCTTTACCGAGAGAGATTGTAACAAAACAGTTATTAACACCGTTTTTACCTTTGATCAAAAGTCCTCGAGCCCGTTGAATAGTAACTTGAACATGAGTCGGATCCCACATCTTGGTTTGTTTAATTAGATCACTACACTACTAATGAAGATTTATAAACTATAAAAATATCATCGAAAACAACGTAACGATGAGCTGTCGACCGTCACTTTACCCATACATAAGTCCATTTACTTTTTTTTTTTAATTCATACGACGTTTTGTTCACTAGAAACGGGCAAGTAAAAGTAAGAAGTTATACAGCCTTTCTGGTTTTAATTAGATTTTTATAAACCTTACAAAATGATATCATCGTAGATAAAATAATTATATTTTTTTCGATTACATTTATGCTCTGTTTAATGGTTGTTTTTTATGACTCACTGCTGCAAGTTCGCTTTCGGTCGGGACCGTGTAGAGAGCTACATATCAGTGTAGGTGTCGCTAGGGTAGCGACATATAGTAGGGAGAGTTAATAGTAACATAGTTTCAGATTGTTTTTGTTTCACGTTACGCCATCTATAGTTTGTGAATGTAACAAAAAAAAAAAAGAGTTTTCTGAAGAATACCTTTTTGCTATTGGCATTTTTGAAAATCTTTTTTCATCTCTTTGGATTACCAAAGAGGTTTGCACAATTATCACAAAACGAAATGTCTCCAATTTACACAGAGAATACTGAAACCAGTTATGTGGTCTACCTATAATAAATAATAAATATAGTAAGTAAGTAGTAATAAATAATAATAGCACCACGGATGGTCTGTTTTGTTCATTCTACTTGAGGCACAAGATGCCATAGAATTTTTTTTTAACCTCTCCAAGGCATTTGGTTGCATAAATCATGACATTACTTTTGAAACTTGAGCATTACGGACTACTTAGGTATAGACTTGCGCTTAGTATAGTAAAATCTTATTTGAATGATAGACAGCAGCAAGTCACATGGGTGAATTCACTTGGTTTAACAGTAGAAAGGGGGGTTCCACAAGGCTCAATTTTAGGTCTTTTTCTCTTTGTGTAGGTATATTAATGATCTTCCCCATCTAATGAACAATCAACCACAGATGGTATTATTTGCCGATGACACTTCCTTAAGTTTTAAGATAAATAGACGGATATATAAAAGTACTCTGTGACGGGGCCAGAATCTCCAAAAAAAAAACGAAATGCATCAGATTTGCTTTGCCAAATGTCAAAAGTAGTGATTGTGATACCTATAGTATTGAATTAAGAGAAGCTGGATTTCTGGAATTCGTCGAAAAAATACTGTTCTTCTGGGGTCACGCTCGACTCAAGACTACAATGGGGTCTTATTTAATATCTCTCGTAGGATCGTTAAGTTTGGCAGCAACTGTCAGAAAAATCCGGCAATTTACTGATGTAAATACCGCGAGGCTGGTCTACTTTTGTTACTTTCATCGTATAATCTCTTACGGTATTTTACTGTAGGGACGAGCTGCAGACATCACGTCTATTTTAATTCTGCAGAAAAGAGCTATCAGAGCCATTTACAATCTGCGTGTACTCGATTCTCTAAGCAAATTATATAAGGAAATCAATGATATTAAATTAAAAGGAAATCTAATACCTTTAAAATCTAATACCTTTTGTATGCAGGGGGTTTCGGGGGCGATAAATCGATTTAGCTAGGGTTCACTTTAAAAAAACACGATTTGCAAAAAAAAAATAAACGAGCAAAGCTCGGTCACCCAGGTATGTACAGAGGCCAGCACATCAAGCTACTACAATCTGTCAAATTTCTTTGATAGATTTTCAACTTTATTACAAAATTATAAGGTTCATATTCAATTGGGAAAATTTGACAGTTAGGTATAGCTTGATGTGCTGGCGTCTGTACTTATTATAATGATGGCACCGGCACCTTGTCAATACATCTTGCAAACATCATGTACGCTAGAAAAAATCTGCATCTTTTTAGTAAAAGAGACATCGAGACATCATTATAATACCGTACTAGAAATAGGGACCAACTAGTGCAACCAAGTAGCACAAAAATAACCTTACATGTGATATGTTTTTAATATTGTAAAATATTGTTTAATGCCACGCTACCGACTTAGGGTAACCTGCCCCCTTATTCACAACCATTCGATACGTTTCCGTGTCGGTAAGGAACCGTATTCGACAATGTCATTTCCGACTTCAGTCTTCGTATGTTCGTTGAACTGTCAAAATTATTCGGTTTCGGATTTGTGAATTGCGTTTGAAGGACATCTTCGATATCTTTTGACTTTCGATTCGGTACGGAATCGAATCGAATGATTGTGAATAAGGGGCCTGCTCCGGTAGGCAAAATCCTTTTCTGTTAGCGTTAACGCCAACGGAAATATCTAATTGTATGGAGTTGACGTTTGCTTACCAGATGTCACGTGATGCAAATATGTCAATTGAGGAGGTGAAGAACAAAACCTCACTTTTCCACTTTTTCTAATTTTGGAGAAAACAGTAAAATGTAAATAACTAACTGACTACAACATCTGCATTTTGTTTTAGTTGTGTCATTTAAACTACTGTTTCTGTCAATCTGATATACCAAATGACTGATAAAAATGATAAGAGTCTTAGCTAATATTTTGAAATGAAATTTGGAAATGTGAGGTTTTGAATAAACATTTTTGAAAAAGTGTGGTTTTGATGAAGATTTATGGAAAAGCGAGGTTTTGATATAATTTACCAAAAAAAGGTGTGGTTTAAAAACTTTTGACTGAAAAATTAACCTTATTTTTAAAAATAAATATATTTTTTGTTCTCATGACTATACGAGCTTTGGCTTCTTATTTTAATCATCACAACCAGTGCCTATTATTATTATTGTATAGTATTATTATTGTATAGTATTAGGAATTCCTTCTTTTCGCATAATGTTCTTTTTCCTAATATACTTTAGCATAACTAGTTTGACATAATTTGTTTTGCCATAATAATACTTTGCCATATATTTTTTTGCCATACAGTTTATGTTGGCATAATTATCTTGAAGGCTAATTTTTTCTAAATCTAAGCCCGCGTAGGCGCGTAGGGGCGAGGCGGTCCGCGAGCTGAGGAACAGGTGGTTTTAACGCTCGCCGCCGTGGCTGAGGCTGGCGTTTGTTGACGTTTTATATATATTTAAACATATATATATATAACGTCAAATATCTGAATAATTTTGCCCACACATATATGACAAATAAAACTACCATAAACTATTTAGCAAAAAACCAGGCATTAAAAGTTTAGCACCTTTAGTCTAAATATGTGGTTTTGATGAAGTTTTAATGATACCATTGAATTTTACTCCAATAAAGTAAGTTTTTGAAAATAATCAAGAGATGCTGATTTTTTTAGAGTTTAAAGTGTGGTTTTGTCCGAAACTCTCTATTGGGCATGAAAATTTATGTAAGAAAAGTGGTGTTTTTGATAAGGTTTTACTCATGAAGATATAGGTATAAATGGAGCCAACACTTAGAACAAAAGCTTGAAACCAACTGTGGGCTGATGCTCTCTTTCTGAATGCATACATAAGAACGAGACAGTGATATGTGTTTTCTTTATCTTATGTATGCATTTAGAAAGAGAGCGTCTGCCCACAGTTGGCTTCACTTAGGTATTTAGAGTGTTGCCTCCACTTTTACTATAAGCTTCTGGGTTTTACTCATGAAGATCTAGGTATAAATGGAGCCAACACTTAGAACAAAAGCTTGAAACCAACTGTGGGCTGATGCTCTCTTTCTGAATGCACACATAAGAACGAGAAAATGATATGTGTTTTCTTTATCTTATGTATGCATTCAGAAAGAGAGAGTCTGCCCACAGTTGGCTTCACTCAGGTATTTAGAGTGTTGCCTCCACTTTTATCTACAAACTTCTTGGTTTTACTTATTTGTTTTAATCAATTTAACATTTTTTTGCACATAGACTAAAAAAAAACATTTAAAAGAAAAATTGAAAAGTGAGGTTTTGTTCTTCACCTCCTCAACTGTTATGGTAGTAAATAAAAAAAAAAAAAAACAAATATTTCATGAAGTTCTGTTTACTTGGAATAAAATACCAGAGACAAGTAAGTCTTAGGTAAACGCACACTATAAAACCGAGCATAGGTCTGTATTATGTATTGGTTGATTACATCACTGATAAAAATGCTTGGCGGGATGCTGGTCCTGCTCCACAACCATAACGGTCCATAGATTAATTAATTAGCATATTTTGTACTACCTATTTTTGGAGCTGCTGAAGACGTTGGTCTACATTATCTTTGCATCGTATAGACTCAATATGTTAGTACCTATTACATAATTTTTCAGAGCACATACTTACATATGAGCACCTCAAATTACTTGTAAAACAGAAGGGTGAGCACTATGTTCTTTAAAACTACCATTTACGAGGTATGTGCCGATGGCTGTGAATGTGCCCACATTCAAGTCAATGAAAGACTTGATTGTGGGCACAGTCACAGCCATCGGCGGGCGGTTGGGAGTACCTATGTCATGCTCACTTGAATATCTCTCTGATGATGGCGCATATGTTGGTTCATTCTGTTCCCTTCAAAATTATTGAGCTAAATGATGCCGATCCGTGCGTCATTTGGGACAGTCAGTTGGGACATCTCTTAGCTGCCTCGGTTATTTTGAACTTATTTTGAATTGTTTATTATGATGATATTTTATCTAGACCCCTTTTAATTTAACGTCTTGTTACATTATTGTACCCGTAGATCAACATGAATGATGTTGATCTACGTATTGAAACCTACAGTTTGGAACGTACAACTAGCTTGAACTTTCTGACTGACTCGGACGGGTTCAAGAAAAGTAAAAAAAAAAAAGAAAACCGCCTTCATTAACTAAAAACTGATAAATAACTTTAGCACAGAACACACATTACTTTACTTTCTGAAGTCGGCGTTTTTTTATTTTTCGCTTTTTAGTGTTGCCATAACATCCAAATCCATTAAGAAACGGCGACACACATTAAAAGAGTTTGTAAGTCCTCCAAAGATAGAAGAAACTTAAACGTCGTCTAAGTGTTTTTTTTAGGAATTTGTTGATTTTCTCAGAAAGATATGGTTTTGGTAAAATTTATATGGGACCATTTCGGAACAAACCCCTTTCGAACAAAAAAATAATTTTGCAAATCCGTCTAAGACAGAGTTATGCCCGAACATATATAAAAATATATATATATATGTCGGAGACAGTTTATTAATCACAATTGTGGGTGTAACTAAATTTGTTATGATTTGTGTTTCTTATTGTTAATTTATGTGATTTTACTATCAATTATTGTCTATTAATTCGAAACATGATTTATTGTATGTGCACACTGATTTGTGGTTACTTTATTTCGATAATTGTTATCGATGGTTTTATTCAAAACAATTGTTGACACGCATTGAGTTATATGTAGTACGTAGTACATATAACTCAATGTTGACACGTTACTTTGAATGTAAAACGAATTAATTTATGAAATCACTATTGTTTGGATGTCTATGTTGACTCCTATAAATTGAATGTAGGATCGTCAGGAGTATGGGCGTTCCCATTATCCCATTAGGGATAAACAACATACCTGTGAAAACAATTACGCACTATTAGTAAAGAAAACACAATACAAATGGTAATCAGTAACAAGAATAAAGTAAGTTCAAGGTACAGCAACAATACAGTTAATCGAACAGACCATTAAGGTCCCACAGTTCGTACAGTGGCGAAGCCACCCAATGATAAACGAACAAACCCTTAAGGTTTATAGTTCGTACAGCAGCCTAAGCCACCCAATGATAAACGAACAAACCTTGGACCCCCTAAATCCTGCTCCTGGGTACGCCCGTGATGTACCTTTTAGTTGTTTTCGGGGGCAAACTTCTTTAGGGATAAGACCGGGTAGTGTAGGATTTTTACCTCACTAAAACCACCCCAGTGGTCACCATCAGCACTCAAGGAGATTTCTGTTTCCTCGTATAAGACCGCACCAGATTCGGGAAACAAGATAGGTTCATTCAACACGGAATCGGATGTAGGAAAGCGGATGTGGGTAAACAAAAGGTAGCTGTAACATTGCTACCTACTTGAAATAGAACCCAGAATAGGAATAGGAAAAAGCCTCAAGGTTCTAGACAAGAAAGCAACTTATTTACTTCCTATTTTATATCCATCCAGCATCAACAATGCATTCTTTTTGCTAGAGATCACAAAAAACAATAGGAATAATATTTATCGTTCATTGTTATCTACACTTCTACACTTATTATAATTATAATAATAATATATATATCTTAATATTATAAAGCTGAAGAGTTTGTTTGGTTGAAGCCGGGTCGGGTCGCTAGTATTATATATAATATAATAATAATATTATAAACAGGAAAGATTTGTATTTTTGTATGTAATGAATAAACTTAAAAGCTACTGTATCGATTTCAACAATTCTATTGCCGTTAGAAAGCTACATTATCACTGAGTACCATAAGCTATATTTATTAGTAGAAAAAATTAGAGATCCTTAGAAATCCCTACTAAAACCAACCCAAGGTGTAAAAATGTTGCCATAAAATGTCTTTCATCGCATGCGCTGCGGATAATATTGATGATAGAACAAAAAAATGTTCTACAATATTATAGAACATATCAATATTTACAGAAAACTGCGCGAGACCATATGTCCAACTATTGTAATTATGTCACTATATCTACTTTTTTACATTTTAAAAGTTGATAGAAATACCAATCAAAATAAATTATTTTATATTCAAGACTGTTTCAATACCTGTTGATTACTTTTTTAATGATAGAAATCGGACATTTCATTTAAAAAAAATTACGAAATTAAAAATTATTATACATGGGCCAACTATAAATTCTCTAGAAGGAAACGTGGCCAAGAAGTAGTTGGACATCCCGGTATAATAAAAGATGCAGCATTAGGAAGAGTGTACAGCATTCATCCTTCCCAGTCAGAGTGTATTTATCTCAGGATACTTCTTCATCATGTACGTGGCCCAACATCCCGTTTGGCGAGATAGGGGTTTGCTAGAAAATGATAACAATGGGAAATCACTTTGAGAGAAGCTTCGATTTCCATTGTCCGTTAAAGCTGATAGAGTTGTTTGTGGTGATATTATTATTTTGTTTCCCCTCGGAACCTCTCAAATTATGGGACACTTTTAAAGACGATTTGTGTCAAGACATCAGACATATAGCTCAACAACGAGGTCCGTATTATGATGTGATGAATATAGCGAAGGCTTGATGAAGATAGAAAACAAACTTTTAGTATTAAACGATAATTTAAGAGACTTTGGATTACCTTCTCCGAATCGCTCACAAAATGTAGTTAATGCCATACCGTGCCGTACATTATCAAATGTACCCCAGTTAGCGGCACAGGTAAAACCTTTCTTGCCAATTTAGTATTGGCAAAAGTACGACCATCTGGAAGAAAAGCATTGGCCGCCTTTTGGAATTGCTGCAACCCTCACTCAGTGGAAAACAGCTCACACTACCTTTACATTACCGTTGGCTGTGTCTCTAGAACAACAGTCTGTATGTTCAATCCGCAAAAACTCACTGGAAAAGCTATTGCAGGACACGACGCTGATTATTTGGGATGAGTGCACAATGAGCCATAGAGCTTATGTAGAGGCAGACGACCGCACATTAAAATACATCAGAAACTCAGGCAATATGATGGGGGGCGTAACTTTTGTTTTGGAGACTTTCGCTAAACACTACCGGTTATAACAAAAGGTACACGTGCCGACGTTATTAAAGCATGCCTCAAATCATCACCTTTGTACACTATCATCCTTACAATCAATTGAAGCTCAATTTGCGCAAGAATATGAGAGCTCATTTCAACAATAACCACGGTGGCAAATTCTCACAAAAAATACTTAAATAAGGAGACGGAAAATTACCCACTCCAATTGCAAACAGTTCCCAAGTATTTTTGGATAATGAATTGGCTCAAACTGTTCACAGTCTAGAAATTCTTATATACACAATCTATCCCGACATCAAAAATCTTACAAAAATAAATTTCCATTGGCTCTGTTCGAGGGCAATATTGTCACCAAGAAACGACTCAGTAAATGAGATAAACAATGTGATTATGGAAAAAGTACCCGGTAATTTTAAATGTTACAAGTCTGTTAAGACTGTGTGCAACATCGAAGATACAGTGCACTACCCACAATAATTTTTAAATTCCCTCAATCCTGCCGGCTTGCCACCCCACGAACTAAAATTTAAAGTAGGTCTCACTCCCATTATGCTATTAGGAATGTAAAAATGTAAGCCCTACCAGTATGTGTAATGGTACAAGACTTTTGATAAAGGAATTAAGAGACAATTTGATTGTAGCAATTATCATCACGGGCCCCGCGGCCGGTCAGCTCGCTCACATTCCGCGGATCCCGATGATACCGTCGGTTTTTCCTATATCTTTTAAAATGTTACAGTGTCCTGTAAACATATCGTTTGCTCTTATAATAAATAAATTCCAGGAACAAACTTTCTCGTGGGTTGGCATCGACCTAATGAAAATGAAATCGAGGTAAGAAACGTTTAAAAAAATATTTTTTTTATTAACTTCAATGAAAATTTGTTTAAAGGTTGAAGTCATTGTTTTTGACTTTGGACATTTGAACAAAATTGAGCCATGAACGATTTAATGAGCATACTTATTAGTTAAATTATATTAATTTATCCCAAAATGTTTTAAAAAAATGTCCACCCGTGCGAAGCCGGCACGGGCTGCTAGTAGAATATAAAGAGCTAATTGGTACCTAAGCTTATTGAAGGTAACTATCAATTTTATAATTTGTACTACTTTGTATATTTATTATTTGTACAGTGCCCCCCCAAACTAGGCAACGCTTGTACAGTTACCTTGATTCTATGTGGTTAGGTATCTACCTACCTACATTTACGATTTTCTTAAGACAGATACAGTACCTACTAAATAACCTGTCTTGGGAGGTAAATGGTAAGGTTCCATGTTCTGTGATACTGGATGTGGTATCCCCACTAGTCCTTTCAGTAGACCATTGTAGATACGTAAGCCATGGTTGCCGTTATTTCAACCAGCCCACCTCCTTCGATCTACGAGCGATTTCGATGATCAAAGGGTTCCTTCTTGAATTTGGCTGACACTTAGGGCTATATTTCACTGGGACACCATGGTGGCGCAAGCAGTCGCCGGCCACCAACAAAATGTGAGCGACTCTATGGGCTATATTTCACTGGGACACCATGGTGGCGCAACCAGTGGCATACATTTTGTTTTGGCGACTGGTTGCGCCACCATGGTGTCCCAGTGAAATATAGCACATGCGCGACCGTTTCTTCAGTCTCTATGCATGCTCTGCACAGAGGACCGACCGTTAGTGTGTAAAAATCTTTTTCAGTGAGCAGTGCCCGGTGTTAGTCCAGCAATCAGTTGTAGGCTGTTCCTGTCCAGGTGCCTTGTCAGTATGCTATCCAATATTGGTATGGCCTTCTTGAATTGCAGGCAGCCCGGTGCTGACGGCCACCAGTTTTGTGCTTGTGTGTGCGTAAACTTCTGCAGCCATCTGCGTAGCTGATTGAAAGGAATGGGTACGATGGATTCAGGTTCTGGAACTGTCGTGCCAGACCCCCTCCAGGCCCGTTAATGATTCACTATGTTCTTTTATCCACTGGATAAAACGGATACCCGAATACGGGTATCCATGACTTTTCTGGCTGTTATGGCATGAGCCGCTTGGAATAGAAAAAAAAGGTTTATCTGTTCTGTGGATAATACCTACACAATCTGCCTGATAGACAGCGTTAAAGATATTTAAATGTTAAGATCACTCAAGGAAGACTCCAAATCTAACCCCGGTAGCGGTGGAAAGTGTGTAGGTAGTATCTAATCAGTAAAGAACTTACCTAATTAGGTATTGTAACAAGTTAAAATGAAATCAAGCTTTAAACTCTCAATTTACAAAGTTGTATTTTAATCAACAGTGTTTGTGTCAAATACTTACCGAGGTACCTACCTATTAGAAAACAATTTGCTACTACAAAGTTATAGGCCCATCAATTTATTACTTAGCTCCTCAAGTTTGGTTAAATTGCGGTTAGCATGTTACAAAAACCTTACAACATTTCGTGGACTAAATTGACGGATTCCCTTAGTAAACTAGCATTATCTCATTATTTTTTGAATTTTTAACACGCTTTAATAGCTTCAGTTGTATGTATCATAATTTTTGAACTCGATTTTCACCCCCTTTAAAATGTCGGATTGATTTGAAACTTTGCACACTTGTCAAGGACCGATGACAATGCAATAATTTGGCCATATATATATATATTTATACCATTGAACTGATAAAAATGTCTCGCTGACGGTGGCGCATGTGTTGGATCATTCGGTTCCCTTCAAAATGGTTGAGCTAAATGGTGACGATCCATGCGTCATGTTCGTGAACGGACGCCGTCAGTTGGGTGGGACTAGTCATCTCTTAGCTGCCTCGATTGTTTTAAATTTTGGTTTGAATTGTTATTATAACTATATTTTTCTCTAGACCTCCTTTAACATGCAAGACTTGTTACATTGTTCTCACATTGTACCCTTAGATTCAACATGAATGATGATTTTAAAAGAGTGTTCATGGAGTTTCTTGCTCGTTCTTCTCCATAGAAACCTTCTGTTTGGAACGGGCAACTAGCTTCAACTTTCTGACTGGCTGACTCTGATAATTCAAAAGTACCTGTAAATGGTTTAATTGAAATAAATGATTTTGAGTTTGAATTTACTCGTGTTTGGGTTTTTAGAACTGTTTTGAGATGCACTTTGACCATGATTTGTTTTTAAGGTCTAATGATGGAGCCGAATGATAGACACTGGTACTCCATAACGGAACAACATATTCTACTCGTGTTTGAGTTTATTAGAACAGTCTTGAGATGCACTTTGACCATGATTCCATTTGAAATGGCATCCACATGGTAAACACCTATACAAGCTATACAATGCTGCTTAAGTTTTGCAGGACATTAGCGGTTTACGTAGAACGCACCTAATCCAAAATATAGAAATGTGCCGAGGGATGAATGGCAAGAAGGTGCCTAAATATGTCATGCCGCTAGCGTCAACCTTAGGGAACACACACGTCCCCGCTGTATAAGCCTTACTCTTCTATGGGACCTCTAGGGGAGGTGACGGTTACTTGTCCAATACTCGTGGGAACCGCATTGAAAACGGAAATAAATTAATAAAAAAAAAAAAAACTGAGCGTCATGAAAATATTAGGTAATGTAACGCTACAGTTTTGAATACTCAGACAAAAAGTATACGATGCTGTGTACTCTATAGATAAGACAAAAAAAATATAAAATAAATAATAGTTTAAAAAACTAGAAAAACACGCTTTTATTTCAATAAAAACTAAAAGATAGAAAATAATTTTGAAATAAGAATAGTTTGTTATATAGAATCCACAAATTGGTGATGGTTAATGAATATTATATTACCTACCTACCTCCAATTTATTTAAGTGGCTCTAGTCTCATTTAGTTGGAAGTAGGGACCTATAAAATGACCAGACTCACAGAAGACAAATAAGCGCATCCAAAATGTATTAGGTATTATTATTAAAAATAATCAAACTGCCTTTAAGCAACTTTAATAAATATCTTGAATTCCGTGCAAATTAATTTTAAATTCAGTCCGACCCTCTGCTTGCGTCTCCCAAGTCCGAAATAGTGGAGATCATTTGTAACGAGTGGGTCAGGGTTAATTTTCTACATAGCGATGTCGACAATATAAAGTGGGCTATTATCGCCCTGTAGGGTAATTGAATCATCCGTCAGATGCCATGTCATGGAGGAGTATTTACAACACCATGGTCCCATTTTGAGGAATGGTAGGTATTGTTAGGAATTAAAATTAGTCCAGAAATACCAACTGGGCAGTTTGGTTTTGATGATTGCAACCACAATTTTAATCCGCTACTATGTTTTACGGAACGAAAAACTGCACTTATACATATATACAGACCACAGACCTGTTTTAGACTAGACTAAAAGTAAAGTAGTAGTAGTAAGTAGTAAAAAAGTGTGATTAGCAAGTTTTGGTGATTGATACTAAGTACGATTCATTATTCTTACAATCAATAAATTAATATTATAGGTAGGTAACATAATTATGTTGCTGTGTGAGCTATATGTGCCACTGTCGTATTGAGCACATGACTTAATAATTATTAATTAATGAGCAATTCGTCTTATTAATCACTTCTGCCCGAGACGTCATCGTCATTACAATAAGTAGGACCTACCTGCAGAGCACTGTACAATTGTTGCTTCTGCTGCATTTAAAAAATTAAGATGATTCATTTAATGTTAGGAACGTAGGTATAATGGTGTACATAAATACTCATTAGGAAGTCGTTACAAAAACGTAGATTAACAGTGAAAGAGAAGCATTAATGTAGGTACGTAGGTACACAATTTTTGTTGTATTTTTTCTTAACAACTGGTACAAAATATAACATACAGAGGGATATAGAACCTCCTTTTTTAACCTACCACACTAACCTACTTTCTAACATCCTACAGTCCAGAAACAATAGGCACTGAAAACCCAACAAAAACCGACACGATCACGAATTTCAAGCATACAGTCTAGATCATATGGTCTAGATAGTAGACTTGTGTATTTTTTTTCCTGTATTTTCCCACTGCAGGGCAAAAGCCTCTCTCCTCTCCTTCCACTTCTCTCTGTCAAGGGCTATTACATACCAATCTTTGTCAAAAGAGTAAAGGGACCCATCGGGTCACGCGTTTGGCCCAATGATCGTCTGACATGCGGCAGATGTATCCAACCCAATTCCACATAAACGTGACAGCTTTCCTAATGACATCAGCTATTTTTGTGATGGAACGGATGGTAGTATTCCTAGCTATTCTTGACGTTCCATAGCTCTCTGGCATACCGCGAGCGTGGACCTCTGCTGATTTGTCAAAGTCCATGTTTGAGAACTATATGTGAGGATAGCAAGAATACACACGGAGATGACTCTTCTCTTAAGGGACAGTGGAAGTGTGTAAATAACCTTCTATAATTTGCGTTGCTTGTACCTACGTACCGACAAATAACATAACAAGGCAAAAATCCCAGAAAAACCGCAAAGTTCGAATGAGATCGTTCTGCAAGCAAACGACGCAGTTTGATAGGGCCGCGGACTCACGGCACGCCTGAATATTTTAGTAGAACAACGCTGAGATTTAACTCGACCTGTGTGTTGCTACGAGTAGTGCTGTCGGCGTGTTGTTTTCTAAAACAAGAACATTGCAGAAGTTCTTTCGTTTGCGGTGTGTGTGGGCAAACGTACAATAATGCTGGGCGGACTATGTATGATGTATAATGTTTGGATTGTGTTTGATGTAGTTGAGTAGGTACTTATATCTACGTATGCATAGCAAAACATAGTTAGTTGGTTATTTGGTAGGTACTGGACCGGAACTAACTACTAGAGTGAAAACGTACTTAGTATATTTTATGTTATGCCTAATCAGATAAACTAGCAATAGGTACTATATACGTGTGTCTCTGACGGATATCGATCCGTCAGTCAATATGTCATAATTATAAAACAAATCTAAAGTTCTAATATCTAAGAATCTTCCAGAGTGTCCCGACAATGCCATATAGTTTAAGGTGCCAGCATGACAAATGCATGCAAACAAAAAATAAGTAAGCACTGGTTGTGCTTACTTATTTTTTGTTTTTGTTAATGAGGTTTAGTCCAGGTAGTGATAACTCCTCATATCAACTACCTACTTGCAGATTTCATAAAATTTTCAGAGCACCAAAAAGTCTTTTGTCAAGTATTTAATATTGGCTTTATATTACTTATATTTTATGCTACCAATCAATGTTATAATAAGTGGGTCACTTTTGATTGGGTTTGGATTTTATAAAAATCTTTTTGTTGCTTTTTATTTATTTTTTCTGTTGGCTTTTTTTCGGGTCGGTGGTCGTTGTGGAAATGAGAAAGATCATGCTTCAATGGTTGAGATATCATGAAAGAATGCCTCAGGAAAAATGACGAAAGAGATATTTCGATAGGTAGGTACTAAAGTAGGTAGAAGGTACGAAGACTCGAGCTTTACAATACAGACAAACTTATTATATTAAATATAGGTACATATTTACCAACCCACCAGAGACCTGCAGTAAATAAGCACATTAAAATGACAAAATGTAAATAATCAAATAAAAAATACGAAAACATTTTTTCTTAAAGTACACACAATTTACAAAACAGAATAATTTTGTCTTTTATGAAAAAATATAAAAGCTCCCCAAAAACCATACGCCTTCTAAACAAATTTACGCGTATTACTCAAGAGAATATCACCGTACTAATGTTTCGCATAAACGTGTAACAACCTACACTGAAGAAAACAATAAGTGTAAATACGTGTGTACTTGTGTAGGTACAGTACGACACAACCGAGAAGTTCTTACTTAGGCTAAAATCGTGAAACAAGATTATTTTTCTTTTAACGATATCTTTACAGGAACTTACAGGATCAAGAACGATTTATTATTGCAACAGTGAAATTAAATAGTTTTATACATCGATGGAACTTTAAAGTTGTGTCGTACTGTACCTACCTGTACGAAATATAATGGCCCACGTAACAGTGGCTACACCGCTACACATCTCTACGCCTGAGGAATGTTATTGCCCTTTAAATATCTAAAAAGTATAGGTACCTAAGTTTTTCGCCAAGGCTGAAGACAGTGGGCAATCAACTGAAAATACGATATTTCATAAGTCGGACAGACGGTAAATACTTTATAACGGCTATAAAACTGATATTAGATATTTGTTCTACGATTTTATGTATCGCCATGGTTTTAATTGTTATATTTATCGTTACTAGTTATTGGTTATGATGAATCGTATGGCTGGCTATTATTGGAAAAATGAGATGATGATGGCTATTCTGGGTAGCGATATACCTACTGTATACAGACCTAACTTCTAAGGTACCTAGTCGGATATGTGGTTTTCCGTACATACAGCAGCAAAAAGATTCGAGCCAGACCACCTTACAAATTGATGCATGTTTTCTTACTTTACTTTAAGAGCGTTTACGGTATCACTTACAAACACTTGAGTCCAAAATCTTGAAAATTAATGAACCGTTTTTAAATAAATTTGAATCTTAGGTATACGCAGGATGACATCAATAAAAAAATCAGAGCTAATCATTTTTGAAAAGCGATTTAAAGTTTTCTGTCTAGCATTTAAATGTAATGAAATGTTCTTACGGATTGTAAAAAATAAAGAATAGCTCAAATTTAAAAGCATTTCCATGTTATTTAACGTTCGTGCGTATGCTCGTCGCTGTGTTTGATGTAATGCTAAAGGTGAGTGTGAACATTTGTCTGTAACATTCCTGTCTACTTATTTTGCAATTACTTCGTTGAAATATCACATCGGCAGGTCTTGTGCTCGATGAAATGTTACAATAACTCGCTCGTTATTTTTCTAAAATCAAGTTGTAACAAAGCTTCGAATGTCGTGCTCAATGTTCGGTTCGTGAGAGAGTAAAATATTAGAGCGGCTCGATGTTCTCTTACAAGTAAATGCCGAAGAGTATACTCACCTTTAGATATCGAGCAGCGTAAAAGCCATGTAACGCCAATAAAAAAAAATGCTGTATGTATTATTTCATATGAGAGCTCAGATCAAGTTAAATGAGAGTAACATGACACCAGTTTTCACAGCAATATTTTTATACAAAATGAAAAATATGCTGGCAGTGAAATGAAGTCTTTTTTCCATTTCTATAAAGTAAGTACAGTCTATTTTCCTATGGTCATTTCCCTGGCTGTGACGTTTTCATGAGTTGGTGTGATTGTTTTAATAATAAAAATCCAGAATATAAAAAATCAATAGTTTAAGTACCTACGTACTTACGTAATTATAATTATTAAACAATATGGGCACATAACTGTTCGCCCTTCGTTCACTGAGGTCGGCTAAACATAGCGTGACATTTTACACCATTTTGTTTTTTTTTGGGTTTCACGACCGGAAAGTTGAATTTAGTAGCTGTACACTTCCGTGATAAAAGGTACCTAATGATAAAATCGTATGATTGGTATAAATTGTGATTTCCTTACATCATTTATATAATGGTATGTGAACTTAACTTACTATCCTTTTTGAGAAAAATAAGGTATTTTAATGCGTGAGATGCACCTTGTTAATGCACCTATCTTCCTTAATAGGAAAGACAAAGAAATTTAAAGACTATACAGAACCTTGTCAAGTTGTCATAGAAAAACTGTGATCTCATATTTTTTCCACACAAGGAGCAAATGACACTAGACTTTGTATCCGTTGGAATACAGTAGGTAGTAGATTAGGTTAAAGGTCGCTTTTTCCCTTCTATCGTATGTACCTATGTTTAATATTGGAGATTTTAGAAAACGACTATACAGTAAATAATTACACTATACTTACAGGAAACTGGTTGGTCATAACAGGACCTACCTTCATGACATCTAAAGAATTTCTGCTCGTCATGTCATACGACAACAGTGTCAACCATGATTGATATGTAATGTAGGGTAAAATGTGCAACTTCACCATAATTAGTAACGTTGTGATATCATTTATGTATTTATCTACTTTTAATACATACTTACTTAAAGTTACGACACGGTTGGCGCGCTAGCTGAGTGATTGGCTGCTGTTCTGTCTGTGTTGGGTTCAATCTCACACGTAACAAATAGGTAGGTTGTTCCGGGTCTGATAGTATGCAAACAATCAGACCCAGACTAGGTATACACCTATGGGTGTTACTACACCAATCGATCGATCATCGATCGATGCCATCGGTCGACATCGATCGACGTTGATCGATGTGTGGTAGCTTTGGCTGATCGACGGATACCGTTCGACTAACTAATCGATCGATTGCCGGTTGATGGCATCGGTCCACGTTGATCGATTAACTCCGGCTATAATCCATCACTAATAATAATAAAGCAGCTCGATCGACGTCGACTAATTCATTCTACCATCGATCGATCGTCGATCGACAATCGATCGTCGATAGACAATCGATCGTCGATAGACAATCGATCGATTGGTCTGGTAGAAACTATCGATCAACGTCGACTAATCCATTCTACCATCGATCGATACCGTCGATCGATGATTGATCGATTGCACTGGTAACACCCTATGTGAGTCAGACCAGACAATCATTTTCGCTTGTTACAGCAGACGCGGGCGGACGGTCTGCAACGTGATTCGGATGAACTAATATTAAGTAGGTATGCCAAATCGCTGCGATTGTGTTATTAACTATGTTTGCAAAAGCACCCGCTATAAAGGTGAAATACCGAGGGTGGAGTAAAGTAATTTTATATAAAAAAATGATGCGTAAAGATTAAAATTAGTCTGTTTGCATTACCTGGTAAGTAATCCTTGGTGAAGATTTTCTATACAAGTCTATACTCCGCTCACAATAAGATTAGACATATACACAAACCTTTTTTACAGTCCCTTCAACCGATTTTGACTTCAATTCCGTAGGCTTAAGGATGACATTAGAGGCAAAAAAGTGGTTACAATAACAACTGTTTTTTGCAGCTGCCATTTGTCATGCCACCAAGCAATATAAGTCAAAATCGGTTGAACGGACTGTAAAAATGGTTTATCTATATGTCTAATCTTATTGTCAACGGAGTATAGGTACTGTAAGAGCTCAAACCTGCTGAGTCCTTACGGTACCGGATCGATGTACGTATTCTCGTGGTGTGTTCTTTTAGTGGTCGGAGGTTCTTGGAATTAAAGATGGTAAAGCTATTTAGACGCCACAAGCACTTTTATATTATCGAAAGAGCACGTCGGCCGCTGACGGCGCTAGGCTAAACAATTCCTTGATATACAAATAAGACTAACGTTCTAAATACGAAAATCTGCTAGAACGAATCCAGAGTGTTTAGACGAAACATTTAGGTTTCGACGCCATATGCATGCAACCTTTACAGTACCTAGTAACCTATACAGGGTGATTTTTCAGTCACCGTCCAAAATTTTCAGAAATTGAAACTGAAAATTGAAACCCGTGAAATTGAACAACTTTCTCCAAGGAACATGAGTCAAAATATGAAAAAAAAATCGGACCTCCCATACAAAATCGATCACACACCCGATACACACACACACACACATCCACACATTTTATTTCATATTTTGCCCATGTTCCTTGGAGAAAGTTGTTCAATTTTACGGGTATTATCACCCTGAAAATTTTGGACGGTGACTGAAAAATCATCCTGTATATCATAACCTGTGTCAATATACAGATCGCGCCATTATAAAATTTTAACTCACATATTTCCTGTCTTCGTATAATGTGTGGTTTAAAAGTTACTATTCGAAACCCCAGTGGTAAGACGCAATGGTACTTGAAATTCTATGCTTGGCTGGGAGCCATCTGCGGTCGTCATTGTCCGGAGAACCAGTGAAAGCTGCTGACTGGAAAGGCAATTCGCAAAAAAATACCGCAGTACACAAGTGATGGATCGGTACTTACTCATCATGTGCCTACACCTTACGGATCTAAGTAAGTAAAATGTATTTTATCCAGCTTTCGTCATTGTTTCCTCGTCTTTATAGTGTTTCCTTAAGTTGTGGGTGTTCCTGAGCGATTGTATTGATGAACTAGCGACCCGACCCGGCTTCGCATGGGCCTATAGCCTTCCTCGGTAAATGGACTATCCAACACAAAAATAATTTTTCAATTCGAACCAGTAGATCCTGAGATTAGCGCGTTCAACCAAACAAACAAACACTTCAGCTTTATAATATTAAGTATAGATGAAAAAACTCATTGAATGTCATTGAAAAAATCCTTCGTTGAATTTCGTATATTAGTACATTCATCGAGGGAAATTTTCACAGAAGAGACCGTTAATTCACTTTTATGTCTTCACTGCTAAATTCTACCGAAAGTGTATAGGAGTTAAGAGTGACCTATAGTTTAGTTTTGTGTTCAAGTTAGTCTTGTTATAATATAATCTATAATAGGTGGCAACGAGAAATGGTGGTATGGTCTTAACATTTATACGATCGTATTGAATGAAAGCAAAAACAAAATTGCGCATTCAAGTGATTACTTCCAAACTTAACAAATACAATAAAATCGGCAACTCTATTTGAAGTTGGTAAATTAATTCGTAAATGTTCGAGATCTCTTCTAATTTAAGGTAATTACATTATTTCTGAGCAAAATATGAAACGTCGATGGTGAATTTCATTTAACTTGAGCGTTTAACATTTTGTGAGGCATGAAGGTTTAATTAAACGAACCAAAAGTTTATTAGGACGAGGTCGGAGCAGTTTAAAATGTTAAAGAAATATTATTATTAAGAACAGTAGTTCTGTTGTACAGATGTTCAGTCTATTTAGAAATCATTTTTTAGGAAGGAAATTAAAGCTTTAGGAACTCCAGTATCAGCACGTTATTTATATATTTACATCATCTATCGTATTATTAAAAATCTGTTGATATGAAACATAATGCAGCCGTGTGATTTATTTCACATAAAGCTAAAATTATAGTCCCATAAAAAGTTCATGGTCCACTTAAGTCCCGTTTTTATTATTTGCCATTAAAAATCTTTTCATAATCTATGCATAAACATTAAAACTGCTTCTATTTTTGATAGCATGTTTGAAACGTGCCCCAATTTATTCAGAACACCGAAATTATAATAAAAGCATTGTATACATAGGACGATGTATTATAAGTGAGTAAAGGCTTACAGTCTGAAGATTGGAGGAGTCTGCGGTGGCGGCAGCCGAAGTACTTTGATTGATGAGTTCGTAGCTTATCAGAATAATAATTACACTAGCTTGCTGCCGCCTAATCTAAAACTCTTATTCTTGCTCATTTGCGGCCTTTCAAATGGTGCCAGATTGATTGATAGGGTTCTGTATTGATTATTTGTATTTATAAACCTTCCATTTTCGTTAATTTCGTAATATATTCATTTATCTTTTGTTATCCATACTTTAATACTGTATATTACTTTTTACTTTATTACTTTATAATATAATATTGTAAATGCGAAAGTAACTCTGTCTGTAACGCTTTCACGATGAAATGGCTGCACCGATTTTGATGCTATTTGGTATGCATATAACTTGAACCGTGAGGAAGGACATAGGCTAGTTTTTCATTCGCGACTTCGTCTGAATCCGCGATAACCGACATTCACGCGGACGAAGTCGCGGGCAAAAGCTAGTATTGATATCAATACAAGAAAGTACCTTTGATTTATTAGAAAATGGAAAAGTAGTAATGAAACATGTAAAGGAAAGATAAACTACTATTGTATGGTAGAAATACTAATAAAAAGCAACCGCTTCCCTTTCCTTCAAAAACACTATCTATTGTAGGTAAATACTTTCATAACTTCGACCATCGGAAAAAGTGGGTTCTTAACTAAGTAAAGTTTGGGCGTTGATGTAGGTAGTTTGTTGGCAAGACAAGCAAGTACCGAATAAGAATTTACTCAGTCCCCGAGAAAAAATGAAATATCTTGAAATAAACTAGTACCAACTTGATTGAAGAGGAATATTATTACTTTCACAGATTTACTCTAACAAATAAACAAACAATTTCACCTCTTTATAATGTTAGGAGGTATTGAATAAGAGTATATATATTGTTAACGGTTTTATTTAGCTTGCCCTGTTGGTTCGGTCATTTTTTTTCTGATTATCTACACCTAGAATTACAAGTTCGATTATCTAAGTACTGTCTCCACTTGACTCGCTATCTACTAAGACTTAAGTTTCAATGATTTATCAATAACATTTCTAGTAAGGTACTTTGTTAACAAGTTGTTTCTGATAATAAACAAGAAGTTTAATTTATCAGCACCCTACCGACTTGTTTGGGGGGAAATTCATTAGCTTATCATAGTATCGGTGTCGCGGTGAACTAAAGGCTAATGTCAATATTTTACTACACAAGTTCTGTAACTAGGGTTGTCACGTCACTGATTTAGGCCGAACTTTTGCAGCAGTAGCTGGTGTATTTCCGGGATCTATCCGCAATGCTCCGACTTAAGCCCCTATACTCAGGGCTAAAACCGCTATGTTTATTTAAGACTGCAATTTCGACTGTAAAGAGCTATTGTTGGCAAGACTGCGCCTTTCTTTACAATTGTTATTTTTGGTTGTATTTGTTGTTTCTAGATATGTTTGCTTAGCCAGTCATTATACTTAGGTAGCATCCCTAATGATACTTGAGCAACTTTGGGAGTAAACAATTTGGCTTTAGTTTTAGTCTCTATCATAGTGGTACCGCTTTACTTGGTTAGATCATAATTATCAAGTTACCATGTATAATGTGGACATTGCCTAACTTATACAATTGTGGGTCTGGTTTTCGTATGGCATGACAATAGCCGTAGATAATATAGAGGTTGCGTTCGTTAAAATACAAATAATATGAATAATGTCGCTTCACACGAATTATTAAACATTCTTCTCCACCACATGGATTGAAGGGGGTCATAAATATTTTTATTCAAACCCGGATCTCCTTTTGTCTGTCGCGAATGAAACCGGGATAATTTGGGGTAGGTACACTTTACTGTGGCGAGATGAAATACCGAACAGGATAAGTATTATAATTGCTGGCTCAATCCGGATTACAGCGGGAGCCTCCGTAATACCGCTTCTTTGTGCCTCAAATTCGTCTTTGTGAGTCGGCCGCTACAAACTTTACATTGACAATTTTATTTCAGCTTTATGACTTGCTTATGATTTTTAGATGCATCATTCAACATCAATTATCTCGCTTTTTAGTGCCTAAGGTAGTTTTTTGACATTATTCTGTGATGTTTTTAAATTTATATGTTAAAGATCTTACCGACAAGAACTTCAAGTTGTGTAGATGTATGAAATAATTAGGTAACTTTCATATTTCAGAAAGTCATAGAAGTTATTTAACTTTATTTTATTCATAATTAGATCTTTTTTCTGACTTCTAATAAACTCATCGAAGTTTTTTTTAGCCACTAAAAAGGTCTTTATTAGTTACGGTAATTGTTATAGTGGGAAAGATTCGTAGCAAAATTGCTACACAAGCTACGTCGTAGCCAGCATAGCTTGTTTGTTTTTTTAACATTTAAGATATATTCTTATATAGGTCTCAATTATCAGTAGTGATATTTATCTAAACTTCATTTAGTTAAATGTGTAGGTCGAGTCGAAGTCGTTTTAAATGAGTGGTAGGCCTAGCAAGAGCGCACCAAAGTAAAAGTAAAAAAAAAAGAAAACCGACTTCAAAAGCTAAAAAGTGATAAATAACTTTACCACAGAACACACATTACTTTAGTTTCGGAAGTCGGTGGCGGTGGCTTTGTTGTTTTTGTTATTTTGTATTGCCACCGACTTCCGAAACTAAAGTAATGTGTGTTCTGTGGTAAAATTATTTATCACCTTTTAGTTTATGAAGTCGGTTTTCTTTCTTTTTTTTGACTTTTTATTTTCCGCTTTTTAGTATTGCTTTATCATCCAAATCCATTTCGAAACGGCGACACACTTAAAACAGAGATTGTAAGTCCTCCAAAGATTGAAGAAACTAAAACATCTATGTAATTTTTTTAGAATTTTGTTGATTTTCTCAAAAAGAGTTGAATCAATTTTTTTTTAATTTGTTGGGGCCATTTCGGAATAAACCCCTTTCGAACAATATAAGAATTTAAACATCCGAATTGATAACCTCCTCCTTTTTGAAGTCGGTTAAAAATTATTCGAGTCGATTTTTGAATAGGGTAGATGACGCCACCATTAACCAACAATTTCAAGACAGAACTTCTCTAAAGTAACAATTGACTTTAGCCCTAAAAACCTAATTAATAACCAAAAACAATTCGATTTGTAGTTGCTTTGAAATCAGTATAGTTAGTCAATTGAGTTTGCAAATTCTATTTCACTTGTAGTTAACAAGTGACATCAAAAGTACAAATTGCCATACAAAATGTACGGGGGAATCGCATTTTAACACCTCTTAAAAAGTACGTCAAACCCAAAAAAAGGCCATACTTACTATAATCCCTCATAATACTCGTACTTTTTAACCGACTTCGAAAAGGAGGAGCTTCTCAATTTGACTGTATGATTTTTTTTGTAGGTATGTTACGTGTTTTCTCTAATAATACGACTTTTATTATTTACCTACTCACAACTAATTAATATACATACATTGTACACAATATACATACATTGATATAAATAAAGCCTTCAAGCTTAATACATATTATAAGCAAAAAGGGTAGATAATTATTTAAAATTTAAAAATCATTCGAAAATAAATGTTCGCGCGTGCATTACAACGTCAGTAGCGCTATTCTGGTATAATCTCCCTCGGTGAACACCTAGGTGAAGTGAGCTGTCATCAGCCTCGATGCTAGGGATTGACAAAGCAGACGGACGGATGACAGCTCACTTCACCTAGGTGTTCGCCGAGGGAGATTGTAACAGAAGAGACATACTGATCGTACTCCTTGTAGCATTTTTATTTGACACAAGATTTTCTTCGCGGACTCGACCGTTCAGAATTTTTATACGTTATTAAAAGAATATTATATTGCTTATTGGTGAGCCACAGTCACACACTCTTTCAATCACTCTGGCTTGCAATTATTGAATAGTATTACAAAAGTTTATTACAAAAGTTACGCCCGTGGGGTGTCCGGGCTAGAATAGCACCCCCCCATTTCATCCCGAGGGTGTCGTCGAAGGTGACTAAGGGAAAGTCGGGCAGCAATGGCTTCCGTGTACTTAACAACCTCAATGTGATCCCCAAGACGCCTGCCAAGCGTGGTTGTTATGGCAACGCCCCCCATTTATGAGGGAGGCCCGTGTTCAACAGTGGACATCTTCAGGCTGATGATGATGATGATGATTAAAAAAGTTGTGAGTAAAAATAAAAAGTGTTAATTACATGAATTACATGATAGTAGAGGAACGCCTATGCTCAACAATGGGACAGAATGGGTAAAAATAATAATAATTATTATGGTGGAAGTATTTATTTATTAACTATAATTGTTAAGATACACTTTTATACTTTGCTCGTTCAACTATAAATACGCCTTATAAAAACTATTTTATTAGATTATTATTTCTATTAGAATATAAATACCCTCGGACTACATAAGTTTACAATAAATCCCAAAACCTCATTGTTATCATTATATACAAGTTTCATCAATAACTTTTATGAGTTAATTATCAAAGAAAGTTAGCATTGTATTTAGCTTCGTTAATTCATTAAAAAGGGACGCAATTGGCGATGTTTACTATTTAGTATTTACTATCTAGTTTAGGCAAGTGGGCAATGTCACACACCAACATACGCCTCAATGATTTGTTAGAGATGTCCACTTGACCCGATTAGTCTAGAGGTCTAGGTACTTACAGTCTAGTAGTTTATTTTTGCCCAGTATTAAATGCGAATAAGTATCTCCTATACTAACATACTCATAGGTTCATAACATAGTCATTTTTGTAGCATGAACTAAAATATCTAGGGTTCTCATAAATACAAAACGTTCTTCATCATTGTTGCCCGTTGTTCCAAAAGTGCATATTTGCAACTGATACTATGATATCTTAGTCTATCTCTCAGGAGCACTGATTTCATCTTGATAGTGTGCCGTTCCACAGACATCGCAGCGCAACTTGAACTCCTGCAATCAAATAATAAAGTCTTTTATTAAATAAATAATAAAAGGAGTTCTTAATATAGCCTAATATTAGATTTCTATTCTTGGTATTCAAAGAGAATGAAGAATACATTCATTCAAACATTCATTATATATTTTGTAAAAAGTCCAAGTTAACTGAGGGATTAATTGGACAAGAAGGTTGTCCAGATTAAAAAACAAATGACGATTTACAACTTGAATGAATTAGCCTAATGAATATGAAAACTATTAGTACTCAACTACTCATCAATCGATGGACGATTGTTGAGTTTCTAATAAGATAGGTAGTCACAAAAGTTAATCAAAATAGTATGTACTTGGACGTGGACACAGCACTAAACTAAGTATGTCAAATGATAACATCACCGAGTGGGTCAATTAGGTGAAAAGGAGTCTGTTTTATTGTAATACAGACTTTAATGTTATAAAGATAGGACTGGGTTTCACATACATTATCTACAACTATTTTGAAAATATAATTTAAAAAATCACAAATACATTAAATAATTACTTACCAAGTTAAAAAGCTGTCGCAGTCGATTCATTGCAATCTGTCGTACATTCATATAATTATTGGGCATGATGCTCATATAGTTAGCTGCTATGTCCGCTAATTCTTCCAACTCTACCAGACTGGACGGTCCACCGCGTGCGTACAAGTTACGATTACTCTGATACCTAACCCACATATCCCCCACCGGCAAAGGAACGTACGACTCATTTTCTGGCAACTTGACCATCGTTAACTACTAATAACTACTTAACACGCTCAATCACTTGCAGCAAATGAAATATAATAATGACTTCCTGGAACGAGTGGGGATGTCTACAAATGCATTCAGCCTATTGTCTAGTTTGTTTTTATTTTTTACAATAAAGGACTCGCGGGATGTCCATTGTTATCTGCAAAGGCCCTTTAATTAACACGTGGTGTTTTCATATTTCTGAAAACAATCACCACAGGCATGCACTCGGTCAGACCCTGTTGTGTTATGAACTCAGGTATTTGTTGTGTTTACTTAATTCTGTAAAAACAATTCATGATCAATTAACTAATTAATTCGTTCATTTAAATTAGCTAATTATACACTTGGACTTAATGTTCGGTAATTAGTTTGTCCTCTTTAAAAGAAGGGGTCAGTGAAGTTCGATTATCATTATTAAAAAAGTAGCTATGGTGAAGTTAACGGAACCGTGTGAGCAGCCTGCCAGAGCCATGGGGGAGCGTGGGAGCGTTCGAAGACCCCGCAGTCATCACAACTGGGGCGTAAGAATAGGTCGACGAGGAGAGAGTGAACATTCTGAACCGAAAGGACTTCTAGAATTAGAAGCCTTGGCCCACCGAACTGTCGAGCTCATGGAGAAGCATGCCCCGAAATCAGAGCACAATTACGAACGAGCAATGGATTTACTACGACTACAATATAATCTGGTAAATATTTCATTTTAGCTAAATGTCTCTCAACTACAGTTATTTATATAATTTGAAGATCACCTCTACAGAGATTCGTTTTAACAAATATTTACGTTCTACTTTGGAACTGTGTTCGACCGAACAAACATTTTTTGTTTGAGCTATCGACAGAAACGTTTTATAGTTTTTTTTTGCGCTCGACTTGTTGGCAAGGGACCAATTGATCACAGCCCCGAAAGTGAAAATGCATTACTTTCCACGTTTTATTTGACCCTTTTCACGGCTCGTCAGAAATATGAATGTATTAAGTACCGCCGGGCCGTTAGTCCATCAAATTATTTTTATACACAAATGTTGATGTTCTTATATTTGTTCTACCTTTTCAGAATTTTATAGTGGTGTGCGAGAAATGCCGCGGGCCACATGTCTACGATGAAATTATTGCTCCTGAAAGGTGATTGCAAAAACCAAGCCTTTCAGTAATGTGGCGCGTGCAATTTGTAAAGTAATAAGTTAAAAGATAATCGAATAACTATACATAAGTGTACATTTATTAAGTAATATGTTTATTCAAGTGTTTTAAACGTTGTAAATAACTGTTTATGTAATGTATATTGACATAGGAGTAGATATTGCAATGTAATATGACTTCGTGTGTAATCTACCTAAGATTAAATGTAATGTTTTATGTATTCACAAAAGTAATTAAAAATATATTTATTAGATTTAAAATTGTAATATTCTTAATAAGTATGTATTTTTCGGCATTACGTTTACGGTTTTACTTTACGTTACCTGTAAAACCAACTGATCTTTTTTTTAAAAAGGTTCTTGGAAAAGAAAGTAAATAAACATCGAATATTTATGAGAGGCTTTTAATTACATGCTAATCAGACAGAAGTCAACTCTGGCAAACGGGTTATTTCCTCATTATTATTCTTACGATTTATTGTACGACTCCGTTTTGCTTAAGAGGATTCACCCCAGGAGTTCTTTGAGAATGATGTCATCCAGGATATTGTACTTCTTCTTATCAAATCAGAGGTTTTTTTTGTTAGTCTAGTAGGCCCATTTTATCGCAGCGTTAGTGGCGTTTATAATGTCCTCTCTGTGTAGGGACACTTTGGGTACTGTAGTAAGTGGGCCATCGTGGGTCAGGAGCACCGCGCTCATACTGGGTGTATGGATCTATATTCCCCCATTTAGCAAAGTTGTGTTTGCAGCGGCCTACTTGGGTATTCATCTAGCTAATTCCTTAAATTCCTGTAGATGGTCCTTCGAGCCGGATGGATTAAAATCGAACTTCTTTTAGTCGTGATTATGGAGGATAATATGCTTCCTCTGAAGTGGAGACTTGTACGAATTGTAGCTGTTTATTCGGGAACATATGGCATCGCTTGGCAGTCAATTGACCGATGTCCATTTAGGAGACTGCAAATCACTGCAGAGTGGTAGATGTTTCTGGGGTTAAACCAAGTGATGGGTTTTGCATTGGTAAATCCAAATAATTAGTAGAACCCACCTTACTTTTAGAATCATCATACACGGTGAGGGTTATGAGGTATGGGATATGCGTCTACTTCTACTTAATTCTCGTGTCGGTATCGCATTCATAACCTTATGTTTTCAGGTAAGTAAGTGTCTATTCGCTTGTTTGCAAAAAAACCTGAGCTTATTAAGTAAAAGAACCGTTATCAGGATAAACCTGGTAAAATTTAAAAAAACCTAATTTGGTTACCCTATTTGACTATGCACTTTATTATTCGCCTGAAACAGCACGTGGTGAGAAATGGAGGCTATTCTCAGACGGGACCGCACCACTACTTGGAATAAAGTACGGTTAGCTGCTAAATGAAGTTGTATTTTTCAGGAGTCAGTTGTGTAATTTAATCCAGTACATACATATATAAAGTTAAGTTACCACGCTGCGTGGGAAGGCAGCACCACAAGGTAGACCGTTGACCTACTGCAGGTCAACGGACCAACGGTTATTCTGTAAAAACCCTTGGGCGATTTGGGTGAAATGAATTAAATAAAAAATGAAATCAATGTCAAGTCTAGCATTAGTGGGATGTCAGCTCACTTCGAGCTCACTTCACCTAAATTCACCGAGATAGGTTTTTACAGAATAGTCCTGCCGGAGAACACATCAACTGGATGAGACAACCACAGGACTGGTCTATGGCCACACTTGGAAAGACCTATGTCCAGCAGGGGACGTTTTACGGCTGACATGATGATGATGACGTTTCTTCCACACGTCGATTCAGGGCCTGCACTACAATTTGATTGGATTTAAAGGTGCTTGCTACCAGAGAGACGCCTAGCTGGAACTCTTGGTCGGTTTTTATATATTTCTTGCCACAGCCACGCTCAGGTCCATCCTTCCTGTGTCATTTATAGAGAAGGCACATTGAATATTTCTTATAGTCTTACGAATTGTATAGAGAACACTCTATACCACGCGTATGACTATTAAAAATATTCCGCAGTAGCCTTTAACGGTATGGCTGACGTTTTTTCCCTAAAAATCTTACTTATTTACTGCAATTTGTTATATGAACAAATAAATACTATCATTATTATATCTATTAAAACAGTAAAGTGCGAACATTGCACGTCTATATAGCTCAAATTGTTTTGTTCTTGTAGTGTTCTGGATTTAGGTCTTTTGTGCACACTTTTTATTTTTTCTTCTAGTCTCTAATTATATATTTATTATTTCAATGTCATCCATACCTGTTATTTGCATCGTTACTGAAATGCCAATTTTAGATGATATTTTATTTGAATTGTAAGTGAATTGAGTGCTGTTGGTGTGCTTATTATAAATAAATAAATACCAGCCACACGATTATCTAGAATCGTGTGGCAAAAAAAGGTTTAGTCACGTATCCAATCTTTGAATCCTAGTAAATGACGAACACAATGCTTTGCACTTGTCCTCATATATCCGCGTAACTAACATTTTTAAATACCGCGAATGTACACTTTCAATAATTTGACTTGAGGTCGAAATTTGCGGTATTTCACAATTTTAGTTACACGGAATTGCAGTATCAACGACGATATACATATAGTCTTGGTTTAATTTAAAGCAACTAGCCTACTGTAGCGGTGTTCACTTGACGTTTACCGCCGAGTGCTATGACGCCGCGCAACGTAAACTTTGTTAGCACAGCACACACCCGCTACCTTAAATGTCAAGTAAATTATTACGTAGGCAAACCGCCTCGGTACCGAGAAACGATCATAGCATATGTGTGGCTTCATATTCCCACTTTGTTGGCATCGATAATATGAGATTAGTGACGTTGAAATAAAGATTAACTTTGATTTTACCATATTTTATTTCACTAGGGTAGTAGGTACCTGTATACTATGTGCAAAGTCTGTACGTTTTTTAAACTAACTCAGCGTTAAGATTTTGAAGAAACGGTCTTCAACAGTATTGAATATCCTTTCTAATACGACGTTGAATAATATGCCATAGATCGATAGCTACATATACGTAGATAAATATCGTAAATTATGTGATAGAGCCCATAATACCCAATTAATAGACAAATACGTAGGGTCTATCGGCAGGATTTAAATAATATAATTTATTCAGTACGTGACTTAGTATATAAATGGGTCGTATTCGATGTTTCAATAGGATCTTGGTCAATATGAATTGGTAATGGCTGCTTCGCTCCCATTGGCTGTGAGGTTGCGGTGTGTTACTGGTTACTGTACAGTCTCAATGTGCGGTCAGTGAACGTAATGCCTTGAATAGGATCTGTGATAGGAACTATGTGTATTGGTGCCAATGGAACCAATAACTCCTTGGTTGGCTTTGTCTAAACTTAATAGAGATATAAGTCGATGTCTGTACTTCTATAGCGTAAATCGTCAGACATTTGGTTTGACAAGGTACTCTGGCAAGGTACACTGTTAATCAGTATATCATTAAAAACCAGGAATCTTTGATAATGAGATACATACGCATTTAACACCTACGAAGCCCGGATGAAATAATAGAGCGATCTTTATTATTTACCCCATTTTTTTTTTCCCCCAAAGCAGATCCTGCAGTTCATCCCAGCTGCAGGGTTTGGTGGCGATCTCTAACCAACACAAGCGGCGATCACAATAGATCAATCCTGGCCGCATTAAAATAATAAATAAAAGACATACGCATTTCTGGTCAATCATCATTTTGCCCTAATCCATAAGGATTATTTAATCTTTTTTTTTATATTTTCTTCTTAATTTAAATGTTAATTACCTAATCTATATAAATTCTCCCGATCGAATTTCGGTCACAACCTTTATGCAGACTAGTCAAGATGCAAACCCAGAGCACTTCCTCTTCTGACACTCTCGTAGTTCGATTAGTATTGCCGACTAGAAAAGGACCCCCTTGTCTACATTAGGTACTTCGAATACGAATGTTTTCCAATTCACACATCATTTCGCTATATAAGTATATATTCGAAAGCTAGTATTCGACACTGCCCTAAAATAGCTGGCCATCTACTTCGTATCAAATGGTGCTGATAGATTTCGATATTGAATTTTCAGTTATTGGCTAGAGCGAGTCGTGATTTGATTACACTAGATTTAAATAAGTTTTTGCCTTAGTGAAATAAAACATATTTTAATATCTACCTACTTGAAGTTATCAACTGCATATACTTTTTTTTTGTTTGTCATGATTTGATAAAATAAGAAATAAAATACTGACCGTTGACAATGTGACTGTTTTGGCAAATCGTTTTCCTTGATTACCTATACAAGGTTTATGTTAGCCAAAAGCAGTTTTCTTTGTTAATGAACAGCTAATATACGAGTATACGAGTTTCTGAGATTCAAATGTTAATGAAATGGCAACGTTGCCGTAACACGTAGTAGATTTATATTATTTTAGATATTAGATTGCATTGTTAATTCGTATTATTATCGTAAGAGAAGTTTAAATGTTTGGTTTCAATTTCTGTCCAATTATTTTGTAATTTAACCTTATCATTTTTGTAAAGTTAATAGCGGTTTGGAACGAGCAACTACCTTCAACTTTCTGACTGACTGACTCTGACAATTTAAAAGTGCCTATAAATGGTTTAATTTAAATGAACGGATTTGAGTTTCGAGTTTGAATAGTTTTATCCAAATTAAATGAAAAGAAGTATTCGTATGATTGTCCTCTACGCCTTCCTAAATCATTTATCCGATTGTAATAAAACTTTGGTCGGCTGTTCTGCATATGCCCGAAGGAAATCAGAAAAGAAATTAAGAACAAAAAATAAACACTGGGAACAAAGTCACGGGCATGAGATAGTTATTATTAAATATTATGATCATGCATCTGCAATATTCAACTTTAATTAAATCCTCGAGGTTTCAAAACAACTTAACTTTGTTAAAGCAACACTTTTATAGCCTGGATGTTCTTATTGCTCGTTCATCTTTTGATCCCGAAGTACACAAGATAAAATGAGCCGAATGTATAATAAATGCCCTGTCATTTTGGAGTGAGGTTTTGTACCTAAGGAATTTTTAAAGCTGATTAATTATGGATAAAACCGTGTAACGTCTTAATAATGTTTTAAAACCTTTATCTGTTGTGGAAATGTTTCTTTATTATTAACTCTTTGATGTTTTATTGACATTGATACTACTTAATACTATCATGGTATAAAATATTGCGCATCGATCACGAAAGGCGATATTTACCTTTTACATAATAGGGTATTTTACTCTATACGAGAAAAAATCTATTATATGTTATTGAGACAGTTTAGGCATAAAGCAGTCGGAAAATGTAAGTTTTAGTTCATAAAATAACAAAACAAGATTTTGACTTCAATTTAAAGTTTTCAGTATTTTTAATCTGTTTTAAAACACCGTGAAATAGTAGCGGCCATGTTATTACGCCGTACGGCTGTGTAAACAAAAAATTGTCAACTGTCAGTCTACCGATTGGCGTAATATAGGCTTTGTACTTTTATTATTTTCGTAACCAACGTAATTTTTTCATTATTACACCTATTACAACGTATGCTTTTAATTATTTTTAAAGGATATACAATTATCATATTTAATATGAGCTCATTTGATACAAAACGAACTGACGTCATTTACGCTGAGCAATATGGCGTCCAGTAAGAGGCGTTTTCGTCGAACTACGCGCGAAATTTGAAATTTTAAAATTTTGACGCCTTTTTATGGCACTTATCGATTGAATAAAAAAATTGTGTTTTTTTGGTGGCATATTAGCACTACAGAATTTAATTGAGACACTTTTCAAAAATGGGTGTAATATCCTATTGTGTAAATCATGTTCAAAGTCATACACTTACAGCTCACTTTATCAGCACGGAAGATAAAAAAAACAACTTAACGGCGCCCCCGCATGCGGCTTCTAACCGCAAGCGTTTTTTTTTGTTATGGGGTTGAAAATCCTCTGATTATTTTAAACTTTTACTGAATAAAAATCACCCCACCAAACCGCAAACGTATATGTTGCAGGCAATAACCATGTCATGGGCATCACATAGTGCATTTAGAAACCCGCATTATTACACCATACGAGAGTTCTTCCTGCAAATACATACAGGGACACGTCACTAGTAGATACATTACCATGTGAGATAGAATGTTGACCTTTCGGTTTACGTTTCGTTATCTCTCAGCTTAGGTAAGTACCTACTAACATGGCTAAAGCGCATTAATATCTGACTGGTTGTAGGTCCAGCGTTCACTAGTCCGCGGCCATCTTGTTTGAATTCTACAACTTTGAAAGAAGATTAATTTATTTTAGATCAACTTTGTGATATTCCTACAGTACCATACTGATAATAAGGAGCATAAGAAGACCAAATATGTGCGGACACGTTCCGTACTTTGGTATTTATTTATTTACAAAGTACACAACAAAACAACAGCAATGGAAAGCTGTGTTGCTCTGTTTGCGCATGTAAGCATTCGTATTGTCTGATGCCGGCGCCGATTAGTTAGCTACAGACAAATATTTGAATAGAAATGAGGGTGTATTTCAATACACCCTCATACCCTCTTAAGGTTCATTCATTTCAAAATTATATTTAAAGCGAAGAACGTACAGGGGTCGTCATTACGACGTCATTAACAACTCTCCACGTCTTTAGCAGGGTTCCTTCGCGATCGTGTTGCGAAGTCTGTTTTCGCAATAATTTAACTAAATTGAAATACCTCAAATAGATATTGTTTTAACTACCATTACTTGTAGGTAAATAGTTTAACACAATGGAATAGTTCACGGGAAAATACAACAACGGCAGTTAATTGACGATTCAGAAACATAGATCGGTTTACGATATAGATTTACATTTGTTCAAGTATTGTGCATTAATGTTCCTTTGAGTAAATTGGGCATTTAAATAACTATTTTGCTTAAAAATAGCGGTGTTTAAAGTCGCTTTAATTTTAGGTTGCAATTTTCCTTATACATGTAGTTTAGAGTTTGTCTTACAGTTTATAACTTTAACTTTTAACGCCTAAGTTTTACCGAGCGTCACATGTAAATTTTTTTATCAAGTGCAAGACTTCAAGAAGTATGAGCAATATTTGGTTTAACTTTATCTTTGTTTACAGGTCGTTGTACAACCGCTAAAAGTGTTATTCATACGTAGTGTAGACTCTGTGGTTGACCTGGGAACGATAAACTTTTTCAACAAGCTGCGTTCAAATATTATGCGTTTAAAATTAATTATTTCTGGAGTTGGTTAACCGAGCAAATATTTTATCCAATATTAAATTCAACCAAAACCAGGAAAATGAATGTTCAACGTGTGAACATTTCGGGATTTCTTTGATTACATTAAAGGCAAAATCAACTGCGAAACGTAAGAAAATGTATCTTTAAAACGATTCGCGTAACCCAACGGATGTTTCGAGATTGAACCACCCCGGAATTGTACGCAGGAAATTAACTGGAAGCTTGGTGCTAATCTGAGGAAGTAATATACGGGCTGAAGCCCGATGTCGCCTTCTTTAATTGCTGCAAATCCGACGAAACGCTTGATTAAAGTATTTCCGAACAAATTTAGTGGGGCAACAGGGCCACGTTTCACGAAATAGAACTTAATAAAGTTGTAGTTGCATTAAGTAAGTACGTGCTTTAGTATGCGATAATAATGTTGCGAAGACATTACGCGTTTTATTGTAATTGTGTCGCTTCCGTCATTGGTAACTGAAATAAGTGATGGTTTCTCAATTGTTGGTTATCATTTATCTGAACGATAAATATAAATATTATGGTATTTTGAATTTTTGACACATTTTCTATACAAATGCTGTAAATTCGACATCAAATTATGTAGATATGTATTCCTATATTATAGTTATCTGACGAAAAAGAAATCGGCCTTAGGAATACCTACATAATTTGACTAAACATAGAGTAACCCAACATTTGGCTCAATAAGTAGGTAACACTAGATTAAACATTGCTTTCAGTCAATTAATCCTTCAATCAATCACTCAGTTGCGAGTCCAAGCGGTGCTAAAATTAGTCGTAATCGTTTGGAACTGGATCCATTTGTTACAAAAACGTATTGGATCCAAAGGTTTTATTCGAAGATAACCGCTGTGGATTGGTTCAGAGAGACAGCGTGTTACTAATAGGCTGTCATCAGCAGGACTCTTGCCTCATTTTTCAGTGGTGACAGGATATATCCATACTTCCAAACTAATATCATAAATGCGAAAGTAACTCTGTCTGTTAACCTTTCACGATGAAACGGTTGAACCGATTTTGATGAAATTTGGTAAGTATGTAGGTAGCTTGTACCCTGGGGAAGGACATGCTACTTTTTAATTCGCGACTTTGTCGGCATCCATGATAACTGACATTCACTCGAACGAAGTCGCGGGCAAAAGCTAGTAGCAAATAATTATGACGAGTCTAAAAAAACAATTTATTGTTTATGGTTTGAATTGTGTACCTAAATATGAAATACTTATCAATTAAAATATTTTTTATAATCTGTCAAAACGTGATTCGTCCATTTTGTATGGCAATAGTAAAATGTGACCTCACTTATTTGTCAACTCAAATGACTAACTATTTATTGTTTTCAAAGTAACTGAAAATCGAATAATTTATAATTAATTTTATGGCAGCCAGATTTTGTTAAGGGGGGTTACGTTAAAAATGAAAAACCTCTTGAACAAACCCTTGTTCTGCCATTTTTTATACCATAGTTCGGATTCTTGATTAAAATTAAGTCAATCGTAAAATTACTTTACGGTGTGAGTATTTCTCCATCTTCTAAGAGGGGGCAGCTGTCTCTCTCTGTCCGTACCTCGCTACGCCCTTGGCAGCCAGCCTGCTGGGCACGTGTCCAGTTGATACCGATATGGCCGAGTTTTTTGATTCCTTGAGCTCCCTTTTTTCTTTGAATTTGTACATAATATTATTTTATAATTAATTGACAATTATTCGGGTTTTCGGGGTTAATATAAAGTAGTTTTAGTTAAGTTATATCTTGGAATAGGTTAATAGTGCCAAGTCCATAATTAACAAAGCAGAGAGTTACATGATCTGCTATTTTCTTTTATTTAAGACTTTACCTAGCTTGAAACCTTTTTTTTACGGAGACATTGAAAGTCAAAGCTTCAACTTATTTTTACGTTTTTCTACGAAAAGATAATCCACTATTCTGTTGCTTGCACCTGTAAGCACAACGTGGGCGTGCTTAGGTACCTACATTGGCCGCTACCATTTTTTCTTAATATAAGGTACAGACGCAAGTACATTAAGCCATACCAAACTGTTAAATTTTCCCAATAGGGAACATTACGCGAAACTCGTCGCAGAGGGCGCCATGGAGTATTCTTGTTATATTATGTTATTAATTGTAATAAGTACCTAGGTATTTTGATAGAATATATCAAAGTTAAAGTACAGTTAGGTAAGTAAGATACATAATCTTACTTACCTAACTGTACTTTAACTATACTATGGCATCCTAAGGCCATTTGAAAGTGGATTCTAGGTTATGCTCAGAATAAAATCATATTTGGTTGTCTTACATGATAAATGTTTACGTTATTCTGTAAATGCGACTATCTCACCTGAATACTTAACCAGAACATATTTTAGAGTGGTTTTTAGCTGCTTCCCATAGTTTTCTAACATTTTCTTCTTTTGGAAATTATTCCCTTCATTCCTACATCGAAATACACAGCACTGATGCATTTTTGTAATATAATACACTTCCCAATTGTTAACTCAATTAATGGCAGAATTTTACGATTTTCATCACGCTTTGAACGCTCGTCGAAAAACTGTTTACTGTTTACACTAGTGCTGCACTCTGGTCCCAGAACATTGCAGTATTATCCCCTATTGAATATGAACCTTATTCTTCTATACTAATATTATGAAGAAGTAAGGTTTGTATTTTTGTATGTTTGTAACGAATAAACTCGAAAACTACCTAAGTACTGGTCCGATTTCAAAAATTCTTTCACCATTAGATTGCTACATTATCCCTGAGTAACATAGGCTATATTTTTATCATATTACGTATCTGTAAGAAAATTCACGTACACGAAGTCGCGGACTAAAGCTAGTTTGTAATGAAGTTGAAAATCTATCGAAGAAATATGACGGATTGTTATAGTTTGATGTCTGTCTGCTGGCCTCTGTACTTAGTTTGAGCGGCAGTATCCGTCTGGACGCCAAGATGCGTTTTATTACATTCCGCTTTGTGTAACAAAATTTCCACGGTGTTAATAGTTATTTGTTATACAAGAGTGCAAAGTTGCTTTTTAACCGCGTGTTCAATTTTGATGACCGAGCAAGCGAAGGATTCTAAAATTGAATCACGAGCGCAGCGAGTGATTCAAAATTAGAATCCTGAGCGTTAGCGAGGGAATCAAAAGAGCACGAGGTGAAAAATCTTTGCACTCGAGTGCAACACGTAACTTTTCATTCCACCTCAGCGAGGAAATGACTAAATGCAAAAAAAAAACGTTTACAAAGTCTGAGTTTTTAACAAATTAAAAAAAAGTTGTATGATATATTCGGCACCATAGAGGTAGCAGTAAATAGGTTTAATGTTTTTTTTTAATTCACAAACTTAGTGCACACGATGTTCTAAATTCAATTTACTTTATCCTCTAGAGAATAAAAACGGCTTTTCCACTCAGATATTGAAGATAAATTTACTTTATCCTCTAGAGAATAAAAACGGCTTTTCCACTCAGATATTGAAGATTAAAAATACTCTTTCCGAGATGGTGGGATGAAAAAGTCATTTTACGTTCAGCTTTGCCACTGACGTTATATATAGGAACTGCAAAAAAAAAACCAGGAACCATACATAATTTTTGAGCTCGGAAATAAAATTAAATATTACCTCTATAATTTAGTCTGACTCTAGATTATTCTAGTTCGTTGTGTATTTCTCTAAACATGAAATTGAGTATTTTGTTACTAAAAAGGAAAATTAAGGGAAAATAAGGCCGTATATAATTATATACCTAACATTGACCAACTATAAAGAAGAACGATTTGTTACTTCCTCACACAGGAAGTGAGCCGACTTGAATTTGCGTAATATTGCGTTAGGTCTTTACATATGAAATTGCCGCTCGGTATCAAAAAATTAAAAATAACATTTTTAAAAGAAATTATATATTTAGTCAATCGAAGTATGTACCATTGTTATCGATACACTTTCCTCATTTTATCGGGAGCTCATTGATCCCTTTGGTAAAAAAATCCTGGGAGCGAGAATCGATGAACTGCTTGAAGGCTGTTTAAACTGCCTCATCAGAATTGATTTTTTTTCCTTGTAAAAAGTTGTCCAAATTTCGGAATAAATGGTAATCGTTTGGGGCAAGATCTGGAGAGTATGGTGGGTGACGCAGAGTTTCCAGTCGCAGCTCCTCTAACTTGGCGACCGTCTGATGTGCAGTATGTGGTCGAGCGTTATCCTGAAGGAGCAATGGGCTAGAGCAATTGACCAATCTCGGTTGTTTAATGGTGAGCTTTTCCATTATTGTTTGCAACTGTTGACAATACATGTCTGCAGTAATCGTTTGGCCTGATCTCATGAAGCTGTAGTGGATGACACCAGCACAGGACCACCAAACACTAACTAGAATCTTCTTTTTGGTCAGTTTTCGCTTGGGGCAAGGTTTTGCCGGTTTTCCAGGGTTAAGCCATTGTGATGATCGCTTGCGATTATCGTACACGATCCACTTATCATCACAAGTGACAATACGATTTAAAATTCCCTGATTATTGTGACGATTGAGCAAGGAAGCGCAGCAACCGACGCGTGTTTGTTGGTGTGTTTCAGTCAATTCGTACGGTACCCACTTTTCGAGCTTTTTTACTTTTCCAATTTGACGCAAATGGATAGTGATTGTTTTGTCACTTACTCCAAAGGCTGCTGCTAATTCAGAAGTGGTTTGAGATGGATCCGCTTCAACTATCGCCTTTAATTCTTCATTATTCACTTGAGTATCCGGTCGTCCACGAGGCTCATTTTGTAAATCAAAATTTCCAGAACGGAAACGTTGAAACCAAAAACGCACCGTTCGTTCGTTAGCGGTGCTTGGCCCGTACACGTCGTTAATCCTTCGAGCCGTTTCTGCTGCACTGGTGCCACGGTAGAACTCATATTCGTAAATATCGCGAATTTTTAATTTCTCCATTGTTGTTGCAATAGCAATTTTCAAGCCCAAACAAATGACGATAAAACAAATGAAACACGAATTTTAAAACAATATTCTTTAGTCTTTATTTTGAAATAATTTTGAATTTGGAATTCCTAATCAAACACAAAATATTTGATTTCAAAGTTGCCAGTATTAAGTATCGGCAATTTCATATGTAAGGACCTAATATTCATAAGTAGTACTGATCCAGAGTGGAATTTCTCGTAACTTTTGTAAATTTCTTCATTCTATTCTGTCTTAATCTGTCAAAAATATATCTTTAATAATAATAATAAATCTTTATTCGAATAAAACAGTGATATTTTTTTAAGAATTCCCTATATTTTACGCTAGGTTCACAGACCTGTATTACAGAACTCAGTGACCATTCTATACAATATTTTTTATGTACTTAAATAAATGCAGTAGTGTGGATGTTTGAGTGAATAGGCAATTTGGTAAGGGAGAGTGTAGAGGTACGGTAGTACTAATATTTATACTGTGGTAGAGGTGACACTAACCCACCCAGACACAAGAAACACTTCCTGTGTCTTAGTGTCTGGGTGGGTGAGACTGGGTGTGTATGAGAGTGTTTGTTACTGTATCGTGTGCATGTGAATTGTGTATGTTTAAATTATGTACGTGTTTCACAAGATTTTATAGTGAAATCAATTCAGTTTGTTCATAATCTAGTCCTAATAACCAATTCCTAATATTATCTTTGACAAGTTTTGTATTGTCGCTGAGATAAGATTGAAAAAGTTCTTATTAATTGCGAGCATTGGTCTACAGATTAATCTGCAGTTTATGTAGTTAAAACAAAAGATACTTAGAGCATGTAAATACGAGAGCAACAAGATTTTAAGAGCTTAACGCAACACGGTATCTAACTAAAGAGTCATTAGAGAACAATTTTTCGAATATGTTCTGAACTGTTTCTTTAGACTTACTTAATTATGTATCTTGCATATACGTATCAAGTTTCATTAATATCGCCTTGTAGGTTTCAAGATTTTACAGTTGTGAGTTTATATGAGATACCGTGCGGTGCAGACGCTATTTATTATAAAGTTATAGCTTTTGACCGCGACTTCGTTCGCGTGAATGTCGGTTATCGCGGATGTAGACAAAGTCGCGGATTAAAAAGTTGCCTATGTCCTTACCTAAGGTTCAAGCTATTTTTATACCAAATTTCATCAAAATCGGTTCAGCCGTTTCATCGTGAAAGCGTATCAGACATAGTTACTTTAGCATTTATAATATTAGTATGGAAGTATGAATAATTTCCCGTATATATTTTAAAGGAAATTATAAAATTTAATTGTTAATTGACTTTTTTGACAAAAAATGGTTATTATAATAATTCTGTGTTCCGTATTTAAATTTAAATAAGAATATGGAGGTAACGACAGTACAAGTAGGTAGGTAGGTCCTCATACTCGTCCGTGGTTGGCTGGTTGCGCCTTGCATTACTTCGTCAGTCTTGGTCGACTGAAAACTGAAACCATTCGTGTACCTTGTGACGCGAATCGAATGGGAAATTCTCCAAGCCGTGTTTGCATAAGCTGTGTGACCTACTAGTTATACTTGTGTGAGCTTGTTGGTAAGTATAGAACGATAATTATGGCGCATTATCAAGATATTATCATCTGCCTAGCCTTTTCCCAGTGGCGTGCCTAGGACTCAAAGTTAGGGAAAGCCTGACAGATGTCTGATGTCAGAAGAATAGGTAGTAGCTACTTACAGATATTTTATTTATGTGCTTTCTTTTTATTCGCCATTTTTCGCACGCACACATTGACATTTATAGGCATTCTCAAGCAGTTTCAAGCAGACTCGACTGTCACGTGTTGTCTAGAAATGAATAAATAAGGGACATTGACATTTCATGACGAACAGGGAAATTTTGTTAAAAAAAATGCAAAGAGTTCCAACCAGTGTCAATAAAATTGTCACAAATAAAACCTTCAGAGTCAATACAGTATAGCAGTATGTCTATTCTGTTACAATCTCCCTCGGTGAAGACCTAGGTGAAGTGAGCTGTCAACCGTCCGTCGGCTTTGTCAATCCCTGGCATCGGGAAGGATGACAGCTCAATTCACCTACGTGTTCACCGAGGGAGATTGTAATAGAATAGCACTGCAGCGCTAGTGAGTTAGGCAAGTTTAGGTAATTATTTTTGAAGATGGCGGGAGCGGTCCTTCGTAACCTCTAGGTATATTTTGTGACGGAGAGGTCTCAGTTTGAAATGGATGGTCATCCATCCACAGAAAAACCGCGGCAAACGTAGCTTAACCATGACCGATCTATTCTCTATTATCGGATCTATTTTATATTAATGTTTATCTACAACTGAGCAAAGACACTCAAATTAAGATTCGGAATAATACTGTGAATATTATAAGGTAAAAGTTTTGCATTATATTAAGTACTAGCGACCCGGCCCGGCTTCGCATGGGCTTATAACCTTCCTCGATAAATGGCGGACTATCCAACACAAAAATATTTTTTCAATTCGAAAGCGTAGATTCTGAGATTAGTGCGTTCTACCAAGCAAACGAACAAACAAACTCTTCAGCTTTATAATATTAGTATAGAAGTAGGTGTGCTTTTTTATTTAATTGTCTAAACTGATCAGCTGCTGAGTTATATGACGATATATGACAAATAATATCGTAAGTCGACAAGGACATTCATGAGGATTTCTAGAGGAAAAGAAAAAGATCAATCCGCTGAACCACAAATGGAAAATCTATACGTAATCTATACGTAGTAATCTATCGATACGTACGTATCTGTACGTATTGTATGGTTGGTTTAGCCATATCCAATCTTATTTGAATAAATAATTATTTAATAATATAAACTCGGTTCTTTTTTTGTAAAAAGATCGTAACAGTAAGTCACGAAAGTGAGTTTAGGAATAAAATAATGTAATGAGCTCAATATTATACGACTTATTATAAAAATTGTGTTTCAGTCGAGTTGTGCAGTAGGCCAGAACTGTTATGGATATAAAAGTGGATGGGTGGGAAGGAAGGCGAAGGCCAAGGAAAATATGAAAGGATTGTGTAAAGAATGGTATGAAAAAAAGTGGAGTCTGTGGTATTGTGACAGTTGACGGGACGGAATGGAAGGAGAAAACGTGTTGCGTTGCGCCGACCATAAGAAATATGGGATAAAGGCAGGAAGATGAGCCTATGTTTCAGTACAGTAAAAACCCTCGTGGTACCGTAATGACGTCGTACTGGTTACAATATCTACTGATCATTCATAAATGCTAACAAATCCTACAATAAGTGTTAAACACTATCAAACTAACGACAACTATTACAACACAATCATAATTTCTGTAACGTTAAATTATTCAAATTGTAGTTAGATCGTTGAATAGATTGACACATTTTTATGTCTCGTAGTAATGATATTGAACACGCCTGAAACGATTTGTTTACATGAGAAAATAATATCTATGGTTACATATTATAGCCATTACTTATTTGTGTAGTATACTATATCTTCAATTACAATTACTGTTACAATATTAATGGTTTTCTTCCATTAGGTACCGATAATATCAAAGTAATGCCTCGTATACCTACTTTTACTTACTTATCAGTAAATCGCTCTAGGGCTGTCACTGCAAAAATTTTGTGGAGAATGCATTAAAATAAACCATTAAGCATTTTTTTAAAGTTTGGGCTTATATTCGTTTTACTTTTTTGTATGATGCCACACTGAGTAACGATGTCGAGATAGCGTGATGTTTGTTATATTTCATGCTTATGTTAATTCATCAAAACATTTTCTGTTAACCGACCTTACGTAAAGAAAACATCTGTCAAGTTTATTTGGGTAAGGTATTTTTTTTTGTGTAAGTATATATTACCTACTTTTGTTGTATTTATTTCACCTACTTCCTTATTCTAATGCCAAAAATACATTCATCATTAATTCTGGCCTCGACTCACCTGATGTTAAGTGATGATGCGGCCTTAGGTGGAGCATGCATGCCTAGGATCAACCGATTTACTCGTGCTTTGAATATGAGATTATAGTCATCGGGGAACAGAGAGGCAGTCTGACAGTTCGCACAATATAATTATGTGGAAGCAAGCACTTGGTTCGAGACCGTGGAACTTCTAAACCATATAGCGGTGACCATAAAAATATAAAAAAACAAGTGACGCTTCGCCATATCTTTGCGTCCGATAATGGAATGGGGATAGGGGAATTCAGTTGTGGAATTCCATCGCACACTCTTCGAAATGTAAACAATAAAGATTTAGTTACTATCACACCTACAGAATAATACATTTATGTATGTACTCGTATTGCCGTCTCTTGTGTAGGCAAACAAGAGTTGTAAATGCGCTTAAGATGTGCGTTTAAATCCTTACAAAAGCTTTAATAACTAAATGTGAACACTCAAAATTAACACTGCACCAAATTTTATCTTAATTAATTTCTATAAGTAATTTTCTGTTTGTCAAAGAAGCCGTATCTTCGCAGAAAGCATAGCGGAGGCGAGGAAGTGGCGTAACAAACTTCGCCCGGCTACCCGACGGTATTTTAAACAAAGTTTGCGCTAAGTATTATTAAGTCATCATTTGCTCCGATCTGACTTTATTGGGTAAACATTTATACCAGCTATATAACAGCTGGTGAAAGTTCAATATTATGTGTGCCCATCACCTTCACAGTTCACCATACAATAGGTACGTGGGATTCCTGGATTCCAGTATCTAATCTAATGTTTGGTAGACGGTAAAATAGTCAAAGCAGTTTAGTGTAAGGGCTGCAATTTTCAGACATTATTTATTGCCCAGTGCAGGAACAAAACCTGTGGCGAAAGCTTAGCGCTTACGTTACAGCACTGTGTGTATGTGTGGATGGAGTGATCTTTACAAAAAGGTAATTTAAAAAAATTACATGTTTTAGAAAATAATTCTGGAAATGATGATCGTAAAGTAAATAAAAAATGTAAAGCCTGAACTAATAAAGTTATGGTCAAATCACTACATTACTAAATTTGCTCGCCTGAGGTTCGTTTATTTCATTAGAATATCGTGTTACAACGTTATGGCACTTTGTATGGATCACTCAATCCACATAGGTACATTTCGAGCTGAGTGATTTCTGAATGGCCGCCTCAGGCTGAATAAATACGTAATATTTTTTTCGGATATTACACTTGAGGTTCAAGATAAATTGTAGAACAATAAATCGTGATGGTATATATATTTTGCCTATTTTTACGAAATAAAACTCGTAGAAAGAGTTACATTCGAAAAGATACCCACATTATACTGTAATAGGCCAAGTTACTACTAAGCACTGCACTTTTTTAGTGACATAAAATTATTAATTTCAAATAAACCTTTTACGGGCACTTTAAGGAGGCTTAATTAAAATTTTTTTTTTTTTTTGGAAAAATACTAAACGAGATTACATAAATACAAACGATCCATATTTAAGGGCGTGTGGACGGCTAAATCTTTATGAAATAGCGAAAAATACGCAAATCAAAGCAGTCTCGGGCTCAATTATGATGAAAATTGAAACGGTATGTGTATACAACGATGTCATTATGCGAGTTATAATCGATTCATATGGCGGCGTTAATACAATTAAATGCATGTGACCAAAAGAGTTATAAATTATTATTGTGGTGGATGGAGAGGGAGATAACTAAAGAAAAGATGGATGGATTGTGTTGCTGTGATGAAAAGGGAGTCAGTGAAAGCATGGCGGTTGACAGGACCGAATGAGAGAAGGAAACATGCTGCGTCGACCCCAATTAACATGGGATCAGGGCGGGAAGAGGATGATAATGATGGGGCGTTAATGCAATATTCAGAAAAGTACACAAGTTGTCAATTCAATAGTTGCTTTTGTGCGGCCAGTCTAAGGGGAGTTTAGTAGCTGTATACACAGCTAAAGTAGAAGGTTTATTTAACACTTCCAGGAAATAATAATTTATGATAATATAACCCCACTTTTATATCAAGACGTTTAGAAATATTCGTATGTATAATTAATTTAAACCAAGTTTTCCATGCTAAAGGCCCGTTAGGTCAAATTACCTAAAACCCATTATACAAACACGCAAGGCGCGACGCTTCGCTCCTTTCCCTTGTTTTACTTTGCATACGAAACTCTAGCACAGTACAATCACCCTCACGTCAAAATACAATCCCTGTAAATCTCGTTGAGTTACATTTACGACTCACAACGCGTGATATTTCTAAGAAACAGAATTTATTTCCCATAGTCCTATTCCTGACGCAGTTCAAATTAGAAGAACAGTAAAGAAAAAAAATACATTCTCTAACATTTTTAGCTGCATTCCGATTTACTTGAATTTTAATTCCTACTAACTCACTCAAGCACATAACTTTTATTTAGTAGGTACCGTTCTCGAGTGAACAATATAGTTTTCTTATTTAAAATAGAATGTCTGCAATACAGACAGTTCCGTGAAATGAAAGAAAATAATATAAGTGAATGCGAGCCTTTTCAGTACCGGACTCATCGTAATACCAAGTCAACGAAACGCGGTCTGCTCTCTTATTTAAATATCTTCTAGAATATCAATAAGTGAAAATGAAGATGATATCAATATAATCTCAGGTAACGTTATAAAATAGGTAACTGTACCTATGTATTAGATCGCGTGCACTTACCTATGTGCCACGAATTTCATAAATATTTGATTTACGATAAGAGAAATGAAAATTGAAAATTGCCGTGTAAAATAATATATAGTGCATTTGTTTCATAACAACTAGAATGTTTTTTTTTCACGAGGTTTCTGACTGAGCGCAGCTGATAATGTCGAGCCTCGTGATATTGTTAGCCGGTAAGTGTTACATGTGAAGGTGGTGGGAATGGGCAATCAAATACTTTATAAAAATAATACTTGTCTCATATTTCATTCATCTAATAATATACCCTTATTATTTATGTCTTCACAGCTCTGATAGCAGTGATAGGGTTGTCAAATAAAGTGGAAAGCTCCCCATCTCACGGCTTAGATTTAAATAAAGTTCTAGAACACCTAAAAAAGCAACGACTAGTTTCGCAAGCTAAGAAACCACGCAAACTGCGACCAGTAAGTCCCACAGTTTCTTCTGATTCGGATTCTGATTCGGATTCGGATTCTGACGAATCCGATGATTCTGATGATTCTGATCAAGTTGCAAGGATAGGAAAAGATAAAATTAAAGATTTGATGAAATTAGTTGCGACCGAAAAAGGTATTAATGGCCGTATTATGTATCGCAGCGCAAAAAATAACTTCGGACGGAAGTCAGACATTTCTAACGATATAGGTAATAATCGCATAAAAAAAGAAATAATTGATTTAATAGAAACCATTGTGAATGAAAGAAACAACAATGATCGCGAGAGAAAACCAAACTATGACCAGAAAAGTTATAAATTAGTCCTCAATGAAAATTACGGTAATAGTGAAAACAACAGAAATAAAGTTCAAAAACAGATTTTAGAGAAGCTATTTTCTAAGTTTTCTAATGATAAAGAACGTAAACCGAAACCAACAGGTGATCGTCCAAAAAAGAGACTCAAACCTAACCTTTTATTACCACCGACTTTAACTATGAGTAATGTACAACAATTATATGAAAATACAAATAAAAATGATGAAGCTACTGGTCTAGAAGGTTACTCCAAAATTTACATAGTTTTAAATCCAGAAGCAGTTCCGAAAATCAACAATAAAAATTCGCTGTATGATATGTAAGTTATTGTATTAATAAGTAGGTATTATTTATTTTAAGCAAATTGTGTCCTAAAAATGAACGTTTAAGCATAGATAGAGTAGTAGAGTAGAATTTGAATTTACATCGGACACAAGGCAGCGACAGGAGCCGTCGACCCGTTTAATTGTATGGTTTCATTGTTTAAAGCTTATTTGTGTATCATATCAGTTTAAATGGCATCTCTTTTTATTATTTCTGTAAGAGTACCGCCCTGATAACTATATATCGATGCTTTACTGTTTGATTGGATACGTCGTATTCTTAAGTTTTCTTTTTTTATTCAGCGTTTCAAAACTTCTCCCTTTATCTTCCCCAACATCAAAACGGGAACTGCCACGTCGCTATAAAGGGTTTGTTTTAAACCAGAACCTTTCGAAAAGACGATTCGGGGATAAAAAAAATAGTAAGTATGACGACAGCTAAGTATCTTATTACGAAGCAATTTATAATTGTAGGTACTGATCGATGTGATGCAACCAGATGTTAATAATTCCAACGACACTGCACACTGCGTGTTCACCTCCACAAGTTGGCTCTTTCAACATGTCATGCGGTTATAATGAATAGCCTGTTTTGAAAAATGATTGTCATGTTCAGAGAATAAAATATACTGTTACTGTTAGGGAAGTCCTTGGAAATACGACGCAAATTATGACGTATGTGAATGATCAAACGGCGTATCTGTCAACTCATTTTTAATAATGTGAAAAAATAAAAGAAGTCAATTCCTTACTTAAATATTATTTCTTTTTTAGTTGCAGAATATGATGATATTAGTGATGTCGAGATGCAGAGAGCTACACGTGCCCCTTATATCAATGAAGAATGAATATATTTACGAATTGGTTTACAGTTTTTAGATTACGATCGAATAAGTAAACGTTTTTTCCTTAATTAATTTAATAAATTATATTTGGATGTATGTATGTACAGACTTACGACATTAAGGTTTTTTGAACGGTGTTGTTGCACAAGGAAATCACGCAAATAGCCAACCTACCTTCTGAAATGTTGCCAAAGAAGATCAAACCAACAAACAGAGAAACGTTGCGAATTAAGTTTCTATCATTTTGTATGCCGATGTGATTTAAAACTAAACGGTAAATTTATAAAACTTAGGAGACCAAAGTTTCAAAAAATTCTCACCAAATCGCCGCCACCTAACTCGTCAAATTTTAAATTTGGAATTCTAGATTCTGGCTGAAGAAAGTTAGAACTAGGTAATATGTCGTCCGTGTTTTTATTTTATTTCTCGAAATCGGTTACCTTCAGCATACAGCAGGCATGGTAAAGCAATAAATGTAAATGTGTAAATTGCTACCACCTATTTTACTTTTATAAACATACAGAACCACTTTAATGTTATCATAAACTATCTCAAAATAGGTCACGAAAATGAAATATACTAACCTTTTCTCACTTGGAATAACGTAATTTCTTACTTTCAATGTTACCGAGTGCAAGGTCGCAAGTTAAGATGTTTATTTCCTGTCAATCTAAACAAGGCTAATACGAAGTATAGTAGGTACTTATTCACGAGAAACGAGGTGTTATTTCCAGGCAATCCTTTATAATGACGTTATTAAAATAAGCCCGTATTTTGTAACCAGATTTTGCGCGGCGAAACTTCCCTGCGGTTTTTTGGTTTTACTGTTGGCCATTTTGCATAGCGGGGTGAAATATGACGGATATGAGCGGATATCCATTTGTTGTGTTACTACTTTTCTACAAAGTTACACAATAGTGGTGAGGTTACCCAAATATTCCCACACCAATTCTATGCATTTTTGCCTTGTTTAAAAAGGCAAAGTAAATACCTAAGTTAAATAGTTGGTTAGGTAGTTCTTCAAAAAGTCTTCACCGCGTAACTTTCGTGGTGAAATTTATTTTTAGAGTAATCTTTAAATAAATTTGCACACATTTAGGACGCTGCAAAAATAATAAGTATAATTTTTATTATGTAAATCGGTGCATAAACTATAGATATATAATATTTTGAAATTTCGGTGTCCACGAGTCGGAGTTACGAAAGATGTATTTTCTACAAGCAAAATATGGTTTCAAATCTTTATTTTTCCTCAAATTTCTTGTGGATTGAGTTTTAAAAGTAAATTACTAATTATTTATGAATTACCTTTTATTAAAAATAAAAAAATAGCTATAAAGTTTTTAGATTAGCTTCATCATCATCATATCATATCAGCCTATTGCCGTCAATTGCTAGTTTCGCGATAATCGAGTAAATGCATCTGCGGCGTCATAAAAATTCTAAAGCTATTATTTAACAGAGATATACAATTTTTGTGGTGCGCTAGCTAAGTTTCGTGGACAAATTACCACGAAAATTATGCCACGAAAGCTACGCAATTTTCACATTTTTGAAAATGTCGATGAAAGTTAGAGGTAAATAAACCGACAAAATACTTGGGAATAATCTCGAAGATCTATCTTACTTCTTAATTCAAAATGAGTTGAAAAATTATAAACATTATAACATGAGCATGAAAGTTTCTTGAAAGAGGTAACTGGAACAAAAACTCAAAGAATAACTTACCTGTATTTAATTGATTAAGAAGCGATGAACCTGCGTGTCTTTCCTACTGATGCCGGGACACTAAGGAGCGATCACGCAGCTAAAACTTGTAGCGATAAGTTAGCACTCTTGGAAGATAAGTGAAGTTTTGTTGCGCGCTCGCGAAACTAGCAAAATCGAGTGACAGACACATAATGTATATTAACTATTGTAACTTAAGAGTTAAAATTTATATATATTGGTAATTATGATGCATAGTTAAAAAGATATCGTGAGCGCGAACAGAATGACGCGCGAAGATTTTACTCCCGTTTTCGACATAAGATATTTATTTTTGTACACATTACAAATATGGTTAAATGTTTAAATTATACACATATATAAATAAAGAATAATCTGTATTTGGTCTTAAGACTAAATGTTTAATAGGTTAGGAAATAAAACCGTGTGACCGCGTTTTATGGGGTCCTCGAAGAATCACCCACCCAGTTGGTAGATTCGTTTTATATTTTTAATAATTTAGTGCAGTTTGTTGTGTAAAATGTTCAAGTATTTCTCTATGTTGCGGTAACACCATCAATGGAAATACCTACCTAAGTGAAAATAAAAAAAAGGATGTGGGGGTCACAATCAGAATAGGTATTCATTTGTCGTTAAGACATATTTTTAAAATAAAATATTTTGGTTTTCTGACAATAGTTTAGCAAGTTGTCTTGTCGAAATTATTGCTGTCGCCCTACGAGGTGAGGGACGTAAACTAAAATTTCATTGTAAGAAATTAGTTGGGAAAATAATTTCTAACAATGAAATTTTCCTAAGTCTTTTCAGTTGAGCAGAGGGGAATTCCCATTGCATTTTAATCTCAGTCTAAATCCGTCAAAATGATTTATAATTTACATATATTTTTTGTCAAGTTTTTGACACGATTATCGCTGAAATGAGATTGCAACTAGACTGAAACTGCATAGTGTTGCTACTAATAAATATTAGTAGCAACACTATGCAGTTTCAGTCCAGTCTATGGAGCTTCTGTGTGCAACATGTCTAAGACGAAAAAAGTAACACCACAGTATATTTATACTGTCTCATAATCTTATGTGTGTGAAGCTCTCATAGTCCCATATTTATCTTGTCCAAACGAGTGACGCATAAATTAGCTTTCGTGTTTAAAAATACGTTTTATAATACTATAGAGCTTAGAAGCTAAGCCACACAGCATAGTCAAACTCACGCGACTATGCAAAGCCTTATTACGAGTTGTGCATCTAAAATGAACTCTTAAAATTTAAATTGGGTTCACAGAAGTAATTAAAACTGCGTTGTAATTCAATTACGTTTTTACTAATGCATAATTATTTTCTTCTATAGTAATAATTTAATATATTACGAGTATATCACAGTCTTCACTTTAGTAAGTGGATTATCATAATAATGTATTACACAAATTGAACCGTTAGGCTATATACGTTAATAGTATAACAGATGAAGTCTAGAAAAGTAATACTTAAACAAATATGTTTTTTGACTACGTGTTGTGTGCCTATTGATTAATTTAATGATATCGTGTCTCTAATTGCATGATAGGTTTATACTAATTACATCAATTGTTTATTTATAATAGGTACCAGTGTCTGCAGTGCACTACATTAAAATAAATATTTACTATGTAGATATAACAATTAGTATCCACATATTGTTTTTAAACATTACTTATTGTTTTACATCTTATTCAGTAATTATTCTTTTAATATAGATATATTTAGGCAACATTTTACTAATACAATAATGATTGAGATACATGCGCAACGTAATAAGCTATAAATTTTATTATAATTATGTGGTGTTTTTTAAACTTAATTCATAACATAGATTCTGATGAGATTAATTAGTGTCATTGAAGGTGTACTTAAGTATAAGAAAATCAAGTAAATTATACAGGATTACTTTTTATTCACTGACCATTTTTGAGGAAGTGAAAGTACTCCAGAATATGAACAACTATTATTATTTGAAATACTCTGAACTAAATAAATACGCTGATCCTTTCATCATCTTCCATCATCTGCTTAACCTTATCCCAACTATGTTGGGGTCGGCTTCTAGTTACCTGATGCAGCCGAGTACCAGTGTTTTACATGGAGCGACTGCCTGTCTGATCTTCACAACCCAGCTACTGGGTAACACGATTCCCTTTTTAAGACTGGTTACTAGTTTGAATCTACAAATAACCACTTGATCAACGAGTTAACGTGCTTTCTGAGACACAGATGAAAATGCACAACAACACGATCAAAATGTATGTTGATCAAGATGAACACATGTCTTTATTTTGTTTTAGAATAAGTCAAATAGTAAAAGTCGGCCGTATTCATGAGTACAAAAAATGCTCAGTAAATTAAAAGTGTATAGAATACAAAATATTTAAATAAACCCGTGTACACATCATAAAAACTCAAAAAAGTGTGTTCAGTGTCATCGACTATGGTTTACCACGCGAGCGTGAATCGTGACACCTACGCAGGAAGTAGAAAAAATGATTGAATTTCAATAGAATTATGTGTAGTGCGTCACTGAGGATTTTGCGGCACAATATCGATTTGTTATTGGCTTATATGCACGTGACATGACGTGATAAGTAGGTAGAAAGGCTATGTACCTACATAGCCCTGCTATCTACTACAAAAAAATAAATAATTAAAAACGGAAATAAGGATTAACTAGCAGCTGCAGCTTATTAGCAGCAATAGTATCAGCTATTAGCTTATTTAAGTTTTTAAATTTCCTTTACATAGGGAAACAGCAAGCTCATAGACAATAAAAGAAATTAGATGGCGATACATTTTATGATGTGCACTCTTCCTAAAACCGGTAATAACCTGTACAAAGTATTACGTAATGTAACTATTAGTTAATTGTTAATTCTGTTAAGCATGCTTAATTTAATTAACTTAGCAATTTCATGGTATTACAATAATTGACTAGAATATTCAAGATTAGTTTACGTAACAATGACTAGGCCATCGATTAAAATAAAACATTATAGTATTACTTGAAGTATACTAGATTCTAATATGAGCTAATATTTGGTATTTTTGGTAGATTAAACTAGAAACAATTACTGTCCCCTAGGGGACTATAACCTAACGGGCAAGAAATGGGTGTAGGATACTATGGGTACCTATCTCTGCCTCCCCCCTTGGGGGAAATAGGCGTGATGTTATGTTAAAACTAGAAATTCAATAAAATTAAAAAAGTAAATAAGTAATGTAAGATTTAAGATAGAGAAAAACCTTTTCCATGTATCAATAAAATATAAGTAGGTAGTTTATTTACAGATACGATACATTTACCTACTGTTTATTATAAATGACTAGAAAAAATAAAAGTCACAAACTCGTAGGACAAAGACGAGATGGTAAGTTGTGACCCGACTAGAATGTACTTACTGAAACATTAGGCTATTTGAATATCTAACAGCATACGAGATAGTTCTCTAGATTATAAATAATGTAGTGAGGGATGGAAAAATACCTAAATTTAAAGTATCTAATACAAAACAAAAGACAGATAGATACCTAAATAAGAATTTATCATAGATAGAAATCGCGTAAAAAAGTTAACCTAATAATACAAAATGGAAATCATAAACACGACACAGCCATCAATGCAATGACCTATGGTGCAAAATAATACTAATTATTTATATTATATACTACTTAAACGCAATTGATCCCATTCCAGGCAATTCATAATAATTAAATCTATGCATGAATGTATGCAGTACTTACATGTTTATTAAATTACTTAATTATAATTGAACTACATACGTGATAATAATACGATTTCAAATCAACCACTGTGATCATGTCAATTCGCTAATCAGTTACTAATTAAACAATGTAGATAATGGACCCATTCTGCGCACATTGTGTAGCGTCATTCACTGGTATTCACTGGAGTCACTCGTGGTCTTAACCGTCTTAGCATACCGTGGAGGTGATGGCCGCTTGTGCGGAGCTTTTCCGCCGCGTGGGCGAGACCTGTCACCCTCAGAGGTAGTTGGGCCGTGACACACAACAAAGTACTCCCATGCCTTTGTACAAAGATCCTCTTCGCTTGTTCCTCCACAGACCGTTGACGTCGTCGCCTTTCAGTGCTATGTTGCTCTCTGTAAAAGACGCACAGGGTTATTTACGTGTGTTTGTAAATGTATAACGTATGAAATATTAATAAATCACTGTGTGTCTTCAGTGTTCGAGATAGCTTGGACGTCAGAAACATTTGCTAAAATAGTGTTAGTAAATCTTTATGTCCGTAGGTAAAGTTTAATTAAGTTACTTTACCACATTTTCGTTTAGGTACAAATACTTACAGCTTCTTGTAAGTATAATAAAAAAATCCTAAAACTTGATTACTCTCATAATGAGAGAGGAATATATCCCTAACTTGAAATAATTTTTCGTACCAAAACACACCTTATAGGTATGTACAAACTCGCATTTAGCGGTGTGATGACTGCGCGACTACGCGTGTTATTTCCCAGTTGTGCGCATAACTTCAACGGAAAGGGCTTTCGCAGCGTTAATAGCCTGTAACTACATAGATTATGTTGGAGGAAATAGCTTTATTCCGTAAGTAGATATTTAGCAGAGCAGTGGAGTATAAAAGAGAATTTTTCCCGCACTTGGTTACCAAGTGTTCTTAATATCAACGAAAAGACACAGAGGTGTTGCAGTGCTGGCAATCCTTTCAGCTAAATAGGGTTCCGTATTCCTCGTTCTGTTGGTAATGCGTCCACTTGTCACTGTAAATGTACTTTAGTATTGTGTCGACGGGAGGTGTGAAGAACAATAGCCTCACCGCAGAGACAAAAACTCCTTCCGGCATTTACGAATTAAAAGCACAATCGTTTAAAGTCTAATGGCTGTAGAACGACGACGCTCTGAGAAATATAAATGCACTGTGTTTGATGAAATAACACATTAATACGGGATTGTTCGCATTGTAAACTTCCTATAGTGGCTGTATAAGTGTGTTTTATAAAGTGGTTTTAAATGGAGAATATTTGTTTCTATTTTTTCATTATTTGACGAAGGAGATCTTAGTACCTTCGTACATTGGTGTTAATAAAAAAATCCTGAGAATAGAAAATATCAACACTTAGGGAACCGATCACTTTTCCGAATTGTTTCAGTCCGAATTTCATTTTACCGATTTTTTTCACCGAAACCGAAACCGACGTCATTTTTGCTATATGCATTATTTGACATATTTTTATATCATCGAAGTATCATGTGCCATAAGTATTATTTTACCGAACTATATTTCACCGATTTACAAAATAACTTTTTGCTATTGGCCGAAGCCTCTTTTTAACCTTTTTCATTTGCCAAATGATTTATTTGACGTATATTCACCACGCCAAAACATCATTTTACGGAATATTATTTGATCACAAATATATAGTCGGTTACTTGATAGCATGTTCAATATTAAATTAAGTAGTGTCACAAAAAGACAATATGTTAAAAATTTTTGTGACAGAACAGTCTTGTCTGCCCCTCGCTTAGAGTGTAATTTAAGCCCGCGTAGGCGCGGAGGGGTGGGGCAGCCCGCGAGCTGAGGGCTTGAAGCTGGCTGGCAGGGCCGGCCAGCAAGCCGAAGCTGCGGTGGCGGGCGTTAAAATCATCTGCAACGTAGCGTGGGGCCGCCCAAACCCCGCAGCGCTGGAACCGTGACAGAAACAATGCTTTCTGCATGCCTTTTTGCATGTTGCATGCTTGTTTGCACACTGCATGCCTGCTTACATGCTGCATGCTTGCAGCAAGAATGCCTGTTTGCATGCTTCTTATTGGGACCACTTAAACCCGGTTTTGTTCATAATTAACTATTTTATTAAGTACATTGAAATAATAATTATTTAAACAAAATAGTAAACTACTCCGAAATGAGTTCATGTTGCTTTAATCTATAACGCTAGTGTAATAATACTCAAATTGTCTTTAATTTCCAAAAGTTTTTTTTCTTTAACGATGAATTTTTTGAATTTTTTTTTTCCGGTGCAGTACCGCTTATTATTGATTCAATATCAGACATATTTACCTACTTTTTTATAGGCGTTTGGTGAAATGAAAATATGATAATTAAAACTTTGGTATAATGAACGTTCCAACAAATGTTATTTCGGCTAAGTGTAACTTCGGTAAAAAGTTTTTCGACCAAATGAAACGTCGAAGCAACGAAAAAATCGAATTGATAATAGGTCAACTGATACAGTGGCAGACGTGACTTCGATGAAGTAAAAAAAAATACGAAACGAGGATACTTGAAAAGTTTTAGGTAAATTGAAATTCGGTCAAATATTTTTCGAACTTATGATAACCTTATGGTAACCCTTACCTAAGTGATTCAAATTCTCATGCTGCGGTAAGTACTCCTGTATATCATTGACTATTCTCGTAATTTCCTGCGTGTCCTTCACGATGCTGCACAGTTCCTCCTGGTTGAAGTCAGGAGTGATCTGCTTGCACAGCAGGATCTGACTGATGACATTCCCAAAGTTGGACGGACCCGCTCGATTCTCTGTGAAAAACAATAGGTCAAAGATCGTGATGCAATTGTAGTAAAATGGAGAGATTGTTTTTATTAGGTCTTGTTTTTAGTTTTGCTGCAGCTAAAAGTTATTGCGTCCCTAAAAATAAAATAGTATTTAATAAATGAAAAGAAGTAATTATTTTATCAAAGAAACAGTAAGCAATTTAAAAACGTTTGGAACACCTTGTTGTGTATTCTTGTGCTTAAGGCTACGTAACAGCTATTAGGTAATAGTTTCAAGAGAGCTGTACGGTTATTTCATTCAACGTAAGTTATTTTAATACAAATACGTGCATGTTTTTTTTATAACCAGCATCAAATCATGAAAACTATAAATAGACAATGTTCCCGGTGAATACGTTTTTGCGTTATAGAAAGCGCAACCACATTTGTACCATTAGAACTCAAGGGAAACCCCGCATAATAATTTAATAAATCTCATCTGCGTGTCACTGCTACCTCGCTTTATAATTCTAGAATTAACAGTCACACCCACCATTTTACACAGAAAATATTGTAGGTTGGTTATAAATGTGATTTCATAAAAGCTCTGATATTCAATTCAATTCTAAATATTGAGTTGTTGAAATAAAACACAAATAACGAATTGGGAATGGATGGAACACGCAACAAACCTGCTTTGGCTTTGAACGCAAACAAAAATCGCTTTATTGTTGTTCTCCAATCAGACTAACGACCCCTAAAATATTACCTAAGTACATTCTGTTTCGCAGATAAATAAATAAAAAAACTAACAATCTCTCACGAAATTGATTGAATTGAGTTCCAACTATAACTACGATAAAGTCTAAAATTAATGGAACATTGTATTTTGTGTTCAAGTCTAGCAAGAATAAAAATTGGAATCGAAATCCAAACGACATCGAACCCCGTATTATCTTCGTATTCTACCTGAATAGGCTTTCAAAGGGAAGATTAAACTTATACGAACGTCTGTAAAGCTGGTGTGAGTTTCAATGCGATTGTATGCAGGTACTCGTAAGACACAATTTCGAACCATCACTACACCGACCGCCTTTGTTAATGCTCACAAGCATTGTGTTGTAAATATCATAGATCTTGTTATTTTTAGAAAAGGTAACGTTGCTCCAAATCACGGAAAATAAGGAACACAATTCCCCAAAATTTTGGACCAAGTCGAACACCGCGGCTGGTGTCTTTAGCAGTGATTAATTGCTACTAATTGTTCGTAGCGAAACGCTATTAAAATGGTACCTACTTTTGTTGTTCAATCTAGACGCAGTAGAAAGAAAGTGTGGCTTTCGGTTTTCAAGAAGAAGTTTTCAATTAAGAGTGTTAAGTGGTTGGTCGTTAAGATAGGAACCTTAGTGGCTATAAGTTGAAAATACCTGACCAAAGCAAGAGATAATGGAGGATTTAAACAGACATAATGTGGTGAATTAAAAACCAATACCCGATACACAGTTTTCCAATACCGTTAGCCAAATCTCTAAGAGCAACCAAAACGGGTCGTTTCATCTAATCGACAGGTGAATCACTTATTGTCTGCCATCCCATTACCCTCGGTTGCCTCTAAGCGAGGGAAGATAAACACCTGTTTCTAATATACTCTACGAATTCGTTTCCTCTCGGAACCATCTCAAAAGAAAAAACTTTCTTTACAAATGAATTTATAATTCAGGAATACCAACAATGTTTCAGAAATATTTAAACTTTGTTTTCATTTGATATGCTAATATCTTTTTGTTCTAGCATAATTAGAAGACCGAACAGTATTATACAATTTTGCGGATCAACCAAAAAATATAATGTAACTTTCTTGAATAATTAATTAACGGTTTTAATAAGAAAAGCTATTGAGTTTGATTTTGCAGCGTGATCGTAAAACGTAAAACAAATAGATACTTAGGCTTGCAGCCAAAAGTTTTCTTTGGCAATTATTTATATTTAATTATTGGCCAAGGCGTTGACTCTACGTCACCGTGACATGCCTTCTTCTGAATGACTACTTTTACCACTATACAGCAATCTTTCTTGGGAGATATTGCAGTAATGACTTCAATTGGCCGATGGATTGGGTTCAGAATGTTGTTATTAATACATAAGCGGTTGCTGCCGGCCATTCATCTAATACGGTAGTAATCCTTTATTCAGTTGTTACGACACCCACGGGAAATAATAGTGTGGTACCTATATTCGTCCGCATTCTTAGATAAGATACATGTTTGTCTGTTAGTAATTTATATTTTCAGTGGATCTTCGAGCCATTTTTGTGGTCGTTAATACACAAACTAATTATATATGCACGGGCTAATAAATAAAATGACTCTCTTACTAGCTACGCCGTAGTAAGTAGTCGAGTCTACGTTTGTTACAATACCGTAACTCATACGGCTAAAATAGTTATTTGTTATACAAGAGTGCAAAGTTGCTTTTTAACCGCGTGTTCAATTTTGAAAGAGCACGAGGTGAAAAATCTTTGCACTCGAGTGCAACACGTAACTTTTCATTCCACCTCAGCGAGGAAATGACTAAATGCAAAAAAAAAACGTTTACAAAGTCTGAGTTTTTAACAAATTAAAAAAAAGTTGTATGATATATTCGGCACCATAGAGGTAGCAGTAAATAGGTTTAATGTTTTTTTTTAATTCACAAACTTAGTGCACACGATGTTCTAAATTCAATTTACTTTATCCTCTAGAGAATAAAAACGGCTTTTCCACTCAGATATTGAAGATAAATTTACTTTATCCTCTAGAGAATAAAAACGGCTTTTCCACTCAGATATTGAAGATTAAAAATACTCTTTCCGAGATGGTGGGATGAAAAGGTCATTATATACCTACCTGTATAAATACGTTCAAAAGCTGTAAAACATACCATAATACGACGTCATATCCATTGGCACGAGTTGCACAAGTCGGTGACACTTGGCAAGCTCTCGCAGCAGGAGTTGTGCCATGAAGTATAGCAGCACCAGTTGAGGCTGTTCCGCGCAGCCGTCACTCGTTGACCTGCATAACAAATAGTTCTTCACATTCAAAACATAAAGACGCTTAGGAGCTCTCCAAAAATGATTTACGGGCACCGCATTTTGCCGAAACTAACGTGCATTCAAATACGACGACTATTTCACGTGAATAAATCCATAAATACAAGCATGAGTTTCATTGTATTTGAAAATTATTGGTAGAGAGCAATCGAAAGTAATCATGATCGTGTTTAGTTTCTGTTCATTCATTCAAAATTTAGATTAAATAGCTTCTCGCTTTGATTAAATACCTAATCCGGAAAGGACTGAAGTAAGATAGCGATACAGAAAATGGAACTATATATGCATTGTATAGATGTTATTTTGTTTGGCACTATGGGACCGGGAGGATGAAGAACACTGGACGGAAACATTCATTGTACACAAATCACGCCTGAATTCTCAACGGGTTAGGCCCGTGCCGGGAGCGCGGGATGGTATTTCCAACCGGTGTATTAGGCGGCGAGCCTATTGTCGTATTTAAACAATTCAAACTATGTGTCGTTCCAAAAACGTACATCAAGATTGGATTCGTTTCGATACTCTGGACAATATGGTATTGAATTACTCGCAAAAAAAGAACAAATGAATTGAAAACAAAAGAAAGAAAAGTTTAAATAAAGTCTGAGAAAGTTTGTTTTAAGGGGCTATTAAACGACTTTTACAGATTTTAAACTGACAATCACGTCAAAATGTGCAGTGTAAATGATTTGAAAAAAATATATGTTAAACTAGAACATTCTCTTAATCATATAGAAAGTGAATATTTTTGATTAAGTTCATATTAAATAGTTTAATTAACTCGTGAAGTTGTGTCTGACGCGGACAAAACATTGACAATCACACAAAATCTACCAGGTATAATTATCCGAAACTTACACTATCTTACAGACAATTTTATTATCTATCTTTTAGTATACGCTTTTTTTTAATTTTAAAAGAATACTACTTTTATTTAATTTTTTCGACTAAATTTTGAAAGTTTTGGACGCAGATTGCGTCCGTTCTGCATCAGTTTTGCGTCCAAAACTCTCAAAGTTTAGTCGAAAAAATTAAATAAAAGTAGTATTCTTTCAAAATAAAAAAAAAGGCGTATACTAATAGATAGATAATAAAATTGTCTGTAAGATAGTGTAAGTTTCGTTTAATTATACCTGGTAGATCTTGTGTGATTGTCAATGTTTTGTCCGCGTCAGACACAACTTCACGTATTAATTAAACTATATAATATGAATATAATTAAAAATATTCACATACTAAGTGATTAAGAGAATGTTTTAGTTTAACATATATTTTTTTTTAAATCATTTACACTGCACATTTTGACGTGATTGTCAGTTTAAAATCTGTAAAAGTCGTTAAATAGCCCCTTAAAGCTCTAAATTTAAAAAATAGAAATTTCATATAGCAGGACACATTCTTTACTTTCAGTTGCTCAGGACCTCTCCACGTAATTAAGTATTTGTTTTAACGCAGTTAATTTACTTAAACTATTTATCTAGCTTCTCTAATTACGTGTCCAGGAAGGTTCAAGATGTTGCACCGTATTAAGATACCAAACCATTGGAAATTTGGAACAAGTAAAACTTGGTAGACTAAGACTACGACTTTGTTATGTTATGGAGAGAACTGAAATTCTAGCCAGAATACGCAGCTGTTGTACAGATTATCTGTATGGTTCTAACTTAGGACACTAGGGTTGTATGTATTTATTTACTGAAACTTTATGCAACAAAAGGTGGACTTAATGCTTTGGGCATTCTTTGCCAGTCAACCAAAGATAATATATAATAATAATGTTTTATTGACATAAAAATGGGTTACATCACAAAATATATGAATCCTCTGGCCCCTAAACTAGTGTAAACTGTATGATAGGGACCAGTGACTTGTTGTTTTAACATTATGTCAAACAAACAAAAAAAATGCAAAACATAAAAACGAATAAGTACTTAGGTTTACATCTGCATTAAAAAAATAAAATCATAACTAAAAAATAAAAATAAAAATAAGAACAAACATTGTGGTGTGTGTCTGTGTCGTGTGTATAGTGGTACATGGTGTGAAAAGAGTGGTTGTGTGTGTCGGGTGTGTAATGTGGGTGTAGATGGTGATGGTGGTGTTATGAATATATAGGTCCTTACATATGAAATTGCCGATACTTAATACTGGCAACTTTGAAATCAAATATTTTGTGTTTGATTAGGAATTCCAAATTCAAAATTATTTCAAAATAAAGACTAAAGAATATTGTTTTAAAATTCGTGTTTCATTTGTTTTATCGTCATTTGTTTGGGCTTGAAAATTGCTATTGCAACAACAATGGAGAAATTAAAAATTCGCGATATTTACGAATATGAGTTCTACCGTGGCACCAGTGCAGCAGAAACGGCTCGAAGGATTAACGACGTGTACGGGCCAAGCACCGCTAACGAACGAACGGTGCGTTTTTGGTTTCAACGTTTCCGTTCTGGAAATTTTGATTTACAAAATGAGCCTCGTGGACGACCGGATACTCAAGTGAATAATGAAGAATTAAAGGCGATAGTTGAAGCGGATCCATCTCAAACCACTTCTGAATTAGCAGCAGCCTTTGGAGTAAGTGACAAAACAATCACTATCCATTTGCGTCAAATTGGAAAAGTAAAAAAGCTCGAAAAGTGGGTACCGTACGAATTGACTGAAACACACCAACAAACACGCGTCGGTTGCTGCGCTTCCTTGCTCAATCGTCACAATAATCAGGGAATTTTAAATCGTATTGTCACTTGTGATGAGAAGTGGATCGTGTACGATAATCGCAAGCGATCATCACAATGGCTTAACCCTGGAAAACCGGCAAAACCTTGCCCCAAGCGAAAACTGACCAAAAAGAAGATTCTAGTTAGTGTTTGGTGGTCCTGTGCTGGTGTCATCCACTACAGCTTCATGAGATCAGGCCAAACGATTACTGCAGACATGTATTGTCAACAGTTGCAAACAATGATGGAAAAGCTCACCATTAAACAACCGAGATTGGTCAATTGCTCTAGCCCATTGCTCCTTCAAGATAACGCTCGACCACATACTGCACATCAGACGGTCGCCAAGTTAGAGGAGCTGCGACTGGAAACTCTGCGTCACCCACCATACTCTCCAGATCTTGCCCCAAACGATTACCATTTATTCCGAAATTTGGACAACTTTTTACAAGGAAAAAAAATCAATTCTGATGAGGCAGTTTAAACAGCCTTCAAGCAGTTCATCGATTCTCGCTCCCAGGATTTTTTTACCAAAGGGATCAATGAGCTCCCGATAAAATGGCGAAAGTGTATCGATAACAATGGTACATACTTCGATTGACTAAATATATAATTTCTTTTAAAAATGTTATTTTTAATTTTTTGATACCGAGCGGCAATTTCATATGTAAAGACCTAATATTTGTCACCCGTGAATGAAGCTTTCGATTTCGTCATAACTGTATTTTTATAGCCAGTTTGCCAACTTGGTTTTGATTTTGTACACAGTATAGATTTTACAGTCTTTGTAGGTTTTAAGTAGTTTGTTGTACATTTTTGGAGCTAAAACTATAATATGTCGTTTAGCAAAAACAGTCCTATCATCGCGATAAATAGATAACTATGTTGTTGATGTTCATATTATAATATGTAGTTCTACTAGCTGTCCCGGCAAATGTTGTTTTGCCATCTTAATAATAAAAAAATTGCCTACGACCTGTTCTCAAACGTACTAAATATACACAAAAAACATCATGACAATTGGTCAAGCCTTTTCGGAGGAACTCGATAACAAAAACTATGACACGAAACTTTATATATTAGATTCATCTTATGTCTTAGGACTGCTACAAATACGTAGAGGTAGGTAATCGTAGTTATTATTACCGACGAAATAATGATTTACGAACATTCGAGCGAACCACCAATAAATTCATTTCTAATAATAAATACACTTCGTTACGAAACCGTTTTGAACAGGTTTTGTTAGAGTACTCTTCAAAGAATCTGTTACAATATATTTCCAATCATTCGATAATACAGCAGTTTCAGTAAAAATAACTTCAACTCTTTACCTAATTCGTTGATTTAACTAATAAAACTCATCGATAAACAGGGTTATAAATCCCGGCTGGGTTTTTATTAGATCGCTCAGTAAATGAATTAATTCGAATCAGGATTTAATTTGTAAACATATTAATTTCTCATCAATCTCTTCAGTGAAAACAGCTATTATTGTTCTGGATCTCTTTTCTCTTTTAGCTGCAAAATGTATAAGATTTTAGTGACGTAATTAGTTCTCTTTCGAATTTAACATCAGAGATGGTGAATTGGCACGCCTTTTGAAATGCAAATGGCCGGTTGTCAGTACCTATGTACATAGGTACTATAATATGCAATAAACATAGGAGCTTTACGTCTTCACAAAATAATTTACCTATTAAGGTGAATGTTTTGTATAACATAAAACAGAATAATGGAATGGTGAAACTCCAGGGGGGCAAACCGTGCCGTTTCAGGAAATCCCTGAGCAAGCCGGAACAATAGAGTGACAATTTTAAAGACAAAATTTCGGCTGAATAGGTATACTGTCATATGAACTGTGGTGAAATGTACCGATTTTTTTTTTTTTATGAGCTGTAGTAGATGTACGGTATGTATTGTTTTGTGTTAAATGGGCACCCATTTATCTAGTAGGGAGGGCGCATTAATCTAACGGCAGACACAGGTTCGCGGCCACGCGGGATTTGGTTTAGACGTTCTGGTCGCGCGGTACTTTTTTAGGATTCCGTACCCAAAGTGTGCCACAGGGGATCCTATCACTAAGACTCCTTGTCTGTTTGTCCGTTCATCTGACACAGGACTGTATCTTTTGCACCACTAAACATCAGCTTCAAATTTTTAAATATCATTTTTGTAGCCTTTTTCCAAGTATGTTGGGGTTGACTTCCAGTCTAAACAGTTTTACATGGAGCGACTACCTGTCTGCACTCCACGACCCAGTTATTGGGTGACGGGATACCCTTTGGTAAGACTGGTTGTCAGACTTTCTGGCTTCTGACTACCTATAACGATTGTCAAAGATCTAGCACGTAAAGCTGTCGGTCCCGGTTGTCATTCGTAGCTACGAATGACAGCCGGGACCAACAGCTTTACATGCTTTCAGAGGCGCAAAGGGGTCTCGGAATGAAATGAATGGTCACCCATCCACGGATCTACCGCGGCAAGCGTAGTTTTACCATGATTAATCGATCCGTAAGACTTTTACTTAGCTACCTTCAATTTTCCTGATTTTTATATGCCATGTCTACTATGACAACAATTAATAAACATAAAAACGTTGAAAATTCAAAATATATTTTGTATATAGTGTTAAATATTGTACGGGACCCTTTGTGTAGAGTCCGGGCTCTTAGCCAGGTTTTTTCTACTTTCAATTTGTAATTTAATATTTACGTTATAAGATTACGAGGTTAAGCTGCCGTTCAATATTGATTTAAAGCAGCCGTTCTGTCAGAGACAGAGTGCTCGCAAATAAATAAACAACTACAGTAAAACCCTTCTCAAATTGAGATATCGGAAATTTCTACTCGATCTTCTACGTGATCGATTCTTTGGTATGTGCAATGAAATAGGATTCGCTTCATATCTTGGTGAGCGGTGAACTAGGTGCTTTTCAATATATTTAAGTTTGTTTTATATTGGTGCTCATGAAAATGGAAATTGAAGGGCGAGAATAACCATGCTTCGTTCGATGATACGAAATCTACTTTGGTTTTATGATACGAGGATACCTATTCCTTTTAGACTAGTATCGATAATGCGTGATTAAAAAAATAAATTAAAGCAACGAAACTGAAAATTGTTAGTTATTATGCCATTATAATATTTAATCTTTACTAATCTATTTTGTTATCTGTTGGTAACTACTTTTTTGTTCTCCTATGTTTGATTTCCTTTTGCGTAATAAAACAGACTGTATAAACATACAGCGTGTTTTATTTAACTGGGGCAGTAGGAGAAACTTCTTGATCGATAAATAGCAAAATCTATACTCATCATTATCATCATCATGCCAACCTTTTGACGCCCACTGGTGGGCATAGGTCTCCCCCCAAGGAGGGGTTCAGCCGTAATCGCCATGCTTGGCCGATGCATGTTCGCGATCGCAGTAGGTGGTATGGTACTCAGAAGGATGCTGCTGCCCATCCTCTGGTCAACATCCCTCTGTCGCCTTCTACAACACTCACGGGTAGAATTGGGGTGGTGCTATTCGCGGCCGGCACCACACGGTACACGGCAAATTCATACTAACTTTTTACAATTAGGTAGAACTAGTGCGCTTGTAGTCTTGGTGGCCTCTACGCATGCGCGGCGCAGTCGGCGCACGCGTTCGCGTAGCTCGGGCGTGTCGTGAGGCTGCCCGATGTGGATCAGCAGGTCGCGGAACAAAGCCAACTGCACGTTGATCTCCGTTATGAGCTGGTGGGAAAGAAGACTTTATTAAGAAAGTGGTATGGTTTAATTTCCAATAGATGTTTTATTGGTATCAAGTACGTGTAAGGATTTAGGATCTTATAGCTGATACTTGGTGAGGTGACTTGTCAGCATAAGTCGATGTATTAAGTACGGTACCGAAAGACCAGTGCCATTTATTATATAAAAGTACCTTATATGTACCTAATTTGAACTATAATAGTTGCTAGGAGAAAGTAAAAAAAAAACTTTTTCCAGTGACATTTCAGGAGTTTACAATTTGATGGATATTTAAGTATAATATAGTAGCTTGTTACATTAATTGAGTAACTGTTTATGTAGATGGTAAAAGGTATCTTTTTATTGTATAAATAAATAAAAATATAAGTTTTATTATCAAAATCAGCGATCCCTTTTTAAAAGCCTTATTGAATCGAACCGGGATTACACCTTCGCTAACCGTTTTGGGAATTACAAGTGACACATGATAATATTTAAACGTAAAGAGGCTTATCCATCTTTAATCAACTGCGACTATAGTCCTTAGTTACACCAATACAATATGTATATGAGCTCTAAACACATTCGTTTAATAATGCAAACTGTTTACTAACGTATTACGTTTGATAATGGATTCTGAATTATAAACTACTTTTCTGTGTATTAATAAGCAATACAAATTAATGGTGCTTATTTTTGTTTCTGATTAGAGTTTTTTGAGCATATAACCCTAATTGGCGAACACCAGAAAAGCGCCGAAACAAAGAAGCTCGACGAGTCCCGGAGAATTAGTTACGAATATCATATTGTTACAATGAATACATGTCATGTCGCCTCGCATAACGATTCAACTATCTTGGATCCCGCAACGAATTTAATCAGAAAAGAACAGTAGGGGAGTGAGAAAAAAAAATATTTTCCACTTCCCTCATTATCAAGCAAAGGACAGAACAGAACTAGGCCAATATGCACAAAGGTATGTTTACAACTGGGTGAAACCCAGTTGCCAAGCACCACAGATTATAATTGACATAATTAATGGTTCCTAAAAAGTGAACTATTACATTTGATTCAAATAATAGGTATGGCAAAATCGCTTGAACGCACAGAAATTAGTTCTAGTTTCTACAAGTTCCAAATGAAATGAAACTAATTACTTAATTATATTTGGTGAAAGCAAAAGTGACAAGGTTAGTTCACAACTAAATTATATTTTGTACCTACAGTTAAACTAAAACCCATTTTCTGGTGCTTAGGTGTAGATGTTTTATAACATTTTAATAGCAAGTTTATAACATTATATCCAAACTTAAATCTCACTTCTTTGGTTTTCCGTTCGAATTAGGGGTCATTCATGTTTAGAAATAATTAACTATGTTCCCCGCACACACTGGGCGGCGCGCCAAATAGCTGTCAGTTAGTTAATATAATTTAATGACTCACTTTACTACCCACGCTGGTATAAATTTCCATATTCACTAAACTTTTGATAAAACTATGGGTAAACTTAAAAGTTTCCCCATAGTTTTACCAACTGATTTATATCTAAAAGTAATTTAAAGTTTTCCGATCTATTTCAACATTAAGTATTAAAAAACAAATAACAAACAATACAGTCCTTTCTTTACTCGCAGACACAAAAAAAAACACATAGATTCAATCAGACAGTTTCACGCTAGGCCATAAATAAATACATACATATATAGTAATCAATTTGGTGTGTGGGCACGACCAAATTTACGAAATCGAGCGAAAAACGTAATGACGCACTGTTTCGGTCGGGTGCGATAAATCGAGAAGAGAATTCAGCAGAAGCAAATACAAATGAAAGCTTAGTGTAATTAGTAGCCAGGGGACTTTCGATCGGTCGTCAGCAGCAGATTCTAGCGTCATTTTTCAAGCCTCGGAATGTAGTCTTGATTTCTTTTCTATTCCTAAAAGAGATGAGACTATTTATCAGGGGTATGTAACGTTTGAAATAATAACAAAAGCTTAAAGATCATATGATCTAATTTCATTTAACATACTTTTAATATAACGATGAAATGATATAATGAATTATTGATATAATTTCATTTTACCTAATTTTATATGGTATAATAAATATTTTCTATAATGCACATTTGAACTAAAATTCATATAGTATATATATATTCAGTTACATTCGAAATCTATAAGTAACGTTTAGCATAATTTAGTTATTGAATATACTAATAGGTTAGGTTAGAACAGTGGCCATTAACGCGTGAGGCGAACGAGCGGAGCGAGCGTGCCGCGGCAGCGGCCGTCTAAGTCAATATGTTGTGCTACAAAAGTGAATGACAGAAACGAATCGCTGCGAAACCGACTCCACGTAATCTTGTCTGCCTTACGCCTAGAGGGTCATTTAAATCCGCGTAGGCGCAGAGGGGCAAGGCGGCCTGCGAGCGAGGAGCAGGTGGTTTAAACGCCCGCGGCTACGCCGGCCAGTAAGCCGAAGCTGCGGCGGTGAGCGAGAATACCATCTGCGACGATAAGATCGCGTGGGTCCGCCGGAGCCCCGCAACGCCGGAGCCGTGACAGAAAACGTGCGTGCTGCATGTTGCATGCTCGCTTGCATGATGCACGCTTGCTTGCATGATGCATGCTTGCTTGCATGCTGCATGCTTGCTTGCTCGCTGCATACTTGCTTGCACGCTGCATGCTAAAAATTAATGTGAAGCAAAATTCTATAAAACTATTAGCTATGAAACAACGTACAACCGGCTATAACAATATGTTTCCTGATATTTACTTATTCATTACAGAATTTTGACTGAAATTTTGTTAATATCGTTATTAGGTCAAGTGAAAACGAGGTCAACTGAACGTTATATAAAAAGAGCAATATACAAATTGAAAATTATATGAAATGAACTTTATACTAAACGTTATTAGAGCAAAAGAAGTTTGTATGAAATATAACATTAGATCACATGAAATTAGGTTATTTGTTTTTATAGCATATCAAAATTATATCATGTGAACGTTATTTCAAGTGATATTATACTATCTGTTATTATGCCATATATTACACACCCATTTATCAGATTCTATCTATCTACGTATCTTCTATCTATCGGAACTTGATCAGATTTTTAGAAGCAATTGTTATAACACTCTTCTTCAAAGAGAAAAATAATATTTGATCTTATGATTTAGTCTTTGTGTAACGATACGGTAAGTTATTAATATAAAACGCTGACAGGAACACATACCCGTCATTAATAACAGGATATAGATTATAACCAGTTCAAAAAGTATGTAGTACGTACCTACCACTCGAGCTGCGGACACGCGAATGATCAATTCCATAATTTATCAAGTAACACGATCGAGTTCCGCACTCGACAGCTACACGTACAGCCAACAGCAAAAGTAGATGATCAAAATCAGAAATTCAATACGAATGAACGGAGTTCGCGTCAGAACTGTGTGGCGTCGAAGTGACTCAAAAGTATGTGTGTGACAATCACATACTTTTAATCAATAAAATAGTAATAAATTACATAAATTAGTGTTAGTAAATTAGTATTGAATTTCTAATTTTGATCATCTACTTTTGCTGTTGACTGTACGTTCAAAAAAGGAAACACGTTTTCTAACAAACGAACCAGCCAATTACAACCGTTGAAATCTCTTCCCTTTTATTGCTATTATAGCTAACATTATAACTGCCATGGTGTTGGTTTTATTACTTTTATATGACACAAAAAAATTATATGGCGTCAGTTTTACTTAAGGTCAAGCCACGTCGACTTCTAACTCAATTTATTTTGTCGAAATGTCAAATATATTATTTAGATCTTTGGTATCATTAACAACATTTTTTTTACGATGTCTGGGGTTTATTATTGTCACGTAACACCTGTATGACATGTAACTATTATTTTAATAATTCAAAAACAAACCAAACCTATACAGAAAAGTATAGGTCATCACTCCGCATCCGAATAAATTGGGTGTTGTACAGTGTTGTAAAAATATCTTGACTGAGGTACAAATATAGCAGGACAGGAATAAATATTTTCTCGACCGCCCAACTCTCCAACCAGCGACCATATAACGCAGAAATATATACGGATATATTTCCGGACAAATGTATGTTCAGAAGAGATTTATCGAAATCCAACACTTAGAAATGGCAAAATAGAAATGGTGGGGAAAGGTTGAAATATCCTAGTGTACATATTTTTGCCTAGACAATTTTTTTTGTAAGTATCCTGATTCAACAAAATTGTGCTTGTTATAATTATTATATGACTTGTTATCACTTAAATAATTTCTCATTCGGTTCGACTAAAAGTCGTTATTCTATTTTATGCCGAATGTATCACTCAACTTTACCACTGAAACAAAATATTCACTATGTTCAATGTTAGCGTGACGTCCGTCTGTCCGGTCTGACATGTCATTTAATTATCGCGTGTATTTTGTTACTCAGTTTATTACTAGGTGCCTGTAGCCTGGGGCTTAAAATAGATGTACTATAACCGTTTCATTCGGTTCAACTCTCCCAGAGCCCTTGGCCGAAAGGGTTGCGTTAGGGTGTAGGTGTTCAGGACTGATTACAGGTGATTTTTCATTCAAAAACAAATATAATTACGTTATTAAAATGTACATGGTGTCATTATTATTGTGGAGTGTTTGGTTGTCATAATGTACAAGTACCTACATAGTAGTTAGATACAGTCACGAGCATAAATATGTATATGTCTTAATGCCTTAGGCATTCTCTACCAAGGGTGGTGAAGAGATAACATGGCAGGTGCATTACAAAAAGTAATATTATGTTGTTGTTGTCGTTTTGTTATGTCAATCATAAAAAGAAAAATCAAAGCTTCAATGGAAATTTTTTGATGTACTGAATACCTAAGGGCGAGGCCATAACACTGCGGTGCGGCGTCGTATCACAGCAATACAATGCGATGACGCAACGCAAAAATTTCATCGCATACGACATTGTACGACAAGACGCTAACCGTTTGTTCGTTTAATGTGTACACTAACTAAGAGGTAGCGCGATGTCGCATTGCAGATTTGTACGTTGCATCAGTGCATCAGACATTTCCATGATGCGTTGTGAGCCGTTGTAGATTTTTACGATGCGACGCCGCAACGCTGTGTTGTGGCCTCGCCCTTATCCTATGTAGTTCAGGTTTATATTGTATTTGTATGCATTGAATGTATAGTTACCTAATGCACTGGATATGTAAAAAAATATTCTGACTTCGCGAAACTCTTTAGAAGTAGGTATCATGCCATAACCCAGTTATAAAACAGAATTATTTTTCTTACGCAAACGATAGCCGGGTCGCGTGTGGTATGGTTTTGACAGGCAGATAAGTAAAACAAACGGCAAATAAGACGCGTATTTTTCTAAACTACGCCTTAGTGATTGTTGCTACCCGCGATTAGATAATGGACGATAACGTTGAAATTCAAGATTGACTTATATTGTGACACAAACTTGTTTAATAATAATTATGTCTTTATTGCAGATCCTGGATTCAAATACAATTAAAAAAAAGCAACTGACACTAAATTAAATAAAAAAAACTAAATCCATACAAATATTATAAATGCGAAAGTAACTCTGTCTGTTACGCTTTCACAATGAAACGGCAGAACCGATTTTGATGAAATTTGGCAAGAAAATAGCTTGCACCCTGGGGAAGGATATAGGCTAACATTTTAATTCAGATTCAGACATTTTAATCAGTCACTTCGACTGCATCTACTATTTATAACCGACATTCACGCAGACGAACTCGCGGGCAAAAACTAGTAAATTATAAACAGCAAAAACATTCCCGGTCAAATTAGAGTTAAAAAACAGGGGTAACGTTACATTAATTCGCATAAAGCCGAAAATTGGTATGAATGTTGGGAACACCAAATAAATTGTCAAAAGTCCCCATCGATCCGAGGTGTGCAAAAAAAAAATTGATGTAATAGAAACGCTATTCACGGAGTCGTGCCTACGAACGTTGGAACTAAGATTAGGTTCCTTTTGGAACCACTTAAAAGACGTACAGAGGCAATATTTTAGCGGAGAGGATAATAAATGGTTTGCATCAAGAGTGGCTTTATGCGTGGTTTATGCTGCCGACTAAGACATATGACATTCTTCACTAAAACATGAAGATTGTGATTGTGTAACATTTGTCTTACTCTCTGGTTGGGTTGTTGGGCGACCTAATAACTACTTACTATGTAGATCTTTTTATCCTAGCATTTATTAGCTCAGTATTCTAGCATCGTTTTACTCAAAGACACATAATAATACCTACTATAGTTGGTGCGTTTTAGCATGGCAATAGAGGTCATTGACCCACTTATATTTTTGACAGATTGTTCATTCAATCAACATATTGAGATCGAATGACAGATTTTACATTCTTTATTTCAAAAACGGAAATAAAGACCGTTATCGTTCTGATTGAGTTTTTATCATAATTGACATTTTTTTACTAATGAAAAACGGGTTCGGATTTTTACGAAGATATATGAGGAAAAGGGAAATTACTACTACTGCTTTGCTATACACTATATATGCACCAACTAAAGATCAATTGAGACTTTTTGTTCAGATAATATCCAGGTCAGTGTATTAATATTCTATTTCAAATACAGGTAAGAATTATCTACTATAAGTTTAAGGTTTTGTAACGACATTAAGAAAGAAACCGTTATTGTATAAAACTCAATAAAAAAGATAAAAAGTGCCCACAAGCATGACACTTAAAACTTTCATTTTATTGTGACAATAAAACTTGACAAGTTCGAATTCCTAACTTGAATATTTTAAACAAAGGACACAAATTCATAAAGACATAATTGGCAGGAGGACGGCGAGCCTACTCTCCAAAAGGATGTAATTAAAATTCAGTTGAGCCACGCCTGACAAAAGGGAATTGCATAGTCAAACGATCGGCGAACAGGCAGAGACTGAAGACTTGGCGCGGGTTTTACCCGCTTACGAGTTACGGTACCGTAACTTTTTAAGATCATAAGAATGTAACTGACAATGCGATTTCCTTTAACGGTAAAGGTATTTGCGTTCACCGCATGCGGGACCGACCTTGACGCTGTTGTTGTCGACTTTATTATAAATCTATACTAATAATATAATAAAAGATTTGTATTTTTCTATGTTTGTAACGAATAAACTCCAAAAGTACTGGTTTGATTTCAAAACTTCTTTTATCAATCGAAAGCTACATTATCCCGGAGTATAACATTGCATTATTAAAATATTAGGGTTCCTTAAGAAAATTCACGTGGACGAAGTCGCAGGCAACGTGCTTGTATTAAATAAAAGTACTTTACGATAATTGTAGATGAAGAGGGTCATTTTTAACCGACTTCAAAAAGGAGGAGGTTATCAATTCGAGTGTTTGTATTTTTTTTATGTATGTTCGGGCGTAACTCTGTCATATATAGACGGATTTGCAAAATTATTTTTAAGTTCGAAAGGGGTTTATTCCGAAATGGTCCCATATAAATTTTACCAAAATTGATCTAGCCCTTTTTGAGAAACTCAACAAATTCCCAAAAAAAATACTTAGACGACGTATTAGTTTCTTCAATCTTTGGAGGATTTACAATCTCTTTTAAGTGTGTCGTCGTTTTTTAATGGATTTGGATGTTAAGGAAACACTAAAAACCGAAAAATAAAAAGTTTATCCAAAAAAAAGAAAACCGCCTTCAAAAACTAAAAAGTGATAAATAACTTTAGCACAGAACACACATTACTTTACTTTCGGAAGTCGGTGGCAATACAAAACAACAAACTCAAAGCCACCGCCACCGACTTCCGAAAGTAAAGTAATGTGTGTTCTGTGCTAAAGTTATTTATCACTTTTTAGTTTATGAAGGCGGTTTTCTTTTTTTTGTAAAGTATATTATTGCAATATAAAAGTACGTAAAGATTAATGCCAATTTGTTAGTGGATATTGTGATAAAAATTATAGTTTTATTACTGAGGTTTAAACTGCCAGCAAGCTGGTTAACTGTCAAAATGCCAACCCAAGTTAGCTGTTTCGCAATAAATGTTTTCACTGGATTTGCGGTTTTTGCCAGGTGACACTTTGAAATGTTGGAACAATATTTTATTTAAGGACTTTCAGAACAACGAGACTGTGGCTTTTGTCCTAAGCAAGAGAGGAAAACGCGTAAACGCGCGCGCGCTTAATGTTTTTAATTTTTATCTATCAATGATATTATACGAGTTATCATCATCATCTACTTAGCCGTTTTCTGTTGGGATCGGCTTCCAGTCTAATCGAATGCAGCTGAATTTCAGTGTTTTACATGGGGAGATAGTCGCCGCATGCAAAACAATCTGACCTCCACAACCCAGTCACTTGATAACTCTTGGTTAGACTAGTTTCCAGACTTTCTGACTACCCATAACGACTGCCAAAGATCTACGAATGACAGCCGGAATCAACGTGCTTTCCGAGGCACGGAGGGAACTTGGTATGAAATGGATGGTCACCCATCCATTGACCGACCGTGCCTAGCGTAGCTTAACCTTGGCCGATCAATCCGTACGGCTTTTACTTAGGGTCTATTCAGACGTACCACAACCACACCACCGCCACAACAAAAACACGGAAACGGGAACTATTTTTTATTAAAATGAATAGTCTAATTCACACTGACCACTTTGTCGGTACGACAACGCAGCTACAAAAACCCACAGCGTCACTATTCACACGTAACCACTGCTTGACCACATTTTGACACTGCGATGTAGTGTGGTTGTGGTACGTGTGAAACAAGCTTTAGCCCTGATCTCCACTCGACAATATTATACGAATATATACGCTAAAATTAACAATATTAGGCATCACTGATGATATAAATATTTGCAATCTCATCATGATATTGCGATCGTTCTTTTTATGTTTACTTATACTCCATTTATATTGGCATTAGAAAAAAAAGAGGCTCGTAGCAGCCGTAATTAAAAACATTTTATTTCAAAGTTATGTTAAAACCAATATAATTGTTTTTTTTTAAACATAAATTTGACAAATAGATTTAAGATAGTACTAAATATGGACGTATAATAATATTAACAAAATAAAAGTATTTTTATAATTAGGTAACATTTTAAAAATTTGACGACACGGTTGGCGCAGTGGCTGAGCGATCGACTGCTGCGCAGCGTGCTGTGGGTTCGATTCCCGCCCAGGGTAAACATTTGTGTGATGAGCACTTGTATTTGCCTTGTGCCTGGGTGTTGTTTATCTTTAAATGTATGATTTATAAAAAAAAAAAAAATATTTGTGTATGTATATCAGCTGTCTGACACCCATAGTACAGGGTCTCCCTAGTTTGGGGTCAGATGGCCGTGTGTGAAAATGTCCCCACATATTATTTATTAAATTTGTTAGAATAACAGTGTAACGAATCACGTTCCCGGTATTGTTCATCCCTGCTCCTTTTAGGTTTTTAGCATTGACACTGTAATTTTAAATTGGAATTAAATAATACAACTAAATGAAAGCCGCATAATTGTATAAGATAAATATTAAAATGGTTACAATTAAGTGCGAAAGCTGCTGTAAAAATAAATTATAATAAATTCGGCGTCTATCGTAACTGTAAACTTGTTTAATGTACTTTTGTTACGAAGTGTGCATTAAAAATATATTTTTTTTAACTTCTATCTAATGCCATTGTAAATAGAGTATAGATATTACTACCAAATTACCCACCTAATGTTTCCGTCAGTCTGAATTTTGGGCTAATCTTGAGAGGAACTTGATATCCACAGATTTAATAGAAACGTTTTTTCCCTACTACTACCTACAATGTTTTTTAAAAGCTTTTACGTATACACAGAAGAAATGTGTTAATTAGGTGCGAAGCCGGTAGCCGGCCCTTACTGAATTATATAGAAACAACGTGGCTGCGTCGGCCATTGATTCTCTTTTAAGGCCCTCTCCTGATCCTACGCAGCAACAATAGGATTAAGTATTTACTCGCAAGTCATTAAACTTTATGTTTTGTGGTTTGGTGTGTGAACACAAAGAAACAAGTTTTAGGGGATGCGGAACATGTTCAATCAAATAAAATTGTACTAAGATCCGTGTTGTGGCTAAAATGATTCTCAAGCATGTAATATGAATCTCGACTTTAAACTATTTAATTTGAGTACAATTTAGAATGCAATCCATAAGTTTTGAATCGAAATTAGTGCTGAAGCAGCGTTGTAACAAATGGACTTTAATTTTGTCGCATGTGTGTGCGTTACTTGCATAGTTTTATAGGTACAAGGTGGAAGGACATCGCGACACACACTTTACAAAATCAGTAGGTACATGATTCTAGATCTAATAGCGGAAAAATTTTAGTCAGTTATAAAAAAAAAACATCTGGTCCATACATTTTTGCCGTTTACAGTTTTGTATGGACTTCTATTTCTGAATTGTGTACTGAGTCTAAGTTAAAAAGTCAAAGTCAAATCATTTATTTCAATTAAATCATTAAAAGGCACTTTTGAAAGTCACATTAGAAAATTTAAATCTAGTTGCCCCATCCAAAAGGTATAGTTCCGTAGGCAGAAGAATGGTCAAGAAACACTGTGGTAGTCCATAGAAATTACAATTTTGTAATTTTTCTGCACTAGGCGATGTGGCCCTTTAATAAAAAAAATCCTATGGCTTCCAGTTCAGCTATGGCAGTGAAATGATTGAACTGTAAGACACACATGCAAAGACGTTCTGACACTATTTTTTTTTTCGATTTTTATGTAACCTTCCCCCCTAGCCATGTTACCCAAATTGACAATCTACAATCGATAACGCTAATAGAAAACTAATCAAATGTATGGGAATGACGTCATCTCAACGATAAGTCACGTGATTGAAAATAAAAAATGGATTACGACGAACGTTAATTATTGTAGAAAGAGAAACGACGACGATAGGAAGGGGGGCTGATAATTTGTACAATTCCAGTATATTACTGGTAAAACCTCAGAAGACAGTTCCATGCATTTTCAATAAGTGTTAGAAGACAGATGAGATCTTGCTTCACTTGCTGTATTGATTTTTTTCAGTCTTTTTAGGGTTCCGTGCTCAAGTGTTCAAGCGGACACCTATTGCTCTTGCTCATCCGTCTGTTCGCTGTCTGTCCCTCTGTCACAGGACTGTATCTTTTGAATCCTACTATGTAGACCACTCACTTAAAATTTTAATAGAGTAGTAGCGGGTCCAGCAGACGTTATCCTGCCCTGAAAAAAATCCGACTACAGCGCCACCTACCAGGTCCAATTGTAAATCTAAACCATTGTCGAATCCACTGGAACACACACAATTTTTTTTATCAAAATTGGTGCTGCTGTTTAGGAGGAGTTCACTTTCATACACACGCATAGAAGATTTTTATAAATAAGATGTATTAATATGCCCGCTATAACACTATTATCTGCCTTCTTCCCTAACTATTTTGGGGTCGGCTTCAAGTCTAACCCGATGCTGCTATTTAGCTGCAGACAATACAGAACACCACAAGCAAACCATAACGACTGTCAAAGATCTACATGACCGCCGGGGCCAACGGCTTTTACGTGCTTTCGGGGCCACGGAGGGGTCTCGGTATGAAATGGATGGAGTGACCCATCCATGGTCCGACCGCGAAGCGTAGCTTAACCATGACCGATCGGTCCGTATGGGTTTTACTTAGCCACGAGCTCCTTTGGCCGCTATAACAACGAATAATAAAAATAACATTAAGTTAAATAGTAAAGGTGACCAGAAACGAGTTTTGTTCAGCGTTTTTTACTTGATCTTAAAATTGGTATTACCGTAAAACGTACTTAGTGAATTGGGATGAAGGGGTGAATCGGGACGAAACTTTAAAGGATATTTTAACGTTTAAATACCAATTTTAGTTTGTCAACAACAAGGACTAAAATATCAGAATAATGAATTGTCGGCAACATAATATTAGTGATTCCTTGGTCCAATCTACTTCAAATTTTGCATAAACATTCTTTAACTGAATTGATGGAAGATGGGTTTCGTATTTTATTTCAACGTTAGAATCCCCTTTAAAGTCCCGATCTCGATTCACGCCTACAACCCTATTCACCATGTTGTATGGTACAGAATCCTTCGTATGTCGTCCGACTCACACTTGACCAGTTTACTTTTCACTGCGCGCTGAAGCTTCCAAGCGCAATTTATCCTACATATATGCGACGAGCCGACAACGTACGAGATGTACCTAAGCTCTCGACGACGTTACTGTTTACTCTTGATGTGAATTTTTAGAGACGACAATAAAAACTCGCGGTTTTTATTTCTTCATTGTAAAAAGTTTACGACTTTTCGCACTAAGACTTATTGTACTGTATGAGTCTGCAGAGACTCGACAAATGAGGTTTTATATGATGTAGTTAATACTGACGCAGCAGTGTTATGTTTTAAGTATAGTAATTTTTCGACTGTAGTAACATTAATTATGACAATTCTGTTTTAATTAGAGACTAGTCGGGATATTGAACAAGGATTTTCTAATTCTAATAACGTTTTATTTCCCAAATTCAATTGAATTTGTTAACTATTCTTTTTTTTATCTCTAAAGCTGAATTTGACACTTTGTCACTTTGTGTGTTTGACAGTTTTTTTGGATTCTTACACCACGTCGACGATCCTACACTTTAAAAAAGTTTGAATGAACTGTCAAAGCATATATAGCATTGAAAGAGAAGTGCGGTGTTACTACTTCAGTGTGAAACGGCCCGAACAGGTTAAAAGTCAACTAGCACTTTTGCGGGTAATGTGTAGGAATGATTTCGTATAAATAGAGTTACGTAGGCGGTAGACATGGCAACTTTTGTATATTAATTTGATACTAGCTTATGCCAGTGCGGATAACTTGAGTCATTTCATTCATTCATACTGATGTTATTGGTTTGTGAAAACAGTACATATGTAGGTATGCAGATAGCTATTTTACTGACCAGCCTGTCTATTCTGTTAAAACTCCTTCGGTGAATTTGGGTGAAGTGAGCCGTCATCAAAGACCTGCTCTTTTCTAGAGCTGGTCTTTTCTTGGGCCAAAGAATTAGCATTGCAATATTTAGCTGATTTCATTTATTTATGTTATTAATATTATACTATACTTACAATTGAAATGTATGTCTTTATAATTATCAAATCAAATCAAATCTCTTTATTGCATTCATGTGTGTACATTTAGTTGTTATAATATGTAGATAAGTTCCAACATGAAACCCGGTTAGGGCACGGCAACATAATTTTTACATAATAATAATTTTAACATATTAATAACTTCTATATAATATTTTTTTATAATTATAATTATAACGAATAATAATAATTTAATATTATGATTTTAATTTAATTTTAATGAGAATAATTTTGATTTTCAATTTTAAATATACTATGGTTATAGTTAAGGAGAAGAAGAGATATAGGACCGACTCGCCAGTACACAGTTAAGCCCTGAGAGGTTTGCGTGTATGGCAAAAACATTGTTTTAGAATTAGCGTTTTGGAAATAAAAAGTTAATATTAATAATAATTTACAGTAAATAAAATGCAGATTCTGATTCTGTTTCTGGTCAACTCAGTTGACTAGCTATTTATCGATTTCAAAGCAACTAAAAATCAAATTTTACAGTTAACCTTAAATTAATCGGGTTTTCGATGCCAAAATAGAGTGTATTTTTAGAGAAATACACCTGACCTGAAATGAATGTGAATGGTGTCAAATACCCGATTAAAAAACTAAAGAAACAAATCCAATCTATATTAAAACACTTCAAATAGATCTAGAATTCTAGACTAAAGGATTAATGTATGCGAACCTTAAACCATTCAGACGCAGATCGAAATAAGCTTCAGCACTGACAAGCGGGATTAGGAATTCGTTTCACAATGTTATCTAGTTTCAAACATTAATGGAATCTGAGAATCACGTCACATATCTAGGGTATTATGTTTAACTTATCATTAATCCAGGCTAAAGCCTTGACCACACTAGGGATCGTAACTATACACGACAAGTTGCGATATTCGATATGACAACGTTGTGTGGAGGCCGAGGGAGTGAAAAAGATCAAACAGTCATATGGAAAAGTCGCAAATTGTGCTTTGGGGTGGGTTATAAAAACTAAGAATAAATGTGTCTGTCTAGTTGCTACGATTTGAAGATTCGTCTACTAAACGGATGTTTATTTTTTTTTTGTAAAAAAACGTTGCCCCATAGGTAAGCTATGAATTACTCCTGTGTCGTGGGTGCGTTTACAAACATATACTCACATACACATATTTTGTCAGTAGACGGAATGTTAAGTATTACGCCTCGATATTTGAAACTCGATACATACAGACAGTTATGAAAACATGGTACTTTATTTTAGTTATAATAATAATATAATATGTATAATAATATGTGGGGACATTTTCACACACGGCCATATGACCCCAAACTAGGGAGACCCTGTACTATGGGTGTCAGATAGCTGATATACATACACAAATACATTTTTTTTTTGTAAATACATAGTGCTCATCACACAAACGTTTACCCTGGGCGGGAATCGAACCCGCAACACGCTGCGCAGCAGTCGATCGCTCAGCCACTGCGCCAACCGTGTCGTAGAATATGTAATAATAAATAAATAATAAGTAATTTATTCCTGAATTATATAGTCTTCAAGGCGTAGGTTGCTAAATATTGCCCTTTGAGTTTGATATGCTTTGCCTAACTTACTTTTGGGAAAATAAATATTATATTCCTGGAAACTCGGTACTAAAAGTACGAAAATGTTACGATATTTGTGATACCTACTAAATAAAATTCCTTGAAGTTAAGATACATGTTTGTTGTATTATTTAATACTAGCTTTTGCCTGCAACTTCGTCCGCGTGAAAGTCGGTTATCGCGGATGCAGGTGAAGTCGCGAATAAAAAAGTAGCCTATGTGCTTCCCTAGGGTTCCAGCTATCTTCATACCAAAATTCATCAAAATCGGTTTAGCCGTTTCATCGTGAAAGCGTAATAGACAGAGTTACTTTCGTATTTAAAATATTAGTATGGATTATAGTATATTATCGTCTGCCTTTTGCGCGGTCTGTCTGCCTTTTGTTTCATAATCTGAGAGTATGTTGTACCCTTTTTGTTTTGTTTTAGTTGATTTTTGTAGTGGAGTAGGTACTTGGATACCGCAATACTGTATCCACAAGAACAGTTTGGCAGAAGATAATGTGTATCATTTTGTATAACTTATTGTGAATAAAATAAATAAAAATAAAAAAAATAGTATGGATAGTATGAATTTTTGTATCCCTATTTTTAAGAACGATCGCGTTCTTATCTCAATCTTAATCTTTCAAAAATGCCTTCAAGGACAAGACTACATTTTTGACAAGATTGCATTTTTGACAAGACTAGGCAATTTTGACAAGACTGCATTTTTGACAAGATTTTGAGTTGGTCTCTGGGATGAGATTGTGACCAGACTTCGAACGTTTTTTATTAGTAGAAATCGCCTTTAGATTGTGAACGATTATATAGCCTTTGAAAAATTAAAATGACATATTTAGTTCGCGACGATGCGAGATAAGAGGATATTTTCTTAACTCACCGAGGCAGCAGATGGCTCCGTCTCATGGTGGTAGGTGGAGTGATGTCGGATAGTCCCCGCCATGCCGTCTGCACGTTGATCTACATGCCGAGATGTCACATGACGTTTACCGTCATTCAACTGATTTGTCACCTCCTCGATCGAGTCGATCACCTCCTTTGTAATCGACTTCGACAATCCATGGTACGAGAAGTTTACTAGTATACTACCTACTTGGCATCACTTTTAAAGATGCATTTAGAAAAAATAATTGTTCCTTTTTTTAAAAGGAGTATGTGTTTGTATTTTTTAATTTTTTAGGATTCATTTATAGTTTCAACTTTTTTCGAACCAGAGATTTCTATATTTGAACAGTTCTTACGTTCTTTATTTTTCTATAAAAATAAATTTATTGTTTTTTGTGGTAACATTAAAAATAGACGTAGAAAATTGTTTGCGGTAGTGATACTTAACGTTTATTTATAGCAAGTTACTGTTGAAGAGGAAAGCTTAGCTTAGCTTGTTGAGTTTTGGACAGAGGATTTCACAGGATAACTGTCCACTGTCATTCTGTACTGTATCTTGCGTGGGATGTTAATGATTTATGCATACGGTTAACTGTTTAATTATGTATTTAATGGCTGTACATCATACATGAGTATTTTCGCTAATAAATGTAAAACATTATCATCTTATTAGTGATAGAAATAGAAATGGAGTACCTAAAATTTATTTCTGGATATCCATTTTCATAATTGCTGTTTCATAGAAAGTTTAATGTTGGCCCAATCAAATCATACTTACAGGGCTTAACGGATATCTAAACGATTATTATTACTGAATGGATAGGGCTTTCTGGTCACGATTGTGTTGGGATAATTACCTCCGAACGACCTTCTCAATAAATCCTAATTCATTGTTGAGGATTCTGTATAGATTTGTGTGGGTCAGAGTAATTTTTTCGACCAGATGCTGAATAATTACTTTTTGAATATCGATTAGTTCATGAAACTGTACTTCGAATTTGTAGAAAAATGTTACTAAGAGATCTAGCTTTGTTTTTAAATATAAAGTGGTTCAGAAAATAAAAAAATTATAACTGACTAATATTTTAATTTTTTAGAGTTACTTTTATTGTTGTTTAACAATAAAAGTATGTTTAAATATATTACCAAGTTAGAGTTAAGTTTGAAACTTTGACTAAATATTAATTTCAGTAACGTGCAACCATGCAACAATTCACAAAGTACAACTTTATTCACTTTACATCGGTTAAGGTCGCTACGGCTGTAGACGTCGTAGCGCTACGGGGCTACGGTGCTACGAGACGAGCGGGTCTCGGCGTAGCGGCTGGCGCTCGACTGCCGCAGCGTGTGTCAGGCTACACGCTCCGACCCGCGCACTCCGCACCGTAATGATTGACAAAATACTTCACCTGTGTTTTTTCTTATTGAAATAAATGGCAATAGGCAATAATTCATGAAACAATAAAAAAAATAAAAAAATCTGCGCAAAAAAAAGTTAAGAGGTAAATTATGAAATTCGCGGGTATTCGAAGATGAGATTACTGCTACTGGAACATGCATTTATTTATTTTTGTTCATAATGAAAATGATAAAAATATTCTACCCATTCAAGTTAAAATATTTGTTCTAACAACAAAAAAAAAAAAAATGTACGTTTTGCTTTTTTGTAAACTAAAAACTAAATAAAATTCATAAAGTATAAGAGCCAACGCACAGTACTTTTAAACGGTGCTTGATAATAATCGGATTCCATAATCCATCTTATTTTTCATCTTTCCAATTAGTAAAGTATCGACGTCGGCACTTGCGGTCACATTTATTAGAAGAAGTCACTAGGACTATTAGATTTCTAGGAAATTTAATTAAAATAAAAACTAAATTACATCATGTGAATAACACAGTCGATTACATAAATATTAATTTTAACTTTCACTGTTTGTGTACTATTATTATGTACTTGGTAGTTGTTTCAAATAAAATAAATAAATAAGGTAATTTATTACTTTTAACAACACACTCTGCGAATAAGGGTCGGTTAAATTATGTGTAGAAAGGTCAGGCAAATTCTCTTCCATTTATAATTTACTAGCGAACCGACCCGGCTTCGCATGTACCTATAGCCTTCCTCGATAAATGGACTATCTAACACAATACGAATTTTTCAATTCGAACCAGTAGATCTTGACATTAGCGCGTTCAACCAAACAAACAAACAAACAAACTCTTCAGCTTTATAATATTAGTATAGATATTAGTATAGATGTGATGTTTTAGGGTTCCGTACCTCAAAAGGAAAAAACGGAACCCTTATAGGATCAATTTGTTGTCCGTCTGTCTGACTGTCTGTCTGTCTGTCGAGACCTTTTATCTCGGGAACGCGTGGAGGTATCGAGTTGAAATTAAAACCATATACATCTACGGTACGGTGGCGCCACTTGGGGGAGGCCTATGTCCAGCAGTGGACGTCTTTTGGCTGAAATGATGATGATGATGATGACATCTACGGTCCCTTGATGCTGTAACAAAATCAACCCTCTATATTAACATGAAAAAAAAATACGGCCGTTTATGTCGCAAAAAACGCATTTATAATATTATAACAAGTAGATTAAAATATGGATTAGTATAGAAGTATGGATATGTACCTACAAATATGTACGGTACCCTCGGTGGGCGAGTCCGACTCGCACTTGTCCGGTTTTTATTTTTAATGGGCAAGCGTGTTCCAACTTAGGCCGCATTATCACTTACGATCAGGTGAATTGCGGCCAAACGCAAGCCTATTTAATAGTAAAAAAAAAAAAAAAACCTGCCACACTATTCCTAAATCACTGCAACCCCGAATCAACAATATTGTTCAACGTGTCGTGGAGACACGATTTTAATCAAAAAGTATAGCGGAGGAGTAACAAAAAACTATATTTTCCACTTTCCTCAAGCCCGAGACAGAACTGAAGTAGGCCAATAGGCACTATCTGGTGGATAGCGCGTACCTCTAGGTGGTACACCCACAGGCCTGGAATGGAATAAAGATGTATTTATAAAACTACTACAACGTACAGTCACTGTCGGCTGTGGTTGCACCCTAGTTTTGAAGAAGTAAAAGTTTGTCCATTAGACCTAGTTTCTTTAGAATGTGGTTTTATATCTATATGTAGTAAACATTTTTATATTTTATTTTCAACCAACTTCAAAAAGAAGGAGGTTCTCAATTTGTCTGTAGGTTTTTTTTTGTATATTTGTTACGCGATTTCTCCGGCAAATGTAAAGCGATTTTGAAAATTCTTTTATTTGATGGATAGGGTATGCCTCAGGGGTGGTCCTATATAAATTTTATCAAGATTGATTCAGCACTTTTTGAAAAAATCGTCAGAAAGCAAAAAAATATACATGGATGAAGTTTCTCCAACCTTGTACATTCAATCTCTGTTTTAACTTTGTTGCCGTTTCTGAATTATGATAAAGAGGTACTAAAAAGTCGAAAAATTTTTTTTTTTTTACAAAACTGACAACCGCCTTCAAAATCTAAAAAGTGATAAATAACTTTAGCACAGTACATACATGACTTTAGTTTCGGAAGTCGATGGCAATCATCATCATCATCATCATTTCAGCCGAAAGACGTCCACTGGTGGACATAGGCCTCCCCCAAGAGACAATACAAAACATCAAACAGAACAAAGCCATTTTGTGTAGTCCATGCTAAAGTTATTTATCAGTTTTTTTATTCACTTTTTTAAAGGAGGTTGTCTTTTTTGTAAAAAGCTTTATATCATCTGTCTAGCTTTTTCCCTACTATGTTGGGGTCGGCTACCAGTCCGGAACCAGATGCAACGACTGCTTGTCTGATCTCAACAACCCTGTTACTGGGTAACACGGTACCCCTTGGTAAGACTGGTTGTCAGACTTTGTGACTTCTGGCTACTCACAGACTAGATTAACACGCATCTTTTTAAATGTGTTCCTTATTTAAAATGTTAGCTACATCAAATAGTAAGAAAATACCTCATGCAATTTCACTGTTATTGTAAAAATGTTTCCTTTATACAATAGCTTTTACTAAATTAAGTCGGTAAAGTAAGTACCTACTGAATGTAGGTATAATGCAAAAGTGGACGTTGAATAATGACGGCAGTAAACCTTTTTAATGAGAATTATAATTGCACTGACATGGTTTTAGAAAAACCATTACCAGTTCTTAATAACAAAAATATTTCATGATATTCTTTTTTTAAATGCCAGTTAATCTTTGTATGATTGTAAATACATTTTGATATTGAAGGAAAATTCAAGATGGCAAATTGGAAGATACCTAGATATTATTTGATAAAATTACCCAAAACAATGCCTACCTCTTTAATTATTTTTTAATCTTTCTGCATGTTAATGTATCAATGTGTATTACTTGATGTTTTAGTGTTCATGCTTGGTTATAGTTATAATCAATCCATTTTTTTAAAAGTACTTAGATCCAGTAGTTAGTCTCGTTTATCGCGGCATCAGTGGTGTTAAAGGTGCAGGTCTAGGAACACTCGCACAGGGCCTCAAGTCTGCTATTACAAAAGTGTCAGAATGGTCTATCATTGTTTTCATAATTGTTGATTTTGACAAGTTTGGTAATCTACTAATATAATGGCGTCATTAAGGCTTTGCAATGGTCAACCACTGACACGCCATTGAAAAAAATGCTAAAGAATGGTAATCTCGTTCAAAATGACAACGGAATGACTGACTTAGGCGGTAAACTGCTAAAATTTTGACAGTTCCTTTGATCAGTGACTACCATTAGAACGTCATTGTGCAGTTATTGCTTTTAATTCGACCGACCAATGATCGACCTTTACGAATTTAGCAGATTACGAACTTTTAGCAATATGACAATGGGATCGTGTTGGAATGACGAAATTATAAAAATAGCAGACGGCCTCCTGGTTGATTCGCTAGGAGCAAGTCACGTGGCATGCAACATAGCACCAAGCACTAAGCGAAGAACTAGCTGTGTCATTATCTGCCTAGCCTTTTTCCAACTATGTTGGAGTGGGCTTTCAGTGTAACCAGATTCAGCTGAATACCAGTATTTTACATGGAGCGACTGCCTATCGAACCTCCTTAATCCAGTTTAGTAGGTACTGGCTAACACAATAATAATAATAATAATAATATGTGGGGACATTTTCACACACGGCCATCTGACCCCAAACTAGGGAGACCCTGTACTATGGGTGTCAGACAGCTGATATACATACACAAATACATTTTTTTGTTGTTGTAAATACATACATATATAGATAAACAACACCCAGACACAAAGCAAACACAAGTGCTCATCACACCAATGTTTACCCTGGGCGGGAATCGAACCCGCAACACGCTGCGCAGCAGTCGATCGCTCAGCCACTGCGCCAACCGTGTCGTCAATACCCCTACAATATCCCTAGGTTAGACTGGTTGTCAGACTTTCTGGCTTTTGACAACCCTTAACGACTGACAAAGATCTACGAATGACAGCCGGGACCAACGGCTTTACGTGCTTTCCGAGGCACGGAGGAAACTCGGTATGAAAATGGATGGTGGTCACCCATCCACAGACCGACTGTGGCTAGCGTAGCTTAACCTTTGACCGATCGACCTGTACGCCTTTTACTTAGCCACGAGCTCCTCTGAAGAACTAACTTTGTAGCTTTGAAAAATTATATTAAAACTAGCTTTTTCCCGCGACTTTGTCGACGTGAATGTCGGTTATCGCGGATTCCGATGAAGTTGAGGATTAAAAAGTAGCCTATGTCCTTCCCCAGGGTTCAAGTTATCTTCATTTCAAATTTCATCAAAATCGGTTCAGCCGTTTCATCGTGAAAGCGTAACAGACAGAGTCACTTTCACATTTATAATATTAAGTATGGAAGTATGGATAGTATGGAATAGTATGAATTAATAACGAGAAAATATCCGTCGTTCGCATGTAGGTATGTATGTAAGTACACCTACAAGTTGTAGTAAAGTGTAAAATTATGTGCAAAGGTAAAAGGTACAAGAACTTAAGTTCGTTCGTAGATACAATAAAACACGAGTCGGTGTAAAACGATACTTCTTACTTTAAGTGTTCCTATTTACGTTTCGCTCGTATTTCTCTTTAGGGATCAGTAGGAAATGTTGAATCGCTCTGGAAGTACTTGGATCGAATTAAACAATGTAAAATAATTAGTCGTTAGGTTCTTGAGTCTTATTTAAAGTGTAAACAAAAATAAGTACAATGTTTAATGAAGTTAATTAAGACCCATGTGATTTATTTTCTTCCAGCTTTTTTTATAAGTTACGAACTATAATAAAAATCAAAGTCCACTGAGTCAAATATAATAATATGATTATAATCCTTTGTAGAATTTATATAAAAAAGTTTCCTTCATACAATTTCTTTTAATACATAGACGCTCTCAAATAGCTTCATATAGCCATTTAAGGTTAGCCTTAGATAACCTGAGAACCTCCTCTTTCTTTGTTGTTGTTCTTTTATTCGTTTTTTTAACCTTTTTATTATTATTTTTGTGTGCACATGGTCTGTGTCAATTATCATTTTATTTCTTTCTTCTTTATTGGTCGTTTAAAAATGTATTTTGTCCTTGTTACACAAATGCATTAGGTACCATTTTACATATCTACTACTATTTAGGTATCCAACTGGCTGCCTGAGATGTGTACATTAGGAATCTAGGAAGTGCACAATATAATTCGTCACCTATATTCTCAAACTAAATTCGAAACAACGGGTATAGTAACGTTGTTAATATATTCATCACAGAAACATGTCATGTTCACCAAACATGTTAGATATCTATACCTACCTATATTCATCACCCTATACATTGTACAGACTTGTCCAGCATAATGTTATACATCTACGTTGCATATCACAACTGCTCAATTACGTATTCATATGTGTAATGAATATTATTATGCCATGAGAAGGCAATGTTTTAAGCACGAGTGGGCACGATAGAGACTACCTGTTGAAAGCAAAAACATCGATATTCGAACATTTCGAACTTACAAGTTGGGGCACGTAATATTATTTCGCGGGATATTACGTCCAGGTGAAGATGTAATAAGGCCATCTTTTAACATGTTTTGGCGAGTTTTGCTAAATTAAGGCGTAGTTTTACAAACTATAATTTTGCTAGGGCGGGATACTTTTGGCAAAATTCATTTCTAGGCGGAAAAAAGTAATTTATAAAAAGATTTTAGGTTGAATCTTTTATAAGTAGATATGCGGTCTTCAAAGAAGGCTGTGAGATTATTATGAGAAAGATACATTCTTTTCATACACATTGTGAAGTCTTAAAGAAGCGCCGTATATAAGCACTCGTTTTGAGCATCCATAATTTCACAACCACCTGCAAATAACCGAATTGCTAGAAGTCTTAAAAATGCAATTAGGTAATCTATACTAATATTATAAAGCTGAAGAGTTTGTTTGTTTGGTTGAACGCGCTAATCTCAGGATCTACTGGTTAGAATTGAAAAAATATTTTTGTGTTGGATAGTCCATTTATCGAGGAAGGCTATAGGCCCATGAGAAGCCGGGTCGGGTCGCTAGTCATAATATAATATTAACACCAGCCTATAATTGTACCTGCACTGCAAGGAAAAAGCCTCTTCTCATACAGAGAAGGCCAGAGCATTGAATACACGTGCGCTCAAAGCGGATTGGCGATTTCAGACTCATATTGATATACGTCCAGGTTTCCTCACGATGTTTTCCTTCACCAATGTCAGTTGGGTTGTTGACACCTTTAACCAATAATTCCAAAATACAACTTATCTTATAATACACTTCATTTTAGTCCGGAAAACCCGATTCATTTTCAATTAACTGTAAAATTCGATTTTTAGTTGATTTGAAATCAATGAATTGTTAGTCAATTGAGTTGTTAAATTAGTGACGTCACAGGCCGCTATTGTCATCCAAAATCTATGGAGGAATCTCGTTTCGACAGCTCATAAAAAGTATGTCAATTGATTGGTGGTGTCAAGTACCCAATTATGTCCAAGATAAACTTACAAAAGGACAATGCCAGAAACTCTATAGAACTTTGCCCACTCAATAAAAGTCATGTGCAATATGTAGCATCTTACTGTTTATTTATTGCTGATAACTAAACATTAGTCTTAGTGACCGTAGAACTTGCGGTTTCCATTTAAATCTAAAAACAATAATGACATTATTATTATTATTTTTTATTTATTAATTATAAGTTCAAAGTTACATAGGTTATAAACCAAGCCCCACAAAACCGTTGAAAAATAGGTTAAATTGTATTTTAGGTAAAATGAGCTTGTATTTTGTGGGTCGTAATCCGCAAGTTCTAAAGAAAAACAATTTAGTGTTTATAGAAAGGTTCTATATTCATTACAATTATTTTCATTAATTTACTTTTCTGTACATGGGTTACTTTTTCTGTACAAGGGTGGGGCAGGATCTGGCATTGTCATTTTCCTGTTCGTCATGAAATGTCAATTACATCATTAATTCATTTTGACAACACGTGACAGTCGAGACTGAAGTCTGCTTGAAACTGCTTGAGAATGCCTATAAACGTAATGTCAATGTGTGCGTGCGAAAAATGGCGGTTTGTTCAGAGTTATCTCTCTGCTCGGGCGCGATGCAGCCTTACATACTTTGTGACTGTGCCATCACGCCATTAGGTAATGTCTTAACAATATTATTTCCTTATTTACAGCTAAGATCCTCTGACCGACTGTCTTTAATTTCATTTTTGGGGGTTGTTTGTTTGCCTTAAGCGCTCTTAGCTACGTAATTTAATTTATGGCTCAGTGTTATGTTACAAGCGAAGGAATAATATTAATAAAATGTAATGTAGAACATCATAAGTATGTTAATTTAATTGGCTTCCTAATGAAGTGTATTCTTTGTGCTAATTAACTCGTGGTCAGAGAATGCAGGTTTACTTTTTCTTGAATTAATTTTCTTGAATTATTTTATTATTTTAAATGAATAGAATCGTATTTAATTTTGTTAATTGCATTGTAATATAAATTTAAATTTTGACATTATTATTAGTATTTTTATGTTAAGTATTGCTAATTACTACATGTTACAAATCATGCTTGCATGCTAATGAAAAATCTAAATATTTGTACGGCTGAAATGCCGAATATAGCGAAACTCTCCTAATCTTAAGACCTATGTTGGCTACCTATATTCTTGCAAATAAATATATCATTCATTCATTCATTCATAATTATTATTTATGCAGTAAAAACTTAAAAAAAATCGAATAAATACATGTATTACTTGATAAATGAATATTTAAAGGACAGACTTATAAAATCATAATATAATAAGTATAGGTGCGTATGCATATCTAAGTCACATTTAATTTTACATAACCACGACACCACATATTTATATTAAAACTAAATATTAATTTTAATCGTATTAGATGATAAGCTTCCTCTCTCTTATTTACCTATATAGTGTGCCCGACAGGGTCTATAATGATCTAATATAAAAGTTAACACCTAATCTCACATTATGAAATAATATTGTAAACGTTACAAATATGAGTGCAACTCTTTTGAAATGGTACTTACAAACCTCTCGTATTTGAACTTTGATATTTGATTTCTTATACTCGTACCGAGACGATATCAAATGTATGTACGAGTATCTACAATTTCACAAAACATTTTGTTTCTTGTTCTCTCGAAGATTTTCGATATGTACCCAATTTTCCCTTCAATTACACACACTTCTAACGTACATATACGAACTGTACAAACAATATTTTTATCAACGCATTCCATTTCGTTACAAAAAAGGTGGATAACATCGCACGAACCGAAAGTAGGTCATTGTTACTCATAATTCGACGTTACGTATTCAGCCAGTCTCACAATAATATTATGTTAACCTGTTTATCGTTTTAGGAATAAACAGGTAAATAAAACGACTCTTGGGATTACATAAAGTAATTTTTGCTAATGTATCGTCCCTGTATATACATTTGAGAGGTTATGGTCGAGATCGACGGCACGGTCAAATATTTGCAGTGAGCATCGAAGCTCAGGCGGTCCCGGGGGAAATCTCAAGTTGTCTTTCCGTTTCAAACAAAAATATATAAGACGTAAAAGCAACACCTCCACGAGTCGGTTTCTGTTTCATTCTAAACAACGCTGACTTAATTAAAATTAAAACGAGGTACATATTTATTTTGTCAAGAATGTTTTCGAGTGTTACTTTGTTTATGCGTTCGTCTGGTACACACAGGTTTGTGGGAAAGGAAACAAAGTTAATTCCAAGAGTCTGGTGGCATGTGATCTAGAAATGTTTTCTTTAAACTTTTGTCAGTAAAGTATGTACAATAATAGAATACTTAAGAGAATGTTGTAGAGAAAATTATAAGACGTCTCAGTCTGAGAACCATAATAAGTATTTTCACCTTTAAAGTAGGTACTTGAAAGTTTTTAGCTCTTTAGAAGTTTGGAGATGCTCCGCTTAATTATAACAATAAAGCGCTGTTTAGTCATAAAGCGTAGGGGTGAAGTGAGACCTAAGAGATTCATTTCGATTTGCTTCAACTTCTAATAGTGATTTGTGTTACAATTGCTATTGTCTTACTGCAGCATCCAGTAACGGAATTTTCCACGTAGGTACATAAAGTCAGCGGGCAAATGACGTTTGCAGGTGTCCTTGTAATACTTTCAGTCGAAGCTATCGGAACCGATACCGTCATCCCTAGTTCAGCAAATACCAACTTTATGAAGGTCAGGAAGTCCCTGATGCAATCTGGTTTAAATTAAGACTTTTGCTTGCATTTGGCAAGGATGATGTCACTTCTATTCTACTTCTGTATATAAGCTGTGATTTCAGTCGACGTTTTAGCCTGATTATGCTTCGACTCTCCTTATACAAACATCAAAGTGGAAATAGGCTTTTACTCGGTAATGAGACATTAATAAATGCTTTGTATATGCACCAGTACTTTTCATGTTGTCACTTCCACGATAATTTAGAGTGAAGCTGAATTGATTTCACAAATTGGCCGATCATTCAAAAACATAAGCCAAAATACTTTCATATTTATTGTAGCTTAAATATCGAGCTAAATGTCAATATTTTAAAGTTCAAATGTACCAAATTGAACTTTGATCTTTATGAAACAAAGTACAAGAAGAAACAAGTGTTTCAGAGGTAATTGGAAGGCGAATGTAAACAAACGAAAGTTGTTTGTTAACAATCATAAAACAAAGTATCTATGTAGGTGGGTGTAAAAGCAGGTGATAGTGAAGACAGGGGTACAGGCTACAGTCGCTACAGACTACCTGTTGCTATGAGCGTGGCATTGAGCTTCCGTCGCGGCCTCCGGTCACATTCGCTATGATAAACAGTCTGTGATGTTATCACAACATAACACCGCTCAACATAATCTGATTAGGAGAACGCTTCGTTCGAGGAAGTCGCGCCAAGAAAAATACTCGCGTGTTTGTTATTTCTTTTTTTTATTTCTGTTTGAATGACGTGTTTGACGATTCGTGTTTGTAGGCAATATTACTTTTTAATAATTATCACGATTTCAATACCGTTCGTCGAGTAATAATCACAATTATATTGTGGATCCCTTTTCGCATAATATTCTTTTTCCTAATATACTTTAGCATAACTCGTTTGGCATTTATTTTTTTGGCATACAGTTTATGTTAGCATAATAGGGTATTACACCCATTTTTGAAAAGTGTCTCAATGAAATTCTGTAGTGCAAATATGCCACCAAAAAAACCACAAAAGTTTTATTCAATCGTGCAATAAAAATGCATCTAAATTTTAAATTTTCAAATTTCGCGCGTAGTTTGACGAAAACGCCTCTTACTGGACGCCATATTGCTCAGCGAAAATGACGTCAGTTCGTTTTGTATCAAATGACCTCATATTAAATATGATAATTGTATATCATTTAAAAATAATTTAAAGCATATTTTGTAATAGTTGTAATAATGAAAAAATTACGTTGGTTACGAAAAAAAATACAAAGCCTATATTACGCCAATCGGTTGACTGACAGTTGACAATTTTTTGTTTACACAGCCGTACGGCGTAATAACATGGCCGCTACTATTTCACGGTGTTTTATAACAGATTAAAAATACTGAAAACTTTAAATTGAAATTAAAAATTTGTTTTGTTAATTTATGAACTAAAACTTACATTTTCCGACTGCTTTATGCCTAAACTGTCTCAATAACATATTTATAGATTTTTTCTCGTATAGAGTAAAATACCCTATTATCTTGAAGGCTAATTGGTTTTGGCATAAATGTAATTCGCATAATGTTACTAGGCATGATGTGCAAATCTACTGCGCCATGCTAAAGTATTGTCTTTAAAATTCAGTATGTTGTGCTACAAAAGTTAGTGACAGAAACGTATCGCTGCAAAACCTACTCCACGCAGTCTTCTCTGTCCTACGCCTAGAGTGTAATCTATCTGAGGAGCAGTTGGTTTTAACGCTCGCCACCGTGGCTAAGGCTGGCCAGCGCAGCCGGCCAGCAAACCGAAGCTGCGGTGGTGAGCCTAAAACACATCTGCGACGATAAGCTCGCGCGGGACCAGCCCCGCAGCGTTGGAGCCGTGACGGAAACCAAGCCTGCTGCATGTTGCATGCTGCATTGTTGCTTGCTGCATTGTTGCTTGCTGCATTATTGCTTGCTTGCTGCATGCTTTCTGCATGCTTGCTTGCATGCTTGCTTGCATGTTGCATTCATGGTGTATGTTTGCTTACATGTTTGCTTGCTTGCTGCATGCATGGTAAAAATGTGTTTTAATATCATTATGCGTAAAATTTATGCTTTAGAATGTTATGCTTAATTATTATTATTGTTCGGGATAAATAATTTACACCAAACAAAACACAAACACTTTATTTTAAAAGTCACAAACTCAATAATCAATCACTTACAAAATCACTTGTTAATCACTTAGATCGCAGTATTCGGAACAGTCACAGTTTTCAGTTTCGCTTCCAAAAATGAACTAACTTAAACTAACTCCACCGCATCGCAGTCCGTTATTTATATATGGCTTAGGACACGCACGCGAACATTCCAGCAAACACGGGACTAATCGAGAATGTTGCAACACTAAACTTAAACATCTCGAAGATTCCAGAACTGTTGATCTGCTATTCGATAACAGATGGCGCCAGCGTGTGACGTAGTTCTGCTGCTTGACAATAGATGGCGCCAGCGTGTGACGTAGTTCTGCTATTCGATAATAGGTGGCGCTAGCATGGCGACCTACGTAACATTATGATTAGAAAATTTATGCATAAAAAATTATGCGTAAGCTGTTATGCGAAAATATAATTAGGAGAAACAAAAGTACGCTACGTTAGATTATGTCTTAAAATGTTGTGCAAATGAATAGGGAACCTTATATTGTTAGATTATTATTGTCTCTGAGCTATAAAGTACCTAATGATGTTACTACAACGATAAAAAATATAGAGGTTAAATAATCAACCGTGCCCTTTTCAATAAATTAATAAATGACCTAATTAAAATAATCAGGTCAGTCGCTAATGAGCTAAATGATTATGCGCCGCACCTACAATTTAATTCTTGTAAATCTCAGCTCGTTTTGCGTTCTAAAACTTAGGAAAACACGTGATTAAACGTGATTACATAGCAAATCTTGCACCAGATCCTGTAGGCATGTTTTGGCTTTATTGGATACTAGCGACCCGCCTTGGTTTCGTACGGGTGCAATGTAGATCAAACTATACGTATAAACCTTCCTCTTGAATCACTCTATCTATTGATGAGAACCGCATTAAAATCCGTTGCATTCAAAAGACCTAAGTGTATAGACAGCGGGAGCGTCTTTGTTTTATACATATTTTATACTAGCTGACCCGACAGACGTTGTCCTGTCCCTATCTACCTACTACCTACCCTACCTAGGTAGATACCTACCTAGATAGGTAGGGTAGATAGGTAGGTCACCCTACCCTACCCTACCTATGTACCTACCTACCTACCTACATACCCTACCCTACAACCCTACCCTACCCACCTAACCTACCCTACCAACCTACATACACTACCTACCTACCCTATCTACCTAACATTTTCTTTTAAACAAACCTCCTGACAATGTCGAACACAATAAAAAAAGAATTATCCAATTTGACCCAGCTGTTCGCAAATTATGCGCTTACATAAATTTCGGCGATTCATTTTTATATATATAGATAAATAATAAATATCTACTATTGTAATACTAATTTACGTAAAAGTATGAAGGTATGATTTCCCGTATGTACATTTGCAGGTATATGTTAGTGCCTTGTAACTGCCCCTTTAGTCTAACGCCTATGTTCAGTGGTCACTGAGCATGGGGTCCTGGAATCGATTACCAGGTCGGACAAAAAGTGTTATTGGGCTTTTCCAATAGAAAAGGACAATGCCAGAAACTCTATAGAACTTTGCCCCACTCAATAAAAGTCATGTGCAATATGTAGCATCTTACTGTTTATTTATTGCTGATAACTAAACATTAGTCTTAGTGACTATAGAACTTGCGGTTTCCGTTTAAATCTAAAAACAATAATGACATTGATTATAGGTTAAATTATATTTTAGGTAAAATGAGTTTGTATTTGTGGGTAGATATTTCGTAATCCGCAAGTTCTAAAGAAAAAACAATTTACTATAGAAAGGTTCTGTATTCATTACAATTATTTTCAATTATTTACTTTTCTGTACATGGGTGGGGCAGGATCTGGCATTGTCATTTGTCAGTAACACACAGTTCAGAGTTTGGAAGTTGGTGATGGGGTGATGTGACATGGAGGCCGTTGGTCCTGAGCTTAATCTTTTCCCAATCGTGTCGGATTGCCGTCCATCAGACTATGAGATTGAAGGAAGAGGGAGTATACCTGTGTTTGCGCACACATTTCTGTACTCTCAGATTATCAAATAAAAGGTAGATAGACCGTGCGGAACACTGCGAGTGAAGCCACAAAAGCAAATACAAATTCAATAACGAATACCTACAATCTCGTGATTGTATTCGCTTTTGAATTTTTATTTGTATTAGTATATGTTTTTTTTAACAATGCTTCGCTGCGTGGTATAGTTACTGACTCGTGTCAGTACAGCGCGAAGCGAATTGTAGGTATTCGTTTTTTAATTTGTATTTGATTTGGTGGCTTCACTCTCAGTGTTCAGCACGGTCTATCTGCCTTTTGTTTTATAATTTGATTCTGTACTATAATATCTCCTGAGATAGGCCGCCATGATAGAAATTCGCCGGGAGAAAATTATACCTAAAACATGTTCATGCATTTATTTTAGTTATTATCAAAACACATAACTATATTTTATATTATTTGCATTGTAGAAGTTACGACTATACATGAATAGTATCTACATACATATTTATGATTGTCTACTGTTTTACTCTTGATGGCGAGTCTGTGTGAATAGACGTACATAATCTCCCTTTGAATTTTAAGTCTCATACTTATGTCCCTGTTGCTTTAAGGTTTATTTTTATTTGACTTGTAAAAGTTTATATTTATACCAGTGTAAAATGACACAAATGTCTTGTGACATTTGTTATTCGTTAACGACGTATATTTTTCATCGACAACCGCCTTCAAAATCTAAATAGTGATAAATAACTTAAGCGCAGATCACACATGACTTTAGTTTCCGAAGTCGGTGGCTTTGTTCTGATTGGTATTTTGCGTTTTGCATTTTAAAGGCAAAAATTTTATTGTAAATTTGTAAAATGGGGATTTTAATACTATTCTAATGTTGTATTAATTGATTATGATTTGCATACCCATGTGACGGCAGAACATGGAGAACTAACTTTATGACAACATCTATGTACCAATTTACCCATGTTTGCAAAGAAATAAATGATTTGATTTGAAAGGCGATTGTCTTTTTTGTAAAAAAGCTTTTTATTTTTCGCTTTTTAGTACCTCCTTATCATCCAAATCCATTAAGAAACTGCAACACAGTCAAAACAGAGATCGAAATTACGAGGTTGGAGAAACTTAAAACATAGGTAGCTATGTATAATTTTTTGCTTTCTGACGATTTTTTCAAAAAGTGTTTAATCAGTTTCGATAAAATTTATATGGGACCATCCTCGAAGCACACCCTATCATTTTCAAAATAATTTTCAAATCGTTTTACATACGCCGAAGAAACCGCGTAACAAATATACAAAAAAAAAAAACAAAAAATCTGCCTAGACGTTTCCCAACTATGTTGGGGTCGGCTTCCATTCCATCCGGATGCAGCTGAATACCAGTGTTTTACGTGGAGCGACTGCCTATCTGACCTCCACAACCCAGTTACTGGGTAACACGATACCACTTGGTAAGGTTGACTGACTTCTGAGTGCCCAAAGCGACTGTCAAAGATCTACGAATGACTGCCGGGACCAACGGCTTCACGTGCTTTCAAAATACGTAGGTAATATTGAGCAAAAAATATTGCTTGGAAACGACGCAAACCATTATAGGTATACAGACGTTCTTTTCGGAAGAAAACGTGAAAAATGTCTGATGAATGATTTCGATCTTCATAGTTTCCCATGTTAGGTTCAGAACAAAAATATATCACGAATTCACGATGCATATTTAGTGGACGTGTAACTTTGGCATCGATACGCCTTTTTAGGGTTCCTCAAAAGGAAAAAACGGACCCCTTATAGCGTCACTTTGTTGTCCGTCTGTCTGTCTGTCTGTCCGCCTGTCTGTCAAGACCATTTATCTCGGGAACGCGTGGAGGTATCGAGTTGAAGTTCAAAAAACTTGAGAGGTGTCAAGAGACACCTGGATGGAACGAAGTTCCTATATAATTTATATATATATATATGTAAAATATATATATGTATATACATATATATAATTATAAGCCAGTTGCCAATAAACACGCGCACGCCGCACGGCTTACAACTATAGCAAAAAGTGTCGTTACTACTTTTGGTCTTAATTTTTTCCGTCTAGCCCCCTTTCGCAACGCGCGATAAGGAACTTCGTTACAATCGTTCCAAAACTATATACTTACGTCCACGGTCCCTTGAAGCTGTGAATAAATCAAACTTCTTCTAAAAAGATGCGGCCGTTTATGTCGCAAAAAACGTATATTTCAACACTGTCAAACAGTCAAAGGGAACTTTCCGTTGACCGAGAACTATGAAATCTGGCAAGTAGGTAATATCGTCTTATCTATACTAATATTATAAAGCTGAAGAGTTTGTTTGTTTGTTTGTTTGGTTGAATGCGTTAATCTCAGGATCTACTGGTTCGAATTGAAAAATTCTTTTTGTGTTGCATAGTCCATTTATTGAGGAAGGCTATAGGCCCATGCGAAGCAGGGTCGAGTTGCTAGTACTAAAATACAGGGAAAAGTCTGAAAACTATACATTTGTATAGTTTTAATATTTTTTTATTTTTAACAAAACGTCTCCAGTACAATACATAAAATATATCAATTATTATTGTTAATCGCGCCCGGTGACCTGGCTTACAGGTTTTGAAAAAAACTTAGTTATGACCAGTTTTCCTCAAATTAAGTACAAAATTGTATCTGTAGGGTTAACTTTAAACTAATTTGTTAAAGAAAATAAAATGTATTCCATTCTATTTCTTGACTCGTTATACCTATTATGTATTATCTACATCTCAGACATTCGACATAAATGTAAAATTGTTTGTGAACTTTTAACTAACTAATAACAAGTGGAATATTTAAAGAAGTAAGTTGACAACATTGTTACGCTACGACTTCAAAACTTAGGTACTGAATGAAACATTTTTAACAGAAGAGTTGCTAACACAAACTTCACAAATTATTTTCTTCGTACCTAGTCGTGTTATAAAAACGGCAACAAAAAAAAAGAATAAACTTGTTCAAAATTCAAAATAAGAACATAGTTAAAATAAGCAAGTGAACCGTTATCTTGATTTACGTCACTCGACTCGCCCACGTCATCGTAATGATAACTCTTAAGAAAACACGCAAGTCGCGACCGAGTACAGGCACGTGCAATTATATTAAAGAAATTCAATTTGGATCGCAATTATTTCCAACGGTCTCAAGTCTTCATACCTGAATATCCATGTTTTCTAACCTTTTTGTAGTGCTTATGAGTCTAACTAGAAACTGCTGAATATATACGTGTACCACAATTTTAACCCAATTAGTTAGAGAGTTATAATCTCAAATGATTTTCGGGTTCCTGTGTTTCATCATCATGGCAAGTAAATAAATAACTAATAAAGTATAAGCCTTGTAGATGCGGACACGCACAAAATACTTGTTTGTTTTGGATTGTAATACGGTTGTTCCATAATACGGTTGTTCTGTAATTCGGATTGACCTAGAATGTATGGATCAAGAAAAGTCCCCGCACCACCGGAGTTGACCACTTGTGGACCCAATCAAATAATGCAGTGATCCTCAAATTCCATTTTACGTGTAGACGTGAATCACCTCAACGTTCGTGGCGTTACGCAATCTGGACTCAGCGGCATGTCTGGTCTAGCTACCTTGGTACCAACCAGGTACTGATTTCAACAAGAAGGCCTCTTCTTTTTCTTCTTTTCTTGACGCTTTGTTTGCTACACAGCAGGTTTGCATTAAGGTTTTAAATCATTAATGCACGTCCTGCCTCGGTAGGAGAAAAGTGCATAAATGAAAACGTTCTAGCTTCAACTTTCTGTCTAACTGACCGACTCCTTGACAATTCAAAAGTGCCTGTAAATGGTTTAATTGAAATAAATGCTTTGACTTTGACTTTGTTCCCCTACACTAAGAATTTCCCCAGTATCGTGGGTGCGTTTACAAACATATAAACCCACATACACAAACAGCCAGACCCAGAAGGTACGCCATATTTGTTCGTGCGGGAATTGAGCTCATACACGACACGCAGCGCAGCAGTCAATTACTTGTGCAAGCATGCTCACCACAATATCAATAAATAGCGTTCTGAGGACCCTATTTATTGATATTGTGGTGTGAGAGAGAGAGACTCGATCGCGTTAACGTAAACTCCAATTTGTATTGAAACTGGAACAGCGCAGTCTAGTGGCAACAATAGGAATCACAATTGTATTTATTTATTTCCATCCTTACGTCTACCATTACAGTATCCCAATATTTTTTTTTAGTATCCCAATTTTTTTTTTTTTTGCGCGGTGGAAATCCTCATGGAGTCGGGCATGCCCCTCCGTCACCCCTACGACGGGGGCTCTTACCGGCTAAAACCACGATGGTGTTCCACCTCTGCCTATGGCCGGGGGTGCGGGATTCGCATGAGCATTCACTGCTCCCCCGACAGGCCATGACCTGCTGTTCGTCAGGGTCCCACCTCCCCGTGCGGCCATTTCCATACCGGCCGCACCCACTCTCGAGTGGCGCGCGTGGAACACTGCGCCGCCAACTCGGGCCTATCTGGTCGGACGACGGCCCATAAATTTAAGTACCTACTAAGTTTATTCCTAAAAAATATTTTACACCTCAGTACACAATGCGTGTAACGTCACCCTTGCGAACTTGCTTCGTGAACACGTGAAAAGGTCTAATTTATCGGCCACCATCATAAGTGTGCGCATTGCTCGCGTGGGAGGGACATTGTCCAACAATTTAGTTCGACTGCGCGGCACCGCGAACGCACCCCCGAATTATTTATATTACCCCGGAGCACTCCAAGAATGTACGACGCCAGTGCAAGAGGTCTTCTAGTTTCCAACTTATTGTATCCCACCATGCCCAAAACAAACAAGGTTGGATACATCAAGGGGTAGTAGGGATATACTCCGTAAAGTCTGAGGTATAAGTATCGCGTAAATTTATTTTGTATAATTATTCCATAAGCGATAGTTTACCTTACCGCGATCGAGTTCGAATAAAAACACACTAGGCCCTCTGTTCATTTCGCACGTGACTGTACAGGGAGTGCACACGATTTGTTACTGCTTCGCTCCAAGTAGATATGTATATATTACTGTTTTCTACAGAACGCTGATTGAATGAACGGTAATGGCAGCTAATGAGACTTGTTACAAGACAACATATTTTTATTTTCCTGGAGTTACAACACTTGCAATGTTTAATATATAGGTATATAAGCTTGGACCTTTGCATTATACTATATAGGTATATGAAAGCTTGACCTCATAAATTAAAAAAAAAATCGGATTAATTTACAGTTCCTGAAAATTATTCCGTTTTTTGAAATTAATGAGGACTAGTCATGTTTATTGCACATTATTAGTATGTTAACCCCAGTAACCAAGATAAAAAAACTTGAGAGGTGTCAAGGGACACCCGGATGGAACGAAGTTCCTTTCGATTGATTAGTGAAGGAATTGTAATAAAATTTTATTACAATTCCTTCACTAATTAATGTGATGCGTTAAAGTGAATTTAAGTGGCTTTAAGCCAGGGCAAAAAAAAACCGAGGAATGAAAAGTTATTATGGCTGCTTACATTGTAAGTAAGTAATTTTAAAGATTAACATTTTCTAACATGTTAGTACAATGCGTAGTTATTTAGATAGAAAGACCAATAAATTATTTCTGCGCCATCTATTGGCCGTTCGTAATTCGATCTCGAAGAGCACAGTTGCGCCAATAACGTTAATAGATGGCTCTTAAATCAAATATACAAGTGTCGTGACAACTTTTCGTAAGAATTTTTTCCGTCTAGCCCCCTTTCACAACGCGCGATAAGGAACTTCGTTCCAATAATTAAGTACTACTGTAATGCAATGAAATGGTCACGCGAACAATGCCATTACCAAGGTAATGCTGTGCAACACCTATTAATGGAATGTGTCCGTAATACAAGTAAAAGAGAGCAAATGGTTAGACAATTTAATTTAAATTATATGGATGTTGGTGCCTTTTATAGCAGCTGAACCGAATTCAGATGCAGCTAAAATGCTATACTCATTTGAATTTAATTAAGGTTTCATGTTAGAAGTTAATTATTAGATTAGGAAGCTTTAGGATAAGGTACGATAGGATTGTCATCGTCATTTAATGTAAAAAAAAAAGGTTTGCTGCTTTGGTCTCCGTGCTCTCCATGTAAGACTAAACTGCAGTCTACCACTTAGATCTTATAGTATTTCGGTTTAACCCGAAAACTATATTTACTTTTCATAGGCATGAAATCATTTGTAACGACTTATTGTTTACATTTTATAATATTTGTTTTTATAGATTCTTGGAAACTTATAAATAATATATAATGTACTCACAGTTTTATGTGCTGGTTTTGTCTGTGTTATAATTGTATTCCTGTATCATCATAATTTCATATCATTTATGATTAATATTTACAAACCTGAAAAATAAATAATGTTTTGCTTTGACATGTCTGTCGATGACAGTCGTCAATTTGACGACCGTCAACATTACTCCTAAAAGTTTTCGGCTACTAACGTAAATCCTCTATGCTGTTGATCTTGTAAGCTTGTATGTTAGTGTTATATATGAACCCGCTGATTTATCGTGTGTTCCTTTAGATCTAATTCGCACTAATATTATATAAAAAATAATAGCAGTCTGCAATTATTGAGTCTGGCCGGTGCTATAGAAAAGCGATTTTGACCGTTCTAGAAAGAGGATTCATAATTGGATTTTTTACGAATTTCGGAAGAACGGTCAGAAAACAAAACCTGTCAAAGAGGGAGTCTAGATCTCGGAGTCGCTTGGGTAACACGCTGATTACCCATACGCTTACGTTGCTGAAGTCTACCAGTCTACTTACTACAAGTCTACCAGCCTGCAACCGAGAGTCGGTTAAGCGGGTTAAGCCGAGCTGTCGCGTGCCTGTGCTCCCAGGGCGGGTCCTCCTACTGAGACCGCCTGGATGACCTCCGTCCCCGAGCTGATCGCGTCAGTCTTCTCTTCGGCCGATCCTGTTGCCGGCCAGGCTGGGGATCATAATCCTTCTGGAAAACTCTGCCTAATCCCAGTGCGTTTAAGTCAGTACTTATTTTTATACTAACAATTGTTTTTGATACTCATCACATTTTATCTTTCGTGTGAGAGCTATTAAATTCAATTCGTACAGTTCTACATAGCCTTTTATTCCATAGACCATGTAGAAATGTTACAATATATCAATCCAAATCCAATTAATCAACAATCAATACCCATTGTTCTCTTCCATAAAACGTTAATCAATCAAGTGTAACCAATAACCTGTTTGCTAGATGTTTTAACATTTTCCAATTTTCCTGCAATCTCTCATAACAATTCTGCTATTCTCTCTTTTCTCAGTGAAGAAAAAACACCTTGTTTATATGAATAATAATAATAATGTTAATTCACATAAATATATACTATTTTTTACAAATATAGTGTTTAATCTAAAATTAACGTACACAAAAGTTTTAGCATTTGGGGCCGAACTAGGCATAACCAGTATTTCATCCCTCAACGCCGATCCCCTTGAGTTACAAGTTAGGTATTTTTATCGTGACATAACAAAGAGCTCTTGTGAATGAATGTACATCTTATTGTCTCATTCAACTTATATAATAAAATTTAGAAAATAATAAAAAAGGTTAATCATCAAAAAAAGGTAGGTAACATTATGTGTGGTTGTGTAACGGTATACGGTATCTTACGGTTTCCAAGTACTGTTTTCATGAAAATGTCTATGAAAGTGAGAGAGCGTATAATAGCAGTTACAGACATGTCAGTCAGACTACAAGTCGCTTCTTATTTCTATTATAAATATCGACATAAAAAGAGGCTGTTTACCAGATGTTTACGACTGCCATATTAAGTAGATAGGTCTACAATGATGGAAATGTTCGCAGAATTTTGGTAATAAATAGTAAATTGGAACTTTGCATCTGTAGCTACCATTTTTTAGCGACTATGTCCCATCTATGTAGTTAGACGTAATTGGAAATACTACTAGGTACCTACCCTTGGTTACTACCACACAAATATGCTCTTTACCGCTAGCTATTACTTAAATTAACTTTAATATTTAATAAAAAAGTCACTCAAAATGAATTGCATCAAATTAAATACTGTTGATAACAGACTGAAATAGGTCACCAATTGGGCATTGTCACGTTAATTATAATATGAAAGATTAATTAAGAACTTAATAGACACTGACAGATTATATTAAAGTGATAAAATTTCAATTAATCTCAACTCACATAATATGTGTACATATTATAAGTCCCATTTTCATTTATCACCGGGTTTCAGCGAGATATCTCGCTGAACACCGGAGATATGGAGACAGGAGATACGTAGCACTGTAGCACAGGTTGGTCTAACAGCATACGTTACTATCATCGTCATTAGCTGGATGACGTCCACTGCTGAACAAAGGCCTCCCCCATAGAACGCCACAACGAGCGGAAACCTGCTGCTCATCCACCGGATACTCGCGACCCTAACGATGTCGTCGGTTCATCTGGTGGTAGGCCTACCAACGCTGCGTCTTCCGATTCGTGGTCGCCACTTGAGAACCTTTCTTCTCCATCGGTTATCGGTTCTTCGATACGTTACTATACTAACACATAATGTACTATATAGTTATGTACTACATAACTAGAGTACATTATAAAGACCCATACTGGTAATTATACCATATTAACTAACATTAGTCTAAAATGTATTTATGGGTTTTTGTTATCTGAATTAAATGATATCATCATCATCATCATCATTTCAGCCAAAAGACGTCCACTGCTGGACATAGGCCTCCCCCAAGTGGCGCCACATTAAATGATATATTTTATTATTATTCTTAGTATGGGTTCATATCTCCCATTTTCTAATTGTTATAAAAATGTAACTAGCTATTAAATAAGTAGCTGTATTCAGCGCTATAACGCCACAGAGCAAATATGCTGGAAGCGCTTTAAAGTCTAAATACTGACAGAAAGAAAAGAAAAATAATTTATTCGCCCCCCCCGACCGAAACACACTAAAATAAAAAAAAACAAGAAAACGAAAGTTGGTCCTGTATGAGGCCAAAAGTTCTAATGATCACATGACCTAATTTCATTTAATATGCTTTTTTTTTATACAACGATGAAATGGTATGTAATGAATTATTGATATAATTTCATTTGACCTAATTTTATATGGTATAATGAACATTTTCTATAATGCACATTTGAAGTAAATAAAAATCAATATCAATCAATGACATTATTCGTCGTGCTCTTGTCGCCGTCGGCGTTCCGGCTGTCTTAGAACCCAACGGCTTGGCACGCGACGATGGCAAGAGACCGGACGGAATGTCTCTATTCCCCTGGAAGTTGGGTAGGCCTTTAGTGTGGGACGCTACGTGCGTCGATACTCTTGCGCCATCCCATCTTCCTAGGTCAGCGTGGGGTGCTGGTGCTGCGGCAGCGGCTGCAGAAGACCTCAAACGGCGAAAGTATAGTAACCTTGGTGTGAACATTATTTTCGAGCCGTTTGGGGTTGAAACCCTCGGGTCGTGGGGTCCGAGTGCTCATCTTCTTTTTGGAAATGTCCAAAAGGTTAGTTGACACTTCCCGTGATCCAAGAGCTGGTTTTTACCTTGGTCAGAGATTAAGCATTGCCATCCAACGTGGCAATGCCGCCAGTCTCTTGAGTACATTTCCAGATGACGGCGATGTGGACGAATTCTATGATGCCTTATTGTGTTAGTTTTTTTTTATTATTCTTGTAAATATTATTGATAGATTTATGTAAATTTAACCATTTCAATAAATTAAAGCTTAATAAAAATGAATCGTGAATGCACAACAATGTTGGGTAGCTATGTTTGAGATAGGCAGCTAGGTACTTCAAACCGACACAGACACTGACAGTGACCGATACTGACAGTGTCTAAAAGTAATAAAAAGTAAAAAATAATTATTTTAGTCGAAGCCGAAATCAAAGCCGAAGCCGAAGCCGAAACCGAAAGCCAAAAGCCGAAAGCCGAAAGCCGAACCCGAACCCAAACCCGAACCCGAACCCGAACACGAACCCGAACCCGAACCTGAAACCTGTGAACCTGTACCTGTACCAGTACCTGTACCTGAACCTGAACCTGAACCTAAACCTAAACCTAAACCTAAACCTGTACCTGAACCTAGCGTGGTCATGCTACGCGTGCAGGTAGCAAAAATTCAAATAGTAGGTGTTAGCGAGATATTCCTCTATGAATCGCATAATTGTCCTGCGTTTAGCGATTGTATTGCTAATCTCGGGATAATGATATGCGTTTAGATTATTTGCATTACAACAGATAGCTTCTTCGATGCAAAGTGATTGGTTCATTCAATTTCTTAGAGGCTTTAGGTATTAGGAAATGAATATTTAAGTCGACATGAGGCGGATCGTTGGTGGCTTGAGCTTGGATAATGACAAAAATACGATGATGATGCATTTATTTGATTTATTTAAATTGAAGATATTTTTGTTCATAAATGGTTAAATAAAATGTTTGTTGTTGTTACATTTTTCTTATATTTTTGTTATTAAATTAGCGGAACCACAAACAACATTGTTTATCATTTATTTTGTTTTATGCTTCAAATTATATAAAAATAATATCGTTCCACCAATTCTGAATTCATGGATGCTATATTCAGAAAGTGATGTGTTGCATTAATTTTTACTGAACACCACATTCGAACAGCAGGGTTCATAGGTACCACTCTATGGTACAGTTAGCAGTGAGTCTTCTAAACTTGTTACTTTTAAATAATAGGTCTCTAAGTTGACACAAAATTATATGACACTGTGTTTTAAGTATTTAATAAAGTTAATATTTTTTGCGCGTTCTGTTTTTTTTAACAGAATGTTAACTGATTTTCGTTGCAGCCTGTACTTTTATTAGCTCAGCACACACGTCACTCTAATTCCAATCAAGCGGGATGCACTGTGCGCTCATTCAGGACAGTCAATTTTATTTGCTAACGAATGTGTCCACAAGGTACAATATGACCAAATAAGATACTACAGTCATTTGCACGGTGGGTTGTGTTAGTGTGGGATACAATCGGGCACGAATCAGTTCTACATCACGCCAGTGCATTGGTCATGTCACTGTTAGAGGGCGAATTCTTTTAAATTCGACGTAATTACTTACTATGAAGAATTGAAGAATTTGGAGCCTTTTAGCTGTGTGTTGTGTTTTCACTTTGGTTACCTTTGGAAGTACTGGCAATTAATAATAATAATAATAAAACAAACAAACATTCTACACACCACACGCTGCATTTGCTGGGCTTCGGCTCGTAAATGCAGCTGAAAGAAGCCATAAATCTGAGAATATGTAACCTACCTTGAAATAGTATTATATGATTAATTAAAGGCCTTAAAAAACTAAAAAGTGATAAATAACTTTAGCACAGTACACACATACATTAGTTAACGTAAGTTAATAATAATTGACATAAGTTATTAAAGGGAAATGGTACAATACAGTTAGGGATTTGATCAAAATTGGTTTAGTGGTTATTTTACAATTTCACTAAACCAGTTGAGGGATTTGATCAAATCACTAACTTTCTTTAGGAAAATTACCCAAAGAGTTATTATTGTATTTGACCCGAACACCTTAGCGATTTCAATCCCAAATTGTACTATTTCCCTGCAACAAATATATTTCTGAAAACTTTTCTCCATCCTAGGTTTTCCGCGAAATAACAGATACAGATTTATACGTCAACACAAATACCGCACCGAGCTAATTGTGCCAGATCGCACGTGCCCCATTACGGCGCGACCTACAGCAACCAGGCAACGTGATCCACATAAACTGAACGCTATTAGGTACATTGCCAATAGACTTACTAATATTTTATTATTGACTAGCTTTTGCCCGCGAGTTCGGGCTTAATTTTTCTTACCAATTCCTTGACCGGTCCGGAGACTTATGCCCAGAAGTGGGCGTCTAAAGATTGACATGATGATGATGATGATCCTTTGTGTTAAGATATATCAATATGTTTAATGTAATTCCGATCGAGACTTACATTATACATATTGATATATCTTTTACTTTGAAACGTGAAAGAGTAACAAACGTTCGTTTATCGTCACAAGCTTCCTCGTTTATAATAGTAAGTAGTAGGAAGTTGGATAGTAGGAGTAGCATGGTAATAGCATGTGATCGCTGTGATAGGTGCGTGTCATCTGCCTACCTACTAAATGTTATTCGAACTAGTCATGCTGTCGGTTTTTATTAAATTAGGTACCTATTACATTTTGTGTGAACTAAGTAAATATATACAAACTTAAAAATAAAAGTTATAATACTATGTACAATTCCCAAGAAAAAAGGGAGGGGGGAGCTCATAGGGTATCAAAAAACTCGTCCACATAGCTGTCAACGGGACACGTGCCCAACAGGTTGGCAGCATTGCCACGTTATATGGCAATGCTAATTAGAAATTAGAATACACCAGCCTCCGGGTCACATGAAGAGTCGACCAGCCGCTTGGCGATGTCCCGAAAAACAAGATGGGCACTCGGACCCCATGGCCCTAGGATCTATTTACTTGTTAAATTTTACAATTTAAGGACAGTGATCTCATTGGCTTAAGCTAATGTTTCGTTCCCTCATGTTTCTCCCACTTTGTATAAAATCTCATTGAACAAAAATTCTTAATTTCCTTTGCCATCTTAAAATCGCTTGAGGTTGATAAATGCGGTGGTGGAGGGTTTTATTTCTAACAGCAAGTGAAAATATATAACCCTTATAGAGCTTTTCGTTAATTAATTAATATCTTGAACGTTGGAGACATTGAGACATTATTTAAAGCATACTGCAAATCTCTGTATTCGAGCGCCCTATGGATCAATTGTACTAAACGTGCTGCCAATGTGTTGCGTGTTCAATACAATAACGCTCTCAGGGCGCTGATGCGGCTGCCACGTTTTTGCAGTGCGTCTGCAATGTTTGCACACGCCCCAGAATAGACAGCTTCTCAGCTGTCGTGCGTAAAAAGAATGCATCTCTTCTTGCCAGATTGTAGACATAGTTTTATAAGTTAAACTGTCTACTAACATATAGTTGTAAGTTTTTCTTGTAGTCTTGCTTGTAATGTTAGTGGAGCAATTGTTGTCTATTAAATAAAGATTATTATTATTATTTTCATTTATTCATTGTATATAGGGTGACTGGTAATTAGTGTACGATACTTTTACACGTGATTGTGTTCATGATAACAAACAACTTTCCCGACGAAAAAATGTTTTTTGTAGTGGTTCACTTTTATTACAATAACACAACAGTCGTATGAAATTCACTCGCGCGCACTACTGTCACCTAAAGTGAAACAATACAAAAAAAAATCTTCGGGAAAGTGGTTTGTTATCATGAACACAATCACGTGTTTAAGTATCGTACACTAATTACCAGTCACCCTATATACATATATAATTATATTTTTAAATATTGATAAAAAAATGAAAACATTTAAAAATATAAAAAATAGTAGCCCACCGGTATCCCGAACAGGGTCCAAGCTACCGGTGGTCAGGGCTCCTGAGAGAGGAATCTCATAACAATACGCGCCGTATCTAGGAGTACCGCTTTCTATATCAACCCCTTGATCCAGCTGCCCAACGAGAGCCTCCTCAGATGTTGATCGAGGCTCTTGGAAATTATTCCATTGGCCGTAACGACTATCGGCACAATGACTGCTGTATTCACATCCCACATGTCGACAACCTCGCGACCCAAGTCAAATAAATGTTGGATTCACACCATTAACTTGTGGATATCCCTGATTATGTGCCTGTCTTGCTTTCTTAAAATTAAATTATTTCAATACTAGCTATAGCCCGCGAATATGTCCTCGTGAATATATTTACGGATCCCTATATTTTATAATAAAATCAGGGACTACGTAGCTTCCGAGTTCCGATTGACGAAATAATTTACAGAATAGGACCAGTAGTTCCCGAGATTGGCCCGAACACAAATTCAACTTGAATTTATCATAGAATATGTAGTGATTATTTTATTATTATTTATAGTTTTTTTATAAGTTACATAATAATAAATAGTCCCTAAATTAAAATAAATGACAATGCCAGATCCTGCCCCACTCATGTACAGAAAAAGTAAATTAACGAAAATAATTGTAATGAATATAGAACCTTTCTATACTAATTTGTTTTTCTTTAGAACTTGCGGTACTTCTTGTATTACGAAATACCTACCCACAAAATACAAACTCATTTTACCAAAAATACAATTTAACCTATAATCAATGTCATTATTGTTTTTAGATTTAAACGGAAACCGCAAGTTCTACAGTCACTAAGACTAATGTGTAGTTATCAGCAATAAATAAACAGTAAGATGCTACATATTGCACATGACTTTTATTGAGTGGGGCAAAGTTCTATAGAGTTTCTGGCATTGTCCTTTAAATCATTCAACCAAATATCAAAACAAAATTCTCGACCACAAAAATAAGTAAACAAAAAGAAAAACAAAAGTAACTACCGGTCACATTTGCATTTGGAATCATAATAAAAGAGGGCGAACTAACATTATAAGCAACGCAAACAGAGTGAACAGTGAGGCAGCGATGCGGAACGGGTGCTGGCAACCAGGTCGGCTAAATCAAACAACAAGGGCCAATCGTGCCTCGTGGGCCAATCATTTTGCATGTGCCACCGCACCCGCCCCACGCCTTACGACCATTCAACCGAACATACAACTTCATCATGCATCCAGTCATCCAACTAAATGAAAATTGATTGGTTCAGTTGTTTAATCGAATTAGGGAAATTTTCCATTGTTTTCCACACTTCCTGTAGGTTCATGAAACGCTACGAAAGTAACGGTCAACTTATTACTATATCAGCTGCAAATTATAATATGGTGTGGTATGTCTTGTAGATTTTCTATTTAACTTTATAAGCTCAAATACCATAACACCAGTGATTCTATCTAAATTAATATCACGCCATCTGTGTTCTGATGACCCTTATCTTATGAAGAGGCAAATATTCAAATTTTGGACTTTTGTGTGTTAGTAACCCGAATAAACTCAAAAACTATTGGTCCGATTTCATAAATTCTTTCACCATTAGAATGCTACATTATCCCTGAGCAACAAAGGCTATATTTATTAATTGAAAAAATTAGGGATCCTTGAGAAAATTCAAGTGTACGAAGTCGTGGGCAAAGTGCTGGTTCTAAATAAAGTGACGTTAAATACCATATGTGTACCTATGTCCAAACCCACGAGAATACTCTACCGTGAATACTTACACGCGGTAAACGCAATACCAAAAGGCAAAGTGGCAAAGAGAAACAAAATGGCGTGAGAGTAAAATTCAATCTTCAACTTGCATAAAAATTGCATGGTGACCCACATAAAACACGAATAAAAGTTGCCAGACTTACCCCACAGGGAGCGTTGATAACTTTTTTGCTGACCATATTTCATTCTTTTACACAAAATGCTATAAAAGTTGTTGAAAATATGCGATGAAAACAATTACTGGAGGTACTTTAAAAGTTTTGAGACATTCTGTTTCCTCGTTTTTAGGCAGAAGTCATTGTTTACTTAGATACCTAGGTACTTAAAGAAGTAGTATCCTTTCCCACTAGAGATAACGTACAGACGCCAGCACATCAAGCCATACCTAACTGTCAAATTTTCCCAATTCAATATGAACCTTATGCTTTTGTAATAAAGTTGAAAATCTATCAAAGAAATTTGACAGATTGTAGTAGCTTGATGTGCTGGCCTCTGTACATTATTAGCAACTACTAACTAGTTTTTGCCTATGATTTCGTTCGCGTAGAAGTCATACATAACATAGCATTTGTAACTCGGAAATAGTGTGGTCATCTATCAGTGAAATAATTTTTGTAATCGGATTATCTCATACAAACAAACAGTCAATACTGTACATTATAATATAAGTGCAGTAAGTATGTGATTACGATCGAGCCTGGATTGTAGCCCGAACGGAATGCGATGGCGTAATAGAGCCGAAAGTGAATGTTAAAATGCTTTCAACGCGTTTCAAAACATGCTTTTCAAAACTCATGGGAGGAAAATTAAGTTAAATTTCATAAGCTTTAGAATTTTTAATGACTGCCCTATAAATTTAACAGGTTCTCAAAAGTGTATATTAATTATGATACAAGTGGGGTAAGTATGTAATTACGATTGAGCCTGGATTGTAACCCGAGCCGAAGGCAACGGTGTCCGAACGTGTAATGTTAAAATGCTTACGCGTTTCAAATGACGCTTTTCAACACTCTCGTGAGGAAAATTAAGTAAAATTTCATAAACTTCAGAATTTTCAACGAATGCTTTATATATTTAACAAGTTCTCAAAAGTGTATGTTTTTATCAAACATATTGACTTAAAAACGCGTCTGGTAACTTTATACCAATTACGAACCTCTTGTGCCAAAGAAATAAGCAGTAATGCAGGCGTTGTATTTTTCAAAGAAAAAATAAAATAAGATTACGAGAACTTGAGAATTTAAGTAGCACTGAAGATTTTCATTACAACGTATATTCAAGTTTCTCATTGACATTTCATTACCTTTTAAAGACTATTAGAGTCTGGTTACAGATGCAAAAACATGATATCTACCTCTTGTTTTTTTTTATTGCTATATATTAGGTCTTTACATATGAAATTGCCGCTCGGTATCAAAAAATTAAAAATAACATTTTTAAAAGAAATTATATATTTAGTCAATCGAAGTATGTACCATTGTTATCGATACACTTTCGCCATTTTATCGGGAGCTCATTGATCCCTTTGGTAAAAAAATCCTGGGAGCGAGAATCGATGAACTGCTTGAAGGCTGTTTAAACTGCCTCATCAGAATTGATTTTTTTTCCTTGTAAAAAGTTGTCCAAATTTCGGAATAAATGGTAATCGTTTGGGGCAAGATCTGGAGAGTATGGTGGGTGACGCAGAGTTTCCAGTCGCAGCTCCTCTAACTTGGCGACCGTCTGATGTGCAGTATGTGGTCGAGCGTTATCCTGAAGGAGCAATGGGCTAGAGCAATTGACCAATCTCGGTTGTTTAATGGTGAGCTTTTCCATCATTGTTTGCAACTGTTGACAATACATGTCTGCAGTAATCGTTTGGCCTGATCTCATGAAGCTGTAGTGGATGACACCAGCACAGGACCACCAAACACTAACTAGAATCTTCTTTTTGGTCAGTTTTCGCTTGGGGTAAGGTTTTGCCGGTTTTTTGTGATGATCGCTTGCGATTATCGTACACGATCCATTTCTCATCACAAGTGACAATACGATTTAAAATTCCCTGATTATTGTGACGATTGAGCAAGGAAGCGCAGCAACCGACGCGTGTTTGTTGGTGTGTTTCAGTCAATTCGTACGGTACCCACTTTTCGAGCTTTTTTACTTTTCCAATTTGACGCAAATGGATAGTGATTGTTTTGTCACTTACTCCAAAGGCTGCTGCTAATTCAGAAGTGGTTTGAGATGGATCCGCTTCAACTATCGCCTTTAATTCTTCATTATTCACTTGAGTATCCGGTCGTCCACGAGGCTCATTTTGTAAATCAAAATTTCCAGAACGGAAACGTTGAAACCAAAAACGCACCGTTCGTTCATTAGCGGTGCTTGGCCCGTACACGTCGTTAATCCTTCGAGCCGTTTCTGCTGCACTGGTGCCACGGTAGAACTCATATTCGTAAATATCGCGAATTTTTAATTTCTCCATTGTTGTTGCAATAGCAATTTTCAAGCCCAAACAAATGACGATAAAACAAATGAAACACGAATTTTAAAACAATATTCTTTAGTCTTTATTTTGAAATAATTTTGAATTTGGAATTCCTAATCAAACACAAAATATTTGATTTCAAAGTTGCCAGTATTAAGTATCGGCAATTTCATATGTAAGGACCTAATATTTATTTTATTATTAGATATATCGGCGCGTGAAATTATTGAATAATGAAAATCAGTTAATTTTGAGAGTTATGATTTATTTTATTATTTTTTTAATAATTGCGAAACTATTGTTATTTTTTTAACGATTAAACGTTTTTTATTCGACTAAATGGTAATTTTAATTTAGAGCGGGTAACACCGAGTGGTGTAGATTCCAGGACCCTATCTAAGTGTGTAAGGAAACTCTGGAAATGACAGACTAAGACTGTAGATAAGTGCGAGTATAATAATCACAGTATTAACAATTAAAAACAATAGGTAGGTCGCGACGCGTACAGTGCTCGTTGTGTTACGGTCGTTCTAGCGAATGGTACGATTGGTGCGTCGGCGCCGCTCGTCACAGCGGCCGCCCCCTCCTCCTTCGTCTTCTTCATTCCCCTCCGTCGTCCCGGCCGGTTAATACCGAACAATGGGTTTGTGAATGTCATGGCGTCGGAGCTGACCACTTTTGATGCAGTTGTCGCGGGGTGCATACGCACAAATCCATTGGCTCTAATTAAAAGTTGAATAATTATTGTAACTTGATGTAATCAGTGTTAATCATTGTAATCCTTACTCACTATTGTAAAGTTTTGTCACAATGCTTTTAAGTAAACGACTTGAGTTATTTTGCGAATATTATTTTCTGAACACTTGCAACGTTACACGCCCACGATGGAAAACCAAGAGATAACGGATCAGCAGCGATACGTGGTGTCTCAGCCGCTCGACACCCCGATATATATATAAACTTTTTATTATTATCAGAAAGTTAAATTGGTGCAGGAAAACATTTTCATGATTTTCTTAAAGTAATTTTCTTTTCTGGTATCGCCACAATTACAGGCTATTTCTTCAGGAAACATCTTTCACTACGGCATCAGCTTTGAAATGTCAGAAAATCAGCTGTTCAATGTCTACTTGAATGTTCCTCATTTAATCAAATCAATAACATTTATTTGCTAAAATATGGTTCTATTTATCTAATACCTTTAAACGAGCAATGTTTGTACATATATTATATATATAATCTAAATCTCGGAAACGGCTCCAACGATTTTCATGAAATTTAGTATGCAGAGAGTTTCGGGGGCGAAAAAACGATTTAGCTAGGTTTCATTCTAAAAAAAAAGCTTTTTACAAAAAAGACAACCGCCTTCAAAAAGTGATAAATAACTTTAGCACAGAACACACATTGACTTTAGTTTCGAAATTCAGTGGCTTTGTTCTGTTTGTTGTTTTGTATTGCCACCGACTTCCGAAACTAAAGTCAATGTGTGTTCTGTGCTAAAGTTATTTATCACTTTTTGAAGGCGGTTGTCTTTTCAACCGACTTCAAAAAAGGAGGAGGTTATCAATTCGTCTGTATTTTTTTTTTTTTTTTTTTTTTTTTTTTTTTATGTTTGTTACCTGGTTTCCTGGTTTCCGGACTGAGTGAACCGATTTAGATGATTATTTTTTTATTTGGAAGCTTGTGCTTCCCGTGTGGTCCCATTTTAATTTGGTCCAGTTCTGACCATGGCATCCATGAGAAAACCGTATAAGTCTTAAATTTGCATTAAGTATGTGCGCGATTTGTTACGCGATTTCTCAGGCAAACGTAAACCGATTTTGAAAATTCTTTTTTTTTATAGATAAGGTATGCATCAGGGGTGGTCCAATATAAATTTTATCGAAATTGGTTCAGCACTTTTTGAAAAATCAACAAATACCCAAAAATTTTACATAGACGACGTTTTAGTTTCATCAATCTTTGTAGTAGTTAACTTTCAATCTCTTCTTAATAGATTTGAATGAGAAGGAGGTACTAAAAAGCGGAAAATAAAAAGCTTTTTACAAAAAAGACAACCCCCTTCAAAAAGTGAAAAATAACTTTAGCACAGAACACACATTGACTTTAGTTTCGGAAGTCGGTGGCAATACAAAACAACAAACAGAACAAAGCCACTGAATTTCGAAACTAAAGTCAATGTGTGTTCTGTGCTAAAGTTATTTTTCACTTTTTGAAGGCGGTTGTCTTTTTTGTAAAAAGCTTTTTTTTGTAAAAAGCTTTTTATTTTCCGCTTTTTAGTACCTCCTTCTCATCCAAATCTATTAAGAAGAGATTGAAAGTTACTACAAAGATTGATGAAACTAAAACGTCGTCTATGTAAAATTTTTGGGTATTTGTTGATTTTTCAAAAAGTGCTGAATCAATTTCGATAAAATTTATATGGGACCACCCTTGAAGCATACCCTATCCATAAAAAAAAGAATTTTCAAAATCGGTTTACGTTTGCCGGAGAAATCGCGTAACAAATCGCGCACATACTTAATGCAAATTTAAGACTTATACGGTTTTCTCATGGATGCCATTGTCAGAACTGGACCAAAATAAAATGAGACCACACGGGAAGCACTAGCTTCCAAATAAAATAAGAATCATCAAAATCGGTTCACCCAGTCCCGAGAAATCAGGTAACAAACATAAAAAAAAAAAAAAAAAAAAAAAAATACAGACGAATTGATAACCTCCTCCTTTTTTGAAGTCGGTTGAAAATAATATACCGTGCAAAGCTCGGTCGCCCAGGTACTAAGTATTATAGAATAGAATATCACAGAATTTTATTTACTTATAAAGTTACATTAAAATAATAACAAAGAATTTTACTTAACATAAATATATCGCCTAATTTAATTGAACACTGGCACCTAAGATAAGATTTAACTTGTGCTTTATACTCTAAATATTCCTTAACAACACAAAGCGAGATACCCGACACCACAAATCCAGACAGAAGACCCCAAAAATGTCATAAATATGAGAAACTTAACCCCTATTATGCGCCCCTTAGAAATATGATTTTCATTATTTTTGGCCTGGCAGTGAAAGTGTTAGGCTAAAACTGAAATGTGTACAACAAGTCTCTATAGTACTCAAGGGGAATAAACTAGACAACTTTGGGAGTGATAAAGAACTTATTGTTAAACACACTATAACCGTTTGTAAACTGTGCATGACTTCAAGCAGTTAAACGAATTGCGTTGGTTGGAATTTCAGTTGAAACTAAATATTATGGCCAAAACCCTCACAAGTTGTAGTTCAACATTATAAAAGAGTTTAAACCAAATAGCAAAGAAAACAAAAATACTAACGCTTACGTGTAGATATTTGAAAGTAAATCTATGTACAATGTACCTACATAGATAAGAAAAGTATTATTTGAGACTTTTGAAGCAATTTCGTCCGCGTGTATGTTAAAAACCTCTTAAATTCGAATCTGTCGCAAACTCAAGCTGACGTCTCATACCTAAAAATCTGCCAAAATTCCGCTTCATAATCAAGTATTTTTCGAGATTTTGTGTTTAATCAGTGAGTGAAGGAGTGACCTTTTGGGTTTTACGTGTCGCAGGTATATGTTGCATTGCCACTTCATTTCATATTTTTACAAAAGGATTTGATCTGCCGTGATTTAACCAAATCCCTAATTGTAAGTATCGTTTTCCTGTGACATGTATAATTTGAAGATACATTGACGTTCATAATTTGAAAATAGATTAATAATACTACATAGAAGTTACGATGACGTATCCACACTAAGATTATGCATAAAAAGCTTTTTACAAAAAAGACAACCGTCTTCAAAACTAAAAAGTGAAAAATAACTTTAGCACAGAACACACATTGACTTTAGTTTCGAAATTCAGTGGCTTTGTTCTGTTTGTTGTTTTGTATTGCCACCGACTTCCGAAACTAAAGTTAATGTGTGTTTTGTGCTAAAGTTATTTTTCACTTTTCAGTTTTTAATAATAATAATAATAATTTATTTCAATCAACTATGGATCATAATACATTTAAATTGAAATTGGAAATTCTACATAATATTAATAAAACACAAAATTAAAATAATAAATTAACCCTAGTCTGTAAGTGAACCATGCAGCAGTGGTTCACGTACTGACAGTCAAAACGCTCTGCAAATGCGCTCAGGATACTGTTGGGGCTGGCCCGCACCCTACACACCAAGGATGTGCACCGCTTGCGCATGATTGTGTGGAAACAATCCACACGCGCCTCGGCAAACATCCCCGACGCGCTACAGAAGCGAGACAGCCCCAAGAGCCCCCTGAACGCATTGTTGTATTGGACACGTAGAGCGCTGTACTGTTTCTGCGTGTAATCCACCCATAGACTACCAGTATAGAAGGACGTACAAAATGCCCTGAATAAAGCTATTTTGACGCCCCTCGAACACCGAGCAAATCTGCGGGCTATCATGTTCGCACGAACAGACAGCGCCCTACGCTCCCTTTCAATATCTGCATCGTCTTCCAGGTCAGAGGTTAATAAATGTCCAAGATATTTAAACGTATCAACTCTATTAAGTGGGCATCAGTTGAGCTTAATTGCTGGTAAGTAATCCGGACACCTCCTCCTGGCCCGAAAGACCATGCACTCGCTCTTGTTTGTGTTATACAACAAACCATGTTCTTCAGCATACTTTTCACAGATGCCAATCAGCCTTGACACACCACAGACAGAGGCGCTCAGCAGCACCATGTCGTCAGCGTAACTAATATTGTTTTGAAGACGGTTGTCTTTTTTGTAAAAAGCTTTTTATTTTTCGCTTTTTAGTACCTCCTTCTCATCCAAATCTATTAAGAACAGATTGAAAGTTAACTACTACAAAGATTGATGAAACTAAAACGTCGTCTATGTAACATTTTTGGGTATTTGTTGATTTTCAAAAAGCGCTGAAGCACTTTCGATAAAATTTATATCGGACCACCCCTGATGCATACCCTATCCATTAAAAAAAGAATTTTCAAAATCGGTTTACGTTTGCCGGAGAAATCGCGTTACAAATCGCGCACATACTTAATGCAAATATAAGACTTATACGGTTTTCTCATGGATGTCATTGTCAAAACATAGACCAAATTAAAATGGGACCACACGGGAAGCACTAGCTTTCAAATAAAAAAAGAATCATCAAAATCGGTTTACCCAGTCCAAAGAAATCAGGTAACAAACATAAAAAAAAAGAAAAAAATACAGACGAATTGATAACCTCCTCCTTTTTTGAAGTCGGTTGAAAAGTAACTTTGTCTGTTTGTTACTTTAGTACGCCAAAACCACTAAGCCTATTATAATGAGACGAAAGGTCAATCAAAAGTCATCGTAGGTACAAAGAAGTAGCTTAAGCTTGAGCTTGGCTGTTAACCGTCCAGATGCATTATCCTGCTAAAAACTGTAATTATCAGTTGTTAGTAGTTGACCATACCGCTATACCATCAGAGGAGGTTCTCTGTGGATCATACAATGCTTACCTAACAAAACAGTACATCAATATCTTATGATATTGAACCAATGTGACGTTGATAGAATAGTATCAATATTCTTTTCTCAGTGTTTAGACTGGCTGGCGAAGTACGACCATTTGTTTGTATCAGATCGGATACAACGTAGATTTATGAGTAGCCATCCAACATGAAATTGAAAATAGAAGCAACATATTTGGTTAAAGTGACAGTCTGTGAAAGGCTAGCTGCAGATATCAAAATTTCCCAAGCGAAGATCATGCTAGTTTGCTTTATAGCAATTAATCTTATTTTTTTTTTTAATTGTTTAGTTACCTAAAAAGTGTTTAGACTAAACTTTAACTTTGAATAAAAAATCTGATTGAACAACGGTCTTTGAACATTATCTACATAAGTACAATTTTACATTATGGAGTACGAGACAGTACCTACCGAACATTTAAACTAGCTTATTTGACAACGGCGTGCGCTGAAATTACATTATTTTTCAACTAAGAAGTGAATTAAAGTAGTTAGACATACTCACGAAAAAACAAAACACGACACGTGTATTGTATTAACGTGAATATATAATAATAGAAGCTTTTTCCTTACCATCTGTTACTGGAGTAGCGTAAACAGTATCACAGTATTACAACTAAGCACCTACAACCAATCTGTTACCTAATTATTTTTTATAGACTTCGAGATAATAAATAAATCAATAATGCTCATGTTATAAAACGAATCACAATGGAATTTAAAATAAAAAAGTGAATGTGGTTTAGAAACCATTAATTTATGCAATAATAATTAAAGCTACATAATATTTTTAAAAATCCATATCTATTCTTCTCTTCTTCGACGACACGGTTGGCGCAGTGGCTGAGCGATCGACTGCTGCGCAGCGTGTTGCGGGTTCGATTCCCGCCCAGGGTAAACATTTGTGTGATGAGCACTTGTGTTTGCCTTGTGTTCGGGTGTTGTTTATCTATATATGTATGTATTTACAAAAAAAAAAAATGTAGTTGTGTATGTATATCAGCTGTCTGACACCCATAGTACAGGGTCTCCCTAGTTTGGGGTCAGATGGCCGTGTGTGAAAATGTCCCCACATATTATTATTATTATTCAATTTCGGAAAAATGCAACATCGCAAAAACCGTGGAATGCATAAAGTTTTAAACTCGCGATACTTTTATTCGAAGAGAAACTATTCCAATAAATGTAGATTGAATCAGTACATTTTTCACTCAATATAAATAGGTTAGTCCGATTTATTATATTGCAAGTTGGTATATAGCCCAAGTTTTCAGTTTAGTCACGAAAGGTGGAGTGGGTTTGCGTGCCCCGGGAATTGCACTCAAAATTAATGGCCATGGCTTTTTATTTCTTTATTTTTAAGTTATAATATTAATATTTCAATGATTAAAGACGATAACGATGTGGGAAGTTAACCTTTTGACGGCCACAGTATAGATGACAAACCAAAAGGTGCCCAGCACGCCACGGTCACGATTATATGACAGATTTGTAAACTTGACGCCGAGGGCACGTTTTTGACGTGGCGGAAACGGTTAAATATGATTGAATTTTAAGGCTGACACTACGTTACAACAACTAATGGGTACCTATGCTTTCTCTTGGACCTTTGTCATGCTTGGTAGATGCTGTAGGAGAATTCTACCAACGCCAGATTGAAGGAAGTAGATTTTGATCTTTTGAAAACTGCTTAACTAGCCGTGTGGTGCCGGCCGCGAATAGCACCACCCCATTTCTACCTGTGGGTGTCGCAGAAGGCGACAGAGGGATATTAACCAGAGGATGGGCAGCAGCGGCCTTCTGAGTACCGTAACACCTACTGCGATCGCCAACATGCATCGGCCAAGCATGGTGATTACGGCTGACCACCCTTGGGGGAGACCTACGCTCAGTTGGACTCCTTTGGACTCCCACAGTCCAAAGGTTGACATGATGAAAACTGCCTAAATGAATGCCACATCCCAAAACTGTGGGAACCATACATAAAATTGTTTCTGAATTTCAGAATTCCGAAAAATCTTTTCCGTAGAATTTCAAAAGACAAGGATTTATTTTTAGGGTAGGCACTATTGTTTCAAACCTCACCAAAGCTTGTCTTGTATCAGAGATCATTTTAGTAAAATAACAAGAGTACTATATTAACACACACACACACACACACAGTACTGCGACAATATGACATCATTGTTCAAGTTTAATCTAGAACCAAACCAGCTGTTTGCGAATATTAAGCGCTGTCAAATCGTCCGCCAGCTTCCAAAATGCTACGTCATCGGAACAATGAGCTATCTTCACACCAACCACAGACTGTTCAAGGTGGCTCAAGCAAGATTAATATTCCAAAAAACGAATACTAGAAAAAAATAGTACTATCTCGGAATTTCTTTATTTAGCCTCAGTTTCTCCAATCATGTCACATATTATCTCAATTGTTCATTTAAAAAAATAAACGTGAAAAGCCTTGTAAAAATATTTATGTAGGTGATTTTTTTTTAATCCACCTATTTATACGACCAGTTTGTGGGTCAAAATATGTACGGTCACCAAAAGAGATAAGTATCCATGTCGCCGGGAATAGTTGAAGTTTACTTAGAAACCGATGGGTGTTTATGAATAAAATAAAGTACAATTAATAGAGAATAAACAGTTCAATGATTTAATTAAATTTCATTTGAAAGCCTCCATTGGTTTCTAAGTTAACTTCAAGTATTCCCGACGACATGGATACTTATCTCTTTTTGTACGTGGATGCTCTGCGTGTGCAATGTAATAATGGCTTCAGGGTGCTGTTGAAGTTGCCCCGGTTTTTCTGTAACACGAACTGACGACTTTTATGCCATTGAGAGGAAAAAGACTGCATCCTTAATAAGCAGAATGAGGGCTAGCAGCAACGGTGTTTTGAAAACACTAGCCGACAACATGATGCATGGAATATACACTCTGCCTGGTTGCTCGTGCGGCATAATAAAGACTAATTATTAAAAACTAACCCTTACTTTGTTATTTTTTTTACTAACTAGTGGACCAATGTTATTTAATTAAATAAATACATTATTTTTATACCTAGTCCTTGCAGGTACCGTGGTATATAACAGTAAATCAAATTACTCGTCGGCTACGAGAAAGGTTGCAGAATATGAAAATGTTATTTATGATTTTGCTTACCTATTGGTTTTTCCAATCCATTTGCATATTACGTACAGGAGATTACAGTTTAAATATTTATATGTGTTCTACACTTACGTTTCCAGTGGTCGAAATATGAGATAAAAGTATACGTAAGCAAAATTCTGCGTTCAAAAACTGAGTGATGAATATACGTTTCGTATACACACTTATATGGGTGTGTTTGGGTAATTTTCATGGTATTATGTCAGCCGGGAACTGAATATGTAAGCGCGACGGCCGTGTTACGCGTTCAGGAGCTATCAACGTACAACCACAGCCAAAGGTCTGGAGTTAATTAGCCTTCACCGTAATTTTGACGCCACATACTTCAAACCGGAACGCTCGCATAACTCACTGAATATATCACAGAGTCACTTGTAGAATTTACATAAGGATATAGGTATCTATTTGAACTGACAAACTCTGTATAATATTTTGGATTTGTGAGTTGTAATTATCGAATCTTCGAATGTTTTCAAACTTTGTGGAGTTCAAAATCAATTACTGATTTTCTTTCATCGTTTTAATCTATAATCAAAAATAATAAGCAAAATATTGCGGTAAAAAATTACAAAGTTTTTACGATTGACCCAAAACTAGGCAAGCCTGTATCTTGGATACCAGTACGGGTTTAACAATTATAGACAGGTGTTCGTCTTTTGTTTTTTTGCTTTATGTAAGGGCGGGTTGCTTCAACTATAAATTACTGACAGGTAATAGTCAAAAATGGCGCTAACTATCGTCAAATCAAAAAAATGGGATGTTTCACAAAATCTTCTGTCAAAAAGTTACTATTACCATAACCGACCAGTCAACGTAATTTTGTGTTGTCAAACAGCTATTTTTAACATCAAAATATTATGGAATCTCTTTTTGAATAACTTTAACTGACCGATTTTTATGTCATGAAACAACCCGTTACGTTAAACATCTCACGTCATAGTAACTTTTTAACCGTCCGTATGTAACGTTAACCGACTGTTTGAAATAACCCGCCCTTAGAGCAAAAAACAAAATAAAAGTAGTAATAATAATAAATACACGTACATAATATGTACGTGTTACTATAATTATGTTTGTTCAGTATAGCGTCCATACATATGTATGAACAATGTGACTGTTTGTATGGGTAAGGGAGTGTATAGTCTGAAAAAAGCTTTTTCAAAAAAAAGAAAACCGCCTTCAAAAACTAAACAGTGATAAATAACTTTAGCACTGAAAACACATTACTTTACTTTCGGAAGTCGGTGGCGGTGGCTTTGTGTTTGTTGTTTTGTATTGCCACCGACTTCCGAAAGCTTTTTAGTGTTGCTCTAACATCCAAATCCATTAAGCAACGCCGACACACTTAAAAGAGATTGTAAGTCCTCCAAAGATTGAAGAAACTAAAACGTCTTCTAAGTAATTTATTTGGGAATTTGTTGATTTTCTCAAAAACGGTTGTATCAATTTTGATAAAATTTATATGGGACCATTTCGGAATAAACCTCTTTCGAACAAAAAAGAATTTTGCAAATCCGTCTATATATGACAGAGTTATGCCCGAACATAAAAAAAATAAAAAATAAATATAAACATTCGAATTGATAACCTCCTCCTTTTTGAAGTCGGTTAAAAAACTAGCCACCAATAAACCTAATCAATCACCAGCAAGTTTAGTAATCTATCCCCACAGAGTCAAATATTGGAGTATTTATGTCAAAAATACCTAGGCTGATCTTGTCAGATCTTCTTTCTGATTCACTTCATTCGGGATAATAAACACCTACGTACACACACATGGTAATTTATCCTGTCCAAGTAGTTGTGGTCTCCGTAAACAAAGACCTACGTTAGCCATACTTCATCAATCTAGTAATCAATCAATGAACGTCGGCGTTGCCAAGATCAGCTATTCTAGATAAGACGTAATACGTACGTACGTTACGCGTATCTTTATGTAGGTTGTGCAAAATAATATGAAAAATAAAGAAAACTACATCATCACACAGTTACGAGAGAATGGGCAGCAGCGTTCTCTGTGCCTTTGTAACAACCATACTGCGATCGCCAATCCGCCTGCACCCGTGGCGATTATGGCCAAACTCCCCCTTGGGAAGGCCTATGTCCAGCAGTGGACGTCTTTAAGCTGAAATGATGATGAATGATGACATCATCACAGCTGAGCTCACTTTAATATCAAAAGCAATGCATGAAAGAAATATAGTTGTAAGTCCAGATTTCAGTCATAGCGAAAAATTCCAAGGACCAAAATGCATGTAATTATTCAGCGAATTTATGTAAACTGCACACAATTTAGTCTACTTCTGTTTCAGACACGTGTCTTTTTAAGAAAGCAAGCGCATCGCGACCAGGTCACCGAGTGGTTCACAAAACATTTTAGGTATTTCTTTATATTGTCCGAGACACTTGGGCTCTCCAAACTGAATTGAATTCGCCGAAGCCAGCACATCTCGAGAATGCTCGGTTTGCCCCGAAAGGAGTCTTGAAAACTGTACCCACTTGAATCCAAAGTTCTATGCACTTAAGTTACTTATAACTGTGCTCTATATAACATTTCTCTTTATTGAAAATGGAATTAAGTGAACTCCATTGTTGCATTGTTCCATGAAACTTTATACTTCGGAATAATAGAACTCGTTTGTACATCGCTGAATGATTTTAGAGAACGTGTTTCTGCAGAGAATCTTGGTGATTTGATTTATATATTTCGCACCGGCAGCAGAGCATATACGCCTACTTATTCGGCATGGTGTTTTCCAACATTTTTGACAACCGTCGTCATATTTCAGTCAGTTTACTAATACTGTTTATTGATACTGATTATTCCGAGTTTTTTCTTTGAAAGCAACTTATCTGGAAACATTATTTGACGCATTTTCACGTAATTATCAATTGTAATGGTAAAATATTTCCATTATTTTTCGTTTCAACTGTCTACGCAATCGACAGTTGTAATTATTTAACAATATTCTGGTAAACTGATGATTGAATGATTGATGATGCTTGCACTCAGTTTTAATATCCTTTAAAAAATGTATTTTTTTACAGACTCTGTTGCAATAGTAATATTATAATAAACTAGCGACCTGACCCAGCTTCGCATGGGCCTATAGCCTTCCTCGATAAATGGACTATCCAACACAAAAATAATTTTTCAATTCGAACCAGTAGATCCTGATATTAGCGCGTTCAACCAAACAAACAAACAAACTCTGCAGCTTTATAATATTAGTATAGATTAATATTAAAAATAATAAATTTATTAAAATAACGTCGTAGTAGTTGGTATGCTTATAAGCTAAAGGTAAATAGGTAAGTAGGTACTTACATTTACTCTTAACTAATTAGGTTACCTAATTTAACTTTAATTTCTAGAAATATTATTTCCAAAAGTAAGTAGGAATGTTACAGGACTCCTGTACATATTACCTATCGTCTTAACTCATAACTGTGAGTTCAATTTCTAGAAATATAATTTCCAATACAAGCTGTAAAATCCAGATAGATGAACGCAATCTATTACTTAGCTGTAGTCTTTATCCATGAGTATGATTAATGATGATGTTTGTTATGTGACATTTTTATTACGTTATGCCCGCGTCTTCATCTGCGCCATTTTTTTTAACGGATTTAAATTTTATTCTAAAATGAAGCACTAAGGGTTAGCTCGGCTTCCTAGTAGCAAAAGAATTTCAATTCAGACAAGTAGTTCACATATAAAAACAAAAAAAACTCATCAGCTTTATAATTAGTATTGATTGGTAAGTGAAACCAAGATACAGGTGCAAAAGTTCTGAATAATAAATAATAAGCATAATGCAGACGCAAGGTGAACGTTAATATGGTTGGCATTGAATAAAATTGTATAGATATCTTTTATAGCTACTGTCACACTCAGAGACGTCACTTAATAATAATGAATTATTAACTTTAATTGACCAACATTACTTGGAACGCTGTCAGTCAAAAATATGGCAGATTGAGAAAATTTTAATGTTGTTGACATGGCCCAGTTATGTTGGTCAGTTAAAGTTAATGATTCATTATTTTTAAGTGACATCTCTGAGTGTGGCAGCATCTACCACACTCAGAGACGTCCATAACTACTAGACATATTTTGTTGGACTGCATATTATAAAACTCCGTAAAGACTATATGGAAACCTCCATGGAAAAATAATAATTTAAAGAACGAAATCTTATACGAACCTGAATTTTTAAACGTTTTTCTTTTTCAATTCTTAGACGATTATACCTCGATAATATTATCATTTGCCTGGTAATAGAAACCGATATAAATGATATAAATGAAGATAATATAAGAATGATATATATAAGATATAAATGAAGCCATTCCTAACCTAGTCAATTAATTTAGTTTGTACCTAATACCCGTACTAAATATCATAGTTTATAGGTATAAAGTATTTGACTATGTAGTTAGAGGGTAAAACAAGTACAAAATATAATATAAGCAACGGTGTTTAATTATATTGCATAACTAGCTCGCGCCCGTGACTTCATCCTCTTGGAATGCTGTTCACAAATTCACAGAATTTATTTTTGCGCGCATTTCTAATTCTTTTTAAAAATAAAAGTAGCTTTTATGTTACCTACTTAGGTACTCCTTATTATCAGCTATCAGCCAGCTAAGTTAAAGCCGTACAGATCGATCGGTCAAAGGTTAAGCTACGCTAGCCGCGGTCCATCTGTGGATGGGTGACCATCCCTTTCATACCGAGTTCCCTCCGTGCCTCGAAAAGCACGTAAAGCCGTTGGTCTCGGCTGTCATTTGTTCTTTGGCAGTCGTTATGGGTAGTCAGAAGCCAGAAAGTCTGACAACCAGTCTTACCAAGGGGTATTGTGTTACTCAGTAACTGGGTTGTGGGGGTCTGATAGGCAGTCGTTCCATGTAAAATACTGATATTTAGCAGCATCCGGTTAGACTGGAAGCCGACCCATATAGTTGGGAAAAGGCTAGGCAGATGAGATACTTTAAATTCATATGCAGTTTAGTTAAGCTGTTGACATACAAACAGACACTTAAACTATACTTGTGTAGATGTATTGGTAATTAAGGAATCTCACACGCAAACTTATAATATTATGGCATAATATTAGAGCTACGATGAAATGATGGGGTAGTTACATTGTTTTTTATTGACCTATTTTTATTATTCGTCGGCAAGGCGTCTGCTACACTGAACAAATTCAAGCAACTACGCTGAACGTTTTACTGTAGTAGATTTTATATACAAATATCTGGGCGACCGGCTCGGTATCTTTCTTCTCGTGTTTTTAAAAAATGAAACCTAGCTAGATCGATTTATCGCCCCCGCGAAACCCCCTGCATATTAAATTTCATGAAAATCGTTGGAGCCGTTTCCGAGATCCGTTTAAATATAACAAAGTTGAAGAATTAATTATTTACAATATTTACACCATTTGCCACCAGTGTGGCATCGATCCGCTCATGCAAAGCAAGTTGACATCGTCCTGAACGAGACGTGCATTATATCGGGTTGCCTAAGACCGACTCCGCTCAACAAGCTCTACCCGTTGGCTGGTATCGCACCACCCGTCGTCCGTAGGGATGTCGCATGCGCGCTTGAGAAATATTACCAAGAATCCGATTCCCGATATCTCCTCTACAATTACACAACAGCTCCGGGCAGACTTAAGAGTCGGAAGAGTTTTCTTCGCAGCATACAGGCCATCCAGGACCATCCGCGTACCGCGAGACGTAAGTTGTGGCAGAACCTCCATCCACCACCACCCAACTTCGTTCAACCCAAGGAACACCTGCCACTCGGAAGTGATTTGCAGTGGCCTGTATGGAAAGCGCTCAATAGACTGCGCACCCAGGTAGGCCGCTGCAAACACAATCTAGCATAATGGGGTATGCCCCATTATGCTAGATCTATTATGATCTATTATTATTGGGATCTATTATGTAGATCCCACCGACACCCAGTGGGAGTGCGGTGATCCGAACCAGATAATGGCCCACTTATTACAGTGCCCAAAGTGCCCCTACACCTTAGAGGACATTAAAAAAACGACACTGATGCTGCGATAAATGTGGCTACCTACTGGGCCCAAGTAGTCTAGCATAAAGGAAAACCATCGATTCGAAAAGAAGAAGAAGAGACACCAGTTTTTACACAACATTTAAAAATAAAAGAATTACATATGCATACATATTGCATATTATCTATTAGTTAATTACCTAATATCTAAAAAATAAGGCATCGACAAATAAAAACACTATTTAATGAATTTACTTTTTAATATGTGATCGTAACACATAAACACATAAGTACGTTGTGAGTGCGTTACCTCTCAAAGTCACGCCCGGCAGTAATTAAAATTTTAAGCATAAAATGCTTGCTCGCACCTGTAGATTAACTTCTAACCTATGGCACCCCCTATGGTGGTGATTACGTAGTCTAATGTACCGTTCACTAAACTACGTAACTCTACCTTAGGCCACATCATCACTTAAGGTGACAGCTCCAGGGTAGCCTGCAAAATTAAAATATTCTTAAGATTTTTGCGATTTTCAGCGGGAGTTAGAATTATGAGTTTAGACAATTCTAATTATTAACATAGCTCTCCAAGTTACCATAATTCGTAAATGTGCATAATTAATGAAAATATGACCTTCGAAAATTTTAATTTCGCGTGTTACCCCCTGGCAAATTGCCCTTACCACTAAAATACTCATAAAAAAACTATTAACACAACTTATAGGTAAATGGATGGTAAATGGTTAAAAAGGTGAGTTGCGGCCAAACGCTAGAAAGATATACAGCAACAAAAAAAGTCTTTTTTCACTTCTCTTGCTCAAAAAGGCCGTCATTGTAGCCTAACAGAGCGGGGATAAAATAGCATTTCATCCTCTAGGAGAAAAAGTTTTGTTTTTTTTTAATTTTTTAGTGTCAATTATGACAATGAGCCTACAAAAACGAAAAAGTCTTTAGTCATAAGTAGAATAATCATGAATAAAGACTCGACTTATTACTGTTTCATAAAAAAAGAACCTCATTTTAATTTTGAAAATGGAACTAAAATTGGCGATCTCTGGTAGAATGCATGCAATGTGTTGCGGCTACAGAAGAAACAAAAAAAGACATTGGCGCGAAATCTTTATAAGTTTTCTCTAATTGCAAATTGAATTGGTAGTGACCGTAATTAATTTCTCGCAATCGTAGTGAAAAGTATAGTGTAACACACGGCGCTAAAACCCATTAAAACTCGGTTTCTATTTACTCCATCGCTAAAGCTCGGGAGTAAAACTACCTCGTATACAATGGGTCATTTTAGCTCCTTGTATAACAATCTACTATTTATCAACTAACGGCACGATTCACGAAGAGCACTTAATTAAACTGTTACCTGTTTTCCCGAAATAGTTAGGTATGAGACACAATTTGCTGACTCAAAAATAATTCGACAAGTGTACTTTGCTCTATGTCAATCAATATTAACTTATTGTATTACGACATGGGGTGGAGCGGGTAAAACCAGGTTACTAACCATCGAGAGAACTCAGAGGGCGATTCTCAAAGTGGCTACTTTCCGCCCTTTCCTTTTTCCTACTAACCTCCTATACAAGTATTTTGAAGTATTAACAGTTCGACAGCTATTCATAATGGGCATTGTATTAAGACAACATAGAGCTTTACCCTACAGCACTGAATATACTAATAAAAGACGTAAAGATATAGTCTGTCCACAAAAAACAACAAAACACGCATTTATATCCAAATTTTACCTATTCCACGGTCCTCTCCTCTATAATAGACTAAACGCAAAAGCAAGCATCTATTCCCTGACCTACACAAATTGTAAGATAATTCTCAAGGATGCTCTTCAAAGTATGTCCTATGAAGATACAGAGAATTTACTATGTGTGATCAAGTGAATTTATAGTTCAGATATTTTATGTTTTACTTCCATTTAGTATTTATTTAATTTAGATATATTAGTTAAGCTACTCAACTGTTGTCTATAAATTGTCAACTTTCTTTTGAATTGACTTTTTGATTGTTTATTAATTTTATAACATTATTTAGCTCTTCTCGCCTGAAACACAGGATTACCTAGTTCAGGCACGGAAGTCTTAGAAATGTAATTTATATTTAAGCAAAAATGTATTTCTTTTGTCAAGTCATTTCTAAATAAAAAAATATTATTATTATTATATTATTACAATGTTTTTGATTCAAAAATAGTTAGAATCAGTTTAAAATTTTCTTTTGTTTTTAAAGCATTTTCATATCTTACCTATTGTAAAACTTAATCCGTTTCTCTTTTTTTACGATTTTTAATTTACACTTTTCATCTTTTGTGACGATAATTTTACTATATTATAAAAATAACTATTTTGTCAAACCTGCACCAATACTTATTATTTAATCATAGCTGCCACTTAAAAGCGACACCTAGTGAGGTAAGAGGAAATTTCTAGGAGGATAGCCTTCCCACTTTTCCGGTGGAGGCACACGTGTCTCAGTCAGTACACAACTTGAGAGCGAACCTCCCTTATTATTCTTCTGCGTAGCACCGACAGATGGCGTTACTGATACCTACTCCTAGGAACTGACACCATAGAAAAGAGTACTTTTATTAGGAGAGACATTTAGTTAAAATACTCTGTAGGTGTTTTTTTAGGGTTCCGTACCTCAAAAGAAAAAAACAGAATCCTTATAGGATCATTTTGTTGTCCGTCTGTCTGTCAAGACCCTGTATCTCGTTGAAATTAAAACCATATACTTAAGTCTGCGGTCCTTTGAAACTGTGAAAAAATTAAACTTCCAAGATAACGTAAAAAAAAGATACGGCCGTTTAAGTCGCAAAAAACGTGCATTTCGACACTCTCAAGGGAATCAAAATTGATAGGGTACTTTCCGTTGACCTAGAACTATGAAATTTGGCAAGTAATATCGTCTTATACAAAAAATACAGGGAAACTTCTGAAAACTATACATTTATAATTAAATCATATAAAAAAAAATCTATATTTATAACGAGATTTTGTCCGCGATTTGGCATGTGAGAATGTCGGTTATCGCACTTATCGCGGATGCAGGCTAAGTTTTGGATTAAAAAGTACGGTATGTGCTTTCCTAGGGTTCAAGCTATTTTCGTACCAAATTTCATAAAAATCGGTTAGGCCGTTTCATCGTGAAAGCGTAACAGACAAAGTTACTTTCTTGATTATAATATAGTATGGATATCAAAGTACGGAACCCTCGGTGAGCGTTTATTCTACTTTTACTTTTGCTTTATTATTTGTGTGTACCAACCACGGATTGTTATCAACCGTTATTGACTCTAGTCTAATATACAACAACTTCTCATCTTTTAGAAATATTTACTTGTAAAATTGCCTCCAGGCTTTATTCGGTATTGATGGACCAATTAATCATTACTAAAAGCGTCTGTTGGTAACAATAACAATCCGGTTAGCAACCGGCAGTAGTCGAGTATTTTATCTAAACAAAGCTCCGGTTACTGGAGTTTGTTTAAGTTTTATGTTTCACTAAAATATACGACAAATAAAGCCTTAGTCTTTGAACCAATATTTATTAATGGCGAAGGAGGAAAATATCTTTAACGAATTTATGATTTCAATTTATAATACATACTTTTAATAAATACTAAAGCTTTTGGCGGAATATTAGTTTGTAATGAGCTTATGTTATTTTTGGGTCTTCTTACAGTAAGTACGAATATAAAAATACTCATATAAGTATAATAATACTTATTTAAGAGCGAAAAAAATTATACATAATATAGTGAATAAAATGTTGTTATCCTGTAATTGGCCCACTTTGAAAAGGTTACTTCTCATCTAGAGAAGAGACGGGAATTGATCAGTAAGCTTGCTCATAGCGCATTGGTGATAACTGGCCATGAATTGCAGATATTCACAAAATGGTATTGTAGTGTATGATCAACAGCAAAAGTAGATGATCAAAATCAGAAATTCAATACTAATAAACGGAGTTCGCGTCAGAACTGTGTGGCGTCGAAGTGATTCAAAAATATGTGCTATCACATACTTTTGAATCACTTCGACGCCACTCTGATTTTGATCATATACTTTTGCTGTTGACTGTACATGTCACTGATACGAGCATAATGCCATTTAAACATAAAGCAATAAAAACAAAGACTTCACAGACGTCGTACGTAGGATTTACAACTGGTCTAGACTTTTTCCAAGGTTGATTTCCAGACTAACCACACAAAGTTTACTGAAATACTTAAACAAAGTACGCGTACATACATTTAAGTAAAAGGGTCCTGGCAAAGGAAAGTAACACACGTTCATCTCGCATACGTTTTCATTTGTATAACTGGCACACATGGAAATAAATTTCATTACTGGAGAACAGTAAAAAAAAAAACTGGTTAAGTGCGAGTTGGACTCGCGCACGGAGGGTTCCGTACCATTATCTATACAACATTAGACATCGAGCAAAAAAACGGCAAAAAAACACGTTTGTTGTATGGGAGAACTAAATATTTATTTTATTCTGTTTTTAGTATGTATTTGTTGTTATAGCGGCAACAGAAATACATCATCTGTGAAAATTTCAACTGTCTATCACGTTTCATGAAATACAGCCTGGTGACAAACAGACAGACTGACGGACAGTGGAATCTTAGTAATAGGCTCCCGTTTTTACCCTTTGAGTACGGAACCCTAAAAAGAAATAGGAGTCTATTGCTTTTATTGTAGTACTTTGTAGCAAATAAAGAAGTATGAAATCAAATGAGCCCATCAATTATTTATGGCAGATAATTTTTAGGAAAGTTTTCCGATTTCTGTTGAAAGTTTCAAGGACAGAAGCGAACACAATTAGGAAATGAGAATATTGAATTCGGTATCTATATCTATGGATGAGATTAATATGCTTTGGTACTGTTTCCATTGGCTACACTGATTGTGTTATTTCTGTATCGAAATATTATTAAGTAACTACAAATGAAAGTTTTCAGAGTTTAAAATTCATGGCGATCTTAGTCTATTTCAGTGTTTTTAAGCTTCACCGTATGTATCTTATTTTTTATTCTAAACACTGGCAGTAGTGTACCTACGTAAACCTACAAAGTAATCATAGAAATTGTTTACTGATTTTCTAAGAACGATAGCAAGATCAAAGAAAATGTTTTTTTATACACAAAAGGCTTTATTGTATCCACAAATTTACGATTTATCTACAATTTTCCCTTTGTTCTTTAGTTTACTTACGTCTACGTTAAAAAAAGTGGTAATCATCTGATATCTAGAGGTACCTACTGTTTACGTTGGTTTAGAAAGAGGAGCTCTTTATGTGGAAAACATTAAAAGCAATTTGGTGTTCGAGTGTAATACCGCAGACAGGAGAATTCTGGGTACTGTAGATAAGTAATGGGATTAACGTATACCCTTGGATACACAAACGTTTCACATTTGAAAGCATTATAGGTACCAATTATGGTAATACGCGGGTAACAAACAAACAGGATTTTTCATTTAAGTACATTTCTATCTTTAAATACCGAAGAACTTGTCGCTGAGTAATAAATACCTATTGCTTTGTTCGTGGGTGTTTATAACCGATGGGATCTACTTAAGGCGCTTCCCTGAACAAATAACCTTGACCATGCATTTCCTCTTTGCCATAGAATCGAAATTCGCACAATTTTTGGGTTGTTTTGTTATAAAAAATGAGAAACGATCTTGTGAAATAAAATAAAACGTGAATTATAAAGATTTTTAAGCACGTCAACATTAGCAAAAGATACAGGTTTTCAATTATTTTTGTATTTTTTCCACAGGTAGATTTAGGTACATAGGGTACATAAAAAAATAAGAACGTGGAATGTGATGATAAGATATAGAACATTAATAATATGCTTTTAGATGTAGTTTGTTTCTCTTAAGTAATGAGTTAATAGCCCCTGAATAACGAAGAGAAACGCACTTTTGCTCGGGGTAGCGCCTTAAGAGGATGACTATCACATTAAGAAGGGATAAGAAACACACTGGTACTCCGTCCAACCTTCCCATGGCCCTTCCAACTTTTGTTATATGGGGCGAAACGTGGGGCGGCTGCGGACGTACCACCCTTGGCTATTTTAAATTGGTCCGCAGGCGCTTCTTGATCCCATACACTGGTACTGTGATAACCAACACCAGTCATTTTCCTATACGTTGACGACACTGTTGGCGCAGTGGTTGAGCGAATGACTGTTGTGCTGCGTGTCACGGGTTCGATTCCCGCACGGAACAAATATTTGTATGGCCTACAGATAGTTGTTCCGGGTCTGACTCTTTGTGTATGTGATTTTATATGTTTGTAAACGCACCCACGACACAGGAGAATTCCTAGGGTTTTCTTTTAACGTGGGCAACGTTTAAAAAAAAAACCCTCTTGGCCATTCGTTCTGAAACTACTGTTATTTGAAGAATTTCATTGAGAGGTAAAAGTACTTAAGCTTTAACGGATGGAATTAAAATAAATTTTAAGCATACAAGTAGAAATTTTATTACAGCATTTTTCACAATCTTACATTCTTTACAAAAGAATTCACGGAAACGGCGAAGAAAGTGGAGATTCAGTATTATTATCTTACTACAGGGACTCTTGAAGAAAAAGTTGGTTTTATTTACGGTTAGTGAAAAAGGGTTTATTTAATTTTAGATACGTATTTTAATACCAATCAAAAATCCACCTTGAGCGCACGTGGTGATCAATGCTCATGCCTTCTCTGTCTGAGAAGAGACCTTAGCCCAGCAGTGGGATAATATTAGGGTTGCAAAATTAATTTAAATAACTATTATTCTGTTTAAGTTTCTATATTAAAAAAGATTCCGTTGTTAAATCGTACAATATTTAACACTTTTCTTGAATAGTTTAGAAAAAAGCGGCCAAGTGCGAATCGGACTCGCCCATGAAGGGTTCCGTAGCAGCAAGTAACATAATATAAAAGATTTTTTATTTTATATTATTTGAGTTGATTGAATGAAAGGTAAATTGCCGTTTACGATTTATGACGTATTAAAAAAAAACTACTTACTAGATCTCGCTCAAACCCATTTTCGGTGGAAGTTTACAAGGTAATGTACATCATGTATTTTTTTTAGTTTTATCATTCTCTTATTTTAGAAGTTACAGGGACACACACACCCACATTTTACCATTTTGGAAGTGTCTCTCGCTCAAACCATTCAGTTTAGAAAAAAATGATATTAGAAACCTCAATATCATTTTTGAAGACCTATCTATTACTATATCTATTACTCCATACGAATGGGTCAGATGATTTTTTTTTAAATTTCAGTTCTAAGTATGGGGATCCTCAAAAATGTATTGTTTTTTTTTCTATTTTTGTGTGAAAATGTTAATGCGGTTCACAGAATACATCTACTTACCAAGTTTCAACAGTATAGTTCTTATAGTTTCGGAAAAAAGTGGTTGTGACATACGGACGGACAGACAGACAGACAGACATGACGAATCCATAAGGGTTCCGTTTTTTGCCATTTGGCTACGGAACCCTAAAAACACGTTTTGTATGACCTTTTAAACTTTCTTTTTAAATCATTTCTTTTTATAGCGGCTATTTAAAGATACAACCCTGTGACAAACGGGTGGATAGACAGACAGCGGAGTCTCAGTAATAGGGTTCCGTTTTGCACCCTTTAGCCTAAAAAAGAAAGGCTTTAGGTTATTTACTACCCATTCAAACTTAAAATAAAACACTTTGTAGAATAATAAAGAGAGAAGTCAACACCGAAACGATAAATAACTAATTTTAACTTATTCGGAACAGTTTGTAACACAATCGGTAAACTAGAAACGGTTCGTTTTAGTTATATCGAATGTTCAATAGAAACAAAGGTCCAGTTGTTCTGATTTATTCATGTGAACATGTACCCACTTGTTAACTTTGTTTACGAAAACTATCGCGTTGAAAACAGTCTTGTTGGCATAAGCACCTACCAACTAACTTGCAACTCATATGGGTCGCCAAACGTACACATTTTACTGTATATTCCCAACAATATTTAGATGGGTACTTAAGAGTTATGGCTGCAGATCGCTTTATCAAATTGATCGTTACAGCCACTCTTAAACAAATTACCTGCTCTTAATAATTTAATAGGAAACATTATGTCCCGAAGCTTAGCTCGTTAGGCGAGAGATATTTTATTACAGTTTACTAATAATCCGAACCTGAGAACCCTAGGCACGGGACGGGACACTCTTGGGCTCAGAGGGATTCATGAACAAGTAACAAAATGAGCATACGATACTGATTCCATTACAAAATGCTAAGAGCGGGGTTTGGAAAACAATTTGGAAATTTCGTACTCACTACTCCCGAGTGGACTGTCCGGTTCTAACTCAGTTATCTAGACACCGTACTCACTGGGCCTTTGATATCGGTGTAATATCAGCAGGCCAGCGGTTAGCCAACTTTAGAACGAAATCGAATCACGCAGAAGCAATATTCTCGTTCTGATGCAGTTTGGAAATCTTACATTTTGCTATTACGTTTCGGTTCCCTGTAGCTACCGATATTTTACGGCTATAGTAAGTTTTGAAACTTTCATCGTACGTTCGAGAACTCTATGAAAAGTATTAATTTAGTCTTTGGTAGTATTTTGGACTGGAAAGTTAAACTAGAGTTCTGTCGGAGTACTAGCAAAAAATATATCCCTGAAAACTTACCGTAGTCGGGTAGTTAGGTAAGTATTGTTATTGTTACTAAGATCAAATCACAGATATTTTGCGATCAAGCCTGTGCACACGTCATACGAGACATGACACGCGCCGACATGTTTATTTTCAGCACATATCTTTTGGGACAGGAAACTGATATTGGAACGGAAATCAGAAATAATACGGTTGTCCACACAAAGACGAAAAGGTATTTATGTAACTTCTTTTAGATTTTTTTCCACCTTAATAAATGCTTATAAATATTTTACGGCTTATTATTTTCCAGGTGACTAATAACTTAAAAGGCGACTAAGTGTTTGCAACTAATAAAATAACTTGAGGAGCTATAAATCATGACTTGGTGACTAAAACCAGAAGAAGACGGTTGAACACCCTGAGCGTTGGTTGAGTTAGATTTTTTAAAATCTGTAGACAGAAATAGGAGCCCCGTAGGGGCTCTGTCGAACTGATGTCAAAAGGACGATAAATGCTCACCAAATCTTTTTGACCCTTAAGCGACATGGTTAGGTTAGGTTAGAACTGTGACCCCCTACGCACGAGGCGAGCGAGTGAAGCAAGCGTGCAGCGGCAGCGGCCGCCGAGTGCCAGAACCAAATCGCTTAATACACCCAATTTAAATTTAAACAAAGCTTACAACTCAATATAAAGCTGCTACTTTATACTTAAAATGCTACTTCACTGTAGCTGCCAACCTATTATTTTAGCTACCCATTTTAATTATTTTTAAAACCCTAAATCAGATCAGTTTATCGCGGCGTTAAATACATGCCATATTTTACTACCTATGTAGTATTACTCAGTAATAGTATACACTTATCAAACATTTGGCAAGGTGGTAAAGACATTGATCGGGTAAACAAAGAACTCATAGCAAACTTTTAAAATCAAAGAAGTCCGCAAAATTTTCAACATTTAGAAAGTTTTCCTAAGGACCTATTTTACCAAAAATATGGCCTCAAATCGACCGTAATAAAGGAAACCAACAGCAAAAGAACAATAAATCCCCAAGTTATAAACAAACAGACAAAAGACAGATTTTTATAAAAGCATTACAGATAAAGAAGTTTGACCTAAAATTCCAAAAAAGTGAAGGAATAGGTAGCTTCTGTAGGCGACCTAATTGCTTTTGTTTAGGACTTACAAACGATATTATAATTTCACAATAGCCATTTTTTAAAGAAAACAGTAAATTCTACTTGCACGGGGGCTAATAAATTGTTGGGGGACTCGACTGGCTCATTTTTTCGAGATCGGTCGGTGTAGACGCAATCTGGCGAACGTTGCAAAGAGGTTGTATATCAGTCAATGTCCGAGGGGCACTTTAATTGCGCCCTAATTTATTGTCCTACATAACGAAGTAAAGAGGACGTAACAGTATCCTGGCATTTAGGTATTAGAGGGAGAACCGCGATTACGGCGATAAAATGAATAATTTGGAGCCATAACGTGATGATGTTATAAATTTTAATGCAAACGATTTGTTTTTAGTGTTTATACAGCAGTTTCCTGAAAATATGCTGATAATTGAGGCTCACTGTGTTTGTTGTTCGTTTAATTATACTTTGACAGTATAAGCCTAGGTGCCAAAAGGGTGGTCAAATCGCTGGTTTTGATTGTCAGATATAAGTAATTTAGAGTACAATTTCAAACTAAAACATTTTTTTTATATTCGTTGACATATGAATTCTAACCGCTTAGTTCTCAATGGATTTTCATGCGGTATTCGCTACAAATATATAATTATTTTGGAAGGTTTATGATAACTTGGATGTAGGACAAAAATCACGATGCTTTGACATGTCGCCACATCAGTAGATCGCACCCGAGCGAAATAGAGGGGGGCCGCTAGTGATATTATTGCAAGAATTTTTCGTAACTAGCTTTCTAATTACATGTCGTTACTTACTAAATAAAAATAAAAATAATTTATTGTTTTAAGTAATAAACTTATTGTTCCCTAAAAGACCCTAACACTAGGATTGCTAAGAGGGTTTGCTGTAAGGCTATATTTAATTTTCAGATTAATAATAATCACTATGTATTTTCATCTTCAATCAAATTTTGTGATCTATACTATCCACACTAATATTATAAATGCGAAAGTAACTCTGTCTGTTACGCTTTCACGATGAAACGGCTGATCCGATTTTGATGAAATTTGGCATGAAGGTGATACTTAATGACGAAAAAAAAAAACCTACATTTTTAAAGTTCGTCAATATTTTAAGATAATGTTACTAACAAAATATGGACATTAATAGTCTGAATTAAATAAATTTTATTTATATTTATTTTTTATTTAATAAGTGTAAGCTTGAACGCTGGGAAAGGACATAGGCTAAGTATTTTAACGTAATTTAATCTGCATCCGCGATAACTGACATTCATGCGGATGAAGTCGCGGGCAAAAGCTAGTCATAATATAAATTGGTACAGACTAAGACTAGCCTAGGTTATATCCTTTCCTAGGGTTCAACCCCAGGAAAGGATATAGGCTACTTATTAATCCGCGACTCCGTCTGCATCCGCGATAAACGACATTCCGACGCGGCGACGGCCCAATTCGCAGGGAAAAGCTGCTTAAAAATAATTACATTTCAATTTATCATTAAACGAAACATGAGTATTGTTACACATTATAGATTGAGAACAACGGATTAACTCACTGTGTTGCTGGGTACGTCCGACTAGTTTCGATGACATACGGCCACCTTTGCGACCCGGCAACACAGTGAGTTAATCCGTTTTTCTTAATCTATAATACATTTCAATTGTTTATTTTTATGTATTTTTTATTAATCCATGTATTTTGAGCAAGTATACTCGACAATATTATGTAAGCTATTATTAATACTCAATATCTTTATTGCATTCCAATATGTATTCAAATATTTGGTAACACAGCATAGTTTAAGTAGAAGACATGAAGAACAGCACCGTGTGTTTGAATGCAATTTACAATGACTATCCAAGTAATATTATTATTTATTTCAAGAACTTTTACACTTATTAAATAAAAAATAAATATAAATGTTATTTAATTCAGACTATTAATGTCCATATTTTGTTAGTAACATTATCTTAAAATATTGACAAACTTTAAAAAAGTAGGTTTTATTTTTTCGTCATTAAGTATCAGCCGGAACACGTCCACTATGTTGAACAACGGTCTCTCTCATAGAACAAAAGTTGATAAGTTTCTTTCATAAGTTAACGAATAAATAAAAGGCACTTATATATTAATAATGTTTATTTTATACCTGAAATTTCTATTTTTATTTCTAATTTCTTATTAATATTGTTTTATCTAATGATTATCTATTGATTTGATTATTTGGTATTAAGTATTAGTTTTGTCTTTTGGTATTATGTTGCAGTGCAGTTGCTAACTGCAACTGCACTGCAACATAATACCAGTTTCGATCAAAACAACGCTTTTCGTATTCTCTACCGCTATCAGACACGCTCGCGGCAAGTACGCGTCACGTGAGCGCAATAACGGCATTCTATTGTTGCGCGTCTTTGGTGCGTGCTTCGGAACGCAACATGATCGGCATTCTACTATTTGTTTGACGTCTCAAAATTACAGTTAAAAAGCACTAAAATCTGTACTGAGGTATTATTTTAATATTATAATAACATCGTATTCATTGAAATGTAATCGATTCTATTCAATTATTTAGTGAGTAATATTTTTTCTCTCATGTGGCTACACCATGTAAGTTTGGTAGAGTTCGGTTGTCGTACAGTTGATGTGCAGCTTACGCGCAGCTTCCGCGCTTGGACTTGAACTTAACTGCAACTGCACTACAACTTCATCGGGGCGTCATAAAATTACGTGAATTAGCCCTCTGAAATTGGTACTTAATACTCAAATAAATACTGTTCACATAGTCATTTCCAGGTAACTTAGTGAGAATTGGTTCTCACGCAATCTTCCAACTTTAAACATTATATTAATTGCTATCTCTTGCTGTAAGTTACTGGTTATTATAACAAGTTACAAGACACATGGGACAACAACTGATATAGTGCTTGATATAAACTTATACATTAAGATGGATGATTTCTCGTTGATAATTTATTTATATTAACTGGCACTTTCTCGCAACTTCTTTCGTGAGATTTTTCTTACAAAAAAAAATAATCAGTGATAACGTAGCTTCCAATTGTCGAAAGAATTTTTAGAATCGGACTAGTAGTTCCGGAGATTAGCGTGTTCAAACAAACAAACTCTTTAGCTTTATTTTATTATAAATATATAATACTAGCTGACCCGACAAACGTTGTCCTGTCCCTATATATCTTCCCTGCCAAATTACCTACCTACCTACCTACCCACCCTACCCTACCCTACCCTACCGTACCTTTTTTTTTTTTTGGTAGGGGTGGAAAGTCCTCATGGATGTCCTCCACCCTGGGGCGGGCGGAGGGGTCTGCCAGACTCTTACTGACTAAAAACCACCCCGGTGTTCCATCTCACACTTACGTCGGGGGTCGCGGGAACTGGAGATACTTCCGCAACCCCCGGCTGGTGCCGGCCCGCTACGGCGGGCCACTTCTCTGGTCAGGGGGGGGGGAGTGAGGTGTTAGACTCCCCCCCGGACGTCTTAGAGGGGCGCGCGTGGAACACTACGCGCCGCCACCTCGGGTCCTGGTGTATGTGGGGGGCGACAGACGTCCCCGAGTCTGCCGCCCCTGGACCCATTTAGGGGGGAAGAGGGCGTTATCCGCCCTCCGCCGACGCCCGGTGCGCCTGCTGCGGGCAGGGTGGGAGGTAGACATGACACTTTCGCAGAAGGAAACCACCGCGTCCCAGGACTCTGCGCTGTCGACCATCGACTCGACCACGGCCGACAGCGACAGGTCACTGCTTACTTCGAGACGAGGGCACGGCGCGGCCCCTCCCAAGCCGCACATTCCGCCAGCGTATACCGCGCCGTGTCCTCCCGGCAGTCGACGCAGTGGTGACACCGGGCGTCCGGCTCCCTGTTTATGCGACACAGGTACTTACTCTACACCTACCCTAACCCTACCTACCATACTCTACCTTACCCCACACTAAAAAAAAAATACCCTACGTCCTATTCTCAGACCTACTGAACTATACACACAAAATTTCATAAGAATCGGTCGGAGGAGTTTTGTTACAAACACTGTGACACGAGAATTTTATATATTAGATATATTATAAGTAAATAAGTATAAGTATAGATAGAGGAATTAAGAAAATAAAGAAAACAGAATAAAATTAAAAAAAATAGAATAAAGAAAATGCTATAATAGAATTTTCTGTATTCGAGTAACCAAGACTCAAATAAATATAGTTTTAGGTAACTAACTCTACCTTAATAATAATAATTACTTTGCCACTAAAAATAATTGTTTACTATCAAATTCGATTACTAAAATAACCTACTCCAAAAAAGGAGGTTTTCAAATCGGTTGTACCTATTGTTTTTAGGTCTGTTACCTCAGAAGTACTCATTCATGCATATACCAATTTTGAAAATTAAATTTGTAAGATTTGAAATTATTCTCATTTGAAAGGAAATGGTATACTTACTTTCAGATTGAAATTTCATTAAAACAGTTTATTAGTTTCGTTTTTCAATCAATATAACTGGAAAAAATATTATTATGTTAACCAAGAAAACGAAATTGCGTATTTGCCTTCCAGTGACTTTTTAGTGATGTTTTTAGTTTACCGTTTCTTAATTGATATTGATAATAAGAAATAGGCACTAGAAAGCGATTTTTTATTAATGACAATAACTTTAAAAACTACAAAGTATAAATAACTATGATTTGGAAAAAAGTTTTAAATTAGATAACGGTACGTGTTTTATTATCTGTTGATATGAAGCAAAGGTAACACCAGTTCAGTCTGATCTTGACACTGCTCCAACAATATAATAATAGCAGAGTTTAATGTTATCATAATAACTGCGTACGTCAGAATAGTACTCGTAGATAGGAGTATCCATCTGGCTTAGTTCGGTTTACACACATCACCGCTTTTAGCGCTAACACCTCATTAATCTTCCCCTTCACATTTGTTTACACAATCTTCATAAACTTACAAACAATTCACACAATATTTTTATTACGATTTGAGCCTATTGACCTAAAGATTTGTGCCTAAAGACTTAGGGTTTATAACCTATAGGGTGTGTGTTGCCAGAGATGACATAATTATGGCACAGAGACGTGGTCCTTAACTGTTGGCCTCCTAGAGAAGCTCAGAGCCACGCAGCGAGCCACGGAGAGAGTTATGCTCGAAGTTTCTTTGCGCGATAGAATCCGAAACGAGGAAATTCGCCGAAGAACTAAGGTCACCGACATATTATAGTTAGCTCTGAGAATATGTTAGTTGAAGTGGCAATGGGCAGGCCAATCGCTCGGTGAACCGATAACCGATGGGGAAGAAAGCCAAGGTTCTCGAGTGGCGACCATGAATTGGAAGATGCAGCGTTAGTAGAGTGCTCCCACAAGATGGACCGACGACATCGTCAAGGTCGCGGGTAACCGGTGGATTCAAACGACAGGTTGCCGCTCGTTGTGGCGTTCTATGGAGGAGGTCTTAGTTCGACTGTGGACGTCTATAGGCTAATGATGAACCTCAATACGCAATAAAAAAGCTTATTTACAAAAAAGACGACCGCCTTCAAAAACCAAAAAGTGAAAAATAACTTTAAAACAGAACACACATGACTTTAGGTTCGGAAGTCGATGGCTTGGCTATTCTATTTGTTGTTTTGTATTGCCACCGACTTGTGTGTTCTGTTTTAAAGTTATTTTACACGTTTTGGTTTTTGAAGGCGGTTGCCTTTTTGTAAAAAAGCTTTTTTATTTTTTGCTTTTTAGTACTTCCTTATCATCCAAATTCATTAAGAAATGGCAACACAGTCAAAACAGAGATTGAAAGAACAAGGTGAGAACATTACAACATCAACCATGTATATTGTTTGCTTTCTGTCGATTTTTTCAAAAAGTGCTGAATCAATTTCGATAAAATTTGTATGGGACAACCATTGAGGCATACCCTATCCATATAACAAAGAATTTTTAAAATAGCTTTACATTTGCCGAAGAAATCGCGTAACAAATATACAAAAAAAAAACATACAGACGAATTGAGAACCTCCTTCTTTTTGAAGTCGGTTTAGAATAGAATTTTGAGACAATTGTTTCGTTACCCTTCTCGGTATTTCTATTTCCGTTTCCCTGAGATCTAGTATGACAAAAGGTTAAGCTTTCCATTGCGTTTTATTGCGGTCGTTCACATTACATTCGTTTACGGTGATGTAAATTTAGCGCAATGGACTGCGAAATAATGCCGGAAACTTTTGTACTTTTATTGGTATTAAAACTGGCTACTCAGTGTTGGGTTACATTAGAGTAGGTTTAGTTTTTAGGTCATGTGTGTTCAAGAGATGGCTGGTCATCCATCTAGCTCGAGATTGGATCACATGTTATCTAATATCGACATAGCTTTTGCCCGCTTCTTCGTTCTCAAGAATTTTCCTACGGATCCCTTATTTTTATATAATCTGTAGCAATCAGGGATAACGTAGCTTCTTATTAGCGTAAGTAAGAATCTGATCAGTAGTTCTGGAGATTAGCGTATTCAAACTTAAAACAACAAACAAACTTCAGTTTTTTAATATACTAGCTTATGCCCGTGACTTCGTCCGCTTGAATGTCGGCTTTCGCGGATGCAGACAAAAGCGGGGATAAAAGAGATAGCTTAAGTCCTTCCCCAGGGTTTAAGCTATCCCCATACCAAATTTCATCAAAATCTGTACAGCTGTTTCATCGTGCGAGCGTAAAGGTCGTAGCACACATATCAAATAGGAAAGGGATCGTCACCGTATCGCCTTTCGCCTCGCCGTCAAACAAGTGTCAACATAACGTAAGCAACGTAACCAAAACGGATCAGCAGCTCCGATACGTCGACTCGGCTACGGCTAGGCGACGCCGCGCTTACGGCTCGCCAACCAACAGATCAAACACGCGCGTAACAAGACTGGAACTTGCCTTGTAAATGTGTGGCAACAATAGTGTGCTGCAGGCAGGCCGCGGGAGGGAGGAGAAGGGCAAGGCTGGACGAAGAGACGCAAGCGCGGCGACGGAGAGGCGAAAGCGCGTGGACGACGAGCCGTAGGCGTGGGGACCGCTGGTTTACTACGCGCCGCACCGCGGTTCGTGAACTTGTCCCGAGGCGAGGACTTTACATTACGATTCCGATTAGTGTGATTTGTAGTAGGTAGTTTCATACAAAGAATACTGAACGGCTCGAGTCGATACGGTTACGATCCGTTTCCGAGTTGATATGTGTGCTACGACCTTCACAGACAGAGTTACTTTCGCATTTATAATATTAATAAAAAGTATGGAAGTATGGATAGTATTAGTACGGATAAGTATAGATGGCAGCCAGTTCCCATTACTGGTTACAAGTCTTCGGGAGATTTGACCATCGGACATTAGATCTCGTCCATTACGCATCAAACTGCTAATCGTTCTATAAAATTAATACTTTAAAAGTAGGTACCTACTTCAGGTATAAAAGTAATTTGAATTCGATTAGGTAAATTGAGATTTTATGTCTCAGAATCATGATAGAATAGTATTTCTGCCAGATGCCGCCAACTTTATTTTATATTCAAATTCTAGCTAAAATAATTTTATTTCCTCATTTTCCTGATGTCCGCTTTTTAGATTGAAAACGTGGCGACTTACCAAGTGTACCTAATGTATGCTTATTTAAATTCAATTCACTACTTACAATTTATCACAAAATACTACAATACATTTTATTTTTTACTTTAAAATTTACAAAACCAATAAATCCATTGCAACTAAATTCCAAATAAAACAAAGAGCCGTTTTCAGTAGTTTTTTTACTGTAAAGCCAAGTAAATCTTATTTAGGCTTGGATAACGTTAAAAGCAGGAGAATAATAGTCGTGAGAGGGGTCGTGTACCAACATTGATGAAGCATTGCGCGAGTTATATGAATTGTAGATTACATTTCGTACAATTAAAACCTCCGGAATCCACAAATCAAGTAAGATGTCACGAACGGGCTCTGCGAAGCTCTCTGTCGATTGCCACGACCTCTATTGGAGAGACACGTATTTTCTATTTCAATGTTATTCCAGTTCGTATCTAACGGAGTTCAAATTTGTGTGCTGAAGGATTTGCACGATCTCAGTTGATAAATGCTCTGTCTAATTAGAACGTCGCTGGCACTTATACTTACTCCATTTATAATAGCATTGATACATTTGTAAGGTAAAAGCCTCTAAATAAATATGAAATAAAATAATAATAATAGCATTAGAAAAAAAAGGGGCTCTTAGAAGCAGAAATGCAAACATTTTATTTTAAGATAAATAGATCTAAGATAGTACTAAATATGAACGTATAATAATGTAAACAAAATAAAAGTAATATAAATATTAGTTAACATTTTAAAGGCAGAAATATAGTGGAACAAATAACATTCCCAATAATGTTCATCCATGCTTCTTTTAGCACTGTAATTTTAAATTGGAATGAAATAAAACATCTAAATGAAAGCCACATAATTTCATAAGGTAAATTATTAATATGGTTACAATTAAGTGCGACAGCTGCTGTAAAAATAGATTATAATAATTTCGGTGTCTATCGTAAGCTGTAAAATGTTTCTTATACTTTTGTTCAAAAGTGTGCATTATAAATAACCTTTTTAAACTTCTGTCTAATGCTATTGTCAATGGAGTATAGGTACTGTGTGCATAAAGGAAAAACTAATGATTTTAAAGACTTCTGCACTGCACACTCGTAAATGTGTAGGTACAATATAGACTTCAACTTGGAAGTTAATGTCGACTCTAAAGAAAGACAAGTTATGGTGTACCGTATATCACATACATTGTTTGCTTTATATTGGCACTGTTTGTTAATAAAGTAGTTAAAACAATCAACAGATTTAATTATAAAGGAGTTTGCACTTATACCTAGGTACAAGGTACAAAGTGCAAGACGGCTTCAGATTTTGTCATTTAGAACTTAGCCATCTTTTACCGCAAAAAGATAGATAATTATTTACATAACGTTATTTCGTAACTATTCATTTTATATGAATTGAATATTGGAAGTAACGGCAGTCCAAAATATAAAATGTATCTCTAGATGTATCTGTAGATCGATCCCTATCCCTACCCAGCTGCAACCAATCAATCTAACCACGCCAGTCGCCGATTGACTACAGGCAAAGATCGATCCACAGATAAATTGTTTTATATATTAAAGCGGCTTTTTGTAGGTACTTACTTGCATTATTGAAACAGAAATTAACGATAGGAAACAACTGAGTTGTTATTTCTATTAATTAAGCACTGGTTTCGGTTTGATTGGAAACGTCTTCTCAATGAGTGTAACAATGTAAAGGCTTAGGATAACATCAAACAATATCTATCGCGAAACAATTAATAACTTGTCTAACGAGGTTTGCTTACAAATTAATGATTTCGGAATAATTCTATTCTTAGTACCTATGAATGGATTCAAATTTCTTTTGTAAGTTAAAGTATTTTTAGAGTACTTTTAATTGTTACCATATTGGGACTATAATCAGTTATCACGTTATTATGGTCACGTCTGGAATCGTCGTTTTCAGTCGTGTGGGTGTGTGACCTGTGAGTCATTAAAGAAAAAAATATTTTCCATCAAAATTTTGTGTGAGAAAATGGCTTTACAATCATGTTATTTTTTAAATAGGACTTCGGTACGGCGGCTGTAGATACCTTTTGATAAAGTTATAATCATAAATTTAATGCAAAAATATAACTTAATCAAAAGATTATTAAGTAAAATATTTACGAATTTGGTTTGGAAACTGTCACATTTTAACACAGAAATGGAGAATTGGAACAACTAAGAGTCTTTTTATTGAAGCTGAAATGAGAAACATATTTATTAGATCATGGAATTTTATCAGAAATTCTGAGTTTGAAAAGTTGATCGAACATTTATTGCTGTAGGCATATCCTACTTATATCGATAAGTTTAGCGAAGCAATTAAGTAAAAAAAAATGATAGCGAGATATTATGTGCAAAACACTATAAAACAGCCAGTAATTTTCTCCCTGTAGGCCACATGCCTCTTCTTTTAAGAAGAATTAAGGATCATTCGGAATTGGGCTCATTCGCTCAGTTGGCAATTACAGACCATCAATATTGTGCTTTACCGTAATATTAATAAAAATCACACACAAATCATACACAGAGCTAGACTCAAAAGCGCAGACAACGATCTAACATTATTCAAAGCAAAGGGCCTTCAATATTGAGCGTCAAAGCCTAAGTCCGCCCCAATACTCAGACCAAGAGATTTGTACCACGTCCTAACACCAATAAAGTCTAAAAGGAATTTAGAAAACTTGAACCTATTTTAGTTCCTTTCTGTTCTAAGATTTACGATTGAAACGAGAGTCAAAAAGCATTTATTTGAAGTTATTGTTATTTGTTTTTGTAAAGTTAAATATTTAAGTACCTACTTGCTCGTTTTAATTTTAATCACACTTAGCCTCCGTCTTTTGGTTTATTTTTACAAAGTAAGTGTTCAGTCATTTTAGTAGAGTTCACGAGTTCATACCGTAATGTGGTTTTCGCTGTAACACTGTACGAATATTATTTTTCATTTATTGCTTCTCATTGCAAGCAAACATTGACAGATCGTTTTCGTTCGCTCGTACAACTAAGGATCTCTTTACGTATAACTCTCGTTAGGTATTTTCAATTACAGTTAAGAAATATTGTTAAGGACGTTTAATAAAATGAAACAATCCATTATATCTCCTAAAGCAAGTTACTTATCTGCTCCTTAAAACAACATTTACAAAATTAAGACGAGAATTTTCGTCAGAGCATCTCGGCTTATCTCGACTAATTAACTCGTCACGAGAAACACCTGCTTTAATCGAATTAGCGCCTGCATATACAATCTCGTTTAACTGAAATTTGTAGGGTATAATATTATACATATATATATTTGTATATGAGGAAATCGCTAGCAGGCCCCGTTCGCTCTAATTGAGACATAGTTGTCAAACTATTCGCGGGCACGTTCTATACGTCTTTCAATGACACTTGGGTTATACAATGACATAATTTTAATGGTCACATGCTTGTGGTATTACGTGATACTGATGTTGGAGATATTGGATAATGACATTGTTTATTTTGGCATGGTTTTGGCTGAGCTTGTACCTACCTACGCCAAAACTTTATGATTTACTACATGTCTTTGATTGAAGACGAACTGGTCTACCTAACGACCCTAACCTACATACACCACTTCAAAATCTTAAGCTTATACGGGTGTGACAAGAAACATTACATAGCCGTTAAATACGCATACGGCGCATTAAACTGAGTTTTAAACACAAAATATTGCAAGGAAACGACCTATATGTTTTACGAGAAAAATCACTGTTAATGGTCTAGCGGGCAATGTTACGCACTCAAAACATTGTACGGGAGCATACGACAGTATAAGGGTTGTAGGGGTTTTAAAGTGTAGTAATTAAATTGTAAAAAACATTAAAAAGTTGAAATATCTCCGTTACCAGAAGGTTCCCAGTAAAGGGGTTCAAAACAAAAAAAAATATCGCCATGAACTTTCAGCTGAAAGTTACATGTTTTTTTCCATCATTCAGTCTTTTTACAACTGTTATATCCGTGTGTATCTGTATTTAAAATCCTACGGGCGGCGCTTACGCATCCAGTACAATAACGCATTCAGGGTACTGATGGGGCTGCCCTGCTACTGTAGCGCATCGGGGATGTTTGGAGAAACTCACGTGGACTGTAGTCCTTGGTCCGTAGGGTATGTGCCAAAAGCATTCTGACTATGATAGCGAGCTGGTTAGACTTCACGTTTGTGAACCGCTGCTGCAAGGTGTCAGCCCTTTGCGGTAACCTAGTGGTAGTAATGTGACTTGTTCTTTTGTGTAATTAAATAATTAATTTTACTTGTGCACTTGCACTTGTGTTTGCACTGTGTCTGGGTGTTGTTTATCTATACCTAGTCTTGCCATAAATATTGTCAAGAAGAAAATATTTTTTTTTATTGCAAATAATATTTATTACTTTTACAGTGTGTTAGTTTAATACATAAATATAAAACAATTTAAAATATAAAAAGCTCATTCGAAGTGGTCTCCATTGGCTACAATACAGTCCTTTAAACGTTGAGGCCAGTTATCAATAGAAGCTCGCACTCTTTCCATGGGAAAATTCTTCACTGCCAATCGTATGGATTGTTTTAGGGACTCCAAATTATCATGGCGTTTAGAGCAAGCCGTACTCTCTAAAACTGACTATAAATCATAATCCAGCGGATTAAGATCGGGACTAGACGGCGGCCAGTCTTCAGCTCTGATGAAGTCCGAAACGTTCACTTCCAACCAAAACTGCGTGGACCGAGCTTTATGACCCGGCGCCGAGTCTTGTTGGAAGGACCATACTTGGTTATTGAACATGTTGTTGTTAAGGGGCTTAACTACCTTCTCAAGAATGGTATCTTGATACACTTGTGCCGATGTTTTGATACCTTTTTCACAAAAATATGACTCAGTCACTCCTTCATAGCTAACACCCCACCAAACCATCACTGAAGTCGGATAATGCCCACGTTGCACTATGTCGACTCATTAGGAAGCTTCCTTACAGCTTTGAGCATTTTGTTTATTAAAATGTTGCTCAATTGTAAAGATTTTCTCATCCGTAAACAAAATTTTTCTGAGACCTCCCTTTGCGTACCGCTTCAATAGTTGTTTCGATTTTACCACCCTATTCTTTTTTTAATTATCAGTTAAAAAATGACCAGTGCGTCTCTTATAGGCTGCAAGTCCTAAGTCATCTTTTAAAATACGCGTCATGGTTCTGGGTGCTATCTTCATCTCCCGAGATAAAATCTTTTGCTTTCGGACAAGATTTCTTCAAATTCTTTCCTTTACTGGTTTGACCACCTTTTTCGTACGAACACTACGTGGACGGCCAGATCTTTTTCAGTCACAAATATAGGAGGTCTCATTGTATCTATTAATAGCCCGGTACACAAACATTTGACCAATACCAAGCGTATGGAGAGTTTTAAAAATTGCATTTGGCTCCATACCAACTTTGTGTAATGCAATCACAGCGTTTCGGTTCTCTTTCTCACGCCACTCCATTTTAATATCGCAAAATATTGTACAATGTATTGGCGCCAAAATTAGAAAACTCAATGAACAATCGTATAAAAATGTCAGATTCCAAATTCAAATGTAATATCTTTCTTATTTTTAATTGTAACAGTATTTATGGCCAGACTAAGTATATGTATGTATTTAAAATGTATTTGTGTATGTATATCAACTGTCTGACACCTATAGTACAGGGTCTCTCTAGTTTGGGGTCAGATGGCCGTGTGTGAAATGTCCCCACATATAATAATTATTATTATTACTAACGTAGCTTGTAAATAGTTTGTTCCTAACACCACAGTATTAATATTAGTACTACCCACAGTACTACCTACCGTACAGTAGCGACACGCCCCGTCTCCTTTCGAAACACTGTTCTTCACCTCTTCCCGCGTCGAACGTGCTCTCGAAACTGGTTTTAGTTCGAGCGGCGCGTAAACACGCACACAGACGCACGTATTTGTACAGTCTGTTATTTTGGTAGTAGTCTAGGTAATTAAATCGTTTCGTTTGTATGGAGTGTCGTAGGTGTGCTAACATTATGAGTCTTAGAACTTGAAATAAATGATTCTATTTTATTTAATATCAGCAATAATTAATTCTGTAGAAAAATTGCAAAAGTGGACATTACTTACTCACTGTTCTATAAAGCAAGGCCACAGGCGGTGACAGTTTAATCATACATTCTAAACATGTGTAGCCGTCTAGAAACTTGTCCGGATGAAGCGTTTACATGCGTCCGAATATCAAAGGCAACGGCTATAAATGAGCGAAACAAAGATTTGCAAAGAAAGCTGATTTAAATACATTCTGAACGAAAGACATGATGATACAACACAAAGTAACAATGTAAATTCACTTAGCCAGAGGTAATACGTTGTTACAAAGTTTCAGCTTGTGTCACAAATATTCTCACAACATACTGAACATTAAAAACTGGTCAAGTGCGAGACGCACTCGTACACGAAGACCTCCATATCGATCCGAGCTCACACGTATGTAACGCATTTGTAAGCTGTGATTAATATGATGGATATTAATCACAGCTTACAAATGCGTTACATACGTGTATTAAAAAAATTGAAGAGTATTTAAATTCACTTTTTTTAAATACGTTGTTGTTATCACGCCCATAGTAATACAAATATGAGGAGCTCGGATCGATCAGTCAAGGTTAAGTTACGCTTGCCGCGGTTGATCTGTGGATGGGTGACCATCCATTTCATACCGAGTTCCCTCCGTGCCTCGGAAAGCTCGTAAAGCCGCTGGTCCCGGCTGTCATAAGTAGATCTTTGGCAGTCGTTATGGATAGTCAGACACCAGAAAATCTGACGACCAGTACTACCAGGAGGTATCGTGTTACCCAGGGTTGTGGAGGTCAGATAGGCAGTCGCTCCATGTAAAACACTGGTATTCAGCTGCGTCCAGACCGGGAACCGACGCCAATATCGTTGCGAAAAGGCTAGGCAGACGATGACCATAGTATACACACTTTGTGAACATTGCACGTGTCTACCTATTATGTGTCAAAATATTCCGCCTTTTCTCAGACAGACGGACACACAGACAACGGAGTCTTAATAATAGGGTTTCGCTTGCCACCCCATAGGTACGGGATCCTAAAAATGAAATAGAAACGTTTTCCTAAATCTTGACGATGTAATTTTTTGCGAGGGAGGCAGTTCAGGCAGTCAGGCAGCGGCGACCGCACAAGTTTTGAATGCTTTCATTCAAACTTGCGGCGCTGTTCGACTCGGCTTTGAATAGCGGATGCCACAGTTTGTCTCAACAACTTTGACGATTTAACTCGCCGCCCGCCGTCTGTCCTACTGTCCCAAGCTTATTCACAGTTTGATAGCTTAAAAACTGCCCAGCGGTGCTATTCTGTTGGAACTAACTTCAATGCATTATCAGGTACTCTGTTAGTCGATGAAAACTATGCTCGCGCCATTAAGTGAGAACATAGGTGAAGTGAACTATTTTTCAGGTAACTATTTTAGCAAAGCCGTGTGGTGCCGGTCGCGAATAGCACTACCCCATTTTTACCCGTGGGTGTCTTAGAAGCGATAGAGGGATATTGACTAGAGGATGGGCAGCAGCGTCCTTCTGAGTACCATAACACCTACAACAACATGCATCGGCCAAGCATGCAAGCAAGCAAGCAAGCTTGCAAGCCAAGCATGCATCGGCCAAACCCCCCCTTGGGGGAAACCTATGCCCAGCAGTGGGCGTCTAAAGGTTGACGACGACGACGACTTTAGCGAATACTCAGGTTTCACATCAGGCAAGTGAAATCGGAAATGAGACAGAATACGAATTCGCGGGTGATTTCTTACAGAATTGCACTGCAGTGTTCTTTGTGAATGTTTTGGTATTTTTCATTTAGTTTTAATTACTTTGGTTATCTTCATCTGTTTCCGAACGTTTAATCTTGTTTGGAAAAGTTGTTGGTTGAGAAATATTATAAGTACAGCAAAGGTTTTCTGTTACAATCTCCCTCGGTGAACACCTAGGTGAAGTGAGCTGTCATCCGATTGTAGTGCTTTGTAAATCCCTAGCATCGGGACAGATGGCAGCTCACTTCACCTAGGTGTTCACCGAGGGAGATTGTAACAGAATTGACATACAGGTTAAGTTTTTAAGATGGGCTACTGTGCTCTTATCAACAGGCGTGATTCTTATCTTCCCATTCGAGTATGATTGCTGCAATGCAATTTTATGAAAAAAAATCTTTGGTTAATTTATTCGCATAGGGACACTTCCTTTACCCACAAACTCAGTACATATTTCTAAACTCCTTCACATTTCTTACCAATTTCTTCTTCTTTTCAGTCTTTCACTCCTGGCGGACGAGCGTGGTCATGAATCATCTAATAGGTTTGTTGCGGCTTTTGCGAGACTTCTCCATCTCTCTCTGTTCGCAGCACTGCATGTACATTCAGTTAGGGTACACTTCGTAGTTATTTCTATGAGGCTTGTCCATCTTGTAGGAGATCGGCCGCAAGAACGTTGACCTTCTACTTTCCCCTGTACCACTAATCGCTCCAAAGAGCGAATTACTAAATAAATATTTCACCAATTATTAAAAAAGAAATTAGTTGTTCCATATAAAATTGCTACAACTCATTTTTATAGGTACGAATGAACAACGTTTGTGCCCCCAGCGTGTATTATGCTCGTTGAATGGAACAAGATTATTATCAATAAGTATAGTCGTTTCTATCAGCATGCGATGCGAACCGATCAGACGTGAAGGCGTAACGAGAGCTCTAGCGTCGATATCATGCCCGACTCGTGATCTTATAGAAATATCTCAGATACCTTTCTTATCGTATCGGTGAATACATAAATATGTGAGAGCCGAGTGAGATATTCAATTATCGCATTTATGGGATAGTGTATAGTATGAAGTGTTGGGTCTTAGTATTTTATATCTTGTTATTTGTTATGAACAAATGTGACTAAAGTTTATTTAGGAACACTTCGCGGTAAATGACGTAGTTAATTTTTTTTCTATATTATTGGTTTAGCAAACTAGAGAAGTCAATGCTGCCATCCTAGACACAAAGTTAGAATGTGTAATTGCACCGACACCACACTTCAAACCGAAACACAACAACGTTGTTGCAGCTCCATTACAAAAACTTGGAAATTACTACTTAACAGTTATTTTACTAGCGATGAGGAAAACACATATAACTTATAACTCATTTATCAAATATGTAACTAAAATGGACAACATTGGTCTATAAACTTTTGTCATAAACTCGGTACTTTTTGCAATCAGGCCAGAATGTTAAATGAATGGCTGCGCGCAGTAGGTACCGCTTTTTCATTCCGCAGTACAAGTTGGCAATTCATGCCAATGTATGTACCTATAGGCTGTCTAACTTAATGACTTCGTAGGCCTGAATGCCTAAAAATAATGTGACTGCCATGGCCTTTCAGTTTTCGTACTTAAAAACGTATTGAGAGAGCTTTTGGAAAAGTATTCGGGGAAAACTGTTTCAGTTGCAAATAGCCCTTTGCTCTTTGGTTGCAAAGCTATTTGTAAGCCGTATGAATTCGTTGGAGAATATGTAGGTGTTATGAAAATAAAACATGGTATGGTATGTTATAGAACACTATAACATACCATACCCAATACCAATACCATTGTGGTATAACAATATCATTCCATAAGCAATCATGGGGCGAATACACTATGAGGTTTTGCAATATGGTGCTTAGGAACAGCAGTGCTATTTTGTTACAATCTCCCTCGGTGAACACCTAGGTGAAGTGACAGATATTTAAAATTACAAAAGACACACCTTCCTCCCCATACAAAAACCATTACATAATATATGAAATCAAAATCTCATTTATAAGTAAAACATTATGGCCTGTGTCATTGTCTTAACATACCAGTATGACGATACGAAAAAATAACAATAAAGACATTGAAGCCTAGACATGTAGGTAATAACATAAGCTCATAAACTTAGTAATAAAGACACGGTCTTTATCACAATAACGATATACGAAACGCCATAACACCAGAAAATATCCTGGACTCCATTCAAAGTCGAAATGTGAAAAAGCACCAAAGATATGACTTTCGTAGATGCCGTAAAAAGGGTAACGGACGAGAAATGCCGTCAATCCGATATCTGAAATAAATAAACAACGAATTATATGGGAGAGCAGCGCTGCCTCACGGATTTGTAAGAAATGGAAATATGAGAAAAATAACGCTGTAAAGGATATTGACAATTTAATAGATAATAATGTTTACATAGGCTGCTTCTAAACATCAATTTACTACGATAATTACATAATTATTTTACAAAATTTCGCTAAATAATTAAGCAATGAATCGTATTTAATTGCCAATTATGAAATAGGTATACTTACCCATTTATTCTCTAATTAAAGGATTTTGAAAATTTTATAGATGTATACATAGGCTGCTTTTAAACATCAATTTACAACGATAATTACATAATTATTTTACAAAATGATGTACCTACATATTTCGCTAAATTATTAAGGAATGAATTGTATTTAACTGCCGATTATGAAATAGGTAAGTACTTACCCATTAATTCTCCAATTAAAATTGCTTTGAGAGTCGTTAGCCGATAATATATATGCATATATATGCTGGTTAAATATACATAGATTAATTGCTACATTCTGATAATCTACCCTTTTCACTGCGTTACAAAAATGTATAGGCATCCATTAATTAGAAAACGTTTTATTTGTGTGCAAAGCTCTTGTTTGTGATTCTTACACAATACATATAGATAGGTAATTAAACAAAGACAATTCTCGTTTTGCTCCTGCTGAACGCCATTTAAATTATGAAATAAAACAACTTTAAAGTTTCAAGTTTCGTAAAGGAAACACAAGGATGAGGCGAACCAGGACAATGGAACTGTGATAAAACATTACCCTACTTTCGGGTTGGCCGTTGTTGCGTAAAAATACGTTACACATGAAATAACAGCCCTTTGATGTGAAATGATTCATTTCTCTTGTAGCGGTATTTGTGGCTGTTTGATAATTTACAGCTCTTCTAATATTTCCCTATGAGGAACAGAGTGTAAAGTTCCTTATCCTCCGTAGAAAAGGGAGGATCCTCCGACCAGACGGGTGTTATGTCTGGTGGGCTACTGCCCGACGGTTGTAGTCGGGATTTTGTATATATAATGTCGCGGATAACTCTGCTTGCGCGATCTAGGAAACGTCGGTTGTAGTTTGCTTCATGTGCGATAGATGTCGCTACATCACTCTCCTCCGAGACCGGAGGTCGATACTCGTAGCATGATGAGTCGTCCATACAGCTCGTGATGTTTGCCGGGCCAGTGGAGAGTTCCAGTGAGTCGGAACCGGATGCCACGTAGTTCACGGTAAGTCGGAACTGTCTGCGGTGATACTCCAGTGAGTCGGAGTGATTGCTGCATATATTGCTCCAGTAAGTCGGAGTGGTGCAGTGCCGCGTAGTGGCAGGCTGCTGCGTCGACCAGGAGAGTGCGTCTCTGCTTGCTGACCGGCTGAAGTGCAGTGTGCTGTGCCAAGGCTGCTGATGAGGCTGAGGGTGATGACCAGGTATGCGCGTCCGCTGCATGCTGGTGGTCAGGATACCCGTTGAAGCCGTGGATGCTGGCTGGCTGTGTGACTCGTTGCTCGAGAACTTGAGGAAGTGACGTCTTCATGAAGTAGCTGCACGAAGGCTGCGTCGACGTTCATGTGCGGGGTCACCAATTTAGAGGTATGAGGAACAGGGTGTAAAGTTCCTCATCCTCCGTAGAAAAGGGAGGATCCTCCGACCAGACGGGTGTTATGTCTGGTGGGCTACTGCCCGACGGTTGTTGTCGGGATTTTGTATATATCCTAATGTCGCGGATAACTCTGCTTGCGCGATCTAGGAAACGTCGGTTGTAGTTTGCTTCATGTGCGATAGATGTCGCTACACAAGTATTTGTTCTATTATTATGCTCCTGTCTGAACGTCAAAATACCTGGAACTAATTATCCGAACAATCCAAGTAGAAATAATTAGGTCACGTGTCTCCTAGGTATACGGTTACACGATATTATTACAATATTTCGCCGTTGAGAACATGATAACTATTTGAATTTCATGCGCATGACCGTATCTGCATAGGTACTAAATGTTTCATAAGACCTGCGGCGCCCTCCATATACAATGGAGCGTACTTAGTATATTTTAGTCAATCTAATCTATCTATAATACCTTTAAACGAACAATTCTTGTATATTTATATAATCTGAATCTCGGAAACGGCTGCAACGAGTTTCAGGGGCGATAAATCAATCTAGCTAGGTTTCATTTTTAAAAAACACGAAAAAAAATAGAATGTCGCCCAGGTACTAAGTAAATTAACTAGATACATCTGTTGTCAAATAACTTAATTTTAAAATTATTATACAGTGCAGCTGAAACTATTCACATTATAATAATCACTCAAAACTGACTCTATTTAGAGATGCCTTTTTCGTTAAACACTGTCTGCAGTCGGCGACTTCGGCCACATGGGAGATATAATTATCATCTTTGTCACTCAGCAATAAAGTTGCTATCTGTCAGTAAAATGAGAACGGTGCAGAAAGAAGTAGCGAGATGACCTACGCGTACCAGCAGGGTTGGTTTGAGGTGGCGAAAGAAAAAAGTTCGGAAGGGTTTTGCCCAGCAGTGGGGCAGCACAGACTAAAATCGGAACAGTACTTCCAGAGATTAAGTCCTACAAACTAACAAAGACCACATCTTTATAATATTACTATAAACGATTTAAGAAAGAGAAGGATATTAGGAATATATTCTAAACTGACGTGACCTACAAACGACGTTGTATCGAGTAAGTGATTCCCGCAGAGGTATTAGTGGTTGCATAGTGAACACTGTCTCGCATCACAACACAGTGACACTGTCTGCCCCATATCGATAAGCGACAAACGGGTGTCGTGGGGCTTTTAGCGCCCACAGACAAGAGACGCACACAGTCTTATTAACTATGAGATGCAAGTGGGAGGTCGATTATGCCTGTCATTGTAGGTGGGTAGTAAGATTCTGGTCGCATCTACAGTAGGTGGGATAAGCGACTTATTGCAGTGTGAATACATTTTTTGGTAGGTTTTAGCTATGATTAGACATTTTTTGGAGATAAAAGTTTTATCAGGCATAGTTTTTATCAGAGAATGGTAACAGAGAAAATCACTGAAAAATCATTAAACACTGCGCAGTTTAACAATACTTAAACAGTACCATCTAACGTAGTTATATTTTCTCTATTGTCGACCACACACGACATATAAGCAACTGTAGGAAATATTAGTTTACACTACACTACATATATGTCTAAGACTAACTTGTAAAACCCTAAGTCGGGTACCTACCTACCATCACCATCTAACTACTTAGATATTCGAGAATACATGACAAACCCAATCTCCATTTCTACAAATGAATTTATTATACAATCGGGGTATCCATAAGCTTCTAACTTAGTAAGTACTAGATCTAGTTCGCTGACAATTTTAGGTTAAACTTGCGAATCCTAAGTCGGAAACCATCTTTTCTCGCCGCCTATCCGTTGTCTGACATCCAACTTTTAGATAAAGATGTTTCTCGTGTAAGTTTTAGATACGTAGGTACGTACTACGTCGTGTGTTCCACTAAATCTTATTTCTTGAGAGTTAAGTATTATCTCTTTTGCTTCGTTAACAAATAAGCTGCTGTTATTTATAGGGACGGAGTATCTACTTATTTAGTAAGTAGACCGATACCCTGATATATATTTTTTTGGGCTGTGTGTTTGCCTAGTTTTATTAATGCCTAAGCAAATAAGATCACATATTTAATGAAAAACTGTATGTTAAAAAAATTAAATAACATTGCCAGTAGGCAATGTTATTTAATTTTTAAAGTCGTGTCACAAGCCAAAGTGGATATCTTCTTATTTTACTTAGGGCCGATTTTTCAGTAGTCTGAAAACTCGATGGAAAGGTAAATATGGCATTTTCACAGCTTTATATGAAATATTATGTCCAACTGTCATATTTAGGTACTCTTCTGTTAAAAGTAATCTGACTATTGATAATTTAGCCCAAAACGAAATACAAAAGAAAAACGTATTTTGATTACGAGTTCTTGAGTTACGTGTCATATTGGAATTATGTTCAATCGTGTTTTTCTTAAAGCGTGTTTTTCTACTTAATCACAAGCCTAGATATTAGTGCCCCTTTCATATCTACAAAATTAAATTTAGTTCAGTTACTTATTGACCAAAATAATAATAATAATATATGGGGACATTTCACACACGGCCATCTGACCCCAAACTAGGGAGACCCTGTACTATGGGTGTCAGACAGCTGATATACATACACAAATACATTTTAAAATACATACATATATAGATAAACAACACCCAGACAAGGCAAACACAAGTGCTCATCACACAAATATTTACCCTGGGCGGGAATCGGATTCGCAACACGCTGCACCATATAATATGACCAGACTACATTTGTATGGAGCTCGCTGGCAGTACAGTACTCCTATTACTAAATCATGTAAATGGTAGGTAGATATAATAATAATAATAATAATAATAATAATATTTATTTGTTTAAGACTTAAGCCTATTTACAATTTACCTTAAGTTAGACCTTAAGTATGCGTTAGTGGCAAGATACAGAACAAGTGCAACTGGGCTTAAACTAGGAGGATTCCTGTGCTATAAGCACCAGTTACTTTAGTTACCACCATGATCGAGCTGCCATTTCAAGTGTAGTGCGGTGCAAAAGTAAGTAATACATACAATATAATGTTATGAATTTCTTAATTACTATCGTGTATGAGTGTGCATGTGTGTATGAAAGTAAGTATGTGTGTGAGTGATTTGATGTGTGGTGTGGTGTGGTGTGTTATGTGTGTGTATGTGTGTGTGATGTGATTGCGTGTGTGAAAGGGGCTGAGTTACTTTATTCTATTTTATTTTATACTTTTTAGTATATTTTCAGTACTTTCATAATTTTGGGAGAGAAGGAAGTTATCTATGGTAAGTTTTAGTTTTTTCATCGGTAAGTTATGTAACAGTGTTTTTTTACTTATTTTATTATAAAGGTATGGACCCATATAGCACGGTTGTCTCCTGAAGAAGTCTGTATTACACGGTTTCAGGTCAAAGACTAGGTCCTTCCTACGTTTGTTTTTCAGTCTTTTCGGGTCGTACGTTGAGCCTTTGTGGCTTATAAGCAGAACCCTTCTGATATAAAGTTGTCGAACCGTTAAAACCATACAATCCTTATAGAGCTGCTCCGTTGGATACTGAAAGTTCTTTTTGTGTATTACTTTGAGTACTGCTCGCTGGGCTCTTTCTAAGTTTAATATATGAGTTTTGTGTGTACTCCCCCAGATAGAGATACAGTATTCCAGTACTGACTGGCACAGGGATAGATAGATAGTTTTCAACAGGTTCGAGTCGCACACCCTGCGTAACTTCTTAAAAACTGTTATTAACTTTCTAATCCTAGAACTTAGTGATTTTACGTGATGGTGAAATTTTAACTGGTCGTCCACTTGTATTCCGAGATATTTTATACAGCTGGTTTTTTCAATTGGGAGACATCCGCATGCACTGATACTGTTTTGATTACAGGTATGTGCTCGGACTTCAACCAATTGCTTAGCAGAGGGTGGCACCTTCCTTATCGAGAACATGAGGTATTTAGTTTTCTCTACGTTTAGGGTAAGTAAATCTAGATTAAGGTATTCAAGAACTGTTCTCAACCCGCCGTTTGTAAGAGTGGCAACCTCTGACCATGTATTACCATGGAAGAGGATTGCCGTATCGTCTGCATAAGTTATTATTTGACCGTTTTGTAGCTTTAAATTACATATCTCATTTATGTAGATTAGAAATAAGCTAGGACCGAGTACACTCCCCTGAGGTACACCACAATCTATTTTTGCACTATTACTTACGTACTTGTCAATTTTAACTACCTGAGTTCTGTTAGTAACATAGTCCGTAAACAATTTAAGAGGGATTCCTCGAATCCCTATATTCTCCATCTTCTCCACCAGCCTGGGGACAGAGACAGTGTCAAATGCTTTTGCTAGGTCTAGAAAGACTCCTATGCATTTTTTTTTCCTGTCTAGTTTACCTGCAATATGTTCTGTTAGTTTTATCACCGCATCCTCTGTTGATTTCCCTGATACAAAACCGTATTGGTTTGGAGAAATTAATTTATTTTTATTTAGATAATTTATTAGTCTGGTATTCATGAGTTTCTCTATTATTTTGGAAAGTATTGGGAGCACAGAAATTGGCCTATAGTTGCTGACACCGGCCCTGTCACCAGACTTGTAGATTGGATGGACTACAGAGAGTTTAAATAATGTGGGGAATGTTCCTGAGTTAAAGCTTAAATTGGCAATATGAACAAGAGCGGGGGCCAGAACATCTTTAGCCAATTTAATTATCTTGACAGGTATATTGCCCAACCTCTAGCGCAGTCTTCTCTTAAGTTAAAAATAATGTGCTCAACTTCCTGCTCATCTGTTTCAAGCAAAACTAATGAGTTACACGCTTGCGAGCCATTACTGCTTGATGGAATGTCGTTAGGTACTTTTATCTTGCCTGCCAGGGTTTTTCCTACTTTGACAAAATAGTTGTTTACACTGTTTACAGCCTCCTCCGGGGTTTTTTCTAGTTTAAGTAGGTCTAAATTAGGTTCACGTGTAGAATTAATGTTTGCGATTTCTTTGACTAGCTTCCATGTTTCTTTTGGGTTTTTTGTATGTTTCTTTAATTCTGATTTTTCATAAGTGTCTCTTACTTTGTTTAGTATGTCGTTGCAAAAGTTACGGTACCTAAGGTAGGTAGTTTTTAGGATGTTATTTTTAGGGTATTTTTTATGGTGCTGATGTAGTTTATCCCTTTGCCTTATGCATCGAAGTAGGCCTGGAGTAATCCACGGCTTAAATACTCTTTTACGATGAGGTACTTCGGTGGTGGTTTTATTCGCTATAATTGCGTTGTTTATTATGTCTACAAGAAGTTGTACCGCAGAATTAACGTTATTTATTGTGTAAAATAAATTACTATTTAAAAGGTTACGTCTTATTTCGTCAGTTACTTTTGCATAATTTATCCTTTCTAGAGTTTTATATAAAACTTTACGGGTAATGCGTGATTCTAGTGTGAGACATACAGGAAAGTGATCGGTGACAGACGACTTTATTATTACAATATTCGAACTACATTCGGTTTTCATGTTTATATGGTCTAAGCAGGTTTTGTCTCGGGTTGGAAGGTTGTGTCCCGGCAAGAGACCGTGCGTGGCAAGCATATTGAGATATATGTGCGAGCGTGCATCCATATTGTCAGGATTGATATTCAGGTTTATGTCCCCAGTTAATATGATGGTACTAAATGTCGATAAAGTTTTCAAAACATTATCACAAGAGCTAAGGAAACTATCGATATTTTGATTTGAAGGAGATCTATATATTGCTATAATGGCTACTTTAGTTCCAAGTTTTATGACTACGCAGTTTGCACCTGTAAATGGTGGCTCGTATATTTCATGCATCAGTGTTGAATGTATGTAGGCCACGACACCCTCGTTTTGCGTCGCACAATTTTTTGTCGCATAGCTCATGTAGTCACGCAGAGTTGGTGGTACAGCATTTTTGTTCGTCCAACACTCTGTCATAATAATTATGTCGAATTCCAAACCGATATTTGCAAGAAAAACCTCGAACTGTGGCATATTTCGACCTATACTTCGAATGTTTTGCGTGATCATTGTTAAGTTTTTATCTGATTTATTTATGTACCTAGCGGCACTGCTTGTTTCACACGTTATGGAGTTGGACACTCGGTAGTTATCTAATTCGGTATTTATATGCTGTGTACACGTCATTTTTGTGCTGTAATAATAATTAAAGTCTGATAAATTAGTGCCATGAAATATAACACATGGTTAAATATTGTTTCTAAAGTACTTTTATGATGTGAAACTACTTTCCTATAGATACTCGTAGCTATAGCATCAATGCGCCAGACATTGTGGAGGCACGAAATCATTATTTTTAGAATAAGTATGTTTTGAATAATTTGTCTATTTTGTGTTTTATATGTGGGTAGCTGTAATTGTGCATGCGTGTTGTTTATTATTATGTAAGTAATGTCTTGTTGCTGTAATTTGTATATGCTTGAGCTGTGATGAAATGGTGTATTTGTGTGGTTTGTTTTGTATATGTTTTTTACAGATATTGTTATGATATCAAGACACAGAGTTGATAAATAGTTGTTATTAACTACATTTAAGATAATTTTATACAATATGATATAAAGATAAAGAGACACATTGAGAGTAGAACATGTTTTACAGGCCTTATTTAAATGAAGACACGATCCAGTATACAGTCATTGGGTACTTTTCAGTGAAGCCAGTTGCTCAGCTGATTTAATTTGTATTTGTTTCGTACCAACTGCCTTTCTTAAATAGATTTTACCATTGGTTGCCCAACAGAATTCATATTCGTTAGACTTCGCAAAGTCTCTCGCTAGAAAATGTAACCTCCTGGATTTAGGTGTTAAGTTGTCAGATACATATATTGGCAGTGGGTCATTGATGAATCCCAAGCATTTTGTATTTAGTTGATTTTGCTTGTTTGATGTGTTGTATTTTCTCACGGCTGTTATTAATTTTGATTTAAGCATGGGGGATGTCATTTCGGCTATGACTATGTTTGACCCTTTAATTGGAAGGCGATAAATGTCTCGTACATCTGACTGCGACATACTCACGTTTACAGTATGAGCCATCTTAAGTACCATAGCAACGATGCTATCCTTGTTTTCGTCTGTGGTTTTCGGTAGATTTTTAATTTCCAGCTTTGTTAGTCTAGATATGCGCTGTAGTTCGTCGATGGATTCTTCCAGGGTTTGGATATGGAGGTTGTAATCATGGTGCATTTGTTCCAAGTTTTTGAATTTTATGTCTAAATCACTGCATCTATTACTCATGAATTCCATAGATTTTTCCATTTCTGTATTTGTGTTTTTTATTTCGCAGTTTATGTTCTGGATTTCTTCCTGAATTGATTCGTGTTGATTTTTGACTTCAGAGATTTCGCGCACTATTTTAGACATCGTGCAATCTTGATCCTTTTTCCAGGACTCAAACATAGACGTGAGCAAAGACTTGATTTCTTCTTTAAATGTACTAAATTGCTGTTCAAAATCTTCAGTGTCTGGGTGCCTTCGTTTTATACGGGTTGAGATATTACTAAACTCTTGAGAACTTGCTTTAGAAACGTCAAGTTCTGAGCGGCAGATGTTCCCCTCTTGAGACGACGGAGGTGGTGAACGAAGCATTGTTGTACGCTGCGTAAACTCAATTCAATGTTATGAGGTGGCGCCACCGTCACGTTTTTACTCACAATGCTATAGATGACACTATATTTGTCGCTGGAACGCTTTGCGTCGTCGGAGAATTGGTAGCACTGACAGCGCCCAGAATTGCGCGTACACAGAACTATCGTCTTTCGCCAGTTCACACAACCGTGAAGATCCCGTGCACACGCGAATAAGCCACTATGACCGGCACTTTTTCTAGTGTTTTGATCGATGTTTTATTATTGTTTATTTTTGTTTATATTTCAGGGAAAACAATAATTGGCGATTAACACTTCACTACACTTGTGATGAGTGGAAAAAATACACTTTTTACTAATACTAATTAATTTTACGAAACCGAATACTGAGGGCACAACTTAGTGGTCTCGAGACGCGTTCCGTTATCGATATACTACTTACAAAGCTAGAATTAGGGTAATGGTAATTGTAGGTTACCAGGAAACATTTACCAGATGTTAAATGGAGATGGCGTAATAAATCATCTGACCTTTTGAGTGCTAAATATACATTAATGTAACCTTTACCATCTCTGTGGTTATAAATAAATCGATATTCACATTTCACATTTTTCGTACAAAAATCTTGTTGGGTCGGGAAGGTTACGAAATCAATTTAAAAAAGGTATCGGGCGACCCATCAATCTGCAATATTGTTTCCATAATTAAGTAGAATTTCTGAAACAAACATATTATTACATTTTTAAATAATGCAGAAAACATAAACGGGGCACGAAACAAAATAAATTGAAAAGTATTCTAATACGTATGAGTCGTAACAGTTACTTTCGCTTTTGTTTGAACGCCTTTTCATTTCTTTTCAATTCACCCGCGAATTCGAATCCTATCTCACTTCCGATTTCACTTACTAGAAGTAAAAAGTATTTGGTATTCGCTTAGATATTAACGAAATAATGTTTCGCTTTACTTATGTTCTCACTTAGTGGCGCTAGTGTAGTTTTCATCGAGTTACAGACTACCTAAAACCGTTTTCGCCGCGGAATCAGAAGTGATAACTAGAGTGAGTTCTTACAGAATAACATAGCAGTATTTGTCAACCGACTTCAAAACGAAGGAGGTTCTCAATTCGTCTGCATGTTGTCTCTTTTCTTCTTTTTTGTATATTTGTTACGCGATTTCTCCGGCAAATGTAAATCGGTTTTGAAAAATTTTTTTTGATGGATAGTGTATGCCTTAGGGGTGGTCCCATAATTTTTTTATCGAAAATGATTCAAAACTATTTTTAAAAATGACAAAAAGCAAAAAAAATATACATGGATGATGTTTTCATTTTCTCCAACCTTGTACTTTCAAAGTCTGTTTTGACTGTGTTGCCGTTTCTTAATGGATATGGATGATAAGGAGGTATTAAAAAGCGAAAAATAAAAAGCTTTTTTACAAAAAAGACAACCGCCTTCAAAATCTAAAAAGTGATAAATAAATAAAACAGAACAAAGCCACTGACATTCGAAACTAAGGTCATGTGAGTTCAGTGCTAAAGTTATTTATTTGTCACTTTTTAGATTTTGAAGGCGGTTGTATTTTTTGTAAAAAAGCTTTTTGTATCAACCTTTCGATGTAGTGTGGTGAATTTTTGGTAAAAAGCCAAAGCTAAATCATCGTTTTGAAGGCTTTGCTGACAAATTGGCTGAACAATTGGTTTCTGCGCCACAGATCTTAGCTTTGACTAGCTGATGCCCGCGACTTCGTTCGCCTGAATTGCGGTTATCTGAGAAGTATTATTTTTTCCTAAAATAAAAGTAGCCTATGTTACTTCCTACACCAGCTATCTACCAGTGAAAGTCCCGTCAAAATCGGACCAGCCGTTTCAGAGATTAATCGGAACAAACAGACAGACAGACAAAAATGTTAAAAATAGATTTCTTATTACTAGTAGCGTATAATAAATATAGCGTACATTCAAATGCATTCAGTAAAAAGCTAGTATTTTAACATTACAAAAAGACACCTCAATTTTATTCAAAATTTAGGTACTGCGGACCGGCAGAATCAGTGCAGTGACATTTATGAATACGCATGTAAAGTAATAGCTTGGGTCAATGAAACTTCTAATTCTGCTACATTCCTTCTGTTAAACAAAACATTGCGAACACGAAATTGTTTGGAAAATACTCGAATGTGTTGGAGTCTATGAAATACTCCAACACAAACTAAAGAGAGACAAACCACTTTGAAAGTGAGGCTATAAATACTCGTCTATTTCGCCGCGTAAAATAAAGCATTCACTTGCAAGTTTCGCTACTTTGTTTAGTAAAATAATAGGAATGTTATTCTGTTTTGCTCGTTTACATTTTTCACGGAATATTTTTTTCGGTTACGGAATATTCTTTTTTGTAAATCGATATTCGCAAAGTTCCTTTCGTTATTTCGGGGGTAAAAATCCTGTCGAAATTCTTATAATTATAGTTTTTGAGCAGGTTTATTTTGAGCTATGTTTCATGGTGTTAAAAATAAAGCAAAACTTGAAGTGAATATAAATGATCGTTACGAGAATGAAGAAGAAATTAGTTTAGCGATGTTAGTCAACACACCCCCGACATGAACGAAAACCTTAGTAAAGAATACAATTCTTTGAAATCAGTCAATTATGCGCATCAAGTAAGCTATTTGGTATACAATCAAGAAAATTCAACATTAAATTTTATTGAGTAAACCTTCTACGTCCTTACTTACTTAAACTTATTTTTTTAAAGTTACTTATTGTTTAAAATTGTTGTACGTTATGAGCCTTTAGTACTTATGCCCAACTAGTTCGACTGTACATGAAGTCGGTTTTAAGCCAATCTTTTTCATCAGCCAAAAGATAAACCAAAATAATTCTAGAAACACTAACAAGAAAATATATTCAACTCACAATGTAATTCACCTAACTGTCGAAAGATAAGATCTAAGAAAAAATCATGTGAAGGCCGAATTAATATTCAGAACGAAATTTTGATACGTCAGCTCTTGTATTAGTTTCAACCAACAAACATGTTTGTGTAACTTCCCATATGCCTATAAAAGAAGCAATAAATCAGCTGATTTGACCAGATGCATGCCACGTATTGTTTATAGCCCAGATTGATCGGTCAAAAGTTAAGCTACGCTTGCCGCGGTCGGTCTGTGGATGGGTGACCATCCATTTCATACCGAGTTCCCTCCGTGTCCCAGAAAGCAAGTAACGCCGTTAGTCTCGGCTGTCGTTATGGGTAGTCAGAAGCCAGAAAGTCTGACAACCAGTCTTACTTAGGGATATCGTGTTACCCTGTAACAGGGTTGTGGAGGTCCGACAAGTAGTCACTTCATGTAAATCACTGGAATTCAGCTGCATCCGGTTAGACTGGAAGCCGACCCCAACATATCGAAAAGGCTTCAATTCTTTCCATCCGTTCGTGAGCGCTTGGCCATGCCAACTTTAAGAGTAAATTATTTTCTTTCAAGCTTGTTGCCTGGCCTTTGTGCCAATGTTCTACATCTGACTGTGAGTGCGAACAATTTGCACATCATAATCATACGGGAGTGTATTCTTTGGCAGAATGAACGCAATATTATGTTAGATAGTGTACATGCTATATCTGGAGCTGTTTACTATGTGGATCTTGTAGAAACCAGAGCAAATTTGTGCGTTCAAGAGTGTTGTCATAGGTACCTATTATTGAAAACAAATGTAACAGCTCACATTTTAGGACCCATTAATTATGTCAATTATAATACGTGGTGCTTGACAACTGGGCTTCTCCCAGTTGTACACGTCCCTTTGTGCCTATTGACCTAGTTCTGTTCTGTCTCCTGCTTGATTTGGAGGGAAGTGGAAAATATGTTTTTCTTACTCCTCCGCTGTTCTTTTCTGATTAATTTCGTTGCGGGATCCAGGGACAGTTGAATCGTTTCTCCGGGACTTGTCGAGCTTCATTGCTTCGGTGCTTTTCTGGTGGTCGCCATTGTTGATTCTGTCCCAAAAAAAAGGAAAGGCACCAACAAGCTTATAGATAAAAGTGGAGGCAACACTGTAAACACCTAAGTGAAACCAACTGTGGGCAGACGCTCTCTTTCGGAATGCATACATAAGATAAAGAAGTAGATGATGTTCTGTTGACTATAGACATCCGCAATACTAAAGGCTTTGCAGATAGTACTCATATCCTTCATACCAGAACACACCAACGCTGCAACTGGCTGCACTGTACCTTGTTTGTATAGTAGTCATACTTTCCCGGACGAAATCCTTTAGTTAGGAAGAACTCTACTACTACTAAATATACACAAAACCAAATTCGCTACAGGGATGAGCGCTCTGGCCATCAAAGGCGCGAGGGTCTTGGGGCCGAAACAGCTGCACAGACCGGTTTCGATAAGGTCAGATAGGTCTGAAGGAAAACTTATAAGTGACAGGATGTCGAAGCCTTTAAACAAACAATACATCAGCTGTCTAGGAGAAATATTACTAATTAGTTCATACATAATTTTACGTTCGGAAACTGCGATATCATGTACGGTTCCTATACTCATGAATTATTAAACGGTGTAAGGCAATTCGGGGTGTTTAATAATGTAGGTAGCGGTGTCAAGTGGCTGCGGGACACGCTGAATTATGTAATAACCTCATTCCGCTAGTTTCATTCATGTCTCTAATGTAATGTATGGGATAGTAGGTTTGTTGCACAGCACTGCTAGCTAAGTGATATTGACTATCTCTTTCTGTTTTTCACGAACGCAACTTTCAGTACTGGTTGAGTTTCGAATAAAATGATGAAAATCTTTATCTCTTTCTCTCTCTGCATACATTTGGGACACGTTCTGGATTTTACAAGGTTGGTCTGAAAGGTATTAGTTGGTAGTAGGTAGTAGTTAGTAGACAGCATTGCTGCTCCTCCTGTTTATTAACCTTTGTCACCACTTTACACCCACGTTGAGAGTCAGAGAGACGAGCTGTCCCGAGAGAAAGTGATCGTCACGGTCGCGTATTGACGTTATGGTTTAGTTTTTTAAGTAAAACTTCTTTACGCACGCTTGACTTGAGGAGTAAGCTGGTGAATGCGTGAGCGTTAGGAAAAGTGTGATCGAGCGAGAGGAAAGGAAGTTAAGAGGGAGATCTAAGTTAGTGAAGATAGAAAGAGAGAGAGTTACGTTTCGTATATTACTGTAGGAGCAAGAGAGAGAGGTGCGAGCATACATTTTTGTTGTTCTTTCTCTCTTTCTCTCATAGCCAGTTGCAAACGGATACATACATACAATAGATGGAGCTAAAGAAATTTTACTTCAGTTGTGTGGTTTAAAGCACACCGTATTTTTTTTTACATTTGTCTTCTATGGGCCCTTGATGCTTGAAGTAAATGAATAAATAGTTAATAAAATAAAGAGTACAGCAATCGGTTTCTTAGGACACCTAGGTAATCTATTTTAATTCTTTTTACGCTAGTACACAATACCTTAACATAATAGCATACAAATAAATATATTCAAAACTATTTTCATTGAAATTATTTATTTATGAATGTTGAAATGAATTCTCCGTATCCCTGGATGTTTAACTGTTACCTACCCAGTTATATGAATCATTATTATTTAGCAAGAAACCCTTTATAGGTAATGGTTATGATTCAACGTTTACATGGAAAATTATAAATATATAGGGTCAATTTACAAACCATGGTCAGTTTCCAGGAAACGACACAAATATGTGATGACGTATATCTATTATACTATACAAATGGAGGGTAGAGGTAAGGAAAACTATCTATTCTCGGGGGGAAGGTTAAAAAAACTGTCCAGCTTCTAGCAGTAAATAACAGTTCCATAAACCGCCAAAATGGCGCTAGCGTAAGCACAAGGTATGGTATGAAAGTATCAGTTGTTGACAGATTTAAGTATGCTGGAGTAATTTACCCGGTTGTGATACGCCACCTTTATTTAAGGCGATGATATACGCCGACGCCCTTGAGCGACCAGAGAATCGTTTGCGCTGCGTCCAAAACTCTCAAAGTTTAGTCGATAAAATTAAATTAAAGTTTTTTCAAAAAAAAAGAAACCGCCTTCAAAAACTAAAAAGTGATAAATAACTTTAGCACAGAACACACATTACTTTACTTTCTGAAGTCGGTGGCGGTGGGGCTTTGTGTTTGTTGTTTCGTATTGCCACTTTACATCCAAATCCATTAAGAAACGGCAACACACTTAAAAGAGATTGTAAGTCCTCCAGTGATTGAAGAAACTAAACCGTCGTCTAAGTAAGTTTTCTCGGGAATTTGTTTATTTTCTCAAAAAGGGCTATACCAATTTTGATAACATTTATATGGGACCTTTTCGGGATAAACGCCTTTCGAACAAAAAAAGAATTTTGCAAATCTGTCTATATATGACAGAGTTATGCCCGAAAATACATTAAAAAAAAAATTTATGTAAACATTCGAATTGATAACCTCCTCCTTTTTGAAGTCGGTTAAAAAGATAGTATTCTTTAAATTAAAAAAGGCTTACCTATACTAAAAGATAGATACCTAATGAAATTGTCTGTAAGATAGTAAAAGTTTCGTTTAAATATTTCTGGTAGATTTTGTGTGATTATCAATGTTTTGTCCGCTTCAGACACAACTTCCCGATTTAATTAAACTATTTAATATGAACTTAATCAAAAATGTTCACATACTAAATGATTAAGAGAAGGTTCTAGTTTAATATATATAATGTTTTTCAAATCATTTACACTACACATTTTGACGTGATAGTCAGTTCAAAATCTGCAAAAGTCGCTTGTTAGCGCCTTAGCACATTTTTTTTATGCCTACATAAAAAAGTAAATACAATCGAACATGTAACCTCCTTCTGTTTTTGAAGTTGGCATGACTGATTGTGTTTGTGACGCGTTTGCGTGTGATGAATGTGCAATGAATGAACCGAAGAAATAATGAGTCAATATTCTTTAAGAACAGTTCATTTTGGATAATAATTCCCGCTTAAAAATACACTCAGTAATAGCTACAGAATATAATTTTCGCAGCTTTATTCTGGAGATAATTCGAGGAAAACACGTTATGAACTCCGAGATGTTATCGTTGCTAAATAGAGTAGATTATTTGTTTTTAACAAGTTGTTTTTTCCTGTTTCTCGTTTCTCGCTTATTTCCAATGAAATAAACAAGACTGCTGAATAAACGTGGCTGAAAATTAAGAAAATTGTGAGGATTGTTGAAAAACATGGTGGTATTCAAAATATTCTTGGTATTATATAATAATAGTACCTATATCTTCAACATCAAGTCAACCTTTAGACACGCACTGCTGGGCGAGGACGCTGCTGCCCATCCTCTGGTCAATATCCCTCTGTCGCCTCCTAAGACACCCATAGGTAGAAATTGGGTGGTGCTATTCGCGGCCGGCACCACAGGACTGGATGGTGGTGGTGGCTTTCAGAACATTTGTGCCAACCATAGTAGGAGTCTGCGATAATCGCAAAACCGTGATCTTCACTTTCCCTCTCACCGCACTGACTTCATTCACCGTTCATTCTTTGTGCAGTCTATTTCTCTGTGGAATGCGCTTCTCCAGGAAATCAGGATGGCCACCAATCGTTTGGCGTTCAAAATTAAAGTTCGAGAGTACATTCGCAAGAAGTTGGCAGTTTCATCACAACGGTAATATGTTTTCGCTATTGTTTGTCTTTTTAATTTTGTATTTCCGTGTTAATATATATTTACAGTAATATAATATATGTAGTTTGATATATATTTATATAGTATTTATATATATTTATTGTATTTTTTTAGCTTAGTATTCATTCATTTTTTTTTCAGATTACACCTACCACTGCTTGTCTCTGCATCACCCAAAGGTTGACTGGTAAAAAATACCTATGGCATTAAGTCCGCCTCTGTACATTGTGCTTGAAGTGTTAATAAATGAATAAATGGTACATACATACAATTGTATCTACCTTTATACTCAAAAATGATAATTTTTCGCATTGGATACTTAAGTATCCAATGCGAAAAATTAAGAAAAAGACATAATTATGTTTTTTCGAGAACATAATTTACAAAATAAATAAAATTATTATGGCAACCCCCCCCCCCCCCTCCCTTTTACGGGGGAGGCCTTTGTTCAACAGTAGACGTCTTCAGGCTGACGACGATGACTCCCGATCGAAATTCGGTCACGACGGTCAGTCCTAACGGATACTAGGCAAGGTGGTCTGGTCCTGGTGCGCAAAAATTTTTGACAATATTTTGACACTAACTACCACTTACCACCAAAGTTGAATACCTACCTACCTAAACTTATAACTAATCTATAACTAAAACTAAACTATATGTACCTAAACTTTTTGTACCTACGCTCGACAGCGTCTTACTCTGGCTCTACTTGTTAATTAAAGACGACAATACCCTTACTATTTAGTTACTAGTCAGCGCGCAATAGAATCAGACCCACTAAACAACAGACCCTTCTATCCGTTGGAAACCATTACAAGATATCTAAAACCCAATAAAAGTCTTTTATTCTAGTCAATGAACAGAGAAAGTATCTTACAAGTAAGAGTGAAGCCACACTGTACCGTTGCGTTGCGACGTCACAGTGCAAGATCTGGACGCACGCTGCATGCCACACTTCTCCGTTCCGTTGTCTTGCGTTGCGATGTCGCAACGCAACGTAACGGAGCAGTGTGGCTTCACTTCACGTGTTTTTTTTCTGCCAGTACAAAATTAACTGCGTTGCCGCTCCGACGACCGACACCACATCACCTCCCCCCGCTTCGTCTTAGCCTTGACGCAATGCGTTCGGCAACGCAACGCAACGGAGAAGTGTGGCATGTTTTAAAATCTATATGTAAAATGACTTAGCGTCAACGCTCCGACGACGCAACGCAGCGCAACGGAGCAGTGTGGCATGCAGTGCGTCCAAATCTTGCGCTGCGACGTCGCAACGCAACGCAATGGAGCAGTGTGGCCTCACTCTAACGCAACCCTCTGAAACACGCCCAGCTATACTTGTTCGCACAAGTTTATGTGAAAGACAGATGCTTTCAAGTAGGCTAAACTTAGATCTTTCAGATAACACATCTGTCACTTTGATTTATTGAACAAGGGATTTTGTTTTTCGGCAACGAACATTTTGCATAATTAGGTTAGCATTCTATTCACGTCTTCGAAAAGGAAATAAAGGAGATAAATGCTTTGTAAGGCCCGTTTGTGCATGCCAGGGTAATCTAGGCCTATTAACTCTTAGTTAGCTGGCACGTATCTATTATGTATAACATATTTGTCATGTGACTTCATGTTAGCAACTGACTCCGAGTTAAGTTTTTGGTGTAAGTAGGCCTAAGTTGTTATGGGGCGTAGAATTCTTTAGCGCGGATGTATAAAGTTTGTTACGATATACATAATGTAAAAGAAGAGTTATCGTAGCACATATCGTGTTACAGTCTTTGCATATATAAATAACATCAAAGAAAACGATGAATAACACAAGAAAAGTCGGCATTATCTTTTACTTTTGGTTACGAAGGTCTACGGTACTACGGTGCTACGAATTCTTGCCTACGAAAACCGCTACGCAGCAAAAACAAAAACCACCTCATCCATATTCATAAATGTTTAAATGTTACAAATTAATAAAATCATACGAGAATACAGGAAAACTTTGTGAAAATTTACACTGTTGAAATTCACGTGAAAATAAAATGTATAGGTACCTGTATCTATTTGCTGAAAATTCTTTGTGATGGTGTGGACAATTAAAGGTGGTCAGTGTGGGTAACCACGGGCACTGCCATTTTTAACACAACGTGTAATTTGACAAATGTATTGTTTAATTTAATTAGTGCTATGAATTTAACATGAACCGTTTGGGAACGGGTTATGAATTTATGATTCGAATCTGAATCAATTTGCTGTATAGAGCGGTGCTGGGAATGATAAGCCACTAGTGAATTGGGTATGGTATTGAAATAATTCAATTATATTGGTTATGAGGAATGTATAAATGTACGTATTAAAAGTTGATACATTTGTATCAACTTTTAATACCAAAAATGAATCCTGGTTATTTTTCACGTTTGAAATCTCTACTTGTCTGCTTTGAAAACACTCATGACTTGCAAATGAGTTGACTGCTGCATTTTTTGGCCTCATGCATTTTTATACATACATTTACCTACGGAAATAAAACAATGCTTTTTTACCATGATATTTCCTAAAACATTTAAATAATAATTCAGTCTACCCCAGATTGACAAAATTAATAAAATAGTAATAGTTGCGACTGGCCAACTTTATTGAAATAACTTTAGAACATTACAAAAATTTTGAACAATCTAAAATGAAACCTAAATATCGGAAATCTTTTTCACACAGGTTTCCTAGTTGTAACTCTCCAAACTATAATAAACGCGGCAGTCACCGTACGCAAGAGTAGGTAGCTACACCTCAATATCCCTCTAACATCTGTCCCTCCTCGCTTCCATAATTTTCAGGTACATCGTTTATATTCAAAGTAAGCAGGTATTTTAATTCCACACCATTCGTACCCTTTTCAAAGTGCCTCCAAGCCAAGTGTCACTTCTGCGTGATTTCGCTAAAGGTATTATCGAGAAAATTGGAATGCTAAAAACTCTATTTGTGACCATTTAATTTTATGTAAACGACGAGAAAATGTTACGTGCACGAAATCATAGATAGAATTTCTCATATTATTTTGGTACCGGAATTCACCTGTGCTGTGCAAAATTATTCATTAAAATAAGACCGCATTTTGGAAATACACAAGTATCTCGTTTTTAGCTGAGCTTCTGAAATTTTAACCGTTGCAATGTATCTATTACATAATTTGCAGAAATAGGTAGGTACAATACGATTGTAATCATTTAAAAAGTAACAGCACCAGCATGGATACGAAACAATATGTTGGTACTTCCCAAACGACTGACACAATAGAGGCAAGTTGCAGACTGTACATAAGAAAGTTTGTTGAAAAAAAGACCTCATTTGCACTAAAAATGTCCTTCTACTTATACAACATTTGATATCACAATTTACCTAAAAATACATCCCTAGCATAAAGTGAGCATTTTAATTTAGCATATCCGCGAAATAAGACATTGTTCGTCGCATGAATGGAAGAATGAAGGCGAGCGTTGAAGCGTACCCCGCTGTACAGCGGTACCTCGCTGAACAAATATCGTACGCAAGCTGGTAATAATACACAGCTCATGTGTACTGTGTTTGTTTGTGTATCGCTATGCCAGCTACGCTCATAACGTTGCGTAATTGTATGATGGAATCTGTGGCGTGAAAATGGTAATACATCCATATTATGCAAAATTCTATGAAAAATACGTTTCGAATTTAATAGAGCAGTAACACTAATAAAACCATTAAATTGTTGTAAGATTTATGTCATTTCAATTACATATAACTATCAACTGACAAATAAAAAAGTCGTAAAGTGCTGATATAAGAAATTATTTCCATCTGTTCCATCAATCATTTTGACCTAAAATCGTTGAGTAACATCACGCACGGTAATTGTGTGCTAACGGTACCAAAACAGCGTACTTTGCTCGTAAATCTGACTAGTAGTAGCGCTTTTCGTAAACATTTATATTTTCAAGAGCACTATCATTCATACCACTTGTATTATCAGTAAAGCACACTTTGATACGTCTATAAAAAGTTGTATAGAAAAAGATGCGAAGAAAATTTATGGTACGTTTATTTATAATAAGTACTTTTGGGATATTCTTATCGGATAAAAATATCTTTAAGTATATCACTATTATTCGTGGTTCCCACTCGTTTCATTGTTGTGTTTGCGATAAAGAAATGAACGCTTGATTGATTCAACATCATTTTTTCATGTACTTTGATGTGTCCTCGATTATTTTAAGCTGTAAATGATTCTATAAATATAAGTTAAGAACACGATGACGTATCCTATATATATTTAGAGCGAAATAATTCTAATTCAGTGCGTACGAATATACGTAAACCCACGCGGCAGTTAAATCATATCTACATACATATTGATAAGCGTTTAGTTAACTAATTGAGTCGTGTAGTCAAATACACACCTACAAACCTTTTATAGGTTCACCTAACACAGAATTCATACACTCATCGTGAGTGAACCGTGATAACCCGAAAACCAAAGGATTCATTATGAGGCAGCACGAGGTTAAAGATGTACAGATACTTTAAGGTGAAACCGTCAGGGAAGCCCACCTCGAATTATTTTATCACCTTACAACCTGAAACTGAGCTGCAAATTGCAAAAAAAACGTAGGAAAATTTGAATTTTACCATAGTTAAATACGTACTTTATGGTGTGAAATCGGAAATAGGCACCGAGTAAACATGTACCTGCAGCAATTATCGTTCCTTTTGTTTATGAGAAGCAGCAGTGGGTTTTAAACTGTCTTTGTAAGCTGCTATAGTGAGTACCTAGTAGGTTGATAAAGATAAATATAGATATCTGTGCAGCGTGAATGTCACCGGCGTTACTGACGACCGATTTATAATGAAAATTCCGCTCAGCTGTTACCGAAACCCGCCACAGCCTGTTCGTAAAGAAAACTCAGCCGAATGATCATTAAATAGTCATGGTAAAGTAGGTACTGTCACACAAAGTGGTAAGTATATAGGTATATGTAGGCAGTGATCTTGAAACTACTTTAAACAAACTTGTGACTGTGCTGAGTAATTAAGTATTTTAAATCACTCTTTGCAGGAATAGGTAGGTATAATGTAGGGCATTGGCTCTGTTTTACAATGCACGGTGATCGTATAATTCTTATGTCGGTTTCGCGGACAGATGTTAACGTGTTATCAAAAAGGTTTATGATACACAAAGTCAAAATTAACATTGGCAGTAAAAAATAATATTAATAATACCTGGTTAGTATTGTCTCACTGCAGGGCAGAGACCTCTTCTCATACAGAGAAGGCACGATCATTTATCACCACGCTCACTCAAGGTAGACTTTTATATCTATACTTCTATACTAATATTGTAAAGCTTAGTAGAAGAGTTTATTTGTTTGGTTGAACGCGCTAATGTCAGGATCCACTGGTTCGAATTGAAAAATTATTTTTGTGTTGAGATAGTTCATTTATCGAGGAAGGCTATAGGCCATGCGAAGCCTTGTCGGGTCCCTAGTTCATTATAAGTGTCATAGGTAGCTGAATATCATCAAGGCACGAGTGAACCGGTTTATCCTAGAGAAACGTGCTCTACCTTAGGCCGCATCATCACTTAGAGATCAGGTGAGTTGCGGCCAACGGTAGCCTATATAAGATTATAAAAAATAATTCCAGATTTCTGAAGTCAATGCAATGTCCAAGATAACTTTAGAAAGTACATAAGTTAGTATAGTATTGGTAGTGTAGTGGAAAAACAATAGACTCATAAATAATGTATTATAATATATTTGCCTACATACCCAAATCTTTGAGTGTATATATGACTGTATATAAACGCGTTTCCCAAACTACCCGCGCTATTCTGAATAATGCGGGTGCTTGCTTTTGTTCACACAAACGGTGGTATTGTGTCGATAGCAAAACTAAGAGCGCTCATATAGTTGTTAGTGTTAGTTAATAAGGAACACGATATTTTAGATTAAAGCAAATTTTGATAAGGTTTTGAATAGGTTGGTTTTGATATCTTTGTTGTAGTTTAATTGGCTTAATGAAAAGCTAAGCTTGATTACTCCACGAGCGGTATCTACCCTTTTGTTTTATTTAACGTACACTGTAACGTTAATTACGAGTCAATCACTCTTATCAATCACGACTTTTCAGCAGGATTTTTTTTCTTTGGTGTCAATGAATAATACGGCACACAAGCAAGACTGCCATATTAGAGGCCCTGCAGTTACACTGCCATTTTAAAAACAAAATTGAAACGTTTCATGTGCCTATAATTACCGTACTCTTCAAACCGGAACACAGTAGAAATAGGTAACCCAAGTTATGAGGGTTCAAAAAAACGACGAAGCGCTTCGAGAAAAGGTAGGTAGCGCCCTTGTGCTTCGCTTGGCTCGTCTTGGCGGAGGCACAGACGTGCCCCCAGGTCTAGGATTTGTTCTCGTAATAAAAATGTGTTTGTTTTTACCTTGGCAGGATCCTGGTGGTTGCCGGTGGCGTAGACGGAGGCTCGGCGCCCGAGCAGCGTCCTGCTCACGATGGAACTGCTGCGACGACCAGACATGCGGTCCTGGGGCACCGGCAACATCTTCTCTCTCTTTTACACACACTCACACACAAAACTATACCCTACTATCTAACATTATATTCTAGATTTAGCACGTTGATACACTCTTGATTAAATACGCACACATTTCATAGATTTTCCTCCGCTAATTAGACATCTTTCATTATATCATTAATTATTATGAAACGTTACACTTTGGCACTTAATTAAATGATGTTATATTATTTTTTAATATAGGCACTATTATTTTTCACTTCAGCTACGCTTGCTATTATTAATTTAATTTTAGGACGTTACGACAATTTCTCGTTCATCTGAAACAAAATAAACAACATTTTTAACCGTTTAGTTTCTACTACGAGTTTCGGGAAACAGAAAAAAAAGGCGTGACAAGGGTCATCATAAGCGAACGCCTTTCTCGCGTCCGCCAGTCAGACGAGAGATGATATGGGTTCTTTTTCAAAATGGCAACATTGAATAGACGTCAGATATATCTGGCGAAAACATTGTACGTTGCTCAGACTTGCCCATTTACACTAACAACATGGGGTTACGGAAACGTGAACACATTGTCCAATTTGTGTTTCGTTTCATGAATGAATTCGTAGAGAAAATGGTAGCTACAGAAGACATTTATTTTGACATGAAAAATGACGACTTCTAACTGTAAAGTTTTTAATGTGCCGGAAAAATAATTTTATACACGCATCTTTGTGACAAAATACCTCGGGTTACCTGCGTAATTTAGCACTGAAAAAGAGTAAACTTACATAGAAAATGGGAGACTTTATTGTCATAAGAAACACCTATAAGAAAGTATCAAAAAGAAAGAAAAAATACAGACTCAACGATGGTTTAGAAACTATTTCTATTGGCTTCATTTTCTTGCGAATTCTAAGTCGTACAAAACGTTGCAAGTCTTAACGTGCGGTTCCAATAATAAAATACGCTATATTTCATCGCGTTAAGCTTAGGTTTGAGCTTGAGTGCACACAGCAGTAAACATTTTTACTCAATCTTTTTAAATCTCAAACGCTTTGCGAATGAAATTGGTCTAAATAAAATGTAGTACCTAGTTGAAATTGAATTGCACCCAAGAGATTAATTTAAAAAGTTGCGGTTTACCTCATTAATCTTGCACTGTGGAGATTTGATAGGAAATATTGTTAAGGAACAGAGCTTTAGGCTTTTCTTTCTTGAACCAGTTGAACCTCTAGCACTTACAAAGACCCCACATTCTATCAGTGTCCTGTCAACTTGAAACTGCGTCACCGGTGAACTTTAGGTAACTACATACAATATAAATAGAATACCATCTAAAGTAGGCAACTACCCACGCAACCATTTATAGATTACGCTATATTTATACAAATAACCTTTTTAACATTTAGTTGGCTTGTAGAGTTTAAAAATACTTGACTTTTATTTACACAAACGAGCGAAATGTCTTCTCGCATCAAAAGGCACACATGAACTACTGATCAGGTATAAAAAACGGGCACTTCGAGAAAATGTGAACCGTTTTTCCTTTACGTAAAAGGAAGGAGTTTTTCCCTAGTTTTTCTAGGATTTGTGGGCCCGTAAATGAGCTTGGAAGTTTCCGTGCATGTGCTCATTTTGTGATGTTTTGGGCCCACCCGCCGCAACGTTAATGCAGGCCTACCCACGCAACGGATCAGACGAAATTGGACAACCGCGATGTTTTCTCTCTGTTTAAGAGATACGGGGCTTTGGGTAAGGGAAATCGTAAGTACTTTTAATAAAATAAACACATTTTCCTTTTCCTGTTTAGATAAAATTGAAGCCAAATTGTATTAAACAAAAAACTGTTTTATTAAACAAAATTGAATAACACAGCAAGACTTAATCAAGTGAAGTGTTATTTTTCGCTGCATTTATTTGCGCCAATAAAACAGTAAAGTCTAGAACAAAAACATTTATTCAATTCAACAAGTACTACCGCTTGATTATACCAACAAATAACTCTGCAATCCATAAACAAAGCAAGAATCATACGGTTCATTAGCACTTAAACTGGCCCAGCTTTGCATATTTAATCACTCAACTGGCTCTCCTATTCAGAAAATAATATAAAAGAAAGAGAATTCCGTCAGAAGCAGGTACACTCGTTAACCCCGCCGTGCCGTGGACACGGGCAGTCGTGAATTAAACACGCGCAAATACGTGACGAAGACCTCTCAGCACAGAAAAGATGAAGCGTCGGGTTAAATTGGTGCCTTGCAGCTTTGTACTACAAACAAGAGAGACTTGCGTGAGAATTTGTTATCAGTTGTTTGTAGTTTGAAGACGTCTTTACTGAACTTTTAAAACATCGGAATTATGTATTACAGTACCAGTAATACAAGGTCCCAATAACATACATACTTCTAATAATGTGACAAAGTATTCCGGAAAATCGAATTAAAATTAATATAGGAACTTGAATAGATACATAGAAATTTCAATGTTCGCAAAATGTGTTATTGGAATATGATTGAAATGTTATTTCAATCATATTTATAATATTAAATAAATTTAAAAATAATATTCAGGGTGGAGATGGCAATAGCACAAAAAAGGATCATGCATGGTAGGATTTGGTCATTTGGTCCTAATTGTTTTTATTGAGCATTAATAATATTAAATTACGACGCCACAAGTTGCCACTCTTCTCACAAGTTAGAAAACCAATATTTCATATGGTGTTTTATTTTGGTTACATTTATATATGTTTTTTAGTATAATCAGATTTTTTTGTTTATTTCGTTTTTAAGATTTATTTGATAGTTTCAAAATATTCTTATGAACTAGTTTTACCAGTATTTTAATTTCTTGTCGTATCGTTGTCCCCACCATATATATAATTAATCATACAAACATTAATAATATAAAAGAAATTAATAAAAAAATTGTATTGTATAAAAATTATTTAAATATCGTTACTAAAAATGTAATATTATGTAAACAAATTTAATAATTTATTAAATATATACTCATAGAGTGTATTTATAATTTAATTTTTATGAATCGGTATTGTAATGTGCATGAAAAAGGTTGTGGAAGTATGTATGTAACTGTTATTTTGGGAAATAAAAGGCTTTGTTATTATTATAACACAAGGTCATTAAACACACGCTAGACCCAACCATTTCACTACTTTCTACTCTACTTCAAGATGAGCTGTTACGATAATTAGCATCTTGGTTGTATAACAATTATTTACCAAGGTCTAAAACAAGGATCTAAGTCATAATAGTATCGTCTTTAGTACAGAATTGAATGTCTTTCGTAGACCACGACTTTAATGAACTCGAAGTGATAATACTGTTATCAACGCCATTGCTATTGGTAGGCGGATCGTGAACCGCAATGTGATTGCGCAGTGTGCAAACTATTGCTATATTAGATAGTGATAAGATTATATTATAATTAAGGTCTACACATTTATTATTTTACTTTATTTTTATTTGCTCTTCGTTGATGTAAAAATTAGCAATATCGCAATATTGAACTTGCAAGTTTCTTAATGTATATTTTTACGAAAGAGCGCTGTACTTGGTGATACAAATATTCATTTCTCTAGTTCAGACACAGATGTCTTATCTATTTTTTGTTAGTGTGCTGATTGGAAATAGATTTTAATTGATAAAGTATGCATCTAATTAGAATTGAATAAATTATTAACATTTATTCAATTTAATTTCATCATCATCATAATTTCAGACGAAAGACGTCCACTGTTGGACATAGGCCTCCCCCTAAAGGGAGGGGGGGTTGCCATAATCGCCACGCTTGGCAGGCGGGTTGGCGATCGCAGTATGGTTGTTACATAGGCATAGAGAACGCTGCTGCCCATTCTCTGGTAAGTCCCTTAGTCGCCTCTTACGACACCCACGGGAAGATATGGGAAAATTTAATTTAATTTAATAAAATAAATATCAAATTAAGATAATTTTTCAAATCGGTATTAATACTATTATATTATTATTCAAATTTAAATTATTTTACGGAGAGTACGGAGCCATAGGGACATTGCATTCACTGGTGCCATGGGATATCCGGTATGAAGTATAAAACCAATATGAATTGAATACACCACAGATACCAATACTTAATAAATACGGTTTTAATTAAACGAGATACACCGCAGCTGGTGAAAGATTTGAAGATAATTGTAAATGTAAATGTGTATCTGGTGACCCAATTCTTTCAGGTTACTTTTTCTCATTTGCAGACTTTGTGAGCAGATAATTATTGGTGTTTCCTTTCATTACCAGATTGGTCTGGTCGCATTAACCTACTTTGCTTAGAATATTTATCATAATAGCGAGAATTTTAAAAATCTGTCAACTTGATTGATGTTGTTTCCATCATGTTCCCAAGAGTTCAGACCGACGGATAAGACAAGAGACATTACCTCTCAAAAAAGAAAGAACACTGATTTGAACTAACAACAGATTTTAGTAGAACGAAAAATTGAGGAAATCAATGGTAATTTTTCAAAGCTTCACGATTTTGCACACGAAATAAATGTTGTACCGGAAAAAATTGGTCTGAAATACGATCTCATGAATTGAAAAATTCAAAGCCTGGCTCATACTTAAACTATGTAGGTACATGGTGCAATGAAATGGAACGTAAAAAAATCTTCCTTTTCCAAATTCAAATTGCAGAACATGGTCAAGCGGCCGTTAGTAAACGGTTGTCAAGACCAAGTCTCGGGCAGTGAGCCTGCGAAATGAAGACGGACAGGGCACTAATAACTTTACCCTAGAGAGCCCCTCTTAGCTTGGGGCAAGATGGCGATTAGTCCATGCAAATGAGTGTTATGACGCACACACTGTGACGTATTATGAGTCGGCAGGACTTACGTTACTGTGACTAAAAAAATAAAGTCCATTCTCGGTACTCAAAGTTAAATAATGTACGGCCAGAGTTATTACTAAGTTGTTAGTTTATGTAATTAACTATTCTGTGTTAAAAGTCCATTTTTTTACCCCTAAGGCGTAGAAGGCGTAACTAACGCTTTGTACTTTCCTTGGAACTAATTTGTTTTGTTGACTTTGTTTCTGTTTTTTTCATGCTTTAAGGGCTGACACTTGGGGGCACACACTAATTTTCACGAAGTTTAAAATTAAAAATAAGTTTATTTAAGAAGTAAAATATAACAAAAAGGGGAAGACTTAATAAAATGCCTACTATTACAGTAGGCATTTTATTAAGAACTGGGAGTCGCCCACAGCTTCGTTCGCGTCAAAGTTGGTACATTAACCTACTGGGGTGTGATTCTGTAAGACCTCATTCTAAACTTCGAATCTGAATCCGCTGTGAGTTTCTTGATTGGCATTCTAAAAACTCGGTTGATAATTCGAATTTACACTAGCGCCACCTTTGCGAGCGTGTCAGCGAGTTGAACTAAATTGACAGGCAGATTTTGACAGATAAAATATGAGATGACAAGAAGTGGCATTCTGTAAGGTAATTTCCCGGTCTCTTCGCTCACTGCGCACTCGAACCCGATTCAAAGTGTCAAATACATCAAGGTCATTTGGAACCTTATGCGAAGTGAGAGTGAATAGCGATGTGAGATGCGAGTTGTTGTTTGAATTTTAAAGAAGCGACCTACTGGATAATAAAATCTGGATAAAAATATCCAATGTGTTAAGCTAAATCAGTACTGTAAAGGTTGCATGCGTTTAGCATAGCAGGCACCTTTAAGTATATGGCTTTGACGGAACACTCTAAAAGCTTCTAGAGATATAATTAGTGACATTCGAATATATTAGAACATCATAGTTGTATTTATATGACAAGACTGACGGCTCGGATTCTGTCAGAGACGGACGTATTATTGTTAGATTATCCCAATATAGAGTTGTTTCAAGTTATCCTACGTTTGATTTATCGTAATTAGATCCCGTACACACAAAAACCTCTTATAGTACCTATTTACATGTGTGCTAAATTTCGGCAAATTTTTCAGCCATTATGAGGAGCTAACATACATTTATCCATTCATGTTACCATTCATCCATATCATCCATATCACAGCATCCATCATTACAGACTTCAGTATTATCTACGCAGACATACATATGTAAGTTAAACCTATTATAAAATTTAATTTTCACCGCGCCACACTCATATGTGCAAAGTAGGTCAAACAATAGCACCCCTTGAATATTGCCAAGCACACCGGGCAAATAGATAACTCCACACTTTAATCCAATTGAACTTATTGAGTTATCCACACTATCATCAGTTGATTGCCACATCTGTGCAATTTAAAAATATGATCAGAATTATTTGCACTAACTTTGTGCAGTAGCTGAAATTGCAGATTTGTCTGTGAATAGCTACCCTAAAATGAGCCTGAGTAAGCTATGTTCAATTTATCTCTAAAGGTGAGTATACACTAGAGCATTTACTTGTAACAGAACATCGAGTCGCTGCAATGTGTCACCGTTTCACGAAGCGAAAATTTAACACGACGCTAGACGCTTTGTTACAGCTTGATTTAACAAACCAAGGAGCCGATTTGTGTAACATTTCATCGAGCAAAGACACGCTTGCAGCTCCGACATTTCAACGAAAAGTAAATGCAAAATAGAAATAATTATAAAAGGTAAATGCTCACTCACCTTAAGCAATACGTCGAACACAGCGTCGAGCATTCGCAGGAACGTTACATTACAAGAAAGTGCTTTTATAATTTGAGCTTTTGTTTGTATTGTATTATTCGTAAGAACGTTACATAAGGTACATCGAAATGCTCGAGGAAATGCTCAGGTGTATATTTACCCTAAGATATCTCTGCAAACGGTGAAACCAGCCCTTAGGTAGATTGATTCATTACAGGCAGGTTCGCTGCTTATTGAAGCGACGCATAATAGATAGGAGTTACTCACGTATTTAGACAAAGGTTAGGCACGTGGTTATCATTCAACTGTGGCACATCATGAGAGGATAAAATGCCCTTTTTAAAGGTCGATTGGTGTAAGTAAATGGATACTAATATTAAACCCCGCAGGCCACGCTCAGCGCTTCAAGCGCTTAACAAAGTAGAGCGATATTTCAGGCAGTAGTACGCTCATCAATCTGTATTACAGTTCGTCACATAATGCATGTAGGCACTACGTATGTGTCACCTCCCACTAAATCTGTCAATCGATCAAATAAATAAGGCATTTTATTTTATTTTGGAGTGACGTAACAATGGCTCTCGGAAACGGGTTCAATTGATTGGACAATTGGCAATTGGATAAAGTGACCGAAGCAGTTAATGTCATCTCCATACAGCAAGCTTTGTATTGTTAAAATTCTGCACTTGACCTAGTTGTATGTAACTCGGTGAAGTGTAGAATTTTAGTTATACTTTCCTAATTGAAAGATGCACTGGCATGAACGAAATTCATAAATACTCCACCTATACACATACATTGACTAACATAACATAACAGCAGTTTTGGATTGCTTTTTGTATTAAGGTAGGTTCTGGGTTTGATTCCGAAGTTGGGCAAAGTTATTGAATTTTTCAATTAAAAAATTCTCAGTAGTGGCCCAAAGTGCGGAAGTTGGGGGTGGGACACCGCCGACCCCCGTGCCTCGCAATGCATGTAAAACTGTTGCTCGTAGTCCCTCCCCAGTCGTGTTGGATTGCTGTCCCATTGGGCTATGAGAGTGAGGGAAGAAGGACTATGTTTGTGAATTCACATGTGCACTATAATACTTGGCTTGTCTCTATTCAGATTATCTGTCGTGACCGAAATTCGGTTGGTTAAATTATTATTATTATAAAGTAAAAACGTAAGGAACTCGTGGCTAAGTAAAAGTCATACAGATCGATGGGTCATGGGTTAAGCTACGCTTGCTGCGGTCGGTCTGTGGATGAGTGACCATCCATTTCATACCGAGGTCTGTCCGTGCTTCGGAAAGCACGTAAAACTGTTGGTCCCGGCTGCCATTCATAGATCCTAGGCAGTCGGTGTGGGTAGTCAGAAGCCAGAAAACTTGACAACCAGTCCTACCAAGGGCACAGAATACTTAATAGTAAGGGGTAACGCGAGTTACCCAGTAAAGGCGATAATATACGAAATACGATAAAAATTGCTTTAAAATGTTGCCGTGGCATCGAAAGGGATTTCACTGCACGGCATTGAAAGATGCCGTGGCGAAAGATGCCGTGGCGGTAACGGCATGCCAAGGACTCCGGCGCTCGTTGTGACATACCGCGGAGTGAGGCGGGGGTAGACTGAAGACTAAAAGTGTATCAGGCAGCAGGAGCTGCCGAGGCGTGCTTTGTCATGCCGCGGCACGCCGTGGCATGCCGTGGCAAGACGCTGGAATGCCGTGGTATCTATGCTGCTAGTGTGCGCTGACTGACGGCAAAATCCCTTGCCTTGCCGTCCCGGTCTGCGTAGGCCTTAACTGGGTTGTGGAGGTTCGATAGGCAGTCGCTTCATGTAAAACACTGGTATTCAGCTGCATCCGGTTAGACTGGAAGCCGACCCCAGCACAGTTGATAAAAGACTAGGCAGATAATGATTAGTAAAACCGCGGTTTAAAATAAAACTTAATTCAACACGACCACATCTGAATGTCATGACGTTAGACTACATAATTAGCAAAGTACCAAACATACGGCGAAGTAACAGCGAACTTTGCGAAGATTTCAGTCACTATTATTCGTGAATGCGAGCTCCTTAGCATATTTAACGTATTATGGGGTTAATGGGCAATGATGGCGGTTGTTCGTGCCTCTGTCACGAGCCGGCTCAACTGGTAATTTTCCACCAGTTGTTAGTTAGCGAGACGAGCACCGAACCTTGGTACTTGCCGCGTGGTGAAGGATTTACGGGATTTGAAATAATACGACGTCGCGTCGTGAAACTGAGCGTAGTGCGGTGTTTTGTATAATAGGGTTCTGTAGTGATTTAATGAGGGATAGCATTAAGGAAATATTATGTATCTAGGCATTTTTCTTTTAGTAAGTAGTTAAAATAGAAAAACTGATAGATATTATTATTATTTTTAAGTTTTGTGTAGGTAGGTACTTCTTTAAGACATCGTAGAAAACAAGAAGGAAACAATAATTGAACCACTTCATAAAATAGTAAACAGAAAAATAAAACTATCCTCCTTTTTACTGAACGAAATGGAAAATAAATTAGTTACATTGATTTCTCAGTCTATAAAACTCCTAGTACAATACAGCAGTAGGTACCTACCTACAGTGCAGTTAATAAGATTTTCTAATTGTCATTATTACAATATTACAATTGAACCAGCGTCATTAATTTGGCGTATTTAATTAATTTGAATCTGTATACCTGCCTACCAACTAATAGAAAATAATGTATGTTAGGCTCTTTGCCAATATGCAGACAGAATTTAATTTCAAATTTCTAATGCACCATTTTTATTATCAAATAAAAAGTACAAGCAAAACTTTGCTCACAATAGTTTGCCAATCTGAGTTTTAAAAATACAAAATGGAACTGGTTTATTAGTTTATAAAACTATTCGATTTCCAGAGACCTACGGAACACAATTTTTTTTTAAATCTCGTTCATTTTGAGTAAGCGCGCCCGCTTGTTATATTTTAAGTCATCCAAGTTACTTTATATTCTCGTCGCACGCTGCCATTTATTACGTAAAATACGTAACATGCATAATAACATACTTATTATGAACGGGTTCGGCAAAGTTGAAGTTAACTACACCAAATAAGTGTAGGTTCATCAGCATTAAGATCTTTTAAAAGTAATTATATATTATGAAGCTATAGATAGATAGATAGATAAAACATTTATTCGGAGCACACAAAAGACATACATCGCAACACAAAAATACAAATCAAATAAGGATTAGACAAAGTGTGGTGTGCATCTCAATGCTGCACCAAATGGGAGTCCAGCTCAGCATGTGCCAGGCAAATATACCTGACGCTGAAAATCTGCTGAATCCCTGCAGTGACATGCGGTCGTCGAGCAGATTAAATAGATTGGCGTTGACAGGAATTGTGACAAAGTTTTATGCGCGGCCTGAAGTTCTGTAAGTATACAATAAAATTTTGTAGTGGGCTCGTTGATGTGTAAATTATGTTTTTACTTGATTATTCATAAGAAGGTATACGTGTGTATAATATATAAATGAGTAAACTTATTAGTTGTGCCACTAACTGCACATGTCATGGAATGGAATATTAAAAAAAAAGGTAAGCTTAGCCAATAACCAGTACAATTAACTCGGTATATTTGTCAATATAACCAAATAATGGTACGTGATTATAAGAATACATAACAATGTTGCTTCCCATCCGCCTCACTTGTTCAGTTACAAATCCTACCATCCTACTACTGCCTGTTACTATTTTATTAGCGAAAGTTTGTGAGGATGGGCTTTTGTTTGTTACTTTGCTCATGACAACGAAATTAGCAGCAATGCAATGCTGTAAGAATTCACCCGCGAATTCGAATCCTATCTCATTTCCGATTTCACTTACCTGAAGTGAAAAGTATTTGGTGTTCGCTAAAATAGTAACGATATAATGGTTCGCTTCACATATGTTCTTACTTAGTGGCGCTAGTGTAGTTTTCATCGAGTTACATAGTACCAGTGCTATTCTGTTACAATCTCTCTCGGTCTACACCTAGGTGAAGTGAGCTGTCATCTAATTGTAGTGTTTTGTAAATTCCTAGTATCGGGACTGCTCACTTCACCTCGGTGTACACCGAGGGAGATTGTAACAGAATAGACATACAGAAGTGAGAACTGAAGTGATTTCTTACAGAATAACATAGCTGACATTTTGCACACATACAATAATAATTATAGTCTAACGCCTTGGATCGAACCTCACACTACCCACATTGTAATATGTAGTACATATCTACTCGTAGACCGATCCAGTGAGCGCGTTGTTCGGTAGGTGGGATCACCCAATGTCATCCCACCTACCGCACAACGCGCTCAGGAGGATGTGGGAGCTAGCACGCATTCGCTTCAGGATTCAGGCACCACCCTTTCAGATGATGGCCTGAAAACCTTCAATCTTCGCCTCAACAAACATCGCTGAACCCCGCCAGGCGCAACGCCACGCGTTGTTGTACTGTGCAGGGCGTTGAATGACCTTAGCGTAAACCTACCTAACACACACAGACGATACAATAATTACATAAATAAATAAATTTCTCACTCAAACTCAAACTCAAACTCAAAATCATTTATTTCAAATAAACCATTTACAGGTACTTTTGAATTGTCAGAGTCAGTCAGTCAGAAAGTTGAAGCTAGTTGCTCGTTCCAAACAGTAGGTTTCTATGGAGAAGAACGAGCAAGAAACTCCATGAACAACACTCTTTTAAAATCAATAATATGTTACAAATTTCGGTTACATCATTCATATTGAATCTAGGGTACAATGTGAGAACAATGTAACAAGTCGTGTACGTTAAAAGAGGTTTAGATAAAAATATAATCATAATAAACAATTCAAAATAAAATTAGAATAACCGAGGCAGCTAAGAGATGACCAGTCCCAACTAACGGCGCCCGTTCACGAACATGACGCACGGATCGGCATCATTCGACTCAACCATTTTGAAGGGAACCGAATGATCCAACACGCGCGCCACCGTCAGCGAGACATTCCAGTGAGCATGACATACTCCCAACCGCCAGGGCACATTCAAGTCAATGAAAGACATACCTCGTAAATGGTAGCTTTAAATAACATAGTGCTCACATGTATGTGCTATGAAAAATTTATATAATACTAACACATTGAGTTTATACAATGCAAAGATAATGTAGATCTATATCTTCAGCAGCTCCAAAAATAATTAAAAATGCTAATCAATGAATCTATGAACCCTTATGGCTGTGGAGCTAGACTAGCATCCAGCCAAGCATTTTTATCAGTGATGTATTCACCCAATGAATAATATGCCTGGCTGCATAGTGTGCGTTTTATATAAGACTTAAATTTTGTCTCATTTAGTTGAACGATGTGGGGAGGTATTTTATTGTAACATTTTAAACAGTACCCCATGAAAGAAGTATCTACTTTAGCCAGTCTGAAACTCGGTTGAACTAGTTGGTCCCTATTTCTAGTGTTATAATTATGTCTTTCACCCCTTTTACTAAAAAGATGCAGATTTTTTCTAGCGTACATTATGTTTTCATAGATGTATTGACAAGGTACCGCACACCACCGTACGACACCGTCACACATACCTAATATATTTACAAAAAGTAATTACTTATATATACAAACAGTAAATCCCATTGAATACCAGCTCGGGACTTTACGAACTTCCCAACATTAGTAGATTAACGCTTCCCCTAAACTTTCGCCTTGATTAAAACCACAAGACAACGTGACGTGAATTATAAAACGGTATAATTTATTTTCTTTGCCAACCTTAACCGGTTTCGAGGAGAAAATGTTCTTTTTCTGTTTGTGGAAATGATGAGTGACGTATAATACCCTATTGTAATATATCTTACCCGGAAAAGTTGCGGTTGTACTGAAACGTCAATATTTGAGTGCTTAGAAGCTTTTTTCCATGACGATGACTACTGTATTAGCAATCGCAAGGGTATGTAAATTTCCTTCTAAGTAGAAATTTATACGGTCTTTCCCGTCACTGTATAATATGTCACATACGATGGAATCTTATGGTAGAAAAGTTTTTTTTTTCTAAGCAACTCGAACCCGAACTCGAACGGCATAGTTAAGTATTCGAAAGAAAAACATTGATTTATTTACGTCTTAAAATAATATGAATAGGGTATTTTACTCTATACGAGAAAAAATCTATAAATATATTATTGAGACAGTTTAGGCATTAAGCAGTCGGAAAATGTAAGTTTTAGTTCATAAAATAACAAAACAATTTTTTAAATTCAATTCAAAGTTTTCAGTATTTTGAATCTGTTATAAAACACCGTGAAATAGTAGCGGCCATGTTATTACGCCGTACGGCTGTGTAAACAAAAAATTGTCAACTGTCAGTCAACCGATTGGCGTAATATAGGCTTTGTACTTTTATTATTTTCGTAACCAACGTAATTTTTTCATTATTACACCTGTTACAAAATATACTTTTAATTATTTTTAAATGATATACAATTATCATATTTAATATGAGCTCATTTGATACTAAACGAACTGACGTCATTTACGCTGAGCAATATGGCGTCTAGTAAGAGGCGTTTTCGTCAAACTACGCGCGAAATTTGAAAATTTAAAATTTAGATGCATTTTTATGGCACTTATCGATTGAATAAAAATTTTGTGTTTTTTTTTGGTGGCATATTAGCACTACAGAATTTCATTGAGACAATTTTCAAAAATGGCTGTAATACCCTATTGTTTGTTCTCGTCGGATAATTTTAGACTTTGGCTTAATTCTGAAAACTAGGCAGACGAAACCGTGGGTTGAAGGTAGTCAAATCTATACTAATATAATATATATTTATATTACATATTTAATATTATAAATCCAAACGTAACTCTGTCTGTTACGCTTTCACGTTGAAACGACTGAATCGGTTTTCATGAAATTTGGTATGAAAATAGCTTGAACCCTGGGGAATGACATAGGCTACTTCTGACTCCATGACTTCGTCTGCATCCGCGATAACCGATATTCAGGCGGACCATCACCAAAACCGATGCGTCACATCCGCACAAATCGAGCATCACTCCATATACCTACATAATGCAGCACATGCACTAACAAACAGCACTGGCTGTCATATCCAGAACCCTGGGGTGTGATTCTGTAACACCTCATTCTAAACTTCGAATCTGAATACGCTGTAAGTTTCTTGATTGGCATTCTAAAAACTCGGTTGATAATTCGAATTAACACTAGCGCCACCCTTACGAGCGTGTCAGTGAACTAAATTGACAGGGAGATTTTGACAGATAAAGTATGTGTTCCTGACGTCACATCGCATCGGGCTACCGCAGCTACATACACCCCACCGCGAATGTCGTGGTCGGACCGCGATAGCCACTCGCTCGCCGAGTCGCCGAGTCGCAAGCATGCAAGATCTTAAAAAAGGTATAATATGAAGTCCGTACATGTTTTACCTGGCAAGGCGTACAATTTTTTTACAAAACAAGGCAATGATAATTGCAATTTAAGTGAACCATAGTTTGTTTACCTACGTCGTACATTATCATTATATACTAACTATATTATAACATTATTTAATTACATTATTATATTTTATAGACATCGATTAACACTTTTTTCAAAAAAGTTTCTATTTTCCACTTTTTAGTGTCTCCTTATCACCTAAATCCATTAAAAAACGGCAGCACTGTTAAAACAGAGATTGAAAGTCCTCCAAAGATGGAAAGATGGAAGAAACGAAAACGTTTTCTCGGTTTTTGTTGTTTTCTTCAAAAAGCGCTTTCAAAATGTCTAGTTGATGTATACTAAAACCTTCTCCAGAATATAACAAACACTTTTGTGAAAACCGCATCAAAATCGTTTCAGCCAATTGGGAGATAATCGCGGCCAAACATACATACATACATACAAACATACGGGTCGAACTGATAACCTCCTTTTTTTTAAGTCGGTTAAAAATAGTAAATGATCACAAACATTTAGCCCCACTTTAATGTTTAACGAACCTCCAAATGTAGTAAATGACCTCCAAAAACAGTAAATGATTACCAACATTTAACCAAAGTATTGTAAAAATGCATGAGTTTGACTGTAAAAAGCGATTTGGTTCTGGCATAGGGGGTCACAGTTCTAACCTAACCTAACCATGTCGGATCCGCCCCAGAGGAGACTTAAAGGTGCTAAGATTTGGTGATCATTTATTATTTATTTTTGGTGGTCATTTGGTGACGAAGATTTGGTGATCATTTATTATTTTTGGTGGTCATTATATTTATTCCCTTTATAATTTGTATGAATATATGTGGATATCATCTGCAAAATACAGTTATATAATAATAGGATTATCCTATTCTTGACGCAATACAAGTCGCGGGAGATCCTCAACTCTCCATTACAATCGTACGCGTATGATTCATACGATATTAAAGCAAAAGTTTGGCAACTATTCAATTTATTAAACATAATATGTAATATATGGGTGTTTTGTTTGTTTTTCCCCGTTTTATGCAAAACTGCTTATCTGATTGACGTGAAGTTTTCATCGAAGTTTTGCTGTGCTCTATATCCAAACATGTTGGTTAAACTTTTTGAGATGTATCGACAGAGGACTTTTTTTCTCGTTAATAAAGATTTGTTCGATTACCATATTATTATTATAGGTACAGAACATCAGCAGTCTTAATAAAAAAGAAATGCTTAAAGGCTGCTCTCTCGAAAAAACCTTGAAAGAAGCATGCAGATGAAGCAACTTTTCGTCGGCATTTATAGAGAAATTACATCTGAAAAAAATTGTTAGTAATCTACATGATATGATACGTAATTTGGTTTAGACACAACTTTTCTATCGGTATCACATAATAAGAAAAAAAAATTCAAATCACCTCCAAATCATTGAGATGAAACCATTTTACTCCTTAATTTCATATCAAAAGAGTATGAAAAAAATATCTACTGATTTGCAATACCTACAAAGGAAAATGATTTGGTTATGTTACCTTTTACAAATATGTATTATTTTTATTACAATAAATTAAAAATGCGTCCGATTAAAGACTGCGTCTACTTCACCCCCGCACTCGTCTACAAATTCAGTACGGGCCAAATGCTCAAGGTTATTGGCATGTATACAAGCCTACGTTAAAAAATGCAACGGGAAATTCTCGACATGCCAAAGTTTCGATATTCAAAATAAGTACTTGCCTAATGAAATTCCCGTGTGTTTTCTCAGACTGGTTGCAAAATTCTGGTTATCTAAATGGTTGTAGATTTGCCTTTGTGAAACAAAAAACTCTGTTTGTTATGCAAGATGGAAATGATCGTGTATTTGCAAACTAAGTTTCAAGCCTGGTACTATACTTTTTAGTAAACCATACTAAAAGCTGCGTAGCCAGGCAAAAGACTGAAAAGGTGCTATAAAAGAAAAGGTAAATAAAGTCTAAAATTAAATGGCAAGCAAAGGCAGGTCAACCTTACATTTTCCTTTCATTAACTCAGTGTAAAGAAGTGGATTTGCGTAATTACCATATTAAATTACGTCACACTTTCCAGAATTATTTATATCTAATACACACTTTGCACTTTGCGTGTTCAAGTTTCCAGATATAATAATTCATTTATCGTTGAAGTAAATTATGAGTAGTTATTTAAACCTAAATTATCAAGAAATACAATCTGTACCTACACTTACATGTTTGTAATTAGAAAGGCATGCAAATTGGTATTGGAATTGATGTTTACCTACACACAAATACCTTTGAATAGACTAGAATATTTTTATATTGACGCATATTGGTCAAAGCAGACAAGTTGCTTTTAGTTGCGCCGATCGGCAATTCTGCTCAATGGAAAATCGCCGATCATCGTCATCATCATCAGCCGGAAGACGTCCACTGTTGAATAAAGGCCTCCCCATAGAAAGCGACAACGAGCGGCAATCTGCCGCTTGCATCCACCGTTTACCCACGACCTTAACGATGTCGTCGGTCTATCTGGTGGAAGGCCTAACAACACTGTCTCCCGATTCGAGGTCGCAACTTCCCCATCGATGTGACCTGCCCATTGCCACTTCGCCAATCACCGCAACTAAAAGTAGCCAGTCTGCGTTTACCCTTAGAACGAGTAGAACTCAGTATTATTTGCAGGCATGTTGCTAATCCGTCGACTGGCAGTTACATTAGCGTACAGCTTCGTGCAAACTCGAGCTTATAAAGATGATTTTGTACATAAACAAATAGTATGCCAACAAATTCTATCGGAGTCTATTTTGTTGAAGAAGATTCAAAAGCATCAGTTCAAGGCAATCTATTTGTTACTTCATTTATAACTAAAATAGTGGAACTATTTTTAGGGTGTTGTTTTATGAAATTCTATTCATAATTACACGTAAATTAGAAAAGGTTATATATCTAAAAGTAACAATCACGAATCTGTTTTACAATTCTTGAGACTTCGACAGCTTCTGCCTTCTGAAGCCTATTTTGATTTGTCTACAAAAACAGTACCTACTAATATTTACCCATCTACTACCACCACCCCCACCACCAGCCTATAATTGTCCCATTGCCGGGCAAAGGCCTCATAAAGAGAAGGCACGAGCATTGGTCACCACGTGCGCTCAAGGCGGATTGGCGATTTCAGACTTATATACATTATAAGTTTAGGTATCCTCACGATGTTTTCCTTCACCGATGTCTATGACGTCCAAGAAGAGAAAGCCCATTTTCTCTACATCTTTTCTCCACCTATTACAGTCATGAAATTGGTCTTATCTGACTTAATTTCAATTCAATTGGCAATTGCATTCCTGATTTTTTTTAATTTGAATTTATAGCTAAGTTAGGTTAGAAAATGCACCAAGTGACAAGCAAAGATACGATTAAATCAAATATAACTCTTATTTAGCTGGTTTGTAATGAAAAACTAGTTACAGGCATTAAACACACATAAAACGATTATGTGTGATTATACCGAAACCTCATCTTTTTGTAGTATCTACCTAGACGTTTGAGGTCATGTTTGACAATTGATGATATGTATTTTAAAACCTGACACAATGTCTTTTTATCCATTCTTAACTAGTGAGAAAATTCAAAACTGAGAAAATGCATTTTTCTCAGTTTTGCCATTGTTAATTTAATTAATTTTTCGGGTTTTTGTTCTATGATAAAATTACGTCAATTTTGCAATAAAACAGATGACTGTAACGCGTAGGCCCAAAAGTGGGCATTCTCCTTTAAAAATAAAAACCCGATTCATTTTCTAGTCCCCTATTTAGAGATAATTTATTTTTGTACTTTTTTTTATCGTCTTGCATTATTCACAGCAAGCCAGGCTTATCGGCTTTAAAGGAAGGCACGCCACTGACTCATGCATGAGAGGAGGGCGCGTTAACCATTAGGCCATCACGACCACCACCTATACTTAAGCATCGAAATGCATCCCATGAAATTGATAGTACGCTAAAATTAGGATTTTAGTATAAGTACATAATTGGCCACATAGTTGGATACTGAAAGGCTCGTGGCTAAGAAAAAGCCTCACGGATCGATCAGTCATGGTTAAGGTTAAGCTACACTACCGCGGTAGGTCCGTGGATGGGTGACCATCCATTTCATACTGAGAACCCCTCCATGCCTCTGAAAGCACGTAAAGCGGTTGGTCCCGACTGTCATTCGTATACAGTCGTTATGGGTAGTCAGAAGCCAGAAAGTCTGACAACCAGTCTTACCAAAAGGTAGCGTGTTAAGAAATAACTGGGTTGTGGAGGTCAGAACAGTATTCGGTTAGACTGGAAGCCGACCCCAACATAGTTTGGAAAAGGTTAGGCAGATGATGATGAATAGAAAACAGTAATTTCCAATCAATTTTCATCCAAAACTTTATTGGAAAATTGAGTAGGTACCGGGAATTTCACTTTTAAGTGAACCATAGACCTAACATGAGCAGGGAAAAGGTAAAATATAAGATATGAGTATTTCAGAATTGGAAATACAAATTTTGTACAGTACCTATTTTGGTTTCATTTTTATACGAAATATAAATTCAGCCTCTGATATGGTACCTTCAAACTGAATAAAATAAAAAGTGCAAAAAAGTAACTTCCAATTTTAAAATCGATTGCATTTACGTTATATTTATTACTGGTACAAAATACAAATTAAAAAAAATATTTATTTGGATACAATCGGGCAACTATTTTTTTTTAATTTTCGAACACCAGGAGATATAAGTACGAACATGGGAATCATTTATCAGTCTTCAGTATTCACCTGAAACCACGCGTTGTATGTTTGATGAGCGTTTGATGTGGTGTTCCTATAAAAGTTTGATATAAAACACGCGACAGCAATATAATCTTTTGCACCCCTAAGCGAGTACAGACATATCGTTCTACTTTTCTTCAACTTTAGTACATGATGGCATTTTAGTGGTTTCACAAAGAAGAAACGTAGGTAATTAAAAAGTTTTGACTGCGTATTGCCAGGTATACGCGATTCTTGCTGGTTAAATAGTTTACCGATGTCAACTCGATAAGGAAATAAATATCAGGCAATTCTACTCTATTCTAATCCCCTAGAGTCCACTCATCCGAGGAGAATTTTCGAGAAAGTATTATGCATGAGAAACTACACTTATACCATAGATTTTTCCAGAAAATGATGTTGCTTTGCTACATGGAGTAACTGCCAGTGGGGTATAAACATAACAGTATTATTGCGAGAATAAATTCACTATGTATCTATTAAATCTCTATCTATTACATTGATTATTAAATTAATATATATTTTTCTTTTTTTTCGTTTTTACTTCTTAATAAGATAAAATAATGATTTCTAAACGGTAGATTATTAGTTTAAAAACTATTATTGTTAGTTTCCATTTTTCCAGAAAATGATGTTATGGAGTAAATGCCAGTCGGATATAGGTAAACATAATATTAATATTATTGCCAGAATAAATTGAGTACATAGTATCTATTAAATCACTATTTATTATATTCATTATTAATAATTTCCTAGTTCTACCTCTTACTGCCAATTACGACTTGAACACTAACAATAATTATTTTTTTAACTGTAGATATCAGATTATGAAACAAAAGGCAGATAGACCGCGCGGAAAACTGAGAGTGGAGCCACCAAAGCAAATACAAATTCAAAAGCGAATACCTACAATCTCGTGATTGTATTCGCTTTTAACTTTGTATTTGTATTTGTTTTTTTTTCGATGCGGCCTTTCGTGCTACAGTGACTCGTGTCGGTACAGCACGAAGCGCGTTGTAGGTATTCGCTTTTGAATTTGTTTTTTGTTTTTGGGTTCACTCTTAGTGTTCCGCGCGATCTATCTGCCTTTTGTTTCCTAATCTGAGCTGCAGATTATCAGTCTGGAAGTCATAATTGGTCGGAATTTGCGCTAACTACCGTGTTGGCCAGGTGGATGATTACAGCAAGATGCTATTAGCCACCTGGCCGCTGGCCATCCTATTGATATCGCTTAACCGTCTTTTACGACGATCATAAGATTCAATGGAGCAGCATAAGCTGTACCAAGTGTATCAGTAACACGTAATTTCATTAGGATTTTTAGTAGATATGCTTAATTGATATATTCAATTGGTATAATTATGTTTAGTTGATAATATGTTTAATTGATTGATGTTCAATTGATATTTTTGATTGATATTATCCTACATATTTAAATGATATTTAAGTCTACTGAACACTGCTTGTTTTGTTGCTTCATCTGTAATGACTCACGTTTAGGTAGCTGTTTTAATAAGCTACGTGAAAAATGTTTTTCCCTAACGTATGTATATGTGTGTGTAACTAGTGAATAAGAGGATTGGCAAAAACATATGGTTATGAGGTTACCTTTTCACTGATGACTTAAAAATGATATTAAACAATGTTAACTCGACGTCTTCTTTAACAACTTTTAAATTGTATGACCTTTAATATACTAGGTATTCACTGCTAGTTTCCAAGCTGATAGTAAGTATCATAAATTAAAATTAAAACACTCCAAACTTTGTGCAAGATCATAAGTGACTCAACTTTATACTTCAGTTTTAAGTTAAAATAATTTAAACTAACGAAGTCAGTGTTTGTCTTATGATACTTACTCACAGCTCAGTTAATATTTGAGTTTACTTTAATTAAACATTTTCATGCTAAAACGTAGGTACTCTTATTTTTACTAGATATTTGCCAACAACTTTTCACTACCAGATCTATTTACCTGACCGTATCATTCCACTTTTGCGCTATATTTTCCCATCCATAACCCTATTCGATTTAACCAAGGCGTTGGCTTATCAATGAACCGTCTTAGAAAACGGGTAACGTTAACGTCAGGCCGTCTTTATCGGACGGAGGTATCAACTACGGTTCGCAATACCGTACGTAATCCGGTATCGCGTCCGCGGACGCTTATATCGCGGATAACGGCTATCCGTACCTACATTAGTTTGGGCTTATGTCGACCAGTTATCAAAGAGAAATGAGCTTCGTCCTGCTAATAATGGATCTGTATACTAATATATAGGTGCGTGGACGTATTTTGTATCGGTTCATCGGTTGTCAGTGATTGCATGCTCAACCGTGTTCGGAATTTCGGACAGATAATTCCTGAATCGTGGGCGGTTTGGTCGGTATTGGGCGATAAACCATATGATTTGATGGCGACTAGTTTTATGTTCCGCTTTGTGTTTATCTAGGTAATGTGTTTGTGGAGTTTATTGTTCTTTTTTTAGATAATATACTATCTAGATTGATATTATGATGTAAACGTAACAGGATATTGCGTAAATCGTGTGACGAAAACAGTTATCTTTATTTGAAATCGTGTTAGTCTTTCTATTGTTAGTCCTGCAACAATAAAGAGATTATTTCACATACTTTCACTCCTACACAAACTCGAAACGAACCCCTTAATACAATACACAGTAATCTGTCAAGAAGGGATAAAAACGTTGTAATCCATAGATTACTATGGATTACAACGTTTCTATCCCTTCTTAAATCACAATACTGTACAAAAATATTCAAAGTAACGTGAACAATATTTCAAACTAAGTAACGCACTACTTAGATTAGAACGCTCATCTTTTACTTTATTTGTCCAATACAAGTGCAAAAGTGGTGATTTCATAAAAACGTTCCGGGGTCCAAAAAAGATAAAACTTATGCGGAAGTTTTTCAATCTTTGTGAACTGTTCCAATTTCTATAGATACAGGCAAGTTATGTCTTTACAAACTTAACTTTTATATGGGACAAATATAAAATCGCTTCGATAAGTAGGTATAGAATCCAGTATCTATGTATATATATCTCCAACCAATTAAATATGTCACAGTCAAAACTCTTAACCAGTCAAAACTACTTTTGACTACAAAAATCAGTCATAACTACTTTTCTGGTAATATTTAGAAACCCATTAGGTTGGTAGGTTTTTTTATGTGACCCTTTTAAAACTTTGGTTTTGTAGTGATTCTTATAACTAAGGCGTTCCGTATTTATGATTTTGTAACGCAAACGCGTTTTATCTTAATAAGGGTTTTGACTGAACCCAGTCAAAAGTAGTTTTGACTAGTTAAGAGTTTTAATTGTAACATACACAAAGTCGTGGCTTAGGTAACAAAGCAAAACGCAAAACGTATCAGAATTTAATACCACGAACATTGATCTAATTAGACAAGCGATTTGGCTACAAATTGCTGAAACGCTGCTTGAATATAGCAACACACTTTATCCAGCATCGAATTTCAGATAGCTCTAAAGTAAACAATATTCTTAATTCAATTAATTTAATATCTAGATAGTAATAAATGCTTCAATAGTTTTTATCTAGAATGCAGATCAAATTGGCGTTTCTCCAAAATCATTTTTCGGTAAATTTAATACTTCGTACCTAATTGTCGTTTTGTACGAGCAAACAAAACTATAATTATTCTTTATTTTTATCTGTTATTATCGTACAAATCTTGTATTTCAATAATGTGTCGAATGTCATTTTGCCTCATCTCATTTCGGGCAAATCTACAATATGCCTACTCATGCTTGACAGCCACAGCGTTTGGATTAAATAAAAAAAACATATTTTAAGTTTAGTTAAATGTTACACGTTTAACAATTTCCATTGAATACTCTTAAACTTTAAGATCCTTCTTTGGGAAAGTTTTAAAAACGGGAACGGGCTATCCTTTGCCAAAGATGTTCAAGATACGAAACTGGCAGTAAAAGCCGGAATATTATCGTTATTTTCTCACAATATTTTCCTTTGCAAAACTTACTATTCCCTATCTCTTTATGCAGATTCACCTTCGCTTCAAAATTTTAAACGCAAAGAATTTTAAAGAAAAGTATAGGACCATTTTTTAATTAGATTATAAATCGAGGAGATTATAAAGAGATGCAAAACATTGGGTTTTTTTAAACCAAATGTTCTACATCTCTCTTTTCACAATGTGAGAACATTAATGTCTGGCATCTGCTAAGTAAAACTGTAACAAATGGCACAGACGGTGCAAACTGTCTTTCGAGAGCTCAGTTTGCTCAAAGTGCATAAAATTTTGCACCACATAAAAATGTTTGATCTAAAAATATTGAAGGGTAAACAGAGAAAAATGTGTAATCCAATCTCCTGTCGACAGCGGATCGATTTATTTTATATACAACTTTATACTTAGACAATATATAAATATACGAGTGGCGGATCTGGCGACATAAAAAATGACACAATAGGTATAAACCTTCATGTCTATTATCTCAAAACCTAGCTAGTAGCTACCAACTTTGAGATGAAAATAGTTTTATGGATAATATAGCTGTTTATTTTAATCCCAAATTTGCGTATTTTTAGAGTTTATAGTAGCTGCTGGACAAACTGACAGTTAAAGCATTTATGACATGTTCCCTTTTTATCAGGCTGCTGCAGCACTAAATATTTTAGCTTATTGTGATACTTTAAGCCCAAACCCGAAACTACACTGCCATTTTAAGTCTGACATATTGTGGGTTACACATTGGATATTTAAATAATCTGTGTTTTCTTTTAATCTATTTGTTCGACTACGATTACTGCCCAAGTTACAAAACTGATTCTAGATTTTAAACTTTATTCCATTAAGAGTAACACATAAAAGCGGGTCGGCGGTATTTGGTTCAACATTTTAAATACAACTTTATCAAAGGTTGTGAATTATAGTTGAGAATGCTAAAAGTTAGTTGGACTCAGAAGGTTACAAATGAAAACATCCTGCGACATGTGGGCAAGAAACGAGTTCTTTGAGATATCGTCAAAGTAAGAAAGGCTGCGTATTTAGGGCACGTGATAAGACACGAAAGATACGCCCTTTTACAACTTATCACGATGGGCAAGGTATCGGTCGCAGGAGGAAGTCTTGGCTAAGGAACCTACGAGAGTGGACTGTAGGTCGATTCTGTAAAATTCAAACAACAACTCGCATCTCACATCGCTATTCACTCTCACTTCGCATAAGACCTTGATATATTTGACACTTTGAATAGGGTTCGAGTGCGAAGTAAGCGTCGAAGTGACGGGGAAATTACCTTACAGAATGCCACTTCTTACGTCACCTCATAACTTATCCGTTAAAATCTCCCTGTCAATTTAGTTCAACTCGCTGACACGCTCGCAAGGGTGGCGCTAGTGTAAATTCGAATTATCAACCGAGTTTTTAGAATGCCAATCAAGAAACTCACAGCGGATTCAGATTCGAAGTTTAGAATGAGGTCTTACATGATCACACCCCTAGTATCTCAAGCGCCGCCGAACTATTCCACCTCGTGAAAGAAAAGGAAAATATGCAGCGTTGACTGAAAATTTTCGTAGTTCGTAGCTAGAAGAGGAACATCAAAGATTGGATTGAGAATGCAGAACTGAATCGGTCTACCCGTTTAGTGTATATAGCGAGAGGGTTTATATCCGCATGAATACAATCAAAAGACAAAAGATGTATTCAGACACAGAGCTGCCTAGAGCTTTGATGGCGCTCACTAAATGTAATCCCAAAATTCCCCACTTACTCGTGACCACGTAATCAGCGGGCATTACGGGTCCGACACGCTTTGACGGCGAACGCCTCCTAATGTCGGCTGAGACCGACAGCTTAGCGTGGTACGACCGATCATTAATCTAGTTTAAAGTACGCCGCTTGACGGACCCACTAAATGTGACCTTTTTGGTCACTGACATGTTGGGAACGTGGACTAGTATCTTTTATTGTTCAGTTATTGTTTCTAGGTCATAATGGACTAGTAGTGGCGCCCGCTTCTTATGAATGAGCATGCAGGTTCTATTGCGGGTGATTTTTTTAATTCTAATGTATTTTCTAAGTTTTTGATAAAGGAAAACATCATGAGGAAACCTAGACTTAAAAAAAGTGCGAGTCGGACTCGCTCACCGAGGGTTCCGTACAAATTTGTATGTACAAATTCACACTAATGTTATAAATGTGAAAGTCTATCTGTTACGCTTCCACGATGAAACAGCTAAACTGATTTTGATTAAATTTTGGTATAAAAATAGCTTGAACCCTGCTAAAGCACATAGGGTACTTTTTAATCCGGGACATCGTCTGTATCCGCGATAACCGACATTCACACGGACCAAATCGCGTACAAAATATATAATTAAATAAAGACTATATTTTTTTATGATTTAATTACAAATGTATAGTTTTCAGACTTTTCCTTGTATTTTATTTAAGTATAAGGCGATATTACTTGCCAAAGGACAATGCCAAATACTCTATAGAACTTTGCCCCACTCAATAAAAGTCATGTGCAATATGTAGCATCTTACTGTTTATTTATTGCTGATAACTAAACATTAGTCTTAGTGTCTGTAGAACTTGCGGTTTCCGTTAAAACAATAATGACATTGATTATAGGTTAAATTGTATTTTAGGTAAAATGAGTTTGTATTTTGTGGGTAGGTATTTCGTAATCCGCAAGTTCTAAAGAAAAACCATTTACTATAGAAAGGTTCTTTAATCATTACAATTATTTTCATTAATTTACTTTTCTGTACATGGGTGGGGCAGGATCTGGCATTGTCATTTCATAGTTCTAGGTCAACGGAAAGTACCCTATACATTTTGATTCCCTTGAGAGTGTCGAAATGTACGTTTTACATAAACGGCCGTATCTTTTTTCACTTTAACTTAGAAGATTGATTTTTTTCACAACTTCAAGGGACCGTAGACCTAAGTATATGGTTTTAATTTCAACTGGATACCTCTACGCGTTCCCGAGATGAAGGGTCTTGACAGACAGACGGACAGACAGACGGACAAGAAAGTGATCATATAAGGGTTCAGTTTTTTCCTTTTGAGGTATGGAACCCTAAAAATTAATGTAAGTCTGAAATCGCTAATCTGCCTTGAGTACCTAAGCGTCGTGATTAATGTTTGTACTGTGGCAATTATGATGCAATAGCCATTAGATAATATGTCTATGGTTAAACATTCTGGATGCTTCGAGAATAACTTCAAATGGTAAATGATAGTTTTTATATTATGACAAGTTTGTCAGACCAGCCGCCGTCGGGCACGGTCAGGCATCTCACTTCTCGCTAACTATTCTAATATAGACTTCTAAAAGTCGCTCATACGTTTTATTTAACGTAGCTTAGATTCCCGGTAGTAACATAAACGTTATAGTACCTACTCTGTATTAGAAACTCTTTGCTATGCAGTAGAACAATAATAGAGTGGTATTATTCCTTGTTTCTAGGTCATAACATATAGGTTGTATTCATCACGTTGACAAGCCTGTACTCCATAAAATATGCAGTGGACTGTTGTACATCCATATTTCGTCCGGATTTCCATTTACCAAGGACAAACATAAATCTAAACTGCACAGACCACCTTTTAACAACGTTCGCTCGACTGATAAATATTTGCGGACAGATAATAATATCAACATGCAACAAAAAACCCTTAAAGCCCGTCACAGACGTAGCTATAATAAATATTAATGTCATTCATAGCAATTCTTAATATTTTCTACAGTAATCTTTGAGTGACCACAGACGCAGCTATAATATAAATCTTTATTACGTCACCAAAATATGTGGACAGATATTTTAGCAAGGCATATTATCATATATTTCAAAAATGTGAAACAAACAACGATCGCAGACGTAATAAGGGCGAAAATATATTATTATTTTATAGCTACCGTGTGTGGTGGCTAGCTATAATATATATTATAGCTACGTATGTGACGGGCTTTAAGCAAGTGTCGAATGGCCAACATTTTTGTGCATGAACTATTTGAAAAAAGTTTCTGTCAAGTCGAATTTGACATATTATTCTCATAGTAGAATTTTATTCAACGATTAATTCGTGATTTTGAGTGCATTTTTTAAATATAAAGTTAAACCTCATGCTTACGAATGGTACTCATTGTTATTGTGTATTATGGGTAACATAGTAATTAATTAGGATTATAAATTTTATTTTTCTATTTCTTCAGCAGGTTGCCTCTCGTTGTGGCTGTCTATGCGGGAGGCCTATGTTTAACAGTGGACGTCTTTCGGATGATGATGATGAGGAGGATAACGTAGACGTTTATAAAAAGTTCGAAAAGATACGTTAAATCGGAGACCTTAGATTGTCAGGAGATTAGTTGTTCATATTCATGAAAATGTACACCACCTGAAATGAATTCAGTCAGCCAGTATAACTATGCTAGAGAGTTACCAATCAAAAGTTCTCGTGTCAGTACATATCCCCAGAGTCGGTGACTACAAATCTAGTTTAGTATTTTCAAACTACATTCGTCGGCAAAGCGGTCCCTTGCTTTGGAGACTGCAAGTTGGAAGCTACTTTTCTTTTGTCTTTACTTTTCTTTGTTGCAATTAAATTTAGTGTTCCCTGGACATAGCATTGGATGTTTTTGGTGGATCGAAATACGTTTACCCGATGTTTTATTTTACTTAAGAATTTGTATATATATGTAAGCTTGCAAAGAGGGAATCTATATCTGTATAACAAAACGTGTTAGTACACCATTTATAAATCGAGAACGGCTGGACCGATTTTCATGATTTATGATTTTTGGATTTGTCTCCACCCATAATAACATAATTAAAACATAAAAATTCACGAAAAAAAGGGTAGGTAGGTAGGGTAGGTGGATAGGGATAGGACAACGACAGTCGGGTCAGCTAGTATACCTAGTCTTGCCATAAATATTGTCACGAAGAAAAAAATTGTTTTTTATTGCAAGTAATATTTATTACTTTTACAGTGTTAGTTTAATACATAAATATAAAACAATTTAAAATATAAAAAGCTTACTTGAATTGGTCTCCATTGGCTGCAATACAGTTCTTTAAACGTTGAGGCCAGTTATCAATAGAAGCACACACTCTTTCCATGGGAAAGTTCTTCACTGCCAATCGTATGGATTGTTTTAGGGACTTCAAATTATCATGGCGTTTAGAGCAAACCGTATTCTCTAAAACTGACTATAAATCATTATCCACCGGATTAAGATCGGGACTAGACGACGGCCAGTCTTCTGGTCTGATGAAGTCCGAAACGTTAACTTCCAACCAAGACTGCGTGGACCGAGCTTTATGACCCGGTGCCGAGTCTTGTTGGAAGGACCATACTTGGTTATTGAACATGGTGTTGTTAAGGGGCTTAACTACCTTCTCAAGAATGGTATCTTGATACACTTGTGCCGATGTTTTGATACATTTTTCACAAAAATATGGCTCAGTCACTCCTTCTGAATTTTTTCTGTGGTAAAATCGAAACAACTACTGAAGCGGTACGCAAAGGTAGGTCCTTTGCGTACCGCTTCAGTAGTTGTTTCGATTTTACCCTATTCTTTTTTAAATTATCAGTTAAAAAATGACCAGTGCGTCTCTTATAGGCTGCAAGTCCTAAGTTATCTTTTAAAATACGCGACATGGTTATGGGTGCTATATTCATCTCCCGAGATAAAATCTTTTGCTTCCGGACAGGATTTCTTCGAATATTTTCCCTTACTGCTTCGACCACCTTTTTCATACGAACACTACGTGGACGGCCAGATTTTTTTCTGTCACAAACAGAGGAGGTCTCATTGTAATAGCCCGGTACACAAACATTTGACTAATACGAAGCGTATGGAGAGTTTTAAAAATTGCATTTCGCTCCATACCAACTTTGTGTAATGCAATCACAGCGATTCGGTTCTCTTTCTCACCCCACTCCATTTTAATATCGCAAAATATTGTACAATGTATTGGCGCCAAAATTAGAAAACTCAATGAACAATCGTATAAAAATGACAGATTCCAAATTCAAATGTAATATCTTTCTCATTTTTAATTGTAACATTTTTTATGGCCAGACTAAGTATATAATAAATTAAGTATTGTTTCAGGAAAAGATATTCGAACTTCCTACATAATATTTTTCAGTGTACTTCTTTGTAAATTAGGTCTTATTGCACCGGTTTTAGTTTTATAATGAAGCGTATCACGCATGCGTGCATTTTCCATTATATTACCTACCTGCAGTGCTATTCGGAAAATGTATACTCGGAGTATACATTTTCAGAATAGCATTGTATATACAGGTGAACAGGGGAGTATAATACTCCCCTTTTCATATATGACTCTTTTGAGTAATGTGATGAGCTCATCTCGAGGTCACTTGCCCTAAATTTACCAGGTGAGATAGGAACCCAAGTAGGAAGGTGTAACGCCAACCTTACAAAATGGGGCTACCTCGATAGAGCAGCAGCAGGGTGTGCATGTGGCGCCGAGTTGCAAACCATGCCCCACCTCATGTCATGTCCTGTGTGCCTCAAAGCATGCGATCGGGATGAATTATGCGCTGCCACCGATGACGCCGTGGAAGTGGCTAAATTTTGGGCCAAACAAATATAAAAGACTGTAGTGCCAGCAAAGAAACCTCATTTTAACAGACGCTTTTTGATTCACATAGATAGTTCTCCTTACCTCTACCCTCCATAGAGTAGGGACTCAACCAACAAGGTAATTTTTTTTTTCGAATTTATTGAGCTTACATTCAGTCGACTATGTAACCTCCGTGGAAGTGGCTAATTTTGGGCCAAACAGATATAAAAGACTGTCGTGCTAGCGATACGAAGAAGAAGACCAGGAGAGATTTTACAGAATCAACTAGCTGATTTGAAAAATACGTCATGTAATGTAATTCTTCCGACCGAATTTTGGTCACGGCGGCATCTCAATGGAGATGAGCTAAGTTCGCAGAGGATATTATAGTGCACAAGTGTGTGCGCAAACACAGATGCACTCCCTCTTCCCTCAATCTCATAGTCCGGTGGGACGGCAAACCAACACGACCAGGGAGAGATCCGGCGCAGGACAGGCTTTACGTGCTTTCCGAGGCACGGGGGTGTTACACCACCAACTTCTAAACTCCGGGCTGTTACCACACTCCTTACAAGCGAAACCATTTAATTATTATCTACACTACTACCAAAATAACAGACTGTACAAACACGTGCGTGTGTGTGCGTGTTTACGCGCCGCTTGAACTAAATGCAGTTTCGAGAACAGGTTCGACGCGAGAAGAGGTGAGGAACAGTGTTTCGGAGGGAGGCGGGGCGTGTCGCTACTTTACGGTAGTTCGATATTCGTGGGTAGTACTAATATTTACGGCAACCCCCCCCCCCCCTTGGGGAGGCCTATGTCCAGCAGTGGACGTCTTTCGGCTGAAATGATGATGACTAATATTTATACTGTGCTGTTACTAAGACATTCTTGATGAAAAAACACAATAACATTTTGCGCGACCTGGGAATCGCTCTCAGGGCCCCACGGTCAGCAATCGCACTTGCTACCACGAGACCAACGACGCAGTCACCATACGTAGTACTTATGTGAATGTAAACGAAACATAATATAGAGAAGCCGCCAAATACTGAGTGTTATCTTCCTTTAATACATTCTAGCAATTTTAAGCTCTCCCTTAAATCATGGTTAAGCTCTCAGCAGCTGTTACTGGGGATTTTGGTGGATTTTTGAGGGCAATGCAAAGGTACTCGTATTACCATAACAACAAGAATGTTCAATTAAAATTCAGCTCGGCCAAGGTGTTTATGTGATTGTTTAACACTACTTTCACCTTTATTACGTACCAGTAATGCTATTCCATAAAAAAACTTACTTGATTTTTTCTTCAAGTGAGTTGCTGGTGAGGTGATAATCCCTAGGAACCGGAATAACAGCTCACCTAAAACTCATCATCATATCTGCCTAGCCTTTTCCCAAATACGTTAGGGTCGGCTTCCAGTCTAAATGGATGCAGCTGAATACCACTGTTTTACATGAAGCGACTGCCAATCAGACCTCCACAACTCCGTTACTAGGTAACACGATACCCCTTGGTAAAACTGGTTGTCAGACTTCCTGGCTTCAGACTACCCTTAACGACTGCGAAAGATCTACAAATAACAGCCGGGACCAACGGCTTTACGTGCTTTCCGAGGCACGGAGGGAACTCGGTATGAAATGGATGATCACCCATCCACAGACTGACTGCGGCAAAACCTTTGACCGATAAATCTGTACGGCTTTTACTTAGCCACGTGCTCACCTAAAACTCACGTCTCAATTAATTGCGAGTTTTTTTTATAGAATAGCACTGCAAATGTAGAGTGCAATTTAAGCACTTTTAGGAACCGCGACACGGAAATAGCGTGCATCGGAGTGTAAAGAAAATTTTGCCACTACCTCCTCTGACCTCTGTGCCACAGATAAATGAATAACTCTATCGAACTGTGCATAATCGTGTGCAGATGGAAAGGTCTGCTTTGAACAGCAATACTGCACGTTGTGAATTAATTCCTTGTGCAGTGATGCTACCTACTATCCTACTACCTATACTATTATTTAAAAATTGTAAGTTTATGAGGATGAATGGATGGATGGATGTTTGTTACCCTTTCACGATTAAACGTCTGAACGGAATTAGCTTAAATTTGCCACACATGTAGATATTAAGTCATAAGTCGTTTATTTCCTAACAATAATAGGGAACTTTGTGTCGCAAAAGTGTGTTAAAAAAAAGAAATAATACAAAAACATTGATAAAAAGTATTAAGTAAAATTTAAATTAATCTGTCAGTCAGAGCCTTTTGTCATTTTCAAATTCATTGGTATTAATGAACAGTATTGTTATATCCATATTGACATAGAACATATAACATCACTTTTTTCCCATTTTTGCGTTTTCGTAACTTTGACCTAATTCTGAAGTTTACGCAGATGAAGTCGGGGGCATAAGCTAGTTGTCTTATATTTTTTGTGCCGTGGCTTGAAACAAAATGCTGTAACAGTCATTTGATGTAACACCGATTTAAGACATATACAGTATAGTATATTATTATTAGTAGCTTCCAATTATAAAGATAATTTGAAATTGAAATCTACTATAACAATCAAATGCCAGCTACACACGTAACGATCTATCGCAGCAATTAAACTGTGCAAACCGTGGTGCAAACCGATTTGCGCAGTTAAATCGATGGTGTGTATGACAAATCGTTGCGATAATCTGTAACGATTTATCATACACACGATCGGTAAAACTGTGCAAATCGGTTTGCACAGTTTAAACGATAACGATAGATCGTTACGTGTGTAGCTGGCATTACGGATCCACCTACAAAACATATTCATACCTTCCTCTTTGTAAGTAAGTGTCAATGTAATCTATTAAACGGTATTGGTATCTACGAAATAGTACTTCAATCTATACTAATATTATAGAGCTGAAGAGTTTGTTTGTTTGCTTGCTTGAACGCGCTAATCTCAGGATCTACTGGTTCGAATTGGAAAATTATTTTTATGTTGGATAGGTAGTCCATTTATCGAGTAAGGCTATAGGCCCATGCGAAGTCGGGCCGGGTCGCTAGTACATAATAATATCATTCGATTGTGTCGCTGTCGGTCTTTTGGTAGAAATCAAAATATTATTGTTATGTCTACTTAAATTATTGTTATGTCTACTTCAACAATTCTACAATTAGGTACAGATTGTATCAATACTTTTCTGTTATTAGAGTAGGTTTTATAGATTGGTTGTTCTGCCAAATATTTGAACAACCCTTGAACACTAACTTGTAATCGTTGTTTAAAATAAAGTAATGATTAACGTCTCCTTTAGTGATGGAGTGTGTCCGGAATGAAAATAAGAGGATTAATGTTTTTGGGCGCTGTAAACCTTTTAATATGGGTATTTGTAACACAATACTAGCTTGTCCAACATCCGAGAAATGCCAAACAGCTGTATGATTTAGTGTTAAGGTAGATTGTTTGATTGTTGATGTCCCAATTTTGTATGTTTATTGTACTGGGCGAAGTGGTCGCAAAGCCCTTTAAAAAAAAAAGTCTTCTTAGCTAAACATTTTGTTGCTGTAACCATATAATTATCTTAACTTTAAATAACATTTATATGTACTTAATGATGAGGGTGTCATGATGGCCCAGTGGTTAAGGCGCCCGCATCACATGCACGAGAGTGTGGGTTCGATACCGCGCAAGTACCAATGTGACTTTTTTTATCCATATGTACTTACATAAAAAGAAAGTTCTAAGCTTACCTCGGACATCATTGACATCGGTGAAGAAAATCATCGTGAGGAAACCTGGTAATTAATATTTAAGTCTGAAATCACCAATCCGCCTTGAGCGCACGTGGTGATCAATGCTTGAGCCTTCCCTGTATGAGAAGATACCTTTGCCCAGCAGTGGGACAGTAATAGGCTGGTATTATTACTTAAGGTGGTTAATAATAATATAATAATAATGAGCCCTGACTACCGGTAGCTTGGACCCTGTTTCCGATACCGATGGGCTACTATTTTTATATTTTTAAATGTTTTTATTTTTGTATTAATATTTAAAAACGTAACGTGTATACACAAATAAATGTGGGGACATTTCACACACGGCCATGTGACCCCAAACTAGGGAGACCCTGTACTATGGGAGTCAGACAGCTGATATACATACACAAATACATTTGAAATACATACATACCTATATATAGATAAATAAACATAAAGGTTAGTTGATTCATGGTTGCGATCTATTTGGCTTTTGTTAACTACAATAATGTTTTTATTACTGTCGTAGTTTTCTTAGCATTTTCTGGAAGTCATTTCCGGATGTAAAGGAAAAACAAACTATTGAATAACCTATGTTGTTGAACCCGTATAAGTGAGAAATAAATCAAAGTACCTATCTCCGAAGCAGGCAGAAATGTATTTCTTTGACAACTCCACCTTATTTCATAAAGTTACCAATATCTTGTTTTTATATTTAGGTTAGACGCCAGATTTCCCTGGTGACGTAGAGGACATTATAGCCAATCAAACCGATTTCTTATTCAAAGTTGTCTTAGATTTGGTCTGTAACTTTAGATTCGGGGTCAGTAAGTAATTAAGCCTAGATTATATTAAATCATACATAAAACGCACACAATGCAGCCGAGCATATTATACATTGGGGGAGTACATCACTGACAAAAATGCTTGTCTGGATGCTGGTCCTGCTCCACAGCCATAATAAGGGTTCATAGATTAATAATTGATTATCATTTGTAACTATTCCTGGAGCTGCTGAAGATGTAGATCTACATTATGTTTGCATTGTATAAACTCAATGTGTTAATATTGTATATTTTTTTATAGCACATACATGTGAGCACCGTGTTCTTTATAGCTACTTTTTATGATGTATGTCTTTCATTGACTTGAAGGTGCCCTGGCGGTTAGAAGTAAGTATGTCATGCTCACTTGAATGTCCCGCTGGCGATGGCGCATGTGTTGGATCATTCGGTTCCCTTCAAAATGGTTGAGCTAAATGATGCTGATCCGTGCGACATGTTCGTGAACGGCCGCCGTTAGTTGGGACTGGTCATCTCTTAGCTGCCTTGGTTATTCTAAATTTGTTGAATTGTTTAATATAATTATATTTTCATCTAGACCTATTTTGACGTACACGCACATCACTTGTTACATTGTTCTAACATTGTACCCCTACATTCAATATGAATGACGTAACCGAAATTTGTAACATATCATTGATTTTAAAATAGTGTTCATGGAGTATCTTGCTCGTTCTTCTCCATAGAAACCTACTGTTTGGAACGAGCAACTAGCTTCAACTTTCTGACTGACTGACTCTGACACTTCGAAAGAACCTGTAAACAGTTTATTTGAAATAAATGATTTTGAGTTTGAATTAAAAGTCAGAGTACAATGTTATGAATGTCATAGTAATGCCAAAAAAGAATACCTAAAAAGCAAGAAAAACTGGTCGTTTTTCTAGTTCCTCTTTTTGTATCGTTTTGCTAAAGATTGCACAAAAATTTCATCACGAAACTTCATGCTCTGTTGATATGATTAGGTAGGTACCTCTTAAGTATTACTTCTCACTCTCTAGTCAGAATAAATCTGCGACATTTATCATTTATTTATTTATTTATCCTTTATTCCAGGCAAGTAGCGTCCATAAAACATAATACATATATAAGTATAAAAACTATAACTATAAACTAATACATATTTTAAACAATACACTTAAAAACTACTGCACACGAAAGAGCATCCAAGAGGCATTATCAAATCTATACCATAACAATTATAAATCTAAAAAATTTGCTTTTTTTTTATTTGGTCAAAACTACTGGTAGGTACGATTCTGAAAATTCTATCACTAATAAGTAGATAAATTATTCCTGAGGTTATATTTCGTACAGATCTCTATTTGAAAATGTAAAAAAATTTGGGAACTGATGTTCCGGCTCTGGTTGTTTGTGAATGTGAGTTTATATATTTGTAAGCGCACACACGATACGGTAGACAATCTTAGAAAGTGACATTGATTAAAAAAAAAGGTAAAAGATTATTATTATCATTAGCAGTCCTTAACCATTCCAAACTGAACATATTAAGCCTCCTATGTCCGACAGCAGCAGTCATATGCATTATTTATTCATTCCTTATCACTGGATCCTTCCCAAATTACTGAAGCTGATACTCATGACCACAGAGTTTCATAAAGGGTCCATATTTTCTGTGCTTCCGACCGTTATCTGTGACGCTGACCCAAATTCGGTCTTAGACTAAGCTCTATTTACACGTATTACTTGTCCAATCTTGTTCGCTTTCAATGGAAAGATAAGGTAGTCCCATGGACCTTTTAGGAACTTTGACTTTCATAATCTTGATTTGAGCTAAATCGACAAATTCCTAATGTAATTATAATCAAAAGATATACATACTTTCGGGATTAGTTTAAAATATGAAGCTTTTAGCCGAACAATACACAGACACATGCTGATATTGTTGAAGGAACACATGGTGAGGAAAACTGGACTTATAATTGACTAGCGATCCGACCCGGCTTCGCATGGCCTATAGCCTTCCTCGATAAATGGACTACCCAACACAAAAATAATTTATCGATTCGAACCAGTAGATCCTGAGATTAACGCGTTCAACAAAACAAACATACAAACAAACAAACTCTTCAGCTTTATAATATTAGTATAGATATAAGTTTGAAATCGCCAATCCGCCTTGAGCAAGCGTGGTGATTAATAATAATAATATCATTTATTTCGAATAACAAAAGAACCACAACATATAAGTGAAAGTGAAGATGTAAGTGTATCTACTGTGTACGTGTTTATCGCGCGTTGTGTTGTGAGTCATGTAAATAAAACAACTGTTCTCAGCGAGCGCTAGTACATTACTGAATATGAATTATTATTTCTTTCACTACTAGCTTTTGCCCGCGACTTCGTCCGCGTGTATGTCGGCTATCGCGGATGCAGACGAAGTCGCGGATTAAAAGTATGTCCTTCCCCAGGGTTAAAGCTATTTTCATACCAAATTTCATCAAAATTAGTCCAGCCGTTTCATCGTGAAAGCGAACAGACAGAGTTACTTTCGCATTTATAATATTAGTAGCTTTTGCCCGCGACTTCGTCCGCGTGAATGTCGGTTATCGCGGATAAAAAGTAGCCTATTATGGCCTGACCCAGGGCTCAAGCTATATTTATACCAAATTTTATCAAAATCGGTTCAGCCGTTTTATCGTGAAAGCGTAACAGACAGAGTTACTTTCGTATTTATAATATTAGTATGGATATTAAAGTATGGATTATAATATTTGACCCACTTTCAAAAGGATTTTTGACCAATTGACTATGCACCACATACCTTACAAAACATATTTAAAAAAAACAAAAAATATTACTAAACTATTGTACACGAAGAGACTGCTGAATGATCAATGCTCGTGCTTTCTCTGCATGAGAATAGGGTCTTTGCCCTGCAGTATTATTATTATTTTTAAATACATATTATGATAATTTTCATTTACGTAGTGTAAATCAACTTTAAATGAGAGTACTATAGGTAAAAAAGTAACACCTTTTCACACCGATGCAGCAAAACAGCCATTGATATGTATCTATCAGTAACTATTATGTTTATCTTTCTGATTGAAAATTCAAAGAAATTCAAGATTCTATGCCTGATATAATAGAAAATATAGCAGTATTAAAAAAGATAGGCAACATTTTTCATGAGTTCAAATTTCAACCCTGCGGTCGCTCTGGGAGGAGAAATAAATTCCATTTTCAAATTTTGAGCGTTATTTGGCGTCACCTTGCGGTTCGAGGGATGGCGGCAAAGTGAAGTCACATGTGTCGTGTCTGCGTAGTATATTTTACGAAAGTTTCCATATCACATAGTTTATAGTTGCTGATATTACCCCCTGAGAGCAATAAGGCAATTTTCCTGTCTGGTTTCGAAGACCAGTAGGTAACGCACTTACGTTTGCCAAATTATTTTCCAATTGGAAATAGATGTCGTTTCATTAGTGTGACTGATTATTTATTTATTTATTTGTTTCAGACATAATAGGGTATTACACTCATTTTTGAAAAGTGTCTCAATGAAATTCTGTAGTGCTAATATGCCACCAAAAAAAACAGAAAATTTTTATTCAATCGCTATGTGCCATAAAAAAATTATGTAAATTTTTTATGGCACATAGCGATTGAATCATCTAAATTTTTAATTTTCAAATTTCGCGCGTCGTTTGGCGAAAACGCCTCTTACTGGACGCCATATTGCTCAGCGTAAATGACGTCAGTTCGTTTAGTATCAAATGAGCTCATATTAAATATGATAATTGTTTATCATTTAAAAATAATTAAAAGCATATTTTGTAATAGGTGTAATAATGAAAAAATTACGTTGGTTACGAAAATAATAAAAGTACAAAGCCTATATTACGCCAATCGGTTGACTGACAGTTGACAATTTTTTGTTTACACAGCCGTACGGCGTAATAACATGGCCGCTACTATTTCACGGTGTTTTATAACAGATTAAAAATACTGAAAACTTTGAATTGAATTTTAAAATTTGTTTTGTTATTTTATGAACTAAAACTTACATTTCCCGACTGCTTTATGCCTAAACTGTCTCAATAACATTCCTATTTATAGATTTTTTTAGTAAAATACCCTATTCTAGTCCATAGTTTTCTATAAATTTTTAACTAAGTATAAAACTATTTTAAATTCTGAACAGTTAAAACCCAAAAATAAAATTTAGATTAATTAAATTTAAATATTCAACATCTCATTAAAAATTATAATTTAATTTGTCAGAAAATGACATAAAATGACTGAATAGTATTTATTATATTTCACAGAAAGTTCATAGTTTTTAACCGACTTCAAAAAGAAGGAGGTTCTCAATTCGTCTGTATGTTTTTTATTTATTTTTTTGTATATTTGTTACGCGATTTCTTCGGATAGGGTATGCCTCAAGGGTGGTCCCACATAAATTTTATAGAAATAAATTCAGCACTTTCTGAAAAAAATCGACAGAAAGCAAAAAAATATACATGGATGACGTTGTAATGATGATGATGTTCTCACCTTGTACTTTCAATCTCTGTTTTGACTGTGTTGATTTCTTAATGGATTTGGATGATAAGGAAGTACTAAAAAGCGAAAAATAAAAAGCTTTTTTACAAATAGAACATCCAAGCCACCGACTTCCGAAACTAAAATCATGTGGACTTTAGTTTCGGAAGTCGGTGGCTTGGATGTTCTATTTGTTGTTTTGTATTGCCACCGTTTCCGAAATTAAAGTCATGTGTGTTCTGTTTTAACGTTATTTTTCACTTTTTAGTTTTTGAAGACGGTTGTCTTTTTTGTTATAAAGCTTTTTTATACTCTTACATTTCAATTATAATCTTTTTTACATTTTAAACAGATAAATAAAATGTGATTAATTAAATTAAAAATGAGCGTGAACAATTAGATTAGTTTTCGCTGTTGACTTTAGACTAAACGTTAGACTCTGAAAGTCAATTTCGTCATTATTTTACTGTTTCCAAACCATGCAACCAAAAGTAATATTGCTCCGCGAATTTTATCAGTAATCAAAGTAATACCGAAGGATCTTAAATAAATATCGCAAAGCTATACTTATGCAGTACAGTTAATAATTCATGAGGGCGCGAAACGGCTGCGACAAATATTTACCTGCGTAGACGACAAAAGCGAAAATATTTTCGCGGGAATTAAAAACAAACGGGACTGATGGAAGACGTCTTTTTTTCATTTTTGTTTCATTGTTTAGTTTCGACTGTTCCAAATAAGAATAATCGAATATGGTGTTTTTTTTATATATTAGTTACTCTATAAGTTATTTAGGTATTAAAGGTTTATTTCTCGTTAGGAAATAATAGTTAATAATAGTTTTGAAGAAAACAATCCCAGGATTCTGAGATCGCAATACAAATCACATAATAATAATAATAATTTTTATGTTTTTTTTTTACTAATATTTAAAAATATAATAGAATATGTAAATAAAATAAATAAATGAGAATAATAATAATAATAAAATATTATTTTATATTTTTAAATGTTTTTTTTTTTTTACTAATATTAAAAAATATAATAAAATATGTAAATAAATGAATAAATGAGAATAATAATAATAATAATATGTGGGGACATTTTTCACACACGGCCATCTGACCCCAAACTAGGGAGACCCTGTACTATGGGTGTCAGACAGCTGATATACATACACAAATACATTTTTTTTTGTAAATACTTACATATACCTATAGATAAACAACACCCAGACACAAGGCAAACACAAGTGCTCATCACACAAATGTTTACCCTGGGCGGGAATCGAGCCCGCAACACGCTGCGCAGCAGTCGATCGCTCAGCCACTGCGCCAACCGTGTCGTCTAATATAATAATATTGACTACTGTCTTTTCAACCAACTTCAAAATAAGAAGGAAGTTCTAAATTCGACACGTGTACCTATATTCTTTTTATGTTTGACCACGCGTAATTTTTTTCAGTGTAATCTGATTTCGATGATGCTTTGAAATTTATATGGGACCAACTTAGAGGTATATACTATTATACCTCTAAGTTGGTCCCATATAAATTTTATGAAAATATTCCACCCCTAAGGTTGGAAAATTAAGGGATGACTGAAATTTTTTGGTGTCACCGTTTCGTATTTAATCTAATTCTTTAAATTCTAAAAATTTAAATCTGAAAGGAAATTCGCAAGTCGGTGGCAGGCAATACAAAACAACAAAGAAAACCAAAGTCACCGACTTGCGAATTTAAAGCAAATTTTTACATTTTGAATGCGTTCTTTAGTTTATTTACCATTTATAAGACCACGCTTTTTCACCTATTTTCTTGAGAGAAACTGCAGTTTATTTACAGTACTTTATAATTAAAGGCACCAAGATAAATTCACAAAAAAAAATGTTTAACCCTAGTAAAAAACAAAATCAAAGTTATATTATTGTATTCTCGGAACTGCGGGAGCTTTTTCTATACAAAACTCCATTATATACTAATCCAACAACTGAACTTATAAGCAAAGTTATATCCTAAATATGCATGCGACAATCCGATCCCTGATAATGACCTCTCAAACTTAAAAGATGAAAAGATAATATTGTAAATATTGTAATGAGTATACACAACTTATGTTTGAATCCTAACATAGATTTTTAAACCCTTTCCAAAACGCTACTGGTACATTCGTCCCAGTCACATTTCATAATAAGTAGGTACCTCAGACACATTTGTTTAGATAGGTACACACGTTTTTGCCGTCAGTACCTTTTCATGATCTTCTTTTCTCCGTAAATGGTTGGAAAAATGTGAAAAAATATATATTATATGAGCCACATAGCCACGTTTTTTGCCCTTGTTATGTTTTTTGTTGTATGCGGCGTGAAAATTTGCCTTTCTTATTTGCATTGCCGGCTGTTTCCTTTATGGGAAATGAAAAATGAATTCATTTTTTAAACGTATTAAAGTCAATGTATGGTTTAAGAACTTTATTTTTCTCATAAGAATTAACAATAATTCACGTACTGAGAAACTAGGTTCAACAACTAAACAACTATAAACGTACAGAGACAGCGTTAAAAGTTACTTGTTAAAAAATAAAAAATATGTAGGTAGGCGGTCACAAAAACATCTATCCAACATATACCCGACCGACGACACGGTTGGCGCAGTGGCTCGAGCGATCGACTGCTGCGCAGCGTGTTGCGGGTTCGATTCCCGCCCAGGGTAAACATTTGTATGATTAGCACTTGTGTTTGCCTTGTGTCTGGGTGTTGTTTATCTATATATGTATGTATTTACAAAAAAAAAATGTATTTGTGTATGTATATCAGCTGTCTGACACCCATAGCGGTACAGGGTCTCTCTAGTTTGGGGTCAGATGGCCGTGTGTGAAAATGTGCCCACATATTATTATTATTATTATTATATTATAACCAAGTGAACACGGATAGAGGTAAAGATTTGTGCTTAATACTCAATATTGCTGAATTCACACAAAAAGTCTTCAACATTTATTTGATGCCGAGTTAATCTCTAATAGATACTTAGAATTTTTGAGTAAAATCAGTAAAGCCACTATGTTGAAAACAAATGAAAATCGGATATCTACAAGACTTTAAAAGCTCAGATTACAACCAAAACACGTAATACCTTTTACCAAAACAAAAGAAGATTTTATTTACGATCTTCCTAATGATGATTTAAAGCCTCTTTTCAATAATGGAAACGCGTCATGGCAGGTGTAGGGTTAATTACTTGACGTGTCATGTTTTCTCACTGTCATGGGTGCAATCAAAGTCCATTAACTAATGGCAGGCGATGTATAAACGCTGTTACGTGTACATCGACCGTAAAATAGGGTTATAAGGTACCGTAGAAATGACAAATCATTTATTGAGACCGTAATTAATATTTGCAGACGCAAGCCAATATTTACGATCGCAAAATGGTGTCGCTGCATTCTTGTTTTTGCATGGACATTAATTCTTATTGATTGACTCTGCTTATTAGGGTTTTGCACTTTATGATTTTGGTTATTGCACCATAGTTATACTTTGTCGAAATCTAGAACGAATAACCATAAACGACTCTATACAATACCTACAAATAAATAAAATTGAAGTGTCTGTTTGTTATGTTAAAATGACAGCTTTTTACAAAATGCTTATGAAAGTATATACGGTAGGTACTTTTATCGAAAAATATTTTTTTTATTTTTTTATCTGTTGGTTTGTTCCGGCGAATCTCTGAAATGACTAGACCGATATTGCCGGGAATTTCACTGGCAGATAGCCGATATTACCTATAAGAAGTAACTTATGCTAAGTTTTTTTTTTAATTCTACGCCCCAGGTTGCAGGATTAAACCTCAGCAAGTACCAATGTGACTTTTTCAATGTTAAACGTACTTTGTAAGTTGCTTTATCCTCAGACATCACTGACTGGCGGTGAAGGTAAACATCGTGAGGAAACCTGAACTTCCGGTTCGTAATCACCAACCCGCATTGAGCGCACGTGGTGATCAATGCTCATTCCTTCTCTGTATGAGAAGTGGCCTTAGCTCGTTTTGCAATTGCAGGCAACAAAAAAGGGTCCTGCGGAAAATCCCGCTGATAACCGACTATCACGCGGACGAAGTCGCGGGTATCAGCTAGTTAAATAAAGTCTTTGATAAGGTACAAAATTTCGAAAAAAAAGTGGATTTACTTATTGCCAAAAGGGTTCAGTCCCCTTTATGTACAAACGTGGTATGATTATGTACCTACGAAGAAAACAGAAAACGATCACAAGGAAAAAATAAAAATCGAATCACGTATCAATGAAGTATAAGGTACGATATGCCAATAAAAATAAGTGAGAACAGTCAAGCAATCGCTTACAACGACCCTTAACCCCTCAAATTCCCTAGTTGACTCTTATAAACGTGTAGAATCTTAAGTAGGACCTCTTTTATCCCCAAATCATGGCGATAATACAGTACCTAATTATGCAAATGTAACATTGTTTGCTACAAGATAATATCGGGGAAACATGGTCAGTCTAAGAAGGGAATTGAACCTGAATTTCTAAGTGCTGTTTTCTGAACTTTTGATTGCGAAGATTTTTTTATTCGCTTTGTACAACTTTTTCTACGGTGATTATAATTTGTACTTTTTTGACTGTTTATTCAATTCTAAGCACAAAATATTTGATGCAATAGACACTAACGTACCTTTGGGATGGATCAGCCAATTACCAACCAACTGGAGACGATTGAAGCTTTTGATAGACGTGCCAAGAGACTCATTGACAACGACTCGCTGGTTAGGGCTAGGCTCCAGACCCTTGAACATCGCCGCACCGTTGTTAGCCTATCTCCGTCCTTTATAGGGTACATTTCGGAGATTGTGCTTTGGAATTGCACAATTTAATTCCCCCATCCCCATTCCATCATCGGACGAGCAGAGGTCTCGCTCGTTTCGATTCCACATTTGAAGTGCGAACTGCCAGACTGTTTCATTCACTGCCCGCCTCTCTATTCCCTGATAAGTATAATCTGGATATCTTCAAGGCACGAGTGAACCAGTTCATCCTAGGCAAGCGTGTTCCACCTTAGGCCGCATCACCACTTAAAATCAGGTGAGTTACGGGTAAACGCCTATTAGAATATAAAAAAACGAATGGAGTAATTTTTCTTTCTAATTAGCGAAAATGCATAAATTGTTGTGCAACACACAGTTGCAACACATTAATAAGTGTAACATTTGCATTTTTGCCAGTTATTTATATTTCCTATGGGTATCGTAAATGGAGGTTATGGTAGGTATAAAAGTACTAATACGTACGTACTAACGAATATTTTCTACATCATACGAATATCTTTTGTATGTATTTTTTGTGTGTGCCTGTACCTGTTCAATATTCCTTAACAAACCACATTTCTGCTAAATATCAAAATTATCTTCCATGGTTACAAAACAAACGTGTCCATTTTCACATGATATTATACAATTTCGGTCCTACAAATTTGTTATACTGAAGGATCTTCCCGCATTGCTTCCTATTTATACATATTCGAGATTTGCAAAGCGGGATCCGGTCTGAGAGTTTTGACAGTGGATGCAAATGAGGTGATCGTCAGCTGGCGCATTTGTAGCGGCCTACGTAAACGGATCGCCTTTCATACAATTTGTTCCTATTTTATGTAAGTAACCAAAACCGAACGTGTTTCGTTCGGTTTTACGTTAGAAAAAAAGAACTGATATCATTTTTGGAACCTAAGTAAAGTATAACAGGTTAAAACTGCCTACTTATAATAATTCGTGGTATTATGGAAATTACATCAGGCAAACTAAACATTACTGAAATACATCGTTAAAAAAACCACGGAAAAGCTTAATCACCTCTTTAACCCATTTTTTACCAAACGAAACCGCTCAGTCATTTTTCTTTGAGCTTTCATAATATTATAAAAAGGCGGCTGATAATAAAATTACGTTTATTTATACTTTATACCAAAGTGATTCTAGCGCCCCCTCGTGGAAAAATGACGTGAGATATGTTAATGTGCCACTCACTTTTGGTTATCTCGTGACGTTTTGGCAACACGCACGCCCCGTTTATTCAAGGGCTATTAGTTATACAATCTATGTAGGTAAATATTTACCTATTCGCAGTATTGAACTTTTGAAAAGTAAATTTCGTTTAGAAAATATGGCCTCCAAAAAATTCAATCAAGATTTTCATCTTAAATTACATCGAAGTCATCAACGGGATCTAAAAAAAAACTTCCATCAGTCAAGTTATACAAAACTTTATAAACATTTCGGTAACCAAGCCCAGTATTGATTTACTAAAAATATAAACATTTCAATTTGGCTTTTATAAAATCCGTTAATAAACAACGGGACCGTCTCCTTTTATTTCTCAGTTTGCCGATACTTGGTGAAGGACTAAAGAAAATACCGCCAAGGTCGTTAGAGATTTATGTCAATCGAGCACAACTTGCTCGGCCATTTTGGAAACCAGAAACTGTGATATTTGAATAACTTATGTGCAGTGACACTCAAGCTTATGACCACCAAACTTTATCGCGGACAACTGGAGAAAACTGGACAACCGAAAAACTCAACAATGGACGCTTCCCGGCTGATGATGATGATCAACTACCTAATACAAGACCATGTATAGAATTTTACGTCGCGACCTTCACTAACATTTATAAATATATATATACACATATACATACACATACTACACACACACACACATACATACACATACATTATTATCATTATTTTTGCATTATTGTTATTTACACATACATTTACTTCGTCAAAACACAATATAAACTAAAATATATATAGGTATAGAGGAAAAATTTGATTGTTTGGTACGACATAACTCAAAGTCTACAGGTCCGATTTTAAAATTTCTTTCACCATTATAAAGCTGCATTATCCCTGAGTAACATAGGCTATATTTATCATTTGAAAAAATTAGGGATCCTTGAGAAAGTTCACGTGGACGAAATCGCGGATAAACTGCATAGTATTATATAAACTCCGTATCCTCCCTAAAGCTGTATGAGAATTACCCTTGCTAAGCAACAAAAACCCCTGATAAAAGGGCAATGTATCGTTAATTGCAATGTCAAATACGCAAAATTAAGCAATTACGTCGTATAAAATAAATTGTTCTAATTAAAGATCCGTTTACGGTAACAATAATTTAGAACGAGTCATTCGGAAACAACCCGATATAAATAAGTATTTGGATGTATAGTAAGTACCGACTGTCCTAATTTCCGGGTGTATACTTTTTGTATTGTATACCTATTTAAGTGACTACGGGAAAGTAGGGTACAGTATATATATTGGAGTATACATTGTATATTTGTGAATTCATAAATCCGTTGTATGAATGTTCGATCGTAGCTCAAAAACTACTGAGGCGATTTTGAAAAATGGGGTGTTAGCAAAAATACAGTTAATGCTAGTTTTTAATAATTATATTATAGAAATAAAGATATACTAAAAATAAACTAGTAATTGGTTTAACCCGAACCTAAAGAACTAACTTTTATTCAAATGCCTTCTCATTATTTTGGAAGTTAAAGATCTTGAGATCTGAGTTACCTACGTAAAATTACGACATCGATATCAATCATATTACATAATTTCTGTTTAAACTTTTTAACTAGTTTTACTTCTTTATAAAAAAAAACCATTATATAACAGTTTGGATTACAATAATTACGCTTTTCATTTTACATAATTTCTATATTCATTGCTACATCAGTGTGTAGCAGTGGCGAAGGGTCATAGGAGAGAAGTAAAAGCAAAGAGTGTTTGATTACAATTATAGGCAAAAAGTATAGGCGTTTTCATAATGTTTTACATCTGCGATAACCGACATTCACACGGACGAAATCGTGGGCAAAAACAAGTAGGCTATATTTTATTATTTAAATAAAGGAGCCGTAAGAAAATTTACTCAGACGAAGTCGCGGGCAATAGTTAGTTATTCTAGACTTACAAATTTTCACGACATGCGACGTCAAGATTATTAATTGTCTTTGCAGGACGTGTTTGCGAATATAACGCGCTTTTATCACAATAGTTAATCGTACAACACTAACATTTAGGGTCGTTAACGTTTCAAGAGTAATCAATGATGTCAGAACCTCGTCGTACTGACTTCGCAGTGTGTTACCATCTTACAAGGAGTTATAAATAAAAATGATTCTTTGCTATATACCAGTGGCTGGCCTCATACAACAAAATTCCATCCGTCTGTCAGCAGTTCGGAACAATACCTGCTCTACCACCATAGTATAATGGCACAACCAATAGTGTATATTTTAAAAATAATGTAGTCACACAGTATTTTAAATAAACAATTCATTATGTCAACTTTTAGAAGCCCACTGCTGAAAAGCTGCTGGGTGCTTGGGTCTCCCCCAAGGGGGGGTTCAGCCGTAATCGCCATGGTTGGCCGATGCATGTTGGCGATCGCAGTAGATGTTATGGTACTCAGAAGGAAGCTGCTGCCCTTCCTCTGCTCAATATCACCCTGTCCTCTGGGTAGTAATGGGGTGGTGCTATTTGCGGCCGGCACCACACGGCTACGCCAAATACACCATTAACTAAAACATTATGAAAACGCCAATACTTTTTGCCTATAATTTTAATCAAACACTTTTTGCTTTTGCGTCTCACCTATGACCCTTCGCCACTACTACACACTGATGTAGCAATGAATTTAGAAATTAGGTATTTAAAAAGAAAAGCGTAATGTTATTGTAATTCAGACTGTTATATAATGGTTTTTTTTTAATTAAGGAGTAAAACCGGTTAAAAAGTTTAAACAGAAATTATGTAATATGATTGATATCGATATCGTAATTTTACGTAGGTAACTCAGATCTTTAACTTCCAAAATAATGATAAGGCATTTGAATAAAAGTGAGTTCTTTATGTTCGGGTTAAACCAATTATTAGTTTATTTTTAATTTATCATTATTTTTATAATATAATTAATAAAAACTAGCATTAACTGTATTTTTGCTAACATCTCATTAATCAAAATCGGATCAGTAGTTTTTGAGCTACGATCGAACATTCATACAACGGATTCACGGATTCACAAATATAAAATGTATACTCAAATACACACTCACAAATATGCATGCAATAGTTGTTCCTATTTCTTTTATTTTTAAGTATTTATAAAATGTAGATTTTCTTTGCATTGATGTCATCTGTTAATTTTCATTTTTACCAATCTGCATTCATTTCATTGTACCAGAATCATTTTAACTTTAGGGGATCGAAACTGTGTCTCCTTAACACAGGCTACTTTGTAGCCTAGCTAGGAGGACAGAGCTTCACCCACCATATTGTAGACTAAATTTCTGTGTTACCTATTATTTAAGAAAACAATTATGCGTGTAAATCTACAATCTGTTTTTTTTTAAATAAATAAATTATTATTATTATTATACTGTACCTACCCTACTTTCCCGTAGTCACGTAAAAATGTATACAATACAAAAAGTATACATCCGTAAATTAGGACAGTCAGTACTTACTATACATCCTAATACTTATTTATATTGGGTTGTTTCCGAATGACTCGTTCTAAATTATTGTTTCCGTAAACGGATCTTTAATTAGAACAATTTATTTTATACGACGTAATTGCTTAATTTTGCGTATTTGACATTGCAATTTCTTTTTTATTAATTCGCCTGTCATTTCTGTCATGTAGTCATGTAGTCGTGACGTGGCGTACTGGGCATATTTTGCTATGTCATCTGACAAGAAGAAAGCCAAGTCAAGAAGAAGTCAAGTAGATGGGAAGTAAGCATGGCGGTCCAAAGGTTAATATAATAATTATAACCACTAAAAATTGTGCTCTGTCTTTCCTACGGTAACAAACTAGAACAGAATTCAACTTCAGAACTATTAAACTTCAATTATATTCAAAACTAAAACCACATCAAACACTTGAGTTTACTATTGATGTGGTATTCAATAACAAATTATAGGTACCACACCGATAGGTGGATACAATGTACCAATTAGACGAGTGCGCAAACAGCTTACCTACGACACTACAAAGTCAAAGTCAAAATCAAAGTCATCAATCTATAATTTCAATTAGACCATTAACCACCACCACCACTTTTGACCACTTTTGAACGTCATATTATAAAATTTGAATTTTGTTTCGTATGAAGAAGAATAGGCCAGAAACTCCATACATACTCTTAAAATAAAAAAATTACAATATTTGCATTTACAAAAATTAAGAAATGGCAGCTATGTACATACAGCTATGTACAGACACCTAGTGTTCACATATTTATAATTAATAATACAGTAGACGACTACTTCTTTTATTCCAACAAACAATGAATAGTTTGTGAGCCAGAGAGAGAGTGAGAGTGAGATTACCTATTAAGTACAATAAAGAATAATATATAGGTATAAAGTATTTTTAGTAGTTTGAATTAGCAATCAGTTCGATTTTGTCTAGACTGTAGATTGTCCTATGGAGCCGGACCAGCATGTTCTCAAGCATTCTTATCTTGGACTTGGACTAGCGACCCGACCCGGCTTCGTATGGCCTATAGCCTTCCTCGATAAATGGACTATCCAACACAAAAAGAATTTTTCATTTCGAACCAGTAGATCCTGAGATATTAGCGCGTTCAACCAAACAAACAAACAAACTCTTCAGCTTTATAATACTATATAAGTATATATATAGATATATCTATATCTATATATATATATAAATACAGACAGACAGTTACAGTTTATTAATCACATTGTGGGTGTTAACTAAATTTGTTATGATTTGTGTTTCTTATTGTTAATTTATGTGATTTTACTATCAATTATTGTCTATTAATTCGAAACATGATTAATTGTGTGTGCACACTGATTTGTGGTTACTTTATTTCGATAATTGTTATCGATGGTTTTATTCAAAACAATTGTTGACACGTTACTTTGAATGTAAAACGAATTACTTTATGAAATCACTATTGTTTATTCATGACAATTATTAATGTGTTATTTGACTACAGATCTTATTAGATTCAGCACATTTTAGTGTTTTGTATCAAGTAAACGCGTGACGCACTTCCGTGCGCATGGGCAGACTTGTATGGAGAGGTTGCAAGGTGGGGGGCATCGCCTTATAAAAGAGCGTGCACTCCGTAAGTATGGCAGTCGATCCTCGGATTCGACTCAGTAAAGAGTTCCTGCTCCCGACAATACTGTCGGTTTACCTGGTACAGCGCTGCTGTATATTCACATAGCTGTATAGGCTTGCTGCTAGCGAGCGATACACTTTGTATTTGGGTGGCTTATGCTACTGTACGAACTATGAACCTTAAGGGTTTGTTCGTTTATCATTGGGTGGCTTATGCTACTGTACGAACTATGAACCTTAAGGGTTTGTTCGTTTATCATTGGGTGGCTTAGGCTGCTGTACGAACTATGAACCTTAAGGGTTTGTTCGTTTATCATTGGGTGGCTTAGGCTGCTGTACGAACTGTAAACCTTAAGGGTTTGTTCGTTTATCATTGGGTGGCTTGGCCACTGTACGAACTGTGGGACCTTAATGGTCTGTTCGATTAACTGTATTGTTGCTGTACCTTTAACTTACTTTATTCCTGTTACTGATTACCATTTGTATTGTGTGTTTCTGTACTAATAGTGTGTAATTGTTTTTACAGGTCTTGTTTATCCCTAATAGGATAATGGGAACGCCTATAGTCCTGACGATGTACTATACCGCTCGGCACTCCTCCTCGATCGCACCTGACGATCCTACATATAATATAGTATTAGATATAATCTTCTAACTTATAATATGCTTCCTTATAATTTGCTACCTTTTGGAAGAGGGCATTAGATTTAATTAGATTCATCCCTACATATTATAAACTCTAGTTTCTGTTCGTCCGGGCTGGTCCGGGCTAATCTCCGAACTGATAATTGAAATAAATTATTTGACTTTTTGAGTTTGAGTAGGCAATCTTTAAGTGTGTTTTATGTTTATAAATGCACACACATGTATCGACAATATAAATGGGACTGGTGGTTTTGTGAAATTCATTTTGTAAACGCACCCTTAATACAAGTAAAATTAAACAAAAATAATTGATAAGAAAAATGGCTTCATAATGCTAACTCTTAATGCTGACTGTATATGTCATTAAAATAGCGTCATACATATTATATAAGGTATGTATTTGTACGTTTCCATGTATGTAAGGAATATGGTCGACCTTTTACTTCATCCACAAGCCTCGCTGCGCTTCGCTAAGCCTCTTATTGCCGCAACACTATTTGTCATTTAAGTGTAGACAAGATACTAGGTTACTTAAGAAATAGAACGGAACAGATTTATAGTAACTACCTACTTACCTATAGGTATACATTACATAGAGAATTTGAGTAATATTGGCACTGAATAATGGTTTATAAGCATACATTCGTAAAAATAAAATAATGCTGAAGTATACCTAAATGATTTTTATTTTTTTATCTTGCCTATGCTGTCGTGCCGCCGGCAAAAGCGTCCCCAAACTCCTTCTAGGAACTTTTGCCCAGCCGTCAATGTGCATGTGGCTTTTTAAGGTGCGCGGCGGAAATTCTCATGGACTTTCTTCGTCGCGGGGATGACGGAGGGGCATGCCGGACATTCACCGGCTAAAACCACTACGGTGATCCACCTCTGCCTATGGCCAGGGGTGTGGAATTCGCGTAAGTATTTACCGCTCCCCCGACAGGCCTTGATTCGCAGTTCCTCAACGGGCCCATTTAAGTCTGGCAGCCTTTTCGCCTACGTATGTTATGAATTCTGTCTTGTATTTTCACACCCAGAAAGCTGTGCTTCATTACACGTTAGAAAACCCCAAGGTTGAACTTTCGCGACTCGGTGAGTGACCAGGTCTAAGCACCGTAGCTTAGGTCGAGCTGGGCCTGTAGACAAAGTTCCTTATCTATAAGCGTTAACGCCAACGGAAAAATCAAATTGTATGCAGTTGGCATATTTGCATCACGTGACATCGCGTAAGCAAACGTCAACTCCATACAATTTCATTTTCCGTTGGCGTTAACGCTTATAGAAAAGGGATTTTGTCTACAGGCCCAGGATACACATGTCGATGAGTTTGCGCTTTAGTGAGATTGGCAGATCACCCTTCATTAGCGTCTTCACGGACCAGTAGGTTTTCTTGGCGTAAATTGTACCTAAATTATTTATAATAATATATAATAATAAAGTCTAATACAGTCTTGTATATTATCCCAGAGGCATTTGCACGAGCGCATGTATTAAATATAACGTAAATTCGAACGATTTTTAGGTAGGAAAAATCCGTTTTCGTTTCGTTTTTATATGATAACCTCAATTAGTATTACCAATTAATATGAATAAAGCCTACAAACTAAGTAAATATTAGTTGCGAAATGGATATTCTTAAAAATTGAGCGAATTTACGTTACTTGAAATCTAAAAGCACTCATTTCGATTTAAATCTTTACCTTTATGAAAATTATTGGAAAGATATTTAGAGTAATATCTTTCCAATATGTATTTTTGCAGTAATTTTCATTCTTCATGATACAGTTATCCCTAGTTTACCTAGGCAAGTTGCTTGAACAAACAAGGAGCGATATTATTATTTTACTACCTAATCAGAGATAATGAAAAAGATCAATAACCCACATAATTCATGTATGTACCACATAATACCAATAGGCCTATTGTTGTAAGAGGATAGTCCGTTGTTTGGTGTCGTACAGTATTCGACGAGCCCGATTGAGTAACATTATACCGTGAACGTAATCGAATGAGAAACCTTTGATATACTACCTTTGGGATTGTCGATTCTACATTCACATTTGACTGACTGATAAAGAGATCTGGTTTTGTATGATTGTTTGTAATAGATAATTTCGGGATAAATATATAAATTATGATAAATTAGGGTTTTCGTGGGGGTGGGGAGGGGTATGGGTAGCGGGAGGGGTGGGGAAGTGGTGTTGCGGGGAGTAGGGTATGGGAAGGGGGAGCGGAGTACAGGGGAGAAGTGGAGGGGGAGTGAAGGGGGGGAGTTTTAAAACAGCCCCTGTGAAGGAAAAGTGGCGGAGCCCCCCTTTTTGAGAGATGATTAATTTTTATTCTAACCTAACTTTCAGAGTTTCTTGTAATAACACCTATTAAAAGGTCGAAAGAAGTAAAGAGGGCGACAAATAAAAAGCGATTTGGTTCACGTCACAGTTCTAACCTAACCTAACCATGTTAACCATGCCGGATCCTCCCTAGAAGGATTACCTAATATATGTATGTAGTATAATGAATTACAACCTAATCATCCGCTAAACGGTCGACTAAATTGTATTCATCCGTTTAGCGGACGACTATAATACACTTCGTTAAAAAATACTAGGTTTTAAATATTTAGTAAAATATAAAATAGTAGAATAATAAATTACCCTAATTTCTGATATAGTACACAAAAATTGAATTATTAATGATTTAAAGTAAACGCCTGTATTCTTATGCAAAAATAGTATCGTAAAAAAAAACCTTTACTATTGAAATCTGGCTTTTCATTATAACTTAGTTAAAAATTTCTTGACAACATGAAACTTTTATGTAATCAAAACACGTAATTGGGTACTGGACACCCATAATCAATTGACATACTTTTGATGAGATGAACTGGCAAAACGTGTATCCCCCATGGATTTTGTATGGCCATAACTAAAAGCATCGTCACCCCTTAGCCAACTCAATTGACTACCTATTTATTCATTGCAAAGCAACTAAAAATTGAAATTTACAGTTATTTGAAAGTTAATCAGGTTTTCAAGGTTAGTATTAAAAGTATTTTTTTTGAGAAGTTATGTCAAAAAAGTGTAATAAGTAATATTACTGCCAAACTTTTCCGTCATGCTTAGGCCGCATCTGCGTGTATCGTCACGATGCTTCGCGCCATGACACGATACACGCAGATGTGACCGACCATTATCGGCTATCGTTGCGATCATTCGGGCCGCATGTGTGTTATCGCGCGGGTAGCGGTACGTCAAAGGGTTTTAGCGCGCTAACATACCGCGCTGGGTCAGATCATCATTTCGGCCGTTGTTTTCGATCAGTTCAGACGATTGCAGGTGACTGTTTAAAAATGGAATGGAGCGATGAAATGGTACTGGAATTCCTCCATAAATTGTTAAGCTAGGCCCATCACATGTGATTAAAAAAATATGAAACACATAACAAAAAAGACAACCGCCTTCAAAAAGTAAAAAATAACTTTCAATTCGTAAGTCGGCGGCTTTGGTTTTGCTTGTTGTTTTGTATTGCCACCGACTTGCGAATTGAAAGTTATTTTTTACTTTTTGAAGGCAGTTGTCTTTTTTGTAAAATTTTTTTTTTTTTTTCGTTTTTTTGTGCTTCTCATCATAGAAATTTAAAATTAAAAATTATATTTTTTAGCTTGCGGAGCAGCTTTTATAATTCCGGAAAATTAATCGTCCATTATTATCATTCATTTTTGATGATATATTACAATAAAACACTCGTAACACAATTTCTATAAAATAGGAATTTTACCGTGCTAATAGTATTTACGTTACAGTTCGGTGGCGCCCTCTGAGATTAGTTTTGCCTAAACAATCCTATTACTTTATTGTGCACTGAACTGTTACTAGGCTAAACACACAAAGCCAAGCGTGCTCAATTACTCATAAAGAATACGAGCAGTTCGTAGTACTCACGGCATCGGTACATTAGTAATGTGCACCACATGCAGTTTACAAAGCGGCTAACTACGGTTTAAATTGGTGTCAACCTCTGCAGTTAAACGCAGTTCAATTGTGTTAGGAACAAGTTCACTGCTATAATTTAACGGAATAGTATTTGAACTCGGAATCTTTGGCATTAAAGTAAATTAATTGGGGTTTTCAAAATGTAAATTAAACACATAAATAGCATTCAGGTGCATTCGGTTAAGTGAACATAGTTGGGAAAAGCCGAGGCAGATGAGGAGTTCTAACAGAACGAAGTAACTGTCAAAAGTTGACGACACGGTTGGCGAGAGTGGTTGAGCGATTGAATGCTGCGCTGCGGGTCGCGGGGTACGATTCCCGCACTGATCAAATATTTATATGGCCTACAGATTTGTTCCGAGTCTGACTGTTTGTGTAAGTGAGATTAAATCAATTAAGTAATTCCTAGTGTGGGCAACGTGTTTTTTTAAATGAAAGAAACGAAGACAGTTCTCCTATTTTTCGAAGTAGGTACTTGTAATGATTTTGTACCTATATTTGAAGTTGATTCACACATTTTTTTTTTGCTAAGCATATATTTGGGACGTATAGTGACGAGCACATCAAGCTACCCTAATCTGTCAAGTTTCTTTAATAGTTTTTCAACTTTATAACAAAATAATAAAGTTCATGCTCGATTGGGAAAAATTGAAAATACTTTGAACTTTTATTGTTAGATAGTAATGTCACGCAATTTGCATATCCAATTACCTTGACGTTATTAATTTAATTACTGATTGTGACGCTACTTTTAGAAGCCGTGTGGTTCCGGCTGCGAATAGTACCACCCCATTTCTACCCGTGGGTGTCGTAGATGGTCACAGAGGTATATAGTGACCAGAGGATGGGCAGTGGGCGTCTAAAGGTTGACATGATGATGATGATGAAGCTAGTTTTCACTAAACTAAATCCATACTTCCATATTAATACCTAGTCTTGCCATAAATATTGTCACGAAGAAAAATTTTTTTTTTTATTGCTAATAATATTTATTACATAAATATATTATATAAATATAAAACAATTTAAAATATAAAAAGCTTATTCGAAGTGGTCTCCATTGGCTGCAATACAGTCCTTTAAACGTTGAGGCCAGTTATCAATAGAAGCACGCACTCTTTCCATGGGAAAATTCTTCACTGCCAATCGTATGGATTGTTTTAGGGACTCCAAATTATCATGGCGTTTAGAGCAAGCCGTACTCTCTAAAACTGACCATAAATCATAATCCAGCGGTTTAAGATCGAGACTAGACGATGGCCAGTCTTCAGCTCTGATGAAGTCCGAAACGTTCACTTCCAACCAAGACTGCGTGGACCGAGCTTTATGACCCGGCGCCGAGTCTTGTTAGAAGGACCATACTTGGTTATTGAACATGGTGTTGTTAAGAGGCTTAACTACTTTCTCAACAATGGTATCTTGATACACTTGTGCCGATGTTTTGATACCTTTTTCACAAAAATATGGCTCAGTCTTCATAGCTAACACCCCACCAAACCATCACTGAAGCCGGATAATGCCCACGTTGCACTCTGTCGACTAATTGGGAAGCTTCCTTAGAGCTTTAAGCATAAATACGGTCATTTTGTTTGTTAAAATGTTGCTCAATTGTAAAGATTTTCTCATCCGTAAACAAAATTTTTCAGTGACGTCCCTTTGCGTACCGCTTCAGTAGTTGTTTCGATTTTACCACCCTATTCTTTTTTAAATTATCAGTTAAAAAATGACCAGTGCGTCTCTTATAGGCTGCAAGTCCTAAGTCATCTTTTAAAATACGCGACATGGTTCTGGGTGCTATCTTCATCTCCCGAGATAAAATCTTTTGCTTTCGGACAGGATTTCTTCGAATTCTTTCCCTTACTGCTTTGACCACCTTTTTCGTACGAACACTACGTAGACGGTCAGATCTTTTTCTGTCACAAACAGAGGAGGTCTCATTGTACCTATTAATAGCCCGGTACACAAACATTTGACTAATACCAAGTGTATGGAGAGTTTTAAAAATTGCATTTGGCTCCATAACAACTTTGTGTAATGCAATCACAGCGATTCGGTTCTCTTTCTCACCCCACTTCATTTTAATATCGCAAAATATTGTACAATGTGTTGGCGCCAAAATTAGAAAACTCAATAAACAATCGTATAAAAATGACAGATTCCAAATTCAAATGTAATATCTTTCTTATTTTTAACTGTAACAGTATTTATGGCCAGACCACAGAATACTTAATGCCAGACTAAGTATTAATATTAGAAATGCGAAAGTAACTCTGTCTGTTACGTTTTCACGATAAAACAGCTGAACTAATTTTAATGAAATATGGTATGAAAATATCTTAAACCCTGGGGAATAACATAGGCTAACAATTATAATTACCTACGTAACTTTTAATTCGCGACTTCGTATGCATCTGCGATAACCGACATTCACGCGGACGAAAGTAAACGCGAGCAAAAGCTAGTGGTACATAATTATAAGTAACAATAGAATAAGTCCTCTTACATGGAGTTACATTAAATCGATTTATAACGGTTAAAAGAATGTGGCAACGGCATTTCCCTTTTGACTGTTGATACCAATTGTTTGACATCAATTTTTGTTATCAATTAACATAAAAACACTCAATAAAATAAGTTGTAAACAATAAAAATAATAAACACTTTATGGTCTGAAAAACTCAGATTTATCAATACACAGAATAACTTAGAAACCTAGGCATTCACAAAATAAATTATATCAAACGGAAAACGACTTCTCAAATGGAATTAACTAGAACATGATATTAATCATTTCTATGAAATTCACGCCCAACAAGAAAAAGTAAATCTTTCCAACGTTCCTAATGGGCGAAAGTAAAAAGTCACGTACACCCGATACTTTTACTTTTTCATTATTTTAATCTGATTTGTGACTTATGGTTGGAGACATCTATTAAATTAACAGGTTAAAAAGAAAAATATCCACTGCTTTCTAGTGTTCGTGCTTGTACTAAAATAGGTTCCCTTTTTAGAATCCGTAGTCCGTCGGTTTGTCGGTCTGTCGGACTGTCAATCTGTCGGTCTGCCTGTCAGTCGTTCTGCCTGTCTGTCGGTCTGTCTGTCTGCCTGACAGTCGGTCTGTCAGTCTGTCGGTCTGCCTCTCTGCCTGTCAGTCGTTCTGCCTGTCTGTCTATCTGTCGGTCTGTCTGTCTGCCTGTCAGTCGGTCTCCCTGTCTGTATGTATGTCTGTCAGTCTGTCGGTCTGTCACATAGCTGTCTGTCGTGTGTGAGTCCGACCCGCGCTTGGCCGGGTTTTTTCATAATAGTGGAGGAAATACCTGGGAATTTTCCACAGTAAGTTATCGTACGAAGAATGTCGAATATTAATGAAAAATAAAGCTTAGAGAAGTTATCCAAGCTGTTCATGTTTATCTATACTTGTTTATATAAGGCATTGTTTATACACTTGGGAGCAAATAAATCGAGCCACTTCCTTTTTCACGCATTATGGTAATTATTTTTGGTATTAAGGAACGCATCGATTCGAAACATATATCGCCTAAAAGGGTATTTAATAACCTTTACAATGAGGGTAGTTAGTTGTCAAAATTTCATTTTTATTAAAGTTTAAAGGGTAGAATAAAATTATCGCATTTAATTTGCTTATGACATTTTTATTGTACTCTGTTAAGAAAAGATTAAATTTGAGGTTTTTGTTAATCATACCCATATTACTTGTTATTGTTGTCTTTATCTGTGTCTGTGTAATCAAAATAACCTGATAAAATGGATACTACACCGACGGAAGCTGCCCAAGTTGTAGCTTTACTTGAGGTTGGACACGGACAACGTGAAGTGGCACGCAGACTTCATTTGAGTCGTTCAAAGGTACAGCGGGTATACCGCAGGTATCTGGAGACTGGTGCTTTTGTTCGGCGACCTGGAACTGGCCGACCACGGGCAACAACAGAACGTGACGACCGCTTTATTGCAACCAATTCGTTGCGCGACCGTGGACTTAATGCTGTTCAGCTACAGCAAGCGTTACGTGACGTTCGAGGAGTCGCAATCAGTAGGTGGACAGTGAGACGAAGACTAAAAGAACGAAATTTAACATCACACAAACCAGCAACTGGCCCAAAATTGACTGTAGCTCATCGCCGATCTCGCTTGGAGTTTGCTCGAGAACACATTAATTGGACGTTAGAAGACTGGAGGTCAGTTTTGTTTTCTGACGAGTCAAGAATCTGTCTTTTTAGCAATGACTGGAGAAACCGAGTGTATAGACGTCCTGGTGAAAGATTTGCCCAATGTTGCATTCGAGAAACGGTGAGTTTTGGTGGTGGTTCTTGTATGGTGTGGGGAGGAATTTCTCTAGACGGAAAAACGGAACTTGTCTTCGTCGACCCCGCCAACGATGGCAGTGGTAGACGTGGATTAACAGCTGACCGATACATAACTGACATTCTTGAAAACCACGTAATGCCGTATGCTGGTTTTGTCGGAGAAAATTTCTTGTTTATGCATGACAATGCGAGACCTCATACCGCGCAGATCGTTACGGAATACTTGTCTGCGATCGGGATTCAACAAATGGTATGGCCAGCACGAAGTCCCGATTTGAACCCGATCGAACACCTATGGGACGAGCTAAAACGGAGAGTCCGAGCCAGGGTTCCCGCTGTTTCATCCATTCCCGAGCTTAAAGTCGCTGTGCTTGAAGAGTGGGAGAACATACCACAATATGTCATCGTAACGCTGATCAGATCGATGACTAATAGGCTACAAGAATGTATCAGGGCCCGGGGGGGTAATACCAGTTATTAAGAATATTTTTTTTGCAATAATTTTGTTTTTTATTGTTTTTATGGACTGTTTTAGCCCTACTAAATTTTCTATCAAAATTACCATTTTTCTTGCAGAGCCAATAATTTATCATTCAATAAGGTTATTATTCAATAATTTACCCTCATTGTAAAGGTTATTAACTAAACTTTTAGGCGATATATAGTTCGAATTGATACGTTCCATATTACCAAAAATATTTACCATTTTACGTGAAAAAAGGTAGTGGCTCGATTTATTTGCTCCCAAGTGTATAATAAAAGACTTATAACAATTATTGTTATTTTGATTAGGTGTAAGCCGATTGTTTATGTAGACTTTCCTATTGTTCTTCCAATTTTCCCTTTCTTTATTTGTACCAAGGACTTTGTTATGTCTAAGGCCGATATAAATAGACGTTACCTCACGTACTTTGTCAAGTTGTGTTCTCGTCTCCATCTTACACTTGTAGTTTGTCAGTTGTGCAACAGTGACAGGAATAATGCACGTGTTAGGAAACGTTTACTAATCTCCGCTTACCGCTCTAGAAATTTCAATTGATTAATTAACAATGGACTAATTCTCCACATAAATTGAGTTAAAAATTGCTTAACTGCGTATTAGCTAATAAATCCCACTTGTAATTATATCTGGTATACAATTTTAAACACTATTAGAGACGTATTTTAGTTCATTATAAATTAATAAATTTTAACTACTAATATTTCTGCCTTCTTTGCGCTAAGACTGTAACCATGAGTAATGAAATAGTGACATCTCATTTAATAATTTTCCAGGTAAGTTATAGTCAAGTGCATTTGAATCATCATCTGCCTAGCCTTTTCCCAAGAATGTTGGGGTCGGCTTCCAGTCTAACCGGATGCAGCTGAATACCAGTGTTTTACATGAAGCGACTGCCTCTCTGACCTCCACAACCCAGTTACTGGGTAACACGATACCCCTTGGTAAGAATGGTTGTCAGATTATCTGGATCCTGACTACCTATAACGACTGTCAAAGATCTATGAATGACAACCGGTACCAGCGGTTTTACGTGCTATCCGAAGCACGGAGGGGTCTCGATATGGATATGGATGGTCATCCATCCATGAACCGGCCGCGGCAAGCGTAGCTTAACCACCATAAGCGATCGATCTGCCACGACCACCTCCTCAAGTACATTTGAATGACATTAAGTATTTTACACAGAGTAACCTTTCAATGACCTTCGGAGCACAAAAACTAAGCGAAACATTCAACTCTGTATACCCAAAAGGGTCTGCGTTAACACCAGTAAGTGTTTGTTTGACAGCCTTCCTAGTTTAAGAGAACTTTACTGACAACGCTCCATACAAACGACTCTCGGAATATTCTGGTAATTAAGTAATTAAAGTCAATGTTTGTGATAAGTAATTCACTAATCTAGACTTGTGGTTAGTCAGTTTCCCGTCTGATTTTGAGTGAGGAAACGTTTTGAAATTCATTCATTCAGTCTACAAAATATATCATATATATTATATTATCTACAAAATTTGATTAAGTTTAATTACATACTGACTGATTCGACCGAATACTTTTGTATGGAGCGCACTATCGGCAAGTCCTCTTAAGAATTCAGCCTGTATCTTGATCAGATAGATTCCATACTAAGCAACGAATTCAATTCCGAACTTTTTCTTCAGAAGTCTGTATCTCTCTTTTGGAACTCTGTATTTACAGAATCTACTTCCCAGCTTCACTGCGAAGTGTTGGGCGTTTCTGGAACTAGTTTAATTAATCTAACTTTTGATCTGTAGAATAAAAAGTGCTGACTCCAATTTTTTCTAAGTAATTTTAATTAATGATTTTTATTTTTCTTTAGTTTTTTTCAAGACATACTCGTAAACTATTTTCAAACGACTTGAAAAAGAAGGAGGTTCTCAATTCGTCTGTATGTTTTTTTTTTTGTATACCTATTTGTTACGCGATTTCTCCGGCAAATGTAAAGCGATTTAAAAAATTCTATTTTTGATGTATAGGGTACGCCTCAAGGGCGGTCCCATATAAATTTTATCAAAATTGATGCAGCACTTTTTGAAAAAAAAAAAACAGAAAGCAAAAAAAATACATGGATGACGTTGTAATGTTCTCACCTTGTACTTTCAATTTCTGTTTTGACTGTGTTGCCATTTCTTAATGGATTTGGATGAGAAGGAAGTACTAAAAAGCGAAAAATAAAAAAGCTTTTTTAAAAAAGACAACCGCCTTCATAAACCAAAAAATGAAAAATAACTTTAAAACAGAACACACATGACTATAGTTTCGGTTTCGTAGTCGGTGGCTTGGGCTGTTCTATTTGTTGTTTTGTATTACCGCCGACTTCCGAAACTAAAGTCATGTGTGTTCTTTTTTAAAGTTATTTTTTACTTTTTGGTTTTTGAAGGCGGTTGTCTTTTTTGTAAAAAAGCTTTTTTGTGTTATGTTAATTTTGTTTTACGTTTTTCTATTTACTCTTTTGTTTTAGTCTGCATCTGTCAATTATATTTTTCCTAATCGTATTATTCTTCTTCTCAGCATGTCGATGACAAACACGAATATGTCATATATGTATGTTACATGTATATGTATGTGAGTGTGTATATGTGCGAGTGTGTATGTGTGTGTTGAGATTGTTTTTGTCAAATTCCTTGTCTGGCCCAGAATTCAGCCACAGCAACGCCATTCGCTGATGCAGTCATTAGGTCTGGACTTAAGCAGGTGACAGGCGGCGCAATATAAAAGGTGGTCTGCGGGGAGACGCCACACAGGCATGGAAGATTGGCATCATCTGAAAACCTTAAAGATTCTCTTGTCGTATATCGCATTAAATTAAATTTATTTTAAATTTGTTTTGAATTGTTTATGATTGTCTCTCTCTGACCTCTTTTAACGCGCACAACTTGTTACATTTTTCTCACATTTGTGTCCCGTAAATTCAACATGAATGATATAACCTATTTTTGGAACGAAGTTCCTTATCGCGCGTTGTGAAAGGGGGCTAGACGGAAAAAATTCTTACGAAAAGTTGTCACGACACTTTTTTGCTATTTTTTTTACTTCACAAACGCAAACAATTCGAACAGAAAAATTGAATCGTTGGAACTGTCAAATAGAGTTCATTATTAGTTGAATGGCGGCTTTTCTATGAAAATATTGGAGCGAATTAAAACCTTATTTTCACACATTAACCGTGAAATTCGGTTGCACATAGCTCCTATTGTCCGGTCGGGCACCAGCCTATACGTTTCTCAGAATAATTTTATCATACCTAGTTTGGTAAAATTTCAATTTTTAACCGTTTACGTTTACAAAATAAAGTACGAATTCGCTTTTCGTAGAATATGTTTATGTATTTAAAGGCGGCGCGGCGAACTCTTTGAACTAGGTACCTACGGCGATATGTTTAGTACCTAAGTTTATTCGCTCAAATAGTGGCGGTACCTACCTCAATGACATCGGAATTATCATTGCGTGATAATTCCGATGATAACGACCTACGAGATAAGTCCACCTTTCACTGTGAGACTGTGTGGATTGTGAAAACGAGTGTAAATTTTAAGTCTAGAATACGTAGGTTAGGTAGGTAGGTAGTTACTGTACCTACTTCTATGTTTTGTTTAGTAGGTACCTATTGAAAGTTTCGGTTTGGTAATCATGAGCTTTCTATCGGTCGCGGTCGTCAGTAGGTAACCACTGCACCTTATCGCTCTAGGTCACAGAGTACTTTTCTCTAGGTTTTACTAGCGACAATAATATTTTTTTTTATTTGATTAAAATGTTTTGGTTTAAATTAAGCCAGTGGGAGCTTAGGTGGGTACCTAGGTAGGTAGTGGTACTTACTTTTATCATTGGCGAATTATTTGTAGTTGTAAGTAGGTAAGTGAGTAGGTACTCTTTTGCTAGAAAAAGAAAGGCAGGCAGGCGTAGGTACCTATAGGTGCTATAGGTAACCTATTTAAATAAATTAGAGCTATTCACAAACACAGTTTTAATCAACTTTGGCTTAATTAAAAAACTTACCTATTAGGTATAAAATTTACACTTCCCTGTATCGAAGCAACTGCTCAATATGGAGTCCATTTCGCTCGATACATAAACGGGCACGTTTAATTAAATTGTCTTTTAATTACATTATATTTGTTAATAATAATAAAAATATTATTATAACTTAAAAAAAATAAAATTTTATTACAATTCCTTCACTAATTAATCGAAAGGAACTTCGTTCCATCCGGGTGTCCCTTGACACCTCTCAAGTTTTTTTTTAATTATCTATTGTTTTTTAAGAGAGGGATCATGGAGTTTCTTGCTCGTTCTTTTCCAAGAAACCTACTGTTTGGAATGAGCAACTAACCTCAACTTTCTGACTGACTCCTTGACAATTCAAAAGTGCCTGTAAATGGTTTATTTGAAATAAGCAAATGGTTTGAGTTAGAATTATTTAAAAAAAAAATTGTACCTGATATATCTGTGCCGCACACGTTTTGCAGAATAGCCTATCAGTAATTAAAATAATAAGCTAGTGTTGTGTTTTCGTAATCCCGCGGAAGGACTTTTGTGTATAGTAATTAAAATAATTAAGTTAGCATCGTGGCCGGCTAAAAATACGCAACCCAATCTTTCTCGAGGGGCCTTTAGTGGTTACTGAAGGTTTATGTGTAAAAAAGATAAAATAATAAAGTATTGTATTGAAACAGAAAACCGTGCTTAATAGAGGAAGAGGACAAGGGGAACCCAGCCTGAAGCCTGACAAGGCATTGGACAATGATAATGATGATGATAACAAAAAACTGCCTACCCTAAACTGCCTAGCCTTTTCCCAAATAGGTTAGGGTCGGCTTCCAGTCTAACCGGATGCAGCAACCGAATAACAGTGTTTTACATAGAGGGACTGCCTGTCTGTCCTACACAAACCAAATACGTAAAAAAAAAGAATGTTACGGGGTAACACACAATACCCCTGGAAATTGTGGTTGTCAGACTTTCTGGCTTCTGAATACTTATAACGACTGCCACAGGTCTACTAATGACAGCCGGGACCAACGTTTTTACGTGCTTTTAGAGGCACGGAGGGTATCTTGGTATGAAATGGATGGTCACCCATCTACGAACCGACCGCGGCAAGCGCAGTTTAACTATGATCGATCGATCCGGGGTGGCTTTTAGTTAGCCAGAAGCTCCTCGATGATAGCAAATTAAGACTAAGATTACAATTAAATCGTTAGTAAAATGTTAAGTTTGTTTCGCTCTAAAGTTGCTTTAAAAAGAAGAAAGTGTTAACAATAAATTGTTACGTAATTATTTTCTGATATTAATAAGAGCCGGTTTTACAATTGTCCGATAACTTTTATCTAAAGAATAATTACGACGGTTTTTTATTTTAAAATAGTAAAGATATCAAAATGCCATAATTCTATTTCCGATATTGTAAAATCCGCCCTAAATCATGATTAATCATTCCTTATCTAAAAAATACATATTTATGACAGTTTTTCATATCTGTCACTGAACTCCTGAACGGCTGACCGGATTTTGATGATTGTGTGTGTGTTTCAATGGATTAGAGAATGGTTTAGATTCACAATTGGACCCGATAGGTGGCGCTGCAGTCGAGTTGTAGGAATTTTGTCTTTTTGTCTTTTGTCTATTAAAATCTTGTCAAACTTCTAATTAAATCCATCCGCTATATTGGATCGTAGTCGTTGTTATCATCATAATATACCTAGCCTTTACCCAACCATGCTGGGGTCGACAACCAGTCTAATCGGAAGCAGCTGAAAACCATTTTTTTTTATGGAGCGGTTTCTGACTAGGACCCATAACGACTGTCAAAGATATACGAATGACAACCGGAACCAACGACTTTACGTGCTTTCCGAAGCACACTTTGCAATTGGGTACAAGACATCATTACCCAAAAATTCCAACACACAACTTTTCTTAATTTTAAAATAACTCTATTCACTGAAAACCCGATTATTTTATAATTAACTGTAAAATTTGATTTTTATTTCCTTTGAAATGAATTTATAAAGATTCAATTGAGTTGGCAAATAATAAACGTTACAGTTTGCTATTTCCATACAAAATTAATGGCGGAATCGTCTTTTGACTGCTCAAAAAATTATGTCAATTGATTGATAAAATTGTCCAGTAATAGATATTATTATTGATAAGTGTAGTTTAAGGTTAAACTACACTTATCAATAATAAGTCAATAATAAGTGTAAAAATAGGTGAGATACCAGCATTAGGTAATGCTGGCACTTCACTTAGCGTATTTACGTAAATATTCGCCTTATGAAGTCTTTGAAATGAAGTCGATTTTGTATTATCCAAATAAGGCGAATATTTGTACAAATACGATAAGTGAAGTGCCAGCATAAAACGGTATGTATTTAACACTAAAACCTCAATTCACCAATAACAGTATAGCAGAGAAGATTCATCCCAAAGTAATCATTCACCGCTAAATAAGATCACGTCTAGTGTTTTTACTGAAAGGAGAAGTCTAGTCAGTTCAATCGTGATCTGAATATAAAATCAACAATTTATGATAGCATGTAACTCGGTTACCGTTATAAAAAACATGGGGCTACTTTTGAGATCATTCGATTCTTAGCGCAGCTGTGTCTCTTCTTTTATGAGTACTCCACACAATATTTTTACATATTTTTGGGGTTCCAATAAAAATAAAAGAGAACGAAATATGTTTTTTATTGGTTATGTAAGTATGTGCGAAGAAATATGTTACATACATTTATTTTAGTTAGTGCCAGTAATCATTAATTTAATACTGAGGACCTAATCTGACTAATCGTAACATAAATTATTCACGTATAATTATATAATTCCTGTAAATGCAAATATTGTTAACATCGTTTTTAAAAGAGTAAGTATGGAGTTTCTTGCCCATTCTTCTCCATACAAAACTACCTTTTTGAATGGGCACCTAGAATCAATTTTTATTTTTTCTCATTTGACGTTCAAAAGTGCCTCATAATGGTCTAATTGAAATAAATGATTTGACTTTGACTTTGACTTTGACTAAAGTCAATCGATTGTTGAGTTCGAAATACCCCTTTTGCACATAGGTAATATTTATTTAGATTTAATATCTTATTTGCATCAATGGGTGAAAATAATTGTAGTATGTGTAAGTGTACATATTATCACTGAGATTATGTGATTTGTTTTTTCAATGTGTTTTTTTTTTCGTTATTTATGTTTTATTGGTTTTTGTGTTTTTATGTGAAGTTTATTTTTGTGATTTTATGTGATTATGTTATTGTTTGCGTGTGTAATCATTATTTTAATACTGAGGGAATACGTCGTGCGCGCGGAGTAAGTGTAAAAGAACGATACATTTTTGAATCGTCAATACCATACATACATATTATTTATTGAGTTTGAAGGCTTAATCCATTTCCAAAGGACGATACTATTTGTGCTTGTCATATAAAATTAAACCAAAATGCTATGGGATAGTCGTATTTCCGAATCGAAAATCGACTTGAATTCTGTGTGCCAAAAAAGTGGTAAACCTACTGATGTATTACTTACTTGTAGTTATTCAACTGCGTGTCTGTCATCAAAGAACTATTGTTGCAAAATTATGGGTTTGGTAGGTACTAAATATATTTTGTTACAGAATCTTCATTGTGCAAATTGTAGCAGATACAGTTATATTTTATTTATTTGTTATATTTTGAGTAAAATTGCACTTTCATCACTGTCATAATGTTCCTTACTCCAATTCTACAATGTTGATACAACTATAAACCATCTCAAAATGTATTCAACATTTATGACATCCAAAGAATAAACACCATAAAGTGCCATAAAATATTTTCGCTTTCGAGAATTTAATGTTTCCCGTCCGTTCAGAGGTCACATGGTACCTATACGACTGCCGCGTGTTGACCTCTATTTTTCTTGAACCATGCATGATTTACTTTCAACTTTGTTATGAGTAAAATCGTCATAAATGTAAAAAAGCCTTAAAATAACTAAATAGTTTTCTTAATGTTTCGGGCTAACTAAAGTACTTTTGAAAGTTAAAATTCGTACTTGCCTTAAGAACGTGTGATAATGAATTCCAAGGTACAGTAAACACTTAATGGAGTTGTGGAAAGTGATCAATCGTAAATGTTCTGTGTGAAGTTGCGTAGACGTCGAAGTCGCGGGACAGCGGTGCGGCGACGGCCGACTTCCACGGACCGCACGCGCTGACTGAGCTACGAGTGGCTACGAGCTACGAACTACGGGCTACGCGCTACGAGATCTGTACAGATATAGTGCGGGATGTTGGATGTTGCGATATTTGTTAAAGTTTATTCTACTATAAGGATTTTTTATTTATATATTATTATAAAATAAACTTGCATAAAAAATAAGTTAGTTATGATATCTTACGGTATCCTTTTTTGTGCACAGTTTATTTGCCTAAAGAATAACTGCAGTTTTACTTGAATAGTATGTTGAAAAGCTTGATTATTTTATGCAATTAATTATATTAAAGCTGCATTTACTTTTTTTAGAAACTATGGTAATAGTTATTATCCTTTTATGAATACCCAGTAGGCTATTGTAAAATAATTAAGATCCATAACGTTTTTCATTAGGTCTGACAGAGCAAGTTATTTCTATTTAAACTGGCAAGAGGCAACTCTTTACTTATAAAATGAACTGTTCTAAGTGAACAGAACTAACTTGATTGTTGTACAAACGGTAAGAAAACGGGAGAATGTAATGGAATCGACGCTCGACATCCGAACCGCCTACCACTTAAGACTGGTACATACACGCGACTCTCGAACAAAACTATGCCTAGTCACGACACTGTTCAATGGTTGAAATGTGTTATTGTACAATTAGTACAAGCTCTAGCAACCCACAAGGTCGTGTAGTGAAGCGCATTTTTAGTGACAAATCGGTGAATAACAATAATATTGTGGGTATATTATTGCAAGTAATTGTATTACACTGACAGTCAATTAAACTAGGAATGATTAATCATAAACATTATTCACTATTTGTTGTGTCTAAATAGCGCCACACTATTTGTCATCCATTGTTGGATATCCACGAGTTATCAATTAGTTATTCCTTTATATTTTGATGTCTGTTCAATAATGGTTTGTAAAATCACACCTTATATATTTTTGTGGCTGTTTGAGGGGCTCGGGACTAAGTAAAAGCAAAAAGTAAAAGTAAAGTAAAAGGTTAGTACAACACATAACTTAGAAACTATAGTGTTAGCACTTACATCAACCAGAAAAATAAAACAAAACTATTATTAAGTATACGCCACAGTGGCATGTAGGCGTATCCAATGCCCCAGTATGGAACTGTCCCACCTGTCCGCTATAGTGCTCAAGATGCTGTTGGGGCTGCCGCGTACCCTGCGCAGGATGGAGGCGCATCGCTTGCGCATGATGGCGTGAAAGCCATCTAATACCCGCTTCTGTGAACATGCCGGAAGCACTGCAGTAGTGCGGCATCCCCATCAACACCCTGAATGCATTGTTGTACTGAACGCGCAGAGCGTTGTATGCCCGCTGTGTGGTAGTTGACCCACAGACTGCATATATAGAATGACTGACAGTACGCTGTGAACAGCGTAGCCTTTACTTCAGTCAAACATAAAGCAGTGCTTGCCGCGGTCAGTCCGTCAATGGATGACCATCCATTTCATATTGAGATCCCTCCGTGCCTCGGAAAGCATGTAAAGCAGCTCGCTTTAATTTGTAGATCTTTGACAGTCGTTATGGATAATCTGAACCCAGAAGGTCTGACAACCAGCCTTACCAAGGGGTATCGTGTTCTCCAGTACTGCAGTTGTGGAGGTCAGATAGACAGTCGCTCCACTATATTAAGCTGCAACTGGTTAGACTGACCAGACCAGACCGTGTGGTGCCGGCCGCGAATAGCACCACCCCGTTTCTACCCGTGGGTGTCGTAGAAGGCGACAGAGGGATATTGAGCAGAGGATGGGCACGTCCTTCTGAGTACCATAACACCTACTGCGATCACCAACATGCATTGGCCAAGCATGGCGATTACGGCTGATTCCCCCCCCCCCCCCCCTCGGAGGAGACCTATGTCCAGCAGTGGGCATCTAAAGGTGGACATGATGATGATGGTTAGACTGGAAGCTGACCCCGACATAGTTGCGAAAACACGCGGGTGATGATGATAACATTTTTGTAGCTGTGACCTATATATGATTCGAAAATCATCATCATAAATTATCCATCTACTCCTGCTTTTACCAACCAATAACGTGCATACCACACAAATTCTGATGAACGTTAAACGCTGCTTACGCAATGTTTGAGATAGATAGTTAAATTTAAAGTTTAGAACTGTTGTGTGTATTCTGTGGTTCTCGGTATAATACCTCAGAGCTGGTAACGTCTTAGGCTGCGATTCCACCAAAGATGTGCGAGAATACGTAGCGAGGCACGTGCGTGAAAATTATCAATGACATCGCTTTTTTGTTCTTCTTTTGTATGTCATCATCATCAGCCGAAATACACATTCACCGCTGAACACAGGCCTCCCCCATACAAAATGTGGGGGAGGCCTGTGTATATAATACAAAAAGTGGGGGTTTGCCATAATTCCCACGCTTGCCTTCCTTTTTGGGATCGCAGTGAAGCTGTTAAATACAAGGAAGTCGCTGCTGCCCCACTTCTGGATTTTTCCCTTAGTCACCGTCTACGGCACCCTCGGGATGAGGATAGGAGGGGTGCTATTCTAGCCCAAACACCCCACCGGGGTGATTTTGTATGTCATTATATGTCAAATAAGTGGTCGGGCTACCTGATGTTAAGTGGTCTACCCTGCCTTTTTTAATTGGGTAAAAACCCACCACACTATTCCTAAACTCCTGCAACTCTTGAAACCCAGAAACAACAGTGGTGACCACTAGAATAGCGCCGATGCAATAAAGTTCAACGAGTCCAGGAGAAACGCTTCAACTGTTCTAGATCCCACGACGAAATAATTTTCGGTCCATCTGGTGGGATGCCTACCATCGCTGCGTCTTCTGGTTCGTGGTCGCCACTCGAGAACCTTTCTTCCCCATCGGTTATCGGTTCTTCGAGCGATGTGGTCTGCCCATTGCCACTTCAACTTGCATATTCTGAGAGCTATGTCGGTGACCTTAGTTCTTAAGTAAGTAAGTTAAGTATTTCTAAATTGTATCGCATTGTACTTAAGTTCATAAAGCAGCACAGAATTGTTCAAAGCACAAAAGTCTTAGCATTGCCTTTAAACGCAAGTCACCACTGTTTACCTAGTAAGGTAATGCGCCTCTCTACTGCTATTAGTCTAGTGCTTAAGCTAAACTAGTGTTATCCATGGCTAGTTCTACGCACATTCCTCGCTACCCATATTATCATCTCACGTCTCTGTTGGAATCACAGCCTTAATATTCCGTCTTCGTTCACACTTCGACATTGTTTTGTTCGAGTCAAGTTTGATTAAAGAAACTGTGGACAGTGACTGTAGAATTTTCATTTCGTTGTTGTTTCTGTGATATAATTTAACATTGTGACCGACATGTACTTCAAGGTCACTTCTCGTAGCTTATGCAAAAGTAAGTTGTATTAAAAACATGTTTATAGCCACAGAAGCATGGTACGGGTAGTACCTACCTATTTTAATTACACGTTTGTTGAGACTGGTGATTTTAACGTTACGATTAACTTTTCAACTGTGGAGGGGCTCGTGACTAAGTAAAAGCAGTATGGATCGATCGGTTATGGTTAAGCTACGCTTACTGTGGTCGGTCCGTGGATGGGTGACCATCCATGTCATACTGAGACCCCTTTATGCCTTTTGCTCCGTTGGTCATTCGTAGATTTTTGACAGACGTTCTTTTTTAGGTTTTGAGCCCGAATGTCTGAGAACCAGTCATACCTAGGGTTATTGTGTTACCCAGTAACTCGTTAGTGAAAGCCATGTTATCATACATCACTGGTATTCTAGTTAAACTGAAAGCCGACCCCAACATAATTGGGAAATGGCTAGGCAGATGATGATGATTGCCTTTTTGACTTTAGAGAATTCAAATTCATTTGCACGATTTTTGTCAATTAATCCGTCTGTGACTGAGCTGTTAATTATGTAATTTATAGAAAAATACTATTTTATTTAAAACTATGTTTAACACTACATAGGTAGGCAAGCACTAAAGAGAAAATATGATGTGAAAACTAACTCGGTTTTTAGAAAACCGTGTGTCAGAGAGAATGAATACGATGAATTACGATCACACTACGTGTATCCTGTTAAAAGCTTGCTTGAAACGATAACAAATGTTTTTATTTATTTTAATGACTAAGGCCGTATTTACACTGGCAAGTTGGCTGTCGTGTCCTATCGTGATACAGAACTGGCCAATCAGAGGTGTCTATCGCATCACAATGAATTGTGATTTCATTACTATAGGCCGGAAGGTGTCACGACACGACACAACACATGAATCAAAAATCATTTATTTGCCTTAAATGTGGTAGGTACAGAGATGGTACATAATAATAATGTAGAGTGCAAGGACACATTTCGCCATTTGGTGTTGGCATGCAAATGTCAACAAATAAAATGTATACAAAGTAAACATTCTGTAATGTGAATCCGACTTAAGACATAGAGAACTCCAGACACAAAACAGTTTTGTCTATCACAGATGAAAACAATCATCATCTGCCTAACCTTTTCCTTTTAATGTTGGGGTCGGCTTCCAGTCTAACCGGATGCAGCTGAATACCAGTGTTTTACATAGAGCGGCTGCTTATCTGACCTCCACAACCTAGTAACTGGGTAAAACGATACCCCTTGGTAAGACTGGATGTAAAATGAAACCATCAAAAATCGAACTAAAAAGCAATTTAACAAAAAGGTTAACGCAATGACTAAGCGATTGGCTGCTGCGCAGCGTGTCGAGATTTTTAAATATTAGAAGATATTAGTATTAATATACAGGGTGCGGATGACGATACGACAAAAATTTAAATACTGGTAATACTAGTTCATAATAATATTTTGAAACTATCAAATAAATCCTAAAAATGAAATTCAAAAAATAGTTCAGATAGGTATACTAACGAGCATATAAACGTAACCAAAATAAAACACCTTATGAAATATTGTTTTTATAACTTGTGAAAAGAGCGGCAACTTGTGGCGTCATAATTTAAATTATTAATGCTCAATAAAAACAATTACACCAAATTAGCAATTCCTACCATGATAATTTTTTGTGCTATTGCCATCCTCACGGAGTATGGATAGCATTTAAAGATAAAGTAGTTTCACAATTTTCTGAATCGCACCAGTAGTTCCGGAGATCAGCGCTCAATCTAACAAATAAACAAACTCTTCAGCTTTATAACATTCATCATTTCAGCCAAAAGACGTCCACTGCTGGACATAGGCCTCCCCAAGGGGGGGTTTTGCCATCGCCACACTTGGCAGGCGGGTTGGCGATCACAGTATGGTTGTTACAAATGCACAGAGAACGCTGCTGCCCATTCTCTGGTGAGTCCCTTATTCGCCTCTTACGACACCCACGGGAAGATATGGGATGGTGCTATTCTTTACGTCCGACACCATACGGACATGACACCATACGGACAGATAAAAGTTCAGCTTTGTAAAGCGTCTCTTTCCCACATCTCGTTACGACAATCTCTTTCTACCGCTCAATGTGTCATATTTACGCCCGGGCACTGTACTAAAAAGGCAACATGCCATTCAATATTCAATAAAATCCGTCAAACGCTTTGAGGCGTGAAAGCGTTTTAAGTCAAATCCTATTTGGTTGGCATATAAACTGAAGTTGACTGTCGCTTGTCGACGCAAGCGTTTGTGACGAGCAAAAAGATCCTCAGTTTTATTTCGGTTTCTGAAAGGCTATTCAATGTAATCTTACGTCAAGTAATTTAATTGGCTGTTGTTGTGTAAATGTAATTTAAATTAGAAACATGGATTTATTGATAAACATAGATTTATTGATTGGAGACTACTTTTTGGAGTTTGAGGTAAATAGGGCACGGTATATGGGTGGTTATCTCTTAAATATCTAAGAGTTAATTCTCGTAGTTTTAAGATCGACCGCATTCAATTTCAATCTGCCAAAACATTCCTAAAAAATCAAACATTTTGGTAAATTAGAATTGATAACAACACACACGCTACATACAAACATACACGTACCCACACACTACACTACACTACACATAGATTTATAAATCGTCTTAACAGACCCTTTGTCCGATACTTAGTTGAATGTCTTAAAATAATGAGTAAATAGTGTACAATAAAGTATCAAAGCAAGTGGACGTATTTCTTTTCTACATCCTAGAAGAAGTACATGAGGGTTCAATTTTGAATGAATGCATTCATTCAAAATTGAACCCTCATGTACTGAACACCCTTTATCTATTTAGACGATTTTTAAATCAACATAACACATCCACACAATACACTATACATAGAAGTGTATTGTGTGAATGTGTGTATGTAGTGTATATTTGTATGTTTGCAAGTTTAGTATAAAATCAATTCATCAATTTGAAAAGCCACAAACAATTAAAAAAGTGCTAAGTAAGATCGTATCTGTCAGATAAGAACAGAGCAGTAAAAGCTACGTTGTGTACATGATGTGCAGACACTTGGTAACTGGGGCATCCACATCATGAACTACAATGACCCACTGCAGCTGAAAGGTCTTGACTCGCCAAACATGCTTCTCAGAGAGGTATACACTTGATAGATAAGTAGATAGATTTATTTATTTGCTTAGAATGTAGGTTATTAATAAAAGTGTTACAATATTTTTTTCACTTCTCTTGCTCAAAAAGGCCGTCATTGTAGCATACCAGAGCGGGGATAAAATAGCATTTCATCCCCGGAACTTTTTCCCATTCTAGGGGAAAAAGTTTTTTTTTTTTTAATTTTTGTGTTTCAAATATGACAATGAGCCTACAAAAACGAAAAAGTCTTTAGTCATAAATAGAATAATCATGAATAAAGACTCGACTTATTACTATTTCATAAAAAAGAACCTCATTTTAATTTTGAAAATGGAACTAAAATCGGCGATCTCTGATAGAATGCATGCAATGTGTTGCGGCTACAGAAGAAACAAAAAAAAGACATAGGCGCGAAATCTTTATAATTTTTCTCTAATTGCAAATTGAATTGGTAGTGACCGTAATTAATTTTACAATAGTGAAAATGTCATCATCTAGTAAGAATGGAGACCCTAATTTACAAATAGAAGAGAAAGGAAAATAAATAATTTTCAATCTATTGCCGTCAAGGTCACAAAGCATTTATTTAAATACTTACGAAAAGTTTATGAAGTGGAGGACAGAAAAACGAGTGGATTCTCTTACAGAAGGAGTTTTTCTTACGTATTTCGATGAACTTTCCAAAAAATATCAAAGTTCAACGCTTTGGAGCACATATTCAATGTTACGAACAACCATACAGATAAGACATAATGTAAATATAAAGAAATATAAAGTAAACTACATATTTCATATTGTATTGGATTGTTTTATTTTCTCGCAATCGTAATGAAAAGTATAGTGTAACACACGGCGCTAAAATCCATTAAAACTCGGTTTCTATTTACTCCCTCGCTAAAGCTCGGGAGTAAAACTACCTCGTATATAATGGGTCATTTTAGCTCCTTGTATAACAATCTACTATTTGTTACTCCTTATACATTTTGCCTCATGGCATACAAAATTGTACACTTAGACTACTTAGTTACAATTATTCTATTTATATAAAACTATTTGATTGCTTTTTATATGAAAATGGTTAACTAAATAGACTTGTCATTAAAAAAATCTAATACATTTTATATATTAGAAGATTACATTAAATAAACGTAGTAATAACGCAAATTATTTGTATCAATCAAGTAGACTAAACCAGGTCCTGCAGTCACGGCCCAATAATTACAGTACCTACGTAGTTAAACTGACGGTTTTTTCCCGGGAAAGTTAAGGAATTAAAATTTGAAAGGTATGCTAACAATTTACCTTTCCTTTTTATGCATTACAGTTTATTTTTTTTAATGTTAGGGGCCTTTTGGCATCGTACAGGACCAATTTCGTTTCTTTTTTTATCTTTTTTATTTTACAATAATAATTCAACCTTGTTATTATTTGTGTGTTTTGTCCTGTGTGGGCCAGTAAATGCTTTTTCTTTCTTTCTCCTACCACATTGAAATTCATGATTAGTTGTTTTCTTATTAACTGCATTTTTCGTCTACTCTAAGACGAATAATTTCATCCATTGTGTTAGTATAGCCTGCTTGGTATTTAGCACTTTCAACATTAGTGTAATATCTAACGACCACTTCCATTAAGACGAGTCATAACGTATCTAAAGCATCTAAAGTGTCAAATACACTTTCAAGATAATTTGTGGTTAAGTTAGGCAGCTCTAACTTGACCTATTAAATTCTTCTGCTAAAGTTAAAATTTCTTTGTTAAAGCTTTTAACGACATCCTGACAAATAACTTTAGTTATCTACTCAGTTGTTTTAGATTCCTCAACAAACTTTGTACTTTCATGAGCTTTTTGCATAACAGAAACTTGAAAACGCGGTCTTTGTGTGTTTATGTCAAAAAGTCCAGCTTCCATAAATCTGTGCCGCATTTTGTTGGCGACGGCAAAATATTGAACCGAAGATTTACCCTCACTCATATTCTGAGCATCAAAATCATCCGATTCATAAAAATGCTAAATGCGTTTCGCGTGAACGACTCACAGGCACTGAATGGAATGGAGTGAGCGATGTAAAACTCGCGTGACACACATGAACGGAGCCAGGGATGAACTAAGAGACGAGTGATTCGCACTCACGCGTCACTGGCGACGTTATTGCACAGTTCGGGTGCCTTTTTTATTCATACGTGCCTGGTACGTTTGACATTTGACTGTTTACAGTAAGTTTTTTTATTTATTTTTGTGCAACACGAATTGAGCAACACATGTATCTACTAACCAACTTACAGTAGGATGTAGAACCTTTTCCGATGAGACTTAGGAGGTTGTTATTTCTATAATTTTTTTAAAATTCAAGGGAACATTTCAGCGTCCAAAATATACTAAAACTGAAACGCCTCATTTTAAAACGTAACTCAATAAAGTTCATAAAACTTGCATGTGGAGAATATGTGAATAAACGAGAGAAACATAAGTAAATAACCAGTTTAAGCATACATTGGGTAAAGCGTTTTCATATTTAATTTATTCGGTATAATCTGCTGATTCAAAACAATAAAACCACCCACCCATTGACTGCGAATATTTACCGCAAACAAAGAAACGCAATGTTTTGTTTTTCGGGATTTATAATCACCGTGTAGCGATGAATAAAGTCATAAAAAGAAAATAAGGATGAAGTGTGGAAGGTTGTTTCAGCATTAATGTGTTTGCTGTATGAATTGTATTTTAAGCAGAAAAATGTTTTTATTCGATATTTGTTGTACAAGGGTCAGTTGCTTCAAAACCTTAACTAAAAGTTAGTTGCTAACACGAGTTTAAACTACAAATTATATATTTAAAGCGAGGTTAAATTGCCATTTCGCAATTTAACCTCGTTTTTAAAATTTAATTTATCTTGTAGATAATTTAAGTAAATGCCATACGGATCTATCGATCATGGTTAAGCTTAGGCTTGCCGCGGTCTATCATTGGATGGGTGACCATCCATTTCATACCGAGGCTCGGATCCTCTATGCCTCGGAAAGCATGTAAAGCTGTTGGTCCCGGCTGTCATTCGTAGATCTTTGTCACTCGCTGTGGGTAGTCAGAAGCTATGAAAGACTGACAGCCAGTCTTACCAAAGGGTATGTGTTACCCAGTAGCTAGGTTGTGGAGGTTAGACAGGCAGTCGCTCCATGTAAAACACTAGTATTTACATGCATCCGGTTAGACTGGGAGATGGCAGATGATTGTCTAATTTTACCTCGCCTACTAACTAGTAGTCTTTCATGCAAATGGACGTTACTGGATTATTAGAACAATTGGGTAAGCAGTAAGTAATTGGATTTTGACGTGACAACGTCTTATAATTCGATAGAGCCGGCTGCACGCACGAAAAAACATGACTCATGCGGCGTTACGGCGTTACCTCGCTCTGAGGCGTTCCATGTAAGGCTTGAAGTGCAAGTGAGAGCGCGGAATGAGCGACAAAGAAGCACAATCGGCCTTTGCGTTCGGCAGCGTTCGACATTCGTCTCTCTCCTACTTGAGTGAGCGATGCGTCTGCGTGGACAGCTTCTATACTATAGTACATTTACATGTTTTGATCGAGTATCAAGTGCAGTGAAAAGTGAATGTGGTGTCAATTGTTTATAGCAACGATAATTACAGCGATAAAGGTAATGATTCTTTCGCGTTGTCACGTTCAACTATCGTCAGTAAACCGACTTTACAGACAACCAATTTTTTTTTTGTCTTGTGGTGCCGGCCGCAAATAGCACCACCCCATTTCTACCCGTGGGTGTCGTAGAAGGCGACATGGGAAAATTGACCAGAGGATGGGCAGCAGCGTCCTTCTGACTACCATAACACCTACTGCGATAGCCAACATGCACGTCAAGCATGGCGATTACGCTTTAACTTAACGACTGTCGGGCGAAAGTGTTGAAGGTCACACCTCCGCTGCTTATGTCGGACTGTGTAACATAAGACATTCGAAAGGTTAACCCCCCCTTGAGGGAGAGGTTACATGATGACACTAAAGGTTGACATGATGATGAATTTGATTTATGTATTCACCTATAATGACGCAATAGCCGTAACTTCTTTATTCATTTTTATTGATGCAATATATTTTTTGTATCATTTTTAGTTCTTCTTCTTTTCGAATTGATGGTTGTGTTCTTTTTTTGTGTTAGACTACTTGGGCCCAGCAGGTAGCCACATTAATCGCAGCATTAGTGGCGTTTTAATGTCCACTAAGGTGCAGGTGAAGAAGGGGCACTTTGGGCACAGTAAGTGCGCCATTGTCCATTGTCAGAAGGACCGCACTCACACGGGGTATCGGTGGGATCTTTAATTCCAAATTTTACTAGATTGTGTTTGCAGCAGCCTATTCGGGAGCGCAGTCTATTGGAGTCGCTATAAGGCACTACAAATCACCTCAATGTAGTAGTAGTTAAAAACCTATTAGTTTTCATGTGAAACTCTAGGTTATTATACCAAAAAAAATCTATCAGTGGAGCTACATAAATGGGAATATAATTTATAAATAATGGGAAAATATAATACGACGGGCCTGTTGGTCTAGTGGTCACTGACCCTGACTGCTAAGCCGGAGGTCGTGGGTTCGATTCCCACCCAGGACAAACTTTGTGTGATGAGCATGATTGTTTGTTCTGTGTCTGGGTGTTTATCTATAATATGTATGTATTTATAAATTATATAAGTATGTATATCAGTTGTCTGGTTACCATAACACAAGCTCTGCTTAGCTTGGGACCAGATGACCGTGTGTGAGTTGTCCCAAGATATTTATTATTATTATTATTATTATAATAATATGCTAATAACTAAAGTTTTAAAATGCTGATGCTAACAAGTGAAACCTAATCTAGCTTTGCTTTAGTTATCCAATCAAAATGCAAATGAGCCTTCCACAACTGACAGACGTTCTATAAAATAATATTTCAAAAAAAATTGCAACGTCTATTTAATATTAAAATGACCTTTTCATTTAATGCCTCCATGAGATTCAGAAAATCAAATTATGTAGCCCTTACGTTTGCGTTTGATCTTTAAAAGATTTTAAGTTTTATTCACATAGTACATACCTAGTCTATTAGTTGCAAAACTCAAGATAATTAAAATTTGATTAATACCGTTATAATGTTTTGTTGAACTAAGTGAAGCTTCATCTTGTTCTGAAGCTTTCAGTTTTTTGTTTTCGGTTTTTGTCAGGGGTTGAATGATGTTAGAGAATTATACGTCTGAACTACACGTGTTTTAACACTGAATAGTACCTACGCAGACAGCAGCGTAGTATTGCGGACATGCTTTCGTCACAAGTAAGCAGAGCCATCTCATAAACGTTCTTACTTTTCTTATGATATCTAATATATAAAATTCTCGTGTCACAGTTTTCGTTCCCGTACTCCTCCGAAACGGCTTGACCGATTCTGATGAAATTTTGTGTACATATTGGGTAGGTCTGAGAATCGGCCAACATCTATTTTTCATCCCCCTTTTTCCCCCCCTTTTCATCCCCCATCCAAATGTTCGGTAGATCGGGACAGGACAACGTCTGTCGGGTCAGCTAGTAATTATATATATATATATACATAAATATATTTATATAGGTATATATTTTATTAGATATATAGTTTTGTTTAGGTACTTTACCTATTTTGTTATATTTTTTATATGCACCTGCCGTGTTATCTCTTCACCACCCTGGGTTGACTGGTAGAGAATGCCTAAGGCATTAAGTCCGCTTTTGTACCTTTGTGCATGAAGTGTAAATAAATAAATAAATAATAGTTTAATAGGTTTTGTTTTTTTTAAAACGATACCCCACACTAGCGCGGTGCGTTTTTAAACATTTAGACTCACATACACAAACACTATTAAGTGTTAAATAAGATGTATAACAACTGCCTAATTGATATAAGGGATTATTTCGCTATCCGTTTCATATGTCAGACAAACAAGTTGCAGTTAAAATTTTGATTTGGGTTGTTGATATGTGTTTAAAAAAAACCTTTTTTACAGAAAGACAACTGCCTTCAAAAACCAAAAAGTGAAAAATAACTTTAAAACAGAACACACATGACTTTAATTTCGGAAGTCGGTGGCTTGGCTGTTCTATTTATTGTTTTGTATTGCCACCGACTTTCGAAACTAAAGTCATGTGTGTTCTGTTTTAAAGTTATTATTCACTTATAAGTTTTTGAAGGCGGTTATCTTTTTTGTAAAAAAGCTTTTTTATTTTTCGCTTTTTAGTACTTCCTTATCATCCAAATCCATTAAGAAATGGCAACACAGTCAAAACAGAAATCGAAAGTACAAGGTGAGAACATTACAACATCATCCATGTATTTTTTTTTGCTTTCTGTCGATTTTTCCAAAAAGTGCTGAATCAACTTCGATAAAATTATATGGAACCACCCTTGAGGCATGTCCTATCCATCAAAATAAGAATTTTCCAAACTCGCTTCACATTTGCCGAAGAAATCGCGTAACAAATATACACAAAAAAAAAAACATACAGACGAATTGAGAACCTCCTTCTTTTTGAAGTCGAAAATGGAATATCTTTAGAAAATATTTATTAATAATGACTAAACTATAAAAGTTAATCTGGAAAACTGTTAAAAAGCAGAAAACATCTGGTAATCATTTATGTTTTCGCACCATAAATTAAAAAAGCACATTTTTATGTTTCATGTTAAAACTTTTTGTTTATTATCTCTTGGGCAGCGGGGCACGAAGTAACAATTATTCAAAATTATCTCTAAACGATGTTTGGTCTTATCCGTGCAGTCAACTAATGGACGTGACGGACCTCAGAGGGCGATTACAAGCAGACACACCTCTTTACTAACTTCTAACGTCAAATATAAATATACAGAAATCCAACTCTCTTCAGCTCATGAATTTCATCCGAGGGTGAAAACAGAAAATATACTACAATTCTTACGTTTATTTTTAGTGACTTAAAAAAAAAGAAGGTTCTCAGTTCGACCCGTATGTTTGTATGCATGTATGTATGTATGTTTGTCCGCGATTATCTCCCGTTTCGCTGAACCGATTTCAATGCGGTTTTCAGAAAAGTGTTTGTTACATTCTGGAGAAGGCTTTAGTATACAAAAAACAGAAATTAGTTCAGCGTTTTTTTTAAAAAAAAAAACAAAAACCGAGAAGACTTTTTCGATCCTTCCATGTTTCCATCTTTGGAGGACTTGCAATCTCTGTTTTAACTGTGTTGCCGTTTCTTTAATGGATTTGGGTGATAAGGAGGCACTAAAAAGTGGAAAATAAAAACTTTAAAAAAAAAGAGAACCGCCTTCAAAAACTAAAAAGTGATAAATAACTTTAGCACAGAACACACATGACTTTAGTTTCGGAAGTCAGTGGCTTTGTTCTGTTTGTTGTTTTGTATTGCCACCGATTTCCGAAACTAAAGTCATGTGTGTTCTGTGCTAAAGTTATTTATCACTTTTCAGGTTTTTTTTTAAAGCAGTTTTCTTTTTTCAAAAAGGCTTTTTCTAAATAGTTTTTATCCTTTTCACTTCTAAATTGTTTTATGGCATTATCATTGCTTCGGCTTTTACTTAGGACGTGCGGGAATCGAACTCGCGCACGTAGCACAACAGCAATCGCTCAACCACTGCGGCAACTGTGTCGTTCAATTTATGCATCTTCTGTACATGTATCAAGTTGAATTCTTTAAAATCGATTCATTCATTTTCGAAAGGATCATGGCAGAACGAAACGGCGGCTGAAAGCAACAGCCGCCGTTTCTCAGTTCTTACGCAGAAATTGCATCGTTTTATGGAAATAATGTCACAAATAATGATTATTTTTATCCAGTTATCTGCCAATTTGATAGATTATTTAATGTCACTTGTCACTTTCTTTTTTATGAACACAAAATGGGCAACGAGATGAAACGAAGAAGTGTTATTTTCATTTCAAAATATTTTAATTATGCGGGGGTTTAAAAATATGATAAGTATTTCAATCTACTCCTGATAATGTATTCTCCACATTGGAAAATATTTTAAACCCTCTAAATGTTTTTTTTTTCATACAAATGAATGTATGGATCTCGTCATAATTCTTTTCTTTTTTCTCGGTTTTGAATGTTATATATTCGACCTTCTTTTTATACCCTGTTATTGTTAAACTACTTTACAATACAGCCTATCATTGTTTACATTGTACGCAAAGCTTGGCTAATGACAATAGGAACTAGGTTAGGTAGTCTAAATGACTCGGTTTCTGAAAGTCTGGGCGCAATGGATGTGATTTTTCTACCGAAATGCTCGGCAACGATTAAACTCATAATGTAGTTTTAGAACTCGAGTCAGCTGTTACTAAGGGAACAGAACCATTATAATGGATTTTATAGGGCTGTGTCCTAGTATTTACAATGTCTCTGACTATTTTATTGCTAGTACGTCCTAACTACCTAAAATAAAGAGTTTGATTGGCTAATAACAAGTCCAGCTATAACTTTTCCTAAAATAGTGTAAAAACAAAACAGATTCTGAGAGAGTACTTTAAGGTAGGTAAGTTGTAAACGAAATAAAGGCAGGTTTTTAATAACATACCTAAATAAAACCTAGATGTTTAAATATTTAATTTACCTACATTTTTGTACGTAATAACATATTGCTCGAAAAGCATTTTGTAATATTTCAAATTATACACTGGCGCGAATTATAAACGCGTATCAGCAAGCGTGATTTATACAATTTTAAAAATAAAATAAACATTTGTTAAACTTTTATTCTGTCTTAATTAACAAAAATACTCCAACGAAAATAAAACGAAAACGAAAAAATTGATAGAAAATAAGCAAACACAATAATATTGAACACAGATAAAACGTGACGGCTCGATTGTACCCACTGAAATCACGTTTAATATTTTCATTGCGAATGTACATGGTACTGTCGGCGACAGCGCTGTGTGGGCCGTTATTGACAATCTGTACAAATACGAGCCAATAAACGGATACCCTTAAAACACTTGAGTAGGTACTGAAATGTACATAACGTTTAAAAATAGTAGGTACCTACAACGGTTTTATGAAATTTTATCCGTACGTTTTCGGCGTAATTTGCTGATCTTCCATCTTCACAAATTGTTTAAGTGCCTTTAAAGATCCATTAGGAAACAAATACTATAATGTTTCTTTGAAGAGTTTTAATGGTTTAGGACTTAGGTAAACAAATAATGGAGGTTAAAGATTCTGGAAATATTAATAAAATAAGTTATTAATAATAATGAGCAAAACCATTTAAGTTACAGGAATTGCTAAATATAGCACTTCTGCTTATTTTAGAATTTAATTTACCTTAACATTGTTCAAAATAAAGCCTTGCGGTGTCCATAATAAGACAATTCAGCCTATGTTTTCTTAAATGAGTAACAAAGGTGTTTTTCTATTAGCAACAGACAGGAACACATATATAAGGTTATTTTTAAGACACTAAAAGCCAACAACAACTTTTGTAAAACAGTACCGGTCAAATGCTGTAACATTGCCTACATGCTCAACATTGCCTACATTCTAAAAAGTTAAATTATTGCCGCTGAGACAAGTTTTTATTGTGTATAGTCTAAAAGCAAGTCGGCTATCTATATGGCAAAAAACAATTTCTCAGTGGCAATAATTTATCTTTTTTGAATGTAGGCAATGTTGAGCATGTAGACAATGTTACAGCATTTGACGGTACCTAAACGTCAAAAAAGTGCTATTCTGTTACAATCTCCCTCGGTGAACACCTATGTGAAATGAGCTGTCATCGACGAATGACAGCTCACTTCACCTAGGTGTTCACCGAGGGAGTTAGTAGCACTGCTGCTGATCTATTCATTTTTTTCGCGTATTCAGGTTCGATAAAACAAAAGTTGTGTATGAGTAGTGTGGTGTTAGTAGTTTTACTTATAATTTTGGATACCTATGTATCCAGAATTATAAGTCTTATTAGGTAATAGGACTGCAATATTAGGTAAAAAAAGGTTTTTAAAAAAAAAGGAAACCGCCTTCAAAAACTAAAAAGTGTGTTCTGTGCTAAAGTTATTTATCACTTTTTAGTTTTTGAAGGCGGTTTTCTTTTTTTTGAAAAAACTTTTTTTACCTAATATTGCAGTCCTATTACTATTATATTACTATTTTACCTATTTTATATACCTATTTTATTTTTCGCTTTTTAGTGTTGCCCTAACATCCAAATCCATATCCAAATCCATTAAGAAACGGCAACACACTTAAAAGAGATTGTAAGTCCTCCAGTAATTGAAGAAACTAAAACGTCGTCAAAGTAAGTTTTTTTGGGAATTTGTTGTCTCAAAAAGGGCTGTACCAATTTTGATAAAATTTTTATGGGACCTTTTCGGAATAAACTTCTTTCGAACAAAAAAAGAATTTTGCAAATCCGTTTATATATGACAGTTATGCCCGAACATAAATAATAAAAAAATATATATATATATAAACATTCGAATTGATAACCTCCTCCTTTTTGAAGTCGGTTAAAAATGGTTAGCTTTAATCACTTTTTATAAACACGCTCTGTGGCCCACTGCGAAGCAGAAGTCTCTTCTCATACAGAGAAGGCTCCAGCATTGAACACCACGCATTGATTGGCGATTTTAGACTTATATTTATCTTTTTTTTTTGTAATGGTGCCCCACACTAGGAATTACTCCTGTGTCGTGGGTGCGTTTACAAACATATAAACTCACATACACAAACAGTCAGACCCGTAACCACTATCTGTAGGCCATACAAATATGTGTTCCGAGCGGGAATCTAACCCGCGACACGCAGCGCAGCAGTCGATCACTCAACCACTGTGCCATTCGTGTCGTCAATCAATCTATATAAACAGATCAAATCAAATTACATAATCTTTCTTCTTCATCGATATCAGTGATATCTAACATAAACTTACAAATTACAAACGACATTGGTACTAATCATATTGGCATTGGCTCAAAATAAAATAAACCCGGTAGTGAACCTACATCCTTAGCATGAGGGCAAAAAAAGGAAAAAAGGCAGTTTCCTTATTTAAGAAATAAATTGAATTCGACCTTTAGCGACCTTGAACTAGTGATCTTATACTAAAGTGCCCACACAATAAATAAGGGAAGTAAATTAACCTTTTAAACTAAAAATGGTTATTTTTTAGGTACGCAATTAATCCTGTTACCTTAAATAAGAAAACAAATAACTGAATTAATATCACTCCTTAAACATAAATAGGTACCAAGTAATTCAAACACAAACTTAGTCAAGAATATAGAATAATTCTCAAACTTTATTATCACCATGTCGGTCCATAAACGTCCAATGCTAAACGTGACTTAAAATCCAACAAAATATACTCTCTCTAACTTAAATCTCAACCAATAAAACCAGATTACATACTAAAAATAATACTTTACTAACATAATCAGTAACAACAAAAACAATCTCATTTCAACAAAAAACGTGTTAGTAATACTAACAACCGACCTTTTCGATTGCACTGTTAGTACGGCCGTTGGTAAACGACTTTATTGCATTGAGTGAAAAAACGTCCCTATTCGTAACGTTCCAGCTCTCGGCACGGCGCTCATATATTTTCTTTATCACTACTTACGCCCTTTGACCCTTTCAGTCGAGTCCGATTGTTTAGAGCTTTAAAAAGCGAAATGTGTGTTTGTTATTACTACCCGAAGAATAAAACGCACGTCTCTCTGCTCTCTAGGACGGATAACATTGAGTTCACGAGTTATTTAACTAAGTTCGGTGTCGAAACACAATCTTCAGAACAATTTGACATAGAACAAGATTGGTCTCATGATGCTTTTTGATGTTTACGCGACGTTTCATGTTGTAATGAAAATGGCTGGAGTTTATTCGTGACCACGAATCTGAGAAAGGACTTTAAGGGCTCTGTCAAGTTAAGTGTTGGACTACTGCGGCACCGGAGCTACACGGGTGTCGTACTGTAGGCCGATTCTGTAAAATTCAAACAACAACTCGCATCTCATATCGCTATTCACTCTCACTTCGCATAAGGTTCAAAATGACCTTGATATATGTGACACTTTGAATCGGATTCGAGTGCAAAGTGAGCGTAGAAATGACGGGGAAATTACCATACAGAATGTCACTTCTTACGTCATCTCATACTTTATCTGTCAAAATCTCCCTGTCTATTTAGTTCAATTCGCTGACACGTGTACTTAGTGTAAATTCGAATTATCAACCGAGTTTTTAGAATGCCAATCAAGAAACTCAAAAAATTCTGATTCAAAGTTGGGAATGAGGTCTTACAGAATCACACCCCTGCATTCGGATAGTTGCCTATTTTACAGAGTAGACGCGTGACGTTTGCTGCAATGCTATTCTGTAAGTACTCACTTTAGTGCTCACCGCTGATTCCGCCGTGGAAACTCCGACGACGCTCTCTCGACGAACTGTATTAAAAGAAACAGCCGGCCGAGTGCAGAACGACACCAAACGCTTAAATTGAAAGAGCTCTAAACGTCACTAATTTAAAATTACTAGAATGTCAAAACTATCACCTGCCTAACTTTTTCCCAAGTATTTTTGGAGTCGGCTTCCAATCTAACCGGAGGCAGCTGAATACCAGTGTTTTACATGAAGCGACTGCCGGTCTGCCCTCCGTATTCCAATAAGTGAGTAACTCGATACCCTAATATCTTACTTCAGTAAAGTCGGATTTCGATGATTCTTTGCCCCTCCCCTCTGGATCTCTGAGCAGTGCAGACGTCTTTTAAGTTCACCATATTGTTAACGCGATTTTAAATAAATTAACAAAATAGATTGAGTAAATATATTCGAGTAATAAAATAGGAGTGCATAAACCACCAAGACAGCGTCGGGCGAACAAGCTGTAGTAACTTGAGGCCACCAAACTTGCGCGTGAGTCACCACAGTTTTGTTTGACCCCGCCCTACATCCATTAACTTTACGGCAAATCATTAATGAACCCTGCTTCTACCTGGCTGGGTGCGTATACTGTCGCCAAACGGTGAACGAGACAAACCTATCGGAGTGAGTGCGAGTAAGACGGGGGTCAAGTTATACTGGACGGAAAGCTATTTTAAACCACATCGTCGATTGCGCCCATTGTAAGTTGAGCCCTACATTTACTACTGAGGAGTCCTGCGTGTTTCGAGTTTTCAACCTTCTGATTGCGCTGTTTGCCTGGTACTTGCGTGGTAATTTGTTAAAATAAAATAAAATGCCGCTCCAGCGTTCTCCACCGACCTCGTCCCAGAAAACTCAGGCGCCGACCCCTCCTACGGCACTTTTCAGTACTCCACAGCCTATGCTGAACACACCACATAGCGCTTCCGAACCAAACCTAAATTTAGATCCGGAATCGCCCACTGATTACACTTCCCCCGCCATTACTTTCCGAAATATAAAGCGCAAACGTGCTGATGACAACAAATTATCCACTTTCATTGCCGATATGAAGGAAATGTTTCGTGAATTCAGGGAACAGCAAGAAGAGAAATACGAAAAATTATTTTCTCTAGTAGATCAAATTCGCGAAAACGTTGATCACATGACGGCTAAATTTGAACACCTGACCTCTCGAGTGGAACTCCTCGAAAATGAGCGCAAAGAAAACTCTTCATATATAAACAAGTTGGAAACTAAATTGGAATATTTTGAACAAAGTACCAGATCTAGCTGCCTGGAATTTCGTAATATCCCTGTCAGAACCTCTGAAACTAAGGCCTCTCTTCTAAACACAGTAATTAACACTGGCAACATCATAAACATGGAAATCCAGCCGATCGAAATAAACGACGTATTTCGAATAAAGACGAAAGACCCGGCGAACAAGACGATCATAGTAGACTTCACCACAGTTCTACGTAAAGAAGAATTTCTAACTAATTTCAGGCAGCACATTAAGAACAGTTTTAAGGTTACCACAGAACACCTCAAAATTAGTGGTCCCGCGAAGCCGATATTTATATCCGAGAACTTATCTGCGAGAAACAAAAGGCTCTTTTTCCTTGCCCGAGATGCAGCCAAATCAAACAACTACCAGTTCTGCTGGGTGAAGCATGGCAGGATTTACGTTCGTGAGAGAGTGGGCTCCAAGCATCTGGAAATAAAATCTGAAGCCGATCTTGTTAATATCTTGAAGACCACATGACTAACCTCTTTTTTAAATCATACTTCCTTAAATGGTCAACATTCAGTATATCACTCATTGCTGTATTTTTTAAACCGTTTGTATATTAGCTTAGCCACTCCTATTGTTATTGTTACTGCTAGTACCATTTATTTTTTAACACACTACAATCACACATCAAAATTCCTTAAAAATATTTTACACGAACACCACGATAATACTCTTCCCGTAATCTTCCATCATATTCTACTACAACTTCAAAAAATAAATAACCCTACGCTATGTATTTTCCCCACGTACCTACCTACAGAGTATCTCCACGTCTGTACATTCCCTCGGTATTTGCACTCCCTTGTCTGTTCTATTAACAGAAAATGAATGATCTAAACACTATTAGCTCGGAGATTGAGCAGGTTTCTGTCTCGAATTCGTTTATTTCCTCGCCAGAGTTATGCTGTAATTTCCTCAAAGACACGACAACTGGTTTAAAAATACTTCACGTTAATATTCGTAGCATTAGCTGTAATTTCAACCACCTCTTAGTACTTATGACTAGATTAAAGATTTCACTAGACGTCATCCTATTATCTGAGTGCTGGCTGAGCAAATGTACTAATATTCCATCTTTACCAGGATACGAAAGTCATGCTTCCTCTTTTATAAACCAGAACGTTGGTGTTATTGCCTATACTAAAAAAGAATTAAAGTGTTCTGTGGAAAACCCCTCATTCAACGAGTCAAATTGCCTTGTTCTTAAATTTTATGATAAGGTCGCACTTGTCGCGTTATATCGATCCCCGTCGTATAGAGACCTGTCACCCTTTCTTAATAGTCTGGACGCGCTACTTCTTCAACTTACAAGCTACAAAACCATTGCCCTCATTGGAGACATAAATATAAATATTGTACCGAGTAGTCTTGACGCACATTCGGACGAATACTTAAATACGACAGCTTCACATGCAATGCTCCCGGCCCACACCTTCCCCACCAGACTCACAAACTGTCTCGACCATGTATTTCTGAAGTCTCCCTACTCCGCCACTACCCTGGTACTTGACTGCCCCATAACAGACCATCTCCCTGTACTCCTCTTTTGCGACCAAACTATTCCAATCAAAACACCCAAAAAAATATCCCAAAAAACTAACATTGCTGAGGTCATAAGTGACCTAAATAATACAGATTTTTCTCCTATTTTTGAGTATCAAAACCCAAATCTAGCTACTGAATCCCTTGTCTCTCTCATATCTACCTCTATAAAATCCCATACTCTTTCTTTGGTAATCCCTAGTAGACTTCGTATCATAAAGCCATGGATTACACCTGGCCTTCTGAGATGTATACGACATAGAGATAATCTTTCTAGGATATGTTTGAAGAATCCGAAAAATGACACACACAAACTTATTTTCCTCCGGTATCGAAATCACTGTAACAATCTCCTTAAAAAACTAAAGCAAGAATACGAAACCTCGGAATTTCAGAAGGCCAAGAGTAATCCAAAGGCGACATGGCAACTTATCCGACAAGTGGCAAATTTGGATCAATCTAACAAAGCGCCTGCCTCGGAGCTGCTAAAACTCTGCGACAATCCTACAGAGTCAGTCAGCGAAGTCAACCAATATTTTGCCACTGTCGGCAGTACGTTAGCTTCAAAAATCCGTCAACCTGACCCATCCCTATCCAATGCAGATACTCAGCAGAGCTCCCCCATTTCTTCCCCACAAGGGTCAATGGTTCTCTATGACGTGGACAAGGATGAAATCGATAAACTTATTCTAAACCTAAAGGACAAGTGTGCTGTAGGTTATGACGGTATCTCGTCCTCTGTCATAAAGGCTGCTAGGCACATTATTGCTCCCGTTCTTGTACATATTTTTAACTTGTGCCTATCGACGGGTGTATTTCCAAATGTTTTCAAGACGGCAATAGTGCATCCAATTTTTAAATCTGGGGATAGCAGCGGTGTCGTTAACTACAGGCCTATATCGGTCCTTTCCACACTTTCCAAAATATTTGAAAAAGTAATTAATGCTCGACTTACAAGTTTTCTCACTAAATACCACATTTTAGCTCCCAACCAATTTGGCTTCAGAAATGGAAGATCTACAGACGATGCAGTTTTGGACCTTACAGATACAATAGCAAACCATTTAAATAATAAACGCAAAACGCTTGGCATCTTCCTGGACCTTTCCAAAGCCTTCGACACCGTCTCTATCCCCAGATTGCTAACAAAGCTGGAAAGGTTGGGAATTCGTGGCGTTGCTCATGATATCTTCCGCAGCTACCTAGAAAACCGTAAGCAGGTAGTTAAAATTGAAAATTACACCAGTACAGAACAGAACGTAACGTTTGGTGTGCCTCAGGGTAGTGTCCTTGGACCAACCCTCTTCCTCATTTACGTGAACGAACTGTGCCAACTGTCCCTGCCCAACTCTAAAATAATAGCTTACGCCGATGATACAGCCCTTGTCATTCACGGCAATGACTGGTCCGACACCTTTGATAAAGCTGAGAGTGCTCTAAGCGTGGTCATGAAATGGTTGAACACGAACCTCTTGACCCTTAACATCACCAAGACAAAGTGTATAACCTTCACACCAGGCATTCAAAGTCAGCCCCCAAATTCCCTTAAAATTAAAGCGCACAGCTGCACGCCGTCGAACTCTTACAACTGCAACTGTACACCCATCGATCGTACTGACCACATAAAATATCTAGGAGTAATCATTGACAACCACCTAAAATGGAAAATGCAGATCAACTCACTAGTGACGCGCATCCGTAGATTAATCTACGTTTTTAAAAAGCTAAGGGGGGCCGCTGACTTTAAATGCCTCATAACCGTTTACCTTGCACTTGCCCAATCAGTTTTGGGGTATTGTGTGACCTCGTGGGGAGGAGCCCAAAAAACCCCCATGCTCCGACTAGAAAGAGCACAGAGGGCTGTACTAAAGGTTCTTTCTAGGAAACCAATCCGCTACCCAACCTCTGACCTCTACACAGATTGTAACGTGCTTACGGTTAGGCAAATTTTCATACTGCAATCTGTGCTCAGAAAACACAACCTTGTATCTTACGACCCAAATTTTAGTACGGCCAAACGCCTCTCAGACAGAGTCTGCAAAATCGTTCCCTGTAGAGTAGCAGTTGCAAGAAGGCAGTTCACATTTATCAGCCCTAAAATGTACAACAAAATTAATAGACTCGTTAATATTTACCACCTAAAACGAAATGATCTAAGAAAGAAGTTGACTGTATGGTTAAAAACACTCTCGTACAACGATACTGAGAAAATTGTGGAATCTTAACTAGTGCTAATACACATATACACCACACATACACACACACACCACAAACACACACATCGCACAAACATACACACCACACATACACACATACACCTCACACACACAACACACACTATACATCTGCATGCTACATTTTTATTTTAAATAAATGTATACCTATACTATTTCGCATACTATTATGTCTGGGACATTGTTTTCTAATTGCTAATACGGGCGTTGATAGCTGCGACACAGTTATAAACTTTTGCGGCTATCATCGTATTCTATAAGTCACTATTTGCCAACTGTTTTTATGTTCCTAAATAAACCTTTTTTATTTATTTATTTTTTTTTTTTTTTAATTGATAGTGTAAACATCAAGTTGGTCCCATATAAATTTCATGAAAATATTCTACCCCTAAGGGTAGAAAATTAAGGGATGACTGAAATTTATAGTGTCACCGTTTCGTAATTAATTTGTATGATAAGAAGTAGGCGCTAAAAACGGAAAAAAAACCTTTTTTTTACATAAACAGAGAACAAGACAACCTCCCTCAAAAAGTAACTTTTTGAAGGCGGTTGTCTTTTTTGTAAAAAAAAGTTTTTTAAGACTGGTTGTCCGATTTTCTGGTTTCTGACACCTATAAACGACTGTCGAAGATCTACGAATGACAGCCGACCAACGGCTTTACGTGTTTTCCGAGACATGGATGAGTCTTGGTATGAAATGGATCACCCATCCACGAGCCGACCGCGGCAAGCGTAACTTAACCATGACCTATCAATCCGTACGGTTTTTACTAGTCACGAGCTCCTCCTCAGTAGAGCTTAAGAATGTATAAAACCGATGATATATTATACACTTGCATGCGTTACCCGCGCTCAATATTGGCATTATTAAAGCAAGGCAATTGCCCGAGTTTCACTTAGTCAGCCACCCACGTCTGTATCGCTCGTCATTTTGTGTCAATTTCAAAGAAAAATGCCTTTATGTGTGTATGACCGATGCACGAATTACACAAAGACAGACTGACCTTTTCTTCGCATTGTTTAGCTGTATTTGGATACTGATAAGTAGATATAAAAGTTTACGCCGTTTTAAAGTGCACAAATATTCGTGTATGACGCGTCTATTTATAATACGTCATTTTATAAAGCCAATAAGCTTAAATTATTTTTTATATTAATAGTGTGAATCCTTCATTTTCCATTAAATTGTCACGAAATTTTAATCTTGAGCCTTCAAAAATTGCTGAGATTTTAATATATTCTTGACGAGATTCGAACGCCTTAATAAAATGAAATGAATTGCTATTCTGTAATTGATTTTAGTAATTTTGTAAATGGAATAAAATTGATTTCAGTACGTAGGTAAGTAGGGTAAAGTAACGTAATTATTTATACCCATTGTTGTGTTATAAATAACTCCGATTCAGTCATGTTTTATGGAATAGCTGACAACACATATCATTCGGTCCACTCACACTTTTCCATTAGAATGATCCGACGGCTCTAGCCACACCAATCCAACGAAATAACAAGATATTATTAAAAATGGATATGCTATAGAGTTTTTTTAATAAACTTCGAAAAAAGAGGAGTTTCTCTATTCTTATATTAAATAAATGCATTTTCATTCTTTCTTCTTTCTTAAATACTGACAATTTTATAATAGCTATTCCCTGTTACAAATTAACTAAACTCTTTTTAAAGCATATAATATGTATCTATGTATATTCTATTTTCAACAATTCAAACCATTTGATACCGAGATCTTCCCGTGCCTTGGAATACGAATAAAGACCCCAGCTGTCATTTGTAGGTCTTTGACAGTCGTAAGGGTGGTCAGAAGCCAGAAATCAACCTGTCTTACCAAGGGGTATCGTGTTACCCAGAAACTGTATTGTGGAGGTCAGAGGTCGGGCAATCGCTCCATGCAAAAATACTGGTATTCAGATGTATTCGGTTCGGCTGGAAGCCGACCCCAACATAGTTGGGAAAAGGATAGAATTCAATTTCTAACAATACGGTATTTTTCAGTGACTAGTGAAAACAGACGACAAACGAGAAATTAAGGAACACTGAAATTATTTTGTATGACGACACGGTCTCCACTTCTTATTTTTATATCATCTTGTCTCGAAACATACTATTTTAATATTAAATAAGATGTCGTGAGCTTTTCTTATTACATTATATAGAATTATTCTTTCACGATATTCTATATTATTTCCCAGCTTGACGTGTTCAATATATTGTATTAGTGTCGGGTCGCGGCGCACACGTGGTATCGCCGACTGTCAGCGGGCTGTGATTGTCGTTGTCGACTGTACCGTTATTTCCTACTCTTCCTATTCATAAACACAACACTACATAACATATTACTTTTTTCATTCTGTCTTTTCTCTGATTTGAATTGTACAATCGCGAACAAATGTGCCTCCGCGCTTTGATACTGATGTGTCTGTGCCTATGTAAATATACGTTTTTACATTTTTACGGACGGAATTGACGCCGTCTTTACAAGTCCCAGAGCCGTTTGAAAATCTCTCGTTCTTAAAAAAACGTCGTAGAATTGAGATGGAAAACGTTTGTTTTCCATCTCAATTCCCGTTTTAAGTTTAATGTAGTGTTTACTAGCGGAAGGTTGCACCCAAATAACCTTTAATTTTATATTTTTACGAAGATGACGATGTAAGTTTTCCGACTAATATTAAGTAAAATATACTCTAATTACACTTTCACTGGCCCTAAACCGTTTTACAGTATTCGGAGTAACCGAAAAAGAAATCTACTTTGCGGCGTAAAGCCCACAATCGTGAGAAAGCCGAGGTGGCCAATTGACATTTCCAATCAACTTTTTTTAGCCAATTATCGTCGATCGTTTTCTTTCGCAGAGACCGTTTCCTCAGCTACTGAAGGGGAATAAAAGTGAGCTAATGAAATAATGGAGGGCAGTAGTCGTCCGTGACGGTACCTATCTCCGTTAATTAACGTCTATTCGGAATGTTTACCTACACGAACAATATTCAATTATTGCCAGTTTTATCGCACGCCGCAGCCTTTGTGAAAAAACACTCGTGAATATTTTCAATAGCTTCACTTACCTGTCAAGCCAGCACTCATCGCGATTGTTGAATGACACTGCGTTTTAAATTGTCAATAGGTTGTGTTATGTTTATGTTTGTGTATTTTCCTTTAACGTAATTACTTATAGTTTCAAAAGTTTTCCTGATTCAATTTTGTAGCTGTCTAGTGGGATTATGGTATGAGTAACAGGATAATTCTACACATTTATTACTAAGTACTGGAGTACAAAATACTTGCAACTTGATAGTACACATTCCTGTCTCACTGGTAACTGAAGTATTCAAGACTCGTAGCTGTGTTGAATATTGTATCACAGAGACAAAGTGACAATATGTAAAATCACATCTTACATAGTAACATAGACAACATCATTGGTATTTCCCGCGGGCGGCCATTTTTATTACGTTAACGTTGGGCCGTGTCCATCCAATTTGATCTGTAGCACTCCCGGATGACCGTCACGCTCTCTGTATCTCTATAGATATTGTTTTACGCATTAGATTGCATCCGAATATTCATGTATTTTTTAAATTAAATATGATTATTAAAAATATATATATAAAACGTTTATTTTCTCTACACAAATTATGTACTTAATGCTAACATTAACAATACTTAGTGCACGAACAAGGAGCTAACTTTGTGAGAGACTCCTGCCTGAAGTAGGTTTATATACAAACCTGTATTACAGGTCACCAGGGCCCTCCCGCGGCTAGATGCCTGCTGTGATTTGGACCATCATAACAATGTAGTATACATAACTAAGGTACAATTCAAATACAAAATAGAAAAGAAAATACAATAAGTTAGTGGAATACGGGAGTCTGTATGAGTAACCGGAGAAAGTGTATAAACGAGTATATAAAAGATTATACTCTTTTATACACTTTCTCCGGTCTGGCATCCTCACACACACGTGTAAGGATGCTTGAGTGAGTGTGGTGTGGGTATGGTTGATGGCATGTGGAAGTAGCAGAGGGGATGGAAGTAAATAGAGATAGAGATATTGGGTTTTTAATGTGTCATACTTCATCGAAAAGCAACATAATACCCGGTAAATATAAATAATACCAGTCTGTAATTGTCCCACTGCTGGGCAAAGGCCTCTTCTCAAACAGAGAAGGAACGAGCTTTGATCACCACGCTTGCTCAAAGCGAATTGGCGTTTTCAGACTTCCTCCTCGCGATGTTTTCCTTCCGATGGCAATGATGACCAAGATTAATTTAGAAAGTACATATGAACTGAAAAAGTCACTTTGGTACTTGCCTGGTATCGAATTCGCAACTTCACATTATAAATTAAAGTTAAGTTTGTGTTCATTCGGCTAATGTCCAGAGCTACGGGTCCGATTCTGTAAATTCATTTGCTACCAAAAAAAAAACCTGTGGCACTCGGGGACTGCCGCGGTAAAGCATGCATAATGCATAGCATAGCATATATATTATATATATATAATAAATATATATATACTTACTCAAAACTCAAACTCAACATCATTTATTTCAAATAAACCATTTACTGGTACTTTTGAATTGTCAGAGTCAGTCAGTCAGAAAGTTAAAAATATAATCATAATAAACAATTCAAAATTATAGGTACACCTAACCTACCCCCCCCCCCTACCCGTGCCCTACACCCCCCTACCCTATATATATGTATTATATATATATATTATATATATTATGATTATATACCATATACATACACGTTAAACGAACGCTCGGCCAAGCAACATGGTAGGTGGAGTGTTAGGTTTTATTTTCGTTACGGAATTTCTTGATTCGGTCGCCGCTCTCAAAGCCCGCGATAAACGCTATGCAATAGCTTAAAAGGTATGTTATCCCTGAGAGTGTCCTCTATATTAGGGATAACCGATCCGCTCTAGACCCGGGGGGGATCAAGACTCATTGTACGGAATCCAAAGTAAAAGTTTGTGTCATGACAATGTCCCTTGCACTGTAGCCGAATCCCTCATTTTTTTGATTATAAAATATAGCCTATAACACCCAGGGATACATTGCACAAAATCTGCGTTTCCATACATTTTTGTTGCACTGTTTTTTATGTGTGCTGTGGCATAACTCTGTCATTTATAGACGGATTTGCAAAATACTTTTTTTGTTCGAAAGGGGTTTATTTAGAAATGGTCCCATATAAATTTTATCAAAATTGATACAGCTCTTTTTGAGAAAATCAACAAATTCCCAAAAAAATTACTTAGACGACGTTTGAGTTTCTTCAATCTTTGGAGGACTTCCAATCTCTTTTAGGTGTGTCGCCGTTTCTTAATGGATTTGGATGTGAAGGCAACACTAAAAAGCGAAAAATAAAAAGTTTTTTCAAAAAAAAGAAAACCGCCTTCAATAACTAAAAAGTGATAAATAACTTTAGCACAGAACACACATTACTTTACTTTCGGAAGTCGGTGGCAATACATAACAACAAACACAAAGCCACCGCCACCGACTTCCGAAAGTAAAGTAATGTGTGTTCTGTGCTAAAGTTATTTATCACTTTTAAGTTTTTGAAGCCGGTTTTCTTTTTTTTGAAAAAACTTTTTTATCCTGTTTGAGGTGCACTTTTGTATGGAATAGCTGATTATTTATAAATAGAATTAATTTATTTCAGGCAAGACACCCATACGAAAAATTACATAAAATTGAATTGAATTGAAATGCACTTAAAATTGAGATAAACAAAAATATTGAAAATGAATAAAAATTGAATCAAAATAAAATTACATTATTGTTAAAAATATGAATTTAAAATATATATATAAAAAAATAAAAAATATATATTGTATGCAGGAATATTGACAGCCATATATAAAGAAATGATTAGCTTCATAAATGGCTCCCAATATTCCATTGTCAGATTCATGTACACGGCTCATAAAGGAGGCCAATCAATCAGTTTATTTGTGAAACATAGGTCTTTACATAGATTTTTTATACAAATTGTGGGTGCGCTATATTTTGTCATTATTAAGACATACAAATTTATAAGCGACCCATTAGGTGTCATTACATTATGTCATTATTATTTTTTATATATATTTTAAAAATAATTAACACATGAAAAGAAAAGGATAAAAAATAGAAACATCAAATACAATATAATTAATAACTAGTCATAGTGCTTCTTATCAAAAGGTAAAAAAACCCCTTTTCGTAATACAGCATGGAAATCATCTACTCCCGCAAATATGCCGGACGCAATACACCTCCACTCTAGCCCAAATATAAGTAGACCTGAATGCGTTGTTATATTGCACACGTAGGGTGTTGTAAGCGCGTTGTGTGTGCTTGTACCAAAGGTGGCCAGTGTAAAGCGACCGACAGTACGCATTGAACAGAGTGACTTTAACTTGATTGGTACATTTAGTGAATCGACGAGCAAGCATGTTACTTTTCGCTGCCAACATTCTCCTCTTTATTAAAACTTTAAAGAAATATTCACTGAATGAATAGTAAAAGTTTGTATTACGACGTAAAGACAAGCAGAAGGGCAATTACAAAAAAAAATGCAGTAAATAAAATATCTGATACATATCTATACAATAGAAGCCAATATCTACGTCCTGTAACAGACATTCCGCACGAGACTCACAAGTACCTAAGGTGGAAATAGAGAGGGGAAGTGCCGCACGAACGTCACTACTCCATATCGATGTAGCGAGCAACTGACAGTTCATTAATTAACTCTGCTTACTAGATATAAGAACGTGCTAGTATACTGCCAATACTTGCTGTAGTGAGTGCTGCTGCGAGTGTAAGAATATCGATATTACTAACATTAGAGGGGCATTTTTTGCTTGCTATGAATATATAACATGTCATATAAAAAATACATTGCCTAATTACGTATTATTAATTATTTTTATTATTTACTAACACTTTGTCCGCGGCTTCATCCGCGTAAATTTTCTCGAGGATCCCTAATTTTTTGATAATACAATATAACCTAGAGCACTCAGGGATAACGTAGCTTCCTATTTGTGAAAGAATTTTTGAAATCGGATGAGTAGTTTCGGAGATTATCCCCCTACATACAAACTTACAATCATACAAACTGACAAACAAATTTCACCTCTTTATAATATTAGTATAGACCACTTTACCAAAATTAAACATATTGTACAAAACTTAAAAATGATAATATTATATTACCTACTAGCTTTTGCCCGCGACTTCGTCCGCGTGAATGTCGGTTATCGCGGATGCAGACGAAGTTGCGGATTAAAAAGTAGCCTATGTCCTTTCCAGACGTTAAAGCTATATTCATACCAAAGGAGAATGACAAGGTTTGCTTCAAGACTCGGGCAGAACCGACAAAGATGAACTATAGAATATTATTGAATTTGATAGTATAATTCGTTTTCTATAAGAAGTACACCAAAAAAAGTAATAGTTCTTTAAAGTTGTCCACTTAATACTTCTAATTTTAACGACAACATGAAATAAACTATTAAATAATTAATTACATAATGATTTTGGCACATTATTCTCGCATAATCATATGTTTTCATAGTAAATATACATAATTATAACATACCTACTTACATTATTTTGGGATGTAGGTATGAAAAAAAAATCATATGTTTACTTTTTAACAATTAATTATTCATCAAACAGTACATCATCATATTTAATTAATAAATCGTCTAAGAACTGGGCTGGAGTGGTTATTTTTGTTTGATGTCTTGCCCAACCGTACCATAATAATGACATTGTATGTGCACAGCAACGTACGGTTCTTCGCCCAACTATGCAATTACAACAATATTGGTCAATTTTCTCTCTCTTACTTCCATTATTATTAATTATGTTATAAACATAATATATTTTTCAACTCATGTCTGTTTTGAATTTTGCCTATAAGGAGAAAAATTAAAACTTTTTGACAATTATCAATAACAACTACAAGATCAAGTTTTGCCAGCACTATAATAATTACTATACTAAACAGTATCGATAATCGAATTAAATTATTTTAAATTATTATACAATATATTCAAAAATATAATCAAACACTATTTATTATTATAAGAATTACGAGTTATGACTTATACATGTAATAAATTCACTTAAGTAGTTACTTAATATATGATAGTAATAGTAATTACATGATAGTAATGCAATCGATTTGCAAGTGGAATTTCGTATCGATGTTATTTTATTTTGGTATTGGCAACATTTCTAATTCAAATTGCAGATAGGAAACTTGAAAAATTGAATAACTATTTAAAATTACTTTTAAACGGTGTACTTCTACAGATTTTATTTATACTGTATAATTCTTAGTATTTTATATTATAAATTATCATTAATATAAAAAGTCTGTCGGACGCTATTCGCTATTCGAGCCGAATTTTGTCATTGTTCTTTCATCAATATCGGTTCAGCCGTATCATCGTGAAAGCGTAACAGACAGTTATTTTCGCATTTATAATATTAAGTAAGTATGGATATTAGTATGGATTATTATATTTAACTCGTACTGTCTCACTGCAAGGCAAAGGCCTCCCTCTCCATTCCTTCCATCGGTCTCGACTTTTCGCTACGTCTTGCCAATCCTTAAGAAAGCCATCCAAGTCCTACCGCCATCTCTTTCGTGGTCTACCGCGGCCCCGTCTCGCCATTTCAGGCCCCCAATTTTGGGGTTTACGGGCCCATAGGTCGTTCGGCATTCGGCAGACATGTACAGCCCAGTCCCATTTAAGCTGGGCAGCTATTTGGCCCTAAATCAACGATCTGTGTTTTGGAACGCAGTATAGTGTTTCGAACGCGGTCGATAGCACGTTGGCAAACCTTTAGTTTAAACTTTTGGATGTTAGTCAAAGCAAAGACCAAAGTCTGTGCCCCATAGATCAAGAAGGGAAGAATACCTACACATGTCCATTAGCTTACACTTTAGTAACATTGGTAGAGTACCTTCGAGCTGTTCCTTAATGGACCAGTAGCTCTTACAGGAGTTTTCTATGCGGCAATCTTCCTGGTCTCCTTGTCTTGCCTTGCCCATTATATATGATTATAAAAAGAGAGGGAACACATAGGGTTTAAAAAAAATTCGTCCACTTCGCTGTCAACCATGAATATCTGACTGTCAACGGAACTCGTGCCCAATTGCTACGTTGTCTGGCAATGCTGATTCTTTGGCCCAAGAATAGGGCAGCGGGTCAAGTGAAAAGTCGACCAGCCAAGTACATATACTTTCTTACTAGGTCATCATAGAGACATCAGAGATCATAGAGAGCGCAGAGCGTTAAGGGCTTTGACAACCTTGTTTTCTCTTCTAGACAAACCCAGTTCTCCTTTCTACTTGACTTCTCACTTTCAGTATTTATGCTCTGCGCACACCAAGAACCTTCGTTCCTCCAATAATCGTCTTCTACGATGTCCTTCTCACCGCTCTGGTTTTCTTAAATCTTCTTTTCCTGTCCAGGCGGATTTCCTTTGGAATGCACTTCCTCAGAATATCAGGATGGCCACCAGTCGGTTTACTTTCAAAGTGAAAACTCGCGAACACTTTCATAAGAAGTTGGCAGACTCGTCACACAATTAATTTGTTGTATTACATTATGTATGTTTTTTAACTCTCTACTTTGTATATTTTGTTTGTATGTATGTATATATGTATTTATTGTTTCATTATAGTAAATAAGTATCTTTGCACCTACCATGTTTTGTCTCTGCATCACCCTAAGGTAGACTGGTAGAAAATGCCCAAGGCATTAAGTCCGCCTTTGTACAATGTTTTTTTACATTATGCGCATAAAGTTTAATAAATAATAAATAAATAAAATCATCATCATCATCATGTCTACCTAGGTACCTACTAGTTTACTAGGTACATGCTAACAATTGGTTAACAAAACCAATCAATTAACATAATGTACTTTTTATGAGCTGTCAAAACGCGATTCTCCCATAGATTTTATATGGCAATTCACACTTATGACGTCACTAGTAGGTTGTCGTTTGCATACTTGACTATCATTTATCTATTTCAAAGCAACTAAAAATCTAAATTTACTGTAAATTGCAAATTAATCGGGTTTTTAGGGCTAAAATCTTTTTTTTGAGATTTTCTGTATTCGTTGTCATATACCCAATTGGCGATTGTTCTCAAGGTATAGGGGTATTTTGAAAGGCTTTTCAAAACATACCGTTTTGATAAGCCTTTCAAAATACCCCTATTGGTTATGGACTCCAAAGCAATCCACCATTTATGAGATCGTTACTTATGTCATTACAGACACGTGTGTCAAACTGCATAAAATAAAAACCTAAAATATTTCGCCAAAGTAGTTATAAAATAAAAACAGCAACAGCATTTAATTTATTTTTCCTTTACAAACTTAGAAAATAACTTTCTTATTATAATTTTGGAAATGCACCGGTTTATGTCCATTGCCATTACTTTAGTCCATAAAGATTTTGAATAAATTTTAGCTACTCGTATAGGAGAGGAGATTCAATAACATTAGATACTTTAGTGCTAGAATTTTCTTAATCAGTCATAAAAATATTATACGGCCAATGTGGAAGTGGCCTGGACTCCAACAACGGTTACCTAAAGCATTTTAATTTTATCATGTTACTGCTCAAGCACAGCTGGGTTTTATCGCTCCTCATATCATAAAATATCCAAAATATACTTTTATGTTCTAGCCAATAAGTTGTTAAGTAATGATCTTAAACGTATATATAACAAGGCAGGTGTAGCCTTTATGTAAACCAAATATGAAATGGTCAATATCGTGTAGTAAAAATGAAAATGTTAACCATACTAAGCGAAAGTCAAACAAAATATTTACTTTCTTGTGTTTGTTTCTTGTCTTTCTTCGAATGATTATTACTTTCTGATAAATTGGTCACAATGATTCCTAATCGTTTTTGAAACAACTACTCCTGCCTCTAGGTAACCAGTCCCTTAAAAACAAGATGTTTCTGTGTAATCTTACCTTTTTGGTTAGAAAAAAATTCATATAGCATACTACGCATTTACAAAATAAAAAAAGCGCTAAATTACATTTTGACAAGTAAAAACTTTAACTTACTTAGTTGACGATTTTCTTAATGATGATGCACTAACTGTTTAATAATAATAATACTCACTATATATATACTTACTGTTACCCTATACACCTACTGTTATTGACTGATTTATAATACATCTACTGATACTCCAATTGACATATAATCTAGTAAATAATCCAGTTGGCATAATTATAATCCGTTTTACTGTATTGATAGTATTTAATTATTTTTATTTATTTTTATACTACTCTGACCAGGTTGACATTCTTAATTTTATTGTAATTCCAATGATATGCCTCCTATTCTTAAAATGTAATTGTAAACCTTTGTATTTTCATGGCCCATGTGACGGTAAAATATGGAAAACCTTTATTAAAAAAGAACATCTACTCTTTGATTATTTACATGTAAATAATCAAAGAGTAGATGTTCTTTTGGCCTATTCTTTTTTCGACGTTTAAACGCTCAGACTCTCTATCTAGACATGTAAATAATCAAAGTATCTACTCATATTTACAGTCAACAGCAAAAGTAGATGATCAAAATCAGAAATTCAATACTAATGAACGGAGTTCGCGTCAGAACTGTGTGGCGTCGAAGTGATTCAGAAGTATGTGTGTGACAATCACATACTTTAAATAAATAAACTAGTAATAAATTATATAAATTAGTGTTAGTAAATTAGTATTGAATTTCAGATTTTTTGTTGACTGTACTTAATAGAAATAAATGATTATAGATTTGATTTGACGTATCCATCAAACTATGTAACATTGAGCATAAAATATTGGTGGGAAACGGCTTTTACTTTTGTTGTTACTGTTTTCTATTACACGCAATACATCCCTACATAAAACGGTACATATAAGGAAGGTGGGAGCATTTAAAGTTAAATTGTCAAGCATCTTAAAAATAATAATATTACGCACACTGAAGTATTTCACGATTTAGAATATCACAAACACTATATTTTGTAGTACTTCTTTACACTGTGTAGCTTTGGAGAGTAAGATATAGAAGAGCTCTGTAGAAAGTGTGAAAGCAGTGTAAGAAATTGATCAGCTCTCACGTTCAAATCCACAGGAAAAAGTGATTGTCAAACGCTTTTTCTGACATCAAGTTGACAAGCTTTTTCATCTATCATTTAATTTTGAAATAAGCATGAAATTTAAGTTTTACTCTATGAGTAGTAGTGGCCAGAATTCGTATTAGTGTTTTACAAAAAGGTTGTCAAGGGATTTATTATGAGTAGACTTCATAGTGTTACGAAATGCCTGATTTAGAAAGTATTGAAATGTCACAAGATGACAGTAACATGACAATATAAACATTGCATGTAAACAATTATAAATATTTTCTAACAAAAGCAAAGAAGAAAACCTAAAGAAGAAGAAGTAAGAAAGATAAAGAAAACCTAATGAATACGAGTGAAAGTAAATAGCAAATGAAGTTGGGAATACAATGCATATAAAGGCAACGAAATACTTAATTATCAATTTATATAATGTTACCAAACTGACATTTCCCATTGAAGGACAATGTTCCAAGTAAGTCTAAGTATTAATGTACAATATCACAACACTTTCAAGAAAACTGAGAAGGGAGCTCAAAGGGCATCAAAAATCACAGGTGCCCAAAAGGCTGGCAGCATTGCCAAGTTGTATGGCAATGCTGATTCTTTGACCCAAGAAAAGACCAGCCTTCGGGTCACACGAAAAGTCGACCAGCCGCTTGGCGTTGTCCCGAAAAACAACATGAGCATTGTAACAATTAGTTTTATTAAGTTGTTTCTTAAAAAAAACGTCAATAAAGTTGGAACTTTGACTTTCATCTCTGTAACCAGAAACTTTCCAGGTATGGTCTGAATAGATGTAGAACAAAAAAAAACATAACAATTATGGGAAAAACATACATAACAATCTTCGGCTTCCTAAGTGTCTCTTTACCCCCATTATAGTTGCTTCCTTTGACCTTTCGTCAACAAATATGACAAGAAAGTACTTAACTTTGTAGTATCACTTTGTTACTTATTATAGCCAAACATGCCATTATTGAGCCATTAACTTCACCAGGAAAGAACCCTCAGTGGAACCTTTCGGAAATATAACTACAGTAGGTACTTATACTTCATTAAAATCTCATTACAAAGCATATAAAATACAATAATATAGGTAATATTCAAAGGCCATTTTAGAAAATCGTACCCAAGGTCCGTTATCTATCAACATATGCGCCATGTACCTATCCTTTGTCACGTATTTCAACCAACTTTTCGGAGAGTCGTATTCTTTCGGTGAAAACTATTTGTCTTAGTATATCAGTGACAAAACGTTGTGAGCTTCGCTCGTTAATCAAACTCTAGGCCGACAAACATTACTGGCAAATAGATTTTCTTTTACGAAATCTTAACAGTATTCGCCACCTGGCGAATGTTAAATTATTTAAAATATCACCACGCTTTCATTATTAAAGTAGGTTCTTTAATGTCTTTTCACTACATTATTGCGTCGGTACCTTTTCAGCTCTGAGTTTTATTCTTTATCTTCGATACGTTTTAATCTGAACTGTAAAATGTCTATCGTATTTAGGATTCCGTACCCGAAAGGCACCCAACGGTCAAAGTCAAAGGCATACCATTTATTTCAATTAGACCATTAAAAGGCACTTTTGAACGTCATATTACAAAATTTGAATCTAGGTGAACCTTCCAAATGGTCGTTTCGTATGAAAAGAATGGGCATGAACCTCTTTAAAAAAAATGTTTACAATATACGTGAATACGATGTACCTTGCATGAAAAACACTTAATATGACACACTATACACACTATAGTATGTACTAAGCTAAACTAATGTAAGTTATGTATATGTTACGGCTAAAACCCAAGTGCGGCTACACCTAGTTCTAACCGGCTAGATATATATACTGAACACATCACAGATATAGATAGACCCTAGATAACGCAAGTACCACGATCTGTATGAAAACCACGCGTGCCATTTTTTGACTACCTATTATGACGTCACAATGTTTTGTTTTTCTTAAATTTGGTATTACCAGCACGCGTAGCATGACCACGCTATGTCTACGGAAGAATAGACATACTGACAGAAAAAATAGACAAACTGTACTGACTTGTCTATTCTCGCTGTCAGTATGTCCCTAGGGTGGTCATGCTACGCGTGCTGGTATTACTGAGGGTATTATATTAAAAATAATTGTTTTTTAAATTAATTACGCATAATATTAATCACAAAATGACTTACCAATGGAAGGAAACGTTTACTTTATTTTTTTACTTACGATTCTTGTACGTAAGCTAGGCACGAAACTAGGCACGCGAAGTAGATGCTCTTGCGTTATCTAGGTTTATCTATATCTGTGGTACACATATTTACAAATATTGAAACAGTAGATGACTACTCCTTATATTCCAACAAACAATGAACTAGTGTTGTGAGTCCGAGTTACTAAGGGTTAATCCACACCGGGATGGCATGGCAGCGATCGGCAGCGCAGCGACGGGCAGTTTTGCTGACAAATCATTTTCAACTTAAAACTGTAGACAAATAGGAATAGTACTGCTTAAAAACCGGACAAGTGCGAGTTGGACTCGCCCACCGAGGGTTCCGTACATATTAGTAGGTACATATCCATACTTCTATACTAATCCATACCTACTATCCATACTTTAATCTACTTAATATTATATAAATGCGTTTCTTGCGACATAAACGGCCGTATCTTTTTTTCACGTTAACATAGAGGGTTGATTTTTTTACAGCATCAAGGTACCGTAGACTTGAGTACCTATATGGTTTTAATTTCAACTCGATACCTCCACACGTTCCCGAGATAAAAATTCTTGACAGACAGACAGACAGACGGACAACAAAGTGATCCTATAAGGGTTCCGTTTTTTCCTTTTGAGGTACGGAATCCTAAAAATCAGCATGAGTCGAGCGACAGCTCGCGTCGCCGCGTAACTTCGCGAGCCGATAGCCGCCGCATATACATAATATAAGCGACGCGGCCGAACGGGGCCGGGTGAATTGACCCTAAGCCTCCGCTGTCCATCCGCCTTTCTGGCAGCAGGCTCTATCTTTTGAACTGTAGTGGGTAGACATTTGAATTTTACAGTGCTAGATGGCCGCTGTAAACACATCTATACTAATATTATAAAGCTGAAGAATTTGTTTGTTTGGTTGAACGCGCTAATCTCAGGATCTAATGGTTCGAATTGAAAAATTATTTTTGTGTTAGATAGTCCATTTATCGAGGAAGGCTTTCGGCATGCGAAGCCGGGTCGGGTCGCTAGTATAAAATAAAGTTAAAAATTAAAGATACAAGAAACATGTTTTTTAGGCGATTTTTGTTCGTTCTGTAAGAGGTGCCTAAAGATCTAGCTACTTTGATGATAAACACACCCTTGATACTAAAAATGTATAATATGTGTGGGTGTATAGGTCTAATCGTTCATCGTTCATCGCCATGCCAGTCTTCGTCATTCTTGACACGTCGTGATCGTAGCCGTGGCCCAACAGCAATTACAAACACACAACCTGTCAGCCATTTTCTTTAATTGCTGGCATATAATACCCGCCAAAATATTTATGACCCACAAAGGTCAAAGTGAGTAAAATCTTCTTTGAACTTTCAAGGTCAATGCGCAAAACTGTTTCAACAGTTCAACCATAAATACTGATACGTTTAAAAAAACTCTATTTAAAACATGCTCATTGAAATTTTTGTTTCACTTGCAATATATTCAGGGGCGATAAGGTCGTCTATTATTCCAACCGCTCTTGTTGTGGAGCTTGTAGGCCCACGCAGAGCCCTTTACATGAAAATAGAATATCCTTAACTCAGCCTCGCAACCAGCGGGGTTCTGGCTAAGCAGATTGTCCGAGTAACAAATGAGCCAATTCCAAGGGAAAGGCGATCTCTTAAAAATACTTTTGCGGATTCTCAAACAAAATCTTCTCAATTTACCGCTCTAGTACGATGTAATGGCTGGCCAAACGTGTTTTGCATAATTTAATTACAGTCATCTGTTATCATAATGTGTGTTGAACTAGTTAATAACGATAATCGTTTCATTATGCGGTATCAGTATGAAAATTATGCCTGGGAGTGCATGCTAAGCCGGGGTCTTAAGAGCGGCCAACACGTTATAATTCCCATACAAAGGCTCTTGCGTGATTATGGCGTTATAACAAATGTTCCTCCAGATATTTCGAACACACAGGTATCTTGTGGGTTATATCTAGGTTCCTATGTAATAAAAAATAAACTTTTTTGAGCAACGAAACATTTAACAAGTCTGAAAATAATATTTTCTGCACAAATTTTATCTGACCTTTGACCATAATGTCCTTACACATTAAAAAAGTAAAGAAAATATCGTTATAGGAACTTTGCACATATAATGGAGATTCTAAATTGGAACCATTTTCATCAAAAACTTTTTCAAAAACACGTATTTCCCGGAACAGATTTTGTCAAATCTCCGCGCGTTAATTTTCGTGCGATATTATCGCGTTCTCACTAACTCGTTTGTTTTCGAAGATTGCGTTAGATGAAACAAAAATTTCAATCACACCTACATGCGTTGAAGACAAAAGGACCGGGAAGGGCCCTCTTAAGCAGACAATGTTGATTATACTCACATAAGGACCATGGTGACCGGTCAGTGCAACACACCATGATGCCTCTTAATGCTGATTCTTAACATTACTATGAATAGTTATTCGATTCCCAAAAAAAAAACAAGCTTGGCAGGTACCACCAAGTACGTATGCCCGCTTTAAAATTGGTTCAAGAATTGCGTTCTCGACATTTCCGGAAAGAGTTGGTTTGCCAACAATGTTGCCAGTGATAAAATCTATGCGACGCGCAACGGTTTATAGATCCCATACATAGAAGAAATGTCCCATACTCATGTTCAATGTAACAAATGTGCTTGTTATGTGTCCCCATTGCACCAATAAATACCTCAATCATAGGAACCAGACAGGTAGCTCCAGTTATCGCCTCTAACGGAATTGCACCCGTCAAAGATTTTACAATGTAAGGATTTTACGATACGTCTTCTGCTTCGTATATACTTTTAGGATCGCGATAAAATGTTGGATGGATTTTGCTTTAGAATATTGGTACCTGATTATCAGCTTATTCAAACTTAAATGTTGCCAACTTATAAAATTGGTCTGTATTAAATTAATGATTCTATTTTAGTCGTATTAAAAACGGTAATAATTTTCAACCCTAGATTTTCACATAATCACGAACAAATAAACCAATAATTATTCATGTTTTTTGTTGTAGTTATTCAGTTAGTTAGGCATGATTGGACTAACATATTCCTATTAAGACAAAAGCCCCTAAACAAATAAATAAATAAATCTCTCTCTAAAAAGACTCCATTATTAATTTCATCACACGTACAGCATGACAGTAATACATAGAGAATACGATGGTATCGTGCAGAGATAGGTACGACTTGTGACAGCTTGCCACCACAGATACACACTTTGTAGGTGGTATCTACTGCGTTATTTAATGAACAAACAATCTTGTAGAAGATTAACAAAGGCATATGACAACAATGTAATATTGTTAGTATATGAATCTGAAAATGGAAAACGTTAGACGAGATATGGGGGATATGGGTAAGCTCCCTACGGACTATGTAATAGGTACTGCATTTTGCGTACATCATGCTGGTTTTGCCATAGAAGTTGCATATTGCACTCCGGATTACAATTATTTTTGTTTGCAACAAAACTAGCCGAGTCCTATGTCATTCTCAACATTTTCCAAGCACAAAGCTACCTCTCCAAGCTTTCATTAAAATTAGTTTCACAGTGTAGCCGAAAAACCCACGAAAGAGACGAGCGGACAGACAGAGCGACTAAAAAAGAGATAATAAAAACAAAATCATCCAGACGAAATTCCGGCTTTATTTCATTCAATTCGTACATTCTGTTCAAACAAAAGGTTGGAAAGCTCTCCACAGATTGACTAAAGTTTTGTTCCAAAACAAAAATTTTGAATGTTGGAATGCAATGTGCAGTGGGATTGACTTGCAAAGCAGGCGGGTCTCCAGGGCCTCTGTGTTGGATGCCGTTAGATTTGCTTACCAACCTCGCAATCAAAACCTGTATTAGGCTGGAGATGTTTATAAGGAGCACTTACGTTACGTCTATTGTGTCTAGTGTGTTCAGTTTGAGGGTTGTATTGATCGAGCGCTGCGTTTGTAGGGTTAACTGCCAGGTGAAATGCTGACAAGGAATAATAAGAAAATTATCAAAGTCACGCTTAAAGAAAATTATTCCAAAAAACAATGTTTTCTTTTTATGAATAAAACTCTCATAAGGCTTGTATTGATTGGCCCGTACTGAATTTGTGGACGAGTGCGGGTCGATGTAGACGCAGTCTTTAATCGGACGCATTTTTAGTTTATTGTAATAAAAATAAGACACATTTGTAAAAAGTAACAAAACTAAAGCATTTTCCTTTGTATTGCAATGCAGTAGATATTTATTTTATACTCATTTGATAAAAAATTAAGGAGTAAAATGGTTTCATGTCAATGATTTGGAGGTGATTTGTCATTTTTTTTTTTATTAAGCGATACCGATAGAAAAAATGTGGCTAAACCAAATTACGTATCATATCATGTAGATTACTAACTTTTTCAGATGTAATTTCTCTGTAAATGCCGACGAAAACTTGCTTCATCTGCATGCTTCTTTCAAGCTTCTTTCGAGAGAGCAGCCTTACAATTAAAAAGCTATTGTGTCATTGTGTGTTGCCGCAATACAAGAAGTTTATGTTTAAAGCTTTGTGCTTCCTAAAAAGCTGTCTTTAATAGGTACCTACTTAAAGTGTTGTTAATTAAATACTGAGTACTGACACAAAGAACAGACGATAAGGGATGAAAGTCCATTGCAAACATCAACAACAAAATCACCGTTTACCTACAATCAACCACAAACATCCAGATGATTCAACTAAAATAAAACAACACAACAACAATCTCAAACAAGCTACCAACATAATCATATTAGCGGCATGGTAGTCAACGTACAAATATGATAGCCGCCATACTTCAGTCCCAGGAGTGGCGGTATCCAACTAAACTTGTCGCGGTACATATCAGCTGAAGGTTAGCTTAGACGGGCAACTAAAGTATCAATTTAAATCTAAGTTATTCGACGGCACGGTTGGCGCAGTGGTTGAGCGATCAACTGCAGTGCTGCGCTGCGTGTCGCGGGTTCGATTCCTGCACGGAACAAATATTTGTATGGCCTACAGTTAGTTGATCCTGATACAAAAATAGTGTCCACTTGCACACTATTTTTGTAGTAAATGTTTATGTCCCCTAGTGAAAATTATGTGTCCTATAATTTGTGTCAAACTTGTACTTTTTCCAAATAAACTATTATTATTATTAGTTGATCCGGGTCTGGCTGTTTGTATATGTGAGTTTATATGTTTGTAAACGCATCCACGACACAGGAGAAACTCCTAGTGTGAGGTAACGTTTTTTTAAAAGAAAAGAAATAAATACCCAAGCTCAGATTATAAAACAATAGGCAGATAGACAGCGCGGAACACTGAGAGTGAAGTCACCAAAGCAAATACAATTTCAAAAAACGAATACAGTCTTGAGATAGTACAGCACGAAGCGCCGCATCGTTAATAGGTACATCACACATCATTCCAATATTTTTGAGAATAATGCCGGCTTGTGTTTTTAAACATTGTAGGAACTGTTCCCAAAAACAAAAGAAACAAGGTAGAGTATCTTTTCATAGGTAAATATTGATAATTTGTTAATTTGGAAATTATTTTACGTAATTATTGTCAGTGACATCTTAGAACACAAAACCTTAACAAAAATCCTTCGGTGTTGCTGGTTTATATTGAAATATTTACCCCCTAAATTAGGAAATAAGCATAGGATACAGGAACAGCGATTTACAAAAACATTTATTACGATTAGTGTTCTATTTATCGCGCATTTTGCTTGGTATTTCGTTTTCAAGTCTCCGTTACACTTGATGTTTTCACGTAAGGTTCCAATATTTGTAACGTACCTACTAAAACCGTAAACTAAAAATAACGTTATAAAATATAATTTTCATAGAACAATATTTAAAGTTACTTTATTTTTCAGTAACGGTATCTCCGCTTATAATAACGTTACAAGAGAACCGTTCCAGATTAAAGACTTAAGGCCCTTAGAACAATGGAAAATTGAAAATATGTGGGAATATGAGCTGAGCATGGACATATTATCTGAGATTCAGAAGACGAAACTGGAAACGTTATCGATATCGTAATAAATAGCGTTTATTTCGTTATTTAGTACAACGAAATAATATCGTAATTAATAAATAGTTCTAGATTTTGGTCACATTATAAAACAAAAGGGAGATAGACCGTGCGGAACACTGCGAGTGAAGCCACAAAAGCAAATACAAATTCTAAAACGAATACTTACAATTCGTTTCGCGCTGTAGGTACTAAAACGAGTCAGGACAGCACGAAGCGAAGCATTGTTAAAAAAAACAAATACTAATACAAATAAAAATTCAAAAGCGAATACAATCACGAGATTGTAGGTATTCGTTATTGAATTTGTATTGCTTTTGTGGCTTCACTCGCAGTGTTCCGCACGGTCTATCTGCCTTGTTTTATAATCTGTCATAACAACATTTTAAACATAAAAAAGACAACCGCTTTCTTAAACAAAATATTGAAAAAAATACTCTAAAATCGGAAGTCGCCAGCCAAAACCAAACAAATTAAGTCATCCCTTAATTTCACCTAAGCATAAATTTATCAAGTTCCGATATTGTTCCACTATTTTTAAATCAACATTTTCTGTTTTGTTATCTGAGATTAATAAATTCCTAAAGTAGGTACCTGCATTCAATTAATACAATCTGACAATGTATGTATAACATCTTGTCTGCACTTTTCTGCGACACTAAATTATTTAATATACTTAAAGAAATATTATGGGTAATTTTGTCATTATCCTGGCAACCGTAAACGCACACAGAGGCAACGTGTTTTTACAGTGCTGTCACGCACACCTGTCAAGAAACCATGCTTCCCATGTTTGTTCCGTTCCGTCTATCTGCCTATTGTTTTATAATCTGTTATAATGTATACTTAGGGGTATTTTTTTTTTTAACGTTACCCCACACTAGAACAACAATTGGGTTAGTAAATATTTAGCTTAAAACTATGTTAGTATCACAGTTGCACTAAGTCTTTGTGCGTTCCGGTGGCACTTATCCGCGAAAGCGGCTGAACATTATCATGTGGCCAAAAGTTATCTTCCATCACCTGATGCAGGTAGCAAGCGCACCACAAACGCCTTAAAGTTGACGTTACGATGCGACTCCAGCAACTGCACTCTCGGTGGCTCGATGCGTACTTCAGCCATTGGTGCACGTACTTCACGACGATGACCAGCCCTTTCGTACCGACTTCCCTCCGTGCTTCGGAAAGCACGCAAAGCCGTTGGTCCCGGCTGTCATTGCAGATCTTTGACAGTCGTTATGGGTAGTCAGAAGCCAGAAAGTCTGACCACCAGTCTTATCAAGGGGTATCGTGTTACCCAGTAACAGGGTTGTGGAGGTCCGATAGGCAGTCGCTCCATATACAACACAGGTATTCAGCTGCATCTGGTTAGACTGGAAGCCGACCCCAATATAAGTGGGAAAAAACTAGGCAGATGCTGATGTTGACACCGGAGCATTCGGCTTCGCAGCACGCACCACCAGCAACACCAGTAGATACCCCCGACAACTGTTGCTGCCAGTAATTGCTAAAAGAATCGCCCGTGTATGCCCGTCTGTCGGGTACATATTCGTGTGTTTGCGCCGATATTGACTTGGTATAAGTCAATAAATATCCTATTATTGGTCGACGACCTCGGGGTGTAGTACATGTGACTCTTGTGTGTTCTGATGTGATTGTGAAGAATCTTTGAGAAGGTAAAATGGCGTGGTGCCCACTTGACGGTACTGATTGTTCACAAGCACGGTATCTCATACAAACTCTTGAAAATTAATGAATCGCTTGATATTAAACTTGATACGTATAAGGAAGATATGTCTAAAGAATGAGTAGAGATTTTTTTTAGGGTAATGTTAAGAGATTTAAAGTTCTCTATAGAAAATATTGTCTTCAATCATTACGGTTCATCAACTTCAAAGTTTGTACAAAATACCGTGAGGCGTAGAGGCTCAAAATCGTAAGGGTTTGATATTTGACATTTAGGTAACATCAACAAAAGAGTTATCTGCGTTCTTACCAATTTTAATCCATTTTTCGTGTACAGCGAAGTAAAAAGAATTTATGTTTTGCTCTTGTTGACTGGACCAATATGAATTGCATTAGGTATTTATGGAGAAAGAAAGTCAAATGAGAAAATAGACTGAAGCCGCCAGGTTAGTATAGAGGTAGCGGCATAGGCAACAGAGGTCTTACGACTTACGAGAGCGCGGAGTAACCGTAAAGTAAAATCGATACATTTTTAAATTTGAAATACCTACCAGTTTCGCATATATCATTTTATCATCATCATTTAATTTAATTTTTATAGACTTTTTTGAAAAACAAGAGAAAAAAACTAAAAAGTGATAAATAACTTTAGCATAGAACACACATGACTTTACTTTCGGAAGTTGGTGGCTTTGTTGTTCTGTTTGTAGCTTTGTTCTGTGCTAAAGTTATTTATCACTTTTTAGTATTTTTTAAAGGCGGTTCTCTTTTTCAAAAAGGTTTTTATTTTCCAATTTTTTGTGCTTCCTCATCACCCAAATTCATTAAGGAACGGCAACACAGTTAAACAGAGATTGAAAGTCCTCCAAAGATGGAAAGATGGAAGAACCGAAAACGTCTTCTCGGTTTTTGTTGTTTTTTTTCAAAAAGCACTGAATACATTTCTGATTGTTGTATATTAAAACCTTCTCCAGAATGTAACAAACACTTTTCTGAAAACCGCATCAAAATCGGTTAAGCCAAAGGGGAGATAATCGCGGTCAAACATAATATACATACATACAAACATACGGGTCGAACTGAAAACCTTCTTTTTTTTAAGTCGGTTAATAAAAGGTGATACTAATTTTGTTTTTAGTTTTAAACCAAAATGCTATACGCTAGTCGTATTCTATAATCGATTCGAATCAAATAGGTAGTTTTACGTCAGCGTACTCGTGTCTCAGAGCTCATTTGATTTGAGCTATTTCTATAATGTAAGTAATTAGTTTGTAGTAGGTGAACGACTGACCTATGCGCCGCATGTCGCGGGTTCGATTCCCGTACACAAGAAATATTCGTATGGCCCATGAAGTAAGTATAACATACCTACTTTCTTCGTGGTATGGCCCACAGGTAGTTGTTCCGGTTCTGATTGTTTTGTATGTGAGTTTATATGTTTGTAAACGCACCACGATACAGGAGAAGATCATTGCGTGGAGCAAAATTAAGAAACAAATAGTTTACTGAAAAAAGACTTTCGCTCAGCTGTAGGACCAGCGACCAGAAGGCATGACTATTTTCATCATCAGGTTAAATTACTTATACTTAATTTAAAATAGACAGTTATTTTGGAAATCCGATCCGATCTTTGCTCTTCCAGCCACGCCCTAGGCAGAGGCCCGTACCCCACAGGGGGTGCCCTTAGCGTGTAGTAGTTTGCAAGGCTTTTTTGCCCTAGCCCTAGGAGGCCTTTAATTTGACTTTTAAGGCACCATAGGAAAGTCCTTTTAAGCAGACGCCAACCTACTAGGTCGATTTGCGAGATGCCATTCCGAAAAAAAAACAGTTATTTTGCTGTTTTCATCTGACATGTTTACCCTGCAAGATTTCAAAAGCAATCTCTAAACAGGATCTGTTTCCATCGAACACGATTCTTCAATCATCTGATCTTGAATGATAGATAACAGAAGCAATCAGCACAACACAGACTCTCTAGTCTTATGATTCGCTGTTTTGTTGGATTTGTAAAGGTCTTGTTTAGCGCAAGGCTTAGTCAGGTCTTATTTCGAGACGGATAATAGGCATTCTAATTGAATTTTCAGTAATACAAAGTAGCGAAACTGAATTTATTTATTTAAGGATAAACATAATATATTTATTATATAACTGTGTCCATTAGGTCTTCAACAGCCTACCCATTTAAGATTTGCAATAATACTAATTGCTTTGGTTTTTCCCTTTTTTAATTCTACATAATATTTTTATTCTCATTTAGGTATTCACCACGGACTAGAAAAAATAGAAGGACTCCACGCCACGCATATCGAAAGTTATACCCTAAGTAAGCCGGATAAACATGCTTCACGCACACATTTACATACATAGTCACGAACTATAAAAAAGGGAGTCCTTTTTTTTAGTTTTTTTTATATACCCCGGTAGTGCTAAATATAGTCTGTAGTAGAAACCGCAGTGGGCTAAAGTTTGTTATATTCTACTATTTTTAGACTATTTTAGCACTACCTATACCCTGGTAGTGCTAAAAATAGTCTGTAGTAGAAACCGCGGTGGGCTAATGTTTGTTATATTCTTAAATGTTTTTATTTTTATACAAATATTTAAAAATGTAATTTATATGTGAATAACACGGACTAGAAAAAAAAGAACTCTAGTCGAGACTCTAGAGTGCTCTTGACTTTTCGTTTTACCAAATTTTAATTCCAGTATATTGTATAACGGAGAGCAAACCGCTATACCGCCAAAATACTTCGAGTAAAAAAGTTATCCGAGATTAATATAATAGCGACCGCTACATTACCAGCAGTAAGTTACCACTCGTATGTAGCCAATTTTTATGAAAATCGGTTCAGCCGTTTCGTCGTGAAAACGTAACAGACAGATTTACTTTCGAATTTATAATATTAGTATGGATTGTATTTCTATTTTAGTTGGATTACCTATGTGATTCATCATTCATTCATCAACTCAAGAGTAACAACTACTACCTATACGATTGTTAAGTTATCTGAGATTAAGACTAATGAGTAAAATTATTCAGGGATTAGTTATTTTGGCTTTTGGATGAATGCCCTTAGTTGAATAATTCACCTCTACACTAGAACTCCGCATATTAGCTGGCTGGTTTTGAGGTAATACTACCTTTTTTGTTTTGGTTTCGACGGCTGTCAGTCGAGATTGGTCATCTATTAACTGCCGTGGCTTTTATCTTAAATTATCATGAATTATTGAATATTTTGGATTTTTCTTCACCTATACATGTTTTCACCTATAGAAGCGACAAGAATAATGTAACCAGGATTTTGTAAAAACTAGATTAAAAAGAGTGTCTGTGGAGTTTCTTGCTCGTTCTTCTCCATAGACCCTTTTGGAACGAGCAACTAGCTTCAACTAATTGACTAACTGACTGACTCTTTGACAATTCAGAAGTGCCTGTAAGTAAATGGTTTAATTGAAATAAATATTTTGACTTTGTCAATGATGAAAAGATAAGCTCTGTTCTAGCATTAGAAGAACTTAACGTCTGTGATGCGTGCTGTTAAGTCGAACTAAAAATACAATAAAATAACTAACTAGCAACTTCATCCACGTCGTTATCGGTTATCACCGGGGTTTTAATTTATTGGAGCGGTACCCTAATTAGCTTTAGTTATTCCTTATATCATCAGCTATCTGCCAGTGAAAATCCCGTCAAAATCGATCCAGCCGTTTCAGAGATTAGCCGGAACAAACCGACAGACATTTTTAAAATGATTTTCTTATATAACAAACAGACACTTAAATTGTATTTATTTGTATGTAGATATATAGATACCTAATATTGGTAAAGATTCAATATAGAAGTAAACTAAAATAAACTGCGTAAATTTATGTAGATACTACCTGTCCCGGTTATTAGATATAATACCTACTTAAACTATCTAGTCATACAGATCAGCAGATTTACAATGAACACAAAACCCTTGATCTGACTTTTGAGAAATACTTAAGTAGCTACTGGCAACTTATCTTTATTGAAAGTATATTCGTTGTGGAAATATAAAGTGAACAAAGAGAAAACAGTAAATTGTGCTCCAAACTTTGTAAAGTTGCATCAAAGCAGTGATAAACTATTTTAAACAGAGCTGGGACGTTGATAATATTACTTTTTATTTTCAACCTTATTTAAGCTACTATCAATCAATAATTCAATTCAATTATTTCTAACAGTCAATTTAAGGTCATAGCACATTACACCAACTCAACGTCGACTTCACTTCAACTCAACTCACAGTATTTTCAACACATAAGTTGAAAGTCTACAACGCGTGGACCACGCGTTGTTCACCTATTGATGTGCTGAAAAATTCACTCGTATGTAACACGATGTAAAGCTTACATTTCAATGCCATACTATGAGTTGAGTTGAAGTGGAGTCGACGTTGAGTTGGTGTAATGTGCTATGACCTTTATTATGTCAAAGAAGAACGGTCATTTGTGACCCAGGCCCGATACGAAAGAGACAAATCCCAATTTTTTTGTTATAATTATAAAGTATTAAAAATACACGCTGTGCCTATCGATTCGCGGTCTCCACTCCAGGACAAGTCTGCTTCATCGGTCATCGGTCCTGTGACAGACGTGACCAGCCCACTGCCACTTCAGCTTGCTGATGCTGATTCTGCAAGCAATGTAGGTGACAATTATGTGCTTATATTATAATAAATTGTACGCAGAACTTCATAATTAAACAAAAGATATTTTGTCAATATCGTAAATGATGCACATTATATCTACATCTACAATGTAAACTCAAATATATGCACTGAAGCCATCGATCATTTCCATTCTTTATTAGTGATCGATGACTGAAGCGTATATGACTAAAATTAAAAGCACGCCATTTTATGCTACGAAAGAGTTTTTTCCATTACTTACGTGCAAAACTCTGTTGAAGGTTGATAATATTTCGATAAAGAGGGCCAATAATTGCCGTTCTTCCATCAAACATTCATTAAAAAGTAATCAACACGTTGCGCCGACACGGCCGGGAGAGAAACTCGCTAATTTCTTACAAGAATACAAGCCCATCTCTGCTGCCATATTATTTTCCCCAGATTTTAACTTTATGATATCCTCAGGTACCTACCTAAAAAACTAATCGAGACAAAAATAGGGGGCAAATAAAATTCTTGGAAGCAGTTTCTTAAACTGTTGAAGGTTTCTTTCAGGCGAACCTATACTAAATTACAAAACTTTGCGTGTAAAACGAAATTTACACACACGGTTCGCAATAAACAATCTAGGTACTGTACTTCTTCGTACTTCTCAATGCATACAAAAAGGACCCGGTATTTGGCGAACACCTGAACGACAAGAGGGTTAAGCTTCGCTTACGAATCGCTCACGATATTCCGATCACGTGCTCGCAGGCTTAACTCGACCTCGATTCCACTCAATTTAAAGGTCTACACGATTTTATTTCTTCTAAAAGTATCAACGGATAGTGAATTGTTGCGGAACTATAATTTGAATCTGAAAACCTTTTGCTAGTTGGATGGTCGGGACAAACATCCGAACATTATTTCTCAAAGAGCTTATGCAAACTATCTCTTTGTGTTTTGGAGTGCATTTTTCAACTGTTGCAGCGTCTCGACCTTAATAAGTGTGCAGCAATTAGCGCTGGGAGAGACAACAGCGCACGATCGTGGAGTTCATTACCGCGCGCTCTCGCCATCCGACAGCTTTAATGATCGTCGCTCGAGAATTATGCATAAAGCCATCCCTATTACGTCAAAATTTTAAAGCTAAAGGATTAAGGAGGCTCTATCGAGTGACTCGTTATTCAAAACGGGCCCATTCGCGCAATGTTAGCACTGACAGCTTGATCCACCCTGTGGGACGCAGCATCACGTCGCGTCGCTTAAATGTGGCGTAGAAAAAACTTCAATAAAACCAGCGTAAACGTCCCTTTGTGCTTTATTGCTTGAAAGTCGTTCACTTGCTGAAACAACCATCCCGATGCGAAGACGTTCGTTAAAATAGCTTTTACGACGCCGTTGTTATGATATTACGTAGGAGTGTTGTCTACATAATATAGGTACGGTACTAGAATACTTATCAAAGAGTCTTATAATAAATATCGAAGCAAATTACCAACTTCGCGTTCAGAACGTAACGTTCATATTGCTACAAGAGGAAGCTCATTCAGTTTTTCTGAACTTCCTGAAATATGATCTGACACAAAGCCACTCGTTAGAAAAAACGTTTTGCCACCTTCTTTCGAATTCAGTTCACACACCGTACACCATTCGCACGTGTCTAGCGGACAAAAAAAGGATCTGCACAATGTTCTAAGTTTATGAGTAGAGTATAAAAAGTTTGCACAAAGTTGCACGAGTAAATCCGCGGGGCTTTCGTCTTGTACCTTCTGACAGATTAGGCAAGCTCCGCACTAAGCCAGCGCCGTCCTTACTCGGGTTTCATTGAATGCTTAGTTTTATTGCTCCTGAATTTTAGAATACCGTTTTGAATTAAGCCAGAGAGAAACGTCTATAATTCATTTATCTTTGTGGCACTGCATGTACCGATTAAGTTATCATGTGTAGCGTATTTTAGGTTTTACCATCTCCAAAATCTGCATAAACACCTACATACGTGTAATAAAATAATTATTCATGAGAAAATTAATACTTATTAAATCAAGGCGATGGAAAAATAAACAGAAGAAGAAACGTCTACTTATATAATATTATAGTGCCATCATGAATCCAGTCGCCACGCGTAGTAATTATGGCAATATCCCTCGGGATTTTTCGCTGTAGTAGGAGAGGCTCTGTTATGAATAATTACGGGCTGATATGAAAAATATGGATACACGTGCATACCTACAGAATACCATACATTTATTTTTATCCTGCTATCGTAAACCATAATGGAAGTTATTCTCAATTTGGAGTGTATTTTGTTGGTGTAATCTAACCGAGATGCAACTACAGCCAATTAAAATGATTTAAACTTTGGCAAAGAATTGTGAAAAATTGTTTTGATTTTTATTTAGAGACTGAAATCTCCTTTTTTTCAATTCCTTTTGCTTAATCCAATAATTGAATATTAGATCCTGTCAGAGTTAGTTAGTTAGATCCTGTTAGTACAATTTAACTCCGCAAACAATAAACCGCGCCATAAGAGTTTTATTGAGTCGTTTATCTCTGCTGAATCTTGGCTGAATCTCAGTTTCAATCTATTTTAACGAGGTCCATAATATTTATATCCTCTCGCCGTATCCGAAATAAATAATTAACATTTCGTCAATATAATTAGGTATTACAGCCACTCTTAATAAGCCCACGTAATAAATTCTATAATAATAGAAAATTCTGGCGAGACGACAATGACGCACTAATATCACGCTTACAAACATCATTCACCATATGAACACACACACACACACACACACATATCCAAAAACCCACGTACACGATCTCGACATGCAACGCAAAATCAAAACACAACATTACACCACTTTATATTATTATCATCTTCTCTAGGACCCGTGTTACCCTAAACGGCCGTACAATGTTTTTTAATAATATTAATAATAATCGTTTATTTAATACAACGTCACATATACAATATATATGTATCGTATCAATATAAAATAGACCACGATTGCATATTTGCCTGAACTAGGTTGAACCTGTGCTTCAGGCTATAAAGTGCTTACTATTTGTTATAATAAATTAACGCTAAAATACAATAAAACTAAACTGAATGCGTGTTCTGTGCTAAAGTTATTTATCACTTTTTAGTTTTTGAAGGCGGTTCTCATTTTGTAAAAAGTTTATATTGTCCGCTTTTTAGTCCCTCCAAATCCATTAAGAAATGGCAACACAGTTAAAACAGAGATTGAAAGTCCTCCAAAGATGAAAGAAACGAAAACGTTTTCTATGTATATTTATTTTTGGTTTTTGTTATTTTTTTCAAAAAGTGCTGAATAAATTTATATTTGTTGTATACTAAAACCTTCTCCAGAATGTAACAAACACTTTTCTGAAAACCGCATCAAAATCGGTTTAGCCAAAATGTAGATAATCGCGGACAAACATACATACATACAAACCTTTATATATACATACAAACATACGGGTCGAACTGAGAACCTCCTTTTTTTTTAAGTCAGTTAAAAAGGATTACCGCCTGTTAGCAATTTTATTTACATGCTACGAGTACTTACCTAAGTCTTCTGTCTGTTCATAAGAAGTAGTTTTTAAATATTGAATTTTTTTTTTTTACAGCTAAAGTAGGTAATTCAAATTACAAATACGTAAGTTCTCTATTTAATCTATTATACAAAAAATGGTCCTACGAAAGAGAAAAACCTCTTTACTAACAAATAATAACCATAGGTGCCAGCCTATAATTATTCAAATGTATGACTTAACCACACTCGCGCTAAACACCCTGGCTGCACTGTTCCTACATGAGTAACCGCCCTGTATGGCCTAACACTGTCTCCTAAGATACAGGATTACCTAGTTTAGCAGACAGGGTGACATGATCTGTGTAGATTTATGTAGATTCCATGTTACTTTGTACACTTGCTTTTATGTACAGACAGCGTGGTCGACTGCTTACCCCCCACGCATTAAAATTTCTTCGGATAGGGGGTAAGCAGTTGATGACGCAGTCTGTACATTGAATCTTGTGTGTATCGTAATAAAGATTATTATTATTATCCCTCAGCAAGCGTGGCTAAGCAAAAGCCGTACAGATGGATCGGTCAAAGGTTAAACTACGATTGCCGTGGTCGGTCTGTGGGTAGGTGACAGCATCTATTTCATACCGAGTTACCTCCGTGTCTTGGAAAGCACGTAAAGACGTTAGTCGCAGCTGTCATTCGTAGATCTTTGGCAGTCGTTATGGGTAGTCAGAAGTCAGAAAGTCTGTCAACCAGTCTTACCAAGGCGTATCGTGTTATCCAGTTACTGGGTTGAGGAGGTCCCATAGGCAGTCGCTCCATGTAAAGCACTGGTATTCAGCTACATCTGGTTAGTCTGGATGCCGACCCCAACATAGTTGGGAAAAGTCTAGGTAGATGATGACCAGGGCCTCAAGTCTGCTATTACAATAGTGTCAGAATGGTCTATCATTGATTTCATAATTGTTGATTTTGACAAGTTTGGTAATCTACTAATATAATGGCGTCATTATGACTTTCCAATGATCAACCACTGACACGCCATTGAAAGAAATGATATAGAATGGTAATCTCGTACAAAATGACAAATGAATGACTGACTTAGGCGGTAATCTGCTAAAATTTTGACCATTCCTTTGATCAGTGACCTACCATTGGAACGTCATTGAGCAGTCATTGCTTTTAATTCGACCGACTAATGATCGATCATTATGAATTTAGCAGATTACGAACTTTTTGCAAAATGACAATGGGATCGTGTTGGAATGACGAAATTATAAAAATAGCAGACTTGGCCCCCAGGCCTTAACATTGATTACAACGCTTTGCCGATTTCAGACTTAGGTATCTTTAGGTAGATACTACAAGTTCAGGTTTCTCCTTCGTCCTTTTTCCATCACGTCAGTCAAAAATTAAATTAAGTGTGAAATATTATAATTGAAACTTTGGAGCTAGTAAGGTATGGATGAACCTTAATTACATCAGACAAATTGCAGTCAGTCAGTTTAAAATTCAATTCTCTCAAATTCACTTTAAATAATTGAGTTGAAAGAACGCAATCACCTTAAATCAAGGAGATTGTCAGAGTTTATTTGGCTTATATGCGATAAATAGCTTTTAGCTTAAGTAGCGGCGTTTTGAAGGCTTTTCTTCTTTTTAATGTTTTTTTCGTAATAATAAAATGTAGCAGTCAGCGAAAATTGGCCTTCAAATTACTGCTACAACTAGCTTTTGTTCGCGACTTTGTCTCCGTGTCGTGTCGGACGTAAAGAATAGCACCATCCCATATCTTCCCGTGGATGTCGTAAGAGGCGACTAAGGGACTTACCAGAGAATGAGCAGCAACGTTCTCTGTGCCTTTGTAACAACCATACTGCGATCGCCAATCCACCTGCCAAGCGTGGCGATTATGGCAAAGCCCCCCTTGGGGAGGCCTATGTCCAGCAGTGGACGTCTTTAGGCTGAAATGATGATGATGAATGATTTGTCTGCGTGGAAGTCCTAAATATACCGAAAAATATAGCTTATGGCACTGAGGAATAGTGCAGCTTTCTAATAATAAAAGAAATATAGATAATCGGAACAGGAATGCTAGAGAATACTTCTTACAAACAATCAATTTTCCTCGTATCTTTATAATATTAGTTTAGATGAACCATTAACCATATATTAACATTAAAAAAAGAAAAAAGAACATACATTTCACCGGACAGAAGGATCCCATGATAATTGCATTTCGTCATAAGCAGGATACTGCCACAGTGCCACCTTATCATCTGCCTAGCCTTTTCCCAAGTATATTGAGGTCGGCTTGCAGTCTAACCGGATGCAGCTGAATACCAGTGTTTTACATGAAGCGACCGCCTATCGGACCTCCACAACCCAGTTACTGGGTAACACGATACCCCTTGGTAAGATTGGTTGTCAGAATTTCAGGCTTCTGACTACCCATAACGGCTTTTACGTGCTTTCCGAGGCACGGAGGGAACTCGGTATGAAAGAGATGGTCACCCATCCTCAGACCGACCACGGTTAGCGTAGCTTAACCTTTTGACCTATCGATCTGTACGGCTTTACTGTAAAGTCAACAGCAAAAGTAGTTGATCAAAATCAGAAGTTCAATATTATACTAATGAACGGAGTTCGCGTCAGGACTGTGTGGCGTCGAAGTGATTCAAAAGTATGTGTGTGACAATCACATACTTTTAATAAATAAACTAGTAATAAATTACATAAATTAATGTTAGTAAATTAGTATTGAATTTCTGATTTTGATCATCTACTTTTGCTGTTGACTGAGGATACTGCCACCTATCGAAGTTAATTAAAAATTATTGTTTATTGCCAGGAACCAAACAAAACCTTCCACGATTCATATGAACTACACTTTCTTTGTCATTAGTAGGTTCATGACTAAAAAGCAGAACTTTTTCAAATTTTTTTTTTCTTCCACGGAAAATCGGACATATACAATAATTAAATTTCGAATTCGGTCATTTATCATTCTGAATGTATCGCGTGAAGACATTTCACCGTGACATAAAATAACTTAATGCAAATGGAAGAGCTCCCTGCAAGTTTGTGAAAGCACGATAAGTTGGATCTTGAGAAATGAGCTCTGCGAGGCTGCTCCTTGCTACTCATGTGAAAATTACGCTATCCATTACTTGCAGACAGATTCTGATGGTGCAAAACTGTGAGAGTAGGCTTTTATTTTCAAATCAGCATTTTTAATTTGTGTTTTTAGTGATCCATAATCTATGATGAATGTTCGATTTTCTAGCGATTTAATGTAATTAATGTTGTAACTGTACTATAAATGCTTATAGCATGCTGGTCGAACGCATTTGACTAAAGTTTCGTCTAAACACTCTGGTTTTGTTCTAGAAAGTATTTTGAATTTAGAAGATAGAGATTAAAGCGATTAGATTTGGATTTTTATATCCAGGAATTGGCCTGACGCTCACAGAGGGCGGACGTGATATTTATTCAATAATGTTATTAAAGCTGTTTGATTTATAAGAATCTCCGCCCCCCAGTACACCATAGAATACCACACAGTGACACAGCACATTACGATCCGGCACCTTAAGGTCTCAGTATGGTCTAAACTCTTACAGTACCTACCTACTGTAGATGACTTACAACAATTTAATTTTCTATTAGTACAAAGGTTGGACGATACCATGGATCGATTCTGGTTCACAAAAAATATTAGCAACCGAACAATTTCACAAATTCCATTACAAATTTAATTTTTTGCGAAAATCCCTTCAATTTTACTCCGAAGCACTTCACACACACACATAAGTTTGTAACAGAAACCAATAGAGCTGTGATAGAATTGAATTGTTCACACATAAAGTTTCGCTGGCGATAAAATTGTCTGGCGCGAAGTTATCCCACCGGGCGTGTAGTGATATGAAACAATAGCCAATCGAGACAGAGCATCTCGGGGGACAGGACAACGTCATCCATCGGCTGCAGTAAACGACATACAATAGAATTATGTTGTAGGTACTGTAATCAGAAAAACATAGATTCCGTCCTTTCTATAAAAGCACTATATTATTTTGTGCTTTTATAGAAAGGACGGAATCTACTGACTATTAATACAAGACTGATATTTTATAGAGTGAAGGTGTTCATGAAAATGAACAATTTTTATTTAGGGGTCAACTGTGAAATTTGAATGATATCAGCTGTTTCATATTACCTACATTTTAATCGTGTTGTAGAATAAGTATAATAGAATAGAATCATTTATTTCAAGTTCCAAGTAACAAATTACTTACAAGCAACGTTAGTAAAATTAATTATTTAACTACAAAAAAGTTATAAATAACTTTAGCACAGAACACATAAATTATGACTATAAATTCGGAAGTCGGTGGCCACGTGGCTATACAAAACAACAAACAGAACAATAGCACTTTTTAATTTTTTGCGTTTTAGTACTCTTTTATCAACAAAATCCATTACAAAACGACAACACAGCCAAAACAGACAATGAAAGTCCTTATCAACTTTAGCTGAAGGAAACCACAATCCAAAACGTCATCTATGTATGTTTTTAAAATTGATCTACAATTGCCGGAGATATGGCGTAATAAACATACAAAAAAACACATAGTCAAATTCAGATCCTTTTTTGAAATCGGATAAAAAAGAAGAGTCACATCACTATCGCAAGGTTGCAGGCCCAGCTGACACCTTGCAGCAGCGGTACACAAACGCGCAGTCTAGCCTGCTCGCTGACATAGTCAGGATGCTGTTGACACTGGCCAGCATACTACGGACTATGTACGCGCGTAGGGAGTAGCTGATTATTCCTTTAATTTTTAGGGTTCCGTACCTCAAAAGGTAAAAACCGAACCCTTATAGGATCACTTTGTTGTCCGTCTGTCCGTCTGTCTATCCGTCTGTCTGTCCGTCTGTCTGTCCGTCTGTCTGTCCGTCTGTCTGTCCGTCTGTCTGTCCGTCTGTCTGTCCGTCTGTCTGTCCGTCTGTCTGCCAAAACTCTTTATCTCGGGAACGCGTGAGGTATCGAATTGAAATTAAAAATATGCTCAAGTCTGCAGTCCCTTGAAGCTGTGAAAAAATCAAACTTCTAAGTTAACGTGAAAAAAAGATACTCGACCCGTTTATGCCGCAAAAAACATATATTATAAAATGTTGTGCAAATAAAGAATTATTGTTATTATTATTATTCCGACACTCTCAAGGGTTCTTCCCGTTGAGGGAAGGACCCTATAAATTTTGAGATTTTTTTTCTAATGATTTTTTTTCTACAATTATGAAATTTGGCAAGTAATATCGTCTTATACTATAAGTACAGGGAAAAGTCTGAAAACTATACATTTGTAATTAAATTAAGTATAAAATATATAGTCTTTATTTAAAGTACGTAATCAATCATCGAGGTATGCGCGGTCATAATTGTACGGGTGACCAAATCACGGAATTTTAACGGAACCCCATTTTTGTTTTGTTTGTCCTATACTTAACAACTTTTTTCCCATACTCATGAGTACCTTAGTGCCCTAAAAAATTACGTAGTGAATTAAAACTCAGCCATTACTATTATCCTGAAAGTTACTGTCAATAAATTGCTTAACAAAAAGTTTTCCCATCAGGTGTGGAGTGAAACTACAGCCAAGGGCATCCCGCGGGAGACCCACCGTCGTCGGCTTGTCGGTCTTTATTAACCCAGATACGTCAATTGCAACAAGATGAAGTGGACTACCATGATATCAGAATCAGTGCTTGAGTAATGTTTTTTTTTATATTCAAAATAAAACATCATAATTATCTAAGGTCCCAGAGGATTAGACATTTAAATCATCACGCTTGTCTAATGCGGGTTGATGGGTAAACAGTAAACCTGCTCACTCGGTTCACTATTATTTTCAACCGACTTCAAAAAAGGAGGAGGTTATCAATTTGTCTGTTTTTTTTTATGTTTGTTACCTGATTTCTTTGGACTGGGTGAACCGATTTTGATGATTCTTTTTTTATTTGAAAGCTAGTGCTTTCCGTGTGGTTAATTTGGTCCAGTTCTGACAATGGCATCCATGAGAAAACCGTATAAGTCTTAAATTTGCATTAAGTATGAGCGCGATTTGTTACGGACGACGTTTTAGTTTCATCAATCTTTGTAGTAACAGAAACAGAACAAAGCCACTGAATTTCGAAACTAAAGTCAATATGTGTTCTGTGCTAAAGTTATTTTTCACTTTTTAGTTTTTGAAGGCGGTTGTCTTTTTTGTAAAAAGCTTTTTATTTTCCGCTTTTTAGTACCTCCATCTCATCCAAATCTATTAAGAAGAGATTGAAAGTTAACTTTTTGTAAAAAGCTTTTTTGTTTTCTTCTTCTTAAGGAATCAAAGGTTGTGTTTAGTTTATTGTGTTAGACTACTTGGACCCAGTAGGTAGCTACATTAATCGCAGCGTTAGTGGCGTTTTTAATGTCCTCTAAGGTGCAGCGCTCAAAAGGCTGCCCAGCTTAAATGTGACTGTGTCATGCCTGCCGCATGCCGAACCGACCTATAGGCTCGTAAATCCCAAAGTTGCCGAAATGGCGAGACAAGACCACGATAGATCACAAAAGATATGGCAGGGCGACTTGGGTAGCTTCCTAAAGAATTGGCAAGACATAGCAAAAATTCGAAACCAATGGAAGGAATGGAAGGAGGCCTTTGCTCTGCAGTGGGACAGTGCGAGCTAAGTATAATAATAAAAATAATATCTAAGTTTCTAGTTATGAAATATGTCTGACGCGAAGTTATTCCTCTGGGTGTAATAGTATGAAACAATAGCCAATCGCGATGCTGCCTCTCTTGGGAAAGATCCGTCGGCTCATATTTCATTACCCAGATGTGTCACTACACAAGATGACGCTGTAATTTTATCAGACCGAACTGCACGCCCTATTTTCTTAAGGCGGATTCGATCAAATGCCATGCAATACAAGACCACCGTGAGTAATTAACCCTTGAATAATTTTCCTCATTGGTAACTCTCAGATAACTTCATTTGCGTTTCACCATCACAAACGTAGAGTACGCAATGCTAAGTATGATGGAGAGAGATACTCTTGATTTGATGAATAATATGTGTAAGTCAACAAAAATAGAAATACAGTTGTTTAGAAAGCGGAACGCAAGATTTTATGTCTACTTAATTTTGCCGGTTTATAATGGTGTCATGTCAACTGTCAATGATATTCACACGAGTTGTCATTGTCAGCTGGTAATGTAGCGGCAGTCATTATTTTAATCTCGGATAACTTGTTTACCTGATACATTTTGACGATATAGCGATTTACTCTCGAATAGACAGTTATTCCGGATTTAAAATTTGGTAAAACGAAAAGTTCTCTAGCTCTAGAGTAATCAGTGATTTTATTCCCAGGATAAAATTAAGATGTGAAAAATATACTGTGTCAAATACAATTCATGATATTAAAACATACATGGGTGTTAAAGTATATTTACAAAAAAAAAGTTTTTAATGTTATAACGACCATCGTACTATTGCATGGGGTGCATGCAAGCACAATGCTATAATGTCATAGAATATGTTTTATGCTATATTTGACTTTCAGGTGGGCGAAGTCACGAGCAGAAGCTATACTAATTAATGGTCGTTTAGCACTTGAGGGTTATTAGTACCAAAACCAAAACTACTCATATTCAAGGTAATTTCAAAAGTTACGAGTACATGGGCATAAACTAATCCTATAAACCGACCATTTCAATGTGCATATTAAATTTCCTTCGTTTCCAACGTTATGAATGAAAGCAGCCGAGCTGCATATCGTTTCGTGCAAGCTCTGAAAGTTAAATTGGAAAATGTCAAGCAGGTATTGTAATAATAATATTTTCCCAACTGAAAGTCATAGGTCATGGCGGTTAATCTCAATGGAGACTTTCCCTTAGGGTATTTTACTCTATGTAAGAAAAAATCTATAAATATATTATTGAGATAACTAGTTAGGCAAAAAGCAGTCGGAAAAAGGATATTAAGTATACTACGCAAACATAGGTGCACTTCCTCTTCCCTTACTCTAATACCTATAAAACAATGGAACGGCAACCCAACGCGATCGGGGAGAGATCAGGCACAAGAGGATCCCTTCTTTTCGCATTATGTTCTTTTTCCTAATATACTTTTACATAACTGTTTCGGCATAAATTGTTTTGTCATAATAATACTTTGAAATATTCTTTTTTTGGCATACAGTTTATTTTGGCATAATAATCTTTAAGACTAATTTGTTTTGGCATAAATTTATTTTGCATAATGTTCCTGTGCAAATCTATTGTGCCACGCTAAAGTATTGTCTTAAAAATTCAATATGTTGTGCTATAAAAGTTGATGGCAGAATCAAATCGCTGCAAAACTGACTCCACGTAGTCTTCTCTGCCCTACGCCTAGAGTGTAATCTAAGCCCGGGTAGGCGCGGAGCCGTGACAAAAACCATGCCTGCTGCATGTCGCATGCTGCATGCTTGCTTGCATGCTGCATGCTTTCTGCATGCATGTGTGCATGCTGCATGCTTGCTGCATGCATGTGTGCCTGCTGCATGCTTGCTGCATGCATGATGTATGTTTGTTTGGTTAGTATGGTAAAAATATATTTCAATATCATTTTATGCTTTAAAATGTTACGCTTAATTATTATTGTGATTAGTGAAATTATGCTTAAAAAAGTTATGCGTAAGCTGTTATCCGTAAATAATATTATGCGAACATATAATTATGCGAAACAAAAGTATACCAAGTTATATTAGGTCTTAAAATTTTATGCAAATGGATAGGGAACCGGCGCAAGACTTGAACTTAGCGTGATTTTCGAGCCACAAGATATCACACCACCAAGACCAACTTCAACTTTAGCTTTGTGCCAATTTGGCCTAGTTGATGGACCTGCAGAAGGAGGGTGCGGTCGGATCACTACCGATCACAACTACTACTTTTTGGCCTGCTTGATTTGGAGGGAAGTAGAAAATATGTATTCATACTTTTCTGATTAACTTTGATCCTTGACAGTTGTAATGTTTCTCTGGGACTCGTCGAGCTTCATTGCATCGGTTCTTTATTGGTGGTCACCACTATTGATTCTAATTTTCAGAAATTACAGTGATATGGGAATATTGTGGCGGGCTTTTCCCATAAAAAAAAGAAACGACGAAGTTACAAACCTCGTTTGGAACCACGAGGAATCCAACAGAAGACAAAGCATGACACCTGAATTATCCAATAGACAGAAGTACCTTTCTACATAAAAGAAACCGATTTTTCATGTTAAGTAGGTATAGTATATGTAATCGAGGTAAACCTTTTGCCATCAACCGGACACAGAAACTACACGGACACTTTTTTAAATCAAGTTTTTACAAAATACTGGTTACATTATTCTAGATGTTTTTTTTTTATAAGTAGGTATGTGAAAACAATGTAGGTGAGGAGCAATACAAAATATTTAAAAATAAAATGCAGATGAAAGCCAAAAACAAAAGAATGACAGTTTCCGACCAAACCCAACTGACAGCCACGTTCACGTTCACGAACATGATGCGTGGAGCAGCACCATTTTGGAGGGAACCGAATGATCCAACCCACGCGCCACCATTAGCGAGACATTCGAATGTGCATCAATGATCTCAACCGCCATGCTCATTTATGTAAAATTCTCCCTCGAGGTGAAATAACAGTTCTTAGCATCGTGTAATGACATATCCTTTTAGAGCGTCTCATGAGTACCTATCTACCTACTTAGTAAAATCAGCAGAAACATGAAACACAAACTCACTCATAAATCGTTCTTCAGACTCTCATAAGACGCACGGAATAATAATGGATATCGCCTACGCAAAACCTACCTACAATTACTTAAGTATATGTTTATTTCTGGTGTTATGGCAAGCGAAGTATAATGATATTTATTATTACCGACCTACCTACCTACTTATAAATGACGTAATGCAGTCACAACTCATTCAAAGCTAAGTAAACGTCATTGCTATATTTACAAGAAGCCAAACCCACGCGACACGGGTGCGTGATACGTCGGTAACAGTGTTGCCATAAAAAGAAAACGTGAGCAATACAAAGTAGGCACGAGGTCACGTCTATGTTTGACGTTCATGCGGTTTTTTTATGTAAAATATAGGTATGAATAAGTAGATTTAGGGCATCTTCACCACGTTCCAATAAGTTCCTTTTAAATGAATCGGCAGATCATTTCATACAATATTTTGTTCCATTTTTGACGACTGCGCTACCTGTGTCGCGGCACAGGTAATTGTTCCGGGTAAGTCTATTGACAGGTCCTGACACAAACCTATAGTACTCGATACTAATGACCGCAGGGAGGTATGGCAGAGCAAGGAGCTTCACGGGCGCTTCTACCGGGCCCTACATGGGCCTGATGTAGATTGTAGTGAAGACACTTATAGAGTCACAAGTGATTGTTTTCTAGTCATCACATATGCCCCAAGGAGCCGGACCAGTTGACCCTGCCACCACATAACTGAACCACCTACATTTTTTTACCTCAGTTTGAACTAAAGAGCAGTTGAAAAGCAGTTTGATAAAGTCCTTTTTACAGTGGTCGATTAGCGTTGTATGTACAATATTCGTGTATGTAGGTACTGGAGCTCAAACCTGGTGAGACCTTACGGTGCCGGATCGGTGTACGGAGGAGATCCGTCAGCTCTGACGGCACTAGGCTAAACAATGCCTTGTCATATAAAAAACAGATTAACTTTCTAAATACGCAATACTTTCTAGAATTAATCCAAAGTGTTTAGAAGAAACATTTATTTAATAATGCTTTCGACCAGAATTCCATATGCATGCAACCTTTAATCACGGTATCAAGAATTAAGGCAATCATTGCCTTAATTCTTGATACCTATAGGTACTGTAAAGGTTGCATGCATATGGAATACGCAATGGCTTATTATGTACCTAAATCACTTCCAAATGGAATTGTTTACAAATAAACGATTCGAAGACGATAATATAACTGTATTGTCTGCATCACTCATATATCTGCAGTTAAACCAAACTATATAACTTATATGAGCAACTCCTACTTAAAACAACAATGAATTAGTGCTTACATTCAATTTAAATCTTAGGTATGTGATTTAAACAACAATCTAATATACAATAAAATAAAGTTTTTAATAAATATCGATCGACGTCATACTTAAATCTTTCTTCTATCTTGCAAGGTCATTGAAATTAAAAAGCTTAAATTAACTGGTACTTAACTTTTTTTTTTATCTTTTGATAGGCATGCGTTTGACCACTATCTCACCTGATGGGAAGCGATGATGCGGTCTAAGATGGAGCACGCTTGCCTAGAATGTTGTAGCTATCAGGAAACACAGACTCAGGCAGGGAATTCCACTCCTTAGCAGTACGCACAATGAATGTATTCCCAAAACGTTTCGTGCGTGTGGGTGGGATGTCCACCATGTACTGGTGGCGCATCGCCGTACGTCTTGTGGTCCGATGATGGAACGGACTCGGCGGAATTAAATTATTCAATTCCGTCGCACACTCCCCAAAATGCAACCGATAGGAAACCGACAGGCCAGCAACTCGGTGTCGATGCTCAAGACTTTGGAGCTTTGACTCGACGAGCCTATCATTGCCAATGATCCTCTTGGCTCGTTTCTCAATTGACTCTAGGGCATCAAGCTGGTATCTGGCAGATCCGTCCCAAAGATGAGAGCAGTACTCCATATACGATCGAACTTGCGCTTGATAAAGTTTAAGCAGCTGTTCCGGCGTGAAGTACCGTCTCACTGGTAACACTGGGAGTAGTTTTAACATTATAAATCTGTACCTAAATAATCTAAATATAGGAGATTTGTATTCTGTAATTTTTCCCAAAATGGCGGCACACCGGCTTATGCTTGGTTATTTGAGAATTGACGTTGCCGATTTGTATGGTGGTTTTCCTAATAAATCTGGAAGTAACCTTTTTATATCCGAGGGTAGGTACATCAAACCCATTTTTTAAGAACGATCTACAGTGAAAAAGTTCCATATAAACTAAATACCATATGCGTCTAAGAATCTTATGTAAATGGATCTATTATTGAAATCAGATCGTATGGCTCGTAATATTCACTATTTAGGAACATAAATATACTGGATCATGTTTATATCCGACCATTTGCTTAACAAAAAAAAAGGACGCGCATAAAAATAATACATTATTTATGTTAACTTCAGACTTTATGGTTCGGGGCAGTGATCTTTTAATTACGTATTTTGTTACGTATGTGTAAATCGGACTTTACATTCTCTAAAAACTTACTATCTTCTTACTATCTCGACTTATCTAATTGACAACATTTCATATTTTTAACCTACTTGAATTATTACGTTATATAAAAGTAAATACAAATTTAGGGCACCCGTATTTTTCCGTTTTTCAAAATTTTGTACTTTTCATTCATAATTGTAACTTTGAAATTAGGTGTATTCTAAAAAGACGTAAGCGCCAAATGACGTCATACTTACGGTGGAATAGCGTTTTATCCTTTTCTTTACTATGACCGGTCAAAAAACTATTATCATTATTATTAGACTTCATATATATGTGGGCAGGAAACAACGACTCGGTCCCATCTTTCTTAGAGAGCGAGGTGGAATTATCTATTAGAAAGCTAAAGGCGGAGAAAAGCCCCGGCCCAGACGGTGTGACTAATGAAATGATCTTATCAGGAATTGAAAAACTAATCACCCCACTCAGCACACTATTTAATTTAATTTTACAGCAGAAAAAAATACCAGTTCAGTGGTCATGTTCAGAAATAGTTCTTCTATATAAGAAAGGAAACCCAAAACTGATATCAAACTATAGACCTATTAGCCTAATGTCTTGTTTTTACAAGGTTTTCACATCGACCCTGCTTCGAAGAATAACAAAAGTCATAGAAGAGAACCAACCAGTTGAGCAGGCCGGATTTCGTGCAAATTACTCGACAGTCGACCACATTCACACTGTAAAGCAAATTTTAGAAAAATACATCGAGTATGACAAACGTCTATATCTCGCATTCATAGACTATTCCAAGGCATTCGATGGCCACTCTCTATATGCCACCGCTCTATATGGCAATCACTAATAGAGCAGGGGATTAACATCGAATACATAGAGCTCATAAAAGAAATATATAAGCACAGTTCAGCACGAGTGAAAATCGAAGTGGCAGGGCCGCCGTTCAAGATTGGACGAGGGGTCAAACAGGGGGACCCCCTCTCCCCTAAACTTTTCATAGCAGTCTTAGAAAATGTGTTCAGGAAATTAGATTGGAGATATAAGGGAATTAGGATAGATGGAAAATATTTATCGCACCTCAGATTCGCGGATGACATTGTCATACTGTCGGAAGATCCAGTAGAGCTACAAATGATGTTAGAGAACCTTAATACACAAAGTAAACTGATTGGGCTTGAGGTCAACCAAGATAAAACTAAACTAATGACTTACAAAGAACACGTTCCTATAAGTGTCAACTCAGTACCTCTACAATATGTGGAAGACTACACATACCTCGGTCACGTCATATCGTTTAAAGATTGTAGCGAAAAAGAAATAAATACAAGAATAAAAAAACACATGGAATAAGTACTGGGCCATGAAAGAAATTTTTAAAAGTTCGTTTTCACCTAGCCTGAAATCAAAAGCTTTGGGTACCTGCTTGATACCATGCCTCACATATGCGTGCCAAACTTGGTCCTTAACTAAAACTCAACAAAATAGAATTAGAACATGTCAAAGAGGTATGGAGCGTAGTTTCATGAATATTAAACTTAGAGACCGAGTGAAAACTACGTTGATCAAAAAAGCAACAAAATCTAAGGATGTGACTAGGCAGGCATTTAAGCTTAAATGGCGATGGGCAGGCCATGTTCAGAGGCTAGATCCACAACGATGGGCCCAGATTATAACAAACTGGATCCCCAGAAAAGAAAAAAGAAAAAGAGGCAGACCATTTAAAAGGTGGAAAGACGATATAGTTAGAGTAGCTGGCAACCTCTGGGCCAGAACAGCCAAACTAAGGGATAAATGGAAGCATTTGGAGGAGGCTTTTACCGCCTTAGGCGGTCCTTACATTGAGAACGACAGTGAAGATACTAACACATAGCACTAACATATAATGATAAATTATTAGACTAACATACTAACATTTTATTCTATTTTTTTATTTTCTTATTATGATAAAGTCCTAACGTGTTGTTAAAGTTATTGTAAGGAATTAATAAAAGCTTTTTTATTTTATTTTTATTTTTATTTTTTATTTTTATTTTATTTATATATGTGACATTGACGTGTGTCTTATTTGACGTTAATGTTTTCATATAAACCATTGAAATGCTAATGCAAAGGTAAACTACCTCATTCCACCGTATATGTGACGTGATCACATGCTTTTTGGTTTTACTTATTTTTCTCAGAAATGTAGAAATAAAAAATATAATATATATTTGGACTCAGGATACGAAAATAAAGAAATGGTATTTTTGTTTTAAGGTTGTGTCAGTTTTGAAATGTTGTCAGTTGTAATACTAATTATATACCTGAAAATACTTTTAATATCGTCGAATATAAAGCCTTAATTCGCCCCAAATCAGACTCTTTGGCTCAGTCTATTGTTAAATAGGTCCTATTAGCCTCTTAAATCTAATCATTCCACTGTAGTAGGTAGGGGTTATAAATGAAATTATTATTTTACTATATAGTTTGATTGATGATCGGAATCAATCAATCAATCTCAACCAGTTTTTCTAATAAAAGAGAGCTCTCAAGCAACAAAAAATCAAAGAGAAAAAGAACTAATTTGTACAACTAGTTAGCAGTAAAAAAAGAATAACTACATAATAAGTAGGTACCTGCTACTCTAGTGTTGACACAACAGGTTTGAGATCACAACTACACAAAATAACAAAACCCAAACCTTTAAAAATAAAATTCTTAGAACGAGTTAAAATATTATAATAATATCTAAACAAATCTCAATCCTCATTATTCTCTGAAAAATCACATGCTTCTTCTTGGTGTGGTAGGTTTTTATACATATGATAATAGTCATAGAACTGTTCAGGTATCCAAGCAGTAAATGTTTGCAGATCATAGATGGCTGCTCGTCCGGACTGCTGGATATTAATGCCGGGGTTCCTCAGGGGTCGGTGCTATCGGCTTGTTCCTGCTGCATATTAATGATCTGCTAAAACCGGTACCTTTGGGTATGCAGACGACAGCACTGTCGCTGAGAGATACGTGTCCGACGCACGAGCTGGTGGGTCCCAGATCCAGTCTCTCCGAGAGGCAATGGTTGAGCGCTTGAACTTGGCCTTACAGGCGGTCGCTGAATGGGGCGATGCCAATCCGGTCAAGTTCAATACTGCTAAGACCCAAGCGTGTCTCTTTTCCGCTAAAAGGAGCCAATTCCACCCAGCTCGATCTTTCCGAGGTGTAACCGAGCCGATAATCGACCGACTTGTGCTTCTTGGTGTTACGTTAACATCTATCCTTAATTTTGGCCCTTTCATAGAGGCAAAGGCACAAGTGGCTGCCAAAAAGTTGGGGATCGTAGCAAAGGTGAGACTTTACGCCGGAACAGCTTAAACTTTATCAAGCGCAAGTTCGATCGTGTATGGAGTACTGCTCTCATCTTTGGGACGGATCTGCCAGATACCAGCTTGATGCCCTAGAGTCAATTGAGAAACGAGCCAAGAGGATCATTGGCAATAAAAAATATAATATAAGCTCGTCGAGTCAAAGCTCCAAGGCTTGAGCATCGACGCTGAGTTGCTGGCCTATCGGTTTTCTATCGGTTGCATGTTTGGTAACTCCGTTGGTATGGGCACATTACACTTTTTTAAGTTTCTATTGAGTATCATTTCCTCAAACTCATCACCATTAAATTCATTTTTATAAAATAGACCCCAGTCTTTCTCTACGGAACTGCCATTCATTTTAGGCTGTAGTTAAAATTTAATTTTCTTTTGTCAGCTTCAATAGAACCGTTTACGTCTGAGTGTTTGTTTCTTAGACTCTGTCAGCAACAAACTGCCTTCCTTGTTCCCAACTATTACAGTCAGACCAAAAATTGTAATAAAAAGTTGTCTTACCTCTACGCTAAGGTTTTCAAAGCATTTTGCTCTGCAATTACAAGGCGGTTTCAGACATCGGGCTAAAACTTCTTTTGAAAAAAGAAAGGAAGTCGGTGGCTTTATTCTGCTTGTTGTTTTTAATTGCCACCGACTTCTAAATCTAAAGTCATGAGTGTACTGTGCTAAAGTTATTTACTTATCACTTTTTAGAAGGCGGTTGTCTTGTTTGTAAAAAATCATTTTATTTATCACTTTTTAGTACCTTCTTATGATTCAAATCCATTAAGAACCGGCAACACAGTTAAAACAGAGGTACTCCAAAGATTGAAGAAACTATTAAAACGTCGTCTATGTAGATGTTTTTGGAATTTAATTGATTTTTCAAAAAGGGCGGGATCAATGTCGATAAAATTCAAAATCGATTCACATCCGCCGTAGAAATCGCGTAACAAATATAAAAAAAAACAGACGAACAGCGTGCGGAAGGAGAGGACGACGACGTCGCATATTTATGATTTATCTCTGTCCCACGCAGTCATAATTATAGTGCTATCTCTTTTTCAGTGAATATTTTCACTTATGCTCCAAGCCGTTGACGAGACTGTTGTTAATTAATGACTTTATGAACTTCAATAGTACCCGAGCTACAAGTATGTTGTTAATACGAGACCTACAAATTACATTTATTTTCCGACTTATCTTTACATGATACTGCAAAAATAATATTCTGGTAATTTTACTCACGACCATACAATTTCAAATGAAGATCAGACTCATTGGTTCTAATGTATGGTGAATATCCGACCATTTCTACGTTAACGAAAATGTTATTAAAGAGAGATACAAATATACTGCCTAAACAAAAAGAAAGAGAAAAAAAAATTAATAAAGATTCAGTTAAAATACGATTTTTGCAAAAATGGGACATCCGACCTTATGGTTCTAATGTCGAGAAATATAAAGCAGTTCCAATAATATTACATGCACACGTGTCGAATTTTATTAATAGCCTCCTTTTATTCCTCGTTAATCGGTTAATAATAATGTGTAATATGACTTCATGATAGTTCGTTGTCCAACACTAAAATCTCAAATGTGGCGTTCGTTTATAAAAACAAAAGAGAGTTTTATAGCCCGTATACTCATAGCGCAGCTAAGTGCTGGATCCGCCACAAGACGTTTGTGTCAAATTACTCTTTTTATTTCCGCTGTTTTTATTATGGTAATAACGCGAAAAGGCCCATGAATAATGTTTAGTCCTATATCATAACGAGAGCGTGAAGTTCTTTGGCCTTTAATGTGTCTTGTTACCCACATGACTGAGTTCAGTGTTATGATGATAATGGTTACGTTGAGTACCGCAGTTGCTGAACCTTACAGCTAGTTAAATTATCTTTAGGTGTCCTAGTTTACTTGTACCCCCATATATATTATTTCTACCCCATAATAATTCTTGTTCAACAATCACGACGATGGGATACTGAAACATACAAAGATGATGTGATGTTAAACAATTTTGTTTCTCTTTTCTTATAGGTGGAATTCAGCTTTCATTACCAGGTAAATCGGAAAATCCACGCAATAATTAGGTATTTCCAGATGTGGAAAGCTATGATCAGAAATTCGGAATATCAGATAGGCGAGATAGGTAAATACGTAACATATGCAGGTACCTATAGTACTTAATTTGTTACTTTTTAGGCTTATCTATAAAAAGATTTTCTTATCCGTTTTCTCATACGAGTTTGATAAATTCATATTTGACTTTTAATTTTACTTGACAATCTCAGCTAATTCGTATGTTTGGACGATACCAATATTAACGATACCGAGACTTAAATTCATCTACTTCTTACGCTCAAAGGTATTTAGTTGCTGTTACGAAGTTAATTACCCCGACTGAAGGAAAGGGTTATGTTTTTTTTACAACTATATGTCATACAAATTGGCCCATGTTAGCAACTAGCTGGAAGTCTATCATAACCCTGGCCGTCGCAGGTGGACCTTAATTAGATATTAGCTTCCGTACCTGAAGTCACGGATCATCAAGTATACAGCGCGAAAAAAAAAATCGGTTGTTCCAAACATTTTGGCCGAGTACCTATTGCACTTCTGTATGGAACTGCTGTTTTTTTTTCACGCTGTTTGATTTGGCTCTATAATGAAAGTTGTTCAGGTTCGTGGTCTGAGTCACTTCTTAAAAATTTGCTAATCAATTCATTTTCATCCTGTATACAAGGTGTAACGTCAAATACGCAAAACCTGAAAATAGTTTGATTAGAATAACGAGCAGAATCAATTGAACCAGTTTTTAATATAGGTCACATTTTTCAAAAAATCTTCATTATACATGTTGCCCTGTCTTTTTATTAATAAGTCAAGCCATCACGTGTGCAAACCTGCCAAAATAGGTAAACAAACACAAATGGTTGTCGTCCAATTTAAATTTTCTCATACGCGTGTCAATAATAGTTCTTATTTCAACGCAAATACGAGTCTTGGTAAAACTAAAACAGCACATAAAATCTTTAAATATTTTTTTATGATTTTTTTCTCTCAGAATCAGGTTAATTGAATTAAAAACCATTTGGGGTGTCTGAGGTTTTGCGTGTTTAACGTTACACCTTGTATAGGTAATAATAGCAATAATATTCTGTTACGGCAGCCTATCTTAATGGAAACTAACCAAGTAAGCAGGAGTACTTTACATTCTGTAGTTTGGAAGTTGGCTGTGCGTCACCCCCGCCCCGTACCTCGGAAAGCATGAAAGCTATTGGTACTGCGCCTAACCTCTTCCCCGGTCGTGTCTGATTGCTGTCCCTTCGGACTATGAGGGTGTGGAAAGAGGGAAAGCACCTGTACTGTTTCCGGACACACTCGTGCTCTATGTATAGATACTGGGCTCCCAACTCATGGTAATGAGAGGAAGCGTAAGGGTGTTATTACACCAATCGATCGATCAACGATCGATCAACGATCGATGCCATCGGTCGACATGGATCGACGTTAATTGATTGGTGTGGTAGCTTTGGCTGATCGACGGATACCGTTCGACTGACTAATCGATCGATTGCAAGTCGATGGCATCGGTCGACGTTGATCGATTAACTCCGGCTATAATCCATCACTAATAGTAATCAAGCAGCTCGGTCGACGTCGACTAATCCATTCTACCATCGATCGATCGTCGATCGACAATCGATCGATTGGTCTGGTAGAAACTATCGATCAACATCGACTAATCTATTCTACCATCGATCGATGCCGTCGATCGACGATCGATCGATTGGTCTGGTAACACCCTAAGATTTTACTTTTAGTCGAAATAACCCACCGAGTAGATTGGGACATAATAACCCTGCGTTCTCCGCAAACGTAGATATCCATGACGATTTTCCACAAAAAAGTTACCTATTAGGTTATCATCAATCATATCCAAACTAATATCATAGAGAGGACCGTTCTGTTTGTTTGTTCGAGCACAAAAACGGCTTATCTGATTGATATGGAGCTCTCCTATCGGGCTTATAATGTCCAGATTGATAAGTAAGGTAAATATTTATGTACTTAAAGGAATTTCTACAGAATTGTTTTGTTTAACACGCTTCTCTTCTTAGTAGGTTATCCTAAGTTCATAGATTTAGTTAGGATAACCTACTAAGCTTGCTTTTCCGCGTGCTTTTTGTGCGTGTGGACGTTGGGTCCGAATTTTCAGTAGAATGCATAGGTAGGTACACACTGGTGATAGTTGATTATATATGGCCTCTGGACCCATGTTATCCCACTGATTGGGCGAATATTCAACACAATATTAAATTTGTTAGATACGTATCTATAACTCGCAGAGACATGAATCACTTTGAGATGTGCTGAAATGGTTGCTTTTTCGGAACAACGATGGTAGGTATTTTTCATGAGAATGAAAGGAATAACTGAAAAGTCTTCATGATTTTCTTTCGAAATTACAAAGTAGGTGCCTCCCTGCCGGGTAAAATTACTGTTTCAATAAAAACAAGTAAAAGTTTGTTGGAAACTGTTGCATTATTAATAAGGAAAAAAGGGTTTAGAAATATCGTAATATCTGTTTATTATTAAAAGCATGCAAGGGTTTTTAGGTAGTAACGAAATATATTCTTAATATATTCTTCCCATTACAATAAACAACAAAATGTAATGGTATTAATACTTTACATGCCTGTGTTTATTGTTTACGTGTTCTCATAATTACATTGACCTAATTGTGGCTTGCTAATAAATACTTCATAACAAAGTAAATGCAACCTGATGTTTTCGGATCCAATGCTCCTGATTGGCTGCCTGCTGAGCGGTTAGGTTAACTGAATCGAGATGTAGGATGTAGATACATGTTGGTACAATGGTGCCAATTCTGTTGTACACGAGCTTTACTTATTTTAAGCTATTTATATCTCTTTTTATCCAATAAAACAAGAAGGAGACAGATATAAATTAGAGCTGTCAATTGAAGTTGGTCTAAAATGTTCATACAATTACAGTTGTAATTCCAGAACGTATTGATTAAAAAAGCTTTTTACAAAAAAGACAACCGCCTTCAAAAAGTGAAAAACAACTTTAGCACAGAACACACATTGACTTTAGTTTCGAAATTCAGTGGCTTTGTTCTGTTTGTTGTTTTGTATTGCCACCGACTTGCGAAACTAAAGTCAATGTGTGTTCTGTACTAAAGTTATTTTTCACTTTTTGAAGGCGGTTGTCTTTTTTGTAAAAAGCTTTTTATTTTCCGCTTTTTAGTACCTCCTTCTCATCCAAATCTGTTAAAAAGAGATTGAAAGTTAACTACTACAAAGATTGATGAAACTAAACGTCGTCTATGTAAACTTTTTGGGTATTAGTTGGTTTTTCAAAAAGTGCTGATTCAATTTCCATAAAATTTATATGGGACCACCCCTGAAGCATACCCTATCCATAAAAAAATAATTTTCAATATCGGTTTACGTTTGCCGGAGAAATCGCGTAACAAATCGCGCACATACTTAATGCAAATTTAAGACTTATACGGTTTCCTCATAGATGCCATTGTCATCACTGGACCAAATAAAAATGGGACCACACGGGAAGCACTAGCTTTCAAAAATCAAGTAACAAATATATAAAAAAAAAAAAAAAATACAGGCGAATTGATAACCTCCTCCTTTTTTGAAGTTGGTTGAAAAACACGGCGAAATTCAAGGAAAAAACTAATTTGACATCTTTAACTTAGCTCTTGTCTGTCGCCGTCCATTTCACCACCTGACTGGTAGTAAGAGATGCCAATTCTATAATTTTAGTTTAGTTTTTGAACAAAGGAATCGACGCCAATGTGTTTTTTTGTTCATATTCTAGTGTGGCCCCGTTGTAAAGTTGTTCAGTTTCATGAGCAGGTAAGTAGGTACACCTACTACAGTTCTTCGTTAAACCTACCATAGGGCTTAAGAGCTGCATCTTAATTTGGTTATCACGATTGTAGGCCACGATACAAAGTGACTAAGACACGGTTGGCGCAGTGGCTGAGCGATTGATACTGCCCAGGGTAAATATTTGTGTGATGAGCACTTGTGTTTGTCTTGTGTCTGGGTGTTGTTTATCTATGTATGTATCTATTTAAATGTATTTGTGTATGTATATCAGTTGTCTGACACCCATAGTACAGGGTCTCCCTAGTTTGGGGTCAGATGGCCGTGTGTAAAATGTCCCTACATATTATTATTATATTTTTTCTGTACCTACTACGATAAATTCGGTTATAAAACAGGCACATTCAAATGAAACAAGCTCTGTACCTCCTCATATTGGTTTAATTTGCCCAAAATCAGTGATTAATTGAACCATAAATACGTAGGTGGTATTTTCTCATACCTACATAATATACTTACGTTGTAATAATTCTTCAAAGGGAGCTTGGTACGAAACGCGTCATGCGCGCTATTATATAGAATTTATAACTGTGTGGATTTGTTCGCAAGAAATAAATTCGTGGTACGAACACCTGAGACAAACCGCACAAACAACGCGTAAAAATATGTTTTGTTTTGAAATGTGGTGGGTTACACAATGACAACACTTTATCATTGTTGAAACATTAGAAAAACAACTCAATCTTCTTTTCAAACCAAAAACTTTTCTAGAGATTCATCAGAACCATTTCCAGACTATGAAACTATTCTACTATTCTCCAACAAACTCGTTAGTAAGGCCTAAAACTTCCGCAAGAATAAGCCGCATGAAAATCAAATGACTATGCAGAAACATGATCAGCAAAGGAAAAGGTCCAAACTAAGTGACGTTGCAATTATTCTTACTTTATGAAATAACATCGTCAGTCATTTCTTGTGAAAGCCAATGGCCATCGGTCAGTTACCACCGTCGGGACACAATCCTGGCTGATTGCCAAACGCGGTTTGTAAAATTGCTATAACTCGTGGTTGGGGCATAAATCCGTACATCAGTTCTTCATAGATAAGGCACTCAACACAGTTACTTAAGGATCTATTTACGTAAAATATGTGTTTGTTTATAGTACTGTAGCACCTGAGCTACACTTGTACCAAGTACGAATTACCGAGGAACTAAGCTACGTTGAATGAAAAGTATTATCGACTTGTAGAAGACTATATTAATAAGATTAGCGAGAGGTAAGATTTACAAGACCGCAGCTCTGAGCCTAGCTGGGTCTCACCCTGACATCACATGTCATAGTATAAAAAACTATCTTCTACATCATTCAAATATATTCTAAGGTATCCAGAAGGTTCTAACCATAGACTAAGTTATGGCTTCATTACATAAAGCCTCCCTGCTGGGCAAATCTCTACAGTACCGACAGGTAGGTACGTAGAGTTAGGTAGGTAGATAGATACTTATCATAGTTCAGAACCTTGTCTGGCACTCTATTAAGGAAAGTGACTTGGAGTGTGTTTCCCTAATCATGCACCATAGGTTACCATTTTAGGTCTTTAGGCATTTTAAAGATGTAACAAGTCACAGCAGTTTCGTAAAAGATACCGACATAATATTAGGAAAAATAATCGCAGACCATTATTTCAATCCAGGGATTAAGATTAACTATTTTTATAAGCCACTATAAGTATAAAATTAATTGATTATTTATAATTAGACTAGTTGGGCCCAGTACCTATAGTGGGCAAATGTAGCCAACAAAAATGCGCGAATGAATGAATAATTTGTGCGAACTCTGGTTAAAATACGGTAACAATATCACGACACAGCACCGAAAATTATAAACCAAATGTTACTGTGTCGACTCTTCCCTATTTTTAATTGCAGCGACTGTTATCCCGCACCACGACTATTTCATTTCAGCCGAAAGACGTCCACTGCTGGACATAGGCCTCCCCCAAGTGGCGCCACATTGACCGGTCCCGTGCGACTCGCATCCAGCGGATCCCCGCAACCTTTACCAGGTCATCGGTCCACCTAGTGGGAGGCCTTCCAACGCAACGTCTTCCGGTTCGCGGTCGCCACTCTAGAACTTTTCGGCCCCATCGGCCATCTGTTCTGCGAGCAATGTGCCCTGCCCACTGCCACTTAAGTTTGGCAATTCTTCGGGCTACGTCGGTAACCTTGGTTCTCTTGCGGATATCCTCATTTCTGATTTTATCACGCAAGGAAACTCCGAGCATAGCCCTCTCCATTGCCCTTTGGGTGACTTTAAGCCTTCTGATGAGGCCCATTGTAAGCGACCACGTTTCGGTCCCGTATGTAATCACTGGCAACACACACTGGTCATAGACTTTCGTCTTGAGACACTGCGGTAAGTTGGACGAGAAGATACCACGCAACTTCCCGAACGCTGCCCAGCCGAGTTGGATTTATGTTACCACGACTACTTATGTTTCGAGAATAAATCAGTGTCAACGCAAAGTGTGAAAATGGTGGAAACCAAACTGTGATAAAGGTATTTTATTTTAAGAAGTGATTTGGGGTCAAAATTTGAAATAGCCATAGTCCGTCACTAAACACTTTTCACTAACTTACAAAATAATAATAGTAAGACAAGATGTGTAATCAAATCTTGATTTTCCACACTGTTAAATTAAAATCAGTGTCGATTTTTTTGACAAACCCCGGATTCTTAATAAAAGTTAGTCTCCTAGAGATCCATGATAGCTGAATAGTTTTGGTATCATGTGTCGTAAAAATGATATCACCAAAATATTTAATCATTTCGAAGCTACTACTAAAATATTTTTTTATTAGGTGTGGGCTCCGCTGCGGTCTCGCCTGCCTAGTGTAGATTTCTATATAGAGCTGAAGGGTCGAGTAAGCATTCCTTTCCTACACTCATCTATTAAAAATGCGCCGAATCTTCCAGAATTTTATGGGACACCTTAATATCTTACAAATACCGATTTATCGCGATTTCACGGTTCAATTCTCTACGTTATTCAGAGGTAGTAGTAAATCATGAAGAAATTACAAGGGATGAAATATTGTTTTCATCCCTTCTATTCGAAAAGTGTCGTTTTGTTCCTCTATAAGCGGGAACAAAGTAGCTCTTTTCTCCACTAGACTTTTTAGCGGGCAGTAATGAGATTTGAATTTAGAACAAGAATCGTTCATTGAAATTGAACGCAAATTGTATAAATTACTGGCAGGCTGTAAGTGTGGGCTGTACGGCGCGGAGAGGCGCGGTAACTAAAAAAAAAAGCACGCGATTTACTTCCCTGTTCTTGTAATCGGTACGAACTTTATTGTATTTTGCAAAAAAAAGAAATTCTACGTCGAGTTCTGAAACTCCTGAAACAATAAAAATAGAAGGTAATAACGTCATACAAAACTTAATACCTACCTACGAAATCCCGGGAGCAATATTTTCTCAAAGGAGATGAAAAGTAGAGTATAGGCACAGAATACTTAATAGTACTGCAGGTATAGGTATGACTCGAGAGCAAAAAATTTTTTGCCTCAGGCGATGTAGGTACTTTGAATCCCTCGCTACACTCATTATTCTATTTTAGAATCCCTCGCTATGCTCGGGATTCTATTCTAGAATCCTTTGCTTCGCTCTGGATTCAAAATAGCGCCTTTGCCGCAAAAATATTACTGTGTCCTCCGTTGTCATACAATCTACTATTTCATCCCTTCTATTCCAAAAGTGTCGTTTTGTTTATCAATAAGCGGGAGCAAAGTAGCTCTTTGCTCCACTAGACGTTTTAGCGGGCAGTAATGAGATTTGAATTTGGAACATTAATCGTTCATTGAAATCGAACGCAAAATGTATAAATTACTGACTGTAAGAAAATATAAAGATTACAGAAGGACCGCTCCCGCCATTTTCGAAAATAATTACCTAAACTTGGCAGACTCATAGGGTTGCTACTGTATTGACATTATTGAATTTGATTGACACTGGTTGAAACTCTTTGCAAGTTGTTTATGACAAAATTTTCCTGTTTGTCATGAAGTGACAATTACATCATTTTGATCCCACCAAAAAATTTAATGTAAATAGGCGCCAAGTTCGGCGAAAAAGAGTTGAGGTTTATTATAGAAAGTGTATTCAAGTTAAAATAAAATGAAAAGTCCTGACTGACTGACTGACTCATCAACGCCCAGCCCAAAGCCTTGGACCTAGAAAGCTGGAATTATGCACAGGGGTTCTCTTTATAATATGGACAAGGAATAAGGAAGGATTTGTGTGGCGTCGAAGTGATTCAAAAGTAGACCTACTTTTAGTGTGATTCAAAAGTGATTCAAAAGTATGGGATTGTCACACACATACCTGTATGTGTGTGACAATCCCATACTTTTGAATCACTTCGACGCCACACAGTTCAGACGCGAACTCCGTTCATTAGTATTGAATTTCTGATTTTGATCATCTACTTTTGCTGTTGAATGTACATTCGCTTGAGTGTAGTTTTACTCGGCATAACTAGTAAAGATTCACTTAAAACATTGTATGCCTGTGGATTTGTGTAAAACAAACTGAGACAAAATAATTATTTTATAGTCTGTAGGGTAGACTGGGTACGGTTGTGACAATTTTCATTTGATCGCCTATATTTCTGTTAATTTGTCAGTTAGCTGGAAGAAAGGTGGTTTTTATAGTAAAGTGTACAATTGTCTATGTATAAATATTTTGATGAATTTGGAACACAAGTATACTGGATTAACTCCTAAGTGACAATTGGAAAGAAAGGAAAAAGTGTCACAACCGACCACAGCCTAGGGGCGGTTGTGACAGTGCTTGGGGTCGGTAGTGACAGGTTTAAAAATACACGTATATGGTCTAAAATCACTTTATTTTGCAAGTAACTTCTAACATAATGCAATATAATATTCTTCTGGAAAAAAATAACACTATGGTTATTTTAACGGTCTTCATATTACTATCTAATCACTTAAGAGGCATGCCTTTTAAATTTTGTCGTTTGAAGAAAGAAAACCACCTAGAACCTTACAGTATTTTTATTGGTTTTTAGAGTATTCACCACGTAGTTTAATACACTTTTCCATTCGCTCGAACTAGTTATTAAAACATTTTTGCCACTCCAAAGTGGGGATGTTTAATATGGCTGACTTGAAAGTTTCACCTGCTTCTTCAACGGAGTGGAAACTTTGACCACGAAGACTATTCTTAATTTTAAGAATGGTATAGGAATCGTGAAAGTGCAATCCTCGCAACATTCTCGCAACGAACTTGCCCACTATCTCTTTTGAGGTGCTTCGAGAACGAACGACTTTAGTTGGTTTTGGCCCACCTCGGAAGACCCAGATTGTAGATTGTTATTTGGAATCAGGATTGTAGACATAGATTCAAGATTAGTCACTACTGATGATGTCGTAGACGTGATTTGGCTCTCCTCGGTTAAACCTTTGAAGAGTTTTCTTACACCGTCTGACGCGGGCCGATTTATGATCGCCGGAAAGCAAATGCAGGATCCAACGGTCAACTAGCTTTCTTACACCAAGCGCCCCATGCAAGATCTTTTGAATGGTTGTTGCCTGAGATGCCTAATAATGCTTCTATCCTTCGATATGTCACATGACGATCTTAGAGAAATAGTTGTCTCACAGCAACGATTTTACCTTCAATGAAGGCGGATTTTGGACGTTCTTCACGAGATTTGTCACTAAGACTAGTACATCCACGCTGGAATTATAAATATCAGCGTTTGACTGTCCGCAGACACGGGGTGTAATCATGGAACACAGATGTTAGCTCTTCGAACCACTTAAACTGTGTTAGACCTCTTCGAAAGTTGTAGAAAATTATTGCACTGACATTTTCCTTAGCAAGGTTTATTTTCGTTCGTGACCTGACAGATTCAAATCGTCGCTGTGACTAAACAAAAGCATTAGTCCTAGTACTTTCAATTGTTTTAACATTCCAATTTCAAACAAATTTGAATATAAAACAGTTCCTAATCCAATATTGCCGGTATATACTGAAACGACAAAACATAAAAGGCATGCCTTGTATAACGTATAACAGTTGATGTTCTTGCTCCTCAGTGAAGACTTTATGATGAGCGACTTATCTCATGCTGACGCTGTCTTCATTGTCTGACCCTGGCATCATAGCGTTTACGAATGTATCGAAACAAAGACATGTAATTAACTTCGTGCATTTCCACAGCTCTCCGTAAAGAAGTTCCGCGTTTATTTTTTTTATAACTATTAATAATAAAAAAAATACGACATACGGCTTTGTACGACGCTTGACGACCCATCAGCGTCTTCGCCACTATTATATACGGGAACAAATGAAACAGTCCGTAGTTGTGAACGCACTGACGCTTTATTTCTCGGCGGGAGCCGGTACGAATTTCACGCCTAGTCGCAGCGACCTCTGCCGGTAGTCCAGTACAACCTCGTCATAGACAATATTATATTATGTGCTTCTAGGTACACAACATCCATCTTCAAAATTATTTACTTTTGTTTCACTGCCCTCTTTCGGTCTTTCCCAAGTGTTTTTGGGCATCTAAAAAAGAAAAACTAATTTTATTACCCAACGCACACTTTTGCAAAAAACTAATTGTCATGACAACACAAAATAATCTATGTACAAAGTAATCACTATCTTTTCTTTTTTTTAAAACATTGTCCCACAGTAGGAATTACTCCTGTGTCGTGGGTGCGTGTACAAACATATAAACTCACATACACAAACAGCCAGACCCGGAACAACTATCTGTATGTAGGTAGGCCATACAAATGTATGTTCCGTGCGGGAATCGAACCTGCGACACGCAGCGCAGCAGTCGATCGTTCAACCGTGACGTCAATCATTGTTATTTAACTACCAATATATAACTTATAACAATGAAATACACTCACATAACAACAATTATCAAAAGAAATCAAATAAAAATACTTACTTTTAACTGTTTAAAAGTAATGTGGGCTTTTGCTTACGATAATGTCGCGCGAAGGCTGACGCAATACTGTGACACACATTTAGACGGGCACGCTGCTCCTCTCCTCTCTCCTGGCACCCACCCCGGTATTCCTCATTGTTTCACTAATATGACGATTGTCACAACCGTATCCTGGCAGAACCGTACCCAGTATACCCTACTGAATCTATATCCAGGAGAATGATATTTTAATTTTGCTTGTTCTTTTCATCATCATCATCATAATGTTCTTTTACTGAAAACTTATCTAAAGGATAAGTTATAAAGATATTAAATAGAAGAGGCCCTAACAATGATCCCTGGGGAACTCCTGAAGGAATATGCATGGCTCTAGAGTAGCCATTCAGCACTACAGTCTGACATCTTCATCTGTATATTGGAATCTAATTAAACTTTACACCAGCCTTCATTTTGGGTTGTACAGCGATAATACAGCTGTTGACCAGCTGGATCTACACTTAAGGCTGTACAATTTGGGGCCCCTTTTGGATGTACAAGAGCTGTATAACTGGTTGTACAGCTCCTAACCAGTTAAATTAGACTGGTATTAGGTACTGAAAAATGTACTAAAATACAGATTTAAATGCTATCTGGGAGGTCCGCCGCCCAGATCGGTGCCCATAAAGGGCCATCGATCGCACGATCCCCACGTAGAGCCGCCTACAGGCGGCGCTCGGGCCCCCCAGATTGGAAATCCAATACACTGTATCTCAGAAATCCCTATTTCGAGAAAAGGGGTTTTAAAACATTTTTAGTTTTTGTTTCGTTTTGGTAACATATTTATCTATACATATAACAAAACAGTAAAAAAACTGTGTCGGTACATTGAATATATTAAAAAAGTAATAATTGAGGGGGGTTTAGAAACAGTAATAGAGCACGAATCCAAAAAAAAAATTCTGTCTGTTTGTCTGTTTGTTTGTACACGCTAATCTTCGGAACTGCTGGACGGATTTGAATGATTTTTTTTTGTTGTATAGGTATTAAGTCTGGGCAACATATAGGCTATAATTTATCTTGGAAACTTGAACTCCTGATGCAGAACCGCAACTGACCAGCTAAACTATAAGAAATACAAAAATGGTACCATAGCAAAAATTGTTCCACGTGATGAGCATTTTCTGCTAAGAGAATAAATTTGAAGATCTGGAACACCTGATGTGGAACTCCAAGAGCCCAGCTACTCCATAACACATATAGGAATGACGTCTTAGCAAAAGTTGTTCGGTCTGATGAGCATTTCCTGTTGACTTATAAAAATCGAAGATCAGAAACATCTGATGTGGAAATCAAAGCTATCACTAATTTTACTGTAAAGCTTTCACTAATTTCACTGTATATTATAAAATAAAATAAGCTGGGAGTACCTCCACGCGGTGAAGGCGGTAACAGTTTAGGACTGATTTTTGATGACGCTGTTATATCATTGAAAATTTGACTCCTCAAACTGGTCAAAACTCCCTTTTTTTTTATTGGTTAAATATGACTTCCTGCTTATGTTATTTGAGTGTTTAATTTCCTTTACACGGTAGCCTACCCGGTAACGCAGGGGAGCAGTCACTTAGTTTTTAATTGATCAGGTATCTCTTCACAATAAAACTATAACCATGCCTAAGAAAGAGGTCAAATCTTTCTCAATGTTCCAAAGGAGCTAAAAGATTGAGGATCATAAGATCCCAAGAATCTACCGAAGAGCGTCAGGAGAGACCTGATGCTGTTCGAGAACATCAGGCTGCAAATCGCTCCGTGGAAACCTCTTCAGATCGCGAAGCACGTCTGTGTTCCCAGCGTATTTGCGCATCTACATTCAGGTCTCTAGAGACAAGTGGGGAACGTGATGCGCGACTGACCGCTGATCGTGAACGTCACGCATTGTCTCGCGAGTCGGAGACGTTCACGGATAGAGAATTGCGCTTAAGTTCCAAGCGTATCTACGCATCGACTTCTAGGTCTCTAGAGACAAGTGGGGAACGTGATGCGCGACTGACCGCTGATCATGAACGTCACGCATTGTCTCGCGAGTCGGAGACGTTCACGGATAGAGAATCACGCTTGAGTTCTCAGCGTATTCGCACATCTACTAACAGGTCTTTTGAAACGAGTGATGAACGTGATGCACGACTAACTGCTGATCGAGATTATCATACATTGTCCCGAACACGCACACAACAAAATATTCATAATCAGTTAGAAAGTGAGAGCGAAAGAATAGCTGAAGTACGGCATGAAGAGACAGAAGAAGAGCGCAACGAACGTTTGAATTCTGATCGGCTTCGACATTCTCTGAACAGAATGTCGATATCATCTGAAGAATCGGATGTGTCTCAGATATAGCCGTACCGCGACCATCCTTGGGTTGATAAGGAACGGAGTGCATTTACGTATACTCTTAAGATTGACTACGCCACATATTCCGCCATCGGAGGTATGATTCAAAATTGTACTTTTTGAACGTCTCGAATCGTCTCGCGCATCCCGTTGGTTTCCCGTCCCCGGGCTCTTAGAATTCGACATCAGACGTTTCAGATCTTCGATTTTGCCGACCCCGTTGTCGCTGGCATAAGCAACAGGATCCGCGTACGAAGTCGCGGGCAGAAGCTAGTAACATAATATATAGTGTTCGGTACCAAATGATAGGTATTTTTATGTCTTATCTAGCCATGTAAATTTTGCAATCATACTACCCATACAATTTGAAATAACTAAGAGAACGTGTTTTGTCCCTATAAAAGCCAAAGAAATGTATCCAATTGTTTAAGCAAAACACTGTACCTTTAGTTTCAGTGTATTGGATATGAGAACAGAGCTGTTGTTGGTATGATTTTTCAACAAATGAGCCTTGTGGAACGCCCATTTCTACTTTTGAACCATGCGAATCCACCTCATTTGAACTTGCTGCTGTCTAGTAAGCGAATAGCTTTTAAAACTGTCGTGGGGTTAATATGTTTAAATTGAGATTTTACCTGGCATCCTGGAACGTTTGTTTTTAAAAAGGCAATTGAGATGTCTGGTGAGGAATTTAAAGCCTCCGTGGTTTTCGCTGGTATGTTGGTAAAGAAATTCACAAATTCATGAGCTTTGGCTACTTTAATGTTAGTAGTTTATGGGACCACGTGATGTCCAATGTATACTTTTTTCTTGCTAGTGAAATTTTGGACGTAGTTGACGTCGCCACCAAGATTCTCAGCAATACATTCATTTATTTGAGATTCACTAAGAGGTATCAAGGGGCTAATGTGCTGACGTGAATCGAATACTTATTTGGAACAATTAAATTCAATGCCATACCAGGACGCTCCATTACTGACGGTGATATTCTCTTGATCATTTTTCACACTGTTTAATTCTGAAGCCATTGTAAAACATGTTGAGTTGCTGTGATGTTGTATATTGCTTTGTGACAATCTCACTAATAGTCTATTACGGTATTCTCTCATTGTCATTACAAAAAACAAAATGAACAAACAAAATGAGCGCTATTAAGGCAAAACACTGTAACTTAAGTTACAGTGTATTGGATATACACGTCAGAGCGTTGAAAGCGCCCCGACCGGCAACATCAGCCTGTTTCTACCTCTACTGAACGTGTTCCTGATCGAGGACGCCTTCATGAACCCGAGGGGGAGTATGTAGCGGATGTATCTGTATCCGAACGCCAGCTCCCGGAACGCATTAGTCGTGGCAGAAAGCCTACGCCGTACGCGGTACTCGCCAACTCGCTAGAGTGTTTATCCAAACACTCCCGCGTATGCGCCTGGCAGCGTCCAATGAGGTTGCGCTGTGCGATCATTCGCCGCACGGACCAATAGCGTTTAAGTTAGATAAGGTGATCAGAACGCTTGAAGTGTGTCAGACGTTAAAAGTTAGGACGTTTTATGTTTATCTTGTGTGTTTTATAATGTGTGTGTCGGAATTATACAAATAACTTTGAACAAGGTTCTTTATTTCATTGACCTGACCTTTTTTTTTTTTTTTTGGTACGGGGTGGAAAATCCTCTTGGACCGACACCTCGGGTCCTGGTGTATGTGGGGGGCGACAGACGTCCCCAAGTCTGCCGCCCCTGGACCCATTTAGGGGGGCCGGAAGAGGGCGTTATCCGCCCTCCGCCGACGCCCGGTGCGCCTGCTGCGGGCAGGGTGGGAGGTTGAGATCTCCCTCTCCCTTTCCGCAGCCTTCTTCTGCGACATGACACTTTCGCAGAAGGAAACCACCGCGTCCCAGGACTCTGCGCTGTCGACCATCGACTCGACCACGGCCGACAGCGACAGACCTGTCGCTGTCGGCCTACTTCTGAGACGAGGGCACGGCGCGGCCCCTCCCAAGCGGCACACTCTGCCAGCGTATGCCGCACCGTGTCCTCCCGGCAGTCGACGCAGTGGTGACACCGGGCATCCGACTCCCTGTTTATGCGAAACAGGTACTTCCCGAAGCATCATTGACCTGACCTACCCCGACTATAAGTTATTGATTTTCTTTGTAAGTAGTTTGCGTTAATTTGTGTACTAAGTAATACTAGCTTAAATACCAAATTTCAGCTTTCTAGGACTTCAGGAAGTACCCTAAGAATTTTGATGATCATCAGTGAGTCAGTGACGAAATCGGGGTATTTTAGATATCAATAAAATCTGAAGAATAAGCTAGCTAGCTTTAAACAAGTATGTTTAATAAGTCCACTATTGACATCATCTCCAGAGAATTTTGTTTATATCTGGTATAATCCAAACCCAAGTTATGAGGGTTAAAAAAACGGTGAAGCGCTTCGAGAAAAGGTAGGTAGTGCCCTTGCGCTTCGCTTGGTTCGTCTTGGCGAGGGCACTACTGTGCCCCCAGATTAACACTTTTTTTACAATAAATCTTCATTACCAGAATCAATCCACTCATGGATATCTCGGTTTACGGTTTGCAAACAATCGTCAATATTCTATTAGGTACCCTTCCTTACTGGCTAAGTAGGCACTTCATTATTTAGATGTCGTATAAATAATTTGTACCTACACAAAACTGCAATGCGACGTCGCATCGCAGAAATCTGCTGACTAAAAGTATGTTATGTTACGACAGGCTACGAGCTCTCTGTCTCAGATGTATGTGACGCGACATCGCATCGCAGGAATCTGGTGAGCAAAAGTAGGTACCTAAGTTACGACGGGCTACCAGCTCTCTCCCTCTCTCTCAGATGTGTGCGATGCGACGTCGCATCGCAGAAATCTGCTGAGTAAAAGTACGTTGCGACGGGCTTCGGAGCTCTCTCTCTCAGATAATATATGTGATGCGACGTCGCATCGCAGAAATCTGCTGAGTAAAAGTACGTTGCGACGGGCTTCGGAGCTCTCTCTCTCAGATAATATATGTGATGCGACGTCGAATCGCAGAAATCTGCTGAGTAAAAGTACGTTACGACGGGCTACGAGCTCTCTCTCTCTTTAGGGTGTGTGCGATTCGACGTCATCGCAGAAACCTGCTGAGTAAAAGTACCTACGTTACGACGGGCTACGAGCTCTCTCTCTCTTTAGGATGTGTGCGATGCGACGACGCATCGCGGTTTTGTGTACAAGCCCTAATCCACCATTTTCTGGTGTCGTGTAATTAAACAGAATAGACTTTTATATTATACTAGCAACCCGGCCCGGCTTCGCATGGGCCTATAGCCTTCCTCGATAAATAGACTATCCAACACAAAAAGATTTTTTCAAATCGAACCAGTAGATCTTTCAACCAAACAAACTAACTCTTCAGCTTTATAATTTATAATATAATATTATATATTCAATTTTTTATTGTATGGTTATTATATATATTTGTATTATTCTACCAGGCACCAGACTATACGGATAAAATAAAAATCATTGTCACATTAAAATTTTATTTCATTGAAAAGAGTAAGTGGGTCTATATATTCAGTTTTTAACATTGAACACACATAATAGGTACTAACAAGTATTTATTCCTTCTTAAGTTCTGGCTACACGTTCAGACTTGCATGCACTAAAAGTTGGTGCAAGCAATAAGACCGTGCGCTATGGCAGAATCTCCTTAGCCACTCGTCGAAATACTTTTTCTTCTAAAAATTACATTACTTTCATCGCTCTTAACTTCTCTTCTCAAGGCATCTGTGGCGTTCACACCATAACAAAAAGTTTGCACGATCTTCAGTGTTAAGCTTGTTTTGTGCAAGTAAGATGGAGCGTGTAGCCGGACCATTATTGAGCCATCATTTTATGACAAGTTATAATAGGTAATTTAAATACTAATGTATAATTCATATAGTCAAAAATATCCAAAGGCTCTCACAGCTTAGCTCGCTTTCTCCGGTTCCTAAATCCAAATTTTTACCAGTCTTAATACTCTTTAGGTCGTATCGTATTTTAAACACATAGTTAATTAGTTCCCAATGCTAACTATAGCCGTGAACATTACCATTTAAATGCGGTCGGATCGCGGAATCCGGAATTGTCGAATGATAAACTAGCAGTAATATTTGGTAACTTTACGAGAGCAACACGGCATTAGTCGACAATAGTCGAACACCGAGCAATTTTCCATTATATAGACACCTAGATAGGTTCATACGGCTATTTCTATTCTATAAAATCCCGGTGTGCAAATATCAGTGATAACATCTGGAACACGATAAGCCCCCTTTTTATGTTGTGCAAACGGAGTACTACCAGCTACTAAATATTACATAAAATACTGCGGGACCGGCTGCTGGGGCAATAGCGTCTGGAAAGGGACTACAGGCGCAGTTGCGGTCATACCGTGTATGAGAAGACGATAAATGTGAGTCCGTTACCCCTGAGAGTAGCGCTTCAGTCGCCGTCAACATTCGAAAAAAAACTCTATTACTATGGTGATAAGCTTACCACGTTGAAGTTCCTATACTTTAAATGCGAAATTACTGATTTGAAAACTCTTGGAGTCTCGTGTCATCTCGCTCCTGCATTTTATGACCGCGGTGGCCGCGAACATTGATATTCATACTACAACACATTTAGCTTATTTAATTATGTTATGAGTATTTTAAAGTTGTCAAATTATTATGAATTTATTATATATTTTCCTACTATTTCATATTCAAGTCACTGCCTCACCTAAAGTTGTGCTAGTACTACCCTGTTACCCAATACAATACTTCTTTACGTTTAAAAGCTATGCCAATTAGGAACTAAGCAAAAAATGGTGTCAGAAGAGAACAACTTAGTTGTATTACATAATTATTATAATTATTTCAGTGGTAATGTCTAAAACTAAACATGAGGTAAATTATAAAATAGTTAACAATTAACTTACAAATAGTTAAAATTATATCACCAGGTCAATAAAACAGCCATATCCAGGGCTGCGTCACACCACATTGCATTATTTTTACAATAATTTAGCTGCACCCTGTTCACACGACGAATAAGAAATAGTACAAAATACTCATAAGGGATTCAAATCACAGTGCGATTACTTTTGTTGCTTACTGCGGTAATAGTTGTGCAGTAATCGTCTATTGTAGCGCGACCCCCGGGAGGCATCGCTCAGCAAGGGATTACTAATGCGAAACATTGGAACGTTTGTTTATTCTGTGCTTAATCACGCCGCGAAAATTAAAAATTGGGACACACATTGTATACAGGTCACCTCATCATCTTAATGTCCTTGTTACTTAGGGTCAGCACAACATGTTTACTTTTTCCATTCAGTCCTGTCAATCGTCATGACTGCCATCCCATTCATATCGTTTCTTCACACAATCCATCCATCTTTTCTTTGGCCTTCCTCTCGCTCTCCATCTATCCACATAGTATAAACCTACCTTAGAATAATTCATAAGATACGTTTTATACCAGGCAAAAGCCCTAAAATCAACAGAAGCGAAAGTATTCTGTCTTTGACTACGACCGCAGCAGGAGAAACGTAATCGCAGTTACTGCGAAAACCATCGAGTCCCATAAATAGTTTCTACAGATATAAATCGCACAGTGAATTTGCACCCAAGACTTCCTTAATGATATGAAACGATCAATGACATATACTTAAAGACTAGTATGTAGCTCTAAATAGCTACATAGTTGAGAAGAAATGTCTAAAACATTTATTTGGTTCAAAACCAGTACATTGACACACAATTTGACACAAATCTAAGGTTTTCGTTCATTCCATTTTTACTGCATGCGCTTCATTTCCTTCTTTTTTTTCTTCAGGATCAAAAGCCCCAGATTCTGTCAGTGTCTCCACAACCAACTGTCAGAAAAGAACATAGCATTTGAATGAAGATTTAGTTTTGAAAAAGCGTTTTATTTCGGATAATCCAAGAAAATTTAGCAATCGATGCGCTATAGATGTACTATTGGGATGGACGGTAGCAAACGCTAAAGACTGATCCAACTAACCTTTTACAATCTATTTCAAATTGATTTGATGAAAATGTAAATAAACATGTCTAGGTCAAATTATTACACAAACACACATTTTCCAACAATTAAATTGTTTGTACTACACTTTTATTTTTGCAGTGCCCGACAGGGTCCACAATGTTAAATTTTATACCTACCATCTAAGTTCACATGTAGATGCAATAAATGTATTGAGTATTGAGTATTGAGTACAGACGTCAGCCATATCAAACTGTCAAAGGGAATTGCCAATTTTTACCTAGCGTGGACAAGTTGCTCAATAAAAAAATTAAGTAATAAATTATATAAATTAGTGTTAGTAAATTAGTATTGAATTTCTGATTTTGATCATCTACTTTTGCTGTTGACTGTACAGATCGATCGGTCAAAGGTTAAGCTACGCTAGCCGCGGTCGGTCTGTGGATGGGTGACCATTCCTTTCATACCGAGTTCCCTCCGTGCCTCAGAAAGCACGTAAAACCGTTGGTCCCGGCTGTCATTTGTAGATCTTTGGCAGTCGTTATGGGTAGTCAGAAGCCAGAAAGTTTGACAACCAGTTTTTCCAAGGGGTATCGTGTTACCCAGTAACTAGGTTGTGGAGGTCCGATAGGCAGTCGCTCCATGTAAAAACACTGGTATTCAGCTGCATCCGGTTAGACTGGAAGCCGACCCCAATATAGTTGGGAAAAGGCTAGGCAGATGATGATCTGATTTTCGATTTCATTTGTTTACATTTTCGTTAAATTGTTAAACGACCGGCTGTCTGCTTGATAAAGGTTACAAAATGGGCAGATCTAGAAACTTACCCAATCAGTTTCATCTGTTGTTACATCCATCCAATCAGCGCGTTGCCGCCTCTTTTTTTTCGAAGGAAAGTTCGCAATGAAATCTGCTTGGTTAACATAGTTTAATGGTTTCTCGATCATATAAGCTGGATTTACTGTTATTTCTAGAAAAAAACACATATTTTAAATATTTAATATTTAATGTATGTGTGGATCTGTCATGGGGCTTTATCTTTTTTCATGAATGAAAAAAATATTTTCTTATGGCCTCAAAAAATGCAAAGAAAAATGGTAACTTCAATAGTTTTGGAGGGACAGAAGGCCAAATGCAAGCCGGACTTGGACGGTATTTTTTTTGTATCCCTTTTTATAGCAAGGTCCTGTGTATTATTTCAATCTCATTACAAAACAATCTTCTATCTAAATCTCTGCTTATAATAAAATTATTATCTTATTTTTAATTTACCTTCTCCAAACACTTCCGGAACCATATATGGGTACAGCCACCCTACTAATGGGGTAGGGCCGGATGTGTAGTGGCCCTGTTTATGATAAAATAATAGCCCATCTAATTTAGGTGTGTAGTTAGGAAAGTGAGGGATTGTGTTCATGAAACTGAAATTTAAGAATAACATTACTTAATTGACATATACAACATTACATAATGTGTCATCAAATTGCCACTGGCTGAAAATATTTTGTTAACCTATTGGCGCTCCGCTCGAATACAACTGACAAATGAAAAGGTACCCAACACGCGACCCTCGGCTATAGCCAACAAGAAAACGTTCCAAGGAACATTTTTAAGTTCAAATTAAATGTACTAAATTAGGTTTTCTGTGTTTCTTCTTCCTATTATTTAAAACAATATTAATAAAATATTGTAAAAAGGAACAAAGTCAGATCCATTAGTTATTTGTTGTTTCCCTATTTTTATTTGAAGGTATTTGCGGGAGGCACCCGCGTTTATGCTCTAGCGTTTAAAAGGTTTAGAACACACAACAAAGTATACATAAGTAATACTTTTACATCCAGTGTCAGTTACAGTTCGATTTGACCTTAATGGCGACTGTGAAGTGCGCTCCAGTCTGTGCAGTACACCGCCCTCACCCCCGCTGTACGTAAAATTGTTACTGCGCAGCCACTCGTCTTGTATTCAGAGTAGAGACGCCGTACTGTACCAAAAGTGAAAAATACTTACTCTGAAAAATTATTTGGATCGCATGGTACTTTAGGTATAATTTTAAAATTAAGGTGATTATCTACTGTGTGCTTTCCCAATTCTGGATTTTCCTTTAACTGTGAAAGCATCCAATAATGACGGAATTCTGTCTGAAATTGAAAAAAGCATTAGATTATTAGTTACACAATAATATTATTATCTTATATATAAAAATTTTCTGTGTGTATGAAAGGGAACTCCTCCTAAACGGCTGTACCGATTTTGATGATTTTTTTTGTGAGTGTTCCATTGGGTTCGAGAATGGTTTAGATTCACAATTGGACCCGGCAGGTGGCGCTATAGTCGGGTTGCAGGACAACGTCTGCCAGGCCAGCTAGTCTTTTAACCGACTTCAAAAAGGAGGAGGTTATCAATTCGAATGTTTGTATTTTTTTTATTTTTTTTATGTATGTTCGGTCATAATTCTGTCATATATAGACGGATTTGGAAAATTCTTTTTTGTTCGAAAGGGGTTTATACCAAAATGGTCCCATATAAATTTTACCAAAATTGATCTAGCCCTTTTTGAGAAAATCAACAAATTCCCAAAAAAATTACTTGACGACGTTTAAAAAAAGATATTGTAAATCCTCCAAAGATTGAAGAAACTATCAATCTTTGGAGGATTTACAATATCTTTTAAGTGTGTCGCCGTTTCTTAATGGATTTGGATGTTAAGGCAACACTAAAAAGCGAAAAATAAAGTTTAAAAAAAAAAGAAAACCGCCTTCAAAAAAACTTTTTTATATAAATGAAAGGTCATGAAGACAGCCTTTTTTGCAGTGTCTATTAAGAGGTTTGATTTAGGACGAACCTAGGTAATAACACATATTTTAGTATTAGAAGAACAACACTTACATTGCATTAACATTTTGAAAGTATTTCATTGTGCATTTTTTCTTGCAATTAACGAATGTAAAGTCAAAGCCAGCTTCATTTGCAAATCAAAGGTATAGTCTAAGAACCGCGGTAGATCGACCTTCACCCATTAGATAACTTGATGAGACATGTTTTTTATCAAATATAACATACTAGCTTTTGCCCGCGACTTCGTCCGCGTGAACGTCGGTTATAGTGGATACAGACGAAGTCGCGGAAAAAAAGTAGCCTATGTCCTTCCCCGGGGTTAAATCTAACTTCATGCCAAATTTCATTTAAATCGGTTCAGCCGTTTCATCGTGAAAGCGTAACAGACAGAGTTACTTTCGCATTTATAATATTAGTATGGATTTACAAATATGCCTATGATAACTTGTCTATCGAAAAGTGTACAGTCGAACAAGCTAATTGGTTTACAGGCAAAAATATTCATGTTTCTACTACACTCACAATATTTTATTTTATTCCATTTTTTTATCTCGAGCTCGTAGGTATCCCTGGTACCTACGTAATAAAGATAAAAAAATAAAATAAATAAATATAATATTACTGTAGAAGAAAGATGAATATTTTTGCCTGTAAACCAATTAGCTTGTTCGACTGTACATAGCCATTTAATTGAATTAATTTTAATCAATTTTCTTTCATCACCTTTACTCTTTTCATAACCGAATGAATTTCATCTCAACTGATAGTTTTTAACACACAGAATATGCACACTAGGTAGGCTTGCTTGCCTACTTAAGACGGCAGTGTGTGAAATGTAAAAAAAAAAAGTAGATGTAGCCATGCACAGAAATAAGTAGGCAAGCCTACCTAGGCATATTCTGTGTGTTAAAAACTATCAGTTCAGATGAAATTTATTCGGGAAAAGAGTGAAGGTGATGAAAGAAAATTGATTAAAATGAATTCCATTAAAAATATATGTACACTTTTCGATTGGCAAGTTATCATAGGCATGTTTGTTAAAAATATGTTTCATCAAGTTATCTGATTGGTGAAGGTCGATCTTCCACGTCTCCTCTACTATTACATGAGGTTGCCAATAGAGATATAAGTATGAATATGGAACCGAATAGGCTGACCCGCGTAAGTGTTTAGCGGCCCTTCAGCATCATCATATCAGCATACAGCATCCACTACTGAACGTAGGCTAGGAGCGTGTACTCGTAGCGGCCCTTAGGTACTACAAAATTAAAAAAGCTTCTTACCTCTCCATCAGCCATTAAGTGGTTGTTCCATGCCAGTAGATCCAAAATATAAATAGTATGTGTAGAAGCAATGAAGAAACCGTCCAAAATGCAGCAACGACTGTTTCGGCCAGGAGACTTGTTACCACCTGGCAACACTGACTGATATGTCTTTACATGGTGACCATCCCGGGAATACAGTTTGGTTTTGCCCTGGAAAAGATGACAGAGGTAAGAAAAGATATAAACAAAACCTACGCTACTACAAATACATACGTCAAGTTCTTTGTAAGTTTATAAATTGTCAACTATAGAAACACTAACCCAAAATCAGTGGCTACACTTTACCTAAAATCGATTATATATAACAAATACTGCACTAAACATGTTACACATAGTAACAACATGCTACATATCGACCCTTGATTCGAAGAAAATTGTAAGTCTTGATACACTATTACGCGATTTTTCAATCCTGGTACCTACCTGTCAAAGTAACTACATCGAAGTATGTAATTATTTTTATTTTCTTGTAATAAAAAAAAAGTTATCCATTATTATAACATTCTAACTTGCTACAATTAGACTCCAATTAAATAAAGCGTTAGCGAAAGAAATACGTGCTTGACTTACACTTAAAAACACACACTAGTTTTTAAGCGCATACCTAGAATCTCGGTGAAATCGAACAGATAACAACTTACAATGTTCTTTCACTAACTGAATTGCGCCTGTGGCTTACGGAAACTTACTTACGTTGTTGTTTCACCGAGATAATTGTAACAACAGACAGATAGACACATAGGCGCGTAAACGACATTACTGTGTTCTCATTAGTCAACACGCGAAACTATCGGACTGTTCTTAAGTTCGTAACAAGGCATTGCGTTTTGTACACCCACAAATAGCAGCGGGCGGTGCAGCGTTCGGTCAGTTTATTTGAATTATCGTAGGTTTGCGGAAAATCGTGAATATGAATCGAGGAAAATGAATTACCAGTCTTAATTTAAATAATAGTGAAGGAAAAGGCTGGTAAGTAATTTAATAGTGAGAATTCCCGTTTTATTATTTAAAATTTAACGAGTAGGTACAGGCTCCAGCACATCAAGCTACCTGAACCTAATGCTTTAGCGATAAAGTTGAAAATCTATTAAAAGACATTGACAGATAGTAGTACAGTTGATGAGCTGATTTGTATGGAAAAGTAGTTTTTTTTTCGGCGGGTTAAGTCATTTCTAATTGACGGTCAAGGAAACGCCAGTGGACCAAACTCATACGGTAAAATGCTGTAACTTTGCCTACATGCTCAACATTGCCTACATTCTAAAAAGTTAAACGATTGCCGCAGATAAATGTTTTTGCTATGTATCGTAGTAGAGACCCGCCCCGGCTTCGCACGGGTGCAATGGTGATACTAAATATACTACAGAATGTCTTTACAGCTTTTTTGTCATTAGACAACACAAACATGTTTTCTTTAGAAGTTACTCTTGAAAGAGCGACATAGTAATTGGCCATGTGAAAAACACTGAACGCTTACATCTAAGCGCCAGCCGCTCTACCCCCGCTTTTTAACACTGTGATATCTTCTAATATATTGGTTTTAATGATATACTGTAAAGGGCAATTCTGATCTACATGAAATGCACAACGTATCTAAGACATTTCATTTGGAAGGAATAAAACGTATTGTTTAAAATAGCTTGGTAAGTAACCCATATCTTATTTGTAATATGTAAAAGATAAAAATGGTTACTGTGGGTTATCTTTAAGAGCTAAACATTACCATCGCGGACTTTTTTATCGATCTTTTTAAGATATACAATTCCGTAGTACATTAAATCAGAAGAGACTTACATCAAGCAACTACAATCTGTCACATTTCTTTAATTAATTTGACATATCTCGTAAGGTTTAGCCAGCGTTTGCAATGTAAGCGCACAAAAATATGTTTATTACGACCTCACATTACTCTTGGAATTTCTCGGTTTTCTTCTACTATAATATGCATGTATTATACCTATAAACCTTCCTCTTGAATCACTCTATCTATTAAAAACAACCCGCATCAAAATCCGTTGCGTACTTTAAAAGATCTAAGTATACATAGGGACAGACGCGGCGGGGGACTTTATTTTATAATATGTAGTGATTATTAAAAGCAAGTTCACACATCTACATGCAAAAAAACATTTCACAGCGGCAATAATTTAACTTTTTAGAATGTAGGCAATGTTCAGCATGTAAGCAATGTTACAGCATTTTAGTTCAAAAAAATCATTTAGGGTCAGCTCACAACGAGACGCGACGCTGCGCGCACACTTTAAAAGAGCGACTAAAAATATAACTTTATTTTCTACACGAAAAGATACACATTTCAACGCCTCGTGATGCCTTGCAGCGTAGAGCGACGCATTGCGACGCAGAGGTGCATCGCCGGTACGCGCGGCGTGCAAGAGCGTCGCTGCGCCTCACGAAGCCGCGCGACGCCGCGCGAAGCCCCGAGGCGCAGCCAAGGCTGCCGTGGCGACTTGTCTCTACTATTTCTGTCCAGACTTTGTGTAAAATTGATGCAGTTCGGTCGAGTGCTCGAGTGAAATTATAATGATAGACTGGGATCTTGTTATAATCGGACTTCAAATTTTTAATGGTAGACTGCGAGTGGACGCAGGGCGTGTCGAAAGCACATGGCGAATGTAGACACGTTTCGCTGCGCCGCGCGGCGTCTCGCTGCGCAGCGAGGCGACGTGTTGCCAACGCTTTTACTATGCGCCTCGTGACGTTGCGATGCGTCTCGGGGCGGCGCGCGGCGCAGCGCGAATTCACTGGCCTTTTCAAGTACAGTACCGTCGCTTCGCGTCGCGTCGCGTCTCGGTGTGAGCTGACCCTTATTTTAAATAAACCATTTACAGGTACTTTTGAATTGTCATTGACTGACAATTCAAAAGTACCTGTCTGATCAGAAAGTAGAAGCTAGTTGCTCTTTCCAAACAGTAGACTTCATCACACTTCACTTCTTCATCTTCATGGAGAAGAACAAGCGAGAAACTCCGTGAACACACTTTTAAAATCAATAATATGTTACAAATTTCATCATTCATATTAAATTTAGGGGTACAGTGTGAGACCAATGTAACAAGTCGTGTACTACTTTAAAAGAGGTCTATAATCATAATAAAGAATTCAAAATACATTTAGAATAACATATGCAGCTAAGAGATGACTATGTTCTAACTAACGGCTCCCATGCACGAACATGACGCACGGATCGGCATCATTTAGCTTAACCATTTTGAAGGGAACCAAATGATCCAATTTAGTTGAACAATGTGTGGAGGTATTTTATTGTAACACTTTAAACAGTAAGATGCATCTATTTTAGCCAGCCTGAAACTTGGTTTAACTAGTTGGACCCTATTTCTAGTGTTATAATTATGTCTTTCACCTCTTTTACTAAAAAGATGCATATTTTTTCTAGCGTACATGATGTTTTCATAGATGTTGACAAGGTACCGTCATTATGTTATTTTTTTTAAACAGGGAACTGTGAAGGCGCGAATTACACAGAAACGGCGTACGGTGAAGACGCGGCGCAGGCGCAGAGCAGGCGTGGAACAGATAAGGCACGAACGCGATTTAAATTTTATCAAAGAGGCGAAGAGACGGCGCAACTAGTCATTATACAGGCTGACTTTATCGTGATAGCATGTCTTCCTCTTCAGACGACGAAGTTGCGCTTGCATTGTTGCAAATCATTCATGTGCAGAGACACCGAAAATATTGGGTGCACCGTGTGGAAAATGTCACAGGAGCATAGATATTTTAAAATAATGGAAAAATTATGCGAATATCCTGATCGTTTTCCTGCAGTGTATAAAATGTCACTAGAATGTTTCCACGTTCTATTGTCGAAAGTAAAACACGGTCTACAGAAGAAGTATACAAATTGGACAGAACCGGTCTGTCCTGAAGAAAGACTTGATATTATTCATATCATATCATTCACAGATTTTCATAGCATACATATCATATCATTGGGAACACCCAAATATTTCGAAATATTTTATTCCTAATTTCGATATTCCGATTTTCAAAAGTCCGAATTTCATAATACCTAAAAATTATAATCTCTATTATTTAAAATCACGAAAGTTATTTTACCGAATGTCTTAAATCCGATTTGTTTGTTTTCCGATTTTCATATGTTCGAAGAATCAAATGCTCGATGAGTTTTTGGTCCGAAAAACGAAATTCCGAATTTCAATATTTCGAATAAACTGTTAAAATTAGGATTCTGATTCAATTCAGCTACCCATATATATTCAAAATGGTGGACACCACCTTGTTTCGCAGACAGAAATTTCATAGAATTTCGTTTCCCAGAAAATGTTTTATATAATATTTGGTTCTTGTATTTTTATTTCGACTATTATTGTTTCAAAGACTATTTACTTGAATGAAACATATTTCACAGAAACACAATTCAAAGAATTTTTAATCACATTTTTTTGTTTAACAAACTTATTAAACAGTAGAATTACTTTAAATTAACGAATATTGTTTATTCGGTGTATTTTTTTATTGAATTTATTTCAACAAAAATATATAGGTATAAAAAGAAAGACAATAACAAAAATAATCTTAAAAAGTCAATATGTTATGCTACAAAAGTTAATGACAGAAACGAATTGCTGTAAAACCGACTCCACGTAGTCTTGTCTGCCCTACCCCTAGAGTGTAATTTAAATTCGCGTAGGCGCGGAGGGGCGAGGCGGCCAGCGAGCTGAGGAGCAGGTGGTTTTAACACCCGCCGCCGCGGCTGAGGCTGGCCGGCGAAGCCGGCCAGTAAGCCGAAGCTGCGGTGGTGAGCGTGAATACCTTCTGCGACGATAAGCTCGCGTGGTACCGCCGGAGCCCCGCAACGCCGTAGCCGTGACAGAAACCATGTCTGCTGCATGTTGCATGTTCGCTTGCATGCTCGCTTGCATGATGCATGCTTGCTTGCTTGCATGCTGCATGCTTGCTTGCACGCTGCATGCTTGCTTGCATGCTGCATGCTTGCTTGCAAGATAAACGATTGCACGATAACGATAAAGATAATCGGAATTTGAATAATCGGAATTCGTATTTTTGATGTTCGGAATTTTCATTATGTCGGACTTTTTGTTATTCGATCTTTTGAAACTCGGTATTTTGAGAATAGTAATTATAAACGTTCGGAATTTTGAAATTTTAGTATTATAAAAATAGGATGAATGATAAATCGGAGTTGCCATATTAGGAATTTTGAACAATTCGGAATTATGAAAATCGGTATTTTGAAATTCGTATTTCTGACTTACGGAATAAAGTTTTTCGTATTTATGTAGTGTACCCCATATCATTCGCAGAACTCTACATTAAATTCACTATCGTCACGCATTTTTCTGCTCCTACTGTATAACAAAATGTCGTGCTGCTTGCGCGTCGCTTCAGTCGCGACTGCTAGCGACGCGGAACAGGTGACCAAACGACGTGCCTGCGCCACGCCGCTTGAGTGTAATTTACAACGTGTCGCCTACCTACATTTTGTATTGAAACTTTTTGAAGCGGCAAGATGCCTGCGCCGCGCCGTCACCTTACGCCGTTTCTGTATAATTTGCGCCTTAGGGAATCGCGCATACGCAGAATGAAATGGTCTGATGGCTCTTTTCGAAAATAGACTCGATGACTGCGGCTCACTCCCACAGTAAAATACCGTAAGACATTATACTATGAACGTAACTAAAAGTCTTGCGGTATCCACTATTCACATCAGTAAATTGCCGTATTTTTTTGACAGCATATGCTGCCGACCTTAACTGTCCTGTGATAGATGTTAAATGAGGACCCTATTGTAGCTTTGAGTCGAGCGAGATCCCCACAAAAATAGTTTTATCAACGAATTCCAGCATCTCGTTATTCAATACTATGTCACTCACTACGTTTGATATTTGGTAAAGTAATTCTGATGCACTTAGTTTTAATTTAATTTAATACTAAATTATTAGCCGTGAAGCAATTACTTCAGGTCCAACTGAAGTAAGGCGCTATTTACGTTACGTGGTCGAGATTCTGGGCCCGTCTATCTATCCAATGTGGTTGAGTCTTTTAGAAGCAACACAATACAAGGAACAGCACGCGTCTATTCTTGTCTATTTTTCTTCTTGTCTATTCTTGCTGTCAGTATATCTATTCTTCCGTAGACATAGCGTGGTCATGCTACGCGTGCTGGACCTGGCACATCTAATGCTGGCACTTCACATGGCGTATTTGTACAAATATTCGCCTTACTTGGATAATACAAAGTGTACCCTATAGTTATTAAAATAAAGTCTATTTTGTATTATCCAAGTAAGGCGAATATTTGCACAAATACGCCATGTGAAGTGGTAGCATAAGGTTACCGTATCTTTCCTCATTGAACTCATTTCACCAGCACCACAAGGACCACAAATGTTCAGAGACAACATACAAAAAAGTAGAAAACTTACAAGTCATACTGGCACTTAACTCCTACTCCTAACATGGCAGAACTTAGAGCCAAGAATGAACCTAAAAATCCGCCAAAAAAAACAAGAGACGGGTGAAAAGAACGCTTTTCGGTGATGATTATGATAACGATCCCAGAAATCAGTCAGGAAAAAGAAGAAAACAGGGACAGAATACTAATTAAGATGAGGACTCAGATGTAGAAGATTTTCCAACGATAACTGCGCATGCATTTACTGTAACGGCCTCTTTTCCCGTTCCAAACCTGGCGAGTGCTGGCTACGATGCAACAATTGTTGACTTTGGGCTCATACATCATGTGCTGATGCACAAAACTTCGTCTGTGAATTATGTACCTACTTCATAAATTGCGTGTCCATTTAGTATGGATAAAAATTATAATGTAAGTATGTAATTTTTATCCATACTAAATAGACAAAATTAATTTCCCTACCTAAGGGTTGTGATTCATTTTAATTATATTTTGTCCATGGTTCCTATTCAATTATAAGTTTACGTATGTTAAAACTAATGAACCAAATATGATTATTAAAATCAAAGACTGATTGTAACTAGGTATGATAATTAAAAATATATGATTAAAAAAGAGAACCATTTGTCATTTTGGATGTCCTTCCCCTATGCAAAAGTATAAAACTATATAAACACATTTATGAATTAATTAATTGGTCTCCGTAAGTACATTTACAATGAATCTATTATTATCTATTGGCACAACGGCACAATGAGATGTATGTAACTAAAGGTATGTTGTCCTTTCACTTAAAAAATCTAAGGTTGTCTTCGGTATCAACTGTTACGTTATTCTTCATTCAAGAAATATCGTAAGCGCATTTTATAAAATTGTATACGAAGTCACAACGTTCTTTCACAAATATTTTGTACTTTTCACAACCGTAACTCTCGAAAAAATTTTTATTAGGCTACTTACCGACAAAAGGATTATACCGATGTATGAGGAATGAAAAATTATTATTCTTTTTTAAAAAAACCCTGATAGTCCAACAGGTACCCCTTTTATCGCGATTCAAAATGCGCGAAATCGTTTTTTGGCTATCCTGTAAACCAGCATTTTCGCGGGTGGATATAGTAAAATGCTGTCTGGCCTGTACCTAATAGGGTATTACACCCATTTTTGAAAAGTGTCTCAATGAAATTCTGTGGTGCTAATATGCTACCAAAAAAAACACAACATTTTTATTCAATCGATAAGAGTGCCATAAAAATGCATCTAAATTTTACATTTTCAAATTTCGCGCGTAGTTTGACGAAAACGCCTCTTACTGGACGCCATATTGCTCAGCGTAAATGACGTCAGTTCGTTTTGTATCAAATGAGCTCATATTAAATATGATAATTGTATATCTTTTAAAAATAATTAAAAGCATATTTTGGAATAGGTGTAATAATGAAAAAATTACGTTGGTTACGAAAATAATAAAAGTACAAAGCCTATATTACGCCAATCGGTTGACTGACAGTTGACAATTTTTTGTTTACACAGCCGTATGGCGCAATAACATGGCCGCTACTATTTCACGGTGTTTTATATCAGATTAAAAATATTGAAAACTTTGAATTGAATTTAAAAAATTGTTTTGTTATTTTATGAACTAAAACTTACATTTTCCGACTGCTTTATGCCTAAACTGGCTCAATAACATATTTATAGAGTAAAATACCCTATTGGCGATTGTATAAGTCCATGACTTGTTATTATTATTGTACCTAAGATCTAAATAAATAAACATACAGTGCCCTATGCAAAATACACGCTGAGATGTGGAGTTGCGTAGGTACACCCGCCCAAACAATACAGGAAATAACATAAAAAGTACTTAAATTCTTACCTGAGAGGCTATCACCAGTGTTCTCATGCCTTTAGGGCAGGGTGCCACATACCAATTTTCATGGAAATCATGTGGTTTTTCCACCATCCATTCTGACATCATGAGGACATCCTTATATGCGAATTTAGTGAAGCCAGCAACATAAACTTGTGGAGTATACTGAACCTGAAATTATTATATTTTTGGTAAGTTTTCAAACAGGGATCACTAATGGTTAGATAATGTAACTACTAGAGATCTACAAATTTTTCAAGCAAATTATTAACATCCCAAGAAATAACCCGACAACACACTGAGTTAATCCGTTGTTCTCAATCTATAATCCCAAGAAATCTTCTAATAATAGTAAAGCTTATGGGTTGGATCTAGTATACGGTAGCATGAGTTGGGGGGTAAAAAGTATTGCAGTTAGAAGGGGTTGGGTCCTCAATTATAACATTAGCAGTCTCATTAATGCATGCAAGAGCGAGCGTAGCGAGCTCGAGACTGGGGTACCCCGACTCGGATAGGTTAGGTTAGAAGGGGATGCTATCCCCTTCGAGGTTATTTTTTTTTTAACCCTTGAGCCCCGCTCCTACGCTTTTTAGTCAACTTTAGTGTTTTGAGATTAGGTTACAAAAAATGCATTTTCTTCTCATAGGAGTGGTACCAGGGGGTCGGTAGACCTCCCCCCGCCACTCCCCAACACCACCCATCCCTTAATTCGTGCTACCGTATACTAAATTTTAACCCCTAAGTCGAGCTGTTTCCATGTCCGATGGAAAACCTACAACACATTATGGAGTGGTGCCCGGTTGTCAATAGGCTAATCTCATATTACATGGGATTTATATATAACTGGAAAAATCAAAGTACAATTTTGCATAATCAACAGGCGTAGCATTATCAAATCAATTCAAATTATTTATTTAATTGCAAACATGGGTAAATTGTACATAGGTGTTATAAATTTATTATTAAAGCTTGAGAGCTTAAATAATAATTTAAATTGGCTCTGCCATCAAAAGGGAACACTTGATGTTCCCTTTTGATGGCAGGTTATTTAAAGTTATGTAAAGGAATATAATTAATAATGTCAGCACATGTTAAAAACAAATTAAGTTTATAGGATTGTAGTACATAGTTTAAATATACCTACAGTATAGTCACAAAAAATATTTTCATAGTGTCACCCCTGTGGTGGTCAAGCTGGTCTAACTACTATAGCCAATACTATAATATACCAATGAGGCCAATTATTTTTTACTTAGGGCAAAACTTTCAATTTTCAGGTAACTTTTACCTAAAGAATCCATATGACGATAAGAATTATTTTTTTCATACAAATTCTGTCAAATGGCAACATTTATTCTTTAGATAATATTAATTGACCATTGAAAAATTAACCCTCACAATTGATCCATCTTACCTTTTTTTTTTTGAAAACACTATCTTCTTCTTCTTCATCAGATTCCACTAATCCTAAGACACCCCGAAATCTATCCGTAATAGTTGAACGGTTGCTGAAATTACAACAGAGGATAACCCAAGTGATACTTAGATAATTTTGTAGTATAGAGTGGCTCACTAAAAACAGCAAGAACTCACCAACATCTATGATGTCTAAGTCTATGATAAGTAGTTCAGAAAAAAATTTTGAAAGTGTTTGCTAAATGCTTATTGAATGATTCTTAAGGGGCTATTAAACGACTTTTAGAGATTTTAAACTGACAATCACGTCAAAATGTGCAGTGTAAATGATTTGAAAAAAATATATGTTAAACTAGAACATTCTCTTAATCATATAGAAAATGAATATTTTTGATTAAGTTCATATTAAATAGTTTAATTCACTCGTGAAGTTGTGTCTGACGCGGACAAAACATTGACAATTACACAAAATCTACCAGGTATAATTAAACGAAATTTACACTATCTTACAGACACTCTCACTTAATAAATGATTAAGAGAATGTTCTAGTTTAACATAAGTATATTTTTTTCAAATCATTTACACTGCACATTTTGACGTGATTGTCAGTTTAAAATCTGGAAAAGTCGTTAAATAGCCCCTTAAATTAGGTACAATAATTGTATTGTACTGTGTAAATTGTATTGTGTAGTTGTACTACATCTGCAGTGGAAGGGGAAGGAAGGGTTTGTAATTTAGAAATATTTGTAGGCATTTTAATAATTTAATAGTGATATTTGTGAAAGGATTTGTGTAAAGTCCAATTAAACTAAATAAATGATGTTCTAATGGAATAAAAAACTCACGTCTTTTGTAATTGAAGCAATTCCTTTCGTCTCTGCTCTTGGTTTTCCAAATCCCTATCCTTATTTTTGTATAATGTTTCAAACTTCGTTTTATTTAATTTTTCCAGTACTTCCTCCATCATCAAGTTTTTGTATGAACTTTAAAAATTAAGACGATAAGTAGTAATTTCTATAATGTAAACGAATAAAATTAATAATTTAAATGAAATGAAATTATAACACTGAGACTAATTGAAATAGGTACCTTTTAGAATCACAGGTTACTATATTCAAATAGAATAGAGTATTATTGATTCTGTTCTGTGATTCAAATTGAGCAGAACAGGTCGAGCAGCAAAGTAGTACAGTAGGTACACACAAACAACGCGAACGCAGTCAAACGCCAGTCAGTCAGCAGAGCAAGCAAAATAGCAAAACAGAAACACTTTTTCTGACTTCTCTTCATTCATTGATTTTAAGATTTTTAAGATCTATTTTGACAGCAGAAGAGCACTCACGAATCACGATGGGATGGGAAAATATGTCGATATTTTTCCATAACATTATCGAAACACATCGTCAATATTTTTAATCTGTCGATATCTGGTCAAGAACACGTCAAAGAGTCTAATCTAAGTCAGGGATTGCTGGGTTACCTTACCAGACAATATTCCCACTTTTTTGTAAAAAAAATTGTTATGTTCACTATTCAGCTAAAGCAACGCCATTCACAGACGCAATGATTAGGTCCTTACGTGTGCGCCACTTCCACTCGTTAGGACTAATGACTGCATCTTCATATTATGTCTTATTTCTTCCAAATTTTGAGTTTTGGGAATATGTATAGATATAATTGTAAAAAAAATATAATTGCAAAAATAAAAAAACACTTTAATACGCACGTAAATACGCCGTTATTTCGAAATCTCGATTTTTTTTTCTCTTGTTATTGTCTGGAAGTATCGATACGTTTTATTTAGATATTTTATATGACATCACTTGCCTATTCTTTTATCTGTCAAAGTCGACAAGCATGTATTAATAGTGTTGCACATTTAATTGGAAATTAGTCGATTAAAATACAGGGCAAACTTTAACACATTACTCTCTTTTTGGGCTCTGCCTCAATCGGGTACAAAATTGCATTAGCCAAATAAATATTGGGCTCTCCAGGTTTAAAAAATGACCGAAAAACCCAGATTTATTAATTATTCTGAAACATTAATTTTCGTGAGACTGAACTAACCACAGAACTAACAACCTCTATTAATTAGATGCTTAGAGCATTTACACCTGGATCTATCTATTAGACTATTGGATCCTAGATTAGATGTTGATTACAGAGGTACTAACTTCTGCGAAATGGCAATTTTAATACTTTGTAAAAGACATAAGGTCATCTTTTGTTTGAACTTTTAACTTTGTTGACAAGCAGAGCCACCACTCATTTCACAAATAACTTAGTGGGACTGTACCTAATCATATTTCACCAAGCACCCCAACAACGCAACCACATTGAGCGCAAATAATGAATTCCTACAAATTTAAATAAAAAGGGTGTTTTATGAATTTTGATTCGAGTAATGAAAGTCGTTTCTAACTTTTATGATTATAGTTGTCGATGCCATGGGATTTTTAGCGGCAATTTTAAAAGATGATGTAAGCTATCTTGAATAATTTTATTAGCCTCAGTGGGCCTAAAGTGACTTAGGTACTTTAGGCCCACCTATAAAAACATAACTAGCCTGTCCGTGACTTATTCTGCGTAGATTTCAGAATTAAGTCCAACTCCTAAAATCCCTCGGGAAAACAAAAACCGGGATCTTTTTAATCCCCTCTAAAACAGAGGGGTGTTAGAGATTAAACTGTGTAAGTATCTCTTCTGTGTGTCTGTGTAACTATGTATCTGTATGTCTGTCTGTGACACCGTAGCTCTTAAACGGATGAACCGATTTGGAAGCGGTTTTTTTTTAGTAGAAATCTGATTTTGAGAATATTCGTAGCTATTTACCTGCCATTAAGGTGAAATAAGTCAATCCGAAGATATCATTTTTCCATTACGACTTTATTTCACTTTTTTATATGATATATTTATTTCTTTTCAGTGTCGGGGGTTTTTTATTTTTAATATAAAAATATCCTGTGTGTTAAATTAGATCAATAAGTATCTAAATTTAAACTAATTCCGTTCAACAGTTTTTAAGCGTGAAAGAGTAGAAATTAGAAAACCTTCAAAAATCTATTCCTTCATCCCCCCATTACACTTTCAGTAGGGTAGGAAGGATAGTGGGTGTCTGGATAGCAGATGACAAAATATCCTTGTGAAAGATACTTAAGTACCTCTATTTCTTCGTCTAGACAAAATATATTATTTACATGGCTGCCTTAATAAAAATAAACTGAATAAAAATTACAACGGATTGAACGGATGAGCGGCTTCGTCAAGGATGGACCAGAAAGAGATGGCGAGATCACCTGGACGCGTACCACAAGGACTGGTTCGAGGTGGCGCTGGACAAAATTTCCTGGAATGACTTGGGGGAGGCCTTTGCCCAGCAGTGGGACAGCATAGGCTATTAAAAAAAATACAAATTTTTCAATGTTTCCGAGTGAGTTTTTTTTAGCAATGAACACACTAAACTCAAACTCTAAAAAAAGAAAAGTAGGTAGGTACAGAGGCCAGCAGCACATCAAGCTACTACAATCTGTCAAATTTCTTTGATAGATTTTCAACTTTATCATAAAAGCATAAGGTTCATATTTAATTGGGAAAATTTGACAGTTAGGTATGGCTTGATGTGCTGGCGTCTGTACATTCCATTCTTAGAGCATTATGTTCTAAGATTCCATTCGTTCATCAGAAATTTCTAGCAGATCAGAGGTGATGAAACTAGGAGCACCTCTAGAATATAAAAAATAGACAAACAGCAGACTGTGTGGTGCATACGTTACCTTACCTAGGTAAATGTTTTCGGTTGTAAAGCGACTTAAGCGACCTACAGAGCGACTTGGCGACTGCGGAGCGTGAGATCCCCAGTTCAATTCTAGGGCCAGAAACGTGTTTTTGGGTTTTTCCATTAGGAATTTGGAAAACCCAATGGGCTCGCCTTCACATGGTTCTTCATCATAACTAGCGAAATATGGGTTGTATTTTTCATATTTTTTTTTATTCACACATCAAATAAATTTTCGGGGAATACAAACGTGGTGTAATGTTATGTTAATTTTAATATTTTTAATAAAGACCGAGCAGGATAAATTCGAGAGTTATTTAATTAAATAAAACTAAGTACCTACATTAAGTAGGTACTGGTACTAAGTGAATTTCGATTTCACATTTTTAAAGTATTTATAATTATTTTATATAAACAAGGAAAATTAATGTTCACACTCAATATGATAATGTAACTATCTAATGTTTGATAGGTAGGTACCAACATTCCTGATTTTTGTACGTACATGGTACATATTGTTGGCTTATCAACAAAGACAATGTATTGTGATAATATCAATAGTTAGGACACCCCTTAAACTTTTACTTTAATGTTTAATACTTTGGAATGGATAGGGAATAATATAAATAACATAATACTTATGACTTCAATCATGCGTTGATTTTAATTAGACCAGTAAGTAAAAGTCACGCTCTCCTCTCTTATAATTTAAAAAAAAATTGCTTGGGCCAAGTAAAATTTTAAATGTCACTTACAATACCTACATAGATAGTTATAATCTAGGTATGTTGTGGATGTGTCTAGGAATTAGGAATGCAGGTTGCTTCAAACAAATTGTAAATAAAATAATTATTTCTAAAATTGACTAAAATCAAAATTATTTTTTATTTTTTTAGATAGATTTCCTGAATCAAGTTCCAAAAATCATTCAGTAGCATTCAGTTCAGTAAATTTTCATAATAGGTCTATGAATAATTTGTATTTTTTCTGGTTGGCTATGCTTGCCGCAATAACCAGTATGTATTTGAATTTGCCGCGTAATGTTGTACGTAGGTATTAGCTTCAGTATTTCTTATGTGTCATTATCCTGTATTCGTCGGTTTTACTTTGGAAACAGGGTTTTTAATTGTATTAAACATTTTTATTTTAGTTTTATATCAATTATCTTAAACGTTGTTTAAACCAATTAGTCGTTTCAGTACTTCTTTATTGCACTTTCAAAGAAGTAGTGTTGTTACAAAAGACTATTTCCCCAAAATAGTGGAGATTTTTTTTTAGAATTAATCAGGGACTTACGCACATCTAGCTACATTGTGATTTTTATCAGTGATTATTGCAATAACGGTGTACGCAAAACTCAAAGATTTTAAATAAAAAAAAAACTGTTTACTAGCCGAAAATTAATTTTTAGAGTTACATACCAGAATGGAATACGTCTCTTTGTATTTTGTTTTAGGAAATAATTACTTGAAATTGTGACCAATTATGACAATGTAACTTGTATTATTTTAAATAAGAATTATGTTTTCATCTAGATTAAGTGTAGGTATTGTAATTAAATTCTGTAAACGTTTCGAACCTTCATGTATAATACCTTCCAACTTCCGTGCTTCAAATTTGTTTTATAATTTATTGTGTACTCTATCAAATTATTCCAATCTCTATTATTTGTAGGTACATACTTAGAGGGAAATTAAATCTTACTATGGTAACATTTGTAGCCAGCCGACGGACATAGCCGACAAATACCGAACGTGTGATTAGGTCACGTGGTACTTTTGGAGTCTTCGTCGTGGCGTAGCTTGTTCAGCTGCTCGTCGAAGCGGCTGTCGGACGGTCGCCTCTCAGCGAGTCGGCGTACGATGTAGCGGCCATTTTTGTTCCAAGTTCATAATAGCGTGCGCATATTTTAATGTATTTCGAAGGACTTTTAGGCAATTTTCACGATGACTATTATAGTTTTCCTAATAGATACTTCAGCTTCTATGAACCAAAGAGCTTATTTGGGCGGACGCCCAACGTTGCTCGATGTAGCCAAGGGCGCTGTGGAAACGTTCGTAAAGGTACGTGCAGTGTCATCGACTCGTCAACCGCCTCGTTTTTGTGATCGATTTGTTTATCGCGTTTTAGTGTGTTAGACTGATTTATTTTATTTCATAGGTTCGTCAACGTTCCCCCGAAAGCAGAGGCGACAGGTATATGCTTCTAACTTTCGAAGAACCACCCGCGAACATCAAGGTTAGTATAACAGAATGAACACGTTAGCGAATATTATCTTGTGAATTTGTGCATAGGTGTGAGTGTTTATGCCGGTTCGATAGTGCTTAATGTCAAGCACTTTAATCTGCAATCCAGAACATTTACATAAATTTTGAAAGTGTGAAATTTACTGAAATAGACAGCACGACGTAAACAGGGCGAACCGCCGCCGTTGCTGCCTCCCCCTCCGCGATAGTGCCCGCTACTTACTGCGCGCTCGTCGCACGCACACTCTCATTGGCCGAGCCCACACACTACGAAATGGCGATTCGGGGGGGAAATTCAAATTTAATCACACCACAACCAACCAAACCAATTAATTTCTTATAAGTCTGATATGCATTGTTCTGAATATTATGTTTTGAATGATAACATGCATTGAACTACACTTCACTTTATAATGTAGGTCTCATGCTTGTGGTTAAGCATTTATGGTATCCCTAGCTACTGTTAGCTGTTTTGACAAATTTTCTGAAGTACAAATTTAAAGAGGCATGATCTTTACTCCAATTGTAAATTTACAGGCTGGTTGGAAAGAAAATCTTGCGACATTTATAAATGAATTAAAGAATTTGCAATGTCTGGGCTTGACAACAATGGGTGCGGCCTTGAAGCATGCCTTTGATGTTCTAAACATAAATCGTATGCAGACTGGTATTGACACATATGGCCAAGGAAGATGTCCATTCTATCTTGAACCTTCTGTTATTGTTGTCATCACTGATGGAGGGAAACTTTCAAGCAATGCCGGCATTCAGGAAGAGGTAAGTCATTTTATATACTGGCTGGCCATTTTTTATTATTTTGTTACTAGTTGATATGCAATAATACACAAAGTAGCAATACTATACTACTACACTACATAGTAGCAATACTATGTGTTGTTTATCTATATATGTATTTAAAATGTATTTGTGTATGTATATCAGCTACCTATCTGACACCCATAGTACAGTGCCTCCCTAGTTTGGGGTCAGATGGCCATGTGTGAAATGTCCCCACATATTATTTTCATTTAAGTATTCATTGTACATAGATATATAATTATATTTTTAAATATTGATAAAAAAATAAAAACATCTAAAAATATAAAAATATATATTAAGAATCTTTAACTTCACATTGTTCATAGTTCAAAACATTGTTTTGAAATTGATGTAGGTACTTGCAGCAAACTTAACTTAAATCTCATGAACTGCTAGACTCAGCAAGGCTAGATATATTTTTAAGGACAAGATTTGAAGCATGAGTAGGTACCTAGCTCATTATTACTATGGGCAGGTATGTTATTAACTGAAAGATTAAAAACATGTATAGCACTTATACTACATTCAAATAAACCCAATGCTTCACTATCATAGACTCAAGATTCTTGTAATTTAGTACCAATTATGGCAGTTTCTAACATTTTCTACAAACCTATTATTACTCAGAATAAATTGTTAGATTATTACCAGGGAAATAGGTAGGTATTACAGAATGTTATGTATAATCTTATTCTGGATAGAGAAAATACTATTTAAGTGCATTATGTGCTTCATTGCTTTCAAAGGCATACCTACAGTATCGAAACTAATGTGCTTTTCAATAAAATTCATCTTATCTAAGCATAGCTTAAGTTAAGAGCGCCCTTCCCCATCGAACGAACTTCAACGCGAGCGTGATTGAATTTTTTTTTGTTTGATCCAACGCAAAGTTCGAAAACAAACGAGTGAGTGAGAAAGCGATAAATAACATCACAGGAAAATTGGCGCGCGGAAATTTCACAAAACTTGTTCCAGGACATGTATACGTTTTTTTGAACAAGCCTTACAGGTTTTTGGTAATAATGTTTGTAATTTAGAATCACCATTACATGTGCAAGGTTTGTATGATGCTGTTTTTTACTTTTTTAATGTATGAGTGCATTATGAACGGCCAAAGTTCAGATAAAATTGTGCAATAAAGCTGATTTTCGGACGTGTTTACTGAATTAGTTTCTTAAAAAAAGTTTATTTTTGGGTTTATACAAACCTAGATTTTAACCACAAAATACCTGGGTGTTAAAACGCATGTTTTACACATCCGACCTAATGCCTCTGATGTCGAGATTTAGGAAATAATGTGTTATAAGGCCGTAATCGCGTACGAGCGTTTGTATGGGAAATATGACGGGATGGGCGCTCTTAAGCTGTGTTGAATTGGAGTTTTAAAACAGGCATTGCACTAATGATGTAATTATAATTCTCATGCATGCAAAAATGCTTAGTTTATTATTGTTTATTATTGCAAATGATTTATTTGCAATAATTAAGTAAGTATATTTTTCAACCGACTTCAAAAAAGGAGGAGGTTATCAATTCGTCTGTATTTTTATTTTATTTTATGTTTTTTACCTGAGAGCTCTGGACTGGGTAAACCGAATTTGATGATTCTTTTTTTATTTGAAAGTTGGTGCTTCCCGTGTGGTCCCATTTTAATTTGTTCCAGTTCTGATAATGGCATCCATGAGAAAACCGTATAAGTCTTAAATTTGCATTAAGTATGTGCGCGATATGTTGCGCGATTTCTCCGGCAAACGTAACCCGATTTTGAAAACTCTCTTTTTTATGGATAGGGTATGCTTCAGGGGTGGTCCATATAAATTTTATCGAAATTGATTTAGCACTTCTAGAAAAAATCTACAAATACTCGTTTTAGTTTCTTTAATCTTTGCGAGTAGTTAACTTTCAATCTCTTCTTAATAGATTTGGATGAGAAGGAGGTACTAAAAAGCGGAAAATAAAAAGCTTTATACAAAAAAGACAACCGCCTTCAAAAACTAAAAAGTGAAAAATAACTTTAGCACAGAACACACATTGACTTTAGTTTCGGAAGTCGGTGGCAATACAAAACAACAAACAGAACAAAGCCACCGAATTTCGAAACTAAACTCAATGTGTGTTCTGTGCTAAAGTTATTTTTCACATTTTCGTTTTTGAAGGCGGTTGTCTTTTTTGTAAAAAGCTTTTTTTCTTTCTAAGTACCTAGTTTATACCTAGGTAACTCATTCTTACAATCTGAATATTTTTAAATTTATTGAAGTAAATTTTCGTATTTCGTCATTACTTAAACTTTGTGGTTTCCTACAATTAGAGTAAGCATTACTTATGTGGCTGTGTAGCTTGTATAATTATGTAAGTATAGCTTCTGTCTCTAAATAAATAAATTATCGGCACCCAATAAAACCTGCGACATTCCCCCGTAAAAAAAAAAATACAATTGTAAAGTCCACATTACCGTACTTAGTGCTACACTCCGAGACGTCACTTAATAGTAATTAATCATTAACTTTAATTGACCAACATAACTTGGAAGACTGTCAGTCAAAAATATTGTTGTTGACGTGTGCACAGTTATGTTGGTCAATTAAAGTTAATGATTCATTATTATTAAGTGACGTCTCTGAGTGCAGCAGTTAATATAGCTTTGATACCCTTAAAGTAGGTACCTAAAACAAACCGAAGGTCAGGCAGACTCAGTTTATTTCATACATATTTATTGTTAGTGCAGATTCCTATCCATATTGGATTTGAGCATAGGTAGGTAGGTAGGTACAGTTATTAACTTATTCCATAAAGATGATAATAAAATAATTGTGTTAATAGCTCATTAGGTTCTTTTGCTGTAACCTACTTATTAACATCATAAATATCTGCAATGAATGATGCACATGCACTTACATTGTCTTGTCTTACTTACCAAATATTTCATATTTGGCAGGTAATGGCTACATACTTACATTGTGATTCCTCTATTTGGGTGAGTATGGGTACAGTCTCGGTAGCAGTCCACTGCATCCTTCGTATTAAAAGTAGTCATGTGCGTGCCGAACCTAAGATATAAAATTGGTTCAAGTATGCAACTCCAACTAGCATCGCAACCAAGTTTAGAGGTCGCGCATGCTTTATTTAAATTTCACCAACAACTGTTGCATTTAACTGTGTCAATAGAATAAGAATAAAGATTTTAGGAAAATGAAGTAGGTAAGTAGGTACAAATAGTTCCACAATTAGAGATTCTATGATTCTCAAGTTGTGGAACTTTTAGTTAGGTATAGGTACCTACTCAAACTTATCTGGGGTAATTTTATGATTGTCATTGACTTATCACGGGTTTCTCTATTCAGAGATAACATTTAATGACTCAGATGGACAATCATTTTTTTGTGTCTAGGTAGGTAGGTATATTAATCTTAAGTACACAATTCACATACGACACATAAACTTTGAGACGTTGCAATCTTTTTGGCGGCCGATACAATATACACTTAAGAGCGCCCCTCCCGTCATAGTTCCCATACAAACGCTAGTACGTGATTACGGTGTTATAACAAATTATCCTCCAAATATTTTTAACACACGGGTATCGTGTGTGGTTAATTCTAGGTTCCTGTGTAACGAAAAAACAACTTTTTGAGAAACAAATTCAGTAAACACATCCGAAAATCAGCTTTTTTTTTTCACAATTTTAATCTGAATTTTGACCGTTCATAATGCACTCGTACATCGAAAAAGTTAAAAAAAAACAGTTGCATAGAAACCTTGCACCTGTAATGGAAATTCTAAATTACAAACATTTTTTTACCAAAAACTTATAAGGCTTTTTAAAAATACGTATTTCCTGGAACAACTTTGTGAAATCTCCGCGCGCCAATTTTCTTGCGATGTTATCGCGTTCTCACTCATTCAAATTCATGCAAATTACTTATTTCAATTAGACCATTAAAAGGCACTTTGTATCGTCATTTAGGTACGAGAAAAAAGAATTAAATCTAGTTTGCCCCTTCCAATAGATAGTTTCGTATGGAGAAGGATGGGCAAGAAAACCATACAACTGTAGCTAATTTCCGAATATTTATACGCTACTCAATTTTAAGATGCCGTTAAGTCTCGTGCTCTCTCTATCACTTTATGTCAAAGTGACTGTACGAGACTTACGGCATCTTAAAATTGAGTAGCGTTTGAGTATTTGGCCATATGGCATTATACGGCAATAATCTTCTTCCAGTTCAATCTGCCTATGAACTGCCCAATACCTGGCTCTGAGTTGACTCGCGAGCCATTCCGATGGGACCAAAGGCTATTTTCGTTGGTGCTGAGGCTTGCTGGAACGCCAGCCGTCGAAAGGGATACTGGACTTGTACCTTCCGACTCTTCGCCTATCGACGCAATGTGTGAAGTTACTGGCGGTAAGTTACCATTATGTAACCGACTAAGTTCTACATTATGAACAACGTTTACTGGACCCTATTTATATTAGCATCGACGAAATGTATACATTTTGCTGTTTTTTTTATTAGCGATTTTCAAGGTCATGATCCCTTAGTGAAAACTGGCCATAATGTAATAAATGATGAGTACAATGACCCCTTTTCAGGTGTATGGTTAGCAAAAACTAAGGTTATAAATAGACACTAACATACCATGACATTTATCTATGTATATATGTATAGGTTTTAGGTAGCCTTATCAAGATATAACTTAAGATTATTTTGTAAACAAACAACTTTGGTATCTTACCTATGTCAATATTGGTACAAGCTTTCAAATATTCGTATAGATTCTTTTGCAGATAATAATGAGCTTAAAATATAAGGAGTCTTAAAACGGATGTATAAATTTAATATTAACAGGGGATAGTAAGCCCTTTAGAAAACCAGTCTAACTAGTTTTTGTGCTGTTCATTTGGACCCGAGGTACCTATTCAGATTTTATATAAGTAAGTAAGTAATAATATTTTTGCTGCAGAGCTAATAACTGGCTTAATTCAACGGCTTGAGAACTGAATATAAGTAGGCAATATAGTTTTTTTTTTTACGAATATGAATAAATTATTTCACAATAAACTTTATTTCACTAAGTATATAAAAAATATACCTCTTCACATAAATTCTACTCTATTATGGATTTAATTTTATAACCTATAAAAGTAGATTGTATGATTTTCCTGTTCAATTATTTGAATGGAATTACCTATACATCAGTAGTGCTGTTCATAATGTGGTAACACGTGTCCCGTTTCCCGGTTTTAAGTTGCATGTGTTTTGTAGTTTATGTTATTATTCTATACATGATCGAAGTCCGTCCTATGAGCGCGTATTCGATTCGTGACGAAAACTTCATGTTTTCGCGTTTTGTCCAGAGTAATACCGTAATGATGTGAGCAGATTATTTAAAGACCATTACAGTTTTAGAAAGATTAAGACTTGATTTAGGGAACTATATAATTTTTAATGTTGGTTTTTTAAAGCTAAGACAATCGTTTCATATCGTTTTACGAAATTGACGTCAGAGTTAACTTTCAGGACGAATACAACCATTACAGTATGCCAAAATATTTATTTATTTATACTTCATGCACAAAGGTACAAAGGCGGAACAGGCCAACAGGATATACAGTCTTAAAGTCTACTACAGAGCCAAAATTACGAAAATATTACTATTATGTATTAAAAAACAATGTTGGAAAGGTACAAAATCGTTTCACTTTGACAATTTTTTTCACCAGTATTTGAATAAAAACATAACTGATTTAATTATTGTATGGAAATAAAGGTAATGCTTAATTAATATACAGAATATTTTTCAGTCCGTCCTACGAACTCATTTATTTTAAGACAATTATTTTAAAAATCACTGTAAAACATCGCGCGCTTTCGTTTGCCGATCAATTTCAATGATTCGTGCTTGTTTCGTGCATATTTTTTTTTCTGATGCACACAATCAAACCATTGTATTGTACTAGTGTGTGTCAATGCTGCTACGCCGTTCTAGCAATCGTTTAGATTTCGAGTTGCGCTAAATCGAATACGCGCTCTTAAAACATAACATACTGGCTGGCATCATGTCAGGGGTTTAAAATGTCTGCCAGACAGCAGCCGGTCTTACACCCAAGAACAATCGAAGCTCTAAATCAGCTGCTAATATGACATAATTATAAATTACTAGCTATTGCGCGCTACTTCGCCTAAATGTTGGTTATGGCGGGTGCAGATGAAGTCGCGGATTATAAAGTAGCCGATGTCCTTTCCCAGCGTTCAAGCCTTCTTTATGACTAATTTCATCAAAATTTCAGCTGTTTTGCCGTGAAAACAGACAGACATAGTTACTTTGCATTTATAATAATAGTATAAAAGTATATTTCAATTTGGGTCTAGTTTTACAAAAACGAGCCAGCTCACATCAAAATCACTGCCATTTAACAAAGTAATTGTACCTAATGTTATAAGCGCTATTTAATTTTAAATCTATTCTAAATTTTATGTGTGTTGAGCGGTTTTTGTTACATAATTATTAATGTAATATATTACTATCTAACAAAAACAGGTATACATAATATATAAAATACAAGTCTAATTTTGCCGTGCCATGACACCAGCCATGTTATCTCATCACCCCTTTTGTTGACTGTTTTGGTTGACTGGTAGAGAATGCCCAAGGCATTAACTCCCGTCTTTGTACCTTAATACATTGCCAAAAGTTTAAATAATTAAAACATTTGGCTTATTGAATTAGTTTGACGTAATTATTTGAATAATTGAGACATTGTGGGTTATTTCGTTTTGGTAGAAATAAGCTCGATTGGTCCTTCAGATTACATTGCCGAAACCGACATGGCCTAATACCAAAAAATCTTATGTAATTTACCAACTCTTTTTGGGCCCGTTTGGCAGATTACTACTCACGCTCATGGCTCACCAATGATAAGGGCTATATTTCACTGGAACACCATGGTGGCGCAACCGAAAAGAAAATGTATGCCGCTTGGTTGCGCGTAAACTGCAAAGATTATGTTGGTGCCGGCGACTGGTTGCAGCCACCATGGCGTCCCAGTGAAATATGACTCTACCTCAAAGTTGCGACAAACAAAATAATATGCGACAAACAAATATGCGACAAACGATAGGGCGACAGTACGTTAAGTCGACCATAAGTGGTGCGACAGTACATCAGTTCGACTATGTTAGTGTGACTGCACATGAGTTCGACGTACGTTATTGCGACACAACTTTTGATCGACAAACTATAGCGAGACACAACTTTTGATCGACAAACTATAGCGCGACACAACTTTTAATGGACAAAGAAAAATGCTAGCTTAGACACATATTGCAGCGATAGTATATTTGATTGTCGCAACTTTGACTGCACATGAGTTCGACGTACGTTATTGCGACACAACTTTTGATCGAGTTCGACGTACGTTATTGCGACACAACTTTTGATCGACAAACGATAGCGAGACACAACTTTTGATCGACAAACGATAGCGCGACACAACTTTTAATGGACAAAGAAAAATGCTAGCTTAGACACATATTGCAGCGATAGTATATTTGATTGCCGCAACTTTGACTGCACATGAGTTCGACGTACGTTATTGCGACACAACTTTTGATCGACAAACGATAGCGAGACACAACTTTTGATCGACAAACGATAGCGCGACACAACTTTTAATGGACAAAGAAAAATGCTAGATTAGACACATATTGCAGCGATAGTATATTTGATTGTCGCAACTTTGAGGTAGAGTCGTGAAATATAGCCCTAAGGCTGCAGCCCCTGCATACCATTGACAATATTATTATTATTATTTTAAAAACCCGTTAATTTTGCGCTTAAATGATCAATTGATTCCGTACAATTTTCAGGGCGTTCATACTGCATCACTTCTCACCGTATGTTGATGCAGTGCATCGACAGTTTGGTTCAGAAGGTGCAGAGTGGTGTGGTGATAAATTTTGAGAAGATTGGCCCCGATCCGCCGCCTATTGACGGGGCTAACACTAGGGAAGGTGAAACGGATGACGCTAACCATGAGGGGGACAAAGAAATGGATGGTGACGGAGAGAGGAATGGAGTGAGTTTTTCTTTGCTTGTCTATTTGTATTTTTGTTTAGGGTAACTTTTATTAAGATCTCTTGTGACAGCCACTCATGGAACTCGTTTAACCGACTTCAAAATAAGAAGGTTCTTAATTCGAGATGTATACGTAACGACGTGTACGTACGTAATTTGTTTAGATGATAAAAGTAAAATCGAAAAAGAAGTTTTTTACAAAAAAGACAATGGCCTTCAAAAACTAAATAACTTTAAGTACGGTACCGAAGTCGAGTCGACTTTGGTCGGTATTGTTACAGACTTCCGAAATTAAAGTTATTTTTTACTTTTAAACAGACTTTAAAAAGAAGGAGGTTCTCAATTCGACTGTGTGTTTTTTTTTTGTATGTTAGTTACCCGATTTCTCCAAAAAAAGAATTATGATTTTGAAAATTCTTTTTTTTATGGCTAGGGATCCATCAAATCCTATGCCTCAGGGGTGGTCCCATATAAATCTTATCGAAATTTATACGGCAGTTTTTGAAAAAATCAACAAAAACCCAAAATTGTACATAGATTACGTTCTGATTTCTTCAATCTTTGGAGTACTTTCAATCTCTGTTTTAACTGTGTGGCCGTGTCTTAATGGATTTGGATAAGGAGATACTAAAAAGCGGAAAGTAAAAGCTTTTTTAGAAAAAAGACAACCGCCTTTAGAAACTACGCCTACTAAACGGAGTAGGACAAAGCCAGATGAATATGCTCTAAAATAACACAGAATAAGTACTTTTAAGGATTTAAAGTTCAGAGATAAAAAAAGGCTTTGTTCTGTTAGTTGTTTTAATATTGGCCACGACTTCCGAATCTAAAGTCATGTGTGTTCTGTGCTGAAATTATTTTACACATTTAAGTTTTTGAAGGCGGTTGTCTTTTTTGTAAAAAAAGCTTTTTAGTTTTTGAGGTAGGTTGTCCTTTTTTATCTCTTTAAGATAAGATAAGATAATATTTTATTTGCTAGAACACGCGTATACATACAGGTATTAACATGCATGCGAGATGACAGAAAAAATATTAAGTACAGTCATGTTTGTCACAAGTTGTGACGTGCAAATATCATGAAATACCTCGTTAAAATAAATAATGCCTATAAACGTAATAATATCATGTCAAAAAAAAGTGAAAATAAAAAAATGACAACATAAAAAAGCAAAAAAAGGGAACTATGACAATTAAATAAAAACAATAAATTTATACAAATTAGACAACACTAGCGACTCGACCCGGCTTCGCACGCCCGCCTATAGGCTTCCTCGATAAATGGACTATCCAACACAAAAATAATTTTTCAATTCGAACCAGTAGATCCTGAGATTAGCGCGTTCAACCAAACAAACAAACAAACTCTTCAACTTTATAATTATTAGTATAGATTATTAGGGCAAACTAATTTTTCTTCTAGGACCTCGTTATACTGTAATGGGCTTTATTAACTAAATATGTCCTGAGTTTTCTTTTTAATTGTATATTATTAACCCCCTTCCAACTTTTTGGCAATTTATTGTAAACACTTGGAGCCATATGAAAAACACTTTTGCGCATAAGTGCAGTTCTACACGGATGTCCACACAGTTGGGTCTGATCGCGCCTGTTCCGGGGAAATTGATAAGCCCTGCGTGGAAATAGGGTCGGGTTGTTCCTAACAAACATAACGTTTTCTAGAATATAAATGGATGGCAATGTCAAGATTTTATACTTTCCAAAGTACCTACGGTTTGCAACTCTCTGACCTTTAAATCTTTAAAAGTATTGTGTTATTCTAGAAATCTAGATCATATTAATCTGGCTTTGTCCTACTCCATTTAGTAACAAACGTGTTCATTTCCAATACGAGGTGAGGTATAGTAGCAAAATAACTGCGGATCTTATACTTACACACAAATCCCCTTCGCGATAACAATTTTACTTTGTAATTACTTAATAAAAATAACAGCTGTTCTTTGTAGGTGTTATTCGAATGAAACTGGTATTTTATTTTAACAACAGACGAAAATTGTTATCTTTTAGGGGGTCCCAATCATGTACTGAATCTATGAGAAAATATTATGTTACAATTTCCCTTCCAATGTGTATACAGTACACTACTTTTGGTTCTTCACTAACAATGTATTATATTGGACAACTTTAATTCATATGTTGCACTTTCTAAAGCATTACCTACAACAGAAATCAAACTTACGCGGGGCTGCACCTCTTGTGTTTTTTGACGAGTTCTTTAAATTAGAGACGAAACATAGAAATCTATAAGTTAATTGGACTTTAGAATATCGAAAGAAAACCATAGAACTAGCCTAGCCAGAAAGTTTGATAACCAGTCTTACCAGGGGGTACCGCGTTACCCTGTAACTGGGTTGTAGAGGTCAGATAGGCTGTAGCTCTGTGTAAAACACTGGTATTCAGCTACATCCGGTTAGACTGGCAGCCGACTCCAACATGGTTGGGAAAAAACTATGCAGATGATGAACCAACCTAGAAGTAGACTACCTTAATTTTGGATTCAAGTACCAATTGAGTCACAATAAACCTTTTCATCTCAATACAAATATCTAACAATAGATAAGTAATATAATTCTTGATATTTAACATCATCTAGTATGACACTTCACTTAGTCACGCGTGCGGTACTACGTATTAATGATAAGCAAGTGCTTTGTGACGCAAATGATGGGTGCAAAGCCCTACACACCTTCTAACTAGGTAATCTATTAATGTAATATATCATTACGATTTCGAAACCGACTCGTCAAGTAGTATTTGTTAAGATTTTTCTATGGTATACTTAACGAAACTGTTAATTCTTTCTTAAGTATTAATTTCGGAAAACGTGCAGTACTTCTATTTTTAGGCAGGGTAGAATTTATTTGTGTATATATATTTGTTACATAGTTGTACAGTTAACCCCAAAATTAAACTGTATCTATTCGAAGTGTTAATAAAAACCTAATAATTGAATTAATATGAATCATGCAATAATAATTATACTGTGCTAATAGTGAAGGGTCTTTACGTGAAAATAAAAATGATAAAAGCATTTGTAGGATACTGTACCCACCGTAACATATTATATTATTATAATCTACTCGTATCTATGCTTAATATTATAAAGCTGAAGAGTTTGTTTGTTTGTTTGGTTGAAGGTGCTAATCTCATAATCTACTGGTTCGAATTGAAAAATATTTTTGTGTTGGATAGTCCGTATAGCGAGGAAGGCTATAGGCCTATGCGAAGTCGGGTCGGGTCGCTAGTGGTAGATGATACTAAAACGTCGTATGAAGTTAAAAACCGGACAAGTGCGAGTCAGACTCGCCCACCGAGGGTTCCCGTACATATTAGTAGGTACATATCCATACTTCTATACAAATCCATACCCACTGACTTTACGTTTTTTGCGACATAAACGGCAGTATCTTTTTTTCACGTTAACATAGAGGGTTGATTTTTTTACAGCATCAAGGGACCGTAGACTTGAGTATATAGTTTTAATTTCAACTCGATACCTCCACGCGTTCCTGAGATAAAAATTCTTGACAGACAGACAGACAGACGGACAACAAAGTGATCGTATAAGGGTTCCGTTTTTTCCTTTTGAGGTACGGAACCCTAGAAATACAGAAAAGGCTTGTCCTTTTAAAAGGTTACCTTTATAAATACAACAGTCTGAAAAGTTTTTAACATTTTCTTATTCATAACAAAACAGAAGAAACACTGAGGCCACCGTCTCTTATAGAACTTGGTTGGGCTCACAAAAGGTTGAATCCTTCTAAAGTCGGGTCCGGGGTATAGATAGAAATTGGACAAAGAGGTGTACGCAATCGTTATATGAAGTTGTAATTGCTTACTTGGGCCTTTATGTATATGTCAACATCACTTAAGTCAAAATTACCATGTATGGTATCCTTTACAAATCTTGATGATGGTGTTTTTATGTCGTATTACCTTATAGAAATTTTATTATGTTAGAATTATTTTGATATTACAAATACCACGTAATGTAAAACCTCTTCTATGCCCAATATTCTTTTATCTATGCTATGCTTGTATTGTTTCACTGCAGGAAAAAGCTTGTCCCTCTTTTTTTTCACACTTTTTCGTCGATAATATGGGCCAGTCCTTTTGATTGAAAACATGATCATCTCACTATCTTCGCTTTAGAGTGTTACTCCGAGGACGCGGAGAGGAACATAGCAGGGGCCGGTATAAATATTGGTGATACTCAAGAGCGTCGCAATCTAACGACGCTATGTAATACGGTCAAAGACACATGAAAGTTTTGCAATCTCTAGGGAGGTACAACTGCCCCTCTCTGCCCCCCCTTGGCGCTCCATTCATCTTCACTTCGGTGGAGAGTCGCCCTTAGTCTGCCGTGGTGTCAGCCACTTCAATAGGATCCAATAAAACCTCATACTTAACTCATTGTCTCTTGTTTACAGCGTTGGAACAGCGGCCAGTATCAAACTCAGAGCGGTCCAAGCGCGCCTCAAGCTTGGCACTCCTGCCGCCGTCTCATCTACGTGCCGCGGACGGTCGCTCAGAAAGGCTTTGCTGTCGGCTTCTGGCCTATACCGGAGTCTTTCCGATCGGATCCTAACGCGCAAACATTGGTAAGTATTTCTGAAGAGTTTGTTTAACTGTATGATTACGAGTAATTTATTTAAAACAAGTATACTGTTGATTTTTTGTGATATGTATGTAATTTGTTTTACTTCATGTCGAATTTATTTTATTTAGCTGTTGCGTTAGGTTGACCATAGTAACATCTGATTTTACAATAAAGGTAAATTGAATAGGTAGTATAGGAACCAAGGTTCAAATCAAATCTCTTTATTGCATTAATGTGTACATTTAGTTGTTACAATATACGTATGTAAGTTCCAACATGAAACCCGGTTAGGGCACAACAATCCATAGATACTTTTTCCATACTTACCTATTTATTTAATATTATAAATGCGAAAGTAACTCTGTCTGTTACACTTTCACGATAGAATGGCTGAACCGATTTTGATGAAATTTGATATGAAGATAGCTTGAACCCTGGGGAAGGACATAGGCTACTCTTTAATCTGCGACTTCGTTTGCATCCGCGATAACTGACATTAACGCGGACGAAGTCGCGGGCAAAAGCTAGTATAATAATAATTTATACGTAATAATAATAATAACAACTAATGAACACTGAAACTAATATACATATGTATACTCTTATAATTAGTAAGAGTATACATATTTATGTGTCATAATTACTAAATATTTTGTTGGAGGTATTCTGCGATTGAGTAAATGCATTTTGTGTTAGATATTTTAATTTTCTGTTAAATTAATTGAATATTATAAATAAAAGATTAAATGTCACTTTAAGGTCCTAATGGACTTTGGAATGGTCAAGTGTTTGAGTTTAAAATCAACTAAGTATTATTAAATTTGGTGTACATACATGAAATAGGAATCGAAACAAACATCCGTGATATTGACATATTTTAGGGTTTATTAGCTATCATGATGATGTTTAAAATTAAACATTGCAACACAGTAAAGATTTCTATGAATTTAAACTTGTAATTTAATCATTACCAGTTTGATAGAAAGTAGAAACTATTGTCTGGCGGTTAATATTTAATGTTATAACAACAACGCTGACGCCGGCGGCAGTTGGTGCAAACTATCGCATTTCCCATGACCAACAGGTCGATTTTCTTACAAAATTTAAAGCTTACTTCGATCACGATGTTCGTACTTTGTTAATGAACTATGTACATTTGTTCGTATAATATTGGTTCAGCTCGGTTTCGTTCACGATTCTCGAAAATGATTACGTTCAATGTTTGTTTCAAAAGTTAACACTTTTATGTTTGGTAAACATGAAAGCTTAAAGTTGAAGTGCCTAAAAGAAAATAATACAGTGAGCTTGTAAGGATAGGTACGACCTTGGCATACATTGGACGATGTTTTAAATGCAATTAGTCGAATTTACCTCGGCCTGGAGTTACCATCCAACCAATCTGTGACCACGACGGTGCACTTTTGTGGTTATAAAGTGAGGGGCGGGGGCCCAAACATACACTAAACGGTTGCAAGAAGTTGAATCGATTTTATTATTGTAAAGAAATTGTGTCGTATTTCAAAACCGTAACCTATGTATTCGTAAGCTTATCTGTACTAATATTATGCTGTAGGTTGGTTATGTTGTTTGAACGCTCTAATCTCCAGAACTCTTGATTCGATTCTGAAAATACTTTCGCTAATAGGAATAAGAATAACTTAAGATACGTAAAAAACAATTTCAATCTAAGTAAATTGTTTTAACATAACTTTGATAAATAGATCTCAAAAAATAGTACTAAAATGGACGTATAATAATATAAACAAAATAAAAGTCCTTTAAAGGTTAGTAACTTTTTAAATTTGGTAGCATTATAGTGAAACGAATAACGTTTCCGGTATTGTTCATCCCTGCTTTTAGGCATTGACACTGCATTTTAAATTGAAATGAAATAATATAACTAAATGAAACCTACATAATTTCATAAGGTTATTAAAATGGTTAAAATTAAGTGCGACAGCCACTGTAAAAATAGATTAAGTATAATAAATTCGGCGCCTATCATAACTGTAACATGTTTATTGTACTTTTGTTAGAAAAGTGTGCATTATAAATAACCTTTTTCAAGTTCTGTCTAATGCTATTGTAAATGGAACATAAGTGTTAAGTATACCATATTTTTATTAAAAAAAAAAATAGGAAAAGTGCAGAAAGTCGCGCTCAAAAGCTAGAATAGCAATGTGATTAATTCTTTTTTTTTTTTGTATTTTCCAGCCACCTCGCTCTGCACATCCTGTGGTGAAGTTCACATGTTCGAGCCAGGAACCAATGGTGATTGACAATCTGCCCTTTGACAAGTACGAGTTGGAGCCCAGTCCACTGACCCAGTTCATATTGGCCAGGAAACAGCCCACCATATGCTGGCAGGTAAGAAGTTATTTTTACATAGTTTCAGGTTGTTTTTTTTCGTTGGTTTCTACTCCTTTGTTATCCTACTACTATGTTTTATCATGTACACCAAAACTTATGAAGATGAATGAATGAATGTTTGTTAATCTTCCCCGTGTAAATTGCCTAATGGAATTAAAGGACATTTGGCATACATAATAGTAGTCTCCAGATAAAGCTGCAATAAAAGTCAATGATCCGACTTGTACCAAAAAGTCCCGAAACCTAACGAAAGAGATCGCTCGTCATACAAAACTGTCGCTAATACTGCTTTGGTCGAGTTTCATAATACTAAATATCGCATCAAGGACGCCCCTTACCGCGATACGCTTACCGCGATACGCTTACCGCGATACCATCGTGATAGCGGCACTGCTTTACATTTTTTTTGTATGGTTTTGAGATATTCGAATACATTGGTAGAAGGACTTCAACGACTTTATTGCAGCGTTATCTAGCGGCTATCTTAGACATTGATCTAACACATAGATAGTTGTTTCACGTGGGAAAATTAAAAAGTAAATTCCTTAATTACTAGACGAGACTAGTACTACTACTACACTTTTCCTAGACTATTAGAAAGCGTGGGAAGAAGATAGTAATTTTATTTTAACTGAATCAGTAAATATCGTAACTTTCAATTGTGTTTCTAATGACCAAAATTCGATAGTCTTCATACTCTCATTTCGTTTTTCTGTGTGAGGAGTTGTTTTTTTGACCTCATAACAGACAAGCACTTAACTAGTCTAGTGACAATAACCTTAATACAGGCAATTTTCCTAAACAAAGACTTGCTAACGATATTAGCAATTGACTTCAATTTAAATTAATTTATTATGTAGGTTACCTTGTGTAATGTAAACAAACTATCAAATTGCACTCCACCAACTAGATAATGTAAGCAATTACTTCTTATAAGTGTTAAATAATTTATTGAAGATGGCCCTTGCGCCGGTATATTTGCATATTTTTGCATTACTATTTGTTTTTGTAGGGCTAATGTCGAGTCGTCCCACGAATGAGCCATTCTCAATGAGGTAGAAGTTTATATAGGGCAGTAACAGTTTCTCTTTTGTTTAAAGAGAAAAAACATAAATATTGTGGACAAGCTCATTGTTATTTTATATTAATTCAAAGGATTCGATAACCATCTTTTTTAATACCCATCTTAGGGCCGTTAGTTGCGATTTTTTCTGATGTATTTTTATAGGCATGTAGTACTTTGTTAGTGTAAGCATGTAGTGTAGGTTCGTGACTAAAAACATGAACGTGTATACAATCACGTATTACTTGGATCCCATACTACTATGATCATGTTATCATTATTTCTCCAAACAATAGCTGTTTGCCACTGAACCTCTGAGCCGTACCTGGGAAAGCACGTAAAGCCGTTGTTCCCGGCTGTCATTCATAGATCTCTGACCGTCGTTATGGGCAGTCAGCAAATAGACTTACCAGGGGGTACCGTGTTACCTAGTAAATGGGTGGCGGCAGTTGCCCCCCCCCCCCCAGGGGTCAAGATCAAGCAGGCAGTTGTCAAGGTCAGAGTTCGAGCAGGCAGTCGTTCTTATCTGTAACGAAATCTCCAGGATATTCGCGTCAATTGTTTAACTATTGTGTCTGCTAATTAGACAGTTGAGCTCCTAAAAACACTAGTATTTAGCTGCATCCGGTTAGGCAGGAAGCCAACCCCTACATAGTTGAGAATAGGCTAGGGCTAGGCTGATGATAATTGAGTTAAAGAGATAATTATTGTTCTAAATTAGTTATTTTAGCTTTGAATTAAATGAATGTACTAACAGTTACTTCTAAATATTTCCAGGTGTTCGTAGCCAACAGTGGTTGTAAGAACTCTGAGATCAACCACCCATTTGGCTACTTGAAAGCGTCAACGAACCTGACATGTGTCAACTTGTTTGTGTTGCCATACAACTACCCGATGTTGTTGCCACTTCTAGACGACTTGTTCAAAGTGCACCGGTGCAAGCCAACTCCCGAGTGGAAGCTTGCGTTTCAGCATTATCTTGATAGAATGCCCTCGTATTATGTTGCGGTAAGTTGAAATCTATATACATACTAATCTATAGTAATATAATAAAGCTGAAGAGTTTGTTTGCTTCAACGCGCTTATCTCCGAAACTACTGGTCCGATTCTGTTTTTTTTATTTTATTTTAAGCTACGTTTTAAAGGCCATATTCCCATTAAAAAAAAATAGGGATCCATAAGAATAAAATCACGCGAACAAAGTCGCGGGAAAAAACTGGTACCACAAATTTCAAATTCAAAATAATTTATATTCAATCATTTATATTTATTTTTTGTTCAAATAAAATGTTGTTATCTTTGGAGTCCTATAAAGTGACACCGAGAATAGTTATTGAGAATCATAATATAATGTATTATCAACAAAAACTGTAGTAGGTACCTAGTTATTTGTTATGATGTCCATTAAAAGGCATTTATCTATATTTTAGTTTTGTAGGTCTTCGGAATATATCCTTTAGAGTATTGCTTAGTTATTTGTTTTGTTGTGTCAACTGACCAATTACCACTGTTAATATGATTAAAATCAGCTAATATAATATTTGTTTTTATGAATTTTTGTATACATAAAAGGAAAATCTGACTGACAGATTGACGTATCAGCGCACAACCTAAACTACTAGCACTAGGATCGTGAATTTTTGGTCATGCTTAATAATGAGGCTAGTCTAGGCGAGCACCAATAAGGATTTAATGAAATTAAATCCCAAAGGGGTTGAAAGGGAAGACAGGAGGTCGGGGGAAAAGTGGTAGTGCTGTTTAAGTGTTGGTTCATATTATTCTATTTCTTTTCCAGCCTCTTCGCAGAGCTTTAACGAAAATGGGTGCATCCGCACAACTTCTACAGAGTTTGATTCCCGACTCTCAAGACAATTCGCTCAGTTTCTCCGTGTTGAACTATTTGAAAAGACTGAAAAATCAAGCTAAGGTTGAATTTGAAAAACTCTGTGCTGACGTCATCAACAAATCTTCCAGCAATAATACGCAAAAGGTATATTTATAAACCATTATAGTTATGTTGCTATAAGAAAGTAGTTACGTTTATTAATACCTCAATTTGCATTAATTGTTCTATCTTAGATTGTTCACACTAATGAGCAATTTGTAATCATTTATTCACTTTATTAAGCAATGTTATTCCAGCATAGTCAATTATCCTACCTCCTACACTATTATGAACACGAAAGTTTGTAATGATGGATAAATTTTTGATACTCTGCTCTTAACTTTTTGATCGCAACGTCAAAAAAGCAAAAATGTGCCCTCGACGCCAGGCTAAGTTACGTACTCTATGGAATTACGTATAAAACTCTGTGATGTAGACAGTGGCATGCTGGGCACATTTAGGTTTGTCATCTATACATGCCTGGCGGTCAAAAGGTTGAATGGATTTAGTTGAAATTATGGCACTCATATTGCTGTGATGTGTTTTTTTTTTTTTTTTTTTTTTTTTTTTTTTTTTTTTTTTTTTTTTGATATGACCACTCGCAGCGCAACAACTCTCTGAGGTTGATGCTGCTTAACCGGACAATGCTGTGATGTGTGTTGATCTAGCTTAACACAGGGTTCCCGAGGTGGCGGCGCGTAGTGTTCCACGCATGCCCCTCTTAGACGTCCGGGGGGGAGTCTAACACCTCACTCCCCCCCTGACCCGATAAGTGACCCGCACTAGCGGGCCGGCACCAGTCGGGGGTTGCGGAAGTATTCCAGTTCCCGCGACCCCCGACGTATGTGTGAGTGAGATGGTGGCCGGATGCTCGGATGGTGATCGGGGTGGTTTTTAGTCAGGAGTCTGATAGACCCCTCGGAGGACATTCATGAGGATTTTCCACCCCGGAACAAAAAAAGAAAGCTTAACACAGAGTTAATTTCTATCCTGTGTTTGTGTTCCCGTGAGATAATTTAGGACTTCTATTTTCGAACTCTACGCAGACGAAAACGCAGACAGAAGGTAGTACAGTACCCAATAAAATAATTATTAATAAATTTTAGGTAGCCGAAAGCGTTCGAGTAATGCCTCGCTCACCTCTTCGGAAAGACTTGACAACGCATCCGTGTCTTCAAGACAAGTTCTCAGCACTTCGGGATCAGTTGAACGAATTCGGAGGTTTTGTCGTCGGGCTCTCGCGAGGCAGGCATAAGACGCAAGCGCACACGTACAGGAATCCTTTCGATATACAAAGGAGAGATTTACTTGATCAGGTAAGTGTTTGAGACTTTGAAGTTATTATCATTATCCTTGCCTGCATACTCAAAGTCAAATTATTTATTTCAATTAGACCATTATAAGGCACTTTAGAACGTCAAATGAGAAAAAAATTAATCTAGTTCTAGTGATGTTGGCGCAGCGGTTTCTAAAATTCAGTCAGGTGTTAAATTCTCCTGTTTTTCTATACAATTCCTTTCTAAAGTTCATAATATAATAGATGATAGAAATTAAAATCCTACGATACTACTACTATAAATGCAAAGAATTGTGATGATGTCGTGTTTGTTGTGGCGCTTAAATGGCTGAACGGAAGCTGAATTATTTAGCTAAGATATAATCAAATGAAGAATGTGACATTCAATTATTATATGAACACAAAAGCGTTCGCTCGACATGAGAGAGTTGTGGAAAAACAAATAAATTGCGTAGCAGACCACATGGCGATAATCTAATTTGTATGCAGAAATAAGTTTGCGTACTTATTATCACTTTTTTTTTGCGGCCGTTTAAGTATTGTATTATTTCTCAATTCCATGGGCTTGCGAAATGCATGTAAATTCTACGTAAACAAAGAATTGTGATCGTTTTATTCTTACAATTGTCTGGCAAGATTCCAAAACACTTTTTTTACATGCAGTTTTTTGTGGCATTACCACATTGTATTCTAATAAGGTAGAAGTAGTTTGTACTTGTGAACCATTGTTTACATAATTCATTACTCATTGAGAGTGAAAGACACTTGAGCATAAACTGCTTCTCATGCATCTTAATTCGAAGTCGAATGGAGAATATTTTGTTTTTGTACGCTAACATTTATGTTCACACTAATTTTTTCCAGGTGGTAAGAATGCGCGCCAACTTCTTACAACCATCTCTGGCGCATACCCGCTTGGTCGATGAGGACAGTCTACATTCGATGCCGGTAGCTCAGATGGGCAACTACCAGGAGTACCTCAAGCGAATGACGCCGCAACTACGAGAGATCGAGTCGCAGCCTGTACGACAACACATGTTCGGCAACCCCTTCAAGATAGATAAGGTGATTGTTTTGTTGTTGCCTTTGCTGAAATTGATAGAGCTCGAGACTTAGTGAAGGCCGTACGAATCGGTCGGCGGTCTGACCCGCTCCGTGCCTCGGAAAGCACGTAAAGCCGTTGTTCCCGGCTGTCATTCTTAGACATTTGACAGTCATGATGGGTAGTCAGAAGTCAGAAAGTCTGGTAACGAGTCTTACCAAGATGTATCGTGTTACCCAGTTACTGGGTTGTGGAGGTCAGACAGGCAATCGCTCCATGTAAAACACTGGTATTAAGCTGCATCCGGTTAGACTGGAAACCGGCCCCAACACTGTTTGGCAAAGGCTAGGCAGATGATGAGCTTTGCTGAAAGTATAATCAAGTCTTAAAATCAACTTACCAGAAATGGAAGAGACTGACACTAATACCTCGCGTCCGCGCGTATTTTTAATATAATATAATCACGTTTCTTTTTTTGTTATTGTCAGAATAATGAAGTTATTAACAAAAATTTGTATATTTCCAGCGCATGATGGTAGACGAAGCCGATATGGACCCGGTAGGTGCAGTTCGCGGAAGCGGAGGCGGCGCGGGCGGTAAGCGCGGCGCGGACAGTCCGCGCTCCGCGCCTCCCAAGCGCAAGGCGGGCCCGCTGCCGCACCACATAGTGGCGCGAAGACCCTCGGAACCACTCGAGCCTCCGATAATACCGCCACCTGCAGTGCCGGTTGCACCGGTTGCGCCATTGTCGCCTGTGACGACGAGGAGACCTGCCTCGCCGCTTGCTCCTGTACCTTCGGATCTGCCGTCTGGAAGGCCTCCTGAGGTAGGAAACGATCGACAGTTTCTGAAACATAATAAGATAAATATTATAAAATTTACGTTCGCGGCTTAGCCTCAAAATTGTAGGTGGAAAATGTTAGTCACATCTCTGATGCCCAGTTTCTGAGGTGATTTAACTGGACTATATCTATTCGATAGTGCTATTGGTTCAATATTGCCTTTCCGAGCACTCAATAGGGTATTTTACTCTATACATCGATATAATATCGATGTATAGATCTATATAATATCGATAAATATGTTATTGAGACAGTTTAGGCATAAAGCAGTCGGAAAACGTAAGTTTTAGTTCATAGAATAACAAAACAAAATTTTTAAATTCAATTCAAAGTTTTCAGTATTCTTAATCTGTTATAAAACACCGTGAAATAGTAGCGGCCATGTTATTACGCCATAAGGCTGTGTAAACAAAAAATTGTCAACCGTCAGTCAACCGATTGGCGTAATATAGGCTTTGTACTTTTATTATTTTTGTAACTAACGTAATTTTTTAATTAGGTATTACACCTATTACAAAATAAGCTTTTAATTATTTTTAAATGATATACAAATATAATATTTAGAGCTCATTTGATACAAAACGAACTAACGTCATTTACGCTGAACAATATGGCGTCCAGTAAGAGGTGTTTTCATCAAATTAGGCGCGAAATTTGAAAAATTAAAATTTGGATGCATTTTTATGGCACTTATCGATTGAATAAAAAATTTGTGTTTTTTTTTGGTGGCATATTAGCACTACAGAATTTCATTGAGATACTTTTCAAAAATGGGTGTAAAACCCTATTAAGGAACAAAATCACTCAAATAGATAACTTTGTCGAATGAATAGCTATCGAAAGTTTATCCGAAGATCTCAGAAAGCGGGTATCACTGTGTTAATTTTTTTATATGAATCCTCTAAATGATGTATCGTATTCCAGGAACCTCCAAACATGGACACAGGCGGCCCGGCGGTCGGTCCAGCATCGCCGCCTGCCTCCCCGCCTCCGCCTCCCAACTTACCGCCTGTCGTCAAACCCTTCCTCAATGGAGGTCAGTCTTTATTACATTACATAAGTAACCTATAACTGCCTATAATTGCCCCACTGCAGGGAAAAAGTACTCATATTTGCTACAATAAATAAAAAAATTTTTTTGCTTGTTTTAAGTTTCCCGTGTTGCTGATGTGCAAAAGATACTTTACGGAAAAGCCATAAAGTTTAAACGTTCGTTAACATTCCAAATAATCGTTGCGTATACGACTTTTTTTATCAAATCCAAAGGTTCACCTATTTGACTAGTAAAATGGAACTCAACAGCTAACTGAAAAACCGCAACACTTTGTCCACTGGTTTATTCGTTTTTTGACAGCTGCAACTAGTGAACAATATTTATGTTTTTTTATAAAAACTGATACGCATACCTGTATTATAATGTCTGTAAGAGGACATAAAAAAGATAATCCAACAAGATTAGGCAGTTTATATATTTATTTTATAACACATTTTAAAGTTAACTTAAGGTAATCGGGAATAATTACATTGTAAGGCAGCTGTCAAAAAACCAATAACCCAATGAACAGGGTATAGTGTTGAAGGAAATCTGTGCAATAAATTGACCGAAAAACTTTTACTACCAGATGCATACACGACGATGGGCAGCAAGATGGCGCGCTCCCCCTCCCCCCCGGCCGAGCCCGCGCCGCCGCCGCCTCCGCCGCCCGCGCCCCCCGCCCCCCTCGTGCTGCACGACACGCAGGAGCTGCAGATCAACGCGATATTGCAGGGCGTCGCCGCTGAGAACAACTCGAACGCACGCTCGCGGAAAAGGAAACGAAAGGTACTCTTCTTTTTTTTAGCGTGTCAATGGCAGACACGGAAGTGTATCATGTCCGTGTATGTGTGCGTGTATCATGTGTGTGTATGTGTGCGTGTAAATGTGCGAGTGCGTATGTGTGAGTTGTGTTTGTTCTTGTCAGATTCCTTGTTTGGCCCAGAATTCAGCCACGGCAACGCTATCCGGTGACGCAGTCATTACAAGTTACTAGAACATAACGTTTTTGATAAACATAAATGATTCGTAAAATATAAATTTAAATGGCTATGTTGAAAGACGTCATGTCAAGATGCGTCGTGGATATTTTTCTTTGTTTAGATTCTACAACAGACTTTGAATTATAATAATAACAGCTCACAAATCCGTTGATCAAAAAGATTGACATTGCACGAAAATTCCATTAGTTTAGACCCACATGCAAAAGTATTAATTGACTGACATGTTAGATAAAAATATGTAAAAATCATACATCAAATTAAGAATATGATCTTGATATGCACTAATACTGATGGAAAAGTCACTATTAACATTTGAACCTGTTACAGAACGATAAACAACTAACACAGTTGACATTGCCGCCTCAGTTGTCTCGCAAAGAGCTTGCAGACATACGAAAGCACAACCTAGATGTACGGTCGGAAGTATATCGAGCGGTCCGTCGACCTGGCAAAGGTAAACACGTCATTTGTTTATTTTTTCCTTTTTCATCGTTTGCACTTGGTGCCCTTGAATATTTAAACTTCTGTGTCATGTAAGAGTATTATGACCGAAATAAGTACATTGACAAATGTACGTACGACGTACCTAACTAATATAAAAAATATATATACTGTGCAATAAGTAGGTTAGTGCTATAGGTACAAACAAATTGGTTACTCCTGCATATTCATCACGGAGATGTCCCAAAGACAATTTTAGATTTAGATTATAACCTAGGGACAGAAATGAGTTTTGCTTATAAACTGCGATAGTGTGTATTCAATACCCTTTTCACAGGCCTTCTATGATAATGCGTTTTTACGATTACAGTACATACATAAACATGTTTCCTAAATAAACAAAGTCTTTGTTTTTGCGTCGTTTCGTTGTTGATACTGTTATCAGTTCCGTCGTAGATATTCATGCGGCAAATTTAAATCTAACCTAAATAAAACCACTATCAATTCGTGCGATAACCTTTAATTTTTTTTGCTAAACTACCTATATTTTTCTTTGCAGATTACACAAAATTGTTCGAAAATTTAAAACAATTACAAGGTGGTGTGGACGTTAAAAAGGAAGTGATACGCGAAGTTATAAACGAATCTTTAAGGTTCAAGCGCAAGGCTCTTGCCAAACTTTTGGAAGACTTTTTAGCGGGACTAGAAAAAAACGGAAGCAGTGCCTCAATTAGTTTGAAGCGAGTTAACAACTCGGTGATGTACAGTAACGCTAACAACCACAGCTAGTAAAGTGAAAATTTTGTGGACATTTTAATGTGATTTTATTGATTGGCCACATTTGCTGTTCAATTGAAGTCGGGAACTAAGTTAGATGAAATCACGAAACGTAGATTGTAAGACAATGGACACAAGCATGTGCTGTTACGATATTAGTTTCTGTGTTTAATTTAATGGTACCAAGCCAGTGTATGTTGATATTCTGATTGGTATTGTTACTCTACCATATAATAATCATATTCGATGATTTTGTATTGCGATTCCGCCTGGTAAGTAGTCATGTCGTCAGTGTACAGTAATAATACGAGATGCGGTGTTAATGATCTCACAGGCTCGATAGTGTGACTCACTGTTGAGCGAATAGTTATTGCATATTGTATGCGAATCATATTGTTTGTAAGAAACTGAGAATACCTTGTTAATCTTGGAGTCTTATTAGAATTGTTCTGTAATTATCATAGTAAAAAACATTTTAACATTCATAAGCAAATGTCATATCATATTTTCAATAATTTTTTTCATGCATTTTTATGTAAACTCGTGCATTACAGCCATGTCTTGCAGATGTGTAACAAAGTTTGTTGACCAAGGAACGTGAATATGTGTCGGCCAAAACTGACCATTTTCCTGTCATTTTGATTGTTGTGTGTAACACATAGCGATGTATATGAAGCAATATAACATATTTTGGTTTTATTATCACAATGTGTCTTATTCAAAGTGGCAGTAAAATCGTGAGTTTCATGTTGTAAATAAACTTGTACATAATATTAGAATGCTATAGGTAATACCAATGGGATGTATGTGTAGGATGCTTTTATGCATCGGTCACTACTACTGTTAATGTGGCTGGATAAACCTAACAGAGATAGATATTAAAATTATTATTATTAGACTAATGTATCCAGGAATGCTCATACATTTTATGGACCTGATGAATTTAATAAAGACATTTATATAAAGTTTTAGCATAATGGACTCCAGTGAAATTTTAAATGTTTTATTAACATCATGAATGGTGTGATTGTTATAATATCATCATAATAACTATACGCTCTCATCACGGTTCGTCAGTGTTACACGATTTTGTGAGCACTTGTACCAAAGTGTAGTTTATTTTGGATGTTCTTTATCTAAAAATAGCATCATAACATAAATAAGAGAACTGTGATACTCGAAATTTTAAATTATCAAATATTATGGGTAACCCGCCACATTAACACGAGTTCGGTCAATTGTAAAGTGTAATATATCATTTTCTAAATAAATTATGATCCTTATTGGATTTTTATGCGGTGTTTTATTGGTCCATTGTAACTTTTCCCCACACGTAGTTCATTTATCAGACAGAACAAACTCGAATTTGGTTTCGTTTCCAAGTTTTAAACGTTTTGTTTCATAACCAGTTTATCTACAGCTTCCCAACATCAACTTTGACGATGAATCGATCGCTTTAAAATTGTTCGGACCAAAATTTTAAGTAACATGTTGTAATTAAACTTCGCTTTATATTTTAGGTAGTACTTTGTAGAGATACACTTTAATATGAGGAAGACTGGGATGCTGCAACAACAGAGATAATGTTCACGCAAAATTGGATGCGCCGCGTCCGCCCCGACCGATCTATAACGAATATGCTCCCTCTCCGTACCCGTCGACATAAAAGGGACAATATTCAGTAGAGATCATTATCTTAACCGGACATCCTTTTACACAGTTTGATGGTATGAAAGGTGTCCGGAAAGCCTGTGTAGGCATTGACCTATTTTTCCAAAATATATAAAAGCGGTTTTATTTTGTTTGGGTAAAACGAAGTTAAGCGTAGAATATGTACTTGCCTCAAAGTAATGACGAGGATTGCGGTTGTTGTAGGGGTGCTGTATTACAGTAAGTCCCTAGCTACCTAGTTACACTAGCCACATGTTTTTGCTTGCAAACAAAGATCCTTATATTGACGCACCATTTCGCATATCCACAAGTGTAGGCTGATTCTTACCAACTTTGAAAAATAAAAACCTATAGTAATATTATAAATCCGAAAGTTTGCTACGGTTTCACTGCTAAACTACTGAACCGATTTTGATTAATTTCGTACCAACTCCAAGGTCGCCTTCAAATTAGTCGCGCGACTGCGACGCTATCAGTCGCGCGACATTATTTGTATGGATTTTCAAAGCAGCGCTGCTGTCGCGCTACTGACGCGCGACTAATTTGAAGGCGCCCCAAAGGGCCGGCTCCACGAGCGAGAGAATCGCAGTGATAATATCGTCATGCCACGTATTTTCTATAGGCTTATGTTTAACGAATCTCCAGATATAGGTAGTAAACGACCTCCAAAAATAGTAAATGATCACCAACATTTAACCCCATTTTAATGTTTAACGAACCTCCACCTCACGATTTGGTGATCATTTACCTACTATTTTTGGTGATCATTAACTATTTTTGATGGTCATTTGGTGACTTGGAGAATTCATTATGCTCGAAGTTTGGTGATAATTTACTATTTTTGGTGGTAATTATATTTATTCCCTTTTGTATAGGTACACTCTCTTAGAATGTTTCTACACACACACATGGCGATGTTATCGCGGCGATGCGACGACTGGCTGAGTGCGAGCGAAATATCGTATCGTCGTCTATTAAGGACCGAGATTATTCGACGAAAGAAGAGCTCGTGGAGACGGCCCCTAAAGCGCAGGCCACACCACCAGCTAGCGGGCGGGCGGGCTAGGCGGGCGAACATCGTTGCACACCTCTTTACATACTTCGGTTCACACCGCGAGCTAGTCAACTAGTATGAACGATGTTCGCCCGCCTAGCCCGCCCGCCCGCTAGCTGGCGGTGTGGCCTGCGCGCTTAAGCGCAGAAAACACCGCCAGCTAGCGGGCGGGCGGGCTTGCCGGGCGAACATCGTTTCACCTCTTTACATACTAGTTGACTAGCTCGCGGTGTGAACCGAAGTATGTAAAGAGGTGAAACGATGTTCGCCCGCCCGCCCGCTAGCTGGCGGTGTGGCCTGCGCTTAAGAAAGGACAACGCGGCAAGACAAGGGTACTTCGCGACTTCATCTGAATCCGAGTTACGGTCAATTCATACTAGAGCAGAGGGGAAGCGCATCGGTGTGCGTTACCCCAGCAAAATAATGTCGAAAATAGTAATTTAAATGTTACAGGCAATTAGTTGTCCAGCTTCTGTAATTGTTGCGCACATTTTTAAATTTGTTGCACATATAGATTTTGAGTTATTCCATAAAAACATTTCCTGCTGGGGTAACGTTACCGCAGCCAGACATTTGCTTTTATAATGGGAATATTGAAATAACTATTAGCCATATAATTAGTAGTCTAGACGAGGGTAAATGTTGCAACTTATTTTGTATTTGTTCTTCCTTCGACTGCGATGTTATTCAAGATTTTGCTGGAGTAACGTTTGTGGTTTTGCTGGATCTCTGAAACGGATAAGCAGATTCTTATCATCTTTTTTACATGATTTTTTGAGATGAGAGATGAGTTGGGTAATAAAAAAACAAAATTAATGCACCATTCAATGGTTATTTAATTAAATATAAAAACACTTCAATAGGTCCTAACACTTTGAGTAAGAGCTCGAAAGACTTACTTTAAACGTTGTTTTGTAGCATGTATCTGTCTTCAAATGTATGTGAAGTTTCATTAGTATCCTGTTAGTAATAAACAAATTATGATGAAATTCAGTTCTCCACTTTGACGGTCATAATGCGCGCTTAGTTATTTGGCCTCCGATAACCCTGTATGTGAATATATAAACTAAATGATATATCAATAATTTTAGTTACTTAGTTCAGTTATATTCCTGTAAAAGTTCAGCACAGTACATTCAATAATTAACGAGCTATTAAAATAAAAGCCATTAGGAAGCGCAACACCGTGATAACCCGACCATATTAAGGTGGTTACAAAAAAGCGACCGCGCAGTACATTATGCTACCTTCTTATATATTATGTAGGATAGGTTTACAAGTTTAGTACGGATGTGTACACAAGTGTTTTGAATTTGTGTTATTAAATTTTATTTACAGGTAAAATAATCATTTCAATAAAACTTTCAAAATATTGATAAAACTTTAAAACAATCACAGGTAGTAATACTGTTCTTATGGCATTTTCCATTACTTTTTAAATTTTACTTTACACTTTGTCTTTAGTAATACAAATCTTCACTTTTAAAATATAAATTAAGATTTAAAACCATCGCAGAAAATAACAGATATAGAATAAATGTTTTAAGTTCACATTATGCCTACTAATACTTACATATATCGTTTAAAAATCATAAAGTGATGGTAATATAATATAACATCACAATGTAAGTACTATCACCGACTAGTAAAGTGCTTACAGTAAGCCCCACTGTTTTATAGTTTAATTTCAAATATCACAATAGTTTTTCCTAGCTAAATACGGATAGTTGTATTCTAAAAATCACATCGAATATTGAACAGTGTACGCGTCTGTACCGAACTTGTAAGGTGTATTATACTAAACATTTTAGAAGGTAGGATAATGTACTGCGCGGTCGCTTTTTTGTAACCACCTTAATATAGTCGGGTTATCACGGTGTTGCGCTTCCTAATGGCTTTTATTTTATTATCTCGTTAATTATTGTATGTAATACGCTGAAATTTTACAGGAATATAACTGAACTAAGTAACTAATTATTGATATATCATTTAGTTTATATATTCACATACAGGGTTATCGGAGGCCAAATAACTAAGCGCGCATTATGACCGTCAAAGTGGAGAACTGAATTTCATCATAATTTGTTTATTACTAACAGGATACTAATGAAACTTCACATACATTTGAAGACAGGTACAAGCTACAAAACAACGTTTAAAGTAAGTCTTTCGAGCTCTTATTCAAAGTGTTAGGACCTATTGAAGTGTTTTTATATTTAATTAATTAACCTTTGAATGGTGCATTAAATATTGTTTTTTTATTACCCAACTAATTCAAACTAATTCTTAAAAAGTCATGTAAAAAAGATGATAAGAATCTGCTTATCCATTTCAGAGATCCAGCAAAACCACAAACGTTACTCCAGCAAAATCTTGGATAACCTCGCAGTCGAAGGAAGAACAAATACAAAATAAGTTGCAACATTTACCTCGTCTAGACTACTAATTACATGGCTAATATTTATTTCAATATTCCCATTATAAAAGAAAATGTCTGGCTGCGGTAACGTTACCCCAGCAGGAAATGCTTTTGTGGAATAACTCAAAATCTATATGTGCAACAATTTAAAAATGTGCGCAACAATTACAGAAGCTGGACAACTAATTGCCTGTAACATTTAAATTACTATTTTCGACATTATTTTGCTGGGGTAACGCACACTCAAGCGTCAATCTGAAACTTAACATACGCTGATTGGTGCGCGCACGTTCGCGCGAACCTAAGGGTCAATTCATACAAGAGCATAGTCGAAGCGTTAATCTAAAACTTAACATAGCAAATTCACCATAACAGCGCAACCAACGCTGATTAATGCGCGTACTTTCGCGCGAACCTAAGGGTCAATTCATACTAGAGCAGAGTCGAAGCGTCAATCGGAAACATAACATAGCTTATTCACCCTTATCTCCAGAACATAATACACATATTAAATTTCTTCTAAGACAATAAAAGGCGAGCGAATTCGAGTACATTACAACTAACACTGATTGGTGCGCGCACGTCCGCGCGAAACCAAGGGTTAATTCATGCTAGAGCAGAGTCGAAGCGTCAATCTGAAACTTAACAATAGCAAATTCATCCTTATCTCCACATCATAAGACCTATACATATTTCTTCTAAGAGGACGCGCGTCGGAGCGCAACCGACATTGATTGGTGCGCGCGCGTTCGAGAACCTAAGTGCGAACTACGCGAATCAATGCGTCGTCACTCGTCATAAGTCGTCAGTCGGCATCGGAGTCTGTGTGGTGTGTCGCGTACTCGCGTGCGACGCGCGCGAATTCTCTCGAATACGCGCGCATTCGTGGAACTTCGCCTTATTTGTGAAGAATTTGACGCTTTGATGCGCTTCGAATCTACGCTAGTATGAATTGACCCTAACCGACATCCACACGGACGAAGTCGTGGGCAAAAGCTAGTAGTTCTATAACGTTACGTGAAATATTGCATTAAGCGGTGGTCAAGTGGCCGATAGATACCACATAATCATTTACCAGCTGGGGTTGTGTATGGGCCCTGTTAATTATAGCCACTGGGAGATTTATTTGCATTATTTTGTATCCATTCCTCCTATCTAAATTACCTGCTTTATCGCTATTTGTCTGTTTAATGTGATTTTTACTGCAGGCGATAATATCGACATTTTTATTTCCACTGGCCGGCTAGATAGGTCATGCGAATAAGTGAAAGTCAAAGCATTTATTTCAATTAAACCATTTACAGGCACTTTTGAATTGTCAAGGAGTCGGTCAGTTAGTCAGAAAGTTGAAGCTAGTTGCTCGTTCCAAAACGTAGGTAGGTCTCTATGGAGAAGAACGAGCAAGAAACTCCACGGACACTCTTTTAAATAATGTTTTTACAAAATATTGGTTACATTATCCTAGTTGCTTCTATATGTGTAAGTATGTGAAAACAATGCAGGTAAAGAACAATACAAAACATAAAAAAAGAATGAAGATAAAGGCCATAGCAGTTAAGAGTTGACCAATCTCTACTGACAGCGCTCGTTCATGAACATGACGCGTGGATCAGCACCATTCAACTCAACCATTTTGAAGGGAGCCGAATGATCCAACACACGCGCCACCATCAGCGAGATATTTGAGTGAGCAAGACAATGTTCTCAACCGCCATGTTTCTTTATGTCAAACACATAGGTATTTAATATTATAATTTACTTAATAAATGGCTCCATGGTATTCACATTCACAAAATTGAAATAATGCTGCTAAATTAAACAAAACTAAGGTTTTAATGTGTCTATTTGTCAGACGAAAAAAAATATCAATAAAAATAACGATACTCGTTACTCACGTCAATAAAAAGGGTTTGGAAACAGACATCATCTTCTTCCAATTTGGAAAATTTCTAAACTGGCTGTGGAGCAGGACCAGAATTAAGCCAAGCATTTTTATCATTTATATAATCTTCTAACTTATAATATGCTTGTCTACGTAGTGTGCGTTTAATACATGTTTTAAATTGTCTTTCATTCAGTTGTAGAATATCAAGTGTTATTTTAAGTAGTAGTGTAGTTATAAGTTGTTAGGTAAAACATACCTTTGTTATAATTTGAAGTTTTGAATTTAAAAAATGGTTAATTAAAGCTACTCACATAGGTTCTATTCTTCCTACATTTGAATTTTACGAGTTCGTCGGGGGGCTACGTCCCTCTCTTTCTCATCTCGTCATAATCTATGAGTTCACCCCTTATCCAAGTATATGGGTAGATACCTACACACAGATGGTTAATTTGTATAATTGTATTCCACTTTATGTAGGTTAGCTACTTTTGTAGTTGTACGCGATCTATCAGACCACAATTCTACGCCTAAGTTATCGTTTCAAAATAAAGCTCACAGAATCAAGATAATCCAAGTAGTAAATCAAGTTTTATACAGAACCAGCCATTCCCTGCGATTTCGTACGCGTGATTTTTCTAACGGATCCCTAATTTTTATAAATACTTACTTATAAAAATATAGCGTTACTCAGGCATAATGTAGCATACTAAGTAATGGTGACAGAATTTTTGAAATCGGAACCCTTCAAACTAATTTTAATTTCAATCTGTACGTATGTACCTATCTAGTTTTTGAGTTTATTCGTTACAAACACAAAAATACAAATCTTCCCTCTTTATATTATTAGTGTTTCTACACTTGGACTGCACTTATTATTGTTTTTACACACTTCTGTGTGTGTGGTCTATGTATTAATATACGAAGTGACATCAGTGCCAGAAACTGTACCAAGGATTTTCTAGGTAGTAGGTACACGATACTAAATCCCTCGAAGACAAAATATTTAGTCGGTTATTTAAAAAATATCAGCCGTTCGTTCCATACATTTTAGCCGTGTAGGTAGGTATTGCACTTTTGTATGGAACATCAGATTTTTAAAATAAAATAAACAAGTAGGTACCTACTGTGAATAAAAAAACTACAGACCATGATGAGCCTTGCGGTACCGAATCGTACCTAATAAAATGTATTTCTTCTCTTCTTCTGGGTTATTATGGTGTACTGGGAGTCGGAGGTTCTTATAAACCAAAGACGGGAAATCGAAAGATGACTAAATAATTATATTGTTGAAGAGCACCGTGACACTCTGACAACGCCAGGCCAAACATTGTCAGTGCCTTGATATAAAAATAAGCCTAACGTTTCATATTTTCTAGAACAAATTCACAGTGTTTAGACGAAACATTTAGTCAAATGCTTTCGATCAGCAGAATATCATGCAATGATTACAGTACCTACCTATAATAATACAGGATTACAGCATTCTACACTTAGTACCTAACAGCCACAAAGGTGTTCGTTTTACAGTTCTTGTGTATGCAGCAATATACGACTAACAACATTTTTTACGAAGTCTATTAAGTCGTAGCCGTTGCCTGAAAAATGAAAAAAATCTTTATTGGTATATTCGCCGCTGTAGTTAACAAAATGCCATAAAAATTTCGTAGGTGACTCCCATGAAGCATAAATTGTGGGTGTTAATACACTCGGGACGACATACTCGAGCTAACACGACAGGCTATAAGGAAGATTTGTTACTACTTTAGTGTGATCATGTTTTAACAAAGGCTTTCTGTGTTTTTGAAAATGTTCCAGTCTTGTTATAGATAAGTCAGTAGTGTTTATTTGAATATGAATAGGTAATAGTAAATAAGTTTTTAAAAGTATTAAGTAGGTACACTACGTATATTTATATCGATGGTGTAAGATCTTTATTACATAAATACCTAGTCTTGCTATAAATATAGTCACGAAGAAAAATTTTTTTTTTGTTAATAATCCATTAGTTTTACAGTATGTTAGTTTAATACATAAATATAAAACAATTTAAAATATAAAAGCTTATTCGAAGTGGTCTCCATTGGCTGCAATACAGTCCTTTAAACGTTGAGGCCAGTTATCAAGAGAAGCACGCACTCTTTCCATGGGAAAATACTTCACTGCCAATCGTATGGATTGTTTTAGGGACTCCAAATTATCATGGCGTTTAGAGCAAGCCGTACCTACTCTCTAAAACTGACCATAAATCATAATATAATCCAGCGGATTAAGATCGGGACTAGACGACGCGGCCAGTCTTCAGCTCTGATGAAGTCCGAAACGTTCACATCCAACCAAGACTGCGTGGACAGAGCTTTATGTCCCGGCGCCGAGTCTTGTTGGAAGGACCATAAGTACTTGGTTATTGAACATGGTGTTGTTAAGGGGCTTAACTACCTTCTCAAGAATGGTACCTATCTTGATACACTTGTGCCGATGTTTTAATACCTTTTTCACAAAAATATGGCTCAGTCACTCCTTCATAGCTAACACCCCACCAAACCATCACCGAAGTTGGATAATGCCCAAGTTGCACTCTGTCGAGTAATTGGGAAGCTTCCTTAGAGCTTTGAGCATAAATACGGTCGTTTTGTTTGTTAAAATGTTGCTCAATTGTAAAGATTTTCTCATCCGTAAACAATTTTTTCTGTTACCTCCCTTTGCGTATCGCTTCAGAAGTTGTTTCGATTTTACCACCCTATTCTTTTTTAAATTATCAGTTAAAAAATGACCAGTGCGTCTCTTATAGGCTGCAAGTCCTAAGTCATCTTTTAAAATACGCGACATGGTTCTGGGTGCTATCTTCATCTCCCGAGATAAAATCTTTTGCTTTCGGACAGGATTTCTTCGAATTCTTTCCCATACTGCTTTGACCACCTTTTTCGTACGAACACTACGTGGACGGCCAGATCTTTTTCTGTCACAAACAGAGGAGGTCTCATTGTACAGAGGCCAGCACATCAAGCTACTACAATCTGTCAAATTTCTTTGATAGATTTTCAACTTTATTTCAAAAGTAAAAGGTTCATACCTATTTAATTGGGAAAATTTGACAGTTAGGTATGGCTTGATGTGCTGGCGTCTGTACCTATTAATAGCCCGGTACACAAACCTTTGACTAATACCAAGCGTATGGAGAGTTTTAAAAATTGCATTTGGCTCCATACCAACTTTGTGTAATGCAATCACAGCGATTCGGTTCTCTTTCTCACCCCACTCCATTTTAATATCGCAAAATATTGTACAATGTATTGGCGCCAAAATTAGAAAACTCAATGAACAATCGTATAAAAATGAGAAAAAATGAAAGATTCCAAATTCAAATGTAATATCTTTCTTATTTTTAATTGTAACAGTATTTATGGCCAGACTAAGTATAATAAAATTGGATACCCTATCCGAAGAAATTTTAATGCGTAAAGGGGGTAAATACATACAAACATACAAATAAATACTTACCTACCTATTCAAAGAATCCGTTTTAAGATCAATGGTCAGATTAGACACTATCATGGTAATTTGAAAAATGACTTGACTTGGTACAGTCAACAGCAAAAGTAGATGATCAAAATCAGAAATTCAATACTAATTTACTAACACTAATTTATATAGTTTATTACTAGTTTATTTATTAAAAGTATGTGATTGTCACATACATACTTTTGAATCACTTCGACACTATACAGTTCTGACGCGAACTCCGTTCATTAGTATTGAATTTCTGATTTTGATCATCTACTTTTGCTGTTGACTGTACAGTTAGAAGCCCTCCAGTTGGACTAGTAAAGTCATTTTTAAAGCATACGCAATTAGTAAGGTATAGTCCAAGAGCTAGATCGAAGAGATTGTCGTGAACTTTTCGATCTAGCTCTTGAACTATACCTTCCCAATTGAACTCATTATATCTTCTAAACTAAGACCCGATTAAATCTGTGAATTGGCGGCAAAATACGATTAATTTGCGATTAAATTTGGAACAAAACAGATCTTCGCTAGGTGCCCTAGTTTTTGAGATATAAGTAAGCTGGGGAGACTCTCCAGATCGGCCACCTATAAAACCTTATATCTTTTGAACCAATGACCGACAAATGTTGACTAATTAGAGATCAATTTTCAGTGTTATCAAAATTAAAATCCCTGATGGTGGCCAAGCCAGTGTCAGTCACACGGGAATATTTCTCAGGCATTTTGTAGGACACAGGACACTCATATAATTCTGCCTCCGGGAGCTTAAATCTTAATAGGACATGGTATAATGAAAGTATAATTACTATTACTATAATTACTATTTGTGCAAGTCCAGGGAAGGTTTAAGCGGTGAGAAAATTGTAAAATCTATTGACAGGACAACGTCTGTCGGTTCAGCTAGTATAGTATATTTTATTTTAGCCTAGGCACAGTATAATTATTAGTACTACCGTACAGTAGCGACACGCTCCGCCTCCCTCAGAAACCGTTCCTCACCTCTCCCCGCGTCGAACGACTAGCTCTGGAAATTGCGTATTGGTTCGCGCGGCGCGTAGACACGCACACTCACGCACGTATCTGTATAGTCTGTTACGTTAGTATTAGTGTAGGCAATTATATCGTTTCGTTTCTATGGAGTGTCGCGGCTGTGGCCTAAGTACCTAGGTACCTACTGTAAGACTTCAAGTATTTTACATTATTATCCTTATTTGATCACTATAGCTTATACGAAGGTAAAATATATACTTACAAGTTTTTTATTGGTCTGAGCTTACAAGTGCCAAGTGCAAGCCGCATTACGGAACTTTGTTCCAAAAACTTAAAGTGAATTAAAATAATGCCGTCCGGGACTGACAGCATTATTGGCTTGTATTATATGACCCATCGACACTAGTGTCGATGGGTCATATAATACTTTCTAGAGCAGCGCTAATAAGATGTTGTTCAGAACAATCAGGTTCACCTTGCGACATAAATAGCTTTTATCTTGCCCCACAGACGAGGCTAGTTTAATTAATTAATCTGCCTCCGATTTTACATTTTGACAGTTTATTAGTCAAGTTTGGAGTTTTTGGCAGACTTATAAATTTAAGTTTTTGATAATTTCGTTTTATCTAACATTTAATTAAATAGTTTTTAATTTGATACGTCACCTGTGTTCGGTTTTATTCTTAAGTCATCTGCAAATCTTTTGTTACTTGTTTAAAACGTCTTAAATTATTTTTATTTTTAACAGACTTCAAAAAAAAGGAGGTTCTCAGTTTGACCCGTATGTTTGTATGTTTATATGTATGTTTGTGTGTACTCAAAACTCAATACATTTATTGCATCCACATGTGAATTTAGATGGTAGGTATAAAATTGTATGTTACAACAACAACAACAATTGTGTGTTGTGTATTGTGTTTGTTGTTGTTTGTCGTTTGTATGTTGGTCCATGATTCTCTCCCGTTTGGCTGAACCGATTTTGATGTGGTTTTCAGAAAAGTGTTTGTTACATTCTGGAGAAGGTTTTACTATGCAACAAATATAAATTTATTCAGCACCTTTTGAAAAAAAAAACAAAAAGAAAAAAAAGAAAATATACGTAGAAGATGTTTTCGTTTCTTCCATTTTTGGAGGACTTTCAATCTCTGTGTTAACTGTGCTGCCGTTTCGTAGTGGATTTGAGTGATAAGGAGGCACTAAAAAGTGGTGGCTTCGGTCTGTTTGTTGATTTGTGTTGCCACCGACTTCCGAAACTAAAGTTAGTGTTCTGTGCTAAAGTTATTTATCACTTTTTAGTTTTTGAAGGCGGTTCTCTATTTTGTAAATAGTTTTTATTTTTGATCAAATACACTATTGCAATTGATTTTGGGTTTGTTTGCTTGAACGCGCCAATCTCAATAACTACTGGTCCGATTCTGAAATCTTATCTTTATTTTATTTTATATCTATGCAAGCTTTTGCCCGCGACTTCGGCCGTGTGAATGTGCCTTATAATGGTCTAATTGAAATAAATGATTTGACTTTGGCTTTGACTTTGAGTTACCGCGGATGCAGTCGAGGTTGCGAATTAAAAAATAGCCTATGTCCTTTCCGAAGGTTCAAGCAGTTTTCATACCAAATTTCATCAAAATCGGTTCAGCCGTTTCATCGTGAAAGCGTAACAGACAGAGTTACTTTCGTATTTATCTATCTTATACCTCGAAACGAGCAATATGGAAACAGCTCCAACGATTTTCTTGAAATTGAGTATGCTCGGTCGCCCAGGTACTAATATTAAAGTATAGTAAGTAGCTAAAGTATGGAAGTATGGATTAAAAAATATAGGGAGCCGTAAAAAAATACACTCGGACGAATTCCCGGGCAAAAGCTAGTGTTACTTTACTATTTCGTAAGCTTACTTATTATTTAAGTTCTAAGGTTTAAGTTGAAAGAAAGAAAAAAAGAAAAATAATTTATTCGCCCCCCAGGACAGAAACATAGTAAAATATAAAAAAAAAACAAGAAAACGAAAGTTGGTCCAGTATGAGGCCAAAAGGCTCCTATCTCAGCATGGGCCAAGTTGTAGGCCAGGTTTCAGACGTTACGATAAATCGGTTCCAATAGAACCTAAGTACTTATTTTGAAATAAGAATTATAAGTATTTTTTTTACGTCTTATTTAGGATCGTTCAGAAGCATTCTGGTGTGGGCCCTTTTAAATGTTGTCTAGATTACAAATAATTTTACCAAAAAAGACTATAAGTTGAGGTTTTAAGTACCTATTATTTTTGTGTGTAGGTGTAAAGTATACCTACATTACATATGTTTCTCACTAGACTGTAAATAAAAACGTAGCTCTAAAACTCGAGACTAGACAACCAGTAAATTCACTCTTCATTTTATCTGAAAAATAAATAAATATTTCAACGGAACAAAAACACCCAGTTGTTATTGTAAAAATAAAAATATATTAGATTCACAATTCGTATATGTATTTTTTTGGTTGGTGATACGAATAGGTAACACAAAAGAGTCTGTAGGGATTTTTTAAGACTTAGGTACACAATGAAAATAAACTTTAGATGATAAGAACCAGCAATAAAAATAAATACGAATTATTTTCTTTTTGACCGCAATATCAATAAATATGGAGATATTGAAAATCGGTTACTATATTTTGTAAAAATATGGTGTGTTGGACATATTTCAGCTGCTATTCAGTTTGCGGCTATTGAAATACTTAATTCCATTTTATAAGTTATTAGTTAAGTTTACCTTAGTCACTGCTGGTATAGGTAGGCACTTATGTAGGTAAGTAGGTACTATGGTGCCTTAATTATTATTGAAGCCTATTACCAGTTTGTAGGCTATCACACAACGTCCTTGCCTTACATAGTTACCTACCTATAGGCTGAAAAGAAATTAAGTAAGTAAGTACTAAACAAATTATTTGAAGTCAATGTAAGGATGCGAAGCCCCCAAATATTCATGAACTTAAATATCGACTCATCGGTAGCTCTCAACTAGCAAAATTTTAACTTACAAGTGTCCTAAGACCTATATTTTTTTACTCTTTTAGCATACGGGCCTGTTGGTGTAGTGGTCACTGACCCTGACTGCTAAGCCGGAGGTCGTGGGTTCGATTCCCACCCAGGACAAACTTTGTGTGATGAGCATGATTGTTTGTTCTGTGTCTGGGTGTTTATCTATAATATGTATGTATTTATAAATTATATAAGTATGTATATCAGTTGTCTGGTTACCATAACACAAGCTCTGCTTAGCTTGGGACCAGATGACCGTGTGTGAATTGTCCCAAGATATTTATTTATTATTTTATTTATACTTACAAACAACTGTAAGTGTCGATTTAGGCGCACTTTATAAGAGAATTCTCACTTAGAGTCAACTTATAACGCTCTTATTGAAGATTACTTTACACTTACAATAATCTTGTTACTGCTGTTGTAATACCAAAATAACTTATAATGGTTTTATAATGGCATGGTTTGAGGGAAAATAGGACTTAGAGCGCTCTTACGACTGCTCTTAGAAGTGTAATTCCCCTTATATTGCTCTCTGGAAGCTCATTAAAGGAGTATTTATCACAACGGCCGAAAGAGTTCGCGCGAGCGTAAATAGAATAAATAAAAATTGACAACTCATATAAGTATTATTTATATTAGTAGTATTTTTATTTCCTGTAATCACTTATTTTTATTTACTTGATAGTTATGTGTCTATGAACTTAAAGAACTTGCGGTGTACATTTCTTCGAATGTTTTGTAGAATAAAGTGAAATATTTTCACAGGCCCACTTCGTTATGTATTTAGAATATTATTAAAAAAATATTAATTAATCGTAAAAATAAAAACTGACGCCATTAGAGATTGATAAGACCAATTACTCTTGTGTAAGATAAGCTTAATACTAAAATGTCTTATTTCACACTACCTAAGTTAATTTTAAACCGTTTGGTCTTATTGAGCACTTACATAAGTTAACTACTTGCAGCCATTTAATACATTTAGGGTTCCTTTTAAAACCTTGGCATACAAATTACCATTTTGTTTACCATCATGTTTATTATTAAACTAAAAGTCTTTTTTACCCGGTAAAGTTCTACAGCGATCTAGAATATCTTTGTTTAACTGTACGTTAAATATAAGTGATAATTAAATAGGTGTGCAGAGAAAAATGAAAAATGTATTTGTGTATGTATATCAGCGGTCTGACACCCATAGTACAGGGTCTCCCTAGTTTGGGGTCAGATGGCCGTGTGTGAAAATGTCCCCACATATTATTATTATTATTATTATTATTAATCAATATTAGTGACTAGTGGCATAATATTGTATTAATATATAGTATTAATCGTGCCATTGTCCATTACGTTAGAAACCTGTTTGTTTGTTACTACCTACTTATAGAACGTAGTACGTCAGAACCAGAATTAAGACTAGAATTTGCCAGTTCAAAGTCTTCAGAGCTGCTATGTTCTAGTTTTTGTACAGAACCATAGAACGATTTACTGGCTCTGTCGCTTTCTATACGCGTAGTTATACTTGTACCAAGTAACTTCTATTGTGAGTCTATGTATTTTTGTTTAATTTTATTCCTATATGCTCCACCTTTTTTCAAATCTTTTCCATTTTTCAAACTCCATGCTTAGCTGTTACAAACCCTTAGCGTTGTTTACACGAATATAATGGCCGACATTCTTAATAAAGTGTTCACAAATCTTTTAAAAGACAAAATATTCTGATAGAGCTCTACTATTATTCATCTTCTCTTTAATTTGACTCAGAGAAGACAATTCACTCTTACAACTTGTTAGCTTTATAGTAGTTTTATACAAAAGTTTATTAAGGTCATAAGTGTTATAAAACACTCAATGCAGACTCTACTAGGAAGGAATGTACTTTTAAGATGCTTTTTTAAGTGCAAATAATATTCAAGAGCAATTGCTCTTTAAAAATGCACTTGTAAGACCACTGTGCTGATAAATGTGTTACAGTGTTTTTTTATACACATCTATAAGAGCACGTACTAAGTGTTAGTATTCTTGTAGTGCGAAACGCCTTAAATCATGCTTTTATAAGATGAACTGTCATCGTCATCAGTCTAGACACATGTAAGTCTGCTGTAACACCTTAGTTCTTAAATCAGCATATCCGCAAGAGAAAATTGCTAGTTGAGTTTATAATTATGTAAAATGTATATCTAATTATTCAACATTCTGTAAAGTTTTACCAATAAATACGGTCCTCCCTTTTAAAGTACACGTTATATAAAAGTAAAGCAAAGGTCAGAGTACCTACGAGGCAAGTGTGGAGGCATCGTAAATTCAAAGTGCCGAATTTCACGTCTCACTAGGTTCGTTGCGGCAGGCGAGTACTAACAGACAGTAGGTAGGTACTTACTCAATGCACTTGCAACTTCGTGTATTGACTTATGTCTTCTGACAATGCTTGGAGTAGCTTATGCTCTTGTTTTATAGTTGGCAGGAATTTTGAAGAGATGTTGCAATTTTAATGTGAATGTTTCGGTCTTTGTTATGTTTAAACTGTTGAAGTTTACATGGATTCTAGTCTCGGTTCGCTTCGATGGTATGGTCTCTCTGTTCCCCGATAAGTACCTATAATCTGGGTCTAAAAACGAGTGAACCAGTTCATCCTAGGCAAGCGACCGTACTCCAACTTAGACCGCGTCATCACTTAATATCAGGTGAGTTGCGGCCAAATCTAAGGAGCCCCGAACTAAGTAATGATATCGGGTCTACTAACTATTTTTATAATCAGTCTATACTCGGAGGAGGGGGCTTCGCAACAAAAACTTTTATCATAGCTGTACTTTCAGTATAATCATAAGGCTAGACCTCCCCAGTGTTAACAATTTTAATAGAGTTTAAATCATAGTTGTGAAGTTCATTACCGCGAAAGTTTATCAATGCGATGTATGAACCGTGTCGGATTCATCATTCCCAGAGGAATGTTAAGAGTTAAAAAAAATAATCGCAGTTAAGAACTTTCGCGACAACATACGTCGCAGTACACTTTCGCAGTATCATACATCGCAGTAAAGAATTTTTGCAACAACAGTCGCGTAAAAATTAATCGCGTAATTTAATTTTATGGTAAAATATTAAAACTCAGAGATAACGTAACCTTTCTATTGGTGAGTGAAACCTACCCCTTCGTAATATCTGTTCTAGATCTGTAAATATAGGCTCAATACCACAGAACAGAACTCAATACACACAGGATGACTTGTCCTGAATACTTTGCACCTCGTGTAGTATCCACATACAAAATATAATTATATAATTTTACTGCAATTTATTACGTATGAACCAAAAGATAGCCGTAGGAACCTAAAGAATAATGTTTATCATATGCTTCGCTACAGTACGATCCCGTCTTCGCTTCAGCCGCGGTTGCATCGATCGATAACTTATTATCGTAGGTAAATTCAGCCGGTATCGTACTTTGTGTGTCGCTTAGACTACTACTTAACATGCAAGGGGCTACGTTATTGATAGTTTTAAATGTGGGTGATCGATTACAAGTAGACAGAATGCAGAGACAAGCAATGATATGACAGGATTGGAAAGATAATATTTTATATTTCACTGGTGATTAGTAGCTTATGTGTGAAGTTTTGGCTACCTAATTCCTACTTGAATTTATTTTTCGATTCTATTCTTGGTTGGTTTTATAGATACAGGTAGGTACTGTAGGGACCGAGTAAACTAAATACTAGAAAATAAAGATGACTTTAAATATGCTCTATACTCGGATATCTATGCTCTACACAAAGTCAGGCTTGTCAGTCTCATCTTCTGACATATAAAAACATCTTTACTGTTCTTATACTAAAATTATCTGGAAGGTTCCAGAGTGTTCCGACCATGCCATATATTTAAAGGTAGCAGTATGCATTGCATACTGGTACCTTTGGCATATGGCATGCCGGTTGAAAGCATTGACTAAATGTTTCGTCTAAACACTTCTTTCGTTCTTATTTTTATATCAAGGCATTGTTTAGCCTAGCGCCGTCAATGGCCGACATGTTTTTTCGATAGTATGAAAGTGCTCAATTGTTTTGCCATCTTTAATTTCAAGAACTTCCGACCACTATTAGAACACATCACGAGAATACGTAGGTAGGTACATCGATCCTACACACCTATTAAGAAGAATAGAAGTGATTATAATAAGATGGATTTATCATTATATGTACATTTGTTTTAATCTAATCCTTTTCACTACGCCATTATCATCACACCCAGAAATAAACACCTAATTTGGGAAACAGAAATAACAAAATCTATCACACTATCACAAATAACACAGATTCTGTTTATTGTTTACTTTTTCTATAAACAAAATCTTGTTTATTTAAGTATCAATTCCAAGCAAACGTTTATCCGCTTGGGACGGCATTCGTCCGTGAAATTTTGAGGGTTATATCTTATATCGGGGTCACTGATAAATTTGATGATCGTATCTTTCAATTTTATTGACCGTTAGATTCGATATTAGCGTCGCGGGCCTTTAGAATAATAGTAGGTACCTATTTAGTTAAAAGAACTGTTCTTTAAGAAACAGTTTTAGTAATTTGTAGTAAAGTTGGACGTTTAGCATCACAGAGTTGTTTAGCATTTAAACTTCGTCGATTAGAAAATGGCAACGGTAATCATATTTTACAGACACCTACCTATATTTATTTTACATTTACTTACCATATGTAGGCATATACCTACCTAATAAGTCACATTTTTCTATTTTCCAAGTTCCAACCTTACTCCGAATAACGATTTATTCCCTTTACGTCGAGTCGCCGCCACGTCGAGTCGCCGTTACGTCGAATAGCCACTACGTCGAGTCGCCGCTATGTCGATTCGCCATCACGTCTTCTTGTTCTTTTGATATTTCCTCAAGATTTTTATAAAAAAAAAACTACCTGGTGCCGCCACGTTGAATGTGACGAAAGGTACAGTCAACGAAATAAATTATTCAATTATTACGGTCTAAATAAACTAAAATATTATAAAGACTGCATTATGATTTAAACAATTTAGTAGATTAGAGTAGTTTTTTTTTTAATAAAAAGCCTAAGGATATATCAAAAGAACAAGTAGACGTGACGGACGTAGCGGCGACTCGACGTGGTGCGACTCGACGTAAAGGGAATAAATCCTATAACTAAGGCATTTACCTAAAAGACTATTATTCTAAACGTCCGCGACATGACTAAAGCTATTGACATTAGCGATTCCACCATTTTATAGTTTTAGTAAGTACTGTTATTCTAGTTACGAGATATTATTTAATTGTACCTTACGGTCGTTTGACCCTTCATGGTGTAATCTGATTTATGACGTAATATAAAAAAATAGGTAGGTTTCAATCGTGTTTGATATTTATGGAAGTTGTGGATATATTTTATGTTTTTTTTGGTCGGGGAAAATAATAATATGGCCTTTGATACAGTGACAATAGCTTTAAGAAAACATAGTCTTATATGCCAGCAACGTAAAATAATATTTAGCCGAATTTATAGAGTTGACACAAAGTCATAATTTGCAACTTTATTGGTATAAGAAAAAAACATCATTATTTTTATTTTTTGCTAGTAGAAGTATAAAATATTGCCAACGTGGTAAGCTGTACCAACCTATGTAGTTTCTTTTGTTTTTCGTTATTTAATATGTCAGCGCAAATAGCAGCAATATATGCTTGAACAGTTTTAGTTTTAATTTAGTAAATTCTTCTGGCAAAACAAAACAAACAAACAATCTCTCAAGAATTTAATTATTAACGTCAACCTATGTTATGTATTTATTAAAACTTTATGCAACAAAAGGTACAACGGCGGAGTTAATGCCTTATTTATGCATTCTCTACCAGTCAACCAAAGGTGGTGAAGACATAACATGGCAGGTAGCATGGCATGGCAAAATAAATTAGAGTTTACAAAGAAGCTAAATAACTACATAAATAAAGTTATGTGCACAAGTATATGTATAGATTTGCTATATAGGAGCTCAATTATTTATTATTACCTTGTTTAAGTCCAGGTTTCCTTACGACGTTTTTGTTCAGTGTTTTCCAAGATAAACCTTTTCCCAACTATGTTGGGATCTGTTTTCAGCTTCTCTAGCTCCGAATGCAGCTGATTACCAGTATTTTACATGGACAACCCCGTTATTGGGTACCAAGATAACCTTTGGTAAGAAAGGTTGTCAGACTTTCTGACTTCTTTCTACCTATAACGATTATCATAGATCCACGAATGACAGGCGAAAAGTACAAATGAAATTTAAAAGCGACTTTGGTACTGGCCGGTCCCTTGTTGCCTACTCACAATCTTACTACTGAGACTGTCCGTTGAGTTTCTTGCTCGTTCTTCTCCATAGAGACCTACCTACGTTTTGGAACGAGCAATTAGCTTCATCTTTCTGACTAACTAATCGTCTCCTTGACAATTCAAAAGTGCCTGTTAATTAAAATAAATGCGTTGACTTTGACTTAAAAAAAACAAAAGCCCTGTTCCCCCAGAGACACTTTTTCCCGTATGATTTCCCACGCATAATACATTGTAGATATTCATTGTAGTGTACTGAAAACACATTAGCAACGTTATTACGTTGTATCTCGACAGCTAGATAAAATCTGGGCGTACCATTACAAGTGCTAATGGAGCAGTACGGGTAATGTTGATGTTCGATATCAATGTTACTGATAACGTGGTGTTACTGAGCTTCTGCCAATTCTCTTTAAAAATATTTGTAAGTGTATAAGTTAGTAGCGTTTTGATTATAATATTTAATGTTAATAGTTTTATGGTCTAATTTCCAGAAGCGATTTTGAAAGTTTTTTTTTTTAATGTTCATCTTTATCTGCCTATCCTTTTCCTAACTATGTTAGGGTTGTCTTCCAGTCCTAGAATACCAGTGTTTTACATGATGCGACTGCCTATCTGACCTCTATGTACAACCCGGTAACTAGGTAACACGATACTCCTTGGTCAGACTGGTTGTCAGACTTTTAGGTTTCTGACTACCAATACCGACTTTCAAAACTCAAGACTTTCCGAGGCTCGGATTTTTTTCATGAAGTAGAAATAGTATAATACATAAAGAAAAGCTATAATGTGGTTCACTGGACTGGAAATGAACTCGTTACTATGACAGTTCTTCATCATTCGACCCATCATCGCACGCGGTCCATAGCTTATCGTTGTTGCTATGAGTAGTATTTTGTATTGCAGATGATAGAGAGACTAGCTGGCTGCAGCAATATAATAGCCGGCAACCATCGTAAACCATTCATTGCGTCCTCTGTGAAATACCCCTCTTTCTTAGTTTTGAGAAAATTGGCCGCCGCAACTTATTACGTTCCTCAAATGACACCGTATAATTTTTCGAGCATGCCCTAGATGCTTTGCCGTGCTATTAGGTAAGTTATTCAGAAAATCAATAGATTACAATCCGCGGACAGTTTCACCCCGTAGGCCGTAAGCGTCATTATTCTGCTAGCTTCTGCCCGTAGCGTATTATAACTATATTTTTCTCTAGACCTCTTTTAACATGCAAGACTTGTTACATTGTTCTCACATTGTACCCTTAGATTCAACATGAATGATGTAACCTAAATTTTTAAAATATAACTGATTTTAAAAGAGTGTTCATGGACTTTCTTGCTCGTTCTTCTCCAACGTTCTGACTGACTGACTCTGACAATTCAAAAATACCTGTAAATGGTTTAATTGAAATAAATGATTTTGAGGGGAACACCCAAATATTCCGAAATATTTTATTCCGAATTTCGATATTCCGATTTTCAAAAGTCCGAATTTCATAATACCTAAAAATTATAATCTCTATTATTTAAAATCACGAAAGTTATTTTACCGAATGTCGTAAATCCGATTTGTTTGTTTTCCGATTTTCATATGTTCGAAGAATCAAATGCTCGATGAGTTCTCGGTCCGAAAAACGAAATTCCGAATTTCAATATTCCGAATAAACTGTTAAAATTAGGATTCTGATTCAATTCAGCTACGCATATATATTCAAAATGGTGTCCCCTTGTTTCGCAGACAGAAATTTCATAGAATTTCGTTCCCCAGAAAATGTTTCATATAATATTTGGTTCTTGTATTTTTATATCGACTATTATTGTTTCAAAGACTATTTACTTGAATGAAACATATTTCACAGAAACACAATTCAAAGAATTTTTAATAACATTTTTTTGTTTAACAAACTTATCAAACAGTAGAATTACTTTTTAACAAATATTGTTTATTCGGTGTATTTTTCTATGGAATTTATTTCAACAAAAATATATAGGTATAAAAAGAAAGACCATAACAAAAATAATCTTAAAAAGTCAATATGTTGTGCTACAAAAGTTAATGACAGAAATGAATTGCTGTGAAACCGACTCCACGTAGTCTTGTCTGCCCTACCCTAGAGTGTAATTAAAATTCGCTTAGGCGCGGAGGGGCGAGGCGGCCAGCGAGCTGAGGAGCAGGTGGTGAGCGTGAATACCATCTGCAACGATAAGGTCGCGTGGTACCGCCGGAGCCCCGCAACGCCGTAGCCGTGACAGAAACCATGCCTGCTGCAAGTTGCATGTTCGCTTGCATGCTCGCTTGCATGATGCATGCTTGCTTGCTTGCATGCTGCATGCTTGCTTGCACGCTGCATGCTTGCTTGCATGCTGCATGCTTGCTTGCATGCTGCATGCTTGCTTGCACGATAAACGATTGCACGATATCGATAAAGATAATCGGAATTTTAATAATCGGAATTTTAATAATCGGAATTCGTATTTTTGATGTTCGGAATTTTCATTATGTCGGACTTTTTGTTATTCGATCTTTTGAAACTCGGTATTTTGAGAATAGTAATTATAAACGTTCGGAATTTTGAAATTTTAGTATTATAAAAATAGGATGAATGATAAATCGGAGTTGCCATATTAGGAATTTTGAACTATTCGGAATTATGAAAATCGGTATTTTGAAATTCGTATTTCTGACTTTCGGAATAAAGTTTTACGTATTTATGTAGTGCACCCGATTTTGAGTTTGAGTTTGCTTCCTCCACGTGGGAGACGGTGAACCATAAAACAAACACTTATGGCGTTCAGCAATAAAGTAGCTTTTTATCAGTGAAAACAAATGTTTGCAATCGCACCAGTACTTTCAAAAATTACCTCAATGCAAAAATACAAACAAAAAACTTTACCTCTTCACAATATTAGCATATATAGGTATAGATAAATTTCATAAGCACCAGACTTGCCAATATTGCTAATAATAGTTACTATCCTATGCGGTTCATCCGTATGCAGTCACTCAAAAACTGACTGGCATTACTGAGTGCAGTTAATTTTACCCGTAGAAATTAATTCTTATTTTGATGGACGCAATGACTTACTATTCAAGCTGGCAATGTCGAATAAATCTCCATCGGTGAATTTAGGTGAATTGAGCTTAAGGTGAAGTCAAAGTCAAAGCATTTATTTCAATTAAACCATTTACAGGCACTTAACCATTTACAGGAATTCTCAAAGAGTCAGTTAGTCAGTCAGAAAAGTTGAAGCTTGAAAGTTGCTCGTTCCAAAACGAAGGTTTTTAATCAAGTTTTTACAAAATCCTGGTTACATTATTCTTGTCACTTCTTGTGATGTAAGTGAAGACATAAAGATAACTTAAAAAAAAATAAAAATAAAAGCAATGGCAGTTAAGAGGTGACCAGTTTCAACTGCGCGGATCAGCGCCATTTAGTTCAACCATTTTGAAGAGAACCAAATGATCTTAACCTACACGCCACCATCAGCGAGACAGTGAGTATGGCAAGTGCTAATTTCTATAGTTCACCGAGTCAGATTGTTAAAGAATAGCAACCAATACGTGTTAAGTAAGTAAGTATAAGTGGATTGCTGAATGGGATGGTAGCTCATCCGATGCTTCACCTAAATAGATTTTTACAGAACAGACGGGCAGGTAACTAATATAATAACCATGTTATCCAAATAAGAGAACCGCTTAATTTACTATCCAATATTGTATTTTGGTAATCGAGTTTTCAATTAATCCGATGATAATGGCATTGCGTCGCGTTTTCCCTATTGCTCGGATGGGCGGTCGACATACGAATCGAGTGTTTCGTCTCCGATAAAATGAGAGTGATTTCCTCGTTTGTTGGTTGTGTATAGTTAATGATATTACTATATACTTAGTAACTAGCTGACTAGGCAAACGTTGTTTTGACATATAAATTAAATTAAATAGCCTACGACCTATTCTGAGACACCAAGTAAACATAAAAATCGGTCTAGCCGATTCGGAGAAGATTGATAACAAACACTATGACACAAGATTTTTATAAATAAGATCGCGGTCTTAGGGACCCCTAAGTTTTTAAGAATGAACATATAGCCTATTTTACTCAGGGTCAGGGATAATGTAGCTTTTGATTGGTGAAATAATTTTTGAAATCAGACCAGTAGGATTTATTCGTTACAAACATAAAAAAATACAAATCTTTCCTCTTTATAATACCTAATTATTAGTGTAAATTGACTGCCTCGTTGGTCTCGTGGTCGCAAGTGCGACTACTGAGCGTAGGGTCCTGGGTACGGTTCCCAGGTCGGGCAAAATGTGATTGGGTTTTTTTATTAAGAATTTCTTAGTAGCAGCCCGGTGTTTAGCCGTTGGTCCTGCGCCTGGTCTCTCCCCGGACGTGTGAGATTACCGTCCCACCGGACTATGAGATTGAGGAAAGAGGCAGTGCACCCGTGTTTGAGCATACACTTGCGCACTATAAATATCTTCTGCGTACTTGGCTGATCTCCATTGAGATTGGCCGCCGTGACCGAAATTCGGCCAGATGAATAATAATAATAATAACAGTGTAGATATGTGAAAATTACGTTGACTGGTGGATGAAGCATCGGTTATGGTAGTAGTAACTTTTTGACGTATGTTAAGGCCACCATTTTGTGAAACGAGACATTTTTAAGGTTCGTACCTCAAAAGGAACAAACGGAACCCTTATAGGATCACTTTGTTGTCCGTCTATCTGTCTGTCTGTCTGTCAAGACCCTTTGTCGGGAACGCGTAGAGGTATCGAGTTAAAATTCATAAAGAAAACCATATACTTAGGTCCACGGTCCCTTGAAGCTGTGAAAAAATAAAACTTCTATGTTAACGTGAAAAAAAGATACGACCGTTTAAGTCGCAAAAAACGTCTATCGACATTCTCAAATGTGTATGAATCAAAATTGATAGGGTACTTTTCGTTGACCTAGAACTATGAAATTTGCCAAGTAATATCGTCTTATACTATAAATACAGTGAAAAGTCTGAAAACTATAGATTTGTTATTAAATAATAAATAAATATATTCTTTATTTATAACGAGCTTTTGTCTGCGATTTGGTCCGTGTGAATGTCGGTTATCGCGGATACAGACGAAGTCTCGGATTAAAAAGTACCCGATGTGCTTTCCCAGGGTTCAAGCTATTTTCATACCAAATTTCATCAAAATCGGTTACGCCGTTTCATCGTGGAAGCGTTACAGACAGAGTTACTTTCTCATTTTTAATATTAGTATGGATATGTACCTACAAAATTGTACGGAACCCTCGGTGAGCGAGGCCGACTCGCACTTGTCCGTCTTTTTTATGATTTGACGATAGTTAGCGCCATTTTTGACCATTACCCGTCAGTAAAGTATAGTTGAAGCTACCCGCCTTAAGGGGATTGCTTTTAATATAAAGGGAATAAAACAACATTACACATTCAAATTGAATTCTATAATACCTTATTACCTACGATATTTCAGTTATTCCTGATAGGTTACCTATATGTTGAAAACGGGGCCGTTTTTAGGGTTCTGTAGCCAAATGGCAAAAAACGGAACCCTGATGGATTTGTCATGTCTGTCTGTCCGTACGTATGTCACAGCCACTTTTTTCCGAAACTATATGAACTACTACACTGTTGAAACTTGGTAAGTAGATGTATTCTGTGAACATTATGATTTTCACACAAAAATAGAAAAAAAAACAATAAATTTTGGGGGTTTCCATACTTAGAACTGAAACTCAAAATTTTCTTTTTCATGAAACCCATATGTGTGGGATATCTATGGATAGGTCCACAAACATAATATTGAGGTTTCTAAAATATTTTTTTTTAAACTGAATAGTTTGCGCGAGAGACTCTTCCAAAGGGGTAAAGTGTGTCCCCCCCCCCCCTGTAACTTCTAAAATAAGAGAATTATATAACTAAAAAGAATATATGATGTACTTACCATGTAAACTTCCACCGAAAATTGGTTTGAACGAGATCTAGTAAGTAGTTTTTTTTTTATACGTCATAAATCGTAAACCGCAATTTACCTTTCATTCAATCAATTCAAATATGAAAAAAAATAACTTTTATATTATGTTACTTGCTCTACTATTTACTTAATATTTGATAACTGTAAGATATAAAAGGTTGAGCTAATAAAAATTAAACTGTTGTCGTTATTTTGGCACAGAAGCTTAATCAAAACAAGAACAGCTAATCCATACCAAACAAGCCATGAATATGAAATTCAACAAAATTCCACGACAAGACACAAGAACATTCGACAAAAAAAAAAAACAAAACAAATGAACATACGTGCATTGTTTTTTGAAAAATAAAGACATGGGCTGTGGGCCGTCCGTCGACAATTTATGTTTCGCTCTCGCCTCCAGTGAAAGCCCACGATGAAAGTTTCAGCGTATCTCCGAACTGCAGGCGTGAAAATAAAATTGAAGCGGGCTTTGGGTTTTCCAAAATGGTTGCTATCGGAATGCGGGGAAGTGTGTCTGAGTGTGCCAGTTTTGTTTGTAATTATTTCTTTTGCATGTAATGGAATTATTGGTTGATCTGTTGTAGTCGTATATGTACACTCCTTTTTATTCATATTGGTGAAAATAATTTGGTGTTGATATTGTTGAAGCTTCGTTTACTTTTATAAAGTTGTTGTTAGTTGAATATTATTTATCATTTAAATTCGGTCTTATTTACTGATTACCGTGTGTTACATAATGAAGTAGGAGACGCTTAGTTCATAGTCTAAAACTTTTATTTTTTGTATGACAAGATTTTTTACTGATAAAATACACATTGTTAAAGTTAAGATCTAATTTTGCTTGTCAATAATGGACATGAAAGCTCGTAAGCATTGGCAATAAACGTGCCATTGTATCTATATCCACTGTAGCTATAAACCTCTGCGGTCGAGTCAGTGCTTCTGCGCTACAGGCTACGACTGTATAGCAGAGTCTTCGCGTCCATGCCTGCGGTGTAAACCTCTGTAGCCAAGCCTGTAAGCATGTCTCTGTAGCCGAGCTGCAGCTTTCGAGCCTGCAAGCTTTGACAGTAGACAAGCGGCCGCATCCGCGTTATAAAACCCCTGTAGCGAAGTTGCAACGTTCAAGAATGTAAGCTTTGGTAGTAGACAAGCGGCCGCATCCGCGTAATAAGCCTCTGTAGCCAAGATGCAACGTTCGTGCCTGTAAGCTTTGGCAGTAGACAAGCGGTCGCATCCGCGTTATAAACCTCTGTAGCCGAGGTACAGTGTTTGAGCCTGCAAACTTTGACAGTAGACAAGCGGCCGCATCCGCGTTATAAACCTCTGTAGCCGAGGTGCAGCGTTCAAGCCTGTAAGCATGGGCAGTAGACAAGCAGCCGCATCCGAGCTATAAGCTTCTGTAGTCGAGGTGCAGCGTTCGAGCCTGTAAGCATGGGCAGAAGCCGAGCGGTCGCATCCACGTCATAAGCCTCTGTAGCCAAGATGCAACGTTCGTACCTGTAAGCTTTGGCAGTAGACAAGCGGTCGCATCCGCGTTATAAACCTCTGTAGCCGAGGTACAGTGTTCGAGCCTGCAAACTTTGACAGTAAACAAGCGGCCGCATCCGCGTTATAAACCTCTGTAGCCGAGATGCAGCGTTCAAGCCTGTAAGCATGCGCAGTAGACAAGCAGCCGCATCCGCGCTATAAGCTTCTGTAGCCGAGGTGCAGCGTTCGAGCCTGTAAGCATGGGCAGAAGCCGAGCGGTCGCATCCACGTTATAAGCCTCTGTAGCCAAGATGCAACGTTCGAGTCCATAGGCATGGGCAGACTACATCTGTGGCGCAGGAGTAAGTGCGACGAGCTACAAGTAGGGAATGCAATCTCGTACGAGATTTCCGGCTAGCGAGATCTCGCGAGACTCAAAACCCAGTCTCGCGAGATCTCGCAAATTACGGGATCTCGCGAGATTGGGAGAATCGCAATTAAAACATATGCAAATGCTTGTTTTAAGAACTAGTAATTGACATGATATGTAATTAAATAGAAACTGCGTTGCTTAGTTATAAAAATAATGTAAGTTTTATTTTAAAAATCAACAGAGTACTTATTATTTTGTCTCTAACTCTAATAACATTTGTTTATGTCTATAATTATTATACCTACTGTAGCTAATCAGTTCAAATTCTTACAATATTGGTAACAAAACAATAATTATCTATATTTAGTCTTTTGTAAATTATTACTTTAGTTTCAATAATTAAGAGTAATAGGAACATTACTTATGGTAAATAAATACAACAAAACAAAAACTTAACTTCACAAGTTCTTAAATAAATGTTGTGAGATCGTATTAATCAAATAAAAGAAGTTTAAAGTAAAAGTCAGATGAAGTTATCAAGGTACGGAAAGGCAAGTTAGTTTGTCTGAAAATGGCTTCTCAAAAAACACATACATGTCGAGAGTATCATCTGACAGACGACTTCTGATTTTGCATGCCAAATACCCTGCTGCTGAAAAAGCTCGTTCTGCCTCAACACTTGTGGGAACCACAGTTGAGAGGCAGTTATGTACGAAGTTTAAAAGTTCCCCTCTTACTCCACCAGCTTCGTACAAATTCATTTCTTTTTTTATTAAAATGTCTAAAGTATTTGTTGTAGAATTTGTTGAGCGAGCAGTGGGCTGTTTCAGTGCTTTCAGCGATTTTTGCAGCTTTTCATGAAGTGTGATATTTTTTTCAGTAACTGTAGTTCTGCCGTGTTGTAGTATCCGCAGCCGCGCTATGAAATACACGTCGTCACGCTGCATTTGTCGATCTCGTTATCTCGCGAGATCTCGTACGAAATTTGACGAGATACAATCTCGTAAAATATGGCCGGGATCTCGCGAGATCGAGATCTCGGCGAGACGAGATTGCATTCCCTAGCTACAAGTAAGGACTATAAACCATAGTCATAGTATCCATGTCATAAACTACATATTAAGTTACTTCGTGCGCGCCACAATCTAGGGCTGGGGTAGTTCATGCCAGTTCTGCAGCGCAAACTTTGTAGCTGATGTGCAGTTTTCGAGCCGATAAGAATTTTTTGCATTTATTCCCCGCGAACAAAACGCAAGATGACTAAAACAAAGTTTATAATATTATTAATATGAAACAAACAAAGAAGTTGTAACGGATAAGTTTGCACTACGAGTGATGACACTAGCACAAACCGCCTCTGGCTTATTGTCGGCTAATTCTTCGCGCTCCACTGAAGGTTGTACATCGCAATAAATTCGTCGCATTCAGTCGACCCAACCAACTGAAAGAGCTGCGATAAAAACGAGATGACTTGCTCTCCCACTCTTCCACACATTTTTTTACTCGAAAGACAATGTTTGCGACCTCTGAGGTATTAAGACCACGAACCAATGACGAGTATTGTCTCTATTGAATATTTCATTACTTCCTACGTTCTTACCCTTGAGTTTGTCAAAGACAATGGTTGTTACGCCGAATCGTAACTTTGTTGTATTTTTGTAGATATGTTGTGTAATACGCCTCTTTATATTAGTATTTACGAGTATATTACGGTTATATTTGGACACAAACAAGGTTGGCCAGTATCATTTGATACAGCTGATTGTAGGTACTCATACGGGAAATAATAATACATGAACAAACAAATTATTTAAAGCTTCTTTAGAAGAAATCTATACTAATATTATAAATGCAAAAGTAACTCTGTCTGTTACGCTTTCACGATGAAACGACTGAACCGATTTTGATGAAATTTGACTTGACTGAAACTGACTTGATGAAAGATGACTTCGTCTACATCCACTATAACCGACATTCACGCGGACGAAGTCGCGGGCAAAAGCTAGTAAATAATAAAAGCACAATTAAAGGAGTAATCGATATTGATGCCACAAATTAATCATAAAATCGGATCGATCATCCTGACTATACTTCAGTTGTCTTGCGTGCTATTTTCACATCATTTACGAAAGGAAGATATAGTCTATTGTGTATAAATCTGTGAGACTTGAAGTGAAATTGAGGTGAGCTATGAATGTTTAATATCTGGTGGGATAACCGTTCACCCAGCTTCACTTCTCTAAAATTCACCGAGAGAGATTTTTACAGAATGCCAATTTGCCATTGGAATGAAGTCAGCTTAACATTACCTACATTTATGGAGAGTAGAGGCACAGTATAAGTATTAGTACTACCGTACATAGCGACAGCACGCTCCGCCTCTCTCTGAAACCGTTCCTCACCTCTCCCCGCGTCGAACGACTGCTCTGGGAACTGCGTTTTGGTTCGAGCGGCGCGCACACACACGCACGTATCTGTACAGTCTGTTTATTTTAGTAGTAGTGTAGGCAATTATATCGTTTCGTTTCAAAAGTGTCCGTTAAAATGTGTCAAATAAGGGTGGCGCTACAATCACGAGTTCACGACTGGGTAAAAATTTTCTGACTCAGCATACTTTAATCTGTCAACAACTGCTATTTATACCATACCCTGTGCCTACGCTAGAGCCATTTTGGCGGGTTTTGGAACTGCTATTTATTGCTTATAACTGGACACTTTTTCAACTTTTCCCCATATGAGATTACCCCTCCTTACGTCTACCACAACCGCGACACTCGATAGAAACGAAATGACATAATTACTTACACTACTACCAAAACAACAGACTGTACAAATACGTGCGTGTGTGTGCATGTCTACGCGCCGCTCGAACAAAAACGCAGTTCCCAAAGCAGTCGTTCGACGTGGGGAGAGGTGAGGAACGAGGGAGGCGGAGTGTATCGCTACTGTACGGTAGTACTAATATTTATACTGTGCCTCTACCCTCCATACCTACATCGTATATCCATCAAGTCGAGGTTATAGAACCGTCCAAATTTAAAGCAATTTTCATTAAATTTAAAGAAACTCAAGCATTAAATTTCTTGTAATTTCCTTTGTGGAAAAAGGTATTTCTCATTCATCGGAAACTCAAACGGCTTTGTAACTAATTACTGTAATACATTAGTAACGTGAATAAAATGTGTCGTATTTTATTTCCTTTGTTAATTTGCAAAATGTGGACGGTGAGTACATAAATCTATTTCGGTGATTTTGGACGTATCCTATTCTATCTTTATGACTTAAACCTTTGTCAACTTTTAGACGCCCACTACATAAGGTTTTTCCCAAGGGACCCCCCCTTGAGAGACCTATGTAGCTGTAATCGCCATGCTTGGCCGATGCATGTGGGCGGTGGCAGTAGGTGCTATGGTACTCAGAAGGACGCTGGACGCCATCCTCAGGGGGCCAAGTCTGCTATTTTTATAATTTCATCATTCCAACACGATCCTATTGTCATTTTGCTTAAAGTTCGTAATCTGCTAAATTCATAATGATCGATCATTGGTCGGTCGAATTAAAAGCAATGACTGCACAATGACGTTCTAATGGTAGGCCACTGATCAAAGGAATTGTCAATATAGCAGATTACCGCCTAAGTCAGTCATTCAGTTGTCATTTTGTACGAGATTAGATTACCATTCCATATCATTTCTTTCAATGGCGTGTCATTGGTTGTCCATTGGAAAGTCATAATGACGACATTATATTAGTAGATTACCAAACTTGTCAAAATCGACAATTATGAAATCAATGATAGACCATTCTGACACTATTGTAATAGCAGACTTGATGCCCTGGTCAATATCCCTCTGTCACTTTTTATGACACCCACGGGTAGAAATGGGGCAAAAGCAAAAGTAGTATGAAGCAAAAGTAGGGTTTATGATTTCAACATGACGTATCTTCTACGTATCTTCTAAAATACTTATCTTAATTTATTTATCATTGTTTGTTGTTGAAGATTTACAACTCATACTATGGTAAGTAATTCGTGTTAAAAGTTCTAATCACGACACAAAAGTTCTAAGACATATTTACTTACTATAACCAATAACAGACTCAAATCTATTAAAAAAAAAATACGCTGAACGCTTTAATTTATTAAATATTATCTCCAAAGAATTCCAATAATTAATTACCTACCAACAATAAGACGATGAACTCGCAGGTGCAGTAATCAAAGTGGTGGAGGTTATTTAAAGTATTAATTGGGCACCTGTTGATATTTCAGGTCAGTGATATAGTATTGACCTTGGTGACCTTTGCCCGGTATTGTGTATATCAAAACTAGGGTTGCAGAAGCTTGGATTGGTAGAAATGGAGTCTTAGGATTAGTGATTGGTAAAGGTTACCCTTATTTATCATACTTCATACTTATAATCTAAGTTAAGTAATATAAGGTTAGGAGGTTAAGTTGGTTTGATTTATATTTGTTTGTTTATTTGAAGTAGTTTTAATTTCCATAGTAGACCGCATCATCACTTAAGGCGACGATATACGACTTTTACAGATTTTAAACTGACAATCACGTCAAAATTTGCAGTGTAAATGATTTGAAAAAAATATATGTTAAACTAGAACATTCTTTTAATCACTTAGTAAGTGAATATTTTTAATTATATTCATATTATATAGTTTAATTAATACGTGAAGTTGTGTCTGACGCGGACAAAACATTGACAATCACACAAAATCTACCAGGTATAATTAAACGAAACTTACACCATCTTACAGACAATTTTATTATCTATCTTTTAGTATACGCCTTTTTTTAATTTTGAAAGAATACTACTTTTATGTAATTTTTTCGACTAAACTTTGAGAGTTTTGGACGCAAAACTGATGCAGAACGGACGCAGTCTGCATCCAAAACTTTCAAAATTTAGTCGAAAAAATTAAATAAAAGTATTATTCTTTCAAAATTAAAAAAAGGCGTATACTAAAAGATAGATAATAAAATTGTCTGTAAGATAGTGTAAGTTTCGGATAATTATACCTGGTAGATTTTGTGTGTTTGTCAATGTTTTGTCCGCGTCAGACACAACTTCACGAGTTAATTAAACTATTTAATATGAACTTAATCAAAAATATTCACGTTCTATATGATTAAGAGAATGTTCTAGTTTAAAATATATTTTTTTTAAATCATTTACACTGCACATTTTGACGTGATTGTCAGTTTAAAATCTGTAAAAGTCGTATATCGTCGCCTTAAGATCAAACGCAAGTCTACAAATATACAAATAAATAAAATTGATGTGTCTGTTTGTAATGTCATAATAGCAGCTTTTTACTAAATGCATATGAAAGTATATACGGTATTATACCAAAAAACATTTTTTAAATTGTTGTGTCTGTCTGTTTGTTTGTTCTGATTAATCTCTAAAACGGCTGCACCGATTTTGATTTGTGTGCAGTAGTTTTTAAGTTTATTGTTTTAAAATATGTATTAGTTGCCTAAGTTGCCTTAGTTGCCTAAAATATATATAATAAGGATAAATAATAATAATAATAAACGAAACGATATAATTGCCTACACTACTACCAAAATAACAGACTGTACAAATACGTGCGTGTGTGTGTCTACGCGCCGCTCGAACTAAAAGCAGTTCCGAGAGCATGTTCCACGCGAGAAGTGAGGAACAGTGTTTTGAAGGGGGGCGGAGCGTGTCGCTACTGTACGGGTTGCTTTGCCGCCCTAAGCTATGTATTCCACGCGGACGAAGTCGCGGGTTGAAGCTATTATATGGATCAAGATAATATTGCACTCAAAGACATTTTTAAATCTCTTTCATGTCAGTCGAGCGTAATTTTTCCAAGTGTCTAGTCTATTGCACACATGAGAATGAAGCAATACATTTTCAGCATTCGACTGACCTCGCAATGTATAGATTTTCCGTACAATGAGAGGTTAATTTATACTGGAAGTACCTTATGTCAATTTTGAAAATTAAATAATTCTCTTACTTTTTTTTCTTTTATAATCTTCTTTCTATCTTGTATAATCATAATAAAGCCCTATTTATACGGTACAATGCAGTTGCCTGTTGAATTAAATTAATGGAAGCAACAATTAAAGTTGCATCGTCTGAACACTGTTAAGACAATGCTAGTAATTGGTTGCTTATCAATAGGTTTAAGGTTACAGCTTTGTTTATACAATATTCAGGAAACTTGCATCGTGTAAATGGGGCTTTAATATAAACTTGCAAATGAATGACGGTTCGGTAATTTTATAATTACGTTTGTCTATTCCAGCAGTTCTTCAGAATAATTAGACGGTGGTATTTTCAGTTTTAATTTGACATTTCGTACACATGTCACATGTCTCTTGTACCTACGTAACGGCTAAATTATTCGTGACCATTCAACGCTCTGACCTACTGTTCTGCAAATGTACGTATTAGGGCTAACGCAGACGTTGGACTTTTTGTGCCATGATGTCTGCGATGACCAAACGACCTGGCTTTAGCACTCCGTGTGTACCATGACAGACATGTACGCCGTTTCTAAGATTCCAAAAAAGCATAATAATACAACAAATAAATAATAAACAATTACAAAAAAATGCATATATTTCACCATAGGTGTCCCTGTCCATTTGCATACAATTTTAAGACCTAATATAACTTGGCATACTTTTGTTTCTCCTAATTATATTTTCGCATAATATTATTCACGCATAACAGCTACGCACAATTTTTTAAGCATTATTTCTCTAATGGTAATAAAGAATAAGCATAACATTCTATAGCATAAATTTATTTACGCATAATAATTTTTAAAACATATTTTTACCATGCATGCAGCAAGCATGCAAACATGTAAACAAGTATACACCATGGATGCAGCAAGCATGCAGCATGCAAGCAAGCATGCAGCATACAACATGCAGCAGGCACCGTTTCTATCACTGCTCCGGCGCTGTGGGGCTCCGGCGGTCCCAAGCGAGCTTATAGCCGCAAATGTGTTTTACGCTCACCACCGCAGTTTCGGCTTGTGTTAAAACCACTTACTCCTCAGTTCGCGTGCCGTCTCGCTTCCCCACGCCTACGCGGGCTTAGATTACACTCTAGGTGTAAGGCAGAGAAAACTACGTGGAGTCGGTTTTGTAGCGATTCGTTTCTGTCACTTACTTTTGATGCACAACATATTGAATTTTTAAGACAATATTTCAGCGTGTCACTATAGATTTGAACATTATGCCTTGTAACATTATGCGAAAATTTATGCCAAAACAAATTAGCCTTCAAGATAATTACGCCAACATAAACTGTATGCCAAAAAAGAAATATAGCAATGTATTATTATGGCAAAACAAATTATGCTAAAATATGCCAAAGTATATTAGGAAAAGAACATTATGCGAAAAGAAGGGATCACTTCACCATACATGGTTGAGCTTTGACTAAATTTGAGTAGCGTCGTGGTAAACCGTCTTGCCTCGAACCCACACTTGGTTTAAGTATCGGCTTGCTTCGACTCACGGCAGCGGCTCCCCTTGTTATACCGCGGGACGAGCCATCCTCTAATGAAGTCCCAGCTGTATAGAGAACTCACAGACTTCTTGCGTCGCAGATAGCGTTGCCATTTCTAAATATCAAAAAGCCGGACTAACCCGTCAAAAAAGCCGGACTTTTAGGTCCCTAAGACGGACATCAAGAATATTGAAGTATTTAATAAAACCCATATTTAAAAGCCGGACTTTTGAATTCCAAAGGCGCACGCTAAAAAAGGGATTTTTGTCAAAAAATAAGAAAACACATAGGTACCTAGGTACTTTATTTAGGTATAAAAGGCGTTTAGTTGCGAGTCTGCAAATCTCGTCTCGCTCGCTCGTTCGCTACTGACTGAAGAACGATTATATAAAAAGCCTAACAAAACCTGGACAGGCCGGACGCAGCTAAATTTGGCCGGACAAGAGGTCAAAAAGCCTAACACTGTCCGGCTTTATCCGGACGGATGGCAACACTAGTCGCAGACACGATCACACAAAAGTCTGTGTAGGCCCTAAGTATAACATGCCTTTATTTATTTCCCTTTTTGTTTTCAAAACAGGCGTTCTTACTTGACTCACTCAAGTCAACTGACTTGTATTTATATAGCATCATTGTTATTCACTTGTTTTGTTAATAATTAACTGAGTAACTGGGTACGTACGTGCAAACTCTAGCTATTCGAAACCTAGACTTAGTCTATGTTTGTACTAACTTGATTGTTTTCAGCCTGTGTTACTTAAGTAGAGGTTTATAATTATAATGCTCCACTATTTCATATGTGCTTTATGTATTTCTAATTAGGGTTTGTTTCGGTACGCAGTTTCAATGATGTGCTTAATTAGTGATAAGTAAATAAGTGGTTTAGTTGTCAAGATAATCTTAGTAATACTTGAATATATAAAACAGAGTGGTAAAGTATTCATATCTATCACTACTTATTACTACATAATATATTATAAAACAAAGTTCCCCGCAACGTCTGTCCCTATGTATGATTTGTCAAGCGGGCGAAGCCACGGGTATCAGCTAGCTATTATAAAGCTAAACAGTTTGTTTGTTTGTTTGTTTGAAAACGTTGATCTCTGGAACTCCTACTCCGATTCTGAAAATGCTTACTGTCAAAAAAGTTAGGTTTCCGTAAGAAAATATATGCAGGCAAAGTCGCGGATATAAACTAGTCTACATAAATATTATAAAGAGAAAGGATTTGTATTTTTGAATGTTTATACCGAATAAACACAAAAACGACTGGTTCGTTTTCAAAAATTCTTTCACCATTAGACTGCTACATAATCCTTGAGTAACAAGCTATATTTATCAATTGAGAAAAATATGGATTCTTGAAAAAATTTACGCGGGTGAAGTCGCGGGCAAAGTGTTAGTCTAGTTAATCACTTGATGAAGTACTTACTTACTTTTAAATTGCTACCTACATAGCTATATGAAATTAATTACGTAAACAAACTTTTCTAGCTAATTAGTAAGTAACTTTGTTAAGGAAACATTTTTGTTATTTTGGGATGGAACGGAAAGAAAGTTGTTTTTTAACCGACTTAAAAAAAAGGAGGTTATCAGTTCGACCCGTATGTTTGTATGTATGTATGTATGTATGTTTGTCCGCGATTATCTCCCGTTTGGCTGAACCGATTTTGATGCGGCTTTCAGAAAAGTGTTTGTTACATTCTGGAGAAGGTTTTAGTATACAACAAACTGAAATTTATTCACCGCTTTTAGAAGAAAACAACAAAAATCGAGAAAACGTTTTCGTTTCTTCCATCTTTCCACCTTTGGAGGACTTTCAATCTCTTTTAACTGTGTTGCCGTTCCTTAATGGATTTGGGCGATAACGAGGCACTGAAAAGTAGAAAATAAAACTTTTTTGAAAAAAGAGAACCGCCTTCAAAAAAAAACTAAAAGTGATGAATAACTTTAGCACAGAACACACATTTTTTTTGAAGGCGATTCTCTTTTTTCAAAAAAGTTTTTTATGTTATTCTCTTTGGTTTTAACGTATATGTATAAGTATACCTACACAATGATATACTAGGTGGTATATGTAGGTATACTTGCCAGAACAATATTATACGCAACTTGCAACACATCAATGACGAAATGCCTAAATTGAGAAGTTTTGATTAAAATAAAAACAATTCCTTTTTTCCTTGGCAGAATGAATGAACTACTAACATTAAATTTGAAAACTATTTGACCTATCAAGCTGTATGGCAAGCAGGTAGTTTTTATAGGTATGAGATGTCAACTAAGAAGGGATTGACTTTGATTTTGACTTCCACGCGGCTGAAATCGCGTGCAAAATCTAGCAAGTACCTATTTAACAACACAATAACACGCAACACACAACTTTCATATCCATACTAATAAAAGCGAAAATGAGTTTGTTTATTTGTAACGCTTTCACGGCTAAATTACTGAGCCGATTTTGATGAAATTTATTACAGACTAAGCTTGAACTTGAACCCCAAGAAAGAATATAGGCTACTTTTTACGTCTTCATCCGCGATAACCTACATTCAAGCAGATGAAGTAGCGGGAAAAACGAGCATATTATTATGTTAAACTTTTAAGTAGTAGTGAGTGAGAGAAAAATGTCAACAAAAATGTATAAAACAGCATCCAATTTAACACTACGACATCAGAGGTGCACAAAACAGTGAGACAGCTGATAGGAAACAGAACAGATAAGCGTGTTTCAGTCTTGCTAAGTCGAAAGCTTCCTCAGAGCGAAGCGAAAACGAAAACAATTCAAAGCGATCTCGCTGCAGATCGTTACTGAGATTCCCAACTTCAACGATGTTTTAATTTTTTTTCCCGTCTGGCTATCAGATGCTGCTCCGAAGTAATTTGTAGAGAAACACGTTTTTCTTTAACGGTTTCATGGAAATTAATAAACTGTTGAGTTGGAGCTTGCGGTGTAAGTTTTTTTTTTTTGTTGTTTTAGACTTTCGTAGTTGTCTCTAATTAGGAGGTTCAGTTCTAAGTGATGTTAGAATTTTTAATTATTAATTAATTACAAGAAAAGAACTGGTCAAGTGCGAGACGGACTTGCATATCAAGGGTTCTGTACCATCGTACAATATAGGTAAGCACCTAAAGATCGAGCAAGAAACCCTGAAAAAAACATGTTCCTCGTATAGGAACTCGTTTTTACATCTGGGCTTTTCCCAGTTGTAAACGTCCCTTTGTGCCTATTGGCCTAGTACTTTAAGTCGATTCTGTAAAATTCAAACAACAACTCGCATCTCACATCGCTATTCACTCTCGCATAAGGTTCAAAATGACCTTGATACATTTGACACTTTCAATCGGGTTCGAGTGCGTAGTGAGCGTCGAAGTGACGGGAAAATTTCCTCACAGAATGCCACTTCTTACGTCATCTCATACTTTATCTGTCAAAATCTCCCTGTCAATTTAGTTCAACTCGCTGACACGCTCGCAAGGGTGGTGCTAGTGTGAATTCGAATTATCAACCGAGTTTTCAGAATGCCAACCAAGAAACTCACAGCGGATTCAGATTCGAAGTTTAGAATGAGGTCTTACAGAATCACACCCCAGTGGTCTCCTGCTTGATATTGAGGAAAGTGGAAAATATTTTTTTTTCTTACTCCTCCGTTGTTATTTTCTGATTAATTTCGTAGCGGGTTCCAAGACAGTTGAATCGTTTTCCGGGACTCAACGAGCTTCACTGCTTCGGCTCTTTTCTGGTGGTCGCCACTGTTGATTCTGGCGTACCGGAGTTGCAGTGGTTTGGAAGTAGTGGGGCGGGCTTGTCCCATAAAAAACAAGAACCCGATTTACTTTTTAACTTTATTTGACTTTAATTATTTACTGTTATCGCGGCCATAGTAAAACACATTCTGGGAATATTGCATTTGTCTACCTATTACGGTTCAAAAGATACACAGTGCGCGTCACACAGACGGACGGACAGCAGAGGCTTATATAGGGTCTTTCTTTAGGGTTCCGTAGGCGAAAGTTACCCAATACTAAAAGGTAAATTGAATCCAGTTGGCCTTTCTAAAAGGTACCTACCTAGTTTCGTAAGGAGAAGAATAGTAAATAGCTTTTGCCCGCGACTTCGTCCGCGTGAATGTCGGTTAGAGTGGATGCAGACGAAGTCGCTGATTAAAAAGTAGCCTGTGTCCATCCCTGGAGTTTAAGCTATCTTCATACCAAATTTCATCAAAATCGGTTCAGCCGTTTCATCGTGAAAGCGTAACAGACAGAGTTACTTTCGCATTTATAATATTAGTATGGTTTAACAGTGAAGACGCCTGCTTAAAATAAAATACAACTTTATGTACTACGTACAGGTACAAAGTACTACAAATTAAGCAATGACTGCAAAAGTAATTACGTTCATAGATCGTAGAACATTGTGACCGTAGACGATCATTCCTAATCCGAACCGAACCGAACCGAATAATCATAAAAACATAAATTTAAATAGATACCTAGCTGAAACTAATTTTAATTATCTTTTAATAATAAATATTCTCAACTAAACAAGAAAATTCATTCAAGACTTTTCTGAAAAGCCCCACTCTCACGTGTGTCAATCCTAATCCATGCATCAAAGACGTGACAATCCTTTAGAATGTCATTCAACGCTCACCTCAATTGAACTTGATTGACAATCGGTTTATATAGCTGACAGCTTAGACCAAATCAATTACCCAGCCATCCACAGTTTAATGTGAGCCAAAAAAAAGTCGAAAGCAGGGATTGGAATCCAAAGCTGACCGACCAAGTGAGGTAATTAATTACGCGTACCGTTTTTGCAGCGGCCGGAAGAAACGGCCAAAGATTTATTGTTTGTGCCACTTCACTTTGGCGTCTGCCGACGGGGAATTACTAATCTTTTCTTTAATTCTGATCCCTTGTTTTCTTCCGTCTGTAATAGAGCCGTAAGCCGGATTAAAGGGAAATACTCATTTCAGACTCCTTCATAATGCAACTTGGAATATAACGGAGCGGCATTAAGCTGTATATTATATACCTACTTAGTGCGTATTTATAAGGTATTAACTGCTAAGATTAATTACCATCCTTAAAACAAAACCAGGAATCAGCTAATAATTATGTGGTGTAGACAAATTGAAATTGGCATTTCAATGAGTTCCTAATCTTAATTGATTAATTACAGTAATGAAATTGAAACGAATGAATACGGAAGTTGGCCGGTTCGTTTGTTTGGATCAGTTGAACCAAGAACCTATTTAATATGATTTGATGTTAGACGTGTTTGCCAGTAAGGCTAATAACACGTATGCACTTTTTATGTTAATGTTAAAAGAGAGATGATCTTAGTTTACTAAAGAATAAAAACTTCGATGATATGATTGAGAAATAATATTCGGGTGTCATTGGCTGTTAGTATTAGATTTATGCTAACGGTACAATAAGTAAAATGTGATGTTGTTTCATTCTCTCTCAATCCTACTTAGGTCGGTATTTTTTGATGACATAACAAACAGAATTAGAGCGTTAGAGCAATATTTTGTACATATTGTTACCTTTTGTACCTACCTTTGTATTTTTCTTTTAATTTTTTTTTAAGCTTCGGCTTTTTTTGGGAGCTTCGTCTACCACGTCAAAAAAGCAAAAACGAGCCCTCATTACGCCAAGCATTACGTACTCTACTACTAATGCAATGATGTATTAAGGCCCTACTCCGACCAAAAGTGAGTTTTTCTTCGTTATTTAGGAGCTATTGACTCATTAATTAAGAAAAAACAAACTACATCTAAAAGCACATTGTTAATGTTCAATATCCTATCATCACATTCCACGTTGTTACTTTTTTTTTTTTTTTGACGGGCCTGTTGGTCTAGTGGTCACTGACCCTGACTGCTAAGCCGGAGGTCGTGGGTTCGATTCCCACCCAGGACAAACTTTGTGTGATGAGCATGATTGTTTGTTCTGTGTCTGGGTGTTTATCTATAATATGTATGTATTTATAAATTATATAAGTATGTATATCAGTTGTCTGGTTACCATAACACAAGCTCTGCTTAGCTTGGGACCAGATGACCGTGTGTGAGTTGTCCCAAGATATTTATTTATTTATTTATTTATTTTTTTTATGTACCCTATATACACCTAAATCTCCCTGTAAAAAAATGACTTAAATAATTGATAATATGTATCTTTTGGTAAAGTTGACGTGCCATTAATTTGAGAATTACACTAATAGATTAAGTAACTTAAAAATCTTTATAATTCACGTTTTATTTTACCTCAAAAGATCGTTTCTCCTTTTTTATAACAAAAATACCCAAAAATTGTGCGAATTTCGATTCTGCGACAATGAGAAAATGTATGGTAAAGGTTATTTGGTCAGGGAAGCACCTGACCAAATAACCTTATATATGATATAATAGAAGTATGTCATGTAGTTGTGACCGTGGCGTGTTGGGCACATTTTGGTTTGTCGTCTATACATGACTGGTAGCGGCGGTCAAAAGGTTCTCAATGAAAGTTTCAAAACTATGTAGTTTTCTTTATTACAAGCTTTTATTTAACTTGCACTGTTCGTATGTAAGTTGTCGCTTGAAAAATTGCAAACCATTTTTCGACCATTTTTAGATATCTATACTCCGTTCACAATAAGATTACACATACACACAAACCTTTTTTACAGTCCCTTCAACCGATTTTGACTTCTATTCCGTAGATTTAAGGATAACATTAGAGGCAAAAAAGTGGTTACAATAACAACTGTTTTTTGCAGCTGCCATTTGTCGTGCTACAAACGCAATATAAGTCAAAATCGGTTGAACGGACTGTAAAAAAGGTTTGTATAAATGTCTAATCTTATTGTGAACGGAGTATAGTTGAGCTGAAATTTTGCAAGCACCTTTATTTCTGGTGACAATACAATGTCTAATACTCAATATTGTAATAAATTCAGAATGACCGCCGCGCCGCTCCAAGATGGCGGATTACATATTTTTCCTCAACATGGAAATCAAATGAAAGGGTTTGAAGAGTAGAAAACGATAAAGTTAGTAAGACTAAAAAAGTAAAAAATAAAATGAAAATAAAAAAATCATTTTTAAAGACAAGCTTTTAACCTTTCCTTTTAGTTTGTGTTATTTTTATTTTTTTTAGGTTAAAAGCTCGTTTTTAAAAATGATTTTTTATTTTAATTTTATTTTATAAATAGAAGTCTATTTTGAAGGCGATTAAAACATAGCTACGTAGGTACTTACTTAATTATATTTCACTGCTAATTAAAGTTTCCGAATGGTTAACTTAGTAAAATTTCAATATAAGGGAAAAGGTCGAGAATTTGTCCTTCCATTTATTATGATACCCAAAGGACAGTTGGCAAATAAACTTGTACACTAGTAAATTGGGTTGTCCCCTTATGGGGCCACCTCGTTATATGATTGAGATTGCCTATGTACTGATATTAAGCAAATTACATTGTATTATCCCATTTCTGATAAATTAATCCTTAGTGATTTATATTACATTTAGGTACAATTTATTTGACCATGTCGTTTCTGTATGTTTTGTATACAACATGGGGTAATCTCTCTGCCATCTAGGTATATGAATACTCGTATATATGTCACAGTCAAAATTCGTTCCCGGCAAAAACTACTTCTGACTGCAAATTCAAATTAAACTTCAACTATGCATACGTTTTGAGTAAAGATTGTGCTGTTATTTCGAGAAATAATGTAACAAAACATTTGAGATAGGTATTAAATTAGTTAGACCTAATTGATTTATAGTGAGTTGGGTCGTTATGTCAGTAAAATGCTCAACAAAATGCTCAATGCTCAATGTAAAGTTGCTATAGAAAGAAAGAAAGAAAGAAATCATTTATTTGCTAATAATGTAGGTATACATAAGTTGGTATATTTCTAAGTTGTCCCGATACATTTTACCTTGCGGCATGCAAAATATTAAAATAGAATTTATTTAAAACAATAACATTATTATAATAATACAACCACTACAATTATTATTAACAGTTCAGCTTAGTATTTAATAGGTACCTAGGTCTGTCTTAAAAGATTAATGAATGAAATGTCTTGCATTATATTATACAGCAGAATATAATGTCAAAGTGTTTGATGTCAAAATACTGAATACATTAACAATAATCCAATAACCACTTAGAATTCATAAAAATTATAATATAGGCAATGTCAATATGTGTAGGTAATGTCAATATGAGTCATGTCAAAATGTGTATTGTCAGTAAAAGTAAATATCTCTAATGTCAACATATTCCAATACAACCACAATCATAAACAATCACTGATATACGATTTCATTAAAACATTTATATATCTACAATTGAAGAAAACAAACATCATCGCTATTCTGTAGTTTTGTCATTTAAAAAATCTTTAATTGAGTAATAACATTTCTCTAGCAATAGTTTTGTTAATTGGGTTTTAAGCAATTTAATAGGTAATTCCTTAAAAATTTTAGGTAATTTATTATATTAGGTCTTTACATATGAAATTGCCGCTCGGTATCAAAAAATTAAAAATAACATTTTTAAAATAAATTATATATTTAGTCAATCGAAGTATGTACCATTGTTATCGATACACTTTCGCCATTTTATCGGGAGCTCATTGATCCCTTTGGTAAAAAATCCTGGGAGCGAGAATCGATGAACTGCTTGAAGGCTGTTTAAACTGCCTCATCAGAATTGATTTTTTTTCCTTGTAAAAAGTTGTCCAAATTTCGGAATAAATGGTAATCGTTTGGGGCAAGATCTGGAGAGTATGGTGGGTGACGCAGAGTTTCCAGTCGCAGCTCCTCTAACTTGGCGACCGTCTGATGTGCAGTATGTGGTCGAGCGTTATCCTGAAGGAGCAATGGGCTAGAGCAATTGACCAATCTCGGTAGTTTAATGGTGAGCTTTTCCATCATTGTTTGCAACTGTTGACAATACATGTCTGCAGTAATCGTTTGGCCTGATCTCATGAAGCTGTAGTGGATGACACCAGCACAGGACCACCAAACACTAACTAGAATCTTCTTTTTGGTCAGTTTTCGCTTGGGGCAAGGTTTTGCCGGTTTTCCAGGGTTAAGCCATTGTGATGATCGCTTGCGATTATCGTACACGATCCACTTCTCATCACAAGTGACAATACGATTTAAAATTCCCTGATTATTGTGACGATTGAGCAAGGAAGCGCAGCAACCGACGCGTGTTTGTTGGTGTGTTTCAGTCAATTCGTACGGTACCCACTTTTCGAGCTTTTTTACTTTTCCAATTTGACGCAAATGGACAGTGATTGTTTTGTCACTTACTCCAAAGGCTGCTGCTAATTCAGAAGTGGTTTGAGATGGATCCGCTTCAACTATCGCCTTTAATTCTTCATTATTCACTTGAGTATCCGGTCGTCCACGAGGCTCATTTTGTAAATCAAAATTTCCAGAACGGAAACGTTGAAACCAAAAACGCACCGTTCGTTCGTTAGCGGTGCTTGGCCCGTACACGTCGTTAATCCTTCGAGCCGTTTCTGCTGCACTGGTGCCACGGTAGTACTCATATTCGTAAATATCGCGAATTTTTAATTTCTCCATTGTTGTTGCAATAGCAATTTTCAAGCCCAAACAAATGACGATAAAACAAATGAAAGACGAATTTTAAAACAATATGCTTTAGTCTTTATTTTGAAATAATTTTGAATTTGGAATTCCTAATCAAACACAAAATATTTGATTTCAAAGTTGCCAGTATTAAGTATCGGCAATTTCATATGTAAGGACCTAATAAATAAGCGGTCCCATAGATAGGATATTATTTTTCAATAGGGCCGTTTTATGCCCACCTGTGTATAATAGGTTTTTGTACTGGGACCTTATTGTTCCTGTGCGTTGTCTTATATCAATCATTGAAGTAAATAAATGTTTGTTTAAAATAACGAATAGGGCAACTTCTAGTATATACAAACAAGGTAATGTCATAATTTTAAGGGATTAATAATAATTCGAGGAAGTATCCTAAAATCATGCATAGTATTTTAGAAGCCTTAAAACACCATTTTCTACAATTTAGAATTCATATATTTTATTCTAATACTAGCTTTTGCCCGTAAATGTTCGTTATAGCGGAAGCAGGCGAACTCGCAGATTAAAAAAAAAACTGTATCCCTTCCCCAGGGTGTAAGTTATTTTCATATCAAATTTCATCAAAATCGGTTCAGCCGTTTCATGGTGAAAGTATAACAGACAGAGTAAATGATATTATTAAAAAATAAACTAGATTAGTAATAATAACTTATTACATTAATAGTCTTGCTAAATGTAAATCATATTACTAGGTTATCCTGTATTTCAGGCGAGAAGAGCTAAAATAGTCTATTAACTGGCATACTCGTATTTTTAGCTTATCTGACAAATTCTATGAGAATTTCTCGTAATAAGCACCAGCAGTTTGAAAATAGCCGACAAGAATCTTTTGACATCAATATTCTAATAAAACCAAGCTAAAAACTCTTTATTTAGAAACCATAAACAAGCAACAACAATACTATTTTTTTACATTTTTAGATGTTTTTATAATATCTTACGATATATGTATTAATATTTAAAAATATGATGAATATGTAAGAAAAAATAACGGGACTAATTTATATGTAGACAGATAGGTAAGTACCAGTATACTATTAGAGAACTTTATAATTTCAATATTTTTTTTGAAAAATAAATCAATTAGATTTGTACCAACTAATAGTTGCTAATGAGCCTACAACTAAGTAAGGGTCAGGATACACTGGCCGGAAAAAAAGCTAGAGGAACAATCAATCAACGACTGCCACTAGAGTTTCTGAACAAAACATTGACCCCTCTCAAAGATTGCCTTTTAGTGTCGCTTCTAATTATAAGTGGTACTAAGTTGGTACTAAATAATCCCGTGATTCGACTTGTGTAAATAGTACCTATTTATATTTTCTTGGATCAAAAGAGCCCAATTTTCCTTTTTTAAGTAATCTGTCAGACGTATCCAGCAAAGAGATAGTTTGTCTATCTCTCACTTACGTTTATAATGGCCCTTTGATGTCAAGTATTATGGCAGTTTAGAGATGAATAGAGGGAGAACGTCATGCGAATAAATGTAATGATTGTTATATTGCTTAATCTGTACTATATGATATTGGTTTAACCTTTTCAACGACACGCCAAGCTGCGAACCATTACGCTATGGAACTACGTCCATAGAGCACTAATTCGTCTGTCATGTCTGTCATCTAATCGTGACCGTGTTGGGCACATTTTGGTATGTCATCTACATAATTATATCTAACTGAGTAGCGGTCAAAAGGATAATTGTACCAGAAGATATTTTCACTTATTCCTACTTACGTTGGGTATCCACGTAAGTAGGTCGCTTTCAGAATACAAACGGGAATAAATATAATGACCACCAAAAATAGTAAATGATCACCAAATCTTGGGACCCTTAAGTCCCCCCTGGGGCGGATCCGACATGGTTAGGACTGTGACCCCCTACGCAAATCGCTTTTTACAGTCAAACTCATACATTTCTACAATATTTTGGTTAAATGTTGGTGATCATTTACTATTTTTGGAGGTCATTTACTACATCTGGAGGTTCGTTAAACATTAAAATGGGGTTAAATGTTGGTGATCATACCGTCAATACAGTCTTAACATGACGGGATTTTTATTTAAGAAGTAAATATTGCTTACCTACTAAAGATTACCTAAGAAATGAGACTAGAACGTCTCGGAATATTAGCGGTCATAGAAGACTTTGTTGAGGCATTATTATGTTACTAGGCTTCAAAAAGTAGGTACTTAGGCTACGTATTGTTAGGCTGAGCTTAGACAGACGCGCGATTTGGTAGGAGATTATGTAGCCAATCAATGATGCAAGATTCGTCTCGCTACACACAGACGGGTAAACGCATGAGATTGTAACATATTGAAACAGTGTTACACAGCGCGTCAGTCCGAACTAAGCCTTACAAAAAATATATCCCCCCAATTTTCTCATCAATTTATTTTCTAAAAGATATTTCCAAACTTTTGTTGGATAACGGTTTATTTTTCATACACAAGTACAATCTCTAATGAGGTATGGCTTTAGGTATTGTTGTTGTTCAAAGTTTGGTCGTTAATTAGTGAGTAGAGGGGTGTGCTGTGGAGTTGAGCGTCGGATCCCAGGTGGGATGTGCTTCTACGTTACACTCTGTATTTGCATAAAAGTTAGTGCAGTTACAGAATATAGCCGCCGGTGTACCATGAACTACTGTTGACTGTCAGATAGTTTGCCAGCGCACAAATATTATTTGAAGTAAAATTGTTTTGCGACGGAAATGTGTTCCTCTCTTTATTGTTCATATGAAATGCATATTGAATCGGTTGAGAGTTCATGGAATAATGTTTACGGAAGTTTGAATACAGATTTGTATTGGTTTTCGTGTCAGCGGATCAGCCGCTGACACGAAAACCAATACAAATCTGTGAGATGTCCAACGAGCACCACAAATATATCAATATTTGTGGTGCTCGTTGGACATCTTATATGCTGTCATCACGATATCGCGGCCTTGCTTTGTTCCCTGAACATATTTCATATAGCATGTAGGTATAAATTTTGTGTACTTACTTACTAAAATATGATTCTGCTTTCAATGGAGAATCAATGAAAATATAGAGAATCTACTGTGTATTTTCCTACAAGAAAAGGTCCAAATTAGTGGAGTTTACAAATTTCTATTCACGAAAAAAGATTGAGATGAAAATTACATGCCTCGATTCAATTCAACTCAAAGACTCATCGTTTAAAACAACTTCATACCTCCTGAAAATTTCTCAACGTTTATTTAGACAAGAGCCCATTCACTTGTATCAAAACAACGTCAAAGAAAACCTGTCTCGCAAACTTAAACTGTCGACAATTATCGGATTTACAATTTTCGCCGTTCCAAGACTCGGAATAGTTGTCTATAGGCCGCAGTGGCGTCTTGCAGATCCCGGGGAGCGTCGAATGAGAGCTAATGGTCCGTTAATAATGCTCGCCAGTCGGTCTGTTAGCAGCCTTCGCCGCCACGAATTACGACTTGGGGCTTTCTGCTAAACTGCCGAGAATCGTACGCTTCGACCTACACGCTAGCGCCAAAAGCCTTAATGAGACGTAGATGGGAGATCGCTGCGCGGTCATGTAGGCATGATTAGGTCGCCACCGCACCACTATTCTCACAAAAATTATTACTTTTAGAGGCGATGGGGGAAATGTTCACCACACTTAATTATACCTCTACTTCAACAGAATTTAAAATGCTAACTCATTTTGTAACAGAACCAATTTCCTGATTGTGTACTCCAATTTGTTATTCAAATATTGTACCGAACTCGCAGAATTTAATAACATGAGTGATTGAATGTAATTGCGAATCCTAAAATTTGGCAGGTAGTTAGGTAAGTGGAGTGATTAGATTTGATCTAACAATGGGAGGTTTCAATGTTTCATCAACGAGGTGAAGGGAATTGATATTCGAATATCAAACATCCATTACATCAGGTCTTTGTGGAGCACAGAACAATAGTTTCACACACAGAGGAGTCCTAAAATAGAAAAGGAATTTACAAAGATAAATTGCTCCGGTTCCGACGTCGGCGGTGATTATTTCGGCGATCTCCTCAATCGGCAGTTTTGTCTTTGTGTGCTGTTTCCTGACCTTCCTCCAACTCCACAGGTTTTTCTGCGAGGCAATAATTTTCTTCACTCACGAGACTCGTCCAAGCGAAAAGAGAAAGATAAAAAAGGTGTTCTCAGCTCTTTTGTCGTGCGTCTGTGAGTGGAGCTCGATTTGTAATAGATATCCACGTAATAAATGTAGATGTATGTATGTACATCTATTGTTTTCTTAACCAGGAACTGCAGTAGAACCGGTTTGTACAATACGGTCAACGTAACTTGGCGCGTCTGAAGTTAGCTGTTTGGCTGCGCAATGGAACTTTTAGGAACGAAATTGTCTACTGCGCAGCTAATCGGCTAACTTCAGACGCGCCAAGTTACGTTGACCGTACTGTAGGTTCGCTCTTTGTAACTTTACCTTCGTTGATTTAAACGGTAAGTTTTCGTCACTATTACTCTCTATAACTTTAGTACATAGTATAAAACGGAAATGCGGAGTTAAAAAGATCTAACCGACTCTGTTAGATCTTTTTAACTCCGCATCGGATTTTAATACAGTTTTTAGCAATAGATAGAGTGATTCAAGGGGAAGGGTTATACGTATATTTTACCTACATTCGCTCGGTCGCTAGTCTTTATATATATAATTCTACTGTGCGTGTGTATGTCACTGAACTCCTCCTAAACTGCGGAACTGATTTTGATGATTTTTTTTGTGTGTGTTCCAATGAATTCGAGAAGGGTTTAGATTTACAATTGGACACGGTAGGTGGCGCTGCAATCGAATTATAGGACTTTTTATTTTAAGAGCAGGGCAACGTCTGCCGGGCCCGCTAGTATATTATAAATTAAAGTTGAGTTTGTGTTCGTTTGGGTTAATCTCCGAAACTGCTGGTCCCATTCTGTAAATTCTTTCGCTAATAAAAAGCTACGTTATCCCTGAGGCTATATTATTATGAATGAAATTAGCGATCCGTAAAAAAACCACGCGGACGAAGTCATAGGCAACAGCTAGTATAGTAAGTTTAGTTGACAGCTATGTGTTATTTCTTTTTTATGGAGTTTCTTGCCCATTCTTCTCCATACGAAACTACTTTTTGGAAGGGGCAACTAAATCAACTTTTTTTTTTATGACGTCAAAAGTGCCTTTTAATGGTCTAATTGAAATAAATGATTTGACTTTGACTTTAAATCTTTGGTAATGTCATGCAAATCAAGTTTTAACAGGAGAAATGTCCCGTTGATTTCGCGTTAACAAACGCGACTCTGAGCGTGGTTCTCGGTTCGATTTCCAGGTCGGTTAAAATGTTATTTTATTAGGAAATTTATATCTCATTCATGGGTTTTCCGTTAAGAATTTCGGTATATAGTAGCAGCCCGTTTGGAAGTCGGTGTTGTGATACCCTCATATCACAGACAGTATAATGTTGGATTGCCGTTCCATCGGACTACTAAGAGTGAGGGAAGAGAGAATTAACATAGAAACACTCGATTAAATATCAATGTAATTAAACTATACAAAGCAAAGTCAAAGTCAAATCATTTATTTCAACTAGACCATTAAAAGGCACTTTTGAACGTCATAATAAAACATATAAAGTTGATTCAAGTTGCCCATTCCAAAAGGTAGTTTCGTATGGAGAAGAATGGGCAAGAAACTCTATACTTACTCTTTTAAAAATAAATGTGTACAATATTTTGCATTTACAGTTATATAACTATACGTAAATACGATGGACCTTGCATAAAAACACTATATTGAAGTATGTACAAAGTATTACAAGATAAAGAATGACAGCTAAGTTGTATACATAGATACATAGTGTTCACATATTATTATTTACAATTATTGTAAAAGTAGAAAACCACTCCATACATTTCAACAAACTATGACCCAGTGTGTGAACCAAGCAAGAATTAAATATAGTGTATATACTAAGTATAAATTAAGTAGTTTTAATTAGCAATCAGTTTGATTTTGTCTAGACTGTAGATTGTCCTTTGGAGCCCGGACCAGCATGTTCCCAAGCATTCTTATCATGGATATAATCCTCTAAACTGTAATATGCTTGTTTACAGAGTGTACTTTTAATATATGTTTTAAATTTTCTTTCATTTAGTTGCAATATATCACTAGGAATTTTGTTATAACACTTAACACAGAACCCCATAAAAGATTTATGAACTTTAGACAATCTAAAATATGGTTGAGCTATTTTGTCTTTGTTTCTAGTATTAATATTTTGTCTGTCACTAACTTTATTAAATAAATGTATGTTTTTTCTTACGTACATAATATTTTCATAGATAAATTGGCAAGGCAGTGTCATTATATTAACATTTTTAAATAGTTCCCTAAGAGAATCGCTCGCATTTATATAGACTAAGAATAGAAATGGACCTAATATTGAGCCTTGAGGAACGCCCATAGTCATTTTAGACCCCAAAAAGTTCACACCGTTAACCTGAACTGTTGCCTGTCTATCCCTCAGGTATGACCTTAGTAAATCAAGAGATACTTCACTAATCCCGTAGTGCCCCAGTTTCAGCAATAGTGTCTCATGGTCAACGCAATCGAATGCCTTTAAAAGGTCGCAAAATATTCCAATAACATCTTTTGATTACTCCCAAGCGCTAAAAATGTTGTTTATTAGGGTGACACCGGCGTCAGTTGTACAACGCCCTTTGGTGAAACCGTATTGTTGTTCATGAAAGATGGAATTTTATTAAAGTTGAGTTAAGTTAAGTTTTCATTTGATTGAGCATTAACTTTTCAAACACCTTACTGAGAACTGGCAGAATCAACACAGGCCTATAATTGTTGGGGTCTTTACTATCACCGGATTTGAACAATGGTACTACTTTACTGTGTTTCATCAGACCCGGAAAGACTCCTTGGTTTACACTGGTGTTAAATATGAAAGCTAAATAGGGCGCAATCGTTTCCGTAATAGATTTACAGACTTTTACAGACATTCCCCACAGATCTCCTGTTGATTTAATTTTAAGATCTTTAAAGGCTTTTATAACAGCCTGGGGGTTTGTATGTTGAAACCTAAACTCCAAAGGGCATTTTTTAACAGTCTTCCTAAGTAAGGCAGCAGAGAGAGCGTGAGAGGAATTTAAGGCTTCAGTGGTTCTAATGGGAATGTTGCCAAAAAAGGTTTCAAATTCTTGAGCTACTTCTATATCTGAATTTATGGGACCATGTGCAGTCTCTAAATTAAATTCAGTACTACGCTGCTTTTTCCAACCTGTTTCATTATTTATTATTTGCCAAGTAGTTTTTATTTTGTCATCAGCTAATTTTATTTTATTTCTAATATAAAGAGATTTCACTATTTTGCAGACACTTTTGAAAAGTTTCGAAAATTTCGCAACATACTGATGAATGCTTGTATTAATTATATGTTGCTTTAGGCCATAAAGCTCAAATAGTTTTTCCCTGCTTTTACGAATACCTGGAGTCGCCCAGTCGCTAAATAAGAATTTCGTGCAAATACTTTTATTCTTTAGTGGAAAAGCTTAATTAAATTGCATGTTTAATAGTGAAAAAAAAACTCAGCGTAGAACTCATTTGGGTCACCTATATTATCAAAGCACTGAACACTCAATTTACTTTCCAATGAATTATCAAATTTCTCTAAGTTTTTACATGTGATTGGCATAAACCTTATTTGAATTTTTTGTAAACGTATGTAGGCGCAAAACGTTATTGTCTGTCCACTATGATCAGACGTCAGTTTATTTATAATTTCTTTATGAAAGTAATCACAATTACAAAATATATTATCAATACAGGTGGCAGAAGAAGCTGTCACTCGAGTCGGTTCCATAAAAACATTGGACAAATTAAATGGCCTAAAAAGACTCAATAATCTGATACTATTGGAGCTGTTTCCTAGCAAATTAATATTAAAGTCACCACATATGATGATAGATTTACTACTAGTACTAATTTTTTTTAACACATCTTCCATTACCAAATCAAATATAGATAAATTCTGGTAATTTGGAGGTCTGTATACACATACTATAACATGCTTATCCAGCTCAACACAGGACAATTCAATGATGTGTTCAACTGATAATCTAACAATGTCTTTTCGTTCTATACATTTAATAGAATTTTTAATTAAGATTAATGACCCGCCGTGTACCTTATGTTTCCGGCTGAAATGGCTAATTACACAATAATTTTCATAATTAATAGACATCACTTGATTATCTTTTATCCAATGTTCTGTTAAACATATAATATCATATTTGGTTATTTCTAAAAACATTTCTATTTCAAGTAATTTGGAAGAGCAACCTTGGATGTTTTGATTAAATAACTTTAGAGTATGTTGCTTTCCTTTATTTGTTGGGATACCTGTTTATTATTCAGTAATAATAAATGATTATTTGAAGGGGTAACTTCTGTTGTCTTACAAACTAGTTTAAATAGTTATCCGGAGTGCCCTCCACAACCACAAGTGAAGTGTTCAAAGTCTCTGTATGTATCCAAGCAGGAAGAGAATACTCTAAATGACTGGCAGTGGTCTCCAAGGATGTTGGTGTCATAGGTGGACCCTCCTTCGTACAATATGAGGATTCACAAAAATCAATCACTGTGTTGTTAGCAGACAATATTGTGTCTTAAATTATTATAAAATTATTCGTTACTTACTAACATGGAACAGTGGACACCCTCGCATACTTTTTCTCACAGAATATCAGATATACGCGTTTAATTTTACTCCATTCGTCCGCAAACACATCACATTCAGTGTTCGCCGTCAGGAGGGCATTGAGCATCCTTAAGGTACGACACACAGGCGATTCAGCTCTAGCGACCGTTCTGCAAGGCAGTTGCGCAAACAGATTGTGTCGGCGACTTTGGCGGTGACCGATGTATTTGTCGAGTACAAATAATCGACAAAAAAGGTCGTGGAGCTCAGGGTAGTCAATACGACCGTTAAGCGTCTTATTGGCCACCGTGAGCTGATCAAGGCCTCTTCTTACCTCCAATGAGTTGAAACCCAAAGTCCCTAGGATATAATTGGTGGGGTACATGAAAGGGTAGAAGTTGAAAATTCTTTTGAAAAGATACCTTAAAAAAACTGCATTTTCGCAAGCCTGACTACACGACTACATGACAGACTTCTGGAGGTAATTCGTAGCTTGGCGAAGAGGCACGTCTTTGCTTCTTCGACGTGGTAGTCTAAATAGGTTATCTCAATATCTCTTAGGTACTTGGATAGTACGTAAGAGTACTTAGTAGTGCTGGTCGCGAATAGCACCACCCCATTTCTAACCGTGGGTGTCGTAGAATGCGACAGAGGGTTATTGACCAGAGGCGTCGGCAGCGGCGTCCTTCTAAGTACCATAACACATATTGCGATCGCCAACACATTGGCCGGGCATGGCGATTACGGCTGAACCCCCCTTGGACTTTGACTTTAGACTTTTGACTCCCACTGCTGGGCATAGGTCTCCCGACCTATGCCCAGCAGTGGGAGTCTAAAGGTTGACATGATGATGATGATTTGGATAGTTTCCATTGAGATTGCCCGCCGTGACTGAATTTCGGTCGGCTGAATATTAAAATTTACAGGAGAAAGAAAGAAAGTCACATCAACCAAATGTTACCTACACTATGAGGCTCGCCATTTAAATATGAATAAAAGACAAGGGTGTTTTGCCTTTTGTAATAAATTATTTCTAATGTGTTTCCTCCTGTTCTGTGCTCAAGATATGGAGCCATTTTTAATGTCTTTTGAGTTTAGTTCTGCTAAACAAACAAATCTACGATCTCTCAGTAATTAAATGAATACGTCAAACGAATGATTCATATCATAAATATGAATAATTCAATAGTTCAAATCTTCTTAGATAATAAAAATGAATCGTTGGTCGTTAATCTCACTAAAGCTCGAGAACGGCTGAACCGATTTGACAAATTTTGGTCTTAAAATATTTGTGGAACTCCAGGAAAGGTTTTAACGGTAAGAAAATTCAAAAATCGATTGACAGGACAACGTCTGTCGGTTCAGCTTGTGTTTTATATATCTGTCCACCAATAACAGTTTAATATAGGTACATCAAAAACTTATGCTTATATTAAATTTAAAATTATCGAAAATCGCGAATCATTGGCGAAAAATATCCAAATTCATTATTCGTAAAGTGGGATAAATTTCGTCGTGAGTCCGTTCGTTTTGGCAGGACTACCTGTTATAACGATAAGGTTGATTTTTGTTTGATAGGACTTTGCTAGTGAAGTGTGTATATATATGCGTGTTTGAAGTTTTACTTTCCACTAGATATAACATAATTATGTAATTAGTGGACTGTGTGGTATTCGATAGATATATACACACATTAAGCAGATTCACTCTTAGAACTAAATTAGGTATCTGATTCGTTGCAAAATCTGTGTTACGACGACACCGAAATGCTTTTAACAATTGCTGCAAAATATCTATTATTAATTTTATTCTCTAAGCAGTTACACGTCTCCGTTGTTTGTTTGTAATTTGTTTCTAACTTGCAGTAATGATCATCTAAGAGGAGGAACTATGGCTTCTGGTGATAAGAGTAGGTATTTATTTACTTGGTTTTTGAGTCGACTTGTTAATTTATACTTCCATTGTCCACCGTTTGTACAATTATACTTGTTTCATGCTTATATTTTACAATGTAACTGTGTGTAAAATGTATGTACAAGTTAATAACTATTATTGCTTATCATAGGTTAGTTTAAATTCAAATCTAGTATGAACAAAAAAGTTATTTCAAAGAAAACAAAACCGCCTTCAAAAACTAACTTTTTTCTGTATAAACTTTTTATTTTTCGCTTTTTAGTTGAGATTGCCTTAACATCCAAATCCATTAGGAAACGGCGACACACTTAAATGAGATTGTAAGTCCTCCAAAGATTGAAGAAACTAAAACGTCTAAATATTTTTTTTGGGATTTTGTTGATTTTCTCAAAAAGGGCTGGATCAATTTCGGTAAAATTTATATGGGACCATTTCGGAACAAACCCCTTTCGAAAAAAAAGAAGAAAGAATTTTGTAAATCTGTCTATAAATGACAGAGTTATGCCCGAACATACATTAAAAAAAAAACATCCGAATTGATAACCTCCTCCTTTTTGAAATCGGTTAAAAACCCCTTTTACTTAGAGACAATTAAAGTATGAAGGTCCATTACCGTATCTAATAAAATTTTATGGTTTAAAATCTTCTATTTTTTTACTAAGAATATCTTATAAAAATAAAGGTTAAATCTAGAATCAAGTTCTTACGATACAATTAATTTTGAACATCGCTTGTTAAAATACACGATATGAGAAAGGCAAACTTTAAAAGATTCTAGTTGGACAAGTACCTACAGACAACACTTAAGACTGGTAGGAGTGTCTTAACGATCAAACAACTTGACGTGCCGCGATCTTCGCTATGAAACACTCCTTAATTTTATTGGACAAAACATAGTCTTTGTCCCAGCGAACAAATCGCTCTGGGATCGTATTATTTTCTGCGTAGATTTATCGGCGCAGGCGGATCGAGGGCCCTTTTGTTGGGCTTTTCCATAAATCTTTCTGCTATTTAAACGGTTATTAGGACAGGAGCGATTGATGTCCACTGGATCCTTCGTGGGATAGAGAACACTAAATTCTGTTTTGGATTACGATTGGGTTTCTCGTTGATATTCTTGACGTAATTATAATTGCCATGGGACTTTGGGAGGTAGTATATTATTACTGTTATACTCCCTATAAGTCTTTGTCGGTCGCAATAATTTAGGAACTGCCTAGTTATATTAATAACCTCACCAAAGCCATATACAAAAATAAAGTAAGCAGTTGGCTCGAGGGACCTAAAGCATGCAGATACTGAAGAACTACTTGCTGTCCCGTCATAACTAAGAAACAAGGGTGAAGGGGAACAAGAAGAGCTCCTGTGTACCAGCCGACAGGGCTTCGAAACAGCGAGGTCCTACGGACACGTGTGACATGGGTGGCTTCGTAAAGGCGGAGAGGAAGAACAAGAAGCCTCCTAGTCGAAACTAGTGCGGGACCACGCCGGCAAGGCCCAATATGCTGCGTGCGGTATCACCTACGACGCAGCTGTATGTGACCCGGCTAAATCACACCACGAAGGTTTGAGGAGATCGTGGAGTATATTCGAGTGTAGACCAGCTGGACCTTGAGGGTCGAGAAGTAGGAGTCGCGCCACAACACGAATTTCAAGTCTTTCGTGTTACGAGTCCCGACTCATTATAATTATTGAGACCTTCCTCTAGGAAGACTTTTGGCCGAAGGGCGTCGTGTATCGGCGATTCCGCAGAAGGCTACGCGACACCACGCAGTGCAACACGACGCCGTCCTTTGTGTTCAATAGATTAATAATATTTTTTTGTGGTTTTTATTAATATGTAAGTATAGCCTGTAAGGTATACGTTATGGGTCTTTTGTGAACCGAAATAAATATTATAACTATTCTAACAAATTCTATTAATCCCCCAACACACAGATCTGTGGGTATTTGTGTGAATGTGTGTCTATTAAATATTTGTGTGAATGTGTGTCTAATCAAAAAAGGCTTTTTGTAAATTCCTGTATTCCTGTAGGAGTACATAATTATAAAATGTAAGCATTACCCAAGGAAATAAAATACAGACCTCACATATATATGGTTTAGGCACCAGTCTCCCACAGAATAATTATAGCCATTTTATATTCTGATTTAATACCTCTTTAACGTACATATACTATGGTGAGAAATAAATTATATTTTTTATCAAATATGAGGTGGTACGATGAAGTATACAATTCATATAAATGACATTATACACATTGTGCGTACGTGAAAGGTAAAAATTCAGTTTAGGGTTATTACGACACCCGCGGGAAGAAACGGTGTTACCTATTATGGGAGTACACGGCGAATGGACCATAAAGCAAGGAAAGTTTTGTTTGTTTGTTTGTATGTTATGGGCTGACCTTGCATTATTTGTAGATGGTACAAATGAATATAAAATTTGAATATTACCTCTAACAATAGTAAGACTCTTAGTAGTCAGTATAATTTGTATATCTATTTTTTTTTCTTTGTTGGGTTCCTTTTAAAAGAGTTGCCCTACACTAGGAATTTCTCTTGTATTTTTGATGCGTTTAAAAACAGCTCTGGTGGTTGGTGTGTGTGAGTTCACACATATACAAATAACTAGTGCAGGAACAACAATGTGTAGGTTACAAATTGTTTAAAGCGCGAATCGAACCTGGGATACACAGCGCCTATCGCTCAGTCACTGTGCCACCCGTGTCATTAATTACGTATAACATTGGCAAAGTAATTGGTGACCTAGCGCTTAAATACGAATTTATTCATTATTTTTTTTAAATTTTATATGGTATGCTCACTCACACACCCCTTCCAGCCATTCACATTTAATGGTCATTGCTCAAGCCGCATAATTACCTAAATATTTTCCTTAAATATTAAAGGCTTGCATAGAGGTTTGTAGTCTGAAACAGACATCCTAAAGTCAGTGAATTGAAGTCCTGTGACCAAAACAGGAGTACGGACGGAGTAAGCTGTATTTGAAAAGCGGAAAACTTAATGTTATGCTGAAAATTCTGCCCTATTTAAGCACAATAAAGTACTATTTTCTACGACATAAAATACAAGTTGGACTGTTTTTCTAACAAAAATCAATATTGAAATCGTATTAGTAAGTCAAAACATTGTGTAAGAAGTTCACAAGGACACGTCAAATAATATGTCAGAGTGTCGTGACAGATCTAACACGCCTTTTTGGAGATTTACCTTCGTGATATTAATGTGGAAATGGCGGGAGACGAGTGTCAGGAATTTCGGGTTCTGTCTGTATTACAGATGTAGGCCTACAGCATTAGGACGGTATGTAGATACTTTTACTTTTCTAAATGTGTTTAGAGAACTATGAAACAACCCCATTTTTGTTCAGTTGTGAAAAGAATTCAAAGAAAAACGTCTAGCATTTTCCAAAGTATTTTTTTTTTTATTTGGAAATTGAAATTGTAATAGATAATTGAAATAGTTTTATTGTAGCGCTCTTTGATGTTTAAAGCATAGCTTTTAGCTGTGTCAACGTTGCCGTAACGGTTATAGATAGTTAGTATAGTATTATACTTCCTAGGTTTCCCCCAAGGCAGAGGGGGGTTAAGCCGTAATCGCCATGCTTGGCCGATGCATGTTGGTGATCGCAGTAGGTGTTATGGTACAATATTCCTCTGTCGCCTTCTACGACAGCCACGGGTAGAAATGGAGTAGTGCTATTCTCAGCCTATACACGGCACGGTTTTAAATTAGTTTGAAGTACTATATTTATTTAATTATTGACAGATTGTTGGTTGACTAAAGTGTCAAAATATCGTCAAAAAAGAAATTGTGCCGTAATAAGTAAATTTTGAAAACCTTCCTGTTTCTGGTACCACAAAGAAACACGAACAGCAGTTCTATTTATAATCTCAAATTAATCAAAACAAGACCATGATAAATATGTAAAAACACATTTTTTCCCGGAACATTCGTGGCTAAGATAAAAAACGTGTCAAAAATTTTTTTCAACGAATTAACAAAACACGATAAAAAACAAGTACCTGAGTGTTCTTTAAGAAAATCTGTCCTGCTGAGAGCACTCTGCTGTTATAAATTCACTCACAATTTATCTTTTTGTGGATTGCTTTGCTTGTAATAGCGGCCGGGGCGTGGGAAATTCGGCAAAAACCCCACTGCGCTCTCTCTACTTTGGCGAACAGACCCATTACACAAAACATTATTCCAAATTACATTGGGCGCGTTACGATAATGTTTTTGTTCATTTGATAAGAGACGAAATGTTGTTTTTCAATTATTATAAAACAAAATTACACGGAGCTGTGGGCCTGTAGTTCTTATTGGTCAACGACCGTTCTTTAATAGATTTTCTGTTTCAATTTTCTTCCTAATGATTCCTTTTGTGGTTTTGCTTGAAGTGACTACCTACAGGTTTCTGTTTAGTTTCATTTCTTTTTTAACAACACAGATCTCGGATGTTTCGTTTTATAGTGTTGTTTAACATTTTTTCGTGAACCGCTGTTTTGTTGTAAGTAGTGTCTGCTATTAAATATTTTATAACCTTACAACCTGTTACTGTACGAGCCCCCGGGGTAAACATTTGGTCGGATTTATGGACTGCATCTCGTGCCTACAGAGAACGGACCGACTATAATTTGATGTATTAAGTATTAGTAGAGGTCGCGGTTTGTTGAGCTCGTGTTGTTTATGATAAAGTTGGTACATAAATAGGTAAAGTGTGTGAAGGTAATAAAGATAATATTTCCTTTTTTACAAGACTGTCAAAATTCTTCAAACAAATGCGATCTGACGGATCAAATAAGTTGAGAAACAAATGAATATGTAATAACAAATACATATGACAATAATAAGAAATCAAGTATTATAAAAGCTGACCAAACGTTGTTTTGCCTTAAAATGATTTCTTATCACCTAAGGTCATAAAAAATAGCCTACAACCAAATATAACTACACAAAATTTTCATAAAAATCGGTTAAGCCGAGTTCGATAACAAACACTGTAAAAGACTATATTGCCATAAGTATATTAATTATTTATTAAAATTACTGACAGTTTTTATTGTAAGATTTTTTTTTGCCTTCAGGGCTATTCTGCAGAAATCTTCCTCGGTGAAGTGAACTTGAGGTGAGCTGTGAATGCTGTCATCCTTGAATGACCAATGTTAGGGTTGTACGTTGTTTTATAGCTAATAGTTTTACAGAATTTCGTTTTACATAAAATTGTTCTTATAATTTTGTTTCATAGAATAATTAATACACAGAATACTTACTTTGAAGATTTTTAAATCGTTGATTTTTGTTTCACATAAAGTTTAATGTTAGCATAATCATATCATTACTAAGAATAGGGGTCTCAATTCTAACCAAACCTACTGCGCGTGCGTGCAAGCAGCCATGCAGCATGCAAGCAAGCAAACATGCAGCGTGCAAGCAAGCATGCAGCATACAAGAAAGCATGCAGCGTGCAAGCAACCATGAAGCATGCTAGGAAGCATGCAGTGTGCAAGCAAGCATGCAGCATGCAAGCAAGCATGCAGCTGGCAAGCAAGCATGCATCATGCATGCATCATGCAAGCAAGCATGCGACATGCAAGCGAGCATGCAACATGCAGCAGGCATGGTTTCTGTCACGACTCCGGCGTTGCGGGGCTCCGGCGGTCCCACGCAAGCTTATCGTCGCAGATGGTATTCACGCTCACTACCACACTTTCGGCTTACTGGCCGGCTTGGCCGGCCAGCCTCGGCCGCGGCGGCGGACGTTAAAACCACCTGCTCCTCAGCTCGCGGGCCGCCTCACCCCTCCGCGCCTACGCGGATTTAAATTACACTCTATTTGTAGGGCAGACAAGACTACGTGGTGTCGGTTTAGCAGCGATTCGTTTCTGTCACTAAATTTTGTAGCACAACATATTAACTTTTAGACAATACTTTTGTTATTGTCTATTTATATACATTTTCTTTGAAATAATTCCATGGAAAAATACACTGAACAAGCAATATTCGTTAAAAAATAATTCTACTGTTTGATAAGTTGGTTAAACAAAAAAATGTGGTTAGAAATTCATTGAATTGTGTTTCTGTGAAATATGTTTCATTGAAGTAAATAGTCTTTGAATCAATAATAGTCGAAAAAAAAATACAAGAACCAAACCACTATGAAACATTTTCTGGGAAACGAAATTCTATGAAATTTCTGTCTGCGAAACAAGGGGACACCCCAATGTTAGGGATTGACAGTTCAAGAAGAAGAAGACTTTTACTGAAAAGAGTTACTAAATACTCTTTTTAAAGTCAATGATCTGTGATAAACTTCCTTAGTACAGCGAAACAGTTTCTGAACCTTATAATCCGAAAGTATCCAGCTGGTCTCACTTTGGAAATTATTTACAACGACTACTAGAAATTAAGGTAATAAATAATGTAAGGAATAAGTTATGGCGCGCAATGGCCTCGATACTCTATGGAACACCCACTTTAGGCGGTATTTAGGCGTTTGCCAAAATAAATTAATGTCTCTAACTTTTTAATGTTCATTTAGGATATCGGTTTTGCGATCACCGAAATGTTTTTAATTATGTTGGTTAATAAGGTACGCAAATATTGAGAGAAGGGAATTTTCATTTTAATAAAAAGTATCTATTTTTATAGGTTATCACAACATACTGGCTAAGGGAGAATTTCATCAAATTATTATACCTACTTCTATTAAATCCTACATAATAATATTTTTTGAATTTTTAATTGTTGTTCCATACAAAAACTTTCGGACGTCAATTTTATTCGGCGAATAAGAGACTTAGTAACAAGAAAAAAAGCGTGTAGAGGCACAACAGATATACAGTAAGTATATACCTAGACCTCTTTGGTACACTCTTGTTCTTGATACACAAGTTATTTTTAACAAAATATATTGCATTGAAATGTCTTCAGTATTCAATAAAGGCACCTTATTATCCTGAATGCATTTTCCCAGCTCAAAATACAACAAAGGATTGTGACAACGAAATTGATTTATACGACACTGAAGCCGAGAAGCCGAACTCGGCTCACCGTACCGATAAGCCCTTTATAATTTTGCGAGTAACAGATAGGCATTTCAATAAGATTTCTCTGTACAAATAAAGACGTTGGGCGAAGACTAATGGGGCGTTAATAATTCGCACGAGTCTCTATTCAATGGAGGCCTTCAAGATTTATCACTACAGGATTCTGGCAAACTGCCTCCTGGCAAGCGCTGATTATGCACTTTTTAAACGTTCTTACATCAAATGTTTCAAACGATTACTTCAAAGATTTAAGTTGGAGAAATTAATTCTAAAATTTTCTATTATAATGCAATAGAGAATTTTTTAAATTCAGAATTTTGGTTCTCGACGGCTCTCTGGATTTGTCATGACCAAGCCTTTGATATTTTCTTTGATAGACTTTTAAGAATGCCTTTGTGGTTTTTACGAAACTATTTTTGACAGGTTAAAAAATTAAAATGGGCCTATTTTTTTTCCATGACATCTTTTATCTATGGATTATAAACATTTAGGTACTTTACCTTAAAGTAGATACATTTTATAAATTCAGTAAATGACAGGGTGTCTATGTAGTGTTATGTGAATTTACACATATGCGGGTGGGCGCATACGGTTCGGAAATGTACAATACAACATTATCAAAGAGTGTATTGAGACTGCCGAACCGAATACGCCGAACCGAATGTACCGATCTGCTAATGTGTATAGCGACCCTTATAGACAACATTGTGTCTACATTTACGCATTGTTCGGGTCGGCTTTAGAGCCGGGATCTAGAGCCAATCATGACATGAGAGGTGAAGTACAAATAGTTGTCATCTGTCGACTAATACCTATCTAAATTGACAGATAATGTGTTAAGTATTGAACATTACAGTACAGTACATTACAGTAGAATGAAATTTTGATTTTCAGAACGAATATTCATGAAATGGTTCATGTTTTGCAGTAGGTACTTTGAGAGTAGAGAGAGTCAGGTACGGCATAAATTCCATCGCAATGGTGTGGAGGTATCTATTCATTGTATCTAATACAGCCAATGATCAACTAGGTATAGGCCATCGTCGACACGGTTGGCGCAGTGGCTGAGCGATCGACTGCTGCGCAGCGTGTTGCGGGTTCGATTCCCGCCCAGGGTAAACATTTGTGTGATGAGCATTTGTGTTTGCCTTGTGTCTGGGTGTTGTTTATATATGTATGTATGTATTTACAAAAAAAAATGTATTTGTGTATGTATATCAGCTGTCTGACACCCATAGTACAGGGTCTCCCTAGTTTGGGGTCAGATGGCCGTGTGTGAAAATGTCCCCACATATTATTATTATTATTATTATTATTCACTTTAGACTCTGGTTTAGAGAAAACTAAACTAGTAATAAATACAACACAGTAGATTTATTGTGAACAGCAAAAATACGAGTAGGTAATATTATTGCGACAATATAACCCCAACATAATGTAGATGTTGAACTTCGACATTTCAAACTGTTTGGTTAACACTAAACTAACAGACCTTTAAAAATACTACAGGTAGGTACTATAATTATCAGGGTGTCCGGAACATCGGGACACCTACGTGAACTTACTCTGAAATTCCATACATTTATGTTCGCATCATCATCATCATTTCAACAGTAGTATTTATGTGAAATACGATTCCATGTAATTGGTAGATTCCACAGAGTCCCGACTCTAAACAGTAGATCTTAACTTTAAAAAGGTTTGCAACCCCTGGTGTATTACGTCTCTATTATGAGATCATTACTTACATAAGCTTATGTAATCTAATCTTAGCATCTAAATACGATTATTTATAAAAAGGTTACAATTTATAATGCGATTGTGTCAAATTTGAAATCGTAAAACGAAAGCTGTTCCCCCACTTATTTTGTCGAGTTATGCAACCCCACCCCATTTTTACGCGTCGGTGTTGTAGAAGGCGACAGAGGGACATTGACCAGAGGACCGGCAGCAGCGTCCTTCTGAATACCATAACACCTGCGATCGCCAACATGCATCGGTCTAGCATGGTGATTACGACTGAATCCTCCTTGGGGGAGACCTATGCCCAGAAGTGGGCGACTATATATGACATGATGATTGTTGCAGATGCAGACAAAGTCGCGGATTAAGGGCGCGTATTCGATTTAGCGCAACTCAAAATCTAAACGATTGCTAGAACGGCGTTGCAGCATTGACACACGCTAGTACAATACAATGGTCTGTTTGTGTGCATCAGAAAAAAAATACGCAAGAAATCTAAAATAAATGAGTTTATATAACGGATTGAAAAATATTCTATACTTATATTAAACACAACCTTTATTTTCATAAAATAAATATGTATATCAGTTATGTTTTTATTCAAATACTGGTGAAAAAAAATTGTCAAAGTGAACCGATTTTGTACTTTTTCAACATTGTTTTTTAATACAAAATAGTAATATTTTTTTTTTTGGCTCTGTAGTACACTTTAAGACTGTATATCTTTTTGGGAAAACGCATAAAACATAATATTTTGGCATACAGTAATGGTTGTATTGGTCCTGAAAGTTTACTCTGACGTCTATTTTCGGAAAACGCTATGAAAGGATTGTCTTCGCTTTAAAAACCATAACTAAAAATTATACTTTTACTCTGTAGTTCCCTAAATCAAGACTTAATCTTTCTAAAAGTGATAATTGTCTTTAAATAATCTGCTCACATCACATCATTACGATATTGCTCAGGGCAAAACGCGAAAACATAAAGTTTTCGTCACGAATTGAATACGCGCTCTTAAATAGTAAACTATGTCCTACCTTGGGGTTTAAGATTAGTTTGTACCAAAATTTCATCAAAATCCGTTCAGTAGTTTAGCAGTAAAAGTGTAACAAACAAACAAACTCAATTTCGCATTTATAATAAGTGGGTATGGAAGAATAAAACACAAGATAATATAATACAGTACTTTCTATTTTCATAATTAAGTTTGTAAAGCTTTGTACATATTTAGACTACCAAAATCTCATAGCAAAACATTTATTGAAATCGACTGAAAATTAGCAAATAATTATGGAAATGTCAAAACAAAAAGCTTGTAAAGGCTTTCATCTTCTAATTTAGATTTTAATTAACAAGTATTCCAACTGAATTCCTTCGCCACCATATTATTCGATTTTCATTTTTGTGAACTTTCAAATTTCAAACAATTCGAGCAAATGTAAAGTTGAGAGCACTATTGATGGTCTATTGTTTCTTGAAGTGTAATTTATAAAGAGAATACGATTTATTTAATCGAGTACCTAGGTAGATATTTGTTAATGGATTGGATGTTTCCACAAGGTCCCCTTTTAACGTACACGACTTGTGACATTGTTCTCACATTGTACCCTAGATTCAATATGAATGATGTAACCGAAATTTGTAATATATTATTGATTTTAAAAGAGTGTTCATGGAGTTTCTTGCTCCTTCTTCTCCATAGAAACCTACTGTTCGAAACGAGCAACTAGCTTCAACTTTCTGGCTGACTGACCATGACTATTCAAAAGTACCAAGTAAATGGTTTATTTTAAATAAATCATTTTGAGTTAGAGTTTGAGTTTTGAACCTTTTGTCGTCTGTCTCTTTCTCTCATTAATGTGACCGGCGGCCATCTTGTTTTATGTTGACCATAAGGCAGCGAGTGCACATTTAAATAAAATAATTATTTGTTTTCTCTATGTGGCTAGGCAGATGACATCATCTGCCTAGCCACGCGGAACACCGGCCGTTCCGCATTGCTCTAGCCTTTTCCCAACTTCAGCTGCTAATCATTATCATTATCTGCCTAGTCTTTTATCAACTGTGCTGGGGTCGGCTTCCAGTCTAACCGGATGCAGCTGAATACCAGTGTTTTACATGGAGCGACTGACTATCAGACCTCCACAACCCAGTTACTGGGTAACACGATACCCTTTGGTAAGACTGGTTGTCAGACTTTCTGATTTGTGACTACTCTTAACGACTGCCTAAGATATAATATAATATAATATGTGGGGACATTTTCACACACGGCCATCTGACCCCAAACTAGGGAGACCCTGTACAGCTGATATACATACACATATACATTTTTTTTTTTGTAAATACATACATATATAGATAAAGATCTACGAATGATAGTCGGGATCTGAGTAACATCAGTATTGATAAAATTAGGAATCCTTGAGAAAATAAACCCGGACGAAGTCGTGGGCATACGCTAGTTAAGTAATAAAAGTTAGCGAATCATCAATCACAAGCGTTAACGTAACTGATCTCCCCAAGGTACAAAACGTGGTCTGTATAAACCACATTATCTACTTACTAACATATTTACGTAAATCCGAACTTTGATAATAATTTCCAAGCTGTTCCGTGTTTTTCCTTATTACCCCAACATGTAAATATATACATACAAGTACATCCATGTACCTGTAGAGACACATAAACTTTCGTATCGGTAACAAAAGTTTCGTTTGGCTGAAACAGGGTCGTAACATAAAATTTTACAACAACTTTAGACGTAACGTTATTATGGCTTTTTGATATCTTGCCATATCTAATAATGGGTTTATTACTTGTAATTTGAACATTTTGTTACCTGTTTTATTCGTATACTGATTATTTTTAACCGACTTCAAAAAAAGGAGGTTTTCAGTTCGACCCGTATGTTTGTACGTATGTATATATTGTCCGCAATTATATCCCGTTTATCTGAACCGACTTTGATGCGGTTTTCAGAAAAAATTTGGTTACATTTTGGAGATAGTTTTAGTATACAATAAATATAAATTTATTCAGCACTTTTTGAAAAAATCAACAAACATCAAAACAATATACATAGAAGACGTTTTCGTTTCTTCCATCTTTTTGGAGGACTTTCAATCTCTGTTTTTACTGTGTCGCCGTTTCTTAATGAATTTGGGTGATAAGGAGGCACTAAAGAGTGGAAAAAAAAACTTTTTCCAAAAAGAGAACCGCCGGTCGGTGGCTTTGTTCTGTTTGTTGTTTTGTATTGCCACCGACTTCCGAAACTAAAGTCATGTGTGTCCTGTGCTTAAGTTATTTATCACTTTTTAGTTTTTGAAGGCGGTTCTCTTTTTGTAAAATGTTTTTTTTTTCTATGCGTAACCTTTCCAACTATGTTAAGGTTGGATTCCAGTCTAACCAATTGTAGCTGAATACTTGTGTTTCCCAGTTACTGGGTAACACCGGTTAAGACCAGTGTGACTACCCATATATCGACTGTTACAGAATTACAAATGACAGTCGGGACCAACGGTTTTGTGAGCTTTCCGAGGCACGGAGGGGTCTGAGTATGAAACGTATGGGTACCCATCTACGGACCGACCGCGTCAAGTGTAGTAAGCTAAACTTCATCCGTAGGTACGGCTTGTTAGACTAATGAGAAGTGTTTTCAGGGTTCCGTAATTCAAATGGAAAAAACGGAACCCTTATAGTATCACTTTGTTGTCCGTCTGTCTGTCTGTCTGTCCGTCTGTCGGTCAAGATCTTTTATCTCGGGAACGCGTAGAGGTATCGAGTTGAAATTGAAATCATTACTTAGGTCCACGTTCGCTTGAATCTGTGAAAAAATCTAACTTCTCAGTTTACTTGAAAAAAAGATACGACCGTTTATGTCGAAAAATACGTATTTCGACACTCTCAAGGGAATCAAAATTTATAGGGTACGTTCTGTTGACCTAGAACTATGAAATTTGGCATTTAATATTGTCTTATACTATAAATACAGGGAAAAATCTAAAAACTGTAATTAACTGATTTGTAATTAAACCATAAAAAATATATTCTTTATTTATAACGAGCTTTTGTCCGCGATTTGGTTCGTGTGAATGTCGGTTATCGCGGATGCAGACAAAGTCCCGGATTAAAAACCTTATGTGCTTTCCCAGGGTTCAATCTACTTTCATACCAAATTTCATCAAAATCTGTTCAGCCGTTTCGTCGTGGAAGCGTAAAAGACAGAGTTACTTTTGTCATTTATAATATTAAAGTATTGATATGTACCTACAAATTTGCACGGAACCCTCGGTGAGTGAGTCCGACTCGCACTTGTCTGGTTTTTTAATAATCCCTTAGCTCACACGAATGTTTGGGGGTAGATAATATTTCCAGAAAAACCAGTATCTACCCAGCACATTAATTTTAATTACTATGCTGGGTTAGTATCAAAATTGTATTTTTGTAGTGGTATTTTTTTTTTGATAAGAAGAATTTAAAAACTATTATGACACTAAAATTGTTTAATCGACCTCTATTGTCCCACTTGTGACCGAAAACCAACATTTACATAGTAGTTATTTGTTAAAAACACACAATAACATGAATTTTGCTTGGGTATTAAGTAAATACTTACATAAACACTCGGATATCTATGTGAACAATCGAGTAGTGGGCTCGCAACGGGACACGATCGAGTACTAATGTGACTTTTTCAATTTCTAAGTTTATCCTGAACATCACTGACATCACACAGCGCTTTCAGCGCTTTGATTCCACATTTATTGTGCGAACTGCCAGACTGTGGAATTCGCTGCCCGCCTCTCTGTTCCCTGATAAGTATAATCTGGGTATGTTCAAGGCACGAGTAAACCGGTTAATACTAGGCAAGCGTGTTCCAACTTAGGCCGCATCATCACTTAAGATCAGGGCCTCAAGTCTGCTATTAAAAAAGTGTCAGAATGGTCTATCGTTAATCTACTAATATATTGGCGTCATTATGACTTTCCAATGGTCAACCACTGGCAATCTCGTACAAAATGACAACTGAATGACTTAGGCGGTAATCTGCTAAAATTTTGACAGTTCCTTTGATCAGTGACCTACCATTAGAACGTCATTGTGCAGTCATTGCTTTTATTTCGTCTGACCAATGATTGACCATTATGAATTTAGCAGATTACGAACTGAAATGACAATGGGATTGTGTTGGAGTGACGATATTATAAAAATAGCAGACTTGGCCCCCTGGTGAATTGCGGTCAAACGCAAGCCTATTATGTTACAAAAAAAAAAAAACAGCGAATGAAAACATCGTGAGGAAACCTGGCCTTATCTATATCTATATCTATACTAATATTATAAAGAGGAAAGATTTGTATTTTTGTATGTAACAAATAAACTCAAAACTACTGGTCCGATTTCAAAAATTCTTTCATCAATCGTAAGCTACATTATCGCTGAATAACATAGGCTATATTGTATTATTAAAAAAATAGGGGTCCTTGGGAAAGTTCACGCGGACAAAGTCGCGGGGAAAGTGCTAGTAATTGATATAAGTCTGAAATCGCCAATCCACCTTGAGCAGGCAGGCTCCTCTGTATGAGAAGAGGGCTTTGCCCTGCCGTGGGACATGCCTTGGGATTGTTATTACATGAACAATTTTGGTTTGAAAGCTTGAATAAACACTGCTTACTCCACCAGCTTAACAATTTCCATCGGCCTCTAAGACAAACTACAACTTTGCCCATAAGAATCCACGGAATCAATAAATCTATTGTACTGACATAATTGCCTACCGTTATCTTAATATTAGCTAATATAATACAACAAAGGTACGACCATACAATAGTTAATTCACTACACAAATGAATGGCGCTTTCTTGATGGGTTATCTTTATTGTATTCTGTTCTGTGCGAAAACTAATTTTCGCACTTTCAGAGTGGCACATTAGTAAGGTAATTACGTCGTTTCGATGTGTTATGCGTTTGTTGTTTAACAAAGAAATGGCCACCGTTCTTTCTTTTATTGGAAGTCGCGTAAAGGTCAGCTCTCACCCGGCGCGGAATGGCACGGCAAAGTATAGGTTTGTATAGAACAGCATGTCGCCCCTTCTATGGGTATGATAACGTCTTCCGTGTGACGATACAATTTGAAACTTATTTAAAATTATTTTCGATATTCAAAATAATAATAATATGTGGGGACATTTCACACACGGCCATCTGACCCCAAAATAATGGGTAACCGTTTTTTCTCAAGCACATACACACTGCAATCGCCAAACCCCTTTGCCAAACTTGATTATTTCGGCTTTGTTAATAGCAGTCGTTTTTTTATTCTAAGTAATAATAGGCTTACGTTTGACCGCAATTGGTGAGTTGCGGTCAAACGCAAGCCTATTATCTTAAGTGATAATGCGGCCTAAGATGGAGCACGCTGGCCTAGGATGAACCGGTTTAGTCTTGCCTTGAAGATACCCAGATTATACTTATCGAGGAACAGAGAGGTGGACAGTGAATTCCACAGTCTGGCATATCAAAGCGCTTGGTTCGAAACCGTGGAACTTCAACCATATAGTGATGACGCTTCGCCTTCGCTTAGTTTCATGAAAAGAAGCCTAGGTTAAACCTGGTACAAGCTTCAAATATGGACACGTTTTATTCCTTTCATGTTAACTTTCCACAGAACGATATTAAGCACCTATCAGTGTCGTAAGCTAGCCGCAATTTAATTTTAAAGTTCGTGAGTAAGTATCGCGGGAGGACTACGTGGATTTGCATATTTGTGCGTTTAAACACAGCGGGCCCTCCGCTGGGGAGCGCTGACTGATTGAATTATTAACTGACTGGCGACAGGCCCACAGGTACTTGGTCCAGACGTGAGTCGCGTACGCGCCATGGATTTGCGTGGGCGCTCATAATTGTTATAATTACCCACCGCTGCCTCTCTCCGATAATGGACGCACGTTTGCTGTAATAATCCCCTAGAAGCGTCTCTTCAGAATAATAATGGCGCCACATTGTTATTTATTGTATTTGTTATTGCTTATTGTATGTTCGATTGGTAGGCAATTCCCTAAACAGTCTGTTCTGTTAGAAATCGGTATCAATAATAATTGATACCGATTTGGGCTCGTTCGTGTTTAATTATAAAATTCAGTTTTAGTGAATAATCTGGACTAGGAAGCGGGCTGTCTAATAAAATTTGTTTGCTGTTTCCCTTTTATTATAGGAGGCATTATACTGTTGGGTAGTCCACATGGGACCATCCCCGACTATCAGGCCATAACGTCAGGATCGTTGTCATGTAGGATTATGCGAAATTAGAGGGTTTGATTCTGGGAAACAAGCAATAGAAATGAATGAATTTTGTTTGATTTAACTAATTAGATTGGGAGGCCAGGAACCTTCAGTTGAGCGAATGTACAAACAAGGGTTACGCCAGTTATATTTCATCAAAGTTATAATTGAAATAATTTTAATGGTCATTACATAATCCAGTACAGTTTTTTAAATTGTTTAATAATTAATTCGGACTTGCTGAATTCTGTTGGGTTTTGGAAAGGTTGATTTAAAGCTGAATTATTATTGTACTAGCTTTTGCCCGCGATTTCGTCTGCGTGAATGTCGGTTATAGTGGATGCCGACGAAGGCTCTGATTAAAACGTAGCCTATGTCCTTCCCCAGGGTTAAAGCCATTTTTATACCAAATTTCATCAAAATCGGTTCCACCGTTTCATCGTGAAAGCGTAACAGACAGAGTTACTTTCGCATTTATAATATTAGTACGGATTAAATTAATCGTGAGCTCATTTAATTGTTAAAATAATGACATGGTTAACTGATAAAATAATGGTTTTATCTTGATACAGCAGCAGCTGGTTTACGTAGTTTACTATTGGAGTACCTCGTTTTTCCGGTAATAAATAAATAATCCAGGTTTTTCTAGGAACTTCGGTATTCGACACTATCCTTTTAATTAACGTGAAAGTTTGTGAGAATGGATGAATGAATGGCCGGATGTTTGTTACTCTGTCACGTTACATCGGCTGATCGGAATCAGCTGAAAAGAACACATATAGATATTGATCCAAGCTTAACACACATGATATTTATTATGATTATTATCTTAAATTTGCTTACAGCTGCGTGTGGTCACAGCCGCCATAACTGGCCATGGGTCTTTCAATAAACATTTTTTTTGTCATAGGAGTATCAGACAGCCCACTGTGCAGAGCCTGCCATGGGGGCGGATGAAAGAGCAGCCCATGTGCTTTTGAACTGCCCTGAGGTCGCTTCATACATGGCAAAGTACTTTGGTAACCCAGGTAACCAGGTCAGGTCAAGGCGCTGCTGGCCTTTCTTGGGGAGCTGGGGTGGATCGAATGATTTACTTCCCACCTGTACGCAAAATACGCGCTGAGACGTGGAGTTGCGGACACCAGCCCGTCATACTACTACTACTACTACTTACTTTAGTTTTATCGTGGGATAATAATCGTGGGATAAATAGTCTTCTCATAAACCTCTTTTCTTTTATATAATTATGTTGCGTTTATCTAATTTTGTATTTGCACCTGCCATGTTATTTCTTCACCACCCTTGATTGACTGGTAGACAATGCCTTAGACAATAAGTCCGTCTTTGTACATACATTTGTCACGACACGGTTGGCGCAGTGGCTGAGCGATCGACTGCTGCGCAGCGTGTTGCGGGTTCGATTCCCGCCCAGGATAAACATTTGTGTGATGAGCACTTGTGTTTGCCTTGTGTCTGGGTGTTGTTTATCTATATATGTATGTATTTACAAAAAAAAAATGTATTTGTGTATGTATATCAGCTGTCTGACACCCATAGTACAGGGTCTCCCTAGTTTGGGGTCAGACGGCCGTGTGTGAAAATGTCCCCACATATTATTATTATTTATTATTATTTGTGCATGAAGTATAATTAAATTAATAAATGAACGCTAAAAACGTTTGTATTTAATGTAGAAAGATACAGGTGTTCTATTGTTAAGTACTTTTTTTTCTGATTATGTCAATTCAGTCTCTTTAGTGACCCCGGAGTTTATAGACAGCAAGATCTTGATGTATAATGTAAAAATAAATAAATAAATGAAGTCGCGGCCAGAGGTTAGTTAGTAATAAATATAGTATTAGTACGTAATAATTCTACCATACATTGAAATGACAAGGAACCCATTAAGGAGGACGGTTAAGAATAATAACAATGATTCTATTTGAGCAACTAAATTAACAATAACATCTATTTCATGTTTCATACTGCTAAAGTTTCACCAACAATTGGGTCAATAATAGTACTATTAATATCTAATATTTAGGGCTAAAGCTTTAGTATCTAGGTACGTTACTAGTCCCTAGACCGTCACTCCAAGAGCTAGTAGAGCTATTAAGATAGGGTTTTTGACGTTTAGTACCAACTTAGATAAGTGAATGGTGACGATGTAAGTTAAGGTCTATAACCCAAGTTTTATTACAATCGCCAGGATTATTTTTGCCACTAAATGACTGTAAATACTATCTGGCTGAGTTGTGTTGGTCAGATTGGTAGTCGCTTTATGTAAAACACTGGTATTCAACTGCATTCAGTTAGACTGGAAGCCGGTCGGCTTCCAGTCTACAGTCTACAACATAGATGGGAAAAGGCTAGGCAGATGATGGGTTTATAGGTTAGAATAAAGCTGTGTAAACACTAAAGTACATGAATATAGCGAACACGGAACATTTGGTCCTTACATGGACCTTTGCCTTATTTGCAAAAAAAGCATTAATTTAAAGCATGGAGCTTTTGCTCCCGGTTATCGCGGATGCTGATGAATTCGCAGATTAAAAGTAATCCATTTCCTTTCATTGTGGTTCAAGCTTAATATGTATCAAATTTCATAAAAATCGGTTCAATACAAACACAATATCGCATTTATAATAATAATATAGAGGTATACACATACAAGCAAAGTTGCTACATATCATGTAACACAACTATTGTTCATGCGTAAAGTTGTGTGAATCTCAAAATACGTCTTAAATCCAGCATCTAATAAAGACGTACGGGGTGTTCAACCTCAACAAAGTCATATTTTTTACAGTGGGTACCGATTTGCTTAGAGGTAATGATGATAATTAGGAGAATAACATAAGATACTAGTCAAGTGAGCGAAGAATACTATGAATGGTTAATTTTGAAATAAATATCAAAGTAACTACAGATAATGTTAATTTATGAGTTAATGTAAGTGTCTACCTAATACACTATTTATATTCCAGTTTGTAGAGCAGCCTGTTTAATTATATTATTTGATTAAATTGAGTTTGTCAATCCAGTCCGCGTGTATATTCACATTTCGTTACCTAGTTTCACAGGTTAGCATTATCCAACAATAATCATACACGTAAATTGATTTATCTGCGTGTAAATACCAAGAGAATAATAATGAGTAGCACGCATATTGGCCCACTGCGCATGTTGATAATAAATGAATAAATAATGTTGCCCACGATAATGTTTTATAATAAATTGGCCACTTTATAGCGAAGTGGGTGTCAAGATCACAATGCACACTTGGCGCGATATATCACACATATTATAATGGCTGCAAAAGGCGGCCCAGTGCGGTGCGCGAAAAGTAATTTTACTAGAACCCTACCCATTCCCGGCAGAATACCTCGCGTGGCCTGTATGTGGCGTGACGTGAGTGATACAAGATTCCTTTGAGGTGAAAAGTTCGTTAGGCGACTGTGATTCACGAGTACCTACCAATGAAGTCTCGTCGATGCCGCAGACGGATACTAGACGACACACCGAGTGTTTCATCATGTCACTCACATGTTTGACTACGGAAGCGGAACCTGACTGAGTAAATAATAGATGGACTTAAAATGTTGGTTTTAATTGTATCATGAAACCCACTATGTCATCACAATGCCTCTGTGTTTCCTGTTATCAAATTAAACTAAAATTGTAATCATAATAGAACAACTAAAACGTGATGGCGCCGTAATGTTTCACGATTCAGCAATCCAGATGCGATTAACTTAATTGAACGTATGCGCAAATTATTATTCATATCATACAATTATTCACAAAGTTTTGTATAATGTTGCCGGAATAAAAATGTTAGCACGCAAAGACTTTTTATGAAAACCAGCCGGTAAATAAGGCAAAGGTCCCAGTCGTATCCATTTGTCCCCCCGGAGCATTCGTGGGAATGGGCAAAAACAAGTGAAAATAAAGTGAAAACATTGTTATTCTCGTGTGGATTACCTTGCGTTGTGTTATTCCAGCCGGCGTGCTGTCTCCTCGGATAACAAACTATGGACTTCGCCAGTACCATACATTTAAATTTAAAAATAATTTTGTGACTTGCGGAATACAGAACGAGCGCTAATTGAGTCCATTAAAGTTTTGTGGCGCGAATTATTTTTGTTCATGATTATATTTTCGCAGCTATCTAGTCTCATAAAAAGGGGGAACGTAATTACTTAGGCACATTAATGCCCGTTATTACGGGTAATAGGGTATAATGTGAAAAATTATGTTTGTTATAATATAATTTAGTGGCTTAACGTCCGGTTTCTGGTACGAAAACCAACACAAGAATTTGCTAACAAATAGGCAAGCGCGCGTTATCTGCTGTAATTTGGTAGTTAGTAGACCACCAATCAATGACATAACAGACTACTTTTTATGAGATTCATTTTTTTCCACATAGATTTTGTATGACGTCACTTATTTGCTCAATTGGAAATAGATCACGAAAAGTTTTTAATTTCTTAGAGTTTCTTATTTATTTTTTAGAGTTCGAGTTGAGCCACTAAAGCCCGGTTTCTGAGGTCTTCGGATAAACTTAGGATTAATTCGATATAGTTATCTATTTGAGTGATTTTCTTATTTAACTGAGTGCTCGGAAACGCAATATCGAACCAATTGCACTATTGAATATAGTCCAGTTAAATCACCTCAGAAACTAGGCATAAATCGATGACGTCATGCCGTGCGTCGTGGTGCGTTGCGATGTCGTGTCGCGATGTTTTGTGTTGCTCGTCGTAGACTTCCACAGTCCGACATCGCATCGTGAAATGATGCCGAGATGTCGTATCGTGTTTATGTGTTGGAGCTCTGAATATTTACTGATTTCAAAGCTACTACAAATTCAATTTTACGGTTAATTATATTAAAATGAAACAAAAATCTTTTAGAGGAAAATATTGTATTTTTTTTTTCAGAAGTTTTGTTTCAGAAACCGACTGCACCGACAGTGACATTAAAAACAGATGTTTAATCCTGAAAAAAAAAATTGGTACCTTAGCGTTAAATACTAGGAAACGAGAATTCAGAAAGTCCACTTATGTATGCTATTTGTGTAACGTTTTCCGTACGGCACACGAATTGTGAAATTCCGTTTTGTCATAAAATAAAAGAATAATTTCAAGTGAGTCAACAAAGACTAATTTCTATTCACAGTCCGCTCCATTTTATACCAAAGTAAACTGTGGAGTAAGTGCAAAATAAACTGGGAACAACATTATTCTTGTTGAGATTATTTCGCGTTATCTGAGACGTTTATTCTTTCCGTGCGGACATGACTATTCTGCGGTGTTGATACTGTATTCACTTATTATTTTGTTTTATTACTCTTTTTGTTTTTAAACAATAAATGTTTTTGTAGATATTCATCATCATCTGCTTAGCTTTTTCCCAACTAAGTTGGTGTCAGCTTCCAGTCTAACCAGATACAGCTAAATATACCAGTGTTTTACATGGAGCGACTGCCTATCGGACCTTCACAACCCAGTTACTGGGTTACACGATACCCCTAGGTAAGACTGGTTGTCAGACATTCTGGCTTCTGACTACCCATAACGACTACCAAAGATCTACGAATGACAGCCGGAATCAGCGGCTTTACGAGCTTTCCGAGGCACGGAGGGAACTCGGTATGAAATGGATGGTCACCCATCCACAGACCGACCGTGGCAAGCTCCTTCTCCTTTTCGTAATCATCATCATGTCAACCTTTAGACGCTGGGCTGCTGGGCATAAGTCTCCCCCGAGGGAGGGTTCAGCCGTGATCGCCATGCTTGGCCGATGCAGATGTTATGGTACGTACTCAGAAGGACGCTGCTGCCCATCCTCTGGTCAATATCCCTCGGTCGCCTTCTACGACACCCACGGGTAGAAATGGGGTGGTGCTATTAGCGACCGGCACCACATGGCCTTTTCGTAGATATACAGTGTTTATATTTACAAGAGCTGGTATACAAAGCGTTCGTTTAAAGTAAGAAATGTTAGATATGATGATATCACTGACTTTCTTTCATATCATTCTTTATACAATCCATTCATCTTTTCTTCTTTCTTCCTCGTTCTTTCCACCCATCCACATTTATATTCATAACTATAACATAATATATTTCCTACTAATAGATATTAATTAAAAATTTACAAGTTTCGTCATTACAGCTGAAGCCGGATTTGCATGAAATTTAGCACAAATGATGTTCATTACCTGAATTTTTAGAACTAGTTCTTTTTTATATTTCTTCAGCATTCTTAATATAATTGAGTTTAGTTAAAACCTTCCCTCCCTTGTTTCACATACGTCGCTGCTAACGTCACCTAGGGGCCGTAATATAAAGTGTTAATGCCATCATTTTTCCAGTGCCAGATAGAGACGGAGCTATGCATGACCAATAGCACCAACCCTTTTTAGCAACAGAACTTAAATACTTCATGATACGCCGTCAGTTCTTAATAGGTATGTATAGTGAATTATATTTAGAATTCTTGTCATATTTAAAAACTATTTCCAATTAAATTAAAAGAAAATAATCTTGGAATTACAATCAGATTAACTATATTTAAATAGTCAAGTCGATCTCGACCTTTATTCTAGGAACGTGATGCTTTAAGTAGGTAGCATTATGAATGCTTTATGAAAATCCTATATTTCTGCGAAGCTTTCAGTCGCAGATTTAGGTACGAGGAAAGTTGACTCAAATGTTAATTGTTTTGACATTTGAATCTTAAGATCTATCTATACGAAAGTTTGTAACTTTGCGCTAAATGATTGTTCACGAAGGCTGGTCTTGCTTGCATTTACGTATGTCATCTTTAGTAACATTAACTAACGTGTGTAGGTACTATATACATTGTTGAAGATATCGTTTATTTAATTAAACAATTGAGCCTTCATGTGACGCTTAGCCGATGTGAAATATCGAATCTATTTTGAATAGAAAATATGCATAAAAAGATAGTTTATTGCAGATTTCAGATTTTCTTACAAAAAAAAGTTGTTTTACCAAAACATGTAAATTTTAAATTGGTTCTGATCCGCAACATTAGATATTTCACATAAAAAAAACATTCACTCTTTAACTTTAAATACCACGTTAAAACATATTTGATCAAAGTGAACAAACGATAAAACCTAAAACGTAGGTACAATATTATGAATATTTTTTTTTCGGTCACAGCTCTAACAAAAACCAGAAATTACAAAAATATTTGTATCTCTCAAATAATATTAGCACAGGCACACAACAATTTTTTCTCGTACTAAGAAAAAAAAACACAAATCGCTCTACGCAGCATTTATCTAAAATAATATACAAATGGTCGCAAGTTGGAGGAACTAGTGAATATTTATGGTGACCTATATTCTAGGCGGTTGCTATAGCGGTGTACAATGGAGTGGTTGTCGGGCGTATTTGCGAGTGTAAATTGAAACATGTCGAGAGTTAATTGCGTCCAGGCCGGCGTGGGTGGGCTGTGGATAATCCTGGGACCTGCGACCGGCGACCGACCCCGCGCCTTGCGACCTTTCGCCAAAGATAAACGCTTACCAACACCATAGCTAGTGCGAATTAACAGTGAAAATTGACGTGTTTTGTTTTTGGAGTTTGCATTTAGGGAATTTGTGTCTTTTTGTAATCGAATAAGATTTTTTTGCTCGTGAAAAAATTAAGCTTGGTTAGTGATAGGTACCTTGTTCTCGAACATTATACTGCCTGTTGATCCTTTGGACGCACGCGCGAGTGTTGGGTTCGATTCGCAGGTCGGGTAGTGTTATTGAGTTTTTTTATCAATAAATTTTGGGACGTTCCAGTGAGATGACTTTTATAAACGTTTTACAGAATATTGTTTAAAGCCATTATTTGTTATTGCCAAAACTTTTCCGTGGGTCATAAAATCATTAAGGGAATCGCTTGTCTTGGTATAGGCATGTGAAGAGCAGGGATGAAACACGTGTGACCAAAAATAATAACAATACCAGCGTATAATTGTCCCACTGCAGGGCAAAAGTCTCTTCTCATACAGAGAAGGCACGAGCATTAATCACCACGTGCGCTCAAGGCGGATAGGCGATTTGAGACTTAAACATATTAATTATAAGTTTAGGTTCTCTCAAAATGTTTGATGTCAGTGAGGTCCAAAATTAAATAAACTTGGAAAGTACATAATATGAAATTTCTTCGGTACTTGCTTATGCCCGGTAGCGAACCCAAAACCTCGTGCATGAGACGCAGGTGCCTGGACCACTGGGCTATCACTACATCATGACATGACCAAAAGAAGAAGGCCCAAAGAAAAGATGGATGGAACGTGTGAAGAATGATATGAAAGAAAAGGGAGTCAGTGATTGCATGAAGGTTGACAGAACAGAATGGGAGAAGAATCGTACTGCACCGAGTAACATGAGAATAGTGCAGAAAAATGATGTCTTTCCGTGCACCATAACTTCAACCAGACTCAAGACGGATCCACCGTTGTGGGCACGGTGGGCATGCCCACAACCCCAATTTTCACGAAAAAAAACGTTAGCTTAAATGTGTTATACCTCTAGTCTCGAGTCTAGATGATGCATAGGTTCATAGCCAGCGGAGGTTTGACCCTCAACATTTTTCGCCCGACAACCATTGAATTAAATAACACCTAATTTAAATTTATTAGTGTACTACAATGTGTACTATCTTTTATTTATTTTTATTTTAATTAAAGAAGTAGTAAAAGTCATTCAATTCAGCTCAAAAATTTTTGGTGACCACAACCTTTTTTTAGGGCTAGATCCGCGCCTGACTAGACACTCCAAAGTTCCGACCTTTAAAGAGTCTACCTCATTCCTTAATCCTATTCACTGTCTTACGTGTACGGTGTGTATACAGCAGCGTTCATTTACGACCTGACAAGTTCAAAAGATAAGGCAGTCACTTCTGTTGTAATAAAAACATAAAGGATGTTTCTTTTTTGTTTCTTTTTTTTATTTTCTTTGTGGTTGGCTTAGCTAGTTTAGCTTCACTGTAAATAAAAATAGAATAGAAATAGCCTGTAATGTACCTATGTATGAGTTATTCACTTTATATTATGATTAAAAAGTCAAGGTCAAAAGACAAAGTCAAAGTCAAAATCATTAGAAGTAAACTTAATTTTAAACGTCATTTTCATAATAAAATAATTTAATCTAGTTGTCCATTTTAATAGGTTGTGTTCATATGAAGAAGAATGGGTGAGAAACTCAAAAACTTAGATTTTTTAAAATTAATATTTTGATACGTCGATTATAGTATAATTACTTAATTCATGAATTCTTATTATTAAACAAATGTCAGACTTACTGTTTCTCTTAAATGTTTTAGTTAAGTAAATCAAATATTGAGTATTTCAAACTGCATTGTTATCCTTCGAACTAAATTTTATTGATTAGGAACTGCGACGGCAATTCCTTGAATTTCTGGTTCATTGTGCCATCTGCTGCATTGCGAAGGATTTAACTAAATAACTCGAATTTCGTGCAGGCGGTATTATTTTATCGATTTTGTTATTAACTAGAGCTTCTATAAAGTTATTAAAGTTAAAGAGTATTTCAAACTATTTTAAGGGCCAGACAAAAGCCAACACGCGCCACCTATCATTTTATTTCTTTCACTCCAACATCAGATCAGATATGTGGCCACTTTTAGCGGTTATCAACGATTCTCTTAAATTATCAAATGCAAAATAATGGAAAAATACTCCAAAAATACTACAGGTAATTTACCAGATACGAACATTTTTAGTTTTTTTTAAATGTGATCTGATGTAGGAGTAAAATAAATAAAATTATGGGTGGCGCTAGTTGCCTCTTGTCTGCGCCTTAATAATAATACTCATTGAAAAAAAAATCATTTCATTTTGATGCATTGCGTCTACGCAAAATCGTAGTCCGTAATTCGTAGCACATTTCGTTACGGCGTAGCATACACCGTGCTACGATAGTTCGGTCTATGACCCTGCGGCCTTTTTAATGCGCGAATTGGAAAATACCCACGTGTTAATGCGCGAATTGGAAAATACCCATTTCCAACATAAATAATGATTTCAACTTTGTAGCTCCAAAAATTACCCCTAATATTTTTTTCCAAGTTTACCACAAAACTTTAAAAAGCTAAAATTCTTTACCATCAACCCTAACGCTGCTTGTAGGCCACAAACTTCACCCAAGCCTCCTCACCGAGTGTCATCGAGTAGTAAAACAAAGGCCTCCTTATTACACAGGTTGAGCTCGTCATAATTTCAACAAGTTTATGTGCGTTCAACAAGAGTAATGTCGTACCTGATTTATGTTTACCGGCTGCTGTAGACTTAGGACGGAACAGGTTTATGAATCTTTGTTACCGGAAACTTTAATGTAAGGTGTGTGGTGTAATGCGGATTCTCAGTTGCAGGGCATGGAGAATATACGTTTTGTGGAGAATCTACGTTTGTTAAGTTTATTCGAGAGTGTTAAAATCTATTAAAACGTGTTTATTTGTTGCATTGTAACAAAATACTAAGACGGCTAAAACAAATAAATCAATAAAATGCTTTTTAATGGAGGTGGATTGGTTTCTACAAAAGTAACTAAAAATGTCTTATTAAAAAAAATGTATAGGTACAGCAATTGTACAAATATCATTTTGCATAGGTACTAAGGCTGTAATTTTCCTGAATTCATGGGTTTAGACATACATAGTAATATTATAAATGTGAAAGTAACTCTTGATGTTGTTGATGACTTGTTGATGAATTTGGAGTCTAGATATCTTTTCTGGGGCAAGACATAGGCTAATTTTTAATTTGCGTCATCCACATACATCCGCGATAATCGACATTAACGCGGACGAAGTCACGGACAGAAACTAGCTGATAATCAGATCGAAACCTATAGTGTGAACCTTGTCATATATGTGTGTTTATCACTTGTGAATAAATCTATATATATAAAAGAAAGTCGTGTTAGTGTTACACTATTTATAACTCAAGAACGGCTAAAAGAATTTGGATGAAAATTGGTGGGGAGGTTAGAACCAGGAGACGGACATAGGATATTTTTTTTTGTATGTGTATGGTAGGTGTAGGTGTAGGGGAGGTAAATATTCAAGTAAGTAGGTAGATAGGGACAGCACAACGTCTGTCGGATCAGCTAGTAAATAAATAAAATTCAACTTTATTTTAGCTCTATTTATGAATTAATCTATAATTATAGTTAAAATATCTCCACAAGCTCCAGTAGGATATCCTTGTACTCCGCTACAATGAAGCTGCCTTGAAGGAATATTCCTATAATCATCGCGATCCCCTCCCACAAACCTAATCTCGATCTAAAAATGTCGTCGTAATGTAGGACACGCGCGACGCTGAATTATTCGACTGTAAAAGAGTGATATTAACTTTACCAACTTGCTCTTCACTTGAACTCCATCTTAACATTTCACCAAAATCATAATAGCCTTCTTTTCGCCGTCAATTCCTCAATGTTGACTTTGAAAGACGAATTCAAGAGAATTTGTTATCTTTGTCTTTCAAATCCGATTCGATTCAAAGAAAACCAGAAAACGGTTTCCTATCTTCAAGTATCCGCCTAATAGTAATTTACAACTTGCATAATAGTGTTCGGAGAACATTAACTCAGTATAGGCGTCCTCAACGTTCTTTCATAAGTTTCTCGGCTTCTCATCGCTGCAACTTCATTCCGTTGTTCTTTAAAGACTGGATGCAAGTCAAAGCCATTGCAACTATTCCAAGTGTCTGAAACGGAGCTCCAACTAGAATATTAACTGAGGATTTAGTATTTAGTCGAGAGTGGAAATTGAAACATGTCGGGAGTTAATTGTGACTAGGGCCCGCGGTCGCTTCAGTTCGCGCCAAATTTGGAATTCAGGACATCGACACAATGCAAACTTTAGCTTGTTGTTCGACAAACTCTTTGTTGTGTTCATCGAATAATAAATTTTGCTGATTCACAGGAATAGATGTTTTGATACAAACCTTATTAGCGTTAAACATAATTTAGTTAGACCAATTAAAAATATTCTCACTGAAGCTTCGTCAATGAAAAATTACTGATAGTATATAGGTACATTCGCCTTGAGCAGAAGTGGTGAGTAAACTCGTGTCTTTCTCTGTTTGAGAACACCCCTGCAGTGGGACTCTAATAGGCTAGTAATTATTATAATAATAACACTTGGGGGAGGCCTATGCCCAGCAGTGGACGTCTTTCGGCTGAAATGAGAATGATGAGGAACAAACAAATCCCTAGTTATAACACAAAAAGCACTGAGAGAAACATGTTAAACAGGGAAACAAATGTGCTCGATAGTGGGACGTTAAATTAAACAATTAAATAGATCATTAATGGATGAAGTGCGGATGTAAATGAATTGGGTTTCGACAGTTTTGTTTGTTTTCACGGGTAGGACGGTGGCCCTTGACTGGAGTGTTGGCCGCACTCGCTACGCGCCACCCGTTCGTAACCAATTTTACATTGGATATGAGTGACGAGCGCTGCGCTGTTACATGAAAAGGTACATTACCGAATCCTCGTTAATTTATATTGGCTTTCTGTTAATTGGTATAGACGCTTAATGATGGGGAAGCTATATAATGTACCTATTCATATATTAACGTCCGAAAAAAGGATATCTCGCAAAAAAGCTGTTTGTTTATGAATCGTTATTCATGTTCGAAATTAATTTCAGTTGAAAGGATCAGTTTTTTTTATGTAGCAAAAGTTAATTAAATTCTTGTTGTGAGTATCAAATACATAAAAAACTGATTTTATGATAGGTAGGTACTGAATTATACATTTGGGGAAAATAAATGTATATTGGAGGTACCTACAATATGCCTCGCTTAACAAGCCCGGTTTTATTTTGCTATTAAATTTCATACTCACACATACATAATGCATGTAATTTGTTTGGTTATTTTATCCCAGACAGCTAATCACAACGGCCCTAGAACATGATTAAGAGTAGATTGAATCACTGATATCATTCTGTACAAATATAGGCGTGTTAAAATCGAAATCGCCAATCCGCTTTGAGCAAGCTTGGTGATCAAGGGTGATGCCTTCTCTGTATGAGAAGAGGCCTACCATGCAGTGGGACAAAATAGGCTCCCATTATTATTATTTTCAATTATTCATTGTACATAAAAATTAAATTATATTTTTAAATATTAATAAAAATATATAAAAAATAGTACCGCACCAGTATCGGGAACAGGGTTCAAGCTACTGGGGCTCCTGAGAGAGGAATCTCCTAACAATGCGCGCCGTGTCCAGGAGTACCGCTTTCTGTATCAAACCCTTGATCCAGCTGCCCAACGAGAGCCTCCTCAGTAGGTCGATTCTGTAAAATTAAAACAACAGTTCGCATCTCACATCGCTATTCACTCTCACTTCGCATAAGGTTCAAAACGACCTTGATATATTTGACACTTTGAATCGGGTTCGAGTGCGAAGTGAGCGTCGAAGTGACGGGGAAATTACCTTACAGAATGCCACTCCTTACGTCATCTCATACTTTATCTGTCAAAATCTCCCTGTCAATTTAGTTCAACTCGCTGACACGCTCGCAAGGGTGGCGCTAGTGTAAATTCGAATTATCAACCGAGTTTTTATTAGAATGCCAATCAAGAAACTCACAGCGGATTCAGATTCGAAGTTTAGAATGAGGTCTTACAGAATCACACCCCTGATGTTGGTCGAGACTCTTGGAAATCATTCCATTGGCCGTAACGACTATCCGAACAATGACTGCTGTATTCACATCCCACATGTCGACAACCTCGCGAGCCGAGTCATTTGTTTATTATCTTTCTCAGTTTTCACGAGGTTCTCGTCATGTGGAACCGCTATGTCAACAATCATTGCGCGACTCTAATCGATCTATCACCCCTATGTCAGGGTTATTATTATGTAAAATAGCTATTGGCTGGATCATCCCTTTTAAAAGGCAGATCCTTCTAAAAGTTAATCACGATTTACCTTCGCAACTTGTACCAACAATTTGTAACCCATCTTGTTACAATACATGTTGCGTACAGTTGAATGCGATTAGTTAGCTTGAGATAATTACACATTCCATTTGTCCGGTTAATCCGGGCCTAATCGGATGGCGCTTGATAAGGGTCGGCCCACCTTAGGTGGATACCGGCGACGTCACTACTTTGTATTACCTACCTATGCTTTTATTAACGGGAAAAGATTTTGATCGCTGTTGTCTGATAAATTATTTATTTATTTTGAAGAAAGCTTACAGACTAATAACGTATTCAAATAACAATATTTTCTAAAAACTTTTGCTAATTACAATCTTCCAAATTTATATAATACATTTTAATAACTAGCGATAAGTATAATATAAATAATATGGTTCCGACGTGTATATCCATTCTAGATTGAAAGTGAAAGTGAAGTTTGAAAGTGTTTTATTTTTGAATTTTTTCGTGTATTATTTAAAAATAACAAAGGTATCTTATTGTAAAACTGAGTAATATAATAGAATTAATCTTACTACTATAATTAACGCGAAAGTTTGTTGATTCGATGGATAGATGATTGTATGTATGGATGCATGTTACTCTTTCACGCTCAGACGGCTGAAAGAACATAGCTTAAATTGCTGCTTACTTGCTGCATAGCTGATATAAACATATACAAGGTACGACTGGTAGAGAATGCCTAAGGCATTAAGTCCGCCTTTGTACCTTTGTGCATGAAGTGTAAATAAATAAATAAATAAAATAAATCATCATCTGCCTAGCCTTTTCCCAGCTACATTGGGGTCGGCTTCCAGTCTAACCAGATGCAGCTGAATACCAGTCTTTTACATGGAACAACTGCCTACCTGACCTCCACAACTTAGTCACTGGGTAACACGATACCCGTCTGTAAGACTGTCAGACATTGGTGCCGATTCCCTTGTGCACAAACTAAATTAAAATTAGGCATTTGGCGTCGCTTACTACCAGGCAGCTGAAGAAAATTACGGCGACAGGCAATGACTAAGTTAGAGATGTCAAATTAGTTTTTCCCTTGAACTTCGCAGTGTTTTTAATCAATACGTTCAAAAATGACAACTATAATTGTATGAACATTTTAGATCAAGTTAAACTGACAGCTCTTATTAATATATGTAGGTCTCTATCTTGTTTTATAAAGAGATATAAATAGCTTAAAATTAATTTAGTTCGGGCACAACAGAATTGGCACCATTCTGGCTTCTGACTACCCATAACGACTGTCATAGATCTGCAAATGACTTCCGAGGCCAACAGCTTTATGTGCTTTCCGAGGCACAGAGGGGGTTCTTGGTATGTAATCGATGTTCACCCATCCACGTACCGACTGTAGCAAGCTTAGCTTAACCCTGACCGATTGATTTGTACTGCTTTTAGTTAGCTCCTCCATAAAAAGGTTCAAAGAAGAATCAGATAGGAAAATAAAACCGGACAAGTGCGAGTCGGACTCGCCCACCAAGGATTCCGTACATATTTGTAGGTACATATCCATACTTCTATACTAATTCATACTTTAATCTACTTAATATTTATTATAAATGCGTTTTTTGCGACATAAACGGCCGTATCTTTTTTTCACTTCAACATACAGGGTTAATTTTTTTACAGCATTAATAAGTGACCGTAGACTTGAGTGTATGGTTTTTTCAACTTAAACTCGATTTCAACTCGATACCTCCACGCGTTCCCGAGATAAAGGGTCTTGACAGACAGACAGACAGACAACAAAGTGATCCTATCTGGGTTCCGTTTTTTCCTTTTGAGGTACGGAACCCTAAAAACAAGAAGTTCTTTAAGATCTCATAGTAGTTCATTCTATTTTTAATTAGTTATTCATTTACATCGCAAAGGAATCGTCGAGTACGTAGTATAATTATATAATTATTCACATAGTTGACTACACGCGCCTTTCTGTAATTCAATAATCATGGGTCAAAGGAGACTGTTCTAATTTGTAGGCCAAGTGTCTTGGCCTAGTAGAGAGACACATTAATAAAGTATTATACAGTCAGAAATATCTACTTAAAATGTTTCTGATAGAAAAAATGTAGCAAAAACATGAATATTTTAAAATATTATTTGTACCTATGTATTCAAACTCAGTCAGGTCAGATTTTGATGCCACTATGCAGAAGGGTATTGTTGAGGTATCCCTCTAACCGCCGTTGCCTTGTTGTGCCGGACGCAAATAGCACCAACCCATTTCTACCCGTGCGTGTCGTAGAAGGCGACAGAGGGATATTGACCACAGGATGGATAGCAGCGTCGTTCTGAGTACCATAACACCTACTGGATCGCTAACATGCATTGACCAAGCATGACGATTAAGGCTGAACCCCCCTTTGAGGAAGACCAACCAACAGTAGGCGTCTAAAAGTTGACATGACGATGATGATGATGATCCCTCAAACCTCCTAAACAGAAATAAAACAAAGTATCCACTTTTGCACAATCTCCTTAATGGGTCAGAATTTTTTTTTTCCCCAACGATCCGAGAATTTTTTTTGGCCTAGAACAAAAAATTTGAGAAGGTTAAAGTATAACAGCATTCACAAAACTTTCATAATTCAATCAAACACACCGACATCTTACGAAATTAAGGTCAAATAGAATTCACACTCCATGATCCTATGAACCTAAAAACAATAATAATATGGCTTATTTTTGGAGTTGTAATCCGCTCGCGTTTAAAACCATTAATAAGATGAAGTTTTGTATCAAGGAAAAGGCCTTGAATGATTATAATGTAGGCATATTTAAGAGGAGTTATCAGCCCCTCTTGCAGATAGATACCTATGGCTTTCAGAGTATAGCCATAGATATGGGAAAAAGATCAAGAGGGTAGCCCTTAAATAGTTTTGATGTAGGCTTATTTATAAGGAGTTATCACCCGCTCCTAAAGGTACACCTATGGCTTTCAGAGTATAGCCAAGATATAAAGAAAGATCCATCAACCTCAGTAGTTGACGGTGGCTAATTAGTCAGTAAATCCATCAACATTAGTCATTGATGGGGGCTAATTAGTCATAAACTAAAGAGTTAGTATATAAAAGGTTAAGTAACTTGTACCTAAAAGATGATCGATCTCAAAACGAAATGGCGAGGATTTCATCAAATTTAATAAAAAAACGTTGGTTGGAGTAAAGTTGTAACAATTAATTCCGGTCTAATCGGAAGGTGAATGATAAGGGTAAAACCCGTTTAACATAGAGGTACTTTGGCAGGTACCTTTACCTTTACCTTACAGTTCGAAATATTGACTAGAATATTCTTGCTTATCTTTCATGTTTTGTAAAGTGATTATTTTTTTACTAGTATTATTTGATGAAAAATATCGACGATTTTGAGAAAATTTATGTTCAATATTCAAGTAGCTTTTTTATATAGGTAATTGAATACCGGAGCTATTATGTATTTCTTGTAGTGATGGAGACGGTGGAATATATTTTATAAAACTTAGTAGCTAAAATAACCCAGAAAACTTCCAGAAATATAAATAGGAATAATTACACGTAATCCGTAAACAAAATATAAAAATATCCTTTGAAAGATACAAAAAATAACAAGTAATAGTAACTGAAATAATATCGATGAATGCGACCATTTTTAGGCTACACACTCACCTCATGAATATGATACCTTCGATTTGGTGTGACTCGCAAAACTTTGACAGTCACGGCAGGCATTTCCTTTTGCCCTTTTTATATAGAAATTTCACGGCTAGTAACCGCGAACGATTTGTGAATTTAACACAGGATATTATTAGATTTTCCTCATCTTTTCCCATTTCTAGAATCCACGTTTCGAACGTGTAAAAGAAAATATATACTGTAGCTATATTATTAATCACTAACTGCCGCCTACGGAAATAGGATGTGCCTCAGGGGTGGTCCCATATAAATTTTATTGAAATTGATTCAGCACTTTTTGAAAAATCAACTAATTCCCAAAAAATCTACACAACGTTTTAGTTTCTTTAATCTTTGGAGTATGTCTGTTTTAACTGTGTTGCCTATTCTTAATGGATTTGGATGATAAGAAGGTACTAAAAAGTGATACCAGAGGATGGGCAGCAGCGTTCTCTGTGCCTTTGTAACAACCATACTGCGATCGCCAATCCGCCTGCCAAGCGTGGCGATTATGGCAAACCCCCCCCTTGGGGAGGCCTATGTCCAGCAGTGGACGTCTTTGAGCTGAAATGATGAAAAAGTGATAAACAACTTTAGCACAGTACACACATGATTTTAAATTTAGAAGTCGGTGGCAATTAAAGACAACAAACAGAACCAAGCCACCGACTTCCAAATCTAAAGTCATGTGTGTGTACTTTTTTGTAAAAAAGCTTTTGTAATCGATAAACTAAGATACAGACTTGACTTGACTTGATTTAACAGGTCCAGGCCTAGTTTGGGATTAGACTCGTGGAAATAAATTTTTGTGCAAATTAATTACGACAAGCCAGTCGTAATAACCGACTGGCGGCGACTGGCGGTGCCTGAACTGTCGTTAATGTATTTCCATGTTCACATGTATTTTAACACGTTAACTGCCATGTTTAATCACCGGTGGCTGACAAACTCACTATCTGTTCAGGCCATGCCAGTCACCGGTGCCTAGGATTGCCAACTCTTTGACTGTCAAATATAGTACCTAGTTCTAAAATTTTACCCATAAAAATATAGTAGATAACGAAAAGATGTAAAAAAAATAGTAGGTTCCAAAAATTAGGTAGGTAGGTAGGTACTTAATTTTTTTTTGAAGAATATTTTGTGAATTATTGAATGCATCTGTCAACTTGACATTCCAGAAACGTTAAAAATAGGTATTGACGTTTTGTTTTACGCTTACACATTTTGCAACGAATATTATTGCTAAGAGTTTGATGCCTTTAAAATATAGTACTTTCGCCTACTATATCTTTTTCAAAAATATAGTATGCGGGCCTCTTATATAGTAGGATACTATATTATATAGTAGGGTTGGCAACCCTACCGGTGCCTGACGCCGAAGCTTCAAATTCAAATTATCGTAGTGTCGTTAATAGATACATACATACATAGATAAACAATAACCAGACACAAGGCAAACACAAGTGCTCATAACATAAATGTTTATCCTGGGCGGGACTCGAATCCGCGACACGCTGCGCAGCAGTCAATCGCTCAGCCACTGCGCTAACCGTGTCGTATCTGTTGAACTTTTTATTCTCTATTTATTTTTTTTAAATAGATTTAACACGTTAACTGCCATGTCAGTCACCGGTGCCTGACACCGAAGCATCAAATTCAAATGACTGCAGTGTGACGTCTGGCACATGTAGTGTTATTTTCTATTAGACATGACCCCAAGCAAGACATATTCAACATGGCCTCTTACTTTTTACCCGACTACGGCAAAGCCAAAGGAGGGTTATGATTTTGACAGGCTATGTATGTATGTATGTTCATCTGTTCGCTCATAGCTCCTAAACTGCTTATCAGAACTGAACAAATAAGGTATCGTTAGAAGCGTCTTGATCGTCCGCTGGTTACAGGCTATATGACGTGTCACCGAATCTAATGTGGCGCCCTCAGGCGGACAAAAAACCAAGATTAAAAAAAAAATGAAGACAAGCATACCGTGTTTGGTATCATTGGAAAGGGGTTCACTAGTACTATTCAAATATATAATATTTAGTTGTGACTTGTCACAAATTATTTAAAAAAAGGAAAGATTACCAAATAATTTAAGATACGCATACCGTGTTTAGTATCATTAGAAAGGGGTTCACTAGTACTTACCTTTTTAATATATAATACTTAGCTGTGACTCCAAAATGGTTTAAATAAAAAAAGTTAGTTTAAAAACTAAAACCCGACTACAACAAAAAGTGATCTAAAAAGTACGAAACAAGAAAATATTTCACACAGAAATCAAGACAGGTACACAATGGTCAAGGTAAGCCGTGGTTGCATGCCATTATAATTCATGTTCAACGCACTCTTATGGGATACAGGCATGCAACCACCAAATTTAATTTCTTTCCAAATAAGTATGTACATACTTATTTGGAAAGAAATTAAATTTGGTGAATTTAGTAAATATACTTTAGCAGTTAACGTGTTAAGTGTCAAACTTAGATTAATAACGCATAGAAGGACAGTCTCTATACGCTGCCTTCGAAAAATGTACGCTACATTAGTAGGTTATGTGTGAGTGAGCGGCATGTAATTACGACCGCTGACACTCACACAGACGTAAATAAATGTTGCTAGGAAATATAATTTTCCCTAAAATCGGGGAAAAATTAATGCATGTGGGCCATAGTACGATTACATGTACAAAATGTTACGTACGTAATGTTAGTTGTCAATGTGGTTTTTATATTAATTAAAATACAGTCACATTTACTTATCGTTATACAACGTTATAAAAGTTTTAATTGTTGTTTTTAACGTAACTCGTACTTATACTTAGAAATTCATTTGTGAGTCCATGTCGCGTATCTATTTAAATTAGTTTCAATGTATACGCACCAAACATTTTAATATATAATAATATCTTCGTTGTCATCCCATCAAAATATTATTTACAGTCGTATACTTACTCGAATTACTTGGTAACTAAAAATGTACTCCACATAGCATACCTATAGCATAGATAACACAGTGTCCGATATTTACCGGATACAACAGAATTAATTTACGCTTTCAGTTGTTAAAACTATTCAAGGTAAAATAAAATTCACTAAAAACCTGAATATCGCCAAAAAAACCAGCAGATCCATACCTACATTCATAAATAATTTTATTTATTTATCAGGAACAATTTATATTGTGTTTGATACAAGAACATAACATACATCCTTATAAATATTATTAATATAATTATCTAAAAGTGTACAATTATTCCGAGTAATACGAACATAAATGTATGGATCAGCTGTTGGTTTTGACCAGAATAATACAGTAGACTCCAACAGCGTTAGTTTTAGAATTATGGGTAACTTTTCCGTACAACACTGGCAACACTTCATTGTAATAAATTGGGTTATGAAAATTTTTATTCGGAGATCGATTTATATATAAGTAATAGATATAATGTTACTATTTACATGTGAAATGTAATTTTATCATATTTTTTATGTTTACCGGTTGTGCTATGGCAGTATTTTATGCAACAATTTTAAAATATTTCTTGCGAGCTCAACGGAGCGTGATCTTGAGCACTGACGGCTCGCTGCGACTACTAGACCATCTATGGCCGAGTATGAATAGGTACTCGTACTTTTGATGCTCGTACTAGGTTTCTATACGTTATTATTCTAAGGTGTCAAATAAATGATTTTATTTTTTATTTTATTTATCTATGCGGTAAATTACATTTTATTCCGTTCTGTCGTTTGAGTGTGATTCAGTTACAAACATACAAACAAACGAATATTTTAACTTTTATTAATGTCTGTAGGATAGGATTACACTGGTCACTAAAACAAATGAATTGTCCACCGCTAAATATACTGAAACCTCATTTGTGTGAAATAATTCTAATTAATATTAATTAAGCTCAAAAGCTGTGTGACATTTCACAATTTTAATTACCTTTTACATTGGATGCTGTTTATTACATTTTGTGATCAGTTTTGTGATTCAAATTGAAAGCAAAATTCACTTTGTAATAAAATTGTTTTTTTTCAATAATTTTGATTCAAATTTTTATTATTTGTAATGGATAATAAGTATTTCCATTCCAATACACAAAAATGTCCATACATAAAAAATCAAAAATGGTTTTTTATTTCATACATTTTTCATCCAATAAAAATAGGTAGTGATATAAATCTATTTAGTAGGTACTCATATTATAAAGAGGTAAAATTTGTTTGTATGGGTTATATCCGATTGAATAAAATCTTTCAGCAATAGAAGCTTCGTTATCCCTGAATACTATAGGTTATATTTTTAACCGACTTCAAAAAGGAGGAGGTTCTAAATTCGGTTGGTTTTTTTTTATGTATGTACATCGATTACTCCGAGATTTATGATCCGATTTAGGTGGTTCTTCTTTAGTTTGATGCGGGTTGCCATTTGGTCCCATTATTTAGCCCAGTAGTTACTATTTTATGAACATTTTTTTATTTTTTATATATTTATTTTTATGTTTGACCATGCATAACTTTATTCAGTGTAGTCCGATTTCGATGATTATTTTTTTAATTGATAGTTATACCTCAAATTTGGTCCCATAAGAATTTTAAGAAAATATTCTACCCCTAAGGGTTGAAAATTAAGGAATGACAGATTTTTTAAGTGTCGCCGTTTCGTAATTAATTTCTATGATGAGAAGTAGGCACTAAAAAGCGAAAACAAAAATTTTTAAACAAAAAAGACAACCGCCTTCAAAAAGTATAAAATAACTTTCAATTCGCAAGTCGGTGACAATACAAAACAACAAGCAAAACCAAAGCCGCTGACTTGCGAATTGAAAGTTATTTTATACTTTTTGAAGGCGGTTGTCTTTTATTACTTATCAAAAAGTTAGGGATTAGGTAGGGGCTATATTTGTCATAAAAGATGGATTTAGCAGTCATGTAGCAATTTGAATGTTAATATTCATTTTTATGTAAATTGTTATCATCAAGAATATGAACCAGGTCTGATGTTGTTGTTGGTGGTTGATGTTGAATGTTTATTATTAATAAACCTGAGAATTGATTGATAACATTTTATTACGTCACCATTTTGCTTAAGCAAATTTGTATTAAATCAACTAGAAATAGAAAATGGCCACCATCCAGTTATAATTACTTTAAAAGATCTTTCACTAGTGAGATAGGTACTTAGCAGCAAAAACGTGACATAATAATACGTATTACACGAAGGGTTCTGTAGAGGTGTGAAGTACATTTCCCCAGTTATGTTGAAGCCCCATGTTTGAACTAAACTATTCTTATCTTATGTGATGAGAATAGTTTACACGTTCTGGCGACGTCCCATGAATGTCACAACACCATAGAGTTTCCTACACTCAGTCACTGCGCTGGCGACCAAAGCTGGCATTGTATTCTTGTTAAGTTTAAAATGATCATTTAATATATTTTATAAAGAACTAAAATTTAATTTTAAATACATTATTTACACGAATAATAAAAAAGAAAAGCCTATAAGTATTAAACCCCCCCTTGGGGAGGCCTATGTCCAGCAGTGGACGCCTTTCGGCTGAAATGATGACGATGATGATGATGATTAAACTAAAAAATAAATGTATATAAGCATCAAAAATTCTTACACATCGCCGGCATCTGGGCATGTGCCCAAGAGACTGGCTGCATTGCCACGTTGGATGGCAATGCAGCCATCCAATGTGTCCGAGGTAAAAAACAGGTCTTGGATCACGGGAAATGTCAACCAACCTTAATGGAGATGACCACCCGACTCCACGACCTGAGAGTTTCAACCCCAAACGGATCGATAAGAAAATAAAAAAAGCTTTCAAAAACTAAAAAGTGATAAATAACTTTGGCGCTGGCGGTGGCTTTGTTGTTTGTTGTTTTGTATTGCCGCGGACTTCCGAAACTAAAGTAATGTCTGTTCTGTGCTAAAGTTATTTACCACTTTTTAGACTTTGAAGGCAGTTTCCTTTTTTTTTAAAAAGTTTTTATTTTCTACTTTTTAGTATTGCCTTAACATCCAAATCTATTAAGAAACGGCGACACACTTAAAACAGAGATCGTAAATCCTCCAAAGATTGAAGAAAATAAAACATCCATGTATGTTTTCTTGAGATTTTGTTGATTTTCTCAAAAAGCTAAACCAATTTTGATAAAATTTATGTGAGACCATTTCAGAATAAACTACTTTCGGACAAATAAAGAATTTTGCAAATTTTGGAAAAAAAAAGATGATGGGCTCCTCCTTTTTGAAGTTGGTTAATAAATAAAGACCCGACTTCGTCCATATGGAATTCAATTATACCATAAAACAAGTCCTACCACATGTACCAGCCAGCACATGAAGCTACTACAATCTGTCACATTTCTTTAATCGATTTTCAACTTTATGGTTAAAATATAAGGTTCAAGATTGATTGGGAAAATGTGACTGTTTCGGGTAGGTTGACCTGCTGGCGCCTGTACGTTGTCATTGAAAGATTTTTTGTAATCGGACCAGTATTTCGGAGATACCTCTTTAAAAACAAACAAACTTTATCTCCTCATATTATTAGTATGATGGCATGATGATGAAGTATGAAAACTTAAAATTTTAGAGCCAGTATGCATTTCAAGCTACATTACGACGCCCGTATTTGTCTGCTAACTCCATAAGTTTAAAGTGACACGTCATAAGATCGCGTTCCCATGTAAGACGCGAAGTAGTCTATAACTTTTTGCAGTTCAACGCGTTCGGAAGCAGTGTAAAAACCAAGGCTGCCAACACGAAAATAACTCATGTGTTGAAAGACAAGAAAATGTAATAAAAATATTCAGTGGAGTTGAAAACAAAAATATGGGACGGAAAATGAGAACAGAGAGGAAAATCGCATCACTTACTCTCACGCCACCTTACTGTGTATTTTTTGAGAGTTTATTGAATAAATGTACATAATTTCCCTTTGATGTTTTAAAAGGGCTTTACACCGGCGACGTGGCTGTTCTGATACCTTACCGTCTACTGACAAATCTGAAATAAATACTTGTTGTGCAGAATTTGGGTAATGAAAGGAATATATTCCGGTTTTATCAGGTGCCATGTGGGCGCTTTTTCATTGAATAGCAGGCCTTTGCCTGCCTCTAGGGCGGAAAAAAGACCGAGTAAAGATAACCATACTCGGTTTACAATGCGTTAATTATTTTAGGCTATTAAAACAGGCTTCCACGCATTTCTTTTGTAAAGGGTATTTTGTACTTTTCAAGTTACACATTCCAAATACCTAGTGAGACCTTTATTTAAACCAGAACGGTTTGTTGTCTATTTTTTTTTAAACATAAGCACTTCTCGCCCACAAAGGTACTTATAGGTAGGTATATCTACTTAAATCAAGCAAAAAAATAATAATTCGGACCAGTCCACTTTAATTTGGTAGGTAGGTACAACGAAGTATATTTACTTTGTAGCTGTGTTAAATTCTAGTGAGCATAATATTCCAGGTGACATAAAGTTTATTTTTAATTAAGCGCTTTTGAATTTGGAATGAATGCAGAACTTTATGCTGTGTATAAAATGCATGCACATATTAAACTTTTTGTTCATGTACGATGTTGGAATATGATATGGACCATAAATAATGGTACATAAAGGTGTGGTGTGGTATATTCATTTTTTTTACTGATTTGATATTTGATGATGTTGACTGTTATAATAAAAACTAGCTGATGCTGAAGGCACGACTTTTATTTTTTTTGCAGGTAACCTATTTTTTTTTTCTAAAATAAAAGTAGCTTAAGTAACTCCTTATAACATCAATTTCTGTCAGTGAAAGTCCCGTTAAAATCGGTCCAGTCGTTTCAACGATTAGCCGGAACAAACGGACAAACAGACAGACAAAAATATTTAAAAAAGATTTTTGGTATTAGTGACCATTTTTATTTTTATTCTAAACGGAATATTGTCAAAAGTAGGGCAACAGTGAAATCATTGTAAAAAATATGTTGAGATCAAGAAGTAAGTTTGTACATTTAAATGATATCAGCTACCTGAATATAAGAATATTTTATTAAATCTTGTATTACACTTTACAAACAATATCTGTTAGAGACATTAAGTTTTTATTAGTGTTTAATTGTTTTCTGAAAACGGGTCAATATTGCGTCCCGAAGCATCCTTCGTGGACACCGGGACGGAGTACTGAATAAAGGAGCAGTCCCGTTCAAATCGGGACGTATGGTCTCTTTATATTAGTACTGTATATTTTCGTTTGCATTTGCATTTAGTATAAAGCTGTTATTTTGGCATTACAAACAGATACTTCAATTTAATTTACTTGTTTCTAAGATATGTACAGAAATAAAGTCAAAGAAATGGAAATTAGCTTTATCTGGTTTGTAATATAAGTAGATAATTACGTTTGACGAAGATTGTTGTTACATATTCTTCCGCATAATTGTGACACACGCATTAAATGTTATTTTAGAGAAGTTCTATCTTAAAATATTATTAGTTAACCTTTTGACCGACATGTCAAAAAAAGCAAAAACGAATCCTCGGAGCCAAGTTACGTCTGAACGTATAGAAATCTGTCATGTAATCATAACTGTATCGTGCTGAGCACTTTTTGGTTTGTAGTCTGTAGACTGTAGATATAGGACTGTGGCGGGCAAAAGATCAAAAGGTCCAGGGGTGTCATCTACGCCATTCTGAAGTCGATGCAAAATCGCTGAAATCAGGAAATTTTTAATATAATTTATAACTCACTTGCTGACCTGACAGGCGATGTCCTGTCCTTATCTATCTACCCTACTAAACTACCTACCCTATTCTACCCTACCTACCTACCCTACCCTACCCTATTCTACCCTACGCTACCTACCTACCTTCCTACCTACCCTACCTATCTAAAATTTTCTATCATACACACCTTCTCCTGACAATAAAGAAAAAAAAAAAAAGAATTATCCATTGTCTAGCCGTTCGGAAGTTATGTGCTTACATACATTTCGGCGATTCATTTTAATATACAAAGTGGGGACAACGATACGACAAAAAATTAAAATACTGGTAATACTAGTTCATAAGAATATTTTGAAACTATCAAATAAATCCTAAAAACGAAATTTAAAAAAAAAACAGATATACTAAAGAGCATATAAATGTAACCAAAATAAAACACCATATATATGAAATATTGGTTTTCTAACTTATGAGACGAGCGGCAACTTGTGGCGTCATAATTTAATATTATTTATGCTCAATAAAAACAATTACACCAAATTACCAAATACTACCATGATCCTTTTTGGTGCTATTGCCATCCACACCCTGTATATAGATTAACTATTTTAATTAGGTACAGTCAGCAAAAGAGATAGGTATGCAGGGTCGTCAGATATAGTTATAGTTTACTTAGAGACCGATGGATGTTTTTGAATAAAATAAAATTAGATTAATAGAGAATAAACATTTCAATGTTTTCATAAAATTTCATTCGAAAACATCCATCGGTTTTATAGAGTGGCACTTCACTTGGCGTATTTGTGCAAATATCGGCTTTATTTGGATACTACAAAATCGACTTCATTTCAATAATTATAGGGTATAGTTTCTAAGTAAACTTCAATCATTTCCGATGACCTGCATACCTATCTCTTTTGCTGACGGTACGTACCTAATTTCGAGAACACAGTTTCCATACATAGGTTAGTCGGACAGGTATCACGTCAGCGGTGTAGAGTCCGGCGGCGACAGATGGTGGCCTGGCATTATTCTGGAACAATTTTATCGCCACAAACTGCACTCGTCTGCCAACGACTTTGTTTTCCTACTATCTGACGTTGCTTGTTTCATGAGATTTGCTATCCTCAATTTATTATGGTTGCATGTTCTATTGTTATTTTAAAATGAAAGTTGTTTTGTTGTAATTGATACGTTTGGTCAAGTATATTCACTACGACTGAACCACTTGGGGGAGACTTATGCCCAGCAGTGGACATCTAAAGGTTGACATGATGAGGTAGGTACACTATGAACAAATAAAGGTATTTCTTTTGTAAACAAATAATTTAGTATTTTCAAATAATATCTTTTCATTTAAAATTTTAAGATGACGCAACCAGCTTAGATTCTGTTAGCTGACAAAAAATTCAATATCGTCTTTTGTTCGATAAATAAAGTGAGTTTGACCCCTTCATTCGCGGTGTTGGTATTTGTTATCATAATCCCCTTTGGCCGATATTCGTCATGTGTCGGGGGAGTCTGTCCGGGCGCGGAGCTACTCTCACTTCCAAAGTATTTGTTTCTTTTCTCAGTCGTCATTTGTTTTGTGACAGGATTTCGATGTCTCAAATCCGTGAAGATAATTGAAACGGAATATTACGTTTTTCATAGGATCGGACTTTGTACGTCAAATTCAGGCCACCGTAATCTTGTCAACGTTTGTATTTCTCTCTTAATATTATGGGTATATTTTTCAACATCTCAATATTGGGAACATTCGAGAGATATGAAAGAATAAATTATAAAGAAACTGCGAGAAAGACCGTGTTCTCTTTGATTACACATTTCTACAGAAATAAAAAAAAATCCCTACTTAGATACATTCGCATTCATGAATACGATTTCCGTCAGGAGTGTTTCTCACAATCTAAATAAAGAAACGAGTCTAGTTTACACTTAATGTAATATGCATTGCTTGACAACAAGCGCCGTGAGAGGCTGCTAATCTAATCCGCGGCTTAGCCGAAGAATAATGAAACACTCGCACTCACAGACACCGAAATAAATTTCCCTCCTGAAGACTGTTACGAGTAAAATTTAATAAAGCAAATAGGAACAACGTTACGAACTGGGATGCTTAAGCATATTTTAAGAGATTTATAAGCGGCGAAACAAAGCGCGTTATTTACAATTAATTTAGAATTATGTACGTAATGAAAAGTGTTAGTATGACGGCTGTATATCGTTATTTGTGCCTATTATAATAGGGAAAATCGACATGAAAATCGTAATGAAATATTTTGTAACGTGTTTTTGATGTAGGCTAAATTCGATTACACATATTATTTCTCGGAGAACATCGTATTTTGGTTCGGAGCGGTTTTCCTTGTTGAGCTTTTACTTTATTATATATTTACGTTTCTACGTTGGAGGGTATTAATGTATTGTTTCATTAAAATGGTTTCTGCTTTCAGATGAGGTCAGTTGTTTCCGCAGACGGACTTTACGGAGAACTCGTGTCGGTTTGCAATACTTAGAGAGCAAGGAACAATAGACACAACTATTCTAGGGACGATACTAATGATTTGTATTAGTTTACAGTTACTTAAATCTAGTAGGTTATCTTTGTTTTAGTGACGTTTGTAGTCATCATTACCATATTACTCACCAACTTTTCCCCGCATGAATTTTGTTGATAATAAAATATAGCCAATAGTACTAATACATAACGTAGCTTCTTATCAGTGAAAAAAATTTCAGAACTGGAGCAACAGTTCTGGAGACAAGCGCTGAAACAAAAAAATAAACAAACGAGCTAAGTATTCAGTTTTATAATATTTGCAAGTAATAGATTAGACGTCAACTGCTGGCATGTATTAGTTTTAGATGTTAAATCAAAATTAATTTAGCATAATTTTAAAAAATCTGGTATATAAGTCGAACGCTAACAAAAATTTGCTAAATAGGAAAAAGATTAGTCGTTTTAACTCGACGGCACTTATAGTCAAACTCTAGCTCATTTCAAACAGCATCGAAACATCAAACAGAGGTGTTAATCCCAAATGTATATTATCACATATTATCAGAGTTTCGAATTGGATTCGTTCGCTTCAACTCTATTAAAAGTTGGCGACACTGACGTCAGGTCATGCGGCGCCGGCGGCGTCAGGCGCAAATGTTTTGTTCAAACTATGAATGTCGCCGACACATTCCGAATATAGTTACCTACCGATTTATTGTTCTGATTTTAAATATTTAAAATAATTGTTTTAATTTGTGTGGAAATGATAATTTGTGTGCCGGTGACATTTTCGATCGGAAAATTGTAAATTGTTTGGAAAATGAATGCAATAAAAACTGTAGATTTCATTACGTACTTTGTAAGTTTTTCTTGATCACTGATATCGTGAGGCAACCTTACTTACAATTAATATAAGTCTGAAATTACTATAACTGATAATTATTAGAAGTCTGAAATCTCCAATCCGCTTTGAGCGCACGTAGTGATCAATGCTCGTGCCTTTTCTGTATGAGAAGAGGCCTTTGCACGTGGGACAATTGTTCGTTCAAGAAGGTTTTTTACAAAACCTAGTGGCACAATGTAAAATAAACCGGACATGTGTGAGTCGGACTCGCCCACCGAGGATACCGTTCAAATTCCGTGATTTGGTCACCCATACAATTATGACCGCGAATATACCTTGATGATTGATTACGTACAAAGACTATATTTTTTATGATTTATTTACAAATGTACAGTTTTCAGACTTTTCCCAGTACTTGTAGTATAAGACGATATTACTTGCCAAATTTCATAGTCCTAGAACTATGGGAAGTACCTACCCATTTATAAATTCTGATTCGAGTGTCGAAATATACGTCTTTTGCGGCATATACGGCCTTATCTTTTTTTCACGTTAACTTAGAAGTTTCATTTTTTCACAGCTTTAAGGGACTGTAGATTTGAGTAAGTATATAGTTTTAATTTCAACTCGATACCTCCATGCGTTCCTGAGGTCTTGACATCTCCTGGGGTCTTGACAGACAGACGGAGAGACGGACAGACAGACGGAAAACAAAGTGATCCTATAAAGGGTTCCGTTTTTTCGATTTGAGGTACGGAACCCTAAAAAATAAGATATATAAAAGAAATAGAGCCTTTACAATAAGTTAGGGTCAAATTGTCTACTACGAAATACGTAATACCATTCTACCGAAGTAGTTCGGGTATCACAACTTGACAGAAAGTATTATTTTTACCTACTTTGTACAAATAAGAGTCGCCGCTTAATACGAGGTAATTTGGGTTCGTGGAAGATATTATTTTTAAGTTCCCGTCATCCAAAAGGTGCCGGGACCCTATTACCACACCTACGACACACTATACAAACGAAACGATTAAATTACCTACACTACTACCAAAGTAACAGACTGTACAAATACGTGCGTGTGTGTGCGTGTCTACGCGCCGCTTGAACTAAAAGCAGTTTCGAAAGCACGTTCGACGGGAAGAGGTGAAGAACAACAGTATTTCGGAGGGAGGCGGGGCGTGTTGCTACTGTACGGTAGTACGAAAATTTATACTGTTCTATTACTAAGGGTGTTACTACACCAATCGATCGATCATCGATCGATGCCATCGGTCGACATCGATCGACGTTGATTGATTGGTGTGGTAGCTTTGGCTGATCGACGGACACCATTCGACTAACTAATCGATCGATTGCCGGTCGGTGGCATCGGTCGACGTTGATCGATTAACTCCGGCCATAATCCATCACTAATAATAATCAAGCATCTCGATCGACGTCAACTAATCCATTCTACCATCGATCGATGCCGTTGATCGACGATCAATCGATTGGTCTGGAAGAAACTATCGATCGACGTCGACTATTCCAATCTACCATCGATCGATGCCGTCGATCGACGATCGTTCGATTGGTCTGGTAACACCCTAAGACTTCGCTGTCTGTCTATCCATCCGCCGGTTTCAGTGCTCTATCTTTCAATTGCAATAGGTAGACACTTGACATTTTCACAGAGTGTGTATTACTAAAATTCTTTCCACCGAATTTCAGTCGCGGCGGCCATCTTTTGGGTACGAAATCGCTTGACGGCACGGTTAGCCCAGTGGCTGATCGGCCGCCGCGCTGTGTGTTACGGGTTCGATTATTTGTATGGCCTACAGATAGTTGTTCCGGGTCTGGCTGTTTGTGTAGGTGAGTTTATGTTTGTAAACGTACCCACGATACAGGAAAAAATCCTAAAGTGGGGCAACGTTCTTTAAAAAAAATATCAATTGATATCAGCCAAGTACGCATAAGATACTATAGTGTACAAGCGTGCACTCCCTCTTCACTCAATCTCATGTCCGGTGGGACGGCAATCTGACACGACCGGAGAGAGATCAGGCGCAGGACCAAAGAGAATATAATAAAGTCTTTGCGCAGAACCAACGACTTTACGTGCTTTCCATGGCACGGGAGTGTTACACCGCCAACTTCCAAACTCCGGTCTGTAACTGAGATAATTTTAATAGAAAAAGCTTTTTTCACAAAGAAAAAAAGAAAACCGCTTTCAAAAACTGAAAAGTGATAAATTACTTTAGCAGAACACACATTACTTTAGTATCGGAAGTCGGTGGCGGTGGCTTTTTTCTGTTTGTTGTTTTGTGTTGCCACCGACTTCCGAAACTAAAGTAACGTTCTGTGCTAAAGTTATTTATCATTTTTTAGTTTATGAAGGCAGTTTTCTTTTATTGTGAAAAAAACTTTTTATTTTCCGGTTTTTAGTATTGCCTTCATATCCAAATCCATTAAGAAACGGCGACACACTAAAACAGAGATTGTAAGTCGACCAAGTATTTATATTTCCCTTTCTCCATAAAAACAAGAATGAGATAGATATTAATACAAAAAAAAAAAATACAAAAAGTTTATTTTTATCTCTCACATAAAAACTTACAAGGAATGTGATAATATACATAAATCAATGTAAACAAAGTGATTTTTATAATCTATGTGAGAGACTGGTTTCTGTACTAGGAGACCTGTATGACAGATTACCAGCCTCTCCAGACTCCGGAAAATGGATGACAAGCACGGGTAGTACAACCAATTAATAAGACCTGTCAATTCAAGTTGATCTTATAAATGTTCATACAATTGTAGTTGTCATTACAGAACGTACCGTATTATTAAAAACACGGCGAAGTTCAATAAAAAACTAATTTGACATCTCTAACTTAGTTCTTATCTGCCGCCGTCCTTTTATTTACCTGCCTCGTAGGCAGAGATTCCAATTGTCTAATTATAGCTTAGTTTGTGAAAAAAAGTAGATAAAAATGTTTAAAAAATTGGCTAATGCGATTTATGTAAACATTTTTACCTTGAACTTTCAACATCATTTAAGTTGTTCGTAGAATCTAAACAGTCACCTATCTACTATAATATTATATGAAAACAATAACTTTTTAAGGTGTTTCACTACTTATAATTTTATTTCTAAACTCAGTGTGACACAGAGAATATTATTATAATGTTACAGTTTTTTGTCCTAACGTTCTTGCTCCAGAGCTAAAGTATAAGTGGGGTGGTATTTTTTTTTATTTACAAACTTTACCACCGTCAGCGCCAGGAGAACTTAATTTTTTCCTAGTCTCTAAGGAATACAACAGCAACCATAGTTAATGCAGGCTTGTATTTTTAACGCGGGTGTCTTAAAAAGGATTATTCTTAGGCAAGATTGAATAGGTTTTTTAGGTTAGGTTTACGTAAAATTTTAGGTGAACAGACAATTTTTTTAAACACTTATTATTTTTATTATTTATTTTCAAGATGATGAAACCGAACCACATATTGGTTTCATCATCTAGCATCTATACATATAATAAAACAGTAAAAAAACTGTGTCTGTACATTGAATATATTAAAAAAATAATAATTGAGGGGGGTTTAGAAACAGTAATAGAGCACGAATCCAAAAAAAAAAGTCTGTCTGTTTGTCTGTATGTCTGTTTGTCTGTTTGTCTGTTTGTCTGTTTGTTTGTACACGCTAATCTTCGGAACTGCTGGACGGATTTGAATGATTTTTTTGTTGTTGTATAGGTATTAAGTCTGGGCAACATATAGGCTATAATTTATCTTGGAAACTTGAACACCTGATGCAGAACCGCAACAGACCAGCTAAACTATAAGAGATACAAAAATGGTACCGTAGCAAAAATTGTTCCACGTGATGAGCATTTTCTGCTGAGAGAATAAATTTGAAGATCTGGAACACCTGATGTGGAACTCCAAGAGCCCAGCTACACCATAACACATACATTAATGACGTCTAATAAAAGTTGTTCGGTCTGATGGGCATTTCCTGTTGACTTATAAAAATCGAAGATCAGAAACATCTGACGTGGAAATCAAAGCTGTAATTTTTAAAATTTAACTGTAAAGCTATCACTAATTTCGCTGTATATTATAATAAGGTGGGAGTACCTCCACGCGGTGAAGGCGGTAACAGTTTAGGACTGATTTTTGATGACGATGGTATATCATTGAAAATTTGACTCTACTGGCCAAAACTCCCATTTATTTTTTTATTTTATTGAATAAATATGCCTTTGGGCTTAAAGATAAAGATATATTTACTGCATAACTGTGTACATTAAGTTCTTATTAATATAATAAACATTATATTTTTAGTTTCAACAGTCTACCCAAGAGAGAGAGAGAGAGAGAGAGATTTGAGTGTTTAATTTCTTTTTCCATTTACCTTTGTGACACGGTAGCCTACCCGGTAACGCAGGGGAGCAGTCACTTAGACGTTTCAGATCTTCGATTTTGCCGACCCCGTTGTCGCTGGCATAAGCAACAGGATCCGCGTACGAAGTCGCGGGCAGAAGCTAGTATATAAATAAATGTCTTTATTGCAGATCCAGGATCAATAAACAATTAAAAAAACATAACACTAAATTAAATCATCAAAAGCATGCATACATTATGAATATTAAGCAGCTATTAAACTGGCAACTTTCTTAACTCCAAATTCGTCTATATATTCAAAATTTCAACATATGTGATGACTTTGGGATCTCGTACCTTAACTTAGTAAACTTGGGATAGATAACTGAAGATATAAGAAAAACAGTGACCTTTACCTATACGCATGAAATTGAAACGTCCATTTTCTATTTTCGGTGAGCCGATAAAACGAAACAGTATACTAACACCCACACGACATCTTTCTAATTCCTTATCAAAACTTCGAAAACAAACGCAGTGACACGTAAAAATCCTATACTTTCAGCCTCATGAATAGTCCCCAAAGTCACTCGACGAGCTATAGAAAGAGCAATGCTCGGAGTTTCTCTACGTGACATGATCCGGAATGACAAAGTCGGAGGTAGAACCAAAGTTTGTTGGAATTAGCAAGTTGTCGCGGCACGGGGCAGTCCTTTAGATACGAGGAACGAAACCACTGTGGAAGGAAGCTTTTTGAGTCACGATCAGGAATTGTTCATGACCATTTCTAAAGGGAAAAATGGTAATTTTTGAAAAAATGGTCACTTGCCAAGAAGTGTCTCCTCTGTCAGTCTGTTTTATTCGCAAACCTAACTAGATTTTTATTTATTTATTAATATTAGGATCTCCAAGAAAAGATATACATCAAACATTACATATTGTTAATACCATAAAGTAGTTCATAGGTGTACCTACTCCTTCACTTACAGTACCTTAAGTGTCACCCTTGTTGACAATATTAAATATGTCGGTTGAAAAGACAACATCAAAATGAAAATCAAAAAATCTCCTTGCTATAAGGATAATTTTGTAGTAATAACCATCTGACTTATCATTAGGACATCATTATGATGATGATGATATCATTTTGATGATGATAATGATTATATTTTCATCATAACTACACACACGCGCGTGCGCAGACATATTATTGATATGCTTCAGTTTACAATGAAGATATTTAAATAGAGTTGAAAATTGCGTAATTTGGTGGAAGATAATAAATATTGCATGGAATTACATCATGCACACAATTTTCAACTGTTTATGGGCGGGTTGCTTCAACTATAGTTTACTGACGGGTAATAGTAAAAATGGCGCTTTATGATCGTCAAACCAGAAAACACAAAATGGTGGCCTTAACGTATGTTAAAAAGTTATTATTACCATAACCGATGCTTCATCCACCAGTCAACATCATTTTGTGTTGTCAAACAGCGACGTCAAACATCATAATATTATGGACTCTGTTTTTGAATAATTTTGATTGACGGATTTTTATGTTTTGTAACAATCCGTTACATTCAACGAACGTTAAACATCTCACGTGATAGTAATTTTTAATCGTCCGTATGTAATGTTAACCAACTGTTCGAAACGACACGCCCTTAGGGAGGTATTTTAGCTCATTATCAATTCTTAAATTAATACTGCTTAAATATATTGCTCTGTTAGTGCTAAGACTTACGAGTATAAAATCAATTACATGTTTCAAAAGTAAGTTAATATGATATAGACAGCTGTAAAAATGAACAAAATATTCTAAAATTTGACGTTGTTTGTTATGTTCTTTTCCCGTTTACACACAAGTTCAAACCCTTCCTGTTTAATTATTGCGCCGCGCTCCCGGAAGGGCATACGTTAATTGCGGTTCTAACACGAAAACATTACTTAAACCTTTGAAACCCGACCGCGTGGTTCTATTTCATTGTTCACTACTAGGTACATTTGGTAGGTTTGAACTAACAATAACGGGTAACAATGTGTGTACATATCTTTGTGACAGGCACACAGGTCTTTTACACAAATGGAATAAACACCGAGCTGTAGTATAAATAAACAAAAGCTTGCGACTTTACACTAGGATTTTTTTTTTTTAGGGTATGATTAGGTACATTGAGGTGTTGTCATAATAGAAGGCGACTATGCGATCATCGCGCGAGTAAGCGAGGCATAAATTGCGTTGTCGCGCGATAACAAAAAACTGGTCTCCTAGTAGAACGCGACTACGCGATCATTGCGCGAGTAAGCGAGGCAAAAATTGCGTTGTCGTGCCATGACAAAAAGTGATGTCATAGTAGAACGCGACTACGCGATTATCGGAGTAAGCGATGCGAAAATTGCGTTGTCGCGCGATAACAAAAACTGGTGTCCTAGTAGAACGCGACTACGCGATCATTGCGCGAGTAAGCGAGGCATAAATTGCGTTGTCGCGCGATAACAAAAAACTGGTCTCCTAGTAGAACGCGACTACGCGATCATTGCGCGAGTAAGCGAGGCAAAAATTGCGTTGTCGTGCCATGACAAAAAGTGATGTCATAGTAGAACGCGACTACGCGATTATCGGAGTAAGCGATGCGAAAATTGCGTTGTCGTGCGATAACAAAAACTGGTGTCCTAATAGAACGCGACTACGCGATCATCGCGCGAGTAAGCGAGGGAATTGCGTTGCCGCGCAATAACAAAAACTGGTGCCTAGTAGAACGCGACTACGCGATCATCGCGCGAGTATGCGATGCAAAAATCGCGTGTTCCCACGATGGCAAAAACTGGGTGTCCTAATAGAAGGTCTACGCGATCATCCCGTTCGCTCGCTCCCCCACGACGTGCGATGCGACGTAGTTATCACGTGAATTCAATTAGGACACCTATTCGATATCAGTATGTTTGACCGCAGATTCGTACGACTAAAATTCGCGCGAACTTGCGCGAACTCGACTACGCGATCATCGCGCGAGTAAGCGATGCGAAAATCGCGTTGTCCTGCGATAACAAAAACTGGTGTCCTAATAGATCGCGACTACGCGATATTCGCGTGAATCCAGTTACGCAGTTAGCGTGGCATGAGCGCTAACCGACGCGATGCAAGATTATCGCTCGAATTCAATTAGGACACTTATTCGACATCGATATGTTTGATCGCACGCCCGTACGAACTTACGCAAATTAGGACACCTATTCGATATCATTACGTTTTATCACGGATTCATACAGTCAGTTATAGCAATTACCTGACCCACTTGTGCATAGGGTTGAGATTTTTTAGAATACGAATCGATAGGATTTTATAATTTCTTTTATATTTTATTTACTTTGATCAAAATAATGGTAAAAAGTTTTTTAAAATTAAAGAATTATAAAACTTGCGATTGTCCGTATGGTGTCGGACGTAAAGAATAGCACCACCCATAATATCTTCTCGTGGGTGTCGTAAGAGGCGAATAAGGGACTCACCAGGGAATGGGCAGCAGCGTTCTCTGTGCCTTTGTAACAACCATACTGCGATCGCCAACCTGCCTGCCAACCGTGGCGATTATGGCAAAACCCCCCATTTCTTGGGGGAGGCCTATGTCCAGCAGTGGACGTCTTTCGGCTGAAATGATGATGAAAACTTACGATGATCGCGTAGTCGCGTTCTATAAGGACAATGCGTTACAAAAGATCTAGTATTCTAGATCTAGTATTCTGTTAGCACAGTTGGCGCAGTGGCTGAGCGATTGACTGCGGTCTGCTGTGCTGTGCTGCGCGGCGCGGCGCGGCGCGGTTTTTGTTCCCGAAAAGAACAAGTATTTGTATGGCCCACTGGTAGTTGATCGGGCTTTGATTATTAGTTGATGTATATGTTTGTACACGCACCCGCGGTACGGGACCATTTTTTAGTGTGGTACTGTAATAGGTATATTTTATTTAAAAATAAATCGATAGGTCGTGCATAACTTTCTCGCAACTAAATTCTCCCCGTATTTCTATTACCATGCGTTTTCCCAAGAAAAGGCATTGATTACATAATGCCTGTCATATTCACGTGCTTAGCACACATGATTGAGTTAAGGGGAAGTGCCTGACTTTGACAGCCTCACGCAAACATGAATATTCGCGAAATCTTAAATTATGGGTCGATGTTACCGTTTGTAAGCAATCAATTAAGGGCAAGGCGCTTGTAATATGAATAACGGTATTATGTACTTTTCTTGAAGCAGTGTTCTTTATTATTATGTAGGTCATAACAATAGAAGTTTATCGGCTAGCTCCGGAGTAGTTCCCTTTATTTACTGTACACACGTTTGTACAAACTTATGAGAGACTACTAGTTGTGCTAGAAGTTCTTGTGTAGGTATATATGGCTGTGGAAGTACCATATGACGGTGCGTTTTCTTGCTAAACTCTCAGATGACACAAAAATGTTTTTCTTGCTAAAGTCTAAAACATTTTCTATTTACTAAAAACCATTAATATAAAATTGAGAATGATAACAAAAATATATTAATAAAGTCAGACACTTAAAGTTATAACTTATTTTATATTTTCGTCTTTAGTAGTGAAGAAAACCCAAAAGAAATAATATTATGAAGATAGCTTTCTTTATAAAAGGTGTTCGTTTTACTGGACTCAATTTATTTCGATATGAATCCCGTTTTACATCACATAATTTCGTTAGATTACTTGACAGCAAATAGCCTTTAAAATTTTATTATGTATCTTGAGCGTTCAAATAATAATAAAGAGCTTATGGCAGGTAATAAAAAATCATGCAACAATATTTTTTTCCAATTTATGTTAACAACTTGTTTTATAACTCAATATCTGAAGGCTTAGCGATAACAGATTTACACATCAATTATAACTTTTCCAGCCATTCGTTCGTTCGGTATGTTTCCATTCGACTTCGGAACGGATTTTCTTTGTCATTTGATAACTTGTGTTGTGTGCGACCTAGAATCCCTCCGAAGTTAAGATTTATTAGAATTCATTTTAGATCCTTTGTAACAAAATCGCGTTTTATTTACATCAAAAGATGATATTAAAATATCTTCACTAAGCCGTCCGAAAATAGACTACTTCAAAACTTTTTCCATTAACGAGGGAGAACCGTTTGGTACTGCGGTAAATAAATAAATCAAGTGACAGCACATAACAATTTAGCTGTCAAATGTTCAGCGTCAGATATTGACGGGTTCGTAAATCATCGTTGAAAAATTTGCCAGTTACTGGTGAATGGGAGACTTGTGCGGATTATGCACGCGCCATTAGCTCAGTTCGCGCCTTTGTGTGGGACGCTTCGTGAGCTCGACTCGGACTCATTGTGATTCGAAAAGGCCTGCACCCTAGACAGACTTAATTACACGCGTCTGCATTTTCAGCTTCAATCGAGTGAGTAGTACTCCGACCAATTACATTGTGTACTAAATGCGGAGAGAATTTAAATTTAGAATATCAGACGCGTCTCGTGTTTGCAGATTGGAGAAAATTAAATACATACTGTATACTTATCGTACTGTTATAGGTTTGTTTTGCTTTTAATTATGGGGCGATGAACTTGGGTGTTTTTGGAGAATCTTTGTGTACCTTATCAAACACATTCAGCGTACCATTTAATCCTGTTTAAGCACCACTTCAGTGGAAATTAGTTTTCATTGACACCTACACCAAAATACTTGGCTTAAAATAAGTGTTTCTAACCCTTTGGAACTTTACACCCTCTGAGTCGAGCTTGGCGAGATGCTTTCGGGATGCACTTGAGTGTCGTTTAGACAACGTTTGTAGGGAGTATCGCTAAAAAGAAAATAATGACTTTGCTGCTTTTATCCTTGGCTTACACCTACCTTCAAACAGGAATACAGCAGAAATCGTTCCAGTATCAGTCTAAATATTTCAGTATCCGTGATTCAATGGACCAATATCCGTCTAAAAGCTAAAGTTAAAGAGAAGTCCATGCGAATGTTGACGGAGGAAGTCTCTGCTGGCAGTGAATTGATAATAGTGGCACATTCAACTGTGTTGCCGGCTGAATCGCGTATGTGCCTTCTAGTTAGGTACTTATATTTAGTTTTAGAACTTGATATACCAGTTCGATGGTCTGAACTTAACTAGGGTTTGCAGTGATAATGTAATTAATATTGATGGCGCTTTTAGTGAGTATAAATTTTTGATTCACAGTAGGATTAGGTAGGAGTCTGTATTAGTTTTAACTTAGAAATTCAGACTAGGTATCATTAGAACAATATCCTACTGAGTCTAACGGCCAAACCCAATTACCTATTCTATCTCTAATTTTGGCATACTGGTAATAGAAAAACCTATCTGTCTGTGGTTATGATGTCCCAATTATGTATAAGAGAGTAAGGAATCTTACCGGCACACGATATCTATCGATGAGAGGGTCTGTGGTTTACTACGGATAACTATTTGTATGAAAAAGCCAAAGTATGTGTCCCAATGACGTATTGGCAATTATTTGTTTGATAGGGTGGTAACTAATGGTAACAGACTTGTTGATCCCCCGAATTCTAGGAATAAATGGTTTGCTTCTAAAATATACTTTATTTATAATCTCATGAAACTTGTCCTACTCAAGTTAAAGTACCGATTTTGAAATAGTACCAGAGTTAATCCCACAAGGAAATTGCTTTTGAGGTCCAATAACATTATAACCTATAACAAACAATAAAAACCGTATCGATCATATGAGCTAATTAACTTGTACTGAATTTGCATATAGATTCCATTTAAATAAATCAACAGCAAGTTATTTACTCAACGAAATAATTCCAAAAAAAAAATCTTGAGTTTTAAATTGTCAATAAGGTACGTTTAATTCCTACTCTCTAGCCTTACCGCTTTGTTTAGCAAAATGTAGTCAAATCTTGTATAATGTTCGAGTTACTCGCAGAGTTTTATAATTTATGTAAACTATAACTAAATCCAGTAATTTAATACTTTATACATACAGAAGTTTTTTTATAAAAATTACGTTGTTTGTGATGATGTTGGTTGTAACGAAACGCACGGGAGGGCCACCCCTATATATTGTTTCCGTCACATAGATGACCGTTATTGATGAATGTGAAACACCGATCAAACATAGATATAAACATATGGTCTTCCAGCAGTAGTGATCTACATTTCAGTGAAGGTAGGTAATTGGTTTCAGCCGTTAGTAGGTAATAATTATAATAGGTTTTATCATTATTCATTGTTGTAGATGAAGTGAGCTGTCATCAGATTGTAGTGCTTTGTCAATCCTTAGTATCGGGACAGATGACAGCTCACTTCACCTAGGTGTTCACCGAGCGAGAATGTAGCAGTATAGACATACAGATCCAAACATTTATGGTTGTAATTATTTATTTGTACTACACGCACAAAGGTACAAAGGCGGCCTTTAGTTAATCAACTGATTTTTTTAACGAGTTCATGATGAACAATTTTTCAGGGTTTTGGCAGACAAAAGCTGGTAAGCTTGACGATAGTACGGTTTGCGGTGGCTGAGCAAATGGCTGCAGTGCTGCCACTTTGCGAGTCACGGGTTCGATTACAGTATTTACTAATATTTTCAACTATTTGTTTACACACCCACGATAAAGAAGAAATTCGAAGAGTGGGGCAATGTTTTTTCTTAAATAAAAATGTTTTTTTTTTTGTCATAGTTTTTCCACTAGGACAATGAATCCGATACAAAATACATTCACACCTTATGACAGCTATTTTCAAAACTAAAGCGGTTTTTTTTTGTTATTTCTCTAAAAAAGGAGTAAAGCTAAAGACTTCGCAGAGGTTTTCCCAAGTTGTTCAGGGTATAAAGAAAGTTAGTCAGTTCAAGTTTAAAGAGTCAACTGGGAACTGCTTGTTTTGGTGCTTGGTACGCGACTAGAAATCTGTTTCGACTCATGAACTATCACTATTTCAGATCGTTAAACCAGATACTTTGATGCTTTCGGTAACGTAGCGTTTTTTCGCGGAAACACACTTTCCAATCCACTTTTTCAGATGAAAAGACTTAAAATATTTAATCTAAACTTTTTGTCATATCTTTCAATAAGTCTTTTTTAAATTATTAATAAAAAAAATGTTCAGTATAAATGCGAAAAAAACACTTAATAAGTAAACATACAGTGTGTTTTGAATACGATTAAGGTACCTCCTGTAAAAAATAAATCTGAAACCTTTTAAAAAATGTGTACATAAAACAAAAGTTACTATGATGTTTAATAAATTACCCTTTTTATAATACAATATACCTATCGTCAACAACCTGCTAGAAAAGTCAATGATCTTCCAAAGTTATGGCGCTATAGCTTGACGCAATATTGATCAGCTGCAAAGATATCAAGTATTCGACATCCCAAGTATGTAACTTAACACTACACCGCTTTAAACTCAAACATCTTATATGCAGCTTAGACTAGTTCAGTCGCATCTAATATTGATGCCCGTTTCAGAAAGAGAGAGAGAGAGAGAGATAGAAATAGAGTGATGCTCTTTACAAACACACGGTGAGCAGCCAAATGAATGCAATCATTTCGTTCATATGACAATTATTATTGCCATGTCCAAACCGCATATATTTGATCCAATATTGGTGATACGGAAATGTGTTTCAAAATTGAAAAATATTTTAATTGCCAATACAAACAGCTGGTCGTTGTTTCGGCCCGACATCGTTTTAGTGAATGTAGGTACTCATACATTTAAATGATTACTTGCGATTTTCAATTATGTGGGTACGATTCACAAAGAAGTTGACGGAAATTAAAATCGACTTTTCTTTGTTTTGTTCTGAGGGCTAACCAGGAGCGCGCGAAATAAACGTTACATTAATTCGATCGATTTTCAACCGACTTCAAAAAAGGTCCTCCTTTTTTGAAGTCGGTTATCAATTCGTCTGTATTTTTTTTTTATGTTTGTTACCTGATTTCTTTGGACTGGGTGAACCGATTTTGTTGATTCTTTTATTTTTTTTATTTGAAAGCTAGTGCTTCCCGTGTGGTCCCATTTTAATTTTGTCAAGTTCTGACCATGGCATCCATGAGAAAACCGTATAAGTCTTAAATTTACATTAAGTATGTGTGTGATTTGTTACGCGATTTCTCCGGCAAACGTAAACCGATTTTGAAAATTCTTCTTTTTACGGATAGGGTATGCTTCAGGGGTGGTCCCATATAAATTTTATAGAAATTGTCGCGCCCGAGGACTATGCGTTAACGAAATTGCGCGACAAGCTTTTAAATCGCGTAAGAATATTAATATACTGGTTATAGATAATTTATGTTTATGTATCATACTTCTACTGATGACACTAATTGTATCGAACAGTTAAACTGAACATTTTTGTAGGTTGTTACTTATAAAGTTTAAGAAACTACGAATTTTATGAATGTCTTAGTTTATTTTTTTAATTTTTCGTGCTTAATAAAAGCTTGTTTTTAAAATATTTTTTTACCGTTAATTTATTTGTAAAAAGCTTTTTTAAATTGTTCATACCTGTTTCACATGTAGTATATATTTAGTTAAAGAGTTTATTTATGTCATTGGCGATACAGATTTTTTTTTTGTCGTATGAAATTAAATCAAAATGTTGTATTATTCCAGTTCGAAAATCGACTTAAATACTTTTACGTTAAAGCGCTAGGGGCTATCTACTGTTGAAATCGATGTTGTAATTGTTTGCGTTTTAGAATTTGTTTAGCTTAAGTAGGTACCTATTCCTGTGACTACAGGATTAATTACGCTACCTAACTATGGCTTTTAATTTTATTTGAGAAAACAAACAATCGTACATTGATTGTTATATCTAAATACTCAGTACCTATGCTATAAGTAAATGTATAATCCACTAAGTTTTCCACATATTACTAGCATATATATTAGAAACAGTTTTGGTAAAATTAAATAAAATCAATATAATAAATTATGACAACAATACTTTTTTTTTCATTACCTTAAAATCGAATGGTTATTGCATACTTAAATACTACACAATAATAAACAATTTAGAGCAAGACGATTAATAATTGGCCCTATCCTGAAAATCTGCCAATCATTCTCACGGGGTATTGTGTTGCCCTGTAACTGGGTTGTGAAGGTCAGATAGACTGTCGCACTATCTAAAATACAGGTATTCAGCTGCATCCGGTTAGACTGGAAGCCGACCCTAACGTAGTTGGACTAGGTAGATGATGACCTAACTATGTGTGCCTCACAAAGTGACAAATAGTTTCATATCAGCAGGATGGAATGAGCATTCATTTGTCCATTTTGTCGATCGCCTCTAGCTATCTACGGCCAATGTGTCCTGTCATTATGATGCCACAATTGACGATCTACTTCGGTCGACTGTTTTGTGTTTAGAGCAGCATACATGTTGGGAATCTATACAGAAAAGAAAAGTATATTATATATACTTTTCTTATCTCTCTCTTTTGAGAATTTTTCTCAATCTTTTTCTCAATCTATTTTGAGAATTTCAGCCATGCGAAAATGACTTTAGCCTGGCGTCTTCTTTATCTCATACCATGATCTATACTAATATTATAAAGAGGTAAAATTTGTTTGTAAGTTTGTATGTAGGGGGTAATCTCCGAAACAACTCATACGATTTCAAAAATTCTTTCACCAATAGAAAGCTACAGTATCCCTGAGTGCCTGAGTTAAGGCTATATTGCATTGTCAAAAAAAAATTGAGATCCTTGACAAAATTCACGCGGATGTAGTCGCGGGCAATCTGGCCTCCTGGTACATAAGTGGCCCTATGTACTAGGAAACCAGAAAATAATAGAAAAATTTGTTTGTAAGTTTGTAAAAAATTACGCGAACGAAATCGTGGGTAAAGTGGTAGTATTGTATATAAATAGTCACAATTTTAGGTGATTCTAATCGACACTTATGCAGAATTTTTATGGTTATATATCAGCCTCATGCCGTCCACTGCTGAACGTAGGCCTCCCCCAGAGATCGTCAACCAACCTGGTCTTGAGCAGCCAGCATCCATCCGCTGAAAGACACCTACAGGTCGTCCAACTCTACGCTTGCCCAGACGCGGTCTTCGCTCTAAAGCGTGTCTGCTCCATCTACCGTCTGTCCACCTGCAAACGTGGCCGGCATACTTCAATTTTAATATCGGTGACTTTAGTTCTCTGGACTTCATTGCGGATTCTATCCACCAGAGATACCCCGAGCATCGCTCTCTCCATGGCACGCTGAGCAAACTTGAATTTGTGGACCACTTTTCAGCAGCGTAAGTCATTACTAGTAGGACAGGACGCACTGGTAAAATACCCTGGTCTTGAGGGACTGTCTGTGTATTTTTCAGAAACACACGCTTCCAGTACTACACTACTTTATTGAACGAACAGATTGTCACTAACCCCTAAAAACACAAATCAAGTTTATTCAATTAGCAATAACACATTCTACTCGCCTAGTTTAATATGTTCCTAATCAGTAAACGGTAGGTACGATAGGGTTGCCCCACGTTCCCGTCTTTCTAGAATGTTAATTATCAAGTAACCCACATCTATATAGCAGCGAGTTAGGGATGGACCGCTCCTATCACACGTGGACCAACTTTCAGGGTTGCTACCTAATAGTTTTAATTAAACGTTAGTTAAGATTGCGCGAATAAATTGTGTTTAAATGTACTCTTGTACAGAGGTGTTAATATTTTGTTGAAAAAAATAACTGCGAATGGGTCTAAAGCGATAGATAAGTTTTTGAATTTAAAGCTGGAATCGTATTAGTACCTACTATGTATTTACTAACAACACCTTGTTATATATATTAAAAAAAGATGTTTAATGCTTCTGATTAGATTATGTAACCTTTACTGGAGTGGCCGAAATATCCATCGGCACCGCTGACGATCTGCAAAAAACGACGCAGCAATAAACATGGCCACCTATTGGGCTCACAAAGCATAAAATTGGTAAACCTAGAAGTATCATCGATACGAAACGAGGAAACAGGTTTTGAAAAGATAAGTTTTAAAACTTAGCTTAAACATTTAGTTTCAACCTTTAAAACAGTCCTACTGTTTCATTTGACGGCACGGTCGGCAGCGGTTGAGCGATTGACTGCTGCGCTGCGTGCCGAGGGTTCGATGCCCGCACGGAGCAAATATTTGTACGGCCTACAGATAGTTGTTCTGGGTGTGGCAGTTTGTGTATGTGAGTTTATATGTTTGTAAACGCGCCCACAACACAGGAGAAATTCGTAGTCCAACATTTAAAAAAAAAAGTAACGTCATTTTTTTACTGGTCCGTAACGCGGACGTATCTATAAAATAAATATCAAAAGATAATTCTTCATTAATATGATAAATTAATGTTCTCAAACAAATTCACATTTAATGCATGAATGATACCTATAATTAGTAATTAAAAGCTTTTCACAATAATGAATACGGTAATCAGCTAATTGCATTATGGATGACATAATTTATAGGTGAAATAAAGTTCTCTATCGACACCTGTTTTAATATATATTTGCTCATTAATACTGATATTAAAATTTCGGCGTATGCACTGTGGAGGTCCTGCTCAAAATATATAAGCATTAGGTGACATTTTAACACTTTCAGCGGAGCAACGTTATAAGACGTAAAATTTGATAAACGCTATTTGACACAACGTTTAATCACGTTTGCAAAAAAGATGTCTTTATTCAAAGAACGTGTATAAACGGCTGAGGCTTATACAAATTCCTTCAAGCTACGTCATCGCACCGTATCACTTTAAATTTTGGGACTGCTAGCGCCACTCTACGTTAGTTTTTTTGTACACTTTATAAGGCTACTCGCACACATACATTCAAACTCAAACTCAAACTCAAACTCAAACTCAAAATCATTTATTTCAATTAAACCATTTACAGGTACTTTTGAATTGTCAGAGTCAGTCAGTCACAAAGTTGAAGCTAGTTGCTCGTTCCAAACAGTAGGTTTCTATGGAGAAGAACGAGCAAGAAACTCCATGAACACTCTTTTAAAATCAGTTAAATTTTACAAATTTAGGTTACATCATTCATGTTGAATCTAAGGGTACAATGTGAGAACAATGTAACACGTCTTGCATGTTAAAAGAGGTCTAGAGAAAAATATAGTTTTAATAACAATTCAAACCAAAATTTAAAATAACCGAGGCAGCTAAGAGATGACCAGTCCCAACCGACGGCGTCCGTTCACGAACATGACGCACGGATCGGCACCATTTAGCTCAACCATTTTGAAGGGAACCGAATGATCCAACACATGCGCCACCGGCAGCGAGACATTCAAGTGAGCATGACTCTCCCAACCGCCAGGGCATATTCAAGTCAATGAGAGGTATACCTCGTAAATGGTAGCTTTAAAGAACATAGTGCTCACATGTATGTGCTACGAAAAATTATATAATACTAACACATTGAGTTTATACAATGCAAAGATAATATAGATCTACATCTTCAGCAGCTCCAAAAATTGTTACAAATGCTAATCAATTAATCTATGAACCCTTATGGCTGTGGAGCTAGACCAGCATCCAGCCAAGCATTTTTATCAGTGATGTAATCACTCAACTTATAATATGCTCGGTTGCATAGTGTGCGTTTAATACAAGACTTAAATTTTGTCTCATTTAGTTGAACAATGTGGGGAGGAATTTTATTGTAACACTTTAAACAGTACCCCATGAAAGACGAATCTACTTTAGCCAGTCTGAAACCTGGTTGAACTAGTTGGTCCCTATTTCTAGTATTATAATTATGTCTGTCACCTCTTTTATCAAAAAGATGCAGATTTTTTCTAGCGTACATGATGTTTTCATAGATGTATTGACAAGGCACCGTCAGAATAGAATCGATGTCTGCAGCTCGTCCCCACAATAAAATACCGTAAGACATTATACTATGAAAGTAACTAAAATAGACCAGTCTCGCGGTATCCACATCAGTAAATTGCCGGATCTTTCTGACAGCATATGCTGCCGAACTTAGCCGTCCTGCGAGAGATGTTAAATGAGGACCCCATTGTAGCCTTGAGTCGAGCGTCAATCCCAGAAAAACGGTTTTATCGACGAATTCCAGTTTCTCTTTATTCAATACTATGTCACACTCACTATTTTTGACATTTGGCAAAGCAAATCTGATGCACTTAGTTTTTTTTCCATTTAATACTAAATTGTTAGCCGTGAACCACTTTTGTACCTCCAGTAAGGCGTTATTTACGATGTCAAGATTTTGAGCCCGTCTATTTATTTTAAAAATTAATGACGTGTCATCGGCAAATAACACCATTTGTGGTTGGTTTTTGAATAACCGGGGAAGATCATTAATATAAACTAAAAAGAGGAATGGACCTAAAATTGAGCCTTGTGGAACTCCCATTTGTACTTGTAAACCATGTGAATTCACCCCGTTTATTTGAACTTGCTGCTGTCTATCATTTAAATAAGATTTCACTAAACTAAGCGCAAGTTTACCTAGTCCGTAATGCTCAAGTTTCAGAATTAATGTCTCGTGATTTACGCAATCAAATGCCTTGGAGAGGTCACAAAAGATTCCTATGGCATCTTGTGCCTCTTCCCACGCAGTAAATATGTGTTTTAATAAAGTGACACCGGCGTCAGTCGTACAACGCCCTTTGGTGAAACCATACTGTTGATCGTGTAATATGCCATTTGTGTTAAAATGAGCAAGCATCTGATTAAGCATAATCTTTTCAAAAACCTTGCTGAAAGCCGGCAACACGGACACGGGTCTATAAATTGTTAGTATCTTTACTATCCCCGGATTTGAAAAGAGGTATGACCTTACTAAATTTCATTAAATCTGGGAAAACACCTTGGTCTACGCACATATTAAATATTAAAGCCAAATAAGGTGCTATTGTTTCTATTATAGATGTACAAACTTTAATAGACATACCCCACAGATCTTCAGTAAATTTTATTTTGATTTGCCGAAAAGCTTTTAAAACGGTCATGGGGTCAATATGTTTAAATTGAAATTCTACCGGGCAGCCTGGAACGTTCGCTTTTAATAACGCAATTGAGTCGTCAGGTGAGGAATTCAAAGCTTCCGTGGTTTTGATTGGTATGCTAGTAATTCTAATTACGCATACATTCGCAACGTCGTAATACGTCACTCGATGCCCCCGCTCCCATACTTCAGTCGTCCCGTGCGACGTGAACGGGACAGTTTTTAATTGCAGTGCCGCGGCCATGGTTTTGCGAAATTACGCCTTCGAATTATCGTAAGTATTTGATTATTTTGTGTAGATCTTTATCGTAAAGTTATTTATGCTTATTGTTTGCGTCTATATTTGTAAAAATAATAAGTATAATCATGATTTCATTATGATAGACATAGTGGGCAACCCTGGAAATCCTTAGCCACCACTGCTTTTAGACATAGAAGGTGGTGCCATAGAAGGCAACCCCGGAAATCCAGAGCCACCACTGTTTTTAGATATCGAAAGCGACCTAGGAATTTTAAAGCCACCACCGCTTCTAGGCATAGAAGGCAACCCGGGAAATCCTGAGCCAGGATTGCCTTTAGATGTAGTAGGCCATTCCGTAACTCACGATCCGATGCCACTTATAGCGTTACAGGGTAATGCAGTTTCTCCTCGTCCTGCTACGATAGAGGACTACGCAACACCAGGCTCATCTCATGGTCGTGCCCCAAATGCTTCGACTGCCGCGCAACGGTAGCCAAGATACCGAACACCGTCTCGAGTAGCAAATTGGACAGACTCTATTGCAGATATATATGAGAATTTGACTTTGATGACATGATGGCACGAAATTATCGGTTAAGAACGTCAACGTGCTTAGACGTAGTTCTTTATTTATGTACTAAACGGGGATTGCAAATATGACACAACACAATCACATTTCATATTATCTTTGCTTGTATGAAAAGCAGAACGTCACTAATCGTCATTTATTTAGTATGAGAAAATAGAACCACGCAACAAATATTAGAATACCCTGTTGCTCCGCTGAAAGTGTTAAATTCTGTTCGTGTGGGTCTTGGAGTGGAGTATTTTAAAATCAGCTAAGAATCCACTGTCTTAAAATTAGGTGTAGCCACACTTCAAGTATCAGCCGTAACTTATATTACACCGATTTTTGACGTTTTTTGATCCGTGTGTCACTATGATATTGCATTTCGCAAAACTATGTAACTTAACGCCTTTTGCACACTATCGCCGCCGCGGTACCCGGTATCACAGCGGTAGCAAAAGAACGAATATAAAGTATAGCGTTTCACAACGATATCGAAAAGATCAACGACAGTGTGCTAACAGATTTAATAACGATTAAGTATATTTGAGCCAAATGTGCCCAGAGCTTAATGAGTTCTAGAAATTGTCAACAATACTTACCAAACGTTGGTTGAAGTTTACGAATAAATTATTGTTGCTGACCCTAACCTTTAATGGTCAAGAACTATTTGACTTTGCGCTATTTAACACCGAGATCAAGTTTGTAAATCAAGTAACTTCAAAATTAGCATTTGACCTTTGATTGCATTGCGGTGTGAATGAAAACTATCACAATATAACTATCACAATTAAAATGCAACTTTTCATTATGAGGTGCTACATTCATGTCTAACCATATTGTCTTAGTCAAGCGACAGATCTGACGAAAATTGCGTGACGAGATTTCGGCCTGGTAATTTATAGGTAAAGCGACTTGGTCCGCGTGAATGTCGGTTATCGTTGATGCAAACGAAGTTGCGGATTAATAATTATATATCAGGCCAGGCAGGAAGGCAGGACGTGGGTCGACCGCGAAATAAGTCCGTGTAAAAATACTTTTTCACTTCTCTTGCTCAAAAAGGCCGTCATTGTAGCATACCAGAGCGGGGATAAAATAGCATTTCATCGTCTAGGGGAAAAAGTTTTTTTTTTAATTTTTGTGTGTCGAATATGACAATGAGCCTACAAAAACGAAAAAGTCTTTAGTCATAAGTAGAATAATCATGAATAAAGACTCGACTTATTACTGTATCATAAAAAAAGAACCTCATTTTAATTTTGAAAATGGAACTAAAATCGGCGATCTCTGGTACAATGCATGCAATGCGTTGCGGCTACAGAAGAAACAAAACAAAGACATTGGCGCGAAATCTTTATAATTTTTTAACTAATTGCAAATTGAATTGGTAGTGACCGTAATTATTTTCTCGCAATCGTAGTGAAAAGTATAGTGTAACACACGGCGCTAAAACCCATTAAAACTCGGTTTCTATTTACTCCCTCGCTAAAGCTCGGGAGTAAAACTACCTCGTATATAATGGGTCATTTTAGCTCCTTGTATAACAATCTACTATTGCACCATCAAAAATCAGGGGAAAAGTCAGATTCCAAAAAAGTTGTTTTTTTCACCAGTTGTCAAGCTTTTTCAACTATCATTTAATTTTGAAATTCGCATGGATTTAGGTTTTTCTCTATGAGTAATATTGGCCAGAATTCATATTAGTGTTTATCAAAAAGGTTGTCAAGGGATTTAGTATGAGACTTCATAGTGTTAAGAAATATGTTGAATGTAAGAAATATGTTAGTAATATAAACATCACACTGTTTCAAAACTGAAAAACTGTTGGTTAATTATACAACGTCCGTATGTAACGTTAATTTTCATAAATGTAACTCTGGCTCGGCTGAGAGGCGATCTAGGCTATTGCTTTTTCTAAAACTGTCAATTAACTGTCAACTGTCAGTTAATTTCTGAAGCTCTCATGGTAAATGTTCAGAAAAGTGCACTTTTTGATCTCTGCTCCAAATAAATCCAGCTGCGGTCGGCGAGGCGGCTTACATGCTCGGCAACTTGAGTGTCATTGTTTTACGGTTTTCATTAGTTATTGCTTAATTTCGGCCTGCCCGCCATGTTGGATGTGCGCTGACAGTTAATTCCAAATATTTTAGGATGTTGCAGAGTAACGAGAGTCTCTGTCAATTTGATAGAAGATTCATTCAACGCCGACCCTGATTCAATTACGATGTTAAAAAATCTTTAAAATTAAAACTTAGAGTTGTTATTTTGAAACTTACATAATAATAATTATGTACATTACATACAAGTTTTTTATAACTTACCTCAGGCACCAGCTCACACAATGTGAATTTATGCATTTCAAAAATGTTAAGTGCTACAAAAGCCTTGTGAAAGAAAATAAATAGAAACTAACCCACATACACACAAACACAACTACACAACACCACAACACAAACACACTCACAAAAGTACACGCCCGTTTATGTAGCGCGTTCGCTACATAAGTAATATGAACCTGTCATAAAGCTCCCTTCGATTCTAGTCTAGATCAGTCGAAATGTTATAAATCTGTAATAATTTAAAATAGTCTTCTTTAAAGGGAATAATGTATCCGTGTGGTGTCGGACGTATAGAATAGCACCATCCCATATCTTCTCGTGGGTGTCGTAAGAGGCGACTAAGGTACTTACCAGAGAATAGGCAGCAGCGTTCTCTGTGCCTTTGCAACAACCATACTGCGATCGCCAATCCGCCTGCCAAGCGTGGCGATTATCGCAAAACCCCCCCTTGGGGGACATATCCAGCAGTGGATGTCTTTCGGCTGAAATGATAAAGGAAATCAACGAAAAATATTGCAGAATCTTGACGTAATGCCTAACTGGTGTCGCCTTAATTGAACCATGAACCGTGAGAGCTAGTGTGCACGCGTGTGTGTGGGTGTGTATGACAGATCTATTTCACCATCCTACAATTTGTGTAACCTTACCTAACCCAATAGGAGTTTCAATAAACTCTAGCAGGTACACAAATTCGTACAACAGCTTCGAAGTCTGGTAATCTCCCATTCTTCACTCAAATACAAATATTTTCCCAAAAATCTCTGTTTCATTACAGCAGTCTCAAGTCACGTTATGAGGTTTCCAAGTCTGCTTAGCAAGCAAGACTAGTACTTGTACCTAGACTTAAATAATTTAATCTTATTACGCGTAGGTGGCCTCAAATTAAGACAAATTTCTGCTACGCAGGTGTTTTCTACCTTTGCGAGTACGTTTTGGCTTTCCGTCAGTTTATTTCGATTAAAAGTTTATCTATATCGTATACAATGTTTTGGTGTCGGTTGGTAATTCATTTTAACTTTATTTTGTGAGTTTGTGTCTACGTTTTCAGTTTAAAACATCGAAACCTATATTTGTATGCCTATTTTTTACCTGTGAATATTGACCATTTAGCTTACGAAATAATATCTGAAAAACGTAAGTAATAATGCTAATTATAACCGCTGCTGTTGCTACACTACAATAATCCAAACTATACCCTGTTCACAATAAGATTAGACATAAACACAAACCTTTTTTACAGTCCCTTCAACCGATTTTGACTTCTATTCCGTAGGCTTAAGGATGACATTAGAGGCAAAAAAGTGGTTACAATAACAACTGTTTACTGCAGTTGCCATTTGTCATGCTACCAACGCAATAGAAGTCAAAATCGGTTGAACGAACTGTAAAAAAGGTTTGAGTAAATGTCTAATCTTATTGTGAACAGGGTATAATAGATGTGAGTTTTCTAATACATATAATAATGATGAAAAACACTGCATGCATAGCTATCCTCCTCTATCTTTAAGCTATATCATAAAACAAAAGACAGAGTATACGGCTTCTCGAAAGCAAAGCAAACATCTTACACAAACCATGAAGGGTTGCATAGCATACATTCCTCGGTAAACTATTGGATAAAAACTCCGAACAATAGCGCCACTGTATATTTTTCAACCAACTAGCTCAGACACGGTCCGATAGGCTGAAACGTGTTACGTACTGACATTGACAAGTGCATTAACCTTTATGCATTCATACTGCGTCGATAAAGTGTTCGGGGAAAAGGGATGCTAGCTCGAATATTGTATTTTTGAGCGGTATGTACCTTTTCTACGTTTTCCTAAGGGTAGGTACAAATAGGAGAACCAATTTAGTAAGCATGAATTTGGATCTTATAGCTAGGGTTACACAGATAATAACAAACAAATAAACTTGAGACTACATTTAAAACAAACTTGAGACGAAATTTTCGTCAGATTTAATTCATAATTAAATAGGGTTATTTGAACCGAGTTTTAAGTTACAGTAATTACGTAATTACGCAGTAATAGTTCAGCTAAGGGATGGCAATATTGCATTTCATGCAAAGAATAAAGACGATGTTAAGCGTACCTAAGACCTACAATATTCCTCAGTTTTAATTAAAATCAGTTCATTTGAAGTTGAGAGCGACAAACACTTGGAACAAGAAAGTGTCAATTGAAACCGTATTCATTGAACTGCAATGCCAAAGTTCTATTAGGCTGGACATCTATAGAGATGAGTTCAAAAGTACTCTAGAGGTTGGTAAATTGAAACAGAACATTTATACAGCTTTGGGCTAGAACCAGCCCTAACTTTGAGTTTTGTTAAACATTGAGATAGTTCGGCGTACCTATAAAGCTGTTGAGGTTACTCTGGGCAAGTTCACCTCATAATTATTCACTCACTATTATTTTATACATACTTATATGTTTGTGCACAAAGAAACTTCAACTACACTTGCAGTTATCAAACCTCTTTGTGTATGTGAACATAAAATTACTTCAGTGTTTGTTGAATAATACGTGTGCAGTGTTAATGACTGTTTGACAGAGCTTGAAGCTCGTACCGTTTCATTGCTTTGTTTTAAACCGTCAACCTGCACTGAAATTTGTTTGCATTTTCATGAACTGAAAAGTAGTTAGAACTGCGAAACTAAAGATAAGTCATTTAATTGTTACAATAGATTGTTTGAATTCGTTTCGTGAAATAACTTTATTTCACAATCGCGAACCCAACTTTTGTTTCGAATTGAATAGATTTTCAGTTTTCAGTAAGTATACATTTAATGTTGAAATATTTTGCCGTTGGATTTTATTTAATAGTTTAAGAGAGACCGATGCGGTTCTATCGCTTCAGTATTTTATATTTGAAGGTTTTCGATTCAACGCTCTGGTATTTTATGAACAATAACTTTGCGTCTGGATCTTGGCGGATATTCAAAGCATCTAGAACGTGTGTATCTTATGTACTGCGACATTTATAACAAGTAATCGATACATTCTGAAAATGTTACAAACTGGTCTATTAAATGTACCATCATTAATAATAAAACACTAAGCCATTCAATACCAAGTATCATAATTAGTGACAACATTACTTGCAAATTCGAATTGATTTATCAATTTCCTGTAAAGGAATGACAACATTCCTCTTGATTAGTGTCACGTAGAAACACTTGTTACACAAACGGAGCGAGGCTGTTGGCATCAATCACTTTTGCTTTGCCATGTTTAGATTGCCCAAATTAAGGGCGTTTGTGAGCTCCCTCTTGTCTTGACGAAAAATAATGGTGATTATTCAACTCTTCTCCTTGTTATTTGAAAGCACATTCGTGATTCAATTATGTGTGTGTCGTTTGTTATGTATATCGATAGATCTTGGTTGCTTATCTGTACAACGTAATGAACTAAATTTTTGCTTTGCTATTTTTAAGGATATTTCGAAATATATTTTTGTTATTGCTTACATCTGATCTTTTTTTGTGGACCGATTTCAATGAAAGAGAAGCTTCTATGTTCGTTTGTCTGTATTTTTCATCGACATTTTCTTCATTTGTTGAGCGATTTTAAAATTATTTTTTATGTAAGGTATAGGTACTCGTGCCTACTCATGGTGTGGTCCCATATTAATTTCGTGAGGATATGATCTAGACCTTGTAAAAGTTTATTTTATTTTATCATCTGTTAGCGTGCTCTTACAGATACGAATCATACTAAAGACGTCGCATTAACTTCCCGTGTACAAGTTGTATTATTTAGATAATAATATAAAATGTTTAACAGACATTGTTATGACTTCCTGATAAATGAGACGTTCTAATTAAAAATAAGTGTATTTGTAATGACTATTGAACTACAGACTTCCTGTTGTCAAAATCATTCGCCTTGCAGAAACGGTAGCAGTATAGCAGTCTTGGCTAGGACGCTGGCTCGAGTGGTCGATTGTTATTATTGTGTGTTAATTATTGTAAAATAATATTGAAGTGATTAATAAATAACACTGCTACGAACTGATTTGTGTTTTAATCTGCAAGTAGAAAATGGGCGGACGCTTGAAGTTGTTGCGTCCTTTACATGATTTAGAATCAATAGCAGTAATGTGAAGTTTCGCCAGATAATTCAAATCGAACGTGTATACAAATTACGGAGGTAAAAAATTGTCCCTATTAAAAAATGATTACCTACAGTGTAATTTCCTGACAGTGTACGTAATCTGACCGTTTCGTCCGTTCCACATAAGTGGGGTATAGTGATTGACAGTTTAGGCTTAGCTAATTTGCGGCCCAATTACTTACCCCGTGATACAGCAGATTTTGAGCTTAAGAGCAATAACATAATGAGGTCAGTTTGGGCGCAATGCAGTGAGATGGCAGGATAAAATAGTGGTAGTGGTTAATAACTTGGTAAAAAAACTTAATTATAATATGGTAAGTAAATGTTTTCCTTGAGGAGTTTTGACGAAGAGGCTGGAGAAAGTACAGGGGGAATATTTCCAGTAACTTTAGGATACCTTGCATTTTAATGTCAGTCAATCTGTCAAATAATTCTCTATTTTCTCACATTTTTGACAGGATTTTGACATTGATCACTGAGCACAGATTGCGACTATTATGAACCGATAACACGGTTTTGTGGGGCTGTTGTTATAATGTAACCTGATCAAATAAGTAAATAAAATGAAATGAAATGAATGAACGTTATGATTAGTAAAATTCCTTAAGTCCTTCCGTTGTGTGAGTGATTCTTCACTCATCACATCAGCTTACCAGTAGTCCACTGTTGGACACTTTTATCGGTTCTGTTGGACATAATGGTGCGGTTAATCGACGCGGCGCGGTATCACGATCACATGCGAGCCGCGCCATCCGTGTGGATGCGTCTCGGCTAAATCCGAACGCAACCCTACTCGTTTACACGGCGCGGGCGGCACAACTACGCGAGCTGTTGAACCGCGCCGGCGTTGCTTGTCCGTTCTACTAAAAATGGATAAACGAAAACGCCTTGCCGCAGCAGCAGCAACTGTTATTTTGCTCAGTGGTGTTTATTAAAATAAAAATTAAAAACGAATCGTGCACATTATTGCGATTTATGTGGCCTGAATCTCTTGGGTTCCATATGGCCGGTTCCTGTTCATACAGTTCATCTCGTAGAAACCCATTAAAACTTCCAACGCAAATGAAACCTCAACGTATTAACCTAAAAACACAAAATGTTCGACTACCTCCGTCGCGCGCTCTGTACCATCTGTTTAGACGGCGCGTATTAACACAAGCAGAACCGCGCGGGCCTTTGATCTGTGTCAAAAAACCGACAAGTGATGGATCGTATAAACTTTGCCGAGCTATGCCCAGCCGCGCCGAACCTAGCTGTTTAAACGGCGCGTGGCACACTGAATCACGCGCCGAGCCTGGCTCGGCTCGCGTGTTTGCGCGTCGTTTAACCGCACCTTAAGCCTCCTCCATGGCGCGCCATTTTTCTCTGTCCTCTCTCTGCCTTCCGCATCCAGCCATCACCGGCTACCTTCTTCAGGTCATCGGTCCATCGGGCTGGAGGGCGTCCCACGCTGCGCATACCGATTCGCGGTCTCCACTCCAGGACAAATCTTTTCCTTCGGCTGTCGTGTGAGTGATTACAATTTATTTATGGTGTCAAAATAATACATAATTATAGACTTTTGAAATATGATTTAATTATTAATTGTAAACATAAAACCGACTGCCGCACTCAAAAACGTTACTTGAAATGAATCAATCATTAACTTTGATTGACCGTTATAATCTTGACACATGTCAACAAAATTTAATTGTTTTCATTTAGTTATGTTTTTGACTGACAGCGTTCCAACTTTAAACTTGTCAATTTGAGTTAATGTTTGATTAATTTTAAGTAACGATTGTAATTCTTACTTCCATCTGTCTGTTATTATTATTTTGGATCTGGATGTTTCTGAGAATGGATGGATGGATGTTTATTTCTGTTTCACGTTTAAATGGATGAACGTACTTAATATTTGTAAATATGTGAACACGCACATAACTTAGCTATTATTTCGTAACTTGTAATACTTTGTACATATTTAAATATAGTGGTTTTTATGCAAGATAAAATCGTATTCGAGTATAATTATTTATTTCCTATAAATGCAAAATATTATAAACATTTTTTTTAAATGAGTAAGTATGGAGTTTCTTGCCTATTCTTCTCCATACGAAACTACCATTTCGAAGGGGCAAATTGATTAAAAAAAATTGATAGGTCGTTTCGTTCAAAAGTGCCTTTTAATGATCTACTTCTAATTGATAAATACTTAGACTTTGACTTTGATATTGATCTAGCTCAACACGAAAGATAATAAATTTATGCCACTATTGTGTTCTCGTCTAATATTTTAAGACTGTATTAATTTTGAATTCTAGGCAGGCGAACTCGCGGCAGAAACTAGTACGTAACTACGTAATTTTTGTGTTTCTTTTTCCTCCACGTGGAAGGTGTTAGTCCTACTTTTATCCAAACCCATAGAGAGTCTAAATAAAACTTGTTGGTAAAAATAATATTTCCTACTCGTGTGGTTTCCAATGAAAGCCATTATTGCTTGTGGGTGTCGTGTTTTTTTCTGTAGGTATACTAAACTCCTTGTTCGACTGTGATGAGATTGTAGACTCACACACTGTTTTTGATGTTGTTTATGTAATATATGGAGGAAATCTCAAACCAAGTACGAATGTGAAGTCCTGCTGCTGAGAAATTACTGGTGGAGAATTCATTTTCCGGGACGGGAATCTAACTTAGCGTTCACACTTGCAACTACTGGACATTTAGCGTAATGGTAGCTAGTCAGTGTTTGTAGGTAAGTAATCACACCTACAACATTAACCAAAATTAGATTACCTCCAACCCCGTCAACAACTGATAACTGTCAGTGTGTACTGAATAATTCAGTGTTGAATTCCATTGACGAAATGCTTCTGTTTATTTGATACTAAAATTAAATCATCACTTAATTGGATAACGCAAATTGATGCATTTGTAATTACGTTAATTGAATTAATTAATATGTGTGGTATTCGAAGAATATGTTTTTAAATTTATTGAACTGTTGGAAAAATTATCCATTATTTGAACGAGTAAGTATTGAATGGAAAATTCATATTCAAAATACAGCAATTAATTATGTTTCTTGACCCTGCAGTGAGATTATGACAAGCTGTTAAAATATACATATTATTAATACATTATGTTTTACTATATTGTTTCTTTCCGTGATTCCACCTGTGTTATAATATAAATTAATTAATAGCTACGATTTTCTCATACTTACTTCCCATTTCTTTATTGGCGGATTGTGTCAAACTCAATGTCCTTGATTTATCACGAACATTTTGTAATATATTTTAGATCAGCCTTTGCCCGCGACTTCATCCGCATGAATGTCGGTTATCGCGGATCAAAAAGTAGCCTATGTCCTTCTCTAGGGGTCCATACCAAAGTTCATGAAAATCGGTTCAGCGTTTCATCGTGAAAACGTAACAGACAGTGTTACGTTCGCATATACGTATGTGTGATGTAGGGTATTAGATTAACATGATATGTTTCATGATAAAATAACATGTCCTACATAGGTTTTAACGTGAATATGTCTTTAAATTTGCTTCCATAGTGGGTGGCAATTCACAAAACTGATGATAACAAAATCGGTGGATAAAGTTTGGTGTTTTAGTTACAAATTTATCATCTACATCCAAACTAAAATTACACCACTCGATAGCAGATCAAAGAATTTGTTACAATTTTCAGTTCGTTCATAAATGTTTATAACATAAGTAGGTACATATAATACGCTTAAAGGCACGCATTTACAGTACGGTCAACGTATCTTGGCGCGTCTGAAGTTAGCCGATTAGCTGCGCAGTAGACAATTTCGTTCCTAAAAGTTTCATTGCGCAGCCAAACAGCTAACTTCAGACGCGCCAAGTTACGTTGACCGTATTGTATGTAAAACACACGGATGTATCCACGACATAGCACAACTTGTTTTTTTTTCTAAATTAGATTAATTATAATGTACCTACACAAGTTCAGTAGCATAAACTTTATAACAATACGTATGCACACGATGGCTTAGCCATGGGCCATATACATAACTTTACTGCAGTATTATCATGAAGCTAAAGTATTAGAGGGAAAAGAAAGTAGAGAAAATACCTACCTATTGGTAGGTATTTTTATAAAAACGTCGTTCAAGAAATTTTGATAAACAACAAACATTAAATTTTAGGTTAATTGTACCAAAACAAACCAATCCACGTCAATATTTATTATGTTTATCCCGTTTTCGTAGTAAATGTAATATTTTTGGATATTTATCACTATTGAATTTAATATCCATTCTAGGCACGGATATCGATCTAAGCATACGTTTGGGACGTACATTGAATTGTTAATGCTAGAAAGTAATGAATTAGTTTAAATTACTACAATTATTGAGAGAGTGCTGGGTGAGTCGTTATGAAAAAAAAAACGATACTTTCCTGTGTTTTCTATGGGGTACGTAGGAGTGTAAGTATCCCACATCCTCAGATTTGTTTGTATGTGTGTCTCAAAACTTAGCCACGCAACCGAACTCGATTAAACATCACTTTTTTGATTAGTTGAAAATGTATTGGTTTTCATACCTGCTATGCATGCCATTTCAGTAGATATTTCCGCCACAAATGTTAGAACAGTTCCGCCATTACCTTTGTTATATCCGGATAGTTTCATTGATCGTTACAGGCTGTTATCAGTTACGTCCACTAGTGCCAATTGACAATGGATTAACGCACCTGTCACTCTTGCCTTATCACTACGTTGGAGCGTAAAGTATGCCTAGGGTCCACCCTGGGCAACTAGCAAGTTAAAAAAGGCTTTGTTTATCATACTTTACACCTGTTAAATTTCACGTCTTTTGTTCGACGGAGATAAGGAAAAAGCATCTTAATATCATAATAATATAGTTGAATGTTACGTAATTTAATTTAATAATTGTTTATCAAAATATTATGTACCACATTAAAAGTCCTTCGGTTTTTTTTGTAATGAAAGTGGGTCGTAATAGTACATTATGATATAAGTGCGGTAGGTTGAAAATTACAGCCGAGGCGATATTGCTAGCCCGAGCCGTAGGCGAGGGCTACAAGAAAGCAGAGGCTGTAATTATCAAAGCGCACGTATCTCATACGACGTTTTATAACATATTTTCTAGGAAATAATTCAAATAAAAACAATACAGCGAAAAGAAAAAGCGCGCGGAATAATTTTTACTTGTTCACAAATTAGCGATGTGCGCGGATTAGCGCTTTTTTTTAAGGCAAACGCACAAAAACAGCCAGTATTACTAATAAAGTAAATTAATATTTTTTTGTTTTTGTTACAGATAAATGGTTGTAATTTACTGACAAAATGAATTAAATTAAAGAATTAAATGTTTATTTTTTTATATTTTATCTCCCAAAGTTAATTTTATTCATAAAATTTTGACCACTTTTCTGACATAAAAACTCTTTGCTAAGTTTTAAAAAAGTACCGTTCGTTTTAGACGGAGCATCTTGATAAACTGTACGTTTTACGAAACTCGTGCGTTTTACAATACAATAACGCACTAGTACGTAATGACATACATTACGATATTGAAATTGGTGTAATAAGAGACACTTTACGAGCAAATGTGTTATAAAAATAAAAGTTAAATGAGGTTAAACCGGATGTATCATGGTGGTCATGCAAATAAAAAAAAATCATCTAAATCGGTTCTGCCGTTTTGTCGTGAAAACTTAACAGACAGAGTTAAGTACTTTCACATTTAAAATATTATAAGTATGGATTAATGTTTGAATATTATTTCTGCTCATTATAAAAGGTATTTTACACATTGTTTAAAAAAAAAACATGGTTTTTCCATATTATTATTTCCAACCATAAACCACGTGTTAAAAATACACAGCTCACGTTTAACACTGCTAACCTACTTACAAATCATATGCGTTATATAGGTACATACCTTGTAATACAGTGAGTGCTCCACATTAGCACGATGATTCCCAGGCAATGTGTCGTGTGATCGAATACAAATGGGCTCATCATTCCCTCTGTGGAACATAAGAGGATCCCTCATGTGGGTGGGTAGCAACATCCAGCTAAATCCTCATATCGCAGTCGATTATTGTCGACTTGTTACTGGTTTGCTATGATTACTGGTTTAAAGATGTAGGTAGGTACTGGGTATAGACCAGTATACCAAGCGTTTTATTATGTTTAAAACGGTAAGCCATAAAAAGAGCTAAAAATATTTTTCGATTAAAGTTTTAAAGTGTGCCAAGTCTCGCTCACTATGATAATTGAACCAGAATATAAAACTACAATTTCTAAATCATTAAACTTGAATTACAATTAGTGTTGTGAAATGGTTCTATTTTGTAAAACGTATGAATTTTAGTCAGAATAACGAAGAATATCATTACCATTTATCACCCCTCGCTACATTAGCATAGAGCGCCGTGAAATATTCAATTAGGTATTAAAGTCGTCGAGAAACGAAGGTTTTGGATGAAATTAAGAGGCAATGCGACATGTCCTTGATTTTATTATTTTTTGTAACGATCAGGATATTAACGTACATTGTTCGGAAGAAGTTACATTATTATTTGACTACATTATTTAGATACACGCGGAAATAACTCCATCTGCAACTTTAGAAATTCAAATAATTTCTGTTTCATAAACTACTGAACAAATCTCAAGAATGTAATACCATATAGTTGGTTTAACTGTTGAAAGACTTTGGCTACTAAATCCATTACCACTACGTACCGTATCTGCTACTAAAGTTGCAGCTGGAGTGCAAGCACTGGGAACTGTAACTTTTAAGTTGTAAATACTCGGCAACTATTAATTGTTTTTTGTCTCAAACAGGTTATTAAATAAATATGTCCTCTATCGCTTACATACAATATATTATTTACAATTAAATTTACCATGCCCAATAAAAACTTTAATATAAATGTCTCTATTCAAGATAATAGCAATATACATGGCACATTAATTTATAAACATTTGCTTAAACCTTACACGATCTGGTAAATGTATTTAACAGTAAGTATCAGAGATGAATTACTATTATTTATATTCATAGAAACAGTTCGGATATTCGCCTATTACAAACTATATACAACGTTATAAGACTAGTTATTATCACGTTACACGCTGATGGAATAAACGATTATGAAACGAAAAAAAACATCGACTCTAAAAATAAAAAAGTAACATTCCCTACTGAAATAATTCCAATCAAACGTAATTATGGGCTGTTATGATTGTTGACAATTTACTTCAATTATTATCAGGGCTAACGATAAAAAAGGAAACATTAATTGTAGCAGTTATAGTAATTATAGCAGACTTTTTATTAGACACATGAAGATTGTCGTCGTTGTGGTTATTGTAGTAGAGGCACCGGTCGCTGTGGTCACTGCTATCTTGCCATCGTTGGAGTACCATTTATTCGCTCTATCTGGTACTCTGTTACTCTTCATGCTATCGACATCCTCGTCCTCATCATCATACGTGTTGGTTCCGTAATCATCGTCCGAAGTAGCCCGTACGTCTGGATACTGGTAGGCATGCCTATCGTTCCCCGGGATTTCTGCGATACGAGAAATGTTTATTTTAAAATCGATCAATGCGCTATCACCGCCTGGCTTCAATATTCAGAGTTAATTTTCGATTTTGCATTTATTTAAAGTATTTGTGAATTGAAATGCAGATTTGGGAGTCATTGAACACGTTCTATATTCCATTGCAGCAAATATTTGTGTTGGGTTCCACAACTGATATTTAAGGTATGTGGAAGTGAATGCAATTGTGTTTAATTAATAAAGTTACGAGAAATTAAATTTGTTAAAAGAAAGTAACGTACCGTATAATCTTATCTTGCTCTCAACGTCTCCCAGTGAATTCTTGGCGACGCAGATGTAACTGCCCAAATCTTCCCTCCGAATGTTCTTGATCGTCATCGTCATTTCGGCTTCGAACATCGACTTCTGCCTCACCGACATAACGTGGTGCTCCGAAGGTATGATCAGTTCACCTGCATAACAATTTATTACTTAAAACACACTTGTTTTCAAATTCAATATTAGAATTTCATCTTTTCTCAGCGGAAGTTTTATGAAAAATGTAAAAACTTCGTGCAGACACCTAGGAGTTTTATGGCTGTCTTATAATTTGTTTCGCTTTTATCGCGGATGCCTTACCTGCCAGCTGAGTTAATCAAACGGTATTAAAATTCGAATGTTGAACTTTTAAAGCGTATTTATATTCAATCCGGGATATTTTAAGATGATTTTTACTATTATTGCTGAACCATAATTTTATGACCGTGATGGAACCTTAATGTCGTCATTGGATTCGAGCTTATATGGAACTACTTAGATATGAAATATTTTTTTTCACCTACTTTATTATTACTCATTACTTTACTTTTTGAAACAAATGTAGTTTTATTTATAATCGTATTGCACATTAAGGGCTTCTCTTGAAATTGGTCTTTCTGCAGTTAATAGTGAAACATGAAGTGTCTTACCTGGATCCTTAACCCAGTAGTTGATAGACTTGGGTGATGACTCGACGTAGCACTCTATAGTGACGTCAGTACCCAGAGGAGCACCCACCAGCTGATTCGGCACTTGAATCACCGGGTGAACTAGACAAGACAAAAGAAAGGTGAAAAAATGATATTGATCAACGTTTTTATCTCAGATATATTTTCAGACAGAGGCGATGGCAGTGGCGGTCAGTTAGTGTAACTTAATTGGGTAATAGACCCATTAACCAATAACTCCTAGACAGCTCCTAGACACGACTTCTTTTAAAAATACTTAAGTTTAGCTTTGGCAACCCGAATTATTTTTAATTTATCATACAATTTGATTTTTAGTTAGGCAAAAAGTGACTTCGAATGAGTATACTTTTGTCATTCAAAATATATAGGGGAATCACGTTTTGACAGCATAAAAAAGTATGTCAATTGATTGGTGGTTTATTATGTCAATTCAGTACAATCATATCAATCTGACAAGTGACCGCCACCGCCAACGCTTCTATCTGACATATCCACATTAAGATTTCTCGACCAAACGCCGAAATCGTTAAAAGATTTTTACGAAAAAATGTTTACAGAAGAGCTTTAAATTATTTTAATTATCCCAAGACCTTTTTAAATCAACTACACTTTGCGTCAGAGTGAGATTTGATACTTTTACTTATAAAAAAAGGAAATCTTTTTACGGCTTCATTTGGCTTAATTGCCGGCCGAGAAAATACATGAAATGTTATAAAGATCGGCTTACAGTGTACACTGATGTGGATACGTTTGCTCACTGTGGGGGGGACTCCATTACCAGCGATACATAAGTATGTACCCATCTCCGAACGTGATATTTTGGTCAGCTTCAACACTTCACCCTGGTATGTTAGCACTGTGGACAAAAAAATACCAAGTCAGTTTATTTAGACTCTAACATCATCGTCATCAGCCAGAAGACATCCACTGTTGAACATAGGTTTCCTCTATAGAACGTTACAACGAGTGGCAACCTGCCGCTTTGATCCACCGGTTACCCGCGACCTTGACGACGTTGTCGGTCCATCTGGAGGGAGGCCTACCAACGCTGCGTTTTCGTTTGTGATCCCCACTCGAGAACCTTTTTTCCCCAGTTCTTCGAGCGATATGGCCTGCCCACTGCCACTTCAACTTGCACATTCTGAGTGCAATGTCGGGGACCTTAGTTCTTCGGCGAATTTCATCCCATTTTGAAAATTTATGACGACACGGTTAGCACAGTGGCTGAGCGATCGACTGCTGAGCAGCGTGTTGCGGGTTCGATTCCCGCCCAGGGTAAATATTTGTGTGATGAGCACTTGTGTTTGCCTTGTATCTAGGTGTTGTTTATCTATATATGTAAGTATTTAAAATGTATCTGTGTATGTATATCAGCTGTCTGACACTCATTGTACAGGGTTTCCCTAGTTAGGGGTCAGATGGCCATGTGTGAAATAGGCCCACATATTATAATTATTATTAATTTATTTCACTAAACAACAATTTTATCCCTGAGCGCTACAGGCTATATTTTTTTTTTTTAAATAGGGTTTCGTTACGAAATGTATACGGACGAAGTACAGGTAATGCATACTGGTATTTGTACTTACAAGTTTTTTACTATGTGAAATTAATAATAATTAATATTAGCCGCGACTTCATTCCCGGTGTTTTCCCTTTATTTTGATTCAAGAACGTACGCGGTACGCCCGTGAAGTTTCCTGACCCAAACAAAAGACACATCACGGAACCACCCAGGAAAGTTTCATTACAAACGGATTAATGGTTAGGAACACAGGACAAATATACAAACATTCACTTTTATTTATATCGATAGCAATAATGGATTCCAAATCCTGTTTCCTTTTTTAATAGAATCAGCAATATTCCGCTTTGAATATTTGACCATTCTGTATTAATTTACATTATACAACTTGGTTTTAGTCCAACCGCGATACCAATAAAATGGCTACAAACAGCTACGTTATTTTGTTGATAATATTCTCTATCAGAAACTGAAATTCAGTCATTATGTCGGTCAATGTTGAAATGAACACATCATTTACAATAACATTTACTCATTTTGGCTTTCATTGTGTCAAGCAGTATGACGAGAACTGCTGTTAGAAATAGCGAACGATATAATATAGGTTTATTACTTATAGGTTTATTTAGGTAAGGGTGACGGCTGCGTTTCCACCAATGTGTGCAGCGGGGGATGTGTGTGAAAAGGCTAGACAGATGATGGTGAATAAGTTAAAGATATAATGTTACAGTCAAAACTTTTAACCAGTCAAACCCCTTAATAAGATAAAACGCGTTTGCGTTAAAAATAACAAAAATACGTAACGCCCTAATTATAAGAATCACTCAAGTCAAAACAAAAGTTTTAAAAAGATAAAAAAAGGGGTATTCCTCGAAGCGCACCCATTTTGAAACGCACCCAACGAAGTGCACCTAAAGTATTCCTCGAAACGCACCCACGATGAAACATGTGAAGTGCACGAAGGATTCGTAAGGAATGATATCGATTGAGGACGTTATATTCAACAGTTTATTAAAACTACCTGGAGAGCAGAAATGAACTGGAACTAAGTGCTTAAGCGACTCACTACTTAGCTCAATAATGGAAAAAATACAGGTTTTGAAATTTGAATTATTTGTCTTTTTGAAAAGTACCAGGGTGACAGAACTGAACAGAAAAAACAATCTCGCTAAGTTGTGCACTAACGATTAAACACAAAGAGGATTTTAAAATATTCGTTATAATTCACTACAACGATAGAAGTTCTAAAAAACTGTCCTATCTTACCTATAACTGTCATCTCCTATACCTATAACTATCAGGAAAACAGAAATGAACTGGAAGTAGTTGCTTATGCGATACTACTTAGCTCACTAATGGTTAAAGTACACGTAACCCATCTAAGCTCAAGAAGTATATAATTTTTACGAAACTTTAAAATTTAACCTGCATTATTTGCTATCGATATTTTCTATTAGCTAATACTCATCCCTATCCACGCCTTGACCATTGGATGCGTTTCGAGGAGTACTTTAGGTACGCTTTGATGGGTGCGTTTCAAAATGGGTGCGCTTCGCGGAATACCTAAAAAAAAAGGGTATAAATATAATGATCACCAAAAAATACTTTAGGATCTTAAGCTCCCTTACCAAAAAAATATACTAAATTATACCAAATGTACTAAATGGTCACCAAATCTTAGTGTGCAAAATAACCAAAATTTTTTTTTTTACCCCCCCTGGGGCGGGTCCGACATGGTTAGGTTAGGTTAGAACTGAACTCCCCTACGCCAGAATCAAATCGCTTTTTACAGTTAAACTCATACATTTCTAGAATACTTTAGGAAACACCATTTTGGTGACCATTTACTATTTTTGGTTTTATTTTATTTACTATTATTGGTGATCATTTAGTAGATCTAGAGGTTCGTTAAACATAAGTAAAAAAAAAAACCTACCAACCTAATAGGTTTCTAAGTATTACGGATAAGTTTAAACCGGTCAAAAGTACTATTGACTGATTTTTGCAGTCAAAAGTAGTTTTGACTGGTTAAGAGTTTTGACTGCGACATAAACATTATTCTGTTTTGTTTTGTTTGCGATTGACTGCTGCGCAGCGTGTTGCGGGTTCGAGTCCCGCCCAGGGTGAATATTTGTGTGATGAGCACTTGTCTATGCCTTGTGTTGTTAGGTTGTTGTTTATCTATATATGTATGTATTTGTGAATGAATATCAGCTGTCTGACACCCATAGGGTATCTCTAGTTTGGGGTCAGATGGTCATGCGTGAAATGTCACACCATATTTATTATTTGTATTGTTCTACATCACTAGCATAATCGATACGCGCATTTTTTCAAAATTACAAGTTCGGAAAACGTGTGGTTTTTAAACAATTCTATTGCGAACATTGTCATAATCCCTATTGACAAATGGCTATTTAAATCAAATGACCAGACAATCGGCCAGTATGCAAAAACAAATAAATTATAAAAAAAAAACAAATGCAGCCTAGTTTGACTATAAAACAATAAACTCTTTACAGTCCAGAACAACTGCTAGTTTTGTACCTACACAATTTATGTCTTTTTCCTTTGAAATTCTTAAAATGTGCAGTAAAATTTAATTACATTAATCGTCCAGCTTTGTGCTAAAGCGGTAACCATTGAAGGAAATATATTGCATGCAGTATTCCAGTACGAATTTACAAGATAAAATGGTTAGTTTATTCGCCGAGTTTTTTTTGTTTTAATAAGCTTGATTTGTATGTTTATAAATTTTGCAGCGCTTTAATTTAGAGTCTAGACTTTGTATTTATTTAAATTCTCTGACGACCACACAACAATCTTGATAGGTATTAATTTTATTCAAACAATATAATTTTACAGTAAATTACGTGTTGGCACGTGTTTTCGAAGTAGACATTTATAAAGCCATTAATACGCTATATACCTATTATTCTCTTTTCTTCGTTTATAAAGTTACTTGTATATACGAAATGTTTTAGCTGTAAACATTACGTACCCACAAAACAAGGTCCCAATAAATTATTCAAACGTTATTCACCATTCGTATAATGAGACCTAGAAGTGTATTCAACGGCAGAACTCTACTAATTACGACAAACTTTAAACAATACTGGACGCGAAACTCATCCCGAGAATAGTCGCCGCGCGGCTCATTGTGGACCACAAATGCGGTCACACAGACTTTCGTATTATACATATTCAGAAAAACAATGGCGTCCTTGCGCCATTCAAATTTAACTAAGACAAATGAAATATTTTTCCTGCTATTTATTAACAATTTTGCAGTGTTATTTTAATCCTTACTAATATTACAAATCCATCCATACTATCCATACTAATTACTAATTTACTAATATACTAATTATTATACTAATACTAATATAGTAATTATTTTAATTATTAATATACTAATTTAATATTATAAATGCGAAAGTAACTCTGTCTGTTACGTTTTCACGATGAAACGTTTGAACCAATTTTGATGAAATTTAGCATCAAAATAGCTTGAATCCTGAGGAAGGACATAGGCTACTTTTTAATCTGCTTCCGCGATGACCGACATTCACGCGGTTGAAGTCGCGGGCAAAAGCTAGTATCATAATATCTAAATTTTAAGTATCACTTTGAACAGAACTACTAAGACGGACACAGGTTTTAATTACTAGTTGAAAATTTTCATCTTCAAACTGAAGGTATAATTTATTATATAATGTGTATAATATATATACGAATAAAAATAAAAAGCTTTTTACAAAAAAGACAACCGCCTTCAAAAACTAAAAAGTGAAAAATAACTTTAGCACAGAACACACATTGACTTAAGTTTCGAAGTTTGGCTTTGTTCTGTTTGTTGTTTTGTATTGCCACCGACTTCCGAAACTAAAGTCAATGTGTGTTCTGTGCTAAAGTTATTTTTCACTTTTTAGTTTTTGAAGGCGGTTGTCTTTTTTGTAAAAAGCTTTTTATTTTCCGCTTTTTAGTACCTCCTTCTCATCCAAATCTATTAAGAAGAGATTGAAAGTTAACTACTACAAAGATTGATGAAACTAAAACGTCGTCTATGTAAAATTTTTGGGTATTTGTTGATTTTTCAAAAAGTGCTGAATCAATTTCGATAAAATTTATATGAGACCACCCCTAAAGCATACCCTATCTATAAAAAAATAAAATAAAAAATCGGTTTACGTTTGCCGGAGAAATCGCGTAACAAATCGCGCACATACTTAATGCAAATTTAAGACTTATACGGTTTTCTCATGGATGCCATTGTCAGAACTGGACCAAATTATAATGGGACCACACGGGAAGCACTAGCTTTCAAATAAAAAAAGAAACATCAAAATCTGTTCACCCAGTCCAAAGAAATCCGGTAACAAAAAAAATAAATACAGACGAATTGATAACCTCCTCCTTTTTTGAAGTCGGTTGAAAAGAAAACCTATTTAACTATTAAACTAAAGTCTTTTTTAAGGACATGTTCAAAAGGTTGGTTGATATTTCCCGTGATCCAGGAGCTGCTTTTGACCTTAGTTAGAGGATTGTTTTAGGATTTAAAAACGATCCTCAAAGAAGGCTGTTTTTGTTTAAAATTTTATTTATAACCAGTTTTTGCCGAAAATATATTTTATATTTTATCTGAAATACTTGTAAATAAAGACGTTAAATTAGGGGCTTATTTAAAAAAGAATAAAATGGATTCCCGTCACTAATAACTACCGGATATCAGTAATGAACAGGAGGCCAATTCTACTGACTTTTGAAATCGTTCGAATTTAAATCTCAGTATCGAATCTGTCAACAACGATTCTATTTACCTACATTTTTGACAAGATTTTGACGTTAATTGTCGCCGAGACAAGATTACGACTCAATTTTGGACGTAGTAGATTTGGCGTTCAGCTAAGTATGCTTTACTCTAACATTACCATTTGTGGCTGTGCTCGACGGCGAATTCAACATCGTGCCAGCCGTGAAATAGACGTCGAGCTTTGCAACTGTCTTTTCATAGCGAATGGCGTTTTACATTTTACGAAGTGACAAAAGTGTCAAATTATTCAATCATGACTTCATGAGAAGTCCCACCAGAAACCGTTAATTCACGTAGCGCTAGAACTGCGTAAGCAAAGTTGAATGAAAACGACAATGTAACTCACCGCTACCGCAGCGTCGAGTTTTGAGTTGTATTACTTAGAGAATAGCACCACAGATCCAAGCAGTTGGCAAAATAAAATGTTACTTTACTAAATATGTAATCCAATTATGAATCTTATCTAATAAAACTAAAAAAATATTGAAATAAAATGAAAAAGGAATAAAAAAACGCTGTCGTATGTGTATCTCAAAATTATTTTAAATTCAGAAATTCTCTGAAAATATGGACGAAACGGCTGAACGGTTTTGGATAGAGCTTAGAACAGTTTAAATTTCATAGTCTCGAAATATCATACAGTATGCATTTCTGACTTGAATTTATTCCAAAGAACCGGGATTTTGGTACTACTCGTGCTTGGTTTGAAAAAACTGACATATAATTTAAGAGACCTATCTACCTACAACTACATACATGTATTTACAAAACCGACTAAACTGATGTAATGGACCCCACTTCATAAAGAATTTAAACTATTGCTAATAATATTATTCATCTGAAAACCACAATCAGATTGCAACCACAAACTGCGGTATTTTTCTACCCGATAACTCTAACCACAGCGATATTGTGACATCTATACTAATATTATAAATGCGAACGTGAGTTTATTTATTTATTTCTTGGTTAAACTTCTTTCCCATATCTTTGTTTTTATTACTGACCCGAATTTAAGAACTTAGGTACAGATTAAGCTAGAACTCCAAGAAAAGACATGGGTAGGCTACTTTTTAATCCGCGACATCGTTTGCATCCGCGATTATCGATATTCACGCACGAAGTCAATGCCAGAAGCTAGTTTATTGTACACAGTTTTATTAAATAGGTAGGTAGGTACAGCATGAAAAAAAAAACAAAAGAAAGATGAAGGTTGAAACTGGAGGACGTCCATCACTTGTTGGTGGAGTGCGTCAGGACCCGAGCTGCTAGAGAGGCGCTGATGAATACCTTCAAAAATAATTTGATAGATGTTGGTTTTGTTCAAAGCATATTCTCAGAGCCTGTCTCAAATGCAGCTATCCTACTTTATAAAATAGTATATAAGGTTTTGAAATCTGATTAGTGTAAAGCTTTTATTGAATTAGGTTATGATGGGGCTGGCATGGTCGTGTTGTGACCAAAAGCCCCTAAATTTATAATAGATTATAAAAAAAAAAGGTTGAAACAGCTGATTGATTTATTATTAGTAAGTAGTAGCACAAGGACCGATTTAGGTTGAACTGCAGCAAGCTTCTAAGTTGCCTTAAAAAAGTATTGGACTTCTACTTCTGGGCCCTTTGCCCTGTGATACATTTCTGGCAAATAAAAAGTAATTCGCCAATAAAGTTCAATGATCTCTTGTAGGTACAGAAAATGTAATTCCAATGACAACAAGCCTTCAATCACTATTTGCGGATAGCGTGTTCAATGTTGATTTTATCGTTAACATTATTTCGTTGTTTGAGAGCTCTCGTATTGCCTTTTAGACCGGCAATTTGTGAAACAATACCTCCTTTAGAATTTACCCTAAGCATTGTTATAATAACGTCTACTATGAAGCTTGTGGAATCGCCGTTAACAATTTAATCAACTCTCGAATTTGATCGTTGGTTAATAATTTTATTTAATTGTTCATGACCAAGGTTAAGAAAAGAGGTATTCGGATTATATTTTATTCCTTAATTAAGTTTAATTTAACTTTCGTTACTCCCATTACTTGATTTTAATTAAGTTTATCATGTTGTGTCCCTTTTAGAAGTCTTCTATTACTAAGCTTTTGTTAATTGACCGATCAATAAAATTATAGAGGAAACAAAGCTCAAAAAATTTGTGTTGAGTTAAGTAATTTAGGAATAGACAGTGATATAGAGGGACTACTTTATTTAATATTCTTTTAGAAAAAAAAATCCCTTTCACATTTTCGTAAGCAGATACAATAAAATTATACGAGTGCAAAGACTCATGATAAAAAGGGCTTTAAACCTGACCAACGAGTTAATTAAAATATATGTTTACTAGTTTCCCTTTGCTCGCGGTTTTACACGCATTTTGGGGAACTTCCAGTATCACATTATATTGGTCTGATTCTTTTCTGTTATCAGTGCAGTGTTCAAAGGGACAAATAAACAGAGATACTTTTGGATTTATTACCTACCTAAAACCCGGATGAAGGTTCTAGAAGTCCCTTCTACTTACATAGTAACCACAGCAAAATAAAGATTGCCCAAGAGCAAACCGATTTATATTCACACATTTACATTTTCGATGTATTCAAAACTCATTCGATATGAATTTAGAGGGGCACAAATATTATGAACCTGTTATTATTATCCACTAATGTTGGAACATTCCTAGTAAGTGCCGCTTGCGTGACTGATGACCAATGTAGCCCGTATTTATTGCAATTTACTGGTTATTACTGGGCGCCAACTATTATGTAAAACAGGTTTGTTTTTGTGAGGGGCGCTTCAAGAAAAATGTGCTAGACATTTTTGTGTTTGCAAGGTAATGATAATGGAGAGAAGTAATTAAGACACCAACTGCCACACTCAGAGACGTCACTCAATGATATAACGAGTACTTAACTTGAATTGACCAACATAACTTGGAACGCTAACAGTCAAAAATTTACAGATTGAGAAAATTTAATTGTTGTTGACATATATGTTGCCAAATTTTGTTGTTTTTTTGTCAAGTGATAAGCATACGTTTGACCACTATCTCACCTGATGGGAAGCGATGATGCGGTCTAAGATGGAGCAATGGTCAATTCAAGTTAATTATTATTAAGTTACGTCTCTGAGTGAGTAATAGGACTTTAGCGATGTCAAGCCAAATTAGTCAACCAGGAGTCGTAAATATGAACCTTTAGACCGCCACGTCAAGAAAGCAAAATCGTGCCCTCGGTACGAATTATTATAAGTCTGTCATGTAGGTAATCGTGCCCTCGGTACGAATCATTACTAAGTCTGTCATGTAGGTAATCGTGCCCTCGGTACGAATAATTACTAAGTCTGTCATGTAGGTAATCGTGCCCTCGGTACGAATAATTACTAAGTCTGTCATGTAGGTAATCGTGCCCTCGGTACGAATCATTACTAAGTCTGTCATGTAGGTAATCGTGCCCTCCGTACGGATCATTACTAAGTCTGTCATGTAGGTAATCGTGACCTTGGCGTGCTTGGCTGTGTTGCTGGAGAGGGACGGAGCTATACTGACTGACAGCACCGTCCCTTTTTTACAAAGCAAAAAATGATGGCATTTACACGCCAAAACACGGCTCCTGGCTTCTGTGAGCCGTCTATCTGATTAACTTATTTTTGTCCATAGCAATGCAGCCTTTCACATAGGTATAGCACGTATCAACATGAAAACAAAGGAGGAAGCCATTGGTATGCCAAACGTGGTTGCTTATACGAGTACATTGTGAGTTACGTCAATCAAAAGCTTTTGTTCGGCAATGGATATTTACTAATTTAACTGTAGGTATTTTACCTTTGCTTTTCGCTCCAGTTTGGTCCCGTACGACGATCTCCATGCCATCTTCACGTTTCCACATGACTCTCGGAGGTGGTACACCGCGGGCCTTACACGAGACCCTAGCTGTGCCACCTTCGGGAACCATTGTGTCTCCCGATGTCTCTTCGGGGACGAAGTCTGGTGGTATCACTACATCTAGGAAGCCCATCTGTGGAAGATAGAATATAGATTGTAACTACATGCATAAACTAACTTTTCAAATACTTAAAAGTCCTATTGCTGAGAAAATGCCTTTTCTGCAAGACCACGCCAAAGATGGTCAGAAGACCTGACGCCTATTGCCTAAAGACTAGTAGCTGAAAGTCTTTGGAGGAAGCCTTTCTTCAGCAAAGGGATCAAGTAGGCTGAAAGTAGTAGTAATTGTTAAATAAGTATAAATAACACAAAAATCAAAACAATGTTCAAATTAGTTAAATTACTGGGTATAATCAGAATGTTATCCACATTCTAAAATCAACAGCATATTGAAAATGCAAACAGGATCATTTAATTATCGAGAAACCTAACATAGTTCACATTGTTGATTAAATTAAATCTGAATTGTGCGGTTTGCCCATCGCCGAAGAGAAAATATTGACTCAAAATTGCTTAGCGAGATGCTCTAATCACATTTTGGTGCAAAATTGGTACTAAATTGAAGTCTTTTCAGATTTGCGTCCGCGCGACGTATTGAACCAGGAGCTACGGAAAATAAACAGAAGTGGCAATTATATCTGAATGCTGAATCATATCGGTGTATAGCACTTTTTGATGTTAAAACCTTTGTATTGAAGAGGATTCATCGGAAGTATTATAATTCTGAATAACAGATTTGTTCCGAGTCTTGCAGATTAATAAGAATGAAGATTTATTTGAATTGAAATAAGTTTTAGCGTTTCCCTCATTTAATAAGTTTGTTGGATGGTGCGAAGTGTTCGAAACATCGCGTTGTTGGAGAGAAATAAAATGCTTCAATTAATTAATTTGTTTGAATGCTGTGGAAGCGGTTCACGGAATCATATTTCTCTTTATTTTATCTCAGCTATTCATACAATATTCTATACTAAAATGTTATTATATTTATTATATATTATACATTTACATCGTGGCTAAGTAAATGCCGTACAGATCGATCGGTCAAAGCTTAAGCTACGCTTGCCGCGGTTGATCTGTGGATGGGTGACCATCCATTTCATACCAAGTTCCCTCCGTGTCTTGGAAAGCACGTAGAGCCGTTGGTACCGGCTGTCATTAGCAGATCTTTGGCAGTCGTTAAGGGTAGTCAGAGGCCAGAAAGTCTGACAACCAAGGGTATCGTGCTATCCAAATACTGGGTTGTGGATGTCCGATAGGCAGTCGCTCCATGTAAAACTCTGGTATTCAGCTGCATCCGGTTAGAATGGAAACCGACCCCAACATACTAGGCAAAGAAAAGGAAAAGGCTAGGCAGATGAAGATGATGATGATGATATTGCCTTTATTAGAAATAAAAAAACAAATAACGAAGAGCAAGAAAAATTATTATATTTACACGCTTTTGTAGGAATTAAGAGGAAATACCACGGGCTAGAGAATTGAAAATTAGGTATTTGTAAAATCTATTGCTGTCGCGCGATGCCCGAACACGAACCGCAGAGCGCGATAGAGACAACTGCAGCTTTGACCGAAAATACCTATTAAAAGTACACAAAATCAATGATTCGTAGTCCCCTGATTTCTTCTCCAAAACTTAACCGATTTAACTGCTTTTTTTATTAAAAAATAAAGAAAGGCTTTTGCCGTGTTCCTATGTTTTCTATATTTTATATAATCAAGTCAAATTTGTTTTCTGAATGTTTGAACACAGCGGAAAATCATGTCAATTTTTTAGGCTTTTGAATATTCATATCTCTATTAATAATAAATTTATGAGAAAAAGGAAAACATAAGGACATGCCAATAGTAGCCATGGATATTTAAAAAAAATAATTGATCTACTGGCATTATCCAGGGAGGAAACAAGGGACTAAGTTTGTATGGAAAAACGGCCCTTGTGTTTCCTCTTAAGTATAGATAATAAAAGGTAAGTTGATGACGATGACTTTATTTGCTTTTCAAATTATTACGAGAAAAAAAATGAGCATTATCACGTTACCCTTTCACGGTAAGTAGAGATCCGTGGTGTATCAATCAGCGTATTGAATGCTATCGATGTGTCTACGTCAGAGCGAGCAGTCATGCCCATCGGCAGGTCAGGCTACACGTTAAGAATTTTATTAGTAACAGGGGAGTTTCCTTTCGGTGTTTTCTTTTTCTATTTGGAAGTTGTATTATTAGGATATTTTTAGCATTGACATTAATGAGTACAAAGATTGATTTATGTACAGTCAGCAAAGGAGATAGGTATGCAGGGTCGTCAGAAGTTAAAGTTTACTTAGAATCCGATAAATGTTTTTGAATAAAATAAAATAAAATTAATAGAGAATAAACATTTCAATGATTTAATTAAATTTCATTCGAAAACATGCATCGGTTTTTGAGTAAACTTCAACCATTTCCGATGACCTGCATACCAATCTCTTTTGCTGACTGTACCTACGTCTGGAATCGCAAATCCGCCTTGCTCGTGCCGTCCCTGCATGAGAGGAGGCTTTTGCCCAACAGTGGGACTGTAATATGCTGGTATTATTCATAATTATTATAGTAATTAGAAAGGTTTACTATGTCGATTTTTCTCTCAGAAAGAGTTATTAAGTACGACTGGGTGGCTTTATTTTGACTATTATCGGGTTATTAATCTTAAAAATCCTGTTTCAGAATTTCAATCCTATCGACATGTTTATAAAACTCATTATTGAAATCACCACTGTAGACTGCAGAGACTACTGTGTGTTATTGTATTAATTGAAATTACCTACACAAATAAAGCATGACTACAACACAATTATTTATTTGTTTTGTACTAATAACACAATCAATGTCTGTACGGTGCCACTGAGTGGGGCCTGGTGACCTGTTATACAGGTTTTTTCAAACCAACTTCAGGCACCAGCTCTCACAATGTGAATACCTATATTCAACCAAACATATGAATGTAATTAGATCATAACCATTGTGAGAGCAAATAAATTATTAATTATAATTAAGCTTGAATAATAATGAATAAACCAGAAAATGTTCTCACATTTCCTTTCTCATTAATGTAGTTACTGCCTACTTTAAAAACGGTTAAAAATGCATGAGTGCCATGGTAGAACTACCGTATAAGTTGCAATTTACGTCAGTATATTGGTTAAAGTGCACCCCACCGCGTGACGCATTCTCGTTAAATCGTTCCTGAATTTTCAGTACACACCGCAGTCCATTACTTTGTAACAAGGATCTGGGTTGTGGCGTGATAAAAAAGATACAGAATTAAACGAATGGCGGATTATATTTTTGGACACGATAGACTTAAAAAGTCCATAAGTTAAGTTGTGCTTTGGTATTGCAAAACTTAATTCCATCATCAGACGAGCAGAGATTTTAAGATCTACGGTCTCGAACTAAGCGCTTTGCTTCCACATATTGTGCGAACTGCCAGACTGTGGAATTCACTGCCCGCCTCTTTCCCCGATACATAATATAATCTGGGTATTTTCAAGGCACAAGTGAACCGGTTTATAATATGCAAGCATGCTCCACCTTATCTATAATTATATTTTATTATGAATTTAGATGTAATACAGATCCCCGAAGATCAGATCTAAGAATTCTCAGAGGATTTTTTGTAGGTTTTCGAACTCACCTGACTTTTCATAGGATCAGTATTAATTTGACACATGTATTGTCCTCTGTCTTCTTCTTGCACGTTCTTGATGTGTAGGTACCAGGTGGAGTGGTCGCTGTGGGAGACTGACACTCGAGGGTTGTGGGTGATCACGTGCTCGTGGATCGCCTGGATCGCTTTCGTATCTGCCTTCACCCAGCCCACCTGGAAAAATCAGGAGTTAAGAATGGCCTTGAAATGTGAAGATGGAATGGAAATGCTTCAAATAATGTCATGAATACGGATAATTCCGTCCGCCTCTGTACTTTGTGCTTGAAGTGTTAATAAATTAATAAATTTAAAATGCGTGTAAATAATGTTGCATTAGGCTCACGTTGCCATGGCGGACAACGTGTGTCCGATGCTAGTGGAGGTTTTACCTTCAACATTTTTGCCCCCGCGGGTAATGACTTAAGTGAAGATAAAATATTTTTCATGCACTGGTCATTTCATAAAAGACAAGAAATATCTACAGGAATGACAAATGTCATTTATTACCTAACCACGATAGGCAATCAGTTTATCCCACGGAACAGATAAATAGAGTGTCTGTCTATCCCTACCTAAGCTATCAGATACCTACAGCAATTTCTGAAAGCGAGGCCTCTTAACAACACTTCAAAAGTCATTGCGTTGAATAATGTAAATCAGTAAAGTAAATTAATTAAATAAGTACATTAAGAAGGTTGTTCTTTCGAGCCGAGAGACGAGGCCTATCAAAATAATGGAAAGGCGTTTCGACACTCAGGAGTCGATTTGGCGTCGTTCAACAATGCGTAAAAAATCTTTGAAAATATGAGCCGTTGTTTTTTGGTATGGAGTTTTTTTAATCTGCGTAATTTTTAGGTCAAGTCAAATATTAAAATAAGGAAAGGGTTCGCTTAAATTATACATAAATAAAACTTATTAATTACGCATGCGGCCTTAGGTAGAGCTAACCTACATTTCTTTTTTAAGATTGCGATTTCTGCTGTGGAGTTTTGTAAGTTTTTTTTAGTTTTGCGATCTTTGGATAAGGCTTGACGAACTTTTGCTCGGAACCGTGTGTCAAGATACGAAATGGAAGTGCTTAAATAACGCATTTAAAAACCGTTGATAAACTGTTGAGTTAGACTTTGAAATTGATTTAGTGAATTGACTCGGCAAATTTTGACAGCTCATAAAATATACATAGCAGCTTGCACGGATGGCTTTCACGCCGTCATGCATAAGAAAGCGGCTTCCTTACTGCAACGCATGCGTAACACTCGTAACGACATCGTGAAAATGCTTGTTGGCAGCATCCTGAAATGGAATGCCCTATCCACCCACGCAATGGGTAAAAGTAGTAATTCTACTAAAAAAAATAATGTAAAATGTTGCGAAGACGAAACCTTATGACACTCACTGTCAAAAAGTTATCAGATCTCATGTAGAGCCAAATAAATAAATAAATAAAATTTATTTATATCAAGTCCTCAAGCCCATATTAAAAACATTTACGAATAGTAACAACAAAAGGCAAGTTTCTAACTCTACACGCCCTAACTTAACAAACTCTACACCTTAGTCAAAATATGTGGCTTGGCCGTTTCGTTACTATAAGAACTATCGTATAGAAAAGTAATAAACACTAAATACATTTTTAATTTTACGCCCATGTGATGGTAGGGAAACCCAAACCCAAGTCAGGACGGTACAATAAAACGATAGAGCGCTTCGAGAAAAGGTAGGCAGTGCCCTTGAGCTTTGCTTGGCTCGTCTTAGCGGATAAGATTATGCTAAATTAAATTGGGTACTAACAATACTAACATATCTAACAAATAAGCACAATCTACTAACCCTAACTTGAGGCCTAAACGAGGTCTGAAATAAAGATATAGTTATATATTATCGTTCGCGTAAATTTCCTCAAGGATTTCATATTTTTGAAATTGATAAATATAGTAGTCTAGTTAGTTACTCAGGGATAATGTAGCATTCTAATGGTGAAAGAATTTTAGAAATCGGACCAGTACTTTTTGATTTTATTCGTTACAAACATACAAAAATATTTTTTTATACTCTTTATAAAATTAGTAGTGTTGATGTATATAAAATGTATGTTAATTGATTGGTGATGTTTATTACCAAATTCAGGTTTAGTGGGCATCATGTACGTACTTACTAAAACATATATGAGAAGTAGAAGAAGCTATAAAGCTCACACATCTAATAAAAGCTGAAGTCTAAATCTAAACATAGCCCACAAAGCAATTTATGGTGCGGTTTAGACAATCCAGCTCTCTATCGCGGTCTATCGCTAATCCGGGGCGGTAGAACTTTTCAACTTCATAATTTTACTGTTGCTAGTAGTTTATACAGCCTAAAACCGACTAGCTTATTCAAGTTAACTAACATAATTAATATTCAACCTCTCGACTTTATTATATTGTTGTCGGAGGGACGGAGCAAGCTTTTTGTCTACATTATCTACATAGACTATTAATATAGATTGTTCGAAGTAATAAAGGCCGATTTAAACGTGAATTACTTATTCAGTTCGCTTGGTAGGTACAGTAAAATACCTGTAGGCTGAAAACTGAAATTCAGTGAACCCTGAAACCGATATTATGATTTTAAGTTGAAATAATATAGTTGAACGTAATAAACGTCGGAAGGTTATTTACTTATCTGGCTGAAGTTATGGTCCATGGAAAGTGCCTAGCAATAATTTATGTAGGTTTTTGACAAAATCCTGTAAAACATATCTGGATGTAACTAGACATAACACATAGCCCATAACTACGCAAATTACTCATCAAACTAAATAGCATTAAAAAAATATTGCTTGATAACGACTTTCATTTTCGGTGTGGAAAAATCATTGTTCATGGTAACGAGCAATGTAACGCGCGCAAAATATTTTCGCAAGCGTTGTCCTAATAGAACACAACTACGCGATCATCGCAAGTTTGCACTAATTTTTATCGTACGATTTCGCGATCAAATGTCTAATTGGCATTCGCGCGATGCGGTTAAGTTCGTACAACGCGCGGTCAATATTGATGTCGAATAGGTGTCCTATTTGAATTCACGGGATATTTGCGTCGCGTCATCGCGTACTTCATTAGGACACCAGTTTTTGCTATCGCACAACATCGCGATGGTCGCATCGCTTACCCGCGCGATGTTGTGTAAATAAGTTTGAACTTTGACTTCGAGTTACTCCGTAACCATAAGGTTTTTAGGTATGGTCCAGAATAAAAAATACATCGCCATGATGAGACGAACATGCGTATGAATGTAAGTTTATGTCTAGCTAAATGCTAGCTTTATAACGTACTAGCGGGCGCCCGCGGCTCCGCCCGCGTGAATGTCGGTTACCGCTGCAAAAAGCCTACTTAGGAAAGACACGGTCAGCAACATGATTCCCAGGTCTATTCACAGACACCGACACTAACATCGACGACGCAGTCATCATCCGCAGGCTGCACAGATTGTCTTTCTGTGGACGTTAAAGTTGTTAATGATGAAAATATTTAAATGTAATTAATACTAAGTTCACTTTCGTTCACTTCTGCCGGAAGTCCCGGAGTGCAACCCGTTGTTTTAGGATAGATAACTAAAGCGATTATTGTAGAGCTTCTCTATAAACAACATTTGACGTTAAATTATTTTCAGGTAACAAAATATACTGATGGTCGGGAGCCCGACCCGTGATAGAGCAACGTAAAGTTGCCCATGCGTTTAACATTCTTTTCGTAAACCAATTCCTACTAATTTGAATGTTTGACCCTGGGATTTGTTTATCATTAGTGCGAAAGAATTTTTGACAGGAAATTGAAGCCTTTTGAAGGATATAGGCAAATCAGTAGGGATCATGGGTATTCTATAATAAACAACGCGCCGTGCAGCAGAAATCGTAATATTTTAATTTCGCCATAACTTCAAAACCAAACGTTCAATTTTATCATTCAAAGACCAAATATTATCTACATAAACTGTACTTAGTGATGAAATAATTAATTTTGATAAGGATTAATAGCATGAGTAAAATATACGCGTTTAAATGTAGTCCAAAAAAAATTCAAGATTTTTAAATAAAAAAATGGTTGTTGTGCCTCACTCGACATAGATAGATATAGTGTGTCGCGGACTTTTTTGTAGATATTTATAATATCAACAATTAATTAGAACATTTTATGGTTCTATCTTTTATAGTTTAGGCAGCGTACGCAAAATAAGTAACTTTTCTGGTTGATTTTTTACACCTTGTGGCCGAAAAACCCAAATATCTTACGGAACCCTATTTTTCTCCAAAATAAAATATAGCCTATGTTACTTGTGGATAATGTAGCTTTCGAATGGTGAAAGAATTTTTAAAATCGGTCCAGTAGTTTGTGAGCCTATTCATTACAATCAAACAAACAAACAAAATTTTCCTCTTTATAATATTAGTGTAGACTACACGTATAATTATATAATTCCTGTAAATGCAAATATTGTTAACATCGTTTTTAAAAGAGTAAGTATGGAGTTTCTTGCCCATTCTTCTCCATACAAAACTACCTTTTGGAATGGGCACCTAGAATAATTTTTTTTCTCATTTGACGTTCAAAAGTGCCTTATAATGGTCTAATTGAAATAAATGATTTGACTTTGACTTTGACTTAAGTGTCTTTTTACATCCATTTTAAAAACTAGTCGTCACCCTCAAACTCAAGTACATAAGGTACAGACGCCAACACATCAGGCATTACCAAACTGTCAAATTTTCCCAATTGACCATGGACCTTATTCTTTTGTAATAGAGTTGAAAAACTATCAAATAACTTTGACAGATTGTAGCTTGAAGTGCTGGCCTCCGTACTTTTTAAACTTGATCCCCGAAAAATGGCACAGCATTGAAACTAGGAAGTACGTTGGACCTCTTAACTACATATTACTCTATCTATTCTTCTAAAAATACCTCTTTAAACATGCACAACTTGTTACAAGTTTCTCACATTTGTGTCCCGTAGTTCAACATGAATAATGTAACCTAAATTTATAATATTTTAATGATTTTAAAAGTTTCTTGCTCGTTTTTCTTCATACAGAAACGTACCCTTTGGAACGAGCAACTAGCTTCAACTTTCTGACTGACTGACTCCTTGACAATTCAGAGGTGCTTGTTTTATAGTTTATTTGAAATAATTAGTTCTGAGTTTGGGTTAAGGTTCTTATAATTTTAGCCAATTTAAAACGACGTATAGGTCTGGCGACTGTGGCTACTCAGTCGTTAAGAGCACAAGGCACTTGCAGGAGTTGATGCTTTATCGAATAAAAGCATTTTGTAGTAGGTACAGAGATTACGTAGAATAATACCACTTGTGGTACAATTGGTACACTTTGAATAGAAGGATTACATATACTTAAACCACGCCTCTGTTCCCCGAAGGCAACGTTCTAGGCAGCTTTGTATGTACTGTAAAGATACATAGTAGGTACTGTAAAGGTTGTATCAAATGCTTTCGACCATCATGCCATAATGTGATTGAATATTTCATCATTTTGAATTTAGAAGCGTTAGCCTTATTTATATATCAAGGAATTATTTGGCCTAAGTCAGAGTGCAGACGTGCTATTTTTTTTTAATATACTTATAGTATTTCCTTTCGGTTTCCCCTTCTTAATTTAAAAGAACTTCGGATTACACCATAACTCACCAGAACCCCCATCCTGTATTCTTAGACTCAGCACGGTCTGAAGTCTTACAGTACTGTGAAGGTTTCTGATGCAATAGCCATTAGATAATATACTCTATGAGAGAACACTCAGCAAACTTCTAGAATAAGTTAAAATCGTTGATTTGTATAGTTTTTATACTATGACAGGAGACTGTCAGACGACCAGCCTTGACAACTGGTCGCATGGACGCATGGTCATGTATTTCACCTCTAACTAATAGGTATATTTCTAACAGTTCTGCTACGTATCATTTAACGTAGCCTGTATCCCTTGTACCTTACAGTACCTACCTATCTGCTTTGGTTTCATAATCTAAGCGAATACAATAACGAGATTGTAGGTATTCGCTTTTAAATTTGTATTTGCTTTGGTGGCTTCACTGTCGGTGTTCCGCGCGGTCTATCTGCCTTTTGTTTCATAATCTGAGACCTACACCCACATTCTCCGCCAGTTATGTTAGAAGTCCTATAAAATAGAGGCCAGTTTATTGACGTTAATAGGGTAGTTACTAATCCAGACTGCGGGATAGGAACTAGTGGGATTAAATAACACTAAATTGTATAGTATGCCCTCGTAATACACTCTATACTAAAAGTAGTTATTTCTTTAAAAGGTCTTATTAGAGTAGGTAGATTGGATTTAAAATACTTATTTCACTACAAATTTAACCATCTATATTTTATATTAGCTGTGCCCGCAGCTTTGCTCACGTGACTGTGTATTTTTTTGGCATTCGTTCGAGTTTGTTTGTTTGTTTGGTTGAACGCGCTAATCTCAGGATCTACTGGTTCAAATTGAAAAATTATTTTTGTGTTGGGTACTCCATTTATCGAGGAAGGCTATAGGCCCGTGCGAAGCTGGGTCGGGTCGCTAGTCTATAATAATCCAATGACAGTGGTTCTCGTTATTGTTAAATAAAACTTGTAATCATAACAACCTTTCGTTTCAGTACCGAAAAGAAATTAATTATAATTTAGATCTCTTTTAGGTCCTAAGAAAAAAAACATAGTATGTTGTGTACTATACAGTATGAAGAATGTGTTTAATAATTAAAATACTTACGCGAAAATTACCCAGGTTGACAACTATACATTCGAAGGTTGCGTCCCTCCCGATAGGCACCGTTAGGTTCGTGATGGGCTCCCCAAATTCTGGTACCTCGATACCTCCTGACAACAAACAGAAAAATATATTGAAACTCGAGAAATATTCGAAAAGTAAAGCTGAAAATGCGATTTTTCTGAGAGAAATTGGTTTATTGGAGGAAAGTTTAGGAATTGCATTTATGGTCAAATTGAAGAAATTCCAACTTATAACCTTGGTTTGAATCAAAAGATTTTTAGTCTATTATTTTAATAACAATCTTCAAAATTACCAGCATTTTGTTACCATCACTCAGAGAAAACTTCGACGACTGACTCTCAACCTTGTCTGTTTGTATGATAAACTTTGTTACCTATATAGAACAGGGTCACATGCCACAAACCAAGTCCTTAGTAAGTTAGTACCCTAGTTACCTGCAAAAACAAAAGCGTCGCGTGGTATCGTGCCTAACTGATGAGTGCGAAGTCAGCATTAGTTAGCGCCGGTATGTAGGCGGCTTATCACGGATGTACCCACAAAGTTGCCGACGACGATACTGTCGGCAGCAGTTGCACCTAGCTAGGACCTTGTGCAACAAAGTGTCAACTAACCACTTCAACTTGCACCGTTATTCGCGGTCCCAACTTTAGAAATGTGAAGTGACACGAATAACTTTGCCAAATGATAGTAACTGTATTCCGCCACCGCTTGCGCCGATCTTGTTTGGGACAATTGTGCTGACATGAATTGTGTAAATACAATGTTTATGTGTTATTTTCTGACGTTATTGATCACATTATTGTCGAGGTTATTTCGAAAATTCGGTAATTATGTCGAATGACAAAGTACTGATAAAAACTAATTTCAGTTTGATCTGTCTTACAAAAATCTGCTTAAAACTTTTCACTTTCATCGAATCTTTACATTTTTGGGCATCGAAATGAGTGTACAAAAGACATTAACTTTTAAAAAGTCTGGTCGATACTTCTTTATAAACACAATTTGTCGTCACGCCATTGACGATGTTGCTTAAAATAGAAAAGATCGTAATAACGTTTTTTTTTTATTCATATCGGCGTATACTGTACTAATGCTAATGATAGTTTACTAAGTACATTACTAATGATAGTAATATAATTACAGGGTTTACCCTAATGCTATATTTATCTTAGAACTTAAATATTAAAAACACGCTAGTAAGTTCATGGAATATTTTATTACTTATCCCGATAATTTTGTCACGGGAATAGCAAAATATTCGGGATCGAAATAGGGAGCATCGGATCATCACAACCTATTTTGTCACGGTCGAAAGATCCCATCTCGAGCCCCAGCCTCTAATGCTGCTACATTCTTTCACCACGAATATTCACGTGTAAAATGTATGTCGTAACTCGTAATATCACATTTCCTTAATGATTAATGGTATGTTTTACGCCAACATAATTTAACATGATATACATAAACAAAATTCAACTGTAGTGCAACTTTAGTGGGCAAGTTTCACACGTTTTGCAAATAGCCATGGCTCCTAAGTGAGAAAATTGCAGTTGGGCCAGAGATACGGTGCGTTAGAGGGAACTAAAAACGATGTTTTGTCACCTTAACGAGCGCCAGGAGGCGGCAAAGTGTGAAAGCTTGGCTGACAACATTCAAAACAACATTTTGCTTTTTCCATTCCTTATGATGTACTCAGGGTGAGAAACTAAACAACTAAAGACTTTAAGATTTGTAGCAAAAATTACTCTTGAACTTTTAAAGATGAATCGTAAAAAATAACTACACTTTTATGAAACACAGATCGTAGAACATATTTTAAAACTAAGTTTAATCCCGCTTTAGTGTTTTAATTCATCGTTTGCTTATAAAACTACAGAAGTGTCCCTATTGCCTTACTAATTTATTAAAAGAAAGCAAAAACGGTACGAGTCAAAAGTCTTACCTACTTTTAAAGAACATTTCTCTGTGTAACGACAACTATGGCGGGGATGTAACGTTACCAAACGGTCTCGTGGAAGGCAGTAAAAACTGCCATTTTGCAACGACAGCGTCCACAATATCGTCACAGACTGGGACGCAGTAAAATGTTTACAAAATATCCTGCTTTTGTTGTGGGTGCCACTAGAAGTGTTGGATATTGCTTTTGTATTACCGTTTTAGCGTAAACTCAGTCGGCCATTTTCCTGCAGCTGCGGTAATCGCTCTATTTTCGGGGACACTTGTACACTCGTCTGTATAAAATCTATATTCATGATTTGTGTAACATTACCTAAGTGTAATCCATACTAATATTATAAATGCGAAAGTAACTCAGTTACGCTTTCACGATGAAACGGCTGAACCGATTTTGATGATATTTGGTAAGAACACCGCTTTAAGAGATTAGAGGTAAGTCCCCAGGACATGATCACCTCAGTGTCGAGCACCATAGATACGCAGGTATTCGTATACATTTGTCAAGAGTTCTGGCGATGTTCTTTAATCTGTGTATAGGACACGCCTATCTGCCCAGCCCGCTTATGAGAACTATAGTCGTACCTATTATTAAGAATAAAATCGGTGATGCTGCAGATCCCACCAATTATAGGCCCATTTCCCTCGCAACGGTAATTGCTCAGGTGCTGGACAGTTTGCTGGATACATATATGGCCCCAAGAATTAGTCTGCATGATGTTTAGTTTGGTTTCAGGCCCGGCCTATCAACAGAAAGTGCCATTATGTGTCTTAAGCGAACTGCCCGGTACTATATGGATAGGAAAAAGTCTATAAACGCGTGCTTTTTAGACCTATTCAGGGCATATGACCTTGTGTCCTATGACCTTTTATGGGAAAAGATATGAAGCAAGAGTAAAGTAGAAACTGAAGTTACTTATCTACTAAAGTTTTGGTATGAAAACCAAGTAAATAATGTTAAATGGGCAGAGAATCTCTTTGATGAGTACAAATTGAAATGTGGCAAGAGGGAATCACTTCCCCGTGCCTATTTAACTTATACCTACATAAATAAACTGATCGTTGAGCTCAGCAGTACTGGCATTGGCTGTCATGTTGGTGGTGTTGCTATGAACAACATCAGCGGACGATATGGTTTTGCTGAGCCCATCGATCAGTGCGTTGAGACGACTATTGAAGTTGTGTGAGATCTACGCGGTAGCTCATGGGCTTAGCTACAACGTTAGTAAGAGTGAGTTTCTTGTTTTCAAAGTCGGCGCCAAAGGTGACGTGAATGTGCCGCTCATATCACTGGAAAATACACCCTTAAACCGGGTTACAAAGTTTAAGTACCTGGGCCACTGGGTCACCGAGAACCTTAGTGTGATCACTTGGACATAGAGAGGGAGCGCAGAGCGCTGTCTGTCCGTGGTAATATGTTGACCCGCAGATTTGCACGGTGTACGCATAAGGTTAAAATTACCCTCTTTCGAGCCTATTGTCAAACTTTCTACACCTGCAGTCTGTGGGTCAAGTATACGCAGGGGGCATACAGCGCTCTGCGTGTCCATGCTTTCAGAGTGCTTGTGGGGCTGCCGCGGTTCTGTAGCGCATCAGGTATGTTTGCCGATGCGAGGGTGGATGATTTCTATGCAATTATCCGTAAGCGTTGCGTCTCTCTGCGGCATAGAACACGTGGCAGCTCCAACAGTATGCTGAGGGCATTATGTGAGCGGTGGGACTGTCCAATGCTCGGCCGATGGGTGGGACTGGACACACGTCTGGTCGTAGCCAGATAAGTGGACAGATACAAATTGTGACTGTTTAATTTATTTATTTTATTTCGCCATTGTATGTGTACTAACATTCCTTTTGATAAGTTTGAATGTAGGTAGCTACTAACAGTATGGACCTCGATCTGCAAATAAATTAATATTTTTGAGCCCTGGGAAAGGACATAAGCTACTTTTTTTAATCTGAGACTTTGTCTGCATCCGCGAAAATCGACATTCACGCGGACGAAGTTGGCAAAAGCTACAAAGTTTTATATAAATTGTGACTTAATTTATATTATAATTTAGATTGTAATTTTCTTGATAAAATAGTTAGACACACTGTTTTTACGTTGTATTGTTTTTTGCTAGTTTCGAATGTGGGGTGATATATGTCGTGCACACGACTGCTAGTTTTATAAGAGCTTGTCCGTTAAGCTGACACAATAGCAAAAGAATCGCAAGTAATCTTATTAAAATCATAGGACAATTCGGGCATAATACAATATATTTCTCACAAAATCAATGATAATACCAAAACTTCTTAAAGGTTATATATTCCTCATAATATAACAGAATTCTTATACCTATAACTTCACAAACTTATTAATAATGATTAGTGCCCAACTTTTCTCCAAACTCCAATCTTAACTGACACTTAAGAGAGGATAATCGAATTAATATTTTCTCTAATTTTATTACAGTGACTGCGTATCTTACGCTAATATACACTGTTCACTTATGATTTTTAATTTGGATGAAGCAACTAAATTGGCGCGAGTAAAAATAAAAGTGACACTAGTTATTTTTCTAGTCGATAGCTCGATGCTTGATTATTATTAGTGATGGGTTATAGCCGGAGTTAATCAATCAACGTCGACCGATGCCATCGGCCGGCAATCGATCGATTAGTTAAACGAACGGTATCCGTCGATCAGCCAAAGCTACCACACCTATCGATCAACGTCGATCGACGTCGACCGATGGCATCGATCGATTGGTGTAGTAACACCTAAAGGTTCATTGCACGAAACGTAAAAGTTCATTGAGGAGATCAGGAGCATCCATTGTCCCCCTACATATTTTAAATAACTCTGAATGTCTACTCCTTTCAATCAAGGCAAATTAATTTAGTTGAACCTTATATTATTGCCATTATTTCTTATTACATTTGTTCGATATTAATTACATTATGTAGTGTAGCTACGAGATTAAGTCTTAATATCAGGCATTAGACAATAAGTGTATCGCAGCTTATCGAAGCAAACAAGATCTGATTAAGGATAATGAGACATCCGTATTATATTTAATCAGAAGGTATGTTAACCGGGTTGGTAGGAAGAAAAAATATGATTTTGTTATTTATTGAACGTTTCCTGAATTGATTACCCGGTTATGACATAACTAATATAATTAAGTATGTCAATTATAATCCGTGGCACTTAGCAACTGGGTTTCTCCCAGTTATAAACGTCCCTTTGTGCCTATTGACCTAGTTCTGTTCTGTCTCCTGCTTGATTTGGAGGGAAATGGAAAATATGTTTTTCTTACTCCTCCGCTGTTCTTTTCTGATTAATTTCGTTGCGGGATCCAAGACAGTTGAATCGTTTCTCTGGGACTCGTCGAGCTTCATTGCTTTGGTGCTTTTCTGGTGGTCGCGACTGTTGATTCTGACTTACAGGAGTTGCAATGGTTTGGGAACAGCGTGGCGGACTTAACATAATAAAAAAAAATAAAATAAATAAAAGACCACTAATCAATTGATATGTTTTTACTAAACGCGATTTTCCCATAGATTTTATATGGTAAAAGCAATTGTGACGTCACTATGTGCCAACTCATCTATACACCTTCTATAGAAATAAATAAAATTGAAGTAAAAAAAAAAAAATAAAGAAAAAAAAAAATATTTCAGTAAATCTTTACAAGTAAGTTGCCGGGGCTTTAAAATAACAGCTTTTTACTAAATGCATACGACAGATTTAAAAAAAACTATTAAAAAAAAATATTTGTCTGTTTGTTCCGGCTAATCACTGAAACGGCCGAACCGATTTAGACGTGACTTTCACTAGCCGTTATCTGATTTTATAAGAAGTAACTTAGGTAATTTTATTTTTTGAAAAAGAATTACGGTTCCGCTCGCCGACTACCGAAATTCAGATCAGCTGGTTGACTAATATTTCAATATTATGTATTTTTCATTTGTTTTAGTAAGTACTTTCATTAAAAAAAAAATATCTGACAGTAACATCGTTGTATCATATTGTATTCCACCTTTTATAAACATGTGAACATAACTAACTGTATTCAACGTTAAATACAATGTTTATCACAATTTTATGTACAAATTTTCAACGTCGCAATATCTACGGTGATACGTTCATAAATTCAATAAAATTACCCATCTTTCTGCGCTTCAAAGACTCCATATATTTTCCGGTAGAGACAGCGCCTTGCCATGTGGACCATCACGCGAATGATAAATCAGTATGGCTCGCAATATCAGCTGAAATATGGCGACGGATATAAAGTTGAGCTGTTATAGCGTTTTGAGAAGTTCAGTTTTCAAGCTATTTCATACTTCCATACTTATTTACTTATTATACTTATACTTATTTTACTTAAATAAATGTAAATTAAATATTAACTCTGTCTGTTACCCTTTCACGATGAAACGGTTGAACCGATTTTGCTGAAATTTGGTATGAAGATAGTTTAAACCCTGGAGAAGGACAAATTTTTTAATCCTAAACTGTGTCTGCATCTGCGATAACATTCACGCGGACGAAGTCGCGAGCAAAAGCACTAGCTTTTAGTATATATTCTAGATCTGGAAATGCTTAGTCATAAAAGTGTTGCATTTGTTCCGTTTGGGAATCAAACATCGGCATTGCAAACCAATGACTGTGAAGTTGTATTATCTATGCTAATATTATAAAGACGTTAAGTTTGTTCTCTTTTTATTTTGTTTGTTTGTTTATATAATTATTCTAATAGGTTTGCGTTTGACCGCAATTCACCTAATCTTAAGTGATGGCTCGGCCTAAGGTGGAACATGCTTGCCTAGGATGAACCGTTTTTTTAGCTAGCGAGCGTTTAGCGAGCATCTACCCGTAGGGGGTACACTACATAAATACGAAAAACTTTATTCCGAAAGTCAGAAATACGAATTTCAAAATACCGATTTTCATAATTTCGAATGGTTCAAAATTCCTAATATGGGAACTCCGATTTATCATTCATCCTAATTTTTATAATACTAAAATTTCAAAATTCCGAACGTTTATAATTACTATTCTCAAAATACCGAGTTTCAAAAGATCGAATAATAAAAAGTCCGACATAATGAAAATTCGAAACATCAAAAATACGAATTCCGATTATTATTATTCCGATTATCTTTATCGTTATCGTGCAATCGTTTATCGTGCAAGCAAGCATGCAGCATGCAAGCAAGTATGCAGCGTGCAAGCAAGCATGCAGCATGCAAGCAAGCAAGCAAGCATCATACAAGCAAGCATGCATCATGCAAGCGAGCATGCAACATGCAAACGAGCATGCAACATGCAAGCGAACATGCAACATGCAGCAGGCATGGTTTCTGTCACGGCTACGGCGTTGCGGGGCTCCGGCGGTACCACGCGAGCTTATCGTCGCAGATGGTATTCACGCTCACCACCGCAGCTTCGGCTTACTGGCCGGCTTAGCCGGCCAGCCTCAGCCGCGGCGGCGGGCGTTAAAACCACCTGCTCCTCAGCTCGCTGGCCACCTCGCCCCTCCGCGCCTACGCGAATTTAAATTACACTCTAGGGGTAGGGCAGACAAGACTACGTGGAGTCGGTGTCGCAGCAATTCGTTTCTGTCATTAACTTTTGTAGCACAACATATTGACTTTTTAAGATTATTTTTGTTATTGTCTTTCTTTTTATACCTATATATCTTTGTTAAAATAAATTCCATGGAAGAATACACCAAATAAACAATATTCGTTAAAAAGTAATTCTACTGTTTGATAAGTTTGTTAAACAAAAAAATGTGATTAAAAATTGTTTGAATTGTGTTTCTGTGAAATATGTTTTATTCAAGTAAATAGTCTTTGAAACAATAATAGCCGAAATAAAAATACAAGAACCAAATATTATATGAAACATTTTCTGGGAAACGAAATTCTATGAAATTTCTGTCTGCGAAACCAGGGGACACCATTTTGAATATATATGGGTAGCTGAATTGAATCAGGATCCTAATTTTAATAGTTTATTCGAAGTATTGAAATTCGGAATTTCGTTTTTCGGACCGAGAACCCATCGAGCATTTGATTCTTCGAACATATGAAAATCGGAAAACAAACAAATCGAATTTACGACATTCGGTAAAATAACTTTCGTGATTTCAAATAATAGAGATTATAATTTTTAGGTATTATGAAATTCGGACTTTTAAAAATCGGAATATCGAAATTCGGAATAAAATATTTCGGAATATTTGGGTGTTCCCATTTGTAGCACCTGAGCTACACTTGTAACTAGTACGAATTACCGGAGTAGTCTAAGCTACGTTGAATGAAAGATATTATCGACTTGTAGAAGACTATATCTTTCATTCAACGTAGCTTAGACTACTCCGGTAATTCGTACTAGTTACAAGTGTAGCTCAGGTGCTACAAATTGGTGGAGGCGATGGTGATCTGGAGACTCTGGCCGCATCTGGGACTTCTCGATCGTGTCTGATAGAATCTCCTTGAGTGTGGACGCAAGTAATTTTGGATTCCCGCTACTGTCCACCATTACGACATGTCCTCCGAATCGTTTGTGTACGTTTTTGACTTTGTGTTCAGCTTCCTTCACGATCTGCCTCGCTGCATTGATCTCCGACCACCCGCAGGGTCTAACCTTACGTGGTCCATCTGGAAGTCCCTGAACCGTTTAAGGACCCAAGTAGGAAGGTGTAACGCCAATCTCGCAAAATGGGGCTACCTCGACAGAGCAGCAGCAGGGTGCGCATGTGGCGCCTAGTTGCAAACCATGCCCTACCAAAGCATGCGCTTTAGGGCACAAAGGACATGACATGCAGATGCGATCTTGCGATCGCATGATCGGGATGAATTATGCGTTGCCACCGACGTCGCCTTGGAAGTGGCTAAATTTTGGGCCAAACAAATTTAAAAGACAGTCTTTTAAATTTGTTTGGCCCAAAATTTTGCCGTAACGTGCCAGCGATACGATGAAGAAGAAGACCGTTTTTTTGTACGAGATAATCTCTAGAAGTCCTGGTCCGACTACAATAAATCTTTCACTCATAGAAAGGTAGGTAGCTGTTCAGCAAAGGTTCAAGCTTGAGGTTTGCCAGAGAGCGATTGAGTGCATCATCCTCACCTAGGAGACAGATTAACGAATCGCGTTAGGAAGACGGTGCTGCGCTCCAAGCATCTTAAGTAGGACTAGGACGGCCACATCTGCTGCATGTCGATCGGATCGTGGGCTAAAACAACCACAATGTGGGTCTCGGTGGTTCAGCGACATCGTGGCAGACCCAGGCGAAGACGGCGGGATGAGCTTGACATTTACAGGAGGAATTTGTCCACACTAGCTCAGTAGGTCGATTCTGGAAAATTCAAACAACAACTCGCATCTCACAACGCTATTCACTCTCACTTCATATAAGGTTCAAAATGACCTTGATATATTTGACACCTTGAATCGGGTTCGAGTGCGAAGTGAGCGTCGAAGTGACGGGGAAATTACCTTACAGAATGTCAGTTCTTACGTCATCTCATACTTTATCTGTCAAAATCTCCCTGTCAGTTTAGTTTAACTCGCTGACACGCTTGCAAGGGTGGCGCTAGTGTAAATTCGAATTATCAACCGAGTTTTTAGAATGCCAATCAAGAAACTCACAGCGGATTCAGATTCGAAGTTTAGAATGTTTAATACTTTACTTGACTTACATGCGGACAAAGTCGCGGGAAGAAGCTATTTTTGCAAAATAAACGTAACTTATTTGAAACAAGTGGGTGCAATTTGATGTGACATATGGAGGTGGCCAACAATAGAGGTGTCAATGGTTTATCGCGTTCTTGTGATAGCTTTTGTTTTTGTTGTCAGATATCATTATAATCTTCTGGAAAAGCCCGAAGGTGTTATATACCTAAACTTATGTCGTCTTATTACTAAACCAGCTATAAGTCAAGCCTACACCTTCGAGCCAGGTTTTGTAGATCAAACTCTTTTCCTATAGTGTAATAAAAATACTATTACTAACCCGAGACTAAGATTTCTGTAGTGTATAAAGAAAAACCAAAACCGACGTCGGAATAAAGCTCAAAATACAATAACTGGTTTGAAGGTTCAAGTTTAGAATAAAATTAGAACACGTTTCGTAAACCTAAAGCGTTAAGTGTCAACGCACTCGCTAGAATTTCAGGTAAGAACCGTCTCAAGGGAAAAGAACGCAAAGTGAAATATTAAAATCTTCAGAAATATGAAATATTAACGAGATTTTGTAGTAGCCTACTTACAAAATTAGAATTGTAGAATCGTTTTTGATTTAAGAGAGTAGATAATTGTATAGTTCTATGTAAATTATTATTAGGCGTAAAATATGAATTTTCCGTGTCTTTTAGTTTAAAGACATTTTTTTTAAGTCGTAATAAGTTTTACTTTTTTTTATTGGCACAAACCCGTCGCATTATACCCATACAGCAACTCCTGAAAGTCAGAATCAAAAGTGGTGACCACCAGAAAAGCGCCGAGGCAATGAAGCTCGAAGAGTCCCGAAGAAAAGATTTAACTCTTAGGTACAACCCACAGTGAAATTAATGAGAAAAGAACTTCTGTGGAGTAACCACTAGGTCAAAAGAACCACCGAATGAGTTTAAATAGCTTGGGTCTCAAAAGGGAGCTTAGCTCTCAGAAAAGAGCTTATCCATACAGATAAGGGGCATTTTTTCTACTGCGAGCTAGAAATAATCGCTTTTATTACTACAAGGATTTCTGCCGAAAAATTCTCCAAAAGTTTCTCTTTAGTCGAGACGGGAAAAACAAACGCAGTCTCGAGATAACAATTTCATGCACAAAGTAACTAAACAAAACACGCATATCACGACAACATGCAGGTGACGAGTCTAGAGTGTCTCATTGAGAATTCTCGTGCCTCGAGAAATTAACGACATCGAGAAACCACAGAAACCATAATGAGTAGGTATTATAATCATTGCATCTAATTCATTGTACTGCAGCCGCAGTTAGTACTAGCGTATCCGCCGGATACAATGAAAATTGCGCACCTAGGCCCGCTTGTATGTGAAGTACCTATCTAATCATCTACCTAGCCTTTTCCCAGCTAAATTGGAGTCGGCTTCCAGTCTAACCAGATGCAGCTAAATAACAGTGTTTTGCATGGAGCGACTGCCTATTAGATCTCCACAACCCAGTTACTGGGTAACACGATACCCCTTGGTAGGACCGGGATCAACGACCTACGTGCTTTCCGAGGCACGGATGTGAAGTACCTATCAGCACCAAAAAAAAGAAAAGTTTTTTTGTAATCATACCAGTACATTCAGAGATTACCTCTTACAGACACCTTACCATCTCTTACCTTTTTAATATAATAGTAGTTTTGCCAAACGGATTGCGGAACCCTAACTTTTTTGATTATCTAAAATATAGTCAGCACTTAAGGATTAGGTTATATTTTTATTGAATATTCTAATAGGCTTGCGTTTGACCGCAACTCACCTGATCTTAAGTCATGATGCGGTCAAAGTGGAGCACGTTTGCCTAGGATAAACCAGTTCACTCGTGCCTTGAAGATACCCATTATAGTAGTTACTTATTAGCGAAAGAATTTGTAGCATTGGACCAGTTCTGGATATTAGCCCGAATGAACACAAACTGAACTTTTATAATGTGTAGTCATGATAGTGAAATGATCATAGATATCCGTGGAAATGATGATAGTGACGTGATATCTGAAAAACAAAACAAAAGCTATGACACACGAACAAAAGAACGCGAAAAACCTTTGATGGCCAACATATTGTTGGCCTCCTCCATGTCACAGCAAATCTGTACGTGTATCTATGGGCGCCTTAAATTCATTTAAATAAAGTCGCGCGACTGCAGCGCAACTGCACCGCTATCAGTCGCGGTGCATTCGCGCGACTTTATTTGTATGGATTTACAAAGCAGCGCTGCTGTCGCGCTACTGGCACGCGACTAATTTAAAGGCGCCCTAAGTAGGTACTGCCTTGTTTCAAATAAGTTACGCTCATTCTGTAAAACTAGATGGATGTACCCTGCCGAGTAGTGTACTTCGTTGTTATCACGAGTGACAAATTCAAACTTCACAAGAATTCTTAACTCATAACAATGAGGTCACGATACGTAGGTTTCTTACGTCCTGATTCTAGGGACTCTTGCAAACTCCTTATCATATTATGAACTAGCCATTAATTGTGTCACTAAGATTGTTTATCTGCCAAGAAGTAGTTTGGAGCCAAGAATAACTTGGAAATATTCTAGAACTAGCAAAAGAGCTTGGTTAGGAAAGGGTTTTATCAATTGAGCTTGCCAAAAACAAAACCAAAATTAATTTATTACGTGAAACTAATACAATAAACCAAATGTGTTACTTAAATGTCCAGCAATAACAGTTACGTACATTCGAAATGTATGCTTAGAATATGTATAAAATATTCAACGTTAATAAACAAAAATTCGGAACAAGAAAATTCCCCGAAGAACTAAGGTCATTGATATAGCTCTCAGAATATGCAAGTTGAAGTGGCAATAGGCAGGCCACATTCATCGAAGAACCGATAACCGATGGGAAAGAATGTATCTCGAATGGCGACCACGAACCGAAAGACGCAGCGTTGGTAGGCCTCCCACCAGATGGACCGACGACATCGTCAAGGTCGCGGGTAACCGGTGGATGCTAGCGGAAGATTGCTACTCGTTGTGGTGTTCTATGGGGAAGGCCTATGTTCAACAGTGGACGTCCGGCTGATGATGATGAATAAACAAAAAAGAAAACTCGTATTTTGAACAAATTTTTATGTTGGGTTAGTTTATTTCGGCAGACCTCTTCTTATGCTTAAGCTTTTCCCAACTATGTTGGGGTCGACTTCAAGTCTAATTACCAGTGTTTTACATGGAGCGACTGCCTATCTGACCTCCAAAACCCAGTTACTGAGTAACGATAACCCTTGGTGAGACTGGTTGTCAGATTTACTGGCCCCTGACTAGGAACCGATCACTTTGCGGAATTATTTTTGTCCGAATTTCATTTTACCGAAAACTATTGACCGACGTCTTTTTTGCTATATGCATTATTTGACATATTTTTAGATCATCGAAGTATCATGTGTCATAGGTGTTATTTTACCGAATTATGTTTCTCCGATTTACAAAATATATTTTTCCTATTGGCCGAAGTCTCTTTTGAACTGTTTTCATTTGTCAAACGATTTATTTGCCATATTTTCACCCCGTCAAAACAACATTTTACGGAATATTATTTTGATCACAAATATATAGCCGGTTACTTGGCAGCATTTTCAACAAAAAATTAAAATAGTAACAGAAAGGAGTCGCTGCAAAACCGACTTCACGCAGTCTTGTCTGCATTTAAGAACTCGTAGGCGCGGAGGGGTGGGGCCGCCCAGACCCCGCAGCGCCGGAGCCGTGACAGAAACAATGCTTGTGCATGTTGCATGCCTGCTTGCATGTTTCATGCTTGTTTGCACGCTGCATTCTTGCTTGCATGCTGCATGCTTGCTTGCATGCTGTATGCTTGCTTGCATGCTGCGGGCTTGCTTGCATGCTGCATGCTTGAAGCAAGAATCTTTGTTTGCAAGCTTCTTACTGGGACCACCTGTTTTATTAAAAAATGAAACAAAATAGTAGGAAACTCATCTGAAATTAGCTCTCTATAACGCCACTGTAAATAAATAAATACATTAGTTTTGAAAGCTCTTCCAAATATTTAATTTCACTCAAATAGTCTTTAATTTTCAAAAGTTTTTTTGAATTTTTCGTTTCTTTAACGACGTATTTTTTTTTCTGGTGGTGTACCGGTTATCATTGACTCAATAGTAGACATATTTACTTTTAGGCGTTTGGTGAAATATGGTAATTAAAACAGTGGTATAACGAATAATCGAACAAATGTTATTTCAGCTAAGTGTAACTTCGGTAAAAAGTTTTTCGACCAAATGAAACGTCGGAGCAACGAAAAAAAGCAAATTGATAATAGGTCAACTGATACAGTGGCAGACGTGACTTCGAAGAAGTAAAAAAATACGAAACGAGAAAAGTTAAAAAGTTTTAGGTGAAATGAAATTCGGTCAAATATTTTTCGACCTTATGATAGCTAACCCCTCTGACTATAACGACTGTCAAAGATCTATGAATGACAGCCAAGAAAAACTGTTTACTTTGCGAGGCACGGAGGGGTCTCTATATGAAACGAATGGTCTGGTCTCCTACATATTTTGACAGTGATGTGGACGAGGTTTTAGATGCTATGACAAAAAAAAATGCAATATAACAATGTTGTAACTATAAAAAAATAAACCCAATTAATAATACTCCAACACTGCTACCACTTTAACACCCAGTTACCATCACCCTTCTTTACTTCTTCTTTGACGGTCGTTATAGGTGACAGAAGCCAGAAAATCCGACCATCAGTCTTACCAAGGGGTATTGTGTTACCCAGTAACTGAGTTATGAAGGTCAGATAGGCAGTCGCTCCATGAAAAATACTGGTATTATTCAGCTACATCCGGATAGCCTGAAAGTCGATCCTAATGTATTTGGGAACAGGCTAGGCAGATAATAACTCCTACCACTTCATAATAATTGTCATCAGATAAAAAGTGGTTTTACCAATTTTAAATACAAAATCAATCTATACTCCATTTACACACTCTATACTCAATTAGACAGACGTTAAAAAAGGTTCTTTTTAATGCACACTTTGTAACAAAAGTACAATAAACATGTTAGTTACGATAGACACCGAATTGATTATAATCTTTTTTTACAGTAGCTGTCGCGTGTATTTGTAACCAATTCAATAATTTATCTTCTAAAATTATGTGGCTTTCATTTAGTTGTTTAGTTAATTTCAATTTAAAATTACAGTGTCAATGCTAAAAACCTAACAGAAGCAGGGATGTACAATACCCGGAACGTTATTCGTTTCACTGTAATTCTACCAAATTTAAAATATTACCTAATCTTCATAAGACTTTATTCTGTTTATATTATTATACGTCCATATTTAGTATTATCTTACATCTATTTATCAAAATTATGTTAAAATAAGTTTAATTAAAATTGTTTTAACTTATCTTTGAAATAAAATGTTTTGCATTCCTGCTTCTATGAGCCTCTTTTTTCTAATGCTATTATTATAAATGGTGTATAACTACAAACATTCGGACAGCTTAGCTGCTTTAAATAGTTTCCGACTATCCGATGCTAATACCAAGAGTAGAGAGGAAAACTGTCGATAATATCGACATTATTAGTACTTAGCAGTAGTAAGAATCATTAGTACCGAATGGGATACTTATCGTGGCTTAATGTTCAACGTTCGCTGTTTGAATTTAATGATGTGTTCATGATGTTGGTGGTTGAAACAATGAGACTGTTAGAAGTGTTCGATTGTATTTATTTAAATAGAAGCACTTTGCCCGCGAATTCGTCCGCGCGAATTTTCTCAAGGATCCCTAATTTTATCAATTGATAAATATAGCCTATGTTACTCAGGTTAACGTAGCTTTCGAATTTTTGAAATCGGGCCGGTAGTTTTTAAGTTAAATTGTTACAAACAAACAAACAAACATTTCCTCTATATAATATTAGATTAGATATAATAAACAAGGAGAACCTGACTGACTAACTGACTGACGTATCAGCACACAGCCGAAACTACTGGAACTATGAACATGAAATTTTGCACGCCACTTCCTTTTATTATGTAGATGAGGCACCAAGAAAGGATTTTTGGAAATTCAACCCCTAAAGGTGTACAATTGGGGTTGAAATTTGTATTCAATTTCGTCAGTTTTGTAGTTAGAGATATGAAACTTGGTAGATAGCTTTTTAGTTGTCAATAAAAAAATACGTGCTATTTTGTAAATACCAACCTTAGGGTGGAAAAATAGCAATGGAAAGTTTTATGGGAATTCCGTTATTTTTAACAAGTTCATTAATAAACAATCGAAAAACAGTGACCATCAAATGCGATCGATATTATGACGAAAATGCAGTTGTGTGCGAATTCGGGCAACGTCCGTTTATGCGACATTCAACGGGTACCACGTAGTTGTTCTCAATTGCGGGGGTTGATTATAACAAAGCTAGCATTTGGTTCGGGGAATATTCTCCGTATTTCTAAGTAAATGAAACACACTCTACATGAAATTCGGTTTAAAACGGCTTTTCTATGCGTTTTAGAAACTTGACTTATAGGCATACACGCCATTGCCAGTCTATGCCATTTTATGTTCAAACTCATTGATTTTAACATAAATTGGCAATATTTTTTTTGTCAAAATTGAACATTCTGTATAGATATATTACATAATGTTATTTGCGTCTTAAAATTTGTGTTTCAACAAAAACGGTCTTCCATTAAATATATATATCATAAAATTCCATATCATTTACATTAAGAACTAGGATCAGACTGGTTTCATGTGGTAGGAACTGTTTGAGTAAGCTCAAATGTCAAAAACTAAATATATTGTAGATAGTGATTTCTGGTAGCTTAATTCAAATGGAAACTAAATGAAAGTTTCAGCCGGTCATTTGTCATTGGACGTGCGCAGCGCGCGCCTGTTCCGACCGTCCGAGTTCCGGCTGCAAGCTGCTTTTATTAATATTTCCAGCGCGAATCCACGCTTTATTAGCAAACAGCCGTCATGTGGCTGATAAATTATTAATGTGGTTGCAACGCAGCTTGTGTTTTGTGACCAGTTTTTTAAACAACAGCAACGTTACATGTGTTTTCGGCAGACTAATGTACCTACTTAATTGATGGCCTCACGTAATTGCGTCGCAATAAGCCCTCATGAAATATGCAGCGAGAAAATTATAATAAAATATTCGTGATATTTATTCCAACGAAGTTGGCGTGAAATCGTTGCGAAGGAAAAAGTTCGCTTTGCTATTATAACAGTTGATTCTTATTTTTTGTAGCGCTGAAGAAAACAGATGATGTATCTTCGTTTCGATGGCATCGTACTCCTAATTGGCAACCTCAAGCATAATCTCTATTATGATTGTGAAAAATAGGATCGTGCCACCATCATAAAGTTTATTATGAATATACTTTTGTAAACACAGTACGTACCTACTTTTATAGCTTTACCATTTGCAAATGCAAAAAACCGCATACTATATAATAGCGAGTACAAAATAAAATTGCATTTTTCCATCAAAAGCGCTTTAAAGCGAAATGAATAGGTAGATACGTCACATTATTACGATGGATGACTTGTCCCTTCCATGGTTTAACCGTCTGGCTACATTCTTAAAGACAGACGGAACCATTTATCATGAAGCTGAATGTCTCGGATGCAATTTTCAGCATTGCTGCCTGTTACTGTGCACTTTTGGTCACTATTATAAATTGCTTTTTGACTCTATCTGTGGGTAAGTATTTTGCAGTAACATCTATCAAAGGACAATTACGTTTTTCGATGCAATATTAATATTCTTTTTTAAACTATTAAATAAGTAACTAGGTAGCGACACCGTTGCTTAATATTATTAATTTATTATGTTACCTAATCAGAACCCAACTTTATACCACTACGTGCACTTTATGTCTCACCAACTTCGAGGATACTAGACCCCACGACACAGGGTATCCTAGTGTGGGGTCTAGGGCTACTCCATTGCACCATTGCAAGCCAATCAGTGTTTTTTTTTAGATTTATTTTGTGCTTACTAATTCTGTAAACTTGTGCTCAATAAATTCTTAAATGTTTAAAGAGCTCGTGGCTAAGTAAAAGCCGTACAGATCGGTCTGTCAAAGGTCAAGCTACGCTTGTCGCGGTCGGTTGTAGATGGGTGACTAAGACTATCCATTTTCATAATGACTTTCCTCCGTGCCTCGCAAAGCGCGTAAAGCCGTTGGTTGGAAGTCAGAAGCCAGAAAATCTAACAACCAGTCTTACCAAGGAGTATCGTGTTACCCAGTTACTGCATGGTAGAGGTCCGATAGGCAGTCAGCAGTCAGGTTAGACTAGAAGCCGACCCCTACAGAGCTGAGATAAGACTAGGCAGATGATGATTATTTTTTATTTTAATATTTGAAATGAAATAATGATACTAATGTCAGTCACATTTGTTTAATTTTCTGAGAATAATATAATATTACTTTTAATGAGAGCTTTTTTATTTATTTTATTATATAAACTTACAGCATCTTGTGTTTGTCTCAGAAAATCACATATTATGTTGCCAGTTTTTTGACAAACTAGTTGGTGTCCAATCAGTATACCGTCTGTGCGTTTATGACACTATAGATGGGACAACGAAACTAGAAGGGTCCACATTTATCGATAAAACAACCGAAATAAACATCGGTATAGGCCATACGTAACTTTGTATATAACGTAGGTAGGTACGGTAGTCATGCGAATCCCGCACCCCCGGCCATAGGCAGAGGTGGAACACCGCGGTGGTTTTAGCCGGTAAGAGTCCGGCATGCCCCTCCGTCACCCCCACGACGGAGGAAGTCCATGAGGATTTCCACCGAGTAAAAAAAAAAAAAAAAAAAAAAAAAAGGTACGGTAGTCATGTATTTAATTTTATAATGTAACACCCAACACCGCATCTAGTAAAATATTTATAATTTCTTGTGATGTTTTTTTTCAACTTAAGCTTTACAGTTTATATTCACGTGTTACCTAAGTTTCATGAGATGAAAAAGGGTTACCTTTTCTATGCATAATTTATGTAGTTTTAGCGTTTCCAGGTTTTCTAGTTGCTCTATTAATCTTGCTTTGTTGTCTAACCTTTGTATGTCCGTCACTTTTATCTTGGCCAGGACTTCTGTTACTACGATGCGTGAATTTTAAAGTTAATTTTTTTTTCGGGTAAGTGATTGATATTTATTTTTATCAATACTTCAGCCAGTAAAGGCCACTTATGGATAATGGCCTTTTAAACTTTTAGAGCTCTTACAGATGTGCGACACAGTGTCGCGACTGCCCGCGACCGGCACAGATACCAGGGGCCCTAGCCAAATTACTCAAATTGACAATCTACAATCGATAACGCTAATAGAAAACTAATCAAATGTATGGGAACGACGTCATATCAACGATAAGTCACGTGATCGAAAGTCAAAAATGGATTACGACGAGGCGTTAATAGGGTATTTTACTCTATACGAAAAAAAAACTATAAATATGTTATTGAGACATTTTAGGCATAAAGCAGTCGGAAAATGTAAGTTTTAGTTCATAAAATAACAAAATATTTTTTTAAATTAAATTCAAAGTTTTCAGTGTTTTTAATCAGTTAAAAAACACCATGAAATAGTAGCGGCCATGTTATTACGCCGTACGGCTGGGTAAACAAAAAATTGTCAACTGTCAGTCAACCGATTGGCGTATATAAGCTTTATACTTTTATTATTTTCGTAACCAACGTAATTTTTTTATTATTACACCTATTACAAAATATGCTTTTAATTATTTTTAAAATTATGTACCTACATTTATCATATTTAATATATACGAACTGACGTCATTTCCGCTGACCAATATGGCGTCCAGTAAGAGGCGTTGTCGTCAAACTACGCTCGAAATTTGAAAATTATAAATTTGGATGCATTTTTATGGTCGATTGAATAACATTTTTGTGTTTTTTTTTTGGTGGCATATTAGAACTACAGAATTTCATTGAGATACTTTTCAAAAATGGGTGTATTATTGTCCCTATTATTGTAGAAAGAGATACGATACGAAACGTTTGTAACTTGGCTAGGCCTACAAATGGGTGCCGCTGAGGCACAGTGTCGCAGATGTGTGGGAGCTCATTCACATGGGGCATGGTATAGGCAAATCGAAAACATATTTAATGGCCACTATCAAGTATTCTCTTTGTTTGGTTTTTCATAGTACCTACACTCAAACAAAATATTATATTATTACATGCAAAAATACTCATTTTTATACACTACCAACCTTACTCTTTTGTTTGTAATAAAGTTGAAGACATATTGTTGTAACTTGATGTGCTGGCTTCTGTATAATAATTCAATATTTAGAACACTCACAACATTGATAAGAAAATGCAACTTAACTGCCTGTGTATCCAATAGCTAATCCGACTGTACTTATATTCATTTCGAGGTGACAGTCTTAGACTATTTTTAAACCCACACCAATATAACATCCACAGAACGAGAAAGAGAGAGCGAGAGAGAGCGAGAGAGAGCGAGAGAGAGAGAGAGAGAGAGAGACAGAGAGAGAACAAGCGACCGAGATAGAGGAGAGAGATAATGAGAGCGCGAGAGAGAGAGAGAATAGAAGCCTTTTGGTTGATTTCAATCATTTTTGGTAGAATCTTTTGTTCACTAACTAAACTGTATTATCTACTCCCATGTAATTTGAACCACTTGCAGTGCACCTGTAAAAATCCTCCTCGGTGAATTTAGGTCAAGTGAGCTTGAGGTGAGCTTCCAATCCCTAGCATCTGCAGGTGAGATGACCAACTCACTTCACCCAGAGAGAGATTTTTACTGAATAGACCAGCTGATCTCAATCTAATACTACCTAACAACTTGGGCAAAACACACTTCGTCTATCTCTACGGGGAATAAAGCCATGGCTGTTATGATTTTATGAACTTAATTTAAATGTTAAAGCGTAGGAAGACCCTTAGAGAGGTTGTTTTTATATTTATAATGAGTTACGCTACTACATTTAGTTAATTACGACCTTTTTAATATTAAAAGTGCTGTAATTGGAAGCCTTTTTTTATTAAGAACTCAATTTACTTCGCTTAAGTCTTCGATAAAGTACCTAGAATGAAATTATTTAATGGTAGGAAACTATAAAACGGTAGAAAATTATAATATGGTAGAAAATTATAAAATGGTAGAAAATTAGAAATCCTGTTACGTGTAGATTCTGGTAAGGAAAAGGCTACCTACCCTCTAGTTGCGGTAAAAGGTCAACAAGAATACAAAGTGCCGTTCTGACATCCTCGGTTTAATGAAATGAGGACGTTAGTTGTATTTAAACTGTTTGTTTTGTGGTACAGACAGCGTCATCAACTGCTTACCCCCTATCCGAAGAAATTTAATGCTGGGTAAGCAGTTGATGACGCTATCTGTGGGCTAATTCACGTAACTAAGGAAGTGCTGTTGCAGTGCAGTTGCAGTTAAGTTTGATTCAAAACAACGCTTTTCGTATTCTCTATCGCTGTCAGACACGCTCGCGTCTAGTTCGCGTCACGCGAGCGCAATAACGGCATTCTACTGTCTTAGACACAAATCAAAATATGCAGTAGGTACTGTGACGACTACACTAGTTATCATGGTCCGGGAGTTAAATCTCTCTTGATTCATCATCTTCCTGCCCTTGTTCCATGTTACTTATGGTTGGCGCAACATGTTTTCTTCTACCATTCCGCCCTGTCTACCGTCACGCTTTCACTCATTTCCTTTTCATTCACATCATTCTTCATACAATTCATCCATTAACCTAACCTTGATTGGTACACATTATTAAGTTTATTACTCTTCGTGTATTTATTTGTAATTATTATTTTACTCTATTCTATGTAATACCGCATGTCAGCCCTAGCTTGACCTGTGAAAATCTTTTTCAAATTTACAACATGGTTTATCTCATTATTTTTTTTACGTAATCGTACTAATATTTTAAATGTGAAAGTGTGTGAGGATGACTTGATGTATGTTACTCTTTCACGTTTAAATGGCTGAACAGAATTGGCTGAAATTTGGCACATACCTATATAGATATTGATCTAACATAACACATTATTTTATTGATATTTTTTTTATCCTGCATTTGTGTTCCCCTAGGATAATTTAAAACTATTGTTTAGTTCTAAAATTTACTTAGACGAAGTCGCGGGTAGAAGCTATATTATAGTAAGCGATTCAAATAAGGCGATAGGTTCATGGTTAAACCCGCCAGCCTTTGCAGTACCTACAGTCCAATGTTTGCATGTAGGTATTACAAGCTACTGGCCGCTAAGCTACAGTTGCCAAACAGTGCGTCTATCGTCTAAAAATGGTAAATACATATACTTATGTTTAATAATGTGACCGTAAACACCTACTGGCCATTTTGATAAGCTCTGAACGAAAAAACATTGGTGAGTCAGAACAAGCGTAATTGTGTGACGTTTGAGTCCCGTTTCGTAGTAAAGGTTCAACTGAAACTGACTACTCATTTTAGGTCATCGTGTGGCGCAAACCAGACTTGTATGAAAAGGAATGCAGCGCAAATTATGCGACTCACTTTGGCCTCACTCTTAAACTTAGATACATGAAACAAATCTCTTCACATAAATACGAGACAAATCGATACTCAAATGGCACTAAAATGTTGAAACCATTTGGAAATCTAACGTTCCGAGTATAAATATCATTGTGGCGTAGGATTTGCACAGAACTATTATTACTTACAACGTTTCCATACTGAAATAACTTATACATTCGACTACATTAGGTAGGTTTTCAGAAGGTAGATGGAGCCCGGCCAGACTGTTGTAAACCAGCCCTCCATATCGGTCTCCACCGGCGGTTTACAACAGAGTAAACACTTGTTTGCAACAAAAATTCGTTTGACCTTCAATAACCTCTGTGGATGGACGCGTGTTGTACACCGCGTATGGATACCGCCGTTGTAAACAAAGCAACGTAGTGTGGGACACCCTGCGGAGCGATGGACCGACAATTTAAAAAATGTGGCTGGAAGCGGTTGGATTCGGGCTGCCTAAGGTTGGTTGGCGATCTCTGGGGGAGGCCTACGTTCAGCCCCCTGCTGAACGTAGGCCTCCCGGCAATAGTAATTGAAGTAAATGAATCCACTTTTAAATATATCATAAGCTTAAAATGTACGTACATAATCTAATACGTTTTTTTGTATGGGGAACCCCTTCAACTTTATTTTATTTTTTAATAGTTGTTGTTATAACAGCCATAGAAATCCACTCTGTGAAAATTTTAAACTACTTATTATTATTCCAAAAATAACTGCTGTCTGTCTGTTTCGTGTCAGTATCTAATAGAACCCTAAAAATATATACTGGAGGTGTAATGGAAAGAAGTTCGACAGTGCATAACAAAAAAAAACAAAACAATTCTACTCTATGCATTATTACAGAGCTCATTCTATTTATATTCTGACGGTTATGGTCGGATTGGAAGTCATCGACTCAAAGCTAAAATTATATTCGTCTTTAGAAAAATCGTTTGAGCATGGCAATAGCTTATTTCTGGCATTCTTAATTAAAAAAAAATTAAAAACAAAGGTCTTTAACGTTCTAAATTGATATCAATTATTGTATTTGTTAACATATTTTGCAAACGAAAAACGACTACTAGTGTTTTATTCAGTTTTCTACGAAGTCATACTTAAGAAAACTGTTGTTTGCTACGTTAAAACGGTTTTTCTATAGCTTTTTATCAGCTCGGATGATGGGTAATTTAAATTTCATAAAAAAGTAAATTATTCGTGTAAATCTTAATCACTTCATCCCGAAATTCTATAAATGAAATTATATAAATCCGGTAACCAATGTGATATATGTATTAGTTGAGCTAACCAATGTTACGATACGTTTACCTACGTGTAAACAGAATCAGTAACATGTTTGCTTTCGGGTTATTTGGGTCTCAATATCAAATCGTTTAGTTTGTAAACACAGCTAATAGGGTCGGCCCACATTCCCCTCGGTATTATAGAAATGAACGCTTAAAACTTAAGTTGGAGCCGACTTAATTAACTAAAACGTAGGTAATACATTATTCTCTGGCAGGCCAAATACCTAAGGGTTAATCCCAATAAATATGTAAACCACAAGTCATATAAAATATTTATTACACTTTTAATCAAGATAAGAATTTCTTATTTCTTCATTGAGTCTAATTTAAAATGTAAATTGACTGACAAAAATACAAAAATAAAGTTTATATGGTAACTAAGTAACACCGTTTACTGATTAACAAAGTCACTTTTAAAGGACCTTTTTGTATTTAGAATTAAGAGGGGAAAATAATTTTTCATAACACAAAAAAGGTAGCAATTTCGGACTTCATTAAAAAAAAATTGGCCACAAGAATGAACTTTTCCCATTTCTCATTTTCGTAATTACTCTTAAATCTTCTAATTGAAGGAAACCTGAAATTGGGTAGCATACTGCCTAAACTAAGATGGTTGAAATTATTTTGTAATAAATTTCCGGTAACGCCACAAATAAAAAAGTTTATGAAGACTGTAAAACAAACTTAAAACGACAGCTTATATTATTTACGCTTGCTTGAAACAAAATTTAGTACTTAGCTATTAGCTTTACTTTTTATGACCTGCGATGGTCTGAATACAAATCAGTGAAAAATCATTGTAAAATCCTTGGTATATATTTAGTGAAACTAAGCTTTAGGCGCAAGATCTCAAATAAAACGAGAGTCACGTTCGAGTGAGTGATATCACGTCTACGGCTCATCAGCGGCTGCGCGTGACGACTTTAGCGCAAACAGATTTCACAACACAACCACTAACACAGACCTGTAACGATTGCCGACTTTGAAGATTCTTCCAAAAGAATTGTAATAGGAATGAGGGGCTGTGGATCTTGTTATAGTGGCGGAGTTAATAAATACGCAAAAGAGCGCGCGGCAGCCGCGGCGTTTCCAAGTTTTCTTTCTCCTAACTTTATTACGCCATTAGAGATCGCGTGACGAAGAATCGCACTTTCTCGCCTTAATATAATTTGTTTTGATGGTTGTATCAAACGCACTACCCTTTTTCATGTCTTGTTTTAGCTTGAGTACGTACTTCGGAGAATCAATCAGTGTGGTAATGAGATTACTTGAGTACCTATAGACGTTGAGAGCTGTATATTGAATTGTACCTACAAATTACATAGCCTTTCGCTTTTCAAGAGCCTTTATTAGTGCTGTTATTTCCCATACTAAATGTTACCCACCAAATGATGCAATAACTAGTACCTATCTATTATATAATGGTCTAGCCATTGCATAAGATTTGTACAAATAGGTACGAGATGCAAATAAGTTTCGCTGTCAGATCTTGTATGCCGTAGAAAAATGTTACACAGCAAAATATAAATCTGGAGCTTCTATCAATGCTCTCGCAAATTCAAATCCATATATCAAAGCAGTTACCATAAAATACAAAGAAGAAACATATCATTTTAACACCTATTCCATTTCTATTCTGCCCACATCAACCATCTACAACATCTACAATAAAGATTACTCAGTAACGATGAACAGTAAACCCTAAGAGCCGCCATTTCTTTTTTATTTTCAAAAGAGTGTAATAATACTCAAAGTTTCAAACAAGCTGAGGGTTATTGAAATAAAAGAAGGGAGTAGGATCGTCTGCTTCGGGTTTATTACCAGCTGAGGTGATGCATAGCACTACCACCCCTCCTAAAAAAGGCGGTACGTCGCAGATTTATTATTTTTTTCTCTAGACATTTTTCTTGGTGCTTAAGACATTTAAAAAAAATACATGGCCAGTTGTACTGCGCCTTCTTTCCTAGCTGTCGTCCCTACTATTCCGTAAGGGTGTATATTTTGTTCGAGGTTATATGGCCCCTAAAAGGCGCTCGAATTTCCTGTCCCTTCAAAATGTGCTTCTTATATTTACGAAGATGTCCTTTAAAAATAGTAGGTATTTATCTTTAATAGCATGTTAACATCTATAAAATGTTGTCGTAATTCATTTTTTATGAAGAAAATTTTATGCATGAACAATACTTATAGATAGTATGATGACCTAAAACTTTTCTAGAATGGAAAGATTTTTTCGAAGCGAAGAGCTTTCGAAGTTCATTGGTGAACACACAACTTTCTACAACGGACGTGAGTAGGAACTATGTATATCTGTAAAACTCTTTCTCAGTGATCTCAGGTAATGAGCTTGAGGCGAGCTGTCCTCATCTACATGGGATTTTTTACAGAACAGCACTGCAGATGTAAACATTAAAGTAAGTGGCGATTTATAGTTTCTACCATACCTACCCTCGTTGGATTTAAGGCGACGATATACGTCGGCGACCTTAACCGACCAGAGAATCGTATGCGTATTCCAAAACTTTCAAAGTTTAGTCGAAAAATTAAATAAAATATAGTATTCTTTAACTTTACAAAAAGAGGCGTATACTATAAGATAAATAATAATATTGTCTGTAAGATAGTGAAAGTTTCATTTAAATATACCTGGTAGATTTTGTATGATTATCAATGTTTTGTCCGCGTCAGACACAACTTCACGAGTTAATTAAACCATTTAATATGAACTTAATCAAAAATGTTCACATACTAAATGATAAAGAGAATGTTCTAGTTTAACACATATTTTTTTCAAATCATTTACACTACACATTTTGACGTGATTGTCATTTTAAAATCTATTAAAGTCGCTTGTTAGCGCCTTAAGTATGTATGTATGATCCACTTATCAAGAAACAAGCGGACTAAAGATCGACCGTTCTAAGATCTTATCGTCGTTTTATCTACATTATGCTTCTGATGCATTGAACTCTGTTATAAGCTGAAGGATTTTAAACATGACTACTTTTTGCCCTCGATTTGGTTCACGTAAACAATATGGATCCAGTTTTTCGCATTCAAGGATAACGTCCATTATGTGAAAGAATTTTAAAATCAGACCTTGTAGTTCTGAACATTAGCGCATTCAGACGAAAATAACCTTCAGCTCTATAATATTGCTATAGAAGTATAGATAATCAGGGGCTCTCTGACAAAATTAGTTTTATAAACAAATAAACTTTCTAATGAATTTAAAAATAAATTCGTTTTAAGAAAATGATCGTCATTTTCCTCCACTTCAGATTTTGTAAGAGTTAATTAAATTGTTTTTAAACTTAACAGACGGCTTTAATTACAGCCAGGTAATAACAACGTGTTCTGACAGATTCTTAATTGAAGTTACCTTTGGATAGTTTTTTAAGTTATTTTTTGTTTCAATCCCTTTAAAATATTACGAACAAATTGCTCGATGTAAAGTTTAAATGGACGCAGGTTTTGCTGAGAAGTGAAACAAAACCTAACAAAAGGCCAAAAATGGCTACAATCAAGAGAAAGATAAGAAGAATTAAACGTTTTCAAGTAACTTTATCTGCTTCAAGTAATTCGTTGAACGAGGTTTTGTGAATTCCGACCCGTGTTTATTGAAACAATAAAGTTGCGGAGTTTACAGACATTATAATAATTAAAACAACAGTGTAGAAGGAAAAAATCTTTCTTCAAGCAAAACTTTGGTGAGTTCATCAGACATTCTCTTGCCGAATTTCATCCAAGGTAAAATGATAGGCAAGTCTAATGAACTCCGGACACGAGGCCAGGGGGCCAAGTCTGCTATTTTTATAATTTCGTCATTTCAACCCGATCCCATTGTCATTTTGATAAAAGTTCGTAATCTGCTAAATTCTTAATGGTCGATGATTGGTCGGTCGAATTAAAAGCAATGACTGCACAATGACGTTCTAATGGTAGGTCACTGATCAAAGGACCTGTCAAAATTTTAGCAGATTACCGCCTAAATCAGTCATTCAGTTGTCATTTTGTACCAGATCACCATTCTACATCATTTCTTTCAATAGCGTGTCAGTGGTTGACCAATGGAAAGCCATAATGACGCCATTATATTAGTAGATTACCAAACTTGTCAAAATCAACAATTATATAGACATTCTGACACTATTGTAATAGCAGACTTGAGGCCCTGTTTGCGTGTCAGTTCAGTGTGTCTCTATATTAAATCCCGAAGACTTATTCACTGAACAGTCTTTAAATGTAAAAATGTGCACGAGATCAGTAGAAGGCCTGTGACTGAACTGTCAACTGAACTGATTCGAACCGATTAATTCGTGTCCAGAAGTAAGGTCCATATTAGTAAGTCAATGATGCCTAATTCCAGATTCAAATTATCGAATTTTCATGTCTAGGACTATTCTAGAACACGAGCCAAAAACAAAAAAAAAATCGACAAAAGAAAATATTGTAGTTAAGAAAACATAAATACTCCTTCGTCCCCAATTAGTAATAGAAAGAAAATGGCGTATTATCTCCAATCACAAGTATTGTTAACGGCTGCACAGTGGGGTACAAGTGTACACGAAAAGATTGGGGGTGTGATGTCATTAGGGGTCTTCCTGCGCTTAATTGCGTCGATGGCGACTCGACGGGAAGTCGAAAGATTGCGTTCAAATAGCAAACGTTTTCGTTCTGTCTGTCCAGTTAGGAGACGGGACGGTTGAGTCGGAAGAAAATTGTTGTACATCTATGTTTGTGTAGCGTTCGATGTAAATTAATTTGCCTTTTAGCGATAACAACTTTGTAATTTGTAGCGCTTCGTAGGGTCTTGATTTGTTAATATAATAGCGATGGGTACTTAGGTACCCATAAAGAGTTTAATTTCGATAACTGGCCAATAATATTTGGTATATTTCTGCTTGCCACATGAGCTACAGACTACATACTGAAACTGCAGATGAAACTACAGACAAGCCATAAATGTTCTCATGAGTAGGTAACTCATTATTTTTCCTTTTCCTGTATTTTTGCTCTTTTTCCATTATTTTATACTTTTGAATTGCACTCATCAACAACCCTCATTAATTATTATTGTTTGTAATTGTATTCTAGATGTTGTGTTAGTTCTATTAATTGTATTTTGTTATGTCACGTGTACATTTAAAGTTCGTACAACGTATTAATATGTAAGTGCTGTGTTCTCCTTTAAGTGACAAATCCACCATAATCCTAACGAATGTTCGCCTCATTATATAATTATGTTATTAGTGGATAAGTCGTTGGAGTTCCATAAATAAATAAATAAAATGAAATAAATGAGCTATTCAAAAACATTACATTATAAACATTTTTTTTGTTTTTTCAAGTTCATCGAGGAGCTCTTATCACGAACATTCTATGTTTAAAAAATTAGCCATTCATCAGGGGTAGTTCGAATAACTGGAAGCTAAAATGCGATAAAGTTGATAAAGTCATAAAAAATGCTAATGACTATCTATTTTTTAAATAATAACACGTACGGTAACTAATTTTCTTATTATAAATTATGTATGTAGATATAATAATATCCAAGCATGCCCGACGAGGACCTCGTATGTATGTTGTAAGCGTATTGTATATTATGTCATAATGCATTTCTCAAAGGACGTTGAGGTTGCAGCTAATTGGCTTGCTTTTGTGCAACAATGTAAAGAGTAGATATTGAAAAAGTATGCTTTATTTTTGTTGAACAAGAATTCTTTAAAGTCCTTAATCAATGTACCCAAGTACCTAGTGAGAAAATATAACGTGTAGCTATACAACCTCTTACTTAATGATACGAAAGCTTTAACATAATTTATGCCTACCCTTAGTCTCTACATTACCAGAGAGAAAAAATAAACAACCTTTTTTTCGCCGAGCGGCGGGCAAAGGCAAATCCTAAACTGTAATTACTTCGAAATGAAAAGAAATAACAGAGCTCACTTTTGATAAGTAAATCCTTAGTCATAGTAATTATAACTAAAAGAAAAAAAAACGCGTATCTAAGGCACTCGTAGGTAGCCATTTTATTTTTGCGTGGTCCTGTTCAGTTCTAACAATGCGAGTGACGTCGGGTTCAAGAGAACTCGGCAAATGATTGATGAGGGAATTAATTAATACGCCACTTCCTTTTCGAGCTCAGAAAAAAACAAAATCAGCAGCTCACGGTATAAATACGTTTACGCTAGTTTCGCTTTGATTGAACAGATTTCACTCGGATATAAATCAAAATTAATTGGGTGTTCGTACAGTTTTATGAAAAAAATCCAATTATATTTAGCTTCTTTTTGTTGAAAATGTTTGTCACGCTGTCTAAAGAACCTAAGTAGTAACTGATATAACAAGACTTGATCGTCACCTAGTACATACCTACAACACGTTATGGTAAATTCAGTGTTAGTAGAAAAACCAGAGTTATTTCTTATCCGTGTGCGCTAATTCCTAACACGCTTAATCAGTGGGCATCTATCACATGACACTTGCATAAAAAAAAAAAAATTGAACTCTCGTCAATTGATTTCGCGGACATGATAATAAAATGGTAAGATGTCGTCTAGATGGTAAAAAATATTCAATCTGTTTTAGTTGTACTTAGTACTTCAGCATTATGCGGAGTTGCTAGCAGACGGTCGTTAAGACTACGGAGTTATGACAAGAGGATTTTAGAAAATAACACAATCAATATTTGAGTAACAAAATCGTAACCTATAAACTGTGAACTAGGTACAGTCAACAGCAAAAGTAGATGATCAGAATCAGAAATTCAATACTAATGAACGGAGTTCGCGTCAGAACTGTGTGGCGTCTAAGTGATTCAAAAGTATGGGTGTGACAATCACATACTTTTGCTGTTGACTGTACCTCTATGGTTACACCATTTTATTGTTTGTTAAAATATATAGAACGGTCGTCTACAATTTCAATATTTGTAAATATTATGTAAGCACTATGTCCTATCAATTAACATAACTTAGCTGTAATTCCTTAACTTGTAATACTTTGTATATATAATCTAATAAAGTGGTTTTTGTGCACAGTACATCGTATTCACGTATAATTATTTAAAATAACTGTAGGTAATTATTCAAATATTGTTATCAATTATTTTAAAAGAGTAAATATGGAGTTCCCTGCCCATTCATCTACATTCGAAACTTCACTTTAGAAGGGGCAACTAAATTATTTTTTCTTATGGCGTTCAAAAGTGTCTTTATGAGTGGGATATCTACTAAGCTCCAACTGTAATATTCTAATTAAAGATGACTGGAAGAAAAACTGTGGAAATTAAATAAGACCACAGTGCCATTACTATCCGCCAAATGCCATATTTCTCAACCCTTTTTCCCCCGCTGTTTTCAAAAGTTTTAATTACTGCCAGAGGACATTATCCAGCCTCTTCTTACTCTGGCAGTTTGGCCTCAGCACTCGAACCTCCTTTCCGAATTATCCGATTTTTACTTTTAATGCGAATTAACTTTTTTTAAACTTGGACCTTATCGACGAAGCTTTTATCTACGTATCGTTCTTCACATATATTTTTATTTAACTATTGTTCAACGTTTATTTAAGGAAAAGGTACCTATAAGCGAGGGTTGCTGGGTTGGTTATCAAGTTTAGGTGAAAGGGCGATGTACCTTATCGATGTTTAGGAATAAGTTGATCTATTTTGTTACGCTACCTTTTTGTTTGCGAGCCCCGATATTACAATATTACATATATACCGACACAATGAAACAGAACATTGTGTTTGTTACGCTGTGTAAAAGATATCACAGGATGATTCTAGTGTGATATCTTTTACATGGAAAAATCCGGTCTCCCGACTCTGAGATTGCGGCTTAAAACTCAGAAACTGTTAATTTAATTTGTCTGGTAGGTTTTCGTAATGAAGTTCGACATTTCTTAAACCGACGCATATCTCCCACGAGTTACACCCCAAGCCAGATCAACACTAAGTACACTTAAGCTTTACTAAATAAAGTATAATAACCTATGTTTAGCAACAAACATTAATTAGCGAGCTTACGTCATGTTGGAAACGCTTAAAACTGTCGTCAGTTGGAGTCAGATGCTAAAGATGCGACCTCGTTTCATAATCCTCGCAAGCGCCGGATGAATGGACATAATTTTCTGCACTTGACACCGTGTCTAGCCCCGTCATTGTGAAGCACAACTACTCTGTTTTGTTCATTTTTATTGCTCTAGCCTGAATCTCTGGGTCTTGAGACAACAGTATCGTAACTGTCCACTTTTTGTTACGTTTTATAATGAAGTGTCGTAATTTCAGCTGTTTGGACCTTTTTTTAATTGTGGAACAAGAAAACGTCTATTAAGAAAAAATGTAGTCGGAGTTTTTTTACAAGGAAGATGGAACATGCTTTATTTTTGGTATAGGCACAGGTTGGATTAAAAAAAAAGAATGTTTTTTTTACAAAATTCGTTTTTTGTGTAGTATTACTTTCTGCGATACAAATTATTATGATATACCTAGGTACCAGAATATAGGTACAGTCAACAGCAAAAGTAGATGATCAAAATCAGAAATTCAATACTAATTTACTAACACTAATTTATATAATTTACTACTAGTTTATTTATTAAAAGTATGTGATTGTCACACACATACTTTTGAATCACTTCGACGCCACACAGTTCTGACGCGAACTCCGTTCATTAGTATTGAATTTTATGATTTTGATCATCTACTTTTGCTGTTGACTGTACCTACTATATGTTGGCCAGTCTTTGTAATCTCATCCTGTATAATTTTAAAGTCATTGCGGTAAGTGCTGAATGAACTTGTTACTCACAAACCCATTACAAACATATAACAATTAGCCAAAATTTCGCAAACTAATGAGAGTGGCATCCACGGAAGGGTCAGTAGGTAATGGAACTCGACAACATTGCGCAGTTAAGTTTCACAAAGCAAAAATTATTGTTTCAACGCTGTACTGTGTTGAGTAATTGCACAGAAACGGGAGAAAATACCTCGTCCTGGATGCATTTGATCTTCTCATTCAGTCGTGAATAGAACCAATTTAGTGTCGGTTCACTACTGAATGTACGTGAAATCAGACACAGGTAGTTTTGCTGTTGTAAATTATTCACTAAAATACTGGTTTATGTGTGAGGGTAATATGAACCGTGTATTCACCAGGATGGTGAACATTACCCTAATTTGTATCGCGGTTTGCGTTGAAAATCTATAGGTTTTTGTTTATGTATACCTATTATACCAAAGAGTGAGTGAGAGTATTATAAAATGTATATTATAACTGGTGCTATAATATGAATTTACTAGATATTTATAAAAATCAAAACGTAAACGAAAAAAGTATGCGCAAAAAAATCTCACTAAGGAGGTGGTACAATTCACAGGACACCGATATAGGTAGTTTAAAAAAATCAAAACAAAAGAATGTCCTACACAAAATAACAACCCATTATTGTATCCTCGTATAGGTACCTACGTTTTAGGCGTGGCTAAATTAAAGCCGTACAGATCGATCGGTGAAAGGTGAAGCTACGCTGACCGCGGTCAGTCTGTGGATGGGTGACCATCCCTTTCATACCGAGTTTCCTCCGTGCCTCGGAAAGCACGTAAAGCATTTGGTCCCGGCTGTCTTTCGTAGATCTTTGGCAGTCGTTATGGGTAGTCAGAAGCCAGAAAATCTGACAACCAGTCTTACCAAAGGGTATCGTGTTACCCAGTAACTGGGTTGTGAAGGTCCGATAGGCAGTCGCTCCATGAAAAACACTAGTATTCAGCTGCATCCGGTTAGACTGGAAGCCGACCCCAATGTAGTTGGGAAAAGGCTAGGCAGATGATGATAGGTACCTACGTTTTAATTAATAAACTAAGTGAATCCGGATTATTGAACGAAGCTCAAGTGAAGCCAGGTAGTCCATTAATACATTATTTATGCGATATTGCAATTTTTAAGCCTTATTAAGAACGCCGTAATATGTTGAGGTACAGTCTCTTTGAAGCAAATTTTGGAAGTACATGAAGGCGATTAAAGGATTTGCCGGGGATCTGCGAATTTCACTTTGTTACAGTAATGACATAATAGCGACAACAGCAAAACAGATGCCGGTGGTGTATATTCTGGTATTATTAGTAAAATGTTGTTATAGTAAGTAATTCTTCTGGAAAGATAAAAATTCTTCATCATAGACGGTGGAGGGGAAAAGGCCAAATGAGAGCAAATGAACAGTTTTAACGTAGGCACTTAGTGGACTTCGGTAACAAGCAAAAAAATGAAGGGATCTACAAGATTGGCGGTTGTAATCTTTCGAACACAATCTTGATAAATGATGTCAGAATTGTTTGAATTCAATGTAGATAGAAATAGAAAAAAATAATTCATTATCTCATAACTTAAGTAGACACTTCTCAGAAAAAAACGCGACTATCAGCAAAAATAAAGTCTAACAAAGTCTGGAGCATTTTAGTAACCTCCTTGGTTATTAAAAGTTAAAAAATAAAGATAGACTAGGACATGAGAAAAAGCTAGGAATTTCCATCCATAGAAGCAAATAAGAAAACGAAAGGAGAAACATATCGAAGGTACACTAAAATGAGTTAAGGCCCCAAAATGGACAGATTCTGAGCTCCCATCGAAAAAGACGATGTTATCTCATCCTAACTAGATACGACGCTGAATAATTAATGATCCAAGATAAATTCCTCCTCGAGAAATATCTAAAATGTTGAAAGAGTATTCTATTGTTTTTATTCAGAGGGAATTGGCTTATGAAAGCTATTCAAATTTGCAAGAGATTCAATTTACATAACGAGCGATTTGTACCTCATAGAGATTAAACCTTCTGGCCTCCGTATTGTTTGCAGAATAACGCGGCCCGTTTTTCCTTTCAGTCGGATTGCTTCCTTTGCAAACCTACTCCGGAACGTTCTTAATAGTATTTGTTACAATCGATCTGTATAATTTGATTTAAGATTAAGTACACGTTGACGTTCTACCCGGTTCCGAGGAAAAAAACGTCGACTTGGTTCTTGGTTCTTCAAATATTAAAATAAAGGATAATGGTGAGTTTGTAATCATAATTAATGATTCCATTGTACTTTCAAGACCTTTCAGACTACATACATTTATTAGTTAAGCCATTATAGTAATTTACAACATAGAGGTGTGTCTAGAAAAACTTTGATAACATTAAGTGTTTACCGTCGCGCGCCATTTGCAAATGTCGATGGCGGGAGCCGACGTTCTTTAGTGTTGGTTCCAAGTTTAACGATACCAATGCACTTTAAGTTGTTTATAACCGACCACTATCGTTGTTATTATCGGTTGGTACCGATTTTATTGAACTCATGAATGTTTTCGTGAACCAAAACCTCCTTTGTTTTATCGAAAACCGAAATCTCTTTTTTTCAAAAACGTAATCGTTTTTTTAGAAACGGAAATCACTTTATTTTTCGAAACAGAAATCTACTTTTGACATGGGCGCTTAATGTTCTTTATTATCAAACAAAACATGAATGTCAATGTAGAGGTAATACAGTAAGTAATCAAAGCTTATCTTATTGTTATGACCACAGTTTATGGTGACATTTAAAGGGCATTAAGTCCAAAATTTGTACGTAACTCTAACTTTTGGGGTAAGTACTGTTATCTATTTATATACACCTCAATGTAGCTTTTAAATTATACACATTATTATAGGCTTTAAAACCGAAGTATAATTACAAGAAAAACTACAAATAAACACCTGTCTCCCCCTACTAAAAAAATAACTAAATAGGTAGGTAATTTACTCCACATTACCAAAAAAATAAAACGTACAAAATGTCTGCCCTATCTTAATAGGACAGAACAAGGTTAGTTTAAAAATATATTTTATATTTTCCTCCGCACGGAATATTCATCGTTACAAGAGAGTTTTTCAATGGTAGTAATAAATGTAAACGAGCCCTAGAAGGCGCAATTAAAGCGACACAGAAGCGGCACAATTCGTCGGGGCCACGTCTTTGCTCCTTCACAGCTCAAAGTTTTAATTTGTGTCGAAGATCATTGCGACACTGATATTTTATATTAATTCTTGGAAGACCAACTTTGTCTGCATGTTAATTTGGTTCTGTGGATCTATTACTTCCTAGTTTTTAGTCTGTTGCCGGGCTTTAAATGTGATAATACTTTGATTAACCTTGTGACCGCAAGCTACAGTCACGAGATGACAAATCGAAATGTGCCCAGCACGCCACGGTCACGACTACATAATTATGACTTTTATACGTAATTCGTAGCTTGACGCCTCGGCGTTATGTTTTTGTTTTTTTGACATAGCGGTCTAAAGGTTAAAAAAAGATAGGTAAAAATGTGAATAGTGTTATGATTGCATTGCAGTTTGAGATTCAAAGTTAAACCATTCACAGGCGCTTTTAAATTACCAAAGAGTCATTTTGTTAGAAAGTTGAAGATTGTGTCTCATTCCAAAACGCAGGAAGGTCCATATGGATTAGAAACTAAATGCAGTTATCACACCACAAGGTTTTAGTTAACGTTCTTCGATGTTTTTTAAACATCATATTGATTAAACATGAAATCTCGTAAACTACTTGACCTAAGAAGTTGGAGTTTGGCACTGATATTGGACTTTAAATTTAACGCGAAGTCAAGGGCAAAAGCTATTACAGAGGCCAGCACATCAAGCTACCTCAGTCTGTTAAATTTATTTGATAGTTTTTCAACTTTATTACAAAAGTATAAGGTTCATGTTCAATTGGGAAAATTTAGCAGTTTGGGATAGCTTATGCTCTGTACCTACCTAATATTCGAGTTAAAGTCATCATCAGCTTCCTGCCTATAACCCAATTTAAATGATTATTATAGTATTCTTCCATGAATTTCTAACAGCCGCAATATGAATGTTTAAACTTAGAATGAACTGAATTTAAATATTTTGACCTTTGGAACGGTATTCCTCGATCAGAACATTCAAGTTTTATTATTCCATAATAAGAGGTAGGTATCATCAATTATGTTTGGGCCTGCTAAAATTTGCGGCTACTATTTCAATATCAAGTTATTTCAGAGAATCTTTGAATTGAAAACCCTCAAATATGATTTGCTGAAACAGTAGCTTCCGGTATTGAATATAAATTAATAATTAGGTTATTGAATTAATAACAATTTGAACTTGCATTTTTTATTTAAATTCGTGTTAAACAGCAAAGATGCAATGAATGCGCTTTTTATTAGACTACGGCAAACCTCAAAAGAAGGGTTATTATTTAACCAATCTGTGCATGTGTTTGTATTGATGTATGTTCTATGGTTGTTGCGCCTAAACTACCCATCCGACTTTTCTGAATGAGATGTCCATCGATTACTTATCAAACTCAAACTCAAAGTGGTGCTGATCCGCGCGTCATGTTCGTGAACGGGCGCTGTCAGTTGAGATTGGTCATCTCTTAACTGCCATGGCTTTTATATTAATTTATTTTTAATTAGAATGTTTTGGATCTCTCTTCACTTACATTGTTTTCACAAAGCAACAAGAATAATGTAACCAGGATTTTGTAAAAGCTTGATTGAAAAGAGTGTCCGTGGAGTTTCTTGCTCGATCTTCTCCATAGAGACCTACCTACGTTTTGGAACGAGCAACTAGCTTCAACTTTCTGACTAACTGACTCTTTGACTATTCAAAAGTGCCTGCAAATGGTTTAATTGAAATAAATGCTTTGTCTTTGACTTTGAAATCATTTATTTCAAATAAACCATTTACAGGCACTTTTGAATTGTCATGGAGTCAGTCAGTCAAAAAGTTGCAGCTAGTTGCTCGTTCCAAACAGTAGGTTTCTATGGAGAAAAACGAGCAAGAAACTACATAAACACTCTTTTAAAATCAATAGAATACTAGAAAAGTTTATATCATTCGTGTTGGGGGTACAATGTGAGAACGAAAGAGGTTTAGTGACAATGAAATTAGACAATTCAAAATAAATTTAAGATAACCGAGGCAGCTAAGAGATGACCATGACGCACGGTTCGGAACTAAATAGTGCCGAATGGTCACCCACCATTAGCGAGACATTCAAGTGAGTATGACAAACTCTCAACCGCCTATTCAAGGGCATATACAAGCCAACGAAAGACACATCACGTAAATGGTAGCTTTAAAGTACATAGTGCTTACATGTATGTGCTATGCAAAATTATATAATACTAATAGTTTGAGTTTATACAATACAAAGATAAAGTAGTTTTAGATCTTCAGCAGCTTCAAAAATAGTCACCAATGCTAATCAATAAATCTATTTCGTATCTCGGTGTCTTAAGTTACATTCTAAAGTTCCAAAATCTACATGTCGGATGCTGTTTAAAAAAAAAATGTAAATTAAAAGTAAAACCGGACTACGATAACAATCGAAAGCATGAAACCTGTATATTTATTCTAATCTGTTAGACTGTTTTTTTTTTAATTTCACAAAATTTTGTGTTTTCAAAGGTTCTGTTTTCAAAAAGTGTAAATGTCCTATTGTGTTTTAGTTCACTCATGTTTTCTTTTGAGTAAGTGAAGGTTTATACATTTTTTGTGTAATACACAATGTAATAACGTTTACATGTTACGTTGTTTTGTGTTTTACCCGTAAAGGCTTACGGGTGTGTGAAAGAATTCTTGGAAATATTTTTAGTGGAAGTGAAAATTTATATTCATAATGTTTTTGTGCGATTATGCTCCTGCTAGTAACACTGTGAAATATTTAGACCATTTATGTTAGTCTTTTAACAATGTACCTAATCTTGTGTATGGTAATCTTTTATATCCTTCTCTACTAATTTTATTATATATAAAAATTAGATACATACCGTGCAACTATGCCGTTGTTTATTTTATTTATGTGAATTTATATATTTATAAACACACCCATCATACAGGAAAAATTCCTAGTGTAGGACAGTGTTTAAAAACTTTAAACTATTGACAATAATCATGGTACAGAAGTGTTACATTAAATACTCAGATTATGAAACAAATGGCAGATAGACCACGCGGAACACTAAAAGTGAAGTCAAAAAAGCAAATACAAATTCAAAAGCGAATACCTGCAACGCGCTTCGTGCTGTACTGACACAAATCAGTATTGCACGAAACGCCGCATCGTTAAAAAAAAACAAAGAAAAATACAAATTCAAAAGTGAATACAATCACGAAATTGTAGGTATTCGCTTTTGAATTTGTATTTGCTTTTTTGGCTTCACTCTCAGTGTTCCGCGCGGTCTATCTGCCTTTTGTTACATAAACAATAAGATTAAATACATCAAATTAAGACCCACATGGACTTACACAAGATAATAATAATACTAGTCTATTATTTTCCTATTGCAGGGCAAAGACCTCTTCCCATACAGAGAAAGCAGTAGCATTGAACGCTTGTTTAAGGCGGATTTGCGATTTCAGACTTATATTAATACTAGCTTACACCCGCGACTTCATCCGCGTAAATGTCGGTTATCGCGGATGCAGACAAAATCGCGGATTAAAAAGTAGCCTATGTCCTTCCCCAGGGTTTAAGCTATCTTCACGCCAAATTTCATTAAAATCGGTTCCGTCGTTTCATCTTGAAAACGTAACAGACAGGGTTACTTACGCATTTTTTTTATGTAAGTATGGATAAGTCCAAGTTTCCTCAAGATGTGTTCCTTCACCGAATGACAGTGATGTTCAAGATATTATGCTTATAATAATAACAATAATCATCTTTAATTCAGACATACGTCCATACAGTTTTACAACAGATAGCGTTAGTAAAGTTGTTAGTAGTACCTACACACAAAAATTAAATTTGTTAATAAACATACACAACAATAATAATTACTATTTCCTATTTCTGTCCAGGTGTACACCTGCCCAGTACACAACAAATGGACTGTCTATTTTACCTGCCAACGTTCTGAGGACAGTGTCGGTGCTACCACGGACCCTGCTCATCATCGATGCAGTTCTTTTTCTAATAATGGAGAAGAAAAGCACTGCAGTACCGGGGTTTTTCCAACACTGCCCTCAGAGCGTCATTGTAAGTACGTACTGCACACGAAGGGCGTAGTAAAGTTGCTTATGAAGTACATCATTATCATCTTACTGTACGTATCCCATGTTACTTGGGGTCAGCACAATATGTTTTCTTCTTCCATTCGGTCTTGTCAATCGTCATGTTATCACTGATTCTCTTCTCTTTCATATCATTTTTTATATAATCCATCCATCCAACCTTCCTTTTTTTTCCATCCATGCTTAGAAGGTACCTACATATGAATTGAAAATGTAACATTGGTATTTGCTTGGTGTCGAGCTCGCAACCTCATGTTTCAGAGGCGGGCGTCTTCATCACTGGGCCATTACGACGATTACGAGTACATACACATTAGATTATTTCTATGGAGGATGGAGTTAAGGAGACCTATCTTATTTGGGAAAGTTGAAAAAGTGTTCAGCTTTAAGCACTAAATAACCGATCCAATACCCGCCAAAATGGCGCTAGCGAAGGCACAGGATATCTTATGAATGTAGCAGTTGTCAACGGATTAAAGTGTGCCGAGTTAGAAAATTTTAACCCGGTCGCGATTGTAGCGTCACCTTTATTAAACACATTTAACGGACACCTTTTAATACACAGAGGTAATTCTCCTTACTTCTACCCTTCATAATAATCTACACCCTAACCTAGTCAAAGCATTTTCTAGTTTTTTTTCAAAACACCACCATTCGCCATTAGCTAGACCGTGCTCTATAAACAAAAATGTTACAGGCTGACAAAAAAATTTAACCTCTTTATTCTTAAAAAGCCTTTTCGCTTGAAACTAAATATTTAAAGGTTCAAGAATAAAATCCTGTGCTCACCACTGTACCTACCACTATCATCGCTTTTAAAACTAGTTTCGCTAAAACAGAGGAAATAGCTGCTTTGTGGTTGTGTGCACCGTTATTGCTAATGTCCACTATAATAATTGACATTTTCTTCGTACGTTCTGTATTTATACTCTGTTTTCCTTCGTTGTCTTTATATAGCGGGTTTAAATCATTTGCTCTTACTATTCCTTTTGTTATCTGTGGTTGAAAAAAATTATTACATAGGATAAAAAGTGTGAGAAGTTTTTGTCTGAGTTACATATAGTTTGTAGGAGAGACTTATTATTGTTTAACTATTAGCTTCTTCTCCTTTGTTTGTTTGACTGTAGGACGGAGTGTAGATCATTTAATAGGTTTTCTTTTCAGAGTTGGGCTTTCATCGACCATCGTTCTGGTCGATGATGTGGGTTATTCTTTAAAGAAAAGTTGTTGGAAAAATCTTTCCATATTTCTGAAAGAAAAGTAACGTCTCTTTACTTTACCCGTTTGTAAATATACCTCGATTGTCTTTAAATTCAATACTTGCTTAAAATAGCAGCATAACCGTAAAATTATATAAGTAATGTAAAGTTTTATCGGTCATCTTCATTTTATGACCAAAATAACAAGTCACTTAGATCGCGGGGGACGGAGCCACAGATAAGTAAAACATTTTTCTTATGAATCGACCTCTTGAACGTTCATTGCTATTGGAGATAGCGACGACTGGTTTTTCATTTCTATACCTATTTATTTCTTATAAGCTTTCAATTTGCTGTATCGATACAGAGAATAATCGTTTATTTATATACGCAAAATAAGCTTGCCCATTGTTATTTTTTATGTTTATTTGTAAAGGAGCATGTTTTTGCTTATATAATGTATAAATCAGTAAGGCTACAATACATGCGCAGGATCATTAAAATCGAACAATTCACTTTCGTAAATCCCAGTAAAACGCCAAATTGTGACCGCACGCTATATTCCTAACTAAGTGATCGCTAACAAGCTGGACACCAAACAATTAAAACTAAAAAAAAACTTTTGCAAAGTATTCCACACTGGGATTCCAAGCTTAAAATAAACCGGTCGTAAGGTATAAATTCGAAATTCAAACTATGACAGTAGTTGTCAAATTCAGCGGGTGGATACAGTACGCGCGTCATCGGTTCCTACTAATTGGATGTAACTTTTCAGTGGCGTATTGCATTGGCCACAGATGTATGCCATGTGAACGTCGGCTTCGTTCAGTTGGATGAATGATTTACACGTCGTTGGCTCTCCATCGCTCATTCCGCGCTCGCTGCATATTGTATTAACTCATAGCTGATGATCGGACAATTAATTTTTTGGTAGGTCGGAATTGATTGGAAATAATATAGGGCGGTCCGTTGCTTTTATTATTTATAAGTTGGTGCCGTAAATATTGAATTTGTTCTTACACAGAACTGGCTACTTACTAGATGTGGAAAATAGTAGTTATTTATTCGCACCATATAAACATTCGCATTTGTCAGTTACAGAAAAGTTGATTGCTGATTTTTAAACAAACAAAACTAGAATGATTTTCCCTCTTTTGTCTGTTCTGTGGATTTTCCAATATTGTATCACAACAATGTGGAATTCAATAACTATGATACAAATTTTAAATATTTCGACTTCGACGTCGTATTAGAATATAAATATTTGCTAGCCGTGCATCTCTGGTTTTATCCTTTTTCATCGGCTTAGCTTTGCTATGACATGAATTCTACTGGCAAAATTGATTTGAACACATGTCATTGTTGAAGAGAGGTTAATAAAATAAAAAAAAAATAATAAAACCATTTATTTTCAGGTAACAAAGACCCATAGAAAAATACCTTAACTTAAGTATACATATAACAATATAACAATTGTGTTAGTAAATAAAACTTAAAACTAGGTTAGTATCACTTGGTTGCACTAAGTCTTTGCACGTTCCGGTGGCACTTGGCCGCGAAAGCGGCGGAATACCACGTCCTGTGGCCAAAAGCTTTCATCCAACACCTGATGCAGGTAGCATGTTGGTATGCGCACCACAAACGCCTTAAAGTTGACGTTGCGATGCGACTCCAGCAACTGCACTCTCGGCGCGTACTTCAGCCTTTGGCGTACGTACTTCACGATGTCTTCCGCGTCAGTGGTGTAGTGGAGACGGGAAATATACACCGGGGTATTCGGCTTCGCAGCACGTAGTTTTTCGTTGGGCTCCGTAGGAGCCTTGCCGCAGCGGTTCTTACAGCTCTGCCGGCGCTTCCTCCTTCGCACCGTCACGAAGCCGTCATCATCAGCCCGGTTCACTTCCTTCATAGTCACGGGCTTTGCGGGGGGAGCAGTGGGGGTGCTCAAAGTGACCAACGGGTCAGATGGTCGAGTCGGTCGGGCAGCGCTGCGGGGAGGAGCTGCGGTAACGGGAGCGGAACAACGAGGCACGCTTGCGGCGCAACACGCTGACTCAGCAATCGGCGCCGGCGACAAAACTGCTGACGCGAAACTCGTGACTGATGTGTCTAGGTAGCCGACACCTCGGCGCGCATTTGCATTGCTTACGCGCACCGGTGACCCAGTTAACGCTACAGAGTTGCGCAACTCATCGAGTTCTGTGCGCAGGTCTGCAACGGTGCTCTGGGATGTCTCCAACTTCCTCTGCACATCAGCTAGACTAGCCTTCAAAGACTTAATGTCCTTTAACAGGCTCGTAACGTCGACGTGGTCGAACGTGACTGGAGGTAACTTGTTCAGGTCCCTCGCCACAAACGCCGGCACGTCGTCAGGATCGGTCGCCTTCAGAAGCGTGATGATGTCTTGCACACTTCTCTTTGTCCCGTCGCGCCGACGAGTCACCATCTGGTCGACTTTATTGAGCGACCGGAACAGCAGCTGCTTCGCAGCAGAAATATCGTCCTCGCTGAAGTTCGACACACAGATCTGGATGGCGGACACCTCGTCCATCACGTCCAGTTTCTGTTGCAGGAACGCCAGCAGTTCATTTGACACAAGTTTATCACTCATGGCAACAAAATTACGAGCGACGGCTTGCGCCGCGCTTTACAATAAGCTGCAGTTGCCGTAGCTAATTATTGGATGGGATGGAATTGTTGATCTAATGTCATGGCTTACTGAAGATTCAGACACAGTGTCCGAAACGCTATTTTTGACTGATGATTTGGACACCAATAAAAAGCTGTTTAGTACAGTCATATAAAAAACTTTCAACGATAAACTTAAAACTTTTTTTGCTACTATAGGTTGGGCCGAAGACGGATTTCGTTCCTTGGAAGTTTATTATCTGACTGTAAAAAAACAGCTTTTTGTATTGGTGTCCGAATCATCAGTTTCGGGTACTGTGTCCGAATATTTTGTGTCCAAATCTTCAGTTAGCCATTTCATGATATCGAAATTGTTTCAGTGCCTAACTACTAGAGATCAGAAACTTTAGAACATTGAATCGAGTTTAGTTAGGCAATTAAGTTAGACTGACACAGGTGACAAAAGAATGATGGATGTTTAGACTTTTCCCGTTCAAAATAGAAAATCAGTACGTGTGAAAAATATTGGCGTATGTAAGAAAAGTATTCGAGCCAAAAAAGTTGAGAATTCTAACAAAACTTGAAACGGCCTAAGCGAGAAACTTTAAATTACTTTTATTTCTTTACATAGTATTTTGTTTATTAATTTAAAGTTTTATGTGTTTGTCAGGTTTGTTCGGGAAACGTAGGTAGTTTAATCGTTTGTCAACAATGTGGTCAGGGCATGGACATGACGTGTTAGATTGTCTTCGTATACGTACACATTGGCTTGACGGTTTTGTTTTTGCAATCTTGAGATTTTCTCGAAGGCGTCACAGAGAATCTTAATGCTTGATATGATATACATAGTATACCTGATTGGCTGGTATCCGCAATTCTACGTCCCAGCGCATATTTTGTGCACAGGTGGGAAGTAAGTCATTCAATCCACCCCAGCTTCCCAAGAAGCCAGTAGCGCCTTGACTTTGCTGCCGATCTCCGCCAGCAAACCTGACCTGTAGTGCTATTCTATTACAATCTCCCTCGGTGAACACCTAAGTGAAGTGAGCTGTCATCAGTCTCGATGCTAGGGATTGACAAAGCAGACGGACAGATGACAGCTCACTTCACCTAGGTGTTCACCGAGGGAGATTGTAAGAGAATAGACATGTTGACCAGCCCCCCTAGCCAAGTTACAAACATTTCGTATTGTTTCTCTTTCTACAATAATTAACGCTTCGTCGTAATACCTTTTTGTTTTTCGATTACGTGACTTATCGTCGAGATGACGTCGTTCCCATACATTTGATTCGTTTTCTATTGGCGTCATCGATTGTAGATTGTCAATTTTGTAATATGGCTAGTGGGGCTGGTTACCAAAGAACTAATTATAATGCTTAACTGCGTTAGTATTGCAAACTTTAGAGCACCTTTCTTAGTACATACCTACAACGCAACCACGTTTGTCATTAATGTTCGGCTATATTAAACACGACATTTTTGTGTAGAGTTTCACGAAAGACTGACACTAGACCAGGATAAAGTGCTTATGTGTGGGAAGACCCTAAACGTTACTTAGAATTGTAATTTATTTATAATAATAATAACATGTGGGGCCGTCTGACCCCAAACTAGGGAAACCATGTACTATGGGTGTCAGACAGCTGACATACATACAAAAATACATTTTAAATACATACATATAGATAAACAACACCCAGACACAAGGCAAACACAAGTGCTCATATTTATTTGAAAGCTAAATAGCCTAATAATGTTGTAACTTTGAATAATTCACGTCTGAAATACCTAAATGAATTTGTTATTGTGTTGGCTGGTTTATCGAACAAATCTGTTTATAAGTTTGTGTAATTAAAAACTAATTTAGGCTATCAATAAATGTAAATCTATAAGTACTTGCTTTGGTCCATAAAGATAATTATTATGAAATGGCGAAATGATTTTCAAATGAATATAAAAGTGCTCAAGACATTAACAAAACGACATAAATTTTAAATTACATTGGCTATAAATGGCAATAAAAGCAAAACGTCAATAACATACGGAACCGTATTCTGGATGTTACTTAAACAAATTGCGGGGTGAATGACTTGCACACCGCCAGAAGCGATTATTTCTATGTACTCTTGCTTGTTACGAAATTGATTTATTTCCTCATTTGGCTTCTGCGAAACAAATTATAATATTGTCCTTTTACGAGAGGGGAAAGTTTTGGTAAACGTTGCTGTTATGTTAATAAATCCTTCATAATGGTTAGTGTCTAAGGGATTAGTTACTTATTTCTTGCCTGTTCTTATCCATATAAAACTACCTTGTGGAAGGCGCAACTAAAATAATTCTTTGTTCTTGTAAATGACGTTCACAAGTAACTTTACGAGTAAGTGGTGTTATTAAAATAAATAATTTGACTTTTACTTTTTTCAATTATTTTGCAGACATTTTCAAAGTAAAAGTCAATATTATTGCTGCTGAAAAAACAGTAGCATGATATATAAATTACCATAAATATAGTGCATGTGAACGACTGTTAAATTCACAAATATTTCTTTACTCTCAATATCTCTGCTATGGCTTTACTGCTCAATATCGTAAAGATATTCTCGAGATCTAATATTAAGTACAGTCGAACAAGCTAATTGGTTTACTGGCAAACATATTCATCTTTCTACTACACTCACAGTATTTTATTTTAATCCATTTTCTTATCTCGAGCACGTAAGTATCCCTGGTATCGTACTAAAGATAAAAAAATAAAACAAATAAATTGTCAGTATAGTAGAAAGATAAATATTTTTGCCTGTAAACCAATGATTAGCTTGTTTGACCGTACCTACCTCCTGGGCCCTATTTCTCAAAACTTATTAGACTAATAATATTAGTCCATGAACGAATATTTTTTACAAGTTTACTAGTGTGCGTTTCTCAAAGCTACGGAAGTAAAATATTAGCTACTAGCTGCCAACTAATAAATATTAGTTAAAATTACCTGAGTAAATTCAGTTTGATTTCTTAGAAAATTGTGTTATCAAATACTCTTATAAATTACACTGATAAACCTATTAGTCTCAGAAGGCTTGTAAAAAGATTTGCCAAAATTATTAGTCGAAGTTCCGTTTATCCTGCGTCGATAAAACGTTTGAGACACCCCCAAACAGAATGTCTTTTGCTTGTAATACTTACACTTCTCAAAACCATTAGCTTTAGATCCATGCTTGAATTTAATTTGCGAACAACTATCAACAACAAGCAATCGACTTTTACTGCCAATGTGCAAACCACAAACGTGTAAGACTGCCTTCAAAAAGTAAAAAAAGTATTTATATTCTCTTTTTAGTGCCTACTTCATATCATCATCATCATCATTATGTCAACCTTTAGACGCTCACTCTGGGCATAGGTCTCCTTCAAGGGGGGTTCAGCCGCAATCGACTTCATAAGCCTACGATACAAATTAGTTACGAAACGGTAACACCAAAAAAAAACAGTGATCCCTTAATTTTTTACCCTTAGGGGTGGAGTTGAAATTTATATAAGTGGGACCTACTATGAGGTATAAGTACGTTACAAATAAAAAAAATAAGTTTAAAAACTAAAACCCGACTACAACAAAAAGTGATCTAAAAAGTACGAAACAAGAAAATATTTCACACAGAAATCAAGACATAGGTACAAAATGGTCAAGGTAAGCCGTGGTTGCATGCCATTATAATTCATGTTCATCGCACTCTTATGGGATACAGGCATGCAACCACGGCTTACCTTGACTATTTTGTACCTATGTCTTGATTTCTGTGTGAAATATTTTCTTGTTTCGTACTTTTTAGATCACTTTTTGTTGTAGTCGGGTTTAACACACAATGAAAACACAAAATGGTGGCCTTTTGTGTTTTCATTGTGTGTTTTGCATTTTCTGATAAGTAGTTTAGGAGCTATGAGCGAACAGATGAACATACATACATACACACATACATACATACATAGCCTGTCGAAATCATAACCCTCCTTTGGCTTTGCCGTAGTCGGGTAAAAAAAAGAAACATCGAAATCGGACCACACTGAAAAAAGTAATGGGTGGTGAAACATAAAAAAAAATACTTGTCGAATTGAGAATTCTTTCTTTTTGAAGTCGGTTGAAAATCAATCGAATCCAAAAATGGCGGGAACAGGCATGGGTAATATGTGTATTTAGCCAAGCCAACCTAATATTTCTATTAGTCTGCTACTACTAGTTATTAGTCTAGTACCTGCTTTTGAGAAACAGGAAATATTAGAACTAGTAATTTTTACACTAGTAACTAATATACTAGTAAACTAATAGTTTTGAGAAATAGGGCCCTAAAGTATAATTACAACAAATCGAGTTCGACAACATAGCTGCAACAAACGAGTAGGTACCTACCGAAAAAATATTTCCGTATTATAATGTTCTAATAGAATACGTGTGTGAGTAAAGAGTGTTTTTTGTCATTTGCCAGTTATCACCTGGTCCCAGCCAGTATGTAAGACTAAGCTGTGCTCGGGGCGCGTTATTTCATAAAGTAAATATTTATGAAGGAAAGGAGTTTTCTTCGCGCGTCCTCCCGTAAGCCTCCTGATCCGAAAAGACATAAACCTCTGGGGATTCAGTTCTAAGTTCACAAAGGCAATGCTCCGTTAGCTCTCATACATATACCTACTTTTTCCTTTCAGAAAGTTATGTATATTTGTATCGGCAATTGTTTTAATAATGCGGTTTTCGATATCTTTCTTATCTCTACGTCTTTATATTTATGTTTTAATCATTTTTATTTGCCTGGCGAGTAGTCCATGACGGCAAAGTTTCGACTTTTGAAAACAGAGTTTTAATGAAGTCTTATTGCCAAAGACATTTTTTTAACACTTTTTAAAAAGTCGTCGTTGAGTTTTATCAACGTTTTTATTACTTTAGTTTACGTATTTTCCTAAATTACCATTTCTATGTTTGTTTAATTAGAATTATTCGTATCGTTTTGTTTATGTTAATCCTCATTGAGACTTAGCTGTATAAACAGTGAACTGAGGGAATTATTACTTGCGTGTAGGCGCTGCTAACTTTGTTCAAGACAATACGCTTAATTCTATTTATGGTGTTTAGAAAATTGTTCTCTATTCACGCGTATTTCTGTTTCAAAATAAACTGAAACTAGAGCTGATATTATATATCACGATTATGTTTGATCTCGTGGGCTCACGGTGAAATAACACGTGTTCCATCAACATATATAACATAACCTACTTAATATATATGAGGGTGGCTTCGGACGGAACATTTTCACTAGGATTTTTTCTACACAGATAAATGTACGAGGGTAAGGTAGGGATGTCGGAAAATCGGTAAACTGACAGATCGGTAAGAACAGGAATTTTCCACAGCCACAAAAAAATTATTTCACTCACATTCAGTAAAACCATTAACAATTATTATAAAACTTTCTCTCGCAAAGTATTTTATGAAACACTTAATAAGATATTGTTATAAAATGAGTTAGGGACGAACGGTATAAGAGATGATATAAAAAAACGAAAGTAGAGAAAAGTGAACAGGGCTCCACGAGGTTTATGCAAATTTTACGCGAATTTTTTTAACTTACCAAGTCTGTTTTCTTATTATTTGCAAACAACAGCGGCTGAGTCTTAATGTTATTCTGTTTGGCCTTAAAGATGTTTTTGAATAGTATAATCCGAGTACTAAACTTGGCCCATGAAGACGTAATTGTATCAAGATGGTAGTATGAAGTTTGTGTGTATTTATGGAGATGACACTGGCGTAAACAAGCTTATAATGTAGTTTGACACTTTGGTAACGACGGCCTGAGAACATAAGTCGGCCCCTAGCTTGTTGTTAGGCACTTTGCTCAGATATCGAGACGCAGTTGAATACCGTGATATCGGATATTCGAGTTCCGTTGCGATAATGCATCTTACTGGTGAGTGGCTGCATGTCAATAGGGGTGTTTTATGTCGTGTGATATTTACTGTAATATTTGTACTCGTCCTTATGTGAATTTATTTTAGGTGTATATTTTTTTTAATGATTGAAATCCACCAGCAGCTCTACACACCTAAACATCATATTTTTCTGGTAAAAAAAGAATAATAGATTGTTTTGACAGTTTCGGTATATTAAGGTTTGATTGCTTCACTGATTGCTAAATATATTTATCGCTAAGCCTATTTAACATAAAGCATGAGCATGCGTCCGGGCGCGTTCGGTCGGTGCTCCGCATTGCTCTATGCTATTTAAAATATCATCATATTTCCACCAATTCCAAACTAGTTCCAATAATTGACAGCAATGGAACGATGCCTCAAATTCGTTTTGCGCTAAATGTATTAGAACATCACTGCATCCCATCCCTGTCAAATCGTTTGAAGTCGGCAGAGACAAAAATTAAATAATGTTTTAAGTACCTACGTTTAGAATTAAATGTATTTAGTGATTTCTGGTGCAAGTGGGGTTTCGACCTTCAACGCACTTGCGGGGCTACAAAGATTTAAAAAAACCGTCGATTTTCTTTTGTCTTTTGGTATCTATCCGAACATAAATAAAAAACAGAAAAAAAAAAATAAAATAAAAAGACAAAAAAATATCCGTAAATAAATATCAAAATAAAATATTCGTAATAAATAGTCATAACATCTCAGTGAGAATTAACATCAATTAGATGCATTTTTGGAAGATTGAGACAGATTTCAAGGTGAACGTTCTTAAAAAAAGGAATTTACCCTCTGGAATACCTTTATCATGTCTATATCTACTTATAAATATGGGTACTTATACTAGCCATGTTTATTTCTTTCGCTCACAAAACTCGGCTAAAGTTACTTAATAGTTAGTAGAAGTTAAGGCACAGGAAACGTTTCGCTTTCATAACTGATACAACAAAACTGTAAAACTTCTATGCAGCCTTCGCGGAGGTGACCCGAATTCCAATCGCGATAAAGAAACACGTTTTCAATGAATATTGCTGTGTTGTTCCTGTTTACATAATAATACTGATATTTTACAATATCATACTGCTTTTATAGGTCATCATTTGCCTAGCCTTTTCCCACCCGACTCCTGGAAGTCTTAGATAGCTTTGTGTAGGTATTATCTAATCAAAATCACCAGTTTGGAAAATGAATTGACAATTATTGTCTTATATGATGAAGAAGAAAACTGACTTTTAAATATATAGTACCCACGTACTGTAGACAGGTTTTATGTAGGCTCTATGGATAGAACACTCTTGATACTTCTAGAAAGATAGGTGTCATTCGATTATACTTGAATGTTTTAGAATATAGTTTTTATATGATGACAGATGGACTGACATACGGATGGCTGACACAGTCAGTTGTATTATTGTTAGCTTATACGAAATAGTTGCTGAATAATCCTAATACCTGTTTGATTTATCGTAAACAGTTCCGATACCTTACAGTACCTACCTGATGAATACTAAATCTAGCAGTGAGTATATTTTTTACATATTATTCCTTATTTAATTATTATAATTCTTAAAAAAACATTTAGTCTTAAATTGTTAGTCTGACCTCCTTTATTCTCCTTATCGCTCAATTAAAATTTCGCACGGACATTTTTTGCACTCTGTATCACACATTATACAAGAAAAGGGGCCAGGGATTTGTAATGCAGTCATTGACCCCGTTTTAATTATGTCAAATTTTCCCTGTGCCTTAATGAGAGCGGGGACTGTTCGTCAAGCACTTTATGGAGGCCTACGCTCAACAATAGCCGTTGACTACGGCAGTCACGGCGCCAAATTGCATGGCGAGGAATGTGTGACTTCTGGCGGTAGTGTCAGAGATTATATTTTGAAGGACATTTTATTGTAAAGCATACAATAAATAATAAATTTTCTTACATGCAGTCAGCGAGATTCATAGCCTTTCCATTTTCATTAGCTTTGACGCATGCAGGTATAACCTAATCTAGACACACGGTAGTGCGTTAAGCCAAGTTCGGAGAAGAACGTTTAAATATTTTTTTCTAATCAGTTCGTGCCCATTTAAACATATATTTGCTTTCATTCTATTTTTTTAATAATAGAGTAATAAAAGTAGCACGCATAATTGAATTGTATTTTTTGTGACAACTGCAGTGAGTTTATACAGGATAGTATGTTTATTTTATGTTTTTATTCTAGTCAAAATATAAACATTGGCGCGAATGTTTGTTTGTTATTATTTACATTCGTGCAGCTACGGCATAAATCTGCATGGGGCTGCAAGTGAGAAGAAGTTTTAAATTTTCTACATTTCTTTCACCCCTCAAATGGTTGTAGGGTGTATAGTATTATTACATTCACGCAGATTAAGTCGAGGGGGCCTACTACATAATGTACATGTAGAAGATGAATCTCTGCCGAGGGTCGCGTCAATACATTTGTTTATTTTTTTTGGGAAATCTTTGTCAAGGAAATGGGTATTTCCGTTGAGATTTTTTGTGGAGGGTAATATTTTCATGTATGTGTCTGTAAGTAATAGTCATTTTATATAAAAATATTATTTACACTATAGTTTGTTCTATAATTTTTCCTAGAAAAGACAATTCAAGGATATATATTTTTTCAATTTTACACCGCTGCAGTTGAATAAACTTCTATCTGTAAGTACTGTTTTAATTATTTTCTAAATAGCTGTCTTACTATGTAGTAAGTGCGTATGTACATACGTTTTCGCTGAATGGACGGCTGACTTCATAACCTAACATTTTTAAGAAATATAAGAAGAGAGAAGAAGAGATTATTATATAAACCTTTTGATGATTGTTGTAATTTTTTAGTGTCTCATCTATATAACTACATTCATATGTGGTTCTTTGTAAATAGTCGTGACTTGGCTAAAATTTTAGATGCATACAGAAACCTGTTTTAAATGTTCTTTGGTTCACACCCAGACTGAATATGGCGATGTAAAGAAGAGTACCTATGCATATACATACCGTGTTTCCCGGTGTTGGCTGCCGCGAAGGCGGTGCTAAGTATTACGAGGTGCACCAGCATGCTCCCTCCTCGCGCGGCGGACGCACATCGAGACGAAAGCGCACCGCGACTTGCTTCTACTGAAACAAACACCATGCAAAGTTAGATGCATTTCTATTTTCTTCGTAAAAAGATTAATTACTCAGGATGTTAGCAAACGCCTGCCATACATAGGTTGTTAACTTTTCCTGGAGTCTTTCTCTGAAGACAAAGTTCAGAGGAAGTTCAGTTCTGAGGATGGGCAGCAGCGTCCTTCTGAGTACCATATCACCTACTGCGATCGCCAACATGCATCGGCCAAGCATGGTGATTTAAGGGACACCTATCCCCAGCAGTGGGCGTCTAAAGGTTGACATGATGACGATGAAAGAATAACTATATAACCAACCGTGTGGTGTCGGACGTAAAGAATAGTACCATCCCATATCTTCCCGTGGGTATCGTAAGAGGCGACTAAGGGACTTACCAGAGTATGGGCTGCAGCGTTCTCTGTGCCTTTGTAACAACCATACTGCGATCGCCAATCCGCCTGCCAAGCGTGGCGATTATGGCAAAACCCCCCCTTGAGGAGGCCTATGTCAAGCAGTGGACGTCTTTCGGCTGAAATGATGATACCAACCGTGTCGTCAAAAGTTAAGAAAAAACAGCATACGTAGTGTTCATATAATCATCATGTCAACCTTTAGACGCCCACAGCTGGGCATAGGTCTCCCCCAAAGACCTCCACCTGTGTCGGTCCCGCGCCGCGTTCACATATTTACAAATATTTAAACTGGACTGAACTGATTTGACTTTATCTTCCGCGCGGACGTAGTCGCGAGAAAAAGGTATACCCATTCGCGTTAAGAAAACAGTGAGTCATCAGAGATTGATCAATCAGGTGGCAAATAATATCGCAAATACCAATCACTGTTCAGTTGCACTGATTGATGACCCACTATTTTCTTAACGCGAATGAACTAAGTATACTTAGATGCTTATATATTTTACGGGTGATGGTTAATTTATGATATATCTACACAAGATATCCTAGTAGTCCTAGTCGTATTATTTGATGAGGTGGAAAATTGTAAGAACCAATAATTGGGTCGGGTTTAATATGTGATCATTTGACCAAATAGTATCTTACCTTACAGTATTGAGACTTTTGGTATCCTAAATAATTCAAGGTTGAAGTTCCCAATAATAGGTTCCTAATTTAAAAAGTACCTAACTGAACATAAAATTTTATAAGGATTTAAGTCAGTTTTGTACATTTATAATAGAACCCATATTTTTCTGTGGGTATAATAAAATTGATATTGGAAATAAGAGAAAACGTGATGTTCAAAAGGACCTTACATAAAACATTTTTCTTGATATCTAGGTAATGTCAAAGGCAGAAGACTTCACGGTGAGCTTACATTGTTTTAGACATCCCGTCGGAACAAAATGTAAGTATATATTCAGATTTTGACACGGTTTCTATAATGCCAGTGAGGATTATTCTTGACTAAAAATAACCAATAAAATCCTACCACCATTATAAAAGTAAAAGTTTGTGATGTGTGTGTATATGTAGTTTTGTCTTAGGTACGTCTGAACACAATTATTTGGTACACATATAGATATTGATCTATATTAACACATTTTTATCCCGTTCCGTGAGTTACTTTAGGACTTGGCTTAATTCTGAAATCTAAAAAGACACAGCGCGCGTTCAGAAGCTTGTTAAATATATATAAGACAGTTTCAGATGTTGTCTAACAATACAAACTGCAGAGATTATAAACAATTCCAATCAAAAACCAAAATTAAGAGATCATCTAATATAATCTTAAAGCCGCTACACGAAACCGGAATGGTTTATTTTAAATACACAATTGTTAATAAATTCTTACAGTTTCCTCTCGAGAAATTTTCAACTGTGGCCAAGTAGAGCGGAAAACAAGTACCACAAGTACCAATAAGAGTTTTCTTTGTGAAATAAAATATAATTCCATCGAGGAACTGAAAGCGGTTTGAATAACAACTCTTTAATTGAAAGTTTAGCAATTTGCTCTTACCCTCCCAAATGGACCCGAAGGAGCGCGGGGCAACTCATCCAGCGCGTTCCAAAATTGAACGTAGGCAGATGCGCTTAATTACCGGCCCAGATGCTGGCCTCCTCGTCTCACCGACGCTTATCTCGAGATGAACCTCCTAAGAGAAGGCCACCGGCAATATTTGCCCGCTAAGACGTGCTTAAACGACTTTTTTCAGAGCTCCATTCGCATGCCGACGCCAACGGTAATTAAGAAGTTAATCGGGAATTAAGTAATTAAGAATCGTCACAAATGATTATACCTCTCAGCAGAAGTATAAGTGGCAATTATGTAGCACTCATTGGCGGAATACAGATAGTAATTAATGCAATATGGTAACGCTAAACTTTTTTTTTGCTCACCGAAAGTGCTGATAGAAGTGCCTAAGTATTAAAATTCTGGCAAGGCGTATTACAAAGAAGAAGTTGTCACGAATTCGATCTTCGATGAAAACCTCTGTGTATCTAATATGAACTGAATAAAATTCGATTCCTACGATTTGATATTAGGGATCGAATCCAGACTAGGTTTGAGTTTTCCAATAATGTTCGACTAAGTGTCCTCCACTCGGAGATATGAATCGTAGTCAAATAGAGATAGCTGGGTATAAAGAGGTCGTTACGAGGCCTCGGGAGGTGGACGGGCCTCCTACGTGGGATGTCACACGAGCCAAGTGAATCAAACTTCCCTTTACATTTTATCTAACTGCAAGGGCGGTCGAGTTTATGTTCCTCGCCCTACTTGATTTAGTTTTGATGGCGGAAGGGGGACGCTTTTAGATAAATGATTTCCACAAGCCCCACTAGACGCTGAAGTGATTTGGTGCTAGGATTTGCAACAATGTTACAGTTTATAGGTGTGGTTGGTTCGGTGCAGCGGCCCTCATGTCGTAATGGACGAGATTCGTCTGTCCCCGGACCTCTAAGTGGATTAAATATAGTGGCGACAGATGGAGCTTACGTACCCGTGTTTATATGCTTGACGAATTTAAATCTTACTCACTTATTTTTAGATTTGTCTGTCGCGGTAATACGACATTTGTTTCAAAATGTAAAGTTATCTGATAAAAATCCAAAATTTGTTCTGCCGTTTCGTTGCAAAATCGTAAGAAACAGACAAATAGTCGTGTTTTAGTTCAATATGTCAATTAATATGCTTATCCATACTAATATTATAAATGCGAAAGTAACTCTGTTTGTTACGTTTTCACGACGAAACGGCTGAACCGATTTTCATGAAATTTGGTATGAATAAAACCTGAACCCCGAGGAAGTACATATATTACTTTTTAATCTGCAACTTTTTAAAGTGCGAACTATGATTACTTGAATTGCAAGTAACCAGGATAGTGTTGATGTTACTGCACGGTAAAACAAATCCAGTTGAGTAAATTGTTACTGGTTGGAATATAATCAATCACGGATTTGAATTACTAGTTTACGATGTGAAGAGGTGGGTAAACAGACAAATGCCACTAAATAGGTATGACCACACACCCACACTCACTACCCATTATATTTCCAAATGTAGCTTGAAGTGTACTAAAACGTACACCCACACTGATGACTGGCCCACACAATTACTCAGAAAGCCGTTTTGCTTTTGGGACTTTCCTAAAAATAAACTAAAATCCATAAAATAGACCCACCTAGCAGTCTAATTACGTAACACATTAAAATATCAATGTCTTTTAGTTTGATAAATAAAAAATATTCATAGTGTTATTAGCGTTTTTACGTTGTCGAGCAGACGAACTTATCAGACATGGATATGAACAAAGTTAATTATTACTAAAATCTTTATTTAAGGTCTTTCAATATCATTCATTCTTACACCACCTCATTACCTTTTTTGACAATTTCTAGTAACCCTTCAACTGTCAAGTTATTGAATAGAAATAAAAGTCGAAGTATAGTACAAAGTCAAAGTCAAAGCATTTATTTCAATTAAACCTTTTACAGGCACTTTTGAATTGTCAATGAGAGTACTGAACTGTAATGTGAAAACTTTACTATGTGGTGAAGAATAATCTTAGCTCAATGTCACACTTACCTATCAACTTTGAATCAATTAAAATAAAATTATATTTTCATTAATTTACTCGTAACTACACCCACTTTTACAGGCATGTCAGTGCAAAGAAGTGATAACCCTAATAGAGACATTAGGGATTTTCCAACAGCGTGCTCCATATTTTTAAAGACTTCAAAAAAGAGGCAGTTTTTTAAATAGTTATAAATGACTAGACTACTTTTGTTGTTCTATGTTCACCTGTACATGTATTTTTTTTCTATGTGTATTCATCGATATTTTCGTAAATTATAATGGATCAATTTTCAAAATTATTTTTCTCTTTGATGGTGCAAAAGAGTATGCAGTAATTTCGTGAATATCAGTAGTAGGAATACAAGTATACCTCCCTGTGTTTAATCAGTTTGTAGTCAAAAAGCTTAATTTTTTAATGATACGTTACTTTAATCTCTTGACTACACATATAGATAACCAACGGAATTTAAACATATAGATGACAAACAAAAATGTGCACAGCAACGCTCGGTCACGACTGTATGACAGACTTCTGTGCGTGATTCCATAGAGTAGTTATAGGGGATAATACTGCAATGTTCTGGCGCCAGAGTGCAGCACTAGCGTAAACAGTAAACAGTTTTTCGACGAGTCGTTCAAAGCGTGATGAAAATTTTGAAATTCTGCATTTAATTGAGTTCAAAATTGGGAAGTGTACACTACAGTCTATACTACTTAAACTCAAAACCATTTATTTCAATTAAACCATTTACAGGTACTTTCGAATTGTCAGTCAGTCAGTCAGAAAGTTGAAGCTAGTTGCTCGTTCCAAACAGTAGGTTTCTATGGAGAAGAACGAGCAAGAAACTCCATGAATACTCTTTTAAAATCAATAATATTTTACAAATTTAGGTTACATCATTCATGTTGAATCTAGGGGTACAATGTGAGAACAATGTAACAAGTCTTGCATGTTAAAAGAGGTCTAGAAAAAAATATAAGTAGTTATAATAACAATTCAAACCAAAATTTTAAATAACCGAGACAGCTAAGAGATGACCAGTCCCAACTGACGGAGTCCGTTCACGAATATGACGCATGGATCGGCACCATTTAGCTTAACCATTTTGAAGGGAACCGAATGTTTCAACACATATAACAAAGCAAAGCAACGTATAACAAAGTTTCATCTAGTAGAATTGCTTATTTACTAAAATATGGCAAGACTAAAATTTGTATGGAGCATGCAGTAAGTGAAGATTCTTAATGTAAACAAAACCATAGAAAGCTGATTTCATTGTGTTACGTCAAATAAATTGCTTTTATAATTTCAACGTAGTTACTTTAATCTACAAGGAAAATCTGTCACGACACACCCTTTCCACGTAAACACATCATTAATTTCATTTGGTAATCGCTATATAAATGTTACAACCTTTTAACATTCTAATTACATCGTATGGAGAAGGAGACAAGAATGTTAATGAATTCATTTCAGTTTAGCAGATTTTTCCTATGCATTTTCGTAAGTGTAGTGCAAGCAAGGCAGCTCAAAGTGATGTTGTTACTTTAACTTGAATTAAACTGGTAATTAAACAATTAAGCATTACTACTTAGTGAAGAGATTTTATTGCATATGTATGTACATACTTACAGTGTGTTAATTTTAAACACAAGCCAAAGCCGTTGGTCTCGGATTTCACTAGTAGATGGTTGGCAGCCGTTATACCCAGGCAGAACTTCAGAAGCCAGAGAATCTGACAACCAGTTTAATCCAGTAACTGAGATCTGGAGGTTGGATAGACAGTCGCTCCATGTAAATCACTAGTATTCAGCTGCATCCGGTTAGATTGGAAACCGACCCCAAGATAGTTGGGAAAAGACTACGTAGATGATTCTCTTCAAGGTTTTTATTCGTATTATTTTTATTTTTGATTTCTTTCCATTGAAACCCATATTCACGGTGAGAGGATAACAAATCCATATACAAACAGTCATTTAGACTATAATAACGTCTATACGGCACCAAACCTTTACAATCTAACAAGATTACGTAGTTATAAATCAACGTATTCCGCCTTACAAGTTGATTAGAGTTTCCATAGCTACGATCAGAACGCTTCTCAGGCAATTCTCGCCAAGAGCGAAATGTGTTAATGCTTAGTTCTAATCAAAGAGTCGTTAGCCGCGGGCTCAGCAGTCGATTACGACTATTATAGGATACAATGGGAACTACTACTTCCTACGCGATAAGGCAGCGAGACTTTCCAGAATAACGGTGTGTAGGAGACACGGATAACTCTTTTGTACGGAACAGTTTAGCAGTTTTGTTGTACATTATCCCGTTTAAAGGAAAATAAGGTTTAGCGTGAGGATTGACCTACATTACCTTTTACCTTTTTGGTTGAGAAAGAAATGGGTAATAAACCAAAATAGTGAAGAACATTGTATTTTATCTGTCTTGTAAAAATAATAAGGACAGTAATAGTTCACATTATAAGGTAGTAACTGACTGACGATTCAAATTCGTATTGAAACTACAAAGACCAAATTATGACAAAAAACTATAGACACAACGCTTCTACGTCTTGTTGTCTTAAAAATATTGTTGCTACATTAAAAACCAATAAGGCACACTCACCAAAAAAACGAACGTACTCATAAAAATGTTTTCAACTCACAAAATTGTTCCAATAATGATAAAACCAATTGATAACCATGGTTGTTGACACAATAATGTTGTCAATCAAATCATTTTCATGTGCAATAAAATAAATTCTGCCCTAAATTCCTTTAAGATTTTCGATTTACTGGTCCGAAAATCTTTGAAATCTATTGTATTACGCCAGTCATGTTCGATATGTCTCACATTTCAAGACAAGACACGGTAACAGTTTATTTAAAATTCTTTCTGCAATTGTACATTTTTATTTTGAACAAAATTTGTTGGTAGGTTTTTTGATTATTTTGTCAGGCTTGGGCGACATGCGAAAATTTAAATAGTTTAATTGGGCCAATAGCTTTTTTACTGGACAAGTGAGAGTTAGTGATACATTTTAAATATTTTGTTTAAATTAAGCTGAAAATATTGCACGAACACCTTTTTGCTCGAGTTTTTGTTTGATGATAAGTGTTTCGTGATTCGGCAACTTTTTAAAATACTTCATGAAAAATGTATGGGGTAAAAATACAGAAAATATAAAAAGACTAACCTAAAACGCACTATAGGAAGGTACGCAATGGTAGGAAGGTAGGTATGCGCAGAAGGCTTCAGCGAAGGTCAAGGACATGTAAGTAGTATAGTATATACTATACCGGATGCAGCTGAATACCAGTGTTTTACATGAAGCGACTGCCTATCTGACCTCCACAACCCAGTAACTAAGGTAACACGATACCCCTTTGGTAAGGCTGGTTGTCAGACTTTCTGGCTTCTGACTACCCATGACGTCTGCCATAGATCTCAACAAATTACAGCCGGGACAAACGGCTTTACGTGCTTTCCGAGGCACGGAGGGCACTCATGGATGGTCACCCATCCACAAACCGACCGCTGAAAGCACAGCTTAACCATTGACTGATCGATCTGTACAGCTTCTACTTAGCCACGAGCTCCTGTTTTAACGAAAAAACTTTTCTTTAAAAAAAAACCGCCTTCGAAAAAAGTACTATAAAGTGATAAATAACTTTGCTTTGTTCTGTTTGTTGTTTTGTATTGCCACCAATTTCCGAAACTAAAGTCATGCGTGTTCTGTGTTAAAGTTATTTATCACTTTTTAGTTATTTTTTTGAAGGCGGTTCTCTTTTTTTATAGTTTTTATTTTCCACTTTTTAGTGCCTTCTTATCACCTAAATTACACCTTATCACGAAAACGTCTTCTCGGTTTTTGTTGTTTTTTTTTTCAAACGCGCTGAATAAATTTCTTTTTGTTGCACCTATACTAAAACCTTCCCCAGAATGTAAAAAAACGCTTTTCTGAAAACCGCATCAAAATCGATTCAGCCAAACGGCCAATTCATCCAATTCATATAATCGCGGACAAACATACATACATACATACAAACATACGGGTCGAACTGAGAACCTCCTATTTTTTTTAAGTCGGTTAAAAATACTTACCTTATTGCACCGCCCATGGTGAGCATGTTAACACGATTTGGTCCTTTCACCCCCGCACACGGACAGTGTTTTGCTTTCGAACAAAAATAAATTTTAATGATAAATCATTTCATATGTCACGTATGCCCATGGTCTGGCGGTCACCTTCGTAAAAGGGAGGTAATGTGGTAAGCCATGCTTTTATGAGTATAACGGTATGATGATGATTAATGGATCCAAATCATTTTCTATTTATTAATGTAATTTTCTCAGCTTTGGTATAGCTGTCTATTCAAATATTTACGTAGTGTGTATCGTGTGTAGTGCGCGTCGTCGTCAACAATTAATCTTCATTAATGGTTCACTTAAGCTATGTGCGGTTTCCGCCGAACTCAAGAGAATACGCCATGTATGTGACCTTAACTCCTTTGTTTTACTTAAAACTATTTTAATGTCCTGACAAATTAGAAGTAAGTACACTCTTAACAAGCCGTTAATATTTATTCGCGTTTAACAAAAACATGTGAGCACATTCTATGTGGGATGCCGACGAGAAAATATACTTTTTTAAAATGAAATTGCTCGCCTCCTTGAAGATTTTGAAATGCTTAAACTTTTTAGGTAAGTTCTTGAGTTTTTATAGAACACGGTTGAAGCGATATTTAGAATTCTTCCTTCCTCCCGCGTTTGAGTAATTTGTATAATTTTATTGTGAGGAATACAAGCTCTAATGCAAGAGCCGTTTCAGCGTTATGCACGGATTAATTTATAAAAATATTCCGAACGCACTCTGAATAAACATTGTACATAATTTTCCTGTAATTTACACTCAATCTCGTTGCAAAAAAATAACGCCTAATATTCAGGAGATCTGTAATGAATGCGAAATTAATGCAAAGTGGTTAGCTATAAATCTCCAGAGCTTTGGGGCAATAAAACAAAAAATGAGAATTACCAGTTTGATAAAACAAAAACTTTGTTTGGCAAGTGCCCCAGAGGACGCGCCTAAACTCAGCCTGTGTTGGCCTTACGGAGTGCGGACCTCTACCTCTCTTGCAATTTCTACTTTTTGTACGCTGTGGACACGTTCAATACGGCTTGTTTATTTCAGTTAGTGCTCGCGTTCGATGCATTGACTGTTAACAACGTATCGGCACTGTTGCTCTCATTTTTAATGAATGCGTATTCGTATTCCATTGTTTTGTTTAGACAAGTGTGTCTATAGCTTTACCATTAAAAAATATCATGCAAAATGATAAGGGTTCGTTTTGATTAACATGTTCGTTTCTGTATGTTTAACAAGACTCTTTTGTATAACATCGCCAATATGTCACAATTAAAACAAGGCTTGTCGACAAGGATTTTAATATCGTAACAGAACGCACCGGAATTAGAAGATATAGCTTCTAATAGAACAATATTAACAGTTAAGCGAGTAATTGGAATCAACGGCTTCAGCGAAAACTGTACCGGCGTATCACAGGACCCCGTATAGGTACGATGTTAATGATCGCTGCTTCGAGCTCCCCCTCCAAAAACGGTCCCCATAAAATTTTACGAAGACTACATTTTGTAAAATAAAGTAATACCCGCCACGTCCCGTCCCTTCACACTTGAAATAACGACGGACTCTGCGTAGACTAGACATCGCTAGTTTTTGCGACCTCAAATTCTATTAACATTTACGAATTATACGATGAAAAAGCATTTTCTTTTTTCTTTTTCAAGGACCGTCGAGCGTCATGTATAAAAGATAGTTTTTTTATCTCTTTAAGCTCAAAAGTCATCAAGGTGATTTAAGTAGGTAGTCGGTATCGGGAAAGAATAATTAAAGCTACTGAAGCTCACTAAATTTGATTCTATTCAAAATCTTATTCAAATAAAAAGAATCGGTGAGAAATCCTTAGTAGAAGCGTACCCGCTTTGAACAAATACGATTTTTCAATATCTCTCGAAGCTCTTTTAAATATATTGTGTATAGGTACTTATTTATAATAAGTACGCAGTATTCTAGGGCCATTTGCCCTGCCATAAACATGAATGACGCCAAAACGTCTCTCTTATCTCGGGCATTTCTCGGAGGGCGGAAGCGGGGCCCTAAAGGCGGCGTGCCGTTCTTCAAGTGTGGTCCTAAAGGATCTCGAAATAAGGGCCGAAAGATCCCTTTGAGAAAGCACTACGTTCTTAGAGCAAATGGACTGTAAGAAGAAACTCGCAACCGATTGCGATATTGATTTTTATTTAAGCGATACTTCGTCTTACGGTCGAGCTAATCTTTATCTATGAATAGACTTTGCGTAATGCGTATAATATTCCTGCATAAATAATTATGGTTACTGATCGAAATTTGAACAATATTGGAAACTATGACTATCAGGGGATGCCATGCGTTACTTTCTTATTTACTTACGAACTAGTTATATATATTACTGTTGATGTATAGCGTTAAGCAAATTTCCCTAGTTATTGGATTGAGTAATGTATAATATTCGATCCCCTTTACTCATGCAAGATGCAGTTAATCCAGGTCAAATAACTATTTCAATTTGACAGTCGTTATGAAGTGTAGTTCCTTGGCGTACCTATCCACTAGACTACAAAGCAAAACCGATGTGTACGGGAGGTCCAATATATTTGTACACTGCACGTCGTCTTTCCAACGTATGTCTTTGAGGAAGTTTTGCTAACGAGTGTACAACTAAAATCTGGGGTAATTGGTCGTTACAAATAAACCCTTATTTTAGTCTGCCTTCATGTGGCTACATATTCATGGGGCAAACTTGATGCGGCGGATAAGTCGGTGAATTCGTCACCAGTGCTACTGGAAGTTTGTATCTCATGAATATTTATTGGATAATGCAGTTATAATACATGCCCGGCTTGGTGTATATGTCGCATTTAATTACCTGTACCCTAATTTCTTGAATCTTTGCTTCGGTTTATTTGAGTAAGCAGAAAGCGTTTTATTATGAAAAGTTTCGCGTTAAATAAGCAGATTGAGATCGCTTTGTTCGTTGGGTTAATTTGAACAATTAGAATTCTTGATGAGATTCTAAGGAATTACACAAAATATTGTTTTAATATACAAATTAAAATGTTTCTTTTAAGTAAGTCTAATTTCTTTTTTCTTGAAAATTCTTTTTTAAATGTCTTACCGCCATTTAGTTACATATTTATTGTAGAAAAAAAAGCTATTAAAGATGTTCCAACTATACCAGGGATCGAATACAGTCTTGTTTTTTTTAACTTATTTAGTCTGTGTAATTTTGTTTCCTTTGGTAGAGGATATAGGTGTAAAATTACAAAATGGGATGATTGTTTGTGAACAAACAGCCAGTGTCCGCTTATTAGAAGGGCCTACTGTAATAAAAACATCGCCTTATTACAGTTGGGATATTCAACCCTCTGCGCAACACTGAAATTTAAATCTGGACATAAAACGATTTGTTTTTGTTGGCGCAATAAAAATAAAATCACATTTAACAGCATGACGGTTTATGCTGAGCAGTTAAGTTTCATAAGTATATTTATACGTATGTGTGCGAGATAAATTGCATGTTCTCGCTTCATTTATGCGCGGACGATTTCACGAATAGAGTTGTAAAAAAAAAATGCGAAATGATATGGTGATGACCGCAAATAAATATTGTTTTAATATTTCCAGCCGTTTTATTTTAAATAATGTAAGTACATTGTGAGTAAAAATATTTTCCGATAAATAAGACCTTTTGTCCTTTCATTTTATTACGGCACAAACAAAGGCGCGGAATAAAGTTGTATTTGCATACATAATTGAAAATTAGGCATCTTTTATTCAAATAGTTTAGAGCAAGTATTTTAGGAGGAGCCTTGATTGTTCAAGATGTGGTGGAAGTATTTTTCCTTTTTTATTATTAGGTAAAAGCGAATTGACTCTGGAGTTACGTAAGTATGCTATTTTTTGGCAATTTTTTTAGACGAATTTAAGTTAACTTTAGTATACACAATAGTTTAGAAATATTGGTCCTTCGATCCGCGGGGTTGGGGCATTTAAGCCACAAAGCCTCAATCATTCATTCACTCACAGACAAAACACGTAATCTCGAAAACTACTTAATGAAGCTGAAATTTGATAGATAGGTAGTTTATTATACATTTTTTGGGGTTTTCCACTTTCTAGCGTACGAAGTTACGGGTAAACTCGTGCTTATTACAGATATCTATAGAGTTCGTTTTAGAAAAAAGTAAACATAACTTTCAGAGACAGTCTGTATCAACATTCTTCTTTTTCAAATAGAACTTGACATTTCGTATTCTTAGCTGACAAAATACTGTATTTCATTCTGTTTTTAGACATTTTCATACCTATTCTGGTTGTTAATATATTTCGTAATACATAACTGCCCTTGGGGATTATTTCGCGTTTATTGTTTAATTTTTATTTCGTACACGTTCCGGGTTTACCGACCTCGGGAGGTGTAAAACGCTTCCAGTGTCGGAAAAATTGGTTTTATTTGTAGGTAATTTGGTTTTGTTTGCCTACGCATATATATTCGAGCTATTCCGCTTAGATTATGAAATTAGTTTGGAAAATATACCGCTACAAAGTATTTGCGTTTTTGTTTCATTTATAGACTATTTTTTTTAATTATATTCCCGGGTTCAGGCCTGTATTTTTTTTTCTATTGACTGTGTAGATAGGTGTATACATAACAGTAAGCAAAATGGTGGAGTATGACGGGATGAAAACTTTTCTATCGACAAGTCACAATTATAATCCACACTAATCCATACTTCGGTACTTTATCTTCTTATATATAAAAATGAATCGCTAAATGTGTTGGTAAGCGCATAACTTGCGAACCGCTTGACCAAATTGGATAATTCTTTTTTTATAATATTCCTTGAAGTACGAAGATGGTTCTTACGGAGAGAAAAAAAAAAAAATAACTTTTGTAGGGTAGGCGTAGGGTAGGTGTAGGATAGGTGTAGGGTAGATGTAGGGTAGGTGTAGGGTAGGTGTAGGGTAGGTGTAGGGTAGGTGTAACGTAGGTGTAGGGTAGGTGTAGGGTAGGTGTAGGGTAGGTGTACGGTAGGTGTAGGGTAGGTGTACGGTAGGTGTAGGGTAGGTGTAGGGTAGGTAAATAGGTAGGTAAGTACGTAGATAAGGACAGGACAACGTCTGTCGGGTCAGCTAGTTAATATTATAAATGCGAAAGTAACTCTGTCTGTTACGGTTTCACGATGAAACGGATGAACCGATTTTGATGAAACTTGGTACGAAAATTGCTTGAAATCACGGGAAGGACATAAGCTACATTTTAATCAGTAACTTCGTCTACATCCGCGATAATTGACATTTACGAAGTCGCGGGCAAAAGCTAGTACTTAATACCTATAATTTGAAGGGCAGTTCGGATAAGAACTATCGTTTTTATCTCGCTCGCTCACTACTATGAATTGGTTGTAATTCTGCTAAAATTCTAAAACCGACAGACGCCAAAATTTTACCCATTTTTCAAAGTAATTGTAATATTTTTTAGAAACTTAAAGCTGATTAATTTAAAATGTATTTTATGCATAAGTCAAGTTCAATATACATTGAATTGTTATTTCTAGATAGTATGTTACATTATACTGGTTTAACGTAAGTACTTAAATTATTAACAGAACAATTATTATCAATTATTGCATTAATGCAAGCAATGTTCATACCGAACCTACGTTCTCTTCATCTTTTCGAGCCGGTGGCATAAGTCAATCCTTCTTTATTATTTTGCTAGAGAATTTGGGCCCAGTAGGTAGGTAGCATATCCCGGCACCGGTGGCATTTTTAATGTCCTTTGAAGTACAGGTGTAGGTACACTTTGGACACTGTAGTAAGTGGACCATTGTCTGGTCAGGAACGCCGCATTGGACTTAAGAGTCAGACGAGCTTTCCAGGACCGACCATCTACGGTGAGACGCAAGTTGTGTGAGGAGCATCACCCACCACCACCCAATTTCGCTCAACGCCATGAAAGCCTACTTGGTACAAAACCAATAAGTGCTCAATAAAAAACCAATCCTTTTTTTTCTTTCATCGCCAACCCACAAAGTTCACTAAACTTAGCATCACGCAAAGAGCTCTTAACCCAAAAAAACCGTAAGTGTTTTATCTGTACGTCTACTTCATTAATGAAGCGACAATTGCCAAATGTTGGGCATTAACTCCCGATCAAAGGCTTGCGGATGAAATCCGACCCCACTGAATTACTGCGGTAGACCTCTTTTTAACCCGAGCTAATTTACCTTTGGAGATACGGCTTTGGGTATCGTTCAGAGTTACTTAATGTAGATAAATGCGGAGATTGAAATAAACCGTGTAATTGATTATTAAATTTTATGAAACCACCGAAAAAATGTTATAATATTTTGATGGCTAGGTTGGCACAGCGGGTGAATGATTCTTTGCAGAGCGCTGCAACCGCAACACGCAACACGTCACTGCGTGTCGCGGGTTGTATTACAGTATGGATCAAATACTTGAATAACTTTGTTCCGGGTTTGTTTATTTGTGTATGTGAGTTAATATGTCAGGATACAGGAGAAATTACGAGAGTGAAGCAGCGTTTAAAAAAAAAGTATTTTACTTCTTTTTTTTAATAAGTCCTTTGCATGTAAAGCCAAATACTCACTCCTGCTCTAATAGGATTTTTAGGACTTAGGAAAATATATTGCACTCATTTTAAATATCCAGATAATTATTATTAATTTAGGTACCAGAGCTCGGGGCGTTCGCAGTAAATTACAATTACTTTTGTTTTTAGGGGACATCAAACAAATGAAACACGCGCAAAACACGGAAATTGAATACTAACACCCTGTTTATGAGGTGTGTAATGAGTATGTAAAATTCAGCGCGACACTTTCAGCTGAACATATACTTGGGAAAATTTCCTTTTCCACCCCTGGGCCTTATAAATATTAATATTTCCTATCTCGGCTGTTAATTACCCAGACAACTACGGATGAACCTCCCTGTATTCATTAGCCAACCTAATTAGTACAGAAAACCGTGTAACTTGCGCGGGAAGTACGAATTCTTTGTCAACCATATTGAATACGGCATCATACTGTTGCTTTTGCTAACTAAAAGAAAATTTTCGCTCCTAGCTCGTTTGTGTGCGTTTTTAGTGCAACAAAGAAAGGCGAATTTACTATTATACTGTAGGTATCGCTGTGAATTTCACAACGAGTTTGCGAGCGAAGATGTTTTTAGTACATGGCTGATTTTCTTATTGTTATACTGTTCTCGAGTATTCATAAGATATTTACATATTTGATAGTTTAACAACTATCAAACAATTTGTCTGCTATAGCCGCACCTACGACACTCATACAAACGAAACAATTTAATTACCTACACTACTACCAAAATAACAGACTGTACAAATACGTGCGTGTGTGTGCGTCCGCTGCGAGAACTAAGCAATTTCGAGAGCACGTTCGACGCGGGAAGATGTGAGGGACAGAGGGGACAGTGGTTTAGAGGGTGGCGGAGTACTTCTCTACTGTTCGGTATTACTAAAATGTATACTGTGCTAAAGCGCTGATATGGAAAATGTCGAAATAAAATGATGAAAATCAAGTGGTTTTTCCTTTTATTTTCTTTTCTAAGTTCGTATCTATTTTCCGAAGATTTCGCTGCTTTATTTTGTACTCATTAGCAGTGTGCCAGTCTGTCTTGTGTAATTGAATGCTGCTGTGTATCTCCCGGGGCGACTAAGCACGTAAAGGGAGTTGCATAAGAGAAACACACTGAGGCTTGTGTCCACCAAAATTTAATCAACCGGTTACGTATTTTAAACATGTCATTGTATTTATGACAATTTTCCTGACCTAAATGTCGAACTGCTTAAATTATGTAATCGTTTGATTTAATGTTAGTAAACACACACACCTGGTCGAAAGCAATTTACTAAATACACGCATTAAATCAATCAGTAGCATAAGCTGAATAATTTTTTAAATTGTATTTTATCAAGAAAAATTCTTTGTTGTGTGTTTTCTTTAAATAGAAATACCCTGTTTGAAATTAAAAAATAAAATCATTTTTTATTTTATAAATAATAATTGAGTAACTAATCATAATGGAATTTGTAACAGAAATTTGATAGAAAGAAAAAGACTGTATAACAAACTTAAACAACAATTTATTAATAAAAGGTTTATATTCAATATAATTTAACTCATCCCCTGGCTCGAACACATGCGAAGATCCTCCTGGGCATGCTGAGAATTCAAGTTATCTAGCATTTCTTGGGGTAACCTGTCCAATTCTTCAATAGCGACTTCCCTGAGCTCTGGCACTGTTTGGGTACGTCTCTGACGGTTCCAAACAGCTCGCTTAAGAGCATGTGATGTCGTATTCTCGGAGAGTAGTACATACTGGTGTCTATGGTTTACTCGGAATGGTCTGACAATTCCACCAATAGCAACTGCTCTATACATGTCTGCCTCGAAGACCGAAACCTGTCGTGAAGCCTCGATACGGGATCAAAGGCGTTCTAGATCCAATCATAATACCACCCCAAAAGGACACCGATTTCCCGCCTTTCTGAAGTGTTCTAGTGGCAGTTCTTTGCCTTTCACGGCCTCCTGGTCTTCTCCAGACACGAACACGTCGGTTATCTGGATGAATACTGATTCGCGATTCGTCAACGAATATACAGTTTTGCCAAAATGTTTTGCCGAAGCCTAGCCCACTGCAATCTCCGTCGTTGACGTTGCCGGGAATTTAGAGAGCTCGCCAAGACCTCCGTGCTCGTAATCCAGCCTGGTGCAAGAAATTCCGAATGGTCTGAGTGCTAACTTCAAGCCCAGAGGCGGCCCGAACTTCTGCTTTTATTTTAGTAGCGTTGATTGTTGGGTCACAGGCTGCCAGCAATCTAATATAGCGCTTTTGGGCAGCAGTCAAAACAGTCGGGCGACCACTGCGGGATCGGTCAGCTAAATTACCCATCCTGTGGTACCTCTGCAACGTGGTCACGACACAGGATTGGGATATAGCAAGTCTGCGTGCTATTTCTCTCGTAGTGTATCCTTTTTCCCTCAAAGTTACTATTCTTGCTCGTAAAACTTCTAATAATCCTCTTGGCATTTTTTCAATCACAACTTTCCGCGATTTTTTTTTTAAATCCCTTTAAATTGACTAAATCAGATTTCTAAATGAGCGTAGGCTAGGACTGAAAGCCTTTTATATGGAAAAACAATTGAATTGTTTTATTATTTTGTATTTTAAATCTATATTTTTAAATAAAGAATCTAAAAAGAAGAAGAAATCATAATATAATCGACCGTAACAAAAAAAAAACGATTTTTCAAAGTGATCGCAAACTTTTTTTGATGTGTGTATTGCAAAGTGTCAGAATATTATTATTATTATTTATTTATTTATTGTTAATTAAAACGGCGCAGGTCCAATTACATTAATTAACATAGATATATAAAAATTAAAATAAAATAAGCATTCAAATAACATACAATACAAAAATTTAATTCAAAGATATACAATTCGTGGATAAAATTATTAATAATAATTATTATAATTATAATTATTAATATATTTTATGGTATCCTATTTGACTTCCATGAGGGCAAAGTCACGGGCAGAAGCTAGTATATGTGTCGTTAGATTTCAAATTGAAGTAAGTCCAAAATGACTTAATTCATAAAAAGCGGTTTTTTTTCTGTTCGAGTACTTAAGGCTTTTTATTATCTCATTTTGAGGGTGGTGTGACTATCAAAAATCGGATTCTCTATCATCCTTTCTATCATTGTTCCTATGAAATGTTTATAGATTACGAGAAAATCGAATTTCTAATTTAGATTTAGGTTTATTTTATCAAAATGAACCAAGTCATTCGGACTTAGCAGAATCAAAATATCATGATCAGGGGACGGACTATTTTGAACGATCGCGTTGCTCTGATTGGCTCAATGCGACTTGCTGCGTTTTGATATAACATGTCAAATGGACTTGGTTCAATTTGAAAAAAGGGGTGTGTTTTAAACTTATTTTGCTTGAAAACTACAGGGACTTCGTTCAATTCGGTAAAATATTGTGAAAGATACTTCCCCTGCCTTTTAAATAAGAATAAAAGCTAACTTTAGGTCAAAAGTGGACTTGACGACACATATATTATAATAAGTGTTTTTCGAATTGATTTTGATTTAATATAGGGTGACTGGTAATTAGTGTACGATACTTAAACACGTGATTGTGTTCATGATAACAAACAACTTTCCCGAAGAAAAAAATGTTTTTTGAACTGGTTCACTTTAGGTCACAGGCGCGCGCGCGCGTGAATTTCATACGGCTGTTGTGTTATTGAGATAAAAGTGAACCAGTACATTTTTTCTTCGGGAAAGTTGTTTGTTATCATGAACACAATCACATGTTTAAGTATCGTACACTAATTACCAGTCACCCTATATACTGCTTACAAAGTTTCGGGTAGTAAGTAATTATGACACACATTTATATTAAGGAAAATACAAAAAAGGATCTAGATACTAGCTGATGCCCGCGACTTCGTTCGCGTGAATTTCGATAATCTTTGGGGTTTTTTTTTCTCAGAACCCTAATTATTTCTCGAAAATAAAAGTAGCGCTCTTGCTAACATCAGCTATCTGCCAGTGAAAGTCCTGTCAAAATCGGACAGACGTTTTGGAAATTAGCCGGAACAAACAGAGAGGCAAAAAAGTTAAAAATAGTTTATTTGTTATTAGTACCGTGTGAACATTTAAATGCATTCAGTATAAAGCTGTTAGTAACATTACAGTCACTTCACTTCATCATCATCATGGCAACCTTTAGACGCCCACTGCTGGGCATAGGTCTCCCCAAAGGGGGGTTCAGCCGTAATCGCCATGCTGATGCATGTTGGCGATCGCAGTAGGTGTTATGGTACTCAGAAGGACGTTGTTGCCCATAATTCTGGTCAATAATATCCCTCTGTCGCCTTCTACGACACCCACGCGTAGAAAAGGGGTGGTACTATTCGCGACCGGCACCACACGGCCTAGACACTTCAATTTTATTTATTTGTATAGATAGATTCTACTCCATTACTTGACTTATATATTACTATTGTTCTACTCTATATTATTCACATTATAGATATAAAACAGACACTTCAATTTTATTTATTGGTGTAGGAAGATTCAATTCTATATTATTCTCAATATACTATATAAAACGTTCCACAATATGTACAGTAAGATAACTAATTCGTCTGCCAATCATGTTAATTACAGCAATATCCTCGTTGGCCGTTCATTGTTCCCGACGTTGATAGGACTGTGTTCAGAACCGGATGTTTACGGGGTGATAAGAGGACACTGAAATTTTCTTATCTGTTCAAGAGGAAGCACCTTGATCCGTGTTTAATTAAAATGTTATAATTTGCAAGTTTGTGTTAAATGTTTGTCAAAAAAGCCTACAAAAAATAGGCTTCCTATTAATTTACTGGTGTTTTAAGGGTTGAAAGTCCTTGTGAATTTGATCAAATTTTATTTTAGAACCATCATCATCATTTGCAGCATCTGACCTGCATCTTTACCCAACTGTGTTGGGGTCGACTTCCAGTCTAACCGATGCAACTGAATGCAGAGTTTTATATGGAGCGACTGCCTTTTTTTCTAACGTGGGGAAATCATCATGGACTATCCCCCGTCCGGGGAAGACGGGGGGGTGTGCCGGACTCCTACCGGCTAAAACCACCACGGTGTTCCTCGACTGACCTATGGGCGGGGGTACGGGATTCGCTCGCGCATGCACCGCGCCCTCGCCAGACTATGACCCGCCAATGATGTAGGCGGGTCCCGTGGACCTCGGCGGTCTAAACGCCACCGAATCTTCTAGTGTGGCGCGCGCGGAACACAGTGCACCGCCTGCACGGGCCTGCATCTGGTCGGGTGGTGGACTGCCCCTAAGTCGACCATCGGCAGGCCGGCAACTCATGGAGCCCGGAGGTCATTAAGCACCCTCCGGCGCCCAGTGCGTCTTCTCCTGGAGGGAAGTGAGGCACTTGCTTCCCTCATCCTCTCTGCCGCCTCTTTTGCGTGCATGACATGCTCGCAAAAAGAGGCGACAGCCTCCCACGCACTCTCGCTCTGGAACCAACGAAAGAACGATGTTCGGGAGTGAGAGCTGTCACCTACTGCTGCGGAGAGTTCACGGCGCTGCTCTGCCAAAGCTGGTCACTCTGCCAGCGTGTGTTACGCCGTATCCTCCAGGCAATCTCCGCAATGGTGAATGGAGCGACGGTTTGTGCTGACTTCTACAACTCACCCCGTCACTTTCTGGTTTCTGTTTACCCATAATGACTATCAAAGATCTACGAATGATATCTGGGAACAGTGAATAAATTTTTCAGTTTACGCCCATGTGACGGTAGCGAAACGACCAAACCACATAGGTATTTTGATTAAAGTGTAGAGTTTGTGAAGGTGTTAGAATCTTGGCTCTATATGAGATCTGCTAACTTTTTAACAGTGTGAGTCATATGGTCTCGTCTTGGCATCATTTTACATGAAAATGTTTTTAATGGGGTTTCACTTCTTTTTGTAAGTTGCATGCGACAATACTTTTTTTTTTGTTCTTGTTCTTGTAGTTTCGGTTTTTTTTTGTGGTTTGTGTACAAAAACTAGCTGACATACCAAATTTCAGCTTTTTAGGACTTCAGGAAGTAGGTACCCTAATAATTTTGATGATCATCAGTGAGTGAGTCAGTGACGAAATCGGGGTTTTTTAGATATCAATAAAATCTAAAATATAGCAATTGAAACTATTTATGTTTAATAAAAGTACTATAGACACCATATCCCGAGAATTTTGTTTATCTGGTATAATAAAAACCCAAGTTATGAGTGTTCCAAAAGACGAGGAAGCGCTTCGAGAAAAGGAAGGGAGTGCACTTGCGCTTCGTTTGGCTCGTCTTGGCGGGGGCACTACCGTGCCCCCAGACCCCCAGGTATCTTATCTTTACATAGTATAAAACAAAGTCGCTGCCGCTGTTTGGACCTTAGATCATTTAAACTACGCAAAGAATTTTAATGCAGTTTTCAGCAATAGATAGAGTGATTCAAGAAGAAGGTTTATACGGATAGTTTGATGTACATAGCACCCGTGCAAAGCCGGGGCCAGGTTGCTATTAATCAATAAAATAAATTTTGTAGGGAACAGTTGATTTTAACTGGTGATCAAAATGTCACGTAGGTTAGATGGTCCTGTAAGTTAAAAAAAATCTGACTTCCCGATAATTCTTTAAAATATGTCTCTATTTCTAAATACTACTAATAATACTTTCAAGACCTACCTTATCATGTTACGCGTACTACCAGCATAAGCATGTAGGTACGTAAAGTAATTAAATACAAACAATCGATTTGTAAAACAAACATGGCGGTTCATGAATAACTTAATGAACGTAACAAAAAAAGAAAAATCTGTAAACATTGTTTTAGACGACGTCTGTGCAGTAACGTCATGAATAGGGGGTGTGTGCATAACAATGAATGGTGTTACAATCCCGTTGAGATGAAAATGGCGTTTTAATGTACAGTTTTACTCACAGTTTAGTTGTACTTTTTAACACGCTTTTTAACTCTGATGGCACTGCCATGCAAGGAAAAAGTGACCCAATTGTGTTAACTGGTAAGTATTACTTTTCAGTGACCTGTAGAGTGCTGTGCTATTTTGTAATAATATTTCTTTGTGAATGTAGGCGAAGTGATGCTTGAGCTGTCACACCAGGGACTGACAGCTCACCTCACTCACCTAATTTCAACAAGGGAGATAGACTGGTAATTCTTATACTACACAAAAGCCCCACATTTATTTGAAAGTGCGAGTCGGACTCGCCCACCGAGGGTTCCGTTGAAATCAATTTTTGATAAATAATAATAATAATAATATTTATTCAAAAAATTACAAGGCATAACGGGTACAATATACTTAAATGTAAATTATAATTCTAAGACTTCCGTGCCTGAACTAGCTAATCCTGTGTTTCAGGCGAGAAGAGCTAAAGTAATCTTATATATAAAAATGAATAGCTAAATGTGTTGGTAAGCGCATAACTTGCGAACGGCTGGACCAAATTGAATAATTCTTTTCTTATAATATTCCTTGAAGTACGAGGATGGTCCTTACGGAGAGAAAAAAAAAAAATATAAACTTTTGTAAGGTCGGTGTAGAGTAGGTGTAAGGTAGGTAAATAGGCAGGTAAGTACGTAGATTGGGACAGGACAACGTCTGTCGGGTCAGCTAGTTTTATATAAAACTAATAAATAATCAAAAAATCAAACAAAAAGATAAATGTACAATAGACAAATAGCTGAGTAGCTTAACTAATGTAGAAACTAATATTTCTAAAATAAATATAATATAAACTAAATGTTAGTAATATTTACTTCATCACAATTTATAAATTCTCTGTATCTTCATAGGACATACTTTGAAGAGCATCCTTGAGAATTACCTTACAATTTATGTAGTTCATGGAATAGATGTTTGCTTTCGCATTCAGTCTATTATAAACAGGTAAAATTTGGATACCAACGCATGTTTTGTTGGTATTTGTGCCAGCAGTGGGCGTAGGGCGTATAAAGGTTGACATGATGGTGATGATGATGATGACTCCACGCGTTCCCGAAATAAAGGGTCTTGATAGACAGACGGACAGACAGACAGACAGACCGACAACAAACTGATCCTATAAGGGCTCAGTTTCTTTCTTTTGAGATACAGAACTCCAAAAATATAGAATGGCTTTCACATCGTCTGAACTATCGAAATCAATACAGCTGAAAAATATTTTAATTAATGAATCAAAGCGAAAATCAACCCGAACAGATTAATTCGAAATGATTAAATACATCCTTTATGAGGCTTATAACAGCTGATTCTAGAATGTAAATAATTTACGTTTGCATTGGTGAACATTATTCCAATGATTTCAGAAATAAAGCAGAATTGATGGAAATATTTACAGTATCTAATACCGACCGTTCGTATCAGATCTTAAGGAATTTTCCATTCAATAAGTCATGACATGAGGGGGCGGGTGCGTAACATATTCGACTCGAGTAATCTGCCATTAGGCCAAAAAGCTCTCTTCGCTTATCTGCGACATCTGGACCATGTTTATATTTTGAGGGTCCCCGACAACCTCTATAACGACTCGGCGCTTATCGTCGTTCGCCTGTCTAGGTAATCTCCCATACCTTTACGTAGCAAATTGTGCCCTACTGCCCATGGAAGAAACGCCACAGTATACTGAAACTCTTTGTGTATGTACCTGTTCAAATCGCCGACCCTGACATCGGATATCGTGTCTAAATTCCACAACATAGAGGTCATTTTTGTAACACAACCTTTTTTGCTCTTAAGCGCATTTTTTGTACCAAAAGCGACTTTATTATTTTCGTGGTTAAGAGTGTTTTTGTTTGTGTCATCGCCTTGTCAGTAAATATAGACATATCAAACATTCTCATGTTTAATGTCAGATCTGTCGGTAGAATTTTGAATATGACCCTTTCCGTAATGACTCTGTGAATTTTCTTCCAGTGCACTTTAAGTATTAAATTAGGTACTCTTTTATAGTATAGTAAGGGCACGGATATCGATATCTATGAGTAAGGGCTATAAAAACGTAAAAAAAAATAGATAGGTTTCGAAAGTTATTCCGCATTTTCAACAGCTTATTAATATGAAAATCGAAAATACAATGTGTAATTTTTCTAAATAAATAATTAGAATGTATCCCAAAATTCAATATAAATGTTCGTAAAAAATTTGAGAAATAAAATTCAAAATATTTTGCGTGTGTCTCGAACTAAGCGGTTTCAGTTTCAATACTTGGTAACAATAAGCAAATCCACCTACATCGTCGTATACCGGGCATATAGGTAATTATTTTTTTACTGCTGTATCAAAATTTATAACGCTTTGATTTAAAAAAGTTTTTAGTGCCTCCTTATCACCCAAACCCATTAAGGAACGGCAACACAGTAAATCAAAGATTGAAAGTCCTCCAAAGATGGAAGAAATGAAAACGTCTTCTCGGTTTTTGTTGTTTTTTTTTAAAAAGCGTTGCATAAATTTCTGTTTGTTGCATACTAAAACCTTCTCCAGAATGTAACAAACACTTTTCTGAAAACTGCATCAAAATCAGTTTAGCCAAACGGGAGATAATCGCGGACAAACATACATACATACATACATGTATATGTATATACTCCTTTTATTTGAAGTCGGTTAAAAAAGGAACTATTAAACGCTTAAATAGTGTATGTTACTCATGATGTCTAAATAAAGACTCCATTATTAAAAGCCCAAGTTTATTTTAGCAAAGACAAGCTGCGGTTAATCGCTGCTATTTATTATCTAGTGCTGGCATAGAACGGCTACTATTTCAAGCGAAAAAAGCATTAAGTTTGCAAAAAGAAAGCAAATAGAACAATGCATTAGCGATTTTGTTCACAGTTCTGTGCCTACTTTTTAGTTTAGTTGCGTTTCTTTATCACGACAATTTATTGTGACACATTGTAGAACAGTAGTTTAAATCGTGCCAGTATAATTAGTGAACATACGAGTAATATTTAGGAGAAAGCCGTACGGTGTACGTATTAATTATTTTTTTGTAAAAGGCTTGCGTTTGGCACAACTCACCTGAGCTTAAGTGATGATACGGCCTACGGAGGAGTACGCTTGCCTAGGATAAACTGATTCACTCGTGCCTTGATGATACCCAGATTATATTTATCGGGTAGGTAACAGAGAGGCGGGCAGTGGTGGTTCATAGATTTATTGATTAGCATTGGAGACTATTTTTGGAGCTGCTGAAGATCTAAAACTACATTATCTTTGCATTGTCATTGTGTTGACGACACGGTTGGCGCAGTGGCTGAGCCATCGTCTGCTGCGCAGCGTGTTGCGGGTTCGATTCCCGCCCAGGGTAAACATTTGTGTGATGAGCACTTGTGTTTGGCTTGTGTCTGGGTGTTGTTTATCTATATATGTATATATTTACAAAAAAAAAAATGTATTTGTGTATGTATATCAGCTGTCTGACACCCATAGTACAGGGTCTCCCTAGTTTGGGGTCAGATGGCCGTGTGTGAAAATGTCCCCACATATTATTATTATTATTATTTTTGATTCATTGTTTTTCTTCTTTTATTATAATTATTATTATTGTATAAACTCAAACTATTAGTGTTATATAATTTTGCATAGCACATACATGTGAGCACTATGTACTTTAAAGCTACCATTTACGAGATATGTCTTTCGTTGACTTGAATATGCCCTGGCGGTTGAGAGTTTGTCATGCTCACTTGAATGTCTTGCTGATGGTGGCGCATGTGTTGGAACATTTGGTTCCCTTCAAAATGGTTGAGCTAAATGGTGCCGATCCGTGCGACATGTTCGTGAACGGACGCCGTCAGTTGAGACTGGTCATCTCTTAGCTACCTCGGTTATTTTAAATTGTCTAATTTCCTTGTCAATAGACCTTTTTTAACGTGCACAACTTGTTACATTGTTCTCACATTGTACCCCTAGATTCAACATGAATGATGTAACCTAAATTTGTAATATTCTATTGATTTTAAAAGCGTGTTCTTGGAGTTTCTTGCTTGTTCTTCTCCATAGAAACCTACTGTTTGGAACGAGCAACCAGCTTCAACTTACTTCGACTGACTGACTCCTTGATAATTCAAAAGTGCCTGTAAATGGTTTATTTGAAATAAATGATTTGAGTTTGAGTTTTAGTGAATTGCACAATCTGGCAGTTCGCACAATTAATGTGGAAGCAAAACGGTTGGTTTGAGACCGTGAAACTTCAACCATACCTATTAAGCGGTGTAACGCTTCGCCGTATCTCTCTCGGCTCATTCGATCATGAAATGGGGATAAAGAAATTAAGTTGTGCAATTCCAAAGCACACTCTCCGAAATGTACCCGATAAAAGATTGATAGGCTGACAACGGTACGGTGATGTTCAAGGATCTGGAGCTTAGCCTTAACCAGGGAGTCGTTGTCAAAGAACTTTACCTGTTTTTAATACCAGGAGGGTATTAAAAACAGGTAAAGTTGGTTTGTTTCTATGTTTTTCTGTTTGTATAAAGAAGGTAAAAGTCAGTCTTTGAACTTTTGTGCATGAAGTAATTAATCAATAAATTAGAGGAATTTGTATGTGTTGTTTGGATGTAGCAGGTAATCTACAAAACTAGTCAACCAATTAAATAAAAAAAATATATCATTAAAAAGTTAAAGAAGTCGCAGGCAAAAGCAGTCGCAGGCAAATCCAATAAAAAACTAAATAATTCATATAATTTTTAACTTTCAATACATTGACTGCCGGGCCAAAAACGTTGAAGGTAAAACCTCCACTAACGTTGGACACACGTTGTCCGCCATGGCATTCAAAGTGATATTCAAGTTTTGATTAATTTTTTCTCTAATTATAACATGTCAATTGTTCTGTTTTCATGTATTTTAAAAAAATAATTTTATCGTGTATTTAAAGCATAGTATACTCGATACTGGGTAAGCTATCGACCTATATTTGAGTGAGAATCTAATTACATTATTCTACATTTCATGCAATGTAGAATAATGGAAATGTAGAATAATGTAATTAGGTTGTGTTTATTATTAGTAAAAGATAACTTATTTTTTTTATGTTTCCTAAATAAATAAAAAATACAAACCAGTTATGAAGAATTAATGTCAACTCAAAATAAAGTTCATTGACAAGTATGACTTTCAATACAAGTAATTAGTTGAGAAGTTTATTAGTTATTAAAACAGACCTTGATTGTTTCAGTGGCCAGACTTTACAAGCAATCATATTTAAAACGGATTTAAATAGATTTCTTTTTCCTAGAAGTTTACCTTATCTACGAAATGTAAGCATGGGTACACTTTTGAATAATCGTTCGGGGAAAAGCAAAGTGCATAAGATACAGCTTTTAGTGTTTGGCAACAGTTTTCTCGTTACGTATTCAGTAAGGATCATGTTTCGAAGAGCACTATCCTACTAATTCTGTTAGCGACAGAGTTCTAGGATATTGAAAGTAACTGAAATTATCACATCACTGGTTCACGTTCTATCCTATAGTGTCGGACGTAAAGAATAGCACCATCCCATATCTTCCCGTAGGTGTCGTAAGAGGCGACTCACCAGAGAATGGGCAGCTGCGTTCTCTGTGCCTTTGTAACAACTATACTGTGATCGCCAACCCGCCTGCCAAGTGTGGCGATTATGGCAAACCCCCCCTCCTTTGGGGGAGGCCTATGTACCGCAGTACGTCCAGCAGTGGACGTCTTTCGGCTGAGATGATGATGATGATGGTTCACGTTGCTCTTTTGTACGCAAGACGATCGTATCAAGCTATTCATCCAGTATAAGCTGACCTCTAACGTACGGAAAATCTTCTTTTTATGCAAGCTCGCCACACGGTTGCTGATTCCTGAAAGCCAGAATCATCAATGGCGATAATCAGAAAAGCGCCGTGGTTATGAAATTCAACGAGTTCCGGAGAAAGGATTAACAGTCTTGAATACCGCAACGAAATTAATCAGGAAAGAACAGCGGAGGATGAAGAAAAACTTATTTTTCTCTTCATGTGGACAGTCTATAAAATGGGAGGTCAGACAGCGTCATTAACTGCTAACCCCCTTTCCCAAGAAATTTCAATGCGTGGGGGGTAAGCAGTTGATGACGCTGTCTCGGTATCGGAAATGGATTATTTGTTTATGGTTCCAAATTTATTTTTTTGTTTTTTTTTTGTTGTTTGAATGGTACTACTGTTTTTCATATTGGCACGGAGTTTGAGTTACTTCTGTTATTTAGATTAAATACAGTGTTGTTTTTAGTTATACCATATCTATTGCGTATTGCGAATTTCACAATGTACAAAAACATCGAACAAAGTGTTAGCCTTAAATTTTGCATCACCTGAAAATGTTACAGAAGGCTGTTTTGATGATTGGATTATTCGTTGGCGTAAGTGTATCGTTTCTGAACAAGCATACTTTGAAGGTGATAAAATAAATTTGGATGAATAACTAACATTTTGTGTATTATTTATCTGTTCCGAGTACTTTCTTGACAGAGTAGTTAGTTTAATACTGAGATTGTATTTAGTAGCTTGATATGTCTTCGTGTGGTCACAAAGGCAGACAGAAACGAGAATACCCGATTGGGATCCGATCGCGTATCCCAATGCTGAAAATGAGCTTGAAAATTATAAATTGCGGTCAATCCATTGGCGGATGCTACTGCTCATCTTTCAGACGTAATGCTCCATTTTTATATAGCAGCAATGTTCTCGAGAATTATTTATTTATTTGATAATGAACTAAATCACAATAGAAATACAGTTAGCAATTGTATGTATGCACGATATAAATCCGCGCGGTATTTGAATATATTTTAAATGTTCATCTTCATTTTTGTTGTATTTTACTGTCTAGTTGACTGTTTAGTTAACGCTAACCCTAAAACGTAATTCAATACATCTAGCTTTTCTAGACCATGTCCGTACAATAATACGCATGATAATATATGTACCTATACTTGCGTATCGTATACTTCCTACCGTTACGCGGGCTACACACGCAGGCAATATATTTTATAGAAAGGGGCATTGTGCTGCGTTTTCTAGTGTTGGCAAAGAAGTGATACTACATAACGTAAATACTAAAACTGTTACTAATATTTAGACTTGACAGTATACATATTAAAACTTTGCTGAAATAAAGTATTAATTTTTTTATATTTTCAAACAGCGCTGCCCCCCGCTCTGGGATTTGTGGGTGCGTGCTCGTGTCGTGGGTGCGTTTACAAGCATATAAACTCTCATACACCAATAACCAGACATGTGGTCCGTTCAGCCAATCGTTTAGCCTCTGCGCCAATCGTGCCGCCAAAGAAAAGTAGAAATGTTTGTTAATAAATGCATCAAGTACACAGTATTATACAATTCATTCATATAATTTGGTCAGAAAGTCGAAAAAATCGCATGTAGCAATTTTAGGAATTTCCCGGACGAGCTTCTAAACTGCTAAAATAGTGACATTGACAGGTGCGTTGACAGTTAAGAAAAAGTGCCGCGCTCTGCTGAGAGTGAAAGAGACAAGTAATATAGAAAGGGACAGGTATAAGGAATGAAATTGGATAATCTTAAGCGTGTCTTAGGCTTAATTTATTGTAGGCTTTTACAAACTAATCATCTACACAATATTTTCTAGCAAAGGAAAACATTTGACATTTGGTCAATGTTGACGAGAAAAGTTGAACAATCCGCATGTAATAACTTTAAAAAAATTCTGGACTAGCTACGTAAGAGGAATCTCAACTACTGCTAAAATAGCACAAAGCTTGTTATTTTGGCCAAAATATCAATTGTTTGGACAGCTGCTGTATCCCCTAAATACTGATAACAAACCATGCGATCATCACACCCTGTCAAGTGACTATATGCATGTATTATCCCCAAAGATCGTTCCTTATCGCAAAACCCGTGCTCTATAGTAGAGGTCTGTAAGGCTGCCTATTCTATGGGATGTATACTGTACTATATTTGGATGTCTGTACTTATATTCCCGTAGTTGTTAGGGCTACGAGTATGACAGATTCCCGCTCCGATATTTGTTTAGGTAAACGGGAATTGGTGCACTAGTTATGAATGATTATTTGGTATATTACCTAAAGTCTGTTTATTTTACGGCTCCGCTAAGGTGGTCTGCCTCCGACGCATAGGGTTCGAATCACGCCCAGAGCAAACATTTTGTGTGATGAGCACTTGAGTTTACCCTGTCTGGTTGTTGTTTATCTTTAGGCGTACCTATTTATATGTTTGTGTGTGTACCTATATCAACTGTCTGACACCCATAGTACAGGGTCTGCCTAGTTTAGGGTCAGATGACCGTGTATGTGATTCATTAGTCATTAGTCATTTATTCATTAACAAGAAAATTGTATCTGAATTTACATTACACAATTACAGAATATACAATAAAATAATTACATTTGAATTTTAAATAATAATTACATCAATAATTAAAAAATGCCCCATATATATAATAATTATTATTTTGCTAAAATCTGGGGAGCAATTCTAATAACTCCTCTGTCAAAAATGGGTCTACTTCATCTACATTTTAAATAAGATTATGACATTGTCGCTGAGCTTAAATTGCGCGAACGTTTGTGATTAGGAGAATTAACCTTCTGCTATTTAGCCTTCTTAATCTAAGTTTACTCTTGTAGATCACCAGTACCTAACAGCTTAATACACGAACGTGATATTCCTTTTAACTAATAGCGCCACACAAACAGAATACCTACATCTTCACCGTGGACATGAGACATCTGGTCTTAGACACCGACTCCTTACATGCTAGACTGGATGACGGCTTGCATGATCTAGATCTTTGTCAAGCGACTCACCTGTCGTAATTGGATCCAGTAGGCCTAGCACTAGCACCGTCACATTGACATCAAAATATTAACGTTAATTAGCCTATATATTCCACTCTTTCTTTTGTTGAAAACCATAGAAAAACCCGTCCAGCAGTTCGGGCTAATACCTGAACTAACACAAGAGCAGCTTGGCGGGGGACTCTAATTTATGGTAGACATGGAGTAATGCATAATTAGTATCACTCATTATAGAGCCTTCAAATTATCACCATCATCATCAACTTAATTAATCATCATTATCATCATCAGCCAGCCTCCCATAGAACGCCACAACGAGCGGCAACCTGCGGCTTGCAACCACCGGTTACCCGCGACCTTGACGATATCGTCGGTCCATCTGACGGGAGGTCTACCAACGCTACGTGCTGCAAATACCCATTTCGCACATAATAACTGCATAAATATTATTTGCGAAATGGGTACTTCCAATTTCCAATTTTCACATTTGCATTACTTTTGCGCTTGGGAATGCACGCCTCAACGTATTTATACACTATGAAGTATGAACACACTATGTGATTTTTTTTTTGTTTTTTGAAAAAACAAAATAACATGCAAAGGCAAAGAAAGTTGATATTATGTTTTGCCGGACCACTTTCTACGTTGGGATTGATTTTTAAGGTATCCGCCAAAATGCAATTTTACGTAGGTATGTTAGTGTAAGCCAAACCAACGGTTTAAGAGCATTATGGGCTTAAGCACTTCGAATTTTTGTCGCTTAATCGACTGGCAAATCGATTCACTTAGCCACACAATAATATCACCTCGAAGATGGCAAAGATCTTACATATTCCTTATGTACATAGGTTCTTGATACCTCTTTAAGAGTGAACAGCGAACCTTAATCTCTCTTTATGCGGTGTCAGTCGACGGGTCGGTAACTCATGTTTAACATGACAGGTGGCGCTATGTGTCGTTTCTCTCAGAGCATTACTCTCTGTATATTTAATATAAATATGTTTTTGGCTATATTTCTTCTCTGAATGTACCTCTTTGACCGTGATACGTGGTTGTTTAAGTATGAATAAGGTGACAATGTTCGGTTACCGAGTGGAATAGAAAAAGATTTTATGAAACTAACGTAATTTAAAATTGTAGTGAGAGTATTCCCAATTTGATTTTTGACCTTTACAAAGATAGAAAACTCTTTAACTTGTCCAATTTTGGTAACAAAACACGCAGCTCTATTTATTTATAGCCAATTTGGCTCTGAAAATACTAAATCCACACTATCCAATGAATTACATTAAACAAGGTCGTCTCGTTTTTGGAATTGCACAATGTAATTCCCCCATCTCCATTCCATCGGACGAGTAGAGATATAGCAACGTGTCACCGCTATATGGTTGAAGTTTTACGGTCTCGAACCAAGCTCTTTGATTCTAGATTATTGTAAGAACTGCCAGACTGTGGAATTCACTGCCCACCTCTCCGTTCTCTGATAAGTATAATATGGGTATTTTCAAGGCACGAGTGAACCGGTTCATCCTAGGCAAGCATGTTCCACCTTAGGCCGCATCATCAATTAAGATTAGGTGAGTTGCGGTCAAACGCAAGCCTATTAGAATATGAAAAAGGTACGTAAACTATTGTTACCTAAACGCTTTATATCCAAAACACTTGGATTTTATTACTCAAAGTCAAAGTCAAAACATTTATTTCAATTAGACCATTTTTGAACGTCAAATGAGAAAAAATGGATTCTAATTGCCCATTTCAAAAGGTAGTTTTGTATGGAGAAGAACGGGCGAGAAACTCCATACTTACTCTTTTAAAAACGATGTTAACAATATTTGCATTTACAGGAATTATAATAATACGTGAATACGATGTACCTTGTATAAAACCACTATATTAGTGTTTCTCACTGTATTAGTTACTTTCCTTAATCTGTAAAAGTATTACAGATTAAGGAAAGACAGCTAAGTTAACTATATAGATACCTAGTGTTCACATATTTACAAATGTTGAAACAGTAGACGACCACCATATATTTTAACAAACAATGAATCAGTATATGGGCATAAGCAGTGTATAAATACAAAAACAAAACAAATATATAGGTATATAAATATTTATATTAAGTATTAAACTACTTTTTTACAGACCACATAGAATAACGTCGTGATGGCCCAGTAGTAAAGGCACCCGCTTGTCATGGATAATGCTGGAGTTACAAATCCAGGAAAATACCAATGTGACATTTCAAATTATAACGATGTATTTCCAAAGTTTATCTTGGACATCGGTGAAGAAAAACTTGCACCATCTTGTGCAGGCGTGGTGATCATACTCATGCCTTCTCTAAACGAGAAGAGGCATTTGGCCTGCAGCCATACACAGGTCGGTATTATAATGACATAGAATCACAAATGTGGCCATTAGAAAGTTACATCTTCTCGAATATATGACAGAATGAATTGATACGTAATTGAACCCACAATATCATTGTACCCTTATATCACTGGCTCCACTAAAGGATGGCCACTATCCTCTAAGGAGTAAGTAATTCAATTAACTTCTTATTAAGGGGAGAGTTGGCATCGTTTGTCGAGCTCCCAAGTTTTTGTGGAGCTTAGTTTTGTGTGATTATGTAATAAAATGTGCCATGTTTGTTGTGTTTCCTTTAATCGTTCTGATTGAACGTATAATTTCAGGACAATGTTCGAAATGTGTTTTATGTTCAAAACTGCTACACATAATACGTAGTATGCTACATTTGCCATAGTAGTAATTTAATACTACTGTAACACCCAGTTCAACTTTTAGAATAAGAACTTTTCATATTTGGCATTTCACGCCAGTCAATCGTTTCGAACATTTTAGAAAAAATAATGTTACCAATTTTTTTTTTTACCAAATGAAAACGACTAGTGCGCATTGAATATAACTTACTGTCGATACCGATCACCGTGACAATAAAAATGGCACATTGTATTGTGTAGGGGATTCACATATGGGATGTTTTTCTTTTGTAGGAAACAGTGTCCATGTGGCAATGTAATTTGTTTGTTTGTATGTATCATTAGAGATTAGAAACGCCTCCTATTGTTGTCTTACGACTGTCTTTTATTTGATTGTGTGAGTTAATTAATGATTCTCATCCGTTTTTGCGCTTTCCTACACAATGATGGAAATAAAATTGTTTGACCGTATTTATATGCCTCAAGTCTTGTAGTCACAAATGCGGAACTACTGAGCGCGGGCACGAGAGTTCATTTTCCAGTAGGTCGAATCTGTAAAATTCAAACTACTCTCATTTCGCATGAGGTTCAAAATGACCTTGATATATTTGACAGTTTGAATCGGGTTCGAGTGCGAAGTGAGCGTCGAAGTGACGGGAAAATTACCTTGCAGAATGCCACTGCTAACGTCATCTCATACTTTATCTGTCAAAATCTCCGTGTCAATTTAGTTCAATTCGCTGACACGCTTGCAAGGGTGGCGCTAGTGTAAATTTGAATTATTAACCGAGTTTTTAGAATGCCAATCAAGAAACTCACAATGTATTCAGAAACGAAGTTTAGAATGAGGTCTTACAGAATCACACTCCAGGCTCGGTAAAGTGTAGGTTACTGTTTTTTGTTTTCATTACAAATTAATCAGGATCAATGACCCGCTGCTTAGATTTGTTATTAGTGAAACTTAAACATAGCTACCAGAATTTAAGTGTAATAAAAAGCGTGATTGGGAATCCAATATTCCTTTAAAGAGGATAACTAAAGTTCATTTACCAGAAAGCTTGGATTCGAAACTAATTTGAATTTGAGTTATAGCACTTTTTAAGTTTACCAAACACTGCTAAATGTAACAAAGCTATTCAACTGTAGATGCAAATGGTATACGATTCTGATAGCTCATGAATTGATCCATGAGTCTCCTCCAGTTTATTAAGTAGGTACCAACAACCTATGCAGTTTTTGGTCAAACGCCGACGACTTAAACGTGCTTGAAACTAGAAATGAACCCTAAGTTTATTAGGGTTAAAGATGTTAAAAAATAGTTGTAAGTAGTTCATGGTCTTTTAGAGGATGTATCGAATTCCAGGGAACTTTTATATAAGTTCTGCCTATCCAGTATATAAAAAAAAAAACAAAGTATGTTATATTAGTCAAGCAAGAGTGTGTAAAAGAACTGTGTTGTGTGTATTCTAGCTCCATTTAATTATCTATGAGCCCTTGAATTACGAGTTTGACGTGTCGTGATAGAAATCGATTTCGGTCTAATACTCGATTTTGATTGGTATAATAATGTTATATCGATATCGAGTAGGAGGCTTGATGTGGCGTTATTGTATACGGCTCTTTGATATTTAGGTATAAAATTGTGTATTTTTAAGAAATAGTAGGAGATTTATTCGTGAACTGACGCTGTTAGTTTAGTTGGTCGTCTCTTGACTGCTAAGGCTTATATTATATCTTTATCTTTGAATTATTTTATATTGCTATTTACCTTGGTGCTGTAGTGGAGTGGCTCTTACTAGTTTATCTACGTCCAACCTAACATTATAGTTTATAACGAAAAACGAGTAATTAGACAAACTTGTGTTCTAAGTTCGAAAAAAAGACTTGACAGTTACGCAATATTGTAAAAAAAAATGATAAGAGTAGATATTTATGGAGTTCTTGCCCATTCCTCTCCATACAAAACTACCATTTGGAATGGGCAACTAGATTAAAATTTTCTGATATGACTTTCAAAAGTGCCTTTTAATGGTGCAATTGAAATAAATGATTCGACTTTACTTGACTAAGGCCGCCAGGCGGTTTTATAAAGTCATCATCTTACTGCCCTTGTGTCATATTACTTGGGTCAGCGAAACACGTTTTCTTCTTCCATTCCGTCCTGCATTTCATATTTTCATTCAGTACGACAGTATTATTATAAAATATTAGTATTTATTAAAAAAATAATTATAATAAATTTCAGTTAGCTCAAAAAACGAAGTACCTATAAACAGTATTTCAATAACATAGTGTAAATTGAATCCCCAATACCGCGATCACTAGTGTAGTGGTCACAGTACATTGTTATCACACATAGAAGCAACAAGAGTAATGTGACCAGGATTTTGTAAAACTCGCTTGAAAAGAGTGTCCGTGGAGTTTCTAGTTCGTTCTTCTCCATAGAGACCTACGTTTGCAAGGGGAACTAGTTTCAACTTTCTGACTAACTAACCGACCCGTTGACAATACAAGAGTGTGAGTGCCTTTGACTTTGTTGGTTTTTAAAACACATTAGTTGGCTTTCTTATCTTAAGATTAAGTAGGTATATGATTAACTTTACAAATCTTGGTTTTCTCTTATTTTTTGATTTGTAAACATCTACTTATAATAACTAGTACCAACTTTCTTTCCAAATAAATCCTACTACCCTATAAAATACTTATAGTACCTTATACAATTTTGTGCACCGACGTCTGATCATTTACCAAAAAAATTGACTTGTAATTTCTCTTATGCATTTATTAGCTAGTCATTATAATGACAAGCTTATGTTTCTTGACACCAACACTTTTGTTGAAAAATTGAAATCGACTAGGGATACAGTGTATCTGCCTATTAGGTTTAGACGTCAGATAGCATGGCTATTAGCATTTAATATTAACTCAGACATAATTAATATGTCGAAGTGTTCCGTAATTAGCTCCACAATAGTTAGTAATAATACTAATATTAAGGTGGTAAGCTCAAATTGTTTAAACTAGTTAGCAAGACAACAGAAGGTACCAGTATCAATTTAATGCAACTTATCAATAACAAGGTATCTTCTAGCAATCAATCAGCAAGTTTAAAAAAAAGGGCTAAGCAACATTCTTTGAAATTATTCCATCAAAATATTCAAGGATTTTCTTCCAAGCAATTGGAAATTGAATTGTTTTTAGAGAAGACAATGTTCGACATTATTTGTATAACTGAACATTGGTTGAAATCATATGAAATGTTAATTAATTATGAAAATTATACTGTGAGCAGTTGTTTCAATCGGAAATCGATGCTGCGTGGTGGTTCACTAATTATATTAAGAAGTAATATTAAATCTAAGTCTCGCAAAGACATAGTTGAACTCTCGGTTGAACATATTATTGAACTGTCCTGTGTTGAGCTAGATAGGCATGTCATAGTGTGCGTTTACAGACCCCCGAATCATCAAACATATTCTATATTTGAGTCTATAATAGAGGATGTTCTAACTAAACTTGCAACTGGTAATAAATCAATAATAATTTGTGGAGACTTTAATATTAATATTTTAGAAAATAACGCAAATAGCAGTAGATTATTAAGCCTCTTTAAATCGTTTAATTTGTCAAATGTGTTCTTAGAACCAACACGAATAACTGCAACCACTGCTACTTGTATTGATAATGTTTTTTGTAGCTGCGACTATTTAGATAAAGCTATTGTAAATTATCTCCCTTCAGATCACAGCGGTCAAACCATTGCTTTTGAGTCCAACACACCCTTGCAAAAAATACAGATACAGTCAAGACCAATAACATCTAGTAATTTAGATAAATTTAATAAGACTTTAATTAGTTAGTTACCCGTTCAGGAACTTAATATGAATAATGGTAATATTTTGTATAAAGATTTTTTTTCAGTTGTGCAAACAGAGTTTGATAATATTTTTAAGAAAAAAACGAAAACTATTTGCCCTAAGTTTTTATTTAGTGACTGGGCAACTAAAGGTATCAGGAAAAGTAGAGAAAGGCTTTTTGAGTTGTATGGCCTTAAGCCTTATATTAACACCGAAACATTTAATAAGTATGTTTCGACTTATTCTAAAACTTTTAAAATTGCTTGTAAAGCAGCTAAAGCCTTATACATTAGCAACAAAGTTAAATCAGCTGATGATAAAATTAAGACTGTTTGGAAAATAATTAATAATGAAACAAACAGGAACAAAAAACATAATACTGATTACACTCTGGAGACTTCCCGTGGTCTCTTAAGTACTAATAAAGAAGTTGCTCAGGAATTTGCAACATTCTTTACCGATATTCCTATTAAAACTACTGAAACTTTAGATTCTTCGCCCTCACTTGCTTTAAACTTACTAAGTTCGAATGTTTCAGCATGTCCCACGGATTTTAAATTTAAACATATAAACCCTGCAATCGTTATTAAAGCTTTTAAACAACTCAAGATCAAGGGTACTGAAGATTTATGGGGGATGTCTACTAATGTTTGTAAATCAATTATTGAGACAGTGGCGCCCTATTTAGCTTTCATTTTTAATTTGTGTGTAGACCAAGGGGTTTTCCCGGATCTAATGAAGTTCAGCAAAGTTATACCACTTTTTAAATCCGGCGACTGCAAAGACTCTAATAATTACAGACCCGTTTCGGTTTTGCCGGTTTTTAGTAAAGTGTTTGAAAAAGTAATGCTTGATCAAATGCTCAGTCATTTTAACTGTCACAAAATTTTACATGATCAACAGTATGGTTTCACCAAAGGACGTTGCACTACTGACGCCGGTGTCACCTTAATCAAGCATATATTTAAGGCTTGGGAGGATTCTCAAGATGCTATTGGTATCTTTTGCGACCTCTCCAAAGCATTTGATTGCGTGAATCACGAAACACTACTCTTAAAGCTTGAGCATTACGGACTGGGTAAACTAGCGCTTAGCTTAGTAAAATCATATTTGACGGATAGACTGCAACAAGTTCAAGTAAACGGTGTAAATTCATCGGGCTTAAAAGTAAAAATGGGGGTACCGCAGGGCTCAATATTGGGTCCGTTCCTCTTTTTAGTTTATATAAACGATTTACCTTATTTACTGAAAAATCAACAAATGGTGTTATTTGCTGATGATACTTCCTTGATATTTAGAGTTAATAGACGGGCACAGCACCATGACGACGTAAATGACGCTATGCTTAAGGTTCATAATTGGTTTACTGTAAATAATTTAGTATTAAATGAGAAGAAAACTAAATGCATAAGATTCGCTTTACCGAATGTTAAAAGTAGTGAATGTAACGTTGTATTGAATAAGGATATACTTGAATTCGTCGAAAAGACTGTTTTCCTAGGGATTACGCTTGACTCAAAGCTGCAATGGGGTCCTCACTTAACATCTCTTGCAGGGCGGTTGAGTTCGGCCGCTTACGCTGTCAGAAAAATCCGGCATTTGACAGACGTGGATACCGCTAGGCTAGTATATTTTAGTTATTTTCATAGCATCATGTCCTACGGTATCTTGCTTTGGGGGCGGGCTGCAGATATTGATTCTATTTTTATACTGCAAAAGCGGGCTGTCAGAGCCATCTATAATCTCAGCAGTCGCGAGTCTCTAAGAGAATTGTTTAAACAGATTAACATCTTGACGGTACCTTGTCAATACATATATGAAAACATTATGCATGTTCGAAAAAACCTTCATCTTTTTAATGAAATAAGTGACAGACATAGTGTTTATACTAGAAATAGGAACAAATTAGATCAGCCAAGATTCAGATTGTCAAAAGTTCATACTTCTTTTATGGGGTACTGTGTAAAATTTTATAATAAAATACCTCTTGATATTCTACAACTAAATGAAAGACAATTTAAAACATGTATTAAACGCACACTGTGTATACAAGCATATTATAAATTAGAAGACTACATCAATGATAAAAATGCTTGGCTAAATGCTGGTCCTGCTCCACAGGCAGTTTAGGGAATTTCCTAATTGGAGGAATGTTGTTTCCTACCCCTTTTTTTTTTTTATTGACATGAGTAACGAGTATCGTTATTATTATACACAAATATATATTTTAATAATTTTTTCGACATTTTAGAAACACTGGAAACCTTAGTTTTGTATAATTTAGCAGCATTATTTCAATTTTGTAAATGTGAGTACCATGGAGCCATATTTTAAGTAAATTATTATGTGTTTGACTTAAATGAGCATGGCGGTTGAGAGAATTGTCATGCTCACTCAAATGTCTCGCTGGTGGTGGCGCGTGTGTTGGGTCATTCGGCTCCCTCTAAAATGGTTGAGCTGAATGGTGCTGATTCACGCGTCATGTTCGTGAACGGGCGCTGTCAGTAGAGATTGGTCAACTCTTAACTGCCATGGTTTTTATCTTGATTATTTTTTATGTTTTGTATTTCTAGATTACCTTCATTGTTTTCACATATAGAAGCAACAAGAATAATGTAAGCAGTATTTTGTAAAAACCTGATTTTAAAAGAGTGTCCGTGGAGTTTCTTGCTCGTTCTTCTCCATAGAGACCTACCTACGTTTTGGAACGAGCAACTAGCTTCAACTTTCTGACTAACTGACCGACTCCTTGTCAATTCAAAAGTGCCTGTAAATGGTTTAATTGAAATAAATGCTTTGACTTTGACTTACCAATAAATGTGTTTGTCAGTTTATCTGTTTAGCAATACTTTACACATATATCACTTTCTGTGCATGAATGTTTGGTCAATATGTAATTGTAGTAAATCCATACTAATATTATAAACGGAAAAGCTAATTTGTTTCAACGACTACTTACATCGATTTTGCATGATTATACAGATACAGACGAAGCACGAACCCCAAGAAACTATAAAGATTACTTTTTAACCTCCGACTTCATCCTTCGACTTCGACATTCGAAGTCGCAGGAAAAAGCTATAGGTACTTAAAAAATAATTAATATTCTAATTATACTGAATTAATTTCTATCGCTTTATAATTATAATGGTTAACCAAATAGCAGTAACTAAATGCCTGATCAAGAATGAGTTAATAGATAAGTTTAACTCACCATAAAAATGACAACAAAGCACTTTGTAGGTATCTCTAGCAAACAACCATTAAAATAAATTATGAAACTTTGGACGGCTAATAGAAAACAATAAACAGTTTATGATCTGTGACGGGCAGAATTAACGATTGCACGTGCCGAGAGCGAAACGAGTTAGGGGTGTTCATCATGTGAACTTTCCCGGTTTATTTATTCCCGGGGTCTTTCCCGGAGCGGCTTAATGGCGCCTTAAGCGGTAATGTGTGGTCATAAATTAAACGATAATAAGTTCGGACAACAACACTGCCGTTAATGACTGTGAGGCGGCAGATAGTGGGTGACGTCGTAGACGGTCCCTTCGACACTTTCTTCAGTTATCTACGAGGCGAACACGCGTCCCTTCCGGGTTGCCGGATCCCGGGGTTTATACGCCTAGTGCTGTTCGTATCGGCGTTTGCGGGATATTTTTTTTATCGTGAATGGTTTTGGTAATATTTGCTGTAGTAAGCGGTTTTTTAGGGTGTGATTGATAAAGAATTAATGCTTTGGCAAATAACACTGAAAAACTTACATATAGGGCAGCAGTTAATATTGCTTCGACGGTTTGAATAAGTTTCTTTACAAACATTTTTGATTGATGTTTTTTTTTTAATAATTGAGCTTAGTTTTACCACAACGAGCCGACCAACTAAAACTAACTTAATAATTGGATGAATTATGTCAAATAAATTTAATTTGCCCAATTTTCATATTACTATCTAGCAAAAAGAGGTCACTGTACGTGTACACCCCAAACTTGTACTTAGAAAAGATTTAATATCGGCGTTAAATATCCAAATTTATTAAAATAACTTCGTAAAATGAGTTTCGAAGTATCTAATTGTGATTTAGATCTACTGAGCTAAACTCAATAATTAGTTTTAAGCAGTAGGTACAGAAAGCGCTTCGTTTTCAACATTTTCTTTCCGGCTATAAATAAATGAGACACGATCACAACTCTACAATAAAATTGTTGTCTATCGGTACACGTAAAAGATTTTTCTGAGTTATATTTTGTAGTATCCTATAATATTGTTTCTCAAAGTTTAGGTAAGTACCTAATAGAATGATGTACAATAATTGGCTGGATGCTGTTCTTGAGATTTCTTCTCAAAGAAAGTTTTATTCGGTTAAAGATTATATTATCGAGTAGTCTGGTAGGTACCCTGTGTTATTTTCTTGACAAAATAAATTTCGGGAATTTCGCAGCTCTCGTTGTTAATAAAATAACAAAATATTAAACTGATAAAAGTATTGGCTGATAGATGAGAGAGATTTCAAAAAGAAAGGGATTGTTATTATCTTGGCAGTACAATTTGTCGACAGTTTTTTTGTTTAATTGGAATATTTTTTTGGGTAAAATAAACAAAACTTGATTTTACCAACAGACTGACAGTCCAGAGTCACCTGAGTTAAGTAATGATAATATGGCTGAAACTTTGGGCATAGAATAAAGAATAGGTACGTCGTAAGTAGGTAGGTACCTACTAACACGGTAACTTTCTAGCTTCAATGCTGGCCTCTTTTTCAAGGATCAGCTATGCTATTCTTTAACGTTACTTTTCGTGACAGTGCTCGACGGCGAACTCGACATCGTGTCAGTCGTAAAATTGACGTCGAGCTCAGTTTTTGCTTAGCGAATATCGTTTTTCGTGAAATTATTATACCTTGAGTAGTTCCACCAAATTTTAATGCCGTTAATGCACGTGGCGCTGCATAAGCAAAAGTTAATGAATACGTGTAATAAATGTAACTCGCCGCTGCCGCAGTGTCGAGCTTTAGGTTATAACTAGTGACCAGGCCCGGCTTCGCATGGGCCTATAGCCTTCCTCGATATATGGACTAACGGTATAGTTAAGATGATATGTACGTATTGTAGTCTGTCCAACACAAAGAGATTTTTTCAATTCGAACCAGTAGATTCTGAGATTAGCGCGTTCAACCAAACAAACTCTTCAGCTTTATAATATTAGTATAGATACTTTAAAAATAACACCACAGGTTTAAAATCTCTTACTCACTTACGTTATAAATGCTAAGGTGGAGTAGATCTGACGACACTGGCATCTTGGACCACCATAGTCATCAGTTCATCACCCCGTGCACTGACAATAATCCATGAATACTTTTTTTTAATTTACAATGTTTTTCGTTTCGTTATTCGTTGTCCGTTTTAGCTTTTTGTTTTGTTCACTTCAGTAGTTCGACTACAGGCTTACTGTTTACTGGGCAGTCGACGATCACACAGTACGGCTGGCTGTGTCTATGACGTTCTTGTCAATTTAGGCAAAAAAAACAGTTTGTCGATTCGACTGTGCGCACTGTGAGCCCGGGGGCGAGAGAGAAAATACTTGGTAGGTACTGATATATTATGAAAGAATGCTGTTTGAACTGCAGCGTTTACTGGCAAATTTCATAAGTACACTATTGAAATTGCTGTAAATATTTCGGTGTTGCTGAGATGTCATAGTTAACCACTGGCTGTAAACCTATCAATGAATATTATTTTGACAGACAATAAACAATTTAATACGAACTGAGACACGTATTTCTCATTTACTAGAATTAGATAAAGAAAACTAACAGGCTATAATTAAATTGAAACGCTACGTAAATCAAACTGAATATCGACAAAACATTCTCGAATTCCAGTTTTACCTTTTGTATTGTGTTTTCCCCATGTACCTAAACTACCTGTGTTTATCCTTCGTGGCTCAGAATTGATCGGTAGGTAATTACTCAAGGGGAACGTGGTTCTAACTTTCAGGCTACACAAGGAACTAATCAAAGAAGTAACAGGCTGCTTGTTGGTGATATAAAGTGCTGATTTAATGTTTAACTCAGTCTTTATTTACATTTTTATTAAATTCATAATTAAGTACTATACAAAAGTTGGACCTGAAAATTTTCTACTCGATAATAAAGTATAACTCAGGCTGTGTTTCAAGTGAAAAAAAAGTTAAATATTTACATAAAAATAAACGCATATAATATTATCATGGAAAATAAACAGATAAGAGACATTCTAAAGAGTTTCCTATACCAGAAATGTGTCTGGAATTAACAGGATCCGGAATGAGATAGGCAAGGCCCAAGAATGGTCGGCGAGACGTCGTCAAAACTGCCATAAGCACTGAAACTTTGGTCGTTGAGTATGCACATGACCATACGAAGTATTTGACATAGTCATACAGCTAAAACTATAACAGTACAATTTGTTGCCTTTGAGTACATATTATTCAAAGAATTTTTCATCATGGATGCTTTGTAGTAGCGAACCTTTGTTTGCATTATGGCAAAATAATAACGATTCTAAAATAATCAACTAAGCCGGAGTGGTAAATTACGTAGGTATACATAAAAAATCAGCCACAAAACTTGAAAATAAAGATTTTGCCGCCATCTACCTACCCACAGCTTTCTCGCCGCAACTATCAAACTACATATCTTCTGCGGTCTCATAGAAATATCGGGAGATAAATTCAACCAAAGAAAATCTTACCAAAATGTCTATGAAACAAATATTCAGTCGAGTATGAAAGTAAATAAGACTGTGCACAGACCTGAATCATAGTTGTGTTAATCTTAAACCTGAAAACAGTCTTATAACTAGTCAAAGTTGACAATTATCGTCATCTTTCTGATCTTGTTCCATGTTACTTGGGGTCGGTGAAACATGTTTTTTTCTTTCATTCCATCCTGTCAGCCGTCACGCTTTCACTAATTCCCTTTTCATTAATATCATTCTTCACACATCTTTTCTTTCACCTTCCTTTACCTCTCTATCCATCCACACTTATATTCATAATAAAAAGTTGACAATAATGTGCTGAAAATACCGGACAAGACGGACTGTTCCGTCTAAACTTTTATAGCCTTTTTTTAAACAATTGAGGACAAGTTCGCAGTCCTCCTTTGTTTTAAAAAAAGTCTCGCTGTCTTAAACTTTATAGGTGCCTAGTACCGCCGTCAATTAACAGCTTTACTCCGTCTATTTACGATGTTGCCGAAATTACCGCAAGACTGCATGCCGCGAGGCCGCTTGTAAGACAGGTGTAAGTTCGTTAACATACCCGACGTAAAGCGATACACTAACGATATTGTGTTAAAGGTGGATGTGATCGTTCTCCCATGAACATGTTTTGTACTAAATGGTTGTTACCTCGCCGACATTATAGTAATTTAAAAAGAAATCGACTAGATTTTAGAATCAGAAGAACAGTTCAAAATGAAATGGCCAATTGTTTTATAATCAATTTAGTATTAGTATTAGATAACCGTTTTTAGACCGACGTTATTTTAATATAATGTAACAATGATACGTTTATGAATATGAAATGGCCTAATATTCAATTCAAAACATGTTTTTATAATAGCTGTCTAAATATTATTAGGATAAGGCGTATTTAGATTCTGTTGTGTTGAGGGAAGGAATGATTTTATTGTTTTGGTACTGAACATCTTTTTTCATATGTAAATTAATATCTCATGTGCATAACGGTTCCATTTTAATTATTCGTTTCCCGAACGAACAATGTCACTTTTTTTAATTCATTAATACGTTAATAATAATATAATAGTTATATTGTATTATATTTATTTGCTTAAAACATGGCGAAACAAAGTCTTACAGTATAAAATAGAGCAGACATGTTTTGCCAAGACCAAACATAGCATGCTAATATTTGTATCTTACTGTAGAAAATGTTTTTAATTAACCATTCATACAATTTGACTTATTAAAAAAGCATATCTCACGATTAACATTTTCAGTTTACCTGGTAATCTATATCTATACTTAATATTATAAAGCTGAAGAGTTTGTTTGTTTGGTTGAACGCGCTAATCTCAGGATCTACTGGTTCGAATTAAAAAAAATATTTTTGTGTTGGATAGTCCATTTACCGAGGAAGGCTATAGGCCCATGCGAAGCCGGGCCGGGTCGCTAGTTTGTTATAAATTAAGTGTAAGGTACCTTGGATTGAATTCTAAGTATATTTTGGATTTTACTAACATCGGCGAAGGAATATACTGTAGGGAAACCTGGACAAATAATTATTCTAAGCCTAAAAGCGTCTTCAGCAAGCGTGAGCAATGCCCGTGCCCTCTCTGTATAAAGGCCCTAGTGAGGTAATAATAGGTTGGAATTATTTTATTAAGTAGAAGCTTACTTAAGGCGCTTCTCTGACCAAATAACCTTGATAATACATTTCCTCTTTGCCGTAAAATCGAAATTCGCACAATTGTTTTTTTTTCTTTTTGTTATAAATAAAAAGAAACGATCTATTGAAATAAAATAAAACGTGAATTATAAATATTTTTTAGTTACCTACCTATTAGTATATTATCTATTAGAAATACAAATAACCTTGACCATAATATGTTTCCTCTTTGTCGCAGAATCGAAATTCGCACAATTATTGGGTTTTTTTATAATAAAAAAAAGAGAAACGTTCTTTTGAAATAAACTGAAACGTGAATCATAAAGATTTTAAAGTTACCCATCTATTAGTGTTATCCTCAAATTAAAAGCACGTCAACTTTAGCAAAAGATACATGTTTTCAATTATTTTTGTCATTTTACAGGGAGATTAGGTGTATATAGGGTACATAAAACAAATTAGAACGTGGAATGTGATGATAAGATATTCAACATCCATAATATGCTTTTAGATGTTGTTTGTTTCTCTTAATTAATGAGATTAGCCCCCGAAAAATGAAGAAAAACGCACTTTTGATCGCCTTAAAAATTATTACTTTAGCGACTCCATTTGAAGTATCAAATAACATTGTAGTTATAAATAATACTTATGAGACAATCACAAGTGTGTTGGTAGTAATACAAACAAAATTAAATCTATTAATAATACACGCCAGTCACCTTTATAGTCATCGATTTTTGCTATTAATAATATTAGTTTTACCACTTTTTTGTTGACCTTCCTATTGGTCTCGTCAAGTGTGACTTCTAATCGTTTGGTTTAATTCCCAGGTCAACCTGGGAATTGTCATTGGGATTTTTTCAAGAAAGTTTTAGCAGTAGGTCGGATTTTTGAAGATGCGAAGAGGCGGTGTGACACCTCAGTGCATCTCCTTAGTTATTTGTCATTGAGATAAGCCACCGTGATAGATATTCCATTGGACAAATATTGATTTTTATTATTAACAATAATTTTAACACATTTTCAACCGACTTCAATAAAGGAGGAGGTTATCAATTCGTCTGTTTTTTTTTTAATGTTTGTTACCTAAGAACTTTGGACTGGGTGAACCGATTTTGATAATTCTTCTTTTTTTCGATTTTGATCTTCTTTTTATTTGAAAGCTGATGCTTCCCGTGTGGTCTTATTTTAATTTGGTCCAGTTCTGACAATGGCATCTATGAGAAAACCGTATAAGTCATTAAGTATGTGCACCATTTGTTACGCGATTTCTCCGGCAAAAGTAACCCGATTTTGAAAATTATTTTTTTTATGGATAGTGTATGCTTTAGGGGTGGCCACATATAAATTTTATCGAAATTGATTCAGCACTTTTTGAAAAAATCAACAAATACCCAAAAAATTTACATAAACGACGTTTTAGTTTCTTCATTCTTTGGAGTGGTTAACTTTCAATCTCTTCTTAATAGATTTGGATAAGAAGGAGGTACTAAAAAGCGGAAAATAAAAAGCTTTTTATAAAAAAGACAACCGCCTTCAAAAACTAAAAAGTGAAAAATAACTTTAGCACAGAACACACATTGACTTTAGTTTCGGAAGTCGGTGGCAATGCAAAACCACAAACAGAACAAAGCCACCGAATTTCGAAACTATAGTCAATGTGTGTTCTGTGCTAAAGTTATTTTTCACTTTTTAGTTTTTGAAGGCGGTTGTCTTTTTTGTATAAAGCTTTTTATTAGCATAGAAAAGAACATCAAATTGGTCGAATCGAATTTTAAAAATAAAAGAAAACTGATTGTGGAAAAAACTGTTGCATCAAGCTTCAGGACTACCGATTCCTATTTCCAAATAGTTACGTATTAAAATAATTAAAATACTTTGTCAAATACTTAAAAAAAGATTGCGACTTTGACCATATCCAGAACCAGTGAATTACCAAGTATGTCTTAGAAGAAAAACTTGATCCTAGCAATTGGTACAACATGTGGTTTAAATATCGGTCACTAATCCTTATATAATTAGTTATATCCATACTTCCATCATCATCATTTCATCATTTCAGCCTGGATTTTCCCACTGCAGGGCAAAGGCCTCTCCACTCTCCTTCCAACTCTCTCAATTAAGGGCTATTTTGGGCCAATCTTTTTCGAAGGAGTCTAGATCGTCCCGCCCCGCCATCTCCGCTTGGGTATGCCACAATGTCGCTTGCCATGTAGAGGGTCCCATTGGATTGTGCGTTTGGCCCAATGATCGTCTGACATGCGGCAGATGTGTCCATACTTCCATACTTATTATTATAAATTTGAAAGCAACTATCTGTTACGCTTTTACGATGAGGCTGAACCGATTTTAATGAAATTTGACACTGGGGAAGGTCATAGGCTACTTTATAATACGCGACTTTATCTGCATCCGTGATAAACGACATTTACATGGATGCAGTCGCGGGCAAAAGCTATTATAATAAAACAGTCACGCTATACATCGTTAAGGAGGCATGTATACTTGCTTGTACTCACACTGTGTGACCTTCTTAAACACATACTTCTTTATCTATCCCACAAAATTTTGCCAGTATAATATGACGTTGGTTGGTTGACCCTGAGATCTTAGCCGAACAGAATATTCCATGAGTATAGTTATTTACCGTAGCTAAAGACACGTGTAGCAAGTAATTTCTTAAGTAATTAGTAGTGAATTTAGAGATGTGTAATACACTCGGCGTCACAAAAATCGCACCTCTTTAAGAATTCCCTTCAAAGTCATTTTAACCCTATTAATCAATGGTATACATATGACTATAAGGTATAATTGGAAAGGCAATTTATTTAAATTTCAGAATAAATCAATGGATTTGGTTTTTTGTTTACCAGGGAATAAAAAAAAGCAAGCTAATGCAAATGATTAAAAAGTTAAATTTTATTTTATCAGCAAAAATTACAACAAAGTCCTTAAAACTAACTTAAAACCTAGTGTTACCCCCCCTAGCCCTGATGACTGCTTCCATGCGTTCTCTCATGGACCTTATTAATGTGACAACAGTCTCTTGTGGAATGTTGTCCCATTCTGCAACGACGGCATCTTGAAGGTCTTGGAGAGTGGTAGGGGCAGGATTTCGTGCCCGTACTCGCCGTTTCAGTTCATCCCAAAGGTGCTCAATAGGGTTCAGGTCTGGACTTCGCGCCGGCCAGCGCATAACAGGGATGCCAACTTCTTGCAGGTAGTCTCTTACAATTAAAGCGGTGTGACAACGGGCGTTATCGTGCATTAACGTGAACCCACTGCCAACAAAACCCGCATAAGGGACAACCTGCTCCTCTAAGATCTCTGTTATGTACCGAGCAGCAGTCAGCGACCCTTGCCCGCGAGCACTTCCAGTCCGAGAAACACACACAAGGTTCGTTTTACCGTCGATTGACATGCCGCCCCAGAACATGCACGAGCCACCCCCGTATTCCACTGTCTCTTGAATACAGGCTTGTGCGAATCGTTCCCCTTGCCTCCTATACACTCTTCGACGCCTGTCGTTGCAGAAAAGACACACCCTCGTCTCATCCGAGAAGAGCACAGCCCTCCATTGGTCTATTGTCCAATCCACATGGTCACGGGCAAATTGCAACCGGTCTCTCCTATGCTGTGCAGTCAATTTGGGCCCTGTAGCAGCCCTATGAGCTGCAATTTTCTTCTCCCGCATTCTTCTTCTAATCGTGGAGACGCTTACAGAAGTTCTGCGAGCTGATCGCAGTTGTTGTTGCAGCTCAACAGCATTGGAGAACCGATTACGTAAAGACGTCGAAACAAAATTGGACCAGTGCGAAACTGGGGTGGGCCGCTAGTAATATAATAATATACAGTAATTGTATCAGTAATTTACAATGTCATTATATCCTATTCCACTATTTAATGATCCAAAATAACAAGAACCAATGCAATTTGTATTTGGAACAGGAACAACCCATTTGGGTTTTCTTATTTCGATTTGGAATCCATAATTATGTTTTCAAAATTTCGAACATCAAATAATGCCAAGTAATTAGTTAGTATCAGAGGTTTCATTTAATTTATTGCGCGATTTATTTACGTCTTTCTTGTGTCGGCTTCCTTATTAATTAATATTTCATAGAAGACATTTTCATGTTTTCTGTCTGATATTTTAATGTGGGTGTTGGATAGATATATTTGCAATTTAATACATTTATGTGAAACCATTAATGTGGGGTGTAGCTGAGCTGGTGTAAAGTGATTTTATAAACATATTTTATGAACACTTTTAGTGTAAACCACCGGTCAACACATGGATTTCATCATTGTATTCTGCTAATACGTTGAGTCAATCTTATACATACAATGTACACATAAGTAGCTTAGGCAAGGCTTAAGCTCAACTCACACGCACGGTCATTGAAGAAAAAAGGCAAGAGAGGTCGTAAAACTCTAGGGTATTCTATTTGTGAAGAAAAGGTACTTGTAAAGCTTAGTCTACAAAGCGTTTTACTAATTATTTTCTCTTTTATCTCGTACTGGCAACGTAAAGCGATTTTGACAATACGGTGAATAGAAAACAAAGGATGCTCGAATAAAACCGTAAGGGCCCGTCGCCATGATCGGAGCTCCTCTTTGTTTATTATGACACAAGTGAATAGAAAATGTTGGGGCTAGATCCCGGACGGGTACCTTATTTAATTATGTTCTCCTTATCTTGCATGAAAAGATTTTGTTAATATTTGCTGTGTAACTTACCCATGAATGCAGTGCGACAATGTAAGGATGGTAGCCGATTTGATAAAGGACTTTTTTCTTCATGTAGTTTATTTTTTTTGCAATAAATCCGTCAACTATTTCACTAACTATTTTTACAGCAAAGCAGCCTATTTACTATAAAAAAAAAAACAAAATAACAATAAATACTTACGAATCCTAATAGAAAAAGTGGTCCACTTGCAATTCAATTCATAAATCACTACAATTACGAATTAACAAACCAACATGAAACCCGATTTTTCAATTTATAAAGTTGCAAATGAAGATGAAAGTTTTCGTAGACGTCTGCCCGCTACGAGTCTACGAGAGGTGTTCTACGAGCGCGCGGCGTAGCGTCCGCCCTGTTCGAAGGGGCGCGTAGCACTGAGCGTCGGCTCTTGACAAGACAATCTTTGCCTGTACATAGTGGTACTCAACAGACAACAGCAACTTGTGAGCTTTCGCACGGATAACGGGCGTAACGGGAGCTTTGTCTTCCGCCCGCTCTTTTTAACTTGCTCTTGTGTCATATTGTTAATTGGCAGCGCTTTTCTCACTTTTAAATTAAGCTTAATTATTCTTCTTAGTATCTTGATAGTAGATTGGGATCTCAGACAAAAGTGAGTTGGAAAAAATGCAGTGAGATACTTTGGTACCTGTGATTTTTTTGTTTACTTTTTTTTCGTTACCGGCCAATTTTTTCCCTTTCCTGGGCAAAGAACTTCCTCCATGCCTTCAATCTTTCCCGATCCTGTGCTTCATTCTTTCCGTTTTGGAGGAACCGTCCAGTTCGTCCATCGGCCATCTCCTTCGTGGCCTGCCGCGACCCCGTCTTACTATGTGTGAGTGTTAACTTTAAGAGGAAAATAATCAGTGTAGCGATACCGTATAATGCAAGTTTGTAAAACGTAAGCGGCGTATAAAATTTGCATGCAACTCATAAAGGTTATTATTTAAACTACTTATAACTTTCCGCTTAATGCTCTAGAAAGAGAATGTGATAGCATGCTGCTAAAAGCCTAAAATTACATAAGTTTGCTTTACGTACACGATATAATTAGATCCAGGCACGGTGAGCGAGCTTTAGCTAAATGGCAAGTTACGCGCGTAACAAACTTGTTAACTAAATTATACGACATTTTCACGTTCCTACTTAAGTAATTCTAATTAATTATAACGACACAGAAAGTATACTTAAAACTCTTAATAAACACGTGCAACAAACGTAATACATCAGAGTGTGACAAGAAAGAATGTACTCGTATAAGGGATGACAACATTTACTTACTGTTTTCTAAAGATCTTTCTCTAAAATACGTTTATTTTCCTCGGAGGCGTACATAAAAACAGGCAAATCACAAAACAAGATAACATTCGCTAGGTCTTCCAGTGCGGGAATCTCATTTTCAATATGTTTTTATAACTTTCAGTGAGGAAATGAGGTGGTGCTCGGGGCGGCGCGCCATTGTCATCATAAACCAGGCAAGGCCTTCTTCATAAATCCCCACCAAATGTACCTTTATACGCATTATGGCATAACACCGAGGAATCTTTTTTGCGCCACAGTACTTTGGAACCGAACAATAAAGTATCGTGTTTTGTTTATGGCCTTCCATACGTTGTGCATACTTGTACTTGTTTATACAAGACTTACGTGCATTTGTACATGCTTTTACTTTTAATAATTGAGCTTAAATAGTTGCCCCAAACGAGCGAATAATTAGGTAGATCTGTCATCTACATTAACCAATAATTCGTAGACAGAACTGCTCTAAAAAAAACACTTGATTATAAATTGAAATTAGATTTATAGTTTCTTTGAACTTTTCATTTATTAGTCTGTTGTGTCCCACTGCTGGGCAAAGGCTTCCTTCGAGTCCTTCCAGATATTCTTTTCTTGCACCGCCTCGAACCAGCCCTCGCAGTATGCATCTAGGCCATCTCGCCAGTTCGCCACCTCTTGCTAGGCCGGGCTTGGCGACGCCGATCAACTTTAGGCATCCATTGCGTGGAGACCTTTGCCCAGCGGCCAGTGTGCATTTTGAACTTAAAAAAAAATATTTTAATTAATCAATATCGAATTATCTTTTGCACAATATTTATACGAATATTAAAAAAGGAAAACTTATAACTATTAAACTAAAAAACTAATATAAGGCATCAAAAAAATTCTCCTCATCGCCGCCATCAGGGAATGTGCTCAAGAGACTGGCGGCATTGCCACGTTGGATGGCAATGCTTATCCTCTAACCAAGGTAAAAATCAGCTCTTGCATCACTGGAACAACTCTCGACTCTTAACTGTCAACTACCCATTTGGACATGTCCTTAAAAAGGAGAGTTTCAAACCCAAATGGCTTGAAAAAGAGTTACTCAATTAATAGTTAGTCAAGTTGACAAAGTTGAATAACACTGTAGGTATAATAAGCAGTTATCTAGTACAAATCACCTCCAAAACTAAAACACCACTCATAAGTATAACACTTCTTGTTTGCAAAGAAATATATTTAGCGTATTATTGGCCAAAAAGATTGTGCTCAAATATTACGCACCATAAAAGAGGAGTCTTATATTAACATACGGTATTGTAAAATTAATGACAACAATTAATTATTATTGCCTTGGCTTTCGGCCAAGTGTCGTGGATAAATTCTTGCCAATCTTTGCTTATATGTGTGTAATGGCTCGTAAATAACTACACGAAGCTAATAATTGTTTGAAATACTAGTAGTCTGTGCCTCATTATCAGCGGGAAGACGTCAATTGATGAACAAAGGCCTCCCCCATAAGGGGAGCCATAATCCCCACGCTTGTCAGGCGTCTTGGGGATCGCAGTGAAGTAGTTGAGTATACAGAAGCCGCTGCTGCTCGATTTCCGGATTTCCCTTTAGTCGTCGAAATGAAATGGGTGGGTGCTATTCCAGCCCGGACGCCCCACGGTATACCGTGGGGCGTCGTATATTTACGGAAAATGTAGAGCTAGGTGCAAAGGTATACCTTTGCACCTAACTCTACATTTTCCGTAAAAGCTAAATAAACTAAAGCCCAAATCTTACCTCCGAAAAAAATTTTCCTTCTTTTAGTTAAAGGTTGTATTGTTAGAATTAAATCGCTTAATGTCGGTATTTATTAGCAGATGTTGTGTTTATTAAATATGTATGTAACTATTTAACAGGTCGTCAACCCACTGCGTTCAATCCATTTCGGTTCATCCACAGTTGAGTCGAGCTTTGCAACACGAAACAATTGCACAAGATAAACGTGAAAAATATTCGAACAAAATCTGCAATCTGCAAGTACTTATAAACACTATGAAACAGATCATTAGAAACTACTACGAGAAACGAACGAGTTTTAAAAAACAGAAAAACGAAAATGTTTGTTTAATCGTTATGCGGATTGAAATTTTAAAGTGTTCCGTGGCGATGCAGAATGCAAAAACGTTTTCTTGCTCATTTTTCGCCAGTCCCAACATAATAACTGCTTGTTGGCCCCGCGGCCTCAAGCACTCCACAAGCAATAAGACAGTAATAAATGTTCAGACTTCAGATTCAAAGACAAGAACAAAAAAGAATATAATAAGTAGATATTGTGGATTGGTACTCGGAAGAGTTCAATATTATTGCTTCATGATAGAACGTTGCGGTCTCGATCCGTTTGCTTTGCCCACTTATCATTATGAGTTCCAATTGTGACTGTATGCTTTCGTGCTCGGGGTCTTAAAGTACTCTGATCTTGTAGGAACAGCATAGCCGTTCGTGGAGCATGTTGCAGGCATGTAATGTAAGATTGATAAAACTTTTTTTTTCTAAGCGATATTGTTTCTGATTTTAAATCTCTAATTTTTAATCCATCTTGTTTTTATTTCTTAAATAGATATGCCCGGCAGAAACATTCCTTGGGTGTGATTCTGTAAGATCTCACTCTAAACTTCGAATCTGAATCCGCTGTGAGTTTCTTGATTGTCATTCTAAAAACTCGGTAGATAATTCGTATTTACACTAGCGTCACCCTTGCGAGCGTGTCAGCGAGTTGAACTAAATTGACAGATAAAGTATGAGATGACGTAAGAAGTGGCATTCTGTAAGGTAATTTCCCAGTCACTTCGACGCTCACTTCGCACTCGAACCCGATTCAAAGTGTCAAATATATCAAGGTCATTTTGAAGTGAGAGTGAATAGTGATGTGAGATGCGAGTTGTTGTTCGAATTTTACAGAATCGACCTACTTATCAACCTGCTTTAAAAATTCAATCCCAATTATAGTTTTACTGGATAGAATAATAGACTATAGTCTAAGTCTAATAATACTGTAGAGACTCTGGCTGGTTTATTTTATAGTTTACTAGCTTTTGCCCTCTGTTTCGTCCGCGTCCATTTTCTCGCTGATCTTTGTTTTTGTTATAATAATTTAGTCTATAGCACTCAAGGATAACACAGCTTCCTATTAGTGAAATAATTTTCAGAATCGAACAAGTAGTTCGAGAAGACTCTGTTCCTATGTAATATAATACCAACTTACTGAATAGTTTCAATAATTATCTTCACACCGGTATCTGCGTTTAATTTCAGTCGAAATAGTACCTAAACAATCTCATCTCAACCCGGCGCGGGATCCACACTGGTCGGGTCGGGTATTTGGGGAAGACCTATGCCCAACAGTGGACGTCTAAAGGTTGGCATGATAATGATGATGATCTCAAAAAGAGCCTTCTATCCTCACATATGGAGGAGATACCGGATACTTACATATAATGGTGCACTTCATGGTCATTTTTTCATGACAACAAGACATTACCTTATATCGCTACACGCAGTAAAAAGGGTTATAATGTAACCCACTTAAGTAACAAAATAATAAACAAAAGCTTTACTCTCATTAAAATAGCATGCTGAACATTACGGTTATTACGGTATTAACATAACAACATAATCATAGTCATAAACAGGGCAATGAATAAATAATTTTCGAGTCGGATAAACGGCAAAGGATCCTCCGGTAGCTTCATTTCGAGCAGCGTGGATTATCCATATTATCCGAAAATCTCGGAACGCCAGCCGTTGCTCACTACAATGATCGGGCTCATATAAAATGACTACAATTTTTAGATCGTTCTTTTGTAATAGGTACTTAGTTATGTCGATGAATGATGATGGTTTTTAAGTCTTTGTTGCGAAGGGTAGATATTTTCTTAATTTTCTCCTACTAAGTAAATGCAACGGATATGGCAAACAACAATTGGACCGATTTAAGCAAAAACGTTCCAACCAACAAATGTCACAAAACTCGAGTTTTGTGACCTATGTACTCCAAATAAGGTATATTTTAACATATCAAAGACTCAACTCTATGTTAATAATTGACGAAAATTCGTATGGTCCAACCCACAGCTGAAATGTCAAAGACGAAACTTTAAAGTCAATTATCTCGAAATGAGGTTTTGTATGGTTTGAAACATTTTTGCTTAAATCGGTCCAATTAGCGATATGAATTAGTTGAAATATTGTTTTTGGTAAAATTGCATTCTCAGATTTTCAATTCAATTCGTCTTTATTGTGGATCATAAGAAGGTGTACATAATACAGGTCTGGTGTTAACAATCATTTTGTGTACGCTCTTTGGGCGTACAATAATATAAAATAAATAGAACTTTACTTGCTTGTCAACAGATATTCATCACAACATTTTCGTTACATAATATTAATAATAATTTCTAAAAGTTTAAAAATATGTGTGCCAAGCACATATTGTGCTTGGCACACATATTTTTAAACTTTAAACACATATTTTCAAATCGGACTAAGGCAGAGTGTATTCTGACAGTGATCTGTGAACTTTAGCAGACAACAATAAATAAATCTGTACTTGTTGACATTTGTTTGTATGTAGGGGCTAAACTCTGGAACTACTCATCCGATTTAAAAAAATCTTTCACCATTAAGAAACTTCGGGATAACCTATAGCACTCAGGTATAACCTGAGTGCTATAGGGTATATTTTACTATCAAAAAATGTAGGAAGTAAAATCACGTGGACGAAGTCACGAGCGAAGTGCTAGTACTTTTTAAAAACTATATCAATCTACATCATTCAAATATAATCGAATCACCTAACTTTCTAGCAGCATCCAGAATGTTCTAACCATAGAGTTTATTATCTAATGGCTATTGCATCATTAATCGCCACAGTACTAACAATAACTTTTTTTACGTCATCAGCCTGACTCCATTCTACTAACTTTTTGGAACGTCCGTATTCAAATCTGAGTCCCAATCTGTGAAAAACACCTCTTTTAATAAATTTTGACACTGATTGTCGCTGAGATGAGATTGGCAGATTTGAAAGTTTATAATTAGAAGAATTTGATCTGAACTTTCCCGCATAAAAAAAAACAAGGTTATTTTCTCACCTACTAACTGCTAAACGGAAACAAAACAAAACACAACAGCCAGTGTTATTCGAACCGAATCCTAAACACGCGTTCAGAATGAACGCTCAAAAAACCGCGAATGAAAATAAAGGTTTGGTTACACAGCACTTGCATCGATAAGCTTTATTGTCACAGTCTAGGTGAGATGTGGCGGTGCCAGCGAAAGGCGTTAAGGTAAAACGTTTCAAGGGCTTTTTTGTCAGTTAATGGAAGTTCTTTGTACGGATGTTCCGAACGGACGGGCGGGTCCGACTTGAAATCGGATTAGCGATATCGGGCATACACCGTGATAGAATCGTCGGAGCATTATCTTTTACTGCAGACTTTTGTGACACAGAAATAGTTTTTAATGCTTTAGTTGTAGAATAGTGATTCTGTTTTAGATATAAGTAATGCTGCTTTAACCTTAGATGATATTATGGTATAGGTACGCATTAAATAATATGCATTATATATTTGTATCCTATTGTGATTTGTTACTCTTTCAAGCATCTAGGAACTTGAAATAGAATATTTTTTATCCCATTTTGTCCCCCCTTGAAAATCTACGCATATAAAGTCGCTTAAATATATATTTTAAATACGGTTATTTTACAATAAAAATCAAAAAATAATATTCAGTGTTGTTACTGTCCTCTAACCGATAAAGGTCAACGAAAAAGTATTTTCTGAAATTCACCTACAATAATAATTATACTGTACCTACTGGAAATGTATTATTTTTCACGGGTCAAAATATTATTTTACGTAACTTGTTTAGTTTCCATCTAGGTTCAAAAGATTTTGAGTTTCATTGAAAGATAAAGTCGATGTCAAACATGAAACTAGACGAGACGTACTTATCTTAGGATCCGATGAAACGTCAGTTTCAGGGGTAGGCTAGATTTTCTACTTTAGATATTTTTTTTTCATTTATCTGGACAGAATAAAGTAATTTTTGTATAGAAAAAATAATTAATCTTTTTTTTTGGGTACCAAGGACCACACAAACATATACATACTTACCTTACAGACTGTCATACATATTTACAAAAACCACAAAACTATTGTTAAACTATTGTACACGAAGTGACGGCGTCGTATTGCGCAGCGTGGTGTCGCGTAGTCTTCCACGGAATCGCCGATACACGACACCCTTCAGCCAAAACTCTTACTTAAAGAACGTCTGAATATAATGAGTCGGAACTCGCACCACGAACGACTTGTAATACGTGGTGTGGCGCGACTCTAAGTCCTCGACCTTTAAGGTCCAACTGACCTTCGCTTGAGCATACTCGTGCTGTTGAGATTCATAAATACAATAGGTACCACGAAGTAAGTGTTATACTTACTTCGTGATAGGTACTAGCTTCTGTCCGTCTTCTGTCGTATATTTATCATAAAACATATTTTATGGTAAATATATTTGACTATGTATTTTTGTATTTATGAATCTAAGTACAGTAAGTACACTTTGGCCTTGTATCATAGGCTGTGATAAAAGGTCATAGTGTACTTTTAATTAGTGATAGAATTTTTCTTACCAAACCAGTACTTCAAGAGACTTCTTTTTTTCAGCCTCTATTTTCCCACTGAAGGCCTCTCTACTCTCCTTTCAGTTCTCTCTATCCAGGGCTATTTAGGACCAGTTTTTGTCGAAGGAGTCTAGATCATCTCGCCATCTCCGCCTGGACCTGCCGCAATGTCGCTTGCCATGTAAAGGGACCCATTTGTTCACGTGTGTTTGACCAAATTCCACTTAAGCGTGACAGTGCTTTCCGAGTGACGTCAGCTAATTTAGTGATGGAATGGGTGGTAGTATTCCTAACCCGGTCTTAAAGTCTTATACCCAGAATACTCCGTTTCATAGTACTCTGGCAAACCGCGAGCATGGACCTCTGCTGATTTGTCAAAGACCATGTTTGTGAGCCATGCGTATGGATAGGAAGAATGCACTTGTCGACGAGTCTTTTCTTAAGGGACAGTGGAAGATTGCTCTTCATGAGGTATTTCATGGTCCAATAGCTCCAGAGATTATTTCTTTTAAAACAAACTATCTATTATTACCTGCAGTTGCATTTCAATGTTAGTTGAAATATTATTTTTAACAACCTTTTTCCCGCACCTTCGCCCGCGTGAATTTACGGGTGTTAAAGTTTGAACCTGAAAGTTGTATGTTTTTTCTGTCATGGCGATATTTTTTTATTCTGGATTATACACGAACACATTGGTGGTTTCAACGTTTTTTTACGAAAACAAGTATGTTTTAACTAAACTTTAAATATCCCCACGAGCCCTGTACTATCGGATGCACTTGTAAGTGAAATGTTTTACGTTGCGCACATAAACAGTGAGTATTCACAAACAAAATAATAGTTCAACATTGAAACATTGTGGAATGTACCTTTACACATCCAGCATTTTGAATTAACCTATTACCCCAGAACGAGTAGATAATACTAATTGATACTTATCCAACCAACAGAAGAGACGGTCAATCCCACGGTATAGACAAATACATGAATTTGAACAATAAATGAAATTATGACGAAAAGCTTTTAAAAATTAAGGCTTATTACAACTGGCGAAGGTTGTTATTATTTTACACATTTTCCGCATAATTGTGACCACGGAATAGTTGAGTAGGCATTTCCACTTATTTTTTTGTATTTCGTGCTCAATACTCTGAGCGTTTTCTACCATTCGCCTCTTCGTCCATCTCAACCTTGCAGCAAACACTGGCATCTGCATGCGTCTAGATAACGGCACGGGCACTTAGAATGTGCTAGACAAGTGCCGTGCCGAGATGTTTGGACGTTAACGCACTATTCGGCTTAGGCGATGAATATTCATTTATAACTAATAACAGTCATTTTGGATTGTGTCTGTATCTTAATTTGATTCTCGGTTGGATTGTTATAGGAGATTGTGTGTGGTTTACCTTACTAAGTGCTGTAAAGGTCGGATGCGTAACGCCACACATTTCACTAGATGTTTCTTCTATACACAGAATGTTTGGTTTGATTTTAAAAGTATATAATAAGCAATTATGCTTCTAATTGAATTAGAAGCATAATTGCTTATTTTTAAATAAATGTGTTCTTTTTGCGAGGTCCTAGTAGAGTCCTAACGTGGGCAAAGCAATATAGTTAGTAATTTAATTTGGTTTCCCTCTTTAATTTAGAGAGTTTTGATTTAAAAAAAAAAAAAAAAAAAAATAAATAAAAAAAAAAAAAAAAAAAATAAAGAAAACGAGTCGAGAGAAACAAAATTTTTAACAATTACATTCTTATATTCGCAATGTTAACACTACAAGCTCTTGTTACTTCTGGACAACTAAAATGTGTAAATCAAGTAATCGACGTTATCTGGAAATGTACTCAACAGACTGGCGGTATTGCGACTTTAGACGGGAATGCTTAATCTCTGACCATGATAAAAACCAGCTCTTGATATTCGGACGGAAGATTCGGACCCCATGACTCGAAGATTTCAACCCAAATGCCTTGAAAATAAAATTATCACCAAGGTATATTATCACAAACGGCGAAAGTACGAGTATAGTACTTTCGCCGTTTGAGGTTTTCTGCAGTCTCAGCAGCAGCATCAGCACAGCACGCTAAACTAGGAAGATGGGAAGATGTAAATCAATATTCATTGACTTACATCTCAGGCTTTCTAGATACGCTACGTATGCGTACGAGGATGTATTCAGAAAAATATTGATGTTATTTAAAAATATTTCAAGGTGAATAAAAGAAGTAAAGGCAAATTGCAACACTACCTAAAAGTACCTCTCCATTATTGTGATCTCCAATCCAATAGTACAGTAAATGTAGCCGGCACAGTCCTCGTCTTCTCTTGGAATGTTGCCCGCTGAAAGGAAAACGAGCGTAAATACGTATTTGATACACAAACAATATTGCTTATGGCAACATTCTGCGATATCAAAATTTCAGGAGCAATGCTATGGTTGTAAAAGTGGCAAACAGACAGTTGTTTGAACAAAATTTATAAATATCAGGTTGGACTCAAATCTGAAATGTACCAATTGTAAACAAGGTACTTAAATTAATGCTAAATATAAGATAACTAGCTTTTGCCCGCGACTTCGTCCGCGTGAATGTCGGTTATAGTGGATGCAGACGAAGTCACGGATTAAAAAGTAGCCTATGTCCTTTCCTGGGGTTCAAGCTATTTTCATACCAAATTTCATCAAAATCGGTTCAGCCGTTTCATCGTGAAAGCGTAACAGACAGAGTTACTTTCGCATTTATAATATTAAGTATATAGTATGGATTATTATTTCTGAAAATCTGGAATTTTCGAGTAAATACATATTAAGCCAGTACTAGGCAGGGCTTTAAGCTCCGTGTTAGTACTCACGGAACAGATAAATAGAGTTATCTGTTCCGTGTTAGTATCTAATACGGGTCCATTAAGTGTGGCACTTTATAATTAAACCTTTTTCTGGCGCAAGTGAGCTTAAGTGTCTGTCAGAAGTAAGTGAGATTTAGATTGATTGTTTTCAAGTTCTGTGGTGGGAGGAGCTCGTGGCTAAGTAAAAGTCGTACGGATCGATCCGTCAAGGTTAAGTTACGCTTGCTGCGGTGGTTCTGTGGATGGGTGACCATCCATTTCATTCCGAGTTCCTATCATGCCTCAGAAAGCCCGTAAAGCAGTTGGTCCCGGCTGTCATTCGTAGATCTTTGTGTCGTTATGGGCAGTCAGAAGCCGGAAAGTCTGACAACCAGTCTTGCCAAAGGGAACCCCCGCGGTATTCAGCTGCATCCGGTTAGACTGGAAGCCGGCCCGAACACAGTTCGGAAAAGCTAGGCAGACGATGTTATCAAGTACTGTGGTAATGTTCATTAATTCTCACTATAAAGTCTTCACTGTACAGTCCACTTGTCTCTATCGACGGGCACTAAGCAAGAAAAAATCTGCTGCCGCCGCGTTCCATACGAAAATGGACCTTATTACAATCGAAAACTGATACTAAAATGGTGGACAACACACGTACTGACCAATGACGTATTATAAATAGACGCGTCATACACGAACATTAGTGCACTTTAAAATGGCGCAAACTTTTATATATATATATACCAGTAGGCACATACAATTATACAGTGCGAAGAAAAGGACAGAAGCATACAGCGTATACCTGTTAGAAGAAAATAAACATACATAATATATTTTGTTACGTCAGTTATGTGTGAATTACGAGCGATACTGACATATAGCCACAACACTGGATGGTACGTGACTAAATGAAACCCCGGCAATTGCCTTGTTTTAATATTGCCATTATTGAGCGTGGGTAACGCATCTAAGTGTATAATATATCATTGGTACTGACAAATATTTTCTTCATAGGTACATTAAGGGCATCTCCATAGGTATATCTGCACCAGTCTGGCATTAAATTATTTAACTATCATAACCCTAAGCTTGTCTAAATATCAACGTCGTATTCGGACGTCCACTTTGCAGATTCACCAGTGGGTCATCGGCTTAATTGCGAGAAGCCACGCCCTTCGTATGTTGTGATCTCAGTTACCCCAATATATAACAGGGTGATGGTCGGCCGTCGCTTCATGTCATACCCACACTTCGTCACCTAGGTATCGTTATCACCTAGTGATATCAGTCGGGACTGACGGCTTAACGTCGTAAGGAAATATGGGTGTTAATAGGGGTTCTCCCATTTTGTTTGTTAATAGAAATTGTAATAGGTATATGGATTTCGGTTTTGGTTGTTTTTGTTCAAAAATGTAATAGAATGTACCTGTTCAACTATCATCAATTTAATTTAACAATTTTTGGAGATCACAAATAATTACCTATGTATTTTTGTAAAACGGATATTTTTTAAACTGATGTCTTTATACGGAAAATTATGTGAAATACAGTATATTTGACGTAATTTTAAATCGTATATTAGATACAGGAGAATTTCCATTGCAAAATAGCTTTTATTTTCCAAGAGTTTCCTAAATTCCTGGATCTTTTAACTCGCTCGAAGCGTTTTATATGAATTCCATGTACGTTGGAGTCGTTGAAATACCTCAATCTTACCTTAGATTGCTTTAGATCGATTTTTGTACGTATATAAACTTAGAAGGTTATACATAGGCAATAAACCATCCGCATTTGAACACATCTGTTATTGTATATACCTACTGATGATGTATCATATTCTGAAAATAAGATAATGTATTTTAAAATATAGCACTAGACACGACTTAATAATACACGATGAAATTTCGTAAAGAAAATAAAAAAGAACCAAGAAAAAATACTACAAAGCCCAATTCTATAATAAAGTTCTAATGTTTTAAATGTTAGTCGCCTAGATTAATTACATTTTTTACTTTATCACTAACATTAATTTTATTCAAACCAGTTCCAAAAGCACTAGACCGTGAACTATCGTCTAGATTTAACATAATAGTAGTCTGTGCCCCTCGAGTCTTTAATCTCCACGTCCTATTAACCGCATCAATCTCCTCATTATAAAAAAGTTAAGTCAAAAAATATATCACAAAATGTAATACAAAACGAAACGAGAGAATCGTCAACAAATCTCATTTATGGAGTTGTTATTTTTTCAGCTTATCTTTGTTTTTTCGTACAGTAGCAAAAAATCTTGGAGAAAAAAAACATTAATGAAGAGAATTAAGCCCGGCACGGCGATGCTAAGAGGAATCCAACTAAGATGGATGATGTAATTTTCTCCTTCATTAACCCATTTACTTGGCCCCAGCAGTCAAAATAGTTCAGATGTCAACATTTGTGCTTGCATCACCGTTTTTATTACGTCATAGACCATAATTCCCAAGTGTATTAAGTTGAGGAACAATTAGTACCACTAATTGCTACCGCGTTAGGCTGGAGTGTAATAATTATATGTGTGCCTACATAGGTACGATATGTAGTGTTATTCTCGGGACGATATAACGCGATCAAAGGGACAAATTGATCGACTAGCGTATCGATGACGTGATTACTAACTCTCAATCGTCCATCTATGGGGCAAATATTATGACCATTGGTGAAACTGGGCACCCAAAAATACTACGAATAATGGGTTCATTAAAAATGTTCTTATCATTTTAGAAGAACGATGAAGTCAGTTAAATAGTTAACCCCACTTGGTTAGCGAGCGTTGGAACATGAAAATTGTTAGGTACACAGCGTGAAAATGTGTTATCGTATGTCTGAGAAAAACGATAGTTATAAATTTTATGTACCTATAGTTAATTTATGAACCGGTATACTTAAAGTGCTGTAACTGTAACACCTGAGTGGATAATTACTTATTGTAAATACAAATAATAGTAGTGTAAAGTGGTTGTACATTTAAATAGATACGTACATAATTCCCAAAGTATAGACGATACAGTAAACTTTTCATTCAAAAGGGTTGGGTAGCACTATCAATAGATTTCAAAAGGAGGTCGCAACTTCCTTTCATTCGAAATTAAGAACTACTTGAGCTGTTAAAGTTCAATAAACAGACAGAGACGAAATACGAACTTAATACTCCACAAAGGTTGGCTCTGATTTCGCTGCCTTACAAAGAGCCAGAAATATATACGCGCAAGTTGCCAATTTATTGGACCGCAATCCGTCAAGCGTAAATCCTTGCCTATCCGTAAGGTTTCCTCCATTTTCACTAAAAAAACACTGCAACTTCCTTTAAAGCAGGTATAAAAATTCCACCTAACGAAACGAGGAGGCTTTTAATGGTTTTTTAAACACTATTCTGGATACCTTTCACACATATCGCCTCAAAATGTATCGTTACTTTATTGTCTTCTAATTGCCCGTATAAGGCATGTAGGTTAAGCTATGTACATTCGAGTATCACGTTTTCAAGGGGCGGTAGCTGAGTGCGCATCGGAGATATGCCTTTTACTGAGTGAGCGTTTGAAGAGCACTCAAAGCGGGTGATGTCCGATTTGGGAAATCACGTTACTGGCCCAACCGCGCGCCGTCGATACACGTTCTATCGGTACCTTTAACTGGGTTAAATGTATGGCACGATATTTATTGGTGAAAGAAGTGATATTCGCTAGTCTTGTTATAGATTCTTATAATGCTAATATAAATAGTGCTTTTAAAACAGCTGCGGCTGTTTTTTTTAAGAATCGTTTGTGTTTTGTTTTATTTTTTTGCTGTAAAGTGTTTATTGCGTCCTTTATAAATGTTTTAATATTCTTTTATTATTTTCATATTTATTTTCAAACCACTTAACTGAATTTTAATATTTGATTTTTCTATAGGATATTTTTCTTCTGACTATAAGACATTTTTTGATTTGAAGATACCTAGTCAAAGCATTTATTTAAATTAAACCATTTACAGACACTTTTGCTTTGTGAAGGAATCGGTTCAGTTAGTCAAAAAGTTGAAGCTAGATACCTACTAGTTGCAAAACGTAGGTAGGTCTCTATGGAGAAGAATGAGCTAGAAACTTCTACTTATCAACTGTTAATATTTGATTTTTCTCAAGAATATTTTTCTTCAGACTATAAAACTGTTTTTGATTTGAAGATTGTCAAAGCATTTATTTAAATTAAACCATTTACAGACACTTTTGCTTTGTGAAGGAGTCGGTTCAGCTACTCTAAAAATTGAAGCTCGTTGCAAAACGTAGGTAGGTCTCTATGGAGAAGAATGAGCTATAAACTCCTAGTTATCAACTGGTAAGCTTTCTAGGTAAGCTACTATGTGTTGTAATGCTATTAAGAAAACTGTTCGTATTTTACACAATAGCCATATTCTGAGAAAATTGTCACAACCCCTCTTTGTCAAACTCTGGTTTAGTGCGAATATTTTACAACTTAGACCGACTTGATAGTCTAACCTCGAGGGAAATTGAATATTACAAGCAATGTTGTAATATTTTGTATTGCCATTACATAGTTATGATATCCAAATGTAAAGATAAGATGTACTATAACGCATTACCGTTAGGGTTTATGAACTGTGAAAAGGGAAGATGGTAATATTGGAGGCTGTGCAAGGTTCTTATTGTTGTAATGAATACGTACTATATCTGAGACATGATATTGTATTTTTTTTAATAATAAAATATAGCCTATAACATTCAATTAATTAGTAAACTGAGAAAAACGGATTAACTGTGAATGTAGCCGGGTTTGTCCGACTAGTTTCGATGGCCACCTTTTCCCGTTAATTCGTTTTTCTCAGTTTATAATGTGTAAAAATACTCACGATTCGTTTAATGATAAAACATTCAGAGAGGTTCATAGGTTCACGTAGGTTCCTTTTGCCGAATTAATTTTCAGAATCGGACCAGAAGTGTCGAAGATTAGCGCACGCAAACAATACATAAACAAACAAATTTTTTAGCTTTATAATGTTAGTTTACTTTAAAAATACTGATGACTAAAGGCCTCCTCACAGGTACCACAACAACATTAAGTGAACGGACGCCAAATTGTACGAAAAGTTTAATCACACAGACCACATTGCCGGCACCACATAAAACTCGTCATAGTTTTGTATTCAGTAGGAACCTATCGACTCATTTAAAATTTATTTTATATTTAACCTCTGAATAGCGCCATACCACAGAACACCAGTTAGATAAGTAATGTTACAGTATACTCTATATTACGGTATGTTATACATTTTATCGATCATCATCCCGCCTATTGCCGTCCACTGTTGAACACCAACTAGCTCGGCCTTGGGCAGCCCGCATTCATCCGCTGCCAGCCACCATATTCACATCATTGTAGGCAAGTACCACATTCACAATTCGAAGAATCAAATAAAAAGCTATCTTACTAATACGACGTGATAAGCGCTAATTATTAACAATTGCATCAATGGTCACATTGTATGAAACATTAGACTGATAAAAAAGATTGGTACAAACATTGACAAAATTAATATAATTGGGTAATTATAAAATTTAAAACACATTGATGAAACTGGCAAATTAGTAAAAATTATAAAGTTCATAAAAATAATTAAATTTACAAAATATTTTTCATGGACTTGTGAAGATCGATAAAAAAAATACATGCATTTGATAAAACTGATAGAAATTGATAATAAGAAAATTACAAAATAGGTAAAAGTTGATAAAATACATACAAAAAAGTAGCTACTGAACTTAATCCTGTGGCACTTATCATAATCATAATGCATGTTGATGCCAATTTCAGGCGTGTTAGTAACATGGCGGAGTGACGGCGCGGTGAAGTGCACTTAAGACGGCGATCGACGGCTGATAGCGACGACCATGATATTAAGACGTGGTTTGTATCCACGGATCAATGAGGTGACGTAAATATATGGACGTATTTATTTATTTAATTTGGATCGCCAACAGAGGCTACACAATATCATGCATGATAACATAGGAATGGACAAAACCAGTGTGCGCCTCCAATTAAAGGCAACCACATCATTCACATAACTAAACAGGTAAAACAACAAAAGTTTGATAAGAAAGAAATTATTAAAATTAATCTAAATACAATTTTTAAAAAATCCTCAAAATTACGATTAAAGGTAAACGGTAACAATACGGGTATAAAATAATAATAATATAATATAATACAAATTAATAAACAAATTCAAATTAAGTAAAATAACAATCAGTATAATCAATTAATAAAGTAGTAGTATAATGTAATGATAATAATAATTTTACACCCGATACCGGTGGGCTACTATTTTGTACCAATATTTCAAAATATAATATAATATGTACGGTCCCCAAAAGAGATAAGTATCCATGTCGTCGGGAATTTATAGTTGAAGTTTACTTAGAAACCGATGGGTGTTTATGAATAAAATAAAATACAATTAATACAGAATAAATAGTTCAATAATTTCATTAAATTTAATTTGAAAGCCTCCATTGTTTTTTAAGTAAACTTCAACTATTCCCGACGACATGGATACTTATCTCTTTTGGTACTTATCTCTTCACTTATATTAAATAAATAAAAATGATAATAATAAAACTAGCCTATTGTTGTAGGACTATAATAGGCTCCAAAAAAATCTCCAATCCTCCATGAGCAATCGTGGTGATCAATTCTCGTGCCTTCTCTGTATAAGAAGAGGTCTTTGCCCCTTAATGGAACATTTATAGGCTGATATTATTTTAATAAAATACTGTATTTACACACCTTATTAGAACTAAGAATTTAAATAAAATAATAGGTAACCCATTGATAATTCAGGATATATTGTAACAAGCATTTGCCCGCGACTTCGTCCGCGTGAATGTCGGTTATCGCGGATGCAGACGAAGTCGCGCATTAAAAACTAGCCTATCTCCTTCCTAGGGTTCGAGCTATCTTCATACCAAATTTCATCAAAATCGGTTCGGCCGTTTTATCGTGAAAGCGTAATAGACAGAGTTACTTTCGCATTTATAATATATACATATAAATATATTAAGAATAAAAAGATATAAAGAAGAAAGAAGATAGTATGGAAGTGTATGGATTAAGGATTTTTTTGTCTTTTCTGCTTCACACAAAACTAACTTTTGGAGAGAGCAACTAAAGTCAATCTTTTTCTTTTTTCGATCAAGTGTGCCTTTTACTTAAAAAATAAATTGAAAACAAAAATTGACATTGACTTTGACTTTTAAAGAAAAAAAAATATCTCACAAGTTCAATAGCCGCCTAGTCTAATTAACAAATCAAGCCTAGGATAGCTCAAAAATATTCCCTGTTAAATTTATACAACCTTTTTGTACCTAATTGGAATAAGTTGAAGGAGTCTTTTTAATGAACATCTCTAAAGAATTTTAAATTGCTTGATTCAGAACTGTCATGATTCAGACGTGGATAAAGAATTCACATTTTTTTTCTACCTTTTCAAGCAATATGCATATCGTTTTTTGCTTTTCAAGGAAACAGAGAGCCATTTACTGTACACATTTTAAGATATATGTATCGTGAAAGACGGCGATAAAGAGAAAGCCTTCGTAATAACGCGTGTATTATTGACACAAAACCAAATTAAGCCCCTAGACCCCAATAAGGGTCACATTGCCAGGGTAAAATGAGGTAAAAAACGGGTAATATCTCCTGTTAAACTTCCCGAACAACTCATAAGAAGTAACTGAGTAAAATAGGTTAATATGGTGCTTGAGTTGAGGTAGCATCCCGCATTATTTGCTGCACTCCCGATATTTTATGTTTTAAAAATTCACCTCTTCTCTTGAATGAGGCTAGTAAAAGAGTTATCAGTTTACCTACCAATAAAAATAACTACGAACGTTAAACTAAATTGGTTTTAATGAAGTTAAGGAAGTTGCTTTTTTGCAAATATTTTGTTTAAGATGAGAGTACACTAGAATAGAGCATTTAATTTTAACAGAACATCGGATCGCTCTCATGTGTAAGGCCTGACTCTACCAAAGCGGAGAGGAGAGGAGATGTCTCGAACAACCAATCGGCTGGCGTTATTTTCACATCTCACCGCTTAGTTTCAACGCAATACAGTCCCATTGGTTGTTTTACCAGTCATCTCGTCTCCTCTCCTCTCCGCTTCGGTGGAGTCGAGATTGAGCACGACTCTCGACGCTTTGTTACTATGTACTTGATTTATAAAACAACAAGCGAATTTGTTTAATATTTCATCGAGCAAATACATGAGCGCGGGCAACCTGCAAATCTGACATTTCAACGAAGAGTAATGCAAAATAATAAGGGATGTAACAGGTAAATGCTCACTCTGCTTCAGCGTTAGAACACAGCGTCGAGCATTCGTAGGATGTTACAATACAATGCTTTTTCATTTAGACTTGTTTGTATTGTACCATTCGGAAGCACGTGACGTTACATCAAAACCTTTAGAACAATGCTTTTATTACTGTTAACCTTAGATCAATAATAATCTAAGCTGTTAACATAACCCTGTCTTTGCTGTGGCGCAGTCGGATAAGAAACCGATGACCCGAATAGAGGGTTAACTAAACTTGTCAGAAACAATTGACAAGCTTGGTGACAAGATTGGCGTAAAACGGAAAGAAAATGGGAGAAAGCATCTTGTGATGCCAGAGACCGTTGTAGCACTGATAGTTTTTGGGCAGTTAAAAACAGGTTTTATACACCCCAACTCCAACTATAAAAGCAGGTATTTATTTATTAACACGCCCGTCTATACCATGCTTCCACAGATTGAGTGCGAGCCTGATTGGTTTACCACAACTACCGATTACACTACAGAACTTGTGGCTCCACGACCAACTTTACGCTACACGTTTCGGAACTAGTAAGCAGTGTTTAATCCAATCAGACGTTGATAAACAGCAAATCTGAATCGGAACTATACAACACTGTACGAAGAATTGAGTTGGAACCTGCAGCGAGCAACTCCTTGATTCTGAATCATACAGTTTGTCATTGGGATTACATGTACGCTTTACAGATTAGTTATGTAAAAGTCTTTATATTTGCGATTTTTGGTGATAACAAGTCTTACACATATTTTATAGAAACTCAAAAATCTTTCACTTAGGGATACACTTTTAATTAAACAATATCAGAACTTGAATAAAACATAATATGTGCAGTCGGTACAGTGCTAATAAATTAAAAATCTTTAGAAAAAAAAATACATTATAAATCATAAATACAGGATCAGTCACACAAGAAATATTGTTGCAAGAAATTCGTCAATGGTATAGTATCATTCGTTTATGACAAATGTATTTAAGTTGCGTTTAAATTGGGTCAAGTTTAAATCTTTTATGTCATTTGGTAGCTTATTAATATTTTATGGAGCCATGCAAAGTATGCTCTTGTACATAAGGGCGGTTTTTGATCTTCTTATGCATAATACATGTCGATATGTTGATCTTTTAAATCGATAACTTAGCTCTGAAATTTTTTGAAATAAATCTTAGTATTTTTCACAAACCATACGGTCTCGTAAATGTAAAGACACGGCAGCGTTAATATTTAGAGAGATGTAAAATGTGATTTGCAACTTTCTGTTGATTTAAGATTGCTTAAGGACTTAATGCACGTCTTTGATGCTTTAAAATATCACGCTTTTTCCATGAATTTGCCCAGACCAGATATTCCTAAACTTTAAGACAGCAGAGCACTGCAAAGCCCTATTACACTATGCAACCCTAAATGAAATGATTATAAATAAGACACTTCAATAGAAAGAATGGAAATATTTCACCGTGATATCAATCAGCTGCTTGGTCTTTTCCCAGGTACACATAATTATGTTGGGGTCGAATTTCAATCTAACCGGATGCAAGCTGAATACCAGTGTTTTACATGGAGCGACTGCCTACACTCTGTCCACTGGTTTAATCGTTTTTTGACAGCTGCAACTAGTGAACAATATTTATATTTTTTGTAAAAACTGATACGCATACCTGTATTATAATGTCTGTAAGAGGTCATAAATAAGATAATCCAACAAGATTAGGCAGTTTATATATTTGTTTTATAACACGTTTTAAAGTTAACTCAAGGTAATTGGGAATAATTACATTATAAGGCAGCTGTCAAAAAACCAATAACCCAATGGACAGGGTATAACTACCAATAACGACTGTCAAAGATTTACAAATGATAACCGGGATCAATGGCTTTACGTGCTTTTCGAGGCACGAAGGGATCTCTGTATGAAAGGGACACAGCAAGAATTACAATTTATTCACTGCCATAAACATAATTTTTAATCTATTCGGTTCAATATCGAAAAGTTCTACATCGCGCTGATAGGATAATACAATGTTTTTGTGTTGTGAAGCGCTAATGTTCGATACACCAACAAATTGTTGAACTCCTATTCAAATTCAAATTCGGAACACCGCGTACGCACACATACACCTCATCGTCGATATTATATTAAGATCCCTCCTTTGTTGGACGAATACTTGTGGAGAATTAAGGTAATAGAGAACTAGCAAATCACGTTACGCCCCGAGCTATTACGGCATCCTCGTCCCACCTAAGTGTATTACGGGCTATTTATCGTGACATTGAGACCATCGGCTCATCACGGGCAGTCATTGGAAGACTGACAGGCGGCCATGATTGCTTTCTTAATAGACTCTTTATTGGTAATCAGCGAGGTGGTGTGAAGTAATTTGTAGGTTATTATTTGTGGTCTTTGTTGTAAGTAGTAACTATTATTAATAAGTGTCATTGTTTTGTTTTTCTTTTGTACCGGACACTTTATCAACTAAGACTAGAATTTTCTTAGAACTCAGTCCCATTTACGAAATTAAAATTAGTCTGGTTTGTTATTTCCAAAAATAAATCATATTCATCAGATATTTACATTCGTATTTGAATCATGAATAGTATTTCTGAAAATCGCTATTTTTTATACACTTTAATCTCAATAAACTATTCAATTTGCAAACAGTAAGTTTTATCTAGTCTTAATACGGTAATGAACATAACATTTTTTAAACAAAGCCATATTTTTACAAAAGAAGACGTGTTAGCTACTTGTAATTCCATGCAAGTTTCAGCGGTCAAGTAGGGGAGTACCGTCTTTTGTTTTTTTAAGTTAAAATGACCAAAGTCGATGCGATGGCCGACCTGTCACTGACATTATGCACTGCGAATGACAGCTTTGCGTAGATTTGTTTGCTTTGTTTTGGTAAACTCTTCATATACATTAAAATTTTCGTCATCTTATTCTGGAGGGTTTAGTAACACGTAACGTATTTTGATATATTTTTAAATTGAAAATATTCGTTTCGCACGTAATATATTTATTTAGTTTGAAGACTTTATTCCTATCAATGTGTAACCATAGATATCCGAATGTGTAACACTAGACTTAGTGTTTGTTGTTTAAAATTAGACCAAAATGGTAAACATTTTGGTCTAGTTTTATCTAACAAGCACTCTAGTGCCACTTATTATAATTTTACAGTGTAGGATAGTCATAATTATTTTCAATTCTAAAATCGCTAGACGGTCGCTCTCGTTCGTCTTGCTAGACGTTAGGCTTATAGTGTTAATGAGGTGTAAAGAGGTGTAGGACCTTTGAACACTCTAAGCTTAAAACTAAAACAGCATTTTTTTACATATGAATTCAAACTGTATAATACTTCTGTATGCCGAGTTTACATTCAAATGTGCATGTAAATTATTTACACAAAAGAAAATGCTGCACAATCAGCAATGTATATATTGCTCAAAAGTATCTTTTGTGCATTTTTAAGCAATAGAATAAAGTTATGACTATTGCCAACTATAGTCAAATCAAAATGAATGTCCAAAATAGCGAGACCGACAATTCTTGTAATGTCATTTAGATTCATGGTGATTGGTGATTCGGTGGCATTGCCCAGACAATGTGAGGAATCACGGAAGCGTACCAAACTATGAGATAACGGACATTCGCGTACTATTGCGCACATAAGTGCATACACGCTCGAATAGAATGTGCTTAACTGGACGTAGGTATCTTAGAGTTCGTGTGAGGTCATAAAATTTAATCATGTTCTTAAGTTATATGGCGTCTGCCTGGTTTTGTTTATCGGGTTATTTTGAACGAACTTTCAATTGCTATCTACTATGGTAGGAAGGTAATGAAAAAAGTATCTATTTACTGTACCTATAACTTTTATAAAATAAAAAGTTGTTAAAACGTACCAATTTAAAATACTGAATTTCATTTTAAATTCAGTTAATTTCCTGGTGTAGTCTAAGCAGGATATTAATTAGAAGCTTATAAGAACCTTTTTACTATAGGTATAGATAGAACAAAGCTTCTTATTCGAACTGAAACAGAAAATTTTCTTTTTGACATAGAAAGAGCACGATAATATACGACACGGACGGAATAGACGACACGGTTGGCGCAGTGGCTGAGCGATCGACTGCTGCGCAGCGTGTTGCGGGTTCAATTCCCGCCCAGGGTAAACATTTACTGTGTGATGAGCACTTGTGTTTGCCTTGTGTCTGGGTGTTGTTTATCTATATACCTATATATGTATTTACAAAAAAAAAATGTGTATTTGTGTATGTATATCAGCTGTCTGACACCCATAGTATAGGGTCTCCCTAGTTTGGGGTCAGATGGCCGTGTGTGAAAATGTCCCCACACATTATTATTATTAATATAGGTATTAAAACAAATTATGACAATATTGCAGAAAATATTACCTTGAGAATTTACCATTGAAATCAAGGATATTGACCCGATTGTATATTACCCTACATGTACCTATGTAAAAATATCTACACGATTATATTTTTATAATCGGCACTAAAAGGACAAAAAACATGACCAAAAAACCACATTTACGATGGAGTTAAAAAGCCAAACCCTCTTAAACAGTTGAGAACTTCACAAGGTGTACCGACCCGTAACTCCTGCGTCTTGAAGACATCTTATAAAAAGGAAGATACGGTCCGGAACAAACAAACGTATTGCAATGTCTTCGCTAGAATATACGACTTAGGTACCAGGCGTACAGAAGTATAGTGGACATTCCTTTGTAATATGTTCAAGTACCTATTTTTAAGTAGAATTTATTTAGCGATTTAATTCAAAGGTTAAAGAATCTATGTAGTTATTTCAAAATTACTTGGTATATATCACGCGTATAGTGTAGTTTTCTTTGAAACATTTATGAGCATTTTCATACTTTCTGCTAATGATGAAATCCTGGTTCCTACCGTTTCCCAAAATAAAAACATTGACATAAATGTATCGTATTTTTTGTTAACCTCTATCGATTAAGTATTACTTTAATTTAATTAACACACTGGTACCGTAAGTAATTATGAAGCAAATAAGTTTTTCTTGTTTAGAAAGATTACTTAGAGTAGGACCACAAAAGAACTACTGATGTGGAAATCTTTAAAACATTTACTATGTAGTGTTCACTTCGTTTTCTTTTATAAAGAAATTCAAAGGGACTTTTGTATTCTATTTTGACCTAGTCTAGACCGAAACCATTAGAGTCAGATTTTTATCACCTCTTCTGCACAATAATTTAACGATTGCTGCACTAATAGCATTGATAAAGTTTACAACTGTTTTACCAATTTAACAGTGATAAATTTTTCGAAGGAGCTTTGAAGAAAAACATTTTCATTTCTAATAGGTAAATAATACCTATATCATAAACAAATATTTATTATTAATCTAAAATTGTATAGAAAAAACATCGGTTACAAATTAATTTTGTAAAAGATTATAGAGATACAATTTTTTCTATAAAAATATGAAATTTATCAAAGTAATTTCAATTTTTTCAATATTCATAATATAGGTGCTCAGCGTATTTGTAGAAGTTAATATACCTATTTTTCAAATAAATTCAGCGAAAGTGGCCATTAAGTATATTAATAAGAATTTTAAACATGATGAACTTAACCATCGAGCTTTCACTCAGTCATAAACAAAGTGATTTCAGGAAAGCCACTCAACACCGTCTTGTTGGTGATGTCCTAGGGCTTGAGCAGAGTAGTACTCGGTTTATTTACCAGTACAAACAGAAGAAATGTCCCGACGCTTCAACTTTGTAGTGTAGTGATGTGCTTAAGGGACAATAGAGTACCAAGAGGCGAGAGGTAAATTCAGGAAGAGGTTTGGGTTAAAACGACTCGATTTAAATGAGAAAATGTAAACGTCGAAACCTCTATAAATTTCTGAATTAATTTTATTATAGGATTGTAAATATTATACTGTAAGTAATTTATTTATGATATCGGCAAGTCTTTTCTAAATTAAAACGATCACTATGCCTGTTTTCATACAGAAATATAAATTTTGGAGGGATGAAATTGATACAAAGATCACAGAAAGGTTAACTTATAAAATAAATAACTCAAATTCCATTCTATTTTCGTCCAGATATGATACATTATTGACCTACTTATAGTAATTAATATTCATAGGAAAAACCAAATTCATATTTCCATCAATACTAATATTATAAGTAAATGCGAAAGTTTGTTACGCTTTCACGACTAAATGGCCGAACCGACTTTGATGAAATTTGGTATGAAATTAGCTTGAACCCTGGGAATGGACATAGACTACATTTTAATCCGCGACTTCGTCTGCATCCGTAATAACCGACATTCACGAGGACGTAGTTTCGGGCACAAGCTAGTCTTAAATAAATTGGCTTTGCGGTATTCGAAAATGTATTAAAATTCCAAAAAGGTTAGGTTGTGTGTTTATGTTTGACAATAAACGTACTTTGGTCACGTCTCGATGATATCTTAAGATTCAATTTTATGGTGAACTTCGGGTCTGACCGCCGACCCGGATAGGATTCTAACAGACTGATAATGGTGACGAATTTTATGTATGAATGCGGCATTAGGTGGTGTTTATTATTTTTTATTATGTAAGAATTCGTGAGTGTAAGAATACATTACGTGGTGTTTATTAACCTATGATGTAAGAATGCGTGTTTAAACCGCACGTTCAAGTTTAATGAGTCTTCCCCCTTGTCATATTATGTGTACAAATTAGTATAACTTCTTTCACCTAGTCTGTGTTAGTTTATAAAATATACTAGTTTTCAGTTTTAACCAGCTAGAACTAGGTGTAGGCGGTAGCAGTTGGTTAAACTTAAGTGTAGCCTTTTTTTTTTGGCGGTGGAACTCTTCATGGACGTTCTCCATCGTGGGGGTGACGGAGGGGCATGCCGGACTCTTACCTACCTTAAAGAGCGGAGTCTCCTAATACAGGCATCTATTGCTTAAAAGGAGGCTTCAATCTCAAATATTATGTTGTACAACATGAGGTAATCAAATAAACAATTTTTTTTTACCGTGTAAAACCATCGCGGTGTTCCACCTCTGCCAATGACCGAGGGTGCGAGATTCGCATAAGCATTCACCGCTCCCCCGACAGCACAGCTGGTCCCACCTCCCAGTGCGGCCATTCCCATAACGACTGCACCCACTCTAGAGTGGCGTGCGTGGAACACTGCGCCGCCAGTCGTGTGGGTTACGCGAGTCGCATTTCCCATTCCGCCCTCAGGGCCCGGTGGAGCTCAGACCGCCGTACCTCGATAACCCGGGGCAGGGTTTTCTTGACGCGCTCCTGCGCCTCCCCGCGCCACTGATATAGTGACGTGAGTGCTCTCACCTCCAGGTCCCAAGGCGGGGATCCAGCCAACAGGGTGGCCGCCTCGAATGAGATCGTGCGGTACCCTCGAACAATACTGACGGCCATTGCCCTCTGCGGCCTTCGCAAAATTGCAATGTTGCGGGCCGTCAGGTTGTTCGCCCACACAGGCGCCCCGTAGAGCGCCATTGACCGCACGATACCCATGCGAGCTCGGGACTTGGGCACCCTGACTTGGTTATTTTTTACCAAACCGTTGAGCACAAAAGCACAAAAACAGACAATTTAACCGCATGTAACCAGCTGCACCTAGTTGTAGCCGGGTAAAACAAGGTGTAGCCTCACTTCGGCTATTAGTCGTAACTCGGATATCTGTGGCCGTAATATACATAAACGGAAAATGATTTCGATGCTGAATAGACAAATACTCAAGAGGAGCTCGTGGCTAAGTAAGTATAAATCGATCCTTAATTAAGTTATACTTGCCGCGGTCGGTCTGTGGATGCGTGCATTTCCCCCCTCCGTGCCTTGAAAAGTACGTAAAGCCGTTGGTCCCGGCTGTAATTTGTAGATGTCTGATAGTCGTTATATGTAGTCAGAAGCCAGAAAGTCTGACAACCAGCCTTACCAAGGGGAATCGTGTTACCCAGCCACTTTATTGTGGTAGTCAGGCAGGCAGTTAAGCTGGATCCGGCTAGACTGGAAGCGTAGCTTAGACGCCACTATAGTTGGAAAAAGGCTAGGTAAATGATTACTGAATAAGTATATGCAATTTTGTCGCCATATCCTGTGTTTTAAGTTTTACAGGAATTTGCTATGGTGTAAACAAAAAATCTGTGGTATAATATCTCATTGTAATTTGTGTGTTTAGAGTGAAACAATTTATTTCAATTTTATAAATATACAATATTTGCACGTACAATAAAAAATGAAAAACCTATAACTATTAAACAAAAAATAAAGTAATTTAATAAGGCATCAAAAAATTCCTCCACATCGCCGTCATCTGGGAACATTCCCAGATGACAGCGATGTGGAGGAATTTTCACACATGCGAAAGAGACTGGCTCCGCCCAAAGTAAAAACCAGCTCTTGGATCACGGGAAGTGTCAACTAACCTTTTGGAAATTTCCTTAAAAAGGAGATGAGCACTCGGACCCCACGACCCGAGGGTCTAACCCCTAACGGCTCGAAAATAAAGTTATCAGTATCTTTAAAGTGAATAAGTAAATGCAATTTGGAAGTCACTATCACTTTATCTTTATCTTCTTTACATAATATAAAACAAAGTCGCTCTCGTTGTCTTTTGTTTCAGCCAACGCACAGCTCGAAAACAAACGAGTGAGTGAGAACGCATTAACATCACGGGAAAATTGGCGCGTGGAAATTTCACAGAACTTGTTCCAGGCCAAACGTGTTTTTGAAAAAGCCTTACAAGTTTTTAATAACAATGTTGGTATTTTAGAATCTTCATTACATGTGCAAGGTTTCTTTGAAGCTGTTTTTTTACTTTTTCAATGTATGAGTGCATTATGACCGGCCTAAGTTCAGATAAAATTGTGCAAAAAAGCTGATTTTCGGACGTGTTTACTGAATTTGTTTAAAAAAAAAAGTTTATTTTTGGCTTCATACAAACCTAGATTTAAACCACAAGATACCTGTGTGTTAAAAATATTTGGAAAATAATTTGTTATAACGCCGCGTTAACGTAGCGTTTGTATGAGAAATAATACGGATTGGGCGCTTCTTAGACTAACTCATACAGCTGTTTATGTAGTACCTACCCAAATAATGGCTATAATTTTCAGTCTTATTATTAAAGGTAAAATTGAAGAATTTGATAATAAACGTTTGAGAGGGAAAATTACCATAGCTACAAAAGTTTGGTGCTCGCAGTAAAAAAAAAACAAAACTGCAAGATTGCTTACCTATCTCCATCCTTCACGACTCTCGTAGAAAAAAAATGGAAGGTCCGTACCAAAACTCGTAAATCACAAATTTTTCATAACCATATTCAACTTCAATTACTTTTTGCGGAAATGTGTATGTAGTTGCAGCAATAAAAAATCTCACTTATCGTGGCAATTCCGCGTATGCAGCCCCGATTGTTCGCTAGTCCCGTGCCCAGCTGGTTTGTATTAAACCAATAAATATTCATTATGAACTTGCTTAATTTCGTACAACACTATTTTACTATTTCACTAATTTAAGCTTAACGGGCTTTTGTGGCCGAATGTTTAGGAATTGACTTTAGATTGGTTTTGGCCGAGTGTTATTGTTGTGATTTTTGGTGTAATTGGAATGATAAAGGGGGCTCGTGGTTAAGTAAAACATGTCCGTGGATGGGTGCCCATTCATTTCATGCCAAGACGCCTCCGTGCCTCGCAAAGCACGTAAAGCTTTGGTCTTCACTGTCATTCGTAGATCCTTGACAGTCGCTATGGGTCTGAAGCCGGAATATCTGAGTAGGTTAGTACCTACTCAGATTTTCAGATTTTTGTCTTACCAAGGGGTATCGAACTACCCAGTAACTTGGTTCGGAGGTCAGCCAGACAGTCGCACCATGTAAAACCTATATGATGGGATGATAAAAAAATTTAACCTAAAAGGCAACCGCCTTCAAAAAGTAAAAAACAACTGTCAATTCGCAAGTCGGCGGCTTTTTTTGCTTGTTGTTTTGTATTGCCACCGACTTGCAAATTAAAGGTTATTTTTTACTTTTTGAAGGCGGTAAAAAGTTTATTTTTCCGCTTTTTAGTGCCTACTTCTTGTCATATAAATTAATTAAGAAACGGTGACACCAATATAATTCAGTCATCCCTTAATTTTCTACCCTTAGGGGTGGAATATTTTCTTGACCTTGAATTTATATGGGACCAAATTTGGTAGGTACATACTATCAATTAAAAAAAGAATCATCGAAATCGGACTAGACTGAAAAAAGTTACGCGTGGTCAATATAAAAAAAATGGTCATAACATAAAACTACTGGATCGAACTATGTTAAATTTTTATGGGACCAAATCGCAATTATTTCGCATCAAACTAAAGAAGAATCACGTAAATCGGATCATAAATCTCAGCGTAATCGGTGTACATAGGAACATAAAAAAACAATACCAATCGAATTGAGAACCTCGTCCTTTTTGAAGTCGGTTAAACACCAATTAATGTACGTACGTTACGGATTTTTGGGTCCATTTAATATCTGTACGAGAATACTTATCAAGAAGTAGACCTTCTGTAAGGCATTCTATTATCCTTTACCATTCATTACTTAGTACATGTCCTAGATTCAAGAAGATTTAAGTTTAGACTTAATGAATTGGTTTCGTACTTCACTACAATTATTTACTCTTGTTTCACCTTTAAATTGTGTCCTCTTTAGAATCCAAAACGATAATTATTATAGTTTCATATTTAGTTTCCACGTAGGCGTAATAGAAATGTTTATCTTTTTCACGGCTTTGGTCGTATTTCGTACTAATCTCGGAATTATGAGCATAAAGCTCGTGAACAAAATGTGCTGGGCGAGATATACCTGCACGTTTAGTAAACAATTGAGGTCATTCAACTTAGAGTAAAAACGATTTTATGGGGATTATAATAATACCAGCCTATATTGTCTGCCTCTTCTCATACGGACAAGTCATGGGGCATTGTGACTTTTTTTATCTTTATTTATTTATGGGGGCTTTGTCACACAGTGATAATGTCACCCCCATAACAAAACAAATTTTCAACTTAAAACTACCAAAGTTTAGTAGACATCTACGTATATAATTATAATGTACATCAGAGTAGAAAGGCATTATAGTGCTGTCCCTGATCTCTCTGATAGATAGCGAACAGCAGTTGGCATATCGCAGTTGCAGCAGCAGTTGACTTTTTCGATTCATATAAAGGTACTTGCTTTTGCCGGCGCCATCGTCCGCGTTTGTCGGCCATCGGATGCAGAGGAAGACACGGATTAAAAAGTACCCTATGTTTCCCAGGGTTCAAACTATCTTCTTGCCAAATTTCATTAAAATCGGTTCAGCCGTTTCATCGTGAAAGCGTAACAGACAGAGTTACTTTCGCATTTATAATATTAAAGTAAGTATGGAAGTAATTACCTGCTTTATACCTACGTTTATCCTCGACATCAATGAAGAAAACATCGTAAGGAAACCAGAACTTTTTAATGAATACTAGCGGGCCCGGCAGACGTCGTCCTGTCCTTAAAATAAAAAAGTCCTACGGCTCGACTGCAGTGCCGCCTACCGGGTCCAATTGTGATTCTAAACCATTCTCGAATCCACTGGAACACACACAAAAAATTTCATCAAAATTGGTCCAGCTGTTTAGGAGGAGTTCACTTTCATACACACGCACAGAAGATTCTAATATATAAGATAGGTTCGAAATCGCCAATCCGCCTTGATAGTGATAGTGTGAGACCACTCTTGCTCAAGGTGGATTTGAGATTAATTTTGTGACTTTTGTCACGTTTTACTTAAATATTTCTGTTTTTTTTTTCTTTTGTCAGTATTATTATTGAAGGTTCAAAACTATATCTGATCTAATGTAACAATGTTGATATTTGATTTTTATATTTCGGTGCAAATTTTGTTAATTGCAATTAACATACCTACCAAGATTCTTTTTGGTGTAGGTAATTGAAATGAAAAAGGGGCTTTTACTTAGCCTCCGGGCTAAGCAAAAGCCTCTTTTTCATTCACACAAATCCAGCGGTCATGGTTAAGCTACGCTTACCGCAGTTGATCCATGGATGGGTGACCATCCATTTCAGTACCTACTTCCTCTTTTTTGTCGAATTCTTCTCATCATCTCGTTACGTGACGTGCATCTCGCACGTCAACCTAGGAGGTTGTCGGCTGCTTAACCGGACTTTCCTGTGGTGCCTTAAAAATATTATTTTTAGGGCCTCCAGCCAGGGCAAAATAACTTACAAACTACGCGACTACACGCTAAGGGCACCCCCTGTGGGGTACGAGCCTCAGGTTAGGGCGTCGCTGGGGGAAGACAGCAAAGGGACAGGCTGGATCGGAATACCATTATTTAGGGACGAATATTAAGCTACAGGCTTAGCGGCAGCTTAATTCGACCTACTTCTTCCGAGTTTTTGGAAGCATATATATTACGGGTGTCCTTCTGACTACCGTTACTGGTGGTCAAAACCTTAAAGTCAGGTCTTTAGACAAGTCATGCCAAGGGGTATTGTGTTACCCAGTAACTGCAGGTTATGGATGTCCGATTAGCAGTCGCTCCATGTACAACTCTAGTATCTAACTGCATTCGGTTAGACTAGAAGACAATCCTAACATAAATAGTTAGGAAAAGGTTAGACAGGTGATGGAAAACAGACGAATTTCCAAAAACTCCTTTCTTAGTGTTCCCCTTCATCAGAAAAAGAAGCAGTGTGTAAAATTTCACGTTCCTGGTTCTAGTAGTTTCGGCTGTGCGCTGATACGTCAATCAGTCGGGTTCTCCCTTTATATTTATAGATAATCTTTATTTGCCATTGATGCGCTACGAAAAAGTAGGTAAATAACAACATGTCATCGTACCACAGAACCCCCTTGGACTTTGTGAGTGGCACTCACAATACGAGCTGAACTGTCCAATTGCCAGACACAATGTTTATAGTTAAACAATGACAACATGACTCTAGGCGTCATGTCAACAGTTAAGCGGCAATATTCATTCTCGTACTAATAACAGTTTTTTTATGAAACTCATACATAGTAAATAAAAGTGTTGCTGTCGATCCACTCACAGAAAAAGAAAATGACTTTCTCCACTACCCACAAAGAACACACAAGAAAATTGATTAACAAAAGAACATTAATTAAAACCCTGTTCTAAATAGAAAACTCACTCATGTGTACATTGAACTACCCACACACATAGTACATAGATACCACGTTATAGTACACTGTAGTGAAAGTATATAAAAAGTGCTCCCTCAAGGAAAGTGTTTGGTCCGGAAAGGAAATTGAAAATCCGGTTTGTTCAGTACTGTTTCGCTTTGCAGCACTACGGAATATCATAAGTGTTGTAGCTACACAAGCTTTTTCAGTTAGGTGGCTGGTGTTCAAATAATGGCGGAAAATAAAAAAAGAAGACTATGTTTTTATCTTGGGGCTTGTGCCACAAATAAGACTGAAAAGATTTAATAGAATCTACTAAAATAATAATAATAATTTCATTTATCAGGCAACTGTGGCCCATAGATAAAATATACAAAATAATCTCAAATAACAGTAAACTAATAAAAATAAAACTTTATCAACTATAATTAAATATATCCTATTTCACACGTAAAGTTGGCGTCGTATGTTTCAGCAGGTAGCCGACCTCGGAAGCGCCGGAACACAACACCTTTCGGCCAAAATTCCTCCTTCGTGAAGATCGACAGATGTTCAGTTGGTACTCTCACCATAAAGGAGTTGAAGTTCACATTGTGGTTTGAGGCCAACCGCTCGACCCTCAGAGTAAAATTCCAAACCAACCTATAATCTTTCAAATGTGTCACATTACTAGTCAACAATATCAGTATAACCGCCACTACGAATTATTAGTACCGACTCTATGAAATTACGTAAGAAGTCTGTCATGTAGTCATGACCATGGGGCCTGGGCACATTTTGGTTTGTCATCTATACATGACTGTAAAGGTTAATGTATATCCCAAACTTGTGCATAGAATAGATTTAAATCTACAGTACGGCCGACAAATCTTGAAGTTAGCTGTTTGGCTGCGCAATGGATCTTTTAGGAACGAAATTGTCTACTGCGCAGCTAATCGGCTAACTTCAGGACCGCCAAGATACGTCGGCCGTACTTATTAGCGTTAAATAATAATATGTGGGGACATTTCACACATGGCCTTCTGACCCCACACTAGGCAGACCCTATACTATGGGTGTCAGACAGCTGACTTACATACACAAATACATTTTAAATACATACATATAAACAATATTCTAAATCCAAAATTATTAACAACAACAACTTTGAAAAATAGGAAAAAAATTTACTAACGTCATTCCTTTTGACAGAATTAATCCCAAATGTTTCTATGTGAAATATGGGAGTTTATAGACATTATCATTTATTCGTCAGTTTCTCATCAAATCAAGGCAACAACACTATTTTTGTAATATTTTCATTTGACGTTTCCAAGAAGTTCGCACGATAAAAATGACGACTGTTGGGTGAACTCTAGTATGGAACGTCCTTAAGGTTCAATTTCCTTCAAGGCTTATCTGCAACATCTATGAGTGTGGAGAAAAAATAGTATGATGATACGTACATAGAAGATATAAGTCTATTTCAATAGCTCTGAGTCAAAATAATATTAACTACAAGAAAAAGCCGTACTTTTGCTAACTATCGTCAGAAAGGCTGAATTAGTATTTGGTGGGGGGTAGGGCCCTCCTCTGGTGAGAATGGCAACGGTCTATCCGCATGCAACTGGCTAATGGCAAATGACTATGTATCGCCGCTCAAAGACGAGTTATGGTTACCAAATAGACAAACGATCAATAGGAAGGTTGAATCTTGTATAGTAATAAAGCATACGCAGTACCTAAGCAAACAGTATATAAACTGGTATTTCTAATACCTAATAAGTTGCCAAAATCCATAGTATTTCAAATTGAAAAAAAAAACTGTAAACAAATAAAATATGTACTAAAAAAGCATTTCCTAAGCAAGGTAGCAACTGCTTAACTGTAAAATCTTTAATTATATGTAAGATTATAGTTAAGTTTAAGTGGATTTCAAATGTATGAAAATTGTTCTGAAATAAACAGATTTTATTATTATCACCATTTATTAATTATATTTACCTATAAAATACATTTTTAAATATTAATAAAAAATAAAAACATTAAAAAAAATATAAAATATATATATATATATATATATATATATATATATATATATATATATTAATTATTATTATTATTATTATTATTATAATATATATATTATTATTATTATTATTATTTATGGGGCAGACCGTCACCATTCTTATCAGAGGAGGGCCCTACATTCACTAAATACTAAATCAGTCTTCTTAGCGGTAGTTATCACAAGGGCTACTATAGGTATCAAGACATCTCTCAAATTGTTTAAGTTAATATTTTAGAAATTAAGCCCTTATTACACTTAGCTAAATTAAGTCGACAAAATTCAGTCGCTACTGAATTCAGTTAAGTGTAATCGCATTCAGTAAGTAAGTAGTAGTAGGTAGTAAGTAGTAACTGAATTTAGTCGACTTAATTTAGCCAAGTCTAATAAGGGCTTTAACCGGGGGCTCGGGCTAGTACGTATTCGATGACCGGGGTCGTCGGATACAGTTGAAGTTTAATTAGAAACCGGTGGATTTTTTCGAAAGAAAAAAAAAATGAATTAATGGGTAACTGTTTATTCTCTATTAATCTTGTTTTATTTCATTTAAACGCCTCTTTCGATTTTTAAATAAACTTCAACTATATCCGACGGGGTTTGCTACTTATTTACTTTGGTGACTGTACTTTCTAAGTTTGTCCAGGACATCACTGATATTATCGGTGAAGGTAATATCAAAAAATTAGCCTGAAATCGGCAGTCCAACTTGAGTAAATGTGGTGATCAGTGATCATGTCTTTTCTGTATGAGAAGATGTCATTAAAGAGAAGAAGAAGAAGATGTTATTGTGTTGCAGAGGGACACTAATAGACTTGCATTATTATTATGGGTACATAGTTATTTCCAATCGTAACATGCTATTCCTTGGAAACAAAATAATTAAGTTTGCTTACCGACGTAATTGATTTTAACAAAATAATGCCGGTTTGCATAATGTTATCAGCACGTGTAACATTAAGATATCCTTTATTATATAATAGATACGTACCTTGGATTTGATAAGAGTGATGAATGCGGTGTTGTCATAACGAGCTGTATTAAATCTAATCTAGATAAGAACGTCATACAAATGCATGTATATAGTATAAAGTTATCCTTTGTGATATGTGTCTGGTAAGTACTGATTGCCAATAGGACCAGGACTTCTACCACATTGTGATTTTATCATTTTACTTACTTAAAAACACACGTGATAAAACTTGAACGTAAGAAAAAAAATTAACAATGAAATGCTTACAAGTTAACGATGAAAACTAAGTTATAGACTTCTAAAAAAAGCAGCCAAGTGCGAGTCGGACTCGCTCATGAAGGGTTCCGTAGCAACAAGTAGCATAATAATATAAAAGTTTATTTTTATTTTTATATTTGATTTGATTGAATGAAGGGTAAATTGCGGGTTACGATTTATGACGTATTAAAAAAGAAACTACTTACTAGATCTCGTTTAAACCAATTAATGTACTTCACATATTTTTTTTAGTTTTATCATTCTCTTATTTTAGAAGTCACAGGGACATGCACACACACATTTTACCACTTTGGAAGTGTCTCTCGCGCAAACTATTCAATTTACAAAAAAAAATTGAGTCAAAGTCAAATCATTTATTTCAATTAGACCATTAAAAGGCACTTTTGAATGTCATAATAAAAAAATATAAAGTTGATTCTAGTTGTCCATTCCAAAAGGTAGTTTCGTATGGAGAAGAATGGGCAAGAAACTCCATACTTACTCTTTTAAAAATAAATGTGTACAATATTTTGCATTTACAGTTTACAGTTATACTATACGTGACTAACTATACGTGAATACGATGGACTTTGCATAAAAACACTATACTGAAGTATGTACAAAGTATTACAAGATAAAGAATGAGAGCTAAGTTGTATACATAAATACATAGATACATATTATTATTTACAATTATTGTAAAAGTAGACAACCACTCCATACATTTCAACAAACTATGAACCTATAAACCAGTGTGTGACCCAAAGCAAGAATTAAATATAATGTATATACTAAGTATAAATTAAGTAGTTTTAATTAGCAATCAGTTAGATTTTGTCTAGACTGTAGATTGTCCTATGGAGCCCAGACCAGCATGTTTCCAAGCATTCTTATCATGGATATAATCCTCTAAGTATGGTTTCAGTATGAGTTTCAGTACTAAGTATGGGGAAGCCTCAAAATGTATTTTTTTTTTCTATTTTTGTGTGAAAATCTTAATGCGGTTCACAGAATACATCTACTTACCAAGTTTCAACAGTAAAGTTCTAATAGTTTCGGAAAAAAGGGGCTATGCAATACGGACGGACCGACAGACAGACATGACGAATCTATAAGGGTTCCGTTTTTTGCCATTTGACTACGGAACCCTACAAAGAAGTCAACTAGAAAAAAGAAGTCAAAAATAAAATGACGCTCACAGACATCCACGAAACACCATGCCAAACAAAAACATCTCCAGTTACAAATAACCATCGTCATAGCAGCCTATAGCCGTCCACTGCTGAACGTAGGCCTCCCCCAGAGATCGCCTAACAACCTTGAGCAGCCCGCATCCATCCGCTGCAAGCCACCTTCATCAAATCGTCAGCCCATCGTGCCGCAGGGCGACTCACACTACGCTTGGTAAGCGTGGTCTCCACTCTAGAGCGTGTCTGCTCCATCTAACGTCACAAGTTAATAAAAAACAGCCAACATAGAAGTGTGCCCCGTAACTTGAAGACCCTTCATATTGATAATCAGAGAGCCTAGATAGAATCTTGGCGCCGAGTAACGAGGAGAACCGACCCCAAATAATGGAATGGGATGATATGGAAAGAGGCAAAGAAAAAGAAGAAGAGAACTGCTCTAAAAAGACACTTGATTTTAGTCTACAAAACCTGATTAATTTTAAATAGACCGTAAAGTTCGATTTTTATTTGCTTTGAAATTAATAAAATAGTCAATTGAGTTTGCAAAAGCCTTAATACAAGTGACGTCATAAGTATGAATTTCCATACAAAATACAAGGTGTTAGGTTAAACACCGATATCCTTAAAACCAGTGGTCTCACATGTTTTAAAACTAACACTCGTAAGAGAAAACACATTACAACAGAACAGACCTATTCAATACCTTCATAAGTAGGTACAGAGATTACCATCTTTTTAAATTAACAGATCGCTGTTAAAGATTTCATTTGACGCCGTTTCCTCTACGAGAGAGAAGAGACAGATTTTTATCAGTGGCATAAAACCATGCTTATTTTCTGCTCTATTTTAATAACCCTTTTAAAATAAAACTAGCTTTTCATACAAAGGAAGATTGTGTGACTTCGCATTTAAAGCATAAAAAATGTAGCCTTTTTATAGTGAAAAATAAGTCTAGTTAACCTACTTTTAGCTTGTAACCTTTAGAAATTGCCTAGTTCCAGGACTAGGGATATTATTTATGTTAATCCGTTGTTAGTTTTAGTCTTAACGTAGCCTACACATGTGCAGCTAGATGATTGATCGAGGATCACCCGAGTTATAATGTAATATCTAAACTAGGTAATATTAATTCGTATTTATTTTGTTAAGTTATTTTTTTGTGCTTTTCTTTAGCTTTAACTTTTTTTAAACTTGTTTTCTTAGGTAAAAGAAAATTGTATTTATTTTTAATAAAAATACTGAAGCATATATTCGCCTACAAACCATCTGCGTTTTGAAATCTACAAGTTCAAGGGAAACCTCTAAAATTTAAAAGACAATTTGAAAGAGAATTTTAGAGACTTTTAACTTTTTAATATTCAATTAATTATTTAGTGTTAAACAAAATATAAGTATTAGGTACATTCCTTCCCTGAATCTGTTAGTTTGAAAAGAACTGCAATCCTATTTGTATAATACAACTTTTCATATACTAGAATAAAGCCATCACCAAGAATAGAAGCGCCCAAACTTCTGCTCACATCATAGGGAAAACGAGCATGAAAATAGCAAAATATATGTTGAGGGAACTCCATAAACCAGATGTTGCTTTATCTAAAACGGCTATACGCACTCGTCTCCCGAAATAAGTTTGGCTACAATCGACTTACCGGGATTATTGAAAGTTCTTGATAGTTGGGGAAATCTTTTGCTACTTAGATACGTGGCTTCCGACCAAAAGTTTTCTGCTTTTGTAGGAAACTTCGGCATGATGCCTATTAGTGGCCGGGATCACTTATTTTGAGGGCAACATAATAATTTAAGTAGATAAACTTTTTTCGGGGTATTTTTGGCTTCTGTTATTGAGGCTGTTTTCATGGGCGCCTGCTGAGAGTTCTCAGGCTCACGTGGCTTAAGCGTAATCAAAGGAAATAAGTATTAAATACTTTATCATAAGAATACTCCGAGAAAACCTAGTAATCGTATTTTACCAACGCTTGTAGTTCCAAAACTCTTGTTATAATGCCAATCCCAAATAAGTATCTAGTTAGAAAATAATTCCCGAACTGTTATTTCTCGTAAGTATTGTCTATCTTTATTATCGTTTTCAATTTAATACTGAAAAATGTTCAATGTTATTTAAGAAGACAATCATGTTGGCTACTCAAGTGAATACTTGAAAATCGAACTGAAATCAGTTATTAAAAGTTATACGATGCTATTCGATTCTTAATATTTTTTTGTAAGGACTTATAAATAAGTCACAGTCACTTTAACGTAAAGTGATAGAGACAGCATGAGACTTAAGGGCATCTTATAATTGAGTAGCGTTTGAGCATTATTTTGACCATTAACTACTGGCCCATCACCACACAATGTGGAAGCAAAAATCTAATAGCTGTTCTCTAAAAAGTGTTTACACGGATACATTTTATGAGCCCCTAATACCAGAGCAGGCATCCCGGTAATAATTTTTACTTAAAAGTTTAATGAAATTTATGGTATACATGAGAATTTATCGCATAAGCCTCTCTCAGCCAATTTCGGAATCCCGGCAAAATGTAACTTAATTAATGTTTCCGAGTACTTATTATTCCAGTATTAATATTGAATAGAAATTATTAAATCGGCGAACCAATACTACTACCTATTGGTTCGCCGATTTAATAAATTAGTTAGGCTTCCATTAAGGGGCTTACAAGAGCCAACTAGCGCCATCCATCATTTTATTTCTATAACTTCTAAATCAGATCAAAATTAAAAAATCTAAAACAGTACTTAACTAGTTAATTACCTGAAGTAGTAAACTACTAGTGATTGGACGTTACGAGTTATTGGACAGTTCAGTGATTATATGTCAATAATAAGGATATTGTTGAACTTCAACGCAATCTATGATGATTTTTCTGTACTTTAATCAATGACCATCCTTAGTGATTCACGATATTTTGGATAGATGGCAGTAATAATTCGAAAATATTTAGTTGCATTTGACATTGGCGCGATACGGTGACATTTGGCAGAAAATTAAGAAATTTGTAAAGTAACCGACGTCGTTCGTAAGTCACAGTGTTGGGAGAACAAATCTTTGGTGTTTACCTCGTTGAAGATAGGTAAGGTACAGTATTCTTTTTAGTAATTTATAAGTTTTAAACAATTTGGATGTTATGTTTAGGTTATTTGTGCTTGTCCAATGACTACCGTTATTAATCTCTCAAAATTGAGTTATTGGACACGTGTCCAATAACTGAGTTTTTGTTCCTTTATTATTTTAGCAAAATTGTACTCTAAAATTATGTAGTTAAAACATATTGCACCATTTTTTGAGTTTTAGGCAGTTTAGACGATTCTTACTAGTATTTGGACAAGGTGTCCAATGACTTGTAATGAAGTGTCCAATAATTCATTGTTGCAGTTTCGAGTTATTTTATGGAGAAATAAAAATGCCTAAAGGAAAGAAAAGAGATTATGATGTCTCTGTTTTAAATTTAGCATTAAAAGAAATTAATGAAGGTGGCAAAATTCGAGAAATCGCTCGAAAATATGGCATTCCCAAGTCAACGTTACATTTTAAACTGAAAAATCCTACCCATAAAACAACCTTTGGTCCAGCACCTATTTTAACCGTAGAAGAAGAACAATTGTTAGTGTTTTGGATCAAAGAAATGATGCGAAAGGGTTTTCCATTAAACATAGAAGACTTAAAACAAAGTGTCTATAAGTTCTTGACAGAAAACCCCCGTCCTAATAAATTTAAAAATAATTATCCCGCAGACGGATGGGTTAGAGGATTTTTGAAAAGACACCCGGCAATTGTCCAACGTACTAGTGAGGGTGTGACACAATCAAGTGCTTGTGTATCAGAACCGAACATTCGCAAATGGTTTGCCGAGATCCACAGCTATTTATCGGATAACAATTTACTGAACATTTTAAATGATTCGAGAAGGGTGTTTAATGGTGATGAAAGTGGATTCCAGCTTTGTCCTAAAACAGGGAAAGTGTTAGCAGCCAAGGGGACAAAAAATGTTTACCACGTAGAGACAAGTAATGCGAAAGAATCGATCACAGTCATGTTTACGTTCTCCGCTGCTGGATATGCCTGTCCACCTATGGTTGTATACAATTATCAACGTATTCCACAAAAAATTGTGGATGGAGTTCCAAAAGAATGGGGAATCGGTCGAAGCGATAACGGATGGATGACATCGGAATTATTTTTCGAATATATTGCGAATGTATATCATCCCTACCTAATTCAAAAAGGTATTAATTTGCCTGTCATATATTTTTTAGATGGTCACAAAAGTCATCTTACTTACAACGTAAGCAAGCTTTGTAAGGAGTTGGGCATCGACGTTATTGCATTGTACCCTAATGCCACGCGTATCTTGCAGCCAGCTGATGTAGCTGTTTTTAGGCCTGTAAAAGCAGCCTGGAAAGACGCAACACGTTTGTGGTACCTAGAAAATCAAGGAGAGCCTATTACGAAAGTTAATTTTGCAAAAGTACTAGAAATTGCTCTAGAAAAATCATTAAAACCCGAAACTCTCATTAATGGATTTAAAACTTGTGGATTAGTACCTTTTGATCCAGATGCTATTGATTACACTAAATGCTTGGGTGGTACCACTAAAAATTAGGATGAAAATGTCCCACCTAATTTGTCTCGACCAATTGAAACAAACTCTCAAAATGTAATAACACTGTCAAAGTTTTCGGAAATAGTTGGACCATCGAAAATGTCAGAATTAAAGTCAATGAACGAACCCAGATTAGACACAGATCAAAACTCCCAAATTTTATACCAACTTTACTCTGTATTTAATGTTAACAATTCTCCTGATTTAGATTCATATCTTATTAACACATCAGACAATAATATACAAAATATTGTTTCTCTAGAACCACATTCAAATACTACTGAACAAATGGACCATGAACCGCCATCGTACGATCCTAGACTAGATGATTTACAGTTTCTTAATGAGGATATTGGTTTTGGTACGACACAACACGTAACTCCAGCAAAACAAGTATTCAAGACTGCACTTAATGCATCACAAGGAAATGAACCACATTCAAATACATTTGAACATATTGACCATGAACTGACATCTTATGAACCTAGAGCAGATGAATTACAGTTTACTTCACTTAATGCATCACAAGCAAATGCTAACACAGAGAATGTCGAGAAAAGTCCTGCTTTTAAAGTTATATCAAATAGTCTTTTTGGAAGATTTTTGACACTACCCAAAACCCCAGAAAGGAAAGGTAAAAAAATACAGTTAAAATGCCATTTGCGATTACCTCAGCTAAGTATAGAGCGATGTTCCAAGAACAGAAACAAAAGAAGGAAATAGAAATAAAAACAAAGGAAGAAAGAAAGAAAACAAGAGAAGAGAATAAAATAAAAAAGCCAAGGCGAAAAAAGAAAAAAAATGTGTAAATAAAGAAACACCACAAACCACAAATGCATGTAAAGTGTGCACAATGTCAACAAAGACGACTAATCGAGTAGTATGTGACATGTGTTCGTCAATATTTCATATTAGATGTGTACCAGCAAAGCATCAAAAATACGTACCAGAGGATATTGCAATAGACATGTTTGTATGTCATCATTGCTACAAAGAAGATGATAATGACACAATTGAAGATATAAGTTCCGAAAAGGACAGTGAAGATGATTTAACAAATTTGATGCAGAATACTAACGATACAGAAGACTCAGAAGTTGGGATTTTATATGATATGGTCATGCAACAGAAAAAGGATAATAAATTGTGAAGTAGGGGATAAAGTAATTTTGAAATATGAATGTCCTATCAAGAATTCTTTTTATGTTCTTTTGTTGTTTGTAAGAGTAACTTTCTTTAGATTTTTAGTTTGTAACATTGAAAGATCTCCACATTAAGACTGATTCGAAGTTGTACCAAAATAATAACTAGGTAATTAAGTGTAAGTGTTATAAGATGTTTATGTTTTTATAAAAGTAAATAAGTTTTGTTTATGTTTATGTACTTATAAAATAATTCCTATTAAGACTAAACTGTGTTGTGCCAAGTTAAAGTAAGTAATTTTGTTACTCAAAGATAATAGTGATAGTATAACTGAGATATTTTTAATAATGTTGCAATAAATATGATTGAAAATTACTCATTTAGCCTTTTACTAACATAGCTCAAGCATTGGCGGCTATTTAAACATGTTTTTTATTCTTAAAGCAGTGTCAGAATATCTGTCCATTGACTAGTATTGTGTGTCCAATATTAGAATTTCTGTCCAATAACTGTACGTTTTAGTATCTTTTTCATTTTATTTTTTATTTCCTATATATCATTAAACTACATTTTACACAAAGGTAACTATGATAGAATAAAACATCTACTAATAAAATTTTAGTCCCTAACAAGTTTAGCTTCAAAAACAAACCCACAAAATAATTATTACTATTTAAAGTCACTTAAGTGTCCAATCACTAGTAGTTTACCCTATTTCTCGAGTGACTTTCCATTGTTTTGCACTTCGTAAATTAAAAGAATCGTTGCTTAACGCTAAAAGCATAATTATATACTTACACCACTTTTTAATTAAGCACATTCACCATTACTTGAAAATAAATGTAGGTATATAAATTTTAATTTATTTTCATTAATTAATCTTATTTTCATTTGACATAATGTATAAAGTGAAGTGTAGTGTATAAAGTGAATGAATAATAGTAACAATGTTGTGCTATACATGTAACACATGTACATAGTGTTTCTATAAATTATATCAGACTAAGAAAGTGCTACGGACTTGTACAAAATTCCATATGGACACTATTTTTAGTTTTAGTTTATCACGTAACATATTAAGTCAGAGATAAATTGCTTATTAGTCTTTTAGGCTAGATCGTAATTAATTATTAAGAATTTAGTTCTTATTAATACAGTACAAAAAAAAATTGACATAATATCTGGAATTCTTCAATAATATTAATTTTATTTTGATTTGACATAATATCTAGAATTTTTCAATAATAATAATTGTGCAAATCTGATATGATAATTATGAAAATATATTGAAATGTAAAGTAAGTAATTGATTAATTTGTTAATTTAATTTGTTTTGCAGTGCCCTTACAGGGTGCATGTTTGATACTAAAACCATTTTTCCAACCCCTGTACAACATGTTTGCAATAAACTGATTTGATTTGATTTGAAAGTGGTCACTCTTGGCGTTAGTTGGTGGCGCTAGTTGGCTCTTGTCTGCCCATTAAAATTATTTTTTATAGAAGGTACCTGTATAGTTTGCTAGTGGTTTAAGGCATAGGTAACTTATAAATAAATTAAGTATCTGAAATATTACATAATAGTTAAAAATAAATCAATATTAATTATTTTTAGAACTTTATTCAGTACACAAAACCTTTATTACACGTTACGTAGCCACGGTAAGTACCTACTTACCATTCTATGCCAACATTACGGCAATGTAAAATAATACAAAATTGTGAAAATTCACAAATATAACATTACGCAGTACCTAGACTTCGTAGATATTTTAAATAACCTAGCCAAAAAAACAAAAAGTTAGAAAAACTATGAAGAACTTTTAACGTACCTAACACTGCTTATGTGCCTTCACTATCTTTACAATTACCAAGTTCTAACAAAAAACTGACTCCAAAACGAAAAAGAAAAAAATGTCATTGCAAAAAGACTAAACACAATACAAATAAAACTGTTAGTAAACCAATCGCAACGGCTTGTTGATAATTGAAACATGTCAACAAGTCTTTGATGTTTCGGACGCTAGATGGCTGTCTTTGTTCATACTGATGGACAGATACGTCAGTCGAATGTATACGTCCATCGGCGTCATGTCAGTTCTGTCCATACTCGATAGTTCGCATTCAATTTCCGTTGGTGCTATGTGCGAATACCGTGCCAGACAGCGGCGTATTATTGACTGAAACGTACGAAGATTTTGATAGCGTTGCGATTTACTGACGTATGTTCCGAAATTCCGAATGTTGTTTTCGGTGTAAAGTGAAACTGTGGAATGAATTTGGTAGTGATTTAATTAATAGTACCTTATTTTTGTAATTTTCTTTTGATAGGATGGTGTATGGTGTTATAGCTATACCAGAAAGCCGATTCTAGTAATAATCATCATCTGCCTAGCCTTTTCCCAACTACATGGGGTCGGCTTGCAGTCTAACCGGATGCAGCTGAATACCAGTGTTTTACATGAAGCGACTGCCTATCGGACCTCCACAACCCAGTTACTGGGTAACACAATACCCCTACACGATTCTAGTAATAATACAATATTAAAATACCAACCTATAACTAATGGTCCCACTGTAAGGCTCTTCTCATACAGAGAAGGCAGGATCATTGATCACCACGCTTGCTCAAGGCAGATTGGCGATTTCTGACTTATATTAATTATAATTATAAAATATATATAAAGCTGAAGAGTTTGTGTGTTTGTCTGTTTGGTTGAACGCGCTAATCTCAGGATCGACTGGTTTGAATTGAAAAATAATTTTTGTGTTGGATAGTCCATTTACCAAGGAAGGCTATAGACCTATGCGAAGCCGGATCGGATCGCTAGTTAATTATAAGTCTCATGGACAAATACTCAAACGCTACTCAATTTTAAGATACCGTTAAGACTCGTGCTGTCTCTATCACAAACTTGGTCCGCGTAAATTTCAGTTAAGTAATTTTGTGGAGTTTTAATTTTATTGCACGTAAGACTATTTTTTTTCTAAAATAAAAGTTGCTTGCGTTACTCTTGATAACACCGGCTATCTGCGAATGCCAGTGAAAGTCCCGTAAAAATCAGACCAGCCGTTTCGGAGATCAGCAGAAACAAACAAACAGACAGATAAAAATGTTAAAAATAGATTCTTGTTATTAGAACCGTGTAAACATTCAAATCCATTCAGTAAAAAGCTGTCATTTTACAAACATACACATTAATATTAATTATTTGTATTGTATAGATTAATTATCAAAGTACCCAACTCAAACTAGCTAGTTGATAATGAAACTGCCAAGTAACATAATGAAAGGTGCTTATGTCATACACAAACTTAGTAAGTACCTACTAAGTGCAAATGTAAGTACTACTTACATATGAAACGCTATCCCTGTTCACAGCTCTCACGTCTCAACATAAATTCATTTTTATCAAAACCAAAGCTGTATCGAATATTACAGAGCATTTTTTAATAAAATTTTATAAAGTAAAGTCATAGATTAAAATAACGCGCTGAACAATACTTAGAAAGCAGTACTCATAACTTGAACTCATTGGTATTCAGAAGGCGAACGGTGAGTGGAGCAAATTCTTAAAATTGAATCTAGGGTGGAACTCAGGCTATACAAGCACTAAAGACACAAAGCTTTTGGATTTATCAAACACTGATTTTGCTCCATAGAGCGTTTACATAAAGTAAATAATTATAGGTTGTTGATTGTGTACTTCTATTTGTAGGGAATAAATAAAGCTGAAGAGTTTGTTGTTTGTTTTTTGCTAATCTCCATAACAACTAGTAGGAACGAAACGATTCAGAAAATTATTTTGGTACAGGTATAAGAAGTGCCATATGCCATAGTTATATTTTTACTACCACTTTCCCCGCGACTTAGTGCATGAGATTTTTCTTTCGGATCCCCAATGTTTTGATAATAAAATAAAGCCTATAGCACTCAGTGATAACGTAGCATCCATTTGGCGAAATAATTTTTAGGATCGTTCCAGCATTTCGGAGATTAGCGCGTTCAAACAAACAAACGAACTCATCAGCTTTATAATGTACTAGCAACCCGACCCGGCTCCGCATCGGCATATAGCCTTCCTCGATAAATGGACTATACAACACAAAAATATTTTTTCAATTCGAACCAGTAGATCCTGAGATTAGCGCGTTCAACCAAACAAACAAACAAACAAACTCTTCAGCTTTATAGTATTAGTCTAGATTAGTATTAGTATTAGTGTTAGTATTAGTGTAGATGTAAAATACATAGTGATTTTTTGCTTTTTTTTTTGTGTATACCTATTTGGTAGGTCTGAGATTAAGTCGTAGGCAATTCTTTTTAACATATATGCAAGACAACGTTTGCCGTGTCAGCTAGTAAAGTAAGGATTTTTTTTAAATGGAACCCGTTATGAAATCACGCGAATAAAGTCGCGAGCAAAAGCTAGTTCCAATATTACAAAGCTGACAACTTCAAACAATTTAACAAGAATGCATGGAATGGTTTACCAATAAATGTCGTATTCATTCCTAGTTGCTCTTCATCATCATCATCATCGACCAGAAGACGTCCACTGTTGAACAAAGGCCTCTCCCATAGAACGTCACAACGAGCGACAACCTGCCGGTTGCATCCACTGGTTACCCGCGACCTTGACAATGTCGTCGATCCATCTGGGGGCCAAGTCTGCTATTTTTATAATTTCATCATTCCAACACGATCCCATTGTCATTTTGCCAAAAATTCGTAATCTGTTAAATTCATAATGGTCGATCATTGACTGCACAATGACGTTCTAATGGTAGGTGACCAGTGAACGGAAATAAAATAGGTGACTGATCAAAGGAACTGTCAAAATTTTAGCAGGTTACCGCCTAAGTCAGTCCTTAAGTTGTCATTTTGGACGAGATTATCATTCCATATCATTTCTTTCAATGGCGTGTCAGTGGACTCAGTGGTTGACCATTGGAAAGTCATAATGACGCCATTATACTAGTAGATTACCAAACTTGTCAAATTATGAAATCGATCACACACTTTTCGATCTGACACTATTGTAATAGCAGACTTGAGGCCCTGGCTGGTGGTAGGTCTATCAATGCTGCGTCTTTCGGTCCGTGGTCGCCACTCGAGAACCTTTTTTCCCCATCGGTTATCGGTTCTTCGAGTGATGTGGTCTACCCATTGCCACTTCAACTTGCATATTCTGAGAGCTATGTCAGTGACCTTTGATTATATAATGTCTAGATGGAGCGTCGCCCTACAATCATAACAAAGAAAACGAGTCAACAATTTCAAGTATGTGTGCGTGCAGGCGTCGTTTTACACTGTGCATCTACGTCTCTGTGTGCGTAAATAATGATTATATAAGCAATTATGTATATAATTATACATAAATTAATATTATTATACATATATATATTAATCATTTATTATTATTATTACGCATTTGGGCTTTGATTATATAAGCACTTGTCAGCCAATAGTTGGCTGACACTTTTTGACACGTTTGCGTGCACTTGACGCTCCATCTAGACATTATATATAATCAAAGGTCAGTGACCTTAGTTCTTTGGCGAATTTCCTTGTTCCGGATGAGAGACTCCGAGCATAACTTAGAGACGCAGAGCTACTCTTGGAGGCCAGTAATGGTCAATGTTCATTCATTATTTGCATTAGAAGAGGCTTTTACAAGTTTAATAGGGACAATTAAAAAATCTATTTTTTTAACTTACTCTTTAAAAAGTGTAGTTTCAACGGCTTACGATTAGTATTTTAAAGGCTTTTCTCACCAAGTCATTTGTAGCAAATGGAATCATAATAAAGACTTTATTTGAAGTCATTAGGTCTATTCCTACGGTTATATTATTATTACCTATTTTACTACGTGTTTGTACTTGTAGGTATTTTTATTTTAATATATTGTTATTATAACATAGATCGTGAAAGAAAATAATAATATGATGAGTTCCAAGAAGCGATTTCCGTTGTATTTTTGTTACCTTTCGAAGAGTATTCCCAGTAGTTATAATTTTTATTTTTATGTCGGTATAATCTTTACGAAAATTGTTCATGCCATAATGATTACATTACAGTCAGCAAGATACATAATCATTAGTGAATATAACAATTTTGATTGGTTTTTCAAGGTGGATGATCAAGTCATCATCCTAGCCTTTTCCCAACTTTGTATGTTGGGGTCGGCATCCTGACTGTTGAATACCAGTGTTTTTTTTGTGGAGCGACACGATAATCTTTGGTAAGAGTGGTTGTCGGACTTTCTGGCTTCTGCTTACCAATAACGAATGTCAAAAATGCACGAATGACGGTCGGGACCGGGACCAACGGCTGTTTTGTAAAAAGTCATAGAATGAAATTTGTTGTTTGTTGTTAGTAATATCACAGTATAAATATTAGTAGGTACTACCATACAGTAGCAACACGTCCCGCCTCCCTCCGTAACACTGTTCCTCACCTTTTCCCGCGTCCAACCTGCTCTCAAAACTGCTTCTAGTTCTCGCAGCGCGTAGACACGCTCATACACGCACGTATTTGTACAGTCTGTTATTTTGGTCGTAGTGTAGGTAATTGAATCGTTTCGCTTGTGTGGAGTGTCATAGGTCTGGTAATATATCTAGTCCTGTGAAGTTGTTACAGTTTAAAAAAAAACCTTGTAGACTTGATAGGTGCACAAATTTGAATATCCATCAATGCCTGTAAACAAAAAGGTCATAATAAACACGAAAATACATAAAAGTAACATGATTATGTAAACAACACTCCAGGTCCTTGTAATATAACATCAATTCATTAAACTCATATTGTAGGTACGTAGAGGACCTGATTCATTTACTTTCTCTCATTATGCCCTGACGTAAACGATTTAATGTCTTCATTTACTGCACAAAGAGAAATTAAAGAGGCTGCTAAAAGCTTGACATGACAAAGTGCTCTTTCTATTATAACTTTTAAGACCATAAGCTTACGTACGTGCTGTAATTTTCCTAATTACTTTCGTCGTTTAGTTTGAAGTAATTAAAATTCGTTAGGCATATTTTTGGGTAGTCAGTTTCGGTGGAGTATGGACGGCTCTTTCCATGCGTGCGTTTAATAAAAATATTCAATAAAATAACGACTAATAGCTTTTGTGTGGAATTCACTGGATATCACTCATATATTTCAATTTATTTATTTGTATAGATAACGGCCATCTTTTATGTCTATACCCTGTTCACAATAAGATTAGACATTTACTCAAACCTTTTTTACAGTCCGTTCAACCGGTTTTGACTTATATTGCGTTGGTAGCATGACAAATGGCAACTGCAGTAAACAGTTCTTATTGTAACCACTTTTTTGCCTCTAATGTCATCCTTAAACCTACAGAATAGAAGTCAAAATCGGTTGAAGGGACTGTAAAAAGGGTTTGTGTTTATGTCTAATCCTATTGTGAACAGGGTATAGTATAGTCTTAAACTTATAATAGAAAGAGCACTATGTAGAAATATATAATAGAAAAAGCACTATGTTTGTGTCGTCTGTCTATTTGTTCCAGATCATCTCCGAAAACGTCTGGTCCGAATTTGACAGAACTTTCACTGGCACCTGGCAGATACTTCATGTTATAAGCAGTAATATATTATAGTCAAAGTCAAAGCTTTAATTTCAATTAGACCATAAAAAGGCACTTTTGAACGTCATAAAAAAAAGTTGATTCTAGTTGCCCCTTCCAAAAGGTAGTTTCGTATGAAGAAGAATAGGCAAGAAACTCCATAATTACTCTTTAAAAAAAAATGTGTACTATGTTTTGCATTTACAGTTTATAGCTATATAACTATACGTGAATACGATGGACTTTGCATAAAAACACTATATTGAAGCATGTACAAAGTATTACAAGATAAAAAATAACAGCTAAGTTGTATACATAGATACATAGTGTTCACATAACTTTTATTTACAATTATTGAAAAAGTAGACAACCACTCCTTACATTTCAACAAACTATGAACTATGTGTGAACCAGAGCAAGAATTTAATATAATGTATAGAAAAGTCAATAAGGGTTCCTCACAATAAAAGTAAAACCCAGCAGATAACCGAAATTCACGGGGATGAAATCGTGGGCATAAGCTAGTGTCAATATACAGGATGAAATTGAATTCATTAGCAAATTTTTAAGAAGTGACTCAGGCCATGAACTTGAACAACTTTCATTATGGAGCCAACTCAAACAGCGCAGAAAAAAAAACAGCTGTTCCATACATTTTGGCCGATTACCTATTGCACTTCTGTATGGACAGCTGTTTTTTTCGCGCTGTTTGGGTTGGCTCCATAATGAAAGTTGTTCAGGTTCGTGATCTGAGTCACTCCTTAAAATTTTGCTAATGAATTCAATTTCATCCTGTGTAAAGAGTAAAATAGCAGTTATTTTACTTACTTCAACAATACTATTTGCCGTTATCAATAAAATGAGAGTTAGTATTTTTGATCGAGTGATACACTTGGTATCCAATTTCTGTAACAAAAATAAACGACCTCCAAATATTAAACCCGTGTGAAGTGATCTTCAGTCAATTAAAGTAGTTAATTATACATAACAAAACTGTAAGTTATTATTTTATAAGGTGGGTATGGTATAATAATACCACCTCAGATTTTCAAAAGTATTCGCTTTACCCATTATGTACTACCTAAGTCTACAATAAAGGGGCGTTTCTCAGAGCTCTGCGTGCAAAAGATACCGCCGCCTGATATTGCTATACTGCACTGAATAATGATAAGTGTTGCCGCAACTCAGCTCAGTGCTCTGCGGAAAGGCAATAGCATTATATGAAGCCTATACAGTATACACAATAGTCGATTTCAGCCATACTTATGCGACTAACATGACTAGCAGAGTTAGTAAAACAGTATTGTAGTGAAAACTAGGAGAGACAATGAACTGAAGTGATCTTGGTCACATTGTCGACTCAAATATCTTACGAACAGAGGTGTCTAATCTTCATTAATATTATAAAGATTAAATATTTGACTCAGTCATTTTTCTTGTATTTTAATAATTAACGTAGTTCATATATACAAAGATTAAAATAAATATAAACATATAATATGTACAATGGAGGGCTCACAGGGCATCAAAAAACTCGTCCGCATCGCTCTCAATGGGACAAGTGCCCAAAAGGTTAGCAGCATTACCACGTTGAATGGCAATGCTAACTCTTTGGCCCAAGAAAAGGCCAGCCCTTTTTTTTCTCGTATGTGTCAAAACATACTAAACCGATTTTAAAAAATATTGCATTAATAGGAAGCTATGTTATCTATGAGCGCTATAGGTTTTATTTTATTGTTAAATATATACCCGAATTCAAGATGAGAAACATAAATCAAAGATCGTCGGTAAAATATTTATTTTATAGTCCGCCACTATCAAGTCACGTTCAAGTCTAGTAGGTATACGTATCTAGCCAATGAATCTTAACAATAGCGTAGCTTTCAATAAGTGAAATATTTTTGGAATCGGACTAGTATTTCAAGATCCTACATCTTACAAACCATTTCGGACCCACCATACCACTGGTCATACTCCTGGGGGCCAAGTCTGCTATTTTTACAAGCTTTTATTTAGCTTGTTATAATTTCGTCATTCCAACACGATCCCATTGTCATTTTGCTAAAAGTTAGTAATCTGCTAAATTCATAATGGTCGATCAGTGGTCGGTCGAATTGAAAGCAATGACTGTACAATGACGTTCTAATGGTAAGTCACTGATCAAAAGAACTGTCAAAATTTTAGCAGATTACCTAAGTCAGTCAGTCATTCAGTTGTCATTTTGTACGAGATTACAATTCTATATCATTTCTTTCAATGACGTGTCAGTGGTTGACCATTGGAAAGTCATAATGGCACCATTATATTAGTAGATTACCAAAACTTGTCAAAATCAACAATTATGAAACCAATGATAGACCATTCTGACACTATTGTAATAGAAGAGTTGAGGCCCTGGTGGTATGGTGGGTCTAAAAATATAGTACTCACCTAGCCTAACCTAAATGATTAGCAAACAATAGAGGGGATCTGGCGCTCGACGGCCGCTACCGCGGCACCGCCCGCTTCGCTAGCTCGCCTTCGTTTATGGTCTCAGTGGTGGCGCACACTTACAAACAAACTAATAATTTCACCTCTTTTTTTATAATATTATTATATAAAATCAAAGCCACAAATTAGCAGCGATCATTTATTTCACATGGCATAAAGAAAAAATGTACTTATTTCCTCAAATGAAGGGAAACCTTTAAAGACTAATAAAACTCCAATATAAACTCCAATCAGGCTGTAAAAGCTTGGTTCTTGTAATGAAATTCCTAACAGCGTCCATGAATCGGAAACCAAAGTTCAGTTTGAAATAAGGCAACGTTAGCACTGTTTATATTTCGACGCACGGCCGTGCATTGCTGGTTGAATATCAATTTGTGAGCATAGTAATACTATTCGCGGTCAGTTTTTGACTATAGCATAGTACGGTCAACGCCACGTTAAAAGTACAGTTCAATTACGAAAACCACCCTTACTGCAACAAAATAAATTCGATGTCTATGTAAAGTTGTTACCTATGCGTGCGGTTGCCTGTACCTGTATGGAGTTTGTATGTCGCACGCCGCTAGTCAGTTTAATTATTCCTTGAATTTTGAGTCTAAATGCGGCTTTGGTAATGTAAGTAGGTATAGAGATATCATGTTGTGTCAAATGTAGGTAACGTTTTTGAGAGACAAAAAAATATGGTTTAGTGAGTGTGTGTTGTCCATAGGTACCCATAGGAAAGTGAAATTGTCATATAGGCACGGAAATCCTGAAACAGTTTCTGAAAACATGTAAATTAAATCATAAGTAAACTTAGATTGTATGATTGGTTGTCGTTATTGTTTATTGATACACTACAATTTACTGATCAATATATAGAGAAGAATTTCAAAAAAAGAATCATCGAAATCGGAAACGTTGTAAAAAGTTATGCGTATTAAAAAAGTAAGCGTTGATTTGGGTAGGACCTCCTTTTTCATTCGTCGATTAAAACAAACAGTTATACTGTACCAGATAATATTAGTTGACTGCAGAATATATTTTCATATAGTGGTTTGTCATTTTTCTCACGTACATGTTTTAGAATGGATCTTCAATAAAGGTTTTATTGAAGTTCTAATCATAAGCTGATCACAAGGCAAGGTTTACGTGTGTGTGTGTATTAATGTACAGACGCCATCACATCAAGACATACCAAACTATCAAATTTACCCAAGGTAATAAGAACCTTATGCTTTTGTGATAAAGTTGAATATCTATCAAATAAATTTGACTGATTGTTGTATCCTTCCAAAGTGCCCTTTAATGGTCTAATTGAAATAAATACTTTGACATTGGTCAGCCACAAAAGCCATTTAATTCTTAAAAAAATAAACCGGACAAGTGCGAGTTGGACTCGCCCACCGAGGGTTCCGTACATATTAGTAGGTATATATCCATACTTCTATACTAATCCATACCTAATATCCATACTTTAATCAACTTAATATTATAAATGCATTTTTTGCGACATAAACGGCCGTATCTTTTTTTCACATTAACATAGAGGGTTGATTTTTTTACAGCATCAAGGAACCGTAGACTTGAGTATATGGTTTTAATTTCATGACAGACAGACAGACAGACGGATAACAAAGTGATCCTATAAGGGTTCTGTTTTTTCCTTTTGAGGTACGGAACCCTAAAAAGTATCAACTTGAGATAAATACTTACAGAGGCCAGCACTTTGGAATGTCATTTACTTGGAAAATTGAACCTAGTTTCCTCTTAAAGGTATTTTCGTATGAAGAAGAAAGAGCAAGAAACTCCATAGTTTTTAAAGTACAGGAAACATAATTATAATCACTTATGGATACGATGTACCTTGTATACAAACCACTATATTTGAGTATGAACAAAATAGAAAAGACAGAATATATAGTATTCATATATTAAACTGTTGACGACACCTCATGAAATATGAGGAGTGGAGCAGCTCAACAATTTAACAAACTATGAAAATAGTACGTGTATGAGTCAATGCAATCTAAAAGTACAAAAAATAAATAAAATATTATGTAATCAATTAAGTAGGTTAACTTAGCAACCAGATATTTTGTCAAGACTCTAAGTTATACTATGGAGCAGGACCAGCATGTGTCTCAGTGGACATTGACAAAGTTATTAGACCGCAAAAAAAATGTGTACGGCCTTTTAATACAAAATCACGATTGTAACATTGTCAAGAAATATTTAGAGACTAATTCACTAATACCAATTTGAAAGCTAGTCCATACTAATCCATAGTTCTATGCTTTCACGACGAAATGGCCAAACCAATTTTGATGAAAGGACAATGCCAGAAACTCTATAGAACTTTGCCCCACTCAATAAAAGTCATGTACAAGCTTGCAATATGAAGCATCTTACTGCTTATTCATTGCTGATAACTAAACATTAGTCTTAATGGCTAGAGAACTGGCCGTTTCTGTTTAAATCAAAAAACTGTATTTGCATTCCTTTTAGCATTGATTTGTAATCCGCAAGTAATAATAATAATGTTGTTCATTTGCCAACAAAAAAGTTCTTTACATTTCCTTATAATCTACAATAGTTTACATTATCAATTAGGTTCTCAAAAAAAAACAAATATAAGACACAAAGGAAGCATTTTGCTAATGAACTCCACACAACTCCACACTAGAGCCTATCTCGTGGAAACAAACCAAGAACGCAAATTCGCAAAATCGCAAGTTCTAAAGCAAAACAATTTATTATAATAAGATTCTATGATCATTACAATTATTTTATTAAATTACATTTTCTGTAAATGGGTGGGGCAGGATCTGTCATTGTCATTTGATACAATAATAGCTTAAACCTTGAGGAAGGACCTAAGCTACTTTTTAATTCGTAACTTCGTCTGCATCCGCGATTATTGACATTCACGCGGTTGAAGTTGCGGGCTAATTACTAAAGCTATAAATATTATATTTTTTTAATATAATATATTTTTTAAAATGTATTATTTTATTATTATTAAAATATTGACATAACAATGAAAAATTACAAATCAATTGACATCAGCACGCCATGTATGGTAGAATATGCTGAAACCATCTGCCCGAATATAATATCTACTGTACCATATTTTTGCAAATAAATGATTTTGATTTGATTTCCAAGCATTCTCATCTTAAATATATCATACAATATACAAGCTAGCAGTAATAAAATATTTCATATGCCTCCAACACTTTTTTCACCCCTACCCGGGGTCAAGCCTGTCATCTAACACAAGTTGCGAGAGTCAACTAGGGGAATGGGCCATTGTGGTGTCCATTGCGAGGCTAGCGACCTATTACGGACTGTTCACTGCTGCTATTGCGATTCCTAGCCTCAAATGTTACGGCTTTCAGGAATTTATATCTGTCAAGTGGTTTTAACTTTCGCAGATACGTTAACTACTGAAGATAACTAGCAACTTTGTGGTGGTCTAATTAAGGACTAGAAAGAAATATAGCCAATAATTATTACCTTTTTATTTGTTAGGTAGTATTTGTTAGGCCTACTATATTCAATTCAAACCTATGTAACTACATAGGTTTAAATTGAATATAGTAGGCCTTTTACTAATGCTGTAATGCTTATTAAAAGTTAAATTTTAAGATACTAATATATTGAACTACTGTTACGATTTTGAACATTCATTAGCTAACAGGGAGCTACGTTATAAGAGCTAAATTTTAAATCGAAAAAATCAGGGGGCGAAAGCTATTGATTAATATTTTTTCTACATTTTGGTGTCCTTCGTGAACTTTCATACAATACTCTGTGTTGCCCACCATTAAAAATTTCTCTCTTGGTGGGTAAACTCACATTTTTTGATTCGTGCGGAAATCAAACTCGAGACTCTGTTTAAATTCATTAAATCATTTTATTTACTGTTGATTATATTTTTAAAATCACAAATTAACGCTATGGTGAAATAGGAAATTAACTTGCTTAACTTATTATTAGTAAAAGTCGCTTTACACGCATTGTAGGTATTCGGTTTGAATTTTAATACAACGTTATGAAAGGACTTTTTAACAGACTTAAAAACAATGATATATGTACTCCAATTCACTAATACCCTCACGTAGTCCAAGAGTTACACTGTGTGAAATCACTCTCAGAGCATTATCTTCAGCTACAGTAGTTAAATTGCACAAAGACTAGAATTTAATGCCGCACTGACTTATCCACGACTTTAACTTGTAAGACTTAAAGACCTTGATTTTTTCTTGTCTCTCTCAGGATTAAATAAGATTAAATAAGTTCAACCTGATAAGTCTTTGTCTCGTTTCAATATTTTGTTGAGATTTAAAATACAGCTAGAATAAAATTGAAGTAGATTGTACCTCAACGATATTTTTTGTTTATGCTAGACCCGAAAAGGGGGTTATTGACATTGACAATGACATGTATTTATAATGGGAATGACTTGTGTGTATTGTATTGTTTGTGATAATTTTATTTGATTACATTCAGGGATAATTTTGTGATTTGTTTTAGTTTTAGTTTCATTGACATTATATTTCAATAGAAAAAAAAATCAGATTGGTACTGTAAATAGTGCATGTGTTACTATAAAAGCCCGAATATTGGTTAATCTTAGGGTTTACCAGTAAATCTTAGAATTTTCCAACCCGAGGCTGTAAATGTAAGAATATATAAAATAGGAACGATTTTATTGTGCTTTTACTGCTAGGTTTTACCAGTGACGGGTAAATGTTGGTTTTGGGAAAAAAGCAATGAGTCCTTCTTAATCAATTTTATTTTCAACTTCGACGTCATGAGCAGCCCGAGGTTCGGCTGGTTAGGTTCCTTTAAACCCTGCAGACAGAAATAGGGCTCCGACGACCTGATGTCGACCGTCTTTGTGCCAATTTTCGTTACCGTTGCAGACAGTTGTAAATTGTTATTTTCCCCTTTCTGCAGCTTCTTATTATTTGTTTTCGACTCTTTATCATTTTGTTATTATTCTGACGAACGGGGAATCTGATCAGTACTCCGTTTTCTGACATGCTTATTTCAACATTTACCACATTTAAGTTTGAATTTAACGATGATCATAGTCAGTTCGGACTTTTACCATTAAGTGTTGGTAAATGTTAGGCTAATGGAAAATCTTAGGATTTACCGTAGTCCGGGATTTTACAGTAACATGCATTTGACATCCTGGTTGAAACCATTATATGGCTTTGTCCAAACACTTTGTATTCGTTCTAGACTTATTTTGTATTCAGAACGTTAGTCTTATTTTTATATGACAAACAGGCTTCGTTAAGTTGAGCTCTTACAGTACAAGTACTCCATACATTTTGTCGTTTTTGTAAACAAAAATGTGTAGAGCAGTTAATGTGTTTTTTTGACGTGATAAGGTCTTATAAATCGATGAATCGTATCGTATCGTATTATAATAGACGAAAAAGTGTCACGTTTCGCCTCAGCCTGAGTGGGGGAAGCGAGAGCGCGGACCAAGCGATATAGAGGCACGTTCGGCCGACGGAAGCCATTATTTGCTTATGTTATATATGTGAGCATTATGTTCTTTATGAAGTGATCACGTAAAACTATCGTCCGTAAACCGACTTTACAGACAACCAATTTTTTTTTATAAACAGCGTATTTGTCTCGTTACAGAAAATACTTTGAAATACAAAACCGCACAGACACGCTAGAAGTTCTACCTAACTATATGTAGGCGGCAATAGGGAGCGCATCTAAGCTGTGCAAGCAAATCTTTGCATTCAGCCAGAAATATGAAAGTTCAAACGAGCCTTACAATGTCTCCGATCCCACTTAACTTTAAGTTTTTGGGATAATACATCGCTTTCATGTTGAACGGATCTTATGGAAACTTTGATATATCTTAGAAAAATAATTGTGATAGTAATGTGGTTTTAGTTTTTTCATTAAACGAAACGTGAGTATTGTTACACATTATAGATTGAGAACAACGGATTAACTCACTGTGTTGCGGGTTGTTGTGTTGCTGTGTTGGGGTGTCCGCAGGAACGCGACGGGCGGTGTGTCATCCTGTGGAACTCCTTGAAAAAGGTGGCCGTATGCCATCGAAACTAGTCGGACGAACCCGACAACACAGTGAGTTAATCCGTTGTTCTCAATCTATGATGTGGTTTTAGTTTCAATCTACTTTCATGCCTGCATTTCCCGAAGAGATGAGCAGATTTGTGGGTGTTTTAATACAACTAGATTTATCCGTTGTGAAGCCTATAGTGATTGCAAGCTTATTTTAAACAAATAAAAATGTATCTTTATGAAAGTATCTTATTGATATAAGTTCCTATTCGTAACGAAACAAATACATTATTCCAGCTAATATAGTTACAAAACGCGATTGCGTTTTAGTCTTTTTAGTTTTAGTAATCACTAAAACTAAAAAAAAAAGCACCTATCAACCAGCTTACCAATAAGACTCTTTAAAGGCTGGATTTGTCGTAAAACAATCATAAAAGTCATTGTTAAAATTATAAAAATCTCGTTTCGTTTTTCAAGTTTGTATACCCCAGCCGTGTCGCATTCAACTCGTTTCCGAAAATTCAATTTTGGGAATTTGTTTCCTCCCGTCGAACGTTGTACGGAATACTGATGGAGCTTGAGACTTCCCCGTAAAGAAGTGTTCTTGTTTTTTTTTTATTTTAACAACATAAAATATGTATCCACTTAGCACACTTGACATTTTAACTTATTACTAAGGAGTAGAGTTGAAGTTGGACTTTCGGGAAATTGTCTGCATGCTTAAAGTAATTAATTTTATTTGACTGAATTGAATGCAGTTCCACGTAAAATATTTCATAATGAATTTTAAATTATAAAATACTGAGTAGGTTATAGTGTTTCGGTTCAACTCGAAAAACTATATTTACTTTTCATAGGCATGAAATCATTCATCGCACGATATGTCTACATTTTATAATATTTGTTGTATGGATTCTTGGAATCTTATAAGTAATATATAATGTACCCACAGTTATATGTGCTGGTTTTGTCTGTGTTATAATTGTATTCCGGTATCATCTTCATTTCATAATTATCATTCATTGTTTAATATTTACAAACCTGAAAAATAAATAATGTTTTGCTTTGACATGTCTGTCAGTGACAGTCGTCAAATTGACGACCGCGAACATTTCTTCTAAAATAAGTTTTCGGCTACTAACGTAAAACCTCTATGTTGTATATCTTGTAAGCTTGTTTGTCTGTGTTAGATAGTAAACGGCTGAACACCCGCTGTATTATCGTGTGTTCCTTTAGATCTGAATCGCACTAATATTATAATAAAAATTACTAAAATAAATGGCATTCGACAATTATTGGGCCTGGCCGTTGCTATATAAAAAACGATTTGACCGTTCTAGAAAGAAGATTCATAATTGGATTTTTTATGAATTTTGGAGGAGCGGTCAGAAAAGGAACCTGTCAAATGGGTCAGTCTGGATTTCGGAGCCGTTTGGTAAACACGCGGATTGCTCATACGCATACGTTGCTGGAGTCTAGTTCTTGGAGCCGTTTGTTGAACACGCTGATTGTTCATACGCTTACGTTGCTGCAGTCTGGATTTCGGAGCCGTTTGGTAAACACGCGGATTGCTCATACGCATACGTTGCTGGAGTCTAGTTCTTGGAGCCGTTTGTTGAACACGCTGATTGTTCATACGCTTACGTTGCTGGAGTCTAGATCTCGGAGCCGTTTGTTGAACACGCTGATTGTTCATATGCGTACGTTACTGAAGTCTACCAGTCTACTTACTGAAGTCTACCAGTCTGCAACCGAGAGTCGGTTTAGAGGCTAAGTCGAGCTGTCACGAGCCTCTTGCTGCCCAGGGCTGGTCCTACTGACCGCCTGGGGGGGCCTCCGTCCCCGAGCTGATCGCGTCAGACTTCTCTTCGGCTGATCCTGTACGCCGGCCAGGCTGGGGATCATAATCCTCCTGGATACTGCCTTACCTTAGTGCGTTTAGGTCAGTGTTAACTTTTATACTTACAATTGTTTTTGATACTCATCACATTTTAACTTTCGTGTGAGAGCTATTAAATTCAATACGTACAATTCTGCATAGCCTTTTATTTCTCGTAAATTATCAGAATTGTTACAAGGTATAGTACCGTTGTAAAAAAATACGGTGAAATGTAGGTAAGTCATTAAAAGTAGTCTTACTGATTAATAGCATTACCAACCTTTGACCTTTATTGTTTATTCCGTTGGACACTACAATATACCTACAACGACATAAATGGATAAATAAACAATTAAATATACCAGAAAATAATATAAAAGCTAGGCAAATTTTTAAATACTATAAAGTATAAAGCAACTGTAACTCTAGTCTTAATAAACTCGGTCTATTAATATCTGACCAAGTTTAACTACATCTTCAACCAACATAAAAGAAAAGATTATTTGAAACTAAAGTAAAGATTCAGCTGTGGCGGATACTTATTCTTTCGGACTGCAGTGCGGTGAAACGTAGGCAAACTTTATACTTTATGTCCCTGATTTGATACGTTACCTACTTTTAAAACAAATTTTTAGCTAAATGTTATTTAGGTTTAATTTTGCTACAGCTTTAATTGTTTTTATTAATAATTATAAAATAATATTATGTTTTTTTTTCTCACTTATCTGTAAACATGTATAATTATAAGCTCAGATTATGAAACAAAAGGCAGATAGACCGTGCGGAACACTGAGAGTGAATCCACCAAAGCAAATACAAATTCAATAACGAATACCTAGCCTGTTCTGTCCCACTCCTGGCCAAAGTCCTCCCTCCATGCTTTCCATCTTTTCCGATCCTGGGCTTTATTCCACCAGTTTCGGAGGCATTCGTCTAGTTTGTCCAGCCATCTCCTTCGTGACGTGCCGAGACCCCGTCTTACTGTCCCAGGGCACTATTTCTGTGTTACCCAGTTGTATTTTATGTATCCACAGTTTGTCCGGCATGGCATGCGGTAGGCATATCCTGCCCCATTTAAGAAATAGCAGTATAGTATTTCGAACTCTTACTTACTCGATATTACAATACTAATCCATATTGTCCCTATTATTTATATTATTAATATTATAAATGCGGAAGTAACTCTGTCTGTTACGTTTTCACGACAGACTGTACTTTTTAATATGGGACTTCGTCTGCATCCGCGATAATCGACATTCACGCGGACGAAGTCGCGGGCAAAAGCTAGTAAGTAATTAATATTTGCTTTTAAATTAGAATATTATTAGCAATTGAGAAGTTTGTAATAGCAATTTCAATGGTTTCACACCATTGAAATTGCTCATTTACAAAATGCACCGAAATAATGGTAAACAAGGGAATTAAACATTCGGAGATTTATTACATTAGTAATTGCTTATTTGATATCAAATAACCGTTTCATTTTTAGTATTAATTAAAGTTTAGTACTGTTTACTGAATTTTAATTAATATTTATAGCTTTAGGAAGCATAAGTAGCAATTTCAAATGACTTTTGGTATGGAATCATCAACAATTCTAAACAACGAATGAAACGTTAGGAGACCTATTTCATACATAATTGCATAATTGACAAAATATAGTGTTAATTCCACCAACTATTAATTAATTCGTGGAAATCACTTTACACTTAATGAAAATGTAACAACTATCTAAACTTGAATAAGTTTTAATTATAATAACGTTTATTCCAACCAACAAAGCATCAATGAGCACGCACATTACACATAATAAAATAATAACAAAAACGCATATAATTAATAAGACTACAAGATGACCAAGCCAAAAAGAACCATGAACGGGTACTAATCCTCCAACCAAATACTGTCAAACTTGTTTTCTTTACGGTGGCAAAAAAAAATCGAATTTGAAATTTGGTGATTAGGTGGGCCGTATACCGTACCGTACCGTAGGTATATAAGTGGTCACCGTAGCCCCTTGAACGCTTGCAACACTAGTAGCATCACACGTGAGTTGTCGACTCTAAAAAGACAAACTCAAACTCAAACTATTAAAATATAATCGAATAAACCATTTACAGGCACTTTTGAATTGTCCAGGAGTCAGTCAGTCAAAAAGTTCCAGCTTGTTGCTCGTTCCAAACAGTAGGTTTCTATGGAGAAGAACGAGCAAGAAACTCTATGAACACTCATTCAAAATCAATAGAATATTACAAATTTTGGTTACATCGTTCATGTCGAATCTATGGGTACAACGTGAGAACAATGTAACAAGTTGTGCACGTTAAAAGAGGTCTAGTGAACCTAATTGTAATAGTATTGGTATCAATGAGTGAATATATTATGGTCACAAAATAAATACAGGACTTTGCAATACCATCATAGTCCCCTACACCAAAGCTACACAATACCAATTTACCACCTACCATATTAAATCTACGATAACCCACAAACACCTAATATCGGCGTATTTATTTAATCGCCCATAGCTAATGTACTACGGACAATTATACCCTCAGTGGGCAAACTAATTACCGGATCTACCTGGCTTGCGTTTAATGACAAGTAATATGCAGTGCATTATCGCAATGCGACACAATATTATAGAGTTATCCTCAGCTTTGCGAGTAATGGACGGCCGGTTCACACCATCTGAGACCAGCGTTGCACTAAATTAATAGACTATTGTTAATCCCACGGATCAGGATTGAGGCGTAAACACACTACACGATGTAAGTGTTTGGTTTACACGGTTCCAATTGCTAGTGCAGTGCAGGTGTTTCATTAAAACACCTAAAACTTTAATGAGATTTTAGATTTCACATAGGTAAAACATGTTATCTGCGGTTTGCCCTTGAATTTACTTCAATAACTGATTTAGTTGTTGGTAGTTAGTGGAGTACCAGCCTGTTCACACGAGTCTAGTCAACATTTTAGTTAACTGTAAATACTTAACTGAATAGTAAAGATTACACGTTAAATACTCCTAACTAAAGCACCTACTTTTTAACTTAGTTCGGTGCCTGAAAACACTTATCAAGTACCTACAAAATTTTGTAAAGTCTTCTGAAAAGTGTGCATCGATCTTTATATAGTTCAACAAAATTCTGCTAAGTCCACTCTCTTTTGAGGTATATGTTTAAGCAGATTGGAAACAGTGTGTTTGACGACTTTACTTAGTGTTGATACAATTTCTAGCTATTGATACAAAATATAAAGGGTACAGAAGGACCGCTCCCGCCATCTTCAAAAATAATTACCTAAACTTGCCATACTCACTAGGGCTGCTACTGTATTGACTCTGTAGGTTTTATTTGTGACAATATGAAATTTTATTGACACTGGTTGGAACTCTTTGCAATTTTTTTATAACAAAATGTTCCTGTTCCTCTTGAAATGTCATTTAGACCACACGTGACAGTCGAGACTGAAGTCTGCTTGAAACTGCTTGAGAATGCATATAAACGTAATGTGCGTGTGTGTGTGTGTGCGTGCCAAAAATGGCAGTTTGTTCTAAGTGGTCTCTCTGCTCAGGGACGCCGCAGCCTTACGTACTTTGTGCTATTGAGGTAATCGAATTACAAGTCTTTATTCAAATTAAAATAATAGAATTCATTATATCTTGCTTTTTTTATATCAAAAACATTACCTTGTGAATCCAGCCCACTGCAATCGAAACAAGTGCATTAAAACTTCGTGAATTAAATACACTTCAAAATTAATTGTTCTACCTAATTGTTATAATCGTAAACAAGGGCTGAACAAAAAGAAGTAACCAAGATGCCTTTTACACATCTTTCCTTTTATAATTGTATTCGATTTCTTTATAATTTTGACAAAACGAGTTCATCTACAATCTCTTATTAATAATGCGATTAATCACTTCAAATTAATTCAATATGTACAAATGTATTATTTAATTACCTACTAGCCAGCAAGAACAGATACCTACCATACCATACACTATCACATACCTACCATACACCACACATATACCTACGTCTCAAACTATTATGCTAAGAAAAGATTTTAAATTAAGCAGCGTAAAATATCCAAAAATACTAAATTATAAAAAAAAAATAGTATTTATTAATAATTTACAATATTTACACGAATAATAACAAAAAAACATAACATATTAACCAAAAAAACTAATGTAATAAGAAGGCATCTGAAAATTTCTCCACATTGCCGCCATCAGGGAATGTGTCACGTTGGATGGCAATACTTATCTTCTGACCAAAGCAAAAACTAGCTCTTGGATAGACCCTTACTATTACCTACGATTTTTTTCATTCTAATACCAACTACTAATACCACTGGTATTTGTTTCAATTTATATTTCTTTCTATTCCTAACGGATACCATTGTTTAAACTAATATCAAATAATTATAAGACCTTCAATCTAACAATTATAAAATATTACAGAAAATCAACTTTTAGTATAATCAGCTAAATGACGTGTAAATAATTTATTATATTTTAACAATTAGTAGCTAAACCCTTAATTTTAAAATGGGTGTTTTATGTGAGTTGATTTGTTTCAGTAGAACTAACCCTAATCAATAAGATTAGATGCTAAACCCTACATTCTAGTTCAACATAGCACTATTATTTTCAAGACACAATAAAGAAAATCGGGATCATCATCTAACGCAATTAGATGATGATCCCGATTTTCTTTATTGTTCAAAGTTTAGATGTGGGAGGCAGGGATCTCGCGATTAAGAGCCTTGTGCTTCAGACAACTTTTCTATATAACTATGCTAGTTTCAAAATAAATAACGGCCTCAAACTTCGCTTCGAGTTATTTTTATGCTATAAAAATAAGTTTATTATAAAACTCCAACAAAACCTATTTTCTCAAAAGCACATGGCTAAAGTTCTAGGTATACTTCATTTCTGAAGTTTGAACTCTGGATAGGCAATATGTTGTCAAAAATCAAGTTATCTGTTGTCATTGCCTTATTTTCCTAACAAAAATCATAGTTCAAAAACCAAACCATAAATAAGCAGTAAAAGAGGCACTATTACTACTACTTAACAGAGTGTATATATACATGAGTGTGTGTAATGTATATTGTGTTGTAGCTACATCATATAGCTACTCTTTTTCAATTAATTACAATTTATAGGCAATAGTTTTATAAAAATAACAAATTACGTCTAAATATTACATCATCATCATCCTTATCAGCCTATTGCCGTTCACTGCTGAACGTAGGCCTCCCCCAGAGATCGCCAACCAACCCGGTCTTGGGCAACCTGCATCCATCCGCTGCCAGCCATCTTCTTCAAATCGTCGTCCGGCGTGCCGTAGGGCATCCCTCACTATGCATGCCCAAACGCAGTTTCCACTCTAGAGCGAGTCTGCTCCATCCACCGTCTGTCCGTCTGCTGACGTGGCCGGCCCGTGCCAGAGACTTCAATTCTCTGGCGAATGACTTCATTGCGAATTCTATCCACCAGATAAAATACCGAGCATCGCTCTCTCACAGCACGTTGAGCAACCTTGGATAGTTCTACGTTCTACGTTAGGGGGGTTTGGTTTCCGCACTTAGTCCTTAAATGTGGACCATTGTACGTGAGCCATGGCGGCCGATTACTCCAACCAGCCCACCTCCCTCCAGAAGCAGATCAGTCTTCCCAGTCCTCTCAGGGCGTCCGCAAGTGAGCTTGGTGTTCCAAGGGTTTCCCTGCGGATCTGGGTGACACCAGTGCACTCAAGGAGTACATGCGCCACCGTTTCTTCTGCCTCCATGCAGGCTCTGCACAGAGGACTATCGGTGATGCCTAGGGTGTGAAAGTGTTTGTTTAGTGAGCAGTGTCCGGTGATGGTCCCCGCCACCAGTCGCAAGCTGTCTCTGTCCAGGTGCAGAAGGCGCCTGGTCAGCTTCGTATCCGGGGATGGTATAGCCTCCTTGGATTGCCTGCACCCTGGTGTCGAGGTCCACCATTTTGCCGCCTGTGTTTGTGTGTAGTCTTTTTCCCAACTTCTTAACTGATTAAACGGGATGGGCACAATGGGTTCGGGTCCGATGGCTTTTGTGCTGGAACCCCTCCTGGCGAGTTCGTCAGCCGCATCGTTACCTAACGATCCACTGTGCCCCTTGATCCATTGTAGTGTCACCGTGTTGCGGTTTAGTACCGTAATACGTTCTAGTGCATTATGACATTCTAGTATTAGTCTCGACGCGATCTGGTATTTCTCTAAGGATTGAAGGACTGAGGCACTATCGGAGAGTATACGGATGCGCGTATCCGTGACCTCCCTGGCCTCGATGGCATGTGCTGCTTGGATGATGCCTACGCATTCTGCTTGATAGACAGTGCTAAGCATTCCTAGGGGCTTGGATATTTTGATGTTTAGGTCTTCAGAGAAGACTCCGACTCCAGTACCTAGTTCGGTTTTTGAACCATCGGTGTAGATCCTTAGCTCATTTGGGCCTGAGTAGTCCCACAGTTCCGCTGTGAGCTCTATGTTGTAGTGTTTCTGGAAGCAGTGTATTTTCAGGGTTCTGTCGTTGGGTGATGCCATCATGGGCTGTCGCTTGATTGCATCCTCTTTTATCCGTGTGTGTTTAATTCTGGAATCTCTGCTTAGGGTGCCGGATATATCAAGCCTGAAGGTCGCTAGGGTCGCCTCCTCTCTCACGACAAGGTGTAGAGGTGGCAGTCCCAGCATCGCCTGTAGGGCCGCAGTAGGTGACGTTCTCATACTGCCGGTGATCGCTACGCAGGCTAGTCTCTGTAGTTTCTCAAGCTCTTTCTGGGCTGTGCTCAGGTTGGTCCTGGGCCACCAAACTAAAGAACCGTATGTGACAATTGGTCGGATAACTGTAGTGTACAGCCAGTAGGTGATTTTGGGGCTTATTCCCCAATTTCTGCCAAGCAGTCTTTTGCATTGCCATAAGGCTATGCTGGCTTTTGTGGTGATGTAGTCGGTGTGTTTTGCCCAATTCAGCTGTTTATCCAAATATATGCCCAGGTACTTGGACTCAGTCGATAGGCTTAGCGTGGTTCCAAAGAAGTGTGGTAACTGTAGTGTTGCCAACTTCCTTTTCTTTGTGAAAAGGACAAGCTCAGTTTTAGTGGGATTCACTGTTAATCTATATTCCTTGCACCAGTCCTCTACTATCTTCAAGGCTTGACGCATAAGGTTGCATAGTGTGTTTTCATGTGTGCCGTTCATTATTATGGTTATATCGTCAGCGTAGCCTACCGTGAAATAGCCTCTGTCATTTAGACGCCTTATGAGGCTATCTACCACAAGGTTCCATAGGAGTGGCGAGAGGACACCTCCTTGCGGGCATCCCTTCGCCACAATGGCTCTTGTGGTGTCATTCACCGTGACTTGTACGGCTCTCAGTCTGAGCATGTTGGTGATCCATCCTCGCAGGGTCGAGTCCACACCGTGCTCCTCGAGAGCTGCGTTGATGCTGTGGAATATGGTTTTGTCAAAAGCACCTTCTATGTCAATAAAAGCTGCTAGTGAGGAACATTTGTGGTCTATCGCACATTCGATCTTGGAAATCACACTGTGCAGTGCTGATTCTGTTGATTTCCCTGTGGAGTAGGCGTGTTGTTGTTTGTGTAGTGGCAGCCCTCGAAGAGGTCCGTCCCGTATATGTCTGTCACAGAGTCTCTCAAGGGTTTTCAGTAGGAATGATGTCAGGCTTATTGGCCTGTACGCTTTGGGATCTGTGTAGTCCTTTTTGCCTGGTTTGGGGATGAAGATAACTTTCACCTCTCGCCATGCAAGTGGTACGTAGTTGTGTGCTAGGCAGGCACGATAGATCGGGACCAGCCATGATGTGATGAGATCCACTCCCCACTGCAGTAAAGCTGGGAGGATTTCGTCTAGGCCTGCAGATTTGTAGGGTTTAAAGGTTTTAATTGCCCACCTTATTCGGTCTTCTGTTACTATGGTACGGGCTCGGTGCCAGTCCTGGTTGTTTGGTGTGTGTGTTGGCTCACTTGTCCATGTCCTGTCCTCGGAGAGGCTGCAGTCTGGGAAGTGAGTTTCTAGTAGAACTTTACTTGTTTCAAGTCCTGTTTTCGTATATGTGTTATCTGGGTTTTTCAGAGACCCGAGGGTGCGATTTAGGTCGGTAGATAGGATTTTCCTCACCCGCGCGGCCTCGCTGTGTGATTCTATATTCTCGCAGAATTTCCTCCAGGCTGCTCTACTGGCAGCTCTGATTTGTTTTTTGAATGTATATTGGGTTTCTTTATATAACTCCCAGTCTTCAGGTAGCCTGGAATTTTTAGCTCTGTTGAATTGCCTGCGTACCGCTAGCCTGAGCTTACTTAATTCCGCATTCCACCAGGAGTTTCCCTTACCCTTGGCGTCCGGGTCTTTTAGTTTGCAACAGGTGTGGTAGGCTTCAATGATATATTCTGAGAGCTTCGTTACTGTGTCTTCAAGTTGTTTGGGATCTGTTATATTTAGGGGTGTTTGGTCCCTGGCTAGTAAGGAGGCCAGGAGTCGCTTGTAGCCAGGTACATTAGTTCGGCGCGGGTTGCGCCTTGGTTCGGGTTTTTTTGTGTTAGCTAATAGTGAGAACCGAATTCTTCTGTGATCAGAACAAGAAGGTTCGTTGGATACGTGCCAGTTTGAGATAAGGTTTGCCGCGCTTTCTGAGGCTAGGGTTAAGTCAATAATTGTTTGTCCGCGGGCTGTCACCCAAGTGGGTTCCGAGCCACGGTTTATAATGTTAAGGTTAGTTGAGAAAAGATATGTGCATAGTACCTCGCCCCTGGAGTTGGCTTTGTTACAGCCCCAAAGTGGGTGGTGAGCATTTGAGTCCGTGCAGATGACCAGGCTCAGGTTGGCGTCTTCGCAGTACCTCACCAAGTCGGTCATCTCTTTTGGTGGGCAGTCTTCGTGTTCGCCTGGCATGTATACCGAGGCTAAAATAATGTCCGGTGTATCGGCGTCAGTGATGAGCCTGACAGCTGTTAGATCTCTGGAACAGAATTGTGTGAGTGTTGTGGAAGGCATATCTTTGGGTATATAAATACAAGTTCGTGGTTTGTCTGTGCTCTGTGTGTCAAGAATTAGCTTACCTCCGATGTTACTAAGGCCGCATATTCTGTTGTTTCTGATCCACGGCTCTTGGATCAGTGCGATAGTTCGGGGTTTTTCCTCCAGCGCCCTGCGTAAGCAAGCCGTGGCAGTCTGGCTGTGCTGGAGGTTGGTCTGGATAATGTTGAGGGGAGTGGACGTGGTCGACGGCAACAGTGGAGTGAGGTTAGGAGGAGATCGATCCATCGGAAAGATCTTCCCCCTCCCCCAACCCATGTCGGTCGTCGCCCGGCGACGAGGCGAGCAGTTGTTCTGTCCACCCCGGTGGTGTGGGTGGCGCACTTGTAGTCTGTACCTCTGCCATCGCCGCTCTAGCCATCTCCTCCTCCAATTCTGCCATTGTCCTGTCGTGCTCTGTCTTTGTTTCCTGTGTCGGTGCTGTGCTTGGTGTTCCAGTCTGGGTAGCCGAGGGTTGGGTATTGGGGTAGAAGCGAACGTATATTGAGCCGAGTAGGTACGATACCCGTCGCTCCCGCCCCAAAACCTTTTCGGCTTCGTCCGGTGGGATACCCAGGGTCAAGTAAGTCCCATGGTTATCACCACCGACCGATGTCGCCCTGTATAGTGACCACCTCCCGATGTCATACCAGGTGTTCTGCCGGCACAGGACACTCTGGAGCCGCGCTATATCACCATTGTACCTAGGTACGAATAGCGCTGCTCGGACACGGGTCGGCACTTCGGACTGTCGCATTACCGTCAGTGTTAAGTTTGTGCTGGGCAGTTTAATATTCCGCACATTCTGGGTCAGCCAAGTCAGGGCGCTGTCGCCTTCGCACCACATTTGGACGGTGCCGTCCGCTATCCGTGGATAGCCGCGGAAGGCCGGAAGTGGCTTGGAAGGGTCAGCGTCCATGACGAGGTCCTCAAGACTGAGCTTGATGTGTTCGGCTTCGTCAGGGGTCATGTCTCGGGACGGAGGCGAGAGACAGATCGCTACGGCGAGTCGCGCAGGAATGTCCTGGGTGGCTCGTGCGTAGGTTCTCTGTCCCCCTTGAGCAGTCTGGATTTTTGCACGCTTGGAGTCCCCCTGGAGCGTGCTCGGCGAGGCCGTGTCGTCCGGTCGTTCCCTCTTTGCCGCTCCCTGGCCACTTGGCCCGGGCTGCGGTTCCGAGGGGCTTGGCGTGGTGTTCTGCGCCGCGGACGCCTTGTGCAAGAATCCAGATCGCTTGCCCCGTTTCCTTTTTGGTTGTGGTGGGTGTCTGGTGGTGTTGGTGCGGTTCCGGTTGCTGTCCCCGGCTGGCTCTGTTATGGCCAGTGACTTTTCGCGCTGGGTTTCCCCTTCGCGGACTGATCCCTGGCCATGCGTTTCCGCGTCCGGCCGCTTTTCGCGCTGGGTGTCCCCTTCGCGTACTTGCGGCTGGTCGCGTACTCCCTTACAGACAACCGTTTTTGCAACGCGCTGACTTTCGCCTTCGCGGATTTTGCGCAAACGGTTGCTGAGGTCTCTCTCTCTGCTCCGGATTTTTCCGCGCTTCCCTTTCAGCGAGCGTACTTCGTCCACAGAAGTAAAGCCAGAACCATCGGATTCAGCTTCCTTACCCGTCCCGTGGTGTTCGGTGTTGATGTCTCTTAGTCTCGCTTCGATCTTCTCGCGCTGGAGTGCCAGCGCGCGGAGTTCGCCTTCGAGACTAGAGAGACGTGCGTTGTCAGTGTCATTGTCGGGGTTGTTTGTGATGCTGTTCCGAACGATGCTCTGTTGCCAGGCCGTCGTCGAAGGTACAGCATGTGTCTGTGTAATAGGCGCGTAAGTCGCAGCCGTCGGTGTGTTTGTAGGCGCGGAGATCGCAGCCGTAATTGTGCCATGTGGCGCGTGAGTCGCAGCCAGTGTCGTGGGCGCTAAAGCAGCCGGCCGCGCAGAAGGCGCGGCACTATTTTGCAGAGTTGAGCCCCCTCCCAGATTACGTAGGGGGCAGACCGACGAATCGGTGTGGGATTCCCCGGCTTGGCCGGGACCCACCTGGGTAGAAATTTTTTTATTCTGCGACATAGTGGAGTTTTTGTTGGTGGGCTTTTATGGATATGAGGTTACCCCTCCTCATGGACCGATGGGAAAAAATGGGGAAAAGGAGGGAGGGAGTTGGGTTGATTGAAAGGTTGAGTAGGCTAGGGTGCCAACCAGCGAAAATCAGTTCCGAGCGAGCAATGGGCATCCAAGAAGCAGCAAACAGCGGATCAAGCGAACCTAGCAGTTGATGCTCTCAATCTCTGGGTATGTTTGTACAAAGAGACTACGAGCCCCAACTGCAAGTCCGCTCGACCATCCGCTGCCCTCAGAACGACCACCACCGACCCAGAGCCTCTCACCAGCCGACACCCCCACTGACTCAACCCTTCAATTGGATGTAGGATCACAGGAAAAGGGGAGTTAGGTTACCTTAGGCCTGGGATTTGGCGTTCGGGAACTTCTCTTGTCCGGGGCCACACTAGGCACACCGGAGGTGGGATCGACCTCGTCATTCCGGAGGTCGGTCGCACATCCGGTGCTAGGCTAACCGCAACCCGCCATCCCGCTCGGTTGCATGAGAAGAAGTGCCCGGCAGTCCAAGTCTATCCCACATGGCGGGAGCGTGTCCCAGCATGTTGAATAGGCCCCGACCGCCCCGAGGATAGTTTATACAGGATGAAATTGAATTCATTAGCCAATTTTTAAGAAGTGACTCAGACCACTAACCTGATCAACTTTCATTATGGAGCCAACTCAAACAGCGCGAAAAAAAAACCCGCTATTCCATACATTTTGGCCGAGTACCTATTGCACTTCTATATGGAGCAACTGTTTTTTTTTCGCACCGTTTGAGTTGGCTCCATAATGAAAGTTGTTCAGGTTCGTGGTCTGAGTCACTCCTTAAAATTTTGCTTATGAATTCAATTTCATCTTGTATGTATTACATATACATGTCGACTTGATAACCTCTTTTTTTTAAGTCGGATAAAAAATAAAGCGGTTCTAATAAAAAATATCCAATAAATTCATGTCTTGTAGTTGGCAAACATCTCAAAACGTGGTACTAAGGTCCGGTTCAAAGTTGCGGATCGTTCACAAGTTAAACTAAACTCTAAGTGCACTCACAAGGGATTCTTATAGTTTTATAACCCAATAACGTTACGTCTCCAACACACTTGGATATTACTAGTGTTTCCAAGTTTTACTGTAGTACCACAACTTACTTTATGATACATTGGATTGTTAATAAAATGCATTGATGTTGTTGTGTTCATGGTTTTCTTGGTAGAAGTTGAGTTGTTAGAATTGGCAATAATTTAAATACGGATACTATGATGACGCAGACATATATATTTAAGTACAAGAATCGTGACTGATATTCATAATAAGAGTTCTACTTACTCACGTTGTTTTAATTTCGAGAAATCAGAGTTTGGACCACGATCTCACCGCGTGACGTAGGTAAAGCTAATAATTAAACAACGACACGTGCTCATAACTTTATGAAGTAGAAAAAAAAAAATAACAAAAAAGACAACCGCCTTTAAAAACTAAAAAGTGATAAATAACTTTAGCACCTAACACATAATATGACTTTAGTTTCGAAAGTCGGTGGCTACTTGAAACAACACACAGAACAAAAAGACACAGACTTTTTTTCGGCTTTTATCCTATAATTTAAGTCCATTATGAACGGTAACACTAACATGTCATTGTACCTATTAGTCCATATTATCTTGAAAAATACTGAATTGATTTAGATGAAACTTAGACTGTTCCCTAAGTCAAAGTAAATATAAGCCAAAAAAAGAATGGACATAATTTGAATAATAATTTCGGAGAAATGCGTGGACATACATACATACACCTATAACATTTTGTATATTTGTTTTGAGGTCCTAATAGATTATCATATTATGTGAACACATAGCAGTCCCGAAAATATAACATACGTGTCGAATTGATAACCTCCTGTTTTTGAAATCAGTTAATAAAAGAACAGCGATTTTGATTTTATGACGTAATCCCTCATTATAGACAAAGAAGAAATCATAACAGCAGCTAAATGATTCAAGAAGTTAATAATTTATTAACATAACATTTGATCAAGCACAAAACAAATACTATGAAGTGTTTAATCGATATTTGTCTTCTCCTTTTCGCATTACGTTTTATCAGATTAAGATTTCACACTAGTCCACGGTGTTTTTATTCTTTTAAGATTAGATTTATAAAAACAAATATTATTCTTTACACTCAATAGCGTTTTCTCCGATAACCAATACGCACTTATTAAGATAACAAATTGAATAAACAAAGAGGAACGGACATCAAAGGACTTTTTTATAACCAAGGACTTCTTTTCAAACGATACACAAAAGTTTTTCCTTTAAAAAGTTTCGAAAACTACAAACCTTCGTGGACGTCAATGGACTTCGTCCAAGAAGTGTTTCAGTTGTCTATGCCCGAAGTAAGGAGGGGAGTTATTACCGGCTCTTTTGTTTGAAATATAAAAGCACAAGTTTTACAGTACTGAGTACAGCCCTGGAAACAACAAGATAGCTGGTATATAAAATAAAATGTACTTCGAAGAAGTTTGGTTATGTCTAAATAATGTTTTGAAGCGATAAGAGAAATCTAAAATAATAACGGACGCACTTCTTCGGACTTCTAGTGAGACTAACTTTCTTCGATAACTTTAATCTTTAAATGACAAACTGTTTACTGAAAATTACGTTACTAAGGAATGGGTAAACTAAAGACTAAAGTACCTAATATAAAAATGATGACTTCGCAAGCACGTCAACGAAACAAAACGTGTTAGTATAACATTTAGGTAATTTTGATCACCCTCTTATTTTTTTTTTGGAATAGAAAACTAGCTTCTACCTGCGACTTCGTCCATGTGAAATTTCTTACGGGTTCCTAATTTTGAATAATAAATATAACACTCAGAGATAGCTTCCTATTGGTAAAATAATTTTTGAAATCGAATGAGTAGTTTTGAATATTACCTACATAAAATACCTCTTTATATATTACTGTATATATGCGTTATTTGTTGTATCACTGTCTACATGTTGTGTCGTACATGTTTCTTGTAATAAATACATTACCTAAATCTATTTCACTTCAGTATTAAAAATATTTCGATTTCTGATTTCAGGAAGTCCAATCCGGGCCTGCACATGCTGAAAATTCACAGACCACCGTCACCGATATTTATGCAGATTGTACACACACAGCTAACATAAATTACTAAGTAAGTGCACAAGACGACGATAGTCAGCACCGCAGTGTGTCAACAGTACCACAACCTCTCGCAAAGCAGTGACGTCAGCGTATCCTGAGTTTGACCCGTACATTGATCTACAATTATTGGTGCAAGCTGGAGTACTTCTAGGGGTGATCCGAATTTTAGTCATTTCGAATTTTTACCTTTTGACCGCTATAATCCATACTTCCATACTAATATTATAAATGCGAAAGTAACTCTGTCTGTTACGCTTTCACGATAAAATGACTGCACCGATTTTCATGAAATTTGGCATGAAAATAGCTTGAACCCCGGGGAAGGACATAGGGTACTTTTTATTCCACAACTTTGTCTGCATCCGCGATAACCGACATTCACGCGGACGAAGTCGCGGGCAAAAGCTAGTCTTATATATAAAATGCTTCTGTGCGTGTGTATGAAAGTGAACTCCTCCTAAACGGCTGGACATCGGTCCATTGATGAAATTTTTTGTGTGTGTTCCAGTGGATTCGAGAATGGTTTAGATTCACAATTGGACCCGGTAGGTGGCACTGCAGTCTAGTTGTAGGACTTCTTAGATCTATGTCACCCTGGTACTAGGAGCGCATAATTGTCACCCTGGTACTAGGAGTGCATAACTTATGCGCTAACTCGAGAACGACAAGGTGGTTCTTCGCATTGAAGAGGTACCAGGGTTGCATAGATCCAAGGATGGAGACCTGGGTAGTAACTCTATGTATTTTTAATCAATTGGTAGCTTGATAGGGTAGGTAGGTGGGTTGGTAGGGCAGATAGGTAGGTATGTAGGGGCAGGGTAGATATGTAGGTAGGTAGGTTGATAGGGTACGTAGGTAGATTGATAAAGTAGGTAGGTAGGTAGGGAGGTTGGTAGGGTAGGTAAGTAGGTAGATAGATAGGTACTTTGGTATAGTTTGGTAGGGTAGGTAGGGCAGAGTAGGCTAGACCTGGATTTTTGTACCGATTTTCCAGGCAGGACAACGTCTGCCGGGCCCGCTAGTCATATATATATATCATAATGTCAACTTTTAGACGACCACTGCTGGGAGTAGCTCTCCCCCAAGGCGGGGTTCAGCCGTAATCGAAATGCTTGGCCGATGCATGTTGGACGATGATGCAAAAGGACGCTGCTGCCCAGCCTCTGGTCAATATCCCTCTGTGGACTACTACAAGACCCACAGGTAGAAATGAGGTGGTACTATTCGCCGGCACCACACGGCTAAGTCATATAGCAGTCATATAGTAGACAATATAGTAGTCAATATAGTAGTCATATAGTAGTCATAGTAGTCATATAGTAGTCATATAGTATAGATAATAAACTAAAATGTGCCCGGCACGTCACGGTCACGGCTGCATAACAGACTTTTATGCGTGAATAAAGCTCTTAAAACCACATTATTTTTTTATTTTTTTTGCTAATTATGTTCCCTGACTCATCTCTCTAATTTATATTAGTTGAACGTCCTTCTTTATATTTTTCATGGGTATTAAAGGATGAATGCGTAGCTTAGCGCCGCGGGCACATTGTTTTTTTGACGTGGCGTGCCGCCTATGCGTTGAGTGTTCAATACAGTAACGCTCTCAGGGCGCTGTTGCGGCTGCCGTTTTTGCAGTGCATCTGCAATGTTTCCACACGTCACAGTAGACAGCTTCTCAGCTGTCATGCCTAAAAAGAATGCATCTCTTCTTGCCAGATTGCAGGGCAGTAGCAATCGCCTCTTGAGAGTTTTTGCTGATAATCATGATGAAAGCCCCATAATGAGGCATCTTACTGTAGTAGGATATAAGTACTAACATAGTTTATAAGTTAGATAGTTGTATGTTTTTCTTGCCTTGTTTGTACTGTCAGTGGACCAATTGTTGTCTTTTTAAATAAAGAATATAAAAGAAAGAATACGAACAATATTTTTAATAATATTTTACACAATATGGTTCTTTAAATTCGGTTTGAAATTAGTAATTAAAACATTGACTGACGTAGAACTGTAAAAGGACGGTGTTTGACATAAGTTAGTTTAAAATGATAATAATTATTGTTTTTGTCATTCATCGTAAATTTACTAAGGCCATTTTTAAAACTTACATTTTTGAAGCTCTTTATATATTTATTAACCTTTCTTTATTTTCTAGCGTAAAATTGTATACTTAAACAAATTATTTTCTGTGAATAACTCAGTGGATTACATTATTATCAGTTTTATATTTCACTGTTTGTATACCATTATTATGCAATTGTTAGTTGATCCGTTGATTCAAATAAAATAAATAAATAAACTACGATAATGTGTAAGTTTGTTGTTGATATAAAGTGAAAATAATTTAATTCTTTTCGAATCAACAGCAAACTAATTATGTTAAATATTTATTTTGCACCTCGGGCTTGTTTTAATAATATTTGGCAATGAGTAATTATTTCATCATTTGTTTTTACCCATTACAATGCGTGTCACTGGTTTGAAATAAACGTTCATTGCAAATGAAATCCAAACATGTTTCTTTTTAATTTTTATATCTTGGTTCTTGTTCGTATTTATAATCGTAAATCGTAGCTTTTCGTAATAGCTAATCGTAGCTTTTTAGCATCTCTGTCGCTATGTATACATTTGTGAATGTAAGTATGTATACCCATAATTGGTGTATACATTAGAAGTAATACACACAAAACTACTTAAGTTACTGTTAACCAATGTTGAATGAATATGCTGTTGGTGTACTTTATTGAATAAATAAAGATAAATAATCAGATCTCGCCATCAAACTGAAAAGTTTGGCGAGATACAATATTGTAAAATAAAATTAAAAAAATAAAATAACATATTATGAAAAAAAAAAAAAAACGATAGCCCAGGATCGAGACTCCTGGCGCCGAGTAGTGAGGAAAGAAGATCTTTGTTCATGAATAAAGCTATAATATAATTATGGTATATTTTCGCCCTTATTACGTCTGCGATCGTTGTTTGTTTCACATTTTTGAAATATATTATAGCTGCGTCTGAAATATATCGTAATATGCCTTGCAGGGCTCAGTCTCTGAATATCGGAAACACCATAGACTACTTTTATTAAAAAAAATGTATTTGTGTATGTATATCAGCTGTCTGACACCCATAGTACAGGGTCTCCCTAGTTTGGGGTCAGATAGCCGTGTGTGAAAATGTCCCCACATATTATTATTATTAGGTACTTCATTGATTTGATTGAAGATAGACCGCGCGGAACACTGAGAGTAAAGCCAAGAAAGCAAATACAAATTCAAAAGCGAATACCTACAATCTTGTGAAAGTATTCGCTTTTGAATTTGTATTTGTATTCTTATTAGTTTTTTTAACGTTGCGACGTTTCGTGTTATACTGACTCGTGACAGTACAGCACAAAGCGCGTTGTATGGCTTCGCTTTTGAATTTGTATTTGCATTTTTGGCTTCACTTTCAGTGATCCGCGCGGTCTATCTGCGTTTTGTTTCATAATCTGAGTACCTATATAAAAATGTCAAGGCCTAAGTAATAACAGCAAACTATTCATCATCATCATCATCTTCCCGCAAGGGCGGGACTAAACGCATCTTCTTCTGAGTACCATTCCGTTCTGTCAACCGTCATGATATCATTGATCCCTTCTTTTCTTATCATTCTTCACACAATCCATCCATCTTTTCTTCGGCCTTCTTCTTCTTCTCCAGCCATCCACATCTATAATCATAACTCTTTTGGTCAAACTATTCAAGACACATCTAAACTAATATTATAAGTAAAGAGGAAAGATTTGTTTGTTTGTTAAGATTTAATAAAAAAACCACAGGTCCGATTTCAAAAATTCTTTCATCATTAGAACGCTACATTATCCCTAAGTAACATAAGCTATATTTATCAATTCAAAAATTTTGGGAACCCTTGAGAACAATCACGCGGACGAAGTCGAGGGCAAAGTGCTAGTTTTATTATACAAGGTTTTTAACTACTCACATACATTGTAGATTTTTTCATTTTTTCCCGATGCTACTAGTAGTAACTAAGTATCCCTATCTACATACTTTCCAAATAAAACATAATAAATAATCAAATATAGTAACGATGGTACTAAATTTCGGAGCGTAGCCCGGTTGCAGAGTTAACTACAAGCAACATACACTTGCACTAATCACCGAGTAGTGCCATGCTACTGACAGCCCTGAACTAGAAGGAGACTCGAGGCCAGCACTTCCAATAAACCACAAACGATTTGTTAAGAATAAATTCAAGAACGGTCAAAGGAATTGTCGTGAAGACTGGAAAAAATAAGTTAATTGTATGGAAGTAAAGAATTAATTGCGTTCTCAGAAAGCTTTTTGTGTTGAAATTTGGTGCAGCTAGCAAAATTGCCTAGAAATCTATAGGATTAATTGCCGACCTTCAAGTTCTAAAGTCAAATAGAAACAAAGGTATATAAAGTCCAAAATCATTTTTTTTACATTAAAATTGACTTTTTTTCGGTTTTTTATCTCGCATGTCAACCTATGTTGTCAGCTACTCAACCGGACTTTCTTCAGGTGCCTTAAAAGTGAACTTAAGGTTTCCTGCCAGGACACAAAAACTTATTGACTAAGCAACTACACGCTAAGGGCACGCTCTGTAGTGTACGGCTCGATTTAGGACGTCGCTGGTACGGTAGCAAAGGGATAGGCTGGATCGGATCTCGTGTAAACTGACTCCTCTGTGGAAAATATTATATTTATGTTCAAATCATAGGCGAGGTCCTGCTTGACCTCGTGTTACTGTTTGTGATGGCGCTCCGGACACATACCTTTAAATACGTTCGCATACCTCATGCAGAAAGTAATTTCGCTTTAATGCAATACATATGGCCGAAACGAGGATGCATTCCATATTTTGATGGAATGTAATAATAATATGTGGGGACATTTTCACACACGGCCATCTGACCCCAAACTAGGGAGACCCTGTACTATGGGTGTCAGACAGCTGATATACATACACAAATACATTTTTTTTTTGTAAATACATATATAGATAAACAACACCCAGACACAAGGCAAACACAAGTGCTCATCACACAAATGTTTACCCTGGGCCGGAATCGAACCCGCAACACGCTGCGCAGCAGTCGATCGCTCAGCCACTGCGCCAACCGTGTCGTCAAATGTGTGAAATGAGAGGGAAAGACGTTTAATCTTTGGCGACAGTTCCATTGGATTATGTAATTCATATTTAGCTTGTCCGACTTCAGATAAGGCAAAGATACTACTACATATTGTTAAGTGTGACTTTTTCTCATAAAGAGAAGGCACGAGAATTGATCACCATTCCAGCCATTTCCTAATTATATGAAATTAGAGTCCAGGTTTCCTCAACCGATACCGATGTCAGTTATGTCTAAGATACATTTAAAAAGCCACATTTGTACTTGCTCCTCCCCGGTTGCGAACTCACAACCTAGTGCATCAGCGGCCCTACTTAACTAACCTTTCTTTTTTTTTTGTTTCCGGCGTGGAAAATCCTCATAGATGTACTCCTAGGGCTGGCGAAACGGACTGTAACACTCTTGCTGACTAAAAACCACCCCGGTGTTCTATCTTACACCTACGTCGGGGGTCATGGGAGTCAAACACCTGACTCCCCCGCGACGTCTAAAAGGGACGCGCGTAGAACACTTTGCGCCGCCACCTCAGGTCCAACTAACCTAACCTTGCCTTGCCTTAATTACTGGGCCAAATATTGGAATAGAAAAGAGAAAACAAAATATGAAATCTTATCAGACGCGATGTTAAAACGTTTCCATTTGTCCTACTCACACAAAATCGAGATCGACTCTCATTAACAGAAAAATCTTTCGAGGATTTTTTGCGAAAAAGTTGAATACGAAAAAAGTTGTTTCTATCGCGTACTTAAACAATCACATCACGGTTGATTGTAAACTTTTTCGAGCTTTCTTCATTGTTACAAGTTACAATGGCAATCATTCAAAGAATTCGGGCCAGTTTTAAAAGAAATTTGAACGATAAAAATAAGGTTTCTTGTTGGGAATTAAAATGATGGAATAAACGTGACCAAAACTTGTCTTCATTGAAAGTTAGTTTCAAATGAGATTTTCTGGTCGATTTTCACAAAAAGATTGTCAAGAATACATTTCTGTTAAATTGATTATCTTTTTGTCGATATTAACGCCCAGTGGTCAAGGTGCCCGAGTCTCATATATGAGGAGGTTCGAGAGCAGGCAAGTACAAATTTTAATATGAGTATAGATAATGTGGCCGTTCTTAGTAGGTACAGATCTGCTTAACTCTTCGGGAAAAATAGGCATACTTATTATAAGTACTATGTTTACCTTTTTACAAAATCAAAGTCAAGTCAAAATACAGGAACTTTTGAATTGTCAAGGAGTCGGTCAGTTAGTCAGAAAGTTATAGCTAGTTGCTCGTTCTAAAACGTAGGTAGCCTAGGTATCTATGGAGAGGAACGAGCGAGAAACTCCATGGATACTTAACTTCTTACAAAATATGTGAAAACAATAATAATAATAATGATAAACCCGCAGGGCAGCTTGTGGCGAGCTGTTGGGCAGTAGCGACCCCACGGACCTGATCTCCCGGGAGAAGTCTTGTTCCTCATCTCTGGCTTGCCTTTCAATAAAGGCAAGCCAGAGATGAGGAACGGAGCTCCCACCTCTATCTTGCCTTAATTGGCCGGTTAGAGTGGAAACTCGCGAGAGCATTCGTGCTCCGGGTAAGGAAGTATTCCAGTAAGACGCTGGTAGGGATCTTGACCGTACCTCCGGGATTGTCCTGATAGCCGTGGAATACCTCTCCACTCCTCTAGCACCTCAAGATATGTTGCCCCCTTGTCGCTACGTCACTTCGTGCTAGCGACTGTTTCAGGGGGCCCATTTAGTGAGTGTGCAAGTCACCCCCTGCTATTTTATCCATGTATACAAACATTGATTCGGCAGGGGCCATAGTCACTTCATAGTTTCAGGTAACCAAGTCACTTTAGCAACCTATACCCATAGTCCAGTACTGTTAGTTTCCATGTCCTGTAATAGTCCTGCACCAACCGGGGGTTGTCCTTTTGTGCATTTGCATAGTGCATACAGGGATAATCGTCGGTTGGTGTCTTATTTCATATAAAGCTACCTAAGGGGCCTCTGCGAGCTGGCTTCGGCTCCTCGTACGCCTTACAAAGGCCCGGGACCTCTGGGTCCCGAGATACATAAAGTATATAAAAAATAATAATAATATGTGGGGACATTTTCACACACGGCCATCTGACCCCAAACTAGGGAGACCCTGTACTATGGGTGTCAGACAGCTGATATACATACACAAATACATTTTAAATACATACATAGATAAACAACACCCAGACACAAGCCAAACACAAGTGCTCAACACACAAATGTTTATCCTGGGCGGGAATCGAACCCGCAACACGCTGCGCAGCAGTCGATCGCTCAGCCACTGCGCCAACTGTCTGTTCATTTAATAAATAATAACCTTAGTTTGTAAGCCCTGGCTGGGGGCCTTACAGTAATTTTCGGCCACCACAGGATTGCCCGGTTAAGCAGCATCAACCTCAGAGAGTTGTTGTATTGCGAGTGGTCATATCAAAAAAAAAAAAAAACACCATCAGCGAGACATTTAAGTATGACGATGCTCTCAACTACCATGTTCATTTATGTCAAACACATTATAAATGGTACTCATATTTACAAAATTGAAATAATACTACTAAATTATACAAAACTAAGGCTTCAAATGTGTCTATTTGTTTGTACATATCAGGCTATCCGTGGGATATCCCAACTATGTTATAACAAAAATGTTAATTAAACAGAACTTGATCATCTTTTAAAAACTTTGTGTCGTGAATAAAATACATGAATTGTTATTGACACACTTACTTACTTCATACGTTTATTTTATTTTTATACTAGGTGATTTTTTATTCACGTTCCAAATTTCTCAGGGTGATAGTACCCATGAAATTGAATAACTTTCTCCAAAAAACATGGGTCGAAATATTAAAAAAAAAATCGGACTTCCCATACAAAATCGATCAGCTGACTATTGATTTTGTATGGGAAGTCCGATTTTTGAAGTTATACTTCTTTAGGCGCGTTATGAAAAAATGATGAGAGTGAAATTTTACGATGCGCGCGCACACCGTCACACAAAATTCTCACGGGAGTAATTGTAAACAACGCCATCTCTGACGTACATGCTGAACTACTTACTGCCTTCGTTGCTATTTTGTGACTCGAAGAAGTATAACTTCTCACGCGCGTACATAAGTACACACTGAATTTTTTTTTAATATTTCGACCCATATTTTTTGGAGAAAGTTATTCAATTTCATGGGTACTATCACCCTGAGAAATTTGGAACGTGAATAAAAAATCACCCAGTATACTGAAATTGTTCTCCTTTTCGTTTCTTCCATCGAAGCAGCATCTATTTAATATCTGGGTAGTATAGTTCTATATGAACTACGTAATTTGTAAAAAATATCGGAAAATCAAAAACTACTTGATCTAAAAGTATGAAGATATGGCCGGTAGGTTGTTTATCTATGGGTAGGTTGGATTGATTTAGACTTTGTCTTCGCAGAGAAAATCGCAATCAAAAGCTAGTGCAAAACCAAAAACAAAAACAATATGCATACAAACAAAATGATAATTAAAATACTGTATTTTCAAATTAAAATCAAAATTATACAATTTTATTTCGCAATAAATATTTTGAATCTAATTTGGACAATACAAAGTTTTTAACAAAGGCTGTAGTACACATGTCAAAAGGATCAAAGAAAACATTACAAATGTTGAAAATGTACTACGTAAACTTAATTGTGTATTATACAAAGACTTACTTTGATATAAATCAAACACATGCTCTCATTGATTCTAAATAATTTTACCAAATAAATAACTAAGTATCTATCAAAATTTCAACAACACAAAAGCACTCCCCTCTTTGTACAGAGAACGCAAATGAAGGTTCGAAATACAAAAAGAAAAAACAGAGACGCACTGATACCGCACTCTGTCTGCGAAGTTTGTCTTTGAAAAACTTTGTGAACAACTAAACAGGCGCACCTGTCTACGTCAATAGGCGTTCAAAAGAGCGCTGGATCTTTTCGGCGTTTATGGCTGACTGCAGTGTAATAGCCTGCCCCCTAACAGCCATAAAAGAGCTACAGCTGCTGCTATACGGGAATTATACCGAATTAGAAAGTTTAAGAGTTTATGGTGTAAAGGTAATTAGGAACGGAACCAAATGGTTTCGCAATGTGAAAAAACAATAGGTAAGTGTATTTCTTGGTTGGCAATTAGTGACCGATAAACCAATTATCATACCAATTGCTAGGATCAGTGGTGTGATTCCATAAGACCTCATTCTAAACTTCGAATCTGAATCCGCTGTGAGTTTCTTGATTGGCATTCTAAAAACTCGGTTGATAATTCGAATTAACACTAGCACCACCCTTGCGGGCGTGTCAGCGAGTTAAACTAAATTGACAGGGAGATTTTGACAAATAAAGTTTGAGATGACGTAAGAAGTGGCATTCTGTAAGGTAATTTTCCCGTCACTTCGACGCTCACTTCGCACCCGATTCAAAGTGTCAAATATATCAAGGTCATTTTGAACCTTATGCGAAGTGAGAGTGAATAGAGATGTGAGATGCGAGTTGTTGTTGAAATTTTAAATAAATAAATTCCAACATAAAAATAAATAATCAACATTTTCTCATTTTCTTAACATATTACGCTTTGATTTTACAAAAACACAATGAATATCAAATAGGTACACGGTAACTATCAGCTGAGCGAATTATGTTTGTTCAATATCTCCAAAATCAGTGAATTCCCATGTGTGTCCGTAGTAGAAAAAAATTGAAAAAAATACACAAAATATTTATTTTATCTCATCACATTGATCATACATACATAAATTGAGATACAGATACATCTATAAAGGCTTATGGTTAGTCCGTTTTCCGACAATAACTTATTTTAAAAATGATACGTAATATAAATTCTGTTGACCAAATTTTGATTAGAGCACATTTGTATTAAAGTCCAATGAAATTAGTACAATAATATTTTTTTCTGACTTTATAAATAAATGAATAGGCTCGATGATTGGCGTTTATTATTGGTTATTTATAAGTAACCGTGGAATATCTGCTACTACACCATCGCTTACCAGTAGTTGAGATAATAATACCCATTGGCATAAGAATATATATATATAATAATATATATATGTAATACAAATGAATCGTTGTTCGTTAGTCTCGCTAAAACTAGAGAACGGCTGAAGCGATTTGGCTAATTTTGGTCTTAAAATATTTATGAAAGTCCAGGGATGGTTTATGGTAAGAAAATTGAAAAATCGATTGACAGGACAACGTCTGTCGGGTCAGCTAGCAATAGATATTTTTCTTAAAAAAAATTGAATACCGTTTAAAGCTACGTAGTAGAGAAATGTTACGAATTCTAAACCAGTAGGTTTACACACACATGTATAGTGCTGATATTGAGCCGATATCAATACGCTTTCCCTCCGATAAAATAGTTTCACGCTGCATGCAATAAAACAATGACAGTATTCCGACCGATTCCGTTCCGGAACTGACACCATTCAAACTCCTTTCCAAAAAATAAAATGCGTCCGAGCAATAACGCTGAGAGTAGAGCGACATGAAACATCGAATAGAATCTACATAATAATGAGTGAAGCCTAAATTGCAAACATTTTGCGACTGTTCCATACACATTTTCATACACGTAACTGTAGATAATCTAATCTGCTGCAACGGTAATGTCTTGCGCAGTGACAGAGCGATTGGCTGATGAAGAAAGCACAGGAGAAGGGTGCATTTAAAAAATGTAGTCTTATAGAATAGTCTAGTCAGAATTTAAACATCTTTTTTTTTCAGCCAGAAGGGCATTCCGAGTCTTGATGACTGGTTTGCATGTCGAACTCGTAAACTCATGTCTCGTCACCAGTAACAATGCGTTTTATGAATGTGGAGTCGGAATTGATTTTTTTTAACACGTCCTCAGCAACCTTTATGCGATTGAGATTTTGCAGACGATTCAAATCTTTCGATACTAGTCGAGCGGCAACACATTTCATGCCAAAACAATAGTTTAAAACAGTACGAATTGATTCTTGAGACACAACATTTTCAGCACCATCTCTCCCAGACTAGAACGACGATTTTCAGTCACCATTTCCTTTATTATAGCGATGTTAATTCAGTTAAAGACGAGGTAATCCTAAACCACATCTCGACCACATTTAAATGCATTATTTCATTCATACGCACGTGTTTTTGATAAAGTCGATTAACTGAAAGCCGTGTATGTAACAGTTTCAGCTTCTGCACTTGAAATTCTATTTGCAATGCAACATTTAAGATGAATTATTTGTTCGATATTTTTAAGTATAGTAAAAATCACAAAACACAGTTGACATGAACTAACAAAATGGCGCGCTGTGAACAAACAGAATGACCAGTGACTACCGAACTCTGCGTGGGTAAAGAGGACAGTGGTGTCAACTTAGCGTCGAATAGTAGATTATGCAACAAGGGGATAAAGTAGTGTCTTATGTAGCGGGCGCCGTATTGAATCCCGAGCAAAACGAAGGACTCTAGCGTTAACTTCCGAGCAAAGCGAGGGAGTTAAGACAAGAATCCTGAGTGCAGCGTGGGAATTTCAAGGTCGCCCAAGACGAAGGCACCTTTATCCCCGAAGAGCATACTCTACTTTTCACACCATCTACGAGACAATAAAAACAATAGTACTAGAATTAAGAGTAGATTGTTGGTAATACCAATGGCTTAAATTCGGAATTAATGTACTCCGGAGTCAAATCACTATTGTCACGCGACATTTTTGTGAGAATTTGCTGATATGTAATTTGTTGTACAACAAAGCAAAGCAATTTTCAGTATTCGCGCCTCAGATTATGAAACAAAGGGCAGATAGATATACAGCGCGGAACACTGAGAGTGAAGCCAAAAAAGTAAATACAATCACGAGATTGTAGGTAAGAATTCGCTTTTGAATTTGTATTTGCTTTTTTGGCTTCACTCAGTGTTCCGACCGTACTATCTGCCTTTTGTTTAATAATCTGAGATTCTAGCCACGTATAAAATGGGGAATTCAAAGTTTTCTTTATTACAGACAAAACAAAAGTGAAAGTTTTATTTCAAAGCTGGAATTATCTATTTAAATACGAAGTTGCATGAAATGAGCAAGCAATAGGTACATTTATTTCGCACGATCCTTTTTGCATCGAAACTTTTTTAAGAACCGAGCAACTCAACCAATAAAATATAAAAAAAACCCTATAACTCACATGTGAATAATAGCAATGAAAAAGTCACAGTTTGATTACAGGTGTCATTATGTGCCTAATTGCGGTGAAATTAGAGCCATTTTATGAGCAAGTGTGTTGAAAATTTTTCAACACACTTGCTCATAAAATGAGGTTTCTTTTTTTTTGTCTTTTCGCGGATAGCGTTCTAGCCACGTATAAAATGGGGAATTCAAAGTTTTCTTTACAGAGAAAACAAAAGTGAAAGTTTTATTTATTAATAACGTATACCTAAGTGAAATTATCTATTTAAATTCGAAGTTGCATGAAATGAGCATGCAATAGGTATATTAATTTATTCGAACTATTGAACACGATCTTTTTTGTATCGAAACTTTTTTTAAGAACAAAGCAACTCAACCAATAAAGAGCCATTTTATGAGCAAGTGTGTTGAAAAATTTTCAACACACTTGCTCATAAAATGACTCTAATTTCACCGCAATTAGGCACATAATGACACCTGTAATCAAACTGTGACTTTTTCATTGCTATTATTCACTAGTGAGTTATAGGGTTTTTTTTTTATTTTATTGGTTGAGTTGCTTTGGCTTAAAAAAAGTTTCCATACAAAAAAGATCGTGTTCAATAGTTCGAATAAATTAATATAACTATTGCATGCTCATTTCATGCAACTTCGTATTTAAATAGATAATTTCACTTAGGTATACGTTTTTAATAAATAAAACTTTCACTTTTGTTTTCTCTGTAATAAAGAAAACTTTGAATTCCCCATTTTATACGTGGCTAGAACGCTATCCGCGAAAAGACAAAAAAAAGAAACCTCATTCTTTTTCTATGGTCGATCGCCATTGTTTGATGCGCGCGCATAGGAAAACTGATTAATTTTTCCCGCCATTGCGAAACAAATTTCACAACTCGTTTTCACTGCTGAAAATGGTTATTTAGTATTATTTTCTTCACAAGTGTGTTGAAAAACGTCGTATGATACACGTGTATATTGATGATTACCGTCCTCGGCTCTCTTAAGACCCTCACCTAACGGCTCGGGTCTCAATGGCGCCTCAGCGGTAATCACCAACATTACACACTTGTACCATAATGTACTATTAAACAACCCCTTTAAATGAGCTATTTAAATGATTATTTCCCGGTACTTTCTTGACAGAATGTATGTTTTTACATGAGCAAAATTAGATCTTTATGCTCATTTTCGGTCTAAATCAGAGCTACTAAATAGAGAAACATCTATCACAGTAAAGGGGCTTCTAAATTAGATCCGTAGTTCCTAAGTCCGTACAGATCGTTTCTTGATGACTGGCAATTCAATGTCTGGCCTGTCTATCTCTAATGGCCAGCTGCCAATGTAATGCTGTCTGTAAGACACGGCGCAGATTAGTGCCAAAAACCAATAAGTACTCACGTAGTTACTTAAACATTTAGGATAACTCCACCAAAGTCTGTCTTAGTGTGCCGAAATAAATAAAACCGAATTATTGAGCGCATTTATGATTTAGTAAATGCTGGACACAAAGTTATTCGGAATTATTTTTTTTTTCTTGTGCGTAGGAACTTAATACAGGATTCTGTGTTTTTAGATGGTTTTATTCAGCATATCAAATATCGAGTCAGAATCATTTGATGGCCGACGTTAGTGCATGCTTGCTTAGAAATAACATTAACTGAACTGAAGTGAGCTGTCATCGGTCCCGATGCTAGGGATTAACAAAGCAGACGGACAGATGACAGCTCACTTCACGTAGGTGTTCACCGAGGGATATTGTAACAGAATAGACATACAGATGACAGCTCACTTCACCTAGGTGTTCACTGAGGGAGATTGTAACAGAATAGCACTGCTGTTATGTAGTTACTAATCAAGCGTGCGTACTAAAAAAAGAATCATCAAAGGCAAGACATAATAGAAATATACACAAAAGACTTTCTTTTGTTTTAGCTAAAAAGTGTATTTTAAAGTACCTTCCTACATACGAACATTTTTTTATACAATTTTACCTCAATCGGTTAGGTTTTAAGAGTGTTCAGCGCTGATAGCGTTCTTTGTATTGATAGCTAAGGATTTACTCATCTCCTCAACGAGAAGTGATTGACAGCTGATAAGTCTTAACTTTCGTTTCGCTCTTACGGTAATTTCGTGCTGCGCTATCTAAAAAACTGTCTTTTTTTCAGGTACTTAAATGTGTGAATACCACATTGACATTTCACTAGTCATTTCATAAATTCCATCTATTAGATACTAATATTGTATAGAGGTAAGTGCTTAGTTGCTGTGTGGTGTGGCCGCGAATAGCACCACCCCATCTTACCCATGGGTGTCGAAACAGGCAAAATTGGGATATTGACCAGAGGATGGGCAGCAGCGTCTTTCTGAGTACCGTAACATCTTTTTTTTTATGTGCGGTCTAAATCCATATGGACTTCCTCCATCGTGGGGATGATGGAGGGGCATACGGGGCTCTTACCGGCTAAAACCACCGCGGTGCGCCACCTCTGCCTTTGGCCAGTCCAGGACAGAAGCTTATAGAGTTTAATAAAAATGGATCGGTTTGCGGGAAGAAAATGTAAACTTTGTGATTGCTATGACTTAAAATCCGGGTCCAGACTCAAAATGAGAGTACAGACGCATCACTTTTTAGGGTTCCGTAGCCAAATGGCAAAAAACGGAACCCTTATGGATTCGTCATGTCTGTCCGTCCGTATGTCACAGCCACTTTTTTACGAAACTATAAGAACTATACTGTTAAAACTTGGTAAGTAGATGTATTCTATGAACCGCATTAAGATTTTCACACAAAAATAGAAAAAAACAAAATTTTTTTGGGGTTCCCCATACTTAGAACTGAAACTCAATTTTTTTTTTCATCAATCCCATACGTGTGCCCTATCTATGGATAGGTCTTCTAAAATGATATTGAGGTTTCTATCATCATTTTTTTCTAAACTGAATAGTTTGCGCGAGAGACACTTCTAAAATAAGAGAATGATAAAACTAAAAAAAATATATGATGTACATTACCATGTAAACTGCCACCGAAAATTGGTTTGAACGAGATCTAGTAAGTAGTTTTTTTTAATACGTCATAAATTGTAAACTGCAATTTAAAAAAATACACTATTATAAAACATCGATCAAATGTTACAACGAACTACAAGAACTTTTATATTATAATACTTGCTGCTACGGAACCCTTCGTGGGCGAGTCCAACTCGCACTTGGCTGCTTTTTTATATTATAAGTGATGATGCGGCCTAAGGTGGAGCACGCTCAAGGAACATTTTTACTCTAGGTAGAGCACGCTTGCCTAGGATGAACCGGTTCACTCGTGCCTTGAAGATATGCTTATCAGGTAACAGAGAGGCGGGTAGTAAATTCTACAGTCTATCAGTTCGCACAATAAATGGATCTACAATTTTACACATTACGAAGTCTTTCGCTATAATTATGAAACGTCTGACGATTCAAAACCACGGCAGCGAATAAACAAAGCGAGCGGAAATTAGGGAGGTAAGTTTTATAAAAGTTCGCTCAAGCCGGTTATTCTGATGGATTCTAAAAATGGAAATTAAAGTGAAATAAAGTGAAAAGAACTTTTAACACTTTCGAAAACCGACATTTATGAATAATTTCGGCGTAAATTGTTCGTCGAATAAGTCGTCAACTACAGTCTGGTGTATAACTATAAAACTTTAGATTACGCTTGAATTTCGAAACAAATTGTTCAAAATTGTTTTGTTCGAGAGAAAATTGCATTAAAGTTTCTGGTTAAGTAGAAGAAAAGAATATTGTTGTGGGGATAATTAATTATTGGATGTAGCAAGTTAATTGCTGAATTCAGAAAGTATTTAGAAATAAGACAAGGGATTTTCACCTGTCTGGCTAAATAAGACAATGAAATCCAAGTATCCAATTAATTTAAATCAAAGACAATCGTATTTATTTTCTTCCAGCATTTTCATTACTACAGCTACTACATTTTTGACATTAATTGAAATAATAGAACAATCTACAGTTGAAACTTTTAAGCATCTGGTTTTGCTATATTTAACACATTATGTTAATACTATCATTGTCACGTTGCAAAAAAGGGATGGTGCTATCGATCGTATTGTGTAGAGAGAGACGAATCTCTCTCTCTTGCACTGGACAAATACCGTCCCTGAGTGCTTGTACTGTTTTTATATTAATAATTTTAACTAATTAAATGCACGAGCCCCTAACATGTTCCTGTAAGAGTCAGGTGTATTGTTCAGCTAATATATTGTTCATAAATTAATATTATAACGTCCTTATTATGGCAAACTTACATTTAGCTTATATATAGCTTAAGGGGATGCATTTTTTCGTTTCTCCGTTAAAATTAAATGCTAGGTATTTGCTGCATTTTTATAAAATAGAAATAGGATACAAACTGAATTTGAAAAAAGTTACACAAAAAAAATCACATCGGGTACCTCGGGTAGGTACTGGATAATGTTTTTAATAATATCGTCGAAAAAGATACAGAGTACGAATAAGTATTGAACCAAAGAACGCACTGGTTCATAATAAATTTCTATTTAGCAACACATTAAGTTTCAATAGCTACAAAAAAAAATACTCAAAGAAGTCTTTAACCTTGACACAATCGTATTTATTCTGTTCCATTTTTGAATGTGTACTATTTCCATAGTTTTTTTTTAATCATTTATTCATTGAAAGTCTAAAGTTGACAGACTATTTTTAGACTGTCAGTAAATGACAACCTTTCATATTTTTAACCTGAATGTATTATTACGTTATATAAAAGTAAATACAAATCTAAGGCACCCGTATCTTTCCGTTTTTCGAAATTATGTACTTTTTATTCATAATTTCAACTTTGAATATAGGCTAAATGACATGCATGGTCTTGGTCATGCTAACGGTAGAATAGGGTTTTATCCTTTGCTTTACTGTGACCTGTGACCCGCCAAAAATACTATTATCATTGTTATTACACTTCTTACACCTATGTGACATTGACATCTGTCTTATTTGACGTTAATGTTTTCATCGAAACCATTGAAATGCTTATGCAAAGGTAACTACCTCATTCCACCCTTTATGTGACGTCATCACATGTTTTTTGATTTTACTGATTTTTTTTCTCAGAAATGAAGAAATATAAATATATGAAAAATATATATTTGAACTCAGGATACGAAAATAAAGAAATGGTATTCTGTTCTAAGGTCAGTTTTGAAATGTTGCCAATTACAGAGAACTAATTAAATGAGAGCCTCCCCTTAATACATGGCAAAGCCTTTAATAACCTAGTGCTTTGAAGTGTTAAAGGGCTAAATCTAGATTTACCTCAGGAAATAGATATGACATTATTAATGCTAATATTAACTAATTATACTAACGCTATTGATTATGACTTAATTGTTGATATAATTGGCTATTATGGGCTGAATATACATACATAAATTTATAACTGTTTAGTAATGGTACGATCAAAAGTAGTTTTGTGTAATCAATGAATTTATTTTATAAATCAGATCATCATCATCAGCCTTTTGATGCCAACTGCTGGGCATAGGTTTCTCCCAAAGGGGGGTTTAGCCGTAATCACCATGCTTGGCCGATGCATGTTGGCGATCGGTGTTATAGTACTCAGAAGGACGCTGCTGCCCATCCTCTGGTCAATATCCCTCTGTCGCCTTCTACGACACCCACGGGTTTAAATGGGGTGGTGCTATTCGTGGCCGGCACCACATGGTACAACATAAAATAGATAAGTGGGTACAAAAATACAAAATAATTCTTTAGATATAAAAAAAAAGTTTTATGCAAAAACACAACCGCATAATATGACTTTACTACGGAAGTCGTTGGCTTTTGTTCTGGGTCTTGTTTTGAACCTATGTTTTTATTTTCCGCTTTTAAGGACCTACTTCTTATCACCCAAATTCATTAAGAAACGGTAACACTACAAAATAATCATTGAAATTGATCTACAATCGGCGAAGATAACATTGGATAATCACGCCTACCATTACAAATTTTATAATTATGTTCTTGATTTCTATTTTGAATCTATTTTAATGAAATCTATGTGCTTGGGGACATGTACTATCGAATAAGAATCATTAAAATCGGTTTACAGTTGGCGAAGAATACACAAAAAAAATTACATTCGAATTGATTTAGGTAGCTTAGGGCTATAATTAACATCGATAACAGTAAGTTGCACAAAACTAACATTAGTTTAATGGAGACTTTAAATTGATGCTGTCATGTTGGTATCGTGAAACTCAACGTATGTGTGTACAATTTCTTTCAAAGTAAGGATATGTACTGCACAACTTGCTTTGGTCTATGTTCACCATGCGCCATGGATAACACTAATTAATTATACCCGGGCTCAGCACGCCGTGTAAGTGAATTGTGTACAGACCATCTTTATTATCTAGGGAACCTACATTTTCACGTTACAGTTTTTTTTATTTAAACTGGTTTTGAAAAACTTTTTTCGTTGGTTCCCGGTCACCCATGCCTACTTTATTCTTATCACATACTCAAAAAACATTTATCTATCTCAATGACAAACTGTCTTATAACACAAAAAACCTTCTTATCAACTCATAAAGTAAAAAACGACAACAATAAAATAATAACGAGACAATAATTCAAAACACCCATTAAAATTACCATAATTATTCAAAACTAAATGTATAAAAACTGAATAACACTTATCCGACAGCCATTAAAAGAGGCATCTTGGAATGTTGCTAAATCTCCCAAGACGTGCCATAGGAAATGTTCTCTTTATCTTACACCATCCTGCTTCCGAAGGCGTACCTTCCGCTCCCCATTCCGCCTCGCCGCACTACACACCGGAACTGACGGGGATTTATTTAGAATATAACTGAACATTTTTATTGCGCATAAAATACCCCGAAAAGTAATACTTACTTAACTGTTTTGTACGAGTTCATTTTGATAACGAATTGAACGTGGGTATTTAATTAATGGATTTATTCCCAAATAAGTCGTTCTTTTAAGACGGTCAACGCCCTTCTGACTGCCAATACTGAATGTGATGTGTTTGCAGATGAATGGAATTAAATTACGGCTGGTGTTCTGTGAGAGAAAGTATGCAATGGTGTACACTGTTCCATGTTTGAACAAAATTAAATTGAACGACTTTATTATGTTTCCTTTTCTATGTTAATTAATTTAATTGGTGCAGGATTGTTATATTTAACAATAAATAAATAAAAATACTGAACGTCGTTTAAAGTGCAAACGGTTGATGCATCGCTTCCAAAATCATGTCATATCGGTGTTACTTCTTTACCATGAAAATTACGAGGAAAAATTGTTTTATAAAACCTTTCATTGAAATGAAAAGACTTTCGAAAAACAAACGCTAAAGAAAGTTTCATTCACAATATCAATATCTTCGTCCATTTAAACGACAAAGGAAATTGATAGGGACAATCGACGCGCACTGGAAAAATTGTATTAGCACTGCAGACGCGGCGAGTGCATTGTTTTGTCGCCGCACAGATGCGCCAGGGATTATCATCAATCACCAACTGGAAATTGCACATAGCCTTTCGGAATGCACCCTGTACCATTTGTGTGCCACCGGTCAGGATTAGGCGGCATTAGTTGAATCGAATTCCGTGCTAAGCGCTCTGCGGAGCTATGTGTTACAGTATGCGAAGCTGGGTCTTGTAACTGCACTCAAATAGCCTACACAGTACACACTCAACTGAAGGAATAAATTATTGATTCCTCCTGATACCGATGTAAATCGCAAGTTAAGTAAATTTTAATTAAACTTAGCCGATTTTCGTATCCTGCTGAATTGCTAAATGGTCCGCGACGAAGTTTGTTGCTAACAGATAGATGTAACTTATTTTTATCGGTTCCTTGAACGTGACCGCAGCCGGCTTGTTTCGCTGCTAAGCAAATGTTCGTTTATGACCATTGACTACAAATATAGATATTGTCATTTCAAGATTATTATTTATTTACCTTCTATATTATTAGTAGGTACTAGTTCCACCCGTGGTTCCACCGGACTATGAGAGTGAGGGGACAGGGTCTATGTTTGGGTACACACTTGTGCACTATAGTATCTTCTTCGCACTTGACTAGTAGAAAGATAGGGAGAAAATTAGGTATATTAAAATTAATGATTGTTAATTTTTTATAAAATCTTCATTGTTCATTCTTGTTTTAGTTCTTCTTCAATCTTTTGTTTTAAAAATATAACATTTAGAGCATTTACAACAATAACGTGCTTAACAACACAACAAATAACTGGAACAGTTAGGTATGCTGCAGTGTGCAAGAACATTGTTCGTTCAAATTAAGCTCTATACAATTAAAGCCCGGTCACAGTTCATTCGAGTCTTCTTTAATTACAGTTCCTTATGCAAGTAGCTAGCTTAGATCCGGAGTTCCGAAACTATTTGTGGCCCTAAATCCACTTGCCGGTACAGCACTATCTGGGAGCGCAACATGCATACCCATGTAAATTTCGAGCGAAGCCAGCCTCGTTAATTTGGGTCTTGTCACGAGGCACATCCCTTTCTTAGTAACTCTGTACCCGCTGCGTCGCCGTGCTTTCACCAGCTAACGGCTCCTTGGCTGCTCGAAATTGCCTCGGTTTATCTTCGTACGATCGACCCTGAACACATTCTGAATAAATGTTTCACAAATTCGCTTTCCTGTACTCAGAAATGCCCCTTTTATTTATCTTTACGATTGCGAGATTTGCTTCAGTGATTTTGATAATGTTCCCCTTCACTGGTGGTCTTTATCAAATGTCGATGTTAATTTGGGTGTCCTAATTTGATTAGATTTTTATGCTTATATGAATTACGATGTAATCGAATAGAAATAAGATCGCATTTCTGTAGGCCTAGCACGAGTGCGCCTACGTAAAAGTTGTCAGTTTGAATCTATTTTACATTTTTAAGAAATTTTACTATCCTGTCTCATTTTGGTTTATAAAAACACAATTAGTACAACAAACGAAGGCTTTAGACTAAAATAAATATTATGTTCGATTTTGAAATTTGAATTAGAATTAAAAATCGAACAAGTTTACGTTAGATTCAGATACTTACTTTGCGCGCTCGTACTTGGCCCTCTTTTACTCACTTTCTTCAGTAGGCAATGATAACATAAGTAATTGTTTATGAATAAAATCCAATTTAAAATCATTGCTAACCCTCTAAAAACATTGGGATTTTATAAGCTTAACGTGTATCTGTGTACCTGCGTGTCAGTCTGTCTTTCTGTAGCATCGTAGCTACTAAACGGTTGGACCGATTTGAACGTGGTTTTTTAAATAGTAAGCTGTTTTGGGGAAGGTTTTTAGCTATGCAATATCGGATAAGTCAATCCAAATATATCATAATTTTTACATTATGTTGATAGGAATTTCTGACACAAAAGTGGTCATTCTAGCTTGATTATTCAACTTATTGCTTTTAATAGGTACGTTATGCGTAGCGTCTTCTCTGTCAGGAGCTAGTGTTGAAATATAGTTTTTAGAACTCGATCATGTATCCCATGGCAACGAAATGATAAATGGCGCTATCTTTATGAAAATAGCGGAAAATTTCCAAAATATTTACGACTAATTAATCATAATGAATTTTACAACGTAGATACTGAACTCGATTTCTAAATGAGACTACACATCAGATTGTGTTTTCCTTTATATATAGATATCTTATCGATTCGTTAAACTACAGCGATAAGTGGTCAAGGGCAAAATGTTGGAAATAATCCACTGTTTTTGTATTGATAAATATTAGTTCATAGTACATATTTTGAAATTATGTGTATTGTATTTGAAAGTTAATAACGTCATAATGATAAAAAAAGAAAAAAATATGCCATTCATTTATTCAACTAGCACTATTTAAAAAACGAAATGATAACGCTAATTTACAGCCCTCGTAGCGCAGCAGTAGGCCTGGCAGTAGGTACTGCAGAACCGTGATTGGCTTAGCTCAGCTCAGACATGATTTGTTACTCACACATACAAAACGCGTGCACTTATTAGACAATTATTATGAGTTCATTTGTATAGAGTTTAGGTGTCTCCACACGTTTTACAGTCCTATTTGCGACCTTTAGACCATTAAGGCCACTATATAACTTTTCTATTAAAACTTTGTTAGAATAAAATTTTAATTCCTAAAATGTTTACAAGCAAAATGTATTTAATGTGATTATAAGATAAACTTTTAATATATACTTATTATTGAAGTACCTATTGAGGCTATCACAGCCAAAATTACTTAACCCCATTTCTCCTTAACAAGGCTTTTAGTGGAAAAATAAATTAGGTATACCTACACACTTGAATTAACCGGGTAAAATTGTGTAATTGTTATTTTATTAGTAATTACCTACTTAGTAACAGGCTGTACCACTTTTTGTGAAATAAATAAATAATTATTTAATTATGACCGAAAAAATGAGTGCACCGAGAATGTTAAAATTGTAATGTAATTTATATGATTATTATTATCAGCCTGGATTTTCCACTGCAGGGCAAAGTTGTCTCTATTCTCCTTTCAACTCTCTCTATTAAGGGCTACTTGAGACTAGTCTTTGTCGAAGTAATCAATAAGAAGTAACGTAATTTAAGAAGAAGCATGGAGAAGAAATCTTTACCCAGCAATGAGATAATCATAGGTAGGTTGTGGGTGTGGTAAAATGGACCTTAATGTTTTTATCATTTATTTATTTTAATTAAATTAAAACAGTAGACCAATTATGTACATTTATTAAACACAATACATGACTTATAGAAGAGAAAAGAAAGAACACCCACTACACAGGTACGGTCACCAAAGGAGATAAGTATCCATGTCGCCGGAAACAGTTGAAGTTTACTTAGAAACCGATAGGTTTTTATGAATAAAACAAAATACAATTTATAGAAAAAAAACAGTTCAATGATTTAATAAAATTTCATTTAAAAGCCCCCATTGGTTTCTAAGCAATCTTCAACTATTCCCGACGACATGGATACTTATCTATGCGTACTGTACATATACCTTCCAATTACTCTCATAGTACTTATTTCTAACATACGGGACATAGGTACCTCTATAATCTTTGTCCATTCATCCGCAAACAGTTGTTTGTTAGATTAGAATCCAAGAGATCATTTAGTACAGCCAGAGCAAAGAGGCATAGCATTAAGGTAGTCTAAATATTCAAAATTATTTTTATATGAAACAAAAGAATTCGTAACGAGAGCACCTGATTTCGATTTCCGATAAAAGAACCTATTCCTACGTGTTGTATAAATACATCATGCTTCGATGTGGAAAATTACAAGCCTGAACGTGTACCGTTGCACTGTTTGTTGACACTTTCGACATATGCATTTTATTTTAAACAATCAGTCCTTGGAATAATTAGGACACAGCTGAGATGCACTTATTGATAAGAAAAATATAGGACATTATTAGTGAAACATTCTCCAAGAAACTTACATATTTTTACAATTTCAATGTATTGAGTCTGAATTTTAACATGCTACAATTCTTTTCATAGTCCTTTTGCTTCGTCCACTTTCAACATTATGATTTTGGCATTTTATTAAAAGAAAAAATCAAAATCCTCAAAAAAGATTGCCTAAAATGTGGTAGGTAAGTAGAGAGATGGCACATAAAACTATGAAGTGCAAACCCACATTAAGCGATTTGGTGTTGGCATCAATATTGGCATGCAAATTTTAACAATTAAAATGTATAGTGTTCAATTACACTTAATACCTAGTACACCTAAATTTTATATTAAACACAGACATATTAAATAAAAAGCTTTTTACAAAAAAGACAACCGCCTTCAAAAACGAAAAAGTGAAAAATAACTTTAGCACAGAACACACATTGACTTTAGTTTCGAAATTCAGTGGCTTTGTTCTGTTTGTTGTTTTGTATTGCCACCGACTTCCGAAACTAAAGTCAATGTGTGTTCTGTGCTAAAGTTATTTTTCACTTTTTAGTTTTTGAAGGCGGTTGTCTTTTTTTTTTTTGTAAAAAGCTTTTTATTTTCCGCTTTTTAGTACCTCCTTCTCATCCAAATCTATTAAGAAGAGATTAAAAGTTGACTACTACAAAGATTGATGAAACTAAAACGTCGTTTATGCAAAATTTTTGGGTATTTGTTGATTTTTCAAAAAGTGCTGAATCAATTTTGATAAAATTTATATGGGACCACCCCTGAAGCATACCCTATCCATTAAAAAAAGAATTTTCAAAATCGGTTTACGTTTCCGTGTGATGAGTGATGAGTCACTGAAATTACGTACCTATAGTTTGCACTTTGCGTCACAATTGACGCCACATAATCCTTATAAAATGCATTTATTGCTTAAAGCCTCTGCTTAATACATTGACTGCCGGGCTAAAACGTTGAAGGTAAAACCTTCACTGGCTAACCATTCAATGGATGAAAGGGCACAGTAGTTCACGTGGTAACGATGCTGCGGACGAGGTCGCTAGAAGGGGGTCGTGTACACGTGGTGGGTCAACAACCTATAGTGGTACTCCCCTTCGGTCTCCTACGCACCATGGTAAGTAACCAAGGATCTTCACCAAAGACTGTGGACCGAACTTGGCGAGTGCAGGCAGGCTAAGGAGACACTTCCTGCGATTGATGGCCGCTTCTCGAGGCAGGCCCTCCGACTGTCCAAACAGCTGCGTGTAACACACAGGTCAAAGAGGCCGTGGGTCTTTAAATAAACATATTTTTGTCATAGGAGTTACAGATAGTCCACTGCACAGAGCTTGCATGGGTCAGAAGAGACAGCAGCCCGCCCATGTGTTTCTTAATTGCCCGAAGGTCGCTTCATACATACAGGTAATTCAGGTAACCTACAGGGAGCAGGTACGCGCCAAGACGTGGAGTTGCGGACACCAACCCGTTATACCATACCATAAAAACCTCCGCTAGCGTCGGACACACGTTGTCCGCCATGGCGTTTAAAGTGTTAAGGGATATTTTCAGTTTCGTTTTTGGCTAGCAACAACGAATAGGTAGTTATGTAAATTTTGCCAAAACATTTAAGGACAGACAACACCAACCAATGTTTGTTTTTGAAGCGACACCAATAATTAGACCTAATATTACGAGTGATTAGGTATAATAACATAAATTATTGTACACAAATTTTATGTCAAAACAACTTATTTTTTCTTCGTAGAGATATCACGACTTGATGTCATGATCCACTTACTATCATTGTACAAAACAACCTCGCAGATTACTACTACAAACAATAAAATACGCAATTTGATTATAATTTTGTACTAATCCGAGGAATTTATAAATGGGTACCTACTACTGTAATTGGCTTGAAAATTTCGCGTGACAACTTTTTTTACCTATCTCGTTTTTATACGTTCATTACCTAAGCCAACAACATAGTAATAACTCAAGTTACTGTCTATATATTTAAAGGGCAAAAGTGATTGACTGATGTATCAACGCACAGGCCAAACCCTGAACTAGAAAATTTAAATTTCGTACACGTACCTATTCCTCATATGACGAAGGCATCCACTAAGGAAGGATTTTTCAAAATTCAACCCCCAAGGGGGTTAAATAGGGGATAAAGGTTTGTATGAAACTTTTTATATTCCTTGAATATATTTGCATTACCTACCTACCTGTAGGTAGGTAGGACCTAGGTAGGTAGGTAATGCTTAATAATAATAATGTTTTGTCCAGTCTTATGGGTTTGAATTTACACTTGTCCGGTACTAGGTGCCAAATTTGAATGAAACCAAAAACTAAACCAATGATTGATTCTATTTTAAGTGATTCAAAAATGTACAATGTTCCTCTTTGTTGATTTGTTTTAATGTTACATAAGATTGTGTAAACGAAAATGCTAAGTATCGAAATATAACATAATTATTAATTTTTTTGTTTATTAAAAACCTTAAGTGTCCGGTACTGGGGGAACTACCCCTAAGTAAATGATTTTGTTAACAGTATTATTTTGTAACTACCTTTTGCCCGTAACATTATTCACGTGATTTCTCTTACTGATCCTCTCAGGGATACTCTGGATGTACTCTGGAACGTAGCTTCCTAATAGCAAAGAGCACAATCGGACTAGTAGTTCCGGAGATTAGCGCGCTCAAAGAAAAAACAAACAAAGTATAGATAGGTAATCGATTTATGTCAATACCTTATCTTTATAAAAATACTTATACTCTTATAGACCTAAGCTGGGACTTTCCGAGCTCTGTCATGCCTTGGGCAAGCACAATCAACTAGCTAACCAGGTAACTATCGGCTTTTATTAATTAATTTTACGTCTGTCCCTATCATTGAATACTTGACACCTAGCTGATTGATGAGTGAGGTCATCGACCTCTAGATTTTTATTTTCGAGAACATAAATGATCAATGAATCAATCGGGACTTTAAATTAACCATGCAGATGTAGTTCCCGGTCGGGGATTCCATGAAAGTATCTAGGTACTGATTGGCAGAGTCGTTTAAAACCGTATGTATGTACCTACAATAATAGGGAGAAGGTAATTATTTTACCTAAGTATTTATAACATTAATCCCATTTTGTTAAAGATTCAAAGTTCAATGCATATTAGTTCAAAGCTTAATTTTTTTAAGGGTTCCGTAGCCAAATGGCAAAAAATGGAACCCTTATAGATTCGTCATGTCTGTCTGTCTGTCCGTCCATATGTCACAGCCACTTTTTTCCGAAACTATAAGAACTGTACTGTTAAAACTTGGTAAGTAGGTGTATTCTGTGAACCGCATTAAGATTTTCACACAAAAATAGAAAAAAAAAAACTATAAATTTTGGGGGTTCCCCATACTTAGAACGGACACTCAAAAATTTTTTTTCATCAATCCTATACATCCATGGTTTATCCATGGATAGGTCTTCAAAAATGATATTGAGGTTTCTAATATCATTTTTTTCTAAACTGAATAGACACACTTGACACTTCCAAAGTGGTAAAATGTGTGTCCCTGTAACTTCTAAAATAAGAGAATGATAAAACTAAAAAAAATTAAGATGTACATTACCATGTAAACTTCCATTGAAAATTGGTTTGAACGAGGTCTAGTTAGTAGTTTTTTTTAATACGTCATAAATCGTAAACCGCAATTTACCTTTCATTCAATCAACTCAAATATAAAAATAAAAAGACTTAAAAATATATATTATGTTACTTGTTGCTATGGAAGCCTTAATGGGAGAGTCCGACACGCACTTGGCCGCTTTATTTTTAAGTATTTAATCTTGGTGTTGTTTTCACTTAATGTTTACATGTTTTGACAACCAAAGCATACTCATAGTGGACTTGATGTATGAATTATTGAAACGGCAATAGGTTGCAGTCTTTAAAATAGTAAAATATGCCATTTTTTTTCTATTTGACGTATTTTATCTGCAGGTTGCATTCATTGTGAACATTTACCGTGGATCTGGTCCACAAATTCAAAGTTGCTCAGCGTGCTATGGAGAGAGCGCATGCTCGGGGTTTCTGTGGTGGTAATGAAGTCATTCGCCAGAGAACTAAAATCACCGACATTTCGGGTCGAATTAGCACGCTGAAGTGGAAGTGGGCCAGACACGCCGGCAGACGAATAGACGGTGGATGGAGCAGACACGCTCTAGAGTGGAGATCGCGTTTGGGCAAGCGTTGTGTGGGACACCCTGCGACACGATGGACTGACGATTTGAAGAAGGTGGCTGGCAGCGGATGGATGCGTGCTGCCCAAGACCTGGTTGGTTGGCGATCTCTGGGGGAGGTCTATGTTCAGCAGTAAGTGGACGGCAATAAGCTGATATGATGATGTAGGTACTTATTCATATATGTCGTGAACGGGATAACCCCGCTACCCGCCGCGCTGAAAAATCCATCATTTAGTCAATGCATTGTCTGTGTTGTGACTTGTGTTTCAGTCAATAAGTTTAAGGTTTTTGAATGGTAGCTAGCGGGTCACTAAAGCGGCGTTGGTAGTTTACAACCGTGTAGATCGTAGTTTACGACAAAATTTGACACATCTCTTTCGGTCGTCAACTTAGGTTACCCATTGCGGATTGCAACCGTGTAGCAGGTACTTAAAATTTACAGCCATCAGCAATGTCAAAGTCATTTCCTGCATTTCCACCATTGCGACTGCTTATCTGACCTCCAAAACTGTTACTGGGTAACGCGAAACACCTTGGTTACATTGGTTTTCAGATTTTCTGCCTACCCATAACGTTTGTCAAAGACCTACGATAGACAGCCTGGACTAACAACGGCTTTACATGCATTCTAAAGCTAGAAGGGGTTTCGGTATGAAATGGATGGTCACTCATCCACTGCTCGACCGCGGCAAGCGTAGCTTAACCATAACCGATCGTTTCGTACGGCTTTTATTTAGGCACGATGCCCTCCCACTAAAATATCTCATATGCCTGAAGGAGCTCCTTCAGAAAGAGTTTGTCTGGGGAAATATCGGCACCATACTGATGTCCTGTTGGAAGAGTGTGCGTACCTTTTTAATTACAGGCATAAGAGATATAGCATAGAGCTCTATGCTACTACTTACTACTATAATATATTTGTAAATATAGGTATTGTAGTCGTAAACTAGTTTGTACTAGCAGTGCCAGCGGTTTCGCTCACGTATTCTTTTGTCATTGTCAATCGATGGAAACGCAAAGTCAGAGAGCACTTAATGTTAAGGTTGATTTCAAAATTGGAAATTCCCGTTTAGTTCATATGAATGAGTAATACTTATGTTCGTCGTATATAACCCAGATATTAAAGGATAGTCGTATTCCCAATACGAAAATTGACTTTAATTGAATACTTTTACGTCAGCCTCAGAAATCTATACTAATATTATAAATGCGAAAGTGACTTTGTTTATTTGTTTTTAAGCACTTTCACGGTTAAACTACTGAACCGAATTTTATGAAATTTCGTACAGACTAAGCTTATCACTTGTAAAAGCGAGGTTATAGGTTATTTTTAATCACCTATTTTGTCTGCATTAACGATAACCAACATTTAAGCAGATGAAGTCGTGGGCCAGTCATTAATGTTTGTAACAAAACTTGGCAAAACATAAGGAAAAAGAGTAAGTAGGTATTAATAAAAGTCTTATTATTAAGTGCGCATCAAAAATCTTATCTCCCTTCAATTTGTTTACATCAATTAAATATTTTTTACATCAAACTAATTATTGTAATGCAAACAAACCAAATGTTTAACAGAACTAGTTCTAAAAAAATAATTCGAAAATATGCAATGATACTTTATTGTTTTTTTCCTCTAATGCGCCGCAAAAAACATGTCCAATGGACGAAAATACTCTTTGCATATCAAATATACTGATTGAGCAGCAAATATACTAATTGAGCAGCATAATAACCAGGGCGTACAAACGTAATACTCATACTTATAACAAAATATCCATTCACATTCCCGGTACTTTCTTGACACAGTAGTATGTTGTATGTTGTGCTACAAAATTTAGTGACAGAAGCGAATCGCTGCAAAACCGACTTTACGCAGTCTTGTCTGCCCTAACCCTAGAGTGTAATTTAAGTCCGCGTAGGCGCGGAGGGGTGCAGCGGCCAGCGAGCTGAGGAGCAGGTGGTTTGAAGGCCCGCCGCCGCGGCTGAGGCTGGTCGTCAGCAAGCCGAAGCTGCGGGGGTGGGCGTTAACACCATCTGCGACGATAAGCTCGCGTGGGGCCGCCGAAACCCCGCAGCGCCGTAACCGTGACAGAAATAATGCTTGCTGCATGTTGCATGCCTGCTTGCACGTTGCGTGCCTGCTTGCCTGCTGCATGCTTGAATCAAGGATCCTTGTTTGCACGCTTCTTACTGGGACCACTTTTAACGACTTTTGTTAATAATTCAATAAAAATTACAATAAAGTAGAAGTTGCCAACTATTTGTATCCTTTTTTATATTTGATTGTTGATCTTATTTTTTTGTAATGTTTTAATTGATCTCATTGTTGTTGTGTGATTGTGATTTTGTTGCTTTCAATTAGTGAATAATTAGATTATTACGAGAAGATAAAATGGTGTTTCATTTAAATATATTTGCTATACACGTTTAAAAAATAGAAGCATTTTTTTTGTAAAAAAATAATTACAAAGTTTAATGTGCGCTAGTTATTTTTTTATATTAATTCATAAAAAATCTTCGCTTTTCAATTAACAGCGATGCATCACGAACTAAAATTGTTGCTAAAAAAATATTATTAATATTTTGAGGTAACTATTTTGCTGCTCAGTCAGTATTTTTGATGAACACTGGGATTTTTTTATATAAAAAATTAAGATTTTTTGACAGTTAAATACTAGCCTTAATAAAATGTAGTGACGATCCTCAACCAAATCTATTTTGTATCTATGGAAGATACATAACATTACCATCATCTTCCTGCCTTTATTCCAGGTTACTTGGTGTCGGTGCAACACGTTTTCTTCTTCCATAACGTCCTGTCAACCATCATGACATCACTAACTCCCTCCTATTTCATATACATTCTTCACAAAATACATCTATCTTTTCATCGGCCTTCCTCGTCTTCTCCATCCATACACCACACCATAATATTCATCTTTTAGTCACATGCGTTTTATTCCTCCTCTTCACACGACCATACCAAGACAAAGGATTCCCTTTAAACCTTTTGTCACCTTTTTTTTTCGCTCCGGGAAAATCCTCATGGATGTTGTCCTGGGGTGGACGAAGGGGTCTGTCAGACTCTTACTGACTAAAAACCACCATAGTTTTCCATCTCACACGTACGTCGGGGGTCGCTAGAACTGGAGATACCTAGGTACCTACTACTGAACCTTTATACGACTGAACCTTTCTGTCACCTGGCGCGACTTTCAATCTTCCTTTAATAAACTCATATACGACCTTGACCTCCATTCTGGTTACTCCACACATCCATCTCTACATAGATACATACCTATATATTTGTACTTATCTATTTCTTAAAGACACATCTAAATATGCTAACTAGTCTACGTTCACCTTGATCTTGATTCTTGGTCATGTCTACTCAGGTAAGTACGTCATATATTCAAACTAGATTTTAATGATACATTTACAGAGAATCGTCGCTGATTCATTTACTAGCTACAATGATTGTAGCAATCGACCTCTTTGTGATAATATGAGCATCGAGCAGTGAAAACATTGATGTTAACAGTTATTTGTTTTGAAATTTCTACGTCTCATTGACAATCCATTGTGAAAGCAACAGATACTATAAATAATAAACTATAATACGATGATTCATAATACCTATCGCTTATGTATATTATTAAAACTGGAGAAATATTTTTTCTTTAAATGTAGGTATAGTGTAATCAACACATCGGGGCAGGGCTTTGCCCAGTAGTGGGACATGACAGGCTAGATAAAAAAAAATGGAGTTTCAAACCCTAATTTTAGGTATAATAAAACAGTGGAAGGAACACAAGGTTTCTGCCATGGATTCAGTACAATCACGATTATACACATGTTTTTTTGTAGATTTTTTTAAAACACAGCTGATCCATACGTTTTAGTCGTGTAGGTGTTGCACTTTAGTATGAAATCTTCTATACAAATCATACATACAAATAAATAAAATTGAAGTGTCTGTTTGTAATGTTAAAACATCTTTTTATTGATGCACTAGCGACCCGACCCGGCTTCGCATGGGCCTTTGCCTTCCACGGTAAATGGACTATCCAATACAAAAAAATTTTTTCAATTCGAATTAGGAGATCCTGAGATTAGCGCGTTCAACCAAACAAACAAACAAACTCTTCAGCTTTATAATATTAGTATAGATTTGAATGTTGACACGGTACCTACTAATAACAAAAAAATCTATTTTAACATTTTTGTCTGTCTGTCTGTCTGTTAGTTCCGGTTTTTTTACCATTGATAGGCATACATTTGACCACTATCTCACCTGATGGGAAGGGATGATACGGTCTTGGAGGATGGAGCACGCTTGCCTAGAAAAAGCCTATTCACTCTTGACTTAAAGACTCCCAGGTTGGAAAGTTGTTAATTTTGGAAATGGCGCGGCTGGTTCGATTTTGACGAAACTTTCACTGGCAGATAGATGATGTTATCCGGACTAATAAACATACTACTTTTATTTTAGAAAAAGAATTAGGGTTCCGTGCAAAAAAAAGACCCCACAGATGACTGACATTTACGCGGAAGAAGTTGCGGACATCAGCTAGTATGTAAAATATAATGTTTATTTTTATTAACCGACGACAAATTACATCGCTGTGATGTTTATAATCATGATTGTACTGAGTTCATGGTATGGTTATTTGTGTATTCTTTTGTTTAAATTTAAAATGTTTTAAAACTTTTCCTGTCTTTTATGGCTTTCGTGACCACTACCCATGATCACAAAGTTCGTCTGGTCTACGCCGTACATAAACCTGAAGTAATACTTAAACTCAGTTTTATTTTGTTGTGAAGTCGTATACTTCCAGCATTTTTAACTTAAACATGAGTTGACCACTAAGCCTTACAAATTCATGACGAGATCAAGTCATGCCACACGCATTCCCAAATTGTACCATTAGGTATATCAAATCAAAAACCTGATATTTTAGCCGACTTCAAAAAAAGAGGAGGTTCCCCATACGTGTATATAATTATAATCATGTGTTTTTATGTTTGACCACGTGTAACTTTTTACAGTGTAGTCCGACTTCGATGATTTATCGTTTAGGTTCTCAATTCGGATAATGATGTATATATATTTTTTTTTATGTATGTTCGGGCATAACTCTGTCATATCGTCATATATAGACGGATTTGCGAAATTATTTTTTTGTTCGAAAGGGGTTTATTCCGAAATGGTCCCATATAAATTTTACCAAAATTGATCCAGCCTTTTTGAGGAAATCAATAAATCCCATAAAAATACTTAGATGACGTTTTAGTTTCTTCAATCTTTGGAGAAATTACAATCTCTTTGAAGTGTGTTGCCGTTTCTTAATGGATTTGGATGTTAAGGCAATACCAAAAAGCGAAAAAAAAGGTAACAAAAAAAAGAAAACCGCCTTCAAAAACTAAAAAGTGATAAATAACTTTGCACAGAACACACATTACTTTACTTTCGGAAGTCGGTGGCAATACGAAACAATACTTTTTAGTTTTTGAAGGCGGTTTTCTTTTTTTTTTTAAACTTTTTTAATGGGTAAAAAAAGAAGAAAGAAAAAGAAAAAATGTTTATTGACACAGACCATGTGCACACAAAAATAATAATTAAAAAAGGTTATTCAATAAAATAAAATAAAAATCACAAAAATATCATTATTGTGTGCCTCATGGCTGCGCCAAACAGGCTCAGGGCCTGTAGACAAAATCCCTTTTCTGTTAGCGTTAAAGCAAAAATCAAATGTATACATTTGACATAATATTTGCATCACGTGACATCTGGTAAGACAACGTCAACTCCATACAATTTGATTTTTCCGTTGGCGTTAACGCTAACAGATAGGAATCTTATCTACAGGCCCAGGGGTGTGATTCTGTAAGACCTCATTCTAAACTTCGAATCTGAATCCGCTGTGAGTTTCTTGATTGGCATTCTAAAAACTCGGTTGATAATTCGAATTTACACCAGCGCCACCCTTGCAAGCGTGTCAGCGAGTTGAACTAAATTGACAGGGAGATTTTGATAGTTAAAATATGAGATGACGTAAGAAGTGGCATTCTGTAAGGTAATTTCCCCGTCACTGACGCTCACTTCGCACTCGAACCCGATTCAAAGTGTCAAATATATCAAGGTCATTTTGAACCTTACCTGTGAAGTGAGAGTGAGTGAGTGAGATGGGAGTTGTTGTTTGAATTTTACAGAATCGACCTACAGTTCAGCATAAATGCCAGACCACTTGTGCTTAACGCTGGTTTTCAACTGGACTTTTGTGGGTGACGTAGTACGGATGTAAAACAGCTTTACTATGAAACGGATAGTGTTTTACCTCAATGTTTGTCCCATTTAAATTTCATGAAAATCTTCCACCTCTAAGGGTGGAAAATTAATGGATGACTTAATTTATTTGGTGGTACCGTTTCTTAATTAATTTGGATTATAAGAAACTAGCGCCCGACCCGGTTTCGTCTCTAGCCTTCCTCGATAAATGGACTATCTAACACAAAAACATTTTTTCAATTCGAACCAGTAGATCCTGAGATTAGCGCGTTCAACCAAACATACAAACAAATAAACTCTTCAGCTTTATAATAGGTATTAGTATACAAGGTGTAACGTTAAACACGCAAAACCTCAGACACCCCAAATGATTTTTATTTCAATTAAACTAATTCTGAGAGAAAAATATTCATAAAAAAAATTAAAGGTTTTATGTGCTGTTTTAGATTTACCAAACCCGTATTTGCAATTAATATGAACTATTATTATCACGCGTATGAGAAAATTTAAATTGGACGACAACCATTTGTGTTTGTTTACCTATTTTGGCAGGTTTGCGCATGTGATGGCTTGACTTATAAATAAATAGACAGGGCAACATGTTTAATGAAGATTTTTTGAAAAATGTGACCTATAATAAAACGTGGTGCAATAAAATTGATTCTGCTCGTTATTCTAATCAAACTATTTTCAGGTTTTGCGTATTTGACGTTACACCTTGTATATTATAGGCACCAAAAAGAGAAAAATAAAAAGATTTTATTATACAAACGCGATTAAATATTTTTCATTAAAACTCAAAGCCGATTTTAGACAGTGAAAATAAAAGAGGTATAAGATCCAATTATCTGAAATTATCGGCGTTAGTAAAAGTGACACAATTATTTAGAAACCAATGTAATAATTGCAGAAATATTAATTCAATGACGTAAATGGTCTACTAGATTGAACGGAAACAAATCTGGCGGCGGTGTGGGGTTGCTTTTGCCTAACAGTGGTATGATACAAAGTAATAGTAACAGTAAGGTGATAAAGTGTTTCATAGGTAGTATAACCCTTTGCTCACGAGCACAATTCTAAACCATTTCTCTCGGTTGACCCATGCGACCTGCGCTGAATGATAAGTAGGTCGTACACTCGATATTTTTGTTTGTTTTGCCATAGTATGTGCGGAAACATATTATAGTTACTTACTTTATAAAATATAGAAAAAGCATCTACAACTATTTCAACATTTAAAATCACTAGTTATCTCAGTAGGTATTACGGTAATATCGTTATAATTATTATTCACATTTATTGATTTTTTATACATAATATAATATTACATTTTTAAATATTAGTAAAAAAAATAAAAACATGATAACGCTTCCGACATACCCAAGTATTTGTAGGTTTCGGCTGAGGAGAGGGATCTAAGGTGTTTGGAATCCGAGAGTTGGGTTCCCACGGATTCCACAATCTCCCCTCGTTTCACATGCATGACTGCACATTTGTCCACACCCAATTCCATCCTGATGGCGCTACTGAACGTTTCTGTTACTTTCAGTAGCTCCATCAGTCGCAAATTGTTGGGGGCAAAGAGTTTCAGATCATCCATGTAAAGGAGGTGAGATATAATCTGACCTCCTCTTCTCAACCGATAGCCCAGACCTAAACCCTCCAGCAACGTGCTTAGAGGGTTCAAAGCTAAACAAAACCACAGTGGACTCAGACTATCGCCCTGAAATATACCTCGCTCGATCCTTATCGGATCGCTATTCTCCCGGATCTGCCGATATCCTGGATATTATTATTATTCTCGTTTATTCAATTTCTTAACATATTAAGTTACATTTTTAAATATTAGTAAAAAAATTAATAAAAACATTTAAAAATATAAAAAATTGTAGCCCACCGGTATCGGGAACAGGGTCCAAGCTACCGGTGGTCAGGGCTCCTGAGAGAGGAATCTCCTAGCAATACGCGCCGTGTCCTGGAGTACCGCTTTCTGAATCAAGCCCTTGATCCAGCTGCCCAACGAGAGCCTCCTGAGATGTTGGTCAAGGCTCTTGGACATTATTCCATTGGCCGTAACGACTATCGGCACAATGACTGCTGTATTCACATCTTACATGTCAACAACCTCGCGAGCCAAGTCAAGATACTTTATTTTTTTATCTTTCTCAGTTTTCACGAGGTTCTCGTCATGCGGAACCGCTATATCAACAATCATTGCGCGACGCTCTAATCGATCTATCACCACTATGTCAGGCTTATTGGCAACAATAGTCCTGTCAGTGATGATAGATCGATCCCAATACAACGTGATATGGCCATTTTCGAGAACTGGGTCGGGCACATACCTGTAGTACGGTACTTCCGACTCCACAAGCCTGTATTTTAGAGCAAGTTGCTGGTGGATAATCCTAGCTACACGGTTGTGTCTATGCAAGTAGTCTCCGTTAGTCGGACGAGAGCACCCAGAGATAATGTGTCGGATTGATTCTCCCGGTCGGTGGCATGCCCGACAAATGTCAACCGTGCCGTCCTTCACAATATACCTCCGGTAGTTGTTCGTCATCATAACTTCGTCCATAATCGCACAGACAAAACCTTCGGTTTCCCCAAAGAGGTCACTGAATCGCAGCCAGGATACGGACGCCAAGAAGTCTACATCAGGTCCATGGAGGGCCCGGTAGAAGCGCCGTGAAGCTCTTTGCTCTGCCATACCTTCTTGCGGTCATTAGTATCTAGTACTACAGGTGTGCGCCAGTTCTCGTTCGCTAATGAGAGCGGGGTGAGACCCTTGTCCACTGAGAGCACATCTCGGTGCATCCCCACGTCGGCTTTAAGGAAGTACTCCCTGAGACTGCATACCTCACGGTTGTGCAGGGACTTCGCATTAAGAAAGCCTCGGCCTCCGCACTTCCGTAGGATATACAGTCTCATTACCGATGACCGTGGGTGATGCATCCGATTTGCGGTCAGCAATGTACGGACCCTCCTATCCAGGGCGTCAAGTTCCGCCTGAGTCCACTTGAGTATGCCGAAAGAGTACATCAAAACCGGCATGATCCATCCGTTGAAGGCGCGCACTTTGTTTCCGCCTGATAAAAGACTATTCAAAACTTTATTCAGGCGGCCAAAGAAGCGCTCCCTCAACGATTGTTTCATGTCGGTAGCATTGATGCCTAACGCTTCCGACATACCCAAGTATTTGTAGGTTTCGGCTGAGGAGAGGGATCGAAGGTGTTTGGAATCCGAGAGTTGGGTTCCCACGGATTCCACAATCTCCCCTCGTTTCACATGCATGACTGCACATTTGTCCACACCCAATTCCATCCTGATGGCGCTACTGAACGTTTCTGTTACTTTCAGTAGCTCCATCAGTCGCAAATTGTTGGGGGCAAAGAGTTTCAGATCATCCATGTAAAGGAGGTGAGATATAATCTGACCTCCTCTTCTCAACCGATAGCCCAGACCTAAACTCTCCAGCAACGTGCTTAGAGGGTTCAAAGCTAAACAAAACCACAGTGGACTCAGACTATCGCCCTGAAATATACCTCGCTCGATCCTTATCGGATCGCTATTCTCCCGGATCTGCCGATATCCTGGATATTATTATTATTCTCGTTTATTCAATTTCTTAACATATTAAGTTACATTTTTAAATATTAGTAAAAAAATTAATAAAAACATTTAAAAATATAAAAAAATAGTAGCCCACCGGTATCGGGAACAGGGTCCAAGCTACCGGTGGTCAGGGCTCCTGAGAGAGGAATCTCCTAACAATACGCGCCGTGTCCAGGAGTACCGCTTTCTGTATCAAGCCCTTGATCCAGCTGCCCAACGAGAGCCTCCTTAGGTGTTGGTCGAGGCTCTTGGAAATGAGTCCATTGGCCGTAACGACTATCGGCACAATGACTGCTGTATTCACATTCCACATGTCGACAACCTCGCGAGTCAAGTCAAGATACTTAATTTGTTTATCTTTCTCGGTTTTTACGAGGTTCTCGTCATGCGGAACCGCTATATCAACAATCATTGCGCGACGCTCTAATCGATCTATCACCACTATGTCAGGCTTATTGGCAACAATAGTCCTGTCAGTGATGATAGATCGATCCCAATACAATGTGATGTTGCCATTTTCGAGAACTGGGTCGGGCACATACCTGTAGTACGGTTCTTCCGATTCCACAAGCCTGTATTTTAGAGCAAGTTGCTGGTGGATAATCCTAGCTACAAGGTTGTGTCTATGCAAGTAGTCTCCGTTAGCCAGACGAGAGCACCCAGAGATAATGTGTCGGATTGATTCTCCCGGTCGGTGGCATGCCCGACAAATGTCAACCGTGCCGTCCTTCACAATATACCTCCGGTAGTTGTTCGTCATCATAACTTCGTCCATAATCGCACAGACAAAACCTTCGGTTTCCCCAAAGAGGTCACCAAATCGCAGCCAGGATATTATTATTATTATTATTATTATATTATTAATAATTTTTATTATTATTACATTTATATTTTCTATTTTAATGGCTTTGCACGCGACGATAGCAAGAGACCGGACAGCATGTTGTAACAATTCTGATAATTTAAGAGAAATAAAAGGCTATGCAGAATTGTACGTATTGAATTTAATAGCTCTCACACGAAAGATAAAATGTGATGAGTATCAAAAACAATTGTTAGTATAAAAATAAGAACTGACCTAAACGCACTAGGATTAGGCAGAGTTTCCAGAAGGATTATGATCCCCAGCCTGGCCGGCAACAGGATCGGCCGAAGAGAAGACTGACGCGATCAGCTCGGTGACGGAGATCACCTAGGCGGTCTCAGTGGGAGGACCCGCCCTGGAAGCACAGGCACGCGGCAGCTCGACTTATCCTAGTAAACCGACTCTCGGTTGCAGGCTGGTAGACTTGTAGTAGTAACTGGTAGACTTCAGTAAGGTACGCGTATAGGTAATCAGCGTGTTACCCAAGCGACTCCGAGATCTAGATTCCAGCAACGTAAGCGTATGGGTAATCAGCGTGTTCACCAAACGGCTCCGAGATCTAGACTGCAGCAACGTAAGCTTATGCACAATCAGCGTGTTCACCAAACGGCTCCGAGATCTAGACTGCAGCAACGTAAGCGTATGAACAATCAGCGTGTTCACCAAACGGCTCCGAGATCTAGACTGCCTCTTTGACAGGTTTTGTTTTCCGACCGTTCTTCCGGGAGGATTCGTAAAAAATCCAATTATGAATCATCTTTCTAGAACGGTCAAATTGCTTTTCTATAGCAAGGTATTATAATACCGGCCAGACTTAATAATTGTCGATTGCCCATAATTATAATATTTTTTAATCTAATATTAGTGCGAATAAGATCTAAAGGAACACACGATAATACAGCGGGTGTTCAGCCGTTTACTATCTAACACAGACAAACAAGCTTACAAGATATACAACATAGAGGTTTTACGTTAGTAGCCGAAAACTTATTAGAAGAAATGTTGGCGGTCGTCAATTTGACGACTGTCACTGACAGACATGTCAAAGCAAAACATTATTTATTTTTCAGGTTTGTAAATATTAATTTGATCCAATTATACAGGAATAAATTACAAAGAATGACGACAGGAACAGCATAAAAAAACGTAAGTAGATAAACACATTCTATTCATAAGATTCCAAGAATCTACAAAAACAAATATTATAAGATGTAGACATAACGTGCGATGAATGATTTTATGCTTATGAAAAGTAAATATAGTTTTCGAGTTGAACCGAAACACTATAATGTCTCTGTTTCCTTGGAAGTTGGGTAGGCCTATAGTGTGGGTCGCTACGTGCTTTGATACTCTTACGCCATCCCATCTTCCTAGTTCAGCGTGCTGTGCTGAAATGCAGAAATCCTCAAACGTAAAAAAACGGCGAAAGAAAATAAAGTTATCACCTTAGTGATAACTTTATTTTCGAGCCGTTTGGGGATGAAACTCTCGGGTCGTATAAGTGTCCGAGTGCTCATATCCATTTTAAGGGCATGTCCAAAAGGTTAGTTGACACTTCCTGTGTTCTAAAAGCTGTTTTTTATCTTGGTCAGATGATAAGAATTGCTATCCAACGTGGCAATGCCGCCAGTATCTTGGGCACATTCCTTGATGGCGGCGATGTGGAGGAATTTTTTGATACCTTATCTATACTATCTATCATCATCAGCCTGAAGATGTCCACTGTTGAACAAAGGCCTCCCCCATAAAGGGGGGGGGGGGGGTTGCCATAATCCCCACGCTTGGCAGGCGTCTTGGGGATCGCAGATCGCGGGTCGGGTCGCTAGTTTATTAATAAAAGGTTTTTCTTTTTTTATTACTTATGTAAATATTGTACATAGATATTTATAATTAGGTTAATATGACACTTTTCGAAGTAGGTTCTATCGATCTCTAATCCGTTACCCCCATAGTGGTGAATACGCGAACCTACCCTGCGTCCCTAGCGTGGCTTAGAAGATTGAGCACCGTGGGGTTACTTTAAAGTTCCGACAAGTGGAATAGCAAACTTTCGGTGACCTCAATGGTACGGTCAGTGAAAAAAGTCGTTTGACACTTCAGATTTTTAAACTGTAATTGTTGTGCAGAATATAAAGGAAATACGGAGTCCATGTTAAATAAAGATGAAATAAACTCGCCTATATTAGATCACCTACCTAAAATTTTATAAAGCAGTGTGCTGTACCTATTATTTCGAGTCTATTTAGATGATCTAAGCTTTGTCCGCGACATTGTCGGCGTGGAAGCCACAGTGTCAAAATTCTAAGCTGACTTTGACTACATAAAAACTACCTGACTTTCAGATTCATAGATCAAGACAAGTAGTCTTCGAAATTTCGTGTTTAGTAAGTGAGGGAACGAATGAGTGACCATTCGCTTTTGTATATTTCCGACATACGACATATGACGTTCAAAAGTGCCTTCAATGGTCTAATTGAAATAAATGATTTGACTTTGACTTTGACAGAATTTCGGTGACGGTGACCTATCTTAATCGAAAGTAGTCAATTGCGTAGAATATATTATAGTGCACAAATGTTTGTCAACTTGTACTACCTCTCCCTTCATTCTCATAGTTCGATGGAACGGCAATCCGACACGACCGGAGAGAGATCACGCGCATGATCAACCGCTCTACGTGATTTCCGAAACACGGGGGTGTTACACACCTACTTTAAAATTTCGGGCTGCTACTGAAAAATTCCCAATGGAAAACCCTATGCTCGGCAGCCTACAGACGTTGTCATGCCCTGAAAATAAAACCAACTCCACCTACCGAGTCTAATTGTGTATCTCAACTATACTCGAATCTCAGTAGATTTAAGTAGATTTTTTGTGTGTGTTCCAGTTAACACACAAAAAAATCGTCAAAATCGGTCCAGCCGTTTAGAAGAAGTTCAGTGACATACACACGCACAGAAGAATTATTATATATAAAGATTTAGTTTCTATTTAGATGTACTTAATTTAAAAATAGTCGTGTTAATCGACTTTAATCGCTGACCGTACTTTTTTGGGGTAAATATGGAATCTGGTCACAAAGGAAATAGTTTCAAGCTAAATACCTATTGGACATTGACGCGTCATAAAAACATGATAATTTACCGATATTGTTTATTACAACACATTATTTCATAATTACGCCTTCCTGTCGTAAACATCTGGACTGATATCAATGGTAGTACACAATGTTTTATGTAATGAAACACGATTTCGGTAAATTAATGTAATTTAATTAGTGGTTAGTTGCTTGGAACCGTTTTTATAGGAGAATTTGTTTCTATGTTTTTTACAAGTACCTAAGATTTTCAGTAATAACAACAGCAGTAGCAGTGCTATTTTGTAAACATCTCTTGAATTTATGTGAAATACGCTGGAGATGAACTCTCAATCATCATGTAGGATGATAACTCACTTCACACAAATTGCTATTAGTTACACCCGGACTCAAAGTCAGGTCAAAGCATTTATTTCAATTAAACTAGGTACAGGCCCAACCGGGTACAGGCACTTTTGAATTATCAAAGAGTCAATTAGTTACCCAGAAAGTTGAAGCTAGTTGCTCGTTCCAAAACGTAGGATAGGTCTCTATAAAGAAGAACGAGCAAGAAACTTCACAGACAATCTTGTTAATCAAGTTTTTACAAAATCCTGGTTACATTATTGGGTACTACTTTGGGTATACTGGGTATATGGGGCATACTGGTAACATTGTTACAAGTACTTCTGTAACTTACTGGAGCTGTATCAATTCATGGATGTACTATCGTGGACACACCCGCCTGACCACCACTAAGTTCATTTTTGCTTGCACTCAAAAGATGGAAGCGTTCTCTACCCCGCCCCGTTGACTTCGCATGCGCCGAGGGAAAAAAAAATTACCTGAGCAGGCGGAAAAGTCCGCGATAGTACCTATGATCTGTTTTGAGATGAAATAAATATTTTTGTATTTTTATATTTTTGTATTATTCTTGATGCTTCTTTAATTGACAACAATGTAGGTGAAGAGCAATTCAAAGCATGGAAAAACAAAACAAACAATGATAAAGCCTATTAAGAGATGATAGACTAATCTCAACTAATGAGGCGCGGATCAGCACTATTTACTAACTCAACCATTTTGACTATTTTGTATATCTCCCTCTGTAAATTTAGGCGGAGTGACCTTGTAGTGAGGTACTATTTCTCCTAAGGGAGCGTTCAGATGAGCGCGATTTTTTCGCGATTCCAATGTCTCTAAAGAGGGAGCGATGCGTACGCGAAGCCGAGACGCGCGCGCTGTGTCGTGACGAAAGAAATCGCGCTCGTCTGACCGCGCCCTAATGCTAGGGAATGTCAGAATAGACCGGTTATTCCAAGTATACTTAGCTTTTGCCCGCGACTTCGTAAGCATGTTATTTGCTTACGGGTCCCTGATTTTTTATATTCCTTCATAATACACACCAACATACGTGAAAGACAAAAGACAATACTGGTTTTTTAACTACGAAGGAAAATATCTTAGAGAAATGTAAACAAATCTTGTACGGCTTATGACAACGAGTGGTGATCAATACGGACAATAGGTTATGCCTACTCCGAACGAGTACGTACTCGTTGTATCTTTGTACTTATGTGAAAAGGAATATGAACTGCAATAGTAGGTACCTATCTATAATCCTAGGTTTTTATCATCAACTAGGTTTAGCACGCAACTTCCTCCGCGTGAATTAACATAAAGATCCCTAATTTTGATAATTTGATAGCCTACAGCACCCAAAGATACCTTACCACCAGCTTCTTATACCAGCTTCTTATCAACGAAAGAATTTACAGAATCGGACTACCTAGTAATTCCAGAGATTAACGCGATCAAACAAATAAAAAAAACTCATCTTTGTATATATATTTTTTTAATGTGACAAGTCCGCCTCTCTTTTTCCAAACCACTGTAACTCCTGTAAGCCAGAATCAACAGTGGCGACCACCACAAAAACACCGAGGCAATGAAGCCCAACGAGTCCCGTAGAACGGATTCAACTGTCTTGGATCCCGCAACGAAATGAATCGGAAAAGAAAAGCAAAGGCTTGGATTACTTTTTAAAATTTGTTTAGAAGTATAGATTCTCACTATTGGATAGGTTATTTTATTGTCAAAATTAAAAGGATCTTTGTTGTTTCACGTGTTGGTTTTCCTGTTACCTACGTCGATGAATAATATTTGCTATCCAAGAGAGACTGTTCTATGAAAATACAGTCATGATTTTCTAAAGCAAAGCTTGAAACAATGTTTCATTGAACTCTATTCAGTTGCCAATCCATGTTTACATAATTATAAGGAGGATATTATATCTACAAAACAAGGCGTCAACTGTTCTGATCGAAAAACCAGTACCTTACACGAAACAGCAAACACGATAGAGCAATAATAATCAACTAAAAGAAGCCTAAACTAGATAGAAGAGAGACTATTGAAGTAATAGATTTTGACAAAAGAAACTCTATTGAAGCCAGAATTAAAACCGTATTTCAACGGAAAAGAGTCTATGGAAGCCAGGTATTTCGGTAGAAGAGAGTATATTGAAGCCAGGTATTTCGACAGAAGAGAGTCTGTTAAAAGAAAGCCATAGATTTCAACCGAAGAGTCTATCCGAAGTTTCTAATGGTTTGCTTAAAGTCTCTTTGGGATCTAGCATATACAGACTTTCTCGCCGTCTAGAGAAATCTTGTTTTTACAGTCGAGGTATTATTTTATAATCTCTTGCCGTATTGTTGACAAGGCGAGACAATAGAGACGAACCGGTGAATCTTTGGTTTTTGTAAATAAGCATACGGTAGAGCGGCGCTTGTTGTTAGCAAGCCAAGCTCTTCAATACTGATCAGTGATCGACGAGAGATCAATCAAATACTGAGTAACAGTCCTGATAAATTACTAAAGGTAGCATCGAGTATTATCGCGTTCGCTCGCTTAATGATACACGATGTCAATGTTCATTGAAGTTAGTGCAGCCACAGTGAACGGTCGTATAAAGAAAACCGCTGATAAATAAGTGACGGTTGCGAACTCGTTGATCGGACCATTTTTTTACGTGATACAATTTTTGAATATAGAACTAACTGTGAGAGTAGGTAAGGGACAGTTTTTTTTCTTTTTGTGTTAGTTCTAATTTATCTTTTGTGATCGATAATAATAATAAGAAAATAGGCACTACATTTTTCGATAAATTCAGGTTAAAACTTTATTATCAAATATCAGTATCAATATTTTGTGTGTGGATTGCGAAATAGTAAACAAACAGATTGACCTAGTTGTGATAACAATATTTGCACATACATACCTACCTTTAACACAGTCATAGTATCTATACAAATACAAAAATATCGAGTGCGATGAGTAAAAGACAAATCAAACCGTATTATTGAACGAAACTTACTCTAATTAGCATGAACTTAGTAGACTAAGTTTTTCATAACTAATAAAGTGTAAGGATCTAATCTGACCAAATGTTATGAAACTCGTTAAAAGTTGTGATTCATAAGTTCAAAAATATGCACAGAATCTAAAAAAAGAACCTTGTTTAATTATTTTCAATCGATTGACGAAAAATACCTACGTAATTGTTATGATGAAACATGAGCGTAAATTATGTTTTTTTTCGCGCCTGGAAATTGGCGCTAACAACTTGTACACGTTGAGAACAGAAGACCTAAACAAAAGTCATCTGTTTGATTTTCTGTACGCGCTACAGTCTGATTGTTAGCAAACAACAATAACTAATTGACGTTACATGTGTGTGAGGTCAAGTGACTTCTCCGCAGGTATTATCCTCGGATAATACCTGCCGCTGATGGCGGATCAACACCCGTCGGGAGCACGGATCATGCGTCAATCCAATACAAGTCTCCCGACCTACAGTAGCAGGAGGAACCTTGGGGTTTTAGTCGGTAAACGTGTATAACCGTCTGTTCTCCCCAGATGGACGGTATTTTTTCCCCACTTTTGAGAATTTCCCCACGAAAAATTAAAAATAACGGTAGTATCATTAACATACATTTTATTTTTCAATGCTAACATAACAGTTTTTTGTCTACACACGACTTTCAGTACCGTTGCGCGCGAAATGTACATCCGAAATCGAGTTGAAGCGCAAATAGGCGTAATAAACCATACACAAAGGTTATTTTTGGACTTAAAACACCACTTCATTGAGGATTTATCCCTGAATGACAGCCGCTACATATAGATCTATTTTGATCTCTATTTCCTGGACATAGCGGTCGGCTATCGTAAACCAGACGCCTCTAATTTCAAAAACTTCCTTGAAACATACATCAAACAATTGCTTAAACGGAAAAGAGTTATCATACTGGGGGATGTTGAATTTGATAGCTGAACTAGTAGCTATAGAGTTCTAAACAAAGTTGGGAACTTGTGTGAAAACCTTGCTGATACCAAGTTCCATCTTGTTGCAGAAACATATAGAAGTTAAAAAAAATATCAACTAAAACGACTTAGAAATAAAAAAAAAGAAGCTGTAAATTCTGAAAAACTGTACAATAGGTACAATGAGAGAATTGAATTATATCTACTAATAAAGATATAAACAACTTGAACCAAAGTTCCTGGTTAAGCCCAGACAAAAATGGATTAGGAAAACAATTAAAAACATATTAAACAAAAAAAAACATAGTACGGATAATAAGAAAAATAAATGATCAATTATTATATATAAAATACATTTGACATATAATTTTTGCAAAGAAATTAAGTCAGTCAAGATTTGCAACTAACAAAAAGTGTTTATTACGAAAATGCTTTTGATCAATGCAGGAAAAGCCATTAAAAATGTGGAGTCAACGATCTAGGAACAAGGCCAGAGTCACCGGCACCGAGTAATCTCCTGATGTCATCTGGAGTTTTGACGAATCAGATTGACATTTGTGTGTGTTTTAATGAATTTAATCGACACTAAAGAAAGACAGGCAACTTGATCCTTGGATTTACTTTTACAAGCACCATGAACCACCATTACAATGAACCATACACAATAGAAGAAATTGAAAAAATATTTGAAAATTTAAAACTCAACACTAGCTCTGGCTTAGACAATATAAATACAAAATCAATAAAATGTGTAAAACACTTAACACAAGTCAAAGTAACAAATTGCATAAACAAAAATTTTGACTAAGAAACTTTCTCCGACAGCCTCAAACTTGCCAAACTTCTACAAAAAAGGATTACTTCCATTTTCCTGGAAATTAGATCCTGGAAATTGTCGTCCCATTTTAGTCATGCAGTTTTAACTGACTTTTTTTTTAGTTTTTATACAACCACTTCGTTGAACATAGAGCACAAAACTTTATTTTTTGAAAACATATACTTTTGAGGCCAATGTAACTAACGATAAAAAGCAAAACAAATAAGGATTTTTTATAGACCTAAATAAAGCTTTTGTTACAACAGGCCACTAACTGATATTAAAAAAACTAAATGACATTGACGTCACTGGTAGTGCCCTTGAAATGTTTGATATCTTACCTGACAAATTATTGCCAAGTTGATAGGATTAACGAAACCCAAAATAGTCCTAAAACCGTAAATTTTGGCATTCCGCAGGGATCAATTTTGGGACCCCTTTTATTCCTGATTTATAATTGTGATGCTTAAAATGATCTACATCTTTTAAATATTTGGTTTCAGTGCAATGTACTCACCTTAAATATAGCCTAACCATCTTCATAATTTTCGCTGTAAAAATATATAATATTTATTATAAGTAGGTGTATACCTACTTATAATAAATATTATATAATTCACTATAAATAATCAAGTAAGGCCGGGTTGGCTGGCGATCTCTGCGGGTGACCAACGTTCAGCAGTGAATGTCAATTGTCTAATATACTGATGTTGAACCAATATTTCAAAAAAGTTGATCTTGAAAAGTATCTGGGATTAATTTTAGAAACCCACTTATTCAAAATGTTTTTATATTATTTTTAAAATTCTCATGCAAGTTAATACATTTTTTAGGGAAATAATAACATCACAAATCCAATTATTGCAGTACCAAGTTTAAAATTGAACCAGTTAACTACTACCCTACAGATGCAGTGGTGCAGGGCAGGATGGTCTTTGGTTTTGCTTCCTTTTCATTTTGTACAAATTATAAGAACTGTTTATGTACCTTATAAAGTGATGTGAAGAATTATTATTTTGTTAGGTTAAGTGCGGTTATCATGATTGCTGGCTCTGCTATTTTTGTGATAAAGTAGATGAAGTTTTGAATTAGCAAAGCAGAGGTTTTATACTTTGTTTCTGGCAGGGCTTTATATGAAGACCGATACAGAAAATGAAAAATAACTTGAACTTAATTTCTATCAAAAAATATTTTGTTAGGCACGTCAAGCCATACCTAACTGGCAATTTTTTCCAATTGAATATGAACCTTATTGTTTTGTGATAATGTTGAAAATCTATCAAAAAAAATTGACAGATTGTTGTAGCTTGATATGCTGGCTCCTGTACCTACGTAATAATATCTCACATCATAACAGTATATTCTCTAAATAAAGATACTAATCTACATGCATCTAAATTGTTTTAGTCTGTATTCTGTAGGTATAGAAATCTCACGCAATGTTGCACAAGCGCCGACATTCGATAATCCCTTACAACAGCATGTGTGCGTGCGTGTATTCGTAGATGTAAATCAGTAACAACAAAATAAAGAAATCAATGCTCAACTAATCTAATCAACTTGATAAGTACTTTTTACAAATGATGTTTAATTCTTTGCATAAAAGAAAGTATTTTGTATTACTACTTAAAATAGAATTTCAATCTGATTTAATTTAGGTAGGTAGGTACCTAGGTAATTTCGTTCGCCAACTATAGTGATCTTAGCGAAAACGGTAGCACAATATATTTAGTAATAATACTGATATTTTATCGAACGTTTAAAGCTACTAAAATTTCCAGCATATAAAAAAAATGTATGACACTTTGAAATGCTCAATCGCTCATTCAAAGGTTTGGCAGCGATCGCTTTGTTGGTTAAAAAATGTTTTTACAAAAAAGACGACGGAAGTCGGTGGCAATACAAAAAACAAACAGAATAAAGCCACCGACTTCCGAAACTAAAGTCATGTGTGTTCTGTGCTAAAGTTATTTTTCACTTTTCAGTTTTTGAAGGCGGTTGTCTTTTTTTGTAAAAGAGCTTTTTATTTCTTGCTTTTCAGTATCTCCGTCTCATTCAAATCCATAAAGAAACGGCAACACAGTTAAAACAGAGATTGAAAGTAACTACTCCAAAGATTAAAGAAACCAAAACGTCGTCTATGTAAAATTTTTGGGTACTCGTTTTGATTGTTTTAAAAAGTGCTGTATCAATTTTGATAAACTTTAGATGAGACCACCCCTATTCATCAAAAAAAGAATTTCCAAAATCGATGTACATATTATGATCGATGTAAATACGAGAAACCGCGTAAAAAATAGACAATAAAAAAAAAACATACAGACGAATTGAGAACCTCCTTTTTTTGAAGTCGGTTTAATATAGTGTAGATGAGCAATACCTGTAAGAACAAAGGTATTGATCACCAGGCTTGCACAAGGCGGATAGTCGATTTCAGGCTTAAGAGCGCCCATCCCCATCGAACGAACTTCAACGCGAGCGTGATTGAAATTTTTTTTGTTTCAACCAACATAAAGCTCGAAAACAAACGAGTGAGTGAGAACGCTATAACATCACAGGACAATTGGCGCGCGGAAATTTCACAAAACTTGTACCAGGACATACGTGTTTTTGAAAAAGGCTTACAAGTTTTTGGTAAAAATGTTTGTAATTTAGAATCACCATTACACGTACGAGGTCTGTATGAAGCTGTTTTTTTTTACTTTTTCAATGTATGAGTGCATTATGAACGGCCAAAGTTCAGATAAAATTGTCATTCATGTCATTGCCAAAGAGCTGATTTTCCGACGTGTTTACTGAATTTGTTTCTCATAAAAGTTTATTTTTGGCTTCATGCAAACCTAGATATGAACAACAAGATACTTGTGTGTAAAAAATATTTGGAAAATAATTTGACAAAACGTCGTAATCGCGTACGAGCGTTTGTATGGGAAATACGACAGGATGGGCGCTCTTAAGTATATTATATTCATTTCTTTAGTTCAGGCACAGTATAAGTATTAGTACTACCGTACAGTAGGGACACGCTCCACCCCCCTCCAAAACACTGTTTCTCACCTCCTCTCGCGCGGAACGTGCTCTCGGAACTGCTTTTAGTTTCGAGCGGCGCGTAGACACGTACACACACGCACGTATTTGTACGGTCTGTTATTTTGGTAGTAGTGTAGGAAATTATATCGTTTCGTTTATATGGAGTGTCGTGGATGTGGTTCAGGTTTCTCCACTATTTTTTCCTTTACCGATGTCATTGATGTCCAAGCTAAACTTGGAAAATACGCATAAATTGAAAAAGTCCATTGGTACTTGCCCGGTATCGAACCCACAACCTAATGCATGAGGATCGGGCTCTTTAACCACTGGGCCATCACGACATTAGAAACATAATTAAACTAAATTTATTTTGTGTTTTCATAAATAGACTGCATACCACCAAAGCAAATACCAGAGTTTTAATACAATACACAAACAGGACGCTTTTTTAATAAAAAAGTTTCTAGACACAATAGTATTTAAGTTAGCAACGGGAACCATGGTCTGGTAGTTCAATTCTCTTAGTGATATTATCTCGGGTATAATTAGCTGTACGACAAATGGCAATGTCCGGTAGCTAGTCCTCGCGGAATGAAACTGCGTGTACAAAACAATATTGTCTTACTAGCTTTTGTCCGGGGGTTCGCTCGCCTTATTTTATAATTTGACAATTAAGGCGCTAACAGACTTTTGCAGATTTTAAACTGACAATCACGTCAAAATGTGTAGTGTAAATGATTTGAAAAAAATATATGTTAAACTAGAACATTCTCTTAATCATTTAGTGTGTGAATATTTTTGATTAAGTTCGTATTAAATAGTTTAATTAAATCGTGAAGTTGTGTCTAACGCGGACAAAACATTGATAATCACACAAAATCTACCAGGAATATTGAAACGAAACTTTTACTATCTTACAGACAAATTTATTATCTATCTTTTAGTATACGCCTTTTTTTAAGTTAAAGAATACTATCTTTTATTAAATTTTTTCAACTAAACTTTGAGAGTTTTGGACGCAGCGCATACGATTCTCTGGTCGCTCAAGGTCGCCGGCGTATTATCGTCGCCTTAATTCGGGTTGTACTCTGCTTCTGGTTCGGGTTCTCTTTGCAGCCCGTGTGGTGTACGGACTAGAATATTTCCCCCATTTCATCCCGAGAATGTTGAAAAAGTATTGTAGTTATCCTCGGGAAGACTCCTTTTTGCAGGAGAAAAGGTACCCCTATGTCAGTTTCAGTCACCTGACAACATATATCGTTGATCGTTTCAGTGGTTTAGGCGTGAAAAGGTAACAAAGAAACAAACTTAGTTAGGATTAGGATTTGTAGCAATTTATGACAAAATGTAATAAATTATATTTTTTTCTGTTTATTTCATTTTGTAAATATTGTATACTGTTTGAGATTTAAATAAATAACATAACTTATAAAAAAAACGGTCAAGTACGAGTCGGACTCGCACATAGATTCCGTACCACCTTACAATATACCTAGCTATCCAAAGACCGAATAAAAAACGCCTTTAATTCTTAACTTAATTTTATTCTTATCATTGTTGGTACACTGACTATAGTAATACAATACTCAGTAAACATTTCTACCTTTTATGGTTTAAAATACAGGAAAAAAGGTTTTTTTTTCATTTAGGCCAAAGCAATACACACTTTGTGGAAGTCTCTACCTATTAGGCATTGTCCTAATAGAACGCGAACGCACGTTCCTCACGCGAATAGAATAAGCGATGTAACCATCGCGTGTTCGCACGGTAGCAAAAACTGGGTGTCCTAATAGAAGGCGACTACGCGATCATCCCGTCCGCTCGCAGACCTCCCCCACGACGCGACGCGACGTAGTTATAGCGTGAATTCAATTAGAACACCTATTCGACATCAATATGTTTGCTCGCACATTCGTACGAACTTAGTTCGCGCGAATAGATAACATACATTATAATCGCGAGACCGCATCGCGCCTATTCGATATCAGTATGTTTGACCGCGGAATAGATAACAAACATTATAATCGCGCGACTGCATCGCGTGAATTCAATTAGCACACCTATTCGACATCAATATGTTTGCTCGCACGTTCGTATGAACTTAGTTCGCGCGAATAGATAACAAACATTATAATCGCGAGACCGCATCGCACGAATTCCAACTAGGATATCAGTATCTGTGACCGCGGATTCGTTAAAATTCGCGCGAACTTGCGATAATCGCGTAGTCGCGTTCTATTATAGGACAACAGATGCAGTCCACTGGTATACAGAATACGTTGTAGAAAAATAGTTTTCCTTTTTTTTTACTCAATTTAAACCCCGTATAGACAGACGGGCAAAAAGTGATCTAAAAAGTTCAGTTTTTTCATTTTGAGGAACCCTAAAAAAACGACTGTGTGTGTAATCATTAAAACTAAAGTTCAGGTTCCAATTAGAAGAATTATCGAGAATTAGAATAGAATGATTGTGAAATGGAAATTTAATAAAAAAGTCATAAGATTATTTGTGAAACATAGGTATAAAAAGGTCACACAGTCATATAAAATAGTACGCTATACCTATTCATAATAATGTTGAATTTATTTTGACTGTCTGCTGTAACTCTCTACCTACCAAAACAAAGACTGTTTGAGTTCACGGCAGCTGTTAATATATTTTTTAACCAGCTACCTACAGAGGACACGAATAATATTAAATTACGTAAGTGTACACTCGACAAAAAACGTACCTACTTATAAATCATCATCTTTTGTCTTCCTAACGCAAGTTTCGCCGAATCCATTGACTCATCCATAGTGCATCAAAATCTCGTAAGATCGTATACTCAAACTTAATTTTCACTTATCGTAGCAACAGCATCATTTAGTCTCGTGCTGTCCGTCTTACTTATAAGATGAATTGTTGAAACTTTCAAAATGTCTTAAGTGACGTTTGAGTATTCTAGAGTAAATGGGGTAAAGCGAAGCGACGCTTCATACATACCTATTGTGATTAGAATAATTGTTCAATAGTAGTTTTTTTGTTGATCTGTGATGTCATTGATAGGTACTTTGTGACAGGATATGACGCAGAGTGAATTCGTTTCAATACCGGTGATTTCCGATTAGATCTCGTTACGTCATTACGTGGCATATCGTAAAGCTCAACTATACAATTCATTCATAAAAACAAATAAGGCTTCCATTATTGGCAGCCGGGGCTCCCCCGACAGTAGCCAGTAGCCATTCCGATTTTTTATAGCATGTGCTGAAGCATTTAAGCGACGCTAGAAAATGGATAGAAAGAACGATGAAAATAAATGAACTTAGTTTTTTAAAAATCAATCCCACAATCAATAATTAAACTTAATCTACGTCAAATTATTTCAGTAGACTAAATGTGTTACGTTAGCTTGAAAGCAATAACAGTTCAATAAGTAAATATAAAACGTATAGAATAGATATATTTTACTTCAGTGAATATCAAAATCCTTAGAATTATAATGAAAACGATTCGTTTTGGCTGATCTGAACCTGATTATAGCTACTTCCATACATATTGTGTGACTAGTATGTATGCAAGTAGCCAATTCATACATGATGAGCGACTAAAACTTCTTGTGCACTTTACGCCAAAGCAATTTAAGTCATTAATAAGTATGTGCTGCTTAAAGAAAAAGTAAATTTGTCAACGGGGATTATAGTTTAGTCGTTTCAGAATTACGTTGGAACAAAAGGTTGCACATCTCATCATCATTATCATCATCATATCAGCTTATTGCCGTCCACTGCTAAACGTAGGCCTCCCCCAGAGATCGCCAACCAACCACTATCTCATAGATTTTTTTAATTATTACCATGCGATCCTTCGAAATCAAGTTAGATCAATTCAATGCAATACGATAATCATGAATCGATTCACGAGGTAACGATCCAGAAGATCGATTCAAAGCAAAAAATCGGGCATCCTTACTAAGCAAGTAACAGAAAACGATTTATGAATCACACTGTTATAGTTTAACCTGATTATAAAATAATCGTATTACATATTTATATAATCACGCTACCAATAAAATACCTTTTTATTGACATTATAAATACAATCCGTTTCTTTGTATATCAATCACATGCTGACCGAATGACATAGTACGTAGTATATATACAGTAGTAAGACTAGCACACATGCGCTGACATTAATTCCCTTGAAGTCGATTTTTTGAATCTATACTTACTATAACAATGCTGAAGACTTTGTTTGTTGGTTTGAACGCGCTATCTCCGGAACTAGTCGTGCGATTCTGAAAATTCTTTCGCCAATTGGGAAGCTACTAAATAACTAACTATACCCTGTTCACAATAAGATTAGACATTTACTCAAACCTTTTTTACAGTCCGTTCAACCGATTTTGACTTATATTGCGTTGGTAGCATGACAAATGGCAACTGCAGTAAACAGTTGTTATTGTAACCACTTTTTTGCCTCTAATGTCATCCTTAAGCCTACGGAATAGAAGTCAAAATCGGTTGAAGGGACTGTAAAAAAGGTTTGTGTTTATGTCTAATTTTATTGTGAACAGGTTATAGGTAATACTAAAAATTTGGAATCCAAAAGAAAAATCCTTAAGAATTGCCAGGAGGCCTTTGCCCTGCAGTGGGACAGTATACAGGTTAAATATAATAATAATAAGAAATATAATGCGGACGCATCCGCGAGGAAAGTGCTAGTTGAAAATAATAAACGACCATCATAAAACATTTTGGTTTAGTTTTATACACCATAGTATCATCCAGTGATCCTAAGTCTTTAAATTAAGTAAATATAATGTGCGAAACAAGTACCTAGGTGTTTCCGATTCAACAAACAAACACACAAAAGAAGAATCCCTCACTCTAAACGTCCCTTCTCTGGTTCGTTGTGGGTAAAAATCAATCGAATTTACGTTACATTTACTCCACTCGTGAGATGCCCACTGAAAACGATATTTACAACTGAAATTGAAAACTTATAGGTATCTACTTTTATCAAAATAAACACGCACCACATAATCTTGAAAGGCAATGATAAAGACTTAAAAAGAAAGTGAATACTTGTCATAGTGTAAACATTACTTAGTTTACCCAGAACATTTATGATTGTTGATTGAGTTAATGAAATACAATTGCACAATTGCATTTGCAATTTGTGCAAGTCGTACTATAGAAGTTCTATAGTGTAGTAGATTTTTAGGGTTCCGTAGCCAAATGGCTAAAAACGGAACCCTTATGGATTCGTCATGTTTGTCCGTCCGTATGTCACAGCCACTTTTTTCCGAAACTATAAGAACTATACTGTGAAACTTGGTAAGTAGATGTATTCTGTGAACCGCATTAAGATTTTCACACAAAAATAGCAAAATATAAATAAAATATAGGATGTACATTACCATGTAAACTTCCACCGAAAATTGGTTTGAACGAGATCTAGTAAGTAGTTTTTTTTTAATACGTCATAAATCGTAAACCACAATTTACTATTAAAACATCGATCAAAGTTAGAACGAACTACAAGAACTTTTATTTTATGTTACTTGCTGCTACGGAACCCTTCATGGGCGAGTTCGATTCGCACTTGGCCGCTTTTTTAATCCGTAACTTTGTCTGCATTTGTGATAATCGACACTCACAGGACGAAGTCACGGGTAAAAGCTAGTATCCTACAATTGACACATTGCAGGTAAAAAGTCTACTAAATTTATCCCAATTAATAATCTAAATGATCTTTGTAGTAATTTGTTATAATTATCATATTTAAACACTTTTGTTTTATTAACTAATAGGCTTGCGTTTGACCGCAATTTACCTGATCTTAAGTGATGATGCGGCCTAAGTTGGAACACTTGGCTATAGGATGAACCGGTTCACTCGTGCCTTGAAGATACCCAGAAAATTATACTATCAAGAGCAATATTTAATAGTTTTAGTTGATATACATTGCTGCAGTTTAATTATCAAGAAATGGCTTTACAGTCATTAAATTAAGTCACCATGATATTTAGATAGTAATTAGGAAGTTTTACGTTTAAAACTACCATTGCAAGCTAAGATTGTAATGGATCTCCATTATCATGCGACTCTAGGATAAATCTAATCTACAGTAAAATTATTAGAGAATTAAATTTTGTTGTTGATTTCATGAATGGGATTTGTGTTTTCATTTATATTCTATTTGCATCATCATCACACATTTAGGACACACACAGGTCTTTACACTTCTTCATATTGCATCAAATTTAAAATCCCGCCACTCCAAAAAAGGTTGTCTATTTTTAGATCATACGAGTACTTCACGCTCCAAACAACGATACTAAAAAAGAAAACAAGAGAGTGTTGCATCAACACACTGTACAAAGTGCCATACAATATTGTTCAGAGGGCGGAAGTTTCACCAATACGAACGAAAAGACCTTTAAAAATGCGTCATACGTACGTAAACGCAAAATATGTAGATACCACGTTATCAATGTAGGACTGTGTTCGCGGAAAAAAAAAACAAAAATCTTTATACAGCTTTATCCCTACCGGATATTTTACATTTTTGGGGTCGTAAGAGGAATAACATTTTCATATTTTCCCTTTTCTCTCGGTTCGCTGGTATCTGTCGGTTTTCTTCGAAGTCTTATAAGTTAAAATGAGATTTGTGTTGGGCGTACCTTTAGCGTAAACTACTCTTAAATTCCACTGTTTTCATCTATTTCTTTTTTTACTATTATATGTCATTACAATCATAGAAATAACACGTCTTTGATGGGCGGGACATTTCGTAAGAATTCGCGAAATAATGTGCCAATAGTGCGAATTTTTAAACACAATAATATTTGGTGGCGCCATCAATAGTATTTAAAAACTTACGTCAATTTAAGTGGAATAATTGTGTTTCTCATTGTTATGACTAAATGCCGCCGTCGCACTGTTCTGGTATTTCAGTTTCATAAACAACATACATTGAATGTAAACGCGATCGAGGAAGTAGGAAAAGTCGCACTAGGTTCAGAGGGCATCCAAACATTTACTTGACAGTAAACCGCATGATCGGAAAAATTGAACCCAGAGTTAGATGGTTGAAGGACCTACTTATATAGACTAAAATTTAAAAAGTAATGGATAAAGAAATTATAGAGCAAGAACCTCCGGCTTTTAAGCCTTCCTGTGATCATGATGATACTCATGTGCAAAGACAACGGCATTGAGAAAATTAGGGGATAGGTACCTAAGACAATTACTATCAGTAAGTATTACTACATTGACGATCTTATTATCTCTCAAAATATAACAAGGATAGGTCACGCAAGTTCACACAACAAACTATTTAGAATCAAACGGATAGCAAGAATTGTTTGCTATAACATCAGACCGACAATATGGCACTGAACATTGGTCTGCAGATAAAAATTACACGAGTCATACACAATAATACAACACAAATATGTTGTTTTTTTAAATATATTTACATAACAATATAAGTACATAAGAATTACGTCAAATCTTCACTTAAATCGAAACGTGCGAACGGGCTTTGACCTGTTATTATGTAGATAGGTACAAAGTATTTACCGATAGTATTGATTGATAAGATAGGAGCAATAATAACTTGATCTTTTACTCTAGATTCTAGACTTCACCCCGAGAATTATTAATTCATAAGTAATATAGTTTAATAATCCATCTCTATACTTCTATACTATCTATATCTATACTAATATTATAAATGCGAAAGTAACTCTGTCTGTTACGCTTTGACAATGAAACGGCTAAACCGATTTTTTCACTAAACGACACGTGAGCATTGTTACACATTATAGATTGAGAACAACGGATTGACTCACTGTGTTGCCAGGTTCGTCCGACTAGTTTCATCTTTCTCAAGGAGTTCCACAACCACCGAAACTAGTTGGACGAACCCGGCAACACAGGGAGTTAATCCGTTATTTTCCATTGCTTAACCCTCTACTGCATACAAAGCCAATTTTGGCTGCTCAACTTTAGTAATTTATTTCTACCCTAATTTTAAACAAAATTTATAAAATGTCACTGTAGTAATATTAAGGAATTCAAACTGAAACGAAACGTAATTTTTATTGTCTATGGCCAACGTCATGTGTCATTATAAACTCACTTTTCTCCGGTGCGTACGTGAAGTCGTTCTTAGTGAAATTTATTGCAGCTTTGTTGGTGGAAATTAAATAGAAAAGGTAAGAAAATCGATGTTAAAAAATGTAAATATTGTTCTGCAAAACCTCTGTTTCTGACCCCCATCACAGTTTATTCAAAATATTTGCTCCTTATACTTCATTTTCAATATTTTCTACAGGAGCCAATTTTGGCTTCGTATGCATTTACGATGAATTATGTTTGCGCCTAAAATGGCTTCGCATGCATTTTTATCTTTCCAGAATGCTTCCTTCACGCTTTTATGGCACTGCTAACTGCATTAAACCTATTCCTGGTGATGGCTCTCTTAGTAACGATGATTCACTATCTGATTCCGATGACGATGTTCCGTCAGTGGTATAAAAAAATATTTTTCCACTTGGTTGATATGTGTGCAGTTAATGCTTGGTTACTGTGGCGACGCAAGACTGACCAATACATGTCACTATTTGACTTCAAGCTAGCCATTTCTGAACATTATTGCAAGGCTGGCAAAAGCATCTCAAGAAAAAGAGGCCGTCCTAGTATCAGTAATCCCGGTACACCTACCTTGTCAAGAGGAAATACTCCTACGTCATCTAGAACGGGTACTCCTACCAGTAGAAATGAATCTTTCGCACTTCGAAAAAGGGCACGGAAAACCCTAGCAAAAGTGCAAGACCTACCTCTAAATTCAGTACGTACAGACAAAATTGACCATTTCCCGATACACCAAAAGAATCGTCAATTATGTCAGAATTATTGTTCTTTGCGTTCTCATATAAAATGTGAGAAATGTGACGTGTTTCTTTGCTAGAATGAGAAAAGAAACTGTTTTAGAGAATTTCACCTTGTGTAAGTTGTTGTGCATAGGAAGCCAAAAATGGCAGCTCATACACAGACGTTATTGCATGGGAAGCCAATTTTGGCTTCTGTTTTTTTTTTTCTAAAATAAGATACTTATTTTTTTTTTCACTTTATATTTTGTCTTACAAGCCCTATTAAAACACATTAAAACATAAAAATATTTTTTTTCTTTTTAATTTAATAATTCATGCAATAGAGGGTTAAACGATTTTGATGATATTCGCGATAAGCGACAGTCACGCGGACGAAGTCGCGGACAATAGCTAGTAATATAATATATTCTTTATTTCATGTATACAAATCCATAGTTAAAATACACTACAGTAATCAATATTACGTAGGTAGTTGTTTCATTGGGTAATCTAATACCCAACGACTATACGTTACTATAAGTCTATCTGACAGGCCGCTAATATTGACGTATTTCTACAAATATACATTCTGGACATGAATGACTCTATCCTCTTCCACTGGATGGTATTAAACGAGTCGATTGGCGCTTCCGTATAGGTACATTTCAGAAGCGCTGCAAAAGCGCATCAATCCCGTCAGTTGCTTAAAGATGTTATTGTAAACGACTCGTATGCTATCGTGTGCCCTCTTGGTTTAATTATTTATTATACATAAGTACTTGCCTAGGCTATCGTTTTGACTCTAGCCTCCCCCTTTTTAAGGCATTTATGTATTTGTTTCATAAGTAGTTTTAATTGTGAATTTTAAGATCTGCGAAAAGAGATTGCAGTGTCTTTGAAATTTTATAATTTTGAAAATTATTAAATACGGCATTTGTTTTCTAAAAAAATATGGTCAAAAGTACCTACTTGACTTTTACGTCACCGTTGCGAAAACAATAGATAATAATAAAATTTTTAAAAGACCCCACACGATAAATATTGTAATAACTCGTTACAAAAACAAAGCAGCTATTTACTTTTGTTTTCTATACCTAATACAATCTGTGATATAGGTTGAAAAAACTGTACAATTCCGTTATTACTGTTGACACTAGATAAAAAGGTCGCAAATATGAACTCGATCTAATTATAACACTTTCATATCAGACACACCCCACTCGTAAAACGACGTAACTGAACCTAGATTATTATCTTTAACGTAAATCTTACATTTTATTACTTTTCCGTTCCAAGTAGTAAATACAGAATGTGATGTAATTATACCAAATTAATGTTTAATTTGACTGTCAAAACATGGGTAAAACTCGATTTGTTTACGTTGTAATGTGTGTGTAACTAGATAATATCAATAGATATCCACTACTTATGCACTTAAAACTTTTTGATTGCAATACATTTAAATATAAGTACATATGAGTGCTATAATGGGTTTATCTCAAATGACACACTTCACTAAGAAGGAAATAGGAATTCTTTAAAACTTAAAAGTAGTTGTATACGCGCCCATTAATTGTGTGTTGGAAAAGTAACATCTGTCATTATTGATAAAATAAAGATCATCTAAAAATAAAATATTATGATCATTCTTTACCTACATATTTAGTTACAGTTTTAAATATTATTGCTCAAAGAAGTTCCCATGAACTATAATTAAAATATTATGATCATTATCTATAATATTTACCTAATATTGACGATCTCATGATCTTTAATTCAAATATTATGGTCATCATGTACCGAGGCCAGCACCATCAAGCTACAACAATCTGTCAAATTTCTTTGATAGATTTTCAACTTTATTCTAAAACCATAAGCACAAAGTACGTAAGGCTGCGTCGCGCCCGAGCAGAGAGACCGCTCAGAACAAACCGCCGTTTTTCGCACGCACACATTGACATTACGTTTATAGGCATTCTCAAGCAGTTTCAAGCAGACTTCAGACTCGACTGTCACGTGTTGTCTAAATGAATAAATAAGAGACATTGACATTTCAGGACGGTCGAGAAAATTTTATTTTAAAAAATTGCAATGAGTTCCAACCAGTGTCAATAAAATTTTATATTGTCACAAATAAAACCTACAGAGTCAATACAGTAGCAGCCCTAGTGAGTCTGGCAAGTTTAGGTAATTATTTTTGAAGATGGCGGGAGCGGTCCTTCTGTACCCTCCATATTTTGTGCCATAAGGTTCTTCAATTGGGAAAAGAATCATGGCAGGATTTGTACAAAAAAAATAAGATGTTTAGAGAAGTTGAAATTGTAATTCTTATATTCTTGGGTATCTAAAGACTATCTTCAGGCATTTACAATATTTTTCAAACCCCGCAAAAAAAAGTAACTACTTTAACGAAAAGCTCATTATTTCAGAACGAAACGGTGACTGACAGTGACACTGACAGTCGCCGTTTCGCAATTCTTACATTGAAATTGCGTCGTTTCATGGAAAATAATATCACAAATAATGCTTAATTTTTTCCACACACTTGTCACATCACTTGTCTGCCAATTTTATAGATTCGTTAACATCGCTTGTCACTTTCTTTTTTTATAAACACAAAATGGGCAATCGAGATGAAACGAAAAAGTGTTATTTTCAATTCATAATATTTTAATCATGCGGGGGTTTAAAAATATGCTAAGTATATCAATCTACTCCTGGTAATGTATTCTCCACTTTGGAAAATATTTGAAACCCTCTAAATTACTTTTTTTTTTCATACAAATGAATGTATGGATCTCGCCATGATTCTTTCTTTGATACATTTTCAACTTTATTCGAAAACCATAAGGTTCATATTTAATTGGGAAAATTTGACAGTTTGGTATGGCTTGATGTGCTGGCGTCTGTACCTACCTACATTTTTCTACTCATAGCTTCTCAATAAATACCTATGATCTATGAATTGTTAAACTTTTAACCGCCACAGTCATGTATATATTGTACGACACGGTTGGCGCAGTGGCTGAGCGATCGACTGCTGCGCAGCGTGTTGCGGGTTCGATTCCCGCCCAGGGTAAACATTTGTGTGATGAGCACTTGTGTTTGCCTTGTGTCTGGGTGTTGTTTATCTATATATGTATGTATTTACAAAAAAAAATGTATTTTTGTATGTATATCAGCTGTCTGACACCCATAGTACAGGGTCTCCCTAGTTTGGGGTCAGATGGCCGTGTGTGAAAATGTCCCCACATATTATTATTATTATAGATGACAAACCAAAATGTGCCCAGCACGCCACGATCACGACTTTATGACAGATTTCTATACGTAATTCGTAGCTTGACGCTGAGGTCACGTTTTTGCTTCTTTAACGTGGCGATGGCCGTCAAAAGTTGTATTTTTTATCTATTTTATAAAGGAGAATCAGGATTCCAGTTTACTTTTGACGTGATAACGTCTTATAAATCGATGAACACCGGCTGCACGCACGAGAAAGTGTCACGTTCCGCCTGAGCCTGAGCGTGCAAGCAAGAGCGTGGAACAAGCGATAGAGAGGCACGATCGTCCCAAGCGTCTACAATAAGCTCCGCCCATCTGAAGCCAATATTTGCTTATGTTATATATGTTAGCCATTATGTTTCTTTATGACATTATTACGTAAAACTATCGTCCGTAAACAGACTTTACACCAACCACTTTTTTACCTAACTTTAAAAGTATTTCTTTTTGTTTCAGGAGCCAGAAGACTTTAAATAAAATTATGTTAAGCTAATTTATAAAGAAATAAAACCAAATAAAAAATGGCGACGGAAAAGAACGCATTAGCGACATCTCCAAAGACACAGAAAGTAATGAAATTAGTACCGCCCGACGGAGGATGGGGTTGGATGGTTTTATTAGGGACAGCCATGTCTAATGTAAGTACATTAACGGACTATTACATCTCATTAAAAACAATAGCCTATAAAAGTACTGCAGGCCATACAAATACACGTTCATAATCTTTATTATTTACATTAACACATTTTGGATGACCAGAATAATATATTTAATGCCGAATTTTTAGTTTTAAGCATCGTCATAGATATACCTTTTTACACCAGTAAATTTAGCTAAGAATTTGGTAACATTGTGAAAAAGGGATAACAGAAATAATTAAAATAAAAAAGGACATCATAGGATCCAAAGCAAAAATAAGAATCACAGAAATGTCCAAATTATTTTATTAATTCAATAAGTATACCTACATTGCTCTTTTACTTGAATCAAAATCGAACGAAGTAACAAAAAACAATAACAGGATATATTTTCATATCTTTGGCAATGTGATTAGAAGGCCGTTTAATTTATATCATAACCCCACATTAGGGAAGCTACCAATTTATCAGTAACCGATATCGATTGGTCGGTAGATAAAACAACAATATTTATATTAGCAACGAAGTTTTGCGCATTTCATGTCATGATAACACGTCATGCCTGAATGTCCATCATTTATTTGGCCAAACAAGATATAGTGAGTTAGCATAAACATCATCTATACTAATATTATAAAGCTGAAGAGTTTGTTTGTTTGTTTGGTTGAACGCGCTAATCTCAAGATCTACTGGTTCGAATTGAAAAATTATATTTGTGATGGATAGTTCATTTATCGAGGATGGCTATAGGCCCATGCGAAGCCGGGTCGGGTTGCTAGTTGAGAAATAAAGTGTTTTGAGAAACATCATCATCTGCCTAGCCTTTTCCAACTATATTATGGTCGGCTTCCAGTCTAACCGGATGCAGTTGAATACAAGTGTTTTACATGGAGCAACTGCCTATCGGACCTCCACAGCCCAGTTACTGGGTAACACGATACCCCTTGGTAAGACTAGTTGTCAGACTTTCTGGCTTCTGACTTATACCCATAACGACTGCCAAAGACCTACAAATGACAGCCAAAATTAGATTTCAGTTGCTTTGAAAGCAAAAAGTAATTTGTCAACTGATTTGGCAAAGAAGTGACGTCAGTAGAACAAATTGCAATACAAAATCTATAGGGAATCGGGTCTTGACAGGTCATAAAGAGTATGTCAATTTATTGGTGGAGTCATCTGTCACCCGTCACGCTGTCATCTCATCGCTGAATACCGGAAATACCATAGTTAGTCTGCAGAAGTTTAGTTAAGACACGTCGAATAAAAACTTCGATAAAAAAAAACTATCACTTTGCCCGCGTGAATTTTCTCAAGGATCTCTAATTTTTTGATAATGCAATATAGCCTATAGCACTCAAGGATAACGTAGCTTCCTATAGGTGACAGAATTTTTCAAATCAAAACCCTACATACAAACTTACAAAAAAAATTACCTCTTTAAGACAAATTGGAGAACCTATATTCCAAAATTGTTATAAAGCGAATCGTCTTCAGCTAACCCTAAAAAATAATGAGTCAAAAATGGGTATAATGACTGTTGTCGGTATTTTTATGACTCTCAGCAACGATAACATAAAACTCTCCCTTACAGATTTTCAATCAATCAATGCTGTCTTTATTCAGCTTGCTATACGGAGATGCGTTAGAAGCAATGGGGCACAGGACTCAAGGCGCGGCCATAGTAATGAGTACAATGTTGTTCGTCACAAATTTCGGCGGTCCGATAGCCGGAGCCGTTGTTAAGTTGACATCAACAAGATTTGTAGCGGTAACTGGAGCGTGTTTCTGTACTGCTGGAATTTTCTTCAGCGGATTTTCGACAAATATCTGGCATTTGGTGTTAACTTACGGCGTCCTATTAGGTAAGACTGTCTTGTTTGTTGTTCTAAGTTTATTGTTTAGCATAATGCGGCATAGTGGAAATGTGTAGGCTTGGAACTGTTTGAAACGAACAAAAGTTATGTATGTCTTCTGTATTGAATAATGATCTGATCTAAATTTATAGTATTTTTTGGCTTAAACTCTTGAACGGAAAATTAAAACTACAAATTGAAAACCGAGATTTTGCTGCTGATTGGTCAACTTAATTATCAACAACTAATTACAACTACATAGGTATGCGCGCTTGACAAAATGACAATTTGTCAATTTCGTTTGAAAAACAGTGGCTTAGTTATTTCCTATTCCGTTGCATTATACTAATTATGATGACACTATGGCCCAGATATACAAAACCATAATTCGAAATCCCATTCATTAATATTTAGAATGGCCCAAATCCAACCACGGGTATCGGCTATTTTACCCAAAACTCGAATTGTTTTGGGAAAACAACTAATCTATTATTCTTGTTCCAGGTTTGGGTTTGGGTTTCATCCAAAACTCGTCATTTGTGGCTATAAATAGCTACTTCAAGCTAAAGAAAAGCCGTGCAGTGGGTCTCGCTAACGTGGGCACAGGTGTGGGACAGACCTTAATGCCGCACTTAGTGAGGTATCTCTTGGAACATTTCGGATTCCGTGGCGCATGCTTGCTGCTCTCGTCTTTGAGTTTACACGGGGTAACTATCTATTTTATTACTTGTTTAGGTTAAAACTGAACCCCTATCAATGACTTACGTAGACATTTTTGGGAACAAACATTTTTGGGACATTTATTTATAAGTACTTAAATTGGTTTATAAAATTGAGTGTTAATTAGGTATTAAAAATAATAAGTGCCATTCTATTATATTCCCAATTCTGGGCAAAGGCCTTTTTCATACAGGTAAAGCCTTGATCGCCACGCTTGCTCAAAGTGGTTTAGCATCTTTCGTGAAACGCGAGTGCAATCGCGTAGGGAGCATTTTGCCCATACTTAAAATGTTTTTAATGATAATGAAATTTATAATAGTTTTAAAAGGATGGAATAAAACTGACTTTCAGAAAAAGTTACGTTTACGAAAGTTTTATACTACATATTAAAAAAAAAGTTTGGGGTTAACTTTATTGCCGCGGGCGACAAAATGCTCATAGCGCGAGTACTCTAGGGTTAATTATAAGTCCAAAATTCCTTTTTCTTTCACCAAGATAAACTTAGAAAATACTCATGAATCACATTGATACTTGACAGGTATCGGATCCCACCCTCATGCACGGGAGGTAGGGCCATGACAACATTAATTATTTAATTGAATTATTATTTTAGATTGCCGGAACCATGCTAATACAACCAGTGGAATGGCACATGAAAAAAGTTGAAGAAGAAATACCGGTAGACGAAAACCTGCACTTACTACAAGACAAAGCTAAAGTTGCACTCGTTAGAAAAACATCTCAAACCAATGTTGTCGCACAAAATCAGTCAAATGGTAAAGAAAATTGGGGAAGCAAAAAAACGCTGAGCAATAAAGAACTAAATGGAGGAAAAATAAATAAATCAGACGCAAATGGTCTAAATGGTAAGTAACGCAATGTTTCTGTATTAATTTAAAAGTGTTACATTGAGTCTTTTTTAGGTTAACTGCCTTCAATAGTCCTAGTAAAAGCGCGCAGAGAAAACTTAACGAAAATTCGATCGATTTTACAAACGGATTTTATTTACTTATTTCGCACAAAATATTTACGTATTTTGAAGGCTTATTCGTATAAATGAGTGTTACCTGTTTTGATTGTCGTATAAAAATAAAGCATGCTGTTTAAATTTTTTGAAGAGGGTTGTAGGATAATCGTATTTGCGATTCGAAAATCGACTCGAATTGAATAGTTTTATGTTAGTGAAGTTGTATTACAGGTACAAAATGTGATGATTGTTTCATTTGGTTATTTGTTTATGTGAATTTATATGTTTGTTAACGAACACACAAAACAAGAGAAAGTCTTAAAGAGGGCAATGTTTTTTTTTATAAATAAATTAAATTCGTTGTTACTATAATTTTATCTTCTTTTATTTTAGGACCCAGTCATGTAACAGCGTCACCACAAAAACAAAATATGCTGAGGAAACTGTACGATTTATTCGGAATCTCACTGCTCTCGAATATGCGGTTCCTCAATATTGTGATCGGCACAGCCCTAGCTGTCACTTCCATACAGAACTTCAGTATGCTGTTTCCATTCTTCTTACAGGTAAATAACTAAGTTTAAAAAAAAATATAATCTGCTGTTATCAGCGTCTTTATTTTACACAACATTATCCTTATCCTTATGTAAGTTATAAGAAGACTATAGTAAATATATACAGAACACGTGAACACATTATGCGTGTAACACAAAATAAACAATATTATGATGTATCGCCAAATCATAAAATACACTTCCACAAATCGGCAAATAGTTCTGAACCAAAGAATCAGCATAACCATACAACATGGCAATGCTACCAGCCTTTTTGGGCACATGTCCCGTGGACAGCGATGTAAACCTTTTTTGGAATTGTACATAGTATTATTATTATTTATAAGTGTTGTAAATATTTAATTCTGATTAAGTAATCAAATTGATGTAACTTTTTTAATTAACATCATACTTTTTAAACGAATTTCTGGATAACTCGAGTCATACAATCACACGTTTCTATAAAATATAATTAAGTATTAATTAATGATGTTATTTCTACAATACATAGGCAAATGTGATAAATAATTGTAGCTCTTTTATCGTTTTATGTGAATACCTACGTACCTTGCATTGTTTACACAAATTGTTACTAGGTAATGTGCACGATTTGATGAGCCATGGGCAAAAACTCTAACGCTACTGAATCTTAAGATGTCGTTAAGTTAAGGTGCCGTACCTATCACTTTATGTCAAAGTGACTGAGACAGTACGAGACTTAAGGGTGTTACTACACACCAATCGATCGATCGTCAATCGATGCCATCGGTCGACGTCGATCGACGTTGATCGATTGGTGTGGTAGCTTTGGCTGATCGACGGATACCGATTGCCGGTCGATGGCATCGGTCGACTTTGATCGATTAACTGCGGCTATAATTCATTACTAATAATAATCAAGCAGCTTGATCGACGTCGACTAATCCATACTACCATCGATCGATGCCGTCGATCGACAATCGATCGATTGGTCTGGTAGAAACTATTGATCGACGTCGACTAATCTGTTCTACCATCGATCGACGCCGTCGATCGACGATCGATCGATTGGTCTAGTAACACCCTTACGTTTGAGTATTTGGCCATTATTCATTCAAACTTATTCATCATCATCTCAACTATGTTAGGGTCGGCTTCCAGTCTAACCGGATGCAGCTAGACACCAAACCTAAATATTTAAATTGATACAAAATAATAATACCAGCCTATAATTGTCCCACTGCAGGGCAAAGGTCTCTCCTCATACAGAGAAGGCACGAGCATTGATTACCACGTGCGCTCAAGGCGGATTGCCGATTTCAGATTTCAATAAAATGATGATGTCAGACTTAGATAAACTGAAATAAGCATTAAGCATTTTTAGGCATTTAATCGAATCGGAAACCGCTTGACGTATAAAGATGAAATTTGGCAGTGAGGTAGTTTATAGTTAGTAGACGTCCGCTAAGAATGGATTTTGCGACAGGGCTGGAATAAAGAGGTCCGGGAACCGGGACCGGGACCCAAGTCGCGGGCAGCAGCTAGTAAATTGTGAATGTGAAATAAAACTCTAGCATCTTTCTAAATAATAACATATTTCAAATAACGATTGGCTTACAATAGGACGGAATAAAGACCTCGTCTCATACCTAAACAAGGCACATTCGATCACACGTTTTCTCTCCCATTAAAACGATTTAAAATTTTAATGTGTTCACCTATGCACGTGCAGATGTAATTTGATTATAACGCGATATAGTTCTTTTTATTAAATCGCTACTTTATCAGTGTTTATAGACTCCTCTGCGTTTTATCTACTAAACTGTACATTCAGTAGGGCTGTGATGATCACTGTTTCAATAACTGACGTGAATCATTAACAAAATATTACTTTATCTGATCATGTAGGTACCTGTGTGACTGATACGAGCGCACAAGATGTAATCTACTTGATAATATTGTTAGGAAAATAATCGCTGTGTATTTTTGCTCGTTTTCTTAACTCGTATGTGCTGATAATAAACATTAGTCCCTTTATTTATTAACGCGGAGTAAAGTTTTGCTAATATTAATTCGGTTTAAGTTTAGTATATAATAACTTGTCTCCGGGTTTAACATAAGAAGACATAAAACTTTTAAATTGACAACTAGCTACTTGCAAATGAGACTGAAATACAAACAAAATTTGCTGAAAAAATATTAATATAGCACAAACATGTCCAGAAAAAGATTATAAAATAGTAGATAGTCGATTTACACTTTAGTCTATAATAATTTAAAGTCTAAAGAAAACGTTCATGATTTATTTACCAAAATGAATGTAACGACTTTTAGAGTTATTGGAACAGGGTTTGATAACGTTATTTATTTTCCAGAAAGTGGCGTCAATGGATAAGCAGCAGACTGCAAACTGCATGTCAGCGGTTGCCGGCGCAGATATAGCGGGACGTCTCATCTTGCCAATCTTCCAAGACAAATACAAAATCAAGGCCAGATGGATGCTCATCATGACAAGCACTTGGCTCATCGTCGTCAGACAAAGTACGTCGCACATTATTTATCTCCGCAAGTACTTAATCTCACATAACTGAACCACTTAAGACCTGACCAAGAAAAATGGAAAAATTATACGACCATGATAAGACTATTATCGATTGGAATTTGATCTTCGATAAGCATGTTCACCTTAACGGTCCTACGCGTACCGATTAGTTCATTCTGTGAGTAATATTTAATTTTCTTTTCAGTTTTGGCGTATCAAACTAATATTGAAGTGCTGATTGTCATGTCTTGCCTCTACGGTGTTGGTAGGAGTATGATCATCGTTGCGAGGAACATCGCGATATCGGAGAACTGCAGAATGGATCAAGTGCCGGCTGCCGTCGGTCTCGGAATGCTCACTATGGGCATCATTGTTCCGCCAGTGGGATATTTCCTCGGATGGATAAGAGATTATTCAGGAAGCTACGTCACATGCATAACAGCGCAAAATATTCTTTTAGTAATACTTCTTGTTACCTGGATCCCTGATATGATATACTTGATAATGAAAGAAAGAAGACAGAAGCAGATAGACGCAGAACAACCGCAGACATAGGGACTGATTACTTTGTAGGTGGAATTAAATTATTAAGTATTTGGAAATACTCTCTAGTGCCTTGCACTCTTCTGTCAGGAAAGGCGGATGGTTAGTTTAATAAGACGAGGAGAAACGACATCGAGCTCCATATTATTATTATAGTTCAAGATTATTAGTATGATATTTGATTGGGAAAATGTAGAAAAATAATATCAGAAAGACACGAATAGTTCCTACCTAGAATAATACTGGGACTTTTACCTCTTAGAGAATAAAATTGAATATTTTGAGAACCATCATAGAAACTTTGTAGTGAAAATAAAGATGGGTCTATTCTAAATGGTACCTCACTTTTATGAGTCAAAAATAGAAATGGAACTTCTGAATATATAAACAGAGGTCCAGTGGTCAGTGGTAGACTTAAATGTTAGTTGTCTGTGGCCAAAGTACCTGAAGAATATAGCGCCGCGGCTGTGAAAAAATGTTTATATTAATTTATTGTGAATACTTACAATGACATACAGTTAGTACTTATTTTAAAAATTGACGAGACGAGCAGGACAAGTAGCTTAAAATTACTCTGGTAACAACTGGGTCCCTCACACATTAAAATTAATTCGGAAAAGGGGTTGCCAGCCGATGACTGTTCGTACGAACTATTATCTAAGTTTCACAATAAAAACGGCCCCAGTGATCTAGGCGTGACTACTATAATACGAGGGGTCTTGGGTTGGATTTCTAAGTCCAGCAAATTGTTATTAAAATTTAGTGTTTCCATGGGGGATCTGGATTTTTTTAGTAAAGGGTCGTGGTCTGGATTTGTACCCAATTAATGGCAATAAGTTCGCCCCCATTACATAGAACTTGAACATAACTGGCGGTGTTAGTGTACCTACTGCATACCACAGCACGCCTGTTCAAGGAATTCAGGTGTAATGGTGTGGTGTAGTGTGTGTTTTAAATGTAGTCTAATGATAATGATTGCCAGTGAGTGAGATGATAAAATGTTAGAGTAAAAGTGTATGTATATAAAAAAATAATGCAATATAGCTATAGAACATTGAATATTATTAGTATGGATATAACACTAGGATTTTTTTAAAATAAGACTTAACTTGTTAGGTAGTAGGTACGCATGTTTTTAAGTTGTAAATTTTGTATAATATCTTCATAGTCTAATAAATTCGTCTGAGTAACATTCTAAAATGCTTTTTACTTTTGAATTTGACAAAAAGGGATTGTGAAGCTGGATGCGAACTACTATGAGGCGAATCCCGCGCAGGGTGCAGAACGTGTGATATAACATTGTCCTCCGTTCTTATATCGAAAAAAGACCGACAATATTATATAAGTAGATATGAGTTCGACCAGACGATCTCCTTGTTTCCGACTTAGAAATAAAGGAGACAAGACTTAAGGAGGTGAACATCCCACTAGCAATGTTATTCTGTAGAATTCTTCCTTGGTGAGTTTAAGTGTTAATTCTTTGGTACAAGAAAAGGTCAGCCCTTTGGTCACGTGAAGAATCGACCAGCCGCTTAGCAATGTCTGATAACTTTCTCTTCCTTCACACTCATAGTACCTACGATCATACGATGGGACGGCCAGAGAGAATTTAGGCGCAGGACCCAACGCTAACGTCTAGTGTTATTATTATAATATTACACAATCTTCAACTGACATAAATCCTTTCCCTGTGACGCAGCAGAAAGGAGTTCCACCGATCTGTGTGTTTTGCAGAGATTTGTTCGAACTCTACACTAGAGTACGTACACTGGAGTGCAAATAAATGTAAAATAAATTGAAATGCAAAATTACAACTAGGTATTATAAATAAATGTTTACCACTTCTATATATGTTGCGTTATGTGCACTGAAGAAACTGGCCAGTTTAGCATTATTCAACCTTATTGGAGTAGTTTTAGACTATGAGATTAACTCAGTTTAAATTAAGAAGAGCACTTGGGAGAGCCTAAAGAGCTGATTAGCCGAACTAAAATAAAATTTAAGAATATAATATACAGATATTTTTTTATTTTTTTTTAATATGTGGGGACATTTTCACACACGGCCATCTGACCCCCAAACTAGGGAGACCCTGTACTATGGGTGTCAGACCGCTGATATACATACACAAATACATTTCTTTTTTTTTTTGTAAATAAATACATATAGATAAACAACACCCAGACACAAGGCAAACACAAGTGCTCATCACACAAATGTTTACCCTGGGCGGGAATCGATCCCGCAACACGCTGCGCAGCAGTCGATCGCTCAGCCACTGCGCCAACCGTGTCGTCAATTCAAAGCACAAACTTTTATAGATAAATGTTGTAACAATCACCGTAAGTAGTTCGAATCTTTCCCAGTTACATTACCTATGTGTAAACGTAAACATATTATTATTAACACGTTATTTAATTTCCAAGTTCTGAAAACTTGGAAATTAAATAACGTTACGTTTAATTAAATTAAAAGCCTCTTTGTCATGTCGGATACATACAACGGTAGCCGCAGTGACAAGTGTCGCTTTGGCGCATGTATTTTAGACGGGGCGTCTATGCAAATGTGGACATTCGCATGAGACGAGTCTACAGCAGACATTGTACGCTTAAAGCGCTGACCGCACCTTCAGCAAGCTATACAAAAATAACTGTTACTCTAACTCTTGTGAATTCTTGTTCATTCCTGTGTTAATAATTAAAGTAATTTTTTTTAGCATTTTTTTTTAAACGTTGTCCCACACTAGTAATTTCTCCAATATCGTGGCACTTCATTTGGCGTATTTGTACAAATAATTGCGTTACTAGGTTAATACAAAACATACCCTATAATTATTCAAATGAAGTTGACTTTGTATTATCCAAATAAGGCCAATATTTGGACAAATACGCCATGTGAAGTGCTACTATAACACGCAGCGTAGCAGCCAACAGTGTCGTCCAAGTTACACGGCGTAAAAAAGATTCATTATTACATAACGTTTACAAAACCGTGGATGGGTGACCATCTATATCATACCGAGACCCCTTCGGGCAAGGTCAGTTTATTTAGATGTCAGGTTTACAGACTTGGTTAAGAGCATTTACCCCACGCAATATCATTCATTGACGTGTGGTGCCGCCCGCGAATCTACTAGGCGACAGAGGGATGTTGACCAGAGAATGGGTAGCAGCACCCTTTTGAGTACATAACACCTACTGCAATCGCCAACATGCACCGGCCAAGTACGGCGATTATGACTGAACCCCCCCTTGTAGGAGTCCTGTGCCTAGTAGTGGGCGTCCAAAGGTAGACGTGGTGGTGGTGGCAGATATCATTCAGGTTTTGCAGTATAAAATCTTGGAAATGAATGAAGTGATCTGCAGTCATCTTGAAACTTATACGTACCTATAATACGTAAGGCTACAAAATAATAGAACATTTTTGAAAAAGAGTTTGTTTAAAGTTTTCTATAGCAAACGTAAAACGCTTTATGTTAGCTTATTCGTTTAAGTAAACACTTAATTATAATGTTTTAAAACTCCGGTGTCATACTTCTGAAAATATAATCACGAGTCTTATTGAATCCCATTAATTGCCACACTCCCTAAGGGAAAAGAACGGTACAAAACGAAAATGATTAAAGAGACCAAACACTTATACGGCTTGAGTTCTATTTTAGATGTATAGATATACTTGTGGGCTGTCTGCGTCTAGCACAAAATTATGTTGACGTGTATCGGTCCTTATTGAACTGAGCCATAGTAGTCCACGTTCAGACTCCATCAAATCTGTCACCAAGAACGTTACCCTTGTGCTCGCCATACAGCCAATAGAGACGGGTGGAAAAGGATCTATGGCAGCGACCGTAGTTGTGGTGGGGTCCCCATGACTACGACCATTCTGTCAAGAGTAAAAGACTGAATAGAAAAAGAATAAACTGAGAGATCTATGTACACGTTGTACCTAGTTTGGGAATCACTGTTTTAATGTATGACGATTCTGATAAGTTACATGAAGTTACGTTTTAGCAATTTTTAACCCAGTAGGTATCTAGTACTCATAAATGTGCCTTATAATGAAAATATGAAGTTTACGAGTTTTGTTAACTTGAGATTGAAAGTTAGGTTGATTATAATTATTCTTATTTTGTAAATGCTTATTTATTATTATAATTTATTAATACTTTAGTATGGACTTCTGAATGTTCGTCAAAGACCAAGTCTGTGCACCATAAGTCAAGGTTTGTCAACGAGCGATGGAGCGCAGCATACTTAATGTTAAACTTACAGACCACATACGAAACACCACACTGCGCTCCAGAACGGCAAATTGTCGACGTAGGTCAAAAAGCCGCTAAACTGAAATGGGACTGGGCGGGGCATGTCTGCCTTAGTATTATTACCATTAATAAATACTTCGCTGAAATTGCAAAAAAACGTAAGCATAGCATATAATGAATTTTGCTGGCAACCCTGGCGTTTTCACCTTAAATTATATTCTACTAGGAGTTAAATATACCATAACAAATATCCTATGCCACTCGACAATAACACAGCTTTATTTTAGTGAAAGAGATTTTGGTATAAGTACTTCTTACCTTCACCTCTATCCGTGTTCACTAAGTTAGGGATAGATGTTTTTACGATCGCCTACTTACAGTATTTTTCTGCTTCATTAAGTTAATTGAACACAGTCTTTGTACGTTTATAATAGCCAATTTGTAAATCTAGTTCATCGGTAAGTAAATTATTAATTATTGTTAATTTATTAACAATTAATTAAGACAAAATAAAGTTTTGTGGCCAGATTTTTTAAATCGGATGAGTAATTTCGGAGATAGCCACCTGCATTCAAACTTTCAAACTGTACCTCTTTCTATAATATTAGTATACTTCTGTAATAGTATCTATCCTATCCCTATCTCATAGTCGCCCAACCTACGTCATGTTAGCATGGCTGAAATTATGATGATAGATAAAGGAATGTTGTTAATAAAAACGCGTAGTTGCTAGCTTCAAGGCTGGGGCCTTTTTATAAGCTTTTTTCAAGTATTAAATACAAAAGAATACCTTACTCACTTCTGTTCAAGTTGGACGGTTACGTATTATAATATCTAAAGTTATTCTAACTATTTTCGATAAAACTACGCCACGGTTGATTCACATATTTGGTAAGGTTCCTTTAAACCCTGAAGACAGGAATAGGAGCCCCGCCAGCAGGGTTCCATCGAGCTGACGTCGACCGTCTTCTTCTGAAATATAATAAAAATAAGAAAGTTAAGAAGACGGTCGACGTCAGGGGTGTTATTCTGTAAGGACTCATTCTAAACTTCGAATCTGAATCCGCTGTGAGTTTCTTGATTGGCATTCTAAAAACTCTGTTGATAATTCGAATTTACACTAGCGCCACCAATGCGAGCGTGTCAGCGAGTTGAACTAAATTGACAGGGAGATTTTGACAAATAAAGAATGAGATGACGTAAGATGTGGCATTTTGTAAGGTAATTTCCCCGTCACTTCGACGCTCACTTTGCACTCGAACCCGATTCAAAGTGTCAAAATGACCTTGATATTTTGAATCTTATGCGAAGTGAGAGTGAATAGCGATGTGAGATGCGGGTTGTTATTTGAATTTTACAGAATCGACCTACGGGTCGACGGAGCCCCGCTGCGCTGGGCTCCTATTTCTTTCTCGAAAATAGTTTGAATAACTTTTTTCTAACATTATAATACGTAACCAGTTGGACGGTTAGTTTTAATATGTGTTAACATTACATTATACAATGTATATTCGATATTATTAAGAAGTTGTATTTGTTTGGAAGAGGTCGTGGGTAGGTAAACCCATACGGATAGATCGGTCTTGGTTAAATTACGCTTGATGGTGGTTCGTGGGTAGATTACCATTCATTCTATATCCTGATCCCTCCGTATCTTGGAACGCACATAAAGCCGTTGGTTCCAACTGTCATTTTGTTATATATATGTCTGTGTCAATATTGTGTATGTGTGCGTGGGCTGCGTCCCTGCCCTGCTCTAAACCAATGATCAAACAGTGTGCTTTTAGCTATCAGTAGTTTCACTTGTCTCCCTGTATAACACATTTGTAGATCTTTGACAGTCGTTATGGGTAGACAGAAGCCTGAAAGTCTGACAACCGGTCTTACCAAATCCAGAGACTGGGTTGTGGAAGTCAGAAAAGCAGTGGTTCCATGTAAAATACCAGTATTGAGCTGCATCCGGTTCGACTGTACGCCGACCCTATTTTGGGAAAAGGCAGATGATGGTAAATTGATGCCAGACAATTTCCATGGGCAATAACTTCAAACAGACGCTTTAATGACCCATTGAATGTCTAATTAGCAGACACAATAGATAAACAATTGCTTATGTCGAACTGTGTAACTTAAGACACGCGGGGTCAACTTGAAACCGTCAAATAGTGATCTTTATTCCATCTTAGCAAAGTTCATTATCATCTGCTACACGGATATCTATGATCTGCTACCCTTATGCTCTTAGCTCATTTATTTGTGGTCGGCCAAGCTTTTTATCTTCTTATACCCATACTCATTTACTTTGCTTTTCCAAACTTAAACAGCCAAGTGCATAAGTAGCATACAATTTATATGAAACGTAACTGGAAGAAGTAGGTATACTATTTCCATTCTAAATAGACATGAGTTGAGGTTGACTACAATAGGTAATTTTATACGTTTACTAATTGGCGGACTTGCCTAGTGAAATTGAAAATAAACCGTGTAACAAAGGGGGTTGAATACAATATAGGTAGGTACATAACAGACGCCACCACATCAAGCCATACCAAACTGTCAAATTTTCCCAATAGGGTATTTTACTCTATACGAGAAAAAATCTATAAGTATGTTATTGAGACAGTTTAGGCATAAAGCAGTCGGAAAATGTAAGTTTTAGTTCATAAAATAACTATACAAATTTTTAAATTCAATTCAAAGTTTTCAGTATTTTTAATCTGTTATAAAACACCGTGAAATAGTAGCGGCCATGTTATTACGCCATACGGCTGTGTAAACAAAAAATTGTCAACTGTCAGTCAACCGATTGGCGTAATATAGGCTTTGTACTTTTATTATTTTCGTAACCAACGTATTTTTTTCATTACTACACCTATTCCAAAATATGCTTTTAATTATTTTTAAATGATATACAATTATCATATTTAATATGAGCTCATTTGATACAAAACGAACTGACGTCATTTACGCTGAGCAATATGGCGTCCAGTAAGAGGCGTTTTCGTCAAACTACGCGCGAAATTTGAAAATTTAAAATTTAGATGCATTTTTATGGCACTTATCGATTGAATACAAATTTTGTGTTTTTTTTGGTGGCATATTAGCACTACAGAATTTCATTGAGACACTTTTCAAAAATGGGTGTAATACCCTATTGAATATGAACCTTATAGTATTGTAAAAAAGTTGAAAATCTATCAAATAAATTTGACAGATTGTTGTAGTTTGATGTGCTGGCCTCTGTAGTATTATATATATATATAGTTCAATGATTCATACCGTGTCGACCACAATTTTCAGTGAAAACAGTGTTATACAACGTGGTATTTTAATCGTCTTACAACGGCATCCCACTTCATGTATGCAATGACTACTAATCATTCACTAAAAATAACGATATTCCGTACAATTGAATAATAAAAAATAAAAAAATTATTTCGCAAGTCCACGGCTTAGGTTATGTTTGTTATTTTGCCACCGACTTCCGTAAATAAAAGATTTCTTTTTTTTTTAAAGGCGCTTTGTACTGCCAACTACTTATAATCCAAATTAATTGAGGAACGATAACTTAAAGAAATTACACACTTCTTGAAATATGAAAGTAATTTCAAATGTAAACTTGTAACTAAAAAAATCATTACAATTACTTGGAAAAATGGGTCATGGGTTGGTTTGTTACGCAGAAGTAACTCACCCCAACTGGCGAGTACCGCTATGTTTAGGGTAAACATGGCGGTAGACGCCAATCCAACGCTAATAACTGTTTTTATCAACCAGCAGTCTGTTTACCACTAATCTAGCATTCATGTTATTTCCAAGTGATTATGAGAATACCCTTGTTATCAGTAATACGCCCCTCATGTTCCGTGTTTCAATTATGCAACAACAGATTTAGAAAGGAGGAAAACTGCCGGCTCTGTTGTAACAGATTTTGGCAGATATAAAGTACATAGATTTTCTTAAAGCCAGGATTAGGATTAGATAGTACTAATCCCTGTTGTAAGGAAATTCTGTTTTGTGTACTAAATACCAAAGGAATTTAAATATTGTTTTTGAGAACAACTGATGATTTTTTATCGTCTACCTAAAGTCCTTTTGTAAAAATTGTAAAAGCTTGGAAACACCGGAGTGGAACTTTTTCGGACGGCACACAGTGGGCCGTTCATAGAGACTAGAATTTTAAAGGGTCAAAAAATAAAAAAAAAACGCCGCGTTACGAAGTATGTTAAAAAAATACAAAAACAATAGTACTATATCTGTGTGCAAGGATATAACACTTACCCTTGCGATTCCAAAGATATCCTCATTTTTTCATGTCAGTTTTAAAAAAAACATAACTCTTTCATTTGTATACGACATTTTATAGTATAATAATGATCAGCAGAATCCATTTCAAGTAAAAAAGGACCCTTTAAAATTGAAAGCTCTATGTCTTTTATAGGTGATTTTCAGCCCACCGTGCGGCAGGTATGCGTACCCGCAGTCGTCCTGGGACAATTTCTTGTTTTTGAAGGTTTCTGCGATTAATGCCTATGTGTATGTGGGCAGGACTCACTATGACCTCGGGAGAGACGCCGTAGAGATATTGCAGTAAATTCCGTATGTAGGTACGGGTTCACACCTATTTATTTATCTACCAACTTTCCTCACACTATTACAAATCTCACAACAGTATTCGCGAACACGATAATAGTCAATATCGTAAGTCTGAGCGATGTCTTCCAAAATACCTCATGTATAATGCAGATGCCGCTCTGTGCGTACCTACGTTGTGTCGTGTCCCGCCGCGTCGCAGCCAGACGGCTACGACGCGGTCACCGACACGCATACGAGATGAAAAGATTTGTCTTGTAAACACCTCGATCTCTTACAAAGAATTTGATGAAAATATGACGTAGGTACTTATATCAGAAGGTTTTTTTGTGGCAAAGTTTTTGTTAATTTTAAGCGGAGGAATTTTGAATTTAGCAACTTATTTTATAGTTACTACACTCAAAGTAATGAAAAATTGTCTAGATCAGAAAAAAATGCATCAGATTTTTATTGTTGCAGAAGAATACATAATTTTTTGTTCAATTTGGGCAACTTGTACTACCTAAAAGTTAACCCAGAGTTAACTTTTATGTAGTACAAGATTTTGTAACACGAGGAAAAGTTACAAATTGTGTGGTGTTAAAAGATAAACCTAAATTAACCTTTTCTTTTTGAAGTGAAAACTTCTTTAGCGGCGTTGAGCACTTTTTCTGTAATGGGTATAAAATCTTAAACTCGCGTCAGGACACGTGACCTGATCGAAAAAGCGTAAGACGGATGGAGAGTAGACAGCTATCCCCTCTCTACGGCGCGGCGAAAATGTATGCCTGGGCCTACTGTTTTCACTTCTGCCGGCACTCCCGGAGTGCAACCCGTCTTTTTTTTTGTTCCGGGGTGGAAAATCCTCATGGATGTCCTCCGCCCTGGGGCGGGCGAAGGGTTCTGTCATGCTCTTACTGACAACCACCACAGTGTTCCATCTCACACCTACGTTGGGAGTCGCGGGAACTGGAGATACTTCCGTCCGCAGCCCCCGACTGAACCCTGAATGACCCTAACCTAACCTTCTATTTTATTGCGCTGTGTGATAACCTAAGTAAACTGGTTTTGTTTTTAACCATCATTTATCTATCAAACTTATGTGCGATATTCAAAAATCCAACTAAGGGCGCTATTATAAACTGAAGCGCCTTTAATTGACATTTTTCACTATGATTCAATTATTTGGCAGATCATTACATCAAATTCTTCACTATGATTCAATTGTTTGGCAGATCATTAAATAAAATTACTATCTAGTCAACAGTGCCTATTATGAGGTACTGAAGAAACAGGCCCTTAGGGTAACGAAAATATCGAACTTACCTAGCACTTCCGAAACTATAACATTTGTACTACTACAATATGTTAGTATGACATACATTATTATTCCACAGCAAAGATAAACTTGGCCGCACTAAACGAGGCGACAATTCCTTTAGACACAGCCGCCGCATATAGAGCAAGTCACGATAATTTCCGAGGTCTATTGCTCCTCGACAACCATAATAACCCATTTCGCTCAGTTGCCTCTCTAGTAAATGGGAAACAACGGGCTTTAGTTTACGCTAACATAATACTACTAAATCAGGTCTTAGATAGAAACTTGGGAAGATCTGGGGGGTAATTCTAAGAACTTTAAGGAACGCATTATCTCAATCTTGATCTGTCATAAATCTCTATATTTTTGTAAAGACTTTGACTATAATGAGGGAGAAGTGGAAAATATTATTTTTTCTCACTCCTCCACTGTTTTTAGGGTTCCGTACCTCAAAAGGAAAAAACGAAAGCCTTATAGGATCACTTTCTTGTCCGTCTGTCTGTCTGTCTGTCTTTCAAGACCCTTTATCGAGTTGAAATTAAAACTATATACTCAAATCTACGGTCTCTATAGATGCTGCAAAAAAATCAACCCTCTATGTTAACGTGAAATAAATTAACGGTAAAAAAATATTTTAAAAACAAGCTTTTATTATGCACGAAAAATTAAAAAAATAAAATAAGACATTCATAAAATTCGTAGTTTCTTAAACTTTATAAGTAACAACCTACAAAAATGTTCAGTTTAACTGTTCGATAGAATTAGTGTCATCAGTAGAAGTATGATACATAAACATATATTATCTATAACCAGTATATTAATATTCTTGCGCGATCTAAAAGCTTGTCGCGGCCGAGAACTATGCGTTAACGAAATTGCGCGACAAGCTTTTAAATCGCGTAAGAATATTAATATACTAGTTATAAATAATATATGTTTATGTATCATACTTCTACTGATGACACTAATTGTATCGAACAGTTAAACTGAACATTTTTGTAGGTTGTTACTTATAAAGTTTAAGAAACTACGAATTTTATGAATGTCTTATTTTATTTTTTTAATTTTTCGTGCATAATAAAAGCTTGTTTTTAAAATATTTTTTTACCGTTAATTTATTTTTAACTTTTTAGTTGGACATCCAACCTTGTGCCTCACGAATACTGTGATCCGGGTTTGATTTTGGAGTTTTCCTTCTCCTAGACTGGTTGCAAACCAATGCTATCGACGCCAATCTCGCCGAACTACACAACGTTACCAAAGTAACTTAGGTATACCTTAGTTCAGCACAAACTGTCCACGCGAAGTGGTGTTCCTATGACTATATTCTATCTCCATCATCAGAGCAGATGCATCGTACCATAGTATTATTGTATTGTTATGAAATTTCCGTAAGTATATCAACTTTCAGATTACTCGGTCCACGAGAAGTGGTGACCCTATAAATACCGTCCAACTCCATCACCAGACCAGCTCCATCGTACCATATTATCGTATTGTCAACAAAGTTACGTAAGTACACATTTTCAACAAATTTCAACTCAATCGACCTACTGGATCTGATGTTCCTGTGGCTACGCTGCAACTCCTCATGACACCAGGTCAATGATACCTTGTTATTGTATTGTCACCAAAGTTACGTAGTCATTCCGAAATTCAACTCAATCGGTCCATGGGAACTAGTGTTCCTATGGGCACCTTCCAACTCCTCATGACACCAGGTCAATGATACCTTGTTATTGTATTGTCACCAAAGTTACGTAGTCATACCGAAATTCAACTCAATCGGCCCATGGGAACTAGTGTTCCTATGGGCACCTTCCAACTCCTCATGACACCAGGTCAATGATACCTTGTTATTGTATTGTCACCAAAGTTACGTAGTCATACCGAAATTTTGGCTCAATTGGTCCACAGGAATCGGAGTTCCTACGGGCTTCTTCCAACTCCTCATCAGATCAGCTCCATGATGTCATATTTTGTATTGTTACCGAAATTACGACGACATACAAAATTTCAGCTCAATTGGACCACAGGAATCGGACTTCCTATAGGCATTCTCCAACTCCTCATCAGATCAGCTCCATGATACTATATTTTTTTTTGTATTGTTATCGAAATTACGAAGACATACAAAATTTCAGCTCAATTGGACCACAGGAATCTGAGTTCTTATGGGCATCCTCCAACTCCTCATCAGATCAGCTCCATGATACCATATTTTTGTATTGTTGCCGAAATTACGAAGACATACCAAATTTAAGCTCAATTGGACCACAGGAATCGGAGTTCCATAGGGCATCTTCCAACTCTTCGTCAGATCAGCTCCATGATACCATATTTTTGTATTGTTACCGAAGTTACGAAGACATACCAAATTTAAGCTCAATTGGACCACAGGAATCGGAGTTCCATAGGGCATCTTCCAACTCTTCGTCAGATCAGCTCCATGATACCATATTTTTGTATTGTTACCGAAGTTACGAAGACATACCAAATTTCAGCTCAATTGGACCACAGGAATCGGAGTTCCTATGGGCATCTTCCAACTCTTCGTCAGATCAGCTTCATGATACCATATTTTTGTATTGTTACCGAAGTTACGAAGACATACCAAATTTCAGCTCAATCGGTCCACAAGAACCGAAGTTTCTATGGTCACCGTCCAATCTCATCATCAGACCAGCTCCATGGTACCATATTATTGTATTGTCATCCAAGTTACGTAGGTATACCAAGTTTCAGCTCAATCGGTCTATTGGAAGTGGTTCAAATCTTTCTTGCAAGATTTGTAAACATACATACAAAAGTGAAGTTAACCTCTTGAGCGTCCTAACGGACGGGTGTCCAGCCGTAAGAGAAAAGTGTCCAAGTGTCGCGTGGGCGGGCGTTCGCCCATAAGGATCCTTCCTTATTGGCCGCCCATTTTTATAAGCAATATCGCATTTTGCAACAGATTATGTCTATATTTCCAATAACCGATAACTATTTAACCGATTTTAGTAACATTTTTGGTGTCACACCCTAATTCCGTGCCATAAAGAAAAAAATAAAAATGATCTGCCATTTTGCGCTGAGACTCGCCGCCATAGGCTGTTTGTGTGTCTGAACGGAATTGTTTCAGAAATGATTAACCGAAGAAAACGTTGAGTATTGTTATAATAAATTATGTAGAATTACTGAGAAATAAGTGTAGATTCCGTATTGAGTTGTAGTTTTTCGAAAAGTGTTAGATATATCAGTGAAAAAGTGACGAAATTTTTGGAATGTACTAATTTCGTGCATGATGGCGGGCGGCTTACGCAATAATTTTACAATAAATTTTCGTTTATATAGTCTTGAATACACATAAGTTGCTAGTTTATTTATCTATGAACATATTTAGGCCTCGAGATCATAATATTGTTGCGTATTGACATCGTAATCGTTTTTCAAAGTGAATAAGTCACCGCCAAGTACTTACAAGTACAAGTACAAGTACGTGCTACACTTATTTCTCAGTAATTCTACATAATTTATTATAACAATACTCACCGTTTTATGTCTGCGCTGACTGTACTACCGCTGTGACGGCGCAGTGACGAAAATGGCGCGCCGCGCAAGCGATGCGCGTGTTCGAATTGTTACCTTTTGTTTATGCAAGTAGTATGTTTGGAAGTGAACTACGGTGTTATATGAGTGCCTAAACATATGTGTTGTCGTGTTATAGTGTTATTTAGGTGAATATGTTTGTGAATTCGGTGTATTGTGATCAAGTTTGAAGGTCATGTGAAGGTGTTGTGAAGGAAAAATATCAAAATGAAAATATTTCACGCCGCTGTGTGGTCAGGTTAGTGGGAATTTCTTAGATACATATACCAATAGATAGGTAAACTCATAACGAATCCACGAAGGTATATGTTATATTGTGTAATTATCTGTATAATGGTGAAATCTTGATTTTTCTGAAGGTCTACCTTAAATAATTTTATACCTACAAAATGCTCCGACGTTTTAGGCATGTTTTAGGGCAATGTTCGCGACGCGTGACGGGTTAAATAAAAGCTTGTAAAAATATGCGGCCGTTTATGTCGCAAAAAACGCATTTATAATATTAAGTATATTAAGTATGGATTAGTATAGAAGTATGGATGTACCTACAAATATATACGGAACCCTCGGTGGGCGAGTCTGACTCGCACTTGTCCGGTTTTTTTCTGATTAATTTCGTTGCGGGATCCAAGACAGTTGAATCGTTTCTCTGGGACTCGTCGAGCTTTTTTGCTTTGGCGCTTTTCTGGTGGTCGCCACTGTTGATTCTGGCTTACAGGAGTTGCAGTGGTTTGGGAATAATGTGGCAGGCTAAAAAAAACACTTTGATATTGATTGTTTTTGGCCTTCAAAATTGGGTAGGAGGCAGGAGGCTTGTAGCATAAAAAAAAGATTTTGACATTAATGGTTTTTAGCCTTCAGAACAGGCTATTTTACCAAAAAAATCTAATTAGTCCGTCAGATAGATTTCCAAAAAATATTGGACACGTTTTTTTTCTTTTTTCACGTAAACAAAAATTGAAGACGATAAAGTGCGTTGAAAACTCGTGTGACATCACTATGTCAGTACACTTTTGCTGGCGAAGTGACGTCACAAGTCCCCACTCATGATCTTTGATTGAGAACCTCCTCCTTTTTTTGAAGTCGGTTAAAAATAAAATATGTTTAAAACATATTTTATATTCGTCAGTTTTTATTGATTTGATAAAACAAAAAATACTTATCCAATATTTTTCGATAATCTAACTGACGGACTAATTATATATTTTTTGGTGAAATACCCTATTATTGGGTAGCAGGCTTGTAGCATAATAAAATAGACTTTATATTTATTGGTTTTGGCCTTCAGAATTTGGTAGCAGGCTTGTATCATAATAAAATAGACTTTGACATTTATTATTTTTGACCTTCAGAATTTGGTAGCAGGCTTGTATCATAATAAAATAGACTTTGACATTTATTATTTTTGACCTTCAGAATTTGGTAGCAGGCTTGTATCATAATAAAATAGACTTTGACATTTATTGTTTTGGCCTTCAGAATTTGATAGCAGGCTTGTAGCATAATAAAACAGACTTTGACATTTATTGTTTTTGGCCTTCAGAATTTGGTAGCAGGCTTGTATCATAATAAAATAGACTTTGATATTTATTGTTTTGACCTTCAAAATTTGATAGCAGGCTTGTAGCATAATAAAACAGACTTTGACATTTATTGTTTTTGGCCTTCCGATTGGCTAGCAGGCTCATAAATAAAGACTGATATTGATTGTTGGGTAGTAGGCTTGCATTTTTCTATTATTTGTTTGATAATTAAGAAACGGTGTATCGTTTTATAGAAGTATTGTTTTTCGAAGGGTGATGAGTACAGACAGGGCTTAGTTAAACCTCACCTTTAGCGATATTAGCATTTGAGTTACGTATTAAAATCCTAATAGATTCAAAACTAATCTTGAAAATTTATAAGTATTCCATTTCTGCTCAAATTTTCAATTAAAGTTATTAATAACCATCAATGCACGTTGAAGTGATACAAACATCGCACATTACGTTTAGTAGAAACAATAACACGTGCCTAGAGATAGCAGAACAAAATAGTATTAATCTACTGTTATCTTATTGGAATTTATCTACTAATAATAGTAATCATAGTACAAATCCTTGAGATTACTACGGACAATGTAGCAACGTCAAAGTACGATAAAACATAAACAGTAATAGATAAGTGATAAATGTACCTAAACTTTCTTATAAAGCTTTTTTTTGGATAAAATGAACGCAATAAACCTTTTACGTTTTCAGACTACAACATGCATTTTCACAGATCAGTATCTTTGCTGAAAATCTAAAACGGTTTTAACTCCGTTCGGTCATTTACCTACTCTTCAATTGAATTTTCAATTCATGGCCATTCCAGCCCTAATACTAAAATAAAAATGAAGGGCTATTTATGAAATGAAATCATATTTTGATGAAATCATCTTATTATTATTTATTTGTACGTAGGTAGGTTTCTTTGTAAGATGTAGTCTCTAATGCTGGCACTTCACTTGGCGTATTTGTGCAAATATTCGCCTTATTTGGATAATACACAAAATATACCTACCCTATGCATATTGAAATGAAGTTGATTTTGTATTATTAAAAAAAGGCGAATATTTTATTACACCGATAGAAAGCAACACCGAAAAGTATTGCCAAGTGTCATAGGCTATGTTTTACGGTGTATATAATAATAATAATAGGTGGAGACATTTCACACATGGCCATCTGACCCCAAACTAGGGAGACCCTGTACTAGGGGTGCCAGACAGCTGATATACATACACAAACACCGTTTTAAATACATACGTATATAGATAAACAGCAATCAGGCAAGGTAAACACAAGTACTTATCACACAAATGTTTACCCTGGGTGGGATTCGAACCCGCAACACGCTGTGCAGCAGTCAATCGCTCAACCACTGTGCCAACCGTGTCGTCAACTATATACTTGAGTTCCGAGCGAAATCGCGCACTGAAGCTAGTTATTTAAATATGCACTTGTCATCAGTCACTGATGGTCTATCTAAAAAAATTCAGACAATTAAGACAACCGCCTTCAAAAAGTAAAAAATAACTTTCGCAAGTCGGCGGCTTTGGTTTAGCTTGTTTTGTATTGCCACCGACTTGCGAATTGAAAGTTATTTTTTACTTTTTGAAGGCGGTTGTCTTTTTTGTTCAAAAGTTTTTTTGACACTTTTTATCATACAAATTAATTACGAAACGGTGACACCAAAAAAAACTCAGTCATCCCTTAATTTTCTACGCTTAGGGGTGGAATATTTTCTTGAAATTTATATGGGATCAGATACACTATCAAGTAAAAAATGAAATATCGAAATCGGACTACACTGAAAAAAGTTCTGCGTTGTCAAACATAAAAAAAATGAATAAAAAATAAAAAAAGTGTTCATATAATAAAAATGACTGGGCCAAACTATGTTAAATTTTTATGGGACCCAATGACAACTATTCCGCATCAAACTGAAAAAGAAACACGTAAAGCGGATCATAAATTTCAGCGTAGGTAATCGGTGTACACACATTAAAAAAAAATACCGATCGAATCGAGAATTCCTTCCCCCTTTTTGAAGTCGGTAACCAAAAAAGTCTATCGTCACTCCCAAAAGCCTTTTTGCTCTAACAGAGTGATCATGGTATAACACCCGCAAAAAAATACCGACTTATATAAATTTCAGGAACAGCGAAACCCGCTTACATTCAGTGTGCATTATGAATATATTTGTGTTTAATTTCGCCGTGGCTAAATAAATTCATTGCCTGCTTCGCGTGAATCAGGAGGGTACTTTTCCTATTTTCAGGCAAGATAGCAGGGATTATGCCCGCGCCTGTATTTCGCTCTTTGTTGCCATATTACACCGTTTGCTGTTATTAAAATACTGGTTTTAATAAGTTGCCACTTCTTATTTGAAACTTTTTTCTTCGTTTATTTAGTTGTTAAAATATTTTGTTTGTGTTAAATATTTAGTTGTTTCTCTTTTTGGTGGATAGAATATCCTAAATATCTGCCTTTGAGTACTTGTTCTTTCAATAATACCCACCTTAAACAAATTGTTCATCCGCTTATACAGTTTCAGGTTCATAAATCGAGCTACCGTACATTTCCATCTATAACAAGAGAAATATAAAGACAGAAAGAAAGTTGACTTTTATTTTAGTTCAATCACAAAAATTCTTTCACTGATATAAAGTTAAACATTTCCGAGTGTAGGTAATTGACTTTATAGTGTGTATAGTATGTGCTGTATAGTATATAACTTCCACACTGACAAAGTCGAGTGCAGTATTTACTGTTAAATATATAATCCTAAAACATCAAAATAATGATGAGTCAAGGAAAAATTTGTGAAAAAAGTGCAAGGTGGTCCGATTTATGAGATCGGGAGTGTAAGGAGACAATGATAACGTTCGGAAACGAATTAAAATTGTTTAATGTCATCATAAAAATGATAAATTCGTGGATATTTTTGTCCGTCAATAATTGCAAAGATAATTTTAAAACATGGTGTTACCTCTAAAATCATCATCTGCCTAGCCTTTTACCAACTTTGTTAGGGTCGGCTTCTAGTCTTACCAGATGCAGCTAAATACCAGTGCTTTGCATGGAGCGACTGCCTATCGGACCTCCCCACCCCTGTTACTAGGTAACACGATATCCCTTGGTAAGACTGGTTGTCAGACTTTCTAGCTTCTGACTACCCATAACGACTGCCAAAGATCTACGAATTACAGCTGGGACCAACGGCTTTACGTACTTTGTACTGAGTTTCCTCCGAGCCTAGCTCGGAGGAAACTCAGTACACTATGAATGGTCACCCATCCACAGGCAGCCCTCGGCAAGGGCAGCTTAACCATTACCGATCGATCTTGATTGGCTATTAAAGCCACGAGCTCCTCCCTGTGTTACCTCTTAGTTTAAGAGCCATGGAAGATCGACCTTCACCCATCAGATAACTTGATGAGACATATTTTTGCGAGCGTCCGAGGTCCGTGTGATAGGACAGGACACAACATGCTACCTGACCGTTGAATGTATCCGAGTGCGCATGATATCAATTTCGAATGGTTAATAGATCGGTGGAGTTCTATACAAAATAGCTAAATATGTACACTTTTCGATTGGCAAGTTATCATAGACATGTTTGTTAATAAATTATTGAAAACAATTTGAAAAAAGTACCTGTGCTTCATAAAAAGACAAACTATCTATATCTATCTCTATTTAAAATAATACCTGCACTCATGCAGCCATGTAGAACACATCCCTGCAGATGACGTCACTGTTTCCACAGTAAAGTATTATGTTAGACAGAGGGCGGATCACACGAAATAAGCTGGCGGTTTGTAAACAGCGGGTATATTGTTTCTTCGCCCACAATGAAACAAGCTAGGCTAGACTAGTGGGGTACGCTCGTACATATTTTGGTTAGATTTAGACAGACGGTTCGTGAGGTATAGAAAACTAGTTTTTATTAGCCATTATAGCTAGCTATAAGCAAAAAGAATTCAGAATCGAATCAGTAGTTTCGGAGATTATCGCGTTCAAACAAACATACACACACCTGAACTTTATAATATTAAGTAGGTATAGATTGTATAGAAAAGTAAGAACATTATATCTTAATAGCATTTATTTATTTATTACTTGTTTGCCAACAGCTTCTGTATAGGTACATTAGATATTATGTATAATACATAGTCACGGTCGCCAATTCATTTTCAGTTTCTTTATGTCAATTAATTCGCCAATTAATGGTCAACCTACATGTTCTAAATTAAGATAACGCAAAGAAAAACAAAAATATTTTTGAAACTAAAATTATTCTAGAATATAAATACCTATGCAAAGAATCATGAATAAAAAATGAATTTATAGACATTGAAATATTAATTCACAAAAAAAGTGAGAATAAGGCAAATCCAAAATTATAGCCAATTATCAGGTTGTATTTTTCCGGACTTCAGTATTTAGGTTTTAAAAACTTCAATCTTATCAATAAACCATAAACTATTGTTTAAAAATATTCATTCCCACTTGAGAGAGGAAATTCATAATGCACTTTATTGACTTTACTTTCAAAGCTACGAGTTATACTATAAAGTGAATTAAAGTTTTCAATAGAAAACTTAACAAAAAGTCTTCTAAGCTCTCCTCAAAACTGTTTTTAAAAAATATTCTCAACTGACTCTCTAGACTATTGTATCTTGAATTGAGTTTAAATAAAATCGTTTTATTAATTTGGATTTGGACTATTAGGTTTGGATATTTTTGTAAGAGGCACTGCGGGTCCGTGCCCACTCCACCCGTTTAGACTCGACCTGAAGAATAATACCAGATGTTTTACTACCAATTCAGTGCCATTTGTACAGTCAGGCAAAGTAATATTTTAATTCTAAATAAGGCTTATATTAAGAATATTTTATATTTTGTTATGTTTCACAATTTAATTTCCTAGGCAAGCATGCGCTACCTTAGGCCGCATCATCACTTGAGATCAGGTGAGTTGCGGCCAAACGCAATATAAGAATATTAAAAAAATATCCAAGTATGATTAATTATTGATTTATTTATCCTAACATTATTTTAATTTTACACTCTCTGTGGTACAAGCGTTAAATCGACACTTTTCTGTTTGACTGTACATCGACGTTTTTATGCCTATCAAAACAGAAATATTCAGGTATTATTTCTTCGGGTTGAGTCTAAGTGGGTGGAGCGGGCACGGACCCAATAAACCAGCGGTGTTACATTGGCTCATGATAGTGACGATTAGGAAGGAAAAAGGTATACCCTGCCCCTGCCCTGCAGTGCTACACAAGAAATTGATGTTAGCAGATATCTTTAATTAAGTAGCTATCAGTTAATATTATGTGGTAAACAGTCAGTGATCATCATCATGTGATCAGTCTAGTTGGTACCGATTCAATTATATTAATTTAAAATATTAACTTTCTTCTGTGACAGTCTGATTAAAATGATTATAAGGATACAAAACCAATTACAGGCACATCAGCCACCCATGCTATTATATTAGAACAAAAGAGCTCAAAAGCAGCAACCAAAAAAAAAAACCACCCTTCGTTTTAATAACAATACACAAACTTCAAAAACAATGAAAAACAAACCGAACAAAAACAAACTTTTTGATTAAACAGCATATTAGTTCGGGACGCTGACACGTGAGTATTAAACTAACATATTTTCGAGCACAGTGCAGCATTTTAATAATTTCATTGAGAGTTCTAAATAATATAAAGCTCTTGCACAGAGGGCGACGTTGAACGAAAGTAAACAAAACACGTAGTGTGCATCAGAATATAAATTGCTATATTATTTGCTAGTTGGAAATTAATTACCTAACGTGTCGCGCTCCATCTTTCATAAATAGTACCTACCTATGCATATCTTTACATAAATAGCAATAACTGCATCTCACAGCTCACTTCGTAGCTAATTAAAAAGGTGTTTTGCATCCTTATTTAAAATAAAAGAGATTTTCGTTTTTGTCTTTCGGTGATGCAGACGTTGAGGTGTTCAAAGTCAAAGTCAAATAATTTATTTCAATTAGACCATAATAAGGCACTATTGAACGTCAAATGAAAAACAAATTGATTCTAGTTGCCCATTCCAAAAGGTAGTTTTGTATGGAGAAGAATGGGCAAGAAACTCCATACATACTCTTTTTAAAAACGATGTTATCAGTATTTTTATTTACATGAAATTATATAATTATACGTGAATACGATGTACCTTGCATGAAAACACTATTTTAAAGTGTGTACAAAGTATCACAGATTAAGGAATGACAGCTAAGTTATGTACATAGATACATAGTGTTCACATATTAGAAATGTTGAAACAGTAGACGACCACTCCTTATATTTTAACAAACAACGAATCAGTATGTGAGCCTGAGCAGTGTATAAGTACCAAAAAGAGTCAAATATATGTTGTATTTATACTAAAATTAGAAAGATGTAATTTGTTTGTATGTAGGATAATCTCCGGAACTGCTCGTAAGATTTTGACACGGCACGGTTGGCGCAGTGGTTGAGCGATTGACTGCTGCGCTGCGTGTCGCGGGTTCGACTCCCGTACGGAACAAATATTTGTATGATTTACGAATAGTTGTTACGGGTCTGGCTGCGTGTGTGAGTTGATATGTTAAATGCTAGGTTGAAATACATTCCCAAAAGTCTTCACCGAACTAAAGTGTTATTGTGTAAAAATCTCACTCAAAAGTGAGCTTCATGTGAGCTGTCATACCACTTAATGCTAGGGATTGACTCACTCGAAACTTACTTCACCTCAATTGACAGAGATTACAATAAATACTCTGATTCTGACTCTGAGAGACAATCTCCCTCTGATTTTTACAAAATAGACTGGTCAAAGTTGGACTGAAAAAATCTGCTAGTGCCAGCACTTTTAAAATACAAAGTCAGGATTAACTATTTAAAATAATATTTAGTCATCCTGTAAAATACATAACGATTGAATTGGATATAGGCATGTTCAAATACATAACTGAACATAATATTTAAGCATTATATCGACTATTTCCAGGAATTCACCTAAAACTAATACCTAAGGGCATTGTGTTACACGAAAGTAGGTACACATAGTTGCAAAACTGAAAACTGTTCCAAGAACAAAGGTACTGAAATTCACAGGATTATTTAATTGTATTAAAATACCTATTTACCTTCCTGTACATGTTGCTTCCAGGAGTTTGATAATAATACTAGTTTCCAGTTCAATGACCCGTGTGGTAATAATGTGTAACACTACGAACTATAAGATAACTCAATCAATGATTCGATAGGAACCAATTGAAACGTATGTTTCTGTGGCTATGAGAAGGAAATTACAAATCCCTAATATTTTTCATGGTAAATAATAATAATAATGGTAATAATCTTCTTAGATAATTCCTCTTTCTATTGGTAAAAACCAATTATATAAGTCCGTAAGGGGTTTCTGAAATTAGCCCAAACGAACTCAATTTTTCTGTTTACCTTACCCTCAGATTATAAAACAAAAGGTAGATAGACCGCGCGGAATACTGAAAGTGAAGCCAAAAAAGCAAATACAAGTTAAAAAACGAATACCTACAACGCGCTTCGTGCTGTACTAACACAAGTCAGAAGAGCACAAAACGCCGCAGCAATAAAAAAAAAACAAATAAAAATACAAAAACAAATTCAAAAGCGAATACAATAACGAGATTGTAGGTATTCGTTTTTGAATTTGTATTTGCTTTTTTGGCTTCATTCTCAGTGTTTCGCACGGTTTATCTGCCTTCTTTTTCATAATCTGAGGCCCTATCGCATAAAGTTTAGTTTGTCTCATTGTGTATCTGTGGAGAACGTGGTTGATTTCACAATAAAATTGTATCATTTCTGTATCCCATCTTGTTGTAATTCTTAGTATTAAAAAAAAAAAAAAAAAAAAATAAAAACAAAAAATTATGTACCTAAGTATAAAAAATATCGCGGCGGTGCAGCGGTGGTCTTGCAATATGTAGTGACAATGGTGAAGCTACATAAAATGATCTGGAAAAGGGGTACCTTAGAAAGAGGTGTATTTGTGTAAAATATACCTTATGTGCGTTGTTCGTACAATAGACGATGTTTAACCGTTGATAGTGGTTGAGTCGCTGGGATTCTTTTGAGATTTTCAAAACTGCTAGAGGGTAGCTGAAAAATTATAAAAATATTTTTTTTACCTGACTGACAGACAACTATCAATTAGTGAACCGTGCGATTCGTTAAAAAGCCAGTGATTAAAAAATTACTTACCATGTTTTCACAATGTACACTCGGCGTCACAAAAATCGCACCTTTTCGAAAATGAGTTTAAAACATGTCCCGCCAGTAACGAATACATTAAACCCAATTAATATTGGTATCAATTAAAAGTATGTTTAACGACCTTTAAATTAACAACAGTTAGAATTCCTAAACACAACAGATCTCATTAGCACGTAACGTTAAAAAAAATGTTGTCAAAATACGCATTACAACGGCCACTAATTGCACCTCCCTACAAGGGTATAAAACGGGCGACCCGGGTTAAATGTGGGTCATTCGCTATTCAACCTTTGAAGTGAACACACGTGAACAGCTACAGCAAGAAAAATACCCCAGAAGATGGATACCACTGCAGATGAAGCCGCTCAAGTCATTGCACTACTGCAATCAGGGATGCGGCAATGTGATGTTGCTCGGCAACTGAACTTGAGTCGTTTTGCCGTTCGACGAGTGTTCCAACGTTTCCAAGAGACTGGTGGCTATATCCGAAGACGTGGATCTGGAAGACAACGGTGCACATCCGAAAGAGACGATCGCTTCATTGTTTCGACGTCTTTACGTAATCGGTTCTCCAATGCTGTTGAGCTGCAACAACAACTGCGATCAGCTCGCAGAACTTCTGTAAGCGTCTCCACGATTAGAAGAAGAATGCGGGAGAAGAAAATTGCAGCTCATAGGGCTGCTACAGGGCCCAAATTGACTGCACAGCATAGGAGAGACCGGTTGCAATTTGCCCGTGACCATGTGGATTGGACAATAGACCAATGGAGGGCTGTGCTCTTCTCGGATGAGACGAGGGTGTGTCTTTTCTGCAACGACAGGCGTCGAAGAGTGTATAGCAGGCAAGGGGAACGATTCGCACAAGCCTGTATTCAAGAGACAGTGGAATACGGGGGTGGCTCGTGCATGTTCTGGGGCGGCATGTCAATCGACGGTAAAACGAACCTTGTGTGTGTTTCTCGGACTGGAAGTGCTCGCGGGCAAGGGTCGCTGACTGCTGCTCGGTACATAACAGAGATCTTAGAGGAGCAGGTTGTCCCTTATGCGGGTTTTGTTGGCAGTGGGTTCACGTTAATGCACGATAACGCCCGTTGTCACACCGCTTTAATTGTAAGAGACTACCTGCAAGAAGTTGGCATCCCTGTTATGCGCTGGCCGGCGCGAAGTCCAGACCTGAACCCTATTGAGCACCTTTGGGATGAACTGAAACGGCGAGTACGGGCACGAAATCCTGCCCCTACCACTCTCCAAGACCTTCAAGATGCCGTCGTTGCAGAATGGGACAACATTGCACAAGAGACTGTTGTCACATTAATAAGGTCCATGAGAGATCGCATGGAAGCAGTCATCAGGGCTAGGGGGGGTAACACTAGGTTTTAAGTTAGTTTTAAGGACTTTGTTGTAATTTTTGCTGATAAAATAAAATTTAACTTTTTAATCATTTGCATTAGCTTGCTTTTTTTTATTCCCTGGTAAACAAAAAACCAAATCCATTGATTTATTCTGAAATTTAAATAAATTGCCTTTCCAATTATACCTTATAGTCATATGTATACCATTGATTAATAGGGTTAAAATGACTTTGAAGGGAATTCTTAAAGAGGTGCGATTTTTGTGACGCCGAGTGTAGTTTGAATTATATCTGTACTTAGTCTAAAACTTAATTCATAATTAAAATCTCTCCATCAATTCATAAAATGTTCCCTAAACTTATTACTATACGCCCAGACTTAAAACAAGAAAGTAAAACGCTGCGATCATATTTCATCCACATAATGAGTGATTAATGAGCTTGTTACTATTAAATACGAGGAATAAGGAACGGTATAATAACTTAATACTGCTAGACTAGGTAGGTTAGGTGAAGGACCGTACGGATCGATCGTACGGGCATGGTTAAGCTACGCTTGTTGAGGTTGGTACGTGGATGGGTGACCATCCATTTCAAACCGAGATCCCACCGTGACTCGGAAAGCACGTAAAGCCTTTGGTCCGGGCGGCCTTTGGTAGTCAGAAGCTAGAAAGTCTTACTAAGGGGTATCGTGAAACGAACTACCTGTCTTGTTGTCGTGAAGCGACAGATAAAATAAAAGAGGAGAATAAAGTATAAAGGTACAAGTGTAAATTTACAATAAAAAAAAAAATGTAGTATCATTTGTAATGTATGGATGAAGAATGTAAGGAGGTGGGTGTAGGTAGTAGATGGAATAATTCGTGAAGCGATAGATAAAATAAAAGAGGAGAATAAAGTATAAAGGTACAAGTGTACATTTACAATAATAAAAAAAAAATGTAGTATCATTTGTAATGTATGGATGAAGAATGTAAGGAGGTGGGTGTAGGTAGTAGATGGAATAATTCGTGAAGCGATAGATAAAATAAAAGAGGAGAATAAAGTATAAAGGTACAAGTGTATATTTACAATAAAATAATAAAAAAAATGTAGTATCATTTGTAATGTATGGATGAAGAATGGAAGGAGGTGTAGGTAAAGGTACAATGTAAATTTACAATAAAATAATAAAAAAATGTAGTCATATATAAAACTAGCGGGCCCGGCAGACGTTGTCCTGCCCTGAAAATAATAAAACCGACTACAGCGCCACCTACCGGGTCCAATTGTAAATCTAAACCATTCTCGAATCCACTGGAATACACACAAAAACTTTCATCGAAATCGGTCCAGCCGTCCTGGAGGAGTTCACTTTCATACACACGCACGGAAGATTTTTATATAAGATGTATAATGGATGAAGATTGTAAGGAGTATGTAGGTAGGTGTAGGTAGTAGATGGAATAATGAATGTAGATGGGTTGACGATGAAGACTCTCGGGATGACGTCAGGAGGTGCAGACAGGCCAGGCCGGAAGATGAAGGTAGGGCGTTTGTCGATATTGTCCAGGAAGCTCAGGCCGCCGACTCCGGCTCCAGCTCCTCAGACCTTGCGGGCTTCCTAGGTTGCAGGAACGTTTGTCTGGAGAAAGATTGCAGAAGGTTTAGCACCACTCGGTTGGGCACAGAACAACCTGTGCACCGATTTCGTTCACGATGGCACAGAATAACTTGTGCACTGTTTTTGGAAGTATTTATATAACGATGGAATGGAGAGAGAATGAAGTATTCCACGATTTAGATAATCGCTAACATTATTTGTAGTATTTCACTACACTGTATAGTTTTGGAGAGTAAGATACAGAACAGCTCTGTAGAAATTTTCAGTGTCAGAAATTTATCAGCTCTCACGCTCAAATCTACAGGAAAAAGTGATAGTCTAACGCTTTTTCTGACATCAAGTTGACAAGCTTTTTTATCTATCATTTAATTTTGAAATTAGCATGAAATGAGTAGTGTTTTACGAAAAGGTTGTTGTCGGCGACGAGATCCACGATCAACAATAATGTATGTAATATAGGGCGCTAATTAGATTTAAATGTTTGATATTTTTCTTATAAGGTTCTAATTAGTATATAAGGGTGTATTTACGTAATATTTTAGCGATTCATTCTAATAAGACTGGTTATTTGATAGTTGTAAAGTAAAAGTTTGATCTCAAGTAACTTTGTCCAAATAATTACGTAACTTGAAAAAGTGATTTTTTGTTTGTGTACATAGCGATTTGATTTTAGTCTTAAAAGTTAGATCTTGATTTAAAAATGTATATACAAAAGGTTTCATAAGGATAGAACTTACCAATTTAAAGTTATAGCAAAAAATGTAAAGTGAAAATTGCGAATCACACATTTTTACGAGTTTTTGTTCTAGGATTTTTTTATTAAGTTATTAAATAGTTAAGATTTGTGTTTTATTTTATTAATTAGGTTCATAATTAGTTAATAAGATAAAAATTGTAAGGATTTATTGGAATAAATAAATAAAATAAGGGGTCCAAAGTTTTCGGCTAAGGGAAAATTGACGAGCAAAACAGGCCCAAATTACGCGGACCTCTGTCCGGTAAGGCAGGCCGGTATATAAGGCGAACCATTTTTCGGTTCGAGTCAGTCGCAGCTCAGCCGTTGAAGAGGCAACATCAAGAAAAGGGAAGCAAGCCGAAAACTGCGGACAAGAAAGGTTCAAGAAGAATATCTGCGTTTTATTTGCCTGCGCCGCCTCTTCAACTCCCCGTCTCTCCCGTGGTCCTTGTGGGTGGTGCCCACGAACACATACGCATTCAGGGGTGCGTGGTGACGTACGTCACCAGCAAACAGTTCGTCAAAAAACGTACGTCAAACAAACGTTTGGGAGATTGTCCCAGGGTGCCTGCGGGTACTGACCATACCCCAGCCGCCCGAAACAGTTGGTCCTTCGAGATCCGGATCCCTGCGAGAAGAGTACAGAAGAGTTCAGAAGAATCAGAAGACTGCGTTCAAGATGCCGGTAACCAGGTCGCAGAAGGATGCCCCCTCACGCCCCGGGTCCCGTCCCTCTGAAAAGGACGCGACAGAAGGAACGTCGGGGTCAGAAGGGGTCACGTCTGCGTCGGCGTCATCGGGAACTGCAACTACAACCGATACGAACACTTCTTCAGGCACCGCGACGACGGAAGGTACTACAGAAACAGAGACCACGACTGCGACTGAAACCACGGCGGCTTCTGATAAGAAGAAGGAAGATGCCGCAAGAAAGAAGATGGCCAAGAAGACCCCAGAAGATGTTCCGGAAAAGGGTGATTATGGCTCCGCCACGACCCTGAAGCCGAAGGGGGTCGGTCGTCGTGCCAGGTCCACGAAGACCACGAGTTCCTCGGCCAGAAGACGCGAGCTGGCAGCCAGAGAAGAGGTTGCACGCTTGGAGCTGAAGCAAGCACAAGCTGAGGCGAAGCTGGCCCGTGTCAGATTAGAGCTGGCGCAATGTGAAGATGAGGACTCCGTGGATGAAGACCAGGAAGATAGAACAGCACAAGTGCAGAACTGGATCGAGACATCCGTGCTGGATGATGGGAACAAAGAACAGCCAGAGCTACGAGATCAGCGCCCACCAGAAGAGCCACAGAAGGTGAAGCCAGAAGAGAACTCTTCAGCGGGAAGGGCTACGATCGAGATTCAAGCGTTGGCGACGGCGTTGAAAGAAGCCTTCACCACGAAAGGAGGACCAGCAGCGCAACCGAAGTACATCCACGAGCATTACCCTACTTCGACGGCAACAGCAGCGAATGGCTGGCCTTCAAGGTGGTCTACGAAGATACCGCACCGATGTTCAACGAAGTTCAAAACATGGCTCGACTAAGAAGAGCACTGAAGGGCAACGCAAGAGAAGCTATCAAGAGCCTGCTGTACTCTGAAGCATCTCCGTTGGAAGTCATGCAAGCCCTCAGAAGAAGATATGGAAGACCTGATGCGCTGGTGCTGGCAGAATTGGATAAGGTAAAGGCGTTATCGAAGATCTCTGAAAATCCCAGGGATATATGCGTCTTCGCGAGCCAGATCAACAACAGCGTAGCAGCAATAAAAGGATTGAAGAAACCGCAGTACCTGCATTCGCCTGAGATGGTGAAGCAAATCATAGAGAAGATGCCTACGATTCTCAAGTTCCGATGGTACGACTTCACTGCAGCATCAGAAGAAGGCGAGTTCTCCGACCTGACGATGGTATCCAGGTTCCTGAACATAGAAGCAGACAAGTGTGGAGCCTTCGCGACTTCAGAAGAGAAGAGTGGATTCAAAAGGACTCAACGACAGGCGACGCATTCAACGAAAGAAAGGGAAAAGGACTCAAGACAACCAGAGAAGACTTGCCCCGTGTGTGAGGGCGAACACTTCATCATCGAATGTCAGAAGTTCCAGAAGGCGTCAGTGCAAGATCGTTGGGCAATGGTAAAGAAGAGTCGCGTTTGCTTCAAATGTCTTCAAGGGAAACACAGGAAGGAGAGCTGCAGAAAACCACCGTGCAAGGAATGCAAAAGGTGGCATCATCATCTGCTGCACGTCGAGTCAGAAGAAAGGACCTCGGGAGAAAAGAAGACGGAGACACAAGAGGTGGCAAACGTCATGGCATCGGTAAACGCTGTGAATAACGCAAGGGCATACCTGAAGATCGTTCCAGTAGAAGTCTTCGGGTCAAAAGGATCAAAGAAGATATTGGCCTTAATGGATGAAGGGTCAACAGTGTCACTTCTGGATCAGAAGGTGGCAGAAGAAGTCGGCGCTCAAGGAAATAAGGAAGAACTAGTCATCGAAACAGTGGGGGGCAGGCTCATAAGGAAGACGGACTCTCAGATGCTGGACCTGACGGTGAAGGGGGTTCATCGGGGAAGCAAGAAGACCCTGAAGAGAGTTCGAACCATCGACGAGTTGAAGCTTGCGCCACAGTTCCTAGAAAAGAAAAGGATCGAAGAATGTCGACACTTGAAGAAGATCGCCGACTCGATATACTATGAAGGGGAGTCACCACAGCTGCTCATCGGGCAAGATAATTGGGAGCTGATCGTGACTCGAGAAGTAAGAAGAGGGAAACCAGGAGAACCAGTTGCTTCAAGAACAGGACTTGGATGGGTACTCCACGGGTCAGACACCGGAGGCGCAAGAGTGGTACACTTCCTCAACACGTGTCTACATGTCAGCACACCAGAAGAAGAAATGCATCAAGCCATCAAGGATCACTTTGCGATCGAGGCGCTGGGTGTGCAACCACGAAGACCTACTACGGACTCTGAAGGAAGAGCACTCGCCATCCTAGAGAAGACTTGCAGAAGACTTGAAGATGGTCGATTTGAAGCTGGACTTCTGTGGAAGAACGAAGAAGAACAGATGCCAGAAAGCTACACGTCTGCCAGGAACCGGTTGATCAACATCGAGAAGAAGATCGACAAAGACCCTCAGTTGAAGGCAGAGTACAGCAAGCAGATTCAGCATCTAATCGACAGCAAGTACGCAGAAGAAGCACCTGAAGGACAAGAAGACTCCAAGAAGAAATGGTTCCTCCCTCACTTCTCCGTGGTACATCCATTGAAAAAGAAGATAAGGATTGTCTTCGACGCTGCAGCGAAATCAAAAGGAAGAAGCCTCAATGACGCATTGCTACCAGGACCAGATCTATTACAGTCACTCTTCGGGGTATTATTAAGATTTCGACAGGGACCGTTAGCAGTGGCAGCCGACATAAAAGAAATGTTCCTGCAAGTCCGCATTCGACATGAAGATAGAGATAGCTTGAGGTTCCTGTGGCGCGGGGATCGACGCGACGTGTCGCCGAAGGAGTACAGGATGACATCGGTCATCTTCGGCGCGACATCATCTCCGAGCACAGCGATCTACGTCAAGAACCGGAACGCAGCGGACTACAGGGACCAGTATCCAGAGGCAGTAAGAGCGATCGAGCTGAACCACTATATGGACGACTACCTGCACAGTTTCCATTCAGAAGAGACCTTCAGAAGAGTGACAGCTCAAGTAGACTACATACACAAGAAGGCGGGCTTCGAACTAAGAGGATGGGCATCAAATCAACCCGAGTTGCTGCAAGACGTGAAGACTGAAACGACCGAGAAGACAGAAGTAAACTTGGGCGAGAAGGAAGAGAAGACACTGGGACTACGCTGGTTCACAGAAAGGGACTCCATCGGCTTCAGGGCAAACCTCAGAAACACGCCAGAAGAAATAGCTCAGGGATTCAAAGTGCCTACGAAGAGGGAAGTCACCAGCGCCGTGATGTCAACTTTCGACCCACTAGGATTAGCATCACCGGTTCTCGTCCAGGGCAAGAAGCTGCTTCAGAACATATGGCGGAGCGGCGTCGGTTGGGATGACGAGATAGAAGAAAGGGAGTACGAGGCATGGAAGACTTACCTGGAGAAGATGAAGCTACTTCAAGACCTGCAGGTTCCTAGATGCCTGGCGCCACATCGCACCGAGGGGGAGCTGCACACGTTTACGGATGCAAGCGAGACAGCGTATGCAGCGACGGTTTATTGGAGGACAGAAGATGAAGATGGAACTTACCACGTCAGCTTAGTGGCGGCGAAAGTAAGAGTCACTCCACTGAAGCCGGTGTCGATCCCGAGACTCGAACTGCAGGCGGCCCTCCTTGGAAGCAGACTGGCACATTCGGTGGAAGAAGAAATGGACCTTAAGGTGAAGAAGAAGACTTATTGGACGGACTCCAGCATCGTACTTTCCTGGATCAAGACGGACCCGAGAACATTCAAGACGTTCGTGGCTCATCGCTTGGCGGAGATAGAAGATCTCACCAAACCACAAGACTGGCGGTGGGTGCCTACGGCGCAGAACCCTGCAGATGACGCAACGCGCGACGTACCGGAACACTTCAGCTGCAATCACCGATGGTACACCGGACCGGAGTTTCTAAGAAGAGAAGAAGTTCATTGGCCAGCGGCAAGAACCTTCAAGAAAGAAACCACCGGAGAAGAAAAGCAGCGGACGTCGTGGCGACAGCAAGCACTACTCACCCATCACCAGATCCTGAGAGGTTTTCGTCATGGAAGAGACTTTGGCGAGCCACAGCGAGAGTACTGCAGTTTATACAACTCTGCAGAAGAAAAGAGAAGGTCAACGTCAGTAAAGAAGATCCCACCTGGAAGATAACGAAAGAAAAGAAGGCGAAGATTATCGAGAAGCGACTTCGACCGTCAGACATACCAGCAAGGAACTACATCCCGTTGGGCGCAGAACTACTAGAGCAAGCTGAAACCCTATTGCTACAAAGAAGTCAAGATAGAAGCTTCAAGGAAGACATGAGGTGTCTGCAGCAAGGGAAGCAATTAGAGGGCAGCAGCAAGTTGAAGAAGCTCGACGTAGTACTGGAAGAAGGACTCCTATGACTGAAAGGAAGAATCGACGCGATACAGGGTGTCACCAGAGACTACAAACGACCCATCGTGCTCGACAGCAAGGACAAGACAACACGACTCATCATAGAAGAATTCCACTGCCGCTTCAATCACGGGAATCATGCAACAGTAATGAACGAAGTAAGGCAACGCTTCTGGATACTGGGACTGAGGTCAGCAATAAAGGCGGTTCAACATCAATGTCAATGGTGCAAGATAAGAAAAGGAAGACCGCAAGAACTACCGACGGGCAACTTACCTGCTGAGCGTTTGATGCACGGAAACCCTCCATTTACGTGCACCGGCGTAGACTACTTCGGCCCGATGACAATCACCGTAGCAAGACGTCACGAGAAAAGATGGGGTGCGCTGTTCACATGCTTAACAACTAGAGCTGTGCACATTGAGATAACTCCATCACTCTCCACCGACAGTATGATAATGGCGCTACGACGATTCGCCGCGAGAAGAGGAATGCCGAAGACCATCTACACCGACAACGGGACCAACTTCGTCGGCGCCAACAAAGAACTGAAAGAGGCGCTAGAAACAATGAAACAAGAAGACCTCACGTCAGAAGCAGAGAAGATCGGCGTGCAGTGGAAATTCATCCCTCCTGGTGCACCAAACATGGGCGGTGCATGGGAGCGTCTGGTGCGATCAATAAAAACCGCACTAGGCGCCACACTCAACGAGAAGCATCCACGTGAGGAGGTACTTCACACCCTCCTACTAGAGGCCGAACACATAGTCAACTCCCGGCCTCTCACCCACATCTCCGAGAACCCTGAAGAAGAAGCACTCACGCCTAACCACTTCCTCATTGGGCGATCATGCGGCGCAGCGAGAATCGGCAGCTTCGAGGACAACGAGCTCGTGGGCAAACACACCTGGAAGGCCACGCAGCGACTTGCCGATCACTTCTGGCAACGTTGGCTGCGCGAATACCTGCCCACTCTACTGCCGAGGAAGACGAAGGGAAGACCCAACGCCGCAGACCTGCAAGTCGGAGACATCGTGTTGATCGTCGACCACAGCCTACCGAGATGCACCTGGCCACGCGGCAGAATTCAGCGGGTGTATCCTGGACCGGACGGGCGGACAAGGATCGTCGACGTCGAGACGCGAGGAGGTGTGCTGCGAAGACCCAGTTCGAGAGTGGTGCTGTTGGTGCCGGGAGTATCGCCGAGCCAGAGGGATGGTGCGACGCACGAGGGGGAGACTGTCGGCGACGAGATCCACGATCAACAATAATGGATGTAATATAGGGCGCTAATTAGATTTAAATGTTTGATATTTTTCTTATAAGGTTCTAAATAGTATATAAGGGTGTATTTACGTAATATTTTAGCGATTCATTCTAATAAGACTGGTTATTTGATAGTTGTAAAGTAAAAGTTTGATCTCAAGTAACTTTGTCCAAATAATTACGTAACTTGAAAAAGTGATTTTTTGTTTGTGTACATAGCGATTTGATTTTAGTCTTAAAAGTTAGATCTTGATTTAAAAATGTATATACAAAAGGTTTCATAAGGATAGAACTTACCAATTTAAAGTTATAGCAAAAAATGTAAAGTGAAAATTGCGAATCACACATTTTTACGAGTTTTTGTTCTAGGATTTTTTTATTAAGTTATTAAATAGTTAAAATTTTTTTATTTTATTAATTAGGTTCATAATTAGTTAATAAGATAAAAATTTTAAGGATTTATTGGAATAAATAATTAAAATAAGGGGTCCAAAGTTTTCGGCTAAGGGAAAATTGACGAGCAAAACAGGCCCAAATTACGCGGACCTCTGTCCGGTAAGGCAGGCCGGTATATAAGGCGAACCATTTTTCGGTTCGAGTCAGTCGCAGCTCAGCCGTTGAAGAGGCAACATCAAGAAAAGGGAAGCAAGCCGAAAACTGCGGACAAGAAAGGTTCAAGAAGAATATCTGCGTTTTATTTGCCTGCGCCGCCTCTTCAACTCCCCGTCTCTCCCGTGGTCCTTGTGGGTGGTGCCCACGAACACATACGCATTCAGGGGTGCGTGGTGACGTACGTCACCAGCAAACAGTTCGTCAAAAAACGTACGTCAAACAAACGTTTGGGAGATTGTCCCAGGGTGCCTGCGGGTACTGACCATACCCCAGCCGCCCGAAACAGTTGTCAAAGGATTTAGTATGAGTAGATTTCATAGTGTTAAGAAATGACCGATTTAGAAAGTATTGGAATGACACAAGATGACAGTAACATGACAATATAAACATTGATCGACTCTTCACGTGACCCGAAGGCTGGTCTATTCTTGGGTCAAAGAATCAGCATTGCCATACAACGTGGCAATGCTGCCAGCCTGTTGGGCACGTGTCCCGTTGACAGCAATGTGGACGAGTTTTTTGATGCCCTTTGAGCTCCCCTGCCTTTTCTTGTAATTGTACATACTATTATTAGATTTTTTAAGATTTGTATACAAATTGTGAGCTATTGTTGAACAAGTCTTAAATTGCAAGTCAACATGGCATGTTAACAATTATAAATATTTTATAACAATCTAAGAAAGATAAAGAAAACCTAATGAATACGAGTGAAAGTGAATAGCAAACGAAATTGGAAATAAGATGCATATAAAGGCAAGGAAATACTTAATTATCACTATAAATATGAGGCCATACTGGCATTTCCCATTGCAGTACCAGCAGTACACTGTTCCAAGTAAGTCTATTAATATACAATTTCACATTGTGGAGGTTAGATGAGCAGTCGCTTCATGTAAAATACTGGTATTCAGCTGTATCCGGGTAGACTGGAGCCCGACCTCAAAAATGTAAAGAAAAGGCTAGACAAATGATATTTTAGAATATGTCATTTTAGAATACTCACTCCCCTGAATCTACCATGACCGGGGGGGGGGGGGGGGGGATTCAGGGAAGTCACTGTTCTGTACCCCTAGATTCAATCCCCTAGATGAAATCTAAATTTGTACTTAATATATGTATTACTAGCTTATTTATTATTCCGCGTGAATGTCGGTTATCGCGGATGCAGATAAAGTCCCGGATTAAGAAGTAGCGTATGTCCTTCCCCAGGGTTCAAACTATTTTCATATCAAATTTCATCATTAGCCGTTTCATCGTGAAATCGTCAGACAGAGTTACTTTCACATTTATATTATTAGTATGGATAGTATGGATTAGTATGGGCGATTGATTTTAAGAGCTCAACTATCCAATTAGCAGACACAATAGTTAAACAATTGACGCGAATCACCTGGACGTTGTAACAATTCTGATAGTTTACGAGAAATAAAAGGCTATGCAGAATTGTACGTATTGAATTTAATAGCTCTCACACGAAAGTTAAAATGTGATGAGTATCAAAAACAATTGTAAGTATAAAAGTTAACACTGACCTAAACGCACTAAGGTTAGGCAGTATCCAGGAGGATTATGATCCCCAGCCTGGCCGGCGTACAGGATCAGCCGAAGAGAAGTCTGACGCGATCAGCTCGGGGACGGAGGCCCCCCCAGGCGGTCAGTAGGACCAGCCCTGGGCAGCAAGAGGCTCGTGACAGCTCGACTTAGCCTCTAAACCGACTCTCGGTTGCAGACTGGTAGACTTCAGTAAGTAGACTGGCCGTCTTCAGTAACGTACGCATATGGGTAATCAGAGTGTTACCCCAGCGACTCCGAGATCTAGACTGCAGCAACGTAAGCGTAGGAACAATCAGCGTGTCCAACAAACGGCTCCAAGAACTAGACTCAGCAACGTAAGCGTATCAGCAATCCGCGTGTTTACCAAACGGCTCCGTAATCCAGACTCCAGCAACGTATGCGTATGAGCAATCCGCGTGTTTTTCAAACGGCTCCGAAATCCAGACTGACTCATTTGACAGGTTCCTTTTCTGACCGCTGTTCCGAAATTCGTAAAAAATCCAATTATGAATCATCTTTCTAGAACGGTCAAATTGCTTTTCTATAGCAAGGTATTATAATACCGGCCAGACTTAATAATTGTCGCTTGCCCATAATTATAATACTTTTTTTAATATAATATTAGTGCGAATAAGATCTAAAGAAACACACGATAATACAGCGGGTGTTCAGCCGTTTACTATCTAACACAGACAAACAAGCTTACAAGATATACAACATAGAGGTTTTACGTTAGTAGCCGAAAACTTATTTTAGAAGAAATGTTTGCGGTCGTCAATTTGACGACTGTCACTGACAGACATGTCAAAGCAAAACATTATTTATTTTTCAGGTTTGTAAATATTAAACAATGAATGATAATTATGAAATGAAGATGATAGCGGAATACAATTATAACACAGACAAAACCAGCACATATAACTGTGGGTACATTATATATTACTTATAAGATTCCAAGAATCCATACAACAAATATTATAAAATGTAGACATATCGTGCGATGAATGATTTCATGTCTATGAAAAGTAAATATAGTTTTTCGAGTTGAACCGAAACACTATAACGTTACGAATAAAAGTGTTGATGGAGTTTCTTGCTCGTTCTTGTACAGACTCCAGTACATCAAGCCATATCAAACTGTCAAATTTTTCCAATTAAATATGAAGCTTATTTTTTTGCAATAAAGTTGAAAATCTATCAAAGAAATTTTACAGATTTTTGTAGCTTAAAGTGCTGGCCTTGTTTGGAACGAGCAAGTAGCTTCAACTTGCTGACTAGCTGACTCTTTGACAATTCAAAAGTACGTGTAAATGTTTTATTTGAAATACATGGGTTTGAGTTTAACTTTTATCTATACTAATATTATAAAGCTGAAGAGTTTGTTTGTTTGTTCGGTTGAACGCGCTAATCTCGAGATCCTGAGATTAGAATTGAAAAAATATTTTTGTGTTGGATAGTCCATTTACTGAGGAAGGCTATAGGCCCATACGAAGCTGTTTCGGGTCGCTAGTTATTTATATACCGATGTGTTTATAACAATGAATTAAATATTTTTTTTAATTATAAATATTAAAATTGTTTTATTTCTTTACATACTCACAATTAAAGCACCTTCGACCGTAAAACCAATGCGATGCCCAATGTCATCACATACTTAAAACACCTAGAGGTAAAATAAAAAAACTACAAAATAAAATAACAACTTACAATTTCTCGATAATTGATTGAGCAGCAACAACAAAAGAATATCTCTCCAGCACATTCACACATCACACAGCAAATCCAACACAGACGAAAGAATATTAAAATCTACGTTTACCAAGAATTTTCCGGCTGCAAAATATTTTTATTATATCTCCTGCAACGGTACAAAAAGCAAAAATATATTGAACGAAAGTCCTGGAAATATTAACTACAACGTTTCAGACCGATACAATATGATTTCCATTCACGTGATTGCTTTCCCTTTCACATTAATTTCATAACTGCATTAATAAACAACGCATCACTTTGAAACAATTAAGGTGGGACTACATAGTTACTTGTTGTTTCATTTCAATTTAGTAAATCCACAAAGAAAAATCAGTTTCATTTTATGTAATTTGATACCTTTGTACCTAAATGATATAATTAGGTACCTTCGCCTCTACGGCTATCGTTATCTACTGAAATAAGTGCTGCATAGCCTAGGCTACTAGCCTGACTACCATTTCGATGACTGGAAATATTTCTACCAAATATTTCCAGATAAAAAAAGTTCTTAAATTATTAAGAACTACAGCACGGTTTTTTGCAGTGGCTCAGCCGATTATCTGCTGCACTGCGTGACGCGGTGTCCATTCCCGCAAGGAACAAATATTTATAAGTTTGTAACGCACCCATGATACAAGAGAAATTGTTAGTGTGGAGAAACGATAAAAGGCTCATTTGAACCACTTAACCCTGAGCACATTTAGCGCCAAACGTTTCTGAAACATCACGGTTTCAGAACAACAATTTGACAGAGACAGGATTATCTTCTAAATACGTACAGTAAAGTGCGTCTAAAGAGTCAGTCAATTCCCAAGCAAAACTCAGCAATTAGCACGTCTTTATTCCTAATAGGTAAGTAATAATGACATTATTCTCTTGGATTTTATCAAGAAATTACAATAACAGTTAATAGTGAAACAATTTTTAATACCAATTGGTATGACATACGCCTAGTCTTTTCATTGATGTTATTTATTATCAAAGAATCTAGGTACTCGTAGTATCAACTTTTTCATCTTACACTTTAAATAAACCACCATCTTTGTGGCTGAAAATTTTCATCAAAGGGACAACTATCAATCATTCTCAAACAAAGTCCACTATCTTTCCAAGTTAAATTCGCAACTAGTGTTCTCACGTGGCCTCGAACAACATCTTAACGTTCACAAGAAAAATAAAAGCATAGTCAAAAAAACATCAAAATCTCATTAGTTCCATTTCATGCCGAGACGACACTACGGAAGCTGTATAACTAATGTACAGTAATAAACAGAGACGGAGGAATGTCGTATTTCTTTTTATAACTTCACTGTACCATCCATTTTGTGGTTTAAAAGGTATCTACTGAGTGGCGACGTGAAAACAGTTGGTATTACTCGATGTTAGTGGTGACGTAAAATACTTGGAGAGTTATAGCCGAAAGGAGGATAGGTGCCGAATGTGCTGTTGTTACGTGCAATATTAGGATTGTAAACTCTTTTTGGATACTGCTTTTGATGGGCCGCTTTGATGTTTTTGACGTGACAACGTCTTATAATTCGATAGAGCCGGCTGCACGCACGAAAAAACATGACGTCATGCGGCGTTACGGCGTTACATGACGTCATGCGGCGTTACCTCGCTCTGCGGCGTTACCTCGCTCTGAGGCGTTCCAAGCGAAAAGTGAATGTGGTGTCAATTGTTTATAGCAACGATAATTACAGCGATAAAGGTAATGATTCTTTCGCGTTGTCACGTTCAACTATCGTCAGTAAACCGACTTTACAGACAACCAATTTTTTTTTGTGGTTTTTGACTTTGTTCTTTGATAGCTGTTTATCAATGTATGAACCTAATATTACTAATTAACGCCACTTCTATACCTACAGTGATAGGTACCTATTGGTAACACCCACCACTACAACTTGTACGTGTGAAAGTCAGTTGCTCCTCTAGTCAAAAGTGTTTATAGAGAAGTGGTAAAACAAGCCTTTAGATACACTAATAGACTTTCCCAATAATCAATTTTAATTAGGTAACTTATTTATTACAAACCACAGTAACCATGGGCGCCGCCAGAAAAACTTTCAGGGAGGTGCACCCCTTTTTTGGTGCATTTTGTTTGGACATCCTCATGGACCTTCCCCTATCGTGGGGGTGACGGAGGAGCAATCCGGACTCTTATCGGCTAAAACCACCTCGGTGTTCCACCTCTGCCAATGCCCCGGGGTGCGGGATTCGCATAAGTATTCACCGCTCCTAAAGGGCACCTCCCATCACTGCATTTTCTTAACACACAGAAAAGCATTTCCGCTGATGTCACTGTTCTCAGAAAATATGACAAAATTAGACAATCTTATTATTTTGCTATGTCAGTAGATATACAGAATCTTTACAGAGGTTTTGTTTTAAGTAAATTCAAACGATGACTTAAAAAACTAAAATCTAATCTTACTCTGTGTATTTTCTGCACCCTATTGCCGGCGCCCATAATAGTGGCCATGCTTATTTATCTTATAAACTACATAATTACTGTTCATACTCATATAACTACCGCCTTTCTAAGACCTTGTCGTAGAAAAATATAGCCTTTGTTTTGTAGCAACAGTGTTTAAAGGCTAAGACCTAGACGTTTCGGTCAGGTAAATGGAATTCTCTTGCTCGGCCGGCAAGCTATCGTACCTGTCTGTTTAAATTTTCACAGGCGAGGTATCTACTATCTGCGAACTTTTCACTACTTCCGACGTAAGCTCCACTCACGGCCCTATTTGATTTTTGTAATTCGACTTTTTGTGATGCAATAAAGAATGTTGAACTTGCCCACTATTTTGTCCACTATCACATAACGTAGACTTTAGTTTACTTTATAAATAACTACGTGTCAATTTAAAGACCAAAGTAACTATGAATGTAAGTATTTATGAGAGATTATTTTTTTAATTTAGTGCCCGCACTAACAAACCTTATTTTCATGACTAATTGTTCCGTTCAGACAAACCTTAAAAATGGTTCTGTGGGGTATAGTTCTTAAGTTTAAAATTTTTGTAAACTTTGTGTTTAATAAATAAAATAATAATTGTAATTAAAAAGCTAGAAAGGGGGCGAATGCTGAGATGACAGCAAATTCGTATCTATGGAATAACAACATGCTGCGCCGATAGCACTTTACTACAAAAATAATAGAACTTTAATCTTCATGATACAGGCGACTAGATTAAGGGGTCACTGACCAAACTGATTTTGTATAATTATTTATTATAATTACGCACAATTTTATAATAATAAGAATCTTTAAACCCCAATAAATTTCGTTAAGGGCATGGTGATGAAAACTGTCTTGTCTCTTCTTCCGTGTATTTGGTCAGCTCCCAATATTACCAAGGTATAGCAAGCACCATGATGGCGGAACGACTTTATTTATTTAGGTATTCATTTCAATCAGAAACATACTCTCCGTCTAATACTGACTGCAATATATTTTTCTAACTTACTAACTAGAAAAGTATATATTCAACAGCGCTACTTTGGTAATATTGAGAGGAGTTTATATATATATATAACTTCAATCGACATTTTCCATTCAAAATCGTAACCTCGCGTAAGTGTACAATACAACTATGTTTTAAACTGTTAAAGTCCTTTTGTAGAGACAGGAGTACTTTTAACAGATATAAGATACTAGCTTTTGCCCGCGACTTCGCCCGCGTGAATGTCGGTTATAATGGATGCAGACGATGTCGCGGAAAAAAGTAAACTATGTCCTACCCCGGGGTTAAATCTATCTTCATGGCAAATTTCATCAAAATCGGTTTGCCTTTTCATCGTGAAAGCGTCACAGACAGAGTTACTTTCGCATTTATAATATTAAGGCGAGGTTTTCCTACCGCATACTATTTTGAAGGGGGTGAAGCAGAGGAAGTGACGGCTGCGTAAAGGGGAGCGCCCCGCAATGGCATAGAATAGGTAAGTGCTGCAAGCGTTGTACAGCGCGCTGTACTCAGCGTAAAAGCGGCATGCAGCGGCGCGCGGGCGCTGGGCGCTGCGTCGAGCTATATTTTGTAGCAACGAAAAACAAATTTATTTGTTGCATTTTAATGTATTGACCAACACTATTTTGGGTTATAATTACGTTATAATAATGTGTCGTTCTTTTCTTAGACTAGGTCTTTTCTTATTACTAAACGTGCTCGCTAATAAATAAATAAATAATAAATAAATAATAAATAAATAATAAATAAATAATAAATAAATAATAAATAAATAATAAATAAATAATAAATAAATAATAAATAAATAATAAATAAATAATAAATAAATAATAAATAAATAATAAATAAATAATAAATAAATAATAAATAAATAATTAATAAATAATTAATAAATAATAAATAAATAAATAATAAATAAATAATAAGTAAATAATAAATAAATAATAAATACATAAAAAATAAATAATAAATAAATAATAAATAAATAATAAATAATAAACAAATAATAAATAAATAATAAACAAAAATATAAAATAAAGAATAAACAAATAATTAATAAATAATTAATAAATAATTAATAAATAAATGTCAACGCTACAATATTTTATAGGTGCTATACCTAGTTATAATTACACCTAGGTACATATAATTAGGTAGGTAGGTAGGTATATAAACTTACTTTTTAATTTTGCCTTTATTCAGATAAATTTGAAATAATGTGTAGGTAAAAAGGGAACACACAACCACAACACACATCAAAGGAAAGGTAGGTACAGACCAGCGTATCAAGCTACAACAATGTCAAATTACTTTGATAGATTTTCAACGTTATTACAAAAGGATAAGGTTCATATTCAATTGGGAAAATTTGACACTTTGGTATGGGTTGATGTACTGGCGTCTGTACCTACTGTTCTAGTTGGTTCCTCGTAACAAAAAGTACAAAAACGGAACAGGTTAGGATTTTATTTCATAGTAGTATACCTACCTACTTAGCGAATGAACAGAAAATTGAATTTATAAGAAATAAGTAAATAGGTATGTACTTACTTGCAAAATTGCCTATGAGATTTTATGCTGGCACTTCACATGGCCTATTTGTGCAAATATTTGCCTTATTTGGATAATAGAAAATTGACTTTATTTCAATTACTGTAAGGTAAATTTTGTATTATCCAAATAAGGCGAATATTTGTACAAATACGCCATGTGAAATGCCTACATAAAATCTCATAGGCAATTTTGCAATGCAGTGAAATGTACCCTATAGTTATAGCAATAAAGTCGATTTTGTATTATCCAAATCAGGCAAATATTTGTACAAATACGCCATGTGAAGTGCCAGCATAAAATCTCATAGGCAATTTTGCAATGCAATGAAATGTACCCTATAGATATTGCAATAAAGTCGATTTTGTATTATCCAAATCAGGCGAATATTTGTACAAATACGCCATGTGAAGTGCCAGCATAAAATCTCGTAGGCAATTTTGCAATGCAATGAAATGTACCCTATAATTATTATTATTATATTACTTATTTATTATAAATTCAATTTTCTGTTCATTCGCTAAGTAGGTAGTATACTACTATGAAATAAAATCCTATCCTGTTCCGTCTTTATACTTTTTGTTACAAGGAACCAACTAGAACGGTAGGTACAGACGCCAGTACATCAACCCATACCAAACTGTTAAATTTTCCCAATTGAATATGAACCTTATTACTTTGTAATAACGTTGAAAATCTATCAAAATAATTTGACATTGTTGTAGCTTGATATGCATGCCGCTGTACCTACCTTTCCTTTGATTTGTGTTGTGATTGTGTGTTCCCTTTATACCTACACGTTATTTCAAATTTATCTGAATAAAGGCAAAATTTGAAAGTAAATTGATATACCTACCTATCTACCTAATTATATGTACCTAGGTGTAATTATAACTAGTTATAGCACCTACAAAATATTGTAGCGTTGACATTTATTTATTTATTATATATTTTATTTATTATTTATTATTTATTATGTATTATGTATTATGTATTATGTATTATGTATTATGTATTATTTATTATTTATTATTTATTATTTATGATTTATGATTTATGATTTATGATTTATTATTTATTATTTATTATTTATTATTTATTATTTATTATTTATTATTTATTATTTATGATTTATGATTTATGATTTATTATTTATTATTTATTATTTATTATTTATTATTTATTATTTATTATTTATTATTTATTATTTATTATTTATTATTTATTATTTATTATTTATTATTTATTATTTATTATTTATTATTTATTATTTATTATTTATTATTTATTATTTATTATTTATTATTTATTATTTATTATTTATTATTTATTATTTATTATTTATTATTTATTATTTATTATTTATTATTTATTATTTATTATTTATTATTTATTATTTATTATTTATTATTTATTATTTATTATTTATTATTTATTATTTATTATTTATTATTTATTATTTATTATTTATTATTTATTATTTATTATTTATTATTTATTATTTATTATTTATTATTTATTATTTATTATTTATTATTTATTATTTATTATTTATTATTTATTATTTATTATTTATTATTTATTATTTATTATTTATTATTTATTATTTATTATTTATTATTTTTATTCATTTATTATTTTTATTTTTTACTTATAATTGATTTATTATTTATTTATAATTTATTTATTTATTATTCATTTATTACTTATTTATTATTTATTTATTGCTAATATTATAATTATATATACCTATGGGAAATGTTAGTAATCTAATTATGTATTATAAAAGTAAAGCGAGTAGGCACTTACCTACCATTTTTGTAACATATAAATCGGTATTCCTTTAATTTTAATTTTATAAATCTTCTTCCATTTATTTTATTGCCCATTTTAATAATTACCTAATCACGGGGACGAACTTAGACTAAAATATTATACGTATTATTTTTGTACAAAATCGATACAACCTTCCGCTCCGGTGTCTCGACGGGTACTGGTTGACGGTCGGGGCCGTCGGAGGGAACGCGACCACCCGTTAGATTAAGGATTTACGTAGGTTATTATTAATTTGTGGGAAAATTATAACTTAAAAGAAAAAAGTTTTTTTCCGAGATTTTAAATAATAACAAGATATTTCTATTGGTATAACTTTCATATCATTTAGTGATGAGATCTCGGAGTAGTCGATGTTTTAAGTTTTAAATTAGGGTTGCCTTTATATATTTTTTCTAATGAGTAAATTGTTATTAATCATGTTTCTGTCTTTCCGAAAGACTAGATAATATGTTATATTTTGATAAAATACCAAATTCATAATTCTAGGTTGATCTTAAAAATAAATACAGCTGTTCAAAAATTAACAAAAATTGCTAAAATTCGGAATACCTCGCCTTAAGTAATAAGTATGGAGTTTTGATTAATTGGTATTACATATTTTAATAAAACGTTTTGGCAATACACGCGTGGCCTACTTATAGTAGGCCCTTTTGAAATGTCAATAAATGTTTTTTAGGTAATATTAAAATGAAAATAATAATCAAAATAATATACTCATTTATTAAGATTTTCAGTATAAACTTATTTTTTATAAAACAAGTAGGAGCTTTGAATTACTAACAATTTCCTTATCTAATAGAAAAAAATAACGGAAATGACACTTCTGAGATCAATGTCTTACATTATTTTCTGAAATTAATGTTAATTGAAAAAAAAAAAACAGTTTTCGTAATATTCAGTACATACCACAACCTGGTGATCAGGGCAAATTCATTTGTTGCAAGTCTTGCACCACTTTTTCGTTAATCAATATCGAGCTCTTTTACAATAGGCACATCGACCAACTCGTCTCAACTTTGGTGTGGCATCGTGCTGTACTTTTTCAGATGTCACTAAGAGCTCTCTATTTACGAGAGCGGTAATTGCAACAATGTTCATAAAATCGAGAAAAATATTGTAAGTGGCCATCGGCGGCAGTTTCTTAGGACATTTTTATTTACACATAATATCTCTATCAATACGTTACCCATGTGCGTGCGTTATTCATGTGTATCGAAATCAATGGTTGCATTGTTATGCAATGTATAAAGTAAGTTTACTGATTTTTTTTTATGACTTTGGACACAAAAGTCGTTTCCTTCTGAAAACTGAAATTAAACTCTTGATTGCGAAGCTTTCAATCCAATTTCGATTTCACTGGTTTCTGCTTCATGTCACAGGGCTTGAAAATCCGGCACTAGTTCCCTTTTTCACTCTCAATTGCATAATCATCGTCATCATAAGTCTACATAAGCCACCTCTCCACTTGTGCAGTACCCATGATTAGATAAGTAAATATCTGCACAAAAGTAGCGAAATTACGAACTTGAAATAATACATTTAATATTAGAATACAAAATAAATATGTGTGTGCTATATGGTAAAAGTAAATATCAATAAATATACCTTATAAACGTGAAATACGATAAAATGGCTTACCTAAATTTGGTACACCAATACAAGCGCGGACTACTATGGTAGGCCCGCGGTTTTGGCACCAAATTACAGAAATATGCGTTCCCGCAAAGGTCACACGCGGAACTGACCTGTCGACAAATTTATTGGAGCAGGCTTACCTGGGACCACACCGCTCTAACATACAAAACTGCAAAGTTATGAGCAAAAATGTTACCGTGGTCTACTATAGTAGGCCACGCGTGTACTCTAGTGTTAAACACAATTATGTTATATTATATCTGTCAGTTCATTTCTGACCTACCCTTTAGGAATACTTAACAGGCATGATGTTTTTGAACCGATAGTTTTATTTACGTTACAAAAGGTCAAAAATCCAAATACAGAATCACAAAAAAATATCCAATCAACCAGAAAGCGTTTACAAAATAACCAAGAAATAAATAATAACAAAGGCAAGTAATTAATATTACGCAATTTCTTAACGAGAAGAGAAATGTTTAATCTTTTGTCAAAGTAAGTAGTGAATTGTGATTATTTTCCTTGACTGGTTACAGCTGAAAGAATTCCACCAGGATTAATTACCTGAAACGGCTTTGTAACTCCTTTGTCTAAGCGAGAAGCATTCCTTAAGAAACCTTTCAAGATTTAATTGAAATGCTTAGATACGATTTTTGTGGATGGACATTGGTGTGGGATCAAATTATTTATTTTATGTGTTCGTTGGATATGTGTGTATGTTTTAATATAACTGTTATTTCTATATAATCATGTTGATTGAATTTTCCTCTTTTTGGGAGATAGGAATTCTCAAACATAGTATAAAATTATCTGTCCATCTTAAACATTTTTATTTGTAGAACATAGGGGTATACTGAAAAATAAAGTTATTAAAATATTTATATAAACTAAAATATAAACATGGCAATTTAGTTACTGTAATATGTAAGTTACTGTTACAGTTACTGTCCGTATGGTGTCGGACGTAAAGAATAGCACCATCCCATATCTTCCCGTGGGTGTCGTAGGAGACAACTAAGGGACCTACCAGAGAATGGGCAGCAGCGTTCTCTGTGCATTTGTAACAACTATACTGCGATCGCCAACCCGCCTGCCAAGCGTGGCGATTATGGCAAAACCCCCCCCTCGGGGGAGGTCTATGTCCAGCATTGGACGTCTTTCGGTTGAAATGTATTAATTAACTGTATAGTATATTTTTGAATATATATATCGAAATATAATATTATGTAAGAAAAATCATTTTGAAACCACGAAAAGGCCTTATTGAAATTTTGCATTTCGTAAAAGAAATATCACAAAACCATTAACATTTTAATATGTTGGAAAGTTCAAAAAATAATGCATTTCCTAAAAGTGGGTCACGCAACAACTAACAGCGAACAAATTTTTACGGTCCTCCCCTGTTGCGCTAAGGGGTCGGTAATTAAACAGGGTATATATCATTGCTTTATATCTGCAGGGAATTAATTGCCCAGTTCAACAACCGAACGTTTATTACCCCCTAGCAATAAATTAGTAAACATAATCAACCCCCACTGTTCATTTACCAACGAAATTATTCACGCAAATTGAGAAAAGATAAAAATTAATTACTACGCGAAAAAGAAACGTGGGAATCCAGTCCGCCCCTAAATAAATGAGTGCTTAAAAGGAACAAATAAAAGGAAGAGAATAAAAAGAGCTGCATATTGTGAACGCTCGCAGTCAATGGTTAACCGTAGTGTTTTACTGAAAACGAGTATTCGCCAGCCATTGGAACTCAGGAGCTTCTGAATGGAAAACGAAACAAATCCAATCAGCCGCAAACATTCCAGCTGCTGCAGAAAATGTTGTTACATTTTGAAAATTCCACTTCCATTTGAATCTTCTAAAAGTAATTAATTATTTTATTTGAATATATAGATAGGTCCCTAGATAATTTTATTTATGTAATACATACAAATAAATTTTTACCATGCAAGATGTTAACATTATTACTTTCGCGTTTATAATACTAGGATTAGTATATTCAGAAAGAATTAATTACTTATAAAGAGGATACATTACTTATTCAAAATTTACTTGTTTTTACCGCTAATAAAAATACGACTTGTGTTAAACCTGTCTTTCTAAGTTTTCTCTATTTAGATTTTCTATTGACATAGTCAAGCAACTATACTCTGCTTCTATTATGATGCCCAATACCATTTTAAATTTGTAGTTCAACAAAGTCCTCTGAAATTGACCATACAGGCGTTAGTACCTACCTACGCTGCGTTATAAACAAACTAGTTTCCTAAGTATTGTAATTATTACAAACGAAAACAAGTTCTTGCGTATTTATTACGAAACAGCTACTTGGACGCTCTTTATTACTTTCTTATTTTATTTTATTTACCAATGAAAAATAAATACGAAATTGAGATAAAATTGTGCAAATAATTATATTTGCGCCATTTCAGTTGTATTGTGTCTGTTTTTAATAAATTTGTTTGTCACCAATAAAACCTAAGTAGTTACAACGTGGCCTAATTCGGCTCTAAGTTTTTCTCGTCTGCTAATAAGAGAACCTAAAGAAACGAAAAAAACATCGCGTCACGACTTATTTTTCATCTCTCACTTTGTATACAGATCAAGTTTAAAATAAGGCCCATTTAGATCCCTTTAAAGTTGTGAAAAGTTTCTTGTGCGAGCGCTCGCGGGCGATACCGGTGCAAATTTAAAGTATGTATTACTAGCGCCGCAAACCGTGAGCGGAGCGAGCATGAGAATTCCATTACTGGTGCTGAAGTGACACGTTCGCCGCGTAACCCCGTTGACGCCGCGCCGCTCAGAGCCGCATCACGTAACTTACGATTGCGATTAGCAATTGCTGCGATACCGGTTGCTAAGATACAAATTTTTTAGGGCAGTGCAGAGATATATACTTACCTTTCCTAATTATGCCTAACTTTGCAGAAGATTTAATGTTGAAAAAGGGAATAATGTACATTATAATTACATAAATAATAAATAAAAAAGAAAAACCTATCTATAAAACTAATAAAAACTAATACCCCTTGTAAACAGGACTGCTGCAATCATGTTGTCATTGTTTAACTATTGTGTCTGCTGATTGGACAGTAGAGCTCATACAATAAGGCATCAAAAAAATCCTCTACATCGCCGTCAACTGGGAACGTTCCCAAGGGAACCTAACCTACACCTTTCCTTTTACGTAAATACTGTAACGAAAGTCATACTTGTACGGTTTTGTCTAATTGTAAATCTGAAATATTTATACTGACTTACTAAATCTAATCTTATTTCTACAACTACGGCCATATAACCAGGACAGAGACGAGAGCAGACACTAAAGTAACTGAGTAGCGTGCACTGTTAGGGTAAATAACTATGTTCAAGTGCCACACCACAGATTACTCTGAAGTCCCACTTGATATTGCATACATTAGTGTGCTCAGATGGTTTTCATAAATCAACTGCACATTTCAGACGTAGTACTAATATTAAAAACAATAGCAGAGCTCATCTCAATCCTGTTTAAGTGGGAAAAGCCTAGAATCAAAACTGATACTGCTTAGTTACAGACGTTGTAAACAAAACACAGACAAACATCACAAAAAGAGAAACTAATCTAGCACATGAAAAGGTTATCGAAAGAGCAACGCAATTACGATTTCACGGATTTAGCAATTGCAATTGCGAGCTACATAATAAGTGTAAGGGAACGCTCGAGCGATAACTAGTGGATTTATTTAAATCGCCCATTGACGTTACGCGTTTACACAGGGAATTATAGATTACCACTGTTCTGTTTCAGCCGCGTTTGCCAGTATTTTCTGCGTCATAAAGTACGAACACTTTTGTTAAAGTGGTGATATTTTTTGTATATTTATGAATGTGTATGGTGCAAAGTGATGCCGTTTTTTTTTCGATGTTCTTTTTAAGCTGGGAAATGTTAGGGTGGTAAACAAAAACTTTCCCTTATCTTCGTGTTAGTTTTGAATTGATGAGGATTAAAAAAAAGAATATTATTTGACTAGCGTAAGAGCTCTTCTCTAGTGTCAAAACGAAAGATAAAAGATTAGTTAGGCTGTGCTAAAAAGATAAAAACCAGTGAACAAGTTTTTATTTACATTTTGTTATAATGTCTATATCCGACTAAGTATAATAATCCTATTGTTCATATTTTTATTGAATAACTAGCTTTGGCCACTTTGGTTTGCTTTGGTGGGACTCGTGTCAAAAACCATACAGATCGATCAACCATGGTTACGCAACGCTTACCGTGGTCGATCTGTGGATGGGCTACCATCCATTTCATTCCGAGACCCCTTCCTGCCTCGGAAAGCACGTTATGCCGTTGGTTCGAGTTGTCATTCGTAGATCTTTGGCAGTCGTAGTCAGAAGACAGCAAACTTGACAACCAGTCTTACAAAAAAATTTCGTGATACTAGGTTGTGGAGGTCAGACAGGCAGTCGCTCCATACAAAACACTGGTATTCAGCTGCATCCCTTTAGACTAGAGGCAGCAGCAGATGATGAACTAGGTTTGACCCACGATTTCGTCTCTGTGAATGTCGGTTATCACGAACACAGACTAAATCACGAATTAAAAAGTAGCCTATGTCCTTGCCTTCAGGTTTAAGTTTACCCCTTACCATTACCATTACATATTTCATCGGTTAAGTGCTTTAGCTGTAAAAGCGTGACGGACAGACGGACAGGCCGAGTTATTTTCATATGTAAATAGTCTTGAGCATCGACGCCGAGTTGCTGGCCTGTCGGTTTTGTATCGATTGCATTTTGGGGAGTGTGCGACGGAATTGCATAATTTAATTCCGCCGAGCCCGTTTCATCATCGGACCACAAGACGTACGGCAATGCGCCACCGGTACATGGTGGACATCCCACCCACACGCACAAAACGTTTTGGGAACACATTCATTGTGCGTACTGCTAAGGAGAGAAATTACCTGCCTGAGTCTGTGTTTCCTGATAGCTACAACCTGGGAGTCTTTAAATCAAGAGTGAATAGGGTACTTCTAGGCAAGCGTGCTCCATCTTAGACCGCATCAGCGCTTTCCATCAGGTGAGATAGTGGTCAAACGTATGCCTACCAATTGATTAAAAAAATATGCATATCGCAAGACTAGAGCCCTGGCACAAAAAGGCGGGGTCGCGGCAGACCGAGGAGAAGATGGCGGGACGCTTTGGCAAGATCAGGCACAACATCGAGAGAAATGGAGGAAATGGGGAGAGGCGTTTGCCCAGGAGTGGGGCAGTAAAGATAAGCAAAAAAAATTATACGAAGGAGCCTTGTGTGTGGTCGCGAATAGCACCACCCCCTTTCCACCCGTGGTTGTTGTAAAAAGCGACATAAGGATATTGATCAGAGGATGGGCAGCAGCGTCCTTCTGAGTACCATAACACCTACTGCGATTGCTAACATGCATCGGCCAAGTATGGCGATTCTGACTGAATTCCCCTCTTGGGGGAGACCTGTGGGCATCTAAAGATTGACATGATGATGATATGAAGGAGTAAGAGAGATATGTTGGAGAGAAAGAAAGAGGAGGTCGTTACCCGTGGCATTCAAAAATTGTTTTAAAAAAACCTACGAACTAGTATCGAATTAAGAATATCCAGCCTCTGCTGGTTTCTCATCCAGTCAGTGCAAATTATATTGCACTGAGTGCACTACACGTGAAATCATGGTCGATGACCGAACGAAATGCGGAATGACTGTTCAGAGTTAACAATTGTATTCGAATGGCGTACAACATTACAGTAATGAACGCTACTCGATGACCTTCGTGTTACCCATTTGTGGTTGTTAACATGGTCATTAAAAGTGGTTGCGTTTTCAAATTACCGATATTATGTTACTTATCTCTGATTAAATATAAACAGTGTTATAAACACAGTGTTAGAATAGAATACAATATATTTATTGTAAAACATGAATACACATCAAATAATTTGTGCAAGGTCTTAAAACAGTTTACACAACAAACTAGGTATGAAATTAAAATAAACTTATTCCTAATGCTAATAAAAAAATGGGAAAGTAGTATTGTCACTAACGATTTGAGGGTCGAATTGGGATAATATCACATTGCGTCGTTCTTATCTTAGAGTTCGGTACACGATGAGCTGAGACTTCGAGCTTCAGACAAGTAAGGCGTAAGCGTCAGATGACGTCACCGTAAGACTTGTTGTTCATGTGTGCGTGAGACTAGTACTGATAAGAGCTCACATGTTTACACATCAATTCTCGTAAGTAACTTGACACTCATTTGTTTTTTTTTTTATTACTGGTTTATATTTGAGAAAAAAGTGGTTTAGTTATATTTCCAAACTGAAAAGTACCTACCCTAATTAATATGGAAAAATAATTCGTCCATTTTGTATGATCTTCTATAATTCATGATAACTTTGCATTTACTCCAAAACTATAACTATTGAGAGGCTCGTAGCCAAATAAAACCCGGATATAAATACGGATCGACCGGTCATGGTTAAGCTACGCTTGCCGCGGTCGTTTCGTGGATGGGTCGTTCCCTGCATTTCATACGGAGACCTTTCATTGCTTCGGAAAGTGAGTAAAACCGTTGGCCCCGGTTGTCATTCATAAATCTTTGTCAGTCGTTATAGGATGATAGTTGCAAGGAAGTATGACCACCAGTCTTTACCATTGGGTATCGTGTTACCCGGTAACCAGGTTGTGGGGTTCAGATAGGCAGTAGCTCCATGTAAAACACTGGTATTCAGCTGTATTCGGTTAGATTGGAAGCCGACTTCAATACAGTTGTGAAAGGGCTAAGCAGATGATGATTTACACCAAAAACACAATAACCTAATTGCATTTGAACATTATTAAAATTAATGTTACAAAAGCGGGAACTCATTAAGATTTTTAATTAATTTCACAATGTTCATATTACGTGGCACTGCATAACATAGGTAAATGAATTTTCCCGACAACCTGTATGTCAAACACAGGGTAATACACAGGACGTTTGCGGAAATACGGGATGCGTATGTACGAAGTATGTCCGTGTTTAGGAAGCTCTCATAACAGGCTACTTATGTAGCCTGTTATGAGAGCTTCCTAAACACGGACAGATAAGAGAGAGAGTATTATCTTTAGCATTATATTGTTTTTTTATAAGTATTACATTCAGCAATGATGGACCGTTTGCTAAGGTCGTATTTTTTTTTACTTTTTAGATATAAGACTGTTCACTTTTAAGACACGGTTGGCGCATTGGCTGATCGATTGGTTACTGAGCTGCGTATCGCAGGTTCGTTTTCCGCACGAAATAAATACTTGCATGGCCTACAGGTAGTTGTTCCGGGTCTGGCTGTTTATGAATGTGAGTTTATATGTTTGTAAACGCACCCACGACACAGGAGAAATACCTTGTGTGGGGCAATGTTTACGCAAAAATTAATCTATGTTACTCTTATGATCGGCCAGTCAATTAACGAACGTTTTTGAAGCAGTTATAATAATTACTGAGAATAATTATGCTAAGGCGTTGTCCTAATAGACCGTGACTACGCGATCATCCCTTCCACCCGCTCTCCGACGACACAACGCAATTATCGCGCGAATTCAATTAGGACACCTATTGGACATCAGTATGTTTGATCGCGCGTCCGTACGAACTTAGTTCGCGCGAAGAGATAATAAACATTTTAATCGCGCGAATGCCATTTAGGACACCTTTTCTATATCAGAATATTTGATCGCGGATACATCCGACTAACATTCGCGCGAACTTGCGATGATCATGTTGCAGTGTAGGACAACACCTTAAAGTACACTTCATCCTAGCCTCACTAACTTAGTTCTATGAGAGTATTCAAGTATAGTTTCTACATATGCGTCCCGGGCAGGCACTCGTATGAAGATGAAAGCTTGGGCGAGTGTGCTCCACGCCTAATAACAGAGATTCACAATTACTGACACACTAATTAGTAGTTCGCGAAATTAACGATGAAAGGTTCGACGAAATAACTAAAATGTCCGAAATAAGTTGTTATTTCTTATTGATGTGTTTTGTTTTCGGGTATTTATTGGTATTGAAGGTAATGAGTGTTTCGGAAGAGTATTGTTATTATTTTATTGACTTGCGCGAGGTTTTATAGTGTTTTTTTAAATAATTGTCTGAAATAAATGAGTTCGTACAAGGAACTGAAAAATAAAATAGTATATCGAGTATAACCTCTTTTTTCATGTAATCAATATATCAGTTCTGTATGTCTATTTTGTTACAATCTCCCTCGGTGAACACCTAAGTGAAGTGAGCTATCATCATCTATCCCGATGACAGGGATTTTCAAAACACTACAATTTGATGACAGCTCATATCACCTAGGTGTTCACCGAGGGAGATTGTAACAGAATAGCACTGCTGTTATGTTTTTATTCAAATACTGGTGATAAAAAATTGTTGAAGAGAACGGATTTTGTATTTTGTTAATACTGTTTTTAAATATATCATAATAATATTTTCGTAATTTTGGCTCTGTATTATATTCTGATACTGTATATCCTGTTGGTTTATCCAACAATAATATACAATATAAAACATAATATTTTGGCATTCGTCCTGAAAGTTAACTCTGATGTCCAATTTCGTAAAACGCTATGAAAGGATTGTCTTCGGTTTAAAAAACCATATCAAAAAATTATACTTTTACTCTGTCCCTAAATCAAGACTAAATATTTCTAAAACTGTAATTTTCTCAGAATAATCTTCTCACAGCATTATTATATTGCTCTGGGAAAAACGCGAAAACATGAAGTTTTCGTCACGAAACGAATACACGCTCTTAATCTGAAAGAAGAATAAACTTAACATTTTAGTTTCCTCTCCGGCACTGCATCATAAGTTCTAAGTTAATTAAAGTAGTAAAACAACTGACCTTTGCCTAAAAAGCGTACTATAATCAAAAACAGATGACAGTGACACAGGACACAAATGTTTTTTTAACGTTCCCTTTTATCAATTTTCCACGATATTTTACACCACAAACAATTTATTTTGACAGATTTGATTGTCAATCGCCCATTTTCGCTTTTTACGTGGTATGATGTGATTTGAGGTTAGTAAATTATTTTATTAATTTCTCTTAAATCGCGCAGTTTCGTTAATGAGAGTGTTATAATCGGGAACAAACCCCTACCAACTTCAACACTTTTTAGCCCCCAACCTCTGGTTCCCGATTCTAGATCCAACCTATTTAATTTTATTATAATTATCACATAGTTCGCAGAACTCACAAAATTTCTGCCAAAAATAACCCCCATATTCAAAACCAATGACGTATTCAAAATAGACGCGTCATACACGAACATTAGTACACTTTAAAACGGCGCAAACTTTTATATCTACATACCAGTAGGCACATACAATTATTATACAGTGCGAAGAAAAGGACAGAAGCATAGAGCGTATACCTGTTAGAAAAAGATAAACATACATATTTTGTTACGTCAGTTATGTGTGAATTACGAACGATACTGACGTATAGCCGCGACACTGTGTGGTACGTGACTAAGTGAAACCCCGGCAATTGCCTTGCTTTAATATTGCCATTATTGAGCGCGGGTAACGCATCTAGGTGTATAATATCATTGTTCAAAACTCATTTTTTTTTACAATACGCGTGCGTGTTTGGTTCACAAAAATTCATGATTATATTAACCAAATTTCAATTTAATTGGTCATCTAAATTCGGATATTATCTATGGCAGACGGACAGACAGGCACACGAGCGATCCCATAAGAGTTCTTTCATTCAGACGTACAGAACCATATAAACAAAAGACAAACTAAACTTAATCTACTTCGCGCCATCAACGAGAAGGTGTTACTTTTTAAGCGTTCTTTTGTTTCTCATTATAATGAGCGGACATAAAACAACAATCAAATGCTAAACAAAAGATGAGGTAATTGGTTTTCTGTACAAACCTATGTAGTGCACATTCGCTGTCCCCGCACAGAAACGACGTGGCGAGCTCATAAAACCTTATCTGTACCCTTCGTGGAGCGTTCCTATTGATTTTGCTACTTGCCACTCGCAGAAATTATTGGGCGAGTAACTTTTAGTTGCAGTTTTTTTTAATATTAGATTTTATTTTAATTTGCCTTCAGAAGTTAAGTTTAATATATCATGAAAGTGTTTAAAGTGGGATAAAAATATAATAATGCTAGAAAATAGGTATATTTTTTACATGACATTTATAACCATGCGGTGGTTATAAACGTCATGTAAAAAATAAAAAAATACCAATAAAAAAAATATATTTTCATCTAATAAGTTCATGAGGCAGGATTTTAAAACTCGCATCATGAAAAAATCAAACACAGGTTGGGCAGGCAACGTCTACCCATAACAAGATACTTAGAAGTATTTTAATCACCGCCTCTTTGAGCGAAACTAAAGGTAAATTGGTTGTATCTCCAATCAATGTAAGTAATTCAGTGTATTTATTGTTAGCTAGTTCTTTAATAACAAATTGCCAAACCGTTGTTTACATTACATTACCTAAGTGAGCAGCTTATGCGAACTCTTTTTACAAGCTTTCATTTAACTTGCACTGTTCGTATGTATGTAAGTGGTCGCTTCAAAATTGGCAAACCATTTTTCGACCATTTATTGGCATTCATTGAAATTAGAAGTAAACCACTATACCTGCCAAAATTGGTTAATTTAAGGAACTTTGCTATTAAACTAGCGAATAATTAAATAATTAACTGGGACAACTAATATAAATACATAGAAAATTATAATTATCATGTTACTCAATAATTGAGCGGTAGATGATGATAATACCAAAAGAAATCGACCACAGCTATCAAAAATTCAATTGATTACGTTAAATAAATAAATATGTCAAGTGTGCCATATTACTATCCAGTGATAACAATTCAAAGTAGGTATAATCAAAGATAGAGATAAATTTTAAATGAAATGTTTTTCTAAAATTATTATAATTTTTTTTTTTCAGATGCATCGACGTGGCCTATTCCGCTATGGCAGAACTACTTATACCCCTATATTGAGTCACGGTGCTTTAGATGGACATAATTTACAGTTAAAGTGGAACATTAATTAAATGTTGAAGATATTTATTGATTTAAATATTATGTAAAATGACTTCTATAACAACTTTTCACACTGAGAGATATTGTTACAGATGTAAATAATAATATAAATAAAACTATTTAGTACCGTAACAACATTATATATTCTTAACATGTATGTGATATACATAATTAAATGTTTTCATAGCCAGCATCCTAGTTCTTGTCGGATTCGCAAAAAAACGATCTCCTTTCAACAATATTCATTGTATAATCAATGAGTAAAAAGTTATCATATCCCCATTGCTTCAAAACCAGTTGCAACTTTTCCGTGACCAAAACCCGGACGGGTCGAGTCAACTTGCCCGTTCAAACGTGCCAACGCGTCGGGGATTGAAGTACCAGCAACAATGACGGTCTTTGGCTTTTGTAATACTTTATTATGTGCCGGCAAAGATCCCCTGACAAAACTTTATTGGAACATCGAGTATGAACACTCGGCCTGATATGAGACTATGAGACACTAGTTATAATAGAGTGACATTATTCGATAGATTTTCATGACAGAAGCCATATAGAGTCATGATTTATGTAAATGGTTTTCCCCTTTGCGGGAATGTTTATATTATATTTATGGGGTAAATTGTATCTTGCGTATAATTTATTATTGTTTTTAATATCTTCGTAACTTTATGATTCTACCAATTTTATTTCTTTAGCCTCTGTATCATCTCGTCATCTCTTTACTTCTTTCTTTCGAACAGTATTATATTATATTTTTAAAGAAACTTAAAGCAGATTTGAACACAGACATATTATTTGCTACGTCATAAATGGAAAATGTTTTTTTTATCTGATGAGTATATAAGGAACTGGAGACACTTCTTGAAAATTCAAAAATAACCACTCAGGAATATACAATTATTCTTCAAAATTATTAGATTTACTCAACCTCTTTTCAGTGTGAATAATGACGAGAATTGCGACTCAAATTACTCACTGTCATAATATTGTATTTATATGGTAACGGACGATGTTTCGTCGTCGACGTCGAGTTGAGCGCACTTCCTACTGTTTGACCTGTTATTTAGGGTTCAATACATCGGAACGATGCTCACTACGTGATTTTGCTGGAGCAAAGTCAAAATACCATTAAAAAGCATATTTGAACGTGGCCAACCCCTTCGAAAAGGTAGTTTTGAATAGAAATGAATGGGCAATAAACAATATGTTTCTTAAAAGAGGTTGACTGAATTTTGACCTCGATTACACGGTTGGCGTAATGGTTAAGCGATTGACTGCTGTGCTGCGTGTCGCTGGTTCGATTCCTGTACGGAACAAATATTTGTATGGCTTAGGGTGTTACCAGACCAATCGATCGATCGTCGATCGACGGCATCGATCGATGGTAGAATGAATTAGCCAACGTCGATCGATAGTGTCTACCAGACCAATCGATCGATTGTCAAACGACGATTGATCGATAGTGGAATGACTTAGTCGACGTCGACCGGGCTGCTTGATTATTATTAGTGATGGATTATAGCCGGAGTTAATCGATCAACGTCGACCGATGCCGTCGAACGGTATCCGTCGATCAGCCTACCACACCAATCGATCATTGTCGATCGATAGCATCGATCGATGATCGATCGATTGGTGTAGTAGATAGTGGTTCCGGGTCTGGCTGTTTGTGTATGTGAGTGTATATGTTTGTAAACACACCTACCATACAAGAGAAAATCCTAGTGTGGGGCAACGTTGTTGAAAAAAAAATACTAACTTTTTTAAAATATATGTTATACAAAATTATAGATTTTAATGTTATCAGCTTTGATCAACCCTCACAAAACATATAATTGATTTATGAATTTTAATCAAATGGGTATGCCTTACTTGATAAAAAGAAAATGTCCTCACAATCAATCTGCTATTAATCCTCCTATGAACAATAACATTTTACGAGCAGGATAAATATTTTTGTCAATCTGCCTAGCCATTTCCCAAGAATGTCAGGGTCGGCTTCCAGTCTAACCGGATGCAGCTGAATACCAGTGTTTTACATGAAGCGACTGCCTATCTGACCTCCACAACCCAGTTTCTGGGTAACACGATACCAGAATGTTTGACTTCTGATTACCTATTTTTATCATTAATAATTACATAATTAAAAGAACTCAAAGCTAGCTAATAGTTTTCATAACTCCCCCGTATGAACCGATGCACTCTTGTCATGTTACAACCACCATTGACTGGTCATTCCTCCTACTGCCGCCAAGTAGTCTAGTCGAATACGATATAATGTTACACTCCAGTGGAATCGCAAAGGTAATCTCGACACTTGTCTTAACTTACCTACTTATTGAACCCTGAACACACCATATTTAGTACTAACCAAACAGTTTCTAGACTACGATGAAAAAATACTTAGGTAATAGACACTACAGTTTTTCTTGCAGCTTCTTTTGCGCGTCTATTTCCTGAGTGAGAACCTGGTTGATTTTTTAGGATTGTGGTATCTCTGGAAGTGATTGCAGTTCGTAAAGTAATAGCCTGTTGCCTGGTAGTTGGTCGGTTTTCTATTCAATCTCTCATAGAAGAAATAAAAGTGTTTGCAAGATACAGTTTTAAAAAACAAATAAATATAGCAGAATGTAATTGAACGCAATATTTTAGGAGGTGAAAAAGTAAAAAGAGTGGGTCCGGTTCGAACAATAACCGTAGACTTTAAGTATATAAAGATTAGAATTAGTGTTCTTTATTGGGTTTATCAATTAGTTGTTAAGAACGTCTAGAGTAAAGTCAAAAGAAAATGGCTTCTATCACCATTTTCGTAAACGGCCACAGTTTTTTTAAATATTATCAGATAGGAGAACACTACTGCCCACCCTCTACCTTTACTCTCCTTTTATATAGATAATCTTGGAAATCTGATTAGCTAGTCAGTAACTCACACATACCGTTTTTCACACAATTTAATTCTCAATTTCAATCCCTCAAAATCAGGTCCACCTAGGTTGGGGATCACAGTCTTAAATAATATACCTATGTTTATTTTAATAAGTTACACTAAATACACCATTGTATTAGCCCAATATGGTGGTTTTTAACAGTAAATAATAAATAAATTCTTATTCTTACTGTAATAAGATAACCAAATGTTTTCAAAGAACAAACGAGACAGGTACAATCACCCACAAATACCACTTAAAAATTATTACACTTTATTTACTCCATCTCATCTGAAATGGACAAGAATTAATTACTTAGAAATGTTAGCATACCCAAGACGACACTCAGTGAAAGATGTACAGTTGTACACAGTTCCATTTATCACAGAAATGGTCTACCCAACCCTAATTAGTGATTGGAGTAGAGTGAATCAATGATTTCCGAGTGTTTTAAATCTCTGTTAGCCGTTCACGACCCCTAATTAATATGCGAAGTTTTGTATACTTCTTTATACACTGCAGAATTTTGGGACTGGTTTGTAATTTGTAATTTATTTTGTAATTTATTTGCAAAAGCGTTTTTTTTTCTAACTAGGTAAGTACCTATACCTATTTTGTTTAATTTCCTGGTATGTTAAAAAATCATAGGATCTATTCCAAATTAATTGTGACTATAGCATGATTTTTTGATGATAACACCCCGAGCTTTTTTTAATGTTACGCGTTTAAGGTTAAATTTTAAGGATAAAAATAAACAAACTACTTAATTAAGTAAATGCCGTACTGATCGATCAGTCATGATGGTTAAGCTCCGCTTGCCGCGGCTAGTCCATGGATGGGTGACCTTAGATTTCATACCGAGACCCCTCCGTGACTCGGAAAGCACGTAAAGCGGTTGGCCCGGCTATCACTCGTAGATCTTTGACAGTCATAGGTACTTAGTCAGAAGCCAGAAAATGTGTCTCAACCAGTCGTACCAAGGGGTATCGTGTTACTTACTCAGGTACTTGGTTGTGAATGTCAGATAGGCAGTCGCTCCATTTAAAACACCGGTTTTCAGCTGCATGCGGTTAGACTGGAAGCCGATTCCAAAATAGTTGGGAAAATGCTAGGCAGATGATGATGAAATAGGTGTGTCTCGTGTATCGAATCTTAAATTACACGTGTCTACTTCTGATCCTGTTTTTCTTATTATATTTTATCCAAAGAAAATTAAGGGAACTGAAAGTATATACAATACTAGCGGGCCTGGCAGACGTTGTCCTGCCCTTAAAATACTCGCCTGCAGCGCCATCTACCTATTCCCATTAAGTATCTAAACCATTCTCGAATCCACTGGAACACACACAAAAAAATTCATCAAAATCGGTACAGCCGTTTAGAAGGAGTTCACTTTCATACACACGCACAGAAGATTTTTATATATAAGATATATATTATACATAAATATATTTATATAAGTAGGTATATATTATATTAGTTATATATTTTTGTTTAAGTAGTTTACCTGTTTTGTTATATTTTTTAAATGCACCTGCCGTGTTATCTCTTCACCACCCTTGGTTGACTGGTAGAGAATGCCTAGGCATTAAGTCCGCCTTTGTGCATGAAGTGTAAATAAATTAATAAATAAAGTATTTTGAATAGCTTCTCATCTTATCTTACTACCGTTAGAAACGAGAAAGTTTGTGATTAGATAGATGCCTGAATGTTTGTTACTATTTAGCACGGAATTTTAAATTGTTATGCTTTTTATCTTCAATAATAAAACACTTTATGTACAATATTTACACGAATAATAAAAATGAAAACCTATAATTATTCAAATAAAAAAAGATTAACACAATACGGCATCAAAAAATTCTGGGAATGTGCCCAAGAGACCGATGACGGTGTGACGGCTTTGCCACTTGGAATGGCAATGCTTAATCTCTGACCAAGGTACCAGCTGTTGGATCACGCCAAGTGTCAACCAACCTTTTGGAGTAGTTATACATAGAGTTTTTATTAATTTATCCTCTTTTTGCATTGCCGTGGGACATTTTAGGACTATAAGATTAAGAGTACGGCTATGGCATATTTCTGATGTCTACGCAGACGGCGGGCGTGGCAAGTGGCAGCTAGTACTTATTAAAAGTGTTTAGTAGTAAGCAATAAAGGAAATTAGAACTATTTGATTAGAATAAGATGTTTAAGTATGTAATTGGAATACGACTGAAATATTGAAAAATTGTTTTAACGTAATATAAGCCACTAATAAACTTGCAGGACGTGAGAATACAAAAAAGGCGTCTAAATTATATTAAAAACGCGAGTAAATGGAGTGATGTGTGCTGAGTTTTACGGCAGTAATAACTCATAAGTCATGGAAGTAATGTGCGTGAAATAGATTCTGCGCGCCCTCTCGCAAATTCTAGAAGAAATGTTTAAATTCAGCCTGCGCGACCCGCTGGCTTGGAACGCTAAATTAGCCTGCCACACCGCAGATCGCGTTGTTTGAAATATTATGTGAATGATATGAGTATCAGCTTCAACGTGTTTTATGTTGACATATTTTATTCGCATTATTTTTTGGAATAGCTGCGAATCTTTTTTATGCTTTGTTATGTAAGTTTTAAGGTAGAAACTTGATAAAACTAAGTATGTAAGATGGAGTTATAGTAGGTATCTTATTTGATTTTTTTGTTAATTTGGTCAAGTGAGGATACAAATTGCACTCAAAATCTTATGTTTTTTTTTTATATTTTTGTAGCTTATCTGTAACGACATTTAAAATATCTTTAAAAAACTAAATTTGCTAAAAAATATTTATTTACTTAAAACATTTATTTTATAACATTGTGATTAAACATTAAAATTATTTTTATTCAGTTGGCATGTTTTCAGTTAAGTTAATATAATTTAATTTTATTATAAACTCGGGTATAATAGAAATTATCTAAACATGATTTTGATAAATATTTAGTGCCCCTGTGGGTGCAAGTCATCATAACAACTGATTTGAATTTTATTCAGAGTAGTCTAATTAGTTCTATTTTTTTTTCATGAATATTGAAAGACAGAATATCATTAAAAAATTTAAGAGCACTCAAAAACAGTGTATCTTGTCATCTACTGTCTTTAATTTCTTCGAAATTCCTAGGAAAAATGTGTATCTAATATACTGCCTACTACCTATACAGGTAGTAGGCAGTATATTAGGTACACATGTTTGACCATGACATGTTCGAACTGATAATACTATCAGTTCGAATGATCACGAAGTAGGCCCTTACATAGTAAATATGGACCTTCTAAAACTATTCAAATGTCCTCTCCTATTTGTCGCTATTCATAAACGAAAAATATCAAATAACTCAAAAAATATATTTCAGGTTAAATTGGGTATTTTGCATAACTCACATTCCTATTAAATACCCACCACATTTATATTCATCAACATAATATTGAAACATTTCACCCTAATTCGCTAAAAAGGTATTGTGTAAATTGGCAACGACGGCGTATTTCGCGTCGAAATCAATTCGTGAATGTTGAAAAACCACAACAAATTGAAATATACCGAGACCGGCAATGCTCGCAATATTATTAATTGATTAAAGTACACACAATGCGAATATTTTGATCTGTTTTATTGTAGGTACACACTATCCTATAATCAAACAGATCAAAATAATCGCATATTCGTCTTATAATATCAAAATTATGTATGTGGCAGCCGTGGCAGGTACTGCGGAAGTTTTGACCTCCCCGTGATGCTTTTATTTACTATAAGTATTTTATTAAACACTGATTATCAATATATTGATTTATAGATCCATTATTTTGTATACTCTAATGAATAGACTTGAGATTGGCCGCAACTCATCTAATCTTAAGTGATGATATGATCTAAGGTGGAGCATGTTTTACTACGTTGAACCGGTTCACTCGTGCCTTGAAGATACCCAGATTATACTTATCAGGGAACAGAGAGGCGGGCAGTAAATTCCACATTCTGGCTGATACTGATGGCAGATGGATCATCCTATCGGACTGTCAAACCCTTCTTCCTTTATTTTAGAACATAGTTTATCTCATTACTTATTTGAATAAATAAACTATGTCATACTCAAACCAGTCACAATCTCTATAGTATCATCATAAGTATAAGGTAATTAATTTGAAAAACACGACCCAATTCGTTTTGAATTAACGTAACGTAAGAAAATAAAGCTATTATTATTAATTAGGAGAGCTATTACATTTTCATCATTAACAAAACGATGAGACGTTAAAGAGACGAATGTTCAAAGTAAGTAACAATCTTAAAGCAAACTTCAGTACGTTACCAAACTATATCAACACTCAATATCTACTGCCCATTAAACCAGAAATCTAACCGAAGAAGTTGATATATGCCAGTAAAAGTTAAAACGGGCTAAAAAGGCCGGAGCGATCATAAAAAAATCCGCGCAGAATAACGGCGCGACGGAGCGTTGGCTCTGAAGCGGCCATGAATAATCCTTGCGTCAGCACCACGCGAGCTCACTGCCCAATTAAAAACGTACTCTTTCCACGATTTTTAGCTTAGAATATTGTATAATAAGCCAATAAAATACCCCACTTAACGCCCTCCCAGCCCCGTCGCTATGAAATATGCACTTCTCAACCTCATTATGGCAAGCTGAAATTAAATGCAAGAACTACGACTGGGACGTCGCTTACAACTTAACTAATTGAAATTTAACGTTTTCATTTTTAATATTTTTCATACGAGTTGTTTGTATTGAGATTGAGATTAAGGTAAATCTGGAAGAAAAGTTAAGGATAAGTAGGTAGTTGAGGAACCTTTCGTGTATTTGAAATTGTTAAGTATTGTGCTGCCTACAACTCTTTAACCTGAATCAATGCGTTTTATAAAACAGTTACAGGCATTTTTTATTTCCTGCAGTGTTCATCGTAATCATCATCTGCCTAGCCTTTTCCTAACTACGATGGGCTCTGCTTCCAGTCTATCCTGATGCAGCTGCCAGTGATTTACAAGGAGCGACTGCCTGTCTGACCTCCACCTCCAAAACCATTTCTTGCGAAGAATCACAGGAGCCCCTTTTTACCTTTGCAACGAGAACCTCCATCTCGATTTAAAAATACCCACATCCAGCATGAAACGCTCCGCCAAGCGGTTCTTCGACACTGCTGAGAAACATTCTAACCCTTTGATCGTATCGACCGCCCGGTACACTCCCTCTCATATTAGTAAGACTCGACGACCGAGACATACTCTGACCGACCCTGACGATGCTATTACTCTCCTCCAGGAGAGAAATAAGGCCACCAGTACAGTTAACAAACACAGACACAGACCGCCGTCATTCCGTCCTCGCCGCCGAGGCACGTCGCGACGACCCCGTACGTCCCCTCCCCGACCCTTGCTCGTGCCAGCCAGCGCAGCTGAGCCTGTAGTTTTAAATTCGTCCCTAAATAATGGAAATCCGATCCAGCCTGTCCCTTTGCTGTCCTCTCCCAGCGACGCCCTAAGCCGAGGCTCGTACCCCACAGGGGGTGCCCTTAGCGTGTAGTCGCTTAGTTTGTAAGTTATTTAGCCCTGGCTGGAGGCCCTAAAAATAATATTTTTTAAGGCACCACAGGAAAGTCCGGTTAAGCAGCCGACAACCTCCAAGGTCAACATGTCAGATGCCATTCCAAAAAAAAAATGTATGAACTCCACAACCCAGTTGAAAACGAAATCAGGGTATGCAGGGTAAAACGATATCCCTTGGGGTATTGTCTTGTTTTCCATAAAATCATTTGTACTATTATTGTTTTCCATAATCGTCCCCCGTCATAATATTTACTTGCACTATTATCATTTAAACTAATAACGTTTGTCATATCAACTTATTAGTCATAACTTTCATTTGCCATAAAATTAGTTGCCATAATAACATATGTTATAATCATTAGTTTCTATAAGTAACACATTACATAATCGATACTTCACATAAGCAACATTTAATATAATTTAGAAACGTTTATTGTTTTGTACAAAAATTAATGTCATTAAGGCCACCCACTAATCAAATGATTTATTACAGTATTCAATCTTTAGACAATAAAAAGTTAGTAAAAATCGAAACGGGTAGATTAGGTTAGGTTGTGACCACACAACGCGCGAAGGCAGGTGAGCGTAGCGAGCGTGCCGCGGCAGCGGCCGCCTATCGCCAGATGTCCTCAATTGCGTAGCAAATAATATTTAGACATTTGTTTTGGCATAAATTAAATTCGCATAATGTGCAAATCTATTGTGCCACGCTAAAGTATTGTCTTAAAAAAGCAATAAGTTGTGCTACAAAAGTTAGTGACAAAAACGAATCGCTGCAAAACCGACTCCACGTAGTCTTCTCTGCCCCACACCTAGAATGTAATCTAATACCGCGTAGGCGCGTAGGGGCGAGGCGGGCCGCGAGCTGAGGAGCAGGTGGTTTTAACGCTCGCCACCGTGACTGAGGGTGGCTGACGCAGCCGGCCGAAGCTTCGGTGGTAAGCGTAAAACACATCTGCGACGATAAGCTCGCGTGGGACCGCCGGAGCCCCGTAGTGCCGGAGCCGTGACAGAAACCATGCCTGCTGCATGTTTCATGCTGCATGCTGCTGCATGCTTGCTTGCTGCACGCATGATGTATGCTTGTTTACATGTTTGCGTGGTTATTGCATGCATGGTAAAAATATGTTTTAATATCATTATGCGTAAATAAATTTATGCTTTAGAATGTTAAGCTTAATCATTATTATAATTAGAAAAATTATGCGTAAGCTGTTATACGTAAATAATGTTATTGCGAAAATATAATTAGGAGAAACAAATGTATGCTAAGTTATATTAGGTCTTAAAATTTTATGCAAATGGATAGAGAAGACTTATTTTTAGGTTTCCTTGTGATTAAAAAATCTGTATCTGTTATCATGATCATAACATCAACATTGCAGGCGGTTTACTGAACTAGCATTGTTGTACTAGTATGGACAATGGTGAATAAAACTTATGGAAAACGAAATTATTGAAAATAAAAATTTTTGCAAATAAATTTATGGATTAACATTATTAAACATTAGTAAACCATCCCTTGGTTAGACCGGTTGTTAGACCTTTTAGCCTCTGACTACCTATATATACGACTGTTAAGGTCTACGAATGACTGGCGAATATTCGTACTACGGGAGCTGTTACATACATATAGCTCATCCCGCAACGAGGGCAGTGTGTTCCTGCAGTGTTATTCTGTAAAATATATCCCGGTTAATTTTAGTGAAGTTAGTTTGAGTTTAATATCCCATAGAATCAAATGGAATGACAGCTCACTGCAAACTCACTTTAACTTCATTCACCGAGGGAGATTTTTACAGAATATTATATTTTCATCTTAATTATGTATAGTATGTATGTGTGTCATGTGCTCGCTATACATGTAGGTACATGCTGATTAATCAACGTCTTCAGTTTAAGTACATTACGTATCTATGTGCTAAATGCCAGCGATTACATAGTAATGTGTATATACCATAGGCTTCGATCAGACACATCGCTACATAATCAAATTTCACACTCTGTAGGAGTAGCTAATCTGTGCATATCCCTGGCTTTGACATCGCATCCTGGGTGATTCGAGTATGAACGGCAAGTACATACGTTGTGTAAACTTAGCTTGATTACATTGAACTTACCCGAGGGTTGGTTACTGAGACAGCTGGTGTGTTTGAAATGTTTTTGACATTCCTTAGGCACATGTAATACTTGTACCGTAAGTATTACACGTGCTTCAGTAATCTAAATAATACCTGTTGATCTTTTGTTGAATATGGGTAATTACAAAAATATATACTACCTACGCAGACCCTGCCCTATTTCTACAATTTTTAAGTTCTAATGAAAATATCGAAATATCTAAAATAAAATATGTTTTCTATTAGATCACTATATTTTAAACGAAATTTAATAATTCCTAATTAATAATAATTGTTTATTTAATAAAAAGACAATACAAAAAATATCTTAGATTTTTAAATAGAAACACACAATAACACAGTGGTCATTTGCCTGATCTAGGTTGAACCTGTGTTTCAGGTAAACTGACTCACTAAGTGAATGTAATTGGCATAGTTATTATAATTTTATCTGTTTGCCAATCTCTCACATTATTTTCATTAGATAGGAACCTACAGGAAAAATGTGACGAGTCATTTATTGATACAGTGGAAGATCACGCACACAAAATTAAAATAAAAATCTTCAAAATATGCAGAAATGTTGCCAAAATGCTGTGTAAAGGAACTGGTACTTATTTCGCCCCAAAAATCATGAAAGGAACGTCGGAAGCGTCTCCTTTAATTCATCGCGAAAAATTGCCACTTAGGTATGTATATACCTGTAATTTCGATTCAATGTTCTTTGGCGACAGCGAAGGTATATTCTATGCTTTATTAAATCTACTAGCTTTTACCCGCGTTTTCGTCCGCATGATTTTTTTTTACGGATAATGTAGCGTCATATTTATGAAATAATTTGTGATATCGAATGAGTAGTTTCGGAGATTACCAACCTGCTACATACAAACTTACAAACTTTATATCTTTATAATATTATAAGCCTTTGCCCGCGACTCCGTCCGCGTGAATTTTGCTTATCGCGGACATAGGCGTATATAGAGGGGGGGCCGGGTGTTAGGTTTACGATTCGAAATTATAGGATGGACACCTAAGAAACTTCACACAAAAATCATTTACGGACGAGAAATCTACATACTTACATAATATTACATACTATTCGACAATAATTGTTATCTGTTTACATTTATTACGCTATTACTTTATTTACCTGGTAAGAAGTGTATTGTTAGGTATAAATTTAACCCCTTTTTCATAAACAAACTTGCCTCGTACCCTGCGGGTAGAAAAGCTTTTTGGTCCCTAGCTAAATCGGTCAAATCAAACTTCTGTCGTTCCTCAATGCCTCCATTGCTGAAACCTGATGGTTCTCTGGCTCACACTGCAGGAGAGAAAGCAAACCTATTTGATTCTCTATTTGCAGAATCTTCGCATCTTGATGCATGAGACGCAACTTTCCCGACTTTAGCTGGCAGCATGACCTCAATGTCTGATACTCGCTTTCGCCAAAAGGAGGTTTGAAAAGCGTAACGCAAATCTTGATGTGTACAAGGCCACTGGACAGATGGTATTCGAGCTATAGTTCTGAGGATCTGTGCACCTGAATTGTCTCCTGTACTAACACGCCTCTTTCGGCTCTCTCTCGAGACTGGATTAGTGTCGAAGTCTCCTACCAACTATATCCATCTCGGGCACATCCATTATCTGCAAGACAATGGAACGTGTCCTCAATAACAGGCTCCCGGTGTACCTTGAAGCTAATGTTCTCCTCAGTTACCGTCAAATCAGCTTTCGCCGAAATCGCTCCACTGAGGATCTTCTCATGTACGCCACTCACACCTGGAGTGACGCCATCGAGAAATATGGGGAAGCACTTGCCGTCTCCCGGAACATATTTAGCATGATGGCCTAATTAGCAAGCTTCCATCAAATAGCTTGCCGCCTGGTTTCTATACATGGATATCAGATTTCCTGAGAGATCGTTCAATTCGAGTAGTCATCGATGACTGCTCGTCTGATCGAATGGCTATATACTGGTGTCCCTCAGGGCTCGGTACTCTCTGCAATCCTTTTTTGCTGCATATCCATGATATGCTGAAACCCGGTACCCTTGGGTACCGGGCAGATGACAGCACGGATGTAGAGAGTTACACATCCAGTGCACATGCCAATGCGGCTGAAATCCAGTCTTTCCATGGTCGAACGCTTCAACTTGCCCCTCAAGGCAGTCTTCGATTGGGGCGATGCTAATCTGGTCAAGTTTAATGACGCTAAGACCCAGGCGTGTCTTTTCCCTGCCAAGAAGAGGCAATTCCATCTGGCGCCTTCTTTCTGACATGTATCCGTTCCGATCACTGACCATCTTGAGCTTCTAGGCGTTACTCTGACGCCAAATCTTGGGTCATTCATTGAATTCAAGGCCCAATTAGCTGCCAAATAGCTGGGAGTCCTCGCAAAGGTGCGAAAGTACTTTACGTCGGAACAGCTGCTCAACTTATACCAAGCACAAGTTTGATCGTGCATGGAGTACTGTTCGCACCTTTGTGATGGATCAGCTAAATCCCAAATGGAAGCGTTGGAAGTTATTGATAGACGTGCCAAGAAGCTCATTGACAACGACTCTCAGGTTAGGGCTAGGCTCCAGAGAATTGAAAATCGCCTCACTGTTGCTAGTCTATCGCCGCGGTCTTTTGTCGGGTACATTTTGGAGAGTGAGCTTTGGAATTACACAATTTAATTCCCCCATCCCTATTCCATCATCGGAAGAGCAGAGATACGGCGAAGCGTGACCGCTATATGGTTGAAGTTCGACGGTCTCGAACCAAGCGCTTTGACACCACATTTATTGTGCGAACTACCAGACTATGGAATTCACTGCCCGCCTCTCTGTTCTCTAATAAGTATAATCAGGGTATCTTCAAGACACGAATGAACCGGTTTATCCTAGGCAAGCGTGTTCAACCTGAGACCATATTATCACTTAAAATTAGATGAGTTGCGGTCAAACGCAAACTTTTTAGACTAATAAAAAAGCACTAAGTTCAAAACGTCAGTTTACAGTTCATTGTTCAAATATGTGGAACATAACGTTACGTAGCATAGGTAATTCAGAATAACTTTTTAACACTCATTATAAATTTTGACACTACAAAAATCTTTATAATAAATGTAAAGTTATTTATGAATTATGATACTAATCAAATCGCACCTACTCGCTGACAGAACATTGGGTGTCGACTCTGCTTCATCACATCGGCCATGGCATCTCAGGGGCCAGGCCCCCCCTGAAAAATAACTCTAGATACGCCAATGATCGCGGATGCAGACGAAGTTGCGAATTAAAAAACTTTTATGAAACAAGAGACCCGCCTTCAAAAACTAAAAAGTGATAAACGCATAAACGCATGCCTTTAATAAATTGAATCGAAAGTCTACGAGGAAATTGCTTTTAAATGTTGCCGAGTACCTATCTACTTTTATTACATTGCATTAAAAAAAAACATAACTTCAACTAAGTCCTTAAAAACAAAAGAAATCGCTGTATAAATAAAAAAACCGTCACGACACCATAATTTCTTTAACACCTATGATAAATAAATCGTAACCTAAATATTAAAACTAACGGATCAAATGTGTTTTGTTTGTTTTCCTCCAAACGTTCCGATACGGCAACAAGTGGGCTAACACAAACAAATGCTTAAGTATGTTTGTGTTATGGTTCTCACACACACGTCGTACGCGCCGCTTTTCAACCGACTTAAAAAAAGAAGGATGTTCTTAGTTCGACGGTACTTTTTTTTTTAATATTTGTTACGTGATTTCTCCGGCAAAATTGTGAATTGATTTTAAAAAATCTTTTTCTTATGGATAGGGTGGGTATGCCTCAGGGGTGGTCCCATATAAATTTTATCGAAATTGATTCACCACTTTTGAAAAATCAATTAAATTCTAAAAAAATCTACATAAACGACGTTTTAATACTTTCTTCAATCTTTGGAGTACCTCTGTATTAACTGTGTTGCCGCTCTTATTGGATTTGGATGATAAGAAGGTACTAAAAAGTGATAAATAAAAAGATTTTTTACAAAAAAGACAACCGCCTTCAAAATCTAAAAACTGATCAATAACTTTAGCACATTACACACATGACTTTAGATTTGGAAGTCGGTGGCAATTAAAGCCAACAAACAGAACAAAGCCACCGACTTCCAAATCTAAAGTCATGTGGGTAAAGCCTACCACCACCCCCTGCCACCTACTGTGCTAAAGTTATTTATCACTTTTTAGATTTTGAAAGCGGTTGTCTTTTTTGTAAAAAAGCTTTTATGGTAACACTATAATGGTAAAGTTTCTAGTCAGATTTAACTCAGCATTAGGTACTTTATTGTCGTAAAGCTCGTAGTATTTAGATTATATGGTATAACAAATTAATAGATCAATATGACCCTGTCGAGCACAGCAAACTTAGGAGAGAGGAAGAGGGCTTACTAGTAGGTAATTCAAACAATTCAATATTACTTTATACTAACTTTTGCCCGCGACTTCGTCCGCGTGAATGTCGGTTATCGCGAATGCAGACTATACTTTCTCAGAGTTCGAGCTATCTTCATGCCAAATTTCATCAAAATTGGTTCAGCCTTCGCATTTATAATATTATTATGGAAGTATGGATTATTTGATGCGTTTAATTGGGTGTATAATTGTGTATGGTATATTAATAATTATGTCTGTGTATATAATTATATGCATTTCATAGATAATTATCGCGAATACCTACAATCTCGTGATTGTATTAGCTTTTGAATTTGTATTTGTTTTTTTAACGATGCGGCGAAGCGTGATTGTAAGCGCTTTTGAATTTGTATTTGCTTTTGTGGCTTCACTCTCAGTATTCCGCGCGGTCTATCTGCCTTTTATTTTATAATCTGAGGTACTTAATTAAATTATTATACAAATCTTAGAAATATTTAGTTATCTCTGTCTGTCTATTATCTCTGTCTTTGTCTTCTTGGATAAGCTAGTTATTAATTAAAATCGACTTAGCTCAGAAATTAAGTGTGTATCTTCACCCTAATGAAATGGTAGCGGTCGCAACGGAGAAGTTGTAAACAAAATGTAGTAACACATTGCTCTTATGAAGTGATGACAGGTGGTGAGAAAGATCGCGTCTTCCTTAACAGTCATATTTTTTTATCTATCGTTTTTGAATACATGTGTTACCGAATTATTTTGACAAAGCTATTTTAACGTGATTATTTTTCGATTGTGTGCCTTAAGCTTTTGAGAAAATCAACCTAAAAAGTTGCAAAGTCAAAGTCAAATCATTTATTTCAATGAGACTATTATACAGCACATTTGAACGTCATGTAAAAATAATAAAAAGTTGATTCTAGTTGTAGTTGTCTCTTCCAAAATGTAGCAGTTTCTCTTTTCATACTTACTCTTTTCAAAAAAATGTGTAGGTGCAATATTTTGCATTTACAGTTTATAGTTACATACGTGAAGACGATGAACCTAGCATAAAAACACTATATAGAAGTATGTACCAACTAATACAAGATAAAGAATGACAGCTGTATACATAGATAGGTACATAGTGTTCACATACTATTATTTACAATTATTTAAAAAGTAGACAACCACTCCATACATTTCAACAAACAATGAACTAGTGTGTGAACCAAAGCAAGAATTAAATTATAATAATGTTACATACTAACTATAAATTAAGTAGTTTTAATTATTAATCAGTTTGATTTTGTCTAGTCTGTAGATAGTTCTATGGAGCCCGGACTAGCATGTTTACAAGCATTCCTTATCATGGATATAATCCTCTAAATGCAATTTAATCGATAGTAGAACTATCACAAAATATGAAATTACAATTAATGCTATTTAAAGGAATAGATACGGTTAGAAATTAGTATATTAGATTAAGTTTAGTTGCGCCAGTGACAGAAACACAGATATAGATAGACCTAGATAACGCAAGAGCAACTACTTCGCGTGCCTATTTTGGTGACTAACTTACGATAAAAAATCTTAAGTAAAAAAAATAAATAAACGTTTCCTTACATCGGTAAGTCATTTTGTGATTAATATTATGCGTAATTAATTTAAAAAACAATTATTTTTAATCTCCCCCCCCCCCTGTGTTCCCTCAGTAATACCTGGTAATACATTGTGACTACTTCTTGCGTTATCTAGGTCTATCTATATCTGTGGACAGAAAGGTTAAAAGGGAATCTAATATCTCGGTATGTGCTTGGGAAAAGGAGGGATTAAACGCATGTGACCAAAAAAGTTATTAATATAAATGGGGATGGATGGAGAAGAAGACGAGGCCGAAGAAAAGATAGATGGATTGTGTGAAGAATGCTATAAAAGAGAAGAGTCAGTAGTATCATGACGGTTGACACGACATAATTGAAGAAGATTATGAACAACTAAAGGTTGTAATATGGTTATAATAATAATAATCATTTATTTTGACCAACAAGACACATAGTGTTAGTATCAATAAACTTACAAACTACGTTACTAACACAAAAATAGAATCAGAAGCAGTTTATGACATCACTGTTGCAAGGTGACAGGCCCAGCCGAAATCCTGCACCAGTGATTCATAAACACACAATCAAGCCTACTCGCTATCATACACATGATGCTGTTAGCGCTGCCCGCACCCTGCGAACCAAGGATTCGCATCGCTTCCGCATCACCGAATAAAAACAATCCACACGAGCTTCAGCGAACATCCCTGAAGCGCTGCAGTAACGGGGCAACCCCAACAGCCTGAAAGCGTTATTGTATTGGACGCGAAGGACGCCGTATGATTCTTGAGTATAATAAACCCACGTAGAAAGACGTGCAGTACGCACTAAACATTGTGTGTTTATCCTTTTGATTGTGTGTTTATAGAGATACATAGATACTAAGTAGATATTTCACGTAACAATAAATGTTAAAATACTTATCATGTTTCCAAAAACAGATTTAAACATTTAAAACTCTCTTGTTCAGTAACTTTCATTTTAAATGTTGTCCGGAACAGCATCCATCAACTTACTCCATTATTTACACAATTTAATAAATATAATGACGCCATTTAAAATTACGTGCCTGTTACCAAATTGGATAAATTCTAAGCGCAGTCTTTAAGAAACCCATGGAGACAATTTCTTTAAAAGCCCCTAATATCTTTTTAAGAGTTCTTATCGCGAAAGGGGTACTAAATAAGGCGAGTCGCTAACATTATTTAGAAAAAAAAAGGAAACCGCAAGGAGTTTACTTGTTTCGAAAAGGCGGGCGGTTGCGGCATCAGATAGCGGCAGATTTGCGGCCGTACCATTAACAAATTACCTTTTTAAAGCACTCCTTTAAAGGAATGTAAAGGCTTCTTTATTTCTGCATTATGAGTACCTACAAGTTACACACTCTTTTATGATAATTTTACACGATTCGTCTGTTAGGCAATTTCAATAAATGCTACGGATTATTTTTAACCCCCGATGAAAACAGATGGGTGTATCTGTGTATCCGTCTGTGGTATCGTAGCTCTTAAACGGATGAATTGATTTTAAGTGCGGTTTTTTAAATAGAAAGCTGATAAAATCAGCTTTCTATTTAAAAAGAAGAGAAGGTTCTTAGCTATTTACGAGGATTGCGATGACGCTTGGATCATAATATTACTAGGTATTTAACCTTTAACTATGGACGTGCGGTCTCACAGGCCGCGTGCCGTTTGTGATTCTCGTGCCCCTCTCCTCCCGCGTACCCCACGCGTATGCGCTGCTCAGTAGCTTCGGCTTTTGTGGCGAAACGACAGTTGAGAGTGAAGGTTACGTCGCCGGCTGAATACTGCGTGAGTAATTTGGCTTTATATTTTGAGTTCGGTCTGTGAGACCGCGCGTCCACATTTGTGTTATAAATTGACGTTTATAAATTGACATTTGTGTTATGAATTGTGTTAGAAAATACAGTTCCTAAACGTAAGACGTGTAAACTGTGCCCACCAAAGATAAAAAGAAAGACAACGCACACTTGTGTAGGCTGTAAACAGCCAATATGCCTGCAATGCTCTAAGCCGCTATGCAAAGACTATCAATAAATATGACCAAGTTGGGCCCTTGTCGAAATTTTTATGTTTAGTTTTAAGAAGATTATGTTAGGTTTTTTATGTTCTTTGTTCTTTATATTTTATTGTAAAAGAAGTTAAACTGACTATAAAAGTCATTTTCCTCTGGTAATATACCTATAAAGTGATCTCAAGCTGAAAAGTCTGAAAAGTGCCTTTGATGGTTATATCGTTAGATTTAGTTTATAAATAAATACTTTTTTCATTAAAATTACATCTTTTATTTACATTTAGTAACTCTTCTAAAGGATATAAACAAAAAATGATACAATACTAACGCATCAAGATAGAAATATGCCCGTAAAGATAGCGGTCTCTGAGGCCGCACGTCCATAGTAGTGTAACAAAAATGGAACGCCCATAGTTAAAGGTTAAAATAAAGTAAAAGCATAATATTTAATATGTTTATATTACCATGGTTATCATAGTCGTTAATACTAAACTCGAAAAATGCTCAGAATACGTAAATGGAGATTTTTGGTTTCAATATATTATTATGAGCTCAACTGTTAATTAGGAGACTGTTGCGACGATATCTCAGTTGGAGAATTGAAATGGATAGCGGACTGTATAAAAACGTATAATGAATAAAAGATGTAAAAATGAACAATACATAAAAGTTACGGACTTCGTAAATAAGTAAAAGGTAAAAATGTTTAGATGCGCGAGCGCGGCCGTACGATGTCACAGGTAAAGGCTCACTGTTCGTGGTGGGGAGCGGTCGCGCCGATGTGCTTCGTTATCGCCCGGCACCGCTCACGGCCCGCCTCGCCTATGCGGTTGAGTGTATGCCTCAACATACTCCCCCCGTTGAAGTATCTTCAACTGTAGCAGCAACTGGTAGGGGACAGACTGTGTTAAAGGCTCGCCGAATGATACCCTTACGTGTGCGGATATCGGCGACCCTCGCAATACCATCTCTGCCAGGAAGGATCTTGACGATACGTCCTAAAGGCCATAACAGGGGTGGTGTTGCTTTGTCTTTGATGACGACAAGAGTCCCTTCCTTGAGCTCTCCCGAAGAACGACGCCATTTGGTTTTCTCCTGAAGCCATAAAATATACTCGTGAGAAAAGCGAGTCCAAAAATGTTGCTTCAAATATTCTATGCGGCGAAACCGTTGCAGGCTGGTGACATTAGCATTCTCGATCTGTGGGTGAGGCAGCAAAATGAGCGAACGTCCAATTAGGAAGTGAGCCGGAGTAAGGGGAATAAGGTCTGAAGGATCATTGGAAAGTGGAGTTAAAGGCCTCGAATTTAATATAGCCTCCACTTGAATTAAGCAAGTTGCCATCTCTTCGAAAGTTAAATTTGTCAAGCCTAAGATTCGTCTGAGATGGTGCTTGGTCGATTTTACAGCAGATTCCCACAATCCTCCAAAATGTGGAGTGTATGCGGGTATAAAAGAGAAGTTAATACCAGGATCAATCTCACTGAAGTCTAAATCCTGTGAAAGAAGGTTGGCCAGCTCGTTGAAAGCACCAACGAACGTTGTTCCGTTGTCGGAAAAGATATTGCGTGGCTTTCCCCTTCGAGCAATAAAGCGGTTCATGGCAGCCAAGAAAGCCTCCTTCGTTAGATCCGACACTAGTTCAAGGTGTACGGCTCTCGTAGCTAAGCACACAAACACACATATGAAGCTTTTAATGAGTCTACATCCTCTACCCTTACGGTCAGCTATCATGATTGGGCCAGCATAGTCAACCCCCGAGTCTAAAAAGGGAAATTCTAGATGTAGACGCTGCTCTGGAAGGTTACCCATAATAGGTTGGATGGTATTAGCCTTAATTCTACAACATTTTACGCATTGATGTGTGACCTTCTTAGCCAAGTTTCTACCCCCAATTGGAAAGTAGTGGTGGCGAATTGTGGCCAGTAAAAGCTGAGGTCCAGGGTGCAAAAGTCGTAGATGATGCATGTTAAATAAAAGTTTGCAAATAATGTGAGAACTTGATAAAAGGATAGGATGCTTAATGTTAAAATCGTAAAATGAATTGACTAACCTGCCACCAACACGAATTAAAAGAGAATGTTTGTCAAAAAATGGAGACAGTGATAGAAGTTTATTTTTTGCTGGTAAATCTTTACCTGTTGCAAGAAGTTTGTACTCTTCAGGAAACGATTCCTGTTGACTAAATCTAAGTAAAACGTGTAATGCATTATTTAATTCTGTAGATGTAAGAAGACCGGAACATGCTGATTGTTTTCTGAATTTAATATTAATGAATCGTATGAGATATGCTGTCATACGTTGAATTTTGTAAAAATCTGAATATTTTGACCATAATTTTGATAGAGGATTTTCAGTATGATCTGAAATGTCAATATGATAGGACGTAAGTGTTTCTGGCATATTTAAGATTTCCTGTTGATGTGATTCAGGAAACAGAGGCCATAACGTCATGTCATTTTTAAGAAATTGTGGTCCTGACCACCATAATGTAGAAACTAATAGTTTGTCAGCTCTAAGTCCACGCGAAGCGAGGTCTGCGGGGTTTTCCAGCGACGGAACATAGCGCCAAGCCCTGGCCCCCGCAGTTTCCTGAATCTCGGACACTCGATGCCGAACAAAGGTCTTCAATTGCGATGGTGATGCTGACAACCAGCCCAAAACTATGGTGGAGTCGCACCAAAAATATACGTCATCAATATGTAAGGTAAGTGACTGACGTACCTTTTGGTATAGCCTGGAACCTAATAGAGCAGCACAAAGTTCGAGACGCGGTATGGTTGTCGATTTTAGCGGAGCTACTTTACTTTTAGCAGTAAGAAGATGGACATGTACCTTACCATTCTGCGACACACTGCGAACATACAAACATGCACCATACGCCTTCTCAGATGCATCAGTGAAAACATGTATTTGTAATGACGTAACTGATTCACACGTTATCCACCGAGGCATTCGAAATTTATTTAAGTAAGGTAATGCAGTTTGAAAATGGTTCCATACCTGCTGTATGTGCTCTGGAACAGGCTCATCCCAAGAACACTTTGCAAGCCACAGATGTTGCATGATTATTTTTGCTTCCACAATACATGGAACAACCAAACCAAGTGGATCAAAGATTTGTGCTATGGCTGATAAGATTTTACGTTTTGTGGCCATGTCACTGGAGGTCAAGTTTATGGAAAATGAAAATGTGTCACTTGAACACCTCCAGTTCAGCCCTAAAGTCTTAGACATCTCTTTATCGCTAAGGTCTAAGAAATCTGAAGAGGCATCTTCGCTAAGGGCCTGTAATACTTCAGGTGAATTGGACTGCCACTTGCGAAGATTATATTTAGCTGATTGCAGAACATTGACGACTTGACGACACTGATCCACTGTTTCCGTGACAGATGACCCACCAGACAAATAGTCATCGACATAAAAGTCATGTGCTATTGTAAATCGCGTTGCCAAATCATCACATTCCTCAGCCAGCCGAATCAAACACCTAGTAGCCAAGAAAGGCGCAGATGCGGTTCCGTACGTCACCGTGTTCAGTGTGTATACTTTTAATTGATGAGTAGGTTCTGCCCTCCAAAGAATCATTTGCAAAGGTCGATGAATGTCATTAACAAGAGTCTGACGGTACATTTTCTCGATGTCCGCGCTCACTACAATTTTATGCTGACGAAACCTAAGTAAAATTGAGAACAAATCCTCTTGTTGAGGGGAACCCACCATCTGGATTTGATTAAAAGATTTACCTGACTTGGTGGCGGCCGAAGCGTCGAAGACGACCCTTAACTTGGTCGTGGTGCTGGACTCTTTTAAAACTCCATGATGCGGCAAGTAATTCGTATATGTAAAGCTAAAAGTTTGACGAGTACATTCAGACATGTGCCCTAAGTCAATATACTCGTTTATGAAGTCGACATATAGTCGTTTTAAATAAGGATCTTTAGCTAAACGACGTTCAAGAGAAAGGAAACGACGCTTAGCCATTACGTATGAATCACCTAATACGTCAGGTGACTCTTTAAGAGGAATGCTTACCACAAACCGTCCATCTGTGTCGCGATAAGTGGACTCCATGAAGTGGTCCTCACAGGAACGCTCTTCGTAGGTAAGCTTATGTTTTGAAGAGACTGAATCCAACTCCCAAAAACGATTTAAGTCTGGCTGTAATGTTTCTGCAAGCATACATTGATGGGTAGATGAATTTGATTGATGTATTACACCCGATATGATCCAACCTAATTTAGATTCGAATAAAGTGGGCATAAATTTACCTAATTCTATACGACTAGTACCTATGATGGCCCAAAAGACTTCAGCACCAATGAGAATGTCGATTGAAGATGGGTCATAAAAATGAGGGTCGGCAAGAACTATGTTTGAAGGGATACTTAAGTTACTGATATCAACAAGAGTATTTGGAACGGATGATGAAATGTTGGACAAGACGAAGCATTCAATATTCACCTCATAATCATTGTTGACTGATTTTAATGATATTGAACACCCTTGTGCAGAATAAGATGATTGATCATTTATGCCTCTTACTTTAGATGCGATGGTATAAGAAGATATGTTGATCTTACGAGCAAAGTCTTTTGATATGAAGTTCGCCGTACTCCCATTATCCAGCAAGACCCGTGCAGTGTGAAGGTTGCCTTTAGCGTCCAACACCTTTACAAGCGCTGTAGAGAGTAAGACGACTCGTGATGAGGTTATATGATTTGCAGATAGTGCAATGTTATGTTGATTAGGCGCAAGAGAGTCAGGATCGGAATGCAATAAAGTGTTGTGTTTTTCCTGACAATATTTGCAATGTCCTAATTTACATTTATGAATATTATGCCCTGGTCGTAAGCAATTGAGGCACACGTTAGAGTCCTTTGCTTTCTTGACGCGCGCTGGCACGGCCAGGTCTCGAAATTTTTCACACTGGAAAATAAAATGTTCCTTTTGACACATAGGACAAGACAGAGGTTTACTTAATTTTGATGGTTCTGTTGAACCTGAAACCTTTTTAGCTTTATGGTTGCTAACCTGAGTACCATCGCTCTTGGAGTTTGAAGACCTAGACTCCTCGAGTGTCTCTAGCAAGTCAGCCCTATTGCTAATATAATTAATGAAAACATCTAAACCAGGAGGTTCTGATAAAGAATTACGATGCTCTTCCCACTCACGGTTAGTCACCTGATCAAGCTTGCTGGTCATGATGTGAATTATGAGTGTGTCCCAATGTTCAACAGGTTGGCCTAAGGTGGACAAAGCTCTTAAATTTTTATTGGTCGTATCTATTACATGACGTAAAGATTTGCTCGACTCCATGCTGATGGGACTCACATTGAAGAGAGCTTGAACGTGATTATTCACAAGTAACCTTTTATTGTTGTACCTATCACATAACAACTTCCAGGCAGCGTCGTAGTTGTCTGATCTAAAGTCAAGATTGTCAATAACAAGAGACGCGCTACCTTTTAAGGCAGCACGAAGATAATGCAGTTTATTTATTTTATCAATGCCATCGTTATTGTGTATTATTGAAAGAAATGTGTCTCTGAACTCTAGCCAGTCATGATAGCTGCCCGAGAACTTCAGTAAATCAATCTTAGGCAGCCGAATGGAATTATGCTTGTGTGTGTGCTTACTACAAGAATCAAACTCAGATGTGGAGTCCTCCGTAAGAAGCTTGCGAGCGCTGCTGATTAGCTGGCGTGCAGAAGCCACCAAGCTAGCAAATTGTTTCTCAAAGTCTTCACGCTCCGAATATTGCTCGCTGGGGTCATCCACCAACTCCTCCAAGTCGTTCTGTAATGCATCATATTTATCGTATAAATTTTCGAAAACATTGAGGCGATATTCAACTTCAACCACTTGTACTTCACTCAACTTTTCACAAGATTGGGAAATGCTCAGATAAGATGAAAATTGTGTGACTTTAGATTTAATTGAAGCTCGCTTTTTGATAAGAGATTTTATATCAGACATTTTAACTAAGTAGAAAGCAATTGAATTTAAATTTCAAAGCAAAGAAAGAACTGCGAAAATTAGGTAGTTTATGTACCTGTTGAAAAAATAATAGCAAAGTGTTTGAAGAAATTTATCATGTGCCTGATGAAAGTTAATAGCAACAGAAAACTATGCGCCTGATAAAAAGTGAATAGCAAGTCGCAGATAAAATTTAATGCAATGCCTGATGAAATTTTAATAGCAGCAAGTTGCTCTTAACAAAATTCAAGTGCCTAAAAAAAGGTGGATGATTCAATTTGGCAGAATGTGTATTGCTATTCAATAATGTAAGGCGCTTTAGTATTTTGATGTAAATTGTTTTGTAATGATAGGTATTTTTTTAAAATGGTTATGTTTATGGGAAATAAGTGAAATATGAATATATTAGTTGAAGCATATGATTTTCTAAATTACTTTATGAATGAATGAAGAGATGAAACTGCTAAAATTCAATGGATATGACTGAAGATGAGAATGAATAAATTGATTGACTTGAAATATGCAAGCCGTCACCTCTAACTAAGGTGATAATATGAAATTAAGTATATGGATGGCGATTATATTAATTATGGGATGAAATATGGATGATTATTGATGGATTAATGAATTAAGGAATTAATTGGAACGAGCTCACGGTTTTCCTGGTGCAAACCACTTATGATGACTGTGACGAGGTGATTATCTCAAGGCCTGACGACAATCTTTAGGTGTGTATTTGCTTCCGTGTTTCTTCGTTATACCAATAATCTCTTCTATTTTGTGTTCGTTGGGTTGATGTCGGCTAAGACGGCTGAAATCTTCAGACCGTGCCGTTATTCAGACGTCCAAAATGCAAACACAATCTTGATGAAGACCACTCAAATATGCTTTTATTAGCCACTGGAAAAAAGTCCAAAGCGAAGAATCTATGTTTTCTAAAATGTTCCTTTGTTCTTTCTTCGGTCCAAAAAAGACGGTAGAAGGACCATATGGTGCGACGATATCTCAGTTGGAGAATTGAAATGGATAGCGGACTGTATAAAAACGTATAATGAATAAAAGATGTAAAAATGAACAATACATAAAAGTTACGGACTTCGTAAATAAGTAAAAAGTAAAAATGTTTAGATGCGCGAGCGCGGCCGTACGATGTCACAGGTAAAGGCTCACTGTTCGTGGTGGGGAGCGGTCGCGCCGATGTGCTTCGTTATCGCCCGGCACCGCTCACGGCCCGCCTCGCCTATGCGGTTGAGTGTATGCCTCAACAGAGACACAATAGTTAAACCATAGAAATATGTGTAGTACATATATATCGATGAGTTAAACAATGACAGGCGACCAATATTTGGCTTCTCGACAGACGAAGGGATAAACTACATATTATCTTCTCCCACGACGACTTCATTTAAACAAGTATTCCATAAAATACAATTATTATTATATTATAATGTTCCTTCCAGGAATGGTGTCGTTTTCTACCAGCGAAATTTTTCTTGTAATCGGTATCAGCATCAGCATTTCTAGAGATAATCTGTCAAAAACAACCAAGGAATATTTACTTCTATATAAACATTAATTGTCGTGATGGTCCAGTTGTTAAGGCACTTCACTGACCAAATAACCTTGACCATACATTTCTTCTTTGCCGCAGAATCGAAATTCGCACAATATAAAACGTGAATTATAAAGATTTTTAAGTTACCTATTTATTAGTGTAATCCTCAAATTAATAGCACGTCAACTTCAGCAAAAGATACATGTCATTGTTTTCAATTATTTTAGTTATTTTTTTACAGTGAGATTTATGTGTATACAGGATACATAAAAAAAATACGAATGTGGAATGTGATGATAGGATGTTGAACATAAATAATATGCTTTTAGATGTAGTTTGTTTTGTCATAATTAATGAGTTAATAGCCCCTGAATAACGAAATAAAAACACACTTTTGGTCGGGGTAGCGCCTTAAGGTGCTCGCCTCTCATGCACGAGATTGTGGGTTTGCAACCGCAGCAAGTAGGTACTGTGACCTTTTTAATTCCATAAATATCCACTTTCTAAGTTAATCTTGAACTATACTGACATCGTTGAAGGAAAACATCGCAAGGAAATCTGGACTTGTATAGTTAATGTGGTTGAAATCGTCAATTCGCCTGGTTCAAATCAGACATGGTGATCAAAGCTCTTGCCTTCTCTTTCTGAGAAGAGGCCTTTGCCCTCCAGTGGGATGGTAATAGTATTATTAATCAGAATCAGAATTTTATTTGCTTTTAAGTAGGTACAGGGGTGTGATTCTGTAAGACCTCATTCTAAACTTCGAATCTGAATCCGCTTTGAGTTTCTTGATTGGCATTCTAAAAACTCGGTTGATAATTCGAATTTACACTAGCGCCACCGTTGAGAGCGTATCAGCGAGTTTAACTAAATTGACAGGAGATTTTGACAGATAAAGTATGAGATGAGGTAAGAAGTGGCATTCTGTAAGGTAATTTCCCCGTCACTTCGACGCCGGCGCTCAGTTCGCACTCGAACCCGATCCAAACTGTCAAACATATCAAGGTCATTATGAACCTATGCGAAGTGAGAGTGAATAGCGATGTGGTGTGCGAGTTGTTGTTTGAGTTTTACAGAATCGACCTACAGTATAAGATTAGTAATATAAATGAGATCAGCTATATTTTACCTTGCGGCGTACAAATCATTATAATTATTATACAATGTCAACAATACAAATAGAATTAACAATGAGAACAAACCAGATATTAAATTAGGTATATGAAACTTTAATAATTTATTTTATGTCAATTAGCTAAAAAACATCGTATAATAATATTCTTTTTCTATATAGTCATATTATCATTTTATAATTATTTTACAGAGTAACAACATTTTCTTAAAAGTAGTGCAGTTATTTAAAAATATAAACGGAATCTTCGTTAAAGCTATGAGGTATTTTATTATAAATTAAAATAATAGGTTCTACTATCATAATATATTTCTTAGCACTTTCTTAGTACTGTTTTGTAATCACTAAAATGTCAAATTTTGCTAAATAACAGTAAACACAGTATAGCACTCTAATTTATAATAACAGTAAAGCTTTAGTATTGTTGAAGTACTAAGTTTTATTTTCACATTCGCTCGCGTGATTACATGCGATAATACAAACATGTACCTAAACGTACATTCTGTATAGAACCTAGTATATAAATAAGGCACATACATCCCACTCGTGAACAACTCCTTTTGTCTAGGATATTATCATAAATATTGTACGCTTCTTTCTTTGCTAGAACTACATAGATAGTCACGGTCAACACGAGGTTAATATTTCTTGTTTAAAACACGTGGATAAAAGATACTTAAAGCTCAAATCAAATCATCATTTGTTTGCTTAAGGTACGAATACCTACAATCTCGTGATTGTATTCGCTTTCGAATTTTTATTTGTATTAGTATTTGTTTTTTTTAACAATGCTTCGCTTCGTGCGCGAAGTGAATTGTAGGTATTCGTTTTTGAATATGTATTTGCTTTTGTGGCTTCACTCTCAGTGTTCCGCAAGGTCTATCTGCCTTTTGTTTCATAATCTGAGAAGGTGGGTAATAAACAGATGTTTCAGACATAGGTACTTACTCCGTATCATTATACCTAATAAGGTGTGCAAATATATTTATATTATTGTTAGTCTAATTAAATAATGATTACACTAAAAAAAAATTAAGATGAAATAAAATAAATTCAGCGAATATTATACAAATAATAAAAAAATCTGATGGATTTCACGACGTGTTTATTTGGCACTAGCTTATACTAGCTAGCTAGTAACCGCGACTCCGTCCGTGTGGTAGTCAAATATGTCATTAAATATAGTCTGTAATGACACTCGCCAATTAAGTATCAATAAAAGAACTTTTGTGATCGGATCAGTACTTAGAGTTTACCACATACAAACAATAAACAAACAAACTCTACCATCTATAAAATATTAATCATCATCATCTGCCTAGCCTTTTCCCAGTTATGTTGGGGTCAGTCTCCAGTTTAAATGGATGAAACTGAATAAGTACCTGCTGTTTTACATGGAGCGACTGCCTATCTGACCTTCACCACCCAGTTGCTGGGTAACACGGTACCACTTGGTAAGACTGGTTGTCAGATTTTTGGCGGAACTACCCAACATTGAATCATTTTTGACACTTTTGACAGATCACATTATGAAAAAACTGGACAAGTGCGAGTCGGACTCGCCCACCGAGGGTTCCGATCAAATTCGGTGGTTTGGTCACCCATACAATTATGACCGCGCATACCTCGATGATTGATTACGTACTTTAAATAAAGACTATATTGTTAATGATTTAATTACAAATGTATAGTTTTCAGACTTTTCCCTGTACTTATAGTCTATGACGATATTACTTGCCAAATTTCATAGTTCTAGGTCACCGGGAAGTATCCAAGTTACCTATAAGATTTGATTCCCTTGAGAGTGTCGAAATATACGTTTTTTTTTTGCGGCATAAACGGCCGTATCTTTGTTCATTTTGACTTAGAAGTTTGATTTTTTCACAGCTTTAAGGGACTGTAGATTTGAGTATACAGTTTTAATTTCAACTTGATACCTCCACGCGTTCCCGAGATAAAGGGTCTTGACATACAGACGGACAACAAAGTGATCCTATAAGGGTTCCGTTTTTTTTCCTTTTGAGGTACGAAACCCAAAAAACGGGCGTACTGAACTGATCACCCGCCGTCGCTCGCTCAAATTACACGTCGGCTGAACTCCTCCTACCACCGCACAGTCTAGCTGCACCTCTGCTACGCACTATCTTGCTCCGGGACATTCAGTGAAGGAAAACTAGACTGATACTTTATGTAAGCACAGTATAAGTAATAGTGTAATATAAGTCTGATATTGCCAATCCGCCTGGAACAAGTGTGGTGGTGACTAATGTTACTACCTTCTCTATTTAAAAAGAGACTTTTGCTCTGCAATGGGACAATCACGAAGTAAGTATATGGGTGTTACCAGACCAATCGATCGATCGTTGATCGACATCATCGATCGATGGTAGAATGGATTAGTCGACGTCGATCGATAGTTTCTACCAGACCAACCGATCGATTGTCGATCGATGGTAGAATTTATTAGTCGACGTCGATAGAGCTGCTTGATTATTATTACTGATGGATTATAAATGAGGTTAATCGATCAACGTCGACCAATGCCATCGACCGGCAATCGATCGATTAGTTAGTGGAACGGTATCCGTCGATCAGCCAAAGCTGCCACATCAATCGATCAACGTCGATCGATGTCGATTAATGGCATCGATCGACGATCGACCGATTGGTGTAGTAACACCCTAACAGTTACTTCGTGGGGTCAATAATAAGATAGTATTCATATGAGGTACCTATACGAATGTATGGATTCGACCTTTATTCCTTTTCCAAAGTAAGTATATAAAGGAAGATATCCTAAGTAGTAACAATAATAGCCATTTAGTTAAATCTATTGCGTCCGCATTACGCGCTGCGGCATCTTGTATGCAACGGGCTAAACCAGCTTAATAGTCGAACTGAATTTTAATGACCCGTTATATATTACAGGTGTGAGTAAGGTTTTAAACTAAGTATACCTGTATATCCAGTACCTATATGTAAGTGAAATTCGCCAAAGAACTAAGGTCATCGACATAGCTCTCAAAATATGCAAGTTGAAGTGGCAATGGGCAGGGCACATCGCTCGAAGAACCGATAACCGATGGGGAAGAAAGGTTCTCGAGTGGCGACCACGAACCAGAAGATGCAGCGTTCGTAGGCCTCCCATCAGATAGACCGACAATACCGACAAGATCGCGGGTAACCGGTGGATGCTTGCGGCAGGTTGTCGCTCGTTGTGGCGTTGTATGGGGGAGGCCTTTGTTCAACAGTGGACGTCATTCGGCTGATGATGATGATGGTCCGTAAGTATTGATCTAAATATATTGTATGAAGTTATTTTTCTGCTTTAAGGCGCTACCCTGACCAAAAGTGCGTTTTTCTTCGTTATTCAGGGGCTATTGACTCATTAATTAAGAGAAACAAACTACATCTAAAAGCATATTATTAATGTTCAATATCCTATCGTCACATCCCACGATCTTTTTTTTTTATGTACCCTATATACACCTAAATCTCCCTGTAATAAAATGACTGTAATAATTGAAAACATGTATCTTTTGCTAAAGTGCTATTAATTTGAGGATTACACTAATAGATTGGTAACTTAAAAATCTTTATAATTCACGTTTTATTTTATTTCAAAAGATCGCTTCTCTATTTTTTTAACAAAAAAAAAAACAAAAATGTGCGAATTTTGATTATGCGCCAAAGAGAAAATGTATGGTCAAGGTTATATGGTCAGGGAAACGCCTTAATCACTATTACTATTACTACATAATATAAATAAATCAAAGTTGAGTTTGTGTTCGTTCGGACTAATCTCCGAATCTGCTGGTCCAATTCTGTAAAATCGGGATTCTAATAGGGAACGTTATCCCTAAGTGCTATATGTTATATTTTTTGTGTTATTTAGTACGTTCTGCGAGCAATGTGCCCTGCCCACTGCCACTTAGGTTTGGCAATTCTTTGGGCTACGTCGGTAATCTTGGTTCTCTTGCGGATGTCCTCATTTCTGATTTTATCACGCAAGGAAACTCCGAGCATAGCCCTCTCCATTGCCCTTTGGGTGACTTTAAGCATTCTGATGAGGCCCATTGTGAGCGACCACGTTTCGGTCCCGTATGTAATCACTGGCAATACACACTGGTCATAGACTTTTGTCTTGAGACACTGCGGTAAGTTGGACGAGAAGACACCACGCAATTTCCCGAACGCTGCCCAGCCGAGTCGGATTCGACGATTGACCTCTTTCTCGAAGTTAGACCTACCTAACTGGACCGTTTGTCCCAGGTAGACATAATCGTCTACAACTTCGAGTGTAGAGTCTCCGATCTTGATAGGAGTGGGTGTTACATGGGCATTCAACAAGACCTTGGTTTGTCCATGTTCATTTTAAGACCCACTCTTTCGGTAGCTCTACTGAGGTCACCGAGCATTGAACTGAGGTCCTCCATGGTCTCAGCCATGACCACTATATCGTTGGCAAACCGAAGGTGAGAGATGTACTCGCCATTGACGTTGATGCCTATCCCGCTCCAGTCCAGAAACTTGAAGACATCCTCCAATGCAGCGGTGAACAGTTTCGGAGATATGACGTCTCCCTATCTCACACCTCGCTGCGGAAGGATAGGTTCCGAGGTCTGGTCCTGAAGTCGGACTGAAATGGTGGCGTTTTTGTATAAACACTTCAGCACCTCGATATACCGATAGTCGATTTGGCACCGTTGGAGAGACTGCACTACAGCCCAAGTCTCGATCGAATCGAATGCTTTCTCGTAGTCCACAAACGCTAAACAGAGAGGCAGGTTATACTCTTCGGTCTTCTGTATAACCTGCCGCAGCGTATGTATGTGGTCTGCGGTGCTAAAGGCTTTTCGGAAACCGCCTTGTTCGGGAGGCTGGAAGTCGTCAATCCTGCGCGCGAAACCTCACCACCTCACCACACCTCACCACACCTCTGCAGCATGCCTGTGGCGTTTTTCCCTCGAGTATGACGGAATCAAACAGCTTCTGAAGGGCCTTAAGTATCGGTTTTCCACCCGCCTTTAGGAGTTCGGTCGTAATCCCATTATCACCCGGTGTCTTTTTGTGTTAAGCTGTTTCAGAGCCATCCTAATCTCGTTCAGACTGACGTTCGGGACGTCTTCGGTATAGTGTCGGGTTAGTCTAGCTCTTGGGTCGTTTGCTAGATCTACAACGGGTTTACTGGTTGACGTGTACAACTGCCCATAGAATCTCTCGATCTCCCTCTGAAGCTCCGGTTTGGCGGACACAATCCTGCCATCGTCGGTCTTCAGTTTCGTGAGCTGGCTCTGCCCAATAGCCAGATCCCTTGCAAATACCTTGGAGCCTTTATTCCGCTCAAATGCGTTTTTAATATGTTCTGTTCTGCTGCTGTATTTAGAGATCCGTCTATTGAGCTGCCGGTATTTTTTCCACGCCTCATCTGAAGACTGCAAGATCATCTCACGCGGCTCCTTCATGAGCTTGAGAGTACGATCAAAGAGTTTTTTGTTCTCATCTGCACGACGTGTCTTAAAGAATTTAGACCCAGTCGTATGGACCGTTTCCACGAACTCGTCGTTGTATTCGTCCACTGAGCTTCCTAGGCACTCGAAACGATTCTGGAGTTCGATCTGAAAGCTCTCGGGCTTTTGAATCTGTATCTGTGCTGGACGGAGAGTAGACTTCATCAGTCGAGACCTTTCAAGCTTAATATTGATGTTCAATGTAGGTACCTCTTACCATGCGATGATTGCTCCCGGTTTTCACCGAATTGATCACAGAGACATCATTGAACATTTGCTTCTTGGTTGACATGATGATGTCAATCTCATTTTTAGTTGCACCATCGGGGCTCTGCCTGGTCCACTTTCTGTGCTCACGCTTTCTGAAGAAGGAGTTCATCATATAGAGGCCCTCCTTCTCCATAAAACTAGCCAGTAGGTGACCCCGGCGATTCCGACTAGTAGTTCTGCTAAACCAACGTCTCTCCATCAATAAATTAATTAGGTACGTCAAAGTTAGTCAATATACCAAATGTGGTACATTTCCAACCAGCTGTAGTTCAATGACCCAAACTTACACTTAGAAGATATAAAACTAATCTGCGTTAAATATTCAAAATACACACACACACATACCACATACACACATACCACATACACACACTATTAGGTACACACTCCGCATATCCGCGCTCACTTATTACATACTTCCAAAATTAGGAAGAAATGGTTTGGTCCATTTTGGCAGATCTAATAAACCCAGCAGAAAGTTTGTCAATTAGTCTTACCAAGGGGTATCGTGATACCACTGACTGGGTTGTGGAGGACAGACAGGCAGTCGGCTCCATGTAGAACGCTGGTATTTAGCTGTATCCGATTAAACTAGAAGCCGAACGCAACATAGTTGGGAAAAAGACAATGACGACACGGTTGGCGCAGTGGCTGAGCGATCGACTGCTGCGCAGCGTGTTGCGGGTTCGATTTCCGCCCAGAGTAAACATTTGTGTGATGTGCCCTTGTGCTTACCTTGTGTCTGGGTGTTATTTATCTATATATGTATGTATTTAAAATGTATTTGTGTATGTATATCAGCTATCTGACACCCATAGTACAGAGTCTCCCTAGTTTGGGGTCAGATGGCCGTGTGTGAGATGTCCCCATATATTATTATTATTATAAAGCTAGGCAGATGATGAAGTGCAGGTATACATCACTCCACTTTTTTAGCGGGAGATATTATATAGGGTGACTGGTCATTAGTGTACGATACTTAAACACGTGATTGTGTTCATGATAACAAACAACTTTCCCGAAGAAAAAATGTTTTTGAAGTTATACTTCTTTAGGCGCGTTATGAAAAAATGATGAGAGTGAAATTTTACGATGCGCGCGCACAGCGTCACACAAAATTCTCACGGGAGTAATTGTAAACAACGCCATCTCTGACGTACATGCTGAACTACTTACTACCTTCGTTGCTATTTTGTGACTCGAAGAAGTATAACTTCTCACGCGCGTACATAAGTACACACTGAATTTTTTTTGTACTGGTTCACTTTTATCACAATAACACAACAGCCGTATGAAATTCACGCGCGCGCACGCTTGTGACCTAAAGTGAACCAGTACAAAAAACATTTTTTCTTTGGGAAAGTTATTTGTTATCATGAACACAATCACGTGTTTAAGTATCGTACACTAATTACCAGTCACCCTATATAATTTTTACTTGTGGGACAAGTCGATAAATAAGTATAGCGTGTCCCAAAAAAACTCAATTTAATTGTTCGCAACCCTAACTTGAACCCATTTCACTCAGTTGACATTTACAACTACAGTATATAAACAGCTGACACCCACTGCCGTAAAATTTAAGCAATAAAAACTGTATACAACTACCTACTTATTGCACTGAAATAAATCTGCCTACCCTACAAAACTATATATTTTTACGTGTCAGTAACAAAAATTACCCGCAGTCCCAAGTATGAATAAAAATAATATTTCATAACATTCGTTGAGATATTTTCACTTCGGAATAGAAATATATTACTATAAATCAGTCTGCTAAAAACGGTTCGCAATAATTTACAGTCTTGAGCCATGACTCACCTAATTTCTTTAAAATAAAATCTTATTTAGGTAAAACATTATTTTCTTTTTTAGAGAAAATATATTTTCGTAGATATGATAGAAGTAGTAAAAACGAATTTGTAAACTTTTCACTATGGTAACAATCAAATTATAGGTTTAGAAGATATTGTGTTAGTTACATGTAAGCCATTGAGGCATACACAGCTCATTTTTAACATACAATATCTTCAATTGTCACGCAATTCAAATTATTTATGGTGGTAGAAAAATATTATAGTAATAACATACAATAAAAACATTTTCCTATTTTTCTTCTAAAAAACAAGTTTGATCATTATAATAAATATGAGAGTGCGTTTCTTTATTAAGTACTTACTTATTAATCTATATATAGACACTAGTAATTATATCTAGTAGTACTAAACTTCCAGGAGCCTTGCGTCTCTTTGTAAATTAAATCGATTGGTGTACATGCACTTTTTTCACTAACATATCTTAATTTAAATTACATACAGACAAATAGTGTATGTGTTATTTTATGATTAATTTCCTTGCGGGTTCAAGACAGTTGAATCCTTTCTCCGGGACTAGTCTGGCTTCATTGCTCCGACGCTTTTCTGGTGGTCGCCACTGTTGATTCTGACTTACAGGGGTAGCAAAGGTTTGGAAATAGAGAGGCGGGTTTGTCCCATAAAATAAAAATACAGACAATGTGTGTTTGACTGATAGGTTTGTAATTCATTCACCATGCTACGAATTAAATAATGCAAATATAATTAATCTTCTATGTGGAAGAAAAGAGATAATCATGTAAAACCTTAATCCATTCTAATATTATAAATGCGAAAGTAACTCTGTCTGTTACGCTTTCACGATGAAACGGCTAAATCGATTTTGATGAAATTTGGTATGATAATAGCAGGGACCCTGGGGAAGGACATAGGCTACTTTTTGATCCGCGACTTTGTCTGCATCCACGATAACCGACATTCACGCGGACGAAGTCGCGGGCAAAAGCTAGTATACATTATAATTTCACATTAAAAGAATAGGCTCGTACAGTCAACAGCAAAAGTAGATGATCAAAATCAGAAATTCAATACTAATTTACTAACACTAATTTATATAATTTATTACTAGTTTATTTATTAAAAGTATGTGATTGTCACACACATACTTTTGAATCACTTCGACGCCACACAGTTCTGGTGCGAACTCCGTTCATTAGTATTGAGTTTCTGATTTTGATCATCTACTTTTGCTGTTGACTGTACAACTAAGTTACTCAACGCTTACATTTTAGTGAAATTAAAAGAGCATTGCAGGCTAGAACTTAATTTAATAATTTTAAAAGCAAAACCCGTGCAATATTAATATTTTTAAGAACGCGTCCGCTTAGATTAGAGTGGTTGGGTCGAGAAGAGCCGCCGCAGTCCGTTGCGGCCGGAAAGGAAGATTTACCCAAATTTCGGGCTACGTTAAACACTCAGTTACATTTTTAAATATTTAAAACTACCCGCCGTATGTGCGGGTAGAATGTGAGAAGGTACTTTCAAAATCTTGGATGTGTCTGGATTTTGAAAAGTTGTTTTTTTTTTTGCTTTTATGTATAGGAATGAATATTACATGGTGGCACAAAGAAATGCGCATGACCTTTTTGCTTTTATTTTAAATTTGGAACTTATTTAAATAACCACCATTTTCTCCCATGATAAATTTCGAGGATGTATCGCAACCGTTGTTCTTATTTTAAATGGGGCGTAGCACTATGCGGAAGTGACATGCCGTGACGTCACATCCGGGCGGCTTTACGCACAGCGCAGGCGCAGGCTTGCCACCGGAAGCAGGAAGTTGTGGTGTTGCGGGGCACAATCTGGAGTTGGACGGCGGGAAACACTGAATCAAGTGCAGCCTGAGCCTTCTGTTTTATATATGAGAGTGTAAAAGATATATGGGAACATTTTCATTTGATATCATCCGTGGCCGAGGTAATTCCCGTTGTTAGGTTTAATTGTTCTTACATGCGTGTATCCGCTATAGTGGTGTGGGATATTCATGCGTATGTAGGACGTGCGGCTGAGTCGGCATTGGCGAAGTTATGTGCCTACATACTGTGTGTAGTGATGTGTGGGGGTTTAGTGCTGGCATTTATTTCGATACTTACTATGACGGCGACTGATTAAATGCTGATTGTCTAAAATGTCGATTAGTTATATATTGATGTACTACGAGAACATTGTATATTGGACTGTGCAGTGCTATGTCCTACGCCTCGTCCAATTAATCTAACTGCCTCACTCAGAGACGTCACATAATAATAATTAGGTAATCAATAACTTTATTTAACCAGCATAACAAATTTTCAAATTTTCTCATTCTGTCTTATTTTTAACTGACTGCGTTCCAATTTATGCAAGTCGATTAAAGTAAATGATTGTTACACAGTCTATCGTACTGACACTGAAAAACTACAATAAATTGTAGTTCAACCTTTTTAGTAATAATTATAACAAAACCAAGTTGCAGAAGTGTGATGTCACCATCGCACATAAATACGTAGTATTATCAACTTTTTTGTGATGCTTTCTAAAAAAACATTTTAGTACAGTACATACCATAAAATTAATTAACAAAAATGGTACCTATCCCCGAAAATCTCATAACCCAATTCGTTCAGAAATTTATTTGTAGACATGTAGAGACGTGGATCCGTGGATCGCGAGACTTCCGGGACATGTGTCGGAACTTCTACTCGAAAACTTCAACGGAACAAAGAGTAAAGCCTTGTTCCCGTAACGTGCAACGAGAACGGTTTTATATCTTCATAATTTGATAAAACGAGTAATTTGAGAGCTTTTATCATAATTAGTTAAGGTTCTTATTACTCAAGTGTTCTAAATGAAGGAGCATTTCGCGTTCTTGTTTTAAAAATGTTATGTTTTGTGGTTTTGAGGTGAAAAGTATCTCATCGTGTTTGGGTTAGCGTCCAAAATTAAGTGTTGTAACATGACGTTACAATTGTCATTGAATTTAATAGATTATATTACTAGCTCTGCCCACGATTTCGTGCGCGTGTATTTTCTTTAGGACCCCTAATTTTTAAATAATGCAACATAGCCTATATTACTCAGGGATAATGTAGCTTTTGATTGGTTTTTAAATCGGACCAGTGGTTTTTTATTTAAATCGTAACCAATAAACAAACAAATCTTTAATCTTTATCACATTAGTTTAGATTTACTAGCTTTGACCCGCGACTTTGTTCGCGTGAATGATGGTTATCGCGGATGCAGGCGAAATCCCAGATTGAAAAGTAGCCTATATTGTTCAAGCTTATTCTGGAAGAGCTATTAGTCGATGAGGGCTCTCATGAAAGGTGACCTTCCAATTTGCTATAAACGCAAATTAATGGACATGTGCATTCTGCATATCCTTACATACAGTGCTTAAACCAGGGGTGTGATTCTGTAAGACCTCAGTCTATACTTCGAATCTGAATCCTCTGTGAGTTTCTTGATTGGCATTCTGCAAACTCGTTTGATAATTTGAATTTACACTAGCGCCACTCTGTGTCAGCTAGTTAAACTAAATTGACAGGGAGATATTGACATATAAAGTATGAGATGACGTAAGAAGTGGCATTTTGTAAGGTAATTTCCCCGTCACTTCGACGCTCACTTCGCACTCGAACCCGATTCAAAGTGTCAAATATATCAAGGTCATTTTGAACCTCATGCAAAGTGAGAGTTAATAGCGATGTGAGATGCGTGTTGTTGTTTTAATTTTACAGAATCGGCCTACTGGTCTTTAACTGTTTAGCTGAGGTCCGGGCTCGAGGTTTGCCAGCGAGCGATGGAGTGCAGCATCCTAGGAGTCAGATTAACGGATCAAGTTAGGAAAACGGTGCTGCGCTCCAAGACGCGGATCACCGACGATACTCAAAAAGCTGCCAAGCTTAAGTGGGACTGGGCTGGCCACATCGTCCGCATTTCGAACGTATAATGGGTAAAAGTAACAACAATGTGGGCCCCATAAAACATACAGCGACATCGAGGTAGACCTAGGTGAAGGATGAACTTGATGCTTACAGGAGGGATTGATCCACACTAGCTCTGAACAGAGAGGGGTGGAAAGAAGAAAGCCTTTGCCTTGCAGTGGGACAATACAGGCTGAAAATAAATAATAATAAATAATAAGCTTATTTTGCACCAGAGAATCATGGCGAGATCCAAACATTCATTTGTATGAAAAAAAAAAACAATTAAGAGGGTTTAAAATATTTTCCAATGTGAAGAATACATTACCAGGAGTAGATTGATATACTTTTTATAATTTTAAACCCCCGCATAATTAAAATATTGAAAAAACATGCGAAATGAAAATAACACTTTTTCGTTTCATCTCGATGCCCATTTTGTGTTTATAACAAAAAAGAAAGTGACAAGTGACGTTAACATATCGTAAACAAGTGATGTTACAAGTGTTTAGAAAAAAATTATTTCCCATAAAACGATGCAATTTCAGTGTAAGAACTGCGAAACGGCGACTGTCAGTGTCACTGTTACTGTCAGTCACCGTTTTGTTCTGAAATAATGAGCTTTTTGTTAAACTATTTACTTTTTTTACGGGGTTTTAAAAATATTGTAAATGCCTGAACTCTTTAGGTACCCAAGAGTATAAGAATTATAGTTTCAACTTCTCTAAACACCTTTATTGTTTTGTACAAATCCTGCCATGATTCTTTCATCAACAAGGTTCATTAGTTTAGTAGCGAAAGTGTGACCCCCCATTTACACTCAACCCCTGCCACTGCTCCTGCCACTGCCGGAAATATTGCCTTAAATACTTGTGCGCGAGTATCGAAGCGATTGAGTGTTCACACTTAGCCTTCATACTTCTTTATTGAACGAGGGAGCGCCGAGCAATGGCAGCGGCATGAGCAGTGGCAGCGCGAGTGACCTGTTTACATTCTCGCGCTGCCCACTTTCCTGCCCAACATGGCAGAGTGTAAATGTGGCGTAATAAACAAAGTAATTTTTGTTTTTATAATATTAGTATGGATTATTGATTAGTCGTAAACGGCCAGTGTCATGTTGCCTCTACTTATGCATGAGGACAAATACCAATGTAACTTTTCCAATTCATATGTAGGAACTCGCTAAGTTCATCTTGGATATCACTGACATGCTTGGTATAATGCTTTTGTCTGACATTTCCTATTAGATAGTTATAATTAAGTTATAATTAAATTGTAATCATTATTTTACTTTTTATTGACTTGAAGTGATTTTGTACATAAAAATGACGATGAAAATTCCATCGTATCTTATCCTGAAGCCCTAATCTAATCATAAAATAAATTAAATTTAAATAAATACAGTATTTTAGCTGCATCCACATTCGGCTAAGCTAGAATGCAATGAAAGGCTCCAACATAAATGTAATTCAAATTAAATTGTGTAACCATTTGGTCTCTATTATTAGCATTACTTACACATTCTACTAATTAAATAGATGTTGCACGTCATCTGTTTTCCCAGAAATCTCGCACTTGTAGTGGGGAATGCACTTTCTTCATTAATCAAAAGGCAAAGCTTTCATATGGAATGTGTCCGGCGAAAAATGTAATCATGATTAATTTAAATTATTCATTCATTATTTGTACACGATCAAGTGATAGGACATAGAGATCATAATGTATTTGACTGTAACACTTATTATAACCTACTGGCACTTTGCCCGCGAATTCATCCACGTGAATTTTCTCAAGGATCCCTATTTTTTTCAATTGATAAAATATAACCTATGTTACTCAGGAATAATGTAACATTCTAATGGTAAAAGAATTTTTGAAATCGGACCATTAGTTTTTGAGTTTATTCGTTACATCCATAAAAAAAAAATGCAAATAATTCCTCTTTATATATTTCTTTTTTATTTATTCATTGTACGTACATATTAAATTATATTTTTAAATATTAATAAAAAAAAAACATTAAAAAAAGCTTTTTACAAAAAAGACAACCGCCTTCAAAAAGTGATAAATAACTTTAGCACAGAACACACATTGACTTTAGTTTCGAAATTCAGTGGCTTTGTTCTGTTTGTTGTTTTGTATTGCCACCGACTTCCGAAACTAAAGTCAATGTGTGTTCTGTGCTAAAGTTATTTATCACTTTTTGAAGGCGGTTGTCTTTTTTGTAAAATGCTTTTTATTTTCCGCTTTTTAGTACCTCCTTCTCATCCAAATCTATTAAGAAGAAAAGTTAATACAAAGATTGATGAAACTAAAACGTCGTCTATGTAAATAAAAAAAGAATCATCAAAATCGGTTCACCAAGTCCCGAGAAATCAAGTAACAAACATAAAAAAAAAAAAAAAAAAAAAAAATACAGACGAATTGATAACCTCCTCCTTTTTTGAAGTCGGTTGAAAAGATGAAAAATTGTAGTCCACCGGTTTCGGGAACAGGGTCCAAGCTAACGGTGGTCAGGGGTCCTAAAAGAGGATTCTCCTAACAAAGCGCGCCGTGTCCAGGAGTACCGCTTTTTGTATCAATCCCTTGATCCAGCTGCCCAACGAGAGCCTCCTCAGATGATGATTATTATTTAAAATATTAGTATAAGTAGATATTTACAAAATAAATTGAATTAAATCAACGATGGAAAACTACAACTTACAATATTAACATAAATCTGAAGAAAGCGGATTTAAAGAATAAGATCTTATTTAGTCAACCAAAGGTGCTAAAGACTTAGCATGACAATTGCAACAACAGCGCGAACTATTAGATCTGTCCAACCTGGTTTGATGACATTGCAAATACCAACTATTCTGCAATTTTAGTAAAAAGTAAAAAATCAAGCAATTAAATATGTTTTCCTATTCCGACAAACAGCTACATAATTGAAGCAAGGATTTATGTCAGTATAGCAACGGGTGAGGTTTAACCTCATGACCTATTGCTGGCCATTTCGACGCCTTTTTTTTTACATCAGTAAAGATCGAATAATGCATATTTACCAAAAGTTAATTTTTCGCTAATCTTATTTATAAAAATCTTCTGTGCGTGTGTATGAAAGTAAACTCCTCTTAAACTGCTGGCTGGACCGATTTTGATTAAATTTTTTGTGTGTGTTCCAGTGAATTCGAGAATGGTTTAAATTCACAATTAGACCCGGTAGGTGGCGCTGCAGTCAAGTTGTAGGACTATTTTGTTTTAAGAGCAGGACAACGTCAACGTCGTTCCGGTCCCGCTAGTACAGTATAAATACGGAAGAAATAATTCGATGCATTTTTACGTATCATTTTTTTTTATTTTTTGTTTTAATATGTATAATTTTGGAAATAATTGATTTAAAGAGAAATAATCCCGGTATCCCAAGATTTTTCCGATATTAAAGTCCATTCTATATTAAGCCAACACCTGATGTTTTGGTAAATTGTATGTTCAATCTTCAATCATCACATTAAAACATTTTGACGGTTTCTATGGGCTAAATCTGTGCGTTTTAAATATAAACCCAAGCGTTCATGGGTTTACCAACAAGACTCGTTTGTGCTCAAGCCAGAAATTGTTTAGTGTACAATAAAATGATGATGCGTGGCCTGCTTCAAATAATTGGCAAGGCAGTTTAAGTACCTACCAGATAGGTCAAGTTGACATTAATAGCTGCAGCTGACATGGTTTAAAATAGCCACCTCGCATGACCCTTCAATTTTTATATGTATGTAAACAAAGCGTGACACTTCATTTAGTTTTGCACAGTTTGAATTTGCCGCGTAATAACTTCAATGTATCATTTATCAGACGACACGGTTGGCGCAGTGGCTGAGCGATCGACTGCTGCGCAGCGCGTTGCGGGTTCGATTCCCGCCCAGGGTAAACATTTGTGTGATGAGCACTTGTGTTTGCCTTGTGTCTGGGTGTTGTTTATCTATATATGTATGTATTAAAAAAAATGTATTTGTGTATGTATATCAGCTGTCTGACACCCATAGTACAGGATCTCCCTAGTTTGGGGTCAGATGGCCGTGTGTGAAAATGTCCCCACATACTATTATTATTATCTATGAACTTGTCTGATTCTATGGAGCGGTTGGTCTTATTGAACGACGGATACAGCATGTTAAATATAGAGGTTATGTTAGGTTAAAAAAGTGAGAATTATATTGTAATTTGAATAATAGTGATTAATAAGAACTGGTGAAACAATAGCTTTAAATGTTGTTTCTCTTTTTAGGTAAAACTTGTGCTTAATTAAGTTAAAGAATGTTTTGTAAAAGTATTTAAAATAGTTTATGTAATAAAATAAAATCTTCTCTTTTCAGACCATCTCAATTTTGGTTATACTATTACTGTTCACCATAATATCCAAGGATAATTATAAATTAACACATTATATGTAAATAAAAATAAGTACATGGTAACCTACTGTTACCATTTAAAGACTGGTCTTCATAAACCAATATGATTCAAAACACCAATATCAGATGAAAACACTGACCGAACCAAAAATTGCTATCTATTTTTATTTATTGATATTAAAAAACCCATTACAGTAAATCCTGATTTCGATAGACATAAAGCCTTCAAAGCCATCAGACTTATCTTTTTAAATTATCTTCGATATTGATGAAATCACCACAAGATTCCTTACCGACCGAACACCTCTCTGAGGCATCCAGCTGCATTTTATTCGTTATAAAACAGAACATAAAAATTTAATCAAAAGCAGACTTTGGCACCTCGATTTCGGTTAAAACAGATGTTGGAATAAGAACGTGATTTTAAGGCAATAAGACCCAAATACTAGAAAAAGGTTTATTATTCAAACATGTTTTTTGAATCAATTGAGTTTCTGTCAAAGGAAAAGATATAAATGTTAATTTTACACTCTGATATTTTTTATTATTGATACCAAAACATGATACCTGTTAAAACTATCTGTCAACAAGAATATCAATAAATATTATGCTGTCATCTTCCATCTATCTATATAATAAAAATGAATGGCTGTTTGTTAGGCTCGCTAAAACTCGAGAACGGCTAAACCGATTTGGCTAATTTTGGTCTTGAAATATATGCATGTCCCATATGTCAATTATTTTCGAAATTTCTTGAAATTAACGTAAGGTAATTTCAAACAAAGGCTAGAGAGAGTAAAAAGATTTTTTGGTCGTACATGAAACATACATAACAGACATAATAATATAAACTAATGGTGAAAATATTGGTGTCCAGGAAAGGTTCAAACGGTAAGAAAATTGTAAAAACAATTGACAGGATAACGTCTGTCGGATCAGCTAGTAATAAATAACTATAAACTATCATAATATTTGATTTAAGAACTCGATTGCTTTTCTTTCAACTAAATATTTTTGAGAAAATCGATAATTGTTTTATATTTCATGATTAATTACAAGCGCTGTGTCATTGCCCCTCCCATTCTTTTCTATGCACACTGACAGTGAACCCGCTTCAGCTATTGAGTGTCTTAATGGGAGACAAAATACATGCTAAATAAGACTGGTTTGCAATTTCTATTAACTATGTAGGATGACGTAATTGGAGGAGTTTATTCCCGTTTATTACCATCCCATACCAAATAATAAGGTACCTATTGTTTGCACTCCAGAATAAAATTACTCTACACTAATATAAAACCTGACAAACTAAAATATTTCACTAAGCAATAACAATTTTATTGTTCAATTATTAGTTGCAGACTGCACGTTTTGGCTCGGTGCAAAACAAAAATTTATCAACTTTACTTTGCGCATTCTGTCAAACAGAAGTTAGTGTTCCAATCGCAACAGTTGTGCTGGACAAACTACTATTTCGTGGTTAAAAAATCTATCAGTTAAGCAAGCGTTCGTTTGGACCTTATGCTTTTTATTTCAAGTACTTATTTGAGTTTGTTCAAATATTTCTTCGTAATTATTGTTGTGTACAATTATCAAACTGCTACTAGCTACTAATATTAAACTTATTCTTGTTTGAAATTAAAGCAACCTTTTTTTGATGTGAGTTGAAATAAAATAAAAGTGTCACATAAATGTCACTATTGTTTTTATGACTTGACATGCATGACAGATCGTATACCTTTGCAAAAGGTACTGAAACGTATGCATCTGTAAAATAACATAGAAATCATGAATTTTTTACTATGTAATTCAATAAAATCGAACCTAGCAAGAATTTTTACACGCCGAATTCGAACTTGCATCCCTGTTTTAAACAAAAATGTGAAGATCACGTCGGATCGCCTTTACATCGAACCAATAGAGTCTACTAATCACACTATGCGATGCCACGACAACACAAGACGTGAAAAGCTGTACCAATTCGGTATGTACGTCGCAGTATGCTTACCCAAATTTGTGCAGAAGGTTCAAATGCAACCAACTGATGAACTGGAGATACTGGTAGCTCCAGCTGGTATGTTCCAAGTTATGAACTTCATGCGTCTCCACCAAAACGCCTGCTTCGCTCAATGTTCCTCAGCAACCGCCATTGACGTTCCAAGCAGGCAATACAGGTTCGAAGTCGAGTATGATCTCCTCAGCTTCAGGTTTAGCGAAAGAGTTCGTCTGAAGACCTACACAGATGAACTGACGCCACTCCGCTCCGGATTCGATGTCTGGAGGTCCTGTTCGTGGTACGAAAGGGAAATATACGACATGTTCGGAGTAGTCTTTACTCATCATCCAGACTTGAGGAGAATTCTTACAGACTATGGGTTCCAAGGACATCCACTGAGAAAAGATTTTCCGTTGGTCGGATACATCGAAGTACGTTATGATGATGAATTGAAGAAACTAGTTTATGAACCTATGGAGCATCCTCAAGAAGCGCGGCAGTATGATTTACAGACTCCATGGCATTATTTGAACAAGTTCGATGACAAATATAGTGGCGAAAAGCCTAAAGAAAAGAAAAAGGAGGAACAGGCTGCCTGCTGTGATTATTAGAATATTTGTTGCGTAATTGTTTGAATATAGCTATGAACTTCAGAAATAAATATTCTTCCCTTTTATCACCTTATAAGTAATTATTAATAACTAGCTTTTGCCCGCGACTTCGTCCGCTTTAATGTCGGTTATCGCGGATGCAGACAAGTCGCGGATTAAAAAGTAGCCTATGTCCTGCCTCAAGGTTCAAATTTCATCAAAATCAGTTCAGCCGTTTCATCATGAAAGCGTAACAGACAGAGTTGCTTACACATTTTTAATATTAAAAGCACCCAAGCCGTCATATTTCCCATAGAAACGCTCGTACGCGATTACGGCGTTAAAACAAATTATTTTCCAAATATTTCCACAGGTATCTTGTGGTTTAAATTTAGGTTTGTATGAAGCTAAAAATAAACTTTTTTGGGAAACAAATTCAGTAAACACGTCCGAAAATCAGCTTTTTTGGCATAATTTTATCTGAACTTTGGCCGTTCATAATGCACCAATACATTAAAAAAGTAAAAAAACAGCTTCATAGAAACCTTGCACATGTAATGGAGATTCTAAATTTTTGTTTTTTCCCAAATCTTGTAAGGCTTTTTCAAAAACACGTATGTCCTGGAACAAGTTTCGTGAAATTTCCGCACGCCAATTTTCCTGTGATGTTATCGCGTTCTCACTCACTCGTTTGTTTTCGAGCTTTGCGTTGGTTGAAACAAAAAATTTTTCAATCACGCTCGCGTCATAGTTCGTTCGATGGGGTTGGGCGCTCTTAAGTATAATAAATATTAGTATATGGAGTTATAGATTGCAGTGAAATTGACAAAAATGTCCCACAATAAAGATATAAGTAAATAGTGAACTCGCCAGACTTTATTTCGGGGACGCCTTGTTTGAATCCAGCTTATTCCCTAATGAGCTTTTGTCCTGACACAATGGAAGCCGTTTAGAGCGTCACACATAGCTCAAGATAGCTCCAGCCAGATGACGGCCCTTTCTAACGTCCCAATTAATAACTTGGAAATTAGCGGAAAGTGGCTAATTATTCTATCTCGGTTTCATTAAGTGGCCTCGTAAGTTGAACTGGTGTAACTCAAATTGGATTTCGATTCCTCATTATTATGCAGTAAAAGTGGGATTTTAAATTGGTGGAGTAATTCTTTAAGTGTGTCTGACTTTTTTGCTTCCAATCTCAATTGTATTTCTGTTAGGTACAAATAAGATTTTTTAAATGTCTTAGTGCCGGTTTTACCACTTTCAAATAAGTTCCGATTTAATTGCTTAGCAGATGATTTCATGCGAATTTTGTCCCATACTTAAAATATCTGGTAATTAAGTCGCTAACAAGCGACTTTTGCAGATTTTAAACTGACAATCACGTCAAAATGTGTAGTGTAAATGATTTGAAAAAAATATATGTTAAACTGGAACATTCTCTTAATCATTTAGTATGTGAATATTTTTGATTAAGTTCATATTAAATAGTTTAATTAAATCGTGAATCTGTGTCTGACGCGGACAAAACATTGATAATCACACAAAATCTACCAGGAATATTTAAACGAAACTTTTACGATCTTACAGACAATTTTATTATCTATCTTTTAGTATACGCCTCTTTTAAGATACAGAATACTGTCTTTTATTTAATTTTTTCGACTAAACTTTGAAAGTTTTGGACGCAGCGCATACGATTCTCTGGTCGCTCAAGAAACCGTTCCTGAGGTAGTTGCGCAGTTCGGGAGGGGTGACAGTTGTCACATATTCGTATCAGTGAGCTTTCGCATCATGTTACCACACCCCTCCCGCACCGCACAGGCACATCCACGACACTCCATATAAACGAAACTATATAATTGCCTACACTACTACCAAAATAACAGACTGTACAAATACGTGCGTGTGAGTGTCTACGCCGCTCGAACTAAAAGCAGTTACGAGTGCACGTTCACGCGAGAAAAGGTGAGGAACAGTGTTTCGGAGGGGGTGGAGCGTGTCGCTACTGCACGGTAGTACTAATACCTACTTATACTGTGGCACAGGTACAATACGGTCAACGTAACTTGGCGCGTCTGAAGTTAGCCGTTTGGCTGTGCAATGGAACTTTTAGGAACGAAATTGTCTACTGCGCAGCTAACTTCAGGCGCGCCAAGATACGTTGACCGCACTGTATGTAGGTTCTTGAAGTAGGAACGGTCTCAGTTAAGCTGTGGGGCTATAATAGTATCTTTACCGAGTGGTGAAACACGTCCTTAAAAAGGCAAATAAGCGTGTTTGCACACCTGATGGTAACCAATCACAGCCGGCTCTAGGCTTCAGCAACTAAAGGTAACTCATGTTTACTAGCTATTGCCCGCGACTTCGTCCGCGTGAATGTCTGTTATCGCGGATGCAGACAAAGTTACAGATTAAAAAGTAGCTTCTATCCTTTTTTGGGGTTCAAACTTAGTCTGTGCCAAATTGCATCAAAATCGGTTCAGTAGTTTAGCCGTGAAAGCGTTATAAATAAACAACCTCACGTTCGCATTTATAACATGAGTATGGATACCTAGTTGACTGAACTTAATCTTAAAAAAAACAACCATTTTCGCAAAAAGTTTCAAACGATAACATAAAAACTTAACATTATTTAACAAATGGTATTATACTTCTAATGAAGCCTCGTCTGTTCCTACCTAGTTCTATAACTGAACAGACAATCAGTAAACGATTAATTACTGCGCAAGCTTCAATTAAGTCCACCCGAAAACCAACCCACAGTAATCATAATAAAATTATTAAAGGAAACAATTTAAATATTTATCAATAAAATCCCCGGAGTAAACACCGTTGTTGACTCACAATATGGGGTAATCAAAATAGCGACGAGACAGAAAGATTATTTGAATTTTTCGAAGGATTCTATCGGCTCTATATCTGCCACGATCATACGGACATCTGCGTAAGAATAACGGCAGAGTGAAGGACTGAATGAACAATCGGTTCAGTGTGTGTCGTGCCCCTCCGTCGAGCGCACGGCCCTACTCCCCGGAGACGGGCAAACTTCACACGCGTTTCGAAAACTTTCCACAAACAACACGAGTAACGCACAGTAATAATGCGGGAATAAAGAAAAGTTTCTGGATCATTTTGGAAGACTTTTGATTGGCTTTTGAATGTTGATTGACTTGTTAAGGTAAGACTTTTTTAGTTTATTCCAGTTGAACTTTCTTTTGCGGATTTAATGCATTTCTGTGATAGTTTTTTTCTTTTTTGTTTTAACGTAGTGTTGTGGCAACTATTTTTTTTTTAAATAGGGTATTGCTTGTAGATTTTTTATTTTTTAAACATATAATTAGAAAATAATTATTTATTTGTTTATTGGTTAATTTTTTATTAAGACTACTAGTTCATTTCTATTGTTAAATAGATTCCTACAAATCAAATTATACCTTAGTGTTAAAACTTAAAATAATTACACTTTCAACTAATAATCTTTCAATAAAATCATAATGTCTCAGTAAATCAGAAAACCTTCTTGGGTATTATTTTTAAGGGCTTACAAAAGCTTCGCTTTCATTGGGAAACGATATTATTTTGATTATTGATTTGGACACCAATCAAAAAACTGTTTTGTACAGTCAGATAAAACACTTCTAACGAAAAAACTGTATTTTTTACAACCGTAGGCCGGGCGGAAAACGGATTACGTTCGTTGGAAGTTTTTTATCTGACTGTACATAACAGCTTTTTTATTGGTGTCCAAATCATCAGTCAAAAACATTATCGTTTCAGACACTATTTCCTAAAACAATAAATGTATTATGTCTGAATCCTCAGTAAGCCTTTTTAAGATGCAAGAAACCTTTATAGGTTTCTTGCATCTTAAAAAGGCTTACTGAAGATTCAAGGGGATTCAAGGATTCAAGGGTTATCCCTTGATAGGTACGTCGAACAAGCTAATTGGTTTACAGGAAAAAATATTAATGTTTCTACTACACTCGCAATATTTTATTTTATTCCATTTTCTTATCTCGAGCACGTAGGTATCCCTGGTACTACGTACTAAAGATAAAAAAAAAAAAATATTTGTGTAGTAAGATGATGAATATTTTTGCCTGTAAACCAATTAGTTTGTTCGACTGTACTAATTCAATGTCAAAATTATTAATTATTCATCGATATTACAACTTCAACCTAGTCAAGTCAAAATGTACCAAACCCACAACAATGATTAAGTTAATTACGCCCAATTGATCTACTGAAAATTCGTAATGCAGTATTTTATAAGCTAGCAAATAAAGAAAACTAAAATAAAAATTCATAAATTATAATTAGAAAAGAAAAGATCCTAAATCTTTTAGAATGCTTTAGCTACTGTAAATTAAATGGATTTTGGTATATAGGCGCTTATATTATATACGTATACATATTGATCGAGTACGTATTTAATTTCGGCAAGCATTTGAATCCAGTAACATGGGATCAATATTTCACCAATTAGCGGCTGGTGTAGCGCTGCATTCCAGCGCTAGATTGAAATACCAACCTAACCATAACTGGGGTATAAAGATAGCTTAGATAGAACCATTAGGAAGGACATAGGCAACTTTTTAATCCGCGAATTCGTCTGCATCCGCGATAACTGACATTCACACGAACGAAGTCGCGAGTAAAAGCTAGTAATACATTAATAATCCAAATATTTAGTTCTGGTAAACTGAAGTTATTTGTTCCTTTCCAAATACCTAATAATAACTCTTCAAATATTTATTTCCGGAGCACACAATAGAAGTTTTTTATGTTATTAACACTTTTAGTGTTAACTGGGTGGGTTTCTTTCCGGTACTTCTGTAAAGCTGTTGGTGTTTAATTAGTGCTCATTAACACGTAAGTACATTTCAAGTTTAGGTTTGCCTGATATTCTAATGATGATGATAATAAGATATAGTTTATTTCTCTCAAATAGGCACACTGTTACAGTTGTGTCTTTAAACAATTTTGCCTTATGCTAACCTTTGCCGGTGCGCGGTGTTTTATTTTGGTTACATTTATATGCTCTTTAGTATATTTAGTTTTTTCTTTATATCGTTTTTAGGATTTATTTCATAGTTTCAAAATATTCTAATAAACTAATATTACCAGTATTTTATTTTTTTGTCGTATCGACGTCCCCACCTTGTATATTACTAAGCAGGCACGTGATTTTGTGATTATTTTAAAAATATTATATATTATATACAGGGTGTCCGGTAATTAATGGATAACCTTGAAATGGCTTATAGTAGAACATAAGGCCATTCAGAAAAAAATAGGAAAAAAAAATTTACGAAATAAAAATAATTTCTAGTGGTAGTGCAATAAAGTAAAATAAGGCAAATTTTCTTTTTTTTTATACTTAATCTTAGGTACTACTTATGATAGTTTTCTTTTCCTATTTTTTTCTGAATGGCCATAAGTACCTCTGTACTTTCACATACTTTTTGTAAGAAAACAAATGTTGATAAAATTAAACTCTAAATACGAGCTCAACTGTCCAATTATCAAACAACAATAAACAATACAATAGTTAAACAATGTTGACAGGACTCCAATAGTGTTATGTCAACAATCAAGCGACGCCCCTACACATCGTTATACATCTTTACTATAATATTGCTTGCACCCGTAAGCACAATGTTTAGCGTGCGTCACAATAGGGTATTACACCCATTTTTGAAAGTGTCTCAATCAAATTCCGTAGTGCTAATATGCCACCAAAAAAAAAAACAAAATTTTTATTCAATCGATAAGTGCCATAAAATGCATCTAAATTTAAAATTTTCAAATTTTGCGCGTAGTTTGACGAAAAAGGCCTCTTTTCTGGACGCCATATTTCTCAGCGGAAATGACGTCAGTTCGTTTAGTATCAAATGCGCTCATATTAAATATGATAATCCTACTAATATTATAAATGTGAAAGGTTGTGAAGATGTTTGGATGTTTGTTACTCAATCACGAGCAAACCGTTGAAGAGATTTGCATGAAAATTGCCACATATATAGAGCATTTCCTGGATTAACATACAGGATACTTTTTATCCCGGTAATATGTTCCCTTGGGATAATCGTTATTTTTACGCGGGCGAAGCCGCGGGCAAAAGCTAGTTATATATAATTTTAAAATAATTAGAAGCATATTTTGTAATAGGTGTAATAGTTAAAAAAATACGTTGGTTACGAAAATAATAAAAGTACAACGCCTATATACGCCAATCGGTTGACTGACAGTTGACAATTTTTTGTTTACATAGCCGTGTGGCGTAATAACATGGCCGCTACTATTTCATGGTGTTATAAAACAGATTAAAAAAACTGAAAACTTTGAATTGAATTTAAAAAAATATTTTGTTATTTTATAAACTAAAACTTAAATTTTTCGACTGCTTTATTGCATAAACTGTCTCAATAAAATATTTATAGATTTTTTCTCGTATAAAGTTAAATAACCTATTATGTGGAAAATATGTTAAAAAATAACAACCTTCTTCAATTTTGTATGAAAAACAATAAGGGTTTCGTCAAAATGGAATGTTTTGATAATAAAAAATTAAGACTTAATACCACTGAGGAAGGTTGTTATTCTGTAACATATTTTTCCGCATTATTGTGACACGCGACTCGATAGTTGCATGGGCACTTCCGCTTGATTTTTCTATTTCGTTACATTACACAGCACAATTTAGATCGAATTCAAAGTAAAAACATTTATTTCAATTAAACCATTTACAGGCACTTTTAAATAGTCAAGGGGTCGGTCGTTAGTCAGAAAGTTAAAGCTAGCCGCTCGTTCCAAAACGTAGGTAGGTCTCTATGGAGAAAAATTAGCAAGAAACTCCACGGACACTCTTTTAAACTCTTTCTTTTTACAAAATACTGATTACATTATCCTTACTGCTTCTATATGTAAAAATAATGCAAGTAAAGAACAATACAAAACATAAAAAAGAATCAAAATAAAAGCAGTTAAGAGTTGACCAGTCTCTACTGACAGCGACCGTTCACGAACATGACGCGTGGATCAGTGATTCAGCTCATCCATTTTGAAGGGAGCCGAGTGATCCAACACACGTGTCACTATCAGCGACATATTTGAGTGAGCGTGACAATGCTCTCAACCGCCATGTTCATTTACCACTTTACATAGTAATTTTATTTAATTGTAATTGTCATTTTTATTCATTTTTTTATTATTTAACGTAGTAAATGGCTGCATGGTATTCACATTCACAAAATTGAAATAATGCTGCTAAATTATACAAAACTATATCAGATCATCAGATCAGATAATGAGATCAAAAATAAAAGTCGTTTCTCAGCAATATTTTTTGCTTAATATTACCCATTTTGTTGAATGAGCACTACACGGCTGTGTGTAGTATTTTTAAGTTACATAACATAATTTCTTCATACAATATTTCATAAGATATTTTTTACGATTCAACGTAAAGAGTCTTACAAAATAACGTTACACTCAGTAGGTACGTAAAAGCTTTTGTTTGTTGCTGGAGGAAATGCGATGACAACAAAACTTTTAACAGACAAGATTAGAATGGAGGGAGTGCGACTTCTTTCAACTGCATAAGAATTCTATCTCAGTTATGAAACAACATCTAATCTTCACTTTTAAAATTTTACCTAAGATATGGAACAAAACATAATTTTATTCTTCTTGTTAAAGGTTTCTGGAGTAAATTTGTTATTCGTGAAATTCGCAGAAATATTTTCAGCCAGACAGACGCTTCAATAGTCTAACCTAAGCTTAAAGCACTTTTCGGTAGTTATGACCCATGAAAATTATCTGGCAATAATACATGTTCAACAATATCTTGAGACATATAATAATAATATACATACCTATTAAAATCGTAATTGCTGCGAGGTCGGGGAACGATTCTGATCCCGAAAATATATTTTTTAGAACTTTTGTCTGGAGTATCACGTCAATACTGTCGGATAGATTCTGTTCTAATTTTGAATCAATATTCTACATAGGTCTAATTATCACGCTGTTTCCTTTGGGGGATGAGCAATGTTGCATTTTGTTCGTATTTTTTTACAGTTTAACACGGACTACAACATTAGTTAGAAGACTATAGAAAATGAGGGGATATTGTAGGTAGCTATATACAACATTAGTTTTTGTTTTCAACCGACTTCAAAAAAGAAGGAGGTTGTCAATTCGTCTGTATTTTTTTTTTTATGTTTGTTACCTGAGAACTTTGGACTGGGTGAACTGATTTTGATGATTCTTTTTTTATTTGAAAGCTGGTGCTTCCCGTGTGGTCCCATTTTTGGTCTAGTTCTGACAATGGCATTCATGAGAAAACCGTATAAGTCTTAAATTTGCATGTATGTGCGCGATTTGTTACGCGATTTCTCCGGCAAACGTAACCCGATTTTGAAAATTCTTTTTTTTATGGATAGGGTATGCTTCAGGGGTGGTCCCATATAAATTTTATCGAAATTGATTCAGCACTTTTTGAAAAAATCAACAAATACCAAAAAAATTACATACGACGTTTTAGTTTCTTCAATCTTTGGAGTAGTTAACTTCCAATCTCTTCTTAATAGATTTGGATGAGAAGGAGGTACTAACAAGCGGAAGTAAAAGCTTTTTACAAAAAAGACAACCGCCTTCAAAAACTAAAAAGTGAAAAATAACGATTCGAGATTCGAAACTAAAGTCAATGTGTGTTCTGTGCTTAAGTTATTTTTCACTTTTTAGTTTTTGAAGACGGTTGTCTTTTTTGTAAAAAGCTTTTTCATAAACCTTTTACAATAGGGCCAACCTTGAAATAGCGAGAAATAAAGTCAACTAGTAGGTACTCTACTGTACTAGTATTCAAAATGTAGTAGTTGTTCCGGGTCGGATTGTTTGTGTGTGTGAGTTTATATGTTTGTAAACTCACCTACAATACAGGAGAAAATGAATGTAGTTTTTAAAGAAAAAACGAAGGACGTTGATTCATTTAGTCGGATAGCAAGTACGCTTAGGTACCGTAAGAGCTCAAACCTGCTGAACCCGGTACTGGCTCGATGTATTTCCTGTGTTAGAGGAGGTTTTTGGAATTAAACACGGCAAAGCAAATTAGCACTTTTGCATTATTGAAAGAGCATATCGGCTACTCACGGCGCGGCGGCGCTAGGTCAAACAATACCTTGTTATAAAAATAAGACTTAGATCTAAATACGAAAACGTTTAGACGAAACATTTATTTAAGGCTTATGTTTAATGAACCTCCAGATATAGTAAATCACCTCCAAAAATAGTAAATGATCACCAACATTTAACCCCATTTTAATGTTTGACGAACCTCCAGATATAGTAAATGACCTCCAAAAATAGTAAATGATCACTAACATTTAACCAAAGTATTGTAGAAATGTATGAATTTGACTGTAAAAAGCGGCACTAGGCGGCCGCTGCCGCGGCACGTTCGCTCCGCTCGCTTGCCTCGTGCGTAGGGGGTCACAGTTCTAACCTAACCTAACCATGTCGGATCCACCCCAGGGGGGACTTAAGGGTTCTAAGATTTGGTGATCATTTACTATTTTTGGTGGCCATTATATTTATTCCCTTTATTTAATACTTTCGACCAGCATGCCCTTAAGCATGCAGCATTTACAGTAGGTACTATTTATATATTATTCTATCTATTCTCAAAGCATCTGGGCTCTTAGTCCGACATAATCACTTTACAAATCCATGTGTTAAACATCAAAATTCCTGAACATTCACACTTCAAACAACACGGTCATAGTAAACCTGCTAAGTATAAATGTTTAGGGTATAAAGTGGAGTTTGCCCGGTTTCCCGGCCGGCCGGTATGAAATTTCCGACAGCGTTTACAAACTTTGTTCCGACTAGCAAGTTTGGTAGGGAGTCTAAGACAGGTCGTCCAAGACAATGCACATCAAAGCAAGGCCTAGAAATTATTGCGATTATAACAGCTGTTTTGGTACTTTGGTATGTTTTAGTCAAAGAAAATGATCGTCTTAAGATATCAAAATTCTATAGGGGATTTGTGTTTCGTAGGAGCTTGTCAAACGCGGGTATTGAAAGCTAAATAAAGGACAATGCCAGAAACTCTATAGAACTTTGCCCCACTCAATAAAAGTCATGTACAAGTTTGCAATATGTAGCATCTTACTGCTTATTCATTGCTGATAACTAAACTAGTCTTAATGGCTGCCGAACTTGCCGTTTCTGTTTAAATTTAAAAACTGTATTTGCATTCCTTTTAGCATTGATTTGTAATCCACAAGTAATAATAATAATGTTGTTCATTAGCCAACAAAAAAGTTCTTTACATTTCCTTATAAACTACAATAGTCTACATTATCAATTAGGTTCTCAAAAAAAACAAATATAAGACACAAAGGAAGCATTTTGCTAATGAACTCCACACAACTCCACACTAGACCCTATTTCGTAGAAACAAACCAAGAACGCAAGTTCGCAAAATCGCAAGTTCTAAAGCAAAACAATTTATTATAATAAGATTCTATGATCATTACAATTACTTCATTAAATTACATTTTCTGTAAATGGGTGGGGCAGGATCTGGCATTGTCATTTCTATATTTGAGTATTATCAGAATATAATTTCACCGCATCTCATCTTATTTTTCTCATACTTATATACTAAGGCGACTATTAACAGTGGGGTCCTAGATTCGATTCCCGGGTCTGGCAAAGTGTTATTAGGTTTTTCATTAAGAGTGTTTTATAGTAACAGCCCGGAATATGGAAGTTGTTGGTGTGACACATTTGTGCAAAGCACGTAAAGCCTATTGTTCCTGGCTGTCTTTCATAGACATTAGGACTTCTGTCTCCCCGTAAAGTCTGTCAAAAATCTATCGTGTTATGCTGGCACTTCACATGACGTATTTGTACAAATACTAAAATTAACCCTATGTTTATTGAAATAAAGTCAAGTCAAGTCAAGTTAATTCATCTTTATTGTGGATCATAGGAAGGTGTACATAATACAGATGGTGTTATCAATCATTTTGTGATCTGCTATGTCCCGCCCTTTGGGCGTACAATAACATAAAATAAATAGAAATTTACATGCTTGTCAACAAATATTCATCACAACATTTATAATTCAATTTAATTTATAATTTCTAACAGTTTAAATATACTAATTGTCTATAAATATGTGTACTAAACGCATCATGACTCAGGCAGAGTGTATTCTAACAGTGTTCTGTCGTCGAAGAAGTCTTTTACAGAATAATAGCATTTGCCCACTAATAATGCATGCAGTTTCTTTTTAAATGTTTTGATTTCAGTAATTGTTCTAACCGATCTTGGAATATTGTTAAATATACGCGGGGCTGAGCAGAAAATACTTTTATGCATAAAATGCGTCTTACTAGGAACGATGTCCAGTTTGTCTTTATGCCGTATACGCGTTCGATATTTGAATTGATCAATATTATTTTTAACAAATACTGCGACCTCAAAAATATAAAGACAAGGCAACGTTAACATGTTCATCTTTTTAAAAAATGGTACACAGGATTCAGTATTTTGTATGTTGAAAATGGCCCTTACGCAACGTTTCTGGGCAATGAGCACACGTTCCTTATTAGTACTATTGCCCCAGAATATCAGACCATATCTAAGGGTAGAGTTGACATAACCGTGGTACGCCGTCAATAGCGTTGACAGGTTTGCAGTTTTTCTTAGTCTGTGAAGGGCGTATGAAAACTGGCTTAGCTTCTTACACACACAGTCAATTTGCGCTTTCCAGTTGATTTTGTCGTCTACATGTAACCCTGGAAGTCGATTTTATGTTATGCAAATAATGCGAATATTTGCACAAATACGCCAGTTGTTTAGTGCATTACCCAGTAGATAACTTAGGCGTCAAACAGACGAGCAGCACTTTGCTGTCAACAGAGTCAACTTCAGCTGTTGACAGAGCCAACTTCAGCTGTCGACAGAGCCAACTTCAGCTGTCGATAGAACCAACTTCAGCTGTCGATAGAACCAACTTCAGCTGTCGACAGAGCCAACTTCAGCTGTCGACAGAACCAACTTCAGCTGTCGACAGAGCCAACTTCAGCTGTCGACAGAGCCAACTTCTGCTGTCTACAGAAGCAACTGCTACTGTCGGAAAAAGCAACTGCTGCAGTATTCGACACGCCGACTGCTGCCCACCATGTCGTGTCGACAGCTGTCGACGATCACACTAAGCTGTCGCCATTGGTCGGAGTTTGCTGTCCACATGTCGACGGCAAACGCCGACCAATGTCGGCAGCTGACGACGATATTATTTGTCAAATTTCATAGTACTAGGTCAACGGAAAATGTCCTATATTATTTTGATTCCCTTGAGAGTGTCGAAATGTACGTTTTTTGCGACATAATCGGCCGTATACTTATACTGACAATCTTTATGTTCTACACTGTTGTAAACTTCAAATTGCTTCACAACAACAGTCATCATCATCATCTAGGCTAGCCTTTTCCCAACTATGTTGAGGTCGGCTTCCATTTTTACATGGAGCGACTGCCTCGCGGACCTCCACAACCCAGTTACTGGGTAACACGATACCCCTTGTAGTACCTTTTAAAGTGAATACTGTGAACTCAGCAGGGCTTTTGCAGCAGGGAGGAGCTCGTGGCTAGGTTAAAGTCGTACAGATCGATCGGTCAAAGGTTAAGCTACGCTAGCCGCGGTCGGTCTGTGGATGGGTGACCATCCCTTTCATACCGAGTTCCCTCCGTGCATTAGAAAGCTCGTAAAGCCGTTGGTCCCGGCTGTCATTTGTAGATCTTTGGCAGTCGTTATGGGCAGTCGGAAACTAAAAAGTCTGACAACCAGTCTTACCAAGGGGTATCGTACGTGTTACCCAGTAACTGATGGGTTGTGGAGGTCCGATAGGCTGTCGCTCCATGTAAAACACTGGTATTCAGCTGAATCCGTTTAGACTGGACTTGGTAAAAGGTTAGGCAGATGACTGTCACCAGTAGCAACTGACCCTTGCTAAAAATAAACATAATTTTAATTAATTAACACGTAAAATGTCACGTATGAACACAGAATTAGTCGTGTTCGAACAAAGCGCTGTGTATAACATGTTGCGACGTTGCCAATAACAATTGAGACCGGGATTATTCTTCGACAGGGATGTTCCAGTGACCCGTCTGTCGCGCTTCCCAACATTTACCTTATTTATTTAGATATTCCGTGTTTCATTACATTTTCTGATTAAAATCGATGCCGTTTCTAATACAACGCCGCGTTTGGCGCTTTGTTAAATTAATTGTTTGTGACTTTCTATTATATTTCTTTGGATGAAAGGAGTGTTAAAAGGATAGCGCGTGTATTTGTTTTAATTAAAATTGAAATTGAACTGTAAAGTGGTACATATTATTAATCTATTTTTATTTTTTTTCTACAATCCGGAAAATGCCTTATCCACCTTTATTTCCACCTACCGCGTCTATAAGCCCCTACAGTTAACTATTAATAATGCCCACCTATCTTCGCGATCTATCATCTCATTAATTGAACACTTCGTAATACATTTTTTATACACAGTAGGTAATACAAGTCAGAATGTAACTCAAGAGTAAAAAAAAGCGGCGAAGCGCGAGTCGGACTCGCACATGAAGGGTTCCGTAGCAGCAAGTAACATAATATAAAAGTTTTTTTAATTATATATATAATGCGGTTTACGATTTATGACGTATTAAAAAAAACTACTTACTAGATCTCGTTTAAACCAATTTTCGGTGAAAGTTTACATGGTAATGTACATCATATATTTTTTTTAGTTTTATCATTCTCTTATTTTAGAAGTTACAGGGGGGGGGGGGGGGGGGGACACATTTTACCACTTTGGAAGTGTCTCTCGCGTAAACTATTCAGTTTAGGAAAAAATTATATTTTAAATCTCAATATCATTTTTGAAGACCTATCAATAGATACCCCACACGTATCGGTTTGATGAAAAATATTGTTTTGAGTTTCAGTTCTAAGTATGGGGAACCCCCAATATATATTGTTTATTTTCTATTTTTGTGGGAAAATCTTAATGCGGTTCACAGAATATACCTACTTACCAAGTTACAACAGTATAGTTCTTATAGTTTCGGAAAAAAGTGGCTGTGACATACGGACGCGGACAGTCAGACAGACAGACATGACGAATCCATAAGGGTTCTGTTTTTTGCCATTTGACTACGGAACCCTAAAAACGAATGATCCGTCTAAAGAACATTATCAACTGGAAAAAAAGCTCTATAGATATCACAGCTTGTAGGCACCAAATGCTCCGTTATGAGAGCGTCCTATAGGAAAACGACTTCTCACAAAACAGTTCACCGAAAAAAAGCCATACATTTTTATCTAAACGCACTCTGAAATAACAACGTTCATATCAATACGAGGGTGTTGGCAAACTGATTTTTTTTTTCTCAAACATTATATCTTCGCGGAAAAGTAGTTACCGGTGCTCGATCGCATCCGTGCTCATTTCACACGCTCTGCCGTTGTTATGATGTTCAAGTATGCTCACACGAACGACTGATAAACAAGAATAGTCGTAACAACGAATCATTATTGAATCGTAGGGTCGCAGGGATCGCAAACCTTGAAAGCTTCGCTCTTGATGTCACACGCATCATAATTGCCGCGAATAGAGTGACAATGTGCCATCAAAATGTTTATACTACCTCTCTGGTTTTATGTTGATGTGATGTATCGTAAACATCTTTAGCGGTTATGGAGCAGAGACTTTTTAGCCCGCGTATCCCTGTAAATGGTATCGTTAAGATATTAATAGAACCCATAAAAGATTGGCTCGATGTTTATATTATAAACCAATAGGGAGATTGTGAGTATTTGAAGATTATTTTAATGCCATAGGCGAGAGAATCGGATTCTATTTACGGATTAATGTATCGTTTTCAACGCACGATTAGTCAATTTGGTACTATTGATACCATCGACTTTAGAAACATTCCTAGAAGAACAATTTGATGATATATTTAATACGATTATTTAAATCAATAGATAGTTCATCAAATTATTATATTAATATTATATCGCAATAATAATAATACGCCCACCACCTCCGGACCCGTTGCTCAGCTCCGCCTCGCCGCCGCCGGAACCCAGTCCCACCGTGAGTGTTGTGATACCGGCCTCGGTAGTTGCGTCGAGCTCGAGCGACGAGTATTTCTCTCCGCCTACGACGCCACCACCTGCTCGTCGACGGGGAAGACGCCGGCCGCCGGATGGTTTAGGACCGCGAGGCCCACCGGCCTCTGATAGGGTCCCAGCTCCCGGCGGAAGTGTGCAGCGCATGAGATGGACACAAGCCATCAATGAAAATGTCATGCGCGCATACTATGGGGCTACAGAGGGGGGAAGTAATCTGACCGCGTACCGTGTTCGGATGCTCTCTCTGTTTCAGGTGTTTGAGCCAGCTGTCAACGTTTCGGCACAACGATTATCGGATCAGGTGCGGGTCATCCAGCGCAATCGTATGTTGGATGACATTGTACTTGATCGCCTCCGAATTGAAATGCAGAGAAACCATGTTACTGCTCCCCTGCCGCAGATTGTGGAAGTGGCACAACCACAGCCGACCGCAACACGTAGCCATATTACTGATGGGAGTGATGACATGGTTACACAAGTAAGTACCCAGTGCAATGATGAATTGAGGAGCGCTTTGGAGGGTGCGATTCGAGAATATCGATTCATTCCGCCTGAGCTTAGACCACGTTCACCTCGTTTGCCCATGCATAAAAAAAATAGGGTGCTGGTGTGTGCTCTGGATTCGCAATTATCAAATTATTTTGATGGTTGCGAAGACCTGACTGATGCGCATTCGATTTTGTACTGCGCAGCTGTTGCGGCATGTCGTGTGGCTCACGTAAAATTTCCTAGTGATGATAGAGCTACACGACCAAAACCTGCCGTACCGGCGTGGCAGTGCAGAATTGAGCGGCGTATTAGTGAGGCCAGAGTGCTCATCGGCAAACTTATTTGCTTTAGGGAGGGCAATACTCGCCCTAGAGTGATGCGCTTTGTGAGGCGGGCATTCTCTGGGACTGATATCAGTCCTCGAGACTATATGCCCTGGGTTACAGAGCGCATCGACTTCCTGAAGCAGAAGGTGTATGCATGGGCAAACCGTATTCGAAGGTATAAGCGGCGGGTGGAACGATACACTCAGAATCGCACATTCCAGAGCGATGAAAGGTGGGTTTATAGGACTTGGGAGCGACCGATTCAAAGTGCGACTGATACGCGCCTGCCGGATGATGACGCCATGTGTTTGTTCTGGCGCAACATCTGGTCGGTGCCTGTCAGTCACACTGAGGGTGATTGGACTCTAGAAGTCGAACGAGCGTGCGACCCGATACCAGAAATGGGGGCAATCATTATCAGCCCCCATGATGTAGCTCGTGCAGTCCGTCCATTGCCTAATTGGAAGTCTCCAGGGCCGGACGGGCTGCACAACTTCTGGATAAAATGGTTTAGAAGGTCGCACGTTTGTTTAGCGTCTCTGTTCCAGTCAGCCTTGGAATCAGGATCGTTGCCCCAGTTCTTGACGACAGGAATAACCCACCTGCTCCATAAATCAGGTAGTACTGCGGAGCCTAAAAATTATAGACCGATCACATGTTTGCCGACGGTCTATAAAGTTTTTACATCTATTTTAAGAGCGAAAATTAACCAACACATAGACAGTAACGGTATCATGTCTCCCTCTCAAAATGGATGTAGGAATGGGTCCCGCGGTACTAAGGAGCTGCTCCTGATTGACATGGCCATCAGTCAACAGGTTCGCCGATCCCGAAAGAATATGTCGACATGTTGGATAGATTACAAGAAGGCCTATGACTCTGTGCCGCATACATGGCTCATGAGGGTGCTAGAGTTGTATAAGATAGATACCACTCTGCGCACCTTCCTGATGTCGTGTATGGGGCAGTGGAGGACGGTCCTTCGCTATCCAGGATGTCGACATATCCAGAGGAATAGTGAACCGATAAGGATTGAACGGGGTATATTTCAGGGCGACAGTTTGAGTCCACTTTGGTTCTGCTTAGCCTTGAATCCTCTAAGCACACTGCTGGAGAATTCAAGTCTAGGCTATAGATTGAAGAGAGGAGGTCAGGTAATATCTCACCTCCTTTACATGGATGACCTAAAACTCTTTGCCACCAACAGTTCACAGCTGATGGAGCTACTGAAAGTAACAGAAACTTTCAGTAGCGCCATCAGGATGGAATTTGGCGTGGACAAATGTGCGGTCATGCATGTCAAGCGAGGGGAGATTGTGGAATCTGAGGGAGTTCAGCTTTCGGATTCCATAAACCTTAGATCCCTCTCTTCAATTGAGACCTACAAATATTTGGGTATGGCGGAAGCGTTGGGCATCAGTGCTGCTGACATGAAGCATTCGTTGAAGGAGCGCTTCTTTGGCCGCCTGAAGAAAGTATTAAATAGTCTTTTGTCAGGCGGAAATAAGGTGCGCGCCTTCAACGGGTGGGTCATGCCGGTCTTGATGTACTCTTTCGGCATACTCAAATGGACTCAAACGGAACTCGATGCCCTGGATAGGAGAGTCCGTACATTGTTGACAGCGTATCGGATGCACCACCCACGGTCATCGGTAATGAGACTGTATATCCCGCGGAAGTGCGGAGGTCGTGGCTTCTTAAATGCTAAGACTCTGCACAACCGTGAGATATACAGTCTCAGGGAATATTTCCTAGGAGCCGACGTGGGGATGCACCGAGATGTAGTTGCAGTGGACAAAGGCCTCACCCCGCTCTCCTTGGCTAAAGAGAACTGGTGCAAGCCTGTAGTGCTTGAGACTAATGATCGCGAGGAGGTTTGGAAGAGTAAGGAGCTTCACGGACGCTTTTTCCGGGCCCTACACGGGCCCGATGTGGATTTCTTAGCGTCCGTATCTTGGCTACGATTCGGTGATCTATTTGGAGAAACCGAAGGTTTTGTGTGTGCAATTATGGACGAAGTTATTTTGACGAATAATTACCGGAGATTTATTATGAAGGATGGCACGGTTGACATTTGTCGGGCATGTCACCGGCCGGGTGAATCAATCCGTCATATTATCTCTGGATGTTCTCGTCTTGCTAACGAAGAGTACTTGCACAGGCACAACCTTGTGGCCAGGATTATCCATCAGCAACTTGCTCTGAATTACAACCTCGTGGAATCAGAAGTTCCATACTACAGGTATGTGCCCGATCCAGTTCTTGAAAATAGCAATGTCACATTGTACTGGGATCGATCCATCATCACTGACAGGACTATTGTAGCCAATAAGCCTGATATAGTGGTGGTGGATCGATTGGAGAGGCGCGCAATGATTATTGACATAGCTGTTCCTCATGACGAGAACCTCATGAAGGCCGAGAAAGACAAGCAGATAAAGTATCTTGACTTGGCCCATGAGGTTGTCGACATGTGGAATGTGGACTCAGCGATCATTGTGCCGATAATTGTTACAGCCAATGGCTTAATTGCCAAGAGCCTCGACCAACATCTAAGGAGGCTCTCGTTAGACGGCTGGATCAAGGGCTTGATTCAGAAGGCAGTACTTCTGGATACGGCCCGCATTGTCAGGAGGTTTCTCTCTCTGGAGCCCTGACCGCCGGTAGCTTGGACCCTGTTCCCGATACCGGTGAGGTACTATTTTTTTATATTTTTAAATGTTTTTGTTTTTATGTGAATATTTAAAAATGTAATTTAATATGTATATACAATAAATGAATGTGAATAATAATAATATGTGGGGACATTTTCACACACGGCCATCTGACCCCAAACTAGGGAGACCCTGTACTATGGGTGTCAGACAGCTGATATTCATACACAAATACATTTTTTTTTAATACATACATATATAGATAAAACAAAGTCCAGGACTGGGTTTTTAATAATGTCATTCGGATTTACTTTTAATTGAATGGCTATTTTTCGGGCGGGGGAAGTATTACTCATTAATACTACTTACTTCTATTTTATAGGACCAACTCAGAAATATGAAAACAAAACAGCAACATTCCCTATAAAAAAGCAGTTTCAAATACTTTTATTTAAAAGTAATAAGTTCCAGAATATAGCTTGAACGACGACGACTTCTTCGAATTGGCTTTTCCGATCTTTATAGTACCAAAAATCAGCACTCTATTTAAAAAAATCGCGTCCAAGTGGGTCCATCCGTTTGAGAGATACGGTGCCACAGGCAGACACACAGATACACATTATTTATTATATCACTCTGTTATAGTAGCGGGTTAAAAAGTAACCCTGTATTGTATGTATGTACTTACATACTCGTACATAAAATTAAGGTAAAATTAATTTTAAAAGCATTTTAATTATATTGTAGGACATAAATGTGGAACCTACCAATCTAGGTATCTATTTCGATATATTTATTTTGTTGCAGTACCCGATGGCTCCAAAAGGCTTTGCTTGAGAGCAGAGTCGGTCGGCGTGGCTGGAAATATGCAGCAGCCTTGGTGGTCTATATACTTACTTGCCATTTTCATGCTTGGATTAGACTCAAAACTTGTAGGTGAGTACCTATACCGAAAACATAAACCTATTATTACTTTCGAATTAATTGGCTTTCTCAAATAATATAACAAGGGTTTTAAAAATTATTGTTTTATTTTACACTTCTGAATCAACTACACAATAACATTTATTTAACATTTTCATTTTTAATTAAAACTAGCGTTCTTATGCTTTACAAGGGATATTGTGTCAAACTACAAGATTTTTGTACCACGCATCATTAATCATTATATAATTATAAATTAAAGATTACAAAGCGGCCAAATAGACAGATACGAAAAGTGACTTTCATTTATACTTTTTAAAGAAAGAGTTAAATAGATTTCACATTTCAATTTTTTTTGTTTTTTTTTAGTAACTAGATCAAGTATCTAATAACAATTAAGAACAATTTTTCAGGACAAGCATTCCAACCGGAATTCGCGGAACCGCTAATGAATTTGACAGTACCAATCGGACGAGATGCAACCTTTAGATGTCTAGTGCAAAACCTAGGCGGATACAGAGTGAGTGACAAGTATCAACAAGAAAAAAAAATACTCATAAATAATTTAATTTTCTTTACTATAAAATTTAATTACAATTTGCAGGTTGGATGGGTAAAAGCAGATACTAAAGCGATTCAAGCGATACACGTCCACGTCATAACGAACAATCACAGAGTCGGCGTGTCTCATAACGGTCAGACCGTTTGGAATTTACACATTAGAAACGTACAAGAGGAAGACCGGGGTCAATACATGTGCCAGATCAATACAGACCCGATGAAAAGTCAGGTACGGTAAGCAATAACTAAATAAACCTATGGATAGACTAATATGACGGCATGGCGTTCCCCGAGATCTCAACACTCAGTGACTCCACGCTTGAAACTCTCTTTACTTTCTTCGTTTGCGGCACATTCGGTTTCTTGTTATAACCACGTATACGGACTTGTCTGTACAGAAACTCTCTAGTCATTATTTCAGGCACAAACATTTTTCTACTCCTAAACAATACCTTATCTCTTGGTCCCCAATTTCTTTTAGCACTAAATAGCGCAAGAAGTTCACCTCGACGATAATATTTAACTACTCGTGCCAGTAAACCTATAACGATGATGACGATGTAAACGATTAATAAAACATACAGTAATAACAAATCGCATGTCATAGAAATTGATTCAATATAATATGAATCCTGAAACTCGTATGTTTCCATAACTTCCCATCGGGCGTAAAGAATAACGCAAATAAAAATCGGATTTAAAAGCCATGCGAGCTTCCAAAAATAATTAGTTTTGATCCCTATCATGAATATAATGTCCACGTTGTGGTTTTGAATACCATAAAACCAATACAATGAAACAGAAAGAAATAAACAATTAACTGCTTGAATGATTTCTGTTGCATCTGTAAGGATACCAGTCAAATCGGAACATAAAAATGGTAAAGTAGACACTATAACAAATATTAACATGAACATACAAGATAGTTTAGTGTACTGATTTGCTAAATCCATATGAAGCAACAATTCTTTTAAAAACAAATATATAATCCAAAAATTAATAAATAAACTGAAGAATACTATGGAAAACCAAAAAAATCCCCAAATCGGCAACGCATCAAAGTAACTCATAATTTCGGACATTGAAGCAAACATTGGAAAAAATAAACTAGTGCCGATTTCGATAACATTTTCTTCTTCACCGTGATAGTAAGACATAGTTTTTATTCCACTAAATGCAATGAGTGCGAACATAAATGATACAAATAGTGCAAATAATGGCGTACTTATAGCAGTCATCGTGGCTGGGCTACGAAATGATACGTCTCGTGTTAAGAAAATTAATATACCGTATCCAGCGCCTACCGATAAAAATCCTCTCGTTATAGTACTATAACAATTGAGAAATGTATAGTTGGTCCAGTTTATAGTAATCTTTGTAGCGTACCAAGTACCGCTTGTCGACAGCGCAACACAAAACAAAGCTAGGATGACACCACAAACATAAACTGCTGCTAGTTTGACTGCTATTTGAATCAATCTTTCTTGTTTAATTGATAAAATGTACACAGATGCGCATGTCGTAATAACTGCTACTATTGTTTTCCATGGAAGTAGGCAGTACACTCCGAGTTCCACAGTACAGTTTCCGCCTATTTCGCGTTCAAAAAAGCAGTTGCTCGCTGTTTTCATACCACAATCATCTTCAAACAATATTTGAGCTTCAAGACAATGTTGGAAAATCGAAACATTCACCCGTTTCACCATACATTTGGTATCTCCGTAGTCGTCACAACTGAGCCAGGGTGGGACATCCAAGGCTGCATAAAATGAGTACACCAAATACCAAGAAGTTAGCACCAATAAATAGATTGATTTCAAGAAAATCAAATATAATGTCCCATAACCAACATTCCGGAACAGCGGGAAGAAATTCCACATGGTGAATATATTGCAATTCGTGTACTGAGCTAAACATATCTCCGAATACGCCAGTGGCATTCCGACTAAGATAACTGCCAATGTTTGCAGAGCTGCATGCGCGTAAAATCCATTATGTGATATCTCAGCAGGGGAGAACATTACTGTGATTTCATTCATCATCCATGCCCATACAATAAGTCTGTAGTTACTGTAACTATTCCAGCGACTATTCACTTCGGGGCAATAAGATCCATCAATATCGATGTGTTCTTCGTGATCCATTTTAACAACACTATATTAATTTTGAAATGCCAACTCAACTGACTTCATCACCAGATCGTGGCCATATAGATTAAAAAGAAAGTATTGTTATTAGTTTGTTGCCTATCTTATCGTATTATTTATATAAAAGTGGTAACCTGGAAGGAATAAATTGGCGCAGCATATCAGAGAAAATTAAATAGCAGTTAAAATAAACATTGGGGAGATAAAGTGAATTAAGCCACGCAGACGGGAGCGAGGCGAGGGACGCAGCGGGTAATGATTCGTGCATGGTGCACCTAAATTATTGCGCTGCGCTGTAATTTATACCCGGAGCTGATAACGACATAAATCGCCAGCGGCGACAGCGCTCGAGGTTTCGACTCCGACGTTGACGCGGCATGACGCCACTTGACGCAATGTACTTTCGATAATTATTTCACATTGTTTTGGACGCTCGTTGATATTAATTTATTATACAATAGAGACCTCTTTGAGTTTATTTTTCATTGTTATATTTTGAAACACTAACGGTGTATATGTTGCTACAATTTTTGAATCTAAAAAGGAGCTGTTTACCGATTCATACACTGACGAGCTTTATCGATGAGAACAACGTTGACTTTTTTATTCATATATGTATTCGTTCTACCAGATGGGTTACCTGGAAGTGGTGATCCCACCAGACTTTATACCAGAGGAGACTTCAGGAGACATAATGGTGCCAGAAGGAGGCACGGCCAAAGTAGCTTGCCGCGCAAGAGGCATGCCAGAACCTCGTGTTCTTTGGAGGAGAGAAGATGGTACTGATATTGTTATCAGGGATCCAAATGGTGGCAAAACTAAAGGTACTTAGACTTTAAATTAATATTTTTTTAATATTCTGAGTAAGGTTGCAAACTAAGCGCTATTACAAAAGTGGACGTGAAAGTGGAAGTGGAGTGGTGGGTGGTGGAAGTGGAGTGGTGGGTGGTGGAAGTGGAGTGGAGTTACATTGTATGATGAGTTCTGTCACAAACAGAAAAGAATTAGCCCCATAAATATTATAACATGAACAAAAAATATCGCCGTACAAAAATATGTGACATTCTTCAAAATTATGTACACTCTCTCTTGACATTTACATTTCCTTGTCAAGGGCTTACATAACAGAGTAATATAATATGAATATTTCATTTATTCCATTCACTGAATCTTCGAGAGTTCGGTTATTTATTTACATAGATTATATTTTCCATATAGTTGCGATGTACGAGAAAGAGGTGTTGACACTAACGAAAATATCTCGCTCGGATATGGGTGCATATCTGTGCATCGCGAGTAACGGGGTGCCGCCCTCCGTAAGCAAGAGGATCACTATCAAAGTACATTGTAAGTGTATTTTACATAGTTGGTGGAACCGTTGTTTTCTAAGTAGGTACTAAATTTTCCTTTTTTTTTAAATTTCCTGCTTTGTTTTTCTTTTTGAAAATTTTGACGAAGTTTCCTATCCGGACTATCCACAACTTACGTCGCAGAGGATTATGTATCCATTGTCAAAAACTCACTGGAAACGCTATATCGTAGGTACTGCTATAGATCCAAAAGTTTGTGAGGCAATCAACAGAAAATATACAGATATTGATCTAACTTAACACATTTTTTTGTACCCATTTTAAGGTATACTACAACGGGTATAAAAAAATATGTTAAGTAATAGAGAGATAATTTAGGAGTTTGGGTTAATTTCAATGTCTACGCAGACGATGTCGAGGGCTAAAACTAGTTTTACATATGTTTCGACCAGAACTTAGCCACGTCGACAACGGTAGCAGTGGTCCTACTGGAATCGACCTATGACCTATTATTTGATCCAGATTTAGCTATACCTACTATCAAAAAAACGTTAGGCTCTAGGAGGCTCCAGTAAATCCATGTTTCCTTGATAAAAACTAACAAGACTAAAGTACCAATTAGGTTTTCTAGGAGTCGAATTTTTTTCCACCAAAAAAATGTTTTAGGGCCAGTCTCATTCTAAGAACGAAATAGGTCCATCCCAAATTCGTAGTAATTGTTGTTTATCTCGGCAACTTTCAGAGGTTTCTTGTTATTAATGGTGTTATTTAATGTCAGCGAGTAGTAGCTTTTAATTATTTTCTGGCTGTTAGGGACTGTTTGTGTCTTCGCGTCAAGTCGGGCGGACATTTCGCTTTTATGCAAGATTTAACTTTAATATTATTAGGCTACACTTTTCTTGAACAAAGTTTCGTTTGCTCTCTCCATTGTACAACGTGTAAAATTTGTGTGTTTTGTTTAGTTTAACCAACGTCAATATATCTCCAATTTTTCGAAGTAATTGTAAGGAATTTGAACCTAATCACTTCATCACACTCACCGAATTTGGGGGTCAGTACACGCACACTATATATTATAGCTTATCCACCTCGACACAGGATAGTTCAATGCAATGGTCAACCGATAGGCCAATAATGTCATTCCTTCGTTTATATTTTAAACAATTTTTTATTAAGATTAATGAGCCTCCACGTGACTTAGTTTTACGATTAAAACAACTGCCCACAGTATAGTTTTCATAGGTAATTAGCATTTGGTAATCCTTTAACCAATGTTCAGTAAAACAAACAATGTCGATCGAAGTGAATCATCATCTCATCATCATCGCAATCAATGTCGTTGTGTGATTCGAACGTAATCACTTGCCCTTGCAAATGATTAGACTGTCAAAAGTGCCTTTTGAACGTCAAATAAGACAAATTTAAATATAGTTGATTAATTGATTAATTAAAGATAAGCATAAGTTTGGCATGTTTATTGCACTGTTTTTGCTGGATAGTAAATTTCACATCTAGGTATACCATAATATTATAAAGAGGTAAAATTTGTTCGTCAGTTTGTAACTTTGTATGTAGGAGTAATATTCGAAACAACTCATCCGATTTCAAAAATTATTTAATTAATAGGAAGCCATGTTATCCCTGAACGCTATAGGCTATGTTGCATTATCAAAAAAAGAATCCTCGTAAAAATTCATGCTAACGACGTCGCGGGCAAAGTACTAGTGTAAATTTGACATAATTATAAATTTCTTTGACAAGAGATTCAGGTTGGTTTATTTTGGTAATCCTAAGCACAGTTATAAATGTGATACTTATTTAAGTTTTAAATGTTGGTATTTTTCTCTAGTTCACCCGGTAATTCAAGTGCCCAATCAGCTGGTGGGTGCTCCGCTGGGTACTGACGTCACTATAGAATGCTACGTCGAGTCTTCGCCCAAGTCTATCAACTACTGGGTTAGAGATTCAAGTAAGTGTTTCTTCAATTACCATCTTATCTCTTAAAGTAATTTTATCAAGAAAACAATTTCATCTTTATAGCCCATTTAAATATACTCTAAATTTGCGTACCTACCTGTAGGTATTTTTTGCGAAGTTGGCAAGATTGAAGCTTCAGAACCACAGCAATGAAAATTTACTTTGGCTTTCACTGTTCAACCAGTTTTATTTAATTTTCGAAAGGTTTTAACAACGTTATCTAAATGAAACTGTTACCGTATAATTCAAACAATTAGACGGGATTTAGTTAAGTTTGTTTTGGAAATGTTTAATTTGTGTTAGAAAAACGGTAAAATGTTAAACTTTTTATTCGTTTAAATATTATATTATTTAATTAAAGATAATCTCCACCACTTGCGACGAGGATTTTAATTTTAATCTTGCTTTTTAATATCTAAGAAAAAGTTTTTTTTTAAATAATTAATTGTATCACCCTTTTTGAAGACGAATGTCTTTGAACAGTGTGTGTTGCCAGTGAGGACTTAAGTATGGCTTAGAAAAATAGTTCACTTCAGGCCTCGTAACACGTATATAAGTCGCTCAGAGGGCATTGCAAAGAGTCATGCTCGGAGTTTTTTTGCGGAATCGAATCAGGAATGAGGAGATCCGCAGGAGAACCAGTGTCACTGACATAGTAAAAAGAATGGCCAAGCTTAGGTGGCAGTGGGCTGGGCATATTGTCTGTAGAGCCGACAAACGATGGGGCACAAAGGTTCTGAGGTGGTAGCCGCGCACTGGCGGACGCAGTATCGGCAGGGCCCCCACAAGGTGGACCGATGACCTGGTCTGAGGGCTAATTCACGTTATTTTACGCCGATGAAGTTGTAATGCAGTTGCAGTTAAGTTTAAGATTAAGTGATAAAAATGAAGCGATTGTGTCTGTCACACAACACAATCGCTTCATTTTTATCACTCATTCTTGTAATCTTTGAACTGCGCGTGAATTGCACGTCAACTGCATGACAGCCAAACTCTACCAAACTTACTTATAGCTTAGCCACATGAAAGAAGAAAAATTCGATTACATTTCAATGAATATGACGTTATTATAATATTAAAAAATACCCCAGTATAGATTTTAGTGCTTTTTAAGTGTCATTTTGAGGCGTCAAGTGAATAGTAGAATACCGATCATGTTGCGATCCGAAGCACGCACCAAAGATGCGCAACAGTAGAATGCCGTTATTGCACTCGCATGACGCAAACTTGACGTGAGCGTGTCTGACAGCGGTAGAGAATACGAAGCGTTGTTTTGATCGAAACTTAACTACAGCTGTACTGCAACAGCACTTCTTTAGTTACGTGAATTAGCCCACTAATCTGAGTAACGGAAAACCGCTGGATGAATGCGGTGCGGGACTGACACAGGTGGAGGTCTTTGGACCTAGCAGTGGGCAAAGTTTGACAAGATGATGATGACCCATTTTCAAAAGTCTTCCGACTTTATTTATTCATTTATTAAATAAAGTATACCAATAGCATAATAAACAATAACATTTCCTTACAGTATTACGAGCCATTTGTGTAGTTATGTAACCACATCTCCCTAAAATTTTCCGCTGTACATTCGTAGCGTTAATAAATACACAAATGCAGCACTAAATTTACAAATGCATACGTGACTGTCAGTGTTGTTGTGCTTAGAGCATTCGGACATGATTTAATTTTGAATCGTAATAACAATTTCACTAGGGACTGCAAATTGCCTACTAATATGATAAACAGTACATAATGTTACTTGTCTGTTAACAATCACAAAGCTAGCTGACGAATGCTTCTTAATTATTTTTTTCGTGACAATTTCGGTCTTTTGCTAGGGAATAAATGATGATGGATCATCACGTAATTTTTAAATCGCTGAATCAAAGATTCACAGAATCGCCTGGGGATGTGTAAACATTCACCGGTGTGTTTTCGATTTGAAAAAAAAAATGTACCAATTTCTGACCTAAACCATCGCAATATTGGTGATTGTCAGAGGCCATTTACAAATATACACAGAAATATATAAGTCGTGATTCATTCGTAGCGCGTAGCTCGTAGCGTAGGTCTACGCCGCTACACATTGAAAGACCGTGCTACGCACAGAGCACCTACGTAGGCGCGCCGCAACCTTACGTACTTTGTGCTACGCCAATTCCACTCGATTCTAAATGAAATTTGCTAACGTGTATTTTTTTGAAGTAACATTACAATATTTATTTAGTCCCATTTTATAGTTGGCATGGGTAAAAAAATGCAGAAGGTGATTGTTTTTAATATAATATCTGGTATGCGTCATTGTAACATAATACACAAATATAAATGAAAGATGGATATAACAAAAAATAGGTACCTATCGACCGTAAAATATGTACACCGTTTACAGACTACCCATGGGAAAGCAACGACAAAAACGGACAAAAAATATTTATTTATAAACAGTATCTAAAGCCGTTAAATAACACAAGATTGTGTTGTGTTACTAAGACGCTTGGTGTCGTGTCCAGCTCAGTTTAGTGTTCCTCTGGGATCACGATCCTCGGTTACTATGACAACGGCACGCAAGTGACCTCTAAAACGCTGAGTTTAATCGCAATTGCACAAGTAATTTAGCACGACATCACTTAGGAAGTGTTGCTAATTACGACTAGAGATTTATTATTGATAGTAACTCCGCTGAGTTTTCTGCTTTTCTGCTTGAGAAAAAGTGGGTACTTAGTTGTAACTAACTACCCACTCTTACCCTTATTAATAAAGTAATAAGGGGTAATTTAGATTAATTAAGTAGTTATGCTATAGATACGTTGTAGTTACGCAATTTAGGGTGGAAAAATCTAGGTTATGTACGGTTTTCCTGACCAGCAAAATTTAAGGATAGGAAAATAATTTTTTCCGCGTGACAATGTCATCCAAAATTAACGAAAAAAAACACATCAACGACAAAAATTAACAGCACAACAGAATTCAACAGATACGTAGATAGAAAAACAAAGGAACCAGAGAATGAGTGTGATCAAACAACTGAAAAAATGCAATGAGATGGATACACTACGAGACCGCGAAAAAAAAATCAAAGCCAAAAATCTGAGGTGAAATAAAGAAAGTCTGGTTGTAATTGAAGTTTTTTGGCTCGAGCCAAACCGGGGCGGGGTAACGTTTGCAAGTAACGAGATATTAAGTTTTAATTTACGAGTGCGTCGGGTTTAAGTCTTAAGAAAAGTGACCTATTGTGGTGAAATAAGACAAAGCTCGTTAGTTCCGAACGACTGGACACGACCGTTTACGACTCTCTCCGTGAACGTCCAACAATGCCTTTATAATTTATCACTTAAGGATGTACGATATTGCCGACGCAGCCATTAGCTTTTACGTAGTTCAGTGTTTTAAAATAACTATTAGAAATATGTCGTAAAAGACTGCGTGTTATGGCACAGTTTCTTGAAGGCTGTTCTGTGTTTATTGTGGCGGAGTTTATGCTTAGTAGTTGGATAACACGGTGTTTATTTGTTGATTTAGTAGAATAGATAACATCCTGCACATTTACATGTTTATTTATTTATCTTGATTAGCTCAACAACAACAACCTTTTCTGCCATCAATAAGAAGCTCTTGTTCTTTTAGACAATTGTTAACTAGGGGATTACCATTATAATTAAGCACTACAGGATCTAAGAGTAGATAAAGTAAGACAAACTTCATCATCTACCACTCCCTCTACAAAATCAAGTATCATCAATACTATAACATCATAAACCTACACTATTGCGATACACGATTCGTAGTAGTCTAGTTATCTTAGCATAAGTCTTAGCAAGGAACACACCAAGTTAACTGGCAGCGCAAACATTCCACCAACTCCAGTCAAGCTTTTGATTCGGTAAGTTTCTGCTTAAACGACCAAGTCGACCGACGTTACGACGCTAGGGCACTACATTGCTACAAATACTGTGTGTACATAATACTAGTATACATTTTAGAATATTGCAAGTGAAATAATATTGAACTCTATACTAATATTACAAAGCTGAAGAGTTTGTTTGTTTTTTGTTTGTTGTCAGGACCTACTAGTTCGAATTGAAAAATTCTTTTTGTGTTGGATAGTCCATTTATCAAGGAATGCTATAGGCCCATGCGAAGCCGGGTCGGGTCGCTAGTTAAATAATATGGTGGAAAGTGATCATAGATTTTTTTAATTTGGAAATAGTAGAATTATGACGGGCTGGTGTCCGCAACTCCACGTCTCAGGGCGTATTTTGCGTACGAAAATAATTTGGAAAATAGTGGGATTAGTGTAACTTACTTATCAATACTGTAAGCAGTTATCAATATGTAAGCTCATTATAGATTGAGAACAACGGATTAACTCACTGGAACAGCACGAACGCACGAACGCGACAGGCGGTGTGTCATCCTGTGGAACTCCTTGAGGAAGGTAGCCGTATGCCATCGAAACTAGTCGGACGAACCCGGCAACACAGTGAGTTAATCCGTTTTTCTCAATCTATAATGTGTAACAAACAATACTTACGTTTCGTTTAATGAAAATATGTAAGCTCATTAAAATACTTTCGAAAACTTGTACTAAATAAAAAATATTTCCGATAACATTGTCAATGATTATTTATTTCAAGGGACTATAAACCATATACTTAGGTCTACAGTTCCTTGAAGCTGTGAAAAAATCAAACTTCAAAGTAACACTCACTATACTGCCATCGGTGAAGGAAAACATCGTTAGAAAATCCATACTATCCATACTTTTTAATATTATAAACGCAAAAGTAACTCTAACTCTAGTACCTACTCTAAATGTCTGTTACGCTTCCACGAAAAAACGAGTGAACCGATTATGATGAAATTTGATATGAAAATAGCTTGAACCCTGGGGAAGGACCTAGGCTATTTTTTCAACCGACTTCAAAAAAGGAGGAGGTTATCAATTCGTCTGTATTTTTTATTTTTTATTTTTATGTTTGTTACCTGATTTCTTGGGACTGTGTGGACCGATTTTGATGATTCTTTCTTTATTTGAAAGCTAGTGCTTCCCGTGTGGTCCCATTTTTATTTGGTCCAGTTCTGACAATGGCATCCATGAGAAAACCGTATAAGTCTTAAATTTGCATTAAGTATGTGCGTGATTTGTTACGCGATTTCTCCGGCAAACGTAAACCGATTTTGAAAATTCTTTTTTATTTTTTTATGGATAGGGTATGCTTCAGGGGTGGTCCCATATAAGTTTTATGGAAATTGATTCAGCACTTTTTGAAAAATCAACAAATACCCAAAAAGTTTACATAGACGACGTTTTAGTTTCATCAATCTTTGTAGTAGTTAACTTTCAATCTCTTCTTAACAGATTTGGATGAGAAGGAGGTACTAAAAAGCGGAAAATAAAAAGCTTTATACAAAAAAGACAACCGCCTTCAAAAAGTGAAAAATAACTTTAGCACAGAACACACATTGACTTTAGTTTCGGAAGTCGGTGGCAATACAAAACAACAAACAGAACAAAGCCACTGAATTTCGAAACTAAAGTCAATGTGTGTTCTGTGCTAAAGTTATTTTTCACTTTTTGAAGGCGGTTGTCTTTTTTGTAAAAAGCTTTTTTAATCCGTAACTTAAACTGCATCCGCGTTAACCGTCATTCACGCGGACGAAGTCGCGAACAAAAGCTAGTATTAATATAAGTCTGAAATTGCTAATCCCTCTTGATCAAGTGTAGTAACCAATGTTCGTGCCTTTTCTGTATGAAAAGAGGCCTTTTCATTGCATTTTTGTTATTATAGCATTTATTTCGGGCCACACCCATAATGTTTCTGACAATGATCTTAACAACTAGTGTTAGTAGACATACACAGTTTATTTAGTGTGGAATTTCATACAATGTCGTAGCATTGGAGACTCTCATCTATTGCAGATAGATGAGAGTCTATAAACTTAAGATAGAATTGGTACTGCCTCGAAGACGAGCAAGCAGGGAAGCGATCTTTTACGTATGATGGCTGCAAAACCATCAGTATGTCTTTGGGCAAACATCCTAGACCTGCTACATACCTAAGGCAGCCCCTACAGTATCCTAAGAGCGGTATACTGGACCCGAAGATCGCTGTATGCATGCACACTGTAACTGGTCTACAGGCTGCACGTGTAAAATAACGAGCAAAATGATTTAAACAGCGTCATGTTTACCGCCCCAGTACATTGCGTAAACCTGCGGGCCAGCATGTTGCAGCGTACCGACAGCGATCTCTGGTATAGTAGGGTAGCCTTAGCACCTGCTGCCTAAAAAAATTATTTCGCTCTTTTTGGTGTGATACTTAAGTCCTTGAGCTACCGCGTATGCTTGACGTCATATTGACAGCAGTCGCCTCAAGGCACACATCGATGGACAATAATAGGCTAGTACATCACGTACAATGGTCCATATTAAGGACTAAATGCGGAAACCAAACCCCCCTAACATAACATAGACTGGTATTTAATTACATTATATAAAACAAAACATGTTCGTCATTGCTTTATTCGTGTTCATAAACCACAACACACACTATTTAGCTTCACATACCTCTAATGTGCAAAGCTATAATCACAACCTCAAAAATAATATATTTATCTCATAAAAGCAAAAGCAATCACTTTAAAAATCTAATTCAGATTGACAAAGATTCTAAGATGTACCATCAAATATGGGATATTTGGCGGAACTCGAATGATCATTACACACTCCGTGCGAACAACGTTATTCGAGCTCGAAATGTTCGTTTATTCAACTGATGAATCCATATTTTATTCATATTGCCATGTATGAGGTGTGGAAGGCCTCCCGTCTCTGCAGGAATCCTCCCGAATTTCATATAAAATTCTTTACAGACGCCGAGTTTTCGCATAAATCTTTTTATGTGCTACTGATATTAGGAGTTGTCATTCGAATGGTCTTTATCAGTTCGTGGTGATGGTGGTGGGGACTATTATTTTCATTTTCTTTTTTCTAAAATTCCTATTTTACGTTGTTTTTGTACGGATTTTGACTAAAGGTTGACTTACTTAGGTTGAAAGGTTGGCAGGCTGACTTTTATTCCTCAGATGAAAGTAATAATTGATACAAAAAACTTTTATTAGGAACCAATAATTAAAAGTCAAACAAAATCAGTTGTTTCATAAATAACCGACTTGAAAGAAGGTGGAGGTTCTCAATTAGACAGAACATTTTTGAAATTGAAATACAGACTTTCTTATTTTTGTATATTTGTTACGCGATTTCTCCGGCAATAATGAATCGATTTTGAATGAATATTGATGAAAATTCAGAATAATCAAAACAAAAGCCGCCGACTTTCGAAACTAAAAAGTCACATGGGTTCTATGCTAAAGTTATTTATCACTCTGGTTTTGAAGGCGTTTGTCTGATTTGTTGAGCATTTTGTATTGCATTTTGTTCACATAACTCAATCGTATTCCTGAGTGTTTTCACTCCCCGAAAGTAGAGCAATGAATGAAAGTAAACTCAAACAAGAAAATTTGACTAATCTTTATTTTTGTGTCTTTTAACTTTATGTGAGAAAATGTTCTTACAAATACCACCCCTGCATGTTATGAGTTATAAGCTTCTTATAAGATTTCCAATAAATTAGGTATTTCCTTTTGCAATCAAGTAACAAATAGTGATATATCTACGTAACTGGCTGACGTAACTGATTTCCTGTTTCAATTCAAATGTTTTTCTGAATTAAATTCTGAAGGTCTATCTTACATAATGTAAACAACAACATATCTGTATAGATATGTTGTTGTTATAGGTAGGTACCTATAACTCTACATCAGTATCAGTCGCCCCTGTTAAAACCATCTGGCATTGATCCTTGTTATGCAAGGTACATGTCGACATGATAATACACGCAACGCACAGAATGATGACATAAGAAATGTGGAGATTACGTGACGTCATCTGGTAGGCTCGCAACCCCCCCACCGCAGTAGATAGTATAACATATCGCTTTATAAACGAGTCGATAGCATAATTTGAATCGCGTTTCCCATACTAAAATGACATAGATGCCTGTTTCAATAATCGGCTTCGTCACGCAACCGAGAGGTCGTAACATAGTCGTATAATCGAAATGTGTTCCACATTGAAAAGTAGAAAACATTACCACACTGGTAACATAATAAAAGCGCACATGATATCCACTGTGAAAAATCCATTAACACTTATCCAGGCGTAAAATAAACCAAAGTAACTTAGGTACGTAATAAAACAATAAATTCTTCTCCGCAATTCCGTTTGATAATAAGGTATCTGGTTTTGAGGGTGTAATGTGAAAGTACAAAATTATATTATTATGATGATATTCAAGAAGAATGATGGCGCGTCAGGCAAATAAATGTAACGCCGTATATTTATCTAGCTTGGAAACAGAGATCGAAATTGTTCTCATAATTCTGTGCATTCAGAATCACTGAATTGTGAACAGTAATCCTCCTTTTACAAAAGGTTGTGCTGTGTGTTATTGGCAGTTAACAGCAAAGCTACTCCGTAGGAAAATTCCTCTGGAAACTTTAAAATATAAAAATATCTATAAGTTTTTTTTATACGTATAAATAATTAATATATATTTTCTGCGTGACATTTGTAGAACCAGTTCATATGGATAATTCCTATAGATGGGAAGGTATTGTAAAGTATATTAGAACGCAGAAACATAAATAAAAAGTAGATTTAAAAATACGAAAGGAATCAATAAACTAATTTGTCTGAGTACCTATAACGATCAAATAAATTTTAACCCTCCTATTGCGGCATCACGATACGATAGTAAACTATAGACGCAGAAGCCACGAATATGATGTATCAAAATCAGTTTCCATTCACACACTGAAGTAATGAGCTGGATGGAGCTTATGCCTGTTACTTCGTTCCGTTCGTTCGCTCATTCGCTCCCGCCCCGCTCAGTGCCGTCGGCGGTTTCGCAAAGTTCCCCATTCGGCACTTGTCGCGCGAAATTTACGGGTTAATTTTCAATGGGACTGGGTTTTGAGCTTCTGGAAATTTTAAGTTCCACATTATGCTTGGCTCTCATCCGCAGCGGGAATGTATGACGTAATAAAGGGAGAAGTTTCTTTTTATGTTCGCAGATTTTTCTGTTTATGAAATTTTGATGAATCTTGGATTATGATTTCTTACCCGCGTGGGAGTCTGGACTGTACTTTAGTCTTTACGGACCCATTTTGTACAGTAATTTAAGATATTGTTTAATTTGTTAACAAAAATTTACAAGCTATTAAACCAATGCCACTTGTAAAGGTACGGTCATAGCAAAGCGTACAACGTGTGGCGACACGATGGCGCTCAGTATTAGTACGAACGCTTGAACGTAAAATTATTCAATTCGATTTGGTTTTGGAACTGGGAATTCCTAAGCATTTTTGTGTAATTTTATACGACAAGCGCAATTAATAATAATAATAATTATTAAACTAATTGAAAAATTTATCGATTTTATTTTACGTTTACTCTGCGTGCATGTGTTAGTATCTAAACACACTATGCCGAAGTTACGCGACCTAAGTTCGGCGGCCGACGTATTCGGCTGATATGACACTCCATAAGTGCCGAACTCATGCGGCAGAAATTCAGTTCCGCAGCTTTGTGTGTGTATTCAGTGTCTCGCTCGAGCGCTGTCGTGGCGTCGTGTCGTGTTTATCTGCACAGTTGGACAGACAGACGCAAAGCAAAGTGATCTTGTTATTAATGTGTGCTCATAGAACAAGTTGCCGCTGAACTTACGCCCGACCGAAGTTAGGCTGTACGCTATGACGCTACGTAATTTCGGCCTAGTGTGTCGTCAGGGTGTCCCCTTGTTTCGCAGACAGAAATTTCATAGAATTTCGTTTCCCAGAAAATGTTTAACATAATATTTGGTTCTCGTATTTTTATTTCGACTATTATTGTTTCAAAGATTATTTACTTCAATGAAAATTATTTCACAGAAACACAATTCAATGAATTTTTAATCACAGTTTTTTTGTTTAACAAACTTATCAAATAGTAGAATTCTTTTTTAACGAATATTGTTTGTTTGTTGCATTTTTCTATGGAATTTATTTCAACGAAAATGTATAGATATAAACAGACAAAAACAAAAATGTTGTCTTAAAAAGTCAATATGTTGTGCTACCAAAGTTAATGACAGAAACGAATCGCTGCGAAACCGACTCCACGTAGTCTTGTCTGCCCTACGCCTAGAGTGTAATTTAAATCTGCGTAGGCGTGGAGAACGCAACGCCGAAACCGTGACAGAAACTATGCCTGCTGCATGTTGCATGCTCACTTGCATGATGCATGCTTGCTTGCATGATGCATGCTTGCTTACATGCTGTATGCTTGCTTGCACGCTGCATGCTTGCTTGCTCGTTTGCTTGCACGCTGCATGCTTGCTTGCATGCTGCATACTTGCTTGTACGCAGCATGCTTGCTTGTATCCTGCATGCTTGCTTGCATCCTGCGTGGTTGCTTGCACGCACGCGCAGTAAGTTTGGTTAGAACTGAGAGTCCCATTCCTGGGAATAAGTTTTATATTAAATAAAAAATATGAGGATAAAGAATATTTGATTTGTTATTCTATGATATGATTATTCTAACAATAAACGTTATGTGAATCAAAAATCAATGATTTGAAAATCTTGAAAGTAAGTATTCTGCGTATTGATTATTCTATGAAACGAAATTATTAGAAAAAATATATGTGAACCGAAATTCTATAAAACTATTAGCTACTAGCTGACCCGACAGACGTTGTCCTATCCTTATCTACCTACTTACCTACCCTACACCTACCCTACACCTACCCTACACCTACCCTACACCTACCCTACACCTACCCTACACCTACCCTACACCTACCCTACACCTACCCTACACCTACCCTACGCCTACCCTACACCTACTCTACGCCTACCCTACACCTACCCTACACCTACTCTACACCTACCCTACACCTACCCTACACCTACCCTACACCTACCCTACACCTACCCTACACCTACCCTACACCTACCCTACACCTACCCTACACCTACCCTACACCTACCCTACACCTACCCTACACCTACCCTACACCTACCCTACACCTACCCTACACCTACCCTACACCTACCCTACACCTACCCTACACCTACCCTACACCTACCCTACACCTACCCTACACCTACCCTACACCTACCCTACACCTACCCTACACCTACCCTACACCTACCCTACACCTACCCTACACCTACCCTACACCTACCCTACACCTACCCTACACCTACCCTACACCTACCCTACACCTACCCTACACCTACCCTACACCTACCCTACACCTACCCTACAAAAGTTTTTTTTTTTTTTTTTTCTCCGTAAGAACCATCTTCGTACTTCAAGGAATATTATAAAAAAAGAATTATCTAATTTGGTCAAGCGGTTCGCAAGTTATGCGCTTACCAACACATTTAGCGATTCATTTTTATATATAAGATGAAACAACGTACAACCGTGTCGTCAGTAATTCAAATAGCATTGCAGGCGTAATTGTGCTGAACTTCGGTCGCGTAACTTCGGCATAGTGTGTTTAGACACTTAGATCGTCAATTGTTAATTTGATTCTGACCTTTGTTCACACCGGGCGCGAACTGTGATCGCCGTGCATTCAATGCATGTACTCATATTTGCACGCCATCGCGGACGCATGTTGAACACGTCGGTTGAGCCGTACGTTTATATTTTCACACATACCCACGCTCAAGGTCTCATGAACATTTAAACGTTACATAACAACCAATTTTCACTACCAACGCTGACTTGCAACTAATACACTCGATAACTTCAACTTTCAACCAGACTAATTCAAAAGCCCCAAAATTAATATCAGTTGTTGTTTCATAAAGGCACATTCATTCCATCAAGCGTTCCGCTAACATATGCAAAGAGTTACATAATACTAATTTAGAAGTACAACAAGTACATTAGCAAGTACGTAACTATATTAATTAAGTTACACTAATAAAGACCTATTTTAGTCGCACACAAATGTGAAAGTGATAAATCACCAAAGAGCTATGATTAACTTTGATTGTTATGTTATTTGAATACGAATATCTTTGGTTTTAGTAACCAAACTTTCTATATGAAACTTTTTCATTAAGTTTTATCCCTTCCTGCTTGGTTGCTTGCTTTTGATTTTTTACTCTTTAAGTTGGTACCTTTTTTAACTTGCTTACGTGTGCGAATAGTTCCATTGTTCTCACCATTGTACCGACAGATCTAACATGAATGACATAATCAGTTTTTTTTATTAAAGAGTGTTCATGGAGTTTTTTTTCTCGTTCTACCCCTTATGATCCTACTGTTTAGAACGAGGAACTAACTTCAACTTTCTGACTGACCTGTCTGGGTTATTTTAAATAAATGATTAGATTTGAGTGCATGAGTGTGTTTGAACCCAGATGTGTGTTAACCTATTAACCGCCACGTCAAAAAACGACGACACGGTTGGTGCAGTGGTTGAGCGATCGACTGCTGCGCTGCGTGTCGCGGGTTCGATTCCCGCACGGAACAAATATTTGTATGGTCTAGAAATATTTGTTCCGGGTTGTAGTTGTAGTTGTTCCGGGTCTGTCTGTTTGTGTATGTGAGTTAATATATTTGTAAACACACCCACGACACAGGAGCAACTGTAAAAAAAATAAAATAAAACAAAACTACCCTCGGCGCCAAACTACGAATTACTACTCTATGGAAATACGTTTCTAAACGTAATACCATAGAGTAGTAATTTGTCTGTCACACCTGTCATATAATCGTGACCGTGCTGGGCAAATTTTGCTTTGTCATTTATACGTGACTGTGGCGGTCAAAAGATTAAAAATATAAGAAAACATACCTCGAGTGATCATAAAGCGTATAAGCTGACCTCGCATTGTACGGAAAACCTATACAATGCGAGATCAGCATTAACTGGAAATGTATAGCTTGATGTGTAGCCGTGTGTACATGCGCAAACTTAGTACCAACCTATAGTTTGTCTATAGATTTGTGTTCCCCCATTTACCCGCTAGCCGTATCTCAGTAATAAGTAGCCCCTATGTTACACATAATTTCATTACCAACCATGGTTTGTGGTCGCCTTTAGCACACGAGTGCTTTGTACGCTACGTCCATTACGTGGCTTCGTACAGCTCTCCGTGAACCTCAGGGGAGATAAGTAACAGACATAATAACTTCTGTCGAATGCTCGATATTGTTTCTGTTGCTATTCACACAACTCAATATTATCTAACTGTAAAGTTGGAGAATATAATACGTACTTTATAACTAGTGTAAAACAATGTATTGAGGTCCCAGAGTTGTCAAACCTACGTGGTATTAGCATGGGTTAAATATAGGGGAGTATGTAGTTAAGTAGGTATTTGCTAGATAAGCTAAATTCATAGCTGATCCCTTTTTAGTTATCTCACTCGTTTGCGTGCAAGTGTTTGGCTGCTTTTTATGCATGCTTTACAGGATCTTGTTTCACCCTTTGTATGTCTTAATTAGAAACACAATTAAAAAGTTATTGTGTCTCGCGTGAATCCACGTTTCAGACACTTGAAAGGTTAAAGACACTTGAAAAGTTAGGTCGTCACCGTAAAGCAAGGGATTTACGCCAGAAGAAGACAGCCTTTAATAGAGCTGCCAAGTCCTGCAAGAAGGTTCTACAGAGGGCTCGTCATGACCACATTAGTCGAATAGGGAACAAACTTGCTTCGTACCCTGCGGGTAGTAAAGCTTTTTGGTCCCTAGCTAAATCGGTCGAGTCAAACTTCTGTCGCCCCTCACTGCCTCCACTGCTGAAACCTGATGGTTCTCTGGCTCACTCTGCAGAAGAGAAAGCAAACCTATTTGCTTCTCTATTTGCAGAATCTTCACATCTTGATGCAGGAGACGCGACTCCCCCGACTTTACCTGGCAACACGACTTCAATGTCTGATACTCGCATTCGCCAAAAGGAGGTTCGTCAAGCGTTACGCAATCTTGATGTGAACAAGGCCAATGCACCAGACGGTATTCCGGCTATAGTTCTGAGGACCTGTGCACCTGAATTGTCTCCTGTACTGACACGCCTCTTTCGGCTCTCTTGCACATCTCCCTGGACATCTCGAAGGCCTTTGATAGGGTATGGCATGATGGCCTTATTAGCAAGCTTCCAGCATATGGCTTGCCCGCTGGTTTCTGTGCATGGATATCGGATTTCCTGAGTGATCGATCAATTCGCGTAGTCATTGATGGCTGCTCGTCAGATCAAATGGCAATAAATGCCGGGGTTCCTCAGGGCTCAGTACTCTCTGCAACCCTTTTTTTGCTGCATATCAACGATCTGCTGAAACCCGGTACCTTTGGGTACGCAGATGACAGCACGGTTGTAGAGAGTTATACATCCAGTGCACGTGCCAGTGCGGTTGAAATCCAGTCTTCTAGAGAGTCCATGGTCGAGCGCTTGAACTTGTCCCTCAAGGCAGTCTCCGATTGGGGCGATGCCAATCTGGTCAGGTTCAATGCAGCTAAGACCCAGGCGTGTATTTTCTCTGCCAAGAGGAGGCCTTTCCATCTGGCCCCTACTTTTCGACATGTATCCGTTCCAATCACTGACCAGCTTGAGCTTCTTGGCGTTACTTTGACGTCAAATCTTAACTTTGGGTCATTTATTGAGTCCAAGGCCAAACTAGCTGCCAAAAAGCTGGGAGTCCTCGCAAAGGTGCGAAAGTACTTCACGTCGGAACAGCTGCTCAACTTATACCAAGCACAAGTTCGATCGTGCATGGAGTACTGTTCGCACCTTTGGGATGGATCGGCAAAATACCAACTGGAGGCATTGGAAGTCATCGATAGACGTGCCAAGAGGCTCATAAACAACGACTCCCTGGTTAGGGCTAAGCTCCAGAGCCTTGAACATCGCCGCACCGTTGCTAGCCTTTCGGTCTTTTATCGGGTGCATTTCGGAGAGTGTGCTTTGGAATTGCACAATTTAATTCCCCCATCCCCGTTCCATCATCGGACGAGCAGAGATACGGCGAAGCGTCACCGCTATATGGTTGAAGTTCCACGGTCTCGAACCAAGCGCTTTGACTCCACATTTATTGTGCGAACTGCCAGACTGTGGAATTCCCTGCCCGCCTCTCTGTTCCCTGATAAGTATAATCTGGTTATCTTTAAGACACGAGTGAACCGGTTCATCTTAGGCAAGCGTGTTCCAACTTAGGCCGCATTATTACTTACGATCAGGTGAATTGCGGTCAAACGCAAGCCTATTTAATAGTAAAAAAAAAATAAAAAAAATAAAACCATTGTTCGTATTGCCAGACACTTTCCGTTGGCCATAACTTTAGCCAGGTTTTTTAAAGTTGAAGCATCTACAATCACGTACGCAAACCTACAATAATGTAGCCTTAACTAAATATTTATCTATCTATTCTAAAGATGTACTAAAATGAATTGGATCTTGGACTAATGTAGTAAAGTAGTAGCTTGCTTTATATGTACGAGAATAATGAGCAACTGACAAAGGAAGCTAGAGCATGATGCTAACTTTCAAGGCTTTAACGGGTTTCAAGGACTTGTTCATTTAATTGGCGCCTTCTGTAAGAGAACACAAGTAAAGAGCAGTTTGCGTTCACGAAATATTCACAATATTGTGGTTTGCACAAAATCTGCCTATAGCAACCAGTAGTCGAAGTAATTTGAAAATACAAGTCTGTTTGCCAAAATAAACTTAGTAGGTATATTTATTCTGTAGCAGCAGTCCACAATTTATACAGCGTCGAGGGCTAATTATTAAAACGCATTAAGGTCACAAGTTGTTTTACGTCTGCGTTATGATCCATGGGGGCATTGTCGGCCGGCGTACACAGCCCTTTGTTCTGCCGCCAACTTGCGCCCAGTGACTGGCGCTTTCACTCCGGCCCGCTTCCAAAACCAGCCCCAAAGGGTAACACTACAGGATCGTCATTTTCGTTTGTCATCAATCTATGTTAGGGTGGCTGACATGTAAGTGTTAATTAAGCAGGCCTCACTCGAGCGTAATTAAGAGTGTTACAGTGTTATTTTAGACATTAATTGAGATGAAATTTCTTGTTATAATGAAACGAGTAGACTTTGAGATTGTCGAGTAATTTCCTTCGAAGGCCATCTTTGCCGCACGTCGTAAAGTCGAAGCACACTGGAGAGTAAACAAACCGAAGTTTCGATCGGAATGAAGATTAAGAAAGGCGTTACTGGTGTTATCGTTTCCTTGTAAAGTTCATAGCAGGCGACGGAGCTTAAATTAATGCCTTTCTAAACTGTGATGTTAAATATTGTGTAAATATTTTGAGCAGTGTAAATAGTGCGGGGATATTTTATTGGTTCTAATAAAACGGAGCGGTTGAAAGGAGTGTTTAACAAGACGGCGGGCGGTGCAGTGTTTTCGAAAGAAGGCTAGTCGCTTTATCATTTGCGGACAACAGGCGGTGGAGGCTTACCACAGCTCCGAGGTGGCGAACGACATACTTACGTACCGCAATGTAGGGATTGTTTGGGCCACCTCTCTAAAGGGGTCTGCCAGGAAATGTCGGCGATTTGGAGCTTCTTGAAAAATATCGTTTCCCCTGCAACGGAATTTTGTGAGGGACAACTGGGACAATGTTTACCTTATCTAAACACTTTAGTTTGCCACAGCTGGATTCAATATCAATGTATACGAGCTAAGGGGATTCATTATTTTTCGCCTAACAATTCAAATGTTTACGTCAGAATAATAACATGGATCTCGGTGCTGCATCATATTTCAACAAAGCAACGGTCGCGTGTAATTCGGTGTAATAGATTATTGTAAGAAAACTGTGTGACTTTCTTATATTCGCGAAAAATATTCATGAAATGGAGTGTCAAGTAAAAGAAACTGTAGACGTAATAATTCTTTTTACGAGTTTTCTCCACGCTGAACTGGAAGAAAAAGTTTACAGTAAACTATTTTGCTTTGCCCTGAGGTAGTGATATTATATTATTTGAATCTGTTTTCTTTTTGCATTCAACAGTTTATTGCTCTAAGTTTCTTACACTTCACTGTGAATTATAACGTTTGCTTTACGGCTTACCTTTACGACTTCTTTTTAAAGTTAGTTTCGAACCATGTTTTACTACCGTCGTGGTTCAAGATAGATAAAGTTTACCGCCATTATTGTAAAGACCATCACATTGTTTCATACTACATATCAGAAGAGAAATTGAAGTACTGTATACTACGAGCAAGTTTATAAATGAGTAGGCAGCTTCTCAGCGAACTTTATAACTTCGTCTATGTGAAAGTTAAATTTAGGTACCATAAATAGGCTATGGTACTCAACAACACAGTAGCTTTTCTATCAGTCAGCTATGGAACGAAGTATTCTGGGTATAAAACTCCAAGACCGGGTTATTAATACTATCATCCGTTCCATCACAAAAATAGCTGATGTAGTTAGGAAAGATGTCACGTTGAAGTGGAATTGAGCTGGACACTGTCGCATGTCAGACGATCATTGGATCAAACGCGTGATCCAATCGCTTTACATGGCTAGGCGGAGATGGCGGGATGATGAGACACTTTTGACAAAAACTGGTCCTCTGGATAACGTAGCTTCATATAAGCGAACTTAGCGCGTTCAAACAAAACACTTAATAAACAAATTACAATATTTGTAATTTATTTTATTATAGGTATTAGGGACAACAAATAGCAGTTTAAAACACAATAATCTCAACACTTAGTCAATAGGATTATATACATCACTAACTTCTTACTACTATTAGCTTCTTGGTGGGTACCTGGTGTCATGAAATACCAGGCTTCGACTTAGTTTCTAGGCACCAGTCCCCCACGAATAAAATATTTTTATCTTTATACTACTTTGCTGAAAATACTCAAGAGTTGAGTTCCTTTTTATTAAGTTGGAATGACCATAATACTAGTATTTTTTTTGTGAAAGAGAAAACAAAAAAATATTGTTATTATTATTAACGACGATATCTACAAATTATTAATAAGTCTAAGTCTTAATTTATAAGTCTAAGTGCTAATTTTTCAATAGTCAGATAACTTTTATCTGAGGAATAAAAATAGCGGTTTGACATATTTTCTATACATAAGCTGTCAAACCGCCATTTTTATTCCTCAGATAAAAGTTATCTGACTATTGAAAAGTCAGCCCTTAAATAGATAAATATTGCATTATATTTCGCTTCCCACAGATGAGATGGTGATATCATCAAGCAAGTACGAGGTGGTGAATATCGTCGTCAGCTCCTTCGAGAGCCGCATGGCGCTGACAGTGCGAAGATTGACACCTGCTGACGTGGGCGGGTATAGGTGCGTCGCCAAGAACTCGCTCGGAGAAGTCGATAGCGTCATCAGGTTATATGGTAAGCACTTGTAGCACTTAAGACGTATGGTGCCGCAAATAGCACTACCCATTTTCAACCCGTGGGTGTCGTAGAAGGTGACAGAGGGTTATTGACCAGAAGATGGGCAGCAGCGTCCTTCTGAGTACCGTAACACCTACTGCGATCGTCAATATGCATTGGCCAAGCATGACAATTACGGCTGAACCCCCCTTGGGAGAGTCCTATGCCCAGCAGTGGACGTCTAAAAGTTGACATCACAAGCAGTACTGTTACTATTTTTTTAACTTTAATATATAATAAAAAAAAGATACAATTTTATCATTAAGGTGGTAGATGCTGTCAACAATAGATTGAAAATACCATAATATTCTACTAAGACAAGATATTTCTTTGTTCAATGCACCTAAAGAAATATCTTCTAAGAAATGAGCATTTATTTTCAAGCTATCTCCGCACTGAAGTAGAAAGCGAACAACTAACAAGTACAGAACTGAAACAACAAGTATAATGTAATTACTGTACATCGATACAGCTTGCTTAATTAAAACAACAAGAGCGAGTTAAAGATTAAATTGTTAAAACACCGGGAATATCGAGGGTTAAAAAAATATTCTTTGTTGTGATATTTTTTGTTGGACTATCTACACCATACCTGGGAACATTCTGGTTAGGAGACATTGAAGAACACAGTACCAACATCTTTTAACGTGTTTTTGCGAAAACAAGTTTTCAATGTTATGCCTTAACTTTAATTAGTTCCACGACTCCTTTTATTGTTGTAAAAACACAATGTTTTGTTGTTGTTTTGTTTTCTTTTGTTTTCTACAGTGCTTTTGTTATTTATTTATTGTATTTGGAACAATTAACAACCACATAATAATGGTATATAAAAAGTAAAGTTTAAAACTAATAATTATGTAATCATTCACAGAATACGGTTTGGTTATACAATTTTACGCTAGGAAATAAAGAAAATTTAATAAATATAAGTTTTATAATAAAAATAAAAAATGCTTTAAAACATTGAGTTTTACAGATATCTAAATAAATAACAAGAACAATAAAAGTATTTACTAAATTCAACTTAACAGTGTTGCTATTATTTGAAAATACAAAAGTTAAAATACGAGAAAGCACGCTTAATTAAAGGCTCAGAAAGAAGATATAATATCTGAATGTTTCATTTTTTACACCTTAAATAAAAGTCATTTCCTAGCAATTATTTTGGCACTAAGTTACTTACTTTGATGGGCAGTACGCGTATCTAACGGCTGTATGAGTCTTTTTATACTCTGTATATTAAATAATACTAAAATATTTTAAATAGCATATTCAAATTAGCACATTCGTCCACAGAAATACCAGGGCCAACAGTTAGAAACACGAGTCCTGCCTACAAAAGAGAAGACTACAAGTACTCAACACCGATAGAGGGACCTGACAATCAATTCGGTTCTGCTGACAGGTCGGATGACGAAGATGAACGAGACATCGCCACATACACAACGGACAGACATTCAAATACATACAAACACGAAAACGTAACTAGAAACAGAACAATCAATTATCCACCGACACCAGAACAAAAGCTTAGCAATAAAGTTCGCAAAATTATTAACAAATTCGAAATAGAGGAGTTTGGCAACAGCAGATGCAGTGTGCGTTCTCCTTTTGTAATGAACTGTATTCTTTCGTTAGGAATTATTGTAGTACTAGATTATACGTAGAACATTATTTGTTGTAGCTGTTATTACTATGTATGGATGTTTACAATGTTAACCAAATAATACTTCGGTATTCATTCCAGTATATTGTAAGTTATGCGATGCAAGATTTTAGCGCCTTCAAACATAATTAATTGAACGTTTTGAAGTGGATACGAAATTGATATTGATGAGAGAGTTCCGTAGCTATGGAAATTAATATTCTATTGACGCGATATCGGTACATTACGTTATTACCCGTTGTAATCGAATATTTATAAAAGCTTTACCCGTTTCCCGGATACGTGTGTAATGAAAAAGAGATTGAAATCAATGAATAAAAACAAATATTTCATTACACTTTAGTTTTTCGAACTATTCAGTATATTGGAAAATGTTCAACTTTAATTTTATCCAGATATACTGTAATATATTTCCCAGTATTTATTTCTGAATATAGGTAATAAAATATATTGTGTTAAGTAAGTTGAGCAAGTTGTGTATCATTTAATGCCAACGGTTGGCATTTTCGTCAGTTGATAATTGAGTTTATTCGTAAATTATCCGTGCTTTTCTGTTAATTGATTGATTGATTGATTGTTGTTTGCATAATAGACAACTAATATGCATACTGGTATCTTCTTTCGAAATCAAAGATAATTTTAAATAAATAATTGCACTTTTGAGCTAGCTAGCTTAGCTTTATCATAATTTAATTTTTTAAATATTTTCCACAAGCTTTTTCTCCCAAAATGTGAACATAATGAAAGGCTTGTCGCACACCAACAGACACGATTTTTTTATGAATGTAAATGCGGCTTTAAATGCGAATCCGTGGCGGATACAACTCTGAATGTCGCTGACAATACTTTCCTGAATATTTAAAATTATCATCTCATACCATGTGTTGAGGGTTTTATTCCGTCTCTTATGAACAGTTTGCTTTGAAATTTTTCGCCTCTTGTTAATCATTTTTCTTTGTTTTACTTTGAATTAATTCAAACAGATTTTTTGGTTTTATTATAGGTATAAAAACACACATAGGACTGTAGTCATGCGATAAACTGTATAAGTATTATTTTATATAAACTTCACCTTGTTTAGTTTACAGTAAACTTTTGCCCGCCACGGTCATTTATTACATAGATGACAACCCAAAATGTGCCCAGGTCGCCACGGTCACTGCATGACAGACTTCTATACAGACCTTTGCCCTGGGTAGGTACAGTGATACAGTAACAGACCGGTAATTATTTTTTTTTATTTGAATTACGTTTGAATACTTCTTAGTTAATTGGTTTTGCGCACCCTTCTTGTAGATATAGCTCAATGGCCAATTAATAATTACAAACACGAAGATTCACTTAAGTTGGAGGGATGCTAGTCCGATATATCACAGTGCACCGGTAGTTAATAACTCCTGTGACAGATGGCGCCACGCGTCACCGTTCTCAGCAGAATACATTATTACTTTTAGTTAATTAAATACGTGTACATTCTGGCGGACACGAGGGGAAAGCAACGTACTTGGCGAAATAATTACGATTTCTTTTTATCTCATACTGTTAGTACCTAACTGATTACCTTACATTTACCTGCATTTTGAAAACGTTTTCTGAAAAAATATTTTACCAAACTGAAGAAACGTTTCATCTGAAATAATGATGTTAAAATAGTATCTACATTATGATACTAGTGTGGCAAGTTTGCGATGAAATATGGTGTTTATTTATCATATTTTAATAATTAACATACTTTTTTAGTTTTCTACAAAGTATTTACGCATCTAAACCATCAGTACACCACTACCACACTAGTGTTGTAATATAATTTAGAAAAGTCCGGTACATAATACATTGTGACCCTAAAAGTGGTGCAATAAGAGCGATCACATGAGAAAGTATGTTAAACAAATTTTTTTTTTGCTGATGTTTATGAAGGTGTTACAATAATGCAAGACAACAAAAAGCGTATCCGCCATTTCTAATCCCAGTCCAGCGATGTTCTACATGTTAATGTTATAAGAAACCCGTATCTCCTCCCTATCTTTAATATTCAAATTGATATAAAACATCTATGTAAATATTATCATTTACTCTAAGCCTCCACATGTACCTACGAAGAAGCCTTTGTGAAATATATAATATATTATTTATTATCACACAGTCAGCAAAAGATATATACCTAATGCAGGTAATTCTGATCAACGTTGTGCGTGTAGGTACAAACTATGTCAGACAAGTATTTGACACTGCTTGGCTGAGTATTTTATCAAAACCTTAATAATTCCGTATTAAAACATGACAATATTTCCAGTGTAGTCTAAACACAAATTTATTTACCTGCAAAGGGAACTCTTTTGCTGTGTGTACTAGGTATTTCAGTGTAACGTCTATTTGTGTAAAGCCCATTTGTGTCAACATAATTGTAATTAGCATTATTTGACCAATCTGTTGTTGAAAGCATTAAATGTTTTATCATAAAAATGTAGCTACAGGTACCTTAAACAAAGTGTTGATTTTTCCAATAATCTGCGTTTGTCAGTACGTATTAATAATTCCCAAATTCGTTGGTACTTATGTACTGGTAAATAGTAATTAGGGCATTATTAGTACTGCCGGACCAATTTATGACACAAAGTAAATCTTGTCCAATTTATTCTTTAGTCTTTAACAAATAAACAAAGTATCTAACCAATGTTTTGTGATCTTAGGAACTGAATCGCTAGATAGAACATGGCATTATGAATAAATGAATAAACAAATAAATACATTATTATTATAAACATGTTGTTTGAATCAACATTATGTATTTTAGAATGTGGTTGCGGAACAAGTGTTGCATTCTGATTTAATGGCTGACACCATTAGAACAGTTCAACGGATATATTGCAACCACGTACAACGTGTGTTTTGTATACAACGACTTGTGAATAATTATCTATCTCCTTGAAATATTTTTTTAGTAAAAGATAGAAAACAATTTTTTTTATACAGTGTTCAGAAGATGTATTTTCGAGGGTTTATCGGCAAAAATACATTTTCTGATGCACTGTGCACATTCATTTATGTCATAATTTATTACAACACAATACACATAAGATTTTCATTACAAAAAATGCACTAAATTGCTAACCAAAATGTTTGTCTCAAGTGATAAGGCAAAATTTATTAGGTATCTAAATAACTGTGAGTATACTCGTACAGGGTGAGGACGACGATAAGACAAAAAATTAAAATACTGGTAATACTAGTTCATAAGAATATTTTGAAACTATCAAATAAATGTTAAAAACGAAATTTAAAAAAAAACAGATATACTAAAGAGCATATAAATGTAACCAAAATAAAACACCATTATATGAAACATTGGTTTTCGAACTTGTGAGAAGAGCAAAAACTTATAGAGTCATAATTTAATATTATTAATGCTCAATAAAAACAATTACACCAAATTATCAAATCTTACCATGATCGTTTTTTAAATGTAACCAAAATAAAACACCATATATGAAACATTGGTTTTCGAAATTGTGAGAAGAGCACAAACTTATAGAGTCATAATTTAATATTATTAATGCTCAATAAAAACAATTACACCAAATTATCAAATCTTACCATGATCGTTTTTTGTGCTGTTGCCATTCCCACCCTGTATTTAATTCAACTGTAGTTCTTTTACAAAAAATAAATTTGCAAATAAATAATTTGTTTAGGGTTACAGTTTTAACTTTTTTAACAACCAACACATAACTACAGCGTACATTAGATAACAATATATCACGAATCCGCACGCCTGAAAAATAAGTGCCAACTCTCACAAGTCAAGTTGGAAGACGCCCGACTTGTGGTTTGTAGCAAGTTTCACCCGATGTGGCGGATTACCCGTCTTTCCTCATCTTCATTATACAGAAGGAACTTTCCCATTTTCACACTCCCGACTTCCACACGAGACGGCCGTGTTTTGTTGCTATGTATGCAAATCAGGCGCTAAGTTCACAAACAAATAAACTTTTTGGTTATAGGTAGAGAGACGTTAGGTTAATACGCTCTGTTTGCTTGTTAAATTTTGTTGAAAAAAGTATTTCAATGCAGTTTTTTTATGGTAAAGTAATGGAAAATAAATCTTCTTTCATAGTGTGTAGGTTTTAATTGGACTGAGATCTTAGGGTCGCAGGACTTACGTTATTTTAACACGGCCTAAATGTTTAAGAAAAATAGAAGAATGCGTCGGTGAAGAACACCTACATACTTACTAGTGTCAATGCGCCTTTTTCAGACAGGTATAAAAAGTATCTTTTTCACTACGATTAAGTGAGATACCTAGCTGGTATGATGATGTTGTCAAAAATCAATATAGTTAAATTATTGCCAGATGTTTAAAATACCGTAACTTTAAAAGCGTTTGGCTGAAAATTTTCTAAATAGGTAAAATTATCTAATATTAATATATTAAATAATTTCACCTATTTAGAAAATTCCGTAGAAATTTATACATTTATCTTAACCTTGAAGTTGATTTGATTCTAAGACGTAAGTATAATACCACGTAAACCCATATCAATATGTAAAGAGGTGTCTACCTAATACTACTTTGATAGAGGTAGTCAAATTACACGGATGTGTGGCCGTGACCTGAATATTTGTAGAGATGGTTTACTCAATACCTTGCGTGGATTATAATGGGTTAATAGTACTATTCTCTGTACGCAAAATACGCACTGAGACGTGGAGTTGCGGACACCAGCCCGTCATATTACTACTACTACTACTACTAGTACTATTCTTTAAAAATCTCGATTGTAATATTTTAGGTGATGTGAACGTGAGGTGAGCAGTTAATCCCCTGCATTAGGTCAATGGCGTAGCCAAGAGAGGCGGTTGCCCCCGCCTAGAGATTCCAAAAGCTTCATGTGCCTTTGACTATGTACAATTCATACTTTTCCGAGACCTCCCCCCCCCCTCTAGGCCAACAGTTGACGACGCTCTTGCATTAGGTGCAGCTCATCTCAAATTTCCTTCACCTAAATTCAACGATGGAGTCAAAGTCAAATCATTTATTTCAATTAGACCATTAAAAAGGCACTTTTGAACGTCATAATAAAAAGATTTGGCTTATACTGTAATCACCAAATCTTTTGCCATACGTGGTAAGCATTTCACTGACTTTTGCATTGGTCCTTGAAGAAGGTCAAGATAAGAAGCGTGTATGATATAACCCGAGGCCATTACAATAATAATACCAGCCTATAATTATCCCACTGTAGGGCAAAGGCTTCTTCTCGTACAAAAAAGGCACGAGTATTGATCACCACACTTGCTCAAGGCGGATCGGTGATTTTAGACTTATATCAATTACAAGTCCAGGTTTCCTCACGATGTTTTCCTTCACCGATGTCAATGATGTTCATGATAAAGAAAGTACCGTTTAAAATTGAAAATGTCACATTGATATTTGCTCGTTCCCGGTTGCGAACCCACCATCTCGTTCATGTGAGGTGGACGGCTTAACCACTAGACCATCACGACACTCTCATCATCAAATCTTAAAAAGTTTACTTATTATTAATTTATTTATTTATAGTTTACACGTTAAAACGGTACAATACCAGTTACATTAATTAAGTTAGAAACAAAATAAAGATTTTATATACAGTACTAGCGACCCGACTCGGCTTCGCACGGGCCTATAGCCTTCCTCGATAAATGGACTATCCAACACAAAAAGATTGTTTCAATTCGAACCAGTAGATTCTGAGATTAGCGCGTTCAACCAAACAAACTCTTTAGCTTTATAATATTAGTATAGATTGTAGATTTCATCGTAAAATGAATATAAAAATAAAAACTAACAAGGAATAGTGGACACCCTAGTATACTTTCTCTCACAGAACGCCAGACATATATGCATAATTTTATTGCATTCATCCGCAAACACATCATATTCAGGATTGGCAGATAGTAGGGCGTTGAGAATCTTTAGAGTACGACACACTGGGGACTCAGCTCTAGCAACAGTTTTGCTTGACAGCTGCGCTAACAGATGGTGCCGGCGGCACTGACGGTGTCCGATGTATTTGTCGGGCACAAAAAGGCGACAGAAAAGACCAAGGAGTTCGGGACAGTCGTTTCGTCCACAAAGGGTTTTACAGGCTACCGTGAGCTATTACATCTTTACCAATAATATAAAGACACCACAACAGAAGTTAGTACAGTTATCTCATAAAACTGTTTTCTTTCATTATATATTTATATAAAATATATTGTGATGTAGTTAATAGGTTGTATATGTCAGTGCATGAGAGGCGGGCACCTTAATTATCTTTACTGTGCCTTAACCATTGGGCCATCACGACACAAACCGATTGAAAATGCCGGCAATTAGGTATCATGTTCTTTCGCTCGCTCGCTATACGGTGAGAATGAAATGCTGCGATAAGCTCTTTTATTTGGCCGACATTTGAATAGAGACGAGTGGCTATTATTGACACGAAACTGCAAATTTAGACTTAAGTTAACAATAATAAAGTTGTTTTTGCTCTGTTTCGTCACAGTATTGCAAACTTTCGATTTCATCTGTCTAATCTAACTAATATTTATATGGGACACGTATGGCACAGTTTGTTCACGCGCCAATCCATTGTACGGTTAATTAAAACTCCACTGAATTCCGGTTGTAAATTTTCCGTTTTTTGAGTTTTTTTTTACGGAACTTTTCGACAGAGCATCCAGTTTTGTTTATTTATGAGCTTTGGCCAGTCCGAACGGACGAAATGCTTCGCCGACAATATTTTCACATTAATGTTGGCCGCTTTTTGCAATACTGATTTAGGGACAGAATAACATACGTTCTAAAGGACCTTTGTTTAGGACGTCTTTAAAAAAATATACTTTAACATTTTGAATATTCAAATGTTCTGAGAATGCGAACTGTCATGATGTTTCAGGCGAAACTGAGAAGCACGATTTCATTATTTTGGTTTTTAAGCTTTAAAAAACATAAAGTACGGTACTTAAATATTTACAAGTAAGTTTTTTTAAATATCTACTTATATGAGTCGTTTCAAGCAAAAATTTAATAATTAACCACAACATAAAAATGTATGTTTCTTTGTTTACTACTTGTTGAATATAACTCTTAAAGTAACCTAAAGTGATGGTAACCAAACAAAAACGTCACAAAATAGTAGTTGCTTCTTACACTCTATCTTCTAGACATTTCTGAGTAAAGGTAAAATTAAAACTATATACGACAATGTATATATAAAACAATGGAGACACGGACGGAGTAACGAGAAAATAATCAATCTTCCAAGTCCACTTGGAAGCAATCAACGGTCTGTTATTGCGTCCGTCCAATCCGATAAAAGAGCCGATATATCAAAGACGTCCGTGGTTCAATTACTAACCAATGTGCTATCTCTTGGAGGCAGCAAATAGAAAATGAAAATACTGGCTGCTCGCTGCAGGCCTACGACATTGCACTGAACGATGGGGTATGTCAACAACAGCGACGATGTCGCGTAAATCGATATACCTACCGACATATTGAAGTGGACTTAGTGCCTACAATGATAGGATTGTTTTCAGTTTAAACTTTAGAGAACTACTCTTATTACTTCTTCGCCGGTATTCTAAAACAGAAATTCCCGTTAAACCCTCTTAGCCACTTCCTTTTCTATACCTTTTTCAAAAAACAGCAGTGACCATGCATAGCTGCAAACACCAATAAATTGCAATAACCCACTGGAAATATCTAGCGCAGGATTGGATGTGGTCACACCGATTATTCATTACGGTTTCAACCAATCGCTACCAACAATTTTTTGTACTGCTAGAAAGTACGAGCAGGTATCAGTGTGACTTTTTCAATTACATAATTATGTGGGTACTTTCAAAGTTAATTTATTTAGGTATTTAAGAACTCTGGAATACCTGCATTTAAATACAATGATGATAAATAACAGTTTGATTACCTGACAGCCAGTTACAAGTTTTCACGTCTAGAACTTGTGTAGGTAAAAAGAGTTGTGTAGTTTATCTTGTACATATCTGGCATCGGTGGAGGAAAACATCGTTTATATGTCTGAAATCGCAAATCCGCCTTGAGTAAACGTGGTGATTAATGCTCGTGTCTTCTCTGTATGAGAAGAAGCCTTTGCCTTGCAGTACTAGCTGCGGCTCGCCCCAGCTTCGCAAAGGTGCAATTTTTTTTTCGAATTTCCTATGTTTTCTTTCATACGTACCTTGTGCTGGTAATACGTAACACAACAAAAAGAAGAATCGAGAAGAGAGTTATTCAATTTGGTGACGTCATTAGGAAGTTACGAGCGTACAGACATTTCGGCGACTATATGTTATATTATGTTAGGATAAGGCTGAGGTGGAGTGTTGAAGTAATGCTACAGAAGGAAAATCAGTGCCTGGTCCAAGGACTTCTGCACCAACATTCTATCTAACCTTCAACTCAGCAAAACACAATCGCAAAAAGAAACAAAATCAAAGTACGTAGGAACGACACCGGTTCATTTAATTTCGTAGGTGTCGTACGTCGGGACATATTAACGCAATTACGTGTTAAAAGGCTCGCCGAGTGCCCCGGGCGGCGCTCTCAAAGACATACACCTATTGAACACCGCTCACACCGCTTACATCGCTCACACCGCTCCGTGTAGGCTGAACACAATGAGTTTGCATATTGTGGTGTGGAACACCGCTTTACAAGGTAACGGGTTCGTCTGTGGAGTTCTGTTTCTAAGAATTGGCGAGGGTTTGGTTTGGTTTCAGATGTAATATGTTGTGTTACAGTAATCTTTTTAGAGTTTCGAAGCCAAACAGTAGTATAACAGTCGCAACGAGCGACGGCTTCACGTGTAAATAAATAGGTACCTACTAATTATACTAATAAGTGCGAAAATCGTCGAAGAACATAAAATGGGAATATTTTATATTCTGAATAAGATCACATCTGATCTGGCTTTTTATTTGACACTTTGTATCGGGTTCGAATGCGAAGTGAGCGTCGAAGTGATGGGGAAATTACATTACACTACATAACGCAACTTTTTACGTCATCTCATACTTTATCTGTCAAAATCTCCCTATCAATTTAGTTCAACTCGCTGACACGCTCGCAAGGGTGGCGCTAGTGTAAAAACCGAGTTTTTAGAATGCCAATCAAGAAACTCACAGCGGATTCAGATTCGAAATTTAGAATGAGTTCTTACAGAATCGCACCCCTGAACCTAAAAAAATAAAAGCAAAAAATTCACAGTACTGTTTCATTGGTGCAAACGGGAGAATTTATTTTTAAAAGCATCCGTTTTCTATATTCATATTTACAAGCCGAGCCTATGCTCGATATCTTCCTGATACCTATGTATAGGTATTCATTTTAACAATAAAGATACTAATTTGTCTCCGCGAACAAGATGAAAGTTGCTTAAAGATTCATTCGAAAATTAAACGAAGTGTATTTCGCTTTCAGTCGCCTTCCAGATTAAACCTTTTAATAAGGTTCCCGCCTTCATACCAAATTGTTTTAGTGTGTTTAACGGCCAATTTGAGCAAGTTCAAGCTCATTTTGTATACATAAAGAGAAATTAGGTAATTTGTTTCTTGTTCCTTTTTATGAGAAGCTTTTGTTATGAAATATTTACTCAGCGTTCGTGTGTATTTATTGATAATCTTCGATAGATTTAACACATTCGTGAGGCGTAAGTACCTATTATAATAATACAAGCCTATTACTGTCCCACTATTTTGGTCGCTGGACAGACAGAGGGTTATACAAGTCCTAATTCTTTCATGATATTTCTCTTCACCGATCTCAGTGACGTCAAAGATAAACTTACAAATGTATACGATGTTTGATACTTGCTTGATATTGAATCCGTAACCTTATGCATGACAGGTGAGCGTCTTGAACACTGGATCAGCACGAAAGCAGACTTTAGTACCTAGTAAGGCATATTATTCATTTACAATTCATATTATCAGCGCCTAGATACCTAATTAATGGTAATACATAAATAAGCTATTGTTGTTATTTATTTTTGAGACCCTACACATTACTCACTCTTGATATAATTTTGTAAAGATTTACTGTTTCTGAGCTAATCTAGGGGCACTAATTCAAATATATTTTTTACTGGGTATTACCCACGAACTACCCACTGATAAAACGAGTAGGTAAATTGTAATGAAGTTGTCAATTTGGTGAATTTCACGTTTAGTTGAAGTTTTAAAATAAAATTGTCAAGTAGAGCTAGGTAGGTATACATAATAAGATCATTTTGGAGAATGCCCCCCACATATTATATTATTATATAATCTACCATTAAGAGGGCCCTTCCAGGTCCATCTATTGTCAACACAAGCATGATTATAAACTTTGTTGTTTCATCCAACGCAATGTTCGAAAACAAAGGAGTGACTGAGAACGCGATAACTTAAAAAAAATGTAGCGTTTGCATGGGAATTATTACGGGTTGTCCGTTCTTAACAACGAATATCTTCACTAAATAAGCATTAACATTTCCCATACATTTTAACTTTGCGACTACTTACTGTACAAAAAATAAGAACACCGTTTATGAAAAGTAGCACAAATATTTCAACCAAAGGTTTACGAACCCTGTTCCGAGTTCCTAACAAGGGAGTGCACAACTTTATGTAGGCGTTGCAAGCTCTAACGAAATCCAACTGTAGTGGAGCAAGTGCTCCAATTCATCGGGATTGAACTAATGTGAGGAACTGAGCGGATTTAGGTTTCGGAGCAAACGAGCGACGCAATTGTTTGCCTAAATCTGACAGCTGTACGTAATATCCAGCTGGTAAGTAATTTCAACTATTTCGAATTTGGACCTGTGGTGTTACAATATGAACTAGAAGGAGATAGTTTCATTCAACCAGCATATAATATAAGCTTACCTATTGTACTTAAAGCTTACTATAAACCACATTATCATTGGGGTTATTTCTTCCCCACTTCACAAGTTCTCCCGTTTTCAAAGTAATTTTAATGATTTTTTTTAACATAATAAAAATAAATAAAACGACTTTGTTAACCTTTAGACCGCCACAGTCATGTATAAATGACAAACCAAAATGTGCCATCACGCCATGGTCACGATTATATGACAGACTTTTATACGTAAGCCATAAAACAACATATTTTTTTATTTCCTTGGCTTGTTATGTTCCTTGACTCATCGTCGTTTATAATTAGTTGAACCCCTTTCTTTATATTTCATCTTTATTAACAAGAGATGACAAAAACTACTTCCCTGGTTTTGTCAGAAATAAACAGCTTATGTTAAACGAACCTCCAGATCTACTAAATGACCACAAAAAATAGGTAATAAAATAAAACCAAAAGTAGTAAATAATCACCAAAATTGTGTTTCCAAAAGTATTGAAGAAATGTATGAGTTTGACTGTAAAAAGCGATTTGGAGGCGCATGTTTTGTCTGAGTTCGACAAAGCGATTTGGAGAACCAAATCGCTTTGCCGATTTGGTTCTCGACAAACAGGAAAGACTTTCTTGTAAACAAATACTAATACTAATTTCCTGGCGGAAGTTGCATGACGTCGCACAAGAGCATACCGTTACGCCAAAGGGTTACCAAAGGGAACCAAAGCTATCTCGTCCACGAACAAGAACTCTACATTTTGCCACTGTTGACGCATTACCCTTATGTACTTAATTGCCGAAATAAAGAGACGTTCAAAATGTGCATGCATGTTTTGTCTGAGTTCGACAAACTGATACTTTGAACAGACTGTTAAATGTAGAGCCACTAGTCGTGGTGTAACTTCAGTTAGAGCGCCGATAGCTGCAACCTGCTTCCCGTAACATCGCTTAACTTGATTTCTCAGCAAGTTATACAAAAAGTATTTCCTGTTCCAGCGCCCCACGCTTTTACAATCAAATATTATAATTAAAGCAACATAGTTTACACTTCAGCCCAGAAATGGAGACAACTTGAACGATCCATAATTTATTTTTGGTTTTTGCGTGCATTTATAAAAGCGTGTTTTTCTAGTGTTTTAAACTATTAATTGATTTTATACTTTTTAGTCTTTGATAACGAAATATTTTTAACATTTATACCTTTCGTTCTTGCAAGCAGGCGAATGAGCCCGCATTCTCTCCATCTCCGCCAGTGCGTCTGTATTTTGTTATAACCTTGAAACCTGATCGTGTTCAAAGTCCATTACGTGACCTTTCTCACAAGTGCAAACACGACTATGATACGATTTTCCATCATGGAATGCCACTTCCTGTCTTCCGTCTTCATCATCAGACCTTGAAACTTAATCGTGGTCTAAGTTCATTACAAGACCTTTCTAACAAGTCCAAACACGGCTATGATACGATATTCCATCATGGAATGCCAGTTTCTATCTTCCGGCTTCATCATCAGACCTTGAAACCTAATCGTGGTCAAAGTTAATTACAAGATTTTTCTAACAAGTCCAAACACAGCTATGATACGATGTTTCATCATGAAGTTCCAGTTCATATCTTCCGGCTCCATCATCAGATCAGTTCGACAGCACCATATTATTGTATTGTCATAAGAAACTACATACAGCTGCCAATTTTCATGACGCTACGATCCTTGGAAGATGGTTAAATTAGTTACCTTAGATTCCATTACATAGTTACATACATACAGGTCGACCTAATAAAAGCTTGTTAAAAAGACAACCGCCTTCAAAAAGCAAAAAATAACTTTCAATTCGAAAGTCGGATTGTTGCTTGTTGTTTTGTTTTAATTTGATTTAAAAAAAAGTATCGAAATCGAACTACACTGAAAAAGTTATGCGTTGTCAAACAAAAAAAAAAATAAAAAAAAGTTCATAAAATGAAAACTACTGGGCCATTGGCCAAACTATGTAATTTTTTTTTGGGTCCTAATGGCAGCTATTCCGCATCAAACTAAAGAAGAATCAAGTAAATTGGATCATAAATCTCAGCGTGATCGATGTACATACATTAAAAAAAAAAGCCAATCGAATTGAGAACCTCCTCCTTTTTGAAGTCGGTTAAAAATCCGTGTTTTGTGTATTAATGTCATGTTCCATTCCCTCCACCATTCATTGAATATTGATTGATACTAGACGTAGGAACTCTTGCGCCACTATTGTCTTCGTTGGTCGACGTTCGTCTTTCATGTTAGCTCTAGCTGCTTGTAAAAGTTACCTACTTCAGGAAAAACTTACTAAGGGAAAATAACGCAAAAACTTGGTACTACAAAAATTAACATTTTACTTAACGATGAATGTAATGGTGCGGCGTTCATTCATTACGACGTAAAGGATAATTAATTTTGAAAGAAAGTTAAGTGCTGTAAAAATTAATCGTGTTAAAGAATATTAACGGCACGCGTTGCATGGAATTGTATTAAAAATAATGGAAGGAAGAACTCACTTAGTTTAGAAAAAAAAAATTTTTTTATGGTGTTTCATGACAGCAGTGACCTCCTGTGAAAAAAAAACCTGGAAGAATTTAGGTGAAATAAGCTTGGATGTGTCAGAAATGAGCATTGTAGAGAAAGTTTTGACAGTTGACAGCGCCAGTGACAGAACGGTTGAAAGAGAATCGTTTGTCTTGGTATGTGAAGAAGAGGGATAAAACGCATGTGGCAAACAAGTTATGAATATAATTCTGGATGGATGCAAAGGCAGAAGAATCCTGAAGAAACGATAGATGGTTTGTGTGAAAAAATTTATGAAAAGGAAGATAGTTAGCGATATAATGCACCCATAGCTTGCGAAGGCTTAATGGTTTAGCGGTGCCGCCGATAACCTTTGATGGCACAGTTAGGTATTCCGTTTAGTTCCGACGTCAAGGATTTGGGTTTGTACGTTGACACTTGCCTAGGCTGGCGTAAGCAGGTCGCGAGTGTAAGCAAAAAAGTCACTGGGACGTTGCGGTCGCTTTATCGATTCAAAAATATTCTCCCTTCACACAAAGGCAATGATAGTTCAGTCCCTTATCTACCCCATACTTGATTTTGGTGATGTGTGTTACTACGACCTGAATGCAGATCTCCTCAATAAACTTGACCGACTTCTTAATAACTGCATTCGATTCGTATTTAATCTCCGTAAGTATGACCATGTGTCCAGACATCGGTCGCTCTTAAAATGGTTACCCATCAGAGAGCGCAGAGCGTTAAGGGCTTTGACAACCTTGTTTTCTCTTCTAGATAAGCCCAGTTCTTCTTTCTACTTGACTTCTCACTTTCAGTATTTATGCTCTGCGCAAACCAAGAACCTTCGTTCCTCCAATAATCGTCTTCTACGATGTCCTTCTCACCGCTCTGGTTTTCTTAAATGTTCTTTTCCTGTCCAGGCGGTTTTCCTTTGGAATGCACTTCCTCAGAATATCAGGATGGCCACCACAGTCGGTTTACTTTCCAAGTGAAAGCTCGCGAACACTTTCATAAGAAGTTGGCAGACTCGTCACACAATTAATTTGTTGCATTACTCTATCTATGTTTTTAGCTCTTTACTTTGTATATTTTGTTTGTATGTATGTATATATGTATACATTATTTCATTGTAGTAAATTTTAAGTATCTTTGCACCTACCATGTTTTGTCTCTGCATCACCCTAAAGTAGACTGCTAGAAAATGCCCCAGGCATTAAGTCCGCCTTTGTACAATGTTTTTTTTCATTATGTGCATAAAGTTTAATAAATAAAATATAATGTCGTTTAACAGGATGGAATGGAAAAAGAAAACTTATTCCGCCGACCCCATAGAACGCACGTACCGGGCGCGTGTGTGCGGTCGGTGTTCCGCGATGCTCTATGGCCGACCCCAAGTAACATGGGTTATGGGCAGGAAGATGAAGATGATGTTGATAATTTCTAGTATCAGCTTGGAGTACAACATACTCACTTAAATTCTCACTTTTACAGAATATCACTGTAGGCTGTTTGCACTGGTTTTAATAATAAATATTAATAAAATATTTATATCGAGCCAAAGACTCATATTGGGTTAATTACAGTATTTACTTAGAGCTATCAGCTATTTAGTTAATGTCATCTGGGCCGAGAGACTCCAAGAAGAAAAGCTATCAGCTATTTAGCTTATGCCATCTTGGCCAAAAGAATGAAATCTTCGTTATATCTGGGAAACTTCTTTACTTATTTACTGCTTACACTTTTCTCAGGATATAATAATGCAAAGGTAAATATTACAACTGTAAGATATGTAGCATTAAGTAGGTAGAAACTATTACTCAAACGGTAGGTACCTACCCTATAGTAACGTTGTCATCATAACATTGTAGGTACTGTTGTTATGTACTCAGAAACTCATTTGTCAGTGTCACCAATGTACCTGCAGCCACTTTGCAGCATCGTTTCAATAGGTTGAAATAATTATGTCAAGCACTTGAACTTTTCGTGGCGTTCTATAATGCAGAATATGTTGAATTAGTAAGAGTAGTATTGCAAATTTTAAAGGCATATATGCATTCATGTAATGTAAAATTATATTTATACAGGGTGTCTAGAAAATAGCACGACATACTGCAGGAGCTTGGGTCAATACCTACCAAAGAACACAATATAATTATGTCAGCAAAATTTGACTACTTTAAAAATAAGTAATTTACTAAAATGGCTACCGACCTGAATCAGTTAATAAACCCATAATAAGTAACTATAGGTAACTAAGCTACCAGCCTATTATTATCAAAGACCTCTTCTCATTCAGAGAAGGCACGAGCATTAATATTCACGCTTGCTCAAGGTGGATTAACGATTTTAGACTTACATTTATATAAAACCAGGTATCCCCGCGATGTTTTTTTTCTTCATCTATATAATTATAATAAACATAGATGGAGCGCTCACATACCCGCAACGTGCGAGGATGTTCACAAAGAAGATTGGTGACATAATTGCAGCGGAGCTGAAGCAAACGCCTTAGCCAAAATTGGTCGGATCGCATCATCATCAACATCTTTACTACGTAAACTACAATATAAATTTGAGTATTCGTTCGGGCAAATGTCCAGAACTCCTTATCCAATTCTGTAAATTCTTTCGCAAATAGGAAGCTACGATATCCCTGTGGGGTAAATACTATAATTATACTATTAAAAAACCGGACAAGTGCAAGTCGGTCTCGCCCACCGAGGGTTCCGTACATATTTGTAGGTACATATCCATACTTCTATACTAATCCATACCTACTATCCATACTTTAATCTACTTAATTTTATAAATACGTTTTTTTCACGCGACATAAATGGCAGTATCTTTTTTTCACGTTAACATAGAGGGTTGATTTACAGCTTCAAGGGACCGTAGACTTGAGTATATGGTTTTAATTTCAACTCGATACCTCCACGCGTTCCTGAGGTAAAGGGTCTTGATAGACAAACAGACAGACGGACAACAAAGTGATCCTATAAGGGTTCCGCTTTTTCCTTTTGAGGTATGTAACCACGGACAAAAGTTAGAAACAAATCAATTACAAACTAGCATGCAAACCAAGTATTAGTGCAAGTCCCATCAAAAGAAGTAGGTATATCCTTAACAGCGACGTGTGAGTCGATCGTATGAAACGTGCCAAAAAGCCAAAGAGAGCGCATCCATCGCATCGCACCCATGTCCTCTATTGCGCCTCACAATATTTTATACAGCTGCGAAAATTGCAACCGCCCTGAAACTTTAACAATTTACACGCTCGTGCAGTCGTCGCTTGCATATTGCTACAGTAAGGCTGCGGCATATTGTGTACGTGAGCTTCAAATCGGCTGGTGCCTTTACCAATACAGGCTTGAATAAAAATCTTAGATACCTCTTTCTACCTCTTAGAATTTTTGGTATATACCTAAGAAATGTTGAGTTTTTGGGAGAATTGAATTGTTTTAGCATCTTCCAGGAGAATAATTATCAGACAGATATTTCGTCTTTATACCTTCTGCATAAAGTCCTATTCAAACGCTCTACACATAATGAAATTAGCACGCACACAGTGTTAGTTTGAGCGCTCATTTTTTGGGGACGAATTGCAATATGTGGGCCTTGGTTTTTGTGTATATGAGTATTGTGTTGCCGATATCGCATTTTTTTTTTATATCGGTGTAGCTATATACCTTCGTCTGATTGATATATTTATTTCCGTGTTAACTCCCTTTCTACCTATAAGAATTAACATAAGTAATACTCTAATAGCAATACGTAATAATAGTAAATAATTATATAGGTACTTACTTACTAGAATCCCGCATAATACTCAAACTTCCAACCTTACAACAAAGAGCCGATCGATCATAGAAACCTGTGAAGTCCTTTGATCAAATTAATGTAATGATAAGAATAATTCATATTAGTTAATGATTAATATTTGATCTATGTAATCATTTCAAAGGAAAACTTGTATGGGTTTTGCGCTCGAGTAGCTTTGCTCTAGCTGCTAGCTCTGCTTACAGGCATATACAGAACTAGGTCCAGTACAAAACAACACCATGTAATTGTCATTAGTACCTGTATCAATCAACTGTAGTGTCACGAAAGGCTCGTTTGAACTAGTGACCCGAATCGCTTGTGGTTACATTGCGAATGCAGCTGCAAAACACACGTTGTAACGCTTCAAGTGCGCAGTCAAAACATACCCTTATAGCATTCCTTTAGCACGTTCCTTTGATTCTAAGCTTAATTCCCCAGCGATAAGGACTATAGCTTTCCACAGCAATTATACAGTAACAAACAACCTTTTTAGATTTACTACGTGTTTGTTTCACGAGAAATAGTGGAAGGCATATAAATGCGCCTCGCTAGTTTTTTATTCAAGTTATTAAATTAACTTGCTTATTTGGGTATCACTATTACTATTATTACTTCATAAATTATGAATTAAAGTTTGGTTTGCGCTCATTCGGGCTAACTTAACGTGTGCTAGGCACAAAAAAAAAAGAGAGAGTGGGGGACGTAGAGGTATAATTAAAAAAAGGTTACAAAGGCGGACTAAATTCCTCAGGCATTCTCTACCAGTCAACCGAGGGTGGAGAAGAGATAAACATGGCAGGTGCATAGCTAATACTCAGTAAGAAAATAAATAACTTAAAATTAAAAAGATATAAACTTAAAACATACAATTTATCATTGTGCCACGGCATGGAGTAAGTATTCTCCTACAGCACAAGACAATAACTAGCATAGAAGACCTATTTTATATTAAATTTCGGAATTGCTATATTCGTAACACCATATAATTTACACCAACAGTTTTTTTTTATAGAAATACGCTTCGGATTTTCGCGTAAAATATTATTTATGCTCGTGACTGTTGTACTGACGCCAGCACATCAAGCTGTCCCAAACTGTGCAATCTGGGAAGATTGCACAGTTTGGGACAGCTTGAACCTGATTTTTTTTGTAATAAAGTTGAAAAACTAACAAAGATATTTGACAGATTGGGGTAAATTTATGTGCTGGCCTCTGTAGTCTAAGACAAAGAGTGACAAAAAGGCTTAGCGCAAAAGAATCCTTAAACAGGTACATCCCTTGGGGTGGAAGATGAAATATTATCTATATAATTTGGTACCATGTTAACCATGCGCCTTTTCCGCAATGGAACCCACCCCCAAAGGCAGACTATCCCTTCGTCAGTCACGTAGGGCCATACGTGATAGGATTAAAGATTTTCAGTGTGAAAATGATAACATATCACCTGTTTACGCTATAAGCTCAAAACAACGCGATTGTTATCTTTCGCCACTTCAGAACATAATATCAACAAACGTTGAAGTTAAGGTAATTCTATTTTGTGTTAAAGTCTAATCATTTATTTCAATCAGACCATTAATAAGTTCTTTTGAATGTTATATAAGACAATTTGAACCCAATTACCACTTCCGTTCGTATGGAGAAGAATGGACAAAACTCAAATCTCACTCTATAAAAATAATTGGTTACAATATTATATTACTTATGCATTTACAGAAATTATATAGTAGTAATTATAAGTAATTACGATGCATGAAAACCACTATATTACAACACTATTACAAAGTATTATAACTTAAGAAATGACAGCTAAGTTATGTACTGCAAGTGACATATTGTTAAGGGCCACTTGCGACACAAAAATAACTTTCCGTTAAATTAAAAATCCATATTGATAATAATCCATACTTCCATACTAATATTATAAATGTGAAAGTAATATGTCTGTTACGTTTTCACGATGAAACGACTGAACTTATTTAGATGAGATTTGGTATGAAAATAGCTTGAATCCTGGGGAAGGACATAGGCTACTTTTTAATTCGTGACCTCGACAGCATCCGCAATAACCGACATTCACGCGGACGAAGTCGCGGGCAAAAGCTAGTAATATTATAAATGCCAAAGTGAGATGGTTTGTTTGTTACGCTAACGGTACGTTTTAACACCTAAACTTCTGAACCCATTTTGAAATTTAGTAGGTAAAGATGTAGCTTAAACTCCAAGAAAGGATATAGGTTACTTTTTAATACATATCTTTGTTTGTATTCGCGGTAACCGACATTAACGCGGACGAAATCACGAGCCGAAGCTACTACTTATGTCATACAAATGCTCTATTAACTCGGAATTAATTAACAGATTACCCTGACTTGTGCAAGTAGGTCTTAAGTTTTTACGAAAAACTCACACCCTGTATGTACTACCTAAAAATCTTAAACCCCGAAAAATCTTATTAAAATGTATGCCAAAAAAAAGTTAAAACTAGCGAAAGCATTCGTTTTTAACTTTGGTTTAAGCATACATTTTTCGAAGTTTAAAGTACCGGTCGAACGGGGTGAGATTGATTGATTAGTCTTGAATAATAAAAACCTATATTAAGTATCTTTTAAAATAGTAGATATAAAATCTAAAAAAAAAACTTAATTACGACTTTTTGAATGATAACACTAATAACTTTGTTTACTTAAAAATTATTAATAATTTAGGAGAAAAAAAATTATAAACTGTCAGTTTTATTGATATTGAAAATGGGGATGCTTTGGTAACCCACGATTATTATTGCTGGTTTAAAGTCACCCCGACGAAGAACGTATTTTCGACTAATATTCGACTAAAATTTGAACGATTTTTTTCTTCTTCCAACTATCTTTAATGTGCTACACCGTTTACAAAACATGGCATAACGACTTCCGAATTCCTAATATAAGGAAAAAAAACGGATGTGTTCATTTTACGGGTAAAAATTAGTAAAATATTAGAATTTTAGGTATTTATCAAAGTTACCTCTTGTTTTGAAAGTCACCCTGTTTGATGTACAAGATTTTTGAATTTTTACCAGACAGAAATAAATCTTCTAATATATACTTACTAAATAAAACTCTGAAGTTTCTCACCATTTTAGACAAAATCATCCGTAAACCCAGATGATATATTTCAAATCCATAATTTTAAATTTCCAATCGCACTTCAAGATTCCAACCAAAAATACGAAGAATCCAATTAAACTTGTCAAAGTTATAAATATATGAGTCCCAAGTTAGCATACAAGCTTATCAAATCGGGTATCGAATCAGTGGCCCAGAAACGACGGCAAATGAGATATTCACTAACGTGTACCACAGAAAATATGTTTACCTATGAGTATACGTTTATCGGAATTGAAAATACGAGTAGGTTGGAAGGGAAGCGATAGTTCTGTGGTTTCACGGATCCTATGTAGCAAGTCTTCACCTTGAACTCAGCGGTAATTGTGGTTAGGGATTATGAGGTAGGTATTGATAATTTGATTAAATAGTTCTGTATTTGAAGATAAGTTTTAGCAAAACTGTTTATTTGGTGTGTACTTTGTATTGGAATTCAAACTTTTTTTTTTGACGCAGCGACATCGTCGGTGAAGATGGCAGGAGGTATTGGTCCACACAAGCTCTAGACAGAGAGGGTTGGAAAGGAAAAAGGGAAGGAGGGGAGGGAGGGTTGGGGGGGGGCAGTGGGACAGTACAGGCTGAAAATAATAAAATAAATCATAATTTTGATGCTCGTATTTAACTCTCGTAAAAATGATAATTAAAAAACATACCTACACATCAGGCAGATACCTACTGCGATCGCCAACATGCATCGGCCAAGGTTGACATGATGATGGTGATGATGATGACACATCTGAGTCGTAATAAACTAAATGACTAATATGTAGGGTGGGAAGGTGGTAAGCTGGGTAAACTTACCTTGGATTCAACCACCAGCGGAGTCACTTTTCGTCGGGTATTAAAATCTGATATGTATCTTAATTTTTTTTTATAATTTTGTCACTATGTTCCTTACCATCGCATAAAATATAACATAACGTTTTAAAAATATACGTTAAAGCTTTTCATAACAAAAACGATTTTTATGTTAGATGATATCGAGTAATATCACCCACCACTATTATTCATTAGAAACCCGAATACGAAACAATTAAATTGTACAGGATTCCACGGCAACTGTATATTTATTGCTCATACGTGTTTAGGATAAAACAGTGAATTTAAATAAACCTTTCCTAACAGAATATTTATCAAGAAATTTAAGTGAATTCTTAATTTTAGTTCTTAAATAATCCTAGCTTCAGAGTATTTTGCTTATATCATTTATTTCTTTTGTAGCTCCTTAGAATGAATAGTTCTGTTTATTTTTAACCAACTTCAAAAACAGAGGAGTTTTTTAAACTTATTTGAAAGAATATAGTTTTAGATTGGCCACATAGACATTTCATCAAAATCGGTACACTACTTTGGTTTTTAAATCAAAATAACTGTAAAAAATATGTAAAAATAAACGAAATTGTTTTCTGGTGGTGTTTTTAGTGTTGCCGTATTTTAATTATTTTGGATGATAAGAATATAGGCACTAAAAAGCGAACTTTAATTTCGAAAGTCGAAGACGATACACAACAACAAACACAACCAAAGTCGCAAACTTCCGAAATTAAAAATTAAAAATTATCTTTTGAAGACGATTGTCTTTTTCGAATATAATTTTTTCTGCGTCATTTTATTGCTACGGCATGCTGATTGGCCTGTGATTAGAAACTGTTATACTTTATATTTCAGATTTCATGTATACAGAAACTGTTGGCAAACCTTAATCACTACGTATTATAAATCAAAGTCCCCCGCCGCGTCTGTCTGTCACTCTATTTGCGGTAAACTCAAAAACCACTGAACGAATCTACAAGAGGTTCTCACCAATAGATAGAAAGATTCATGAGGAAAGTTTGAGTGTATAATTTATGAAGGTTTTGTGTAAATTGGTTAAAATATGAAATAAAACCCGTGCAAAACCGGGGCCGGTCGCTAGTTAATAAATAAACAAAGCTACCAAGGCCCTTGTTTTATCAGACTAAACACAGCACATTTATTAAAATATCAGTTGTGTACATAAAACTCGGCGAGACGAGACAATTGTTTTTGCAACGAGAGGCAGACACAAACGTAATAGTATTTATGTTCCTAGAATATACAAACGAGGGGACATTTTTTTTCTCATACAACGCTAATCCGTACGAGTCCACACGTACCTACGTTATTAGCATGCCGAGAAACAAATCCAATCTGCCAAACGCGTGGTGGTAACAAGACGCGGGAACTTTACGGAACTCGGCACGTATACGCGAAACGAGAGCGTGTGTAGATCCATACAAACATTTTCGTACGACACTATACAATCTTATTGCTGACGCTGTAAGGTGTCAATTTGCTTGTGAGAGGTGCAAGGTGAATGGAGTGCAAATAGGTGTTTCTGTTCAGCTAGGAGTATTTCTATTCTCTACAGACATGAATCACTTGCGCGGAGTAATGCACGCTCGATGCTATTGTCGTATATTTGCGATTTATTATTATTTTTGTGGATATTAAACTAAATAATAATTATACATACAAAATAAAACAATTAAAAACTATAATAGCAAATAGTTTCCACCCAAATGTTTTTGTATTTATTATTATTTTTTTATAATTTTTCTATTGTTCTCTTTTACTAAATTAGTTTTGCTAGTTATATATATACTTATAATTATTTGCTTAGGGCATAATATTATATAATGACCAAGTAAATGGAGGACACTAACTTCTGCAACACAGTTTTCTGCAACACAGTTTTTACTAGCGCAGAAGTAAGTGAAATCTTTTTTATCAGTAACCTATGTTTGTGTTCAATAAATAAATGATTATTATTATTTTCATTTATTCGTTGTACATACATCTTATAATATATTTTTAAGTATTAATAAAAAAATAAAAACATCATAATTATAAAAAATAGTAGCCCACCGGTATCGGAAACAGGGTCCAAGATACCGGTGGTCAGGGTTCCTGACAGAAGAATCTCCTAACAATACGCGCCGTGTCCAGGAGTACCGCTTTCTGTATCAAACCCTTGATCCAGCTGCCCAACGAGAGCCTCCTCAGATATTGGTCGAGGCTCTTGGAAATTATTCCATTGGCCGTAACAACTATCGGCATAATGACTGCTGTATTATAATATTACCAACCTATTACTGTCCCACAGCTGGGCAAAAGCCTCTTCTCATACAGAGAAGGAACAAGCATTGATCACCACGCTTGCATAAGGCGGATTGACTTTTTCAGGATTATTTTAGTAATGATAAGTCCAGGTTTCCTCACGAATCGATGCATTACTTCACCGATGTCAGTGATGTTCATAACTAGATAGTACATTTTCTTATTCTAGGAAACACAATAAGTCTTCTATTTTATTGACCATGCTCATTTAAAAAAATCATGAAATTTTAAATAAAAACCATGGTATTGAACTGCTGAAACATTTGATTGAATTGATATTTAATTGATTTGAATTGAATTTACATTTTAAAGGTGATAGCGAATAAGCCTGCCCGTTCCTGGGGTGCGGACATAGTTATAGGTTTTTAAATTAGTTGCTTTTTGTTTTAGTTGTAAGAAATGTTACTAACATAGTTTGATAAGTGTTACTAACAAAAATATGAATCTTGTGTTCGAATTAAATAAATAATAATAATAATATACTCGCTCTGCTAGATACAAAAATGTTCGCAATGTTATAATTATGCGGGGGTTTCAAAATATGGTAAGTATATCAATCTGCTCCTGGTAATGTATTCTCTACATTAGAAAATATTTTAAACCCTGTATTTTTTTTTCATAGCAGTGAATGTATCGATCTCGCCATGATTTTTTCAATAATATCCGCAGGAACATTATTTTTTTAATCCCTGAGCAACGGTTTATGTTAAGAACATAACTCTGGAAATCTAACATTCTAACATTAACTATTCTCTCATTATTAAAAAGATATATATATATATTCCACGCCCTCTCTATGAAATATCACGAAACCAACGCGCGACCACTAGTGCCATCTTTTGGAATACTCTCAACATTCATCTACAGGGAGCTTTGCTACGTAGTGCTACGACGGCTACGACACTTCCGCGTAGCTTCGTAGCACCAGCTACGTAAAATGATAATGTGAATCAAAAAAGTTTTATCATTTGGTCGTTTTGGTAAAACCTACTTTCTTATTACTTTATCATCAAAATTGATGGTAAAAGATGGTACTGTAACAAATAGTAGCTGCTGATTTTTTTCCCAGAAAATCATAATATTTACTTGATATACTTTACGCAGATAGTGTGGTGGATAGTGTGGTTCTACCTAGAAAAAAATCGAAACTAACGCGCAACTTGTCATCGTGCCACCTATATTAAAAGCATCGAAATACATCCAGGGAAGCTTTAGAACGTAGTTTTGTGGTCCAAAACGATAGCGTAGCGCCATCTACGTAAAATGACAAAGTTATTCAGGAAAGTACAGTACGAATGATACAGATGGCGTTGTATATGTAACCAACAAAATAATAAAATTGTATGTGTGTTTAGCTGCTGAGATTGGTTTACATGAAAACTCGATGCGTTTGGTTTGCAGCTAATTTCCACTAGATGGCATTTGACTTGGTGGCATTCAACGGAGTACATATTTCCTATCAGCAGAAATATTGAGAAAATACAAGATTTTGAATCAAAGTAAGATTTTACAATATTAGCGTACAAATAGTATACAAAGAATTATAATGAATAGAAATTAGATATTTTTTTAATTGGGCGAGCCCGCCACACTATTCCCAAACCGCAGTGGTTTGGGAATAACTCCTGTAAGCCAAAATCAACAGTGGCGACCACCAGAAAAGCGCCAGAGCAATAAAGCTCGACGAGTCCCAGAGAAACGATTTAACTGTCTTGGATCCCGCAACGAAATTAATCAGAAAAGAACAGCGGTGGAGTAAGAAAAATATATTTTCCGCTTCCCTCCAAACCAAGCAGGAGACAGAACAGAACTAGGCCAACAGGCACAAAGGGACGTTTACAACTGGGAGAAGCCCAGTTGCTAAGCGCCACGGATTATAATTGACATAGTTAATGGGCCCTAAAAAAGGAATTAGAATAGGGGTATTCTAACCGTAGGTAGTTTTAAAGTTATCCGTGAAATTGAAGAGGATAGTGAGTGGCCTTTGCCACGAATATCACCTTCCCAAGCTTGGTCGTAGAGTTGTCTTAGTGATAGCCATGGGTTGCTGCGCTGCGTGTCCCGGGTTCGATTGATGAATTGTCCGTGTCAATCGTACCTTAACCGTGACTAGTCGATCAGTACGGTTTTTACTTAGCCACGAGCCACTCTGATTGCATTATCAACCCTAGAGTTTAGTACTCTAGGGTTGATAATGCAATCATAAGCAGGATTGGTTGGCGCGACTCCAATCCATACTTAATTACTTATATATTTACTATTATAAATGTGAAAGTAACTCTGTCTGTTACGCTTTCACGATGACACAGCTGAACCGATTTTGATGAAATAGGGTATGAAAATAGCTTTAACCCTGGGAAAGGACATAGGCTACTTTTTAATCCGGGACTTCGTTTGCATCCGCGATAACCGACATTCACGCGAACGAAGTCGCGGGCAAAAGCTTGTCCATTATAATATACCGACTAGATTTTGTATGTGTTTGTTTGTATTACGGTTAAATCCCGAAATGCAGCTACACCTAGTTTTAACCAAGAAGCTTATAGATAAAAGTGGAAGCAAAACTCTAAACTCCTAAGTTAAACCAACTGTGGGCATCCGCTCTCTTTCTGAATGCTTACATAAGATAACATATATCACTGTCTCGTTCTTATGCATGCTTTCAGAAAGAGACCGTCTGCCCACAGTTGGTTTCATTACGGTATTTAGTGTTGCCTCCACTTTTATCTATAAGTTTCTTGGTTTTAACCTAGAACTAGGTGTAGCCTTAAACTGGAACCATTGAGCAGAAGAAGACGGTCGCCGTCAGGTTTATGAAGTCCTATTTCTGTCGGCAGGGTTTAAAGGAACCTAACCAAACCGAACCTCGGGGTGTCCTTGACGTCGACCGTTTTCTTCCGGTTCAAAAGCACAAAAACAGTCAATTTAACTCTCGTTTCACATACCTATGGCATGTGGTAACGGAGGATCTCTCCGATGACGCTGATATGGAGAGGGAGCGCAGGGCGTTGACGGTCCGTTGCAATATGATAGCCCACAGGTTTGCACGCTGTAAAAATGATGTAAAAATCACTTTGTTTAAAGCCTACTGTCAATCTTTTTACACCTGTAGCCTGTGGGTGAAATATACGCAGCGGACCTACAACGCCTTGCGCGTACAGTACAACAATGCGTTCAGGGTAATGTTTGGTTTGGCTCGCTACTGTAGTGCGTCTGATATGTTTGCGCGTATGCGAACAGATGATTTCTACGCTATCTTGAGCAAGAGAGTCGCCTCAGTTACGAGCAGAGTGAGAGGGGGTCCCAATATTATCTTGAAGACACTGAGTGCTAAAGTCGACAGTCCTTTCCTTGGACATTGGGTACATACACATAAGTATGGTACGGTGTCTGTTGTAAGGATGGCGCAGTTTTGCCCAATATTATTTTTGTATATTATATTTTAAATCTTACTAACATAGTTTTATAAGTGCCTGTATTGTAACTAACCAAAATATGGACCTTGTCCGAAATAAATATATTGAATAGAATTGAATTATATTAACCACCGGTGTGCGACTGCACCTAGTTCTAGCCGCTATGATGAAGGCTAAACCTAGTTCTAACCGAAGATAAGTAGGATACATCTAAGTTTAACCGCATGTGGCCGGCTACACCTAGTTGTAGCCGGCTAAAACTAGGTGTAGCCGCACTTCGGCTATTAACCGAAGTGCGGCGAAGTGCGTGTGTATGTGACAGCCAAACAGGAGATACACACACACGTACGTGCGTGTGTATCTCCTGTTTGGCTGTGCCGATTTTGATGCATTTTACAGAAAAATATTTGTTACATTCTGGAGAAGGTTTTTGTATGCAACAAATGGAAGTTTTACAAAAATTGATCTAAAGCTTTTTTGAAAAAATCAATAAAAACCTACCATAGATTACGTTTTCGTTTCTCCATTTTTTGGAGGACTTTCAATGTCTGTTTTAACTGTGTTGTCAAAATGTGTTGTGTTGAAAATTAAAACCTTTTTTACCAAAAATTTAACCGCCTTCAAAAACTATAAACTGATAAACAAAGCACAGAAGACACATGACTTTAGTTTCGAAAGTCGGTGGTTTTGTTCTGTTTGTTGTTTTGTATTGCCACCACAATATTTTAATGTTGCCTTACACAAGTAATTTCTCCTGTGCCGTGGGTGCTTGTACAGGCATATAAACTGACATACACAAACAGCCCAGATACGAAACAACTACATATGTGTAGACCATACAAATATTTATTCCGTGCGGGAATAGAACCTGAGACACGCAGCGTAGCAGTCAATCGCTCAACCACTGCTCCAACCGTGTAGTCAATAATTTGTAACGTATGTATAACAGAAGCCAAAGTAATCTAATCAACGCTTTCAATCATACCTACTCCAGAAAATAATTATTGAAATGTGTAAGTAATGCAAAGAATTGAACTGGTAATAAAATAAAGAAACTCAGTAGGCACCCGATAAGGTCCTAACAAGTAGAGTTCAAGATAAAAAAAAGTATTAAAATTCTCAATGCATTCGACCAAATGAACCAAGTTTTTACAGATGTTTGAATACGACATCCGTGGAGTTGCCATTTGAAATTTCTTTAAAATAAAATGTTTTTAAGATTTTTGTTGTTTTGCACTGTATGCGTTATGTCAAGTGAATGGCATTTTGATACTTTGCTAATACATTGTATTTTTGTAATCTGTTTTTAACTCTTAAAATCTTTAAATTGGGTGGGCAAAAATATATATGTTACTAGCTGACCCGACAGACGTTGTCCTGTCCCGATCTACCTACTTACCTGCCTATTTACCTACACCTACCCTACACCTACCCTACACCTACCCTACACCTACCCTACACCTACCCTACACCTACCCTACACCTACCCTACACCTACCCTTAGGGACACGAAAAAAGTATCGATACTTTGTAGTATCGAGTACATCACCTTTCGATACCGATATTTTTGTACTCGATACTTTACATTCGATACTTTTACTCATTCGAGTACTTTTTGACAGATATCGTATCGAAATAGTTTTAGGAAATGACCTACACTTAAAACTTGGCTTTACGGCTCATGCTCATATTATTCGCACTTCACATGGCGTATTTTGTGCAAATATTCGCTTTATTTGTAAAATACAAAATATACCCTATGTTTATTGCAAATTTGCAACTAAGTCGACTTTGTATTATCCAAATAAGGTGAATATTTGCACAACTACCTACGCCATGTGATGTTTTTCCACTGTAACATTGCGTGCGGTTTATTATTAATATTGTGGTTGACTATAAATGTTATTCAAGAGAAATCTAAAAAAAAGTGAACTTTGGCAGTATTTTATCAAGATGAGTACCAAGGAAGTTAAATGCAAGATTTGTTTCATAATCCTAAAAACCTCAGGGAATTGAAAAAGCCTAAATTGATTAAATGTTACTAAGTATAGTCTTTACTTTATTAGAGGGTAGGATGGATAAGTTTTGCTGCGATAGATGGAATGTCAAACTGTACCTAACTAGGACTGAGTGGTAATTTTGTGGTGGTCATTTTAATTCGATGTTAAATAATCGATTGTTGAAATTAGTGTAATCGATCTTGATACCTTTATTTGATTATTATTCAAAGTTATGAGTAAATGATTTTTTACGTCACGTTTTTTAAGCTAGATTTATGATTGATGGATATGAATATGGCGTGATCCGGATGACAGTTATCGCAAAACTCGTCCTGTAATCAAAAGACTACAGAAGATATAGCTGTCTGTATGTTTATGACATTTTTGTATGTGTTTGTTTTATTGAAACTAAACTAACGTGTAGTTTTGCACGGAAAAGTAGTTTAGGCTCTAAAAAAGTATTGATACTTTGAAGTATCGATACTTTTGTTTCGATACTTTTACGAGTACGATACTTTTTTTTCAATACTACTCATGAGTACATTATCGATACTTTCTGTTCGATACCGTGTCCCTACCTACCCTACACCTACCCTACACCTACCCTACACCTACCCTACACCTACCCTACACCTACCCTACACCTACCCTACACCTACCCTACACCTACCCTACACCTACCCTACACCTACCCTACACCTACCCTACACCTACCCTACACCTACCCTACACCTACCCTACACCTACCCTACACCTACCCTACACCTACCCTACACCTACCCTACACCTACCCTACACCTACCCTACACCTACCCTACACCTACCCTACACCTACCCTACACCTACCCTACACCTACCCTACACCTACCCTACACCTACCCTACACCTACCCTACACCTACCCTACACCTACCCTACACCTACCCTACACCTACCCTACACCTACCCTACACCTACCCTACACCTACCCTACACCTACCCTACACCTACCCTACACCTACCCTACACCTACCCTACACCTACCCTACACCTACCCTACACCTACCCTACACCTACCCTACACCTACCCTACACCTACCCTACACCTACCCTACACCTACCCTACACCTACCCTACACCTACCCTACACCTACCCTACACCTACCCTACACCTACCCTACACCTACCCTACACCTACCCTACACCTACCCTACACCTACCCTACACCTACCCTACACCTACCCTACACCTACCCTACACCTACCCTACACCTACCCTACACCTACCCTACACCTACCCTACACCTACCCTACACCTACCCTACACCTACCCTACACCTACCCTACACCTACCCTACACCTACCCTACACCTACCCTACACCTACCCTACACCTACCCTACACCTACCCTACACCTACCCTACACCTACCCTACACCTACCCTACACCTACCCTACACCTACCCTACACCTACCCTACACCTACCCTACACCTACCCTACACCTACCCTACACCTACCCTACACCTACCCTACACCTACCCTACACCTACCCTACACCTACCCTACACCTACCCTACACCTACCCTACACCTACCCTACACCTACCCTACACCTACCCTACACCTACCCTACACCTACCCTACACCTACCCTACACCTACCCTACACCTACCCTACACCTACCCTACACCTACCCTACACCTACCCTACACCTACCCTACACCTACCCTACACCTACCCTACACCTACCCTACACCTACCCTACACCTACCCTACACCTACCCTACACCTACCCTACACCTACCCTACACCTACCCTACACCTACCCTACACCTAGCCTACACCTACCCTACACCTACCCTACACCTACCCTACACCTACCCTACACCTACCCTACACCTACCCTACACCTACCCTACACCTACCCTACACCTACCCTACACCTACCCTACACCTACCCTACACCTACCCTACACCTACCCTACACCTACCCTACACCTACCCTACACCTACCCTACACCTACCCTACACCTACCCTACACCTACCCTACACCTACCCTACACCTACCCTACACCTACCCTACACCTACCCTACACCTACCCTACACCTACCCTACACCTACCCTACACCTACCCTACACCTACCCTACACCTACCCTACACCTACCCTACACCTACCCTACACCTACCCTACACCTACCCTACACCTACCCTACACCTACCCTACACCTACCCTACACCTACCCTACACCTACCCTACACCTACCCTACACCTACCCTACCCCTACCCTACACCTACCCTACCCTAACCCTTAACATTTGGATGGGGGATGAAAAAGGGGTGAAAAAGGGGATGAAAAATAGATGTTGGCCTATTCTCAGACCTACCCAATATGCACAAAAAATTTCATCAGAATCGGTCAAGCCGTTTCGGAGGAGTACGGGAACGAAAACTGTGACACGAGAATTTTATATATTAGATTAGATAGATAAGAAAATATAACACCATTAACCGCTGTTTATTTTTGCTAATATAACCGATGTATAGAAGCCACGATTAGACATTGAAAGACTTCCATTTTTTTGTTCTTTTGTTTCTAATTCAAAAATTTAATAACTATTGACTACTCTATTGAACTATTGTCATGGCTCACGATGGAAAACAAGAGCACCTATTGAACTTCCTAGTGATTAGGTTTGTGTTTTATTTTTACTTTCTTCTTTCAACGCGTACTACTGAGAACTAATTCAATAATAATGTTAATACTGTAAACTGTAAGTAGGTCTGGACTAGTTTCACTGGGTTTAAATTATTTTAATCCTGTGAAAAAAAGAAACAATTAAATATGCTATTTGTGCTTCAAGTTATTTATTACCTTTCTGCAGTACCTCGTTATTGTCTCCTAGGTGATTGAAGACTCGTAGGTCTGATCCCTAGGTCTGACAAAGTGTAGTTGCATTTTTTGATTAAGAATTCCTAAATCCGAAGTATGAATTGGTTCCCAGTTTAAGTAAGGCAATAGATTTGAGCCTATTGCATGGGATATGTGCAAAACGTGGGTGTACGTGGGTTCTTAACTTTATAAGAAATACAAAGAAGATTTTATGTTTTTTTGGTGTGTGGGAGAAGCCCACAACACTAATTTCAAACCCAGAATCAACGGTGGCGTGGCGACCATTAAAAAGTGCCAAGACAATAGCAATCTCGTAAAGTCCCGGAAAAATGGTTCATGTGTCTTGGATCCCGTAACGAAACTTATCAGGAAAGAACAGCGGAGGAGTAAGAAAATACATAATTTCCACTACGTGATGTTTTACCATAAGAAAAAGTTCATTGGCTTCTTATGTCCCACGCAACATTTGTTGATTTGCGGGCTCGACTCAAAGGCTCTCCCACTCCACATCCCACGGAATATTAAACCAAACGACATTTTGTTTGAAGTCTATATTAAAAAGTGAACCAAGTGACTTACGGACTTCAAAGATAAAATCTATTTTTTAATAAACTATTTAATAAACTTTTTTGAAGTCTATACCATTTCTTGTATAAACCCCATCTCCAGAAGAATGTTTTATGTTTATTCCATTAAATGTAACTAAAGAAAAGTAAAAAACGCCAACAAAATCCCAACCGTAATAAATCTCAAACGAAGTAGCTTAATAATTTCATCTCATAAAATACTTTTTCGTTTCTTCGGGTACTAGGGCTCCATAGAAAAGCGGGGTATTGCATCGGAGTGAGCTGCATAGCTGTTGTAATGTTCAACTTAATAACATCTAGGTAGAGAACGTCGCAGCAATTATTGCTACATCCCAAATGTCTTTAGAGACGTGCTGAATACCGAGTGTTCTAAATATCGAGGCTTTTTGTTTTATCAAAAGAATATTGTAATATTGTTAATGTTAAATTCTATAAGTTCTGTATTTTGTTAACATTCGGTTCTGGTAATTAATAGAACAAAAATTGAGCTTAGCAACACAATATCTTTCACACTTCATTTTCATTTCGCATTACATTTTCGCTCGTCATTTGAATAGCGATTGTAGAATGTGTTGCGTAATTTAGTCAACACAAATCTATCCAACCTAAATTCATGCACCAAAATACTCGCAGAATCTTGTTCACTGTTTTCACTAACTAGTTTACTCATTACTCGAGCGTAAATCAAATGAAACGCTACACAAACGCAGTTATAACACTGCAAATCACTTCGCTGCAGCCAGTTTCGCAGCGAATTTGGCGGATAAAATTTACTATATCCGAGATATCGATAAACGCCCGGGGGTTAGGCGCAGCACTGTCTCCCAGTGACTTATGTTCGCCTAGTGTTAATTTCACGACGTCGTCTGACAAATTCACTCGAGGCGTAGCGCGCACTCTCACACCTTTTTAATGGCCCTCCAGACCCACCCCTAGATCCGCCAAAGGCTTTCTTTCTAGAGAATTAGTTCATAATAGCTTCAGCATGGTAGTTAAGTTTACTTCGCTGAGTTGGTAAGGCTTTCTTATTATCTCGTTATTATAATCTGCTTATTTCTATTGCTGGTTGCTTTGTACTTTTTTTTTACATTTCTACGGAGTTGAAAATTCTTGAAATATTGCGTACTGAAAGTGTTTTGACAGCAACTGGTTTATTTTGCTACTTCATGTAAATTCACCAAAAAAAATGTTTACAGGATAGATTATCATAGACAGATGTTTGATATGGTAGCAGATAGACAGTTGGCGCAGTGACTAAGCGATCGACTGCTGTGCTGCGTGTCGCTGGTTCGATTCCCGCATGAGACAAATATTTGTATGACCTACAGGTAGTTGTGCTACTGGAAGTTTTTGTATGTGAGAGTTTATGTTTATAAAAACACTCCCGTGATTTAGGAGAAATTCCTAGTGTAGGGCTATGTTTAAAAAAAAATTAAATTAAAAATTTAAAAAAACCCCCAACGCAAAACATAAAAGCGATTATGTAAAAAGTAAATAATAATACTTTTGTTGAGCCATCAAATGTTTGTTCGTTGAAATGGCGCTATAATGTCGCGGCGGGGTACCGCTTAAGTAAGTCAGTCCCTCAATTTCATTCACTGTCTATTAATTTACCAGCATTTCCGACCAATTTGCTTCGATATTATCAAATTTTTGTTGCTAATCTAGTTGTTAATCTTGTTGCAAATCTAGTTACCATCAGTTCGCTATTTTAGATATTTAGTTATTGCTTTAAACTTAGCGGTGCCCCGCCGCGACATTATAGCGCCATTTCAACGAACAAACATTTGATGGCTCAACAAAAGTATTATTATTTACTTTTTACATAATCGCTTTTATGTTTTGCGTTGAGGGTTTTTTTAAATTTTTAATTTAATTTTTATTTTAAATTTTTTAAATGTAATTTAGTTTGGTTTTGTGTGGTCAGTGTGGTCACCTATAATAATATGTTTGAAAGCAAAGTAAACATCCGGTATGCGTCTAAGATCCCTACCGCAGCAAACAAAAGAGCTGATAACTTTAAAACTGCTGAACCGATTTTGATGAAACATGTCTAAGAACCATCGCTAGAGAATCTACTTTCAAATAAAAAAAACCGCATTCAAATCGGTTCACCCGTTAAAGAGCTACAGTGCCACAGACAGACACACAGACACACAGACACACAGACACGTCAAACTTATAACACCCCTCTTTTTCGTCGGGGGTTAAAAAAGAAGATGATGATTGATGCTAGAGGTAGAAAATAAGACAGCTCACTTCACTTTTATACTTCACGCCTCTGGTTACGAAACAAAAGGTAGATAGACCGCACGGTACACTGAGTGAAGCCAAAAAAGCAAATACAAATTCAAAAGCGAATACCTACAACGCGCTTCGTGCTGTACTGACACGAGTCAGTATAGCACGAAACGACGCAACGTTAAAAAAAAATACAAATTAAAATACAAATTTAAAAGCGAATACAATCACGAGATTATAGGTGTATTTGACTTTTTGACTTCACTCTCAGTGTTCCGCACGGTCTATTTGCCTTCAAAAGCGCGCGCGCGTTCAAAAGTGAACTCTCAAGTCGCAGTACAAATGCAAGGTGAATTTTACAACTGCTCAATCCAGAACTAAGACAGCAAACACTGTTATCATATTCATAACGACGTATAATAATAATGCTGCCCACTAAATCTAAATCAAAAGCTTCTAAAAAATATTTACCGTTACACGGTCGCATGCAAAAGATGTTCAGAACGCGAGACAGTTTGCATGAAACTTTGCGTCTTAAACATTTCTCTTCAAAAGTGCTTTAACACCTCAAAATGTACAAACATAAGGTCGAAATTTGCACAGCATACTGTGAAAGTTAGAACAAGTATTTTTAAAATGTAGTTGCGTGTTCCCTGGGCGTACTAACCGTAGCACTGAATAAGTAAACGGCGGGAATAAATCAAGTTAATTGCGTTGGAGCACCTCCTTGTATGAGGTATCAGGCCTAAAGTGCAGTTTCGATAGATAGCTATATTGCCTGCATCCTCTCTATTTTAGTGGGCTTACCATCAATTTATGATCGAGAAACAAAAGCTGGTGAAATATGTTTTTCATTGCAATTTGTCATCTTTAGTTGACAGTTATTCATTAAAAATAAATTTAAAATAGTGCCCAGTGGATTTTTTTGTTTAAATATAGATTAATAAACCAGCACATGAAAGAAAGAAAGAAAGAAAAAACATTTATTAGCCCGCACAGGACGAAACACACAAATAACAACAAGGTTTAAGTATTATTACAAAATAAAAAATAAGAAACGAATCGGTGCTGTACGATGCCAAAAGGCCCCTATCTCAGCATTGTGCTGTAACATTTAAAAATGTCACAGCGCTGATATTCTGATAGGGCCCAAAGTGATGCCACGGTCAGATACGGATATAATAAAAAATAAATAGTGTAAATGAATAAACAAATATAAATACATGTAAAAAAGTAAATTAGAGAAAACAGTAAATAAAAAATAATAATTATAATTATATCTACACCCAACGTAACCATACTTTTCGTCAATCTGCGCGATGGGATGGCCGATAAGTTTCATTTTTATTCACTGGCAAAGTGGCAAGTGGCAACACTGACGAACAGAGACGGACGCGGGCGCAGACATATTTGTTTATTGTGAGAACAAGACACATGAGAGAAGTCTCTCATCTCCCTCTCTCTTGGTTAATCACATCACTGACATCGGTGAAGGAAAACATCGTGACACGAAACAACAACAATCTCCCTCTCATCTGTTACAATCTCCCTCAATGAACACCTGGGTGTAGTGAGCTGTCCATTATTGGACACAGTGTCATTTCATTAAAGGACCTACCTTAAATGAAATGACACTGCGTCCAATAATGGACAGCTCACTACATAAGGTATTAGGTACGTGATTTCTATAAAACATATTAAAAGCAAAAATAAATCCAAGTAAATAAAGGGTCAGGACTTAACAAGTTTAAATTAATTGAAAAAGTATTTAACATTCGAACCAATGAACAAGAAAGGATTGCTTACTTCAGAAGCGTGATTAAAACTTTAGATTAGTCCCAACCTGAAGTTTAAATAAAAAATACCAATATTGAACTATACATTTAATTTGAGCGAGCTAAACTCACCCGAAAATGCTAAACTCGTGAAGTTGAAAACTAATAATGCAACTTGCGTAACTAAAGAGTGGAAGGAGGTTTTGAACAAAAACTAAAGCTGCCTTCAACTACGTCAGGCATTCTTCTGCGCAAATATTAAATACATTGTTGAAAGATTACGCCTGACGAGCTATCGGAAGTTGATTAAAAAGTTTGTTTCTTGTTTATTTAACTAATAATTTTATGAGATTACGCTTCTAATGAAAAACGGGTTGTGTAATTAACTAACTTGTGCTAAAACGCGTGTTAGTAATAAATGTGACGGGTAGATGTGTTTTAAATAAAATTTTAAATAGGCCGCCATTTTTACTCGATTTCAAGAAAAAGACTTTCTGATGTCTTTCTTTTTTGTCTTAAAAACCGTTGTACCTTACCAGAATTTTCTCTTGTATTGTGGGTGCGTTTGCAAAATTAAACTCACATACACAAACAGTCAGACCCGGAATCATTAGGTACCTGTAGGCCATACAAATATTTGTTTCGTGCGGGATTCAACCCCGCGACACGCAGTACAGCAGTCAATCGCTGAGGCACTGCGCCTACCGTTACGTCAAATTTTAATGTGATGTGTATGTGGATATGCATTCTACGCGTTTTTAGGGTTTCGTACCTCAAAAGGAAAAAACGGTACCCTTATAGGATCACTTTGTTGTCCGTTTGTCTGTTTGTCTGTCTATCCGTCTGTCTGTCAAGACCATTTATCTCGGGAACGCATAAACGTATCGAGTTGAAATTAAAACCGTACTCAAGTTTACAGTGCCTTGAAGCTGTGAAAAAAACAAACTTCTAAGTTAACAAGAAAAAAAGATACGGCCGTTTATGCCGCAAAAAACGTATATTTCGACACTCTCAAGGGAATCAAAATTTATAGGGTACTTCCCGTTGACCTAGAACTATGAAATTTGGCAAGTAATATCGTCTTATACTACAAGTACAGGGAAAGGTCTGAAAACTATAGTACATTAATTCATAAAAAATATTTTTATTTAAATTAAAGCATGTAATCAATCATTTAGGTATGGCGGTATGGGTGACCAAATCACAAAATTTCAACGGAACTGTCGGTGGGCGAGTCCGACTCGCATTTGTCCGGGGTTTTATTGCATGCATGCATGGCGTTCCTAGAGTTTTTGAGATATATTATGTAATTCATTCTATTATGTTATTAATATGAAGAGCATGCATTTACTGGGATGTCACATTATACGCATTGCTTTAGTAATTAATATGTACATATTTTCATCATAATAAATGTTATAATTTTTACGAACAATATTTGAATGTAATCAACAGTGTCAAACACAAAGGGGTATTAAATTAAGTCGTAATCATTTATTTGCTTAAACCAAATGCCAGAATATTAATACTAAATTAATAAATTACAATGCTAAACATTTTTTTTTTTGTAAAGGCTACGTTAATTTTACGTTTACGCTCTGTAAATTTACTCTCACGTAATTCTAAATTTTTGCTTTCTTCCTGCAAAAGAATTCAATCATAACAAAAATGGCTTACAGACCTGATGTATGGAATACGTAATATGGCTGTTGGTTTTGAACGTAGACAATCAATATCAAAACAAGTTTATTACACTTTAAATCTTTTCACACTTCCGCAGACCAGTGTATATATAGCTATATATAGAGCTGTAAATCTGTGTGAATTATATTTCTACAACAAGAGAATCCGAGACAAGGAAGTGAATAAAAAACAATAAAATCTTATGAGTTACTTCAGCACCAAATGTAAACAAAAGCAAAATTATTATGTTTATCAAATAAGAATTTCAACCAAGCGCATTTTTGCTAGCAGCAAATAAAATTATGAGACGAATGAAAGCAAAACGCAAGTTGATTTTAATATATGTACGTATTCGCGAGGATCGCAATCCTGCCGTTTAAAAATGCTGGCATGCTCCCCCAAGCTTGAAATTACATTCAAAAGGAAAGCAATACACTTTTTATTCTATTAAATGGGTTCTATTTGACCTACGGAATCGCTGAAGGAAACTGTTCTTGGAGAGTAGTTTTGTGTTTTAATTTAATTTAGTATAATTTTATTTCATTTTATAACAATAAAACAAAGGGTGTGTCCCTGTGCTTCATTGGTTAATTAGTATTTTATTATGTATTGCAACAAATATAGAAATTTCTGTTGTCTGGTAATCATTTCCGAACATAATTTTACAATCTAGTGTAGGTTAATATAAATAAACTTATAGATTTGTTTTACGTATAAGTAGTCGCAAGAGTAAATGTGTTACTAGGCTATTACTTTTATAAAATCTAAAAACGATTTTCGTCAAAAGTTTTGATTGAATTGTTTAGGTGCTGTTACTCGACAAACATTTTCGAAACCACAAATAAGACAGAGATTCGCAGACACAACAGACTCACAGGCATATCCGTGATAGTTCAGTGAAAGTGGAAGTGGGCGTAGAACCGATGGCAGATGGGGAAAGACAGTTCTAGCGTGGAAGCCTAGTTCTGGTCGTAGAAGTGTGGGCATACAGTCAATGAGGTGGACCTACTCAAGATTGCTGGATGGGAGGTGAGATGGAAAAAGCACAGAACAGAGGGGAATGGTGTGCAATGCCGGATGCCTATACTCAACATAGGGTGACAAAAGACTGCGAAGAAGAAGAAAGAACATGGTGGAAGGGACTGAAAACATTTAAAATTAACGAAAAATAACAACACAATTACAGTACAACAACACAACAATACACACAATACAACACGACAATAACACAACACAACAATATACAATCACACACACACACACATACAACACACACATTACAATTATTATCATAACAAACGTCCAAAATCGAGTGGCAATCTTATCTCAGCGATATTCAACGCCAAAATATTGTTAACTAGCTTTTGCCCGCGACTTCGTCCGCGTGAATGTCGATTATAGTGGATGCAGACTAAGTTGCTGTTTAAAAAGTAGCCTATGTCCTTCCCCAGGGCTCGAGCCATTTTTATACCAAATTTCATCAAAATCTCGGTTCCGCCGTTTCATCATGAAATCGTAACAGACAGAGTTACTTTCACTTTTATAATATTAAATATTAGTATGGATTAAGTAATTAAGTATTAAGTACTAGCTTTTGCCCGCGGCTTCGCCCGCGTGGATGTCGGAAAGTACCCCACGTATATTAAAAGTACCTTAAATGTTAATCCAGGTAAACAATGTCTTCTTTCACAATTTTTTATTGTGTGACCACCGTCAGCTGGAGACCTCTTCCTATATTGCGGATATCCATCGTCTCCAGTCTAGGTGTCCTTGAGAAATGGTCGAGGGTACCTCTTAGTGCAGCTACTATCTTTCATGCAGGGTGATTTGTAGTTAAAATTACCATAAGGACCATGTATCATGTTTGCCTTCACATACCGTAAAGGAGAGGGTCCTGTTCAGGCTCAGATATTGCTGCACAAATAACTTTGTCGATTTGATCTGAATAACAGATTCCAAATTCAAATGTAATATCTTTCTTATTTTTAATTGTAACAGTATTTATGGCGAGACTAAGTATAAGGGAAAGCATCCCCCTAAACAGAGCACCTTTGGTCAGAAGAGCCATCATCTTTTCCACCTTTAGGTGGAATACATTAGCAATAATGTCGTGGTGATCGTGTGACTTTTGACCAGGTAAAAGTATGACGGCGGGAGCGTGGGCGTAGCGATAGTAGGCTCATCGACATCTCTTCTTGGTATGGGTTCCATCGTTTCTTGGTAGGTGGGTACTCGGGCAAACCGGTAAAACGTAGACTTTGAAGAACAAATCACAATCACGAGTTCATTTTGGTAATTTACAAGTAGTTTGACTTGTACGGTGAACGTGACAGTTTCGATCGTCTATCTGAACCACAATATGGCGTCCGTTACAGTAATCTGAATCTAGCCTTTTTTTAAATCGACTCTGTCCACGTTTTTGGCGGGAAATTATCGCGCCACCTCACGGCGTTCATTGTACGAACCAGTCAACCAATAGAAATTAAGTTAACAGCTTGACCAACATTATGAAATCAATACTAGTAATATTTTGATAATGTTGTCGTCTTGAAATAGCCATAGAGTATGTAACTGCTCTTTTTTTTTTCTTTTAGAAAAAAGCTTGCGACGACAAGTATTATATCTGTGATCTCTTTCCATTGGGGATTACATGTGATGATGGGATGTGATAAAGAGTTCTAAACAGCCGTATTTGCGCACGTACGCCATGACGTCTTGTGTACGCTCGTGCATATAGCGTGGTCCCTCGGTAAAAGATGACGGGAGCACCGCCTTCTTCTGACCCAAGTGCTCACCATCAACGTCCTGCCTCCCTGTAGCATCCCTCATGTGTTCCTGATATAGGCCAAAATTTTCGTCTCTGTTTTAGCGTCAATACAAATTTTTCATCCCCTATTTTACCCTCATCTAGGATGATTTTTCAAAAACGCTGATACATGTTCTTAATGTTCCTGACATAGGTCAACCTTTCCGTCTCTGTTTTAGCGTCAATACAAATTCTTCATTCCCTATTTTACCCTCTTCTAGGATATTTTTTCAAAAACGCTGATACACGTAATTTTCCTGATATAGGTAAACCTTTCCGTCTCTGTTTTAGCGTCTATACAAATTTTTCATCCCCTATTTTGCCTTGTTCTGGGATGATTTTTCATAATCGCTGATACATTTAATGTACCTGATATAGGTCAACCTTTCCGTCCCTGTTTAACGGTCTTCACAAATTTTTCATCCCCTATTTTACCCTCTTCTGGGATGACTTTTCAAAAACGCTGATACATGTACCTAATGTTCCTGATATAGGTCAACCTTTCCGTCCTTGTTTTAGCGTCTATACAAAATTTTCATCCCCTATTTTACCCTCATCTAGGATGATTTTTCAAAAACGCAGATACATGTACCTAATGTTCCTGATATAGGTCAACCTTTCCGTCTCTGTTTTAGCGTCAATACAATTTTTCATCCCCTATTTTACCCTCTTCTAGGATATTTTTTCAAAAACGCTGATACACGTAATTTTCCTGATATAGGTCAACCTTTCCGTCTCTGTTTTAGCGTCTATACAAATTTTACATCCCCTAGTTTTCCCTGTTCTGGGATGATTTTTCATAATCGCTGATACATGTAATGTACCTGATATAGGTCAACCTTTCCGTCCCTGTTTAAGCGTCTTCACAAATTTTTCATCCCCTATATTACCCTCTTATGGGATGACTTTTCAAAAACGCTGATACATGTAATGTTCCTGATATAGGTTAACCTTTCCGTCCCTGTTTTAACATCTATACAAATTTTTCATCCCCTATTTTACCCTCTTCTGGGATGATTTTTCAAAAACGCTGATACATGTAATGTTCCTATTATAGGTCAACCATAGATTTTCGACTTTATTACGAAACCATAAGGTTCATAATTATTTAATTGCGAAAATTTTTCAGTTAGGTATGGCTTGATGTGCTGGCGTCTGTACATGAAATTATTAATTACCAACCAAAAGGCTAAATACAAATTTTCATGGTTTGAACTACACAACTAACGTTTTACATTTATCCCCTATTTTACGCTATCAGGGACTGATTTCCCAAAAACACTGAAACACGTGGTTTTTTATTTTTAACCGAATGATAAACACCAATTTTCATGGTTTAAACTACAAAAATGACGATTTTCCATTCAAACTTCCATCTCCTATTCAACTCCCTTAGGGGTTGAATTTCGAAAAATCCTTCATTATTCCTTGTCTACATTATGAAGGGAAACTCTGTGCAAAATTTCAGCTTTCTAGGTCCAAGGATTTAGGCTGGGCGTTGATGAGTCAGTCAGTCAGTCAGTCAGGACCTTTCTTTTTATTTATATAGGTAATTAAGTATATTAAGTATGGATTTTGGTCAAATATGCATTTTTTCTTTTGTTTTCTTTTTAACTGTCGGTTTGAGATTGGGATTGGATTAGAATTAGAAAATGCCTTCCCAAAACGTTTCTAGGATTTATTTATTTATTGCTTGTTTCAACAACGCAACATTGCTCTCTCCCATTCTGAAATTCCCTTAATCTCCCAAATGAACGCAGTCACAACGAATTACACCAAACCAAATTAACTATCGTAAAACGCAAAATAACTGAATTAATAATTTAATGCGTGAAAGATAATTAGCGCAAATCAAACACAGCAACATCAATTATCGCAAAATGGCAAACAATCGTTTAATTACTCAGTGGCATGGAAACCGCTAAATTAAGCGACAACCGACCCCATGTCGTAAATATGTTGCAGACGATAATTAACTTTACATGCATGCTGCAATCACTATGTAATAATTATTGGGATATAAATGAGGAGGCTTCTGTTTATAGATGTCTTTTTCAATAAAGAGAAAGAAAGATTGAAGTAGGTATAGCTCGATATTGGTCGGTTTGAATCTACGTTCTAAATATGACGTCAACGATTTATATCATTACTCGTTAACTTGTTGCACATGGATATTATTAAGAACTACTGAATAACTGGAAGGAAAAAGGATAGGCACACAGTGTAACTTTACTGCCAAAATCACATCGTCTATTTTGGTATACAAGTTCTCCATCATGGAAGCCACTGCTTAATATGGTGAGACCCGATATAGAAGAGAAACTAAAAAGTGATGATGTGGTCAGCTCAGTGTGTATGTGTTTCAAGCAAGATACTCTTCCGCCACCTGTACCACTTCTACCCTCGCCCGCGCCACCCCCGCCACCGCCGCAGTTGTCCGCGCGGGCGCAACGCGCGGCCGCGTGCAGTGTCCGCAGGAACGCGACGGGCGGTGTGTCATCCTGTGGAACTCCTTGAGAAAGGCGACCGTATGCCTTCGAAACTAGTCGGACGAACCCGGCAACACAGTGAGTTAATCCGTTGTTCTCAAATTATAAGGTATACAAGTTCTATACTTTTTGCATACTCTTTTTTCGGCGCTGATGTTACAAAAAACAAAAGTACGAAATATTTTGAAATCATCATCATATCAGCCTATTGCCGTCCACTTCTGAACGTAGGCCTCCCCCAGAGATCGCCAACCAACCCGGTTGGCGAAATACCGAAATTTTGAAAAACCGAATATTAATTTGAAGCACCTTCCTGTACTGTGATATTGTCTGAAAATAATTAAAACAATTTACAAAAAGTTCAATTGAGTTCCAAAAACATTCCATCCTTTGTTCAGATACACACTTCTACTACTCTTGTTGACACTTTCAATGACATCATTATAGAAGTAAGAATACCTAATCAAATGAGATAAAGACGAAATGGTGATAATGCGAACATGTAACACGACATTATTATTTTAATTTCTTCGCAAAAGGAGGTCGGACGCATAGATAACAACAATACTGAGCCGAAACCGCGTATTCCTCTAAACAATAAGATCTGCTACGTTAAGGCGAGGCGACCCAACTCGCTATTGTTTAAGAAACTCGCTTAAACACGATGGGCGACAATAGAAGGACATTTAAAATTTATACAGTTCGACATTTTGTTTTAAATATGGTTTTTGTTGAATTAATGGATGTTGGGTGCTTCAAAGTAATTCAGACTCTGCTTTAATCAAGTATAAATATAGCTTTGCTAATTTACTTTTCCAAACGAGAGGTTATTAAAAGTTTAGGATCTTTCGGGATTGAATAAATCAGATTCTCCGTTTATAAATAGAATAAAATTAAAAATAGTGCTCTAGGCTGTTACATAACCAACTACTTATCTCCTCATTTCGGAGAAATTCATGCATAAATAATGCTAAAAAATAATATTATTAAACTTGGTACAAAATTAGATCTGAAAAACAATTCTCTTCAAAAAACCCTTTAATTTTTAAAAGGAAAACCTCTGGATGTAATTCATTTCTAATATCTTTTAAATCCCTTAGAGAGCAATCTCGTGACCACAAACTTGGTAGTTCCACAAGGAGTCCTTTTCACAGAGGACACAAAACAGACTAGTTCTACGTATGTTCATGAACAAGTCAAACAGTGGTAACCACACGGACCTCAAACACGGAACTTTAAAAGAGTCACCCAGACGAATTCTGTACCAAAACTTGTATGAAATATATTATGAATGGAAACTGAAAATTAATTCAGGCGTACATGAAAACAAGTAGACATTACAACGACATGAAGCCAATTACCGGAACCCTTTGTAAGTAATTGGACGAACAAAAAATAATATCCAGTTTATTTTGAACATTTTTTCATTAATCTTAATGATGACCAATAAAGAATTGAATTCAAAAAGTCTCCTTAATTAGTCGTTCGAAGATTAGTGGAGAAGCTCATGGCTAAGTAAAAACCATACAGATCGATCGGTCAAAGGTTAAGCTACGCTTGCCGCGGTCGGTCTGTGGATGGATGACCATCCATTTCATACCGAGTTTCCTTCGTGCCTCTGAAAGCACGTAAAGCCGTTATGGAAAGTCAGAAGCCGGAAAGTCTGACAATCAGTCGACCAAGGAGTATCGTGTTACCCAGTAGCTGGGTTGTGAAGGTCTGATAGGCAGTCGCTCCATGTAAGACACTGGTATTCAGCTGTATCCGGTTAGACTGGAAGCCGACCCCAACATAGTGGGAAAAGGCTAGGCAGATTATGAGTCTCGTTAATTTGTCAATTAACTTAGAGTGAGTCTGTAAAAAAGGAATTTACTGCTAAAAACAGCGGAAAGAGTACGATAAAAGAATTATGACGACACGGTTGACAAGGTGGCTGAGCGATTGGCTGGTACCCTGCGTGTTGCGGGTTAGATTCCTGCACGTTGAAAACACGCGGAACAGACGGCAGAAGGAGCAGACACGCTTTCGAGTGGAAACTAGATTTTTTTTTTTCTCATTTCACGTTCAAAAGTGCCTTATAATGGTCTAATTGAAATAAATGATTTGACTTTGAACGGTGTTTGGGCAAGCGTACTGTGAGACGTCCTGTGGCACGATGGAACGACGATTTGAAGAAGGTAGCTGGCAGCGGCTGGTTGCCAGCTGCAAGACCGGGTTGGTTGGCGATCTCTAGGGGAAGCCTGATATGATGATGATGACGTTTACAAACATATCGAATCAATCGCATACACAAATAACCAGATCCGTAATAAGTACCTACCTGTAGGTCATATACTTAGTCTGGCCATAAATACTGTTACAATTAAAAATAAGAAAGATATTACATTTGAATTTGGAATCTGTCATTTTTGTACGATTGTTCATTGAGTTTTCTAATTTTGGCGCCAATACATTGTACAATATTTTGCGATATTAAAATGGAGTGGGGTGAGAAAGAGTACCGAATCGCTGTGATTGCATTACACAAAGTTGGTATGGAGCCAAATGCAATTTTTAAAACTCTCCATACGCTTGGTATTAGTCAAATGTTTGTGTACCGGGCTATTAATAGGTACAATGAGACCTCCTCTGTTTATTTATGGTCAGTTTTAGAGAGTACGGCTTGCTCTAAACGCCATGATAATTTGGAGTCCCTAAAACAATCTATACGATTATATATCAGCCTATTGCCATCCACTGCTGAACGTAGGCCTCCCCCAGAGATCGCCAACCAACCCGGTCTTGGGCAACCCGCATCCATCCGCTGCCAGCCACCTTTTTTAAATCGTCGGTCCATCGTGCCGCAGGGCGTCCCACACTACGCTTGCCCAAACGCGGTCTCCACTCTAGAACGTGTCTGCTCCATCTACCGTCTGTCCGTCTGCAGACATGGCCGGCCCACTTCCACTTCAGCGTGCTAATTCGATGCGCAACGTCGGTGACTTTTCCATACGATTGGCAGTAAAGAATTTTCCCATGGAAAGTGTGCGTGCTTCTATTGATAACTGGCCTCAACGTTTACAGGACTGTATTGCAGCCAATGGAGACCACTTCAAAGAAGCTTTTTATATTTTAAATTGTTTTATATTTATGTATAAAACTAACACACTGTAAAAGTAATAAATATTATTTGCAATAAAAAAAATGTTTTTCTTGACAATGTTTATGGCAAGACTAGGTAAATATTTGTTGCGTGCGGGCATCAAACCTGCGACAACACTAGCTCAGCAGTCAATCGTACACCCACTGCGCCAACCGCGTTGTCCGTGTCTTGCCTACGGGTAGTTGTGTCGGGTGTGGTTGTTTGTGTATCTGAGTTTGAATGTTTGTAAATGCACCCACAATACAAGGGAAATACGTAGTGTGTGACAACGAATATAATAAAAAAATATAGTATTGCCAAAAAATGCAGTAAATATTTCATCATCTTAGCTTACTAAAGGTCCACTGTTGGATGTAGGTATGTGCTCCATTGCCCGCCTTTTATCCGGTCCTCTGCCTACCGCATCCAGCCACCACTGGCTACCATTTTCAGGTCATCGGCCCAGCGGGCTAAGTGAATGTTTAGATAATTATTATTTATAATTGTTACATCGGTATCAGAAACTCTTACAATTTTTTTATTGTTTACTTTTTCATTCAGTGAACAACTTCATCAGTTAAAACCAATGCCAATGGTACTTACTGCTTACTGTCCCATGTTACTTGGGGTCGCTGCAACACGTTTTCGTCTTCCGCAGTGCTATTCTGTTACAATCTCCTTCGGTGAACACCTAGGTGAAGTGAGCTGTCATCTGTCCCGATGCTAGGGATTGATAAAGCAGACGGACAGATGACAGCTCACTTCACCTAGGTGTTCACCGAGGTAGATTGTAACAGAATAGACATACAGTGCTGTCTAATCAACCGTCATGTTATCACTGACTCTCATTTCTTTTATATCATTCTTCACACAATATTTCCTTCTTTCCTTTGGCCTTCCTTTCCCTCTTTATCCATTCACATATATATAAAGGAAAGGTAGGTCGAAAGCGCGATTATAATCCGTTTATTATATTGCAGCTATAAAAAATATCCTTCATGATACTATTCTTAGAAGTAAAGCCACAGAAAAATAAGTTATTCACAATACGGAGATCCAGTAGGTACAAGTCATTCATAAACCATTGAATATACTGTCATGAGTACAGGTGAAGTTTTCTTTTTACCTAAATGCAAATAAAGAAAATTTGCCTAATATAAAACAACTTTCCGTTCAAATGGAAGGCTCTTTCCCCTTTATCGTATTTTCCTGTTTCGTTCTATAATAAAGTTTGTTTATGTTCATTTCATTATCTAGATATTCCATAATAAAATCTTCAGTCTCTACTCTATTTGTAAAAATGAGGGCATTGGAAGAAGATAGCGTAATTAGCTACACTGTTATAGGGTAATTTTAAAGTTGTTTGTTATCAAATAGTACGGTAATTTGTTGTAAGTCTTGTAATTGGTTGTTAATTTTTAATTACCTCTCTACAATCCTGGATACTTTATGTTTATTGAAAGATATTATAATAATATCCGGCAAACATTGTTTTGCCATATAAATGAAAACAAAAAGAAAAATAGCCTACGACTTATACCTACTCAGGCCTACCAAATATTATAGTATTTATTATACTACTTACATTTATCATTCATGATTTCATAATTCTCTAATTGTTTTTCTTACAATTATATTTATTATACTTCTTGTTTTTCATAGAATTAGTGGAAATTCAATAATTATTAATACCTTGTTTCCTTGTAGCTTCTTAAAGACGACTTGTTGTGTAAAATATTTATCGTTTTCTTTACAAAAAGCTGAAATTCAATATTTATTATTATGACTTCTAATGTCAGTTGTCAACATTGACAATTGTCAGTTATACTGCGTGCTTCGTTCTCGATATATTTATAACAATGCAGCATCTTCGTGTTACTCGGCAACTAAACGCAATTTTCAGAGCTAAAACTAAACGTAAGTATTAGTGTGCGTTATCTGTGTCCTAAATGGGAAATGTCATTGTTTTCGTTTGCGCGGCAACTAACACTGTGTTCTGTAGTTATTTGAGTAAATTTTATTGTTTGAAAGTTAAATTGTGGATATTTCAATCACAAGTGTGCCTAAAAGGCGTTATGAAGAAAAATATTTACATTACTACCTACCTACTTAGAGAAAAAGTGATACCGACCACTTTCTAGTATTCCAGGTTTCCAGGTAACAAAATGTCTTGTGATGTGATTGGTATTTTACCGGTACGGCTACTGACTTTCATAGCAGTTAAAGCCGCAAGGTTTTAATAACCTTTGTACCGGTTGAGACGGGTGGTGTACGAGATACATCGACGTGCTCACTGGACTCGGGTCGTACACGTGATGTACGGACGAGGTCCTTAGACTCGGGTCGTACACGTGATGTACGGACGAGATCACTAGATTCGATATCTTTACTCTTATGTGAAGCCTGCGAGGCCCCAATAAGCAGTTTTTACCAATCACTTGTACCTACACATCTTCCAGTGGTAAGTATAGCTTTTCAGATTACAGTACCTACTGATAATAATTCGAAAGAAAGTCGATTTCATTGCAATGGTACCTACCACAAGATATATATGTCACCATGACCTATGACAGATACGATTCCAAAAGAACCTGGACAAATTATAATAACACCAACTATAAGTTCGGTGGTACTTTTAGCACTAGGCGATCTCATGCCAGATAAGCCTGCATAATTACGATTCCACTAAAAACAGTGACTTGGCTCATATTTGGAGCGATAATGGTCTTCTTAAAGAGACAAAACAAAAAATTTATGGAACAATTGATTCCAGAAAATGACCCTTTAATGAATGCACCGAAGCTTAATCCTGGGATTTTTGCTTTGGTTAGCTATATTATTGTCAACAAAGACAAAAAGATAGTTGGAAAACAACCAGCTAGGCATTGGACTGTCTATAACAAAACCAAGGAGAAACTTAATCTTCCTGGTTATGGATACTTAAAAAGTTTTAAGTGAAGCAAATATAGTGAAGTGCTATAGTGAAGTATATATATGAAGTTAATCTTAGTGAGAAGATCAAATTATTGAAAACTTGACAACAAAGTGGCCTGTCCATCAAAAACCTAAAGGAAACTCACAAGGTTCTCCTCGCTACAACCCGAGGACAACAGCAAGGTACGGACACAAGAAGACCCAATGCTCTAATCAGGCATGGAAATATTATAGCCACTATTATCAGTCCACTGCCAACAAATCCAAAGCCTCAGAGGATCCTGCTTGCACATAGAGGTAAGTCATGCTGGAAGGCTGACACATTCTTAATCTTGATGGAACAAAATGTACTAAGATGTAAGATCCATACTTAATTAATCACAAGATACCTTTGTATCGAAACCGCACCAGAATTAGGTGCGATACCCTCCTTTAGTAATATCAGCTGAGGATAATACTGACATGCATACTGCTATTAGCAATTTATTAAAATTGGGAGCTATGTTCCCTCGCAAGCCATGTAAAGACTCTTATTAAACTTAAAGTCATTGATTAAGTATGTAGAAAACTTTCATTTTAAAAATGGAGAACTAAAGGACAGCAATGGCTGTACTTTTCCAGGTGTTTATAGAAAAAGAAAAAAAAAAAAAAAAAAAAAAATTTAAGAATCATACTTATTAATAGATATAAATCCACAGTATAGAAAATACCTACATTTTCAATATGGTGAATTGTACGATTTTAATGCCCTGCCTTGTGGCCTGTGCTCTGCACCTAATATTTTCACAAATATTATAAGTTTTGGTAACATATCCAAGAGGAAAAGGTAATAAGTCTGTTCAATCCTAGAGGACCTATTATGTATAGGATCCAGTATGAATCATGTTTGCAGAATGTTCAAGAAACAATAGTTCTCTTTAAGTTCTGGAGATTCATTATAAATTTTGATAAAAATATAATAGTACTATCACAGCCCTGCTTTGCGATTGACACAAAAAAAAAAAAAAAGAAAAGAAATGACCATCTCTTCAAAGATAAAGTATCAAATATTAAAACATCATTTCAAGGTAATTACATCTAAATAGTGGTTTTACAAGACATCTGGCAAAATTAATTGTACTATAAATTTCAGCCTGCCCAGCTACCACATATTATGGCTGGCTTTACACCAAGCTTTTAGAGCATCATAAGTATATGTAATATCAATAATTATAACATGTTCAGATATAAAATTATATCTGCTACGGTGGGCTAATAATTATTATTAGTACAGTAGGTATGTCTAAGTACTGCTTACCATAAACATGATATTGAACAGTTGACTGACGCCTCCATGACTGGATGGGGTGATGTTTACAGAATGAAAGAAAAGAGCCTATGGCTTCTGGAGCAAATATGAGAAAAAACGCCATATAAACTATTTATTGCTTGCAATATTTATGGCATTAAAGGTATTTTGTAAACTATAAGCAATACCTTAACATCCTGTTTTCTGCAGATAATAATACAGCAATATCTTATATAAACAGAATGGGTGGTATTCAGTACCCACAATTAAATAACTTTGCCAGATTCAGTGGTGCAAAGAGAGACTTAGTTAACTCTTTGCCTCCTACATTAAGTCTAGTAAAAATAAATAGGTTGATAAAAATGTCCCTTAAAATCATTTCAGACATAGAATGGGAATTAAACATTGCATTTCTACAAATTGTATCTGAACAGGTTGCACCTGAAATAGATTTATTTTCATCCCACACTAATTCTATACATATTTCCTATACCTCCTTTAAACCAAATAAGAAAATCCAAAGGCAATCAGTTTTGATGCTTCTAATTTGTCCTGGACAGAAAATTTCTTTAATGCTTTTCCTCCATTCAGTTAATATAAAAATAAAAATATTTCAAATGAGAAGGCAACAGGTATCATAGTCATGTTCCACTGGCCTTTACAAACTTGGTATCCTATAATGCATACTATGCTTGCCTGAAGCTGATATATTTTAAACCTCAAAATATCTTTAACATTTTCCTTTGAGGGACCATCACCCTCTTACCTTCAATTAACTTTGATTGCAGGATTATTATCAGGCAAGCTTGGCCAAAAAAGGGCTATTTCCCTCACATCAATGGATGCCATGTTGGCACTTGGCACCCCCTATCACATTAGGTAATACAGTAAAGCAACATAATGTGACATAAAATTTGGTGAACCTTCTGTCAGGAACATATTATAAACACATTCACTACATCTATACCATTTGTTATGTATTTCCTAACTAAATTATTTGACTCTGGAGCTGCCTATTGAACCCTGAATCTCTTTAAGTCAGCTCTATCTCCAATAATAGGCTCTAAAATTGGGGGGGGGGGGGATGATCGTATAAAGAGGCTCTATGAAGGATTCTATAAGTTGAAACCACCATTACTAAAATTTCGAAAAACATGTTATCCAAATAATGTTCTAAGTGAACTCCCAAAATGACATTAAGTTTGGACTAAAATTTCAAAGAAACTAATGATTTTGTTTGCACTAAGCACAGCACAATGAGCACAAACCTTGTAATAGTCATAATTTATTTAACCCTTTCCCTGTGCAATGACCCAGGGGTGGGTCATTGTGATTGTTTAATTATTGTGCCTACTTGACACACAGTCACGTGTTAAATATCTATTATAACATCAAGTGGAAGTTTTGTTAACTGTTAATATTAATGAATAATGCCCGCCTATAGTTGTCCCACTGCAGGGCAAAGGCCTCTTCTCATACAGAGAAGGTACGAGCTGTGATTACCACGCTTGCTCAAGGTAGATTGGTGATTTAAAATTTTAATTTACCTACTGTAAGTCCAGGTTTACTCACGGATGTCTTTCCTTCATCAATGTCAGTGATGTCCAAGATAAACTTAGAAAGTACATGTGGAATTGAGAAACTCACATTGGTAGTTGCTTGTGCCCGAGAACTGCCTTAACCACTGGGTCATCAAGAATAATGGGTGATCAAGACAAAGCATGGTCTGATAAGATGGTTATTTTACTGAATAAGGCTGAATAGGTAATTGATTATTACTAATATGATGCCTGCCTGTAATTAAGCTTAATTAGAAAAAAAAAAAAAAATGAAAATGTTTTATTATAAAACTATGTTTATTACAAATTTTTTTTTTTAAACATCTGTTTTGAAGGACATTTGGGTCAGGGTCATCTCAAGTTTACCTACTATTTCTCTAAACATCTGCATTGTTATAAATATATCGAGAACGAAGCACGCAGTATAATAGATGATCAAACGAACTTACCTATGTGAAGTTCGATCATTATTATACGAAGTGCTTCGTTCGAAGATATATGTTCCCTACCCACCCCACCCCAGGTAAAATTGAGATGACCTTACAAGAATCTAAAATTAATGACATTTCCCATTTAGGACACAGATAACGCACACTAATACTTACGTTTAGTTTTAGCTCTGAAAATTGCGTTTAGTTGCCGAGTAACACGAAGATGCTGCATTGTTATAAATATATCTTCGAACGAAGCACTTCGTATAATAATGATCGAACTTCACATAGGTAAGTTCGTTTGATCATCTATTATTTTTCTTAATTATTTTTTTGGCTTATATAACTTAAATTATCTTCATTAATATTTAATTGTATTTTTTATTAAATTGTTCCTGATATTAAATAACTAAACTATAGTTATAAAAATCCTTTACGCACTCGTGGATTTTATGAAGGTCTGAAATAATTGGCAGGCTACATTTAAGCCTGGCTGGTTTGCTACTATTTAAGCCTGGCTGATTTTGGCTGATTTCCATATACTCGAATCCTCTCTATGACGATAAACAAATTCCAGAAGAGAAATCATAGAAAAAAAATATGAAAATTTGAAAGGACCGGACGATATGAAGGCGCGCTGACAGATGTTCAGGCAGTCAAGATTTTGGATTCTAACTAGCAACACAACTAGCATTTCTTCAAAGTCTACCAGTCCACATCCGGGAGTCGGTAATAATCTGCAACCAAGCCGTTGAGCTGACGCGTGCCTGCAGCCCCCAAGGCGGGTCCTACTGTTAGGTCCGCCTGGGACCTCCGTTCCAGGGCTTGGAGCTGACTGCGCGCCAGTCCTTCCTCGGACTGATCCAGACTACCGGCCAGGCTGGAGTCCTCGCGACGCTTCTTACCTTCATAAAGTGCGTTTAGGTTGGTCTACAATTTAATTCTGTTTTTGTATCCATCCCATCTTTTTATAATTTATTAAGTTTTACACGTGCAAGTCTACTTAACCTATATAAGACCTAGTAGAGTTCTAACAATATGCACAAAAAAAGTAGAACAATATATATATATAATATATATTAACACGAACAGACGAGTGCTGCGCACTCGCCTCTTTCTCTCTTTCGCCTCATTTGTTTGTAATAGGCTCGATACACGCGCACATACACACACGCATTTCGTTACTTGACGATTTCTACTAATTCACACTACACTAGCCGCGTTAAGGAACTTAAAAGCTATTGTGTCTCGCGTAGATCTGCGTCAATCATTCCAAAACAGAACTCCTCTAAAAAATACTTGATTATAGCTCTGCAAATTCGATTCATTTTCAATTTACTGTAAAATTAGATTTTTAGTTGCTTTAAAATCAATAAATAGTTAGTCAATTGAGTTGGGAAATGACTACATACAAGTGACGTCATACGTATAAATTACCATACAAAATCTATGGGAGAAACGCGTTTTAACAGCTCATCTCATCTTTGTCATCTACCCAATTAGGGAACTGTCAAACATTAGCATGGTGGGCAGACATCTCACTTCATATAAATTCTCTGAGGAAGATTTTCACACAATAGACAGGCTGATTTGGTTATCCGATAACCTCGATCAACTTCGACCAAATAAACAAAAAAAGCGGCCAAGTGCGAGTCGGACTCGCCCATGAAGGGTTCCGTAGCAGCAAGTAACATAATATAAATTTTTTTTTTATTTTTATATTTGAGTTGATTGAATAAAAGGTAAATTGCGGTTTACGATTTATGAAGTATTAAAAAAACTACTTACTAGATCTCGTTCAAACCAATTTTCGGTGGAAGTTTACATGGTAATGTACATCATATATTTTTTTAGTTTTATCATTCTCTTATTTTAGAAGTTACAGAGCGGGGGACACACTGTTCCAAATTATGTATGGAGATGAATGAAAATCTTCTTCGATAGCAATACGGCGTATAATTATCGTTTTTGAGGTTTTACATAGGTTTCACATAATAAAGCGTGTACATGTTTCTCGAAAATTATTACGAATGCGACCGGGGCGCCGCGCGTGGTGGAATTTTGAACTACACCTCGTAGCCCCTCCTGTGTCGTCCAGCAGTAGTGGTCTCGTATATTATGGTGACGATGCGTAGACACACACATTTTACTACTACGGAATGTCTCTCGCGCAAACTATTCAGTTTAGAAAAAAATTATATTAGAAACCTCAATATCAATTTTGAAGACCTATCCATAGTTACCCCACAAGTATGGGATTGATGAAAAAAAAAAATTGAGTTTCAGTTCTAAGTATGGGGAACCCCAAACATTTATTGGTTTTTTTCTATTCTTGTGTGAAAATCTTAATGCGGTTCACAGAATACATCCACTTATCAAGTTTCAACAGGATAGTTCTTATAGTTTCAGAAAAAAGTGGCTGTGACATACCGACGGCCAGAACGGCAGACATGACGAATTCATAGGGGTTCCGTTTTTTGCCATTTGGCTACGGAACCCTAAAAAACAATACACCACTGCATCAAAATCAATAAACTCGTTTGACGAAGTAATATTTCCGACAGTTGAATCATCGAAACAGTGTCTAGTGAGCCTCGATTTCGAATCCCACCAGAGTTGACTTAATCATAAGAACGGCCGCGAAATCGCTCCGGTCCAAACGAGGCCCGAGGGAGCGACCGACTATCGGCCTCCTTTTTGCTTTCTTTGCCCCGAGACGATCAAGCAAACTTGCCAGGATTACATAGGACTTACAACCAACAGCCGTATGAAAAACTTGAGCCGTTAAAGTGTTGTTGCATTTTTTGTCGAGTTTTAAACGTTAGCTCGATTTTAAAACTAGCTCAGTTTATAAACTACGCTTTTAAGGGGGATTTTGCTTTTTATGATTCATTCGGTTCATAAATAGTTGGTTAGCTGCTCGTTTTCTTTACTTTACTGTATGTAGGTAATTGTAGCTGTATGTAGCGATGTGGTAATTTGGAATATTGTTTGTGGTTTTGTGAGACAAGTTTTCGTTCAAATTCAATTCAAGTAATAAATAATAGTACTACTAATCAAACGAAAGCTTATTTTTTGTTAGAATTTCTAATAGTTCTGTTTTAGTTGTTTTCTGTTCAAACTGTTGTGTTACTTATTTATGTAGTTAAGCCTAGGTATTGTAACCATACATTTTTGTTTTTTGCACGCTTTAATTGGCAAAACATGTTGCTCTTTATTTTTATTTTTAGCACTATCCACAAAGCACGTGGTTGTATTATTTTAAATGAATAGAATCGTATTTAATTTGTAATATAAATTTAAATTTTGACATTATTATTAGTATTGTTATGTTAAGTATTGCTAATTACCTACTACATGTTACAAATCATGCATGCTAATGAAAAATCTAAATATTTGTACGGCTGAAATGCCGAATATAGTGAAACTCTCCTAATCTTAAGACCTATGTTGACTACCTATACTCTTGCAAATAAATATATAATTCATTCATTCATTCATTCATTGTAATATTGGTTTACAACATAAAGATATATTGATTTTTAATAAGTAATGAAAATTGATGTTCTTGTTTCGAAAATGTTACATAGGTAAACTCTTATTTTTGAAAAAAAAAAACATTTAAATATTAACATAAGTATTTTGAAATTTCTCTCCTCTCTCTGAAATCTGGAGAATATCGGGTAGTTTAAGAAAAGACTAGAAATATGTACTAGATGTTCATAAAGTTTCTTGCTCATTCTTCTCCATAGAGGCCTAGCTACCTTCGTTTTGGAACAGAAAACTACCTTTAACTTTCTGATTCACTGATCAAATTCCTAAAAATGAGCCGAAATTCGGAACGTAGGTACAGTACAACAACAATACAACGTACAATATTTACAAGAATAATAAAAAAGAAAACCTAAAGATTAAACTAAAAAAACTAACACAATTAGGCATCATACAATTCGTCAACATCGCCGTCATCTGGAAATGTACCCAAGAGGGTTCCAACACCAAACGGCTCGAAAATAACGTCTCCACCAAGGTAGGTATACCTTCCCTGTTTAAGGTCTTCTGCAGCCGCAGTAGCAGCACCAGCACAGTACGCTGAACTAGTAAGATGAGATGGCGCAAGAGTCTCGACGCACGTAGCGTCCCACACTGAAGACCTACCCAACTTCCAAGGAAAAGGTAAATGGTTTTTGAAATAAATGCTTTGACTTTTGCAAAGCAACCTAATCCAGACAAGTCTATAAAAAACGAATTCTCCAAACAAGAATTTTGGACGAAGCTACGAAAACTGAATAAAAACTACTTCTGTAGATTTAAAATATTCAGACGTTCTTCCATCGTTTACTTTTCATGTTTCAATATGAACTCCTAGCAATCTTATTTCAACTTCTCGCCATTTCTCAAGTAAATTATTATGAAGCCAGGTGCTAATATCATATAGCGCAATTAAGTTTATAGATGTCAGTCGTCATTAGTATCTCGTTACATACGACACTAAACAAATAGGTGTACACTTAATAATGATTGAATGTGAAAATAAAAGCTTATGTACGTTTACAGTAACAGCTGGATTTTAAACTCTATTTTTGAGTCAGCAAAGCTGGTATTACGGTAAATGTGTTCTTAAAATTTGATACGGTAAATAGAAGCCCCAGGACGCGGGGTATTAGAGCTGGCTTATGGCACTGTATTAATTTTGAACCGTAGTAACTTAGGTGGTGACAGAACTAAGATACCAACGCATAATTCACTCGGTAACACAAATGAAACTACGCTTAATTTACTGTTATAATTTAGTGAATTCCTTTACAGTCCAAAGCGTTGAGGAACTTAGCCGCGCGGTGATATGGGATTCTGTTGTGTGGAGAAATTAATACGATATTACTGTTGTGGTTTGTGTTACCATTATATGCTCATGTTGAATGCAACATTTGTGAATGTTTGAGTATCTTACAGGGGTATTTTTTAAATAATTACGTCATTTTTTTTGTACACCATTTATTTATTATTTTTTATATTTCTAAACGGTACACTGGAAGCAGTTAGATAGGGATAAAAAAGTTACAAAAGTTTACATAATAAGGCATATCCTACCACTTGTTCTTTATCTAACAAAGTTGCCCAATTTTTATTATTATTCCTCAACATATGAACAAGCAACAGCACGTGAAATTGCCAACAAAAAAGAAAAGGGAAAATCACACGGAGCGTAGCATCACGGGCCGACTCGGTTCGCGAACTACATTACAGTTTACATAAAAACATCGCGTTCAACGACAACGGGGCATCAACTTTCCCAGCGAAGACATAAGCGAAATTGAATTACACATATTGAAAAAGAAATGTGTAGCTCCTTGGTAGGCGTGGTTTTGTTCCAAGACTCCTCCTACTCAGTGATCCGCGCATGAATCGCAACGGCATCGCTCTCAAGTCGGCCGGTCGCTCCGTGTGTCGCACAAACTAAGGCAGTGCGAAACGGGCCGCGCGACGGGACTGTGTCGCGCCACCGCACAACTTGCCACTCCACACGACGAGCTTACTTCCCGTTTGTGTTTTGTTACGCGAAAACACACAAAACTTTCGTGTTCAACTTGCGCAAAATTTAATATAACTTTACTGAGTCAACAGAAGTGAGACGAGGAGAGTAATGCCCGTAAACAAATAATTTGTTAATTAAACCGACCAGGTTTGAGTGGATTTCATGTTCAGTGAGTGTGGCGAGGATGACATACGCACGTTTATTTATTACAGATCTGCTCCATGAGCTATGACCAGTTACAGAAATAGTGTTTCGTTTCATTGAATTGTTATTTCTGTAGGTGAGTATTCACTGAGTTACCTACTTTAAATTAATGCTTAGTTTAAATGTTGTAATTATATGCAATACTCGTTAGTACAAAATGATTGAGATAACTTCAATGGTATTAACAAAAGTAAGATATCATTTATAAACCAATCTTTAAGAGTAATTCATATTATTATAAATATTTACAATTTCACAAATGAATGAGTTTAAGCCATGCCTGAATAAATAATTCGACAGTAAAAGGCTTCAACTAAAGAAACTTTAACGTAAGAATAAGTAAATGAAGTGGTTTAAACTCATTAATTATGTCTGAATGTTTGTAAGTTTACAGAGTGAGGGAAATTCAGGCATGACTGCAGCTCGTCAAATTAGGTGTATAAGTATTTAGCAAACCTATCCCAGACCTAGAAAGAAAATAGAATAAACAGACAGAAATAAAATTAGGTAAAATACTAGAACCAAATTAGAGCTTAGGGATATAAAATTTAGCAAGTGGCAAACAAAATTGTTGTAGGTTAGCCTTGCCAGTGACGGAGGTAACCACTTAGGGATTTTTCCAAATCGCCCCTTAAGCGAGGTAAAAGGGATAAAGTACATTTTCACGGGCAACGCCGCGGGCCGAGCGGGGCAATAAATAAAGTTGCCAATTGCTCTCCCCAATGAAACTCGAATTTTCCAACCAGAAATGGGTCGAATTAAAGATTTATAAAATCGTTAAATTGACCGGTTGGAAGTATAAAATTGTATAAAATATTTTCGAGTGCTTCATATATTGATACAATTTATTTTGCTTGTTGCGGAGAGAAAACCATTAAACGTTGCCAATAAATATTTTAAACGAAACAATTATGCAATACAGTAGGTTTTTATTTTAACCATTACATAAATATCGTTATTGTAATTATGCTGACCGAAGTTTTAAATTTTAATCACATTGTTCAATACATATTTTAATTTATGACATTTATGACTCATTTTTGCATAACGACCTTATGGGTAGTTAGTAGAGACAAATTAAATATAATATACCCACCTTTCACTACTTTAAAATCAAAAGAGAAACATGGTTTATTTTGTTTAAATAATGTAACAAACCAAACTGTTATTACAAATAATAAAATTTGTAGGGCCAGGAAATAATTAGGAACTAATATTCATTATATTATTTGGCTCCTTGAATTTAGACTGAATGGAATGGTTCAAAATTCAAAGTATTCGCTATTTATACAATTTCTAAATAATGTGTATTATTTTAGGTCAAAAGATAACAGTAAAAGATGGAAAACAGAATCTGAATTCATTGTTATAACTATTCTTAAATTATATTAGCTAGCTTTTTCCCACCACTTCAAGTCAAAGTCAAATCCGTTCTTTGCTGAAGACTTTTACCTATTAACTACCTAGCCAGCTTCATAGTAATGTCGTCAAATAATTTTCGAAACTTTTATAATAAAACTAGCTTTTGCCCTGGACATCGGCCGCGTGAATGTCGGTTATCGTGGATGCTGACGAAGTCGCGGATTGAAAAGTAACCTATGTCCTTCCCCAGGGTTCAAGCTATCTTCACGCCGAATTTCATGAATATTGGTTCAACTGTTTCGGCTGAACCGATGAAAGCGTAACAGGGTTACTTTCGCATTTGTAATGTTGATATGGATGGTATATATTAACTAGCGATTTCATCCGCCTGAATTTATTTTACGGATCTGTAACTTTGTGTTAATAAAATTATGCCGATAGCACTCAGGGATAACGTAGCTTTTTATTAGCGAAACAATTTACAGAATCTGAACAGTAGTTCGAGAGATTAGCCCGGACAAACACCAACTCAACTTTAAATCCATACTTCCATACTATTAATATTGAATGTAACTCTGTCTGTTACGCTTTCACGATGAAACGGCAGATCCGATTTTGATCAAATTTGGAATGAAGATAGCTTAAATACTGGGGAAGGACATAGGCTACTTTTTAATCTGCAACTTCGTCTGCATCTGCGATAACCGAAATTCACGCGGACGAAGTCGCGGACAAAAGCTAGTTATAATATACTAGCCGACCCGACAGACGTTGCGTTGTCCTGTCAATTTTTTTTAAATTTTCTCACCTTTTAAACCTTCCCTGGACTTCTACAAATATTTCAAGCCCAAAATTAGCCAACTCGGCCCAGCCGTTCTCGAGTTGTAGCGGGACTAACAAACAACGATTCACTTTTATTATATAGATAGCGATGATAATGAAAGCAAGGGCTATTGTATTTAAGAATTCACATAAAGACAAAATAATAACATCCACTGTTTTATAAATAAACGTTGATCAAATTCTTACAAAACAACCAGTATAAAAGTCAATAGATTTTTTTAATAAGTTGTTCATTAACTTAAAAGCTTCTTGAAAGCTTAACAAGAAGCTTCGTCAGTTTTACAAAATGCGGACCAACATAATTTAATATTCTATTCATTTTCTGTATGAATTCCTGTGTACGGAATTTTTAGAAGCTTTTTATAAAAACCTTGTATTTTTTTTCTATAATATTTAACGTTCTGCTCCGGCGTTATGTGTATTCTCTTTAAACGGGTTTTGTTAATATAATCTTTATGTGCGTGTTCTATAATGAGAACAAGTGCTTACCCTTTTATTTACGAAGATAATTTTCTGTATTATAAAACTGTAATTTTGTAACATCGTTGAATTATTTTGTAAATACTTAATGTTTGTCATGTTACCATTGGGTATACTTACATAAATTACAAAGATTTAATAGTACCTATAGCACAGTATAAATATTAGTACTACCGTACAGTAGCGGCACGGCCCTCCTTCCTGCGAAACACTGTTCCCGCGTCGAACCTGCTCTCGAAACTGCTTTTAGTTCAAGGCTGAGACTCACGGCACGTATACACGCACACACACGCACATATTTGTACAGTCTGTTATTTTGGTTGCAGTGTAGGTAACACTACAACCAAAATAACAGACTGAGACGTCTGTATGGAGTGACGTACTTGTGCCTATAATGCACACTGAAGAACATCGATTGGCACTGGCATAACGCGGCCATTTAACAATACATAGATGCAATAATGCCTATAATTGTCCCACTGCAGAGCAAAGGCCTCTTCTCACACAGAGAAGCCACGAGTATTGCTCAACAAGCTTGCTCAAAGTGGATTAGCGATTTTAAACTTATATTAATTAAGTCCAGGTTTCCTTACGATGTTTCCCTTTACTAATGTCGGTCATGACCAAGATAAACTTCGATAGTACCTACGAAATTGAAAACTCACATGAACTTGCTTGTGCCTGATTGCGGAAATGCGAAACCACTACCCCGTGATGATGAGAGGTGGTTGGGCACTTTAAACATTGGGCCATCACGAAAATAATAAAAATAGATGTAGTACCATAATAAATAATAGATTTTGCCGAATGTATCTACTGAACTCCAAAACATGAATCATGATTAATTTTAAAAATAATTATTTAAACTTAAGGCTACTGTCTCGAAAAAAGCTCGAAAGAAGCATGCAGATGAAGCAACTTTTCGTCGGGATTTACAGAGAAATTACATCTAAAAGAAATTGTTAGTAGGTAATCTACATGATATGATACGTAATTTGGTTTAGTCACAATTTTTCTATCGGTATCACATAATAAGAAAAGAAAATGTCAAATCACCTCCAAATCATTGACTCCTTAATTTCTTATCAAAAGAGTATAAAAAAAATGTACGGCTTTGCAATACAAAGGAAAATGATTTGGTTTTGTTACAAATATGTATTATTTTTATTACAATAAATTAAAAATGCGTCTGATTCAAGACTGCGTCTACATCACCGCCGCACTCGTCCACAAATTCAGTACCGGTACGGGCCAAACAGCCAAACAGGTACGAGCCAAATGCTCAAGGTTATTGGCATGTATAGAAGCCTTAAAGCCTGATGTTTTACTTTGACATTAGTAAGCCTCAATGGAAGCCTAGTTTTGTTGATTGGATTCTTATTGAAAGTCCGACGGTGGGAGATTGCTCTTACTACCTCTGGTCTGCCAGCCCCATGCCTAACCCATTGGAGAATATATGGGCAACTGTAGTGATATTATTGGATTCATAAGTTACCTATGTTTCTTTCTCCGGAGATTCAAGCTTACCATGGTTTAGGTAGTTTAGCCATGAAATCGTAACAGACAGGCAGTCAAAGTCGTTCGCATTTATGATATGAGTATGGATACAGTGGCTATAGTGAAAACTCGTTGTATACATTTGTAAATGCGATCGATATAATTACGTGTAATTAATAAATTAAACAAGTACACACGGCTACACATCAAGCTATACATTTCTAGTATAAGCTGATCTCGCTTTGTATAGAATGTCCATACAGTGAGAGTTCTGCTTAAACTGGAAATGTAAAGCTTGATGTGTAGCCGTGCGTACCTATATCCAGAAAGTTGTCATTGTGTTACTTGAACGTTCCTGCTTAAGCTTAGACGATTTTTATTAAACAAAAATCAAGGCAATAACTCTTTAAGACACAATCTCCCTGTAACAGGATACAATTAAAATCAATTACAACTGAGGGCAATTTTTATTAGGATCGCTTATCTAAATAGTGTGAGAAGTACACCTAAGTGGATTTGTAGTCACGGCAGAGCCAATGCTTCCGGAACAGTGAGTAATTTAAAGACGGCCACGGCTGATATCTGCGGGCGCATCCATTACCCCCAACAACGGGGTACCAGGCTCCCATAAATTATAAAGAGGAATACTTATACGCTGATTTATATAGAGCTGTAAATTTTCTATTCTATATAGTATTTAGACGCGTTCACTGCTACGGTCTTTATAATGGGGGCCAGCATATGGGCCTCAATTACCGCAGCTGTTCGCGGTAATACGCGTTCCGTTATGGAGTGAGAAAGATAAGTTACGTCGTGACCGAAATGTATGAGGGATTTTTAAATTGGGCTATAAGTCCTCTGGCTACTAATATGCGGTGTTAAATTCCAATGTAAAAGCTACATGACTGAGTACAATGAATTCGTCTTTAGTGTTATTTAATTTAATATAAAAAAAGCTTTTCTGCAAAAAAGACAACCACCTTCAAAAACCATAAAGTGAAAAATAACTTTAAAACAGAACACACATCACTTTAGTTTCGGAAGTCGGTGGTTTGGCTATTCTATTTGTTGTTTTGTATTGCCACCGACTTCCGAAACTAAAGTGATGTGTGTTCTGTTTTAAAGATATTTTTCACTTTTTGGTTTTTGAAGGCGGTTGTCTTATTTGTAAATAAGCTTTTTTATTTTTCGCTTTTTAGTACTTCCTTATCATACAAATCCATTAAGAAATGGCAACACAGTCAAAACAGAGATTGAAAGTACAAGGTGAGAACATTACAACATCATCCATGTATAATTTTTTGCTTCCTGTCGATTTTTTACAAAAAGTGCTGAATCAATTTCGATAAAATGTATATGGTGGTCCCATATAAATTTTTTGAGGCATCAAAAAAAGAATTTTCAAAATCGCATTACATTTGCGGGAGAAATCGCGTAACAAATATACAAAAAAAAACATACAGACGAATTGAGAACCTCCTTCTTTTTGAAGTCGGTTGAAAAATATACTAAACATCAAAGAAAAGAAAGTCGCATATTACAATGGCTCTAGCTGTTTTAGTTATAACTGCTTTTCAAATTGTATTCAAAGACCAAGTGTAGTAAAGTATCACCAAATATTAGTGAGCCAATCAATGCGCTATTACTACAGGCTCGGTTAGGTTAGGCTTTAAAAAAAATATTAACTAGTTACCTAGAGGACTGACCTTTTGGAGTGTGTATATTTATTTTAGTTTAAAGTAATTGGTTTTAATAGAATAGGAAGACGTAAAATTTTTAGTTATAAATTGACATTAAAATGGGGTTTACATTTTGGTGACCATTTTTTTTATGGCAATAGAGAAAGTTATTTTAATGGTATATTTTACTATACCTATCTGGTATTAAGCTAAACATAAGCCAATTAATTACTTATACACTTTCTAGATATTTCCTCTCACCAATAATTACTAGGCTTAAGTTTGCTCTAGGGATAAACACTCATAGGAATAAACGTTGATGCCGTCCATCAAATGATTTACTTACCTAGATTACATTAATGTAATTACCCACTATGATTAAAACAAGTTTAATATTTTAATCACTACATATATAAAACAAAGTCCTCCGCCACGTTTGTTTGCCTGTTTGCGATTAAACTCAAAAACCTCTGAACGGATTTTCATGCAGTTTTCACCAATAGACAAAGCGATTCATGAGGAAGTATTTGGTGTATAATTTGTTAAGATTTTGTCTGATTTTTTTTATATATATATTGAAAGAATTAAAGCACGTAAAACCATTGGTCTCGGCTGTCATTTGTAGATCTTGGCAGTCGTTATGGGTAGTCAGAAGCCAGAAAGTCTGACAACCAGACTTACCAAGGGGTATCGTGTTACCCAGTAACTGGGTTGTGGAGGTCCGACAGGCAGTCGCTCCATGTAAAACACTGGTATTCAGCTGTATCCGGTTAGACTGGAAGCCGACCCCAACGTAGTTGAGAAAAGGCTAGGCAGATGATATTGAAAGAATTCATATTTTATTTAATAAACTGTAAACAATTCGGACTGACTATCATGTCTCTATCCTATTTTCGAACAATGTTTATCGTAATAAATAGTTTATGCGCTAATTAAGGTTACACAGTCAGAGCTTCTTCTATTTGTGTATGTGATTATATAGGGTGACTGGTAATTAGTGTACGATACTTAAACACGTGATTGTGTTCATGATAACAAACAACTTTCCCGAAGAAAAAATGTTTTTTGTACTGGTTCACTTTTATCACACTAGAAATAGGGACCAACTAGGTCAACCGAGTTTCAGACTGGCTAAAGTAGATACTTCTTTCATGGGGTACTGTTTAAAATGTTACAATAAAATACCTCCCCACATTGTTCAACTAAATGAGACAAAATTTAAGTCTTATATAAAACGCACACTATGCAGCCGAGCATATTATTCATTGGGGGAATACATCACTGATAAAAATGCTTGGCTGGATGCTGGTCTAGCTCCACAGCCATAAGGGTTCATAGATTCATTGATTAGCATTTTTAATTATTTTTGGAGCTGCTGAAGATATAGATCTACATTATCTTTGCATTGTATAAACTCAATGTGTTAGTATTATATACATTTTTCATAGCACATACATGTGAGCACTATGTTATTTAAAGCTACCATTTACGAGGTATGTCTTTCATTGACTTGAATGTGCCCTGGCGGTTGGGAGTATGTCATGCTCACTGGAATGTCTCGCTGACGGTGGCGCGCGTGTTGGATCATTCGGTTCCCTTCAAAATGGTTGAGTCGAATGATGCCGATCCGTGCGTCATGTTCGTGAACGGGCGCCGTTAGTTGGGACTGGTCATCTCTTAGCTGCCTCGGTTATTCTAATTTTATTTTGAATTGTTTATTATGATTATATTTTTATCTAAACCTCTTTTAACGTACACGACTTGTTACATTGTTCTCACATTGTACCCTAGATTCAATATGAATGATGTAACCGAAATTTGTAACATATTATTGATTTTAAAAGAGTGTTGTTCATGGAGTTTCTTGCTCGTTCTTCTCCATAGAAACCTACTGTTTGGAACGAGCAACTAGCTTCAACTTTCTGACTGACTGACTCTGACAATTCAAAAGTACCTGTAAATGGTTTATTTGAAATAAATGATTTTGAGTTTGAGTTTGAGTTTGAGTTCACAATAACACAACAGCCGTATGAAATTCACGCGCGCGCACGCCTGTGACCTAAAGTGAACCAGTACAAAAAAAAATTTTTCTTCGGGAAAGTTGTTTGTTATCATGAACACAATCACGTGTTTAAGTATCGTACACTAATTACCAGTCACCCTATATATTATGTTTGTAAACGCACCCTCGGTACAGGAGTAATTCCTAGTGTTCGTGTTAAAAACATTAAAATAATGTAAACAAAAAGTTAAGGTACAGTATCTACCTACATATATTTTTGATATCGTGATGATCCATTGGTTAAGGCACCCGCCCCTCATGCACGAAGTTGTAGGTTCGCAATCGGGCACGAGCAAGTAACAATATGACATTTTCAATGTCATAAGCTCTCTGAAGCTTATCTTAAACATCGCTGATCGGGATCGGTAAAGAAATCATCGTGAGGAAGCCTGGACTCATAATTAATATAAGTCTGAAATCGCCAATCCTTGAGCGAGAAGGTGATGAATGCTCATGCCTTCTCTGTATGAGAAGAGGCCTGTGCCCTGCAGTGGGACAATTATAGACTGGTATTATTATTGTATTTTAAATAACATAATATTAGTCACTAATAGTATTGAATATGGCTATATGGTTTTGCGGCCATCATACGCAAAAGAAGCGCCTCCCTACTTGCTCATCTTCGTGGCAGTGCCAATAGTATCTTGAACTTATTTGCAGATAGGTGGGAGTCTCCAATGCTTCGACATTGGATGAAACTCCACACTCAATTAAATGTATATGTCGACTAACACTAGTTGTTAAGATCATTGTTACTAACACTATGGGCGTAGCCCGAAATAAATGCTATTATTATTATTACTTTCTATGCGTTTTTTTGCTCGGCTAGCTGGGTAGCCGGAAAGTACTGATAGCACGGGCCTAAGCTAAGTGATTATTATTATTATTATCTTACATACCTAAAATGGCTTTTACCTAACTACACTAAACTAAAGTTAAAACACTCAGAGGAAAAGCGAACCAATAAATAAATGTCATTCAAATGTAAGAGAGGTATTTAAAAAATCTTAACTCTTTGCTACACAATTAAACGGGGATAAATACTCGTAGTGAACAAAGGAAATAAGAAACAAAAACAAAGGCATCGCGTCAAGTTGGTGTAATGCCAACTTGAGCCGAGAATTCTTTCTCTTATTATTTTCTTTTAATAAATATTCACAGTTTTACTGAGAGCAACCTCTTTGATGTAATGGCATAGACTTTTATGTGTACATAGGTACTATTTCTATATAAATAGTAGTTACAAGAATTCATTTCATAGATCGGTATACAGATCTGGGGTGTGATTCTGTAAGACCTCATTCTAAACTTCGAATCTGAATCCGCTGTGAGTTTCTTGATTGGTATTCCAAAAAACTCGGTTGTTAATTCGATTTTACACTAGCGCCATCCTTGCGAGCGTGTCAGCGAGTTGAACTAAATTGACAGGGAGATTTTGACGGATAAAGTATGAGATGACGTAAGAAGTGGCATTCTGTAAGGTAATTTTCCCGTCACTTCGACGCTCACTTCGCACTCGAACCCGATTCAAAGAGTCAAATATATCAAGGTCATTTTGAACCTTATGCGAAGTGAGAGTGAATAGCGATGTGAGATGCGAGTTGTTTTTCGAATTTTACAGAATCGACCTACTGTAGTGCTATTATTCTGTTACAATCTCCCTTGGTGAAGTGAGCTGTCATCCCATTGTAGTGCTTTGTACATCCCTAACGTCGGGACAGATAATATCTCACTTCACCTATACCCTGTTCACAGTAAGATTAGACATAAACACAAACCTTTTTTACAGTCCCTTCAACCGATTTTGACTTCTATTCCGTAGGCTTAAGGATGACATTAGAGGCAAAAAAGTGGTTACAATAACAACTGTTTACTGCAGTTGCCATTTGTCATGCTACCAACGCAATATAAGTCAAAATCGGTTCAACGGACTGTAAAAAGGTTTTTGTAAATGTCTAATCTTATTGTGAACAGGGTATAGGTGTTCACAGAGGGAGATTGTAACAGAATAGACGTACTGAATGGTAATTCTAGCATTTTTAAGTACGTTTGTATTGTAATATAGGAAAAATGCCTTTACTTTGCCTAAATTTTTTGACAAGTTTTTGACAATGATTGTCGCTAAGATGAGATTTAGACTAGAGTTATAACATTTTTTATGAAAGAAATTGGCCTTCTGGCATTATTTTATTTGTTTTTAAAGGTGATCCCTCACTCGGAGCATTCGCCTGTAATGTAACGTTACAGAGTCGAGCATTACATCAGTGAGGGAGCAAAACCGAGAATTACAGTCCTCAACCTGTAATGTTACAGATTCGAGCACTAAATTCGTGAGGGAAGAGCATTACAGTGCACAACTTGATGAAACAATGTGTAATATTTTTATACATCTTGTAACATCAGCCCAGTTGTTATTGAGGGTGTCTACGCAACTAAATGCTTAAAGTCGAGTCTAATGTAACATTACAGGTGAATGCTCGTCAGCCGGAAAGGCAGTATTGTAATGGAATGCTCACAATCTGATATGTTACATTGCAGGCGAATACACCTTAAGACATTTTTAAAACAATCCGAAGTTGATCGGTTACTTGCTACGAAACCGTAGCTGCCTACGTCACGATAGCTACGCCGTAGCAATCATTTGTTTCGTAGCACATTCCCAAGCAACGTTCTAGAACTACACGTCATTTTTACAGATTACAATTTAAATCTTTGTTCAAATAAAATAATCGGACCACGTATTTCCGTCACAAAAACCGTGTGCCATCAAAATTTTTGTTCAATTTTAAAATATCACAAACATTGCTGAATAATAAATTATTATTTGAACAAAGCGTCCAGATACAAAGTAACACGGTGTTTTCGAAGCCCGAACATTTCCCACGTCTATTTTAATACACGATGTTGGGCTAATAAAAATTAAAGGCTCCACTGAGACATTTACTGGCACTACTGTTTTTGCCCTTGGCTGTAAAAGGGCAATATTTGTTTTAGTGGCTCGGCTACCTGCCGTTATTCGAGTCTTGCGGCTTTTGAACAACCGAACTTCGGGTGAGTAATGTTAAACGAGTAACATGTCATTACTTTGAAATTACAGGAGGTAATTAAATCACCCAATAGCCCTATGTGATAAGTTTTATCTCTATTTTCGTTAAAATATCTTATTCCCTATTTAAAAAAAAAACTTAAAACAGGTTAATGGTGCTCGAAGGACTCGTGGCTAGGTAAAAGTTTAAGCTACGCTTGCCGCGGTTGGTCTGTGGATGGGTGACCATTCCATGTCATACCAAGACCCCTCCACGTTTCGGAATACACGTAAAGCCGTTGGTCCAAGCTGTGGTTCGTAGATCTTTGTCAATCGATAAGGGTAGTCAGAAGCCAGAAATTCTGACAACCAGCTTACCAAGGGGTATCGTTTTACGAGTAACTAGGTTATGGAGGTCCGATAGGCAGTAGCTTCATGTAAAACATTGATAGTCAGCTGCATCTGGTTAGACTTTAAGTCGACCCAGCAAAGGTACAGACTAGGTAGAGGATGATCGCTAATGATGATGAAGTTGATCGATGACCATCTAAGCGTCTCAAATGTTCAAAGTGAAACAAGAGTTTTTAATTCTGGCCTGTGTTAATAATTAGGCCTCTCCTAATTTTGGCCACAATCTATATATACTTATCCATTCTTCCATTCTTTAATATTATAAATGCGAAAGTAACTCTGTCTGTTACGCTTACACGATAAAACGACAAAACCGATTTTGATGAAATTAGGTATGAAGATAGCTTGAACCTTGGCAAAGCTACTTGGCTACTTGGCTTGGCTACTTTTTAATTCGCAACTTTTTCTGCATTCTGCGATAACCGACATTCACGCGGACGCAGTCGCAGGCAAAAGTTAGTTTCTTATAAATGTTTAAACAAACCTATATTTCTCTTTTTAACCGACTTCAAAAAAGGAGAAGGTACTCAATTCGGCGAAATCTTTTTTTTCATAAACCGTTGTCCCACACTACACTATTATATACGTCATACTTGATGAAAATACTGAAAAAGGACACAAGTACCTAAATAACTTTAAAAACTTATAACAGTCCTTATTGTTATGCCCCTAGAGATGCAGAATGAAATATTATCTCTCTTTGTTATTCATTCGTGTCTCGGCGGATTCATAATTTTGTCAACACTTAAAATCTGGGAGTGAATCCTACTGAATTTTGGTTTATCTTTACAAAAACAAAACTAACTAGGTCTTTGTGAATAATAATAAAGTCAGTACTGTTCTCTTTTTATTTGACTGCGCGATTATAGAAGTGTGTGAGTGTGTGAGAGTTTAATGCTTTCATGCACGTGTAGGTATGACTTTTTTTTACATAAGTATACATTTAGTTTTTAGGGTTCCGTCGCCAAATGGCAAAAAACGGAACCCTTATGGATTCGTCATGTCTGTCTGTCCGTCAGTATGTCACAGCTACTTTTTTCCGAAACTATAAGAACTATACTGTTGAAACTTGGTATGTAGATGTATTCTGTGAACCGCATTAAGATATTCTCACAAAAATAGAAAAAAACAATACATTTTGGGGGTTACCCATACTTAGAACTGAAACTCAAAAAAAATGTTTTCATCAAACCCATGCGTGTGGGATATCTATGGATAGGTCTTCAAAAATTATACTGAGGATTCTAATATCATTTTTTTGTAAACTGAATGGTTTGCGCGAGAGTCACTTCAAAAGTAGTAAAATGTGTCCCCCCCCCCCCTGTTACTTCTAAAATAGGACAATGATAAAACTAAAAAAAATATATAATGTACATTACCATGTAAACTTCCACCGAAAATTGATTTGAACGAGATCTAGTAAGTAGTTTTTTTAATACGTCATAAATCGTAAACCGCAATTTACTATTAAAACATCGATCAAAGTTATAACGAACTACAAGAACTTTTATATTTTGTTACTTGATGCTACGGAACCCTTCATGGGCGAGTCCGACTCACACTAGGCCGCTTTTTTAAATTTTAACTTGCTCATCTCACCCATGCAATTATACTAGGTTTACAAGGTTAGATTCCGACTTAAACTTGGCCGCTTTTTTTAATTTTAACTTGCTCATCTCACCCATGCAATTAAACTAGTTTACAAGGTTAGACTGGAATCCGTTCCCAACATAGTTAGGTAAAAGCTAGGCAGATGAATATTTTGATTGTCATAATGAAGAAACATTAAACTAGATGTGACTCACTAAAAGATACACTCGTCATTAGGTATGGCCAGGTATAATATAATATGTGGGGACATTTTCACACACGGCCATCTGACCCCAAACTAGGGAGACCCTGTACTATGGGTGTCAGACAGCTGATATACATACACAAATACATTTTTTTTTGTAAATACATACATATATAGATAAACAACACCCAGACACAAGGCAAACACAAGTGCTCATCACACAAATGTTTACCCTGGGCGGGAATCGAACCCGCAACACGCAGCGCAGCAGTCGATCGCTCAGCCACTGCGCCAACCGTGTCGTCAAAGTAGTAAGTAAGGTCGTCAGGTATGATTGTGACCCAAGGCTGGTCACCGTGGTCCACTACAGAGGTCATGTCCAACGTGACTTATGGCGTTCTTAGACCCACCCCAGGTCAACATTATTATACGTAGGTACTTACATTTATTTTCTATTACCTATTTTTCAGTACTCTCTTCAAAATAAAGACCAAGGTATAATTTTACTGTTTCAAAGATATTATGATCTCATACAAAGCAATCAATAATAAATAATTGAAAATACAAACTCACTTTATTTAATCAATTTCTTGAATGTTAATAAGCCGCTTCGTTATGCTATATAAATAAAAAATAATTGCATATTTGCCACGAGTCAACCAAGCAACTTGTTTAAAAATTTGTTATTTTACGTGCATTATACATTTTCACATCAAGCACACAATATTGTTCCGCGTAAAGAGTCAGAGATGACGCAAAAAAAATAAAAAAATATAATAAATAAATCCTCCTTTGTAACGAATTGAACTGAAAAATTATGGCATCTATACAGGAGCGAGTTCACGAATCAGTTCAGTAGTAAATTCAGTGACTGACCTTTTAATAACTTCATGTACCAATACGTGTCAAGTCAACAAAAACTCTTCGCGTCTTATTAACCTGGCTTGTAAACGGGCATCTCGTTATCATCATCATCATTATCATGATCATCAAGCGAAAGCCGTCCACTGTTGAACAAAGAACTCCCCCAAAGGGGGGGGTTGACATAATCCCCAGGTTTGGCAGTCAGGCATCTCAGCGAGGTTGTTAAGTACACGAAAGACACTGCTACTGCTGCCCGACTTCTGAATTTTCCTTAGGCGCCTTCTAGACACCTTCGGGATGAAAAGGGTGGGTGCTATTCTGGCCCGGACACACAAAGAACCTCGCGTACGGAGCCCATAATACCGAGTTCAGCTTTCATACGGTTATTTTTTTTATATTTATCTATTTTTAGGATTCCGTACCTCAAAAGGAAAAAACGGAACCCTAATAGGATCACTTTGTTGTCCGTCTGTCTGTCTGTCTGTCTGTCAAGACCCTTTATCTCGGGAACGCGTAGAGGTATCGAGTTGAAATTAAAACCATACACTCAAGTCTACGGTCGATTGATGCTGTAAAAAAAATCAACCCTCTATGTTTACGTGAACAAAAGATACGGCTGTTTATGTCGCAAAAAACGCATTTATAATATTAAGATGATTAAAGTATGGATAGTAGGTATGGATTAGTATAGAAATGTGGATATGTACCTACAAATATGTACGGAACCCTCGGTGGGCGAGTCCGACTCGCACTTGTCCGGTTTTCTTTTTAAAAACGTTGCCCCACACTAGGAATTTCTTCTGTGTCGTGGGTGCGTTTACAAACATATAAACTCACATACACTAATAGCCAGACCCGGAACAACTATCTGAAGGCCATACAAATATTTGTTCCGTGCGCGAATCGAACCCGCGACACGCAGCCCAGCAGTCGATCGCTCAACCACTGCGCCTACCGTGTCGTCTTATTTCAATATCATGCTTGTTAAAATGATATCATCGGTAAAAAGCGCAAACTTCATATTTTAAGGGTAATTATGTTGTTTCACCGTAGATAAATTTGCAGCGTTCGGTCAGTGTCCGGGTAAAATCAATAACCATCCAATGTGCCTATCATTTTGACATCTAGAATTTCGTACGCAGCTTATGGCAACGCTTCAGTTAAGTGTCGGACGGAGTGTGAGCGGGCAGCGGTAGTAAGAATGTCGATATAGGTAACGAGTATAATAAATAATAATAATAATATGTGGCGACATTTTCACACACGGCCATCTGACCCCAAACTAGGGAGACCCTGTACTATATGGGTGTCAGACAGCTGATATACATACACAAATATTTTTTTTTTAATACATACATATATAGATAAACAACACTCAGACTCAAGGCAAACACAAGTGCTCATCACACAAATGTTTACCCCGGGCGACAAACGAACCCCGCAACACGCTTTGCAGCAGCCGATCGCTCAGCCACTGCGCCAACCGTGTCGTCAAATAAAATAATAGAAAACTAACTAACTAATAGTATAATATAAAAGGCTGAGGTTATTGGTAACTTATTAAGCCTTAAGCTAATTTGGTAACTTCCGTCAACTACTTATTAAATTAAGATCTTTATACATATTATGAGTGTGTATTGTTTAATAAATAAGTTGTTTTTTTAACCCATGCACAGAGGCCAGCTCAACAAACTACAACAATCTGTCAAAGGACATGTTAGGTTTTTGTATGGAGGCTGGGCTTTAATTCGGAGCTGCTGTGAACAGGGAAGAGATTGTATTTTTATGAAAGTACATAAATTAAGACGACTTTATGTATATTTTTTATTTTTTTTAAAATCACCCTTCCTAAATTATTATATTTTTAATTCATTGTAATTTAAAAAATAAATTGCAACCCACGGTAATTATTGATTTTGGCAACACTTTTCGGTTGGATGTCATTATTGTCATTATGAAAAGTGTAAACGTCAATCAAGTGTCAAATTCAATTATAATTGCGTACCTATGCGCGCCCTATTATTAATATACTCTGCGTATGCGTCTGTGGTTTGCGTTACAACAACGGAACGGACACAAGTGATTTGTTTTTTTTTGTTTTCGTTGTGTTATTGATGTTCAAGTTTCTTGTAATCTTTAAGTTATCTTTATTTGACCTGGCTTTTAATTTGGATTCTTTCCTGCACAGTATCTTGATAATATAATTATAAGGGATGATGTTGAAAATGAAGAGGTAGAATAAATACAGTCAAATATAAGAAAAAGCATTACTTTTATTTCTCTAGCGAATACACAAAAATGTTCACCTATTCTGACCTGCTGGAGCGACTATTTACAAAAGGTAAACAGGTCCAATCCATTTAAGTCTGTCTGTATCTGAACTGTTTGGTTTACTGGCCTGCCTTGGAGGAGACGTAAAACCATCAGTAATCATTTTGCAATTTACTGAATATGATTTTGATACAAATAAATTCATACACTGTTTTAAGCTTTCACGGTTTAAAACTACACTTATATTGTCACACGGGATATCTTCCGTGATACGCGATCATGGCGCTTGCCAGCGTCGAAATATCGGGAGCTCAAAACAATGAACAATTACGGAAGATATCCCCTATGTGACAATATAAGTTTATATAAATTCCTTACATATCCTTATCATAAACCTTTACCTCAGATGATGATTTTACTAATATCAAGTAGAAATTACAAATATTAAACCTAAATATTCATAAGCAAACGGAAAAATAGCGATTCTAACAATGAGACAAGGGACCGACATGACATCTGATATGTGTGGTGTGACACTGACAACCTTACTGACACAACACAGTTAATGTTTTCATAGATTCCGGAATCAATGCCATGCATACAAATCATGGAGATAATTCGTCGGTTTTATAGCCATCTAATAATGTTTAAAAATATTTTAAATAACAATAAGGTGTTTAATGTACTTTAAAAAATGATATTTAACCCTTTTTTCTTTGTTTCAATGTTCAAAAATAATATTACGATATAAAAAAATTCTGGGTTTAAAATATTTATTTATTAAATAATGGTGCTTTTATTTTTATTTTTTTGTTTTTGTTAGGCCATCTTGAATAATTTTCCCTATCAGGAAAACCACACATGATAGCTGTTCGAAAAATAAATTATTTTAAGCCCATTTCATAACATGTCCTTTCTTTGATAGATTTTCAACTTTTTTTACAAAACTATAAGGTTCATATTCAATTGGGGAAATTTGACAGTTTGGTATTTATAATCAAGACATTATTAACAAAATTCCAATACATAATAACTCTAAATCAATTAGTCCACCAAACGTCATAAAAATTTACAGCCCAATAAGGCCCGGACCGTATCGGCGTTTCACCCGCTAACAGTCGGCTGTACCTCACCGGCCGATACCAACCGCGTGTTGTATGACGGTCCAGTTTTTGTGCGACACGGTACACCCGCTATTCATTAGGCCGACGCTGTCCATGTCCGCATTAATTACAGGACGCTACTGACGAATGACACGCAAATACGGTACGAATAAGGCAATAACAGCGGACGGGATGTTGGTAAACTGATGAGTGTAGGAAATAGTAGGTGCTTACGTTTATACGAAAATATTTGTACGAATTATCAAGGTACAATAAAATAATGGTCAACACCAGAAAAAAAAATATTGTACAAGAAATACGTTACGTACTTCACGTACATCTTCGATGAAATGGTGCGGAACACATCAGAAAAAAGGTGGAAAAAAAAGTATATTTGTCTGTTAGAAAAAGTTAAAATTAAATACAACAGAACATTATTGTGTAAATTAAATTAATTAATTAAATTCCCAAATAAGCCCAGTCCGTTTTCAGTCCATTCTACATTTTAAAATAGATTAGCTAGTCAGTAAGGTTGGTAAAAGGCCCAGATAGTTAGTTCTAGATGCCTTAAACTGAACTTATTTAGATTAGCTAGTTACAAAGGTTGGTAAAAGGTCTAGATGGTCAGTTCTAGATACCTTAAACTGATCATCAGTTTGAGTTCCTGCCTACCTATAAAATATAGTATTTATTCAATAAAATTTCATCAAAAGTCCACTATTAATGGTTCGCAAACAGCCATTGAAACGTTGAGTGGTATTGTAAAAAAAAACGTTTTGCAAATTGATCGTGAAGTTTTTCACTTGAGTTTGAAATTGGGGAAATATCGATAATAAGCAGGCCATACCTAAACTTGTATAAAGTTTAACTTGTAGCTGCTATTATTAAATACGTAAAAAAAAATGTTTAATTTATAAAAAACTGCCTTTGAACGGCTACTTCGTCGGTGTGATATTTTTTGGAATCCTATTTTTTTATTAATAAAATACATCATTATGCACTGAGAGATATCGTAGCTTCTTATCAGCTAAAGAATTTAAAGAATTAGAGTAATTGTGCCGGAGATTAATTATAATTTGTAATATGTAGTGATATTGTGCTATTGAAACGCGTGGAAAGTATAACTATGGAACAGTTGTGTTTGTAGAACTACATTCAAAATCTATTAATGTTTGTTTTATTTTAAAAAGAAAACTGTACTTTCAAAAGTCGAAAATATTTGTAAGATTTTGAAATCATAAAGTCTGCACACTTATCCTGTCATATTTCAATACCTTCTCACAGAAATTTACACAGTGACATCACATTCCAATGCACGATTTTATATTCTAAATTCATGTAATACAATCCAGAGCTTTCAAATGTCTAGAAGCTGCATAATATGGTAATACTCAACTCTCAACTACGACGCACACGCATCAGAAAGTAGGCATAAACTGACACAGTTTCCATTCTGTAATGTATAGAAAATGTATCGCTAAATACAGTTGCTTAAAGGATACTCTCCGGTCCGACATAGGGATGGGAATACTATCGATATTTTACTCGTGATTATCATCGGAATAAATCGATGTATGCTTTTTTTAATATTCTAATATGCTTGCGTTTGACCTGATCTTATGGGATTGTGCGGCTTAAGGTGGAGCACATTTGACTAGGATGAACCAGTTAACTCGTGCCTCGAAGATACCCAAATTATAGTTATCGAGGAATAGAGAGGTGGGTAGTGAATTTCAAAATCTGGCAGTTCAATAAAAGTACAGTAGCAAAGCACTTCGTACAATTACTATAAATAATTATTAGTAATTTCATCATCAATCCTGAAGCACTAATCAGTATTAAACACATGAATAACTTTGTCATCACATGAATTCACCACTGTGTGGCAGCGAATTTCCAATTAGACATACCAGTTTTTTAAAATAGTCAGTATGAAAGCACTAACGTAATGGCGACTCTTCACAATCGGCCATGATGGGCGATTACACGCGAGCACAATCGTGTGGACGGGGTACTCGCCTGTAGTCGCCCATCATGGCCCGTAATCGTCGTCGTGATTGCGGCGATCGGCGACTTGTCGGTTTTTTGGACACACATCAAAGGGAATCGCTTGTAGTTGCGAGCGCGTGCCTACACGATCGCCGATCATAGACATTCATTGTTTTTTTATTGAATGTATTATAATAGTGTATATTTTTTATAATGTATTTTTTTTTATTTTATTAGAATTTATATTCTATATAAGGGAAAAAAATATTTTTAAATGATTTAAAACTAAGATTTATTTTCTCCAGGCATTCTTCGAACTGTGAATCCATAATTATGTTCGGATAACTAGACAAAATGTGTATGGATAAAAGCAAATATTTTTTTTTTCATTTTATTTAAAACAAATGTAGATTATGATGTTAGTAATACCTTTTATCAGCCAGCCATCTATCTCTTATATTAAAAGGAGAATCTGACTGACGGCTACCTTTTAATATAATTTTTAATATATCATTATTATTCCCTATTATAATGAATGCTCAAACACCACCATCTTCTCTTTTTCCATTTTTTTCGCAACTTTTCTTTCAACTACATTCATAAAATGGTTGTACACGGAAATTAAATCAAATTAATGGTAGCTGCAGCTATAAATTTCTTCGCATAGGGGGTAAGCAGTTGATGACGCTGTCTGTACCTCTAGAGATTACCTCTTACAAACAAAAAACAAAACAAGCAAAGTTTACCTCTTATTCACCATCATCAGCCCAGCCTTTTCCCAACTATATTGGGGTCGACTTCCAGTCTAACCGGATGCAGCTGATTACCAGTGTTTTACATAGAGCAACTGTCTACCAGACCTCCACCACCCAGTTACTGGGTAACACGATACCCCTTGGTAAGACTGGTTGTCTGACTTTCTGGCTTCTGACTACCCATAACGACTGCCAAAGATCTACAAATGACAGCCGGGACCAACGGCTTTACGTGCTTTCCGAGGCACGGAGGAAACTCGGTATGAAAGGGTTGGTCACCCATCCACAGACCGACCGCGGCTAGTGTAGCTTAACCTTTGACCGATCGATCTGTAGGGCTTTAACTTCACCACGAGCTCTAAAAGTTCACCTCTTAATAAAATGTGTATTAATATTAAACTCGATAATAAAATAAAAAAAACATCGATTACAAAGTATCGATATTGGTTACTTAAGGTATCGATACTTTTTTCGAAACCCTAGTCCGAGTTCGATACGCCGACCATTCACTGATTACGCCGGTTTATAATTGCCGCTCTCCCAAATGAGCTCGAACTGCCAATCTGACGAAAGCAAAATGTGTTTCAGTCGCGTGATCATTAATTTGAGTATATTGTGTCAACTCTCACATTGATGATTTAAATGGAATTGCAATCATTTTGATTTCCAGTTGTTAATATTGCTAAGTATGAGCTGATTAACGTTTGATAAATGTAATCAATGGCAGCGGAACAAACAAGCACTATTTTAAATGTTGATTCCATTTATATATTTTATGGCATGTGGTTAGGAAATACTGGACAGTTAAATTAATTGTTTTTCATAGATGTATCACAGTACTTATTCGTTTGGGATTTTCAACGTAGCTATATTCAAATACACATTAAATTGGATTCCAGTGGCTATATGTGGTTCAATATCGATCAACAGTCATCTACTATGCTGTTCTCTAACGTTACCTGCTGGCTGTGTACAACGGCAAACTCGACATCGTGTCAGCCGTGAAATCGACGTCGAGCTCAACTTTTTTTGCTCAGCTAATAACCTTTATTCATATATGAACTGTCGAAAGCCGTTATTTCTCGTGACGCTAGCGCTGCGTAGCAAAGGTTCATGAAAACGAAAATGTAACTTGCCGCTGCCGCAGCGTCGAGTTTTAGGTTGTGCTACTTAGACACTTTATAAACAGAAGATACCAGCTCATGATAACTCAAACACAGACTCACACTCGACACCACCACATTGCATACTTAGGCACCACATATCTCACTCACACAACACGAAACACAAACATTTCCCAGTCACACATGCATACTCACACAACACAAAACACACAGTTCCAGTCACATGTACCAAAACAACGTCTCAGTCATTTCACTTTTTATTAATTTCAACTTTCATTTGTTGTCTCTTTTATAACTACAATGTTCTTATTATTATTATTAGAACCGTAGAGTGTCCAAGCATAGCACCCACACATTTCATCCCGAGGATGTTGTAGAACTGAAAATCCGGAAGTTGGGCAGTAACGAACCCGGGCTCTGAGCCATCACGACATTTAGGTATCTTATATACTTGCATCATTTATTTAAAACTTGTTTTCTGAAAATTCAAGCATACATTCAATAACCTCTACGTTCACACGTTTAAAAGAATAATTTTCTTCTAAAGAATGTTATCTTTCCTTTTTATTGCGTTCTTTGTTCGTAAAACTAATCAAGTGAAACAATCTTTAAAGTTAGTTAGAAACAATTTGAACCAGTTGCGAATTGAAATAATTCAGTGTGCCGTGACGCGTAAGTTTACAGCTTCAACCCACAAATGTAGTGACAAGTAATGGGTAGACTAAACGCACTTATATTCACACAATCTGAGGGAAAATGAACTTACGTAGGTAGCTGTTAAAGTATAAAATTAATTTAAAGAGTTCTAGTTTTTTGTGGGAAAACAGTAAGTAAGTCGTGTTGAACGATTTTTGGTAGGGGCAAGACTTATGGGTTCGCATCATCGACATGCTATGACTTCGTTACGGAAATAATAATCTTATAGGCAACGAAATATAGCTTTAAATTAAATGCATTTATTATAGTCTGACATCTTACGGCGGGTCCAACCTGCTCACTAAACTAGTCCTGGAAGAAGACGAATAATAAAGACAAAAAAAAAACGTTTCAAAGTTTGAAGTCTTTTTTCTGTTGGCAGTTCCTATTTCTATTAAGAAAAATTTTGACCTTGACTGGGATTTTATGGTTAATCGTGGGTGCGTTTGCAAATACAAACTAGACCCTAAACAATTACCTATAGGCCATATATTTGTTTTGTGTGGGAATCGAACTCGAGATACGCAGTACCTACAGCATTCAATCGTTTAGCTACTACGCCAAATGTGCCGTCAACTGGAACTTAGTAACCAAAACAGTAGCGTCAGCGAAATTTAGAAAGGTAAAACACTGTTAACGAAAGTCTATAACCACCAAATACCAGTTCCTATCGGTCTACCTACATAAAATCATCACTGAATAGCCAGTAATCCTACTGAACGATTTGTTAGCTCGCACGAACTGGGAATGTTATCTAAGGGAGGTGAAATACTGTGGAGTCTGTGGCTTGCGTTTGAAACACTTGCAAACTATATACACAAATCCTACGACGCTTAAATCAACGCGTTATCAATGCCTCTAATAGTGTGAGCGGGGCGAAATCCTCAGGAGAAATATGTTTGATTCTCAAAACATGTTTGGAATTGGTACTTTAAATAGTGTTTTAGCTAAGCCTATGTCGGACGAAGCTAGAACTCTATATGAAATATATTACAATCATTTAAAATAAGTCTAAATTCAAAGTTTGGCTATGATGGAGCGACATAGTCAGTATTGTGACAAAGCTCCTTAATAAAGATTAAAAAAAAAAATGCCTCTAATGTAGGAGATGCAACTGGGCTCCAACCAAATCCACTTATGTAGATATAGTGGAAATATGTACATTGGAATCCTTAGTGTTGTATAATTTAGTAGCATTAACTATAAAAAATGCAATTTTCTAAATGTGAGTACCATGGAGATCTTTGTTAAGTAAGTTATTATGTGTTTGACACGGTTGAGAGCATTATCATGCTCACTCAAAGTCTCGCTGATAGTGGCGCGTGTGTTGAATCATTCAGCTCCCTTCAAAATGGTTTAGCTAAATGGTGCTTTTCCATGAGTCATTATCGTGAACTGGGACTGTCAGTAGAGATTGGTCATCTTTTAACGTCCACTGCTTTTATCTTGATTCTTTATTTTTATTGTTTTATGTTGTACTCTACCTACATTGTTGTCTAATATTGTTATAGAAGCAACAAGAATAATGTAACCAGTATTTGTAAAACTTGATTTCGTGAAGTTTCTTGCTCGTCCTCCATAGAGACCTACCTACGTTTTGGAACGAGCAACTAGCTTCAACTACTAACTGACTCCTTGGCAATTCTAAGGTGCCTGTAAATGGTATAATTGAAATAAATGCTTTGACTTTGACTATGAGTATTTTTTGTCAAAAGCACATTGATATTCAAAAAATCAAGGTGCACCTTATGCTGAAAAAATAAATATGAATTTCTTTAGCCATTTTTCTCCATACGAAACAACATAATATTGAAAGGTCCCACTAGATTCGTTTGTTTTTTAATTACGTTCAGAAGTGCCTTTTAGTGGTGTCATTGAAATAAATATTTGTAACACTTTAACATTCACACAGCTCTTTACAAATCTAAACAAATAATATAAAGAGAATAGATTCGATTTTGTATGTTTTCCTTGAGCAAGTCCAGTAATCTATCTACTCTTTTTGAAACACATGTCTACGCTGAGATTCAAAACATTTGCCTACAATCCAAAACCAACTTCAAGCAGCTACTTAAGCACACAACCGCACACAGTCGTCCAACATGCAGAAAGCGTAAAGGAAACGCATAACGCTTGCTGGCATTAATTACAACTTCCGATGGCGATCGCTACGTTATCGTGGTTCAGACGCGGCTGCGCTGCGTTCCGGCTATTTGTCATTGCCAAGCAGCTTGCTTGAATCGATTATTGCTTGCTTAGTTAAGGTTATTTTTGTGTATTACCACGATGATATTCTATCCCTGTAGAGGATCCCACAGTCCCTTAAGACCAGAGACACGCTCTGGTTTGGAGACCGCGTTTTGGGCAAGAGTAGTGTGGGACGCCCTGCGGCACGATGGACCGACGATTTGAAGAAGGTGGCTGGCAGTGGATGGATGAGAGCTACCCAAGGTCGAGGAACTATGGGGGAGGCCTACATTCAGCAATGGACAGCAATAGGCTGATATAGAGGATCTAACATTCTTAGAACTAAGTTAAGGCGTTACCCCGACCAAAAGTGCGTTTTTCTTCGTTATTCAGGGGCTATCAACTCATTATTAATTAAGATAAACAAACTACGTCTAAAAGCATATTATTTATGTTCAATATCCCATCATCACATTCCACGTTCTTATTTTATTTTTAAGTACCCTATGACCACCTAAATCTCCCTGTAAAAAAAGACTAAAATAATTGAAAACATGTATCTTTTGTTAAAGTTGACGTGCTATTAATTTGAGTATTACACTAATAGATAGGTAACTTAAAAATCTTTATAATTCACGTTTTATTTTATTTCAACAGATCGTTTCTCTTTTTTCACACCAAAAAAAAATGTGTGAATTTCGATTCTGCGGCAAAGAAGAAATGTATGGTCAAGGTTATTTGGTCAGGAAAGCGCCTTAACAAACCTATTAACCGCTTACTATGTATATACTTTATACATCATTGATTTGCTTATGTATAAACAAAATTGATACGTATACGCAAGATTAGAAACATCTTGAAAGGGGCTCGTGGCTAAGTAAATGCCGTACAGATCGATCGGTCATGGTTAACCTACGCTTGCCGCTGTCGGTATGTGGATGGGTGACCATCCATTTCATACAGAGACCCCTTCATGGCTCCATGGCTCGGAAATCAAGTAAAGTTGGTCCCGGTTGTCATTAGTAGATCTTTGACGGACGTAATAGGTAGTCAGTAGCCAGAAAGACTTACCACGGAGTATCGTGTTACCCAGTAACTGGGTTATGGAGGTCAATACCTACTACAGTATTCAGCTGCATTTGATTAGACTGGGATTCGACCCAATCACAGTTGGGATATCCCTTTCTTTGCAGTCGGGGTAAAAAGGCTAGGTAGATGATGAAGTGAACGCAAAATATTTACATAAGTCTAAAGAGTCGTTTGAGAACATAATATCTGAAAAAGGACTTTAAACCCAATGTAGAGCGATTTTAAGTTTTTTATAGAAAATTTTAAAATTCATTCATATCATTAATTTCCAAGATTTTGGACTAGAAACTTTCTAAGAGATTCCGTACGGTGTAAACGCTCTTAAGATTCCTGATTACTAAAATACTAGCTTATGCCCGCGACTTCATCCGCGTAATTTTTCTTACGAATTTATACTTTTTATATTCTAAAATAGAGGCTCTATTTTAAAATTAAAAAAATATAAATTAGTCTCAGTATAAATATTAGTACTACCGTACAGTAAGGACACGCTCCGCCTCCATCTGAAACTGTTCCTCACCTCTTCCCGCGTCGAACGACTGGTACTGGGAACTGCTTTTAGTTCGAGAGGCGCGTAGACACGCACACATACGCACGTATTTGTACAGTCTGTTATATCGGTAGTAGTGTAGGCAATTATATCGTTTCGTTTCTATGGAGTGTCATGGGTGTGCTAGCCCTTGAAGTGTGATTCTCCCCGACCGACAATGTCAATTTTTTGCCCTAAGTGGTGAATCTACCATTTCGTTGGAACATTCCTAAGGGGCTTGTAAGTGACATTAAATATTCTACGTATTTGCTAACTCGCTCAAACTTGCACAGAGTCTAGGGGGATAAATGAGATACAAGTATAACATAGGCTAAATGTCACAGCAGCACTTTGAAGCGACCAATTTTCGATCCCCCCAGTTGATCATTCTACTGCGCACCGACAGGTCGCTGCTTTGTTCTGTTTGTGCTTTTAAGTATCTAAAAGTGAGTGAATTGTGTGTGTTTTATGTGTTTCGTGTAATAAAAACGTGCCTGGTTGTGTTTGAACCATTTTGGATTGGAGAAACAGACGATTTCGGCCCGAAATAGTCGTTTCAATGAATACGGAGAACCGTTGCAGAGACGCTGATTCATTTCGAGGTATTTGTAGTTTATAGGATTGTTTTAGAAGCAATCTGGCTTTATTACGTGTGTTTTTATGTGTCGTACTATAGATATTAGGCGTTTAATTTGAATATTATAATAGTTTTCTTGTGGTCAATTTGAACATCAAAATTACGCAAAACTACCAGAATCGTCGAATCCGCGCTGGCCAATCAGAGAGCCGGAATGCGCAATCAAGGTGATGACGTCACACGATTTCACAGATCGTTAGAACTAATGGATAGGGCATCCGTTGAATACTTTTTGTTGACTTTATTTTTTATTCGTGATTTTAAATGTTGAACGTGTTGAAACTGAAAATTTTGTAGGTGTGTGTTCGTGTGTGTGTGTCCGTCAAGAAATACCGACCAAATTTTTTTTTTTTAAATTTTTAATTTTTTTTTTTTATTATTATTATATTTTTTTTATTTTTTTTTACACTCTTTATACTTTTTATACACTCTAAAAGACTTCAAATAATAATATATTTTAGATTTCTATGTAATTTTATATTATTTACATGTGACCATAATTGCCGTATCTATATTTTGTGTGATCTGTGTTTACGTGATGGTCATTTTTAAGTGAAATTGTTCGTTTTGATTGTTGATTTGTGTAATGTTTTTGCTTCCAGCATGCATTTTTTATTTGCCTACCGTTTTGTAAATATCTTCAACGTGTAGAATATTAAATAAGATTTCAAATTGAGGCAACAGAATTTAAACAGTGATCCAAAGTGTGAGTAGGTGTTTTTTGCGCTAGTTTTCAAGTGGTTACTTTGGAAAGCCAATACTATTAAACTATACATTTTTATCAACTGAAACTCTGTCTGTGTCAAGTATGTGAACCAAACATTATTAATAAAATGTAACCCAAGCCACCAGGCATGTAGCGTTCTTAGAATTGATGTGTAAACAAGCCCATTCTTTTGTTTCGAATGCGGGCACTCGTAAATGACGTCATGGTTTGTTTTGCTTGTGAGATGAAAAAAATGTATGGAGAGGTCTGTTCTTTTGTTTTATTTATGTGAACTAATGTGTCTTTGTGGAGATAAAACGAAAAGTTTGTTGAATAAAAGGATTACTATTTTTTTATAATGTCTGTTACACAAGAAACGGGGAAAAAGTCGCTCACACCGAACAAACATTAAATTTCGAATACATTACAACGTAAAACTATACTTAACCATATATGACCTGTTAGCAAATTTAATAGCGATTCCAATGATATAACTGGAAACGAGCTAACTATCGTAATTTCGGAGATATCGTCGTTTTAGTACGACGCGCCGAAAACGCTCGCGGCCACCCGGAATGGCCCCACAGCCAAGCGTTCGCGCGTTTTTTAACCGTACACACTTCAAGGGCTAGAGTACTAAAGGATAGTGTAGCTTCCATTTAGCGAAAGAAATTTCAGGATCACACCAGCCCTCCTAGTCAAGTTACTCAAATTGACAATCTACAATCGATAACGTAACGTAAATGTATGGGAATGACGTCATCTCAACGATAAGTCACGTGATCGAAAATCAAAAATGGATTACGACGAGGCGTTAATTATTGTAGAAAGAGATACGATACGAAACGATTGTAACTTGGCTAGGCCTACACTAGTTCCTGAAATTAGCACGTTCAATCAAAAAAACTGTCACGCTTTATAATGTTTGTATAGAATAGATCTACAATTATCTTATTTAAAACTAGTGACCCGTTCCGGCTTTGCATGGGTGCAATGCTTGATTTCTTCCGACACCTTAAACAATAATTAAATAAGTCTTGAGCATCGACGCCGAGTTGCTGGCCTGTCGGTTTTCTATCGGTTGCATTTTGGAGAGTGTGCGACGGAATTGCATAATTTAATTCCGCCGAGCATGTTCCATCATCGGACCACAAGACGTACGGCGATGCGCCACCGGTACATGGTGGACATCCCACTCACACGCACGAAATGTTTTGGGAATACATTCATTGTGCGTACTGCTAAGGAGTGGAATTCCCTGCCTGAGTCTGTGTTTCCTGATAGCTACAACCTGGGAGTCTTTAAGTCAAGAGTGAATAGGTTACTTCTTGGCAAGCGTGCTCCATTTTAGACCGCATCATCGCTTTCCATCAGGTGAGATAGTGTCCCATTTCAAGAAATTAACACAACTATATCATACTATACGCAACCTTCCTCTTGAAACACTATCTTTTGATGAAAACCGCATTAAAATCCATTGCGTACTATAAAGTATCGAAGTGAACAGAAGAAGAGATGGCGGGAAGCGACTATGTTTAACACTATGTAGAGATAAAAAATACTTTCAAATTACAACGAATGTATGAAGCAAGAATCTATGTTGTGGTCCAAATTAAAAATGACTAAACGTTCAAAGTCATCATCATTTCAGCCGAAAGACGTCCACTGCTGGACATAGGCCTCCTCCAAGGGGGGGTTTTGCCATAATCGCCACCCTTGGCAGGCGGGTTGGCGATCGCAGTATGGTTGTTACAAATGCACAGAGAACGCTGCTGCCCATTCTCTGGTAAATCCCTTAGTCGCCTCTTACGACACCCACGGGAAGATATGGGATGGTGCTATTCTTTACGTCCAACACCATACATTCAAAGTAGGTACCTTTAACTATTTAATCAGTTGATATTTGCCTAATATTACCATGCATCTATACATAAACAAAACCGCACAGTCGGAAAACGGCTTATAAAAGTATTCCATTAGCTAACTATATGATGTACCTACCTAATGCACATTCTGGTAACAGAATCAGAGGCCAAAAGACACCACCATATCCATTTTGTGATTATGTTATGTAGAGGGCTGCTGTAACGTTTCCCTGGAAGAGACACGATGATTCATTCATTTATTTATCACTACTTTGTATCAAGCCTATAGATTATAAGACAAAGAAAAATGATAAATAAGTTTAGCCCAGAACACACATGACTTTAGTTTCGAAAGTCATCGACTTCTGAAACTTATTTATTACTTTTTAGTTTTTGAAGGCGGATGACTTTTGTGTAAAATGCATTTTATTTTTCGCTTTTTAGTACCTCCTTATCATCCAAATCCATTAAGAAACGGAGAAACTAAAACGTCAACTATGTATATTTTTTTGGTATTTGTTGATATTTTCAAAAAGCTCTAAGTCAATTTCGATACAATATGTACTATATTTATATGGGACCACCCCTGAAACATACCCTACCTAGAAAAAGAATTAATTAATACATCACCAAATACCATAAGCCATGAAAATGGCTAAATTAAAATAGATAATATAAAAAGTACAGTGTAAGCATGAGAAGAGGTAATTTCGCCACAAAAAAATCTTCACTTCAGATGCATTGCCAGTCGTATAGTAATAAGTACTTGGTTTTTGAAAGGTCTATCTCACTAATCGTAGCCAATGTCGCTGGTCAGTTATAACCAGCTAATTATAACACTTTAAATCATAACAACAAGGTTAACATCGATATCACTGTATTAGCTAATTAGTACATTATTTATAATTAAACGTCTGTAGGTACAATCACGTAAACAAGTGCTATCTTTTGTTTTTATTAACTGTCTGCCGGCAAATTACAACAAATATTTTCCTCTCTGTGAAAGAAAGATAAGTGTAGTAGTAGTAGTAAATAGGAGAAAAATGCAAAACGTACAATTAGTAGGTAATAATATTTATACTAATATCATAAAGTTAAAGGTTTTGTTTGTTTAATCTCCGAATCTACTGAATCAATTCTGAAAATTGAGAGCTACACTTTCCCTGATTACTATAGACTATATTCGACTATAAAAAAATAGAGATCAATTTAAAAAACACGTGACGTAGTGGTGGGCAAAATATAGTATTAAAAAATAAAAAAATACAACCGCATGGTTATGTGCAGAGCAGTTTCTGAAAACAAACTTAATTGCAAATCGGGCAATAAGATACAAAACGATTATTTCCCTGGTATTCGATCTTATAAAGACAAGGAAACATCCTTACACGTTTTAAGGGATCCATATTACACTTTGACACCCCGATAATGGCTCTTCCACGACCCCTAATTCCTTACGCAGGCCGGCGCGAGGTCCGTGTTTACGCTGCCTGGTACGAATCTTTGATATCAAAATTCTTTTAGAACCGACCGCACGTACTCTCACATTCACTCATATTTTAGATAACGTTCGACTGTTTCTCTGGTTTTCCACGGAATGTGAATAAAAATACGAATATTTTACTACCCCTGCGAGCTCGTGCATAGATAACGGAATTTATTGTTAGGCTAGCTTATATTTTTATTTCGATTTTGATCAATAAAATACTGCGTTGATAGAATTTGTTCACAGATCGATGGATGCCAATGAGCAAATATTTTGTTCGAGCAAAAAAAGTTATACATTTTTAAAACTATTTTGAAATTACGAGAATAAGCATTTTTGAGTTTGATCGGTATCACAGTTGATTATAGCCACATGGATTTTCGTAGCTAGGTACCTACTCTGTCTGCTAAGCTACAAGTTCTTAATAACTTATCTAATCCAGATTAGAATGAATCCAGATTCATCTTTTTGTTCCAAACCCAAAGCCCTCAGCTGAGTAAAACTGTGACTAAAATAATAATTTGGAGTTATCATAACTGTATTATTTTACGCTAATGAATTTATGGCACAAATTGATAGGTTCTAGGAATGGCCCATTACAATAAAAACGTTTTCACTCTATAATTTTGTAGAAAATGATAAATATTTATAATAATATTACTAACCTTACTGTACTTACACGTTATGACTGATAACAGTCATGACCTTAAAAATATAAATAATTGTTACAACAAACGTTTTTATTCCACAGATATCGTTGACCAATCAAATGTCGAACTGCGTAAATTAGTATTCAAAATGAGAAGACTAAAGTGGGTGTCGAGGTTGGATAGCGGTGGTAGATGGCAGCACCGGACAGTGACTCGCTGAAACAAGATGGCAACGCACGCGCAGGGCGGCCCGCTCGCGCGCCTTCTAGTACTGGCTGTTTTACATGTCAATTTTATTGGTAAGTTTTAGTTTGTAAGCCAATTATATAAAAAAAATATTTAAAAAAAAGCCATGCTATTTGAACATCTTTGAAATTAATCAAATATTTTTTCTCAATTTCTCGGTGTTACTTCTTTGGAAGTCTTCATAAACCTCTTCTCTTATTCTCTAAATTTTTGAAGAGCCATGTACTAACTTGATATCCAGAAACCTTAATTTTCTTTTTAAAAAACTCTCACCAAAAACTTTATTTAAAATGTATTAAAAAATTGCAACACTACTTTGTAGTGACAGATTATTCGCTCATCGCCTGAGGGCACTACAGCAGGTTATTTCCCCGAGTTGACTCCTAAAATTACCGTGGGACGGTAAACAACTGACAAACTGCGCTTTATTCTATTTTTAAAACGGTTGAAGCTGGGTTCCTATTTACCGACCGCTTTTAAGTGAAGGTCGGAAAAGTAATAACAAAACTATCTTGAATAATTCTTTTATATAAAAATCTTCTGTGCGTGTGTATGAAAGTGAACTCCTTCTAAACGGCTGGACCGATTTTGCTGAATTTGTTTGTGTGTGTTCCAATGGATTCGAGAATGGTCTAGATTCACAATTGGACCCGGCAGGTGGCGCTATAGTCGGGTTGCAGGACAACGTCTGCCAGGCCCGCTAGTATTATTATATTTTAAGATAGTCAAGTTTCGAAAACCATATAAAACTATCAAGACCTTTTGCTATGGATCAAATATTGGTATAGGAAACGGTTTGTATATGTATCACAGGCCCATTATTATTATTGCTATAGGTGTCTTAAATGAGTACATTTTAATTTGAAAAATATAAGTGATCGTTTTCATGATCTGCCTAGCCTTTTCCCAACTGTGTCGGGGTCGGCTTCCAGTCCAACCAGATGCAGCTGAATACCAGTGTTTTACACGGAGCGACTACCTGTCTGACAGCCACAACCAAGTTACTGGGTAGCACGATACCCCTTGGTAAGACTGGTTGTCAGACTTCTGGCTACTGACTACCTACAACAACTGTCAAAAATCTACGAATAATAGCTGGTACCAACTTTACGTGCTTTCCGAGGCACAAATCGTTTTATCGTTGTTATTTAAACAAACGTGCATGTTATTAATCTCATGAACATTCTTCACAGCCCGGTACAAAGCCGCATACGTCAGAACTTGCAATATAATAGTCAGTACTTTGCAATATTTTTTTACTTACAATATTTGTTTCTGTTGACGGCAAGCTTCATGTTAGTTCGAAAATTGTTTCCATTTTTGTTTTATTTACTTTATAGTACCTTACGATGTTGAATCGCATAAAGCAAATAGAACAAAATTAAATTTCATGTTCGGTCACGTAAAATCTTAAATTATTTTATAATACGTTTGAGTACGGTCTACCTACCACGCTTAGAGTCTGAATTCAAAATATTTGAACACATTCAACTACCTCATTATATATTATCTTCGAATTGTAATTTTATTTGCAAAAATAAATCGTTAGAAAACATTAGTTTGTATCATATTTTTTATAGGTACTAAACATGTTTTTAAGTAAGTGAAACCTATGTACACATTCTTATTAAGAAAAAAAATTCTTGAAAACCTATTTTTTGAACCTTAAAACCTATTTCCAGGTAAAATCATGTTCAAACCATACCAAACTGTCAAATTTTCCCAATAGAAAATTAACCTTATAATTTAACAATAAAGATGGAAGTCTATCAAATAAATTTGACAGATTATCGTAACTTGATGTGTTTAACCTCTATACATCTATGTAATAAATAATAAAAATAAATCGTAGTTCATTAGTCTCACTAAAACTCGAGAACGGCTAGACCAATTTAGCAAATTTTGGTCTTGAAAAGTCCAGACAAGATTTAAACGGTAAGAAAATTAAAAAATCAATTGATAGGACAACGTCTGTCGGGTCAGCTAGTATAAAATGATATAAGGGGCCCGTGGCAAAGTAAAAGCCGAACGGATCGATCGGTCACATCTTACCGCGATCGGTCCGTGCATGGGCGATCATCCATTTCATACCCCGTACCTGGGAAGGCATGTCGTCGCCGTTGTTGAATGATCTTCTGACCATGTCAACTACGACTGTTAACTGTCTAGTTGACAGTCGTAGTTGACATGGTCAGAAGGCAGAAAGTCTGACAACTAGTCTTACCTGTACGGGTGTTACTACACCAATCGATCGATCATCAATCGATTGCATCAGTCGACATCGATCGACGTTGATCGATTGGTTGGTAGCTTTGGCTGATCGACGGATACCGTTTGACTAACTATTCGATCGATTGCCGGTCGATGGCATCAGTCGACGTTGATCGATTAACTCCGGCTATAATCCATCACTAATAATAATCAAACAGCTCGATCGACGTCGACTAATCCATTCTACCATCGATCGATGCCGTCGATCGACGATCGATCGATTGGTCTGGTAACACCTTAAAATACTGGTATTTAGCTGCATCGTAGAGTTAGACTGAAAACCGACCCCAACACAGCAAGCATAAGTTTCAACATAACTACACTATTACAAAAATAACTAAACATTATCCATTCCTTTTTTTTCGTAGTCCATTCTATAGATCTTTCTAAACAAAACCAGCAGACTATAATATTCTTAGTTATTTTTACGCAGGCGTCAGTCATATCTCGTAATATTCTGTAAATCGTGGTAAGAGAATCTGTTTGTCTAGGACATTGTGTGGGCTGTCAAAGCCTAAACTCAGCAGCGACGTGTAAAGGTGAACGCAGACTTATCAGCAAAATAAAATTTTACGCGCGTAATCTTTGTGTGTACGAATGTACCAGGTACTCAAAGATAGTTACTTACTATAATTCTGTTTATGGCAGTCATGTTACATATCTGTAACATTAATGATTTACGCTTAATTCAACTAAAACTTAGCAATACTTTGTACCACTTTAAGATAAAAAATGCGATCCAATAATCTAGGTTTCATGACTGAACCCTTTTTTTGGCTTCTATCCATAAAAGGATATCCTTATTCCTTAGAGAATAATACCCCTTTATGTGTCAGTCAAGTCGATTCCTAGATTAAGTACAAAGAGGCTATTTCACCATGACTAAACTAGTTTATTAAAGACTAGATAAACTTTGTTCGTTTTTCGGTTTGTAAAAGATAATATCTATGAGTACTTGTTCGATTTCAAAAAATCTTTCACAAAAATGATATTACCAACTGATGTGTGAAGTGTAGGTAAAGAATATGTTGTATGGCATACCCACGCGGACGAAGTCGCAGGCAGCAGCCAATCCGTAATACTATGAAATAGACCGCCTTATTAGGACGTCTAACAATGGATATTAACAGATTGATTTGCACCATGCGGTTTCAATCAACTAATCGGAACCTACCGGATACTGGATGCCCCGAAACACCACAATACTCTTTAAACTATAGAGCTCAGTTCGTGCGGTTCGCGGTAACGTGTGTGTAGGCCTTTACAACATTCGGGCCCGCGTTCACGGTGCTTTGTTTCGGACTCACTCTCATTTCACAGAGTGCAAGCTTTCGCTGCGTTAACGTAGAACGCTTCATAATACTAAACTATTGTACTTTACACTGTGACGGTTACGGAGTTGCGGGCTAAAATGAATCAAGAAATCAGTGAAATGAGTACTTTTGTGTGAATGATAAAGTGGTTTGGTGAGTTATTATCAACGGTTGGGGATTGCTTATATAATATTTTCAACCGACTTCAAAAAGAAGGAGGTTCTCAATTCGTCTGTATGTTGTTTTTTTTTTTTTTGTATATTTGTTACGCGATTTCTTTGACAAATGTAAAGAGATTTTGAAAATTCTTTTTTTGATAGACAGGGTATGCCTCAGGGGTGGTCCCATATTCCCAATTTTATCGAAATTGATTCAGCACTTTTTGAAGAAATCGACAGAAAGCAAAAAAATATACATGGATGATGTTTTAATTTTCCCCAACCTTGTACTTTCAATCTCTGTTTTGACTATGTTGCCGTTTCTTAATGGATTTTGATGATAAGGAGGTATTAGTACCTATAAAGCGAAAAAAAAGGTTTTTTACAAAAAAGACAACCGCCTTCAAAATTCAGCCATTGTATTATTTGATGTTTTATATTGCCACCGACTTCCGAAACTAAAGTCATGTGTGTTCTGTGCTAAAGTTATTTATTACTTTTTGGATTTTGAAGGCGGTTGTCTTTTTTTTAAAAGCTTTTTCGTAGCAAAGCGTCGTGGGCGAAAACCAAACTTTGGAAATAAAGGCGATAAGTTATTGGCTAAATACGTATTTTCGAAAACTTCATGTTCTATAAAGCTACGAAGCTACTATACGAAGAAGAAGACTGAGTGAGTGAGTGAGTGAGTGAGTGAGTGAGTGAGTGAGTGAGTGAGTGAGTAAGTTCTTCTGTGATGAAGTCCTAATAATTTTGTATTTATCTGTGGAGGCTTGTAATTAGCAATTTAGTTATATATTCTTATTATTATTATAACGTTATTAGTCTGTAAGCTTTCCTAAAATAAAATAAATAAACAAAACCCCAAACCATGTATTTCAAATAAACCATTAACAGGCACTTTAGAAATTGCCAAAGAGTTTGTCAGTCGGGAAGTTAAAACTGTAGGTTTATATGGAGAAGAACGAACAAGAAGGTAGGTAGTTTATAGGTAAGAGACGTCAGTTAAGAATGGATTTTGCGACTTTTGCACTCAAACGAATTTCGCAGCCAAAGCTAGTTCAAGAAAAAAACATATTCAACACTCCTCTTGTGGAAAGCCAAGGCACGATGGACCGACGATTTGAAAAAAGTGGCTGGCAGCGGATGGATACGAGCTACCCAAAATCGGGTTGGTTGGCGATCTCTGGGGGAGGCTTACGTTCGGCATTGAATGGATAGGCTGATATGATGATGATGAACACTCATTTTGCAATTCTGTTGTATCTATACTAATATTAGAAAGCTGTTTTTTTTAAACATAAGTTTTAAGCTATTGCATAGCTTTTATCGCGAGCCTTGAGCGCGGCGACCGAACCAAGAAATTCCGTAACGAAAATAAAACCTGACACCCCCCACTCCGCCTACCATGTAGCTCGGCCGAGCGTTCGCTTAACGTGTATGTATATGGTATATATAATCATAATATATATATATAGGGTACGGGGGGTAGGGGAGTAGCGGGGGGTGGGGGATAGGTGTACTAATGTATATAATATATATATATATTTATGATATATATATATATATATTATATATAAAATGCTATGCAATAGCTTTACCGCGGCAGTCCCCGAGTGCCACAGTGCTTTTTTTTTTTCGTTTGTACGAGCTAACATCCGGAAGTACAGTCTCCATTTCTCAAACTTCTTTTGCTAATTGGAGGCTAAGTTATCCCTAAGTACTATGGGCTCATCATCATCTGCCTAGCCTTCTCACATCTATGTTGTGGTAGGCTTCCAGTCTGATCGGATACAGCAGTGGAATTCTGTAAGAATTCACCCGCGAATTCGAATCCTATCTGATTTCCGATTTCACTTACCTGAAGTGAAAAGTATTTGGTATTCGCTAAAATAGTTACGTAATAATAGTTTGCTTCACCTATGTTGTCACTCAGTGGCGCTAGCGTAGTTTTCATCGAGTTACAGAATACCTAAAACAGTTTTCACCGCGGAATCAGAAGTGAGAACTGGAGTGAGTTCTTACAGAATAACATAGCTGGGGTGTGATTCTGTAAGACCTTATTCTAAACTTCGAATCTGAATCCGCTGTGAGTTTCTTGATTGGCATTCTAAAAACTCGGTTGATAATTCGAATTTACACTAGCGCCACCATTGCGAGCGTGTCCGTGAGTTGAACTAAATTGACATTTTGACAGATAAAGTATGAGATGACGTAAGAAGTGGCATTCTGTAAGGTAATTTCCCCGTCACTTCGTCGCTTACTTCGCACTCGAAACCGATTCAAAGTGTCAAATATATCAAGGTCATTTTGAGCCTTATGCAAAGTGAGAGTGAATACCGATGTGAGATGCGAGTTGTTGTTTGAATTTTACAGAATCGACAAAATCGAGCTACTGTCTTACATGGAGCGACTGCCTACCTGACCTCCACAACCCAGTTACTGCATGGGTAACACAATACCCTTTGTTAAGACTGGTTGACAGACTTTCTGGGCTACCCATAACGACTGCCAAAGACCTATGAATGACAACTAAGATCAGCGGCTTTACGTGTTTTTCGAAGCAAGGTATGAAATGGCTGGTCATCCATCCATAGATCGGCCTCGGCAAGTGTAACTTAATCTTGACCCACCGATCTGGTACGACTTTTACTTAGCCACGAGTACTAAGAACCTCGTGCCTATAGGTTATATTTAATTTCTAGCGACCCGACCTGGCTTCGCATGGGCCAATAGCCTTCCTCGATAAATGGACTATCCAACACAAAATATTTTTTTTTAACCAGTAGATCCTGAGATTAGCACGTCCAACTAAACAAACAAACAAACAAACTCTTCAGCTTTATAATATTAGTATAGATTATGGAACCTTAAGAAAATTCACTAAGACAAAGTCGCGGGCAAAAGTTAGTACCTACCGTATATTTTCTTTGATAGAAAAGATTCGTTCCCATAAAAAATCACAATATGTACTTACCTGTATGAACCCAAACATTTATTGTATACTAGCTTTCGCCCGCGACTTCGTCCACGTGAATGTCGGTTATAGTGGATGCAGACGAAGTCGCGGTTTAAAAAGTAGCCTATGTCCGTCCCCAGGGTTAAGGCCATTTTCATACAAAATTTCATCAAAATTGGTTCAGTCGTTTCATCGTGAAAGCGTAACAGACAGAGTTTCTTTCACATTTATAATATTATATATAGTATATAGTATAGAAGTATAGATATGGATTTATATTTTTTACTAGCCCACGACTTCGTCCGCGTGAATATCGTTGATCAGCGGTTTTTGATATTTTTTTTGCGCGAACCCTAACGTTTTTCCAAAATAAAAGTTACTCCTTATAACATCAGCTATCTGCCAGTGAAAGTCCCCGAAACGGGTCTAGCCGTTTCAGAGATTAGCCGGACCAAACAGACAAAAAGTTTAAAAATTGTTTCAAATATGAGTACCGTGTACTTTCAGGATTTTGTAAAAAAACTGATATTTTGACTTTACAAACAAACGCTTCATTTTAATTTATTTGTAGGTATAGAAATGACAGGTAGTGTACAGTGACATAAGTATAAACGGACATAGGTAATATAAACCAGACATTATTATTATTTATTATTTATGACGTCTAGACAGACATACTGTACTATTCTTACTTTTATATACTATCAAGAATTGAATCAGACTCAAACCTGTACTAAAAACTTTATAAGAATGGAGAATGGTATTGTTGAAATAAAATTTAATATGAACTTTATGTCTTACTAAATTTGTTTTAGAAAAAAAAAGTCTATTTTTTCGAATGTAACAGGATATGTTTAGCTGAAAAATATTAGATTTTTTTAGGATTCAAATCAGCAGGTTACCGTATTTACTTGCGGTATTCAATATTTTTTATACGTTTTTGTTTTATAATTCATGACAAGAAATAGAACTACCCTTCCAAAATCACACTAAAAATATGAGTCATGTTTTAAGATGTGGCTTCATTATCATCATCATCATGTCAGCCTTTAGACCGCCCACTGCTGGGCATAGGTCTCCCCCAAAGATCTCTACATGTATCCCGCGCCGCGTTCATACAATCGGCTTCTCGCGACTGTGGCTGTAAAATGTGGCTTACATTACCCTGGTTTCAGAATTAGGAAGATGGTAGATTATACAACATTATGTTGTGTGTATTGTATTGTGTTGTATAATTTACCATCATCATAATTACACCAAATATAATAAAAAGGTCTTCACTACGAGCTAACCTACGTCTGTTCGATGTTCAAACATATTTTTTACTTTTATCCACTGGATATTAAGTAAACAACCGGAACGATATTTAAATACTTTCTAACAGTTCTAAATTACGTGGCTTCCTCTTCAAACCTCTATGAAATACTAGAGAAATATTCAAAGAATTTCCTTTCAGAGCAAAAGGCAATATTAATTAACTACATCATCAAGCGGTCCCTTTATGCCTACCCTCAAAGTGCCTACATAAAAAGAGTATTTAATGTTAGCATAGAATAAATACGGTGAGACATTTTGCAAATGGATTTTTTTTTGTAGTCACATTGGACCAATTCATTTGACGTTGATAAAAATATAAAAGCATCGTAGAGTAGCGTGGGTAACCCTTTCAAGGCTCAAAGCGGTGTTCGGTATCCTCATTGAAAAACCGTTGAGAGGTCAAATAGAGAAAAGGACACACGCATTCCCCTGTCCCTTGTTAATTGCTGATATTAATTGCTGATATTTGCCACTTCATGCTGGTATTTGAAAATTTTAATGAATAGGTAGATAGGTAACTATTCCGTATGAAGTAAAATAATTTCCCATTCGCAGATTAATCACATCGTTAACACAAATATTCTTTAAATGTTCAACCTTATTCAAGCAGTTGTGTAGTGTAGCGTTTAAAATCGTAGTAAGCCCGTGCCTTAATATTATTATATCACAAATATTAACAAAATAGTCTCTGATCAAATAAGTACATTGAAATTTACGTAAACATAGACTTCGCAGTTATTGTGTTGATAGTCGTTACTGGAGCGTCTTAATGGCGAAAGCTTATACTATCGAGCTAATATCTTAAGAGGCTCTTAATAGACGGCTGAATTGATGTAGCAACTTAAACTTAAGGCCCTCCCAGCCAACGCTAGTTTACTGTTTTAACCGATTTTGAATTTTGACTAGAAATAGACACAAATCGCCGATGTCCCTTAAAAAGCAGCCAAGCTTAAGTGGGGCTGGACCACATCTGCCGCATGTCGAACAGAACATGGGTTAAAACAACCACAATGTAGGTTCCGGGAAACGTCCAGCGATATCGTAGTAGACCCAGGCGAAGATGGCGGGATGAGGTTGATGCTTACAGGAAGGATTGGTCCATAATGGTCCTTTTCTCCTTTCCAACCCTCTCTGTCTAGAGGACAGAGAGGGTCAGAGAGGTCTTTGCACAGCAGTGAGACAATTCAGGCTGAAAATAAATAATAAATAAATAAAAAATATTATTTTCGCTTTATAACTTATGTTAACATTTAGCTGGTAATAAAACATATTTATTTAAAACACCAAATTTTAACAGAAACCTATTTTAATAAACTCTATTACACAAATTAGGTGGCCCAAACTGAACTCGCATAGATCGAGATTGTCTCGGCAAGTACCTAGACACCACCCGCGTCGGAATTGAATTAATCTCGTTCTAAAATTTTCACTTGCCACCTTATCTCCTGTCGTATTGTCGTTTTATTGTGCCTACCCTGGAACCATTAGCGAAAATGTCACAGCGACGGCATTGTAATCGCGCGCCCGCGGCCTGCCCGCACAATGATGCGGCCGTTCGACCCCGCCCGTCTACACGCGCCTTTTACCTTTACTATGATACAAATTTGAGTTTCTATAATAAATGAGAATACCCCCAGCACTCGCATTATTTACGGAATAGAACGCCACTTTACCTTTCCACAATCCCGGACCGAATTCCAGAGATAGTCGCCGATCGACGTACAAAGCTTAGTTCCGGAACGTATGAATGAGTAAACACTTTTACGAATTGTGTCGTCTACATTTCACCTCTCGGATTCTTCGCATAGAGTTAGCAAATCTCGTGTGGTGATTCACGTCACGTTGCCAGCGAGTGGCCGACAAAGGAAAGAGGGCTTGCATACCTTATTACCACCTTTTTGCCAAATCCTCACTTATGTGAAACACGACGCACTCGCGTCGGCAACTCGGAATTACAACTACGTGTTAACCAAAATGATGCTGTTGGTAGGTGTAATATTTTTATTCTCCCTAGAAAGCTCTTTTAATACTATTCAAAATTCATATCTCACCTTTATGGAAGTATATCTGTATTAACGTGGATCGTGTTTGTTTTGACAAAGTACTTGAAGTAAACAATATACGACACGCACTAATAATACCTACTATCTATTTGTCATCTAAAAGAGCATTTTCCGTCTAGACTTCCATAAAATATAATCTTGAACTTAATCTGATTGTCATGAATAAAAAACATTTAGTTAACATTTTTGCTTTGAAACGAGATTATCTAAAAAATACCCATGTAGCCTGTAAAATGATTTCTAATATTACTTATACTTACGAGCTAGGACAACAGCAAAACAGAGGGGTGAAACCTCCAAAGCTTCCAAGTCATTAGACAATTAGGGCGTATTTATTTCTTTGCATATTTTGCCACATCGGAATGTCACCGTGGGTCTCCTTGCAATTAATCAGCAAGTCAATGAGCCGTTTTGTTTGGACATCGTCGATGAGTAATCCTTCCCCAGTGATTTACTGACGGACCCAAAATATCCCTGAAATAATGTTTATGTCAACTCAGAATTTTATCATTTTTAATGGCCAGTGAGCTCCTCGGAGTTGAAAAGGTTTTTACTTAGTTCTTGTTGGTTTAGTAAAGCATTTGTAGGTATGACAAAAATTGTGTTTATGTATCATGGTATAAAGAAATTACTAGCGTAAGCAACATTAAAATAAACAGCTAATGCAAAGTAGAACGTAAAATTAAATGAACACTACAAAAGTAATTATTAAGAGAATCACTCTACACATTTTCCATTTTCAATCTGGATTTTAAAAATACTTAATAAAAGACAAGATTCTGCAGAATAAACAATATAAACTAAAGAAATTATTATATCGACAAGGTCATAAAGAAACTCAATATCAATTTCAGGAATATTTATCGAATGCAAATTAGTGGAACGCAACATTACTGAGAAGAAAACAAAACATAACTACAAAGAGTAACGCTCGTATTTATTACCCTTATCTTATTTGCATGCAATTCTGTATATTGCTGTCCCCAACATACACCATAAGCCGTGGCTTCCGACTTGTTTATAGAATATTCGCTCATAAACATGCAGATTGCGGATGAGACGCGTTTTTATGTAAAATTGGGGAAAGGGGAGCAGTTTTATTTATTAGCCTCTTGACTCCGCGGCGCGTCACGAGTGACAGAACAGTCGCTTGAGAAATTGGTCGTAGTTCATATCGAGATTGAGCGAACATACTGCGAACATGGGGGGAATTTAAATCTTATTTTGGCGCGACAAACAAGTGAAGGAACTGATCCGGAGTAGTACTGTGAAGTGTTAAAGTCATACATTGTTCCTTTGAGGAAATGGAATGGCGCCATTTATACTGTATAGCTCTATCACTCGATCATACAAAAACAATAGCGACACATTTAGTGGCGCAGTGGTTGAGCGGTCGACTGCTGCGCTGCGTGTCGCGGGTTCGATTCCCGCACGGAACAAATATTTGTATGGCCTACAGATAGTTGTTCCGGGTCTGGCTGTTTGTGTACCTACGTGAGTTTATATATGTTTGTAAACGCCCACCCACGACACAGGAGTAATTCCTAGCGTGGGGCAAAATTTTTACAAAAAAAAAATGATGTTTGCAATATCTATATTATGTCATTGATTACATGTCTCAAGGAGCTCTAATAATAAATTAAATTAATTATTTCTCGATACCGGTGTACAGTTTTTGTTCTTGTAGAAGGATTTCAAAATTCAATTTATCCATACTTCCATACCTAATATTATAAATGCGAAATGTGTTTCTTGTGCTATTGAACCGATTTTGACGAAATTTGGTTCAAACTAAACTTGAAGCCTAATATAGGCTTATAGACTATTCCCAAGGCTATTATCTGCGACTTCGTCCATATACGCGATAATCGAGAGTCACGTGGACAAAGTCCTGGGCAAAAGCTAGTATGTTTATAAAAATGACGAACCGAATATGAAATGTGATAAGTAGATCAAGTATCGTGACCTTGGTCCCCGAAGTTGTCCACATGTGGACTCAGTAATCATTGCGCTGGTAGTCGTTACAGCCAATGGGTTGATAGCCAAGAACCTCGATCAACAACCAAGGAGGCTTACACTCCAGAAGTCTTCTGTTAAATCAGGAGCTTAATTTAAACGAAAGACTTCTGAACATGGCCCTCATTGCAAGGAGGTTTCTCTCTCTGGAGCCCGACCGCTGGTAGCTTGGACCCTGGTCCTAATACCGAATAGCCACAATTTCTTATATTTTAAATGTTTTTTAATACTTCATATTTATATTGACATGACAGCTATTTTAATATAAGTACTGACGCCAGCACATCGAACTACCCCAATCTATCTCTCCATCAAATTTCTTTGATAGTTTTTCAACTTTACTACAAAAGAATAAGGTTCATGTTCCATTGGGAAAATTGGACAGTTTAGTATAACTTGATGTTCAGGCGTCTGTACATTGAATGCAGATGCTGCTTGTATTGAGACTCAACATCGCTTTCCCAATGAATATTTTCCTACATTTTCATTGCGACAATAATTTGTAAGTTCTATTGCCCATACTCATGTTCCCTGGGCACAGTTTCAAGTCTAGAACTCATTTAGTCGAACGATTATCGGTCCTGCAACAGATGAGCCCGACCGTGGTCACCACATTTATGGTATTATGTTTTCCTATTGTCGGCCGAAGGCAAGCTTAGCTGCACTGGATTTTATACGAAGTTATTAAGTAAACAAATATTTTCTCTGTTAATAATATTATGGATCTAGTTCCTAGGTGGAAATTTTGCTGAAGGGTATTTTTATTAGTAAACTTTCTTAATTATATTCTATTTTGAGTTTTAGGTATACTCATGAAAATTAAATTTATTTTTAGCATTGTTGTTATATTATTACTAGTTTTCTGTAAGTGTCTAAGTGCCAAAATTCAAGTAATTATTTATGTCAAAACATAAACGGACGTATTATTTATAGAAATCTTTCGTATAATTCGTGTCTTTGCCTTAATTATTAAATAAGAATATCATCTTCCCAAACCATACTGTAAACACTCCGTGTGGTTCATTATAATTATCTACAAGTAGTGTGCTACGCACATGCTGTGAAAAAAAAGAAAGTGCTACGAGCATGCTACGAATGTGCTACGAGCAGCTACGAATCGCGAAAGGTATCATAATAGATATAAAGTCAAAGTCAAATACTATTTTACCATTATATTCTGTATTGTTTACTTGGTATTGATACATCACAAATCTTTATTTGATAGTACACAAACAAACAAACAAAGTCCAATAAAACCAAAATAATATTAGGTCCTTGTTCAATAAACACTGAACAAATAGTTATAGTTTCTATTTTCCAGTTCGTGATTTCCGTCCCGCACGAAGGATATAAGTAAACGACAAATATTGTGTCCACAAAATGTCCTACACACAATAAAAAATAAATATTAAAAAAATATCTGTCCAGTCTACACAACTAAAAATAGGTCGAGGGTGTTGACAAAGGTGGCCAAGGGATAAAGGACGCGGGTACGAAAATAGTTACTGTAAAGCTACGCTAGTTCAGTGAAATTAAATAAGATTAGGGTTAATCAATCGGTATTTTGGCCGCATTTACTGCGAATTATAAGTTGGTAGACACCTACTTATTGTCAGTTTTTAATAGCCTTTATTATTCTGAACCACTTTCACTAAATCGAGTTGTACTAAAACCCCATATTTTTTTCATTTAAGTAAGTATAATAAAGACTGCTTATTGCTCTTAAAACTATCTTTCCAGCAAATAATTGAGCAATTTTTTTCACTGGGAACCTCAAGTTTACCTTTTTTGCTACTTTGAACTGGTTGTTGTAATTTAGTTTTCATCTATATCGATTCTCTATAGTTTCAGCTATACTTTGATGTAGCTGCAGTAGTTTGCTAGATAATAAGCTTTTAGTTGGGGTGCTTTCCCGGCGTTTACGCGACGGCGCGTACTCAACGCGGATGGGGTCAACGCTACTTCGTCGTTTCACCGGATATCAGGGTTATCGAATATGTAAGGGAAAATACGCTGCAGATCGGCGCCGGCGGTCAGAACAGTCAAACACAATAGAACACCCAACCTTACACGCACAACAGATAATGCGTTAGTACGTCGGGCATACTAACTACGATACGATCAACGTATCTTCCATCAGATGTGCGTCAACCATTAAGGTTTTTTTTTTCAGCCTGTATCTTCCCACTGCACCCCCCTCTCTACCCTCCTTCCACTTCTCTCTGTCAAGGACTATTTGAGGCCAGTCTTTGTCAAAAGATTCTAGATCATCTCGCCATATCCGCCTGGGCCTGCCGCGATGTCGCTTGCCATGAAAAGGGACCCATTGGATCACGCGTCTGGCCCAATGATCGTCTGACATGCGGCAGACGTGTAACCAATACCACTTCAGCGTGACAGCTTTCCTAATGACATAAGCTATTTTTGTGATGGAACGATGGTAGTATTCCTAACCCGGTCTTGAAGATTTACACCCAGAATACTCCGTTCCATAGCTCTCTACCTTCTCTCTCCCTTAAGGTTAGCCGAACAAAATTGTCGCGACGATCGTGTATTCGCTATTCGCGCGACTATCGCTTTCTATTAGGACAGCGCCTAAAGCTCTCAATGAACAAGCCAACTCGAAGTACACAGGCCAAACTCCCCCTGACACGTTACGGATGAGACCGGGGTGATTAAAAACGTGACCGTCATCACTTGTCGTCCAACGCCCATAAGGGTTTTATCTACTGCGAGCCACCCCCGAAGCTTTGTTTATTTATTGTAACGAAACTTTCTTGTTTGATCGCTTTTATAATCAGCTGTGATTATGATGAAAATTTTACGGTAATGATGAATATTTTGTGGCGAATTTATTTTTGAAACATGAATATGTGACATAGGCATAATATATCGCATGTATGGACATGTCAAAGTAACCATTTTCCATTTTACACACGTTTAAGTCATAACATCAGTTTTACTGAAATAGAGTATGTTTACTGAAACAGAGTAAAGTTTAATATTAAAAGATATTAAACTAGCACTATACCGGCGACTTCATCCGCATCTTAAGGACCCCTAATCTTTTGTTGATAAAGCATTATTGTCTTTAGCGCTCAGGGATAACGTAGCTTCCTATTGATAAAAGAATGTTTGAAATCAGATGAGCAACTTCGGAGATTACCCCCTACATATAATAAATACAAACAAACATACTAATCTTACATTAAGTATGGAAAAAAAAAATGTTTGGTATTTAACTTCAAAAGGCTACAGAGATTCCATTTTATCAGTCAGTATTGATGGTTCAAGATACTCGAGAAAACAAAGAAGGTCGCAAACAGTGACAATAACATAAATCATTTTTGAGAACCATTAGAACAGTTTCTTGATGCATGTGAAGACAAATTGAGCTATAAAACCAAATCGTAACCCTACGAAGAAAAGAATCGCCCATTTTGCGTAAAATAGTGTAGATAGATAAAAACACTCGTAAAAATATTTTCGTTTTAAAGCTCTTTTGTGTATTCAAAAGTTTAGTTAACATAAATCACGAATATTTAAGTTGCATCTCGATATTCACCACTATTTTAATGAAATTTATTCAATAAATATAATCCTTACACTTTTAAGGGTACACACGGGTGCCGGTCGCGAATAACACCACCCCATTTCTACCCGTGGGTGTCGTAGAAGGCGACAGAGTGATATTGACCAGAGGTTCAGGTTCTGACTACCATAACACCTACTGCGATCGCCAACATGCATCAGGTAAGCATGGCGATTACAGCTGAACCCCCCCTCGGGGGAGACCTATGCTCGCCAGTAGACGTCTAAAGGTCGACATGATGAGGATAATGTAACTCCGTACAAAAAACCGCACAAAACTGCGCAATGCAAACAGATTTTATTGCAAACTACATTGTAAATTCGCATTGAAAAATCTCTATTGACACTGGGAGCAAGCCTGGGGATTAATCCTAGTAATATTTTACTACATGTTATTTTTATAATGTAACTAAACTTGGAAATATGAGTAGGGAATTTATGTGTTGTAAAAATGTTATGTGTGAGGCGATTGGGTCACGCACGGGGGGGCTATTCCGTCGGCTACGATTTTTATTAACTGTTTGGATATGTTGTGTAGCCGTAAAACTAAAACGACCCTTACGTCGATTGGCCATATTGATAGCAGACATCTTAGTAGCGCGAAATTTTTGTCGCACATATTAAAATTTGTTTTCAAGATAAGAAAAAACAATTAAATGTAGTTGTCCCATCCAAAAGGCAGTTTCGTATAAAAGACCCACGGGTGACCTCTTAAAAAAACACATTCATTGAATAATTATAAGAACGTGAAGAAATAATAATAATAATAATAATAAATAAAATAAATAAAAAAATAAATAAGTAAATACCTTAAATAAAAACCATTATATTAATAAAAATGTATAAATAAAAAATTAAATAATTTATTTCGGGTATCAAAGACCCATAACATATAATTTCTTTAATTTGACAAGAGGCAAGACACAAATTATCATAATTAGTTTGACACGGAGTTTAGCTCAAAATATTTTTCCATAGAAAAAAAAATTGTAATAAAATCAACAATATTGTGTTTGTATAAAACCACCCAGTTTATAAAACCACATAGCCGCTGAATTAAAGAAAAACATAGGACACGTTCGCCGCGTATCCCGCCTGTGGTTAATGTGTCAACCACGGGATACGGCACTATGCTTTTTGAAGCTATAGGTACACGATTATTTTTCCATCACTAGTGAAATGTTGTGTTGTGGTCTACGTTCATCAGTGGACGGCAACAGGCTAAAATGATGATGGTGAGCGAAATGTTTGTATCTTCTTAATTTTCTGGTAATAAACTTTTTATATAGCTTAAAACAACGAAAACATAGAACAACATTTCGAGTTTAAGAAGAGAATAGCAACTTTTCCTGGTGGGTTGAAAAACTTCGTAAGTAAATCTCTTCCGAACGAAATATAGTAAATCTTAAAAAAAATAGTTTATACAATTCCAAAAAAAGGGAGGGGGTAGCTCAAGAGGCGTCAAAAAAACTCGTCCACATCCCTGTCAGGGACACGTGCTCAACAGGCTGGCAGCGTTGCCACGTTGTATGGCAAAACTTTTCTTTGTATATACCTGAGGTATAGTAGGTAAGTGAACTTCAGCTTTAATTTAAAGGAATAACAATTCAAAAGTCCACCTCAATTTGGATATTTCAAATCATGAGTTAGGTCACACGATGAAAACTACAAATCGCATCGTCATTGTCACTCCCGCACAAAAAAGGACGAAACAAAACTCATAAAAACGATAGATGACTTTCGAATAATATATCTACAGGATGTCATATATTGTCTGGTTGCATTGTGTTGTTTGTGCAAACTGCCAATGCATCTCAATTATCGAGCCGTTGCGCTTCAAAGCAAAAAAGTGTATGATGTGTGATTTAATTCAAATTTCAACTAATTTTAAATACACACACAGTGGAAGGGACAACGTGACACAAACCTTTACCATGGATTTATGGAACTTTTTCGTTGGTTATGAAAATAAAACAGCGATTTCATACAAAAATGCGACATCTACACTGTCAAAAATGTACCTACAGTAAAGCAATTTTTAACTTTTTTTTTTTCATCTATTGATAGGCATACGTTTGACCACTATCTCACCTGATGGGAAGCGATGATGCGGTCAAAGATGGAACTCGCTTGCCTAGAAGTAACCTATTCACTCTTGCCTTAAAGACTCCCAGGTATACACTTCTATATACACGTATATACTTCTATACTCACATATCTATGCGCATAAGGTAGGTTATAAATCTGCCTAGCTTTTCCCAGCTATGTTGGGGTCGCCCTCCAGTCTAACCGGTTACCTATCATAAGGTCGAAAAATATTTAACCGAATTTCATTTCACCTAAAACTTTTCAACTTTTCTCGTTTCGTATTTTTTTACTTCATCGAAGTCACGTCTGCCACTGTATCAGTTGACCTATTATCAATTCACTTTTTTTCGTTGCTCCGACGTTTCATTTGGTCTAAAAACTTTTTTACCGAAGTTACACTTAGCCGCAATAAATTTGGTTCGAATATTCTTTATACCACTGTTTTAATTACCATATTTCACCAAATGCCTAGAAGTCAATATGTATGTCTGATATTGTGTGAATGATAACCGGTACTCCACCAGAAAAGAAATACATCGTTAAAGAAACAAAAAATCAAAAACTTTTGAAAATTAAAGACAATTTGAGTGAAATTTATTATTTGAAAGAGCTTTCAAAACTAATATATTTATACCACTGGCATTATATAGAGCTTATTACAGATTAGGTTCCTACTATTTTGTTTCATTAATTATTTTAATTTTTAATGGTACTTAATGAAACAGTTGATTATGAACAAAAGTGGTTTTAAGTGGTGGTAAAGATGCAAGCAGGCATGCAGCATGCAAGCAGGCATGCAGCATGCAAGTGGGCATGCAGCATGCAAACAAGCATGCAGCGTGCAAACAAGCATGCAACATGCAGCAAGCATTGTTTCTGTCACGGCTCCGGCGCTGCGGGGTCTGGGCGGCCCCACGCGAGCTTATCGTCGCAGATGGTTTTAACGCTCACCACCGCTGTTTCAGCTTGCTGGCCGGCTCCACCGGCCAGCCTCACCCACGGCGGCCAGCCTACAAACCGCCTGCTCCTCAGCTCGCGGGCCACCCCACCCCTCCGCGCCTACAAGTTACTTAAGTACACTCTAGGCGTAGGGCAGACAAGACTGCGTGAAATCGGTTTTGCAGCGATTCGTTTCTGTCACTAAGTTTTGTAACATATTGACTTTTTATGACACTTTTTAACTTAATGTTGAAAATGCTACCAAGTAACCGGCTATATATTTGTGATTAAATAATATTCCGTAAAATGCTGTTTCGATGTGGTGAAAATATGGCAAATGAAAAAAGTTCAAAAGAGGCTTCGGACAATAGGAAAAAGTTATTTTGTAAATCGGAGAAATATAGTTCGGTAAAATAATACCTATGATACTTCGATGATCTAAAAATATGTCAAATAATGCATATAGCAAAAAAAACGTCGGTCAATAGTTTTCGGTAAAACGAAATTCGGACAAAAATGGTTCGGAAACGTAATCGGTTCCCAGTCTAAACGGATACAAAAAAATTATTTAAAAATATATTGCCTGACTACGACTTTGAAAAAAAGCGATCATCGCGATTGATTGTACGATTTCGTCGATCGATTGAGATACGCGGAAAATTTTCTTACAAATTCTTATTTTTATATACTAAAATATAGCCTATGGCACTTGGAGATAAAGGTAGCTTTCTATTATTGAAAGAATTGTTGAAATCGAATGAGTAATACCTGAGATTACCCCCTACATACAAACAATTTTTTCCTCTTTATAATATTCGTATAGATATGTAAATATATCTACTTTATCCTCTACTTACCCTTTGGGGAGTACAAGCATAGGGTCATTATGTTATGTAAAAGAAGCCAAAATCTCGGTTTTTCGAAGCATTGTCTAAGTTACCACAGCTATTTTACGCAAATCAAACTTTCTGTTGACAAAATTTATTCATGACGTGATCCCTCGTAAATACATTTGGGACTTTATTGTCGTAATGAATTTGATATGGCTTATGAAAATATACTTATCTTTTACTCTATTACGTTAGTTTATTTTTAAATGTTTGTGTTACGACTTTTTGGTAGACTTGTGACTTTTTTTCTTAATTAGGCATGTACAATTGCGTTTTGGCAAGCGTAGTGTGGGACACCCTGCAGCACGATGGACCGACGATTTGAAGATGGAGGCTGGCAGCGGATGGATGCGGGTTGCCCAAGACCGGGTTGGTTGGCGATCTCTGGGAGTGACCTACGTTCAGCAGTAGACGGCAATAGGCTGATGTATATATAATATTATATTTTGTTTGATTTCGGCATTTGGACACGCTAAGAGCCCCGGACACTACCAGTATTGTCAACCCCCCGTATATTGTGTATTTCGAACCCCAATTATGACATTGCCACCTAATGTTTGGAGTTGATCATAAAACTTAGACATAAACGTTTGTTTTTAAATGCTCTCGAGCCAAAAGACAAGCAAGTACCTACTTATTATTTAATTGAGACAAATATATCTTCCTGACATTAACCGCGTTTTAGAAATAGTTTTGTTTGACAAGTATTTCAAACATTGGGCCAACCTTTATTACTCTAAAGCCTAGAGTATTTTAAACATTTTAAACCAATTTTGAATGTCTCACAGAAGCAAGAACCGAAAGTAAAATCCTAAGGAATCGTTTGAAAAATCCTAGTAAAATCAGTTTTCTTTTAAATTCTTTTCTATTGTCTAGTGCAGTACTGCGGAGGTGAAAAGCTCGAGCTAGCACATATTTCTTCAAGCTTATTTCACCTACTGGCTTTATACAAAATTGATACAATAAATCGGGAACTAACCCACTAGGAGGCAGGCGGCGTGTCTCTCTGCGAGTACATGCAGATTTCAACGTTTTGTTCTTTGCTTGCGGTCGCATTCCACGATCAAATTGAAAATTCCGACTCTATGGTGCTTTATGGGACTCGTGTAACTACACTGAAACTCGTAAAGTCGATGCACATCTATACATCTTCTATACAAATAAATAAAATTGAAGTGTCAGTTTGTAATGTCAACATAACAGTTTTTTACTAAATGTAACTATACGAAAGTATTTACGTTATTTATATCATAAATTTTTTTTTTTTTTTTTCTGTCGTTTGTCTCTTTATTCCGGCTAATCTCTGAAACGGCTAAACCGTTTTCGACGAGCCTATCACTGGCAGATAACTATGTTTTAAGGAGTAACTTAGACATGTATTAAAGAAAAAAAATAAGGGACCCGCGAAAATAAAAATTAGGCTGGTAACCGACTACCACGCAGACATGCAATCGCGGGCATCAGTAATAAATATAAAATGAATAGATTCCTTTTTAACCCCCGACGTAAAAACGACGGGGTGTTATAAGTTTGACGTGTCTGTGTGTGTTAGTCGGGAGTGTTCTTAGCTATGTTTGATGAAAATCGGTCCAAGATGGCCGCCGCTACAAAATAGCTAATCACATATTTTTTCAAAACTCCATCAATATGGGTATCAAATGAAAGGGCTTTACTAGTAGAATACTTTACACTATGATACATTTCAAAGCCAAGCTGACCGGCACCACAAAATTGCGAATTACATTTTTTTTTTTCACGTCTCCCTCAATATGGATATCAAATGAAAGGGCTTGACTAGTAGAATAATGCATACTGTATTGAAAGGGAATGAGGAATATTAATTAACTAACGAAATTAAAACTAAAAACTTGAAAATTAATTTTATAAACTCTAAGGGCCAAAGCACCGGTTCCCTGCTGTTTAAACAGCCGGCTGTTTAAACATAGGGTAGACTGGGTACGATTGTGCCAATTGGACGTAGTTACGCAAAAAGAATCCAATCCACACTTTTTCCAAAATTGAATTATATATACCAAACGCATTCTCAGGGTGATATCTTTAATCTCAAAAAAGACCCATGTGACGAAATACAACTTTAGACGTATCTACAACTTCTCAAAACCAGACTAAATTACATTTAAAAACTTTCAAATAAAAATTAAATAAAAAATTTAAAAAACCCCCAACGCAAAACATAAAAGCAATTACTTAAAAAGTAAAAAATAATATCTTTTGTTGAGCCATCAAATGTTTGTTCGTTGAAACGGCGCTATAATGTCGCGGCGGGGTACCGCTAAGTCAGCACTAGCTAAATAGGTACAATAGCGAACTCATGGATTTGCAATGAGATTTGACTTATGCGGTACCCCGCCGCGACATTATAGCGCCATTTTAACGAACAAACATTTGATGGCTCAACAAAAGATATTATTTTTTACTTTTTAAGTAATTGCTTTTATGTTTTGCGTTGGGGGTTTTTTAATTTTTTTATTTAATTTTTTAAATTTTATATATTACTTTAAATTAAATAAACGTTTGTAAAATGGTAGATGTGAATGACAATGATAAAATTAAGAAAAATAAATAGCAGACAATTTAAAATTACTTAACTGACAGCTTAAAACACAACATGTTTTTGAACTAAATAAAAAGTGTAAATGGTATTTTAATAAAAAAAAATATTCTCGTGAAAATAGTTTTGAAGCCTGAATTACTTTGATATTAGTATTTTTGAATATCTCACAGCATCATTTATGTATGAAAGCTGTATATTACCATAAAAAAAATAACATTGTCTTCGAGAAAAAACAATTTCGCCTCCAACTATTACATCGCCGACCACAAATTGATAATAAATAAAACCGCTTAAAAACTTTTAATATGAGGAAAGAAATTTATTCACGGAGAACATGTCCTATCAAAATATCTCGGGCCACACGTTATGTCGGCACATTCTTCTCCTAAATTGAAATTCTCGAACGCTCCCTTCGCAAGTGGGACGGGTTCAGAGCCAAAAGACAAATACTTTGAATGTTCGATTAATGTGATCAAATATCATCTTTTCTTTAACGGTTTATTTTATTAAGCTTTTTCAGTTTTTTTTTTTGCGGCTGCCCTTTTTTGCTTAATCTAATATTATATTGCTCAAAAGAAAAATGCGGCAAATTGGTTTAGTAAATTCTTAATAATAGTAGATTAATAAACGAAACTACAAAATAAAGTATAATAAAAGGGTTTGCTATTTATCTGATGTTTAATAAAATTGGGTGAACTACAAAATTAGATCTTAAGGGTTATTATGGACGCTTTTTATTAATGTTTAGATTAATAGAAGGGGTTTTAATTTTACTTCAACATAAGTACCTACCTGAGTGATGAAATAATAAGAATCTAGGCAGGTATTTTAAAAATAAGAGAGAAAGAAGTTATTTTTCCTTCTTTATTTTATAGATACTTTTTGATATGAGAGAAAAGGTTGTTTTATTTTTCTTGCCTCGATTAAGTTAAAAATCGTAAAATAATACAGTTAAAATCTCCATTCATTGGTTTTGTTACAACTATTACTTTATTCCAAAAAATTACCGTTTTCCTTTCTATTTAAAACTCAGCATATTTTTAGACATGTCCATCAATGTTTCATCGCGACATTTTTTCTTCAAATCCAAAAAGATTGCTACAACATTAATTTAAACAACAGTATTTTATTTCATAGGACGTAACAAAAGTAAAATATATTTACATTATACAAATATATATACACAAATATCAGTATAAATGGCATATGTCCAGCATTAGACTTTTTTGAGTTATAGATAATATGACAATGATTACATCCAAAAAGTGACTACCTAATTTACGGATTTAAGAATAACATAATAAACATTATTAAAAAGAAAAGTATACTTCTGAAATTTACGAGTGTAACATTTTTTTTACATAAGAAAAATATATCCATTGAGAAAAGGAATAGGTAGAGTACATCATCAATAATGAAAACCAGCGAAATTGACTATTTTATATATTTTTTAAATCACAGATGACGTCAGCAGTTCCAAATTCGAAAAAAACAAAAACATACCGCCTTAAGAAACACACTCAATAAACGTCCTCACAAAGGGATAAGAAAGGATGTGTTTTGTGCCAAGTGCTCATGATTGTAAGAAAAAGGAGATTCTATACCCTTGTACATTGATCTGAGTGGGAACGTACGGCTTGTTTCGTAGAACAGTCTTTGAGGCGGTCGGGCGGACGAGCCTTTGAACGGTGGCTCGGGTGCATTTTGATAGCGGTATCGATTTTAACAGTGAAAAGATTTTTACTTTATTTCTTTTAGTTTCCTTCGGTGTAAGTGTGCGGCTTTTATTCGAGGCAACATTTGCTTATGTAGTATATGGATTGTACATACATTTTTTTGGTTCAACTTAATTATTTTTTCTTGAAAAACTTTACAAAAAAGTGGTTTTTTGCCATTACGCTGCCGCAGGTTGTACTTGGAATTTCCGGAAAAAAAAATTTTTATAAGTTATTGAGTCCCGAGTCCTTTTAGAGTTTTTCATACTATTTTTGCGAGAAGGGCTTTTTATTCCCAGTATAGCCCTTTTTCACTTACGCTTAACAAATAAATCTAGACATTTTGCTACACATTCAAGTGGTCCCTACGCACTACTTGATTAGGTACTGCAAACAAATTAAGAAAAACAGGCGTAAAATAAGATTTAAAGAAACCTTTGTTATCTGTAAATGCTTGCAACTAATCAAATCGTATAAGTCACCCTCAAACATAACTTCCTTCCTACGAAGTGGGGTGACTATGAACCCCATTTTTCATTCTCTCTCTATTTTGAATAAAATTGCTAAAGGCAAGCTAACGGAAAGCAATAAATAATAGCATAGCTTCCGCATACATTCTAGACTTGAACTTTTATAATGATATTCTCGAATATCCATACATCGAATAATTTACTTTTCGTTTTGTTATTATTTTTTTATTAGTTTTGTGCGGCTGTGGTATCACTGCGACCAGAGCTGGTCTATTGTGATCGCCGCTTGTGTTGGTTAGAGATCGCCACAAACCCTGCAGCTGTGATGAACTGCAGGATCTGGTTTGGGGCGATGTCCATTAATTCATCCGGGCTTAGCAGGTATTTGCCCAGATGATTGTTGCGCTTGTGCATTAGTGCTCCGCATTCCCCCAGAAGGTGAAGTGACGTATCATGAGCCTCATTACAGCGTCTGCAGGTTTGCGTATCACTTAACCCCAAGTGGAACATGTACTTGTTTAAGCAGCAATGTCCCGTAGTGGCTCTAGCTACAATGCCCAGGCTTGGTTACTAAGCCTTCTGTCATAGGCTTTGAAAAGTGCTTTTTTCTTTTTGTTACTAGCCAGACTGTTTGGAACGAGTTATTTCTCTTGACGAAGAAAATTTCTCGAATAGAAAGATGAAGCAATTATTCAGCTTAGTCATGCATTGTATTTCCGCTCATTAGGTGTATATTTATTTAATTTACAACGGCTGGGGGCTGACGATAAGCTCCGGAGCGTGCGCCTCTGTGACTTCGTCGACTGAATAACAATGCAAACGGACGTCTAAAATGCTGCTCCTCTGTTATGCAAAAGAAACGAGAAAATTGTATTATCTGGCGATATCGTTACATTTTAGCGGCGCTGATCTGGTTGTCGATGATAAATTGAAAAGGAATTTGCGTAATACAGTTTATGGTTAGAATTAATTTGATGTTTTGAGGTGTCAATGACTGGCACTTTTTGAATGTAAACATAGCAAATACTAGTATAAATTCTTAGAATAAGTAGTGTTTTTCACAAAATAGTTCAGCGAAGAAAAATCTTAACGTAGATACCTACCTACCTATGAGTATGTTTTAGCTTTACCTTCTTTGTTCTTCATAAACTCTTAGATAATGAAAACTAAACATACGTGTAGGCACTCAAGCAGAAAATGCCAGACAGCAGAAAAATCCCGCAATGTACCTGGCGTGAAAAACAAACCCTCGCTAATCATGTGCCGAGGCAAATACAATTAACTCAAATTAAAAGCGCTTTGTTAATAAACAGAAGTGTAACAACGTTAATCTGAGAAACAATGAGATTACGAGAATATTTTTCAAACAATCCAGGGGCCGTATTTACGACGTGTTAACGCCATCATTGTTCCGTTGCGAGAATGAGATGGTGCTATCGGCCATGTGTAGTTCTGTCTCTCTCTGGCACTGGAAAAATTATGGCATTAACACTTTATAATACGGCCCCTGGCCTTATAACTTTGTCGGTGGCGAGCCGTTCGCGCATACTAAAACAACGTGCGGATTGTACCTGCGTTGAAGACGTGGAATTTTCATTTGCTAAACGTTTATTATTTGCTTTATTACAAAAAGTGTCACGGCGGCTTGGTTCTTGTATTATATTATGAAAGCGAGAAAAAATTAACAAAAGTAGCGTTGATAATTAGTTAATAATTTCTAATATTTAAATTAATCCTTAAACAGTTTTCATTTCTAAAACGTTTTTTCTTTAAAAACCTAGCCTTTATTTTACTAACTTCAATATAGGCTTAAACAACTTCAATCCTTTATAAAACAATTCTTTACATTTGGCTGAACATCGCCTTTTCACGAAATTAATTCAATTATAATAGTTAGATAAATACTCGTACCTTTGTACCTAGGTTCTTTATAACTAAAAAATACGTAATAAACCAACTAAAGCTACTAAATTCATTTCGAATTGTGTGAACCCGTGTACAGCATGTTGAGTGGACCCACGTCATAGGAAAGAGCAAAGTGGCCCGATAACCGCCCGAAACCGCGGCCTATCGTTTTTTGATAACATCACTTTGCCCAACTTGCCATCTGACGGCCATTAGGTACGGGATATTGAAAAAGTGAGCCTCGTCGATCGACGCGGTATGTCCGTATTTGTGACGTCATATGTTAGCACTTATAACACGACAAGATGGTTGATGCCTTCTATTCGTTTCGAAGAATTTTGTATCTTTTCATTGTAGTTATAAAGTCAATTTTCACCTATTACTTCTAGTTAAAATCCCAGATATTTCTACCTGTTTACCCAAGAACCCGAAATTATTGTATCGATAGCTTCCCACTTACTAAAGCTGGGAACATACACCTTAATTACTTGGTCGAACCTGATAGCTGCAGTTATTTGGTCGAACATGATGGCCGCAATTTAGCATGTTTAGCATGCATTGGCTTTCACCAATATACCATGGTATAGTTTGATTTTATAACGCTTAAATATTTAAAAGACAGTACCCACGAGAAATAAGTCGATGAAATAATTACAATAGTTTATTTCAATTTATTTCCCTAATAACTGAAGTTATTTTTAAGTGATTAAGTGGAGTGTTCCTTGTTAGATGTTGAGTTAATGATTCAAAAATATAATTATATGTATATCCGTATATTTTAATGCATAAGTCAGATATTAAAATCTCATGTTAAACAAAAAAATCCAATTCACCAGAGAAATTGCTCAGCTGAGTTGCAAGCCCAAAAAACCTTTTGTATAAACGTATAAAAAAACCTCAAAGCTTGGCCACCCTGCCGCAGTTGCTAACACAATAATAGTCGGCAAATTGGTTTGTTATCGATAAATATGTGGCTAACACGAATCACGTATAGTCCGGGCAACACATTATTTTCTTTATAGGTCAATTTTGCTAATAATCAGAAGGGGAGGATTTACTGTCTATCGCGATTATGTTTACGATTAGAGATGTTCTGTGTTAAGAGTTCTTTAGGAAGAACGAATTTTTTTTAAAGAAATGTTGCCTCAGTTTTGTACTTTTTGCTGTATCGTGGGTATATAAACTCACATACACTAACAGCCAGATACAGAACCACTATCTATAGACTATACAAATATTTGTTCCGTGCGGGAATCGAACCCGAGACACGCAAGGCGGCACCCAATCGCTCAACCACTGTGCCAATCGTGTCGTCGACAACTATTAGGTAAATGTCAGATGAAAATTACGTCTCGTAATTTTGCCATGTTTAATTTTGACAATGTAAACGCGGTTGAGCTGAATGGGCTGATCCACGCGTCATGTTCGTGAACGGGCGCTATCAGTAGAGCTTAGTCAACTCTTAACTGCCATGATGCCAGGTTGTGTCTTGATTCTTTTTTTTTCATGTTTCGTATTGCTCTCTATCTGTATTGTTTTCACATATACTTAGAAGCAATAAGAATAATGTATTGTAATCAGTATTTTGTAAAAAATTGTTTTAAAATAGTTTCCGTCAAGTTTCTTGCTCGTTCTTCTGAATAGAGACCAACCTACGTTTTGGAATGAACGACTAGCTTCAAACTTCTGACTAACTGACCGACTCCTTGACAATTAAAAAGTGCCTGTAAATGGTTTCATTGAAATAAATGCTTTGACTTGTAGACGGACGTATGTTAATTCACATTTATTGTCTATAATACCTAATGATATATTATACGTAGATGCGTTACCCGAGCTCAATAATGGCGATATTAAAGCAAGGCAATTGCCGGGGTTTCACTAAGTCACGTACCACCCAGTGTCGCGGCTATACGTCAGTATCGCTCGTAATTCACACTTAGCTGACGTAACAAAATATGTATGTTTATCTTTTTCTAACAGGTATACGCTGTATGCTTCTGTCCCTTTCTTCGCGCTGTATTTAATTGTATGTGCCTACTGGTATGTAGATATAAAAGTTTGCGCCGTTTTAAAGTGCACTAATGTTCGTGTATGACGCGTCTATTTATAATACGTCTTTGATAATACCTGTAATTTTGAAAGCATCAGCTCAAAAACTCAATGAAAAAGTTATCATTTATTTGTTAACTAACCGCGTAATTCAAAGTAAAAATGATGACCTGCAAACTAATCAAATGTGTCAAATTATTCCTCAAACAAAACTACAAATAAAACTCTATTAAAATGATTATTTTAGAGTAGCTAAAAAAGTGTACCATAAAACATAGCCAAAAACAATAAAGTAGCTTTTTCAAGTACTTCCAGATGGTAATCTCTAGAAGTACTGGTTTGATTACTTTTTTTTTCTAAAAAACTATATCTCATAAAAACTAATTTAAAACCTCTTTAGTTGTCTAAATATTATCTGCCTAATGGTTTTTGTGTACATACACCTTATCGCCTTTTACTATTTTTTTTTTAATTCTTTATTTAAAGAGCTGATTCGCTAAGGCGAATATGTTGCTCTGTAATAACATGCAATACAAATGATCTACACTAGTTACACAAAATTAGTTTTATACACATCATTCTATAATACTAATTATCTATCCTTCGAACCACACTTAACAATGTGTAGTAGTATCTTTATCTTATCTGAAGTCGGACAAGCTAAATATGAATTACATAATCCAATGGAACTGCCGCCAAAGATTAAACGTCTTTCCCTCTCATTTCGAACACATTCCATCAAAATATGGAATGCATCCTCTTTCCGGCCACATATATTGCATAAAGGCGAACTCACATTCTGCATGAGGTATGCGAACCTATTTAATGGTATATGTCGAGAGCGCAATCGTAACAGTAACACGAGGTCCGGCCTACCTAGTAAAATATTATCTATCCAAGGTGAGTTTAAGGGGTGCGGTTGAATGGTCTTGAACCAGATTCCTTTTTCTAGGGAACGCTTATCAACATATTCTTTCCAAAGATCGCGACACTTATTTTTAACTAGCCCTAGACTATCAGTATAAGTGGGTAGTAGTGGAAATTCAACGCCATCACTAGCCGCTTGTTTATCCAACAGATCTGCTGTTTCATTGCCACTAAATCCGACATGAGATGGAATCCATTGCAAAATAACAGTCTTGGAACGAGAAATGTTCAAAATCGATCTTATAATTGCGTAGGCAAACCACAAAATATTTTATTTTTATTCCTTTTCTAGTTCTCGTTACATTGACCTTTCAGAAAAAAAATACCGTTAGTAATAATTGGTAGCCAAAGTCTCTTGTAAATGGATCAAAGTCGCATTAAAATTCGCTTTGCGGCTTATGAATTATTATCGCCTTACCCATTGTACAAAAGTTGGCAAATAAGATTTTTTGAGTTCAGATTGTTGCCGCATTTGACGATCTTCTCGGAAACTCCTAGTTGTTTTTTTTTAGTATCGTAGCAGAGTAAAAAAACAAACCTTTTATTAATAAACCTACAGATTATACCTGAATCCTATTTGGGTATATTGTTCCCAAAATCCACCTTAGGGATATCCACTAGTGTGGTGGAGCCACTATCTACTAAGAAAACACCAGATACTTCTAAGATGACAATTTAATAATAATATTCTAAACTACATATACTTTTCCCGGTAACGAAACCATAGCGCGAATTTAAATTGCACAACGCCATCTATCGAGCGATGGCGTACTAAAACCTGTAATATTATTATAAAAGCCTTAACATTCCCGCCCACTAAGGACAACAGTCCTTAAACTAATATAAAAATCGCTAAACTAAACATATTGTATCCATAACTAAAACTAAAAGTAATAAACAAACACACGTGCTACACAACATATTAAATATCCATTGTTGTATATCTTAAAACAAACCAAAACAAAACTTAAGTATCGCTACTCGCTAGTAGGTAAAACACAAATTTTTGATACAGGCCTCTTTATAAATGAGTTCTTATATCGTAAAGTAACTACTCTAGTAACATTGTCGACGCCAGAATGTTTTTTTTACAATTTTGCCCATTAACCACCTGGCAGGTGGTAAATCTGGTTCTTTAATCAAGACAACATCACCAACTTCTGGTTCCGGTGTTAAGCGATTCCACTTATGCCTATGCATCAATCCCGAAAGATATTCTTGTGACCATCGTTTCCAAAAATGTTGCAACATACGTTGACACAGTTGCCATCTTCTTAAAGAACTGAGCGTAGTTTGTTCATAATTACGTTCAGGAGGCAAAATCAAAGGTTCCCCTACAAGGAAGTGACCTGGTGTCAAAGGTGATATTTCATCCTGATCTTCCATGTATGATATTGGTCTAGAATTTAAACAAGCCTCAATCTGAGCCAATTAAGTAGACATTTCTTCAAACGTTAGTGTGGAATTTCCGATAATCCTTTTCAGGTGATGTTTAGTAGATTTCACCCCCGCCTCCCATAAACCTCCAAAGTTAGGTGCATGAGGTGGAATAAAATGCCACTGAGTTCCGTTAGTTGCTAACCAATCTGAAATTTCCGCCAGAAAATTTGACTTTTCTTCATTAAATAAATCCTTTAACTCTCGTGCCGCTCCCACAAAGTTACAGCCGTTGTCACTGTATAAGTTGCTGCAATGACCTCGCCTTGCTACAAATCGTTTATATACCGAAAGAAATCCTTGAGACGTTAGGTCACTGACTGCTTCCAAATGGATTGCTCTGGTCGACATACAAATAAAAAGACATATGTAGCCTTTATATGATTTATTGCCACGACCCTTTGATACTCTAATGTTGATAGGTCCAGCATAATCTACACCACTAAATGAAAACGCTCTAGTTGCTGAAACTCTTTCCACTGGTAACTGTCCCATCAATGGATTTTTATTAGGCGCGCGATAGCGAGCGCATGTAACACATTTACGATAGTGAAGTTTAACTAAGTTTTTTGCTCCGATTATCCAATACTTAGAACGTGCATAGTTTAACATAAGTTGCGGACCCCCGTGCAACGTTTTCAAATGTGCATCTGCCACTATAAGTTTTGCTAAATGTGCATCATGAGGAATTATAATAGGATGCTTTCTATCCTCTTCCACCTGAGCAAATTGTAGCCGCCCTCCTACACGAAGCCTTCCGACCTCATCTATATGAGGATTTAAAGAGGTAAGTTTGGATTTCGTTTTTATTTTTTTACCATCAGTAATATCTTGTATTTCTTGCTTGAAATATTTGTTCTGACATTTCTTGATCATAACTTCTAATGCTTCATGTATTTCATCTTTCAAAAGGTAAGTATGTTTAGGTATTTTGTGTCTTTCTCTTTTCAGGAATCTTTTACAGTATGCTACCACTCGCAGCAACCTTGTCAGCGATGAGAATTTATCCCATATATCCTTATCATCTTCAACTGCGACGTTAACGAATTTAACCCTTTCTTCCAGGTTCGTCTTCAAATTCTTTGGGTTTATATATAAGATTTCCGAATCTTTCAACCATTTCGGCCCACGTATCCATAGCTGATGATCACTAATATCTGAAGGTTTTATTCCACGTGAAGCAGCGTCTGCGGGATTAAAATCTGATTTAACATATGACCACTGGTTTCGATCTAAATGTGATATAATTGTTGCTACTCTGTTACCAATAAAGGTTTTCCATCTGCAAGGATGATCACTCAACCATGCCAACACTACTTCAGAATCTGTCCACGCATGCCAATGCTGTTTAGGAATATCTAAAATTGTACCAACTTCAACAAGGAGTTTTGCTAGTAAAACTGCTCCACATAATTCCAATCGAGGTATCGAAACTTGCTTAATGGGAGCCACTCTTGTCTTAGCCGAAATCAGACTGACCTTTATATTTCCTTCACAACCAATCACTCTCAGGTACACTACAGCACCGTAGGCAACATTGGACGCATCACAAAATCCATGGAGTTCTACAAGCTGATTGTCATGTTGACAGTATATCCATCGAGGCAGTCTAAAATGGGTAAGTTGCGAAAAGTTGTCGCGATATGCAACCCACTCATCAAGTAATCCTTGCGGCAATTCATCGTCCCAACTTATTCCTGATAACCATAATTTTTGAATGAATATTTTAGCGCTTATTATGCTTGGTGCTATCCATCCTAGAGGATCGTATAAACGAGATATATCAGATATTACTTTCCTTTTTGTTACAGGTGCAGACATAGCTGGCAAATTAACTGCGTACTCAAATTCATCTTGAATTCGGTTCCAGGTAAGTCCCAATAGTTTATTTTTGCTTTTAGCTTTCTGTTCCTCAATCCCTTTTTCTTCCTCTAACCCTTTTTTATCTTTATTTTTCTTCTCAATGATATTCATTACAGCTTCACTATTGCTTAACCATTTTTGAAGTTCAAAACCCCCTTTATTTAATAAATCATTTAACTGATCATATATTTGTATTGCTTCCTTTTCATTATCACACCCTGACATAAAATCATCCACGTAAAAGTCTCTTTTAACTCTATCTGCCACCAGTGGATAATTTTTTCCTTCGTCTGTAGCTAATTGCATTAACGTTTTTATTGCCAAATATGGTGCTGATGATGTGCCAAAAGTAACTCTTAACATTTTATATTCCATGATATCTTTTTCAGGTGTATTTCGCCACAAAATGCGCTGAAAATCAGCATCATCTTTCTGAACACATACTTGTCTATACATCTTTGTGATATCTGCAGAGAGGCATATTCGGTACGTTCTCCAACGCATTATGATATGACGAAGTTCCGATTGCAAGGTAGGTCCCACCATCAGGTCATCGTTCAGTGATATACCATTCCTGCCCTTACAAGATGCATCAAAAACAATACGGACCTTAGTCGTGGTTCTATCCTCCCTGATAACAGCGTGGTATGGTAAGTATACTCCAATCTCTCTGTCTTCGCTATTAACCGGTCGCATATGGTTAAGCTCTAAATATTCATCAAATGTCCGTTTAAATTCATTTTTCAACTGCTCCTTCTTGACTAATTGTTGTTCCAGTCTTAGAAATCTCCTTAATGCTATTTCACGTGATTGACCTAAACAAACCGGATGCTCATCTCTGAAAGGTAATTTGACAATGTAACGTCCAGTTTCGTCACGTGTAGTTGTTGAAGCGTATATTTCTTCACAGCGCCTTTCTTCTTCTGACATCAACCTTTGATTTATCTGCGGCTCGTTTTCCATTTCCCAAAATGCCTTTAGAAAATCATCTGCTTCAACGTGCATGCTAACTATATTTGCAGAAAGCGACTGTGTTTTATTTGATCCCGTTAAAATCCATCCAAATATTGTATCTTGAGCCAGCAACGATCCTGATGAACATTTATGAAAACCTTCCTTTAATATTTCACCATAAACTTCTGAACCCAGCAACATGTCAATCTTGTTAGGCGAATGGAATCCTGGATCGGCTAACTTAATCTTTTCTAAAATAGACCATTGTTCTAGTAAAAAATCCCGAGGAGGTAATAACCCTGTTAATTTGTTTAAAACATAGGCTGTTACTTGGATGCTGCAGTCTGGATTGTTCAATGAATGAAGAATAATATTCGTTTTATTCTTTGAAACCACCTTGATTTCACCGCCCAATCCTGAAAAATTACCCTTGACTGCTTCACACTTAAGACCTAGCAACTGAACTGCGGCTTGCGTAATAAATGAAATATGAGACCCTTGATCAATTAAAGCGCGCAGCGGTATGAATCCATTGCTTGACTTTACATACACAATTGCTGTTGGTAACAACGACACTTGTTCAAAACCCTTTGAAATGTGTGAACTTCCCTGTATCATATCTGGTAATTGGTCATCTTGTAATACCTGATGTGATGCTATAGGCTCCAAGTTCGGTTGCGCACTACTGGAATGAAGTAATGAGTGATGTCGTCTTTTACAAATGTGGCAAGAAGTTGTACTTCGACAATATTTTACACCATGGTTATTGGCTAAACAATTAAAACATAACCGATTATCTGTAACAAATAAACGTTTTTTGTCATCATGTAAATTAATAAATTCTTTACATGCACTTATTTTGTGATCACCTTTACAATAAGAACAAGTTATTTGAGATACATGTAAACTGTTATTAAAACGAACCTTTGAATTCTGATTATCTTTAAAATAATTTGAGCTAGTTTTTGTATCTAAAAATTCTAAAGAATGAAATCTGTTTTGCAAAAAGGTTTGAAATTGTTTAAAATTTGGTAATACACTACAATTAAATGTTATTTCACTGACTTTAGATTCCCATTGTTTTCTTGTTTCTGTATCTAATTTCTGTGATACAATATAGATAACTATTGCATCCCAAGACGTAGTGTCGATGCCCAAATTCTTCAATCCCTGCATCATGTCTGTAGTGTTGTCCAATAATTGTTTGAGACTCGTTGCAGATTCCGTCGTAATATTGCGCAGCGAGAAGAACCGTCCAAAAATACTATTCACAAGAAATTGTTTTTTATTAAATCGTTGCTCTAAAATATTCCAGCATTGTTCATAGTTGTCATTGGTAATAGCGATGTGCCTCAACAACTGTTCAGCCTCTCCAGTCAAATGTCCCTTTAGATAATGCAATTTTTGAACATTATCAATGTCATCGTTGTTGTGTATCAAAGACACAAACAGATCCCTAAACGCTATCCAATCTGTATATCTTCCCGAAAATGTTGGTATTGTTATTTTTGGCAGTCTCACAGACGTTTTTACGCACTTATTCTCTGCGTTAGACTTACTTGATGTTGTTGAAAATCCTTTCATTCCGTCTAAAATTTCACCAAGTTCCGATTTAAAATCCAAATAGAATTCTTCCACTTCGTTGTGTATGTCCTTTTTAAAGTAAATAGAACCCGCAGATTCATCATTTTTTAAGATTTCGTAATGATTTTTAGAAAACTCATTCCATTTGTTATTAACAATTTCAATCCTGTTTTCGACATATGATTTTGACAATCTTTCTTTAGGACTCTTTTTGAAGTTAATTTTTGTTTTTTGTAGCTGCGATCTAATGTCTTCCTGTATTTTTATAAGTTCCATAATGAGGTTTTATTATGGAGATTGCAACACTATAATATAATATTTTTCTAAGTGTTTCAGTTCGTAATTTCTATGTGAAATCGAACATAGGTTCCCCGTCGGTTCACTTTTTTCGTAATTATTCTAAGTCCCAAAACTACAGTACTCACAGTTTGATTGCACCCTTCACAAATATACAACACTTGCCCTTCCGTCCAGAGATGCTGGTAGTTGCACTGCTCCTGCTGGTACCCATCCGTGAAAACGCCCCTGCTTGTCGATGCCCTGGGTACTGCCGTAGTCACCAGGTGCTTCAGATCCTCAACGACAAGCTCGGATGAGCCGGCTTGCAGCTCTGGTTGGACTCTTCAACTTCTAGCCTTGGTTATCCAGCTCTCGAAGGACCATGGTCCCAAAATCCACCTTAGGGATATCCACTAGTGTGGTGGAGCCACTATCTACTAAGAAAACACCAGATACTTCTAAGATGACAATTTAATAATAATATTCCAATCTACATATACTTTTCCCGGTAACGAAACCATAGCGCGAATTTAAATTGCACAACGCCATCTATCGAGCGATGGCGTACTAAAACCTGTAATATTATTATAAAAGCCTTAACATATATCTTATATATAAAAATCTTCTGTGCGTGTGTATGAAAGTGAACTCCTCCTAAACGGCTATAGCGATTTTGATAAAAACAATTGTGTGTGTTCCAGTGGATTCGAGAATGGTTTAGATTCACAATTAGACCCGCTAGGTGGCGCTGCAGTCGAGTTGTAGGATTTTTTTATTTTAAGGGCAGGACAACGACTGCCTGGCCAGCTAGTTTCCTATAAAAAATAAAAGGTACGTCAGTACCTATCTATTATCTACGCAAAATGCACTTCTGTTTAAATTAAGTGCATTTAGTACACAATGTTACTAATTAGATATTGCCAAATTATTAAAAATGTATATTAGGTTTCCAATTTATTCAAAACATAATAACATTATATATTCAGAAACATAATACAACTTCACCAACATTTGTATTGAAGGAAATATATTATTATTTTCTCTGTTAGCACACCCTAAGTAAAGATTTTTCGAAATTCGACCCGCAAGGATAGAAAGGTCTGTAATGCGTTCACGGACAGTATCGCCGGGTTGTTTATATTTATATAACTTTTGTCTGGGTTCACCTCCTCTCGCTCCATAATATCACATTTGTTCATGTTCACCCTCAATTTCTTTCCCACATACTTTGCTGAATCATTGAATCCTTTTTAGATGATCGTAGCTTTTGTATTTGTGTACACCTATACAGATGAACTTTAATACATTAAGTGTGTCGCACATTGGTGTAATAAGGACATTGTACAATCGCGAATGTTCGGCAAACGCGAGCCGCTCGCGATCCTTGCATGAAGTACATCACGAATTTAATTAAAATGTGTGATGTCAGTGCGTGCGTAACGAGCTTTAGCGATGTAGCACATAACCTGCAGTGATAACCCGGATTTACCAATGTACAAACTCTTAAAACGAAACATAAAAAATAAAATATCAATCGTCAAAAATATTCCCTCACTATTTATTGTTTCAAAATATAAAAGGAAATAGCAAAATCGTTGACTCCGTAAATAATAAATGACGACTAATGTAAACAAAGTACAGTCACGGCCATTAACATTACAGTTTTTATTCCTTCTCACTTTAATTGTTATACGGTTTATTCTACGGGCAGTTTCTTTTATTTATATAGAGCAGGTAATTCGTTTACCCGTGAGAATAGTTTCAACACGTGCCTGCGTCTAGACGAATTGACTGTAATGGACTTTGTGCCCGCAGTAGTAGCCCGTCGGTCGTATCCGTGTGTTTACACAAAGAGGGAAATATTTATCGAGAGAGGTTAATGTTGAAATAGGTTCTTGTTTTTTATTTTTTGGGTGTCGTTTTTTGAACACGGCTTGAAATAATCTTGGAGGTTTTCTTTGTAGGTTTTTAGCTTAGGTAAACACCATCAATGTACAAGTTATGCTTACCTTTATAAAAGGCACAGGCTCATGAACGAAGAGTTTATCAGGCGTTAAATAAATAAAGTGTGTTCTAGAAATTTTAATAATATTCAACAAAAAAAAGTTCATGCAAATACCATGAAAACTATTTTTTTAATCATCAAAATATTCGCCAAAGCTTTTCTAAAATAATTTATTGACACTATATTAGTTTGATAGTTCACTAGAACGTAAATAACCTATCGATGATCATAAATAACTATAATATTTCAGACTCATGGAGAGCAATGGCGCAAAAGTAGCAGACAAATTGTTTCGCGTCCACTTCGAAAACCATTAATTAACCTATTTTCTACCGTCACTTTAGAAACTGTAGCAAATAAACTACGAAAATGTGTAAACTGTTAGCTTTCGAATAGTTTGTTATCTATTCAACCAACTATTTATCACCATCATTTTTCGTTACATATTTTTCAAGTTAAATAAAATGTTGAGAAATGTTATTACGAGTACTAGAAAACGTGAAGATAATGAGCATATCCAGAATAGAATATTGTCTGATCTTATGCATTACTCCGCGCCAGGATAAAACTGAATAAATAATTTACTCATACGAAGCCTGGATTAATAATTCTAAAAAGAGAGCTTTCAGCCAAAAGCATTAATTAATAAACACTTCAAAAGTTGATGTAGCTTCTCAAAAATAGCAGCACAAAATCCTGAATACTTTTTCAAAAATACGCAAAGAATAGTAGAAATCTGTTCACATCAAAACTTGGTAGACGAGCGACCTCAGCAATTAAGTCACTCGAAATATTTAATGAACAGTGCTAGTTCCGCGCCGGAAATGACACTTAATCGGCTTAACTTCGCCTCAAAACTTACTCCGGGCAAACACCCCGCCCCCACACCTCACCCTCAAACCTACACTGCATCAAAGAAGTTGGAGAATGTGCAATTATGAGATTGTTTTAATTTAGAAACAATGTTTGTTAAAGAATTTCCTTCGAATGAGCTCTCTCAAACCCCAAACCAGAATTCTTGGTTTCTCCCCACATTGTTCCTCCGTTATTGCTTACTGTCGATCTTTAATTTATTTTTCTCTAGTTAACAATTTTGCTCGGATATGTTTGCGTTCACTTTGTTTGTTCCATTGTGCTCTTATACGCTTTGTTAACACAGATTATTAGTTTTGGTGTAGAAATAGAGAAGTTTTTGATGCAGCAAAAGCTACTAAATTGAAAAATGTACACCCTTTAACCACCCGCGAAGCTAAATCTACTGTTAGGAATTGGTTATTAGGACTAGATTATGAGCAAACAGAATTGATTTTGCTATAAAATCTTGTGAAACACATACCTACATACTTTTAACACACATAATTCACATCCACACGACACAGTAACAAACACACACACACACTAATCCCACCCACCCAGTCACCAGACACACTTCCTCACCTGTACACTCCCTTACCAAATTGTATGCTCACTCAAACATCCACACTACTGCATTTATTTACATAAAAATCATGTCACTATGTATAGAGAGGTCACTGAGTTCTGTAATACAGGTCTTTGAACCTAGCGCTGAATTCAGGGAATTCTTAAGAATTTGTCACTGTTTTATGTGAATAAAGATTTATATTTATATTATTATTACTATTTCTGCTTACGGAAATTAATTGATACCAGCCGTCCATTTATCGAATTTAGTTTTATTTTTTGTTTATTAAATACTAAGATACTTAAAAAAAACGAAGTAATTTTTTGTAAGTAATTGTAAGGCATTGCAAAGTAAACGATACCCAAATGGGAACTACAGCAGTTTCATATGAATAATGAATAAGCCAGACGAAATGTTTGTTTCTAACGGTAAGTCTGAACCTCTCTAAATATACTTGAACAACAATAACAAGGGTACAACATCTCGGAGACTTCGACGTCCGAAATAAAGTTTGGGCCAACATTTAACTAGTTGGAGCAAACAAATCCAGAGTGCGACTCTAGTGGCGCGAATTGCACTCGGGCTGTGGACCGGCCGTATAACTTCTTCGTAACGACTTCAAAAACGTCTAGGAAAATATTTGTTTTGCAAACCAAGATACGAGTACACAAGATCTGATGCCACGTCTGTTTAGATATATTGTTTGTGTGCCGCTGGCACGCCGGAACTTTTATTGCGGATGATGTTTTGTTTTGGAATAATAGTTTTTGAAAAACAAGTTTAGTGTAGGACAGTGTAAGAAACCAAGTGATTCCTAGTAAACATTGACATTACTATTAATAACGTGAACTAAAAATATTTCATGGAAATTCTAATATCACTACAATTAAAAATAATCCAATCCTCTATTATTTCCATTTGATATTTTATTTATTTATTCTATTATTTTCGATCTGTATGAGAAATACACGTCGATGACTCTTTATTATTGTATTATTAATTGTAAGTTTTGTATATATTTAATACTGATCTTAAGTTTTAAATAAAATAGACATAGCTTTTGAGTATAAAATAATCCTATTCTATTCCATTTTATTTTTTATTTTTATTTTATATTATTGGGATCTCCAACAAAGAATACACCTTACATGCTATATTATAAAGGACAAGAACATAAATCTATGTGCTTCCTTAATTAAAGGAGACCACATCATGCAATAGAAAACAAACAATTATTTAGTACAAGCAACAATTTAATTTAATGGATGAAAATTTACTCAAACCAAACTACCACCTCATTCCAGACTCGACTAATAAAAAACGAAACGTAAAGCTCGTAAAAGGAAGTCAAGTTCGAAATCTAATCTGCCGTCAGTACTTATCAAGTTGTTAGAGATAACCTCTGATTGAGATACGTCGACAGCCGTAAGTGGCGGGAATCGGATCCCCTCAGCGACAATAGGCGATTTACCCACTGATCCACTCAGTGATATCATAAGTCGATTCGTCTACGGCCTCGCTCGAGGTCCCTTGAACAAATGTATCGTACGTAACTGATTGTTCGTGTAATTTATTGAAGATGTTAATGTGATCCCCTCTTGACATATTGCTTACGTATTATTTTGTAAGAAAGGTAGTACTTGAATGGTTTATTTTTGGAATAAAGAAAAGGGTTTTTTGTTAACATAATGGTGATTGATCAATATTTGGTGTCTTAAAAATGTTATGTTGTGAAAATATTCAATGAAATGAACAACCTTACAAGTTTTGTTGAATACTAACAAACTTGTGGAAAATAGTTATGATGGCTACAAGAAAATAGCAGTGCAATAACTAAATGATAATTTTATAAGAATAACTTAAAAATCGATGAGCCTGGCATAGTCTAATAAGATTAAATGGCTCTAAACAAAAAGAAAGAGAAAGAAAAACTTAAAAATGTTAGGCATAACATGTAAATAGTATCATGCTACCACATGCCTATCATAACTTAATTTATAATTTACAGTGGATATAATTAAACCTTTGTGAAAGCAAGTATAGATGACAGAAAATATATTATTATGAACTCCTCATTATAAAGCAATAATAAGTCCTTAATTAATTTTTTTAGCTAACCTAATAAACATATCCTTAAAAAATATTATTTTTAACGTGACACTATAAGGTGACCACTGTCCGTCCGTCTGCCTGTCAGCGAATTGTATGTTTTAAAAGTAGAGCCTTAAAATTTTCTTTAAATATGTGTAGACACTTGAGAGTGTGTTACAATGGCCGCTATGACAGCAAACAATAAAAATTAAGTTACAAATTAAAGGAACCCCATACAAGATTTTTTTTTAAGATTTTTTTTTCGGCGTTCCTCTGCCAGCGTGCGGTTGACTGTTGTATCTTTTGAATCATAAAGGGTAGATACTTGAAATTTTCATAGAGTATGTACTACCATGACCGCGATAACGACAAATAATAAAAATGTTATAGGGTTAAATATTAAAGGCGTTATACAAGAAACAAGTATGAACATACGTTGTGCTCTACCTTTGGGCAACTATATTGTACGGTGGTACGGAGCCCTCCATGTACGAGTGCAACTTGTACTTGGTCGGTTTTTTTGTTAAACGTGAACCGCGATATCCGAAACTGGCGATTCCCGCGCTCTTTTTCTTTACATGACTGTCTTCAAACGCGGAGCGCGGATTGCGGGAAAATGTGTAGTTGCCCGTCGGAAAAAGTCCTGGCTACGAAATATTCGGGAGTGGACCGGAATCACGAGCGCCGTGAAGTGGTTCCACCTCGCCAGGGACAAGTAGAAAGAATCATGGAAAGATCCATGCATTCATTTGTATGAGAAAAAAATATATTTAGAGGATTTAAAATATTTTCCAATGTGATGAATACATTGCCAGCAGTAGGTTGATATACTAACCATATTTTTAAACCCAAGCATAATTAAAATATTACGAAATGACTTTTTAATTTCATCTCGATGCCCATTTTGTTTTTTAAACAAAAGAAAGTGACAAGCAACGTGGACGTGGACAAGTGTGTGGAAAAAAATAATCATTATTTGTGATACTATTTCCAATAAAACGATGCAATTTCAGTGTAAGAACTGCGAAACGGCGATTGTCAGTGTCACTATTACTGTTAGCCGCCGTTTCGTTCTGAAATAATGAGATTTTCGTTAAACAATTCACTTTTTTGCGGGGTTTTAAAAATATTGTAAATGCCTGAAGATACTCTTTAGGTACCCAAGAATATAAGAATTAGAATTTCAACTTCTCTAAACATCCTTATTTTTTTGTACAAATCCTGCCATGATTCTTTTCAAGGCTGATTTCTAACCTTCAGTAATAGCAGAGGAACAACAAGAAGAAGAGAGAACCGTCTTCAAACAAGTTCAAATACAACCGCTCGTTTTGCGCGCGGACGCCGCGCGGGTCCCAATAGTGTTTGAATGAGCACTTTTGGTCTTCTACAATTTAATCAATGACATCTTTGTTTAGAATATACCTATCACCATTTATTATCTTCAGTAGAAACAAAGGTTACAATAAAAAACTTATTTTCACACCACCTGCTTGACAATGTCAAATTATATGTCATGCAAACCTAACCTAAAGTATGTCATTTAAGACCTGAGGTCTAGCAGGGCAATAATATTGTACTGAATTTCATTATGACCCGCTGGTCCTTAATGTGATTTGAATTTGGAACATAAATTAGAAATCGCATACGAACATTCACCATTAAGATCTGCCACAGATTATAAAACAAAAGGCAGATAGACCGCGCGGAACACTGTATTTACACGAGTCAGTATACCACGAAACGCCGCATCATTAAAAAAAAAACAAATGATAATACAAACACAAATTCAAAAGCGAATAGAATCACGAGATTGTAGGTATTCGCTTTTGAATTTGTATTTGCTTTTTTGGCTTCACTCTCAGTGTTCCGCGCGATCTATCTGCATTTTGTATCATAATCTGAGACATATTGATCGAAAATCGAACTGGCCACCACTAGTAGAATATAAATAAAAAAAAAATAAGACACAAATTAAAAAGAGGCGCGAATCTCAGATTATTAAACAAAAGGCAGATAGACCGGTTGGAACACTGAGAGTGAAGCCAAAAAGCAAATACAAATTCAAAAGCGAATACCTACAATCTCGTGATTCTATTCGCTTTTGAATTTGTGTTTGCGCGCTGTATATCTGCCTTTTGTTTCATAATCTGAGGCGCGAATACTGTAAATTGCTTTGCTTTGATATACAACAAATTACATATCAGCAACTTCTCACAAAAATGTCGAGTGACGATAATGATTTGACTCCGGAGTAGGTACATTAAATCCGAAGCCATTGGTATTACCAACAATCTACTCTTAATTCTAGTACCTACTATTGTTTTTATTGTCTCGTAGATGGTGTGAAAAGTAGAGTATGCTCCTCGGGGATAAAGGTGCCTTCGTCTTGGGCGACCTTGAATCCCATGCTGCACTCAGGATTCTTAGCTTAACTCCTTTGCTTTGCTCGGGAGTTAACTCTAAGCTCCCTCGCTCCGCTCAGGAGTTAATGCAAGAATCCTTCGTTTGGCTCGGGATTCAATACGGTGCCCGCTACATAAGACACTACTTTATCCCCTTGATGCATAATCTACTATTCTAATCATGATCTCTAAGATACTAAGTAGGTACCTACTATTATTGTATCGTGAACACAATAAACATTCAGAAATATAAATAAAAAATATATCCGTAAATTAATACACCGAATAATAAGAATAGGGTCGTTTTAAAAGCAATTTCTGTGAAAGGACGTCGAATATCTCTGAACAAGGCACAGTAATGCATCCTTTGCCACTGGAACAACAACAATAGGCATAATTCACGGGCAGCGTTCGCTCAGTAGAGAGCTCCAATGAAATCACTGAACCAAATTGCAAATGAAGCGCCTGCCTAACTCTAGTAATGCCGTATATCAGACCTTATAGCTGTGCTACGTGTTTACTCGCGTAAGTGATTAATATTCGACTTTATTGCACGTTCTAGGAATGCTAAGGATTTGTTTGTTGTACTTATGTAGTGTTTTATTACTATTTATTCGTGTGTCACCCACGATTCTTGTGATGCGAAATTATTCGAGCTCGATTTTGCGCTTTGCCGCTGCGTAGGTGTACATTGTGTGAGCAAATAAGTACTTAACATTAGTTATAAACTATCAAGAACTTTATAGACAGAAAACTGTTTAAATCCACAGAGGGCGCCCTCTGTATATAAGTACCCGAAATAATATTTGATATACTCGTAGGCACATAACATTAAATTCAATACATTTCAAACATTATACTTGCAAAATGTTAACTACCTGTTTGCCCTAACTTTCGAGACGCTGTAAATCAAATCTCCATGTAGAAAATCGTCCAATTAAGCCGTGGGACTTTTGGCCAAGAGTTGTTAGGTGTACCAACTCCGAATCTCGACGAAAGTACGAAACCGTGTTAGCAAATTGTTCGCAGTCGCACACGTGCTCGAATACCGTACCAAAATTCGTAACGGGATTAATTTAACAAATTAGAACTATACATGCGATTATTATACAATTGCTGACGATACCAATGCGTAGATAATACACAAGGGGTCCTTTATACCTGCTTCCAATGATCGCAACATCCAAATAACCGTCTATTGTTTTTAGAATTTATTTCAACCGCTCTGAATGGAAAGTAGGATTAGGCTCAGAGTCGGATTACCATAGAATTTACAAATATCAGTTGGTCGAGCCGGTACTTACGATTTCAGCTGGTATCGACGCAAGCATTGGCCAGTTATTGGCAGTGCGATCTCCCGACCTATACAAATCCAACTCTATTTACTTCTGAACGTCTGTACGATTCGGACATTTGATATTCACTACGAGATCGAGGAATCATTTCTACTGAGGTATTCCAAGAACTTTGTCCGTATTTCAAGAATAATATGAATTTGCTAAATAAATAATCGTCTACTTAACTCTGGTATTAATTGTAGTTTTCAACCTGACTTACAGAAGCATAAAGTTATTTTCCGTCTGACCGTATTTAGTCATATTTTATTGCACGATTACTGCCTACAATTGTACATTTGGTCGAACTCGCTTTTCGCAGTTAATTATATTTTAATTGGCAATGAATATTTGAAAATTTAAATGCGGTATGTTAACACGGCTTCGAAGCCAGCCGACATTTTGTGTGTTCCCAATATAGAACGGCTTGTGTATATCGACGACATTTAGTCCGGCGACATTTGCTCTGGTGCTTCAATTGACCCATTCCGTTTCCCACACATGGACGTGAACAAATAAGGGCCGAAATGAATTTAACTCTGTTATGTATTGAAATTTATTGGACCCAACGATGTGTTTTCCCGATCTGTTAATGAAAGGAAAACATTAAGAGCTTATCTTTCCGCGCAAATTGTCGAATGAGAGAAACACGTTACTATATACTTACTCCATTTACGTAAATTGTTAGTAGATAATGTCGTTATTGTAGTATTTAATACTAAATTATGTAAAGTGCCAATATTATGGGTAGCTTCTAAACTTAATTCAAACAGATATGTAAATCTTAAGTTAAGTATTTTTAATGTGTTGCGATAGAAATATCGTTATAATTAAAGAGTTTGATGATGAGAGTAAAATAATTGCAGTCTAGTAGTAGTCTAGTCTAGAGTAGTTCCCATAGGAACCATGATTTATTGTGACCCAAAAAGTAATAATGTTTTTACCACTCGGCAATAATGTAGCTTTCTTTATGTGAAAGATCTATTATAATTATTAGATCTGTTGTTCCAAACATTACCGTTTACAAACAGGTACATACAACTGTGACTTTTCACGATTTATACATACAAATCAATAAAATGGAAATGTCCGTTTGTATTGTTAAAATAACAGCTTTTTACTGAATGCATTTTAATGTTTACATGTTCCTAATAATAACAAAAAAATAGTAGATTGTTATACATGGAGCTAAAATGACCCATTATATACGAGGTAGTTTTACTCTCGAGCTTTAGCGAGGGAGTAAATAGAAACCGAGTTTTAATGGGTTTTAGCGCCGTGTGTTACACTATACTTTTCACTACGATTGCGAGAAAATAAAACAATCCAATACAATATGAAATTAATTACGGTCACTACCAATTCAATTTGCAATTAGAGAAAAATTATAAAGATTTCGCGCCAATGTCTTTTTTTGTTTCTTCTGTAGCCGCAACACATTGCAAGCATTCTACCAGAGATCGCCGATTTTAGTTCCATTTTCAAAATTAAAATGAGGTTCTTTTTTTATGAAACAGTAATTTATTCTACTTATGACTAAAGACTTTTTCGTTTTTGTAGGCTCATTATCATATTTGACACACAAATTAAAAAAAAAAACTTTTTCCCCTAGAGGATGAAATGCAATTTTATCCCCGCTCTGGTATGCTACAATGACGGCCTTTTTGAGCAATAGAAGTGAAAAAATATTTTTTCATCCCACCATCTCGGAAAGAGTATTTTTAATCTTCAATATCTGAGTGGAAAAGCCGTTTTTATTCTCTAGAGGATAAAGTAAATTTATCTTCAATATCTGAGTGGAAAAGCCGTTTTTATTCTCTAGAGGATAAAGTAAATTTATCTTCAATATCTGAGTGGAAAAGCCGTTTTTATTCTCTAGAGGATAAAGTAAATTGAATTTAGAACATCGTGTGCACTAAGTTTGTGAATTAAAAAAAAACATTAAACCTATTTACTGCTACCTCTATGGTGCCGAATATATCATACAACTTTTTTTTAATTTGTTAAAAACTCAGACTTTGTAAACGTTTTTTTTTTGCATTTAGTCATTTCCTCGCTGAGGTGGAATGAAAAGTTACGTGTTGCACTCGAGTGCAAAGATTTTTCGCCTCGTGCTCTTTTGATTCCCTCGCTAACGCTCAGGATTCTAATTTTGAATCACTCGCTGCGCTCGTGATTCAATTTTAGAATTCTTCGCTTGCTCGGTCATCAAAATTGAACACGCGGTTAAAAAGCAACTTTGCACTCTTGTATAACAAATAACTATTAATATTTTTGTCTGTCTGTCTGCTTGTTACGACTAACCTCCAAAACGGCTGGTCCGATTTCACTTAAACTGGCAGATAGCTGCTGTTATTAGGAGTAACATAGGTTACTCTTATTTTAGAAAAATATTTAGGGTTACGGCCAAACAAAAACCCTACAGATAACGAATATTCACGCGGACGAATTCCCAGGCATCATCTAGTATTTGTATAAAACTAATATGGAGTCCATTGTCAGTTTTTGATCAAGAAAATCAGCCTTCAGTCCAAAGAAAATGAGTTTTCGGATTAGCTCGTCCCTAACCCGAAAACATAAACGGATCGACTGCACCATGTAATCCGCTTCCTGTCGCGTATGTAAACGCGAATAATTCAACAGTACGATCGCCATTCTATGAGCAAACAGATAGTCTTCACTTCCGACACATGTTTCCGTGGCCGACACAAGTAACTGGTCACGTAGAATATTGACGCCTCCAGCTATCCATTCGCCCCGGACAATACCTACGGCGCTAAGGGAGACATTTTTATGCGGAACTTACGTATATCATTCTAAACATTCGGTGGAGAATAACGAGTATGTTCTGCGCTTTAAATTCTGTGAACGATTCGTTTGTGATTCCGACTTCTGGATGTCCGAAGTTGTAATGGACTGAGTATGAAAGGAATTCTGAACTGCTCTTGGGACAGAGTTTGGTGGGTTTCTAGGTAACGGGGAATGGGTATCTATCTACTGAAGTACCTACAGTTATTCAGTAAATATAAACTGTGGCACTGAGTACTAGCTAACTCATAGTTCACTGTAAAAAGTGTCTATTACCTACGGTTACAAAATACTAAAGCTCACATTGCTTTTAGAAGTTAAATAAATTAAATGTCTAACAAAGAAATTATTCTATTCTATTCTATTATTTATGACAGCAATATTTTAAATAGAAGTGAAATTTTATCTTTCTGTTACCTAGACCTACTTTTAACAACATTGATCAATATTTAAAAGCGTTTGTCAACCTTATTTAATGTCTTTCAAAACAAATTATGTTTTATTAAAGCATGATCAAATTACCTTTAACCCTTTATATATATTTTGGGGTTAAATTAAAAGTTAACTAAGCATTTCGATAATGTTTGCGATAAAACTTGCAAATGAAAAAGGCAAAAACTTTTTAACAATAAAGACAACCGCCTTCAAAAAGTAAAAAATAACTTTCAATTCGCAAGGCTTTGGTTTGCTTGTCATTTTGTATTGCCACCGACTTGCAAACTGAAAGTTATTTTTTACTTTTTGAAGAAAGGTCTTTTATGTTAAGTAGCTTTTTTTTTGCTTTTTAGTGCCTACTTCTTATCATACAAATTAATCACGAAACAGTGATACCAAAAAAAAACAGTCATCCCTTATTTTTCTAGGGTGGAATATTTTCATGAAAATTATATGGGATTCAATTTAAGGTATACACTATCAATTAAAAAGAATCATCGAAATCGGATTACACTGAAAAAAATAATGCGTGGTGAAAAATAAAAAAATGTTCATAAAATGAAAATTACTGGGCCAAACTATGTAAAATTTTTTTGGGACCAAATGGCAAGTATCCCGCATTAAACTAAAGAAGAATCACGTAAATCGGATCATAAATTTCAGCGTAATCAGTGAACATATCATCGAATATCACATCGAATTAAGAACCTCCTCCTTTTTTAAGTCTGTTAAAAATAGAATAAAGCATGCACTGTGTTGTAGTTAATTAATACAAAATAGTGATTTCTTTTTTGTTAGCCAATTCTGTCCCACCGGCCAAAGCCTCCCCCCATTCCAATGTTGTACTTCATCTCGCCAGTTCCTAAGGCGTCCCGCAATCTTCTTCTCGGTCTACCGCGACCCTGCCTGACTGTCAGGGCTTCAATCTTGCGATATATGTATATCTTGACAGGACATGGCCCGCCCCGTCCCATTTCCCTTTTTGAGTTATATCGGCAATTTCTGACTCCTAAGTCACAGGATCACCTAGTTTAGGAGTCAAGGTTTGCCTTATCTATATAACCATTAACATTATGACTACCTATTGACCCAGTTATGTATCCAAGTCTTAAGCAATGCCAAAGGTTTTTGTATCAATAAAGATGTTTAGATTTAGTGCGTTCTGGTGGAAATGGTACTTATGACATGCATTTATAATTACAACAGATACCTATCTATTTATATTTATCCGGTACTTATTATAAAATAAACAGCCCAAAGACGTCCACAGCTGGACAAAGGCCTCCCCAAGGGCCCTTATATTATGGCAAACCCCCCCCGGTTTGCCATAATCGCCACGCTTGGCAGGCGGATTGGCGATCGCAGTATGGTTGTAACAGAGGCACAGAGAACGCTGCTGCCCATTCTCTGATACTTACCAGAGATTGGGCAGAATGGGAATTTGGGAGAATGGGAAAGAGGCGACTAAGGGACTTTCCTTAGTCGCCTCTTTCGACACTCACGGGAAGATATGGGATGGTGCTATTCTTTACATCCGACACCACATGGACGACTCCGGTACTTATTGGGTTAAATAAATATTTTAGACAGATGCAGTAGTGTTTGCGGTTACTTGTCAGTTTGTAGTACAATGTCAGCGAATGGGTGACCATGCATTTAATACCGACGCCCTTTCGTGACTCGGAATGTTCGTAAAACCGTTGGTCCCGGCTGTCATTCAATATATTTGTATATCTTTGGCAGTCGTTATGGGTAGTCAGAAGCCAGAAAGTCTGACAACCAGTCTTATCAAGGAGTAGGTATTGTATTAACCAATAACTGGATTGTAGAGGCCAGACATGCAATCGCTCCATGTAAAACACTGGTTTTCAGCTCCATACGATTAGACTGAAAGGCGACCGCAATATAATTGGAAAATGGCTAAGCAGATGATGATGATGAAATAACATCTTCTTTCTTACTTTATTATATAACACGCAACACACAATAATCAAAAGATACACGTGTTCTTTAAAACAAACTTCCAAGGCTGAACAATAATAATTCAGAAGACGTTCACTCATTATTACGCAGGTCATGTTCGAACATTTAGTCTAAGGTGGGTACCACATTAGGTAAAATGTGAGACGTTATGCTAATGTAACTTGACAATCGTATTTACTGAACTTTAACTCATTGTTACTCGCTGGTTTCGTTATAGATTTTTTTAATTTATGCAAATGGTTTCTCTTTTGTTTTTGCTACTGAAAAGTTTGAATTTAGAATAATATTATTTTCTGTTGTGTTTCTGTTGATGTTGTGATGGCCTAGTGGTTAAGGTGCCTTCCTTGCAACCGAGCACGAGATCAAATGTGACTTTTTCAATTTCATATGCACTTTCTAAGTTTATCTTGAACATCACTGACGTAGGTAAAGGAAAATATCGTTAGGAAACCTGGACCTACAATTAATATAGGGTAAAAGCCGGTTAGTTGCCACACTTTTTGAAATTACTTCATATCTCTGTGTACAAAAAGCAAAATCTCTTATTTTTAAAATGGGTGTGAACTTTGGCTTCATCATCATCATCAAATCAACCTTTAGACGCCCACTGCTGGGCACAGGCCAATGGGAGTTTAGCCGTAATCGCCATGCTTGGCCGATGCATGTTGGCAATCGCAGTAGGTGTGGTACTCAGAAGGATGCTGCTGCCCATCCTCTGGTCAATATCCCTCTGTAGCCTTCTACGACACTTACGGGTAGAAAAGGGGTGGTGCTATTCGCGGCCGGCACCACTAGGCTACTTTGGCTTATTATCTTCAAATTTGTAAAAGTTTAAAAATATTATCTTTGATATTTCCAGAGTATTGACATTTTTTGCGGGCCTCTAATTTTCCTTCTCCATATAAATTACGTTTAGGATAGATACCCCGCCGAGAAAAAAGAGGACTTTTTATAACAACTTTGATCGCACCGGCCTTCCCATGCAATAGCACAGCGACATGCAACACGGTCAGCAAAGTGGTAGTGGTAGAGTCTCTCGATAGATACTTAAATACTATAACATGTGATTCATCCACGAAACTAGAGTAATTACAAATGAAGCAACTATACCCCTGGAGAAATTATTCTGGTTTTATCCTAAGTCTGAAATCCGTCTTAAGTAAGCTCATGCCTTCTCTGTAGGAAAAGAGGCCTTTGTCCTGGGGTGTGATTCTGTAAGACCTCATTCTAAACTTCGAATCTCGGTTGATAATTCGAATTTACACTAGCGCCACTAGCGTTGCCAGACGTCCCGTATTTCCCGGGACGTCCCGTATTCCAGGCATAATTTTAAACATCCCGCCGGGACAGACTCGGTCCCGTATTTCAACATTATTCGACTAAAATACGCACGAGTCGCGAATTTCAAATTATTAAAAAATGACTGAAAACAATTGCAACATCTTTTGATGACAAAAGCATGGGTCAATTGAAAAGTGGAAGAAAATAATGGAATGATTTTCCAGGAGTAAAATCCCAATATTTTCCCAATTATTTTATCGTTTGTCTTTATTTATTTATTTATACTTCATGCACAAAGGTACAAAGGCGGACTTAATGCCTTAGGCATTAAGTCTTTAGTATCCCTAGTTCCAACTGCTTTGTAGAAAGGATTTTTTCGCAGATGGCATTAAAATGAACTGATGTGCACAACAAAATAATGTACTCCGGATTTAATAAAGAGCGAATTGATGACCGTTTTCAACTATGATTATAGCTGCATTAAATTTTACAAATATGTAAAATCAAACAAATACTTAAGTATATTAAACCTTACACGATCATCATTAAAATAAACCTAACTATTAACTAGCAATAAAAACAACGTAAAATATATGTTTTTCATTTGTCCCGGGGAAAAAATTAAAATCCCGTTTTTTTGCCAAAATGAGCATTTGTCCCTTTCAGGATCAAAAAAAATCTGGCAACCCTAAGCGCCACCCTTGCGAGCGTATCAGCGAGTTGAACTAAATTGACAGGGAGATTTTGACAGATAAACTATAAGATGACGTAAGAAGTGGCATTCTGTAAGGTAATTTCCCCGTCACTTCGACGCTCACTTCGCACTCGAACCCGATTCAAAGTGTCAAATATATCAAGGTCATTTTGAACCTTATGCGAAGTAAGAGTGAATAGCGATGTGAGATGCGAGGTGTTGTTTGAATTTTACAGAACCGACCTACTGCAGTAATAGGCTGGTATTAATATTGTGTTCCTAAACCGTCTGAAATAATGTTTAAAAAAAACATTAGCGTAAATATGTTATCATCTTATCAACATTAGGTACGACCCGACCCGGCTTCGCATGACCTACAGCCTTCCTCGATAAATGGACTATCCAACACAAAAATATTTTTTCAATTCGAACCAGCAGATCCTGAGATTAGCGCGTATAACCAAACAAAAAAACTCTTGAGCTTTATAATATTATACATAATATAATATACTTCCTATAAGTATTATATATATATATAGTATAGATTAGTATAGATAGAACTCAAGAGGGCTTTCCAGTCAGGGCCTTCTTTACAAAAATAGTACTTATGTATAGTTATATTCTGATCAATGAGCAAAAACCTGATGATATTTAATAGATTGGATGTGCACTAATGCCTATTTATTTATACTTCATGCACAAAGGTACAAACTCGGACTTAATGCCTTAGGCATTCTCTACCAGTCAACCAAGGGTGGTGAAGAGATAACATGTCAGAGCCATAGTTAAAGTTGTTAGTTTCTCAGACGATTTATGAATCCCAAAGTTCTGTTTGCTCTTTGACTGACACTATAAACCTGGCTTTGCCAACCAAGTGTCGAGTCAAGATGGCAACAGAGATTTTTTACGCTAGGGCTAATGGGAATGGCCCGGGGACGAGATGAGAAGAACAGCCGGCTCAGATTGGAGCAAAATAGCAAAAGACAGAGGTACATGGGCAGCTTTGTAGGAGGCCTTTACCCAAACTTGGTACTTGCAAAAGAAAACAACTAACAAAACTAACAACTACATTTAATGCAATAAACTAACCCAATAACACAATCCATCTAGAAATTAAGTTTATATTGTAACAAGCAAGGAATAAATAGGCCTTTTTATATTATTTAATAATGGAAATGACGGTTTCATTGAAGATAATCGGAGAAAGAGAGCTAACTGCCACTCTACGTATCATACGTGAGCTTTCAATCTTAGCTTCTTATCTAGGCTAGTGGTTTGGTTAGTTTCTCAACAAATAATTTTATTTCAAAATGACACGTAACTTTAGCCTAAATATTAGTTCCACAATAAACAAAACTTCGAGTTTATTTAATTATTGAAAAAAATATGAGTAAATTACATCAGAATGGAGCGAGCTGATGGGAAAGTCAAAACAGCGCGCAAATGTATTTTTTTTTTTTTGTTAAGTATTTTCAATTTGCGAGTCTATTTTTGTTCCCTCTGGTTTAAGATAGAGAAACATTGTATAAGAACGTACGAACGTATTGAATGGGCACCTAATGACATCGGGTAAAAAGAATTAAAGTCTCAAGTCCATCGTTCTGTCTCTAAACCGATCTTCGGATAAATTGCTTCGTACAATATCTATTGTCGTAGAAAACTATATTTCTGAATATTTAAGGTAAATTTGGGCATTCTAACTACCCTGGAATTCACTGCAGATCGCTTGCAATAGAATATAATAGGGTATTACACCCATTTTTGAAAAGTGTCTCAATGAAATTCTGTAGTGCTAACATGCAACCAAAAAAAAACACAAAATTTTTATTCAATCGATAAATGTCATAAAAATTTTAAATTTTCAAATTTCGCGCGTATTTCAACGAAAACGCCTCTTACTGGACGCCATATTGCTCAGCGTAAATGACGTCAGTTCATTTTGTATCAAATGAGCTCATATTAAATATGATAATTGTATATAATTTTTGTCCGTGTGGCGTCGGACTTAAAGAATAGCACCATCCCATATCTTCCCGTGGGTGTCGTAAGAGGTGACTAAGGTACGTTCCAGAGAATGGGCAGCAGCGTTCTCTGTGCCTTTGTAACAACCATACTGCGATCGCCAATCCGCCTGCCAAGCGTGGCGAATATGGCAAAACCCCCCCTTGGGGAGGCCTATGTCCATCAGTGGACGTCTTTAGGCTGAAAAGAAGAAGAAGAAGATATCATTTAAAAATAATTAAAAGCATATTTTGTAATAGGTGTAATAATGAAAAAATTACGTTGGTTACAAAAATAATAAAAGTACAAAGCCTATATTACGCCAATCGGCTGACTGACAGTTAACAATTTTTTGTTTACACAGCCGTATGGCGTAATGACATTGCCGCTACTATTTCACGGTGTTTTATAATAGATTAAAAATACTGAAAACTTTAAATTGAATTGAAAAATTTGTTTTGTTATTTTATGAACTAAAACTTACATTTTCCGACTGCTTTATGCCTAAACTGTCTCAATAACATATTTATAGATTTTTTATCGTATAGAGTAAAATACCCTATTATATAATATGTAGATAGAATTACAAATTATTGACTTGCCTTTTATGAAAAAACAATCACCTTAGACTTTATTATATTCTTCATTTAATATCGCATATTATCTAAAAATCTATGTACACACAGTTACACATCAAGCTATAATTTCCAGTTAATGCTGATCTCGCATTGTTTAGGCATTCCGTACAATGCGAGGTCAGCTTATACTGGAAATGAATAGCTTAATGTGTAGCCGTGTGTACATATTCTTCTACATTACTAACATTTAACAGTTACACGTAACATTTTTTTTAAACTTTCCTTATATCTGGTGTTCGTACATAAATGAGACAAAAAAAAAGGAACAGGAGTTAGAGAAGCATTTTGAACAGAAGCTGAACAAGTTTCTTTTTCTTCTTTTCCACAAGATGCCTCAGAAAATTATTGCTGCTTCAACACTTTCTGTCATGACTATTCCACGCTCTATGTTTTTCTACGGTCCGACACGGGCCATATTATCCCGGCAATGCGTGGCTGCAATACATTGCCCGCAGTGTTGTAAGTATTGACGAGTTATAATCGAGATGTTGTAGCTACATATTTTAATAAAAGTAGGTATTACCCGTTTAGCTCTTGCTAATGTACGTATGCTGAATAATGTTTAGATTACACTGCACTATGTAATTATAAAACTGTAACTGTTTTACTAGACGATGAAAGACAACTAAAAATAAAAACAAAATACTTACACTATCAGTTTAAATTAGCCGAAACTGAAAAAAACGAGACAAATTCACGAGTGTATTTAAAATAAAATATCAAATGAACGTAACGGTCCCAAATAAAGTTAGAATGTAGGAAATAATGTACTAAAGCAACCCGTTGGAAAACCGGCATTGTAAATCCGAGGTTAGCTTAATCTCAGGAGAAACGACTCAACTGCGATAGCTTACATAAGTTATTTTTCTGTAAAAACGGCATTCCTATTTGCTTTGAAACTACTGAGAATTCAACCATGGCTTCAAACGATTTTGAAATCTGAAAAATATTGCTACTAAGTCCGTTTTCGATTTAGCATTATAGCTAAGCTGGAGTAAGTAAGTAACTGAGTTTGCGGAGAATGGTATAGCGGTCACAATTCGAAAAAAAAATGCATTGGTTTCTAGTGATGAAAACTAATAAAACAAAAAACAGAAACACTCACTAGGTTTTCGGTTTTTTTTCGGTTATGTAGCAAACAGCAGTAAAACAAACACAGTCATAGAATTTCAGATATATTTCAATACCTATAACAGTTTTGATTGCAATAGGAAAGTTGATGTTAGAACCGACCGTATGTGAATATATATACCGGAATATACCTACGTCTATGCACGTGACTAAATGAAGGTCATTTAGTAGGCCAACGCTGAAAACTAAAATAATGATTGGCTTTTCGACCTGTATTTATTTAAGTACTATTATTATATAATTGACCTAAGTTCCTCAGCTTTTTCGCGCGACGAATGATTATCAAAAATTTCAGCCTACATAACTACATATAGATAGATAATAAGTATGAAACTAGCATCTTACCTATATCTGCCTATTTTAGGTATACTTGGACAGAGGTACTTTAAGTACATCACAGTAGATATATAACCCAAAACCACTAGTAACTTTGTAAGCCAATTAAAACTTGAAAAACATTTTTAATCATTTAAAGTCTTTAATAACCAACTGGAATATTGTTGGCACATCGTTGGTATCCAATTCTAAACATTTTCTTTGAAGAATCGTCTTCGTGACTTGACAACGTTTTTAAAGAAAATTCGTCAAAACATTCCCGATAAGAGCACTCAATAATAACGATAAAAAACAATGCTCAATATTAGAAACGTAGTACAGGAAAAATGATGATTACAAACAGCGTAAAATAACATCAATCTACTAATGTTTAGGACTTCATTTCCCATGACAAATAGGCCAATATCACGCTAATCGACTTGTTTATTAGTTTTCGGGCCAACAGACTAATGATGTTTTTTCTTTCAGCGCTAGGTCTGGAGCCGGACTTCCTATATCCCCTGGAGAACGTGACCATCGCGCAGGGGAGGGACGCGATGTTTACCTGCGTCGTCAATAACCTGGGCGGTTACAGGGTGAGTGGCGACTCCGCCACAGCCAGGGTGTGTATCAAACTGACTCATTACAGCTAACCCTAGTGGAGCACCGTCACAGCACTTGTTACTATGAGATCTATAATTTATAACTACTTAAACATCTTTCAACATTTTCGTTAAGTTCTGTAAAATTCGATTCATAATGGAATTGTCAAGAATTCCGCTTTTTGTTTAATTTTTTTTTCTTCCAATATTAGATTTTATTTTACTATCTTTAATTTTATGTGATTTAACCATCGTTTGGAAATGTAAATGGCATTTTTTATTCTCACTAGATCTTCTTGGCCGTAAACTTTCTTTTGGCAACAGTAAGTAGACTGTTCTCTGTTGGATTTAAACATTTTGTTTATCTAAAACTAACTTTTGTATTAGTATTAAAACAATCATAAAATAGCTGATGATTAATCTAAAACACTATTTTTTGAATCACAATAACATGGTCTCTCATGATATTGTACTCTAACAAAAATTATAGATCTCACAAATAGACTTCGCACCACTTCTACACTTCTTAGCACACTACCTTCAATGCACTTTCTTCAGCACTCTTCGAAACTCACAGCACTACTTTATAGAACCTATCTCTATCCTAGAATAGAGTTACACCGGTACTATATTTGCACAAATCTACTGTAAGTTTGTCCACATAGCCGTAGTGTTGGCACACTGTGCACAACTGCATTAGACACTAACACTTGCACATAGAAACTAAGATCCAAGAATGTGATAAAAACGGTGATTTATGCAACAGTGAACGAACGTTACGAAAACTATTCTTGGGTTTTAAACACTAATGCACAATTCCGTTTATTTTGGAACACAAGTTTTGAGCATGCTTTTTATACCAAATGCACTTTACGTGACCTTTTAGTTGAAAAGATAATTTAATTTAGCGATGCACGTCAGGCAGTATTATGTTAGTCAATCATTGTCGGAACAAAAACCGCACCCCACTATGATGGGATCACTTTAGTCCAAGGAATTTACGTTGCAAAACAGTCACTTTAGGAAATTAAAATAAAGCCAGGACAAACCCCCTCGGTCCCCGTTCAATCATTTCGAGAGGCGGTGCTCTCAAACTGTCCCGGGAGTTAATCTAGTACACTATCATTATGATATACGATACTGTTTCGTATACGATATATCGTTCCTTGAACGGTCAATGGTTCGGAATTAAATTCCAGGTCCAGTGTCAAGTCTAGTTGTGTCTGTGCCTATGTGTTTGTTAACGCACCGCACAATACATGAGATACAGGCCGTGACCGTTAATTCAAGTTATCCTATTATGACGAAAACGTTGTTTAAGTAAATAAATAATTATTTGTAAGAATCCTGTCCGATATCTAACAAAAACAACAACACGTTAGATATAAGAACTCGTGCAATAAACCCGCACACAAATACTTATTCGCGAATCTTTCCTTTACGAGAAACAAGATTCGATAATAGTCTCACTGGGGCCGTTAGCTCAGGTCACTCGATTTCTACACGACTATCGATTCCCGTATCGATACATATTTGCTTTCTGTATCGATCCCGCGTAAGTAATTACACAAGACTAATAACATTTTCGTATGTGTTTCTCAACAATTCCCACTTGGATACAGAGATGAAAATCGTATCAACAACATGATCCTATCCACTGAAAACGAATAAGAGGAACATTGTTGCTTCTATAACTTGCGGTTCGTATATCAGATTAGAATAATCATAAATGTAAATGAAATAGACAGAAAATTTATAAGTAACACTTTGTCGTCAATTTAAATAAAGCGGACATAATAAATTGATAAATTCGAGATTATTAAATCGAATACTAAAAACTATGAATAATTTGGCTTTTAGGACGAAATTAATCGTATAAGATCCAAACAACACATATACAATCGCAAAACATAACACACAAATAATCAAAAGATTTTAAACACATCTTCGATATGCACCGCTGGTATGGATGAGTTCAAAGTTTGGTAAATATATCTTGTTTTTTTAACGATTTATTTATTGTGTGTTTACGCGATGCATTTTCAGAAACGTTATGAATCTGAAATTACATCGCTCAACAGCTCTGCAATCCTTTCTTCGCCCATTTCAATAATGCAGATAAAGCTAAATGCGAGAATTGTAAAGCTGTTGCTGCAAAACAATATTGTGTTAAGCACTCTGATGTTTTAGTTATATTTGTTCTGATTGTAGTTCCTAGGCACCTAATTAGTGACTAATTAGAGTTGCACAAGCACTATACAATTGTAGAACACTTCCTAAGTCGCACCACTATTAGTGCACTTCTTCTTGCACTTTCTCTATTCACTTACGTTAAATATTTAAATAATTATAAAGATAATAAGTTTTAGGCAATTATTTATTTATCAAGGAAAAAGTCAGCATTAAACTGTATCCTCTCTTTATGAAAAATATTTCGACTGCCAACTTTAGCAGATACATGAAAAGGCTGATATCCATATAACTCTTTCAATGAGCCCATTGAATTGAAGTACTTACGCTCACATTTGGCAGGAATTACGAAAAAAAAACATCGCTCCAAATAATATTTTCAATAATAAAGTTATAATACCGAGGGCGACGCGTATCGTAGACAAGTACAAACGCCGTATTTCTGTTCGTATTTTTTTGTTACGCGCTATGCAGGAAATTAGCTTCTATTGCGATGTCGACGCTTTTGGTAAAGCGGGTGAAACGAGGGCGTTTTCAGTGCGCCCGCAGCCCGCCTCATGGCGGCGACCAGACGAAAATGTAATTAAAAATTCCGAGAGCATTTTGCGCGGCGCTCGCAACAAGATAGTGTTGCCGGTTCGAGGATCGTTGTCGTGACTGCCTCTTGGGAAGCATTCGCTTGTAATTAGACTTGTTCGTTGAAAGTCTTCATCGTTTGCGAACATAACATCATACGTGTAACGGATAATCGTGACAGGAATGTGGCGTTTGTGTTCCTTTTCATTCTTCTTTGTACTTACAATATTCTTTCCTCCATGCACACTTTGGGCGCACATTTTTTGCTGACGTCGCCTCGCACTTGGATTGTCGCCTGGTAGGTAGCATGGATCAAAGCGGACACGAAGGCGATCCTGGCGATACATGAGCACGTGATAACGAACAATGCGCGGTTGAGCGTCACGCACAACGACTACAACACATGGACGCTCAACATTAGAGGGGTGAAGCGGGAGGACAGAGGACAATATATGTGCCAAGTTAACACTGACCCAATGAAAATGCAGGTAAAGTGCTGCTAATTTGAACCATTAAAATGTTACCTCACCACGATTCATTTTCAAACTTGTATTTCGTCGACTGTATTTTTTGCTACTTCTGCGTTATGCACTGTGGTACTCTTTAACGAGAAATGCAGGTAGTTTTTCGGAACGACTCTGCTTGTGGTTCGTGAATGCAAGCCTTATCGGCTCGCCCGTATAATGGTGTCATTTCTCTGAAAGAGCATTGACGCTATATAATCAGAATAACGATGCATGCGAATGTGAAAACATGCAATTCTTAAATCAACATTTTAACTATGTTAAAAAAAACCTTATTGTAACAAAAACATGGTCAGAGAGGAAAACAGCTACTATTTTTGTGACTGGATAATTACTTTTTGTTTTATTTCAGACAGCATTTTTGGAAGTAGTAATCCCTCCAGACATAATCTATGAAGAAACGTCAGGAGACATGATGGTACCAGAAGGAGGGTCAGCCAAGTTGGTCTGCAAAGCCAGAGGATATCCTCCTCCCAAAATTGTGTGGCGTAGAGAAGATGGAGGAGACCTCATATCAAGAGGGGGACCTCAAGGAAAGACAAAAGGTATGAATTTCATTTATTTTTGTATCCCTAACTATTCTAGTTGATTATTTCAGTTTTTTTTTTTCTGCCGTTCACAAAATCTGAACTTCAATAGACAGACTAAGAACATCTTTCATGTATAAAGGTCGCTGTACACGTAGGTGGCTCGGCTTATTCGTTTCGGCAGTCTCAATACAACCTATGAGGCCTCTGCCTCGAATCTTGCGGGCAGCGGGGCGGCGGCGGCTTCGGCGCGTTACCGGGGCAGGTAACGTTCTCGAAACCAGCGGGCAGATCGCGCGGCACTATAGCGGCGTAGTGTTGTGTTCGTGGTTGTGTCCTCGAGATATTTGTTTTTATTCGCGAACAAAATGTTTGAACAACGGTGACAACATCTTTTTAATTCAAATTTATTTCCTAATGCTAAAAATAAATTGCACAACACTGCAATGAAGACGCGCGGGCGGTCATCGCTTGACTGGAGTGCACCGCTCGTTTCCCGCCCCCGCGCCGCTGTTTGCGATGGCCGGTCCATTTGATTTTACGCATTAGATCCTGCCGCTGCCGCGCCGCCGCCGCCGCCGCCCCGTTGCCCGCAAGATTCGAGGCAGAGGCCTGATAGATAACATTTTACAGTAAATGCAAAACCGTATGCGTGGATCCGCTTATTTGTAGTAATGCGACACTTAAAAACAAGGATTTATTGACATTGAGCATCATGAATTAACGATCTTCGAGATCCTGCGCAAGCTTATCGGATCCATAATTTGCGTAGCTGAGTGATACGATTTTGACAATGGCACAATATTTCTGTTTTCGGTATTTTAAGTTGCTACCTTTTTTACTCCTTGTGTTTTTTTTTCATTTTAGCCGGATACAGTTAACGTTTGTTAATCAGTTTGTTTTGATCAATAGTAATCCATACTAATATTATAAATGCGAAAGTAACTCTGTCTGTTACGCTTTCACGATGAAACGGATTTTGATGAAAGGCATGCGGCAAGCTTGAACCCCGGGGAAGGACATAGGCTACTTTCGACTGCATTCGCTATAACCGACATTCACGCGGACGAAGCCACGGGCAAAAGCTAGTCAATTATAAATTATAAGTAGTAAACTGGTTAAGTTACGTCATGCTAAGGCACTTTGTACTTTTTTTTGTTTAGTCTGTTTGATTTCATTATTAAAATAAATAAATAAATTAAATTAATGTGCACTTAGGACAATGTATACGAATACGTTAAATTAAATTAGGCACGAAGTGACCTACTTCACTCTGGTAACCAAATAACGCATATATGAGCCTGCCAAGTCAATTCATTTTGTAAATGCACTACGATACGTCGTGACGGTTCTGGGTATAGGAGCTTGAACCAAGACGTTAATAGACTAGTAACTCAATACTGCTTGCTCCGTTGCAATCTATAAATTCAATATGTTACCATTCAATATGGCTCGGAGCATACTGACACACACATGTATCGCGACTGCGTAGGAATTTCACGACTGAGTTTAATTCATCGTTAAGCGTAAGTCGGTAAGTTATACGAGAACTTGCTCTTGTCTATTAGCACCAAACACCCATGAAATCTGTAGTTTGGTTTCTAACTCATTGGTTTAAAATATATTATCGCGGCACATCATTAGCCGCTCTGAAAGGTCCTAATTAAGCTAGGTTGAGTAAATAAAACAACTTAGTACATTTCACGTAGTATAGCCTAAATTGGTTATTATTTTATTTATTTAAAAATAGTGTTCTTGGAGTTTCTTACTCTTACTTCTCCATAGACACCGTTTAGAATGAGCAACTAGCTTCAACTTTCTGACTGACTCTGATCATTCAAAAGTGCCTGTAAATGGTTTATTTAAAAAAAACTAGATTTTGAGTTTAAGACTTTTGAGTTTGAATAAAATAGTGTCATTACATTTTGTGTTTTGTTTTTTGTTACCAAACTGATAATTAACGTAAGGTCGTTGATGTATTGAAAATGCCGAATGTGCCGACCCGTTTATGTTATACACATAAACGGGTCGGCACATTCGGTTCGGCAACCCTAACAAAGCATTATTAATTAATCTAAACCATACTGTAGTGTTGAGTAAAGTAGCCGTTTCTATTTAATCCTATTTCAATCCAATTAATCAAATAACATTATGACGTCAACAACAATTGTCAACACATTTGTACCAATTAATATTCGTTACTAAAATCTCTGAATGTAAATAAATTAAACTGTCACTTCGTTTAAGCTTTTGACCGATGATTAAGCAATGATTATTCTATTACTATGATAAACACGGAAATAATATAGTACGGTTTGCGCAGTAGTAGTCTTCCATTTTCAAATGATTTCGTTTTTTTTGTTTTTTTATTTATTTATTTATCAGCTTTATTTTTATCCCTTACGTGTAGTTCTTATGAATTGTTTTGTGATGCAAACTTATTTATTTGTTAGTAATGTTATTTTTGTACTTAAATAGGGTTAATAATGTTAAATGTAAGGGCCTGTAGCGGTGAAAGCCTACTCTAAAGTTTTACGTTACTTGCAGAAAATAATGGTGGTGTAGGCCTAGGTGGTGCGCCAAAGGATAGCAGCAAGTTGAAAAACTAAAAGCAGTGACATCTATTAGTTTGTTTAACTTGCTGACACTGCTCCACCCATAGGTAACTAGATTCTGGGCTGATATAATTCAATCATCATCCAAGGAGAAGTCTTAAAATATTTGTAAGGCTAAGGGTGTCCAGTAAATAGCACGACATACTGCAGGGGGTGTCACCACTGGTAGGTTAAAGTTAAGGCGACGATATACGCCGGCGACCTTGAGCGACCAGAGAATCGTTTGCGCTGCGTCCAAAACTCTAAAAGTTTATTTATTTATTATTTATTTATTTACACTTCATGCACAAAGGTACAAAGGCGGACTTAATGCCTTAGGCTTAAAGTTTAGTAGAAAAAATTAAATAAAAGATAGTATTATTTAACTTAAAAAAAGGCGTATACTAAAAGATAGATAATAAAATTGTCTGTAAGATAGTAAAAGTTTCGTTTAAATATTCCTGGTAGATTTTGTGTGATTATCAATGTTTTGTCCGCGTCAGACACAACTGCACGATTTAATTAAACTATGTAATATGAACTTAATCAAAAATATTCACACACTAAATGATTAAGAAAATGTTCTAGTTTCACATATATTTTTTTCAAATCATTTACACTACTCATTATTACGTGATTGTCAATTTAAAATCTGCAATGTCGCTTGTTAGCGCCTTAAGCGATAAGAAAATTATTCTGTGAAAATCACCCGCTGCGGTATGTCGTGCTATATACTGGACACCTGTAAAATTCTTGTTAGTTGCGCCTACATTACTGTATGACAAGTAGATGGCAACATGTTTCTAAAAGCTAAATAAACTTACGATATAAACAACAATTTTGTTAGCAAAATCAAGCGGAATTTACGTTCTGCTAAGGTCACTGGCGTTCGCGTGCTATAAGCGTATCATTTACTACTATGAGGGAACTTAAGGCCTCTTAACACGATAACTCCTGACTAATCTATCGTTAAACTCACACTAAGAGAGAAGACTGACGTTCGTACGGATTCGACTTTCTGATTGCAGTTAATTTTAATTAAAATAGATTAGAAAAGTTTGTTTGTGATTAATTAATTTAAACCTTTGATAACATCGAAATAATACATTTAAAAATGTGTTATGTGTGTTAGTAATAAATAGGTAAAGTTTGGCTTTGAAATTTAGATTTAGTTAATTAGTAGTTATGTGGGTGACAGTAAAAAAAATTCGTGCTCAATCTATCTATACTTACTAATAATATAATATTATAAAGAGGAAAGATTTGTATTTTAGTATGTAACGAATAAACTCAAAAAGTGATGGTCCGATTTCAAAAATTCTTTCACCAATCGAAAGCTACATTATCGCTGAGTAACATAGGCTATAGGGTAGGTGTAGGGTAGGCGTAGGGTAGGCGTAGGGTAGGCGTAGGGTAGGCGTAGGGTAGGCGTAGGGTAGGCGTAGGGTAGGCGTAGGGTAGGCGAAGGGTAGGCGTAGGGTAGGCGTAGGGTAGGTGTAGGGTATGTGTAGGGTAGGTATATAGGCAGGTAAGTAGGTAGAGGGACAGGACAACGTCTGTCGGGTCAGCTAGTACTTAATATTATAAAGAGGTAAAAATTCTTTATATGTAGGGGTAATCTCTGGAACTACTCATCCGATTTCAACAATTCTTTCAGCCATAAGAAGCTACGTTATCCCTGAGTTCTATACTTACTATCATTAAAAAATTAGGGATCGGTACGAAAATTCACGCGGGCGAAGTCTCGGGCAAAGTGCTGGTACAGAGGCCAGCACATCAAGCTACAACAATCTGTCAAATTTCTTTGATAGATTTTTAACTTTATTTCAAAATTGTAAGGTTCATATTCAATTGAGAAAATTTAACTATTTGGTACGGCTTTATGTGCTGGCGTCTGTACAATATATTAGTTTAATACCTACGTTTTCTCAATTATGTTCTTTCTTTTACTCTTAAAGACAATACAATTATAATAAACTGGAATAGAAAAAATCCTTTTGACAGACAAAAAGTGATCTCAAAAAAGGTTCCGTTTTACCTTTTAAGGTTGAAACTCTAAAAAAAGGAATGTGCCACAATTGTTTCGATTAAATCTGTTTGTGTCAAAGGAAAGCGACCGCAACAGTAATAAAAATAGTATGAACGTTTCACTGTTACAAAACGACACCTGTAGAGCTATTCTGTTACAATCTCCCTGGGTGACCACCTAGGTGAAGTGAGCTGTCATCTGTCACGATGCTAGGAATTTATAAAGCACTACAGCCGAATGACAGGTCACTTCACCTAGGTATTCACCGTGGGAGATAGTAACAGAATAGCACTGCTATTTCCAAATTGCTTCATGAAAACCTGCATTTATAAAAGCATTTTTCTATCCGCCAGGCATAAAAGAAGTTACGTTATTTATATTTCGATTAAAACTATAATAATGCATGAAAATGCAGGCAGAGTTCAAAGGTTCATATAAGTTGTACGAGGTCAACCCTCCTCAAACTGTGGAGCAGAACTAGGCAGAGCTTAACCTAACCCAGTTTCTCTGTATTATCCACCTCTAAACTATTCCAGCTTAAAATGTCATTAAGCACATTAGTTTCAGAAGCATTACTTGCAAATATCATGACGGGAGTCGAAGTTATACCTGAATCCTTAAAGGTTTTAGTATAGAATCCAACGGTAATTCAATTTCAAATTCTTTTGGACAGGGTTACAAAAAAAAAATATGAATTAAAAAAAGTTATTGGTTTACAAAAGTTTCAATTCCTTTAAAAAATCTTTTAATTTCACCATCTACAAATTAATGAAATTGTTGTTTAACTTTCTATTATTTATTTACTTGTATCTTAACCAAGCAGTTCATTTACCAATCCCTGTTGAAAGATTTCAACAAGTTCAAGAAACGGCTAACAAATAAATCAGAGCTTAAAATATTCACTATTGAATCTTAGCAGTAAATCACACCGCAGCACCTCAGGAACTCCTATTACCATTCACACCGCCCTTCCTAATCCCGCCGGATTACAATCTCGAGACGGTCCGGGAATAATTACTTACCTACTCATCTCTGCACTCGGTCAAATAAAAGCTGGATAAAGGGTTATCACTGAGCCCCCAAATTAACCACAGTGTTCAAATAATAAAACAATTTCCATAGAAACAAATGCCATGCGGCATTTATACATTTTTATTTTTGTTATGGCTATAAAATTAATCGAGCATTGCCTAAATTTCGAACGTCCATTCCATTTATGAAATTGAAAACGTACCGGCTCATTTTTGGAATGCAAACGTTGCAATAAAATACTATTGGAATGATCTATGGGAAAGTAAACTGTACAAAAATTATGCCAGCACAAGGGGAATTCGTGACGAGTGGCAATTGGAAACTGTACTGACAGGGTGATTAATCAGCAGGTCCCACTTAACCCTACCACTGTTCAGACCTCCTCTTGCCATCAGTCAATTCATTAAGCTAACAAAGTACTACCGGTAATGACTTTCACAACGAGCCGAGCACTTCAATACTACAGCTAAGATTAGAGCAGACTTAGACCTGTTCAATTCTGTACATTTGAAATTAGTGTCTACGTATACTGTACCTGCATTCAGGTGCTGTAGTGAGTGCTAAATTTTACCAGGTATTTCAATGAATAAAATCTATGGGCTCTATATTTTGATGTTTTGAATGGTATATTATGAGACCGAATGAGACGACTATCTATGTGTTTTGTGATCAATTATTATAATCGAGGTGTGCACATTCCAAAAGCCATGATTAATGAAATAATTATATATACTTAAGAACGCATCGTGTGTGATACAAAATTAAAAAATTAAAAACTAGACAATTTAATCAATTTGAATAATACATATTATATAAAGTGAATCCTATACACCCTAACATAACACACAAAGCATGAACTTTCCAAATTATAGGTAATTGAATGAGTGGCGAGGTGAAACCCGCCTCAACCAATTTCAAATTAACTAACATCAATAACAATCATCAATTTGAGTGAAGAAGTCTAATTAAAGAAGCCGTTACAAGTTACCTCCATAAATCTGAACAGAAAACAATACAAGCTATCCATTACTTAGGTCTATATTTCTTCACGAATATTCCAATGAGGAAACTTTGAGGCCGGCCAAGACAAATATAGTTTTTTAATGACTAGCACGGCCACTTTCCAATTTGTTATCTCTCACTAAGGGGCAACTTCAGCCACGTAAATCAAATTTAAGTGCAAGAATTTAATATTGTCATGATATATGATATTGCTACATCAATGTACCTACGGACCTAATAGCTTTGGCGTGCTGCGGTATTGTGAAACCATCGTTTTAAGTACTTAATTCACTTCGTTATCTATTGAAACAAAAAATCTATTTCACTTTTATCTTATTCCTTTTGTCTTTGGGAATCCTTTGATATTATTTCATTATCTTTACCTTTCTTTGAATTGTTTTGGACGAAGATTTTTATAAATCTCATAATCGTTAAACACATTAGCGGTCCGCTTTGTTCTGAATATAAATCTGAAAATCTCGAGAGAATCATATTTTAGTAAATCCGAGAAAAGCGAAATACATCCTATGTTGTGTAGGTAATAATAATGATAGCGGCGACAGAAAACAGCGTCGTCAACAATAGGGTATTATTCAAAATTTGCCCTTTATTGTTTCGCATAAAACATGTTCGTGGTGACAACGGCGTGTCGCGTGCCTATTTGTTTCATGTTCAACACCAAATTATGCAGATAAGCGAATGAATGGTGGAAACTTAGTCGTAGACTGATGCAAATTAATTCCACCATCCTTCTATTTGACGCTTTTCATCAGCACCTCAAAGTTTGAAACAGATACGACTACGTTCTACGATATCCAAAATTGTTAATCCCAATAATCCAGTAAGTTGTTCAGTAATGGTATTCGATTTCATAACAATGGCTCGCGTGGTGCAGACAAAACTTCTTAGCTATCACACCAATTAATAGAAAGTCCATTAAGTGCTGTATTTCTGCTTATTATTAAACTCAAGTATTTGTCTTAGAAGGGTGGTACTCTCACCCTAATACAAAATAAATAATTACCCACTCAGTACAGAACGTTTCGAATTCATAATTAAAATTATAACTTTAGAACAAGGAGTGATGAGAAAATGTTGGTTTTCCATTTTACTCGAGGACACTTTACCAAAGTACTGGACTTTTGTCGCCTATGCCGTCGAGTTTAACGACGACGCGATTAGTGCCAATATTATTAGACAACTTTGAAATTAACTTTGAATCAGAAATGTAATAAATTGAAATTCCTTTTATCAGTTACCTATTTTATTGGGGAATGTTGAGGTAACACTTCATTAATTAAACACCGATTAATTAAAAGTCAGGTCAGAATATCGTGAAAAGTACCATTTTATAATTTTCTCATGAAATATGTATAACCTTGTCTCATTTGCGTAACGATTCTTTGAATTCGTTTGAAAAAGCCAAAAAGATATAAAACGTTAAAAAGTAAAACTTCAAAAGAATACCTTGATAAACTATTATGAAGTGTTTTTAAGAAGGATTCTTTAAAAGATTTGGTGTGTCTGTGGCAAAACCACTAGGGGTCCGTGGGGCTCAAGCGTCCCTTGACTTATGACACATCGACAGGCCAAGTTTATTCAACGGTCCGCTTCGAAGACAGCACAACAATCTATAGAGTAGTGTGCAAACTTAATAGTTTAGTAAAAATATAATTGTTCATATATTTTGATACCCCAGTAGGTACCTACTCTATTTTTTTAGTATTATGTATGTTTGTTATCGTATTAAAGAAAATAAATAATACATTTAACTAGGTATCACATTAAATCAATTAAAAAGTATTTTAAAATAAACCAGTTGTGTTATTGTTGGATTTAAAGTTCATTACTGTTTATAAGATTTTACATTTTATATGAGGAAAGCGTTTCACACCTTTAATAGATAGTTGAATAAAACACAACACGAGTTTTCAACCATTCTTTTCGAATTGTAAATTAAAGTACAAAACGTAAAGCGACTCAACAGCCGCCTATGTTCGCGCATTGTTTGCTAACGAAGCGTCGTCCCGCCACCGAGAGCTCTACACTTTAAACCATCAACGGTGTACAGCTCCTTCGGAAAATATTGCCCTAGCTTTTTATCCTCTTGTTTGAATAATGGCTGTAAACGTACTTGGCCGCCATTCGAGCAAGGTGTCAGGAAAACAGCTCGAGTTCGAACCACTAACGGCACTTGTTTACATAACCCGTCAACTTTTGGCGGTTCACAAGTGTTTTCCAACAGTTACTGGCGGAATGTAATGTAAGCACTTCAGTAGGTAGTGCTCAAAACCGTTTTCGTTGGTCTTTGCTTTGGCAATTTCGGAGTGTGTACGTAGGTGCGGTGGGTAATGTTACTGTATTAGATAGGTACATCATTCCTATCTGTCCATATTTCGCAAGTAAGTAGGTACCTAAGTCTCTTGTGTTAGAAACGTATCAACAGATTTTATTAAAATTACTTAGGTGGTACTTACTTAGTCTAAATTAAAAAAATATTTTATAAATACGTTCCTAGAATATTTAAAATACCAGTATTATTATATTTAGCTCTACAAAAACTTACAGACGTTTTTCTTAAATTAAATCAAGACTGATGGTTTACCATCAGTCTTGATTTAATTTAAATTTAACAATGGACAATGCCAGAAACTCTATAGAACTTTGCCCCACTCAATAAAAGTCATGTGCAATATGTAGCATCTTACTGTTTATTTATTACTGATAACTAAACATTAGTCTTAGTGACTGTAGAACTTGCGGTTTCCGTTTAAATCTAAAAACAATAATGACATTGATTATAGGTTAAATTGTATTTGAGCTAAAATGAGTTTGTATTTTGTGGGTAGGTATTTCGTAATCCGCAAGTTCTAAAGAAAAACAATTTAGTATGGAAAGGTTCTATATTCATTACAATTATTTTCATTAATTTACTTTTCTGTACATGGGTGGGGTAGGATCTGGCATTGTCAAAACGAACATTAGATATTGAAAATAAAATTAGACAAGGCTATAATATAACTAAGATTTTTTTTACTCTTGCAAGTTTTATTTTCTTAATTTTGCATTAGTTTAGTGTGTTTCTTTTTTTGTAGTAATGCATTTTCTTCAATGGTATGTTTAGCAGTTATATTCTGTAAAAAATAGTCTCTGTGAAGGTGAATTTCGGTGAAGTGCGGTAGAGGTGAGCTGTTAATACTTAGCATGGTTGGATAACAGTTCACTTCACACCAGTAGTAATTCAGCAAGATACAAATTCAGAATAGACCGGCCGGTCGAAGTTTAAAAACAACTGAAGGTGCTTCTTCAATCTTTTCTCAACTCGCCTGTACTACACGAACGTAAATCGGACTCATTTATTTTCTAGTCAGCCTTCAGTGATTGAATGAACGGAACACGAAATGCTCTGATTTCTTGGGTTTTTTTTTCTCTCAATCAGTTTTCTACTAAACTAGCGGTCTGAGAGACAGGCAAACGTTTTATTATGTGCTGTAACATTATTTTGTATTAAGAACAATGTTTATGATTAGCGTCAAGTTATCATTTCTGGGCAGTTATTTCTATGATAAGTCCTACTTAAGCTGCTGAGAAGGAAGAAACAGTTTCTTCTCTACTTGCTTTTTATCACTAAAGAATAATTAAGAATGACCTTTTAGCAATCAAAAACAGTTCCATAAATAAAAATGTTATTTATTTCCATATTTCTTTTTTATATTTTCTAGCTTCAGAATTTTGTAACAGATTATATTTCTCCACAGTAACATCACTGGAAGGTGAAATAGTGAACTTAACGAAGGTGACACGTTCAGAGATGGGCGCATACCTGTGCATCGCAGCCAATGGCGTCCCTCCCTCAGTGAGCAAGAGAATAATGCTGCATGTACACTGTGAGTATTCATTACAGATAAGATAACTGATACTAGGGGAGACAAATGTAGCTGTAACTTAGGGGAGTGAAATGAATTATTATTATTATTATTCTGTGTCTCTAGTGTGTCGTGTGAAGGAGATGCTTAGACCTTAATATGCATGTCGTATCTTTAATGTTCTTTATTTATAGGTACACAATGGAAGGGACATAGTAACTCAAACTTTGTGTAATGTAAATGTTGCACTTTTAATGGAACTACTGATTTTTTTAATGTTACGCTGGGGTTAAAAATCATGTTGTCAAAAGATGATGAATCCACATGGCGGTATGTAAGTGAATTGTTACGGTAAAACACTTTCTTCAACAGAGTAAGAATAGTTTTAGGTTTACCCGGTTTCCGAATCCTCAGTGTACTTTATTGAGGATATTGTTGGAAACCGGATAAACAAAATTCCTTTCTAAAATTGTATCGGTCTGCATTGTAGCCAAGTGAAAAAAACTGTTTTTTTTTCAGTCCTTTGGATGAAAAGCGGAATCAAATCAGTCATACAAAAATATATTATCTGAATATTAATTTTCAAACCCAACCTCACAGAGACCCAATCTGATTACATATTCACGACATGTATCAATTCAATCATCGATAAAGTCTAATCGCTTGCGTAAAGCACAAGCAAAAAGCGTTACGTTGCGAACTCACTTATCAAACGATCGTCCTAATTTATAACCAGGAGTTATTCAATGCTCGGGTGGTCTCAAGTTCTCAACTTTGCACATGGAGTAGGAAGCAAATGGAGTGCTCATATGGTTATTTCTTATTATTAATACGGCTCCTTCATTTTTGTTGCTAAATAAGCTTTTGTTTTTGGAGGATTGTTGAGATTGTTTAAAACTAAATATATTTTTGATTGCATGGCAATTACCTATTGGTTCCAAAACTGTAATTTACATATAATAAACATATTTTTAATTTATAATTTTCAACAAAAAGTTCAGTTTTTATTTTGTGGCTCGAGATTGTTTCAAAATGCATAGTTTTGATAAATTTTAATCGAGTGCGTTACTATGAAGCTATTTTTAAAATATGAAACAAAGGAATATAATTCCAGCTTTTAATTGTCTCATACAAGAAGACAGGAACATTGATCATCACGCTTGCTCAAAGCGGATTAGCGTTTTCTGACTTATATTAATTATAAAAATGTGAAAGGGTTAGTTCGTTTGTTAATTTTTATTAATATATTTTCTTTTAAATAACTGTTATAAAGTTAAAGCATTTAATTCAATTAAACCATTTACAGACACTTTTGAATGGTCAAAGAGGTTATTAAGTCAGAAAAATGAAGCTAATTGCTCGTTCCAAAACGGAGGGTAGGTCTCTATGGAGAAGAACGAGCAAGAAACTCCACGGACACTCTTTTAAATCATTTTTTTTACTAAATACTGATTAAATTATTCACGTAGCTTCTATGTGTGAAAACAATGTAGGTAAAGACCAATACAATGCATTAAAAAAATAATCAAGATAAAAAGATAAAAGCCATGGCAGTTAAGAGTTGACCAATCTGTACTGACAGCGCCCGTTTACGAACATGACGCGTGGATCAGCACCATTCAGCTCAACCATTTTGAACGGAGCCGCATGATCCAACACACGCGCCATCATCAGCGAGATATTTGAGTGAGCATGACAATGCTCTCAACCGCCATGTTAATTTATGTCAAACACATACAATTTACTTTATAAATAGCTCCATGGTATTCACATTCACAAAATTGAAATAATGCTGCTAAATTATACAAAACTAAAGTTTCCACTGTACCTTTCTATTTGTTAGATGAAGTGTTGAAAAAAATGCCATTAATCTTGTCATGATTCATATTTGAGCACACACATTTTGTTCTGTTAGCCAGATTTGTCACTCCATTTGCTTATTACTCCGTGACTGTAGCACACCGGCCCCGCCGGCTCGAACACGTAAGCAATTGGGAGATTTTCGTGTTATCACGTATCATCTTCGGTGCGTGTCTTGCATCCGAATTACTCGCACCAAAGCGTAGAAAGTTACTGCCCCGTTGACTATTGGAATTTAGTTTTAGTACCGTTTTCAATTATAGATGAAACGGTCTGATAAATTTGAATTACAATACTTTATCCGGTGTAGGTAGGTATAATAATGATGTGCTCGCTAGTGAGATAAAAAATAGTCTTCGCTTATAACTAGTGGTATGATGTTCTCTTGTATCTTAACACAGATAAATTAAGTATAAGTACCGTAGCTACGAGAACAAGCTACGAAGTACGTAGCGTCTACGACGTAGCAAACTTTACCATCTTTCGCTACGTCGATACTACGACTGCGTTGTTCTCTAGACTCTAGACTGCTGACATTTTTACAAAATCTAAACTATATAGGTAAGGTAACCTATACTCGCATATAAAATAGTGGTGTAATATTAGGATACAAGTTTTGATGGTATAGTTCAAACACAGAATAACTTTCTAACCCAGAAAAGTCTTCTTTAGAAATTGAGTAGTTTTACAAATATAAACATTTCCGTAGACACAATGCATTACAGAAAAGAAAAACATCTGCCTATGTTTAGTTCGGGCCAGCACTCAGACAAATTAATCTCCTATCTGGCCGAATCAACCGTTCGTATTCGCACGCCGATCGCGAAATCACTGCTGGAATTATAGTGTGCCTCACAGGTGCATACGCCCATTTCCATTTGCATGGATAGTGTTATGCTATTGGGAATTGATGCTGATCAGTTCATGAATCTTAAAACCTATGACAGTGTAACCATTTTGTATTAAAGTTTAGTTTGTTGGAATAAAAATGTTGTGTTATTTTCATGGCTTTAGCGTGTGGATTTAAATAAAGTTGAAACTACGTGTAAGTACCTAACGGGTGTAAAAAGGCACTTATAAAACTCCGAAATTTACATATTCTTCTCATCATTGTTATCTTTTTTTTGTTTTGGCCCTACCTGGAAACGGGTTACGAAGATATTGGAGGTCATAATTCCAACTGGTTAACGGTTATGTGATGTGTTTTTATAATTTTTACATCCCGTAAGTTATTGTTTACACCTCGTAAGTTATTATGTTTACACTCCGTAAGCTATTATATTTACACCCCGTAAGTTATTATGTTTACACTGCGTAAGTTATTATGTTTAGGTACACCTCGTAAGTTATTCACACCCCATAACTTATATTTTTTGTTTACAAATAAATGATTGAAATAAATGGTTAATGGTGAAAGATTTGAAACTTACATAAACGAGTAAATGCCAGACCACTCGAAAGAACAAAGATTTGTTTGACCTACAGGTAGTTGTTCCAGGTCTGGTTCTTTGTGTATACACGAAAAATTCTTAGTGTGGGATTATTTTTTTTTAAAGGAGAAAACAATAAATCCTCCACCACCATGAGTAACGTTAATGACAACTGTAAGTGTAGTCTCACTAATGACAAGAAACTGTGAATAATCTTTACCAGAAGGTATCAGAGTTATTTTCGGATTTTTGTCATTAGGATGTAAAGAATACATTCATACTAATATTATAAATCCGAAAGTAACTCTGTTGGTTACGCTTTCACGATGAAATGGCTGATCCGATTTTGAAGAAACTTGGCATGGAGATACCTTAAACCCTGCGGAAGGACATAGGCTACTATTTAACCAACATTCACACGGACGAAGTCGCGAGCAAAAGCTACTACTATATAACACACACAAATTCATTGTGCGTACTGCTAAGGAGTGGAATTCCCTGTCCGTGTTTGTGTTTCCTGATAGCTACAACCTGGGAGTCTTTGAGTCAAGAGTGAATAGGTTACTTCTAGGCTTACTTCGTGCAACATCTTAAACCGCATCAACGCTTCCCATCAGGTGAGATAGTGGTCAAACGTATGTCTATAATTGGTAAAAAAATATATATATAAAACAAAGTCGTTTCCGCCGTCCATATGCTTAAGTCTTTTATACTACGCAACGGATTTTAAAGCGGCTTTCATCAATACATAGAGTGATTCAAGAGGCAGGTTTATACGTATAGTTTGATCTACATTGCACCCGTGCGAAACCGGGGTAGGTCGCTAGTAGCATATAAAGAAACAACAGTCACCTGTGAACTAATAACATCGCTGTGATTGCACATCCACCCGTGTTCATGATAGCATTATCCCCTAAGGAACGTTACGTCCAAATGAGTTTGACGGCCATGTTCAACGGTGAACAATTATTACGTATGGCTTGATTATAATAAAAGTAATGGTGATAAAAGGGTAATGAGCCTATATGTAAATGAACTTGTATTCCATTGTCTGGGTAATTTTGTGCTTATCACTTTCTTACTTCTCTTTATAAAAAAAACTTTCCCACGTACCTACTAAGAATTTCACCTGTATCAAACACATAAACTTGCGTGCGTTTACAAACATATAAGCTCACATTTACACACACACACACACACACGCATACATTTACATTATTTTTCTTTCGTTTCTTTCACACAATCTGTAGACCTGTGGACTACATTTTTCTCCGTGCAGGCATCGTACTCACGACACGCAGGTCAGCAGCCAATCCCAAATCCACTAACAACACAAGCCATAGGCCCAATGTGCCAATTTAATAAGATTCCCAAAATATCCTAAACTAACATTTTGCCCGCGATTTAGTTCGCGTGAATTTTCTTACAGATCCCTATTTATTTTTTACATTAAAAATATAGCTTATGCCACACAGGAATAACGTAAGTTATTCACATTGGTGAAAAAAAAATCGGTTCAGTATTTCTTGTGTTTATTTATCACAAATAAACATACACAATATCAAATATTATAAGGTTACAAAAAAAGTTTCATGTTTCAATATTAGTATAGATAAACGCCTTTACAAATTGCTTAAAATAAAGTACTATGTACCAGTGTTTGAGCACACACTAGTGCGCTATAACATCTCTTACGTACAGAAGTCTGCACATAAAACTACCCCAATCTAACAATTTTCTTTGATTATTTTTCAACTTTATTACAAAACAATAAGGTAATAAATAATAATAATAATATGTGGGGACTTTTTCACACACGGCCATCTGACCCCAAACTAGGGAGACCCTGTACTATGGGTGTCAGACAGCTGATATACATACACAAATACATTTTTTTTTGTAAATACATACATATATAGATAAACAACACCCAGACACAAGGCAAACACAAGTGCTCATCACACAAATGTTTACCCTGGGCGGGAATCGAACCCGCAACACGCTGCGCAGCAGTCGATCGCTCAGCCACTGCGCCAACCGTGTCGTAGGTTCGTGTTTTATTAGTTTTTTTTTTTTTTTTTATTTTTTTTTACGCTGTGCTGGCGTCTGTAATTAGATTACACTTTATTGAGATTGGCCCCCGTGACCGAAATGCGGTCGAGAAAATATCAAAGTTAAGTAATGAAAAACGTTTACTTGGCTATACATTTTTGACGTCCAAACGTGTCTTAAGTTTAAGCAGCGTTTAAGAGTAAATGTTTTTGAGAAAACTAAATAAGAGCCTTAAGGTATTTTCCTTAAGCTAGCTAAGTAAAATAATGAAAGACAAAGTCTATTAACTTGTATTTAAGTTTCTAAAAATAACGTCTTAATAAAATTATGACCTAGTTGGCTTGACTTAACCGAGAGAATGGTAAATAATATGAGGAAAATGTCGAACTAAAAAAGTTTTTATTTTATACTATACTCTGTCCATTGGGTTATTCGTTTTTTGACAGGTGGTGGTTTTGACAACTAGTGATTGCAGCTACGTAACGTTTCGATTATTTACACTTTAATTTGTATATAGTATCGATTATCGACTATTTGAAGCAAGCAAGAAACAATCGTGATAAATTTGGGCGAAGACTCGTCAACAGACGTAAGTTTCATGTCGGAAGACGAAGAATAATTTATTGATTTATTTATAATAACAAAGTAAATTAACTTTAAAATATTAATTTGCTTGTTTAATTTTTTGTTTTTTTTTAAACCCGCAAAATAAATCCATTGGATTATTTTCAAAATATATAGGTTTTTAGGATTACATAAATATAAAATTATTATTTTCGATTTATTCATTTGAAGCGAATACATTCGATCCCATCACTAAGTACGATAGACTGTAACCATATTTCATGCGCATAACAATTTTATGTTAAAACTGATACGTATGCTGTATTGTAATGTATACTGTATTCTATACTGTATTTATAAATAAGATATAATCCATTAATGCAAGGCAGTTTATATATTTATTTTATAACGTATTTTAAAGTTAACTTTTAGGTAATAGGGAATAGTTACGGTCTAAGGCAGCTGTCAAAAAACCAATAATCCAATGGATAGAATATAGCCTGTGGAGTGCGTTTTTGTCCACGTGAACGTTGGTCAAATTTTATTTTATTTGAAATATAACCCCTTTGTTACTCTTTATCACATCAGCTATCTGCCATATGCCATATAATAATAAAATAATTAAACTTTAACTTTACTTTAGAGACCGGACGGCATGTCATTATTTCCATGGAAGTTGGGTAGGCCCTTAGTGTGGGACGCTACGTGTGTCGATACTCTTGCGCCACCCCATCTTCCTAGTACGGCGTGCTGTGCTGGTGCTGCTGCTGCGGCTGCAGAAAACCTCAAACGGCGAAAGTATAGTATCCTAAGCGATAACCTTATTTTCGAGCCGTTTGGGGTTGAAACCCTCGGGTCGTGGGGTCCAAGTGCTCATCTACTTTTTAAAGAAATTTCCAAAAGGTTGGTTGACACTTCCCGTGATCCAAGGGCTGGTTTTTACCTCGGACAGAGGTTAAGCATTGCCATCCAACGTGGCAATGCCGCCAGTCTCTTGGGCACATTCCCAGTTGACGACGATGTTGGGGATTTTTTTGATGCCTTATTGTCTTAGCTTTTCTTTTTGTTTTTAATAGTTATAGGTTTTCCTTTTTTATTTTTAAATGTATGGAAAGTAAATAAAAACCCAAACAATTTTATTGTTCAAAACTTTATTATCAGACACAGGTTCATACAGCAAAATTATCTTAAACACAACACATAACTTACATAATAGGAACACACAAGAAAACACACAATAATTCACAATTTATAGATTAACTTGATAAATAGTTACATATGTTTAATAACTTTTTTTTTAATTATATTATGCTGTCCCACTGCTGGGTAAAGCCCTCCCCCAAGTCCTTCCAGGAGCATTCATCCAGCGCCACCTCGAACCAGCCCTCGTGGTAGGCGTCTAGGTCATCTCGCCATCTCTTCCTGGGCCGTCCTCGGCGACGCCGTTCATCTTCAGGCACCCACTGCGTGGAGACTCTTGCCCAGTGGTCACTCTTATAACTATAATAATAATAACTTACTTTACATTATTTGAGGAGCTCGTGGCTAAGTTAAAGCCGTACAGATCGATCGGTCAAAGGTTACGCTACGCTAACCGCGGTCGGTCTGTGGATGGGTGACCATTCCTTTCATACCGAGATCCATCCGTGCCTTGGAAAGCACGTAAAGCCGTTGGTCCCGGCTGTCATTTGTAGATCTTTGGCAGTCGTTATGGGTAGTCAGAAGCCAGAAAGTCTGACATCCAGTCTTATCAAGGGGTATCGTGTTACCCAGCAACTGGGTTGTGGAGGTCCAATTGGCAGTCGCTCCATGTAAAACACTGGTATTCAGCTGTGTCCGGTTAGACTGGAAGCCGACCCCAATATAGTTGGGAAAAGGCTAGGCAGATGATGATGACTTTACATTATTTGAAAGACGCTCTGTGAGCCGCCATCCACTGCCTCATTATTGGGTTGTCAAAACTGTTTGTTACAACAACGAGGTCCCGGGCTGTTGAAGCCATAGATACGATATTAACTTGTTTTTTTATTGAGAACAGACTGAGGATATAGTAGAATTGGTCGGGTAATGCAGTGTTTGCCTAAAGACGGGCGTCGACACCGAGACAGACCTAAGAAACGTTCGACGACTTGGATTAGTTCTTGATTAGCCGAAGAAGGCAACCGATAAAGAAAAATAAATATTCAAGCTCAGCAGTGGGACACTAAAGATTGAAACAATAGTTTAAAAAAGCATATTAACTACAATATAGAACCGTATATAAATAAAAGATACCGTTGTATAATGTATGTTTTTCCAGCGATCCATCAACGTTCATTGAAAATTTATAAAAGGGTTTTTATTATTACAATGATCAAACAAAGCATTCAATCACCAAACCTGTCAGCCAAACAGTGGATACTAAATTGCGTTATCTTTTTTTGTATAAATTAACGACTACCTATTTTAAATTATCCATTGTTAAAAAATGTTTTTTTTTTATATTTCATATTTGTTGATACAGGATTTTCCGTCGTTTGGGACCATTCCATTTTCCTACAGGTAAAAAGACCAAAGAATTTTCTTAAAAGTACCTGCGTTCTCCTTTGTATTCAAAATATATCGCAAACTCTTTGGTGATAAAGATACTAATACCATGTTAATACCATTTCATTCAAATTCATGATTCTAGTCGTGTTCAGAAGATAACGTTTACGGATTGATAAAATGCTTAATGTCGCTTCATGTAAAACAGTGGTATTCTGCTGCATCTTCTTAGACAGAAATATGCGAAAGCATGACGTTTTGACATATTTTCATTGTTTTATTTTATATGTATAGGTATATATATTTGTTTTTCGTTGTTGCATTATTTTTGTACTGATTATACTTCTTTTATCTGTAAGGTTAGCGTAATTGGCTCATCATAGCCGTATTAGCATTAAAATAAATAAAATAAAATAAATAAAATAAAAATAAATGACTCCAACATGAAATAAAAATTAAATTAAAAATTTAAAAAACCCCCAACGCAAAACATAAAAGCAATTATTTAAAAAGTAAAAAATAATATCTTTTGTTGAGCCATCAAATGTTTGTTCGTTGAAATGGCGCTATAATGTCGCGGCGGGGTACCGCGTAAGTCAAGTCTCATTGCAAATCCATGAGTTCGCTATTTTAACTATTTAGCTATTGCCGCCGCGACATTATATCGCCATTTCAACGAACAAACATTTGATGGCTCAACAAAAGATATTATATTTTACTTTTTAAATAATTGCTTCTAGGTTTTGCGTTGGGGGTTTTTTAAATTTTTAATTTAATTTTTATTTGAAAGTTTTTAAATGTAATTTAGTCTGGTTTTGAGAAGTTGTAGATACGTCTAAAGTTGTATTTCGTCACATGGATCTTTTTTGATATTAAAGATATCACCCTGAGAATGCGTTTGGTATATATAATTCAATTTTGGAAAAAGTGTGGATTGGATTCTTTTTGCGTAACTACGTCCAATTGGCACAATCGTACCCAGTCTACCCTATGTTTAAACAGCCGGCTGTTTAAACAGCAGGCAACCGGTGCTTTGGCCTTTAGAGTTTATAAAATTAATTTTCAAGTTTTTAGTTTTAATTTCGTTAGTTAATTAATATTCCTCATTCCCTTTCAATACAGTATGCATTATTCTACTAGTCAAGCCCTTTCATTTGATACCCATATTGAGGGAGTCGTGAAAAAGAAAATGTAATTCGCCATTTTGTGGTGCCGGTAATCTTGGCTTTGAAATTTATCATAGTGTAAAGTATTCTACTAGTGATGCCCTTTCATTTGATACCCATATTGATGGAGTTGTGAAAAAATATGTTGTTGTGAAAAAATGATTATGATGTGATTATTTAAAAATGGATTGCATGCATGATGGTTCATATAAAATTATTTAGTTATAGTAATTCAGACACGATGTAAAGATCGTTATTGAATAAATGAATTGAATTGAATTGAATATTTTGTTGCCGCGGTCATCTTGGACCGATTTTCATCAAACGTAGCTAAGAACACTCCCGACTAATTCACCTTTCAAATAAAAAAAAACAAAAACAAAATCGGTTCATCCGATCAGGAGCTACGATGCCACAGACAGACAGACACACACACACACACACACACACACACACAGACACGTCAAACTTATAACACCCCGTCGTTTTTACGTCGGGGGTTAAAAAGATGATGATAATGATGAATATTTCTGTGTGAGCATTTGCCTGTTAGTAATCTACTGTTAAAAAAATTATTGGAATGCAGGCAGCTAACTTGCAACTACTATCAATCAACGTTACGAATATGCTAAATAGACAATTATTTAGCATCACTCTTTTAAGTATGACATAAGGTTAATTAAATATTACACATAAATTTGTTGTCAGTGTAAAAGGAAGATGAATATTTTTACCTGTTCACTAAATATCTTATTCGACTGTACGAAAATCTAACACAAGTTATAGAACAAAATTGTTATAGTTTCTTACTTTGTATTACCACTTCAAGCTCCTGAGACAATAACCGTAAAAGACGCAAAGGTAATAATAGTATAATTCCAGCTTCAGTGTCTGGTTCTCTCGCGTTTTACTTCAATGTCGTGCCTATAAAAGTATTTCGTAGAGTTAGCGGGTCACTGGACGCTCTGACGCGTTGTCCAGTGTGTATTTGCATACTGTTATTGGAAGTCCGGTGTAAACACTCTGATTGGAATACTATATTCATAGGAACGAACGTATGAACCAACTAAATAACTCAACAACTTATTTAGTCATAGAGGAACATCAATTACCTGAAGTTGGGTACATTTAAGGCTAATAAAATACTCGTTTGATATAATCCTTAATACGACTCATATTACGCTCCGTTAATATACATATCAGAGACTTGACATTTCATATCTCGTATCTATAAAACAAATAAAAGCCTCGCTTAACGACAACCGAGAGTAATTCACTTCATAGGAAACGCAATTTCAAGCGAACAAACAAACTACTGCCGTCTGAAACCCTTCCACTCAGTTTAATTACTTCACAAAGAATGCGTCGCGTTCGCTCGATGAGGAGACAAAATTAACGCTCTCAAATATTTAATTTAAATTTCCTTCCCCCGAAAACGAATGATAACAGCGGGTTGGGTGGACTTGCGGCCGCGAAGGTACATAAAAACACTTTTTTAGAAGTAGAAGTGAAGCAATTCATTTGTAGCATTAAGTGCCACGTAACGCAATGAGTATCTTTTAGTTGATTCACTGGAGCCCGGACGACGGTAAATCGAGTTGAGAGAAAAAGAAACACGCCAAACGAAGTGAACAAATCGCGATCAATTTGCAAAGAGGAGCCAGCAGTTAAGGATAATTAATTTTAGGATATATATTTTCTCTTGTACTGTTAATTCCGAACTCGTCCTGATTTATAAGTTTGTCGGTGTCAGACAACGCAGTGAATGCAACGTATTTGTAAGGATTGTTAGGTTAAAACTGCAGCTCAAGAAATTCCAAAGTCAACTGAAACAGGTTATTACCTGTTGTCCTGTTCTTTCGGATTTCTTGGCGTTTTGTAGCTATTGCTACAAAACGCCAAGAAATCCGAAAACGGGGAAAGCGTGTGCGCCGCTCGGTTAATCAAACTGTCACTTCAAGAATTCCGCGCGGAATCCTTCCCGAGAAAACTCCCCTAACTTTTGATTGCTGCGAGAATTCCTATCTACTTATACAGTTAGAGATTGCTTAATCACGTTCTTTAAGTTATATGCTGCGCACTCAGCACACACGATATAATTTCAATGTGAAATATTCCACTGTTATAACTCGTATAAAATACAACTGAATAAAACGCAATTGCAATTAGATTAACATCTCGACTGTTCATTATTCCGCTTTATTTAATAAGCAAAAGGCTACCCTCGTAGCCCCTTGGAGTTATTAATTAGAACAAAAATTCTGATCGTTCAGATTTTGTTCGCTAAATTGGCCACTCAAACTCGTAAAAGCCGTCCAAAGGAACTTAACGACGGTCAAAGAGAATAACCGCAAATAAGCTACGATCTAAGGTCGTGGAAGAAAATTCCGTTTTCCTTAATTCACCCTAAATAGACTTTTGGGGATGCTGGTGCGATTGTTTACATTTTCGAAATAATCCGTTCGCTTTAAGAACAACTTGACGCTTTCGTTCCGACATTTCAACCTTTCGGTATCTTTTCGAATCACGGCCTTTGTTAATTCCGAAACATCTTTTGATTCGAATAAAAGAATTATAATATTCCTTTTGCGACTTAATATTTTGTTCAATGCTGATGGGTAAATACAATTTTCAAAGTTATAATAAATGGCGCACTAAGCTGGAGCTTGCGTTGGATTAATCCCATCATTATAAAAACAGAGCGTTCCACTACGAACTTACCGTATCTTGTCTGAAACTGTAGTTTAATTGCGTGCAAACATCTAGTCCGTTAAATAGTTAATGCAAACAGAAGTAATGCAGCCAGGCGGGATGATATTCAGTGTAAACACCTGACAGACGCAGTAGAGTTTTACCAAAGTGGCGGAGCGAGGAGGGCAAACAGAGTGCGCGAGCGACGCCAGGCGACGCGACGCCGCCGCGACGTGGCGATAGCGACTGTCAACAATACCGCAAGTTTTCAACTAACTTATAATTTTGGGGAAACTAATGTGCTGCACGTACATTTCCTGTGTATTTTGCGATAAGCTAGTATAAAGTAATTCGTATAAGGCGACGATATTCGCCGGCGACCTTGAGCGAGCAGAGAAGCGTATGCGCTGCGTCCAAAACTCTCAAAATATAACCAAAAAATTAATAAAAGATAGTATTCTTTAACTTAAAAAAAAGGCGTATACTAAAAGATAGACAATAAAATTGTCTGTAAGATAGTGAAAGTTTTGTTTAAATATAAATGGTCGATTTTGTGATTATCAATATTTTGTTCGCGTCAGACACAACTTCACGAGTTAATTAAACTGTTGAATATGAACCTAATCAAAAATATTCACATACTAAATGATTAAAAAAATGTTCTAGTTTAACATATATTTTTTTCAAATCATTTACACTACACATTTTGACGTGATCGTCAGTTTAAAATCTGCAAAAGTCGCTTGTTTGCGCCATAATATGAAAATTATTAGAAAATCTGTTAGCAATGTTGACGTTGCATCCGCTACGCCGTAGCAACCGCGTAGCGCAATTCTTTCTATTTTACGTATGTCTGGTATTATACTGTGAGAGAAAGTATGCAAGAGTGTGCACTGTTACACATTATGTACCTCCATAATATTATGTTTCCTTTTCTATATTTAATACTAGCTTTTGCCCCCGACTTCGTCCGCGTGAATGTCGGTTATAGCGAATGCAGACGAAGTCGCGGATTTCATAGTAGCCTATGTCCTTCTTCTAGGTTCAAGCTATTTTCATACCAAATTTTATCAAAATCGGTTCAGCCGTTTCATCGTGAAAGCGTAACAGACAGAGTTACTTTCGCATTTATAATATTAATATGGATAAGTAGTATGCCATAATTTTTGACATCTATAATAATGATTGTTATTCAATTAGAATTTGTTATAGTTATACATTTAATACAGTTAAGATACTAGATTGAGTTTTGGTGCAAACTGTAAGCTTATTGTTATGAATAAATAAAATAGTAGTTGGTGATATACCGTTAAAATTCATTAATCATAAATAAATGAATTTAATAAAAAAATAATCATTGTTATTTATAATATAATACCACAAAGACTCCCGTTTTAATAGAGACTATCAGTCTCTATTAAAACGGGAGTTATACAAAAATACAGAGAAAATACCATATTTTTTGTTATGAGGTATTTCTTAAATCAAATTTATGTTTTTACGTAATATCACGAAAATCCTTATAACCAAAACACTTTGAGCTCAGTACGAAAATACACTCAATTTCCATATTCGCAACTGGATAGTCGAAACCATAACTCATTACTGAAACAGATTAGATCGTATCACGTTGAACGCTCACATGAACGTAAAAGTTTATTCGAAACTAATGCAGCTCACCCAGCAATATATTAACGTCATTCCATTTATTAACGCAATCGTTTCATTAACTACAGCTAATAATATGACGTCATGGTGTAGTTGGCAGACTTATATGAATGATTTTATATGCAATTGCAGTACATTTTGAGTGGCATGCGAAACTCGCCCAACTATTGCCGTAAAACTTCTACAAGATACTCGTATTTGTAATTTAACAAACAGAATTTGTGCATTTTCGGGATTTTACAACGTGCACGTACGGACCGAAATCATGTATTTATCTAAATTAATATTATAAACAGAATAGATTTGAATTATTTGTTGTATATTTGTTTCTTATGCCGTGTTTCTTATGCACTTCACATGGCGTATTTGTGCAAATATTCGCCTTACTTGGATGATACAAAATCTACTTTATTTCAATAGATAAGAAATAGGGTATATTTTGTATTTTCCAAATAAGGCGAATATTTGCACAAATACGGCATGTGAAGTACCGGCATTATAGATAAACTCAAAAAATACTTAATTGTTTCTTAAAACTCTTTCACCTATGGAAAGCCATTATTATTAGCGAGTAACTTGGGCTTTGTTTTATGGTATAGTTTACCTTGATGAGGACAAAGTCTAGTTATATATAGTTATATATTAATAATAATAATAATAATATGTGGGGGCATTTTCACACACGGCCATCTGACCCCAAACTAGGGAGACCCTGTACTATGGGTGTCAGACAGCTGATATACATACACAAATACATTTTTTTTTGGTAAATACATACATATATATATATATAAACAACACCCAGACACAAGGCAAACACAAGTGCTCATCACACAAATGTTTACCCTGGGCGGGAATCGAACCCGCAACACGCTGCGCAGCAGTCGATCGCTCAGCCACTGCGCCAACCGTGTCTTCAATTATATTTATTTATCAAACACAGCGGGCAATTAACAACTTCTCATTTACAACACAAACCTTTGAAGATTTATAACAACCTCTAAAAGTTTTCATTTTTTTAAATCTTTTATTATTGGCAAAATTCAAATCCGACTCTGGTTTATGTTTTTAATTTACCCACAATAGTAGATTTTTGTTTCGCATGAATCTTTTGCTGTCCATCAATGTCTTGTTATCGTTAATAATTATTTTTGTCTTTGTTTAATATTGCGCATCTCATACTAGCTCTGCTCACGAATATATTATTACATAAATAGTTAACATAAAGATTCTCCTTTAACCACAGACGTAGCTAAATGAATAGTGTAACTCAATGACCAAAAATGACAAAGAACAATGTTAGGCACTCAAAATACAATTGTTAGTTCTGTCCACAGTACTATCACTTCTAGACTATCTTTTCCAGACATCCATTACATAGATTAGAATGTTAGAAATGAGACAAGTCTATCTTATTATTTTTTTTAATAAAATTCTAAATGGTTTTTTTTTCTGTATCAAAAATAAATGAATTTAATTAAATTCGTCAGCAGATAGTTACAATATCGTCACTTTAATCATTTTGTTTACACAATCCCCGTTATAAGTATGAAAAGCCTGTAACCCAGGGAAAAATGATGCCGGATTAATTTAAATACAAATACATAACATACAAATAAAATAGTAATCAGTAAAATACCTCAACAATGTTTATGAGATATGGTAACCGGTAGATACTTAATAAAGGCGGCTGTCTCCCATTTTCTAATTGTTATAAAATGTTACTAACTTTGTGCCAGCTATAATCTATGTAATTAAGTAAGTTTCTTTAAATTATTGAACAGATGAATATACATTTAGAAACCGTATGTAAACGTTACAGCAACATACCATACTAAAATTCAACTTTGGGTTATTCCAAACATTTTGTTAGCACATTTTCCTTTATTAGTGCGAAAAGTTATAAATATAAAATAACATGTTCTGAAACTGTGCAAGCAAGCCGAATGCGGGGCGTATGCATACCATGCCAAATGCAAAGGCTTTGAACGCGCATTTATAAGCGGAAGGCGCAAATAGAATGTAATGTTACAAAAATGTGAATGAAACCACTCACTAGGCTTGGTGTGAGTTTTGAAATATTTTGTGGTGAATTAAATTATTTGCTTATGTTTTTTTTATATTTACATAGATGGTCACCTCTATGTAAATATAAAAAGAACCAAGCGCTTTGACTCCACATTTATTTTGCGAACTGTCAGACTGTAGAATTCCCTGCCCGCCTCTCTGTTCCCTGATAAGTATAATCTGGGTATCTTCAAGGCACGAGTGAACAGGTTCATCCTAGACAAGCGTGTTCCAATTTATGCCGCATTATCATTAATCATTAAGAGCAGGTGACTTGCGGTCAAACGCAAGCCTATTTGATAGTAAAAAATATATATATATGTATATACTTTTAACTAATAACTATACATACTTAAGATAATTTTCATTTACAAAGAAAGAAACTCTTGAGATTTTATCAATTTTGTATATTACCTAATGTTTACAATTTAAATCGCCTTTCATAGTCCCTGAAAGACTATTTAGTTAACAAGAATTAGTTGGTAAGAAAAGTAGTGCTTTAAAATAATTTCTAAACAAACTTAAAACTAATTTTTAAAGTCTTCAACTTTATCAAGATTATCTGAATAACCATGACTTAGAAGAGGGTTTAAATGACAATAAGTATAAGATTACTATCTTTATAAAATTAATAACAAATTAAGTGTAACGACACTATATTTTGTAATTGACAGTAATTAACTGATGTGGCTCTTGTTTGTAAATAACATAAAGAATTGATTTGTAAACAGCTGCTGTATACATTGAATCTTAGGTATCATACATAATAAGTCACGGACTTATACAATCGCCAGTTACAGGCCAACCAAAAAGTACAAAAAGAAATAACACAAAAAAAAATACACTTCTGGAACAAAGATTGTTCTAAAACTTAACTGCAGCTAAACCATATTTTAAAATAGTTAAGTTATTTTAATTGATAACAGTAATCGATAGTACTGAGATCTCAGTGATCTTTAATTATTTGAATTATATTTTAGGAGTTTATCAATTGATGACCACATAATGACATAGCTGTTTCTTACTATATGTATGTACTAGCTGTTGCCCGCGACTTCGTCCGCGTTTATGAAGATATCATGTTTAATGATGTTTATCGTAAACTATTTTTATATTTCAGTCAACTGAAAATGCCTATCACACTAAGCAGTTTCTTATAGCGCTAATTAGAAACACCACACAGACCACAGCATGTCAGCAGTCATCAATAAAATGTTTGTTGAACACATGGTTGCGAAAGCAATTATATTTCCTTAAACCAACCCTGTGATAAAATCTGTCCCTACCTGACATCCCTTAACTATATTCTGTCTGTCTACCAATGTTCAGGTACAAAAAGCCAAGGATTTCATTTAAATTTACGAGAGCCTTTAGTGCAGGATGTCACAAAATTCTTTCTTAGCAAACGTCTAGGTACTGTTGTTAGCACCTAAAAATGAAGGACTTTTATACAAACTTGCGAGAGTCACAAGAACTCCTTAATCCGGCCCTGTCGCAAAATTGGTTCTTAGTGGATATCTACCTACCAACTATTCAAGCCAAAGTTCAAGTTAGTAGCACAAAAAAAAGAAGGACTTTCATTCAAACTTGCGATAACCATTAGACATCCGTAATCCGGCCCTGTCGCTAAATTCGTTCATAGTGGATGTCTACCAACTATAAACCACCTCCCTGCCAAAGTTCAAGTTTGTAGCACGAAAAATTCAGGACTGTCATACAAACTGGCGAGAGCCATCAGAACTCGTTAATCCGACCCTGTCGCAAATTTCGTTCTTAGTGGCTGTCTACCAACTAAAGATCACCTCCCTGCCAAATTTCAAGCACAAAACATGAAAGACTTTGATGACTTTGACAAACTTACAGGAGCCATTACACCTCCTTAATCCGGCTCTGTCGCAAAATCCGTCTAATAACTACAAACTACTCTCCTTCCAAATTTCAAGTTGTAGCACAAAAAAGCTTTTTACAAAAAAGACAACCGCCTTCAAAAACTAAAAAGTGAAAACGTGTGTTCTGTGCTAAATTTATTTTTCACTTTTTAGTTTTTGAAGGTTGTCTTTTTTGTAAAAAGCTTTTTATTTTCCGCTTTTTGTACCTCCTTCTCATCCAAATCTATTAAGAAGAGATTGAAATTTAACTACTCCAAAGATTGAGGAAACTAAAACGTCGTCTATGTAATTTTTTTGGGTATTTGTTGATTTTTTCAAAAAGTACTGAATCAATTTCGATAAAATTTATATGGGACTACCCCACCTAATCATAAAAAAAAGAATTGTCAAAATTGGGTTACGTTTGCCGGAGAAATTGCGTAACAAATCGCGCACATACTTAATGCAAATTTAAGACTTATACGGTTTTCTCATGGATGCCATTGTCAGAACTGGACCAAATTATATGGGAAATGGGACCACACGGGAAGCATCAGCTTTCAAATAAAAAAGAATCATCAAAATCGATTCGCCCAGTCCAAAGTTCTCAGGTAACAACCAAAAAAAAAAATACAGACGAATTGATAAGCTCCTTCTTTTTTGAAGTTGGTTGAAAAATTAAAGACTTACATACAAACTCGCGAGAGCTTTTAGACCTCAATACTCCGGCCCTGTCGCAAAATCCGTTCTTAGCGGACGTCTACTAACTATAAACTACCTCCCTGCCAATTTTCATCTTTATACGTCAAGCGGTTTTCGATATTTCGTGATGAGTGAGTGACCTTTCGCTTTTATATATATAGATTTAAAATGTTTTTGTGTATGTATATCAGCTGTCTGACACCCATAGTACAGGGTCTCCCTAGTTTAGGGTCAGATGGCCGTGTGTGCAATGTCCCCACATATTATTATTCTTACTATTTTTAACCGAATTAAAAAAGGAGGTTCTCAATTTGACCGTTTTAGTTGTAGTTGTGTTGTCAGGATGATGATTGAAAATTATTTTTTAATGCCTCAGGACTAGTCCCATGTAAATTTTGAAATGACCTGATGTAGAACTTCGAAAATAGATAATGGAACTCCTGAATAACCAACAATAAACGTTTTGCGATTTAGTTACTGTACTGATGATCAAAGTGGCTGATTAGTTGCCGATCTGTGGCCATCTAACCATGGACTTCGAACATACCACATGGAACTCCCCATTGACAACCAGTACATATTATTATACAGCAAAGGGTTTCGTGCATAAGATTAAACACATTCGCTTATTCGATTCGATTATTTGGATAATAAGCAGAACCTAGGTACAAAAAAGCGGAAAATAAAAAAACGCTTTTTACAAAAAAAACTCAACCCCCTTTAGAAACTAAAATCGGTACCTATTATTCAAAAATACAAAAATGTTTATTATTTCAACAAGTTCTTACTTACAAACTAGTGATTGGAGCCTCCCTTTAAACAAATAAAGCCTGTGTTAGGAGACCCCACTCTTCCATATCATACGAGTGCGAAAAACTTGTCTTATTAGTTTAAGATTAAAGTACTTATATATTATAAGAGAATGATTATAAAAATACAAAATTAAATTAAATTCCACCAAAAATTAGATAAAACAAAAAGCTTGTGTACACATGGGGGTGGGAGTGTGTGATTGTTTGTGTGTGTGTGTGTGTGTGTGTGTTTGTTTGTGAGTTTGTGTGTGTGTGTGTGTTTGTGTGTGCATGTGTGTATGTTTGTGCGTGTGTGTGTGTGTGTGTGTGAGAGGGTGAAAGTGAGCACGTGCCAGAGTGTAGGTATGCATGAGATTGAGAATGATATCTGTTTATATTTTATTCTAGCATCGCCTCTGTGTCCTCGTTGTTGAGTGGTTTTATCCAATTCATTACTACTTCTTTACATTGTTGTTGTTTTTTATTATAATAGTACATTATGATATAAGTGCGGTAGGTTGAAAATTACAGCCGAGGCGATATTGCTAGCCCGAGCCGCAGGCGAGGGCTACAAGAAAGCAGAGGCTGTAATTATCAAAGCGCACGTATGTCATACGACGTTTTATAACATATTTGCGAGAAAATAATTGAAATATTATAACATATTTGCGAGGAAATAATTCAAATAAAAACAGTACAGCGAAAAGAAAAAGCGCGCGTAATAATTTTTACTTGTTCACAAATTAGCGATACGCGCGCATCAGCGCTTTTTTTTTAAGGCAAAGGCACAAAAACAGCCAGTATTACTAATAAAGTAAATTAATATTTTTTTGTTTTTGTTACAGATAAATGGTTGTAATTTATTGTCAAAATTAATTAAATTGAAGAATTAAATGTTTATTTTTTTATATTTTAGTTTTCCCAAAGTTAATTCATAAAATGAAGACCACTTTTCTGACATAAAAACTCTTTGCTAAGATTTAAAAAAGTACCGTTCGTTTTAGACGGAGCATCTTGATAAACTGTACGTTTTACGAAACTCGTGCGTTTTACATTACAATAATGCACTAGTACGTAATGACATACATTACGATATTGAAATTGGTGTAATAAGAGACACTTTACGAGCAAATAAATAAATAAATGTGTTATAAATTATAAATAACTTTAACACGGAACATATATTATATGACTTTAGTTTCGGAAGTCCGTAGCCAATATAAAGCAACAAACAGAACAAAAGTCGCCAACTTCCGTAACTAAAGTATACGTGTTCTGTGCTAAACTTATTTTTTATTTAATTTTTAAAGTCAGTTGTCTTTTTTGTCAAAAGTTTTTTTTTCGTTTAAGTTTCATAATTCATGTAACAATTTTGTTCCCAGTTCACCCGTTGGTCCAAGTTCCGAATCAGCTGGTGGGTGCTCCAACGGGCACTGACGTCACTCTTCAGTGTCACGTCGAGGCTTCACCCAAAGCCATCAACTATTGGACCAGAGAGAACGGTAAGAGCTAACTATATCTTTTATTTTATACCTTTATGGGTTAAGGATCTTGTATGGCGTCAGTTTCTGCACGCACTAATCTGCCTACTCACTTCCAATTCTATAGGAAATACCAATGTTGACATTTCGTGTCCTGTCCAAATTCGGCAACTTACACCATGTTTGCGAGAGGAATGCTCCATTCAATATCATTTATTTATAAAATACCACATATTCCGTAGAAACTAATACTATTTCAAGCAGTAGGTAGTCAATAATACCTAAGCTTGTCTGGTTTTATTGCCGCCCCCGAAAAACAGAAGTAGGAGTCACACTAACTAAATAGTCAGAACAATTCATTAAGTTGACCCTGATGATGCTGACTCATATGAATACATTTAAATCATTTTTCTCGAACTAAAAACAAAAGTTTAATTACCCATTAGTCTAGCTCATTTCGGTCTATTAACCTTTAACAATGATTTATGACATAAACTTAGGACCTAGACTCAGCACTAACTTTTAGCATAAAGGTTGCTTCACTTGAACCTATTTAGATCTATATAGCAGTCAAGCGTAACTGATTTCATAGACTAGTCTAGATGTTAAAAGTCAGATTGATTGGTCATTGCATGACTTTACGGTTTTGTTAATCCTCTTGATATCATTTCAAAAGTTCAGCCATCTGACCTTTTGCTACGCCCACGGATGATTAAAACATATTTTTCCAACAACCTCACCTCTCTCTTCCAAAGTTGAAGACCTACTACTTAGTAAGTATTTAACTTTACCTTATACATACAAAATATTAAGTAAAATAACCAAAACATGAAAGGCACAAAATAAGTCCGCAAAGTCAAAGTTAAAGAAGCTTGAATAAATCTCTTGGTGTCTAGTTTTATGGTGTCCAAAGTTGGACAGTCACCAAGAAGACTTAGCACAAAGTAGTGTAGACTACAAAGAAACACACGACATTAGTCTAGTAACTTTGTCCTACATATTGAAGAGTCAAGACAAGGAAAATAGGGGATAGGATATTTGGATAAAAAAATGTAAAAGTTAGTAAAGCATTTCACACAATAGGGTTGGCAATGCTTAATGGAACTAGATAATTTACAAAGGAAAAGAAAAATCGAAATGTGTGCTGGGACACATAGTAGAAGTGAAACTTCAACGGACAAGTGGAATGATACGCTATTGATTGTCTACCCCCTCCATGCGGTCGTAATGCTTTTTCGTGACAGAAAAATCATAATGCCCCCGTATAGAAGTTTCACTTCAAAAAGTATTAATAGTAGTATTTAGTAAACAAAAGAAGTCAATCTTTTACACCAATCTTCATCTGCTGTCTTCTTTGCCAATTCCTAGCAGCGGGACGCATGACAGCTCACTTCACGTAGGTGTTCACCGAGGGAGATTGAAACATAATAGACATACAGGGGGGCAATTCTAGTAACTTTTAGGAACGTTCGCATACTAATCTCAGTCTTACGGTGAGTTGCACAAAACCAAGATTAACGAAGACTTTAAATTGATGCTGTCACTTTCTTTTTGATACAAAATGTAAAGGATGTCATGAATTTAAAGTCTTCGTAAAACTTTATTTTTATCTATTTATAGGCATACGTTAATGTTGCTAATGTTGGTTTTGTGCAACTCGACGTAAATCTATCAAAAATCTCTATACTTATACCTAAAAATTTTGAGATTGTGACTATATTTTGAGCGTTTTTAATTAGGTGAATTTTCATGGCGTACACGTTGCGCATTTTGAATAAAACTGCCGCGGAAGTCCTCGTCCCTTCTCTGTATCAGAAGTGGACTTACCCCTTTATTGGAACTGTACCGGATACCATTAAGACACCAACAAAAAAGATGATCAAAAACAAAGTGATCGATGTGTTTTTTCCTCATTTCACGCTTCGCTTATCACCATCCAGAATCAGTTAAGGCAAGCTATAATTAGTATAATCTCTGATTGTGTTCAAAAGATGTTTACGAGCGGCGCAACTCATAAACTCTATTAAGTACTAAGCACGAACCTCGAGAACGGCATAAGCAACTAATTTCATTATTCATAAAGCACATTGAAAGCGTTAAAGCAGTCATTAAAAGGACCGTTATTCATGTTCCTACTATCCTCTTTGACAGGCCACGGGGGCTAGTGCTTGCTTACAAGTTATTGCCTTTTTATGGACGTATTTAAAGGGAAAAAATATGCGGTTATTTCATGTCCGTTTTTCATTTCGCAAAGATTTATTTTTACTTTGATTATATGGCGCCTATGTTACGGCTTATTAACGACCTCGTAATTATAGCGACGATGACAACATAAAATATTGCTGTGTAAGAATTAATAAATGGACATTGTTTATTGTTAAGGATTAAAGTAGTTCGGTTTTGATTGATTAGAATTAAAATAATTTATTTTCTGTCTACTCCTGTTCATTAGATAATTATGCCTTTATGAGGTTAGATAAACTCTCAATTTTTGCGGTATTTAAACCTAACTTTATCTCACACATTTAGGTATACTTTTCCTTTTCTATTTGTAGAAATAACCGCTCAAAAAGCCATTTCATATGAATTAAGTCGGCCGGTTAACATAAATAGTCGACCGTCAAAAGGCGAACTAAATTGGACACAGTGAAATATAACCTGTGAAATACCTATATAAAAACACGTGCTAACTAATACAAATAAGGCTCTTAACCTAACAAAACATCAGAGAGGTCGGGAACTTCATTATTTCTCATTAAAATGACACCCTCAGGATAAAAGTTGCTTATTTAGTGCTCGGGTGACAGATGGACAAAAGCACTCGGAGAGGAACGACGGGAGATGTACCAGAGATAAGCTCAATATTTACTTTACGTTTGTTTTACGTATGTAGATGAAGGAAATAAAGATCAAATGAGAGAGATTATGTCGTGACTTTAACAAAACTGACCCAACGCCCGCACACGCCGTCGTAAATCCAAATATTCATAAAACTGACAATGCAGTGCTGGCATTTGTATAATTTCGCAATGTTTATGAAATAGAGATGCAGCAAATTAAGTTTAGTCTGTTCAAACAGGCAGCACACAGTGAAAATTAAAAAAAAAGTGTGATTGGTAATATTTTAAACATTTATTGCGTTGAAGACAGGCCAACGCAATTGGAAACTGACATCCCGAAATACGTTTTGGTCGAAGCGCTAGTTTTCAAGTGGATAATGCGTTGCAACAAACAGCCGGCACGGTCGGCGGACAACGGCCGGCCACTAAAGTCGAGTTAGGAATGGATTTACGGGTTGCGGGCCGTCCGGCGCCGTCTAGTGCCGTCCTGTGCCGTTCGCAGTCATCTGCCGCCCGCCACCGCACCGCATGCCGCGACATGTGTGAACGGTCCTCGACCAAAGCCCGATAAAACGAGCAAAACTTTTTCGCAATGCAGTCTTTAAACTTATATTTTTTGTCGGTCTAATCGAACAGTTTATGCGGTCCATTGCGAGTGCAGTCAGAGTTTGCTGAAACTTTGAAGCATTCAAATTGAGATTTCGAAATGAGTTTCTTTTTTTTGAACGAGATGTTATTTTGAATTTAACGAGGAATTTCTGCACGCGTAGCATGACGATGCTATGTCTACGGAAGAATAGACATACTGACAGGAAGAATAGACAAACTGTAGTGACTTGTCTATTCTTGCTGTCAGTATGTCTATTCTTCCGTAGACATAGCGTGGTCATGCTACGCGTGCTGGTGTGTAGACGTGTTTATTGTGATTTATGACACGATACCGTAAAGCAGCAAGGTCTCTAAATATATTTAATTAAATAAAAGTAATGTTGTTCCCTGTAACATGAATTAATAATGGATAATTGTTGCATTTGTCATTCACCTATATTCGTAAGTTTCTTTACATTATTATAATATTCTACAACTCGACTTGTTTATAATTGTGCCTCGTTTTACTTAATGCCTTCGAACACTACTGAGAATCTATATAACCGAACTAGCTCAGATAATTCTGATGATGAAATCTTACCACATTTCCTTTCTTTGATGCCGTCATAGTACTATCTACTATTCCGAGCGGCTCAACGTTATATCACATAATCATAATCTTCTCAAAGTCTACAAACACAATAAGCGAGCCGCATATGAAATCTATAGGAGTACGACGAAATAATTGGTGACACTATAACCAGACCGACGCAAAGCGCAGGCAGATTTAGATGCAGTTACAAAGGCAACCGAGCTCGCTATTACGCGGTCGGAGCGACCACCCGCGCAAAAAGCGGACCAAATTCTATTACCGCCCGATATGCAACAAAGACCGCTGGCCCACCCCGCTCCAAATTGCTTTAGGCTACAGTCACAATATTTACTCTCACGTACGTACCACAATATTCATACAAATCTAAATTCAATTTCAAATATTACTCGCCGAAACTAAACCGGTCGGATTTATGCAGTTTTAGTTTTCTATTGGGAACACGTAGCCGGTTAAAAGTCTCATTCCAAAAACATAGACATCACGTAATTGTTAAGTTAGATGCAAAAACATTTTCTGAAAGATCGCATTTCGAGGTTTACGCTTTTGATCTCTCGCGCTCTCCCTAACGCATTTGCACATTTAAATATTCATTATAGCTTATTAATATTCATTATTTTGATAATATTCAATATTTTTTGTGTGCACAACGATAAAACGTGTTTTTATTAGATTTTTAATGCAAATTGCGAGTTTTAGCTTTACAAGCCTCAAACTTTGTGAACTTTAAAGGTCGTTAACACCTTGTGTAATGTCGAAACTTTTAAGCAATTAACAATCAAATGCTGAAGTGACGTACGGCACATATGTCTGGACCGTTACTAACAAACAGAGGGGGTAGACGGCTCTTCTGCGGCCCATAAATTGCGGGGACTACAAATTAAATTAGGTAATACACGGGCGTGACGAGATGGGACAAGCGGCGTGCCGGCCGCACCGGACATGGAATGGGAGTGTCCGCCATTCGCAGCCAGGCCTTGCGACAACTTTTTGTTGTAATTTCAATCGGGTTTTATTTAAATAAAATTGCTTACTTTGTCGTCGTGATGTACAGGTTATTTTTCGATGGCACTTTTAACGAAACATTTTCGTTTTAAATTTATCTGTCATTGTATTTTTAAATACTGCTATGACTATAGGGTTTATATCGTTATATGGTAAATACACACATTCTCGTTTCCGAAGACATAAAAGCATACAAAATCCAACTAAATAAATGAAGACGAAAACAATAATATTGCCAAAGTACAAAGCCAAAACTATCCAACAAATTCACAATTAATCTTCACTTCAACTTCTCAACATCATCCAGTTCCATTCATTACCATTCGATACGCCTTCAATTGAATGCTGTTATCTGACAATTAATTAACAAAGTTGTCAACAATAAACAAAAGAGGGCGTGTCGGTGTCGGCTGGCCACCGTAGAGGTGTCAGTTGCATCAGAGCGGGCCGGTCGCCGCAGATTTGTGGTCGCCCGGGTCAAGCGCCAAAGCCACGTCTCCTGACAGATCCCGATGTCTTCGGCTTTGACCGCAGTTATTAATGAAGCTATTGTGATCGTGTTGCTATTAGTGTATTGCTTTACTTAATGTTTTGTTCAATTCGATAATTATCCTTACAATGTTGGGTTTAGTTTCAAAACGGAGTAACATTTCATTTCATTTTTATTAAATACCAGTAACGAATTTAACAAATTACAAGAAGGCACTTAAAACTAAGTGCAAAGACTGGCAAACAATACACAAATTTTAAACCGCTGGCTTCCAAACTAGGTTAAAACCTGTATTTTGGGGGTCAGTGTTCCTTCATAAGTTGTAACTGTCGGAAATATACATTAAATATTACGTATAATATGTTGTTTTTTATAACAGAAGTAAAAAAATCTCCAACTATTTTTCGAACTAATTGTAACTCTAATAAAATGTATTCTAAATAAAGAATAGTAACACATTTGACACTTTCAATTAGTTTAACGTAATTAATCAATTATTGGGAAATTGTGGACTTAGCTCATTAGCTCAATTATTATTTAACAAATTATTCGTTTATCTTCTAATTTCTATATACTATTTTTCATAAGAACATTACGAGTATACTAGTTCATAGATCTTGTCGTTCTTCACTAAAATTAGCCATGGTTTCATACTTTTCTACACTGTTGCATCATTCTCTGATTATTTTAGGCGCCTGTGTATTGTTTTAATCTTTAATCTGTCAAATTCATGTTCTCTAATAATTATTAGCAGCTCGCCCCGGCTTCACATGGGTGTAATTTACTAAACGTCACATTTTTTATCGAGATTTTTTATTACAAAAATACCATCCAAATTTCCGAAATTACAGGTGGATTTCCAAAAAAATATTTGCTTACAAACCTTGTCCTGACAATTACGAACACTAAATAACAATCAGCTTAATCGGTTGAGCCGTTTTCGAGTAATGATCTTTCATACAAGCAGAAATCGATTTTTATTTACATAAATTCCCAAAGTTGTGGCTAAATACAAGTCTTACAGTACGTATCGAACGCTCATGGCCAAGCTACGCTTATCGCGACCTAAAACACTGGTATTCAGGTGCAAACGGTTAGACTGGGCCTCAAGTCTACTATTACAATAGTGTTAGAATGGTCTATCATTGATTTCATAATTGTTGATTTTGACAAGTTTGGTAATCTACTAATATAATGGTATCATTATGACTTTCCAATGGTCAACCACTGACACGCCATTGAAAGAAATGATATAGAATGGTAATCTCGTACAAAATGACAACTGAATGACTGACTTAGGCGGTAATCTGCTAAAATTTTGACAGTTCCTTTGATCAGTGACCTACCATTAGAACGTCATTGTGCAGTCATAGCTTTTAAATTCGACCGACCAATGACCGACCATTATGAATTTAGCAGATTACGAACTTTTATCAAAATGACAATGGGACCGTGTTAGAATGACGAAATTATAAAAATAGCAGACTTGGCCCCCTGGAAGCTGACCCCGACAAAGTCAAAGGCAGATACTGATTTCCAAAATACATAATCTAACTTGCACAATGCAATTTTCAAGTTGTCTCGTAACAAACATGTATTCCTAAAGATTTATCCCCAATCTTAGCAGTTAAACTGTGTTTGAAGTAGTAATAACATGTGATGTTTTGCTACCATTTGCTTCGTGAAGCAATATTACAACAGTAATGTGTTGAGTTCTAACGTATGATAGCGCCTCAGGAGTAATAGTGCGCTGGTGCGAGTATTCAAGCCCCAATTTCAGTTCACAATTACAGTTAAAATTTTGGTCCATTAAAGATATGAATTTATGCTTGTGACTTAGGTACCTAAGTCTAGTGTAAACGTAAGTTACGTATTTTTAACTTGACGACACGGTTGGTGCAGTGGTTAAGTGATTGGCTGCTTGCTTCGTGTCACGGGTTACATTCGCAGAAGGAACACATATTTGTATGACCAACAGGCCAATTGTTGGAGATATGAATTGAAATATGGCTCGCTTGGAAATAACTTAATTAAATGCAGATAATTTCAGTTACAAATTATAATTTAAAATAGATCGCATGGTACGTCCGCCGACGACCGCATCTGTAGGCGAGTTGGATTCTTTGTGTACGTGATGTTATGTATTTGTAAACGCACCCACGACACAGGATAAATTGCTAGTAACTATGGAGCATGAAAAAATATTACACAAAAAATAACCTAAATGAATGCAGCAACCCAGTTCTGTAGGTCGATTATGTAGAATTCGAACAACAACTCGCATCTCACATCTCTATTCACTCTCACTTCGCATAAGGTTCAAAATTACCTTGATATATTTGACTTGATATATAGAGTGCGAAGTGAGCGTCAAAGTGACGGGGAAATTACCTTACAGACTGCCACTTCTTACGTCATCTCATATTTTATCTGTCAAAATCTCCCTGTCAATTTAGTTCAACTCGCTGACACGCTCGCAAAGGTGGCGCTAGTGTAAATTCGGATTATCAACCGAGTTTTTAGAAATCAAGAAACTTACAGCGGATTTAGATTCGAAGTTTAGAATAAGGTCTTACAGAATCACACCCCTTTTGCTGAGTAACACGATACCCCTTGGTAAGGCTGCTTGTCAGATTTTCTAACTTCTGACTACCTATAACGACTGTCAAAGATCTGCGAATGACAGCTGGAGCAAACGGCTTTACGTGATTTCCGAAGCACGAAGGGAACTCGGTATGAAATGAATGGTCACCCGTAGCTAACAGCGTAGCTTAACCATCATGTTTTTGGTTGGTTGGGTTTCTTACTTAGCCACGTGCTCCCGCAGTATTCATAAATTTATAAGGATAAATATTGTGTGTATTAAAGAGTGTTCATGGAGTTTCTTGCTCGTTCTTCTCCATAGAATTCTACCTACTGTTTGGAACGAGCAACTAGCCTCAACTTTCTGACTGACTGACTCCTTAACAATTCAAAAATGCCTCTAAATCACGTAGTAAGTATAACAGTGATACTGTTATACGTACTTCGTGCTCTAAATGGTTTATTTGAAATAAATGATTTAAATTTGAGTAGAGTTTGAGTATATTTCTATAATAGTTTCTGTGGAATTTTCTTTCAAATCTAATTTAAACGTTAAAAACAGTTCCCGAGATCTAACCACAAAAACAACATGCCTGAAGTCACAGACAACGGCTGCAATAGAGTATAAATAAAGTTTATTCTAAACTAAACTAATGCAACGAACTCACCCCAGTAATAAATTAATGCCATTCCATGATTAGAGCGACACCTTTACCCTTCGCGGGGGAATAATATATAATCATGAAGATTCTTTGTGTACATTCCTTTGGTATTGTTTTTTCTAATTTATTGTAGGGGTACGGATTCCCTTGAGGTATAAATATAAAAGTATTCAGACGGACTGCAAGTCAAATGTAGTATATAAATGTATGACAGTTCCTTTTTTGAAGCTAAAATGTTTTATTGCTTCATACAACATTAAGGCGACGATATACGCCGGCGACCTTGAGCGACCAGAGAATCGTATGCGCTGATTCCAAAACTCTCAAAGTTTAGTCGAAAAAATTAAATAAAAGATAGTATTCTTTAACTTAAAAAAAAAGGCGTATACTAAAAGATAGATAATAAAGTTGTCGGTAAGATAGAAAAAGTTCCGTTTAAATATTCTTGGTAGATTTTAAGTGATTATTAATGTTTTGTCCGCGTCAGACACAATTTCACGATTTAATTAAACTATTTAAAATGAACTTCATACTAAATGATTTACAGAATGTTCTAGTCTAACATATATTTTTAATCAAAAATATCAACAGTTTTTTTTTCAAATCATTTACACTACACATTTTGACGTGATTGTCAGTTTAAAATCTGCAAAAGTCGCTTGTTAGCGCCTTTAAGGTTCCATCCACCTGGATTTGAATTTCAGATTTAAAATGAAATAAAACCATACAGAGAGTGACATGACCTCTATTCAATAAATTAGTAACCCTAAAATACTTCTGTATTTTCTAATGTATAAAAATATAGTCTACATAGAATGCTTAATAGAATAAAGTGTAACCCTCAAATAAAGCCTTTCGTCAATTGAAATAAGATCAACCGTCGAGTGGGTATATCAGTGTGTAATAGAGAACTACCGTCTTATAGCGTGATTAACGATCACATCAAGTCGGCGGCGACATCGAACTCACCGCATTATATTACTGCGAACTCGGTAACCAGTGAATATTTTATGAAAGACGATTTTGTGCCATGAAATTGAGACCATAAAGTTCATGATCAGTATTTTTAAGTAACGTAGCTTAGTGCTTACAAAATAAAGGTCATACCTATTAAAAATATTGATAAACTATTGTTTTCAAAATCATCACCTGCCTAGCCTTTCTCCAACTATATTGGGGTCGGCTTCCAGTCTAACCGGATGCAGCTGAATAACAGGATTTTACATGGAGCGACTACCTATCGGATCTCCATCTCCACAATCCAGTTACTGGGTAACACGATACCCCTTCGTAAGACTGGTTGTCAGACTTTCTAGCTTCTAACTACCCAGACTACCAAAGATCTACAAATGACAGCCGGGACCAACGGCTTTACGTGCTTACCGAGGCACGGAGGGAACTCGGTATGAAATGGATGGTCACCCATCTTCATACCGACTGCGGCCAGCGTAGCTTAACCTTTGACCGAACAATCTGTACGGCTTTCACTTAGCCACGGCTACTGTTTTCAAAATAAGAACCTATAAATAATCGTACAAACCTCATCGTTTTTTTAATCCAAGGATACAACACAAGAAAGTACAACAGCTAGTGTATTCTATAATTAAAATGCCTATAACCAGAATTTCATTTTCATACCAGCAGCATGGTCACTGGCTGGCAATAAAAAATAAAAAGCTGCCCACAAAATAAAGCGACGCAAGAAGAATGCAAGCAATTTTTAATGTAGAACGAACGAGGCATCGCGACCCGCCACGATAATAATGTAGCTTACGACAAATATTCAACGAAATCGCTGTACACAGAATCTACTCACACATTTTGAACGTTTTCTTTCAATAACAGCAGTTTTTACGTATAGTAATAAAAGGATATTTTGAGGATACAAAAAAAAAGAGAATTATTTAATGTAATTTTTAACATAATAGTAGACACGCAATAAATATAACAAAGTAATAACAATAAAGAATTTATCACAAACGTTTACAAGAGTGGACGTTTTCTGAATTAAATTACAAAAATAAATAATGTGATTTTATTTACTTTTTCTACTTACTTGAAAAGAGTAACTAAGGAAAAAGAAGTAGAGCAAAACTTTCCACACGTTGCAATCTCTTCAAAAACCGTTAAAGAATTGGCATGCTCAATCATATTTTCAGCTTACAACAAAAATCCATTGCAAATAGAAGAAATATAAAATGGTTAGTACAGTAGGTATCTATAGTGCAGATCAAAAGCACCAATGCGCATCGTATCTATTATTCAAAACGTTGACTGTGTTTAGATTCGCGTGCCGATTGTTTTCGCTGCATTCACGATTTTCTGGGCACAAATCCTGTAGAATGACTTTATTTTTTATTCATCATTTTATCGATATTATTGACCTAGGACAACTTTTTGGTGGTTTTACACTAGAAAAATAGTAAGGTCCATAATTTCAAAATAGGACATCGACATTTGAACTTGATCGTTAAAATACTAGTAAGATCTGTTTAGTTATATGTGAGTAGTGTATCTGTTACCTTTATTAATAAGTTCTAATCTATAAGTACTTATTATTAAACTGTTGTTTGATGTCCCTAAATAAATAAATAAAAATTACCTATTGAAAATTATTTAAACAATTGTACTATACCATGGTACATATTGGCAAAGATGAGGATGCAATTTACAATCCACAATATATTTCGATAAAGTTACAGGGCAAATATTGAAGTTATAATCGCTAACTATAATAATAACTCAGTAATATCGATTCGTGAGGCTGGATTGGGAATCAACCCAGTACAACAAATGAATAGCCAATATTCATAACTAGCCCCACAATTTGATTGGCAAACAACATGTCCCTCAAACCATGATTCAGTCGCGACATACACCACTATTAATGGATTAACAATCGCAAAGCGGCAGTTTATCCTTGTAATTACTATTGTTTTGTGAAGCACATTAAGCTTTCCGACTGACAAATTGAACACGAACGAATAATGTTAACACGTGCCCCAAAATCAACATTTGCTTGTTGACATATAGGATGGAATGAAATTGAATATTATTTTAACCGAATGCTGTACTGTAACGTTAGCACATACTGCAAAGTAGATACATTATGTGAGCATATAGTGTATTGTTCCGCACACGACATGCCGAAACAATATTTCAATTCGATATCGGGCGGACAATGGTCGGAAGTGGCCGAATATAAATGGACGGAAAGGCTTGTGCCTATCGAATAAAGGGCGATGAAACAAATGACTGTATCAACTGAAACCAAAGACTTTGGCGCTATGTAAACATAATAAATAGTTGAGTCTGCAACAGGATGGTTGCATAAATTTATTGATGAACATTTTTAATGGGTTCATTAAAACATATTACATTGAATGTCAAACAACATAAAGGTGCTTGGCCATATATTTTCCACTCTCATTAAAAGCCTACTCATACTCAGACTATATTAATAAATTGAACCAATTATTACAAATGTGTATGTGTGTGTATAAAAATACACAGAGTTTTAATTATATGGATATGCTAATATTTATTTTATTGTTTTGTTCATATCATGACATAGAAGCACCACTCAACATTGTCCTCCTAATACAATTAGTGTTGTTGCCTTGCAAAATAAAACCCCCTTTTCTTTTCCAGGGGAAATGATAATATCAAACGACAAATACCAGATGACTGAGATCAACAGTTCTGCATACAGCGTACAGATGCGTCTCGTTATCCGTAACATTCAGAGGAGTGACCTCGGAGGCTACAAGTGCATATCCAAGAACTCTATAGGCGACGCCGAAGGCAACATTAGGTTATACGGTAAGTCTTGGACAAAGGAGGCGGTATCCTGTCTTTGTATTGTCAATGGAACTTTGTATGGCAAGGAGCGATTGTAAGCTGTGGTCTACGTTGTTCTTGGTCATGATCGTTTCAAAAATAGTTAAAGTATTGTGTGTGTTAGAATATCTATTTCTATATTTCAAGTTTCAACTAGCACAAGTGTTACTTTCTGTTATGTAAAATGAACTATTTCATGTAGTGCCCAATGCATAATTGGTTTTTGTATCTTAAACTTTAAACCGAATTAAAAAAAGGAGGTTGTCGGTTTGACCCGTATGTTAGTACGTATGTATATTTGACATGTTTGTCCGTTATTATCTCCCGTTTGGCTTTTGATGCGACCGATTTAGATGCGGCTTTCAGAAAAGTATTTGTTATATTCTGGAGAAGGTTTTAGTATACAAAAATGAGAATGTATTCATCGGTTTTGGAAAAAAACAACAAAAACCAAGAAATTATACTAAAGGCCTACGCAGACCGGGATGGCATGGCAAGGGATTTAAATTTTTTGCTAATAGACATTCAAACGTATCGATATGAAAATACGCACGGCACGGTATCATTTTCCCCAAATCAAATACCTTACCATGCCGTCCCGGTCTGCGTAGGCCTTTAGATGACGTTTTCGTTTCTCTAATCTTTGGAGGACTTCCAATCTCTGTTTTAACTGTGCTGCCATTCCTTAAAGGATTTGGGTGATATAGAGGTAGTAAAAAGCGAAAAATATAAATCTTTTTTACAAAAAGATAACCGCCTTCAAAAACAGAAAAGTGATAAACAACTTTAAAACTCTTTTTTGTAAAAAAAGGTTTTTTTTATGTAGAACAAATTTTATTTGAGAAAAATAGATTGATCATAATTGAGGTTAGTTGAATAGTAAATAACACATTTGGCACTTTTGATTAGGTTGATGGCATTTTATTATAGAAGAATTGTGGGTAGGCTTATTTTGATATAACTTAGCACAAATTATAAACTGTTTATATACCATACAGAAATGGAGTTGCCAAACCGAAAACGCGACGACGACGATCGCGACTACTCCATCGAAGAGACAAACGACGTCCGCTCCAGCCTCCAGGGCCCTCTTCGAGAGGGTGGTCCAAGAGAGGAGGACGCCGGCTTCTTAGGCGGAGGCGGGCCAGCCAGCGCCGCCGCGCCCGCTCTCACCGTGAGCGCTACCTTTTTAATAACAACCTTAGCCCTCGCCACATGCTAAACTTTCACTTAAAGCCATGTGCAAAGTTAAGACTCTGAAAAAAAAGTTACCCGGTATTTGTTCATAACAGTCTCGGGTTTTACGCATGAAGGCATAGGTGCATGGATTCGAGATGCGTACTAACCAACGGGGACAATTTTTTATCGAAATTCACTGTTTATGACTGTATCTAGGTCGAATATGCTGTGCTTTATGTGAAAATCTTCTTTGGTATTTAGGTGAAGTGAGCTTAATTAAGGTGAACTGTCACACAACAACACATCAACAACAAAAACATCTGAACAACAACATCACACCACACCACACACACACATACACCACATCGTCACACCATCACCGTTACATCTGATCCTGAACGTCTTAGCTGATGCTAGGGATTGACAACTAAAAAGCGAAAATCAGTGAAAGAATTTTTAACAGAATAGACCGACAGAACTGTAGTAATACATGTAGCTAAGGTTGCTGAGGACCTTTACATGCATCGTTGACGAATATTTCAAGAAACGAGAAGAACATCATTCAACAAACATTTATAACCAAGACTGTACTATGAGTACAAACCAATTATTTTACACTCATTCAATCTTACTACTGATGATCAACGGCCGGATCGGTACTTAAAAAATCTAGACCAATCAGGTAGCTATTCTCTTTCGCAAACCTTTATTTGAAGATAATCTCAACGTAATTCGTCACGTACTCACGAATAACATAAATGAACTAATTCTTTTGTGTGAGCTCGTCTTAAAATTGTGCATGGCTCAGCATTGTTCGGCAATTAGAAGTGTCTGTGTCTTACTAATTGGACGTAAGACAGTGTTTATCGTTTAGATTAAAGACTATGGTACCAAGTATAGTACGTTTTATAGCGAACGGTGAATGAACGGTAAATAAGTGTAACTACGTATAAAAATAAATATATCATTAGCATTTCATCAGATGTCAGCTTATATTAACATTGTAAATGCTTAATAATGTATGGAAATAATATTATTGAGTTATATGTTACAGTATTGTTGTAACTTTAACGTGTAAAATGTATGTACTTCATCCATTTTAATTTTCATAATTACCTACCTATGTTAGTCTAAAATCGATATTGCTGTTGTACAATACTGTTCAATAATATACGAAGTTCGTTTATGTTGCGTCGCGAGCGCATGTAACTACTCAGTATCATAATAATTGTATAATCTAAAATAATAAACAGTTAATGTATATGTACATAATATAATGTAGCTAAGCGGTTATAAACGTTAGAACTTTATTTGCTCATTTATATTATTTGTTATCTATTACATTTTTATAGCTGTATTATGAAAATGTATGTAAATCTGAAATACTATAAAATATAGGGAACATTTTGTAAATTGTTAACGTTTTTAATATTGTTGAATTTATGAGAAATAATTTGTAAACTGTATCTAAAGTACTAAGTGGAAGTTTCGTAGTTATGTTTTACGCGGATGTGTTAATATGTTGTACTTACTATTTTGTCAAACTGGTAAAAATGATTGTGTACCTATCTGTCATGCAGCCAGTATTTCTTTACTTATTGGCCTTATGTAAATGTATGATATTGCCTGCGAAACAAATATAAACGAAGTAAAACTTTTGCCATTGTTTTCCTCTTTTCTACTCAGCCTATTGCACTCACGAAACTTGTATTACGCAGCAGAACTAGTGTTACTGAGGAGGATGCCTTTTTGGTCTTATTACTAAGGGCATAAAGGTGAAAAGTGGTCTACCGCCAACGTTCGTGGCTGTACCAAAGTGACAGAGGTAAGGTTATAATTACTTTAACACAATACTGCTACCTTCCAAATTTCTTAGACCATTCGTACTCTCAAACTATCTACCACCACCTTAATATTAACACTTAGTCAAAATATACCGGCGAAGGTCTGACAATATCCCGTATGTCGACCCTCTTAATAGGTACCTTCGGGCGAAGCCTCTGTAAGTGCGATGTAGATAGGGTGTAACCACTTGCATTAGCAAAATTACCTGAGGCTTTGTTATTTTCATTGCGACAACCGTAGGTACCCTACATGTTAGTGAAATAGAAACTTGCCTACTAGGAGCCGTGGGCCCGTAGTCACGTAATACACCCACAATGAAATGAGCTGAGTTTTCATTGAATAAAATATAATGGTAAAGTAGAAGTGGGTTGATATGTGCGATACTAATACTAAGTGTAATGATAATTTTAATAATATACCTACATTTTAGTATTTTCATCGTTATGATACTAATGAGTTTTTTTTTTGTTATTTTCGATGCATGTCAAAACTGAAGCTTTTACAAACTGAGAAAGGAACGGTGACGAATTAAACTTCATTTAAAATAGATTGGTTTTGCTACCATTTCCCGTTCCAAAACCCACTCAAAAGGAACTACTTTTATCTACTTACACGTTTCTAATACACGTCAGTTGTCGAAAAAGGGAACACACTCACATAGAAGTCACCATTTTATTAATGGTACACCCTTACTGAGGTTTCCTTTGAAGTCTTTGTCCAGTCTATCAAAGTTGAAGTTTAGGTAGACGGCTGATATTCAGTGATCTTTGTACTGGTAACACAATATCGGATACGTACATTCTGGTCCAAGATCCCAGGGTCGTCAAACCTACGTCATTGTAGCTTGGCATGGTCACTTGCTATTTTCGGCTAAACACATTGAAGTTTCGACCTTTAGAGTACCTATCTGGCTGCAATTGTGGCCCAAGAACTGTCTGGTAATAATGTATGATCGTTTCTAACATTACCCGTAAAACATACAAACTAGCCATCAAATATAAACGTAGGTGTGTACGGTACCTTTTACACTTTATCATCATCACGGTGTAGCTGATTACCAGTGTCTTATATGGACCTGTCTGACATCCACAACCTAATTACTGGGTAACACGATACCCCTTGGTAAGACTGGTAATCAGACTTTCTGTCTTCTGACTACCCATAACGACTGTCAAAGATCTGCGAAAGACAGCTGGGACCAACAGCTTTACGTGCTTTCCTAATGTTTTCCTAAACCTAATGCCACAAAAAGGGTCGAGAATTAAATCTAGTAATAAGCACTTTACTTCCACATTTATTGTGCGAACTGCCAGACTGTGGAATTCACTGCCCACCTCTCTGTTCCCCGATAAATATAATCTGAGTATCTTCAAAGCATGAGTGAACCATTCATCCTAGGCAAGCGTGTTCCACTTTAGGCCATATCATAACATAAGATCAGGTGAGTGGTGGCCAAACACATCCTATTAAAACATTAAAAAAATATATGACGTAGGTCTGGCTACCCTGAGATCTCGTTCTACATCTGAAGCTCCCCTGAGTATAACGATTTGGATGTCACAGTTTGCATCTTAAGTGCTGGGACTGCCTACATATACAGATAGTAAAATACTCTGTTTGTGACGTTTTTGCGTTTCCCCTGTGGACCTGGGTAGTTTTAGGCGCGTAAATAATGCGCGAGGTAGGTACAAAGGTGTGGTATTGTTAAGTTGAGTTGTATTCCCTTGGAAGATTATTTCCATGATTCGATACTGGCAATAGAATTTGATTGAGAAATCGCACGATAAAATGTCTGAACATGTTATATTGCATAACGTGAGCGATTTATCTTTTATCAATACTTTACTTGCAAATGCTATTGAAGTGAGCATCCCCAGTATCAGGTGGTGCAAAATATTCTAATGACTGGAAGGAGATGTGACTTTCTGTTTTATTACCTAATCCTCTTTGTGTCTTTTACACTCCTTCGTTTCCCTGTAGTTTCACTGTAATCTTTAAATTGAAAATTGAAGCAAACTGCACGTTTTTGGCACAAAACTTTATCAAACTCTTTGTTCCAACTCCGTAGCTTTTTACTATTGCGAAAAGTTATCTAGTTTCGCATTCAATTGAATATATAGGTTACAGAGGGGACTTTCACTGCATACGAAATGTTAATGTGGTCGTTTTGACATTAAATCGTGCTGTAAACTCGCTGAACTCTCTACATAAAGGTGTATGTAGTGTTTATTCTAACTGCAGAAAGCGTATTCTTGGATGGCGATTTTCATTGCAATCTGGGCTTCATTTTATACCTAACATTTTTCTGAGTTTTCAACAAAGGAACCATCATTCTTATATCGGTTTTAAGTATTTCCATACAGAACATGTTAAATCGATGTACGGTGCCCGCACATGCAGTACTTTAAAGTATTTTTATTGGATTTTTAACAGATGATGAACATTATTACTAGCTAAGGGGATTGCTTAAAATAATTATATAAAATTTCCAGTAAAGATGATTAAAATACATTTTATTAATTTGCATCATAACTATTGCTGTAGGTATCATTTTCGCCTCGAGTGTTTTGCTTGCCTATTTTTAATGTGTGATAAAATCACTTACTTTATAAGTCCCTTTAATCTTACAACCACCCACCAAATGCAATGAACTCTAGCAGTAACAATGCACTACACTCATCACTCAAGTAACTTCACTTCAACAAAACAAGAGCTTACAAACTTCAACAGCTCGACTATCACAATTTGCATACCCAAGAACAATTAGTAACAAACGGTTATTATCGATGTATATTTGTTTGCAAACATCTCATATTCGAAGTGTGGTGGTACGCCGGCGTCCGGTCACAATCTGCATAACAATGGTGGTCATAGTTACGTACTCTCTAGGCGGATGCTAATGCTCTCCATTCATAATTCATGTCTAAATGAAGTGGACGAACGAGCCTCGGCCATAAGATGTCACGACCCTTTGTCTGGAGACCTGGTTATTATGTGCTGTAATCGGATTTGTGTTTACAAAATATGATGAGGCATCGACCATGGATAGATGGAGAATACTGCTTGCACATTGTCAATGTCAGAACAGTATGTTTATAGCGCTGACAAAATTCAAATACTACATGCAATGTCATCATCATCATTTCAGCCGAAAGACGTCCACTGCTGGACATAGGCCTCCCCAAGGGGGGGTTTTGCCATAATTGCCACGCTTGGCAGGCGGGTTGGCGATCGCAGTATGGTTGTTACAAAGGCACAGAGAACGCTGCTGTCCATTCTCTGATAAGTCCCTTAGTCGCCTCTTACGACACCCACGGGAAGATATGGGATGGTGCTATTCTTTACGTCCGACACCACACGGACATGGAATGTATGCATGTGTTATATTATATAGCTTTGCATGTATATGCTGAATTTCAGATGTAAATGTTACTTACTATTATTTTTATCATATTATTACCATTAATTTACACAACCAAAAGGTTATAGTGTAACAAAAACGGTATAACACTAATGTACATCCTATATTCTTGCAAATAAAGGCATAATGCATTCAAATACTCTAAATAGGCTTATTAAAAACATATTGTAACCAAATCTATTGTTGAGTTTGTGACGACCGCTGAGAGTCGGCGGAAAAACCCAACGCCTTCAACATGCGTCCAGGATAACAAACAAATAATTATATGTTTTATGAATTTCCCTAGCTCAAATTATTAGCCCCACGTAACATTTTATGGCTAAATAAAATATCGACCGGGCATGACGGTTAAGCTACGCTTGCCGCGGTCTGTCTATTGATGGGTGACCATTCATTTCATACCGAGACTCCTACATGCCCCAGAAAGCACGTAAAGCCATTGGCCCTGGCTGTCGTCCGTAGATCATTGATAGCCATTATAGATAGTCAGTAGCTAAAAAATCGGACAAGCAGTCTAACCAATGGGTATACCCAGTAACTGGATTGTGAAGGTCAGATAGGCAGTCGCTCCATGAGAACACTGGTATTCAGTTGCATCCGGTTAGACTGGAAGCCGACCCCAACATGATAGGGAAAAGGCTAGGCAGATGATGATGTTGCATTTTACGACTTGTCGATTACAAATTAACACTTCTTTTCTTCTAGTGAAAAATAGAACGTCTACCCATGTAGAGTAGGTAATAACGACGTAGATATCTATTGAAATCCCCTGCATGTATCACAACATTTCGTGGTCCATGTTCAACCTCGATACCGAGCATTGAAACTGAGGTGCGAAATATAGGTTTCAAATCCATTTAATTTGCAGGAATTTAAACCTTCAACTAGTTCGAATGTAACCTCAAACTACCACCAGTAACAAATAGTCTATTTCGTTCTGAAAATGGTTTTATTGTACTCGAATATCATAATAAATATATTATTGTATTGAGAATCGGGCTGGTGTCCGCAATTTCAAATCTTAGCGTATATTATAATTGTTTAAGAGTCTCCTGACTTTTAAACTATTATAATATCGATAATCTATATATTAAAAATGAATCGTTGTTCGTTAGTCTCGCTAAAACTCGAGACGGCTGGACCGATTTGGCTAATTTTGGTCTTGAAATATTTGTGGAAGTCCAGGGAAGGTTAAAACGATAAGAATTTTAAAAATCAATTGACAGGACAACGTCTGTCTGGTCAGCTGGTAAATAATAGATAGATCATAAATATGTTTTAGTTATCAGTAGTATTCTTGTATTAGGATATTATTATTTACTCCAAATAAACGTTTTTGTAGCAACTTCTATCGTACATGATTCGTACTAGTAACGTATCGTAGATCGCGAAAGCAAAATTTTCTGCGACATTAGCATATACAAGGTGGGGATACGACAAAAAATGTAAATACTGGTAATACTAGTTCATAAGAATATTTTGAAACTATCAAATAATCATCATCAAAATTAAAAAAAAAATACTAAAAGGCATATAAATGTAACCAAAATAGAACACCATTTGAAATATTGGTTTACTAACTTGTGAGAAGAGCGGCAACTTGTGGCGCCATAATTTAATATTATTAATGCTCAATAAAAACAATTACACCAAATTACCAAATCTTGCCACAATCCTATTTTGTTCTATTGACATCGCCACCCTGTACTTATACAAAATCCCTGCTAGGTATTTTGGCTAGGTATTTTCAAGACAGTAGCCTTGCAGATACAACACCTGTCTGGTCGGAAGATCCTCCCTTTTCCATGGAGGACAAAGAACTTTTCACTCTGTTCCCCATATATACCATTGATATTTATTATGCGTACTCTTACAATATAATTTTTTAAATTTTAGGTAAGGTAAGGCATCTAAACTATATTTTGATATAAGGACGTAATAACGGAATACGATTACTTTTGGAAAATGCAACGTTGCACTTGAAACTAGGATTGCCTAGTGTCAAATCTGCCTTGGACTATATTAAAATACTAGAGTTTTTTGAGAAATGTTACAAAGTTTTCTCAGGAAATCAAAGATTCTTCTATAAACTAAATGTAAGATGCTTTATTCATAAAGTGCCTATTTAGAAAACAAATTAACTCAGGACTTCATAGTTAGATAGTTCATCTAAATGCTATCAAATACCGACTTCTAACTGAAACTCAATCTGGGCCCTTCTTTCGCTACCATAGGCCTAGTACGAGGGCGCAGAATAAACTTAATACAAGTTCGATCGATTTTTGGAATAAGAACACTCGTTTCGCACATAATCCTTGTTGTGTTGATAGACTTCATTCATATCAATGGCTGACACTTTATTGCGCTTGTTGTATTTTTATATATATAACTCTTCTGTGCGTATGTATGTGACTGAAGTCCTAAACGGACTGGACCGATTTTGATGAAATTTTGTGTGTGTATTTCAATGGGTCCTGGATGGTTTGAAAACATTAATGGACCCGGTAGGTGGCGCTGCTGTCGGGTTTAAGGTTTCTTTTTATTTTCAGGGCAAGACAACGTCTGCCGGGCCCACTAGTAGGTAATTATATACAATTCCAATTCGAAAATCGACTCGAATAGAATAGTAGTGCGCTCGTGATATGGCCTACTGATGTATTTCCAATGGGTCGGTAAGTGCTCGATTGCCTTTTGTTTTCCGCTTCAACTATCTCTCCGATTCTTTCCAACTTCGCAGCGAGAAGTAAAACTGAAGAGTACTGAGCTAGAAATCAATGCACAGCTCAACGGGCCTGCCTACTAACATATTGTTCCTTATTTTCTTCCTTGTGCGTGTAGATATAATAATCTTTTCAAAAAGTTAATTCAAGCCGTTCATGTTTTTTAGGGTTCCGTACCTCAAAAGGAAAAAACGGAACCCTTATAGGATTACTTTGTTGTCCGTCTGTCTATCTGTCTGTCTGTCAAGACCCTTTATCTCGGGAACGCGTGAAGGTATCGAGTTGAAATTAAAACCATATATATACTCAAGTCTACAGTCCCTTGATGCTGTAAGAAAATCAACTCTCTATGTTAACGTGAAAAAAGATACGACCGTTTATGTCGCAAAAAACACATTTATAATATTGAGTAGATTAAAGTATGGATTAGTATAGAAGTATGGATATGTACCTACAAATATGTACGGAACCCTCGATGGGCGAGTCCGACTCGCACTTGTCCGGTTTTTTTAAAAGCTATAGTAAAATAACTAGATCACTCATTTTTCTCACCGGAAGAAAATGCCATAGTAACATTTATCTCGTAATAAACCTTCGAGGTTTTCATTTTCATCTTAAAAAATAACAAATTTTCATTTCAATAGAATGCCGTGTTATTTATCAAAAAAAATGTCTGTCGTATTTATATATCATAGTTTATATGATATCTACAAGATTATGTGTAATCGAATGTCCAATTATACCGATCTAAAAGAAGCCAAGCGTGGAATTAAAGTATGTAATGTAGGATACACTAGGTGGGTACCTAACAATTGTCTGTCTGTATAGAACGTAAGTATTCGATTAGGACTTCTTCAAAAATACGCAAAAAATTGCCTTAGGATTTTTTGTTTTCTTTTCCTTCACCTATCCGACCCACGATAGCATTACACAATTCAGACCTTTTCTAGTAAAAAGTGGTTTATTGTGTTCTTAAATAAAGTTATTCAGTTTACTTCGCGGGGGTATTGTGCGGGCCCATTGTTGGCGGGCCCCAGGTGCGGCCCTTATACATTCACCTACAATAACGTTATGAATGTCAAAAACACGTTATTTTTATTTACCTTAAACGACGAAATTGTATTGTTATGGCCGATAAAGTGGTACAATGTTAAATGATACATTTTTAAAATTGTATTTTCTTATTGCAGAGTCTTTATAAGAGTATTTAGGAGACAATGGGAAAATCGATAAAAATAAAGAATTGGAAAGCCTACATTACTGCTTGTGATTTAAATAAGCTATTTTCCTTAAATGTAATTTAATAAATATATGTAGCAAACCAATGGCAATTTTCACTGCTTTAGGAATATAGATATAGAAATTATACGGTAATTTGTGACATCTGTTTTCTTGATAGATCCATTCTTCTTCTTGTCGTTCCTCTCCAATTACTAAAGGTCAGACACCAGCCTCGAAAATTTATCTTTGTCCCTGGCGAGGCGGAACACCTCCACGGCACTCGTGTCTGCAGCCACTCCCATATTTTTCACAGCCAGGACTTTTTCCGACGGCCATAACCACGTTTGCCCGCAATTTTGCCAATCATTATTATCATATCTTTAAACACCAGAAATATGATCGTATCTCTCAACTTTTCTTAATTTTATGGTCTGCATTCACTTACGGCTTAAACCGACTCATCTCAAAACATCAGCATCAGTATTTTTTGAGTCCAGCGACTTATTTGATAGTTCAAGCTTCACATCTGTGTAGGACTATGGGCCAAATTTAGCATTAAAGCAAGCGATAGATCCATTATAAATGCTTTAGAGCAGGAAGCAAAAAAAGGGAAGATTTCTTTTAAACATTTTCAAAAGACGCGTCATTGTTGTATGGCGATTACGTAGCATTAACATAGTAACATACATGTATAGGTGAAAAATGATAACAACAGATTGCAAACTACCATTCATCAGGCTCAAAAACTGAAATTAATTGTGCATTGCAGAGCATTTCATCTTAAATTACATTACCAATAAATCCATACTTCCATACTTTTATACTAATATTATAAATGCGAAAGTAACTCTGTCTGTTACGCTTTCACGATGAAACGCCTGAACCAATTTTGATGAAATTTGGCATGGAGACAGATTAAACCCCGGGAAAGGACATAGGCTACTTTTTTTTTGCGACTTCGTCTGCATTCACTATAACCGACATTCACGCGGACGAAGTCGCGGGCAAAAACTAGTATCAAAATAAAATAAAACAATTTATCGTACTACACCGTAGCTAGTACTAACGTAAAAGTGGTACCTAGTTGACCTATAAAAAAATGTAAAGAAGATTACTTCTCATCTCACCGCTTTAACGGACAGTTAAGGAAATGAGCGAGTTAATGGGATCGTAACTAGAAGTAGATCGCGCGCTGTCAATGACTCGTACACTACAGCTTTACGTAATGTCCAAAGTAATTACTGTAGAAAACGATCGTACAATATGCACCGTATTTCCAAGTTCATCGTCATATGTCTTGCCTTTTCGCAACTATATCAAAGTCGGCTTCCAGACAAAAGCATCATGCAGCGTCATAATGAGCGTCATCCTACCAATATTATAAATGCGAAAGTTTGTGAAGATATTTGGATGTTTGTTACTCAATCACGCGCAAACCGTTGAACAGATTTGCATGAAAATTGGCACATAGATAGACCATTTCCTGGATTAACATATAGGATACTTTTTATCCCGGTTATATGTTTCCTTGGGATAATCGTTCTTTTTACGCGGGCGAAGCCGCGGGCAGAAGCTAGTGCAGCTATAAATTAGTGTTTTACATGTAGCGCCCGTCTGCACTTCATAGACCACTGGTACCACTAGGTAAGACTAGATGTCGGACTTTCGGGCTTCTGACTATCCGTCATCATCATCATCAGCCGTAATACGAATACGTCGCTACTACAACGAGCTTTTGCCACAAATTGTAATGAGTCAGATGTTTTTGATACTGGTTTACTTAAATATAAAAGAAGAGTAATGAAAATTATGTCAAAATTATAAATAAAAGGGGTCAAATGTAAAAATTGTTTTGCACAAAATGTTCCACAGGTTGGTATATATGTAGTTTAGTTAAGATGGGTTTCAACCATAAGTAACTTCTTCATTTTTATCATTTAGTTTTCTTATGTTCTTATTTACTTTGTTAAATCATAGTCTTGCTGTGTACACATATTTAGGAGTACAGCCTGGACCTGAACTTTAATACTGTTACTTTGCAATTTATTGTCTGTATTCAGTTTTGTGTTCCTAAATAAATAAATAAATACGTCCATTGTTGAATAAAAGCCACTCTATGGGAGTGGCTTTTAAGGACGGGGGGTCAAAGATCTACGAATGTCAGCCGGGATCAACAGCTTTAGATGCTGTCCGAAGCACGGAGGGATCTCAGTATAAAATGAATGGGTCAATAGTCACCCATCCACGGACCGACCGCAGCTAGCGTAGCTTAACCATGATCAAACCGTAAGGCTACTACTTAGCCACGAGCCCCCTTCACAGTAATTTCTAGTTACAACTTCGAGTGATACATTTGTGCGTTATAAATAGCTGCCACAACAACAGCACAACAGCAACATGGTACATTGGCACAGTATAAATATTAGTACTACCGTACAGTAGCGACACGCCCCGCCTCCCTCCGAATCACTTTTCCTTCACCTCTTTCCGCGTCGAACGTGCTCTCGAAACTGCTTTTAGTTCAAGCGGCGCGTAGACACCCACATACACGCACATATTTGTACAGTCTGTTATTTTGGTAGTAGTGTAGGTAATTAAATCGTTTCGTTTGTATGGAGTATCGTAGTTGTGCCATTGGTACATACCGCCGCTAGATAGCGTATATAGTGGTTACAGAATGTTGTAATTAAACGAGTTGACTGTACCGGAGACATTCTTAACTAAATTGTATAGTTGCTGAGAATTAATCAGCAACTAGATCTTCCCTCAGTGACAGATATTTTTCTTCTTAGCCGACTTCAAAAAGCTGGAGGGTGTTCTCAAATTGGACCCGAATGTTTTTTTTTAATCTTTAGACAGCTGTTGCTTTGGTACGAGATAAGTGAATTATTGAAGGCCGTTAACATTATAAAGGGCTTTGTATTGTTAAGTATATTTGTTTTTGTAGTTTTTAGGGTTCCGTACCCAAAGGGTAAAAACGGGACCCGATTACTAAGACTTCGCTGTCTGTCTGTCCGTCTGTCCGTCCGTCTGTCTGTCACCAGGCTGTATGTCAAGAACCGCGATAGCTAGTCAGTTGAAATTTTCACAAATTATGTATTTCTGTTGCCGCTATACAAATACTATAAAAACAAGATAAAATAAATATATAATTCCCATAGAACAAACGCGATTCTTATCCCCTTTTTTGCTCGATGTATAATGTTGTATAGATAAAGATACGGAACCCTTCATGCACGAATCCGACTCGCACTTGGCCAGTTTTTGATTTTTGAGCTCTGTCATTTGAGATTGAGTTGACATAACTTTACTCACTTTTTTATCTATACTAATATTATAAAGAATTAAAGTTTGAAAGTTACGATGTAACAACCACCGACACTACTCATCTGTAGAGCTATTCTGTTACAATCTCCCTCGGTGAGCACCTAGGTGAAGTGAGCTGTCATCCGTCTCGATGCTAGGGATTGACAAAGCAGACGGATAGATGACAGCTCACTTCACCTAGGTGTTCATCGAGAGACATTGTAACAGAATATACGTACTGATTTCAAAAATTAACCTATAAGAAGCTACGTTCTCCCTAAGTGCAACAGGCTATATTTTATTATCAAACGACACAACGATTATGACTATCCTTATGTAAAGGCCCTACTTAATCTAGTTTATTTAGATTTAGTAGGACCTTCACGCCCACTGTCAAAGGATGAATGTCCGGAATCTGTGAGAACCATATGCATTGACTCTTTTCAACCGACTTCAAAAAGAAGGAGGTTCTCAATTCGTCTGTCTGTTGTTTTTATTTTCTTTTTTTTTGTATATTTGTTACGCGATTTCTCCGGCAAATGTAAAGCGATTTTGAAATTTTTTTGTGGATAAGGACTCTCCTCTCTCCTCTCCTCAGGGGTGGTCCCACATAAATTTGATCGAAATTGATTCAGCACTTTTTGAAAAAATCGATAGAAAGCATAAAAATATAAAATGAATGATGTTTTAAAATTTCTCCAACCTTGGTACATTCAATCTCTGTTTTCACTGTGTTATCGTTTCTTAATGCATTTAGATGGATGATAAGGAGGTACTAAAAAGCGAAAAATAAAACACACATGACTTTAGTTCCGAAAGTCGCTGCCAATACAAAACATCAAACAGAACAAAGTCACCGACTTCCGAAACTAAATCATGTGTGTTCAGTGCTAAAGTTATTTATCACTTTTTAGATTTTGAAGGCGGTTGTCTTTTTTGTAAAAAAGCTTTTTTGTTTGCTTAAAATGTTTAAGACGTAAACACTTGTCACATCGACTGACAAATTCAGCTACTTGTTTCTCTATTTATTATTATTATGATTTAAAAAATAGGTACCTATTCGTAAAAAAAGTTACAAAGATAATATTTTATAAAACAGTACAATATTCACTTAAGATCAGGTGAGTTGCAGTCAAACGCAAGCCTATAACAATATATAAAAAAAAAAAAATAGTAACTAACACAGCCAATCAGACATTACAAAAACAAAACAACATTAAACGGTACTATTCAGTATTCCATTTCCCTGAATAAATGATAGGATGCTTATTTTTTGTAAGGAAACATTCCAGGTGGGGGCTTAAAAACATTGATAATGACTTTTTTGGCAATGTCACGAATTCCTTTGAACAAATTAAACTTGGCTGGTCTCCCTCATCTAATTAACTTCTTGAAGCACACTTTAAATAAACAACCTGTTGGTTTCCGCTTCTAATTTGTAACATAGACTCGAAAGTGAACGGACATCTTACTAGTGGGGGAAGAGTAGCTTTTATTTTTGAACTGAATGTTTTGTGAAGAGTAGAAAATATGTAAATTTAAAAATCAAGTAAAATCTAGTAATCTCCAGTCTTTTATAAACAGGACCTGTAGACAAAATGCCTTTTCTGTTAGCGTTAACGCCAACGGAAAAATAAAATTGTATGCAGTTGACATATTTGCATCACGTGACGTCTGGTAAGCAAACGTCAACTCCATACAATTAGATTTTTCCGTTCGTGTTAACGCTAATAGAAAAGGATTTTTTCTACAGGCCCAGGGACCTTTTTCGCACTTAATGGTAATCATAATCATAAATCTTCATTTATCTCATCCTAATAGTACAGGCGGAAAGAGAGATATATCTTAAAAGGTTAGGCAGATGGTGAGCGTTTTACCCAGTAACTGGGTTGTGGAGGGCAGATAGGCAGTCACTCCATGGAAAATACTGGTTTCGGCTAGACTAGGAGGCTGCATTCGGCTAGACTAGGAGCTGACCCCAACATAGTTATGCAAAAGCTAGGCAGATGATGATCAAAAATCTTTACAACCTAGGGACACCCATATTTATGCAAATAGTCTGATCAATGGCTCCAACACTTATGGTTGAGCAGACAGAGTAGCAATAGTCTCGATCAGTTATCGTTGATTAACTGATAAATAACTAAAAGTGTATAATTGCTTACTAAAAATAAATGCTGTACGGAAGTCTATCTAACACACCATTCTCAATACTATTTGTTTTTTTTTTTTGGGACAAGCCTGCCACGCTGTTCCCAAACCACTGCATCCCTACAAACTCCTGAAAGCCAGAATCAACAATGGCGACCACCAGAAAAGTGCCAAGGCTTTGAGGCTCAACGAGTCCCGGAGAAACGTTACAACTGTCTTGGATGCCGTAACAAAACCCAAAGGAACCGCAGAGGGATAAGAAAAGCATATTTTCCGCTTCTCTATCTGTGACGTATTTTAGTTCGTCTGAAAACTGCTTGAGTATTATCGCTGCTCTGCTTGCGTTATGCAAAACATCCCATCAAACGCTCTACGCACATAATAATTGAGTTACACGACTACTAATCCTTGTCCAGCGAAGCGGTTGATGTATTATTCTGATACTATAATACAGCTATTTATATCTTCATGTTTGTGATCCCCTGGATAAGACGCAGGATTCTACGTAACATGGATGGATAATCTGTTTAAACCTGGGATAAAACAATCAATTAGATAGGCCATTTTTTTTAATATCACACTCCGGACACCGGACATCGTACACCTATGTCCTATATCAAGGTTAAATTCAAGAACAGAAACCACTTTTGGGTATCTTTTGGGTAAATAAATAGCATTCAAAAACTTGAGGAAATAATCAATTGATGTGATAGATATCACATAAATTGATTATTTCCTCAAGTTATCACATAAATTGATTATTTCCTCAAGTTTTTGAATGCTATTTATTTATTGAAATTATGAGGGAACAAAAACAGTTACAATAAAAATGAAACCCACACCATTGTTAATTTTCCATTATAATGTTAAAAAAATAGGTAAGTTAGAACAGGATTCAAAGGGATTAAGTTACATATTATGTAGAGTAGAAATTTTATTTTAAATATTGTAATAGGCTTGTGCTTGACCGCAGCTCACCTGGTCATAAGTGATGATGCGGCTTAAGCTGGAGCACGCTTGCCTAGGATGAACCGGTTCACCCGTTCTTTAAAGATACTCAGATTATACATATAGGGGAACAGAGAGGCGGGCAGTGAATTAATAGTACTCTGCAATATCTAAAAACCTAAATAACAATTACCGTTTGCGGTGTGATAGGTAAATGAGACGGACTATTATTCTTATGTCTACAGCCAGTTCTCCTTGTCACTCCTTGGAACTCCTTTAAGCACCTACGAAGTGATAGTATGAAATAGTCACACTGAAATACATGATGTCACTCGTTAATTGAAATTATAATAAAGTAAGTAACTAATAGAGTAGAACATAAAGAATAGAGAGTCAATTATAGAATAGTAAGTAACATTTTGTTCGTGTTCTTTATGAGAATAAAATATCTTTAAACCGATTTTAGACCTAAAATTTTGTAGTTCGTAAAAGCCGAGCACTTCAATTACCTGTCAATTAACCGCTCAATGCAAAGTTTAAAAGCATTATTATCCGATGTCATTGGTTGTAGACCGCGGTACATTAGTGTAATTAACTAGATAGGTTTTGCTTAATTTTCATAGGCGAAACATGATTTTGGTTCGGCTGGTTATTTTGTAAAGAAGTGGCATTAATGCATGCTTTTGGAACTCGAAAGGATTCTACAATAAGCAGTTCCTCTATCTTGATAAATACAACAAGAGAAGTACGTTTTGACGTGTAAATTACACTCCAACTTACTTTGTTCTTAAAATGAGTAGGTAAATATTTATCTTTGTTCTACTGGACTAGTAGATCTATTGCCAATACCATGTGCGATTGATAGAACCATCGAAAAGTAAAATTACTAGTAGTAAAACCATAAGGTCAATCCACGGGCAACACACGGTAAAATCAATGGGAACAGCTGCTCAACTTATACCAAGCACAAGTTCGATCGTACATGGAGTACCGTTCGCACCTTTGGGATGGATCAGCAAAATACCAACTGGAGGCATTGGAAGTCATCGATAGACGTGCCAAGAGGCTCATTAACAACGAGTCCCTGGTTAGGGCTAAGCTCCAGAGCCTTGAACATCGCCGCACCGTTGCTAGCCTTTCGGTCTTTTATCGGGTACATTTCGGAGAGTGTACTTTGGAATTGCACAATTTAATTCCCCCATCCCCGTTCCATCATCGAACGAGGAGAGATACGGCTAAGCGTCATCGCTATATGGTTGAAGTTCCACGGTCTCGAATCAAGCGCTTTGACTCCACATTTATTGTGCGAACTGCCAGACTGTGGAATTCCCTGCCCGCCTCTCTGTTCCCTGATAAGTATAATCTAGGTATCTTCAAGGCACGAGTGAACCGGTTCATCCTAGGAAGCGTGTTCCAACTTAGGCCGCATTATCACTTAAGATCAAGTGAATAGGGTATTTTACTCTATATAAGAAAAAATCTATAAATATGTTATTGAGACAGTTTAGGCATAAAGCAGTCGGAAAATTTAAGTTTTAGCTCGTAAAATAACAAAATAAATTTTTAAATTCAATTCGAAGTTTTCAACATTTTTAATCTGTTGCCATATGGCTGTGTAAACAAAAAATTGACAACTGTCAGTCAACCGATTGGGGTCAGGCTTTGTACTTTTATTATTATCGTAACCAACGTAATTTTTTGATTATTACACCTATTACAACATATCCTTTTAATTATTTTTAAATTATATACAATTATCATATTTAATATGAGCGCATTTGATACAAAACGAACTGACGTCATTTCTGCTGAGCAATATGGCGTCCAGTGATACGCATTTTGGTCAAACTACGCGCGAAATCTGAAATATGAAAATTTAGATGCTTTTTTATGGCATTTATCGATTAAATAAAAAATTGTTTTTTTTTTTGGTGGCATATTAGCACTACAGAATTTTATTGAGACACTTTTCAAAAATGGGTGTAATACCCTATTGCGGTCAAATGCAAGCCTATTTAATAGTAAAAAAAAAAAAACATTATATTTCAGTCATCATCCGCATAGCCTTTTCCCAATTATTTTGAATCCGGCTCCCAGTCTAACCGGATGCAGCTGAATACCAATGTTTTTGTGGAGCGACTACCTACAACCCAGTAACTGGGCAACACGATAAGTACTTCTTGGTAAGACTAGTTGTCAGTTTTTCTGGCTTCTGACTACCTAACTGTTTGTCAGACTTCCTGGCTTTTGACTACCTATAATGACAGTCAAAGATCTACGAATGACAGCCGGGACCAACGGCTTTAACGTGCTTTCCAAGGTACGTAAGGGTTTTGTTATAAAATGGATGGTCACCCATCCACGAACTGACCTCAGCAAGCGTAGCTTAACCATCATGACCGACCAACCCGTACAGCTTTTACTTAGTCACAAGCTCTTCATTAGATTAACCGTAGAGCTATTCTGTTACAATCTCCTTCGGTGAACACCTAGGTGAAGTGAGCTGTCATCCATCCCGATGCTAGGGATTGACAAAGCAGACGGATGGATGACCGCTCACTTCACCTAGACGTTCACCGAGGGAGATTGTAACAGAATAGCTCTACGGTACACAGTGAATTAATACCTCGTTACCAGTAAGTGAAGTCGCAGACAGACACTTGTTACAATGAGCCCTTGAATCGCAATTGGAAGTAGTGTGCCATAGAAATATACGGCGGTATAAACAGTTCTATTGTCGGCGGCAACTGCGTACTGTAACCCATAGGAATGACGGCGCGACGCTCGTATAGCTACCGAGCGTGCTCATGGCTTCACTTGAAAAAATCCATGCACTTAGCGCTGAAAATAAGCGCGGCTTTCGACCGCATTCACTTTTAGCGATGTAGTTTTTCTCCTTTTACACCCTCCACACCCATTCTCCCATCCAGCATCCCCCATCTCACTCCAACTTCGCATCTCTTCAACTATACTCGGTTCGCTTTAGCGTTCGTGACACAAAGCAATATGTGAGTTAACTTCAGTGTAACGGTTCTTGTTTGAGTTGCGATTTAATGCCTCCTTAAACTGAGATGGTTTACGGGTTAACCGGGTTGAAAAGGATAAAAGTATCCGCAGTTGTTTACTTTTTGGATCTGCTTCGTTTCAATAAAAACTTTGAATCCGTTAAAGGCAATCGAGCGCTTTAGACATGTACGCTTTATTACAGCGAGATTTAGTAGAACTTTTCACTTAGATGAAAATGGAATATTGATCCTCTAAACAGCTTTTTCATTAGAGTTTGTTAAAGATAAAATTAAATAAAAAGGCGTTTGTTACGAAAGAAATTGTTGAACTTTCTCGCGATTATGATTTACTTTTTTATGTAAGTATTATAGGAGGAAAGTCTCCTATTGAGAATAGAAATATAAATTAACATTATAATTGAGTGACCTTCGATGTCCATATCTGGCCTCCTACCTGCGTGAATATCACAAAAGCTACTTGACCCGAACGACCCTGTCCTGCCGTGAACCGGACCCCCGTTCATCTGGAAACAATTTTGTGCGAGAATCGGTCAGATTAAGAGCTAATCTATATTTACCAATGAAACAAGCATCAGTGTCGGCCACAACTTGTCCAATTTACATGACGAAGGTGGCGATATCGCAAAAGAAAGTTTCCGACAACTTTTATCAGATCCCAGCCCACTGCGGCTGATGAGTTGGCACCGAACTTTATTTACTGATACGACGATTCAATTTAATGGAGACGGATACGGAAAACATTTAACATTTTTAATTTTTAAATGTCATTTGATTACGCTAATTTATTTTTAAGAGATGTTTGACTTAATTAGCGATGCATTTTAATTTTCTATGCTCAATAAAAAAGCAATTCCACAAACAGTGAAAGCTGTACACCTAAACTCCAAGCGCACGTACGTTTGAATAAGATTTAAATTCTAATTAGTCGGCTTCAAAAATGTGGACTGACTATTAAAGCACTTTGAAAGTTGAATATAAACGAAAATAAAGAGTCCCACTCCACATTAGCCGAGCTTGCTCGAGACTCGGGAACTGGCTTCGAGGGACTGGGATTAGGCACTGCCTACAGCCGAGTACGTATTAGACGAAGAGATTTAAACTGAATTAACCGTTCGATCGTAAAATTGGAATGCCACACAGATAATTACCTGACACTCACAGAAAAGGAAGTCGCTTAGAAAGGGGATTCAAATAAGCGTGTAGGAAGGACCAGGCGAATCGACCACCCACAAAGATTCGGGCGAGATCCGATCACGGTAAAAATAACTGATACGTTGCTATCAGAAAGCGATCGACTGGAACCCGATACTAGGTAGCTATTCAATTGGGCCAAAGTGTTTAGAAATGCCAACCGAACTCTCTTGTTAGAAAATACTTTTTCGGGGTAAATCTGCAACGTTGTTACATTTATAACATTACTAGCTTTTGCCCGCGACTTCGTCCGGGTGGATGTCGGTTATCGCAGATGCAGATGAAGTTGCAGATTAAAAAGTAGCCTATGTCCTTCCCCAGGGTTCAAATTATCCTCATACCAAATTTCATCAAAATTGGTTCAGCCGTTTCATCGTGAATGCGTAACAGACAGAGTTACTTTCGCATTTATAATATTAGTATGGATAATACGTCGTAAAAACAACAACAATTTTCATGAAACAACTTCTCTTTAAAATACCAATTTATTTTAGCATTAATAATCCGATGAATGTTCTATTAACGGTAAAAATAGTTTTTTAGTTTTTTTTTTTTTTTTTTAATCTTTTGTTTTAGGGGCTTTTGTTCTCGTGAACATGTCAGCCCCAGTTAAGTCACATCTCAATTACACAACATATTATATTATATCAATCAGATATAAGTAACAAGACCTCACTGATGCGTGAACATCTTAAATAAAGTGGCAGCAGCGGATGACGTAGGATTTGCTAGAACTGATGTAAATGTACCAACATCCATCATATTTAATTTAAATTCAAGCACCAGTAATTCTCTGGTTACTGCATATTTTTGACAATCCAAAATTAAGTGTTGTACATCATCCAACACCCCACATACTTCACAGTAGGGACAATCAACTTTATTCATTAAATGTCCAAATTTCTTAGAGTTTTTAGTTTTAAAATAGGCTTTGAAATCAATAAATAGTCATTCAATTGAGTTGCCAAGAAGTCACGTCACAGGTACAAATTCCAATTCAAACAAGGCTCAGGAGACCTTGGAGAATTATAATCAAAACACTAGTAAGATTTTAAAATGAGCACAACTTCAAACCAGAACCACACCCACGACACTCCACAGAACGAAACGCTATAATTGTCTACACTACTACTAAAATAACAGACTATATAGATACGTGCGTGTGTGTGCGTGTCTACGCGCCGCTCGAACAAAAACGCAGTTCCCAGAGCAGGCGTTCGACGCGGGGATAGGTGAGGAACGGTTTCAGAGGGAGGCGGAGCGTGTCGTTACTGTACGGTAGTACTAATATTTATACTGTGCCAGAACACAGCGTTGCTGCTTAGCGACAGAAATAGGTGTAGTGGTAGGATTCATTTTCATTGGAAAAGATTATGCGGAAGCTGCGGAGCTTTTACTGTTTTGGGGTATCTTGTTACCCCTGTTATTCTTGTTACCCCCTAACTGAGTTGTGGAAGTCAGACAGGCAATCGCTTTACATAAAATATTGGTATTCAGCTGCGTCCAGTTAGACTGGAAGCCGACCCCAACGTTATGGGCAAAAGGATAGGCAGATGATGAGTTCTTTAGTGTCTGTCATAGTTTCCCAATAGACCTCAAAGAACATTAATCTTGTGGTACTCTGCCTCAGCTTTCATAATTACTGGTTATATGTAAGTAAATAAGGTCTTATTGCATCACCTAGTGCGTACTAGGTGATGCAATAAGACTTTATTTATGTTTTACGACACCTGTGAGAAAAAAAAAGTAGTAAGTAGTTTATTCTGCACTGGTTTCAACACGGAAAAACGTTGCAAGGTTTACATAGTTGATTTAATATTTTGACTTTACTTCAAAGCAAGATAAACATCTTGACAACCTTGACAATTCAAAAGTGCCTGTAAATGGTTTAATTGAAATAAATGCTTTGACTTTGACTTTGACTTTGACTTTGCACATCTTGAAGAAAAATGTAGGTCAATTAAAAAAAAGTTATTAATTTTAGTTGTCGTTTTTGTAAATAGCTGTAAAACATCAAAGTGCTCTAAAACGTGCACTCCGGATTTGTGTGAATAATTACACAGCGAATAGCAGTAACTCTCTGTAGTTCTATTGACATTTACCTTCAGAGCGTTTCATAGTTTATGTTTTTCTTTGCTACACTAACATAGACTATTAGTTACAAAAGCTGGCAAACTATATTTAACCACCGTGAGTTAACCATACAACATAGAACATATATCGTGCAACCAACTCATTTTATACTCATTTTGAGGTATAATTATAAACAACTAGATTTTGCCCGCGACTTCGTCCGCGTGAATGTCGGTAATCGTGGATGCAGACGAAGTCGCGGATTAAAAGTAGCCTATATCTTTCCTCAGGGTTGAAGCTATCTTCTTACCAAATTTTATCAAAATCGGTTCAGCCGTTTCATCGTGATAGCGTAACAAACAGAGTTACTTTCGCATTTATAATATTAGTATGGAAGCCGAAGTAAAGAATTTTGCTTGACTATTCTTGACTTTGACTTTATGTCATTCAAATCAAATTGGATTCATTTAGAGGAGATCCTAAAAATACTCCGAATTTCGTTCACTGCCGAACATGCAGTGACGAACAGGATTACGGGAGCCAGCGGAAATCATCCCACGGATCCGTAAACTACGTTATGGCTTCATGGATTTTTACTGGTCCACACTATGACGAGGTTGATGACTGCCGAGGATTAACTCCAAATAATGATTTTATCACCGAATGACATTCTAATTTCAACTACAAATTCTACGCGAGAATTTCAATGTAGCCAGCAATGTAGAATGGTAATAGCATAGTTTTTTTGAGTTCCTAATCTATACTTCTATCTATACTTAATAGGTACTATAAATGCAAAAGTAACTATCTGCTACGTTGTCACGCCGAAGCAGCTGAACTGATTTTGATGAAATTTGGTATGAAAATAGCTTGAACCCTGGGGAAGGATATAAGCTGCTTTTAAATCTGCGACTTCGTCTGCTTCCGCGATAACCAACATTCACACGGACGAGGTCGCGGGGCAAAAGCTAGTCATCATCATGTCAACATTTAGACGCCCACTGCTGGGCATAGGTCCTAACGGCTGAACCCCCCAAGGCGTTCAGCCGTAATCGTCATGTTTGGCCGATTTATATTGGCAATCGCAGTGGATGATATGCTACTCAGAAGGACGCTGCTGCCCATCCTATGATCAATATCCCTCTGTCGCCTTCTACGACACCCACGGGTAGAAATGGGGTGGTGCTAGGCTATTCGCGGCCGGCACTACATGACACAAGTCACGGAAGCAAGTGGTGTGCATTTATAATAAACAAATTAAGAATCTAATAAATGCGTTTTAGTTCCATATCCGATATGGTCATAGCATTTTTAAGGTTAAATAAAACTGGAAATAATGAGATCACAATAAAAAAAATATTTTGAGGAAAATTAACATTAATCAGTCTCTAAAAAATGAGTATAAAGATATTTTGATAATTGAAGGAACATACGAAAAATTTTAAATAAAAAAAAAACATAACTGGAGTGAGGGCCGTAGAAGCACGAGATAGATGGCCCGTTCTAGCCTTTCCTTTTCCTGTAATTTGTGCTTGCTGCACCTCTTTTTTTTCTTCTTCAGTCCACATTTCGAGCACATTACCAAAAGGTGTACAATTCCCAGGTACCCACAAGGTCACAAACCAAACATTGAACCCAATCTTCAATGAGCTGAGATTTATTATAGTTTTCGCCACAAACTGTTCTCATGGTCGAGGTTAGAAACGCTTCATCATACAATGCAGCAGCGTAGTTTTACAGACAACACGATGATTGACGGTACGGACACGAACACTTGATGGACTCAACAATACCTAGGCATCACTCACACAAGCACAGGTGTACTTGAGATAGCACAACAGCCCGTATTAGTGACGTCAGTATTACCCATCCGATCTCACACGGCCCTGCCCCCGACAGCAGGCTGACATATGACGATAATTCCGTACAACCAATACATTTTAAACCAGTGATGCGAACTGCTCGATGAATTGCGACTTTGTCGATTACAGACACGAATTGAATGAAATTAATAGGCGTGAATTATTCGCATTGTGTTTTGATTTGGCTTTGTTTTCGGATTATAATAGGAATTGTGGTTGAGATGAAAAAACTACACACGACCTAGGCTGTAAATAGAAACTGTCTTCGGCTGTATTTTATTTCTGAATACGGGTTTTCCCAAGCCAAATAAAGAACAGTCCTCTGAGAATTCTCATAATAACGACGACAGTGAGATAGGAGCATGTATATTGATCATCAGATGGTAAGTGGTTTAACATTATGCTTTAATTTTATTACTTTGTGTTTCTTAAAAAAAACGTTGCCCCACAGTAGAAAGAATCATAGCGAGATCCATACATTCATTTGTATGAAAAAAATAATAATTTAGAGGGTTTAAAATATTTTCCAATGTAAAGAATACATTACCAGAAGAAGTTTAATATACTTACCATATTTTAAACACCCGCATAATTAAAATATTACGAAATGAAAATAACACTTTTTCGTTTCATGCCCATTTTGCGTTCATAAAAAAAGAAAGTGACAAGCGACGTCTACAAATCTATCAAATTGGCAGACAAGTGATGTGACAAGTGTGTGAAAAAAAAATCATTATTTGTGATATTATTTCCCTTAATACGATGCAATTTCAGAGTAAGAACTGCGACACGGTGGCTGTCAATGTCACTGTTACTGTCAGTCGCTGTTTCGTTCTGAAAAAATAAGCTTTTCGTTAAACTATTCACTTTTTTTTGCGGGGTTCTAAAAATATTGTAAATGCCTGAAGATACTATAAGAATTAGAATTTCAACTTCTCTAAACATCTTTATTTTTTTTTTGTACAAATCCTGCCATGATTCTTTCTTCTGCATCATTATTGCGATAACAAACATACAACTCACAACGAACCCGTAGGCCATACAAATATTTCTTACGTACTGGAATCGATCCCACAATACGCAGCACAGCAGCCAATTAACTCAGCCACTGCGCTAACTCAGTACCGTCGATGTTGTTTGTTAGAATCGATATCGATTCTTTAATATTTTATCTGTAGACGAACGTTTTTATTACTAAACTTCTACCCGCGACCTAACCCCAGAAAACCCCCGCATACAGACCTACAAAATGGTAGTAGGTAAGTGCCGCTTTTCTATACAATATTCTTCACATTTTCCACATACAATATGCAGCTTAAAAAATTCTGCGTAAAAATTCTCTTCGAACACAAAGGTATATAACTCATAGGTGTGCTTACCGATACGAGCAACATACTTTTTTTCCTTATTGCTAGTACGGAGACACCACTGTAAGCCAAGCAATTTTTGTACGCACCATTTTCCATGTAGGGGCAATGTTGGAAAACGAAACTGCGTACTCAAAAGTTTACGACTAACCGTTTTATTTTAAAATATTTGTGCAAAAGTCTAAACATTTTTAACCAACTTCAAAAAAGGCGGACGTTCTCAATTCGACCCCTTTTTTTGTTTTTTATGCTCGACCACTCATAACTTTTTGCAATGTAGTCAGATTTAGTTGTTTTTTTTTAAAGGATACTGTATACCCATACATACATTTTATAAAAAATATTCTACCTTTGTAGGTGGAAAATTAAGGGTTGACTCAATTTGATTGGTGTAACCATCTCTTAATTAATTTGGATTATTAAAAAAAACCTTTTTTACGAAAAATAATCAACCGCTGTCTTCTTTTAGAAAAAAGTTTTAAAATTCAGTCTGTACAGAAACACTTGCTTTATTTTCCGTCTTTCCGAGTTGTGTACAAAAATACGAAAACCGAAACTCAGGATGTTTTTAGGGTTCCGTCGGTGCAAATGAAGCTCAATCTCGATCATCCATCCGTCCGTCTGTCTGTCCTTCGTCACATGACTGTATATTTTGAGCCAGAATAGGTAAACACTTAAAATGTTCACTGAGTGTGTATTATTATAGCCGCTATAACATCATCTGCCTAGCCTTTTCCCATTTATGTTGGAGTCGGCTTCCATTCTAACCGAAGGCAGCTGAATACCTGTGTGTTACATGGAGCGACTGCCTATCAGGCCTCCACAACCCAGTAACTGGGTAACACAATACCCCTTGTTATGGCTGGTTGTCAGACTTTCTGGCTTCTGACTACTCATATCGAAAATGCTACAAAGATCCTAGCCACAGAGAAGTTTGACCCGCGCTTGTCCGTTATCACTTGTTTTTTACCCGTCCTCTTTACGTGACCCTTTGATAATACTATTCTATTCACATGCTTTATCCATTGTAATATTTAAATACTATAAATTCAATCCTGAAAGCAAATTGGGTCAGAAGTTGTATAAAAGCAGCCTGTATCATTGCTAATGAGGAATAAAAAAACACTACCTATATTTCAAATATCATAACTTTTGTTAGGCAGCATTCGCAGATCCTTATAAATATAAGTACCTTTACGCTAGAGCAGGTATCTAAAGAAAACTCCAGTACGAACCAAAAACAACTTACAAGTATAGGCAACCAACTTTCAAGTAGCTAACATGTGAACGTGAATATGTTAACTATGAGGTATTAAGTTAAAGGGACTGGTACCCTTCGAACAATTAGGGTAGTTAGCTCCAAAGTACTTGATTAGAAGTATGTCCGTATCCTTGCTCGCGGCTACTTCCGTATATTATTTCAAACAAATGAACCATACACGGAGATCTTAATAATAATAATAATAATAAAACGTTTAATTCGACCACAAAGGATCATAGCCACACACATTTATAACAATAGCAGAAACACAAAACAATTAAATAAAACAAACATATAATTAAAATACACACATTTCTACTGATTTCGATTGCTCAGTAAGTGACTAACTTTTCACTTACATTATCATTTTCCTGGCCTTGTGCCATGTTACTTAGAGTCGGCGAATCATGTTTTCTTCTTCCATCCCGTCCTGTCAAATGTCATATCACTGACTCCTTCATACAATTCTTTAACCAAGCCATCAATTTTTTCTTCGGTCTTCCTCTTTCTCTCCATCCATCCACGTTTATATTCATAACTCTTTTTGGTCACATTCGTTTCATCCCTTCTCTTCACATGCCCGTACCAATATTCGATTAAAAGATTCCCTTTCAACTTTCCTCTCACTAGAGCAACTTTCAAACTTCCTCTAATATAAAATATTAATTCCTATAGCTAAACTTTTCTTTTCTGTATGGAAATTATTACAAAATCATTTAAATAATCTATTAATTTATGATGAACTTAAGGAAAATTTATGTAATCACTAAACCCATATAAAATTTATTAACAATTGGTTCAATCATTAATTAGTTCTTTCCACTTAAGACCTTTTATAAGAAATATCCATCGCATGCCAATTAAATTACATTTATCGACGTCATAAAAAGTATAATAACAAAAGTGAACTCCATATGAACGCAATAAACAGCTTATATACGTGAAGAGCTTACGGCTTTTGAGTTAAATTTTATTTGATTGCAGCCTCGTCACGCCGACAAGACTGATTGATGTATTGCCGTCGGACCGGTCTCCCTGGCCAAAGATTACTTAATTGATGCATCGTGTTTGCAGATATTCATATTAGGTAGGTAGTATATCACTTATGTAAATAATTACGGTTTTGCATGTGTTTTAAATAGTGTTGATTTATGGTAAACAATGTTTGTTGTTAATTTGAATGAAACCTGCGATAAATGTTCCTGCGCTGGCTTTTAGAAAATGAACTACATTATATTTTATCCTTAACAAAGTGGGGTAATATTGTGGTGAATATATATACATATATATATATATATATATACAAGCTGATCCGGCAAACATTGTTTTGCCATACAATACAACAACATACGACCTATTCTCAGACCTATAAAATATACACTAAAAATTTCATAAAAAGCGGTCAAGCCGTTTCGGAGAAATTCGATAACAAACACTATGACACCAGATTTTTATATATAAGAAGATTAAATAAACGAGTATATATCTAACGTAATTTTAAACGAATCTTAAATTACGTTTATGAGTTAAATAGTTGGTATCTTCCTTCGTGTCCAACTTTGCAATATTAAATGCCGTGAAGGATTTAGCCAGTCCACGATAGAGCTAAATTGGCCATGCAAAACGACCAGGTATTCCTACTTCTGCGTCGTCCCTGACTCCAATGTTATGCCATTTCTGAACAAACAAACATTCTTAACGATACCAACAAAATGATAATCCCTTAGCTAATAGATCAGAAGTCACACATCCCACCACTAATCATCTCACGCTCCCTAAAGGCCACGACACACGAATCCGCGATTGAGATAAAGCAATAGCGCCCCTTTCATACGACATTAGCTACGTTAGTAACGCCACATTTCCTAACAATCTGCACCGTGGCCCACTCGCGTGTGAATCCTTAGATACAGACGCTCATTTCCTCTTACGTTCGCGGGTTAATATTGTACACGAAACACGATCGAATTTGCGATTTATTCGCTGTGTGACGTGGTATTAATAATGTGACAATATATTGTTGTTTTGTTTATTAGAGAACGTATAATTAGCAAGTCTCTTCTATCTTGAGTAAGAAGTAAGAAGAATAATTATTTCAGAATTAGAACAACATTAGATGTTTCCTATGGTAAACGTATTGTAACATACACTCACTGGACACCTGAAGGAGGACATCGCCGCCAAGGCCGACCGTAACGAAAGTGGTGTGACGATCTAACCATATTTGTGGGGCAAATGTGGGCAGAGATCGCACGAGATCGGGAAGTTTGGAAAAAAAAACCGGACAAGTGCGAGTCGGACTCGCCCACCGAGGGTTCCGTACATATTTATAGGTACATATTCATACTTCTATACTAATCCATACGTACCTACTATCCATACTTCAATCATCTTAATATTATAAATGCGTTTTTAGGGACATAAACGGCCGTATCTTTTTTTCACGTTAACATAGAGGGTTGTTTTTTTTACATCATCAAGGGACCGTAGACTTGAATTTCAACTCGATACGCGCGTTCCCGAGATAAAGGGTCTTGACAGACAGACAGACAGACAGATGGACAACAAAGTGATCCTATTCCGTTTTTTCCTTTTGAGGTACGGAACCCTAAAAAAGGGAGGCCTTTGCCCAGCAGTGGGACACAAAAATAAAAAAAAACGACGTATCGTAAGCCTGCTGCTAAAAGTGGAGTGAGAATGGGTACGTCTGTATTTATATGTTAATGAGATAGTCTTCTTTCTTTTACACATCTTGAATACCTTCTCCGTTTGAGAAAACAACACTTCGATTCTGAATTTAGAGGCATTTTACTTCAACATAAGTTCAACCATCCCCAAGATCGTGTAAAATATGGTTTTACGTACTTCCTCATTCGAGCGGATCGTAAATTCCACATATTTTGTTCCATGTACACTGTCATATTTGGTGTCAAAGAAGTCATTTTGTAAAGCATCTCCTTCGCCCGATACGATAGTTATTGCCGGAACGTTTGCACAGCGGTAACGTGTGTGAATTCCGTGAAAATTTTAAAGAAAGCAATAAAATTTCATTGCTTTGCTCGTCGGGAGTGACAATAAAACTGCATCTGGATTCTGATCACACTCGTTTCAATATGTAGATGTGGGAACACCTGAGACGTCGGCCCGCTAGAGAAATGCTTATTATATTGCTTTCCTGTAAATAAATGTTCATATACATGTTTATTTGGGAAAGGAAATGTCCCATTTATCGTTAATTTTGCCGTTTCGCACTTCAGACACGTTGAGATTGTTTCACTTGAATAGTTTAACTACCAATATTGCTTGGTAACTAGTAATAACAGTATTCTGAAAATTGAAATATTTTGGTATATTTTGTAACAGCCACTTGAACCGAAAGCTTCTGAAACAAGACATAAAAAACCACTTTTCATCATAATGAATGTTCTTTTTACTATCTGACTTAGACTGATCAAGACAAAATCATACAGATTACTAATTCAATCTACTATATTATTTTATTGTTTGCTGAAATATAAAAAGCGGTTGTGTACAGTTTCAATATTTGTAAATATGTGAACACTATGTATTTATGAACATAACTTAGGTGTCATTTCGTAACTACTAATACTTAAATACTTTCTTAACTAGTAATACTTTGTACATACTCTAATATTGTGTTTTTTTTGTGTTTATTTTAAAAGAGTAGTACGGAGTTTATGACCCATTCTTCTCCATAATGAATCTGCCTTTTGGAAGAGGCAAGTTGATTGATTTTTTCTTTTATGACTTTCAAAGGTCTTTTATTGGTCTTTAATTGAAATAAATGATTTGACTTTAAATAATAAAATAAATAATATTTACTAGTGATCTCACTAAGCAACTGGCCTATGAAAGATCACTTCTCCAAGGGCGATTGTTACAAGCTGGCTATTTATTATTTGGATTGAAGGCGAAATCAAATATTTTCTACACTCATACAATACAAATCAAATTTTAATTTCTGAAAAATCAATCTAACTAACAAACACCCCAATTCAAAAACGATATTTCCTAATTAGTATCAAAACATAACATAAACGAAGAGTAAAGCCTAGCACTTGAAGTTTCATATTATAATATCGACTAAGAGAGATGGCTCGATACAGAAACCATGCACTTACATTAATGGTTTCGAAGCGAGCTTCTATTTCTGTACTACGTTTTTTGCCGGCAAGCACATTAATAATTCATATGATCAAAATAACCGGGACTTTTGTCCTTATTGTAGAAAAAAAATATTAAAGGAATCCAATTGTAGAAATATTAAAGATATGCTTGAACCCCATTGCACATTGAATTGAGACGAATCAAAGTGAGTCTCGCTTCTTGGAAACAGTGGATGTCACTGATGTTACTAAATTAGCGTGAGATCCGATCGATAAATGACTTATAAAATTCAGCAGAGAAGTGTGAATCCTATTTTTAATGGAAACAGTTTCAACTGGAAATAGTATACTTGCTTATTAAAACAGTTCGCTTTTCCGAGTTGGAAAAAATGAAAATTGACACTATTTCTAGATGTACGAGTACAACGTCCGCCTTTTTAGTCGTTGTAACTACAATATGTTCAGTGTTATATTTTGATCTGATTTGAAAATTACAAAAAAGAAGTTATTCGAAGCGAAAACGTCACCTGAGATCATCAAAAAATTAAAAAATATATCGCTGACGATAAAGCACGAGCGTGCAGAGTAAATGTAACGTAAATTCGAAAATTTTAATTGACATTACAAATGTCAATTAAAATTTTCGAATTTACGTTTAGTTAAATTCTTTAGTCATTAAAATTCATATCAAGGAATGATACTAGTTGTGCTTGTCGTATAAAATTAAACCAAAGTACCCATTAATTTGAGTGTAATTTTATTATATTTATATAGAGATGTGCAAGTGTAGACTCAACAAGCCGCAACAGTGTCAAGTGTCACAGGCTGCTATTGACAAGGTTTTGTAGTTTTTAATCTCCTGCTTGATTATGCATTCCGCACACGCCCATTCCTTGTTGGGTTGGGTGCGTTCACTTGACTCGCCCGAAGCTGAAGCAAAGCTCAACTTTTCTAGCTAAACTAAGTTTTTGGATTTTTATTGCTTTTAAACAACGTGAGATGAAATAATATTATTTTAAATTTTAGTACCTACTCTAGGTAGCATTGTTGTGGATGTTAAATGAAAATGTTGAATAAAAATTTATAAGTTTATTTACAAACCGTATCTTGAATACCATAAGGGAAGGATATTAAATTTAAAAGATAGTTTTTTCCAACCGGATAACGTAGCTATCGCAGCAGATCGACAGGTAATTTCATATTTTTTAAAGTAGATTTAAATACACGTTTCCTCATATACAATTAACATTAATAATAATAATAATATGTGGGGACATTTTCACACACGGCCATCTGACCCCAAACTAGGGAGACCCTGTACTATGGGTGTCAGACAGCTGATATACATACACAAATACATTTTTTTTTCTAAATACATACATATATAGATAACATTACATAGAACTTACTTCGATCAAACAGCCTCCCTTCAAATCACGTTAAGCAATATTTAAAAAAATCTCGTAAACCTCGGTGTCGATCCACGTCGCGAGATCATTCGTCTCCCGCACAATCCGTCTGCACAAGACGTGCGTCGTACTTTCGCTAAAAATGCAAATTGTACGTCGAACAGACACCACGCCCAGGGGTCGTGGAGCTGACTTAGGGACTCAGGGGTAAGGGAGGCTCAACATTTTTCACGAAACGAAAATGAGCAAGACACACCCCTAGGACTCGTTGAGTGTGGAGTATTTCCTTTGTCAGTATTTCATTATGTGCTGTGATTTTGCGCTGACTCCTGTTCGTGTTTTTGGAAGATGGCTGATGATTGGATAAGTGGAGTTCGAATGTTGCCAAAAATGTAGATCTCTTGTTGCATGTATTATATAAGTCACCTACCTGGTCCTCATCCATAATAGAGCGTATTTGACTAGATCAGAAGAGAACTCGATCCTTTGAATAAAATGTCTACTATGACAGCGTAGATTACCGCTCGCAATATCTACACTAATCTACACTAATATTATAAAGAGGACAGATTTGTATTTTTGTATGTTTGTAACGAATAAACTCAAAAACAACTGATCCGATTTCAAAAATTATTTCACTATTAGAATGCTACATTATCACTGAGTGACATAGAATATATTTGTCAATTGAAAAAATTTGGGATCCTTGAGAAAATTCACACGGACGAAGTCGCGGGCAAAGTGTTAGTAACTACATAAGGTGAAGAATTTGTTTGTTATTTTGTTTGATCGCGATAATCTCCGGAACTACTAGTTCGATGCTGAAAATTCTTCCGCTAATAGGAAGCTACATTATCTCTGAACCTTATAAGCTATAATAAAACAAAATGAGGTCCGAAAGGAAATTCAAGCAGCAAAACTTTATACTAAACAAATAACTAAGCTTCAGAATCACATTTGCAGATTATAAAAGTAAATGTGGCCGAAACGGGGTTACGGCTTTATTTTCGAAGCAATTGTATGCCCATAAGTTGACTTACGCGACCCCCGACGTAGGTGTGAGATGGAACACCGGGTTGGTTTTTAGTCAGTAAGAGTCTGACAGACCCCTCCGCCCGCCCCAGGGCGGAGGACATCCATGAGGATTTTCCACCCCGTATCAAAAAAAAAAAAAAAAAAAAGGTGCTTTGACATAAGTAGTACGTAATCGTCTAGGACGTCGGCCGCTGATCTCTGAAGATGGCATGTCGACGGTTGACGCTGACGCGTGTCGACATGCCGCTCATGTGAAAGAGCCTTAAATTTTAACGAACGTCACTGGCATGTTGAAACAATCCATACCTACCCACTATTTCAGCGACATAACAAACAAACAAACAAACACATGTTGTATTATTAACTCACTTATAAAACAAGGTCTGTGCACGTACATTTTGTTCACTTATAACTTAACCACGACTTCAATTTTCTTGCGGTTTTCTTTATTATACGGAGCGGCTACGGAACGCTAGTGACGTCATCTAACAACCTTTATACACTGCGTTAAGTATCAAAGTTGTTTGTACAACTCATTTTAACAATTTCTCGTACAAAACAAACGTGCTTTGTACAGTATTATTGTGCTCCTGATATAATTAATAAGGTATTTCATTAATGAAGGGTAGGATTTGTGCAGCTCTATTATGATTTTATTAATAATGTATCTCTTTTTCCCTTTTGATGCAAACTCAGCGACATGTTTTCCAGTTTCCATATATGTACAAAAATAGCATACACACTTAAATAAACGTGTTTTAGTACACGTATGTGGATGCAGTGTAGTTTTACCAGATTTATTCTTCGTTTGTCCTGAAGTTTTTTACCACATTCCAGATAATTCTTAGTTTGTTCCATATCATTATTGAAGTTGTGTTTCGTCCGAAGTCACAAGTACATCTTATCATTACTACATTTTCAATATATAAGGTGCTATAAAAATATCTGCCACGGCTGCAATGGGAGACAGTATTGTGTTTATAGATTACAATAGTAAAGATAAATTATTGATCATTTGTCATATTTTTTTTCATACAAAAAATTGTACGTATAAATTTGAATTGATTTATTCGCATAAAACCATCACGTAGACTTGCTGTTGCCGCACCGCACCTAATAGGTACAATTCAATCGTTTCGCAAAACGCCGGCGCCGTTCATATACTGTTGCCATTCTTATCATTACGGCCCCACCCTGACCCGCACTACCCCGTTCGTCGCACGCGCCAGCCGACCGCCCGCTCGCCAGCCGACCGCCCGCTCGCCAGTCGCCCGGTCGCCCCCCGCCCGCTCGGAAGTTAGTTTTAATTAGCGGTTAGCGACGGGATAATCGCTCGCGCTTCCTTTAAAAATGCCTCCCAGACGACGGTATTCCAATCAAGCATATCTTGAAATGGTGTTGTGCTACCGCGAGTGTAACTCCATAACTGCGCATGCAGTAAACTTATACCAGCAGAGGTTTGGTGTGCGAGTGAGTCATCATACATTATTAGAAGTGTGGAAGAACTAAAAAGGCGCATCAAACGCGCATTTAGGCAAGTAAAAAGTGAAACGGACACATTAAATAAAGTGAAGAGACATGTACGTAAGCGTGCCTAAATTTGTGTGCAACGCGAAGGCGAAGGCAACGCCAAGTTACTGTAATTCATCGTTATTTGATACCTAAGTATTAATCTAAGCACCTACTGTTTAAAAATAATAAGAAAAAAATTGCGATTCTTACACTAACTTGTCAGTCCAAAGCCTGGTGTGATGGGAAATTTATCATCTTATTTACCTACGTCAGTTTTTTGGAAGAACGCGGTAGCTGGTAAGTAATTGCACTTTTAAAACACTTTTTTCCCTGCGTATTATTGTGTACCTAGTAGGTTAGATAGTGACGAACTAATCAGCTGATTTCAGTTTTCATTCACAGAACAGATAGAAAGAGATAGCAGTTGTTTTCATTGACGAAGCGACACATCGCGCGTAATTTGTGAAACGCGTTATGCAGAGTAGAGTCAATGTTTATTAAACTACTTTATTTTCTCAAATTAAATTAACTATTCTGGGGTACGAAAGTTCTTCACTATTGTAATCTTTAAACACAATACTACCTCCCATTAAAGCAGTGGCAGATATTTTTATAGCACCTTATATATGGCAGAACAGTCAAATCTGCAATAAACAATATTTAAGACATGATAATTCTAAATTCCGGAAAAAAAACCGACCAATAATAAATTAAATAAGAGTATCAAAACAAAAGTTTTAAAAACATAATATTTTTATAATTTTTAAAATTTCTAATACCCGTGCACAATTTAAAATTAAATCAACAGTAAGTCTTGTACTAACGAATAGTTGAAAAATTGTGATTTTAAAAATCAACATTCATACTTTAAATTGGATCAACAGAGATATTATATTAAAAATAAAAACAAATAACTTCTTGGAATGTGGAACAAAACTACAGGTCGAACGAAGAGTAGGTAAATCTGTTACCAACCTGGTCCTACTTACTTAAGTAAAGCAGATTGTGGTATTTTGATTACTTCATGCTATATATTTTATATTCGAGATAAATGAATTTACTGCAATCTAATAGAGTTAGTATTCCCAAGTGAAGCGTGTTCAAGTTTGAATTGTCACTAACCCTACTTTGTAGTAAGCGCATTGTAAATTTGCATAATTTTATTAACAAGACATAATGGTAATAATATAGTATTACAAAATGTGTAAGTAATAGAAACCATTATCAAAATTGTTTAAAAAACTAGCAGTTTGCCTGCGACTTTTTGTCATGGATCCCTATTTTTTGATAACGATTTATAGCCTTTAGCACTCAGGGATAACGTAGTGTCCTATTGGTGAAAGATTGTTTTTAAATCGGATGTGTAGTTTCGAACACTACCCCCTACATACAAACTAACAAACCAATTTTACCTCTTTATAATATTTGTATAGATTCAAATTCATTTTATGCATTTACTTCTAAATATTTTTATTTAAATACTTTTATGCATACAAATCAAACTATTTGAAAAAATAAGGATTCAGTACTTAATACTTTTAAAATTATGATTTATATACAAAAATATAATACACAGAGATCCTGACAAATATCACAACAAAAATTATCATAAACGGAACAGTTATTTGTTTACCGATGATTATAACACATACTTTGTATTTCCATGGGTTATAGCAAAATGCAATGAGTTAAGCGAAGAGTCTAAAAAATAACATAAATATGCCTAACCTTTTTCCAACTATGTTGGGGTCTGTTTCCAGTTTAACCGGATGCAGTTGAAGACCAGTGTTCTATGTGAGGTGACTGCCTATCAAACCCACACAACCAGTCACTGGGTAACACGATACCTTTGGTAAGACTGTTTGTTATGAGACTTTCTAACCACCCATAACGGCTGTCACAGATCTACGAATGACAGCCGAGACCAACGGCTTAACGTAGTTTCCAATGCACGTAGGGGTTTCGGTAGGAATTGGATGGTCACCCAACCACAGACCGTAGCTTAACCATGTCAAATCATAATGAATTCATTCATCATGAAATTTTAACAAACATGTAAATAAAGTCAACTGGAAACACGATCCAATCGAAAATCTTATTTATTCCAACTATCAGTATGATGCAGCAATTGGTACAATAATATTGTATATAAATTGTTAATTTTCTAAGCTATTAACACATTAGGAGTGCACAACGGACGCTATCGTAAATCAGAAGTACAAACAGTGTATTAATTACAAATGCAAACAGCGAGTGTGGTCCGCCGCAGCCGTCTCTATCCTGCTAATGATTTGCAGTGTAGCTGTACGCACACACGGACACCAAAATACTACGATATGAAACTTCTTTGTGTCGTATTACTGATTTTTTGGAAAAGGCTTCGTTTTGGTCAGTTATTTCCTAAACATGTGCATGTTTAGGAAATAACTGATGTGCAATTCTCGGAACGTTCGCATTCTAGTCTAAGTACCTACCAATCTGTCAAAAATACCTTTATTAGTTTTTTTGTAGTCGTTTTATTTATTTAATTTATTTTGTTTTGTAAGTACTTTATTTACAAAAAAGTTTCCCGACTACAAAAAAGTTTTTGTTGTCGGACCAGTAGGTACTACGGTACGTACACACGGCTACACATCAAGCTATACATTTCCAGTTTAAGCTGACGTCTCATTGTAAGGAAATTCTATACAACGCGAGATAAGCTTATTCTGGAAATGTATAGCTTAATGTGTAGCCGTGTGTACATTGTAAGTAGGTACCTACTGGTCCGACAACAAAAAATCTTTCACTGATAGAAAGTTACACTATTGCTTAGCGGCCTATGATATGTTTCATAATATACTAGCGACCCGCCCCGGCTTCGCACGTGTGCAAAGTACATCAAACTACGTACTTACGTGTAAACCTTCCTCTTGGATCACTCTATCTATTGTGAAAAACACATTAAAGTCCGTTATATAGTTCAAATGATGTAAGCGTACAGACAGCGGGAGCGACTTTGTTTTATACTATGTAAAGATTTGACTTCCACACGGACGCTTGTCCGTATGGAAGTAAAATCTTTACATCTTTACACGCGGGCAGAAGTTGGTTCTTAATAATAGCCGTGAACGGGCGCTGTCAGTAGAGATTAGTCAACTCTTAACTGCCAGAAGCCATGGCTTTTATCTTGATTATTTTTTATATTTTGTATTGCTAGATTACCTTCATTGTTTTCACATATGGAAGCAACAAGAATAATGTAAGCAGTATTTGGTAAAAACTGGATTTTAAAAGTGTGTTCATGGATTTTCTTGCTCGTTCTTCTTCATAGAGACCTACCCTACGTTTCAGTACGAGCAACTAGCTTCAACTTGTTGATTATACATTGATGTTATCACTAACATTTTACAAAAAAACACACAAGAATGCACACATGGTTACACACACATGTATATACATTCGATTATTTGACGACACTACAAACGAACTAGCCTTTTCGACTAACCATTACGTTCAATTCCCCTCAAAATCAACAACGCTTCAACCGCCACCAATTTACCTTTTGACGTTAGGATTTAAATTGATTCTGGTATGAGCATTTTATTCAATGACTTACGGCATAAATGATTTGATAGGCAGCTGATACGCTCCTTTGTTTTCCACCGAAATGAGTTTTTCTCTGATTGTTATTGTAACGAGTATTTATCGAGTTTCAAGCAATTCGCTGCGATAATTACTCAATTGAGTATCGGGCAAAGGAAAGGGGAGAACTCATGGTTGTTGTTGGAATAATAGTGATATTTATGTATTTATACTTCATGTACAAAGGTGGACTTAATGTCTTAGGTATTATCTATTAGTCAAACATGGGTGGTGAAGAGATAACACGGCAGGTGCATAACAAAATATATTCTGGAATATCACATAGCTATAAATATATACATACCCATATATATATACTAGCATTTTCCCCGCGACTTCGTCCGCATAAATTTGCAATATAGCCTATGTTACTCAACGATAATGTAGCTTTCGATTGGTGAAAGAATTTTTGAAATCGGACCAGTAGTTTTTGAGTTTATCCGTTACATACAAAAACACAAATCTTTCCTCTTTATAATATTAGGATAGATATAGATAATATTAGTATAGATATAGAGGTTTATGAGAAGACTCTGCTTATTTGTGCTGAAAATAAAATCGATATTATTGTATACATAGTGGAATCACGGGCAACGCTCGCAACTTCGTATTATGTAATGGAACCTGAATAGCCTAGGCTTACTCACTTTAATCTGTCGAACATGAGAAAATATCCCCACAGTTTACACCCGACTCTCTGCGTTTAGTTACTGCTCCTTTAATCTGCATAAATTGGAGCGTTACGCATATTGCGGAATGAATCCCGCTCTTTAATGCAGCCGTTAAAAGTGATTCAGTTGACGCAGTAGCCATTTTGAATTGGAGAAATAGGAGAATAAAATATATCTTATGAATTCAATTAAAATGGCTGATTTCTTCCTGCTTCATTTAAAATAATGTTATAGAGGAGGATCGCTTTTTATGGGTTACGACTGTATTATGTTAAGGATTTTTGCACTTTTATAAAGATCTAAATGTAGTATTATAAAATCTTTAACGTGTAAGTGTTCACGTATATTTTACACGTGCCGTATGTCTGTTACTAAAAATATAGAGACAGTGGTGTCTTAGCACTTACTTCAATCCTTTCAGATGTCTACAGGTAGGTAGCTCAATTCAATTTTCTATATTACAAACAGAGAACAAGATGACAACCAATACTCGAAATAAGCAGAAATATTACAGATGTGCTATCCATTTCCAAAATGAAAAATACCTTTAAAAGCGGAGATACCTAGTACGAAGGAACGAACAAAACGTTCGACTAAGAGCTCTATTTTAATTTCATCACTATAACTCAACCGTGTAAAAGATACGATTTTGCATGAAAACTGAAATAAAAAAGGTGCAGGTACGACGTCAAAACAATAATGCACGATTGTAGTTGCTTTTACAATGGCAGTCGGAGACATGCGGGTGGGGTACACCGCCGACGTAAAGTGAAATCGGTCCTTTCAAAACATTTTACTGTGCGAGCTTGAAAAATAAAACGTTGTAGCACTATTCAACTACCCACACTGGTCGCGGGTAAAGTGTCTGCGATAAAGGGCCTTCACACACAAAAAAAACTCGCCTCTGTAAACTAGGCCGGCTAGCACGGTAATCAACTTTGTTCTTGCTTGTGTTTGGTGGGTAAAAATTGAATGGTTTTGTAGTGACGTCGCTTTTAATTCTATCTGCGAATTAAGGGGCTGTGATGTTCGACTTCGCTTCTTATATCGAATGAAACTGGCTCAGAAAGTCAAGTTAAGTTACTAAATGGAGGCTTAATTATGTATGGTTTATTTACATAAAATACCTTTTGTATATGTGATACTAACGATCGAAACATGACGGGACTGAAATATCCTCTCTTTGATATGAAATTTAAAATTTAAACCCCATAGCTACGAGTGCACTTAAAAAATAAGATTTTAGGAATAGCGTCTAAGTGTGAACATCTTCTTAGTTCTATAAAAGTTATCATATAAAAGAAACAGGCAGTAGGCAGTAAGTACATACCTATACCAATAGGTACATTTTTCAACATCCAAATGCATTCGGTTTAAAAATACGTTCCACTAAGTTGGACCAACTAACCTGTATAATTTCCGAATTCTAAAATCGAGTTGGAAGTCTCTTATAGGAACCGGCACAGAGTAGTTAGGTACAGAAGACGGATTCTATACTACGAAAACAGAGTTCACATATTTGTTTGTTTGACATAGTTGAGATCGTTCTTATGGCGATCTCAACTATGTCAAACAAACAAATGCTAGTCACGAGTAACATGTCTAAGACGTGCTAGAAGCACGCAGAAGCTAACCTTCTGTCACTATCTAGTTTGTGGTACCGGGGTCACATTGCAGAGGCCCACGAATATTCGATTCAATCGTCTCCGCCTCACCTAGCCTTAAGTGTACGAGAACTATTTTCGTAACGGTGTGATAGCGGCACACTGGATGAAGAAGGTTGGAGTGTACCAACCTATTTTCTTGGTACTATTTAAATAGTAATGTTATTAGTCTATCAGGTTCTTGTATCGTAAGATGAGGTTTACTCTTAGCGACCTTGTTATCGGAGTAAGGTGCTGATAGCATCGGAGCTAAAATCTAGTTTTTGGACGACAGAAACCCAAAGAGGGTTTCATCTCAGTACGGCATCGACAGTAAAAAAAACAGTATTTATGGGAATAAGTGGGGAATTCGTAATCCTTCTATTTATTGCCAATAAGTAAAGAAGATTATCCGAATAGGCTAGGGTTATAAGTAGATTATTAAAGCTAAATAGATGTTTTATTAATGTCTAGGCTCTACGCTATATTTCTACAAAGTCTTGGTCAGTTTGCATTGGCATAACCACGCTACTGCAATATCTAGCTATATATATTATAATTTTAACTGGCAACTGAGTAAATTCATACACTACGTATTTCTTGTTTCACAAACAGAATATTAAAATACGTATTTAAATAGCATTGCCATGTTCTACGGAGATTTTGTCTTAATTTAAATTATATTATGCCACAGCTGGGATGCTTTCACGGTATTTGAGTTCGGAGGAACCAGCTCAAATCCCTGTTCTTTGAATTCTTGCTTTTACTAGCTAAGCATGTACCTACATATGTAGGTAGTGAAATAATATGAAACGATGGGGGGCAGTATTTTTCAGATTTATTAAATTGCATAAACAAAAATGTGCTAAAAAAAACAATTTACGTTAAAAATACCTACGCTGCAGTGTATTTAACATGCACACATTATTCTAAATAAAATAGGTGTATACAATAGTTATTATACTCTAGAAATTTACTTCAAAACTCCACGAAAATAGGTATGATTAAGTACATTATGGTTAAAAGTTGTCCTGAAAATATGACCAAGGTACTTGAACTGGTTAATTACTTATCTAAGTAAAAACACCGTATGATAAAGAATGCAATTAGAATTCTTCGTTTAGTCAAGTACAAAACTACTTGTTTAATTTAATAGAGGTAACCAGTGCAAATCATTGGAATTAACGGATATGACCAAGTGTACCGCTACCACATATTGTAACTTGGCTGCGGAGTGGTTTCCTGTTTGCGAACTGCATTTTGATCTATTTTTATCTCGCGTGTGCCGTGTGTTTATCTTTTAAAATCTGTAGTAGCTACACCACCAGTGTGTTACGTGGACGCTATATGCTTAAAGTTGCCAGATGCTAAGATGAACATGCAACATTTACAGTAAACAACCTTAAAAATAAAAAAAATCTATTCCATTTCTGCATGCTCCTCGTCTCTCTATGCCATGTAACAATCGTACCTACCAAGCAACGTTTACAAAGAAACTTCCGTGTCGTTTTGTTAGTTTATGATCGCACGTTTCTATGTTTCAATTTTCTGAAATTTCAGTTCTGTTATGATAAATGGATGAGTGTACCTATTTTAGTTGTTCAATTTGATCACTTATTGCGTTGTCTGCTACCGAATAATCGATCATCGCTTTTCCCGAGGGCTCAGTGTTCGTCCAATAATATTCAAAAACATATTGGCATAAGTGCTCGATATGAAATTGCATTTAAGCCAATAGGTGCAAGTATTCATCGTCCGTCATATTATTTGTCACCAGCCGTCAGCGACAGGCGCCGCCGGGCGTCGAGTGCGGCCGACGTATAGCGTATATCCAATTACCCATTCGCAATATTTTCTATGCGATGACGCATGTGGAAAACGCAATCAATCTACAATACGAATATTGTCTAAAAATATTTGGGAAAAGAGCGAGTTATGGTAATAGATTTTTTACAGAATTGTAAATAAAGTGTACAGTGAAAATTGTTTAAGTTTTTTCTTTTCCGTGTCTACTTTTGTACTACCTATCGTAGGAACTGATCATACTCCCAATCAACAAGGTGACGTAGATCTCAGTGCTTAAAGAAATTACAAACTAAATCAACCGGAAGGTTCGTGGAATTTAAAAGAGGGACTTGGAAGTCAAAGGTCTTCCTGGAAAATATTCTAGAGGATATAATAATTAGTTAGAATTAAAATTATTTGTTATTACTATTAATCCGTTATTTAACCGATCATTTCTAGTTAAGCGTCCTTCATCAGCGACTTCATCGCCTCTTATAATTGAAACGATCATTCAAAACTTTCGATAACAATTATCGCCATGGACAATCTTTTATGTTTCACCGTGACAATGAGTTATAATTTGTACGATATGTTACCTATTTCGATTAAACTTCAACATCTGCTTTTCAAGGTACGGAGGGAACTCAGTACCTCGGAACCTCGGAACCTCGATAGCTCGGGAACACGGATTCGTTCGATTTTATTTTATTTTAAGTACTTATTTGTTTTATATAATATAATTATGTATCCACTTGTTGTAGTTTTAGGTCTTGTTCACAGAGTAATATAATATACCTATACAGCATAAACTATTTTGTAATGTGCGTCACTATCTCGTGAATAAATGGTTTTTCTTTCTTCTTTCTTATCCAAGTGATCCTATAAAGGTTCCGTTTTTTCCTTTTGAGGTACGGAACCCTAAAAACAACGTTAAGGATACTCATAAAAATACACGAATAAGAGAACACGGTACATTATATTAAAAACCTAAATAACAACAGTTTTGTTGGCACGCCTGAAGGTTAAGAAAACTTATTTTTCCTTTTGGACGAACTCCAGAGCTGGTAACAAAGTGATAAACGTTATTATTAGACTTGATACTTCATTTATAATAGACGTTTTATTATACGTTTGCCGGAAAAGAATAAAGACGATTTATGTAAATGTATTTTGAATCACTTTTTACCCCCGACGGAAACAGAGGGTGCTATAAGCTTAACATGTGTTTCTGTGTCATCGTAACTCCCAAACAGATGGACCGATTTTAACGTGATTTTTTTTTAAGTAAAGGTGATTTTGCCGAGAATTTCTTAGCTACGTACGATGAAGATCGTATAAGCAAATCCGAAGATATCAGCATTTTCCCTTTATGCTGAAAGGTATTTCTGCCACAATAGTCGTTATTCTAGCTAAATTATTGAACTTATTAGGTACTTTTAATTTAAGGTGTTTACGTTGTGACTAATCAAATCAAATCAAATATATTTGTTTCGGATTTAAAAATTACATCCATAGGTGTTAGTAGCAATAAACTTAGCCTAGTGTTAGTACAAATTATTTATATAATTTAAGCATGCATCTCAATCAAATAAAATCAAGTTTTTGAGTGTAACGTTTTTAGTTTTTGTATTGGCGGTCCGCGGTAATATGTTGGCTCGTAGATTCTCCCGCTGTGCAGACCAGGTAAAAATAACACTTTTCAAGGCGTACTGTCAGGGTCTGTACGCGGGAGGTCTATGGATCAGCTACACCAAAAGATCGCTAGATGTCCTGCGCGTCCAATATAACAATATTTTTAGAATGCTCTTGAGACTGCCCCGGTTCTGTAGTGCGTCGGAGATGTTTGTACAGAATCGTACGGACGGCTTCCACGCAATCCTGCGGAAGAAATTAGCGTCTCTGGCAGCTAGAACCCGGGCCAGTAGCAACAGTATTCTAAAAACAGTAGCCGAGAGTGTGTTTTCCCCTTATAGGATGATCGAGTAAGAAACTCTCTGTGCAAAATGCTTCTCAAACTCAAAATGTTGTTTTAATTTTAATTTTATGTACTAACACTAGATATAAGGTAAGTTAGTAACACTATTGATTTCTGTTATCCGATTTTTGGAAATAAATAATAAATAATTGTACATTTATTGTCTTTTTTTTTATTGAATGACTAAGTTTATAAATTGTTTGAATTAATTAAGCAATTACTATGCATCTACGTTTAATTTTTAACTATATATTGCGACTTGTAAATCTTTTATCAACAAATGTTTCTATTTGTTTCTGTTACATCAGAATCTGTTTTATTGTAAGTAGAGGTAGAAAACATTAGCAACTAGTAGCTACCTACTAGTTTAAGTACACGTCAAACCATATGGAAAATCAAATTAAAACAACTAGTCAATCTCATGTAATTGCATCACACAAGTCAATTTCGCACATTCCAATATTCTCATTTATTATTGCAACAACAACTTAACTACGTTAAACCAATAAACCTCTTCACACACTCTTTATCAAACCCTAATTCAATCCAGCACTCCTCATCACTTCACCCGTTCATTACGACCCGCCTAATTTGTTAGTATACTCCTAATACGATCAAATTGGTGCACATCTCATTTGCACCAAATCTCTTAGTAGGTACCTAAATACATTATCAAGCCAGAATTACACTCACATAATCGTCGCAATCAGTAAACACATGTATTGTTCCTGTCTCGTTGAAACACGAAACTAATGAAATCGTAAATCAACGAACATACATCGACAGATTTTCAGCGTGCAAATATTTTGCTTTTCAACATAACTCTCGACTCGACTGACGCCTTGTTAATTAATAGAATTAAAACCAGACTTGATGAACAGCTCAACAGCGTGCCAATTAAGCGCGGCATATGTTTTTTCTGTCTCTTTAATCTAAGTTGAAATATTCGAGTCGGAATGAGTCAATATTGTTGAAGTACCTGCATTTAGCAAAAATTGATTTTAAGTGATGAAACGATCGAATTGAAATGTGGCAAATGTTCTCAGGTGTGTGCTTTGAAATGATCGTGGTGCGATGATCCAATGGTAAATCGCCCGCCTTTCATGCATGAGGTTGTGGATTCGATACCGGGCAAGTAGGTACGGTCAACTGCTGTAACATTGCCTACACGCCCAACATTGCCTATACTCCATAAAGCTCAATTATTGCCACTGAGAAATATTTTTTGCCATGTAGATAGCCAACTTGCTTTTAGTAATACCATACACAGAAAAAACGTTTCTCAGCGGCAATAATTGAGCTTTTTGGAGTGTGCCTACACTCTCTCACAACTCAATTATTGTGTTGGGCGTGTAGGCAATGTTACAGCAGTTGACGTACCTATGTGACTTTTTCATTACCTTCTTTCTAAGTTTATCTTGGATGTCACTGAAATTTTTGAAGAAAAACATCGTAAGGAATCTTGCACTTATAAACCATACTAATCCATATCCATACTTTATTTAATATTATAAATGTGAAAGTAACTCTATCTGTAACGCTTTCACGATGAAACGGCTGTACCGATTTTGATGAAATTTGGTATGAAGTTAGCTTTAACCCTGAGGAAGGACATAGGCTACTTTTTTAACCGGAACTTTGTCTGCATCCGCGATAACCGACATTCACGCGGACGAAGTCGTGGGCAGAAGCTAGTATTAATATAATCCTGTAATCGCCAATCCACCTTGAACAAAGGTGGTGTTCAATGCTCATCCCTTCTTTGAATGAGAAGACGCCTTTGCCCTATATTAGAACGATAATGGTTGGTATTTTTTATTTAATCGAAAACATAGTTATAGTTTAAGTGTAAAAGTTTGGCATCAGTCTGCTTCTTCAACAAAAATCATTATGGACATGTTATATCCTGTGTCGATCCGTTCATACGCTGACCGTCGCGTCAGACAGTGCACATTTTTTATTTTAATCTTGTTTATTATTTTGTTCACACTGCAAACACTAATATAAATTATTTACTGTAAGTACATTCATGCGAAAAAACATTCATAACTCGCTATGAGTTTTTGGCAATGTAACAAGAAATATCAACTTTGTGCATTTATTTTTAAATTTAAACTATAAGTACTACTTTGAATTTAACTCCTTTTAAGAATTCATTAAAGTGATTAAATAGGATTATAATTCTATCAGCTACTTTCAAATACCTAAACTGAAATAAAAAAATGTTTCTATCTAAGACTAAGCGCGCACAACGATATTAAATCGTTGCGATTTTAAAAATGCGAAATAAAACCGATTGAACTAACTGGAAAGTCGCAAACGAATTGTTTTCGCAGTGCGCGAACTCTAGAATATTGGTATTGTTCACAGATAGGTGATTATTATTCACAACGATTAAAATTCGTAGTGCGCGGGTAGCCTAAAACATTTTCCATTATAATATAAATTAGATTTATACCACTTAATTCCATCTTAATAATATACAACACAATTTCATTAGGAGCAGGTTAATGTACCGCACGACTGAACCCGGGAGAACACGACCACAACTCAGTGTCAGACAACCAATTTTGTTCAGCTTTAAATCAACTACTCGTATGTACGATTAACGTTGTTGATTATTTATATCGGATAGCTCTCGACTCACACACGAGTCTGTCTGTCGGCACTCGGCCACTACATCAAAAACGGTGCACTCAAACTAATTGCATTTGCTATTGATGTGAGCCTATAGCCCACATTGCTGAATACCTAGCCGGCTTTGCACGGCCCCGCTTTGCCCGGCTCTGCTTGCCCGTCCATCGCACGTTGAATATTAGCAATATAATTTCAGGGCACCGTGGGTGTATTTGGCATGGTAAAACAGAGAAAGGTAGGTATTCAATTGCTTTGATTCGGTTTGGTGCATTAAAATATAATATGCCCGATGTCATTAGCAAAGTGAATTGATTTATGTCGCTAAGTGCTCTGATATTTTAGATTTTGAAATGGAAGAATTGAAATCATGCGTATTACGTTCTTATTACCTTGCATGATTAGCAAAATTATGGTTTATGGTAGTGTGCTAAGTAACACACAAACAACATTATATCTTATCGTTACGAGTGAATACAACAGCACAGAAGTGGTATGGGTATTAAAAGTGTAGCAAAACATACAACATTAAATTTGTTTTCATAAAAAGAGCTGAAACTTGATTGCAATGATGTGAACTTTTCGCTCTCTTTTCACACCCGTTGTGTTAAATATTACTGACTTGGCTGAACAGTGAAAACCAGATGTAGACAGATTTTGTCTTCAAATAGGAAAGACATGTGCAAGTTCTAAAAAAGCATTCACTTCAGTGACCTATATGTAGGTCACAAGTGTAGTAATACTACTACACTTTTGCTGAGTATACAAATTAATAATAGGAAGTTTGACTTCAAATTCATCGAGCATTTAACTACAGATAAAGATGGGGACTATGTTCTTTTATTTAGTTTATTTTCAGTAGATATAAGAAAATATTATACAAGTTAAACGGAACTCCCTTGTACAATATAATAAACTAATCCCATTTTAAAACTAAATAATATAATAACTGCAGAAAGGAAATCTAAAATCCATACACAAGTAGTTATAATCGCACTGTGGTACACTAATATCGTTTCCATGGCAATATAAAAGGTCCTAAACGTGCCGCAATTCGTACCTACCTGCCCCTCAAATTACTTAGTTAATGCTTATTCAACAACCTATAAAAACAAAGAGGCTGCCACGACAAGGAGGGTCAGAAACTCTATTGTATATTAATGTAACCGGCGCCATTCTCTCGCTAGTTTTGGCAAAGATGCAATTTAATTTGAATATTGTGCAAGACTGCTATACTGCGTTACACTCGCAACAGGGACACTTTAAATACAAAGTGGACATAAAAGTAGTGTCTAAGTGTTGCCTTTGGGTGGTGTTAATTGATTTTTATTTTCTTATTCATAAACTAACGTTGGGGCATTTCTTTATTTAAAAGCATGGATCGATCAGTCATAATTAAGCTACGCTTGCCGCGGTCCGTATGTGGATGGGTGATCATCAATTTATCCATTTCATACCGAGAACCCTGCATCAGAAACCACGTAAAACCGTTGCTGTCATTCGTAGATCTTTGACAGTCGTTATGGGTAGTCAGAAACCAGAAAATCTGACAAACAGTCTAACCAAGGGGTATCGTGTTACCCAGTAATTGGATTGTAGAGGTAGACAGGCAGTCGCTCCATGTAAAATACCAATATAAGAATGTAAATGTGAATGAAAGAAGGTAGACTCGACCCTCTCCCGATTTACAGTACATAATAGCGATGGTTATCTTCGCAGTCCATGTGTACCATACCTAGATAATGACTGGTCTTCAAACTTACTTACAATATGTTTGACAATTAGGAAAGGTACCTAGGTTATTGTCACATGACTTGTTAAACTTTTTCATTGATGTTTTTTCATGAAGTCTAGTCCATTTTGCTTACAATAAATGATCTATTTCTGCTAATTCTGTTGTTTCAAACAGTCGGTTAACGTTACATACGGACGGTTAAAAAGTTACTATGACGTGCGATGTTTAACGTACGGTAAATGTAACGGGTTGTTTCATGACATAAAAATCCGTCAGTTAAAGTTATTCAAAAAGAGATTCCATAATATTTTGATGTTTGAAGTAGCTGTTTGACAACTCAAAATTACGATGACTGGTCGGTTATGGTAATAGTAACTTTTTGACGTAAGATTTTGTGAAACAACCCATTTTTTTGATTTGACGGTAGTTAGCGCCATTTTTTACTATTATCGGTCAGTAATGGTTAGTTAAAGCAACCCGCCCTTAGTGGTTTACATACTTAGTTCAAAAGACAGCGCCCACGTTTCCTGCCCGACTACCTCTGAATAGAAACGTTGGAACAAACTTTTAGGTCATAATCTCTTGATAAGTCCATGAACATGAACTACAAATATATAAAAATACTTGTCTCTAAATAGAATTATACGAATGGCAACACCTATCCGTATTAGGTAACAGGGTGATGTCGTACGTTCACAGCGAGACAATTAAAGGAAATTTTAGCGCTTGCGAGGCGCACAGAGCGTATATGTGTCTCATTCCGCGCGTAAGTGCGCCTTCTCTCGTCACCGTGTCTCCACGATTTATGCTCGCAGTATTACACGCCATTCGACACGTTGCCAGTACAACGAGGTAGGAAGATAAAAATTATATATGATGAGCAAAAATATTATTTGATAAAATAACAAACGAGACTAAATGGTCGACCGCTTGACTGAGACCGTTCCTGAGGTAGGTGCACGGTGCGGGAGGGGTGACAAACTCAAACTCAAAATCATTTATTTCAATTAAACCAAATACAGGTTCTTTTGAATTGTCAGATCAGCCAGTCAGAAAGTTGAAGCTAGTTGCTCGTTCCAAGCAGTAGGTTTCTATGGAGAAGAACGAGCAAGACACTCCATGAACACTCTTGTAAAATCAGTGATATTTTACAAATTTAGGTAACATCATTCATGTTGAATCTAAGGGTACAATGTGAAAACAATGTAACAAGTCTTGCATGTTAAAAGAGGTCTAAAGAAAAATATAGTTACAATAACACTTCAAACCAAAATTTAAAATAACCGAGGCAGCTAAGAGATGACCAGTCCCAACTGACGGCGTCCGTTCACGAACATGACGCATGGATCGGCACCATTTAGCTCAACCATTTTGAAGGGAACCGAATGATCCAACACACGAGCCACCGTCAGCAAGATATTCAAGTGAGCATGACTCTCTCAACCGCCAGGGCATATGCAACAGTTGACGTATCAGTAATATCTTCTGCGTATTTAACGTATCTCTATTGAGATTGGCTACCGTGACCGAAGTTCGGTTGAAAGAATTACAAATCTTAAATAAATACGCGTCTTGAAAAACAGTTTCTGTTTTACTAAACATGTATGTCACTTCAACCTAAAAAGCTCTTGGAGTCCGTAGAACACTTAATTCCTCATAATTTTAAAGTAACATCGTTTACCCGGGGTTTAGGTAACGAGACCGTCCCTGTCATTCTACGTCGCAATTACAGTCATTTCATTTCGATTATTGTCTCATTCATTTCATTTAACTTATATCCCATCCCCTCTTTACAACATTGGTTAGTAGGATAAATTTACTTTTACTTACCGTTTTCCTCGCCTGTATCTGAAAGTAAGATAGATAGATAGATAGATATACTTCAGAACTAAAGTTAAAATATCATAAATGCTTCAATAGTTGACTTTGGATGTCAAACACCACAGAATCGTAGAATATTGCTACGAGCGTAGCCGGCGTAGCACGTTGCTACGCTGTTGCTACGTCGTAGCGACGCAGCATAATGGAAATGACCTAATACCGCTGTTTTACTGTTAATTTAAAATTTTACATTTTAAAATTTATCCGATCCTCGCTGTAAATAACTTTGTTCATTATAAATACACAAGCACAACGACACGATTGGCGCAGTAGCTGCTGCGTGGCGTGGTTTCGATTCCTGCATAGAACAAATATTTTTATGGACAGGTGACTGTTTCGGGTCTAGTTGTTTGTAAATGTGAATTTTTGTGTTTGTAAACGCAACTAGAACAAGAGAGTAATTTCTATAAAAAATAAATAAAAGAATTTACTGGGAATTTGGAACTAAAATAAATAAAAAAATCGGAAGCCGTCAGCGTGAAAAAGTGTTAACCTAAAATTTTCAAACTTGTTTAATAAATATTGAAACAAGTTGAAATATTTGTTATTTGGTTTTGAATAATCGTGGTTGACAGTGAACACAAACGCAGTCAGAGGCATCAAATATATTTACTATTTTGTAATCAAATCCGTTAAAAATGTCTAAACTATAACTTGATGCTTCCGACAGTCTTTATGCACCCAGCGACACTGGCGTCATGAAGACGAATCTAATGACGTATCATTTATTAAAGTCATTTGAGCCGTTCAGTAATTACGAGCGGACGTAGAAACATAATATGAACGAATACATACACATACACATGTCAAATCCTCCTCCGCAGTCAGGTATAAATGGGTATCCTCGGATATCTATGGGGTAACCCCATTTTTACCCAACTACGAAGGTAGTTGAAAGATACCACATCCATACCCTTTGTTCAGAAGTACTTCTCCTCAACACCTCTAGGATGATTGTGCCGCTTGTCTAATTGTTTCTTGCAACGCAGCTATATTAAGCAGTGAGATGCCGCCGACTTTATGACTTCTTGAATGAGTCATTAAGTTGTCGAATCAATTCGTCTTCGGCCTCGGCACTCGGCACTCGGTATTATTTCTGCCGAGACGAGTTAGGGGAAGCATTATACCTCAGTTATTTTACAACTATCGTCGACGTTGAGTTTGATACGCTTATATAAGGAGATAAAGTAAGGGAATTTATGATTTCGAATGTTTTGAATTTCCTTTCGAATGGAATTAAGGAGAAAATTCTTCTGTTTGAGTTGTTTAGTCTCTTGTTATAAATATTTATTTTATTACTTTTTTTTACTTACTTGATATTACAAAGACTTTAATTATTATTATATGAACCAGCCAATCCATCTTGAACAAGCGTGGGTATCTGTGTTCGTGCCTTCTCTGAATAAGAAGAAGCCTTTGCCTTGCAGCGGGATAATAATTATATAATATTTTTTTATTATATGAAAATAAATGTAATTAAAGGAACATTGGCTTTATTAATGACTTGAAATAGATATGTAAGATGATATTATGTTGGTGCACAACAAGAACGCGCTTCAAGTGACGTCCCATCGCCTGATCAGTTTAGTATGGCTGAAAAATATAAAGAAATATGTAGTTAAGAAGGAATACGTACCCGCTAGTTTTAATGCTTGGCCATTTTGTAAGTATCTCTTCCTAAACTTCTCCTTAAGAGGGCCCTTCTCGGTCCATCTATAGTAAACGCGAGCGTGTTTAAAAAAATGTTTCTTTCATCCAACTCAATTTTTGAAAGCAAACGAGTGAGTGAGAACGCCATAACATCGCACGAAAATTGACGTACGGTGATTTCATAAAACTGGTTTCGGGAAATACGTATATTTGAAAAAGTCTTACAAATTTTTGGTCAAAATGTTTGTAATATAGAATCTCCCTTACATATGCAATGTTTATATGATGATGTTTACTTTACTTCTTTAATGTTTGAGTACCTACACTATGAACAGCCAAAGTTCATATAAATATGTGCAAAAAAACTTATTTCAACACAACTTTACTGAATTCGTTTCTCTAAAAAGTTTATTTTTTTATTACATAGAAACCTTAGTCCAATGCTTTGTTTGTTAAAACTACTGGCCCGATTTCAAAAATTATTTCACCATTTAAATGCTACATTATCCCTTAGGCCATAGGCCATATTTTCTTTATTTTTTTTTATTCTGTTCGCTTACGCTTCCGCTTCAGCACCCGCTTCAGCTCGCTTCAGCTTCAGCTTCCGCTTCCGCTTCCGCTCCCGCTCCCGCTTCCGCTCCCGCTCCCGCTTCCGCTTCCGCTCCCGCTCCCGCTTCCGCTCCCGCTTCCGCTTTCGGCTTTCGGCTGTCGCTTCCGCTTCCGCTTCCACCTCCGCCTCCGCTTCCGCTCCCGCTTCCGCTGTCGCTTCCGCTTTCGGCTTTCGGCTTTCAGCTGTCGCTCCGCTTCCGCTCCCACCTCCGCCTCCGCTTCCGCTTCGGCTTCCGCTTTCGGCTCCGCTTTCGCTCCTACTTCCGCCTCCGCCCCCGCTTACGCTTCCGCTTCAGCAGCCGCTTCCGCTTCAGCACCCGCTTCCGCTTCAGCTTCCGCTTCAGCTTCCGCTTCAGCTTCCGCTTCAGCTTCCGCTTCAGCTTCCGCTTCAGCTTCCGCTTCAGCTTCCGCTTCAGCTTCCGCTTCAGCTGCCGCTTCAGCTTCCGCTTCAGCTTCCGCTTCAGCTTCCGCTTCAGCTTCCGCTTCAGCTTCCGCTTCAGCTTCCGCTTCAGCTTCCGCTTCAGCTTCCGCTTCAGCTTCCGCTTCAGCTTCCGCTTCAGCTTCCGCTTCAGCTTCCGCTTCAGCTGCCGCTTCAGCTTCCGCTTCAGCTTCCGCTTCAGCTTCCGCTTCAGCTTCCGCTTCAGCTTCCGCTTCAGCTTCCGCTTCAGCTTCCGCTTCAGCTTCCGCTTCAGCTTCCGCTTCAGCATCAGCTTCCGCTTCAGCTTCCGCTTCAGCTTCCGCTTCAGCTTCCGCTTCCGCTTCAGCTTCCGCTTCCACACCCGCTTCCGCTACCGCTTCCGCTTCCGCTCCCTCTCCCGCTCCCACTTCCGCTCCCCCTCCCGCTACCGCTTTCGGCTTTCGGCTTGGGTGTTGGCTTTGGCTTTGGCTTTGGCTTTGGGATATAAGTTGGAACGCAAAGGCCTGTCTAACTATTAACAGCAACCACACACGCACCTAATAGTTTATAATAATATATTATGGCTAGGCTCTCTGTCTTCTCTCTGTCAACATATAGTAGTACTGTCATTATGTGCTCTACATATTTATATACCACATTAAATGATAAGTCGCTCATTATCTAGTGTTTCCATTTATTTCAACAGGTTATGGGCCCAGGCCGCCTGTGTAAAGTTATTCAGTAAAAATAACATTGATTAAATTAATAAATTGACTAAGAAGACGTATAATAAAACCACTTTTATACTGATAAATTACTTTACTAATATCAAATGGACACATAAATATTACAGGCTCGATAATACAAGCAGTATAACTTCTAAATAGAATTAGTACAAACTTTAATCTTTTAGCCTATTAGTCGGGGGTCTTACTTGGTCGACCGCTGTTTTTGAACTGATTTCACGATCCCCAAGTGCGTGGCTCGTCTCTCATTTTTCCCACCATGCCGTTATTAAAACAACATGGCGGTTGCTTGTGTTGCCAATCGAAATAAATAAAATTCCAGAACACCAAATCATGACATTCGGCCATCCGACAACGTGCTACTCCCGGAGCACAACTCCCACTTGTCCCAAAAATTGACGGACTTCGTGAATGTTACTGGGGCAAGGGAATTCTTTGACAGCCAAAACTTTTGCTTCCCCGGGTTTTACTCCCTTTGCAGAGATTTCGTAACCTAAATAGCTGATCGTAATATCGAAAAACCGGCATTTCGTTAATTTTAATGTAAGTCCGAATTCACAGAGTAATTTTAAAATTCCTTCTAAGCGCTCAAACCCTTGTTCTATAGTTACAGAAGGAATAAGTAAATCGTCTAAATACGCAAGTGCAAAATCAAATCGTTTATTACCAAGAATTTTATTAATCATGCGCTGGAAACCAGCGGGGGCGTTGGCCAATCCAAAAGGCATTCTCTTAAATTCATAGTGGCCGTCAGGAGTTATGAAGCCAGTAAGATGCCGACTCTCGCGAGACTTAGGAATCTGGTAATACCCAGATGTAAGATCTAAAGTAGTAAAAAACTGATTGCCGCTTAAATTAATTAACTGGTCTTCAATAAGCGGAAGAGGAAACCTGTCCTTAATGGTTTTGTTATTAAGGGCTCTAAAATCTACACAAAGTCTTTGCTCACCCGATTTCTTACGGACCATTAATATCGGGCTTGCGTAATCTGAACTTGATTCTTGTATGATGTCGGTATCTAATAGTTCATCAACAATTTCACGCACCTGCAATCGTTCTGAAAATGATAACCTATACGGCCTGTAAACAACAGGTCTATTATCCGTAAGGTTTATTTTCATTTCAAAATCTTTAACGCAACCTACTTCTTTCATATTGGTGGCAAAGCAGTCGCGATAATTTTGTAATAACGTATACAACCTATTCTTGTCGCTACTTATTAGATCCTCACCGGCTTTTTTTTATTTTTTTTTTATTAATTAAATAGGCTTGCGTTTGACCGCAATTCACTATATATATGCGTTGTATCTAATGGTTCCAAAGAGAGAGTAGAATTTTCTGAAATACGATTAACCCTACAGTTCCTGGCCTCAGTTACAGGTGACGATCGCGCAATTAATGTTTCAGATTTAAATAAAAGAGGTGTTCTTGACAAGTTAACTATGGCTATTTCTCCAGTGCCATTTGAGATGCCATAAGTCCCTTGCAACAAACGAAATTCTCTACCAGGTTCCAATGAGTTATAACATTCGACAAAGACGTCACCGGAAAAAGAAGCATCCCCTACTGTGATGGGTATCATACTAGTATTTACAATCGTCATGGGCTTTGAGGTATACATTTTGACTGTGATTTCAGATGGGAAGAGATTTTCTTCTGGAGTCTTTTAAGACTGTAATAAAAGGTAATTCCGTGAAGTTTTGTCCTATTAATAGACTGTTTGTCATGAACTCGTCACAGACTACTAAAACGTCTAATTGGGTCTCAATATCATCAAGTTTCAAGTTTACTCTTGACTTATACAAAGGTGAAATACAAGAATTGCCAAATCCTCTAATTACTGCAACACTGCAAGAATCTTGTGCCAGCTGAAGTTCTAATGCAAGGCTCTCTCGAAGCAAGCTGCATTCACTCCCAAAATCTATGTAAGCTATAAACGGTCGACTGTTTACTAAGACGGTTTTGAAAAACTTATCATTGGATGCTGTGATTGAATTTAACGTTTTAGAATTAGAGGTATCGACAGGTTTAAGGCTTATTTGATCATTAAACGCGACGATCTTTAATGTGTTTTTCTCCACGGTACTCCGAGTAACATGAACTTTGGATCTGGGGACGTAATTATCAGTAACGGGCCGCAGTTTACAGTTTTCATTATCTTGACCTATTCTGTTACATTTCTTACATTTTATTACAGGTTTTGGGCACTTGTGATAAGGATGACCTTTGTTACGACAATTAAAGCAGACTATAGAACCGTCGTTGGTCCCAGAATTGTTAGTTACAGCACTAGAATTTGGTCCCTGCCTATTCCGGTCTCTGTTTGAAAAGTACGTAATACGTTGAGCACAAAGAAAGTTAAGCAAGTCCTCAGGTTCCTCGCAGTTAAGTGCCTGTGCACCACTCCTAACTGATCTATCAGTGATTCCGTGTATAACGCAATCAACAGCTCTCTTCCCCTTTATTTCACATCGGTTTTACAGATTTAACTTATCATAAAAATACTCTCTTAAACCTTCATCGATACGAGTGGTACGAGCCAGCATTTCTTTCAGCAGTCTACCATAATTTTCCTCACTAGGAAATGCCCGTTTTAATTTAGCTTGCCACTCGTTCCATGAAAATACGACCGTAGGAAGAGACTCAAACCATCTCTTCGCTAGTCCAACCAGTTTTTGGAGGGAGAAGTGAATGGTTTGCTTCTGATCCCAGCTGTAAATTTGTGAACATTCATTAACTTTCCGTATCCAAGCCTCAATACTTTGCGACCTATTGGCCGGGTCAAATTCAGGTATATCATCCGGTCACATTCTATTCACATTATCAAGATCATTTGTCTAGAAATGTCTAATATGTGTATGTGTATGTGTGTGTGTGTGTGCGTGTGTGTATGTGTGATGGTTTTAGATGTGTGTGTAGGGAGAATGTTCTTGTTGTAGTAGCTGTAAGTGTTTACAAATTATTGAACCAGGATTCACATGACGCATGTTAAAGAATCAAATATATGGTAATATAAGAATCAAATACATAATCTCTTTAATCGTGGCAATAGCCTCCAAATCACGTGGCAATAGTCTCCAAAATCACGTGGCAATAGCCTCCAAAATCACGTGGCAATAGCCTCCAAAATCACGTGGCAATAGCCTCCAAAATCACGTGGCAATAGCCTCCAAAATCACGTGGCAATAGCCTCCAAAATCACGTGGCAATAGCCTCCAAAATCAAGTGTGCAGTGCTTGTTTATCTATATAACTCCAATGTATTGTTACCACAGGACGCTCATGCTTAGTCTCTTTTTAAACAACCAATCAACACAACACTATAACCCCAGCCAAACACTGCTGAAGAGTAGCCTCAACCAAGTATTTGACGGGACTACAATATGCATGCATTTTTGAAAGATAATGACACTTGTAAGTGCACTATACCTCGGCCCAAAATACTAGCGAAGAGTAGCCTCGCTCAAGTATCACAGCCGAAGCACAGCAAAATTACCAGCATGTAGATGCACTATACCTTAGCAAAATTACTGACAAAGAGTAGCCTCGCCCATGTACTCAAGACAAAAGCATAATGCATCCTTTTGGAATGGTAACGTTTAAGAAACGACTTAACCAAGCATAAAAATCATTCTAACCTCAAAAATAATACTAGCATATTACTCCACTATTTAAGCGCACTATACCTCAACAGAAATACTGACGAAGGGTAGCCTCGCCCACGCATTTAAGCCGAAAGTATAATGCACTCTTAAGACTCGACAACACTATCAGGGAGTACCCTGATCAAGTCTCATCGGACCCAATGTTGAATAAGATGCCATTGTCAACTTTTAAAATTAATTATCCTAAATAATAGGAAATGAAAAATAACTACACAAGCTCTGCCAGTTAAGTTAAATATTATTTAGCGAGTACATACCTTTTAATAAGTCTTAGCGAAGGTGGGCGCGTACTTTTGGACGTGTCACTTCTGATATATAATAAAACCACTTTTATACTGATAAATTACTTTACTAATATCAAATGGACACATAAATATTACAGGCTCGATAATACAAGCAATATAACTTCTAAATAGAATTAGTACAAATTTTAATCTTTTAGCCTATTAGTCGGGGGTCTTACTTGGTCGACCGCTGTTTATGAACTGATTTCACGATCCCCAAGTGCGTGGCTCGTCTCTCATTTTTCCCACCATGCCGTTATTAAAACAACATGGCGGTTGCTTGTGTTGCCAATCGAAATAAATAAAATTCCAGAACACCAAATCATGACAGACGTAACCTCAAAAAGTGCCACGCCGTTGCCGGTTTTCAGCCATTGTTTAAAATGTCAACAAATAATTCGTTGCTATTAGTAGTATACAGCGAAAAGTGGGGGCATTCAGCACCCAACCGTCATAGCGTGCGGACGTGTTTCTATACCTGTCGTGTATACATAGTGATAGCAGGGAGTGTATTATCGATCATTCTACAAGTGGCGACGAGGAAAAATGTAAGTCCTAATGCACAAATACTTTGTTAAAAAGAAAGAGGACAAGGACAGTTAAAGTAATAACATAATGTGGTTGGGGGTAAAAAAAAAAAAAATAATAATAATAAAAAACAGACGAATCTAATTGGTAAATATTTAACAATATTACTCGTTAACGTAAATAAGATGGCAATAAGATGGAATCTTTCTTATTTCTTTAGTAATTACGTGCGGTGACCTACTTACTGGTCAACCGCGCTGAGTCATGTTGTTTACCAAATTGCATCGTGCATTCCTGATGAGGTTAACTAATATTATAATAACAAGTTTAAATAAATTAATGAATGCGTAAATTGACGAACGTATCCAATAGAAAATATAATGTATCCAATTTTATCTACCCTACCAGTACAATTGAATAGTTATGATTTATTATAACAAAATCGAACCTTAACAGGAAGTTTTGTGCCGATTTGTACATACTAAATATATCTATTTCGATTATATATGTACATTAAAAGTGTTAGTGTATTTGATAAGTATATTGGCAGCGATTTAGATGCAATAAATATCGTAATCACAATTATGCATTAGGCACGCATGTAAACACGTAATTATATGAGGGAGTATCAAAATAAAAGGAAAGTTAGGTATAATTATGGTATTTTTTTTTCCTTTCTTTCCTTTTCTCTTTCTCGAAAGACCAATATGACAGGTCACTAGCAAATATAAGTGTTATGAAAGTTGATAAAGGACTGTGATTGTGAGGTCAATATGAGAATGGCCCTGTGTGAAAGGAAGTCAATGAGACAGACTTGCAACGAAGTGTTAAAAGATTATTGGTGAAAGGTCAATATGAGAGACATTGTCGTGAATAAATAGTCAATAAGAAAGGCTACGATATTGTATTATTGAAGGATCTTTAAAAGATCGTTTTGGTTAATGTAGTCAAATATGAGAGACTGAGACGGTCAATAAGATAGATCGTACTGGTTGAGCGAAAAGGTTGTATGAGAGACATTGTCGTGAATAAATAGTCAATAAGAAAGGCTACGATATTGTATTATTGATGGATCTTTAAAAGATCGTTTTGGTTAATATAGTCAAATATGAGAGACTGAGACGGTCAATAAGATAGATCGTACTGGTTGAGCGAAAAGGTTGTATGGTTGGGTTATGTGAGCCTTAATGTAACTAACCAAACAAGTTGTAAGCAGTTATGCGATTGTTACAGATCGCCCCATTATGGCTCAGATAACATCAGCGCTTTCAGGTCATGAGCACTTCGATTGCGAAGGTGACCCAGTTTCAGTAGGAGTCAGATGGGAAAAATGGAAAAGAGCCCTTGAGATATATTTCCTAGCGGCATTAAATTGGCATGTGTCGGAAACGACTGTGAAAGCAGTAGCTCATACCTACTGGTCATTAAATTGACATGTGTCGGAAACGACTGTGATAGCAGTAGCTCATACCTACTGGTCATTAAATTGACATGTGTCGGAAACGACTGTGATAGCAGTAGCTCATACCTACTGGTCATTAAATTGACATGTGTCGGAAACGACTGTGATAGCAGTAGCTCATACCAACTGGTCATTAAATTGACATGTGTTGGAAACGACTGTGATAGCAGTAGCTCATACCTACTGGTCATTAAATTGACATGTGTCGGAAACGTCTGTGAAAGCAGTAGATTATATCTACTGGTCATTAAATTGACATTTGTCGGAAACGACTGTGAAAGCAGTAGATTATATCTACTGGTCATTAAATTGACATTTGTCGGAAACGACTGTGGTTGCAGTAGCTCATACCTACTGGTCATTAAATTGACATGTGTCGGAAACGACTGTGAAAGCAGTAGATTATATCTACTGGTCATTAAATTGACATTTGTCGGAAACGACTGTGAAAGCAGTAGATTATATCTACTGGTCATTAAATTGACATTTGTCGGAAACGACTGTGGTTGCAGTAGAATATACCTACTGGTCATTAAATTTACAGTTTTATAAGGAAAACAGGTCAGCAGTAGTTGTTCCTGTTTATATACATACTGGACACACTGGGTGTGGTTAAGGAAAAGTAAACAAAGTCAAAGTCAAATCATTTATTTCAATTAAACCATGAAAAGGCACTTATAAAGGTCATATTAAGAAAATTTAATCTAGTTACCCATTCCAAGTGGTAGTTTCGTATGGAGAAGAATGGGCAAGAAACTCCATACTTACTCTTTTAAAAAGAAAATGTTTACAATATTTTGTACGTACAGAAATTATATAATTGTACGTGAATACCTTGCATAAAAACCACTAGTAAACACAAAGTATTAAAATCTAGAAATGACAGCTAAGTTATGTATACATATACATAGTGTTCACATATTTACAAATATTGAAACAGTAAACAACCACCCCTCATATTTCAACCACAATAAATTAGTTTGTGAGCCAGAGTAATCTAGAAGTACAGTAAAGAATGCAATATACATATATTAAACATAAATGATAATGGGTTTATTCTGTGTCAGTATGTATTTCTATAATACGGGTAAGTCTGTAATGGTTAGTAGCCCCCATTAAATTGGAAAAGGGTTGGAAAAAACCCCCATTAAATTAGAAAGTGGTTGGAATAACCCCCATTAAGTTGGAAACTTTATGATAATTCTGTCATTTCATGGTTATTATTGTGGGAGCGTCATGTGTGTATAGTCTGTATAGAAGATAGAAACAACACTTCCACTTAACTCACTGTTTATTACAGCAATTTCCTGTAGCAACATACTGTAGTATGTACAATTCTTTTGCACTCGAACGGATAAGAGATGCTAAGATGAAAGTACAGAGCGTAGGAACGGAAGAAAATAGATGATTGGAAGAGCGATGAAAGAGATAAAAGATTATGCGCGAGTATGAGGCGTAGCGGCATAGTGACACGCCGTTGCCACAAGTGGTAATAAAAAATCTTCATCCAATTGGAAACTCAATAGTGCACTAAATGGGAGGCTAGCTTAGCATGTATCAAGAAAAAATACGTGACGCTGATATTCTGCTGAACCCCTGCAGTGACATGCGGACATCAAGTAGATGAATGGTTTGGTGTTGACAGACGTTGTAACAAAGTTTATGCGCGGACTAAAGTTCTCCAACAAAAGATCTCAAGGAACCTTCGATTAATGTATATAATGGTTGTGGACTGGGATTCCGGAGTTCCCAGGCCTGCATTATTTTAGTATATTTGAGGTTTTGAGGAATAGACAATGGAGGACAACAGCACAATACATCAAGGGACCAGCAAGGGGCAACAAGGAAACAAGGGGCAGGTACAAGTAATAGCTAACTTTAATATTTTCATTTCAGCAATTTCCAAGGATTTGAGGAAGTTACACTATCCTGATATTTACAACAATCCATTAATGACTGAGCCCACCAATGGAAGTGACCGAGATCTAACTAAATAACGGGCGATATTTGTATTCAGCTGCTTTATTTACTTCAAACAATGTTACATGGTTACATGTTTGTGTTTCAGACCTGCTTACGTAGATATCTAAGCCAGTTGGTGTTTGCCTGGTGGCTGCCTGGCGGTAGGAGATGCCATTTGTCTGGGTTGTGAACGAAGGCATTTGTGCTAGTATCATATCAACAGCTCTTCGCAGTTACGGTCAAACCCGATAACCTATTCTATCTCGAGTTTTATCGTACTGGTGATAGATAGGCCTATCTGTCGCTGTTTGAAACGTCCCGAAGATTTGTGAAAGATTATGGAATCATGCTGGCACGCGTTGTTTACCAACGGGGGGTCTATGATGATAACTATTTGTATGAAAGAGCCAAAGTACGTGTCCCAACGGCTATTTGTTTATTTGTTTGATAGAACGGTTACTAAAGACTAGATTTGGTTATCAGCCGAATTGTAGGGATACATTATATTCTAATAAAACATGTCCGTCTCAAGTGAAAATAGGTACTGATTTTAGTTAGGTTAGTTATAGTAACAGAGTTATCCCCCTGGGAAGTGCTTTAGAGGTTTAATCACATAGAACCAATAACAGAATTAAAATCGTATAATATGAGTAAATTAACCTGTAATTGATTTACAAATAAACTCCATTTAAATAAATCAACAATAAGATAGTGACTCAACAAAATTACTTCCTGAGTTTTAAACTATCAATTATGTTTAATTCCTACAGTCCAGCGCTACCGCTTTGCTTAGCAAAATTCAGTCAAATCTTGTATAATGATTTACTGCTTTAAACATACACAAGTTTTATAAAAATAATGATTGTTTATAGTGTCGTTGGTTGTAACAAAACGCATGGGACGGGGTATCCATTGTCACCGTCAACGTTATTGATGACTGTGAGACAAACTGTCTATAATCAGTGGCGATCTGCCGGGATGGCGGAGCGCAACGGTGCGGTGCTGTCGCGGAGGGTTGAGGGTGAATCCTGTGGTTGCGTCCAGGAAGTTCAGGCGAACACATTGGGTCTCCGGAGGGTGATTTGATTAGGAAAATGATTACTCAATCAATTTTTAGTAGTCGTAAGACGTCGGATGGATGAACAATGTATGTTTTTGGAAAAATACTGGTTGCGTCAATTAATTTGATAAAGGAGGGAGATGTAGTGTACATAGGTGGGTACATACGCTGCCCGTGTCTTGTCTAGTGTCACTGAGTCGGTGTCACGAGGGCTGCCGGCGAGAGTGCGTAGTTAGGCGATTGGACAGTTGCAGGTGCTGGTCAAGTGGTAACATACAACTACGTTAAAACAAGGAAGGGATGTTGTGTATGTAGAGATATCAATATATCACGCTACAAATCGATAACAGTATTATGACGTTGTCTCGGGCGCATACGGTAACTGATGTATATGGCGGAGACGTGAGAGTGTGGAACGATCTAACGGGGAAAGAATATCGTAGAAATATTATTCATTTAAAAAGGGTAGAAAATAATAATTGGAAAGTTGTTAATAATCAAGATGAGAATAGTGAAACAAATCCTGAAGTTAAAGATTGATTGTTCTTTGGTACTGGCATGAAAATAATTGTATGATTATAATTACAATCTGATTAATTACAATTAGTTGTTTTCTTAAAACAAGGAAGGGATGTAGTATACAGCGAAAAGTGGGGGCATTCAGCACCCAACCGTCATAGCGTGCGGACGTGTTCTATACCTGTCGTGTATACATAGTGATAGCAGGGAGTGTATTATCGAGCATTCTACAGCTATCTATTCAAAAGCTTACTGGCCGTGATAACTGGTCGAGTTGGTCGAGGAGTTTCGCCGTAAAAGCATACTTACAACATGAAGAATTATGGGAGTGCGTGGAAGATGTACCTGCTGAATCAAAGAAAGATTTAAAAGCTAAGTCCAAATTAATATTATTGGTGGAACCTATAATATATGTTCATATCCAGGATGCTAAATCGGCAAAAGAAGTATGGACTAACTTATCACGTGCATTCCAAGACTCAGGTCTTCTCCGTAAGGTTGGATTATTAAAGGATTTAATCAATACGACACTAGAAACTTCTACAAATGTAGAAGATTATGTTAATAAGATAATGTCTTCAGCATATAAATTGAGAAATATTTCATTTATTGTGGATGATGAGTGGTTAGGGACATTGATGTTGGCGGGTTTACCAGATTTTTATAAGCCCATGATTATGGCAATCGAGAGTTCGGGTGTAAAAATAAGTGCAGACCTCATCAAAACTAAACTCATACAAGAAGTTAATTTATCTGACACTACCGCATTTTACACAAACTCCCAAAGTAATAGCCCAAAAACCAAACAGTCAATGTCAAAAGGCCCCTGTTTTTTTTATTGTAACAAGTACGGACATTTCAGCAAAAATTGTTGGCACAAGAAGAAAAAGTCTGAAAATAAAAACAATAATAATAATAATGGTTTTATAGCTACTTTTTCAGCCATGCATTTGAATGATTCGATGAATTGGTATGTGGATTCTGGTGCTTCTACTCCGCCTGTTCACAGCATAAGAATTGCTGACAACAAAGAACTACAAGTTCAAGGGTGCGGCAATGTAACACTATGGGTACCAAATAAGGATGGTAGTAGCAGTGCAATACAGGTTAGAAATTTATTATTTATACCAGAATTATCTACAAATATATTGGCAGTTAGTAAAATAGTGAAAAGTGGCTGTAAAGTGGATTTTAATAAGACTGGATGTTCAATATACAACCAAAATGGCATAATAGTTGCTTGTGCAAGTCTTATTAATGATACTTATAGACTAAATGTCAACAATTCTAAAATCAGAGCAATGGCAGCTACTACAGAGACAGATACATACTTGTGGCATCAACGAATGGAACATTTGAACTTTAATGATGTTAATAAAATACCAAACTGTGCTACCGGTGTAAAATTGTCACCACAGACAGAAAATTGTGTATGTATTACATGCTTGGAAGGTAAACAAACCAGGCAACCTTTTCCAAGTAATGGCTCCCGGGCAAAGAAATTGCTAGAGTTGATTCATACGGATGTATATAGACCTATGCAAACCACATCGATTAGAGGTGCAAGGTACTTGTAGGGGTTTGATCACGCCTACACTTGGATGATAAATGATAGATGACTGACTGCTTCTCGTTGATATGCATAGACAGTAAGATCGCGTATTAAATGATAAACAACACAACCTTCTGTGACGAGTGTTTAATTGATACCTTATTGATACAAGTGATAAAATGCAGTGATACATAATGCTAAAGTTACAGTTTAAATACCGTATAAAAGTGCTGACGCGCGCCGCGACAATAATTATGCATATAAAATAAAAATAAACCTGTACAGTTGTCTGTACATGCTGCCGAGGGCGCAAAGAAAGAAAAATACATCAAATTAATAACAAAATTAAAACAAATGCCAACTTAAAAATCTCAACTTAAATACTAATTACAACAATCTATCCTATCCCTCTAACTTTCACATAAAGGAATATCAAACTTGATTGAGTGCAAGTTAGGGGTTGATGTGCTCTCGGTGATCCTTCGAGGGGTAGGCTGCGGCTTGGGGATAGTCTGTACTTCTGCTAATACCAATCTTGACTCCAATGCCGGTTGCTGACTCCGTCTTCGTCGGATCCATAACTAAACCAACCTGGTTGGTTGGTTGGTGGTTATCTCATCCTTCAACCAATATTTCTGTTTAAAGGTCACAAAGGAAGATATTACTGACTGTTACAGACATTCTAAACATTAATTGTAACAAAATAATTTTGTGTGCATTCCCAAATTTAAAACACATAACAAACAGACAAAATAATTATATACATATGTTAAATAAACATGTGCATCTTCTAGTAAGTCACTATAGTGACAAGCTTATGTTTTTTGACACCAACAGTTTTGTTGGAAAATTAAAATCGTGTATCTGCCCTTTAGGTTTAGACATCAAATAGCGCGGCATTAGCTTATAGTATTAACTCAGACATAAGTAGTATGTCGAAGTCTTGTGTTATTAGCTCCACATCAATTAGTAATAATACTAATAATAAGGTGGTGACCCAGAATGATTGTAGCACTGCATAATTATACAAACTGTACGAAGGAGGACTCATGTGTCATTATGGACCAGCCATCTATTGATGCGAGTTGCACAAGTGGTAGGAACTCACTACCTGATATCATTGAAGTCCGTGGTCAAACTCCGGATAATAATTTAAACTAGTTTGTAAGACAACAGAAGGACCTTCTTGCTCTCAAAAAGTTAAGTTGCAGAAACAGCAGAATACCTTGAAATTATTTCATCAAAATATTCAAGGTATTTCATCCAAATTATTAGAAATTGAAATGTTTTTAGAAAAAACCATGTTTGACATTGTTTGTTTTACTGAACATTGGTTAAAGGATTACCAAATGCTAATTAACTATGAAAACTATAGTGTGGGCAGTTGTTTTAATCGCAAAGCTATGTCGCGTGGAGGCTCATTGATCTTATTAAAAGATTGTTTAAAATATAAAGAAAGAAATTACATAGTTGGCCTATCGGTAGAACATTGCATAGAACTTTCATGTGTCGAGCTGGATGAGCATATTATAGTGTGCGTGTACAGACCCCCAAGCTACCAAAACTATTCTTTATTTGAGTCTGTAATGGAAGATTTATTAGCGAAACTTGCAACGTGTAGCAAACCCGCAATTATTTGTGGTGATTTCAATATTAATGTTTTAGAAAATAATTTGAATAGTAGTCGATTATTAAGCCTTTTTAAATCATTTAATTTGTCGAATGTTTTCATGGAGCCTACTAGGGTAACTCCAACTACTGCTACCTGCATCGATAACATTTTCTGCGATTGCGACTATGTAGATAAAGCTATTGTTAATTATTTACCATCAGATCATAGCGGTCAAACGGTAACATTTATGTTCAAAATGCCTACGACAAAAGTGCAAATACAATTTAGACCAATAACAACTGGTAAATTAAATAAATATAATAAAACTCTAAATAATAAGTTAAATACTCTGGACCACTATAACAACGATGCAAATAAATTGTATAATGATTTATTTTCTGTGGTCGAAACTGAATTCAATAAAATTTTTTAAAAAAAGGTGAAATATATTAGCCCTAAGTTTATATTAATTTAGTGACTGGGCAACTAAGGGTATTAGAAAAAGCAGAGAAAGACTGTTTGAGCTGTATGGCCTTAAGCCTTATATTAACACGGAAACTTTCAACAAGTATGTTGCTACTTATTCTAAAACTAATAGAAATACTTGCAAGGTAGCGAAAGTAAATTAGTAACAAGATCAAATCGGCAGACGATAAAATAAAGACAGTTTGGAAAGTTATAAATAACGAAACTAGCAAGAAAAAAGTTCGTAACGCGGAATATACATTGGAGACATCACATGGTCCCGTAAGCTCTAACATAGAAGTATGTAGCTCGTGAATTTGTAAATTTCTTTACTAGCATACCAATCAAAACCACGGAAGCTTTGACGACTCAATTGCGTTATTAAAAGCGAACGTTCCAGGCTGCCCGGTAGAATTTCAATTTAAACATTATAGTGTTTCGGTTCAACTCGTGTTTCGGTTCAACTCGAAAAACTATATTTACTTTTCATAGGCATGAAATCATTCATCGCACGATATGTCTACATTTTATAATATTTGTTGTAAGGATTCTCGGAATCTTATAAGTAATATATAATGTACCCACAGTTATATGTGCTGGTTTTGTCTGTGTTGTAATTGTATTCCTGTATCATCTTCATTTCATAATTATCATTCATTGTTTAATATTTACAAACCCTTACGCTTTTTTATGCTGTTCCTGTCGTCATCCTTTGTAATTTATTCCTGTATAATTGGATCAAATTAATATTTACAAACCTGAAAAATAAATAATGTTTTGCTTTGACATGTCTGTCAGTGACAGTCGTCAAATTGACGACCGGCCAACATTTCTTCTAAAATAAGTTTTCGGCTACTAACGTAAAACCTCTATGTTGTATATCTTGTAAGCTTGTTTGTCTGTGTTAGATAGTAAACGGCTGAACACTCGCTGTATTATCGTGTGTTCATTTAGATCTGATTCGCACTAATATTATAATAAAAATTACTAAAATAAATGGCATTCGACAATTATTGAGCCTGGCCGTTGCTATATAAAAAACGATTTGACCGTTCTAGAAAGAAGATTCATAATTGGATTTTTTATGAATTTTGGAAGAGCGGTCAGAAAAGGAACCTGTCAATTGGGTCAGTCTGGATTTCGGAGCAGTTTGGTAAACACGCGGATTGTTCCTACGCTTACGTTGCTGGAGTCAGTCTGGATTACGGAGCCGTTTGGTAAACACGCGGATTGCTGATACGCATACGTTGCTGGAGTCTAGTTCTTGGAGCCGTTAGTTGAACACGCTGATTGTTCATACGCTTACGTTGCTGCAGTCTAGTTCTTGGAGCCGTTTAATGAACACGCTGATTGTTCATACGCTTACGTTGCTGGAGTCTACTTACTGAAGTCTACCAGTCTGCAACCGAGAGTCGGTTTACTAGGATAAGTCGAGCTGTCGCGTGCCTCTTGCTGCCCAGGGCTGGTCCTACTGACCGCCTGGGGGGGCCTCCGTCCCCGAGCTGATCGCGTCAGACTTCTCTTCGGCTGATCCTGTACGCCGGCCAGGCTGGGGATCATAATCCTCCTGGATACTGCCTAACCATAGTGCGTTTAGGTCAGTCCTTATTTTTATACTTACTTGTTTTTGATACTCATCACATTTTAACTTTCGTGTGAGAGCTATTAAATTCAATACGTACAATTCTGCATAGCCTTTTATTTCTCTTAAACTATCAGAATTGTTACAACATATTGACCCCATGACCGTTTTAAAAGCTTTTCGGCAAATCAAAATAAAATTTACTGAAGATCTGTGGGGTATGTCTATTAAAGTTTGTACATCTATAATAGAAACAATAGCACCTTATTTGGCTTTAATATTTAATATGTGCGTAGACCAAGGTGTTTTCCCAGATTTAATGAAATTTAGTAAGGTCATACCTCTTTTCAAATCCGGAGATAGTAAAGATACAAACAATTATAGACCCGTGTCCGTGTTGCCGGCTTTCAGCATTTCTGGGTATCTTTAAGGCACGAGTGTACCGGTTCATCTTAGGCAAGCGTGTTCCAACTTAGGCCGCATTATCACTTACGATCAGGTGAATTGCGGTCAAACGCAAGCCTATTTAATAGTAAAAAAAAAAAAAAAAAAAAAAATAGATCACGAGGCGACTCACGCGACTCCGTGAAGTCAGTACGCGTTTCTTTGAAAATAGATGAACTATAATATTGGATCCCAGGTAGTGATGTCAATGCCTAGGTTTCGAATGCTGTTGATACACTGTGTCGTGGTATCATGCAACTTCTTGTAAGCATGATATGATGATTGCTTAGTGATCAGCGGTTGATTTAGAAAGATGTCCATCTGCGTTGAAAACAGAATCTGTGGATTGTTGTCGTTACAACAATCCACAGATTCATCGTTATGAGTGAGGATATCCCATGCCGTCTCGTAGTTTTCTGCTGATATATTGAGATGCTGTATTAAACCTTCATTTTCTGCGCCTTCGTGATACATTTATTATTATGAATCGTTTCCATAAATAAATCGAAGAAGGTCGGCCACTGAGTATATTTTCCGAAAAATGTAGGTACTTCTAGTTTCGGTGTGGCTTGCTGAAGGTGGGCAGTAGAGTTTAATCCGCTCACCTACACGTACTCTCTCCAACATTACACCGCAAGAAGCATGGACAGGTATTACCAACCAGATTTAAGTCATATGGGAATATTCGGATGTAGAGCCATGGTGCACACACCAAAGGAAAAACGGAAAAAACTTAATGCAAAATCTAGTGAGTTAATATTTGTTGGATATTCAGACTGTACCAAAGGTTATAAGTTTATAGAAGCTAAAAGTAAAAAAGTAGTTATGAGTAGAGATGTTACATTTCTTGAAGCAGGTACAAAAAGAAACATAATAAATACTGCACCTGAAACAAAAACAATTGTAAGTAATGAGACAAAAACAAACATAAGTAATCAAAAAGAAAGAAAAGAAAGAAAAGAAAGAAAAAAAAAAGAAGTAAGAAAAAGTAAAACAAAAAACTACAAATAATACGAATAAAAATGAAATACTTACCTTTGACAAGTCAATCTGAAGTGAGGACTGAAAGTGATAATGTTCATGAGGATATACTATCCACACCGAGACCTCCGGTCATTCGTGGCACACGCTCCATTCTCCCTGAATCTCTTTCAAATGCACTACATTCCTTCTATGAATTTGACAAGTCTCATCATTTCGAACTGTGATGCCGTTTGCTTTTTTTCTGTTTTGTGTTTCATCCAAGCAAGTATTTCCCTTCGGAAGCGGAAGCGGAAGCGGAAGCGGAAGCGGAAGCGGAAGCGGAAGCGGAAGCGGAAGCGGAAGCGGAAGCGGAAGCGGAAGCGGAAAGCCGAAAGCCGAAAGCGAAAGCGGAAGCGAAAGCGGAAGCGGAAGCAGAAGCGGAAGCGGATAATTACAAGCCCAAGCCCAAGCCAATGCCAAAGCCAACTCCAAAGCCAAAGCCGAAAGCCGAAAGCCGAAAGCTGAAAGCGGAAGCGGAAGCGGGAGCTGGAGCGGAAGCGGAAGCAGAAGCTGAAGCGGGTGCTTAAGCGGAAGCGGGTGCTGATTCGGAAACGGAAGCGGAAGCGGGTGCTAAAGCGGAAACGGAAGCGGAAGCGGGTGCTGAAACGGAAGCGGGTGCTGAAGCGGAAGCGGGTGCTGAAGCGGAAGCGGGTGCTGAAGCGGAAGCGGAAGCAGAAGCTGAAGCGGAAGCGGGAGCTGAAGCGGAGGCGGAAGCGGAAGCGGGTGCTAAAACTGAAACTGAAACTCCAACTCCAACTCCAACTCCAACTCCAACTCCAACTCCAACTCCAACTCCAACTCCAACTCCAACTCCAACTCCAACTCCAACTCCAACTCCAACTCCAACTCCAACTCCAACTCCAACTCCAACTCCAACTCCAGCTCCAACTCCAACTCCAACTCCAACTCCAACTCCAACTCCAACTCCAACTCCAACTCCAACTCCAACTCCAACTCCAACAACTCCAACAACTCCAACTCCAACTCCAACAACTCCAACAACTCCAACAACTCCAACAACTCCAACAACTCCAACAACTCCAACAACTCCAACAACTCCAACAACTCCAACAACTCCAACAACTCCAACAACTCCAACAACTCCAACAACTCCAACAACTCCAACAACTCCAACAACTCCAACAACTCCAACAACTCCAACAACTCCAACAACTCCAACAACTCCAACAACTCCAACAACTCCAACAACTCCAACAACTCCAACAACTCCAACAACTCCAACAACTCCAACAACTCCAACAAAGATCACCGGGGAGAAGGGGGAGAAGTTCGCCGGGGAGAAGGGGGAGAAGTTCGCCGGGGAGAAGGGGGAGAAATTCGGCGGGGATAAGTTCGCCGGGGAGAAGGGGGAGAAGTTCGGCGGGGAGAAGTTCGGCGGGGAGAATTTCGGCGGGGAGAATTTCGGCGGGGAGAAGTTCGGCGGGGAGAAGTTCGGAGGGGATAAGTTCGGCGGGGAGAAGTTCGGCGGCGAGAAGCGTGGCGGGGAGAAGTTCGGCGGGGAGAAGAGCGGCGGGGAGAAGCGCGGCGTGGAGAAGTTCGGCGGGAAGAAGTTCGGCGGGGAGAAGTTCGGCGGGGAGAAGCGCGGCGGCGAGAAGTTCGGCGGGGAGAAGCGCGGCGGGGAGAAGCGCGGCGGGTAGAAGTTCGGCGGGGAGAAGCGCGGCGGGGAGAAGTTCGGCGGGGAGAAGTTCGGCGGGGAGAAGTTCAGTTCGGCAGGGGGGCTAAGTTCGGCAGGGGGGCTAAGTTCGGCAGGGGGGCTAAGTTCGGCAGGGGGGCTAAGTTTGGCAGGTGGGCTAAGTTCGGCAGGGCGGCTAAGTTCGGCAGGGGGGCTAAGTTCGGCCTTGGAAAACCGGTACTTAAGGCAAGGGCCTTAAGGGCCTTGGAAAACCGGTACTTAAGGGCCTTTAGTTCCGTCATAATCGAGGGTAAAACGCCACAGGCATGGTGCAGAGGTCCAAACTCTCCAAAAAGGGCGACAATGCCCGGCTGCAAGTTGTTTTCAAAAGTCATCACGAATCGTCTCGCGCGCATGTTTGACGACTTCCAGCCTCCCGAACAAGCCGGTTTCCGAACAAGCCGGTTTCCGAACAAGCCGGTTTCCGAACAAGCCGGTTTCCGAACATGCCGGTTTCCGAACAAGCCGGTTTCCGAACAAGCCGGTTTCCGAAGAAGAACATAAAAATTCACAAGGTTATTAGCACAGAATACTTAATAGTACTACGTACAGAAGGGACACTCCCTTCCCCGCTCTATATCAGATACGACACTTGGAGGGGGGCGCTCAAAATCGTAAGAACTGTAGCGCTGTAGGGACTGCTGACACAAACACTCAATTTTGCGATTTATTTTGTTTTAAGTTTTGGATACAGATAAATAAATGTTCCTGATATTCTCGTCTAGTATTGTCATATACCACAGTGAGCGGAATTTCAAGACCCCACAGATTATTGCATGGAAGTATAATGTGTTACGTAAAAAAATTAAGTAAATTGGACATAATTAAAATAACTAAAAAAAATGGCGTCGGGGCATAAAAGTAGCCAATTCAGATTAATCTTAAAAATTGTATGGATACTTTTATAGCCAGTTCAGATAAACGGATAAGTACCTACTTGAAAGATAATTTTACTAATTAGTAGTGATCTCGAGATTATGATATTGTAGTTTAAGTATTAAAACATTGTGTTAGTGGTCTTTTCGATCTATGAGTTATTAATATTGAGACTTGATTGTTTTTTTTTTTGTTGAACGCGCCGATTTGCGGAACTATGTACTTGATACGATTGTGATTTTTCTACTAATATTATAAATCGACGTTATTAGAAGTAAATGCGTAACAAAATTCACACGTAAAATTAGAAGACGCTGGATCCCAGTCGGCAGTCAGCTAAACAGCGTTGTGAAGTTATGCAATCATATCTTCTCCTCTCTCATAGAGATTTAAGTAACAAGAACTTAAATTCTTGTAATTGGTCATGGTCAAAGCTTTATTTGCAAAACATAGGTAACCTACGTAGGTAATAAATGTAGATAATAATAAACGTAGTTGTGAATAGAATCTTTTATATTAATATTAAATCGCCGTGTGGTGCCGGCCGCGAATAGCACCACCCCATTTCTACCTGTGGATGTCGTAGAAGGCGACAGAGGGATATTGAGCAGCGATGAGCAGCCGCGTCCTTTAGAGTACCATAACACCTACTGCGATCGCCAACATGCATCAGCCAAGCATGGCGATTACGGCTGAACCCTCTTTTGGGGCAGACCTATGCACAGGAGTGGGCGTGAAAAGGTTGACATAATGATTAATATTATAGAGCTGAAGAGTTTGTTTGGTTGAAAGCGCTGCTAATCTCAGGATCTACCAGGTTCGAATTGAAAAAATATTGTTGTGTTGGATAGTCCATTTATCGAGAAGGGCTATAGGCCCATGCGAAGCCGGGCCGGGTCGCTAGTTAAATAAGTATGGATCAGTATGGTCTGTCGCACGACCGACGGCTGATAAAGCAGACTTGTCCTGGGCCTCAAGTCTGCTATTACAATAGTACACTCCAGGGCCTCCCCTATAGTGTTTTCTCACTAGGTACGGCCACCAACAAAAGTAGATTAACACTATTACATTTTCATATCCTCTAAAAAGACACAAAAACAAATACGATGTAAGTAATACTCTACAGTATTTCGGGTCATAGTCAAGAGTTTATTATATCTTGATTTTCTATTCTGTCCGTATTTCCTTCTGCTCAAGAATTATGATTTAAAAATCTGAAGTGGTAAGTGACTTTCGTTGCTGACTGTAGGTACCTAAACACTGCCTTCTAACATCACTTACATATTCTAGGGACCTAAGCAGTAGGAGGACCTGGCCCTTCTACCCGACTATGGCGAAACCTAAATGAAGAATATATTTTTGTATATAAAATAATAATATAAGTATGCGTAGGTCACGGACCAGAAATATAAAAAAAGGACGACTCCATGCCACGCATATCAAAAGTGAAGCACCTAAAGTAGGTACGCCGGACCGAGACGCACACATAGATCGGTACGGTCGGTACTTCGGTAGTCGGTCTTTCGGCGCGCTTCACTTTCTATGCGTGGCGCGGAGTCCTTCTTTATTTTCTAGTCCGTGGCGTAGGTGTATTGATTGGCCTAGTGGCTAAGGCGCCCGTCTCTCAAGTACGAGGTTGTGGGTTCGCTTCTGGGCACAGGCAAGAACCACTGACTTTTTAAATTTATTTTTGTACATTCTTATACATCTTGGACATAATATCACTGACATCGGTGAAGGAATACATCGTGAGGAAACCTGGACTTATAATTAACACAAAATTAACACAAGTCTGAAATCACCAATCCGCCTTGAGCGCACGTGGTGATCAATGCTCGTATCTTCTCTGTATGAGAAGAGGCCTTTGCCCTGCAGTGGGACAATTATAGGCTGGTATTGTTATTAATGCTCGTAGCGTAACATCTAAAAGAGTGAGATTGTGGGTAATATTTTACAAAATGATGCCTGCAAATGTTGGGGCCCCGTAGCCTGGGGGTCCTGTATCATTGATACTACCAACTGATACGGTGTTAGATACGACCTGAGTAATTAAAATAAGAAAAAAGAACGCGTCACGATAAAGTCGTGTTTTTTAATCTAGGCCTATGAATGACAAGATAATAAACATGAACTACAAAGTAATACATAAGTACGTTTTTAATTCATATAGAGTACCAACTAGGTATCTAATGATAAAGAACGTGATAACAGCCGAACAACGTTTATCAACACTGTACAAGTGTTAGAAACTTTAAAGATATAATTATAATACGTACGTATATCTATTTGAACATACATCCTCTATACTAGCAACTGGTTGAGGTGACACACTTTCAAAGAAAGGTGCATAAAGCCGCGGAAAGGATAAACAAAAGAAATTAATTACAGCGCCATCTATAACAAAAATGCGGAACTGCGAGGACAAAAATAGACAATTATTATGTTTTTTTAATGTTGGCGAATTGGAACTTCTTGGTTGAGCGGTATTTAGGGCAGTGCAGCTTGTGTTTTTTTAGAGGCACTGGAGGTTCGTCACGTAAATATCTGTCCGGATCTCGCGAGGTGACTGCCGCGATGCGAGCGACCGCCGTGCACATGTTTTGCGCTTAGATAACGTTATGATTAATAAGTATGTTTATGTTTTTAATTACTGGTTAAGGGATCGTGCTGGTTTCAGTCCTATCACTGATATTGTGGTAATTCGTAGTTTTATGACACGGAAGCACTTCAAAGAAGTTGGTGACACCAAGGAGGCACTAAAAAGTGGAAATTAAATTTTAAAATAAGGACTATATTTTTATGATTTTTTGATAAATGTGTAGTTTTCATAAAACGATATTACTTGCCAAATTTCATAATTCTAGGTCAACGGGAAGTACCCTATAAATTTTGATTCCTTGGGAGTATCGAAATATACGTTTTATGCGGCATAAACTAAGCGTATCTATTTGTCACGTTAACCTAAGTTAACGTGACTTCTAAAAGTTTGATTTTTTGATAGACGTGCCGAAAGGCTCATTGGCAACGACTCCTTGGTTAAGGGTTAGTTCCAGAGCCTTGGATATCGCCGCATCGTTGCTAGCCTATCGGGCACATTTCGGAGAGTGTGCTTTTTTTTTTTTTTTTTTTTTAATATGTGGGGACATTTTCACACACGGCCATCTGACCCCAAACTAGGGAGACCCTCCCTGTACTATGGGTGTCAGACAGCTGATATACATACACAAATACATTTTTTTTTTGTAAATACATACATATATAGATAAACAACACCCAGACACAAAGCAAACACAAGTGCTCATCACACCAATGTTCACCCTGCTGCTGCTTTAGAATTGCATAACTAAATTCTCCATCCCCATTCCACAATAGGACGAGCAGAGAAACGGTGAAGCGTTACCGAATACCTACGGTTGCAGTTCCACGGTCTCGAACCAAGCGTTTTGCTTCCACATTCATTGTGCGCACTGCTAGGCTAGAATTCACTGCCCGCCTCTCTGTTCCCCGAGAATTACCTATAATCTGGGTATCTTTACGTTTAGCGCGCACTACGAAATTAAAAATGCGAAATTAAACCGATTGAAATAAACGGAAAGTCGAAACGAATTGTTTTCGTAGTGCGCGAACTCTAGAATATTGTTATTATTCACAGATTGGCGATTGTTATTCGCAACCATTAAAATTCGTAGAGCCAGGTGAATTGCGGCCAAACGCAAGCCTATTAGAAAAAAAAATTGTCGGCCCTACACATCCAAAACTAGACCATTTTGTCACCCTAGTTCTTTAAGCGAATATTCCTAATTAATACATTGTATGTAGTTGTAAGTAGGTACTTGTGAGTAATTAGTGTGACCATGACGCCACAAATATCTCAAGTGACCCGCGGAAACCTATCGAGTGTCCTCGGCGGTGGCGCCGCCGCCGAGATAACGGTAATCATTAATGATGAATAAAAATTCTAAAAATGTACTGATTAAAGGCGAAATATCGCCATTTGTAACTAGCAATCTACGCTAGCAGTAGGTAGTAGTAATAATAATATTCTTTAGACCGAATTTCGGTCACGGCGGCTAGGGTTACCAACCAGGGCCTCAAGTCTGCTATTACAATAGTGTCAGAATGGTCTATCATTGATTTCATAATTGTTGATTTTGACAAGTTTGGTAATCTACTAATATAATGGCGTCATTATGACTTTCCAATGGTCAACCACTGACACGACATTGAAAGAAATGATGTAGAATGGTAATCTCGTGGTAAAATTTTGACAGTTCCTTTGATCAAAACCTACCATCAGAATGTCATTGTGCAGTCTTTACCGACCAATGATCGACCATTATGAATTTAGCAGATTACGAACTTTTAGCAAAATGACAATGGTATCGTGTTGGAATGACGAAATTATAAAAATAGCAGACTTGGCCCCCTGGCGTCCCGATAAACTCAAACAGTCAGGGTTTTTGGATGCGTGTCCGGCCAAATTGGATAGTGTCCGGTCCGGCCTATCGAGTTATCGTTAGTCAGTCGTACGCAGCTATTTTGTTTAAAGTTACATAATAAAGACGACTGAGTCATTTATACTAAGTATTTTATTTGTACCTAATCTCGGTAGAAGTTAAGACGATGTAATAATAAAGTAAGTATCAAAAAAGCTATAATACAGTACATAATAGACGGGGCGGCCATCCGACACGACCGGGGAGTGATCAGGCGCAGGATAACGGTTTTACGTGCTTTCCGAGGCACGGGGGGGTCACACCACCAACTTCTAAACTCCGGCCTTAATACGTTTAAAGTTAGGTATGTTTAAAAGTACCCACTGTGCAGTGTTTTTCACAGTTGAATGGGAGGAACACTATCCATGTGATATGCTGAAATCCGAAAAAATCCGAAATGAAATCCGTGGCATCAGGTAGATCCATGTCGTCAACCGCACTGTTCGGAAGCATGTTTGATTCTGAACTATTTCGAGGTCAGACCCGATGTGAACCTTCTTAGTTTAGTAAGTAGATAGTGCATAGATAAATCTGTTTGATTGTTTATTTACACGCGGTTTTAGCACTATACGTATTATTTTAAGAAAACGTTGCACTACTGCGCGACTCTAGTTTACGTTACGACTGTGTTCTTTGCTTATTACCGTAAAAGAAGACGGTCCAAATTAAATTATGGAGCGGGTATCTAGACGTCTAAAAATAATTTAAATAAGGAGTAGTAAGTTCCTGTTTTTTATTTCTAGTCTAGAAGTCTATCAAGTTCTGTCTATATAGGTAGGCAATATAAGCAATAGGCAGCTAGGCTATTTATCTGTATCCTTTTTCTGTCAATCAATCATGTCGTTCATAAGACAATAAAGCAATATTAATAGCTGGTAATGTGGAAGTTTTAATTGTATTATTATAAAACGACGAAAACTTGGAAAATAAATGAATCATCGAGATTAAAACTAATAAGTAAAACTTAAAACAAAATAAATCGCAAAATTGTGTGTTTGTGTCAGCAGTCCCTACAGCGCTACAGTTCTTACGATTTTGAGCGCCCTTCTCCAAGTGTCGTATCTGATATAGAGCGGGGAAGGGAGTGTCCCTTCTGTACGTAGTACTATTAAGTATTCTGTGCTAATAACCTTCAGAATTTTTATGTTCTTGTTCGGAAACCGGCTTGTTCGGAAACCGGCTTGTTCGGAAACCGGCTTGTTCGGAAACCGGCTTGTTCGGGAGGCTGGAAGTCGTCAAACATGCGCGCGAGACGATTCGTGATGACTTTTGAAAACAACTTGCAGCCGGGCATTGTCGCCCTTTTTGGAGAGTTTGGACCTCTGCACCATGCCTGTGGCGTTTTACCCTCGATTATGACGGAACTAAAGGCCCTTAAGTACCGGTTTTCCAAGGCCCTTAAGGCCCTTGCCTTAAGTACCGGTTTTCCAAGGCCCTTAAGGCCCTTGCCTTAAGTACCGATTTTCCACCCCCTGATCGCTAAGATCGCCCCCCTGCCGAACTTAGCCCCCTGCCGAACTTAGCCCCCCTGCCGAACTTAGCCCCCCTGCCGAACTTAGCACCCCTGCCGAACTTAGCCCCCCTGCCGAACTTAGCCCCCTGAGCCCCCCGGCCGAACTTAGCCCCCCTGCCGAACTTAGCCCCCTGCCGAACTTAGCCACCCTGCCGAACTTAGCCCCCCTGCCGAACTGAACTTCTCCCCGCCGAACTCTCCCCGCCGCGCTTCTCCCCGCCGAACTTCTCCCCGCCGCGCTTCTCCCCGCCGAACTTCTCCCCGCCGCGCTTCTCCCCGCCGCGCTTCTCCCCGCCGAACTTCTCCCCGCCGCGCTTCTCCCCGCTGAACTTCTCCCCGCCGCGCTTCTCCCCGCCGCGCTTCTCCCCGCCGAACTTCTCCCCGCCGCGCTTCTCCCCGCCGCGCAACAACAACAACAACAACAACAACAACATTAACAACAACAACAACAACAACAACAACAACAACAACAACAACAACAACAACAACAACAACAACAACAACAACAACAACAACAACAACAACAACAACAACAACAACAACAACAACAACAACAACAACAACAACAACAACAACAACAACAACAACAACAACAACAACAACAACAACAACAACAACAACAACAACAACAACAACAACAACAACAACAACAACAACAACAACAACAACAACAACAACAACAACAACAACAACAACAACAACAACAACAACAACAAGTGAATTGTAGTGTATATGTAAGAAGAGAGAGAGAGAGTGCTTACGGAGTATGGTAGCTATTAATAATTTCAGGAAAAAATATGTGTACAATTACGTATACAGTTTTCGATAGCATGTCCATAGCAATTTCACATTTTTCGTAGTAATAAGCAAGCTATTATTAGTTGTTTTTTTTTTTTTTGTTTATTTTGTTATTATTTAATAATGTTAGTAGGTATTGGGATTTTTTACAACATTACTTTTGATGCCAATTTTTAGTAACAAAAATAATACAGGACGTTTATAGGAAGTTATGTCAAAAACGGGAGAAATCTTTCAATATGTGGTGTTTTAGGGTCTTTTTATACAACATAAAGGATTGAATTTCTTTGATGTCATGTAGGTGTTAGATAGTTGTAATGAAACAGCCTTTTAATTATTTTATTTTGACATGTCTCGATTTTCTTTAAATTAGTTTTAGCTGCAGTTCCCCACAACTCTATTAAGTAGTCTAGATGAGATTTTACCATGGAATTGTATATTATATACCTAACGGATTTAGGCAAACAGCGAACGATATCTCGAAGCGCACCCATAACAGAGGATAACTTCGATCCTAATTTATCTAGGTGTGGCTGCCAGGTCAGATGTTTATCTAGATGGAGTCCAAGATACTTTTCTGAATTGACTTTGCTTAAAGGTTCGTTATTAATATACAAAGTGGTTTGGCTTTGGATTGTTTTGTTCCTTGCACTAAAAATAATGTAATTTGTTTAAGATGTGTTAACAGTGAGGAGATTATCTTGGAACCATCCAGAGAGAATATTCAAGTCTTGTTGCGCTTGATTTATGATCTGTTCGACATTGCTTCCAAACAAAAACAAGCTAGTGTCATCAGCATAAAGTATTATCTCACCTGTCAAATTTAGGCTATGTATATCGTTTACATATATGATAAATAGCAAGGGACCAAGGATAGAGCCCTGCGGCACACCGTAGGTTAAGGTCTCGTGACTACTTTGCACATCACCAAATCGAACAATTTGCCGTCTGTTAGAGAGATATGACCGAAACATATCATGGGCAGTTCCTCTAATACCGATATCGTACAGTTTTTGGAGTAGTAGACTATGGCTAATCGTGTCAAATGCCTTCTTCAAGTCGAGTAATATACCGAGTGCTGCGCGTTTTTCATCAATGTTATTTTTCAGGTTTGTCACTAAGTCAATGGTTGCAGTTAGCGTATTAGATTTTGCACGAAAACCATATTGTTTTTCAGAAAAGAAATTGATATTTTTGAGGTAATTATCTAAACGATTATATAATATTTTTTCGTATATTTTAGAAAGTATTGGCAAAACTGATATAGGGCGATAATTTCCAGGGTCGGTCTTTTTTCCTGACTAAAAATTGGACTAACTTTCGCAACTTTGAGAGAATCAGGGAAGAAACCGTTTTGTAAGCAGTAATTGATAATCATTGTTAGTTTGTTTAATATTAAGTGTTTAATGCACTTTATAGTTTTGCAACTAATACCGTCCAAACCCGAGCTAGTATTTGGGTTGAGATTATCCACGATTTTGCCTACTTCCTCTTCGGTAGTTAGGGTTAGATGAAGTAGTTCGCATGTACTTGACTTGGCTATTGGAGGGGTTGGCTGCGTACATGTTTTTATTTTATTTGCTAAAATAGACCCTATAGTAGCAAAAAATGTGTTCAAATAATTACATATTTCTTTAACGTCTGTTATTGAACCCATTTGTGTATCTAGTTTGCAAGGAGCAGAGCATGTTTTTGTTTTGCTACCAGCTAAGTTCCCTATTAACTTCCACATTTTTAAAGGTTTCTTTTCACAATTTCTGAAAGCTTTATAATAATAACAATTTTTGGTATTTTGAATTTGCTCAAGCAGGGTATTTCGTTGGGTTATAAAATCTTTTCTCATTGAGTCGTTGTTGGGATTTGCCTTAGAAGCAGACCACAGCTGGTTTCTTTTAGTTATCATTCCAATTATGTCCTTATTAATCCAGTCGTCTTTTAGCGTGTTTTGAATTTTGTATTTCTGTATTGTATTCTTATTTACTGCCTCCTTTATTATGTGTTCTAAGCTGTTGTAGTCATAGTCCGAGATATTTCTGACTGTACTTTCCACTGTATGGTAAAGTGCTGTGTAGTCGATGGTGTAATATTTTGTTTTCTTTTTCGGTTCCGGTGTATATTTGCCAACTTCAAGATATAGTTGCTTGTGGTCAGACATAGGCGATTCTACCACAGACATATGAAATTGGTGATGTTTCAAATTGGATGAGACATGATCAAGAATAGATTTTTTTGTAGGTGTTTCACGAGTACTGAATTTTGCATCAATTTTGTTTAGGATGAAGTGTCCATTTTCTAGTAGTATTTTTGTATAGTTATTTGTTTGTCGATTAGGATTTAGCAGATCGTAGTTAAAGTCACCAAACACTAATGCTCTTTTCCTTCTCATCAGTTGCTGTGAGTACTCCTCCAAGAACTCATCATTGTTTGATTTTGGAGTTTTATATATGGCACCTATATCTAACGAATATTTATTTAAGTGCACCCATAGGTAATGATTATCCTCTTTACACAGGTCTTCTATGTAATTGTGTTTTAGGCAATCGTGAACAAATATGGATACTCCACCTCCTCTTGACTTTTCTCTAATATTATAATAATGGGTGTAGTTTGGTAACTTCAGTCTTTTGGCTTCAGAATCAGACTTGATCCAGGTTTCTGATAGTATAATTACATGTACTGGACTAGATATGTTACGTTGTATTATGCAGTTTAGTTCATCGAGTTTTCCTGGCTTCACTATGCTGCGTGCGTTAGCGTATAGAAATTTTAGGGATTTAGTTTTTTTTATTAAGTTTTGGTATGAATCAGTTGTTTCGTGCGTAGTACTGTTTATGGTTGTATCATCTGTATCTTGTTTGGTTAGTTTTTTGACAGGATTTTCATAATCTTTGGAACACCTTTGACATATTTAATAGTGAGATCTTTTTCACCTCCATCTTGTCGGCGCTTTAATTCATCCCTCAAATTATTTCGTTGTTTTTTTGGTAAGGTGTCTCATCAGAGTAAATTTTGATAGTTTCAGAATGTATGTTTGATTTATTGCGTAGAATTAATTTTGCAGCATCAGATGTCGAGAATATAATTTTTATAGGTCTTGATATTTCAGGATTATATTTTCCTATTCGTATAGTCTTGATTGGTGTCATGCAATCTGGTACAGCCATTTTTATTACTTTCATTACTTCGTCGCTATCATGACTGTGTCTCACTTCAGAGTTTGAGGATTGTGTCTCCTTTATTCCACGTATGATAATATTTTTCTCTCTCTGTGATCGTTCATAAGTTTCCGATATAAAGTCTTCGAAGCTAAAAGAAGGTGTAGTAATTGCCGTGGCTGAACCGGATTTTAGTGTTGATATTTCATTTTCAATTGTCTCCACTTTCTTCTCAATGCTAGCTCTGAAACCTGAGATGGTGACTATCTCCGCTTTTATTTTACTTTGTTCTAGGGACAAATGATCAGTTGTAATCTTGATCTGACCAATTTGTTCTCTTATTGCCGAAACTTCTTGGGATATTTTATTAAGATTTTCAGTTTGGGTTTAAGCCATATCTATCATAAGCGATTCCATTCTAGCTTGAAAAGTGTTAAATTGTGCACTAAGGTCATCACCGTGTTTTCTTTTGGCGCGAAAAGTTATCTGGTTAGTGTTGTCAGATAGGGTAATTTTTCGCAAATCTGGTTGTGATCCACCAATTTTTTCAGACCCATCATTACTTGTTATTGCTATCGAATCTCTATTGCCTTCTTTACACTTATTCGGCGACTGCGGTGGCGATCTAACAACGCTCATTATGCGAAGTTGTTTTTAATAGAAATGGAAAGATTATTTACTTGGTATGTTCGATGGGCGCCCGCGCAGCGACGGCGAGAGCGAGATGAATATTCGCAGCCCGTCTCTTTTACTCGGGGGGGTGAAGAGTAAACACTCGGCGCTCGCTAAGTTTATTGATGGATATTATAACGACTTAACTTGCGTAGATCGGTTGTTGCTAATAAGCACTTGGTTTCACTTTCGTTTAAAGCACTATTTTATATTTAAAAAATAAAATAAAATAATGATCGACACGTCCACTCCGTAAGCTTTTTTAGCTCCGACGCCAATATAACAGTTATTGCTGCACAGTAATGTAACACAATATTGGCACATGAATTAATTTATATAATTGAGAAATTGCAACCCACACTCTCAAAAAAGCCTTTATCAATAATTCTGGCAAAACCTCTGTCCAACTAAGCTCTTTTAAAATAAATTATTTTCCCACATGGTTTCATGTCAAAATCAGATTGGGCCAATGTGTATCGCTGTTGCGTGTGTAGTCTCCACAAACACCATCACTAACCCTTCTTCTGACCAGTGTTTAAACCCAGAAAATGATTGATGATAAAATACAGCAGCTATCTACTCTTAACAAACACCAATGCTAATAGTTGAGATTATTGTAATTTTCCCTATAAACTGTTTATTTTAACGTTGATAAGGATTGTTTCTCTAAGACACGCTTCCACGTGTCCTTATACCTGACCTCCACTAATCAATAGAAGCGTGACCTTAACCAAAATAAACCTACACTAACCCTCTGCCCTTTTCAAATTACTACAAAAGTAACTTCGTGATCTAATCAATTTTATAATCATTTCTCCTCGCCATTGAACAAGTAAATTGCTCCTACAATCAAACCGAATCAACCAACAATATCCTGTTAAACTCAATCATAAGAATTTACAACTTTCAACAAAATTCGTAACACTGATTTGTGAAGACTGCCAATATTTATTTTGGTGTAAACAAGTTAATTTTGTGCAAATATTGATACAGTGCGGTTTGTAAAAATAGATTCCTATGAATAGAAATGTATTTGATATGAGTAAAGGCCATCGAGCGAAATCAAAAGGATGAGAAGGCGTAGATATATGAAGAAGAAAAAGTAGTTTAGCCGGTGCCGGTCCGAGTAAAAACCGTCTCGTTAACAAGAGCCCTTAGTGCTTGCCTTAATATCATCATCAGCCGGAAGACGTCCACTATTGAACAAAGGCCTCCCTCCCTCATAGAACGCCATAACGAGCAGCAACCTGCCGCTTGCATCTAGTGGTTACTCGCGACCTTGACGTCGGTCCATCTGGAAGAAAGCCTACCATCGCTGCGTCTTCCGGTTCGTGGTCTTTACTCGAGAACCTTTCTTCCCCATCGGTCATCGGTTCTTCGAGCGAATTGGCCTGCCCATTGCCACTTGAACTTGCATATTCTGAGAGATACATCGATGATTTTAGCTCTTCGGCAAATTTTCTTCTTTTTATCGCCCACAGAAGCTCCTAGTGTCTGCCTACCCTCATGGAAAAGAAGCGTAAGTTTATGTATAAGTCAGTTTCGATTATAAAATTAATATTCTATTCAATTGTGATGGTAACATAGCGACAACATCGCACTAGTGGTAGCAATCACTAATCCTGTTTACTTAGTGTGGTTTATGGTAATATCTATAAAGGAGTGTTTACACAACCAGAAACCTTGTTACTTAGTCATCTATTAAGAGGCTTATTTAAATATATGTATCCACGCGTCATGTTCGTGAAAGGCCCTGTCAGTTGAGATTGCTGAATAATGTAAATAAACAATATTGTTGGAAAAACTTGATTTAAAAGAGTGTTCGTGGAGTTTCTTGCTCGTTCTTCTCCATAGAGACCTACGTTTTCAGCTTCAACTTTCTGACCAACTATTAGACTAAATGATAATACAAAAGTGCTTGTAAATGGTTTAATTAAAATAAATGCTTTGACTTTAACTCTGACTTTGGCTAAGGCGGTCGCCTTACTTTTACTAGTTCTGTTCACGCGTTGGCATTTACCAGAAAATTAACAGTACTTTATACGTACTTTCAAAAATTCTTTTGTACATCTATTTTGTTTGGTTGAACGCGCCAATCTCAGGATCTACAGGTTCGAAGAGGAAAAATCTTTTTGTGTTGAATAGTCCATATATCGAGGAAGGATATAGGCCCATGCGAAGCCGGGTCGGGTTGCTAGTCACTAATATCGATGAAGAGAAATATCTTAAATCTATCTCTATCTCATAAAACAAATGTATGTATGTCGTGATGGAACAGTGGTTAAGGCACCCACCTTTCATTCACGAGGTTCGTAATCCGGTTAAAGGAGTTGTTTCAAAATGTACGGAGCCTGGGCCAAGGCCTTGTACACCATACTTAAAAATAGAAAAGCACATTTTTAAATAGTTCTCAACTGCCCAACTACTTTAAAATGGCTTTGTGAGCAGGTAAAACACAAGAAATTGCACTTGAAATTGCAACACACAGCAAAAAAACAGTCATGGCGGTAAGCTGTCATTTTGATTGATTAATGACATTTATATTTCTGATGTTCTGCGTCGATTTGTAAATAGCCAGGTAAACAGATGGGAAAGAAACGGTGTTAAATTCAACAAACGAATGCGAGATCGTTAAAAGGAGCTGCAGAAACTAAAACAAAACAAGACGAAAGTGACTGAAGTCACACTGTTGTGACACCGACCGCTGATAGTTCTCTTTCTATGATCAATGGCTGATCTATGGTTAATAGAGTAGCTCAATCTGAGTGACGCCATGTTGAAAATCCATAAAAATAATTATTAAATATCAATTTACTACCACAACAGTATACATTTAAATGAATTATCTGTATTTTTCCCGGGTTCGACGGAATTTTCTCTTTTTTTGAAGTAGTGTACATAGACTGGGCCCATTATGAAACATGTCCTTTCATATGTACTTTCTAAGTTTATCTTGGACATTACTGATATCGATGAAGGAAAAAGTTCAAATCCTAAATATGCCTTGAGCTAGAGTGGTGGCAATACTCGTACCTTCTCTGTATGAGAAGAGGCCTTTGCCCTACAGTGGGACAATAATAGGCTGGTATTTCTATACTAATATTAAAAAGTACAACAGACATAGGGATATTGACCAGAGGATGGGCAGCAGCGTCCTTCTAAATACCATAACACCTACTGCGATCGCCAACATGTACCGGGCAAGCATGGCGATTACGACTAAACCCCCCTTGGGGAGAGTTTAAAAGTTGACATGATGATGGGTGATTATAAAGTAAGTTGTTGAGCAAGCAAGTTTATACGTAGGCGGTAATCACCGAAACTACTCATTATTTAAAAAAAAATCTTTCACTTATATGAAGCTTTAAGTTATCCAAATGCTATAGTCTATATTGCATTATCAAAAAATTTGGGATCCTTGAGAAAATTCATGCAGATAAAGTCGCGGGCAAAGTGCTAGGTATATTCCCCAAATCTGCGTGAAATCATGTGTACAGAACTATCAGTGTCACGCGATTGTTTATTGAGTTTATCTATTGGCAGTATCTCTGCGGTCGGTTGCCTGTCCATTAAACTTGCCACCACTTGTGTTATTCGGGTATAAGCGGTGAAAAGATGGTAATCGACATTGGAATCTTTACGCCATGAAGATTAACGAGTATTTATTTAAGTATTCACAAAAAAAAAATAGTGGTATTCGAGGCGGCGCAAGAAAAGAATATATGAAAAGACAGACCAAGAACCCAAAGAAAAAGTATTCACTAAATCCACAAGTTATTTAAACGTTATTAACTAACTCATAACCTCGTGATGGTAGTTAAGTAATAATGTGACTTTTTCAATGTCATATGTACTTTCTAAGATTATGTTGGACAACACCGGCATCGTTGAAGGGTAACATCGTGAGGATACCTGAACTTTATAATTAACATAAGTCTGAAATCGCCAATCCGCGTTGAGCAAGCATGGTGACCAACGCTCGTGCCTTCTCTATATAAGAAGAGGCGTTTGCCCTGCAGTTGGACAATAATAGGCTCGAATTATTATTTTTAACTCATAACTAATCTGTAACAGGTAAATAGCAGTACAATAACAGGTAACAGGTAAAACAGTACAAATAACATAACTAATCTGTAACAGGTAATTAATATTAGTATTAGCAGTACTAGTTTCTAGTATTTTGTGAGTACCAAAAAAAGTGAAGTGTGATTCTATTAATATTCAAGTTATTATGGCTAGTCAATTACAGACAATATATTAGTAGAAGATTTTCCATAATGGATGCCATAGAAGCTAAGTTATGACCGTTTCATTATTATCAAAGTTAGTCTTAGCTGGGATATTCGCGGTGTTCGCGTTCCTATACAGTTTAATAGGTGCATGTTCGTCATTAAAAAAAAAATGACTTGTAGACAAACTGACGTCATTCACCATTCACACCTCATTTCGGATAACCTAACCTACGATTACCTATTTTGGCTCTTCTATTAATATACAATATATGTAAATGCAAAGTTCCATGCAAATATTATGCGTTCATTTTTGGGTGTTTTTTTTAATCGCTTTTTATATCTTCGTGTATCGTGGGTCGCCCTCCAGCCCGACGGGCCGATGACTTGAAGAAGGTAGCCGGTGATGGCTGGATGCGCAAGGCAGAGGATCGGGAAAAATGGCGCGCTATTTAGGAGGCTTAATGTCAAACCAAAGAGAGTCTTTGTCTCAAACAGTGGACCTCTAGTAAGCGGAAGAAATGATGATAAGCATAATTATTATTTTTTTAGTCTGTATTGTCCCAAAAGCCTCCCTTTCTCCTTTACAAACCTCTTTGTCTAGTGCTAGTGTGGACCAATCCCTCCTGCAAGCATCAAGGTCTACTTCGATGTCGCTGGATGTTTTCCATGACCCACATTGAGGTTGTTTTAGCCCATGATTCGTTCGACATGCTGCAGATGTGGCCTGCCCAGTCCTACTTAAGCTGACGAGTTGGGCTGGTGACGTCGGCGATGCATAATTACATAATGATGATGATGACTTGCATAATTATCTTAGTATTCTGTATAATTATCAATATCTAAACCACACAGTGTTCCTAAAACCGTAAATAATTCACAGGTACAAATATATCACAAATTGAATTTAGCTCCATGACCCTCATTCATGTAACACCGATTTGGGAACGGTTTTTTCATTCAATGGGCTTTTTCGGTCATTAAGTCTGACGTGTATACAGATGCAAATTGATTAGCTTCCAAAAGATATAATAATAAAATTGGTGTAACGATGCAATAACGTGCCTTTGTATTTACGGGAATTTTGTTTAACAGAACAAAGACAATTTTGTAAAATAATTTGTGTTTTTAAATGGCGGTTTTTTAGCAAAAATATTTTGTTTACAGTCTATCTATAGTTAGTAATATTATGTGAAGAAACATTAAATTATTATGGGCACTAATATACAAAGATAATGGATGTGAGTTTCTATGTGAATTAAAAGACATGTTGGGGTCATCAGCTTCTAGTTTAACAGGGTGCAGCTGAATACTGTCTACTGTTACTGTACTACTACTGTTTGACATGGAGCGAATGCCTATCTGACCTCTACAACCCAGTTACTGGATAATACAATACCCCTTTATGAGACTAGTTGATAGACTTTCCGGCTTCTGACTACCCGTACCGACTGTTAGACAGTAATGACACCCTAACATTATAGGCGTACACGGTTAAATTATATTTAACCTTCACAGACATGACGAGTGTCAATTTCAAATTATGATAAAACCAAAAAAGAGGTTTAATTTTTTAAACTTATCTCCTCAATCCTATTTTCCCCTCTTAATGTTCATTGTTGATCTTTCAGCCGACCTAGTCTGTAAAAAATGAAGTGAAGAGAACTCGAGGTGAGTTGTCATACCACCGCATTGACGCTTACCTCACAATCCAAATTCAGAGATCCCAGATTTTTTTTAAATAACCCTGCTGTTTTGTGCTTTGCCACCATTTATTCACACACCGAAAACTTTCACGTGGCAAGAGCATACCAGCCGATGGTTCCCCATTCGTTCTCACCATTGTAACCCTAAGATATCCATTACAGAAATGAACCTTCCCCTAAACCCCTGCAGCCCTAAACTATCCTGAGGGTCATTTGCTGTAATTACAATGGCTTGGATCGTAGGCAGCATGATATTATTATGGAACAACTAATGCTCTGCAGCAATACAGCAAATAAATAAGTTTTGATGTCTCTAAGCTCAGATTATGAAACAAAAAGCAGATAGACCGCGCGGTACACTGAGAGTGAAGCCAAAAAAGCAAATACAAATCCAAAAGCGAATACCTACAATCTCGTGAATGTATTCACTTTTGAATTTGTATTTGTATATTTGTTTTTTTTTAAACGATGCGGCGTTTCGTGCTATACTGACTCGTGTCAGTACAGCACGTAGCGCGTTGTAGGTATTCGCTTTTGAATTTGTATTTGCTTTTTTGGCTTCATTCGTAGTGTTCCGCGCGGTCTATTTGCCTTTTGTTTCATAATCTGAAGCTCTAAGATCTCAACATCATCTCAACGACGATGTAGGTTGGAAAACCAAAGAGTACTTCCCAATGTCATAGTACTTTAAACTTCAGTGAATAGGGAAGAGACATTACGAATACACCTTCACTTTTAACAATGACTTACCTACTATAGAAAATACTATTGCAATTTCTTTAGTAGGTATCATAAAAAGTAGTTTTTGCACACCACTTTGCCCACGTGAATTTCCATATGGACTCCATTTTTTTTCTTATTAAGATATAGGCCATATTTCTCAAGGATAACATAACATTCTATTAGGTGAAGAATTTTCAGCATCGGATCAGCAGTTTCGGATATAACGCGTTCAAACAACACGAAAAATCTTTTCAACTTTTAACATTACTTATAGATTAGTTTAACCCATAAAACAATGCGATGCATCGCATACAGCGAACATAAGTGTGGCCAAAATGGTTAAAATTATGAAAACATTTTCTTTAAAGCTTTTATTTGGGACCGGGGAGTAGGAATTAATAAAAACAGGGCGGGAGAGTTCATAAAGAAATATGTCACTGCATTGCAAAGTAATACTCTCCCGTTCTAGCGTCGACTGAGGAACGCGAATTTGCAAACCCTTGTTCTTAAATATCCGAAACGAATCCGATTTAATTCTCCCTTGTAATAAATTATGCACTTTGAAGCAAGAATTACCGTTTTTATTTACAAATTAAAATAACTGCAACAACAATCTTGACTTCTTTTTGTTTCTACTCCGTTATAACAATATTCATATACATAGAAATTATCTTCAGTAAACTGTTAACAGCTAATAAAAAATTCAAGAGAGTATCCTAAAATATCACTCGTTTCAGATTATTCATTGAACTGGTGTTCGGAAAACGCGCCCCAACGGGCTGAACGTCAGTATTTTGTTAATATATGAATACATTACAACAAGTTCGAGGAAACAGTTTCTTGCTAAATTAAAATCTCTCACGGGTGAATTAAAACTGGAAAGTTTTTAAGCTTACTAGGCGTACCCGCTTAATGATATTAAACTGTTGATTTATAAACAACATCGGCGTGAAATATGGGGTTTCTCTGCTAGTTTAGTCGTTCTTATGGAGAAATGGAATCTATGGTAGAAGTTGTTCGATAAAAATGAATAAATCATTTTCTATGTAAGCAACCTTCTACGGTTTTATCCTTTTAACTAAAATTAAACCTAGAAACCATTCCATGAAAAATACTAATTCATATATTCTATACAATGAAAGGCCGTGTGGCCGGCCGAGAATAGCACCACCTCATTTCTACCCGTGGGTGTCGTAGAAGGCGATAGAGGGATATTGACCAGAGGATGGGCAGCAGCGTCCTTCTGAGTACCATAACACCTACTGCGATCGCCAACATGCATCGGCCAAGCATGGCGATTACCTATGCCCAGCATTGGGCGCTTAAAGGTTGACATGATGATGATGATGCAAAGAAAAGTGTTATTGTAAATTATTTTTGTGTTCACATTCTACTTGCCTCATGGAGGAGGCTTATGTCCAACAGTGGACCTTTAGTAAGCTGAAGTGATGATTTTGATGATGATGCTACTTGCCGTGTTTGGAAAAAAATTGACAACTATAATCATACTTCGTCGAAAAAGAAGCTAAGTAATAAAATGAAAATCCAATACTTCCAGTCTAAAGTACAAACTGACTCTCCGTTTAGAACCTTTCCAAATACAAAAACTTTTCTAATTCCACCTTACAAATTCAAAGTGGATTCGTACATGCAAAACTCATAGCTCAAACACTATATAAATTCAGTTTTTCAGTCTGTTTAGTAGGTGTGGTGTGTACGCTAGTTTATAAGACCGGCGGGGTTCGGGCGGTGCGGCGCGGCCCAGACCGTGCCGTATCTGTCATCTCCCGAGCGCAAACACGCCGTTACCTCGGCTCATTTTATTAGGGGCCCGTGCCGACAAGCCGAAACCACTAACGCGATGCGCTAATAAAATTGAATCAGCCTTCTTTCTACTTCGGAAGCCGGAATAGTAATGGAATAAGATGGTTTAATTTTTTTGTAGAGTTTTCATGTTGAGTTGTTTGAGGTATTTTTTCTTTATTCTGTTGTTAAAGATAGTTGTTTTTGGAAAATTTTATGACCGACTTGTAGCAATTTTCAAAACTAAATACATTTAGCGCTACATGTAATTGGAACATGACTGCATCCTTGTCAAATTGTTTGAAATTGACAGAAACAAATGGTGTTTTAAATACCTACGTTTAGTACTAAATACGTTCAGAGATTTCTGATGCAGGTGGACCTTAAAGCTTCACAGGTACCTACCTACGACCTTTGTTGTGCAAAACGGAAAGATAAAAGCAGAAAAGATTAAATTATTATAGTGCATATTTGTTTTTTCTGTTTTATTCTTAATAATTTATCTACCTAAATAAATAAAAATTAATGGTGATATGTGGTGTTGCGTCATCTATGCGTTCCAAAACCATTGATCAGATTATGATGAAAATTTGATGGATGGTTTGCGTACGCCCGTGAAGGCTCCTGGGTTCCAATAAGAGAAAAAATACTAAAGTTTACTCATTTACTACTCAGGCACCTACTACCTTCTACTTTCCTAGTCGAACAGAAGATGCACTATTATATAATACGGAATATTTCTATTAATCATTCCAATCTATCCTGATTTACGAGATCTCCTGTATCTTCTCAAACACAGAGTGTCGGTTTGCTTAGATATAGGGAGACAGTGCCTACATGCATATGAGATGATGAAGACTGACTTGCTATCTATTCAGAGCTATATCTAAGGCAGCTTTCAATGGATATGTATTTGTGACGTCATTTGTACCTACAACTCTACAAAGTTACTGTAGGAGGCAATGGCAATATTCAAAACTAGGTTCTGCTCGCGACTTCGTCCGCGTAAGAGGCAAGCGTACAGAGACCTATACATCAAGCTACAACAATCTGTCAAATTTCTTTGACAGATTTTCAAGTTTAATGCAAATACATAACGTTCAAATTCAGTTGGGAAAATTTGTCAGTTCGACATGGCTTGATGTGTGTGTACCATAAAAATTAAGCACTCAGCAATAGAGTAGCTTTTCATAAGTGTAAAAATGTTTGTGATCGGACCTGTAGTGCAATTCTGTAAGAATTCACCCGCGAATGCGAATCCTATCTCATTTCCGATTTCACTTACCAAGTGAAAAGCATTTGGTATTCGCTAAAATAAAACGAAATAATGGTTCGTTTTACCTATGTTCTCACTTAGTGGCACTAGTGTAGTTTCCGTCGAGTTACAGAGTACCTAAAACAGTTTTCACCGCGGAATCAGAAGTGAGAACTGGAGTGACTTCTTACAGAATAACATAGCAGTACTCCCGGAGATCACTTCTTACAAATAAAAAAACAGAAAAAATTACCTCTTTATAATAGGTATTAGTACAGTTGAAAACCTTTGGTATATTCATTAAAGTGACGTCACTCCAATGAAGGTCTGTCATAGCCATGCAAACGTATCGCCATCCACAACTATTGTACAGAGAATTGTAGGTCCTACCTACTAACGCCAAGTGAGCGTTTCTAAAACTAATCAAGTGCGACAAATGTATGAGAAGAATGCCTACCGAGTAACAAGTTACTATACCTTTTCTTAGGTAGAATAGCTACAATTTATCTGTGCTATGGGTGCAGGTAGAATCTACAAAGAAAGCAATCCTAATAATTTAGCTTTTTCATACTCGAACATTAACATAATGCGTGTTAGTTGCGAGTGCGAAACACATGACCTTTTGAAGGGACAGCGCGAAAAAGGTCAGTGTATGTCCTTTTAGGGCACTTCTCACACGTGTGCTAATGGGAATGTATTATACTTGTTTTTCCTGCGGCATCGCTTTGATAAAGAGTCTATAAATATAGAGTTATAACACAAATGCTCAACGCTCCGATGACATAGACGGGTATTACCTCTATGCATAGTTATATACTTTATACTTATATATACTACATATACATACATTGTTTTTTATCACTTTAGTACATATTATAAAACAAAGTCCCCGCCGCGTCTGCCCCTATGTATGCTTAGATCTTTAAAACTACGCAACGGATTTTGATGCGGGTTTATTTAATAGATAGAGTGATTCAAGAGGCAAACGGGCAAAGCCGCAAGCTAATTGGTTTACAGGCAAAAATATTCATATTTCTACTATACTCACAATATTTTATTGACATTTACCTAACTCGAGCACGTAGGTATACCTAGTACCTACGTACTAAAGATAAAAAATTAACATAAACAAATAAATTGTTAGTGTAGTAGACAGATGAATATTTTTGCCTGTAAACGAATTAGCTTGTTCGACCGTACATACGAGTACTAATCCATACTTTATTATTTTAATATTATAAATGCGAAAGTAAAGAAAGCGTGACAGACAGCACGCTTTCACGATGAAACGGCTGAACTGATTTGGATGAAATTTGTTATGAAGATAGCTTGAACCCTGATGAAGGACATAGGCTACTGTATAATCCGCAACTTTGCATGCATCCGCGATAACCGACATTCACGCAGAGGACGTCGCGGGCAAAAGCTAGTACGTAATATCCGTCCGAACTCACTACAGTTAATAAAGATTGGAAGTAGGATAATTAGTTTACAATCTCAAATTACACTTCACATTTTTATCTTAATATATTTTTTTTTTTTTTATCATTTGATAGGCATACGTTTGACCACTATCTCACCTGATGGGAAGCGATGATGCGATCTAAGATGGAGCACGCTTGCCTAGAAGTAACCTATTCACTCTTGACTTAAAGACTCCCGGGTTGTAGCTATCAGGAAACACAGACTCAGGCAGGGAATTCCACTCATTAGCAGTACGCACAATGAATGTGTTCCCAAAACGTTTTGTGCGTGTGGGTGGGATGTCCACCATGTACCGGTGGCGCATCGCCGTAAGTCTTGTGGTCCGAAGATGGGATAATAGTTATAGGTTATTTATTTTCCTAATTGAATATGAACCTTTCTTTTGTAATTAAGTTGAAAATCTATCAAAGAAATTTGACAGATTGTAGTAACTTGATGTGCTGGCCTCTATACATACCTACATCAATGACTCAAGGTACCGTCATGTACTGATGTGACTATAAGGCAACAAGGCTGCTTTATAAAAGTATTCCAATTTTATATTAGCAAGAACATGGCAGCATACAAGAAAATACACCAAAGGAAAAGTAATGTTTAAGTTATATTAACATAGTTACCTACACGGCCTGAAATATGCGGCTACACAAAGGTTCCGTGAAAAATGTCGTACTCTTAAGAGAATGAAAAATATTGGCAACTCATTGTACTCGCGTTATCTGTGGACCGGTTTATATTTTATTTCGTTTTATGCGACATCGATCTTTTATAAACCAACTGGATTTGTATTTCATTTTATAGAAAAGATGTTTAATAAAAAGAAATAAAATTATCTTAATATTTATTTATTTATTTATAAGAAGTGTAGGTACATACTGCAAAATAAACTGTATGCTATGAATAAGAATAATCATCCTTCAGGATTTAAATACGATGATATTGGTGCCAATTCTGTTGTACAATACACAAACTTATTTTAAGCTATTTATATCTCTTTCTCTCCTATAAAACAAGAAAGAGACAGATATTAATTAATACTCGTAAGAGTCAATTTAAGTTCATACAATTACAGTTTTCATGTCAAAACATGAAAAAAACACAGCTACTTAGTTCTTATCTGTTGCCGTCCTTTTCTTCAGCTGCCTGGCAGTAAGAGATTCTAATTGTCTAATTTTAGTTTAATTTGTGATCAGCGCCATTATCTAAAAAAAAAAACTTGTCGGGTCGGGGGACCCCCGTAAGTAATGAAGTTACTTACGTACGTGTCTGTACAAAAACAAAAAAAAATACAAAAAATATTATAATAATAATAATATATATATACAGAGTGTGTTCATTTGTTTGTGACAGGACTCGATACACGCACACATACACACACGCATTTTGTTACGTGACGATTTCTACTAATTCACACTACCCGTAAGCCGCGTTAAGGAACTTCGTTCCAAAAACCATTAAATAAGTGAACAAAGTGTGTAGTATTCGTAAGTATGCTAATCGCAACATACTACAAACATACACAACGCATCATGTAAAGTGATGAGTACCAATAAAAAGTGCAAGCAAATAATAATCACCAACATGTAAATTTAAAAATAAAAACAACTAAAAGAAAATACGATACGAAAATGAGACGCTGAAGAAGTATCCCTGGAGGCGTCAAAGCGCGATACGCCACTGCAGTCAACTGCACGACTGAGCTCACAAACGCAGTATGACGTTTCATTCTGTCTTAGCCGTCACTGCCACATCCAGTGCTTGGGTCACATAATTTTTTGACGTATCGTTCCCCTGAGTGTACACCTTTTTTCTTTGTCTTCCACTCCAAGCAAATAGGGTTGCTTGTTCTCTTCTCTGATTTTATCAATTTCCTTTGGCGGATTTTTGTTAAAATACCATCCCATCCCTTTGTTGTTCTTTTGCAAACAAGTGATTTTAAGAATAATTAAAATCATATATTTTAGTGTGCTGGAAACAGAAACCGCTCACAAATGTGTTTCTGAATAAATCTACAAAACGGTAACAAATTCTGAATATCTCCCAAATTCCACAGAATAAAAAAGCAAACTAACAATAAATCGATATGTTTGTGTTGGTGTACGCGAGGTATCTGCTGATCAGCAATTATCCGATGGTTAAGTGTACACAGCTCAACCCTGCTAGAGCCGATTGCGATCAAGAGCGGCTCCGTGGAAATGAGAACGGGCGGCCGGGGACCGCACAGATAAAAACTTTCACTTTTTCCGACAACACTCCGCGGCGACATTCGCTGGCGACAATAACGCCGGCTGCGGACGCCCTTATTACGTTATTGTTTGCGTAATTGTGATAAACAAGTTTCGTCATAAATGTGGAGGTGTCACTTCTTACTATATTGACCGCAAGAAATTGTACAAAAACAGTGTATGTAATCTCCAAATCCAATAACTCCGCACTGATCTTTTTTGCACGTCTACTAAATGCTTTATAGACAGCTTTCGTATTTAAATCTTGAGAATAAATCTGGAATTATGAAAATATCAATATCTGCTTCCGCCGGCGTACTCTACCCGAGTCTTCTTAAGGTGATAAGTGGAGCTTTCGCACCGAGCGCGGGTGGTTTACCGCGGTGGCAGTTTTATTTACGATCCAGAGCAATATCTGGAGAAGGCAGCGTCGGGTATACTAATATCGGTCGTGTGGGCGCAACCGATAGCCGCTCGATAGAATAATATGACGGGCGCGCGACCGGCCCGCTGGCACGTAGGCAATAAGCCGCCGGCAGAGAGCCAGCGAGCCGCCCGGAAAAATAAGATTGCACCCGGACGCTTCTGACCCACCGCGCGTGCTTCCACATGCCCGGCGCTGCCCGACACTGCCCGCCGCTGCCCCACACTGCCCCACAATGCACGGCCGAGCTCCCAGGGTTGTCTACGTACTCCACATTCTTGTAACAAACAACTATCTTGTTACTGAAGAAAAATTTTAAGCTTCGGATAACGATCAAATACTTTTTAAAATTAAAGATTACAAACACGGACTAGAATAAAAAGAAGGACTCCGCGCCACGCATATCGAAAGTGAAGCATCCTAAGTAAGCCGGACCGTTTGTCTAATATGCCTCACGCACACATTTACATCATAGTGACGGACTAGAAAAAAAAAAACGCCGAAAGTACCGACTACCGACCGTACCGAATTATGCGTGCGTCTCGGTGTACTTCAGATGCTTCACTTTTGATATGCGTGGCGTGGAGTCCTTCTTTTTTTTCTAGTCCGTGATTACAAATTATGTTTCGAGTTATATACTATTTTACTAAACTAATACCAAGTCCTCCTAACTAAATCACCCATAAAATAAAGTACCTAAACCTATTCCAATAACTAACCCAGATCTAATATCAGAAATATATTCAGTGCCAAAAACCCAATTGTAAGACATGAGAAAATGAGCCAAGTCAAACTTTCACATTTTACACCCGTACGTGGGCAATGTTACTAACGTGTAACATATTCAAAAAGAAAACGTCCCGCCGAGGCGCGCCTTGTTTCATTTTACGATCTTATCGAAATAATCCGATCTCGCTTGTTATTTACTGCCGCCTTCCCTCGATTCCGGCTCTCACGCCAAACGTGACTGCCAACCGCAAATAATTATCGACCTTATTCCCATAACATTCGACGCTAAATGCGTTATCCTAATCCGCCGGCACGACTCCTTACACTCTCGACTTTATCCAGGAAACGACGCACGACCCGAGAGCGATTTAGAAAAGTACATACAGTCGGACTTAGTTCACGGGAAATATAATTCATTTTCGGAAGTTTCTTTGAAGCGCATACGATCTTTCTCGCTGAATGGTTTCCGTAGACGTACCTCGAGAGATTGAGAGGAAAAATCTAGGTGTTTTATTTCACATGAGACTGCGGTTGTGAAGCCAGGCGCGCTATCACAATAAACACTTTGCGGTCGCGGCGGTCGTGTAAATTATTCATAGGCCAAAGGTTTGTGACAAGTCTTGGAATAGATACTGCCAATAAGGATGCTTCCATCTAAGTGTAGTCTCGGATAGAGAAAGAACTATCTTACATTGAAAGCAATGCCGTAGCTAGGTACTAACCTAGCTACGGCATTGCTTTCAATGTGAGAATATCTTGAACTTTGGAGTGAATTTATTTTCACTACAATTTGTTATTTTTTACCAAACTAGAATTTAGGCACATACTTATTGGAATATTTAATTTACATTATACAATCGTTTTTTTTCAAACTGCGACATTATTAAAAAAAGACAATAAATCAAACCCGTGTCCGTAATAATTAGCACTAAAATGACCGCTTTTACCTTTACAAACAAGACAAGAAAACAACCTAATTCTGCTGACACATACACATAACAATAACGTACTCAGGGAATAACCCTCTGTGCCTCCACCACACTATGAAAATACTATTATTTCAGTGTGTGTGACGTCACTGTCCTACAACGTGTTGCAGCAACTCCGTCTACGTGACACCGAGCCGAGGTCGGTTACTTTTTGAGCTGAAACAAGAACAAAGCGCACTGGTCTAATGCTAAGTCGAAAAATTCAATATGGCAGTTGCAAGACTCGAGTCTCTTGCCACTACACGTCTGGAAGCACCTAATAAGCGTGGACGAGAATGAAGTAAAAATTCCCGCCATTGTCATTCTAGCGGCGTACCACTGGTAATGAGCTAAGTTCGCCGTAACGCCTCGTAACTTACATACCAATCGGTGGGCTCCTTACCACCCGACCTCCATTGGTAATCTTGCCACAAACATGGAAAACAGGAAACTTCTGGTCATGTTTCGTACTGGATTTGAAGGCTATTAGTTTGGTTGGAAACTTTTTTGTAACTTTTTAAATTCATTTACAGAACTGGTTTTTTCGGTGCTTCACCTGTATTTTTCTATCTTGAACTTTTCGAAATTTAAAGGTGGTTTCGTCCGTTACAGTTGAAAGTTTATAATCATGTATTTCATGTATTTATGTCCTAACCTGAATTAATGTTACCGAATCGCGGTAATGAAATCTTAGCAGAGTGAAGTTAAACGTAGTTCGTAATTTTCGCCCACAGAGAATTTTTTAACGATTAACATGACCTCTATTGACTCTACTTACATCAATGTGTCTTAGATTTTTGTACGCAAAATTTAATCAATTTCAAAAGGCGCTAAATTCATTTTTACTACAAAAATTTCCTTCATTTAAGTAAAATACAAAATTATTTTCGTTATTTCAAGGAAAAGCTAAATATGTAAAATCTAAATTGGTCCGGGACGGTCTGAGACATAGACAACACAACGTAGATTTTAAAGGACCTACTTTTCTAGTCTGGGAACCGAAAAACATTTAGCATAAAACTACTACGTGATATGTGTATTTACTACAGCTAATTTCACTAAAAGCTGTCGTTGTACACAACAAACCGAATACATTTTCTATGACCAGACCACAATCTAGGTAACTAGCCAGCTTTCGATGCAGACAGCCACCAGTTTCTTTTGAGGCCTGGCCGCCGACTTTGTAAATGGAATTTGCAAGTAATTTCGCCACCACCCTGCCCCTTCGTCCCCCGCCTTTGCCTTGCTCTCTTGTCTCCGCGTGTCGCTTCCATTACAAATTGTGTTGGAATAAAAATATGGCCAGATTTATAGAGAGTGGTTGAAACTGTGACGAAGGTGTTGTGGGTGTGGCTGATTATGTTGAAGTTGTAACCTTAAAAAGAATAGGTACTGCGCTGCAATTTATAAAGGTGCATGATCAGAAAATAGTTCGGTTTATAATTAAATAATACATTATTTTAACAAACATTTAATTCAGATTAGGTCCATATTCTTGTTAGTAATCTAAAGACTTCCACCGATCTGCAAAAACACCCAGTATAGTGTTGGAACTCCTGGAACGCGAGTGAGTAGGGAGGCGCATTTTTTTCGTAACCCGCGCCATGACGCACTGTAACGCCATGGCAGCCCCAACAGTACCCTGAGTGCATTTTATATTGGACACGCAGGTCGCTGTACGCTCGCTGCGAATAACTGACCCACAGGTTGCAAAAAGATTGGCAATACGCTTCAAAAAGCGTTATTTTAACCGAATTTGTGTACCGGTTTAAGATTATCTTTTTTTTTCTCTTAATTTTTTAGGGACTTTTATCCTTATAAGGCATGTCAGCCCCATCATAACCTAATATATGTTTAAACAAACTACTTGCAATATACAAGATTTAACATACTTAATACAAAAACTGGAGTCATCGTCATAATGCTGTCTCATAGATAATTTTAGCGGCGTCACTTTCTGGACTTCTGAGGAATTCAAGGAAAGTACCCATATCATATTTATTGATCTTGCGCAATTCTGTTAATGTCTGGTTCTTGACACATTCCACCAAAAAATGCTAGACATCATCAACAACCCACACTTCACAATTTGGGGAATCAACTTTTCTCTTCAGGTGGCCAAATCTCTTGGTGGGATAGTGTCCAGAACGTAGTCTAAAAGCCGCTACCATGTGCGTTCTACTCATTTTAGAGTGTATAAACCACAGAATGCGAGGAGGCTGACTTTGTATAACTCTTTACCAAATCCCCTTGACTTTACTAACGCTTTGAAAGTACTGATCCCATTTTTTAAAATAATTAAGAATATATCTAAAATAAAAACAAATGAATACCATAAAGTACTCACAAGAATTGATGTATAAACATGTGAGCTCGTATCAGTACCAATCTCACGCACACATGACCAACAAGTCTTACGGTGACGTCATCTGACGGTTACGCGTCTGACGCTCGAAGTCTCAGCTAGCCCCGCTTTATGCATCAATCATTAATTGACCTTGTCAAAATTTTACAAAGTTACTTTCGCGCTAAGTTAAGTTAGTTAGGTCGCAGGTAACCAGTGGATGCAAGCGGCAACGCTCGTTGTGGCGTTCTATGGGGGAGGCCTATGTTCAACAGTGGAAGTTTTTTGGCTGATGATGACGGTGACATTAAAACTACTGCCATTACTCTAACGTACTTATCGAAAGTAAAGACTTTTATATGTAGAGTAAAATACGTTTTATACACGTAATATATTCTTATTAATACTCATCGAAATTATTAATCACATCGAAGATCCAACTTTAAATAACAACCTCTGCACCTTTACAATTTAACATTTTAACAAACCACTCTATATAGTTGGGATTCGTTCACGGAAAGAAGTGGGCGTGTAATAGGAAATGTTCCGCATATTGACTCCGGCGACGTTCCCGAGATCTCTAAACAATGACACACGGATCCAACTTACACCATACAACATGCATTGATTCTTAATCAAAGTCAAATCACTTTTGGTTTTGATTAGAAAATGGAATTGAAGTTGTTTGTAGACGGTTTTTCATTTAAAAATGGGAATTATTATTAAACGTTTAGTTTCCCATTAGTAGGATAAGATGACATTTATCAGCTGCATTGGTAACGACGGATTATATCTGGCCTATGACTAAAATTTCCAATGTACAATGACCATATTATAATTATTTGTATCGACGCAAACAGACAGTTCTTTCTACTGATCTTAAATGATACTAAGGACATGAGGAACCTTGAGTGTCTGGGTGCATCGGCTGATTTATCTTCATTGGTATATTTACTACAACACAAAGCATCTGCTTTCAAAATATTGACCGTTGTTTGTAGCTTGACATTGCGCAGGCTTGTGCCTATACATTGCAGCTTGCATCGCAACTATCCTATATTACTGTCCGAAAGAGAATCTTTATTATTATTTAAGTCTTAAATCGCCGATCCGCCTTGACCAAGTGATCAATGCTCGTGTCTGTATGAGAAGAGTCGTTGACCTGCAGTGGTACAGTAATAGGCTGATAGTATGTGTCTTGCCAGTGTTGACTTACCGCACAGAAACGGGGTCCTTAATTGCTGGCCTCCTATAGAAGCTCAGAGTCACGCAGCAACCCATGGAGAGGGCTATCCTCGAAGTGTCTTTGCGCGATAAAATTCGAAACGAGGAAATTCGCCAAAGAACTAACGTCAATCACGTAGCTCTCAGAATACGCAAGTTGAAGTGGCAATGGGCAGGACCCATCGCTCAAAGAAACAATAACCGATGGGGAAGAAAGGTTCTCGAGTGGCGACCACGAATAAGAAGACGCAGCGTTGGTAGGCCTCCCACCAGATGGACCGATGACATCATCAAGGTCCCGGGTAACCGGTGGATTCAACTTCGGGAGGCCTTTGTTCAACAGTGGACGTCTTCCGGTTGATGATGATGATGATTATTATGGTACTTAGCGATTGACAAGACGGACTGCGGACAAGTGCACCACTTTTCTTTGTGGTGCACTTGTTGGTAGTCCGTCTTGTTCTCTGTTCTTCAACAGTGATTATTACGTGAAAATAATATGAAAATCATAGGTACGGTTGGTAAGGTTCACTATCTTCCTCTTCCACATTAATGAACCCAACCAAAATCACATTACAAGTAGCAACTAGAATTTATTGTGTCTCATGTTTATTCCCTATTGTTTGCGACTTGGAGTCGTTTAATGAATAAATCTTAGGAGTGAATTTAAAACAATTCACTTCCGCGTGGTTCTTGGACAATTTCTTCTGATTTGCATCTTTCCAACAATGTAGAATTATGGTACAGCTTGGGAATAAACCTTTGTAAGGAATTGGAATCAGTTTATTTTGAAAATGGTTACTTTTTGTGTTAGATAGAATACTGTTCTTGTGTGGACAATACTTTCCTTTGTAAGGCCGGCTACGGTGCTCCACCGACCGTCAGTGCATACGTTCGGCCCTGAAGGTACGCATTAACCGACCGTCATTTTGTATCATTCAGTGCTCTCCTGACCAACAAACTGAATGGAATCATACACTCACACACGTATATTTTTTTTTATGTTTAAACATCCGTACGGTCGGTCCTCTGATCGGTGCAGCACTGAACGCGTTCTAAACTTGCTTCTGAGCTGGGTGTTTAAAGCATAGTTAGAACATTTAAAACAAAAGTCGAAATTTTGCATCTCTCAAACTATTCAAGACTATTAATTGAATAATTGAAAAAGAAATAGATTTTAAACTTTTTCGAGATTCGTTCTCTTTGGTTAGTTAGTTTTGTATAGAGGTACAGAGAACGACTCAGAAACAAGAAAAGCACAAACAGTATGTAAGAATTCTTACATTATTATTGTGACATGTTTATTTAGCACTAGCTGACCTGACAGACGTTGTCCTGTCAATTGATTTTTAAATTTTCTCACCGTATATACCTTCCCTGGACTTCTACAATAATATTTCAAGACTAAAATTTGCCAAATCGGTCCAGTCGTTCTCGAATTTTTGCGAGACTAACAAACAACGATGAATTTTTATTATATAGAATATTAAAACTGCAGGAAACAATAACAACATTTTATGGAAAAGAAAATGTCTTTCATATGAATAGAAGTCTACTGTGTGTGAATTTAAATCCAACTTCATGGACAATTAAACATATAGCTTATTTCTTTACGTCATATAGGAGGGAAACAAGATTTATTTGATGTTATGACAAATGTGAGAAGATATCATTTCAATCGCTGTAAACCTACATAAAATGCAGTAGTTAGTAGAGGTAAATATGTCGCTAGGTTACAGCATGTTCTTACTATATTTAGAAAAAGCGACCGCAAACAGCAATGAACGTGACAGTTGTGGTCCAAATGAATTATGAAGTAGGTAGGGTATCACGAAATAAAAGAAGGAACGTAATGAATCAAATATGTCTACAAAATGACCTAAAACCAAACACTCTTAATGAAACCTGCTAAGTATAATCTAACCCTTAAAAAGTCAAACTCACAAAAAAAACCAGGCAGCTAATAATCCATGCTTCTAATATATAAAGCACAATGTAATATCCGAATAAAAAAAGTAAAAGTAGCAACCTCTGTAGACATAAGCTTTGAAAGATAAACAGATTTTGATGAGCCCGCCAAAGCGGGAAGATAATTCGAAAATCGCTACCGCTGCTTGGTTAAAGCAAAGTTAAAATTGGAAAACCGTCTTGATGATCCGAGAAATACCTCCGGGCGAACTTTGACTTCAGAACCTTTGAAAACTGTAAAGCTGATCTACACGATAGACGTTATTGGAGAGTGTTTATGTTAACCCTTATCAATATATCTTTACGAACTACTTACTGGTCTGTAACAAGCTTATAGATCAACCGTGATACGGAAGCGAAACTTGCCTACTACAATATGTTTGAGACTTTGTATTGCGTAGAAAACTCCGATGCAAACTTTTAAAATATTGGATAGAATAATATACTTAGTTTAGTTCCAAACCGAGTTTATCTAAAAAAAAAACAATTCCACGTTACCTTTTTCTATTCTCTAATACATGTTCTATTCTACATTTAAAGTGCCTGTGAAAAGGATTTCCTAGGGTAAAAGTTTAAATAAGTTTAGGCGAGTTTCTCAGACCCCTTTTACGAGTGCGAAAGGGCAAAGAAGGCAAATGTTTATTCAAAGATTTTATAGATTCTGTGAAGTGAAAGGGAGACGAAACTAAAGTTCATAGATCAGTTGAGTGAAGAGTACTTGTACTTACCGATATATGCGTATACACGTGTAAGTAAGTATATGTGTAGTTGTGTACGCGTACTTACAACATACACACGTAGGCATAGATTGTAAACCTTTGGGAAATTGTGCTAAGCAAAGTTTCTCGATACTGCTCTCATCTTTATGATCGTTTGACGTAGTAACGAAAAATTGATAACGACTTTAACTTAACTTTTCATTTTCCAAATTATATGACGAAACTTCACTATTTTATAGGTATAAAAAGACCGTGATGCCACAATCAACATCCCAACTTTCTTGACACAAATTACGACGGATATAATTTAATCTTCCCGAACTTCGTTAATTTTATTTTTCCTTTGAATTAATTTAAAAATTCCTGCTGAGATCCTGGCAGTTATCGAACTCGGGACGTCGGAAACTTTCAACACTAGTAATATTAGCGAAGTCATTTCGAGAATTTCCGACTTTAGAATCTAGGATTGCAGAAGTTAATTCTTTCACACGTTAGACGAAATCTACTTACATAACGGCTTAGTTTACACAATTTGAATAACAAAAGTTGAGATAGATATCTCAAAAAGTGATTGAATTCGCGTCCGGGAATACGATAAGCACTTAAGTTTGGGTTATTCAATTCGGGGCTCTATTCTGCTAACGTTTTTACGTGCCGCTTTACGCGGCAGTAATGCGAAACAATATCGTAAACGTAGTGCGTCGTTGAGAATCAAAGCTATAAACTGTACGTCGGTAGCAAATCGGTGAACGTGTCGTGGAGCAGGGAGACAGTAAGAAGGCTTTAGGACAAGCGACGTGCGACAAAGTTTTTATTTCCCCGGGGACACACCGATCGTAGTGCCGCCCAGGTGCTCCCCGCACCGATGGAAACCTATATTATTTGTTTGAACGAAACTTTCTGGTCTCGCGTGAGATAAGTAAATTATGTTTGCGTCCCGAACGCCGCGTTGTATTCAATGTCTCGCACCGTGATTTGCTTATTTAAACTATAAATATTTGTTTGCAAAAGTTCGTCGCATTAAAGTTTTCCAAACTAAATTAACTCGCGAATACTAACCCCGGCATTATGTGTTCTGGTTTCTCGATTAGCAATTATATGGTTAGTCAGAAATCACTTTGAACAGGGAGCGCCTCTAAACAAATGGAAATAATGTTATATCAAACAAAGCAAAGAATTATAAAGATATCCGGAATTCTTCCCATATACAACCAAAGTAAAAATGAAAAAAGTTCTCAAAGAATGCGAGCAATAAAAAATTATACAAACGATCGTCATACATTACCGATATTAAGCGTTGATGAAACTGTTTTAGCGGTTCCGCGCACTCCAGATATTCAACGAAATATTGCTTAAATAAAATATACAGACTGCAAATTATTCCGACATAAAGAACCTTGAGAGGTTTATGGTTATACCATATAATCGCAATTTAGGAGTGCGAGTGTTGGTATAAATTTGAAATACGATAGAACTCCTGGCTGACACGACGTTCAATTCAACTGTGGGTTATAATTTCGCAACTGCAACTTTATTTCTTTTGTACGGCTGGTCCGTGGATGGGTGACCTTCATTTTCATACCGGGACTTGGAAAGACCAAAAAGCCATTAGTCCCGGCTATCATTCGTAGATCTTTGCCAGTTTCGCTATGAGTAGTCAGAAGCCAAATGATCTGATAACCACTTTTACCTATATATCGTGTTATCCAGTGACTAGCCGACCCCAATATTTTTAAGAAAAGACTAAACAGATGATTAGTTTTATTTCGTTTGTATATGAAAGACAAATGAATTAACATCTGGTAGATCTCTTGTGCTACATACGATTTTAGCTACATGTATGTAAATTCATACATACAGTTCTTCAACAAACAAAAGTCGATCATCTGGCCGAGCCCTTAATAACAGATCATTTACATAACACACACATCTGATGCGTACCTACAGTCCCAACATTAATACTTACAAAGCAAAATGCAAAGTAACAAAAGTTACCATCACATTGTTCACGCGCTCGTTACGAACTCCAATCGAATTGGTAGCTAGAAGAGAATGTTTCGAGCCAAATGTGCCTGGAAGGCTGATGAATCTAATTTTTGTGTCGGGGCGCAGCGGCGCGTTTCTTATGAAAATTATGCCCCATTCGAAGGCGCGGAACAAGTTGAGAAGTTGAAATAAACTGTCCCGCCGTGACTGGCACACTGATCGGTGAGCCGAGCGTGCGGAACGCGGCGATTCGAACGCTTATTTAAATTTCGTTTACATTGTTACCGCGACGTGTGAAGCGTTCGCTGCTATTGGGTCAAATTAAAACAAGAGGTCAAAAGGCCTGATAAAAAGTTCCGAATACTTGAAAAGGTAAAAGTATCACAAACGAACGAACACTGTTATTAAGAGTTCTCCTAGCAAAAAATATACTCAAATAGATTTGTATTTTCTTCCTATTCTAATAAATCAGGAATACCTAGTATAACTTCGTATTTTCCAAACTTACAAAATGTTAGAAAACTCTCCTAAATTCTCGGATAGAATTCGTTTCGCTGAATTTCCACTATTCCCACTAAATGTTGTAATTCTTATTAAATCCAAACAGGCGCTGTGCAGTGAAGCAGACAGACCGCGAACATGCCATTATCACCGAGGCGAACAAAAGGATGAAAACAGGTGGCCCCACCTGAGTGGAGTGAACCGTACAACCGCTGATAACGAGATGAAAACATGCCAATGATGGCTCCATACAGGACGAGAAAATAGGTACGCAAACATCTTGGCTTAAATGCTTTAAAAAACACAAAGTTCAAAATTAAAGTTTCATTCATTTTAGATGGTACACGAAATCATTTAAATGTAGTTAAGAATGTTTCAATCAGACGCACCTTTTTTATTTTAATAATAATAATGTTTTTTTTTTTCATTTCACAATATAGAGGTACATACATTAAGGAAGGTATTAATACAATATAAAACACACATCATGATGATGTTGGAAACTGGTGCCTAAAGCAGAAGCCTGTATTTCGCTCCACCCCTCCTCCCCTACATTTTATGGGAAAATAACTGCCTAAAAGTCATAAGTATTATTAACAGAGTTAACCAGAATGGTTAGCTTGCAAGCTAACCATGGCCGGCACAAACAAAAACCTAGGCTTTATAATTCAGTACACCTAATAATTGTACATTATACATTGCTTAGCTTTCTGCTCACACCGCACACAAATCCAAGCAATTCACATAATTACGGGCAAAATAGGCGATTCGGCATGTGATTCACAAGCGGGCTATGTGTTAACGCGCTTTGCAGACAGAGCGCGGTACACGAATCGACCGCAGCTCACATGGGAAGAGTACATTTATTATGTCGAGTCACGGTACTCATTTGGGTATTAGAGATAAAATTAAAATTTACGCTTTGCCCAAAGCAATTTGTAACCGCCCGCTTTACTTCGCGCAGAAAATAGGCTTTGGTTTATCCTCGCTTTACATTAATTTTCATAAGTGGCTTACATTCAACGAATGCGGCTAAGGTCCGGTTAGTGGGAACGTCGCGACGGACTGGGGACGTCCTCCTGTCGCCTTTCACATTACACCACTGTGTTACCTATTTAGGTTTCGAGAATAAAAAGTTTTTTGTCGGACTGCTAGCTTACCTGTATTTTATGTGTGAAGGTCATTTGTTTGACAGAAATTCCCAATGTTTATTTTATTCTTAAATATTTCTGCGGCTTTGCACCTACCGTCTTTACATGTCTTGTTGTCTCGTTGTCTCTGCATTGTCAATGCATCACCCTAAGGTAGACTGGTAAAAAATGCCCAAGGCATTAAGTCCGCCTTTACTGTACAAAGGCGGACTTAATGCCTTGGGTATTTTTTACCAGTCTTTGTTTGTCAGTTTTTTACATTTTGTGTATAAAGTTTTAATAAATAAATAAATGGAATAGATAGAAGAATGCAAATGAAAACATTGTGATACGTATGCGTGTCCTTATTGTGTGTAGCCATAGGTACGAACGAAGAGTTTATGTACGGAGTATATCTAAATACAAACCAGTAACCTCACCCACCTTGGTCTTAAACGTCTATTAGTCAAAAGAAAGGACCGTAGAACAAGAAATGCCAAGACAATTTGTCAATGAGAATTCATTGTTGTTTGGTTTAGTGTAACCCGCTAGTGAGACTGATAAATGTCCTTTCAGAGTGCGCCGTCAGTCAAATCGCGGTTGCCTGCCCACAAGATATATTGTGGACCCAAGCCTCGTCCTTGTGGAACACCCGACCCTGGCGTTACTTTAAAATTAACCGTTTCAGTGATTATTTACTAAATAAGTACCTAATGTACCTTCTACAGAAATGTCGAACCGTAACGTTGAATACATAGTCTGGTTGAACTTTCTTGGGAGTTCAGCCGAATAAGTCGCACTGAAATGTTAAAAGACCGAAATTTACCCAAAGTTGTTCTTTTTATAACTTGCGGTAGCATGTCTACATTCTTCATTGCATACGTACCCAGCCGTAAGTATGTAGAAAATAATCGGTGATGGAACGTTATCTTTTTTTTTGTCAGTGACCAATATTATTTCACCCATCACAAAAATTCGTAGGTAGGTATACATTACACAAAAATCTAGTCTGTGTGCTATTTTACGTGTTACATTACAGGGTTGTACCACTTACCCATTTCAGGACAAAGGCCATAGGTTGATTGTCAATCAATCACCCGAAAATCGGCATCTGACACTTACCTCTTCCGTGGCTAAGCTTTAATTATTTCGTTGTAAGCATAAAACTATTCACTCACTTTGACGTGGGTAACATTTAATTTGCGAATGCTAACAGTTTTGGAAGCGTTCTCGACTTAGGACGACCGCAGCAAGCATCGGAGGCTGAACAAGAACAAACAAAGTAATTAAACACATCAAACGTTTGAAATTGAAACTGTGACTCAAAGCGCGGACGTAGCTGAGAAATGGCAATGGTCACGGTTCATATTATGAGCCAGCGGGATCACAAAGCATGTTATGATTAGACGAACTAAGAATGGTTAATAAAAAACCGCTCCATTACCGAAATCTGTGATCATTCGGTATTTGTTAGACAGCTTTGTCCAATCGCCGGTTCTGGGGTATAATGTTTGTAGCTAGGATCTATTAAGAATGCCCTTAACTTCTTGATACTTGAACACAAAAAAATATATAATTATTCCTAAATTAAATTTATAAAGCTTTAATTTCTTGAACACTCAATTAAGTTATTCATTATGCAGAAAAAAAACTACTTATACGGAACTCTTTTGAAACTGAAACTTGTATATTTGAAATCAAACCAATGAAAAAATAAATTACTTCACAGATAATTGTGGCGCAATTCTGTCAGAGCAAAAGATACGAAGAGGAGCTTAATGGTTTTAAACACTGTAAATACAGCTTGAACAGAAGCCGACCACAACAAACTTAACACACAGACGTATGAACAGTCACCAAAAGATATAAGTGACCATGGTCGTTTGATATAGTTGAAGTTTACTTCAGAAACCCATGGATATTTTCAAATACAATTTAATTTTATTATTGATATGTTTATTCTCTATTAATTTTATTTTATTTTATACAAAAACAACCATCGGTTTCTAAGTAAACTTCAACTATTTCCGAAGACCTGGATGCTTAACTCTTTTAATGACTGTACGTGTTGTGACCGGTTTTATTAGTACCTATCAACTCATTATGTGTGTAATATTGTCATTGAAAATGGGAACGTTAAACGTTAACTGGAAAGGTGCTTTGGACACGTTGTGCGTCCGCTGTTGTACGGCGCATATTTAAGACAAAAGACGACACTGTTGGTCCAGTGCCCGGGCGATTAGTTACTGCAATCGTAAGTTTGATTCCCGCAAGGAATAAATATGTGTATCGCCTACAGGTAATTGTTCTGTGTCTGGTTGTTTGTATATTATTGGTAAGCGCATGTAGAGCATACATTCCAAGTGTGGGTCAAAGTATTTATTAAAAAAAATCAGCAAAGTGCGAGTTGGACTCGCGTGGAGAGAGTTCCGTCCGTATGCCAATTACTGGAATTCTTATAGATTTTCCTGTAATCTACAAGCAATGAACTATATTTTGTATTTTTTTTCAAAATTTTAGGCTCAATAATTTCGGAGGTCAGGGGAGGGAATGGTCAATTTTCGTGTTTTTCCTTGAATAAAATCAAAACTATTCATTTCACAATAATAACAAAAATATATTAGAGATTCACATTACGAGCCCTTTCATTTGATATATGACACAGTAAGGTTTGCAAAGCTTTTTTTCAGTCTTTATTAATGCCACGAAAATTACCCTTATTTAAAAAAAATGCTTATTTACGTTGCACATCTGTGTTTGGGTCATAAGATTACACCATCCTACTAAACACCTGATTTGGTCCAGTTGATTCAGATCAAATTGGCTGTGACAGACGGACGGACAGACAGACGCATGAGTGATCCTATAAGGATTCTGTTTTTTTTTGTACGGAACCCTAAAAAGAAAAATGGGAATTTTGTTTATAGAGAAGGAAAACTAAGTCACAGTTAGTGGATTTTTAAGGCTTACGTAGTTCCTTAAAGTGTGATTTGTAAAATAAAGGTAAAAATACGATTGTATGTAATTAATATAAAGTTTCAAGTACATACATATAGCTGCAAAACACCTATCATTAGAAAATACGTTACAAAAATTGGACATTCGATAACCACGATTAGACTTAATGGCAACATTTGCACTATAAAATGAGGAGTCTGTGCCCACTCCACCCGCTTAGACTCGACCCGAAGAATAATACCTGAATATATCTGTTTTGGTAGGCCTAAAAACGTCGATGTATAGTCAGACAGAAAAGTGTTGATTTAACGCTTGCACCACAGAAAGTATAAAAATAATGTTTGGATAAATAAATCAATAATTAAACAAATAAGTACTTATCCTTTTATAATGTAATAAACGGTTTGTACTTTGTAGTAAAAATCACAGATATGTATTTTTTTTTTCATATACTTGCGTTTGGCCGCAACTACCTTGCGCCTAAGGTAGAGCACGCTTGCCTAGGAAATTTAGATTTAAGCTTTATTTAGAATTAAAATATCACTTTGCCTGACTGTGCAAATGGCACTGTAGTAAAACATTTTTCGGGTCGAGTTTAAGCGGGTGGAGTGGGCACGGACCCAAAATGACTACCTACTAGAATAGCAAAAATAGTAACAATTACCATTACGTATATCTTAATGATTAACATGATTAAATGTTTTAATAGTTCGAGTGTTAATAAAAAAGGACATATATTATGTAGATGTAGGTTTTTGTAAATAGATTAGCTAGCTAGCCTGTTGTTTACTTGTCCCATTGAGAGCGATGCGGAAGAGTTTTTTGATGCCCTGTGAGCCCTCGTTTGTACATAATTTACTTTATATTTATTTTTAAGCTTTTTATATATTTAATTCGGTTAAGTGGTTTGAAAATAAATAATTTTATATTACAACGCCCTATATAGGAAGTAAAGTCATGTGAGTATAAAAAATAATCTGAAATGTGCCGTGTTGGGTATCTAATAAAATGTATTCACATTTCAAATAAAAAAAAACGAAACCTACGACAAAAAAATGGAACTAAAAAAAATATGAAACAAGCAAATATTTCCATTATGACACGAGTACGTTTTTCACTTTTTTGTCAGTTTACTATGGTTTTATTCATGTAAACTTCACCGTGGATGTTAAAATAATATTTTTCTCATGGTAAGTACATTAGTTCTCGTTTAAACAAGGTTTTCAACTGCATATTTCGGCTGTGTTATCATTTAGGTACATGAATTTAATAAAACACTCTTTTACATTTTATGAATGCAGGAAATCCTTCTCACATTTCCTAATTCTTCTGTCTTTCCGTGAGTCAAAGCTGAGATTAGTGATTTTACAGTGAATGATAATTAAAGCGTGACTGGTAATTAGTGACTAGTAATTACACCACAAAAAAAATACGAAAAAGACAACCGCCTTCAAAAAACAAAAAATAATTTTAAGTTTTGTTTTGTTTGTTTTTTTGTATTGCCACTCACTTGCGAAAGTAATTTTTTACTTTTTGAAGGCGGTTGTCTTTTTCGTATTTTTTTTTTGTGGTGTACTTACCAGTCAGGATTTCCATGTGTGTCCTAGTAGAAAAAAATGATCCTAATAATTGGTATAATATGTAGTTCAAGTATATAGGTATTGTTGTGAAATATAGGTAGATTGTGAATACGAATAACGATGATCCTATTCGACTCTGCGGTCACCAATCCGCTTGCGTTGCTTTGTCGCTGCGGCAGTGGACTGCAATATACTGAGTTGATTGATTGATTGAATCTAGTCGGTCTATAAACCACACAAGACCACAAAGTAACAACGACTATATTTCTGCTTTTTTTTTCAATTCTACGATTATAAAAAGAATTCGTTTCGTAACATTTTTGATAACATCGACAACAACATTTTGTTTTTTTGATAACATTTTTTTATTCAAAATCTACTTCTATTGTGTTGACACCATTAAATAATAAACCCAAAACACATCGTCTCTAAAACACACTTTATACAAACCTTGAAAACCCGAATAATATACTTACTAATAATCTTAGATTATTGATAGGTCTCCGCGCGCTCCGACTAGATACCGCACTACCTAAAAACAATAGCTCCGTGAATGGGACAACTCAATATTGTAGTGTGTTTAAAAGAAATTGTAAGGAGGCTAGTGTGCCTGAAAAATTGTGTTTCCAACTGACAATTTCCACCTGACACATTGGTTACTACGAGACAGGCTCAGGTAAAATACTAAGTCAAAATTTTCATTTTGGTTTAGTATTTGTTACGCTACGCCTGCGGTATCTAGTAGTAGCGCATGGAGACCTATCAATAATCTAACTAAGCTAATAATATACTAAACTTAATACTTTGAAATGAATAAATAGTTCGTCAATTGGGTTGGCAAAAAGTGACGTCACATTTTACTGTTACCATACAAAATCTATAGAAGAATCGCGTTTTGACAGCTCATAAAAAGTATGTCATTTGATTAGTGGTATCAAGTATTCAATTGACTTAAAACTTTTAATTCCATACCCCCCTCTTCTTTTATAGCATTTTCATTAAAACTGGAGCCTAACAAAAGTAAGAATTCTCATTTCAAAATTTATTTATAAACAAAATTCAGACATAAAACATTTGTTCAGATGGCCAGTCCAGACATTTTATTGGGGCGAACTTTTAAGCCGCGGTCAGACATGCTCGAGAGGGCTCGCGGGATGGACCCACAGACATTTATAAAGCAATTGAACCACGCCCCGACGTCTTGACCGGTCATTGTGGAGAGAGAATAATTGTAATGAGCCTGTTTGGGCTAATGATTGTGGTAAGGGAATGTAGGTGGTGGATGGTATTAGAGATAATATGGGCGGGAAAGAACAGAGTTAATAAAATTAACTGTTAATTTACGCCTTTTTTAACACTATGCTTGTATTTAACATTTCAAGGGTCGTCATAGAAATGTTTTCAGTGTGATCTCATTCAGTGATTACTTAGTGATCTGAGGGAATGTATTTATTTTTGATCTTCTGATAATTGAAATCCAGAAACAATAGTTATCTACACGATCGTAAGGGACTTTTTAAGTGTTCAATTGCCTTATAAGTTCAGGAACCGCTGATCTATGCATAAGAATCGAAAACTGTCACTTGGTATTTATGGGGGAAAGTGTATAGACATTTAAGTGATAACCCTAAGTCTGGCGTAGGACATTCATAAGCTGCTGCTTTATCCATGATTTGAGTGATTAGAGGACAAATCCTCTTCGACCGACTGCTTAGGTTGATGGTCATCTAAATTTAATGTGTAATCCCTCAGCTTTGTAAGCTATAAAGCCATTAAGGGATAATTATAATAGGTACCTAGTGCAGTTGAATAGTTTATGAAATCGGTTTACAAAGTGACAGTGACAGTATACAGGCTGACTTTTACCACTGCGTATCATTCAAAAGGGTGAAATCTCAATAATTTTATCATCGTTATAATACTCGTATTAGCCTATTACCGGCCACTGCTGAACGTAGGCCTCCCCTAAAGATCGCCAACCAACCCGGTCTTGGGCACATCGCATTCATCTGCAGCCAGCCACCTTCTTTAATTCGTCGATCCATCGCGCCGCAGGGTGTACCACACAACGCATGCTCAAACACGGTTTCCACTCTAAATGTCTGTGACTTTAGTTCTCTGGCGAATGACTTCATTACGAATTTTAACCACCAGAGAAACCCAGATAATCGCTCTCTCCATAGCACGCTGAGCAACCTTGAATTTGTGGACCAGACCCACGGTGAGTGTCCAGGTTTCAGCTCCGTAAGTCATTACGGATAGGACTCACTGATTGCAGACCCTGGTCTTAAGGGATTGTTGGAACAACGATTTAAAGATATGACGTAGCTTCCCGAATGCTACCGAATTTTTTTCATATTTCAGGCAACGAAAATTTTCCTAAATTGCTCCATTGCGATCCTAGACTAACAGCAAAAAAGCAAGCTAGTAAGTAGTAATTACAAATAACGAGGCATCGCGGCAGGCAATAGGTATATTTTATCGGATTACACACACGTTATCAAGGAGTACCAACACACACCACATTTGTCGAAGATGTACTAACACCCTTATAACGTTACAGCGATGTCGTCATCAAACACTGATCGTCTTAAAGATAAAGTGAACTGTGGTGGCCCTTCTTTATTTATTTTTCCTTCTATGTAAGCAATAATGTTTCTTAGGAATTAGAGGTAAATAGAGTTGAAATAGCAAATCTATATTCGAATTAAAACCCATTCCCAATCTTATTGGGGTTAGCTTCCAGTCTAATCGAATGCTGCTGCCCAAGAAGCAAACGCTTATCATAAAATCGAATAATTTTCAAGCCTTTTAACCAACTTAACAGAAAAATAAGTACCATCAATATTTTCCACCTCGTTACTCGCCAAATGTTCGGAATATAATAAAACTGTTAATATTAGTTACGCCCTCATCTCTATAAACTTTAAAGCGGAGCTTTCGACAAGAAAATAATAAAATCTTCTCGCTCTTTACCTCCGGAGGTTGGTCGCAGTTGGGTCGAGTTTAAAAACGTATTTTTAACGTTTCTCTTTCAATACACACATCACTAATGTAGGGTTGACACTAATGCTCATGTAGATTTTAAGCGTATAATGAGTCATTACTTAATCTGTCATGAAGTTTCAGAAAGAACTTGATGTTTTTCTTTTAATGTTTTATTTTTAGGATTCCGTGCCTCAAAAGGAAAAACGGAACCCTTATATAGGGTCACTTTGTTGTATGTCTATCTGTCTGTCCGTGTGTCTGTCAAGACCTTTTATCGCGGGAATGCATGGAGGTATCGAGTTGAAAATAATACCATATACTCAAGTCTACATTCCCTTGAAGCTGTGAAAAAATCAAACTTCTAAGTTAATGTGAAAAAAACACGGCGTAATATCGTCTTATACTACAAATAAAGGGAAAAGTCTGAAACGAAACTATCATTTGTAATTAAATCATAAAAAATGTAGTCTTTATTTCAAGTAGGTAATCAATCATCGAAGTATGTGCGGTCATAATTTTTTGTATGGGCGACCAAATCACGGAATTTGAACGGAACCCTCGATGGGCGAGTCGGACTCGCACTTGTCCGGTTTTTTACTATTTCTATCATCGCTAATGTAAAGAAACAGCGTAGGAATTAAAAAGCCATGCCACTTAACAAAAAAATCTAATATAATGCAGGTGAAGGCGATGTAGTCGGACATGAATCATACTTCAAATACACACACACATTTTCACACTACAGAGTAACTCACGGTACTGCCACATACAAGTGTTTTCAATATTAATAACTTGAATGCGACAACCCTACGCTAAAGCCCTGCGGGACCCGCTTTGTACGGCATTTGATTGGCAGACGACAATCCAAAAATTGTTTTAAACAACAATTTTATTGACGTTAAATATTTTGGTTTGCCGAATGAATTTTATCAAGCGCAATAAAACGCAAAGCTTCAAAGTTAAGCGCAAAATTTTAAAGGGCCGGATAGTAAGTATGATAGCTTGAATAGTTGTGAGTTTAATTTTGTCTGGTTATTACTTTAATAATATTAGGGAATTAGTTTATCACACTCCTATCAATAATTCAAAATGTTGCTGATATTTAACCATGATAAAAATTGTATCTTACTAGTTAATCAATCTTCTTTAAAAACATCCAATTTTTCACTAAATCTCTTCTTAAGAAACTTCCAGTAGATCTGTAATAATCCAGTAAGAACTTTAGGAATATACGTATTAAACAACTTCGTTAATGTACGTAAATCAGTGCATATCTTCGAGCACACAATGGCCACCGATTCCAACAATACAGCCAAAACCATCATATAAATATTGACAGCAAAATCCTTACAAAGGCGCACTATAATTTAGTTGAACCGCAGCACCGCACAACAAGGATCTAATCAGGTTATATACTGCAGCAATATTTACCGACAATTTAAATATTGGACACCGTCCAGTCCATCCTGACACACGGCGAGATGAAGAACCAAGTTTAAATATACTGAATTTGACGTTTCGTTGACGTTTGCTGTTAGAAGCAGAGCCGCAATGATGGATCAAGTTATACTGGGCGATGTGTAGGCTTGTGGGTAAGCTGCGGACAGCGATGCGAGTCCGAGGGTCCGCTGACACGGCTCTACCCCTGACTAATGCGGGGCATTAATATTCCCGGTAATTAATTGTTTGCATGTCCACCGAAGAAACGTCCCGTCTCATGAATTCTCTCGTATAATTTAAATTAACGGACTGAGGCTACTTCACACGGATGGAAACAAAAATGATGATCTAACTGTCGTAGAACAATTGTTTCTAATCCGTGAATAAAAGGGGTAAAATGGTAATTATTATGTTTTGTACATGACAAGAAATTCGGGGTATAAATAAACAAACCTGCATTTAAATTGCACAGATATTAATGATCAATTTTATTGCGGGAGAATGGAAAGCAATAAGAAGTTTGAATTTCCTAGAAAATTCATTAGGAAAACAGTTTCCATCTTCATCACAAAATCTAATAAGTAAATCAAATTCAATATATAAATCCTGTTCGTAAAACTGTACAACTAAAATATATGCTGAAATTAGCAGTAATGGTTTAATGGAAAAACAAGACGATTCAACTTGTAAAACACGATGAAGGTAATTTTGTCCACTCGATACGGATGTTCGCCCATTGCTTCCGCGCAAGTACCCTTGAACGGGAGGGATCGTAAAATATACGACACTTCAATATGTATGGGTGAAAGCAGCCCGTTTACTGCCCACTTAGAAAAAAAATGCTGGCTTAATTCAGCACGTCATTTCACCCCCTCCCCGCCATAAATACGAGCGATTCATGCGATTTGATGGCGGAACACTTGAACCGGTAAAGACTCCGAAGGGGTAATTAGCTTTTACCTCTGTGTTTTTTTATTTGCAAAAAAAATGTTGTTCAGAAATCATTCGATGCGCGTCCGCGATCTCGTCAGCATATTTTCTTTCGTTGTAGGATGTTTGCAAAAAGGGGACTCGCATTTCTATTAACATTAGCATAATTTGAAATGGAAACGTTATTTCTTTGATACTCTCGTTTCTATGTAAATCGTATAATCTTAAAGCTTTTAGTATAAAATTAATTCTTGTATCTACTTATTGAACCACACTAAAGAAATAAAGATGTATGTTCTTGGCAAGCGAATAAAAATCGAACGTCAGTATGATGCGAGGCAACAAGGCGATGTTCTTTTCAATAACACGTTATATTCGGTACACGTCATCGATTTCCTACTCGAGCGGCGATCTGGACAATGAAAGGAAGTAGTGTGGTCCCGAGGCGAGCGAGCACAAAGGAGCAACATACCTGCTGTGGGAAAATAGTGGCGGTATGAAAGTGTACGTCACGCAGACGATCATATGCGGCCCTTCGGCACACCGTCCGCAAAAACACCGACATAATAAACCGGATTCTTTCTATTTTTCTGTTCACTTTTGAAAGGTTTTGCGTCAACATACATGAATCGTGGAATATTTTTGTGTTCGAATTCCCTATCAACGAGTGGTTTTTGAAATTCAATGTATCTTTCTGTTCCTTGCAAACTATACTTTTAAAGGTATAGTCATAAAATATCGCCACGCTATTAGAGAGGTTAGAAACAGCATGTGCCTTTTAAAGCTAAAAGTGAGCACTCAATGTTATTTCACTCGTCTTCTAAGAGCTGTTTTGTGTTCAGCCAAAATTTATGACCTGCAAGTAAATACTTGGAGTTGTACAGACGTCGATTCTTTTCTTTAAATAGCAGGTTAATATAAATTTACCTGTGAACGTCACAGTACTTTATAAAATACTAAAATAATATTAAAGCCATCTAATCCATCTAATATTATAATCAATTTTCTTTTTCTTTATCTTTCTTAATATTAAGTTGCAGTTGGTATTACCCACTGCTCAATCTTATGCAGTTGAGCAATCTAGTTGAGCAGTGGGGAAGAAGCGATTATAAATGCGAAAGTAACTCTGCCTGTTACCCTTTTTGACAAGAAGATAGCTTGAACCCTGTGGAAGGACATAGGCTACCGTTACGGCTTTTTAATCCGCTACTTAGTGTATATCCGCAATAACCGACATTCACGAGGACGAAGTCGCGGGCAAGAGAATTTACAAAACACACTTCAGCATTACCCATCACACGCACAGTTTCACAATATTTTAAAATATTTAACTTTTATTAACAGTACCCCAACCTTTTTCCTTTTTTCCAGACGGTGTCAGTGATCGGCGTCAGAACTTAAAAGCCTCGATACAAAGGCCAACATACATCCGACCTCAGGACTATTGTGGACCAACCTCCTAAGTAGACCTCTTTAAAACACCATGTCGCGTCAACTACTCCTTAACATAGGTTTTACAAAAATGGCAGCGCTTTATTGAGATAATTAATTCGATAACCAGTTATAATTCTAATTATCAGTATCTAATTTCACCGCACTTCTTGAAAACTGCGGGAGTCCTTACCGATCCTTAATTATTTGACGAATAAACAAACATTACCGTTAAATATACATACGTCTTGCTACCCGTTCAATAAAAACATTCCTGTGTTTATTTGGGGGAAAGCCACCGGTCAGCTTTTATACTGTTCTGGTCTATTAATTAAACACGTCCGAAACGTTTGGTAAGCCACTAATAAAATTCATATTAAAACCCACAGTCACAGTGTAACAATATACGGGTACCTTGTGCCAACCTCAAATATTAACATCGAAAACATTTTACTTTAAAAGCAAACGCTTTTTATCCTACTGAAAAAGTTACCTAAACATGTATACTATGTGTCAATAAACAACAATCGCTCTGGCCCTAAACAAATGCCAAATAAACTCAATTAAATAAACATCACATATACTTTATGCCCATTGAACATGAACTGGCCTACGTATTTACAAAACTCGACCTCATATGAGTACAAATTCATTTCAAAGGAATTTCTAAACAACCGGATCCCGAGTTCCCAATGGTATTCCAACAAAGCCTGGAAGTTGTAGAGGTATTCCAAATTGTTTACAAAATTCAATCCTAAAGCTTCGAGCCAGATTAAATCTAATTTCAACTTCAAGGTAAGTCTGAAATAAGTCTTCATAAAAGCGGAACCCTTTGATTTAACCCTTCCCGAAGTTGAGCTTGCTGATTGCCCGAAAGTTAGTCTCGCTTGTATTTCGCGTTGTCTTTTTTCGCAGGAAAAAACAAATCGAAAACAAGCAAGTAAGTAATGGCTTAAAAGTGACTTCAGGGATCGAGAGCGGTGCGTCGCCGGTCGGGGGTTTAACGGGTGCCTCTCGAAACGTCTTAGCGTAGCGATTACACGCTGCCACTCGCGTAATCACTTTTCCTTGTTTGCTGTACTGTTATCCCTTGCTAAACTTGGTTCATATTTTTCTTACTGCATATTGACAGGAATATTTTTTGTATCTTGACGAATATTGTTATTTACGTGTAAATATTAGATGTAATAAAAACATACATACTGTTTAATTACTTCTTCAAACTATACAATAATAATAACAACTACTTTAAGTCATTTATTTTAATAAAACATTTAATATCTCCACACAAAAAAAAATCCTGTTCGCCTCACATTCGCTTTCGAAAACCAATAGGTTCCCCGCGTTCCAAATAGGGCCCAAAGGAGCGTTCATTTTTGTAACGCTTCATTTGCAACAGAACTTTTAAGTAGTTGAAGCTCGCTCGCTACCTGTTTCCTCAAAACAAAAATACTTAGTAGGTAGGCAGCTCTCTACTCTATCCTTAACTAAATGTTACGGAGGAAAATTCCACAAACTTATAAATAAATTTCCAAGTTAAAAATGAGATGTAGTGAATAAGAAAGTAGTTAAAAGGGACTTAAAAAAGTAGGTTAGCGATCGCTGAGATCAAATATTCAACAGGAATTATCTATCAACTACAAATCAACAACGGCAACATAATGTAAAGAAAAAAAGCCACGCACAATAAATGATTATCTTTGTTAAAAGAAAAGCATACAACCAGTAATACTTATTAAATTTTATTTCTCAAAAATACATCTTTCTGTCACAATAACAAACCTCCTTAGAAAAAAAACAAACACACCAATGCCAATACACCTAATAATTCAAGAACAAAGAAAACTAGCAACATAAATATTTGTGGAGTGCACTCGTATTTTACAGATGGCCGCCGACAATGTTCTAAGCATCGGAGTTATGAATCTAAACCGGAGGTTGACTGCCGGCAGCCCGGAACCGGATGGGATTCAGCAATTGACGCGAGAGTCACGCTGAGAGCCTCTCCGATCATACTCGTATATATTTTTAAAAGGAGATATTGACAAGAAGTTTATGTGGGGAGGGAAGTTTCTAATTTAGAAAAAAAATGGTAAGTAATTTTCTTGTCACACACACATAACAGTGTGTTTGGTATGTGAATGTTTTGGATAAAGTCAATTTATTAAAATCATAATTTTATTAAGCGTCGAATATTATTTCTTCCTTGCCTAAGGGTCGATGTTATGCCATGTGAATCCATAATGAATGACTGATAGATCGCATCTAGGTGATCGCAGAATTTAAAAAACTCGAGTTACTTCCTTCCTATCTACCTTCTAGATCTCACGAACGACTCCCTGGTTAGGGCTAAGCTCCAGAGCCTTGAACATCGCCGCACCGTTGCTAGCCTATCGGTCTTTTGTCGGGTACATTTCGGAGAGTGTGCTTTGGAATTGCACAATTTAATTCCCCCATTGGGGAAATCGAACTCGCGACACACAGCGCAGCAGTCAATTGCTCAACAACTGCCCCAACCGTGTCGTCAACAAAACAAATTCTAAAGTGTAAGCAGACGAAGTCGCGGGCACAAGTTAGTTACCAATAAAAATAAATGTAACCATTATTCTAAGTACAGACTCACACATCAAGTCATACAAAACTGTAAAATTTTCCTAATTGACTTTGAACCTTTAAATTTTGTAAAAAAGTTGAAAATCTATCAAATAAATTTGACAGATTGTTGTAGCTTTATGTGCTGACCTCTGCACCTACATGTCCAAAAAACAAACAAACCACAACTTAATAAAGTAAAAAGAAAAACTTTTTATTTCGACACTGCGGTACCGGTAATGATTTTGGCGACTCGGAACTCGCAATCATAACGACAAAAGGGAGAACTTTATTTACGTCAAGTTTAATGCATACTAACACCTGTTTGATGACAACAACTTGAGAGCAAGTAGGTAAACGTAAAAAACTTTTTTGTAATTTTACTTTCAGTTCTTCAGTCCTTCTTTCATATAAAAAGTATCTTGGGCAGGATGTCATAAAATACGGGGGAGTAAAAACGCACATAACATAGCTGTTATACTGTCCATCGAACTATGTAACATAAGGTAAAAATTATGATGTATTGCCGTTGTCCCCTCATCTGTGTCCCCGTCACGGGGACGACAGCTCGTCATAAAATTCCCTTACCGTTGTCACCCTTATGTACTTACATACGGGCAACGGAGCCAACGGACTGTTAAGAAAATAAAATAATATACTCAATATCTTTATTGCTTGTCCATAAGTACAAATAATTATGCTTAGATAGTAGGTGTTTGGTTAGGATCATTATGGACCCTGATCGGGCACAGCAATTATAAACGATTAAACGCCTTAAAGTTAATTTCAGACCAAATATTCTATATTATTATCTCTAAATAGATTTTACCAATATTTTATTTCACGACTTACAATTTAGTAATTTTTGCTGATTCCAATGAGCGGACTCGCTTCTATTTCTTGTCGGGGTGCCCCAAGTACTGAGCTCACACAATATTCGGTACAATACATTAACGCGGGCAGCTTACGGGGACAACGAGAAGTCATTTTAATTATTTTATTAAATTTCCTTTGTACCCTTTAACGGGAACATGGCCAACGGGGACAATGGGAATACATCAAAATTATTGATACGAAACAACTTGGTGCATTTTTTAATATTCTAATAATCTTGCATTTGGCCGCAACTCACCTGATCATATGTGATGATGCAGCATAAGCTGAAGCACGCTTGCCTAGAATGAACCGGTTCACTCGTGCCTTAAAGATACCCAGATTATATTTATCGGGAAACAGTGAGGCGAGCCGTTTATACCACAGTCTAGCAGTTCGCACAGTAAATGTGGAAGCGAAGCGCATGCAACAATTTAGGGGGAGTGGGGTTTAGTTATAAAATTTAAAACTAGTTTTCGTAAAAAAAAAATTTACCTTCAATACCTCTGTAACAAGAAGATTCTCAAGTAAGGGCCAGAACTAAAACATTAATGAAAAACAAAACCAAAAGTGTAACTTTCGTCTTCATGAAATGTGTTTTACATCCGTTATTTCTGTTTAAAGTCCTGCCGAAGCTACACATACAGCACACCTAAAAAAATCTAAGAAGAAACTAGTTATATCGGTACTCAAAGTTACAGGTAAAAGACAACTACGATTTCGTCACATCTTTAAAGAGGACGATAAACCTTGTGTAAGTACAAGTACTTCAAGCTCAATGACCTTTTTCGTCCATGTTTCACTCTGAAAGTTCGTGTACTTAAGTTAAGGGTAACACGGTCGAAAATGATCGACAAATCATAACGCGTAGATAACCTACTCCTAGTTTTTCGCCCACAAATAAAACATTATACTATAATATATATTTACTTATATATTAATATAAAGTTACACTACGTAACCGTTTGCTACGAAGCCTCATAATGCTACGAACCTTGTCTCTACGCAGAACTGTACTACGAGATTCTTTTGCAATTTTCTGTTAGAATTTGCATCCAATTAACCTAGGTGTCGATGTCGACACTAATACAGGGTGAAATTGAATTCATGAGCAAATTTTTAAGGAGTGACTCAGACCATGAACCTGATTAACTTTCATTATGGGGCCAACTCAAACAGCGCGAAAAAAAATCAACTGTTCCATACAAAAGTGCAATAAGTACTCGGCTAAAATGTATGTAACGGCTGTTTCTTTCCCGGGTGCGTCTCATATCATATAAAGTTATTTAGTATATTTTCAGTTTAATAACGTTCACAAGATATAATAAACGTGAGATATCCCAACTGTTGGTATAAATTCTTTACAAATAACATTTTATATACTCTAAAACTTATTTCGTATAACGTTATTGGATATAACGTTTATTTAATCGACAATCATTAAGTCTATCGTTTCAAATATATACTTTGTCATAACCTGTTTGGCAATTAGTTTTCCCATTATAATAGTTTGCCATATATTTTTTTGGCAAAATTATTTTGAAAGCTAATTTATTTTGGCATAACTTGAATTCGCATAATGTTACTAGGCATGATCTGCAAATCTACTGCGCCACGTTAAATTGTATTAAAAATTCAATATGCTGTTCCTCAAAATTTAGTGACAGAAACGAATCGCTGCAAAAGCGACTCCACGCAGTCTTGTCTGCCCTACGCCTAGAGTGTAATCTAAGCTCGTAGGCGTGGAGGGGCGAGCCGGTCCGCGAGCTTAGGAGCAGGTGGTCTTAACGCTCGCCGCCGTGGCTGAGGCTGGCCGGCAAAGCCGGCCAGCAAGCCGAAGCCGCGGTGGTGAGCGTAAAACACATTTGCGACGATAAGCTCGCGTGGGACGGCCGGAGCCCCGTAGCGCCGGAGCCGTGACAGAAACCATGCCTGCTGCATGTTGCTTGCTTGCTTGCATGCTGCATGCTTGCTTGCATGCTGCATGCTTTTTTGCATGCTTGTTTGTTTGCTTGCCTGCATGCTTGCCTGGATACTGCATGCTTGCTTGCATGCTGCATACGTGGTGTATGCTTGTTTACATGTTTGCATGCTTGCTGCATGCATGGTATAAATATGTTAATATCCGCCGTGACAGCGGTCACCGAGCGCCAAATCGCCTCTACCGTTGGTGAATCATTTGGTTTAGGTTTGAACTGTGACCAGCGTAAGAAAGCACTTTTAAAATCGTTTTCATATTTAAGAAGTGTACCCAGCTTCAACTTACTCGTATCAATAATTAGACTAAGTTATAATGTGTATTTATGCAATTTTGCTTTGTGTTTTTAACTAGGCGTCTTTATCATATTAGACTAAATAAGTTTTATGTCTTTTAAGTGGTATTTGAAAAGATTTTATATTGAATGTATGTTATGCTTATAAAAATTAGTTATTTTAAAATTATATCAATCGTTTATTATATTAACTGATCATGATCATTATATGAAACAAAAGTATAGAATCAGTTGTTATATCTTGTAAATATTAGAGATTTTGTAATCTATACATATAATAAAACAGTAACAAAACTGTGTCTGTACATTGAATATATTAAAAAAATAATAATTGAGGGGGGTTTAGGAACAGTAATAGAGCACGACCCAAAAAAAAAATCTGTCTGTTTGTCTGTTTGTTTGTACACGCTAATCTTCGGAACTACTGGGCGTATTTGAATGATTTTTCTTTTGTTGTATAGGTATTAAGTCTGGGCAACATATAGGCTATAATTTATCTTGGAAACTTTAACACCTGATGCAGAACCGCAACAAACCAGCTAAACTATAAGAGATACAAAAATGGTACCATAGCAAAAATTGTTCCACGTGATGAGCATTTTCTGCTGAGAGAATAAATTTGAAGATCTGGAACACCTGATGTGGAACTCCAAGAGCCCAGCTACACCATGACACATATAGGAATGACGTCTTAGCAAAAGTTGTTCGGTCTGATGGGTATTTCCTGTTGACTTATAAACATCGAAGATCAGAAACATCTGATGTAAAAATCAAAGCTATCACTAATTTCACTGTATCTTATAAAATAACATAAGCTGGGAGTACCTCCACGCGGTGAAAGCGGTAACAGTTTAGGACTGATTTTTGATGACGATATTATATCATTGAAAATTTGACTCTACTGGCAAAAATTTCCATTTTTTTTTTGTTTTATCGAATAAATATGCCTTCGGGCTTATGTTATCTGTTCCATTTCCATTTATCTTCGTGACACGGTAGCTTACCCGGTAACGCAGGGGAGCAGTCACTTAGATTTTAATTGTTCAGGTATCTTTACAATAAAACTATAACCATGCCTAGAAAGAGGTCAAATCTTTCCCAATGTTCCAAAGGAGCTAAAAGATTGAGGATCATAAGATCCCAAGAATCTACCGAAGAGCGTCAAGGGAGACTTGATGCTGTTCGAGAACATCAGGCTGCAATTCGCTCCGTGGAAACCTTTTCAGATCGCGAAGCACGCCTGCGTTTTCAGCGTATTTACGCATCTACATCCAGGTCTCTAGAGACCAGTGAAGAATATGATGCGCGACTGACCGCTGATCGTGAACGTCATACATTGTCTCGCGAGTCGGTGACGTTCACGGATAGAGAATTGCGCTTGAGTTCTCAGCGTATCTACGCATCTGCTTCTAGGTCTCTAGAGACAAGTGCGGAACGTGATGCGCGACTGTCCGCTGATCGTGAGCGACATGCATTGTCTCGCGAATCGGAACCGATACAGAATCACGCTTGAGTTCTCAGCGTATTCGCACATCTACTAACAAGTCTTTTGAACCGAATGATGAACATGATGCGCGACTAACTGCTGATCGAGATTATCACACACTAGCGACCCGACCCAGCTTCGCCTGGGCCTATAGCCTTCCTCGGTAAATGGACTATCCAACACAAAAATATTTTTTTTATTCGAACCAGTAGATCCTGAGATTAGCGCGTTCAACCAAACAAACAAACAAACAAACTCTTCAGCTTTATAATATTAAGTAAGTATAGATTGTCCCGAACACGCACTGTACAACAAAATATTCATAATTAGTTAGAAAGTGAGAGAAAAAGAATTGCTGGAGTACGGCATTAAGAGACAGAAGAAGAGCGCAACGAACGTTTGAATTCTGATCGACTTCGACATTCACTAAACAGAATGTCGATATCATCTGAAGAATCGGATGTGTCTCAAGATATAGCCGTAGGTCATGGCGACCTTCCTTGGGTTGATAAGGAACGGAGTTCATTTACGTATACTCCCATGATTGACTACGCCACATATTCCGCCATCGGAGGTATGATTCAAAATTGTACTTTTTGAACGTCTCAAATCATCTCGCGCATCCCGTTGTTTTCCCGTCCCCGGGCTCTTAGAATTCGACATCAGACGTTTCAGATCTTCGATTTTGCCGACCCCGTTGTCGCTGGCATAAGCAACAGGATCCGCGTACGAAGTCGCGGGCAGAAGCTAGTTATATCATATATTACTTACCCTTTTTTCCCCGCTGCTTGAGTTGGCTCCTTAAAAATTTGCTCATGAATTCAATTTCACCCTGTATCGTTGGGGAAAAGCTAGGCGGCAGCTAACTAGGTTTTCTATTAGAGATTGCTACGAAAATACGTTAAACCACAAAATATGGTACAAGACCCTGCTAACTATTATACGGTAGTAGTAAAATCTACTATTCAGCATAGAATTAAACCACTTAGCACAAGTTGTTAACCAGTGCAGACAGATATTCCTAGGTACCAGTATTATCCTGAGCATGTGCTCATCGAGCGCGAGACATCGAAACAGTTTACACGTAGAACCATAAAGTAAATAATACGGATAAGTTCGAGACAGCGGTGCTACTTGACGGCTCCGCAGCGTTATAAAAGTTACACAGTTTATTTATGGGGGGGGATAGTTTGGAAGAAAAGCGTGCAATTAGTAAGCTGCTTCAGGTAACTACAAGTTTTTTTCATTAACAGGATTCCACCTCCTTGTTTTACCAAGTCTTTAGATTTTTGAGTACGATTTTTTTTTTTGAAAAGTATATTTAAGCAAAAGGTACGACGAATGACTTCACTTACTCACGTTTTTTCAAACTTTCAACGATAATTTTATGCTAGTCAAAGTCAAAGTCAAAACATTTATTTCAATTAAACCATTTAAAGGCACTTTTAAATTTTCAAGGAGTCGGTCAGTCAGTCAGAAAGATGAAGCTAGTTGCTCGTTCCAAACAGTAGGTCTCTATGGAGAAGAACGAGCAAGAAACTCCACGGACACTCTTTAAAATCAAGTTTTTTACAAAGTACTGGTTACATGATTCTTGTTGCTTCTATGAAGGTAATTTAGCAATACAAAACATAAAAAAGAAGCAAGATAAAGTCCATGGCAGATAAGAGCTGACCAATCTCTACTGACAGCGCCCGTTCACGAACATGACGCGTGAATCAGCACCATTCAGCTCAACCCTATGGTAGGAATACCCTTCGAAAACCCTACCTACAGGTAATAAGGTTCTACGATTCCCTTGTACAGCTGCGAACCCTAAAAAAAACAATGCGGTCGGCTGGCTGTCGTATTGCTCCGTTTTACGCGACGCATTTAGAATCGCTTTCAGTTTAATGTGGGCTTTACTGCAATGTGCATCGACAATAGGTAATTTTATCGCTCCGCTTTGGAAAGAGAGGTTTTGTCGAACAATACTTAACTGATTCGGTCTGCCACTTAATGTTATAGCTTAGAGGTTGATGGCTTCTGTGCAGTGCCGTGGTTGAGTTTACGTGCAGTGCCAGACAAAAGAAATTCCATTGAGGCCCGAAAGTACTTAAAATCCTACTAAAAATAAAGATTTTATTTAAGTATAGATTTTAGTTAAGTACCTACATGAATATTGATTAGGTATATCCACTGAGTGCAGACATGTGTAGGTACATAGCGTAGACATACACGTTTATTAAAAATAAACATTCAAAATAAACATAACTATAACATAAAAAATTGTCAAGTCGGTTGAACCGTTCTCTACAGTGATGATCTTTATTTGGTATTTACATGCGGCAATGGATCACATTTCCATTCATCCTAAACTGCCGCTATACCTACCTAACCCTAATTTATTTTTAACCCTACCACAGCCTATTCAATCTATTTATTTATTCTTTCTATAAACAATACCCCGTTCTGACGTTTCTGCCGAAGCGCACCTCCCATCAATAAGGGTCAATAATTTGCCTCTTATTTTATTTGCAGCCCTACGGTCTTGTACTGACAGATGGGGCAATCGGCCCGACACTGGGCAATGCTGACGCAGTTTTCACACCAAGGTCTCGCCCTGACAGGGAAATTTATTTATCACGTTGTAAATCCAGTCATCTTGTTTATGTGCTACAACTACATATAGAAGCGGGAAACAGGCATTTCCAGGGTTTCATGACGTGATAGTTAGAAACGTACGTGGGTTTCCTCAATGTGAGACAAAGCTAAAGCGAAGCCTGTTTGATGCAGTACCAGCACAAAATATAAACGTTACAGAATGACCGCTCCCGCCATCTTCAAAAATAATTACCTAAACACTGGTTGGAACTCTTTGCAATTTTTTTATAACTAAAGGGGAACCCCCGAAAAATGCCTGAAATGTACAGTAATTACTAATAGTCCATCATTTTAGTTGGAATAAAATATGTATAATAAAATAATTCTCAAGTTTGTTTAGGTAGGGTGAAAATATAACAATTTATACAATATTTAACTTGATATCCGTCTAATTCATTCTTATTTTTATATTAAATGTCAGTGTTTATTGGGCACGAGTAAATGTCATTCAGCCTCTTCAAATAATCTATCACTAACTATTTTATAGAATGAATGCATATTTTTCATTAATTTAATATAATTCGAGCTATAATCACCGTAAATCGAATTAAAATAATATGTGCTTGTCATTATTAATTTAATTCAAATTATTTTCAAAATAGAAAGCGTATCGTAGGCTGTATGAATCACTCCTTTGCCTAATTGACAGTTTGACATTACTGCATTTCATTGTTTTGATTGTTTACTTCATGGTTTTATGTAACTTGTGACTTGTATTACGTTCAAATTGCTTTTATGATAATTATTTTACGAGGACTTAGGCCATTTCTAACGATTTTGATTTTACTTCTGCACATGATACCAATTTTTTAACTCGGACTTAGATTAGGTTTTTTGACTGACTAGGTTTCTTGAACACGGACCTGAACCTGCTCTAAATGTGGTTAGAAACCTACACTGTGTTAATTAACTAGCTCGATATTGAAAGAATAAGGCGTAAAGTCTTATCGGTGCAAAATGACAGGCATAACGTCACAAGCTGTAAGTATTGACATTCCCTAGTATTTTTTTTTGCCTATTGAACGCACTGATGAGCAACAAGTAAATTATATTTTATTATATCTATCCTCCTGTATAGTTTCTTGATGATATATTAGTTGTTTTTAATGATGAATAAAACATTAAAATGCTAATTTGATGTTTAATTAATGCATATTAATAGTTAATCTTGGCTTAACCTATATTTTAGAAAAACAATTGTAACTAGCTTCTGCCCACTTTTTTGATAATTATTGAAATTGTAATAGATTTCCTACGATATGTAGTACAATTTGGCGTATATTTCATTGTTGTTCATTTCAGGCATTTTTTTGTATGGCCGATGGGCATACCCCTTTCCTATTCGTTATGAAATGTCAATGTCTCTCATTTATTCATTCAGACAACACTCTCTGTATATTTATTGTACTCTTTGGACAACACGTAACTGTCGAGACTGAAGTCTGCTTGAAACTGCTTGAGAATGCCTATAAACGTAATGTCAATGTGTGCGTACGAAAAATGGCGGTTTCTTCTGAGTGGGCTCTCTGCTCTGGCGCGCAACAGCCTTATATACTTTGTGGTACCAGTCCTAAGGACTATTTTCACCATAAACTACTTCGCTCTTTGAAGCCGCAATTAATTGATTAAAACTTTTTTCTTTAATTTATGACTAGCACTTTGCTCGCGACTTCGTCCGCGTGTATTTTTTCAAGGATCCCTATTTTTTTGATAATGCAATATAGCCTATAGCTCTCGGGAATAACGTAGCTTCCTATTGGTTTTTTTTTGCATATAAACTTACAAACTAACAAACAAATTTTACCTCTTTATTACATATAGCATAGAAGTATAGATTAAAAATGGAATATACCTAATCTACCTCTTTACATTTTGTGCTCCTTTATAGAACAAAAGAGTTTAAAAAAATATACGCTTTCAAATCATTAACTTACACAATATCTCTTAAACCCCGTATAATAAACATATTTATACGAGAGCGAGTCAAACGAAAGGAGAGTTATCACCGAACGTGTGGGGGGTGACGATTGCCCTACCTGTCCCCGACAAGCTGATTTAAAGCTACGGCTAATAAAATAAGCTGCCTAATAAGAGCCTGATAGCGACCGGTTAGAGCTTCCTAGTGGGTATAACGATAATTTGAATAGACTTTTATCTCTCTTTATCTTTTTTTGAATAAAATTAAAGAAAAAGTATCAGTTTGTAATGTTAAATAACAGCTTTTTACCATAGAAATATATCTTACGAATAGCAATTCAGAACAACGATCATGTTCCGTTTGCGGGATGCCAAACGTCAGACACGTCAGTTTCGTTTTCAAAGAGTATAAAACAAACACGTCAATGCGCCATTCTCGCGGTATGCTATTGCCCAGCATAATGTGAAAATTTAATAAAACATATTTAAAACTTAACAATATAATAAGTATTAATCTAAAAACTAAATACTTATATTTAATTTAGACGTGATAACGTCTTATAAATTGATGAACACCGGCTGCACGTACGAAAAAGTGTCACGGTCCGCCTGAGCCTGAGCGTGCAAGCAAGAGCGCGGAACAAGCAATAGAGAGGCACGATCGGCCCGAGCAATAAGCTCCGCCCACCCCGACGGAAGCCATTATTTGCTTATGTTATATATGTTAGCCATTATGACGTTATCACGTAAAACTAGCGTACGTAAACCGACTTTACGGACCACCAATTTTTTTTTAAACTCAAACTAAACTATTTACAAAAAAAACATCAAGACCTCACAGATAACCGAAATTCACGCGGACGAATTCGCAGGCATCAGCTATAGCTATAGCTATAGCAGGTAGCAGATATAAAGCTGAATACGGTTACTTACTCTAGATACAAGAAAGATTTTTTATTTGTGGAAACATATACGTACAGAGCTTGCAGGCTGTGCTGGTTCAATCTTTTTTGGCCATTAATGCCGTACAAAAATTTAAATGTCAGTGGGAAACATGGAGTTATTATATACATGTTAAATATGAAATCGACTGATAGTTGTGTTCCAGTGTTTAAGTCCCTAAAGCTGTTAACATTTCCAGCAATGTATATTTTAGATTTCTAAAATTGTTAAACTTAACATGCATCTTTTTACTACAGTATTACAAACTAGTAAGAGACCAATCAGAAACCAGTACAAATCCTTTACGAGTTAAAAAAAAATAATGAGCCGTCACGGGACGCCTGGCAGATGTGAAACATCGACATTATTTTGTAAAAGTAATATGCAGAAAAGAACAGATTGTGATAGGAACTAAATATGTCATAATGATAAAATAAAATATTACGATTTTTTTCCAGATAACGATGACTATTTATTGAATAAACATTTATTTTCATTAAATGCAAAAGTTTACGAATTTATTTAAAATCGTGACTAGGTACTTAATTCGTTTAATCAGTGACTTCGGTAATCGCACAGTCGATTGCGCATGGCGACGCGTCGCCACACCGTACACACTACTGCATATAGACTGTATATATATACCATCATATAGCGTGGCGACGCGTCGCCACTGCATGCATGGCCACGCCAGAAATCGGTTTTACGTGCGGCTATAGATGTTTCACATCAAAAATGTTATTAGTATGGGACCTACAATATATAACAAAATACCAGTGACATAATTAAAGATGACACAATACCTACGTAATTTTAAAAAGAAGTTAACAGCATTATTGATTGAAAAATGTTACTTCTTACTCGATTAACGATTTTCTAAATGACAATGATTTATAAATTTATCCTAATGTAAATTCTTATTTAATATAAAATAATTATAATTGTAATTTATTTACGCAATTTAACGACATAATAGCATATTCTTTTTGACTTGTAATTCATAATTTTGTATTTTGACACTTAGTTCGCCATTCATTAATGTTTGCATGCCTAATAGGTAGATTGTACAAATTTTATTGTTCATTTAATACCTTATGTCATGTACCTACAATCTATGCAAATAAATAAACTTTACTTTACTTTACCTTATCTACTATAATGAGGTAGTCGCTAACTTTTTAACCTAAAGTAATTAACTTTATACCAACAAACATAAAATTTTTAGGTTACCTAATTTTAATTTATTCTAAGGGCCTTAAGAACTAATGGAAATTTATTTACCAACATCAAAGTCATTTAAATCAGGACCATTTAGGAGTGTCTGTGGAGTTTCTTACTTGTTCTTATCCATAGAGTTTCTAATTTTACATTCTACTTTCTGGCTAACTGGCCGACTTGTTGACAATTCAAAAGCGCCTGTCTAATTGAAAGAAATGCTTTAACTTTGAATTAATTCATAGCACCTTTAACCAAGTACACGAAACGAAAAATTATCAATTAATTACAGAGATATGTGTTGGGATCTATCAAAGTGTGGTGTGTATATACTCGTAGAAGGAGTTTCAAATACAATGCAAACAAGTCTGCTATTTTTATAACTTCGTCATTCCAACACGATCCCATTGTCATTCTGCTAAAATCGTAATGGTCGATCGAATTAAAAGCAATGACTGCACAATGACGTTCTAATGGTAGGTCACTGATATAGGGAACTGTCAAAATTTTAGCAGATTACCGCGTAAGCCAGTCATTCAGTTGTCATTTTGTACGAGATTACCATTCTATATCATTTCTTTCAATGGCGTGTCAGTGGTTGACCATTATATCCGTAGATTACCAATCTTGTCAAAATCAACAATTATGAAATCAATGATAGGCCATTCGTACACTATTGTAATAGCAGACTTGAGGCACAGAATATTTTTTTTTTGAAAGATTACAATAATAATTACTGTGACACTCCCAACATTATATACACGGTACACAAGTGATTGCCACTGCATTTGGTTTGGTTCCTAGATACGTTTAACGTTACACATCGACATTCTTATCACCAACCAATCATCAAATGACCGTGAACAGCCCTCAATATTCACTTACCTAACCTAGAGCATGTTTCTCGAATGTTCGATATCGACACAGCTCGTCACTCGCGATCCTGACCCGGGATCAGGCGCACGTCGACAGTTTTCACCCCATTTGGGGCGGTTTTTACGACACCCACTCATCCGGGTGGCCCTTTCACAACAACAGTGCGATCAAACGTTTTCGTCTGAATACGATACTACCTAGTATAGTACGATGACTGTCGTTTTGAAATCATTATCGTAACATTGTACGAAAACTTGGATATTTTATCTAATGTTAGTGCATTTTAAAGAAACTGACAATGTTCCTATGGTTCGTCTTGTGTGTAGGTACCGAAAGACCTAGCGTTAGTTGACCACGAATGGGTAACTAATCAGCAATTACCTAGTACAATAACCAAATCACAAAACGTGTACTGTTATTCAGAAGTTCCATTGTCTAACTCCGAAGGTCTATATCAGATCAATACAGGAAAATATGGGACCACTCCTGAGGCATATTCTATCGACTAAAAAATAATTTTCATAATCGATTCTCAATTGCCGGAAATTTCGCGTAACACACATACATACATATAAAAAAGGAAAAGAAGAATACAGTCCAATTGAGAATCTCCTCCTTTTTTGAAATCGGTTAATAAATATTTTTGTGTTATTTTTTTACACTGTTGATGAATCTACATAATATAACATTTTACAAATATTTCAGAAGCTGTTGCTGCTGTGTGATAAACTTTAAAAGAACAACCTTGAGATGAACAGCTTTTTTGTAACCAGGAAAACAAAAAACAATCACATATCATCTCAATTTGATCGAGGCTTGCTTTGAACTCCATCATGGGTTCACAAAAAGCTCCTATTAGCAATAAATCCAAAACGTTTCATTTTGCCGTCGCCACCGTCTATGGTGTAAAATACAGCATAATGCACGCCTACTGCATATTTCTATAGCACAGACTAGAAAAAGAAGTAAATTGTGTGTATTATGTTTCAGACACATATTTACGAGCAAACGATTTCATTTAGACATTCACCTAATCTTCTTCTATACATTTATAATAAATATTTACGAGCAAACGATTTCATTTAGACATTCACCTAATCTTCTTCTATACATCCATACTAAAATATTATAAAGCTGAAGAGTTTGTTTGTTTGTTTGGTTGAACGCGCTAATCTCAGGATCTACTGGTTCGAATTGAAAAATTATTTTTGTGTTGGATAGTATTTCAAATAAGTAGTGCCATAACAGACCTACTGCCCAACATGAATACGGTCCCGAACTATGTCCAACGACTTTAAGATAGGAGTAAGGTTTGCATTAACACGAGAAAAAGAGTCATGGCCGCTTCATTTTTGATTAAAAAAAAACAACTATTTTCAAACTCACAACACCTAGTTTCAGCAGGTCTAAATACACCTCTGAAACAAGTACATTTCGATTGAATTTGCAAATGGGATCGAAAGAATATCGTAAAATATCGTCGCTAACATAAATGCTGTTGGTAACGTTATTTATACGTTGCTTTTGAACGCTGCCCCTTTTAACGGCAGTTTTAAGTGCTACCCATGGTCCGGTCGGATCGGTGATCACAGTAAGTGAACTACTTTGAGCGATAGACAAAGGTGATTTGCATAAACCAGCTATAGGTGGAATGGTGGATGTATTGTGCCGACTTGATATATCGGTGGGGAGTTTGAAGAGACTCAATATAAAACGGGAAAGTTCTTTGTCTTTGAACTCTTCCGCCACGCTTTTAGTTTCGCTTTCCTGAATTTGTGCTTCGAGTTTTCGTCGTGGTGCTTGGTATAGGCGCAGATTGTTTAGTATATGTAATAATTATGTATACGACGGGTTTCAGTTAACAAAATATCTTAGGTAGTTACTTTCGTATTTATAGGTTGCCCACAGAATATGGGTACGTATAGTTAAAGCGATTTAGCCATATACCCTGTGCCTGTACGTGTGATGAAGTGCATAAAAATTTGGATACTTAAAACAAGCATGATATATTATGGCCCTAAAATCATTTTCTAAGTGTAATTGCGTATTTTCAACACGCTCCTAACTTATGATTTGTGCCACCCGATCAATTCAACAGTAAATATTGTAAGTACTAGTAGATTTTTTTAATAATAATGCGTTACATGTAGCACTCACTGTCTATAGCGGACATGACTTCGAGATAACTAAACAAATATTAATGGTTCTCTCGAAAACAAACACGGTTGTCAAAAACTAAAACCATATCAAATCGCAGAATCTCAAAAAGAGAAATGTATAATGACAAATAGATTGATGGCAGAGTATTTCCAATTTCCTAAGCAATGGCAGAAGCACAAACAGTTTCCACAAGTCAATTACATGCTCTACGGGTTAGTCTAAGCACTGAGCGAGTTAACGTAACCTACGTTAACTTAGGTATTTGTACTGCTTTGACACTGCGTATGCGTTTGTCACATAAATAAGATATTTTTATGATTTGTAAAGTTTACGCTAGAACAATGTAAGATACTATACACATGTACAGACAGCGTCATCAACTGCTTACCCCCTATCCGAAGAAATTTTAATGCGTGTGGGTTAAGCAGTTGATGACGCTGTCTGTACCCTTAATGAGTCATCCAAGGACCATAAATGGGTAATTCTTTCTTCCGCTGAAAAATCATATTAACTTCCATTCCAATAAAACATCTTAACATCTGTGACACAAACTATTTTGGCAAAAATATAAGAAAACATCTCTTACAGGGTGTAACATATGTGGGTGTGAACTGTGTGAAGTCTTGCCGCTACTCCGTCGGCGGCGGCACTTGTGCACTTCCAGCCATGTCCGACAAACTCGTTAAAAGTTGGCGAAACAACGGAAGCACCGTTACTCGGAGACACCGAGACACCGACACACTTGCGACTCGACGTTAAGTAGAAAAGTATAACACGACAATAATATGAAACATTTTGTTGCCAGACAAAACTAACGCGAGGGATATTTAAGCTGATATCTACAGTTCAAGAAGTTTGCACTTTTGTATTTCTCATTTTGTTGTTTGTTCTTGGGCTTGCGATGGTTTGTGATGGCTTTATGATGAGATAAATTATATCTAAAAACACAATTCAATAACCTCAGAATTTACTGGTAGAGAATGTCTCAGACATTATGTCCGTCTTTGTACCTATGTGCTAACTGTGAAGTTTGAATAAATTAACAACGCAATGCACTCGGTTCTTTTCGCGCATAAAATATAATAAAAAAAAGGACTCTGTACTCTAATTCCGACGTTTCGATCAAGTTGTTATTTACCGTGGTTCCAAGAAGGCTGCAGTTTGTCAGTGTCATTGTTTGAGCGGCCGAAATAAGTATAATACATAAGTAGGTAATAGGACTAACGACCAAATATTTTCAAATTTACTAAAAGTTAATCCATGTCGTTGAAAAAATGTACTTAACCAATATTCAATAGGTAAGTACATACGCAGTTTAAATATTTTAACGACGGAAATGAATGCGTAGGTACTCCAGCAGTATTCTAAAGAACAATAGCGGTTCAGTGTGGTCGTCGTTAAAATTATAAATACCCCCGGCTCACTAACTGCCCCTGTATTCCGTTAAGAGGATTCCCAAAGCTGTAAATTGCGTGCGCGAAATATTTACGAGACAGGCTTTCGCGGCATTACAACGGCTATGTGCATACATTTCGCCGCGCGCTTGTTGCAAAAATGCAACAACATGGACCGGCTATTGCATTAACAATCCGCCACCAACTAGATAACTGCGCTGTTTATTGGCCATGACGCTTTAGTACGAGTTTGCAACAATTGGCACTTACCTTTACGATAAATTCTGTTAATAACTTTACATGACTATTGCTGATAGTTCAGACTATTAAAAAAGTCTGCACTCTGCAGCTCTTTTATTTTGTTTCCATTTTCACTGGACTTCTTTGTGTTTCATTAGTAAAATAATAAATTCTTACTAATAAAAGCTAATATCTGCATACGCTGTTACCAACACACGTACCTACGAACGAACTCGTGAAAGCTTGCAAAAAGAAAACGGTTTTAAATAAAAAAAAAACGTTCAGATTTTTCTGTTTTTTACACTAGTCTCGCTGCAGCAGAAGTACGGTCAGTGAAAAAAGGGAAAACAAAAACCATTCGGCTAACCGCCAAGCGTTAATAAATTCTTCGAATTTGCGGAGAGGGTTGCGCTGCGGAAAACGCTGTGTCCGAGCATAGCCGGTTGTCCGCTAACACTGGACATAGCACACAGGACACGCCACAGCACTAGCATTTAAAAAATGTATGTTATACACTTTAGTTTTATGTAAAATGGTGACTTCTTACAAACCAGAATAAATTGACCATTACAATAGGTAGGTACTTAACATAGGTAGGAAATAAAAACTGCAATTTTGTTTGGCTCGTTCAACGCTCAATGTACGATGACGATGAATTACCATGTTCCATGTTGGTTGATGATATCTAATATAAACAATAAGAATAAATATTAATTAGACATACCTACTAGGTTACGCCTATACCTATCTATTATCAATCAATACACTCTAGTGCTGCTCCCAGAGATACTAAACAAATACCCAAACAGACCGTAGCAACCACCATCAGTTATCGGATTGAACACCACATCGTCAAGTTACGAGTAACTGTGCTGGGCGTTTGCCTAAAGAGAGCACAGTTACTCGTGGGATAAACATCCCACAATTAATCCGGAAATCAGTAGGAATACCTAGGTACCTAAATAATATTTAACGAAACTTTATAAAGTTTTAGCTTTAGGAAGGTATCTTCCTAAACGTAATTAATTTAAAACCCAACGCAACGCTCTGCAACGCAAATTGGAAAATAGTCGATGTCGACAGATTTTTCTAAAATAACAAATGCAACTTATCGAGTGTACAGATGTTCATAAGTAAGTACTTATACATACCTACTTCGAACTTATCAAACAACTGTTTAATGACTGCTATAAAAAGCTACAATAAACCCTCAGTGTCGAAGCAATCATCTTTAATATCTTCTACTTCACCATTAGAAACTGTCCAACTTTAATGAGACCTGTCAATTTTGTTCCTCTTCCCGCGGCGTCAAAAGATCACAGATTAAGCCCAGGAAATCTTTGCTCTCATTTCCTATTAAATCAGGACATCGATTAAATTTAAAACTTCTTAAGAATCGTCAGGTCTGTAATATTAGCTGAGAAAAAGAATTTTAAATGAAAATAAAAAAAACAAACGTTATTATGATTAACAAAACTTTTGTAAGGCCCGCTGCTAAAACTGTCTGGAAAGTTTGGGAATGTTAACATTACGCAACACTTAAGTTACCGACAAGTTATCGACGACTACAGGAAAGAAGTCTTCTGTGTCTCCTGTGTTGTAGGTATTATTTTAAGAAGTAAATGATTTATCATTTTGCATGTTTCTAAAATTATCACACATCATTGATTATAATTATATTAGGTTATTAGGTACTTATAAATATACTTAGCTAATATGTTACGGCCACGGACTAGAAAATAAAAAAATAACTCCGCGCCACGCATTTCGAAAGTGAAGCACCCTAAGTAAGCCGGACCGTTTGTACAAACATGCCTCACGCACACATTTACATCATAGTCACGGACTGGAAAAAAGAGAGATATCCAGGGAGACTCCAGATGTGAGAGGCGTACGCGAGATGATCCCCAGTCGACCGATTTCGTTGAAAGCCATATTGACGATCACTGAGGAGGTCATTAGCTTCAAGGTACGCCAGGAGCCTGTTATTGAGGACACGTTCCATTGTCTTGCAAATAATGGACGTGACCGAGATGTGCCGACTACAGAGTTGGTAGGATCGGCATGACTACCTTTTTTGGGCACGGGTTGCACTTTGGCAAGCTTCCATGACTTCGGCACTAATCCAGTCTCGAGAGAGAGCTGAAAGATGCGTGTCAGTACAGGAGACAATTCAGGTGCACAGGTCCTCAGAACTATAGCTAGAATACCGTCTGGTCCATTGGCCTTGTTCACATCAAGATTGCGTACCTCCTTTTGGCGAATGCGAGTATCAGACATTGAAGTCGTGTTGCCAGGTAAAATCGGGGGAGTCGCGTCTCCTGCATCAAGATGCGAAGATTCTGCAAATAGAGAAGCAAATAGGTTTGCTTTCTCTTCTGCAGTGTGAGCCAGAGAACCACCAGGTTTCAGCAGTGGAGGCAGTGAGGAGCGACAGAAGTTTGTCGAGTCAAACTTCTTTATTTGATTTAGCTAGGGACCAAAAAGCTTTACTACCCACAGGGTACGAGTTGGTTTCCTATTCGACTAATGTGGTCATGTCGAGCCCTCTGTAAAACCTTCTTGCAGGACTTGGCAGCTCTATTAAAGACTGTCCGCCTCACTGAGGTATTCTGTGAGTCTGGTTGTCTCCTGGTCTCCGCTGTGCGAACGGTAGACACAGGCATAATATAAAGGATTTTCTCCATACCAGTGTCCACCAGAAACCAAAGAACAGAAAACCAACGATCTTCCAGGCTAAGGAGGCGACGATAACAGATGTCGTCACGGGCGTATAGGCATATTCCGGCTCGGGCCTTAAAATTGTGCTCAAGGGAGTACCCTGGGTACGATAGGTACGCCGTATCTAACGGACATCTGATCTGCGTCTCCGTCAGAAACAAGAGTGCTGGCTTTTCGGTCTCAAGATGAAAGTGGACCGGCACGATATTTGAGTGCAAACCTCGAATATTGGTGAGGTGCACTTTCAGTGACAGGGAGTGCAGCCTCTGTACTACCTTATAATTATCTCTTATTTCTCTATGCATAATTTGGAGTCAATTTCGGTGAGAAAGGTGGAAGTAGAGTAAAGCTTCTCACTGCTGCCCAGCAGACACATAATTAACGCAACGACATCAGTGGGTAACTAGTCTGGAGACTGCGGGGACGCCCGAGCCCCCGGGGGATATCCATCGGGCCCTATTGTCCGGTCGCCAACTGGCACGATGATGGTATATCCCGATTTTTCGCGAGTTGGCGGCGCAGCCTCCCGAGAATGGCTAGCTCCGATCAGGCCCCCTACTAGCTGCGGTTGGCCAGCGGTACACCGCAGTAGTACGCTGAAGTAGCTACAGAGATGAGCGTCAAATACGGTCCAACAGCGAGTGAAGCAACTGGTTCTGACCCACCCCACTCAGACGGCGTCACTGGGGACATCACACCAAAACACGGCTAGGCCGCTTGGCGGGGCGGCTTTGACCAGTGGGTGGTCACTAGCCACGGCAGAAGCCTACCACCAATATGTTGTCGCCTGATTTGCACCACCCAGAAACCACGTGTGGGGATTCAGAGTGAGGGTGTACTCCCACGGACGAGGGCGACTCAGTCCTCAAAACGCAACGGCTAATAAAGAGTGCGTATCATAGAATATATTTTTAGGGACACTAATCAATTGCACTAATGAATTAGAAAAATAGTTGCTTCCACCATTATATGAGTGACACCCCGACTCAGCAAGGTTTTTTACCCAGCCACCTGCGTCCCTTTCGTTTTAGGTTCCTATAAAACCATTAGACAGAAGAGATGACAGACAGAAGTAATTTTTATATTCTTCTGACATTTTTCATTTGCTTTTTTTTTCATTAGTTTTTTTTTATTATTATTACCTAAGGGGTTGCGGCTACACCTAAGTTTAACGGGATGCAGCTGTAGGTACACGTCGTGTTTTACATCTTACTTTAAATGACTGACAAAGATCTACGAACGACAGCCAGGCTTTACGCGCTGTCATGGGCACGCGGAGCAATCTGCGGCAAGCGTAGCTCAACCATGACCGATGAAACCGAGGCTTATTTCATGCTAACTAAGCCTCGATAAATTAAATAAAACTAAAATGTCTCAAATACTGTAACACCAGTTGTTAAAGAAGAAAAGCATTTGCATGGAGTACAAGATGCCTTATTAGTAACAGCTGTACTAATTTCATGTGCGTGTGAACTGCACTGTATGATACCCAAAGACTATAAAACGATCTTTGATGATACCATACTAGTTAGTATTTCGCAAAATAAAAATCGTAGATCTCTTAAAACAATTTTAGAACGAAACTGGGAATTTGCAAAGAACTATAATACAACCTGCAGCCCGTAAAGTGCGGTCCCTCGGTCCTCACAGACCATACGCCAGATCTCGGAAAGTATCTGAAAAATTAAGGTATTATAACTACAGACATTTAGTAAAGAATTTGTAAAGCTATTTACTGATTAACAGACCTTTGTGGTCTGTTAATCAGTAAATAGCTTTACAAATTCTTTGCATGAAAGATAAAAAATAATAACAACTAACGGGTGGTCCCTCATTCCACACAAGATTTATTGAATTTTAGTGTAACCGAACCAAATTATTAGCGCAACTCAAAATCTAAACGATTGCTAGAACGGCGTAGCAGCATTGACACACACTAGTACAATACAATGGTCTGATTGTGTGCATCAGAAAAAAAAATATGCACGGAATAAGCACGAATCATCGAAATTGATCGGCAAACGACAGCGCGCGATGTTTTACAGTGCTTTTTAAAATAATTGTCTAAATAAATGAGCTCGTATAACGGACTGAAAAATATTCTGTATATTAAGCATAACATTTACTTTCATAAAATAAATATATCAGTTATGTTTTTATTCAAATACTGGTGAAAAAAAATTTACAAAGTGAACCGATTTTCTACTTTTTCAACATTGTTTTTTAATACATAATAGTCATATTTTCGTAATTTTGTCTCTGTTACTGTCTTTATATACTGTTGGAAAAACGCATAAAACTAAATATTTTGGCATATTGTAATGGTTGTATTCGTCCTGAAAGTTAACTCTGACGTCTATTTTGGTAAAACGATATGAAAGAATTGTCTTCGCTTTAAAAAATCATAATTAAAAATTATACTTTTACTCTGTAGCTGTCTAAATCAAGACGTAATCTTTCTAAAACTGTAAATTGTCTTTAAATAATCTGCTCACATAATTACGATATTGCTCTGGGCAAAACACAAAAACATGAAGTTTTCGTCACGAATCGAATACGCGCTCTTAACCGATTAAAAAAAAAAGGAGGTTCTCAGTTCGACCCATATGTTTGTATGTATGTTTGTCCGCGATTATCTCCCGTTTGGCTGAACCGATTTTGATGCGGTTTTCAGAAAAGTATGTTACATTCTAGAGAAGGTTTTAGTATACAACAATTAGAAATATATTCTGCGCTTTTTGAAAAAATCAACAAAAACCAAAAAAAATATTCTTAAAAGAAGTTTTCGTTTCTTCCATCTTTGGAAGACTTTCAATCTCTGTTTTTTTAACTGTGTTGCCGTTTCTAAATGCATTTAGGCGATAAGGAGGCACTAAAAAGTGGAAAATAAAAACTAAAAAAGAGAACCGCCTTCAAAAACTAAAAAGTGATAAAAATAACTTTAGTACAGAACACACATGACTTTAGTTTCGGAAGTCGGTGGCTTTGTTCTGTTTGTTGTTTTGTATTGCCACCGACTTCCGAAACCAAAGTCATGTGTGTTCACAAACATAATAATAAAAAACAAAATACCGACGAATTGATAACCTCCTCCTTTTTTGAAAGTCGGTTGAAAATAAACGAGTTCGTATAACGGACTGAAAAATAATCTGTATATTAAGCATAACCTGTATTTTCATAAAATAAATATATCAGTTGTTTTTATTCAAATACTAGTGAAAAAAAAATTACAAAGTGAACCGATATTGTACTTTTCAACCGACTTCAAAAAAAGGAGGTTCTCAGTTCGACCCGTATGTTTGTATGTATGTTTGGCTGAACCAATTTTGATGCACTTTTCAGAAAAGGGCTTGTTACATTCTGGAGAATGTTTTAGTATACAACAAACAGAAATTAAATCGGAATTTAGCAGTGGTGAAACATTGGTCTGATCGTTTCGGCGTAACGGTTAACCCATTCAAGTGTCAGGCTATTATTATAGGGAGCACCCATAGCCTACGAAGGCTTAATGGTTTAGCGGTTCCGCCGGTCACCTTTGATGGCACAGTAATTCCGTTTAGCTCCGACGTCAATGATCTGGGTTTGTACGTTGACACTTGCCTGAACTGGAGTAAACAGGTAGCGAGTGTGGGCAAAAAAGTCACTGGGACGTTGCGGTCGCTTTACGGATTGAAAAATGTTCTCCCATCACACGTAAAGGCAATACTTGTTCAGTCCCTTATCTTCCCCATACTTGATTATGGTGATGTGTGTTACTATGACCTGAATGCGGATCTCCTCAATAAACTTGACCGACTTCTTAATAACTGCATTCGATTCGTATTTAATCTCCGTAAGTATGATCATGTGTCCGCACATCGGTCGCTTTTAAAATGGTTACCAATCAGAGAGCGCAGAGCGTTAAGGGCTTTGACAACCTTGTTTTCTCTTTTAATACGCCGATGAGTATCATCAGACGACAGCTGTATAGCTGTCGTCTTCACAGGGAAAACATGGGTGATGTTAAAAATTGTGCCGAAGAAGGGCTTGCTCTTATAGCTACGTGGTTACAAAAAAATCTGCACACCCTGAACACTAGCAAAACCAACTTCATTCGTTTCAGTATTTATAATCAGTTTCAACCTGATAAAGAATTTAATATAAAAATCCACACATGCTTAATTACTACAGATGGAGCTTGCTGCAGTTGCCCTACTATCCAACAAGTAACCCAAACTAAATATCTGGGAGTGATTATACCCACACCCCCGCACTCTTTCAATTGATCATGACATGTCTCTTTCCCCTTTATTTGTTTTTGTTTTGATGTTTATTTTTATTTATTTATTTATTTATTTATTTTGGAAGACTTACAGCTAAATACAATGATTATAAAAACAGTATGATTATTTGACAGCCAATTACAAGTCTTCACGTCTAGAATTAATGTATTATAAAAGTGCTGTGGAACACAATATGCAACTGTTAAATAATGCCAAAATAATATATTATAGATCATCACTTAACATTTTTCAACTAAGCTAAACTAAAATATTTGCAACAGGTTGTTTCATAAGAGAACCAAGATGTTAAAATACTATTGGGAAAAAAGTCTACTGAATCTAAGTTTTAAAGAAATTCATTGTTAGACACTTTTTTGCCGAGCTCACACTTGTTTCAAAAAGATCAAAGTCGAATTGTTTGCCTACCTTATTAAAATAGCTACTTACACGCACAACGTACGAATTTTGCCTGTAGTTTGTACCTGCAAATGGCACACGTAATGGTGGATTGAACCGTTTGGACTTACTTGGAACATTAAAGTAGAATGTTGACAGAATATCAGAACAATTTATGTCGCCCTGAACCGTTTTCAATAAAAATATGCAGTCAGAGATCTCACGACGATTCATCAATGGTAAGAGATGATATTTCTTACATAGATTGAGGTAGTTATTGGAATGATATGGTACTTTTTGATGAAAACATAAAAATTTTATAAATTTCTTTTGTATGCGCTCAATGCGGTCAATATATTTGTGATAGCAAGAGTTCCATATTTCAGATGCGTATTCCAAGTGACTTCTAACAAAAGTACAGTATAGAATTTTTAACGTTTTGGCTTGTGTGAAGCACTTGGATAATCGCATAATGAAACCCAGGCATTTAGAAGCTTTAGCGACGATGGCATCAACATGCTTTTCGAAACTAAGTTTGCAATCGTGATAAACTCCTAGATCACGGATAGTGTTACATTTAGGCAATATATGACCACCAAGAGTATATGTTGTGGCTAGAACTGATCGTCCACGAAAATACGTTACAACTGAGCATTTTGCGGGATTGAGATCAAGCTTACTTCTTTGGCAGTATACTTCAAGACACTGTAAATCAGTTTGAAATGCTATCATGTCCGCGGTCGATGATATGGTAGCATAAATTTTCATATCGTCAGCGAAGCATAATAATTTGGATGAGGTCAGACAGGAGCCGATGTCGTTTACATAGATGATAAATAGTAACGGACCGAGCAACGAACCTTGTGGGACTCCGCTGGGGACTGAAATCCAGCTAGAAATGTGATTATTCAGTACTACAGCTTGCGACCTATTTTCTATGTAAGAAGTAAACCATCTGAGTAAGTCGCCGCGTATACCAATGCCCTCTAGCCTCTGTAATAGGATGACGTGGTCAATTCGGTCGAAACACTTACTATAGTCTGTGTAAACAACATCGACTTGCTTGCCGTGATCCATAGCGTCAGTAATGTAGTTATTAAGCAAAATAAGATTAGTGACAGTAGATCTGCCTTTAAGAAAGCCGTGTTGGAAGGGACTAAACGATTGTTCCAAAGCAGAGTAGACCTGGTTGTAAATAATCCTTTCGAAAACCTTGGCAATGATACACAATTTGGATATCGGTCTATAATTAGTAATGTCTGTTTTGACTCCTTTCTTATGTATCGGTGTTATGAATGCAGATTTCGATTTTAGAATTGAAATAGGATGTGCAATAGATGCAGCGCAACGTACGAGAAGCCTGGATGAGATATTATCTGGGCCTGGCGCTTTCGATGTATCTAACTTACGAAGCAGGCTAGTTATGTCATCAGTGTTCACCGTGATACGACTGATATCGGACGACAGGTTTGAGGGTTCAGTAAAAGAAGAGGAAGAGGAATTTGGGCTGCCACCGTGATTAAGGTTGGGATCTAGAAATGTGGAGTGAAAGTAAGTTGAAAATGCCTCACATATGGATTCACCGGTACGCAGTGTTTCGTTGTTAAATTTGAACGTGCTCGGTATTGCATTTGTATTATGACGCTTTTTAACAAATGTCCAAAATTGTTTCGGGTTATTTTTGATAGACGTTTCGGTAAGATTCAAATAATTCGTGTAACACTGACTTTCTAATGTTTTTACCCTTTCTCGAAGAAGACTAAATGTTAGTTCATCAGATTTATTGCCATAGGTTTTAAATTTTTTAAAGTATTTATATTTTTCTTTTATTGTTTTTATTAATGTGGAACTGTACCAGGTCGGATATGATTTATTACGACAATGTTTCTGGGGAATGTATTTCAGTTGAAGATTATAGATAACGGTGTTGAAAAAACTTACCGAGTCTTCAGTTGACCTTACCGAGAACTCACTTTCCCAGTCAGTTATAAAAATGTCATGGTTAATTGATTCATAGTCACCCTTATCATATAAAAATTGTATGCGTGACGCACACTCAAGCGGAGGTGTTTCGACAAGATTAATTGTAATTACTAATGCCGGGTGATAATCATCGATTGGTACTAGTGGACTTAAACTTTCAGTCACGTTGACTGCCTGGTTCGAGAGGACCAAGTCAAGTATTTTTTCATATCTGTTAGTCACGCCATTATATTGTCCAAGATCAAGAGTACATAACTCATCCCCAAATAACACTTCATCACTAGTCTTAAGATTTGTTGGGACGAACGATATATTGTCAGATGGGACCCAACTTATACCGCTCATATTGAAATCACCAATAATAAGAAATTTATCAGAACCATTATCAATCATAGATCGATTTAATGTCGAGAGAAAATTAGTCAACTGTGAAGAAAAGGAAAGACCAAGATTTTGTTTACATAAATAAATCACGCAGAGATGTATGTTTGTATAGTTACGGGTATTCGATTTTTTTAAGTGTATGCTTATCCAGAGGTCTTCAGCTGTAGAATTAAATTTTTGTTGACATGTTACTGATAATTCACGACGAGTAGCTATTAGAACTCCTCCACCCCGTGACTGCCCAGTCAGATAGTAATCCCGATCCCGACGCCACACAATATACCTTTCATCAAAAAATTCAGAGTTCAAAATACCATCCAATAACCACGTCTCCGTGAGAACAATAACATCAAATGAGCTGGCTGCCATTTGACGATAGAAAGTATCGGTTTTAGTTCGTAGACCACGAACGTTCTGATAAAATATGTTTAAACCGTGTAAGTTAATATTAACATTAGTAGCCATCGCGCATAAAATCAACAATAGAATATAAATCAGTATAATGGACCAAAGTAACACATATCATAAAAATATTGACTAAATCAGGGTAGATTGAAAATAAATATGTTAGAAGTAAGCAACCGGCGATTGTTTCTAATGGAGTGCAAGAATTATTCGACTTTGACTGGTAAACAACTGTGTGAGCAAGCAAGCAGTAATGTGTGGCACGTGCAAGCACGAGCGAGTAAAACATATTATTTTGCACTAACACTTTAAAATAAACAGCGCGATAAGAAACATAAAGGTTTTTTTTAACAGAACAAAAGAAAGGTGGCGGGTTCATTAGTGAGGCAGAGGTGCTAAACAATTTGTAACATCTTAGTAAAACAACATAAAGTATAATGAAACAATAAAGCAGAGAAGATTGTATATGGTATAGGTGGCATATTAGGCGATTTTGTTTAAATCCGATTCTTTTCTCACTATGAGTACTTTGGAGTTGGTGTTTTTGAGCACGTGAATTTTTCCGTGTTTCACCCAAATAAACTCGTAGTTCTTATCCTTCGCAATGGTTTTAACTTTACTGAGTAGCTTCTTATATTCTACACTAAGGTGATCATTAACGAACACACGTTGAGAAATGCCTTGGAACCCGATATCTGATGTGGATAAGTTCTTCTCAGCTCGCGCAGCCGCTATGAAATCCTCCTTAACGTATCTGTTCAGGAAACTCACTATAATAAGTTTATCATTGGAGTTGAAAATGGGTACCCTCGAGACGTAGTTGATCAGTGATTTTTGGCAGCAATAGTTTACTTTACGACCAATGGCTTCAATAATTGAGAATAGATTCTCATCTTTTCTTATAGGAACTCCCTTGATTTCCACATTATTTAACCGGGACCGCTGATCGTTTGATGAAAGTTCGAACTTCACCTTAGATAAATCTGTCTGCAAGTCTTTAATAGTTACCTGCATCTTTTCTACTTCCGATACTTTAATTTCAACCTCAGCAATCCTCGTATCAAATTCATCGAGTTTGCCACTAGTACCTTGACATGTCAACTTCAGCTCAGCTAGCTCATCCTTTATCACCTTAACGTCATCAATTAGTGCCGGTAAATTATGTAACTGGCGCTTCATGTCCCGAATTTCGCTCAGGATGGTTTCAAGGGACGCTTGATCAGAGGTAGGCACAACTGGAGATGAGATTCTACAAGCTGAGCACTTCCACTGTGCCATTCTTGTAGCACCCAGCTTTCTCCATCCAGCTTCAGATATGTTTGCACATCCAAAATCTAAATGCCTCTTGCAGCTCCCACACTGGACGCCATCATTAAACTGCACATTGCACAATGCGCACGTTTTCATTGTTAAAACACTAAATGTGATTAATACTTTAAAAGAAATGTAAAAAAAATAAAAAATAAAAAAGGTTGACGATCTATTTAATTGACCGGCGCGTACAGTACAACTGAGTGTCCACAGACAAGTTTATATACATATTTACACGTTTATAATGTAAGGAAAGAGCGGAGCCTTCAACTACAGGCATTTTCTATGCCTAAATGGAGACTCCTCGACATGTAATTGTAAGCCAAATATGTTATGAAATAAACTTATTTTATTTTTTTATCTAAATAACAAACCCAGTTCTCCTTCCTACCTGACTTCTCACTTTCAATATTTATACTCGGCGCACAGCAAGAATCTTCGTTCCTCCAATAATCGTCTTCTACGATGTCCTTCTCACCGCTCTGGTTTTCTCAGATCTTCTTTTCTTCCAGGCAGTTTTCCTTTGGAATGCGCTTCCTCAGAATATCAGGACGGCCACCAGTCGGTTCACATTTAAGGTAAAAGCTCGCGAATACTTGAGAAGACGTTTTCGTTTCTTCCGTCTTTCCATCTTTGGAGGACTTTCAATCTCTGTTTCTGTGTTGCCGTTCCTTAATGGATTTGGGTGATAAGGAGGCACTAAAAAGTGGAAAATAAACACCCTTTTGAAAAAAGAGAACCACCTTCAAAAAAATACTAAAGTGATAAATAGCTTTAGCACAGAACACATGACTTTAGTTTCGAAGTCGGTGGCAATACAAAACAACAAACAGAACAAAACCACCGACTTCCGAAACTATGTGTGTTCCGTGCTGAAGTTATGTATCACTTTAGTACTTATTTTTTTGAAGGCGGTTCTCATTTGGCGAAAAAGTTTTTTCAATATTGTTTTTTTAAACATAATAGTAATATTTTCGTAAATTTGGCTCTGTATTAGACTTTAAGACTGTTTATCCTGTTGGAAAAACGCATAAAACATAATATTTTGCCATACTGTAATGGTTGTATTCGTCCTGAAAGTTAATCTGACGTGTATTTTCGTAAAACGCTATGAAAGGACTGTCTTCGCTTTAAAAAACCATAATTAAACATTATACTTTTACTCTGTAGTTCCCTAAATCAAGACTTAATGTCTTTTTAAATAATCTGCTCACATCATTACGATATTGCTCTGGGCAAAACGCAAAAACGAAGTTTTCGTCAATCGAATCAATTTTTAATACTTTCCGAGATCTGGCTGAGAGGCTGGCTGGTGAGGCCTGAGGGACCGCACTTAAGGGCTGTAGTTTTTATTAATTTCTTTACAAATTCCCAGATTCGTTCTACAATGTTTTAAGAGTAGGTACTACTTAAATCCAGATTTTTATTTTTGCGATTTACCAGTACAACGCACATCTAATTTCTTCCAGTTTAAAAGAAAAACGTCAAGCAGGCAATTTTGTCACTACTTAGCTGCTTGCGAGTGCGTCTGCTTAACTAATAACGCGAAGAAACGAATAACCGTGTTCAATAACAAAAAATCAAAGTTATTATAAACATCGATTTATTATCAACAATTACCTCATAATATTCTAATCACAGGATTATCAAATTACATTTAATCAAAATATTCTATCGATCACAATACATAATAGAAACTTATCTTAAAAACGTCAATTACAAATTCAAAGAGCATTATTTAGAAGTCAGCCAAATAATAGTTTGGTGTCATCATTACGAAAATACAAGTATCATACTTTGGCTACCTGAATAATTAGAATATATTATTCTAGTATATTTATAAATCAAATTACAGTAATAATATGGTGATTCAGTTGAATTTTTTGACCTTTTTGTCACATTATTATTCACAACTTCACAACAACCATGTCAGCTTCTTAGAAAAAATATGTTACGTAAAATTAACTACATATTGGTTTCGTTTACCATTTTAAAAAACACGTAGTTTTTTTTAATAAGTCCTTAGTGAACGAGATTTTAGAAATCTCAATAAATTAAAATGTCTGCATAATATTACAATGTTCCATTTCTTCATGTAACAAACACAATTCATCGGTGACATAACAAGCTGTATTCATCATAAATATAAATCAAAAATAACATTATTGTTCGAGACAGTAGAGAAATACATAAATACATATACATATATATTACCTCGTCAATAACATTGAATTAGTCTCACAAAATTGTCTAAAAATTAAACTATTTCTAAATTCAAACTAGTAAACAAACCAGGTACCTAAAACAAACCTTATATATCAAATTCAGTCCTTTGTCATAGAACGCCTAAAACATTATCAATACCTACATAATGCGTCACATGACTTAACATACTATTCAGGTTCACACTAGCACACAAAATACTATAATTCTGCACAAGCCTAGGAACTTGATGGCATCTTAGCTAGTTCATAGATAGCTTCACCTCTTAGCTGGTGGAGACTGGATACTTTGGCTAAGGACGTGTCTAGATATTTATTGTACACAGCCCTATATTTGGAGTTGTCTACATTGATTACAATTTTTGCCAGTTTTCTGATGATAGGGTCGATATGTTCGAGCGAGTATCCTGAGTAGTAGGAGAGTGTGGGTGTCCATACATCTTCGAGCCTCTTGCTCGAGAGCAGATACAGGGACAAGCAGATGGCGGCGGCAGCGAGCTCAGAGGGCCGGTAATGAGCCATCGTGTACTCAATGAGGCAAAGATCTACGAAATATTTTGCTAAATGGTGATTCTTTGATGTTCCATGTGCAGCTTTTACAAACCTGGAATAAAAATATTACTATTGCAGAATCCTTTTTTTAAATATAATTATATATGTAAAAGAGTATGAAAATTTAGAGTAACCAAGTCGTCTGGTATACAGACATACATGGCTTGGCTATAAAACCAGCATCTAACAAAGACAGTTTTCAGAAACATGATGATAGTCGCGAAACATGTAGCAAGTACTTGCAGTTGGTGACACATACCTCCTTAAAAAGCTAAGTGGAATAGGTCTAGCAAGGCAGAAGCCTAGTTTCGACATAATGTCTCTCTCGCATTGGAACACATCAGCTTTGGAATACGCGTTGTCGGTCACATAGACAAAGTCGCCGACGTCAGGCGCGTAGATCTCTTCGTATTTGCTCGCGATGAACATCGCCGTTACGCCGACGAGCTGCAGCTGATTCCGTTGAACGTTTGGCACTGCCTGTTATTAAAATTGTCAAATTATAAATAAAGAGAAATTAAACCTTTTTTTTATGAACAATTTAGGGAGTTTCACAACGCGGGCTAGGTGTTATTTTCGAGCCTAGCATGGCAGCAGAATTTACATGTTCATGTACATTTATACATTTACTTTTGTCCGAGATTTCGCCCGCGTGGAAAATGAAAACCACCTTCTCCCGTCTCCTATGAACTACCTAAGTACCTATCAAATTTCGAACTAAATAGTTTTTGAGACTTCAGTGTTTAGTCAGTGAGTGAATGATCTTTCGCTTTTAAATAATGATATGTAAACGAAATAGAGCAAAAGGTCCAATAAAGTTTGGTTAACCATTCATATGTAGATCAAATAGAGCATACCATATAAAAGAAGTCTTTTCTATTTACCTGTAAGTATCGGTCAATGATTCCAACAGTCAGATGGAATGTCTCTAGCACTAAAGAGAACTGTCTCTGCACTTCCACAAGCCAATCAATGAGAGTAGCCCTCATCTTTCCAGTGATTACAGTCTGAAAGCGAAAAAAATACCAATCACAAATTATTTTACAGAATTTATAATATGAAATTAAAGGGAAGCAAATGATGTGTTTCTTAAAATGATAATTCACAACATTTACCAAATGTTTAAAAATCTAATTTTAACAGACAAAACGAAACAAAAGTTTTTAACGAACCTGTTTCCTCAAATGGTCAGTCTCAATAGGATATTTCTCTTCTAACTCAGTCAAATATTTGTAAATATCCTTAATGTAGATGGACATAAGCAGTGGGCTATTATTATCTCCAGCATCAATATCTTCAATGTCATCAGGCAATTCAGGAGTAATATTGAGGTCATTCAGGTCATTTAATAAGGCTGCAGCATATCTTTCAACCTTTTTCCTGTCAATGATTGAAGCCTTTTCATAACCCTCATTCAATTTCAACTTGCCGAGTGATTCTGTTGATTCTTTTAAGATTGGTTTTAATGCTTTGGTTTCCTTATTTTCTTTAAGGGTTGGCAGCTTAGACGTCTTCTTAGTTTCTTGACCCTTCTTTGTCTGAATGTAAATGTTGATGGATTCTTTCAGTTCAGCTGGCTTGTTTTGGGCATCTTTCAGGATTGCCTATAAATATATATTTTGTTAAAACTTGTAAGTTTTTATTTCTAGATTTATTTTAGTGATGTATCTTATCAGATGAAGGCCATGAATGTTTCATCATATAATATGGAAAATACAATACCTACTTTAATGGCCTACAAACTTCTACAGACCTATACCAGAACTAGCCTACATTTAAGTGCTGAGAGTACTTCTTAATCATAATCACCACATGGCATTACATCTTCAAAAGACACTTCTATTTCAATGAAATAGAAGCAAGAAAAAATACACATGTCACCAAACATACTAGGTTGACACAATAAGGTGACCTCATTTAACTGATGATAAACATTAGGTATTATTATTAATTTTTTGAAATGATTGTTGTTGTTACATTGATTATTACATTCATATCATATCTCATCATATATCATTACAATGTGGTCACATTAACTTGACGCTTTGCATTGATGAAAAAAGCATCAACAATTAAACTACCGATTTGATTTTGGGGCATGGATTTTAATAGCCAATCTTGCAATACATTAACATATTATTATTTATATCTATACTACAATGCGGGAGGAAGCAGGCGGGGCCTTGCATTCCAGAGATGCATCAAGTTAATGTGACCACGTAGTACATATCCACTGATGATCACAAAACTGCCTATAAAACCAAATGAAATATAAATAAATAAATGAAATAGGCTATTAAGGACATTTACATACCCTGTTGCGAGCAGCGGCTCTAGCTGCAAGACCAGCTGTACTTTCCTCGCGGCGCAGCGGAGGTCTAGTTGATGGTTGCACGGCTGCTGCTGCCTTGGCTGCCAAGCCTGTGTCCACCTTCGACTGGACATGACTGTAATTACTGAAATAAAAATATTTTTTCTTCTACCTTCATAGTTGCATAAAAAAATGAAATATTTCACGTGTTTATTGAAAATGGAACAATCAAATTTAAACACAATCATTTAATTACACCGAATTCACACCACGGACGAAGGCAAAAACACACAAGAAAATAAAACCAGCTGATGAACAAAATAAATAATAATGTGGGTATAATGGTAATAATAATGTCACTATAAATCTAGAAATTTTACCTTTTAACAGCAGCCCGATTCAGAGCCTTCTTCTCAAGCTCCGCAGCAGCAACGGCTACTTTGCCACCAATTTCACGCTGCGTTTGAACGTTAGTGTTGATATCCCCCAAAGCTCCTCGAACGGTCAAACCTTGTTTCTTTGTAGGAATAGCCACGTTAGATTTACCCTTGATAGCATATATGTTTTCCTGGTCCTGGATCTGCGCCTGAAACATTAGTATCACAGCTATTAGCAGGTGCTAAAACAATAATCAGTTTTGTAATGTAACGACAAATTAATACCGTTCGATGTCTCCTCATCTGGATCTCCATATCGAAGTGTTTCTTTGTTTAGCCCTTACGCAATTTGAAGTCTTCTACAGATTCTTATATCAGCGTAAAGTAGACAGATAAATTACATCCAGCTGTGCCGCCACTACTCAGGTTTTCAGCAATATTTTAATTTTAGCTATGCTTCGCTTAGTTCGTTAGCTCGACTCCCTCCGCTCAAAAATAACGGATATTTTTTTCAATTTTCAATGAATTCACTATGGTTCGCTATGATTGGTCCAATATATTTTTGTTCTGATTGGTTCTCAACCATATCCGGGAAGTCAACCATTAACTTATTAATTTAGAACTCAGAAAATTTATCTCTTTTTAAATCAGCAGGAAAGTTTTTGAAAATAATTTGTGTATCATAATTTTTACTAAATATAATACTGAATTTCTTTCGTTATAAAATTTAATAACACATTCATTGGTCAACATCTCTAGAAGTCTATGATACTTTGTCTGTGACCTTTGGATGATATTCTCAACAAAACCAACATATCCGCGCAAATTAAAGTAGCGCGAGGATAGTAGGAATAAATGTTTTGATACTTAAAAATAATATTTAATTACAGGGATGAACAATTAATTTAATTGTCATTCCCACTTGCCCTAGCGTAAAAGTAAAAGATTTCGATTTGCATGTTGACTCGACACTTGGCTTTGTTTACTTTGTTAGTTTTTAGTCATAATCATTTAATTGCCTATAATGAGGTAGGTACAGGTACATTATGGTGAAAACGCTAAAGCGTCTTATTCACCATCCATCTTGCTGTACGTCCGCTCAAGGTCGCGGCGCTAGACGTAGCATACTCACTTTCATGCACGCATCCAGTATGCTGAATGTAATCCATAGAGTGGTAATGTAATCGAACGAATTTCTAAAGGAAAGAAAGGGTTTTATTTATTTAAAATGTCACCTATTTTATCAAAACCCCAGAAAATGGGAGTTCTTCTCATGCTGTAAGCAGCAACAGAAGATCGGGAAATTATAGGATGAGGTTTGGATGAAAAATAATGTATGTATTATTATGCACGTTTATTTATGATACGTTTTTGTATCCAAAACCTTTTTCTATTTGTATCATAAATGTACGTGCAGAGTATACTCAAATGACGGTAAAAAAAAGTATATCAAATTATAGCCACACAATGTTTGCGTACAATCATCATTTAGCGGACGTCCCTGAGGGTGAACTGGCATTAACTTTCTTTAGCTCTCTGAAATAACCGTTTCTAATTAAGTATGCCTATATTTTTTACGCTCGATATCAATCGTTGCAGCTTTCCCTAAAATGGGCACCAAGTCTTGTTATGCTCAAATTCTTTTTTATTTATTCATATAGTCTGCACTTGAGACATTCAACAGACATATTTGTGTGGGACCTTGCAACACAAGCCCTAAATGTCAAATCTGCTGTACAGCAAGGTTATTCACTATCCAGCTGCAAGAGGTTCACGGTGGCGGGGGCGGTCGCTGGACGCAAAATGGGTCCAGCAAGTCCAGCAAACAATTAATAATAATTATTGAAGTATAAAGTCAAATCATTTTTTTCAATTAGACCATTATAATATAAGGCTTTTGAACGTCAAATGAGAAAAAAAATGATTTTAGAAGCTCATTCCAAGAGATAGTTTTTTATGGAGAAGAATGGGCAAGAAACTCCATACTACATACTTTTAAAAACAATCTTAACAATATAATTATAAATTATACATGAATACGATGTACAGAGGCCAGCACATCAAGCTACTACAATCTGTCAAATTTCTTTAATAGATTTTCAACTTTATTACAAAAGCATAAGGTTCATATTTAATTGGAAAATTTGACAGTTAGGTATGGCTTGATGTGCTGGCGTCTGTACCTTGCATAAAAACACTATTTTAAAGTGTGTACAAAGTATCACAGATTAAGTAATGACAGCTAAGTTATGTTGTACAGAGGCCAGCACATCAAGCTACTACAATCTGTCAAATTTTTTTGATAGATTTTCAACTTTATTACATATCAATAAGGTTCATATTTAATTAGGAAAATTTGACAGTTAGGTATGGCTTGATGTGCTGGCGTCTGTACATAGATACATAGTGTTCACATATTACAAATGTTGAAACAGTAGACAACTACTCCTTATATTTTAACTAACAATTAATCAGTATGTGAGTCTGAGCAGTGTATATGTACTAAAAAGAGTCAAATATATATATATATGTCGGAGACAGTTTATTAATCACAATTATGGGTGTAACTAAATTTGTTATGATTTGTGTTTCTCATTGTTAATTTATGTGATTTTACTATCAATTATTGTCTATTAATTCGAAACATGATTTATTGTATGTGCACACTGATTTGTGGTTACTTTATTTCGATAAATGTTATCGATGGTTTTATTCAAAACAATTGTTGACACGTTACTTTGAATGTAAAACGAATTACTTTATGAAATCACTATTGTTTATTCATGACAATTATTAGTGTGGTATTTGATTGCTTTATAATTAAATCTTATTAGATTTAGTACATTGTAGTGTTTTGTATCAAGTAAACGCGTGACGCACTTCCGTGCGCCAATGGATAGACTTGTATGGAGTGGTTGTAAGGTGGGGGGCATCGCCTTATAAAAGAGCGTGCACTCCGTAAGTATGTCAGTCGATCCTCGGATTCGACTCAGTAAAGAGTTCCTGCTCCCGACAATACTGTCGGTTTACTTGGTACAGCGCTGCTGTATATTCACATAGCTGTATAGGCTTGCTGCTAGTGAGCGATACACTTTGTATTTGGGTGGCTTATGCTACTGTACGAACTATAGACCTTAAGAGTTTGTTCGTTTATCATTGGGTGGCTTAGGCTGCTGTACGAACTGTAAACCTTAAGGGTTTGTTCGTTTATCATTGGGTGGCTTGGCCACTGTACGAACTGTGGGACCTTAATGGTCTGTTCGATTAACTGTATTGTTGCTGTACCTTTAACTTACTTTATTCTTGTTACTGATTACCATTTGTATTATGTTTTCTTTACTAATAGTGTGTAATTGTTTTTACAGGTCTTGTTTATCGATAATGGGATAATGGGAACGCCTATAGTCCTGACGATGTACTATACCGCTCGGCGCTCCTCCTCGATCGCTCACTGACGATCTGACATATATATATATATATATATATATATATATATATATATTTATACTAAGTATGAAATTAGGTATTTTAAGTTAGCAATCGGTTCGATTTTGTCTAGAAGCAAGCAAGCTACAGCAAGCTTATTCACGGTCCTTTTGCATCGTGCATCGTACATGATCTTGGCGGGACGTACAGCAAGATGGATGGTGAATAAGGCGTTTAAGGCGTTTTCAATTTTTTACTATTTTTATCTCAGTACCTATCTAGTTTTTTTTTTTTGTAGTGTGGGACTAGTTACCTATCTAGTTGTATGGTAATAAAAAACTTAGATGCGACAGTAATAATATATGACTATAATATAATAATAAAAATCATGAACCTATCCCTTCTAGTTAGAATAATTCGTAAAAGTGGATATGAAACCTTAAGAAACCTCGCGTACTTATCCGCGTCGAATCGTCCGAATCTGGAAGAATCCCAGAAATCCTAGACGAATATTCGGCTGACGTCATCAAATTCGGCGCGGCTTATGCGGTCAACTCGTCCGATGCGCTCGCACCACAAACATCAGTCAAGATTTATCACAAATCACATAATAACAGTGTGACAGGCGTAAAGGAAATCAAACCATTTCTTTGGCAAAGTCGGTTCTTTTGGCGCGGTCGATTCTTTCGGTGCGGATATGTGTGCGACGCCTCATTTAAACGCGTTACTCACCATCCTTCTTGCTGTACGTCCCGCCAAGGTCATACTTCAAAAGTATCGTGAAAAAAAAACAATAATTATTATTAATTGTTTTTTTTCACGGTACTTTTGATGTGTGACCTTGGCGGGACGTACAGCAAGAAGGATGGTGCGTAAGGTCCTTTACTTCGATTTGTTCGACGCGTTCGGTTCGAATAAATGTGCGTTCACCTTTAGGGGGCCCATTATAATAAAAAAAATAATAATAAAAAAATCTTTATTTCTCTAATAATTTTACAACCATTGCATTGTCTAAGAAATATGGCTAAAGCTAATTGGCCCAGCGTGAAAAATCCCTGACTTCTAAAAGTCAGTTTACCATGGAACTTATAAGTGTGTGTTAAACATACTTCCAGTAACATGAACAGGGTGATTTGTGTGGAAAGTAGGTGAATAAGTACTTACCATGTCATAAGATGGTAAAACAATAATTTCACAATGGGAACAGGTTGTATGGGGTGAAATCGCACTGTCCTCCGTACTAGTAGACACTGTATTACGGTAGGATAGTTCTCCTCATCCTTGACAACGAATATTAACATGTTTACGTACATAATCCAACCACTCATTTGCACTATATACACAATAATTGCAAGCACTTGTACTCATTATCGTAATATTGGATCACAAATGTAAAAGAGAATGGCGGTGCTTCAATTTAGATAAAATCAGTGAATCAATGTTCAATGTGGGTACATGAAAAATGTTTGACAGTATATGCAAAATTCTCAGAACAATAAAAAAATTGTGCAGGCTTAACTTAATACACAACTGTATCTTATTGGCTATGTTAGGTATACATTAAAATAAAGATAAGACAAACGTGTAAAGAAAAATAAAAATAAATTGTGATTCCCAGTATCCAACCATCTGTAATGTTATTATGATGTGACGTAAAAGTGTTGTGTTTAGTGCGTGAATTTATGTGTTGAGTGTTGAAAAGGTTTGAATGTAAAAAAAAACATATATATGTATATATATGAATAATATTAATAATAATATCATGTTTATTAGCATAAAATTATATTATATTAATTTTATGCGATAATATTGCTTTTTGCTAAAAATATAATAATAATTATGTGTTTTTATGATTGAGTGAGTAAAATATTTTCCGTATCTTCGTAATTGAATTGTTTCAAGAATTTGTCAATTCCAATTTTACATGAGTAGCGAGTGCAGTTTCTGAGAGTAATGAGTTTGGAAATTTTGTTGTACATATGTGGACCAAGAAAGTTTAGAAATTTGTGGGCAAATGATGTATAATAGTGGGGAACTGTATAAACTAAATCTTTCCTGCGCCTCTCAATACTATAGTCTGGAGTATTTTTGTGTTGAGTTAATATTGTGTGTTTAATAAAAAGCTGCCTTACTGTTAGTACCGATAATTCGGAGTATAGCAGGTCAGTCGGAAATTTATATCTCTTGAAGCTCATTACTTTCAGTACCGCTCGCTGCGCTCGCTCAACACTAATCAAAGTGGATTTCGCAGCTCCTCCCCACACGGTTATAGCATACGTTAATATGGACTGGCATAAGGCTGAATATACTGACAATAATAGTTTAAGAGGACAAAAGTGGCGAATATTTTTAAATATATAAATTATTTTCCTAATTCTTGAGGTCAAATTTGCAATATGTTCTTTCCAGTTCAAGTGTTGGTCAATAATTACACCGAGATATTTAATTGAGGTAGTCTTTGTGAGTCTGGGACAGGAACAGTTGACAGGCGTTGAGCATGTATGCACCTTAATGTCTATTGAATTACTAGGGGGTTGACTATTATTTTGGATACTAAAGGCAATATATTTTGTTTTAAGTACGTTAAGCGTAAGAAGATTTGAGTTAAGCCAATTTGACACTAGTTTAAAAGCTTCATTTGCTAGAACGTTAACCTCTTTCCACGTTTTAGCGCTAACCAAAAGGACTGTGTCGTCAGCATAAGTTATAATTTGACCCTGTCTAATTTTTAAATTACATAATTCATTAATATAAATGAGGAAGAGCGTTGGACCCAAGATACTCCCTTGTGGCACGCCAAATGTGATTTCCTCTGGTCCACTCATGTAGTCGTTGATTCTAACATGTTGAGTTCTATTTGACATATAATCTGTGAAAAGTTTGAGTGTTATGCCCCGAATTCCCATATTTTCTAGTTTTGCAAGAAGAGACTCAACAGATACTGTGTCAAAGGCTTTCGCCAAGTCCAGAAATATACCAATACAGGTTTCCCTTACATCTAACTTATCCACAATGAAGGAAGTTAATTTAACAATTGCTTCATCAGTAGATTTGTTACGTCTAAAACCGAACTGGCAGTTAGAAAGAAGATTTTTTGATTCCAGATAATTTGTGAGTCTCTTGTTTATTACCTTTTCAAGAACCTTAGATAGTGACGGTAAAATCGATATAGGTCTATAATTTGAGATACAGTCCTTTTCCCCAGCCTTATGGATAGGAATGATTATTGATCTCTTGAGTGCATCAGGGAATATGCCTTTAACAAAACACAAATTACAGATCATAGTTATAGGTGGTGCTAAAATATGTACTCCTAATTTTAGGAGCGACGTAGAAATACCGTCCCAACCACTAGACTTAGATTGTTTAAGATTAAGTATAACATTTGTGATTTCATTAACATCCGTTGGTAAAAGAACAAAAGAATCAGCAATAGTTTCCAAACGGTTAGAAGTAACTTTTTTGTATTTAGGCTTCCCTAATATGTCGTTGGCCAGTTGACGACCCACATTAGCAAAGTAACTATTTACGTAATCTGTTGAGGCTAGTGGTTCAGATTTTAAATGCAAAAGTTCCTCGCTGTCATCAACAGTCATATCCATATTACAAACATCTTTAATAAGGGACCACTGCTTTTTCAAATTATTCTTGTGAGTGTTAATTTCTGATCTTAAATAATTGTTTTTTAATTTTTTTATAAGATTGTTGCAAGTGTTACGGTAGCGCCTGTAAGTTAATTTTAAAATATTATTTTCTGGGTCATTACGAGACCTTTGATGCAATCTGTCCCTATTTCTCATACAGCGACATAGACCTAACGTAATCCATGGTTTAAGTACACGTTTTCTTCGAGTTATTAGATGTAGAGTAGTGTGTTGTTTGATTGAGTCGGTTATTATTGATAGAAAAGTACAGGTCATTGTATTAGGGTCATCAGTTGAAAGTTTGGTAGACCAATCAATTTGTTTCAAGTCATTGATGACCGCACTGTAATTTATTTTTTTGTATGTTTTTGACTTTTTAGAAACTTTTTGCGAGCCTTTGCTTAAAGACGTCATAACGCACGAGTGGTCAGTAATTGAGGAGTCACATACTACAGTAGTAGAAAAGTTTACAGATTTAATAAAACAATGGTCAAGACAATTTTTCTCTCTTGTTGCAAGATTATGCGAGGCCAATAATCCGTGAGATGCAAGCAAATCCATGTACTGATTTGAGTTAACGTTGGTGCTGTCTAATATATTAATGTTTATGTCTCCTATGAGGACAATATTTTTGTATGCCTTTAAAGAGTTTAGAACATTGTCCAAAGAAGACAAAAAGTTGTTGAGACTGTGGTAACCAGGGGATCTATATATTGAAATAATTAATTAAAAATAAACATTCACGGCAGTCTGCCTTGCCGTCCACCGCTTCACACAGGATTGTAAATATTTTTGCAGCCTGCATAACATCCGACGACACCGAGCAGGATGCGACTCGAGTCCTGCACAAAGCGTGCAAGCTCCGCCCACCGCTTGCAGTCAGTGACTTGGCGTCACTGAGTACATTTTATTATAGGAGCTTGGCGTCCTGCGTAGTGGACTGACGTGTAGCCATCGTGTAGCAAGCAAGCAGGAGCGTGAATTTTGATGCAGGACTACTGTCCGCAATTTTTTTTACAATGGACAACACGGGCTTAGGAGATTTTATTGAAATCTACAAACAAAATCGCTGTTTGTGGGATCAAAAATCAACAAATTAGAGTAATAAACAATTGAGAAACACGGCATTGCAACAATAATAACAATAAAAAAATGACCGTTTTTTTTTAAATTGCAGAATAGCTATTTTCTTTTTTTTAGAAATAGCAATGGACGGCTAAGCAGCTATATCCTGCTTCACAATCCTGCACGACCGACGGACTGCCATGCATGATAGTGAATGTGCACCTTTTGCGTACTTTGTGCTATTGTGACTGGCCCACCATATTCACCGGATCTTAGTACCTACTGTCGATCTTTCCATACCTTGGAATAGCAAGTTCGTTTGTTTGTCTACGACTCATCTACATAGCTAAAAGCACTACGCGTTCGCATTCGAATCTGTCTCAATCTGTGTATCGGCTGGTCGACATGGTGACTACCGTTCACTGGTGACTACATAGAAAGAAAATAATATTATTCTATACATATGTATCGATGATTCTATCTATTCTATCTATCATATATCTAGATATAATAAAAATGGATCGTTGTTCGTTCGTTACTCTCTGGTTAATTTTGGTCTTGAAATATTTGTGGAAGTCCAGGGAAGGTTAGGTAAAAAAAATGAAAAAAAATAAGGTCAACGTCTGTCGGGTCAGCTAGTGAGAAATACATAAAAATACTTCAGTTATAAAGCTAGCCATACACGTTAGTGTGTAACTGACCGGTTTACCGTTTGCTTGCACAGTTACACCTGTCAGGTAAGCTTGAGCTGAGTAAGCTTGAGTGGTAAACCTGTACAATGTAAACTCTCAGTTGAAGCCATGGCCCGGCAGCAGATCTCGATACTGTAGCGCTAATCAATTTATTATTTGTTTTATTGAAGAAAAAAAAACGAAGATACCGTGAGAAGTGGTGCAAAGCATGGTTAATGCAACGGTAGCAATACACTTATATAAATTTATTGAAAGAATTGAAGTTTGAACCGAAAGACTACAATTATATAAATTATAGATAAGACGACAATTATCTACGAATGGATGAAAAGACGTATCTCAAACTGTTATCAGCTGTAACACCCTTAATTCAAAAGCAGTATGTCTATTCTGTTACAGTCTCCCTCGGTGAACACCTAGGTGAAGTGAGCTGTCATCCGTTCGTCTGCTTTGTCGATCCCTATAGATGACAGCTCACTTCACATAGGTGTTCACCGAGGGAGATTGTGGCAGAATAGCTCTACTGGAATGAGAAAAGCTTTATCGCCTCATGAAAGATTGACAGTGACGTTTTAAAGATTCCTTGCAGCAGGGACAACCATGAAGAAATAGGTATAAATGGAGCCAACACTTAGAACAAAAGCTTGAAACCAACTGTGGGCTGATGCTCTCTTTCTGAATGCATACATAAGAACGAGACAGTGATATGTGTTTTCTATAACTTATGTATGCATTCAGAAAGAGAGCGTCTGCCCACAGTTGGCTTCACTTAGGTATTTAGAGTGTTGCCTCCACTTTTATCTATAAGCTTCTTGGGGAGAACTTACGAATGTCTCCGAAACTATGGCCGAGCAGACGGGCTACGTCTATGAATTTGACGTTTCGTTCTACACAATCTACACAATTACACAAATATTACAAATCAGTAATTACAAACATAATTTTGGGCCTTTCGACAGAATATAATATTTTCTTTGTTTCGTTTTACGGAAGATTTAATTTTGAGGATATGACTTTTTTGGTTTTGAGTTTTTTTTTAATTTTTGAGTTTTGACACTTTTGTCTGATTTTGACAGAACTCGTCGATGCGTCTCGCTCGTGCGCGATAAATACGAGCACTTTGAGTTCGTGCTATATCTTCGTAGTTCGTACCAATATTAAATTATTGCCGGGTCGATTTTCCTCAGAAAACGCACTAACTTAATAAGTTCTAATAACATTTTCCACGACGTTTCTAACAAGATGTAAGATATTTTTTGACATAATCCATTCAACATTAACCTATGCGGCCTTTGTAACGTTATATATTTTTGTTCTTAGTTTTCTCAATAATGGTGCAGAAGGGTCCTCGTCCGTTGGTGCTGTGCGGACCCTCGGGATCGGGCAAGAGTACATTATTAAAGCGTCTTCTGAAAGAGTTCCCGGATAAATTCGGGTTTAGTGTGTCGCATACTACAAGGGGTCCACGTCCAGGGGAGAAAAATGGTGTACACTACCACTTCACAAATAAAGATGACATGACCGCTGCTATTGCAAAAGGAGAGTTCTTAGAAACCGCATGTTTCAGTGGCAATATGTATGGAACCAGGCAAGTAAATTTGTTTTGTGAGGAATCTCAATTGACCATGTGCTTGTTGTTTTGGGCACTTTGGCATGTTGCCAAAAATGAGGTGTTCTTATTCATAAAGTCATTGTTTTGTTAAATATATTTACTGCAATATCTCTCTCTCTCAGTAAATACTCTTTGCCATATCTCTAAGTGCCTAAGTTCGTGGTCAGTGGGTCATCTTAGGAGTACAATAATATTTCTCCCCGTAATATTTTATAGGTGGCCTAATAAACAAAGTTATTTTGAAACTTTCAGTAAACAAGCAGTGAATGAAGTACGTTGCTCTGGAAGAATCTGTGTTCTAGATATTGAGATTGAAGGAGTCAAGCAAGTGAAGAAAACTGATCTCAACCCGCTACTGGTGTTTGTGATGCCACCATCCATCGAGGAATTGGAGAGACGACTACGGGCACGCAACACTGAGCAGGAGGAAGCTCTAATGAAGAGATTGGAGACAGCTCGCAAAGAAATCATATATGGTGAGTGGAAAATTATCGAAACCTTTTTATTCTAACTTTGATATGAGCTAAACAAATTCTATGTAATTAACAATTAAGCATGATTTTCACTGAAAATAAAAGGTTTTGTAAGAAAACTAGCGGCCTGGGCAGACGTTGTCCTGCCCTTAAAATAAAAACGTCCTACAACTCGTCTGCAGTATTGTCGCGCGGGTCCAATTGTGCCTCTAAACCATTCTCGAATCCACTGAAATGAAAAAAGTATTTCCCAATTTTACTACAATTTTTTTTTAGAGGAATAATTCATAAAGAAGCTTTATCCATTCCAATAGACACATATTTGAAATGGATAATGCTTCTTCTTGAAATATTTCTCCTCAATGTATTTAATAAAGAATCTCATTCACTAGGAATAACATGAATGTAATTGTTTTTAAGTAGTCAAGAATATTATTAGTGCTGCTTACGCAACTCATGTTATTATCAATAAAATATTGGATGTTTACAATCAATGTTATAAATATAACACATCTGATGCAATGATTCCAGGTCAGGAGCCAGGGAACTTCCACATTATTATTCTCAACGACAATTTGGACAAGGCATACTCAGAGCTGCGTGAATTTATTTCACAAAACATGGAGGAGAAAGAGCGAGGTTTGTTTGTTTTCTCGTTATGTGAATTGACCTTCTCAAAAACTGAACTAAAATTACATTGAATACAGTCTGTGACTCAGACTGTTGTTCAGTTTTGTTGAGTAGATGTATGTACATTTTGTGTGTGATGGTGTGTATATCTATTTATTTAACTGATTGTTTGGGTGTGCGCAAGAAAACTTCAAAGGACTTTGTAAACATGTAGACAAAATTATCATCAGTGATTTTCTCACTTATTTTTGTGTGCCAAGTATTCTTTGAAACATTCTTTATTCATCAACCAAAGATAATCTAATTTTTAATTTTCTAAAATCTTTTTCATGTAATAAAGTTATCAATATAAGTAATCATCTATATTTTTCTATGTAGGTACCAGACAAAGCACTTGTATGTGTTTTATCAATTAACCTTTCCTTGAAACATGAGTATACTGATAATAAATTAAAGATAAAAGAGGCACTTTACCATCACATTCTTTAAAATAAAATAATGTAAACAATTACAAGTTTTACAGAACCAAAATTATCAGTAAAAGGTGATACTTCCGTTTGATATACATAAATCCATAAAAATATTTAATAGCTGACTTTCATTCCCATCAATAGTAGTATTCGCTTTGGACAGTATGTACATGGTTATTGTACTGTAAAATAACCAAATTATTGTTCTAGACTAGCTGCTCCCACAGACATTGTGCTGTCAATTGATTATTCAATTTTCTTACCGTTTCTAACCTTCCCAGGACTTCCACAAATATTTCAAGACCAAAATAAGCGAAATTAGTCCTGTCGTTCTCGAGTTGTAGCGAGACTAACGAACAACAATTCATTTTTATTATATAGACTAGCTGACCCGACAGACGTTGACCTGTCAATAGATTTTTCAATTTTCTTTTAAACCTTCCCTGGTCTTTCGCAAATATTTCAAGACCTAAATTATCCAAATCAGGGTTGTTGCTGATACATATTTTTTGATTGAATTTGGATGCTGATGTTTCATCATTGACATCAGCGGATGCTGATGCCGAGTTTAGTTATTTTCTTAAAAAACACATTACTCCTCCATTGCGCAGACATACCCATTTTCCCTGCTGGGTACGACTGCGCAATAGAGGAGTAATGTGTTTTTTGTCTTAAGTATAAGAGGATTGTGAGGTGCCGATACATGGCGCGAGTAGGTATTTCCAAAAATGCTATCTGTTTCATACTGCTTGCTCTGCCTCCCTCCGGGTGAACCATACAAATACAATATACCCCTACCCCCCGACCCGTATCATGCGATAGAGAGAGAGTTGCAAGTCTAGAGGCAATTACCTACATTTCCATTTTGAAATATGATTTTGGGATAACGTTTCCCCCCCCTGCCTAAATCTTCACGAAATGAGACAATTTTGGTCTCATTCGATATTCAGTACACTTTAATCTAGGTCTGTGCGTTTTGCTTGTTATGTAATTCAGTATAGTTGAATTGGCGGTTGGCGCAGTGGTTGAGCGATCGACTGCTGCGCTGCGTGTCGCGGGTTTGATTCCCGCACGGAACCAATATTTGTATGGCCTACAGATAGTTGTTCCGGATCTGGCTGTTTATGTATGTGAGCTTATGTGTTTGTACACGCACCCACGATGCAGGAGTAATTCCTAGTGTGGGGCAACGTTTTAAAAAAAGTAAATACCTACATAATAAATAAATAAATAAAGAATCATGGCGAGATCCATAAAATAAAAAAAAATAAAAAATCTTTATTTCGGATTAGCAACATCCATAAGGGTTAGTACATAAAAGGATGACTTATAACTATGTTAGTAAACTAATATATTTAGTGACTAGGCTGTTGTTCGAAAAGCATCTTCGAACAACATCACCTAATAAAGGAGACTCGTATCTTCCCGCTATAGTCTTCAGGATGGAGTTGGAGCTGCGCCGCACTCTGCAGAGTAAAGAGGCAGATTTCTGTCTGACGATGGCGTGGAAGCCATCAACGCGTGCTTGTGTAAACATACCTGATGCACTGCAGATACGGGGCAGCCCCATCAACACCCTGAAACCGTTATTATACTGGACCCGTAAGGCACTGTTAGCCCGCTGAGTATTATTGGTCCACAGGCTGCACATGTAAAACACTTGGCAGTAAGCCTTAAAAGCGTTATTTTGACTGTTTTGCTACAGCGTGCAATCCTGCGAGCCAACATGTTACTTCGGACTGCCAGCGCCCTACGTTCCCTCTCAATATCCATCAGTTACATAATGTAATGCCCCAAGTATTTGAATTGGTACACTCGCAATAAGTCCATACATTCATTTGTAAAAATAATAAAAATAATTTAGAGAGTTCAAAATATTTCCCTATGTGTAGAATACATTACCAGGAGTAGACTATATACTTACCATATTTATAAACACCCGCATAATTAAAATATTTCGAATTGAAAATAACACGTTATCGCTTTTGTTTGAAAATTTACAGGCTCATAATCCTCTTGTTTCAATAATTTTAGCGCTATCAATTCAAACTAAGTAGTGTAGTAATAATTAGTAAGTACTAGATTAATTATTAAGTACCTAGACTACCTAGTGCATGTTACGACTCAAACATCAGTATTAATAATCAGCATCAATCAATGCGAATGCTGACGCTGATGCTGATGTTGAAAATGATGCTGAAGTTCAGCGGATGCTGATGCTGATGTTCGCAACAACCCTGATCCAAATCGGCCCAGCCGTTCTTGAGTATTAGCGAGACTAACGAACAACGATTTATTTTGATTAAATAGAAGATTATTATTTCGTTTTTTACAAACAAATGTTCACATTTTTAAATATTTCTTTGAAAAATCCAAAAATAAGAAATAGTAGGCCACCGGTATGCAGAACAGGGTCCTGGCAACCGGCGGTAGGGGCTCCAGAAAAAGGAACCGCCTAACAGTGCAAGCCATGTCCAGATATACTGCTTTCTGAATGAATCCCTTGATCCAACTGCCTAATGAGAGGCTCCTTAGGTGTTGATCAAGGCTCTCAGCCATTGGCTGTGACTACTATTGGCACAATGATCGCTGAGTCCACATCAGACATGTCGACTACCTCTATGGCTTAATAAAATAATTTGATTACTCGTGATTACTCTTTTTCGTCTTTCACGAGTTTCACATTATTATTAATACCCACACTAATATGTTTTGGCGTGTTTGATATTTAAGGCGTGTTAATAACTTCACTAACATTATTCAACAGATATAAAGAAGAAGAATGTTGAGGCTGAGAAGTGAACTGCCCCTGCATGAAGCATGATATTATCCATAGGATACATATGGATGGAGCATTAATGTTATCCTGTTTTGATATTTCGAAATTATTGGTGTTAGTTGTGTGTTTAATGTGTTTAACACTGAAATATGGATATATGGCCCCAATAAACATATTAAGCAAATATACATATTGTAACATGGTTTAAAAACGAATCTATGAGAAACTACCTCCTATTAAATGTTTAAGTACACAGTATTGTAAAGCCATAAAATGGTGAACTTCAAGGGATTCAAACTGATATTAAATGTTTAGAATTTGCTTATAGTGATCGTTGTTCGAGTTTATTAGGTGTTTTAAATGTTAGAAAACAATCACGTCAAGAAAAGCGCCAACCAACGCTGCTTGCGTGTATTTTTGCAAATGGTTAATAAAATGCGCATCTTGACTTGATTGATGAATAAGAAGCATAATATTTAAGTGGGTAATAGATTATTCTGATCGTATATCGAAGCTTCAAAATATTGATCTTTTTTCCAGCCTTACTTTTATGCTGGCACTTCGACGTACTTGTGCAAATATTCGCCTTACTAGGATAATACAAAATTGACTTTATATGAATAAAAATGGGGTACATTTTGTATTATCCAAATTAGGCGAATATTTATACAAGTAGGTACACCATGTGAAGTTCCAGCATTAGATTTATAAAGAAAATTGTTAATCCATACAAATACATCTTCGCATAACGCGACAAAATGTTATGGATTAATTATTTATGTTTGCTATTTTAGAATTGGTCAAATTCGGCGCCAAGCTACGAATGACTACTCAATGAAATTACGTTTCTATACGTAATTCCATAGAGTAGTAATTAGTCTGTCATGTAGTCGTGGCCACATTTTGATTTGTCATCTATACATGACTGTGGCGGTCAAAAGGTTAATGAATGATGAGCAGTTGAGTACTATGACCTCTTTTCAGGTTTCTATGTATAGTATAGTACACAATATTTTATATGATTTCAAAATGAGGTCCATAGTTACGGTATTTTCATGCATTTACTGAGGACCTAATTAAAACTTCCTTGTCTTAATTAGGTCCTCAGTAAATGCATGAAAATACCGTAACTTCCTTGAAATCAAATGTCGAATTACATTGACAGTATGCACTAATAGAATCTCAGACCAAAAACGTACCTAGCCATAATTATGATGTTACATTTGGCTGACTCAGCACAACCCTTGTGCGATATAAATCCCTTACAAGACATTCCATAATAATAGCTTTTCTTTACAAATAAAATAAATAAATAGTTTTATTTCTGCAGTAAGTCTAACTGTGTGTGTGTGTGTGTGTGTGTGTGTGTGTGTGTGTGTGTGTGTGTGTGTGTGTGTGTGTCAGTAAGTCTAAATAAAAGTGTTTTGTTCTCTTGACCTACCATTTTTCGTGCCAAATTTTATACAATTTCGGCTACTTTATTAATATAATATACTTAGGTAAACAATTTTGTAATCAGTGTGCAATTTTATTATTGTTATTACGTGTACTTTAGAAAGTGGTGGTAGAGAAAATATTGTATGTAATGATAGTTCATAATCAGTATGTATCATGCATGCATTAATAAGATTTTGCATTATCTTTTTTCTCGATGTATATTAATTAAAATTAAACTAGTATTCTTGTTCAAATATTTGTAGATATAAGACCTCTTAGTTCTTATGTGTAATAAATTATGAGTAAATGTTATTTTAAGAAGCGTAGCCCATTTAAGTACTAATTTTTTTTAACTATTAATGTTTTAAATATTTATACAAGATGTAAAATTTTATTTCATATCAAATATTTTTGCTTTTATTTTAGCTGTTCTTCGAGGATTCTGAAGGTACCAGGCGCTGAAGAATTCTACTCTACTAAATGTATATATTATTTTAGTGTTAATGTTAATTAAAATACTCGTCGCTTAGAATGTATCACTTTGAAATGCTATGTTGTATGTGTGTAGGTACAATTTCTAAAATCCTGCTTAAAATCATTTTTTGTTAGTATATGGTATCGGGTTTTAATGAAGAGTAGTGTTATATTTTAATGGGGCTTAATTTTGTAAAATAAAAATTTAATAAACTAGTAACAATCTCCATTTTTTGGTGTTCAATTTTAAACCATTCCAAGAGGTTAGCAACGCTGTACTGCTATAACTGCTATTATATATATGCACATGAAATTATTGTGATTCGCATAATTTTTATTGTATATTTACACTTGCCTACTATTTATTCCATAAAAATATGTTGTGTTTGCGAGTTCAATTTTTGCATATTGTATGTATTAAGTGTTGTCAGTATAATAAAACGATTGAAATAAATATTAGAGTTTTATTTGAATAATATTAAATTTATACCCTTGAGCCATGGAGAGAGTTCTGCTCGGTGTTTCTTTGCGCGATAAAATCCGGAACGAGGAAATTCGCCGAAGAACTAACTCGCAGAATGTGCAAGTTGAAGTGGTAACCGAGAACCGGAAGACGCAGCATTGGTAGGCCTACCACCAGATGGAACGACGACATCATCAAGGAAGTGGGTAACCGGTGGATGCAAGCGGCATATAGCCGCTCGTTGTGGCGTTCTATGGGGGAGGCCTTTGGTCAACATTGGATGGTGTCCCTAAACAGCAAGGTTGAGAAATATTCAACTTACAAGCAACCCGTGAAGAACCTGAAGACAAATTGCGTCCACACGTTGATTGAGAAAGAGGAAACGACGGAGAAGACAGCAGACAGGAGGAAGTCTTCCGGCTGATTGATGATGACGATTACGATTGTACTAATGCATTTTTAAAAATATCCTTTCAACAAACCGCAAGATGTGTACCTTCTCATCGAATACGTGGCTTGAAGTAACATTAATGGTTAATATTTTGTTAGAGAGTTTTATTTGAACCTTTCATTATCATTTTTGAATAAACTGAAAATTAAAACCCCGGCTGTACACGCTCCTCGATGCACCGCCAGCAGGACGAGAGTGAGGGTATACTACACTCGCTTTGTCTGCTCTCCGTTCCGTGTCGGTTTTTTACGCGAGTCGAACAGGGTCTCAGGTAATGCGCACAAAAATGTCAGTTGTATTGTATTCCACCTTTGTGAGAGACTGGTGCCTGATAGGTATAGGTTTTTTGGAAACAGGTCACCAGGCTAAATAAAACGTTGCATCCACATTAGGAATTTCTACTGAGTCGTGGGTGCATTTAGAAACTCACATACACAAACAGCCAGACCCGGAACAACTATCTGTAGGCCATACAAATATTTGTTCCGTGCGGGAATCGCACCCGCGACACGCAGCGCAGCAGCCAATCTCTCAACCACTGCTCCAACACATCATTACTTTTGACTTAATTATAATCGCTCATTAATACGGTTCACATAGACTGCAATCAAATTCCAAATCAGATGCTGCCATAATTTTATTGTCCAGATACTAGTTCTGCAGCAATTCAAATTCGTGTAAATTTTGTATTTGCCACTGTAATGAAAATGGTATTTTTGGTTGATTTGCTATTTTAAGATTATTATGTAAAACTAATAAGTTTTCTAAAAATATTTATTTTCAGTCTGGCAATACAATTACTGTTAGGAAATAAATAACAATACAGTTTTTGTTTCTTTTATTGAGTCAAGAATTACTTATTGTAGACAATAATATTGTTAATTAATTTCAAACAATAAAGCAAAGCATGATGTCAATTAAACAATTATTCATTCTGTGAGCAATGTTATTCTAAAGTCACATTATCACAATAAACATAGGTAATAGTAAATATAAAACAATTTAAAAGTTATAGGAATATCCTACAGCATACTTGCTGTTGTTGGTTGCTGTGAATCAAGTTCAAAGGACAATGCTGTTGTCCTTGTCCCAGCGGTCACGATGTGAATGGGGAGGGGTATTCTCACAATCTCCTGTTGTTTTAGAAATATTTTTTAAAGAAACACTACTTCCGGCAGGCATCAAGTTAGACTGTTTCGTCAAACACTTCAATCGTGGAATATGTGATACTCTTTTGGGAATTTTGGAACCAGCCTTCTGGTTTTTAGGATCATACAAAGTATTGGCTGATTTAGACCGTGTGTGTCCCACATCTGCCTTGTTCTTCATACACGACAGTGGTGTTCTCGAGGCACTGCTACTTGCAGACTTGGACTTCTGTGGAGTGTCACTTAAACCAGTAGCTTCATCTTCATATATGAGCAGCCCATCAACATTCTTAGCACTAGATTGGCGAAGTTCGGCATTGGTGCTCTGTAAGACTTTGATTAAAGTATCATCTGACATAGCTTCAACATTTGAATCTTCTTCAACTTTAGCTACAATAATAGGTGTTCTTTCAATACCTATTGATGGTGACCGTGGATCATCATCAAGGATCTGAAATACTGGACCATCATTCTCATATTCATTTATAGTGTCAGGCTCTTCAACACTATTAATATTTTCCTCACTATCTTCAAATTTGTCCTCATTTTCTACATACTCAAAGTTTGTTTCCAAAAAAATTGGTTTATGTTGATCCTCGCTTGAAATATTGTTTTCTATTGCTTCACAAGAAGCCGTGGAAGATCCCAATGGTACCTCAGGTTCTTTTAATGTATCATCTAAAGTTATGTTAAAGAATCCCTCACACAAGTTTCGAGATACTACTAAATCTGGACTCTTTTCACATGCTTCAGTGCAGCTGTCACAATTGACATCATTTACGTCCTTCAACATAGGACTAGCACTGTTATCACTTTGTAATCTTAATAATTTCTTGTCATTAGCTACTTCATCAGTCTTAGAAATTATAATAGGTGTGCGTTCAAAGTCCTGTGTTGGGGAGCGCGGGTCGTAAGACTGCAAGTGGTTTTTTATAACAGCTGAGAGAATAGGATTGTTGTGAATTAGTTTTTCTTCACCATCAGCATTTTCGAAAGTCTTCCTCAGATCAACGTTTTTAGTGATATTGTGTTTACCAGTTGACTTATTCTGGAAGTAAATATTTCAAAAATTAGTAAGATGTTGAAATCACAACAAAAAATAAATGGAGGGAATTCTTGTAAGTAGTGAGTTTATTATTATTATAGTTTCGCAATATCCATAACGTGGAATTGTTATACGCACCTGTAGCGGAGTTCGTGAAATTTCTGATGTTGGAGATCGAGGATCAGGATTATCACAAACGTCTGACGCGTCCAACTCATTTTTTATCGAAGCAACAGTTTGGGCTTCATTTGGTTTACTCGAGTTGGCTCCCATTTTTATTTCTAAATATATAAAATATAGAGGACACGTTATGAATAGACACTGCTGTTTATTATGACAAGGTAAACATTTTAACTAACAGTTATAACGATTGGCTAAATTATTCCTTTTTTTCTTCCAACAATCCGGTTGACGAACTCAAAACATTTAACGGCCGCAAATGTCACTGGATTCCATTTTTGAAAATAAAAATATATCGTTCGGAAACTAGACCTTTAGTTTTGTTGCAGGTTTATATAGGATGAATATTGAGTCAATTATTTTTCAATTTACCGTCCAACAGAAAATTAATCGTCATTTTTATTGATTGGAAAGTTATAGTACTTATTCTATTCTATATTTATATAATGGCAAGAAACAGTTCTAATATTTTTATTGTATACTTTTGAAAAACAGCAATTTCTTTTCTTTCTCAACGATCTGAAATATGATTGCCATACAAAAAAAAAATTGAAATCAAAATAAAGTCTTCTAAATGTAAAAATCTTCCATAGATAATACACTATGTAATACAAATCTTCTGTGCGAATGAAAGTGAGTTCCTCCTAAACGGCTGTACTGATTTTAATGAATTTTTTGTGTGTGCTCCAGTGGATTCGAAAATGGTTTCAGTTGGGCCCGGTAGATGGCGCTGCAGTCGAGTTGTAGGACTTTTTTATTAGGGCAGGCCAACGTCTGCCAGGCAGGCCCGCTAGTTTAATACTAGTAGGCCCGGCAGACGTTGTCCTGCCCGGAAAATCGGTACAAAAATCCAGGTCTAGCCTACTCTACCCCACCGTCCTACCTACCTACCCTACCAAACTGTACCTAAGTACCTATCTATCTACCTAACTATTACTTACCCTACCTACCCTGCCTTACTACCTATCTACCCTACCAACCTACCTACCTACCCTATCAACCTACCAATTAATTAAAAATACACAGAATAACTACCCAGGTCTCCATCCTTAGATCTATGCAACCCTGGTACCTCTTCAATGCGAAGAGCCACCTTGCCGTTCTCGAGTTAGCGCATAAGTTGTGCACTCCTAGGCGCTCCTAGTACCAGGGTCACACAGATCTAAGAAGTCCTACAACTCGACTGCAGCGCCACCTACCGGGTCTAATTGTGAATCTAAACCATTCTCGAATTCACTAGAACACACACAAAAAATTTCATCAAAACAGGTCCCGCCGTTTAGGAGGAGTTCACTTTCATACACACGCACAGAAGATTTTTATATAAGAGATATTCTCTATTCCGTATACGAGACACAAAACGGCTTGTATTCTTATGAAGAACCTAGACTAAACGAAGGTGACATTAGGGGAACGGCTAGGTTATTATTCAGCAATGATGTAGTGGCGCCTTACTCTCCAAATATTCTTTCAGTTCTGGAGAGACACCCTGCCCCTGCGGAAGGTTTCTTTTCTCCGATCCTCCTGACCATCCCGATCCGGATTCACCTTTTTTTACTATCTCAGGTCCCCAGTTCATAGCAGTCTTGAGTTCTTTCCGAAGTGGTTCCGCCGGCGCGCGGCGGCCTCGAAACGGCCTGATTCTACAACACTTATAATAATTATGTATGTAGGTATACTGTTGAGTTCGGGCGCCGGGGTAGGTGCGTGAGTAGCTTTTGAAGGAGCTTGCGGCTCTAATGCGTACCTAATGATACATAAGGTGTGAACACTGAACAATGCCGTCGTCGATGTCTTGTACGGGGACAATCTATGTGTCTTAGGCAAGAAGGACGGCGGTATTTGTCTTATTGCCGCGGGGTATACTTACAGGCATATGGCAGCCAAAATTTTCTGTAAAATTTATTGGGAAAAGCTAACAAGCAAGTTTCAGCCTTTGGCTGGAAACTTGGCTTTGGTTCAAGAGTGGGCTTGCCAGGAGGACACGGCGTGGCTTACACTGGCAGATTGTGACGCTTGGTAGGAGCCGCGCCGTGCCCTCATCTCAGAAGTAGAAAAAGAAGCAGTGACCTGTCGCCGGTGTCTACCGGCCGTGGTCGAGTCGAGGGTCGGCAGCGTAGAGTCCTGGGACGCGGTAGTTTACCTCTGCGAACATGTCATGTCGCAGAAGGAGGCTGCGGAAAGGGAGAGGGAAATTACAACCTCCCACCAGGCCCGCAGCAGGCGTATCGAGCGTCGGCGGAGGGCGGACAACGCCCTCTTCTAGCCCCCCTAAATGGGTCCAGGGACGACAGACTCGGGGACGTCTGTCGCCCCCCACATATCAGGACCCGAGGTGGCGGCTCGTAGTGCACCACGCACGCCCCTCTTAGACGTCTGACAGACACCTACGCACGATTTCCCACGCCGAAACAAAAAAAAAAATGGTTCAATAAGTAAAGAATCATGACGAGACCCATGCATTCATTTGCATGAAAAAAAAAAAACATTTAGAGGGTTTTAAAATTTTATTACAAAAAAGACAACCGCCTTCAAAAAGTAAAAAATAACTTTCAATTCGCAAGTCGGCGGCTTTGGTTTTGCTTGTTGTTTTGTGTTGCCACCGACTTGCGAATTGAAAGTTATTTTTTACTTTTTGAAGGCGGTTGTCTTTTTTGTAATAAACATTTTTTTTTCGCTTTTTAGTGCCTACTTCTCATCATAGAAATTAATTAAGAAACGGCGACAACAAAAAAAATCTGTCATCCCTTAATTTTCAAACCTTAGGGGTGAAATATTTTCTTGAAATTTATTTTGGACCAAATTTGAGGTATACACTATCAATTAAAAAGAATAATTCGAAATCGAACAACACTGAACAAAGTTATGCGTGGTCAAACATTAAAATAATATATAAAAAACCGAATTGAGAACCTCCTCCTTTTTGAAGTCGGTTAAAAATATATTCCAATGTGGAGAATACATTACCAGCACTAGATTGATAAACTTACCATATTTTTAAACCCCCGCATAGGTAATTAAAATTTTTCGAAATGAAAATAACAGTTAAAGTAAAAACGTGAATACTGTGTTTTTTCTTCTGTTTTGTGAATGTTGTGCACGTCTGTAATTGACGTAAACACTAGTCTATGTCTCTGTTATTTGTAAAGGTTTGTGTTTGTATTGTTGATGTGCCTTAAGAATAAATAAATAAATAAACAGTTTTTCGTTTCATCTCGTTACCTACACATTTTGTATTTTTTAATGAGCTCTTCGCTAAAATATTCACTTTTAACATCCATTTTAATGCGGGAGTACAAAATATTGTAAATGTCTGAAGATACTCTTTAGAAACTCATTAATATAAAGGTGTGTACCCAGAGGCGCGCGAGACGCTGTCGCGAGCGCACGTAGTTTGTTTACTCCGTATCGTTTGAGTCAAGTTTTTTTCCGAGTACCCTCTTAAGTTGAGAATGGAAGAAAAAAGTGACGGAAACAACGCGGATAACAGTGATTTGGAGATTACTAGTATATTTACGTGTGGGACTAACAATAGTAATAACAGGAATGATTTCGAGATGGATAGTGGAAGAATTGCAGAGAAAAGGGCCAGAGAAAAGGGTGATGAAAGCAGCGAAGAGGGTTTTATAACGGTGATCAGAAGGCGACCTAAGCGTCTGTTGAGGAGTGAGTCTGGAATCGAATGTGAACCGGAAAAGGGGATAGGAGAAGAAAATATGGAAGACACATACAAGATTAGCTTAACATCTTTACAAGTATTGCCCAAACAAATGGCATTAGCCAAGTTATTGAAAAATGAAAATATAGGTAACATCCTGAGAATCAGCTATAAAAGTCCCTACAGGGTCTTTATTCAAGTTGCTAATAAAGAAGACGGAGAAAAATTAATCAAATGTCAGAAGTTCGTTGAATTAAAAGTTAGGGCTCAATTTGTTAACCAATTGGGCTTATCTTACGGAATAATTAGGGGTGTAGATTTAGAACTGAGTGAGTCAGAAATATTACAAACATTAGAAAGTTCATGCAAAATATTATCAGTTGGAAGATTAAGGCGTTTCAGTCAGGACAGGGAGTGGGTGGACAGTGAGACTGTGCGTGTCTGTTTTGAGAGCCCGACATCTCCAGAATACGTTCTGGCCTATGGATGCCGTTTTAGAGTAGAGCGATATGTATTTCCTGTCTCTCAATGCTCCATATGTTGGAAATACGGACATATTAAGAAATTCTGCCCATTGAAAAAGATTCTGTGTCCTAAATGCGGCAAAGAGCATGAAAATTGTGAAACTGATGTATTTGTATGTCCTAATTGCAAAGGACCTCACATGGCACTTGACAAGACGTGCCCTGTCTTCCTCAAAGAAAAGGAAATTCGGATGCTGATGAGTGTAGAGAACATTTCATATAGAAAAGCCTTAGAAATATATCTTAAGAACAACAATAAAGGAAGTACGTTTGAAGCAACTGAGGTATCTGAAGAAAAAACGGGGGAAAGTCAAATTACTTTTAAAAAAACATACAGTAGTGCTGTGCAATCAACAGTTACTGCACAAGAAATATTAATTAATGAAAATAGATGCAGTCTAACAGAAAACTTAGGCAACAGACAAATACAAAAACAGAAAGTGGACAAATTAAAGAAGCAAAATAAATATAAAGATGGGCGAGACAATCAAACTACATTTATGGAAACAGAGTGGGAAACTTTTTCTACGGAAGACGAGATGATTGAAAGTAATCAGGAAAATGGACAATCGAGAAAAGAAGAAGGTGAAAAGAAGAAGGAAAGAAAATTCAGATTTAGAGAAATATTTAGAAAAATTAAAGAAATAATTGGTTCAGAGAAAGGGTTTGAAGAAATAATAATGTCGGTGTTGAAAGTAATATATGAGGAATGCAAGGTATTTATTAAGGATTTTTTTATTGGAGGAACTTTATGTCAATTGTTGTTAAAATCTTTAAATGGATAATTATCGCAAAGACGCGTTGATTAATATATTACAATGGAATAGTCAAAGTTTGAAACCAAAATCGGCTAGTTTAGATGCGTTACTTGGGCAAGAAAAAATACATATTGTTATAGTTAGTGAAACTTGGCTAAATTCAGACATTCGTTTAAATTTTAGGGGTTATAATATACATAGAAAGAACAGAGAGGATTCTTATGGGGGTGTTGCGATAATTATCCATAAATCTATACAGGCGTATGTATGCCCAATTAATTTAAGTAATGTAGGTATAGAGGTTATATGTATAAAAATACTTAATTGTAAGAGTTTAGAACATGTTGTATCTATTTACTGCCCATCTTCGGTGCGTACAACCACTGCAGATTGGGACAATATTTTCTCGTTAGTGCCTAAAAAATCATTAGTTGCAGGTGACTTTAATGGTCACCATACGAACTGGTCTTATAAAACAGATCAGCGTGGAATTCAATTATTAGACACATCTTTGGACCACGGATTTGTAACATTAAATAATGGAGAGGCAACCCGAGTCAAGTTAGTTAATGGAAATATACAAAGATCTTCCCCGGACATCACATTTGCGTCATCTGATATCGCTATTAAGTTTCAGTGGGCTATAATGAACGAAAATTTAGGTAGTGATCACCTCGTAATTAAGATTTCGATGAATTTTCAAGAGAACATTGAATATAATCAAAGACGGAACTTCAAAAAAGCAAAGTGGGAAGCTTTTCGTCATGAGCTTATAGATTCCTTTTCTGGGGTAGTTGACGTCAGCAACAATATTCAGGCAATGTACGACTATTTTTTAAAACAACTTGAAAAGGCAGCGAATAAGCACATACCTATGATTAAAATCTGTACTAGTCCTTTAAAGAATTTTAAGCCAAAAGAGTATTGGGATCCATCATTATCTGGAGCAGTGGCCGAACGCAGGTTGGCGTTGGCCAAGTTTAGACGAAATCCTACACCTGACAATCTTACAAGACTAGAAGAGAAAGGGGCACATGCACAAAGTTTGATAATAAAAGCAAAAGATAGGAGTTGGAAACATTTTTGCAGTAGCATAGATGAAACTTCCTCAGTTTCTGATATGTGGCGAAGGATGAGATGGTTCAAAGGTAATCGTCAAGCTAAATCTAATGTATCGGAGGAAAAGTTAAAAGGTTTGCTTCAATCACTCACGCCGGATTCCGTGACAAATATATCACCAGTGTTCAAATCACAGAACTTATTAATAGAATCAGCATTTACAATGGATGAATTTGAGAATAGTTTAAAAAAGAAGGACACTTCTCCAGGAAATGATGGAATAACGTATTCTATGATTTATAATCTTCCGTGTGTAGCGAAGCAGTTTCTACTCCAGTTATATAATGATATCTACAGAACTGGAGATATCCCGAAACAATGGCGTTCAATATCAGTTATTGCTATTCCTAAAGCTGGGCACGACGCGAATTCAGAGACAAAACTTAGACCAATATCTATTATATCCTGTGTGTGTAAGATATTCCATAATATGATGGGTAAACGAATAGAATGGTATATTGAGAAACATTCCATTTTGTCACCTTACACGGTTGGTTTTAGGAAAGCTCAGTCTTGTCTAGATTGCCTTTCAAGATTATGTTCGTATATCCAATTGGGTTTCACCAGGAATGAGCCTACGTTGGCTTGCTTTTTAGACATCACAAACGCTTATAACAATGTTTTGGTCGAAAAGGTTGTTCAGACACTAGATGATTTAGGAATAGGTTCAAAAGTTTGTAGTTATCTCTATTCATTTCTATTAGAGCGATATTTGATGATAAGAGATTGTAGTGATGGACGTACTATTGGTGTCAGGCGAGCCTGCAGGGGGTTGGCACAAGGCGATCCAATATCACCGATGCTGTTTAATATTATTACATCAAAAATTTGCCAACAGATTGAGAATGTTATTGTTTCGCAGTACGCGGATGATTTCGTATTTTATCTTAGTCATAAAGATTTAGGTCACGCGGAATCGGAAATGCAAATTGCCCTTGATAGCATGGTCGTATTGCTCGATGAGATGGGTCTGGACATGTCACCGGATAAAACAAAGATGTGTCTTTTCAGTAGAGGCAGAAGGAGACGACAATTGCAACTTACTATTGACAACTTTCCAGTGTCCTCAGTAGATTGTGTGAAGCACTTAGGTATTTGGTTAGATAGGTCACTCCTATGGAAAAGGCATATTAATGAAATACATGAAAAGACGGCAAAGTTTTTAAATTTATTTAAAGTTTTGGCGGGGCCGACTTGGGGAATCCATCCGAAACATTTGAGATCTTTGTATATTTCGTTGGTACGAAGTAGGATTGACTTCGGCTGTTTTCTCTATGATAATAGTGCAAAAAGTCATTTGGGTAAACTGGACAAAATTCAAAACCAGTATTTGAGGTGTGGTTTCATTAAAAGCTCTCCAATACATGTAATGGAAGCAGAAATGTGCATTCTTCCTTTGTACGTTAGAAGATTATATTTGGCTTACAAATTCTGCATAAAAAGTATGTCATTTATGAATAATGTAACTATTACACTAATAGATAAGTTAAATGACCTTTCAGTCACAAGATATTGGAACAACAAGAAAAAACCATTACTTGTGACTGTATACAATGAGTTTAAGACACGTAATATACATTGTTCAAAGATTTTAGATATGTACTCGCTAGAGAAATGGGTAACAGGTATAAACGTACGGGATAGAATTAGATGTAATTTAGACTGTATTAAAGTAGCAAAAGGCAGGCATGAGGTTACATCACTTAAATTCGATATTATTAAGGAACTAAGTGAAAAGTACCCGGGGTGGAAAATGTTTTTTACAGATGGGTCTAAGAGCAAAAGTGGATGTGGTGCCGCTTATTATAGTTTAAGTGATGGAACTTCGGCCTTGTTTAAATCTACTGATGCAAACGTATCTGTAATGACGATGGAACTCGTTGCAATCTCGAAAACTCTAGAGAACATTATTAGTTGTGACCTTTCTGTGAATCAAAACATAGTTATATGTACGGATAGCAGAAGTGGTTTAATGCATTTAGCTCGATGCGCCTCTGGTTTCAGAGGTGTACCGATAGCTTATGTAGTTCTTAAACTATTGGATGAACTTGGCGACAATAATTTGAGGTTGCAATGGATTCCGTCTCATATTGGTATATGCGGTAACGAGAAGGCTGACATGTTTGCAAAGAAAGCAATTTTGGAAGGTTTATAAATCGACATCGCTCCGTCCTACACAGAAATACTTAACTTCTACAAAAATATATGCTGCAATCATTTTAAAGAGTATTTCGACAGAAGGTCTAAAGAAAAAGGCATATGGTATAAGACCATACAAAGTGAGCCTCCTCGAATCCCTTGGTTTGCTGAAAGTCGTTTGAAGAGGTCGTATGTAGTTATGGCACATAGATTGCGGTCTGGTCATTTTCCATCTAGGAAATTTGGATACCTAATGAAAAAGGTCGATTCCCCTAATTGCCAAGTGTGTAACAAAGTCGAAGATGTCCAACATTTGCTAATGGAATGTGAAAAGAACAGGAGAGAGAGAGAGTTAGTGATGCAGGAATTAAAAGTCAATACGTATGATGTTGGGGCTTTCATTAGAATATTATCTATACCTAGTGCGGGAGAAGCGAAACTGGTTTACGAAATGGTTGCTGCATCACTGTCCCCTTCGCTTACGCAATAACGTACAAATTAATAATATTATAAGTGTAGGTAATAAGATAATTAGATTAGGGTATGATGAGGCTGACATACCTTTGTAAGGTGAAAGCCTCTAAATAAATATAGAATAAAAAAAAAAAAAAAAAAAAAGGTGTGTACGGATTAGAGGCAGTCTTGGGGTGCGCAGCCTCGCCACGCACGGCTCGTGTGTGGGCGGGCTGCCTCGATACAAAATTAAAACAACACGAGGCAGCAGGCCGAGGCAACTTGCCTCGGGTCGAACCACGACGGCGCGACATTAAAAATGGCGCCGGATCGTCTTTACAGCTGATTTAGTTTTGAGTCTGTCCTGTCCGCCATTTTGCACCTGATCACGCACGACAAACCATGGCGTGGAACGATACTGCTGCTGCATTTATCTTTTTATATAAAAATCGTCTGTGCGTGTGTATGAAAGTAAACTCTTTGACTGGACTGATTTTGATGAAATTCTTTGTGTGTGTTCCAGTGGATTCGAGAATGGTTTAGGTTCACAATTGAACCCGGTAGGTTGCGCTGCAGGCGAGTTGGGGTAGGTAGGTGAGTAGGCTAGGTAGTAAGGTAGGTAGGTAGGGTAAGTAGAGTAGGTAACTATTTCCCTACCCACCCTGGGTAGGGAAATAATTATGCAGAAACATGCTTCATAAAATTATTTTAATTTCGCCATTGTGCGTGACTCGCTAAAACCCTGCTTAAATCACGTCCACACTTGCGAGGCACGTACGCCGAGGCGCCTTTGAGCATAGTCAAAAAAACGAAGATCCGCGGCAGGCTCGCGCCGCGGCAGGCTCGCGCCGCGGCAGGCTCGCGCCGCGGCAGGCTCGCGCCGCGGCAGGCTCGCGCCGCGGCAGGCTCGCGCCTCGGCAGCCTCGGGCCGAGGCGCGTACTCACTTGAGGCAACAGGGTGAGCCGTGCGTGCCTCAGGCGAGGCTGCCTCTAATCCGTACTCACCTTTAGAATTACAAACACTGTCGGTGAAGTAAGCTGTCATCCATCCGTCTGCTTTGTCAATCCCTAGCATCGGGATGGATGACAGCTCACTTCACCTATGTAGGTGTTCACCAGAGAACACACTGTTCACCACAGAACACACTGTTCACCACAGAACACACTGTTCACCACAGAACACACATAATATGTGTGTTCTCCGAGGGAGACACACATAATATTATGTTCTCCGAGGGAGATTGTAACAGAAAAGCACTGCTTTAATAACACTTGTCACTTTTTTTTTTAAATGAGAATTGGGCAACAAGGTGAAACGAAAAACTGTTGTTTTCATTTCGATAAATTTTCAATTATGCGGGGGTTTAAAAATACGGTAAGTATATCAATCTACTTCAGGAGTGCTATTCTGTTCCCTCGGTGAACAACTAGAAGAAGTGAGCTGTCATCTGTCCGTCTGCTTGGTCAATCCCTAGCTTCGGGACGGATGATAGCTTTAGCTCACTTCTTCTTGAGATTGTAACAAAATAGATGTACTGGTAATGTATTCTCCATATTGGAAAATATTTAAAACCCTCTAAATGATATATTTTTTCATACAAATGAATGTAAGGGTCTCGCCATGATTCTTTTTTTCAGTGCAGGAGGCTCAATATATAATATGTAATTCAGTGGCGTAGCGTGTCTTGTTGGGGCCCCGTATGGCCATTATATGGGGGTAAAGAACCCAAAAAAAAAAAAAAAAAAACTCAGCGCCCCTGGGATAATCTCTTTTCCTTTCACTCATTTCTTTTACAAATCGCTACTAATACTGCTAAACCAGAAGAACAATATTGTTTGTACTGAATTACAATGTAATGCACATTTATCTACATTAAGCGCGTAAATAAACACTGCACTGCACTCCGTGGTTTAACATCCAATGTAAAGTACAACAACGTACACGTACATCGCGATATCGATGAAGGATTCCCCGCAGAGTTGAAGATGAAGTAAGTAAAACGGGGAAGTCCCGCAGCCCGCCATAACGATGTAGAGTGTTGCCAACTTTTGAACGCACGCTTAAGGCGGGAAAAAAAGTAATTGCTTTATAGAATTTTGTCATTTGAAAAAAAAATAAATTAGAAAGTTTTTATTTTTTTTCCTTACACACTTTGGGGGCCCCCGTGGCCTGGGGGCCCCGTATAATTGATACGGCAGATACGGCGGTAGCTACGCCCCTGATGTAATTTAACCAATACTTTCACTCAAATTCATTTCTATCTACCATATCGGCTGGGTATAACCACGTAGAGTCTATCATTACCTACTACTCTCCCTCTTTAATGAACACTTGGCTTAGGCCAGGTTGCGGAAGTATCTCCAGTTCCCGCGACCCCCGAAGTCGGTAACACCAGGGTGGTTTTTAGTAAGAGTCTGACAGACCCCTTCGCCCGCCGGGTAGGTAGGTGGGCTACTAGGCTGTCGGTATCTACAGGTACTACAGGTACCTACCTAATGTGAAGTCACCTTTTCATATCCATGGACTCACAAAAAGTGGGTAACCTACCTACCTTATTCTAGTTTTCGGAAGAAGCCAAAATACACATTTTATTAAACCAGCTAAATTAAAAAGAGAAAAATAAATACACGTCGTATTACAAAACTTTATTTAATTAGGTTAAAAGTAGGTAGGTACATATCACAAATTAAATAATGAGTACTTATTATTTTGACTTGATTAACATGTTTAATACATTTCTAGCAATTATTTATAATGGCACACACAATGATCCCTACCTGCTCTTTGCTATTAAATAGGTAGGGTATTCTCTACTTCGGCTTTACATAAATTTCAAAAGACTATACACAACACTATTTGTTGCGCTTCGGCACACATCCTAGATCATAGTTCCAAGCGCCGCGTTTACACATTGCGCTAGACCGGGAGCTCCATTTCCAGCCGCGTGCGCATCTTACGCGGCAACTGGATCCCTCACTGAGCCCCCAGCCGTTTGGTGACGTCACTCCTTTGCAACTAACCCGGCCGTGCTCAGGAGGCGGTGGTGGCTGACACCACGTGCGACCTGCAATGCCGAGATATTTTGTAAATAGAAAATAACTAGGTACCTATACCAAGTCGCATTCCTTTCCGTGAAGGAGAGTAATTGTAAACAATGAGGAATTTCAGCAGTAGAAATATGAAATCTGCTGCTCATTCCGTACCACAGAATGTGTAGGTAAATGGAATGGGTGAGATTTTGCAGGAAAATTGAGGAAAACCTTGCTTGTGACGAGATCATATCTTACAAGTCATCTAAATAAGTACCTAGGTATACATAATGTATTCAATTAATGGGACGAGAGCTCAAAATGTAAAATAAATCCTTGATCCGGATATATTGGTACATATTTCTTATTTTCGCAAATCACAGACAGGAATATAAATGTAACAAATAATAATTTGTCGCAAATAAGTATCACCTGTTTGGCTGCTTCACGATAATATTTTGACTTTGTTTATTAGTACGATTTGCCTTCGTACGGTCATCGTCAAAAGTCGATTAACAGGTTACTTTTAGAATATCTGAGTACACACGTAATACTACAATTTCAGTTACTAGTTAGGTGGCTTAGATTTAATTTGTCTTAATTTTACATCCATTCCGTATGTCCTTTAACATTATGCAAAAAAATAATAATTAAGAATCTGTAATATAAAACGACTGTTCTCGCTGACTGTATTCTATCTACACTAGTATGGAAGCATTCATAATGTTTTGTTTTATAATATGTTGTCTATGCATATGGTATGAATCATGGTGATAAAAGAACATCTAAATGTCCCACGGCCTTGTTATTATGACTCGGTGACACTGTTCATAGCAGAGATATTATATTTCCTTTGTTTTTCTAGTAGATGCGACAGTAGCGTGCAATCCTATTAATTATACAAAGTGCGCGTAATGATTAATGACTTACCGCTACATACAGGCAAATGTCCCGACCACCTCATGTCGTCACCACATGTTAGCGTTCTTTGTCCCCTTAATTCAGCTTTAGGATCTCGGCACGTAAAATTGCAAACTTTATTTTCAGCTCCACAATGAGGCACTAAATATTTGGGCACAGAACAAGACTGTACCAACACATGTATCTGCATTTTGCACGTTTGGAGAATCTGGAACGTACAAAATTATTGTTGAAAGATGTGAAAGTTATTATACCGATTTCCTTTAACAAAAATAAGCTCACATTATCTTTATGCGTGATCCGACCGACGACCACGTGGGAGCCCTCTTTCAGTAAGGAACCGAATTTGGGACCATACATGTGGACGAACCGCACAAGCCTGGGCGCCTTTCTCCCTGAACATGACAATATTCGAGGATATTGTAACTTGGCACGATCAAGGCCAGGCTTGGTTATCAATGTTCTGTCCGGTGGACATCGTACGCAGATATCTGAAAGCGATTTTAAAACTTTAGCTGTACGGGATCTTAAAAAAATAAAAAAATATGAAATTGTGTTTCTAATAACCTTCATCGATTCTGTTAAACTCATCATCTCTCACACGAATCGGCAGTGATGTCCTGCGATTTACTTCACTCGCTCGCACCACTCCTCGTCCAATGTAAATGGACGACACTTCATTGTTTAAGTTTTTCCTATTAGTTTCTTTAATATATGCATCAGACTGGTAGAACAGCCGCGGGTCTTCTCTTGGTTGGTATACTTTACCCGTCTTCTTTTCGGTAAGTGATGGGGCATCGTACCGAACGTGCAGCGGCGGCCGTAGCTTGGTGAACCTGCTGCTATAATAGTCATAATCATTTCTCCTTTTCTGATCAGATATTATAGAACGACGACTGTGATAATTTGAAGGTCGGCTGTGAAGTCCCTCTTTCGGTAAAAGTTGTATTCTGAAAATTCAGAAAAGATATTTAAATTTCAATGCGCGCATTTACCTATCACTGGTATGTAAGTGCGAATTTGCTAATGATGAGTGCAAAGAAAAAGTAACGTTTCGTCAAGGTTTCATTTTACAAATCTAAATGTTTATTCAAAGAGAACTATTGAGGTTTTCACAACATGAAAACTAGAGCTTGTAATCTGTTTAGGCAGTCAGGTATGCTATATGAATAGAATTGACGTATGGTTGCTATTTCAGCGAGCCCTATGTTAGCTTTTCTGGATTGGATATTTTGACAGGCACTTATCTTTGTGTTGATTTAAAGTTATTTACGATTATACGTATTTCCTCGTTCGCAGTTAAATATAACTAAGTATCAAAATCTTATTTCGAAATGCTTTAAAAGTATAGGAATAATAACTAAATGTAGTTATGGTGATTGGAAAAAAGAAACAGGTGAAGTACCTATAGCTAGCTAGATAGATGAATATAAATATTGTAAAGCTTGAAGAGTGGTGCCAAAAAGTTTACGTCAATTCACTAACCTGTTGATGTCTATGTCCGGCTGGCGTGCTCTCAGTGATCCTAAAAGTAAAAGCATATAAATAATGTTATGTCGCCATTATTTACAAAGTTCTAATCTTCAATTATGAATTTACATATCCTTATTACTACTGGGTTGGATTAAAAAAAATATATAAAAAAATATCTAAAAGAAAAATGTAGTTCCTGAAACTTTTGAAGTTGCTGAAAGTTCTTATCTTCACACTTTCATGAGTCCTTTCGTTTCATGAATAGACAAACTATTAACTATGTGAAAATCTATCTACTTATCATCTATTCTAATTCTAACCAGTAACTAAACTATATTAAGTAGTAATAGTTTAGTAGTAAGAGTAAACTAAACTACACTCGGCGTCACAAAAATCGCACCTCTTTAAGAATTCCCTTCAAAGTCATTTTAACCCTATTAATCAATGGTATACATATGACTATAAGGTATAATTGGAAAGGCAATTTATTTAAATTTCAGAATAAATCAATGGATTTGGTTTTTTGTTTACCAGGGAATAAAAAAAAGCAAGCTAATGCAAATGATTAAAAAGTTAAATTTTATTTTATCAGCAAAAATTACAACAAAGTCCTTAAAACTAACTTAAAACCTAGTGTTACCCCCCCTAGCCCTGATGACTGCTTCCATGCGTTCTCTCATGGACCTTATTAATGTGACAACAGTCTCTTGTGGAATGTTGTCCCATTCTGCAACGACGGCATCTTGAAGGTCTTGGAGAGTGGTAGGGGCAGGATTTCGTGCCCGTACTCGCCGTTTCAGTTCATCCCAAAGGTGCTCAATAGGGTTCAGGTCTGGACTTCGCGCCGGCCAGCGCATAACAGGGATGCCAACTTCTTGCAGGTAGTCTCTTACAATTAAAGCGGTGTGACAACGGGCGTTATCGTGCATTAACGTGAACCCACTGCCAACAAAACCCGCATAAGGGACAACCTGCTCCTCTAAGATCTCTGTTATGTACCGAGCAGCAGTCAGCGACCCTTGCCCGCGAGCACTTCCAGTCCGAGAAACACACACAAGGTTCGTTTTACCGTCGATTGACATGCCGCCCCAGAACATGCACGAGCCACCCCCGTATTCCACTGTCTCTTGAATACAGGCTTGTGCGAATCGTTCCCCTTGCCTCCTATACACTCTTCGACGCCTGTCGTTGCAGAAAAGACACACCCTCGTCTCATCCGAGAAGAGCACAGCCCTCCATTGGTCTATTGTCCAATCCACATGGTCACGGGCAAATTGCAACCGGTCTCTCCTATGCTGTGCAGTCAATTTGGGCCCTGTAGCAGCCCTATGAGCTGCAATTTTCTTCTCCCGCATTCTTCTTCTAATCGTGGAGACGCTTACAGAAGTTCTGCGAGCTGATCGCAGTTGTTGTTGCAGCTCAACAGCATTGGAGAACCGATTACGTAAAGACGTCGAAAGAATGAAGCGATCGTCTCTTTCGGATGTGCACCGTTGTCTTCCAGATCCACGTCTTCGGATATAGCCACCAGTCTCTTGGAAACGTTGGAACACTCGTCGAACGGCAAAACGACTCAAGTTCAGTTGCCGAGCAACATCACATTGCCGCATCCCTGATTGCAGTAGTGCAATGACTTGAGCGGCTTCATCTGCAGTGGTATCCATCTTCTGGGGTATTTTTCTTGCTGTAGCTGTTCACGTGTGTTCACTTCAAAGGTTGAATAGCGAATGACCCACATTTAACCCGGGTCGCCCGTTTTATACCCTTGTAGGGAGGTGCAATTAGTGGCCGTTGTAATGCGTATTTTGACAACATTTTTTTAACGTTACGTGCTAATGAGATCTGTTGTGTTTAGGAATTCTAACTGTTGTTAATTTAAAGGTCGTTAAACATACTTTTAATTGATACCAATATTAATTGGGTTTAATGTATTCGTTACTGGCGGGACATGTTTTAAACTTATTTTCGAAAAGGTGCGATTTTTGTGACGCCGAGTGTATATTAGGTAGTAGATAACCAAATGCAAAAGACGGACGACGCGGAGCGAGCGCGCGTGGTGCGTCCACTGATCGGTATTCCGTATGACGTCATCGGCATGCATCGCAAAAGTTGCCCCTCGAAGCATCAACGTCGGCATTGCCGACGAGCAGGTTCATGCAAACCGTACGTACGATGCGGATCAGTGGGCACACTTGTATGACTTTCTATACAAAGAATATTACGATCTGTTTGATGCGATGCGTCAGATACGTACGATACGGAACTGTGGACGCTTACCTTAACCAACGTGATAAATATTTCGGCCTTTTCTAACCATTGACATTGAAATAATTGTAACATTCAATAAGTTACACATTTCATCCACAATGAAGAAACGGTATAACACTTTAAGTACCTGGCACAAGTCCGACATTCCAGTGCATTTACACATTGCAGGTAGGTACAGAACATAATGATTTTAGTTTGATATTATGTACATGACGTGACGCTGGAATGGCGTGACTACTGAATTCAGCTAGGAATAAACTATTCCATCATTGCTTTCTGTGAGAGGTTGTCCTCGTTGGGAATTCTATGCCTCAGAGAAACTCCGAGCCAACGAGGAAAGGATTCCAGAGGAGAACTAAAGTCACCGACATTGTTCGCTAAATCAGAAAGTTGAAGTGGCAGTGGGCTGGTCCCGTCTGTCGCAGGACCGTTGGCGATGGAGCAGTCTTGTCCTGGAGTGGAGACGCAAATCGATAGGAGCAGCGTGGGACGTCCTCCAGCCCGATGGACCGATGACCTGAAGAAGGTAGCCGGTGGTAGCTGGATACGGAAGGTAGAGGACAGTGAAAAATAGCGCGTCATGAAGGAGGTTTACGTTCAACAGTGGACTTCTAGCAAGCTGAAGTGACGATCGTGAGAGGTCACTGTCATAACCAGAAACGAACCCTTTTGCATACTAATGGTAGGTAGACTTTTATAATGATTGGCAAGAAAATCCGTAAAAAATACTAGTTATGGGAAGATATTGTACGCTCGTTGGCGCAGTGGCAGAGCTATCGACTGCTGCGCAGCGTGTTACGGATTCGATTCCCGCCCAGAGTGAATATTTGTGTGATGAGCACTTGTGTTTGCCTTGTGTCTGGGTGTAGTTTATATATGTATGTATTTAAAATGTATTTGTGTATGTATATCAGCTGTCTGACACCCATAGTACAGGGTCTCCCTAGTTGGGGTCAGATGGCCGTGTGTGAAATGTCCCCACATACTATTATTATCATTAATTAACAGATGAGAAAGTAATGAAGATAAGCAGTGATAACTTATCACTATCTACAGCCCCGTTGGCATTCTCTGGGGGAGGCATACCTACGTTCAGCAGTGGACGGCAATAGGCTGATAATGATGGTGATGATGATGACCTACAGTCCAAAGAATCCATACATTCCTAGGCCATAGAGCCTGTGTTAATTAGCCAGTAATCACATCCGATTGTTCGCTAATTGACACAGGACCTATGGTTATTGTTGTTAATTTGTTTATGTAGGTGGCTAAGGGTGTTACTACACCAATCGATCAATCATCGATCGATGCCATCGGTCGTCATCGATCGACGTTGATCGATCGGTGTGGTAGCTTTGGCTGATCGACGGATACCGTTCGACTAACCGATCGATCGATTGCCGGTCGATGGCATCGGTCGACGTTGATCGATTTACTCCGGCTATAATCCATCACTAATAATAATCAACCAGCTCGATCGACGTCGACTAATCCATTCTACCATCGATCGATGCCGTCGATCGACGATCGATCGAATGGTCTGGTAACACCCTAATTGTATTATTATTTATTATGTATTTTAAATTAATGATGTGTTTAATATCGAATGTGATGAATGGTATTTGTCTGAATAAATGTGTTTTATTATAATAATTTTCCTAAAGTGTTTCTGCATAGATGGTCAATGTTTAACCGCAGACAATCACAAGCGAAAATGATCACGAATGACATCAGAAATACGCACTAAGCTATAAAACAATCTCAGACATTGCGACAGCTTGTAAGTGGCCTGGTGCATTAAATTACTTATTGACCACCCATGAAGCGTTAAAATTATTTGACATCACAATATTGTGGGACCGCTATCAATAATGCTGCTTCTAATATATAATTCATCCAACCATTGCAGCTTCAGCGAACAATCCTTTAGGAGTGAGGGTTTGTTGTTTTTAGAGACAAGATATTCTATGAAGTACCTCCCAGACCTTGGACCCTTACTTGTTCACTATACTCATTTACAATAAGATTAGACATATACACAAACCTTTTTTACAGTCCGTTCAACCGATTTTGACTTATATTGCGTTGGTGGCATGACAAATGGTAGCTGCAGTAAACAGTTGTTATTGTAACCACTTTTTTGCCTCTAAGAATAGAAGTCAAAATCGGTTGTAGGGACTGTAAAAAAGGTTTGTGTAAATATGTCGAATCTAATATTGTAAACGAAGTATAGTTAGGTAGCTAATTTAGCTTGTCCACTTGTATTATTTTTAAACTAACAAGCCAGGGCAAAATTATTTCGAAAGATTTTACTAAAAAACATCAGCACATGCGATTATCCTCTTCATCATCTACGATGCAAAATCAATCATCTGGTCAAGTCAAGTCAAGTCAAAGCATTTATTTCAATTAAACCATTTACAGGCACTTTTGAATTGTCAAGGTGTCGGTTAGTTAGTCAGAAAGTTGAAGCTAGTTGCTCGTTCCAAAACGTAGGTAGGTCTCTATGGAGAAGAACGAGCAAGAAACTCCACGGACACTCTTTTAAAATCAGGTTTTTACAAAATACTGCTTACATTATTCTTGTTGCTTCTATATGTGAAAACAATGAAGGTAATCTAGAAATACAAAGCATAAAAAATAATCAAGATAAAAACCATGGCAGTTAAGAGTTGACCAATCTCTACTGACAGCGCCCGTTCACGAACATGACGCGTGAATCAGCACCATTCAGCTCAACCATTTTAGAGGGAGCCGAATGACCCAACACACGCGCCACCACCAGCGAGACATTTGAGTGAGCATGACAATTCTCTCAACCGCCATGCTCATTTAAGTCAAACACATAATAATAATTTACTTAAAATATGGCTCCATGGTACTCACATTTACAAAATTGAAATAATGCTGCTAAATTATACAAAACTAAGGTTTCCAATGTTTCTAAAATGAATGAATGTCGAAAAAATAATTAAAATATATATTTGTGTATAATAATAACGATACTCGTTACTCATGTCAATAAAAAAAAAAAAGGGGTAGGAAACAACATTCCTCCAATTAGGAAATTCCCTAAACTGCCTGTGGAGCAGGACCAGCATTTAGCCAAGCATTTTTATCATTGATGTAGTCTTCTAATTTATAATATGCTTGTCTACACAGTGTGCGTTTAATACATGTTTTAAATTGTCTTTCATTTAGTTGTAGAATATCAAGAGGTATTTTATTATAAAATTTTACACAGTACCCCATAAAAGAAGTATGAACTTTTGACAATCTGAATCTTGGCTGAACTAATTTGTTCCTATTTCTAGTATAAACATTATGTCTGTCACTTACTTTATTAAAAAGATGAAGGTTTTTTCGAACATGCATAATGTTTTCATATATGTATTGACAAGGTACCGTCAAGATGTTAATCTGTTTAAACAATTCTCTTAGAGACTCGCGACTGCTCAGATTATATATGGCTCTGACAGCCCGCTTTTGCAGAATAAAAATAGAATCAATATCTGCAGCCCGCCCCCAAAGCAAGATACCGTAGGACATGATGCTATGAAAATAACTAAAATATACTAGCCTAGCGGTATCCACGTCTGTCAAATGCCGGATTTTTCTGACAGCGTAAGCGGCCGAACTCAACCGCCCTGCAAGAGATGTTAAGTGAGGACCCCATTGCAGCTTTGAGTCAAGCGTAATCCCTAGGAAAACAGTCTTTTCGACGAATTCAAGTATATCCTTATTCAATACAACGTTACATTCACTACTTTTAACATTCGGTAAAGCGAATCTTATGCATTTAGTTTTCTTCTCATTTAATACTAAATTATTTACAGTAAACCAATTATGAACCTTAAGCATAGCGTCATTTACGTCGTCATGGTGCTGTGCCCGTCTATTAACTCTAAATATCAAGGAAGTATCATCAGCAAATAACACCATTTGTGGTTGATTTTTCAGTAAATAAGGTAAATCGTTTATATAAACTAAAAAGAGGAACGGACCCAATATTGAGCCCTGCGGTACCCCCATTTTTACTTTTAAGCCCGATGAATTTACACCGTTTACTTGAACTTGTTGCAGTCTATCAGTCAAATATGATTTTACTAAGCTAAGCGCTAGTTCACCCAGTCCGTAATGCTCAAGCTTTAAGAGTAGTGTTTCGTGATTCACGCAATCAAATGCTTTGGAGAGGTCGCAAAAGATACCAATAGCATCTTGAGAATCCTCCCAAGCCTTAAATATATGCTTGATTAAGGTGACACCGGCGTCAGTAGTGCAACGTCCTTTGGTGAAACCATACTGTTGATCATGTAAAATTTTGTGACAGTTAAAATGACTGAGCATTTGATCAAGCATTACTTTTTCAAACACTTTGCTAAAAACCGGCAAAACCGAAACGGGTCTGTAATTATTAGAGTCTTTGCAGTCGCCGGATTTAAAAAGTGGTATAACTTTGCTGAACTTCATTAGATCCGGGAAAACCCCTTGGTCTACACACAAATTAAAAATGAAAGCTAAATAGGGCGCCACTGTCTCAATAATTGATTTACAAACATTAGTAGACATCCCCCATAAATCTTCAGTACCCTTGATCTTGAGTTGTTTAAAAGCTTTAATAACGATTGCAGAGTTTATATGTTTAAATTTAAATTCCGTGGGACAAGCCGAAACATTCGAACTTAGTAAGTTTAAAGCAAGTGAGGGCGAAGAATCTAAAGTTTCAGTAGTTTTAATAGGAATATCGGTAAAGAATGTTGCAAATTCCTGAGCAACTTCTTTATTAGTACTTAAGAGACCACGGGAAGTCTCCAGAGTGTAATCAGTATTATGTTTTTTGTTCCTGTTTGTTTCGTTATTAATTATTTTTCAAACAGTCTTAATTTTATCATCAGCTGATTTAACTTTGTTGCTAATGTATAAGGCTTTAGCTGCTTTACAAGCAATTTTAAAAGTTTTAGAATAAGTCGAAACATACTTATTAAATGTTTCGGTGTTAATATAAGGCTTAAGGCCATACAACTCAAAAAGCCTTTCTCTACTTTTCCTGATACCTTTAGTTGCCCAGTCACTAAATAAAAACTTAGGGCAAATAGTTTTCGTTTTTTTCTTAAAAATATTATCAAACTCTGTTTGCACAATTGAAAAAAAATCTTTATACAAAATATTACCATTATTCATATTAAGTTCCTGAACGGGTAACTTACTAATTAGTCTTATTAAATTTATCTAAATTACTAGATGTTATTGGTCTTGACTGTATCTGTATTTTTTGCAAGGGTGTGTTGGACTCAAAAGCAATGGTTTGACCGCTGTGATCTGAAGGGAGATAATTTACAATAGCTTTATCTAAATAGTCGCAGCTACAAAAAACATTATCAATACAAGTAGCAGTGGTTGCAGTTATTCGTGTTGGTTCTAAGAACACATTTGACAAATTAAACGATTTAAAGAGGCTTAATAATCTACTGCTATTTGCGTTATTTTCTAAAATATTAATATTAAAGTCTCCACAAATTATTATTGATTTATTACCAGTTGCAAGTTTAGTTAGAACATCCTCCATTATAGACTCAAATATAGAATATGTTTGATAATTCGGGGGTCTGTAAACGCACACTATGACATGCCTATCTAGCTCAACACAGGACAGTTCAATAATATGTTCAACCGAGAGTTCAACTATGTCTTTGCGAGACTTAGATTTAATATTACTTTTTAATATAATTAGTGAACCACCACGCAGCATCGATTTCCGATTGAAACAACTGCTCACAGTATAATTTTCATAATTAATTAACATTTCATATGATTTCAACCAATGTTCAGTTATACAAATAATGTCGAACATTGTCTTCTCTAAAAACAATTCAATTTCCAATTGCTTGGAAGAAAATCCTTGAATATTTTGATGGAATAATTTCAAAGAATGTTGCTTAGCCCTTTTTTTAAACTTGCTGATTTATTGCTAGAAGATACCTTGTTATTGATAAGTTGCATTAAATTGATACTGGTACCTTCTGTTGTCTTGCTAACTAGTTTAAACAATTTGAGCTTACCACCTTAATATTAGTATTATTACTAACTATTGTGGAGCTAATTACGGAACACGGTAGTCCAAAAAAGAAGTATTTGCATCTATCTAATATGACGAATAAAAATCTTTTTAGTGCCTCGTTATCACCTAAATCTATTAAAAACGGCAACATTGTTAAAACAGAGATCGAAAATCCTCCAAAGATGAAAGAAACGGAAGCGTCTTCTATGTACATTTTTTTGGTTTCTGTTGGTTTTTTCAAAAAACGCTGAATAAATTTCTAGTTGTTACATCTATACTAAAACCTTCTCCAGAATGTAACAAAGACTTTTCTGAAAACCGCATCAAAATCGGTTCAGCCAAACGGGAGATAATCGCGGACAAACATACATATACATACATACAAACATACGGGTCGAACTAAGAACCTCCTTTTTTTGAAGTCGGTTAAATAGATGTTTCATTATAGGGCAATGGAAAAAGAAATATTTTCAACTTATAGACTTCAATAATCTACTACACTTTACTGCAACTTTTCCGCACCAACATCATTTATACTAATATTATAAAAAAGTAAAGTTTGTTTGTTTAGATTTTTTTGTTTGTAAATGATAATCTCTGCAAGTAGCCCGACAATAATTTATGAGCTACTGGAAAGCTACTTTATTGCTGAGTGCCACAAGCATAGAAATATAAAAAACAATCTATGGCCACAGGCTTTTTTGTGGTACCCTTGTCTTCCACGCGGATGAAGTCGCGGGCAGAAGCTAGTTAATATGTTGTTAACCACAGCCCAACTTCACCCACTGTTGGGTACAAACCTCTCTTTGTTTGTGCCAACCTCTATGCTCCTGTGCCATTTTTTTGTTAATTTGTATGTAGGGGGTAATATTCGAAACTACTCAACCAATTTTTAAAAAAATTGCACCAATAGGAAGCTACATTATCCCTGACTGCTATAGGCTATATTGCATTTTCAAAAAATTTGGGATCCCTAATTAAAATATTGCATTTTCAAAAAAAATTGGGATTCTTAAGAAAATTCACGCCGGCGATGGCGCGGGTAAACTGCTAGTCACTAATAATCATAATAAGTGTTTGAAAATAAACCCTTGTTGGAAAATCCTTCTGAATACAAATACAAATAAATTATGAATGTAAAAATAACGTAATTACGCACGTAGCGATTTATGAAGTCTCATATTGTGACATGTCTTGGACGAGACGCCGTGGTTTCATACGTAATGTTTACAAGATTTAAATAAATCCAGACAACCAAGATACTGATAAAACAAGTAAAATGCTACTTGTTAGGTATGTCGCAGAATCAAGGATAAGGTGCCATATTATCAATCAAAATGCAAATTGTTATTTGATTACAACGCCATCTTGTGGTATTTTTAGGAAACGTCAAACAGTACGCTTGGGTAGGGTCGATACAGGAAGTGACGATACCGAGTTACCGACTTGAGGGCTGTCATTTGCAAATGAGTTGTCAAATTTATTTGACGTTTGGCAGATGGTGATTTCTGAACGACAGAGCAGCGGGCACTTTTGATTGTGACTCGGACGCGAACGGTGGTTCGTCTTTCCTGTATCGAACTTGCCGCGTTTTCCATAATTGTTGTAATCCGTTTTCATCGGCTTGATTAATTGTGATTTTTTTGATATTATCGAGTGAAACTAAGCAAACAAACATCAGTGCTAAATATTGGAGATTTTATTTTGTGACTGCAACATGTCTAACGACGGTTCCGGCCAAGAGTTACCCCACGTGGTTGATCAACCTCCGACATCAGAAGCGGGATCTGAAACCCACACGCACACCATGTTCGAGATGCAGCTAAGGAATATATTATGCAGGTGATCGAAACATCAAAACTCAATCAACTGCGGGCAAACCGGCGCATAAGGCGGTGAATTATCGCAAAAATCACATAGCATCTAACGGAATGTCGCAGGAACAATCTAAAGGTCAGAGTGTTGATTTCTTATCAAGTGAAAATAACCGTTGGAAACTTTTATTCGAAATGCAGCATCGCTAAATAATGAAATCAATTCACGGGATAAAAGCACCTAGTTCAGAATACAATAAGCTATCTTTACCTGAATTTAATCCCGATTTTCGAGATAGTGATACTAGAGTTTGGTGCAATACCCTTAATTTGTGCATTCAAAAAAAATCTAGCAGTTGATTAATTATTACAACGAGTAAAGCCCTTAATTAAGGGGTCGACTGCTTCTTGGTTAGCTTAAAATACTTTACCTGGAATAACCTGGCATGTCAAGGTGTTGCTACAACTATGGCAATCTGGGCCATATGGCAAATGAATGTTCGAATAAAAGCTACCGCGATCCTTCTGCTAACTCTCAATCTCAGTTTTCAGGAAATAATGGATCGCAACGGGCCAAAGACTGCGTTTTTAAGAAAGTATCGACGCCGATGACCTGTGATGACCTTCTGTGGCAAGCCGGGGCACATCGCTACACGCTGTCCAAAGAAGGAGGCTGACTCCGTTAAGTCAAGTTGAAAATCGAGTGGATATTTGTACCATTAAACCAGCTACTGATCTATTATCTACCGAATCTGGTGAGTCGTAATATTTTTATTTTGTTTCTGGTGCCGAATGCTCTCTTGTTAAGCAATCTGTTAGCCGTAACTTCGTAGATAAACGTACCTACATTTGCTTGTTCATAAACAGGGTATAGGTTTTGCTAAAGTAGACTGTACTGAACAAATTCTTTGTGACGTATTAATTGGTGGTAATCTTTTACGATTTTTATTTCATGTGTTACCTGCAGTTTATTGATTGAAAATATAATGTGATGACTTATTTTTAAAACTTACTTTGACAATTACCTTGTCTATTTCGTGTAGTAAGGGCAAGCCCATTTAAGTTTTTGATATGGTGCGTAACTAGGCTATCTTCTAACTTTGATAATACAGAACCGGAAATAGGCATTAACAAGATAAGAGAGCAAGCGGCAACGAATATGAAAGTGAGTGTTTCAAATTTGATTTTGATTCTGCTTCTGAATGTTCTTTAAATGAAGGAGTATTTCTTGCAAATTTAGAGGTCGAAAAGTAAATGAATGTGGTATCTTTAGTTGGTTTAATAGGCAATAATAATGTTAATAGTACTTTGCAATAAATTGCTGTGTCAGGTAGTAAATAATGATTTTGCGACGAAGACATTATTTCACGACTACCTACGTTACGTATTTAGTGCTATTTAATTGGGTCAAGAGATTTTTTGTAACGGTTTTCTAGTTAATATGACCGCAACTGAGTTTTCTTTGTCAAAGGACAAGATTGTAAGTAAATGTTTGCAATTCGAGTAATGGTTACCTCTTACATAAAAATAATTTTAATTGCATTGACACTGATACTTCATTAGGCAGAAAATGGTGATAATATTTTACAACATATCTAGATTCGATAGCGATAAAGTTAAACTAGTAAAATTTAATTTGGTGACTTGGTTTTGATTCAAGGTAAGGAAATAAATCAGACCAACTAAGATCTTAAATACAAAGTACCGTTCAAAATTGTAAAATTGCTTGATGGTGACCGATACGTTTTAAAGTCATTGACCGGCAATCGTACTTACAAGTACGCACATGACCGTGTTCGTAAGATGCCAACCTGTGAAGTTCCAACAGAGTATGTAATAGAAGATATTTCTGAGGGCGAAGAAACCTCGACAGACATATTATGATGGCGCTTGTTGGCTATTTGGTCAATCTGCATCCACAAGACGCAGTCGCAACTGCGTACGTTGTCGTTCAGGGCGTGATGAGTGGCTTGTGGTGTGGTGAGGACCTGGGTCTCGTAAGAGACTATTAGTCACATGGGCGTGACTTGGGCCTTATGGCTATTGGTCTGGATAGACCTGGGACTTTTCGAGTCTATTTTGGTGAACAGACAGTGATCTGTTAGTTGCATGGTGCAACTGGGCCACTAAAGCAAGCGCGAATCATAATGTCAATGTTGTTGAATTTAAAATTGATTTAGACTATGTTGAACTTCACAAGGTTTCTGATTATTGTGTTAACAATTGTTATGTTGGTCTTGAATTACCTGGGATTCGTAGACTCTATATGAAGTTGTGTGTTGGTCGTATAACTTGAGGTGATGACGATATGGGTGGCATCAGTGCTACTAGCTGCTGGGGCTGCCGAGCCATGAGCGTTGTATGTGATCTTATTGTGTCATGGTTAATTTTGAGGCTTAGAGGAACCTTTTGTTTTTGAATTATTAAGATGATGGTTACGATGATCCCGAAATTGATATTGAAGAAGTCAGGTCACAAGCTGTGGAGAACATGGATAAAACCTCTGCTTACGATAAGGTACGTTTTGACTCTACTAAAGCCAAACTGAAGCCATTTTCTATTGGTGACTTCGTTCTGCTGCAGAACGAAGAACGAAATCAAACAAAGCTCGATCCTAAGTATAGAGGCCCTTTCCAAGTTACAGAGGTACTAGATGGGGACCGTTTTGTACTTAAAGCCCTTAATTCAAACTGAACATACAAGTATGCACATGACCGTCTTCGAAAAATGCCAGACAGCGACAATTTTGACGACCAAGACGCTGACTTTAGTCATACAGACGACAAGGACGCTGACTCTAGTAAGATTGACGAGACGAGACATAATGATGACGAAGGGGTGAGACCTTCGTGAGAGATGCGAGTGTAGTATGCAAGTAGCTCAGATTGCGTGCACCTCTATGCTAGCCGTAGGTGTAAGACTTGTGTGGCGTACGTCTAGCGTGGAGATGTAAGCACTTGTAAGGGTGCCGGATGGAGGCATTGCGAGTGTGTGTGTGGTTTAAAGTCGGGTACCGGATGGAGGTCCCACTTGTTTGCCGGATGGAGGCATTGTGATGTGTTTTGTGTTGAAATTGGGTACCGGATGGAGGTCCCAATGGGTCGAGGTGTAGAGCATTGCATACTAGATTCGTTTAATTTTTGGTGGTTGTTATTATTGTAATCAAAGTTAAATGAGTGATACAATCAGACTAGAATTAGAGACTATGTTGGTTTAAGTGGTATGAGGTCTTATCCATTTGACTTCTGACACCTCGGTCAGAAAGGCCAAGCGAAAGTTACAGAACTCTTGTTTCAGAGACCACACACGAGGACGTGTGAGTTGTCATGATGGCCGTGTCGCAGAATCAAGGATAAGGTGCCATATTATCAATCAAAATGCAAATTGTTATTTGATTACAACGCCATCTTGTGGTATTTTTAGGAAACGTCAAACAGTACGCTTGGGTAGGGTCGATACAGGAAGTGACGATACCGAGTTACCGACTTGAGGGCTGTCATTTGCAAATGAGTTGTCAAATTTATTTGACGTTTGGCAGATGGTGATTTCTGAACGACAGAGCAGCGGGCACTTTTGATTGTGACTCGGACGCGAACGGTGGTTCGTCTTTCCTGTATCGAACTTGCCGCGTTTTCCATAATTGTTGTAATCCGTTTTCATCGGCTTGATTAATTGTGATTTTTTTGATATTATCGAGTGAAACTAAGCAAACAAACATCAGTGCTAAATATTGGAGATTTTATTTTGTGACTGCAACATGTCTAACGACGGTTCCGGCCAAGAGTTACCCCACGTGGTTGATCAACCTCCGACAGGTATATGTTATTCTGTATGTCTATTCTGTTACAATCTTCCTCGGTGAACACCTATGTGAAGTGAGCCGTCATCCGTCCGTTTGCTTTGTCAATCCCTAGCATCGGGACGAATGACAGCTCGCTTCACCTAGGTGTTCACCGAGGGAGATTGTAACAGAATAGACATACAGAATAAACTTACTTTAATACCTATGTCTACCGTGTGTTGACGAAATACACTATGTGATTACCAACCCCGATAATATAAACATTAGAAAAGTCTACTCATAGCAGTGTTGGCGGATATCTAACAGCTTTCTCAGATAAATACTTGGCAAAAAGAGAGAATGAAATGTTTTATGTCTACCGACGAGAGCCATAGGTGAGGATATGAGAGAAAATTTGAAAAGGTAAAATAAAAATGTTCTGTGCTAAAAAGATAACCGCCTACAAAAATTAAAAAGTGATAAATAACTTAGAGCACAGAACACATACATGAATTTAGTTTCTGAAGTCGGCAGAAGACACTTGTCTTTTTAGTAAAAAAAGATTTTATTTTTCGCTTTTTCGCTTTAGTAAGTACCTTTCATCATTAGCCTGAAGATGTCCACTGTTGAACAAACGCCTCCCCTATAAATGGGGGGCGTTGCAATAATACCCATGCTTTGCAGGCGTCTTGGGGATCGCAGTGAGGTTGTTAAGTACACGGAAACTGCTGCTGCCCGACTTCCGGATTTTCCCTTAGTCGCCTTCGACGACACCCTCGGGATGAAATGGGGGGGGGGTGTTATTCTAGCCCGGACATCCCACGGAAAGTACCTTTATATCATCCAAATCGATCAAAATAGAGATTGAAAGTCCTTATCAAAACCTTTGCTGAAAGGAACCACAAACCAAAACATCATCTGTATAATTTCTTGTTTTTAATTGATCCTGAGAAATAAGCTCTATCTATTAAAAAAAGTAATTTAAAAATCAATCAACAACTGCCGGAGAAATTGCGTAACAAACATACAAAAAGAACAGTCGTATTGAGATCCTCCTCCTGTTTTGAAGTCTGTTAAAAACCACTGAGCTTTTCGGAACCAATAAGTATCGTTAAAGTATGAGAATCAATACAACTGCTAATACCCACTCCAGTGTAAAATTGTAGGTAATTTATATTAGCCGATTAATAGTCAATTACCATAAAGAACGTATACTAACTATGCAATTAAATATCCTAGTTTAATATCCTGCTGACAAGTATTAGGAAGCTATTATATTAAAACAATACGCAATTGCATATAAATCGTTTGCAAAATGTTCTTTAAGTACCTACTTAGGTACAGACGCCAGCACATCAAGCCATACCTAACTGCCATATTTTCCCAACTAAATATGAACCTTAAGCATTTGTAATAAAGTTGAAAATCTATCAAAGAAATTTGACAGATTGTAGTAGCTTAATGTGCTGGCCTCTGTACACTTAATTTTGTATTAAACAGTCATTCGAATGCCTAGATAATGTTTCTATTCATCTCTTTGAAATGATGTCATGTATAAAATAATAGTTGATCGTAGATATTCTAAGCAGTTCGTTTCAACATGTATCATGTAAGTTGGTACCACTACCCAGTTGATTTTAAAGCAAGATATACAAAGCGTACAAGTGGAAGTCGGACTCGCACACGTAAGGTTTCGCATCACCTCACAAAATTAAGATCGAACAAAAAACGTCGAAAACAACACGTGTCTTGTATGAAGATATATTTTTTTATTATTATTATTTTGCCATCCGCCATACTAATACGTCTAATGCTACCACTTCACATGGCGTATTTGTGATTCGCCTTACTTGGATAATACAAAATAGACTTTATTTCAATAACAATACGGTATGTGAAGTGCCGGCATAAACTGAACATTTCAGATCTACCACCTATACAAAGATACAACCCCGTAGGTACCGACGGACGACCAGACGTAAGCGGAGGTGGCGGAGTCTGTAGAGTAATAGGGTCACGTTTGTCACTCTTTGGGTAAGGAACCATAAAAACAAATAAGTAGGTACTTTTGAAATCGGCAAGTCACTGGATTACTCAGCCTTTTTTTGTGTAGCATTTTAAATTGGAGTTGCTTGTTATTGATATTGTATGTCATTGTATATTAATTTTATTCAGTAAGGAAGGTAAGTTTAAATATGATAAATATCTTAGATCACCTTTCATTCTAAATAAATGCTTTATATACTTTATTATTGGTCTGAGTTTACAGATGCTTAGGCGCCGTCTTCACGAGCGACAGAATCGCAGCGATAGTCTCACCACGCCACCAAATCCATACTTTTAATATTATAAATGCAAAAGTGTCTGTTACGCTTTCACGATGAAACGGCTGAACCGATTTTGATGAGTTTTGTACGAAAAAAGCTTGAACCCTGGCCTAAGGCCTTCCCCAGGGTTCAAGCTATTTATATACTTAGTCTGGCCATAAATACTGTTACAATTAAAAATAAGAAAGATATTACATTTGAATTTGGAATCTGACATTTTTATACGATTGTTTATTGAGTTTTCTAATTTTGGCGCCAATACATTGTACAATATTTTGCGATATTAAAATGGAGTGGGGTGAGAAAGAGAACCGAATCGCTGTGATTGCATTACACAAAGTTGGTATGGAGCCAAATGCAAGTTTTAAAACTCTCCATACGCTTGGTATTAGTCAAATGTTTGTGTACCGGGCTATTAATAGGTACAATGAGACCTCATCTGTTTGTGACAGAAAAAGATCTGGCCGTCCACGTAGTGTTCGTACGAAAAAGGTGGTCAAAGCAGTAAGGGAAAGAATTCAAAGAAATCCTGTCCGAAAGCAAAAGATTTTATCTCGGGAGATGAAGATAGCACCCAGAACCATGTCACGTATTTTAAAAGATGACTTAGGATTTGCAGCCTATAAGAGTCGCACTGGTCATTTTTTAACTGATAATTTAAAAAAGAATAGGGTAGTAAAATCGAAACAACTACTGAAGCGGTACGCAAAGGAAGGTCACAGAAAAATTTTGTATACGGATGAGAAAATCTTTACAATTGAGCAACATTTTAAGAAACAAAATGACCGTATTTATGCTCATAGCTCTAAGGAAGCTTCCCAATTAGTCGACAGAGTGCAACGTGGGCATTATCCGACTTCAGTGATGGTTTGGTAGGGTGTTAGCTATGAAGGAGTGACTGCGCCATATTTTTGTGAAAAAGGTATCAAAACATCGGCACAAGTGTTTCAAGATACCATTCTTGAGAAGGTAGAACAACACCATGTTCAATAACCAAGTATGGTCCTTCCAACAAGACTCGGCGCCGGGTCATAAAGCTCGGTCCACGCAGTCTTGGTTGGAAGTGAACGTTTTGGACTTCATCAGAGCTGAAGACTGGCCGTCGTCTAGTCCCGATCTTAATCCGCTGGATTATGATTTATGGTCAGTTTTAGAGAGTACGGCTAGCTCTAAACGCCATGATAATTTGGAGTCCCTAAAACAATCTATACGATTGGCAGTGAAGAATTTTCCCATGGAAAGCGTGCGTGCTTCTATTGATAACTGGCCTCAACGTTTCAAGGACTGTATTGCAGCCAATAGAGACCACTTCGAATAAGCTTTTTATATTTTAAATTGTTTTTTAATATTTATGTATTAAACTAACACACTGTAAAAGTAATAAATATTACTTGCAATAAAAAAAAAATTTTTTTCTTCGTGACCATATTTATGGCAAGACGATTGGCAGTGAAGAATTTTCCCATGGAAAGCGTGCGTGCTTCTATTGATAACTGGCCTCAACGTTTCAAGGACTGTATTGCAGCCAATAGAGACCACTTCGAATAAGCTTTTTATATTTTAAATTGTTTTTTAATATTTATGTATTAAACTAACACACTGTAAAAGTAATAAATAATACTTGCAATAAAAAAAAAATTTTTTTCTTCGTGACCATATTTATGGCAAGACTAGGTACATTTTTTTTCTTCGTGACAATATTTATGGCAAGACTAGGTAATTTTTTTTTCTTCGTGACAATATTTATGGCAAGCTATATAGCGGAATAAAAAATAGCCTATAGCCTTATAAAGGCTATTTTTTATTCCCCGTTTCGTCTGTATCCGCGATAACGCGACATTCATGCGGACGAAGTCGCGGGCAAAAGCTATAATAATCTATATCGGCTCTAGCTATAGCAATATAAACCATCGATCATTAATAAAGAAACTATGAATCAATCTCTACATGGCGATATCATCGCGGCGATAATTTGATGGCACGGTGTGCCTACCCATCGCCCCGATTCTCTCGCTCGTGGACACTGCGCATAAGCATCTGTAAAGTACTTTACTAGAATGAAAGGTGATTTAAGAGCGTGTATTCAATTCGTGACGAAAACTTCATGTTTTCGCGTTTTGCCCAGAGCAATATCGTAATGATGTGTGCAGATTATTTAAAGACAATGACAGTTTTAGAAAGATTAAGTCTTGATTTAGGGAGCTACAGAGTAAAAGTATAATTTTTAATTATGGTTTTTAAAAGGGAAGACAATCCTTTCATAGCGTTTTACGAAAATAGACGTCAGAGTTAACTTTCAAGACGAATACAACCATTACAGTATGATGCCAAAATATAACGTTTTATGCGTTTTTACAACGGGATATACAGTCCAATTTAAGTGTATAACAGAGCCAAAATTACGAAAATGTTACTATTATGTTTTAAAAAACAATGTTGAAAAAGTACAAATTCGGTTCACTTTAACATTTTTTTTCATCAGTATTTGAATAAAAACATAACTGACATATTTTATGAAAATAAAGGTTATGTTTAATAGTTTCATATACAGAATATTTTTCAGTCCGTTTTATACGAACTCATTTAATTTAGACAATTATTATAAAAAAGCACTGTAAAACATCGCGCGCTGTCGTTTGCCGATCAATTTCAATGATTCGTGCTTATTTCGTGAGTATTTTTTTTCTGATGCACACAAACAGACTATTGCATTGTACTAGTGTGTGTCAATGCTGCTACGCCGTTCTAGCAATCGTTTAGATTTTGAGTTGCGCTAAATCGAATACGCGCCCTTAAGCGCCGTCTTCACGAGCGGATAGCAGAATCGCGGCGATAGTCTCACCGCGTCACCAAATCCATACTTCCATACTTGTAATATTATAAATGCAAAAGTGTCTGTTACGCTTTCACGATGAAACGGCTGAACCGATTTTGATGAGTTTTTGTACGAAAATAGCTTGACTAGCTTGCCTTCCCCAGGGTTCAAGCTATTTAAATATATAGCGGAATAAAAAATAGCCTGTAGCCTTCTATAGGCTATTTTTTATTCCGCGTTTCGTCTGTATCCGCGATAACGCGACATTTATGCGGGCGAAGTCGCGGGCAAAAGCTATAACAATCTATATCGGCTCTAGCGATAGCAATATAAATCATCGATCATTCATAAAGAAACTATGAATCAATCTTCACACGGCGATATCATTGCGACCTATCGCCGCGATTCTGTCGCTCGTGGACACTGCGCCTAAGCATCTGTAAAGTACTTTACTAGAATGAAAGGTGATTTGCGATATTTATTATATTCAAACTTAGCCTTCCCACGACTTCGCCCGCATGTTTTTTTTTATTCAGATCTCTATTTTTTTTATAATAAAATATAGCCTACATAGCACTGCTTTATAATAAAATTTCATATTGTCACAAATAAAACCTACAGAGTCAATACAGTAGCAATTATTAGGTAATTATTTTTGAAGATGGCGGGAGCGGTCCTTCTGTAATCTTTATATTTTGTGCTACAGCTTAGTCTCGAATTCGATCGTATCAAACTTGAATGCAGAGTAGCTCAAAGGTCGAGTTCCGAACCTTCCGTGGATTGCATCCCACACCATAGCTTGTTGGGTATTTATGGTAAGTAAGCAATCCAGTGAAAGATGCAAACTACCCATAAAATATGCGTAACAATACAAGTTGATTTTTAATTCGTTTTTGCTTATACGTAAGTACCTACTTATACCTATTACTATTATGGGAAATTTGAAAAAAAATACATCTGTTCCCTACAAAAAATACTATCAAAATGTATGGAGTTTGTCTCATAGAAAAATCCTACTCATAGGTGCTTTCATCCCGCGAAAGATACCAACGCAATGGATTAGAATAAAAAGCAGCCTGTATAATACACATTTAATGGTTAAGCCCCTATTTGGCTAAATTAAGTTGACTAAATTCAGTCGCTACTGAATTTAGTTACTACTACTAGGTACTTACTTAGTGAATGCGACTACACTTTACTAAATTCATTAGCGACTGAATTTAGTCGACTTAATTTAGCCAAGTGTAATGAAGGGCTTACATTTGGGTTGTTAACACCATTGATCAATAATTCCAAGAAAATTACTTCTCTAAAAAACACATCTACTTTTTTTTAAGCCCTGAACCCCCATTAAATTGTCATAATTATACCTGTTGATTTTTAATTGCTTTGAAATGAATAAATAGTCAATTGACTTGACAAATAAGTGGCGTCACATTTTACTGTAACTATGCAAAATATATGAAGGAATCGCGTTTTGACAACTCATAAAAATTATGTCAATTGATTGGTAGAGTCAACTCCCTAATTCAAATAATAAGTCATTACAGTCATATTACGTACACTAAATACACATTTTTGCAAAGTAGGTACACCAAAAATTATTGTCAATGACATTATTCACGTAATGGTGACCTGCATTCCACATTGTTATCTCCAGTAATAAATTAAATTAAAATTATGCTAGGTACCTACGTAAATTCATCATCTGCCTAGCTTTTTCCAACTATGTTGGGGTAGCTTCTAGTCTAACCGGATGCAGCTGGATACCAGTGTTTTACATAGAGCGACTGCCTATCGGACCTACACAATCCAGTTACTGGGTAGCACGAATCCCCTTGGAAAGACTGGTTGTCAGACTTTCTAGCTTCTGACTACTCATAACGACTGCCAAAGATCTACGAATGACAGCCGGGACCAAAAAATTTGACGACACGGTTGGCGCAGTGGCTGAGCGATCGACTGCTGCGCAGCGTGTTGTGGGTTCGAGTCCCGCCCAGGGTAAACATTTGTGTGATGAGCACTTGTGTTTGCCTTGTGTCTGGGTGTTGTTTATCTATATATGTATGTATTTACAAAAAAAAAAAATTGTGTATGTATATCAGCTGTCTGACACCCATAGTACAGGGTCTCCCTAGTTTGGGGTCAGATGGCCGTGTGTGAAAATGTCCCCAGATATTATTATATTATTATTAACGGCTTTAAGTTCTTTCTGCGGCGCGGAGAGAACTCGGTATGAAATGGATGGTCACGGATCTACAGACTGACCGCGGCAAGCGTAGCTTAACCTTTTGATCTTAACTGATCGATCTGTCCAGCTTTTACTTAGCAACGAGGTCCTCCTGCTACGTTTTATATACTAAACTTGTTTCACCCTGAACTTGACTTGTATCTGACGACACGGTTGGCGCAGTGGTTGAGCGATCGACTGCTGCGCAGCGTGTTGCGGGTTCGATTCCCGCCCAGGGTAAATATTTGTGCACTTGCGTTTGCCTTGTGTCTGGGTGTTGCTTATCTATATATGTATGTATTTAAAATGTATTTGTGTATGTATATCAGATGTCTGACACCCATAGTACAGGGTCTCCCTAGTTTGGGGTCAGATCGACAGGTGTGAAATGTCCCCACATATTAATATTATTATTAATATTAATAGTATTATCTATTAAAATAAGTATCGTAGTGAGGTTGCCATATACTAAATTTATTTTAATAGTGAGAATAGAAAAATTACATTGATGACACATTCCTTACAAAAATAATATGATTTTAATAGACATTTAGTGAGTCGGTGAGATAATTTGGTATTCAACTGTTCATTTTAATACTAAGAACAGATATTAACTAGAAGTGATTGTATGACGATTTCGCATGTTCTTGGAAGAAAAAGCAGTAAACTTGTTTATTTTACATATTGTAATAAAAATAGCAATTTTTCGCCGGTTTTCTTGCAAAATATGTCCGTTTAGTTGATACATGGTGACACTTTATCTGATAGCTCTGAGTCTCAGATGTATTTATGATCATGACGCCTGTTTGTAAACAAAGAGACACATTGTGCTAATCAAATATAGATCTTCTTAACAATTTGTTAAATACCTAAATGCAACAAACACCGTACTACCTATATTTTCATTACAAATTCGGACGGTTTATCGTTTATTTTTATTTTTATAATATGATTAGCAGCGATCTATTAATAGTAATCAAAGTAACGACAACAGTGACTTCCTTACTATGAGCGAGTGATAAAATATTAATGATTCATTTTTTAAATAAAATTATAATAATGATTCGATACTATGTATAAGATATTAAATTGAAGAGATCGTAAGTGTAGTTATTTTAAAAGATACGGAAAAATAATTTAAATTATACGATTTAATACAGCAAAACTACAAAATTATGGCTAAAACTTCTAAAAAACTAAATAAATATTAATGAATAATTATGAGCATAACAAAAAAATAAACTTACCAATAATACAAAAAATTAGAAGAGTAAACACAACTGACATCTTGAGTCAAACATTCGTGTAAATAAAGAAATAAAAATTTCACAACGTAATAAAATGTTTCACACAACGCGTTAAATATTGTGCACTGAAATTGTCGGTGTAGCGTTCGCTTCGTGTAGCCAAAACCGACAAAGGCAAGTGATCGCGAAAAGCGCGCGAAAACCACTAATGTCGGAAGCTCAGTGTCGTGAGAAGACGTGGGACGAATATGCTCACAGATGCCAGAATAGCATTAGAAGTTTATAAACAGGTTATTGAAGTTCCTACATACATTATGTTCTGCATACTCGTTAACTGATATCAATGTCACTGATACATTTATTTAGGCGAAACAACCAATTAACGGTACATTAGCGTCCAACGTTTGTTAGCATCCAAGCTCGTTTGAGGAGGCCATAATTGTACTTATTAAACAATAACCAAGGTTATATAATTTTCAATATTTTCTTTGATTAAACGGTACCTACTTAACTATACTTACGATACTTATCTAAATTGAATTTAGTCGTAGGTTACATAATTTATGCATCAAAAATAATAAAAATAAAAGGCAGATGCTGATTATGCCATTTATTGTACAAAACAGTTTACGATTCACAAAAATGACGTCACGACTGCACCTCCACGAACAAGACTCACGAGTAACGATCATTGTCCCCTGTTTTCAAAACTTTCGCGACAGCTTTGAATCAAGGGTCAATAACAGACAACGAAAAAAACTGCACGAACTTCTAACAAAGTTACAAAAAATCCTTGCTCTCTTTGGCTTTAAAATAAGGATTTGAAGTATTCGACGATTTACGACGACTTCGATTATAATTAATCAGACGTATTCTTACCGCTGATTTCTTAACCAGAGGTACTGTCTTTTTAACACTTCTTACACTCCCTACTTTGAAAGCCTGCAATAAACAATATAACATAGTTACATATCAGACGTGTTTGTTGCAGGTGTGGTAGCAGCAAGGATGGTAGGGCGGGTTGGGGCAGGTGAAGGCCTGGCAGGGGGGCACACAGGGGCAGCATTCGCCAGGGTACCAGACTGTTCGCGCGTACCGACCGCTCGGCCTAGTGCATGCACCGTGGTTGAAGCAGTGGGCCTTGCACGGGTAGTCGTAGCAGCACGGTCTGGGAAAAAAATAACATAAGAAATCACCTATTGGAAGTAAGGGCCGGTTACCACAGGAAAGGAGAAAGAGACTTGAAAACATCCAATGGGTTTTCGTGTTGCGACGAAAATGAGACATGTAAACACAACGCCAATTTACTTGTCCAAAAATAGTTTATTTTCATTTTGGTTTTAATGTATCATCCGAGAGGCCCTTAGGTATGTGGTGTGGGCCAAAAAGGTTAAACCTATAGAGGTTTTATTGGACGTATTAATTGGTAGTAATCTTTTACGATTTTTATTTCACGTGTTACCTGTTTATTGTTTGAAATATTATGTGATGATTTTAAAACTTAGTTTTACAATTAACGTGTCTATTTCGGATATGATGCGTAACTAGGCTATTAAATCTTCTAACTTTGCTAAATGCAGTGTTATGTTTATGATTAATAACACTGCTGTGAACACAATCGTTAGTTACGAAACAATAATAAACGAGTTAAAAATATTTCGCTTACCGACATGATGACTTTGATGGAAGGAGTTAAAAAAATTACTAAACAAGGGAAATTCTCTTTAAAGAGAAGAAAGGAAGACAAATTACAATTAATGCAAAAATCTATTTCAGATAATGATAATGTTTCAAATAACTGGTATTTGAACCTGCTGTTTAGATCCCTGAACAACAGGCAACCTATTTAACTTTAGTAATCTTAAACGGGCCATTACTATATTACCGTAGTGCCGCACTAATCTTCTTTAACGGCTAGTTTTAAGATGCCTGTAAATCTTTGACTGACCATTAAAATGCTTCAATGCGTTTACAAGCTCACCTGTCTAATATTATTCTACCTTATTATGACACTGACCAGAATATTTAGAATTAATTGCGGTCAGCCCGTCATAATTCCCATACAAAGGATCATACGTGATTATAGCGTTAAAAAAAACACCAGATATTTTCTTATAATAAGGTAATCTTCTAGTTTCTAGTATTTTATTTAAAAAAAACCGCGCTCAGAAACAAATTCAGTAAAAACGTCTTAAAACATTATTTATATACACCTGGCACATATTATTATAAAGTAGATTAACATTATTTTCAAAATCTTGTAAGGTTTTTCAAAAACACGTATTCCTAGGAACAAGTTTATGTGAAATCTCCGCGCGCCAATTTTGCTTGTTAGCAACATAATATTGCGTTGGGTGAAACAACAAGATTTTCAATCATGTCGCGATGACTATAGATGATCCGGGAAGGACTCCCTTAAAAACAAAATCACCAAATAGACACAAATCCAGACTCGGAGCGACGAGCATGAGAACTTTCACTACATTTTAAAATAATAGTAACAGAAGAAAAATTCTTACCTCTCCCTCGGTGCGTTGCTAGGGCATCCCCAGTAATAGCAAGCGCACTCCCTCTGAAATGGCTGAGGCCTAGGTTGTCCACATCGCGGTCTTTTGTAGTAGATGCTGTACTCTCCCCGAACGCTGCCGAACCTAGGTGGGGGACGGCAGCATTCATAGCCACGTGGGAACACTGACATTATTGTGAATCGTAACCCTGTTCGGTTGGTTTTGCGATACGCAAAGTTGGTCTTCGAATATCTGGAAATTCAAAAAGTAATGAGACATTTCTTAGTCTGTACCGAACCAGAACGCTCCCTGTGCAACGCCTATTAGGCAACATCTCTGGGAAGACCGCAAAAGGGGTCCTTAAGCTTCGCTGTACAACACGGTAGCACGTGATCACCGTTCTCACTACCGTTTTCTCTGAAGTCCCCATTCTGGAATATGGGGAAACCCTAAACTTCGTGACCTCTGTGGTCGTACAGCCAGGTGATGGTGTGATAACAGAAGGGTGCAATTTCGGGGTCGTAGGCGGCGGCGAAGCGGTTGCCTACAAGACGCCTCCTCCGAGCGGAAACGGCCCTTTCACGATCCCGTTCGGAACACGATTGTCTCTACTAATAATCCCAATTTCACAGTGAAAATTCGGAAACAAATAAGATTTGTAATAAGACCTGTAATAGGAAATAGGATGACTAGTTTCTTGAGAGATTATAACCTTTATTATTTTCAAATGCTGCATTCAAAAATTATCTAGTATCTTCTTCTTATCTATATCGTATCAAATTAAACACTGAAACTTGGTCAGCTATCTAAGTGCCTGAATTTTAAAATGTGCCAAGATTGAAATGCGGTCAGTAGTTTCAGCCTACTTTAGTATCTAGATTGAACGGTGACTGGGAAGTTTTAAGTGTTGTATATTATGTCATAGTCAAAATTAGTAACCGGTCAAAACTACTTTAGACTACAAAAGGAAGGCAAATATTTGTCGACAATAGTACTTTTGACCGCTTTAAATGTATCCTAAACTTTTGTTTAGTAGTGATTCTTATAACTAGGGCGATTTTTTTTTGCAAATTCAAAAACGCGTTTATGCCATGTGGTGCCGGCTGCGAATAGCACCACCCCATTTCTACCCGTGGGTGTCGTAGAAGGCGACAGAGGGTTATTGACCAGAGGATGGGTAGCAGCATCCTTCTGAGTACCATAACACCTACTGCGATCGCCAACATGCATCGGCCAAGCATGGCGATTACGGCTGAACCCTGGCTTTAACTGAAGTCAGTTAAAAGAAGTTTTGACCGGTTAAAGAGTTTTGACTGGAACATAATACACCAATCACATGGTTTTACATGATTTTTTTATTAATGTAGACGAGAATCTGAATGTTGTCGCCTTTCGCACGTCTTTGTGTTACGCATTGATATATAAAATGTACCCATAGAAGTATATGCGTAGTACTTATATATCGATGAATATGTACGTGTTACGCCATTGATGTTGTGACGCCAATCGCCATTACTGATTGGGAATGCGCTTATGTCCAGCTGTGGACTTACCAAATTTAGTAAAACTGAATGAATTCTGTAAAGATTAATTAAGTATAAAATACTCACCGTACTTTTTATGGTTTATTGTTATAATTTTTTACAGTTTTTTATGATTACGAAATGTTTTGTAATTTTTATAATTTAGATGTTTTTCTTAGAAACGATGTTGTGACAGATATGAATGTCAATGTTTTGAATGAAGAACATAGTTCTTCTTAATTATTTTTTTATGTTCGATTCCTTGCTTCATTAGGTATGTATGCCAGTCATTAGGCGGCATGTGCACCTAGGGCGAATGCTACACCGTCGATATTTATCGTGATATTAGGTTCGCGATCCAGGATCGTGATATTTATCGAGTGTGTACGCGCTCGATAAATATCGTGATCCGGATCGCGATCCAAATATCACGATAAATATCGAGCGTTTAGTATTCGCCAAAGATGTGCGAGGTAGATGAGCGGTGCGTGGATGCGTAGCGAGGCTGTGGAACTATGTGAATGTTTCCACCAAAGATGTACTAGGCAGTTGAGCGGTGCGAAGATGCGTAGCGACGCTGTGAAACAGTGCGCAGATGAGCGGTACAAGGATGTGTAGCTCGTTTCAGTGTCTTCTGCCTCCATTTTTTCATCACAAATTGTTAAATATAAAAGTGGTTTTTTCCACCCATCCATATTTTCCGTACAATACACATCTGCCTCTAACATACTTCGTTTAGTGACTACTAGTAGTTTCTCGCTTGCGTCCATCCTTTGCACACATCCCTCGCACATATTCCTCGCATACATTCTTCGCACACGTTCCTCGCACATATCCCTCGCACACATCTCTCGCTACGCATCCTCGCTCATCTCTGGTGGAAACGCTGCCTTAGCGTAGGGTTCTGTCACATAAATAAGGGCTTGCATTTAAAGACAGGCTGCATCACACTGCAAAATCTCTCTTTTGTACATGTTGCATGATCCATCGGACTCTATAGGCGGTGGGCATTAACCACCCAAACAACTTTATTGATGTCAAGCGCTGGATTCTACATGCGCTAGAAGCTACATGCGTACCAGGCATAGACGTTTACAGTTATTGCAGGTTATACCAAAGTGCTCGTGCAGTACTTAGATAAATGAATCATCAAGAGAATAAACAAAAAAACTTATATAACGTGTATTCATACATAACAAAGACATCACAAAATTTTATAGCACTCCACTACCAAACGGGCATGCAGGGTCCGCAGTTGCCGCAACCGCAGACGGGCACTCCTGGGTAACTGCATCTCTTGGGACAACATATCCCGGGCTCTGTGCAGCAGTAACAAGGGCAGGGCTTGCAGCGGTTCGGCCGGCAGCAAGGAATCGCAACCGTTTCGCAAAGTCGTGCAGGTCTCGGCACGCAAACGGGCTAGAAATAAAATTTATTTTTTAAAGTCTAGTCTAGAAATAATATTGATATATATAAAAGTAAACATTTTGTCAGAGTGCCAAGTATCATAACTATGAAGCCAAAGTAGAATAATTTGACTAAAATGAGAAATCAAGGTTATTTGTCTGACAGATGCGCCAGCCGCAAGGAGGATATAAATAGGTTTTAGTAGTGTTACGAATGCTGTAAGTACCTTATCACAAGGAGGGCAGGGTGGGAGGCACGGTAAGACAGGACATGGCGGGCAGGGGGCCGGGCAAGGCCGAACTGGAGCCGGGCAAGGTGAGCACCCACCACCCGGACACACTGAACAGGGTCCGAGGTTGTTGCATGATGCAATACAAGGCTTCGTTGAGTAGGGATAGCATGCCCCGCAGGGCTGTCCCGTGCACACGCAAGGATCAAAACTGTAGAATGGAGCACTCATTTTAATTTTACACTTTTTATATTGATTAGAAAATTATTACTTATAAAATCATAGAAAGATATGAATGACAGTGCTTGGTGATGATTAATTTGTTTCCTTTTTTCTGCGATACCTATCCATCAAGGAGTTAGAATACAAAGAGTTATATAAGCTACTGTACTATATTCATTATAGCATTAGAAAATAACGTTATAACGCTATTGTTATTTCAATGTTTTAATAGTATGTTATGGTACAGAAATGTGGTCCATAACTGCTGGTCTCCTACAGAAACTCAAAGTCATGCAGCGAGCAATGGAGAGAGCTATGCTTGGAGTTTCTTTGCGCGATAAAATCCGGAACGAGGAAATCTGCCGAAGAACTAAGGTCACCGACATAACTCTCGAAAGTTGAAGTGGCAATGGGGAGGCCACATCGCTCGAGGAATCGATAACCGATGGGGAAGAAAGATTCTTGAGTGGCGACCACGAACCGGAAGACGCAGCGTTGGTAGGCCTCCCACCAGATGGACCAACGACATCGTCAAGGTCGCGGGTCCCCGGTGGATGCAAGCGGCAGGTTTCCGCTCTTTGTGGCCTTCTATGGGGGAGGCTTTTGTTCAACAGTGGACGTCTTCCGGCTGATGATGATGATGAATAGTATCTTATAAGCTTAGCTTAGCTTTATTTAACTTAGCTTAGCTAATTTTCTTTATTTTTTACTAGCTCTAGCTCGCGACTTCGTCCGCGTGGATATGTGGGTTATCGCGGATGCAGCAGAAGTCGCAGATTAAAAAGTAGCCTATGTCCTTCCCCAGAGTTCAAGCTATCTTCGTGCCAAATTTCATTAAAATCGGTTCAGCCATTTTGTCATGAAAGCTTATCATACAGAGTTACTTTTGCTTTATAATATTAGTATGGATTAATACGGACTTGATACAATAGAATAACTTGACCAAAACCGAAGCGTAAAACTTGTGTTTTGGTCAAGTTATTCTTTCAAGTTACGCTTTTAACTGAAAAATCTAACTAGCAAGCTAGATATGAGACGCGTTCTAGTAAAAACCGATGATCTCTACTGCATGAAAATACATTTTTATGATTTGGCGACTGCATTTTGATGCAATGATTTAACACCACTATTGGCCTATGGTTTATCAGCTACGCTGGCGACAATACGGATTTGGGCGACAAACCTCTGATAGACCAACGATGGCACGTTCACTTAATCTATATATTTATTATCTGCCTTCCTAATAAACCTGGCTGGCATTTTTGCGTAATGTTTGGTATAAAAAAGTTATATAGGCATTTTACAAATTTAGTCACTAGAGAAAAGTCAAGAAAGTCCTAAAAATGCAATAATTACAATTTAAAAAGCACTAAAAAGAGTAAATTTTAAGTTATAAATAAAATCTAATATATATAAATGTAAATTGAATAAACAATATAAAAATCATATATAAATTGAATACAATCTTTGAATATGTGCGCATGTAGTTTTTGCCCTACCTGTCCTCCGATTATACCATGTGGTACGGGACCTTGTAGGACGTCGTGTCCACCACCGTGCCCATGCTGTCAGCCGTGCTGTCCACCACCAGTGCCTTGTACGCCGTGTCCCCCGTGTAGATGTTGTCCAGTGTTCCGTCAGTGCCCTGCGCCCGTGATCCCCGATCTTGTGCCGCCTATTGTGCCCATATTGCCACCGTGCAGACCTCGGAGGTGTCCGCGTCCAGAACCTTGTCCGCCGCCCCCACCACCACCAGTGTGCTGTCCGCCTGTGCTACCATGTTGCCCACCACCGCCTTGCTGTGACCCACCGCCGGTAATATCATCATCATCATCATTCGGAAGACTTCCACTGTTGAACATAGGCCTCCCCCATAGAACGCCACAACGAGCGGAAACCTGCCGCTTGCATCCACCGGTTACCCGCGACCTTAACGATGTCGTACCATCTGGTGGGAGGCCTACCAACGCTGCGTCTTCCGGTTCGTGGTCGCCACTCGAGAACCTTATACACTTGAACCTTATGAATATCATCATAATATTATCGAAATGCGCTTGATGTTCCGAGTAAAATTTTGTGTGACAGTATTTGACAAGCTTTTAAAATTTCTTACAGGTCTGTCGGTGTCCAGAACCAACACCATGCTATCAGCCGGTACTACCGTGCTGTAACCCGCAGTGTCCTCCTCCTATCTTACCTAAACAGCGTCCTATTTGCCCGCGGGCTCCTCCTTGCCCCTACCCTTGCCTGCCCGTGTGCCGCAGCTGTTGCCCACACTGTGAACTCGACCCGGTAACACGACGTCGGCCGTTAATAGTACATGACAGTCTGTTCCATTGTAGAAAGACTGGATTACCTGCCGATTGTACTTTAAGGACGTCCCCTAACATACGGTATAAAGTTGAAAACTATGTGAAACAGGTATGGACGCTGCTTCTATATTTGGTGCTATTGCCAGAATAAGTTATATAAAATTAATGTTATCTTTTGTTTTTCTTCAGGGTCCTCAAGCTTGTTGTTGGTATCCAGTACCTGTTCCTCTCTGTTAGCAAATGTTTACTTTTTTACACACAGTGTAGCCTGTACCATGTTGGACTGTAATGTAACCAAGTTTTACAGTGATGTTGGTGGTTGTTTCGAAATAAAATCTACATTTAATGATATGGTCCATATTTAATTGAGTAGGTACCCAATACTACAGGAACTTACCGATACTTTGTCAGTGCATGGAATAAGAAAAGTGATATTAACACCTATTGCGATGTACCAAAACAAAAAGAATAACTAAAATCTAGGTGGCCTTGACCTCGCTTTGTTTGTTACTCTAGAGGGCTTCTGTAATCTCTAAGGCTGAAAATCAAGTGGTTATACCGTATAGCTCTTAATATTACGCTGCTACCTTATTTGTGATAAGTGGTTTGAAGTCCTCACCTTCTTTATGCACACACTAAAAGAAATAAAATACCGAGATATTTGATCAATGACCACTTACACTTACTAAAGAAGAGACTTACATGGTACAGGAATGAATAAAATTCCGTAAATGTATCCTAAATGAATTTATTTTGTTCACATCACTATTATCACTATAATGTTTTTTCAGTTTTCTTCACTTAAGTTTGTTACATAATCTGCGTGTTGCAACTGTAGATGTTGATACAAGGGTTGACTGCGTAACATCTCGGCGTCGGGCACCTGCCCTCGCACACCATCGGAGAACTCGGTCCACATTGGACAGGAGGGTAACAAGGAGATGGACAGGGTGGAGGACTACAGTTCTGAGGAGGGCAACAGTTAGGCATTCTGTTGTAGTATTTTTTTATTAACTTGAAAATTTTGTTCAATGTTAGGTCGGTAAACCAAATGAAAACCGTGCATAGAATGCGCTCCTATTTATAAACATCACTAAGCCTACGAGAGTATTGGCGATTTATAGATTTTGGAAAGAAATCTAGAGGGCTGGGGACTGTTCTATTTCACACCACTGAAATATAGGCACACATACACCTATAAATACAGTTGCGTTAAAATTTCCGGTCAGCGCAGACAGCGTAGTAACATACTCGTATTTCTATACTTATATTATAACTAACTGACCCGACAGACGTTGTCCTATCCCTATCTACCTACTTACCTGCCTATCCATGTACCCTACCTACCCTGCCTACCGTATCTACCCTACTTACCCTTTTACCCCACCTAACCTAACTACCCTACATACCCTACCTAACCTACCTACACTACAAACCCTACATACTATACGTACAGTCGACTACAAAGAGATGTATACCCCCTAAAGTTACAAATACATGTACCCATTTAAATAAGTGTACATGCTTTGTTACAAATTAATGTACACATGAAATATGACGTATATTATGTATAAGTCCCAAATTAATGTTTACAGCAAGATGGACACTAATGTGTACGCTCTGAAACAAATTAATGTATTCACACTTCGTTAAAAAAATATGTATACAAGCCGTCATTCTAATTTTAAATTTCAGAAATTCAATCAAATCCATTGAAAACTCTTTGGATGGTATAATATTACTTATAATAGTTTTTTTTCTATTATGATGACACTTAAAAATCAATATATATTTTTAAGAGGTGTAATTTGTTTGTATGTAAGGCACAATCTCCGGAACTAATTCCTCTTTGGACAGAAAAAACTTAGGTTAATTTAGGTCGACGTCAGAGGAATCCCGAGGTTCGGCTTGGTTAGGTTCCTTTAAACCCTGCAGACAAAAATAGGAGCCCCGCGCAAGTTTTGTAATTTCTTGTCAAAATGTGAAGTAGATCTACTATTCTTATTAGTAAAATAATATTAGTCAAACAACTAAACTCAAAAAAAGAACTATTTCAATATGATATTCTTCACATATTCCCATTTTCAACAATAAACCCTTTATAAACAATAAATCTAAATAATAATATTATGCACAATTTCAAGAAAAAAAGGCCAAAAAACTCGTCCACATCGCAATAAAACAACAAACAAAACAAAGCCACCGACTTCCGAAACTAAAGTCATGTGTGTTCAGTGCTAAAGTTATTATCACTTTTTAGTTTTTTTTTGAAGGTGGTTCTCTTTTTCAAAAAAGTTTTTATTTTCCACTTTTTAGTGCCTCCTTAACACCCAAATCCATTAAGGAACGGCAACACAGTTAAAACAGAGATTGAAAGTCTTCCAAAGATAGAAAGATGGAAGAAACGAAAACGTCATCTCGGATTTTGCTGTTTTTTTCAAAAAACGCTGAATAAATTTCTGTTTGTTGTATACTAAAACCTTCTCCAGAATGTAGCAAACACTTTTCTGAAAACCGCATCGAAATCGGTTCAGCCGAACGGGAGATAATCGAGGACAAACATATACACATACATACATACAAACATACGGGTCGAACTGAGAACGTCCTTTTTTTTGAAGTCGGATATAAGGAATGGAAATAAGTGGCGAAAATAATTTGTAAGTCAACTTCGATAAACAAATGACACGCCAATGACGTCATGCACGAAATGAAAGAGAAAACAAGTATTTCCGCACTATTCTGAAATTTAAAAATAGAATATTAGACCTGTATGCGGCATCGCTGGGAGCACGGGTCACGACTAGCCCCAACAGGGTTCTGAATATGATAGCTGACAGAGTGGACTGTCCGTATATAGTTCACTGCTGTAGTCTACATGCACCGTCCTATAGCATTAATTACTAACACATAGATCTAGGAATTTTGTTACTAACCCTATGAGTTTTTTTGCTTGAAATAAAGATTTATTATTATTTTCGTATACGTGTTATTTTTTCTCAGCACTTTAGCTGGATTCAGCTACATTTACGGGCCGAAGCCAAGTAAATGCAGCGTGTGGTGTGTATTATATAGGGTGACTGGTAATTAGTGTACGATACTTAAACACGTGATTGTGTTCACGATAACAAACAACTTTTCCGAAGATTTTTTTTTTGTACTGGTTCACTTTAGGCGTGCGCGCGCTTGAGCTTCATACGGCTGTTGTGTTATTGTGATAAAAGTGAACCAGTACAAAAAACATTTTTTCTTCGGGAAAGTTGTTTGTTATCATGAACACAATCACGTGTTTAAGTATCGTACACTAATTACCAGTCACTCTATATACACGGCGTGTTGTTTTGGGGACCAATTTCAGGTTAATAAAATACGAACACTTTAATTCGTTTCAGAGTGTACACATAACAGTGTAATTTTAGCTGTGTACATAAATTTGGCACATTTGATTGGAACATAAATTTGGCATACATCATGTCTACTTGTATTTGTAACAAACAATGACGACACCATCAATGGATACATATTTTTATAACTTTCAAATGTATACATATTTTTGTAGTCGACTATACCCTACCTATCCTACATACCCTACCTACCCTACCTACATTAAATGCGCCAATCCTCCAAAAATTATTGAAGAAAGCAATACGTCATCTATGTATAATTTTTTGGTGAAGAAATTAATAGGTACGTCATCTATGTTTTTCTTTTTTGGTTTTTGTTGTATTTTTTATGTCCCCCGCAACTTTCTTAATTTTTTCTTTTATATTCTTCTTCTCCTTACAGTACTACAATAACAAACATACCATAAAAAGAATTAGTAAAATTGGTCCAGGCGTTCACGCGTGATGCCGTGACCAGGGGAAATAGGGATTCATTTTTATATAGGTACCTAGATAGATTATGAAGAGGTGAAATTTGTTTGTATGTAGGAGGTAATCTCCGAAACTACTCATCTGGTTTTAAGTATAAAATCTTTCACCAATACCAAGCTACGTTATTCCTGATTTCTATAGATAGATAGATAGGATTGTCGCGGGTAACCGGTGGATGCAACCGGCAGGTTTCCGCCTGTTGTGGCGTTCTATGGAGGAGGCCTTTGTTCAACAGTGGACGTTTTCCGGCTGGTGATGATGACTATAGATAGGCTATGTTTAATAATAATGCAAAATTAGAGATCCGTAAAAAAAATCACGCAGACGAACTCGCGGAAAAGCAAAGTGTTAGTTAATCCTTAATATTAATTTAATATAATTTGAATATTGAAGTAACTCCGTCTATTACGCTTTCACGATGAAACGGTTGAACCGATTTTAATGAAATTTTGCATGAAAATAGCTTGAAGCCTAGGACAGGGCGTAGGCTACTTTTTATTAAGCGACTTCGTCTGTATCCGATATAACCGACATCCACGCGGACGAAGTCGCTGACAAAAGCTAGTAATAATATAAAAAGCAATAGAAATATAGTTAAAAATTGCGTAACTGCATGCAAGATAAAATACATGCCCCGCGGAATCATATTTGACTAGCGACTCGCCCCGGTTTCGTACGGGTCACATTTCAACAAATTTACACGAAACCTTAACAAATGATCTGATACACTCTTCTTCATGAATCATTCTGCCAATTGGTGAATACCGCATCAAAATCCGTTCATTATTTTTGAGTTTATCGCGAACGGACAGACAGACGTGGCTGAGACTTTGTTTTATTATAATGATGATGAACAACTTTCAATTCTAATTCTGATGTTTTAAATTCATTATGAATTTTTAAATAAAAGTAACTCGAGAATATTGCTGCCCTATTTGGGCTGACCCTTAGAATTTGGGAAGACTCGTCTTAATATAATTTTCCAACCATCAATATATTTTTTGTAAATATTGTTTCAAAATTGGTTTCTGGTTTTCTATTTTCTATTGAAAAGTGAAGAGAAATGAATAAATAGTTGAAAGCATACTTTTATGTAGGCGCTACGTTGAGACCGGAATAGTTCGAAACCAGTCGAGAGTTTTGCTAATAAAATTTTGAGTCGATTCATATTCCATTGTCTGTTTCTAAATAATTCTGCCAAGTCCATCTTCTGAAACAGCAGTATATTGCGATTAAGTATTAAATTAAGTGGTACATATTTATGCGACGTTTATGGAGTACATTACATCGGTGACAACAAATTGTTAAGCTGGTTTGACCATCTAACTTCAGAGGCACATGAAGGCAGTGCCATAAGCTTGTAAAAAGGAATACATACGTTTATGTCTTTCGGTCCTAAATGACTACATGACAGGCTCAGAGATGGTGGATGAACTGACCTTATCAAGCCATAGGTACTTATATTAATGAAAAGATTTCCCTAGTTTTATGTTGAAGTTTTCTATGACTACTGCACGGAGACACGCGATAGAGTGGAGACTACGTGTGGGCAAGCGTAGTGTGAGACGCCCTGCGGCACGATGGACCGACGACGATTTAAAGAAGGTGGCTGGTAGCGAATGGATGCGGTTTGCCCAAGACCGGGTTGGTGGGCGATCTCTGGGGGAGGGCTACGTTCAGCAGTGGACGGAAATAGGCTGATATGATGATGATGGTGATGACTGCGCGGGGCTGTGTGGTGGCGGGACCACTGATTGATCAAAAGCATTCTCAAACAAGAAACTTTGCATTATAAAAGTACAACTAGCGTCTCCGTCAGAATCATAGATATCCGTGGCCAGAATGAACAGTCACTAGGCGTATTTAACGTTGAATTTATGCCCATGAATCGCTTTTCTATTGCCGCCTACCCGCCCATCGCGTTCTCTCTGGCGGCTCCGAGCTGTTACCATGACTTTTTTGGCCTTCAGGACTACAATGTTGAATTTGCAAAATGTTGAATTCGCAAAATGTTGAATTTGCTAAATGTTGAATCCCAAAATGTTGAATTTGCTCAAAGTTGAATTTTCTGGACCCACAATGTTGAATGCCTAAAATATCGAATCGTATCAAATTATGAATCACTAGCTACTGCTCGCGTCTTCGTTCCCGGTGATTTTTTCCCTCGTGGGCTTACGCAAGGCTACTTCGCTGAGTTACGCTATAGTACATGGATGTAAAACAACTTGGAAACTGAAGAGATAATTTTAATTGAAAATTTAGAGGAAAAAAGTGGTGAATTAATTCATCAGTATACATACAGAACCTTTGACGAATGACACGACTCCTGGAATCATGACCGGGAATCATGACTCAGTTGGAGTTACCAGTTTCCAAATATCTTCAGCCGCCAAGCTACATCCATGTACTAGAAGCGCATAACTTAATAACACGTAATTTCCATAATAATAAAAAGTCATGTTTGTATGTTTGTCCTCTATGCTTTCCTGGTTGCTTAACTTTCGTGTAACCACAGAATACTTAATAGTACTACATAGTGTAACTCAGCGAGGTAGCCTTGCGTAAGCTCGCGAAGGAAAAATAACACCGGGAACGAAGTCTAGCAGTAGCTAGTGATTCATAATTTGAAACAATTCGATATTTTAGGAATTCAACATTTTGGGATTCAACATTTTGCAAATTCAACATTTTGCGAATTCAACATTTTGCAAATTCAACATAGTAGTCCTGAAGGTTTTTTGGCCACCTTCAACAAACATCATATCCCTATTCATATTCGTACATTATTCACTAGTCATATTTCAGCCAATTTACACAAAACCTTAACAAATCATGCAAACCTTCCTCATGAATCAGTGTATTGACAAACCGCATGAAAAGCCTTTCAGTAGTTTTTGAGTTTAATGCAAACAGACAGACACGGCGGGGTACTTGGTAATGGAGGCTGGTAATGGCGGGCTGACCACACATCACAAACATTTCGGACGCAAAAGTGCACACACCGACATTCTATGATCAACATCAAATAAATCCAAAAGTAGATATAACAATTTTTATTGACACTTTTACATAATACAACCAGTTTCAATTATCACATGACGGTACAAAACTTCCACCGGACAAATGGACTTTTTATGTGTCAACCACACATTGTTTCAATGATGGCCGATTTCTATGACTGCTTTGTCGAATGCTGCAATAGGCATTGGCGGCTGACCCACAGCTAACACAGCATCTGTAAAGAAAAAGAATACGTCAGTTTCTATTGATGTACATACCAGCATGTCTTAGGCCTCATTTACGGAGACGCGGGGCGTCGCGCATTGCGTTGAGCGGCGCGGCCCGCACTGAGTTCGCCACACGCGACGCGAGACGCCACACGCGATGCGAGACGCCCCGCGTCTCCGTAAATGAGGCCTTAATCATATTCACATCAGGATAAAGCCAATGTTCTTCCCTATGAAAAAATATTATTCAGTTCATGTCATCCCCCATTTGTTAGAATTTCATATACTTGTATTTTCGAATAAAATACATGAATGAAGTAGTACAAAGTACTAAAACTTAGTCTCAGAAAAATTTAACAGACGTTTGTTTTTAACTGAAGCAAACTGAGGCTTTAAAAGTTGGGAATTGCTAGACTCATGCTGACTAAACTATTGAGAATGAAAATTATATGACTTAGAAAGTGATCGCGAGCGTAGGGGCGCGTCACTGGATATGTGCTACTTGACTGTAAACTGTGACGAGAGATCCTCCTCCGCAGCAAGGTCGACATGGACTGCAGCAGGGTGCTCGGCAGCCGCCACAGCCCCTGAAACAGAACATGTACAGGGTCAAAGGTAGGTATACGTATATACGTAGAAAGCTTCCACGAGATTATAGGTAGACGGAATTGTCTTCTTCAAATCAATGGAACTTAGATTATTGAAACGAAACAATAAGTACAGGGGCAAGGTAAGAAGGTCGCTATATACAGGGTAAAGCCGTAAAGCGGAGCTAATATAAACTATTTATAACCATTTGAACCGAACTTGCCATAGATGAAGTGTGACTATTTTTTTTAGCATAATTTTAATGTTTCATATTGCAGTTAGTTGCAAATTATGGCCAGATTGAAAAATACATTACTTATTTATTTTAGTTTATTAGTATTGTGTAAACAATTTATTTAACCATGATTAAGGTACATATTATCTTTCAAACTGGCCATTATTTGCAACTAACTGCAATATTTTGGGATTAGTCATAAAAAATCATTAAAATTTTGCAAAAAACCAAAAATAGTCACACTTTGTCGAAGACAACTTCGGTTCAAATGGTTATAAATAGTGCATACTAGCTCCGCTTTACGGCTTTGCATTAATCTACCAAACAACCTGTATATTATATTTACGTAGAAAGCTTCCACGAGATTATAGCCTAGACGCAATTGTCTTCTCCAAACAAATGGACCTATCATTAATCTAAGCAATTGACGTATGATCGATATATATTATGTAGGTACTTCTATGACTAAGATCGTCGAATTTGGAAAAATACTCACTGAATTGCTGACATAACTGTTTGCAATTTACCAATAATACCCATTCGGTCACACATTTTTGTAGATTTTGTTAGTTACAGAATTTGAAATAAAATACTCGGCAATTTCTTAATTACCCAAAAATATGATTGATAATAAAATTAATAACAAACTGTCAATGCGACAGTCAAGCCCTTCTGGAAAGTGACAGTTCTATTTTCAAATGAGACAAGACCATCATTCATTTATGTTTTTGTGCCTGTATTATTTTACGAAGGACGACCTCTTTGGTTTACAATAGTGTTCACAAAAATGTGACTGCGCTACTCCGCTACTGCAGGCCTAATATGGGCAGCGCAACAATTAACGAATTCTAACTAATGGACTAATTCCCGTTTTCACCAACAATCCCAAAATTTTAAGTAACTCCTAAGAGATTTTAGGTGACACCTAACGCAAGAATCGTTTGCCCTAAATTTTAATTACTTAAGTACCCCTACTTGGTGAAAACGGGCATAAGAAAATAAATTAGACTAAGAAAATAATTATTCTAACTAATAAACTGGCGATCGTAGTACCTATTGTGTTGCAATAATTAATTATTAATTTTATTAATTGACAATAATTAAACCGGCGATTGTTATTCAATAAGTATTACGATCGTGTATTGCGAATGTAGACATATTTTCAAAGTCAAAACAGCCCCTTAAACTTTCTTTAATCATAACCATCACCTGCTTGGCAAAATGACTGGTGATTACTAAATGTGATACTTTATAGGACCAAACCAACGGGTACTGTTTACAGAGCTCAACTGTCCAATTAGCAGAGACAACAGTTAAAATATTGACGCGAATCTCCTAGAGATTTCGTTACAGATAAGAGGTGCCAACATAACCAACCAATCACTTTAGGACCTAGACCTTTACTCCTCTGCACCATTTCACTTGGTCGATTCTTGTCGTCCTCAAAAATTAGGTCTAGTAGAGTAGATGACAAAAGAAATAGAGATACTTTCATGAAAGTGCCAAAATTCGAGAAAAATAAAGTGAAATGTAAAAACTTAAAATACCTATTACGTTTGAAAGAGCGAGTCGAGTTTTTGCATGGTATTATTGCCTGTAAACAACAAGTGAAAGAAATGATTAAATTTCCACTCGCGAGAGTGAGTCGCGTTCAGACGTTCGCGTGAGACAGGGTTCAAGCTATGTTCATACCGAATTTCATCAAAATCGGTTCAGCCGTTTCGTCGTGAAAACGTAACAGACAGAGTTACTCACCCATTTATAATATTAAGTAGAAAGTAAATTAAAGAATGGATTCTAGGTATGGATTACTATGGAACTATGGATATGTACCGACAAATATGTACGGAACCCTCGGTAGGCGAGTCTGACTCGCACTTGTCTGGTTTTTTTTTTATAGATTTACTACCGTGCGAAGTCAGGGCGGGTCTTGGCTTCGCACGGGTTAAACGTAGATCAAACTCTACGAAATCTTCCTCTTGAATCACTCTATCTATTGCTGAAAACAGGAACCCTCGGTGGGCGAGTCCGACTCGCACTTGTCCGGTTTTTTTTTTTATAGATTTACTACCGTGCGAAGCCAGGGCTTGGCTTCGCACGGGTTAAATGTAGTCAGCTCTACGAAATCTTCCTCTTGAATCACTCTATCTATTGCTGAAAACAGCATTAAACGTGTATTCCGTTACGTAGTGAAGAAGGATCTTCGTATAATTTTATTGTGATAGGACTTCATTTCAGAGCTCAACTGTCCTATTAGCAGACACAATAGTTAAACACTGACAAATGACTCCAATAATTATGTCATCAAGGGGCAAGTCAAGTATCTAAGTTTGTTTAATCACATAATTATATGATTCAACTACTTACTCTTTTGGGAAATACAGGATTTGGCTATTTCAAGAAGTACCTATAATATGAATATCTTCCCTGCACCTCCCATAATTCATTATTTCTTTTCTAATTACTTACCTGATTTATCTACAGCAACAATTGTTATACGATGGAGCGCACGTCGGATAGTGTGGTTTAACCTGAAAATAAAAAAAAATATTTACTATTTTTCTACTCAGGAATGTGTTGATTGACATAATACTACAGTATTCTTTGACCGTGACGGTTGGCGAAAGAAACAGGAGGTCAGACAAACAAAACCGACTATAAAATTGATTACAATGTTTTCTTTGCGCACAGGTGCGTATAGAATAACTAACAAACATTAATCGTGCGTAATGTTTAGGCTAGGTAGGAATGTCTAACATCAGAGCTCCATCCCACACGTTTCTGGTAGATAGTAGGCGTCAAGGACCCTATTGCCAACGGACGAGTCATGCTCAGCGCAGTCTGAGCTGAGGTACACATTCGTCAGATTCCTTTTTCGTCAGGTCGACGGAGCCCCGCTGCGCGAGGCTCCTATATCTGTCTGCAGGGTTTAGGAATCCAAGCAAACGGAATCTCGGGATGCCCCTGACATCGACCTAAATTAACCTAAGTTTTTTCTGTCCAAAGAGGAATGCCTTTTCGTCAGAAAAAAAAAACAGCTTATAATATTCTGACGAAAATGGAATCTGACGAATGTGTACCTGCCGTCCCGATGTTAGAACTCCATCCCACGTTCCGGGTAGATAGATAGTCGGCGTCAAGTACCTACCCTGTTGCCAATGGATGAGTCATATCAGTGCAGTCTGAGCTGCTGCTCAAACTTGATAGTGCTATATGCTCGAACAATTTTCATTTATATTATTGACAATGAACTAAAGTACTTTACAAATACTGTTTACAAGATATAATTACTCGCGGCATTTATTGTCTTGCACGTAATTATTTAATTTTTAACTCTATGTGCAATGTGTTTTAGTTCATTATGTATTTGAGCTGGCCTTAAGCTGGGAAACATTTTTAAGGTGCATAAGCATGGGTAAGTGTAAAAGTACAAGTGCTAGTGCTAGTGTTTATTAGGCTTAGCCATCGTTTATTCACGGGTTCGACCATGGGTTCGACCGTGTCCGAGGTGGCGGCGCGTAGTGTTCCACGCGCGCCCCTCTTAGATGTCCGGGGGGTAGTCTACCACCTCACTCCCCCCCCTGTCCCGTGAAGTGGCCTGCTCAGCGGGCCGTCACCAGTCGGGGGTTGCGGAAGTATCTCCAGTCGCGACCCCCGACGTAGGTGTGAGATGGAATACCGGGGTGGTTTCTAGTCAGTAAGAGTCTGACAGACCCCTCCGCCCGCCCCAGGGCGTAGGACATCCATGAGGATTTTCTACCCCGGAACAAAAAACAAATTGGGTTCGACCGTGTATGTAAAACAGTTGATTTTAGGCTAAACCGCATGTTGGATTGAAGCGGTGTTGAAATTGTGTGCGATGCTTTGGAAGCGAAAAGTCAACTCAAGAAGAAAGCGTAAGACTAAAAGTAGGTAATAAGGAAAACTCGTGAAATCATGCACCAACTTAGGACAACTTAGTCGATGTGAAGCCGTTAAATAGATACGCATTATCTATTTTGTTTTGAAATACTAAAGAAAAACAAGATTTTCGTAATTTACAACGCCTGATTGAAATTCACATGCAAAGGTATTTGATTTTCATCGACCAATCCTTCTTCTAAGTTTCTTTTCTTTACGTATTTTATGTCTCGAATGTGTACTTACCGGCCGTTCATAATTGATGAGTTGATACCGCACTTTCTTGTCTTGGTTGTTAAGCACCATGCCAGGCCAACTAGTGGGTCTGTAGTCAAAGGTGCTGTCGTGCACGATGAGGGGCCGGCGGACCGTCCAATTGTCCATACCACATGGTAGACATGGTGGGCCCTAAGGGAAGAAAGCTTTTGTTTAATTCTACGTTCATACTTATTCAATAGGACAGGCCCGCCGCAGTGGCTACCAGAAAAGCGCCGAAGCAATGAAGCTCGACGAGTCCCGGATAAACGATTGAATTAATCAGAATCTAGGTTCATACTTAGACATAGATCAACCAATTTTTACTAGCTTGCAAAAAAATAGACATGGAAAATATTATACTAGATACGGTTTTTGTACGCAAAATACGCGCTAAGACGTGGCGTTGCGGACACCAGCCCGTCATACTACTACTACTACACAGAGTACATTATACTTGTACTACTACTAGATACGGTTGGCAGCGCCAACTAGGTTGTTGATCCGCCAATCAGTCTTTTGCTGCTCATAACAGACATAGAGCCGCTACGGCAGTTGAATTGTTATAAGGAGTGTACGGCACAAAATTGCGAATATTACGAATCTGTGATTTTCAGTCACTGCAAATGTAGTCATAAACACACAAGGCGCTCATCAACGTAGCAGCTACTTTCATTAGCACGTGCGCTGCTGACTTTATTTTAGCAGGCGCTTGATATGAAGTGCACGTCTGCTTGCTGCTGTCGCTGCTTGCTGGGTTGCGTAAAGCCTGGTTTTCACAGGCCCAGTTTCTGCCCACCCAGTAGTCAGCAACTGTACATTCTGCTGTCTATACAGTACTGTCACTTTCCCGACGTGTTCTCTCTACTGGGTCTGCATAGGAGACAGCAATACACAGCTACTGTGTTACTAGTTCTGGCCTGGTGTTTCTGACCTATTGCGTTTTCACGAGGCCAGCAAAATGGCTGATCATTAGAAAAAATATACGACTTTTGGCATTACTCCTTGGTGAACGTTTGATGGAAATACTCAAAAGACAGAAGAGAAAAACATGTAATATGGACAAGGTGTTGGTTACAGAGGAAACATTTTGGAGCAATTTCTATAATCATGAGAGAACTGTGCACTTATGATGAACATGAATTCAAAAAAAATAATTGGTATAACAAGGGTGTCATACCAATTATTACACAGGCAGGGGCCTGTGTTTTCGTTTTTTATAGCATAATAGCATATGCTATATTTATAGCATATTTGAATAGTAAATAGTACAAGAGGTCCAGGGGTTTACTGTCCTTCGGCACTGATCGGCCACTGTATAGTTGCGTTCGTATGGAGCGAGTGACGACCGAGTAGCTGTCCTTGTGGGAGTGGGGGAAGGTCAGTGGACAGTAGAAACAAAACAACTGACTGGTCAGTACTAGCTCAACTTTGTTTTAACGAACCCAGTAGCTGCCAGACAGTAACGGAACTTCACTGTTCGCCAGCTTCTGGGCCTGTGAAAACCAGCCTAGGCCTTAAGGGCAGCCCTTCCCCGTTGTCTGTAATTTTAAGTGGAAGGATAGTTTATTACTACGAGTATGTCTAGGAGTTACAATGGTTTTCAGTAGATACCTCTCGTATCTATAAACACAAATAGACGTTTGAACCGCAGCTTGAACATGTGAAAACTAGGATAGTTACGTACTCTGAATTGCACTGCCCTGCCCTTTAAAGAAAGGTATTCAAGGTACTAAGCTCACGTACATGTTCTTCTATTCCTGTACCAATCTATAAATAGAGCTTCGCATAAAGTCTTAGTACATATACAGGATGTTTGGTAGATCGATGCAAAACCGTAAATCGGAGCTAGTATAGACTATTTACAACCATTTGAACTGAACTAGTCTTAGCCGAAGAGTGACTTCTTTATTTTTATTTTTAGGCCCTGATATTCTTTAGAGACCGGGAAGTCATCTTTCAACAAGATGGTTGTTCAGCGATTCAGCGCATTGAACATTAAATGTGCACTTAAATAATTGCTTCAGCTGGATCGGCAGAGACTGGCCGATCCATTGGCCCGCCCGGTCGGCGGTCACCCGACCTGACTCCGCTTGACTTTTACGTGTGGGGTCGGGCCAAGGACTAGTTTATACGAATGTGGAAATAAACAGAAAAGAAGAATTGATTGAGAGAATTAATTCAGCGTTTGAAACGATGAAACTGGAGATGAAGTTAAAAATAACAACAACAGAAGTGCGAAGACGGGCCCGTGTTAGTGTTAGAGACCGCGGCAGACATTTTGAACACGAATAATAAATAATTTAAATAAAAATTTCTTAATATAATTCACCTAAAAAAATTATTTTCTCCCTCCTCCTTTTGTTTGTAGGTCCTAATTATTTTAATAATTGGTGAGCTACCGGCGTAGTTGATACCTCAAAAAAATGAACAATAAACAGGCCTGTTTAAAAAAAAAATTGATAAAAAGAAGCACCATCCGTGATTTTTTTCATGCCGTCTAAAAACAGATTTCAGAAATCTTTAAAAGGCTCAGCCGCAATATACCTACTTCGCAAAATGTATCTTACGCAAAATGTCCCTTTCTCAGAATGGCCCTTTCGCAAAATGTCCCGTTTTTCCAATTCTTCGGTATCAGTAAAATTTTGCAATTTTTTGTTCAGATAGGTACCTCTACATACCAAAAACTACAATAAAAGACAAAATAAACCAAATCAACAAATTAGGCAGATATTCAAATAAAGGTATAGGTACTTATTTTTATTTATAATATAATATAATAATGTAAGGACATTTTCACACACGGCCATCTGACCCCAAACTAGAATGTCTCTCAGAATGTCCCTTACGCAAAATGTCCCGTACATTTTGCGTAAGGGACATTCTGAGAAAGGGAAATTTTACGAAAGGGACATTTTGCGAAAGAGACATTTCGCGAAAGGGACATTCTGAGAAAGGGACATTTTGCTACCTTTAAATATCTGTAAAAAAATTGTCTTATCACACAGATTCCCTAATTATGTTTTATTATTATTATTATACATTGTTTACGCATTATTTAAAAAAATAAAATAAAAAATAAATGATTTATCTTTCAAATTGGCCATTATTTGCAACTAACTACAATATTTTGGGTTTTGTCATCAAAAATCATTAAAATTTTGCTAAAAAAAAATTTATAGTCACACTTCGACTAAAGCGCTTACCACACGCACAAACTTCACGGAACACAGAGCGTATAAATACGCTCCATGTTCCGTGTACAAACCGGCTTGCGCAGGCAAAACTGTGGTGAAGCTTGTGCGTGTGGTAAGCCCATAATAAGACAAGTTTGGTTCAAATGGTTATTTAATAAAGTCTATAGGTACTAGCTCCGCTTTACGGCTTTGCATCGATCTACCAAACATCCTGTATATCGATGGTCTACTTTGAGATATTTTTTTATGAAAGTTACGACGCAAGATGTAGATATCTACTTACTCAGTTGCTGTGTGCAGCAGAATCTTGCGCTAACTGCTAATGTAAAGTAAAAGGGGATTATTTTATAACTTACACTAATAGGGATGCACGGAATATACGTTGGGGGCTCTTTGTAACTCGGTAAGCATTGAACTGGGCTGCACATTGTTTTGCTTGATATTTAAATCACTTTTATCAAAATTAATTAAAAAATAAATAATTTAGTTTCCTTTGATTTTCTGTATTTTCTTTCACAACAATTTTTTATTTTGAAGTTTGTGACAACTTTTTCAAAGAATGTCTTCTTTTTTTTCATAGTTATTTAAAAAAAATAAGAATATTATCAACACTAGCAGACATTATTACTGGCCGAAAATATTGTTATGTCAAATCACATGTCATGTAGTATATTTTATTAAGCCACATTTACACTCAGCCTTGTTGCACAGGGAATTGGGCAGCACGAGTATGTAAATAGGTCACTCTGGCTGTCACTGCTCATGCCGCTGCCATTGCCCGGCACTCCCTCGATTGTCGGTTTTTCGCGCGGAAGTCAAAGGCCGGGCAGCGCGAGCGCGAGTGAGTGTTTACATTCAGACGAAATAACGTGTTTAGTATTGTTACCCGGCAATAAAATTATTAATTAGGTTTTTATTCTGCACTGACTGAATTTCCTTCACTTCATCCACCATCTTCTTTGACGACGGTGTCTTTTGTTTTATATAAACACATATACTGAGCAGACATGATGCTGTCACCGCAACAACCTCGACGTCATCCATTTTTGCGAGTCGTTCAATGAAGAAGTATGAAGACTGAGTGTGAACACTTACTCGCTTCGGTACTCGCGCAGAAGTATTTAAGGCAATATTTCCGGCAGTAGGCGTGTCCTATGCAAAGATATAACATCGCCAGAACTCTTGACAAATGTATACCTGCGTATCTAAGGTGCTCGACACTGAGGTGATCATGTCCTGGGGCTGGGGAGTTACCTCTTACCATTTATTTAATGATATTTGTGACGTCTTTAGCTGAGAACTGTACTCCCAGCTTCATGATCACATCAATGTCCGACACCGTTTGCATTACATTAACTGCCAATTTTCAGCCATTATATTCAGTTTAATCTGCTTTTCATTAGTACGACACCATTTTAATTTACTTTTAAAACCTCTGCGTGTATTACGCATCTTTCAAATTCATTGCCCGCATCTGGTTTGCCACAGAACTGCCACACTTGAAAATATGCAAGTCGAACCTCCTCGTAAGCGGCTTTTGCATGTTTATTCCACCCTGGTTAAATTGTCTACGTCTATCAGCTGCCGCACTAGATTGAGTAGACTGTTTGCAGACAAAGAAAAACAGCTGTGGACGCTTAAAGCCCGTCACAGACGTAGCTATAATATATATTAATATAATAATTCATAGCAAGGCATATTACGATTATGTTTTCTATAGTAATCTTTGAGTGACCACAGACACAGCTATAATATATATCTTTCCAAAATATGTGGACAGATATAGCAAGGCATATTAATATATATTTCAAAAATGTGAAACAAACAACGACCGCAGACGTAATAAGGGCGAAAATATTGTTTTCTATTATAGCTACCGTGTGTGGTAACTAGCTATAATATATAAGATAGCTACGTGTTTGACAGGCTTAATACATGTATACTATAGCTACGTATGGGTCGGGCTTTACCTCTAATTCGGACTTGACGCTTTATTTCTTAAAATAATAATGGCCGAATACACTTCTAAAGTCGCTTTTAAAATAATATCTGGCGTTCTAGAATTCGAATAAACAAAGTCTACTTGAACTCTGTCGAACAAACATAAATCAGTTTTTACAAATCCTTCGTGTAGTATACATCTAATCTAATATAAAAATTAAGAAAAAAAATTAGAAAATACATAAGACATAAAAACAGTATCTCCTAAGAAAAACCTTGAAAAATATATTTAGGATATTAATAAAAACTAGCAAATCTTTCCTATTTCTATCGTCACCGTCGGTGAAGCTTCATATTTTTTTATTTGCAATCTATATACCAATCAACTAAAATGTGAGTTGGGTTTTATAATTTTCCCAGTGGTTCTATAGTTTGCAGCTTGAACGCCCATGTCTTAGTAATTTGTAAAGGAACTTCAAAGTGTAGCAAAAGGTGTATCTTCGATTGTCTTGTCGCATTGGGGCTCTTTTTCAATTTAGTGTTTACTGCCAGGCAACTGCAGCGCCGGAGCAGTGCGGGCGTTGTACTGCGTACGAACTGTTGCCCGTTTTTATTGCCTGTCAGCCTGTCATTGTCACGCAATGGAAAGTCGGGTTGTTTGGTGAGGTCCCTGCGAATGGCTAAATAAATATTTTGTCTCTAATTGGTGTTTATTTTACCAGGTGTGGTGGATGCGGTGGATGCTGCGGTGGCTGCTGCGGCTGCGGCTGTCCCAGGATATTTATTCACACTTGCTGTACGAAGATTTGTTAATTGTGAGGGAGACATGGCGGCCGCAAGCAACGTGTTCTCCGGGAATGCTGAGATATGACGTCTACTCGCAGCGTATCCGGAGTACCGTTAACAAGCGTCCACCGTGCTGTGACACATTGTTCTGTATACAACAGTGCCGTTCAAATATAAGTTTTGCGTTTACTTTATTGATTTATTTAATTAATCCTTCCTGTCTGCTGCTCGCAACGAGGCTCTGCGTCCCTCCTCTGTCTGCTGCTCGCACACGAGGCGCGGTGTCCCTCCTCTGTCTGCTGCTCGCACACTAGGCGCGGTGTCCCTCCTCTGTCTGCTGCTCGCACACTAGGCGCGGTGTCCCTCCTCTGTCTGCTGCTCGCACACTAGGCGCGGTGTCCCTCCTCTGTCTGCTGCTCGCACACTAGGCGCGGTGTCCCTCCTCTGTCTGCTGCTCGCACACTAGGCGCGGTGTCCCTCCTCTGTCTGCTGCTCGCACACTAGGCGCGGTGTCCCTCCTCTGTCTGCTGCTCGCACACGAGGCGCGGTGTCCCTCCTCTGTCTGCTGCTCGCACACGAGGCGCGGTGTCCCTCCTCTGTCTGCTGCTCGCACACGAGGCGCGGTGTCCCTCCTCTGTCTGCTGCTCGCACACGAGGCGCGGTGTCCCTCCTCTGTCTGCTGCTCGCACACGAGGCGCGGTGTCCCTCCTCTGTCTGCTGCTCGCACACGAGGCGCGGTGTCCCTCCTCTGTCTGCTGCTCGCACACGAGGCGCGGTGTCCCTCCTCTGTCTGCTGCTCGCACACGAGGCGCGGTGTCCCTCCTCTGTCTGCTGCTCGCACACTAGGCGCGGTGTCCCTCCTCTGTCTGCTGCTCGCACACGAGGCGCGGTGTCCCTCTGTCTGCTGCTCGCACACTAGGCGCGGTGTCCCTCCTCTGTCTGCTGCTCGCACACGAGGCGCGGTGTCCCTCCTCTGTCTGCTGCTCGCACACGAGGCGCGGTGTCCCTCCTCTGTCTGCTGCTCGCACACTAGGCGCGGTGTCCCTCCTCTGTCTGCTGCTCGCACACTAGGCGCGGCGTCCCTCCTCTGTCTGCTGCTCGCACACGAGACGCGGCGTCCCTCCTCTGTCTGCTGCTCGCACACGGGGCGCGGCGTCCCTCCTCTGTCTGTTGCTCGCACACGAGGCGCGGCGTCCCCCCTCTGTCTGCTGCTCGCACACGAGGCGCGGCGTCCCTCTGTCTGCTGCTCGCACACGAGGCGCGGTGTCCCTCTGTCTGCTGCTCGCACACTAGGCGCGGTGTCCCTCCTCTGTCTGCTGCTCGCACACTAGGCGCGGTGTCCCTCCTCTGTCTGCTGCTCGCACACGAGGCGCGGCGTCCCTCTGTCTGCTGCTCGCACACGAGGCGCGGCGTCCCTCTGTCTGCTGCTCGCACACGGGGCGCGGCGTCCCTCCTCTGTCTGCTGCTCGCACACGAGGCGCGGCGTCCCTCCTCTGTCTGCTGCTCGCACACTCTTAAGGTGTCCAAACACAGCGCGGCAGAGCGCGGCAGCTACGCGCGGCATTCGCAGGACACAAATTTGCCGCGCGACTATTTTAGACGTATCCAGAAATGTTTGCGCGGCATATCCGAGACATGCCGCGAGCGCCATATGTTATATTAACCCTAGATAGCTAACCTTCTGGCGTACCCTATTTAAGCTAACCATCCGTCGATACGACGGGCATTTGTAAAACTATTATTTTAACTTAATCATGTAGTTGTTGTTATTGACAGTTAATACATAAAATTGGCCTGATTTATTTACTTTTATTACTACAGTAAATTTTCGTAGAACTTAAAAGAAAAAAAAAAATCGAATTAAAAACTAACTTGCAAAATCAATTCAAAAATATAGCATAACATTAATTTTAATTGTTATACATGGTATTTAGGAACATAATAAGTAATTATAAAATAAAAATAATTAGTTGTCTTTCACACATTGCCACAAAAAAAAATTTTTTATTCACCACTTATCGCTACCTTTCATTTTGTGCAATTTTTTTTAGTCATGCACTTTTTCTTGTGGTTGCTCATTCCACACGTCTAACTTTTCCGTTTTTCTCCTCTTCAAGAAGTTGATGACTTTTCTACATCAAGAGAAGCTTGGCGTGATGGCTGCTGGTCTTGACTGGTGATTTGATAATCTCCTCGTAAATTTTATTTGTAATGAACATATCAAAGCAAGATAGTTCATCTGTTAATCGTCTACATGAATGGCCAGGTCCCCTTGAAGTACGCACGATGTTTCTCGCCAAGGTTCTAGTTACCGATTTTTACATCGCTTGTGTGTTTCCTTGAGGCAGTTGTTTGATACTGTTTTGTGAGGTTTCTGGACGAACACGACTCACGCGAAAAATATAAATGCACATTCAAATAAAAAACTAACGGTAAAGCTAACCATCCGTCGAAACGACGGGCAAAGGTTACGTACCTCAAAAACTGTGATACTTACCTGATTGATGCATGCGCCACTGCAACAACCTCACCGGCGACTAAGTTGGCTAAAAGAGCCAAGTCGTTCAGACAAGTGTTTAAAAAGTGACAGCGTTATTTCTTTGCGCTACCCGTCGATTCGACGGAGGTTAGCTATCTAGGGTTAAAATACGTCCACACACAATCACCGACGAACGAACGGTAACACCGTTCGCGCGCGGCAGCTAGTTCGCGACGTCCGCGCGCGCCTGTCGTCATATCATAGCGCGGCAAGAAGCGCGCGGCGTGCCGCGCACGTTTGCCGCGCCGTGTTTGGACACACCTTTAAACGGAGCGTAGTTGAAGACCCATTATTTTTTGCTAACCACTGATATGATTTCAAAGAAAATGTAGACACTAAGAACAAATCCGTAATGTTTGTACTTCACGACCTACAGAACTTCAATGCCATGGCCGCGCAGTCGAAACATAGAGGACCGCGCGGCGACGTAGTTCTCTAAAACGGAGCTTAGTAGAGGTCCCATTCTTTTTGCTAATCACGGATACGATTTCGAAGAAAATGTAGACACTAAGAACAAAGTCGTAATGTTTGTACTTCACGACCTACAGAACTTAAAACCTAACATTATGGCGAAGTTAAAAATTTGTTAAACCTGAGATAAAAATGATATGGTCAATAAAGTGGATAACTCAAACCGCACGCTTTGAGAAAACGTCATAATGTATATCTCAGAATATATAGCCTATGCTCTTCTTATTTCAATATCTAATATATAAAATTCTCGTGTCACAGTTTTCGTTCCCGTACTCCTCCGAAACGGCTTGACCGATTCTGATGAAATTTTGTGTGCATATTGGGTAGGTCTGAGAATAGGCCAACATCTATTTTTCATCCCCTTTTTTCACCCCTTTTTCATCCCCCTAGATCGGGACAGGACAACGTCTGTCGGGTCAGCTAGTCTAATATATAAAATTCTCGTGTCACAGTTTTCGTTCCCGTACTCCTCCGAAACGGCTTGACCGATTCTGATGAAATTTTTTGTGCATATTGGGTAGGTCTGAGAATAGACCAACATCTATTTTTCATCCCCTTTTTTCACCCCTTTTTCATCCCCCATCCAAATGTTAAGGGTTAGGGTAGGGTAGGTGTAGGGTAGGGGTAGGGTAGGTGTAGGGTAGGTGTAGGGTAGGTGTAGGGTAGGTGTAGGGTAGGTGTAGGGTAGGTGTAGGGTAGGTGTAGGGTAGGTGTAGGGTAGGTGTAGGGTAGGTGTAGGGTAGGTGTAGGGTAGGTGTAGGGTAGGTGTAGGGTAGGTGTGGGGTAGGTGTAGGGTAGGTGTGGGGTAGGTGTAGGGTAGGTGTAGGGTAGGTGTAGGGTAGGTGTAGGGTAGGTGTAGGGTAGGTGTAGGGTAGGTGTAGGGTAGGTGTAGGGTAGGTGTAGGGTAGGTGTAGGGTAGGTGTAGGGTAGGTGTAGGGTAGGTGTAGGGTAGGTGTAGGGTAGGTGTAGGGTAGGTGTAGGGTAGGTGTAGGTAAATAGGCATGTAAGTAGGTAGATCGGGACAGGACAACGTCTGTCGGGTCAGCTAGTCTAATATATAAAATTCTCGTGTCACAGTTTTCGTTCCCGTACTGCTCCGAAACGGCTTGACCGATTCTGATGAAATTTCTTGTGCATATTGGGTAGGTCTGAGAATAGGCCAACATCTATTTTTCATCCCCTTTTTTCACCCCTTTTTCATCCCCCATTAGGTCGATCGGGACAGGACAACGTCTGTCGGGTCAGCTAGCTGAATAATAAAATTGTTAAAAATAGTTAAAAGCTATTAACAATTTGGGAATTCACTTGCGCGACCCGTTCCAAATTTATTACGATATTACGATTAATTTGGATCACTCATTCCGCACACGGGCAGTATGAGTGCTCCTTGAATTCATCACTATAAACTTAATAAACTCGTATTCTTTTTGTTGTGTAATATGATATTTCAATATTGAATAATAAAATTGTTAAAAATAGTTAAAAGCTATTAACAATTTGGGAATTCACTTGCGCGACCCGTTCCAAATTTATTACGATTATTTGGATCACTCTTTCCGCACACGGGCAGTATGAGTGCTCCTTGAATTCATCACTATAAAATTAATAAACTCGTATTCTTTTTGTTGTGTAATATGACTAAACATGAGAGTGAATAACAAAACGTATAAGCTGTAGGAAGAAATGAACCTTTATTTTTTCCGCCAATATGCCGTCTGAGTGCTCCATACTTCGACCTCTATCTACTTAAATATACTTCGTAGGCAGACTGAGTTTGTATCCAAAATTGATAATTGTTTTTAACTATAACTTGACATATCTTCTGCTTTGCTATGGGTCATACTTTAAGAAATATCATGGTTCGCTCATTCCTAAAGGAAAATACTGAGTAGGGTATATGTGATTTTTTTATTTTGTGAGATTTTGGTTTTGGTTGTATTCATCAGACGCGACAGTGCAACATTACATTATTTAGCTGTTTTGTGGTGCAATAATTTATTTTACAGTGTGGTGTGGTTGATTTCCGTTAACTGATAACGTATACAACCGTGAGTTATCTGTCTGTCCGCGGCTTGATTCTTAATACTTGAAAGCTAATTTGGTATTTATCTCAGGTATACATTTTGATATTGCCGACTGCAAAAGTAAAAAAAAAATTGTGTTATTATGGGGATGTTCTTATTTTATTTTTGCGCCCCATCCTGTTAGATATCGTTGAATAGGTCTTATGCTGTGTGTAACCCCTATACCCCCTAAAATACCCTATAAATATGTACTCGTCGAATATTAGCAAACATAACGCATTTTCAACCGACTTCAAAAAAGGAGGAGGTTATCAATTCGTCTGTATTTTTTTTTTATGTTTGTTACCTGATTTCTTTGGACTGGGTGAACCGATTTTGATGATTCTTTTTTTATTTGAAAGCTAGTGCTTCCCGTGTGGTCCCATTTTAATTTGGTCTAGTTCTGACAATAGCATCTATGAGAAAACCGTATAAGTCTTAAATTTGCATTAAGTTTGTGCGCGATTTGTTACGCGATTTCTCCGGCAAACTTTACCGATTTTGAAAATTCTTTTTTTTATGGATATGCTTCAGGGGTGGTCCCATATAAATTTTATCGAAATTGATTCAGCACTTTTTGTAAAATCAACAAATACCCAAAAATTTTACATAGAACGACGTTTTAGTTTCATCAATCTTTGTAGTAGTTAACTTTCAATCTCTTAATAGATTTGGATGAGAAGGAGGTACTAAAAAGCGGAAAATAAACTGCTTACAAAAAAGACAACCGCCTTCACTTTCGCCTTTTTGAAGGCGGTTGTCTATTTTGTAAAAAGCTTTTTTTAGTTTTTGAAGGCGGTTGTCTTTTTTGTAAAAAGCTTTTTATTTTCCGCTTTTTAGTACCTCCTTCTCATTCAAATCTATTAAGAAGAGATTGAAAGTTAACTACTACAAAGATTGATGAAACTAAAACGTCGTCTATGTAAAATTTTTGGGTATTTGTTGATTTTTCAAAAAGTGCTGAATTAATTTCGATAAAATTTATTTGGGACCACCCCTGAAGCATACCCTATCTATAAAAAAAAGAATTTTCAAAATCGGTTTACGTTTGCCTGAGAAATCGCGTAACAAATCGCGCACATACTTAATGCAAATTTAAGACTTATACGGTTTTCTCATGGATGCCATGGTCAGAACTAGACCAAATTAAAATGGGACCACACGGGAAGCACTAGCTTCCAAATAAAAAAAGAATCATCAAAATCGGTTCACCCAGTCCCGAGAAATCAGGTAATAAACATAAAAAAAAAAAACAAAAAAAAAAAAAAAAAAAATACAGATGAATTGATAACCTTCTCCTTTTTTGAAGTCGGTTGAAAAGTGAAAAATAACTTAGCACAGAACACACATTGACTTTAGTTTCGGAAGTCGGTGGCAATACAAAACAGCAAACAGAACAAAGCCACTGAATTTCGAAACTAAAGTCAATGTGTGTTCTGTGCTAAAGTTATTTTTCACTTTTTAGTTTTTGAAGGCGGTTGTCTTTTAAAGGAAAAAGTTGCAGGCAGAGAGAGAGAACAAAGCGAGGGTTAAAAAATACTATTACCTACGTGAGAAAACCGTTGTTTCTTGACATAAACAACCAATACCTAATCAAAGTTATTTGGGCTGCCATGCCAGTAGCAACAAAAGAGGTCGGGAGATTTTTCTGTTATAACATCATTTCACCGTTCAGTTCAAAATTTTGATTTACCTACTTATAAACAACAAAGTGACAACTGACAAACATTGTTTATTCTAAGGCTGATAAGCCTGTGATTAACCGCACGCATTTAATCATAGATTTGAAAGCGCAAAAAAATGTAAGGCTAAGAAGCTTGCGCGACGGCTGCGGCCTCCAACACAGCTGGCAACAACCACTTTGTGAGTTCTGCCTGATAAGTAGCTTTTGTCGGTTGTCTTTTTTGTAAAAAGCTTTTTATTTTCCGCTTTTTAGTACCTCCTTCTCATTCAAATCTATTAAGAAGAGATTGAAAGTTAACTACTACAAAGATTGATGAAACTAAAACGTCGTCTATGTAAAATTTTTGGGTATTTGTTGATTTTTCAAAAAGTGCTGAATTAATTTCGATAAAATTTATTTGGGACCACCCCTGAAGCATACCCTATCTATAAAAAAAAGAATTTTCAAAATCGGTTTACGTTTGCCTGAGAAATCGCGTAACAAATCGCGCACATACTTAATGCAAATTTAAGACTTATACGGTTTTCTCATGGATGCCATGGTCAGAACTAGACCAAATTAAAATGGGACCACACGGGAAGCACTAGCTTCCAAATAAAAAAAGAATCATCAAAATCGGTTCACCCAGTCCCGAGAAATCAGGTAATAAACATAAAAAAAAAAACAAAAAAAAAAAAAAAAAAAAAAAAATACAGATGAATTGATAACCTTCTCCTTTTTTGAAGTCGGTTGAAAAGTGAAAAATAACTTAGCACAGAACACACATTGACTTTAGTTTCGGAAGTCGGTGGCAATACAAAACAACAAACAGAACAAAGCCACTGAATTTCGAAACTAAAGTCAATGTGTGTTCTGTGCTAAAGTTATTTTTCACTTTTTAGTTTTTGAAGGCGGTTGTCTTTTAAAGGAAAAAGTTGCAGGCAGAGAGAGAGAACAAAGCGAGGGTTAAAAAATACTATTACCTACGTGAGAAAACCGTTGTTTCTTGACATAAACAACCAATACCTAATCAAAGTTATTTGGGCTGCCATGCCAGTAGCAACAAAAGAGGTCGGGAGATTTTTCTGTTATAACATCATTTCACCGTTCAGTTCAAAATTTTGATTTACCTACTTATAAACAACAAAGTGACAACTGACAAACATTGTTTATTCTAAGGCTGATAAGCCTGTGATTAACCGCACGCATTTAATCATAGATTTGAAAGCGCAAAAAAATGTAAGGCTAAGAAGCTTGCGCGACGGCTGCGGCCTCCAACACAGCTGGCAACAACCACTTTGTGAGTTCTGCCTGATAAGTAGCTTTCTGTACCTATAAGCACACGCATTAGTGTCATTTTCTGTAACTGATTTAAAAAACGCAACTTGCTAGATTTGGGTCGCGTTTTGTAAACTGTATTATAGTAGGTAAAAGTATGGTAGCGCACGTACAGCGGTTAACCGCATTCAGTTTCTTATTCGGTGTCAATTGGGCGAACGCAGTTTTTGAATAGAAATTCAAAGCTATAACATACGCTGCTCGTCAGAAATCCACGTTGATACTGAAATTAATTAAGCAAACGCACGCGGTTGTAAGCGGTTTTGCGTTTTCGGCTATTCCTAAAACGCACGCTTCTAACAGTGCGTGCTGAGCCTTAAATTTTAATAAATAAAACTGAAGTATCTACGAAATAAATACGTTTACACCAAAGTAAGTATCTATAATTATAATAACACGAAAATATTTGTTAAACGTAGGTACCGCAGTGTACAGACGCCAGCACATCAAGCCATACCTAACTGTCAAATTTTCCCAATTAAATATGAACCTTTTAACTTTGTAATAAAGTTGAAAATCTATCAAAGAAAGGAGACAGCCTATTTTTGTATGGAGATCCGTACCAACTTGCGTCAAACCAAAGTTAAGTTCTCAAGAGTCTAGTTTTTTATTTAACTTTTCACTACATACAAGATTTTGGCAATAATAACCGCATTTTTGAAATAAGTATTCGAAAAAGTTAGAAAACGCCTGATTATATTTTCTAGCAATTTTTAGTCGTCGTGATTACAATAATTAATTTATTATACATACAGGTATGCGTTATAGGCCGCATTGCTCATTACATATTACAGAAATACTACCAGTGTGCGATAAGTAGAACCCGGACTCCTTCATCGCTGGCAGAGTGTGCCACTTAGGAGGAGCCGCGCTGTGCCCTCGTCTCAGAAGTAGGCAGTGACCTATCGCTGCCAGCCGTGGTCAAGTCGATGGTCGGCAGCGCAGAGTCCTGGGCCTCAAGTCTGCTATTACAATAGTGTCAGAATGGTCTATAATTGATTTCATAATTGTTGATTTTGACAAGTTTGGTAATCTACTAATAGAATGGCGTCATTATGAAAATCAATGATAGACCATTCTGACACTATTGTAATAGCAGACTTGAGGCCCTGGGACGCGGAGGTTTCCTTCCGCGAAACGTCCAAGTCGAGATGCGCCCGTACGCTTACGCTTGCCGTACTTGGATCTTGGACGAGGGCCGCCGCCTCAGTGTGTGAGGGACGAGGGCCGCCGCCTCAGTGTGTGAGGGACGAGGGCCGCCGCCTCCGTGTGTGAGGGACGAGGGCCGCCGCCTCAGTGTGTGAGGGACGAGGGCCGCCGCCTCAGTGTGTGAGGCACGAGGGCCGCCGCCGCCGCCTCCGTGTGTGAGGCACGAGGGCCGCCGCCTCCGTGTGTGAGGGACGAGGGCCGCCGCCTCAGTGTGTGAGGGACGAGGGCCGCCGCCTCAGTGTGTGAGGCACGAGGGCCGCCGCCGCCGCCTCCGTGTGTGAGGCACGAGGGCCGCCGCCGCCGCCTCCGTGTGTGAGGCACGAGGGCCGCCGCCGCCGCCTCCGTGTGTGAGGCACGAGGGCCGCCGCCGCCGCCTCCGTGTGTGAGGCACGAGGGCCGCCGCCGCCGCCTCCGTGTGTGAGGCACGAGGGCCGCCGCCGCCGCCTCCGTGTGTGAGGCACGAGGGCCGCCGCCGCCGCCTCCGTGTGTGAGGCACGAGGGCCGCCGCCGCCGCCTCCGTGTGTGAGGCACGAGGGCCGCCGCCGCCGCCTCCGAGTGTGAGGCACGAGGGCCGCCGCCGCCGCCTCCGTGTGTGAGGCACGAGGGCCGCCGCCGCCGCCTCCGTGTGTGAGGCACGAGGGCCGCCGCCGCCGCCTCCGTGTGTGAGGCACGAGGGCCGCCGCCGCCGCCTCCGTGTGTGAGGCACGAGGGCCGCCGCCGCCGCCTCCGTGTGTGAGGCACGAGGGCCGCCGCCGCCGCCTCCGTGTGTGAGGCACGAGGGCCGCCGCCGCCGCCTCCGTGTGTGAGGCACGAGGGCCGCCGCCGCCGCCTCCGTGTGTGAGGCACGAGGGCCGCCGCCGCCGCCTCCGTGTGTGAGGCACGAGGGCCGCCGCCGCCGCCTCCGTGTGTGAGGCACGAGGGCCGCCGCCGCCGCCTCCGTGTGTGAGGCACGAGGGCCGCCGCCGCCGCCTCCGTGTGTGAGGCACGAGGGCCGCCGCCGCCGCCTCCGTGTGTGAGGCACGAGGGCCGCCACCGCCGCCTCCGTGTGTGAGGCACGAGGGCCGCCGCCGCCGCCTCCGTGTGTGAGGCACGTGGGCCGCCGCCGCCGCCTCCGTGTGTGAGGCACGAGGGCCGCCGCCGCCGCCTCCGTGTGTGAGGCACGAGGGCCGCCGCCGCCGCCTCCGTGTGTGAGGCACGAGGGCCGCCGCCGCCGCCTCCGTGTGTGAGGCACGAGGGCCGCCGCCGCCGCCTCCGTGTGTGAGGCACGAGGGCCGCCGCCGCCGCCTCCGTGTGTGAGGCACGAGGGCCGCCGCCGCCGCCTCCGTGTGTGAGGCACGAGGGCCGCCGCCGCCGCCTCCGTGTGTGAGGCACGAGGGCCGCCGCCGCCGCCTCCGTGTGTGAGGCACGAGGGCCGCCGCCGCCGCCTCCGTGTGTGAGGCACGAGGGCCGCCGCCGCCGCCTCCGTGTGTGAGGCACGAGGGCCGCCGCCGCCGCCTCCGTGTGTGAGGCACGAGGGCCGCCGCCGCCGCCTCCGTGTGTGAGGCACGAGGGCCGCCGCCGCCGCCTCCGTGTGTGAGGCACGAGGGCCGCCGCCGCCGCCTCCGTGTGTGAGGCACGAGGGCCGCCGCCGCCGCCTCCGTGTGTGAGGCACGAGGGCCGCCGCCGCCGCCTCCGTGTGTGAGGCACGAGGGCCGCCGCCGCCGCCTCCGTGTGTGAGGGACGAGGGCCGCCGCCTCAGTGTGTGAGGGACGAGGGCCGCCGCCTCAGTGTGTGAGGGACGAGGGCCGCCGCCTCAGTGTGTGAGGGACGAGGGCCGCCGCCTCAGTGTGTGAGGGACGAGGGCCGCCGCCTCAGTGTGTGAGGGACGAGGGCCGCCGCCTCAGTGTGTGAGGGACGAGGGCCGCCGCCTCAGTGTGTGAGGGACGAGGGCCGCCGCCTCAGTGTGTGAGGGACGAGGGCCGCCGCCTCAGTGTGTGAGGGACGAGGGCCGCCGCCTCAGTGTGTGAGGGACGAGGGCCGCCGCCTCAGTGTGTGAGGCACGAGGGCCGCCGCCGCCGCCTCCGTGTGTGAGGGACGAGGGCCGCCGCCTCAGTGTGTGAGGCACGAGGGCCGCCGCCGCCGCCTCCGTGTGTGAGGGACGAGGGCCGCCGCCTCAGTGTGTGAGGCACGAGGGCCGCCGCCGCCGCCTCCGTGTGTGAGGCACGAGGGCCGCCGCCGCCGCCTCAGTGTGTGAGGCACGAGGGCCGCCGCCGCCGCCTCAGTGTGTGAGGGACGAGGGCCGCCGCCTCAGTGTGTGAGGGACGAGGGCCGCCGCCTCAGTGTGTGAGGGACGAGGGCCGCCGCCTCAGTGTGTGAGGGACGAGGGCCGCCGCCTCAGTGTGTGAGGGACGAGGGCCGCCGCCTCAGTGTGTGAGGGACGAGGGCCGCCGCCTCAGTGTGTGAGGGACGAGGGCCGCCGCCTCAGTGTGTGAGGGACGAGGGCCGCCGCCTCAGTGTGTGAGGGACGAGGGCCGCCGCCTCAGTGTGTGAGGGACGAGGGCCGCCGCCTCAGTGTGTGAGGGACGAGGGCCGCCGCCTCAGTGTGTGAGGGACGAGGGCCGCCGCCTCAGTGTGTGAGGGACGAGGGCCGCCGCCTCAGTGTGTGAGGGACGAGGGCCGCCGCCTCAGTGTGTGAGGGACGAGGGCCGCCGCCTCAGTGTGTGAGGGACGAGGGCCGCCGCCTCAGTGTGTGAGGGACGAGGGCCGCCGCCTCAGTGTGTGAGGGACGAGGGCCGCCGCCTCAGTGTGTGAGGGACGAGGGCCGCCGCCTCAGTGTGTGAGGGACGAGGGCCGCCGCCTCAGTGTGTGAGGGACGAGGGCCGCCGCCTCAGTGTGTGAGGGACGAGGGCCGCCGCCTCAGTGTGTGAGGGACGAGGGCCGCCGCCTCAGTGTGTGAGGGACGAGGGCCGCCGCCTCAGTGTGTGAGGGACGAGGGCCGCCGCCTCAGTGTGTGAGGGACGAGGGCCGCCGCCTCAGTGTGTGAGGGACGAGGGCCGCCGCCTCAGTGTGTGAGGGACGAGGGCCGCCGCCTCAGTGTGTGAGGGACGAGGGCCGCCGCCTCAGTGTGTGAGGGACGAGGGCCGCCGCCTCAGTGTGTGAGGGACGAGGGCCGCCGCCTCAGTGTGTGAGGGACGAGGGCCGCCGCCTCAGTGTGTGAGGGACGAGGGACGCCGCCTCAGTGTGTGAGGGACGAGGGCCGCCGCCTCAGTGTGTGAGGGACGAGGGCCGCCGCCTCAGTGTGTGAGGGACGAGGGCCGCCGCCTCAGTGTGTGAGGGACGAGGGCCGCCGCCTCAGTGTGTGAGGGACGAGGGCCGCCGCCTCAGTGTGTGAGGGACGAGGGCCGCCGCCTCAGTGTGTGAGGGACGAGGGCCGCCGCCTCAGTGTGTGAGGGACGAGGGCCGCCGCCTCAGTGTGTGAGGGACGAGGGCCGCCGCCTCAGTGTGTGAGGGACGAGGGCCGCCGCCTCAGTGTGTGAGGGACGAGGGCCGCCGCCTCGAGTGTGTGAGGGACGAGGGCCGCCGCCTCGAGTGTGTGAGGGACGAGGGCCGCCGCCTCGAGTGTGTGAGGGACGAGGGCCGCCGCCTCAGTGTGAGAGGGACGAGGGCAGAGTACGCGAAGAGGAAACCCTGGTGGTAGAGATTAATAAAAACGACCGAATACGCTTATTTATAGTAGTTTATTTCCACAAAACGGCACGGCGAGCAAACTTCGAAGACAAAAACATCGAAAGTCTCTGTGCGTCATCTTCAGCGGGAGACGGCATGTCTGTCACGAAACGGCACCAATTCGGAAGCACTAGCAAATCTTCGTACAGCAGGTGTAGATTGTTATGCAAGGGCAGCAGCATCCACCGCAGCCACAGCCGCCGCAACAGCCTCCGCAACAACCTCCGCAACCTCCGCACCTGCAAAAAGAGAAAAAGAGTAGTTTACAAACTACCGAGATGGATGGAAACGCCCGCCCAGGTGCACTTTACGATTGCGCAATGCAGCATACAATGAATTTGCAGCTTCAATTTATTGCTTTGATGCACTGGTTGGGGCTTCAAGAACTCTTTCAGTCTGCAACAATTTAGAAAAAAAACTAAAATTTGTAGTGTGGTAGGTCCACAATACTTACATTTTTCCTATGGAAAGGGGTAGAGTACTTTTAAAGAACCTAAAATAGGGTTTAAAGATATAGGTAAAAACCGAAGTTGTGGAAAGTCACAAGGTTTTCGTAAATTTTTAAAATATAAGTTTTTTTGGGTCTTTTTATTAATGTGTATCACACGAACAATTTGATTGTACTAACCTTTTGAACTAATCCAGTCGTACAAAACGACTCGGTTAGCGTTTGAATAGAGAAGAAAAAAATTTAAAGTGATTTATAAAAAGAAAATCATAAAAAGTTTATTCGTTGCCAGTACTATTTTAGGTGCAAAATTGAAAAGAGTTCGTAATTATTAGTAAAACAAGGTGGTCAAGATTGACAGATACAGCAGATACAACAAAATATGGGAAAGCATAAAAAATATACCGTATTTTCTTTAACATAGCTTATCATAATTTTCCGCCTTCAAAATCGAACGTGAACCTACAACTTCTACCTATACTTTGGTTTATAGTCATCAATCTGTTGGTGGGTTGTCAGATTGTAAAGTAAAAATAATTTAATTTTTAAAGAAGTAAACGTGAACAATGAAGCTCCATTTTTGCGAAGACGACGACAACTCCAAACCAAGCAAGGTTGTATGCATAGAGTACGATGGGGAAATATCGTGTTTTGAGTTGGGCGTCTTACCGCCTCCTCCAGATGACCCGCGAGAACGCGGCGTTGTTTTCCCATATTATGTGAAAAATGAAGGAAAACCATCTGGCAAAAAAGAACAAGACGTTGTCAAACTACGTAAGCAGGAAAAAAAGCATCTTAACAAAAATGTTTGCTGTTTGAAGCAAGCACAATCAAAAAATATAAAACGTGTTCTCTCTAAGGAATGTCCGTTTCTCCTAAAAATGAACAAACCTAACCAAGACTATATACTCTACGTCTTCGATAAAAATGGATTCAATAAGAATGTCAGTTCTTCCATAGCGAATATTGATTGTGAAAATAGCACAACAAAACTAAAAGGAGGCACATGTGGCGATCGGGACAAAAAATATTCTGATAATAGAAAAAAACGAATGTTAAGCACATCTTTGAACGCGGGAAAATCTCTTCGTGCCTGTAAAAGTCGTGAATTAAGAGGTGGTATCCTTTCTACTGATTGTTTCTGCCTCCGAAGAAATGGTTTGCAGTACGACTGTCGCAGAACTGGTTGCCAGAATAGTCCACTGTGTTCGGTTTTGCCAGCACCTGTATGCGAGCCCTCGCGAGTTGCTTGCATTACACATTGTTCTAATCCACACGCTGAAGAATTAAGTAGTATTTGCAAGGTACGACCCTGGTAGCCATAGCACTACTGTACCCACTTCTAACGAAAGTTTATACACCAACAAAATCATTACATACGGTAAACAATTTGTTCTGATGTGAAACAGATGAGATGGACGGTAACAAAGATGCATTGTATTCTCAATCATGGATTTAAATAAAATAGCTTTAATGCCTCAGGTCCCGCGATGAGAATTCACGTACGAACATGTCTGTACGGTCTCATGTGCCCGCGCAGACAAAAAGAAATCGCGCACCAGCAATGGTCATGTCTGCCAGACTGACTGTGACGGTCCTACACTAGCAAACATTGCACAGACCTATAGTAGCGAGGTCCGGCGGGCATGTCTGCAGACTTGCCCGCGGGCATGTCTATCTAGTGAATTCCCCGCTTTAGCTGGGCATCGTAAATGAAACCTTTTTTCAATGGCAGATTATGAAAAGAAACACAAAATATTCTGGCACAAACAGAATATTCAAAAAAGGAAAAAAAAAAATCGGAATCTAGACAAAAGAAAAAATATAATGACACAGAAGAAAATTTCACTTCACCTAGTTTAGATGTACTTTTTATAATAAAACTTTGTAAATTTTCATAAAATAAAATATTATTTAAATTCTTGTACTTTTTACATGTAACTAATATAAAATCTTAAAAATAACAAAAATAATTAAAATCCCCTCCTCCCCGCTATACAGAATATTATTATATTGAGTAGGTACTCGTAAATATCAAATCGTTCAAGATGTAAGTACTTTTTTCCTGAATAGGAAACACTTTTTTCATAACAAACTCTGTTACCAAGTAAAATGCTACATTGTACCGTACTAAAGCTGTTATTTCGAACGTTTTCACTGTTTCAGGTGTTCTCCTTGTGGTCCCATGGTTTGCTACAAATATGAAGACTGTGGTCCCCCGGTAAGTTAAGCTCGCTGAATGTAGGAATACTTAATATAAAATAACAAATCATGCTAAATCTAATGGCCATATCGATATTCAGATTCAGTGTCTACCGCGATCTGCGTTCAAGCGCAATGGACTGCAAGATTGCCAGTTCTTCCAGCAGGGCTCTATTCGGTACCTGTGCAGAGCTGACTGCAGCTGCCCCCGGCCGTGCCCGCCGTGCTGTCCGCCGTGTGTGCGACGCCCACCACCTGGCAAGACCTACGTCACGCGCTTCAGCGACTTCGATCTTATATCACAGTGGTAGTGAATGAAAGAAAACATTATCGCGTCGTCCTCTTATCTCTAGAGTTCCGGTAAATAATTATTCAATCACTCACGGCGGACAGATCAATCTCCTCGAGTAGCATTTGAATAACAGATTATTCTTTTTTACAGAGAGGCAAGCCTACGGATGGAGGCCCTAGAGCGGTGGAGGATGGCGAAGATAAAAAGAATGAAAAGGAGAATCAGCTGAAGCGAACAAAGAGTCGTGAGTTGCGTGGTGGCATCATGTACTACAGTTGTCATTGTATCAAGCGAAACGGGCTCCAGCACGACTGTCGCCGAACGGGGTGCGGTGGCGAGCCCGCGTGTCTCGTCTTGCCCGACCCGCTGTGCGCGCCGAGTCAGTTGGCGCGCGCTCGCGGTCTCGCCGACCCTGCTGCACTAGCAGCTCACACTCATGCTCAAGGCGGCGGTGGCTCTGTCGGATCAGCAAGTACGAGCTCCGGCGGAAAACGATTTATTGTCTGTGAACTAAAGGGCATTATACCCGAAGTTGCTGGGACTAAGGGCGACAAATGCTGTAAGTGTCCAACTAATTTTGTTGTACCTTCTCAAGCCTTCCATAGTGATGGAGTGAAACCACAAACTGTACCCACCCAAGTCTCTGGTAGTGGGGGCGCTAAACCTCATACATGCGTCTGCACTGGCGGCACGGCTCTAGGACAGTCTTCAATAATTGCATTCGATGAAAACACAATGAATAAAATAATGCAAAGATTCGACAATAAGGAGTTGGCGCCTGGTGAAAAAATATTGGGGCCTGGTGGTCGGTTTCGTGACCCTACGAAAACAGTTTCTAAAGAAGAGCCGCCATGTACTAGACCTGGGTGTGTACACTGGAAGCCACCGCCGCCTTGTGTGTGGGACCTTCCGTGTAAAGCGGACTGTTTCGAAGCTCATCCCGGCATCCAACCGGGCCGCAACCCGCTAACGGGCGGCGGTGGCTTCAGTGGCGCGGGACGCAACATGCAGTCTCAGGGTACACAGAATCCTCGCGAAATAATGAAACTGTTGACGCCTGATTCTTATACCTAGGTTGTTGTTCTGCGCCGAGCGGCGGAGGCGCAGTGGCGAGCGGCGGCCCAGCAGCAGGCTTACCTATGATAGTGATGAAGCTTTGCTAAACCCGTTCACTGATTTTCTGAAAGCTTAAGAAAAAGTGCAAAATGATCCGCAAGCATTAAATGTTTTAGTTGTACTTTGTTTTTAATTTTTATTTATAAATGTCTATATGTAATGAATCTCACAAACACAACAAATATTCCACGTGCGAATCTGACAAAGGCCTTGGTTACACGAAGCGAGTACGCGCTGCGATTGCATTCGCGGCGAGCAAACCCGCTTGATGTGCTTTCAATTTATGCGTTTGGTGCCGGACTGCTGCAATGCCGAAGCAGTGCGGATGTCCGACTGCGCACGGACGGTTGTCTGTTTTCATACAGTTGACAGGTCGAAAGCGCCGTGTGAGACCGGTGATACCGCACGACGGCAGGACAACAAACGTCACGTGTCGGCTGTATGAAAAAAGACTTGCAGTACGACACCCGGACTGCTCCTTCGTCTTCAAATTCGTGTCGCGCGACAACAGCGCTGCTTTGAAAAGAAAATTATATGGATTTACAAAGCAGCGCTGCCGTCGCGCAACTAATTTGAAGGCGCCCTTAAATGGGCTTAGCACACGCACAAGCTTCACCAAAGTTTTGCCTACGCAAGCCGGTTTGTACACTGAACACTGAGCGTGTGGTTGGTAAAATACGCTACGTGTTCCGTGAACAAACCGGCCTGCGCAGGCAAAACTGTGGTGAAGCTTGTGCGTGTGGTAAACGCTTAAGGCTGACTCCACATTAGGCGTGCGCGTTCCTCGGGCGTGTGGGTAGCGCTCGCGGCGCATGGCGAACGCGCTGCGTGAGCGTCGCGTTTTACTGCCCTGCGGCGTGTGTGTAGAGGGCGCGCACGCGACGCGCGCTTGCGTCGCGTTTTTACCCCTTCGCCCGCTATCCCCGCCGCCTGCTACTGTTTGCGCGCTTTGCCGCCCTGTGACTGACCGATCACAGGGCGGCAAACTCCAAGCGAGCACCACGTGCGCGCCACGCGCTCGCGTTGTCTGTTACGCTACACGAAACGGCTGAACCGATTTTGATGTAATTTGGTATATAAGTAGCATGAACCCTGAAGAAGGATATAGGATACTTTTTAATCCACGACTTCGTCTGCATTCGCACTATATACGACATTCAAGCCGACGAAGTCGCGGGCAAAAGCTATAAAAGAAAATTTAATTTTGAAATGAATTGGGTTTTATAATGTACTAGCTTCGAGCATAAATTAGTAGTGTACCTGGTCTACTAACTTTGTGTGATGCTTGCGGGACGCACAGTCGCAGAGTAGTACCTAGTAGACTAAGTAAAAGTAGTAGAGTAAAGAAGACTCGTAGACTACTACTAGAACTACTACTTCTAGACTCTAGTCAAAGTAGACTTCTTTCTTGGTGTTCAAGCTTAGTCTGTGCCAAATTTCATTATTATCGGTTCAGTAGTTTAGTCGTAAAAGCGTAACAAACAGATAAGCAAACTCACTTTCGCATATGTATTTTTTTTATAATGTTGCTCAGAATTTCTCCGGTGTCGTGGGTGCGTTTACAAACATAAACTCACATGGCCAGACCCAGAAAAAACTGTCTGTAGGCCGTACAAATACTTGTTCCATGGGGGAATCGAACCCGCTACACGCAGCGCAGCAGTCAATCGCTCATTGTGATTTTTTGTCTGCGTGTGCGATTTTTTACAAAATCAGTTTTGTAAAATAGGTAGAAAGCATGTCCATTATTGGTAGAAGTTATAGTATTTTATATTTAAAAACAAATAATAATATATTAAATTATACAAATAATAATAGTTTGTAGCATTTGGAATTAAAAATAAGTAGATCTACTACCTGAAATAAAGTACTTACATTTTTATAATTAAAAATGTGAGTAAGTAGATAAATGTTATGGTGTTATTTATTATTTTTGTGACCTTCGTTGCCACTAGTAGGTACCATTAGCAGTTCCATGATGGAACTATTGATGTTTTTTTTTTATCACTAGTTCCATTTTAAAAGAATCTGAAAATAATGGAACTAATGTTGAATTTCTTATCACTAGTTCCACATTATTATTTTAGGCACTTGTGAAATTTTTAAAGGGTGTAAAAACACTAGAGGTAAAAACACTTAGGTTTTATAATAATTTTATTCAATAAAATCAACAAATATTTTTTACTTTAGTTTGTGTTATTATAGTATGTAGAGTAGTTAGTAGAGTTATTATAGTGTGTAGTGATAGTGATCGAATAGAAACTGCAAACATTTTACAAGCTTACATGTCGATACTTGATGAGACAGCCAGTGACATCTATCGGTCGTATTGTAATATCGATTTGTTTTTTCCTTATCGGGGGTAGTTACAAAACTTAAGAATATGTGTTTGGAAGCAAGTTCATTCGGCTCCTCTTAAAAATTCAAAAAATGAGTGCAATTCAAATAATTGAAAGGGGGAGGGGAAAAGTGTTGTTATCATCAGGATGGCAGTATTATAAACATGTGCTGTATAAAAATGGAACCAGCTTGTGGCGTTGCAAGCAGTTTAAAAAACAAATTAAATGTGCAGGATCTGTAACAATAAACACAGTAAGCTAAAATTAACATACGTACAATTGAAATATTTTACTCAGAGTGACTATTCAATAAAACATAATTGACGTAACGTTTGCACAGTTACAATATTATGAAGAAACATTTTTTTTTTCATACATGTACATTTATATACTTTTCCAGTATAAGCTGGCCTCGCATTGTATGGAAATTCTATACAATGCAAGATCAGCATTAACTGGAAAAGTATAGCTTGATGTGTAGCCGTGTGTACAGTCGAACAAGCTAATTGGTTTACAGGCAAAAATATTCATCTTTCTACTACACTTACAATACTTAATTTTGTTCCATTTTCTTATCTCGATCGATCACGTAGGCTAAAAATAAAAAAAATAATTAAATAAATAAATAAAATGTTAAGTGTAGTAGAAAGATGAATATTTTTACCTGTAAACCAATTAGCTTGTTCGACCGTACCTATTTGTTTTATTTTATTTTTTAGGACCAAACATGCATTATTAAACAAAAACCTCACGACAATACGTGTGAGTCTGATGAAACGCAAAATTTGGTACATTTTAAAATTGAGGAAGCTTGCCAAGAAGCAGCTCAGGGCAGAGAACCGGCCCCTAGGGTTTACAAACGGGGCTTAGTTCGTATAACAAATCAAGGATTTCATTTAGCTACAAAAAATGCTGTTCCACCATTCAAAAGTAAACAGAGTCGCATATACCGTCTAAAAAAGAAAAATACAAACGTTACAAAAATCAACACAAATGATCAAAACGAAGTTGAGGTGCCAAAACAATTTGAAAATTTTCTACTAGCTGATTTTAAACATAATAATAATAGAATTCTGGTCTTTTGTACCCCCGAGGGAAAAACACACATGGAAAATGTTACGAATATTTTTATGGACGGCACCTTTAAATTTTGCCCGAAACCTTTGTCACAAATGTTTACTATTCATGCTGACATTGGCAGTAATAGTAATTTTACTAATGTCGTGCCCATTGTTTATGCGTTTATGACAAATAGAAATAAATATTCACATGAAATTTTATTTTCTCTAATAAAATCGCAGATACCCCAGTGGAATGCAACTAAAGTTATGATCGATTTTGAGGAAGCCACAATAAAGGCTCTGTTGTCATTCAATGATGCTATAGATGTTAAAGGTTGTCATTATATTATTATACTAACAGTCTTTTTCGAAAAGCTACCAAACTGGGCCTTACATCGAAAAAGGGGTTTAACAGTAGCAGAAAAAATAAAATAATAATTATTTAGCGTTTCTCCCGCCAAATAACATCGAAGAAGGTTGGAAATATATACAACAAGAAATGCCCGAAAACGATGCCTTTAATGAATTTAATAGTACATTATGGTACAAGTGTGTAATGTTGGTGATTACCGCTGAGGCGCCATTGAGACCCGAGCCGTTAGGTGAGGGTCTTAAGAGACCCGAGGACAGTAATCATCAATACACACGTGTATCATACGACGTTTTTCAACACACTTGTGAAGAAAATAATACTAAAAAAATATTTTCAACAGTGAAAATTAGTTGTGAAAAGTTTTTCGCAATGGCGGGAAAAATTAATCAGTTTTCCTATGCGCGCGCATCAAATAATGGCGATCGGCCGTAGACTAAAAGAATGAGGTTTCTTTTTTTTGTCTTTTCGCGGATAGCGTTCTTGCCACGTACAAAATGGGGAATTCAAAGTTTTCTTTATTACAGAGAAAATAAAAGTTATATTTGAGTGAAAGTTTTTTTTATTAAAAACGTACAAGTGGAATCTATTTAAATACGAAGTTGCATGAAATGAGCAAGCAATAGTACATTAATTTATTTGTACTTTTGAACACGATCTTTTTTGTATTGAAACTTCTTTAAGAACAAAGCAACTCAACCAATAAAAAAAATAAAAACCCTATAACTCACTTGTGAATAATAGCAATGAAAAAGTCACAGTTTGATTACAGGTATCATTATGTGCCTAATTGCGGTGAAATTAGAGCCATTTTATGAGCAAGTGTGTTGAAAAAAATATTTCTTAACGTTTTGGATGAAACCAGATATACAAAAAATATGGTGTGTTTATGGTGAGATGCATAGGACAAATAATGTCCTTGAAGGTTGGCATCATAATATTAATACAAATGTCAACAAAAACGAGACATATTTATTGCAGCTCTTACATATTTTTTTTATGCGATGATGCAACATTAATGAAGTATAGAACTAACCTTCTACAGAACTATGGGCAGAGCTCACAACCTAAACGGCGCAGAATTTACCAAGATAGAAATGACTTGATCATTGAAGTCCAAATGCAATTAATAACAGGCGAAATATCTGTGGGCCATTTTTTAGATAAAATACGTTGAGTACGTGCTGTAATGAATAGAGCTGATTTTAAAGATAAAGTGGGATAGAAAACAATTCGCCTTCCAAGAAGGATGCTACCCCATCTGAGATATCGGGCAACCTGAAATTTACTTTCCATCTTTCCCTACAAAAAAAAAATATGATTATTTTAAATCCATACTGAATCCGAATCATAAATGAAAAAAAAATATTTGTTGATTTTATTGAATAAAATTATTATAAAACTAAGTGTTTTTACCTCTAGTGTTTTTACACCCTTAAAAAATTTCACAAGTGCCTAAAATAGTAATGTGGAACTAGTGATAAGAAATTCAACATTAGTTTCATTATTTTCAGATTATTTCAAATGGAACTAGTGATAAAAAAAAACATCAATAGTTCCATCATGGATCTGCTAATGGTACTAGTGGCAACGAAGGTTTTGTGATGCTTCTACCACAAAGTACGTAAGCCTGCGTCGTACCCTCTATATTTTATGCTTATACCTACATATTCTTATTGGAAAGTTTTAATCATTCTGTAACTAAGTACTTTCTCTTCCTTTTTAGAATTATGTCGTCTCATAAACAGTAGGTACTTATTGCTCTTGACACTTTCTTGGAGCCATCCTGCATAGTACTTTTCTTTTTCACACGTTTTCAAATATTGTTGGTCATTTTGGGGTTTCAAATTCTTTCGAGGTGGATTTGTTTTTTGACACCGTAATCCTTTTCCTCCGCTTTTATTTTCCGCACTACTGTCAGAAAGAACTGAATAGAGTACATAATTATGGAGGCTTAAATTTACAATAGGTATGTACCTACTAAAAATGGCTGCAAATGCAATGCAAGCAAAGCGATCGTAGTTTTCTTCAAGGAAATTATCAATAACTTTCAGTAGTTTTTTTATATTATTTATTTATTTTCTTGGGCAATAATCAATAAATACTAGATACAAAGAGATTGACTTATTAGGTATTTATTCAGAGTATTTGCTTTGCAAAATATATCAGTTGGCTACGTGCCACTGTCAAAGTTATTGTCATTTGTCACTCACCTAAAGCGTTCTGTTTGTCGTGACAATATTAATAGCTTGAAATAATATGTTCGTTTCATTGTTTGTACAAAAAAATATTTCAACAGGAATATTTTCATAAATAGGTACATTGGAGGCTGAAGTTGGTAAATGGGTAGATCTACCAAAAAATTTGGCAGATGTGACAACACTGCAGTGTCGCCGGCCGCTAGGAACTATTCAAGTCAAGTCAAGTCAAAGCATTTATTTCAATTAAACCATTTACAGGCACTTTTGAATTGTCAAGGAGTCGGTCAGTTAGTCAGAAAGTTGAAGCTAGTTGCTCGTTCCAAAACGAAGGTAGGTCTCTATGGAGAAGAACGAGCAAGAAACTCCACTGACACTCTTTTAAAATCAGGTTTTTACAAAATACTGCTTACATTATTCTTGTTGCTTCTATATGTGAAAACAATGAAGGTAATCTAGAAAAACAAAATATAAAAAATAATCAAGAAAAAACCATGGCAGTTAAGAGTTGACCAATCTCTACTGACAGCGCCCGTTCACGAACATGACGCGTGAATCAGCACCATTCAGCTCAACCATTTTAGAGGGAGCTGAATGATCCAACACACGCGCCACCACCAGCGAGACATTTGAGCGAGCATGACAATACTCCCAACCGCCATGTTAATTTTTGTCAAACATAAAGGTATTAATATACATAGTAAATGGCTCCATGGTATTCACATTTACAAAATTTAAATAATGCTGCTAAATTATACAAAACTAAGGTTTCCAATGTATATTATTGTATCATATGAAGTGTAATAAGTAAATAATTTAAAAATATCTATGTATAATATTAACGATACGACGTTCACGAACATGACGCGTGAATCAGCACCGTTCAGCTCAACCATTTTAGAGGGAGCTGAATGATCCAACACACGCGCCACCACCAGCGAGACATTTGAGTGAGCATGACAATTCTCTCAACCGCCATGCTCATTTATGTCAAACACATAATAATTTACTAAAAATATGGCTCCATGGTACTCACATTTACAAAATTGAAATAATGCTGCTAAATTATACAAAACTAAGGTTTCCAATGTTTCTAAAATGTCGAAAAAGTAATTAAAATATATTTGTGTATAATAATAACGATACTCGTTACTCATGTCAATAAAAAAAAGGGGTAGGAAACAACATTCCTCCAATTAGGAAATTCCCTAAACTGCCTGTGGAGCAGGACCAGCATTTAGCCAAGCATTTTTATCATTGATGTAGTCTTCTAATTTATAATATGCTTGTCTACACAGTGTGCGTTTAATACATGTTTTAAATTGTCTTTCATTTAGTTGTAGAATATCAAGAGGTATTTTATTATAAAATTTTACACAGTACCCCATAAAAGAAGTATGAACTTTTGACAATCTGAAACTTGGCTGATCTAATTTGTTCCTATTTCTAGTATAAACACTATGTCTGTCACTTATTTTATTAAAAAGATGAAGGTTTTTTCGAACATGCATAATGTTTTCATATATGTATTGACAAGGTACCGTCAAGATGTTAATCTGTTTAAACAATTCTCTTAGAGACTCGCGTCTGCTGAGATTATAGATGGCTCCCGCTTTTGCAGAATAAAAATAGAATCAATATCTGCAGCCCGCCCCCAAAGCAAGATACCGTAGGACATGATGCTATGAAAATAACTAAAATATACTAGCCTAGCGGTATGCACGTCTGTCAAATGCCGGATTTTTCTGACAGCGTAAGCGGCCGAACTCAACCGTCCTGCAAGAGATGTTAAGTGAGGACCCCATTGCAGCTTTGAGTCAAGCGTAATCCCTAGGAAAACAGTCTTTTCGACGAATTCAAGTATATCCTTATTCAATACAACGTTACATTCACTACTTTTAACATTCGGTAAAGCGAATCTTATGCATTTAGTTTTCTTCTCATTGAATACTAAATTATTTACAGTAAACCAATTATGAACCTTAAGCATAGCGTCATTTACGTCGTCATGGTGCTGTGCCCGTCTATTAACTCTAAAAATCAAGGAAGTATCATCAGCAAATAACACCATTTGTGGTTGATTTTTCAGTAAATAAGGTAAATCGTTTATATAAACTAAAAAGAGGAACGGACCCAATATTGAGCCCTGGGTACCCCCATTTTTACTTTTAAGCCCGATGAATTTACACCGTTTACTCGAACTTGTTGCAGTCTATCAGTCAAATATGATTTTACTAAGCTAAGCGCTAGTTTCCCCAGTCCGTAATGCTCAAGCTTTAAGAGTAGTGTTTCGTGATTCACGCAATCAAATGCTTTGGAGAGGTCGCAAAAGATACCAATAGCATCCTGCGAATCCTCCCAAGCCTTAAATATATGCTTGATTAAGGTGACACCGGCGTCAGTAGTGCAACGTCCTTTGGTGAAACCATACTGTTGATCATGTAAAATTTTGTGACAGTTAAAATGACTGAGCATTTGATCAAGCATTACTTTTTCAAACACTTTGCTAAAAACCGGCAAAACCGAAACGGGTCTGTAATTATTAGAGTCTTTACAGTCGCCGGATTTAAAAAGTGGTATAACTTTGCTGAACTTCATTAGATTCGGGAAAACCCCTTGGTCTTCACACAAATTAAAAATGAAAGCTAAATAGGGCGCCACTGTCTCAATAATTGATTTACAAACATTAGTAGACATCCCCCATAAATCTTCAGTACCCTTGATCTTGAGTTGTTTAAAAGCTTTAATAACAATTGCAGGGTTTATATGTTTAAATTTAAATTCCGTGGGACATGCTGAAACATTCGAACTTAGTAAGGTTAAAGCAAGTGAGGGCGAAGAATCTAAAGTTTCAGTAGTTTTAATAGGAATATCGGTAAAGAATGTTGCAAATTCCTGAGCAACTTCTTTATTAGTACTTAAGAGACCACGGGAAGTCTCCAGAGTGTAATCAGTATTATGTCTTTTGTTCCTGTTTGTTTCATTATTAATAATTTTATAGACTCAAATATACAATATGTTTGATAATTCGGGGGTCTGTAAACGCACACTATGACATGCCTATCTAGCTCAACACAGGACAGTTCAATAATATGTTCAACCGAGAGTTCAACTATGTCTTTGCGAGACTTAGATTTAATATTACTTTTTAATATAATTAGTGAACCACCACGCAGCATCGATTTCCGATTGAAACAACTGCTCACAGTATAATTTTCATAATTAATTAACATTTCATATGATTTCAACCAATGTTCAGTTATACAAATAATGTCGAACATTGTCTTCTCTAAAAACAATTCAATTTCCAATTGCTTGGAAGAAAATCCTTGAATATTTTGATGGAATAATTTCAAAGAATGTTGCTTAGCCCTTTTTTTTAAACTTGCTGATTGATTGCTAGAAGATACCTTGTTATTGAAAAGTTGCATTAAATTGATACTGGTACCTTCTGTTGTCTTGCTAACTAGTTTAAACAATTTGAGCTTACCACCTTAATATTAGTATTATTACTAACTATTGTGGAGCTAATTACGGAACACTTCGACATATTAATTATGTCCGAGTTAATATGAAATGCTAATAGCCATGCTATCTGACGTCTAAACCTAATAGACAGATACACTGTATCCCTAGTCGATTTCAATTTTTCAACAAAAGTGTTGGTGTCAAGAAACATAAGCTTGTCATTATAATTATAATGACAAGCTTATTATTTTGTCACTGTAATGTCGTCACCATAGTGAGCGCACTCCCATAGTGCTAGACTAAACTTAGTAACAAAAAGGCACTGCGACAAAAAATCACAATGATGCAAGCCTATATCAATATATAAAAAAAAAAATGTTTGCTGCTGCGGTACTGCACACGGACGGTTGTCTTTCTCCATACAGTAGACGCGTGACGTTTGCCGTCCTGCCGTCGTGCGTGCGCAGTGTGGCGGTCATACGTCGCTTTCCACGCGTCAAATATTTGAATAAAGACAACTGTCCGTGTGGAGTCAGACAAATGAATTGCTCCATTGTAGCAGTAGCAGTTCGGCGAGAGAGAGCAGTCGGATGAGTCATGAGACGCATAAATTGAAACAGCCCTTAGATTTACCAACGCCGAAGTCTGAAATTTTCGGTGATCATCATCCATTTCGAACTTTTACCACCATTGACATGTTAGGTTTTACTTCAGAGACACAGTAAATGTCAAAAAATGTATAGCACGTAAGCACGGTTCCCCTTCGAAAGAACTCACTACTAATATTATTAGACCAAGAGCGAGCGAATCCAGCTTGAAAGCTTAGGTACCCCGACACGGACAGGTTTGGTTCGAGGGGGTATCAGGACAAATGCGCGAAATTGTGCGCAAAATATACTTTTCGTTTTTGATGAAACACGCTGTTTCATTAATATTTAAAGAGAAAATAAAGAACAATGGCGAAATCTTAGCTGACTTAAATTTGAGCGTCTAAAAGTGACTATATACGAAAGAAATTCCATCATTTTTCTACGATTTTTCTAAGTATCACATTAACTAGTTAGGGCCGGATAAAAAAATTTTATTAAATGAAAACTTATTTGACTTTTTCATTAAAGTTTCGTGTTGCCATTCTATATTTATTCTACCAAGTGACAGCAAGTACAGCATAAAAGTATTGTAATCAGTTTGTTATTACAATTAAAAGGGGTAATTTAATTAACAATACAGTTTATTTATAAGTGTAAGTGTTTTTGCAGGTAGGTAAAAATACTGTGGTGTAAAATAAATAAATTAGTTTCGATTGATGACCGGCAAAAAGACTAGTAACCAAAATCTAAAACAAATAGCTTGGTAATTGACCAATTGACAGATCTGTCAGTGACACACAGAGTAAAAATAATATTATTGACAACTGTTGATTAGTTGATATTGAATTATTGATGTTCATGTTGCATTACAACTGGAATTACCAACCTTATACAATATTTTACAAGATATTTCATTCTGAATTAACTAGGTAAAGAAAATACTATTGCGATATTGCATTTTACTTCGTCAATTTGGATTATAAAAGTTACCATAGACATAACCTACAAAAGTTCATGACCAAATATCTATTATTCTCGGTCTTCTCGAACAAAAAATCTTGCACAAACTAGTTCAGAAGGTGACGCTGAGTTAAATAAGATTTTTTTCATTTAAATACGTAGGAATTTAATCTCAACTAAAACAATGTATGGGCGGCTGCCATTGTTCTTTATTGGAACGAAGTTCCTTAGCGCGCGTTGCGAAATGGGGCTAGACGGAAAAAATGAAGACCAAAAGTTGTAACGACATTTTTATCTATAGTGCGCGTGTTTCTCTGTCTGTCTCTCTCCTTCTCTCTCATAGAAAGCAAGCCAGTTATTTTCGTTAAGTTTATATTACATCATATTTGTTAATAATAAAAAAAAAAATATTATAACTTAAAAAAATACAGAAATATTACAATTCCTTCACTAATTAATCGAAAGGAACTTCGTTCCATCCGGGTGTCCCTTGACACCTCTCAAGTTTTTTGCACATTATATATTGATTTAAATTTATGTATTTTTAAACTACTGTAAAATGATTTCTCAATGCAAACTGAAACAAACAAACATCCATCTACAACTATGGAAAATGTATGAATGAAAATTAAGGATAGAATAAGTTGGTTGTACAGTCAACAGCAAAAGTAGATGATCAAAATCAGAAATTCAATACTAATGAACGGAGTTCGCTTCAGTACTGTGTGGCGTCGAAGTGATTCAAAAGTATGTGTGTGACAATCACATACTTTTAATAAATGAACTAGTAATAAATTATATAAATTAGTGTTAGTAAATTAGTATTGATTTTCTGATTTTGATCATCTACTTTTGCTGTTGACTGTACAGAATGGTTAGTTATGTACTAAGAAATCTAGATGGCGCTATCCGCGACAGATTGGCATAACAATCCGGTGAGATGGCACTCTATCCCGTATTTAAATTGATGTCAAAGAGTAATAACTATACAGGAATTGATGCACTGTGATGGCGACCTTAGGAGTATATATATATTCTGTGTGGCGACCCCTGTCCATATACAGGATGTTTGGTAGATCGTTGCAAAGCCGTAAAGCGGAGCTAGTATAGACCATTTACAACCATTTGAACCGAACTTGTCTTAGCCGAAGTGTGACTAATTTTTCTTAGCAAAATTTTAATGATTTTTGATGACAAAACCCAAAATATTGCAGTTAGTTGCAAATAATGGCTAATTTGAAAGGTAAGTCTTTAATTTTTTATTTTATTTGGTTAACATATTGCGTAAACAATGTAATAAAACATAATTAGGGGATCTGTGTGACAAGACAATTTTTTAACAGACATTTTTAAAGATTTCAGAAATCAATTTTTACACGGCATGAAAAAATATCACGGATGGTGCTTTTTTTGTTCAAACATTTTTAAAAACATGTCTGCTTATTGTTCTTTCTTTCGAGGTATCAACTACACGGATAGCTCACCAATTATTGGAATTAGGACCTACAAACCAAATTGAGGGAGAAAATTAATTTTTTTGGCGAATTATTTAAAAGGAAATTATAATTAAAATCATTTATTATTCGTATTCAAAATGTTTGCCGCGGTCTTTAACACCAACACGGGCCCATCTTCACACTTCTGTTGTTGTTACTTTTAACTTCATCTCCAGTTTCATCGTTTCAAACGCTGAATTAATTCTCTCAATCAATTCTTCTTTCCTGTTTATTTCCACATTCGTATAAACTTCCATGGGCCGACCCCACACGTAAAAGTCAAGCGGAGTCAGGTCGGGTGACCGGGCGGGCCAAGGGATTGGCCCATCTCTGCCGATCCAGCTGTTAAGGAAGCAATTATTTAAGTGCTCCCGTACCTTTAATGTCCACTGCGCTGAACAACCATCTTGTCGAAAGATGACTTCTCGGTCTCTCTAGCGAATATCGGGGCCTCGAATTCAGACGACTTGTCGGTCTCTAGTGAATATCGGGGCCTGGAATCCTCTACAAGCTCTAGAAGATCATTTTGTAGGAATTCCAAATAATTGTTGCCATCCAAATTATCCGGGAAGAAATGGGGCCCAATCAGAGGAAATAAGTAACTAGTATACTTATTTAACGTATTTAAATTTATTTGAATGAATTTCTCGAACGAATAATATGCAGACATCGCCCCATTTCTTACAAGATCCGCCATACAAATTATCCGGTATTCGCTAGAGACCGACAAGTCGTCTGAATCCCTCAATTTGGTTTGTAGGTCCTAATTTCAATAATTGGTGAGCTATCCTCGTAGTTGATACCTCGAAAGGAAGAACAATAACCAGACATGTTTTAAAAAATGTTTGAACACAAAAAGCACCATCCGTGAATTTTTTTCATGCCATCTAAAAACAGATTTCTGAAATCTTTAAAAATGTCTTTGACTTTATATGCCTGTAAAAAAATTCTCTTATCACACAGATCCCCTAATTATGTTTTATTAGATTGTTTACGCATTATGTGAACCAAATAAAATTAAAAATAAATGACTTATCTTTCAAATTGGCCAATATTTGCAACTAACTGCAATATTTTGGGTATTGTCAACAAAAATCATAAAAATTTTGCTAAAAAAAATTAGTCACACTTCGGCTAAAACAAGTTCGGTTCAAATGGTTATAAATGGTCTATACTAGCTCCGCTTAACGGCTTTACATCAATCTACCAAACATCCTGTATATTGTACTTGTATAGGTATATTATATTACTCTGTGATTGTACTCTTTGCCCCTGTCAACCCATGAGCTTCTCCAAAAGTCAAAAAAATATTTTCCGAAAATTAAATTAAATTAATCATGTATAGAAATCATGTGTAAGTAATTAAGTTTAAAATTGCAACTACAATGTTAAGCAGAGATTTGCAGAAAGATTAAAGATTCCTAGCAAAGAATCCCAAATTGAGGTTAGTGAACGTGGCGGCAAAAATGAAGTAATATTTTCAAGTACTCACCACTAAGGTAAAAGCCATACTTAACATCTTTATTGCCTTTCCATCAAATATCTTTAAACAAGCAATTCTTGTAAATAAAATATATAGGTATAATCTGAATCTCGGAAACGGCTCCAACGATTTTCATGAAATAAAGTATGCAAGGGGTTTCGGGGGCGATAAATCGATCTAGCTAGGTTTCAATTATAAAAAAAAACAATAAAAATACCGAGCAATGCTCGGTCGCCCAGGTAGTATTAATATGCTTAAGTGGTAGGTGTCGGCCACAGCAACAAAGCAGAAGAGAGGAAGCTCTGTTTTTGAAAAAATATGACATTAATGTAGGAACTAGGTAAGTATATTGTAAATTAAAAATTAATCAATTCATTCATTAATTCTTAACTATATTATTTTTATGTATTATGTAATTTTGCCTAAATCGGTGCCTAATCGGTGTCTATGTGACTGAATAGCTTCACGTTTTGTGTGGAACTCTTGATGATTACAAACAATTTACATGTTTCTAAAATATATAGGTACACTGGGGAGGGATAGAATGTTGTGTTTTATAAAATAAGGGTTGCAACTGTCGGGTGATCAATATTTATCAGGATTCTTACTAATTTCAATTGAAGGGGTTTTCTGGATGTGTTTGCTCACACAGTGCATAGTACTCACATGTACAGTACGCAAAAGAGATAAGTATCCATGTCGTCGGGAATAGTTCAAGATTTCTTAGAAACCAATGGGGGCTTTCAAATGAAATTTTATTAAATCATTGAACTGTTTATTCTCTTTAAATTGTATTTTATTTTATTCATAAAAACCTATCGGTTTCTAAGTAAACTTCAACTGTTTCCGGCGATATGGATACTTATCTCCTTTGGTGACCGTACATACACAGCTAATGTGGTGGAATAATTTTTGCGGAAATCGTTTATTGAAAGTTTTAACAAAAGGTATATTATATGCACATAGCGTTGTGCCTTCTGTAAATGACTGATTTTGTAATAGATAAATCATAAGGCAAGTACATTTGCACATTCTCTCAATAATATAATGGGATATAGTGGGTGAATTATGGCAAGACCCGGGGAGGCCCTCGTTTAACAGTGGACGTCTTCCGGCTGATGAGGGGGGGGGGGGGGGATTGAAGTAAGGAATATTGTATTCTCCGTCTAGTTCTATACCAAATAAATTGTTGCTGTTTTCCCTATTGTTGTGTTCTAATTGTATATTTTCATTTTATTTTCTTATTTGTTCTCTCCCTTGGAATGAACATTGTTTTTCGAAGTCTTCATTTTATGTGTTATGCTATTTATCAAATGTTGTTTTAAATATTGTGTTATTTCTTACTCTTTAATAATTAATCATGTAGTACACTCGGCCAACGTAATTGATTTACAGGCCACACATACGGGATATTGTCACTGTGTGTGTAAATGAACTAGTCGGTTGGTCGGTTATGAAGTTAAACTGTTTGTGTGCGTATGATATACCCACGTATACCAATTTTAATTGAATGAAGTCCAATATTTCAACCTTATAAATAAGTACCAGATAGCCGGTCGGTGGAAGCACTTGGCATAGATTAGCCTCGCGTCGTAAGATCAAACCCCGGCAGGTGTTATGGTTTTGGGTTTTTATTTTTCCTTTGTCCTATAAAACATTAATATTTTGTGTCAAATAAAATTACTTAAACAATAAAATAAAAAGGTAGTTAAATAAAACCAATAAAATAAATCAAAATATTTTATTAAATAACCTAGGCGTTGGAATCATCGATCACTAATAAAAGATGGAATGCGGAATCCTATTGTTCCTTATCGCTATTGGGTCATTAGTGAATGAGCCAGCTCGTTTCGACTATTATGTTTCTTACAAGAGTTGGCTTAGGGTTCAATTTGGCATGGGTTATAATATTAGCAAATAAAAAACTACGTGTAGCCAATACAATTATTTATATAACGCAAACTATTGTAAAAATATTATTATATCGCTATTGATACCTAACTTTTTTATGATTAGAACACTAATTGGCAACTTCATTAAGAGTTTATAAGACAAGACAAAGTTTTCTTTTTATTGAATATGAATGGACGTAATTGTTTTTCAATGTATACAAATTTAAACAAAGTGGAATTGAAAGTGAAGTGAATCAACATGTTAGATAGTAAGAAATTAATTTAACTTCTAACTGAATAACAATAACATCACTTACACTTCAAAATATATACTGCAAATAACTGTCAACTACGGACTATACATAATAACTATATTAATATACGTCAGACGTAGCAATAATATTTATATTAATATAATTCATAGTAAGGCATAATAAGAAATATTTCAGACGCAGCTATAATATATAGTTATACTATGTCACCAAAATATGAGAATCACGGCAACATGAACTAGCTTTTAAACCTAAGTATATTAATAGTAATTCGGATTCGTTTACAGTATTTTAACGCCATCCATAAACGACTTTAAACATTTCTCATCACTAAAATAAACACATTGTTCTCCCAATTAAAATGAATATAATAATATGACCTAGCGAATAGAATTTGTTTTTGCCGGTGAGCGTTGGACAGAAAAATCTTCCGTGGTGGCTTACTGCAACTTAAACCAGCTTCATGCCGGTCAGCAGGTGATATCGCACTGTTTGTAAGCACACATGTCATTATGTGTTGATGCAGTTATGCGGGTGTATAAAAACGGATTAGTCCCGTAAACAGCCTTGCCACGATGTCGTGGTAACGAGCCGAAGAATTGGCCTTCGGTTTTGGCCCACGTCAATGATGGTCTATTTCTTCAGAATACGCACTCCGATGGACACATAACTGCACGGTTCTCCTTAATAAATAAAAACAAAATAATATTTAAAATAATGCAGATAAACAATGGTGAATTGGTGGATAATTAATCATAGATAAATTAACTGACTGTCTTATATTGCGTCATTGTAATAAAACTTAATACCGTTATTTATTTATTAGATAAATAATAAACGTGTTTCATGACTATTTTAATTACATAATTTAAAAGTTTTTCTTTATTTCGACTAAATGTTTTATGTTAGACAAAAACAAACTGGCATAAGTAAATTTTATCAGAATCAAATTCTGATATATTTAAATATTATTTTACATTAATTTAGTCATAGTTCAAAGGTGAGATAAGTTAAGAATTTGAGTTGGAATATTACTAACGTAATGAAAACATTGTCACGAGTAGCTTTGTTACTCACCGATATTAATAATCACCTATTTCACTAATGAAAACGTTTTGCTCATGCAAAACAATGAATTGCGTCTTGTTGCATGGTTGGAAGAAGTTCAAGCACAATTGCATCACAAACAAAGAACGCACAGAAATAATATGAGTGTTCATCTATATACTTAGGATTGCAATTTATATTCGTAGACTGACAACTAAGAATGCTCATTTTTTATAAACTAAGGTGGAAGTATAAAAAAATAAACAAAAATTGTGGGTAGTTATATCCTAAACGGTCAAAATAAATTGACTGAGAGTTCCGTGCGCACTTCTCAAACGTTATTTTTACTAATCTGTGAACGGAATTGAATTGTTAGCAATTCAACTAGGTAATGAAAGTTTTACGAAAATTATGTTTACAAAACAAAAAGAATGTATTGCAACCAAGATTTGATCTTAAGATTTCTTAATAACTAACCGGATACGTTAGCCATTGCGCCAAACCTGTTACAATGATTGGGTGCGAAATATTATAACTTATTCAATTACACAGATTACTGATGACGATACATACATTGATATTATAGTTACTGCTTAGTGACGCGACATACGCACACTAATAAAAAGCAGAACTCGTTCGTTTTATTTAACGTTTGTGTATGTAACTCTTCTTATCGCGTGTGCGTGCAATGTGTAAACTAATTACGTGGTTCGACTGTACACAGGTATTTTTTTTTAGTTTTAGTCGGAAGTAAGTTTAGTAATCTTTTGCATTTTCAGGAAACTCGAATGCCTCTACAAAGTAAAACACTAATTAGCTTAGCTTAATGGTACTCGTACTACCCAAAAGTTACTTGCAATGGCAACAACCTTCAAAATAGTTGGCACTGGCCTTTCTCTAGACACTATAAAAAAGTTATACATTAAATTCAAGCCTCCTTACGATTCCAATTGTAATAAATTAGGAGCGCGCTTTAGCAGTTGTAATTCAAAAAAAGACGGAAACGATGGCAAAGATGGATTATGCGGAAAAGATAAGCAGTTATCGATTACACGCCCAAGTTCTGGAGACAGTAGTAATCCTAGCAATTCACCTATAAATGTAAGTACATTTTCGTTTAAATTAAAGTACATAACATGCAATTATTCTTGGCAGTAAATTCTCTGTTTAAGTATAGGCTAAGCCTATACAGGATGAAATTGAATTCATTAGCAAATTTTTAAGAAGTGACTCAGATCACGAACCTGTACAACTTTCATTATGAAACCAACTCAAAAAACGCGAAAAAAAAACAGCTGTTCCGTACAGAAGTGCAATAGGTACTCGTCCAAAATGTATGGAACAGATGTTTTTTTTTCGCATTTTTTGAGTTCTTTGAAGAGAGAGAATTCAATTTCATCCTGTATACTTAAACAGGCTGATTTGAAAAAATATATATATTCATCATCTTCCTACCCTTGTTCCGTAACACTTGGAGTCGACGCAACTCGGTTTCTTTTGACATTCCGTATTGTCACACGTCATGCTATCTCTGAGTTCCTTTTCATTCATATCACTCTTCACACAGTTCATCCATCTTTTCCTTGGCCTTCCTCACCCTCTCCAACCATCCTCATTAATTCATAAAGCGTCTTATTCACGATCCATCTTGCTGTACTTCCCGCCAAGGGAATGCACGATGCAAAAGTACCGTGAATAAGCTTGCTGTACGTCAATAATTATTATTAATAGTTTGCCGGACTTGCTGAACCCATTATGCGTCCAGCGAGCGCCCCCACCACCGCGAACGTCTTGCAGCGGATAGTGAATAAACTTGCTGTACATCAGATTTGGCATTAGAAGCTTGTGTCGTAAAGTCCCACACAAATAATATGTCTGTTGAAAAAAGAATTTAAGTATTACAAGATTTGGTGTCCATTTTAGGGAAAGCTGCAACGATTCGTAATGATATCGAGCGTAAAAAAAGGGCATACTTAATTAGAAACGGTTATTTCAGAAAACTAAAGAAAGTTAATGCCAGCTCATCCACTGGGAGGTACGCTAAATGATGTTTGTACGCCAACATTTTGGTACTATGATTTGATGTCCATTTTTGCCATCATTTGAGTATACTCTGTACGTTTATGATACAAATAGAAGGAAGTTTTGGATGAAAAAATGTATCATAAACGTGCTTTTTACCTATTACATTTTTGTCATTCAAAACCTCATCCTATTATTTCCCGATCTTCTGTTGCTGCTCAAAACATCAGAAGAACTCCCATTTTTGGCGTTTAAATAAAATAGGTGGCATTTTTAGTAAATAAAACACACGTCCTCTCATTTAATTCGTTTAATTACATTTCCACTCTATAACTCTATGGATTACATCTAGCACGTTGGATGCGTGCACGACAGTGAGTATGCTACGTCCAGTATCGCGGCCTTGAGCGGATTTACAGCGGGGATGGATCGTGAATAAGGCGCTTTACTCTAGCAGTCACATGCATTTCATCTCTCTTCTTTACACACCCTTAACAAGACAAAAGATTCCCTATTTGGAAAAAATAAGCATAATAAAAAACAATACTATCCTAAAATTGAAATACTACAAATCTGCAGTAGGTACCTACAGCGACCGCACTTTAAAAAGAAAAGCATGGGCAGAAGTTTGTAATCAATTTAGGTAAGTACTATTTTTTCATCCGACCATAACTTTTCGCCATCAATAGAGTTTCCTCGTCGGAATCCACTTTGATAGTGATTACACCGAAAGCGTCGCGCTAGCGCAGCGTTCAACTGACTGCAGAGGAAACGCCGCGACAACGCGGCCCACGCGTCGTGTTGTCGAGGCATCTGCGCTGCGCATACGTTCATCGAACGCCTACGCTGGAAAAACGCTAGTGTAAAGAGGCCATTTGGGCCACAAATTACCTACTAAGCATAAAATAGAGTTAGGGTCTAACCATAGAGATACAAGGATACAATCTGTCAAAGCTCGACGGCAACCTCAGCATGCTCTGTGCTATTACTTATATGCTTCTCCTAACGTCATAAAGAAGAGATTAATTAAATAACTACAATAAAAATAATATTTACAATGTAAAGCAAGTCAAACACGATGTTGGTGAACGTGTGGCAGGAGAAATAACGTAACAATTCTCAAAGCTACGTGCAATGGCATCAAAATTTAATAGAGTTGGCACTGCCATTGCTCGACAAAATATAACGAAATTATGCATTCAATTCAAGCTTCCTTATGCTTCCAATTTTAATAAATTAGGATCACACTTCAGGGGTTATAGTTCAAACCAAGGTGGAATGTCTGCAAATACTACTTCGACTTTGTATGATGTGAGTATATTTTCGAGTAAAACAAAGCCGCATATAATATGCGCAGATACAACTTTTCTTGCTTAATTTTCTTCCGACCCAATTTTAGTCACGGTGTCTAATCTCAACGAAGACCAGCCAAGTTTGCAGGACATCTTAATAGTAGTTATAGTGCAAGTTTGCAAGAGATATTATTAAGGTGTTCAAGTGTATGCACATAGATGCACTCTCTATCTTCCCCCACTGTCACATCAGTTCAATGGGACGGTAATCGGACACGACCGGAGAGGGATCAGGGTCAACTTCTAAATGCCTGAAAAATTCCTAATGGACCCAATAACACTTTTCCCACCAGGGAATCAAACCCAGAAGCAAACGCTTGCGCTTGCGACCACGAGACCAATGAGGCACTCTAGCTTAGGGTGTTACGACACCAATCGATCGACATCGATCGATTAACCCAGGCTATAATCCATCGGTTTCTTTTGAAATATATTTACAAGAGGACGCGTTGGCCATTTCGATGTTGCTCATACTATTATTACGGAGACGCAAACACAGAAGTCTCATAAACACGAGCAGGCTAGGTAGTTAGCGCGAGGGGTGCGGGCGGGCAGCAAGTGATAATGGGAAGCGGACGGCCCGCGGCGCGGCTAGTCAAGCAGCTTGATTGACGTCGACTAATCCATTCTACCATCGATCGATGCTGTCGATCGACGATCGATCGATTGGTCTAGTAACACCTGTACGAGCACGCTCGACATTTTAATGCTGACGCGCACTATTGTCTATACTTACTTTCCTTACGTTTATAACATTAGGTGTATACAGACGTCGGTGTTTCTCTTACACACAACACTTAAAGATTCCCGATACACAGGCGCCGCAGCTACGGAACCATACATTTTTTGGTCCTTCGACACTACTAAGTGAAGTGCGGACGAGAGTTTCTTTACCAATAGCGAATCGGCTTAGGTGGCCTCCCACAAGCGGGTCTGACCAGCTGAGTTGAGAAGTCGTACATATTGGGAAGGATACTTCCGCACGCGGAACTAACAGACCATTGGACTTACAGTCTTCTACAAACACATCTGGACAGTTACAGTGAGTGATACATACATACAGTTTAGCTTTTCCTGACAACTTCTACAATGGAAGGATTGCTACAACGTCAACAGATCATCGCTGAAGCTGTGCACAAAATATCAGCAAACATCAAAAAGGACTCAGCAAGTCGGAAAACCGCTGACTATGCGAAAAAACGCTTGGAGTCACTTGAAGCCCTATGGGATGAGTTTGAACAAAATCACTCTAAACTTACATCTATAGGTGACAGAAAACATGAGTATTTCCAGTCGGGTGCTTACCTTTCTGTGAAAGAACTCTACACGGCTACGTGTGCTCTGCTGATAGACATATTACATTCCGGAGCTAAATCACAACCAGGAACAAGTAGCCAAGATGAGGATCAACGTAACCCTAACACGGAAGAAAAAGGTATGTTCTCCAAGACAGATGAGCTGATCAACCAGCAAAGAACAAACTTTCGAGCTTTTTCACGAGTCGTAAAAGGCATCGACATTAACAGTATTACCGAAAAATGGAAATTACAGGACAAACTTGACATGGTCCAGACACGCTGGAAAACGGTTGATGAGTTACACTGAAAAATAGATAATTTACTAATTGGAACAGAAGTGGATTATGTACAAGAATAATTATGCGGATTGTGAACGAATTTATGAAGCTACGAAGAGACAGCTCCATCAAAAATTGAGCCACACATCCCACCAACAACAAACAATGCCAAAGGTGGAAATTCCGGTCTTCAGTGGTAACTACGCTCAATGGCCAACCTTCATGGACTTGTATTCTGAAGCTATTCACAACAATCCTTTGATAAGCAAGACCCAAAAAATGCAACATCTCAAGGGCAAGCTAACGGGTGAGGCAGAGCGGCTAGTACAGCATCTTAATATCTCTGCTGACAACTATGACACCTGCTGGGACATCTTAACCAGAAGATATAACAACATACAGTTGCTGTTTACAAAACAAATTCAAATATTTTTAAGCCAGCCGACAGTGCATAAATACGCAGCACACGAATTGAAACGTCTTCATGATACGACTTTGCAAACGATTCACGCTATTCATAATCTTGGAATCGATACCACTACATGGGATCCGATTTTAGTACATATACTTACCGAAAAAATGGATCCAGAGACACAGCTCATACATGGAATCAAGAAAGGCTCCAAGAGAATTGCCCACGTTTGATGAAATCATTGCATTTTTGGAGGCCAAATTTACAGCCTTGGAACCTGTTAATAGGAAAGACAAGCATCCCAACCCTAAAACAGAAGTCAAGGAGAGCACCGAAACAAAAGAATATTCAACGAAATATCCATCGAAGAAGTACCACTACAAACAATTCAGTCCGAAAACATATTATGTCAGATCAGAAAGAAAATGTCCATTATGCAAATCGGACCATATTCTAATACATTGTAAAATATTTTAAAGTATGGAACCCGAGGCCAAGATAAACACAATTTCACAATTGAATATTTGTGAGAATTGTTTGTATTGCCATAATGATAAACAATGCAATTCCGTGAAAACATGTAAGGTGTGCAATTGCAAGCATCATACGACACTACATGAGGCTATACAACAAAAGCCGCAACATACGATGCCTGCTAATAACTCGACACCTAAAGGCAAGCCGACAAGTTCCCAGCACAAAGCAAATCACGTCACTGGGGATTATAATGAAGTACTTCTAGCAACTGTGGAATTGAATGTTATGGCAATGAATGCAATGTTTATAAAACTTAGAGCACTACTAGACCAAGGATCTCAAATCAACTTGATTACAGAATCGGCTGCACAACGATTGGGCCTTCAAAGGCATAAACAAGATGCAATCGTGTCGGGAGTTGGTATCTCAAATAACAAAAGCCATGGAATAGTGTAACTTAATTGCGAGTCAATTTATCAGAACTACTATTTTACTTTTTTTTATCATGACAAAACTTTTAAACAACTTACCAAACTACTCATTTGAAAAGCAAAATTGGCCGCACCTAGAAAACATCAACCTCGCTGATCCGAATTATAACATTTCCAGACCAGTAGACATCCTACTGGACGCAGGAGTTTATGCTCAAATCATTATGGGAGGTATTCTGAGAGGCCCTATACACACACCAATAGCCGAACAAACAAATATGGGTTGGATTCTTTTGGGCAACACTAAAAAATTTCAATGCCACGCCGTACTTAATAACCTTGAAGATATTTCCATGTTCTGGGAAACCGAAGAAATCACAGAACAAACTATCAACAATCACGTCAGCGGAGCAATATTGTGAAGACTTCTATACCACCACGACAAAGAGAAGAGCAGACGGAAGATATGAAGTTCGGCTGCTCATGAAACAGGGTTTCGAAACACAGTTGGGATCTTCAAGGTCACAGGCAATGGCTCAGTACAAACAATTCGAGAGCAGATTATCCAAGAAGGAGGCTATGGCAGAAGGCTACAAGCAGTTTATGGACGACTACCTTCGCCTCAATCACATGAAACAAAGTACCATTCCTCTAGAACCGAGTTGCTATCTACCGCATCACGGTGTCTTCAAGTTAGACTCAACCACGACCAAACTCAGGGTAGTTTTTAATGCGTCGTGTAGAACTAGTTCGGGACACAGCTTAAACGAGTTGATGGAATGTAGACCCAGCCTCCAACAAGACCTACAAGCCTTGATTCTTCGCTGGAGAGGATTTCAATATGTTTTTATAGTTTCCTTGCCGAATGTAGAAACTAAACTAGTCAAGAGGAGACTAGGCGCGTAAGGTGTGGAAATCGCGCGAGGCTGCCAGCGGCAACGCCGGGGGCGGCTGGCGGCTGCTAGCGCCGCCACCGGTCGCTGCCGCCCGCTGCCATTTCGGTGTGACTCGGCCCTAAGAAATTCACATCGGTCCCATGTAGGGCCCAGAAAAGGGGCCTCCGAAGCTCCTTACTCTCCCATCGCGATCGACCTCGCGATCGTTAGTCTCAACTTCTCAAGCGCTACCGGCTTGCGCCGGTTCTCTTTAGCCAAGGAGAGCTGGGTGAGGCCTTGTCCATTGCAACCACATTTCTGTGCATCGCCACGTCAGCTTCTAGGAAATACTTCTTGTGACTGCATATCTCGCGGTTGTAAAGGGGACCTAGCATTTAAGAAGCCACGACCTCTACACTTCCGCGGGATATACAGTCTCATCACCGACGATCCTTGGTAATATTCTGCGGAGTAAAAATTTTACCAAATGAAAATGTGCGTACTAAAATCTTTCCAAATTTTGCATTGGTTTAAAAAAGGTTGCTAACATTTTGTTTGGATAGTGAAATTTTGACAAAATATTTTTGGCAAAACGGCAGGATCTCGTACATTCATCAAAACCGTCATGATCCACACGTTGTAGGCGCGCCTTCAAATTCAAATTAATTTATTCGCCATAAATGTAGGAACTATTTCGGGTTTAAGATAAATAGATCCATAACAAGTCATAATTATGAATGTGACATGCAAACATTTGGGTTCATACTTATTATTGGTTATAATTCAATAATAATAAAAATTGAGTAGAATTTTGCAATATAATTAGATAATTTTTTTTTAATATCTACTATTAATGTCAGACGGTAAATGATAATAATTGTTACTTATTTTCTAACCTCCTTATTTGCATCTAATAGAAGACTATTGAATACCTTCATTAGGCGGCCAAAGAAGCGCTGCTTCATGTCAGCTACATATACTTACCTACTGCTTCCGACATATACAGGTTTCAGTTGAAGAGAGAAATCTAAATCTAAGGTGTATGTGCCGAGAGTTAAACTTCCACGAACTACCTTAAAATAGGAAGAAGGTCCTTATGGTGGTGGAAGGATTATTCCTTCCTCGCTTGACATGCATGACCTAGACATGCAGGACATTTGTCCACATCAAATTCTATCCTAATAGTGCGACTGAAAGTTTCTGTTACCTTCTGTAGCTTCATCAGTCGCAAACTGTTGGGGGTAAAGATTTTCGGGGTATCTATGTACAAAAGTGCTTAGAAATAACCGAACCGTTCTCAACGGATAGCGTACATAGATCTGATTTTTTCTAGCAGTGTTCTGAGAGGATTCAAGGCTAAGCAGAACCAAAGCGGACTTAAATTATTGCTCTGAAATATACCACGCTCTATGCTAATCTTGCGGTTATGTCGACAACCTGGACAGTGAAGTACCGTCCTCCACTGCCCCATACACGACATCAGGAAGGTTGCATCTATCTTACATAACTGTTGTTTGTGTGTTTCTGTCATCTCTCCGAACCTACTACGCTACATAACTCTTGAGCCCTCTTGAGCCATGTATGTGGCACAGAGTCATAGGCATTATTATAGTCCATCCAGCATGTCCACAAATCCTTTCGGGGTCGGCGAGCCTGTTGGCTGATGGTCATGTCAGTTAGGAGTAGCTCTCTATAGTACCGCGGAAACCATTCCTACATCCATTTTGAGATTTGTTGGTTAATTTTAGCGCTCAAAATAGATGTAAAAACTTAATAGACCGTCGGCAGACAATTGATCGGTCTATAGTTTTTGGATTCCGCAGCACGCAGCACGCAGTATGCAGGTGGGAATACCCACCTGCACGATCCACAACAATCCTTATTCCAAGGCTGATTGGAACCGGGACGCCAAGTAAACGCGCAACCTTCTGAACCATTTCATCCAGAAGTTATGCAACTCGTCCGACCTTGGGGAATTCCGATTATAAACGGACTGTACGAGCTACATCTTGGGGGCTGAACGAAGTTTCTGGTATTGGGTTAACGCTCGCTAGACTTCTAAAAGTCCATTCCCCTTTAATGGTACTGACAGACACCGACCAGATTGCTGTGCCAGAACAAACACATGGCGTTATCATCCGGCAAGCGTGGATCAGCCACACCCTGAATTAGTGGCTCCCAAGACCTATAAACCCACCTTTCATCGCTCTTGAATGTGCGATTCTGAGTGTATCATTCCACTGACAGTTTAAACCTACGAATAAGCTACGTTAATCATTAGTTTCATTTTTAACCCCTCATGAAAAAAGGGTGGTGTTATTTCACTAGCTTTTGCCCGCTGTCCTGATCATCGTAAATTAAGGTGTGATTAAGTAACAAACATCCAAATTCACAAAAGCACAAAGAGATAGGATAGAATTTTACATCATAATATTAAGTTGGAGGTTGCAGGAAGTGTAGGATCATCATTATCATTTTAGCCGAAAGACGTCCACTTCTGGACATAGGCCTCCCCCAAGTGTCGCCACATTGACCGTTCCCGTGCGACTCGCATCCAGCGGATCCCCGCAACCTTTACCAGGTCATCGGTCCACCTAGTGGGAGGCCTTCCAACGCAACGTCTTCCGGTTCGCTCTAGAACTTTTTGGCCCCATCGGCCATCCGTTCTGCGAGCAATGTGAAGTGTAGGATAGTAGGATTGATATGTTAACTTTGTGTTTCAGAGCCGCAAGATAAGTTACGGTCTACCCACAGACTGTGTTTCCCCACCGTTTGAGCCTTTGATTGTTGCGCCTACTGGCATCTTCAGAAAAACTGAAGGAGAGGTACATTTAATGCACAACATTTAACTTTGTATTCTGGATGAGTTACTTGAATTGCTTAAATGACGTAGTAAAATGTCTGATAGAACATTAGATTTGGGAAACAAGTGATTTTTAATCTTTCCTCTTATCATCATTACCTGTCTTCGTCAAAGACAGTCGAAAAATCCACTAATTACCGTTACTCCGATATCCGAGGTATGAAAGGCAAAATACATAATTATATATCCTGATCACACACGGGTCACATTTTCTGAGTTATTCAAGTCGCGGAAAAAAATATTTGATTGTTTTCAGACACTCGGCATTGGAGCGGGGAAAAGTAACTCCTACTATCCGAATCCAGAATATTTCTCCTACCACAACATGAGCTTTTATGATATTCACCTTCATTTAAAACAGATGCGCGGGAAATCCCCAGACTCTAAAAGAAAACCTTCTTAATTGTGTAACAGCACCTAATTTTGCAACATATTTAACAATATATATTTTAATTAATAGTCTTTAATTTGATAATTACTAAATATTTATAATCAATATAAATATACCAATTATTAATCATTTCCTTTCAAGTTTGCACTTGTAGAAGGGTTAGTAACATAGTCGCCGATTCCCTTGCTCACAAACTAAACAAAAATTAGACAATTGGCATCTCTTACTGCCAGCACAGAATACTTAATAGTACTACGCTGCCAGGCAGCTGAAGAAAAGGACGGCGACAGATAAGAACTAAGTTAGATATGTCAAATTAGTTATTTTCTTGAACTTCACCGTTTTTAATCAATACGTTCTGAAATGACAACTATAATTGTATGTACAATTTAGATTAACTTAAATTGACAGCATTTATTAATATCAGTCTCTTTTCAACCGACTTCAAAAAAGGAGGAGGTTATCAATTCGTCTGTATATATTTTTTTTTTTTTTGTAACGAAGTTCCTTATCGCGCGTTGTGAAAGGGGGCTAGACGGAAAAAATTCTTACGAAAAGTTGTCACGACACTTTTTGCTATACTTCACAAACGCAGACAATTCGAACAGAAAAATTGAATCGTTGGAACTGTCAAATAGAGTTCATTATTAGTTGAATGGCGGCTTTTCTATGAAAATGTTGGAGCGAATTAAAACCTTATTTTTACACATTAACCGTGAAATTCAGTTGCACATAGCTCCTATTGTCCGGTCGGGCACCAGCCTATACGTTTCTCAGAATAATTTTATCATAGGTACCTAGTTTGGTAAAATTTCAATTTTTAACCGTTTAATTCGCTTTTCGTAGAATATGTTTATGTATTTAAAGGCGGCGCGGCGAACTCTTTGAACTAGGTACCTACGACGATATGTTTAGTACCTAAGTTTATTCGCTCAAATAGTGGCGGTACCTACCTCAATGACATCGGAATTATCATTGCGTGATAATTCCGATGATAACGACCTACGAGATAAGTCCACCTTTCACTGTGAGACTGTGTGGGTTGTGAAAACGAGTGTAAATTTTAAGTCGATAATTAAGCCATAGAATACGTAGGTTAGGTAGGTAGGTAGTTACTGTACCTATTGAAAGTTTGGGTTTGGTAATCATGAGCTTTCTATCGGTCGCGGTCGTCAGTAGGTAACCACTGCACCTTATCGCTCTAGGTCACAGAGTACTTTTCTCTAGGTTTTACTAGCGACAATAATATTTTTTTTGATTTGATTAAAATGTTTTGGTTTAAATTAAGCCAGTGGGAGCTTAGGTGGGTACCTAGGTAGGTAGTGGTACTTACTTTTATCATTGGCGAATTAGGTATTTGTAGTTGTAAGTAGGTAAGTGAGTAGGTACTCTTTTGCTAGAAAAAGAAAGGCAGGCAGGCGTAGGTACCTATAGGTGCTATAGGTAACCTATTTAAATAAATTAGAGCTATTCACAAACACAGTTTTAATCAACTTTGGCTTAATTAAAAAACTTACCTATTAGGTATAAAATTTACATTTCCCTGTATCGAAGCAACTGCTCAATATGGAGTCCATTTCGCTCGATACATAAACGGGCACGTTTAATTAAATTGTCTTTTAAGTACATTATATTTGTTAATAATAAAAAACACCTCTCAAGTTTTTTTTTTTTTAATGTTTGTTACTTGATTTATCGGGACTGGGTGAACCGATTTTGATGATTCTTTTTTTATTTGGAAGCTAGTGCTTGCCGTGTGGTCCCATTTTAATTTGGTCCATTTCTGACCATGGCATCCATGAGAAAACCGTATAAGTCTTAAATTTGCATTAAGTATGTGCGCGATTTGTTACGCGATTTCTCAGGCAAACGTAAACCGATTTTGAAAATTCTTTTTTTTATAGATAGGGTATGCTTCAGGGGTGGACCCACATATGATTCAGCACTTTTTGAAAAATCAACAAATACCCAAAAATGTTACATAGACGACGTTTTAGTTTCATCAATCTTTGTAGTAGTTAACTTTCAATCTCTTCTTAATAGATTTGAATGAGAAGGAGGTACTAAAAAGCGGAAAATAAAAAGATTTTTACAAAAAAGACAACCGCCTTCAAAAAGTGAAAAATAACTTTAGCACAGAACACACATTGACTTTAGTTTCGGAAGTCGGTGGCAATACAAAACAACAAGCAGAACAAAGCCACTGAATTTCGAAACTTAAATCAATGTGTGTTCTGTGCTAAAGTTATTTTTCACTTTTTGAAGGCGGTTGTCTTTTTTGTAAAAAGCTTTTTTATGTTTTGTTGTAGAGAAAGAGAAATAAATAGCCTAAAATAAGTTTTCAACAGAATTTGCACCAATGTTTGACTAAAACTATGTTAGTAAATAAAAATCAAATTCAATCATTAATCATAATTAAATTAAAATACTTACCATAAAATAATAATCGTCAATTAAATTAAATTGGGGGAGGCCTATTTCCAACAGTGGACGTCTTGACTGAAATGATGATGATGATGATAAAATTAAATTTATTTAAAAATCAGGTCAACATCTAAATTAAAATGCGCATCCATTTGTTTTGAAAAGGGCAGTCTGGTCTAGCGGTAATCATTTGCAGGATGCTATTGCTACTGCCTCGCAGACACTGTCGCAGAGACGCAGCTCTCTTACGCATGACTGTATGGAAGCCATCTGTAGGCGCCTTAGCAAACATGTCAGATGCGCTAGAAAACCGAGGCAACCGAAACAGCATCCTAAATATATTGGATGATACTAATGGGACTTTTGGTTACTACTTTTTGTTTTTTTCCCAAATAGTAGAACTAGTAAAACTTTTACTTCCAAGTAGCTCTACTTTAAGAAATGTATTGCCAAACTTAGTTTTGTCTCACATAAGGTTAAAAGTAAACTTTAATATTATTGGACACCCTAATAAAACAAGTCCTGAGGTCCTAGACCATAGTCATTTCCGAATTTGAACTAGGATTTCAGCACCTCGTTTGATTAAGTCCTGAGATCCTAGTCCATAGTCTCGTCCAGATTTTGACTAGGATTGTGCACCTAGTTTGGTTAATTATGTCTTGAGGTCCTAGTCCATAGTCTCTTCCGAATTTAAACTAGGATTTCAGCACCTAGTTTGGTTGACTCCTGAGGTCCTTGTCCATAATTTCTCTCGAATTTGAATTCAGCACCTATTAGGGTGCCCAATAATATTTAAGTTTACTTTAAACCTGATGTGAGGCAAAACTATGTTTGGCAATACTACTTAAAGTAGAGCTACTTTGAAGTAAAACTTTCACTAGTTCTACTATTTGGGAGTAAATCAAAAAGTAGTACTCTAATGGTAACCAAAAGTCCCATTAGTTCTACTGTAAAACTGCGAAAGAACTAGTAGAACTAATGGGATATTTTGTAACACCTAACATCGTAGGACTACTGGGAATAAAAAGTCCCACTAGTTCTACCGTAGAACTGTTCAGTAGAACTAGTGGGAACAATCCGTCAAAGTAGACATTCAAGGTTACATTAATTCGCATAAAGCTGAAAATTGGTGCGAATGTTCGGAACACTATTACAAATAAATTGTTAAAAGTCCCCATTGATCCGAGGTGGGCAAAAAAAATATTCAAAGTCAATTTGACCTAATTTGACCGGGCTATTATGATGTATGCTCGCTTTTTATTTTCTTCCTGGATTTTAGTGTGCCTCATATTTATGAGTTTAGAGCATAAGCAGAGTTTTTGTAGCCAATTATATATATTGGAACGAAGTTCCTTATCGCGCGTTGTGAAAGGGGGCTAGACGGAAAAAATTCTTACGAAAAGTTGTCACGACACTAAAACTGAAAAGACGGTAGACGTTAATAGATGGCTCTTAAATCAAATATACAAAATATTTGATTTAAGAGCCATCTATTAACGTTATTGGCGCAACTGTGCTCTTCGAGATCGAATTACGAACGGCCAATAGATGGCGCAGAAATAATTTATTGGTCTTTCTATCTAAATAACTACGCATTGTACTAACATGTTAGAAAATGTTAATCTTTAAAATTACTTACTTACAATGTAAGCAGCCATAATAACTTTTCATTCCTCGCTTTTCTTTTGCCCTGGCTTAAAGCCACTTAAATTCACTTTAACGCATCACATTAATATTAGTGAAGGAATTGTAATAAAATTTTATTACAATTCCTTCACTAATTAATCGAAAGGAACTTCGTTCCATCCGGGTGTCCCTTGACACCTCTCAAGTTTTTTTTTTAAGTCTTAGGTGGAGGCACCTAGATAAGCTTAACCTTGCAATTGCATATTTATTTAGGTAGATACGGCGCTCAAAATGTTTTGAGCCACATCCCTTCCCTTAGATTTTGCCGGTAACCTAGCCAATATTAATTGATACGTAGGCCTCTCTTAAAATACTAAACTATTCTAAATTAGGTAGATAAAGGAGGTATACATAAATTACCAAATACTACTTCTTATTGTTAAGAAAGCATGATAATTTGTAGGATAGACATCTATGGGTATAAGCGGAAAGCGTATAGCGCTCAGTTTCCCTAAATGCCAACTGCATACGACCGAGAGATGGCGTCGTTAGTATCTTGTTGGAAAAGTAAAAAAAAAACTTTCCCAAATGTTGAATTCCACGAAACGAACATTATTAATAGATAAACGCGGAGTAAAGTTACACAGAATACGCTTGGTGTAACTTTAGTCCGGGTTTATTAATAGGAGGGTGTTAGTTTAGGGAGACTTAAGATTCATACCATCCCTTAAATTTTGTATCGAAAAGAAAGTGACAGCATGAATTTAAAATCACCGCTAAACTAATGTTGGTTTTGTGCAACTCACTGTAAGTATCATAGAAATTGCGAATTCAAATTGTTTTAAAAACTAAATGACGATTTTCTTACTTTTTGATGAATTAGCAATTACTTTTAATTTATAACCGTTTTAACTTGCTACTAAAGCTCCAATGTATTGATAATGTGATAGACTAATTGTAAAGCGTAATTTATGAATTAAATCGGAGAATACTCTAACATTACACAGTTTATTACCATGCCGTTAATTAAATGATTTGTTATTAGAGTAGTCGGTAATTTTCTCGTTTCATTACCATTACAGCAAAACTTCATGTTTTGAACAACAATAATGTTAATTGAGTTCTGAAACGTTACATCCGCCTACGTTTCTATCCGCTACGACACTACGCCTTAGTAGGTATAGATACTGTCGATTGTCGTAGTATATAACGAAATTAAGTAAGTTCTACAAACAACTACAATTATAGGTGATTTTCATATTATCACTAAACTCGACGCAGCTGTTTGCGTAAAAACGTATTGTTCCAATGAAATGAGAATCCTTACTAATCCATACTTCCATATTCCTTATATTAATTATAAATGCGAAAGTAAGTCTGTCTGTTACGTTTTCACGACAAACGGCTGAACCGAGTTTGATAAAATTTGGCATGATGATAGCTTAAATCCTGGGAAAGAACATAGGCTACTTTTAATCCGCGACTTCGGCTGCATCCGCGAAAACCGACATTCACGCGGACGAAGTCGCGGACAAAAGCTAGTATGTGATGTGTGAATATAATAATAATAATAATATGTGGGGACATTTTTCACACACGGCCATCTGACCCCAAACTAGGGAGACCCTGTACTATGGGTGTCAGACAGCTGATATACATACACAATTACTTTTTTTTTTGTAAATACATACATATATAGATAAACAACACCCAGACACAAAGCAAACACAAGTGCTCATCACATAAATGTTTACACTGGGCGAGAATCGAACCCGCAACACGCTGCGCAGCCTGCAGTCGATCGCTCAGCCACTGCGCCAACCGTGTCGTCAAAATCTCGAATATGAATATATAACTCTATCTGTTACGTTTTTACGACGAAATAGCTAAACCGATTTTGATGAAATCTGGCATAAAGATAGCTTGAACCCTAGGGAAAGACATAGGTTACACTTTAATCCACAAATTAGTCTGCTTCCGCGATAATCGACATTCATGCGGACGAAATCGCGGGCAAAAGCTAGTAGACGAAATAGCGAGAATGAATGAGGTACGAATCATTTTCCTCCTCATTATGCATAATTGCATGTCGCTTTTACATAAACACGGCATTTCTTTGTACATACATTGCTATATCTACTTACTAATGAGAAACACCGCGAAAGTCATACACGTAATCAACATTTGCGATAAAATTACAAAGCGGCTAAGACATGTATCAGACAGATCAAAATACAAAGGAAATTGAAGAAAAAAGATTAATTGCACTCGACAATAGTCTGTTCAACAGCACCAACAAGAACAAGTTCACATTATGGGTGTAAAAACATTAAATCATCAGCTACCAGTTTTTGAGTCACTCTCATTACTGTCAGGTCGAATCTGTTACGCGGCAATTAAACCAACACCTCTTTGCGCTTCATAAGGCGCTCAAAGTTTGCAAATTGCCTATAAATTATAGCCTTCAATAGTTACTGGATTACAAGTATTGCAAGATTCCAAACCAGATGCACTGCTTACCATAAAGTATACAGTTCCTATTAATATGCAACATGTGTATACTTTCAGTTAACTAATCACGCCATGCGTAAGAATCTGGTTTTAGGAGTTAGGAAAGATGTACTCTGCTCTCTTTTACGAAGTGTCAGAGCGTATTTTTGGAATTTGTATTTGTAAATTGAGTGTTTCTATTTGTTTGTCACGTGAAGTCATGCCCATTCGACTAGGTATTTCTCAAAATACGCAATTCACAACATTTCGTAGACATGTGATGTTTTCCGACTTTACTTCGCAATCACACACACACACACACACACACACACACACACACACACACACACACACACACACACTTTATTCAGTACTTACGTTATAATTATTACTTTATTGTTTTTCAGTTTTGTTGTCTTTTTATTTCTCTCTTTTTATGTTATTAATCAATTAAATTAGTAGCACACCATGTTTTTAGGTTATAAATTATAAATTGTCAACTGAATGCTATCTTCTGAGATACAGGCCTCGCCTAGTTCAGAAGATAGAGTCAAAACCCTACGTTAACCTCCCTTTACCACCACAAATGATGTTGAATAAATTTAATATTATGTTGTAATCCTTGTTGCTAGCTGGTGAGAAATAAACTATTTTTATTTTTATTTTTTTTATTTATTATTTACTTAAGCTTTGAAAACGCAGTGCACGCCGAAATCGTCGCTCAATTTTGAGTAATAAACAAAGAATCCTACTTAGCATTTAATCGAAAATTAAATGCATCTTTTAACAAAGATGTAGAACCTCAGTCACCTCGACCTACCCGTATAATACAATAGTTGGTGCAGTCACGCATCTCACTGACGTTTCCAATTTCCCACAGCCCCTCGACGATAGGTACGAGAGCTCACCTCACTTGTTTATCTACTGTTCAAAATGTATTTATTATCTTACATTGTTCTACTTAGTAAATGATTAACACTTTATAAATTATAATAGCAGCGATGACAAAACGGCTGATTAAGATTTATGCTATCCGTCGGTTACAACATCTATTTTCTCACCAACTCAACATTCAACGATCAATCCTGATCATTGCTGTTCACCAATATGTTCATTGTTTCTGTATGACAGCGTTGAGAATAATATTATTAGATAATCAGATAGATAGTCTCTCTCAGTAGATGGTCTTTCTCAGATAGATAATACTTATTTTGCAAAAGATTCTATAGTGCAAAAGATAGTTACATAGTTTGAAGAAGAAGAGGGTCAGTTGCGTTTTAACGTACTAATAGAAATACCTAAATAATTTAATGATGTCATTGAAAATTACAATAGTACAGCAACTTCAAGCACTAAAAATACTATTTCCTCATATCCCCAAACGGTGTGAAACAAATCATTTCGGCATATACCAGTTTACCATGTTAAATGCGTACTAATCGATGAATCTATCAATTTACAGCTCTTGTTGATGAATGATGATGCCCAGCACATGGCACTACCTGGATACGTCGATTGTTTACAGTCTGTCATTAACGTTATTAGTTGCCTCGTTATCAATTTTATAATCGAATCGGTATCGTCCCGTATTCCGTCCCGTTCCCGTATTTTCGGTCATGTTTCATGAAAAATGGAATCATATTTCTACTATATTTCTGGGCCATAAGTAAGCCTCTGAACCGTATTTCTATGCTCTGAACAGTAATTTATAAGCATGATGGGTATATTCATATTTTCAGTTGTTTATTGTTTATTCATTGAGTTTTAAACTATGCCCCGTTCATGAGTTGAGATTTGAATAAAGATATAACCAGGGAGCGTAGCAAGAATATCTTCAGATCTTTGCTTAGCAGTGGAACATTGTATATTCATTTATATTTAATAAAAATGGCACGTTAACAATAGGTACTCTAAAACATTTTAGTTGACTATAACTGTAAGGCTAGTCGTATCTTATACATACGCAATATTTGCTTGTCGCAGTGTCTGTTCCGGAATATTTGATCTTTATACAGGGTGGGGAGGGCATTAGTACAAAAAAAAGCTTTTTACAAAAAAGAGAACCGCCTTCAAATACTAAAAAGTGAAAAATAACTTTAGCACAGAACACACATTGACTTTAGTTTTGAAATTCGGTGACTTTGTTCTGTTTGTTGTTTTGTATTGCCACCGACTTCCGAAACTAAAGTCAATGTGTGTTCTACGCTAAAGTTATTTTTCACTTTTTAGTTTTTGAAGGCGGTTCTCTTTTTTGTAAAAAGCTTTTTATTTTCCGCTTTTTAGTACGTCCTTCTCATCCAAATCTATTAAGAAGAGATTGAAAGTTAACTACTCCAAAGATTGAAGAAACTAAAATGTCGTCTATGTAAAATTGCTGAATCAATTTCTATAAAATTTATATGGGATCACCCCTGAAGCATACCCTATCCATAAAAAAAAGAATTTTCAAAATCGGGTTACGTTTGCCGGAGAAATCGCGTAACAAATCGCGCACATACTTAATGCAAATGTAGGACTTATACGGTTTTCTCATGGATGCCATTGTCAGAACTGGACCAAAATAAAATGGGACCACACGGGAAGCACCAGCTTTCAAATAAAAAAAGAATCATTAAAATCGGTTCACCCAGTCCAAAGTTATCAGGTAACAAACATAAAAAAAAAATACAGACGAATTGATAACCTCCTCCTTTTTGAAGTCGGTTGAAAAAAGGATCATGGTAGGATTTGGTAATTTGGTACTTGATTCTTTTTATTAAGCATTAATAATATTAAATTATGACGCCACGAGATGCGGCTCTTCTCACAAGTTAGAAAACCAATATTTCATATGGTGTTTTATTTTGGTTACATTTATATGCTCTTTAGTAGGTATATCTGATTTTTTTTTTAATTTCGTTTTGAATATTTATTTGATAGTTTCAATGCTAGTTCATAAGAAGATAGTTTCAATATTCTTATGAACTAGCATTACCAGTATTTTAATTTTTTGTCGTAACGTCGTCCCCACCTTGTATATTCTTTTATGCGTGTGTATGTGACTGAACTCCTCCTAAAAGATTTTTATTGTGTGTGTTCCAGTGGATTCGATAATGGTTTAGATTTACAATTGGACCCAGTAGGTGGCGCTGCAGTCGAGCTGTAGGACTTTTATTTTATTTTATGGGCAGGATAATGTAATATAATATAAGTATGTATGTAAATGTATGTATGGCAGGATGATGTAGGATGATGTGGTAATGTTTGACGACACGGTTGGCGTAGTGGCTGAGCGATCGACTGCTGCACTGCGTGTCGCGGGTTCGATTCCCGCACGGAACAAATATTTTTATGGCCTACAGATAGTCATTCCAGGTCTGGCTGTTTATGTATGTGAGATTATTATATGTTTGTAAACGCACCCCCGACACAGGAGTAATTCCTAGTGTGGGGCAACGTTTAACAAAAATGTAGGGGCAGGATAATGTTTGAATAAAGAATTTAGACACAAATAAAAAAGAAGTCCTATCCTTGTCGTTAAGGTGGCAGATGTTTTTCTACATTATACGCCGCTAGCTCCTATCTTGAGCTAACTCAATTTGGGAAGCTATTGCAGTATCTGCTGGTTACCGGGTTACCGGTCCCTCTTTCCTCAGTGGCTGTTAGTTCCACACTCAGATCAATTATTAGTCTGAGGTTTCTAACCTATTGAAATTTGTCTTTTTGATAAAGTAGATGCACTTACTTAATACTATTTTTATGTCCCCACAACCGTATAGATCACATAATATACGTATATACCTTCGTGCATGGCCGCTTGAACAATGATATAATCGTAGAGAAATTCGCTCACCGACTGCCGTGTGTGACAAATGATGGCGATTTGTTTTGTGGCCACAAATGGCTGTTTATATCTGAGACTTACGTGTCGTTTGTGTAATGGCATGATTACTATACCAGGGAGACTAAAAAGTATATAACAAAGTACCTTTCCATTTACTTTCAATGAGTTTTTTTTTTGGGCTTACAATTGGTAGTACCCAGTGCCAGCCATTCATATTGAACGGAAAAGGTAGGGAACTACGCTTACCGCGGTCGGTCTTTGAATGGGTGACCATCCATTTCATACCGAGTTCTCTCCGTGCCTCGGAAAGCACGTAAAGCCATTGGCCAGTCAGAAGCCAGAAAAGCCGGACCACCAGTCATATCAAAGGGTGTCATGTTACCCAGTAACTGGGTTCTGGAGGTCAGATAGGCAGTCGCTACATGTAAAACATTGGTATGCAGTCGCTCCATGTAAAACGTTGGTATTCACTGCATCCGGATAGAATGGAAACCGACCGACCCAAATATAGTTCGGAAACGGCTAGGTAGATGATGAAGTCGTCGTTGGTCTCATGGTCGCAAACGACTGCTGAGCGTGGATTTGATTCCCAATAGATCGATTCTGTAAAATTCAAACAACAACTCACATCTCACATCGCTATTCACTCTCATTTCGCATGAGGTTCAAAATGACCTTGATATATTTGACACTTTGAATCGGGTTCGAGTGCGAAGTGAGCGTCGAAGTGACGGGGAAATTACCTTACAGAATGCCACTTTTCACGTCATCTTATAATTTATCTGTCAAAATCTCCCTGTTAATTTAGTTCAACTCGCTGACACGGGTAAGTAATATATGATATAATTACAAAATCTCTAATATTTACAAGATATAACAACTGAATCTATAATTTTGTTTCATATAATGATCAGTTAATATAATAAACAAAAGATATAATTTTAGAATAACTAATTTTTATAAGCATAATATACATTAAATATAAAATCGTTTGATATACCACTTAAAAGACATAAATTTTATTTAGTCTAAAATGATAAAGACGCCTAGTTAAAAATACAAAGCAAAATTGCATACATACACATGATAACTTAGTCTAATTGATAAGTTATAGCTGGGTACACTTCTTAAATATGAAAACGATTTTAAAAATATTTTCTTATGCTGGTTACAGTTCAAACCTAAACCAAATGATTCACCAACGATAGAGGGGATCTGGCGCTCGGCGGCTGCTCCCGTGGCGGATATAAAAACATATTTTTACCATGTATGCAGCAAGCATGCTAACATGTAAACAAGCATAAACAACGCATGCAGGATACACCACGCATGCAACATGCAGCATGCAACATGCAAACAAGCATGCAGCATGCAACATGCAACAGGCATGGTTTCTGTCACGGCTCCGGCGCTGCGGGGCTCCGGCGGTCCCATGCGAGCTTATCGTCGCAGATGTGTTTTACGCTCACCACCGCGGCTTCGGCTTGCTGGCCGGCGCACACCTGCTTCTCAGCTCGCGGGCCGCCTCGCCCCTCCGTGCCCACGAGGGCTTAGATTACACTCTAGGTAGGTAGGGCAGACAAGACTACGTGGAGTCGGTTTACAGCGATTCGTTTCTGTCACTAACTTTTGAAGCACAATTTTTAAGACAATACTTAAGCGTGGCGCAGTAGATTTGCACATCATGCTTAGTATCATTATGCGAATTAAATGTATGACAAATAAAATTAGCTTTCAGGATAGTTATGACAAAAAAATATAGGTATGGTAAAGTATTATAATGGCAAAACAAATTGTACCAAACTGGTTATGCCAAAGTATATTATGAAAATAAACATAATGCGAAAAAAAGGGATCCCGTTGTTACCACACCTATCCGAGTCGGATTGCTCTGAATCGGGGTGTGATCATCGGGGTGTGCCTAAGGCATTAAGTCCGCCTTTGTACCTTTGTGCATAAAGTATAAATTAATAAATATAAATAAATAAATCATAATTTCAAATCATAAAATATATTTGAAACGATAGACCTAATGATTTTCGATTAAATAAACGTTATATCCAATAACATTATACGAAATAAGTTTTAGAGTATATAAATGCAAAAAATAAAGGTAAAGAAATTATACCAACAGTTGGGATATCTCCCGTTTATTAATCTTATGAACGTTATTAAACTGAAAATATACCAAATAACTTTATATGAAACTAGCTGACCCGACAGACGTTGTCCTGTCCTTATCTACCTACTTACCTGCCTACTTACCTACCCTACACCTACCCTACACCTACCGTACACCTACCCTACACCTATCCCCTGCTATCTTCTTAGCTCTGCTGTGCGCAGTGGACAACCAACCTTCACACCGCTCTGACACCGTCAGGATCGCTCTCGAAAGTTCTAGAAGATCCTCCTGCAACAATACTAATTTTATTAGCATTTATAATTGTCAAACCTACCTACCCTACAAAAGTTATTATTTATTTGTTTTTTTTCTCTCCGTAAGAACCATCTTCGTACTTCAAGGAATATTATAAAAAAAGAATTATCCAATTTGGTCAAGCGGTTCGCAAGTTATGCGCTTACCAACACATTTAGCGATTCATTTTTATATATAAGAAGAAGAAGATGAGACGCCACGCGACACTAGCGCCACCCTTGCGAGCGTGTCAGCGGGGTGCTGACACGCTCGCAAGGGTGGCGCTAGTGTCGCTAAATGTGTTGGTAAGCGCATAACTTGCGAACCGCTTGACCAAATTGGATAATTCTTTTTTTATAATATTCCTTGAAGTACGAAGATGGTTCTTACGGAGAGAAAAAAAACAAATAAATAATAACTTTTGTAGGGTAGGTAGGTTTGACAATTATAAATGCTAATAAAATTAGTATTGTTGCAGGAGGATCTTCTAGAACTTTCGAGAGCGATCCTGACGGTGTCAGAGCGGTGTGAAGGTTGGTTGTCCACTGCGCACAGCAGAGCTAAGAAGATAGCAGGGGATAGGTGTAGGGTAGGTGTACGGTAGGTGTAGGGTAGGTGTAGGGTAGGTAAGTAGGCAGGTAAGTAGGTAGATAAGGACAGGACAACGTCTGTCGGGTCAGCTAGTTTCATATAAAGTTATTTGGTATATTTTCAGTTTAATAACGTTCATAAGATTAATAAACGGGAGATATCCCAACTGTTGGTATAATTTCTTTACCTTTATTTTTTGCATTTATATACTCTAAAACTTATTTCGTATAATGTTATTGGATATAACGTTTATTTAATCGAAAATCATTAGGTCTATCGTTTCAAATATATTTTATGATTTGAAATTATGATTTATTTATTTATATTTATTAATTTATACTTTATGCACAAAGGTACAAAGGCGGACTTAATGCCTTAGGCACACCCCGATGATCACACCCCGATTCAGAGCAATCCGACTCGGATAGGTGTGGTAACAACGGGATCCCTTTTTTTCGCATTATGTTTATTTTCATAATATACTTTGGCATAACCAGTTTGGTACAATTTGTTTTGCCATTATAATACTTTACCATACCTATATTTTTTTGTCATAACTATCCTGAAAGCTAATTTTATTTGTCATACATTTAATTCGCATAATGATACTAAGCATGATGTGCAAATCTACTGCGCCACGCTTAAGTATTGTCTTAAAAATTGTGCTTCAAAAGTTAGTGACAGAAACGAATCGCTGTAAACCGACTCCACGTAGTCTTGTCTGCCCTACCTACCTAGAGTGTAATCTAAGCCCTCGTGGGCACGGAGGGGCGAGGCGGCCCGCGAGCTGAGAAGCAGGTGTGCGCCGGCCAGCAAGCCGAAGCCGCGGTGGTGAGCGTAAAACACATCTGCGACGATAAGCTCGCATGGGACCGCCGGAGCCCCGCAGCGCCGGAGCCGTGACAGAAACCATGCCTGTTGCATGTTGCATGCTGCATGCTTGTTTGCATGTTGCATGCTGCATGTTGCATGCGTGTGAAAATATACCAAATAACTTTATATGAAACTAGCTGACCCGACAGACGTTGTCCTGTCCTTATCTACCTACTTACCTGCCTACTTACCTACCCTACACCTACCCTACACCTACCGTACACCTACCCTACACCTATCCCCTGCTATCTTCTTAGCTCTGCTGTGCGCAGTGGACAACCAACCTTCACACCGCTCTGACACCGTCAGGATCGCTCTCGAAAGTTCTAGAAGATCCTCCTGCAACAATACTAATTTTATTAGCATTTATAATTGTCAAACCTACCTACCCTACAAAAGTTATTATTTATTTGTTTTTTTTCTCTCCGTAAGAACCATCTTCGTACTTCAAGGAATATTATAAAAAAAGAATTATCCAATTTGGTCAAGCGGTTCGCAAGTTATGCGCTTACCAACACATTTAGCGATTCATTTTTATATATAAGAAGAAGAAGATGAGACGCCACGCGACACTAGCGCCACCCTTGCGAGCGTGTCAGCGGGGTGCTGACACGCTCGCAAGGATGGCGCTAGTGTAAATTCGAATTATCAACCGAGTTTTTAGAATGCCAATCAAGAAACTCATAGCGGATTCCGATTCGAAGTTTAGAGTGAGGTCTTACAGAATCACACCCCAGATCAGGTAAAGTGTTATTGCGTTTATTGAGTTTTTCCATTAGGATCTTGGTGCTGTGACGCCGTCATGCTTGGGAAGGCACGTAAAGCTGTTTGTCCCGGCTGTCATTCGTAAATCTTTCACTGTTATTACGGGTACCTAGTCAGTAAACCGAAAGACTGACAACTAATCTTACCGAGAGGTTATGTGTTGCCCAGTAACTGGGTAGTGGAGACAGGTAGTCAGTCAATGTAAACTACTGATGTTCAGCTTCTTTCAGTCAGACTGGAAACAGACCCCAACATAGTTGGGAAATGACTAGGCAGATGATGATTTCATCATTCATTCAATAGGGTATTTTACCAAAAAAATCTTATTAGTCAGTTAGATTATCGCAAAATATTGGATACGTATTTTTTGTTTTATCAAACCAATAAAAACTGACGAAGATAAAATGCATCAAAGATCATGAGTGGGGGTTTGTGACGTCACTTCGCCAGTAAAAGTGTACTGACATAGTGATGTCACACGAGTTTTCGACGCTCTGTATCGTCTTCATGTTTTGTTTACTTGAAAAAAGAAAAAATACGTGTCCAATATTTCTTGGAAATCTATCTAACGTACTAATTAGATTTCTGATAAAATATCCTATTCAGTATGTACTTAATAAAAGTGAATGATTAATTTCTTCAAGAAGTTTTGTCTGAAGCCTTGTCTGTAATATGTTCTGGAGTTCTAATCTCATAACGTGTTTCTAGTTTTCTTCGATAAGTATATCTGCGTCTGCCGTCTGACCTCTGTAACCTTTAGGGAAAGCAGATTTTCGCACTATATTCTTGTTTGTCATTTCTACGCAGCGACACCTTTGCATACCTTATAATATACCTACAGGGCGTCCCACGGATATGCCACATGGAGGGAAAGTACCTTGAATATTGTAGATGGAACATTTTACTGAAAGAAGACTTTATTTGAATTTAAAAAACAATTTAAACTGCATTCATAGATATTTAAATAATTACATGGTTGAACCGGGAATCGAATCTCGTTACACGAGAAAAACAATCACCTGTAGCTTTATCATACCGATCGAAAGGCTTTATCATAAGGATTATTTTTTGCTAATTAACATAGTGTCAGAAAAAAAAGGAAGACCATGAATTTTAACATTTTTAATACAAAATTAATCAATTTATCAATTTATGTCCTTACGGCAATGTCAGCTTTTAATTTTTCTGGACAAAATTTCACATCAAATGTTAAAATTCATGGTCTTCCTTTAATTTCTGACATCATGTTAATTAGCAAAAAATAATCCTTATGATGAAGCCTTTCGATCGGTATGATAAAGCTACAGGGTGATTAATTTTCTCGCGTAACGGGTTCAATTCCCGGTCCTCATCATCATCATCATCATTTCAGCCGCCACTGCTGGACATAGTTTAAGTACCTGGGTCACTGGGTCACTCATGACCTGAATGATGACCTAGATATTGAGAGGGAACGCAGGGCGATGGCTGTCCGAGGTAATATGCTGATCCGCAGATTTGCACGTTGTACGACACAAGTCAAATTAACCCTTTTCAGAGCATACTGCCAGTCTTTTTACACGTGCAGGTCTGTGGGTCAGGTATACGCTGAAGGCATACAACGCCCTGCGTGTCCAGTACAACAATGTATTTAGGATGCTGTTGGGTCTACCACGCTTTTGTAGCGCCTCCGGGATGTTCACCGAAGCCAGGGTGGATGGTTTTCATGCCATCATACGGAAACGGTGCGCTTCTATTCTCGGTAGATTGCGTGCTGGCTCCCACAGCATCCTGAGTACATTGTGTGATAGGTGGGACAGCCCCATGCTGGCACTGGATACGGCTGCACATGTAGGTGTCAGTCGTTTCCATTTTGTATAAGTAGTGTCGTTTTACTAACATTAGGTTAAGACTTTTACTAACCATATACGGATTTTGTAATCTGAATTAAATAAATTATTATTATTTTTTACTTTATGTATCTCGGGACCCAAAGGTCCCGGGCCTTTGTAAGGCGTACGAGGAGCCGAAGCCAACTCGCAGAGGCCCCTTAGGTAGCTTTATATGAAATAAGACATCAACCGACGATTATCCCTGTATGCACTATGCAAGTGCACCCAAGGACAACCCCCGGTTGGTGCAGGACTATTACAGGACATGGAAACTAACAGTACTGGACTATGGGTATGGGTTGCTAAAGTGACTTGGTTACCTGGAACTATGAAGTGACTATGGCCCCTGCCGAATCAATGTTTGTATACATGGATAAAATAGCAGGGGGTGACTTGCACACTCACTAAATGGGCCCCCTGAAACAGTCGCTAGCACGAAGTGACGTAGCGACAAGGGGGCAACATATCTTGAGGTGCTAGAGGAGTGGAGAGGTATTCCACGGCTATCAGGACAATCCCGGAAGTACGGTCAAGATCCCTACCAGCGTCTTACTGGAATACTTCCTTACCCCGAGCACGAATGCTCTCGCGAGTTTCCACTCTAACCGGCCAATTAGGGCAAGATAGAGGTGGGAGCTCCGTTCCTCATAAGGGTGTCCGTGCCTTTCAATAAGGGCAAGCCAGAGATGAGGAACAAGACTTCTCCCGGGAGATCAGGTCCGTGGGGTCGCTACTGCCCAACAGCTCGCCACAAGCTGCCCTGCGGGATTATTATTATTATTATTATAGGCCTCCCCCAAGAAATGGGGGGAGTTTCCTGGTTCAACCTTGTAATTATTTAAATATCTATGAATGCAGTTTAAATTGTTTTTTAAATTCAAATAAAGTCTTCTTTCAGTAAAATGGTCCATCTACAATATTCAAGGTACTTTTCCTCCATGTGGCATATCCGTGGGACGCCCTGTATAGTTGCTATTTGCATAATTATAAAGTAGTAAGAACTAAGCCCTTAATTCTGAAATAGCGAGCTAACCCACAATCTCAAAAAAATCACGTCTTACTAATTCAATATGTCAAATGTGTGTTACATTACTATCCAGCAATAATACAATACTTATGCTTAGAACACATTTAAAACTAATTAGCGTTATATTTTAAAAAAATGGAAGAAATTTTGACGTTTGTTGGTTTGGTTTCGCTGTGTATCGATAACTCCATATACTTACCTAAATAATGACTGCAATTTATTATTAATATCCGGGTATGTTGGCGATCTCTGCGGGAGCCCTACGTTCAGCAGTGGACGGCAGTAGGCTGATATAACATCTACAGTCGATTTCTCTGTAAATAAGTACCTACTAACAGAATCAGGAACATCACGCTGCGATCTAAAAGTATAAGAAGTAGAAGAAGATATAAGAAGTAGGCAAAAAGGCTGCCAGGCTCAAGTGGGATTGGGCGGGTCTCGTCAGCCGCATGCAGAGTGACCGTTGGGCGAGTCTCCATGCAATGGGTGATTGAAAATGGGCGGCGTCGCCGAGGACGGCCCGAAAAGAGGTGGCGAGATGGCCTTGACGCGTACAACGAGAGCAGTTTCGAGGTGGCGCTGGATAAAAGTTCCTGGGTGGACTTGGGCGAAAACTTTGCCCAGCTGTGGGACAAAACAAGCTATTAAAAAAAGTTTTTTATTACGAAGCCAAAAATTTGTATTAATCAAAAGTCAAAAAGAATAATAAAGAATTGTTATTAAGTACCTTTTCCAGTAGACATTTAAAATTAGACATTAGCTCGAATTAGAGATATCTCGAAAGAATTGAGAATCGCCTCCCAGGATGTTTAAAAAAAATTTTAACAAAAAAGCGGCCAAGTGCGAGTCGGACTCGCCCATGAAGGGTTCCGTAGCAGCAAGTAACATAATATAAAAGTTTTTTTTTTATTAGGGTTCCGTACCTCAAAAGGAAAAAACGGAACCCTTATAGGAACACTTTGTTGTCCGTCTGTCTGTCTGTCAAGACCCTTTATCTCGGGAACGCGTGGAGGTATCGAGTTGTAATTAAAACCATATACTCAAGTCTACGGTCCCTTGATGCTGTATAAAAATCATAACATGAAATCTAAATGATTGATAATAAAAAAACCTGATGTTTCCTTATTTAAAAATAATTGAAGAAACGTGTGCAACTTTATTCGATTGGATATCGAAATATAATTAATTACTTACGTAAAAGATAATTATTATACTTTGATACTAAGATTTTTAATTGAAAATACATAAGTATTATCACACGGTAATATTATTTTAGTTAAAAGGTTTTATTTAATAACATCATGCCTAGCCTTTTCCTAACTAGGTTGTACCTAGACGGTTTGTTTTTTTTTTGCCGGGGTGGAAAATTCGCAAGTATGTCCTCCGCCCTGGAGGAGCTCGTGGATCAAAGGTTAAGCTACGCTAGCCGCGGTCGGTCTGTAGATGGGTGACCAGTGACCATCCCTTTCATACCGAGTTCTCTCCGTGCCTCGGAAAGCACGTACAGCCGTTGGTCCCGTCTGTCATTTATATATCTCTGGCAGTCGTTAGAAGCCAGAAAATCTGACAACCAGCCTTACCAAGGGGTATCGTGTTACCCAGTAATTGGGTTGTGGAGGTCCGATAGGCAGTCGAGTCGCTCTATGTAAAACATTGGTATTCAGCTGTTAGACTGGAAGCCGACCCCAATATAGTTGGAAAAAGGCTAAGCAAATGGTGATGTCCTCCGCCCTGAGGCGAGCGAAGGGTTCTGTTAGACTCATACTCACTGACTAAAAAAACGTTTTTGAAAAAAGAGAACCGCCTTCTAAAAAAAACTAAAAAGTTAAAATTTATAACTTTAGCACAGAACACACATGACTTTAGTTTCGGAAGTCGGTGGCTTTGTTCTGTTTGTTGTATTGTATTGCCACCGACTTGCGAAACTAAAGTCATGTGTGTTCTGTGCTAAAGTTATTTATCTATATTTTTTGAAGGCGGTCCTCTTTTTTCAAGAAAGTTTTTATTTTCTACTTTTTAGTGTCTCCTTATCACCCAAATTCATAAGAAACGGCAACACAGTTAAAACAGACATTGAAAGTCCTCCAAAGATGGAAGAAACGAAAACGTCTTCTCGGTTTTTGCTGTTTTTTTTCAAAGTGCTTTAAAAATTTCTGTTTGTTGTATATTAAAATCTTCTCCTGAATGTAACAAACACTTTCCTGGAAATCGCATCAAAATCGGTTTAGCCAAACGGGAGATAATCGCGGACAAACATACATACATGCATACAAACATACGGGTCGAACTAATGACCTCCTTTTTTTTTAAAGTCGGTTAAAAACCAACCCGTTGGTTCCATCTCGCGCTGGGCGTCGCGGGAACGTACGATCCTTTCGAAATAGACGACTGGTGTGGCATCTGCGAGCCTCCTCAGGTCAGAGAGGGGAGTGATGTGTAAGACTCCCCCCGCGACGTCTTAGAAGGGCGCGCGTGTAACACTACGCTCACTACGCACTACGCTACGGAGGACTATCCTACTAAAACCGAACTTGTCCTTTTCAAAATGAAAAGGAAGTTGGCAACGTTTTGTTGGCAATTTTTTTTTTTTTTTTTTTTAACGTGGGGATATCCTCTTGTGCTATCCCCCGTCCGGGGAGACGGGGGAGTATGCCGGACTCTTACCGACTAAAACCACCACGGTGTTCCTCGACTGACCTATGGGTGGGGGTACGGGATTCGCTCGCGCATGCACCGCGCCCCCACCAGGCTATGACCCGCCAATGATGTAGGCGGGTCCCGTCAACCTCGGCGGTTTAAACGCCGCCGAATCCTCTAATGTGGCGCGCGCGGAATACGGCGCGCCGCCTACACGGGCCTGCTTCTGGTCGGGTGGTGGACTGCCCCTAAGTCGACCACCCGCAGGCCGGCAACTCATGGAGGCCGGAGGTCATTAAGCGCCCTCCGGCGCCCGGTGCGTCTTCTCCTAGAGGGAAGCAACTGTTGCTTCCCTCACCCTCTCTGCCGCCTCTTTTGCGTGCATGAGTTGGCAACCCTACAGTTACCACATTTCTTTGGAACCACGCTAAGCCTATCGACTGAGTCCAAGTACCTGGGCATATATTTGGACAAACAGCTGAACTAGGCAAAACACACCTACTACATCACCACAAAAGCCAGCATAACCCTGTGGCAATGCAAAAGACTGCTTGGCAGGAATTGGGGAATTAGCCCCAAGATCACCTACTATGTTGGCTATACATCACAGTCATCCGACCAATATTGTCACATACGGTTCTCTAGTTCGGTGGCCCAGGGCCAACCTGAGCACAGCCCAGAAAGAGCTTGAGAAGCTACAAAGACTAGCTTGCGTAGCGATCACCGGCAGTATGAGAACGTCACTTACTGCGGCTCTACAGGCGATGCTGGGACTACCACCTCTAAACCTCGTCGTGAGAGAGGAGGCGACCCTAGCGGCTTTCAGGCTTGATATATCTGGCACCCTAAGCAGAGATTCTAGAATCAAACATACACGGATAAAAGAGGATGCATTCAAACGACAGCCCATGATGGCATCACCCAACGACAGAACCTTATAAATACACTGTTTCCAGAAACACTACAACATAGAGCTCACAGGGGAACTGTGTGACTACTCAGGCCTAAATGAGCTAAGGATCTTCACCGATGGATCAAAAACCGACCTCGGTACTGGAGTCAGAGTCTTCTCTGAAGACCTAAACATCAAAATATACAGACCCCTAGGAATGCTTAGCACTGTCTACCAGGCAAAATACGTAGGCATCATCCAGGCAGCACACGCCATTGAGGCCAGGGAGGTCACGGATACGCGCATCCGTATACTCTCCGATAGTGCCTCAGTCCTTCAATCCTTAGAGAAAAACCAGATCACGTCGAGACTAATACTAGAATGTTAATGCACTAGAACGTATTACGGTACTAAACCGCAACACGGTGACACTACAATGGATTAAGGGGCACAGTGGATCGCTAGGTAACGATGCGGCTGACGAACTCGCCAGGAGGGGTTCCAGCACAAAAGCCTTCGGACCCGAACCCATTGTGCCCATTCCGTTTAATCAGTTAAGAAATTGAGTAAAAGACTACACACAAACACAGGCGGCGAAATGGTGGACCTCGATACCAGGGTGCAGGCAATCCAAAGAGGCTAATCCATCCCTGGATACGACTGCTACACTGCTCACTGAACAAACACTTTCACACCCTAGGCATCACTGATAGTCCTCTGTGCAGAGCCTGCATGGAGGCAGAAGAAACGGTGGCGCATGTACTCTTTGAGTGCACTGGCGTCACCCAGATCCGCAGGGAAACCCTTGGAACACCAAACTCACTTGCGGACGCCCTGAGAAGACTGGGAAGACTGATCTGCTTCTGGAGGGAAACGGGCTGGTTGGAGTAATCGGCCGCCATGGCTCACGTACAATGGTCCACATTTTAGGACTAAGTGCGGAAACCAAACCCCCCTAACATAGAACGCTACGGAGGACATACTTGCGAAATATGTCCTGCGCCCTAAGTAAACACCTAGGTGAAGTGAGCTGTCATCCGTCCCGATTCTAGGGATTAACAAAGCAGACGGACGGATGACAGCTCACTTCACCTAGGTGTTCATCGAGGGAGATTGTAACAGAATACATATACCTTCAGGGGGTGCGCCAAAGTTCACCTAAATTTTTAACTCCGATAATTGGAAATCCGAAAATGTTTTTCCTAACATTTTTCATCCTAACAATCACAATTTCTAACTACTCTGTCTCTAATGTTCATAATCCGAAGCATTCAACTTCATAATGTCAGTAGCAATAAACATCTAGTATACTTTTATTTGCTTTCCTATATTTTCTCAACATAACCATCTTTTACACTATTAATCAAAGTCATATCTTTTTTGTTTAGATTTCTTTTTATTCATAATAATCAGTACTATAGACATTAATTTTGCGTAACTTTATTTTCACATAACATGTAGTGTCCCCTTATTTCGCAGACAGCAATTTCATAGAATTTCGTTTTCCAGAAAATGTTTCATATCATATTTGGTTCTTGTAATTTTATTTCGACTATTATTGTTTCAAAGACTATTTACTTCAATGAAACATATTTCACAGAAACACAATTCAATGAATTTTTATTCACATTTTTTTGTTTAACAAACTTATCAAACTAGAATTATTTTTTAACGAATATTGTTTGTTCAGTGTATTTTTCCATGGAATTTATTTCAACGAAAATATATATAAATAGACAATAACTAAAATATTGTCTTAAAAAGGGAATATGTTGTGCTACAAAAGTTAATGACAAAAACGAATCGCTGCGAAACCGACTCCACGTAGTCTTGTCTGCCCTACCCTAGAGTGTAATTTAAATTCGCATAGGCGCGGAGGGGCGAGGCGGCCCGCGAGCTGAGGAGCAGGTGAGCGTGAATACCATCTGCGACGATAAGATCGCGTGGGACCGCCGGAGCCCCGCAACGCTGGAGCCGTGACAGAAATCATGCCTGCTGCATGTTGCATTCTCGCTTGCATGTTGCATGCTTGCTTGCATAATGCATGCTTGTTTGCACGCTGCATGCTGCATGCTTGCTTGCATGCTGCATGCTTGCTTGCACGCACGCGCAGTAGGTTTGAACTTGGCAATAGACACAACCCAGTACGTTATGTAAAGCATACCCCCAAATAATAATCATACCCTCAAATTAAAACTATAAATATCATCTTCTACCCACATATATTTTTTATTACACTTGGTAAATATTTCTTTCCGAGTATGAGTGAAAATATTATGGTAATTATGTTTAGGGACAGAAGCGTTATGATAAAAAACAGTAGGAGTTTAAATATATTTACATGAATGATATTATTAATAACAATTTTCGGAAACATGAGTGTTATGAACATCGCCGGTAGCACTACAAATAGTATGAATAAAAACTTTAGGATGAAAAATTTTAGGAAGAGTGATCATTCGGATTACAAATCCTTAGGAAGTACAATTTCGGGTAAAGAACTTTAGGTGAGCCAATATGGACCCACCTTCAGGTTGCCTTTTGCAAACAACCTTTACAGTAGGTACCTAGTTTTATTCATTTCCTCAGATTCAATAGGTGATGGTATACCTCCTACCTTCAACACGAAACCACTTATTGCACGTTCAATTTCGAAAGAAAATATTTCAATCACGCAATACCGTTTAAATTATGATTAAATAGGTAATTGATATTGAACATACTCTTAACCAACATCGTAAATCACTTTCGTAATGGTCTATATCTCGTTATACTCGTATAGCTATTAGAATGCATATTGCATGTAAATAGTGATTTTGAACTCCATCTCCTTTATGTGATAGTTTCAAACTTTCAGAATTAGAAAATGATCTAATCTAGATCGCAAGATTCGCTGGTGTCATATGTGTGTAGTTGATATTTGTATATTTTTAGTGTTACATCATTTCAAAAAAATAAGAAAATAAGTAAAATTCGGAAAAATATTAAATTATTTGCGACAGTCACAAATAGATATGCATTAGCAGTATGCACATACATTTAAACAAATATGAATATTAGATATTTAATCAAAATCATCAACACAACTCTCCAAGTTAGAAAAACTCGTAAACGTCATATTTTTAACCCTTTTAATGTTCAGAAGCCAAATATTGGTCGTTTGTCATTGTTTAACTATTGTCTCTCCTAATTAGACAGTAGAGCTCTTAAATAGGCACATTTACGAGCTTTTTTAACTTGGAGAGTTATGTAATCACAATACAACCTGATACCACAGTTTAAATATTACTGATACTGAGCTGCAAATTGCAAAAAACATAAGAAAATTTGGATTTCGCGGGCTACCCAGGGCCCGTAGACAAAATTTCTTTCCGTTAGGCTAACAACTCACGATGCGGTTTTCACCCGCGTCCGGCTGCGGTTGCGGGCCTGCAGCTTCTGTAGAATGCAGATATATATGTAAAAAACAAAAACACATTTCACGGCGCTGTTTACGCTCGCGGTGTGCGCGGTTGTTTGCGGCTCCCGCTGTGGGCGCGGGTGCGGGCGAAAACCGCACCGTGAGCTCTTAGCCTTAGGGTTATCGCCAACTGAAAAACCAAGTTGTATAGAGATGACGTTTGCTTACCAGATGTCACGTGATGCAAATATGTCAACTGTATGTCTATTCTGTTACAATCTCCCTCAGTGAACACCTAGGTGAAGTGAGCTGTCATCCGTTCCGATGGTAGCGTTTGACAAAGCAGACGGACGGATGACAGTTCACTTCACCTAGGTGTTCACCTAGGGAGATTGTAATAGAATAGCACCGCTGCATACAATTTGATTATTCCGTTGGCGCTCACAGAAACGAGATTTTGTCTACAGGCCCTGGAGTGGGCGGTACGGGAGGGGTAACAGTTGTCACAAGATGACGTATCAGTGAGCTCTCGCATCACGTCATCACACCCCTCCGCAACGTGCAGCTACCTCAGGAACGGTCTCAATGCAGTCGGGCTATACCGTTAAACGGGGTGAATAGGGATGCAGGGGTGAATCGGGATGAAACTTTAAAGAGGATTTTAACGTTGAAATAATATTGTGAATTAATAGTTTGTTGACAAAAATGACTCAATAATAAATATTTTTTTCTAGTGTCCTTGTTGGCAACAAGCTATATTATTATTATTTGAATGTTAAAAACCTTTTTAAAGTTTTGTCCCGATTCACCCCTGCATCCCTATTTATCCCTGCATCCCTATTTACCCCTGCATCCCTATTTACCCCTGCATCCCTATTTACCCTTGCATCCCTATTCACCCCGTTATATCGTAATTGGCATCGTCAAAAAGGTAATTTTTTGACGTAAGAGAATAGATGCATTTCAATTGCGATCCTTGGTTTCGTTCACGATGTACGTTTGTACGAGTATCTAATAAAATAGTACTTACATCTGTGCATTTTAAACGTACAATAGCTGCTATGCTAAACAATGACTGTCTACCTACGAACCGTTACAAACAAAAATCGAGGATCGAGGATTGTACAAATGTTGTTTTTTTTAACGTACGGACTCTACGAACATTTTTGACTGATGTTTTAGCAACATGTGACCAACGAAAAAAGGAGAAAAGCTAAATAAGTTTATTTTAAAATGAATTTTAGTTTCTTTATTTTTAAGTAGTCTTGTATTTTTTAAAGTCCACATGCTTGTATAACTGCAAGCTTCGATGTGGAAGAGCTGCATGTTCATTCTAAATAAGTAGCTATTTATGTTTGTTTATCTACCTATGTTTCCTACCCTTCCTAGGGGTCACGGTCAAAGTCAGATTTCATTTGTTTCATAATAGGTACTGGTTTACCTTTACGATATTTTGACGTCCTCACTGTGCACGTACATTCCGTGTCAAAATAGGATACATAACACACACGCTCGTAACTTATGCTAGCACTTCACATGGTGTATTTGTGCAAATATTCGCCTTATTTGATAATACCAAATGGACTTTATTTTAGTCGTTATAGGGTCCATTTTGTATTATCCAAATAAGGCGAACATTTGTACAAATACGTCATGTAAAGTGCCGGCATTAGAGCAGAAATTGTTACCGTAGCCAAAATCGGTGAATATTGTTGACGCATTTTTTTTTCTTTCTTTTCTTTTTTATATTGATTGTATCTTTAGAAACCATTTTGAGTAGGTTACCTTCAGTATCGACATTGTTTTATAATTTACATGCTATACCATTGTTCTCTATTATCAAACCGGTCAATAATGCCTAACGGGCTATCTTTAACTTGTCGTGCAGATAAAATAAGTTGTTTGCGGTGAAAATTGAACACTGCTTTTATATTATCGACTGGATTCTAGTTCAGTTTCTATAAAATTGTTACCTACAGTACAATTTCCATACGGACGGAACTACAATGCCCTAGAAATGTGTTTAGATACCTACCTATAGTTATATAGATTCCGATAGCTTTCTATTGTGACTTTTTCAATTGTTCTTTCTAAATGTATCTTGGACATCATTAACATAGGTGAAGGAAAACATCGTGAGGAAACCTGGACTTAGTAGTAGTAGTATCACGGGCTGGTGTCCGCAACTCCACGTCTCAGCGCGTATTTTGCGTACAGGTGGGAAGTAAATCATTCGATCCACCCCAGCTCCCCAAGAAAGGCCAGCAGCGCCTTGACGTCGCTGGCGATCTCCCATACGTTACCTGGGTTACCGAAGTATTTTGCCCTGTATGAAGCGACCTCAGGGCAGTCCAGAAGCACATGGGCTGCTATCTCGTCCGCCCCCATGCAGGCTCTGTGACTCCTAGGACAAAAAGATGTTTATTGAAAGACCCATGGCCAGTTATGGCGGCTATGACCACACGCAGCTGTTGATTAGATAGTCGGAGGGCCTGCCTCGTGAAGCGGCCCTCAATCGCAGGAAGTGCCTCCATGGCCTGCCTCACTCGCCAAGTTCGGTCCACAGTCTTTGGTGTAGATCCTTGGTATGTTTTCTTACCATGGTGCGTTTCTTACCTGGACTTATAATTGATATAAGTCTGAAATCGCCAATCCGCCTTGAGCGCACGTGGTGATCAATGCTCGTGCCTTCTCTGTATGAGAAGAGGCCTTGCAGTGGGACAATTATAGGCTGGTATTATTATTATTATTCTCATAAACAAATATAACAACAGCCACGTGATATTGTCGGTAGACCATGAAATTTTTTTTTAAATGATTCAAGGTTTATTACTAAAAAATCAATAGTACTTGTGCCTAAGAGAAGTATTGTACACGGCTGAACAGAAAGGAGACGGCGGCGGTGGCGTCGGAGGTCAAACGCTGCGTTCTGTGCAGTTTCGTGCTAAGATCAAGGTGACTACTCAGATAACATCACAGCCACAAGCGACGCTACAAAAACCTTTTTACTCCTCTTTGTGTGGTGGTTCTGTACTAAAAAAACCCGTGAGATTCAGATTAAAAAACGCACAAAGAATTATGCAAACGAGTTGTTGTCCGTTTGTTAGGTGTTGTAGTCGAAATGAAATCAACATTATAATACAATTCCGACTTAGTGATTCACGCCCTACTGGCAAAACACCTAAAATGATGTCACTGGTGATGTAAATTAGTTTGTTGTGTATTTCATCACTTCCAGCGATGTATTCAAAGTGAAAAACACAATTTAGAACATTTATTACAACAATATTATATGGAATGCGGTTGCTTGTTTCATTGGGGCAAGAGAAACTTTAGCTAGTTTAGAAATATACTGGTTTAGGGCCAAAACCATATCCAGACTCATATTATAGATGCGAAAGTAACTCTGTCTGTTACGTTTTCTCGATGAAACGGCTGAATTAATTGTAATTAAATTTGGTATGAACATAACTTGAAGCTTGGGGAAGGACGTAGGCTACTTTTTAACCGACTTCAAAAAGGAGGAGGTTCTCAATTCGGTTGGTTTTTTTATGTATGTACATCGATTACTCCGAGATTTATGATCGGATTTCCGTTTCGTACTTAATTTCTATGATGAGAAGTAGGTACTAAAAAGCGAATCAAATTTTTTTTGACAAAAAAGACAACCGCCTTCAAAAAGTATAAAATAAAATTCAATTCGCAAGTCGGTGGCAATACATAACAACAAGCAAAACCAAAGCCGCCGACTTGCGAATTGAATGTTATTTTATACTTTTTGAAGACGGTTGTCTTTTTGTCAAAAATTTTTTGTTCCGCGACTTCGTATACAGCCGCGATATATGTAACATTCACGCGGACGAAGTCGCGGGCGAAAGTTAGTACAAAATAATGTGCGAATAGGTACGCATGATAAAGTTTGTTTCTATTTATTGACTTCTAGTCTCATGTCTAATCCACATTAGGATATAAATGAAAGAATTTAATTAATCGGAAACGGCGGTACCCAAAAAGGACTGAACTACGGTTAGTGCTGGCACGCTGCATGCGTCGCGCCAATTCTCCTGACATTTACTTCACGACTAAGTTTACTTTGGTAAACGTAAGATAACATCAAACTGCCGCTGATATTACGCTAGATATATGTGTCCGTTGCAATGGGTTGCAATACTAGAATGGACCATCGCCCGTAGATATAGAACTTCCCGCTTTTCATCTCGAATAAGGTTATATGACCATCAACGTTACCATTTATGGATCTTTTGCCCACCTTATTATACTAGGTAAAACGTTGTGCTACATGGATTGTGCAAACCAGCTAGTTTCGTAGAAATACAAGTTGAAAAGGAAAAAGTTATATGGAAAGTAGACATTAGTCAGTATTTCTGTCCATGGCAATAAAATTAACAGAAAACATTCGAGAGACATAGCAAACCACACTTTATAGATGCAGTTTCATAACAAAACATTTCAATGATGAACATAAACCCGAATTACGTAGTTCAGACAATTCGCCTAACCCTGATGGAGTTAACAATCGACTATTATTTAATCAATCGGTGAATCGATTTGTAACAACTAATTGGAATGATGAGGACCAGTCGCTCTTGACAATAGCTTGCAGAGTGGGACTGATGCGGGTTGATTTGGAAAGTTCTTTGCTTTACACTAGCTTTTACACTAGCCTCTGCCCGCGACTTCGTCCGCATTGAAGTCTAATAAACTACAAAAGTTCGAAGTACTCGACCCTTTCCATAGAAAAATGTGCGGAAATTGCGGAGGTTCTTGCGATGGCTGCGGTGAATGCTGCTGCCCTTGCATCACAGTCTACACCTGCTGTACGAAGATCTAGTGTTTCCCAAGTGGCGCCGATTCGCGACAGACATGTCGTCTCCCGCTGAAGATGGCGCACAGAGGCTTTCGATGTTTTTGTCTTCGAAGTTTGCTCGCAGTGCCGTTTTGTGGAAATAAACGACTATAAATAAATAAATAAACGACGAAACACAGCCTCAGCAATAGTGTAGTTTCCATCAGTGAAAGATTTTTTGTAATCGGATGAGGAGTTTAAATAATACATCCTACATTCATACGTACAACTTTACCTCCATAGAATATTAGTTCAGATAGGCCAATTTGCTAGTTGCATTGTCTGTGGGTAAATGTGAAGGTATTCCCACAGACCTACTGTATTTTATGCAGAATCAAAATGGTACTACACCAGACGATGATCTTTCTATCGTCCCAAATAACATTCTAAAAATATATAATTTAACTGATTAACTTTCGAAAACGATAAATAATTTGTTAATACGGGGATAAAATGGAAACGCTAAATAGTAGCTTTAATTTGAACAAGTCTGTAACGTAAGGTCTTTGGACCTAAGGTGAAACCCTGCGGGACGCCTTTATAGTGTACTTTCTGCATACTGCAGCGAATGTATTTTAACTGGTTTTCACAACAGTCTGCAAGCATTGGAATTAAAATGTTTTCTGTATTTGAATGAATGTATTTAAATCCTTATGGCCTTTCTAGAGAAAGTAAAACATGCTGAGAATAAAATATCGTGTTAAATGTGTTTTTTTAAAGTGATATTTTACTTTGAACCCAATTTTTATTTAACGTAGTAGATGTCCTAGTATTGAAATTAATAAATGCTAACATGAAGAAGAGCTCAATAGAGATTCTTATTTCTTTGTAAGTTATATTTTTTATTATGAGTCTAAACGACATTAATCAAAAATATTGACGTGCTCGACCTCAATTAAGTAAATATACTCCAATATGAACTAGTAACATTTCAGCTATGGGAAATGAATAGACATAATGTTTTTTTTTTAATAATCTAATAATTGTTACGTAATAGGTACATAAAGAAACTGTGGAATCTCTATCTATACATTCTTAATTCAAGCGATTGTATTGCATCTGTTTATTATAAAAAACACATAGATGAAGTAATACTAGACATTATAAATGAAACTAGGCATATATTAAAACAAATTAGTCATAAAGTGAAGATTTTTGCTGTTTTTAGTTTCGAATGTACGATTGAAACGGGGAAAGTTCGTGACAATAAGTGTTAAGAAACTCTTGTCTATTATTTTCACTGTGGACTTACACCAAGTAATATATAATTAAGTAGTAATAGTGATTTGACACGGAAACGGCATATATTATGTACTTATTAGGTACGGCAGAACATGTGGGATGGTATTGTTATTATGATTGCGTATAATATACGCAATATAGGTAATATTATTACCTAAAATTATTAGTGAATAGCTGAAATTCATTGCGTGTCGTATACCTATTCAATTTATACGAAATAAAATGTTGTTATTTTATGTTATCGATGTGAATGAACTTTTTTACTGGAATCTAAACGTTATCCATTTCGTAATAGAGTCACGCACTTACCTCGAATTTCTTACTATTTCTATCGGAATTTGATAATGCTGAAATTACGAAATTGTCTCTCCGAAACACTTTTTAACGTCACATTAGATGGGTACACAAGTGCAATTTCAGACAACACCTAAGTTAATCCGTAAATAAACATGCGATAATCTTATCTGGTGCTTATCTGCAGAATGCGGCAGGTCGGGGCGGTGGGGGGCGTTCCGTTAGCCGCGACCAAGCCACAGCTGATTTCACATGTGCCTAACCGCGACACCGCGCGCTCGCTGTGCGTTTCTCTCGCGTGAAAATGCCGGCAACTTAATACTTCGAACAATAAAGTTATAAATAATTCCGAAAGTGAATGTGTTATTGATACCTTTGTATGGACCATTAATAAGCCTCATAAGGATACTAACGGATTTGCCGTTGCTATATTGTTTTTAGCGGGTAAGTTAAAATTGTTTTTATTTTTTACAACATTTTCGATGATTCAGAATATTGCGAGGTCTGTTATCGCTAGATATTCTCTTATGCATTTTATTTTTTTTCGGTACCTACTTTTAACCTACTGCAGATAACTTTTATCTAAATATAGTGGCTACTTGATTTTTAAAATATTAATTAGAATTTAAATATTGTGAAATTATTTTTCACTTTTTAGAAATTTTATAACAGAATAGTCTACTTATTTTGATATTCAATTATTGAAAATCTGAATGCAAATCATTTTGCAACTCTAACCAGATTTTAAATGCATGATATCAATACATAAATAATTAAAGCCACTCAAATATAGAAAATAAATAGCTTAATGATATAACGCCATACCATTAAATGAAATGAAAATAATGGAGATTTTATCAAAGTTTTAATCATCAGTTTTCATAAGTATTATTATTATAATTATTAAAATTATTGTTTTAATTGAGTAATAAAAGTCTCAAGCCGCATTTGAAGTTGTAAAGTGAACAATCAAGTTTTAATTTTATAGAAGAACGGCTTAAAAATTAAATTAAACTTAATAATAATAATAATAGGAGGGTTCAGGTCTGGGCTATCGGTTGAGAAGAGGAGGTCAGGTTATATCTCACCTCCTTTACATGGATGATCTGAAACTCTTTGCCCCCAACAATTTGCGACTGATGGAGCTACTGAAAGTAACAGAAAATTTCAGTAGCGCCATCAGGATGGAATTTGGTGTGGACAAATGTGCAGTCATGCATGTGAAGCGAGGGGAGATTATGGAATCCGTGGGAACCCAACTCTCGGATTCCATACGTCTTAGATCCCTCTCCTCAACCGAAACCTACAAGTACTTGGGTATGTCGGAAGCGTTAGGCATCAATGCTGCCGACATGAAACAATCGTTGAAGGAGCGCTTCTTTGGCCGCCTGAATAAAGTGCTAAATAGTCTTTTATCAGGCGGAAACAAGGTGCGCGCCTTCAACGGATGGGTCATGCCGGTTTTGATGTACTCTTTCGGCATACTCAAGTGGACTCAGACGGAACTTGACGCCCTGGATAGGAGGGTCCGTACATTGCTGACCGCAAATCGGATGCATCACCCACGGTCATCGGTAATGAGACTGTATATCCCACGGAAGTGCGGAGGCCGAGGCTTTCTTAATGCTAAGTCCCTGCACAACCGTGAGGTATGCAGTCTCAGGGAGTACTTCCTTAAAACCGACGTGGGTATGCACCGAGATGTGGTCTCAGTGGACAAGGGCCTCACCCCGCTCTCCTTAGCGAACGAGAACTGGCGCAAACCTGTAGTACTCGATACTAATGACCGCAAGGAGGTATGGCAGAGCAAGGAGCTTCACGGGCGCTTCTACCGGGCCCTACATGGGCCTGATGTAGACTTCTTGGAGTCCGTATCCTGGCTGCGTTTTGGTGACCTGTTTGGGGAAACCGAAGGTTTTGTCTGTGCGATTATGGATGAAGTTATGATGACGAACAACTACCGGAGGTATATTGTGAAGGACGGCACGGTTGACATTTGTCGGGCATGCCACCGGCCGGGTGAATCAATCCGACACATTATCTCTGGGTGCTCTCGTCTAGCTAACGGAGACTACTTGCATAGACACAACCTTGTAGCTAGGATTATCCACCAGCAACTTGCTCTAAAGTATAGGCTTGTGGAGTCGGAAGTACCGTACTACAGGTATGTGCCCGACCCAGTTCTCGAAAATGGCAATATCACGTTGTATTGGGATCGATCTATCATCACTGACAGGACTATTGTTGCCAATAAGCCTGATATAGTGGTGATAGATCGATTAGAGCGTCGCGCAATGATTGTTGATATAGCGGTTCCGCATGACGAGAACCTCGTGAAAACCGAGAAAGATAAACAAATTAAGTATCTTGACTTGGCTCGCGAGGTTGTCGACATGTGGGATGTGAATACAGCAGTCATTGTGCCGATAGTCGTTACGGCCAATGGACTCATTTCCAAGAGCCTCGACCAACACCTAAGGAGGCTCTCGTTAGGCAGCTGGATCAAGGGGTTGATACAGAAAGCGGTACTCCTGGACACGGCGCGTATAGTCAGGAGATTCCTCTCTCAGGAGCCCTGACCACCGGTAGCTTGGACCCTGTTCCCGATACCAGTGGGCTACTATTTTTTATATTTTTAAATGTTTTTATTTCTTTTTACTAATATTTAAAAATATATTATAATATGTAAACAAATGAATAAATGTGAATAATAATAATAATAATAATATGTGGGGACATTTTCACACACGGCCATCTGACCCCAAACTAGGGAGACCCTGTACTATAGGTGTCAGACGGCTGATATACATACACAAATACGTTTTTTTTTGTAAATACATACATATATAGATAAACAACACCCAGACACAAGGCAAACACAAGTGCTCATCACACAAATGTTTACCCTGGGCGGGAATCGAACCCGCAACACACTGCGCAGCAGTCGATCGCTCAGCCACTGCGCCAATCGTGTCGTAATTAATTTAACTTTGGAGAATCATACACACTTGGATATATTCAAAAGAAATAAAATCTACATGATAATCTGGATGAGGTTTATTGTAAACATGTAATAAAGAATATGAGCTTATGTTTAATTGGGCGACTTTATATATATTTAGGATAAAATATTATATTTTTTCGTGTCAAATTTAAATTATAATGAAATTAATTGAAAATAATACCTATATTTAGTCCAAAAACAATATTAATCAAAAAATATTATCCTACTAATACTATAGAAGTGAAAGTTTGAAACTCAATCACGCGTAAACCGTTGAACAGATTTGTATGAAAATTGGCACAAACGTAGACCATTTCCTGGATTGATACATAGGATACTTTTTATCCCGGTAATGTGTTCCCTTGGGATAATCGTTCTTTTACGCGGGCGAAGCCGCGGGCAGAAGCTAGTATTTTATATTTATGATTAGGTATACCAGGGGTCCTGGCAGACGTTGTCCCGCCCTTAAAATAAAAAAGTCCAACAACTTGACTGCAGCGCCACCTACCGGGTCCAATTGTGAATCTAAACTATTCTCGAATCCACTGGAACACACACAAAAAATTTCATCAAAATCGGTACAGCCGTTTAGGAGGAGTTCACTTTCATACACACGCACAGAAGATTTTTATATAAAAAATAACAAGCTTTTGCCCGCGACTACGTCCGCGTGAGTTTTGTTTATAGAAAAATGTAGCCTATAGCACTCAGGGATAATGTAGCTTCCTAAAAGTAAAAGAATTTACAGAATCTGACCAGTAGTTCCGGAGATTAGCCCGAACAAACACAAATATAACTTCAATTTATAATATAATATGTGATATACATAAATTAACATGCTTAATTCATTGCGAATCAACTGACGTCCAGTTGACGTAAGATTCCTCCCATTTTTCAAAGTAATTATAATATAATAGTTGTAGTGTTTTGACCTTTTGACCGCCACAGTCATGTTTAAATGACAAAACCAAAATGGGCCAGCACGTCACGGTCACGACTACATGATAGACTTCTGTACGTTATTTTCTATAACTCTGGCGGTAATATCTGGTCTGGTGGTAATATGTAGACGGATCTGCAAAATTGATTTTATGTTCGAAAGGGGTTTATTCCAAAATGGACCCATATAAATTTTACCAAAATTGATCCAGCCTTTTTTGAGAAAAACAAAAAAATCCCAAAAAAATACTTAGATGACGTTTTAGTTTCTTCAATCTTTAGAGGACTTACAATCTCTGTTTTAATTGTGTCGCCGTTTCTTAATAGATTTGGATGTTAGGCAATACTAAAAAGTGAAAAATATAAGGTTTTTTTCGTCGGTGGCAATACAAAACAACAAACACAACAAAGCCACCGCCATCGACTTCCGAAACTAAAGTAATGTGTGTTCTGTGCTAAAGTAATTTATCACTTTTTAGTTTATGAAGGCGGTTTTCATTTTTTTTTTTAAATATATATATGTATATATATATATTTATTTATTTATTTATCTTTTTTCCGAGTAAAAATTCCAAGGTTGTAGCCGAGGGCACGTTTTTGCTTTTTTCTAAATCATAATGTTAAGCAAGGAAATGTCTAAAAGGTTGGTTGACACTTCCCGTGATCCAGGAGCTGGTTTTTACCTCGGTCAGAGGTTAAGCAATGTCGCAGACACAGACATTCCCAGATGACGGCGATTGGAGGAATTTGTTGATGCCTTAAAGTATTAATTTTTTAGTGTAATAGCTTATGGGTTTTACTTTTGTTAAGCATAAGTTTGGGAAGTACAAACGCCAGCACATCAAGCTGCTACAATCTGTCACATTTCTTTAATCGATTTTCAACTTTACGGTTAAAAGGACGACACGGTTGGCGCAGTGGCTGAGCGATCGACTGCTGCGCAGCGTGTTGCGGGTTCGATTCCCGCCCAGGGTAAACATTTATGTGATGAGCATTTGTGTTTGACTTGTGTCTGGGTGTTGTTTATCTATATATGTATGTATTTACAAAAAAAAAATGTATTTGTGTATGTATATCAGCTGTCTGACACCTATAGTACAGGGTCTCCCTAGTTTGGGGTCAGATGGCCGTGTGTGAAAATGTCCCCCACATATTGTTATTATTATTAAAAAAATTTCAACATTGATTGGGAAAATGTGACAGTTTCGGGTAGGTTGACCTGCTGGCGTCTGTACATTGACCTGTTATTGTTAGATAGTTGTGTAAAACATTTGGTAATTAGTTTGACGTGGGTACTAAGATAATTTAATTATTGAGAGATTTTGGGTTGACTCGTTTGCCAGAGCTAAGCTGAATACTATAATATTAAGTACTTAGCTACCTTTAAAAACAAATATTAGATAACGATTTCCCTTGAGGCTTCATTAGCATAATGATTGGTTTTTCTGCGAATTTGCGACTTAAGTGTGTTAAAAACAGCCGATTATGAATGTTTATTGCCCTTATTTATGTAGGAAGAAAAAGTTCCAAGATTGGATATACAGTTCTAGTTTACTTTCCATTATAATATTGATTGGAAACTTTATTTTTTTATAATATACTTTTTCTTTTACTATAGGTAAGTAGTTAGGTGCAATATTAGGGATCATAAATATTCACTACCCGGTAGTGTATAGTGTAGTATGGTTTTGAATTGTATTCAAGTAGGTACTTACCTAATAAATATATAGGTACCTAATAAGGTATTGAGTACCTACCTATCTAATATTTCAATTTGCTAATTTTATTTACAATACAGTTTTCATGGAAAAGGTGAATTCATTATTTTTTAGTTAAAATGTAATTGTGTTATATAGAAAAAAAACATTTTATACAGTTTAAATTAAAGCCGATGAAAACTTATAATTCATAGTAACCTGCTGAATAATGATATTTCTTTCACCATGTACCTACTTACTTATTTAAACCACACTGAAATAGTTTTTTTTTGCTACTTATATTGTTTTTATTTAAGGGCGCGTATTCGATTTAGCGCAACTCAAAACCTAAACTAATGCTAGAACGGCGTAGCAGCATTGACACACACTAGTACAATACAATGGTCTGAGAAAAATACGCACGAAATAAGCACGAATCATTGAAATTGATCGGCAAACGAGAGCGCGCGAGGTTTTACAGTACTTTTTAAAATGATTGCCTGAAATAAATGAGTTCGTACAAGGAACTGAAAATAAATGTGTATATTGAACATAACCTTTATTTTATGAAAATAAAGGTAAAATAATGGTTGTATTCGTCCTGAGAATTAACGCTGACGTCTATTTTCGTAAAACGCTATGAAAGGATTGTCTTCGCTTTAAAAAACCATAATTAAAAATTATAGTTTTACTTTGTAGTTCCCTAAATCAAGACTTAATCTTTCTAAAACTGTAATTGTCTCAAAATAATCTGCGCACACATCTTTACGATATTGCGATATTTAGGGCAAAACGCGAAAACATGAAGTTTTCGTTACGAATCGAATACCTACGCGCTCTTAACACTAACTAACAAGAATATATGTCACAGTCAAAACTGTTAACCAGTCAAAACTACTTTTGACTACAAAAATCAGTCAAAACTACTATTAAACAGTTTCAATTTATCGTTAATACCTATTTAGAAACCCATTAGGTTGGTAGGTTTTTCTTTGTGATCCTTTTAAAACTTTGGTTTTGTAGTGATTCTTATAACTAAGGCGTTCCGTATTTTTGATTTTGTAACGCAAACGCGTTTTATCTTAAGGCTTGTATACATGCCAATAACCTTGAGCATTTAGCCTGTACTGAATTTGTGGTCCAGTGCGGGGGTGATGTAGACGCAGTCTTTAATCGGACACATTTTTAATTTATTGTAATAAAAATAATACATATTTGTAAAAAGTAACAAAACCAAATCATTTTCCTTTGTATTGCAAAGCAGTACTTAGGTGTTTTTTTATACTCTTTTGATAAGAAATTTAGGAGTAAAATGGTTTCATCTCAATGATTTGGAGGTGATTTGACATTTTTTTCTTATTATATGATACCGATAGAAAAATTGTGGCTAAACCAAATTACGTATCATATCATGTAGATTACTAACAATTTTTTTTAGATGTAATTTCTCTGTAAATGCCGACGAAAAGTTGCGTCATCTGCATGCTTCTTTCAAGCTTTTTTCGAGAGAGCAGCCTTAATAAGAGTTTTGACAGAACCCAGTCAAAAGTAGTTTTGACTGGTTAAGAGTTTTGACTGTAACATATACACCACACTAGCGAATTTTCCTTATTTATATCGCAATTTAAAAAGTGCACGTTCATTAACTTCTTCGTGGACTGTAGAAAGAAACACAAATACACCAGTAAATAAAAGTGAAGTGTCTGTTTGTAATGTGTAAATAACAGCTTCTACTAAATGCCAAGATTTTTATTTTTATTTTTCATCTGTGATCAGCCATTGGGCTATAATCAGCTCTGTTCGCATACAATGTTGTAGCAATTAGAGTTTGACGCATCCTGTGACACGTCTACTCATTACAATAGGGTATTTTACCAAAAAAATCTAATTAGTCCGTCAGTTAGATTATCGAAAAATATACGATACGTATTTTTTGTTTTATCAAATCAATAAAAACTGACGAAGATAAAACGCATCAAAGATCATGGGTGGGGGTTTGTGACGTCACTTCGCCAATAAAAGTGTACTGACATAGTGATGTCACACGAGTTTTCGACGCACTGTATCGTCTTCATTTTTTGTTTACGTTAAAAAAGAGAAAAACACGTGTCCAATATTTTTTGGAATCTATCTGACGGACTAATTAGATTTTTTTGGTAAAATACCCTATTTGTAACCGACAATCACGCGGACGAAGTCGCGGGCATCAGCTAGTCTCACAATAAAATAAAATACGTGTTTTGGTAAAGTTATCCTTATTCCCAGTGCAATTAAGTTACTTCTCTTAAATAAAGAGTATCCAACAAACAAATGGTTACATTCAATTATGACGCGAAAAGAAAACTGTAAAAAATACATAAAGAAAGACGATAAAGACCAATTTAGTTGATTGCACCAACATTACTGCAAAACGTGATAAATTGGCATAGGTAGACGTGGTGAGAACATTCGTTTCAATGCTCCACAATCGTTTTCAAATGGCGATTGATTAAAGTTTGTTAGTGTTTATACACACGTAGACGACCTTGATCCCAGTAATAAATAAGAGATAAGTGTAATTTACAGAGTCTTCGACGTTAGCACGTATGAGTTGCGTAAACAAATAATTGCCGTTATAAGAACCGCATCGGAGTGTAGCAGATACAGGGCTGTCGAGCACAATGTTTCCAATAATATTTGCAACATCAATGCAATGCTAATCTTATTATCGAAACATCATGAAATCGCAATTCGTTTTCTGAGCGTTAAGTTTACATGTATGATATGAAGATTGCCATGAAAGGAATGTATTTTGAAAAGAACTGTTACAGATTACAGTATGATGGTCATATAGGTACTTCAATATTACTCAGTACCTAAGTTGCAAAAGATAAGTTACATCATTTGGCCAGATTTCAAACAAAATTCTGCAATACCTAGACTTAATGCAACCCTGGCATTCTCTAGATTCTTCTACGTACATCGCGTTCAGGAGATCACTAAACTCGAACAAACCGATACAATTGAATGCTCATCCCACTTTTTACGTCCCGCACGTTACCATATGTGGGAGTGCTTTGTATAATAAATCATTGTGCCGTTTTCGCATGATTTCATATAAAACAACCACGGTATTGTTCGATCAACTGGTGCATTTGTGCCGGAAACGCAACGAGAGCATTTCATTTGTTCACGATGCTACAGTATTTATTGCGTTATTATTGTCAAATGAAACCACTTACGTTTCACAAACATGAATGTGTTTGGACGAACATTATGTGGGTGTCAGTACTTACCAGATAGTTTATTTGCTCACTTTGGAATGCGGTTTTTGTTTGTTTACCTACTAATGTCGCGACAACCAAAAAGTGGTGTTTTTGCAATTATGGTACTGTTATTTGTCGGAGAAAAGGCTTTTATTTAAACAAATTTTTTGTCAATTTGTTGAACAATCGCAGCGACGAGCATTAGTGACGGCTCGTGAGTCGTGGTTAAAACGCAGGTGAGATTCTTCCGGATCTAATTGTGAAATGGCGACAGGCCGTCGTCATCGCTCGCTACGTGTTCGCACTCAATGGGGAACATTTCAATTTGTTTCATATTTCGCTTGGCATAGTCAAGTTATTAATTCGACTATTGGTCGCGGTCGGAAAGTGTGACGCCGTCGATACGTCACGCCGGTTGTCAATCAGAACGGACGGAGTGATGCGCTTACAATTGCATGATATCGACCCGGTTCTCGACAGATTTCACTACGGCTCGACAGATTAAAACAACAGTTCGTTCAGTGTCGAAACCTGTGCTGCGCTGGTATAGTTTGGCCTTAAGTTACAAAGTTTCCGTGATACCAACCTATAAATTCTTGCAATAGTTTCACCTGTTATATTTTCTGCTAAACATGAAAACGCTTTTAAAGTACAGCTTTCACATTGGAAGCAGAATGTTAACTACAATAAGCAGTTAGAATCCTTTAATTGGGTATCAAGGTTACTGGGAAGAGAATGTGGATCAAACAAAAAAGACTAGACTGAAATGCAAAAAGTATCGAAGTTTTAATTAGAATTCGCAAACTTAAAGTTTGCTACGGAACCACAGTTCTTTATCATTTGCACTCAAGGGGGCTATTGTCATGGAGATCACCGTGAACACAGTTCAAGCGAGTCATTAGCTGCTAATCTTTGAGTTGACATACAAAAACTAACTTGTACCTACATTTTTGTCCAAATTAAGGTCATTGTACAGTTTCACGTATGGCTAATGCAAATTACTAATTGATGATCCTACTTGTTTTCATCTTAGTTACGCATTCAATAACCTCTTCAGTTAACGGTGATAATATTACAAAGTAACTTCTTCTTTTAACTTTGCAAGGTAATTAGTAATAAGATTTATTGTTCTCATGTACCTAAGTGACGAATGTCTTAATGAGAAATAAAGTTCTCTAAACCGAACTTTGAAAATTGGCCCATAAAACTTCTATAAAGTTCAGCAAAGAATTTGTCTTAAATGTGAAGGAAATAGAAACCAACAGATTTTATTCATGTTGCCTTTATTTCATTTAGGTTCTCTAACGGTTAAATTAATGTCAAATGAATATTCTTTATGTAACGTAAAAACTTAATGTGTTGTAAGGTTTGTAAACTAATTGAACACTTTACTGTACCTTCCATTCAATTAGAATTCTAGATTATTCTGGGATCTATTCGTGTTTATGGCGGCCATCTTGTGCCTCTTTGGATGGTTAGCACGATAGGTTCAATAAATTGAAAATACCGCGAATCACACAAAGACCATTACTTCTAAAGAATTACGAGAGGAATTAACGGAAATTGAAGACACTGACGCCATTATTGTACAATTGAAATTGATTGTCGATGATGCTCAGTTCAATAAATGGTTGAATGGTGACCACAGAATCACGATCGCTATGGTTTCTAATTTATGGAATCGATCTGTAGCCCCACTGATAAATACAGTTTTGTGCAGATTCCGATTGAACGCCATTGCGATTGTCGATTAACAAGATATCATCAGCAGTACTACACAAAACCGGCAAAGAGCGAGTCTGACTAGCACACGAAAGGTTCCGTTAAAAAACACTTCTTGTCCGAACCCCTTCAATGTTTAACTTTTTTTTTGTTAGCATGTTTTGTCCCACACCTGGGCAAATGCGTCCTTCCATGCCTTTCATTTTTCCCTATCCTGGGCTTCATCCCACCAGTTTTGGAGTTTTTTAGTTTCCGTCTAGTTCGTCCCGCCATGTCCTTTATGGACTGTCTCAGTGCACCAGTTCTGAGTCGTCTGGGCCCACAGTTTATCCGGCATGCGGCAGACATGTCCCAGTCCCATTTAAGTTAAGCAGCCTGAACTGAGCCTATTGAACTTTATTTTATTTTTATTTGTGCGGCTAGCGGCTATAGTAATACACACTCTGTGAACATTTCAAGTGTCTATCTATTACGGTTTAAAATATATAGCCTTGTGGCAGACGAACGGACCGATGGATAGACAGACAGCAGAGTCTTAGTATTATGGTCCCGTTTGGCACCGGAACCCTAAAAACTGACTAATAAACAGATAAATCGATCACTTTATTCGTTTCCGTGGTGGAAGTTATCAACTTAATACAATTAAAAGACTCAATTTTGTTTAACATCCATTACAAAAAAATTAGTTAGTCTTGTGATTTATGTATCTAGTTTTAAGTTATTTTAATTATTAAATAATTGTTCAACAATACCTAGTTCTTACGAAACACGATGTACACAGAAATTCTCAGTTGCAGTGCTGCCTACCTGTGTTAGAACCGCGTGAAGTCGTATAAATTGGCGCAATGCAATGATATTCTATCATTGGCGCAATGTTATACCAATGCATACGCATTTCTACCTGAAATGCTACAGTCAACTTACCCCGAGGCATGGTAAAATTGCAGATGTTTTTATTTTCTTTTTACTCTCATACCAGCCGATTCTAATTTCTTACCGATAGAAACTCAATCGATTTGTGAATCGATCGTTATATTTTATGATCGTGTAACGAACCTCCATGATTTTTTATGATTGTGTAACGGATACAAAAACAGGAGGTTCGATGAGTATGGAATATGAACCTACATTGGTAAATATGTACTACACCAGTCTATTTTTTCATTAATGGAAACGTAAGTATTGTTACACATTATAGATTGAGAACAACGGATTAACTCACTGTGCTGCCGGGTTCGTCCGACTAGTTTCGCTACCCCCGTCACCACTGCAGTTATCCGCGCGGGCGCAACTCGCGGCCGCGCGCTATGTCCGCAGGAACGCGACGGGCGGTGTGTCATCCTATGGAACTCCTTGAGAAAGGTGACCGTATGCCATCGAAACTAGTCGGACGAACCCGACAACACAGTAAGTTAAGAAATGAAGACGTGAGGGCCTCACGTCTTCATTTCTAAATTAGAACAGTTTATCTCAATCAAATAAGGTTGGATACGATGAAACTAGCCAGTTTGGTACATTGTAGATTGAGAACGACGGATTAACTTACTGTGTTGTCGGGTTCGTCCGACTAGTTTCGATGGCATACGGTCACCTTTCTCACGAGGTGGACCTCGTGAGCTGACAAGACGGTTAAGCTTAAAATATAATAATTAGACCCCATATAGGTACGATATGTCTGCAGACAGACCACAGTAGATGGAGCAGAGACGTTTTAGAATGGAGACTGGGTTTGGGCAAGCATAGTGTGGGACGCCCTGCGGCACGATGGACCGACGATTTGAAGAAGGTGGCTGGTATCGACGTTTGCTGACTGCCGGTTGGTTGGCGATCTATAGGAGCTTCTGTTCAGCAGTGGACAGCAATAGGCCGATATTATTATAATATCGAGGAAAATTGTGTTTCAATCGAGTCGATTGAACCCCGATACCGTAATCTGACATCACAGTGGTAACAGTACATATTTACCAACTCTAAGACTTTTACACTCACATTACCATGTTGGATCAAGTAAATGAGGTTTCTAGACGTATTAGGAATTATTTCTACATTACACATCTGCATATAATCAGAAAACCTCAATTCGCAGTATTAGCACCCAGAAGCAATCATCAAGCGGTTGCGTTAATATCTATGAGGAAACGACATGTAACAAATTTTCAACAGATTTCCTTTCTAAAGTTGCATAGATAAAGAATAAAAAGTAAAAAAAAAGACTTTTTCAATTACAGCTGCGCAGAATATTCAAATGACTTATACAAACGTTTTGTTCCTATTCATTTGTTTTCCAATGATGTAATAGGTTTATATTGCAAACAGTGTTCAATTTTGACCTATTGAATAATTGGTAAATATACAATTTCATTTAAAGGTGAGTCGGGATCTAAACACTGCTTAACATGCTTCGATTAAAAAATTATGTGTGCGCATGCGCATCGTTAAATTCTCACTTGTGTAGATTCAGTTATAGCAACTTGCACACCTACGGTATGGTTGACTGGTATACATGCACTGAATACTATGGACATAGAACAATAACGAGACAACAATCGAGCGTTGGGAACTGTCATTGAGGCGGAGCGTGGTAGGTGGTGGTACGAACGAATCCGGCTAGAGGGGAACGTTTGTCTTTGTAATTCTACCATCGATCGATCGTCGATCGACAATCGATCGACAATCGATCGGGTAGAAACTATCGATCAACGTCGACTAATCCATTCTACCATTGATCGATGCCGTCGATCGATGATCGATCGATTAGTCTGGTAACACCCTAAGAGTAAAGTAACTAATCTATAACTATGCACTAATATTGACGAATATAGATATTATACTTTACCCTTAGGGTGTTACTACACCAATCGATCGATCTTCGATGGATGTCATCGGTTGACATCGATCGACGTTGATCGATTGGTGTGGTAGTTTTGGCTGATCGACGGATACCGTTCGACTAACTAATCGATCGATTGCCGCTCGATGGCGTCGGTCGACGTTGATCGATTAACTCTGGCTATAATCCATCACTAATAATAATCAAGCAGCTCGATCGACGTCGACTAATCCATTATCAATCGATCGTTCGTCGATCGACGATCGATCGATTGGTGTGGTAGAAACTATCGATCAACGTCGACTAATCCATTCTACCATCGATCGATGATCGATCGATTGGTCTGGTAACACCCTAAGAGTATAGTAACTAATCTATACCTATGCTCTAATATTGACGACACGGTTAACGCAGTGGCTGAGTATTTGCTGTAACGCCGCTTGTCGCAGGTTTGATCCCCGCACGGAACAAATATTTGTATGGCCTACAGTTGTTTCGGGTCTGGCTGTTCGTCTAAGTAAGTTTATATGCCTTTAATTGGACAACTCGTATCTGCCATGGCTTTTATCTTGATTCTTTTATATTTTGTATTGCTAGATTAGCTTTATTGTTTTCACATATTGAAGCAAGAGCAACAAGAATAATGTAACCAGTATTATGTAAAAACTTGATTTTAAAAGAGTGTCCGTGGAGTTTCTTGCTCGTTCTTCTCCATAGAGACCTACCTACGTTTTGAAACGAGCAACTAGCTTCAACTTTCTGACTAACTGACCGACTTCTTGACAATTCAAAAGGGCCTGTAAATGGTTTAATTGAAATAAATGCTTTGACTTTGACTTGACTATGTTTGTAAACGCACCCACGATACAGGAGAAGTTCCTAGTGAGGAGAGCACCGTTTTTTTTTTAAAAAAAAACCTAATCATTGACTGTACCTAATAAATTCGTTTCAGTAAATTGACTTATAGTGTCGCTTAGAAGTACCTAGTGCGTAAAATATTTGTTGTATCTACTTCTTCATTAATTACTAATTAACCACGTGGAAGAGATCTTAATTAAAACATTTAAGACGTATTTATCTCCTAGAATTTTTCACATCGTTTATCATTCGTCGTTATGAATTTAAATTAAAATTAATTATGCAAGACAATTAAACCTCCAACAAATATGCTATTTCATTTTTAAATTAAGTTATTTTTCTGTGTACCTTTTTTTTAGGAGTTGTCTGTTTTATTATCTATTTAGGTATATCTATAGTAATATAATAAAGCTGACGAGTTTGTTTGTTTGGGTGATGCCCGATCGCCCCAAGTTCCAAGTTCCCCAAAATGATTTTTCATACATTCATTCCCGTCCCCGACTGTAAAATGAATTACTTTGTAAAGTTCACACTTGACCATTTCACGTACTGACGTCTCCAAAAGTGTTACAATAAAATCAGCTAGTTACATTTAAGCTTATTTTAGAAGATCTCAAATTATAATTTTTACTATGTGTTTAGATTGTTTCGAAATATAATTATCCAGCGGGTGGGGAAAACTGTAGTGTAAAGGAAGAATTTAGATTGTGTTGGAGGCATCTAGCAAGCAATCCTTTAGCTCGGGAAAATTGTAAGTAAACACATCATGTAGACTATAAATCACAATATTTGATATTTCCCTCTCATTCGCACTTATAAACACCACAATTGATGAGCGCTTACTTACTTGTTATTGATATACAGAACAACGTCGTTTGTGTCTATCACTTCGCAATATTGGATAATGTTAATAATATTTAATGAATTAAGCGTAAATTGCAACGCAAATACATATTACATTTTTCCCCTATTGATTCTCTAAAGTAATAACTAATAACATTAAACAATACGTACGTAAGCATTGATTCAGTGACTGTACCATTCTAGATTTCGGTCAAGCCAGAGTCGTACAATTTTAGTAATTAATAAAATTTTTGGGGAACTTGGGGCGATCGGGCATCACCCGTTTGTTTGTTAGAATGCGCTAATCTCGGGAACTGCTGTTCCGATTTAGAAAATTCTTTGGCTAATTTGAAGCTAAGCTATAGACTATAATTTATTTTCTAAAAATTAGGAGTCCTTAAGAAAATTGGGGTAATTGTGATAGTTAAAAAATAAAAATCAAGATTGAAATACGGGTGTGTTACACTGTGGATACTTATAACAGAAAACAGTAGCAATTCTGATTTTATTTATTGTATAATTACCTGCTTAAAACAATATTGCACAGACTTCTCAATACGCAACTAAGATCTAGGTCTAGAATGCACTGTTCTCACGAGTTTTCATAATGATATCACATTGTAACAAAAACTGGCTTACATAAACACATTTATTACAGTGTAGGTGTGGGCGCAAATCAGGTTTTGGTCATTCAGGCATTGCAGGTGTGGTAAATTAAATCATAAATTTCTTAATCTAACGATTATATTTGTCCACCTGGTTTACCGTTTTTGATTGTGTAATATTGACAGCAAATCCAAAGAATAATGCATTTCTATCAATAATAACACTTATTTCTATATTTCTTTTCCGATTGTATGTTGTTGACAAAACATAACCACTAGAATTTTAAACTGGAATATATTTAATTTGAGACTCCTTGTAAAAGTATAACTGAAGACAAAACTGTTCAGAAATTCAAACCCTTTATTTATAAGTAAAAAAAAAGTGCCATATACCTATGTTAGTAAGTACTGCCCTCAAAACTTTTCATATTATAGATAATTTTTATGTTCCTCATATTAAAGTGCGAGCCGCGTTTTTTGAGTTGCATATTTTACGTTCAATTTACTGACCGCTCATTATGCGTCGCCGTGTGGCACACATAGGACTTCAGTCTGAAAAGGAATACAGCGTAAATTATGCAACTCAAAAAACCTCACTCACAACTCGCAAAACTGAGTTCGCTTGGCCTCACACAGTAAGTAGCATATTTTGAGTTTCTTAAAAAACTGACTGCTCATTTTGCGTCGCCGTGTGGCTTGACTTTAGTAGATATGAAAAGCAATGCAGCGTAAATTACGCCACTCGCAAAATTACGTTCCTTTCACCTGACACTAGGACTTTTGTCGGCCACCCGAAAAGATTTAAATCATTATTTTAAAATTGCAAAATCCTAAGGCCTTTGATGGTATCGAGTTTCGCATTATAACTAAGTACCTACTTATTATGTTATTTGTTAGGTTACATGGAATGCACGAATGTCTGTCAGTTTCTTCGAATTTCTAATCTAATTTTGATGAACCTACGTACTTTTTTGGTTTTGCTGCATATTATGAGCGTGAGTCTCGACTTTCTGCAATTTAAAATTATAGTAAGTAGGTACCCGTCTGATGTAACTTTCGCCAAAATTACTAGTTCTTGACATAACACTAATAAGTAGGATTATGCGCTTGTCAAAAATTTATTAACTGTCGATAGATTATCTGACTGAATCAGAATAAAGTAATATTTTATGCATTTATTTTGACACTTTTATTATTTGTTGATTTAATATGCATAAGTAGTAACACATAATACGCAGCTATACATCATTGTAAGTAATTAATCATACTGTAATAATAATTTATATTATTTAGAAAGTTGATAGAAATAACAAAATAATATTTTATTTCATTAATCAATATTATTTTCATCGTTATTTAAATTACCCGAATTAAAAATATTTAAATTACTTTTTGTTCCTTTTATAGCCTGTTATGTTCCATTGCTGGGCAAAGGCCTGCACCGATTCGTTTCAGGTATTCTTTTCTTGCGCCCTAGCAGTAGAGCTACAGCAGCACGCGTCTAGGTCATTTCGTCACCTCCTCCTGGGCCGGCTTTATTGTAACTATTTAAATTACCTACTTGAATTCACTCCTTTTGAATTCATTTAAATGACGCACAAAATATTTGTATACATACCAATACAAACCACAAGTATGTATCATACATAACCATACTTTTACGTACCTACACATGATGATTTACACATCTACTGGGACTACTTATAAACTTTGCTTAAAGACGACAAATTACAGTGTTAATTTAATTGTATTCATTAATAATATCATTTACTCATCATTAATTAAAATAAGTCAGTTGGACCACGAGTCTAGTTATGGGGTGATTGTCCAACTAAAACAATGGTTGAACAACTGCCCCCACCGAAGGCCCATAGTCCTACTGGATGGACATAATAGTTGAGCCATGACCCCGCAATGCAAAATGTATGGGAAGTTAAGGGGCAGCTACATGTTTAAGCTTCGGAAGGTACTCTCAGCAGTGTGTTTAGGATAGTCGACTGCAAAGCATTTATTTTAAATAAACTTAAGGCGCGAACAAGCGCCTTTTGCAGATTTTAAACTGACAATCACGTCAAAATGCGTAGTGTAAATGATTTGAAAAAAATATATCTTAAACTAGGTATAGTTTAAGATATATTTTTTAAAAATGTCTAATCTTATTGTGAACAGGGTACTGTTCACAATAAGATTAGACATTTTTACAGTCCGATCAACCGATTTTGACTCATATTGCGTTGGTAGCATGACAAATGGTAACTGCAGTAAACAGTTGTTATTGTAACCACTTTTTTGCCTCTAATGTCATCCTTAAGGCTACGGAATAGAAGTCAACATCGGTTGAAGGGACTGTAAAAAAGGTTTGTGTTTATGTCTAATCTTATTGTGAACAGGGTATAGAACATTCTCAGTATGTGAATATTTTTTTAATGAAACCGTGAAGTTTTGTCTGACGCGGACAAAACATTGATAATCACACAAAATCTACCAGGAATATTTAAAGGAAAGTTTTACTTTCTTACAGACAATTTTATTATCTATCTTTTAGTATACGCCTTTTTTTAAGTTAAAGAATACTGTCTTTTATTTTTTTTTTTTTCGATTAAACTTTGAGTTTTGTACGCAGCGCATACGATTCTCTGGTCGCTCAAGGTCGCCAGCGTATATCGTCGCCTTAAATTAAATTAAAATTGTCATAGAATCAGTTAGTTTTTTTTTTTTTATTATTGCTACAAACCACTGCAACTCCTGTAAGCCAGAATCAGTCAGTCAGTTAGTTAGTCAGTAAGTTGAAGTAATAGAAAGCTTTACAATAACTATGAATAACAATAACCTATAATGACCCAAGTTTCATAAGACATCTAATGATGACCATATCAATGGTAGACAGGCACGCCTTAGACTGTTATTAAAATTATGAAACCTAACTGCTGGATAAAAACTTGACGAGTTCAAATTATTAATCAAGTTGTTTTTTTTTAAATAAAAAACTCGATATGCACTTCCTGAAGTGAAAGATGTTGTAAAACTGGTTTCAAAACCGGTCACAGTTTGATGTTTAATTAACATACATATACTAACTTACATTATTTTTTTATTACGCACGATTAAATTTGCTTACGTGCATGGACTTTGCTATGGACACTCTTTTTTTTTAAATACTTTTTTTTTTACTTATAGTTCATAATTACCTGCCTGTGTATTAACGATTTTGGTAAGTTGGGTTAAGATTCAATGAACATCAAATAAATCTTTTATTTCCGATAAAATGTTCATATGTAAATAGTAGATACCCACATGTCCTAATATAATTGCAAACTTGTATGAAATTTAAATTTAAATCAAAACAAACACATATAATTCATATAATAATAAAAAAATCACTAACAAAAATTCATCATCATCTGCCTAGCCTTTTCCCAACTATATTGGGGTCAGCTTCCAACCTAACCGGATGAAGCTGAATACCAGTGTTTACATGTAGCGACTGCCTATCAGACCTCCGCAATCCGGTTACTGGGTAACACGATACCCTTTGGTAAGACTGGTTGTCAGACTTTCTGGCTTCTGACTACCCATAACGACTGCCAAAGACATTGAATAAAAAAAATCATAAACATTAATTACGAATAAAATAAAAATAATTTTCCTGTGTTGTCTAATGTGTGTAAGTACTTAAATAGTAAAATAAAATAAATAAATAAAATTGGTTTTTTTTTTAAACTTTTACCTTCTAAGATGATGTTTCTAAGTTTTCCAAAGTGGTAAATGTCTACTTCATCTCCTCACTCATTTTTTCAAATAAAATACACGCTAACTGATGCAGCTCTTTTTTCACATGAAATAAGACCAACTTTACCCGAAGAGATAAAGAAAAACACGTATTTTGTTACGGTTTCCACGTGTTCAAGGTGACGGTGACGGATTAGCCTTGCTCGTGACATTGCAGACCTTCAGATCACGTGACGGTAGAGACACCTAATTAGGAAGCCTTTTCCGTGCATCAAACGTCATTCGTAAGACTAATCGCTATAATTTAGTTGTTTTGTCCTTTTGTATTCGGACACGCTAGATAAAGTAGGAATTTTCACGGTCATAGCCTTGAAGTCAAATTATTCATCATCATCTGCCAAGCCTTTTCCCAACTATGTTGGGGTCGGCTTCCAGTCTAACCTGTTACAGCTGAATACCAGTGTTTTACATGGAGCAACTGCTGCACCTCCACAACTCAGTTACTGGGTAACACGATAGGTAAGCTTGACTAGTTGTCAGAATTTTCTAGCTTCTGACTGCCATAACAACAGAACTGCCAAAGATCTACGAATGACAGCCGGAACCAACGGCTCTACGTGCTTTCCGAGGCACGGAGGGAACTCGGTATGAAATGGATGGTCACCCATCCACAGACCGACCGCAGCAAGCCGTCATATAACAGACTTCAAATACATATATACCTGTATGTTCATTTCATTGTCAGTTCACATTATTATTTTGTGCCAGATCAATTACTCCTTGATTAAAATATAACAAGATATCAGCATAGCAGCATCATATACTTATCTAAAATATTTTTATGTTACAAGATCATATTCTTACCTTGTGCAGATATTTTATAATATGCAGCCATGGTCGCAATTCGTGACAGGTGGTTACCGCTCGACTATCATCGTGTCTACCAAAATCCCTATTAAAATAACATTAGGGTCACTATTTATTTCGAAAGCAAAAACTTAGAAATCTATGACATTTGATCCCCTTTTAAGGTTGTTGCTGAAATAGAAACCGTCGACTTATTCTGTGTCGTCGAATTGGGCATGGTGCGACACACAAAGGGGCGTTAGATTTTGTCACTTTTGTGGTTACGACGTTTTTGATTTTCTCATGAAGTTCTTTATCTACAACACAAACTAAACTGCAGTATTTACAATATTATATTGGCACACACGGCTACACATTAAGTTATACATTTCCAGTATAAGCTGACCTGTCATTGTATGGAAATTCTTAGCAATGCGAGATCTTATACTGGAAATGTATAGCTCGATGTGTACCAATTCTGTTGTGCATGAGCTAAACTTATTTTAAGCTATTTATATCTCTTTCTCTCCAATAAAACAAGAAAGAGGTAGATATTTATAAGAGCTGTCAATATAAGTTGATCTAAAATGTTCATACAATTATAGTTGTCATGTCAGAATGTATGATTAAAAAGACTAAAAAGCCTTCAAAAACTAAAAAGTGAAAAATAACTTTAGCACAGAACACACATTGACTTTAGTTTCGGAATTCAGTGGCTTTGTTCTGTTTGTTGTTTTGTATTGCCACCGACTTCCGAAACTAAAGTCAATGTGTGTTCTGTGCTAAAGTTATTTTTCACGTTTTAGTTTTTGAAGGCGGTTGTCTTTTTTGTAAAAAGCTTTTTATTTTCCGCTTTTTAGTACCTCCTTCTCATCCAAATCTATTAAGAAGAGATTGAAAGTTAACTACTACAAAGATTGATGAAACTAAAACGTCGTCTATGTAAATTTTTTGGGTATTTGTTGATTTTTCAAAAAGTGCTGAATCAATTTTGATAAAATGTATATGGGACCACCCCTGAAGCATACCCTATTCATAAAAAAAAGAATTTTCAAAATCGGTTTACGTTTGCCGGAGAAACCGCGTAACAAATCGCGCACATACTTAATGCAAATTTAAGACTTATACGGTTTTCTTTGGATGCCATTGTCAGAACTGGATCAAATAAAAAAAGAATCATCAAAATCAGTTCACCCAGTCCAAAGAAATCAGGTAACAAACATAAAAAAATAAAAAAATACAGATGAATTGATAACCTCCTCCTTTTTTGAAGTCGGTTGAAAACACGGCGAAGTTCAAGAAAAAACTAATTTGACATCTCTTACTTAGTTCATCTGTCACCGTCCTTTTCTTCAGCTGCCTGGCAGTAAGAGATGCCAACTGTCTAAGTTTAGTTTAGTTGTTTGTGAACAAGAGAATCGGCGCCAATGTCTTATTAGGGGGCTCAAGACTTGCTACAAATACTTTGAAGTTATCCTTGTTGATCCTCCACACAAGGCTATCTGTAGGGACTCCAAAATTAACTGGATAGTAAACGATGTCAATAAGCACCGTGAGATGCGTGGACACACTTCTGCTGGCTGCAGTACTTGCGGTCTTGGCAAGAGTCACCGCTTCTCACAGACCAAGGGAGGTTCCCACCATACATTCTGGATCACCGCAACACAGTGCAGCTCCATTGCAAGCGATAAATGTTGCATCGGACCACCCATTGACTTTCTATTTGACTTTTATTATTTTGAGATGGAAAGCCAGTGTCTAATAAACTAAATCTTACTTACTTTCAAAAGTTGTATGGCGTAGCTGTACCTTATTTAACATAAATAAAACAAAATCAGTGAAGTCAAGTGAAATTCGGTATCACACTAATACTTTTTTGAAGGTACTAATTGGTTATCGAACTTTCTCACGTATTTAAAATTGCCTTTATTTAATAATCGTGTGAGAAAACGTTCTTTTAGATTAAATTATATTTTTTTGTTAAGTCCTTCAATGGTAACAAAGGTACAGTTTGATTCAAACATAATGGCGGCTGTGAAGTGAGCGGTTGGCTGCGCAGTACCCCGCCCCTCACCCCCGCGGTCACGTGAAATTGTTACTGCGCAGCCACTAGCCTCGTGTTCAGAGCCGCCATTCAGTTTGAATCGTACTGTAACTCCAGCTTCATTGATTGGTCGATACCTACCTACAGTTTAATTATCAGAGCACGGTGCAGCAGGAAGTGCGACTCATTGAGCCATTGAACCAGTATTGTCCACGTAATGCTTGTAAATGGTCAATCACACGGTTCATGTATGAATGGCACTGACATAGATTACCGATCCAATATCAACTTGTACCAATTGATCAACAAGTCGACGCATTTTATGTGCATATTTTGTGCAATTGTAAAGCTTAGCTAGGCTTAAGATTGGCTGATACGATAAGACATATTATATGTCATCTTTATATTAGACTAGTTTATACCCACGGTTTCGTCTGCATGGAAGTCAAGTATACCACAAAACAACTCTCACTCTCTCAACCTACTCAGTTACACAATTGTGTAACTATAAAAGATTTTTTTAAATCGGATGAGCAGTTTCGGAGATTGCCTCCTACACCCAAACTTACAAACCTTATCTTTTTCCAATAATAGTGCAAATGTCCTTTAAAACGAAACCTTTTATTTTATCTTCTTATTATAAGCGACGTGCAATAAATAATAATGTAGATACCTCCCTATCATGCCTTCTTTCTTTTATGAAAAATAATGAAAAACAACATTACATTTCAAGTCTTTGTGTTGAAAACAAGATGGATGCAAGTTTGAATTAGATAGGTACAGTCTATAGTCAGTGACGTCACATACACACCCAAACACGTCATCCTGAAGATAGAACGGTCTGTCTACTCATACAATGATTGGCATTGCTCATACATATATGTTCTCTTTGGTGTATTTTTTTATTTTTCTTCTCAATTTCTATTACGAGTACCTTGTTTGTTTTCAATCTATATAATGAAAATGAATTGCTGTTCGGTAATCTCGCTAAAACTTCAGAAAGGCTGGACCGATCTGACTAAAAAAAAAGTCCGGGGAAAGTTTAAACGGTGAGAAATAGGGTCAGGACTACGCCTGTCGGGTTACTTAGTCGTTAATATTTTCTAAAATCACTCAAACAGAACCAAAACCGTGTCAATTAGCAACAATATATTACTCAACTCTAAATATTGTAGTATTTACAGTTAGTTACGAATTGATTGGAATTAAATGAAAACAAACATTTTATGTGAACATTATGTATCATTCTGACTTTATAGTTATGTTCTAAAAGAGGAAGGAAGTAACGTATACCTACATAGTTCTTCGTGATTGTAAGTTGTGTTCGTGTTAATTATTATAATTACTTATATACAACTAACGGGTTTGGAAAATCCCAATTTTAGCTTTTTGTTGCTTGTAACAGTTGTAACACAGATAAACTAGATTGTAATTTAAGTGTTCTCGAAATAAGCGATTGATAATACTAATGTACAGTGATCCTTCCGGAAGCAAATTATTACATCATGATAAAAAAGTTAAATAAAGCAAAAAACATGTTTATTGTAATTTTAAACGGCAAGGTCGATGTCATTGAGTCGATTTAGTCGCTGTTAGATACAACTTCCTATTTCGTCAATATTATTGTATTTTTAATAAGCTTAATTTAAAAATATGTATTATAATACGCATTATGAAGATTAGACACACCTAATAAAAATTTGCATTAATATTCTAATAAAGAATGCGAAGTTCACTAAAAATAATAACAACAAAGCAATATTATTATGTAACGTAGTTTGTTTGTGCATGACTAATTAAGTAATTAGGTCATTCTTGAAAAGATTTGCGTCACCAAGAATAAGTTACGTTGTTTTATATAAACTTGAATATTTTTGTTCACAACTGAATTAAGCTAATTGAATAATTAAGCTGCAATCTCAACCGATACTGACTTAGTCATAAATCTGATCTCGACGCAAATCAAGTTGTTTTCAACACTGATCATTATTTCTTCGTTCGTCAGTCGGGCTTTTAGAATGTAGCAATAAAATATATTTATGGACTAAAAAATACTTTATTACCGGTGGTCAAACTACTACAATTTCTACAGGCTACCTATCAATAACGCTTACATAATTCGGTGAAACTTAGCCCTCTCGAATCACGTTACCAATGTTGGAATATATTTTAAGTAGAAGTTATATCGCATGTTAATGGCACAGTATCGGCTACTCCGTGACACCGAGCACCGTTACTAATGATCGATGCACAACCGCCACGCTTTAATAGTAATAAGCGTTACTACGCGATTTTATCCACACGATAAGATAAATCGGCTAAATTAAAAAACCACTTTTATCACAAAAAAAATAATAATAACTAGGTTCATAAATGGAAACTACTCTCCACGTGACCAGAGTGGTGGCTTACGAACTTTTTTAATGCCCTATGAGCTATACATATAGTTTTATTTTTATTTACTTGTAACTTTTGTATTATATACCTACAGGATGAAATTGGATTCTTAAGCAAATTTTTAAGGAGTGACTCAGACCACCAACCTCAAAAACTTTAATTATGGAGCCAACTCAAACAGCGCAAAAAAAAAACCTATTCCATACATTTTGGCCGAGTACCTATTGCACTTCTGTATGGAACAACTGTTTTTTTTCTCGCTGTTTGAGTTGGCTCCAAACTGAAAGTTTTTCAGGTGAAGTTCTTAAAAATTTGCTCATGAATTCAATTTCATCCTGTATAGGTTAATGTGGATTAAGATTTAGTAAAGATTATTTTCTAAGTAAAAAATGCACGGAAAGATGGAAATACCGAGGAAAAAAAGATAAAAATAGCAATAAATTATCTCGCATATTATATAGCAGTTCAGGTCTGCTCACGCTTTTGCCTTTATAGCTCATCAAAAAGTAGTGAAGGGTCCATTACAAATCGACCATTAGTTTCGGAAATAATTGTCTACAGTCAAGATGTTACGTAGTTGCTGTTTAATGTGCAATTAAGTATTTGTGAAACTGCGTAATATTTGACGGTTACTTAAAAAACATCTTACGACGATACACTTTTCATGTAAAACTACCATGCGCTAGATCAGCAACGGGTATCGATATAGTAAGTACTATACCTTCTACAATCAGCAATGGGATAGTCGAAGACATTTAAGTTAATATCAACTTTGTGTATAAACACAAAAGATTTAACTATCAACAATAAAAAACTTTTTTGAAAAAAGAGAACCGCTTTCAATAAAAAACTAAAAAGTCTTAAATAACTTTAGCACAGAACACACATAACTTTACTTTTGGAAGTCGGTGGCTTTGTTCTGTTTGTTGTATTGTATTGCCACCGACTTCCGAAACTAAAGTCATGTGTGTTCTGTGCTAAAGTTATTTATCACTTTTTAGTTTTTTTTTTAAGGCAGTTCTCTTTTTTCATAAAAGTTTTTATTTTACACTTTTTAGTGCCTCGTTAACACCCAAATCCATTAAGGAAGTCGGTGGCTTTGTTCTGTTAGTTTATTTTGTATTGTCACCGACTTCCGAAACTAAAGTCAAGTGTGTTCTGTCTTACCCAAATTCATTAAGGAACGGCAACACAGTTAAAACAAATACTTATTGAACGTCCTCCAAAGATGGAAAGATGGAGGAAACGAAAACGTCTTCTCGTTTTTTTGTTTGTTTTTTCCAAAAAGCGCTGAATACATTTCTGTTTGTTGTATACTAAAACCTTCTTCAGAATGTAACAAACATTTTTCTGAAAACCGCATCAAAATCGGTTCAGCCAAACGGGAGATAATCGCGGCCAAACATACATACATCCATACATACATACATACAAACAAACATATGGGTCGAACTGATAACCTCCTTCTTTTTTTTGAAGTCGGTTAATTAGTGCCTCGTTAACACCCAAATCCTTTAAGGAACGGCAACACAGTTAAAACAAATACTTATTGAACGTCCTCCAAAGATGGAAAGATGGAGGAAACGAAAACGTCTTCTCGGTTTTTGTTGTTTTTTACAAATAGCGCTGAATATATTACTGTTTGTTGTATACTAACCTTCTCCAGAATGTAACAAACACTTTTCTGAAAACCGCATCAGCATCGGTTCAGCCAAACGGGAGATAATTGCGGCCAAACATACATACAAACATACGGGTCGAACTGATAAACCTCCTTTTTATTTGAAATCGAGAACTTCCTTTTTTTTGAAGTCGTTTAAAAAGGCAGGGATAAGGGAGGAAAATACTAGGTCATATATACTAAAAACATATATATTAACATTCTATTGTATTATTATTACAAGCTTTTATTTAACTTGCATTGTTCGACCATTTCTAGGTATCCAATTGAGCTGAAATTTGGCAAGCACCTTTAGTTCTGGTGACAATACAATGTCCAATACTCAATATTGTAATAAATTCAAAATGGCCGCCGCTCCAAGATGGCCGATTACATATTTTTCCTCAACCTCTTTATTAAGGATATCAAATGAAAGGGTTTGAAGAGTAGAAAACGATAAAGTTAGTGAGACTAAAAATGTAAAAAATAAAAAAAAAACATTTTTAAAAACAAGCTTTTAAACTAAAATAACTTGAGAGGTGTCAAGGGACACCCGGATGGAACGAAGTTCCTTTCGATTAATTAGTGAAGGAATTTTATTACAATTTTATTACAATTCCTTCACTAATTAATGTGATGCGTTAAAGTGAATTTAAGTGGCTTTAAGCCAGGGCAAAAAAAAAGCGAGGAATGAAAAGTTATTATGGCTGCTTACATTGTAAGTAAGTAATTTTAAAGATTAACATTTTCTAACATGTTAGTACAATGCGTAGTTATTTAGATAGAAAGACCAATAAATTATTTCTGCGCCATCTATTGGCCGTTCGTAATTCGATCTCGAAGAGCACAGTTGCGCCAATAACGTTAATAGATGGCTCTTAAATCAAATGAATGACGAAATGTCAAATGTCGTGACAACTTTTCGTAAGAATTTTTTCCGTCTAGCCCCCTTTCACAACGCGGGATAAGGAACTTCGTTCCAAAAAAAAAATAATACGAACTAAAAGGAAAAAAGGAAATTTTGTTTTTTTATTTTCATTTTATTTAATGTAATACCATGACATCCTTTAAATTATAAGTTCAAAATTCATGTTGTGTTATAAAATACAGGCTGAATAAAAGCGAACCTTAGTTGGCCAATGGCGAGTTTTGACTTAATTTTAATTAGCCAAAATTGGTTCATAAACATCAGTGATTGCTTACACAATATATTAATAACATTTTATTTCTACGTAGTATGAACGGAAATAATTTGATATTGTCTAAGATATTACGAACAAATCAATATTTGTTGGCAGTTTAATTTTCTAAAACCTATAATTTGTCACAGTGAATCAAAAGTCTATTATTGACTCTTGATTATTGCTAGAAAGTGTTGCTTTCTCGTCATGGCTACAAAAGAATAATTTTAGCATCACGTTTATCGAAGCCCCCGACTTCTCTTCTCATCGATAGTCACGCTCTTAAGATGTTTTTGTCAGTCTGTTATAATATTGCAAAAAGACGAAACCATTTCATATTCACTTCTTGTTGATATTCCCTGTAAACACTTTTTTTTATTATTTCAAATCAGCCTAATTTCACGCCTAGTGAAACGTGTAAATGAAAAACCTCACAAGTAAAAATAACTAAAAAAACCTTGTGAGGTATTTCATTACTTGGTTTCTCGTTCTTTTTAATTATGTTGTAACAAACAATTTGTTACATAGATAAAGACCCTATTCAAGTAGACTATAACAATAATATGAGGAGATAAACCGACACCAAATTGTATTGTCTCTTGCCATCAGTTCAGCGTCCCACAAGAAATGTTTGTACTCGCCTTTATTGTTCAAAGTTCCATTAATTTTACTTATGATCGCGGCTTATTCATCGGTCTAGATACTGTATTGAAGTGAGATCTGGTAATTTTTTTGTAATTGATTGTTTTGAATTTAATCTTTCACTATATAGCCGCTAATGAGCCAATGGCAGTTTTGACTTCACACCGTCTATCTTTTCTACACTTACTTATGTAGCTACTGTATGTTTTTCATGGCCTGTACCCAGAACCTACCTATCCAATTTTTCAGCCACAAAAATTAACTTAAAACAGAAATTTGGCAAGCAGTTTAAAACTCAAATGAGCACCTTTAACAAAAACCAGTATTAAATATACGACGCACATTTCCTTCTTGATAAGTAACTAATATATGTACAGTAAATTTCAAATGTTCTGATATATGAACTCCCTGCATCATATTACCGGCACGATTGTCAAACAAGGAAGTTTGGTAACTCAGTGTCTATATTGCACGTTACACAAGTACTACCAATGATCTCAATATTGTAAGTTTTACGTGTCATTTGTCGTAAACATGTTATTATGGTACTTTGAAAATACGAAACGTTTATATATTATATGGAATAACTGCATGTAGTGTATAATTCAAATTCTTTATTGTGAAGTAAGTGTACACATTGTGAAGATGTTATAATATGTAGCTTTGTTCTTAGACCTTAGTTGCCTGTAAGGCATTGCAATTGAAAGAAGTATAGTTATTTTCCATTATACCTATTGGTAGCCAAATTAAATGCAAAGTAGTTTTCCTAGGAATGTTGCATGTATTAAGTTATCAACTTACGTAAAACTGAGCACAAATTAATAAATCAAACGCCTTTATTATGTCCCAGACACTGTAATTAAATAGAAGTTAATTTACGTCGCTTGTAATTAAAATTGACAACTGATTCAAAGGAATTTGCGTTAGATAACCCATGATTGATGATTATATAAATTAACATTGTCCTCAATTTATTTACTTTGGTATACGGTGTAACTTTTGTCAACTTACGTGCAATATTTAAACTCAGTAAGCATATAAATACGTTTACTTTGTCACCTTATATTTTGCACGTGTCAGCACTTCACAGGCTTGAATTCCTACATGTGTGCGTTATGCCATCCGTCTGTTCGTCCGGACGGCGACCGTGGCCGAGCATTATGAGGTTCGCTATACTTAATGCCATGAAAGGATTGCATTATGCACCTCTAAGGTTTCGTTGTACTACAATATTGAATCAACAAAGCTAAATCCATTGTCTTACATTTTGTTAGCATCGCCCAAAAGGTCAGGTCACTTGATAATGTGATTAGATTTGAAACAATAAGTACGTAGACTATATAAAATGTTTATTGAATATCTGTGACTATAATACCTACTTACTTAGATACTTATTACAATTCAAATAGTTATTATTTATTCAAGTTTAAGTTAAGATTTGAATGAGATAGCAATTATTATTGCAAAGTGCAATTCCAAAACTCGTTACGTTGAGAATTTTGTAAACTACGTCGTGTATATTCTTATTCGCAATGCCACGCAACCGCCACGCAATACAATCAGCTCAAACAAAATATCAACAAATTTTCTTTAACGCTTTCGCTACAATTACGAGTATAAAATTGATTACCCTACACTATAAAAGAAATGTCGGTTCACGGCAATGGACTTCACTATCTCGCTTATTGGAGGTAATATTTCAAATTGCCTATCGACTTACATCGGCCGTTGGGGCAATACTTAATGCTCTTATTCCCGCAACAGAACGACGTTCGTTATTGGCTTGGCACGTCATTATTTTTAACACCTCTTTCACATGCTTGACCATAGAAGATTATTTGTTTTATAGTCGAAGCTTAGGAAATGACTTGTATCTTATATAATTGTTATGTTATGCCATTTGCGTCAAAGCGATACTTCGTGGTTTACTATCTACTGTTTATAAAATTAAGTTGATTGTATGCTGTGTTAATTTTAGGTTCATATCCGCAAATAAATAGGCATCAAAGTAAATTCAGTAAAGTCAATATTTTGTCAACAAAATACTTTTTATTCTATTTATGTACCTACACTTTTCTACAGTAACATTTATGTAACGTAAGGTGGGTATAGTCAATCACGGTAAATCACATGAAATCTCCAAGATTGTTAATATATCGATTTGAAATGTTTGGTTTTGTTACGATTTTCAGCAGAAAATTATCAGGGTAAGCAGCTTGTAGCCAATAATCGAAATTAATCCCTATTGATGGCAAAAGATTCCCCTCTTGCGTATTCCGTGGCTTGCCTCCTACCATATCCGATATTATAGGTACCGTTATTGACGAACCGCGAGTAACCGTTTCAATCCCAGAATAATATCAAGTCCACAAGGTTATAAGTAGATATGAGATAGGTACCTAAGTTCCGTAACAATAATAACAACAATCAACAAGAACAAGAAGGAAAGTTTGTTTGAGAGGTAATCTATAGAAGTACTGGTTTGATTATAAAATAATATTTCACAGATAGAAACCTACTTTATTAGCGAGTGTTATACGATGTTTGTGGTAGGTACCTATGTGTATGTGTGATCGTCATCTTATACGGAGAATGAAGTCGCGGGCTGAAACTAGTCCATACTGATCCATACTTAAAGCTTCATTACTTTATCTATAGGTACTAACCCATATCCTATTAATGTTATTATATTACCCACACTATCCATACTATGCTAATTACTAATTTGCTAATTTTATTAAGGCGCTAACAAGCGTCTTTTGCAGATTTTAAACTGACAATTACGTCAAAATGTGTAGTGTCAATGTTAAACTAGAACATTCTCTTAATCATTTAGTATGAATATTTTTGATTAAGTTCATATTAAATAGTTTAATTAAATCGTGAACTTGTGTCTGACACGGACAAAACATTTATAATCACACAAAATCTACCAGGAATATTTCAACGAAACTTTTACTATCTTACAGAAAATTTTATTATATATCTTTTAGTATACCTACGCCTTTTTTTTAAGTTAAAGAATACTATCTTTTATTTAATTTTTTCGACTAAACTTAGTTTTGGACGCAGCGCATACGATTCTCTGGTCGCTCAAGGTCACCGGCGTATATCGTCGCCTTAATACTAATCTATATACTATATACTAATATTATAATTTGGAAAGTAACTCTATCTATTACACTTTCACGATCACACGGCTGAACCGATTTTGATAAAATTTGGTAAGAAAATAGCTTGAACCTGGGGAAGGACATAGGCTACTTTTTAATCCGCGACTTCGTCTGTATCCGCGATAACCGACATTCACGCGGACAAAGTCGCGGGCAAAAGCTAGTAAATATAAATGCGAAAGTAACTCTGTCTGTTACACTTTCACGATAAAACGGCTGAAACGATTTTGATGAAATTTGGTTGAAAATAACTTGAACCCTGAGTCAGGACATAGGCTACTTTTAACTTTTGTTACCTGATTTCTTTGGACTGGGTGAACCGATTTTGATGTTTCTTTTTTTATTTGAAAGCTAGTGCTTCCCGTGTGGTTCCATTTTAATTTGGTCCAGTTCTGACAATGGCATCCATGAGAAAACCGTATAAGTCTTAAATTTGCATTAAGTATGTGCGCGATTTGTTACGCGATTTCTCCGGTAAACGTTAACCGATTTTGAAAAATCTTTTTTTATGGATAGGGTATGCTTCAGGGGTGGTTCCATATAAGTTTTACCGAAATTGATTCAGCACTTTTTGAAAAATCAACAAATACGCAAAAATTTTACATAGACGACTTTTTAGTTTCATCAATCTTTGTAGTAGTTAACTTTCAATCTCTTCTTAATAGATTTGGATGAGGAGGTACTAAAAAGCGGAAAATAAAAGGCTTTTTACAAAAAGACAACCGCCTTCAAAAACTAAAAACTGAAAAATAACTTTAGCACAGAACACACATTGACTTTAGTTTCGGAAGTCGGTGGCAATACAAAACAACAAACAGAACAAAGCCACTGAATTTCGAAACTAAAGTCAATGTGTGTTCTGTGCTAAAGTTATTTTTCAGTTTTTAGTTTTTGAAGGCGGTTGTCTTTTTGTAAAAAGCCTTTTTAATCCGCAAGTTCGTCTGTATCCGCGATAACCGACATTCGTGCAGACGAAAACGCGGACAAAAGCTAGTTTATTATAAGTTAACAACTTAGCTATCTTCATAGAAAGTGCACAGCGACAGGAAATGCTATTATTAAAATACAATACCCGCTATTGAACCTGAGAACGCTGTGTCTAAAATAGTCATGTGAAACACATTGCCCACTCATGAGTTGAGATCGTTCAGCACGTACACACTGAAATTCCTTCTTATTAATTAATGCTTGTATAAGTAGCAATTAAAAATGGACTAAATTTTGAAGAGATTGGTAATAATGTTATTGTTTAGATACAGGAACGAAACGCAAGAATGAGTTCAAACATGCGGTGACGCGGCCCCCTTTGACAACGTATGAAGAAACTCAGAAAGCAAATGTAGTTTCCTATTTATTGAATCACATTGCACATTTTTACACACGGAAATGTATGAGCAGAAGAAAATAGCTAGAAACCTTTTTTGTTATAGTTTGTTACACTTATTTTACTTTATACAAGCAATCGATTTTTATTGCCCAATAACTCAATGAAGAGTTTATTTTTAACCAATTTCAAAAAGGAGGAGGTTCCTTATCAATTCGAATTTTTACATATATTTTTTTTATGTATGTTCAGGCATAACTCTGTTATATACGGATTTGCAAAATTCTTCTTTTTGTTCGAAAAGGGTTTATTCCGAAAAGGTCCCATATAATTTTTATCAAAATTGGTACAGCCCTTTTTGAGAAAATCAACAAATTCCCAAAAAAAATACTTAGACGATGTTTTAGTTTCTTCAATCACAGGAGGACTTACAATCTCTTTTAAGTGTGTTGCCATTTCTTAATGGATTTGGATGTTAAGGCAACACTAAAAAGCGAAAAATAAAAAGTTTTTTCAAAAAAAAGAAAACCGCCTTCAAAAATCACACATTACTTTACTTTCGGAAGCCGGTGGCAATACAAAACAACAAACACAAAGCCACCGCCACCGACTTCCGAAAGTGAAGTAATGTGTGTTCTGTGCTAAAGTTATTTATCACTTTTTAGTTTTTAAAGGCGGTTTTCTTTTTTTTTGAAAAAACTTTTATTTTTAGAAAACTTAATACATAGGTACTACTAGACTATAGTGTACGCTATACGTGCATGCCGGCAGTTAACGAGTCCGTAGCTAAAAACTTGCGGCTAACATGACAAATGTGTTAAACCTTATAATTATCAAACTGAGCAAAGCAGTGGCGACACTGTCTTCGTGACAAAAACAATCAGTGAAAGTGTCGCTTCACTCGCGGCCGTCAGTCACACCGCGCGAGCGAGACCTCTTTTTACATAAAAACATTTTAATGTTCATTTATGATGTGTTGTATTGACTAATTGCAGACGTTACGCAGTTTACGCCGGATTAGGATCAACGGTCGATACGATCTCATCATGCTAAGAATCAATTATAAGACTTTTTGTGCCACGACACACGTTTTGCGTCGATGACTTACTTTGCCATTGTTTGTGAGTCATTCATATTGATGGCGAAATTGATGACACGTCTTTTCACCAAATTACTGTAGGTAGGTAGAGGTACCTACTTAGTTTTGTAATCCTTACTTTAAATATGAAATATTCTATAGACGCCAATGCAATGCTAATTATTTGTTAAATTAACATTAGGTACCTAATTATATTTGTTGTTCAACATTATTACAAACAAGAAATTACTCATTTTGCGTGGAAAACATTAACGTCGGTTGATTTCCTAATTATAGAGAATTACCACAAAAGTGAGCATCACAACGCCGTGCATCGGTCCACGCAATAACATTAAATGCAATGCAATATTCAAATGATCCTCTTGCGTCAATAAACATCTAGACTATCAAATCTAGTTCAATCTTATCTGACGACACAAGATAAAGTTTTCGAGATACTCGATGTAAGATTTTCATCATTCCGATGTGAACATCGGACTACTAACCCCTAACCTAACTGAAGTTAGGTACAGGTACCTACATACAGGATCATGGACCCTGGTATTCTTATCAACATTTTAAATTTCGAATGCTTCAACAATCTTCCCCCGTTAGTTAGTAATGTTATGTTATAATAGCCGTTACATGTAACGCATGATGTCATAATGTCATACCTAGACCTACACAGGACAAACGTTCATTTACATCTTTGATAAATGGGCTATTCGTTATAATTGGACATCAAATTGACAAATCAAAGTAAGTAATACCTACTTTGTCATAATAACAATAAAGCTACATTACATCTGTAAAATTATTTGTCAAAATTACTGCAAAGTCACTACTCTGTACAAATTGGCTCAATCGTAATAGTTTGTGTGGGCTCTATACAAATATTGCCGACTCATTTTAATGTGTAATTACGACACACCGGTAATGAACCAAGGTTGACACCAATTTGACACCACACTTGTGTACAAGAAACATGAAGTTATTAACTATGTCTACGTTACACCATCGTGTGTTACCGATATGGCAACATTATGTGACAGTCGACAGCGTTCCTCAAATGCATTAAAACTTTGTTTGAAAGTCGACGAGTGATTGGCGGAAATATAATTGCACAGTGTCTAGTGGCTTTATTTATGATGACTCGCATGGCATAATAAAATATAATATGTCTTCATAATAATTATGAAATGTATCCCAGTAACTTTTAATGTACTTAACATACTTTTTTAAATAATCCAAATCGTCTCAATGCCTGTCGTGCTCAAGACAGCTGTGATTTCTCTAAATGTTGGTCGAAATTCTTCCTTATCACATCATTTACTGATATCGGCACAATAGAGACCTGTATCGCCTTTATTATTATTCATGATCCTAGATTTTATTACCAACACATTTAAATTAGTCTGTGATTATAATATGTATTCTGTAGAAACCCAGCTTAAGGAAGTATCCATGAAGTTTTTATAATACCGTATACGTTATAGCCATTAATAAGGCTTGTGTCCGCAACTCCACATCTCAGCATATATTTTAAGGAAAAATTCGTACCTACCTAGTTATTAATATAGTCACACGATTGCTCTGCAAGTTTATTGGCAACTGCCTACAATACTATCGGATCCTCTATTCGAGCACGCATGACGGCATGACGCTGTCACGCGATGGCGCATACAACGGCATATTTAATTTATGAATACCGTACCTTTCCTTTTTCAGAAACCACCTCAGTGTTCCTTACTGAGCACAGTGAGCAGCCAATTGTCGTAAATATTGTTACTATTTAACTGGTGCTTAGTCTGCAAACCAAGCAGATAAAAGGCGTATTAAAAAACACGCTTATCGCATAATTTCGTCCGTCGTCGAGTCGTTGGAATTAACATGAATTAGAATATATTATAATATATTATCTAAGTCTGCATCATCGCTATAGTATTGGGAGAATATTATACGACTTTCTAGTTGTCTCACATTTAATCAATACATAAGAAAAGTGTATAAGAAAGCTGCAATCTTCTATATATAATTTACATAATATTTGAGATAGTAGATATTAGTTTTTTTTAGAAATCAATAAAGTTCTGCGGATGCGTTCGGTTCGGCCGCGGTACAGTTATTTCTTGCCGGATGTTTCAACTGTTTCACGGGCTAATTACTCGAGTTTTTTATCATAACGATGCATTTGGTGCCTTTAATGTGACGATATGAACGTACGCGATTGTGACCATTAATAAATTTATCTACGTAAGAGCATTATCTGCTGACCTAAACTAATGCTAGATGCATCTATAATAATATTATTAAATAAACTTAACGTCATGTATTACAAATCAGAAAGTTTAATTTGATAGCATATATCCTCGTTAACACACATTTTAGCAAATTCGGGCGGGGTAATCTCTTTACGCCTATTTGTTAATCGTGAGTAAAACGTGGAGACTTTACTATTAGACATTGACACTCATCATCTTGAGAAATTGTACTCTAGCGTGTAAATATGTAGATAAATTTTATTTTCCATCGACAGGATATTGCAGAAACTTTGTGAATTCCCAAACTCGGTTAATTCTGCCTCATTACCTCAGCTAAGCAAAATACTATTGCTTCAATCTCAGTCCGATAACGTTTCTAATATCGTGAATATTTGGTTAAGAAAATAAGTTCTTATGTCACACTCTATGTACCTACATTGAGACCTTATATAAATGTATACTTAGCTACCTTTTCTGCAATTATTGACTTTATAATTTTCCAGATGGTGCCTCAATGCGAGTGCTGAGCCATGCGCAGCGACGTAGCATACCGGGGGCTCTCGCAGCACGTGGAGTTGGACCGGGCAGCCGACCCCCGGGACCGGTTCACTCTGCAAGAGCTCATCGGAGAAGGCACTTATGGAGAGGTGTACTGCGCTAGGGACAAGAAGACGGGCAGGCGGGTTGCAGTTAAGGTTAGTGAGTCTATAAAAGGCTTTATAAATATTGCTTCTAGTAGTAATTGGTTCGGCTTCATCTTACCAATTTTGGCTAGATCAGGTAGAACTGACCATGAATGTTATATGGAATTCAAAGCAGGCGGCTGTCCCCGCGACAAGGTCAATCCAAGCTTGTGTAAGAGGGCACTTAGTACACAAAGGTCAAGATGACTTCCAGATCTGTCAGCGTTTAGTCAATGAGTAACGTATAAACCCTAAGTTTAAACAACAGCCTATATCATTGAATCATTTGTTATGATGGCACTAACCTTGGTGTAGGTCAATTTGATTGATCTAAATTAAATAGCATCACAGCTAAAGTATTATAATTCACCTGTTAAACTTGATGCCATTAGTATCGTCTCGCCTCCAGGATATAAGTTTTTAATTAACAGACCTAGACCGGTATCAGTATTAGTCACTATAAAAGTTGTTAACCTTATCTTAGGTTTGAATATGCGCTGACGTCATTTAAAAGCTATCGTCAAGAATACCGCAGTGCCTACGATTATTTCCACATGTTATTTTAGTATGAGCACGCCTAAGGTCAACAACATTTATAGGGCATGCACTCGTAAACTGTTCGTACGGGTGAAATCTGAGAGAAACTGCTTCGCAGTCACACACTCTAGCCCTACGAGTTTATTAACAATTCAATGTACTGAGTCCCCTGCTAAGCCGTACTTGTTAAATGCTTTAAATTTAAATAAAGATTACGGTAATTTACTGATAGCTAACTGCTCAAAATTGCGCCTCTTCAAATTAAGCACGTAATGACTGCAATTAAGAGGTTCTGGGAGGAAAAAAAATGTATAAACGTTTTGAGTAATCAGTATGTAGGTACCTACAATGAGAATGTTGTGTATACAGAATAGGTCGATGAATTTTTATGGAGGTATTGTTAGCATACGCATTTTGATTGCATAGATGCTATCTAAAATGTAGTATTGATGTCAAGGCCGCTAAACAATACATGACATGGCATGGCTTTGCCACCTCTCGTTTGCTTGGCGGGAACGGAATACCTTAACTAAATACCAATTTCACTCCTGAATGTGATTAGATTGGCTTTGAATATATACTCTGACAGCTTTCTATTTACTTTTTACAGATTTTGGAAAACATTACAGAAAATATAGAAGAAATAGAAGAGGAGTTCCTCGTGTTTCGTGACTTATCAGGCCATCGTAATATCCCGGAATTTTTCGGCCTGTTCTTGAAACGCGGCGTGTGTTCAGATGACGACCAAATATGGTTCGTCATGGAGGTCGGTATCCGTTTTATTTATAGGCAGTATATTCTGAGCATTATGCGAAAGGCATAAATCAACATGACCTTTATATTTGCAGCTCTGTACCGGCGGTTCGGTGACTGATTTATGCGCGGGAATGCGGGCTCGCGGTAGCAATCTCACCGAACCACAACTCGCGTATGTGTTGCGTGGAACCGTACGGGCCTTGACACATCTACACGCTCACCGCTGCATGCATCGGGACGTCAAAGGGCATAACATTCTTCTTACCGAAGATGGCGAAGTCAAACTTGTTGATTTTGGAGTTTCGTCTCACTTAGCTGCTACAGCAGCAAGACGAAATACGTCAGTTGGCACACCATACTGGATGGCTCCAGAGGTAAAATGCCAATGACTCTTTTATGTATCCATAATAATTGCAAAAGTACTTGCTATTATCTGCTGTTCCACATAATGCGAACAATATTCGTGACCCCGAATACAATACGAGTGACGTTTTGAAAGTGGCGGTAGGTAATGATCTCGTATTATATAGTGACTGTTTAAGGTCATGTCGGTTTTTTTGTGGTTGCAGGTCATAGCATGTGAACAACAACTGGACGAATCTTATGACTGCCGCTGCGATGTGTGGTCAGTAGGCATAACGGCTATAGAATTAGCTGAAGGTGAACCTCCACTGTCGGGACTACACCCAATGAGGGCACTATTTCAAATACCTCGGAACCCACCGCCATCTTTGTCCCGTCCTGAAATGTTTTCGCCTCAACTCGTAGACTTTATAGCAGACTGTTTGATAAAAGACATGAATCAGAGACCATTTGCGAGAGAACTTTTGGAACATCCTCTACTACTCGCTGTCAGTAGCTTTGAGGATAAGGTAATAACTAGCTACTATGTTAATTAACAATTTCAAGTAGGTAACTAGTTGGATATTTCAATATGATCAAACTTTTTGGTTACTTTTATAGATCCGTAAAGAGCTTCAAGCGGAGATAAAACGACAGAGAGCCGAAGGACGAGGCTCTCGCGCGCCTGAAGCTACGACCAAGAGAGGGAAACTCAAATCTCATCGAAAAGCGCGACCAGAGAAAATGTACACCGATGATCTGGCAACACTAGAAGTGTTGACCGAAGATGCTATTGTAGAACAACTACAGAAAAGATACACACAAAACCAGATCTACACCTATATAGGAGACATACTGGTCGCTGTTAACCCATTTACCGACGTGGGAATTTATACCACAAAGGTAATTTTTATGACGCCAAAAAGTAACCACAACATTAAAAATATGCTCTTTTAGGCAGACCGAAGGTGTTTAATTAATTCGTCCTCACGCATTTGGACTTTATTATTAATGTGTGGGTTACTAAGTGGTGTTTTGCTTTGCTGTTTGCGTGCGGTTAAAATGGACAACGGGATTTATAGACACGTCATTCTTTATAATAACTTCCAGCTTTAACAAATAAAATAAAAATATGATGTCATACATCTCGTCATCGAAGAAATTTTACCCAAATATGGATTTTGACTCTTCATTGCGTACAGTTTCAACAGCACAAATCCCGTTACAATTGGCTTATTTGCTTCTTTGTCAATTATTATGTGAATTATTCTAATTGTTCTAGACTCAACAGATATACCAAGGTCGGTGTCGGTCGGACAATCCACCTCACATCTACGCGGTGGCGGATGCTGCCCATCAAGCGCTGATGCATCAGAAACTGCACCAAGCCATCGTCATATCTGGGGAGAGTGGAGCCGGGAAGACCGAGTCTGCAAACCTTTTACTAAAACAACTTGTGTTTCTGTCGAAGGTAGGTATGTTTCAACTTTCTAGGTACCAAACTGGTGACACTAACAAGGAATTTGCAAGAACATCAACACATTTAACCGCATCTAATGGTGATATTACAATGGTGCAAAGTAATACTAACTCAATTATTTTGTAGTGCTACTTTTGGTGGACCATCTCGCCTCGATCTGTTCATTTTTATATTCCTAGATAATTTCTAGAGTAGGTATTTGATCTTCACTCAGGCATATTTCTGTCACCAAAATGACCTATTTCCAGCACTAATTAATATTTACATTTTATAATTTTAGACTCAAAACCGCAATCTGGAAGAAAAAATCTTACAAGTGAATCCAATAATGGAAGCTTTCGGCAACGCTCGCACAGGCATAAACGCGAACAGTTCTCGTTTCGGCAAATATCTAGATTTGTCTATGATGAGAGTTGGGCGAATATCCGGTGCAAGAATATCGGTATATCTCCTTGAGCAGTCCAGAGTGGTACATCAAGCATTGTAAGTAAATATTTACTTAGTTTTTTGTTTAAGTGCAACACTTTCTATATTGACCTGCAAAAAAGTTCCGAGTAAATTGTAAGAGCCAATTGACCGACATTTATATCCGAGTGTCGGTGTTTGATGATCAAATAAACATAAAATAAAAGCTTGGGTATGGGTTAAATTTTAACTTTTACTGATATTAATATCTAAGGCCTATCTAACTTTGAAAGGGTATTTAAGTCCCAATACTCCCAATGGCTTAGCTCATTCGAATTACATTTCTCTTTTTTTATTATATTTTAAAATCTTTAGGGGTGAAAGCAATTTCCACGTGTTCTACTACCTATACGATGGATTAGAGAGTGAGGGTCGCTGGAGGAAGTTCTATCTTGACGAACAATTGAAGTCTAGGCATCGCTACCTGCAGCCACTGTCCGTCACCCACAGGGAACACAACGTGCATCGTTGGAGGCAACTCAACCAAGCTTTTAAGGTAATTAACAATTCTGTTACCTTAATCTTGTCCACATTTTCGTGTCAATGGTTTTGTCCAGCATTTACAATGGTTCCATGGTTGAACTGCGGTGTGGAGAAACGTGCTAAGACCAATACTACAGCTTCAAATGTTTTTTTTTCGTTTCTTATAAAGAAAGATGTAGGTACTACTGACATTTTTTCGTTTACGAATGTAAACCATCAAATCTTCAATAATTTCCAGGTGGTCGGTTTCCAAGAAGAGGAGGTCCTGATCATCTACAAGATGTTGGCAGCTATCCTGCACCTCGGCGACATAGAGTTCGGTGAAACAGCTGGCGACGACAACACAGATAACAGAGCAACCATCATTGACACCGCACCGCTGCACAGAGGTAAACTAATGACCAGATTACGAGTTTTTAATGAGGGACACAGTTTAAATGATGGCGGAGATAGAGAGTTGTTTGAATATTTATTTTATTTTTGTGTCTAAACGGCATTTAAGTCATTTTCGTCATATTATAGAAAGCTCATGACTTTTTCGTTTGCCAATATACTTGTATGTATTAGGCAAATATGGTGACTTAAATGATAGATAAATCTATAATATTCATATAAGTGATGACACGGTTAGCGCAGTGACTGAGCGATGGATTGCTACACGGCGTATCCTGGGTTCGATTTCCGCAAGAAATAAATATTTATATGGCGGGTAGTTATTCCAGGGCTGGTGGCAGGGATGTTTAAGTATATGAGTTTATAGGTTTGTCAACGCACCGTAAACCGTACGATAAAGTATAAATTGTTGGCCAACTTCTTAATAAAATATGTAGTCTGACTGTCCTTATCAGCATCTACCTAGCCTTTTCCCAACTATATTAGGGTCGGCTTCCAGTCTAACCAAATGCAGCTGAATGGAGCGACTGCCTATGGGACCTCCACAACCCAGTAACACGATACCCCTTGGTAAGACCGGTTGTCAGACTTTCCGGCTTCTGACTACCCATAACGACTGCCGAAGATCTACAAATGACAGCCGGGACCAACGGCTTTACGTGCTTTCCGAGGCGGTGCTGACTGTCCTAATGCATTAAAATAAACATGTATCGAAGGCGTTTAGATACCCACATACTTTTTCTACATTTTACTATTTAAACAGGATAACCCAAGTAGCACAGATAGCTGTATAACTACTCACTTTTAGACCTATTTGAAACTCTATGCGTATTAAGACTGTTTTAAGAGTACACTGGTGATCCTACAGCTGCATAATAGCTGTCAGTGATATTTAAACAGCTTAGACTGATTAAGAGCTGCATCAAGGCTGATTAAGACCGACAAAACTACCATTAATACGCTAAGAGTGCTATAAAGGTATATTTTCAACGACTCTATTCAGCTTTTAACATTATCCAATGCCTTAACCGTAGTAAGGGCTGTTTAGAGGATAAAATTACGCAAAATGCTGTATAAGAAGATATTTGTGAACTCCTATTACATTGACTTATTAAAGGGGCACGTGTGTACTATTATGACATTAATAGCTGTATAATGGATGATTTGTGGCCCACATTACAGATTATTGCTGAATAGGTCTACCGCTAATCAGCCTTTATACTGCCATTGATAGTGTCTGCATAGCGGCTGTTTAAACATTCACTAGATGCCTCGCAGCTGCTTAGAGACTCACTATAGTGTATCGAATTAACGGATTCTACTTTATAGTGGTTCACATAAATACCTTTAATCAGACTTTATCTGAATAAAAGTAACATGTGGTACTGTAATCAGTCAGTGTAACTAGTTGATGGCGATTATATCGACGTATATATTTGATTGCTTTATGAATTCGAATAATTCGTGGAAAATGAAAGCTAGAAAAGGGGGGCATTAGATAAAAATTATCGAAAGAGTACCAAAGAATTATGAAGGCAGAAGAAATAAAACCTTTGTAGGTTTTATTTGACTTGAGTCAGGAAGTAACGCAAAGCGTGACAAATAGTTTGAAACAGGATGGTTCCGAACAAAATATTAATCGCAATAGCTCAGAAAATGTAGCACATTCAACAAATTATGTGTGTCCAAGTTCTTCTTCCGGTAACCTCGGTGATAACATTAATTGTTCAATTTTAAACATCGGCAATTATAACTCAGAAAAAATATAGAGTTCTGAAGATGACGACGGCAACTACAGCGATGATGTAAAGCACTCACTGTTTAGGGGAAAAATTAGAACGTGGGCTGTAGAAAATATTAACCATGTTACTTTAAAAGATCTGGCAGCAATTATCAACGACTTGATTCCGCAAATATTACCAACTGATCCAAGGACAATTTTAGCAACTCCTTGAAAATTCAACATAAAAGAAATCGAAGGTGGCGAATACTGGCACAACGGAATAGCCAATTCTGTGATTAAAATATTAAATAGTTGGGATGAAGCTCCAGACGAAATTTCATTAAATATTAGTTTGGATGAATTGCCAATATTTAAAAGTTCTAAACATGAATTTTGGCCAATTTTGTGCAACATCCACGAGAATACTGATATAAAGCCATTTATTATAGGTATTTACTTTGGAGTTGGAAAACAAAAAAACTTGAACAGTTACTTAGAAGATTTTATTAACGACATGAAACAAATTTGTTGGCAATGCGCCTCATTGACATCGGTGTCGCTATATCGCTCTATACTTTCTAATTCAATTTCTGCCTGTGTGTACGAAAACAAATTTTGCCTTTTTAGATCACAATTCATTTTCTTCCAATCAGGACTCGGCTTCAAACGAGGCCAAATTAATATTCCATTATACTCCCAAAGTGACGGTACAATGTTCAATCGATCACCATCCGGTTCTGTACTTACGATCTTAAAAGGTATTACTCTGTAATAAAGAAATGAAACAATTATCGTTTTACTAAACGAAAATTAAAGCGTGACGTCACGTTTGAGTAACAGCTTTCTTTCTACCAAATTTGAAATATTCCACGCACGTAAAACGGTGTGCTAAATAATATCGCTTTGACAATTTTGAAATAGAAGTTATCCATGCAGTGGTTTTAGATATAATACTACAGATCCCTAAAGAGTCTGTATAACAACTGTTTAATTGTTCACATTATGGCTAACGGTAGAGCTTGTGGACCATTAAAAGTAAAGAAAACAGCTTATAGCTGCATACAGTTCACATGTGGAATTTTATTCTGTTTTTTGCTGATTAACAGTACACTAGTGAACTATTAGACAGGCTTTTGCAGCATACAAGAGTTTTAACTGTTTACGTCACTGTTTAACATAAATCCACCATTGTATTGTATAACCTATAAAAATACTGATTATTTTTTTAACTTTTATGATGTTTTGTGTATGAATTAGGAATGTATTGCTTTAGTTTTTACTTCCTGATATCATAATAATAACTTTTTATCTCATAATTCTTTTCAAAGCACTAAAAATTGATTATTTAAGTTTTTATCACGGCTTATTTATATCACAACATTAATTAAAAACATAATATTTTCGTGGCGCACTAAAATTTTCTTAGATAATATATATGTATAATGTCAGTGAAATTACATCAAAATTACGATCATCATGAAATTACGTCAATCATTTTTCTTTTATTAATGTAAAACAATGTACTTACCAAGGAATATGAGTATTATCCACGTATAATTCACTCCACGAAACAAGTGTTATGGCAGCTATGGGATTATCTATTTGCTTCTACATGTTTGCTTTTTCAAATATGTTCACTTTTACACTGACCGCAAGCAGCCTTACCCGGTTTAAAACATGTATTAAGAACGTAGATGTGACATATTTTCTGAATATAGAGTAACTTGTGATCTCTTAGTCAGTCGATATTCAGCTCAAAGTACTGTCGTTACCGTTTATAACACTGTTAAATTGCTGCTACACAGCTCCTAAGCAGCTATGTGAACTTAAGGCTGAATAATTTGTGCCCATTTAATAGTTATAACAGCTGTATAGGGCCCTAAACAGCCCTTATGCAGCTTTTTAATTCAGCTTTAAGCGTGACGGGAATCCGTTATTCGTCTGATAAGCAGCATCGTGTGCTACTTGGGAAGGGCTCGAAGTGCCATTATCATAAAATTCAAAATCTTATTACTTTCCTACATTTTCACAGCGTCCTGCCTCCTTGGCGTGGAGACAGTGGATCTTCGCGAGTGCCTCACAAGCAGTAGCGTGGTCGCTCGAGGAGAGACCATCGCACGAAACAGCTCTCCTGCTGAAGCTGCAGTGGCCAGAGACGCTACTGCAAGGGGGCTGTACGCTAGAGCCTTCGACAGAATCGTCGAGAGAATTAATGCTTTACTGTGCCAAAATCGACCTAATATGTAAGTATTGCCAAAGAATATATATATTACCAATGTGACTGCTTTGTTGTGCAAAAGTTAGAGACACTTCTCGACAAATACTGTTCCGTAAGTAGTAAAAGCTATCAACGGGATCAATACTCTGTGCCCGAAAATACTTATAGTGTATAGTTAATGTACTTTTGATCAACATACCTAGGCAACAAACAACCTAACATTGTAATCCAAATAATGCTAAAGCATAATTTTCTATTGTAAATATACGTCTAAAGAAAGCAAACGTTTGTAATTTTGTTTTTTTTTTTAATTTACAGGAACGAACAACTCTCCATCGGTATACTCGACATTTTCGGGTTTGAGAACTTCAACAATAACTCATTTGAGCAGCTTTGCATCAACATTGCCAATGAACAAATCCAGTATTACTTCAATCAGCATATCTTCACTTGGGAGCAACAGGAGTACATGGCGGAAGGAGTTCCTGTAGATCTGGTGGAGTTTTCTGATAACAGGCCAGTGTTGGACATGCTGTTGTCTAGGCCTATGGGAATGTTGGCTTTGTTGGATGAGGAGAGTCGCTTTCCGAGGTCCACTGACAAGACTCTTATTGGTAATTGTTAAAACTTTATTTATATCGTCACTGCTACCATTAATTTTTGAACATGACATTATGCAGGGTCTTAATCCTGTAAGCCCATAATTTAAAAAGAATGTGTCTTTTATATAAACGTCTTTACATCTTGTGAGGATTATAAAAACATATGGGTTCAGCACACTTTTCACATTGTTCCAAATTCTATTCATTATTCGCAGAAAAGTTCCATAACAACATCAAGAGCAAATACTACGTCCGTCCGAAGTCCGATGCTATTTGTTTCGCGGTCCACCACTTCGCCGGCCGCGTGGTTTACCAAGCCGATGGCTTTCTAGAGAAAAATCGCAATTTCCTTCCTCCAGAAGTGGTTCAGTTGATGAGACAGAGTCAATATGACATCATCAGGTTCCTATTCCAATGTCCCATTACCAAGACTGGCAATTTGTATTCACCTCTACAAGGAGACGTTATGGATTCAAGGAGCTTAGAGAGTCCTACATCCAGCGATATAAGGGTAATTTTTTATTTTTCTACTAAAAAAAAAATTTTTAAAAATCTAAAAATCTCGATGCAATAAGTCTTAAATCATCATTATCATATTACCTTTTGCTCTTACCAAAGTTACTGCTATTAAGTACTTGGTTATTGAAAGCTTTTGCTACTTCGAAAGAAAAGTACTTAGGTATTAACAATACTGTAATATTTTCAGGAACGCTTCAATAGCCGAGGACTCGCCTCCCAGTCCCGAGCTCAACAGACTGTATCTACGTACTTCAGATATTCTTTAATGGAGCTACTACAGAAAATGGTTTCTGGGACCCCTCAGTTCGTGAGATGTCTTAAACCGAACGACACTCGCTCTCCAAAGCACTTCGATTCGGCGAAAATATTGAAACAACTCCGCTATACGGGCGTCTTGGAGACCATTAGGATTAGGCAAACTGGATTTTCCCACCGCCTTTCGTTTGAAGAGTTTTTAAAGAGGCAAGTGTTTTCGTTCAATCCATTTTGTTTTTCCAACATTGTTAACCTCAAGTTCGTTGTATTATTTTTGGATGTTCATAATATTATTTGTATTAAATCATCATTTGATCTATTCACATTTGATCAACTATCGTTGATCAAAGGTTTTAAATAATATTATTTTAAGCTATACATTTTTGTTTATGTGGTTGATAATTATGCGTTCTTCTTTTTAGGTACGGCTTTTTGGCATTCAGTTACGATGAGGAAATGAAGCCTAACCGTGACTCTTGTCGACTCCTACTGTTAAGGTTGAAAATGGACGGTTGGGCGCTCGGCAAATCTAAGGTCTTCTTGAAATACTACCACGTCGAAGTCCTTTCCCGGATTTATGAGGAGCAGGTAAAGAAAGAAATACTTACTATGAGTTGATGAATTTATCTATCTACCTTTGTATTCACCTACATTTATTTTATTTACACTTTTATAAACATCTTTACGCCGTGTGGTGCCGGCCGCGAATAGCAAAACCCCGTTGGCCGTTTCTACCCATGGGTGTCATAGAAGGCGACAGAGGGATATTGACCAGAGGAGGTTCAGCAGCGTCCTTCTGAGTACCATAACACCTGCTACGATCGCCAACATGCATCGGCCAAATGGCGATTACAGCTGAACCCCCACTTGGGGGAGATCTAGACCCAGCACTGGGCGTCTAAAGGTTGACATGATGATGATGAAACATCTTACTTATTGACAAGATCGAAAATTGTTTATACTTAATTTACATGCTCACCTAGCGATGGGCGATTCCGAGATGTTTTAACAATCGAAAGAATCGCAGTCGTTAAAATAAACCATCGAGTCAACCATCCACTCGCTGTTCTACATAATTATCGAGATATTTTTCGATTGGTTCGAGTCAACGGAATCGACCGCTAGTTTTCGTTTTCGATTGTTCGAGTCTCTCACCGAGTCTCGCTCGGTCACCGGGGTCGATGTCAGTCGATGAGTCGATTGCATGCATAGAGCCGAAGAGCTCTAGTTATTTTCATGATTGCTTTTGCTTCTATCTAAGTATTTGCAGGTGCGTAAGTTAATTACATTTTATTCCCACCGAGACGGGAATAAAATGTAATTAACTGATTATGTTCGATTGCTCTTGCTGAAAGAATTAGTTTGGATTCACAATTACAACGCAAGTCAAGAACTCGCGAAACTCTAAACCTACGAGGAACAACTCGCGAATGAACACGCCATGCGCCAGTCGCAATAACAGACCGAGTCGGACTCGAGTCCAAGTCGAAACAATCGAATAAAACCCCTCGCCATCGCGCATCGCTATACTTACCAACAATTTTTGCTGTATTATTTTACAGATAAGAAAAGTAGTGCTAGTCCAGGCATGTGTTCGTGGTTGGTTGGCTCGAAAGACCTACCAGCGGCTAAAGGCGCAGATGGCGATATCAGTCCTAACGCTACAAAGACACGTGCGCGGCTGGCTGACACGCAAGCGGCTCCAGGGTCTACAGGAGAGACAGAGGCAGCTAGCGAGGGAGTTCCAGATGGAACAAGATAGCCAGAGGAAACAACATAAGTCTGGTAAGTTGGAAATCGACCATATAAAAGGTTAAAGACTTGCAACAGATGTGACAAACACAGCATGATGAAATGCAACTCTGGTGATTTTGAAGCGATCAATGGAAATCTTAGCTTGGGAATAAGTTATGTGGTGAAGTTGTAGAAAATAACAGAAACCATAAATCAATAATAACGGGGTGAATAGGGATGTCACCAAACTTCAACTAACTTTCAACGTTAAAATCGTGTTAAAATTCGTCCCGATTTATCCGTGCATCCCTTTTCACCCTTTTTTACGGTATATAAAAAATCACTATTATTATAAAGAAACGTTATATGTATGTTATGCATGCATAGCTAAAACATTATATAGTCATCCAATTATTATAGTATAGAAGTAATGGACATCTTCATTGCCAGGTGTCCCTAGCAAGAACAAAGCGATGATGAAGGCGAAGGTTTTGAGAAGGCTGACGTCTGACGACAGTGACACCAATGAAACCATCTCCGGTAACAAAGAGAACATTGATTCTAATAAAGCTGCCGTTGTTATTCAAAGTCGTAAGTATCTTAATGACACGAAGGAGATGAAGGAAGAAGTTTTCTATACAATTAATAAGAAAGATAAGAATTTAAATAAAATAATAATAATACGTAACCAGGTCCTTGTAAGAACTCTACTTGCTGAACCCAAGTTCAATGAAAGAGAGACTCTGAAGGTTGCTGGCTTTACAATCTGCCGGTCATATAAAAAAAGACTAACGTTCTAAATACAAAATACTTCTAGAATGTATGCAGAGTGTATAGATGAAGCCATATCTAATGGTTTTGACCAGCATGTCAGCATGCAGCATGCAACCTTTACAATATATATATAAATAATATTTTTTATAATTATGTAAATTAAAAGATGGCTTACTCGTTTTTTGAACTAAATACTGACAAATGTATGAACGTGGCACGTGACGAAGGACCAAATATTTATAATTCAGCAGCAAACTGTGATAGTTGTAGGCTTCGAATGAAAGTTATGACCGGGCTGTAAAAATATCCCTATTCTTATAAATATTATGTTACGCTGTAACTCATACAGTATCATCTGCCTAGCCTTATCCCAACTATATTGGGGTCGGCTTCCAGTCTAACCGGATGCAGCTGAATACCTGTATTTTACATGGAGCGACTGCCTATCAGACCTCCACTACTCAGTTACTGGGTAACACGATACCCCTTGATAAGACTGGTTGTCAGACTTTCTGGCTTCTGACTGCATAATACGACTGCCAAAGATCTACAAAAGACAGCCAGGACCAACGGCTTTACATGCTTTCCGAGGCACGGAGGAAACTCGGTAAGAAAGGGATGGTCACCTATCCACAGACCGACCGCGGCTAGCGTAGCTTAACCTTTGTCCGATCGATCTGTACGGCTTTAACTTAGCCACGAGCTCCTAGTAATTAGTACACAGTAAGTCTAAAATGTGATCAGTTTCAATTTTCATCCTTAGACTTCCGCGGCTACACAGCGCGTCGCAAGTGGGCGAAGGGCCGCGCGCCCCCACCCCCTGCGCACGCGGCGCCTCCCGTACCTCAGCAACTCATGCAGCACTACTCCGCGCAAGAGAGGGCTACGCAGCTGCACACCTTCGCTGATCAAGTAAACATTGTTTTGACTCAAACTTCACTATCAATGACCAAAAAAATACAACATCCTGCGATTACTAATGATCGAAAGAAAATGAAAATGGGGGATTATAGATCCCTCCGACACCCAGTGTGTGTGCGATGATCCTGACCAGACAATGACCCACTTAATACAGTGCCCAAACTGCCCCTACACCTGCACCTTAGAGGATATTCAAAACGCCAGAATGCTGCGATAAATGTGGCTACCTACTAGACCCAAGTAGTTTAACAAAAAGGAAAACTATTAATTTGAAAATAAGAAAAAGAAGAAAGAAAATCATATTCCACAACTATATTCAGCTTATCAAATATTCGACAAATAGTTCAAATGATACCTAATAATTTAAATGATCGACCTCATCATTTTTATCACCAAGTCACTAAATGCATACTTTACTCCAAATATTTTCAAACAATATTTCTCTATCAGGTGCACGACAAAAACCAAGAAGTACATAAGAATCTACGTCGCAACAAGCCTGGTATCAGATTGATAGAAGTGCAGCGAGCAGACGAGTACCGACAACCGCCTGGCTTCACTCTAGTGCCGGCCATCGTGCGCGGACAGCCCACGCAGTTGGAGCGAGATGCTAGCAGACTGTCCAGGTAACTATAGCATAGACAGATTGTCTATAGGAATAATCACTAAACACACAACCACTGCTAGCTGAGGTACTTTACACTAGTGCCTGCCATTGTATAAGGACACCTCACGCGACTTGAGCCTGAGCAGTTCTGGTAGACTCACTTTCAATTGCCATACCATTTCATGGCAATTACCAGTTACCACAATAATCGCAATTCTACATCGAAATATTAGACGTGCTTATCAAAAGTCCACTACTAGAATTTATCGACTATCAGAGTCGTAATTTTACTACCAATATTTCACATCAATCAGAATTTTTGGCTTCGGTAGCAATAAAAAAGCAATAAAAAAATACGCTATTTGTGGAATGAGAACGTTTTTTATCGTTAATTATCCATCAAATGTTTATACGACCTCAGCTATTTAGAAAAGAGTAAAGCCATATAATCTTCATCAATTTCCTAAACTGTACTAAAATCTATTATGTGTATGCGATTGTTCATGCTTACTCTAATGGAACTGATGCAGTCCGTCACCTGAGTTCCTCGAGAGTCCCGCTAGGCCTTGGGACGAACCGTTGTTCTGTAAGAAAGATATTGAGATCAAAAACCCCAGGTTTGTAGACGTTAACCATACTTTAGTACACTGTGTATGTAGGTACTGTGTACATTTAAGTTGTTAAAAAATTTTGTCCGTTCGTTTTCATCAAACCATAATCTACTTTAATAAAACTAGATTATGGTTTTATAATGTTATTTAATAAAACTGTTTTATTAGATAACATTATAAAATCTGTAATCGAACTGTAGTATTTTACAATGGTGGAAAGTCAGAGCAACACAATCTAGCTTTTTTGTTAACAATAAAAGTCAGCATTGTTTGTATTGGTTGGTTTGTGTTGGGTAACTATTGTCCATTTCACTGGCACCAATATATTTTTAAACGGTCTGTTGCATTTTCGGAATCTTTACAAGACAAAAACTAGGTTTACAAAGCTACCGCATAAGGGAGAATATATGACAGCTTTTTGTAAAAAAAAAAACACTTTAACAATTATATGTTTTTTTACCCACTTAATTATTCTTCAAATAAATGTTATCTGAATGATAATTGAAAAAAAATCCTCTTAATTCAAATTAATTTTCTTTAGGCCCCTTTTTCTGCATTAATTTGTTTTTCTTGAATATTTAAAATTCTTAAAGTAAACGTTCAAGGACGCATTCAGTTTGAATCAACCTTACCGTCAACCTTTTCTGTGAAGCACCCAACCTAAATAAATACTCATATTTGCATTTACTCATAGATACCAACCCACAAGCAACGGTCACGCGTACCAGGACGACAGACATCTCCAGGCAAACAACAGGCAGAACCTGCCTTGCAGCCGACAGTGCGGCGGACTAGTCAGGTACGAACGATACGAAAGGGACCATAATATGGATCACAGGGACCCAATGGATTACAGGAACCCTAAGGTTCGCAGGGACCTTATGGATCACAGGGACCCAATGGATTACAGGAGCCCTATGGATCCTATTTATCACAGGGAATCCAGAGATCCGAGGGACTACAGGGAAATAGACGACACTAGGTTCTGGCCCTGAACGAAACTAATCGCTTTCATTCTGTCCCATGCGTCACCCATTGTGGACAGCAGAAACGAAGGGTATGAATCTGTCCAGTTTGTAGTTAAATAGTTATAGCTAAAAATGTAGGTAACTTTAGCAAGAGATGATACCTGCAATGATGTCGCGAACGTAATGTCATACCAAGAATCATTTCCTAGTTAGTTGCATGACCCTAAAAACCATATTAAATTTGGCCGTAGTAAAGTAGTTATTCGTACGTTAAATTTAACTTCATAGACATAGATGATAATTATTTAATTTAGTTCAGATTATCACCAACGAAACCACTAATGTGATAGTGGCGATGCAGTTTCGGTATCACTACAATTTAGTGCTCTATTTCAAAAATCAATAAATACATACGTGACTCAAATCCACTACATTAAAACGATATTACCTAATATTCTTGCGTACTAATTTTAATTCTTTCTCCTAACAGCAATAAAATCAATGAACTAGTGCGAAAATCTCAAAATCCTCCACCGAGGCCAGCATACAACCCTGCCTACGATCCCGAGTCAGACTTGCGGAAGATACTTCGAAACTCGCCAGAAATACTCGCCACGCCCATTTTCAGCTCCGACGATGACTACACCGAGGGCCCCTTCAGGTTCAAGCAGTTGTTACGACCCACTCTAGGACCTACAGAAAGTCTTCGCAAGAGAAAAGTCCGTAATTCTTCAGGACAAAGTCCCTGGATGTCAGACAGTTCACAAGACAGCACTAGCTCCAAGCAAGCGTTGTGCAAACGTCGACCACAAATCAGTATGGGCGTCTTCTACAATTCTTAAGCTGTAGATCGGAACTTGGAAAGTTAGGAGCAAACTGTTCCATTTCTACCTCCTAGAGATAGGATGTTTTCAACTTCATAGACAGGTCGACTGCTACACAGTCAGCAAAAATTCACATAGCTTGTTGAAAACATACTGTATGTATACAATGACGGTCGAGTATCAGAATAGACTTCCGTAGTTTCAGTAACTGACAGTTAGCCAAAACTATAGAACATAAATGATTAGACAATGCAAGTGTAAAGAATTTCAGATATTTTAGACTTTTTTCAATATGTTCCATAACAGACCTCCTCCTTACGTGTAAGGATCAAATATCAAGTAAAGCGGTTGCTACATTGTTGCCGGTTATTTTGAACAATGCTGATTTTGCTTGCCTCACAGCCATAATTTTATATTTAAGAGCACTTAAAATTTATGTAGTCTATAAACTTAAAATTATTGGAATTTGTTTATGAACCTTGCCGTCCTAATGAGAAACATTGTTTAAATTATTTAGTAGAGGTTAAAGTTCCATTTAAGTTTATATTCTTTTCTGAAATACTCATGTTAACCTACTTTGCAAATGTTTTCTGATGTTATTAGAGCTTGATTATCTTTTTTGTGTACCTTTAGGTAATTATTAACTTGTAACCTTGTTTTATAAATTATTAAAATATTAGAGTACTTAACGAATTCCTAAAATTTACACCTATGAATGAGCCATTCATTTTAATCATTGAAGTCAAATAATATCTAAACAAAAGTATAATTCGTAAATTGAAAGAGGAAATAAATCAATGTCGGCCCTAAATCATTGTCATTACAGTTGAAATTACTTCGGAGTCTCTCTAATGAGTCGATAATCGATTGCATCCAGATCGATGAGTTGGAAGTAATCTGTTGGACTCAGAAATTTGGATATTCTAGCAACCTCTACTCTTCACTAGCAATTACCAAAGCCTTAAATGTAAATTTTAGTGATAAGATATTATGATCTTACTATGACTTCGCTACGGTAATTTTATGGAAATATATGAACTAATTGTTATATTAATCAGATTTATCTTGTAATATTTATCAGTATTATTATATCGTATAATCTACTTGTGTTTACATCGTGTATATCGAAAGTAGGATCTCACCGGAATAGTGATTTTGATTAAAAATTACTCATTATTGTTTGCCATCACAGTTACAGAGAGTAAAACTATTGAAATGTTATCATAAGTATGTAAAATTATAAATAAATCATTGACAACCTTTGTGATAATGTGCCAATGAATAAAAGTAAGTTAATTAGTCCTCTATAGGTATGTATGGGTGGTCAACGATATGAAAATAAAGTTTGTGCATTAGTAAAAAGTTTTTAATTATTTCCTGACGAATTTCGTGCAAACATAATAATAACATGTACTATCGTGGACACACCCGCCTGACCACCACTAAGTTCAATTTTGCTTGCACTCAAAAGATGGAAACGCTCTCTACCCCGTCCCGGTGACTTCGCAGGCGCCAAGGGAAAAAAAAATTAACTGAGCAGGCGGAAAAGGTCCGCGATAGTACCTAGGTGAAACGTGCACATGTAGGTATGTGAATATAATTGGCGCTCGAAATCAAAACAAAGTAAAACACGTAAAACTGTAGTTCTTAAATCCCACGAGAATATGTGTTAAAACTAAACACGCAATCGCGTGTTTACGACGGACGGGGGGCGAGCGGCGTAGAGGGGGGGAAACGTGACGCTGCGCGCTCCGCCAATGGCGGCGCCGGCGGGACGTGCGCGCGCACACGCGCAGTCGCGCCCGCGCCAGCCATGGCGGCCACCGGCCTGCCCGACGTCGACATCTCACAGATAAAAACGCGCTCCATCGAGAGAACCCTGCTCCCCCTCATCAAGCAGGTATGCAACCAGCGCCAGGCCCGAGGGCCTCACCGCCTCGCCGCCGGTACTCTCAGAGCGCCGAGCTCGTGACGTCTCGCACCGGCGGATGGATTGCGTCGTCGGCGCCCCTCTGACGTCGCGCTCGACGAGAACACAGATGATAATATTCGCTTTTACGTACGCGCCTAAAACCGTACTTTTATTTTCGTAGTAGCTGTAGTTTCTATTGCGTCGCCGGTTTGACGTCCACGATTAGAATTTCCCGCCCACGACAACAATCTGTTGCGCCTCGGCCCGCGCAGCCGCGATAGGGCATCAGCTCGCCGGCGGCTGCTTTGAATAATAAGATTTGTCACCTGGCTCAAACTTAGCGTAACTTGTCAATTAAAATATATCAGCTATCAATTGCGTGCATTTTGTCGAGTTTATCGAAAGTAAAGAATAACTTAGGACTTAGGTCACACCGAAAGTTTGTAGTGGCATAGTAAGCACGAGGGGCGGGCGGCCACGTGGACTCGTAGCGGGTGGTGGTGCGTGGGGCGGGCGGGTAGGCGCGATCGATGCGCGCCGGGTCCGTCAGTGCCGCGGCGATCGCGGGCGGAGCGGCGCGGTGCCGCACGACACGCCGCCGAGCACGTGCGCGCGCCCGCGGACACGCGCCGCCGAGCGCGCGCCCACCGCCCGCGCGCCACGCGCTCCGCGACATGGACGCGCTCTCCGATGACGATGAATTCGCGCGCCGGGAGCCTCAGGTACGTGGCGGCGCCGAGTGAACCCTCGGCGCTGTACCGGGCCACCGGCTCCCGCACGACCAGCTCTGCTCCTAGCGATGCAGATACATGAGCGCAACAAGTAGTGTGGACGCGGGGTGGCGAAGAAGCTCGCGTGCAAGAACGACCTTGATCGGAGCTCGCGTCGCGCGGTCTCGCCCCGCGTCCCGGCCGACGACAATCAGACCACCTTCCAAAATATGATTAACTGAATATCTTGAACTCTTACGTAATTATTACGCGAGTAATTAGCCTCATTTGTTGTGGTTTATTTTTCACTAAGATCGTTTACATTGTTTTCGTTTTTTAAAATGAGGTTCAAGGTCCACTAAGCAAACTTTGTTTTAAAACCAGGATAATAACACTTAAATTAAAACCAAACCGACCTAAGCATTTGACCATTCATTTAAATATTAAAGTTCCGCAAACTTTTCACCAAACTTTTAATTGAGTCTAGGACGGCCACAGTATTTTTAATTATGACCGTAAATTGTGCCGCATGCGGGTTTTTTTTGCTCATGTTTAAATCAGTGAGACTTGTGTGAATATGAGATACTGTGTACGCACGGTAACTGCAGATTTGCAATCCGTTCAGGTTTGATGTCTGATTAACCTTGGCGGGTGGCATCCAAGTACAGCGTGAATACATTGATTGAAATTAAGTTTTCTGTTGCTTACGTAACGCTCCAGTGACTGAAGTTGACATTGTACTTGTTTATCTCCAATCAGAGTAGTCAACTCGCCAACAAGACGTAGACGTTATAACTTAACGTTACTATGAACGCTCTCTGCAGCTAGAGCCTATGTTAGAATATAATTTATTATTCTGAGATACTGAGATAATGAATTTAAGGACGAGATAATATTTTAAGTGACTCCAGAACCCTTTTCAAGTAAGCAGCATTGCGCATAGGTAATAAATATCACAGTATAACCTTCGATACCAGACACTGCCAAATACCTGTTCTGGGCTTTTAATTCTATGCAAATTAGTTTGCCAGGCATGTTTATGATTTACAAATTGCCTTCCTCGAAATCAGATTTTCTAAAATAAGCACCAATCGAAACTAGCATTGATTACCCAATAAATTGTTGACTTTATCTGGTGGATTGAATGCTAAGAGAAAAAAATACAAAGGAATCAAGTCATAATGCTTTTAAAATTTGTTAGATATCTTTGTGCTTCTCTTTTTCTAACGTAGGTTAGACATTGTGTCCACTGAATTCAGTAATTAATTTAATGGTTGAATGGAAAATAATGAACATTATTTTTAAATAAGTTTCACGTCGCTGATTCAAGAAAAATGTTCCCTTGATTCCGTATTTAACTGGATTCAGAAAATCCGGCAGGTATTCTGATTGCGTTACCATTGTTTATAGCCTCTTTCATAAAACTGTTTCTCACTATTACATACCTACTATAAAAATGCTGGTATTATTTATTATAGTACCTAATAATAAAGAATACCAGTATTTTTATACATATTCTAAAGAAAAATATTTATAATTTCAATTCTTTACATGGACTGCCGGGAAAAAAACGTTGAAGGTAAAACCGCCACTAGCGTCGTACATACATACAAATAGTTCGCCATGGCGTTCAAAGTGTTACGGGATAAGAAATACTAGTCCTATCATTTTCTCATTGTAGGGCAAAGACCTCTTCTTACACACAGAAGACACGGGCAGTCGAGCATTGATCTCCACGCTTGCTATAAGCGGATTGACGATTTCAGACTACTTTTTTCAGTGTTCTAAATAATATTAAAATTTAAGTAGTTGTGAGCTAAAATTTAAATAATGAAATAAAGTAATAATTATTCGTGCTACACAGTGTCAATAATAAATAAATAATAAGTGGTCAATAATACTCCACTGCATTCTGCGGGCAACCAATAACTCAAACCCTTTCGAATCCGCCCGCTCGTGCTCTAAACAAGTGCGATGTGCACCAACCACCAACATGAAGAAGTGAGTTAACACATCCAGCGGATTGAACTGTGTTGGCGCAATTGCGCGGCGCAGCACAGTGTTACACAAAGTTGCGAAATAAGAAAACTAAGATTGACTGATTGTTCTCTATGTCAATGTCTATCTCATGAGAACGACGGAACAGTCTGTCTAGAAAATGCCAGCTACAGCGGCTCGGCTCGGCGCCCTAAGCAGCCAGCGCAACTGTGCTGCGCGTCACCTAGTGTCATATAGAACTGTCACTGTGTTTATTTAGTTGTTTGAGAGTTTATTTCAAAGCTTAGTGTTAACAGCTATAGGGATCCAAGTGCATGCCAACCTTCTGCATCAGTTAATGTCCTGGAAAGATACCCCTTTGCACCCAGGTTCGGTATTTTAAAGGTAAGTGGGGACAGAATGCGCACTTTGGGAAGGTCCACAAACCGCCAAGTGCACTCTCTTTAGACCCTGTTATTACTTCTACAACATCCACTTTTGACCCGTTTTGAAATACCCTTTCAAAATTCAAAAAGTGTATTCCTGTCATATAAGTATAGTGTGTTGTAGATGTATAACGGTGATTTCTGTTTTGAAGCCAGTTCCCCGTGGCGCTAGACCACTATGTTGCATAGCATTTAGCAGATGGCGTTTGCCTTGCTACCAGGGAAAATTTGCAACGTGCCTGGGAGCAAATACTCACCTTCCCTTACAGAATTCTCCAGGTACAAAAGAATTTGGCAACCAAAAAGACTTTAACTGCACAGATTACATAGGTATTATGTTTGACGATATTACTTTTCGCCTCGATGCTCTCCTACGCTTAGGAGCTTCTTGCTGTTTTCCTCATCGCAGTCACTGTGGGGAAGCTATCAACTGCCTCGAACATCACGGCCTGTCGCGTAGCCAGAGTGCGGGTCGCATATGGGGAATTATTTGTCGTGGTCTCGACGCCTTCGGTGTTCCGGCTGTTTTAGAACCCAACGGCTTGGCACGCGACGATGGCAAGAGACCGGACGGCATGTCTGTATTTTCTTGGAAGTGCTTTTAGTGCGAGCCGATATCTGCGTCGATACTCTTGCCCCATCCCATCGTCCTAGTTCAGCGTGCTGTGCTGGTGCTGCTACTGCGGCTGCAGAAAAACCTCAAGCGGCGAAATTATAGTAACCTTGGTGATAACTTTATTTTCGAGCCATTTGGGGTTGACCTTCGGGTCGTGGAATCCGAGTGCTCATCTCGGTTGGTTGACACTTTTCGTGATCCAAGAGCTGATTTTTACCTTGGTAAGAGGTTAAGCATTGTCATCCAACGTGCCAGTGTCTTGCTTGGGCATTCCCAGATGACGGTGATGTGAAGGAATTTTTTGACGCCTTATTGTATTAGTTTTCTACTTTAACAGAAATAGGTTTTAATTTTTAATATAGGTAGGTACATGTAAATATTGTACATAATCAAATACAAAACAGAAGAGATCGATTTCAGACTAATATTCATCATTACGTCCAGGTTTCCTTACCTACGATGTTATTCTTCACCAATATCAATGATGTCCAAAATAAACTTTGAAAGTACATAACAATATGAATTGAAAAAGTCACATTGATAAGACAACCTCTGGGCTACGACGCCAACTACACTGCCTAGTCACAGTTAAATACTATAACTTTCATATTTTTTACTGTCTCCCGTTTTGTAAAAAATTCTTCGCCTTAACACTGTATTCTGAAGTGTTTGTCCCCAAATTAAAGACAGTCAATAGCCCGTAGTTATTTATTTCGAAACCCGTACTCAAGTGAAGGTCTTCGCACCATTAACAATGCAGTATCTACACGTGCAATTTCTCACACAACCTATATAAATTGCAAGGACATTATCGATTTCTCATAGTATACCATTTTCTATAATTGCCAGAAAAGGCACATCCCTGCCATTCCTTTAAAAAATAATATTGAGAGTTTCACGGCTTTGGAGGGATCAAAGAAACTATGTTGCGTCGAATTTAAATAGTCACCCTTCTCCTTTATAGACGGGGTTGTTATAACGGGCAGCTAAAGGATTAAACGTACTCTATAGAGGACGGTCAAAGGCTCATTTACCTGTGTATGCCTTGTCATTATTGTGTTTATGTATGGAGATATTAGGTACCTACTATACCTATAATAATGACGCTTTTATTTAATGTTATATGCATATCAGAGTAAACTATTAGGTTTTTAAATATTAAGGCGGTCGGTACCCTGAGCAAATAAAACCTAGAGCCCTCTTCGCCGCGCAAGAGATACAGTAGCGAATACGCTCAGATATTAGAATTAAATCTTTAAAAAATCACATTTTGGGATTTTGAAAAAATAATTCTACCAAAATGTTCATTAATAAATTGCCTATTAGTGTTAGTAAAAAATCGAATTAATGGTTACTTGCCGAGGAGATGCATGTTTTCAATAATTATTTCTCATTTCTGTGGTTTCGTTTTGAGGTGATTAGTTAAATACATACTTCAATATATACTTCGTAAACAAAAATCAGATCTACCATTTCCCACAAAGGCCTAGAGCCTAGAGTTTGCGACACTTGTCGATTATGGGTCATCCTCCTCGAACACCAACTCTTTTCTGAATATCGTCATCCCATCTAAGACGCTGCCTTCCTTTTTTCTTTTACATTGTCTTGGACACCATTCAGTTACATCCTTAGCCCATTTTCTTTTATTACTTACAGAATATAACGAGTCACGACTGAATAATCGGGCCTAAATATAAGTATGAAACTCATGGTCGGTAAAGGTCAGGCTTTTTTTCTACTGCTTTTCTAACCAGCATAAAAAGCCTATCTAAAGTTCTACAGTAGGTAGTACAAGTTAGTAAAACGCATAATCTCACATTATTTGCAGACGGCCGCAAGTTATGTAGGCAGCAAAATTGTTTACCCTCCATTATATAGGGTATATTATTACATATATATATATATACTCCGGGAGCCTTCCACGGCACTGTGGCTGCGGCGACGCGTGGCAAATCAAGAAGTTGCGTGGTTACTTTTCCTTATTCAATATGTATCTGACTTTCAGTACTGTTTCCCCCTCATTAGCTTCTTAATAAAAGGAACGGAAACCATAATATATACACAGCTCAACATTATCTAGGGATATTTAAAGATTTTTAGAGATATTTGAAAATGGTACAAATAGTAATAATGATGAAAATTACAGTTGGGCTTCATCGGTTCTGTAGTTTGAAACTCTTTTGTGAAACATACTTAACGAAAAGCAATCATCATTCTCGCTACTTGTACCATATACTTACAAAAATAACGTTTGGAACACCATTTTCATTTTCATCGTGATTGCACAAATCAAAACATTTACGAACTCGTCTAAGTGAACAGAAAGAGTAAAAACAGTGTTTGCTAGCTATGAAACTTTCCATTCGTCTTGAATATTTTGTTTTTGTTTTCTATGAAAAATCTTCAAATATCTATATTTGAAGATTTTTTTATAATACGTATTGTACCTTATACGATTACAATTGTACGAATCGTCTAAAATTGTTAGCTCAATTAGCATAAAAATAATTATGGCATTATGATAGAATACACACCTGTGTCCCTTAATCCTTGCTGTAGCTACTAGCCTCTCCCATTTGACACAACATTTGTATGATTTTTATGTTTTAGTACGAAACGCAGGAATACTTATTTACATTTCCTGGGAGTGGTCGCAAAAAAATCGGTAACAAAACTTGTAGTTTCCTTTCTTTTGAAACCATAAATTAATTCCTATTAACTTGTCTGATCTATTTTAATAACATAACAATAACATAATATACAAGACAGGCAGGGAACGTCCCACAATTTCTAGACAATTTTATTGATCGAAAATTCGCAGATCTATCAAGATGTAGCTCTTCTACGTAACCATATGGAAAAACTGTGGTTCTTTACAAAAACACCAACCTATTATTATCCCACTGCAAGGTAATGGCCTCTCCTCATTTAGAGAGGCTCAAGCATTGGTCAGATTGATTGTAATGATATCAAACTTTTTATTATAAGCTCAGGTTTCCTCACGATATTTCCCTTCACTGATGTCAGTGAACTCAAGGATAAACGTAGAAAATTCACACGTAGCGGTCGATTAATCGGTAATTTTGAATATACAGGGTGGGGATGACGATATGACCGAAAATTAAAATACTGGTACCTAATACTAGTTCATAAGAATATTTTGAAACTATCAAATAAATCCTAAAAACGAAATTCAAAAAAAAAGTTCAGATATACTAAAGAGCATATAAATGTAACCAAAAACACCACATGAAATATTGGTTTTCTAACTTGTGAGAAGAGCGGCAACTTGTGGCGTCATAATTTAATATTATTAATGCTCAATAAAAACAATTACATCAAATTACCAAATCTTACCATGATCTTTTTTTGTGCTATTGGCATCCCCACCCTGTATGCCTTGATAAGAACAAGAAGATATCAATAACAATGCCCTGTTGTCACAGATCAGCAGTCTGGTGGCGTCGCGTGGCGAGGCGTCCGGCGGGGCTGCCGTGCAGCGCGTCGGCGCCGCCGTCTGCTGCGCCGTGGAACGGTTCGTGGCCGTCGGGGAAACCATCGCCGATGACAACCCTGACGTGCGGCACAGCATGGTGCTCGCCTGCAAGGAGGCAAGAGCCGCAGGTAGGTCTAGTGTGATTCACAGTCTCTCTTCAGATGTCTACGACATCCTAACAGGTGTTGCACAGGGAGGGTTCTGGAACGGTCTTTTAAGAGGAAACGGAACCCCCTCTATGCGCTGATGGTGACCACCGGGGTGGTTTTAGTGGAATAATAATAAATCATTTATTTCGGGTATACAAAGACCCACAATACCTTACAGACTATTACACATATTTATAAAAACCACAAAAAACATCATTACACTATTTTACACGAAGTGACGGCGTCGTGTTGCGCTGCGTGGTGTCGCATAGCCTTCCGCGGAATCGCCGATACACGACACCGTTCGGCCAAAATTCTTCCTTGAGGAAGGTCTCAATATAAGTCGGAACTCGCACCACGAACGACTTGAAGTTCGTGTTCTCTCAACCTTCATGGTGTGATGTAGCCGGGACACATAGAGCTGCGCCGTAGGTGTTGCCGGACGCAGCATATTGGGTCCTGCCAACGCAGTCCCGCACTGGTTCCGACTACGAGGTTTCTCGGCGACTTCCTCTTCTTCCTCTCCACCTTCACGAAGCCATCCTTGTCACACGTGCCCGTAGCTGGGCATAGCTGTTTCGAACCCCTGTTGGCAGGTTCACAGGAGCTCTTCTTATCCACCTCCTTGATAGGTTTTAGTGAGATAAGAATCCCACACTCCCCGGTGTAATCCCCAATGACCGGCGCCGTTTGAAGGTTTCCCCCCGAAAACAGAAAACGTCTAGCGATATGAGATACTTACCTACTTAAAAAAATTGTGTCGATATATGTAGCTGGAGTACTTATTCTCAGAATACTTAGTCCAAAAGTTTTTCTCATTCTGTAGGCACACCACACCGACAGTTTTCCCAGAAACGATTTAAAGCATAAACCCGATAACTCTCTTATTTACTACAGGCGCAAGTAGTAAATATCACCGCTATCGGTATTTTCCATTCCAGTGACTCACATAAATCATTTTTCATGTAATATTATAGAACATAAATAAACTTTACAATGTTGAAATACGGAAAGTGTAATAAACCAAATATTAAGTCTGTACAATTTAAACAGAGGCAATATGGGGAAAGCCATTATAAAATTCAAATTAAATCGTTCTTTCGTTTTATAAACTTCGCATAAATTTTCATGAAAATTGAACAACTTTTCGGATAGTTTTCGTTCGGCTGGTGCTTTTCTGCCAAAATAGTTTCTTAGCTATTTAATTAAAGCTAAGCCCTTTAATAATGACGTCACACCTCACTGACAATAAACTTAAACTTAGGTATACATTCAACTTGCTAATGTGTTTAAGCTAGGCAAACACCGCAACTAAACTTGAGGCGTCAAATTACTTGGCTACGTACGATAAACAAACCTTAAATTAAATGCTTGTAAATTAAAATAATTACTTGTGCAAATATGTCAAGTACTTTAAGCACAAAAATCCCAAGAGCTTTAGAAAGCTGCGGAAATGTATAATTTCAGATATTAATTTAATAACGTAAAATATACAAACGGAAAGCGGTAGGATTAAACCCACCCTCACATACAACCATTCAGAGGGTTTTAATCAAGGCTTGCGTGACCTATAAATCTCTCCGATATCTCTATTGTGTATTTAAGTAACCGCCGTATATTCGACTGAATGGATATGCACAGTTCGATGTTAAGAAATAGTTCGTAAAGGTAGGGGATTGAGTCAAGCTGCGACAAAAAGTGGATTTATGTCCGCTCGCGATTGGCTCCTTAATTTAAAGTTTCACTGCTACATTTCACTCGGGTCGAGACCCTCCCATTGTCTCTGGTGACGGGGACGACAATTATTCCTGAATAATGAATCTATCTAAACGCTCAGATTTATTCAAATAATATGTACATCTTTTCTCGGCACATCCAGATTGAATTATGTAAGCAATCCGTCGTAATCTACTTTATGGAAGAGTTATCCGTTCCCAATGGTTTTCAATACATTAAGTATTTTGATCAGTTAAACGCATTATGTTCATAATTCCCTGTTGCGTTTTTCACTTTTCTGTTCAAATGTTTAGCAGATAATGCGGAGAATCAAGGCTACCCTTTCTAACAGCCCTCATAAATTTGTGTCAACAACCTGACCCGAATTTTAATGCTTGAACGTTATTACCGGATCCAGCATGCCAACAAACAAAAGATGCAAACAATGGCCGCCCCAGTCCCTGTGCCCTTCAGCCTACGGGAACACCGATCAATTTCGTAGCTTGCCGTATTACAATAAAATGTGTTATTTTCTTTTAAATACGTTTTAGAACTTTGACTCGACCGTAACTTTGTGATTCTGATAACTATTTTCATTATGTTTATATGCAGCTACTACATTCTGAAAAATTATTTTACAAAAAAGACAACCGCCTTCAAAACGTAAAAAATAACTTTCAATTCGCAAGTCGGCGGCTTTGGTTTTGCTTGATGTTTTATAATGCCACCGACTTGCGAATTGAAAGTTATTTTTTACTATTGGACAGGCGGTTGTCTTTTTTGTAAAAAAAAATTTGTCTTCGCTTTTTAGTGCCTACTTCTCATCATAGTAATTAATTACGAAACGGCGACACCATAAAAATACTGTCATCCCTTAATTTTTAACCCTTAGAGGTGGAATATTTTCTTGAAATTTATATGGGACCAAATTTGAGGTTATACACTATCAATTAAAAAAAGAATCATCGAAATCGAACTACACTGAAAAAAGTTATGCGTGGTCAAACATAAAAATAAATATATAAAAATAAAAAAATGTTTATAAAATGAAAACTACTGGGCCAAACAATGTTAAATTTTTATAGTACCAACTGGCAACTATTCCGCATCAAACTAAAGAAGAATCACGTAAATCGGATCATAAATCTCAGAGTAATCGATGTACATACATTAAAAAAAAAACCAACCGAATTGAGAACCTCCTCCTTTTTGATGAAGGTTAATGAAGTCGGTTAAAAAAACTATGCGCATACCAGTTTCAGCCGAGCACTAAACCATGGCCCCCACAATAATTAACAACTTGATTACAATCGGTGTAACTTCAATATAAATCACTTTTCTTTTATTCCTCCTTTTATGGGGTCACTTTTACGACTTATAAATTATGTATCTACCTACCTATACAAACTTTATTGTACGAGTGCTTCGTAAAATCGTGTTTTGTCAAAACATTTGATCGACAGTAAGTAATTTGAATGAGTTTACTGATTTAAAAGGATCGAATAATCTTTAGCTTTTATACCTACGTTGATTCGCATTAATTGAAAGGTCGTCGACGTTTGAACTCTCTGGAACGCATTTAACCGCACTTTATCATGTTTGGCACCTTTGGTCCAGACAAATGACTCGACACCTCGTTTGTTAAAATTGTTCTGGGGGTTTTTAAGACGAGGGTGCAAACCGCCGACCGCGGTAACTTCCAACAGTAAACACACCGCGGAATACAAAACGTATACAGTTGTAGGTACAACCCTCGAATAATAGCTTTAACAATACACATGAACGATTCCAATATCCTCTCCTCCAACCTTGGACATTGTTTCAATTCAAATTGATATCACAAAAGTCATCAATCATGGATGCCATTGTAATTCAATCCACCCTTATCATAACCGTTAAATTCCTTAATGATTCACTTTAGGTGCCAAATAATTTCAAACTCGCTGATTTGATGTTAGTAAGGAGTAGCTTTGTTTCTGAAATCAATAGTTTTCATACGTTAATGTTGATTGACTTTTCTATATACCTTGTTATTCCTTAGACTTACAATATTGGATATATTTTATCCCCTTGAGTTATTAAACGTTAGTGGAATGACATAATATCACAGCTCCTGAATCGTTACAGATGAACGCCCATGTAATTACTTACCATTAGGAGCGCCATCAAAATTGTAACGGTCCTCCCGTGAACATTTTTCACTAACCGAAAAATGTCGTTCGTTCATTGGGTTCGCCAAGGGCGCGCACACTGGGTCAGCTGTAACGAGATTATCCGGGATCGAAACAAATCTAATAAATAACAGGTGTCGACTGTGACCTTCGCCGGCCACTCCTATACTTGTAAACTAATGGATAGTAGGCCTATACTGTTCTTTCCCAGCGATTGTTTACTAAAATGGCCCACAATCACAGATTTAGGTACCTAAGTTATTTGTTTTTTTTTTGTTAATCAGGGGAGTAGTTTTTCATCAACTTTCAAGGAGAGGTACAATATTGTTTATTTTATTTGAAATGATGAAACAAGCTGTTACGAGGAAGAACGAATTAAACAATAGGGAACATTACGCAAAACTCGGCGCAGAGGGCGCCACTAGCACATTCCGTAAATCATAACTTCGTATTCTTGTTATATTATGTTATTAATTGTAATAACTGGGTATTTTGTGAAAATATATCAAATTTTTAATTAATCTTACTTACCTAACTGTACTTTAACCATATTATGGCGTCCTACGACCATTTGAAAGTGGATTCTAGGTTATGCTCAGAATAAAATCGAAAAATTTGTTGTCTTACATGATAAATGTGAACGTTACTCTGTAAATGCGACTATCTCACCTGAACTACCTACTTAACCTGAACATATTTTAGAGTGATTTTTAGCTGCTTTCCAAAGTTTTCGAACATTTTCTTCTTTTGGTTTCTTTTTTTCTTTTGATCGAAATACACAGCACTGATACATTGTTGTATAATATAACACACTTCCCAATTTTGAACTCAATTAAAGGCAGAATTTCACGCTTTGAACGACTCGTCGATAAACTGTTTACGGATTATGCTAGTGCTGAACTCTGGTGCCAGAACATTGCAGTAATATCCCCTATTCCGAGAAGGTTGCCAACAAGTCTTGATAAATACAGTAAAAAAAACAATTGGCAAAGTTAAATATGTGTATAATGTTTTATTTATGGGACAGATTAGAATAATCTGGCGGAAATTCTCGTTCTCATAATTACATAATATTGTCGCTTTGGATCCGTCTAGTTTTGTCGGCTGGTGTACCTACCGCCATGAAAGGTCCCTCTCCCCTAACTCGCATATTAACGACTGTATGAGAGACATCTGCCTAGCCTTGTCCCAACTATGTTGTAGTCGGCTTCCAGTCTAACCGGATGCAGCTGAATACCAGGGGGCCAAGTCTACTATTTTTATAATTTCGTAATTCCAACACGAGCTCATTGTCATTTCGCTAAAAGTCCGTAATCTGCTAAATTCATAATGGTCGATCATTGGTCGTCGAATTAAAAGCAATGACTGCACAATAATGTTCTAATGGTAGGTCACTGATCAAAGGAACTGTCAAAATTTTTGCAGATTACCGCCTATTTGTCATTTTGTACGAGATTACCATTCAATATCATTTCTTTCAATGGCGTGTCAGTGGTTGACCAATGGAAAGTCATAATGACGCCATTACATTAGTAGATTACCAAACTTGCCAAAATCAACAATTATGAAATCAACGATAGACCATCCTGACACTATAGTAATAGCAGACTTAAGGCTCTGTGCTTTACATGGAAAGACTGCCTATCTAACCTCCACAACCCATACTGGGTCACATGACACTCCTTGGCAAGACTGGCTGTCAGACTTTCTGGCTTATGACTACCCATAACGACTGCCAAAGTTCTACGATTGACAGCCTGGACTTACGGCGGTATGAGAGATATTAAAGAGCAAAATTCAACTCATTTCTCAGGTAAATTGAAAATGGGCGCGTTATCTCTACACGCAGTGAGGAACGGGGACTATTCTGTAGTAAATACAGCCAACGTCCTTCAACTGTTTACCCCACACGATTTAAAAACTTTAGAAAAGGGGGTAACATATAATGACGCCGTCTGTACATGATTATTTACATAAAAAATCATGTACAGACAGCAATTTGGTACCTAATTTATTCCCTCGTAACTATTTATTTTTGTATTTTGGTTTAGTTTTAGATAATATGGAACTAATGTTTTTTCTGACATTAATAGATTATTTCATACCAGATAAACTTTAAACTTCACTGTCCCAACATAATTTGAATATAAAGTGATGGTCTGAAACGCAGGTTTGAATTAACCTAGATCGGGCGGGTCACTACCTAACATTGCAATTCCGAACCATCATAACTTGCGCCAGTATTATAAATATTTTTTTTTAGTTTTAGTTTTATTTTTAGGCAAGATTTAGGGTTAAATGTAACCCTAAATCTTGCCTTTTGACTTTGAAATAGGTAAACGTAACTAACTCAACCTAAAAACCAACCTTGGAAGTTGGGTAGGTAGGCCTTTAGTGTGGAACGCTACGTGCATCAATACTCTTGCGCCATCCCATCTTCCTAGTTCAGCGTACTGTGCTGGTGCTGCTGCCGCGACTGCAGTAAGCCTCAAACGGCGAAAATATAGTATCCTAAGTGATAACTTTATTTTCGAGTCGTTTGAAGTTGAAACCCTCGGGTCCGAGTGATTTACAAAAATTGGTTAGAACTTCCAGTGATACAAGAGCTGGTTTTTACCTCGGACAGACGTTAAGCATTGCCATCCAACGTGGCAACGCCACCAGTCTCTTGGGCACATTCCCAGTTGACTGTGATGTGGAGGAATTTCTTGATACCTTATTGTTTTCGTTTTCTTTATTTAAATAGCTAGGTTTTTTATTATTCGCAAAACTATTGTAGAATTTTCCAAACAAATAAATCTATTAATAGGGCCTAAAAACGGATATTCAAATACTGAAAGCGCTCATTCGAATATGCGAAACCTGCTCCGTTTAGATAAAAATAAGCTGAAACTGATGCGGCTATAAACGTTGGCGGGAGTACATACTTAACGAACGAGTATTAAAGTAAATATTTACGATGTGTTCTGACACACACCGCATGATGTTGGTTCATATACCTAGTTGTTTATACACCCTAGAGCGGTTAACGAATGGCAGCTGAGTGACTATTTATTCCGTCCCAACCACTGACATATGATGCCACATTATTTGTATGCTCTTTTAGGGAGGAGTGCGATAATGAAGGCAATTCCAACCTCCATGTAGGGAAATGAATGAAAACATTTACCTAAATTAGTGCGATTACCCTACTTTATCACGTCAGATTTTACGGCTATAGCTATGTCTCTCCGCAGACCATGGTCTACCTTCTATCTTACGCCGCATTCCCTGTCACCTGCTCATGTGAAGACCGGAATTACTGCATCAGCGGATGGCATTGTCGTGGCTGCTGTACTGCTGGGCCAAACCAGGAATTTGGCTAGAACACAGCGACACGACACGACAGCAGCCACGGCGACGCCATCCGCAAACAACGAATTTGATAAGGACAAACACAACACACACACATACATATATACACATTCACACACACTCATGATACATATCTGAGTTTGCCATTGAAACGCTAAGAAGAAGAGTAGGCAGAGCAGCAGATCTTTGGCAATCGTTATGGATAGTCAGAAACAAGAAAGTCTGACAACCTGTCTCACCAAGGGGTATCGTGTTAACCAATAACTGGGTTGTGGAGGTCAGATATGCAGTCGCTCCATGTAAAACCCTGGCATTCAACCCCAACGTAGTTGGGAAAAGGCTAGACAGATGATGAGTGCAGGCAGAGCAGCAAAATGCTAGATCTGTTTTCATTTATTGATTGATAATATACTTAAACGTATCACAAATGGAGTTGAACATTGTGTGCAATATTACTCCGCAAGGTATTTATGATCTTCGGTTAAGTTGTAAATAAAGAAGTTACAAAGATATCTTACATTTCAAAACCTAGATTTTAGAGCTTAAGGAATTCCGCTGAAAATAAAATATTTATAAACTGTAAATCTGTGCTCACCATTCTTGCAAGAGCACAGGGACTTTCTGATGCAATGAACCCTCGCCTGAAGCAATTTCAAAGATAATATTTTCCACTTGCATTACCCGCTCGTGTTTATAACAGTAACCTATGGCTAGCATATCAAGCTACAACAATCTGGCAAAATTCTTTGATAGATTTTCAATTCTATTACAAATGCATAAGGTTCTTAGTCATTTGGGAAAATTTGACAGTTTGGTATGGCTTAATGTGGTGACGTCTGTACGTTACATTTTGAAACAGTTTCTGTAGCCGCGTCATGAATTGGGTAGATGACATCACAAACCAATTAACATACTTTTTATGAGCTGTCAAAATACGATTCCCTGAATGATTTTGTATGGCAGTTTATACTTATGACGTCACTTGTAGGTAATCATTTGCCAACGCAATGGACAAACGATTTCAAAGCAACTAAAAATCTAATTTTAAAGTAAATTGAAAATTAGTCAGGTTTTGACGTGACACCTTATAAATCAATGAACGCCGGCTGCACTCACGAAAAATTGTCACTTCCGCCTGAGCCTGAACATGCAAGCGAGAGCGCGGAACAAGCGATAGAGAGGCACGATCGGCCCAAGCAATAAGCTCCGCCCTCCTCGACGGAAGCCATTATTTGTTTATGTTATATGTTAGCCATTATGTTTCTTTATGACGTTATCACGTAAAACTATCGTCCGTAAACCGACTTTACAAACAACCAATTTTTTTTTTTAAGGTAAAAATCAAGTGTTTTTAGAGAAGTTCTGTCTTAGAATTGTTGTCATCTACCCTAATTGTAAAGATGTTGGTAGTAAAGTTACAGTAAGTAGACATACATTTTCAGTACATGTTTATAGCTTTCGGAGCTGTACTGAAAGTACAGAAATCGAATGCAATATTCAATGTTAAACGTGGGCGGTAAATTTCGACTTTACGGGTACCACAACAATTACCCAGGTACCAACCAACCAACTTTTACAGTTACACTAAACTAACACGCGACAGTCGTAAAGTCATCCCGCAAAATTACAGTTACCCCTTTATTCATGACGGGTAGTCGGTAACTGATATCAAACATTAATGGTGTCGTTAAATTTCTTATCACGTCAATCTTTTTAATGAAAGTTCTTTGTTCTTTGTCCTTCACCTGTATCGAGTAAAATGGGGTCAAACGATAGACATATAATGCGTATTTCATCATCATCATCATCATCATGTCCAACTTTAGACGCCCACTGCTGGGCATAGCGCTCTCCCAAGGGGGGTTCAGCCGTAATCGCCATGCTTGGCCGATGCATGTTGATGATCGCGTGTTATGGTATTTAGAAGGACCTACTGCCCATCGTCGCCTTCTACAACACCCACGGGCAGAAATGGGGTGGTGCTCGCGGCACCACATGGTTTAATACACATTTGGTCCATGATAAAAAAAAATATAATCACAAAAACATTTTATTTTTATTTATTTTTCATGGCAGCCAAATCAAACTTATCTCGTTACACAATCAATACCAACCAATCGTCTCATATAAAACCTATAGACATGGGCACACATTATTTTATAAGTATACACATACACACATCAAAAAATAATGTTTGCGATCATTTTGAAAAATCGAAACCATTTTTGTTACGGTAGATTATATTATGATTTCTTCTTCTTATTATTAGATTATTTATTTAAAAATATAGATTTAGAATATAAAACAATAAAACAGTTCAATTGTTTTTCCATATAAAAAGGCTTTCAGTAATAGCTTACGCTCATTCAGAAATCGGATTTAAAAAATACTTTATCGAGGAAAATTATGATTGAAAAAATGCCAAGAGGATTATCAGTTTTACGAGCAAGAATAGTAACTTTGAGGGAAGAAGGATACACCACGAGAGAAATAGCACGCAGAGTTGCTATATCCCAATCCTGTGTCGTGGCGAAGTTGCAGAGGTACCACGGGATGGGTAATTTAGCTGATCGACCCCACATTGGTCACCCAACTGTTTAGTTAATCTGTGCTGCTGCCCAAAAGCGCTATATCAGATTGCTGGCAGCCCGTGACCCTACAATCAACGCTACTAAAATAAAAGCAGAAGTTCGGGCCGCCTCTGGGCTTGAAGTTAGCACTTAGACCATTCGGAACTGCTTGCACCAGGCTGGATTACGAGCACGGAGGTCTTGGCTAGCTCCTCTGAATTCCCGGCAATGTCAACGACGGAGATTGTAGTGGGCTATAGGCTTCGGCAAAATGAAGAAGAAAACATTTGGCATAACCGTCTCTCCGTTGACGAATCGCGATTCAGTACTCATCCAAATAACCGACATGTCCGTGTCTGGAGACCTTGAAAGGCAAAGAACTGCGACTGGAACAGTTCAGCAAGGCGGGAAATCAGCGTCCTTTTGGGATGGTATTATGATTGGAGCTAGAATGCCTTTGATCCCGTATCGATGCTTTATGACAGAAGACATGTATAGAGCAGTTACTATATTGATAGAATTGTCAGACCATTCCGAGTAAACCATGGGCACCAATTTGTACCGCCCATCGAGCTCAACGAGTCCAAGCTGTTCTCCGAGAATACGACATCACAAGGTTAGACTGGCCTGCCCGCTCGCCTGACTTAAACCCAATAGAGCACGCGTGGGATGCTCTTAAGCGAGCTGTTTGGAACCGTCAGTCACGTCCCCAGACAGTGCCAGAGCTCAGGGAAGCCGCTATTCAAGAATGGGACAGGTTACCCCAAGAAGTGCTAGTTAACTTGATTCTCAGCATGCCCAGGAGGATCTTCGCATGTGTTCGAGCCATGGGAGGAGTTATATTGTATTGAATACAAACCATTTATTAATAAATTGTTGTTAAAGTTTGGTTAAACGATCCTTTCTTTCTATCAAATTTCTGTTCATCATTATCATTTCAGCCGAAAGACTTCCACTGCTGGACATAGGCCTCCCCAAGGGGGGGTTTTGCCATAATCGCCACGCTTGGCAGGCGGGTTGACGATCGCAGTATGGTTGTTACAAAGGCACAGAGAACGCTGCTGCCCATTCTCTGGTAAGTCCCTTAGTCGCCTCTTACGACACCCACGGGAAGATATGGGATGGTGCTATTCTTTACGTCCGACATCACACGGACGAATTTCTGTTACAATTACATTATGATTAATTACTCAATTTTTTTTATAAACAGTAAAAAATGTTTTATTTTTTAAATTGAAACAGGATGTTTCTATTTAAAGAAAACACACAACAAATATTTTTTCTTAATTAAGTTCTTAAAAAATTAAATCAGCTTATGCTAGTGCTCACAAACTTTTTTTGATGTGTGTATCTACCTACAAAACCGTAATACACGATAATATGGTACACGTTTACTTCAAAGAAAAAGTTCAAGCATCATAAACGCACATTTATGCAACCCTTACTTCCCTATTCTTTGAACGTTAGATAAAAGAAATCCCAATTTTCTTTTCGTTCCTTCATTTCGTTTTCTTACTCGGACTGTTAATTCAAATTGGTGCCTTCGTTGATGAAATGAAGGCATATTTATTATAAATTTCGTTCGCATCGATAAACAGTTTTTTTTATAAACCTTTTTTTTTTACCCGACTACGGCAAAGCCAAAGGAGGGTTATGAGTTTGACAGGCTATGTATGTATGTATGTATGTATGTATGTATGTATGTATGTATGTATGTTCATCTGTACGCTCATAGCTCCTAAACTACTTATCAGAACTGAACAAATGAGGTATCGTTAGAAGCGTCTTGATCGTCCGCTGGTTATAGGCTATATGACATATCACCGAATCCAATGTGGCGCCCTCTGGCGGACAAAAAAACCAATATTAAAAAAAAAAATGAAGACAAGCATACCGTGTTTGGTATCATTGGAAAGGGGTTCACTAGTACATTTCAAATTTATATAATATTTAGTGGTAATTTGTCACAAATTATTGTAAAAAAAGGAAAGATTACCAAATAAAGTAAGATACGCATACCGTGTTTAGTATCATTGGAAAGGGGTTCACTAGTACCTATTAAATATATAATACTTAGCTGTGACTCCAAAATGGTTTAAATAAAAATATAAAGTTTAAAAACTAAAACCCGACCACAACAAAAAGTGATCTAAAAAGTACAAAACAAGAAAATATTTCACACAGAAATCAAGACATAGGTACAAAATGGTCAAGGTAAGCCGTGGTTGCATGCCATTATATTCATGTTCATCGCACTCATATGGGATACAGGCATGCAACCACGGCTTACCCTGACCATTTTGTACCTATGTCTTGATTTCTGTGTGAAATATTTTCTTGTTTTGTACTTTTTAGATCACTTTTTGTTGTGGTCGGGTTTTAGTTTTTAAACTTTATATTTTTTAAGTCAAGCAGTTCCGACCGTTATTTCAGCAAGGCCAGCATTCAGTTTACAAAATAATGTGCATTTTAGTGGCAAGATGTCTCTGATCAAGATCTGTCACGAGGTGTCAAATCTTGAGAAAAAATAGGAAATTCAAACAAAATTGACGCCGCAGCAGAGTATTTCAGTCAAAGAGTACAATATATGCTATAATAAGCTCACGAACTCACGACCATTTTAATATTATCTTCCCATTATCAAATCCCAACTGAAAAGTCTATTTAAAACACCGCAATTCATCACCATAGAATCAACAACACGAGTAAAGTGGCTTTGAAAGATTACTTGACAACACAAAACACAAAAGCTTTGTGAATCAACGTTGTAATATTGCACAAAGTATTTAAAAAGGAAAGAAATACTCGCCAGACGGGGTGTTCAAAGGATCTTCAAGTGGAAGTAAGAGATGACAGGTGCCAGTGGCGTCTTTGAAAACCCTTCTCGAGAGAAAAAGCGTAATTATGCTCTTAAACATACATTTTACTAGTCTACATGAAAAAGAAAGCTTTTGCCGTTATTTACCACTTCTGCCAGAAAATATCCTCTGGAAATAGGCATAGATTCCACATAAAGCGTCATGGACTTTCAATTACGAAAAGAATCATGGCGAGATCTATACATTCATTTGTATGAACAAAAAAAACATTTAGAGGGTTTAAAATATTTTCCAATGTGGAGAATATATTACCAGGAGTAGATTGATATACTTACCAAATTTTTAAAACCCCCCATAATTAAAATATTTTAAAATGAAAATAACAGTTTTTCGTTTCATCGCCCATTTTGTGTTTATAAAAAAAGAAAGTGACTAGTGACATTAACGGATCTATCAAATTGGCAGACAAGTGATGTGAATCGCTGTTTTATAATGGTGGAGTTAAAACAGTATTGATTAATCATTATTTGTGACATTATTTCCCATAAAACGGCTGTCAGTGTCAATGTTACTATCAGCTGCCGTTTCGTTCTGAAATAATGAGCTTTTCGTTAAACTATTTACTTTTAACATCCATTTTTATTACGGGGTTTTAAAAATATTTTTAATGCCTGAAGATACTCTTTAGGTACCCAAGAGTATAAGAATTAGCATTTCAACTTCTCTAAACATCTTTATTTTTTTGTACAAATCCTGCCATGATTCTTTGTCATTCGATTACTCACTTACAAGACCTTCATAAAATTTATATATAAAAGTAAGCACAATAAAAATAAAAAAAAATATTTACTTATAATTATACTCTTTTTAACCGATTTTAAAAAAGGGTGGTTATCAATTCGACACGCATGAATGTAATATTAGCATAGAGCATCGCGGAACACCGGCCGCTCGCGTGCTCGTGTGGTCGGTCTTCCGCGTTGCTCTATGAATACTAGCTTTTAAAAGTTTTTATTTTACACTTTTTAGTGCCTCCTTATCATCATCATCATCATCATCATGTCAACCTTTAGACGCCCACTGCTGGGCATAGGTCTCCCCCTAGGGAGGTTTAGCCGTAATCGCCATGCTTGGCCGATGCATGTTGGCGATCGCAGTAGGTGTTATGGTACTCATAAGCCTCCTTATCACCCAAATCCATTAAGGTACGGCAACACAGTTAAAATAGAGATTGAAAGTCCTAAAAAGATGGAAGAACGAAAACGTCTTCTCGGTTTTGATCGTATTTTCCAAAAAGCGCTGAATAAATTTCTGTTTGTTGTATACTAAAACCTTCTCCAGAATGTAACAAACACTTTTCTGAAAACCGCATTAAAATCAGTTCAGCCCAACGGGAGATATTCGCGGACAAACATACATACAAACATACGGGTCGAACTGAGAACCTCCTTTTTTTTGAAGTCTGTTAAAAAGTGTCCTTCCCCAGGGTTCAATCTGTCTTCATACCAAATTTCATCAAAATCGTTTCATCATTTTCATTACTAGCTTTTCCCGCGACTTCATCCGCTTGAACGTCGGTTATCGCAGATGCAGATAGTGTCGCGGTTTAAAAAGTAACATATGTCCTTTCCCAGGGATCTAGCTATTTTCATACCAAATTTCATCAAAATCGGTTTAGCCATTTAATCGTGAAAGCGTAACAGACAGAGTTACTTTCGCATTTATAATATTACTAGCTTTTGCCCGCGACTTCGTCCGCGTGAATGTCGGTTATAGTGGATGCAGTCGAAGTCCCTGATTAAAAAGTAGCCTATGTCCTTCCCCAGGGTTCAAGCCATTTTCATACCAAATTTCAACAAAATCGGTTCAGCCGTTTCATCGTGAAAGCGTAACAGACAGAGTTACTTTCGCATTTATAATATTAGTATGGAATTAGTATGGATAATAAGTATGGGAGTATGGATAAAGTATAGAGTACTATGGGTTATTGGAACTGCTATTTATTCACATATTATTCTGATAATCTATGTGAACTTCTAAAGAAATTTATAATATTAGTATGGCATTAGTATGGATAATAAGTATAGAAGTATGGATAAAGTATAGAGTACTATGGGTTATTGGAACTGCTATATATTCACATATTGTTATGATAATCTATGTGAACTTCTAAAGAAATTCACAAAATTTTATAGGTGTGATGTTTTTTTATTGGCTCGTCTTATGGAATAGTGCAAGCATCATTAAAATCGGTTCAGTGGTTTTCAAAATATGGATTAATACGTGTTAGTAGCTCATATCAATACGTCACATTGATACGAGCTACGGCTTAGAGCATAATGCTCTAAAAGCTACGAAAAACATCTCAAAACCTTGGTCAAATTCTTTTTTAATGGATGGGTGGGTATGTTTCAGGTTGTACCATATAAATTTTTTGAAGATCTGATGTAAGCCATCGGAGAAAGACAATGGAACTCTTGAATAACGAACAGTAAGTACCTATATCATGTTCTGTAATTTGGTTATTGTACTAAAGATCAAAGATATTTGCTGGTTAGATATTTGCTGACGACACGGTTGGCGCAGTGGCTGAGCGATCGACTACTTTTCGGGTTACGGGTTCGATTCCCGCCCAGGGTAAATATTTGTGTGATGAGCACTTGTGTTTGCCTTGTGTCTGGGTGTTGTTTATCTATATATGTATGTATTTAAAATATATTTGTGTATATATATGAGCTGTCTGACACCCATAGTACAGGGTCTCCCTAGTTTCGGGTCAGATGGCCGTGTGTGAAATGTCCCCACATATTATATTATTAATATACCTTTTCGTAGGCAACTGAACCGATTTTGATAAATCTTGCACTATTCCCTAAGTTCAAATAAATTTAAGTCTATAGAAAAATGGTTTCACCAAAGTTGCAAGTTAATGAACATTCTGTTACGGTATTTATAACAGCAAAATGAAGAGCATACTTTTACTTGAAAGATGTTCTTTTCCTGCAAGATTTTATCTAAAAATACAAGTAGTTGTGCCACAACATAGGAGTTTAAAAGCACAATACACAAACTTCAGAGCATAAAAATACCAACTTCATGGCTTTAGTTTATGCTTTTAAAATTAAAAACACACGAAACACGTATTTGAATTTTAAAAATTGCTCAGCTGTCGAAAGTTCTACTTAGCTCCTGCAATCACACGCCGTTCGTATTTCTCAGTTTGCGAATGTACATAGCTAGTCAATAGCTCCAACTTTGTCTGCTGGAGTTCTCATTAAGAGATAATAGTTGGGTAATCTGTAATCTGAATTGACATTAAACTAACTACTGCCTTCCATCACAAACATTGGGGACGAACTTGAAATAAATCTGCATACCTATACAGTTGTACGTATCTAATGTAATGGAGTACCCCTGTGGGACATTTATGACGTTTTTACAGTAGCAGAGAAGCTGTAACGATTACGGTACATAACTGTGTAGTCCCAGATGAATCGTAAAAAGGAAGTTGTGAAAGCTTTATTGGATAACGGCCCTGCTTACAGCACTTTTAACTTGGAACAGCTAAGTTGGCCGAGAAAACTTTTATATCGCGTTTAACATCATTCTCCCGTCCATTCCTGTTTAGATTCTTTTTTTTCTAATGGGACTTAAAAGCCTCTATGACAATGTTTCAATCTGACAGCGCCTAACAATGTTTAACACACTTCCGTTACTTCCGAGCGCTTTTAAATAAAAATTGGTTTTACAAACTTTTGACGCTTACGAAAACTTCTTCAGACATTGCATTTCAATTTGATCTTTAATTAATTTTGTTCGTCGAGCCGTCAACCGTCAAAACAAAAATATCATTGTCGTACAAAGTAGATGGGCCGCGACCTCAGTGCTCGTTTCCCTAAGTGTCAAGCGAGTCACTGAACAAAAGTGCGACGAAGCCAACGACGCGTGACTCTCTGATAGAGACGCCCCCGAGACGTAACTTTCGCTCTTTTGAGGCACTGAAAGTGATCTATCCTGCGAACACAAAAGATACTTAGTAGTTAAAACTTGAAAAAATTGCCGTGACATTGTTTCTGACATGTAAGGTTAAATGAACCGAAGGGGTTCAAAGTCCACGCGATGCCCTTTTTGACCAGAAAGACATTCTGCAGGTCCATTGGGCGCGCGCTGAAATATTTTAATAAAATTATAAAGGGCACTAAATGTCAGCGATCTTTAATGTTTCAATGTCACTATTGTCGTTAAAAGATACTCAAACATTGAAGCCTTTTGATTACCTTTACTTTATAGTTATAAGTCAGCATCTACTTGATAAACCACATCGGAAGCAAATGATGAAATTAAGTTAAAGTATTATAATACCCAGGCGCAATATTATCACCATCACATAAAATAAGTCTCAACGGTAAATAACTTTACTCATAACACTTGATAAGAAAATTTAATACACTTATAAACTTGAAAGTAAGTCAAGTCATACTTTGAGGGACAGAATATTTTACTCTAGGTACTAGGTCCTATTACTTCTTCATAGTATGAAGGTTGATTCATTTTATACTCCATTTCTTAATAACCCCGACTACATAGAAAATATAGCGTGAGTGGGTATATAAACAAACATATTTCTGTTAATATTTTCATTCAAAAACCACTTTAGCATATAGAGACTCGGTATTATGTAAACACCCGTCAGAGGCTCGGGTCGTACAAATAAATATTAAGCTAATGGATCATAGTGAAGATTACTCGAATTACTAACAAATATATACGAGGCTTTTACGTCGTAAATCACTGTTATATGCCGCTAATGGTATTATACCAAGTAACAAATAGTAGTAGCCTGTTTGGACGGGACGGGACAAAACACTGACGTAGTTTTAATAAAAGCCGCTTCAGAAAGACGATTATTGGCATAAATCTGCCATAAATGTGACGTCACGGGCGCGTTGAGAACTCAGACACGCATCAGCATAATACCGTGATAATGCGCCCCTTGAGTGCGGCCTAGATCCCGCACCCTGTGGATTATGGCCAGGGGCCCACGCCCAAATAAGATCTTTTATGCTTGCCTGGCTATCTTTTGTGAGAGAACTTGTGATTCCGCTGTATTTTATAAGAACGAGAGAAAATATTCATAGAATGGCTGACAATCACGGCTTTGTCATGGCCTAGGTTGTTGGATTAGATTTTGGTTTCTGCTATTGTGTCATGTTTGAGAAGTTCCTGACACATAATTATCAAGAAACTATTGAGCAATCATACCAATTTTAAATATTCGGTTTCGTAAGGTCAAAAAATATCAAAGTGTACTGAAACAAACATAGTATAAGCGATATATTTAAATTACAAAAGAAAACACATACAGAATATACATATTCACTGATTAATAAAGCGATAAAGCACAACGGAAAATGCCTACCTCAATGTTCTTATTCAAATTTTTGGTAGATGCTAATGAAACGCTCGCTCGTGACATGGCCAGAATAATAGTGTAATTTTCCAACTTTAAGCGGGTTTATTTACCAACGTCAAAATACAAAATAAATTGATAGCATTGAATAGGTACTATTTAAATGTCCTTTCAACAAAATTCTACAAAATTAAATTGACACTTTTCCTCGGCCTTGTCAATTCCACCGAGTGTTTCATTTATAAAAAGTAATTCCAAGTTGTCACATATATTTGTAAGGAAGTTCTTTGTTCGTCCTCGTATCTTTTAGAACTCGGCATGTGAATGTGGTATCTACATGTAAGAGTAAGTATAGATAGGTAGGTGTACAGTCAACTTTCATTTTACGACTATTCGAAACTGTACAAATGTATTAAGAATATTTCTAGATCGCAATTTTTCCAGGTGAAGTTTCAATTTGTACGTAGGCAAAGTTTACAAACTGTACAAATATAGAGCAGTGACGCCAGTTCAAAAATTTATGGCCGCATTTGGCTCTAGTTTGGTTCAATATCTCTCTTACTTATTTGCGTTTCAATGCCAACTGCTGACCTTTGTGGAGCTGCCAACGACTTCCGGTTTTGCTCTTTGACGGATACCCATTCTACCTTACGAACTTCGGCAATGGGATAAGTTCACCACGAATAGCTATTCATCGAATTTACGGACGGTTAAATTACGAAAGCTCGAAATGTATTGTCATTTTAAGCGAGTGCTAAACACTTATCAGGAAAGACATTAATCTGGGTAATGTCCGCCGTTTCCGTGGGCAGGTATCTATTAACAAGGCCGGCAGCATTTATAGCTTGCGGAAAAGCGTTATTTTTCAATGAACAGACACACTGATAAATGTTAGTAAACCTAAAATTTTAACTTTTGGTGTTTCGAGGGTTCTCTTTATTTTATAGTTATATAACACCTGATCTTTTTGCTGGTTTCTTTTGTATTTTTAATACCTTCGACTTAGTATAGATAAGTTAGTATTAATTTGAACATAATTTATTTCAAATTCATGAATTAAATAAACTTATACACACCTCTACCGATGTACAAACTAAATCAGCTCGGAACACTCCAAAAAGACTTTCCACAAATAGCTATGATGTAGATCTTCTCACACTTCCTAGAGTACGTGAACACAAGAGGTGATATCGAGCCATACATCCGCGAACAAGACAAGACCCGGCTTCGTTCAAACCCACTTAATTTTGGAACAAACGGCTCCAAGAGATATTATCCCCGGCTGATATAAACTCGTCTTTCGGCCCTCTGCTCAAATTAGATACTTTCAGTTCAGTACGTATTAAGATACGTAAACTTACGTTTAAGATAAAAATACGAGTACTCTTACCATAACAATATTTACTCATGCAAAATTATTTTTGTTCACTTATACAAAAACCGTAATTATTTTTGTATAAACGCGATCGATATTTCATCGAGAATGGCAACATCAATAAATTGGCGCACCATTTATTTCATTAATTTCTTGCGACAAAAATGTTATGCCAATCTATTGTCCCACTACAGGTCAGGTCAGACTTATATTGATTATAAGTACTGGTTTCCCCACGTTATTTTCTTTCATCGATGACGGTAATTTCCAAGAGAAACTAAAAAAGTACCTACAATTATGAATTGCAAAAGTCACATTGATACTTGCTCTTTATAGAACCCGTAATCTCACGCATAAGAGGCGGGTGTCTAAACCACTAGGAACATCACGATACAAAACAAAAAACTACTTGAAAATTTAAATATGAGTAGTAGTACATAAACCACCGCTGTTCCCTGTAAAACCTGTATTTTCTGCAAGTAAATATTTCTTGATTCTAGCAAATTATGTAATAACTAAGCAGTAACTGCGGACCTTCTGATACTTAACTGGGTTATATTTTATGCACGATGTTCTCTTCACACGATACAGGAGTGTTAAAGTCAAGTTTATCAACACCTTTTACAATGCCGTTTGAAAGCTGTCAACAGTTAACAAAAGCTTTACAATCCGAACAAAATCAAACGCAACAAAAACATCTCGAATAACAGACAGTTACCAAAGAACAGTCTATAGAGAACATCTTTCATCAACTCCAATTCAACACTCTCATTTGAACTAAAAATACAAACGTAAAAGTAGAGCCGAAAAAAAAACAAATCGGCGGTGTGTACCACGGGATATTGCAAAAACCTAAAGGGGCACAGCACATAAATCTTGACAGACAGGGCCGAGAATAGAAAATCCGGCATTCGCTTTAGTACCGTGCTATATTAAAGTGCAACTCCCGTTTTCTGGGTCGCAGGGGGCTGAACTGAGAAGTTACACGCATAAGTATGTATTGTGCATTTTTGTATGATGCCATTGTCCTCGCAGTAGTATGAAAAATCTATTTGATATTGGTTATTTTTTAACGACTGTTTATTGGATAATTTTTTGTTGTTTGTCAAACGTGACGGTGTTGAATCCTGCCATCAATATCAATTATATTTTCTTGAGCAGTTTTAAACAATCGGTACCGACACGACATTTAAAGACAAAGCCTGCCTCAGTTCAAAGCGGGTAGCCGCATGAAGTTACTAATCCGACCAACAATGAGCTCAGGTCTACACAAAGCCACATACATTAGTAAAAACAATTCGATGAGAGCCGGCGTCATGCGCGAAGGAGTATCAAAAGCAGGACGCAACAGGCCTAAGCCAGGGATTACCGCCCTCAGGGGCTTCACGCTGCAAATTGAATGAACGCAAACATTCCCCTCGTATAGATAGATACTAAACACACAAAATAAATGCAATTACTTGAAGACGAAGTTAAAGGAAGCCGGTCGGTGCTGCGTTATAGTGTCGTACTCACGATATCTCTCAAGTTTGCGCAAGGTAGTTTTAGTTCTGAAACTCATGAGGAATGATAGCGCCGGCGTCGGTGATGTTTGTGACGCAATTTGTGAAAAACATGTAAGTACATCGCTGTACTCGTATCATGATTGAAATAGACGCGAACAGCTCATAAGCACTTCAAAAGACATTTTATTACAGGCCCCAAGCGTGTTTAATGAAATAAATTACTCTGAAACATTGTTGAATCTAGAGAAATGAATGGAACAGATAAACCTAGCTAAGCTCGATTCTTCAGAAACGCAATAAATAATAAAATAAATCCGTCGTGTAACATGTTTATAATCTAAATGTCGGGTAGCTTTCACGCGAAAATAGATGATACCTACCTGTTTTATTGGTGGAATAAAAAGTGGCGTGTTGATATGTTAACAGCACCGAGCTCGCGCAAGTTTTCAAGACAAATAAGTTATAGGTATTACTATCGTAAATACTTTCAAACAAGTTCATAAAATTATACCGAACACTTTTCTTTCTGAGATAAAAGTATGTGATTTACAAGCCAAGTCAGAGAACTACTATAAAGCAGCAACAGTATTTATTTCACATAGGTTATCCGTTTAGATCTTTTAGTCTAGTAAAGAAACCGTTCCGCGATCATAAATCAATAGTGGTCTTAGATCAGAGGACACGAGGCTCTATTTAGAGTCTCTGATGTTAGCAGCAATCGACAATAAGTTTGGTTATTCATAAAACGAAAATAATATTACCTAACCTACTATGATATCACGTGACCGTGAATAATACGGAAACTACGCAAATACCACTGAAATAAAAATAATAAAATGGTAAGAATTTCTATGATTGATTGCTATCATAGCATTAAAGCACAACTCCACGCAAATTGTCATAACATTATCAGTATTGATGACAGTCTTTGTTAGGAGAAATATTCATCGCCATTATTTCTCCTAATATATTGAGCGGATCGCGAAGGTCCCCATTAATATACGCAGGTCCCCATCACGGTATATGCGGCACATGTGAACGCTTCGTCATTTTCCGGAAATGTGGAGCCGGCCGCCGGAAATTCATCGGAGACTCGCGCAATTGGTAGTCCCGTTCGAAAATTTTCGGGAATCTAGCGCGAAACATCTAGCTCAGCCTAATGGCCTTTTATTGAAGTAATCACTTCGTTAGGCAGGATCATTCTGCAATGTGAAACAGATTCGATCGAAACATGACCAGTTGAAACACAAATTAAACCATCCAATTTCATGCTATGTCCGAACCGTTCAGGATACGCTCGCCAAAGTTAATTTTCAAATAGTACGTTCCTTTTTCAGGCGCTAGTTTTATCGCTTTTAATCTGCTCTCCATGTTTTATTCATGAAGGCGAGTATATTTACTTTGCAAATATTTAAGTCAAATCTTTGTCTTCAAAATTCAGATCTTTAAGTCTTTTGCAAATTACTTTTGCTCTCGGAAATTTAAATACATTTCCAGTGTGGAAATGAAAATGAATGATGACGATAATTTATATAAACAATAGAACTATAAATAAGTCAGTGTATGGAATCTAAAAATAGTCAATATAGGTAATATATTCGATTATCCTGAAAATAATTACCCCATAATTTAATATCATTTCACTTTTAAATAAGGTGACTTTACTCTATGCCACAACTCGCGTAAAATATTCAGTACAATCTCGTCGTAACGAGATCTAATATATGGACCACTCTACAGAATCATTACACGAGTTCTCGTAAGGTAATATTTCATAGGTAAACTTAGCAGATTAACGCCTCTCCAGAAATGAAATATCGGAAAATGTTAGCGCATTTTCTTGGTACGTTGTTCTAATGTATATCTACATTAAAGTTAATGGTTTGAAGGGAGAATGTACGTACGTGCACTATGCTGGTCTACCCCAACCGGCACGAAACTTGTACATAAACAATGAGTACCTACAAAGAGTTGTCGATAATGCAGCGTTTACTGGTTTAGGTAGTCAGTGCCTTAACCATTATGTCGTAACTGCGACTACATTATACCTCGATTAAATCTAAAAAAGACATGCGATGCACTAATGATCGCAGTCAATTAAGCAGGTACATCGGCAAATTACTAACTCATGTAACTCGTTAGTGGAATGGAAGCCCGCTACACCTAACAATTACGACTTCCCCTGTATCTAGGTACACTTAACAACGATATTCACGGAAACTTAATTATACTTTATTTTTTGTTTTATACTGATTGTGGTGAACTTTTTTAGGTCAAATGACAATAAAAAATAGTTTATCGCGATAACCTACTTCCAATGGTGTATATTTACGGAAAATACTGAAAGTTTCAGGTCGCTCTAACACAATATTATAACTTACAGCTACTACAGTGAGCCAGTTTTTAAAACAATATCTTTGTGGTGACACTGTTCGCATAATTGATTACCTATCCGGTTTACAGAATATTCTTTGCTGTAAAAATGATAGTTTGGTTCAGAGAAGTTTTACTGGAGTCGCATTAATCTATGTCTACGTGACAAAAGCGAGCGGTCGCAAAAGAATCACGATCCACTTTGTCCCCTTACACAACATTATGCGGTTTCCGTGACTTTACACCATAATGATGTTAGTCTAATTGTATGAGTACAACACACACAAACATCGTAGATATACTAACATTAACTCCGTGCTCACATAACTTAATTTCAACAATGTTGCACGACACAGTAACAATTTATTTAAGTAGCTCTTAGTGAAGATAAGAAAACTATTCCATTTTTCACGTAACTCTGAATTCTTGTCAGTAACAGAACACAACATAACTAAACTATACAGTTAATAAATTAATGTGCGACAAAGTTCAAGACAAAACAGTTGTGAGCAAATTAAACAATGAACTACGGAAAATGTTAAGAAAAATATTACAGGCGTACAAAGACGTTTGAACTGAAATTGCCCTAACAAACAATACTAAAAGTTCTTAATGGCTTAAGATTGGCGCTGTCTCTAAGTGAAAGCAAGGGAGTGATGATTTCCGCGGTAACGTCAGTTTCAATTACATTGCTTAACTAGTTTATTACCTAACCGACTTCAAAAAAAGGAGGAGGTTCTTAATTTGACACATATACAGTACTAGCGACCCGACCCGGCTTCGCATGGGCCTATAGCCTTCCTCGATAAATGGACTATCGAACACAAAAATAATTTTTCAATTCGAACCAGTAGATCCAGAGATTAGCGCGTTCAACCAAACAAACAAACAAACTCTTCTGCTTTATAATATTAGTTGATGTTAATTAACAAAAGGCGTATCGTCCATAGATATTAAAAATATTCCCATCAAAAATAAAAAAGTTTTAATTTTTTAAATGTCATACAAAATCGTATGTAAAAGAAATACCTACTATACATTTTTGGATATTTTTAAAACTTATTTTTTGATTCTGGTAAGTATATTCTTTTAAATCTATTAATGGTGTAAACAACTCTGCTACTTACCTTACTTTTTTTTACCATCCACGTTTTACAGATTAATCCGATAAAAAAAAACTTTTTGAAAAAAGAGAACCGCCTTCAAAAAAAACTAAAAAGTGATTAATAACTTTAGCGCAAGGAAGTCGGTGGCTTTGTTCTGTTTGTTTATTTTGTGTTGCCACCGACTTCCGAAACTAAAGTCATGTGTGTTCTGTCTCACCCAAATCCATTAAGGAACGGCAACACAGTTAAAACAGATTTTAAAAGTCCTCCAAAGATGGAAAGATGGAAGAAACGAAAACGTCTTCTCGGTTTTTTGTTGTTTTTTTTTCAAAAAGCGCTGAATAAATTTATATTTGTTGTATACTAAAATCTTCTCCAGAATGTAACAAACACATATCTGAAACCGCATCAAAATCGGTTCAGCCAAACGGGAGATAATCGCGGACAAACATACATACATACAAACATACGGGTCAAACTGAGAACCTCCTTTTTTTCTGAAGTCGGTTAAAAAAGATAAACAGCTTAAAAAAGGAAGTCAGTGCAATAAAAAGCAACACTACTTTTTACTTCTTAGTTTTTGAAAGCGGTTGTCTTTTATATAAAAAATATATTTTGGTTACTTTGGCGTTGCTGTCAGAAAGCCGGCTCGGCCACCACTTTGTGGCTATCGATCGCCATCCGTCGAGCATTCTCATTCATGCACAGTCACTGGCTGATGCAGCTCAGTTTACTTTTCCCTCGACACAAGTCATTACCTACTTATTTAAACATTGTCCAATCTGTTATGTTTCTGTTCCTTTCCAAACTACATTAACTTTATAGTTGAAATGTCAATTTAAATACTTCGATATGGATAAAATATATACCTGGTTATTTTGGGAACGGATATGTGAGATAGCTGCCTAAGTTTACAAGGCTATGAGTTACTCTTTTTTATTTTTTCACTGCCGCCACCGAGTGTCCCAACATACTTTTTCACGTTTTTCACATTTATCACACTTAATCTGCGCCGCTGCGGGACTAGCGGGTAGCCACTTCAATTCACCCGCTGAATTAGATGATATTCCTACTTTTTATAACTCACGATGACGTGAACTTAATTTCAACAAAGAGATTTCGTACATTACTTTTTACAACTCTGCATACTACTACTTAGCATTTGTTGTCTCCATCTAATATAATAAATTGTGGAATATAAACAAGGTGTACTCGTACACATGCTTCGAATTTCGTTCGACCTCCCCATAGATGGGTTTAATGAGGTTTTGATATTGCCTTTACTTTTCATATTGTACCTACTTAAAACAAGCCTTGTGCTATAAAATGAAAAGCTACTTAAACAAGCTCGTACAAAATAATATATTTTTTATTAATATGTGTTTGCTTTTACCGAGCATGTACATAAATGTGCTAATTTTACTTCTATTCTGTTGCAGAGAATATTTACAACCCAAGTTTATCAGAATAGAAAATGATACAAACTGGAAATAGTTCACATAATGACAAAAATATTAGCAAAACTGTAGTGTAGACGTTGATTTGCAACAACATTGCAATTTGTTCGTCGGGAAAAGTCAATAATTTCCCGGGAGGCGCCGAGCCCGGTAGCGGGAACGACGCTATACGCTGTTTATTGCATGGATTCTACAACAATTATCTACCCATTTTTTTAGTACCTAGTTATATACTCAACGGGAATTTTAATAACACCGTGAGCTACACCACTTATTACGGGGCTAGTATACAGTAGGCGTGAAACGGTTTTATATCTGCAATCCGATGTAATCATATAAATTTACATTTTAGTGTGTATGATTTACAGCATATTCCATATCTATGGTAGAATTTCAGCAAGGAAATCTGATAAGTAGATATATTATCTTTTAGCACTTATACAGTAGGCGTGAAACGGTTTTATATCTGCAATCCGATGTAATCATATAAATTTACATTTTAGTGTGTATGATTTACAGCATATTCCATATCTATGGTAGAATTTCAGCAAGGAAATCTGATAAGTAGATATATTATCTTTTAGCACTTAATGAAGTAGCAACTCATTAACATTTAATTCCGAATAACTTCTAATAGAATGAATGCTTTATAGGGGAAGTTATTGTTAGCGAAACATACCAAGCACGTATTTCCGTAGGTACAATAAACACGTGAGTTAGTTGTGCAATTAATTCTCGCAGTCATCTTGAATCGACATCCGACTGCTGGTGATTAATACCTAATCGCACAGTTCCGTCTGTCACATCATGTCATTAGTGGAATTGTTAAAAGCTTTCTTTCAAATTTTTCTTTTGCCGTTTTGCTCGCGTAAAAACTGTCTAAACGTCTTTTAATCGTGTTTTGATTGTTACGCAACTTTGTACTGTATGAAACGTACTATTTAGGAACAACATTAATGTATGTATAGAACATTAACGAGAAAAGGAAATGAAAAGATTTCTCTTTATAGGTCCTCAGACGGCCGTGAAAGAAAAGAATGAATGAGAACGATTTACATTTATCTACGAAAGGTTTGGAGATTGAAGTAGGCGCCTTACCTACTGTTTGCTGAATAGCATTTGGGACACGAACAAGAACTTCTCGATAAGTTATTTTAAACTACATTGTACTGTGCAAGGCAAGTTTTAGTTTGAAGAAAAACACATTCACGTGCCCGGAAACATTATGTAAGGAGCCATACAAGTTAAGTAGCTGTATTAAAGCCGTATTTTACTACAAAATACGTTAATAGTCACGCTACCACGATTTTACTTCGCGATGGAGACAAAAGAAATTTTTAAGTGAAGCCACACAGCAGGCACCCAAATGGCTTGGAAAGTTTAACTGGATAAGTTTTCCTTACATTACTCTTGAGACAGGAGCGTCTCCAGATGTTGTTTATATTTATAGTCTTTCCTCTAACTGGGACCCAGTTTACAGGCAATGTTTTCCACAGTCACTTCCCAACTGTCAAGGGCAATGCCGCGGGTAATTGACGACATATCGGCACGTCCCAGCGTTCGTTATCTAATGGACACATTCATCATTTTGCTAGGAACAACCCTTCCACACGCCACAACTAATAAAACACCCACTCCAGCCTTTTACAAGTCGAAATGTTCGTTTGTTCTATATCTGTACATTCGTTACGTTTTGCAATCATTCTTTTCGCAAAGCCAGCCGTCTATTGTGGCTGTAATCCGATATTGCTACAATAAAACTGCAAAATAGTGCCAGAGAAGTGAAATAAATGTCCTCACTAGCACAGCTGAAAGAGAAATTAAAAGGGGAACTAGATAAAACACCTGCTGATAATGTTGATATTAAATCTTACTGTATCGTATATAGTCATAATTGGAACGGTCATTTGGAACACATCGTAGATATGCAGGTTATCCCTATTTGTGAAGCTTAAACCGATAGCGAATGGGCAAACTAGTTGTCGAGTGGAGTTTGCCGCACCGCATAGAAGTAGAGATGACTAGCATTGCTATTCTGTAACATCTCCCTCCGTGAATTTTGTTGAAGTGAGAGTGGGGTGAGTTGTCAATCATAAGGTTTAATTACAGCCTGAATGACCTGGTGAAGATTGCTGAATTTTATAGCAAGCATTTTTATTAATGTCCTTGTTTGATGCGGTCCAGTGTCCATATAGCTGGCCTACATACAGTACATTATTAGAAGCTTCAATACTGAACCTAATTTTGAAGTTGTATTAAAATGGTAATTATGCGAAGATATTTTGTAAATACCTAGAATAGAAAATTTACTTTTGTTATTTGCAGATTAGATACATTACACAGCCTAGAAGCAGCTCTTTTCACTAGAAGGTTTATATTTACTATACATCCACTGCTTCATCCATATCAATAATAAATGTGTTGTGTTGCCTTCGGCGTAAATATTTGTGCCGCAAATTCACGCATATACGGTAGCGAACGTCCATTACGAAAATATGAGCGTCAACACAAAAATATATTTACGTACGCGGTGGTTTATTTATTTACTTACACACGCAGCCTTTAGACACAGAATACTTATTTTTATACCAAGTTCTTGAAGTTTCTTCTTTTTTGTGTAGGTACCCCTACTAACAAAAAATACATGCACACATACTTCTTCAAATTAGTTTTGAACACGGGTTTTGAACTAAGTATAGTATCGCCATTTATAATATGAAGATCCGACATTGAGTCGGGTTTTACTGGAGACTGAATTTCTTCATTTTTCAACGTGTAATAGTAATATAATTTGTTTTATTCAAGTATTCAGTAGAGTAATTACTAGTACTTACTTAGTACCTACTTAATATCATTAAATATTAAAAAAGTGTTAGTATTTCGCCCAGATTATCCATATTCACCAATAGTAATAGGTACCTAAAATAGATTAATAAAGAATTAAATTAATATTTAATAATCTGTAACTATAAGTTATTTTATAATAATCTAATGTAATGTACTTGTACAATAACTAAAGCCGAGGTTATTAATTTTTAAGGCTTATTAGCGGGCCAGACAAAAAATTAAAAACTAAAATACATATTCAATTAAAATCTTGATTTATTTATCTTCAATCAATTTTCATATAAAGGTAAAAAAGACTAAGTTGAGTCTGAGGATCCTGACACCTGAGGTCTCTTGTTTTCTTGTTTTGTTTTGGCCCGCGGGCCGTATCTTTGACACGATTGAAGTAAAGTATAGAGGTTAGTAGGTAATCTCTACTACAAACACCATATTTTCCACAATATTATCCTCATTTCCACAAAAGTATAAATACCTGTCATTATTATGCAAACAGTATAAACAGTGTGTTTCTAAGACTTACCGCAGAGTGGACATATATGCATAATGTAGCAGGTGTAGGAAGGATGCGGCGGTGGAGCCCCTCGGTTCCACAGCCACAGTCTGCAATAATGCTTTAACTGCGAAACCGGCTGCTAAGCATAACAACGTGTCTCCTTCCTATGGCCGTCTTTATTCAAATGTTAACGAATTTCACACAACGGTCAGTCCTCGGTATAATCCTCTCTTTGTGCAGCTACACAACTACAGATTTGTAATGAAACTGTGTTAACAGTCTGTGTTAACGAACTTAACATTTTAAATTAATAGGCGAGACCGGCGATATTACTACTGAACTAACTGGCAGAGATAGTAACAAAACGGATTACAAGCTTTTACCTGAACTGCCTTACTGGCAAAGTTAACTAATACCCTAAAGTTGTAAAATACTCAAACTATTCGCCCCTTGGCGCTGATTACCGCTTACCTTAACGATCTAATCCTTTAAATAAACCCGGTTTTACTTTATAAACTAAACCAACTATTATGTAGCATCAAGGTAAAACCATCGTAGATTTCTTAAAGATAAGTATCTATGTTAATTATAAAACATGTACGATATAAAGTGACGAATTTGGTTATATATTTTATCTTTTTAATTATTACTTTTTATTATGCACCCGCCATGTTATCTCTTCACCACCCTTGGTTGACTGGTAGAGAATGCCTAAGGCATTAAGTTCGCCTTTGTGCCTTTGTACATGAAGTATAAATAAATAAATCACGGATCATGAGATGAATTTCACAAGTTTTTCGTGATCTTCATAAACTGCGGGATATCCGTGAGTGTGATCACACGAGTGAGCAGCAAAAAGAATATATTTTGTACCTCCGGATACAAAATATAGGTAGGTACGAGTAAGTAATGGTCGCCAGGTGTTCCGATTTTTCCGAGACGATCCGTATTTCAGGAGCTTTATAGATGGAGAAAATGTTCTATCAGAGAAATAAGCGGGTTGTATCGGTATTTTAAAATACTTTGTTTAAAATAAAGAGTTTCGTGTTTTATGTTTTGTTTAAGCGAATCAATGGTCTAAAAACCTAGAAGCAAATGTCGTATAATTAATGGAACCCTATATCATTTTAAGTAGCGATCTCAAAATGTGTCGTACAGGCGCTTGAGACACAAACGTGATGGCTTGTTGGCGAGGTGCCGCGACGCTGCGGCGTCACTCGGTCCTCACAAACACAGCCTTCGAAAACAACTAACACTAGTCTGGGTTTTATTCGTCGCGAATACATTCGATTCAAATAAATTCTGATAACGAACCAGTAAACCTGTTTGTTCGTCGTCACAGCATTTACAGCGCTATTCATGTGTATCACGGAAGGAGTTTTCTGTTTTTCAAACAAATATTTTTCTAAATGCTTACCATTTTTTTTTGTCTGGGTAAGGGCTACCGCATACATACAATTTTTGTTGAACAACCATTTTCTTGTGTTTTATAAGTTTATAGCAATGTACTGCGATCATAGAACTTGTGCAAACTGTCAACACGATAGTTGTTCGACAAAAAAATCAGATAGCCCTATCGATTTGCTTTTGATTAAAGAGTTGGACAACTATCGATCAAACACTTGATTTATATATTTGTATTGCTGTGTATTAATGTACGCATAACATCGACTAAATAGTCGACCCAATATCTCTTTAAAAATGTGTATAAAGCAAAGCACAAACTAGAACTTTCTGGTTAATGGAAATTGTATGTACTAAGTACCTTGTCTTGAACGTTGCCGAATGAAGACTGGCCAGTTTGTTTCGGAGGTAAACAAAATCGACGAGCGACGATTATATGCGCAACTCCATCCAATAAATAGTTTAGTAGTGTGGAATTGACGAGAAGTATACTCAACTCAACTAAACAGCTTAGTCGGCGTTGAAGTTGTATGTATGCGCTAGGCCTTACAATGCGTCGATTCTGAATAAATATCATCGAATTAGTTATAAGATTCGCACCGCTGTAATCACTGTATCGTTACTGGTTCGGGAAATACACAGCAATATCTTTGCTTTATGGGCAGCTGTGAGCATTAATGACTTTCTTAATGTTCTAGGAAGGAAGATAAACACTAACTTTATCAAGTGTTTACCTTCTATCTTCGCTTAATAGTTGTGGTAGTTAATGGGTGTAGTTATTTCGCTAGAAATAATTATCAAGCTAATGTTTTAAAAATCTGAAACTATGGCGAACCCACAAATTCTCAATGTCCTTAAAACAACGCTTTTCATTTGAATGAGCCCACAATTTGCTCGTTTTAAACATTAACGACCCAACAAAATACGCTTCCCGCTACTACATTAAATAACATTTAATTTGATTAAAACTTGGGGAATAGAATCTCCGAACTGAAGTTAGATGTACTTTATATTTTAAAAGAAAGGGATTAGGGTGAATTTTAAAAGAAAGGGAAGCGGCTCATTCCGGGCTGAGGCGCGGCGTGCGGCGCGCGGCTGAACAAGAGAACTCTTGGGTTTTATTACTTCGTAGTCTTCGTTCCCAAAGACAATTCCGCTCCGCCTCCTTAGAATAAGGTAATCAAAAGGAACATACTAATTGGAAATAAAAGCACATTGTTTTCACTTTTTTTCTTTTCAATTTCAGGACTTGTGAAAACGAAAATTACTTAATATCAGCAGGCAAGGGACCGATTTGGAAAAAACTTATGTTAAAATAGATTATTCTTGGAGGTGTCGACTGTAGACCGAGCTAATTTCAAAAAATTAAACCTAATCACGTAACATTTCTTTTTTTAAAGAAGAGACAAAAGAATGAACAAATGTGTTAAAATAAATAAATGCAAATGAAGCTATTTACATATCTTGTTACTCTGACGTCGGAGTTATTATATTTATATTTTAGTCCCAGCATTGTCCTACTTTACAAGTAGATAAATTATGGAAGTAATTTAAACTCTGAAAGATCTGGACGCAAAATGAAACAAGTTTAAAAAACTCGCTTATTATAATTTAAATCTTTTATTTCAGAGTTTTTGGAGCGAGGCAGATGTTTAGATAGCAACGATTTTCCAGGCAGTATTATTCTTAAATCATTGTTATTATTAAATTAGGTGTCTTCATATTTTTAAGTAACTTTTTTCTCTGTGCTCGGTTAAACGTAAATTTCCTTAAAAGATACAATCCTTAACTCTTTAATATCATAAGGATGTAAAGTATGCCCGACGGAGTTCCAATTTCCATATTACAAAAATGAATTGGGCCGTATGACACAAATAGCAGATTATATAAGCTTCATCCTAAGTTTATACGGTAATTTCCCTTATGTGTTGCAAGCTATATTATACTAAATAAATAGAAACATTTGAATATGAAATCGTGTCAATTTTGATACATTTCTTATGGTTGAGTTGCGTTGCGTTGCTAGCAAGCCGAAGCTGCGGTGGTGAGCGTAAAACACATCTGCGACGAATAGCTTGCGTGGGTCCACCTGAGCCATGACTGCCTGACAGAAACCATGCCTGCTGCATGTTGCATGCTTGCTTACATGCTGCATGCATGCTGCATGCTTGTTTGCATGCTGTATGCTTGATGCATGCTTGCTTGCATGCTGCATGCTTGCTGCATGCTGCATGCGTGGTGTATGCTTGCTCCATGCTGCATGCGTGGTGTATGCTAGTTTACATATTTGCAAGCTTGCTTCATGCATGGTAAAAATAAGTTTTAATATCATTATGCGTAAATAAATTTATGCTTTAGAATGTTATGCTTAATCATTATTATCATTATTATGCTTAAAAAAAATATGCGTAAACTGTTATGCGGAAATATAATTAGGTGAAACAAAAATATGCTAAGTTATATGAGGTCTTAAAATTTTATGCAAATGGACAGGGAACCTAATGTAACAACCGTATTAAATGGTATTTCATTTATTTCCACAACATACTTGAATATAAATTCACCATTCAAAAATGGAAACATTCAAGAAACACTTTTGCTTTTATCCTTTACAAAAATATCAGGAATACAGCCATTGAGAGGTGTATAAATATTTGCCACTTTAAAAAAGGAATTTTATTTTCACAGAAGTCAGTTGCCAGATTAAATATCTGGCAACAAAAGTGAATAAGTACTATGAATATTGACGCGCGAACATTTCCGATAAACTGATTGATTCAGTTACTATTATTAACAACTGTTGCAGTCAATCGAATTCTGCTTTGTATACGAACATATAAAAAAGTTTATTTACACTCGAAAGGAAATATCTGAAGGATGCGGTAAAAAAACATTAAGAAACATTTATGAACACGACAATATTAAACACGGTACGCTACGCGCTACGGCGTAGTACTTGCGTAATACACACTTTAATTGTTAAACATTAAATGTAAATGTAATTAACGAAGTTAATGGTGTGTAACATGTGCGGGAGGCGGGGGGGTGGGGCTCATTACCGCTGCACTCTGCATCCACCTCATTGCCATAAGGCATATTGCCTCACGCTAACGAGAATCCTCGTTCACCAGTAACCCAGATGCTCTTTCGCTGCGAAACTCACCGGATAATTACTGCGGCTAGTACTTATCTATTGTTGATGGTAACTCTCCCGGTGGCAGCAATTATTTGCGACGTCGAACCTTCAGCGCGAAGCTAAAAGTTTCGTTTGTCTGTACACAAAGGTATTCCGCCTCCTTCGAGTTTTTGGTATAGTTTTTTCCTTGTTATTTATTTATTCCGGGACACAAAGAAATGGACGCGATAAAGGCAAAAAATTATCACGTGCACGTATCGTTTGTACACATTTGCAGTATTAACAGATATTCGCGAAGAGTTTTAGGATAGAATAACATGAAGTAGTTTGGTCCACATATTCTATTCTGTGCATATTGTGTAAAGATGTTTTGAGAGCTTGAAGGAAGACGCATTTTGTCAAGGAAATAAAGACGCATTAAAATGTTATTAGATACTCGTACGTAATAGAGAAGAGAGTGATGCAAGGAGGTTTTAAAACAGAACATGTTCACGCGAGCATATTATCGTCCTCTTAATGAGCCCTCGTGCAATACCGCGCTTAGTTCACATAAAACCTTCTTATACACCTAAGCCAAACACCACTCCCGACCCCAGATTTTCTTTTGAATAACGCCAACGTTTTCATTGAGCCTCTTTAAGAGTCGAAATGGTGTTTAGAAGTAGGTCTTTAAGGTTGTGTAAGACCTGGCGTCAATTTTACGTAGCACAATGAACATTGATGTTAGTTCTAGTTGGAAAGTCAGGTGAGTATATCTGATACTTGCATTGTTTTCTGCGAAACTCGACATCTGCAAAGTTGCCGCAGTCTTACTACACAGGTGCTTGAAACTAGCTATAGTGACGTCATACACCGTCTTAGCTAATGATAAGTTTAAGCCTTGTTTCTCAATTTCTGGGAGAGCTTCAATCCTTTGCCCTGAGGACCTTGTTATAAAGTTTACGGTGTTTAGACAATTAAAAAAATATACTATACCAGTTGACCCCACAGACGTTGTCTTGTCAATTGATTTTTCCATTTGCTTACCGTTTAAACCTTACCTGGACATTCACAAATATTTCAACACCAAAATTTGCTAAATCGGTCCCGTCGTTCTCGAGTTTAAGCGAGACAGGAATTCATTTCTATTGTATAGTTATATTGGTATCTAAGGAACGTCACTGTATCTTTATATTTATTTACTAGCAACAATTCACTTCCTGGCATTTGCTCAGTAGAATAATATAATTCAATCAATTACAGATAGGTAACACATTGTAATAAATGAGAACAACATTTACATAATTCTTTTCAAACACAAATTCGTGTTTGAAGCATGTTTATTTCTTTTCGCATTATGTTGCCTGTCGATAACGATATTTTGTCTTATGTAAATAAGAGATAGCTGATACATTATTCAAGTAGGTATATTGTATTGGATACCACTGTATTCGAAAATTTGTCGCGGCGAGCGTGTGAGCGCTTCGTCGCGCTCTCGACCACTCTCCGACGAACAAAAGAATGAATACATACACAGGTGCTTGCAAAGCGCTTTTTCCTTTTCATACCTCCGTCGAAAATGGCATTCACCGCCTCTCAGACACATCTAGTGGATGAATGCAGCTCTCTTCATAGCCCAAAGGTATACATCTCGAACTTGATCATCAGTCTTGCGTTCTAAAGTTTCAATTTAAGATGCCTACATGTATTTCTATATAATATTTATTTAAGTAGGTAGCTCACACTATACATAAAGTTTGCCATGATAAACTTTCAAAGTTTGCAATTATCTGTTCATAAGTATATCATCGCGAGGGTCGAGTAATGCCGGCTTCGCACGGAAGGAAAGTTAAAACTATATTAAATAAATATCGCATTTACCTCAACTTTTTGAATGGCACACGCGACCTAGCAATCGCGTGTTAAGTAAACGAAATACCTACAGTATCGACAACATTTTTATTTTATCCGAGAACACCGCACCTTAAGTTGTACTTAAAGGTATGAAGTTAATCTCGCTTTTGTTTCTAATTTGTTACAAGTTCCACGGTCTTAACCAAGACTCAATGGAGACAAATTAAAAACTCAGCCACTCTTAGCACAAAAGCTGCATAATTAAAAAAAGGGCTCAGCGTCGTTAATCTTGAGGCAGTGAGAACGAAATGTGAGCGTCATTAGTGCCAGCTTTCAGCCGCTTACTGACACCATCCATCAATATCTATGCTGAAACATATTTAATACCTACATGAAGCCTTTATTAACTCACAAAACTCGAAAATTAAGCTAAAAAGTTTTTTGAAGTAAACCCCGAAATATCCAACAATTACATTGAAATTAAAGTTATGCTTCAGGCAAGCTTGAAACTTTTCCTCTACATGTTTAATCAAATTGTTAATACGGCGTATCAACATAACAAACAAACAAGCAACAATAACATCGTTTGTTAATCGTAGAGTCCCAGATTACTCGCGAGCGATCGTGTTCTCGTAATATTATTTGCTATGATGTTCAAGCCTGAAACACGAATCGTCAAGAGGCGTTTAAGATTTCCTCTAAGTGCGTCTAATCCAACACTCGAGTGAGCTAGCAAATACGCCAAGATTAATCACAAGGATGTTGGTAAGCCGTACCTGTACGCCGGGTTAAGGCGCCCGAGAGCATGGCCTTGTCCCACTATGGCGGTCGTCTATTTTTAGCTCTCCCCCTCCCGCGCCGCTGCGTCCCGCCTCGTGCACCCGTCAATGGTGCTATTTAGAGCGAAAGTGCCTCTTTACGTGGAATATGAAAAAATATAGTTACTAAAAGGTATCGGAAGTCATATCGATATCGTTCCAAACTCTTGGCGTGGATATGTAAGTACTTATGAAAGTGATCCCAGATTATTCGGCAGAACAAATAGAGGGCAACGTTCCTCAGATTTCGGTATCCTTCTTTTATTATGCTGACGTAATTACTTAAAGAGGAATCATCGGACTTAGATAAGCTCAAAATAGAAGTTGATATTGCATTGAATAAATAAACTGGTTTAGGTCAATTTAGATTTTAATTAAAGGGCGAAAGGGCACAGTTTTAAATTAAAGGGTACGCTCGCTCGACTTGGGGAGCGGGGTCGACTGCGCTGACACTTATAAAGAGTCAATCATGAATCATTACCGTGGTTACCTCAAAGGAAACCTTAACAACTCTTGTACACGCGTATTTTTTAAACATTTACATAATTTTCCTTAGCTTTGAATAAGAGAACAAAAAGGCTGTTTATTTTCTACAAAATAAAAGGTAGTTAATTAGAAATCATTACAAGTTTGATATTAACAGAGGAAGGCTTTTATAATTATCTACCACCATGCTATGATGAAGCTTTTAAAAATACCTACTACCTTCTGTTGTGTGAAATGTTTAAAATCTCAATAGATATATCAATTATCGAAAACAATAGACTGTTCTTCTGAAACTATAAAATCTTTTCAAAACTTATACAGTTCTCATGATACGGCAAACGATTCCTCGTAATTTTCACCTATTTCTAGGTATAACCAACCGACACCTCTCGGCCATTGGCATACTTTGTATTCAGACCGAAATACTAAAACTACTTAACATAAACTTAACTTCTGAAGCTAATTCCGACGAAACACTTGGCTGCAAGAATTACAGTTCTAAATCATTTAAACGGAATTGTAGTCGCTTCGTAGCAAGTACGGGGACCTACGAACTTGCTACAGGGTAGCAAGTTCGTAGGTCCCCGTAGCAAGTTCGAATATAGCAAGTGGTGCTACAATTTATCGTTTTTAAAGTTTTATTTTATATTATATTCTTAGTTTTGGAAGGGTATAATATCCTCTTGTATTTTTAGTTGCTTCCAGCAATAATTGTTTATTTTATGAAATCTATTTTATTGCAGTATTTTTTCTAATGGAATGAAAGGCATGAAGGGTTTTTTTTTGTAAGTTGTTTCTACGACGCTACGGTTACTATATTGTCGTTCAAAAATGCTTTTAATTAGTCTAATAAAACAATAGTACCTACACCAGATATAATTCCGAAAACTCAAACACAATTAGGATCGATTACAATAATACCTATACTAATTAACACTACTTTAATATATTTGGTTAATTTAATTTAGAACTTTTTTAATTTTCCGGTTTTTTTTGGGCATTATTCTTTATGTTTGAACTTGTGAAAATGGTCTATAATGGAAAAAATATTTGTTATCTATTTATAATTTCCATATTGTATCATTGTTGTTGTTGTTCCGAGAAGGTTGCTAAGTAAAACCTGTACTGATCCATCGGTCACGGGTAAGCTACGCTTGCCGCGGCAGTTTCGAGGATGGGTGACTATCCACTTCTTACCGAGATCTCTCCGAGTTTCGGAAAGCACATAAAGCCGTTGGTCCCGACTGACATTCGTAGATCTTTGACAGTCGTTAGGGATAGTCAGAACCAGAAAGGCTGACATAAACTAAAATGTTTTTTTTTTTTCATTTCAAAACAGATCATACATACATTAATTGAAACAGCCCTTAAGTTACAGAAGTACTTGTGTTGGAGCTGCCTCGCTACTTTCCTTAATTGATATCTGATCAATTATGAGATCAGTTTTAAAAGAAAAGAAAATAATATAAAAAAAAAATCATGAAATATGTTAGGTTACAGCTCTGTGTCTGTCTGGTGCGCGGGGGTGTGTGTAGAGTGTGCATGCGTGTTTGTGTGTGGAGTGTGCATGTGTGTGAAGGAGTGTGAGTGTGTTTTATAGGTGTGAATGTATTGTGTATGTGTTGCGGTTACAGTGTGTTTTAGATTATCCAGACCAGGATATACCAGTCTTACCAAGTTGTATCGTGATATATTTGGGTTGTGAAAGACAGATAAGCAGTAGCTCCATGTAAAACACTGGTGTTCAGCCGACCCCAACATAGGAAAAGGCTAGGCAGATATACGAAATCTTTACACAGTATAAAACAAAGTCGCTCCCGCTTTCTGTACACTTGGATCATTTAAACTTTGCACCGGATTTTAATGCAGTTTTCAGCAATAGATAGAGTGATTCAAAAGGAAGGTTTACACGTATTGCTTGATCTACATTGCACCCGAAATAAAAATGAATCGTTGTTCGTTAGTCTCGCAAAAACTTGAGAATGGGTCAACCAATTTAGCTAATTTTGGTCTTGAAATATTTGTGGAAGTCCAGGGAAGGTTTATAAAAATTGAAAAATTGATGTACAGGACCACGTCTGTCGGGTCAGCTAGAGTAAACAATAAACATAGATGCACGATACAAACAGCAATCCTAAACGGCAAGCTTCGGCAAATTATTGTTCGGGCCAGCGGACGGCCCTTACCGACACAAGTATAGCTAGCACACAGACACAAGCTAACTTTGTTTAACTTTCATCATTACTTATAAGTACGAATGCTAACCGTGAATGGACAGTTTAATTATACATGAGTTTATTATTTTGTTTGCTGTTGTTAATAGAATAAAGTTTGATATTCAAAATTACTTAGATAAATTATCAGCATGATGTTTGAAAAGCAGACTTCATATTAAAATTAAAACCCACGTTTTATTAAGATTCACTGTTTCTAAAACAAAATGCTTTTGTATATTAATCATCCATACTTCCATGCTAATATTATAAATGAGAAAGTAACTCTGTCTGTTACGCTTTCACGATGAAACGGCTGAACTGATTTTGATGAAATTTGTTATGAAGATAGCTTGAACCCTGGGGAAGGACATAGGCTACTTTTTAAGACGGGACTTCCACGATAACCGACCTTCACGCGGACGAAGTCGCGGGGAAAAGCTAGTATATTATAAAAATAATGAATATGTTTATTTTTTTAATCTGAAGAACGCGCTAATCTCAGGAAATACTGGTCCAATTCTGAAAATAGAAAGCAGGTACTTTATCCCTGAGTGCTATAGGATATATTTTATTATACATAATATTATTATGTTATATTTTATTTTCTTTATTTTAGCTTTCAATTTTACAAATTGTTTAGCTCGTGTAAATTTTATTGTAGATAATATTATTATACACCTATCTAATGTTCTACCTGATGTTCTACACAATGTTTATTGTTTAAATGAATACAAACATGAATAAAAAGCGGCCAAGTGCGAGTCGGACTCGCCCATGAAGGGTTCCGTAGCAGCAAGTAACATAATATAAAAGTTTTTTTATTTTTATATTTCTGTTGATTGAATGAAAGGTAAATTGCGGTTGACGATTTATGACGTATTAAAAAAGAACTACTTCTCATTGAAACCAATTTTCGGTGGAAGTTTACATGGTAATGTACATCATATATTTTTTTTGTTTTATCATTCTCTCATTTTAGGAGTTACTGTGGGGGAGACACATTTTACCACTTTAGAAGTGTCTCTTGCGCAAACTATTCAGTTTAGAAAAAAAAAATATCGGAAACCTTCATATCATTTTTGAAGACATATCCATAGATAACCCACACGTACGGGTTTAATGAAAAAAAAAAATTCAGTTTCAGTTCTAAGTTCGGGGAACCCCCAAAATTTATTGTTTGTTTTCTATTTTTGTATGAAAATCTTAATGCGGTTCACAGAATACATCTACTTACCAAGTTTCAACAGTATAGATCTTATAGTTTCGGAAAAAGTGGCTGTGACATACGGACGGACAGACAGACATGACGAATCCATAAGGGTTCCGTTTTTTGCCATTTGGCTACGGAACCCTAAAAATGGAATACATAAGAAAATTCACACGGGCGAGTTGCGGATCAAAGCTCGTTTTAAAATAAAGGTTGAAGATTACACTATGACAGAGGTTGCTCAAAGACCTGCGACAGAAAACAAAACAAAACGGTCCTAAAAATGCAGTTGTCAATCGAGCCAAAACCACTTGCCAGACATTACGCGGTTGAAGTTGTCCACCGCTAAATACACGTGAATACCAATACACCGGTGTGGTAAACAATATTCACCGGTTCAATGGCGCGATGGCGGCTGAGACAGCTAACTGAACCGAGACGACCGCAGACCTGAACATCAGCACTTTCACCTCACAGAACCGAATCGACCAAAGAGATACACGTCGGAATCATACGAGTGTATCAGTGAATATTGATTTTGGAGCTTCAATGCTCGTCTTGGTGTACTAATCGTGGGCTTATAACTGTCGTCCATTTATTGGATATTAATTTCGCCCGCGTAGTCAAAACTAGTCCACTTTTGCCTTTAACCAGATCCCAAACTACCTGTTTGTCCACTACGATCTGTTTAGCGGATTTGCCGTAATGTGATAAGAGGCAGACAGCGGATTTACTTTCGTATTTAAAATATCACTGTGTCATTGGATTCATAATAACTAAATACTTCAATTGAAAGACCTTATGTTCAAGTTATAGATATAATATTTTGTACTTGATTGCTATATCCTCTAAATTATTTTGAGTCTTCCTTTATTTAAAATAGCGGTTGTTTTTACATTTACTTTTTGGTCATAACATTGAAGACTTCTTGCATGTTACGTCTTTGGATTCGTAAGTAATAGATGACGATAAATATAAAACGAAACGAAAACCTCTTCACGTCGATACGTATTTTGCACGAAACCAATCGCTCAATGGTAAACAAGTTGCAATTTACCTTTTTTGATGCTTACTGGTAGAACAGTGAAGTGAATTCTTAAACAGAGGCATCACCAGTTGTGCCCCGACCCGCCCGCCACGTAGTGACTGCTGTCAGGCTCGCCCCCGTAGCCGGCGAACACTTTCCGTTCCTTTGTACACGCAGAAACCATGTATCGAATACTCGGATGTTGTACGCTACCTGTTTTGCCGTAAATCCCCAATAAAAGTTCATAAAGTATTCTTGAATCTTTCCACTCACCTTTATCTAACCGTAGCTCCTTAATAATTGACGATCTTCTGAAACCCAACTTCCTAAAAAACTACTCAGTTTATGTGCACATGAGTTTCCCTAAGAAATTGGTTTGCTTTCTCAAGGAGAAGAAATCACACTTACGCAAAATTATACTCATATTATTACAAGTTGTTTGGAGATGAAATAATACTCGAAGCCCTCATTAGCAAATAAATAACACGATGTTAAGTAAATAGGTTGCTTATTTCTGCCGTAATAGGCGTTTAACTTAGTTCTCGGCCTTATTCCAGACAGCCGAGAATTCATTGCCAACTTTCAGTCAATAACGGCGTCTGACTCTATAAAGGTTTTTCTCCAAGTTTGTTAACTTCACAGGAAACATCTCAACTATTGTATTAATTTGAACAACAATTTACTGAAACGGGAATCGTGGTGAGAGCTTTTTGTTTGAGGCACACAATGACACAAATTAAACAAAGAAAAATGTATTTCTTGTTCTCTAAATTGAATCCTCTTAACCAAATTGATATCGTAATAAAAGAGCCCGTCCATTACAGAGTGTCGTCGAGGTAATTCGCTGTAACTCACCTTCCACAATGTCTGCCCTGAGAGCTATTCATAATTAAATTAAGTCTTGCGCTTTTCTTGATGTTCAACTCACTCCGCGTTTAATTTGTTCTTTTAATATAGTTTGACTGTGCGCAGGCGAGTCGCAACTCGCTGCAAAACAAACAGCAAATGAGGACATAATATTATAGAGGTGTGCGCATAATATCAGCTCGTAAAGGACCTAGGACCCTTATGGACCCCCTTATCAACCGCTACATAGGACAGTCGTAATGCGTAATTTAAATAATCACGTTTGCCGAATCTCCTCGTAATCTCAGTACTGTAATGGGCACTCGAGGATCTCCATCAGTGGCGGAAGGCGTACACGATTCGGTCTCGTTCTCTAAACATGGCACTTGAAAATTGTTGAACCGGTTTTCCTTAGGGCGAAAGCGTACACAATTGGAGGCGAGACGACACTAACAAATATGTATTTACAGAATTGTATTATTTGTTAAAACTCTTTGAGTTAAAATTGGACATAAACGTCATGTTTTCATTTAATAGTCACATTTATTAGTAGTTAATACTTACTTAGAAATGTCTCTTACTGATGTTAATGATTATTTTTCTATTTTATTACCAAAAAAACGTAACAAATTTTTTAATTTCAGAAGTCCAAAGCTGTCTATTGTATATCTATCCTTTGACTATAGTATCTCCATCGCCTTCTAAACCCTTACAAGAGGAAGGGTGGTAGGTGCTCTACATGACATGATGCCGTATTATTTGTCACGTCTTCAAATAGCTTGTTAAATTCCTTCTGGTACTCCGGGAACCTACATAAATAACAGATGGCCCACTTCCCTGTCCCGAATACAAATGAAATAAATCCAGAGAATGGTCCCAGCTCTACCAGCTTAACCATGACGGATCTTCGATGTAGGTACATATTATTGAACACACTCGTAAGCGTCTTACGGAAAATTTAATGGTGTACAACAAATATATAGGAAAGCTCCAAGCAAGCGCTTGCATATTAAATGGAGTTTGAACTACAGCGCTCAAAGCTTTACAAGCGCAATCAAAATCCATAGTGTGACTGTCAATCGGATTAATATCAATGTTTAACCAGGGATTACGTACGAGCGATGATTAAGGCTCAATTCGCTTTAATCAACACTGATATTGATAGATTATCCATTCTGTGTCGATTCTGACGAACTAATTGGCGCAGTAGTTAAGCGTTTAGTAGCTTAACTAAGGCCTAAACAACATGTACAATTGTTTTAACTGTTTGATTAGAAAATGAATGTTTTTAGGGTTACGTACCTCAAAAGGAAAAACGGAACCCTTGTAGGCCCACTTTGTTGTCCGTCTGTCTATCTGTCTGTCAAGACCCTTTATCTCGAGAACGCGTGGAGGTATCGAGTTGAAATTAAAACGAACCATATACCTACTCCAGTCTACGGTCCCTTGATGCTGTAAAAAAATCAACCCTCTATGTTAACGTGAAAATAAGATACGGCCGTTTATGTCGCAAAAAACGCATTTAAGTAAGTAAGTTCTAATTTAAGTAGATTAAAGTATGGATAGTAGGTATGGATTTTTGATTAGAAGTATGGATATGTACCTACAAATATGTACGGAACCCTCGGTGGGCGAGTCCGACTCGCACTTGTCCGGTTTTTTTTTTATAATCAGGCACGGGCAAGTACCAATGTGACTTTTTCCTTTTCATATGCACTTTCCTAGTTTATCTTAAATATCTTATATCGGTGAAGGAAAACCTAGACTTATACCTGCCTTGAGTAAACGTGGCAATCGATGCTTATGCTTTCTCTGCATAAGAAAAGGCTTTTATTTATTATTTTTTACTTTAATTACCACGGTTTACACCACTTACAATAATTAAAGACATAGAATATTAGTTATAGAAGAGAAAAGAAAAACACAAAGACATATACAAAAACAATAAAAATAAACATCTTAATTAAGTTTAGGTTCCACATACACATTCATCCATTCCTCTCACAGTACTTCTGACACACCAACAAAATCTTCGTCCACTCATCCGCAAACAGATCGTTAGTTGGATTAGAATCCAAGAGATCATTAAGTGCAGCCAGAGTGCGAGGTACTGGGGACTTAGCACGCGCAACAGTGCGGCAAGGAGGGACAGCAAATAACCTGTGCTTTCTGCCGCGGCAGTAATTGCTTGGGGCAAAGAAGCAAGCCAGCGCAGTATGCAGATCAGGCGCGTCAATAGTGCCACGAAACGCTTTACAAGCTGTAGATAAGTTATTATAACTTTGAATTAATAGGTCATTTTAAGATCTCGTCAGATATCTCCGTTCATCGTACGTTTAATGGGCCATGTATGTACTTTCCGACCACACATGTCTACTATATCACATACACTAGGCACTGCGTTCCCTTTTGGTATTCCTGTCTCGTAAATTTGTTAGCCACGTAACAGAGTGGTTCTGTATGCATGCCCGAACACTGACTACGTAGGTAATCCGGTACAATCACTAATGTACTCACCTACTAAGCCGTGATGACGGGTTATTTGCATAATATACAATTACATATATATTCGCTGAAACATTAACACTGTTTACCTTGTTTCTAGTTTAATGTTTGGTACACGTATGCAAAGTAAAGGAGCTCGTGGCCAAATAAAATCCATATATGTTTTGATCGGTCAAGGTTAAGCTATGCTTACCGCGGTCAGTCTGTGGATGGGTGACCATCGATTTCATACCCAGTTCGCTCCGTGTCTCGGAAAGCACGTCATTGGTAGATGTTTGGCAATCGTTATGGGTAGTCTGAAGCCAGAAAGTCTGACAATCAGTCTTACGAAGGGGTAACGTGTTACCCAGTAACTGGGTTGTGGTTGTGGAGGTCCAATAGGCAGTCGCTCCATGTAAAACACTGGTATTCAGCTGCATCCGGTTAGACTAGAAGCCGACACCAACATAGTTGGGGAAAAGGCTAAGCATGCTTAGCCTTTGACATTGTTTCTAATTTAATGGTACTCGTATGCAAAGTGAAGACGAATTTTCAGTGGGACGACGGAGGTCGTATCGTTTTTTATTGTAATCGATTGATTTCCGATATAAAATTGAGTTGCGTCAGGAATGTCGCGGGATTGAATTGCGGGGTCTTGATGGGAAATTCATACTTCCTGCTGTATTGCCGTCACCAGAGCGACACTGTGCTGCTTTCTTCGTAAATAGGTAATAAAAACGGGTTTAATGACAAAACAAAAGAAAATGTTACACATTAGAAAAAGGAGGTTTGGGCACTTTTGCAGTATGGAAAGACATAATCCTTGCTTCCATACTATATACTATCTATACTTGTAATATTATAAATGCGAAAGTAACTCTGTCTGTTAGGCTTTCACGATGAAACGGCTGAACCGATTTTGATGAAATATGGTATGAAAATAGCTTTCAAACCATGGGGAAGGACATAGGCTACTTTATAATCCGCTACTTTGTCTGCATCCGCGATAACCGACATTCACGCGGACGAAGTCGCGCGCAAAAGCTATAGTTACTCCATAATTTTGTGTGTGTGAGTGTTCAGTCTCCAGTAGACCACCTTGTTTATTTTTTTCTCATTATTTAAATTAGTTTACGTTTTATATCTACTTAGTTTATTATTTTAGTTAGATACTTAGTTTGTTTTTCCCTGTTGTAGTCTTGTGAAAAGGTACGATGGGGCTGCCATGTATTGTCATACACCTTGTTTTTGTACAAAAACATTGTACCTCACGGTCCATAAATTCGCTTTCCAAGCATGGTAACTGTAACCATAAAAACCATTCGTCTATTTTCAGTGGCGTAAGTTTACAGAGTTCTATTTTCAGCGGGTCTAAAAATATTTCAAGCTACATTTTTCTACTTTGGTAATGTACTCGTACATTATTTTGTTGGGGGCTGTATCAGTAACGTTAAATGAAACTGAATGTTGACTGCGCGCCATTTATTTAACTTAACATTGTACCTACAAAACTAATATCTATGATAAGATGATAATATGATATAATTATGATGATATCTATGTACAAAACCGTGTACTACACCTGCACCTTAGAGGACATTAAAAACGCCACTGATGCTGCGATAAATGAGGCTACCTACTGGGCCCAAGTAGTCTAGCATAAAGGAAAACCATCGATTCGAAAAGAAGAAGACCGTGTACAAAACCCACTTACTCTGTCATTATCATCATTATCATGTCAACCTTTACACGCCCACTGCTGGGCATAGAACCCCAAGGGGGGTTCAACCGTAATCGCCATGCATGGCCGGTGCATGTTGGCGATCGCAGTAGGTGTTATGGTACTCAGAAGGACGCTGCTGCCCATCCTCTGATCAATATATATCCCTCAGTCGCCTGAACTCCTACTTCTCTTTCTATGTTACTCAGTATGAAATAATTTTATTTTATAACAGAACTATAGCTTGTGCCCTCGATTTGTCCGCGTGAAACTCAGTGACGGACCAGTAGTTACGGAGATTAACGCATACAAATAAAAAGCAAAACAGACAAACTCCTCAGCTTTATAATGTTAGCATGAATAGTATTTTCCAAAAGCTTTTTAATACGAAACATGAACCCAAAACTATCTCGATTATAAGATGTAGATACCTATGTATTATTAAGTATATAGAATGTTTATATATTAATCCATACCCATACTTTCATATGGTTTCACGATGTAACGGCGGAACCGATTTCGATGAAATTTGGTATGAAAATAGCTTGAACGGTATAGGAATACTCGGAAATCTATGAGGAATACTATATGGTTTACTGCGCAGACATTAACAGCCGAAATCGGTGTAGTAGGTGTCTACACGTAGGTACGTACTACGACACAAATGATTTATGTGCCACAGCCGTGATTTGTATGTGACGCTACATAGCTCCGATGTGCGGCTACAGGAAATTGAAAGCTATACGTAATACAAGCCATTTGGAAACGTCTATTCGAAACTCCAGATTGTAGCTACCCGTAAATGATTACGACTACAACAAAACATCAGGCTTTAGTCTAAAAAAAGTGGCTTGAATTTTTATTTTCATATTTGCCTGTTACAAGAGCAAGAGACAAGTTATAACACGTTAAGTTCCACCAGCTGTAAGTTTCCAAATATTTTTTTTTTTTTTTACTTTGATCCTTACAAGGCAGGCACCTATTACAGGCATAATGATGCGTGTAATCGCTTTTTCACAGCGGTTCATACAAAATACATAAAGTATAATATTATCGTAAATATTTTCCTCCTTTGATGTTGATGGAAAATATTTGATTTCTTTGCCCTCTGGATATTACGCTAAATAAACAATATCTTGTATTCCATTTCAGCCATGTAATAAATTTAGGCGTCCATAAAATTTAACTTTAATCAACAAAGAACAAAGCTATAATTTTAATATATTTTTTTTGTTTTTGAATTTCTCATTTCAAGAAGTCATAAACAATTTTCCGCAGTTTTATATCCATACTGAACAGGCCGCTCCCTCGTAAATTCAGCCGTTTGCGATCCAACACCCAAGGCTATTAAATATGAAGTTATTGTCAAACTCAGCAACAAACCTATACCCTTTCAGCCCTTTCGTGCTATAACATCCTTTAATAATAACCTTCAAACTGCTTCGAAGATTATTCTGTCAGTCAACGTCAGTTCTGACTGACAGTTAGTTCCAAGTGGGATATCATATTTATTCATAATGTAAGTTTGTTATTCAACAAATATCTCGGAGTTCCTACGAATCCCAGCGGGATGCGGGGAGTGCATAAATAAACATAAAGGAATTTACTCGTTACAATCCGTGATTGTATGGTGAGACTCACGTGTTCGCTGGTGAGTGGGGTGTTAAGGATATCGATACGTTATCGGAACTCGGAAGGCGTAGTAAAACGCCGAATTGATGCGAACCAATATGTGTTGAGACGGAAAATAAATCTTCCGCCGCGGCGCGAAAAGTGACAGTTGTCTGCGTACTATAGAGCTGACATGACATGATATATTTAATACAGCAGTGCTATTCTGTATAAATCTCCCTCACTGAATTTAGGTGAAGTCAGCTTGAACTGTCATCGAGGGATTGACAGCTTTGAGCTCACCTCAAGCACTAAACCATAGAGGTGATAATGTTCAAAGCCTGCTTGTCTGCAAACCTTCACAGTAAGATTGCACTGACGAATTACCAGAGTGTATACGAGATGTGGTAGCGACGGATTAATCGATCAAGGATTTTTATTGTGACTGACTACAGACTGGGCTGAAATTCGAACTTCACGTATTATCTAGACACCTACCTACACGGTGGTTTCCTGATATTAATGGAAAGTGAGCAGAATTTTAAAAGGAAAGGCTTTTTGCAAAATTGCCTTAGCCTTAGTGCTACCATTTTTCAACATAAAATATTCCTTATACATTACTACTTCCCCAGGTAATGAGGTGTCGTTATTGACTAGATAAAACGAGAATAATGTACCGTGCGTGCCACTTCTTGACGGCAAAGTGTATGTACCTACGACATGTGAACGTGAAACTTCGCGATTCTAATAAAGATCACGTTTCCTCCCACACCAGGCTCTTACAACATCGTTGTTTTTCCAACTCATGTCAACTCGCGCTTCAACGTATCGATTAGGAAATCGATACATTTTAATCGAGTGTAAACTTGAGAGAGGCGTTATGAACTCGGCTTAACTTTTACTGAACAACTTATGTAGGCGTGACAGTTTCAGCTAGTTTCTAATCCTACGTGACGGGCATCGGGTTACGATGATCGCATTAGCAGTCGAAACATTCAGCCGAGTCACTTCAACTATTGGTAAATGTACCTATAGCGTGTTTCTCAGCTAGCCTGGGCTTCCCAGAACGTTACAAGTCGATATTGGAATACAAATGGTGAGAATAGAGCTTAATCATTCTTCAGATTTTACAAAATGAAAAAGACAACATATTTATAATATTACAAATGATTTTAAAATGTTATCTTTTTTATCAATTTACTGACTGGCGGTACGTATAACGTATAAATTAATTACTTACCTCAAACCTAGTCATTGCTTTCGCTGAACACACACAATTTTTACCACATATTTCGGTTCTACTCTTCCACTAGCTAACTGACTGCATTTAAATAGAATGCATGCTTGTAACGTCTTTATTTTTCAAACTGACACATCGATCATTAATATCTTTTTCTTCTGCCGATATCTTGAACAGCTTTGCCGATGTTTGCCAAAAATGTGCCAACCCGCTTTTTCTTTGAAGTGTGTCATCGAAAAATTGCATTTACTAAATTTTCTAACGTGCTTTAACAATTTGTCACACTTTGAAGATCCTTTGAAATTGCTTTTAGTTGTGGTGAAAACGGTACTAAAATCTACTCACGAGTTTCTGAGACACGGTGGAAACTTTTTTGTAACTTGCCGTAGTTGCAGTGATGTTAGTTATAGATGGCACTGTACCGGTACTAAGTGAAGCACCTGCTAACACCTGAGAATGCCTGAGTTGTCACATGCACCAACTTTGCTATCCAAAGTCAGACATGCACGTAGAATTATAATGCTGCGTTATGACGTCTACATCACATAAACTAAACTTAAAGTTAAAATGTTTTGAGAAACTCAGTAAAAAAGTTCTGTTAAATATTCTAAGAACCAAACATACTAACTCATAGTTAGCTATCCAGAAATAAACAGCGCTTGTTATATTGCAGCTATTGTTCACTGAATAAAATAAATTCACAAAGGAAGGTTAAAGAGAGAATTGTAAAATACATATCGGGAATAAAAATATGTAGCGGTTTAAGAATAAAACAATATCATATTAGAAATAATTTTAGGTTTGACAGAAACAAAAGTAGATTAGGTACCTAGTTAATTTGTACAAACCTGACTTTTTGAAAATATTTCCGCGCGATAATTAATTATGAGACAAAAAATTGAGCGACCACAGAATCGTATGCGATGCGTCCAAAACTTTCAAAGTTTAGTCGAAAAAATTAAATAAAAGATACCTAGTATTCTTTAACTTAAAAAAAAGGCGTATACTAAAAGATAGATAATAAAATTGTCTGTAAGATAGTAAAAGTTTCGTTTAAATATTCCTAGTAGATTTTGTGTGATTAATCAATGCTTTGTCCGCGTCAGACACAAGTTCACGATTTAATTAAACTATTTAATATGAACTTAATCAAAAATATTCACATTCTAAATGATTAATAGAATGTTCTAGTTTAACATATATTGTTTTCAAATCATTTACACTACATATTTTGACGTAATTGTCAGTTTAATGTCGCTTATTGTAAATGTTAAAGTCGCTTGTTAGCGTCATATACATACAGCTTCATCCACTTACGTTTTGAATACACTCCATGTCTAGCTGTTAAGCAACACGCTGGCTATAAGAGATTTACCGATATTTCAATATTTGTATCACAAAAGCGATACAACATAATAGCGGCTCACCGCTTACGCAAACAAGGTAATAAACCATTACGCGCGTGGAAATAACGCATGAATGTGTTTAATATTTTTTATCAGACAATTTATGACGACAGCGGTACGTCATTACTTTCGTTCCACACACGCTCTGTTATTTTGCGGGACACAAATGGCGGCGATCCACAAATGCGGATTTGTTCAGTCGCAGCGTCCGCATCGGCCACAGCTGCGGGACTATAGAGTTAGCCGGCAATGCCACGTGACGTGTAAGAAAATGCTAGCTTTGGGACAATGTGATCGTGTATTACGGTAACACAGACACATATGTGTTGTCCTCCAATGATTTATTAGAAGGAACGGGCCTGATTATTTTGTGAAAATAATCTGTGTTAATTTTTCTCTTAAGTGGAGTTATTGATGCATTGAATGAAACAATGAGCCTTTCCAATTAGACAGTAATAATACTGCGTGACGTTTGCTTGAGGTCTTGTCGAAACAACCCATTCACATAATTTGCCAAATGTCCGAATTGATCCAATGCGCCCCAGAGACCATCATTGACAAGTCTGACAAGCGGAACTGATATAGAAGCTGACAGATTAATGAGCTCTCCTGAGTACGGAAGCAGATAGGTGTCACACCTCATAATCATTCGTCTGACGGCTGCGGGCCCGTTTATTTGACACAATAAATTAAACTACGGGAACTGTTTAATATTCCCCCGAAAGCCCCTCGTTACGATCTACGAGTTCTACTCGAGTACAGGGAAACTTGATTGATAATGTATTCATTTCAATTACTAGTTAAGTTAATTATTCAGTTTTGAATGAATTCTGATTGACTGGAGATCCTATTAAGGTTTACAGATAAACTTTTCGAACAGTTAGATAGTATCAGTTTAAAGTACACTCAACTTCATTTGGCCTTATAAGATTAATATATTTTACGGTTAGAATTTCTTCTTTACAAACTTTAAAACAGTACCTAGACACGTCTTTAAACGTAATTTAAAATCCGTCGATTAATGTATAATTTTGTTACAATATTAATAGACTAGGCAGACAGCAGATAACTGTATATAAAGTCAAGATTAGCGGTTTATGGCTTCTTCGATGAGACTACTGAAACCGCTGAAACTAATTGTAACCCGCGGAATATAAGTAGGCATTTAAAGTCTCCTCTCACCGAGAGAAGAATGTCGCACACATACTTACAAGTAGAATTGTAGGTTCGGATAGACTTGATAATTTAGTTTAATTTATTAGATAGGATACATATAGATAATGTTTCAGCAAAGTTTATAAAAACAATTTCACATTTCAATTATATTTTCCCGAATACCTAAATGTTATTCAACCTATTAACTTATTATAATAGAATCTTATTAGGATAATTTGCTTTTTAACCGACTTCAAAAAGGAGGAGGTTCTCAATTCGGTAGGTTTTTTTTTTATGTATGTACATCGATTACTCTGAGGTTTATGATCCGATTTACGTGATTCTTTGTTTGTTTGTTTGATTTTGAAGCGGAATAGTTGCCATTTGGTCTCATAAAAATTTAACATTGTTTGACCCAGTAGTTTTCATTTTATGAACATTTTTTAAATATTTATATTTGACCACGCATAACTTTTTTCAGTGTAGCCCAATTTCGATGATTCTTTTTTTAATTGATAAAGTATACCTTAAATTTGGTCCCATATAAATGTCAAGAAAATATTCCACCCCTAAGGGTTGAAAATTAAAGGATGACAGTTTTTTTTTGGTTTCACCGTTTCGTAATTAATTTCTATAATGAGAAGTAGGTACTAAAAAAAAATTCTATCAACCTGTCTTCTTCTTCCGTTTAAACACTTCTTGTGATGGATAGCTACCATAGTTTCATATAGGACCAAATTAAGCGTACATCCATACTAATATATATAAGTATTAATAATCCATACTTAATATTATAAATGCGAAAGTAACCGTTTCACATCGAAACGCTTAAACCAATTTTGATGAAATTTGGTATGGAGATAGCTTAAACCCTGGAGAAGAACATAGGCTACTTTTTAATTCGCGACTTCATCTGCATCCACGATAAACAACATTCATGCGAACGAAGTCGCGGTTCAAAGCTTGTATTCTATACATCAAAGACTGCTGCCCCCTTAAAATATTATTGTGGTTAGGTACTGCGAGGCACGGTTTGCACATGTTTGGAACCGGCTTCTATGTGAAATGCTAAATGTAAGCTCAAAGCTGAGCTACGAGAACATATGCACAAGAAAATCGTTACTACACACGTTGTTTGTTTCACAAAATCATACGTCAAAAAGTTACTATTACCCTGACCGACCAGTCATCGTAATTTTGTGTTGTCAAACAGCTAGTTCTGTTCAAACATCAAAATATTATGGAATCTCTTTCTGAATAACCTTAACTAACGAATGTTTATGTCATGAAACAACCCGTTACATTTAACGTACGTTAAACATCGCACGTCATAGTAACTTTTTAACCGTCCGTATGTAACGTGAATCGACTGTTTGAAGAAGTGTTAATATCGAAATTACTGTAGGTAGGGTCAATAAAAATATAGTCTGATTTTGGCACGTTTTGGCACGTTGATTTCTTAAGAAATATAAAAAAGTAGCCAAGTGAGAGTCGGACTCGCGCACGAATGGTTCCGTACCATTATCTATATAAAATTAGACATCAAGCAAAGAAACGGCAAAAAATCACGTTTGTCGTATGGGAGCCCCCCGTTAAATATTTATTTTATTCTATTTTTTGTATTTTATAGCGGCAACAGAAATACATCATCTATGAAAATTTCAACTGTCTAGCTGTCACGGTTCATGAGATACAGCCTGGTGACAGACAACCAGACAGACAGACGGACGATGGAGTCTTAGTAATAGGGTCGCGTTTTTACCCTTTGGGCACGGAACCCTAAAAACGTAGATACTTTATCATAATTTCTTACATAAGTCCACAGAAATATCAGCGTTTATTTATAGCATTTGACACTAGCGACACAATTTTCTCAATAGCTTCCTGTCCCGAACATTTTCGGGATTTTCATAAGTGTTATGAAGATTTAACGACTTGTCTCTATTATCCTTAACCCCAAAACGAGGGCGCCATGCCTAGCAAACATAAAACATATTATGGAATAGTTACACGATTGTCCAGTTATACGATGCCTTCTGTTAGATATTAGTCATTTGTATGTCCATTCTGTACAATCTCCCTCGATGAACACCTAGGTGAAGTGAGCTGTCATCCGTCAGTCTGCTTTGGCACCTAGGTGTTCATCTAGGGAAATTGTTACAGAATAGCACTGCTGTACTCAATACAATAGTTCTTGTAGTAACAAAACGGCCAAACCACATATTTTGACTAAGGTGTAGAGTTTGTGAAGTTAGGGCTTGTAGAGTTAGGGTGTGTAGAGTTAGAAGCTTGGGTCTACATGAGATCTGATAACTTTTTGACAGTGCGAGCCATATAAGGTCTCGTCTTGGCATATTACACGAAAATGTTTTTGGTGGAATATTAGTTATCTGTAACAGTAAGTTTAAGCTAGTAAAGTGTACGTAAGGGGAGCGGTTGGACGTTACTTGATTGATTCGAAGGTCTGACGAAGAGTTGCATTGATCGTCGTTTGTGCTACAGAACTACATAACATTCGATGCTTTTCTACTCCTCATAGCACAGATATATCTCAACTGGAACGGGCTACTGACAATAATGTCGAACTCCCCAAGCTTAGAATTTTTAAAGTCCATATAAAATTTTGGTATGCCCCCACATCAAGCACCGTTAACTACCGTCTAGGGAAGACTAATATATTTTGTTTATATCTTATCAGCAGTACTATAACTAGAACATGCTCTTCATATTAAGTGCACACTAATAGCTCGGATATTAAACATATGTACGATAATAACTTAATTAGATTTCAAGTCACGGACTCATAATACGTTAGGGCGGATAAACTTAGGGCGGGCATCGCGCATCCTAATCAGGACAGTTCTAATTCCGCTGAATGCCGCAATTGACACAATTAATTTTGATTTAACACTTAGGATTGTTTCGTGGATAACGATGATGATAATTATAATTTATGATAACGTAATGGTGTTGTGAAACTGTCGTCCAAATTGTGAAATATTATGTACTAGCTTTTGCCCGCGACTTCGATCAATTATCGCGGATGCGGATGAGGTCTCGGATTAAAAAGTAGCCTATGTCCTTTCCGAGGGTTTAAGCTATATTGATACCAAATTTAAATAAAATCGGTGATGTATGGGTTAGTATTGATTTGTTCATTGTTATATTTGTTAAGTATCAAATAATTATACTAGTGTATAAAATCATAGTAAAATAAAAAAAGACGAAGTCATTGTTCATTGTGAGAACTAGTTAAACGTAGACCGTGTGCAAAAAGATAGATCACACAGCTGTTGACTATCGTATAAGTATTGACTACGAAACTAACTAACATTGAGTAAAAAATATTGCGGGGAAACTAATTTTGTTTCTGGTGTGAAAAATCGCGGGATGAAAAAATCGCTCGCAAATCATTAAGCGTACGGGTGCAAAACAAGGATCGTGGGGGAATTTTATAATTAGAAAATTTAAAAAAAATCTTAGAAGAAGTTGGTACTTTGACCTTCAACTTTTCCGTAACAAGAAGGTACCCAGGTATGGTCCAGAATAAAAAAAATATACTAATAACGAAAAGAACATGTAACTTTCAGCTTCGTTAAATGTGTTTTTATTTTGATTTGTTTATTTGTAAGTATTATATTTTAGAGAAAATGGACCAAATTATTCGTCAAACATTAACCTCTATTTTAAATTTGGCAATGGACGACCGTGTGTGGGCCCAAGCTACTCTACCAATTCGTATGGGGGGTCTCGGCGTCCGCAAAATCTCAAGTATCGGTTTGCCTGCATTTATATCCTCGGTCCACGGCACTGAAAAGTTAATCAGGAATATTCTAGCTCCTACACTGGTTGATTTTGATGTGCCGTGCATTACCGAGGCCATAGATGCTTGGAAACTTGCTTGCCCACGTACTGATCTACCTGACAACCCGTCTTCTCAGAGACGGTGGGATGAGCCGCTCTGCAGGTTAGTACAGAATAATTTACTTACCACTTCTGCTAATTCTGCTGAGCGAGCGCGCCTGCTGGCTGTGGGAAAGTGGGAGTCGGGTCTATGGCTTCTGGCACTTCCGTCGTCAAACCTAGGAACTATGTTTGACGACACTACTTTTCGCCTCGCTGCTTCCTTACGTTTAGGAGCATCTTGTTGCTCCCCTCATCGCTGTCGCTGTGGGGAAGCTGTCAACTGCCTTGGACACCACGGCCTGTCGTGCAGCCGGAGTGCGGGTCGCATAGCGCGGCACGCGAATATTAATGACATTATCCGTCGTGCTCTCGTCGCCGTCGGCGTTCCGGCTGTTTTGGAACCCAACGGCTTGGCACGCGACGATGGCAAGAGACCGGACGGCATGTCATTATTTCCATGGAAGATGGGTAGGCCCTTAGTGTGGGACGCTACGTGTGTCGATACTCTTGCGCCATCCCATCTTCCTAGTACGGCGTGCTGTGCTGGTGCTGCTGCTGCGGCTGCAGAAAACCTCAAACGGCGAAAGTATAGTATCCTAAGCGATAACTTTATTTTCGAGCCGTTTGGGGTTGAAACCCTCGGGTCGTGGGGTCCAAGTGCTCATCTACTTTTTAAAGAAATTTCCAAAAGGTTGGTTGACACTTCCCGTGATCCAAGGGCTGGTTTTTACCTCGGACAGAGGTTAAGCATTGCCATCCAACGTGGCAATGCCGCCAGTCTCTTGGGCACATTCCCAGTTGACGACGATGTTGGGGATTTTTTTGATGCCTTATTGTCTTAGCTTTTCTTTTTGTTTTTAATAGTTATAGGTTTTCCTTTTTTATTTTTAAATGTAAATATTGTATATTGAGATATTAAAAGGTATGATATTTTTACCTGTAGACGGGAATTATATTTTGTCAATCAATAGGTACATGTTCTGTAACTATGCGTGACATGATGTTATTCATCCAAATTTACTTATATCTACCTAATTATTAAATATTACAATATAGGTAGGTAACAAACTTTTTGTAAAATGTATACAGTAGAAGGGTCCACCACAACAAAATATGTTACCCCGGGATCGTTCATTATTAAGCCTATAGTAGCAGAATACAAAGAATCGGTTATTTCATTGTTTCGTGTACAGTAACAGCAATCGATGTGGTGGATGGCTGGTATCGATTAATTAATCGATATGCACCGGCGGCCGCCGGCGAGGCAATTCTTTTACACTGCAACACAATAATTAGCTACCAATTATACGTTCTGAGTTATTGTGATACTGCAGTACTTTGACATACGGTCGTTGACATTGTTTGAAAGTAGAATAATTTTCTTTTGAGTACTTATAAATGTACAAATAATTAAAATGCTATGTTTGTACCTATTTAGGTACTACTGTGGAATGATATATATGGATGTTCCAAGGGGAAAATTGCAAATACACTTTTTGAATAATTGTCAGTTTGTCAAATAAGTAGAACTTTATATTTTTTTATTATGACGTTCAAAAGTGCCTTTTTAATGGTCTAATTGAAATAAATGATTTGACTTTGACTTTGTAGACGATGCTGTTTATCGACAAAATTGAAGGATATATGTACTTTATCTACATAATCTTCTATAAGTATAGTAAAAATGAATTGTTGTTCGTTAGTCTCGCTAAAATTCGAGAACAGCTGGACCGGACCGATTTGGCTAATTTTGGTTTTGAAATATTGGTGGAAGTCCAGGGAAGGTTTATACGGTAAAAAAATAAATAAAAATCAATTGACAGGACAACGTCTATCGGGTCAGCTAATAGGTAATATATATTATTGCACATTGATTGATTGATTGAACGCCCTGGAGGCGCGCCGCAACGTCAACTTCAAGGCGTTCGTGGTGCGAATACCGAATTGTTATCTGTCCCTCGTCATGGGAGAAGACTTTTGGCCGCAGTACGTGATGTTGGACAGGACAGCACAAAGACAATCTAGTGCAAAGTGAAGTACTACTAACATACTCTTAAGTCTTATCTATTAACACAAGTTTAAATTATTAAATATGTACGGTCGGGTTAAGGTACCTAAGGGCCTGTGTAGCCTGAAATAAATGAATTATTATTATTTATTTTATTATTGACTGAAAAATTAATAACTAAATCTGACTATAAATGATTTTACTACAGTAACACTATCACTATTGATCGGTTAACGAAACCACAGTAATACCAGCGCCATGGTAGTATTTATGTCATTAGCTTTTATCATTTACCCCCAACAGCAAAACCCAGCAGTGACAGTAGGGTACAATCTTTTCATTGGTAATTTATTTCCAAACCACGTAATGGTTGCCTCGAACTTTCTTAATTAGAGTCATCGACTACCATTCAACGTGGTGAATAAGGATGCAGGGGTGAATCAGGACGTAACTTTAAAGGCGATTTTAACGTTGAAATAATATAGCATGTTGCCGCCGAGGACACTAAAAAAATCATATATTATTCAGTAATTCATTAGGGTCCTTGTTGTCGCCAAACCATAATATTTTAACGTTAAAAATCCCCTTTGAAGTTTCGTCCTGATTTACCCCAGAATCCCTATTCAACACGTTTTACGGTTCCGACCCAATGGGGTTTTTTTTAATTTGATTTGTCTTTGACGCAGAATTCTGGCTTTTCTTTTCTTGATATACACGTTGCAGTTGTTATACACTCTACTTATACACAGATTAGTGCCATTAAGCTAAACATGACGCCGACGGCTGGTAAAATCGTGAATGTTAAAGGAATGGACATTTTGCGCAAATTGACATTAAAAAAACAGCTAAAACCATATCAAAACGTGCTGCATGTCATCGAGTGTCCAGCCCTGCGACCGCTCGAGTTTCAAGCACACTAGATAGCAACCTACTAATCTATCGGCTCAACAACCGTTTTGCACAATTTACAAATTGCTACTCTATCGGATGAACAACTTTTTCACTTATTAAGGTTTTATGTGACTTCTTAATTATTTTTTTGGTGTTAGTTTTACCACCATTAAGAGGTTCTACCGTGGCTTATCTGATATTTAATTTAGTTGTAATTCTGTTTCATGTATTTTGTCTTGTTACTGGATCCTATCTACACGGATCTGTAAAACAGGCCCCTAATAATATGAAAATAAATAGGTAGATACAAACTATATGTCATAAACTGATAATAAACACAGTTTAACTACTTATAGTCTTCCAGCCTGCTATTCGAAACATGCAAAGTTACCGTGTTAATAGTTTTCCTCGGGAGAGTTATCAGCAAGCTCGCTCGCCAGGCGGCGGTCAATTTAACAATAAGCGGCATGTTGACACGCAATTAACTCTGCACCCGATGGACACAACTTGCGTGCCAATGTAGCACGCTAAAAATCACACGAACTTTGGTTTTAACTGTCAAACAACGCCGACAGACTTAAAACAACCGCATTTAAGCAAAATTCTACGTGTTCTGTTCAAATTCCACAGGTTACGTCGTTCTTTTTGTACGGTCAGCAACAAAAGTAGATTAACACTATTGCATTTTCATATCTTCTAAAAAGACACAGAAACAAATACGATTCAAGTAATACTTTACAGTATTACAGGTCATAGTCAAGAGTTTATTTTATCTTTCTCTTCTATCCTGTCCATATTTCCTTCTGCTCAAGAATTATGATTTAAAAATCTGAAGTATTAATCGACTTTCGTTGCAGACTGTACATAACAATAAATCGTTAGTCTAGCTTTTGGTCGACTTTTTGTTTAAATACAAACGGCTTTAGATATTTTTTTATAACAATAAAATATAAGTATTTATTTCAAATGTATATCTTTTACATAGCTCTGAATTTTCGCGTAAATAGTATATCCATATCAAGCTTACTGTGCCACATAAGTTGTAAAACTTTAATCGGAAGGAGTTGGCTTACTTGTTGGGACCTAACTTAGCACTCAGACCGTGAGCTAGTGACCTATTACAGTAGGTACCTAAAGCACTATATCAGATGTCCAATACGGTATGCCGCAACTATTTAATCGAAATGATGACCGCGCACGTGGTGCCTTGCTGCGGATTATATTTCATAGAAAAATATGACAAGAAATGTGAACTACTTTATTTTAATGGCGATTTTCTCTTTGGACATTCATTGTATTGGAAATTGAGAGGTGCGTGTGTGTTTACGGCAATGATAAAAAGTATGTTTAGATTGGGTACATGACTCAGGGGTTCATCTATGTGAAAACGGGCAGAATTCTCATTACCTTGCCAAATGATTTTAAATGTCGGTACGAAAAAAATACACTTTAAATGTAAATCTTGATGAGAATTACTTATTTCCTACGAAAACAAATTGTCTTGGAAACGAATTACCTTACAGCATTCGCATAAAGGTAAAAAGGGTGTTGCTAACATTTTATTTTTTTAGGATGTACTTAAAGCAACAAGCACGTCCCTAATGGAACCTACAAAGGGGGGCTTAAGCGCAAGTGTCAAAGTCATAATATATTGTAGGACGTAGGTGCACAAATTTCTCGGTGCTGTCGGATCCACATTTGGCGCCCCTTTATTAATCTCATTTAAGGCCGATTGCCGCTCCAATCGGCCGTGAGCGATTTCCAGAGGATTTGTGAAATTTCGAACGAGTTTCGCTCTGTAACCAGTTTTTCTGCAAATGTTAATGTCTTCATTTAGGTGTGGATATCGTTTTCCGATATTGGTAGACTAACTGAAAAACCGCGCGGGATGGTTGCGCGGCCCTGGAAAATACACATTTGGTTTTTTGACTGATGAAATACTACAATAGTTAGGATTATATAGGTACTTGTGAATATATATATTTTTCGTTGTTAATGTTACAGTTTAATGTCTTCTATTAAAATTGGTGCTTATGTACCTAGGTAATAGTAGAAACAGAAGAAAAAAATATTAAAAGAAATGGCATACACTTGGAAAACTTAGGCACTAAAGTCGTCCTTATAGAAAAGTGAACATAAAACATGAATTAATTAAATAATATTCTTTACCAAATTGTATCACTACGCGTAGCTGAGCGTAGCACTCCGTAGCACAAGTGCTACGACTTTACGTTGCATTGTGTTGTAAAACCCTTTCTAGGAAAATAGACCTATGCCTAATTAAATTAAATAAGTGTGACTAAATTATTTAATGCGGATAGGTATTTTTTTTACTGAAAACGTATATCGGCCTTTAATATGCATTCTCGATAAAAAGTATAAAAATCTGTAATTTTTTTTCTTCAATTCTGTGAGCAAGGCCCACTTTGATGTCCGTCTCTTAAAAAGTTTTATACGTATTGTTAAAACCAGTTAAAACTTTCGATAAAAGAAACGTCTTTTTGCATTTTATATTTCCGCCACTATCCGATGCTGCATTCGCGGGTTCCAAAATGTACAAACCATATTCAGTAGCTGGATCAATAGTGCCAAGTACAATATAGGAAACCCTATATCTCTAACAAAAGTTTCCGATATTCCTTTTTGAAATAGTCTCTAAAATTGGAAGATAGTTGCAATAATATGGACGATTTATTCGTTGGATAGGGTGTAAACTTTTCGGATATACGAGCAGTAGGCCCTACCGTAACCGGTAACCTTCATTACAGTCAGTATTCAGTGGGGTTGGCCGGACGCTCGGCCCGGTCTAACCAAAACACGTACACGTTAGATTGCACTTTACTTCACCCGGTCAACCCACCTGGCATTCTATTCCACACTCTGATTTATGTAAAGAACTTAATTTCCTTTCAAGTTAAAACTTAATTCCGTAAAGCTTTATACTTCAGTCATTTTCAACCGACTTCAAAAAAGAAGAAGGTTCTCAATTCGACGTTATGTTTTTGAAAAATCAACAAAATCCCAAAAAAATCTACATAGACGACGTTTTAGTTTCTTCAATCTTTGGAGTACCTCTGTTTTATCTGTGTTGCCGGTTCTTAATGGATTTGGATGATAAGAAGGTACTAAAAATTGATAAATAAAATTTTGAAGGCGGTTGTCTTTTTGTAAAAAAGCTTTTTAATGTTCCTTCACATTTTCATTAAAAAGGAAATATCATTATGTTCATCTGTTCCTTACTTACAGTTTACGGTAACATTTTAATCTCGGAACAAAACAGTAAATTATGCGACCGCTGTAACAGCAGGGCTAAATTGCTACACTGAAAGCACTAAATACTAATATATTAAGCAAATTGCTCATTAAAAACAACAATAGGGCACCTGTGTTTTGTTACTGTGCGTTACAATACAATACAAACGGGTAGCACTACAAGAGCCCAGCTAATTAATACGCCACAGCTTTGTACGAAACGTTTGCTTATCGTAATCAGAAGAGCAGTAAAGGTCAACATAAGTAAATAGTCTTAACAATTCCGTGTGTACTTGTACATAAATAAACGCTATTTTGGCGCATACCCTTTGACCAACAAGGCTTGTCAAATAGGCCAGAGCCACAGGACTCACCGGATACTCGGATTGAAAATTTATTACTGTCCTATTGGTGTTAATGACGGGTACAATTTAAATGCTCACCAAAATTATTTTTAAAACCCTAACACTAAGTACCAAGTAAAATATGGTAATTTCAAATAAAATAAACCCACTCTTTACCGAGGTGCGTAAAGAATAACGTTTTAAGTTCCAAAATAAATATACACTCATCAGAATAATTGTACGTGTTGTATTTATATTCTTTATGCTTACCAAAATGAATAAATGCTCACCAAATCTTGCGAAGCTCCCGCCTTGGCCTTCGTAGTTATTTTTTCTTTTTGACCCTTTCGTCCCCCCTGGGGCGGATCTGGCATGGTTAGGTTAGGTTAGGTTAGAACTGTACCTTGGATTGGTGCTCGACAGCCGATGGGATTTTGGCCCTCATTTCCAGCGGCTGGCGCCCAAGTTGTTGGGCGCGGCTGGGGCGTTGTCAACGCTGCTTCCCAATCTGGGGGGCCCGAGCGCCGTCTGCAGGCGGCTCTACGTGGGGATCGTGCGATCGATGGCCCTTTATGGGGCCCCGATCTGGGCGGCAGACCTGACGGCCGGAAGCATCGCCGTGCTGCGAAAGCCGCAACGCGCGATGGCCGTCAGAGTCATCAGGGGATATCGCACGATCTCCTACGAGGCGGCTGGTGCACTGGCCGGATCCCCGCCCTGGGACCTGGAGGCGAAAGTACTCGCGTCACTGTACCGGTGGCGCGAGGAAGCGCGGGCGCGGGGCGAGCGACCGATGCAGCGACACATGGAGCTGCGTCGGTCTCAGCTTCGCGAGGTCCTGGTGGCGGAATGGCGGGACAGGCTTTCGCGCCCTACCGCCGGCCTCGCCATCATCGAGGCGGTCCGGCCAGTGCTCGAGCGCTGGCTCGGGAGGAGGCACGGCTCCCTGTCGTTTCGGGTGACGCAGGTGCTCTCGGGGCATGGTTGCTTCGGGAAGTACCTGTGTCGCATAAACAGGGAGCCGGACGCCCGGTGTCACCACTGCGTCGACTGCCGGGAGGACACGGCGCGGCATACGCTGGCGGAATGTGCCGCTTGGGAGGGGCCGCGCCGTGCCCTCGTCTCAGAAGTAGGCAGTGACCTGTCGCTGTCGGCCGTGGTCGAATCGATGGTCGACAGCGCAGAGTCCTGGGACGCGGTGGTTTCCTTCTGCGAAAGTGTCATGTCGCAGAAGGAGGCTGCGGAAAGGGAGAGGGAGATCTCAACCTCCCACCCTGCCCGCAGCAGGCGCACCGGGCGTCGGCGGAGGGCGGATAACGCCCTCTTCCGGCCCCCCTAAATGGGTCCAGGGGCGGCAGACTCGGGGACGTCTGTCGCCCCCCACATACACCAGGACCCGAGGTGGCGGCGCGTAGTGTTCCACGCGCGCCCCTCTAAGACGTCCGGGGGGGAGTCTAACACCTCACTCCCCCCCCTGACCCGAGAAGTGCCGGACCTGGTGCCGGCCCGCTGCAGCGGGCCGGCACCAGCCGGGGGTTGCGGAAGTATCTCCAGTTCCCGCGACCCCCGACGTAGGTGTGAGATGGAACACCGGGGTGGTTTTTAGTCAGTAAGAGTCTGACAGACCCCTCCGCCCGCCCCAGGGCGGAGGACATCCATGAGGATTTTCCACCCAGTATCAAAAAAAAAAAAAAAAAAGGTTAGGTTAGAACTGTGACTCCTACGCCAGAACCAAATCGCTTTTTACTGTCAAACTCGTAATGTTGCTGACATTATGAATTTGACTGTCTAAACTGAAAGTCGTGAAATAAAATATTGGCAACATCTATTTAGCAATAATATAATATACTAACGGGCCCAGCCCAGCAGAAGTTGTTCTGCCCCGAAAAAAAAAACCGACTACACCGCCACCTACCGGATTCAATTGTGAATCTAAACCATTCTCCCATTGGAACACACACAAAAAAAATCATCAAAATCGGTCGAGCCGTTTAGGAGGAGTTCACTTTCATACACACGCACAGAAGATTTTTATAATATAAGATTTGGTCTGAAATTAACTTTATAGGCTTTTATAAATCTCTATGGCATAGAATAAAAAGAAAAGTAGGTTCATTTCTACAATACTTTAAGGAACACATCCATCCATTCTGACAGGCATTTCGAATTTTTGGTAGTAAAATAGGTACTTTTCTGGTAGGCGTTTATACACAAGCCGTTAATTACGTGCCCTCGGTACATAGAGCTGCCTTATAGCTTTTTTAAACCCATAATAACCACTTTGGTGATTATGAAATGAATGTGCTGTGTACTAAAAAACGAATAAAGCATATAAAAATTCTTCTACATCGCCGTCATCTGGGAAAAGTCCAAGAGATTGGCAGCTGCTTAACGTATTAAATAACGAATAAAACGCTCAAATATTAAAAAAAAAAACATACAGTTTGGTACGGCGATTCGGGGGCGCATACTGTAATCAACACTTCTTTTTTTTTAAGTCGCAAGCAATGTGGATAAAATAGGTATATACAGTTAGTAGAAGAATTCAAGTTAAAATTATACATATAGATTTAATTTATGTACAAACTTAAGTGGCGAAGTTAAAGGCGTACAGATCGATCGGTCAAAGGTTAAGCTACGCTAGTCGCGGTCGGTCTGTGGATGGGTGACCATCCCTTTCATACCGATTTCCGGTTCCCTCCGTGCCTCGGAAAGCACGTAAAGCCGTTGGTCCCGGCCGTCATTTGTAGATCTTTGGCAGTCGTTATGGGTAGTCAGAAGCCAGAAAGTCTGACAACCAGTCTTACCAAGGGGTTTTATGTTACCCAGTAACTGGGTTGTGGAGGTCCGATAAGCAGTCGCTCCATGTAAAACACTGGTATTCAGCTGCATCCGGTTAGACTGGTAGCCGACCCCAATATAGTTGGAAAAAGGCTAGGCAGATGATGATGATGAATTTATGTATAAACTTAATAATGACGACATTTTTTCATCTTGTGCCTTTGTGTTGTGGTTGTGGTTGTTGTGTGGTTGTGCTGTGGGGTGGGCACTAAAACGATGCAATGCATGTATCACAGAGGCTTAAACTCATCAGGTTGAGAAAGCCTAGGAGACCACAGAGACATTCCCATCCGAGGGTATTTAGTTTGGCAAATTACAAGATTTTCCCAACGACGGTCGTCAGAAGCTCGTTAGGCAGCGACAAGGTATACTGCATGCATCTGGCCATACATACGTACAATGGGTAGTTGTAGTATGCGCGACTGAGAATGATCTACCTACGTACCTACTACTGTAGTAGGTATGTAGGTATGCATCAGTTACGTATTCAGTATACGTAACTGGTGCATGCCTACGTAGGTATACGTATATCTTGCAATTTCTGCTTGAAACCTCATCACAAATAATGTAACACGTAATAAGATTCTCGGGAATTTAATACCCTGAAATGAATGCCACCTACCCGTCTCCGTTGCCAAGACACACCTATAAATTAAATAAATTGATAACTGTTCGGTGTATAAGCTTTCCAATTAATTTAAATGCGAATCCATTTCGTTGTTTGATGAAATATCAAAAGAAATGTTTATCGAAGGTAAGATACTGTATAGATGTAAAGATCTTTTCATTTTTATTTCTTCGTGTTTTTTCGAGGCCCAAATATTTTCCCTTCATTTATTATTCGAGTTTCCTGATAATCGATACGGTTGTCTGGTGAAATTTTTGATTTCTGTTATCTTCACCAGTCTTACGTCAGTTAGTAAATTAGACACTGGTACCTATAACGTGTAGAATATGGTTATCATCCTACGTTAGCATCCTGTAGATATATTTTTGATTATGGACCTCTAGAAGAGTTCTCGTTTCAGATCAGCATTTCCCAAACTATGGATCCACTTGTAAGTCGCGAGCGACTATTGGACGGGCCCTGAAAAATGGCACGACTATGACGAAAAATAGGAAACATAGAGATATATTCTACACGTTGAAATAGCACTCCTTGTATATAATAGGGTATTTTACCAAAAAAAATCTAATAAGTCCGTCAGATAGATTTCCAAAAAATATTGGAAACGTGTTTTTTCTTTTTTCACGTAAACAAAAAATGACATCAATATGTCTGTACACTTTTACTGGCGAAGTGACGTCACAAACCTCCCCTTATGATCTTTGATGCGTTTTATCTACGTCAGATTTATTGATTTGATAAAACAAAAAATACGTACGTATCTAATATTTTTCTGTAATCTAACTGACGGACTAATTAGATTTTTTTGGTAAAATACCTTATCATATAAGTATTAAAATCTTCGATTGTAACTGTTTTTTTTTTATTTCTTTATTGAACAGTCCTTCGTTTATATTGGTACCTAGATAATATTATGCCCCTATTTTCTTCATGACAGCCAAGAGATCGATGATCGCGATCGCTGTCTAGTCTATGTCAACTAATGTCATAAATAGTTCTTGTTGAGTGGTTTGTCCCTGAAACATGAATGAGATGGCAAAACATGCGACGTAGCCAAAACTTTCGATTTCAATGAAAAATTTAAGAGAGACGTGACGTTTTAGTATTGCGCTAGAGTACGCTTCGTCTGTTGATGAACTTTCCAAAAGGTTGCCAAATCTAGAGTTAACTCAGTGTTTGTTAGATCTACGCGCACATAATTTTTACTACTTATTTCGATCTTGATTATAAAAACCTCTTATTATTCCTACTTGTCTGCCCAGCCTTTTCCCAACTAGTTTGGGGTCGGCTTCCAGTCTAACCGGATGCAGTTGAATACCAGTGTTTTACATGGAGCGACTGCCTATCGGATCTCCATAACCCGCAGTTACTGGGTAACACGATACCCCTTGGTAACACTGATTGTCAAACTTTCTGCCGGCCAAAGATCTACTAATGACAGCGTGACAGCTGGGACCAACGACTTTACATGCTTTCCGAGGCACGGAGGGAACTCGGTATGAAATGGATGGTCCCGCATTCATAGACCGACCGCGGCAAACATAGCTTAACCTTTGTCCCATCGATCTGTACGACTTTTGCTTACCAACGAGCTCCGAAATTCATTCCGATAACCGACATTCACGCGGACGAAGTCACGGGCAAAAGCTAGAGTAGTTGGTTACGCTAATGAACGAGGTCTGTTGGAGTTCTATTCTAGCTACACCAACTTGTATAAATAAATAAATAAATAAATAAATAGCTCTTTATAATAATATAATAATAATAATTCTTTATTATCAGGCTACTAAGGCCCATAGAAAAAAATACACAAATTAAATAAACAAAACTTAAACTAATTTAATACTTTATATAATACTATATAAAATCTTGAAATCCATTAGACTTCAAGAAATGTGGGCAACATCCACCCATCAGACTTCTCTTGGGGACTTCGTCTGATGGTCCGTCTGGCTTTCTGTCACCAAGCTGTACCTCATGAAGCGTGATAGCTAGACAGTTGCAATTTTCACAGATGATGTATTTCTGTTGCCCCTATAGCAGCAAATACTAAAAACAGAATAAAATAGATATTTAAGGGGAGCTCCCATACAACAAACGTGATTTTTTGCCGTTTTTTTTTTTTGCTCGATGTCTAATGTTGTATAGACAATGGTACGGAACCCTTCGTGCGCGAGTCCGACTCGCACTTGACCAGTTTTATTATATTTATATGTGTTCCATATGCGGGTAACCGGTGGATGCAAGCGGCAGATTTCCGCTCGTTGTGGGGTTCTATGGGGGCGGCCTATGATCAACAGTGGACATCTTGCAGCTGATGATAATGATGATGATGATGTGGACCATACAATACAAGTCAATTTACTTTGGAATACAGGTCGCGCGATCGAGCGCGTGTGCGCAGGCGCAGACGGTGCGGGCATGGTGTCGTCGGCGCGCGCGCTGCTTGCTGCCGTCACCAGGGTGCTCTTACTTGCCGACATGGTCGTCGTACGACAGTTACTATTGGCTAAGGATAAGGTTAGCTATTATTTCTAATCTTTTTGTTAATGATAAGTTCTTTTTAATTCTTTAAAATGTTTGATTATGTTGTACTTGATGATTGCTTTTAATAACTAACCCACTAGGCCAAAGTTTAAAATGTTTATCGCTCCATACTCTGCGGTTCTTCCCAATAGAACCCTTATCGAGGTAAACGTACCTTTAATATAAAATCAAACAACTATACGAGATTAGTATTAATTGCATCAAGCAATACTTACATGGAATAATTTCATGTTAATCGTTCGCTACCACGGATATCTAATGTTTACTACCATAATCTTGTATCTATAGATCTATTAGATAAAATTGTCTAATAGAACTAAGTATGGTAATCAAATGTCATCAAACATATTAAAATGGTAATACGGTAGAGTAACGATTATAACTTTGTATTCCGTTATCTAATTACCTATACCTACGTAGATTTATATTAACTTCTCAATTCAAAAGTAAGCGATTAATGAACAAAGTTACATGGAAATGCCATACGACCCGAATTACTCGTAGATCAACGTTCTTCCTTTCCGGAGCCTTGACCTATTTGTTGGGGAAACGGTAATACCCAACAAGAACAGATATAATACTCAAATAATATACTAATTACATAATACTACAATACCTCTACTATTGCTGTATTCATAATATACTAATTTAATTTCAATTTTTGACCTAAATCATCATTTATTATAATAATTTTTATTTGTTGTTTATTGTGTTATATTAATTTTTAGTGCATGACAACTGTATCTACCTATATTTAATATGAATGTTGTATGCCTCAATGGCGGGATATAGCAGTATTGTTTATACCCATACACAACATCCTATGAACCTATGACCCACAATAAATGATTTTGATTTGATTTGATTTGATATACCTACATATTTGTAGATGCAACATCCCATAACATCATGAGTCAGTTGAAGTGGGGCACTGCACAACTGTGTAGCAAATGCGGTTTAACTGTTTCGTATCCCATGCGGCAGGTATCTATTACAGTATTACGAAACTACGTGAGATAACTTCGTCCTTACGGTCCGTAGTTTGATGGCTATGTTATTGCGTCCGTGCGAGGTAGTTTCTTGTTCTTTTGTCGCATATTGTGCGTTCATTGTCTTTGTTATTGCGTGTATGTGCGACAGGTGGCGCGTTCGCTGGACCGGTTGGAGTCTGTATCGAACTTCGCGGAGTTTGTGCGCGCATTCACGGAGTTTGGCGGAGGTATGGTGGAGCTAGCACGGCTGACGGCGGAAAGGCGAGCAGACCTGCGCGACGAGAGGAGAAGAGCACAAGTAGCCGCGGCAAGAAACGTCCTCGAACGGTCCACGCTCATGCTACTCACCTCCTCCAAGGTAACTCAACATTTTATTAAAACACTAGCGGGCCCGACAGACGCTGTCCTGCCCTGAAAATAAAAAAGTCCTACAACCTGACTACAGTGCCACCTACCAGGTTTACTAAAACATTACATAAATACATTACATTTACATAAAATGGTCAAAGAAATTAGGTACACGTTCAATCTAAATGCAGCCCCGGAAATAGGTTAATTGTCCCTCATTTAGGTATCGTTAGAATTTGGAAACACACAGGCACAATTAAAGTAGTCATTAAAACTTATAAATAAAGGACGCTGCAGTAGTTCACATTACTCCTATTTCGGCTACGAATAATGAATAATTTACAGTAATTCAATCAGTCGCATCCACTTTATACCTAAACAGCGGGTGAGCATCCACTTACCGAGCACTCACTCGTACGTATAGCATCGTACAACCCAATCCACTTGCCAAATGTGTTGATTACAACATTATACGCCCTCGAACCGTCGTAACTTTATTATTAAATTATTTACACGTATCGGTGAGGCAGACCGCATCTGTTACCTCTGTAGGTACGTGTGTTCTGAGTGGCTGTAACTATTTATCAACAACACAATGAGCTGGTTGGAAAATCAGGCTACTCGCTTGCTTTCATTGAATCATCATCAAAGTGTTTATTATGGGTTTAAAAAACCCGTAAAGCACCTTGATGTACCGAGGGCACGTTATTAACACCAATAGGACAGTAATAAATTTTCAATCCGAGTGTCCGGTGAGTCCCACGGCTCGCGTAAATTAGCCCTGTCGCTTGACCGGCGCTCCTCCTATCAATTATGTAGGTTCCAAACCCAATTCGGAACCACACAGCGTTGTTTGTTTGTGACATCGGGGTTTATGAACAGCCATTTCTCATACAGTCAAAACTGTTTAAGCCAATGCCAATAACAAGCCCTAATTTATTGTTAAGTTTAGGCTATGCTTTGTCAGCAATCATCAGGTCTGTTGAGACTAGAGGCTGTCTAATGTTGATGATGCTGTTGTCAAAACCGTTTTTATTCGTGAAAGCTGTGACGCATATGCATGTATAACTGTAATAAACGAATTCAAACTGGTACATAATATCTAATACACTCGATTATTTAAATCCTCTCTTTTAGTACAACGGTAAGGAATCTACCTGTAAAGTTTAATCTAAAATTAAATCGCTTTAGTACATTCCACAAGAAACTGCTATAAAATCAGTCGGTTTTTAAGAAGGTAAAATTTAAGAATTGCCGTCGTGTTTTTATGAACGAACTTACTGAAAGTAAACACGACCGCGCACTTTTATTTCCTTGGGACTTTTTTTTCCTTTGGACCTGGGACGAAATGAAATATCTTAAGTGCCCAGATAACGCGAAGTTTGCAGTGAGGCGGTTTAAAGGGAGGATCTGTCTTTGTCCGAGGTACAGGTCACTTGCCAAACTGAACAAAAACTGCTAAGGCGTCCGCCACAATCCAGTTAATGGTCTCATTTATTATGAAATGAGACTGTCCCAAGATCTGTGTCAGATTAACTGATTTTGAAGCATTTGTGTTTCAGCAAGTGTAAGATGGAATATTGTCAGAACTCGATATTGTAATTAGTAGCATTTAAACAAAGGCTATTTTTGCAGAATGTAGCATGCTAGCTATACCTAGTGTGTCATGAGTAGAGTGAGTGAACAATCGCAGTCAGCTGTATGATGGCAAAGCTAGCAATTTGTCAGCGCTTCCGAGCGAGCGTCGAGCGTGCGGCACGCCGATGCCTCCCCCAGCCATTCACGTGACATATTTCATAAGACTTTTCATTTTTCCACCGCTCTATATTAAATGGTTGACATTGATAACAATCTTTTTTGAACCATTTTCCTGTAGTGTACTTTTCCTGTCGTGACAATTTAAACGTTTAACTTTTAACAGCACGTTGCAGTATTACGTTAGGTATAGTAATAATTGTAGTAAAACAATTTCATCGTTCGTAACTACTTACACAAGTTTCCACCATCACCTATGTCGCAGTTCCCGACGCCTTCCGCCAACTATGATTGTGAGGCAGAAGTATGCACAAACTTCGTGCCGTGATCGTATAGGTACTCTGCAAAGTAATTTATATTGAGTGCGGAACTGTGAACTATTCTAGCGTATTAATAATGGGTTTGTCCAATATTCGTGTGCTCGTATTATTTTAATTTCCAATCCTATTCGTAGAAACCGACCGCGAAAATTTAGGCCGCCACAAAGCGGCTGATTGTGTGAACGGCATACAAATGCAGTTTCGGTAGGATTTCTAAAACCACAACTGACGGGAGCATCGTGTGGGCGGACGATGTAATAATAGGATGTTTTATACTAATTGTTGTTTCAACTGAAAAAAATGGCCATTCTCGCAATATTTTATATAGTTTGAACTGAAATTAAATGGGGTAAAGTTTAACATAAATTGTAAATGAAGCCAATGTGCATGGCTCAATCAAATTTTGTAGTTTTTAATAATTTATACACTACTATATCTGGTTGCCCGTGGGACACCCCACGGGCAACCAGATATAGTAGTAGTAAACTAGAATAGCACCTCCCCATTTCATCTCAAGGGTGTCGTCGAAAGCGACTAAGGGAAAATCCGGAAGTCGGGCAGCAGCGGCTTCCGTGTACTTAACAACTTCACTGCGATCCCCAAGACGCCTGCCAAGCGTGGGAATTATGGCAACCCCCCCTCCCTTTTGGGGGAGGACTTTGTTCAACAGGGACGTCTTCAGGCTGATGATGAATGATGATGATATATCTGGTTGCTACCGTCCACATATGAAAGCTATTGCTCTTCTGGTTTCCCAACGCCCTTTCAGACCCAATGAGGTTTCATTCAATCATAGTCGCGACGAATTTTCCACCGCAGTCCCTTTGTCTTGAGAGTAGCTAAATATTTCTCTAGACTGACAAGCCTGGGGCCCCCTTGACCGACACATTAGAGCAAAAGAATCGCGAGATACCTATACCGTATAAGCCGTTAATCAAGATAGCCTAAAAACCTTATAATCAGACGATGTCTGTGGCATATGCTCCATCCTCTAAACTGTAACTTACTTGGGAATTTAATATCACTGTGTTTTGTAGGATATCGATCTTGGAAATTACAGCCATTGTGACTTCATTGTCCTAATTTATGCCACTGAGAGGTATATATTCATAGTCGAATCGATTGCAGTTCACCACACTCCAAGTGCTTGTGGCAGCCGAGAAACACGTTAGTGCGCAGCAGAAACGAATACTCAATAAAGTTTCTCCCGCAGGTCTTAGTTATTGCTCTATCCAACTCTGTCTTTCTAGGATTTGGCATAACATGAGGCAATGAATTTATTCATAACCGCAACGACTCTTCACCTCAAACTAACCAAATATTTGTTATTAACAGACATGCATGAGGCACCCAACAAGCGCGTCGGCACGGGAGAACAGGGACACGGTGTTCTGTCAGATGAGACGGGCCATGGACCTGATACACTACGTCGTGAGGGATGGCCTGCCAGGTCACGAGGAACCAAGCGCCCATGAGGTTTGCTGTCACACTTCAATCTTTTACATGCACTAATCATTTTCTTAATCTTGATATTTGTTGAGGCACAACTCTGAAATACTTATATGGTGAAAACGAAATGACACTTAATAATGGGCAGTATTGTGCAAACATATACGGGATAAGTATAGAAATTGTAAGTTTCCACCTGCTATTTTTTTTTTTATCTCAACAAATAAGAAATTTGGAAATTCGCCACATTTATTAAAAACTTTCACGAAAAAGTTCACTATACGAATTCTGTTTACCCAAATCATTTTATGGCTTCTGGTAATTGATATGATACCTACCCATATGAGGGTAAAAAGTTTAACAATATATTCGACCCATCCTTTAGAAACCCTAAAGCAACTCAATAAAACCTCGGAGAAGCTTTTATGAAAATATAGGTAGGGACATAAATTGCGTGGCACAGTTAGGCGTTCGGGTAACAACAATAGACGCAGTAAATAATGTCCACAATGCGTGACTTCAAATACCGTATAGTCTGCGTCGTGTATTCCTACGGGAACTATCTCGATTTACGAATGTATGCCCGTGGTTGAATTAATATTGTTTATGAACATATTACATGTGCATTGCTTAATCACGTACCCTTTGACAATGTTATATCATTCAATGACATACTACATCTGTTAATGGGTATGAAGTTTCACGTCGTGTTTATGGTCAACAATAATCAAAACCACCTTAGAGACTGGATAAGCAAACAGGAGGGTTTACTATTCAATCAGGTCAAGTCTTTGTCTTCATGACACTAAGCTACTACACGTGTTGCTGGGTTTACCGTATATAATTGTACTCTTTGGGTTTACCTACTAGCTTACACAAGAAGTTATCAGACGTATAACACTGGCGTACAAACCTTTCAATTGTATGTCTCTGTATAAATAGCCTGTTCACGTGGCCTGAATAAAATATATATTTATGTAAGTAGTATCCTAGCTTTGCCAGTAGGTATATATTTTTCGGTTGAAAGGAAATAATGCTCCGCCTCATATACCTGGCCAATTCCCTATCCAGCAGAAAAAAGTCCTTATCCTTTTCCAAAACATAAGCTGCCTTTATGCAAAGTATCAACGTCAATTGATATACCTTAAGGAACAACGGATGGACAGTTTTGTGCAGGGATAAGTCACCTGTCTTCCTTCGTCGTAAAATTTCACCGTATTTGATAGAAGATAGCGTAAGAATTTGCAATGAAAAAGTGATATAAGATTCTTTGTTTTAACTACCCATTATAAATACAAAAGTAAGATTAAGAAAGAAAAAAATAAGACTGTAAAGCAAACTTTCAATGAAGTTTAGCTTCAGTTAAAAACTTTTTCTTAGTAAGAGATCTATCCTGGAACTATTCCGTCAGTAGCATTTAGCATACAAATTCAGGCAATCAAAAAGATTTTAAAACATTTCACGAAGAATTGACAGATTTTCACAGAACCGAGTTTTTGTGAATACAGAAAACCAACAAAAAGTTGCAGTGAAAAATCAGAATATCTGGATTTCATGCCAGCAAAAAAACTACAGCAAAAATCCGGATACAATTCCAGATGCAGTTTTTATTTAATGTTATAGCGCTAGAAGCGATGTAAGCCAAGAAACCATTAGATAAGAAGACGCCACAAGTGCAAACATTTGCCGACTAGTACATGTCATCGTCTAAACAAGTCGCGCGCTACTAAGCACGTTCTGGAGGGTATGACATGACGACACATGTTATAGGAAATGGTTGTTATACTCACACATTATAGTTAAATGGTATCTAAATCTTGCTGAAAAATGGCCGATATACCTAAACTTAACATGAGCATTTAGATACTCTATGTTGGTGAATTGTGCTAAAAGAATATAATCTGAATATTTAGGTAGGTATGTGTACTCCAACGTACAAAACTTATATTTAAAGGAGTAGGTTGGTACTTAATGTTGCTTAAGTTATTTGTTAGGGTAAGGTTGCTCAAGTCGTACTCGTAAGGGATTTATTTAAACTATCAAACAGCATTTATAAACATTCGAAAAACTTACATTAATATACTTAGTTATTTTAGGGTTTTGCGAAAAATTACCTTCAGCACGCGTAGCATGACCACGCTTGTCTACGGAAGAATAGACATACTGACAGGAAGAATAGACAAACTGTACTGACTTGTCTATTCTTGCTGTCAGTATGACTATTCTTCCGTAAATATAGCGTGGTCATGCTACGCGTGAAGTTTGGTGTAGGCAGCTGGTTGCCTAATTTAATTTTGTACCTCAGAAAGCCTGAATCGTACTTACGACAGCGTCAGCAGAAACACGATAAACATAACAAAAAGTCAAATTGAGAATAAGTACAAACCCTTATAGATATCCTATTAGAGATCAATTTCTATTTCTAAAATTCTGATTCTTTGCTTTTACTTGTAATAATCATTGTTTAACTTCAAAGTTAAACAATGTAAATAAAAAATAAAAAAGTTGCAGATGAAAATCAATTGATTTATTATTTATTTATTTATATCATAAATAATTTCATTCAATTTCAATTCATTTCAATACAAGGACATGTACGGTACATTATGTTATGATGTCCCGCGCAAGTCAAATGTTCCGTCGTTATACTATATCGTCAGACGCAGTGGCAACCCGGACATTGGAAGTGTAAAAGGAATAATAATTAAGCCATAGGTATGACAAGAACTAAGTTTAAAATCGACATTACTAATAAAACAAAGTATATTCTTCCGTTTGATTATGTTTATAAATCAATTACTAAATCAGACATGTATCAAAAAAATAACTGTAGTATCGTATTCTTTTCAGCAATTCCTTACGAATAAGCAAGACATTTTAATGAAAACAGAGAAAAAAGCTTCATCAAGTTAGCCGGCAAGCCGCCAACTTGTTTTTGTTTATTTGAACTACTAAATAGTTTAATACGCCACTATAAAGATCTCAATTTTCAACCGACTTCATAAAGAAGGAGGTTCTCAATTCGTCTGTATGTTTTTTTTAATTTTTATTGTTTTAAGTATATTTGTTACGCGATTTCTCCGGCAAATGTAAAGCGATTTTGAAAATTCTTTTTTTGATGGATAGGGTATGCCTCAAGGGAAAATTGATTCTGCACTTTTTGAAAAAATCGACAGAAAGCAAAAAAAAATACTTGGATGATGTTGTAATGTTCTCACTTTGTACTTTCAATCTCTGTTTTGACTGTGTTGCTATTTCTTAATGGAAGTACCTACTAAAAAGCGAAAAATAAAAAAGCTTTTCTACAAAAAAGACAACCGCCTTCAAAAACCAAAAAGTGAGAGAAGCCACCGACTTCCGAAACTAATGCCTTGTGTGTTCTGTTTTAAAGTTTTCTTTTTCACTTTTTGGTTTTTGAAGGCGGTTGTCTTTTTTGTAAAAAAGCTTTTTTTTACTGACAAGGGTTCAGATATTAGTGGAGTACGAATTAGACTGCAAGAAGACTAAAGCAACCATACCCTATAACCTAAAAGGATAATACAAACAATAGTCAGGGTAATAAGGGTTACACTACGGTGTTAAAAGGCCTCCACTCGGGACGTAATAGTGTTGCGCTACCATTTAGATACAACCCTAGCTCGTGTTATATTACATGAGACACTGGAGAGGCTTCCGCAGCCAGCGACACTCCGGACTCCGGAACAACTATGTACCTAGGTACTAACTAACGGGGAAAGTGTCGGCAAACTTTACCTAGCTGATTGCAGATACAAATCTACAGTAAAATGCGAATTACGAAATGTCATAGAAGGATTTCAGTATTATGTCTAGAAAACTACGGTAAAATTCTTCAAATTCTTTGTATATTTACATAAAATGTTTGCAGAATAATGAATAATTCAATTTAGCCGTTTATTATGACGGCTAAATTGAAGATAAGATTCTATGATTGTCGGATTGTTTAAGCCAAAGATGTAAGTATACATTTCATGAAACACCCCTATGGTCAGACATCTACAAATGACACAAAGAGAACGAATAGAAAAGTAATTTAAAATGATGATATCGATGGTATATCGGCCAGTCTGAGCTGTAGCTAGTGATATAGATCTAAGCGTTATCGCGATGGGCTCTCTCGACGTGATACACTTACGTATTTGCACGATATTACAGCTATTTCTTGAATTGCCTGAAGACCTCTATATCACCTGAATACTACATAGCATTTTAAATCCTACATACCTATATCTTTTAACAGAAATACAACAAATCCTACTAAATCGTTAAATAAACAGTCATAGGTACTTAAAACAAATACGATCGTCGATGCGATTCCCAATTACGTTTGTTGATAGTAATATAGTAATAATTCGCTTTTAACGTCAATTCACCATTAATAAAGTACGTAATTGTAATGGTTTCGAAAATATTCTAAATAGGTAAGTGGTTATTTAAATAACGTTTCCTGAAACTTTCAGCCTATCACAACCACAGCTGAGCAAAGCATGGAAATCTCAACACTTGTTTACTTATAGAAATTAAGATTTATTGTATTTCTCCCACTGATGTCTCTCAGTTACTCTGTGACACTTTCTGATGCGTATTCTTCGAACATAAACACTATTTTATTTCTTTTCTTGTAGATGAAACCTTTCTCGGATAGTCATGAACAGGTATCAATTTATTGAAAACAGGTAGTCGAGTGCATTCATTTTTATGTAAGAAATTATTGTTATTGTACATAATAAGCACTAGATTGTTCTCTTGAATGTATGCTTTATTTTTAATATATATAATGTTTTGTGAATAATTTGTTTGTTTAGTACCTCAACAATTTGCTTCTTCATACTTTATTTGTATTGTAAAATTAAGTATCTCTTTTTCCCACTGCATTTAAGTGTGTGTTTTTTTTCTATTTTCAATAGACATTATTCAATTTAGTAAGTGGAATAATGTATTCGATTGCTACCTATCAATATCTACCCTATGGTTCTCGTTTATATTTCAGGACTTATTTATATTTGGACTTGAGGAAGCATTCAGTTCTATAAACTCGTATCAAGTAAAGAGCACCTGTAATTTATAAATCGTAGTTATAGTTCCTAACGATTAAAGCTATTTTTTTTTTTTAATCTTCACAAAGTTCTGCTAACGGTCACGCTCCTATAGAAGCTTAGCTATAAAGGCCTGGCTAAGCTTCCCGCTACACGTTTCTAATTTTATAGGTACATATAACAATTTTCAGCGATTAGTTCAATTCCTAAAACAAGTACTTAGGTACCTACTAGAGCTCTACAGTGGTAAGTAAAAATTGTGTAAAAGCCTGCATTAATAATTATGAAGTAGGAACGTGATGTAGACCTCGAAAATGATAGTCATATACGCTTATTAGATAACATAGCACTATTTTCTTCACTGAATACATCCTTAAAACATCTTTTTCACTTTTATCGAAGCTAAAAATTTCACCTATTTTCTGTACCTTAGGTATTTAGTTGTCCCGTGGTTAGATACATGTAAGGTAGGATTCTGCTATTTTCTTTTAAGATTTTGATGTTTTATGATTTTATACTGAAATGTAGAAAATGTGTAGGCTGCACAATGGGAGGCGGGCACAGCGTTAGGTGCTCTGCGCGGGCTGACGGGGCAGGTGCGGACGGCGCGAGCGCGCGGCGGTGCCGACCTGTCGCGCCGGCGCTCGCTCGCCTCAACACTGCGCGCGCTCGTCGAACGCACACACGACTTTACCGACTCCGCCTACACCTCGCATGAACATCGACAACGGATACTAGCCCTCGCCGAAAGAATAGCTTACGAATTAGAGAGATTAGTTGCCGTCGCCGTATCGCTGGTAAGCTAACACAATATCTTCTAACGATTATCTCGTATAACATTTTTATTAAGTGTACATAATTCAGGAAGAACAAGGTGCCAACGGTACTGCGACGGCGCTGGAGAGTGCGTGCACGGGCGCGACCAGCGCCGCGACGGAACTTGAACGTGCGCTAGTCGCTGCAGCGCGCGATCAAGCACGAGATCTCGCCCCCCTCGCTGACGAAGCGAAGAGACTCGCCTCCGACCTAGCATATATAGGTAAACAAGCAGGTATAGAGTATTGTCCTAACTAACAATTTTATCGAGCATGTCGTACCTATTAGCTTCGTCATCAAAAACATGAATGGCTCCATTTTAAACGCTGCCTGATGAATATTCGTAACATAAATCTATGACAGAAACATTGTGCTTTCACGTGCAGCTAGTTCCTGTGGTGAGAGAGAATCAGAGAGACTGCACAATATAGCCAGCCGGCTTCATGAACAATTAGATCACATTATAGAGGTAACTGCAATAATCATAATTTCAAACGGACACAAATTCATAGAATTGACATACGTGTAAAAATATATTTTAATCAACAGGTTTGCAAATTACTCAGGCATATAGCTTTGTCGGAGACTCTGCAAGTGAGTGCAAAGTTTGCGGAAATAAACCTTAGGATATACGGTCCGCAAGTGGTGACGGCGGCGCGGACGTTAGCGGCGCACCCGGGCAGCACGGCGGCGCGGGAAAACCTCGACGTGTTCGTGGACATGTGGGCGTGGCTGCTAGCCGACGCCGCGCGACTCGCCCGCGAGCTGCTTGACCTGACCGACGACAGACCCGACAAGCAGCAGTATAGCAGTTTGCCGAGGCCAGGAGTAAGTTTACATGCACAGAAGACGTAAATGACCCGTCTTTATGTCGATTTCAGTATTTTACTGTTATTCTATGTAATGACTGCTTTATTGACCGTAAGTGGGTCAAATGTAGGTATAGGCACTATTTATAGATAGAAACAACAAAAACAGGAAACTTCATATTCATAGTCAATTCAAAAACCAATATTACACCCAAATGCGCTATCATCATGTAATGTTAACGCCAATTAATTCGTAGAAACACGGGACGACAAGCAAACCTCTGAAAGCAGTAAGGCTAGATTCTGACGAGCAAGCGAAGATCGCGAAGTCTGGTTTAGAAATGAAAATGATGTCCTCTGAAATGGATGCCGAGACTGAAAAATGGCAAGGTGCAGCTGCCGACGAAAACAACGATATTGTGAAGAGGTAGGGATGACTACATTCTCATACAGATATTTTTTTTCATATATACGATTTTATATAATTTCAGTTCTAACACGACCTTCATAAATTACAGGGCAAAAAATATGTCTTCCATGGCCTTCGCTATGTACCAATTCACAAAAGGTGAAGGCCGTCTAAACACTACTCAAGACCTCTTCACACAAGCGGAATATTTCGCGGAGGAAGCCAATAGACTTTATAAAATTGTGCGACAATTTTCTTATCAGGTAAACCAAATATTACTTGCAAAACATTTATAGTTAAATGGTATATGTGTATGTATATATCATATAAAATATATTTTAAGGTACCAGCGGGAGCAACAAAAAAAGAACTTCTAGAGCATCTTGATAAGGTTCCAACGTATGTGCAACAGCTACAATTCACGGTGAAAGAGCCGACGGTTGGGCGCGCAGCCACCTTCAGCAAAGTAGACAACGTTATACAGGAGACCAAACATCTTATGAACGTTATTAGTAAAGTCGTCACTACATGTTTCGATTGCGCGAACAAGGTGACCGCTCATTCCTTAAATCTATTTGACTATACAATTATATTTTTCAATTTCTTTTTCGAGCAACACATCGCACAATTTGACAGTTTAGTAAATTTTCTAGGAAATGTAAAGATTTTAGTGCATTGGAACATAATGTTCCTTAGGTACCTTTGCCGTGGGAGGCCCGTGTGGGAGTGGTTAAAAGGCACCAGAGTGTTGCACCTGTTAAGTACTTTAAAGATTATATTTCATTCGTGATTGTTAGAGTTTCGGGAAAACGGTGAAACAGTGTGATTAAAATTACGGGATTTATTCTTCGTTGCAATTTAACTCTAATTGTTCAAAGATATCTACAATTATTTTTGTGTGTAAAAATTATCCAAAAATCCGCTATTTAACAACAAGAATAAATCCCTTTAGTTTATTAGAATATTAGTTTTATACATAGGTATATAGTAATAGAACAGTTTAAATTATATGAAGATCAATCCCACTTTTATTTACTGTTTATAACTATTTTATTTGTATTTATTTTTTATATCTGTTTTTCCTTCCTCCATGCACCGGGTGGTTCCGTCCACACCAGGGTCTCATTCCGCTGGACAAAGCGATAAACAAAACTTCAGCACAGACGAGGAACGACTCGGTCTGTCTCTTTGCACCCGCATTATATCATACTATTGTCACCTAATTCATGTATCTATATGAGTTCCTGTGTACGTAGATTACCTCAGCATGTTAATAATAATCATGCCCATACCAATATCTTCATGAATACATATTTATGCTAATAATGACCTACTTACATCTTTTATTCAAGAATGTTGTGCGAGCTAGAACCTGTGCTCTACGGGGCAAGCTACACGTAGGAAATACCCTGTTCCCTATGTCAATATGAACTTCAGTCTTCGTGTCCAGGCTGTCAATTTGTGTTTACTCTTTATTTATGCTTTTCCATGTCTCATTTTCATTTTGTTTATGTGTTATTTTATTACATTTATTTTCAGTATTCCCTATGTATGCCTGAGAGAGTTCCTATGCATTGGAAGCCTAACTTACAAAAAGCATCCACGTATAAGAGTGAAAATAGTGTACTGAATGGTTGAAGTAGGTATTTGTGGATTCAAAATTGTGGTTTTGTTTAACAGTTCAGTTTGTACCCAATGCAAATCATTAACAGACTGATCATTTACTAACCGTGGATTTAGTGTAGCATTGTTTGGTGTAACCCATAGCTATTGTTAATGTTGTTGGTGTGATGTTGCAATTGATAACGTATTATAATTAGATTAGCATCTGTGTGGTATTTTAATTAACCATTCACTTTAAAGTTCATAAACCGAATATGAACCTTAAGTGAATCAGTTTTTCTTTTCTCTTTTAAGTAATTTTGCTACAATTTATCGAATGTCAATTAAAACCAACACACTCGGTCTTAAATTGTCATTAAGTATATTGAAAGATTTTTTTTCCCTTAACATGATTAAGTACACTTAACTATTGCAATTGATCGCGAGCATGGTGTTTCTTGTCATTTTGAGAATTGTGTATTCCTTTAGATTTGTGTGAAACTCGAAATCTAACCACGAGACCTATTAAAAGCATATTTTACTCAAAAAATTAAAATTTTTACTGAAAAAATATGCGACTAACAGTTCTGGTCATAGGGAAGGGAAGTTTTCTAGTTGAAATTTTCCCTTCTTCGTGTTACCATTCTGCTAACTAGTGTGTTATGGCATACAGTACAACCTGGACTTCACGGGTCTGACGGCGGGCGGCGCGGCGGCCGGCGGGCGCACGGCGCGGGACGAGGAGGGGGGCGGCGGCGTGGGCGGCGACGCCAAGCCCGGCGGGAGCAGCTCCGACACGGCCATGTGACAGTACGGCATGGGCCGGCGCGGCAAGGGCGACGCGCGTCGGACCAGGGTCAGCTTCCTCTTGTTTTAAAGACTTAAACGTCTTAAAACAACTCGTCGCCTGAAGTCGGAAGAACCGACACCGTGCTGATAAACATAAAACTGGCCAACAATGCCCTAAATATAATGGACGGGCTGGAAGTAACCAGTAAGATTTCGATTAGTGATTGTGGACACCTTATCAGTTCATGCATTATGGATGGTGTTACTGATATGACTTATGAATATCAAGATAGGGACTGGAAAGATAGGTAGCGTAGATATTAAAATAAAGAAAATATAAAAAATTAAGAAAGATTTATAAGACAAAATGAGGCGTATACACAACGAACGGCATTCTGTACAGCTTTATGGATTTCTAGCACGGTACCGGTACTATGGACCACATGAAATGGTATGTAACTGTGAAACAATGCCTAAACTATCGCAGTTAGATTTTATTCCGTGTGGTACTTGAACTCCGACAACCTTTGCTATCAAATGATTACAACTTGCATATATATGCGGTTGTTGAATCGTTTGTAGCAATATATTTAATAATAAGATGGACAGTACGATATACAAAGTAAGTTTCTGCAGAGCACTTGCGACACACAAAGCGTCTTCTCAACTCTTAGTATTTTTACTCTTATGCTAGATCGCAAGCGTGCGGATGCAACGCATTTGGCTGTGGATCGAAAGTAATAAATATTTATGATGTAAGATAATACTTTGTTACTTACTATAATCAGGGCCTTCAATGTTAACACCACAATATTTAAACATAACTTTCCTCAAACGTAGTTTTCAGTACTAACTTATTGATAGTGTAGAAAGGGCAATATTCAGACAGTTGCAGACATATTATTAATAATGCCTCGAATAGAACAATTTGTGATCAATAATTAAGAAGAGTGAAATCGTACAATAAATATAATACTTGTTACACTTTCATAATGTTACACATTGTTACAATTAATACGTAAACTACACAAAGAAGCCTATTTTTTTAAGTTTCCCTCTTAAGCCTGTTATAATAAGTACCTACTTCTAATCCTACTAACTTCTATCTATTATGTAATATATGTATACTGGTCCCTCTCTATTGTTTACACCTAAGCTTCCTACTTCTCTGCGCACCCTACTGCACTCTCCGTGGTCCTGTTGCACTTTGTTTTGCGTTATGCACGACAGCTTCTTCACTTTCATTTGGCATCGGTGGCGACATTTACTTTCAAAACATGCTACTTACCACATTATACTTCAGAACGACACAGTGTTACTCTTGCATTCGATGTTATAGCATTCTTAGTAATTTCTCCTTCAACGAGTTCGTGTACATACATTAGAATACGGTCATATTGACATTATTTGTTGACGCTGCGCGTGCGGCTGTATACATTGCATGATTGTGAAACGGAACAAATAGATGTGTGTTGCATGTGTGTACCGTGGTTAATGGATGTCGTACGTCATCTTTCCGACGGGAGGATGTTTAATGTTAAGATGAGGGAAATTGACTCTGGTGGTTGCCCAGGCAACTCCCACGTCGCCCAGAAACGCAGTGTTATATAGACCTTCGGCTACTGAGCCACGCCAGCGCAGAACGCGGGCACTCGTTCGACGACTGCTCATGCATGCTGCAATGTGACTGTTCAGGGCTGGCAATGCATGTAGACGCGCATCGCCCGGCATGTCAACACCGCTGATCAACTAATGTGTTACGGCAATAATGAACATATCAGTTTGTAGGTCATAAATTCAACTGCCTACAGACGAACGACGAAGTCGTTATTTAGTGTATAAGAGCTTTATTGTGAATATTTATTGTGAAATGAAATTGTGAGCGTGCCTATCTCTGCAGTCAGTTCAGTAATTTATAATTATTTACATACGCCATGAAATCATTCTAATAGTAAGAAATAAAACAATAATGTTAGCTGGGATGTCGTATGTCTAATGAAGCATACCTACACGCTGTATCAATCCTGTATTGTTGCAGTGTTTGCTTAACTATAAAAGTTTTAGTATTAGGTGTGGATGTTAGTATTCCACCTACTTGTACAAAAGGTACAAGTAACAAGCTACATACAGTTTAATTGCACGAATGCACTCCTGTGTGAAACAGATCAACTTATTTAATTAATATGTACGTATAAATAATTGACGCAATATTACGTATGTAAGTAGTAGTTAAGCCAGCCGCTATTCATAACTTCAGTGTAGGTGCCGCTTCGCCACCGCTACGATCGTGTATCACTCTATGCCTCTCGCCGACACAACGGTGCCTGTCTTCTGTGCTCGTACCCACCCTACACCGGTCTATATAACACTTCGCTCGTTTCATACCTTTACTCTTCTAAACTAACTACGTGAACGATGTTTGCTTTCGTACTATCTATAGTTATATCTAACGAAATTGTTATCTAATACGATACCGACTACTTTAACTAATCTTTAATCTTGTTTATTGCCTTCTTAGTTACTTTATAGTACCTAATGTATTAATCTAGAATACTAATAATTACGTTTAAGTCAGTTTCAATTGTAATACGAGATGATTAGATTAGTTACCACAATATTATAACTAATGTAAAGAGCTTGATAAAGCTTTATAAAGAAAGAGTTGTGAATCGAACTTGTGGCCACGTAACGTTAGAAACAAAGATTAGCGTTAACTGCTTTGACTGTTAATAACAATTAAGTTTATTAAGGATTTTCACTAAGTTTAGTGGAGTGACATGTTTATCGATTCATGGGCTATAAATTAATGATATAGATAACAACATATTGCTTTTATACAAATTATAAGATAAATGGTTGCGAATGCTCTAGGCAGGGCTGTTAAGATATTTAAAAATTAGAGCTGAGTGGCTTAGAATTGCTAAATGCGTATAGCAAATTCGACCGTAATTTTTGTATGTTCATGTATGAATTGTGCCAAAACAATTCTGGATGAGGCAATATAATAGATACGCAACTGATCATCAAACTGAATTCTATCTGAGTCTAAACATAAAAGCCCTATTTCAAACGTTCGTCGGTCCACGTAGCGAGTGATATTGGAGAATCCCGCCGCCTCACTCCGTTAACAGTCTTTGCTTACTTCACGGTCATTTCATGGTATAAAGTTAACGAATACATGGTATAATTTATGAATCGTGTCATCGGAGTACATACGTATATTGTAGGTCGTGAATACAATAGCTGTGCCATTGTGCCTCCTCGCTTAGACTTTAGCGTTTAGCTAATTAGCACCGTTACCGAAGTATTCCACGCGAGTTCTTTAATTTATCATAAAATAATAGTGAATTACACAATAATTAACGGTCATCACAATAAAGATATCATAATTTATCGGTTAGTGTATAAGTAGATTAGCGATACAGTGATTTGTGATATTACAAGATACTTATCGAGGTTTAGTACAACGTCCTTTAATTTCAACGTTTTTATAGTAATTAACTTTAGTAACACGAATGAACACCAAAATAGTAACCATAAATACTAAATAATTATGTACTTATAGTTAAGATATAATATAGAAAAGGTGTATAATAGGTCCGGACCTCGACAGAGGAGATTCTTCTATTTAATTAGATACAGTAGGATACATGCTGAGTTTCAGATTGATTGCCTTTGTGCCATCTACTGCGAATCACTTAGCAGAAGACATTGCTTTCAAGCGCGATACTATTAGTGAATAGTGAACGAATGGCCTGAGAAATAAATTGTATGACCTACCTCGACGCTGAGCAATCTAACGCAAGGAGATAATTTAGGTATAAGGGAACATTATGAAATATAATTTACACTTCAAATGACGTAGGTACATTCTTAGAAGTGGCTATATTTTCCAAATTTCATGATTAAACAACAATAAAAATTGAGCTTCCGAAAAGTCGAATGCCTAATTTCTTATCACGGTTACGTACCTCGCACACATATAAAAAATAAACATAGATGTGTTTAATTTTTATTATACAAATAATTACCCATGTACCTACATTTATTAAGACGTCTTATAATACACATAAAATGATGTGCAAAGTACTTAGGTATAATAACTACATAATATATATTTTCTATTATTCTCTTACATGTAATGTGTAAATTGATAATCCTGAAGGAGTAAAACCCCGATAAAATGAATAGGTATTGTAAATAAATTAATTTCGATAGAATTAAATTCAGTGAAGAAATGTCTTAGTTAAAACACGTATCGTCGAATATTTTAAATCAACTTAATGTTACTTTGTGTAAAGATTGTATTGTCGATAAACTGTTGTGATTGTTATAATATATTTGAAGTTGCATTTTCATTATTATAAGTAGAAGTATATTTTCCATAGTGCTGCCAAAGATATTTAATAATATATCTAGATGTAGTAACGTTGTTTACATAACAGAATATTTTGAGGTTGTTCGTGAATTTATGGATTGTATTTCATGTGGTCGACGAATGTAATAACACTGTGTACGTGATCTATTACATCACCAAATAAAAAGAGAATTCATACGAGATTCTGTGTTTCATTATGACTCCTCGCTCTTACTCGATGCCGTGGGTGGTGTAAATGCATTAAATGAAACGATCTACTCCTATATATTACGTATTTATTTATATTTATTCAAAGGTACAATATATTACATCGTCTGAACTGCATTCCTCTCCCAACTCTCATCACAAGTCCATCGTAATGACTAAGCAGATGATCTGTATGGTAGTGGGCCATAGCCCTACACAAAATACAAAATTAAGCATAATCTTATCACCTAAAGTACTAAATTTAACGCGGAAGTCAATACTGTAGTGGAGGAAATAATACAAATATACTTAAACATCGCATGCTGATTAAATAAAGATTATGCATGTCTCATAAATAACGTGTCATTTAGTGTTACTAACCTGATAATATATATTTTGCTCGTAAGATAATAATGACTAAACAAATTATTTACATAACCTAAACATAAGTCTGCTAACTGACAGTCGGTAAATTATTGAATAATAAATCCTAAGATAACAAAATAACACTTTATAGCATTGTATTGAAGTCGGTCAACGAATTCTAAGCAAGTTTGACAATTTAATGAATGTTGATTTTGTAATAGGTATAGGTAGGTAATACTAGACCATTCCATGCGTTCCCCAATTGGTTGGTGAGAGATCTTTACATCATTCCCTTATCCGTTACTATAAAGAAACGCTAACAACTAGCTAGAGCTAGATTCTATTTCACAACTGAACTATGAGCATATTTTAATATCACTAAGCACAATATAACTTTGTATAGTTATAACAAACGCCGTGCGAATCAAACCTCCGACAGGTGTGAATGCACCGAATAAGCCGAAATCGTATTACACTTTGTAATGATATAGAAGTAAAAAATATTTCTTATCTAATTCATTTTAAAATTTAGAATGGTGTATTACCTAATGCGAACTTTTCGAATAGCTACAGTATTCTCTCTCTACTTATAAATATAACAGAAAATAAAAGCAATAAACAATATCTCTCAACTATTATTATTTTGTAATTTTTATTATGCTATATTTATCAGTAAAGATAAAGATTTAGTGCCTATGTTTAATTTTACCCAGTTTTTGAGCTGAATCGATCACGTTTCTGATTGAGTTGTCTATCTAGTGGTACTCAACGTATTATATAATAAATACAATAAATCATTCGTCTTCGATTAAAGTATACCGTTATTATAAGCTATTTGGCATCTTTATGGACGTAAATGTCTACTCATAAGCTGTAATGTTGTTTGTGCTAAATTCAACGCTGCTAGCAGCTAAACTGTTTGTAACACCGAAAAGTAAATAATAATCATATAAAATACTTATTATAGTGTATGTTTTACAAAATCTTTTGGAAACACAAGAAGTATAAAATTAGGCCTCACTTATCATAATAAATGCTTTGTTGTCATGGAAAAGTTTTATAAATAAAATACATACAAAAGTAATCTCATATAATGTAGACTCGTGGTTTTTGTATTAACTTCCTCAACGCATGTCAGTTACAATGTTATTAAATCCTGTAGTCTTCATTAATCGTTGTTTCATTATGCTAAGTCCATAGAACTATAGTTACTAATTAGTAAAGTGCGCCGTGTACGGACTATGGTCCTTATTATATAACTATTCCAGTTGCGACACTCTTAAAAGACCAATCTGCAAATGACGTAAAAATCTCAATATCGTGACGTAAAATTACAAGAATATAGTAAATTACAATATTTTTGGCAAACATCAAAACATTTTTAAGTGAGGCTCAGTGGCACACCGTTTCACTTATTAATGTTATCTCTTTATTTACTTGGTTTTGTGTTTTATTATATTATCAATAATTTGAATCAATTTTATTACAAGTTAAGAAGTAAAACAGTTATTATGTATGCCCCCAAAACAGAAATAGAATAATCACCAAAAGAGTGAATTAGTCACAGAGAAACCTCAATAATCATACAAAGTACAAGTTTGAAGTACAGTAATTAGTGAGACAAATTCTTAATGTGAACACACATTGCTGGACAGAAGACAAAAGCAATTTTCACTTGACAAATACTTGTGTTTACGACAGCATGGTTACTCGTCACAACACTGAAAATGGCACTATACAACCCAAAGTTAGGTTGACAAATAAAAACTTACGTAATAAATCTCGCTACCCGAAGTTATTACCACATTTGAAATACAATGAACCATGAATTCTGTTTTACAAACAATTTAAATCACGATATGTACAGTCCCAATAAATTAAGGGCTTGTCAATTCTAGCAATCAGAAGAATTTAAGTATCTATTTTACAAAGAGAATAGAGTTAAATACGTAAAGTACTATAGTATTATGTTCGAAGAGTCACAGTAATCATTGAAATAAATTAATTTTATCGAGTATGTTTTGCTATGACATAGGAGGCCGCCAGAATGCGGTCAGAATCTCAATTAGCATGATAGTTATACTAATAGAAAATCATCGATCGAAGCTACTCGGGTAATTCGGTATTGACGAATAAAAAGGCAGAACGCCAAGGCATGTTTCGTTATTTTAAAATTTTAAACGCGATATTAGGAAACAAACTTCTATTTGTACTCGAACCTCGTTTGTCGATACCTAAATTTGATTACGCACTATGTCGACCGAGGGAACCGACACTCGATCGATGATGTGACGCCGATGCGCCGCGAGGTTAGTCACGCGTAAGTAACGGTGGGTGCGAGGCCGACGAGACTGTGCTTGAGTTTAAAACAAACCTTTCTTTTTCTTGTCCTTCTTGTCCTTGCCGTCAACAGTCCTGAAATACGAATACGCAGAGTTTAGATACTTCACATTTAACACTACAATTAGAGGAGATTTAATTTGCGAAGGAATTTCGTAGAGTACGGAGTAGTATTTATGAATCAGTTTACACCAGGGGTGTAATTCTGTAAGACCTCATTCTAAACTTCGAATCTGAATCCGATGTGAGTTTCTTGATTAGCATTTTAAAAACTCGGTTGATAATTCGAATTTACACTAGCGCCACCCTTGCGAGCGTGTCAGCAAGTTAAACTAAATTGACAGGGAGATTTGGACAAATAAAGCCCGTCACAGACGTAGCTATAATATATATTAATATACGTCAGACGTAGCTATAATCAAGGCATATTACGATCAGCTATAATATATATTTTTACTACGTCACCAAAATATGTGGACAGATATAGCAAGGCATATTTATATAAATTTCAAAAATGTGAAACAAACAACTATCGCGAAAATATATTATTATATTTTAGCTACCGTGTGTGGTGGCTAGCTATAATTTATATTATAGCTACGTATGTGACGGGCTTTAAGTATGAGTTGACGTAAGAAGTGGCATTCTATAAGGCAATTTCCCCGTCACTTCGACGCTCACTTCGCACTCGAACCCGATTCAAAGTGTCAAATATATCAAGGATGTATTGAACCTTATGCGAAGTGAGAGTGAATAGCAATGTGAGATGCGAGTTTGAATTTTACAGAATCGACCTACAGCATAGTACACAGCGTACATTAAAGAGTGCTGCGTTTGAATGTTATCTGTAACTATTTACATTCTGTTAAACTTAAAGCAACGGCTATTCTTGTCGGCGTGCAGTACCTACGCAGCATGTATATAAATATTAGGTCTTTAGCTATGAAATTGTCGTTTATTATACAGAAAGTTAAACATTTTTCACAAATATCCATCCATGCTATCGATGCATCTCTGCCAGCGCAATGGTAATTTTTCAATGTCTGTTTTGAAGAAGTCTGGTGTACGGGAGCCAACAAACTCTTCAAAGGCAATTTGTTGTGGCTTTCGGGTATTGATTTTTTTCCCTGCCAAATATTGGAAAAAGTCTGTCGGCGCAAGGTCTGGAGAGTACGGTGGATGAAGCAAAACTTCCAACCCTAGCTCTTGTAGCTTAGAGACCGTCTTTTGTGCCGTATGAGCGGAGACCAGCAATTAACCAAGGCTGGCCGGAGATTTGCGAGCATCTCCATCATTGTGTCCAGTTCCTCACAGTACACATACAGAAGTAATTCATTAGTAAGAAGCTGTGATGAATTATACCGGAGACCACCAAACAGTAACCATGACTTTTGTTAGGGGTAAGTTTAGGTTTGGGGCATTACCTACTAGGCGCTGAACCAGGGTTAACTAACATGAGGACCGCTTACGATTATTAAAAAGAATCCATCTTTCTTCGCAAGTGACAATGCATTTTAAAATCCCTTCGTATCTGTCTGTTAAGCAACGCAAAGCAAACCTCAACGCGTTCGTCGCGCTGGCGATCGTTCAGTTCGTGCTTGCCAGTGACGCGAATAGACTGCTGCTAACTCAGCTGTAAATTGAGTATCGTCAGCTTCCACTATCGCCGTGAATTCGTCGTTGTTGACTTTAGTTTTCTGGTAACTACGGGTTCATTTTTTAGATCGTAATTTCCATGTCGGAAGTTTTCAAATTAATAACGAGTCGTGTGTTCGTTAGTACTTGTTTTGTTGTTGTGTAGTTCGAAGTGTTCACTCCGTACAAGTAATTAACGTTGCGAGCCGCTTGTGCGGTATTGCTCGAATTTTTTTCGTGTCCATATTGATGAAAAAGATACAAATATAGTGAAAACAAAACACTAATCAATAAACAAATGACTGAATTTGAAAATAGAAATACATATTTTTGAAATAGAATTCATGTGAATTTAGAATTTGTTGCCATACATAAATTAAGTTTCTAATTATTAAAAAAAGTCAATTTCATAGGACCTATTATACCTCAGGTGCACATAGTACTGCCGCTATCATGGGTCATGAGATACACCCTGGTGACAGACAGCCAAACGGACGGTGGAGTCTTAGTAGTAGGGTCCCGATTTTACCCTTTGCGTACGGAACCCTAAAAATCCAATAACACTTTGCCCGACTTGGGAATGGAACTTAGGACCAAACGCTCAGCAGTCGCGCTTGCGACGACGAGACCAACGAGGCAGTCAAGGAAATACTGCAATGATGCTGGGGCTACATTAGCGGGCTGGGGCTACATTAGCGGGCTACGGCGAATATTCTTGTTAACGCGATAAGTGTGGCCGGATAGAACGTTGCAACGCGTAGTATTCGAGCGAAGACGATGTACTATTGGCACTGTCGGTAAACTGGCGCGCATCAAAGGGATTTGACGCAACAATATACGCTTGGGTGGCAACACCTACGTTACTTCCTCCATTTCGAATTACAGCCTACGTCTCAGTCGCACAACACAATCCGGCACGATGAAAATGTCCGCCTAATGTAAACAAGAACATCGCGGGTAAACGCGACACGAATCTTCGCCCGCTAATGCAGCCCCAGCATGACAACCACCCGCGCCGGCGCCGACCCCTACCAAAAGTGCGTTTTTCTTCGTTATTCAGGCGCTATTAACTCATTAACTAAGAGAAACAAACTACTTCTAAAAGCATAATATTAATGTTCAATATCCTGTCATCACATTCCACATTCTTATTTTTATTTTATGTACCCTATATTCACCTAAATTTCCCTATAAAAAACATGACTAAAATAATTAAAAACATGTATGTATCTTTTGCTAAAGTTGACATGCTATTAATTTGAAGATTACACTAATAGATAGGTACTTAATTTAAAAATCATTATAATTCACGTTTTATTTTATTTCAAAAGATCGTTTCTCTTTTTTTATAACAAAAAAAAAAAACAAAAATTGTGCGAACTTCGATTCTGCGGCAAAGAGGAAATGTATGGTCAAGGTTATTTGGTCAGGGAAGCGCATTAAGGTATTTATCTATGGCCTGTGCAGCCTGAAATAAATGAATGATTATTATTATTATTTTGTACTAGCTGACCTGGCAAATGTTGTCCTGTCCCTATCCTACACCTAACCTACTCCTACCATACACCTACCCTACACCTACACCTACCCTACCCTACCCTACCCTACCTACCTAAAATTTTCTTTTATACAAACCTTCTCCTGGCAATAACGAACAATAAAAACATAATTATCCAATTTGGTCCAGCCGTTCGCAAGTTATGCGCTTAGCAACACATTCAGCGATTCATTTTTATATATAAAACTAACGGGCATGGCAGACGTTGTCCTGCAACCCGACTATAGCGCCACATGCCGGGTCCAATTGTGAATCTAAACCATTCTCGAATCCACTGGAACACACACAAACAAATTCAGCCAGCCGTTTAGGAGGAGTTCACTTTCATACACACGCACAGAAGATTTTTAAGACTAGCAACCCGACCCGGCTTCGCATGGGCCTATAGCCTTCCTCGATAAATGGACTATCCAACACAAAAATATTTTTTCAATTCGAGTAAATCCTGAGATTAGCGCGTTCAACCAAACTAACAAACAAACTCTTCAGCTTTATAATATTAGTATAGATAATGCACGTACTCCTTGCTGTTGGCCTCGAGCGAGCGGCGGCGCAGGTCGTCGAGCGACAGGCCGGTGTCCCGCTCCCACGCGGCGCGCTCCTGCTGCAGCTGTCTCTGTCGCTCGTCCAGCTCGCGCGCCTGCGCCTCCAGCGCGCGCCGCGTGGCCTCGTGGCGCCGCGCCAGCTCCGCCTCCGACTCCTTCAGCTTGGCGCGCTTCTCACGCACCTTCATCTCGAACACCTGCCGACGTTGGACGTTATATTGTTAGACACGTCACAGTATACATATTAGTACAGTACGATTCGAACTCAATGGCGGCTCTGAACACGATGCTAGTAGCTGCACAGTAACAATTTCACGTGACAGCGGGGGTACTGCGCAGCCAACGGCTCACTTCACAGCCGCCATTAAGTTTCAATCGAACTGTCCTCAAGTCTGCTATTACAATAGTGTCAGAATGGTCTATCATTGATTTCATGATTGTTTATTTTGACAAGTTTGGTAATCTACTAATATAATGGCGTCATTATGAAAATCAATGATAGACCATTTTGACACTATTGTAATAGCAGACTTGAGGTCCTGTACTACCGTACAGTAGCGACACGCTCCGCCTCCCTCTGAAACCGTTCCTCACCCCTCCCCGCGTCGAACGACTTGGAACCGAGTTTTTGTTCGAAAAGCGCGTGGATACGCACGCACACACACACACGTATAGCTGTACAGCACAGATATAGATAGACCTAGATAACGCAAGAGCAACTACTTCGCGTACCTATTTTCGTGCCTAACTTACGATAAAAAAGTAAGTAAAAAATAAAGTAAACGTTTCCTTCCATCGGTAAGTCATTTTGTGATTAATATTATGCGTAATTAATTAAAAAAACAATTATTTTTAATCTAATACCCTCAGTAATACCTGGGAATACCAAATTTAGGAAAAACAAAACATTCGTATTACATTGCAAAAAATGGCACGCTTGGTTTTCATACAGACGTGGTACTTGCGTTATCTAGGTCTATCTATATCTGTGGTACTACCGTACAGTAGCGACACGCTCCACCTCCCTCTGAAACCGTTCCTCACCTCACCCCGCGTCGAACGACTGCTCTTGGAAGTGCGTTTTTGTTCGAGAGGCGCGTAGATACACACACACACGCACGTATCTGTACAGTCTAATTTTAGTAGTAGTGTAGGCAATAATATTGTTTCGTTTCTATGGAGTGTCGCGGGTATGGACACGTTATAGGCACACATTCTTTTTTTGCCATTAGGAAATATCATACGGCGACTGTCGTGATGGCCCATTGGTTAAGCGCCCGGCTCTCATGCACGAGGTTGCGAGCAAATATCAATTTGACTTTTTAAATTTCATATGTACTTTAATTTTATCTTGGACATCACTGACATCGGTGAAAGAAAACATCGTAAGGAAACCTGGACTTATAGTTAATAAAAGTCTGAAATCGCCGATCCGCCTTGAGCGCACGTGGTGATCAATGCTCGTGCCTTCTCTGTATGAGAAGAGGCCTTTGCCCTGCAGTGGGACAATAATTATAGGCTGGTATTATTATACGATAAAAACGATGCATACCCAGCTTGCAAACCAAAGCTTTATACTTCAGATTTATTTACGTCATTATTTCTAATGGACTATGGTCATCCGCTTACAAACATACTTAGAATTACAAATATTAAGTTGTGTCGTTTATTACGTCTTTTTTCTTGGAACTAAGAGTACCTACCTTGTTAACGCCAGCTGGTTTGCTAAGAAATTATTAAAATATACCAGACTAATCTGTGTTACTGCGGCTACGCGTTCTTAAATTACACTCTAGGTGTAGGGCAGACAAGACTGCGTGAAGTCGGTTTTGCAGCGATTCGTTTCTGTCACTAAATTTTGTAACGTATTGACTTTTTATGACACTATTTTAATTTTATGTTGAAAATCAACAACTAACAATAATTATTATTTTTAATAGACAATTACTGACCTGCTCCATTTCACTTTCCATCTTCTTCATCTTAAGATCATGTTCCCGCTTTTCCTCCTCCATTTGAGCCAGAGGATTCCTGGGAACAAATATTGACATTTATGACAATCTTAATGACCACCAACCTCACTACAAGAAGTATGAAACTATACAAAAAAAAAATGAAATGAAATGGAAATAGAATAAAATAAGTATCACAAATAGACATGCAAAAACGGGCCAACAAGAAAAGGGGCCGTGGCCAAAGAATGCAATATTTTCTTTCCTTTCATTATGGTTAATTTTATTCATAACATGTCTAACGATATATCACATCAATAGATAATTCTAAAGACAAAGGAGGGCAAAGCGCAATGTGAAATGTGGGACACAGACGACAAGTCACGTTTAAACGACGGCCAATTCGCCTAGTCCAATTTGTCAATTGGGTTTAGTTAACGAGAGCAATTTCTTCGTTTCTAGAATCAGGATAAAGTTATTTTACATGCCAGACGATAATACGCACTGAGTCATATTTATCCGCTGTTGTAAATGTTATTAAGCTAACAAAATCCAAGTAAAAGCATGCATGTCACCAAAACCCAAAAGGCTACATTATATAGGGCGACTGGTAATTAGTGTACGATACTTAAACACGTAATTGTGTTCATGATAACAAACAACTTTCCCGAAGAAACATTATTTTTTTGTACTGGTTCACTTTAGGTCACAGGCGTGCGCGCGCGTGAATTTCATACGACTGTTGTGTCATTGTGATAAAAGTGAACCAATACAAAAATAATTTTTTCTTCGGGAAAGTTGTTTGTTTTCATGAACACAATCACGTGTCTAAGTATCGTACACTAATTACCAGTCACCCTATATACTACACATTTAGATATGTAACTGTTTGTAAGCTTAAATTTGATCTAACCAAAAACTATTTTCTTGTGATAAATTATCTCAGACATTTACATAATCTGTAAATGTCTGAGAATGAATCTTAATAATCAAAGTTATTTGATCTAACCAAAAACTATTTTCTTGTGATAAATTATCTCAGACATTTACATAATCTGTAAATGTCTGAGAATGAATCTTAATAATCAAAGTTTAAGCTTGCAACTAGATAACTAAGCATGGGATCAAGGATAACTGGGTTTAGATCAACCAAAACAGACCAACTCACGTCAAAATTTTCCCCATTTTTCTGAGTTAATTGTCATGATATTGGATATTTAATGCAGATTAATTTTCCTCTGCGTAAGTTTCGCTTTATTGAACTGTTATTACTCGTTAGTAATGTAACGCATTTGGAATAATGAATTTGTTTGATGTGATTCATTATCGAAATTGTAAATTGGTTTGTTTTAACTGAACTAAGCACAATTCATTCAGTTTTTTTCAAATGTCAAATGTGTGTTTAGTCAAATGTCTCAAAAATATCTCTGACGTAACACCCGGCTTTAAAATTTCAAAAGGTTTTTTTGGACGATTAGTACCAAAGACTGAATGTTTGGGAACAGATAGGCCAAAAAACCACACTGTGCTATGTGTACAAGCTGCAGTTATGAAAATACGTCAGACGCGACGGGACTTACCAAACGGTCATGAAACTGTTCATCAATCCTTGCGGGCACAAACTGAACCAACACAACCAGAGTTAACGACACACGGCTGTGCCCCGCAAACACTTCACAGTGGCATCAGTAACAAACAATCACAACAATAACACAAAGAAGCGAAAATGCGACATTAACAAACAGGCGACTATTGCATCAAATTGTTGTTCCAAACGCTGCATATGTTACGGACAAAAATACAAGTTATTTGCTTTTTAGATCTCGTGTGATGGAAGGCATTACAGTCGAAAGACAGTTCACATGACATTCATGTACCTATTATACCAATAAATGCTGAGAGATCAGCGTGCAGCAGAGTGTAACACACGCAAATTAGTTGCAGTCATCACTATTTGAACACAATGAATATAATGAGGAATAAATTGTTATTAATGCCACTGTTTAAGCGCGTGAACTGCAAGTTATTATGATATATATGATATTTATCATGGTTATTTTAAAAAACAACAGCATAGTCTTTTAATAAAAGTTTCCTTTAAATAGGTATTTTTTTAAATAATCCATGAAACAAAGATTATGACAGACATTAACAATTAATATTTCATTTCTGCATGCCCAAGCACAGAACGTTCAATAATTAAAGAATATCAATGCAGAGCTATTTAATAAAATCTAGATTAAAAATAAAATAAAACTCTGTAGCACACAACTGCGACAGTATAGAAGAATCGTTAAAGGTGACCAGACATGCAGCAATGAAGAAACAATCAAATAAATCACTCAATGAACATTTCAATTGTTATTTAAATGTTGTAATAGTCCACGGAATTCCAAAAATAAGTCTGGTCACCTTAAATGCGGTGACAGCAGTAATAAAATAAACAAATGTTAGAATATCGTTAAATAGTTCCAGCAACCCTGTCTACTTAGGTTGTTAGGTCTAATCATGCCTGTTTCAAAATATTGAAAAGAGATCTACTGAGACCAGAGAAACAGGTAAAACACTTGGTTTAAAAGTTAGTTTGTTAGCACAATTTTAATGAGTTATTGACTTGGTGAGCAAAATGAGACGACAGATAGGTGAGCAACGTTCGTCTTACTTGTTTGAGTTGATCCTGTGCGGTTTGCCGTCGTGGGACAGACCGGCAAGCTTGCGGCACCGGTAGTTCTCATAGTGCACTGAGCTTGTCACGTCCTTCAGGTCCTGAAGATGTGTCCTTATTACCATATTGCGCAACGCCAAGAAGTCGCAGTGTTCCAGGTTCTCAACTATAAACAAACGGTTATTTCATTTAAATTTCATGTGCAGACTATAAACATTGGACAGATAGGAAAAAACGATAGGGCTGGGCGTGGCTGGAGTCTTCAATCACGCGTGACGTGTCTGTGTTTCAAAATGTCTATTTCTCAAGCAATTATTTTGACATAGCGAAAGCAAGACGCTGTATGGAGCACATGAAGTTTATAGGACACCTAATCTTACGTCAAAATAAATCAGTGTTGTGTGCAACTTTAATAGTGATAGAGGTAATTTCCACGTCGCAAAAATTAGGCAAATAAGTTAATGTAGGTTATAGGGATATTTACGTAATAATAAATTTATTATTTTTACATCAAACAGGTTCTAATAATCCTTTTAGGAACAAATAGTTTCATTATATTAACTTTATCTAATCCTTATTTATTAGGAGATCCTGATAACTTCATCCCAGCCAATCCATTAGTAACACCTGTTCATATTCAACCAGAACGATATTTCTTATTTGCTTATGCAATTTTACGATCAATACCAAATAAATGAGGTGGAGTAAAGGGCGTCACAAACGGCAAAGATACTATAATATTTTATCTTAAGATAAAATATCGCTCACTATACATTTTGGCTTACGCGCGTTGTAAACCGCGTGTGGGTACCGCCGTCCTAAACAAAGAGTCGACAACACACTGAAGTGGGAGCCTTATTGTAAACCAGTATGGACGCAAACAGCAACCGTGGGCTCCACAAACCTCCCACCAAGGTGACCCCTGTTGGAAGCTTGTTTATAACAGTCTGGCCCGGCCTTTAAGATGAAATATTATAATACCTTAGAAACTACTATACTAGTGATAGTTCATATAAACTGTATAGTGAGCGCTATTTTATCTTAACATAAAATATTATAGTATGTTCGCCGTTTGTGACGCCCTTAATTCTCTGTGCGGCGTACCCTCAGCGATCCCCCAGGGATACTTGCGGCCGCGCACGCGCTTGCCCTCGCTCTCGATGACGGTGTTGGCGCCCACCACGGCGAAGGGCACGCGCGTGCGCAGCGAGCGCGCCGCCTCCGCCACCTCGCCCTCCTCGCCCGTGCTCTCCGGGAAGTCGTAGATCTTGATCTTGTGCTGGCTTATTTCTTTCATTATCTGTAGTGCGAGAGGTTGAGAACATATTATTTTCCAGTACAGTGCACTTAATCCAGTGCGGAAACCATATGCAGCCCAATAATTGGATTTGGCGATGTTGTGGTTAGACTTTTATTCTCATAAAGAAATTTACATTTCACTTAACTGAGAACAGACTAAATTCTAAGTAATTAATCATACATTCGACTTTCAGACTTTGCAATTTTGATTTAAAACAGTTTTTTTATGATAAAAAATCTTATTACATCGTTACTTATTGTGACCATTATTACTTTATTGTTTACAATTCAACAGCTTTTAAGTATACTAAAATAGTTGAATGACGGCATCTAGGCCGATCCAATGTTCAATTCAAGTTACTGGATCTGACAACTGGAATAATGTAAAGCAGACTTAAAGCACTGCTAACAGATGATGCGTGCCTAACAGAAATCAAAAAACTCCGTTTCGTCCCGCTTACCTGTTCTTTGAAATCCTTGCACTCCTCCGGGGTCATGGTATCGGCTTTGGCGATGACTGGTATAATGTTGACCTTGTCGCCGAGCCGCTGCATGAACTCCACGTCGAGCGGCTTGAGCCCGTGCCCGCTCGGCGCGATGAAGTACAGGCAGCAGTGCACGCGAGTGTCGGGCGGCGCCGCCTTACGGGTCACGCGGGACTCCGCATTCAGGAACTCTTCATACTTCGACTCAACGAAGTCGATAATAGGTTGCCAGCTACAATGACGATTGATAGTCATTAATATGTATGAAAGTCAAGAATATAGAAATATTTTCGCTAATAGCGAAATCAATCTACTGTTCAGGTAAAAAATGCAACCGATCATTACTATTTGTTTAGTGAACGTCGTTGAGCAATTTTCGCGTGTTCGGTGTTAATTTACGACAATATTATTGCATGCAACGTAATCGAAAGGATGTTTTGAATCACGCACCAATTGCTGTTGTCGACTGCATCGCCGAAGCCCGGTGTGTCGACGATGGTTAGTGTGAGGTTGACGCCGTTTTCTTTAAGGATCACCACGCTGGTCTCCACGCCGACCGTCTTCTTGACGCGTAGCGAGGGGCCCGGGTGCTTGTCCCGGTCGTATACGTCCGTCAGAAACAATGAGTTTATTAACGTTGATTTGCCCAAACCAGTTTCACCTAAAAATAAACGCGCTATTCATTAACAATCTTAATTTTCAAGAAGGCTGCATATTAACACAGTGACTAATATGCACATTCCATTTTTTTTTAAACAAATATTGGAATGTGCATATTAGTCACTGTGTTTGGACTTGGAATGTGCAACTTAACAGCTAAACACTACATTTAGTTTGATTTTTGTATTCTTAAATGCAAGAGCGTAATAGTGAAATAATGTATCACTTACCAACAACCATTAGCGTAAATTCAAATCCTTTTTTCACTGCCTTTCTGTATACTTGGTTTGGTAGGTTTGCAAATCCGACATATCCATCTAATTCTTTGGTTTTTGGTTTCTCTAATTTAGGTATTTCGGGTTTTGGAGCGACTGGTGGGTGGTCAGGTTTCTGAAAATTAACAGAGAGCCTTATGTAGTTACATGTCATACTTATGATTAGTTTAATCATACAATTTAATTAAAATACAGTCCAGCATATATATCCACACTAGCTGACCCGACAGACGTTGTCCTGTCCCGATCTACCTGGGGGATGAAAAGGGGTGGAAAAATGGGGATGAAAAATAGATGTTGGCCGATTCTCAGACCTACCCAATATGCACAAAAAATTTCATCAGAATCGGTCAAGCCGTTTCGGAGGAGTACGGGAACGAAAACTGTGACACGAGAATTTTATATATCCTCATAATTCTCGAACGAATTCAAACACTAATATCATTATGAGTGTCCGTTTATAATGCGCACTGTTATGAGAAACTCGTCGTGATTGTTTGCAATTTATTAGTAGCGATGGCTAAATAGATGAGCACTCCTGCATTCAGACACTCCTTTCATAATCCACGTATGCACAATAATGCACGTGATAGAAAACATAGTAAACGTATATTTTAGGGAGGCTCGTAACATTTGCTTTTATTTTGTATACTTAATTATTATCAATGAATACTAAAGCGAAACAGTAACATAGCAGGCGCTCTACTAATAATTTAGCATCGTCAAGAACTGCTCGACCGTAAACAGTCGAAATGTACCTATTGGTTTATAAGGCAGGAAGAGGAAACATTAACGCGTGCTCACTGTTCAGGTTACCCAGTTTGTCGAATGTTTATTCAAGTGTGCGAGTCGTTGGCGGTGACATTCATAGTCCATTTCATTCTTACTCTTCGATTCGAATAGTTCAGTTTTCTGGCAATGACCACTGTTGCTTCTCATCATCATCATCAGCCGAAAGACGTCCACTGTTGAACATAGGCCTCCCCCATATAGCGCCATAACGAGCGGCAACCTGTCGCTTGCATCCACCAGTTACCCACGACCTTGACGATGTCGTCGGTCCATAAGGTGGGAGGCCTACCAACGCTGCATCTTCCAGTTCATGATCGTCACTCAAGGCCCTAAATTTTGACGGGCTTATTCTATTCTTACCTTTATAATATTTTCTGTACTCCTGAGCGGGGGCGGTCCGGCAGGGGGCGCGGTGGTGGGTATGGGAGGTGCGGGGGTGGGAGGCGGCGCCGAGCTGGGAGGCTTGTTGTCCACGGACACGCTGTTGCTGAGTTTGTTGAGGGTCCCGTTGGACTCGTGGTGGTTGTTCTCGAGCTGGTCTGGCAGCGTGGCGGCGCGCTTGGCGAGCGCGTCCTTCAGCGCCGAGGGAGGTGCGGGCGGCGCACCGGTCGGCGGGCCCGTCGCGCTCACGCCGCTGCCACTCACAGAGTCGGACTTGAAGAATAATTCGCGTTTACTTTGTAACTGGAAACAAACAGAATAGTCTATAAGTATGGTATCCTGCTTAAGAGGTCTTAGACAATACAGGGGCATATACTTAGATATCTACGAGCCAATAGAATCAATAAGCAATCGACACAATGAAGGAAATTCCATTCTAGACGTATTAATAGTTGATAGAATACGGGTATGTACAATAATGTTTACTATTACTTATTGTATGGTTCTTATTTATAGGTAAGTGTACCTACAGTTGTGTAAGGAAAATTCTACTGACGTGACATCGGGATCAGAAGTAGCCTAGAGGTTCATAGGTATACCACCACGCATCCATTATAATCCTCTACATACGAACGCAGAATTCCCATCAAATAAACCTCAGTAACGAACTACCCGCTGCGTAAAGTCAATAGATTCGAGTCAAACAATGAAGAGAGCGGTATGTATGGCAACATCGTCGCTGTAAATACAGACGCGTCAAATATAGCTGAACAAGTCGGACTAGCCGGCTCCATGCGAGTCAGATGACTCACCGATTACAAGGTAACTTTACTAAACAATGAAAAATATACCTCTATGGTATAATAATTAAGTATAATAGTAGCATAGGTACATCGGATACTACTACGTATGATACCAAAGACTATGTGGTTTTATTCTCTTTGTATGATACACTGCATATTAGTACACAGAAAAGCGAACAGGGCCGAATATGTTGAACTTTTAACGATGCCTTTATTTGGTAAGAAATTACATAAAAGTGAATTTCACTGTATACTTAAAATAAATACGTGCATGAACCGAGCACGCATCGTTGCGTCGATCGAGTAAACCTCGTCGCACCAATAACTAACAATTACGTACCAAGGTGCCAGGAATGAAAGCGGTGACTCACACAGAGCGTGGTACCTACTCAACACTACACTGCAATACCACAAAATTATCCCCAAATAAATATCAGAAAACACGACACCAATTAACCAACAAACTATTGTAAGCACTAACACATCTAAGATGCCTCAGATAGGTACCTGCATCGGCGGATTATTTTGAAATTCCAAACCACACAATATGTGAAATAAATAGATCATTAAACAACATAAGTATCTAAAGACTCGATAGACAATAGCTGCAAGAGCAAACGAACAAACACGCGTAATAAGTTCATCAAATACTGTTGTACGCAGCTTTATACGCATGCCATTAGATATTTATAAATAATACACCCGCATGGACGTTTAGGCATATGCAAAACAAAAAAGAAAGTGCTTATATGCAAACGTATGCATTTTGCGAAGTGCGATGACCGTAATGCGTCTGCGGCGGTTGATTCTAATAATATCTACAAACGATGTTCAAGGGTAACAACACCCTAACTATTCCAGTTAGCCTTAAACTTACAGCGATATCGTTGAAGAAGCTACTTTCATTTACCATTCTGAAGATTTGTCCCACTTAAAAAAACACAGAGATTTTTCAATACACTTAAATAATGTTAAATTTTCATAACCATTTTCTTCGGTACTGTGACCCAGATTGGAGCGTACAGAGATGTGTCTGTCTCTGACATCTGACGCTTTATAGTAGCGCAGCAGTTGTAGCATCGAGACGCGGTCCAAACAATACATTTCACCATTTCACATGACAGCACACAAAAACTAGGTCTTGATTGTCATCAATGACGAGATCACAATTGAAAAAATAAATAATCTTTATTAATCAAGTACAGTCGAACAAGCTATTTGGCTTACAGACAAAAATATTTACCTTTTCACTACACAGCTAATAATATTTAATATTGTATGTGCATAAAAACTTTTTAAGTTATTTACAGCTTACTTAGGAGAATAATGTAAACGAAATGACTACCCAGCACAAATCCCAACGTTTAAAAGTAGTCGCAAGTTATCTGCCTGTACACCAAATAGCTTGTTAGACTGTACATCACGACAGAATACCAGTCGTCTAGTGAATGTCTTTTTTCACTTCGACTCTGCCATCCGGCGGGTGTTTACCACAACACGGACATTGTACATTACTATAACGTAAATATTCAAACTCAACATCGAAAAGGAATTTGTTTGTTTGAAGAGCAAGCACGTATAAACAACCACACCGAATACTGAAACAGAACTAACACTCAAAGTGAAATTGTAAAATCAATCATTCAACATTCAATTATCGATACCGCTAAACAAAACGTATTATGTTATAACACGTAACATGACTTTACTTACATCATCACCGAGAGTAATTTGCTGGCTGATTTTTTTGTTCTTGCTTTTTTTAAAACTTAACCTATTCCGTATAGCATTAAACATTTTACTGATATAAAATAATAACAATATTATTATCGACACCTATCAATATAAAGTGTCTCAAGTAGAAGCACCGTCACTCTTATCAATTGATTGACGAAAATGTGAACTTGAAAATGTAAGTACGTTGTACAATGTACATACACATATTACATTCCATACTATTTTATTATTACTAAACTAATTTACAACACAATTCAATGCCAATAGGGATAAATTATATCACTTATCCATATAAAACCGCCTAGTGAAACAGCCAGCACAGGCTTCACGGTCGACGTTTACTGAACTGAGTAAAATTTATAATAAATAGTTTATTGTTTGTGCGAGGCAGTCACGCTGACACACTGTAGCTGAAAACGTCGCTGACTAATATTAAGTAGAGATTAGTTATTGTTTAACCGTAAATTCGTTTGCGTAATTACTGGCAAGCCATATCAACCAAGACAGATAGGTAGCTAGCTAATAGACTCACAATTAATAGTTTTAAATCAAATAATACAGAAAACACAAAAGTAAATAACGAGTGAGTATAGCTCTACCCTTTTAGTTTAATAGAGCAATAATTAAAGTACAAAATAGTAAGCTTTATAGGCAGTAATTACACGAGTGATTGGATAGCGACAATGCTGTATTGTCCTCTGGTCAAAACGTCAGGCGTCAATAACCAAAATATCGGATAAGTATACAAAAGATCATTCATGTGTGACCGTCCATATTATGTTATCTTAATTAAATGTAACTGCTAAACATCCAACAACAATTTTCCATTCGTTCAATTCTAATCTTTGTTTGCCAAGCATAGTGCTTGTATGTTAACACTGACAAGCATAGGAACGGTATCATTAGAGAATCGCGCGTAGAATTACAAGCAGTTTCATCTGCAGCTCAAGCTCGACAGCGAAGGCGGCATTCGACCTCGGTTGATAAAAAAAATGTCTCTCTCTCAGACACTTCCAGTATAATTGCAATGCTCTGCTCGCTACGGGGACATGACTCGCTCACCGAGAAATCACGATGAGTCTTCCTGGCTGTATAGTCTGACTCATTAGTACCACGTCTATCATTTACACTACTTCAAGAAAGTACCTACTACAAGCTAAAGTTATTAATAAAATATCAATTGATACCCGTAGCGACATTACTATATTATTGTTTTACAATCCATGGCATCAAAATCTGTCTTTTAAGTAAGTAAATGCTTTTAAATAGAGAACAAATTGCGCACATAACTTCGTAATAATAATGTGTGAACTAAACCTAAGTGTCGGTACGTTTAGTGTGAATATCCACTATTGAGGTAAATGTGCACCATCTCGCCGGATATTCTAACTTTTTATACTCCAAGGTGTACTTATTAACCGGTGTAAGGTGTAATATCTATTTTCACTTATTTAGATATTGATTCCTATATTGAATTACTAACCCGATACAATGTGCTGCGCAAAATAGCTGCTGTTACATAGATAACATTGGCGTTATATGCTTATCGGTTTGCGCAAATTAAACAAACCACTATCAGTGGGTACAAACAAACAAATTCAGTTTGAAACCAATAGATAGTAGGTACTAATACTTATACTGTGCCAATAGTTACCTATATTCTGTTGCAATTGCAACAAAATATGTCTACAGATTTTTAAACATGGGTAGTATTTATCACGTTAAAAAACAACATAATTCTTCTACGAATTGTGCTTAGACGGAGTAGAAAAAATGTTAAAAATGTTTTCAATAGTCTGAATTTGATTTTTATAGAAAGGAAAATTGGATAAGTTGCCTGAAATATATTAAAAATAATTTTCTTTCTCGCATACAAACTTACAAATTATATACATATTATGTTACGGCTAAAACCCGAAGTGCGGCTGCACCTAGTTCTAACCGGCTAGAACTAGGTGTAGCCAGTAGCGGTAGGTTAAACTTAGGTGTATCCTATTTAACATCGATCGGCTAGAACTAGGTTTTCAGTGCAGTTAGCATTTTGGTTTTGTTTTGAGATTCATATTTTGCGTTTCCCAATTAATTCGAGTTCGTATTACCAGCTAGACATGTCATGTCAATCCGAAACAAGATTTATAATTGTGTTGAATTATAATATGTACTGAAATGAAATTGTGTGTTTGTGTAAAAGTGGTCAGAAGGACGTAGATTTGTTCAACTTATGAAAAATAGAGCCTATCACAGAATTTAAAGGTCACCTTACCAGGCTATGTTTGGTTGTGACGTAAAAGTGGGCCTAAGATCTCCCTTCCAACTGAGACAATAGAAAGTATAGAGAACGAGGAAGACTTGGAACAAATTATTAAGACGTTAGAGGGAAACGTCTCGCATACAGTGAATTGATTCCTAGAAAATAATTCAGTAATAGTGCCAGACTGGTTACCCAATTTATACAATCCATCATCATTACATTCAAGTACAGACGCCAGCACATCAAGCTACTACAATCTGTCACATTTCTTTAATCGATTTTCCACTTTATGGTTAAAGAATAAGGTTCAAGATTGATTGGGAAAAAGTGACAGTTTCGGGTAGGTTGACCTGCTGGCGTCTGTACAATCATTAAAACATTGAGAAAGTCGCCTCTACCTCTGTCAACGTCAGGAATTTCACCCGAACTGTGTCACCTATTTTGCACAGAGGAAACTTTCTGTTAGATAATGCTGTCATTTTATTTGCTTATACTGTCAACGAATCTTTTGCGCCTTTTCTATTAGTATCTATTATATATCTACAGACGTCACATTTTTCATTTTTGTTTTGACTACAAAGCTCAGTCTGTTCTGTTATCTGCTGCTTCTTCTACAGTCTCTTCCTGATTTACATTTATTATTTTCTCACTTACAGCATTATTTTCGTTTCCCTCTAACGGATTAATAATTTGTGCCAAGTCATCCTCGTTCTCTATACTTTCTATTGTCTCAGTTGGAAGTACTATAGATCTTAGGCCCACTTTTACGTCACAACCAAACATAGCCTGGTAAGGAGACCTTTAAATTCCGTGATGATAGGCTCTATTTTTCATAACTTGAACAAATCTAAGTCCTTCTGACCACTTTTACACAAGTACACAATCTCAATAAGTAGACATTTTCATTTCAGTACATAATATAATTCAACACAATTATAAATCTCGTTTCGGATTGACATGACTTGTCTGGGGTAAGTTGGTCAGTAAGTAAGTTGGTCTACGGGGTTATTACGAAATATAATTAATTGGGAAACGCAAAATAAGAACCTCAAAACAAAACCAAAATGCTTTACTGCACTAAAACCTAGTTCCAGCCAATGATAAATAGGATACACCTAAGTTTAACCGTTGGTGTGCGGCTGCACCTAGTTCTAGCCGATATGATGAAGACTAAACCTAGTTCTAAACGAAGATAAGTAAGATACACCTAGGTTTAACCAACTGCTACCGGCTACACCTAGTTCTAACCGGTTGGAACTAGGTGTAGCCGGTAGCTACTAGTACTAAGGTAGCAGTAAGTCGAATTGACGTATCGTACTTGTCACAGTCAAGAAAATTCTAAATAAATCGCGAGTGACAGATAATTTTCATCAATCGAAAACAATAAAATATAATATTAACAAACAACGCAAACAAACCTCAGTCATTGACACTAAAATCACACGTTTCATTTGGCGTCTGCGAGAACGACAGAGACAAGTACTAGTATCTCAGATGTTGTTAAGGCTATAACAAATGTTTGATGTTTGTTTTTAGCGAGAAGCATTCGAGAAACGAAATAAAGTAGGGGTACAGGGCTGTAATGCGTGGAGGTAGGATAAGGCATAGATATTAAATGAGGACGTGTGTCGAACCTGGTATTATCTCAATCAGGCATAACTGCATCCAATCGTCTGTTGCACAACATATTTAATCAAGAGTTGCAACGCATAAAATAATATGATTATGATGTACTATCGTGGACACTCCCGCCTTACCACCACTAAGTTCATTTTTGCTTGCACTCAAAAGATGGAAGCGCTCTCTACCCCGCCCCGTTGACTTCGCAGGCGCCAAGGGAAAAAAAAATTAACTGAGCAGGCGGAAAAGGTCCGCGATAGTCCTGAATGAAGCTGAGTTGAGTGTTTCCAACAATTTTTCATACATTTACAAATAAAACTGAAATGGGACAGAACATCCTCCGTCGGGTCAGCTAGTAATAAATAAATATTGGCGAGTCTAATTTTTAGCAATAGGGACCCAACACACAGAAATTACGCCTGTAGGTACCTACTCCACGAAGGGTTCACGCTTCGGTTATTCATCAAATTTAACTTTTCTCATAGCAAATGCGTGCAGGGTCATCGCCCGTATCATACAAGGACTGATTCAAAGCAAATCAATTCAATGACAAGTGAACACCGTGAGAATCATGAATACAATCACATACTTGACTCTGTTGCGCAATAAAATAGATTTCTTGCAAACCTACGCTCAATAGAAATTACGATTTTATTAATCTTCTGATGTACTGATTGTTAGATACAATATACCTAAGTGGGCGGTGGATCCTCGAGCGTAGGCAAACTGGAGCCGCCACAAACTATAGCTCATTGAGACCCACGGAATACTGTTATGTCTAAAAACATTAATAAATTAAATCCCGTAATCCAAAGCATATCAATCTATATGCATTATAACAAACTAATGTGACGATGCATGATGTATATAAAACAGAACTTCTATATGTCCTTATATGTAAATGTTTTTTGGACCTGAACGTCGTAAATAGAAATTTTCCGAATAAAGACAATGAATGGACTAAGGACAAAGAAACGGCAAATAAAAACTATGAGAACAGAAAACAAAGTAAGTAGGTCTGTGGATAAGAAAGACTAACATGCACATCTATCGTTTCACACCGACGAGCAATATTATGTGCAAGCAAATTGTAGGTTGAATACATGTAATCACGAACGAATTATGATCATAAAGAAAGTAGATTAACATGGGCGTTATCTCTATATTCTCTACTCTACCACTTTCATTTGCACTTTCTGATGTAATTTAACAGGCAGTCACAAATTTAGTCTGATGTATTTAATTACAAAACTTACGAGTACTTATAAGCCTCTTTTTCTGGAATAAAACTGAATGCATTCTTAGTAGCTACTGAATTATTCATGTGAGGTAAAGACGAAGACAAGCCCGACAAGTATCTCTTGATATAAATACTTTTGTGCACGTACTTACTATAACATGGCAACATATATTCTGCACATAATGTAACGTCTGTGGATTAGTGCTAGTGAATCCAGTGTTTTGGAATGTGAATTGAAATTTGTAATGCTAAATGTTCTAACCACGCTACTTACGGCTTTCAGGTAAAGAGAAGGTGTTAAGTACAAAAATTGATGCTGAAACATACTTATTTCGACTGCACTCACTTGAATGAAGAATCGATAAGTCATTGCAAATTCCTCTGAAAAGTCACTTGCTTTAAATTACTATTATAACTAAGTTAACATAGTAATGACTATACACATACATTATGACTTTGTGATTCAAATGACATAAACATGTTTAGAATGTTAAACCATATCGATACAAAGACACGGAAAAAACATCGCACGATAGCAATTAGGAAGACCTGGTTAACTATAATTAATGGGAGAAATGGAGCATCAAGCATCGTGTAACTAAAAGAAAGTCCATTACATACATTAGCGATGATTACAAACTACAAAAATAGTTGTTCATGTTTGTGAAATTCTATACGCCTCACTAGTATTCAAATTATCTCGTCGTAATGTTTGATATTATTCTAAAACGACGAATACGTAGAAACATGAATGGTACGTTGAACGTTTTATTCCGATCGATGGCGTTGCAATAGAACTCGAGCTAAATAAGCTGTTTACTTAGCTACTTAAGTACTAATATCTACTTCAGATAAATGCATGGGAATGGCACCACAGAAGGTAGGTACTCGGCACTGAAAGTTTGAAGTATTTTGACACTTCATGATGCTGATAGATGGGACCCACTGTTGAATTATTATGTTTTTGATCCAGGTATGGTTCACCTAGCTAGACACTTATTATGGATTTTTTTTGTAGGTTTTGAGCAGAAATAAAATGACTAAATTCCACACAGATGGCCATTAAAAGCATTAGTCATCGAAAAAGCTACAATTTAGCATGACACAAAAACCAGGTACGAACTTATTTTTAACAACCATGCGATTGAGGTAGACAATCGTCATGTTTTGGTCTCATTAAACAATGTACGCCACTGGCCATGAATTTTTTAAATGAGGTTAAATTAATTGTCACTTCAATTAACATTGTGAACTTGCGCATATGCATAAATGGGTTATTACGCAGATAATTATCAATTATGGTACTTAGGTACTGGGTTTACGTTCAATCACAAAATTACACATTATCTGTTTTTTACGAAATGTTAGGAGTGTTTTAAGTGTGTATGTAGATGACTTTAAGAATACGGAAAGACCAAAGTAACTATGGTAGGATTGAGACTACTGAGGACGTACCTACCTAAATAAGATAAAAAAGAAGACATACTGCGCTGATTCCAAATAAATCCGTACCTACCGAATAATAGAATGAAGACCATAATAATCATCGTATGATTTACACATTTGTTAATTTATTGTATCCAAAAGCGAATATTAAATTTTCACAGTTGGTCTCAGTTTATTAACCATCATTTATATTGTTTTATTTATTAACCATCATTTATATTGTTTTATTTATTAACCATAATTTATATTGTTTTATTTATTAATTAAGTACCTGTAAATGGTTTACTTGAAATAAATGATTTTGAGTTTAACCAAGTTTTGTTAAGTAAAGTAAAGTAAAGTAAAGTTTATTTATTTGCATAGATTGTAGGTACATGACATAAGGTATTAAATGAACAATAAAATTGTGATCCTTGTACAATCTACCTATTAGGCATGCAAACATTAATGAATGGCGAACTAAGTGCCAAAATACAAAATTATGAATTACAAGTCAAAAAGAATATGCTATTATGTCGTTAAATTGCGTAAATAAATTACAATTATATTAAATAAGAATTTACATTAGGATAAATTTATAAATCATTGTCATTTAGAAAATCGTTAATCGAGTAGTGTGATGTTGTGATGAAAAATCATCGCATTACATCAACTAACATCAATATAATACAACACGTACTAAAAAATATTTTAAATTAATAACTTTATAACTTGATGACTTTCCAATTACCTCAAGATCTACTAATGAACTCTATAAGGTATAAATAGACGAGTCACCAGCAGCCAGAAATGGAAACATTAGTGATAAAAGTGGCACCAGACCAGTCATTGCTCAAAATATTTTCGTGGTAATCTATTTAAAATGTTTAAGACTTTATAAATGGTTCATACGTGCTTCTAGTTTAGGGTTGCCATAGCCGCCTAAGTACTGACCGGGACATTAGCAGTAAGTGACTGAAAATTATGAAATTCTGAACATGTCATTTTGTAATTGAACTTGCTATTTCTTCAAATGCGCTGTCGACAATAACTATTCCCTTTTTTTGTAAATAATTTATTGTCTCTACAACATACTGCTAATGCGGTGGAGTAGAAAAATTCATCAATGACAATATAGCATAATTATGCTGTGAGTGGACAACTCCACTGTTGTAAATATTCCAAAAATTTTCAATTTTTTCGTCAAAAGACTTTGTTAAGTTTGAGTGCTGAGGAATTTTTGATATTTTCGTACCGCGTCGCCTCCTCACCGGTCTGCGCTGTACGCGTATTACACGTTGTAGACCAACCGGGACGACCGGGACAGAAGTTCTAAACCGGTGCATGTCCCGGTGTACCGGGTCGGATGGCAACCCTATTCTAGTTCTTAAATTAAAATAACGACATGGAATTAAACATAATGACTTATTCTCAATTAGATACTAATAATCAAGTACTCATTAAGAGAACGTTAATAACTTTAACAAAGTAGAGAAGAGCAAGAAGCTATACAAAGTATTCTGGCTTTAGCTACGCTTCGAATTCTGCCATACCTGCTGTATGATATATACTAACTAAATAATATCAGTTTACTTCGCCAGGGTGCTATAATATTTTTCTTAGTAAGTAGTCGTTTATGATACATCTTATTTCCACACTCTGAACATAAGTCATCCCGGATGAAAAGAGGACCCCATCGAAGTAATGGGGAACCTGTCGAGTGACGAAAGTTTTGAATCCCTTTGGTGGAGTTAGAGAAGGCCAGAGAAACAATGGATGGATTAAGTGCAAGATGATGTGACCAGAAAGACCACACGAAATAACGGCACAAAAAAAAACAGGAGACATCATGCGCCGACACAGCAGAATGATGTTCAACTGTCATCTGCTCTCATCTAGCTGTCGAGAAAATTGGATTTTCAATGGCATGGTGCACTTGACATGGCTGATGCAAAGCTATTTAATTGCTATTGCAATAGATATCTAAATGATGTACAACGAACGATAAACTTGAAGGAACAGGTTGAAGCCAAGCAATTCAATATAAATGTTCATATGCGAATTACGCCCCTACGACCCCCAGGTATCGATTAGGTACGCAGAACAACCTTTGAATATAATAAAAACATAACCCTTTCCTTGCAGTCGGGGTAATAATTAAGCGCGAGCTCGCCTGTCCCCTGGTAATTCATTTTTTTTAGTAATTCCATATGATAAAACTAACTCTCCTTAGTTTTCATTCGTAAGTAACTCACAGTCAGACGCAGTAACTGATAACAATACGTATTTGGCTCATACAAATCATTACCCGCAATATTTTAGAAAAGCAGGCCACTGATTCGTTGCCTACCTCTCAAAGTAGGTAACTGTACACGCTTCCAAGACATATGGATAAAACATAAAACTAAGACAATTGCGACTTATTATGCTATTGACGAGTCATCGACCCGGGAACCGACTAGAATTAGGAAATGGTTACTTTGATCTGTTCTGCATGAAGAAACGGGAAGTCAATCAAATACGTATTGACAGCTGTATTATAAACGATTCTAACTGATGGTTTGAGAATTGCATACAAACGACATTCTGTTCCAAAGGTTCAATTAAGTGACTCCTTTATCAACAGCAGTTTATTTATACTTAGACGGCAAAGCAACAAGGTTTTAATTGATGACTTCAATATGTAAGTACTTAGTGATAGCACTTGCTCTAGCACTTTTGTAACTGCTTAATCACTCACGGAATTTCCTATTCATGTGTAAAATTATTGACATTGTTATTGTTTTATTCACCTCTGCTTTCCTGCGTAATGATAAGTTCCTCCAGATATCGCGTGGACTCGTCCATCCAACTTTAGCTTTATCAGTTCCACTGTCTGCTACGCTGCTAGAACATCTTGTTAATTTAGTTTGATGTACGTTGCCATTAGTTAGTGGTCGGTTTTCCATTTTTAACACATCCGAGTGTTTCTTAACGGTTGAAGATGGCAAAAAACACAAACGACGACGCTACACTGTAAATACGCTCACAAAATTGTCTGATTCTCACGTACATTAAAAACCACTTGTTGATCAATTTTAAAAACAAAATCTTTGAAACTATTCGTTTACATAAACAAAATGTTAGTTTTATACTTGTTTTAAGCCCTCTTGGTAGTGTTGATGCACTGGCTGTATCGATTTAACACCATTGTTCGTCTGTTGCCATATAAACACAGACTGAGCAAAATCACTCGCAGGTACTTATTACTTACACAAGAAACCAGCAGATTCTTTTGAAATTATGACTTTATGAGCGTTAGTTTGTATTTGAACACAAATCAACAGACTGTTGTAATATGAAGCACCGTTCACGACTGTGTCAGTTTGAGGTTAAGTTACAAGCGATACCGGCTGCCGGTTGGCGCGCTACACCAGCGCACGGTTCGGGCCTGTCCCACACAGGGTTATTATTGTTTTGTATACTAATGTTTTATCAACTTGATTTTTATCACTGATATATCAGATTAGCAGTATGTGTAGAAATTACTTATCTCTCATTCTTCTATGGTTATGCTAAGCCGTAAGAGATGTGTGTTAATATGGGATGTGCTATAACAACCATAGTTATTGACTGACAAACATATAAAATACTAATACATTCTCTTTCTATCCAGTTATTTATGTAAGTATACGTATTAACTTATTTTATCTGGAAGCTTTATTTACATTTCAATGCAAATTAAAGGTCTCTAAGTACTTAAAATATAACACCACGTGTGTATGGGCCTCCTTAAACTCAGGTACCGCTGAGTTAATTATGACTACTATATAGACGCAAAAGGATCCAGCCCGTCACACTTATGCCCACCAGACACACAAAGGCAACGAGCAATAATTCCAAAGAGGGTAAAATAAACAGTCGATAAAACGGAAAATGGTTCTTAATGCGATCGTATCAAAGTTGAGAACATGTCGTTGCTTAATGGAGCTTAGCTTTTTGTGCACTGGGCTTCACAATGCAAGAGGAGAACGTGCCCCAACCGCTTTTGCCGGTTAGTGAAAAACTTCAAGCCAAATTCGTTTCGTAAAACAATGTTGTACCTACTGTTATGGTTAAATCATGAAAAAATATTCAGAGTTAAAGCAAGCCACGTCAAATTATGCAAGTACCTACAAGTTGTCCTAAAATAGGACAATTGAGTAAAAGTTACTTGAGTTCTCAGTGGCACCAGTCGCGATAACGTCTTATTACTGATAATAATTCCAAGAAATTGGACTTGAGCAAACAGTGTGATAAAGAAACCTTTACAAATATCCGGCAGTTGTGTTGTGAATGATCCCCTCATGTCGCAACAGTTGAATGAACTATTGACGTGCAGAAGTCCATTTTTTAACCGACTTCAAAAAGGAGGAGGTTCTCAATTCGGTTGTTTTTTTTTTATTTTTTTTATCCAAGTACACTCATTATAAACTTGGAATTTTAAGCGAAACCAAAAGGAATAAAATATCCTTGGAGAAGTGATCGAGTAAATTTAATGTTTCAAGAATTTTCAGGTCAGGGTGCGACCGTGAAACAGTTATTGTCTGTTTAGTGAATTCGACACATGCGAGCAGAATGTCCCGCCACTGCTCGAGGTTATTTTTAACCCTGTAGACACGGGGTCAGTCACCCGCTCACCCCTCCCGCACTCCGAACCAGTCCTATCACATGAGGAACTGCGTGGGAATAGGCTGCCAGCATGTCCTTATCCAGGACTGAATAACACCAAAAACAGATGGGTCACGAGTAGTCACGACCACCTTTCGAAGATGAATCACAAGAAAGACTTTCATTTGCAAACTCTGCAATTATGAAGAGCACTCCCCATAAATAGGTATGTAGGTACTTAATACATTATGTCCTGTGTAAAATATGTAATTAAGATTTTGAGGACTTTGTCGAAAGATACTTTTCAGATTTTTTTTACGCAAGTCTGTTAAGTCTTAATTATTAGTCATTAACTCTTACAACAAGTATACAGTAGTAGTATTACATTGGTAGTGCAATTTATTTAAGTACTTATCATTAGTAAATGATACAACAACCTGTAAAGGTATATTATGTATACAAGAGTATGATGTCACATACACCTTCAACACATCAACGGTAGCAGTTATAATAATGATACTTACATAAAAAATAGTGTTCAAATGACGAGACCATTTTTCATTAAATGAATTTCATACTAGCTTGAATACTTGATTGAAACAAGTGTAACATGGTTCAATTTGAATACCCTTTTTAATTGCATAAAATCTTGTAAACATACATGAATGCTTGAAAAGATTTTTACGAGTTAAAAATGTAAGTTTAAATCAACACAAGGTTCTCTTGTACTCGTATTATAAACTTAAAAGCAGAGCTACAGTGTAGTTGATACAGGACTGTTTTATGTAATACAATACCTGACACGGTTAAGTACCTATGTGGTTATGGTATCGATATGTCTGAATGTAAACAAACTAGTTTCAGGCTTAGTGCACGCTACTTGCATCATCCGTTATAATCCTTGGGAATCAGAGTTTTAAAGTCAGGTCAGCCAAAAGGAATTAAAGTGTCGAGATATGACGATGATGATAATGATAACCATCAAAAACCCTGTACGAACTAAAATAACACATCCCTTTCTCGGGGTGCGCTAACTACGATTAGGGGAAATGTTGAGGGTGCGCATGAAAAACGGCAAGGGGACTCCGGGACTCACCGTTGCCGTGTCAGTAAGGGTGACGGTAGCAGAGGTGGGCCCATTCGGTGGTGCAGTGAGTGTCGTCCCGGCGGACACCTGATTATTAGCATTTTGTTCAATAATACGCTGTCGTAGTGCTAATCTTTCGAGGCTGGCCAGACGATGTGATCCGCCGGTACCCTCTCTGTCTCGTTCCCTGAGCCCAGTAGTGCTGCCCGCGCTAAAAGAACCACTATATTTAGGCAATGTAGGCGGTGGCACAGGTCTGGCTGTACCACTGCGACCAAGCAGCGAGCCGCTGGAGGTATAAGCATAACTGCTGGGAGTTCCAAGTGTAGCTGTACGCGGCGCGGCACCGATTCCATTTAGGGCACCAGTGGTCCCATTGACGGCGCCACCATTCACTGTCGTCGTACTGCCGTTCATCTCCTTAAAGTATTTTCCGTCATGCGAGTATTACAAAATCACACACTGAGTCACTGACTACGTAAGTTACTACGTTACGATCGCGAATTAGTGCGGCGGTTGTGCCGGTGCGTTCAAGCCGGGTGCCCGACAGAGGCGGTTTGACAGCTCGACGGTGGCGACGAGGCGCGCGGGCGGGTACGGCGCCCCGCACTCGACGCCTCCGTCATCGCGGCTTGCCAACGCTGCCGACCCCACCGATCCCACTACATCTTAGGATTATTGCCATACGACCGCCAGACCAGAGGGTTGAAAATGCATTGCTGCCCGCTCTCTGTCAAGGTCAACACATATATTCTTAGTATGCAGTCTGTTTGGGCTTGGCATTTTCCGAGGAGTTGCTTGGCAATATTGTTTATAATGATGCCGCTGTGCTAAACTAACAAGTCAAAATTTTAGGTGAATAGCGCCTACTTATAAAAGGCGGACTTAAAACTTTCAATTACTGATCTACCTACATTACAACATAAAATTGACGAGAAACAAAAAAAGAACAAGTAAGCACCATGTACTTTCTCTTCCAACGGGACTAGAGCCAAATGTCACTTTTAACGAGAATGTAAAAAAGTTTTAACTACAGACAGATTTTCCTTACGAATATGACTAGAATACATAGTAAGCTAACAAGAACGGAAGTGACGCTGTCTAGTTCATCGGCCTGGATCCAAGAAGCATTGAGGCAACTATTAGCGGAAGTACGTTTAAGGTATGTACAAAGAATGATTGTGTTATAGGCACCCTCATAGTTTATTTGTCCGACATAGTCCACCTTGGAATTATAAAGAATCCGAAAACGAAGACAATGTCGGCCAAATGTCGGCGGACAAAAAAAATCGCTGAAAATATTTATAAAAAAAACATGTTTTGTTTTTTAAACAAACGGAATCAACAATACAGGGATGTGTAAAGAACACGTGTTAGTCGCATGTGGCAGAGAGGTCCAGCGATCGACCGCCTTACCGCGCAGGCGCGTACTCACCCCAATCCTGTGACCGTCTCTCCTTGCACAACCCCTCGGTGCATGCTACACCAACGTGCTTCCTCGTATCCTCTTTGAATGACAATACTATTGCACTAATTACATTCAACAAATGTGCATAATTATGAAGGGTTTCGACTTATTAGCCATATTGAAAGTATTGTAACCAAGGACAAGTTGGTAGATGCGATTTTAGCAAAAGTCGAAATGTGTCGAAAACAAAAAGAAGGGGAACCCTTTAAAGCCAGCATTTTAAAGACCGTACTTTGAAAAGCTAAGGAACCTTATAGTAGTTCTAAAGTAAACAAACAAGCGCCATCTAACGGATGTGGTTGACGTATTTAACATGCATGTGCATTACTGCTACGCGCAGCTCGAGCCGGGCTAAATAATGTAAACATGGCACACTCATAATAGACATAATGCTATTATTGGGTAATCACCAGGTGGCGTTAATTCAACAGTTTTTTGAGGAATTGGCTTGAAAACTGGTCTGAATGGACACCATATTACGGATTCAGATTTATTTATTAGCCAAAAATGTACATCACTGTTTCCACTGTGTTTTATAAATAGGAGGACATAATAATTAAGTTAAAAAAAATCTAAAAAAGACAAAAGGAAGTATCCTACTTATACCTGATTAAGGTGGGTACAATAAACTAAAATATCGAAGCCTAACACAAAACATAACTACATTCAACCAATCACGAAGAAAAAGAAATTAAAACACATGTTAATTGTATGTTTTCCACTGTGTTTGATAAATAGGAGGACATAATAATTAAGTTAAAAAAAAATCTAAAAAAGACAAAAGGAAGTATCCTATACCTGATTATTGATTAAGGTGGGTACAATAAACTAAAATATCGAAGCCTAACACAAAACATAACTACATTCAACCAATCACGAAGAAAAAGAAATTAAAACACATGTTAATTGTATGTATTGTATGAATCATGACGCACCACGGCGATTTATAGAAATCGTATACATTAGACATCAGTATATGAGTATGAGAGCGCGGTTTAATCATGCTACAAACAATGAGGTTTCTCATTGAAACAGGGCTAAGTAAGGCAAGTATGTTGAACCGTAAACATGTTGAAAGATATAGTAAAGATGGCTGTGCTCACGTAGCACAAACTGAAATGTAACACGTACATAAGCATAATCAAACTGGTTTCAATACATTTTTTCAAGAAAGTTATAAAGCTCAGAAAATATACCAATTTAACCCTTAACTGTTCGTCCACTTGCCATGTATGCACTGAAGTGGAGTAATGTGCAATGTTCACTTATGTGTTGCGGTCTGAATTAATGCCTTCTGTTTAGTAAAGAACCTACAGCTAAATCATAACATATGACGACGGACTCGCCATGCTGCCACCATTTATTAAGTAATAAATGTTTGAATACAGAAATGGTTGTGATGCTTCCACACACTACAATGACTTGAAATTATATTTATGTTTGAAAGAAGTCAAGCAATGTCAATTTTATTAATTGTTGTCGATCGTAGTCGTATGTGTAGTTTTAGATAATATATTTATTTATAGTTCGGGGTTGACGAGTAAACTAGACCCACAAACTTGACATTCATGACTTCATGAGCAATATAATAATAATAATAATAATAAAACCATTTATTTTCAGGTAACAAAGACCCATAGAAAAATACCTTAACTTAAGTATACATATAACAATATAACAATTGTGTTAGTAAATAAAACTTAAAACTATGTTAGTATCACTTAGTTGCACTAAGTCTTTGCACTTTGTCTTTGTCTTTGATAAGACTGAATATTAACTTTAATAAGTTTCCAGTTGGGTAAAGAATTCCTTGTGTAAATAAATAAATCACCAGTCTTCAGTTGAGTTTTGAAAGTGATATTAGAGATTATTAAAAAAAAAAAATTTTCAAAAAAAAAAGAAGCCGCCTTTCAAGAACTAAAAAGTGATAAATAACTTTAATATCTTATTACTTAATTACTTTTTTACATTACTTAATTAAAAATAACTTTAATATATTATTATACTTTAATTTGCACAGAACACACATTACTTTACTTTCGGAAGTCGGTGGCAATACAAAACAACAAACACAAAGCCACCACCACCGACTTCCGAAAGTAAAGTAATGTGTGTTCTGTGCTAAAGTTATTTATCACTTTTTAGTTTTTGAAGGCGGTTTCCTTTTTTTTAAAAAAAACTTTTTATTTTTCGTTTTTTAGTATCGCCTTGAGATCCAAATCCATAAAGAAACGGCGACACACTTAAAAAAGATTGTAAGTCCTCCAAAGATTGAAGAAACTAAAACGTCATCTAAGTATTTTTTTGGGATTTTGTTGATTTTCTCAAAAAGGGCTGGATCAATTTTAGTAAAATTTATATGGGATCATTTCGGAATAATCCCCCTTCGAACAAAAAAAGAATTTTTCAAATCCATCTATATATAAATGACAGAGTTATGCCCGAATATACATTAAAAAAAAATAGAAACATCCGAATTGATAACCTCCTCCTTTTTGAAGTCGGTTAAAAAAATAGAGATCAAGTGTATCCTTATATTAAAGTCATGAATTTTCAATTCAGTCCGTTCATTATAGCGTCTTTGTAGAAGCTCATGCAGGGGGGATGACGAAAGAGTTCTTGACTTGTATAACCTGAGGTTACACAGATACCATGTGCAAATTTAGTTAGCGTTGAGTTAACTTGTGTTATGTAACTCAGTGCTGGCTTAGCCCTACAGATAAGAAACATAGCAAGTTAATAATATATGTAGACATTAGGCGTGATAAAACTATTAAGGTTGGTAATTACGCAAAGAGTGCGCTTGACAATCATTAGTAATCAGCTAAGGCTGCGTGCCTCAGAAGTCTCACAGGGAAAAAATTTGGTTAAAATATACAATTTACCTCGTTTGTATTGTATACCTTCAACAGAACATGGAGAATGATCAATAGTGTAGTATGACGTTGTGACGTTTATCTCAGGACTAATGGTCTGATAGCTCTTTTTTAACCGACTTCAAGAAGGAGGAGGTTCTCAATTCGGTTGGTTATTTTTTTATGTATGTACATCGATTATTCCGAGATTTATGATCCGATTTAGGTGATTCTTCTTTAGTTTGATGCGGAATTGTTGCCATTTGGTCCCATAAAAATTTAACATTATTTAGCCCAGTAGTTTTCATTTCATGGACATTTTTTTATTTTTTATACATTTATTTTTATGTTTGACCATGCATAACTTTTGTCAGTGTAGTCCGATTTCAATGATTATTTTTTTAATTGATAGTGTATACCTCAAATTTGGTTCCGAAACATTTTTCAAGAAAATATTCCCATCCTGAGGGTTGACAGATTTTTTTTAGTGTCGCCGTTTCGTAATTCATTTCTATGATGAGAAGTAGGCACTAAAAAGCGAAAAAAAAAATTTTTAACAAAAAGACAACCGCCTTCAAAAAGTATAAAATAACTTTCAATTCGCAAGTCGGTGGCAAGACAAAACAACAAGCAAAACCAAAGCCGCCGACTTGCGAACTGAAAGTTATTTTATACTTTTTGAAGGCGGTTGTCTTTTTCGTTAAAAATTTTTTTTAGCACTGTCAATTTTAGTAAAGAATTTCGTGGTTTACGATACTACCGGTACAAGCTACATAACACTGCCGGGCGTGCCGCTAAAGCTAAACAGGCACGTGCGATCGCACTAACAGGCAATGTTTCTAAAACAAACCCCAGCGCACAAAGCACCATTACAACTCAAACAATTCGGCGAAGTCAAGCTGAAATAGAACAAACCATAAAATATACATATACTCGTATGTCTACCTACTACTGTTCAATGACCAGACTTTTCTAAATCAGCCGGCAAAAGCCGCTTTGGAATAATTGGAAATTAACTAAAATAGCCTTCATAGTTGAGGTTTTCTTTCATTTATATGTACCTACGGGAGAAGCTTCAGAAGTAGTTTCAGGTTTTTAAAAATGAGAAATATCTCTTCATGGCTTCGCTTCCCAAGTTCACACAAAGTATAGGTATACGTTTATAGTAATTCATTGGGGATTTTCAGTTCCTCCACCCGACGGAAATTTCAATACGTTATAAAACTATTAATCCGTTCTTAAATAAATTTAGGATGCAAAGGAACAATAACTCCAAGTACTTTATTCTTGTAATGACAAAGTCTCTACAGTATATAAGCAATCAGTTAATGATCCCAACCTACTGGGTATGTGTACCTACACCAAATAATAAATTAAGTACATTGTTGATGCAAATGATGTATTACCTCTTAGTAAATAATCCTACGCAAGTAATCATTATGTAAGCGGTGTTTTGTATAATATTAGAAGAAACGACCCACGATCATAAGCTGATGAACAATATAGCCTATAAACTATAAAGTTTAAAAACTAAAACCCGACCACAACAAAAAGTGATCTAAAAAGTACAAAACAAGAAAATATTTCACACAGAAATCAAGACATAGGTACAAAATAGTCAAGGTAAGCCGTGGTTGCATGACTGTATCCCATATGAGTGCGATGAACATGAATATAATGGCATGCAACCACGGCTTACCTTGACTATTTTGTACCTATGTCTTGATTTCTGTGTGAAATATTTTCTTGTTTTGTACTTTTTAGATCACTTTTTGTTGTGGTCGGGTTTTAGTTTTTAAACTTTATATTTTTATTTAAACCATTTTGGAGTCACAGCTAAGTATTATATATTTAATAGGTACTAGTGAACCCCTTTCCAATGATACTAAACACGGTATGCGTATCTTACTTTATTTGGTAATCTTTCCTTTTTTTACATTAATTTGTGACAAATCACCACTAAATATTATATAAATTTGAAATGTACTAGTGAACCCCTTTCCAATGATACCAAACACGGTATGCTTGTCTTCATTTTTTTTTTTAATATTGGTTTTTTTGGCCGCCAGAAGGCGCCACATTGGATTCGGTGATACGTCATATAGCCTATAACCAGCGGACGATCAAGACGCTTCTAACGATACCTCATTTTTCAGTTCTGATAAGTAGTTTAGGAGCTATGAGCGTACAGATGAACATACATACATACATACATACATACATACATACATACATACATAGCCTGTCAAACTCTATTTAGGAGCTATGAGCGTACAGATGAACATACATACATACATACATACATACATACATACATACATACATAGCCTGTCAAACTCATAACCCTCCTTTGGCTTTGCCGTAGTCGGGTAAAAAGCAAGCTGTTAATTAATGATTGTACAGCTTGGGCACTTTTTATAAAAGATCATAAATTAGTCCTAACTTAATGGGAAGGCACTCGTAATAGACGCTGATTATTGTTCGACCCATGCCTTACAAGCCCAACCTATGCATGCAATTACAATTTGCATGATTCTTTGAAACGAATGCTAGTTTGACATCGTTGGCATCTTCCCTTAATAGGAAAGTAGTTTAAAAGGCCATTTGTGATTGCTGACCTCACAGTAGGGGAAATACAGTCTTAAACGTTATTGAAGTCGCTCAGCCAACAATACAAGAGCTACATGAGTTATACTGCTTACCAATGCGTCATCTCATTGACTTATGAATGATAATAGAAAAAAAAAAACAAAACATCTATTATTGCTTATTGATTTAAGAAAATCTATGAAAAACAAGTGTGATGAAGAGATCCACACAGCACTGGGCAGCACCACTAGGCCCGATACCAGTTCATCCATAAACACTGGTTAATACAGTTTATCAATGACCGTGTTTTAACCATTCAAGACACGATTGAACCGATACCTACCTCAAATCCTTCGTAGCTGACTAGTGGCTATCATGTTTTAAAGCAGAAATAATATCACAAGCGACCTCTTTCCTATGTACAAATATCTATATCATGCTGATAAGAGACATTATTATAACTAAGTACTACAGAGGTATTGCACTGTTTATTATTTATCAAAATCACATTCCTATTCCTCCAATTAAAGTAAAATTCCTATACATGGGAATCAATAACTTCAGTTACAGTTTCATTACAGAACAGGAAACTTGTTATATTTTTATTAGGTCATCGTTACTTTTATAACAATAAATGATGAGCCCTACCTACCTGCTTTACCTATTTATTCTTACCTGATCTGTAGAGTCTCCACATGGCTTATAACGAGCCAAAACTGGTCTGTTTCTTGTCCTATTCAGTGGAGAATCCGACAAAGACGTCATTATAATGCACTGACACACACACAAAGTTTTAATAATATTTATTTTTGCAAGTGTAAATAGCGCACATCCATATGCTGTTCAAGAGGAAAACATACTGTTATAATTACAGCAAATATTGTTCCACTACTCACTAACAAACGCGATACCACATTTTTTCGTCGACAAATCACATCCGGAGAAGAGTTGAGTGAAGACCGTGTGGGTGATTCAACCGATTACGACAACCACTTCGCCTAGAACTACCACTGATAAACGTTAATGTTGTTTCACTAATAAACACACCCTAAGTGACTCAGTAAATTATCGGATACAGCCTAAGTGTCCCGGCCGCGAAAAGTTAAGTTATTATTTACTTAGTAACTTTACTATGTGTAGCACAACCCTGCGTGTTGCCATTTACTTAAGTACTACCGCAACAAAAATAGTCGCATTCGATTAACGGAACGGTGAGCATGGAAATGTTATTTTTGGAACAGATCGCATACAATGATTTGTCTGGTTTATTTGTTTTATAAATGAAGATCTGTTTTTTACTTTTTTTGACTTACGAATTTATTGCCTTGATTAATGATATTATTTTCACAATTTAATGTCACATCGCAACGACCGCTCTTCAAGTACAAATTCGCTTACTGAAACAATAAAACAATATGCGCGTCGTGGATAGCGAACGGGTTCGTCACTGCAATCAGTACCGATGTCAGATGTGTAACTGCGACCCAGTCCGCGCCGATGACGGTCACCATAGGGACTTGGTATCGGTGTCATGGTGCTTGCTGCACCCGCGTCGTCGGCTGAGGGCCGAATAGCGGTCGCGAATTCCTACTCGTAATTCAAATGACGCACGCAAGACATACGTGCCCAACGGACAAACGGTCCTGGCGACCTAATAATTCCAACTCGATATCACTCCATTGCTAACGATACCAATGCATTTAAATAAATTCACGATTGATTCAAAATGCAAACATAAATCAACTAGATTTATTTCAAATATGTGTATAAGTAAAGGAAAATTAAATGTTCGGAAATAGCTATTTAAAAACTAGTTTACCTAATGGTATAAAAATGTACTCACCGCTGATTTTCCACAGTTGTTAATGCAGCACATGAAACAAATAAATTACAACTTAATTAAAGATACTCACATTGTCATTATAAAGTAACCAGATGGGTTTAAAACCGTAAACAGATTTTTTTGTAATTGATTGAATTTTAATTCAAAATAACATTTTATTATTTAAATTCCTATCAACATACCTAAACAAGGAAGACAACATGTACCTACGTCCTCAAGACTTTCTGTGCTCATGAAATCAACGTCCATGAAAGCTTATTTTTATCACCTATTTTGTTTTATTTTATAAACAAAAAATAAGTATTAAAAGATGCCAAATAACACGCAACTATGTGTGGCAAAGCGACAAATACTACTTACTCTGTATAACAAAAAAGTCAACGCACGATTCTGTGAATCACTATACCTGTATGCTGCATTGTTTTGAATCCCGATTGTTTTCAAGTCGTCATTGCTGAACATTAAAACAAATGACGCGACCCTTAGACTATTAATTGTACGAGTGTGGACTTGTGGAGCTACACTCGTACACGCACGACGCCTAATTATCAATTAGCTGTTTTTTAAATATTAAAATCAATAACAAATGGCTGTTTCTTCACTTTCATCTATACCCTGTTCACAATAAGATTAGACATAAACACAAACCTTTTTTACAGTCCCTTCAACCGATTTTGACTTCTATTCCGTAGGCTTAAGGATGACATTAGAGGCAAAAAAGTGGTTACAATAACAACTGTTTACTGCAGTTGCCATTTGTAATGCTACCAACGCAATATAAGTCAAAGTCGGTTGAACGGACTGTAAAAAAGGTTTTCGTAAATGTCTAATCTTATTGTGAACAGAGTAGGTATAGCATTTGAGTCTTTCACTGCCATGCGCGGGCCAAACTTGACATAGAGCCTACTACACGACGATAACCATTGTCTTGGATAATTATTTAGGGTTAATCTACTTAGGTTACTTCAGTTTTTTGTGGATTGAAGTTTCAATTACTACATGCAGATTATTACCTATATGTTTAATAAAATTAGGTTGCGAATTTGCGATGCTTTTTTTTCAAACTTGAATTCCTTCTTTTGTAAACCGTGTCCACAAAAACATAATAAAAAGTGTCTTTGGAGACCTAGGAAGTCGATATTATTAAAGTAACTAGGTACAGAATTCTAGACTTCGATCTCTAAAATATGTTATATGGAATTTACCTTTATGAAGACCGTACTAGGTACGTCCTTAAGGTAGCTTAGATAAAAAAAGTTATCTAAAATAAAACTGTCCCAAATTAAAATATAAAAAACCTTACACGATAAACACGAAGTCTCCATTGCTTCCCTGGTAACTGATTAGTTTTCTTGAAGTCTTCTAATGAGTATTAATTATTACAAGTAGAGTAAAAAAAACATTCATTATTCTCCAGAAAAAGATTACATTCTAATAGAAAACATATGTATCACAACACTTTTCATTGGTTACGATGAACGAACTGCCCATCGACCTGATTGTTTTGAAATATTGACAGTGTGACAAAGTTAAGTGATAGCTTTGTATACAACAATATACGACAGAGACGTGACTAGATGTTTACGTATGTGAGATAAGTTAAGAATGCGTTTTGCGGCGGTAACGAAGAACAAGCGGTGTGCGCGCTCGTCAGCGGGGACTGAGCTGGCGGTCGCGATACCGTACTGCGCGTGTAAGTGCACTACAAGCTATTTCAATACATGCAGGATATTTGCGAGTCGACGGATTCCAACCGCCAGCGCCGGGGTGGCCGCCGTAGAGCGTCGCGTGCCCCGTGAGGTCAATCTGCTTATATACCGATAGTAGCAGTGAGTAGCTACGGTGCCGATCGGTGTGATAGAAAAAAAGACGTGTGAACTGTCTGTCATTTGTAAACTTCTCCACACACCAGACCAGGCCTGTAGACAAAATCCCTTTTCTGTTAGCGTTAACGCCAACGGATAAACAAATTGAATGGAGTTGACGTTTGCTTACGCGATGTCACGTGATGCAAATACATATGTCAACTCCATACAATTTGACTTTTCCGTTGTCGTTAACGCTAACAGAAAAGGAATTTTGTCTACAGGCCCAGTTCAGCTTTATTTTGAGACTAGATGAAAGGAAACGGTCCATTTGAACTCAAAATTGATCCGGTATTGACCCCAAGTTTTTATCCAGTTGGACATATTGGAACAACCCACAATATAGGGTGATTGGTGATTCGATGCTTTCCTTGAAAGTAGAACGTGATCTAAAACTACACTCAGCGGCACGGAATCTTGGCCAAGCGCTTATCTCGCAATAACTAAAATTTGAAGTGTTTTCTATGATTGTTTCTTATCAGAGCAGGTCAAAAAAATGTTTACTCTTAGTTCTAGGGAGTAATTAATTAATTTTGAGTGCACTATGGCATAACTTTTAATTTTTAGTTGAATCTTGTCACTTGAGCGACCAAATCGCAAGTTTAAATTTGTGTATAGTAAAAGTTTACGTTTAGGTTATTGCATTATTGTGGTTTTGTGCTTTTAACTGAATAACTAAAGATGCTTTAAACCAATAAAAATGCCATTAACACCAGTACAGGTTTCCCAGACTGAAGCATTAATCGACCAAGGGTTTGCACAGCCTGAAGTTGCTCTGGTGCTTTACGTACCACGTTTGTCAATGCATTATGCCCTGAAACGATACCGGGAGACAGGCCACTACTTCCGCAGACCAAGCAATTAAAGCGTTAGATGCACATCGACAAGATGCGACCCCTTTATTGTCCTGAAAATTTTATGAAACCGCATCCTGACCGCTATTGCGATACGCCAGCGACTCCAGATTGCGAGAAGTGTGTATGTTAGTTAGCGAACGGTGAGAAGACGAATGGCGGAAGTAAATTTAATCGCCTGTAGAGCAGTACACAAGCCAGATCTTTTCGGACGTCACCGAGTAGCTCGACTTCAATTCGCACGTAAACACTCCAGCTGGACCCACCAACTATGGGCTCGAGTACTGTTCACAGATGAGTGTCGAATCGCTTGGCGTACTTTATAAGATCGAGAGAGAGTGTGAAAATGGGGAAGAGAGAGGTCCAACCCATTATCAGCATACAAACTGTGAGTTTCATAAAAGCTCTACAATGGTTTAGGGAGGAATAAGTTCCGATGTTCGTACGGAGTTGGTTATCAGCGATAACCGGTTAACTGCAACTCAATACATCGAGGTGGTCCTTCAGGAACATGTTTTGGTAGCTTTGGGATACATTAGCCACGACTAATTCCTCCTAATGCTCGATAATGTATGCCCACACGCTGCAAATTACGTTAAAAAATACATTCAACAAGTTGGTATTCAAAAATTGCAGTGTCCAGCTCACATTCCGGACTAAAAGCCGTTGGAACATATCTGGGACATGCATAAAACAAAGAAAAAGTCCACTTCCAACCCACTAGAACATCTTAACCAACTTCAAAATGCAGCACTGACCGTTTGGTAAAGCATAGAGCAAGTCAATGTCAAAAACATCATTCAAAGCATGCCAGGGCCTCAAGTCTGCTATTACAATAGTGTCAGAATGGTCTATCATTGATTTTCATAATGACGCCATAATATTAGTAGATTACCAAAGTTGTCAAAATCAACAATTATGAAATCAATGATAGACCATTCTGACACTATTGTAATAGCAGACTTGAGGCCCAGATCGGATGCAGGCTGTTGTTAGGACTAAAGGAGGAAACACCCTATACTAAAACATAGAGACACTCAGGAAATTTAGGAGTTTTTTTTTAATTATAGCGTTTTTAAATTAATAATGTGAAATTCCCATTTTCTGCAAAAGTGCCTTATTAAAAAAAATAAGCATATTGATGAAGTGATGTTTTAATTCTACGGTTTTAAAAGCATAAGAAACACTTATTGAGTGCCCCTACCCTTATTCAGTGTCAAAAATACATTTGAATGCGAGTTATCGTCAAATTTACATGTGGCCAAGTTTCCGTGGCGGTGAGTGTATTTTAACTCCGAAAACTTGGGGTCGATACTGGATCGATTTTGAGTTTGATATCACTTTTTATGCTTGTTTTTATGTCTTTCGACCAAAAACTGTAAATTGTAAGAAATATGTATAATCAACTTATACTTTTCATTAACTTATAGTTCATCAACTGATAGCTCATGAACGAAAGAATCCTTTCTTTGCAAAACAATTCATTAAAAAACTATAGGTAAGTACACAACTTTAGAAAAAAAAAAAGAGGTAAAGTTTTGAACATTTCTTCTAACTACCCATGTTATTCGAGGCTGCTTTCTCAAAATTCAAAATCGACACGGTATCGACCCCAAATTTCCATAGTCAACATTCTTGCAATTCAGCTCTAGTCAATGAACTTTCAAGGTACGTATCGAATAACCAATCACCCTGTATAGATAATACCCAACCTACATAGTGTTGTGATAACGTCTGCATTTTATTGCAAAGTAATAAAATGAAGGTCATTTCCATTAATGATGACAAGCATGCAATTTAATAAAATATGAGGACTTTGATCTGCTCTGTTATCCACACACATAGACAGATGTTTATGGTAAATAAGTTACAACCACAGCCAATTATGTGGAACCCTGAATGAAAGATAGTTTTTTTTTGTGACAATCAAAGCATCAGAATTATTATAGCAAAATCTCAAAGTTTGAACTTATATTTATGTATCACAGAAAATATTCTTTAAAATTTGATTAGTGGCTTCTGGCTTAGACGGCAGGAGCGGCCGAGTGAACCGCGTATATGCGGAAAGGTGTGGATTACAGCTAGGGCGACATAGTGGTCAGTTTCCGCGTGAGGGCGTACATCCTGGGATGAGGTCACACGCTTCGTGAGCACGGCACAATACTATATAGGTACATATATCCAATAAGAGCACACTACACGGTCAAGCACAAGAGCGCGTCAAACGTGCTTTGCAAATGCGCTTATACAAAACAATGATTGCGGAGAACGTGATGCTGGGAAGGTTGGAAACTTCAAAATATTATTTAACAGTTTTCTCTTTTTTCTAGTTTTGTATTTGGCCTAAACCTTGATAGGTTTAGGTCGTGGCGCCTCGAAAGACGTAAACAAGCCAATTTGCGTCAATGGACGAGTCGCTGAAATTTTTATTATGTTACATTCAGCTTTATCAATTGTGGATGAAAATAAGCTCCACCAAACAATGTTCTTTACTCATCATCATCGGTACAGCTTACTATTGGTCCACTGTTGGTCATAAGTCTCCTCAATGGCGCGCCATTTTTCCCGTTGTTCTGCCTTCCGCTTCCAGCCACCACCGGCTACTTCCATCAGATCATCGGGCTGGAGGGCGTCCCACGCTGCGTCTACCGATTCGCGTACTGCACTCTACGACAAGTCTGCTCCATCGGCCGTCGGTCCTACGACAGACGTGACCAGCCCACTGCTACTTCACTTGCTGATTCTGCGAGAAATTTCGATGACTTTAGTTCTCCCCCGGATTTCCTCGTCGGGAATTCTATCCTTTAGAGAAACTCCAAGCATTGCTCGCTCCATTAACCACTGAACTACTCTGAACTTGTGAACTAGCCCCGCTGTAAGTGTCCACGTCTCGGCAGCATAAGTCATAACAGGCAGGACAGACACACTGGTCAAAGACTTTCGTCTTCAAAACTTGCGGTATAGGCGACGAGAAGACTCAACGAAGCTTAACAAATGCTGCCTACCCCAAACGCACCCTTCAGCTTCCATCTCTAAGTTGGTTCGGCCAAGTTGGATCATCTGTCGAAGGTAGACGTGTTCCTGGACCACTTCGAGCAAGTTGCCATCAACGGTAGGTAATCGGCCTCAGCACGACGTGTTGGTTGAACATAACCTTCGTTTTGTCCAAGTTCATCCCGAGGCCCACTCGTCTTGAGGATTCATTTAGGGAGTGCAACATTTCGCTGAGTTCTTCCAGACTCTGCCATAATAACGATGTAGTCGGCAAACCGGAGATGTGTGATGTACCTACCGTTTATGTTCCCCGTCCAGTCAAGTCCAATGTTTTGAAGACGTCCTCCAGCGCGTTGGTGAATAGTTTTGGAGATATAACATCACCTTGTCTCATTCCTCTGAGCGCCTGGATTACTTTCGTGTTTTGGTTCTGTTCTTGGACGGTCATTATAGCGGCGTTGTAAAGACACCGCAGCACCTCGATACATCGCCAGTCTATACGGCATCACTGCAGAGAATCTAGTACGGCCAAGGTTCCGATGGAGTCGAAGGCTTTTTCGTAGTCCACGAATGCCATACACAGCGGCTGATTATACTCATGGGTTTGTTGTACATTCTGCCGTACAGTATGGATATGGTCCACGGTGCTGAAGCCTTTGCGAAACCCAGCCTGCTCTTGCGGCTGAAACTTGTCGAATCTTCCTGCGAGACGATTCGTGAAGACCCTTGAAAACAACTTGTAGACGTGATTCAGAAATGATATCGGCCGGTAGTTCGTTAGAAGAGTTTTGTCTCCTTTTTTAAAAAACAATGCCACCACACTTCCGCTCCACACCCCCGGTGTATTACCGCTGTGGATGACGGAATTATATAGCTTTCCTAGCTCTCCAAGGACAGGAGTCCCACCTTTTAAACCGCATTTAAAAGCTCAGTCTTAATGCCTTCATCGTCCGGAGTGCTTTGGTCAACGTCCGGGATATCCTCGGTGAAATGGCACGTCTTCGGCAGTGGCGGCGGTAGGCGTCGGCCATGTCGGCGACCGCCGACGGCCTCGCGCCTATAGGAGCCTCGCAAAAAAGTTTTTCATCATCATCATCATCAGCTGGAAGACGTCCGCTGTTGAACAAAGGCCTCCCCCATAGAAAGCCACAATGAGCGGAAACCTGCCGCTTGCATCCATCAATCCATCAAAAAGTTTTTCAAGTTATGACAAGTTATCCCTATTTATTCCCGTATTTCCAATAAAAGGGTTCCCTCTATCTGGCAGAATCTTGATACTCCGAAATTTATTTAGCATAACACACTTAGCATAATTTTCTTTTAACAAATATTTGAAGGCATAAAAACTATGTAACATTATTATTCGGATATATTATATCCGAATTTACAATAATTGCATACTTTTAAGATTGCAGAATTTTATTTAGCATAATTTACCCTTGACTCTACACTCGAAGTTGTAGACGATTATGTCTACCTGGTACAAACGGTCCAGTTAGGTAGGTCTAACTCCGAGAAAGAGGTCAATCGTCGAATCCGACTCGGCTAGTCAGCGTTCGGGAAGTTGCGTGGTATCTTCTCGTCCAACTTACCGCAGCGCCTCAAGACGAAAGTCTATGACCAGTGTGTGTTGCCGCCAGTGATTACATACGGGACCGATACGTCGCTCACAATGGGCCTCATCAGAAGGCTTAAAGTCACCCAAAGGGCATGGAGAGGGCTATGCTCGGAGTTTCCTTGCGTGATAAAATCAGAAATGAGGAGATCCGCAAGAGAACCAAGTTCACCGACGTAGCCCGAAGAATTGCCAAACTTAAGTGGCAGTGGGAGGGCACATTGCTCGCAGAACGGATGGCCGATGGGGCCGAAAAGTTCTGGAGTGCTGCGTTGGAAGGCCTCCCACTAGGTGTACCGATGACCTGGTTGCGGGGATGGATGCGAGTCGCACGGTACCGGTCAATGTGGCGACACTTGGGGGAGGCCTATGTCCAGCAGTGGACGTCTTTCGGCTGAAATTATGATGATGATGAAATACCCTTGGCAAAGGAATTTAGAGCGACGATTATTTGATACAATTTCACTTGCATTTTATTCAGACTACGGAGATTTTTCAGAATTTCATAATTTTAATTCGCATAGTAGCGCACCCAATAAATAAGTGTTTTTACAAATTGCGAAAGAAAATCACCTAATGTCCAAGGGTCAGTCAACGTTGTCATCTGAATTTGTGCAAGAGCGAGCGCAGTGAACTTGGAACTTGTGACAACCCGACAGGTTAGGTTTGAACGGGACGGCGAAGTTTGAAAGACCCCGCCATCATGATTTGAAAATCTAAGAGTGAAGATGAGTCTGACCAGTAAATTTTCTGAGTTATGATAGTTCTGCATTTTAGTGACTATCGATATTTAATGTATGCCAAAAGACAACTCTGACTGTGAACTTTCCGCAACATAATGGTTATAGTTATCAATTATTATGCATATGAAAGCATAAACATGATTCTAAGTTACAAAATTATTTGTAATTATTTTGAATGTACTACTGTGACAAGTACTACTGACAAGTACTACTGTACTTGAGTGTACTACTGTGTCAAGAAAGTACCGGGAATTATTCAATAAAAAATAAAATATGTATTAAATCTTTAAATTTATTGTATCGCCTTTGGAGTAGGTCCCTTCCGTAATACTAATAATACACTAGTCTCCAACGAATAACTTAATAATCAAAACATTTTTTTGGGCGCATTTTTTGGAATCGACTTCAGTACTTGCCGCGAACTACTCGCAAATCTTTTTTCAGTTAAAATTTCACATCTTGTTGACTGGTTTGCATGTCAAACTCGTAAACTTGTGCTTTTCATGCCAAAACAATCGTTTAAAACGGTACGAAATGATTCTTTTGACACAGAAACAGCAGCTATATAGCTCTCCTAGACTAGAACTAGAACGACGGTTTTCAGTCACCATTTCCTTTATTATAGCGATGTTAGTTCAGTGAAAGACGTTGATGGCCGACCAGAACGAAACAAATCTTACACCAACCACATCTTGACCACATTTAAATGAACATTCATACGCACGTGTTTTTGATAAAGTCGATTCACTGAAAGCCTTATGTAATATATTCAGTGCTTCCGCGCATGAAATTCTATTTGCAATGCAACATTTACGACGAATTATTTGTTCTATATTTTTAACTTCGCAAAACACAGTTGACATAAACTGACAAAATGGCGCACAGTGACAGTGACCAGTGACGACCGAACTCCGCGTGAGTAAAGAGGACAGTTGTGCCAACTTGGCGTCAAAATTAATTTAGACAATCCCTATAAATGAGCTTTTTAAATGATTCATTCCCGAGAGTTTCTTAACAAAATGTATTATAAATAAGTGTCTGCCAAATGATTTTCTGCGAAATTAAGTTTATGATATCCGCTGTTATGCAAAATAATATTTTGATATAAAAAGTTCTGCTATAAAAGGGTAGACCCCCCTGTAGTAGTATTTTTCTACAGTTGTCTGGCAATATTATGAAAGTAAAATATTTTCCCGCGCGCGATATTCGGGGAACCCCCGAATCAATAATTCGAATGAACTAGAAAGAGATTATTTCTATTTAAAGGGGCCTCGCAAAGAATTTTTTGCCGACGTCTACTTTTCATCTAGCGCCGCCACTGGACTCTTCGGTACCATGGGAAACAGGCCTCCATCACCGCTTGTGATTTGTACAGCTGTCCATATAATTTTTCAACTTTCACCGAGATCTCTGGTTTGCAGGTGACTATTCCACCGTCTGCCGTTTTAAGTTTCCCCAGAGGACTCTTCCCGAACTGACGCAAAAAGACTTTCGACCCCCTGTTCTGCTCAATTGCGGCCTCTACGTCGCTTGTATTGGAGCGTCTCAGATCCCGTCTAATCGTTTTTCGCACCAATTCATTCAGAGCTCTGACATCTGACAAGTTGACTGACATTTACCAAGTTGTTGGTAATCTTGTGAATAACGCCCGAAGTTTTCAGCGAGTCGAATCGGGTTTGCAGTTCTATATAAACTGTTCAGATCGTACTGTTGCTGTTGCTACTACTAGCTGACTTCCACTGTTGCTAATGAGAGATTACCTTCACAGAAGTAAAAAAAAAAAGGTTTCCTGACTCCAGGGTCATCATGTCCTCGCCCTGTCTACGGACCTCTGACAACCCTAGTATATAAGAATAAGCCAATAAGCCAATTTATACGTCCAAATTCTACTTGGACCATCGCACGATGAGGTTGGACCATCAAATAAATAATTGTTTGTTGGCTCTTTTACTTTATTGTATGTACCTCGTAATGTTATGCTTATGATCCAAGGGTCGTCGCATCGGTGAACTAGTGGTTCACCGATTTTCAGTATTGTTGGTGGGTAGGTACTACACCCACTAAAAATGAAGATATCTTAGAATTGGCTTATCCGATCTTCATCATACATACTAAGAACCTACTCGCCAAAATCAGATACCAAATAAAAAAAACCGCGTCCAAATCATTCCCATCCGTTTGGGAGCTCCCAAACGGATGGGAATGATTTGGGCGCGGTTGGAGGTCACAGAAAAATTTTGTTTACGGATGAGAAAATCTCTACAATTGAGCAACATTTTAACAAACAAAATGACCGTATTTATGCTCAAAGCTCTAAGAAAGCTTCCCAATTAGTCGATAGAGTGCAACGTGGGCATTATCCGACTTCAGTGATGGTTTGGTAGGATGTTAGCTATGAAGGAGTGACTGACCCATATTTTTGTGAAAAAGGTATCAAAACATCGGCACAAGTGTATCAAGATACCATTCTTGAGAAAGTAGTTAAGCCCCTTAACAACACCATGTTCAGTAACCAAGTATGGTCCTTCCAACAAGACTCGGCGCCGGGTCATAAAGCTCGGTCCACGCAGTCTTGGTTGGAAGTGAACGTTTGGGACTTCATCAGAACTGAAGACTGGCCGTCGTCTAGTCCCGATCTTAATCCGCTGGATTATGATTTATGGTCAGTTTTAGAGAGTACGGCTTGCTCTAAACGCCATGATAATTTGGAGTCCCTAAAACAATCCATACGATTGGCAGTGAAGAATTTTCCCATGGAAAGAGTGGTGCTTCTATTGATAACTGGCCTCAACGTTTAAAGGACTGTATTGTAGCCAATGGAGACCACTTCGAATAAGCTTTTTATATTTTAAATTGTTTTATATTTATGTATTAAACTAACACACTGTAAAAGTAATAAATATTATTTGCAATAAAAAACAATTTTATTTCTTCGTGACAATATTTATGGCAAGACTAGGTTTAATGCATATGTGCGCAGCAGATTAGAATTTAATGCGGTAATATGGGATCCTCACCAAAAGATGTATGAGCTCATGGTGGTGGTTTTCCAGATATCTTTATAAACATATGGATATTACCCATTCCTGTACCCTTCCATGTTCGTATCAGGGATGGTAGGTCTTGATACCTTGCAACTTAAGGGGAAGTTAGTACACATAATGCACTATTTTCTGTTGATGGTTAATGCAGTAGATAATCCATCGGCGTCCTTATGGTGTCGGACGTAAAGAATAGCACCATCCCATATCTTCCCGTGGGTGTCGACTAAGGGACGTACCAGAGAATGGGCAGCAGCGTTCCCTGTGCATTTGTAACAACCATACTGCGATCGCCAACCCGCCTGCCAAGCGTGACAATTATGGCAAGACCCCCCTTGGGGGAGGCCTATGTTCAGCAGTGGACGTCTTTCGGCTGAAATGATGATGATGAATCCATCGGCGCGGGAGTGTATTAATTTCTATGTACCCGACCAATATATGCGTGGCATAGGACGACGGCGTCACCAGCTTGCCATTCACCGGCCTGTCCATAATCATGACGCGGTCCACACCCCTGTAAGGGTCCGACAGCGAGAGCAATAGTTTTAATTCATATTTTTTTACAATATGATCCAGATGCTGACATATTTTTTAACACATTAAATAGTATATCCAAAAAGAGAATGTTATATTTAAAGAATACTGTGTGAATTTCACACAGTTCGTTCACACTCATTTCACACTGTGAAATGTCCTGTGAGTGATGTGTCTGTGTATTATTATTAATATGTTCTATTATTAATATAAGTACTAATTGCCATAATTTTTGACATCTCATTCAATTTGATTTCTAATTTTGTTAATTTTGCTATAGTTATTGTTATAGTTATACATTTAACATAGATATGATACTAAATTTTGTTTTTTCTGAATTTATTGAATACCAAAAACTGACAAGACATAAGCGTTTTGGTGTAAACTGTAAGCTTATTGTTATGAATAAATAAATAATAAATAAGTAAGAACTACGAAACAGTGGCTGTCAGTCGCCATTTCATTCTGAAGCTTTTCGTTAAACTAATCACTTTTAACATCCATTTTTACTGCGGGGTTTTAAAAATATTATAAATGCTGGAAGAAATTCTTTAGGTACCCAAGAGTATAAGAATTAGAAATTCAATTTCTCCAAACATCTTATATTTTATTTTATACAAGTCCTGCCATGATCCTTTGGATTTTGACGAGAACAATGTACTTAATATATCTGTGTTTACCATCAACACTAAAAGAAGATTGATAATAAATAAATTAATGGTGAGTTTTGATTTTGGTTAAATGGAGTTCTTATTCGTAACTGCAAGACACTATTTTATTTATTTGCCTTCGCAATGACTACTTTTTCATAGGTATCTCAGTTTTACATCTCATAAATGAGTAATCTATATGGTGAATTCCTAGTCAAACATAATCTAAACTATCAAACTATAGATAAAAATTATTACTGATTTAGATTTTCCCTATGGGCAAAGATGATATGCAAAACATTTGTTAGTAAATTATTGTATATACAGGCCACTTAAATATAACCATTTTGAATTACATTAAAAAACAGCATACCCAAAATTGAATATTATATAGGTATAATGATATGTTCCAAAGGATATTATTGTACTAAGGTAAGTGAGTATAGAAATCCCTAACTGTAGCTTAAATATTTCCAGAAATATGCAATTAACATTAAATTATATACAATTACATATTTTTATTTAATTTATTATCTTCAATCTTTCTGTAAAGCTGATAACACAAAATAAATAGTTAGCATGTACAATATTGTAACACTTTCTGACAATAATGGGGTACAAGTGTAATGTCATTCACTTTCTACATTAGTTGCAGTCTGCACTATGTGACATAAAATATATTAAAATAATTAGAATCAATGTTGGTAATAGAACTAAGTATTGTAATATGGTCAAAATGTATCATTTTGTCTTAACTTTAACCTGAGCCATCCATGAATTGTAAGTTTGTAACCAACTGATTATGCTAATATTTGATGCTCTTGCAATATGAACTTAGTGACATCTTCATAGTAATTATAAAAATATGGAAAACACAAAAGCTATGGTAGAGTAAAAACCTTTCGAATCAGAATGGTCCTCGATTATGACGAGAAGACAAGATCATTTTATTAATTAAGTATTATAATAAATTGCGCCTAATTATTAAATAATATTATTTCATGGAATCCTCAGAATTTGTTACATTGTAACGTGCAGCAACTATTTATACCTATTACAACAAATTACCTACGAAGGATGACTGTGATCTTGCCCTTCTCCTGACAAAAGGAAAGGTTACAGTTGTCTAACGATTTTTATAAATTGTATTTGTACTCATATACCATAAAACATGATTAAAATACCTTAAACTTCAGATAAACATGTAAATATGAATACTCAGTTTGAACCCGAAAATGATTAAGAAATTGGCGCGAATTAAGTACAATCCCCTACGTAAAATTACAAACAAATTTCAAATAATTATAGCTTGATTTTACCTGATCTCTGCATATTGAAAATGCTAGGAATACACTTTTCAAACCAAAAACATTTCTTGTTACACCAATTCAACACACTCTTCAACGAACTGTCAACAATCCTCTCACCCGCCCATGGACCGCGTAGAAATTGATTTTTGAAGTTTGTTGCCACTAGTAAAATATTTAAAAATGCAATAAAGTAGGGAGTGCTAGCTACAGACAAGCAGAGCGCCAACCAACCCGCGACTGGCCGCGACACAACAAAACTTTAGATGGCTTTTCCATTGACATGATCAAAAATCAAGATGTATAGTCTGGTTCTAGGTTTTTAAACTTTGTTTTTGAAGTAATACTTCTCTATAGACGGGGGCAAATTTGAATTTTTTCGTCATGAAAAAGCGTTACGGCTGCGTTGAGGGGGTAGACGAAATATTGCGTAGTGAGAGGCGGCAGCGGCCTGTCCGTTGAAGTTTCACATCTACTGTGTCCCAGCACACATTTCGATTTTTTGGTTTTGTTATTAGGCTTATTGGGTTCAAGGGACTGTAATCAGGTAAAAATAGACACCAACAATTTAGGAATCTTACTGCCAAACTTTTCCGCTAGAGGCGCCACCGAACTATAACGTAATAACGTAGTACTATTAAGTATTCTGTGCTATAACGCAAACTTTGAGCATAGAACGTAAACAAAGTGACATGATAATACTTTTTGTCTGTGCATCAAAATTATATTTGTATTTTACATATTTTATCTATATTTTTATATCATAATTTTGGAGGAGCTCGTGGCTAAGTAAAAGCCGTACAGATCGACCGGTCAAAGCTAGCCGCGGTCGGTCTGTGAATGGGTGACCATCCCTATCGAGTTTCCTCCGTGCCTCGGAAAGCATGTAAAGCCGTTGGTCCCGGCTGTCATTTGTTGATCTTTGGCAGTCGTTAGTCAGAAGCCAGAAAGTCTGATAACCAGTCTTACCAAGGGGTATCGTATTACCCAGTAACTGGGTTGTGGAGGTCCGATAGGCAGTCGCTCCATGTAAAACACTGGTATTCACCTGCACCCGGTTAGACTGGAAGCCGACCCTAATATAGTTGGGAAAAGGCTAGGCAGATGATGATATCATAATTTTCCTCTTTCTTGGGATATATCTCACTTGATACTATAACAAAGAGATAATAATCACACCACATTAAAATCCATTGCGTAGAGAAGATTTAACCGTACAGACGGCGGTGCGGGCTGCACAAACGATTAGTGGACTAGCTGGTGCCCGCGACTTCGTTCCCGGTGTTTACTTGCGAGAGCCATTAAACCTGCTTAATGCTCCGGCCCTGTCGCAAAATCCGTTCTTAGCGGACGTTTACTACCTATAAACTGTCAAATTTCATCTTTATACTTATGTCAAGTGGTTTTTGATATTTGGTGATGAGTAAGAGCCCTGCCTCATTAGGATGCCATAATCTAGCATCCGAACGTCGCCAAGTCGAGTAGCCATGGCATGGCGTCTCGACAAGTCGACAGTCAGTTCGTTTACGTCATCGGGAATGGATGTAGAAGAAATCGCACTTCTTTGTTATCTACGTCGCAGAAAAATGGAAAAAGAAAAGAAGAAAAAAGGAAACTATGGGTTCATCCTTTTATATCAGATAGAACCAAGAAGCTTATAGGTAAAAGTGGAGGCAACACTCTAAATACCTAAATGAAGCCAACTGTGGGCAGATGCTCTCTTTCTGAATGCATACATAAGATAAAGAAAACACATATCACTGTCTCGTTCTTATGTATGCATTCAGAAAGAGAGCATCAGCCCACATTTGGTTTCAAGCTTTTGTTTTAAGTGTTGGCTCCATTTATATCTATATCTTCATGGATAGAACTTAACCAAAGTGGTGTTTTTTACTAAGTATGTGGAGATTTACGAAAATATCCTGATTTATTATTTTTTATTACTATTAGGTTCAGTTTAATCGTGTACATTACAGTGGCAACGTCGCCAGGCCGCCATAGTATCCAGACGCCACGTAGGGAGCTGTAGCTCGTGGTCACGCTTCCAGCTTGGCGACGTCGCCAAACCGTCGCTAAGTGAGTTAGGTACCATACATTTCAATATTAACTGCTTGGATACGTAGCCGGCGACGTCGCCATGGCGTCTTGGTGAGGCAGAGCTCTAAGTGACTGACCTTTCGCTTATAGATATTTAGAAGATTAGGACTGGTGAAAACAAAAATATTTTTCTCCTTTGGCAACACTGCCACTCAAATTCATTTTCAGTTTTTTTTTTATAAAATAAGTTGATGTCGTTGATGAGATTGAGGGATTGAGATGACATAGTGAATATTGACTGACATTTGTTTTGTTTTGTCAATGTTTTCAATTTTATTTTATGAAAGGAGATGTTTCATTTTTGTATGAGAATCCGGCCATAACATGTACCTTTTAGGAAAGGTAGGAAACTAACATCTGAAAAGAATAAAGTAACATTTTTTTCGTAATATCAAATGTTTTTTATGTACATAATAAAAAATTAAAAGCGGTTGACGTTTGCCGTGAGAGTTTTGACAGCAATGAGGTTGCAGATATGACGTTTGTCTAACTTTCAAATTGATATTTAACTGACACTGACGTGACACTCAGTTATGTTAATGTCAAAATAAAATGTCATTATGAATTTTTCGTTCAGAAGTACTCTTCAGAAAAGTAGAATACATATTTTTTTAACGATAAAATCAACACACTTGCTTATATTTATTCGAATAAATGTTCAAAAGAGTAATAATGATTGTTAATAGTACAAGAACACATACCTTTCGAATATAACGTCTACGTGATATAATTTTTTGATGTGACATGATTTCAGAACGAAAGCAGGCTATGCAAACTATGAGACGCCATGTTGAATAAAATACGGCAATAATTGAAGAACTATTGCTTTTTGTACATAACAAATCAGGCTTAAATTCACGAAAGAATATTTTTCCTCAATTCTTGGTATTTTTGTCTCTTTTTCGATAAATGTACATCTGATGGCCAAAAATAAAACATGTCCTTTAAGCCATGTCGTACATCAATCTTTGAATTTAAATATTTAATGAAATTTAGTCATCTGTGTCGCACGAGTTATACGCAATTATATTTTTTTGTAAACAATCGCAATTTTAGCTGTGTAGGCTACACAGCAAAAATTGCAATTGTTTAGTTTTTCGAACATAGCTCGAAAATACACAACTTACAGAAAGGCAGTTCAGGATTACTAATCTCATTTCCAACAAAATAAATTTTAGCTTTTTATCATGAGTATTTTTAACAAAATTAAATTAAATCCTGTTACTTCTAATATGTTTGTTCAAAGAATTTATAACTACAGGAAAATGAATGTTAAGAATGGTGCTAAAATAATATTACTAAAGGTAAATCTTCATTGCTGCGACATAATATTATATAGTAAGCAAGTATAAAGTACCTATACTTAACTTCTAATATTTTATGTTTTCAGACTGACACTTTCCCTAAAAACATATGTGTATTATGTACAACATTAGCATTTGCATTATGGCCTATAAATAGAAAAGATGATGCTGAAAATGTACCAAAAGATAATGTTTTGCCACATATAGAAGATGCAGATAAATTATATGAAAATGGCTTTTATGAAGAATGCTATAATTTACTGTCTGAGTATCAGGTAACATAGGCAGATGAATTAATAAATCTGGATATCATTGAATACAGTTAGACCATAATAATCTTTTTAGTAATTCCTGCCATTTATTTATTTATTATTCAGAAAGCTTATAGATCAGAGATTAAGATCTACAGTAAATAATGTACAGTAGGTGCTATCATTTGCTATTTTACAGCTGCCACATCTAAGATTATTATTGATTATATTGTGCTTCAGCTGCATCCCAAGAAATCCCAAGGCTATAATTATTACAGCACCTGAAATAATTATTTTTTTCAGGATACCACCAATGTAGAAGTACAGTGGCGTATATGTCGAGCTTTATATAACATGTCAAAAGATACAAAGTATGATAAAGCATACAAGAACAAACTTATTGTCCAAGCATATAATATAATATTAAAACTGCTAAATGAAACTCAGGACCATTATGCTGTACACAAGTGGTACGCTTTACTGTTGGATGCAAAAAGTTCACTTGATGGTGTGAAAGAGCGAATAAAACAATTAGAAAATGTTAAAAAGCATATGGATGTATGTGATTGTTACAGATAATTGTCTTTAATTATTGTACTCATTGTTGTTCTAAATAAAACTATACCTACATAGTGAAATTTTATTTTCAGATGGCAGTTTCACTAAATCCTAATGATGCTACAATTTTGCACATGTTGGGTGAATGGTGCTTTCAGATTACAGAGATGCCATGGCATCAAAGGAAAATAGCTGAAGTGTTTTTTGCTTCTCCACCATATTCTACATATGAAGATGCACTTGAATACTTCTTGAAAGCAGAAGCAGTACAGCCCAGATTCTACAGTATAAACTTGTTAAGACTCGGCAACTGCTACCTTAAACTGAAAAAGGAAGATCAAGCTAAATATTATTTAAAATTAGCTGCAAGTTATCCAGCTAAATCAAATGATGATCACCGTGCAAACACTCAAGCTGCAGAGTTGTTAAAAAAACTTAAACATTGTTAAACTTAAGTATAATCTATGTCATTAAAAACAACAAAAAAAAACTCACATTTTCCATGACATACTCATACACAGGATAGTATTTTTCGGTAGGTATTTTAAATTAAACTTAAACTAATTAATTTTAGTGCTTCTTCTTACGTCAAACGAATATTACAATACCGATCATGTTGTGTTCCGAAGTACAGTAGAATGCCGTTATTGCGCTCGCGTGATGCGAACTTGACGCGAGCGTGTCTGACAGCGGTAGAGAATACGAAAAGTGTTGTTTTGATCGAAACTTAACTGCAACTGCACTGCAACAGCACTTCTTTAGTTACGTGAATTAGCCCACAGAGCCCGCAACGAACCAGTAACCTTTTGGCTGACACGAGCGACTTAAGTATGCCACTACATAGTGCTGTCGATGTGCAAGCCAAGATCCTTTACATCAGTGCTAAACGGAACGACCGTACCATCAAAAAGAACTGGTGGCAAGGTTGTACTATCCAGCTTGCTCAGCCTGCGAGAACTCCCAACGATGATAGCCTGACATTTATTCGAATTTACTGCCACACCAAATTTACCGCCACACCAAATTTACCGTACCAGGCTTTTATGGCCATCAGGTCTCTATTTAGCTTGTCGGTTATATCTCGCATTTCGTCAACCATCCCCTGACAGTACAACTGCAAGTCATCAAATAAAAATGGAAAACAGAAGAGGAGAAAGAATACCGCCTTGAGGAACACCAGTTTCCAAATCACCCCAACATGGCAAGGAATCCCCAACATGAACTGACTGCTGACGCTCCTGAAGGTAAGAGGAGAACCATTCCAGTGCTCCGGGAGAGACCATAACATGGGATAAAATTGCCAATAGGATGTCGTGACTAACGGTATTAAAGGCATACACGTGGTGCGGCGGTATTACATATCATGGAGCAAAAATTATTATGCGAGATACTCCTATTGAATTTTTTGGTGTGAAAAATAGTGTTCATGGTAGCGCGCAATTTAACGCACGCAAAACGCTGTGTTAATGACTGCATAAAACATTTACAGTTTACATATATTTATAGTTTATAATTAAGTTTAAAACCTCAGTTATGTAATATCAAAATCTATTTTCATAAAAAAATGTAGGTAGGTAGGACTAAAGAATTTGTATCGGTCGGCTTCAATGTATAATTACACCCTTGGTATCTAACCAAGGGTGTAATTATACATTGAAGCTTATTTAGAAGCTCAGATTATGAAACAAAAGGCAGATAAACCGTGCGGAACACCGAGAGTGAAGCCAAAAAAGCAAATACAAATTCAAAAGCGAATAGCCTGCAACGCACTTCGAGCTGTAGGTACTAACACGAGACAGAATCGCACGAAACGCTGCATCGTTAATAAGTACAATTAAAAATACAAATACCTACAAATTCACGAGATTGTAGGTATTCGCTTTTGAATTTGTATTTGCTTTTTTGGATTGACTGTCTCCCGCGCGGTCTATCTGCATTCTGTTTCATAATCTGAGTTTAGAAGGTATAACTTGGAGCTTAATAAAATAATAACCCATCCTCTAAGAGGCAATTTGTTTTTGAAATAATGTTGGGGTTTTTGTAGTGCATTATTTAAGCAATAAAAATTAACATTGAAGGTGTTAAAACAACTAATTTTAACCTTAGCAAAAATGTGCCGTCGTTTCGGCCCCAGCTACGATTTCATCCAAATAATTGAAGATGAAAACTTCAAACTTCAACTACTTAATACGAGTTAACATGGTCAAAGAGCATTAGCTCTAATGCCGGCACTTCACATGGCGTATTTGTCCAAATATTTGCCTTATTCGGATAATGCAAAATTGACTTTATTTCAATAACTGTAGGGTGAATTTTCTATTATCCAAATAAGGCGAATATTTGCACAACTAAGCCATGTGAAGTGCCGGCATAAGGTAATTAAAAGCAATATTGTTATATGAGCTCTAGTTGTTTTCTTCGGTCTTTATTGCGCGGCTAGTGTGCGGTGACTGACGGTAAAATCCCTTGCTATGCCGTTCCGGTCTGCGTAGGCCTTAAGCGCGCTAAAACCCTGTGACGTACCGCCACCCGTGCGATAGCACACACGCAGCCCGAATGTTCGGGACGATAGCCGATAATGGCCGGTCACATCTGGATGTATCGTGTCATGGCGCGAAGCATCGTGACGATACACACAGATGAGGATTAAGCATTACCTACTCTCGCGAATATTTTTTTTATTGCAATACAACTAGCTGGACTGAAAATTATTTAAAGTACCTATGTTGCATTTTCGCGGGCTACCTTGGCGCTTTTACCTTAAAATATGTAATTTAATTTCCGTCTGGATCTATCAAAAGCACAGAGTATAAAATATATGCGTTAAAACACTAAGAAACCGGGCAGTCTTTTTAACTTATCGTCTGTGTGATGTGACAGGACTTCTCAAATATATGTAAGAAGTTACCATGGACTTAATGAAGATACATATTATTATTATTATAATATTTGCACAAATACGCCGTGTGAAGTGCCGATATTATATTTATATGCACTACTACCTGCACAAAAGGAACCAGAAAAATAATTTATTTTTATTTTAATTGTTACATCGTCTGAATTTTTTATTACCAATCAACCAGTTAATGAGCTGAAAATAGCAAAAACGTAAGAAAATTCGCAGGCCATCCCACCTAAATGATGATTCACGCTACACCGTGTCGCGACCGGTCCGGGCCTTGGCCGGGACAGTGATTCATGTTACACCGGGCTGTTTGGGTGTATTATTTGCACGACTATATCTGTGTTATGTGGTTTTTGTCAGCTAGTGATATCATCTGTCGATAGACTTGACGCTTAAGTAATTTTACTCTATACGAGATAAAATCTATAAATATGTTATTGAGACAGTCTAGGCATAAAGCAGTCTGAAAATGTAAGTTTTACTTCATAAAATAACAAAACAAATTTTTAAATTCAATTCAAAGTTTTCAGTATTTTTGATCTGTGTAAACAAAAAATGATCAACTGTTAGTCAACCGATTGGCGTAATATAGGTTTTTTATTTTTAAATGATATACAATTATCATATTTAATATGAGCTCATTTGATACAAAACGAACTGACGTCATTTACGCTGAGCAATATGGCGTCCAGTAAAAGGCGTTTTCGTCAAACTACGCGCGAAATTTGATAATTTAAAATTTAGGTGCATTTTTATGGCACTTATCGATTGAATAAAAATGTTGTGTTTTTTTTGGTGGCATATTAGCACTACAGAATTTCATTGAGACACTTTTCAAAAATGGGTGTAATACCCTATTGCCATCGATGACGAAGTATTGGAAAAACGAAGCGAAACTACTAAAAGAAGATGGGGTACATCCAACCTGAAGAAAGCGAGAAGCAGAAGGAGAATTTGCTTTAGACTTGCGCTTAGTTTAGTAAAATCTTATTTGATTAATAGGCAGCAGCAAGTCCAAATAAATGGGGTGAATTCACATGGGTTTAAAGGTAGAAATGGGGGTTCCACAAGGTTCAATTTTGGGTCCTTTCCTCTTTTTAGTGTATATTAATGATCTTCTTCATCTGTTGCTGATGACACTTCTTTAATATTTAAGATAGACAGACGAGCCCAGAACCTAGACCACGTAAATAGCGCCTTACTGCAAGTCCAAAATTGGTTCACGGCGAATAATTTAGTATTGAATGAAAAAAAAACGAAGTGCATCAGATTTTCTTTACCAAATGTCAAAAGTAATGACTGTGACATAGTATTGAATAATGAGAAGCTGGAATTCGTTGATAAAACTGTTTTCCTGGGGATCACGCTCGACTCAAGGCTACAATGGGGTCCTCATTTAACATCTCTCGCTGGACGGCTAAGCTCGGCAGCATATGCTGTCAGAAAAATCCGGCAATTTACTGATGTGGATACCGCGAGACTGGTCTACTTTAGTTATTTTCATAGTATAATGTCTTACGGTATTTTACTGTGGGGACGAGCTGCAGACATCGAGTCTATTTTTATTCTGCAGAAAAGAGCCATCAGAGCCATTTACAATCTCCGTATGCGCGATTCTCTAAGGGAACTGTTTAAGGAAATTAACATAATGACGGTACCTTGTCAATACATCTATGAAAACATAATGTACGCTAGAAAAAATCTGCATCTTTTTAGTAAAAGGGGTGAAAGACATAATTATAACACTAGAAATAGGGACCAACTAGTTCAGCCGAGTTTCAGACTGGCTAAAGTAGATACTTCTTTCATGGGGTACTGTTTAAAATGTTACAATAAAATACCTCCCCACATTGTTCAACTAAATGAGACAAAATTTAAGTCTTATATAAAACGCACACTATGCAGCCGAGCATATTATTCATTGGGTGAATACATCACTGATAAAAATGCTTGGCTGGATGCTGGTCTAGCTCCACAGCCATAAGGGTTCATAGATTCATTGATTAGCATTTTTAATTATTTTTGGAGCTGCTGAAGATATAGATCTACATTATCTTTGCATTGTATAAACTCAATGTGTTAGTATTATATAAATTTTTCATAGCACATACATGTGAGCACTATGTTATTTAAAGCTACCATTTACGAGGTATGTCTTTCATTGACTTGAATGTGCCCTGGCGGTTGGGAGTATGTCATGCTCACTGGAATGTCTCGCTGACGGTGGCGCGCGTGTTGGATCATTCGGTTCCCTTCAAAATGGTTGAGTCGAATGATGCCGATCCGTGCGTCATGTTCGTGAACGGGCGCCGTTAGTTGGGACTGGTCATCTCTTAGCTGCCTCGGTTATTCTAATTTTATTTTGAATTGTTTATTATGATTATATTTTTATCTAAACCTCTTTTAACGTACACGACTTGTTACATTGTTCTCACATTGTACCCTAGATTCAATATGAATGATGTAACCGAAATTTGTAACATATTATTGATTTTAAAAGAGTGTTGTTCATGGAGTTTCTTGCTCGTTCTTCTCCATAGAAACCTACTGTTTGGAACGAGCAACTAGCTTCAACTTTCTGACTGACTGACTCTGACAATTCAAAAGTACCTGTAAATGGTTTATTTGAAATAAATGATTTTGAGTTTGAGTTGAGTTTGAGTTTACTTTACAAAGAATTAATAGATGACGAGAGCAAGTTTTATGGTTATTTTAGAATGTCTGGAATGGTTTTCCAAATAATATTTTTGTATTTTTTATCTAAATACTTAGAATGGCTCATGCCGTAAATCACAGGGTACTTGCGCACACATTGTAATAATTTTTTATCGTCCATTTTATTCGACGTTCACTGCTCTGCGGGCGCCCGCCCGGGCTCATAATATGTTCATGTTACAACGTGTCGGGGCCGGACCGTGCCGGAGCCGGGAAACAATACCCACCGACATTTCAACGCCGTGCCCCGGCCGAGTCCCGGCGGCGCACGGCCGAGCATGGAGCAGGTCAGACATGAATCACTTCATACAAAAAGTATACCATAATGTTTGACCGTGCCCCGCCCGGGGCACGGCCCTGTCGCGATACGGTGTAGCGTGAATCATCCTTTACGCTCTCTCCGGGCTTATTTATTACACTATACAATTTGTAGAAAATCTATTTAGAAACCAAAGTTGTTAACTAGTGATCTACACGAAATTGAATTCTAAACTGGACCTGTTTAGAATTCAATTTAGTAAACCATCAATTTACACTAAATCGAATCCAATCTGTTCTAACTGCGATTGCACCTGCCGATTTCCTAAATAGATTTTCTACAAATTGTATAGTGTAATAAGCCTTTATGGGTTAAAAAATGGCAATATTAATTCTGTCATTCAAGTTCATTCAAGATATATAATTTTAGGAGATGGCAAGCCACTGCTGACATTTTTGAAAGAAGTTCGTTATGTGTTATTTTCAATGTGTGAAATATTATTTAATTATTACGGCCATCATTTCATTTAGCATTGTTTATTTTATTAGAAAACGCATACTTGCTGCTACTATGTCGTTGTATGACACTAACGAATTAAGTGATGATGAAGTTTACTTTGGAAAGCTGACTCTAAAAGAATTGAAGAAACATATATTGTGGGACAAACAACAGCAAACGTAAGATTATTTGATAATACTTAGATTATTGATAGGTCTTCGCGCGCTACGGAGACCTATCAATAGGATTTATTATAATAATTATGCTGTCTGGCTGGCTGCAAGAGTGACACCGGTTACTGGTTTATTTTTGTAGGTACCGGTCAAACGGGGCGAGATTGATTAGTTTTTAAATAAAAATCTATGTATCTTTTACAATATTAGAATAAAAAATCTAAAAAAACAACATAATGACGACTTTTTGAATGATAACACCAATAACTTAAAAACTATTAATAATATACGAGAAAAAATAATTATAACCTGTCAGTTTTATTGTTATTGAAAATGGGGCTGCTTTGATAACACTCGATTTTTATTGCTGGTATAAAGTCACCCACCCCGACGTAGATCGCATTTTCGACTAATATTCAGGGTTAACTTTGAACATATTTTTTTCACTTTCAACTACATATCTTTAATGTGCTACACCGTTTACAAAACATGGCGCATCTACTTGAATTCCTAATATAAGATAAAATAATCGGCTGCATTTAATTTTACGGGTAAAAATTAGTAAAATATTAGAATTTCAGGTACCTACTTATCAAAGTTACCTGTTGTTTTGAAAGTCACCCCCTTTTGACGGCATTGTACGACTAAACACCGACAGACACTACGCCGAAAGACTGAACACCGACGAGACTTTACTTCGACGGGATTCTTCGCTGACAGGATTCTTCGCTGACAGGATTCTTCGCTGACAGGACTCTTCGCCGACAGTGATGAAGTCAGATCCTCTGTACCTATTGTTGGTAAATCATGTGGGTTAGGTTAGAACTGTGACCATTTAAGCGCGAAGGCGAGCGAGCGCAGCGTGCGTGCCGCGGTAGCGGCCGCCGAACGCCAGATCCCCTCTATCCTGTTGAAGAGTCCTGTCGGCGAAGAGCACTGTCGGGGAAGTGTCCTGTCGGCGAAGAGTCCCGTCGAAGTAAAGTCTTGTCGGTGATCAGTCTGTCGGAGTAGTGTCTGTGGGCGTTAAAGCGCAGGCCACACCGCCAGCTAGCGGGCGGGCGGGCTAGGCGGGCGAACATCGTTCATACTAGTTGACTAGCTCGCGGTGTGAACCGATGTTCGCCCGCCTAGCCCACCCGCCCGCTAGCTGGCGGTGTGGCCTGCGCTTTAGTCGTACACTCATTTGACGGTACTGAATTGTCTCTTTAACGGCTAAAGAGATGCATTCCATGCATTGATTAGCCCCTTTTCTGCACACATTGGCTGCAGGAGATAATTATCGCAATGTGTTAGGATCATATTTAAAAATAGCACTTTCTGTAAATACAAAATGCAATTTTTGTACAGCCCACTCTAAAAAAATGCCCTATTACCATACATACCTAAGTAGGTATGTGAAAAGGGTCTTCAGTAAGGAGGTAGGTAGGTACTTAGATACAACCTATAAGATTCAAAAGAAGTCCTACTAATCTATTTTTTTTTCCCTTAGAATACATGCCACATGTGCAAACAAAAGCCTGAACAATTCTGGAGATCACAATGAAAGTTTGAAAATTTTACAAGCACACTCTGAACCTAACTTAATACCTAAAACAGAAAATTCTAATCTTGAATTATCTGAACTCAATAGTTCTGGGTGGGATATGAAAGCTGCAGCTGATGACAGTTTTATTCAAATTGAAAATATGGTGGCTAAACTATGTGTATCACCAAGAAACAATGAGAAGTCTGAAGAATTAAATAATACATTAGAAGTTATTGAATATATTTTAAATAATCCCCCAAACAGTACAGAACAAAATAATGAAAAATTGGATGACCTTAGACTGAAGACCGAATTTAAAAATGAACTAAATGTATCAGATTTATCACCACAGAAAATTGATAGAAAAGTTAAAACTCACAATTCTCCAGAACCACCTCAGAGGACTCCTGTAAAAACTGCTCATCAACTCCTTAAGCATACTGAAAGTCATACAACACCAAGAGAAAATAAACAAAAATCTATCTTTAAGACACCTGCTCAGCCTCCATCACTGAAGAAACCATCTGCAACATCTTTGAAAAAGACTCCTAGTAGATCAAATGCTTATCAGCACATTAGCAGCCCAGTGGCCTCTTACATAAAAAATTGTCCAATAGCACCTTTAGTAAAAGATGTCCATCCAAAAAAACCTTTACCTGGGTCATCATCTATTCCAAAATTTGTTAAGAATCTCCCACCAGCTAAACCAAGTAATAAAGAAAATGTCAACTTGCCCTCAGTTGCATACAAGACTGCTAAGAAAACTAGAGTGGTAAGTTAACATATTTTGGGTGATTTGATGGTAAATAAAAATATATTTTCACACCACCTGCTCGCAATGTCAAATTATTTGTCATGCAAACCTAACCTAAAGTAAGTCATTGAGGTCTAGCAGGGCAATAATATTGTACTGAATTTCATTATGACCCGCTGGTCATTAATGTGATTTGAATTTGGAACATAAAGTAGAAATCGCATATGAACATTTACAATAGGTAGTAGGTACAAACGTAATAATTCCATGCATTCACCATTACTCTAAAACTGCACTAAAAAATAAATTGTTCGAAAATCAAACTGGCCACCACAAGTAGAATATAAATAAAAGAAAAATAAATACTTTGATTCTATTACTATTGCTTTTTATTGTCTTGTAGATGGTGTGAAAAGTAGAGTATGCTCCTTGGGGATTAAGACGTCTTCGTCTTGGCGACCTTAAATCCCACGCTGCACTCGGGATTCTTGTCGGATTCCCTCGCTCTGCTCGGAAGTTACCGCTACAATCCTTCGTCTTGCTCAGGATTCAATACGGCGACCACTACATAAGATACTACTTTATCCCCTTGGTGCAAAATCTACTATTGTGTAGTTCTATATTAACTGTCTGACAACCTTAGTACCTACAGGGTCTCCCTTGTTTGGGGTGAAATGACTGTGTGCCCCACATATTATTATTAATATATATTAATTAAGAATGTGAATAGTGTATGATTAAATAATTAACTAATGTTATTAACTATTTGTTAAATCAAGCTATCTTTGTAACAAATAAATAAAATTTAATAATTCATTTCTTATTTACAGATTGATGTTCCAGATGAACAGAAATTGCCTATGAGTCATTGGGTCAAGAAACTCACGACGACTTTACCAAGACCACTTGTTATGAAGCATGATCACAGGGAGCTGAATTTTGCTAAGAAGAAACTACTGCCTCAACAAGAAGACAGTTTTGCTGATCTCTCATATCACCAAGCTGAAGTGTCCGTTTGTACACAGAAGTCTGCATTCAAGACAAAGAAAAATCATTGATCATAATAAATTATGGCTGTTAACTTTTACATGCACATGAATTTAGTATTATGGGTTTAATATGGTCGTTTCAAAATATACAGTGACATTTATACTTACTGTTTTTTATTTTACTATCATTTTATAATTTAAGGACAGTGTATGTGCCCCTTGAGTGATGATGAGATTATGTAGTGGATTTAGTGTAAGATCGTAATGGCGCCAGAGCAGTTTTTCACGTGTTCGTGCATAAAGATTATGACAATAAAAATTATGCTCATTTGCCTGTCAGCACTGGCTTCAGCAACGTTTTCGAGTTCCGTCTGACCGTTTCCAAAGGATGACAACGCCTCATCGTTAGGGCTACTAAGCCAACGCGTGTGTCAGCCTTGTTCTGAACACAATATTTTGCTAGTAAAATCACAATACGCTGTATAGTCTCAGTCCCGCCCAGCGGGCTCCCATTTCTGATTGCAAAGTTTAAACTACACTCGGCGTCACAAAAATCGCACCTTTTCGAAAATAAGTTTAAAACATGTCCCGCCAGTAACGAATACATTAAACCCAATTAATATTGGTATCAATTAAAAGTATGTTTAACGACCTTTAAATTAACAACAGTTAGAATTCCTAAACACAACAGATCTCATTAGCACGTAACGTTAAAAAAAATGTTGTCAAAATACGCATTACAACGGCCACTAATTGCACCTCCCTACAAGGGTATAAAACGGGCGACCCGGGTTAAATGTGGGTCATTCGCTATTCAACCTTTGAAGTGAACACACGTGAACAGCTACAGCAAGAAAAATACCCCAGAAGATGGATACCACTGCAGATGAAGCCGCTCAAGTCATTGCACTACTGCAATCAGGGATGCGGCAATGTGATGTTGCTCGGCAACTGAACTTGAGTCGTTTTGCCGTTCGACGAGTGTTCCAACGTTTCCAAGAGACTGGTGGCTATATCCGAAGACGTGGATCTGGAAGACAACGGTGCACATCCGAAAGAGACGATCGCTTCATTGTTTCGACGTCTTTACGTAATCGGTTCTCCAATGCTGTTGAGCTGCAACAACAACTGCGATCAGCTCGCAGAACTTCTGTAAGCGTCTCCACGATTAGAAGAAGAATGCGGGAGAAGAAAATTGCAGCTCATAGGACTGCTACAGGGCCCAAATTGACTGCACAGCATAGGAGAGACCGGTTGCAATTTGCCCGTGACCATGTGGATTGGACAATAGACCAATGGAGGGCTGTGCTCTTCTCGGATGAGACGAGGGTGTGTCTTTTCTGCAACGACAGGCGTCGAAGAGTGTATAGGAGGCAAGGGGAACGATTCGCACAAGCCTGTATTCAAGAGACAGTGGAATACGGGGGTGGCTCGTGCATGTTCTGGGGCGGCATGTCAATCGACGGTAAAACGAACCTTGTGTGTGTTTCTCGGACTGGAAGTGCTCGCGGGCAAGGGTCGCTGACTGCTGCTCGGTACATAACAGAGATCTTAGAGGAGCAGGTTGTCCCTTATGCGGGTTTTGTTGGCAGTGGGTTCACGTTAATGCACGATAACGCCCGTTGTCACACCGCTTTAATTGTAAGAGACTACCTGCAAGAAGTTGGCATCCCTGTTATGCGCTGGCTGGCGCGAAGTCCAGACCTGAACCCTATTGAGCACCTTTGGGATGAACTGAAACGGCGAGTACGGGCACGAAATCCTGCCCCTACCACTCTCCAAGACCTTCAAGATGCCGTCGTTGCAGAATGGGACAACATTCCACAAGAGACTGTTGTCACATTAATAAGGTCCATGAGAGAACGCATGGAAGCAGTCATCAGGGCTAGGGGGGGTAACACTAGGTTTTAAGTTAGTTTTAAGGACTTTGTTGTAATTTTTGCTGATAAAATAAAATTTAACTTTTTAATCATTTGCATTAGCTTGCTTTTTTTTATTCCCTGGTAAACAAAAAACCAAATCCATTGATTTATTCTGAAATTTAAATAAATTGCCTTTCCAATTATACCTTATAGTCATATGTATACCATTGATTAATAGGGTTAAAATGACTTTGAAGGGAATTCTTAAAGAGGTGCGATTTTTGTGACGCCGAGTGTAGTTTAAAGGAACCTAACCAAACCGAACCTCAGGGTGCCCCTGACGTCGGTGTGCGGCTGCACCTAGTTCTAGCCGCTATAATGAAGGAAACTTAGTTCTAACCGAAGATAAGTAGGATACACTAAGTTTAACCGCATGTGTGCACCTAGTCGTAGCTGGCTAAAGCTAGGTGTAGCCGTACTTCGGCTATTAGCCGTAACAATACATAAAACACTCTTTAGTTCAATAACACATTTATTAAATAAACTGTAATATCAAGTTTCTTAAAAAAGTACATAATAAATTGTGAAGCTGGTACATAATAATAGGCTTTAGACCATCAGGTGAGCATTATATACTCACATTAATTATATTGCGTCTTGTGCGAATAGTCTTCTTATTGTGCAGTATTTATTAAGAGCAACACTAACAGATATTACGTAAGTTAAATGCATTGTTTAACATAATCTATTTTACTAGGTACTTATTAAAATTGTATATTTATGTACTAAATATTGGAGAATGGTTACAAGCACAATATGTGCGACAGTAATATGTTTAGGTATTAATTTCCGCATCATTACACAGATACATTTTTAGATCATTAGAATTTTCATTTTTTTGGTAGCTCTCTCCAAAAGTATGAAATTCATGTAAGAATATTTTTATTATAAACTTTACAATTTATTTTTACTGACTAATAGATGCATGTATAGAAGATTAGTTTTCTACGCAATGTATATAGTTAGAAAATTCCTGCACCAATTTACTATTATCACTTGGCATGAAAATATTGACAAATAATATTTAGGCTTTTAACATCAAAGGAAAATTTGTTTAGCACCTTGAAAAGCAGAACATCTTACGACTAATTCTAAGGATAATGAACGCTTAACAACATTAACATTCCGTAAAATACACAAACGGATTTGATTAAATATATTTTACCATTTTCAATACAGTAATTATTCCGAACCATATAGTTTCGTAATAAGCTAAGCGTGTTAACGTGATGATGACACATAAGATTAACACTGTTCTTCATTAAATAATAAAGGACTTAATATTAGCTTGGTTGTTTGTTTAAACCTCAATTTAAACACGATGGTCACGTCAATATTTTTGTCATATTGTGTCATGCTAGCATGCCATGTGCGGTGTTTTTAACATTTTTCCCGATTCAATTATTTTCCCTCGGCATGCTCTTTGCTTTCTAGCCGTATGGGAAGGGCCAACCAAGCTGCTCGCTTATTTTGAAACAAGATAAATATAATATTCCATGACAATTTTAAAAGGCGACTTATTACAGGCCAGGAAAACGCTAAGATATAGACTGAATATAAGTTTAAAACATCAATAAGTACATGTCTAACATAAAATGCATATAAGACTAGAATAACTAAATTGAAAATTTTATAATTATGTGCTTTAGGTATAAATGCAAAGGTCGATTAATTTTTAAATAAAACATTATTAAAAAAAAAATTGGGATACTCCCTTGTCAGATAAATAAAAATAAAATCTTCATATAAAACCATAATCAAGCATTATATAAAGCCACGCTTGCGTTTTAAAGAATAGGGTGAGCAATATTATAATTTAGTTCATTCATTTATATTCAAATTCCAATCCATAAAGTGTTAGTATCACCTTAGCGTAATTGTAACTGCATAATAATATGTAACTCGCCCTCCTGCTAAACAATCGAATCGTTATTAGAATGAATGACCGCGATTCCTACGCGAGTAGCCCGCTAATTTCGATTAGTGGACATCATTTTCGACTAGCAGTATTCTTTATAAACAGACTAAGTTAATTCGACTACAAGAAAATCCGTATTCGAGATAGTACTGATGATCACAAGTGTGACATTATGGAGGGTAGTTTAACTGTTAACTATAATTGTAAAGAAAAATAGATAACTGAAATAATATTTTAGGCTTACAATACTAAATTAGTGCGTTTAACGAAACAAACACATTTCGATTAAAATTTCATAAGTAAAACACGCATGCTATGTAGGTATAAGTAAAAGTGGCGACATGAGACGGTTTTGTACTTTTAAATATTCACAGTATTCACACTAATAATAAAATACAAAGGATAGTTACGTCTTGAATTTGAATTTGTCTTGTCAGTTGTTTTTATTTCAGATCAAAGAGCTTTTGTTAAGTAAGCGTAAAGTAATTGTCACTAACTTCTCTTAACAGTATGTCACGGTGCTGATAACGTGGTATATAAATTGGCAAAGACGATTTGAAAGGTGTAGCTCGCGTGAAACGAATCGATTTTAAGTAAGCGCGTGATTTATCTCTGGCGTAACCCGTGCTTCATGCCGCCACAGACTATAACTAAATTAGTAAAAAGTGACAAAGTTAGAGATTCTAGAAACATACAAATATAACAAATAATCCAAAAGTAAATAAGTAATCGAAAAATAAACGCTTATTAAAAATATAGTTGTATCAAAAATTTACTGATTGTAGATGGGCAGCCAAATACTGGCTTGGTTTGAATGTTCTTCTCCCATTTAAAGCATGCCAGGACGATCGGTCTCTTGGTTTCCAGACTTCTCAAAGAACATGAAGTCCTGGAAAGTAATTAAATAAATTATCAATTAACGTCAACAAAGATTACTCTAGACGCGTCTAGATTATTTATCTATGCACTATACATAAACAGTCTGGACGACTGTTTTATCTTACTAAATACAATAATCAAAGCCAAGTATTGTGCATGTCCTTATCTTTGTTAAAGATATATTGATAAAGTCCCAGTAGAGGTAGTCACAGCATTAATGTGTTTTACTTACAATGAGAAAACAGGCTCCAAGAAGAACTGCCTTTATTTTTACATCCAAGTCCATGGGAAAGGTAATTCCGAAATAATCGGAATCAGTAAATGCTTCGCGCGCTAATCCTGACCACTGCTTTGTTATCTTGCCAACTTTGGTTTCGCCATCCTTGGAGTATACCTGAAATAAAACATTTTTGGAACGAAGTTCCTTATCGCGCGTTGTGAAAGGGGGCTAGACGGAAAAAATTCTTACGAAAAGTTGTCACGACATGCTATAATAAGCTAAATTGAATCGTTGGAACTGTCAAATAGAGTTCATTATTAGTTGAATGGCGGCTTTTCTATGAAAATATTGGAGCGAATTAAAACCTTATTTTTGCTATTTTTATTACTTCACAAACGCAGACAATTCGAACAGAAAAATTGAATCGTTGGAACTGTCAAATAGAGTTCATTATTAGTTGAATGGCGGCTTTTCTATGAAAATATTGGAGCGAATTAAAACCTTATTTTTACACATTAACCGTGAAATTCGGTTGCACATAGCTCCTATTGTCCGGTCGGGCACCAGCCTATACGTTTCTCAGAATAATTTTATCATACCTAGTTTGGTAAAATTTAAATTTTGAACCGTTTACGTTTACAAAATAAGGAACTTCGTTCCAATAAAGTCCGAATTCGCTTTTCGTAGAATATGTTTATGTATTTAAAGGCGGCGCGGCGAACTCTTTGAACTAGGTACCTACGGCGATATGTTTAGTACCTAAGTTTATTCGCTCAAATAGACTGATTAAGTTTATTAAATATAACATTATATTTGTTAATAATAATAAAAAATATTATTATAACTTCAAAAAATAAAATTTTATTACAATTCCTTCACTAATTAATCGAAAGGAACTTCGTTCCATCCGGGTGTCCCTTGACACCTCTCAAGTTTTTTATTGAAATGATTATTGGATTGATTAGTAAACCAATTAATAACTTCACAGACTAAACTTTGTCTTTGCTGATTGAATATTCTATTTTTTATGGTATTAGCAGAAGAAGCAAATAACTGCATAATGTTAGCTTTAGAAACCTTTTATTATTTGTTTATGTACCATACATAAATAAATACTTACATGAAATTCAACATCTCCACAAATTGAAAAAGTGCAAATTGGCCCCTTGATTCTGAGGACGACGTCGCCAGCTGCATTTTTGATGCTGTAACAGGGTTTGCAGATGGACCATTCTTGCTCAATTGAGCCCACCACAGTGCCTGGTGGGGAGGAAACCTCCATGCTTTGCAGCCAGCAAGGGCACCAGCACGAATCACAAGCCAATGGACGGTGAAGATGGATGACCTGTCATTGGAAATATGTACATGTCAGTTTTGATTAGTCAATTATGGATATCAAGTCGTCAAGCATGCTGATAATTGACAACATTTCATATTTTTAACCTACTTGTATTATTACGTTATATAAAAGTAAATACAAATCCAGGGCACCCGTATTTTTCCGTTTTTCAAAATTATGTACTTTTCATTCATAATTTTAACTTTGAAGTTAGATGTATTCTAAAAAGACGTAAGCGCCACATGACGTCATACTTACGGTGGAATAGCGTTTTATCCATTTCTTTACTATGACCCGTCAAAAAACTATTATCATTATTATTAGACTTCATATATCTGACATTGACGTGTGTGTTATTTGACGTTAATGTTTTCATAGAAACCATTGAAATGCTAATGCAAAGGTAAACTACCTCATTCCACCGTATATGTGACGTCATCATGCACATGCTTTTTGGTTTTACTTATTTTGCTCAGAAATGAAGAAATGAAGAAATAAAAAAATATAAAAAATATATATTTGGACTCAGGATACGAAAATAAAGAAAATTTAAGTAGTCATTTGGTAAAAATAACATTTTCTGAAAGTTTATTCCTTTATTTCAAAAGAAAGTATTAATTATGTATATGTTACAGTCAAAACTACTTATGACTGGGTTCAGTCAAAACCCTTAATAAGATGCGAGATTTGTAACGCGTTTGCGTTACAAAATCAAAAATACGGAACGCCTTAGTTATAAGAATCACTACAAAACCAGTTTTAAAAGGGTCACAAAAAAACTAATGGGTTTCTAAATATTAAGGATAAATTTAAACTGTTCAAAAGTAGTAGGTAGTATATGTAGTATATGTATATATATACACACACTACATACTACACTACACTATATACTATTTTCATAAAATTATATTTGTTTAAATAAACAAAATTTGATAGAAAAAAATATACTTATTTGAATAGACAAAATTCTAGCACACTGGCATCAAAAATCGGGTCAGAGCTAACTAGTTAGCGGTCAAGGCCATGTCAGTTAATTGTTATTTCAATGTAGAAAACCATGCATGACGAGAATAACCTTCAACACAATAAACGTCAAATGATTGTAATGTAGTTTTTTGGTCTATCTTTGCATTAGGTATTTAGATAAGGCAATCAGAAGTTGACTTTCTAACATACATATTATTCAATACAAAAGTACTAGCTTTTACCCGCCACTTCATCTGCGTGAATGTGGGTTATTGCGGAAGCAGGCGAAGTCGCAGATTAAAAATCAACCCAGGGGTCTTGCTATTCTCACACCAAATTTTATCAAAATTGGTTCAGGCATTGCCCATTTGATGGTAAAAGTATAACAGACATAGTTACTTTCGCATTTATAATATTAGTATGGATAGTATGGATAAGTATAATGTATACTAATATTATAAAGAGGTAAAATTTGTTTGTTAGTTTGTATGTAGGGGTAATTTTTGAAACTACTCATCCAATTTATAAAAATCTTTCACCCATAGGAAGCTATGTTATCCTGAGTGCTATATTACATCATCAAAAAATTAGGGAGCCTTTGAAGTGCTAGTAAGGAATATAAGTAATAAGTAGAATAAGTAATAAGTATGGAGGGATTTACATAAAGGTTGTAAACATAATTTTACCTAGGTCAAAATACTTTTAGGATGGTATTAGAGTTTTATCTAGTTTTATCTTTGTAGTTACCTCATTCCTGAAGTTGTCCATAACTTTCATGTCAAATGGTCGCATGGGACCACAGCAGTTCCTAGTGCAGCAATCATTGTCTTCAACAGCATAGTATACTTTTTGACCAATACTATTTTTTATTGTGTACTTGTTATTAGTTTCAAAACCCACAAATGCCTCCAGCAGCTCAACTTTTTGATGAACTAGTAGTCCATCAATCATAGAAAGGTATTCCAATCCTGGTGGACAGTTGTTGAGTCCTTGCGGAATGGTCATCCATCCACCTGACAAAAATATATTTTATTTTATTCTAAGTCAACATTAAAATTACAACAAAGACACTGTAACACTGTTACACAATATAAACACATAAGACAAATATATTATTTTAGAAAATTACCATTTGTTTTGTTATTTTTATGAACAACACACAATACAGATAAAAATAAAAGAAATATTATGTAAATAAACTTATAGCAAACAACATTATTTGTTTAGATCGAGATATGATTAGTAAATACCCTCCACCAAAGTACAGTCTGTAGCAAAATAAAACCTTTTCTCTTCATCTGATAAAAACTTTTCATAACCACTGGAGCGAGGTTTGAAAAGTTTTCTACAAAATCTATTAAAACTTCTCTTAACACTAGAAACACTTAGGGTTTCAAAATAAACTCTCTTTTCCCTGATATCATTGATAGTTACACACTTTTTTTTGTTAGAATAATATTTGAGTTTAAGCCACTTTATACACTTTTTACTTTTATTTTTATCAGAATGAACTGAGAATAAATCTAAATTAGTAGTAGTGTCTTTTAACATAGTGGATGATGAATTAATAAAAACCAATAGCGAAGTTCAACCAAGAGGTAAGAATTACTTGCTCAGTGAAATGCCACTGAACTGAACCTAATGCAATGCCAATATGTTATCAACACTGTAAGTTGAAGCTGGGGTATCATTGCGCAAATAGCAAACAGCCTTATCTATGTAGATGTCAATAACTCCTGTGTTTGAAGAACAAATAAGAGACTGAACAAAATGAACAACAATAGTTTGAACCTATTACTATTAAATTTGATGTAACATTTAAAATAAAAGATTATAACTTCTTAAGTGGGTGTTCCGTTGGTGAGTTAATTATACTGCATCACAGGATTTCAAGTATGCATGAAGAGCCAACAAACCAAACAACTGTTTTGTAAGTGCTCCATTGGTAGTTTATACCTTTGGCTCTCTAGTTTTTACCATCAATGGATCACCCCCTTAAACTTCTTTTTCCTTTTAAATAAATCATTTTAAGTTTTTTTTTTGCTAATATCTTGATCACTTTGAAATTTTTGTGAAGACATTTCACAAAAAAAACTACCCATATTTTATACAAAAAGCGAAGGGGATCCTGGATTTAAGTATCTACATAGGAATACTAGTCTACTAAGGAATAACATTGTGTATAGAGAAATTTAAGTACAGATAAAAGGTGGTGTATGGTATAGCTTTCCTACCTGGTGGTACTTGAGGCCCAGGCTGTTGAACAACAGGACCATAGCCTGGCTGGGGATATCCAGGTTGTGGGTACCCAGGCTGAGGATGAGGATACCCAGGTTGAAACCCAGGCTGGAAGCCAGTTTGCATCCCTGGTAGCGGTTGAGCTCCAGGTGGCAGTTGAGGCCCTGAAGGTGGTGGGCCAGGATAACCACCTTGCAGGTTCATAGCATAGCTTTCAGTTTTACTATCTGGCGGTGGAGAATAACCTTGAGATTGAGGGAAATTCGGGGAATAGGGGGTTTGTTTGTGCGACATTTTGACCTGTAAAATGTTAGACTTATTATTTCATATTGCATTAAGGAAACGGAATTAATACATAATACAAGCAGCTATTATAATATTAATGACCTCACTCATAATAACATACATGATATACCAAGAGCGTCGCCAGAATTCGCCCCAGCTGATGGCCTGGGGGGGGGGGGGGGCAAGTTGATATAAGGTGGATATGAAAAGTATGAATTTTAAATACTGTCAAAGGCACATGAAGCTTTCGGAATCTCTAGGGGGGGGGGGGGGGGGGCACTGGCCCTACCGGCCCCCCCTTGGCGACGCCCTTGTGATATACAATTAATAATTAGCGAGCGCTGAAACCGGTGCCGCGCCTAGCGTGACATGAACCAATAATATACTGTCAAGCTAATCATGTTAATGTATTCTAAAATAAGTGCTAGCCTGTCAGCAGCCACTGAACATAGTAGCCAATATAATTGACACGTAAATTTACGAAAACGTGATTAGCATTGTAAAAAAAAGAAAAATGTAGCTGAGCTATAAAATCCTATTAATTAAAACCCTACATAACGGAAAAGTTAATAGAAGCTACTTACAAGTTTATATTTTTAAGGTGATGCAGTAAGGGTTTTAAAACATATTAATCTTAATTCAGAATTAAGATTAAGATTAGATCGCTTACTTCCTAGTTTTTCTGTGTGAATTTGTGAAATTGTTTATTTTTCGGCGGTCTGATATTTTTGGCTTTTGGCCATAGAGACAGATTTGAGATTGACAGAGGACAGACAAAATAGTAGTTACTTACTCTGTGGACAGACAGACCCTGAAGACTGAAGGTGGTAAGCATAGAGTATAGTAATATAGATTGGGTGGTAACAAGAAGCATATATAGATAATAGTGGAGGCAACACTCCAAATACCTAAGCGAAACCACCTGTGGGCAGACGCTCTCTTTCTGAATGCAAACATAAGAACGAGACAGTGATATGTGTTTTCTTTATCTCATGTATCAAATTTTTCGACTATTTGTATTAAAATGTTATGTTCCTGCGAAGGCTTGCGGTTTTTTTAAACTTACTTTTCGTGAAAAGTTAACCTGTTCACGTTTCAATGGAAAGTCTATTTATGTTGGTTTTGATTAAATTGATCGCAGAAAACAGTCGCTCGACATTGGCACTGTTATGTGGCAATGTTAATACATTTTGTGCAAATTGAGCCAATAAAGGAAACATTTGAGACGAATCGCTCTTTCTTATTTTTGAATTATGATGCCAAAACTCGTCTGTTAACTGTTCCTCTTCAAATGGAAGATTTGTATTTCTTAGAGCCCTCCATTCCCAGTTTAATTCCGTCAGATCTGTTGGACATAATTCGGAAAATAAAGATAATTTAAATCAAAACAATTAAATTAACTGCAGTCGACTCAACCCATAAATAAAAAAAAAATACCTGCAAACATTTGCCTTAATTGAGCTATAGATGGTACATAACGTTTTGGATTTGAGCCCAGCAATGTGTCAGGGCTTATAAACCTTAAGTTTTTCAGCGTTTGTCTGTGCGTGTAAAGGAGAAGCGATTTTTGATTTGATTTAGTACAAAACGGAACGTTTATTAACTTTTTTCGCGAATCAAAAGGTAATTATGCCCATTCAGCCCCTAAAGCGTTATTTTACCAAATTGTACAATTTTATAGAAAATACGTAGATTCTGGGACTGAAGTTCGTAGGTTTTCAGGAAAGGCCTAAAGCTCGTAGATCTACGTAAAAACACGTCGAGTTGGCAACACTGAGGACCACAGAGTATATTATAAATATTATAATGTGAGAGGGTGAGGATTTGAGGAGAGTGAGGACGAGGACCAGTGGTCTCGAACGTCAAAATCCCAAACCGGTTGAGCTGCCCACAAATATCGGTAGATTCGTTCGTGGTTTATTTAAGACACAGGTTCATTTTTATGACAAAAATAACTTTATTAATTATAAGGAACATATCAGTACAATGAAACTTCAACCAGCCAGCATGACTAATAAACTACACTTACAAATTGAGGCTTTTTAAGGATCATACCAATATTTTAGTCATCATCACTATCATGCCAACCTTCAGACGCCCACTGCTAAGCATAGGCAAGAGCTTGATATATGGTGGATAGGAAAAGTAAGAATTTTAAATACAGTCAAATCTAGGGGGGAGCAGCTGCCCCTACCTACCCCCCCTTGGTGACGCCCTTGGGCATCGGGGTTAGTTGTTATGATTTTCTAAAATGACTGCTAATATGACTAATGGCTTACGGCTTGCGGCTGAACCGCTCTTGGGGGAGACATATGCGGCATATGTCTCCCCCAAGAGCGGTTCAGCCGTAAGCCGTAAGCCATTAGTCATATTAGCAGTCATTTTAGAAAATCATAACAACTAACCTCATTAATTAATCATTTTGTATGTAATAAACCTGTGATAGATTCAGTAGATAGCCTGTTTCGCTGTTTTGTTTTCATTGGATTGATATGTGAGAATATTGAGGAAAGGGGCAGCATTATCATGGTAAAGACGAAAAGAGACAGCAATGCAAACATTTGAGTGCCATCGTCGCGTTTTAATTTTTGCTTATATAGGCAAGCAAATCGACTTTAATCGACCTATTTGGGGCATTCCCTACTAAAACTAGGATCAAATGATAGTCTCTGAACTACTTTTCTGAAAGTTGGTAGGGAATACCTTTCAGTCATAGACAAAATGAAATGGGTTGCCTGTACAAAAATGTAAAATCAGTAAAAAATTTAGAGAACCTCCTTATAGTCTCAAAAATCGTGAGAAATTGTTCACATATCGCTATTTCGTTAGAAGCGCGTCCCATATCGGTTGAAATACCGAAAAATCGGTAGGTTCGAACTACTAGTGAGAACCAATGTTACCAGATTCAAATTATCAACTGTGTTTTAGGCTACAATTACCGAGCAATGCCGAGCATTCATTTAAAAAATTACTGTGCGTGTAATAATATACAAAACGAGTTTTTGATACTTTGAGCTGAAGTGGTGGAAGGGAGCCCACAAAATTCAAATATTCTTAAATTTTTTGCTTAGTATCCGGTTGTTTTGTAATAATACCGCTACTTGGCCGAAATAATATTATGTTAAGAGAAGTATACTTTTTGAAGTAAATCTTCTTTACGCACGCTTGACTTGGGGAGTAAACTGGTGAATGCGTGACAAGAGCGTTAGGAAAAGTGTGATCGGGCGAGGCGAACGGAAGTTGAGAGGGAAATATAATAAATAATAATAATAAATAAAATTTGTTTCTCTCTCCACAAAGGTTAGGTTCATAATACCTTAGGACTATACAATATGATAATGCAAACAAAAGCACCTTTGCGAGAGACTGGAGTCCGCACTAGGGAAACCCTGTGTTACGGATCTCAAGGCTCCCACCCCAGTGATTAAGTGAAGTAATGTTACATTGCAAAAAAGTTTAAGGTTCAACAAGCATCAGTAATTTTTAGACTTCTATGGAAGAAAAGATAAAAAAAAATTGAGAGGAGATTTTTTTTTTTTTTTTTTTTTTACTATTAAATAGGCTTGCGTTTGATCGCAATTCTCCTGATCGTAAGTGATAATGCGGCCTAAGTTAGAACACGCTTGCCTAAGATGAACCGGTTCACTCCCGAGATATAAGTTAGTGAAGATAGAAATAGAGAGAGTTACGTTTCGTATATTACTGTAGGGGCAAGAGAGAGAGGTGCGAGCACATATTTTCGTTCTCTCTTTTTCTTATAGCCAGTTTCAAACGGATACATACATACATATAGATGGAGCTAAAGATGATTTACTTCAGTAGTGTGGTCTAAAGCACACTAGTATTTTTTACCGTGTTAAATTCACTTGTTTTTACTTGAAATGTGGTTGATTTATAAAAATTATCTAATATTTGGGAATTATTTATATTTCAATAGGAATAAAATATTTTTTAAAATAGTTTTGAGGCCTTTAATAGTAACATGTCATATGTTTAAAAAAAATGAGTGTGCTTTAGACCACACGACTGAAGTAAAACTTCTTTAGCTCCGTTTGCAGCTGGCTATGACAGAAAGTGAGAAAGAAAATGTGTGCTCGCTTCTTTCTCTCTTGTCCCTACAGTAATATACGAAACGTAGCTTTCTCTCTTTCTATCTTCACTAACTTATATCTCCCTCTCAACTTCCGTTTGTACGATCACACTTTTCCTAACGCTTTTGTCACGCATTCACCAGCATACTCCCCAAGACAAGCGTGCGTAAAGAAGTTTTACTTCAAAAATGATTTTAATGTTGTCTCTAAAATGGTATATTTAAAATGACGTCTATATAGCAGTCTACATTGCATCTCTTATAGTTATTTCTCTGCAATGACGATAACAAATAGCGTTGCGAAATATTGCTGAAATTGCGATTTCTGTGTTTTTTTATAATTATTTATTAAAGGATCATGGTAGGATTTGTACAAAAAAATAAAGATGTTTAGGGAAGTTGAAATTCTAATTCTTATGCTCTTGGGTACCTAAAGAGTATCTTCAGGTATTTACAATATTTTTAACCACGCAATAAAAATAGATGTTAAAAGTAAAAAGTTTGACGACAGGCTAATTATTTCAGAACGACACGGCGGTTGACAGTAACAGTGACACTGACAGACGCCGTTTCGCAGTTCTTATTAGGTACACTGAAATTGCATTGTTTTATGAGAAGTAATGTCACAAATAATGATTATTTTTTTTCCACACACTTGTCTCATCACTTGTCTGCCAATTTGATAGATTTGTTTATGTCACTTGTTACTTTCTTTTCTTTTATATAAACAAAATTGGCAACGAGATGAAACGAAAAAGTGTTTTTTCCGTTCGAAATATTTTAATTATGCAGGGATTTAAAAATATGGTAAGTATATAAATCTACTCCTGGTAATAGTAATGTATTCGCCACATTGAAAAATATTTTAAACCCACTAACACACAGTAGGTACATACATATTAGAATTTCGAAAATTAAAGTTCTACAGTTAAAATGTCAATGTTCAAAATACTGAAAATTAAAATGTCGAACGATTAAAATACCGAAAATTAAAATAACGAAAGGTTATATTGTTAGATAACCTATGTCCAATATATCTAAAATCTAATTATCGACAAACGTAATATCGAAAGGTTGTAAATATCGAAATACAGAATAATTACGTTTGAAATACCTACTAGTTAAAATATCGATCAAATTTTTATATAGGAAAAAATGGTGAGTCCACCATACCACTGGCCATACCCCTGTTGGTAAGGTGGGTCTAAAACTGTACCATTGAGAAAATCATTTGGGTTAGGTTCGGTTAGAACTGTGAGACTGTGGCCATTAAAGCGCGAAGGCGAGCGAGCGAAGCGAGCGGTGCCCCGGTAGCGTCCGCCAAGCGCCAGATCCCCTCTATTGTTGGTGAATCATTTGTGTTAGGTTAGGTGAGATCGCCAGTGGTACAGTGTGAAAAAATTTAGGTAGATTGGAAATTATATTATTAATTTATCACTATTCATAAATGTCGGTAGATTTGAAATTGTAACGTTTCGTATACGTTTTATTTCACAAACAACTTATTCATGCATTACTGAAGCATGCAGCGTGCAAGCAAGCATGCATCATGCAAGCGAGCATGCAACATGCAGCAGGCATGATTTCTGTCAAGGCTCCAGCGCTGCGGGGCTCCCACCTCGCCCCCCCGTGCCTACGTGGGCTTAAATTACACTCTAGGGGAAGGGCAGACAAGACCACGTGGAGTCGGGTTTGCAGCGATTTATTTTTGTCACTAACTTTTGGAGCGGAACATATAAATAAATACTTATCCCGAACCTCGGGGTGCCCTTGACGTCGACCGTCTTCTTCAGGTTGAAAAACACAAAAATAGATAAACTCAGGTTTTTGTTCAAAAACCTCAACAAACTCAAAATGAAACACATTTGTACACAAATGGAAAAATATATTCTTTGATAAATCTATAACATAATTTACAATCTACCTACAGTTTTTATAGTTCAGAATTTGTTTGACAATTTATCTAGTAGGTATTTTTAACGTAAATAAATATTATGCACTAAGGTGTATTGAGTGTTGACATTTTGAACTTAGGTAAAATGACTATCGACATTTTGAATGATTCGATATTTATATCACTCGGCATTTCAATGTTAGACATTTCAGACTTAGATATAACAATTTTCGATATTACGATACAATCGATATTTTAATTTTCGGTATTTTGAACATTGACATTTTAACTGTAGACATGTTAATTTCCGAAATTCTAATATGTACCTTTTTTTTCATACTAATGAATGTATGGATCTCGCACTGATTCTTTATATGGTAATTTAAAATTAAAAATACCGTAGAAAATAACACGGTAGTGAATCATTACCGTAGACCGTGTTCTAGGCAAAAAGTAACGTGCTTCTACGGTAATTACCGTGTATCTGGTAACACTGGTGAGGAGTGTACTGGAGATGAGGAGAGATGTTCCCATGAAGGTATAGGTATAAATGGAGCCAACACTTGGAACAAAAGCTTGAAACCAACTGTGGGCTGATGCTCTCTTTCTGAATGCATACATAAGAACGAGACAGTGATATGTGTTTTCTTTATCTTATGTATGCATTCAGAAAGAGAGCGTCTGCCCACAGTTGGTTTCATTTAGGTATTTAGAGTGTTGCCTCCACTTTTATCTATAAGCTCCTTGGATTTTTCTCCGCGTTTTTTATTTTTCAAAAAGAAAACTTTTTTGAATACTAGGTAATTGGACACGATTCGCATACTCTTTGAAGTCTATGCTGCTGAGCATCATATTTCTGAACGAAACACAAGGTTGACAACAGAACCATAAAAATGTTATTATTTCCGGTAAAATGTTGCCATTTATGAGCTAAACTGCCAAATGGTAGATAGGACAACATCGAACAGCCATTTTTTTGTTCCTTGAGTCTATTTAAGACATGAAATTATTAAAATATATTGTTTAAACAGTTTAAATAAAATAAGTCTTTTATTTTTAAGTATTTACTTTATTTCTAAGTAATAATCAATGTAATTATTCACAGTCCAACTTTCCCCACTGTTGTGCTTGGTATAGACCTTTTCGTGTTCGTGCCAATCTCCACACTCCTGTGCTAGCCTCATCCAGGTTTTCCCGCGATGGTCACAATGTCACCTGCCCATGTTGCCACCAGACAGCTAATACTTCTATTCCACTTGCACCACTCTGTTACAGCCTTGCTCAACCTGCCACTACCGCGCTTTGCTGAGTTTGCTCGGCTTCCAATTTCTAAATAATTTTATCTGTAGTTCTCTGAAATTAAATAAATATTTTAAAGTTACCATTTTTAATTTCATTGAGATCCACATTCATTTCGGATAATAAAAAGATTTGTTTGGGTAGAATTCATTGGTTTTGTATTGGTAACACTAGCATCCGTTTAGTACTATTTTTCCATTCACCAATCAAACCTTTGCAATAAGGTGCATTGACCAACCTGCTGCTGCTGCTGAATCTAGCCAGCACAGTGAACAAGTCAGTTGGTAGATGTTTGCTTCCGCGTTTGTATCTTTGAAGTAACTACCATCGCGATGCAGGTGAAGTTGTTTTGCCACTCATCCAACTAAAATGGCGTCGCTGTTTATCAATTAGCTTGCTCTATGTGTACATTACTCAGTGATCGTATGCGAGTGACTCATAAACCAACATAGCAATGACATTTTTATAGCACATAGTGAGAATACGTTTATAAAACGTTGTGTAGACTGGCAAGTGTGATTTGAGGAACACAATAATGCGCGAATTCAAAGTGGTCGTGTTGGGCTCGGGTGGGGTCGGGAAAAGTGCTTTGACTGTGCAGTTCGTGTCAGGATGTTTTATGGAGAAATATGACCCCACAATAGAAGACTTCTATAGGAAAGAAATAGAAGTGGACAATTCACCATGTGTTTTAGAAATATTGGATACCGCCGGCACAGAACAATTCGCTTCAATGCGAGATCTGTACATAAAAAATGGACAAGGATTCGTCGTAGTATATTCACTAACTAATCATCAAACGTTTCAAGACATCAAGCCAATGAAGGAATTGATAACGCGCGTGAAAGGATCTGAGCGTGTACCCATCCTGTTAGTGGGTAATAAGGCCGACCTGGAGCACCAACGCGAAGTGTCCAATGCGGAGGGCTCGGCGCTCGCGCAGATGTGGGGTTGCCCCTTTGTAGAGGCCTCCGCCAAGAGCCGCACCAACGTTAACGAGATGTTCGCTGAAATCGTGCGTGAAATGAACGTTAGCCCCGAAAAAGAAAAGAAAACTTATTGTTGTTGTACAGTGCTTTAATATTTAGAGTGTAATGTGGCATTTATTTCTCGTAAGACTGCAAAAGCGAGGCAGGATCGTGCCTGTCTCCGCTCGACGGCCGACCGTCTCCAGTGGGGAGCTCGGCGACGGCGCGCCGGCCCTGGCCGCTGGGGCCCCGGCGGCCGCGATGCGCGTCATATCACATTGTTAATATCGTTGATACATACCATTGTCCAATCAAGGTGCTTTACTTATATTTTCATACTTTATTACTGGTAGATACTCCCGCAATAATGGTTCTAATATGAACAAATATCCCTATTGGAGCATAAATAGCTACCTAAATGCAAAAGAAAAAGCTTGATTTTGGTTATCATAATATTTTGCAGACACAACACTAGCAATAGCTGTGTCTGAAGCAGAAACATGTATTGTAAAGTAATATTAGTCAACTTTGTATATAATTTCATGAGATTAATGATGTTGAAGGACAAGGACAATTTAGAAAATTAAAAAGCCATCCAATATGCAATAAACTAATGATTGTGTAGAGTGGTGTGCGAGGATGATTAAGAACTTACACTTAAGTGATGTCGCAGATTATATTTTATTGTGTAAATTATGTTTATATGAAAAATCAGTAATCAAGGAAAGCAGTATGTTTTGTCAGTTGCGTGATTGTGTTTTAAAGTCTACCAGGATTTGTGATAATACATATAACAAAATACCTATAATAAAAGTTTTAAGTGGGAGATTGAAAAGTGAAGTTTTATTCTTCAGTAAATAAGGTAACCAATCCGTTTTGATATTACACAATTTACATAATATATTTTAGTACAAACAGTGAAATAACACATGTATTTACATTCTAGAGACAAAAAAAAAACCTTATTAAGTTTAGAAAATCTTACTCTATGCAATTTTAAAATAATTCAATTATTGTTCTTCTTCTAATAGTGGTTTACCTAAATGTTGTGTTAGTAGCATTTTGTATACTAGGCATAGTATTTATAATAATTAATTATACCAATAACATTTGTGATATTCAATAGAAAGCGAATAAATAACATTTGCATTTCAATTTAGTATTATAAAACAAATTTTTATTTTTAACACAAATGCACAGATTTGTTTGTGCGAGTCCTTTCTCTTGTTGTAATTTTATTATTTCATTTTGAGTAGATAGTGGAACAGTTATTGGCAATTAATTGCCCAGTGCATACCGAGCGGGCACTCAACTGTGCAGATAATATCATCCACAACATGGATTGAATTGTACAGTGTGCAACTGGTATAACATTGCTGCTGATTGTTTACAATTTTACCAACATAATTATTTAAATAAGCAGTTTATATTATAAAATTATTTTGTATCTTTACATACACTTAAAACATTTTGATGACATTGCTTTTTGTGAGGCAACAAGTAAAAGTTTCACCTCATTGTTTTCAGTCAACCCATGTTGAGTTTCCTAGAACAAGTTCAAATTTTGTAACATTCAACAAGCTGAAATATGTGCTACACATTTGGCAGTAATTACATTCAAAAGTTAGAATATTGTTGCGTTAAAGCGCGATAGTTTCTTGTAGCAATCGCCAAGTGGCACGGGTAAACGACTGCGGGCTCTTTGCGCGTGCTGCCAAACGGTAACCAGCTGTTGGACCGTGACGTATAGTGAGCGCAACCATCCTCGTTTCTGCAATACTCATCTATGTACTTTGTGATTTCCATAACAATATTACGCATAATTTAATTCTCTGTTGAGTATTAATAGCAGTCCTTTAAAAACATTTTAAGCCGAGCATAAAATATTATTATTATAGATGTTTACGTTTCGTTAATCCCGTTATCATCAGGAAACCTCGTTTGAAATTGTCTTTTGTATGCGAATTTATGACCTCACTATAATTGAAGTAAAAAATTATAAAAGAACGACGTGCATGACGAAGTTTTTATAACACTAAAATGTTGAATCTAGTGTTCGAAGACAACTTCCTAAATAACACATGTTTGGATTTAGTTATCTCTGTGACAATACTTAAAGACGTTCATGACACGGTCCGCTGCGTGACCTCTACAGCACAGAAGTAAGGCATCTTCATACGTATACGTAACGTAATCAACAATCTCTGTGCCTAATTCTTCTTTTTTATTTCTATGTGCAAAATAAAAACTATTTTACCCATAGAAATAAGGTTGTGATGGCTATTCACATACATGCTGTATAACCTGTACATAAACGATTACGAACTAGGGATAAATTTAAGTCGAATAGTGTAAATAACAAACATAAATTAAATTGTGTTACATCACTGAAATTCGGTAGGTAGTGAACTAATTTCTCAGTGCAGACCGTCACAATCTGTGGCCCAAGTGGCACGTTATCGAGTTTAAGGCCATGCTTCGATTACTTTAGTCTTTTCGTGCGCTACTACTGCTTATGTGCCGTTAGTGGCCCCGATAGGAGCTAAATCGCCCGGACGTTGACGGGAGTGTGTTGTAATATCATGTTTACTTCCTTGTGCATCGATTATTTAGTTATGAGCCACTGACTCTTCCATCAGTTCTGACGGAAATAAACAGGACATAAAGTTTTACTTTTGTTACCTACTTGACTAACTGCTATCATTGTTTATACCTACCTACCTACTCTCTGAACTCGCATCGGTAGTTGCGGTTAGTTCGTGAACAAAGCTTCGTTTGTGACATTGTTGCTAATATTTATTGAAACTTTATTGACACGGTAAACGGGTACTGCAAAAATGGATTATCCCTATTGATTTGCCTGAACCAGTTACAATTTAGATTTGTTCTTAACTTTCCTTGATTGATTCAAAGTAGGTTTATGATGACTGCATCGGCTGGAATAGGCACTTTATACATATACCTAATATACTTTTCGTCAGAACTAATTTACTTATTAGGTACCTAGGTTTTTCGTCATTAATCATTAAATTCATAGAAAATTAGGCCAATTGACCTCGTAACTTTCCAAGTAAGCTGGTACAAACAACCTGGACAAAAAAGGTGCATCTGTAGGATCATTTTAGTAGGATACAGTTCATCGTCAAATGAACGTGACGTAAGTAAGTAATTGATGCTCCGAGAAACGTAGGTGCCGTTGACTCTATCTTTTATTACCGTTTAACGACTCCGCCCGTTTCTCAGGCTGCTTCAAAAGGGGTGTTACAGTACGTGCCACAAAAGATGACACTTGACACAAACTTGATTTGGCTTGCGCAGTACTCGATTTAAAAGTTCAAGTCTGTGTCAAGTCTCATCTTTCGTGGCGCGTACTATACACCTTATAATAATTATATACAGCTTGGAATATTGGCTGTGTTATTTGTTGTAATATTGCTTAACTCACCTGTATGTAGTTATGCATAATTATAGGAAACTGCATTGGATATTTTCATTAAACTAAGTTACACCAAGCAGAAATCCTTTTTAAATCCCTATCCAGTAGCTAGGAGGTACCTATAACACGATGTTTCTATCAATTATAGACACATCCGGATATCTAACGGGTTTCCCTTCTATTATTTAGCTATTTAACAAAATTTATAACTAAACACGTCCTGGTACTATTTGGTTATGTCGGTACTATGGATGGATAGGTTCCCAACTAGATTGTGGATAGTACTACAGTTTTGGTTACATTGCCAGACGAGTGACAGGGCCCTCGGGCTGCGTTATTGATTACTTTACACAAAGGGAAATGCACACAGTTTCCCCTCGTCTAGCTTTCACCTAAATGTTTATTCAAAATCGAATCATTGGTACCTACTCGTATTTCAGAATGTTGGAAACATTAGACTAACATTTTGGAATTCGAAACGACTGGTGACTGAAGTACTCTAACAGTAATGCTTTCAAACGTAAAAAAATGTAAAATCTGTTAAATCCAACAATCACCTGTGGCAAGGAATTGTAGGTAGGTACGCATCGAATTATGGAACAGGTAGATGAGACCTCTTCTGTTCAGGTACCTATAATAAAATAAATTTAAATGTATTTTGGCTATCGTCGTCCAAGGGATTTTTATATGAAAGAACTTTTGGAGCAGACAGGGACTAATAGTGCGCGTTTCGACCGCGCGGCCACGTTCAAACCCTTATAACTTTTTAACCATATCTTCGACAAATTTATGGTTTTGGGAATCAACTTTTACAAAATTTTACATAATCTTGGAAAAGTTTTTTTTTCGAAATATCGCCGTGGCCGCGCGGTCGAAACGCACACGACTAATATGCATAATAATATAGTGCACTTGAGTCCGCAACTTGTTTATTCATTCAGATGTAATCATGTCACATTGTACTGAGGACACGGATGTCTCCAACGATTTTATATACTCGTGTAAGTATAAATTCTTTTTAATATTTTATAATAATTCATATGCTTTTCTCTAAATGAGAGTAATTCTAGTAGTAGTAGTAGGTACCTACCTAAGTATTTATGGATTGCACTTTACTGTACCTACTTAAGTAAAGCAACTTATAGGAACTGGCAACGCAGTAAGCAGGTTATCTCAAATCTATTTAATAACATTTCAATTAAAAGGATACCTAATTATGTTTTCTATTGTGTTGGATATGTTTTCGAGGAGCATGCAAGGTCTCGCCTGGAATAGATGCGTCTTGTCGTGTCTCCCGCGCACCGCGCGTTTCTGCTGCGTGTGGGGCGGCTATAAATACCCCCCATAACATCGCTACGTCCGTTCAATAAAAATTATACTATAGCATTGAGTAACATAAGTGCTGCAAAATTAATAATTCGAGCACGTTCCCTTACTATTTAAATACAAAATCAAACCTCTGTTATTAATTCCAGAATTGTTAACACTGCAACAATATGCAATTCCGAATAATGAAACCGTTGTTTACTTACACAGTTCGTACCTAGGTACTTTATGAACGACAGAATGGCGCTGTGCTCTCCTCTATTCTCATGGTTTGAACGTTCTCATGGAAACAATCATTTGCGGAGGTATTATTACGTTGAATGCTTTAAATAAGTGCTTTCCAAGTCATGAATAGAATTTATCGTATGCGTGCACTTATGATAAATTAACAATATTCTTCAGATTTCGGGAAGTAGGTAAAACTGAAAATTACATATGTACCTATTAATTTTACAAAAAATTCTCACTTTTTTATGTGAAACGATTCGTCGAAGACTGCTTCTAGGTGCACGAATTGCGCAACATGCGTAGGCAGGAATTGCCTTGACTGAGCTCCTAACATGGTTTGACTTATTCTGTGTTGCAGGCTGCTCCCAGACGCTATGGCGCAAGTTGCGTCATTGACTAACCGAACATGAAATTACTTAAACAACGTGAGTTTCTGTTAATGTGTCTTCTGTCGGCCCAGCGGGTTGCCCATAGGCCGGTCCTATAGCTTAGCTATCACTAAGATAACAATTTTTGGCACCTTATATATTAAACATGTTCGCAATATAGGTAGGTCAGAATTATTCTAAATGATTTTTCTATGAAGCTAGTACCTTCAAAGAAAAATCATTTGTTTGTCACTGTTGTGTTATAAAACATACTATAAGTAGGTACCTACAGAGATTTTATAGGTTGGTACCTACCTACTGGTTTTGGCACCACTATCATAATATAGTTTGTCTAATCGGTCTCATAATATAGTTTGTCTAATCGATGATAGCAATGGGTACCCCATTGCTATCATCGATTACGCTCCAATGACCACGTAGTCCTTGGCAAGTTGTGCAAGCGCACCTTGACAGGCATTTCTTGCACCCAACATGGTCCGCTCGTTCAATAGGCATGCAATACCATTGCCATAATCTATTCGAAACGATGACATATATATACGCACAACTACTCATTTACTATGGTTTGACCACATGGTATGGGGTAATTTTATATATATTTTAAAGATTTCATCTCCAAAAAATAATAATGCAAGTCTTTGTCATCTCAACGTGCATTCGTGACATGCATAATGTATTAGGCACACATTTTTATCTAACGAAACATTTTAAATTTCATTATCAATAGGTATCTATACTAATATTATAAAGCTGAAGAGTTTGTTTGTTTGGTTGAACGCGCTAATCTCAGGATCTACTAGTTCGAATTGAAAAATTTTTTTTGTGTTGGATAGTCCATTTCTTATGCGAAGCTGGGCCGGGTCGCTAGTTATATAAATAAGTAAGCTATACTTCTTAGTTCTTGTCTTTTAAAGTAGTTACTAGTTTCGGAATTGCATTTGCTGTTCTCTGATCTTGGTCATCATTATCGCCGACGAGGGAGAGTTTGTTAGTACCTAAGATTGAAAGTTGTAACAGAAATGTATTTTACGATGCAGTTAATAAGACAGGGTTTAGTGTAAAAGATGCGGGATGTGCAACACGTGTTACGTGCTCACTTGCTCAGCTTCCAAGCGATCGTCACAATAACAAAGTGAGAGACGTCCATTGTTTGGTAGCCCTCCGCCCGAAATGTAACCACGTGTTGAACAGGTTTTAAAGTTTTATCCATATACAACTTCCGTTAACATTGCATCCTTTGGCTCGTCTGTAACTTAATCTGTTAAAATTACACCAGTGCTATCATAATGGCTTCTTAGTAAATTTACTAATGAGAGTGCTTTGTTATCTAACTCGTAAGAGTTCGTGGAATCCTATTTAAGTATGCTAATAGCAATCCGCGGCTCTTTAAAATCCTTCAGCAAGACTCCATTATCACCGGGTCGTTAAACGTCCTCTGTCAAACAAAAATGAATGTTGTATCCAAGTTTAATATTGGTAGGGTAAATTAGATGCCTACCTATCTAACCTGTAGGTGCTTCTACCTACCTTTGTATCAGGGTTGGACTGAAGCACTCCGAGACGGATAGATTTAGATTTAGACTTTTATCTTTTTTATATCACAGATAAAAAAAGATAGTATTTAACAAAAAAGGATAGTACACCTTGTGTTATGGTTGATTATTATTTAAATATAAAAAAAAAATCTTAGGTATTAATTTATTAATTGAAATATGTGAATAGTTTTTTTGCTGAATTAACAATAATCCACAGACGTCATTCCTTAAAAGGTTTATTTTCACTCAAATCACACCACAATCAGTTTAGACCAAAATAGCTTTACCATTTTTTCTGACATAATTTCATCCAAACAACACAAAGACCATACAGTTCTTCTTCTATGCCAAACAAAGACCCATTTTGAGAAGGTGTTGCCAATATTGTTAATATTGTAATCAGTAAAGCTACCAAGCCAAGTACTAACCAACTCACAATGACTAACATACACTGACATACGAACGGTCCATACAAATGACTGAAAAAGTTGAGTTTGTCTGAGTTCTTATTAGACACGGACGGAACCGTAAAATTATAGTACAAAAGTGTACTATCCTTGGCTTTGGATAGTAGATAGTACAAGAGGCGAAATTATAGTACAAATACTATAATTATAGTACAGAATCCAACACTGCTTTGTATTTACCATTACCTTTTTGTATTAGGTAATGTATCCGCTAGGGAGATGTTTATCCGCATTGATCAATTGTGCAATTTTCAAAACAATATGATACGATGATAACTGACGTAACTACCTGAACGCGATAACTTTTTTGTGATTCTGAGTGACCTGATTTAATTTTCACTAATAATTGTTTTGCAGATGTAGCTCATAGGTCTGAGTTAAAAGTAGCCAACTAGCCAAGCATTTGAATGGCGTAGTAGCTAGGTATCTATAAAGTGGTGTTTATGGGTGCGGACAGTCTCATCGATAGCGTCGGCACTTCAAGCTGTCTGTTTGGTAATGACGATGACGTGCTTTGATCCCGAATCAGTATTTCTACAATGTCCTGAAAGCGTTCAAAGAAACTGTTGATTTACGAAGGTGGGTACTTCAAGACAGTCGTATGACTATTTTGAACTTGTTTAAAAGATTTAGGATTAGATTAAACTACTAGCTATATATATGTTAATAGATGTATTACAATTTCCATGCGCCCTACCACAGTAGATATCTTTACTGTGGCCCTACCATTTGTTTGTGTAGGCAGGGACAAAATGTCATCACAAAAAATTGCATTGTTGATAAATGAAATAAGTGATAATGACCGAAACTCGATTTCATAGCTGGTGGTCTGCATAATAGATCTCAGCGCAATTTTCACCACTTTGTTAATAGGGGTCAAAAGGGGGGGGGGGGGGGGTGGAAATTACTTGATGTTAGATTTTCGCAAGAAAGCATTGGTATATAGATGACATTACATAATTATACCTAGGTAACTAAGCACTTCGGCGGCAAACTTGATAAAAAAAATTAAGTAGGTAGGTAAGTACTAGGTGTCTACGTTATAATCTTTTTTTTTTAAACTTTGCCCCACACTAGGAATTCTTCCTGTATCGTAGGTGCTTTTACAAACATATAAACTCACATACACAAACAGCCAGACCCGGAACCTGTAGGCCATAACGGTTGTTTATCTATTAAAGTACGTATTAAAAAAAAAATGTATATGTGTATGTATATCAGCTGTCTGACACCCATAGTACAGGGTCTCCCTAGTTTGGGGTCAGATGGCCGTGTGTGAAATGTCCCCACATATCATATTGTTATTATTATTATACAAATATTTGTTCTGTGCGGGAATCGAACCTTCGACACATTTGCTTAGTCACTGCCAACCGTGTCGTCGTCTCTCTCAACACAATCGCCTCTATCAACAAAAACTGATTCCTTCTATGATCTTAGTACAAAGAAAAAGTATTGGTGCATGCGTTGTCTGCAACAGAAGTAGGTACCTACTTACTCATCAGAAGTGAAACCATATCGAATTGAATATCACGAGCAGGCGGACGTCGTGGTACGTGTCTAGTTATTATAAGACGTCGCGTGCGTGAATTAGTGGCACTGTTGTAACATGCGATGTCGATAAGTACGAATAACTACCAAAGAAGCTAAAGCCAACGTTGTAAAAAAGTGAAACTATGATCGGTACAGACGCCAGCACATTAAGCTATCCTAAACTGTCAAATTTTCCCAGTTAAACATGAACCTTATTTTTTTTGTAATAAAGTTGAAAATCGATCAAAGAACTTTGACAGATTGGGGTTGATGTGCTGGCCTCTTTACCTACCTGTCTTTCAATAGTAAAAGTTCCTACTACAAAAGGTATACTAGTGTATAGCAAGTGTCACTCAAGTTCGGGTTAGCTGATGCTCTCTCAGAAACGACACGGTTGGCGCAGTGGTTGAGCTATTCACTTCTGCGCTTCGTGTCGCGGGTTCGATTCCCGCACGGAACAAACATTTGTATGACCTACAGATAGTTGTTCCGGATCTGGCTGTTTGTGTATGTGAGTTTATATGTTTGTAAATGCACCCACGACACAGAAGCAGAGGAGAGTAGTGTGGGGAACCGGGAAACGTTTACAAAAAAAACCAAACCAACCAACCAGAAATTACGATCTCTGATTCCTTATGCTCGCACTTCACATGGCGTATTTGTCCAAATATTCGCCTTATTTGGATAATCCAAAATGGACTTATAGAGTACATTTTATATTATCCAAATAAGGCGAATATGTGTACAAATACGCCATGTGAAGTGGTAGCATTAAGGAATAGATAATTTGTGTTACAATAGTTTGCATTTTCGGTTGTTTTTTTACTTAAGCGCGGTTCTAAAGGAATGAGAAATGTTATCGTCGACAGCGGTTTTTCTCCGGGCTATGCATGTTAATGCTGTTAGTGTAGTCTCTGAAGTAAAAACAGGACTATAAAATGATTTGAAAATTATTATTAGCACTTTTCTAAAGCCCATTATCACAGTAAAGATATCTTTACTGTGCCATTAGTGGCTAGGTCCAATACTATAACATGTGAATTGTTTCATTCAGTGCAGCTGATGGCGTTCAATGTACCTATTGTGAATTTGATATTTATAAAAATCCCTTTTAATTGCCCAACTGCAATAAAGACCGGATTACATATACTGTGAAGGTAGAGCAGTTTTGTAGCCATAGTCGTCCCCCAGTGGGTCAAATTTTACCTTCACACACAGGACAATCTATTGTTCTTTCAATTCAATTGTGTTGAGTCATATACCTACATTAACATAAGATAAAGCATCACACTGATTAGCATTTTATGTTTATCGGTTCGTTGTAATACTTCCATATTAAATAATAAAACAAGGTAGGTGTCTTTTGATTTGATCTTGCTAACAGTACTTTTGTATCTAACGTGATTTTCTCTTCTATGATAATAATATAATATAAGTGCTTGATATTATTTTCTCTAATTACCCGGTGCGTCGTAAATTGCATATTTTTTATAAGTTAGTCAGAGCATGATATTCTCATAAGCTAGGATTGCCGCATAAAAAATCAAGCTCAAAAAGCATCGCGATGACTAGTTCGGTCCTAGGTACTTCTATTGTAGATGATAGGTACCTGTAATTTTATGTAATCTTTATCTTCTTTTATTCATTTATCTCAGTTACCTACATAGGTCCTAGACCTTCTTCTGATATGTATGGACATCATTTTTCTACAAGGAATAGGTAGTAATCATTTTCACCAAGCAAAGTGTTAAAAGTTCGACTTCATCGATATTCCGGAACAGTATTTTTTATAATAACCTTTCTACTTTTGTATCCAATGTAACGAAGGGAAGTTGCAGAAATTGTTGAGCTCATTCATAAAACATGTAAAAGGACGCACGTGGCGTGAGGGGTGAGGGTCGTATTCTCAGTGGCTTTACAGTTTCTATGTCTTTCAGTACCTACATAGGTATGATCGTATTACATTTTGCACACTAAACGTCATGGTTCCAATCACTATTTCATCAAAATGCAAGAAAAAAAATAATGAAAAGCTCGGCTCCCCCACGACTAAGTTTTGCCATTTGGTCCTGTGCCAATTTCCTTGCGCAGACACCACAAAGTTCAATGTCGGCTTGAACATACGAAGGAAATCTTTCGTTATTTTACTACGAACACTATCGTGTACTCCAAAGTGTGTGTTTAGGAATGATGTCTTATTTTCAACATTGAAACATTTTGCAAGAATGGCCCACGCCGGCTGACAGACCAATGTTTTCTAGTAAGTAGCTGTTGTAACAAAGGTCATTGGGAAGTGGGACAACTGTTTTTGCTGTTCTTTATCTGCCGACGAATCGAGCGAAAGGTATCATCACAACGCTGTGTTTCCCGGTGAAATCGTGTGTATTCTCACACGAGACTGGCAAAAAATCGCTAGTGTAGTAGCTACAAGTCGTTAATTGTATTGAAATATGCGAAGCGCGTCTCACAACCGCCCGTCATAGTCAAGAATCGGGTGTGTTTATATGGTTGAGTCACGGCTACTGCGATGGCAAACCGCCAATGCTCCCGACACTAACACGCAGTAGAGGAGGAATAAACTACGATCAATGAAAATAATCGATGTTAAACCATGGGTTGCCCCAAATTGTTTAATTATGCTCTGGAACAAACTACAAAATTAGACATCTAAACCGAATGTTTACTGATGCTAATGTTTGGAAACTATCTTTGAAAGTGCACAACACTAACTACTCAGGCACAAAAAACAAAACAAAGGAGGTCAGTACTTGTGGTAAGTCAAATTGTGTAGAATACGTCTTGTATGGCCATTACTGTATCATAGTCATAGTACATAGCATATCTGCATTTTGGATGCATTGGACACCAGCTGTAGAACTCCAATGTCCCCCCCGGTGCGGTGATGGCTTAATAGAAAGCGAACGTGGGAGCAGCACCGGCAGCGAAGAGCGGCGCGGGCGCACAGGGCTGCGAACTGGTGTTGGTATCTGACGTCATGCCCCCTTCCTCTCCCCCACCTGCTACCGTCACCGGCACTCCCCCCTCTGTCATCAATATCTCTGCTGATATAACCTTCATTGATGATTGATGAATCACGCCGTCCAACTACCCTATTTTATAAGATTACGGAAGAATTCGATACGTGTTTGCAGTTGCGCAATGTCATACGCATTGCCTTACTTTATCAATGTTAGTAGATCTGTATTTATATTCAAATCAGCTGGTCTTTAGTGATATGTTTATGTTGAACCAACAGACAGCTTTGCCGTTGGAATCGTAGGAATATTTGGGCCCTTTTGTAGTAAAAACAAACTATATTCCCAAGTGGTTGTGTTGTGTGTATAAAACAACCAAAGAAACTAACTGGCAAATGGTCTTTGTAGCAGTCAATAAATAGTTTCAGGTCTGTCAACTAATGCAATAAGGCGTTACACGAGGAAAAATAAGTACATACTTAATATCTTTCTACCATTTGGAACACAATCATAATTAATATTAAAGCGGGCAGAGATAAATTGTGTTGATGCATTAGGCACGGCACGGGATAGTCACGGCCAAAATCGCGATTTAAATATAGATATGTACTTATAGCTATAGCTAAAAGTTATAGAACAGTTTTGGCCATTTAACATAATAAATGGTGTATGGTACACTTGAATAGTCTATAGGCGCTTAACTAAAGAGTTTTTATCTCATTTTATTCGTGGATGCAAGATACCTAAGCAAGAGGCAGGTTTAGACTGGTATTGGCTGTTAAATAAACGTGTTAATTAAAATTTGTAATTCAATTGAATTGCGTATTTTAAACCCGATAAGGCGTAAAATCAAACTTAAGTTAACAGAACGAAGTGATAATTTTTGTCACCAAAACGCTATCAGGAAATTATTAAAGTCTACCTGTTTTCCGGTAATTAATGAAACCTATTTGACATCAGCAGCCACTCAGCCAGTTCTTTGTTTCAATGTCACGGACTGACGGTAAAAACGGTACCTACGGTAGGTAGGTACGGATGCAACTTATGCAGCGTTATTGTAAAGGCAAGGTAAGGTGTAAAAGTACTTTAACATTCAACGATTTACGTAAGTAAAGGTCCGCTTATCACGGCAGCTACTACGACCGACGACGTGACGCCACGTAGAAAGCGATTTCAAGAACATTCACGCAATACCTGAACCAAATTGTTGCATTTGATTAACAAAAATAATAGTGTTATTGGAAACTAAACTAGTAGCAGTTCTATGCAACACATATAATTGGCAAGCTTTGTCTCATTTTATATCATTCTCTTGTATTTTTTTTATGTTTAAAATTTAGGCAGCAATTTTTATTTCACGTAGACCGTAGTGCATAAAACAATAGAGCGTGTAAATCGGTAATTGGTTTTCACTCAATTAACAGCGATATTGAATGACCTTACGTCTCAATATTTCAACTGTTGATTTCGTATTAAGTAATTCTAAGAAAAAGTAATTAAATACTTATCGACTTTGCTAATTTGTGGACACAATTCATTCTTAGGTAACTACCCTACATTATTATAAAATCATGAGCAAAATATGTAATTAGCAAGTCGTTGAAAAATTTGGAGACGATTTCGATAATGTTAACTTATGTTTGTCAAAAATTTATCAACAAGGCGGTAGTCAAGATAACATCTTTTCAATATAACATATCTACATCATAGTTTTATAGGTGCTGATGTTTTTATCAATTGATTGTTATTATGATGAAATCTGCGACAACGTGTAATCATGTAAAATTACGGAAAGCGAAAATTTTATGACTGCACCAAATTAAAATTGTATTATTTTTAATCTACGTAGGTAGCTAGCTACATCACGCATCTTAATTATATGTAATAAATTACAATCGTGTAGATAATGTTGAATACAAAGTGAGGCAAGAGCATTGGACATAAATCTCAATAGTGATTTTATTATAAGTATTTCTTAACCAGTAGGTAGTTTATGTTGTTATACTAGATAGCATAATACTCTGCTATCCACGGTGGATTCACAGAGGCGGCAAGGGCTTCTGTTTTATAATCTGAGCTGCGAGCATTGCACATTGGCCGTACGTCACAACATTTAATACTAAACGAGAAACAACCGACTCGACCCACTGCTGTATTCCGTCTCTTAAGGCACTGCTAGTCTGATACGGTATCTATAGGTAAAGAAGACCATAATAAAAAGTGCGTGACAGAACTATTTACCTATCATATTGACTTATCTATACATACAGGGTTGCTAGATGAAAGATCACCCACGAAAGTACGCATACGCATGTAAAAAATGACAGAATATTTTATATGTCTGATTTCCTGTATGTTTCCAAATTCCACAGTGGCTTCTTCACCCGGTGATATTGCCCCCATGTGATGTTTATCTGGTAGCCCTACCGAGCTCCGCATAATACGAGCGGGTGTTGTCGTACGCTCGGGAGAGCTTGCTTGTATGCGTGTGACTCATCTCATGTTGCGCTGATTGGCTCATCCGGTTCTCTGTAGACATTTTAACTCTTTAACTAGACATATGTTTTATTTTTTAACCCACAGTTCTGTGGACGATGTGATAATTTAAAAAGCAATTTAATGTGTGACTCATCAGAAAATTGTTAAATTATTCGTCGATGGTCAGTGTAAAAGATTTCGCTAATTTTGTAATTAATTTGTACAAGGTTTGGTAGCGGGTGTAAACAGAGTAAACAGTTATGTTTAGAGTCATTTGAAGGGCACAGAGATCTGTGAGGGGCGTGCGCGCGCGCATCTCAAGTTGCGGCTGCGGGCACACTAACTGCTTCTTTTATTTACTTGTATGGTTTTCGTCCAACACATCCCTGCTAAGTGCAAACGCAAATGGTTCTCATCTCGTTTACAAAGATGTTTTTATACAATTGACTGGCTTTATTGAAGTATCATTATTCTGCACTTCTGGAAAAAGTCGTAAAAGAAACAGTGTCAGATGGCTTTTGTGGTGGTATTTCATTGATTTGATTTATACGAATGATTACGTACTTCATATTTGAAACTTTATCAGGAACTCTGTGTTTTTAGTTTATCTTCATAATTCAATAAGCAGGTAATCAACTAATGACTTTGCCCTCCAATTGTGCATTTGTGCTATCATTTGGCTACAACGAATTAAGATAGTATGTATAAGTAATATAAATGAATAGTCACTATTACTACGATACATTATTGTGTTTTCTATTCTGGTTTGCCAAAAGTAGGCATTAAAAAATCTTAGAATCAACATGATGTTATATTTACTTTTAGTTAATGTACAAAGATAAACGGTATCGAATATCGTTTGCGTAATTCGACAGCTACTATAAGCAGGTTTTTAGATATATGACAGCGGAATAAGTACTGTGTTTATAAAATGAGAACGAAGGAAAAACAAAAGACTGCAGAAATAGATTAGCTCCGAAACACTGGAGTATGGTCTCAGGTAGCTGCAAATTCAATAAGAAAGTATCAGTCTACGTGTTTGGATCAGTAAGTGAGTAAGGTGAGTGGTTGACCCGCAGTTGCACGGAGCACCCTGCAGTCAAACCAGTTGGCCTGGGAGGCCGGTCGGGTGCGGGGAGCCCCGCGCTGCACCACATCCAACTAAACAATAAACATGATAAACACTGAACACGCAGTTACCCGTTAAGTGTTATTGTTTATCTAAACACGAGATGCTGTTATGGCTACTTTTGTCAACCAATTTTCAGTACATCGTCTCTTAAAACTGAAAATAACCATCATTATAAAGACGGAAGGAGCAAATTGTGTCTGTTTTTTTTCAAAGACGTTTTTGCAAAGTAGGTACCTAACTTTAATATGCGCTGCATCTAACACAGGTCGACAAAAAGTACCTAATTAGTCTAGGTTTGAGACGAAATATATGTAGGACGAAATGACGAGTCACTACACTGATTTTGATTCCCATAATCCCATAATGTACAGAAGTGGTAACTGATCCAATATTTATGATGATCCTTTATTATCTGAAACTGGTCATGAGCACTATAGATAATACAGCTAGCATTTAGTCTACAGAGCACATTACCCCTACATAATAATATGTAAACTAGGTAGGTATGTAGCTAGCGTGCAAATTGGTAGGTAGGACGTTGCACTACCTACCCAATGTTAGGCAGAAATGCAGAATTAAAATATTATGGCGAGTAAGTAGGCCAACCTATTTACCTAAATCCGTCAAATTATAAATAAGTATCTGAATAGCTCAACATGATATGGGCCCGATTTCAAACATGGAGATAAAATCCTAAAGCCAGAAATAGTTGTCCCTCAGGATTTCACGTTCAATGGAGTGGAATTTACTGATAAACAGATAAAGGAATATATTATTCACTGGCTATAAATAGTTCAGCTATCTCAGATTTTACACATTTTGGGCCATAATTGAGTACCGAATTTTAAAAAAATCCGGTCAAGTCTATCTTATCTATCTTAGAGGTTTTAATTCACTTGAGCTGATTACTTAGTTAGAAGTTTGATTTTTTCACCGCTCAAAGGATTGTAGACCTTCGTTTCAGCTTGACTGTCCTTGAGAAAAAGGGTCTTGAGAGACTGACAACGAGGTGATCCCTTAAAGTTCGTTTTCCTTTTGAGGTATAGAACCCTAAAAAATATGAATGGAAAAAAATAAGCATAATAGCTGTTACTATTAATAAAAGTTTGCAACTAAAAATCTGAAATTTTGTGAAGATGGTTGCTGCTCAATCGCGCGTTAACCCTCAAACAGATTTGAATAGAATTCGGCACACAGACAGATCATAATCCTGAATTAATACGTACCCTTAAGATAATTTTTGCTTCTCAAGTGGGCGTAACCGCGGGTGCTAGAACAATAACAAAATGATTGACTGCTGAGATAACTCCGGAGTATTCCCATCTGTCCCCGAGTGACTGTCCCCGAATGGGTAGGTACAAATAGGAATTTTTATGTCATCTGTCCCCAAACATACAAAACTGGGGACAAATGGGAATTAAAAGTTGAATCATTTCCGTGTCATCTTCCCCCGTAGATGTCCCATCTGGGGATGCCCCCATTTGGGGACCGACACTTTAATTAAAAAATATTTCGGTGTAGATTAAACTTACATTTCCATTTGTCCCCATTTTTGAGTTTGGGGACAGATGTCACAAAGTTTTTATTTGTCCCATTCGGTGTCAGAAACTCAGGGGCAGATGGAAATACTCCAGAACTCAGTACAAAATTATTATTAAAGCACCTGCCCCTAGATAAAAATGTAAAAAGTGCCTTCTTTAATAGTCTGAAAACGGCAAATCAAATCAAGACAGATTAAGACATGGGAAGACATTTGGGTAAGTTCTGACTTTGAAGATAAAGAACAAGTTTGTGTTGTTTTACTGAAATCCTAAGTAAACAGAAGTTCTGGGATTGAATATGTTGCCAGAATGTTACATGTCATGTCCAATATAGTTATATACCTACCTACATTTTATAAAATGACGGGGTTTACGATTTATAAACATAGGTTCCGTAAGCAGACATAATTTTATCTGTTTCATTTTCCGTTTTATCTCAATAGATTCATAGAAACCTATTTACGGAGCAACCGATAAAGCGTTAACGGCTGATTATTTCTTATCTCTTTAGGACATGTTGTCCAGACGATAGTTAGTCAATTTCCTAGTCAACATTTCAATGTCCACAACTTCCCAGACAACTACGATTGATGGAGCCGCCTCGTTACCACTATTTATACTCGGTGTATCTCTGGAGATACCATACTTGTACCGAAGTAAGTAAGTAACTAAACGTTGACGCGTATGATTTTCTCAGTTAATTAGAGATATTATCTTCGTGTTTCGTTAATGTCTCCCTAGGTATCTGGCGGGGTAGGAGAGGCGTAGTAATTATCCTGGAGCGGGTCGCTGCGCCCGCGCCGCACGCAGCCGTATGATGCACGACACGAATAATAAACCAAGCCACTTCCTGCCTAGCGATAAGCGCTTCATACATACATCAGATCACACAGTACTACGCACGCACACTGTCACAACACGCTAATATACATACTATTATGGCAACCTAACTACATACATTAGTAGTGACAAATACATAGTTACGTTATATCTGTACATGTATTATGTGCTTTGTATTCAACGCATTATTGCTTTGTTCACTACATTTAAAACATTCTTCATACACACCAATAGCTGCTCGTTATGTGTGTTCATACTTCATAGTCATAATACTTATCATATACCGTTTAGTATTACCAAAGTGAATCCCTACATAAAAATATATAAAAGGTATTGAATATGAATTGTGCTCTTAATTAAACTGTTTTTTTAAATTTCCTACAATTAATGACTACCTTACTTAAAATGTAAATAAATGTTTAATATGTCTATACTAACACCAGTTTATTAGAATCCTATGAAATTAGAATAGACAATCTTATCTAAAGGATTTAATGCTATCGAAACCTGCGAATTTTATTATTTACACACGTGATCGCGTAGCAATCATTTAGAAATGAAAGTACGAGTACACAGACTATGTTCAAAATAACACAAACTAGTGATGCAACTAATATGAATACGAATACTAATACCAAACCTACTATTAGGCGAATAAGAATAATTCAACAAGGTAATAAAATAAAAACCATTGTTTTTTTTTGTAAAGAGAGACACCACTGTCATTTTTTTGTTTAAAAAACGCTATATTTGTGAATTCACATTGTACATTATGGAGACCTATTCCCAGTTGTGGGCGTAAAGGCTGACATGATGATGATAATGCTTATATCTAAAATAATCTTTCTGAAGCGACGGTGGACGACTTTAATAAATAATACTTGGGCCTGTTTTTCCAGCATCGGAAATATATATTTTCACACCAGAAAAGTAATAAGCAGATCAGCAGAAGGTGACAATTGTGATCTGAATTTCCTGTTACAAAATGTTGCAAATCTTGCTAGTATTGCTGTTAAAACACATAAAAATAAATTTGTGATGATATTCGTCGAATACGAATATTCGTATTCGTATTTATTGCATCACTACAATAAACCAAACGAGAAACGTCCGCTTTTACTAACAAAGAACCTTATGATTAATGGCATTACAATTAAATTTGTAAGTAACCGGGTCAACACATGGATTACTGGGTTTTACATGAGTCACTGCACACAAAACATCATAATTTTAAATTCATATTTTACGCAATTCGGAGAGGCGACTGATATTGCCAATACGAAATGGCAGTGCGAGAGGAAATAACGATTAGATAACAAAGACATGACTCAGTTTAGCTGGAAGGCCTTGTTTACGTAGTATCTGCATATTTCTGTACTATGAGGATTGTAAAAAGTTCTTAGTTGACTCGGAATCCCCGCACTTCGGAGTGAATGGTAATAAGAATGACACTGAATACCATAAACCCGAAATTCAAAAGATGTCGGAGTCGGCGTCACCTCAATTTGGAAACCAATGATTTCAGGGATACATGTCAAAACATTAATATTTCCCAACATCAAAGAGAAGGCAAGGACGATGAAAGCACGAAAGCAGTGTACTTAATTATAAAATTTACATGTATGTAGTTGTAAAGGCTAATAACGATAGATTCCCGTCCAAGACGGTCTCCTCCCAAAATTCTCATCTTCTGTGCAAGGCTCCTATGAATACTAAGCAGTCGCAAGATGTTGCCAACTTGTAACTATGCTGATTTGATCTGATTGGAATTAATGAATGGATGATTACAAAGCTGTAACACGCTTATTATCTCGTGCATACTGCATGATTCAATAGGAAACGACTGATTGGACGCGATTGCTATAGGAGCTGATGATACTTTGTCAATGTGTGTTCTATTGATGTTTACACCCAGTTCGTCTTCATGATGACGTCTGCCTTGCTATAAATTATCTTATCAAGGAAAAAAACAAAAAGCAAACGTGTAATATTAGAACTATCATTATTATAACTGAATATTTTAAACGTGGTATTATTTGACCACTCCATTGAACTAGAACATTCCGGTAGCCAAAGCAACGATATATTGATTGTTATTGTTGTTGCTTTTATACTTTAGTTACATGTCCGGGTGATGATTAACATTTATCTTTAGAAAGTGACGATGGTCGGTAACTGGTACCTACATTTGTTGTTCGGACGATAAATCGGTGTGCTGCTTAATCACCCTGTCTATTTACCTTGGAAGCCCAGCGTCTCCAACGTCATTATGGTTGAGTCATCGCCTGTCATTTGTGCACTTCACTGAATAAATAAATGACATATTTCTTAGAAGGGTCACCCAATTGACGTCGTACTTTACTACTTTTTACTGTAGTCATTGATCAAGAAACATTTTATGAACTTCAGTGCGGCACAATTCGTTCGAATGACCTTATTTTGTTGTTTGTTTCATGGCATGAACAATCATGGTTTTTAAGAAAAAATCGGTAGTTAACAATTTAACATGATTGTTAATGCCATGAAACAAACAATAACATAAGGTCATTCGAACTGTCTCATAACGTGAGGTTTGCTATTCATGGCAATGATTGAAAAATTAAACTAAGCATTATCTTTAAGGTTGTCAATTTTCCAGCAGGGAAGAGACTGCCCTATTTTTCAGTGACCGAAAGAGGAGTAGTGTCCATTTAAGCCACTGGAAAGCATGAGGATGCGTTATACATTAACCTCAATATTTTAAAATCCATAAGCCATGACAACATTCAACTTTTTGGTTCATAAATAGTCAAATTAATTTGAATAACTCGCGTCATATCTGCTTTGAGGTAATGACTAATAAAGTGGTAATTACAACAGTTCGACTCTACTACAAGTTAGAGGAATGTTTTTTTCGCTGCTAGTATCTTATCACCATTGATTACGTATCTGCAGAACAGATTGTTGTGCACTCAGAATTTCTAGAACGTACCAACAAAATAAAGATTTATGTGAGATTTGAGCTATAGCTAATAGTACTTCAGGTTTAGAATACTATTGTCGTCATGCCCGAAGTACGGGTCAAACGAATCTTAACTGTACATCCGACTGTTTTAAGTTCTTGGGGTATGATAGCTCTGAGTTTCGATTTCCGCCGCTGTGTTTAAATGGAACCGGCTTTGAATATCGGCAACCTACTATTATAGAACGAAGGTAACGTCCAGGCAACAGATGCACCTATCAGAAAGAAGAATAAAACAAAGAATATTCAATTTGAATTAACTGGCACTAATTATTATTTGTAGTTCTTTTTCTTGTTTTTGCTCATCCTGAGTGAATGAGGTCAGATATGTCATTTCATGTTTCTTTATCGAAGTAAGTGGGTTTTAATGTTCAAGCTAGCTTAGCATTGTTGTTGGATATGTATAATAAAACGCCATTAGGCGGTTGTATCACCGTTAATTCAACGTTAACAATGGTAGGTGCCGTCTAGTTGGCACGGGCTCCCACGTTTGCATCTGCTTCGTGTCCGGCGTCCGCTACACGTCTCTGGAAACAGATGATACATACATCTGTCGCTGAATACACCATCTCTGTAATCATCATAGATAATTTTGGTTCCACCATGTAGTCATAATACAAATTCAATATCAACAAAACTTGCTCTAAATATAACTTATTTGTATGTAATGAGATGTAGCAACCAAAATGATAATTGTTTGATGTCATTTTTATATAATTCTGCACCTGTTGGTAGGACTTGTGCAGAGACGTCTTTGTAATGAAATAGAAATGTCCTATTCAGTTCAAGGTGAAATCAATGACATACATGACAGTGCAGTTACCTTAAAATTTAGTTTATTGTATACATTGTACGTTTCCATTCGATGACAATGGCATGAGATGAAGCTTCTGTTAGATTATGATGTATTGGTAGGGTACTACATTGATGACTTGATGAGGAACATTCTGTGTTGCGAATTTGGTAATTGTACTAAAGTAAAATAAGGGTATGAGTGCAAGAACAGGTTTGCCGCAGAGTTGTTGCGGCCGTAAGGAGGACGCGATGACACATGTCTAACGGTAATTCAATTTTTACACGGGCTCAGCGCGTGCGCACGTTATGCTCTAAAGGAAAACCATAAACAAATGCTGGAAATGATCAGTTGTTTGTATAGAGTATCGGACACGAGGAAGTTACCAAGGGCGTTCTGAACATAAACACTTAGATATCTACTTAAAAATGTGTCACATTTAAGGAAAAATGTAGTATAAGACCATAACTTAAACTTGCTAACAAGCGTTAACTGGCCTAAAATCGTGACGCGTCCATTGAAAAGTTCATGAATGAATTTGGAAATAATAAACTAGAGGAAATATTCAAATCGAGTGTGGCTACCTGCCTACAACTGGTATTCATTTTGGAACGATTATACAACATTTTCAATACCAGTAACTTCGTGAGCTGTTATGCAAATCGTCAACATGTATAAATAAAAACAGTGTAACTTGATTCTTTTGGTATAAACTACAACATTTACGATAACGAAAGCATGAAAGATGTATTCCTCTGATGCATGAGTCAGTGTTTGTGATGTCTTGTCACCGATGTTTAAGAAGTACTTGAGGATGGCATTTTACTTGATTATAATATAGTAATAATGTTTGCAGTGTGGCGTATAAATGGAACGAGATATGGGAGTCAGGTTGCAGATTACAGTTGTCGCGCAGGGCGTCTGGTGGCGACTGACAATCTGTCAAGTAACAGGCTCGTCGTGCGGTGTTGCAAGGCTGAGCTGTACAATAACATTATACATGCGGCGAGGGGCGAGGGCTTTCAATTGATATATTTTCGAAACCGGTCTTCGTTTTCATAACATGCCCGTAAGATTCAATCTCGAACCTCCTCTGTTAAGTAAGCATAAATGAACCAATCGCTTATACCTATTCAGATAAATAAAATAAAATAAAGCAGTTTATAAAATACAATGCCCGCAGTTCTACCTAGTGCTGCAGACATTGTATTTTGTTATTACTGCACACGATTTTACATTGATTTAATTGTCATCTCAACTTGGTGCAGTAGGTAAGGTGTGTGTGCTGCGTGTATAAAGCGGGTCGGCAATTCGGCACAGGTTCGGCATTCTGAATACAACCGTGGCGACTATGAGAGAGAGGGCAGGAGACTCCTGCTGCCCTCTCTCTGCCTCTATTTGTGCTAACACTAGCGCACTATAATATCTCCTGCGTACTTTATTAGTCTCCTATAAGATTGGCCGCCGTCACCGTGACTCGGACGGGAGCATTTGGGAGTATTTTTTTGAGAATGCCTAATGGCCGAACAGAATATACCAAAAATGTGTAGAACCAGCAGTGCTATTCTGCTACAATCTCCCTCGGTGAACACCTAGGTGAAGTGAGCTGTCATCCGATTGTAGTGCTTTGAAAATCCCTAGCGACGGCACGGATGACAGCTCACTTCACCTAGGTGTTCACCGAGGAAGATTGTAACAGAATAGACATACAGATATCAGGCACGCTTACGATAATTTACTTCACAAATGAAAATATTTATTATGATGTCATCTCATTCTATTGTTTCTTATAAACAATAAAATCACGTTTTGTCCACATTGCCCGACACAAGTATTATTTCTGATTCTACGCACTGTAGGGGGAGAACGAGAATTGCCCCTTATTAGCAGGTGTTCTAAAGCGGCCAACGTAAGTAGTTAATAAAGGTAACAATCGGTCACACACATTAGAAAGTAGACAATACGATAGTAGTGGTGTGTAATGTAGAGATGACAGGTTATAGTGGTCATCCGCACTACAAGTGTTCGGTGTCGAATGGCACTCAGATAAGTAGCATAAAAGGCGCATGAGTGGAGCGGGTGTCCCACTTCAGCGAATCGAAGGCCAGAAGTAAATTTGGAGCGAAGCTGGAGGCTGCGCGCTTCGATCTCCAGCCGGCGCAAATGTCACGCGTGCTATCTCACACAATCACGTTACATAACGCACTTGCAGCACTGAGCAGTGAAGCAATCATCAACTGTGCTAACGGGTCGACAACTTTCTTCTACCAAAATTCTAATTAAATGACGGATATCACCAAACTTCAAGAACCCGATTACATAATTGTGATCGATTTATTGCTGATCAAGCTTGTAGGGTACACGCACTGGTTCTATATAGCGCCATCATCACAAGCCTAATGTAAATTGATTGACACGCTTTTTAAGCGGGTGTTGCTCGCGTGGCGTGTATTTTGGGCGTAATGGGCGCACTGACGTAAACCAATTCCGCGGACGTGGGAAGCTCGGCGAAATCCTTGCGTTTGTTGCTGAATAGTTTTACGGTGCATTTACAGTTATTACAACATTAGTACGCAAATTACAAGAATATTTAATTTGAAAAGTTAACTGGGCTATGAAAATCCTTGGAAAATTGTAAAGGTGCGCGTAATGGTGTATGTAGATTACAATATAATAGGAATGCGTCAATTGCAAAATAAATTATATAAAAATCTCACGGTACATGATTTCTTTCATTAAAGTCGCGATATTGTTTATTATCAACAAAGGTCGTCTGAACGAAAACAAAAAGAACGTAGAGAGTCATTGTATTTGAACAAAGCGTGTGAACCCTGAGTTGAAAGTGTGCGTCCGACTCTACTCTGAGCACGCTCCCCATGCCGACTGTACTGTAGTTTTACATTGCAGTTATGTTTCACAATAAACAGTTCTAGATATTGATACTGATTGACAAGTTTCGCGTCCTACATACTGTGGCTGTGGAGCTGCATGTGTAACAAATGACTTGCGGAGGCGTCTCCACGGCGCTCATTGTCTGCGCGACTCGACTTGTCTTCGCTTTAGTAGCCGGTATGTATCTCCTGATGTCTGTGACATCATTATTAATGTGGACAACAACTTCTGTCCTTCTTTTGTTTAAGATTAGTTCATATTTCATTAGTCAAGTGCTGTCGATCCTGACAGTTTTAACAGTTAATTAAGCAGCTTGAAATAATCAACAATCAACGTTGCGAAAGCGGACAAAGCTTTTGTAACATTTGTTAATTTTAACTACTTGTATAGTTTTTCTATGCGGTATTCCCAGCAAGAAACAGTAAGTCAGTGAGTTCCGGCGGTCACCACACTGGCCACACGAACATTACCATAATCCGGCATTAGGCTTGGAGCACAATAAAGGGTTGCACGAATGGGATACGGTTCATTATGCAACGTATTTCCTTTTCGCTCATAATGAGAGTGAAAAAAGAAATAAGCATATGCACGGTGCACACGAGTGGAAACATGGAAAGGAAATATTCCTACGGAAAAGTTTTATTACACTCTTGAGCTCTTGAAACATTCATTTTTGATATTAATCAAATGGATTCATCTGCCATACCGGAAGAATGAGCGAACTTTCAAGTACTTTCGGTCTAAATATAAAAGTAGGTTGATGTGTTTGTTTGCATAGACTATGAGGAGATATTTATTTTCATTCGGCATCGGCCGCAGTTAGCGTTTTCACATCTGTTTCTTATGGCGGGATATAAAATAATATTGTTACTCGTATAATAAGTTTTATATCATATTTTGACCAATTCATCTATTTAAGTGCTACAGAGTTTAGGCGTGTGTTGCTCACTTAGTAACAGAATTTACATTGTTTAGTGTTATAGTCAGAGTGCAGATGCTCGTTTGGACCACACAGCTGCGGTATTAGGTCATGTGAAAGTTCAGATACATGCGTAGGAGTAGCTGCAAGCGGATTCGGGAGTGATGCGCGTCCTCAGCCCTCCTCTGAACTGGAGTAGTGGGACGGATTAGGATAAACCGAGTCAATGGCCGGGTCACGAGGCTATTTGCGTTCCACTCCTTTCGCGCCGCCTCACCGCCCCTCGTCTTCCGTTCCCTTGTTTAAACTACCCGCAACCGACTAATTTTGGTCACTAATCTGTTGAACAATAAAGACGTTCAAAACACGCTCAAGAGTTGGGTTTTGTTTTCTTTTAGTCAATCGTTTACTGTGTGTTAAACGTGAACAGTCACTGTATGATGTGGGGGAAACATGCTATAAAAGTTATTAACAAATTACACTCTGTTAATAAATATAGATAGGTACTTATCCAATGTGTGCTTTAAACATATATTAGGGAGTTAATAAGTTTTAATTTTAGATTTAGGAAAAGTGATAATTACATGTTTTTACTGTGAGGGGAAACGCCCAATTGTTAATCAAACCCAGACCTACATGAACAGTTGAATACTCACACATTATAACTGTATCATCACAAGGCAGGAATTATTTTATTAGGCCAGTGATATTGTTGGAATTAGGCGATGTTTAACTATGATTAATTAACTCATTTATGAAGCTGTGTATAGGCGGAGTGTGGCGGGTGTGGCACCGAAACAAACAGACCAACCAAACACGATAGCAAAACTATTATGTGTTCATATCTAACTGTACCTAAAGGACTTATCAGTTTTACCTAGATAAAGGTAAATAATCATCCCTAATACTTAGGTAACAGTTAAATTACTTAAATCAGAGTTTGAATTAATGCGCCTCTAATATTATATTTGTCGGGTTTTCAATTCTTAATCACACACAATGCTGTGCCAAAATGAATATATCTTATTATTTATTGAGACTTGGGAACCACTAATCTTGTTCAGATTATCCCAGAAGTGTATTCTCTATGGTAGCTTTCGATAGCGAATTCTATATAGTCATAGTTCTTAGTTTAACTACAGCTCAACTTAAGTATATATTTTATTTTCCTTGCGGAAAGTCCATGATGTACCTACTTTGGCATTGTGGTACATTGCATCTCGTCTCTTTGTGTAAATGCTGATTTATCCTCTTGCTAAAGAAGGAAACATCGCGTGAAGAATAAATTAACAGAACATTGCGGAAGGCGCTGTTAATTGATTGACCAACAGTAATAATGCTATCATTTGCGTTATAAGTATTAACATTTGATAAGTATTCGCAAATAAAAAGTTAATGATGCGTCCCTAATCCGAAGATACCGATTTGTCTAAAGTGGACTAATAGGGCAACTGTAGATAGGAAAGGTCGATAACCCTTTACAAACAGGAGGAGGGTACGATATCACTGATGTCAGGTAAGTAGATTGTATTTTTAGGGTTCCGTACCTCAAAAGGAAGAAACGGAACCCTTATAGGATCACTTTGTTGTCCGTCTGTCTGTCTGTCTGTCAAGACCCTTTATCTCAGGAACGCGTAGATCGAGTTGAAATTCCCGGTTGAAGGTCCCTTGAAGCTGTGAAAAAAACAAACTTCTAAGTTAACGTGAAAAATAGATACTGCCGTTTATGTCGCAAAATACGTACAATTCGACACTCAAGGGAATCAAAATATAGACAGTTTCCGTTGACCTAAAACTATGAAATTTGGCAAGTAATTTCGTCTTATACTATCAATATAGGAAAAACTGAAAACTATACGTTTGTAATTAAAACAAAAAAAATATGTTCTTTATTTATAACGAGCTTTTGTTCGCGACTTCGTCCGCGTAAATGTCGGTTATAGTGGATGCACACGAAGTCGCTGGGTTAAAAAGTAGCCTATGGCCTTTCTCAGGGTGCAAGTAATTTTCATACCAAATTTCATCAAAATCGGTTCAGCCGTTTCATCAAGAAATCGTAACAGACAGAGTTACTTTCGCATTTATAATATTAGTATGGAAGTATGAATAGTATGGATATATGACCTAGATATTTGTACGGAACCCTCAGTGAGCAGTACAACTCGCACTTGTCCGGTTATTTTTTATAAATGTGTCTTCATTTAAAGATTTTTTATTAGATGTTGTGATTACTATCTTATTCATAGCATTTATAGCAATAATATTGGACAATAAGTTTTTGGGGCAAGTAATAAGTACATAATTATGTAAAACTAGGTGTTATGTATGTATAGGTTTCAGACCTTTACGTTAGTCACCAAAAGAGAAGTATCCAGGTCATCGGTAATAGTTGAAGTTTACTTAGAAACCGATGGATGTTTTTGATTTAAGTCATTGAACTGTTTATTGTCTTTTAATTTTATTTTATTTTAATCCATAGTAGGTGAGCACTTTCTGTAATATCTTTATCTCTTAGCCTTAGCATCAGACAAAATCAAGATTAACTTTCTACAAAAGTTGATTTTGATTGTTTGCTCAAACAATTTGTCGGGAAGTTTAAATTGTTATAGTAGGTACATAGTTAAGGTGTAAGTATAAAGACAAGGAAGAGTCTATTGTGAGGTGACGAAGGTAAATAATAGTCTCAATTTCGTGTGTATACTAGGAAGCTTTCACTGACACTGTCATAATGTAGGACTTTGTCGAGATCGCGGGAATTGGCGAGAGGTAATGACTTATTGTTTGAGCACAATTGACCTTATAATAGTAAGGTAGAGGACGGGTCCCCTTTATCACTAGTGGCTTCAGTCTTGTATGGTGATACAGCCGCCTCCACTCGCGCGCTCGTTATCCTGTCTAAACCGACGGCTGACTGCTGAGGCGCGGAATGTTGACAGACTAGTTGAAGACTAGAACAATGCTTGGCTGACTACACAGTAGTCTAGTGCGCTATGTGGACACACCACATAAACGATTGTGTTCCATGAAATGAAAAACGTCGTAAAGAATGTGTAAACATAACGATGCCGAGAGTGGGTTATGTTGGATGTGTTTGAAACTTTCCGTCAGGTTCTACACTGAAAATGTGCCTGAAATCAAAATTAGCCGTGTTGTTTGACCGGAGCTGTTGTAACATATTTAGACACAACAAAGAACTGCATTGAAGTCCAATCTACATAGTATAAGTTCTGACTGCAACTTTCATGCATCCGGCGTGCCATAAAAACCTTGATGAGTCAGCTAAAACTTAAACAAAGTTAACACAAGAATGCACTAGACAGATAGAGGTCTGACTGACGGCCAGTACATAAGTACGTCGTAAAAAGGATGTGCCCATATCAGCACAACATGTCGATTCCATACTGAAACGATGTATAAATAAAATACATAGCATTATCGTTTCAAAACACTCTCTCTGCAGTTATGTTTAAATGGCAGTAATCGTAATTAACAATGACATAGGTATTACATGGCTAACATAAATAAGGGTGTTTTAACAAATCTTAACGTTATTGCTTTGTTCTACTAAAGGATATGTCAGTAGGTGATTGTTTCTCAATTAGCATATTGCTTCACTGGCTGGTATAAAAATATGAATATTATTGTGCAGTTGAGCGCCGAATACTTTATATGGGTTTAAGCAGAGAGTGGGCGGCTGTCGACCGTGGCCCGTGGGCCGTGAGCCGTCGACTTGCGCGATTAGCCGAGCGGCAGCACCGCGCCGTCCCGCCGCCGTCCACTTGCGACACTGTACCTACGTTGTACCTAGGTACCTGAATAATTAACTATTATAATATCCCTATCATACAACTACATACCTACGTGCTCGCTTGATACCATGCTAGGTACTTAAGTACATTGTGACAAACACAAGCCTTTATGTGACGCCTTCGACCGACACAGAATGCCGAGGAGGCATGCTAGTGGAAAATTAGCCGTACCTATTCTAGTGTAAAAGGGTGCACATCCTGTCGGCAACCTTAATATACCGTAGACCCAATAAATAAAAGCCAAATTAAATTTCCATTACATAAGGTTCTTTTAACGGTAGGTATCTTTTTTTTATATCAAACTGTAAAATGTGTGAAAAGTTATAAATAAGTAGGCGTGTAGTTTTTACTGAAATACCTATAAGGAACATAAAAGTTTAAAAGCTGTGTGGTGTCTCGGTGATAGCACAAGTTTGTAGCGACTAGCGAGCGTAGCGATGCCTCAGAAACTCGTGTATTTTATGAAATTTGATTTGAGCTCTATTATTATTATCAGGAGATGGAGTAGAGCGAATACTTTGTAAATCTCAACAGTGTATATAGGTACTTATATTAGGTATCATTGTACGACGCCATGCATCGCGGTGGCGAATGACATGAAAACCTACTAAGGACCAATTACGAAGTTAGCGTCGTCAGTTGCGTTGTTGCGCACTGTGGCAGTGTACGGAGCAGTGAGTACCGCGACTCCGCGAGACGAGTGTATGCGTGCAGTCGTCCCAGATTTGTGATAGCCGCGGCGCGATCCCGACAGTTGAGTATTGTGCGACCCCCTGGGGTGAACGATCTCCTCTGAGTCGTCGACACGGCCGCGATAATTACTGTCGCTCCGAGTCTCCGAGCTCCGAGTTGGCCCTGCCTACGCCCTGCGCCCTCTAAACAGCTGCACCTAACGCTAACCGCTAATGTTACTAATTGAAACACTTTTGCTTACCTCGCCTTGACCACATTGTTTTCGTTGTTGCGACAGATAATTGCAGATGAACCAGAATGCCACTTAAAACTTTAATAAATAGACACAGTAGTAGACTGTTCATGACTGTTGAACTTTGTTTAAGTATTTACTTATTGGAAATCGTAAAAGAGACACGCTCTTTTACGATTTCCAATAAGTAAATAAGGTTAGGTTGTAAGTGGTAAAATTTTGAAAAAACGATATCCTTATTTTGAATTTGTAGAATGACCTACCTGTGTACTTCTTCTATGGACTGTAGCTACAAGTGTACTTGTTCTACTTATAAACTGTTCATGAGAACTTTCATAGTATATCGAACAGTGGCTAGAGGCAGAGTTTATTTTGATTTTTAAACCAATTTCAAAGAATTTAGCCTAGTTTATCCAATCTAACATTGTTTTTACACGTTTGGCCGCTTTTTAGCCGGCAGATGATGAACATACTGTGGCCTAATTTCATATAGTGTACATACAATGGATTATTATGCAAACAGTTCGTTATGCGGAATACGGATCTCAACCGAATCAAATTATTTACGAACGCAATGTTGTGACTATAAAACAAAGGGACGGTTTATTTTCGCCAGAAAAGAGGTAAAAGTATTTTGAATTCTAATAGGTACGGATCGATAGGCATGAGTGGCGAGTGCCAATGTTCAAAGGTTAACGAGGTATTAACAATTTAATATAACGTGACTCCTGTGACCGGCCCTTCAATGTTTTCAAGGTGAAACGTTAAATAGGTATTGAGGGGATTGATCTTTGTCCATGCGTTTTAGTAACACTTACGATGGTTCGATAGCCATTACGTATGGTGATTTTATGGGGACCGTAGTACGGTAGCGCTGCCGATACCTCGAATTACTTCATGCTTACTGTTCCATGTTTAATAAACCTACATAGGTTACGGTGATAATGTAAATTGTTATGCGTGGTGTGTGTCGGAGGTCTTTATTGATTGGGTATAGATATAGTCCCTGAGACAATACGAGGAACTCATGAAAACAAAATAAGGATTTAAAGTCATGTTAATGAAGAGACACGGGTGAATACCGTACCGTTCACCTAGTCACAGTGGCACTTTTTAACCGACTTCAAAAAAAGGAGGTTCTCAGTTCGACCCGTATGTTTGTATGTATGTATGTATGTTTGTCCGCGATTATGTCACGTTTGGCTGAACCGATTTTGATGCGGTTTTCAGAAAACTGTTTGTTACATTCTGGAGAAGGTTTTTGTATACAACAATCAGAAATTTATTTTGCGCTTTTTGAAAAAAAGACAGCAAAAACCACCAAGACGTTTTCGTTTCTTCCATCATTCCGTATTTAGAGGACTTTCAATCTCTGTTTTAACTGTGTTGCCGTTCCTAAATGGATTTGGGTGATAAGGAGGCCCTAAAAAGTGGAAAATAAAAACTTTTTTGAAAAAAGAGAATCGCCTTTAAAAAAAACTTATAGCTTTGTTCTGGTTGTTGTTTTGTATTGCTACCGACTTCCGAAACTAAAGTCATGTGTGTTCTGTGCTAAAGTTATTTATCACTTTTTAGTTTTTTTTTGAAGGCGGTTCTGTTTTTTTCGAAAAGTTTTTTTAATCTCTAATTTCTCATGTTTATTCTGCTAGAGACATTCAAACTTCAAACTATTTTAATAGCTTTATTGTGACATTATAATAAGTACCTAGTTTAGACATATCGGTGGGGTATTATTTGCGTTCAGATTTATTGGAAATAACATCGGTTTACATTTATATGTTTTCTTTCCTTGATCCTACATCTTTAAAAGAACATAAACGTTATATGTTTATATTGTCTAATTACATATTAGGCACAAAAAATAGTGCAGTAGGATCTTTGCGTCACGCAAGTACTGTCAAAACTTGAAGCACTCATTTGGTAGATGTGTATTATTTAATTCTGACGGACTGACTATCAAGTCCGTCATTCCTCTGTTTAGATTAGTGTAAACACTGATCTAATTCAAATTGTAAACTATTCCACAAAACACACAACAACAACAGCAACATGGTAAAACTCAGCTTGCATCTCTACTGTAACTATATTCGTGTAAACGTATATAAGGTAAAGTGTACCTCTTAATCGCCATTTTAATGAGGGTCAATCAGCCAACTTGTAGGAAATAAATAGCTAAGTACTTAGGTACCTACCATCACTTAATCCCATTGCACTATTAATTAAATAATATTAGGTACGTAGATAGAAATAACTGGACTTAATTAAACATAATCTATTAGATACTTATAATATCCTCAGAATAAAATTAAATCCCACAAAACTCCAACATATTTCTTTCGGCTATTCTATTTAACCTTTTTACATATCATGGCTACAAATTCTTCAAAGGAAGTTGTAAATAGAGTCAGTCTTCATTCTACACCGCAGCGACCGTCGGACCGTCAACTGATTAATTATTACAGAGAACCGTCAAACAAAACCCTTCAAATAATGACGAAACGTCTTCGGACGAGTTAGGTCATGATCCTCGCAGATTGTATGTTAAACAATACGCATACTTTCGTTTTCGTTCCGACAATTTCCAAAGAAATTTAGAAGAGTCGTTTACGGTGTAGTGGCCACGTTGGAGCGGAAAGGGCTATTTTCTTTGTTCATCCACATCGTATTTGCCGGTCCGTCATGTCCACTCACTCAAGGGCTAGTGCTGGCGCAGGGGGATAATGGAACTCACGTCCAAAGGGATTTAAATAATGGGCCGTGGGACGGGCCGCCCCGTCATCCGTCTCCGCTGTTTACGCGTGTCAGTGTAAACCGATGTGAATCCAGTCCGTTGTATGTACACCGACATCGACAATAAAAAAGCGAATGTATTGTGGTTTTTGGGTAAAATTGAAAATAAAATAAACGGGATCTTGAGTGTTTGGAGCGCACTGCTTGATATGTAACACAAAAACTACCGATGTCCAAGGGTTTACTTTCTCATCAATCAAATACTTTCCCTTCTCCTTGTGCAGACGAAGAAATTAATCGAGAGGAAGTCCCCACGTTTATAATAAGTTCTCAGGGTGCGCCGAGAATCACGAAAGGCAGCATCACTTACTAACTAAGGTATGATGAACTACCGGTGCAACGTGTTCACAGAGTATAAGCATGCATTGCTCAGAGGCGAGTATCTCTACCTTGAAAGACTGACGTTTCCCGACTGCATTAAATTAAATCATGCCATAAAATAGTTACCATTTTTATTACTTATCTTTATAACTAGGAGTAACGCTTTTTGAAACTGTTGTATTGCAATGTCAAAGCTCGTTTATTCTATCCGTGTTTAATGGTAGTCTGGGGTTCAATTATTGGAAAATCCGTTAGCGCACGGAACTGTTAGGCCTTGATCCATTTGCATCACGTCGCTATGCGTTTATTCAATTACTAATTCTGACATTGATTTTGTCCTGATGTTAGTTGTCACAGCGTAAAAAGATGTAGGTAACTGAAAGCTTTTTCTATTTTCAAATCAATTTATAAACAGCGCGTACTAGTTCTCGATAATACGTCTATAAATTGATACTGCCTTGAATTATTATGCAGAACTGCGCCGCTACCGTGGATGGTGTACTAAAATTAATCCTGTTCGTCCATATTTGGCGTGTTTGCTTATGCGGTCCCTTTAATTTATTCTTCTTATCCAGGTTCCTTTGGAACCGGGAGTGTCTACATAGAAAGTTTATCGACAGTAAACATCTTTTATCGGCGGTCAAGATACTTCCACGTTACTTTGGTGGCTTCTTAGGGGATACGACATCGTATGTGTATTGAAGTTATTCCATAAATCTAAACCAACAATGAATTTGTGCTCTACAATAAATATCTACCTCTGTGAAGGTAAAATTCCCCTCCATATCGTGCTCGTGATTTAACAATTTTCGCTTAGAATAATTCTGGGAATTTTCGATATTATTATTTATTTTGTAGACACGTATGATGTGTTAGTATCACACAAATTAAAACTTAGGTGCATCAAAATCAAGTTTTAGGTAAATTCACGCCTGAAGGAACTTCGTTGATGTCCTCTTAACCTAGTTATCAGTGGCCAGATGAGTGGTCAGTGGGGCCAGTGGCTGAGGCGCGCTGAGGCCGCGCGCTCGCTGGTGGCCGGCGAGCGCTCGGGCCGCCCGCCGGCCCCCGCGTCTCCTCAGCTGCCGTGACGCAAGCGCGCGTGACCATGACATCAGTTCTTCGGCGCCAGTGCCGCGACACCTATGATGGATCGACCGAGACGATTTCCATTTCAGTGTGACAAAGAAAGCGGATGTGATGTAGATACGACGGCAGTATGTAAAGTAGCCGGTGTCCTAGCAAAAGAAGAATAAATCATTTTTGACGCTTGATTCTGAATAACGAAACGGGCATGCAATTGTGCGAACTATTTCACTATTTCGATAATTCGGATGCTTTCAAACCGCTAAACCACATGAACATTTTGGATATTACCACGAAGGGATATTACTGTCAAAAAGAAAATCAAATCATATAGATAGGTATTCAATCAACATTATTATTACCATAAGTAGGTACCTACTTGATAAATAATTTTAATTACACTCTCAATGAAGTACCTAATTAAAATTATTGAATAGCTAGTATTTTACCTGCAACTTCGTCCACGTGGATTCTATTAATTTAAAAATTTTTTGGCCTGTGCCAAGAATTGCCACATTAGATCATGCTATTCAACCCCACAAGATTTCTTTTTATGGGGTTATTTGGCTTAAAATCACCCGTACATTTGAAGGCACCCAAATTCAGCTACATTTATGCAAAATTATCAACATTCCGACAAAAGCGTGCGTCCGATGTGCTATTCCATACGTAACCCTATCTTATACCAAAAAAGAAAAAAAAACAAAGAAAAAAAAAACAGTAAAGAAATAAAAAAAACTAGACAAGTGCGAGGCGGACTCGCTGACCGAGGGTTCCGTACAAATTTGTAGGGACATATCCATACTTAATAAAATGTTGAAATGTTGATCACAATGGGTTATCAGACGGGCACGCTGGTCTTTTCTGTACATTGCGATTGGATAAAGTTGAGTGCAAAAAGCAGACTAATTATGTGCGTCTCTGCAGAAGAAAATATAATGACAAGAACAAAAGCGAATTTAGAAAAAAAATACTAGAAACTAACTGGAGCATGGGTATTAACACTTTTATTGGGAACTTCAAGGAAATGCACTCTTCCACCTTTAAAAAGTGTAAATTAAAAATTAATTTAAAAAGAACGGGATCATCCAAATGGTTAACAAACGGAATAAGGGTAACTAGCAAAGTAAAACGTTTTCTTAACACAATAGATAAGAAACAATGTGAAAAGTCGGTTCTAGAGTATCGAAACAGGTATTTAAAAGTGTACAGGAAAGTAGTCAATAGTGCTAAAAGAAATGACGTCAGAAAACAAATAGAAATGGCATCAAATTCTAGTAAGGCGTTATGGAAAATAGTCAATCGTAGACGAAATGTTACTAAAAACATTGATAATGAGCCAATTATCCTCAAAATTGACAACACAGTAACTAATAATGCTTCGAATGTGGCTAATATTTTTTCAAAAAGGTTCGACAATATTGTTTGCCTAGAAGCATGTGATCAAAACTTGGCAATGTCTTATGTATCTGAAAGTGTTAGCAGAGTAAACTCAAGTATGATTGTTGAACCAGTCACACCCTCAGAAATTTTTAATATGGTAAAAAAAATGGTCAGTAAATCTTCTGCTGGTTACGATGACATACCTGTGACTATAATTAAAGATAACATTGATTTACTGGCAACACCCCTAGCATCGTTATATAATAAATGTTTTGACGCGGGCCTGTTCCCTGATCAATTTAAAATTGCTCGAGTGATTCCAATTTATAAAAAAGGCCCTAAAACAGATCCTGCGAACTATAGACCGATCTCCCTGTTACCAGTATTATCTAAAATATTTGAAAAAGTAATGAAGGATCGGCTCATGAAGCATTTAAACACTCACGGTATCTTAAATGGTCGACAGTTTGGATACCAAAAATCAATAGGAACCACTGATGCTATTGGAGCATTAATTGACGAGGTCGTATGCTACCTAAATGACAAGCATAAGGTGGCTGGTATTTTTCTAGACCTTAGTTCCGCCTTTGATACAGTAGATCATAATATTCTTTTGGCCAAGTTAGAACACTATGGTATAAGGGAAAAAGTCTTGCAGCTATTTAGCTCTTATTTGCGTAATAGACGTCAGTATGTAGAGATCAAGTCGGTAGTGGATGGGATAGAAAATACGTATAAATCCAATCTAGTTACTGTATCACGTGGTGTTCCCCAGGGCTCAGTCCTGGGCCCAATTTTTTTCATTATTTTTCTGAATGACTTGATTGAGTTTATTAAAAAACGTATCTCAGACACAAAGGTCATAATTTTCGCTGATGACACAAATGCAATAGTATCTGCAGACAGTATAGCTAATTTAGAATCCAAGATTAACGAGGTCTTAAAAGCTTTTGAAGACTGGTTCGGTTCAAATAATCTAAAACTCAACATAGTTAAAACCAAATGTGTCTTATTTAAATCTACGGTACGAAATGACGCTAGTCTTCAAGTCGTATCTTGCGGTAACAATGTCGAGGTAGTCGACAATGTTAAATTCTTGGGGGTACATATTGACGCTTTGTTGAACTGGAAGGCTGAGATGTTATCTATAACGAAGTCTATTAGTTCTGCATGTTATGCAATTAGAAGTCTGAGGGAAGAACTCACTTTGGCCCAACTAAGGATGGTATACTTTGCCTTGGTTGAGTCTAAACTCAGATATAGCATTGAATTTTGGGGTAATAGTTACAAGTATAATATTCACTCGGCATTTGTCATACAAAAAAGAGCCTTAAGGACAATGCTACGGCTGAAACAGACAGAATCATGTAGGGACCACTTTATTTCATGTAACATTTTAACGGTACCATGCCTCTATATTCTAGTACTGTTGACCAACCTTGTCAAGAATTTAAACAAATTTGAAACTAATGTGGAAAGAAAGGCTAGAGAAAACACACGTAGGAAAGACTTACCTACCACAATACAACCGAAACTGAATGTGGTAGACCATAGTACAAGGGTACAATCAATTCGTTTGTACAACAAGTTGCCTATAGAGTTTAAATGCATACATAGTAAAAATGTTTTTAAGAACAAATTAAGGACATATTTGTTGAAGAAGGGCTACTATAGTATTAATGAATTTGAAAATGACAAAAGGCTGTGACTGAGTAATTACATATTTTATTATTATTATTTTTATGACATTAATTAAAAATCGAATGTATGTATTAATTTATTATTCTTATTATTAATGGTTTTGGATTATTTTTATTATGGGTTTGTTCTTACATAATTTTCGACACAATGTACTATTGTTAAGAAATAAATGACTTTATGACTTTAATATTATAAATGTGAAAGTAACTATATCTGTTACGCTTCCACGATGAAACGGCTGAATCGATTTTAATGAAATTCGGTATGAAAATAGCTTCAACCCTGTGAAAGCACATAGGGTACTTTTTAATCCAGGACTTCGTCCGCATCCGCGATAATTGACATTCACACTGACCAAATCGCGGACAAAATTACAAATGTATAGTCTTCAGACTTTTCTTTGTATTTATAGTATATGACGATATTACTTGCCAAATTTCATAGTTCTAGGTCAACGGAAACTACCCTATAAAGATTCCCTTGAGAAATGTACGTTTTTGTTAGGACATAAACGACTGTATTTTTTCCCGTTAACTTAGAAGTTTGATTTTTTCACAGCTTCAAGGGACCGTGAACCTAAGCATATGGTTTTAATTTCAACTCGATACCTGTACGCGTTCCCGAGATAAAGGGTCTTGACAGACAGACGGACAACAAAGTGATCCTATAAGGGCTCCGTTTTTTCCTTTTGAGGTACGGAACCCTAAAAATCATCAAAATACTGAGTTTTCTATTAAATTAAAATCTTGCAAACATTTTGGGACTCCTATTATTGTAATTGGTATTCATTTTATTGGTTAATTCATACATTCATTGAAACAAGTAATTATCTGGATACAGTATACAGTACACAAGTGTGTGTGCAAATACAGGTGCACTCCCACTCTCTACCCACACTCTTATAGGCCAGTGGAACGGTAATCCGGCACGAACGTGTAGAGATCAGGCGCAAGACCGACGGCTTTACGTGGTTTCCGAGGCACGGGGGTGTTACACGGCGCCACCTTCCAAACTCCGGGCTGTTACTGAGAAATTCTTAATAGAAAAACCGTACCGAATCCAGGACCTCACGCTCAGCAGTCGCGCTTGCGACCACGACACCAACGACGCATTCAGGTACTAGGTACAGTATGATTGAAAGTTAATGCTGAACACGAGGATAGCGCAGTGACAATTTCACGCATCAGCGGGGGTGAGTGGCGGGGTACTGCGCAGCCGACAGCGCACTTCACAGCCGCCATTAAGGGCGCGTATTCAATTTAGCGCAACTCAAAATCTAAACGATTGCTAGAACCGCCTAGCAGCATTGACACACACTAGTACAATTCAATAGTCCGTTTGTGTGCATCAGAAAAAAAATACGCACGAAATAAGTACGAAGGGTGGACGAAGCAACTGCTCGCCTCGTCGCCCGGCGACGGCCGGCATGGGTTGGAGGACGGGGGGGAACTTTCCGATGGATCGGACTCCTCCTAACTTCACCCCATTGCCGTTGTCGACCACGTCCAGTTCCTTCAAAATCATCCAAACAAACCTCCAGCATAGCCAGACTGCCACGGCTTGCTTGCGCAGGGCGCTGGAGGTACAACCCCGAACCATTGCACTGATCCAAGAGCCGTGGATCAGAAACAACAGAATATGCGGCCTCAGTAACATCGGAGGTAAGCTAATTCTTGACACACAGAGCACAGGCAAGCCACGAACCTGTGCCTATATACCCAGAGATGTACCTACCACAACACTCACGCAATTCTGTTCCAGAGATCTAACAGCCGTCAGGCTCAACACTGATAACGAAACACCCGACATAGTCTTAGCGTCGGTATACATGCCAGGCGAACACGAAGACTGCCCACTTAAAGAGATGACCGACCTGGTGAAGCACTGCGAAGATGCCAACCTGAGCCTGGTCATTTGCACGGACTCAAACGCTCATCACCCACTTTGGGGCTGCAACAAAGCCAACTCCAGGGGCGAGGTATTATGCACGTATCTTTTCTCAACTAACCTTAATATTATAAACCATGGCTCAGAACCCACTTGGGTCACAGCCCGCGGACAAACAATTATTGATTTAACCCTTGCCTCAGAAAGCGCGGCAAATCTTATCTCAAACTGGCATGTATCCAATGAACCCTCCTGTTCCGATCACAGAAGGATTCGTTTCTCACTATTAGCTAACACAAAAAAACCCGAACCAAGGCGCAACCCGCGCCGAACCAATGTACCTGGCTACAAACGACTCCTGGCCTCCTTACTAGCCAGGGACCAAACACCTTTAAGCATAAAGAATCCCAAACAACTTGAGGACACCGTAACAAAGCTCTCAGAATATATTATTGAAGCCTACCACACCTGCTGCAAACTAAAAGACCCGAACGCCAAGGGTAAGGGAAACTCTTGGTGGAATGCGGAACTAGGCAAGCTCAGGCTAGAGGTACGCAAACAATTCAACAAAGCCAAAAATTCCAGACTACCCGAAGACTGGGAGCTATACAAAGAAACCCAATACACATTCAAAAAACAAATCAGAGCTGCCAGCAGAGCAGCCTGGAGAAAATTCTGCGAGAATATTGAATCACACAACGAGGCCGCACGGGTGAGAAAAATCCTAGCCACCGACCAAAACCGCACCCTCGGGTCGCTGAAAAACCCAGATAACACATACACGAAAACAGGACTTGAAACAAGTAAAGTTCTACTAGAAACTCACTTCCCGGACTGCAGCCTCTCCGAGGACAGGACATGGACAAGTGAGCCAACACACACACCAAACAACCAGGACTGGCATAGAGCCAGTACCATAGTAACAGAAGACCGAATAAGGTGGGCAATTAAAACCTTCAAACCCTATAAATCGGCAGGCCTAGACGAAACCTTCCCAGCGCTACTGCAATGGGGAGTTGATCTCCTCACATCGTGGCTGGTCTTAATCTATCGTGCCTGCCTAGCACACAATTACGTACCACTTGCATGGCGAGAGGTGAAAGTTATTTTCATCCCTAAACCAGGCAAAAAGGACTACACACAGCCCAAAGCGTACAGGCCAATAAGCCTGACATCATTCCTACTGAAAACCCTTGAGAGACTCTGCGACCGACACATCCGGGACGGACCTCTCCGGAGGCTGCCACTACACAAGCAGCAACACGCCTACTCCACAGGGAAATCAACGGAATCAGCACTGCACAGTGTGATCTCCAAGATCGAATGTGCGGTAGACCACAAATGTTCCTCGCTAGCGGCTTTTATTGATATAGAAGGCGCTTTTGACAAAACCATATTCCACAGCATCAACGCAGGTCTCGAGGAACACGGTGTGGACTCGACCCTGCGAGGATGGATCACCAACATGCTCAGACTAAGAGCCGTACAAGTCACGGTGAATGATACCACAAGAGCCATTGTGGCGAAGGGATGCCCGCAGGGAGGCGTGCTCTCACCACTCTTATGGAATCTCGTAGTAGATAGCCTCATAAGGCGCCTAAATGACAGGGGATATTTCACAGTGGGTTACGCTGATGATATAACCATTATAATAAACGGCACACATGAAAACACATTATGCAACCTTATGCGCCAAGCCTTGAAGATAGTAGAGGACTGGTGCAAGGAGTACAAATTAGCAGTGAACCCTACTAAAACCGAACTCGTCCTTTTCACAAAGAAAAGGAAGCTGGCAACTCTACAGTTACCACACTTCTTTGGAACTACGTTAAGCCTATCGGCTGAATCCAAATACCTGGGCATATATTTGGATAAACAGCTGACCTGGGCAAGACACACTGACTACATCACCACAAAAGCCAGCATAGCCCTATGGCAATGCAAAAGACTGCTTGGCAGGAATTGGGGCTTAAGCCCCAAAATCACCTACTGGCTATACACCACAGTCATCAGACCAATTGTCACATACGGCTCCCTAGTTTGGTGGCCCAGGACTAATCTGAGCACAGCCCAGAAGGAACTCGAGAAACTACAAAGATTAGCCTGCGTGGCGATCACCGGCAGTATGAGAACGTCACCCACTGCCGCCTTACAGGCGATGCTAGGACTGCCACCCCTAAATCTCGTCGTGAGAGAGGAAGCGACCCTAGCGGCTTTCAGGCTCGATATATCCGGCACCCTAAGCAAAGACTCCCGAATCAAACATACACGGATAAAAGAGGAAGCAATCAAACGACAGCCCATGATGGCATCACCCAACGACAGAACCCTGAAAATACACTGTTTCCAGAAACACTACAACATAGAGCTTACAGCGGAGCTGTGTGACTACTCAGGCCCAGATGAGCTAAGGATCTATACAGATGGATCAAAAACCGACCTCGGCACCGGAGTCGGGGTTTTCTCTGAAGACCTAAACATTAAAATATCTAGGCCCTTAGGAATACTAAACACTGTCTACCAAGCAGAATGCGTAGGCATCATCCAGGCAGCACACGCCATTGAGGCCAGGGAAGTCACGGATACGCATATCCGTATACTCTCCGATAGTGCCTCAGTCCTTCAATCCTTAGAGAGAAACCAGATCACGTCGAGACTAATACTAGAATGTCATAATGCACTGGAACGCATTACAGAACCAAACCGCAATACAGTGACACTACAATGGATCAAAGGACACAGTGGTTCACTAGGGAACGATGCGGCCGACGAACTTGCCAGAAGGGGTTCCAGCACAAAAGCCTTCGGACCCGAACCCATTGTGCCCATTCCGTTCAATCAGTTGAGAAGTTGGTTAAGAGATTACACACAAACACAAGCGGAGAAATGGTGGACCTCGACACCAGGGTGCAGGCAGTCCAAGGAGGCTATGCCATCCCTGGATACAAAGCTGACCAAGCGCCTTCTGCACCTGGACAGAGACAGCCTGCGACTGGTGGCGGGGACCATCACCGGACACTGCTCATTGAATAAGCACTTTCACACACTAGGTATCACTGATAGTCCTCTGTGCAGGGCCTGCATGGAGGCGGAAGAAACGGTGGCGCATGTGCTCCTTGAGTGCACTGGCGTCACCCAGATCCGCAGGGAGACCCTTGGAACGCCAAACTCCCTTGCGGACGCACTGAGAAGACTGGGAAGATTGATCTGCTTCTGGAGGGAGGTGGGCTGGTTGGAGTAATCGGCCGCCATGGCTCACGTACAATGGTCCATTTTAAGGACTAAGTGCGGAAACCGAACCCCCCTAACATAGAACATAGAACATAGAAGTACGAATCATTGAAATTGATGAGCAAACGACAGCGCGCGATGTTTTACAGTGCTTTTTAAAATAATTGTCTAAAATAAATGAGTTCGTATGACGGACTGAAAAATATTCTGTATATTAAGCATAACCTTTATTTTCAAAAAATAAATATATCAGTTATGTTTCTATTCAAATATTTGTGAAAAAAAAATTGTCAAAGTGAACCGATTCTGTACTTTTTCAACATTGTTTTTTAATACATAATAGTAATATTTTCGTAATTTTGGCTCTGTATTAGACTTTAAGAATGTATATCCTGTTGGAAAAACCCATAAAACATAATATTTTGGCACACTGTAATGGTTGTATTCGTCCTGAAAGTTAACTTTGATATCTATTTTCGTAAAACGCTATGACAGGATTGTCTTCGCTTTAAAAAACCATAATTCAAAATTATGCTTTTACTCTGTAGTTCCCTAAATCAAGACTTAGTCTTTCTAAAACTGTAATTTGTCTTTAAATAATTTGCTCACATTATTACGATATTGCTCTGGGCAAGACGCGAAAACATGAAGTTTTTGTTACGAATCGAATACACGCTCTTAAGTTTGAATCGAACTTAACCTACACATATTATACATTTTATGACAAATCTAAATATCAATTGCTAGACAACAGTTAGATTTAAACTAAACACGTATTGGAGTTATTAGGTAGACAATTATTAGGTAGACAATTATTAGGTAGACAATTAGACATTCAATAATCAAACTGTCCGTATCGTTTCGTTAGAAAACCACAACGGGAATGAGTAATTTTCAAAATGTTGTGAATGTTTGGTGTGTAATCAGAATTTACGAACTCATGTTAATTTCTATTCGTTTAGAATATTAATATTGCCAGTTCCTAGTTACGTTCCTATTATGATCCTAATATATTCGTATAATGAATAGAGCATATAATTATTCAGAGCTATGGGTCATCAGACCTAACATTAATGAATAAGTTAATGTTGTCTTGTTTTCCATAAAATCATTTGTACTATTATTGTTTTTCATAATCGTCATAATATTTACTTGCACTATTATCTACCTACCTACCCTACCACAATTATCTCATCGTATAAACCTTCTCTGGACTTCCACAAATATTTCAAGACCAAAATTAGCCAAATCGGTCCAGCCGTTCTCGAGTTTTAGCGAGACTAACAAACAACGAATCATTTTATTATATAGAAGATAGAGGGTTTGATCACTATAACCATGTCATCCTTACAGGGGTAAGGGTATATTTGCCATCGACACGCCAAGAAGAAGAATAGTTCTGTATTTGTTATTATAATGATTGCGTGTACTTTAAATCAAGTTACAAATTCCATACATACACGAGTTGACGAATGAACACAGGAATAAACACCCTCTCTTTTTATTTACCTTTGGTTAGATGCAGGTAAATGAAAACCAGTTTCTGTACAGATCTAATATCAATCAACTTTCAAACGAAGTAGGAAGCATAATTGAACAGGGCAAAGTACACCTTATGCTTCTTTGGCAATTATTTCTCTAGTTATTAGAAGTGGAATGATGACACACTGACAAAAAAACAATAATAATTGTTTAAATGTTTTAATTTCCCTGAATCATGAAACATTATTATCAGTCTGTATTTTGTTATCGTTAGAAAGATTTAGTGTGTCTTACACTGCTGGCGCTTTTAATCATCGCCCATTATGACACCGCACCGACACGGAACGGCCCGGCATTTCGAAATCACTTCGAAAATCGAACCGTTGTGTCATTTTTAAAAATTTATCTTAACGCACAAAATGTAAAGCCGTATTTTGATTAGCAAATTATTTGCCATGTCGGAGCTGTGGTGTAATAATGAGCGATGACCTTAATATGTCGTAGGCCTAACGACTACGATGCGTAGCCGCGGCGATTACTACGCGCGTAGCAACGACTATGAAGCGTAGGCACAGCATCGTAGCGTAGGCCGAGTATCATTGGCGTAGCGTCTACGCATCGTAGGCATAGCGTCTACGAAACGTAGGAGCAGCGTAGTACAACCGACTTCGGAGCGTACGTCCAGTTTAGCGTAGGCTTAGCGTAGGTGCAGCGTAGACGACACGTAGACCACCATACACAGATGACTCTACGTTATCATGCTATAAAATAATAACAAAATAGAGGACAATTAGTTAATACCGTTAGCCATGTTTCCTTGATGTAAGTAACAAAAGTATCCGCGTCGAGTGCGCACCGCGGTTTGACCAACACCCAATGCGAAGGCAACAAGGTGAACCCTTAAAATTATAATTTAACATTATTTACTGCTACACTCATGTATTACTGCCGAATAATAAGGCAACTCTTCACATAACTTTATTAATAGTACTAAATGGTGTCAGCGACGATAAAGTTATGTAACGATAATTTCCATGTTGATATAGACATCGTCGGTAGCACACCAGTTTAAATAGTGTTATCAAAGACTAGCCCAACATATCGTGTAAGGCAATTGACCCTAATATCGGATGACATCGCATTATCGCCACTCAACATTACTGGCCCACATGCTACGAATATTAGATATTCTCAATGATTTGCGATCAATTCCAACTTCCTTTATTGTCTCCAATTGAGCATTCCTTTGTTTATTACGTTTTCTAAGTACTGGCGTACTGGCGTACTGGCTATTTTATTATACAGTAACGTAAACGTTTGCTGTAAGTTGTATGTAACTGCTCTTGAATCCTGTTATCTTCCGTGTACTAATGTACGTAATTAGACGGAGATGTAAAAAGCGTTTCAAGATAAGTGTGCTGCGTAAATGGACTTTGATTTTTAAAGAAAACTTGTTTTTCTTTATGGACTTGTTTATTTTAGTGCGTTAATAAATAGACGTCGTGTGTTGTGACCACGGAATTGAAAAAAACAAGTGGAAGTGCCGACTCGGCTATCCCATATGTGGCACAATTACCTATGCGGAAAATATGTAAAATAATTTAAACCTTCAGTAGTCTCAATAAGTCCTAATTTTGTATGAATAATAAATTCAATTTAGACGAAAAGCTTATTTGATGCACATGCGGGATAGCTGCGTCGGCACTTCCACTTGTTTATTCTATTCAGTGGTTGTGACCATAGGACATGGTATACAGGCTGGCTTTTTAATTACTGTGCATCTTTCTGGGTTAGTACTTGCAAGTACACAACAACATACTTACAACAAACTTGTATTACGAAACCGACACTAAAATATGATAAAGAAATTCGCAGCTTCATACATTTTGATCATATTGCTGCAGCATTACTGTAGACTTCAACTTATATTTTATCACATTTAAAAGTTCTATAGTAAAGTCGTAAACCTGCATGTTTTGTGGTTATGACTGTTAGTTTGTACGGTCCTAGTGCTGTCGGAGATGCGTCGGGGCACGGAAGTGGAGTGACTTTATCAGCACGGCAGGCGGCCACTGCGCTCGGCTCTGTATCGCCGTATCACAGGATATGGTGGTCAGCCACTGGGCCACCGACTTTTACTACTCATATTATAAACAAGATTCTTTAGTCATTTGTTTTTTAATGATATTCTGTTGCGGTTTCGTTGAATCATGTTGCTTTCGAAATCACGATGACTACAGGCAGAGTAATTATTTCTTTTATTTTTTTTTCCCTGTTTACTTACTGTGCTTTTCTTCTAACCTTCTTATTATATAAATACATATTTCATTTTAAATTCATAATGTCTGGTTAATAACCAAAGCAGCTGCATTGTCATTCTATCGCAGACGTTTGTATGGTTAAGAAAATCTTATTCAACTTTCCTTGTTTTGAACAGATGAGTCTTAACTCTACGATTGGTTTATTTAAACAGATAAACTCTATTCAACTTATACAATGGATTGCAAAACAAACAAAAGATCTTCAAGCCAAGCTATTCTCTGATTATCTCGATTTCAAAACAGCGTCACGTAATGATTTAATACTTTTAAGATTGTGCTGTAGAGTCGGTTATATTTCGATTCGCTTCGTCGACTATTAGAGTAGAGCATCAAACACTAACGAGGGGTCAGAGGTCGCCTGTACGTACGTATAATATGATTTATAATGATCGTGGAGCGAGTAAACACGGCTGGCGGCTTATCAGCGTCCCGCGCAGGTTCTTTACCCCTGCGGGTATGTGGCGCGGCGCGGTGTGATCCGCGCCTGCCCCACGCGTGTTCCGACACTTCCCTAATGATCCTCCTCGTCCACGGTGATTACAATCCCGTATTGTTCGACACTATTGATTAACATTATTTACGGCGTTCAAAAATACCTCAGTCACGTGACAATTTCCTTTTCAGTATTGAATGTGGGGCGGGCAACACAAAAGAAAACCCAATGCGCAATACCATGCCGTGTGGTTGTGAATAATTATGAACGGTATCATAAATGTATATTGGAAATCCTACTAAAACTCTTGGAACCGGTGCTGGTGCCGTGTGATTCAGTGATTAATTCACGTCCGTGTTACTGCACGCTCCAAAATAATTCGACGAAGTCGTCAAAAAAATAAGGAATCTTAATGTCCGAAACGAATCATAATTACGACGACACGTTTATAATTTACACATAAAAGTGAACGATGATTGATATATAGTTTGCAAATACAATAACAGCTAAACAGTGATTTACTGCTGTAATATTTGCACCACAGTGAACCTTTTATCACTGGTTTGATTAATGCTTCCATGGCATGTGCGACACTGATATTACTTGCACATAAATGAACAGGATGCGACGTCATTGTTTGATATAATTTAATATGTGGCATTTCTATGCAAATGAAAGAGCAACGACCTGAACGAGATTCCAAAAATCTCAAGTTATTACCTACATACCTACCTAGTAACGGGCGACAAGTAGAATACATAAAAGCAACGTGGAACGGTTCAATCAATAACAATATTGAGTTGTCACGATGTTGAAGGCTTTTTTTAAGAATATGCGCGCCGGATGGCCGCCGTGCACCTGACGGACGTGCGCAGTTTTGCAAATACAAACAGAATCATGGTTATCATTAGTAATTGTTTGCTGAACGTTTGCTGCGCTGTTAACTTGATGACTACACTACACCGTATTCGGACTGTACTCCGAAATGCTTTACGTACTTACTGTTTGGGAGTCTAAGTACAGAGTTACACAATATTAGACATGTGTTGACGTGTCTCGTAACTCCTGAACTATTAGCTCTTACTCATAATTTCAAATACCTACATCTTAACTTCTTAGGCATTTCTGATACCTACCTGCTCTTTTTGTTCGTGGATTGAATTAGATATACACATTTTTTTGTTATGTTAAAAAGCTATTTACAAAAAACTCAAAAAAGACAACCGCCTTCAAAAACTAAAAAGTGAAAAATAATTTTAGCACAGAACACACATTGACTTTAGTTTCGAAATTCGGTGGTTTTGTTGTTTGTTGTTTTGTAGAGTAAAGTTATTTATCACCTTTTAGTTTTTTTTTGAAGGCGGTTCTCTTAACAAAGCCACCGACTTTCGAAACTAAAGTCATGTGTATTCTGTGCTAAAGTTATTTATCACTTTTCAGTTTTTCTCTGAAGGCGGTTCTCTTTTTCCAAAAAAGTTTTTTTACCTTAATCACCTCTTTTACTTTTATCAGTCGCTTCACGACAGTCTGGCTGTCTGTCACCTGGGTGTCCTTTATGAACCGTGATAGCTAGACAGTTAAAATTTTCACAGATGGTGTATTTCTATTGCCACTATAATAACATAAAATAAATATTTAAGGGGGCTCCCATACAACAAACGTGATTTTTGGTCGATGTCTAATGTTGTATAGATAATGGTACGGAACCGTTCATGCGTTAGTCCAACTCGCACTTGGCCAGTTTTTTCATATACAGATAGATTTGATTTTTTGATAATAAAAACCGAATGTTATTGTTTTAGTCAGTTCTGACGCAAGATCTTTCCTCTCATACGGCCCTGCCTCTTGCTAGAAGCTACGGATCCTCTGCAGGCTTTCTCGGCATCACGACTAAGCTTGTTTACTTGACATAAGTAGTGCATCCTGAGAGCGGTTTACTAGTATCGGATTTATTATGATTCCCATCTTTGTGATGGGAATAATAAATCCGATACTAGTAAACCTGTCTCAGGGTTAGTCTAATAGCTTCTACGTTTATATTTCAAGGTTTACTTACTCGAGTAGTCAAGTGACGCAAATTGCTTGTTTTGATCTAGTCTAGCCTTTTAGAGATTTTCAGCTGCATCAAAACTAAAGCTACAAGAAATTCATCTAATAGTGTCAACAAGTACTTTATATCGATTAACTTCTAAGACTCTCTGCTCTATCCCATGTATTATTTGTTGTATGATTTTAGGCTAAGATTTAGCTAAATTCATTGTCATTTTCTACAATCCCCAATTTCCCTAACAAAGACTTTACTACTGCAGCTATTTTCGTAGTTCAATGCAGTAAATAAGTAAAAAAATTGTGACTTAAACTTGAGGGAGATTGTAACAGAATAGCTCTACTGAATAGCTCTACAGTAGAACTAAATACCTACATCTTAACTTTTTAGGATTTCTGATACCTACCTGCTCTTTTTGTTCGTGGATTGAATTAGATATGCACATTTTTTTGTTATGTTAAAAGTATATTTCCAATTTAAGTTTCCTTTGCCTTCATGGTTCAATTTTTATTGTCTTTATGTGGGCAGATTAGAATTGTTATGCATTATTCATTCTTTGTGCGGTCGTTATTGGTAGACGAGGTTATAGACGACGATTTGTTTCGAATGCGTAAGCGCATCGGTGGCCAGTCAGGTCGACCGCAGCGCAGCGCCCGCGCCGCGCCGCGCGTGGACACGGATGAATGAATCAACCGGACCGAACCGTGACGTCATCAAGAAGGCGCGTCCTTCTCATCCTTCCATAACGTTCCATCACTTTGTTACCCATATTGTTAAGAATCTAACGCTTCGTGTTTCGTTTGTGGAAGGATGAATTCGTGTTCGGTTTTTTAAAATCGAAACAATACGTTTCTACGCAATAACAATGTATAGGTACTTCTATTTCGGGTGAAGTTGTAAATAAAACAGAATTATTTATTAACCAAGTAACGGTTTAGAAATTCCAAATGGGGTCAAGAAGTAGGTACGACTTTTGAATGAAATAGTTACAAATAAACGTTTAAAAATCATTTTTGGTAAGTATTGTAATATTTATAACACGAACAGCAAACGACGATGCCAAGAGCTACGCCCACCAGAGTTGAAATCTAGAGCTTTACATACAAGATGCTGGTGCAAATACCATAACCAAAGTTAAATCAAAGTGTTGAATATCATAATGTAACATAGCTCACTTTTAACAGCACCTTAAGGTGCTAATTTTTCAACGCGCCAATAAATATCAGGTTACGTTAGCATACCTGCTATAATTATGATTAGATCCTTGATAACAATAATAAAATTACCTGCTGCGTGAGTTATTATGAGTCATTACATGAGTACATGTGTGTATCGGTTTGTTGCACAACTGATCTATCCAAAGCATAATTGTGCGATTTCCTAAAACCTTGAATGTTTAAATCATGGAGTGATAACATCGTTAATGAAAACTGACCTCTCTACGTCCGACCTAGTTATTAATTACTCGCAACGAAACAGACTTCTTATTTCTTCTGCAGTTTTAACAGAATCTACACAATGCAAATGGTGATAAGGCATGTCTCACGGTTAACGTCAAATCTTTCTTCTTGCGGCATAATACATAAATATCGTGCATACTAGGCCGCCTGGATCACCTCCATATCTAAGCGTGCTGCGTGTTGTGCTGATGCTGTTGCTGCGGCTGCAGAAAACCTCAAACGGCGAAAGCATAGTATCCTTGGTGAAAACTTTGTTTTCGAGCCGTTTGGGGTTGAAACCCTCGGGTCGTGGGGTCCGAGCTCATCTCCTGTTTAAGGAAATTTCCAAAAGGTTGGTTGACACTTCCTTTGATCCATCAGCTGGTTTTTACGGGCAGAGGTTAAGCATTGCCTACCAACGTGGCAATGCATCGAGTCTCTTGGGCACATTCCCAGATGACGGTGACGTAAAGGAATTTTTTGATTGCCTTATTACTTATATTACTTTAATAGTTATAGATTTTGCTTTTTTATTATACGTGAAATATCTAAAAAGATTAATAATATGATGATGATATAAAATGTGGTGGGCATGAAGTTGATGCTTTTCAATATGATAACCATAAACGTGTCTATTCTGAGTAACTAGCGTTTAATAATAACTAGACTATATTAGATTGGTGTAATTGTTATGACAACATGAATCTAAATACACTGAAATTATGTAAATTATAATCGCTAACTCTTTGTGTAGCTTTATGTAAACTTAATTGTTATACCTCGCTATTATATTCATGGCGTTTAGTAATAAATAGGCTACATATAGCTATTTATATGATATTTATTATACCTACATCAATATTCAATTGTTCGTATGCCGTTTATTTTATTACTTATTGACATTAAAAAAATAGGTCATACTAAGCAGACATACGAAACCAGACATAATTAAAATGATAAAAGTAATAATTAATAAATTTTGTGAAAATATTATAATTGAAAAAGTACCTAGGCACTTTAAGAGAAGCGACTGTTCTATCAATATAATAGTTGGTGGCAACAATCAATAGTTGCATAGTATTCAATCAAAATATGTCTATGGTGCGATGGATGTGCTATTTTGTTAGTAAACTCATTTCAGTAAGGTCGCACGTGGCGGCGAGCACACGTATTGTGGGCATTCTGCCAGGAACAGGGGAGGATACAATACACCCTCTTTTTTCCTTGTTTTGTTTACACTGCATGTATTATTTGTAATAGAAATTGGGAAACTTATTACAAATTCGAGTAATGTTTAGGGCGTGGGTGACTGAATTAAGTTTGCTACTATTTCAATAGTAGGTACCTTTGGAAATTACAATTTTATCTTTAGCTGAGTGTCGCTTAAATTATTCGTTTGCGTACAAACTTATATTCCTCTTTAGACTCACTGATGGGTTGCGCTTGGCAGAATCCTTACTTAGTGTAGTTCTGCATTTTCTAAGGAAAAATCCATCAAATTCTATGTTTGTACCAATTGTACCTTAGTGGGTAACCCACCTATATGTGCGTTAAACCGTTGCCTGTCCTTCATGACTTGACGAGCCAATAAACGATACAAAAGTATTGATTTAGTTTCAGCCACTGTTTGTTGACACTTCCCTTGACCCAAGGGCTGGCTTGTACCATGGTCAGAGGCTAAGGATTGCCACCTATCGTAGCTGTGCTGCCAGCCTCATGGGCATATTTCCAGTTGACGGCAATGCCGAGCATTTTTTACTGCTATTTCATTTTGGTTTAGTTTTTAACCGACTTATATATAACCGAAATAAGGAACCTCCTTCTTTTTGAAGCAGATTCGATAATTATGTTCAATTGTATGTTAACCTTATCCATTTATCCTTTAATTGTGGACCGTTTTTTTTTTAATGGATAGTGTATGCTCCAGGAGCTAATGCTTCACTTTAACTATGTTTAAATTTATGTGTAACCACCCATATAAACTTTATCGAAATTGATTCAGTACTTTTTGAAAATATCAAATAATTTAAAAATTTATACATAGATGACATTTTGGTTCTCTTTAGCAAAAGTTTTGATAAGAACTTTCAATCTCCGTTTTAACTGATTTGGATGAACGGATTTGGATGATGAGAAGGTACTAAAAAGCGAAAAATGAAAACCTTTTTTAAGAAAAAGATAACCTCCTCCAGAATAAAAAAGAAATGACAAATTACTTTAGCACAGAACACATGACTTTAGCTTCCTATAATAATTATTTTAGGATATCTTATTATTGTACTTTTTGTTGTTTTATTAAATTAGTGTGTAATAAAAAATATACAACGAAGTAATCTATTTTATTTACCGCTCAAACTATTACGAAAGCCCTGCAAAGGATGTGTATAATTAGTAAGACAGAATGACGGACTAGCAATGATCTGTGTGTTTGTTCTCGCTTCGGTTCCCTTTCCATGCGAAGGTCAGCCGACCACAACCACATGGGAACCGAGCTTGCTACTTATACTTAATCCTCCATGGTAGAGCCAGTTCCTTACAAAGGGTGATAGTTATTGTTACATTATCAAGGAGTCTATGTCAAGGCATTATCACTATACCTTAGCCGTCGTTAAGGAAGATTTTTATTGTAAGAACAAAAACAAACAGATTGTCAAAGACTAACACAAACATTGCAAGTTAAATAAAATCTTGTTATGCTCATGATATATATTTTTTCAATATAATTCAGTCTAAAGTCTGAACCACAAACACATTATAATATGAATAAAATGTGAACAATAAAGTGTTTATGTATATTTTTAGTAGGGTGTCTCTGTACGCGTTTCTCTATCAGTTTTCGTAGCGTTTTCCTGATGTATAAATACAATTTATGTTCGTAACATAAACGCTGTAATGGCGACATATCGGGGGACTGATAGGGGGCTGTATATCACCCACTGTTTATGCGGACACTGCATTTATCTTGTGTCTCTTTCGGCTAAATTTGATGATTATGTACCTATCTTTTTCAGTAGCACAAAATGCCGTGTTAAGCAATGTATGAGGAATTGCGCACTGTGAGATATCTGACAAGACTATGACATGTCTCATCTCTCTCACTTTTGGTTCTCACTTCTCGGTTCATTCTAATTTGTATTATCAATAAATAATGCTACATTTTACAACCTCGTAGATAATCGTGATGACACATAGACGACACGAATTGGTGAGTCCGTGGCTGTAAATCTAAGACGTCTCCTTCATAAGTGGGTTGGATTCATCATTGCTGTCTTAAAATTAACAATCATTACAGCAATCGTGAATCATCTGCTTTGTTGCATCATTGGAATCGATTAGTTTTGTTGTATAGGTACTATTTCTACTGGAGAGCAAATTTACTTTGTTATGCGAAAGACAAAATAAAAGTAGCTGCCTCGCTTTTATCGGCACTTACCTACTTAGTGTATAAATAGGTATGTTAATTTTCTTATTTTTCTAACCCTACTTTGATTTACTGTTGCAATCTTTTAACGCGAAACAATAAACTATAAGATAAAAGGTTAAAACTCCATGTGTGAAATGTGTGAAAAAAGGTTTAATACGTCTATTCGCCTGTAATATTTGCTTAAAGTAGGTAATCCGAAAAGATTTTGAGTTGGTACCTACTACTGTTATAAATTCTTACCAAAATATAAATTAATCTAAACTTTTTAACTAAAATATTGACTTTTCAACACGAGTTAGTTAACCCGTTAGCGCTGGTATAATTCCGAATGTTTTTTTTTCACTTCATTATCACCTTTTTCTCCCAACTAAATTATAGATTTTAAATGATAGCTACATAGGAATATATACGTACTTAGTACTTACTATGAAAAGGAAGCTGTAAAAATGTGCAATAATTTTTGCTGATCTCTCTCCACAAATATTGCGACAATGAGTACAATAGCTGTTTAAAAAAAAAAACAATTACAAATCTTATGTCCTCTTTCCCATCAATTTTTGAACGACCAACAATCATACTTCTCTGCTATAATTTGAAAGATATTCTAGTTATGTAAGACTCAATACTACACTCTGTCCACAGCCGCAACTAGTGAACAATATTTATGTTTTTTGTAAAAACTGATACGCATACCTTTACTATAATGTCTGTAAGAGACCATAAATAAGATAATCCAACAAGATTAGGCAGTTTATATATTTATTTTAGAACACATTTTAAAGTTAACATAAGGTAATCGGGAATAATTACATTATAAGGCACCTGTCAAAAAACCAATAACCCAATGGACAGGGTTTAAACATTCATGATCCTGTATCTACGCCGTGTAGTGTCATCGTCAGCATGGTTGTTATCTCATTATCGTACCGATTAACGTAGCTGTCGGTGCGGTGCGCAAACACCATGATTTACATAATACGGACCTTGGCCTTGTGGCAGCCTCGCCATAGCCGCCATGCGCTCGCGTCATTTGTCATGCATGCCATCAATCGGTGGCCCGCGATATAGACGAACAACTTTTTTTTTGCTGAGCATCAACCGTACCACTCTTCGAAAGACTAATATATTAGACTGTCGCTCCATAATACCAACACGAAAATATGTTGAGTTCAGGCTCAGTCTACGTAACATTACTATTATTTCAACGTCACTTTTTAAGAAAGTAGTTATGAATGTATTTTCCAAAGGACGCCAGCCAAAATGTATGAGTAATACGAATACTAAGCACAAGTGATTCACATTCAGAGACAGTTTCTGTCTACCACTTTATTAACGACGACGACTTTATTATTGACTTTATTAATGTTACTGTATTTTTACAGTAGAAAGCCATTTGAAAAGGAAATCTGCGGAAATGCTGGAAAATCAATGATTGCGGATGCAACTTGTAGGTACTAGCAGCTAGTTAGAAAACGGCCAAGCATTTTTAAAGAAAAGTAAATCTTTCAGAATTCAATTATACGTTAGAATAAACAGGTGTTATATTATAGTCTCTTCTGGAAATAGAACATTGTCTTACCATAATGAGACTTTCCTGCAGATGGAACCAAACTGGTTTTTCCTGAGAGTAATAGGTACTTTGTTTCCCTAGATTCCAAATGCATAGTGTATTTATAACTTGTAGAATATAAATAACTAGCAACCCGACCCGGTTTCGCATGGGCCTATAGCCTTCCTCGATAAATGGACTATCCAACACAAAAATAATTTTTCAATTCGAACCAGTAGATTCTGAGATTAGCGCGTTCAACCAAACAAACAAACAAACAAACTCTTCAGCTTTATAATATTAGTATAGATTCTGCTACATCTACACGAACTAGGAGGTACTCAATAAACATAGATGAGCTATGTTAGTTCGAGAAAAACCCATGTTTCTATTAATTTATTTGTACGTAGGGTTTTGCGGTGACGGTGTCCAATTTCAATCGCGAAGTCAAGGTTTTTATTCTAATGAACTATTATAGCGTGAACTAGTGAATAGGAGACCTCCATACGATTGAATAGCCGGCAGTGTGACGTCAGCCTGTCATTCACCGGTGGTAGGTATAATGCTTACCATTTTTATTACAAACGTAGATAATTATGTTTGATGTCTCTATATCGTAATTCTACGAAACCTTCATCTTATCATAAGTAGATCTATATTACTTAACGGTTCCATAAACTCTATGCTGCGAGCGTACATATACCTACGTACGTTCATTTTCGAACAAAAACAAGCGAACTGCATGAAACAGCACCGCAGCGCCGCGCCGCGGGCAATGTGGCGCTAGTTTTTTGTTTTATAAGCAAACTTTTTAATTAACATGCAAGGTCTGTCAAAGCTCGTAATAATCGGGAATATGCAGCTCCGCCTCTGCAAGTTTGCACGGAAGTGCGTCGCTGGCTGTTTCAAAAGGTTCGCATTGCACATTACCGCTGCTTCAAGCACGAGCTTGTCAAACAAGTTTGCTAATTATTTTTTTGCAATCATACATTTGCATGCAATTATTCGTATTTAGATTCGTTAGTGGGTCAGTGGATTTTAGATATTTAAATGTTGTAGGTAACATGAATGAGTCGAATAGTGAGAAATTGATGTTTTATTGTTTTTAACCTTTTCCGTATTACGTAGATGAGTTACAACGAAAAAAAGTCATATACATTATAGGTATACAAAATAGTAATTCACCGGTTTTTAAGATTGAAGTTGGTTGTAAATAGTGATAATATTGAAGTTTTGATAAAATATCAATAACCTTTGCTAAAACATAAATTGAGCTAGTCTAGAGAAGTTCATTGAAATTTCGATCGTTGCTAATCCATTCCAACCGGATTTAACCGGGCTAGGAAGAAAGTAGTATATTTGTAAAATATTACATAAATTGAACGACTTTAACATCTAGATTTATTTCAAGTTACTGTTAACTGTTACCAACTATTCTACAATATTGTTTGATATTTTTTCTGTAGCTAGCACTGATAAAAACGTGACAGCGGGTGTAAATCCTATTCGGTAGAGTCATGCATCGCATTATGGTTTGACTTATGATTCTTATTCATTTCCAAGTATGACAAAATGACACCTTATTGATAATGACTTCCGCACCTACAATTTACACAAATCAATGCATTTTCATTGGTTTCCAGCCACCTGTTTTCCTTAATAACAGTATAGACGCACGTAGTTTGTGTCGAGTCGTAGAAATGAGTTTTTGCAATAGTTTTTTCGTCGTTGTCGATTTCATTTGCGGATTCCTGTCAATCAAAGTATCGGTTTGCTGTGGAGTCACGTACACCAGACGTCAGCGTTACATTTCGAACACAATTGTACCAAAAGAGTATTTTTCCTTTTAATGTTAGTTAATTTAGTTAGTAGATATAACTAGCACGATTGTGAAGTGGAAAATAGACATTCTATTGAAGATATAGGTAGTACATAGTTTAGATAGTGCAGTATAATACCTGTGCTGAACCTGCTAACTGCGGTCGCATTTTTTACTTTTGATCATTATTGATTGGTGTTCCTCTCACTATGATTATTGTTAAAATCTTCACGTAAATATAGTTACTAACACACAAAAATGTAAAGAGTATGTGAAATTGTAAAATTCACCAGTAGAAGGAACTATTTCGATTGCCGGCAGACTGAAGTACAAAACATTTACAATTATATTTCACAGCAGCAGTTTGGAGCGGCCGCTTGTAAACAGCAAAGCGTTTAATTAAAGGCTTTTAACAGTTTTAACTGAAGCGAATGTACTCGTGCAACATTTTATTTGCTCGAACAGAATGTTAAATCTATGTCATAAACAGCCTACGTTTCTTTCAATACAAATTGTTTTGGGCTATAAATAGATAACGGCCTAGACTGTCAAATAACCATTCCGTCAACTTGTAATATGACGACTTTGTCTCGAATAATTGGACCTTAGGGTATTCGCTGTAGAACGAGGACCTTGTTTGAACAATGCCCTGACTATTAATTACTTTGATTCCCATTGGGAATCCAACTTTGGAATTCAGAATTGAAAGTAAACAGTTCCTTTGATAAGTACAATTTTCATATGGCAGTGAAGTTTGTCTTATCGTGGCTGGTTTTCTATCAAACGTTTTTAATATTTTATTACTCATCTGGTACAATGTTTCTCAGTTTTATCGCATGTGGTTTAAAATATAACGTTTATGGCCAATGGGCAATGGTCACAATGCTCTCTTAGTCATAACGAAACGAATTCAATAAATACTTGAGACATGATTCACCGATGCACCTCGCCGGTGCATACCACGCTTTCCGTGTGGACCTCTTATTTAGATTTTGTTTTCAATACTACACAGAAACATGTATTCACTTACCAGTAGGAAACACGATTCTTAATGTACACTACCTCCCACCAAATCGTCACGTGTTAAACGCCTTGTACGATTACATAGCAATCGATGTTGGAACGCAAACATTGCGTCTTTTAGAAATCAAGGAATTTAATTATTAAATGTAGTTTATGACCTTTTGTTGGAATATAAATATTCAGAAATTGATATTTATTGTCCTACATTGTCTATCTCGACCGGTTGTGGTAGAGTTCAAAATGTTTTTGTAATTAAAATATTAGTATTACCTACTGTATAGTACCTACATCGCATACCAACCATGAACCATACTTTGTATGAATATAATTCATGTCTGGTTTAAATAATTACCTAAGTAAATCACTTTCGCAGTCAGTTAAGGAATCGCTTTGTACTAGGTATTTCCTTAATCATTACTTCCTTGTATGTCTGCTGGTTCTGTTTTCACATTGTTATTGGAAGTTGTTCTGATTCATTATAAAATGATAAAAGTTCTTACTTCTAAACCTCAACAAGGGAAGTAAATCTCTAAATCCAAATGAAACCAATTGCTTAGATACAACCTCACTAATTAATTCACAAACTATTGTAATTATTGACAAACAAGCAAACAATTATTTGGCTACATAATTGTCAGCGAACCCGAGGTGAATCAGTTGTCATTTCGATCGCAAGTAGAAGAGCAATAAGTGTAACAGTTTGGCAAGAGTCCCGGAGACGATGCGACGACGCGACGAGGAAGGCGTGTGGGAAAGTGTCCACATGCCATGCACCGACAATTCCCCGGGAGAGCCTTGGAAACCCCGAGTTTGTCGTGCTATACCTACGTACGACCGAACAATAGTTTCAACCATTTAGGATTTCGTACATTGCTTCGTGTTCGACACATACGAATGTCGCTATTCCATGGCGGGAATCGATTCTCTTTTGTTTTGACATGGTACACCGGGATTTTTGTTATATACGAAGGAAGCCTTCTTCAGTGTGTGGGTGGGAAATGGTTTTATTCGGTGTGAATTTAGTATAAAAAGGTTAAATCAATCGTGTATGGAATTTTTCATGTTTATTAAGTTTTTAGTACCTAATATAATACTAATATAATGTAGTCTTGAATTATTTAATAACTAGCTTTTGCCCGCGTCTTCGTCCGCATCAATGACGGTTATCGCAGATGCAAACGAAGTCGCACATTAAAAAACCTTTCCTTTCTTGTGGTTCAAGCTAAGTCTGTACCAAATTTCATGAAAATCGGTTCAGTAGTTTAGCCATGAAGCGTGACATACAAACTCACTTTCGCATTTAGAATTAATATTCTATTAATGTATAGATTTATCAGAATCATAAACTGCTACATTGAAATAAACCGTAGGTACTTAGCGTAACATAATCTTTCCCAAACGGACGTACATAATTATATTATAGACGGTATGCTGCAGTGCTGCTTCACATACCTATTAACATACAATTGAACGGGTCGGCTGGGAAACACATTGGTCAGAAATCATCTAATATTGTGTTTACAACCATAGAATATTAATTTACAAATCAATATTTACATCCAATCAAATCATCGTACATTCCTGCGGTATCGGCTTAAGCATTAGGCAGACTGTTGCAAATAAATTTATTATAGCTTCGTCTTGGTACTCCGTGGAGCCATCTATCGTCAAGAAAGGTACAAAGGATGGCGCAAGGGCATGTGTCTCGTCGCCATATCCCTTCAGGAGGTTTGAACCACGCTTGCTGTTCACGCAATCCCATATTTCTTGAACGTTGACATCGAACTGGTTACCACACTGAAAAAAATAATAAAAAAGGTTTTAATATTAAGTACTTACTTAGTTAAGTATGAGACTGCTGCTCAAAAGACACGTATACATACGACATTTTCGACTTCAAAGAAGCAAGCAAATTGTCTACAAACATGCAATTTTCATCCTTATTTTTCCTGTTCGTTTAAGAGATATTATATTCTGCGCATGCAGCTTCTTTGAACAATGCACTCATCTCGTAGAAAAACCAACACTTAGGTAAATAATACTCGGTCCCGGAGCTTTTGCTTCGGCCGCGGCACTAGACTGGAAATAGACTAGTAGTCTTTTATGGCAGTAAGTACCATTTACTGGTTGTACCAACTTGACAGAAACAACTCGGACACCTCAGAGTACACGTCATTTTCTGATTTACCTGTTTTGTGAGAATTATATTTAACTAGGCAGAAACTGGTCTTAGCTTATTTTAGGTCTACGCTTTGTACTGTCAATTATATTATGTTCTTGCATGTCTTGTTCAGAGGGACTGGTATAGGCAATCATTTGTTAAGGAAACCCATCTTTAGGTACACATTTCTAGTATGTAGCTATAACTTATAATGTTAACGGTACCTATATAACCGGTTGAATTAGACCTTCCTCAAATAGACCTAAAAGGTTATTAATTATACATATTTAATTTCCTGGAGGAATTTTACATGACCGGAATAAACACAAATCTTTATGAATCATACCTATTGATTCTGTTGTTATTTACTTTTGGTAAATTAGTTCTATTATGATGATCATAATTACCTAATACCACGGATATCCATGCCTAATATTTACTCATGAAAACCTGCTTTCGATACCTGAAATATGATATATGTACTGTCGCCAAAATAACGTGGTAACTCTTGAAAGCAAACTCATATGACAAATGTGTTAGTGGTTGAGTTAAGAGAACTTATTAGGTAGGTACACCCTCCATACAATACCTAAGTACGTACCCAATGGAAAACCGAAATGAAGTATTGATAACCGGTGCGGTAAGAAGTGTTCTGCATGAGACAGGTGTTAAATGAGACTGTCTGTGTAATATTGCGCAGTACATCTATGGCGCACGCCTGTACCGTGTTACCGAAGCACTCCGGGATCCCGTGCTGGCAACTGAACTTGTAGCTGCCGAATACGCGACGTGTCTGAAAGTTGGGAAGCAAAATGTTTACTTTTACGTATGGTACGTTTACTGCCGTGGCGCTATTTGCGTAATCGGATTTCACAGAACTGCAATTCTGTAAAAATCTCACTCAGTGAATTATGGTAAAGTGAGCTTGAGGTAAGCTGTCATCCCACTGACGCTAGAGATTGTCACCTCACCTCGAACTCACCTGACCTTCACCGAATAGACCGGCAGGATACCATAATACAGTTACTCAATGACTTGCCCAGCCTGTCCTAGTCACTGTGTTGATTTCACGGGCTAAGTAAAGGCGCTTCCCTGACCAAATAACCTCGAGCATTCGTTCCCTCTTTGCCACAGACTCAGAATTCGCACAATTTTGTTTTTTTTTTTTTTACAGAATAGCGATACATCATCGTCGTCATCATATCAGCCAATTGCCGTCCACTGCTGAACGTAGACCTCCCCTAGAGATCGCCAACCCGGTCTTGGGCAACCCGTGCCGCCCCAGTTGTATATTTTGGCCAAAATATATGTATTCTTGCACAACCTCGAGAATAGCGCCATTTACGACTACGACACATGACCATTGTACATGATTTTGGTCTTATCTAGGTTCATCCCGAGGCCCACGCGTCTTGAAGAATCGCTTAGGCGGTTTAGCATCACTTCTAGCTCCTGCAGAGACTCTGCCATGATGACAATGTCATCCGCAAATCGTATGTGCGAGATGTACTGACCGTTGATATTTGATCGATGATTTTGATGATGATGAGTCGATGTAGTTTATTTCTGTTAATTTATGAGTTAATATAGCTCCTGAATAACATAGACAAACGCACTTACGCAATGATTTTTGTCGAGGTAGCGCGTTAACAGAAGCCATTTCATGTAAACTTAGGATACCGTCCCATTGTATCTATGTTATGGATGTCACGGACAACTTGAAAGTGGACTAAATGACGTTAAGCGTGGTTTCATAGACCATAATATGGGTTTTTCAAAAATCCTAATGGTAATTTAACACATTGCATGCAAGTTAACTGTCCTAAAACTTGCACGAAACAGTGCCTATTACAAGAATCAAGTAATTTGTCTCCCTCGTTTGACTAGTACACGACATGTATGAAGGGGACACTTCAACAGGGTTAAGAAGTCGTAATAGACGTATATTATGTTTCCAAGTGTAATTTAAAATCGTTTATAGTAATTATCACAGCGTAAGTCAGAAAACATACGTACTTACATAGTATACAACTTCATGGATAATAATTGCGCTGGACCATTTAATTTCAATAGGCGGGAAGTAATATTTTAAAAATAGAATTAGCTTTGCGTTTAGTAAATAAGTAGATACTGTTCTGAAGAATTATAGTACACATAATCACGCTTTAACGAACTGCGTTTGAGTGAGGGTGCTAATGAAGTGCAAGTAATTAAAACTACGTACGACGGATAGTTCGAAACAGTAATTTAACACAACAGATTTCTTGTTTTTGAAAGAGTAAAGTGCTATGAATAGGTAATCTAATCTTCTTCTAATGGTAGGTAATGTTTGTTACAATAGAACAAATGTTTCTAAACGACAAATACGTAATGCTTATATTTCGTGTGAATAATGCCTAGGCAATGACCCACAGCGTGTTTGATATAAATTAAAAATATCACATAAACCATAATGATGAAATTTCACATATACCTTAGCGTGTCCGTAGGGTATTAAATGTATGTCTAAATGTGAGCCTAGCCTTTCCATAACAGGCTTTAACTGCTCCACGAAGAAATTCACACTGAATGGACATAGGGTTTCATAGTACACTTTGATAACAACTTTGTCCTTTACTGCGGTAGCGTCTGAAGATACCTGAAATGTTTTTCGAAATACGCTTAGTTACAGTCCGTAACATGACTTTACCAATTTCAGGAATATTAACAAATAATGTTACAAATGTTAGTTATTTGGAAATCTTTTACTTATAATAATATTCACTCACATTCGCAGTTCTATTCGTTTTGTTCCAGTTTTCTGTGCTGTTACGTATTCTAGATGAGTATCCTAAAAACAATTCCCATTATTTCTAATATTTCAAGTCTACTAAACTTTATAGTTCCTCAGAGTATATTCTTACCGGTATTCACTGGGTCACATATCGCAACTCCGATAAATAAATGAAGTAACACTATCTTGTAATAAGTCATTGTACACTGTTGAACCACGACTGAGCTTACATGTCCAGGAAATTATAAAGATGGCTTGGAGACAAAGTGATTGTCGTATCAAATAGCCTATGACCAATAGTGATAATATAGCCCATAATATGTGACGATCATTTATTATCATCTCCTAATTACCTACTTACCGTAATAATTGTCTTCTGTATAAGAATAAAAATGTCTTTGCCCTCATATCGTACATATTTGTACGAGCATTGGTTTTGAGGCTATCTTGTATGTTCAGTTGTAGCAATTAGCCCGGTTATTGTTTTGTTAACCCGAAGTATTTAATGATATACGTGATTTTATTTCTATTATTTATGCCTTACAACTGCAGAACGCCACGTGCTAATACTCATTTTTTCAATATAAAAGGAAATCATACTTTAATAAAACTTGATATGCATTGTACTTAAGTCCTGCTTAGGGTGGGTAACTTAAATTAAAATCTAAACCATCGCTTTCTGCTGCAACTTGTAAATATTTAATTAGTAACTCAAAGCTCATGAAAGATCTTAAGTTTAAAAAAGTAACAAGGTAAAAGGCAAAAGTAACAACGTTTTTCTAGTAATCAGTTAAAAACTTAAAACAAAACACACAATTCATACAAAGCTAAAGTAATGTTTATTATTATTATTGAATTTAATCAAACGCCTTGCGCACACTCTGGTGGTGGTGAGGTGCGAAATGCTGCGCACACGTCTGTCATGAAGTTGTTTCCATCATTTGGTACTCCATTAATCAAAATGTATGGAACGAACTTGAAGCCAACCTTCTTGCTTTCGTCTCCAAAAGCCTTAAGTAGCGCACTGCCTGTAGACCCTTTTGCGCATTGCTTTATCCATTCTGGATCTACGTTCATAATCTTTCCACACTGTAAATAATGCCAGCACCTTTTTTGTTATATTTAGTACAACTTATGAATTAATCAGACAAACAATTAAAAAGTTTAAGAAAAACATGTATCATATTGGCAACATTGATTAAGTATTAACAAAAAAATAAGAATATTAAAGCTTGCCTCATCAGCAGCTTCGTCGTCCGATCCTCTATTGTTTCTGGAGGAATCCATCATGCAGGAGTTGAAGAAGACTGCTTTGGTCATATTGCCCAGGTATGCCATAGCGCAACCATGCAGCTTGTTGCCGTAGCACTCATCCGGACCATGCTGGCACTCGAATTCATACACGCCGTTACCTTTATCAATTGTCTGATGAACAAAAATTAAATTAAAATATTTCTGACACCACTGCACTTAATCTACAAACACAGGGTCCTCAAAGAAAACCAATGACATGGTTTTAGTGTAAAAAACTCAGGCAATCAGGCAACAAATAGCTTACAGTCAGTAAAAGTATTAAAAAATAACAGCAAGACTATTATTTCAATGCTTGTTAATATTGACTTAAATAACTTTACTGAAAAGCTTTTATGAAGAACTTTCTCTAACGACGTGAAATAAAGAATGTGATTTTTTTTTTGTAGTCACGGGTCACGGTCGTAGTTACACTCTGAAAGTCTGAACTATAACAATTTCAGTAAAGGGCAAAGGGCATTCGTAGTCAAACTATTTATTTAAGTCTATGATCACATCTTTCTGTTTCTTCTTTTATTCCATTCAGTATCAGTACGGTCTACGTCAGAGGTGCAGTCAAAAAGGTGGAGGTATGCGAGGCATTTCCTGCCATTTCCTGTTTTTGAAAATTGCTCGAAAGAGGTAACCTACTGACTGAGTAAATATTATTTGACTACAGCTTACTTCTTCTTGTCATTTGCCATTGTTTATAATGTTGTAACAGTGCAACAAAATAATAATGTCAACAAATATAAAAAGGTAAATAAAGCTGTTGATTTTTACTTTTTGACCCCAGCTGAAATAGAGCTCAACTAAGTTATTTTAACCTGGGTCAAAAACTAAACGGAAACAGTATGAAAAAATAAAAATTGGAAAGAAATAGAAATATGTATGAGTACGTCTAAAAAATTCTAATTATGTAACTATGACAGTCAGTGTTATTTTACAAGTACCTTCACTTAACGAGGTCGGTAGTAAAATATTATCAATTGTTTATGTTTGATAGCACTTAATTATTATGCACGACCCGACATCGACATATTTCCAATAAAATAGTTAACGACTATTTTGTTTTTGTGCATACCTTTGCATTTCCATAGGGGTAAAGGCGCAGGGTCAGATACGAGGCTAGTTTCTCCACTGTTGGTCTTAAGCTTATGGTATCAAAATTCCTGCAATCACCACACAGGCACTCATAATATAATTGTATGACAACTTTTTCTGGTGCCAGTGCTTGCATCTAAAACAATGATTACACGTTTATTGATTTTCATTTTCTTTTCTTATTTATCTTATTAAAAAAGGTAAGTATGTAAATTAAAAATTATAAACCTTATTTTCCAAATAGTAAAAGTCTGCTTTTAAATTCTGTATTGAATTAACCCCACCGTCTAGTAAGTTGGAAAATATTTCTGCAAACGAATTAAGTAAATATAAAGACAGAGACAGACAACGTCAGATACATAAGTACTTAAATATTGCAGTTTAACTTACCATCATCCTGTGTTTTTACTGTTATAAATGTTAAACTTAATGTACAAAATATAAGACTTTTGAATAAAAACATTTTTATTCATATACTAGCACGATTGAATGAAAGCAGTGGAAGCTGACCCCTAGAGCGGCCGACCCGACGAACACTAACGATAACGCGACAACGGTAGCCATTTATGTTACGTTTCTTTACAGTCTAATTGAAAACTCATTCACACTATAATTGTATGTTTAAAAAGTACTGCTATTTTTGTTAACATCTGTGTTTCAAATTTTAAACGATAAAAATATTGCATGATCTATACAAATATTTGCTTTGAGCAGTTTTTGCTCGTTTTTGCGTGTGACAGTTAAACGCAGGATTGAATTATCATTATATTAAATACTTACTACGTAATTTATTGATAAACAAACGATATTTAATATACCAAACCACACTTCAATTTTCATATTAGAGATTTACGCATAAGAAGCTCATTCTAATTTTGTGTCGATAATCTTTATACTTAGTAACCGTGCGCTCTAATAGTACCAGTAACATAATATTTTTCCTACTGAGCAATCTTTAATTCAGCACAAAACACAATTCAGCACAAACCTCTCACAAAATACTGTAGTAGAGTGTAGTCACGTTATCGTCTCGTCATCTGGCAATTACTGTGTTTTGGTTACTCTCATTTCCTTTTCGATAGATTACAAACAGAACAGTTATGTTTGAATGGCTGCAAAAAAAAGGCTTCTCATTCAAGAATATATACTGAAAAAAGGATTGTTTACAAAATTTCTTCATCATTTTGCTTGTAAAACTCACATGCATATAGTTTAGGCCTTTTGCCGCTACCTTTTGTCGTAGGGGCGAAATAATGCTTTGGAATGGCCTATAGTACTTTATTGCATTCATTTAAAATATTTAAATACAACAAATCTTTAAATATTTTAAAAAACTGCAATAAAATTACTTCAATGCAGAAAATGTTATTCAAACATTTTCAACACATCACGGAAAGAATTACCTTTGAAACAAAACAAATTCAATTTTCCCAGACTTAACGAAGGATTCATGAGAATTAAAAATATGTAAACGGAAGGATTAAATTTTCACGTAGTTTTCAGACGTGAGGTTCCGTTGCAATTAGTCGGGTGTTTGCAGTCCGGGGTCATCGACAACTGCTCTCGTTCGCATTTTATTTGATGAACGAACGATACCATTCGCTGTTCGTTTGTACAACCTACAAATTTTCATCTCGTTGTCCAGTATGCCAGAACCCCGTTTCTAAAATAGAACCACCTCGCGCAGATGGGAAAATTGCGAAAAATATTTTTTATTCAATTCGATTGAGCGTGGGCTTTCGGTATTCCTGTAGGTAGATACTGAAGTAATTGGACCTACGGTTTTCATGCATCATATTGTAACGACCACACGTTTACAGTTTGGCGCAGTGGTTGAGCGATGGACTGCTGCGTTGCGTGTCGTGGGTTCTATTCCCGCACGGTACAAATTTTTGTATGACCTACAGATAGTTGTTCCGGGTCTGGCTGTTTGTGTATGTTAGTTTGTAATATATGTAGACGCACCTACCTCACAGGAGAAACTCCAAGTGTGGGGCAGTCTTAAAAAAAAAAAAATTGTCGGTACAGTTCGAAATTAACTAAAAATGCTACAGCACATCAGACTTTAAACGAACAACAACACGGAAACTGTTGATAAACGAATCAATTTAAAAACTGCTAACAACGGATTCAGCTTTTTACAAATTGTTCGTAGCTTCAAAAAGTAAGAGCTCCTACGTCTGTCTAGGTAAATATGAAGGTATAAGAAGTTTCGTCGTCATATATGAGCGTCTGAAGGGCAGATGGTACGGGAGTGCAGTCTGCAGTCTGCCACAATAGCACTGCGGCTAGCTGTCGGGTCTTTGTTACCTCACATATTACTTTTTACACATCGGTACTTCAGAGAAAATTGTATTGTAACATAGTTTCAGGAACACATGAATAGAGTCTGCTAACACAAAGAGTATAGGATGCTCTTGATGAATGGAAAGATTTGAGCTGTTCTTAGTGTGTTATGTTATCTATCTTTATGAAGAGACGTGGAACTCACTGTACTTTACTTTGGTTGCGTCTCATTAAAATAAAAATGCTATAGATTTATCTGACGAATTAATATTTTAAGATTTGCGGGGTTGTTTTTTTTTCTCAGGTATAGTTATGTAATCTAAGTATTGTTTTACTTTAAAAACAGATAGTCCTTAAAGAAACAGATTATCATATTACGTAATTCTTGACGTTCAAGTATTGTTAACTAAGTTGAATAAATTATTTTGGTTTTATTTTTTTTAATCAGCTTTAATGAATCAAAACCATACATTTTATTAAAAGGTTTCCTTCAATCGATGTTAAGACCTGTTAGACAAAGGACATTCGTGATTATTTCTTTAATCCTACGCTCAATAAACAAATTGCTTAAACTAATCGATAGACGCAACAAAAAACTATTACCCAAAAAAAGCAGGACATAATTCAGACACGATGTACCTAGTTGTCGCTTCAATAATTTCTGCTTCGGTGGCGGTGACGGCGCTCCGATCTCGTGTTCTCGCTTCATCTCCTATTTGCCTATAATGAGATTTCTCTCCAGACCCTCCACGCTGATTACAAACAGGCTAATAACACCATTAAATAATTTACTAAGTGCAGATTAACGCTAGACAAGAATTCATTGCTGTTGGTGCTAGCAACTGCAGTAGTTTAAGAAAACAATTAATAGTTTCTAATAATTTTCGTTATAAAGAGTTTCATAAATTACAATTTATTTGTTGACTTCATCGACTACGTGATCTTGCCGAATCACTAAAGTAAAAATAAGTCTCTGCAAAAAAATGCAAATATTTAAGAAGGAAAATCTATCGAAAATATAACGTATATATATTGCAATTTTCGTTGCATAGACTTACTTGTTATATTTTTTTAGATTATTTTACAGGTCTGCAATGATTTTTAAATCGCATATTTTATAATAATCCGTTCGATGGTTTATGAGAACTGGCTGCCAAGTTTTAAAATCGTATATTTTACTTAGGAACGCGGTGGGCTTCGATAAGCTCCAAGCTAGCGATGGCGATTCAACAAGTTCAACTTAATAAAAACTCAGACCGGGCTTCGAAAGCCTTCGTCTATCGAAAGCTATATATTATTTCTTTCTACCTCAATTTCAAATAAGAAGAATTTTCATTTAAACTAGAACTAGGAACGGAACGGTGAATCCGAATTTCTGGAGTTTGTTTACCGTAGAATGATTTTTATGTGTTTATTCATAAATCATTAACACCGTTCATGTTATCAGTTCAATAATAAAATAGGCGAGTTTTCTTTTAGAATGTAGGTTTAAAGATTTCCGCATTAAGATGAAAAGGCGAAAAAAGGGGGAAAAGAGGGCATTGATATTAGGTAGGTATATATAGTGAAAAGCTCGTCAGGCAGGTGGTCGGCGCTCGCTGCCGTTTATTCATCTGCACTAAAATGAAAAATTCAAGTGAATGTTGTTGCGCTGAAACTCGAGTCACTTTAAAACGTAGCTATATTTTTGAGAGACGGAGCTATTATCGTTTTTCTGCAGAACACAGGTTGGAGTGATCTCGAAGTTACAAAACAGGAGCAATATCGTAATTGCTCGTTATTTCCTGTTCTAAGCCTTTTCCATGTATTTCTAGTTGCTAAATGTTACCCAATGGATATAGCCATACAAACTACTGATAATGACTGCAATAACCATCCCTAAGGCACTTGTAAGTGATATAATTATAACGCGGTATATTTTTACGCTTTTACCCAGTTTTCCAGCAGGTGCTGGTTCTCACGCTATCCTGACATTAATGTCTCGTTGGGAGGGGTTCCCTATCCACGTTAAATATTAATATGGATCGCCCGGCTACCTTCGAGTTATTGACGTAGGTATACAATATGCCTCCTCTATACCTCCTTTATATTTTTGCTTCAATGTCGAAAGGTAGACCATTTTTTGCGTATTACTTTATTATGTATTTATACCTATGTGAAAAGTACCTTGGCTACGTATATTTCGTGTTTTTCACACGTAACTGAGTTTTGTAACATGATCCCAAAATCCAAATGTAGATTCCATACACGTCACAACCGCGTCATTAAGGTCACAAAGTTTATTGGAGGGGTTCAAATATCCATAAAAATGTGTAAGTACCTATTGTTTGGAAACGAGCGCGAGGTTAATAATAAACAGACCCACAATAGCAATTCAAACTACAAAGCGGAATAAAATGCTGTAACTGCAACCTTCTGCTTGAAGCGTTAGAAATTGATTTAGTATTATAATTTTATAATGTAATGCTTCATAACATTATTATTCGATTTAATTTCTACTGATTAGAATAATTAATTACGTTAATGGATTATTTTATTAACGAGCGCGTTTTGCGGAATAAAGTGTGCCAGAGTAGTTTTCGCTCGGCCCCATTTCGTTCCATTCTCCAGTACCGGGGTATCTGAGTCAGGGCAAACAGTGCTCTCCCGGCCTTTTGTTTCAACCGTTACTATCGGAGTTCATTTATGACCCTTATCTTTCGCACACAGGAATATAGTAGCTCAACTAGAAAATGTTTTTATTTCTCTATTGGCATTGTGCTACGTATCTTCGTGTTATTTATACCATTTCGTAGAACACTACTGGATCGTGTCCAGTACTTCGCATTTTATTGATCAGATGTTTTTCCAATGGATGTGTATCGTGTATTTTATATTGATAGAATCTTTTAATATGAACGTTTTGATTATTTAATACCCACGTATAATTTTCAAAGAAATAAAATATTATTGCTTTCTTGCAACCTCCAGAGGGATCTCTCCTTTTTAATTAAAAAAAAAAACGTCCATTAGCTATAACTAATCATTTAAAGTATGTAAGTACGTCTGTAGGCCCTTGACAACAACTATAATTATAACGAGCATCATAATCTATTTAACAATAAAAAACATTAATACCTCAAATTCTGTGATATCAAATCATGACCAAATCTCCGGGATATTAAACTAGAACGAGAAAATATAAAATGCGCTTCTGCCAACCTCTCAACTAATGAGATTTATTTTCAATTAGAAGCGGGCCGAGGGCCGATCGCAGCCACCTCTAATGACATGATTTACATCCAGTCTTATTTACGCCCACTGTGCACCCGGATAATGAAACGGAAACAGAAATTCAACATGATGAATATACGAGTATACTTCCTTGATACCCAGGTGCAATGAATTTCAATTTACGTCTGACACCTTCAAAGAAACTTGAAGTGAATGAAGGATTGATACTTATAGGAATTACAGAGATAAATTATTTCTGAAATGTGCTATTGCCCGTGTATTCCAAATAATTTTATTCGCCTAAACGGTATTGTGTAAATGCGGATCACGTATGAGGAGAACGTTTTATCGGAGCCATTCATGACGTGCCAAGTAGGGATTTCTGGATTAGACTAACATTCTTATTCAAGGGTTGTGAGAGTCAACACGATGTGTGGGAGATTGTTGTGCATAACAACAATAACTAAAATGTGCTAATTTTAGGTTTCTACACACAATAATGAAAAGATAAAAACAAGGTTCCAAGACTCGTATTAAAACAATGGTAGTACAACTTTATTCAATCTGTAGGATTCTGCAGAAATATCAATTTGACGCCAATGATATCCGCGGTATGGTAAAACAATTTACATAGAAGTTCCTGAGAGTCTGTACTCAGGCCTGACTGATTACATTTGGGAATGCCGGCGGAGCCGAGACACATTTGTTCGTCTATGTAGATTAGACGTGTATTTTCTGTGTATACTGCCAGTATATTCAGCATCTGTGTTTTACGATGCTTCCTCGTTCGCACTCATATTTCCAGAATATGTAATAAATACTCTGCTAGCGAGCACAATCTATGTTGACGTTGATGAAATATGTATTAGTTTATTATGTACGAGGGATCAACAACATTTTTCGGCAATTTACTGCTCGTGGCAGATATGAAGGCAATATTTCTGCGCTATCTGTGAGGGGCGCTGAGATTGCACGACTTTTATTGGAATATACATACAAGGGGAGTATGTAAATTATTAACGTACATACGATTTGCGCAATGATGAAATTGATACCTATTTGTTAGATCGTCACTTTCAGCTTCTGTTTGAGATTCTTACGCCATGCATTCAGGGGATTATTAGTTGACAGGTAGTACCTTTATTCGGTCTTGATTTTGTAGAACTGGTTTTAAAACAAAAGTTCCTTAAAAATACAACCCACAGAAAAATATACTGAGTGATTATAGTAAACTGACAGTATAGACAATTTTGAAATGCACTCTATTTACATACCTGAAATTTTCAGGGATCCGGGTTATGATCAGCTATAGTAATTTACAATGAGTTTTATTTTTATTTTATTTCTTTGGGAAAACAAACAGTGATACATTACAACAATATAAAAAGTAATAAAAACAAGTAATTATGCGCAAATGTGTTACCAACCACATTTTCCACATAAGAGTTATAATTGTAAATTACTCAACCAGTCACCAAATCAAGTAAGTTTCTTAAATACCAAGTAATTTCTTGGCACCAAGCAATTAATTGTGTAAAATCCTTCTTTAGTACCACGCGTATTTAGTACGCCCCTTTTACCTATAGCCTATCAAAGTATAAGATAATAATATAACACAATATTACACCTGTACTCCACAGAGGGTCGGGTAGAAGAGTAAAGAAGATAAACTTTCATTAAATATTCATTCATTTAAAATTTTCATCAAGCTAGGCAGATTTTTCAGCTAGGAAGTTTTAGACGAACTCTTTAGCCTGAAACACTTATACGTAGGTATCTGTAGACATTGTCAGGAGCACTTGAATTTTTCATGAGTTATCAAAGGCTCGGGGCTAGCACACCTCGGCAGGGTCTGTAGTCTCGCCCGACAACGAGCAACAAAAAATTGTCTCTGTTTAGTGACTATTTTCACCCCTATAAGGAAGGGGTGTGCGTAACTAACACAGGGAAACGTTTACGCGTAAATGAAAGAGGTCGATGAACCGAATATTTTTCAGGAACTCTACTGTGAATTCCACACACTAGGTACATAAACGTATACACATATACACCACACTACTTACATAGGCACATTCACTCATCACACAAACATCAATTATAGGTACCCATATTTTTATTTTAGGTTTTTCCTTGTTTTATTACTTCTTTATTGGTATATAATAATATAATAATATGTGGGGACATTTTCACACACGGCCATCTGACCCCAAACTAGGGAGACCCTGTACTATGGGTGTCAGACAGCTGATATACATACACAAATACATTTTTTTTTGTAAATACATACATATATAGATAAACAACACCCAGACACAAGGCAAACACAAATGCTCATCACACAAATGTTTACCCTGGGCGGGAATCGAACCCGCAACACGCTGCGCAGCAGTCGATCGCTCAGCCACTGCGCCAACCGTGTCGCCAGTATGTTTTGATGATTCCTTGATTATTTCGACCTAACACGTGCAGTCATCTATGACGGCAGGGGAACTTAACCGGTTCGTCTAAACACCTCGTAACCTATCTAGAAGAACGATACTTTACCCACTAACTAGATTAAGAAACATGCTTCTGGCCTGCGCTATATCCACTTTGTAAAAAAATCTGGTCCAAGTTTAACAATAAATCATTATTATTATTAACTAGCTTCTGCCCGCGACTTCGTACGCGGATCCTGTTGTTTATGCCAGCAACAACGGGGACAGCAAAATCGAAGATCTGAAACGTCTGATGTCGAATTCTAAGAGCCCGGGGACGGGAAAACAACGGGATGCGCGAGATGATTCGAGACGTTCAAAAAGTACAATTTTGAATCATACCTCCGATGGCGGAATATGTGGCGTAGTCAATCATAGGAGTATACGTAAATGAACTCCGTTCCTTACCAACCCAAGGAAGGTCGCCATGACCTACGGCTATATCTTGAGACACATCCGATTCTTCAGATGGTATCGACATTCTGTTTAGAGAATGTCGAAGTCGATCAGAATTCAAACGTTCGTTGCGCTCTTCTTCTGTCTCTTCATGCCGTACTCCAGCAATTCTTTTTCTCTCACTTTCTAACTAATTATGAATATTTTGTTGTGTGCGTGTTCGGGACAATCTATACTATACTATTATAAAGCTAAAGTTTGTTTGTTTGTTTGGTTGAACGCGCTAATAGGATGGATGTACTGGTTCGAATTAAAAAAATATTTTTGTGTTGGATAGTCCATTTACCGAGGAAGGCTATAAGCCAATGCGAAGCTGGGTCGGGTTGCTAGTTTATGATAATCTCGATCAGCAGTTAGTCGTGCATCACGTTCATCATTTGGTTTAAAAGACCTGTTAGTAGATGTGCGAATACGCTGAGAACTCAAGCGTGATTCTGTATCGGTAAACGTTTCCGATTCGCGAGACAATGCATGTCGCTCACGATCAGCGGACAGTCGCGCATCACGTTCCGCAGCAGATGCGTAGATACGCTGAGAACTCAAGCGCAATTCTCTATCCGTGAACGTCTCCGACTCGCGAGACAATGTATGACGTTCACGATCAGCGGTCAGTCGCGCATCATACTCTTCACTGGTCTCTAGAGACCTGGACGTAGATGCGTAAATACGCTGAGAACGCAGGCGTGCTTCGCGATCTGAAGAGGTTTCCACGGAGCGAGTTGCAGCCTGATGTTCTCGAACAGCATCACGTCTCTCCTGACGCTCTTCGGTAGATTCTTGGGATCTTATGATCCTCAATCTTTTAGCTCCTTTGGAACATTGGTATAGATTTGACCTCTTTCTAGGCATGGTTATAGTTTTATTGTAAAGAAGATACCTGATCAATTAAAATCTAAGTGACTGCTCCCCTGCGTTACCGGGTAGGCTACCGTGTCACGAAGATAAATGGAAAAGGAAATTAAATACCCAAATAACGTAAGCCCGAAGGCATATTCATTCGATAAAATAAAAAAATAAATGGCAATTTTGGCCAGTAGAGTCAAATTTTCAATGATATACCATCGTCATCAAAAACGTCATTCCTATATGTGTCATGGTGTAGCTGCGCTCTTGGAGTTCCACATCAGGTTTTCCAGATCTTAAAATTTATTCTCTCAGCAAAAAATGCTCATCACGTGGCACAATTTTTGTTATGGTACCATTTTTGTATCTCTTATAGCTGGTCTGTTGCGGTTCTGCATCAGGTGTTCAAGTTTCCAAGAAAAATTATAGCCTATATGTTGCCCAACTTGCCCAGACTTAATACCTATACAACAAAAGAAAAATCATTCAAAACCGCCTAGTAGTTCCAAAGATTAGCGTGTACAAACAAACAGACAAACAGACCGAATTTTTTTTTTTGGATTCGTGCTCTATTACTGTTCCTAAACCCCCCTCAATTATTATTTTTTTAATATATTCAATGTACAGACACAGTTTTGTTACTGTTTTATTATATGTATAGATAGATAATATGGTCACATACAATTCATTTTTGTTCGATATTATGGTAAGAACCTATTTAATATCATGATAAAAAAGTGATAGTTAAAACAATTCGTTTGTGTGTAATAATAACCATACCAATACCAGTGCACAATCCCTACTAATATTTTAAATGTGAAAGTTACTATGTCTGTTACTCTTTCATGATGAAACGGCTGAACCGTATGAAAATAAATTGAACCCCGAGGAAGGACATGGGCTACTTTCTAATCCGCGACTTCGTCTGCATCCACGGTAACCGACATTCACACGGACGAAGTCGCGGGCATAAGCTAGTCAACTATACTCTAATGTAAGGTAAAGAAAACCACTTTAAGAAAGACTTAGTACTAAAGCACCACCAACACCCAGCGAAGACAATTAATAACCGAATACACTCATTTATGAACATTTTCCGTCATTAATTATCTACATAATATGCTCGTGCACCTATCTACGTATTATATGGCTCTAGAGTGTACCCATAACAATTGACTTAAAAAAATATTCCTACGCCGCCGCCAGTAGCAGCCTCCCCTAGGATTCAATTTCCCTCCTCGTAATACTAAACATACATACGTACGTAATTTGTGCACATCACTTACTCATGAGCTCAGAAAGTATTTAAATTGCCGTTTGATAAATAACATGGGTTTCCCTCTGCATTATGGTTGTTCCCTCCCCCAGGTACGTAACATTTGTGTTTTTGAAGATTAGCCGACATCATTTATAATGGTACTCTGTATCGACCTAATGAATAAAAATCGTACTGTGACTGTTTAGAAATTATAGAGAGAATTCGCAGTCAAAGTCAAACTACTATTTATTTCAATTAGACCGATATGGCACTTTTAAACGTCATTTACATGGAAAATTGAATCTAGTTGCCCCTTATAAAAGGTAGTTTGGTATGGAAAAGAATAGGCAAAAACTCCATAAGTACTTTATATGTATTTTATTACAATCTATTATCTAAATAAATAACAAATAAAATTCGTTCAGAAAACCTTTCCGATTTCCAACTGACAAGCTTTACAGAGAAATCCAAGTCCTTCGCGTTAGGCAACTCTTTATTCTTACTGCAATAATCCGCACTCACAAGATCCTCCCCAAAAGAGCTGACTATATTGAACTTCTGTCAAAGCGGGTTTTCAGAATTCCTACTCCACCTGCGAAGTCCTTATTGGCCAGACGGAGCCCTGCTTACTCCCACTTACACACATTCAACAAGGTCTGCAAGTCACTGGACATTAAACACCTGTTAACCGCGCAACTAAAAAGTGTACTTAAGAAACGGCTTCTAGAACTCACTTACACTGAGACAGAATCTTTCCTCTAACATTTGTTTCAATTTAAGGTGCCAGAAAAACATCACATCACACAAAACATCACACATACATCATCATCACTTACACTTTCACTCTCACAGACTCTCAAACATACAAACACTTACAACTTAACGCACGTTTTACTTAATTTACCTTGTAAACTTTCTTTATGCTCATTCGCACTCTGACCCCCAAGATACAAGCCCTGCTTAGTTTGGGGGTCAACGGTTAAGCCAAAAATTGAGATGTATAAACTCAACTTGCTTATGAAATGTACCGTTAGTTATCACCTCTTCTTTTCTGCCAATAAACTTTTTTGTATTTTTTTTTGTATTTTGTAAAAAAAAAATGTCCTGACTGATTGACCATCAACGCCCAGCCCAAACCCTTGGACCTAGAAAACTGAAATTTTGCACAGAGTTTCCCTTTATAATGTAGACAAGGAAAAGGAAGGATTTTAAAAAAAAAAACAACCCCTAAGGGAGTTAAATACGGGATGAAAGTTTGAATGGATTTACATTTTTGTAGTTTAAACCATGAAAATTGGTGTTTATCATTCTGGTTAAAAATAAAAACCACGTGTTTCAGTGTTTTTGGGAAAGCAGTTCCTGAGGGCGTAAAATAGGGGATGAATTTATAAATAGGAAACCCGTTAGTTTTGTAGTTCAAACCATGAAAATTTGTATTTAGCCTTTTTTTACCGTTTTTGAAAAATTATCCCAGAAGAGGGTAAAATAGGGGATGATTTTTTTTTATAGACGCTAAAACAGACGGAAATGTTGACCTATATCAGGAACATTACATGTATCAGCGTTTTTGAAAAATCATCCCAGAAGAGGGTAAAATAGGGGATGAAAAAATTGTATAGACGCTAAAACAGGTCAAAATCAAAGTCAAAGCATTTATTTCAATTAAACCTTTTACAGCCACTTTTGAATTGTCAAAGAGTCAGTCAGAAAAATGAAGCTAGTTGCTCGTTCCAAAACGTAGCGTAGGTCTCTATGGAAAAGAACGAGCAAGAAACTCCACGGACACTCTCTTAAATCATGTTTTTACAAAATTATGATCACATTATTCTCGTTGCTTATTTGTGTGAAAACAATGCAGGTAAAGACCAATACAATGCATTAAAAAAAAGAATCAAGATAAAAAGATAAAAGCCATGGCAGTTAAGAGTTGACCAATCTCTACTGACAGCGCCCGTTCACGAACATGACGCGGATCAGCAACATTCAGCTCAACCATTTTGAAGGGAGCCGCATGATCCAACACACGAGCATGACAATGCCGAGAGCATGCCATTCCATGCTCATTTATGTTAAACACATATAATTTACTTTATATAGCACCATGGTATACACATTCACTAAATTGAAATAATGCTGCTAAATTATACGAAACTAAGATTTCCAATGTAGGTACCTTTCTATTTATTAGATGAAGTGTTGAGAAAACATAAATAAATTAATAATAACGATACTCATGTGAATAAAAATAGGGTAGGAAACATCATCTTCTTACAATTAGGAAATTCCCTAAACTGGCTGTGGAGCAGGACCAGCATTAAGCCAAGCATTTTTATCATTGATGTAAACTTATAATATGTTTGTCTACATAGTGTGCGTGGATATACAAATACATGTTTCAAATTGTCTTTCATTTAATTGTAGAATATAAACTGATATTTTATTATAGCGTTTTACACAGTACCCCATAAAAGAAGTATGTACTTTTGATAATCTGAAACTAGGCTGATCTAATTTGTTCCTATTTCTAGAATAAAAAAAAAAAACAAAAATCATTTATTTCTCTAACAATATTTACAAAAACAACTTAGTGATTGGAGCCTCCCTTTAAGCAAGTAATGCCTGTGTTGGGAGACTCCGCTCTTCCATACCGATATTTATAGGTAACATAATATAATTACAATATTTGTGTGAGTATGTGTGTGTGTGTGTGTGTGTGTGTGTGTGTGTGAGCGCGTGTGTGTGTGTAATATGTGTGACAGCATGTGTAGCGAGGTGAGGACGTGTCATTGCACATCCACCATGCTTAAAAATTCACACACAGACAGATTCGTGCATTATGATACATGTGTTAACAGTGCTTCTGTTTCTTCATAATTCAAATGTTTTATCCAACTAATTAAAGATTTTTTACAGTACTATTATTGTTTAGTATATATGTATATATCCTTATTTATCCTATTATATAATTGGGCAGAACGTTTTCGTAATTGTATTCTAGCAAAGCGAGTTCGTGTTTGGGGAATTTGTGTAATATTGTCGTTTCGTCTCTTTGTTAATTTGGAGGAGTCGAACGGTAAACTTTTGTGCGTTCAAAGTCAAAGTCAAAGTCAAATCATTTATTTCAATTAGACCATTGTAAGGCACTTTTGAACGTCAAATGAGAAAAAAAAAATCGATTCTAGGTGCCCATTCCAAAAGGTAGTTTTGTATGGAGAAGAATGGGCAAGAAACTCCATACTTACTCTTTTAAAAACGATGTTAACAATATTTGCATTTACAGGAATTATATAAATATACGTGAATACGATGTACCTTGCATAAAAACACTAGGCATTTGAAAGTGTGTACAAAGTATCACAGATTAAGGAATGACAGACTAAGTTATATGTACATAGATACACAGTGTTCACATATTATTACAAAATGTTGAATATAGTTGTAGTTATATGTTGTTTTCAAGATGGTCTGTATAATATGTTTTTTCCTCACAGAGAGCAGGTCACTGATCTGATATAATTCGTCTGTATGATATCTCACTTCTTAAAATACATTATTTATATTAATGCTCGTTGTGTACGCTCAACGTCTATGAATTTAGTCTTACTAGCCCCTCCCCAAACAGGAATGCAGTACTTCATATTTACATATTTCATTTATAAGATTTCTTGGTGAACTGTGGCGAGTATACAAGGTTTTTGGAACGACATGTCGTAATGAATTAAATATTAAACACTATGTCCGTCACTTATTTTATTAAAAAGATGCAGATTTTTTCAAACATGCATTATGTTTTCATATATATATTGATAAGGTACCGTCATTATGTTGATCTGTTTAAACACACACAGGGACGGAGAGGTTGACTTATATCAGAAACATTCTGTATGTATCATCATTTTTGGAAAATCACCCCAGAAGAGGGTAAAATAGGTAATGAAAAATTTGTATAGACGCTAAAATAGCGACGGAAAGGTTGACCTATAAGGAACATTACATGTATCACCGTTTTTGAAAAATCATCCCAGAAGAGGGTAAAGTAGGGGATGAAGTTTTTTATAGACGCTAAAGCAGAGCCGGAAACGTTGACCTATATTAGGAACATTACATGTATCAGCGTTTTTGAAAAATCATCCCAGAAAAGGGTAAAATAGGGAATTAAAAATTTGTATAGACGCTAAAACAGGGACGGAGAGGTTGACCTAAATAAGGAACATTAACATCTATCAGCGTTTTTGAAAAATCATCCCAGAAGAGGGTAAAATAGGGGATGAAAAATTTGTATAGACGCTAAAACAGAGACGGAAAGGTTGACCTATATCAGGAACAACCACGGGCAGCTGAGGGCTGACAGTTATGCACACATGAGGGATGCTATAGGGAGGCGGGACGTTAATGGTGAGCACTGAGGTCAGAAGGCGGTGCTCCCGTCATCTTTTACCGGGGGACCACGCTATATGCACGAGCGCACACAAGACGCCATGACAAGCGTGCACAAATACGGCCGTTCAACTCTTTATCACATTCACATGTAATCTCCGATGGAAAGAAATCACAGATATACTTTTACCTGGTCAAAAGTCATACGATCGCCACGACATTATTGCCAGGGTATTCCAACTAAAGGTGAAAAAGATGATGGCTGTTCTGACCAAAGGTACTCTGTTTAGGGGGATTCTTTCCTTTATATACTCAGTGGAATGACAAAAACGAGATCTTCCTCACATCCACTTCTTGCTGTGGCTAGAGCAGCGTATCAACCCAGATCAAATCGACAAAGTTATTTGTGCGGAAATACCTGGGGGTCTACTCTCTTTCTTCGAAACGAAACTTCGCAAACGAACGAAATATAAACGAAATTTCGTTACTGACCCTACTCTATTTTATTTTCGGACACGCATATGAAGTTCGGATTCATAGACAATTTTCGTGAATGAATGGAAGATAAAATAGAAATAAGATGTTCTTTATTTTTGCATTTTATATTTAAAATGTGGTTTATTAAATATTTCTTTGTTATATTCATGTAGAAAATATAAATATACAGATACAATTTATAGTTTCTACGAAATTCACCGAGATACTCTACAATACCCTTTCACGGTCATTGTTATCCGACTAATTTGAAGAGTAATAATTGATGGCAACGATGGGCAGTAACGTATGACAACCAAAAATATCCGTATATTCACACTTCACGCGCAATCTAATCATAACATGTCAACTTGAGATTTTTGTTTGAATTATTTTAAAACTTTTCTTAAGTTTGTTTCTCAAGTGTTGTGTTCATAGATATTCGAGCTGTGTTATTAAATCATGTTTCCAAGTGCTTTTTTACATACCTACTTCGCAATCGCGATACACATAATATTAGGTACAATCTACAAGTTTTGTTTTGGATTTAAAACTTTGTAAGTACTTAAATAACATAATATAATAACATTTAAATGCATTATAATTATTTTTACTAACACTGTATCGGCTACTCTTAATAATAACCATTTACATCTTTTTAGTTTAAAATGGCTATATATTTCCTACAAACTCTAAGTCAGGAATTCAACTAATATACTAAATTTAATATACTAATACTAAATTGATTGTCCAGGCGGCGCCGGTTTCTTTTACGCTCTAAGCGTTCTGCACGAAGAGCAGCTTGGATCAAAAGCACTCTTGTAGCCATTTCAAGCAATTTTCTTACCAAATGTACGCTAACGAAAATCAAAAGGTAACACTTTTGGTTTCGTCAATTTGAGGTTAAAATTCCGAACAATCATCTGTCAAAATGAAATTTTCGGTCGGAATACTTATGAATTAGAGTAGGTTTAGAGACTCTAAACGTCAAACAATTTTCGTTCGGAACGAAATTTCGGAACGAACGGAACCGTGGTAGGAAACACGCGAAATTTCGATCGAAACTTCGTTTTTCGTTGAATAAGAGTAGACCCCCTGAGCCTAAACAGGACCATCTCCTTTACGGTATTGTGAAGGCAAACATGATACATGATCCTTGTGGTAGCTTAAACGACAAATCACCCTGCATGAAAGATAGTAGCTGCTCTAAGAGGTACCCTCGACCACTTCTTAAGGTCACCCAGACAGGAGACGATGGATATTCGCATTAAAGGAGGAGGTCTCCAGCTGACGGTGGTCACGCGGGCGAAGCCGCGGGCAAAAGCTAGTATTTTATATAGGTATTTTATATAAGTACAGGAATCATATTATGAATTAATAATATAATTATACGTGAATACGATGTACCTAGCATTTATTTGAGTATGTAGAAAGTATGATAAGAAAAGACAGCTTTAATGACATAGTGTTCACCATAGAAGTAGTGCGTAGTACATATATATCGATTGTGTTCACATATTTACTTACAAATATTTAGAAGACTGTAGACGACCACTCCGCAAGGTGAACAGTATGTTGAGTAAAAGATGCGAATTTGCCTGGTGGTCTGACTGAAGTATCATTTTCTCGTAAGTCACAATCAAGTCAGTACGTAGCCTACATACATGATTATTACTAGAACTTTGTCCGGGACTTCGTCCGCGTGAATTTTCTCAAGGATCCCTATTTTTTTGCTAATGCAATAGACCAGTTTTCGTGTTTTCTTAAAAAAAAAAAGTATTTTTTTAAGAAAACACGATAATTTTTAAATTCGATACTTTGTAGGGTATTATGATTAGTCTGTGTTGCCAGTTTGTTACTAGGGAGGTTTGACGAAACTATTGGTGACAAATTACAAATTTAATTCATTACATCTTCGTAAATCATGCAAGCTGTTAGTTGCCGTATTCAGGCAATTCAATCAAAGGAAACATTAAAATTTCATAATTCAGTTAGGGTTCGAGATGAGGGCTTGCATTCGAGGAGACTATTGTATATGCGTCGTATGTAATTAGATACTCTATAAAACAGGGCCATGTAGTAACACAATATCGTCATCTGTTTATAAACAGATATATCTTAAAATAATTAGTCAGTTTGTCGGTCATACTTATTACAAAAATATCGTGTTTTGATCTATAAATTACTGTATTTTAATTATTGTCGTTCTCAAAACTAATCTACAAAATCCAACTTTATTTAACGTATTTTGTGTAACCATCTTCTTGTTAACTAATGGAAGAAAGGTAAGTTAATCATTTTTTCATTTTTTTTTTGACATGATCATGATGGTGATAATGTTGATGAGAAAATGATTTTACTGGAATTAACAACAGCAGCATTTTACAGATAATTATCCTTTATGATCACAGTGTCTAACTTTCAATTCGTCTACGAAGCAAAATGCCTAAAATTAATGTCTACACACCAAATTGTCTAAGCTGTAAATCGCCTCGAGGTCAAAATGTTTAACAAGCAAAATGCCTAAAATGCAATAATTTCTAAGTAGTAAATAGCCTGGAGATTAAAATGCCAAATACAATGCCAAATAAGCTAAAGCCTACATAAGCTGTGGTCTGCCGCGGCGACGTGACACGGTCATAGCGGTGTGGGACTGCCGGGTAATGTTTACTAATGTGTGGAAGCGATTCGATCATTGCCTTGGACTTGCCTTTGATAGCAGGACGCCTGATGCGATTGGAGACTGACGGCAAACTGTTAGGGCCGAGTCACACCGGAATGGCAGCGGCCGACAGCATTGCCACTGGCAGCCTCGCGCGACCTCCACATTCCTACTGAAATTGTAAAGTTGTGAACTACACCCCCTCTTAATATATCTCTTCACGCCTTGCATACAGTAACTACCTACTGTGACAGACTTAACGTATCTTGATTTATTCGAACTTTTAACAACAAGTAAAATGAAGGCATCATTTTGGGAATAAAACGAAGCTTTTAATAATGATATTCAGGGAGAATTGTGAATGATTTGATGCTGCAGCGGTTGGTGGACCGCACGCCCTCGCCGCCCTACACAGACGGGCGGGCGGGCGTACGGACACCACACTGTATGATAAAAAAATGGACATTTTGCTAGGTAGATTAACAGTTGAATAGTATACCTTTATTGTGTATTATGTAAGTATGTATGTACTTACAACGATGTGGTATCATTTCACAAATGGGAAAGGAAAAAAAAATTAAATGTTATTCTATTTATGTAGACATTACCAACATGATTCATGGAGTAACGCATGCGTAAGCATTGCTTTATTTGGTTTTGAATTCGAAAATAAATCTATGTTATAGGCTCATATTATTATAAATTCAAAAACGAATACCTACAATTCGCTTCGCGCTGTACTAACACGGCAGTACAGCACGAAGCGAAGCATTGTTAAAAAAAACAAATACTAATACAAATAAAAATTCAATAACGGATAACGAATCACGAGATTGTAAGTATTCGTTATTGAATTTGTATTTGCTTTTGTGGCTTCACTCGCAGTGTTCTGCACGGTCTATCTGCCTTTTATTTGATAATCTGTGGTTATAGGTAAGTCTGTATGTAGTACAATTTTCATGCTAAAAATAAAGCTACAAACGTTAGAAAAACGGAAATCTTAACTGCAAAAAAAAAGCAAGCACTGTCAAAGTCCGTCTTTGTCAGTCTAAGTTTGTCGTTTTACAGTCACTATCAGTATGTTCTGTCAGTTTGTATTTACTGCTATGTTATTCTCTAATGTTACCATTCGTGGCTGTGCTTGACGTTGAACTCGACGTTGTGCCAACCGTGAAATCGACGTCGACCTCAGCGTTGCTATAATCAATATGCACTAAAGCATTTTGGCTGGACGTCGAACTGTAGGCTGTGCCGATCGTGGCTGATCTCTAAGTCGAGTTAAAGCTTTACAAAAAAACATCGGTAAATATCGTTTTTTATGTACACAAAATTTCATTAAAATTACGGCGTTAGTAAAAGTTTTTCATGCATAACATGGTTCTATAAATAAAATACTTGCAGTTTTAGGCAAAGTAAGATAGTCTAATCAATTTCATTATTTATTTTGGTTTACGTGGTATAATATCATCATGCATTCGCTTACTTTCTAGTAATTTGAAAAAATAATGTTCAAAACTTTGTAAGTAAAACTCTTTATCATATTCAAACTTCATAACATATTTCTCATGAATGATGATGAGACAGAAATCTACGCTAATAATTTGTGTGTGTTTGTGTGTGTATAGTATTACTTCATTTCATCATCATCATCTGCCTAGCCTTTTGCAACTATATTGGGGTCGGCTAACATACAGTCCAACCGAATACAGCTGAATACCGGTGTTTTACATGGAGCCACTGCCAATCGGACCTCCACAACCCAGTTACTGGGTAACACGATACCCCTTGGTAAGACTGGTTGTCAGAATTTCTGGCTTATGACTACCCATAACGACTGCCAAAGATCTACAACTGACAGCCGGGACCAACGGCTTGATACGCTTTCCGAGGCACGGAGGGAACTCGGTATGAAAGGGATGGTCACCCATTGACAGACCGACCGCGGCTATTACTACTACAAAATTTAAGCAATTTATTCCTCAAAGTCAAAGTGAAATTATTATAATACAATTCAGTTAATACAATTATTTATTTCAATTATTGGACCATCTAAGGCACTTTCGAACGTCATTTAGGTACATTGAAACTCAAACTCAACCTGAAACTCAAGTCAGTTTCAATTTTTCATGTAATGATGTACGTTCCAAAAGGTACCTAGTTTTGTATAGAAAATAATGGGCAATAAACTATACATTAGTTATAGTACTGTATACTTACTATACATACATAATGTTCATATATTTATAAATATAAACTGTACACTCCTCATATTTCTACAAACAATGAAATAGTGTGCACATTTCCAAGCATTATTATCTTGTGTAAAACCCTTTTGCTTACTGGTGAAGAATGTTTACTTATTGTGTGTAAAAACTTAATATTCTATTGATAAATCAAGTATGGCGTGTCCGAGCACGCCAAATGTGATCATCAGTAACTTCCTGCATGCTCTGCCATTTGCCAGCTGGTCTTGTGAAGCACTGGTTTCTCTTCCTAATGTCTGTATCAAAACTTGTTCTTCCATACAGTAGAGAGATGGAGTAGGAATCCCCGCATTGTTACATTTGATGGGTAATCCACTGCATCTTCGACGTCCGGGTAAATATCTTGAAAGATCTTCAATTAAAACATTTATCAAATCTTCAGATAGCCTTTATTTGGCTATAAATGCGCCATCGCAAGAAATTGTTCTAAATTCACGAAATTCGTGAGCTTGAAGACCAACCAAGACGACGCTTTTGTAAATCGTCTGACTTTTTGGCTTCTTTTAATAAATTAATAATGCACAACACACGAGCACCCATTACATTATTATAATTAAAATCTTTGGCTACCTATTAGCGTTTTGTCTGCAAAATAAGCTTTTGATTTTGACAAGTAAAGTCGAGGCTGTGGTCGCAGGCGATCGACAAAGGTCAGGCTGTTTTGGCTTAGCGAATATAATTTTTCATATATGAACTATCAAAAGTGTCAAATTAATCAACCTTGAGTAGTTCTACCAAAAGCCGTTAATTCACGTGGCGCTAGCATTGCTTAAGCAAAGGTAAATGATTCGAAATTGTAACGACCTTAGAGAATTCTGTAGTCGAAGAAACCACAAAAAAGTGTCGTTTATGCTGAACTTCTATGTAACACAGGAAAAGATTTTGTTTTTAATGGCGATCGAATGTAATATCTGCGACTAAGGAAAATCAACTTTATATTCGAATATGGTTTTTGTCCTATAGAAACCTAAGTAGCTGGTGACACTACCTATGTTGGGAGGACGACTGAGGCGGACGCCGCCAGGTCGACACACTCCGGCTGAGCGACTCAGCGCCAATGTCGCAAGGTTGTTCAATTCCTAAGGGTCGATTACCTTTGCATTATATCGCACAAGTGTATAGAGCGCATTGCTCTAATCTCTTTATTTATCGCTCAGACATGATAAACACTGAAAATATATCTTAAAATATTCAAGCTTTCTACTTGATCACATAACTGCTGGGCAATTTTCAGATAAATCTAGTCTGATTGAACACGTTCTCTGCGAGGAGATTGAACTTTCTATTGACCCATATTTGACCCGAGCTTCTATTTTCTCAGAGGCCTAATCTCTACGATTTAATATTGTCTCGCGAAGTACATTGACGTTGTAAATGGTAAGAACGATTATTTATTACTTAAAAGGTTTTTGCTAGAAATGTCAAAATAATGGGTGCCTGCAAAGAAAATTCTGAAGAAAGAATTCATAGTTGACCTTCACTTTAATCGAAACAAAATTTTAAATTACTTTTTTATTTCTTTAATTGATCACAATGCTATCAGACAGAAATTCTAACATTTGTTACCATGCTAAAATAAATTGATTGCATGATGAAATCCGGCTTTTCCATAATCTGTCACATAGGCTCGTCGTATTCACGCACCGGTATTCACATTACAGCAGCCTTGACCGCGCTGTGGCTTTTATTTCACTTAATAAAGTTTATACGTGACGTACATTCAACGCCAAAAAGGTCTTTAACGAAAGCTACCTCTTTCATGTACTTGCAGTCTGAAAGACGTGCTGGAACTCGTGCTATATTAAAACTGAGGCTCTGATGATGAGGTCGCTCTTTACTTATTAATGCAACGTGCTCGCCAGACGTAGAACTACTTTGGTTTAAGACAGAAAAGAAAATGTTAACGGGTTTATCACGAAGTTGCTTCTTGACTTGAATTAAGTTTTGTATTATTAATATAAAAAATAACAGACTTTGTGCATATTGTTTACTGTTACATTGTTTATTGTGTTCTGCCATTGTTTTATGTTAAAAGAAAATCTTGTTCTTTTTGGTCCATTGTTTGATTGCATGGTTTTGGATTATTTAGTTTTTGTATCTTACATTTGATTTAACTACCTACACGTCAAGGACTGAAACTTTTATAGTAGGATTTTTACTGAACAAGTAACACTAGGTACTTGCCTTGGCAAGGGTTGAGACTTGTGTAATAAAAAAAACGTGATATCCAAAAGTGTTAGAGTGTGATCGCCACACTCTAACACTTTTGGATACATTTTTGGTGTCTTGTCAACTTTTATCGAAGGTTTTCCAGGTCAACCTTTTGCAGCTATATTCTTCACAACTCACTCGGTTTATCTTTGGTCTAGTTATGTACTTCTTGCTTGTTTAATTACTCAAAGCTGTGCAAAAGGGTTTCTTACTGTGAACTAGCTGTTTCTAGAGGTGAGGCCGGTAATTATTAACTAGTTTTAATAATTATGTCGTTATGTGTACCCGACGCGTGATACACGCGATCTATTAATACAACAAAAAGGTATATAAGGCATTAAGGCTATACGAGGAAAGTAAGTGAACATTTAGAGCTATTTGGTTTTCCTTTGTTTTAGTTAGATACCCATTCATTACTCTTTTACAGTTTAAGCAAATAGTTATGTTTGCTGCTACCATTAAGAAGAATTATTTTTCGATTGAGAAAATAGCATTTTGTAAATACGAACCATACAAAAGCACTTTTTACAATACCTATAATAATTAATTTTCCTAGTATTTGTCAAATACTAGTTTTTCTATTAGTTCCAAAGTTGCATTAGGAAAATGTGCAAATTATGTAGAAGCGTTTTTTTACATAAGATTAATAGTTCCGAGTGTTTCGGGCGAAATAATTAGAAAAACGTTCACATGTCAAGTCAGGCGCCGAGAGCGTTAATCCGTAGCCACAACAATTAATTTATTTACTGGAAAATACGAATTACCGGCTCCTCATCTGATAATTTATTAATGAGACCTTCACCAATTAATCATGTAAGAACCGGCTGGCTGAGGAACCGTCTTCAATTAGCGGGGATCCACTTACACTTCATTCTCGAATCTGAATTTAGTATGATAACTAATGTACTTTATATGCAGAATTTTCCTTCTTTTGTTGTGAAAAAATTGTTGGTATTCAATTAACTGAGTATCATTTAACGTAAAAAAATATTTTCATGCTTTCCACTTGAGAAATCATGAAATAAATCATGTAAGTATCTCTCGGCAACATTTTATTGGTACCTACCAAACGTAAGTACGTCGACGACTTATTTCCTGTTTCAAGTACGCCTTCAGTGCTAGCACCGAAGAGTATTCATAATATTTCATGCGGCGGAAATTGGAAAATGTTCAACTTGGCAATAATAGGAACGGTTTCTCAAATTCTCATGTAAGTATATTCTATGAGGTAATCGCTGTCGATAACCATTAGTGAACGAAAATTTAACTAACTTGATCTGCATTTTCCGTAGGTGTATTTAATTAATATATGTGTAAGCAGTTATTGGATCTTTTTATTTTATGTAAATAATTACATCGTGGATATAAAATCTCATTTCGAAATATTAAATATTATTTAGTATTTGCGAAAATATGACTGAGTAAGCCGAACCCATTTTCAGAAAGAAAAAATGCCAACTGGCGGATGCGATGTGTTCTATCATTCCGCCATCTTCCGACTTATTATTTTTATTGCTTTGCTTGCTTGTTAACCTGCATTTTTTAGGAAGTAAACTGAAGACACAGTGTACAAGCTAAGTATTCTGAGTTTTCAATACTTTTGGTTGGATATTGATTTTGATAAAAGCTAAAGTTTTTCAACAATTTTTCACCTTTGAGTTAGCTCGTTATGATTTATGAATTACAGGTAAACCTACCTTTGGTCAAAAAGAAAACCAACCTCTTAATCACGGCTATAATGGAATTACTTTACCCGTTCATTTTAAAAAGAATACCTTATAAATAAGATTTTCTCAAACACAAAATTAAAAAACCGCTTCCAGGTAGCGTCTATTGTCAGTTGCTTGCAGTTCACAGAGAATCTCATTGCTCGTATCTCAAGCAAAGGCGAAGTGAAATAAGCAAGAAAGAAGAGCAGACACAAAGAAAGTAGGTGGGTAATTGGCGAAAGAGTAGTGGATGCTGGAGAGTTCATGCGGAAATAAACCTGCAGCTGGCCGTGAGCCCTAATTAGATAAGTTCAGACGGAGCTGCAATTAATTAACCTATTGAATAAGACCCGATAAGGAAGCTTACCTTACTTATGTAATTAACAACTCACCAAAGAACTTGTTTTAAAGTTTTCTTTTTAATATATTTTAAGTTTTTAACGTAAAAGTAAGCAGCCAATTATATTATTCTTCCATTTATTGTTGCATGACCCATGAACCTTACGTATGTAAAGCAAAGTTATCTGCTGTACTTAAAATGTTTATTCATAATCAATTGAAATGTAGTTAGTGTGAATTGTGAACGTGTGAAACTAATCAGTGCTTTTAATATGATTAAATACTGTACTGAAGCAATTATGATCTGGATGATATTCACATCAGCACGTACCTATTATTAAATTATCGGCTTTATTATACATTTGTAACAACGAATTTTACCACAACATTAATAATTTTAACAGCCTGTACCTATGTAGGTTCTTATCTGGTTGTTATCATATTAATGTCAATGTGATTTACTTATATTGTAAGTTAGACCCAAAATATTGACCTCTCTTTTAATACTTAATAGATCATGATGAATGCTAGAGAGCAAATTAATGTCCTGCATCAAATTAAAAATAAAATTTAAGTACTTTGAAAACCTTTTAATCATCTTGACAAATACGAACACTGCGGTTTGTTATCGCCTTATTTATGTCATAATGTTACCTGCTAGGAGAGAGGCCAGCGGCTGCGGTCTACGAAGCGGCGCTCTTCGTCCATTGCCCGCTCCGCCGCACATTTCCGACCTATCCACACAATTTGCCTGCGCCTAGATTGAATAGCTTCCGACGACCGGCAGCCAGTGTGAAGCTTTTCAGTACAAAGAGAATAAACTTGGAATCGCGCCGTAATACAACTTTATTTTTTTAAACTTTATGCTGGAGCATGCTTGGTGATGCGCTTTTGTTTTTCATGACGTGAATAATTGTTTCGTACTTCTGATTCCCTCGAAATGATGACAAGGAAGGGGAATGTGGCAACCAGATCTGCAAGCTGTAACCAGATAGTGGTACAGAAAGGATACAGTAGTGTTAAATTCGACACCAAAACTTTAGTCCATACAACAAGCCCCGATAACCGGAAGGATAACCGGAAGGAAAACCAAAAATAGTATTCCAGTACTTTTCCTAGACAGGCAACACAACATATTCTAAAAATGAGGTTATAATAAAACAAGCTTCAAAATTGCTAGTTAAGGTTTTCCTTAAACAGATTTCATACCGTCACGGAAAGGTGGGGAGAAATCCATCTCGGGAAAGTGGATAATCCTTCAGACCGCGTCATACTGGTGCTTTGTACTCTTGAAATATATTATAAAGGAAACCTTTCACGATCAAAGAATAGTTTCCACAAAATAAGATCGATAAAGCAGCCATAGCGGAAATGGCGATTTATCACTGTTTAACAAAAGTCTCCGAGGGTTTCCATATCCCTGAAAAGGATAACCTTTTTAGTTATTATACACTGATTTATTATGGAATAAAACACTTTTACACACATCACTGGTACTTCTTCTACAAACAGAAGAAGGTAAGGTACCTAAACAGTAGTTAAACAAAAAGCTTTTTCAAAAAAAAGAAAACCGCCTTCAAAAACTAAAAAGTGATAAATAACTTTAGCACAGAATACACATTACTTTACTTTCGAAAGTCGGTGGAGGTGGCTTTGTGTTTGTTGTTTTGTATTGCCACCGACTTCCGAAAGTAAACTAATGTGTCATTCTGTGCTAAAGTTATTTATCACTTTTTAGTTACTGAAGGCGGTTTTCTTTTTTTTGAAAAAGCTATTTATTTTTCGCTTTTTAGAGTTGCCTTAACATCCAAATCCATTAAGAAACGGCGACACACTTAAGAGATTGTAAGTCCTCCAAAGATTGAAGAAACTAAAACGTCGTCTAAGTAATTTTTAAGGAATTTGTTGATTTTCTCAAAAAGGGCTGGATTAATTTTGATAAAATTTATATGGGACCATTTCTTTTTTTTGTTGTGTTATTGTAATTATTGTTATTATTATTATTGTAATATTTTAATTAATTCTCAATTTTACATGTATGGATATGGACTGGTTCCGAAATAAATGAATTTATTATTATTATTATTTCGGAATAAACCCCTTTCGAACAAAAAAGAATTTTGCAAATCCGTCCATATATGACAGAGTTATGCCCGAACATAAAAAAAAAACATTAGAATTGATAACCTCCTCCTTTTTGAAGTCGGTTAAAAATAAAATATAAATTTCAAGCTTTATCATTTACTTGTCGTTCGCATTCGCGCCAAGTTTCAGGTTTATTAGCCTAAGAAATAGGATTTTACATACATAGGGACTTGCATGTAAAAAAGGGGTAAAAGGTGGGTCATTTACCCCTTTTTTGGGTTGAATTTCCAAAAATCCTTTCGTAGTGTCCGCCTGTGATTCGCCTACATCATAAACGGAAGCCGAGTGCCAAATTTCACATTACCTAGTTTCGGCTATGCGCTGATTCCGTCACTTAGTCAGTCAGGTTCTTTTAATTTAATTAACACAGATAATAATGAAAAACAAAAATAAAGAGACAACAATAGCTACAGTGGTTTCCATTGATGTATATTTTTGACATCAATAGTTTCAGCGTATTTATTTCTCCTTTTCACCTTATCGAATATTCAAAAACACTGAAACTTAAGTTACTGTATTTTTTATGTAAAGCTTCAAAAATTACTTTTTACCGCATAAACTTTCATCCCCCCCTATTTTACCTAAGAGTAAACAGGTTGTGGAATAGGGGGTTTCACAAATCAGATTAAAACAAAATATCACCGAATTATTCAGCTAGTACGAGGGCGGCACTGAAAATTTCGGGAATCAAGGAAGTGACACAACATTACTATTTAAAAATGTATTTATTGCTTTTCGAAGTTCTCTTTACGAAGTTCAGAAACGACCTGTGGCAAGCACATGCTAGCATACCATTCTGCATTAACTGTTCTTTGTCCCTCAATAGTCGCAACATCGGCCGGTTTTGGAGACAAATGTGGCCACCATTTTTTTTGCAACACTCCGTGAACGAACAATTTTTGTTGGCTTTAACTCATTTTCGAACACCCAAACTCGTGACTGGTTTTTTGTTTCGGGTTCGTACGCGTATATCCAGGATTCGTCACCTGATACGATGTTGTATACAGCATTTGAGGATCCTGCGTGGAATCTTTCGAGAGTTCTGACGCACCAAGTAACGCGAGCCGCTTTTTGCTTTTCACAGAGCGAATGCGGTATCCATCGGGAAAACAACTTTTAAGCACCTAATTGTTCATGCAAGATTATTTGTATTTGACTCATGCCAATGTCTAAAGTTGCCTGAATTTCGCGGTACATGTCGATCTTCCTCAATCAGCTTACGCACAGCATCAACGTTTTCTTGGGTGACTGCAGTTTTTGGACGACCTTGACGGGGATCATCACTGAGCTTGACACGTCCACGTTGAAATTCAGCAAACCAGCGATAAATTGTGGTTTTGGATGGGGCTTCATCACCAAATGCAGAAATCATACGGTTTTTTTTTTTTTCTCGAGTCAATTCCATTTTCTCAACGACTAAACAAGTTTGACAAAACCTTGTGACAAGACCGAGAATCTTTTTTTAAATAAATAAATGGTATTCGATTTTTAAAACCAAGGAGGTTTCAATTAAAAAGATTTTAATATGACCGGAACAGTGGAAATAATCCATTCCCGAAATCCATTCCCGAAATCCATTCCCGATACTTTTAGTGCAGCCCTCGTAATAACACTTTTTAAATAAAATCAAATAATACATATATTGAAAAGAGGTATCTACATTTTGTGAGTTTGAATGTAGCAGGTAATCTCAAAAACTTCTTTTCCGGTTTAAAAATTTTTGAGACCAATATTTGAAATAGACTTTCAGGATGGGCACAGGTTATACTTATATTTTTTTGTTAAAATAAAAGGGCTTCTCATGGTAACCTATTTTACAACTAAAATCGACGAAAAAATGGTCGACAAATGGTATTTCCATATTCAGTTATAAAATAAACAAAAAATATTAGTCAGTTCGTTTGGAAACTTCACGTTCTGTAAAATCGTTTGGTATGTTCCCGACTTAAGATCGACCTCAAATGGTAATCTCACTTTATGTAAAACAAAAGAAGATCAGGTTATCAGTCGGAGTTGTTGCAATATTTTCCCCACAGTCGAAGGGAAAATGCGGCTCGGTCGAGGTATTAGATCGATTGAAATAAGAGTCCGCAACCTTAATCCCATGAAATTCAGCGAGTCTGAAGACCTTTCGATGTCTTCGCTGTAAACCCGGCCATTGGCAAGTTAAGTCTCGTCATTTTTATGACTTCATTGAAATATATCCATAAAGTTCGAAACAAAATAGGATTTAGTTTGTTTTTTTCTTTTACTACTAATAGTTGGGGAATCGGTCTGCGTTTGTTTAGTTTGGTTTTTGAAATGTTATTTTTGGAGTATTACCCATCCAAAAATATTACGTTGAAGTAAATGTTTTTAAGTAAATCTTGTTCATATGGTATTTAATAACGAAATCTTATTCATGTTGCAATTTCAAACTAAGTGAGTAGGTATATTATGTACTTATACTGAATTTTTGACATTTTTAAATAACTATAATAGGTACATAAGCAATGATAATATCATTGGTACTTAAGCATACTTAACGTGTGCCTACTTGTGGAAGATATTGTATCAGTACCGTACCCATGAGCAGTCGGTAAACATAACTGTCTCTATTTTGAGGAGATCCTGAGGTGCAGGTACCTACCGACCGTAACAGAAACGAGCAAAATTCTATTCATAAAAATAAAGAGTTTGGTACAAAAGCAAATATTTAAACAAAGCAATAACGTGCAATATTTATTTTATTTACCTACGAGGTCACGAAAGCTCATTTATATTTCACCAAACTTTTTACAATACACGACAGAAAAACTCAAAACATTAATATGCTAGATTTTGTGAATAAACTGTGGAGGCTTCAAAAACATTATCAAGAAATTGAAATAACGCTCGTTTAACTCTGTGTCTGACCGTACAAGAGCAAGTATTTATTTTCCTAGGTAAAGTTTAAGGTGGAGCGTGACTGGCGCTGCTTGGCGGGGCTGCCGGCTGTCGGGACGATGTCGTGGAGGCGAAGCACGTCTCCAATCCTCTTTAGTGCTGCTAAAGTACTTGGCCCACAATGAAATGCAACGGTGAGCATCAACATTACGTAAACGTATGTGTTAGGAGCAGACTATTGTACAAAAGAGTCTCGTCTGTTGACGGATACATGTGAAAACTATTGGGAACTGATGTGGTTTCGTACACAATCTAAAATACTTGTATTTTATTGAGATTCGTTTTCAGATATAGTTAGGTTGGAACTTTATATATTATGCTATGTATGTATCATATTCTGTCGTCTGCTTCTGCTTCGGGCTCATCGGTCTTCCATATTATGTACCTATATCAAGATTAGAAATTTAAATCATGGTATTTTTCCTCATGGAGCCCCATGATAAGACTTATTTAGGTAATGTATGTTTAAGAATCGAACTACCTACCTACTCATTTAACTACCTACTCAACATACTCAAAATAAAAACGAAACCCTAGTATAAATATTAAACAAAGGCAATAAAGCATCAAAAAATTTCTCCGCATCGCCGTCATCTGTAAATGTAAGGAATTGTCACGTTAGCTGATGGCAATACTTAATCTCCGACCAAGGTAAAACCCAGTTCTTAGGTCACACGAAGTGTTAAACAGTCGCTTCGACATTTCCTTAAAAAGAAGATGAGCACTCTACTTATACTGTGACTCAGCCCCACGAAAGGAACTATTAGTTAATCTGTGCCCACGACCCGGGGGTTTCAACACCCAACGGCTCGAAAATAAAGTTATCATCAAGGTTACTATACTTTCGCCGTATGGTGCATTTCCAGATGACGGACGGAATTTTTGATGCATTTTTGTATTTAGGTATAGTTCTTTAGTTATAGGTTTTCTTTTTATTAAGCTTGTAAATATTGTACATACCTTGCCAGTCATAAAAAATTCGTTGACTAAAAAAAACATAGCATATTATAAAATAATATTGATATCATAACAATAACAGCCCGCAATATCATGACATATTTTAGAGAGCTATTATACGGATCCGATTCCCGTGCACAATGCCACATTGGTTGCAGACAAGGGAATTGAAGAGACGATATTGGAAATGCAATTCGATACAACAATGATATGTTCACATAAAACCCTATTCCTTGCATGTGGGTCCCTGTAGAGAGGAATGGAGTGTTCGCTCGAGACGGTAGGGCGCACAAATCAATGTAATGTGGTGCAAAGTAATCCAAATGAGAAGCCCGTCTAGACTGAGCCTTATACAGCGCAGCTTAATTAATAAAATCAAACGGATCGGTCCGATGTGTTCGACAACGAGTAGCGTCGATAGTACCTATGACTATGTAGGACCGTATTTGCTTACAGCAAAGCTATTCACTCGAATACCAATTAAAATATTGGCACGCTACACGTGTTTTTTTGTTAACTACCTAGTTTAAAAACCAAAATATAATGTTAATTGTGTGTGTGTGTTGTGTGTGTTGTTGTTATTATGTAAGGATGGCCTTAATTGATATTACGGTCTAGTTTCGAAGATTTTTGAACTCAGTTAAAAAAAGGTTATGACCACTATGACCCTTGAACTCGAAGTTCATAGCACTTGTTTTGACCTTCTTTTGGATTGAAGATGAACTTGAAAGAGACTAGGTACTAGGTACGTGATTTATTAGTAGGTAGGTACAGACAGCGTCATCAACTGCTTACCCCCCACGCATTGAAATTTACTGATTTGATGTCGCTATCTGTACGAATCCGTAGCGGCGATACAATATTTTCATAATCTGGGCAGCTTTCTACCCGACTACTGAAAATCAAAAACGAAGAGTTATGTTTTTAGCAGTCTGTATTTTTGTATGTTCCACCGAAGCGCCTAAACTAGTAATCCGATTTGAATGAATGAGGTGTCAATCGGTTCGTCATTATGGCCCGGGTCACAAAATGACGGATATCACATCCAAATCTCTGATGTTTTATTATTGCTGTCATATCGAGTGGGATGTTAGGTGGAAAAAGGAAAATAATCTGAGTTTATTGGTTTGTACCTACATAGACGATATTAAAAACAAAAATTACGACAAAAAAAAGTTAGGGTTAAGTATTATAAAGTAAACTTTATTATTTGTGACTAGGTATTTGTTTTGTGAGATGTTTCTGTTATTAGAGGGGCGTGCGCCATTTATGAATGAAGAAACTAGGGAGCCCGTCAAGTCTGATCGGTTGCCTGGCAACGCGTCCCTCTCCGAGTATCCGGTTGACCCTGAGGTGGCGTATCCCGATGTACAGTCACGAGCATAAATATGTAAACAGTTGGTCTCATTACTGATTTTCTCCTAAACTGTTGAATGAAATGTTATGGTGTTACGAATATGGTATTTTAGATCCCAAACTACTATAAAATAGGTTTGATCTAAAAGTTGAAATAGTTACTTCACGAGAGAAAATTGCTTTTGATTTTTGCAATCTGTAGGTACACATAGGTATTTATGCTCGTGACTGTACCTATTCCCCTGTGCTAATATGTTACCATTTTTTTGCACGATAAACTTAACATTATAAGAAGGATACCTACCTACTTATTGTGTTTTAATTGTTTTCCTTTGGTGGCTTTAATTATGGCTTCTTTCTTTAGACAGGTGTTTCGATAATAATAATAATTATGAATAAAAGTATCTAGAACCTACCTCCGTAAAATTAATTTAGTTATTTAGAGGGAATATATATTAAAGTTATACATACCTACTTCAAGATTTCGTATATAAATAGATACAGATAGTTTCCGTTTTGTGAAAATGTTTTTGACACATCCTAAAAATAAGACTTGGTCAAACCAGCGCCATCTATTGATAACATCAACAACTAACTGCACACACAACTGAACAATAAACAACAATTTAGTTTGACAAAAAATCGAAAGATGTCGCTATTATACTGAAGCTGTTGGGTTGTTTTTAGATATTTTAGAAACTATCATCTTCAATTACTTATTTTACTTTTTTGAACGAATTTAATTTAATTTCGTAATCCTTTATATGAATTCTTTGTTTTTATACCGCCCAACAATTTTGCAAATATTCTAACATATAAACATAGATGTCACTGTTATCAAGATAACAGACGAAAGGGTTATTATTACTTTTTCGACGAATTTATCAAACCTAACTTTTTAGTAGATCCTTTTTATAATAAAATAAAGATTCAACAACATGTTTACATTATCCAAATAAAATTTGAACCAATTTTATTTACCTATTCAAAGTGATCGCAAAATTTACCCGCATAGTCATGTGACGAGGTGGCCGAGTGGTTAAGGCGTTGGACTGCTAATCCAATGTGCTCTGCACGCGTGGGTTCGAATCCCATCCTCGTCGATATTTTTTGCTTCTTTCAATCTTTATTTTGAAGATTTCGAACATTCCAGGACTCGATTACATTATTTCAAATTAATAGTATCTTCTGTTCGTTCATTTCATTCAATTGTGTAAGGGCTTTTATTCAAAACTGCGATGACATCGCATCGTAGAAATTTGCTGAGTAAAAGTATGTTACGAAGGGCTACGAGCTTTCTCTCTCTCAGATGTATGCGATGCGACGTCGCATCGCAGTGATCCCAGTTGTGACTTGTGGGTACAATACGGTCAACGTAACTTGGCGCGTCTGACTCTGAAGTTAGCTGCGCAATGGAACTTTTAGGAACGAAATTGTCCACTGCGCAGCTAATCGGCTAACTTCAGACGCGCCAAGTTACGTTGACCGTACTGTACATCGCTCATTTGGTGCAAAAATGACGTAATTACACTTTTAGAAATTTTACAGGAGATCCAATCAAAGATTTCTGTTAAAGGTATGGTATTTTGAAGGGTTTTATTACAATTGTCGTAATTTTAAAAGTAAGTTCAATATGTGTAGTTTCTATTATATTCCCAATCTACTCGGTACATTGTACATAACCAAGATTATAGACATAAATAAAAAAAGGTACCTGTAAATACGTCACTGTTGCTTCAGAATAAAAAATAAAAAATAACGCGTTCACTAGGAAATTTAGCATTTGTGACAAAATAAAACTAAATAATTGAATTAATCAACGTAAACATTTATTTATGAATCTTTAATAAACTTCAGAAAAAAACAACCATGTAGGAGTATCCTATGTTCACTAGGTACCTATTTAACATTAAAAGTGGAAACATCTTACACTATGATCACAAGTTGTAAGTCTTAATGGCACAAAATCACAGAATATTTACTTATCTATTATTAATTACTTAAGTGATATGCGCCAGTATGCGCGTAAGTGTGTTTTTCACACTATATTTAAAAAAACTCAAAAACACTTTTATAAAAAATGAAATTAGAAACAAAAACATTTAAAAAATACTTTCATAAAAAGCTGAGTAAAAGCGAGGAATAATGTTTTTTTGTAACAGTTCTTTTAAATCATTTTTCTTGTTAGCGGAAATTTCTCGTTTTGAAGTATACGCTGGAACCACATTGATATCTTCTATAGCCTTAGGTATTCGTTGACTAGTAGATCTTTGTTTCTTTTTTTTTATTTCGGCTTCACTCCAGTTATCGTCGAATTTGAGTTTGTACTTGTATACCGCATCATCTTTTGTAAATTCTATTGCTTTGATATCTGAGGTTTTTATGGTGTTCCCATCCACATCTTTGACAGTGTTAAGTTCGATTTCGTCAGATAATTTTTTCAAATCATAAAAATCATCAAAATTCATTTCTTCAACATTAAATTGGTTACCTTTTATCTTTGCAGATCTTATTATTTGTACATACTGATCTGGTACGTAAATAGCTCCTGACTTTTTAGCTCTTTTTATTGCCTTTTCAATTAAGGAGTGGGCTGCATCTCCCTCGTTTTGGGTATGTCCCCTTATTAAAAACTTGTGTGTGATTTTATTGATTGGTAGAGTTTTGACTGCATACAAGTACATGGAAAAAATAAATCTGTAAAAAAAAAACTAAAAATTAGACACGTCACAAAACTACAAAAACAGTTCGTAACAAATGAAAAACTTGAAAACGAACCTGTTTTTTTGTTGCCCGCCACAATTGTCACTATAAAATGTGATGTTACTACCAGGGTGATTATTAGCTACACGTTGCAGGTACTTAAGGACACAGGAACCAATCTCAACCGGTCCTCTACCTCCTATAGCCTCATGCCAAAAGTAACAATAGGTTTGTTGGTCCTTTACATCTGATACCTATAAAACAAGACAGTTATCAAACTATTGACAAAAAAAAAGAGTAAGAATATTTTGTGCTATAATAGGTACGTACTGTAAAGTTTAAGCAGTTCAATTTTGATTTATAGTAAAAAGACGAGGACTCGCCGACTGGCACTGGCATAACTGCTTGAAGATCATAAATTGCGACGATTTCGTTACTATCTGTATTCTTACATATTTCTATGTCAGTCTTCTTTTCCATTCGACTAAGTACTTTCTGCCGGCAATGTTCTGTGTAGTCAACTTCTAGTTTTTCTTTTTCTTCTCCAACAGCGTTTTTATATTGTTCACAGATATCGCATTGGTCTTTTTTTGGCACAAAAAAAGAAATATTAAATTCCGTATTAAATATACGAAAGTATGAATCGTAAGTTGCAGCCTCTTTGTTTTCGGATTCTCTTAATCTCTTATAATCGCGATGCAGATGAGCTATTGTTAGGCCACCATCAATATATTCTCTTGTGGTGTTGGCACGGAGATAATGGCTCTCGATTCTACTAATTGAATTTATATGAATCCGAACAGACTCTTGTAGCTCAGAACTAGTCTTTCTATGATTTCCATGGCAGCCGCGTTTGTCAATTGGTGCTACGCCGTTAGATTCATTACTTGTCTTGGCCTCGATTACGGTACGTAAAGTACGTTCGGAAATCCCCAATGTATTCAACAAAAATAATTTGCATACCCTGAAACTCCTACCATTATACGTCAAAGAACAATAAGTTCTGTTCTTTTCTACACCAGTTTTCAAACGACGTTGCGCCAATTGTAGTACAGTTATTGTTGAATTCAAAAAATCACGCTGTCTTTGAAGAGACGATAAACCCCAATACATTTTGAAAATATCATATCTTTGCTCCTCTGAGAAGTGTTCTGAACATTTATGTTTGCATTTGTTAGAGCAAGGGGGCTTAATCCCTTTTGCAGGAATGATCTTGCCCGTTCGAGAAGTATACTCCTGACCCGAATTCTTCAGCTGAGCACGTTGATTTTTCTTCCAAGACGCTGGATTTCTAAGCCTTTTTTTTGTGTTCTTATTAGCTGATTCTGGATTTTGATCAATTTCTGTAGATTCATGGTTTCCACTAATATTGTCTTCCGGTGGATCTTGACAATCGTTATCGTTAACAGTACTGGGGTTGTTGTCTTGATTTGAAATTAAAGGTTGATTCTGCGATAAAATTGAAACACTTTGTATTGAACTGTTCCTAGATGATGAAGAGCTTGATGATGAGGAAGAGCTCGATGATGAGGAACAGTTTGAAGAAGAAGAAGAACTCGATGATAATGATCTTCGTCTACTACCTATTACTGGACATGTACGATTAACTTTTTCAGGACGGTATTCGTCTCCACTGTCGTCTGGAGAAAAATCTGCATCATCTCGTGTATTAATTTCTGGTACATCATCATAAGTCAATGACTTTGACCTTGTTTCCAATGTCATATCAGAATCCATAGCTTGGTTAACAGAAGTTGGTGAATCAATTGGAGCTTGAAAGTTTGATGTATGTATGTCTAAGTCAGGTACATTATTTTGTGGCATATTAACTTTTTCAGGACGGTATTCGTCTCCACTTTCGTCTGGCGGAAAATCTACAGCTTCTTGTGTTTTCATTTCCGGTACATCATCAAAAGTCAATGACTTTGACTTTGTTTCCAATGTCATATCAGAATCCATAGCTTGGTTAACAGAAGTTGGTGAATCAATTGGAGCTTGATAGTTTGATGTATGTATGTCTAAGTCAGGCACATTATTTTGTGGCATATTATTTTCACAATGAATTTGTACTTTATTTTTTGGTGTAAATGTATCTTTATCATTTGCTGCAACAAAAATATATAATAATATGTGTTTAATAAATCATAATCGAAAGTACGGTCTATCTCAACCGATTACTACTTACTTTTAATAGGTGGATGAGGTAGGTACTTTTAATTGTAATTTATTCAAAAAGAATTAAGTTACATACTACCTACATACTTACCATCTTTGCATCGTTTACTAGCTTTGGAAGCATTCGATTTTGCAAATGGTGGTACTTTCCTTTCCATTGTACAATAATTCACCAATCTTCTTGCACGGTTATCCATCATTAATAATATTCTTAACTGAAAGTTTAAATTAATTTAGTCCCAGATGTATTGGCTATTATAGGCATATTCTTTAATGTATTTAACTATTTCCTAGTCATTATTCTTCTCACTCATGAAAATTATAATTATTTAAACACACCATACACGTAAAAGTACTGGAGTAACAATGACACAGTTCTGTAATTCCGTCTATTTAAAAAAAGGATCATACGTTATTTGCAGCAACAACAACGTAATTACACAATTCTGACATCGTTTCAACAGTTTAATCATATATCTGGAGAAAAAACGACGTAATTACTCAATTTTGTCATTGAACTATTAAAAAATACTATATTTGGGGCTACAACGACATATTTACAAAATTCCGTCGTTGTTTCATCACGAAGATACTTTACGCGGACAAACATTGACGTAATTACGCAATTTTGTCATTATTTTACCAAGAACTTAATATTTTTTGGAGCAGCAACGCCGCAATTGCTCAATTACGGCATTGTTACACCAAAAAGTATCGGATTAAATGTCATAAATACCTTTACGTCGTTGTAGCTCCCAAACACAACCACACTCATCGGGGCGCCCCGCGCAACTGGCCATCCAGACGTTGTAGCAACAGAAATGGCGCCATTTTACTCAATTCTACAATGACACTCGCGCCATCTCGCGGCAAATCACTACAAATTCAATTGTGTCGATGTTTCTTCCGACGTAAATAGTCTTTCCGCACATGTTGACATATTAAACTTGTTTTTTAAAAAAAGTGTAATTACGTCAATGTTGCACCAAATGAGCGACATGCCTTATTATGTCAGTATAAATAATTGCATATTTCATCATCTGCCTAGCCTTTTCCCAACTATATTGGGGTTGGCTTCTAGTCTAACCGGATGCAGCTGAATACCAGTGTTTTACATGGAGCGACTGCCTATCGGACCTCCACAACCCATAGTTACTGGGTAACACAATACCTACCCTTGGTAAGACTGGTTGTCAGACTTTCTGGCTTCTGACTACCCATAACGACTGCCAAAGATCTACAAATGACGGCCGGGACCAAGAGCTTTACGTGCTTTCCTCGAGGGAACTCGGTATGAAAGGGATGGTCACCCATCCACCGACCGACCACGGCTAGCGTAGCTTAACCTTTGACTGATCGATCTGTACGACTTTAACTTAGCCACGAGCTCCTCCCAAAATAATTAAAAATAAATAATTATTATAAAAATATCCATAAATAATTGCATTTTTACTAAAATAAAATTGGATCAGGTGCAAGTCCGCTTATAATCAGGTGTTATCTCTGTAATCGCTAGCAAAAACAGATATCAGCATCGTATGGCTATCATTTGTTACAAATTTATCTAGACCTGTTTCCATTATCTTATCATGTACCTGGCACCCTTTATTGTACAAGTTGACTAGTGTTGGCCGCGCCTTATGTAGGCAAGGTTTCCTAGCGTCTCTGTGTTTTAGTGATATTAATTACCTACATCTTTCAGTGTTGAATTCTTGGGCATGTGTTTTGTTTAGTTGCGTTTCGTGTTAAGTGTTTTGCAGGCGGACTATAAACTTTTTATTACGGTGATTTTACTCGAATGTAAGTGCTTATCTATGTTCAGTACTTACTGAGAATTTCATGTTTGTGAAGGATTGATTGAAACAGGTCAGAACTACTTTATGGATAACGTTAATTAATTACCTAATGTTGCATGGTGGCGCTTTAATTAGTGAAGCTTCCAGTGGGTAGATTGCATGCCATGTGCTTGCTATATGTTTCTTTGTACTTAATCAGCTCCTAGCCCCAGATTGTAGAATCGAGTTGGACATTCTCTTCTATTCTTTTCAGCTTATACCATAAGATCACATTAGTATAGCTCTGCTGAATGTAGGAGGTAGACGAACGCTCGTTTTTATCCTATCTGGGTAGGTACCTTGTCAGTTGTCATCAATCTACTCGTATTACTCACATTTGACAGTGTGCGAGGTGATGGTGTAGGTACGTTTGTTTATTAGAAATAACCACGCTGTAGCTTCGCGGTACCTACAAAACACTTACGTACGACGAACCACCATGCTCAACTGTCTAAGGGACTAACCACACTTATTCAGCCTAGCTCAATTCAGCTTTTTTCTATAGAAAAAACAGTTTTGTACCGCATCCCTTCAGACGCGGAAAGCTGAACGGACGCGTAGGTACGCATCTCATATCTGGTTTTTTCTATGGACAAAAGCTGATTTAAGCCGAATAAGTGTAGTTAGTCCCTTAGTTTGTTTGGAAGACCGTTTAATTAACTTGGCTTTTTTTAGTTATGGCGCCGCTGTTGTCCTCGATCTTGTGTGACGGAGTGTGATTGATGAGTTTACGACGTAAAGTCTATGTTATCTATTTGCGTGTTTATCTCCAGAATTCAGATTAATTGTCCTGTAGTTTTCACACTTATTGATTGAAAATTCTAACTTACCCGGTTCATCTATTATATTATATGATTGTTAAATAGTGTCTCTAAAGTCTATGTACTTGGGGCTCCAAGTAATATCTAGTCGGGGCCTTTCAAAGGAGTATAAGTTTATGTCTTTGAGTTTCCCCTTAGCATTCATGTTAAACGGTACATTATGTAGGTAGGTACCTACATCATTGCTGCATTCTACTGTTAGTATTTAAACTGTCATCGCGTAAGGACCTATATCTATGAGTAAGATGGCTCTAACAGGATCTACCTAATAGCTTAACAATCAGTTCTTAGAACATTTAATAGTATCAACGCAGTTTATTGTGAACGGTGCCAAAGTAGGTAGGTAGGTACCTACTTCAGAAATAATTCATATATGATTCATGAAAATACGCCCTATCAGGTGCCTACATAGAATAGGTGTCGTTATCAAAAGTAGAGCGAACAAACAAATACCTACAATTGGGCAACCTTCTAATTTTGATTGCATTTTCTGATAAGAATACCTAACCTTATAACGACATTAATCTCATTACCAATTTTACGATTTTTTGTAATTATTACATTGATTAAAATATTCTTAGGCAGGTCTTAGAGCAGTCGGGTAAAATATCGGTTTTACCTGACTATCACCATACCAAGTGGCATGCGAAATCAGTATCATCGTAGCACGTGTGGGGCTGGTGTGTATGTGAGTGTTGAACTGTTGACATACACCAGCCCCACACGTGCTATTCGTACAATGATACTGATTTCTGCTTGTTATTATAAATGTATACCTATATTTTTTTGAGACTATAATTTTTATTCGTTAACAAATATAGGAGACGTTTACGTGTTTATATCTTATTATATGTTTATAAATATAAAGTATTTTTACGTTTACCAACTCGCCCAAGTTCCTTGGTGGGAAACAAGAAGCTTATAGGTAAAAGTGGAGGCAACACTGAACACCTAAGTGAAACCAACTGTGGGCAGACGCTCTCTTTCTGGATGCATACATAAGAACGAGACAGTGATATGTGCTTTCTTTATCTTATGTATGCATTCAGAAAGAGAGCGTCTGCCCACTGTTGGTTTCACTTAGGTGTTCAGAGTGTCCACTTTTACGTATAAGTAAGAAAGGAAGAAAATGACTGACTTTTAAACGGCCCTTTGTGCGACAAAAATCTTCATGCTTCGGGTCGAACGTCCGACCCAAAGCATTGAGGTTTTTGTCGCACCAACCCTTAAAGTTATGCAATAAGAATTGGATACAATAGGAATACTTTCAATTTATTTGAGACTAGCGACCCGTCCCGGCTTCGCATGGGCATATAGGCTTCCTTGATAAAGGGACTACCCAACACAAAAAAAAAAAAACAATTCGAACCAGTAGATCCTGAGATTAGCGCGTTCAACCAAACAAACTATCTCTTCAGCTTTATAATATTAGTATAGATATAGATAAATAGTAAGTTTAGGAATTTCTGAAACTGGGCCAGAGTTCGTTGAAAGTAAAGAAAACATAGAATGATAGCACTTGAAAGTGAAATTACTAATATAGCTGCTTTTGACTACGATTCACCGAAAAAAATATAATATACCCAGTCTTGCCACTATAAATATTGTCACGAAGAAAAAAAAATTTTTTTTATTGCAAATAATATTTATTACTTTTACAGTGTGTTAGTTTAATACATAAATATAAAACAATTTAAAATATAAAAAGCTTATAAGCGAAGTAGTCTCCATTGGCTGCAATACAGGACTGTATTGCAGCCAATGGAGACTACTTCGCTTATAAGCTTTTTATATTTTCAAACGTTTAGGCCAGTTATCAATAGAAGCACGCACTCTTTCCATGGGGAAATTCTTCACTGCCAATCGTATGGATTGTTTTAGGGACTCCAAATTATCATGGCGTTTAGAGCAAGCCGTACTCTCTAAAACTGACCATAAATCATAATCCAGCGGATTAAGATCGGGACTAGACAACGGCCAGTCTTCAGCTCTGATGAAGCCCGAAACGTTCACTTCCAACCAAGACTGCGTGGACCGAGCTTTATGACCCGGCGCCGAATCTTGTTTGAAGGAACATGGTGTTGTTAAGGGGCTTAACTACCTTCTCAAGAATGGTATCTTGATACACTTGTGCCGATGTTTTGATACCTTTTTCACAAAAATATGGCTCAGTCACTCCTTCATAGCTAACACCCCACCAAACCATCACTGAAGTCGGAATGAGAATACCCACGTTGCACTCTGTCGACTAATTGGGAAGCTTCCTTAGAGCTTTGAGCATAAATACGTTCATTTTGTTTGATAAAATGTTGCTCAATTGTAAAGATTTTCTCATCCGTAAACAAAATTTTTCTGTGACTTCCCTTTGCGTACCGCTTCAGTAGTTGTTTCGATTTTACCACCCTATTCTTTTTTAAATTATCAGTTAAAAAATTATCAGTCCATCTCTTATACGCTGCAAGTCCTAAGTCATCTTTTAAAATACGCGACATGGTTCTGGTGCTATCGTCATCTCCCGAGATAAAATCTTTTGCTTTCGGACAGGATTTCTTCGAATTCTTTCCCTTACACTTTGACCACCTTTGACCACCTTTTTCGTACGAACACTACGTGGACGGCCAGATCTTTTTCTGTCACGAACAGAGGAGGTCTCATTGTACCTATTAATAGCCCGGTACACTTCGATCTTCCAAATAGTACACAAACATTTGACTAATACCAAGCGTATGGAGAGTTTTAAAAATTGTATTTGGCTTCATACCAACTTTGTGTAATGCAATCACAGCGATTCGGTTGTCTTTCTCACCCCACTCCATTTTAATATCGCAAAATATTGTACAATGTATTGGCTCCAAAATTAGAAAACTCAATGAACAATCGTATAAAAATGACAGATTTCAAATTCAAATGTAATATCTTTCTTATTATTAATTGTAACAGTATTTATGGTCAGACTAAGTATATTTGTTTCGTTTTTAAACGCAATGAGATCACATTTAAATGATAGTGGCTGCATTTTCTACTAAAATAAGTAATTTAAGTAAGTAAACTACAACAGTTTACTTATTGTGTCCAATCATTCTTGGAGATATGATTCATTAACATTACATAATTGAAGTGGAAAAATAAACATAAGACAAGGATTTTAATTTCCTCGACCGCTCCCTGAAAAATGCTGATAAAATTCATTGTGAAATACCACATCGGAATCGTCATCGCCATTTTTATCTTAATCTAGTTATTCACTGTATCTTGAACAAAAATATAGCACTTAATAGTTACCTATAATGAAATTACGAATATAATCGTGCGTAATTTATCAAAAACCACTTTCGGAGATCAAGTTATTTTAACAAAAACTATTTTGGACTCCGGCTCTATGGATATGATATGATGAATGATAACTTTTTATGTATAACTATAACGTATTAGAAAATACATTGTCAAAGTTTTATGTGGGAAATCACTACCTTATTACATTTATAATATTATTGTCCGCGACTTATTATCTCAAGAATCCCTATTTTTTTTTTCAAAATATACCTATGTTACTCAGGGATAATGTAGCATTCTAGTGGTGTAAGAATGTTTAAAATCGGACCAGTAGTTTTTGAGTTAAATCGTACGTAACAAACAAACAAATCTTTCCTTTTTATAATATTATTATAAATTTGGATTTCTCAAACCATTAAGAAACTAAAAAATGTATTTATGTTTGGAACTTATACTTATTCCTTACATATTTTCTTTCAGATACCAACATGTATTGGTTACCAATCGTTTTGGTAGCCGTGCTGGGCAGTGCGGAAGCTCAGCAGACAGCACAAACGAGAGTGGCAGGTTCGCTTAGCGAATGTTACAGCAACCCTGAACTTATGAACAGGAACAACTTGCCGCCGGTCACGATGCAGGTTCTCATCGACATTATTAGAAAAATAGAAGACAGCCCTGACGTCAACATGGATTTGAGACAGCTTTCGACGGTGCTTCTTCACACGTATGTTTATGTTCTACTGACTTTACCCACATGCTTAGAGCACAGTCTATTATCTTTTTATACAGTGCTTAGAGCAACCACTAATCTCTCCCCTGTCTTGTCGGATTGCCATCCCATGGGACTATGAGAGTAAGGGAAGTGCACCTGTGTTTGCACATACTTGTGCACTATAATATCTCCTGCGTGCTTGGCTGGTCTGTATGGAGACTGGCCGCCGTGAACGAAATTCGTTGGGAGAATATTATTACTATGTCTTATGAAACTTAAATGGTATTCCTCGGCAAAAAAACAAAGAAGATCGACAGTGCTTGTTGTACAGACAGCGTCATCAACTGGTTACCCCTCACGTATTAAAATTTCTTCGAAAAGGAACCAGTTGATGACGCTGTGCGTGCAAGACTACTACTATTGCACTGTAATCATTCAAGGTAACAAACTGGCAATTTTCTTTGATTGCTTCCAGGTACCGTCAAGATGGCATTGAGTTCCACCAGCCAGAGAACTCGATGAGTTCTGCGAATGTGCTGCCATTTGCTCCTACTTTCCCATCGTTCCATCGTCATCGGCTTCTGTTGACGAGGCTCATCCCCAACAACTTGCAGGTTTTGGGCAACGACACCATCTCCTCTGTCCTAAAGGTTCGTTATCTACATTATCTGACGACTACGAAACTATAAATAATACTAGAAGTATGCTTAATGAAATTGACCTCATAAATAATTTATAAATCACAAGTACACTCAGGGTTATAATTATTTTATTGTTTTATTCCAGTGTACTCTTCATCATATGCTGTCAACAACAGTGGACGCGAGAGTCCGAGGCGATGAAAGCAGCTGCAACCAACTGTCGCAGTATCGTTCTCTAAGAACTGCGAGGTCCGGGCGATCCATAAGCGACGATGTGGAAATTATAAAACCAGTAGACTTGTAAGTACATAACACCCTATTTGCTTTCTGTCGAATCCAGTCTTCATCTCAAAATCAAATGAGGTTCCTCAATGGGAACGCAAACCAAAAACATTTTCCAGACACTTAGCAGTCTTATTTTAATTTTTTAATTGCTAAATTCAAGTAAAAAAAATCATTTCTCACAAAATTCTTAACACGCTTGTATTTTTAGTATCTACATTATTTAACTCTCCTTTTAGAAACTCCGCTAACAAAAATGGAAAAATGAGACGTTACGATCCCAATAACGATGTGGAATTCAGTAACTTTGGCAACAGCGGTTCAATGTCCGAACGACAGGTGGCTGAGAGTACTTGTCCATTGTTGGATGGCGTAGTGAACACACCATGGGGTGCCGTGTCTGCCGGAAACATTATTGCTGGCATTGCAGCAGGGGCACAGCCGCAGCGAGTGAATATCCTGGACCTGGTCAGGGATGCGAATCTGAACTACAGAAATGTTCAACAAACTGTGTCTTCACTTTATCCAGCAACGTTAGCTGGTGAGTTACCTTAAAACATAAGGGCCATTAGAGTCAAAGCTTTAATCATCACTTCAGCATCAGGTTCAAGATTGTTAGAAATTTCTAGGGCTCATATGAAGTTCAGAATCCGTTCACAATGTACAGAGATAATAAATAAGAGAGTTACAACAAATATAATTACCTGGTGCAAAAACAATATATTGTCCTTCTTTCTTTTCTTTTTATTTATACTTCTTCTTTTCATAATAATATACTTATTGATAAAGTACTTTACTAAGCATCATTTTCCTGTGTAGGTGACTTGGCCGAAGCCGTCCTCATCCAAGGTACGGAGCGAGGCAGCACTTCCATATCAATTGGTACCGCTGGTAACTGGAATAGCACACAAGCGACCAGGTACTTCATGCTGCACAACCGCATCAACGTCGAAATGACTGACCCTGAGATACGCGGTGACATCGACGGCTTTGTTCTTGGAAGCACAATAACGTCGACTTTGGGAGCTTTAAGCACTATGAAGCTGTCGCAACTCTTGGATATGTACTTTTCTCCCAGGGTAAGGTTTGACAATTCGGAAGAAATTTTCTTGTGTAAAGTCTTTTATTTTCTTTTATAATTACAATAAAACAGATCATACATCGCCCTTGTTGTTAATTTTGCAGCTATAAACAATAATATTTTACAGAATGGCGTCTTTGATTCCAACCTGCGAGCTTGCAACCGCCGTGCATTGATGGAACAATACGTAACAAATGAAAACTTGATCAGTGAAACACATGCCTTCGCCGCGGCCTTGGACACCAACATGCCTCTTCGTGGAACTATCATCGGTGGCCTGGAACAGCTCGTCACAAGTGCTGTTACCAATTTAAGATCTTACACAAGTGAGTATCGCGATATTAGGATCACGAGTGGCCTATATTGAATTCGAATTCCCCTAAAACGAATTATATAACTGATCAAGGATTTATAATACTTCAATGGATATTGCTACTTATTTAAAACATTGCTAGACACGCTTTAATGTCAATACTTATTCGTCATTACTTAACTATATGCAACGTTTATAAATTAAGGGGGAAAATCTCCACAATAGTATCTCAACCTTCGTGCGATACCTAATAATGCTTGATTTTTAAATTCAATTTTCATCTTCCAGCTAGCAATTTGAACGACATGAACTGCGTCACGACATTATCCCAGAGCAATGACTTCCGTCTGAAAACCAATCTGTATATCGCGCTAGACTCTTCGTGGCCGTATGATGCTGTGTTCCCAGCCATTGCTCACTTGGTAGACTCTATTGAAGTTGGCAAGTTTGGATCTAGTATTACTTTACTGAATGCCTTTGATGGAAGCATCGTCGTAAATACTACCTTTTCTCCTGCCGATTTTTACGCTCAATATAATGCAACGAGACACGCAGCCAGTGAGTTTAATGTATTTTTTTTTAATCTTACCCAGTCTTAAAACACTATGTATGTACATACACAATAACTTTAATGAAACAATCCTTTAACCATAATCATTGTATTTATTTTTTCATCTATCTACTTTACTCCCGTTTGTAAATTCTTGCCATACATTGTTTTATTTTGTTCTACAGTACAGCCATCAGGAGTGAATCTTGAAACTAGTTTGACTCACATCAAGCTATTATTGCAAGATACGCTGCTCAATGAGAGTTTGAGAAACTACGTCGGTGGCAACTCCTCAGTTTTATTGTACCTGATCAATAACGGCAACTTGCAGACTAGTGAACGAGCATACGAACAGGCTAGGGAAATTAACAATACTATACCTGGTGAGTAAATAAAAATACGTGAACTACATAAGAATGGAGGGATGAACCCAAGGTGATGAACTTCAAACTAAATAAGTATTTTTCCTACTTTTCCAGACCTAAGAGTTCTATACGCAACTTCCTCCAATCAGTTCGACGCTCTATGGACTTATGTACGAGAAATGTATAGCGACATTTTTACGATTGGTCTCAGCTCTGGGGGAAACAATGTAGTTTCTGTTATGGATCCTGTAGTACAACGAATTCAAAGCGGTAAGTGATATTGTCGATAAGAATCTTAAAACTGTAGAAAGTGAACACGAAGAAAATATTATCTAATCAGCATTTATAGTGAGTATGTAAGCAGTGGATTTCTATTTTAGTTAGAACGTACCTCAGTCGTCGTTCAGGCTATTTCAGGTTATCAATTTTAAACTAGGTAATAGATTTAAAATTGTTTAAGAGAAATTGGTTTTCTTTGCAGTTGGTAGAAGAATCGTGAGTCCTACATGCGGCTTTTTGTTTACCGGAGGATCTTCTGGCAGAAACCAATTTGATGACTACTTGGAACCTGGTTACATTAACTTTTATAGACTCAGTTCGAACTACTTCTTCGAAAACCATGAGAACAGGAAGATCACGGTGGCGCGCAGTGGTACTGGAGTTGGTAATCTCGTAGTGTGTCACTCTCGGTCCATCGCACAACCCAGGTAGGACATCTATTGATAGTGTTATCTTTTTGATAAGTATTACCAACATTTACAATTTCCGGATGTTATACGTAGTAGGTACCTACCTAATTCCATGAATGGTTTTCTATGTTTATGACTAACTAATACTAACAAGAAACAGAGTAAAATATTGAGTTGGGTGGCTAAATCATCGGGCTATTGCGATTTCCGTCTTCGGGCATCGGAATAAACATTTGACTAAATTGTTTAGTGCTCTGTGGCTACTTTACACAACAAGCAACAACAACTCTACATAGCTACATACATATTAAGACAGGATTGAGTAGGTACTGTCACTTTGCTGGCTAACAATAATTTTTACTAATTCGGATATAATTTGGTTCGTACAGTCAGGTTGAAGTCCAAAATGTACAACTGAGAACAAAAGCCCTACATTGCTGATTACTTTTCAGGAGCAACGCGACAGTCGCTACGGATAGTGAAGCGATAATATGCCAGACTTTGACCTCTGGTAACGTGGAGATCAGCTTGCGGGAAGCCTGCTACGGATATGGAAATACAAACGAATGTCCGCCATTGTTCTTATCAGTCAGGTCTGACACCAGCCTCCCAGCAGGAACCTTTGCTAGCGCCGGGTGCACAGGTGTGTACAATAAAATATATGTATTTGATTTTAGTTCAACCTAATGACCGAAAATGCTCTCATAACACGCAAAGCTCAACCCACTGAGCCTACAAATCCGTCCTAAATGGTGAAACCAGAGACGTCATTATCATGTCAACCTTTAGATGCCCACTGCTGAGCATAGGTCTCCCCAAAGGGGGGGGGGGGGTTCAGCCGTAATCGCTATGCTTGGATTGGACGATGCATATTGGCAATCGCAGTAGGTGTGTTATGGTACCTACTCAGAAGGACGCTAAACAGAGTAAAGTAACTAGCAGATACTTGTAAAAGCTTTTCTACCATATATAGCGTTTTTGGGCATGATTCAAAAACATCATCAAATCAAGTATCAAGGACCAATTAAAAATATAAGAATATTGTTTATCCATACTAATATTATAAATGCAAAAGTAACTCTGTCTGTTACGCTTTCACAATGAAAGGGCTGAACCGATTTTGATGCAATTGGCATGAAAATAGCTTGAGCCCTGGGGAAAGACATAGGTTACTTTTTGTTCCGCGACTTCGACTGCATCCGCGATAACCGACATTCACGCGGACGAAGTCGCTAAATGTGTAATTTTTAATGTAGGTTTTTCAATTTTGTACCACATCGAGTTGTAGTAACCGCCAATTGTTGTTTCACTCCACAGACGCAAACTGCAGGTTCCCGTACAACATTAGGTACCAAATACAAATCGAAGAGTTGGCATGTTTCGGCGGAGCCAGCAGTGTGACAGCTAGCATTATAATCTTGCTCTCGGCCCTATACATCACTTTGTACGGTTCTTTGTAATTGTTTTGTACCATTAATTTTAACCTACCGATTATTTTTAATATCTTCTGTATATGTAGTTAGCTTATTGTAACAAATGAGGAAAATGACAACAAACAGTTATTATTTTATGTTTCAGTTCATTCTGAATTTAACATTGTAAACGAAAACATTTAGTTTATAGATATAATATTATTTTAATATGTACTTAAGTATAGAGTAGGTAACATTTTGCCCCTTAAATAATATTCTATTTTATGCAATATCATAATAAATAATGTAATTTTGGAAGTTTGAAGGTACTAGCTAGGTATACTTACCTACATATTTTACAGGGTAACAATTGTGTTATAGATATAATTACTAAAACAATCAGTATACACTTAAAATTATTTTGCGTTTGTCGCTGTTAAATAAATCTTTTGGATTTAATATATTTTTGTAGATTACGAAAGTTATTTTTTAAACAGTCTATGATAAGATTTTAAGGTGCATATTATATTTGCCTATTTAATTGTGTGTATTGTGTTACCCGTTTTTTTTTACAAATAAATAGATTATACGACAAAGCAAATTCGTTTTACTATAACTACTTTACTATAATCAGCATTAACTGGAAATGTATAGCTTGATGTGTAGCCGTGTGTACCTACATCTACACTTTACACTTTAGTGTCGGTAACGAGGTAAAGTTTGTATGTATGGATGTAGGAGCACAGATTAACTAATAGTTCCTTTGGGTAGTAGACAGGTAGGTAAAAAAACCACCTACTCATCCGGTTTCAAAAAAAAGTGTCATAATAAATATGTTTTATGGTACTATACCTATTTGACTTCCACCAGCATTAAGTCGCGGGTAGAAGTTAGTAACTAAACACACACTTATAACATACAGCCGTGTCCAACTTGTGCGAAAACCACAGACTAGAAAAAAAAAAAAAGTTTAAAAACTAAAACCCGACTACAACAAAAAGTGATCTAAAAAGTACGAAACAAGAAAATATTTCACACAGAAATCAAGACATAGGTACAAAATGGTCAAGGTAAGCCGTGGTTGCATGCCTGTATCCCATATGAGTGCGATGAACATGAATTGTAATGGCATACAACCACGGCTTACCTTGACCATTTTGTACCTATGTCTTGATTTCTGTGTGAAATATTTTCTTGTTTCGTACTTTTTAGATCACTTTTTGTTGTAGTCGGGTTTTAGTTTTTAAACTTATTTTTATGGGACAAATTAAAAAAAGAATCATCGAAATCGGACTACACTGAAAAAGTTATGCATGTTCAAACATAAAAATAAATATATAAAAAAAAAAAAATTTGATAAAATGAGAAGTACTGGGCTAAATAATGTTAAATTTTTATAGGACCAAATGGCAACAATTCCGCATCAAACTAAAGAAGAATCACTTAAATCGGATCATAAATCTCGGAGTAATCGATGTACATACATAAAAAATAAAAACCAACCGAATTGAGAACCTCCTCCTTTTTGAAGTCGGTTAAAAAATAACAAGAGTGTAAAATGTGTAAGGATATAAACATTCTTAAATTATTTTATTTTCACTCTTCTCGCTTTTCTGTTTGCGAAATCCTTAATAGTTTCGTGTATGTCTAGGGTTGCCATATTTCGCAAGCCTCGCGTCGGGACGCAAAATCTCTATTTAATTGAAATTTTAATTTAAAAAAAAATGTTTGCTGTACTAACTGATTTATTTCGATTATTGAGACTTTGTTCTCGACGCTTTTTATATTTTCGTGAAACAAATTCAGATTTTATTGCCGGAATAGGAAATGAATTTCACACTTATATGATGTTATGGCATACAGCAGTCAAATTGATATAAATACGAGAAAATCTCTCGCCATCGCGCATCGCTACCTTGATCTCGGGGAATCCACGTGACCCCGCCCCGTTTGCGTCGCACACACATCGCATCGGGTTGCGTTCATAAACTCATTCAAACAAACTCACGGCGGTTCTTTTGATTTTAACTTTGAGCTCGTAAGTAATATAAATTAAAACCCAAAGTGTAAAATTAAACCACAAACGTAAATATTATCTTGGGCGCTTATTGTCCAATAAGCGTAATATATGTTTTGTTATTTACAGGGCATAATTATGTTGCGCCTATTGTACCTACTTACTTATCGATACTCCACTACAAAGAACAATATGTTGTTGTGTAAGTGTAACAAAAATAATTTCGATGGCGGCGCCCCTATTGTCTTGGCGCCTGTGTGCGCCGCACACTTCGCACACAGGGGCGGCGCGGCCCTGCTTGTAGGTAGGGACATGATCCCATTTTGGGACTTCTGACCAAATTCCGCGACAAGTGGTTTTGCAAGTCCTCTCGTGATGTTAACCTGACACTGCCTAAAGAATTCTAAAAACAGGTGGAAATCTGAAGGTGCAAGGTCAGGACTATACGGCGGATGCATTAACACCTCCCAGCCAAACTCTCTTCATTTTTGCTGAGTGGTTAAAGATGTGTGAGGTCTAGCGTTATCATGATGAAAAACCACACCCCTTCTGTTGAATAATTCCGGCCGCTTTCTCTCAACTTGTTGCTTTAATCTCATCAGTTGTTCGCAGTAGAGTTCAGAATCGATGGTCCTGCCTGGTGGTAACAGCTCATAATGAATAATGCCCTTACAATCCCACCACACACACAGCATCACCTTGTTGCGAGTTAACCCGGGTTTCGCTACTCCACGCCACCACAAGATCTGCGAAATGGCGATTGTCAGTGTCACTGTTAGGACTGTCAGTCGCCGTTTCGTTATGAAATAATGAGCTTTTCCTTAAACTAAGTATTCACTTTTTTTTGCGGGGTACCTATATAGAATATTGTAAATGCCTGAAGATACTCTTTAGGTACCCAAGAGTACAAAAATTAGAATTTCAACTTCTCTAAACATCTTAATTTTTTTTTGTACAAATCCTGCCATGACTCTTTGGTTTGTTTTTTTTTTATATTGTTTTAAGCTTGCGTTTAACCGCAACTCACCTGATCTTAAGTGATGATGCGGCTTAAGGTGTCAGAGTCGGAGTCGGAGATGGTGGCAGAAGAGAGATGTTTTAAGAAAGGCAGACGCAGGCCTATAAAATAAAATATTTACAAACATTTTTCAGTCAGCCTCTTAATTTTAATACAAAAATAATATAAGTACCTACATGACATAGGTGTGGAAAATAAAAATAATGTTTTCAATACCAGTTAAAAAAAAATTGTTTCCAAACGTAGCTTAGATTATTTTTACCTATTATCTTGATAAAAATAAAGATTGCGTAACAACAAGTGAAAGAGTAATCGACGACAGAAAAGAAAGCACGTGGCGTATAGTGTAGGGTTCCCCGCGGGACATGCATGCATAAACCTGGTTCGTACATGTTGACCGCGGCCGATATACTTCGACCTCCGATTAAAACCTACGAGTTCAAAGTGTCGGAGCCGAACTCGGAACCGGAGGTGTAAAATCAATCGGATGTTCTGACTTATCGGAGTCGGAGTCGAAGCTCCATATCATCCCTAGTGATAACTAACACAATTGGTTTTATTTTTGTTTTCGAACATTACTGCGTAGATTGGAACGATTCGCCTGACATAAGAAATCACGTTTACGAAGCTAGAAAAAGATGTATATGAAATGTTAGTAGAAACAGAAATAAAGTTACCTATAATTAAATAAGATAAATAATTATTTGAATAATATTTATCAAATTATTTTAATGACGACATTCTAACGCAATTTTCGGTGTTTATGATTGACAGTAAGTCTTCAATCTTAACTGTAAAACTACTGAAATAATTTAAAGCTATCGTCGCGAAAACGCCAACGGCAAACTTCATTCGAAGGAAGTAATTGAAGTAAATAAAAACAAAGTGAATTTAACTAATTCTCGATTATAATTCTTCATAAAAATGTCCGGAGAAGATTGTGATGCCCTGGATCGCGGGGAAAATGATGGACAAAAGCCAGACAAAATGTTTACTTTAAAAAAGTGGAATGCCGTAGCCATGTGGAGTTGGGACGTCGAGTGTGATACTTGTGCTATTTGCCGCGTTCAAGTCATGGGTAAGTTTCATAAAATTATGCAATAAGGTAATAGTCTAGCTATTCGATATGCTATGGCTACCTACTAGGTCCATTAACTTTTTCTAGATCATGCGCTAACTAAAATCTGAACGTAGGATACACATTAGTTTTGATTGAATGTTCAGAGGTGTTCAGTGAATCATTTTTGTCATTAAGATGGTTATTAGAATCTTTATATCTTTAGGCTCTGGGGTTTACACACTCACTCTTTGTTAGTACTTAATTAAAAGTAGATAAGTAGGTTTTGGTTAAAAAGAGGGATTCTTTTTAACCAAGTACTTTTTGTTGAGACTTTTAGTAATAACTAAAGGACAATGCCAGAAATAGAACTCTGCCCCACTCAATAAAGTCATGTGCAATAAGTAGCATCTTACTGTTTATTTATTGCTGATAACTAAACATTAGTCTCAGTGACTGTAGAACTTGCGGTTTACGTTTAAATCTAAAAACAATAATGATTTTGATTATAGGTTAAATTATATTTTAGGTAAAATGAGTTTGTATTTTGTGGGTAGGTATTTCGTAATCCACAAGTTCTAAAGAAAAACAATTTACTATTGAAAGGTTCTATATTCATTACAATTATTTTCATTAATTTACTTTTTCTGTACATGGGTGGGGCAGGATCTGGCATTGTCATTTCAGGATACAATATACAGAGGTTCCCAACTTGAAAGTTTTTAGTAATCTATCTATCCATGTGAATGAAAAGTTGTAAGTTGGATCAGTTATCTTGGTCCCAATTTTTTTACCTGATTATTGATCATGACTTTTTAAACAGATAATTTTTTACTAGATTTTTATGTTTTAGGAAATAGTATATTTAAAATAACCACTGGATATTGTTGATACACTTGCTGGCATACTTTATGCTTGTTGATATAATATACTTTATGCTTTTCTGAAACAACTCTCCTGCCAGCTTCTTACCCCACTTCAGAAGCTCTTTTTGCAACGTCATAAAATTAATTTATATATTCATGATTAAAATTTAATTCCATCCATGCCTGTCTTTTGGGAGGTGAAAAGATTAATCCAAAGGTGACAAATTAAAAGGAATAGGTCCCCACCTATTTCCATTAATTTGGCCCCGTCAAACCAATCCACCCTTGGTTTAAAATATCCCAGCCAAGCACCGTGCTGTGTGAGGACATGTGTTGTTGTGCAATAAACATACTCCTTTCCTCATTTTAAATGCAACTTCTGAGTTTTTTTGGATCTCATAAAATTGTTGTGCTTCTATAGGTAGGTTCGTAACCACAGATATAGATAGACCTAGATGCCGCAAGAGCAACTACTTCACGTGCCTAGTTTCGTGCCTAGCTTACGTACAAAAATCGTAAATACAAAAATAAAGTAAATGTTTCCTTCCATCGGTAAGTCATTTTGTGATTAATATTATGCGTAATTAATTTAAAAAACATTTATTTTTAATCTAATACCCTCAGTAATACCTGGTAATACCAAATTTAAGAAAAATAAAACATTGTGCCATCATAATAGGTAGTCAAAAAATGGCACGCTTGGTTTTCATACAGATTGTGATACTTGCGTTATATAGGGTCTATCTATATCTGTGTTCGTAACACATGGCTCGCACATGGGGCGGGATTTCGGGATTATAAACACTACAATGTGACAAACTATTGTATTGCTCACTCTGTCAGGAGATTCCCTTCTACCATACAGAGTTGCCAACCCTCAAACAACTGCCTAGAACATACTCCTGCTTGTAAAGAAAGGATTGATATTTGAATGGATGGAGGTATCAAATAATAAACATGTGCTAGAAAAAAATGTATTTGGTTTAAATAAAATAGAAAACTATTTGCTTAAAATATCATTTTTTGGTAGAACACTAATACCTACATAATTTAATACATGGAAATAAATTAGAAACAAAGATTATTTACATTATCCAGTAAACAATCTTATAAGTTACATAAGTAAATAAAATTAGCTAATTAAAACTAGGATTATTAAAGATAAAAGTAATAATTATATTATGTACTTTATAATATTTTATGTTCCCATAGTTAATATTTAAGTAACAATTTAAAGAAAATTGAGAGTTTGAGGTAGGACACAATAGAGATTAGTAAAATCAGATCTTGTGTGCTTCCATTTGTTGAAAAGAAATGCACAATACAAAATGTTAGGAAAGAAAGATTCAAATTTTTTCTAATTTAAATTTTGAAAAACCAATTGGCCTTAAAAAGCTCAACATTTCACAACCAAAGTTTAGTCTTTCAAATAATTAACAGCCACTTGGTAATGGTTTAATGTTTGCGATGGAACTCATTCTGCGGGTTCTTGTGCTTGCTCTACCCGTTAGCTTATTTTCTATCTGTTCGAGACTCTTTCCTCGCGTTTCTGGAACAAAGACTACCACGAAAAAGAGTCCTACAAAACAAATACATCCAAATAACCAAAATGTGCCAGCCGGACCTATACCGACAAGGATATTGTGAAACGTTTTAGTTACCGTGAACGTGCATAACCAGTTAAATGCTGTACAAATTGATGCGGCGCCACCCCTTATTTTGGCAGGCAAAATTTCACCCATCATCAACCACGGAATTGGGCCAAATGCTAGGGAGAAGCCTAACAAGTAAACCATAATGCAAGTCAATGGTATCCATCCTAAATTGGAGACGTCTATTTTTAAGTCGGTTTGTACATAGAAAAATGTTCCGAGCACAACTAACGTAATGGTCATGGTCACAGAAGATATGTAAAGCAGCACCTTGCGCCCCGCCCGATCAATAAGTCCGGTAGCAATAAATGTTGATACAAAATTAACGACACCTACTATAATAGTAGCCAAATTTCCGTCTACTGAACTGCCTGACATTTTAAATATATTAACCGTATAAAATATTACAGCATTGATTCCCGATAATTGCTGAAATGTCATTAGTCCCAAGCAAATTAATATTGACCTCATATATTTGATACTAAAAAGCTCTTTTAACTTAATGCCTTCTTTTCCCATTTCCGCATCTGACAGGGCTATATCACGGATTTCATTGTCAATTTTGGCGTTCTTGCCTCGAAGCCATTGTAGTGCTTTTCGGGCTTCTTCATTACGCCCCCGAGATATGTACCAACGGGGTGTTTCTGGGATCAATAGCATTAAAATGAAAAAGGGAACAGGCAAGGCTGCCCCTAGGTATGCGAGTTCATACCAATTAAGGTATTTGCCAGCGGCATAGCAAATTAATATACCTATATTTCCAATAGCGGTCGGAAACAAGCCTAGCGTACCGCGAACTTCAGGTTGAATAGTTTCACCAAGATAGACGGGGAACGCGAGTGACCCGACTCCGACACACAAACCGCAAATAACGCGTCCTGTAAGCACTAAGTGTATTATCCTTGCAGTTGCTATTAGTATCCAACCGAGAAAGAACGGGGGCGCTATGAAAAGAATGGTTCTGCGTCTTCCAATATAATCTACTAGCGGTCCACCAACTACGCCACCCGCGAGGGCAGCTAAAGGCATCAAGCTGCCAATCCAACTAGCCTGTCAACAAAAAAGTTATGGTTTTAATTAAGTACATCAGCTGTATAATCAAACAAAATTGTAGTTAATAAAGGACATGTGACAAGTCAATTACCTCCTCATCCGTAATGGATATGACGGTACTGTTCTTCATGGTCACGAGGGCTGGAGATGTGTACGCAGAAGAGAAACCGATGATCATAGAACCCATAGAAACTGCCACAGCAGCAAGAACCTGCAATTGAGGATATCGACGGTTAAAATTTCAAATGTTGTAAAGGACAAACACTTGTTTGTCACTTACGATTACGACAATTGAATTTCCACCGCTGCGCCGCCGCCGATATTATTCCGGTTTACTTTAGGAATCATTTCATTTAATAAGACCGAAAGTACACTGACTCCTGAGTTAAGTTTTAATTTACGATATAAACCTAGTAAATACCCATAACAACACATATTTTTGAACGACAATATTAGTTTCTGCTTATGAAGTCTTATTAGTAACGGCGAAGTAGTGAATAGTTGTCATGCAAATAACGGCTTCGCAATATTTTCGGTTCATTAATAGCATGACGTTATTCGCAGGGAGGCGTGTGCGAAGCGACGCAAACCGCCTTCTATTAATTTAAGCAATCATTGACTCTGATTGGGTCCACTTACCCATAGTCACTGTAAATAAATTGACAATTCTAATTTCCTACTTGATTTTATTTTGCGCATCACGATACACGATCGCGAAATGTCACTGTGTTGAGGTATTGACCATTACTAAACGCTTGAACAGAAACAGTCATTATGTCAGTTTTAAGTATTGTATTTATATTTATAACAATAATATTAGCCACTATTACATTTTTGTTCGTACATTTTACACAAATAAGATTTTATTTTTGCGTCGCAGAAAATTCACGCCGAAAATTTCCTACTCATTCATACATTATAATCTTGCCCAATATTGTAAGTATAAAACTGTGAAAGCTATCCACTAATTTCTGAATACTACGGTTAACTAGTTAAGTAGGTGCTCATAAGTAACTGAAACGTAAAACATAATCATAATTTCGCCACTAACAACCCTCTTACGTTTTCCTGATTTGTGCTGAATGCTAACAAAAAAGCAACCGCAATCCTCTACTGCGTAATATCCTATGGCAGTTCTGCTAAGCCTTTCCTCACTAAATATTGAATTGTTCAGTTTTTAACTACGGTAGAATATTTTTTATCCCAGAGTTATTCGAATAAATTTAGCCTATGTATCTATTTTAATTCGCATTAACGTTCAATCTTTTTCGCGTGGTGTCTAAACTAATATTATAATACAGAGGAAAGATTTGTTTGTTTGTTACGATTAAACTAAAAAAGTACTCTAACGATTTAAAAAATTCTTTCACCTTTAGAAAGCTACATCTTTAACGAGTATAAAGGCTATATTTTATTATCAATTGAAAAAAATTAGGGATCTTTGAGAAAATTCACGCGGATGAAATCGCGGGCAATTTTAATACATTTAATAAGGCTGTTTAAAGCGTCATTATGTTACAAAGTACTTAGTTCTGAAGTTTTAGTCATAGTAGATCGACTTTGTTGATTACATTTGTTATTATAGTAAAATTATACCGAGTCGATAACGTAATGTGCCGTATCAATTCATAACGCATGACTTCAACGGAAAAAATGCGAGGAAATTTTACTTGGGTTTTGTACCTACTCAACTTTTAAAATTATAATTGAATTATGAGAATTCGCTGATAATTTTTTACCACCAATAACACATTTTTGTAAATTACAAGGGCCAAAAGTGAATTGAATGGTAACCACGTAGCAACAAATTAATTAACTAGGCACAATTGGTCGCCTCGCATTTTAGTACACGGAATTAACAGCAATCATTAAAATGAATGAATATATTTTGTTAGAAGTTGTCTTCTAAGTATTTTATAATCTAGCAGGATTGTCATCCAATTTCTTTCCAATGGATTAAAAACACAAATAAACACATCAAAATAAATCAAATTCGTATTCGTGTAATATTTTTGGATAACATTAGGTAATTTATGTTCTAACATAATGCAATTTTAATCTGTAATAAAGTTGTATATTTCAGATATTATCTTTGCCTACCTGTGAAAAAGTATATTTCGGTTTATCATATTCACTGGTGTACTGTATGCTGTAATGAGTATCTGCTCTCATTAAAATCTTCATGATTGAAATAGTATTTTTAACTGGTCATACAAAATCACTTTACACTTATTATAAAAATAAACACCACAGCACTGAATGTGTTCTCGACTAAGTTACTGAAGAAATGAGTTTGTCTCGCTACACTCGCTGCGATTTATATGGGCACAAATTGATTGGCTCGAGGCTGTACGATTAAAAACAGTCTTCGAATCATCAGTATGGGGAAAAAAAACGTCGTAAATAGATATTATGGTTTTGACATGATATGTTTGTTCAGTAATGTAGTAGCTCGTAGCTGTCAGGAAAAGCACGCACGGATATTAGTACTAGTAAGCTTTACCGTAAGTTGTCTAAAAAGGCGACATTTAATTATCGTTAGGCACCGTGACAACGTTAGGCATCGGTTGCAAATCCAAAAATGTATTTAAATAGTACCTAATACTACAGTATACAGGAGGCCATGGGTAGTATTAGGTTACGTATGAAACTTAAAGTTAAATAGTAGAATATAACATTGATATTAACTATATTTCAATTGTTGGTTCGTCGATTAAATGTTTATACAATCCAATCTGTTATTATTTCACAGAATGTTTGTAGGTATGTACATTTCCGTGTTATAATTAAAATACCACAGTAAAGTTGTTAGAAAATTAAATGCTTGTAAAGTTCAAATTCACAAAGAAATAATAGGAAGTAAGAATGGGTCAAAAAATCAGCATTGCCATACTGACACGGTTGGCGCAGTGGTTGAGCGATTGACTGTTGCGCTGCGTGTTGCGGGTTCGATTCCCGCACGGAACAAATATTTATATGGCCTACAGATAGTTTTTCCGGGTCTGGCTGTTTGCGTATGCGAGTTTAAACGTTTGTAAACGCACCCACGGCACACGAAAACATTCGTAGTGTGATCCTATGTTAAAAAAAAAAAACGTGGCAATGCTGCCAGCCTTTTAGCTTTTAGTCACGAGTCCCGTTAACAGCGATGTGGACGAGTTTTTTTGATGCCCCCTTTAAGCTCCTCCCTCCCTTTTTCTTAAGATTTCTAATATTTTGTTCACATAAAGATTTTGATGAATGAGTATGATAATTCATAATGCACAAATAGTTAGAATGTTGTTATACAACAAGACCTTTATAGGTCTTGTAAAGTAACAAAATGTTTTCTGAATCCTCGAATCATGACACACACAATTTATCAATTTTAATACATTATTGGTTTTGTAAACTCCATTTTAGCAATACTTAAAACATAGTGTCATCATCATCATCATCATCATATCAGCCTATTGCCGTCGTCCACTGCTGAACGTAGGCCTCCCCCAAAGATCGCCGCAACTCATAACCATCCGCTGCCAGCCACCCTCTTGAAAATGTCGTGTAGATGACAATATATTTTAGTTATTTAGTCTACTCCCATACAAATCAAGTCACAAATTTTCTACCCGACCTTGTAATAACCATTTATAAGACCTACATTGTGTTTTCTTAGTAGGTTTTTATGATACGACAAATTTTCAAGGAACCTAACCTACATAACTAGTCACATAGTCAATGGGAATGCTACTACTATCTTATATATAAAAATCTTCTGTGCGTGTTATGAAAGTGAACTCCTCCTAAACGGCTGAATCGATTTTGATGAATTTGTCACTGTGTGTTCCAGTGGATTCGAGAATGGTTTAGATTCACAATTGGACCCGGCAGATGGCGCTATAGCCGGGTTGCAGGACAACGTCTGCCAGGCCCGCTAGTAGCTATATGACACTACATACTGTATATTATATTGACAATTCATCAATGCCACTGCTATCACCGTTAGATCACAGGATTATTGATTTTTAATTTCATCTGTACCAGATTCTGAGAATTTTCCCCATTAATCCATACTGCTAGTATTCTAGCTGTTCTATATCTGTAGTTAATAACAATAGAAATATGAGTATAATTATAACAGGTAATTTGTTATCGGAAGCCCCTATTACCTTCTCAGTAGGACGCTATTGCATTATTATTTATACATAATAATATCAGTTTACCTTAGTGCAGTTTTCCCATGGACCGCACGTAAAAGTGAATTTGATTACAGAAATATAGAAACTCTTCAATGTGGTGTATGGTTCATGGTGAAACACGACACAGCCACATCAGATAATATGTGAATCAACAACTGTCCCAGCGCTGCAAGCGCATTTGCTAAATCAATAAACATTTCTATGATGAAAATTAATTTTATATCTTCCAAATCGACTTCGTTAATAGCAATATTATAATTCTGACGTGTTTATCTTGTAAACGGTTATTGACAGTCGTCCTGCTATCATCATTGTGATCTGATGCGATTATACTGCTGTTTTTTTGCAAATAAGGTTGCATATAATAAGCAACATAAAAAAAATACCATCTATCATTATGTTTCGGCAAAGACCCTAAATTATATATGAAACTAGCTTTCGCCCGCGGCTTCGCCCGCATGGGTTGTTCGTCTGTCCAGAAGCCAAATATTGGTCGCTTGTCATTGTTTAACTATTGTGTCTCCTAATTGACAATTGAGCTCATATAAAAAGTAGCCTATATCATTTCCCAGGCTTCAGACTATCCATATCAAATTTTATCACAAACGGCTCAGCAGATTAGCCGTGAAACACACATTCACACGGATAAACAAACAGACAGACAAAAGTTACTTTCGTTTGTATAATGTCGGGTAAAGAGTATGCATACTATTATTTTTGGAGAGGGTTACTCTTAATATAGCGGTTCCACTACTCGTGTAGCAGCAAAAAATAAAAACTGAAAGGATTAGAATATAGTACATAGATAATTATCGATATGTTTTGAACTGGCGATAGGAAGTAAAAGAACCGATTCGATGGTAAACTTGTCCTTGTATTGCAAAGGTCGGGCCAAATCCTGGCATTCAGACAATTTTATTTGCTCCAAAAGAAGCACGTTATTGCATTTTCTTATACTTCTTAGTAAACAGCGAGACTCATCTGTTTCATTAGGGAAACGTTCTCTCAAAGGGTCAACTGGCTCGTCTATAGAAGGAATGGCTACTTTCCTGCTCGAACAACACGTACCTGCTATTTCTACTTTCCACTTAAGAGTTGGGTCTTCCCACTTTTCTGCGCTAAGTCGGACGATCTTGGGTTGTCGGTTCTGGCAATTGGGCTTTCTTGAGGTCTCGTTCTATGTTAGACCACCAGGTCGTTAGTGGGCAGCCTCTACCTCTTTTCTGTTCTGGTAGGTTCAGCGCAATTTGTACCACTTTTCACTCTTCGCTTCGTCTTTTGACATGTCCATACCAACGGAGCGGGTTTTCAGTAACTTTGTCCACGATTGGAGCAACTTTGTAGCTGCCTCGTATATATTCATTACGAATTCTGTCCAGCCGGGTCACACCTCTCGCCCATCTAAGCATCTTTATTTCATTAGATAGATAGATAGATAAAACATTTATTCAGTGCACACAAAAGACACATTACAACACAAAAAATTACAAATAAAATTAGGATTACCACAAAGTGAGGTGTGTGTCTCAGGGTTGCACCTAATCGGAGTCCAGCTCAGCATGTGTCAGGCAAGTATACCTGACGCATTAGTATGTATGTTTTGATCATGTGTATTCTTTGTTATCCTGCATTTGGACCCATAGGGTAAAGCCGGACGGACTGCCGTTTTGTATACTTTTCCCTTGGTCTATATGGGAATTCGTGGGTCACACAACACATACCAAGCTACGTTTATTCTGTGTGTCACATCGGTGTCAACGTTAGCATCGGGTGTGAACATGGAGCCTAAGTATTTAAACTTCTCTAAGATGGGAATTGGCGTCGTCCCTAAGTAGATAGTTTCAGATGTAGTATTTCCGATTGATTGCTTATATAGCGCCAGTTAAGATGCTGTGAAGTAAACTGATTCGGAGGTATTTCTGTAATATTTGTCAAAGTTTATTGATGACTCTTTCCCATATCTAAAGCGTATGTGAGGTCAGTTTTATCTCCCTGTAGTTTTTTCCTTCATGTGCATGATGATCAGCTTAGTTAGCCAAGCTGCGACTATTTACTTAGTGTAAAAGACAAACTTCATCTACATTGAATACTAAAAGCGAAAAATGTATCAATTTTGATAAGAATAATTTGGGATATAATGGCTTCCACATAAAAGGTAGATGTATGCTATCGCGGACTTTTATTTAGAATTTTTTAAGACATACAATCCCACGATACATTCTCTTCGTGTAACTCCAACAGTATAGGCAGCGCACGCCAAGATAGCTCAGATAGAGGGCAGATATTTTACCGACTTACTTGATACTTATCTTAATATTACAGCCAAATTACACAAAATCTTTATAAATTGTAGCCCATGTGTTATTCTGATGTGAAAACTATATTTCTGTAAAGTTTTATCAAAATCCGTTAAGCCGTTTTTGCGTGAAAATGGAACAAACATCCATCGTCACAAACTTTCGCATTTATAATATTATTATATATTAATTTATTATGCATTAACTAATATTATTTTTTTTTATTTACATTTAGTCACTTTTACTGTCGCCATTTTTGTTCTCTCTGTTTAAATTTAGCCACAATCGACCTGTATCTTTTTTAACTACCAGATGATTCAATGGAGACACCGAAAAAGCTTCCAAACTATAGCGTAGCTTTAGACAGTGGGGATTATCGACGATGACATGTAAATGAAGAACTGAGTATTCTTGTTTGTCTGTACTCGTTAATGTGATACCATTTTGTTATGGAATTTGCAGCATGAAAACTGGTCAATAATTTTAAAGTAATCGCCTACTCGAATAATTCTTCATGGCTTTTATTTGTATGTTAATAAGCAATTATTTTTCGCGCGTTCAGAATGTACTTGCTTTGTTAATAATTATTACCATAATTATGCACCTGATATTAATAATTGCTGGCTTTATCAATCATATCACGAGAAACTAAGTAAAAGCGATTAAAACCTTTGAAAATATCAGCTGTCAGCTGTGTACATTTGTGCTAATTTCATAAATCATTTAGAACTAATTGTTTCATACAATAAGTTCTCTTATTTGTAAAGAACATGTGACATAAATAAACAAATTGTAGCTGCTAAAATTACGATTAGACCTTTTTGTATATAGTTTGTATCAAAGTTTATAATTCTTTTGAATGTAAATACATATTTTGTTTACGGACGTATGAGATCGTAAGGTGTGATAAACAATTTATATTGATCCAATCGTCTCTAGCATGTGTTCCACATGTTCAGATGTCGACGTCTGGATGGAAAGCGATAAAATAACAGTAGGTACCTACAGGTAACGTAGTGTAAACAAAAAAAAATATTAATGTTGTTCACAATATTTTCCATTGATTTAATAAATAATATTATGTTTAACCTTCCATATGTGATGATGAGGATAGGTATATCAACATGCAGTCATGATAGTTTTCACCAAAATATTATTTGACGTTGCGACTTTAATCTGCTGCTACCGCTATACTTACGTAAAAAACTTTAAAGTTGAATTTAGACATCAGAAATTCAGACTATTTTGCAGTCACAACTGACTTGCAAACGTAAGCCACGCGTAGCAAAGGCCGAGTAAACTCGTAACATGTCGTTGGTGTCGCGTAGCAACTCCATAGACGACTTGTAGCAAAGGTGTAGGCGACGCGTAGCAAGAGATGAGCCGATGCGTAGCAAACGCGTAGGCGACGCATATAGGTTGAGGTGAATCCGTAGCAAGGCCTTGCCATTGCGTAGCAAAGCCACCGTTGAGGACTCGTAGCAGGACCATAGACGATGCGTAGTAAAGGCGTATGCAACTCGCGATAAAGGTGTTGACAACTCGTAGCAAAGTCGTTGGCGTGAGCAAAAAGGAGTACATACGTTTAGTAAAGGTGACTCGTAACAGAGGTATTGCCATCGCGTAGTGAAGAATGAGGTAACGCATAGCTAATGCTCCGCTGCCGCCCAATTATTTTCACTAACTGAATACAATATGGCCTGGCGAAGCGTGCCATTAGCAACTGTTAGCATTATGATTTTATGCATATTTTCATAGTGTATGGAACGTTGTGGGACTTGTAGGTGCATTCAATATCAGCCGTGTCGGCTAAGCGTAGCGCTGCGTGCTCAGTGCCTAAATAAATGAAAAACTTTTTCAACGATCTGCAACTTAAACGCACTGTTTGTTCCCCCGAGTGCTAAACGCCTACCTATTTAGGTTGGCAATGTGTCATTTAGCTGCTACATTATGCAGTCGATGACTGCACAATATTGTGAGCAATTTTCCACATAATTTCGTATTACGTATTTGGTAGACAGCCGAGGCCGACACTGCTGACAAAATTATCTTTTTTACCTAGTTATGGTATTATAACTTCTTGGCTGCCAGAAAAAGCTGGCACTAAAAAGTATTTACGTAATTATAACATTATTATGTATCTATCCAAGGCACATGTTATAAAAAGACAAGTTTTTTTATATTAAGCAGACATTAAATTAACACAACAATAACACATTCTACACCTCTTCCTGTTATTTAAATATTTTTTTACCTTTTACCTTTTCATGCTTTTTCACAAATGATCATTTATGCCTTTGTTCAGATCTAAAACCCACAGAAGGTACAAATAATATATTTAGCCTTAGAACAACTAAACAACTATACATGCTTACTGATATTGACTGAATAACAATATTAAGTATGTGAAATGCGAACGAAGTCAACTTAGAGGCGTCCTTTGCAAAGGTATCATCGTTTTTCCAAACGTAGATTTATCGACTTATTTAGTCTTTCTGCCAGAACGCAAACAGCATAAGTTAACAACGATTAGTTTCGTTTGGAAATTCGGTCGTAAGGCCATTCATGGTCATCAACATATCGCGAGTTCATAAAAAGTACACATAACATTGACCTCAGAGATGAATGTTTTATTATTACGTTCCTGAATGTTATCTATCATCCAGCACAATAACACGCTGTTATGAGTCTTTATAATAATAAGTCTGTCTACTGAGAAGTAGGTAGGTTCGTAGTTCATTGATATACTATTGTATGTTATTGCAATCAAGCATATTATAATTATACCTATAAACCCAATGTTTAAAAAACAGGCAGAATAAAACTACAAGGTGTAAATTATAAATTATCTTGTATTTTGTATTAAAAATAACGACAATAAATATCGACTCCATAATATACGGAATCTTGATGTAGTAGGTAAGAAGTAAACGGAAGATCAAATTATATATTACAAGTAACTTACAATAAATATTTGGTTACTTACTACAGTAGGTACTTAAAACAAATTTGTCATGACCATTGTTAAAACTATAGGGAACAGATCTACTTAATAAAATTTAAGGCAAACAAGCACTCTGTGAGTGATTTCAAACTCCTTACAATTCTAAATTAATTTTATTGAGTGTACAATTAAATACATATTGCTCTATAATAAGATATGTGATTGTTCTTCTATGTACAATTTATACATAATAAATATGAGTGAGTCTTCCAAAACAGATCGAATACATTGTTATCAAGGACCATTGCGGGGCGGAATGCTACTACAATTTTACAACTAAAGGAACTGTTGTTTCAAGACATTTTGTGGACTATTCTAAATTACTATTATTTACACCTATTAAAATAAAACTTATGGCTACATTCCCATTCAGTCTTCAGCCCACACTGATTCAGTGTTTTGCCTTATTTCATATTCTAAAACTTGCTTCCTAACACAGTTCATATATACAAACATATCACTTGATATTTTGGAATGTACATTATTCCTACATATTAGGCAAAATCACTTTGTGGCTGCTTACTGCTGCTTATGTTCCGCACTCTGCGCGAACCCCCAGTTAATTTCCTTTCTATTTCCTCCAAACTCTTACCCCGAGTTTCAGGCACAAAGAATATAACGAAAAACAATCCTACTAAACAAATGACAGCAAACAACCACACAGTGCCGTACATATGAATGGCGTCAATAATGTTGTGGAAAGTCTTAGTGACTATGAAAGTGCACGTCCAGTTAAAGCCAGTTGCTAGAGATGCGGCAGTACCACGGATCTTTGATGGTAAAATTTCGCCCAACATGAGCCACGGAATAGGTCCGAAGCCAATTGAGAATCCTAGTACGTATATAACAAGACAGGCAAGTGGCAACCATCCGAAAGCGGAAACGTCAACTCCAGCTTCCATAACATAGAAGTAAGCTCCTAGAGATACCAGTGTAATAATCATAGAAACCGAGGAAATGTACAATAACATTTTGCGGCCCAAGCGATCAATAATACCAGTCGCTATAAATGTCGATACAAAATTGACTATGCCTATTATGATACTCGATAAATTTTCATCAACTGTGCTTCCAGACATTTTAAAGATTGACGCCGCATAGAAAATTACAGCATTAATACCACTTAATTGTTGGAACAACATCAATCCGAGAGATATAAGAATAGCTGGCATGTATTTACGACTAAACAGTTGTCCGAAGGCATTTCCACCTGTTTTATCAGACTCAGCTTGCGTCCGTGTGAGATCCTTCATTTCCTTATCAACGTTTGTATTTTTTCCTCTAAGCCACTGCAGAGCTTTCTGGGCATCATCGTTACGTCCTTTGGAAACAAACCAGCGTGGAGTTTCTGGTGTTAGCAGCATAAGCAAGAAGAATGGTACGGGTAGTGCGGCTCCAAAGTATGCTAGCTGTGACCAGTCCAGGTAGCTACCCACAAAGAATGCTAGAAGAATTCCAGTGTTACCAAAGGCAGTGGGTAGCAACCCGAGTGCACCTCGTACTTCCGGCTGTAAAGTTTCTCCGAGGTAAACTGGGAAAGCGAGGGAGACTATACCAACGCATACTCCACAAAAAACACGTCCAGCAAACACCATTAACACATTTGACGCAGATGCTATCAGAATCCAGCCGACGAAAAATGGTAAAGCCATTCCCATGATTGTCCATCGTCTTCCAATACATTCTATTAGAGGCCCTCCTGCGATGCCGCCAACCAAAGCTGCCAGAGGCATAAGGCCGCCGACCCAAGTTGCCTGTAATAGAAATAAAAGAATATTGCATTAACAAAGTAATAATCGAAATAATAATATAGAACGCAACTTGGACGCAAATATTTGAATGCCTATAGTTTATTTCAAACTCAAGTAGGTAAGACTACAATGTACGTTTTTCTAAAGCTAACTAGACCTTTTATTCATGTTCGAGGTCAAATTAAAATTATTATTAATTATTATATAATAAAATATGCTGCGATCAGTAGCAATTTGTATAACCAACAAATCGGCGTTGACTAATTGTTCATGATGTCGAATGAATTAACGTTGTTTTATCGTATGTTTGCACATCAAAAGGAACCTTACCTCTTCTTTAGTCATGTGCAAAGTAGCGTTCATGCTTATCAATGCAGGAGAAGTGTAGCCTGAAGAGAACCCGACAATCAAGGAACCCATAGACACAGCGAATGCAGCCAAGAGCTGAAACAAACCAAAAACAAAATGTTACACTTGGTCATTACTAAAGTTTACACGTGTTTTGGAAAGGCACCTGCGGTCCTATGTAAGACATTTTTATTGGCTCAGTAACAGTGAATGCATGGTAATTTATCAATCCACAAAAATAAGTTTTGTACGGTACACGTAGTCTCGCGAACTTTATCCAGAAAACTATGAAGTTCCGTGGGTGGTTGCCTTTTATTATGTACCCTTTGCCGCCCCTGCACCCATGTATGTATGTTATAAAGTTATTTACATTCAGTATACATAGAGTCCTAAGTTTACCAGACCTGTGTACCTAATACACATAACCTGGAATGAACATACTGTTTTGTTTCGCAAACGTATGTTAAAATAAACTCACATTATTCCTATATGTGCTAATAAAATTACTAAAGTAATTTGTCTTATTAATGAAGAACATTACTATATTATACATGATTTTACAGTTGCCCGAATGTGTTGAGTTGAGAGTCGCACGAATAGCAATTGACTAAAAAGTCCTCGAATTGTAAGGAAACGAGTTATGACTATACTCGCAATTCGTAAGTACTTTTTTCCATTCAGTGCAAGTCGTATCGAAATCGCTGATTTAACCACTGCATGGTATGAAAGGGTGTTTGTAAATTGATTTTTCATCTATCTATCTAATATCTATCTGCACGTATGCAGCGTTCACCGTACGCGTGTGTACATACATAAATGGTTGGTAGGCTTGGTTTATTGGTATTGTGTTTACTTGAAAGTACATTACCCATCATCATTTAACTTATAAAACGAGTACGTAGGTATATGTAACTTACTTGTGTCCACAGGTAGAGTCGTTGAGTTGTCGAAGCATATGGCGGTTTGTCTCCATTGATCGCATAGTCAGTTTTTACTTTGTTGCTCTCCGTACTTAATTGTTTGACAAACGGAATCGAATTTCGCAAGTTCTCATCCTTGGCACTTTTGATTTCCATCTCCATCTTGTACTTGAACTCGTTTCCTAGACTAATCTGCCGAAGTTGCTGGAAATGGCGTCGAGTGTTTTCGAACGAGTCCTGTTCGTCTTCACTGCTGCTTTCAGTGGTAGCGTTTTCGGGGATTGTTGCATAGGTAGGCACCAAAGTCCCCTGGGATCCACAAGACGTCGCCAAAGAGGTACAGGTGGTAGAAGCAGAAAGCGTCGGCTTCGAAGGTACTCGAGAGTACTTAGGTCCTCGAGTCCGGTACAATCTCTCCTCGTCGCCTTGTCCTCGACGAGCTTGCTCGTTTCCACCCTGCAATTTAAAAGATTAAATATTGTAGATAAACGGTTCCAATTTCTGATCACACCATAGTTGCTTGTTTTAAATTTAAAACACACCAATTTTTAAAATAGACTGGTCACTGAAGACTTCTAGACATTACTGGAGTAATCATCCGCAAACATACCCCATTTATTATATCCGCTATCTAATGTGCGTAAGTCAAGTCCCAGAGGTCAGATCAAGACAACACACATTGCTTATTGACCACAAACTATCATATGGCCACTGCATGTTTCGATAACCAAGTGATACGCGTAGTTGGTGTCATGACCCAAGCCATATGCAGAATCCTGTTCCAACACGACCACTTCACACGGGACCTCCGCACTTCTATCATAATTTCTTCACTTTAAACAATAGTCGCGAATATATTGAGAAAAGACGAGTCAGTCGGCCTGCCATAACGAGCACAGAGAGTACTACTGTTCACAGTCAATGTTCTTGACGATAACATGCGATTGTCCATTAGTTATAATGATGTTTATAAAACAATCCATACACACTTTCTTTGCATGTCACATCTGTAGCTGTAATCAATGGGTAATTGAAGACAGCATGATGTTTACATAATGTAGTAGACACGGCTGCATATAATTTTGATTCTCAAAGTAGTGGCACCCAAACTTTAAATAAATTACTTTTTATCTATACCTAGGTCTTATTTTTTATTACCTCTGACTTGTTACTAAATGTATCATAATTCTTCTTCCTTTTAGTTGTTTTGTTATTATTTTGTTTCATTGCACTCCAAATAGTATATTTTTTATATTTTGTATTGTAAGGACAAACAATAATTAAAAATATTAATAATGGCATGACTTTGATGCTTTGACTTTTTTCTTTCTTTCGTTTCTTGAAGTTTGTTTATGTTTTTTTGTGTCAAAGGTTTAATGAAAGTACCCAAACTTCGCACACTGGTCACTCTGTAGAATAGAGTATTGACATCGCTCGACTCAAGTTAACTTAGTTAGACTTTGAACCAAAAGCAAACAGTATTTTTCTCGTTGAGCTTGTTGCGGTAGGATTTTTTTTTTTTTTTGTCATATACAACTATTTAATTAGTCACGTGAATGTCGGGCCATCGGTTCAATTACAAACGCTAGATATTGACGTGATTGACATTAAAGTAATGGTTCATTAATAATAATATGTGGGGACATTAATAATAATAATTAAGATGGTCACGTGTTTCTATTGAGATCTAATCATCACAGTTGACTTCGGGAGGTCGATCGATATGTTTAATTATTGATATTGTATCTAATTATAACAGTCAGTTGTATGTTATAAAAATTGTTTACAATTAAAATTAATTTCATCAAATAGGTATATCAAAGTTTTTGCTAACATAGCAAAATAAAACAAACAAACGAACAGTTTGATCTCTACATTGTTTCGGTCACGAAGGTGACTATTAAGGCGCGACTACCTTATTCCTCGAACTTTTACGAGCGCTTAGTTTTCCATAACATAATTCTTGTGACCTTCAAGAAGACGAGTCATGCTTCTATTTTTGTTTTTAAAAAGCAATTTTGATATGACTTTCCATAATTAAATACATATGTTATAAATAATGATGAAACTTAATCATAGGCATTATTTGCACTTAGCGCCATTTGATAATATTGTATAATTCCAGTGTGAACATTTAAAAGCGCCATCTATTGGAATCTAAGAAAATTTTTTAGTCACTGGTTTGACAAGATGAAAGTCCATTTGGTTCAAACCAAGTAAGGTTCAAGCGCCAGTTGATGGCGCTAGTGTCTCAAAACAGTATGTAACAAGTTTGAATATTTTAGAGAATCTCTGATAACGACTGAAGAGCCTTCACGCCAGAGTCACGCCATTTTTTAACTAATTGCGCGGCAGCATAGACATAATTATTGTATAATTGTATTAACTTCGAAGAGAAATGTAAATTAAAACATATTTTTGGTAGTGTTTCTGTTTTTTGAAAAACACAAAAAAAAAATGTTCTTGTGAAAAAAGGGATAGTGAAGTCATCTACCGTTGCGGCTAGCCTTGCAAGGCCGTTTTGATTCAACGCGACCGAGAATTCCGGCTGCAAAACTGCATGACTTGTTGATATGCTTGCAGACTGCAGATCACGTGCAGTTTTTTTGTTTTGTTAACAGGGGTGTAGTTGACGTCTGGGATTTTTGTTGATCCTTAGTGAGTAATTGTATGGAAAAGTATAGTGATGGCAACATCAGGTTGCTAGGCAACGCAACCCGGCATCGACCGTCCGGCCACGGCCGGCGGCGGTTACTGCCGGTACCGGTAGAGCTGCACCGTATACATTTTCCAGAGCTTTCTGAAGAACTCTCACATATTGGGATATTCGTATTTTAAAAAAATCAGCAAATATAATAAATGGAGTTGATACATGTTTTTGGAAGATTCTTTTTCAAATTAAATTCATCGCTTAGCTTAAAAGTAAATTAAATGAGATAAATATACATAATTATTTCAATATAAGTAAAATCGAAAATAAATTCGTGCTAAAAATAACCTGAAAAGGGTAAAATTAATTTACAACTATATAAAATGTATGAATATCAACTTACCATTTCGGTGGAGAGCTGCTTCAGGTAGCCCATGATCTTCCCCACCGCATTGGGATTATTTTTATTGAAGCTCATTTTGCTGGCTTCTATGTTAATTTGTCAAGGAACGTCAAAATGATAATGTTTATAAAATTTAACACTTTGTAGAATAGAGTATTGAAATTGTTCTTTAAAATCCAGGTTCGGGTTGTTGGCGGCAAATAGTCCACATCACTCCAAAATAACTAGAGGATGTCGTCTTCTGCCAGGCCTGCAGTAACACACGAACGCTATGGCAACCAGTTGCGAATTGACACAATTTTACCGCCTACGTCTTGTTTTAATTAATTTGTTTTGTTTACAGTTCACTCAGTTCATTCAATAAATTGTAATTCCCGCGCGCGCGATTCGTCAAACACAACATTCAATTATTGCAAATTTTTGACAACATTAATTGTTGACAACGCGTACTGAATTCTTCAGCAATCGAGTTATCTATTGAAACTTGCAGATGGCAGCGCAGTGCTTTATATACGAGGTTGGCAGTCGCGGCACCGTCTGCCGTCTCCCCCCCTCCTCTGTGTCCCCACACCGAAGTGGGGGTGCATGTGTGCGTGAAAGTTGATGGTGTGCAGCGCACTGTGCGCGGTACACACACTACCTACTGCTTCATCGACTGCTTGCAACTGAATAACTTTGAATATTTGTATTGTTTGATAGAATTTAAATTGCCAGGTTACGCGCTGTAAGAAACTACTTACACGAAACTTATTGAACTAACCTAAGTACAATAACAAGTTACCGTAGCTAAAGCGAAATGACATTTTGTATGAATGCTTTATTACAAATGTCAAGTTCTTGGGTACTCTACCCCTGAAATTGCCAATGTTGATTTAGTTTTAATGTATATTTTTGTATTAAGTATAATTTGATGTATTTATGTGATGCAATTAGTCACTTATAATAACCGCTATGTGTCTAATGTGAATTGTGTAGAAGTCACAAATCTGCATACTTCGTGCTAAACTAGAGTTTTTTTTATTTTTTTACTGCACTGACGTGCCATTTTAACAACTAAAGTTAGCCAAAATTATTTATTGATGCATGCTATGGCTAAAAATAGCGCCAGTTTTAAGACGAGGGTTGACCTTCGAATACTGCACAAATTCTATCAAAAATAGAGTAGTACCTATCTACTGTTAGTTTAAGGCAATATTTTAGTTGAGAGTGTTGCCGAGTTGTAACAGGTCTGGGCAGCTGCCGCGCGCTGCCGGCACCGGATCCCGTAATCAACGACCTTGCTTGCCTTTACTTAGTCCGCTACGTCGTCGCGTCTGGGGGTGTGTCCTGAGAGGCTCCGCTCTACGTGACACGCACAGCGTTTGACTTCGACACTCTAAAACACGTTTTAAGATAAATCTCTTGTTTTTCTTTAAACTACCTGACACACATACCTATGCAATGGAAAGGTTATTTGCTAAGTTATGGTTTATTCGATGCATTTTATTTTGTATCAATGTAATTCTCAGCTCATGCTCAGGCTTCTGCGATTAATGCTTTTCGTGGCAACAGTCAAGGCTAAGAAACATGGCCAGGTCAGCTTGGCTATTGTATTTATAACAATTATGATTGGATGGAATAAGTGATGGTCGCCAGTTCGCCGTGTGGTTTTGCGGTGTGGGGGTATTGTATCATATTGAATCTAACAATTGTACGCGGGTCGCGCACGCGCACGTCATTCTACAACTGTTTTGCCCAACACATTGTGACTTGTTTGATTGAATTTAATGGCCCACGGGGCGGGGCACTTGGATAAAAAAATAATTGAATCAAGTTTACTTGATACATTTCTAAGATAAGTTTTATCATAATGTCACGTTTTTGATAATTTGAGTACGCGAATAATTTAATAATGAAATTAAAAAGAAGGTGTGGCTCCTTTGAATTATACTTTCCATAATAGCCAATAAAATTCATAATACTTAAATATTTTAAAATGCTGGATCACAGCGTAGAAACACAACAACAACGTTGAGTTTCTATGCTGTGATCCAGCTTTTAGCAACATGAAAGTATTTTGACAGAATGTAAATGTGTCTTTTCCATAGATATCCATCTTTTGATTTCTGAAGTCATTTTAGGTACTTATTTAAAAGTTAATTGAAAATAAATAATTTGAATTTGTTTTTAGTAACTCAAGTTTTCCATTTTATCAGATCGATACTGAATTAAATTGAATGAGGAGGTGTGTCTCCGATATGATCCTAATAATCGTAATATTTTTGGCAAAATGTTGCGCAAAATGTAAATGTTTGATTAGATGAGAATCTAGAAACGCCATTAAAGCAATATCTTTCGATAACATGTTAATTGTCGATATGGGATATCGCAGGCACTCGATGTACGGATTATGAGCCTATATTTTAGTTGCGGAATCGAAAGTTTTTCATGAAATCTGGCAGTTAATTTTGCTTAACATGTTTTATCATATTTATAATAATTGTGTGTAATTAATGTTAACGTGTGCAGGCGCGTGCTCGCTGTCACGTGCGCTTACTAAACTGACTGGCGCATGGCGGTCGGGTCGGGCGCACAGCCGGCGTTCCCGAAAGCTCAAAGCTCTGCCCTGACGCGCCCCCCCACACACACACACACCTGGGAGCTTTTACGTCACACAACAACACTACGTCATACACACGTGAATCATTAATCTGCACTAATAATATAATGTGGACGCGACCGCATACATGTTTCTGTCGAAATGTTGCATCATTTGGTTGAACTATGACTACCCATGACGGTTGTTTTTAGATTCCTGTGGTAAGTTAATCCATACCTAACACCTGAACCAAATACCTAGTATAATACGTAATATGGGTCTGTAATAATAAATGGGTAATATCAATTTACCTCACATTCAATTATGAGACAGGTAAAACTGATGTAGAGCCCGTTAGAAATAGCGTTTAGACTGTTTAACCAACTACATTGCATGACGTCACGCGAAGGCATTGTAATTCGTGACACTGGTGTCACACAGACGCACTTGTGTAAACTCACAGTATTCATAGGGGCACACACACGTCACACAGTCAAAAAATGTCAATGGAACATTCCAAAGACAGCAGACAGGTCCGGGGGTAGGGTAGATGGATTTCTCGAACGTTCCGCGGCCTATGGATCTTTCCGTACCATGTGCAGTTATGGTGCGGTGCATACTTGCCACATGAATTGTAACCAAATATACTCATAAACAACAACCGATGTTTAAATAGCGCTCCTTTGCAATAGACCTGACTTTTGTTACGATACTATTATTGGTAAGAAGACGTTGTGAAAATCATTGTACCTTTCCTAGACGATACGATAAAAGATAACAATAATTCATGTTATAATCATTATGCACAAATACATCACGCGTTTCATCCAAGTGGAAGGTGTTCTATCTTATCAACAACAAATCAGATATACGTAGCTACTTCCGATTAAAAATTTCCATCAAGAGCTGGTGTAAAATTACGACATTCGCATAGTAACTGTAGTATTTTGCCAAGGTTGTTTTCGAACGGTCGTTTCTAATTTTGATTATTTATAGTTTTTCCCAAAGAAAGAAACTGAAATAAATCTAATATTCGACACTCGCTCTACGTTTACGCACGCAAGTGCCTTTCATCGATTCAACTTAGTTTTTCTTGGGTGCAACTTAATGAACCAGACCGTATATTATGTACTTAATATTGTACCGTTGTGTACATGCCCACCACGCTTATAGAAAATCTATGCCTTCAGTGCTGAAGTATTAGCAGGTTACTACTGACTGGTCGATAATACAGTATCTAGGGCGATCGATAGACCTTTACTTGACCTACCTATGGAATTATTGAAAATCGACTATAATTTGCATGACTGACGACGGACTTTTAATAAGAGATCGGAAGCTAAGTATCATTTTTATTTTAATAAACAGAAATGAGTGAATAATATTGATCACGATAGGAAGGAGTGGTTGCTTGTGATTATTAGGTACTTATTAAAGTTTGTAGATATTTAAACAATTAGTTAAGTGCCCTACAGTGAGACAATAATAGTCAGTCTGATGTTATTTTAAAGTAAACCATGTGTATTTTCTAAGGTATTTTCAATATCATGCCATTCAACTACGAACATATTTTTTAAACCACATTCTTTTCAAAACGAATTGCAATAACAAATTGTCATTTTTCCTATTTAAGTTAAAATTACTGTTGGGTCGTTTTGCTCCTAGAAGAAACCGTGGGATCAGGGACCGTGCTTCGCTGAGGAATTATCTGTGTTATTTTGTATTAAAGGAAATTATATAATTCTATATGAATGAGTCTGTCTGATCTTGCTCACTGTCCAGAGTCTAGAGTGCAAGTTTGCGGGCGTTCCACCAAACTTGACGAAGTGCAGAGATTAATAGAGGTTAAACTGAACACACCCTCCCAAATTCCGATGCAGGGATAACCAATCTGGTTTTAAATCAAACACAGTGTATTGCGAGATATAAATAAAAATACTAGTTGATTTAGTAATTTTATAAGGATTATAATCTCTTTATTATTTACTTTATTGCGTTAATTAATAATGACACCTAGACCAATCGCTACTCGGTACAAATAAGATATTGTTGCGATATAAAATGTGTACCTACCTACTTATTTTTTTTTTACTTGTTATTTAAATAGGTAGTTAGTACCCTATAAGATAAATATTTATAATCTTTTAATTAATCTCATTATGGCGTTCTTAATAATAGTTTACCCGTTATCTTTCCTATCCCTATTTCCCACAACGTTACATTATTACTGACCAGCCTCACTCAACCCATTATATTCACTTGCAGTGCTGAAGTACTCTTCCTTAGTGCATGCACTTACAAATACCCCATCTCGTGAATCGATTCTTTAAAAATAAATCAGTGAGTCATGGCTTATCTATCATATTGCGCGCAGACATAACATGATAACATTTTAGCTGGTTTGCCAGATTAGTGGTGTTGGCGCCTTTCATGCAATAACAAAAAGTAGGTACCTAGCTAAGAACCTGCCTGCACTTATAAAGTAAACATGTAATTTTGAAAGGTGCCTGGGCCTCAATTCTGCTATTACAATAGTGTCAGAATGGTCTATCATATCATTGATTTCATAATTGTTGATTTTGACAAGTTTGGTAATATACTAATATAATGGCGTCATTATGACTTCCCAATGGTCAACCACTGACACGCCATTGACAGAAATGATATAGAATAGTAATTTCGTACAAACTGACAACTGAATGACTGACTTAGGCGGTATTCTGCTATTATTTTGACAGTTCCTTTGATCAGTGACCTACCATTAGAACGTCATTGGGCAGTCATTGACTGACCAATGATCGACCATTATGAATTTAACAGATTACGAACTTTAAATGACAATGGAATCATGTTGGAATGACGAAATTATAAAAATAGCAGACTTGGCCCCCTGTACTCTCACAAACACTACTTACAGAACCATATAACATATATTCTTACCAAATAATAATATATGCTTAATATATGGTTCTTCTCAGAACCATATATTCTTATAAGGTTATATTTTATACATCGGTGCGGTGTACGTTTGTCGGATCTTATTATTATGAGCATAGATTAAGTAATAATAGTAGGTACCTACCTACTTTTAGAGTGGCGCAGTGCCCTAAGAATTAATCACCCGAGTTGTATAGCATTTACCCTATTTACAAACGTAGCCGTACCGTTCAGTTCGATGCGGTAGTTAGGAATCCTACACGTTTCTAGACTTGCTTTCGAATTCTTGGGGTTTGACCACCACAGCCCTATAAAGTAAATACTATAACGCTATTTGTGCTTTTTGCAGTTTGATTCTAACTGTACTCTGTTTTCGGTCTGCTTGTAATTTCATTATTTTTTGGAGACATTAATAAAGTGTCTCATTTTCACTGACACTGTTATGTTTAGTAACTCGTTATCATAAAACCGTTAAAATATGCTCGTGGGAACTAATTAACATTGTCAGGTCTAACACAGTTGGTAACACGCAAGAAACACAAACAGAAGTAAACCTTGAAAAACTCTAGACCCAAACAACAATTTGTCATTCATTATACCTACTGCTAATATTTTTCTCACCTCTATTATCTTGCTATTTATTTTGTAATAAGTAATGTAATCATTCTCGTCAGTTAACTATGAATTATTAAACTACTTATTACAAAACAAATACATACAAGCTGTAAAAAAAATATTTGTGAAAAAAAATAAGACATTTCTTGCCAAACTGAAAAAACAAAAAAAAATAGTTTGTCGAACAATGTCCACTAATTCGATTTGAATACTGGAAGACAACATTAATTTGATAGTCCTGACTAATCTTGTCATCAAAATGTTAAATGAACGTTTATTCATGTCGCCTGAAAGTCATCGTTGAGTCCAATACCAGTACTATTAAGTATTCTGTGCCAATACCTGAATATTCATGCATTGAAACTTCAGGTAGGTAAATATGAAATCGTGAGTAAAAATATTTTGCCTTAAGTACTTGTTTGTATGTGACGCACGAATATGCACCTATTTTGAATGCCTTATTTATAACTATCCAGCATCCAGAACACTATCGCCATATTAAAAAATGAACAAGAAATAAATTCAAAACCCAATGTTTGCTGTATTTATGTGAGATTAAATACACTTAACCGATTTTGTTTAAGGTAGGTTACAGTAAACGTTGTACTTTATTTCTGTTGTGTACTACCTTTTTAAAAAGTATTAAGGGCGCGTATTCGATTTAGCGCAACTCAAAATCAAAACGATTGCTAGAACGGCGTAGCAGCATTGACACACACTAGTACAATACAAAGGTCAGTTTGTGTGCATCTGAAAATAAAAATACGAACGAAATAAGCACGAATCACTGAAATTGATCGGCAAACGATAGCGCGCGATGTTAAAAACCCCGGCCAGACTGTTGTAAACAAGCCCTCCATATTGGTCTCCACCGGCGGTTTACAACAATGTAAACACTTGTTTGCAACAAAAAATCGTTTGACCTTCAACAACCTCTCTGTACGGACGCGCGTTGTAAACCGCGTGTGGATGTCGCCGTTGTAAACACGTATTCCACAGTGTAAACGCTTGTTGTAAACCACGCAAGGACAGTGCGCAACGGCAGCCGATGCGTGCGCACGTATTCAGATTCAGATTCTGCAGATTCCTTTATTTGCTCAAACATGAGTACATACAATATGCATGCATGGTGTTGTTGAGTTGAGCATGTTGCACATGCATGTTGAACATGAGTTGTGCTAACATGTTTCCCATATTGTCATGGTGTGCAAATATTAATATTTCTTACAAGTTTAGAATAAAGAAAAAGTAGTTAAGTACAAAATTTTGATACATTGACAATGTTTACATAATAAAATAAAATCAATTAAATTTGATTGAGTGATTATGTAGTTAATTAATATAGGAAATAGATGGGAATACATATAGAAAATATCAAATATTTAATTATTAAAAAAAACACATATTATAATTAATACAATGTCAACTTCTGCCTTCAAAAAAAACTAAAAAGTGATAAATAACTTTAGCACAGAACACACATGACTTTAGTTTCGAAAGGCTTTGTTCTGTTTGTGGTTATGTATTGCCACCGACTTCGAAACTAAAGTCATGTGTGTTCTGTGCTAAAGTTATTTATCACTTTTTAGTATTTTTTTGAAGGCGGTTCTCTTTTTTAAAAAAAGTTTTTATTTTACACTTTTTACTGCCTTATTATCACCCAAATCCAATAAAGAACGGCAACACAGTTAAAACAGAGATTGACAGTCCCCCAAAGATGGAAAGATGGAAGAAACGAAAACGTCTTCTCGGTTTTTGTTGTTTTGGTTCAAAAAGCGCTGAATGCGCTGTTTGTTGTATACTAAAACCTTCACCAGAATGTAACAAACACTTTTCTGAAAACCGCATCAAAATCGGTTCAGCCAAACGGGAGATAATCACGGACAAACATACATACATACATGCATGCATAGATACATACCTACATACATACATACATACAAACATACGGGTCGAACTGAGAACCTCCTTTTTTTTAAGTCGGTTAAATATTCATTCAGAAATTATTATAACACTCAATACATTTCAGATTCGATTTTAATTTATAAAAGAGCATGTCTATTTAAAATGATTCCTTTAAAAATTCATTCACATCGTATGGTTTACTAGCTAAAAAAGATTTAACTTTCCTTTTAAATGCTTCTACGCTCTGCTTTTTCCAGCTATTACAGTATGCACGAATTTTTAGTTATGATTGGCCTAACCATTTCTAATATCTCATAGAATGTTTCCGTTAACATTCTGAGGAAGTTGCGCAGATCACTAAAATCAAGTAGATTCATAAAATTTAGATGACTTTATTATTTCCAACGCTTCATCCATATTTTTTTTCTTTTTTCTCTTCACTTGCGCACACAAGTGCTAATGCCACACCAACTTTTTGAAGTTTAGATAGGTAAGGTAAGGAGCAATATCGCAAGGCGTGCTTCCAAACAAAGAGTCGACAACACACTGAGGTGGGAGCCTTGTTGTAAACCAGTGTGGCCGCGACCACCAACCGTGGGCTCCACAAGCCTTCCACCAAGGTGACCCCTGTTGGAAGCTTGTTTACAACAGTCTGGCCCGGCCTTTACAGTGCTTTTTAAAATAATTGTCTAAAATAAATAAGTTCGTATAACGGACTGAAAAATATTCTGTATATTAAGCATAACCTTTATTTTCATAAAATAAATATTATATTAGTTAGGTTTTTATTCAAATACTGGTAAAAATTGTCAAAGTGTACCGATTTTGTACTTTTTCAACATTGTTTTTTAATATATAATGTATAGTAGTATTTTCGTAATTTTGGCTCTGTATTAGACTTTAAGACTGTATATCCTGTTGGAAAAACGCATAAAACATAATGTTTTGCCATACTGTAATGGTTGTATTCGTCCTGAAAGTTAATTCTGACGTCTATTTTCGTAAAACGCTATGAAAGGATTGTCTTCGCTTTAAAAAAACATAATTAAAAATTATACTTTTACTCTGTAGTTCCCTAAATCAAGACTTTATCTTTTAATACTGTAATTGTCTTTAAATAATCTGCTTACATCATTACGATATTGCTCTGGGCAAAACGCGATTTATGAAGTTTTCGTCACGAATCGAATACACGCTCTTAAGTACATCATAAACAAATAATCAAATCGTCATAATTATGGTATAAATAAACGTGTGTTCCCATACCTGCTAAGCCAGCAGATTTAGATGCTGGTGGTGGTGGTGCTGGTATATTTGTAAAACATTACTTAGGAATTATAATAAATATAATAATTATAAAGAGATAATAATCCTTCTAGTCCGCGTTAAACTTTTAGATCCTGTTATCTGCAATCACTAATCCTAACTTATCTGCGCTTTGTGGGCGGTCATTACGTAGGTACGAGCCACACGGTTCATCAGTCAGGGGCTTAAACTGCCAAAACTGCTATTACGTACCATGACTTACCTTTTTTTTGTACCGAAAACACAATACCTACTGGCATAACAATTGGCGTGGAATCTTTCCATCAACAACACTACTGCGATGAGTCACTTTTTATTTATAATATTTCATTACGTTTTTTTGTATGTATTCGCATTCTTTTCCCAGAATTATGCAGACATGTAGGTAAAAGTATCTAGTAGTAGTAGTATAAGTAATGAGCCGCATCGATCACGCACGATGTAGGTCGTAGGTGGCGCCATCGACTGGAATGCTTATTACCATAAAAGTATTTTATTAATCCTTGGATGGCGCCTGCATGGTCCCTTCAGTAACGGTATCTTACTGAGTGTTGCTTTTAACTTTCTCGTGAAGATCCTTCGTACTCCGACACAACCTACATCCTACCTAGAAACTTTATCAGTGCCCTATACGAAGACTTATGAATCGTTCGAGAAAATTAAATAAAAGTTATTGCGGCCATTCTGAGGAAGTTTTAAATGAATTTGTACCTACTTATTAATACAATCGTATGAACAGATATCTGATTTAAATAAAGTTTGGATCTCGCTGAGATGATAACTCGGTAAAACATGTTCCCGGAACACACTCGGTTATTCCGAGCTGTATTGATGAATTATGAAAGAATCCATTATTTTATTATGTGAATTTGTATGCATCATTAAAAATAAATAATATTCAGGAGGTACAGTTCCGACATCCGTCATCCTATGTTCCTATGACCCGAAGGCCGAACGTCGTAAGTCAACCAACCATATTCAGTCAGCAAATGAGTTACGTTTATTTCAGTGTGTGAGTGAAGCAGCTATAGGTATATTTGTCGATTCCAAATGTCGTCGCTATTCTAACGGTATCGGAACGTTTACGATACGAGGCGTATTTATTGCAAAATAGTACTTGCTTCGTCAGTGAAAGGAGGTTAGACCAATATGATGTAAAATCGTGCTGATATTGTTTTTCTATTTATAATCGTCTTTGTCATCAATCTCACTTCCAATTACAATACATTGTCTGTCTCTGCTCGTACCCGTTCGTAATAAAACGCAACGTGTGTTAGCGACCTCAGTGTGTGCGACAAGGTACTGATGGAAAAGTACCGGAGAAAAGTGTGCGGCAGGGGTTGTGAACATTTTCTTAATCATATATAGACCACGCGTGTCCTTGAAATATTAGCATGCAACATATTTCAGCATGCCAAAAAAATTACGAGAACATAATAACATAACTAATATTTCTTATTACTATCGACCAATCACATGAATTAAATTTTAACTGTTTTTGCTTACGTCTTCTTTTTGTTTTTATGTACTTTTATAAACGAGGCTGTTTTCAGAAAGGTTATTTACCGCTGCCGAACCTGAATCGGCCGACTAACACACGCGTGTAACACTCACACGTTTTAAACGTTTTACAATATGTATACATTACTCACACACATACGTTTAGTATGCATAGGAGTTTGTGGGTGTGTGAAAGTGTAAATCGAAACGCCTCCTCTACAGCTTTGAGTGAGTATACGCATGTGTTACTCATTCAGTGCGGTAGCACTCGAAATGTGCAATAATTAATAGGTAAGCTCAACATTAGAAATCCAAATAACTGAAAAAGGATTGTATGTATTGTTTTATGCAAGTGTAAGACAAATGACGAAGCATCAAACATAGCCTAGGAAAATTCAGTAAAAAAGTGTGTAGTCTTGAAAGGTACAGTTAGGTTCCTTGAGGTGAGCTGGTAATGGGGGAGGGGTTGAAAAGCCCCTTTTCAGTATTTTTTGATTATATCTCAAAAACCTTAATTGTTGTCGATTGTAATTACTTCTCGAGACAAACAAAACGGTCACTAAAGGGTGAAATATTATTTAGGAGACCTCTCAGATTATCGCGAAAGTTTGATGGGTTACACCTTTTTTATGGGTCGTTTACAAAGTAAACTGCGATAAAGGTATGGATTATCTGTTTGAAAAGTGTTATCGTTTCCTGTTACGCGCCACATGACGACACAATAGTCGCCACTAGCGAATTTACTGATAATAGTCGAAAGTAACCTAGTTATTACGGTTCACGGTTTACCTTAATAAGAAAACTGCGCTCTGCAAATAGGGTCTGAAAAAACATAGAGATTGTTGCCTTGTTCTTGATTCACTTTTCCTACGTATTGTGTACATGATACATTTTAATTTATGAAAGTAAATGTGCAAGGGCAGCCTTTTTAATTGTGATAGATGATTTTACATGCTCCAATTCATCCTAAAGTGGGTACTTAGCCCTCCAAAATATGGGTTAGTAAAACTTTCCAGTAGTTATGAGTGGCATCAAGTCTATTTAATGTCTGTGTTCAATTAATATGTAGAGTTATGCGTGAGTGCGCCTACGCATCTACTCGATGTTATTTTTAAATGTCCCCATACTTCATTTCTTAGCTACGTGTAAGAGAGCACGGGATTCAAGGGAGCAATCACCTTTTGCGCGCGAATGGCAGTACATCTGGCACACGCGAATTAGCCAAAGAATTTTCTAGAAAAAACTATGCCTGACGCGACATAAACCACGTTGCCGACCGTTACACCATTTGCCATGGCTTTTAGAATTTCATCATCAGCATGTTCCTTAACATTTTCGCACAACACAATGTAGAATATGAAAATCGGTATGCTACATTGGGCAGTGGCCATTTTTTTTAGGTACCACGTAATTTAATACCGATACAACATTGTAAGATCGTGTGATCTTTCTCAGTATCTCGTTTTTTTTTTATTGTTTGATTTATTTTTGTTTTACATTATTTTTAAGTCCTTAAGCATCTTGCTAATTGCTAAACTATTAATAAATCTAGGAAAAATAACCACACTGGGCAGAAAGGTTTACAACGACCAATAGGTAATATGATGCTGGTCAACATTACGTCACTCTCAGCACATTTTACAAATGAATCAAAGGTAAAGGTACTCTGTAATGTTATATCATCTACCTTAAAAAATAACAATATATTTCGTAAACACCACCGCTATGTTTACTTAAACTATATAATTGTTCCTAAACAATGAGATTGTCAAGTTGTTCCACGTGCTGACACTTATGTAAACATCGTGTCAAATAGGCCAGCAACATTTGCAAAATAATTAACGTGCTACGAGTAAATTTCAAAAAAAAATGTACGTAACGCAAAATAAACACAATGGAATTTGTTACACAAAAGACGATAATGTTACACAACGGAATTTATAAAGCAGTATTCTTAAGGGAAATGTACTTAAAAAATAAAAACACATTTTTTAATAATATTTTTTATGCAGATAAAATCAACGAAATTAATGATGAAGTATAATATTATGTTAAAAAATAAAAATGAATAAATTCGTGACTTTAGCTTATAAAATTTCAGAATTTATTCATTTATTATATACCTACTTTTTATATTGGTGTTGGGGTCTTCCCAAATGTTTTTATTTTAAAATACTTCTCGGGGTTATGGAGCTCGTGGCTAAGTTAAAGCCGTACAGATCGATCGGTCAAAGGTTAAGCTACGCTAACCGCGGTCGGTCTGTGGATGGGTGACCATCCCTTTCATACCGAGTTTCCTCCGTGCCTCGGAAAGCACGTAAAGCCGTTGGTCCCGACTGTCATTCGTAGATCTTTGGCAGTCGTTACGGGTAGTCAGAACCCAGTAAGTCTGACAACCAGTCTTACCAAGGGGTATCGTGTTACCTAGTAACTGGGTTGTGGAGGTCCGATAGGCAGTCGCTCCATGTAAAACACTGATATTCAGCTGCATCCGGTTAGACTGGAAGCCGACCCCAATATAGTTGGGAAAAGGCTAGGCAGAGGCAGATGATGACTTCTCGGGGTTATAAAAATATACTCATTGTCGTCAATATCGAATTCGTCTTACGTATTCATAAACGTTTGTTTTGATGCATCCCACTAATACAATTAAATTGAACCAAAAAAGTTTTTTTACTAATTCAATACTTTAACGGGCGGCGCACATATCACCAAAATTTTTACGCAGTCGGATACATGATATAGGAGGAATGCATACCGGAACAAACATACAGACATTATTTTTGGTAGATAGAAACAATATGTACAGACCTTATGGTCAGTTTTGTGTAGCGTAACATACTGTCACCCAAAAGAACCAAAAAGACTTGTGACAAAACCAACAAAAAATTCTACGAGAAAAAGTATAATGAATTTTACAAATTAAACTGTAGCAAATGTCCAAGATTTAAATTATCTAATAAAGTAAGAAATATAATAAAGCAAAACACTGAACTTGCCAGAATTATTTGTGTCACTCGGTTGGAAATCTGTGTTACGAGACTCACATTGTGATTGACATTAAAATAAGATGGCTGCCACATTTTCTTGATATTTTGGTAGTAGATCAAATGTTGCCAGATTTAAGAAAGCTACGAGTGAGTTCAAAATGTCTATATTAAGTTTATAGCATCGTCACACAAGCGTCGTTACACAAAGTATCAAATAATGGGACAACATTTGGGAGCACTTGTATTTGCCTTGTGTCTGGGTGTTGTTTATCTATAGTATATGTATGTTTTTACAAAAAAAAAATGTATTTGTGTATGTATATCAGCTGTCTGACACCCATAGTACAGCCGTGTGTGAAAATGTCCCCACATATTATTATTATTATTATTTCGAATTTAAATTTAATAATTAAAATACGTGTAAATAACGTTTATAATTGTTGTATTATACGACCGTGACCCTGCTTCTTTATATTTGATGAGGTTTTTTTGTGAGCTCTGAAAATAATAGTGTTATCTCACTTTGATCAACTAGTTTTGCGAAGTGGACATCATATTGTTGTATGAGCGAAAAAAATCTACCCTCACAGAATATTCCTTTTTTGGTGGTTGTGTGAACTAATTAAAGTAAATAAAAAATATATTTATGAGTACATAGCATATCCTTGACACAAAAATATTTGATTTTTAAATTCAATAATGCAAAGATTTTTTGTAGCCATTTAAAAACCGAAGACAGTTTTTTTTGTTTCAAATGCTCAATTTTTTTAAATTGACTCTTATAGTTTTTAAAAAGAAAATACTATACAGGGTAATTGAAAAAATACCCAAAACCACTTAATCCTCACTTCGTATCATCACCCTGAACAACATTTGTTCTACCCGATAGTTGATCAATAGGTGTTACCTGGCTCGCATAATATTGCGAAACTTAAAAGTTTCTTGCTTACTCTACTATTTCTTATTAACCAGCTAAAAACAATTGGCGTGCTTGTTGTATAATTTTTCTAGCTGACTAATTACGACATTCAGTTTTTAGCCAACGTTACACTTACTATTTTTAGATATTCATTATGAAACCGTTACTTTATTTAGTTTACACTTGCTATACAAAAAGAAACCGTGGGAGAGGTTCAACTGAAACTTTATCCGCCTTAAAATTCTTCGCCTGGCTCTAAGGATTTTTTTACCAAACGTTCTTCAAAGTAACTATACACTGTCATACCTTATTACTTCTTCTTCTTCCTGCCCTTATCCCATGTCACTTGGGGTCGGCGCAACATGTTTTCTTCTTCCATTCCATCCTGTCAACCGTCATGCTTTCACTGACTTCCTTTTCATTCATATCATTCTTCACACACTTTTTGGCCTCCCTCTCTATCCATCCACATTAATATTCCTAACTCTTTTGGTCACATGCGTTTCATCTCTTCTCTTTACATGCCCATACCAAGACAACCGATTCAAATTGTTTTAACTGTTATAAACTGCCATACCTTATACCAGCCTACCATAAAAAAAAATCAAGCATCATGTTGTGATTTGACAACAATCGGTAACATACTAACCAAAGATGGCACTGTTATGGTTTATTTTAACTTGTAGAGTTATGTTGATGATGATAATTATTATAATATTGTCTAAATATGCTGCCGAACCTAAGTTTTTTATTACTATACAACAAGATACTGAGTTAAAAATTGCAAAGAACGTAAGTTTATTTGAACTTCGTAGGCTGCCTTGGCGCTGAAATCTCGAATAAACCAAAACGAAAAAAAAAGTCACTCAAGGAATGAAAAATTTCAAATTTTAATATGAAATCGAGGCGAAACAGAGTGCAAACCATAGTTGTTCATCATTGTGAGCATGATTTGCCAAACTTGTTCCATAGTCAGATACAAATAGGCGATTTGTAGTGATAACTAAAAAATATGACATTATGACATGTCATATTTTTTAGTTATCACTTCAATCGCCTATTTGTACTTTGTTCCAAGTTTATCTTTCTTGTTTGTTACTCTTAGTTCCTTGGATTTTGATATCATAAATAGGTACCTACTTTTGAATACCCACTCGATAATGTAGGTGGTATACAATGTACATATTTGGCAACCATTAAACAAATGCTAATAATATTGTAAAAAATATTTTGTCAATATTCAAGTTGCATGATGTCATTAAGGCTGTCATCGACTAGTCTGTGCGTATTTTTCTTACCTTTTTTCAGAAAAACAACGTTTCAAGGTTATGAAATATTACAATGCTGTTTGTTAAACTCATAGTGCGACTTTTCTGGCTCTAAATAGTTCTAATTGAAATAAAAACAAAGACAAGCACTCAATTTGAATAAATAACACAAATTTTAAAAACGTTGACCCCATTCTTTCTTATTTGTTCCCTCTATATCCCAGATGTTCGGTGAAAACTTGTAAATACATTTTTGCACAGACTTGGATAAATTGTCGATTTAGCTCACTTATCGATAGGTAGTCACCATAAATAGTAACATACACACACACAGCACCTTTTTGGGCACGTCAAAAACCTGTATAACCTTTGGTGATTTACTAAATCTTTGTGTGCTTCTAAATAATAAACAGTTTTCTTTATGTTACTATAGTTATTGTATGTTTCAATTCGCTTATTAGAATAAAGGTCAATATTGCAAATCGGGTAAACATGCGTCCGCGCATCGTCTGCATTGCTGTGATTGAAGTTGATTGGGGGCGGTGTCGCCTAAATTGTAATTTATTGGTCACTGTAATAGGTTCATTGTTGTGTTCACCACACCCCTCTTATTTCACGTGTTTGTTTCTTATAAATATTGTATTCTTTCTCGCAAGTCCAGTACCTTTCGTCTGAAACTGTCTGCGTCAATGGTTGTCTCATGAATACATTTGATTTACCTAATCCATGAATCGTAATGGGCTATGAATGGAAAGTTTTAGATTTATTAACTGACTGAATATCGGTTATTGGTAGTGCTTAAAGTATCGTAACATAGGTACTGCATATTTATTGCCAATAGGTACAGGTAGGCAATAAATGTCAATGCTTGTGGAATATAAATTGAATAAGTATAGCTAAAATCATGATATCTAATATCTTATTCAAGTAGGGAACATCGATTCATAAGGCATGGAAATGTCGGCAAATGATATGGTAAATCAAAATTATTGGAATGATAGAGATAATCTAAATCTGATGAATAATATTAGGTCTTTACATATGAAATTGCCGATCGGTATCAAAAAATTAAAACTACTTTTTTTTTAAGAAATGATATATTTAGTCAATCGAAGTATGCACCATTGTTATCGATACACTTCCGCCATTTTATCGGGAGCTCATTGATCCCTTTGGTAAAAAAATCCTGGGAGCGAGAATCGATGAACTGCTTGAAGGCTGTTTTAACTGCCTCATCATAATTGAATTTTTTTCCTTGTAAAAAGTTGTCCAAATTTCGGAATAAATGGTAATCGTTTGGGGCAAGATCTGGAGAGTATGGTGGGTGACGCAGAGTTTCCAGTCGCAGCTCCTCTAACTTGGGGACCGTCTGATGTGCAGTATGTGGTCAAGCGTTATCCTAAAGGAGCAATGGGCTAGAGCAATTGACCAGTCTCGGTTGTTTAATGGTGAGCTATTCCATCATTGTTTACAACTGTTGACAATACATGTCTGCAGTAATCGTTTGGCCTGATCTCAAGAAGCTGTAGTGGATGACACCAGCACAGGACCACCAAACACTAACTAGAATCTTCTTTTTGGTCAGTTTTCGCTTGGGGCAAGTTTTTGCCGGTTCTCCAGGGTTAAGCCACTGTGATGATCGCTTGCGATTATCGTACACGATCCACTTCTCATCACAAGTGACAATACGATTTAAAATTCCCTGATTATTGTGACGATTGAGCAAGGAAGCGCAGCAACCGACGCGTGTTTGTTGGTGTGCTTCAGTCAATTCGTACGGTACCCACTTTTCGAACTTTTTTACTTTTCCAATTTGACGCAAATGGATAATGATTGTTTTGTCACTTACTCCAAAGGCTGCTGCTAATTCAGAAGTGGTTAGAGATGGATCCGCTTCAACTATCGCCTTTAGTTCTTCATTATTCATTTGAGTATCCGGTCGTCCACGAGGCTCATTTTGTAAATCAAAATTTCCAGAACGGATACGTTGAAACCAGAAACGCACCGTTCGTTCGTTAGCGGTGCTTGGCCCGTACACGTCGTTAATCCTTCGAGCCGTTTCTGCTGCACTGGTGCCACGGTGGAACTCATATTCGTAAATATCGCGAATTTTTAATTTCTCCATTGTTGTTGCTATAGCAATTTTCAAGCCCAAACAAATGACGTGAAAACAAATGAAACACGAATTTTAAAACAATATTTTTTAGTCTTTATTTTGAAATAATTTTGAATTTGGAATTCCTAATCAAACACAAAATATTTGATTTCAAAGTTGCCAGTATTAAGTATCGGCAATTTCATATGTAAGGACCTAATATATGTATAATATATTGCAAATAATATATATAGTAATTTAGTGGGCAGTGACGTGATGTGATTCTTGTAACTACTATTTCATCTCTTGATTAGAGGCGATTTATAAGTATTTGAATTTTACGTTAATAAATCACATCAGTAATCCTACTGGTAAGTATCATCAACAAAACTTTGTTATTGTAATTTTAGGGCTACTATGAACTTTGAATGAAGTAACGGTAAAACTATTTACTTCAGCTCTCTGTTAAAAATATATAGACGTAAGACTTACTCTCATGTAGTTCGTGTGTTAATTATTGTAATTGGTATTGTACCGTTTCAATTATCTATATAAAAATTCTATATGAATCGTAAAAATAATCATGTTGTACTCCTAGTAACTAGTGCGCATATTTTTATTAACTTGACATATTTTACAAGCTTTTATTTAACTTCACTTTTGTATGTATGTTTACAAATCTTGCAAGGAAGATTTGAACCACTTCCAATAGACCGATTGAGCTGAAACTTGGTATACCTACGTAACTTGGATGACAATACAATAAATTGGTACCATGGAGCTGGTCTGGTGATAAGGTTGGAAGGTGACCATAGAAACTTCGGTTCTTGTGGACCGATTGAGCTGAAATTTGGTATGTCTTTGTAACTTCGGAAACAATACAAAAATATGGTATCATGGAGCTGATCTGACGAAGAGTTGGAAGATGCCCACAGGAACTCCGATTCCTGTGCTCCAATTGAGCTGAAATTTGGTATGTCTTCGTAACTTCGGTAACAATACAAAAATATGGTATCATGGAGCTGATCTGATGAGGAGTTGAAGGATGCCCATAGGAACTCCGATTCCTGTGGTCCAATTGAGCTGAAATTTTGTATGTCTTCGTAATTTCGGTAACAATACAAAAATATGGTATCATGGAGCTGATCTGATGAGGAGTTGGAGGATGCCCATAAGAACTCCGATTCCTGTGGTCCAATTGACCTGAAATTTTGTATGTCTTCGTTATTTCGGTAACAATACAAAAAAAATATGGTATCATGGAGCTGATCTGATGAGGAGTTGGAGGATGCCCATAGGAAGTCCGATTCCTGTGGTCCAATTGAGCTGAAATTTTGTATGTCTTCGTAATTTCGGTAACAATACCAAAATATGGTATCATGGCGCTGATCTGATGAGGAGTTGGAAGAAGCCCGTAGGAACTCCGATTCCTGTGGACCAATTGAGCCAAAATTTGGTATGCCTATGTAATTTCGGTGACAATACAATAACAAGGTATCATTGACCTGGTGTCATGAGGAGTTGGAAGGTGCCCATAGGAACACTAGTTCCCATGGACCGATTGAGTTGAATTTCGGTATGACTACGTAACTTTGGTGACAATACAATAACAAGGTATCATTGACCTGGTGTCATGAGGAGTTGCAGGGTAGACACAGGAACATCAGATCCAGTAGGTCGATTGAGTTGAAATTTGGTGTACTTACGTAACTTTGTTGACAATACGATAATATGGTACGACAAGCGTATGTAGCTCTGAGTAGAGTTAAGTCTTTAGACGGTCTACAAATTGAAGAATTATATTGCACAAAATTAACTGGAAAGAGACCTTGTAACAATGAAGCGTTAATGGAAATGGATAGAGTAAGGAATATGTCAAACTAAAAAGTTAAAAATAAATTAACGGTAAAAAAAATATTTTAAAAACAAGCTTTTATTATGCACGAAAAATTTAAAAAATAAACTAAGACATTCTTAAAATTCGTAGTTTCTTAAACTTTATAAGTAACAACCTACAAAAATGTTCAGTTTAACTGTTCGATACAATTAGTGTCATCAGTAGAAGTATGATACATAAACATATATTATCTATAACCAGTATATTAATATTCTTACACGATCTAAAAGCTTATCGCGGCCGAGGGCTATGCGTTAACGAAATTGCGCGACAAGCTTTTAAATCGTGTAAGAATATTAATATACTGGTTATAGATAATATATGTTTATGTATCATACTTCTACTGATGACACTAATTGTATCGAACAGTTAAACTGAACATTTTTGTAGGTTGTTACTTATAAAGTTTAAGAAACTACGAATTTTAAGAATGTCTTAGTTTATTTTTTAAATTTTTCGTGCATAATAAAAGCTTGTTTTTAAAATATTTTTTTTACCGTTAATTTTTTATGTTAAATTCAGTCCGAGAAAGTTGTTTGACGCATTTTCCAATGGCAACATTTTTTAATATTATGATGTGGATAGGAAGAAGGAACAGGCTCTTTATCTACTGAAATTGTATTATCAGGAACCTAGGAACCTGCATGGAACCTATAGGTAGGTATTTGAGGATAATATTACCTATTATAAAACCGGTCTTCTCTTGGGGTCGTCAATTTATAATTGAATGTCTAAAACTTAAATTTTTCGACATTAAATTTTAAACAGCAATAAAATTCACATTTTTGTATCAAAATAATAAAACAAACCTAGCTAGATAACCTTGAACTTTGTAGATTTAACAATATTGGAATGAATATTTTTTTTATGTTAATTTGTAACTTGTGCAGGCTTAGCACGAGGAATATAGACTAAAAATATTGCTTATTGAGATTTCCACATAGCTATGAATTCTAAAAGTTTTCTAAACAACCTTGGTATTGTTATCCAAGTTCTTTGCCAAAGATCATCGGTTTTAGAGACTTGTCGCGCGAATCTTACGTTTTTCTGCTCTGTAACACGTGATCTTTTAAGTATAGTGTGGCATTTCACCGAGTGACAAACATTGTCACATCACGTTAGGATCATGTAGCTGCTGCACCGCAACGTGCTCGCGTTATTTATTCTTCAGGATGCAGTCATAACTCACATAATATTTGTAATGTGATTACTGTATCACCTGTAATTATTAACATTTGCTACTTTAATTGTTTTTGATAGTACTTACCTACTGAAACATAATCAAAATATATTATGTATTATTGTGGCGATATTACACAAATTCAAGACTTTATTTTATACCTAAAATCTTGAAATATTTTCAGAATAAATTGACCTATTTATTATACATTTTTATATGGGTACCTAGGTGTTTAAGGTGTACAAATAAATAATTCAATCTTTAGCTTACGAGTCTGAAAGATATCCTATATATATACCCGACTAGCGACCCGGCCCTGCTTCGCATGGGCCTATAGCCTTCCTCGATAAATGGACTATCCAACACAAAAAGATTTTTTCAATTCGATCCAGTTAGATCATGAGATTAGCGCGTTCAACCAAAACAAACAAACTGTTCAGCTATATAATACTATATATATAGTATAGATATGGCATGGCCCTATGGTGAGCAACACTTACAGACTGTAGAATGCAAGCGAACATTTTGTTCACTAGTTACTTGCATCAGGAAGTTAAGTGTCCCAGCAACATCGTATCAATGGAATTCCTAATTCGTGATTTAAATTAATATGTAACATAAGCGTAAAAGTGTTACAATGACGTCAAATGTCGACAAACTAGTTTCCGACGCCGACAAATTAAAATATTCATGGTTTTATTTAATTAACTATGTATCTGTTATATGGTTACTGTGATCTGTTACTGTCGTTCTTAGAAAGTGGAAAGTTCTTAATTTTTGTGATTCGGTAAAAAACATAGATAAATGTAATTAATATTGATTCTCCTATACCTAGGTCTATTCTGTTACAATTTCCCTCGGTGAGCACCTAGGTGAAGTGAGTTGTCATGCGTCCGTCTGCTTTGTCAAATCCCTAACTTCGGGACAGTTGACAGCTCACTTAGCCTAGGTGTTCGCCGAAGGAGATTGTAACAGAATAGACGTACTGGTTACTTATTTTTCGGCTACATAGTCGATATTTAGATTATTTAATGAATAGTAAGTTCATGTACTTATTTATCGGTAGGTAATAGGTATCTTTATTACTAAGCACATATAAAACGAAGTCGCTCCCGCCGCCTGTACGATTAGATCTTTTATTTAAACTTCGCAACGGATTTTAATGCGGTTTTCATCAATAGATAGAGTAATTCAAGAGGAAGGTTTATAGTTATACTACATTGCACCCGTGCGAAGCTGGGGCTTTTCAATTTATGGGACGGTTAGTGCTCCAGTACCTAGCTATTAAGAAATCGTCAAGTTACAAACCGCGTATAACGGAATTCATCGGAAATATTATTTTTCCTGTGAAACATTTGCCTGGAAATTAATTTGACGATGCAGTACCAGTCCGATTCTTAAAATTTTGAACTGAGCTTGACAGCAAGCTTTTTCGGTTTCTTCGTACCTACTCATTTGATTATTTACGTAGTGACAGTACCATTAAAATAGAAGACCTTCATCACAGTATAAGTATTAGTACAGTCACCAGCAAAAGTAGATGATCAAAATCAGAAATTCAATACTAATGAACGGAGTTCGCGTCAGAACTGTGTGGCGTCGAAGTCATTGAAAAGTATGTTTGTGACAATCACATACTTTTAATAAATAAACTAGTAATAAATAATATAAACTAGTGTTAGTAAATTAGTATTTAATTTCTGATTTTGATCATCTACTTTTGCTATTGACTGTACTACCGTACAGTAGCGACACGCTCCGCCTCCCTCTGAAACCGTTCCTCACCTCTCCCCGCGTCGAACGACTAGCTCTGGAAATTGCGTTTTTGGTCGCACGGCGCGTAGACACGCACACTCACGCACGTATCTGTATAGTCTATTATTTTAGTATTAGTGTAGGCAATTATATCGTTTCATTTCTATGGAGTGTCGCGGGTGTGCCTTCATGCTCTGATCAAAATAAAAGTTTATCGTTTCAAATATCTATTTAAAATATACAGACAACTAGGTAAAATAAAAGTAAAGTACTTAATAAGTTTTTCTTAACATAGGGTTTAGAACTATAAATTTAAAACATCACAATGGACAAATAAGAAATGGCCAAGTACCACCACCATTCTAAGACAACAAAACTATCTATAATCTATTACCATCTTTAACTAAATATTATCTTCACGTAGGGTTTCATTTCATCATCATGTCAACCGAACGATGCCTACCGCTGGGTCTACCCCGCCTACAATAGGTCTCCCTAAAGGTTTTACAAACGAACCGAAACCAGGAAGCAAGCCCTAAAATTACAACTACCTGTTGCCTTTTTAATTGTCATATAAATGACGCATTTACCTATATTTATTCTACATATATGCCAAGGACAGAAGATATAGTGACGTGAGGTGAAGTGGCCTCAGTATCGTAATAGTACCAGCATTTATGTTCCTCAATTAACGACGTACGAGATGCCATCCATATCATAACGAACTGAAATTGAGCTGGCTGGCTGGAAGACTAGGTTATACTCGTATATAAGTCTTAACATTAAATTGTCAAAGCTTTTGGCTCTATAACTCAAAAAGTTCCGATGCTACATAAAATATACTGCAGATTATTATTTATTTAATATATATTTTTAAAGAACTCTCCATTGGTGTCTACGGATTCATACGTCTAAACTAATTTTCATATTCCAGCCCACATTAGTCATCTCTTCAACCTCTGCCTGTAATGTAGGCAGTGCATCTTCCGGTGATGAAAACTCCCTTCCTTGGATTATTTTTTTATTTTGAATAAAAAAAAGTCACAAGGTGCCAAATCGGGACTGTAACGAGGATGACCTAAAAGTTTGACTTATGTGCTGTCCAGAAAGTCCCTTGTTTAGAGCAATGAGCGAGCCGGCGGCGCGTTGTCGTGGTGAAACAGTAGTACTATCTTCGAAGCGTGAAACTATGTTTCTTATCCGAAAATACCCATGTAGAATTTTCTTGCACACTTCCCGATCCAATCGTATATGCCGAATGGCTTCATATGTTTTTTTACCTATTCAATTAAATTAAATTTTTACAGCCAGCACGTTTTTAGTGTTCCGTACCTCAAAAGGAAAAAACGGATAGGATCACTTTTTGTCTGTCTGTCCGTCTGTCTGTCAAGACCCTTTATCTCGGGAACGCGTAAAACCATATACTTAGGACCACGGTCCCTTGAAGCTGTGAAAAAATCAAACTTCTAAGTTAACGTGAAATATTTAAAAAAAACATCTTAAAAAAAACAAGCTTTTATTTAAAAATAAAAACGTAACCAAAAAATAAAAGAAAAAAATATATAAATTTTAAACGCTTGAGGCACTGATATTGTGCAGTACACCTGTATAACGGAAAGCGTACATCAGTGCCTCAAGCTTTTAAAATTTATATATTTTTAACATTTTGAAAAGATTAATATTTATACATCAATTATATACAATCTATATTTGTATGAGTCACTTAATTTTTTTTTTTATTTTTAGTTCGCATTTTTTTCTTTTTGTTTTGGTTACGTTTTTATTTTTAAGTAAAAGCTTGTTTTTAAAAAAAAAATTTATAATTATTTTATTTTTTACTTTTTAGTCTTAAAGATTTATTTTATTGTTACGTAACGATTTTTTGACCGTTTTTTATCTGTTTATTTACAACATTGACATTATTTACCCTATTAACATTATTTACACTAAGAACATAATTTACACTTGTTTTTGACCCTTCAAGCTCTTTCATTTGATACCCATATTAAGAGGATTGAAAAAAATATATAATCCGCCATCTTGAAGGGGCGGCCATATTGAATTTAGTGTGATATTATTAATTTTATCGTTTTCTACTCTTCAAGCCCTTTGATTTGAGACCCATATTAAGGGGGTTGAAAAAAAAATGTATTCCGCCATGTTGGAGGGCCGGCCATGTTAAATTTAGTGTGATATTATTAATTTTATCGTTTTGTACTCTTCAAGCCCTTTGATTTGATACCCATATCAAGGGGATTGATAAAAATTATGTAATTCGCCATCTTGGAGCGGCGGCCATATTGAATTTAGTGTGATATTATTAATTTTATCGTTTTGTACTCTTTAAGCCCTTTCATTTGATACCCCATATCGAGGGGATTGATAAAAATTATGTAATCCGCCATCTTGGAGCGGCGGCCATATTGGAATTATAACAATATTGAGTATTGGACATTGTATTGTCACCAGAACTAAAGGTGCATGCAAAATTTCAGCTCAATCGGATAACAACAAATGGTCGAAAAATGGTTTGCAAATTTTGAAAGGACAACTTATTTACATACATACTTACATACGAACAGTGCGAGCTAAATAAAAGCTTGTAAAAAAAATACGGCCGTTCATGTCGCAAAAAACGTACATTTCGACACTCTCAAGGGAATCAAAATTTATAGGGTACTTTCCGTTGACCTAGAACTATGAAATTTTGCAAGTAAGTAATATCGTCTTTTACTATAAATACAGGAAAAAGTCTGAAAACTATACATCTATTACATATAATAAAACAGTAAAAAAACTGTGTCTGTACATTGAACATATTAAAAAAAAAATAATTGAGGGGGGTTTAGAAACAGTAATAGAGCACGAATCCAAAAAAAAAATTCTGTCTGTTTGTCTGTTTGTTTGTACACGCTAATCTTCGGAACTGCTAGACGGATTTGAATGTTTTTTTTTTGTTGTATAGGTATTAAATCTGGGCAACATATGGGCTATAATTTATCTTGGTAACTTGAACACCTGATGCAGAATCGCAACAGACCAGCTAAACTATATGAGATACAAAAATGGTACCATAGCAAAAATTGTTCCACGTGATGAGCATTTTCTGCTGAGAGAATAAATTTTAAGATCTGGAACACCTGATGTGGATCTCCAAGAGCCCAGTTACACCATAACACATATTAGGAATGACGTCTTAGCAAAAGTTGTTCGGTCTGATGAGCATTTCCTGTTGACTTATAAAAATCGAAGATCAGAAACATCTGATGTGGAAATCAAAGCTATCACTAATTTTACTGTAAAGCTATCACAAATTTCACTGTGTGTTATAAAATAACATAAGCTGGGAGTACCTCCACGCGGTGAAGGCGGTAACAGTTTAGAACAGATTTTTGATAACGCTGGTATATCATTGAAAATTTTACTCTACTGGTCAAAACTCCCATTCATTTTTTTTATTTTATCGAATAAAACTTGATTTCCTTGACTTGAACTTGATGACTTCCTGCTTATGTTATTTGAGTGTTTAATTTCCTTTACACGGTAGCCTACCCGGTAACGCAGGGGAGCAGTCACTTAGATTTTAATTGATCAGGTATCTCTTCACAGTTAAACTATAACCATGCCTAGAAAGAGGTCAAATCTTTCCCAATGTTCCAAAGGAGCTAAAAGATTGAGGATCATAAGATCCCAAGAATCTACCGAAGAGCGTCAGAAGAGACTTGATGCTGTTCGAGAACATCAGGCTACAAATCGCTCCGTGAAAACCTCTTCAGACCGCGAAGTACGTCTGCGTTCTCAGCGTATTTACGCATCCAGGTCTCTAGAGACAAGTGGGGCACGTGATGCGCGACTGACCGCTGATCGTGAACGTCACGCATTGTCTCGCGAGTCGGAGACGTTCACGGATAGAGAATTGCGCTTAAGTTCCAAGCGTATCTACGCATCGACTTCTAGGTCTCTAGAGACAAGTGGGGAACGTGATGTGCGACTGACCGCTGATCGTGAACGTCACGCATTGTCTCGCGAGTCGGAGACGTTCACGGATAGAGAATTGCGCTTGAGTTCTCAGCGTATCTACGCATCTGCTTCTAGGTTTCTAGAGACAAGTGCGGAACATGATGCGCGACTGTCCGCTGATCGTGAGCGACATGCATTGTCTCGCGAATCGGAAACGTTTACCGATACAGAATCACGCTTGAGCTCTCAGCGTATTCGCACATCTACTAACAGGTCTTTTGAAACGAGTGATGAACGTGATGCACGACTAACTGCTGATCGAGATTATCATACATTGTCCCGAATACGCACACAACAAAATATTCATAATCAGTTAGAAAGTGAGAGAGAAAGAATTGCTGGAGTACGGCATGAAAAGACAAGAAGAGCGCAACGAACGTTTGAATTCTGATTGACTTCGACATTCTCTGAACAGAATGTCGATATCATCTGAAGAATCGGATGTGTCTCAGATATAGCCATAGGGCATGGCGACCTTCCTTGGGTTGATAAGGAACGGAGTGCATTTACGTATACTCCTAAGATTGACTACGCCACATATTCCGCCATCGGAGGTATAATTAAAATTGTACTTTTTGAACGTCTCGAATCGTCTCGCGCATTCCGTTGGTTTCCCGTCCCCGGGCTCTTAGAATTCGACATCAGACGGTTTAGATCTTCGATTTTGTCGACCCCGTTGTCGCTGGCATAAGCAACAGGATCCGCGTACGAAGTCGCGGGCAGAAGCTAGTTTGTAATAAAATCATAAAAAATATATTCTTTATTTATAACGAGCTTTTGTCCGCGATAACCGACATTCACACGGACCAACCGTGTGAATGTCGGTTATCGCGGATGCAGACGAAGTCCCGGATTAAAAAGTACCCTATGTGCTTTCCCAGGGTTCAGGCTATTTTCATACCAAATTTCATTAAAATCGGTTCAGCCGTTTCATCGTGGAAGCGTAACAGACAGAGTTACTTTCTCTTTTATAATATTAGTATGGATATCTCCCTACAAATTTGTACGGAACCCTTGGAGAGCGAGTCCAACTCGCACTTGTCCGGTTTATTTCTGTAGGAGCCGCTTCTTTCTTCATCCGTCAAAGTTACACGACCACGCTTAAATTTGTTGAACCAGGAAACCATCACTTTTTTGGGCTTTTTTTGTCTATAAAGGCCATTCGAAGTCTTTCAAGCGATTCATCTGGTTTTAGTCAACATTTAAAATCGTACAATATCATCCCACAAAAAAACGTTCTCATTGTAGACCCATTTTTAAGACTGGAATGTTGTGTTTTTTTGTAATAAGTAGTCCTAGTTTTAATTGGCTTCAAAATCAGCCAGCGTCGCATAGGCAAAAGTTGTTAGTCGCAAAACTTTCTGAGTTTTCTGGGATTATGTCTTATTACATGACACCTTTACTTAATGTAATTGGTAACTCCCAATAAAATACTGTTTACTGCGTAGGTTCATTCAAGATCAAGATGAGTATATGAGTATTTGTCCTGTAGTTACCCATTCGGAAATTGTAGACACTATCTATCGTTTATGAGCTATAAACGATAGATAGTTCATCCGCCGCATAAAGATACTAAACCAGCTACCAACTACTTATCAACAAGAAGCAATTATTACAATTTATACATGATTAATTATTACAGGGTTTAACAATCTTAACAGTTACTAGACACTACTGTATCTACTCCTAAGTATATGTAGATTGTCTTGCAAAAATATTTGATTAAGATCTGGATAAGAATGTCTAGCCTACTCGTCTTCATTTCTCTTTGAGGCTTTATAACTACGTTGTATTTTTAAATATTTTCAGCTATAATAAGATAGTGTGTACTTTGCTTATCTGCTTTATTTTCCACAGACGCTTGTCTCCGTTGCCAGGGCGAGAGCAAGAAGGATTCATATGGCAAACAAGACTGCGTGGTAGTCTGGGGCGAGTGTAATCACAGCTTCCATTTCTGCTGTATGTCTCTATGGGTGAAACAGAACAACCGATGTCCGCTCTGCCAGCAGGAATGGTCCATACAGCGCATGGGCAAATAAATTGCGACTATATAGAAGTGTACAACATTTTAGATGCATGATTCTATAATAAAGCGAGGTAATCATTTCAAAGCTGCTTTAATTATTTTGTGATTGTTTTTGTGTTTTTTTTTTTTTATATTATCCAGGTAGGGAGGTTGCTGAGCAGTACAACAACTAAGGGCGGTGAATATTTAACCTGCTATCAACGTCAGCATATAATGAAGTTGATACAGCACAGCCATTAGCCGGAAAATTTTCCCAGTGTTTATTTGGGGCGACCATAACGGTCGTTTAGCAGTTTAAGTGCTTAGGGCACATACTTACGGACAGACTCCAGGATGACTGCGACATAGAAGGAGAGCGTAGGGCCCTTGCAGTAAGGAGTTACAAGCTCGCGCGCAGATTTGTGCTGATGATGAAAGAACACTCTGGCAAGAGCTTATTTTTTACCGATTATTTAAGGAATATTAAGATATTCATAGCGATTCTTGCAGTCATCTCAGCAAAATCACAAAATCCACCAACGTACCTAGAGATTGTTTAATTTAACAAGTGTTGAGTTCAAAATTTTAATGAAACGTAATTAGAAAATTAACAATGATTTATGAATGTGCTAAATGGTTTTCCTTTTACGTGGTTATATACATGTAAGTATGACTATTAGGTATATTATTATAACTACGAGAGTGATGATATTTATTACACCGTGATTAAAATAGGATGAGAATTAATGTCAACACGTGGTAGAATAATTTGCCATTGTAATAATCGTAGACGACGTGGTATACATTATGAGCAAATACTTATCCTATTGTATTATAATAATCTACGTCTATGATTTCTTAATGAGGCAATCCTTCGACACTATCCTTCACTACAAGGTCTGCTTTAACTACCTACATTCACCTTTTGATTGGAGGCAAAAAAATGCGAAATCTCAAGAGCAACTTTTTTTATCTGTCATGGGCGTAGCCCGCTCTAGCCGCAAGCTATTAGGTGGGCCACTTGTTCACCTTCTCCATTATAAATCTGAGTTCCTGTTCTAGCTTCAATAATACTCCCTACTTACAATGCTGACATTAAGTAGGAAGATAGACATTAATTTATGAATGCTAAGGCTGGCATTCTAAACAAATTGTAAATGCTCGAAACGATTATGAAATGTTCGCAGAAAAAACCCCCAAAATGTCAACGAGAAAACTGGACGTATTTCTTGTTGATATTAATTTACATACCTAGTAGTTTTTTTTTTAATTCACACAAGCCTTTTATTAAAGGTCAAGCAATCCAAATTCCCAAACTAATCTCGCTAATTCTTAAGCAACGAAGAACGAGATTCAATAACCGTTTATCTCTACACGAACAAGATCTGCTTCACGCAGGTTTCTTAACATTCAGAAAGTTCCAGAATACGAACCGTCAGTACATATGCCCGTTCAGATGACAGGGTAATTTTCCACGTTGGGATAAGAAGCTCACTTTGATAGGTACTTCATAAGTTCGAAACTATCATAATTATTTCATAAGTATAAGTGAATTTACATTCGGCATGATTCCATGATGCGTCTGTTAGTGATGATTGGTTGTCGGTACAGACTATAGACCGTTGTTAAACATGAACGCTGTCTCGACTCGATTGCTAATGACTGCAATAAATCACGGTAGCTAAACAACGACGTCAGTTGTGTAAATTATCACTTCCCCTTTATTAACATGGTTTTACTTCGTTGCTAGAAACCTCTGGAAATAAGTTAGTCTTCGTTTAGTTATTAGTGCAGGACGTAGTAAAGAAAGATGACTATTGTACGCAATTTAGGATCTAAAACAATGTCAAAGTTACGAATGCTGAAAGTACGCTATATAGATATATAGAGTTAAATTCAAGAAGTCTTTCAAACTTCATTTTATTGATTTGAGGAAAACTTTATTATAGAGATAAAATTTTATTTCAGGTTGGAATCTTAAACGAGTTTCGTTTAAGCCACAATCCGAAATCAAATGTTTTCTGAATACTGAAAGATCTTGTAACAAACATTAAAAAAAAAACTTGAGTGGTGTCAAGGGAACCCCCGGATGGAACGAAGTTCCTTTCGACAACAATTTACAACAACAACAACAACACAACTACAACAACAACACACAACAACAATAACAACAACGACACAACAACAATACAGCAACAACAATAACACAACAAACAACACAATAACAAACAACAACACAACAAACAACAACTATATGTTGTTGTTGTTGTTGTTGGTGGTGGTGTTTATTATTATTTATTATTATTTACTTATTATTATTTACAATTTTAATAACTGGCTTGGACAGAGAAACACGCGCACGCCGCACGGCTTACAACTATAGCAAAAGTGTCGTTACAACTTTAAAAAGTGTCGTTACATTTTTTCCGTCTAGCCCCCTTTCAATGTTCAACTTTCAAAAGTTTCAAAGATGAACAGTGACAGTACTTGACGACCCACGTCGCTAAATTCTAACTCGTAAGAAGGATGGACAGGAATATCATTGACCATTAATTAACGATGCTAATAAGGTTTTTGGTACAAAAATACTGTGGAAAAGAATATTGCAGATGATTTCGTCACGACTAATGTTGCTAAATAGATGTGTTAGAAAATGCTCAACATTCTAATTTAACAATAGAGTGCGTCGGTTCTTCAATGAAAAAAAAAATGCTTCTAGAAAAACTTCAGCAATGAGTGAAAAAGACTTCAGATCTTCGAATCCCTTAATTAAAAGACGTGCTTCACAGCTTTTATCTGGTAATAGAATACTAATTAGAAGTCGCTGACGCATTACATTTGGAAGCTAATGAAGGCGTTTGCAAATCAAGCGACGTGCGTCATCATGCATATGATCAGCGCCATTATGATGATTGTTACGCCTTCTAGGAATACCTAGGTACTTTACTGTTACATAAAACGTTTACGGTGTTAACATAATCTAGACAGAAACTATATTTATAGCGTCATCGATTTGAAAAGTGTTTTCAGCATTTTAAAGAATTCGATAAGTTCTGGTGGTGGATGATGAGAGTCGCACGGGACCGGTCAATGTGGCGACACTTGGGGAAGGCCCATGTCCAGCAGTGGACGTCTTTTGGCTGAAATGATGATGATGGTGGTGGATGCGGGCTGTTCAAAATCGGGTTAGTCGGCGATATCTGGGGGAGGCCTATTTTCATCAGTTAACGGCAACAGGCTGATGTGTGTGCGTAAGGTAAGTTCTAACTGCTTTAGATATACAACAAAAAACTTTGGAGATTTCTGTTCCTTACCAATGCTAACTTATTCATATTCATCGTGATTAGCTCGTCCCACCTTTTTGATGGACCCGCTGTATCGCTTTGTTAGGATCGTGGTAGTGTTTATTTGCCAAGAAGTCAGATTATGAAACAAAAGGCAGATAGACCGCGCGCAACAAGCCAAAAAAGCAAATACAAATTCAAATGCGAATACATATAACGCGCTTCGTGCTGTATTGACACGAGTCAGTATAGCACGAAACGCCGCATCGTTAAAAAAGCAAATACAAATACAAATTCAAAAGCGAATACAATTACGAGATTATAGGTATTCGCTTTTGAATTTGTATTCGTTTCGTTTGGCTTCACTCTCAGTGTTCCGCACGGTCTATCTTCCTTTTGTTTCATAATCTGAGGCCAAGAATAAGAATTTTTTAAACTTTGCTTATAATCCTGCGTGATAAAAAAGAATTTCTTAATAGAGAAGAGAAATTCATAACGTCCAAAATTAAATAGTGTCATTCGGCAGTGCTATTCTGTTACAATCTCTCTCGGTGAACACCTGGGTGAAGTGAGCTGTCATCCGATTGTAGTGCTTTGTAAATCCCTAGCATCGGGACAGATGACAGCTCACTTCACCTCGGTGTTCATCGAGGGAGATTGTAACAGAATAGACATACTGGTGTTATCAGATATCCAGATAATAAGCTAACGAGTCTTAATTAACATTGACAGGAAGCACGGGATCGGGGTATCATGACGTCTTATGTGTCGTTGTTTGTCAAATGATTTGACAGTATGCGACTTTGTTTGGAGGGTTTGATGAAAAACTGAATTGACGTCGTGTTCGACAAACATGTTTGAATGTCAACCGCGGTGTTTCTGAAACAAGATCTCAGTCGTATATTTATATGGTATATTTAAATATATGGTATATTATCTCTTAATTTTAGCCATTCTCTGTTCCATCATCTTCTTTTTTTTCTTCACACACAGAGTGATAGAATGAACGCCAATGTGTGGTCTGTATTACTCATTAACCAGCACGAAGTTAAGTTACGACAAGGAGAAAACCGAATCTGGCAAATTGTTTGACAAAATTTGTTTGATCTTCGGTCAAAGTCAAAGCATTTATTTCAATTAAACCATTTACAGGCACTTTTGAAATGTCAAAGAGTCAGTTAGTTAGCCAGAAAAACGAAGCTAGTTGCTCGTTCCAAAACATAGGGTAGGTCTCTATGGATAAGAACGAGCAAGAGACTCCACGGACACTCTTTTAAACCAAGTTTTTACAAAATACTGATTGCTTTCACGTTGCTTCTCTAAGTGAAAACAATGCAGGTAACGACCAATATAATGCATTAAAAAAAAAAGAATCAAGATAAAAAGACAAAAGCCATGACAATTAAGAGTTGACCAATCTCTACTGACAGCGCCTGTTCACATGATGCATTCAGCTCAACCATTTTGAAGGGAGCCGAATGATCGAACACACGCGCCACCATCAGCGAGATATTTGAGTGAGCATGACAATGCTCTCATGTTCATTTATGTCAACATACCTATAATTTACTTTATAAATAGCTCCATCATGGTATTCACATTCACAAAATTGAAATAATTCAGCAAAATTATACAAAACTAACGTTTCCAATGTAGGTACCTTTTTATTTGTTAGATGAAGTGTTAGAAAAAATAAATAAAAAAGGTAGGAAACATCATCTTCTTTATCATCATCATCATCATTTCAACCTTTACAATTAGGAAATTCCCTAAACTGACTGTGGGGCAGGGCCAGCATTAAGCCAAGCATTTTTATCATTGACTAGCAACCCGGCCCGCCTCCAACACAAAAAGAATCTTTCAATTCGAACCAGTAGATTCTGAGATTAGCGCGTTCAACCAAACAAACAAACAAACAAACTCTTCAGCTTTATAATTTTATCATTGATGTAATCTTCTAACTTATAATATGCTTGTCTACATAGTGTGCGTTAATTACACGTTTTAAATTGTCTTTCATTTAATTGTAGAATATCAACTGGTACAGTACCCCATAAAAGAAGTATGTACTTTTGACAATCTGAAACTTACACTATGTCTGTCACTTATTTTATTAAAGAGATGCAGATTTTTTCGAACATGCATTATGTTTTCATATACCTAGTCTTGCCATAAATATTGTTACGAGGAAAAAAAAAATTTTTATTGCAAATAATATTTATTACTTTTACAGTGTATTAGTTTAATACATAAATATAAAACAATTTAAAATATTAAAAACTTATTCGAAGTGGTCTCCATTGGCTGCAATACAGTCCTTTAAACATTGAGGCCAGTTATCAATAGAAGCACGCACTCTTTCCATGGGAAAATTCTTCACTGCCAATCGTATGGATTGTTTTAGGGACTCCAAATTATCATGGCGTTTAGAGCAAGCCGTACTCTCTGAAACTGACCATAAATCATAATCCAGCGGATTAAGATCGGGACTAGACCACGGCCAGTCACTCCTTCATAGCTAACACCCCACCAAACCATCACTGAAGTCGGATAATGCCCTCGTTGCACTCTGTCGACTAATTGGGAAGAAATACGGTCATTTTGTTTGTTAAAATGTTGCTCAATTGTAAAGATTTTCTCATCCGTAAACAATTTTTTTCTGTGACCTCACTTTGCGTACCGCTTCAGTAGTTGTTTCGATTTTACCACCCTATTCTTTTTTTAAATTATCAGTTAAAAAATGACCATCTTTTGCTTTCGGACAGGATTTCTTCGAATTCTTTCCCTTACTGCTTTGACCACCTTTTTCGTACGAACACTACGTGGACGGCCAGATCTTTTTCTGTCACAAACAGAGGAGGTCTCATTGTACCTATTAATAGCCCGGTACACAAACATTTGACTAATACCAAGCGTATGGAGAGTTTTAAAAATTGCATTTGGCTCCATACCAACTTTGTGTAATGCAATCACAGCGATTCGGTTCTCTTTCTCACCCCACTCCATTTTAATATCGCAAAATATTGTACAATGTATTGGCGCCAAAATTAGAAAACTCAATGAATTATCGTATAAAAATGACAGATTCCAAATTCAAATGTAATATCTTTCTTACTTTTAATTGTAACAGTATAAAGGGCCAGACTAAGTATATACTAGCGGGCCTGGCAGATGTCGTCCTGCCCTTAAAATAAAAGAGTCCTACAACTCGACTGTAGCGCCCCCTACCGGGTCCAATTGTGAATCTAAACCATTCTCGTATCCACTGGAACACACACAAAACATTTCATCAAAATCGGTCCAGCCGTTTAGGAGAAGTTCACTTTCATACACACGCACAGAAGATTTTTATATATAAGATATTGACAAGGTACCGTCATGATGTTGATCTGTTTAAACAATTCTCTTAAAGACTCGCGTCTGCGGAGATTATAGATGGCTCTGACACCCCGCTTTTGCAGAATAAAAATAGAATCTATATCTGCAGCTCGTCCCCAAAGCAAAATACCGTAAGACATGATGCTATGAAAATAACTGAAATATACTAGTTTAGCGGTATCCACGTCTGTCAAATACTGGATCTTAACCGCCCTGCAAGAGATATTATGTGAGGACTGAGGACCCCACTGCAGTCAAGCGTAATCCCTAGGAAAACAGTGTTTTCGAATCCAATTACCTATATCCTTATTCAATTATTCAATACAACGTTACATCCACTACTTATAACATTCGGTAAAGCGAATCTTGTGCATTTAGTTTTCTTTTCATTTAATACTAAATTATTAACAGTAAATCAATTATGAACCATGGTGCTGTGCGCGTCTATTTACTCTAAAAATCAATGAAGTATCCGTCAGCAAATAACACCATTTGTGGTTGATTTTTCTGTAAATAAGGTAAATCGTTTATATAAACTAAAAAGAGGTACGGACCCAATATTGAGCCCTGCGGTACCTCCATTTTTACTTTTAAGTCCAATGAATTTACACCGTTAACTTGAACTTGCTGCAGTCTATCAGTCAAATAAGATTTTACTAAGCTAAGAGCTAGTTTACCCAGTCCGTAATGCTCAAGCTTTAAGAGCAGAGTTTCATGATTTACGCAATCAAATGCTTTGGAGAGGTCGCAAAAAATGCCAATAGCATCTTGCGAATCTTCCCATACCTTAAAGATATGTTTAATTAAGGTGACACTGGCGTCAGTAGTACAACGTCCTCTTCATATTGTTGATCGTGTAAAATTTTGTGGCAGTTAAAATGACTGAGCATTTGATTAAGCATTACTTTTGCAAACACTTTGCTGAAAACCGGCAAAACTGAAACGGGTCTGTAATTATTAGTGTATTTGCAGTCGCCGGATTTAAAAAGTGGTATAATATTGCTGTACTTACTTCATTAAATCCGGGAAAACCCCTTGGTCTACACACAAATTAAAAATGAAAGCTAATAAATAGGGCGCCACTGTCTCAATAATTGATTTACAAATATTAGTACACTATATATATAGTACAATATTTATACATATAATTGATAGATTAGTCGGGTTTACATATTCTTTACAGAAGGTTATCCTGCTTATTTTTGTTAGATATTTATTATTATAATTTTGTTTTTTATTTATTTACCTTTTAGTCGTGACTGTGGCCGCCCGTGGCATCTCTGCAAGGCCCTGTCAGAATACCAGCGCTGCGACATTTCATGTCGTAGCATTGTGCTGAGACAGGAGCCTTTTTGGTCTCGTACAGGTTATATAAGTCTTTTTTTTATGTGGTATCATTTGTTTATGTTTCGGTTTACCTGTACGAGGTTTCAAATAAACAATTTTTCTTTCTTTTCTTTTCTTTCTTTCTTTTTCTAGTAGACATCCCCCATAAATCTTCAGTACCCTTGAACTTGAGTTGTTTAAAGTCTTTATAACGATTGCAGGGTTTATATGTTTAATATAAACCCTGCTAAAGTTAATAAATTTGCCAAATAAATGTGATCGTTTACAGGGCGCTTTATACATTGCAAGTATTTCTAGCATTTATTAACTATCAAGTGGATACCATCAACTGCGTAGCCATTCATCTCTGATCGACAGCGCCAATGTCAAATCAATAACAATCACTTAAAAACATTGAATTATTTTGTAAGCGACGCATGTCCATCGGCGGCGACCTGATGTGCCCTTCGAAGCCATCTTTCTTTTCGTAATGGTACTCACGCCAAGTAGGCAAGAGCATACTCGTAGATGGATTTATTAAAATTATCAATAAATCCATAGATAAAAAACAATCAAGGTCAATTTGAAAATGATAATATAATTTGTCAAAAAAACAAGCCTTTTCAATCAACGCACCTCATTCAATAAAGCTTTGAAATTTGTGCCAAATTATATCAAGCATCTTATAAGTAGGCACAGGCACCTATGCCAAAGAACATAAGCACATTATATATTTAGTACTATCTTTTCAATTAATTGTTGTCATAGGTCGTTGCCTATTGCTTAAAAATAGTACCTAGGTACCTATAGTCTGGCACATTGACATCATATTTCAAATACCTAGGTAAATTATGTTCTAGTACATGCTTTGGAGTGCGAATTCTTATCAATGACTCTACTACGTATGCTGCTGTGTGAATTTTAGGTGTGTCACCGATAAGAAAAGGAATGTTATCAACTTTATTTGTTTAGATATCGCCGAGTCGGAAAATCATGACGATGTATCGTAAACTGTTAGTAAATCTTGTGACAAATAATTTTAGGAATATTCATAATCCCCTGAAATAAGTACAAGGACCCCTAAATAATTTACGATTCACGAAATATTTCTAATACAGTCACAAGACGTGACGACACACCAAGGTAAAAGAAGTAAAGTAAGTACGAGTATTAATGGAAGAAAACAACCGCGTGCTAGATTTGTGTAAGGTGTAAGAGGTAGTTCAAAATAATATCTAAGTACCAATAATCAGACTTCTTTAGTCCTACTTATTTAAAAACTTAAACTCTTGTGTTTTTCTATTCTAATTTTAACATTAAAGATACGATAGACTTTCTTACAATAACAGTAAAAATATTCATGGGTAGGTACAGTACGGATCTCGAGACCTGTAGGTATATTGACGCCTTTCACTGAATTATGATTGGCAAGTCGTGAAGCATAAGGAAAGCACGTCGCTGTCTCATAAATCTCAAATGCACACTTTCGTCTACGTGACATCCTAGCGCTTGCTAGCCGGGCTTGATATCTGTACCTGAAACCGGTATTGCTATCGATACCAGGATTCTTTCGTGTTCCAGACTTGTGGAGCTACATCGAGGGAAGAAAATAAGTCTGATATAAATCTTGTTTCAGAGCAGAAACAGGTTCATCGACAAGATTCCTAGATTGAAGCACAGAGTCTTATAAATAGGTAGGTACTCACCCAGGATAATGATATAAATAGATCAAATCCTAAGTAAATAACAGTGTGAGGTTTAAGTACAAAATAAATATACCTACATTACCGTCCTTTGTTTGTTGTTATAATGTAAGTACAGGAAACCTAGTCGAAGGTGATTCTGTGCAATTAATGTATTAAATTAGCTGTCGCCCATTAACAAAGACTAAGTAGGTATACCGCTAATAGCTTGTGATTTATTTATTTTATTGTCAATCCTCATTCTATTTCCAAAAACATTTTTTAATATTTTTTAGTTCGCCCTTTAATTTAAACAGCTTCTACATCGTAGAATATTTGGTAAATTTTCCAATCTTTGCAGTAGTGCCAACTTGATCAGCAGAATCGAGTCATCGAGAATTGAATAATCATGCTACATAGTATCGCATGACTTCCTAGTTTATAAAAATTACCTCACATTAGATGACCTCGATGAAGTAATCAATATTGTTTGGCGCAATTTGCTGAGTCAATCGAAAGATACAAAATCTTTCGATTGATTCAGCACATTGTTGAGTCGAGGTTTGCAAAAAATATGCAAGCATTACGTGCTTGTTCACAAAGCAATGTAGCCTGACAGCTCTGCTGCATGTCTAGTGGCCAAATACTCAAACGCTACTCAAATTTAAGATGCCGTTGAGTCTCATATTGTCACAGTCAGTTTGACATAAAGTGATAGAGACAGCACGAGACTTACCTAACGACATCTTAACATTGAGTAGCGTTTGAGTATTTGGCCATGAGTTGTACATTAAATTAATAAATAATAATTCAAGTACCTAATGTAGATAGGGAAGTAGGTCTTTAGATAGTTCCTTGTAGTCTTTACACAATCAATAAGTACTCCTTGCTTGTATGCTATTATTTTAAGCAGCGCTCGGCATTAACACGACACGTTTCGCCACACCCGGCCGGGCCTCCAGCGCGAGCCAATCACGCGCCGCCACAGCAAGTATAATCAGTACTTTCGATGCATCAGACTTGAACTATAGACAGCCTTGGACAGCAATAAATAAACAGAGATTGCGTCAGGTTAGGACGATAATGAGCAATCAGATTCCTGAAAAGTACGCTATTATATCAGATGTTTTTTTACCTGCTTTGATATCGTATTTTTGGCTGATGTAATAACCAGAAATATTTGATTTATTCCCTTTAGCGATGTTAAGGGGCTATTAAACGACTTTTACAGATTTTAAACTGACAATCACGTCAAAATGTGCAGTGTAAATGATTTGAAAAAAGTATATGTTAAACTAGAACATTCTCTTAATCATATAGAAAGTGAATATTTTTGATTAAGTTCATATTAAATAGTATAATTAACTCGTGAAGTTGTGTCTGACGCGGACAAAACATTGACAATCACACAAAATCTACCAGGTATAATTATCCGAAACTTACACTATCTTACAGACAATTTTATTATCTATCTTTTAGTATACGCCTTTTTTTTTAATTTTGAAAGTATACTACTTTTATTTAATTTTTTCGTCTAAACTTTGAGAGTTTTGGACGCAAAACTGATGCAGAACGGATGCAGTCTGCGTCCAAAACTTTTGACGTGATTTTATTTACACTGCACATTTTGACGTGATTGTCAGTTTAAAATCTGTAAAAGACATTAAATAGCGCCTTAAATTAATACTTGCCTTCTTTGTTTAGTCTAATTACTTCTAAACGAAACATTGTATTTTAGCACTAATTGTTTCAGTATCGTACATAATAAAGCTTCGGTGTGCTCCAAACTATGACTATGGTTCTAGGCATCACAATATTTATTTCTATGATAAACGAACGGTGTCGAAATCACGAAACCTAAGCAGGTAGGTACTAGGTATAGATACCTATACAATAAAATTATGCTGTCCATGCAAATACATTTTATCTGGATCTAGAATAATTAATAGACTTCAATGTGGTGAATGCCAAACTAGACTGGTTCACAAATGACACTGTTGCACGAAAGTCACCCCACTGTAAAATTAGTACCTTTGGTATATAATCAAAGATTAGTACCTATCGCATCGACGAGGCGCCTATTTATTAGGTTTAAAGTACTGTAACCGTAATATCAGTTTACAGAAACCAAAACACAACCTCCACCTTTGATTCGTTGACCTAAAGTGGAAGACAGCCTAATTTTAATTAATCAGGGCAACGTTTACGTAACTAGTTAACTACATTGCCAGCTCAATAAATATACGGCTGTCACGAATCTCAATTTATATCGATGCACTCAATGTTATTATTATATAATAATGCATGCATACATGTGCTTAATTTCCGAAGATCCGCTTTGTCTATTATATTTTATCAACAATATGGTCACTGTAACCGCCATTAGCACTTGGCAGTTACTTTCCACTCGCGGCGACTAGCCGGCTAGCTGCAATCAATGAAAAGCGAGCCGATGTTTATGAAACAAAACTCCAAAGAACATCGATGGGTACATTCATGCAACACGAGGCTCGCTCGAGAATAATCGCAGATCGTTTGAGTTCGATGCCAGTTCTAGAACATCGTCGATTGATTGAAAATCGAATTATAAACATTGACTTCTGTCATTATATAATGGGAGTTCATCGACAATACCCAATACCTATCCTTAAATATGACTACAAGAGTAGCGCCTATGTATTGTATGTCGTAAACCGTTGTTACGGAGCTTAAAGTCCATGTCACTAACAAACCTAAATTAGTGAGAGTGGAGAACTGAAGCGCGATGGCCGTAATCGTCGTTTTAATTAAAGCTCTCACAAGGCAGGGCCAGTTTCTGCCTACGTACATACTACCTACCTACTCGAGAAGTTGATGAACTACCTACTTGCGTCTGCATCATAAATAATAATAATAATAATATGTGGGGACAATTTCACACACGGCCATCTGACCCCAAACTAGGGAGACCCTGTACTATGGGTGCCAGACAGACCAGGCTATACATAGGTACACAAATACGTTTTTTTTTTTGTAAATACATACATAAAATTATATATATAGATAAACAACACCCAGACACAAGGCAAACACAAGTGTTCATCACGCAAATGTTTACCCTGGACGGGAATTATTTATTATATTAATATTAGGTACTGATTTTGAAAACAAGCATACCTACCAAGATGGAAACAACAAGCATTTTCTCGTACCACGCTGTATACATATCTAATGCTTTTTGCTCAGACCAACTTATTTTTCTTTATTCTTTTTTTTTTGTTATTGGTCTGTCTGAGGCTTTTTGCTAAAATTCGGAAAATTACAGGTATTTTTTTTCTCGTATCGGAACAAGCTGAACGTGAACAGACTAGCCTGTGGGCCCTGTGGCGTAACGGTTGTTAGCGGGTCAGCAAATTTCGAAGCGTGGCTAATTGCTCAGAGTAGGTACCTGTTACGGACGTAGAACTCAGAGCACTTGTGGTGAATCTCCTAATGTACAAAAAAAACAAACCTGATTTTTTCTACAATCTGTCCATCGCATCGTTAAGCAATTATAGCGCCAAAAAATTGTCTAATTGCCAATTAAATCTAAATTTCGTGTCTGAAATGACGTGTAAGTAGTCCAGTGTACCTAGTGGAAATCCGTTAATTAGATAAATAAAATAATAAATAATAATAAATATCTTGGGACAACTCACACACGGTCATCTGGTCCCAAGCTAAGCAGAGCTTGTGTTATGGTAACCAGACAACTGATATACATACTTATATAATTTATAAATACATACATATTATAGATAAACACCCAGACACAGAACAAACAATCATGCTCATCACACAAAGTTTGTCCTGGGTGGGAATCGAACCCACGACCTCCGGCTTAGCAGTCAGGGTCACTGACCACTAGACCAACAGGCCCAGATAGGTGTGCTAGTTCTATAATAATTACTAAAAAAGCACATACTCGAAAATTAGAGCCTTCATTGCTAACTTTGTAATTACACCTAGACAGTTCATAAGTAAAAACAACAGAAAAGTTACGATAACGACGACACGGTTGGCGCAGTAGTTGAGCGATCGACTGCTGAGCTGCGTGTCGCTGGTTCGATTCTCGCACGGAACAAATATGGGTATGGCCTACAGATAGTTTTTTCGGGTCTGGCTGTTTATGTATGTGAGTCTAGATGTTTGCAAACGCATCCACGACACATGAGTATTTCCTAGTGTGGAACTTTTTTTAAATCTAAATTATTAAGCGATATTTATTACAATCTATTTAATTGTTAAAACTCAGTTTACGAGTATTCTAAAATGGAAGAACGCCTCAAATACTGTTTACACTTGTTACTGCTGAAAATGTACCGTGCAGCAACCACCCCGCAACGAACTCCGCACTGGATCTGCAGACGGCTTGCTAATCGCAGTTTGTTTTTATGAGGAGCATTACTTACCTACCTACGCACTTACTTTCCAGTTTCTAAACATACCTATCCCCTTGAACGGACAACACAAACATTTTTGAAGAAAGTGCGTCAACAAAATAATAGAATATGCTTACCTACCTACCTTATCTTTAAAATTCAGATATGTACATAAATACATGCAGATAGGTGCCTAAGTATTTTGAATGTGCGTCAATAAACCTAAATATAATTTGATGAATGCCGAAGTAAACAGGCTTGTACCGAAACGATCAAAGCATCGTTGATAGAGTATATTTTCATGTCAACAAAAGACTATTTAAATACCATTTTAAAGGCAAATGGAAAATTCCAGCTTTGATCGACAACAATTATATCAATCAGTCTGATTGTCTGTACGATGTCCGATTTCATGATTCGCTGGCACACATGAGAAAGACAATACTTGCAAGTGTACCTAGTTCTACCTAATTTTAAAGTCGCATTTGGAATAATTAACCAATTTGTCAACAATTAGTCCATTTGGGCTCAAATACACTAGGTACTGACTTAAAATTAGAATCTAATGTAAACTTTAATGAAAAGGTCAAATGGGTGAAAACGTAAACCGCAATCCTGGCCAAATTAATTGCAATTTTAAGCAAGAATTGCTAAAATTATGTGTGTTTAAAAAACAAATGAGTGCCTCGAAAATCACGAGAATTGATGTGTAAACATGTGAGCTCGATTAGTACCTACTAGTCTCACGCACACATGAACGAAGTCTTACGGTGACGTCATCTGACGCTTACGTTTCTGACGCTCGAAGTGACAGCTAGTCCCTACCGTGAACCGACAGCTAAAATGTTTGTTTACACGTCAAAAACTTGAATTAAACAAAAATATGCAGCACGTGCCAAAATTAGATCCCGCGACGACATAGTTTATGGATTATTTTGCTGTAGCTACTAGGTATACGTGCCGCTCATTAGTAGGAAGGAACAGGAAATTATTCTGTTGTTTCCAATACCTAAATAATCTGAAAAATACCCAATTAATAATAATAATAAAATAATAAAATAAATTTATTCACAAATAAAAGATACACAAGACCTATGAAGTCCCTGACTTCTGATCTAGGTTCAGAGACCTGTGTTACAGAAGTCAGTGTCTTCTCCCATTAGATATCACAACAGTAATAATGTTTTGCACAAAAAGTTAAAAAGAGAAAAACAAGAGGAAAACAAATAGTAATATTGTGAAGTGTAAATGTGAAGTGTGGGTGTAAAATTGTGTAGTGTGGATGCATGGATGAAAATTGTGTTTTATGATGTTATATGTATGAAAGTGAATGTGGAATAGTTCTTGTTACATTCCTAACATGGGGTGCGTTCATTGGAGCAATGTTTCGGTTTGGTCATAGTCTAAACCTAGCAGCCAGTCCTTAAGTAGAATTTTAGCTTCACGACAGGAAAGAGGGTGGAAGTTTTTTAGTTTGTTTATTTTATTATATAAGTATATCGACATGTAGCATTGTTGTCTTCTAGCAGATGCTGTATGACATTTGACTGATGGATATACATTTCTGATAGTTCGCTTATTGTAGTAATCCGAGGCATTGTGTTTACAATTACTATGCTTATCAATAATTTATTTTATAAATGTACGTGTGCGTACATTTATACGTACATACGTACCGTACCTATTATGAATTGGCAAATATCAATGGCCATAGTTTTGTAACCAACCTCATTGAAATTAAGGATAACTATAAAATACCTAATACATAACATATTTTTGGTAGAAATATTGATATTACCTGTTTATAGACATGTTGACATTATCACCAAAAAAAACTTCGACTCTACATTTATTTTCATCGACACGACTCACGAGGTATTATAAAATCCTAAAAACGTGATTTCCATTAGTTTAGAGATAGAGGACCAGTAACTGATTCTGCTGATTGACACACACACATCAAAAAAAGTTTGTGATCACTAGCTTATGCTGATATAATTTTTTTAAATTGAACTTTATCAAGAAAAAAATCTTTGTTGTGTGTTTTCTTTAAATAGAAATGCCCTGTTTGAAATTAAAAAATAAAACTATTTTTTAATTTATATAATGTAACTCCTCCCCTGGCTCGAACACATGCGAAGATCCTCCTGGGCATGCTGGGAATCAAGTTATCCAGCATTTTGGTTCCAAACAGCCCGCTTAAGAGCATCCCACGCGTGCTCTATTGGGTTTGCTTGCGATTCTCGGAGAGCAGCATTGACTTGTTGAGCTCGATGGGCGGGCGCATTATCATCGACCAGTACAAATTGGTGCCCATGGTTTACTCGGAATGGTTTGACAATTCCATCAATAGCAACTGCTCTATACATGTCTGCTGTCATGAAGCCCCGATACGGGATCAGAGGCGTTCTAGCTCCAATCATAATACCACCCCAAATGGACACCGATTTCCCGCCTTGCTGAACTGTTCCAGTGGCAGTTCTTTGCATTTCACGGTCTCTTACTCTTCTCCAGACGCCGCGATTCGTCAACGAATAGACAGTTCTGCCAAATGTTTCCTTCTTCATTTTGCCGAAGCCTAGCCCACTGCAATCTCCGTCGTTGACGTTGCCGGGAATTCAGAGGAGCTCGCCAAGACCTCCGTGCTCGTAATCCAGCCTGGTGCAAGCAATTCCGAATGGTCTGAGTGCTAACTTCAAGCCCAGAGGCGGCCCGAACTTCCGCTTTTATTTTAGTAGCGTTAATTGTTGGGTCACGGGCTGCCAGCAATCTAATATCTCTAATCGCTTTTAGGCTGCAGTCAAAACTGGCGACTACTGCGGGGTCGGTCAGCTAAATTACCCATCCCGTGGTACCTCTGCAACATGGTCACGACACAGGATTGGGATATAGCAACTCTGCGTGCCATTTCTCTAGTGGTGTATCCTTCTTCCCTCAAAGTTATTATTTTTGCTCTTAAAACTTCTGATAATTCTCTTGGCATTTTTTCAGCCCCAACAATCCGCAAAAGAAGTATTTTAAATCCGTTAAAATTGACTAAATCAGATTTCTGAATTATCGTAAGTTAGGACTGAAAGCCTTTTTATGTGGAAAAACAATTGAACTGTTTTATTGTTTTATATTGTTCTAAATAAAGAATCTAAAAAGAAGAAGAAATCATTATAATAATCTACCGTAACAAAAAAGATTTCGAATTTTCAAAGTGATCGCAAACTTTTTTTGATTTGTGTACAATGTAGTTCCATATTTTTAGCATGCACATATGTATAAAGTATGTACCTACCTATGTATACAATACAAAAATAGTAGTATCTATTTTGAACTGACTTCAAAAAAGAAGGAGGTTTTCATTTCGACACGTGAATATACAAAGTGGCGACGACAATACTACAATATAGGATCATGGCAGGATTTGGTAATTCGGTGTAATTGTTTTTATTGAGCACTAGCTGATACAACGTTGTCCTATCCCTATCTACCTACTTACCTGCCTATGTACCTACCCTACCTAATTTTTTGGTGGAGAAATTAATATATTCCACGCAACTTTCTTAGTTTTTTCTTTCATACTCTTCTTCTCCTTACAATAACAAACACAAAAAAAAAAGAATTAGCGAAATTGGTACAGTCGTTCACGCGTGATGCCATGACCAAGGGAAATATGGATTAATTTTCATATACCTAAGTACTAGCTGAACCGACAGACGTTGTCCTGTCCCTATCTACCTACCCTTCATACCCTACCTACCCTACATACCCTACCTAACCTACATACCCTACCTACACTAATTGCGCTAATCCTCAAAAAATTGAAGAAATTAATCCTGAAGAAGAAAGTCATCTATGAATAATTTTTTGGTAAAGAAATAATTAAGTCTGTTATTTTTTTTTGGTTTTTGTTGTTTTTTTTAATGTTTCGAGAAACTTTCTTAGTTTATTTCCTTCATATTCTTCTTTAGTAGATAGTCCAGTTATTGAGGAAGGTAGGCCCGCTATTCGCTAGTAAAACATAAATGCCTGTATGAAATGTAAATACTAGGTAAGTAGGTAGTTAGGTACGAGGTTTCAGAAAGGAAATACATGTGATTGTACTTCTAGTTCGGGAACGGCCTGGAGGATAAAAAGCTTTCATCAACAATCAACATTTCTATCAAATAATTTAGAGACAGTAACGTGCTCTATATCCATGCTCCAAGAATTGACAAAGAGTGACGAAGAATTGCCAACAATTGTAAATTGTTTAAAATATTGGCAAGACTTCGTCACTCTTTAGCTATTCAAGAGCGCCAAATTAACGTACAAACTTTTAACCACTTCACAGATACCAACCTTGGACTTTGGACCGCCACGCCCGCTCGTTGTACTCACCAAGGCTCTGCAGCCAAGTGGCAACAGTATGACATACTGCTAAAGTGCTTAATAGTCTTTTTTATGTCTATCGAAATTTGCAAAACGATTATTCATTAATTTTTATTTTCTACTCTTCAGACAAAAACAGTGTTTTGATAAAATCTCTTTTGGCAGTAAATTGTCGGATTATTATTATGTTGTCAGTCTCTCGCTCGTAGGAAAAACTTGAGATAAAGAAAACCAAATTGTATGGAAAAAGTTTACTTCTAACTTTTTCCATACAATTTGGTTTTCTTTCAAATAAAAAATCAAATTACGACTTCCTTTTGTGACCGGAGAATTTACTGAACTTTTTAATTTCCTACAGTAACAGTCATCATTTTTGCCCAGATCCCATGTTACTTGAGGTCGGCGCAACATGTTTTCTTCCTCCATTCCATTCTGTCACTGGCGCCACTTTCAAACTTCGTCTAATATACTCATTTCTCACCTTACCTATCCACTTGTCACTGGTGGTCCAGTCTGGCCACACATCCATCTTAACATTCTCATCTCCGCTACATGCAATCTTTTTTCATCCATCTTGTTCACTGCATCGGCAATAATCGGCATGGCACAACATTCCGATCCGTACAGTACGGCAGGTCTTATCACGGACTTGTAGATTCTTGATGGCCATCCGTGGGTCACAAGTTGTTCCAATGACCTGTCGCAAAAATCTTTATATTTTAAGAAAATAAATATTATTGGAACAAAGAACCTATCCCAACGTAAAGAAATTCCCCTCTCTGGTGACAAGACGAGAATTTTTTAATTAGCAGAAAAGGCAAATACCTAATTGCTTGTATAAGTAATGGAATGAAATAATTGAGCATATGGGCATTGTAAGTAGTAGGTAAGTACGCGTGCGTGCTAAGTCAAGGAGTAAACAATGTATCACAAACTAAATACGGTTACGGAAAACACCATGGAAATCCACACAGCGCAATACATTTTAGACTATTGGAATGTGACGGTGGGTTGTCCTGTGACAATTTTTGCCTTTGCCCTAGCGGCCGAATGTTCAAGTTTACGTATGTTTTTGCTCTTTGCTAAAATACTATAATAATTCAAATCTGAACTCATTTTGCAAACAAAAGTGCACAAAGTGATTGACTATTCTACTTACAAGTGTAATTTTGTCTAAAAGTACTAATAAGTGTTAGTTTCGAACGATTTTTTGGTGTGAACCGTTTGAAATTCTAAATCTGGACAAGTCACACGGCGAGTGAGTGACAAGACATTTTACGCGCAGTGCATGCGACCGTCACGGTTACGCGGACCGCGTAAGTGTCATATCTGCGCGCGGCTACGCTCGGTGACGTATGCGAGCGCTCGCGCCAAAGACTAAGTAACGAAGACGGCGCATTACTTCCTACCTAATTCACACTGCCTCAGAGAGGACGACTTTTTTGTTTTTGTTTTCCTATTTATTTTTCGCCTGATTTTACATTATTAATCTTTTGTTCTGTACAACGTTAATTGCCCCCGCTCACTTGATTCACGCGTGACTTGGATATGCCTAGGATGCATCATACACCGCCTACATCCCCGAAAATGGGGGGACCAGGACAATCGCAATCTGTTCCTGACATAGCATCGGCTTCTAGTTGCAAGGAGCCTGATGATAACGTTACATTCAGGGGCAAGCGGCCACGCATCGACGACTCACCCAACAACCCCGCTATCCACAACTCATGTGCATGTCGTGAATTGAAGAGTGAAATACTAGAAATGTTGGCTTCCTGGAAGGCCGACTTCGATCTTAAGTTGTTGGCATGGAAAACTGAGCAGGACAAAATGCTAGCCGCCTTGGTTAAAGATGTCTCTCAAATTAAAAACCAATGCGCGACAATCCGAAAAACCACAACGGAGCTCGAGGCTAAAACTAGCATAGCTACTCCTCAAGTGAAAACGAGTGGGAAAGATACCATTACACATGGGCAACAAAAATATCCCCGCTCGTACACTGAAGTTACTCAACGTCGTGCTGCTACACCAAAAGTAAGTGGAAAGGTCACCGATCCCTTGGAGATCGCGTCTAAAGGGACGGAGGATGTTGATCGGGAAAATCCCGAGGCAAGTCTGCGGGATTGTTCGAAATCCCATGTCGTCGTGCCGGTGGCTGCCGCTGTTATTGACATCTCGATGGGCGACACAGAAAAAGATGGTTGGACGGAAGTTCGACACAGACGTTCACAACGTTCACTCAGTAATGTGTTGCGTGGAACAGCAGCGCCTGGCACCACCAATCTAGAAGCCTCTGAAAGATGGAGATACCTGCACCTCTTCTACGTTAAGCAAGGCACATCTGATAGTCAGGTACGTGATCACCTAATTACCATTTGCGGAACAGATATTTGCACGGTAGAAGTCCTCAAATCCCGTGGTAAATACGCATCGTTCAAGCTGGGTGTGCCCTCAAAATTGGCTGATCAAGTTGTGGCTCCTGAAAATTGGGCAGAGGATATTTGCGTCAAACCATGGCGCCGTAATTTTCGGGCCCGAAGCGATGAGACCCAATAAGCCCTATTGCGTACTTGCCGCTCCCGCCTCTCGTGGTTGTGCTGATCGTAACGTCTATCTGCGCTTACTATACCAGAATGTGCGTGGGCTCAAAACCAAGCTACCCACATGGAGGTCCAGCTTATTACTGTCTGAGCATGATTTGATTGCCGTAACCGAGACAAACCTGGACAATTCAGTGGAGGATTCAGAAATATCGGCTGGAGGTTGGCGTACTCTTCGGCGAGACAGAGTGACCACGGGTGGTGGTGTGCTGCTTGCTGCGAGGCCTGGGGTTACCGTGAATAGGCTACATGAACTTGAGACGGCCTGCGGCGAAGATTTGTGGGCTAAGATCACAATTTATGGCCTGAATATATATGTGTGTGTTGTTTACGTCAAACCTAGTGCAACTGACGATGATTACCTGGCGTGGTTTTGCAAGGTCGAGGACATTATTCATAGTTTGAAGGGAACTATTATTATTTTAGGTGACCTTAACCTAAAAAGTGCGTCAGTAAATGTTAATAATTACTACTGTTATTTTCTTAGCTTTTGTAGTCTGGTAGAGATGAATGAGGTGATGAATATGCGTGGCAGTAAGTTAGATGTAGTGTTGGCTCGGGAGGACGCTGCTGTTAACTGTGAGTATGTCGAGGGTACGGAACTGGTTCCGATTGATATGTATCACCCTCCGTTAGATATTGCTGTTACCATCCCAAGGCATAAGGTACATGAAAAACTTGACCCTAGTAATATTGACCGTAGTAAGGATTGGAACTTTTGTAAAGGTGACTACACATTATTGTTCGATCTTGTTCGCTCTGCTCCATGGCAAGACGTTTTTCGCTGCAATGACGCGTCCACCGCTGCTTGTAACTTTTATAATCTAATGTACGATATATTTGATTCCTCTATTCCAAAGAAGACGAGAAGGACCTCTGGTAATAGGCGGTACCCAGTCTGGTTTACTAGAGATATCATAAGCGATACTCGACATAAGTCAAAACTCCATAATAAATGGAAACAATCCCGATGTGATGCTACATATGCTCAGTTTAGCGCACTGCGGTCGGAATTAAAAGTGAGAACCGAGGAGGCATACAGACTGCATTGTTCTAATGTGGAAAACAGCCTAGGCAAAAATCCAAAACTGTTCTGGCAGCACATTTCAAGCCTGCGATCTAAGGGTGGGTTTGAGCCGAACGTTGTGCTTGATGGTAAGGTCTATTCAGGTGTCAAAGCTGCTGAGGCATTTGCTGAATATTTTTCCAGTGTATTTCTGCCGGACACACCAGAATTGAACCCGATTTCAAACACGGTGAATAGTGAGGGAGGTAATTTTCCCCTTCCCGTTTTAGTCCCTCCGGACGTGGTTAGGGGTATTTCTAAACTCAAACCCTGCAGTTCGGTTGGCCCAGATAACATGCCTGCATATATCGTTAAGGGATGTAACAGTATATTGGCAGCTCCTTTATGTCATGTTTTTAATCTAGCTCTTCAGTCAGGCGTGTATCCGGAGCTGTGGAAGACTTCACGTGTTACTCCCATCCCTAAAACCAGTGACAAGACATCTGTCGAGGAACACAGACCCATCGCTATTTTATCGACCATTGCAAAGGTCTTTGAACATATACTTCACACTATTATCTGTAAACAAACCAATATGTACCTTTCTGATGCTCAACATGGTTTTCGACCTGGTCGCTCCGTGAACTCAAACCTACTGATTCATGTTGACTTCATATCCAGTAACCTGGAATCCGGTGGGCAGGTCGACACTCTGTATTTTGATTTCCGGAAAGCGTTCGACAAAGTGGACAACGATGTGCTTTTGGCAAAGTTAGGGGCTATGGGCTTCTCATCCGGCCTTCTTAACTTCTTCGCCGACTACCTACGGGATCGCAAACAGTTCGTCCGGCATGGCTGCTTTGAGTCGAAGTCTTATTACACTCGCTCGGGCGTGAGTCAGGGATCCATATTGGGGCCGCCTCTGTTTCTGATCATGATCAATGACCTAATTAGTAAGATTCGATTCGCAAAATGTCTACTATATGCCGACGATCTAAAACTAGCTGCGCAAATCAGAACAGAGGTGGATTGCGAACTCCTACAAAAAGATATCGATACAGTCTATGAGTGGAGCATTGCGAACAAGTTGTTGTTTAATGTTAGTAAATGCAGCGCTATGACTTATGGTCGAGGGTTGAAACCAATAAAATATGATTATAATTTGGGGGGTACAGTGATCACTCGTGTCACCAGCGTTAAGGACTTAGGAGTGACTTTCGACCGCAGTCTGACATTTAGAGACCACGTGTCTGCCCTTGCAAAGGAATCCTTCAGGCGCCTGGGATTTGTCTTGAGGAACGCTCGTGACTTTCGCAATCCCAGTATTATTAAGCTTTTATACACCACTTTGGTTCGGAGCAAACTCGAGTCCAGCGCCTGTGTCTGGCATCCACATACTGCGTCTCAGACACTGATGCTTGAGAAAGTTCAGAAAACCTTCCTGAGATTTTTGTATCAAAGGCTGTACCACTTCTTTCCATTCATGTACCCAACGAATTATCTTCTAGGGGTATTGGGATTTAATTCGTTGGAGGTAAGAAGGGGCTTTGATCAGCTCACGATTGCCTGTAAAACCCTAAGCGGTCGTACTGACTGCCCTGAGCTCCACGGACTTTTCTGCCGCCTGTTTGTGCCCGACAAATACCTTGGGCACCGTCAAAGCCGCCGTCATAATCTGTTTGCACTACCGCTATCTAGATCTGTTGCTAGGGCCCAATCCCCAGTATGTCGAACCCTAAGGATGCTAAACGCCCTCCTGACTGCCGACCCTGAATGTGATGTGTTTGCTGATGAATGGAAGAAAATAATGCGTGCTTGTCTGGTGTTCTGTGAGAGACAGTATGTGAGGGTGTCCACTGTTACATGCTAATTTATGTTAATGTGTTATGTATTTAATTTATTCAATCATTTACTCCAATAATTATTAATAATTTTATCCACGAACTGTTTAACTTTGAATTTAATTTTTGTACTGTATGTTATTTTAATGCTTATATTATTTTAATTTTTATAATTCTATGTTAATTAATGTAATTGGACCTGTGCCGTTTTAATTAACTATAAATAAATAAATAAATAAATAAATAATTAATTGTGTCATTTCATAGCTAAAACGTTGTTACGAAGAACTGAATATGATTTAGGTACCTAGGTAGGCACATATTCCATTTATTATGTTAATTTAAATATGAATTAGGGAGACACTAGAAGTTACTTTGCTAGATCGAGATTCCTTTTAGGGTAACGTACCCGAAGGTGCCCAACAGGACCCTATTACTAAGCCCCCGCTGTCCGTTTGTTAGACAGCTGGCTGCATCTTTTTAAACCACTTGAAATGTTCACAGAGTATGTTATTGTGGCCGCGAAAACAACACGTAATAAAAATAAAATAAAAACACAAGAACCATATTTTTCGAACAAGAAATATGTTAATTGGCGTTTTTTGCTAGATCTTTATGTAGGTATCTACCTATAATGTACGGTGGTACGGAAGACGGAATCCTTTGTGAGAGTCCGACTCGGACTTGGCTGGTATTTTTCCACGAAACTAATAAACATCAGGCTGGCATGGTCCGTGGGCGTGGTCATCACAGTAGTAGGTACCAAACATTACGGTTTGATATTTAGGGTTTGACCTCTGCCAATATTCAATGGGTTAGCGGTATTGCTACTCCATATTTTAATACTAGGTACTTAAAAACTCTTGTAGGCTGTAGGTAACCTGTAAAAGTATGAAAACGGATATCCAAAGGACCTCCTTTAGATATCCGTTTTCATACTTTTACTGGGTCCACCTGGGCCCAGTTTTGAAATAAGCAAAAAAAATCCCAAATTAGCACGTTGTTGGACCAGATGCCATTCATATGTTCTATTTTACCAATACATCTCTTTCAATGTCTGCTTACATTTGAAAGGCGGTTTCCTTTGTCGAGGATCACATGTTTGGCACCAGCAATAGACAAACAAAAATATTTTGCAGACTGAAAACCGCAAGTTAAACTGAGGTTAATGACGTCTATTCTTAGAAAGTCGTATACGTTGAAACGAGCATGTACTCATGTCGGTACGTATTGCGGAGGTGTGGCGCGCACGCGCATGCATCGTAACACGCAACCATGTGCAATCTGTATGTACCTAGGTAGATACCTATACCGACATGCTCGTTCATAGGTCGATACGCGCAAGCCTCCGCGGTATGCGAATAGACTGCTTCAATCCAATAGCCTATTGCATCAGCATTTTTTTGTTTGTTAATGATAACATTTCAAAGGATTAGGATATCATACTAGTAATCAGGAACAAAAATTTGCACACTCACAATTTCTAAGTCTGAAGTCTGAATAAAAACAGCAAGTTAGGTAAGTATGTCGTACTTATCATAAATAGTGCTTAGTTCCTCTTATCAGGTTAATTATGAAACAAAAAACCACACTGATACGAACATGCCTATTGTACACACCCACACACCGCTTCACACCAGTTGATTGCCACCATACTTATTGTAATTTATTTGCCCGAAAGTCACTATAAAGGAAAGAAACATATTTTTTTCGTCTCTGACGCATACTACCGCTGCGGGTGGCAGCTGCTGATTGGCTGGCACAACCAAGCCCCCCCGACGTCACACGATATCTGTCACGCAGGCATAGCTCGTGACCATGGTTTCATATCGCTACACTAAACTACACTCATTGTGAAAATTACAGAAAATGTAGCTTGAGGTGGAACTATTGTTGCACGAATACGATTTCGTGAGTTTCAATGCCATGTAATACACGTGCCGCGTCGCCATTGCAGGTGAAGAAGCTAATAATTGCTTTTGCTTTTATCAAAATATTATAATACCAAAACATTCACCCAGATTATTAAAATTCAAGTTAACTGAAACTACTATTGAATGATACATTTAAAAAAAGTAAGCGAAATTGTAAAATAATTTCAGACCTGAAATCATGAAGCAATCTTTTCTGACCTCTTTTAACAGTAGTTTAACAAAGACTACTTTATAGTTCTACTATACAAGGATTTATTTGGCAAACGAACGAACGACAGTGGCCAGTGACTCGACTCATTAGGCTCACATGACTTGATTGCTAGAGCTGCGAGTAGAGCGTCATCCGAGAAACATGATGCTAAACACGTGGGTGTGGCCCGATCTGTCCTTGAAGTCTTATTAATGTCGATATTGTAACTTTCTAGTCACAATGGTGCTAGAATCTATAAGTGCACTCTTACTAAATCTGAATGGCTAGAATATAATTGTTTAATATCAAGGTATTTTATGGTAGGAAAAGATGAATTAAATGGACATCGGTGCCCGGAAAACATTCAAGATAGAAAGAAATAAACCTAGGTAGTTGCAAAATGTGAAAGAAACAGTTTCATGGCACAACTTGGAGACGTTGCCAAAAGTGGACGGTTGGCGGCAGTAGACAATTTTGATACATAATGAAAACAAAGTAACAAAGATACAAGCGTAGTTTTAATTACCCCGTAAAACCAATTATAGTACTTAAAGGACACATCTATTCACAGTAGGTTGATAGGAAGAATTATGGCTAATTTAAGGAAACTGACATTAAAATGGTCCACACTTAAACAAGGCAATAATGATTAACACGAGTAGGTAATTCAAATGTATTAATTAGTACTATACCAGCAAATATCCAAATCATGTTCTGTGCACCTACCTACTCTGACTTTTTATAGAGAATTTACGTTGAAATTAATTCACGAATTAACCGGATATGAATTAATTTTTTGCATGTTTTTGTTACAGATTCGCTTTGTAACCATGATTTTCTACTTTCAGGCAGTATCACTATCTGGTGACGTTGCTTAACTCAAACATTGCTTATTGTGTCAATATTCTCGTCCTCCTTAAACTCTTGGTATGGTGGTATCTATTTGCTTTTTTTTAATTAAACCAAAACTGGGTACAGGCTTGCGTTTATTTCCTTTTTATGTAACACCAAACGCATTTTGACACCATTTATATTTTTTTTATCCTTGAATCTTCAAGGTGGATTTCTGTGATAAATTAAACACTTATGTTATATAAGTACCTACCTAGGTAAATGTTTAAATATTTCAATCTTATCTACTTCATTAAAAAATTTGCTATTCAAATATTGGTAAGTATTAGTGCCTATTTAATAATTCTACCCACTTTCTTTTATTCGTAAGTTAGATCTCTTAATACAAATAAGTGACAAATTAACTGATAGTTACGCCGATTACGTTAGAAAACCATTCCAATTCTGCATAAAATCGTCAATAAATTAATGTGTGTGACAGATGTGACGGTGCTCACGCACAACCACTGGAACGAGGGTCAATTGGATCGAGAGGTTCACGAAAACTTGATAGACAATAACGAAGATATATTGGAGACCGTCAGACGATCTGCGTCAACTTTGTTGATGGTTGACGTCACCAATTCTTCAAACGCCTTGTGCATTGAGGGCATAGAAGGTTAAAAAAACAAGCTGAAAATGTCAGGCATGGAGGATTTTTAACGACCAAGACACCTACAGAACGAGGTCGTCATACTTATTCATTTTAGTACTTACCTATACCTACCTACTCATATTTGATATTTGGTATGTATGGCTGCGACTAGTCGTATTAAATGTCTATAGCATAAAGAAAAAAAGACTACCGGCAGTAGTGAATTAAAACGTGACAAACCATTAGTAAAATCAGCCAAAACTCCAGCTAATAAATGTTTAACTAAATGAACGTGTATGACGGTTGATAAAAAATGTTTTTACTTCGAATGAGGCAATCACTTTATGGCCTCGAAACTGAATACAGACAAGCCTTCAGGCACACACACATCGATAAATGAAGGCGTGTTCGTGTACAGTACATGCACGTAACTCGAAATAGTTATGCGGGAAACGCTCACTAGGTTATTCGTTAGTGGTTGTGCGATAGGGTTATCATCGTTTTCAAGAGTGTTAATAATATTACGTCCGAAAAAACGTTATCTACTTGTGGTTTTTATGTTGTACTCGGCGCAGGCAATCCAACAAGGTCAATACCATAATATAGCAACTAGGTTAGCACTTTTTTTGCATAAAACTGGTTGTTTCTAAACATTTTTTTTCAAACAATGAATTCATAAAAGCTAAAGCTCGCGACGCTCTGGAGGTAAGTAATGATGCTCTTAGTTCTGCTTAGGTAGCATGAAATTTCGGATGTTAAACAAAATGGTCCAGCAACCCTAGTCCATGAGCAAAAATGCGATTAATTCGAAAAGGCGCCAACCGACACGTACGTAAGTCAGTCACCTGACCGGCTCAACTACCCAACCTCCGGGTCCGAAAAGTCAGTAATGGTTTCATTAATCATTAAAAAGAGGTTTTTATTACAAAGACCCAAGACTTAAAATGTAACGACTTGATTCGTGGCGATTGTGTAGCATAAAAAACCATTAGGTATAAATATTTTCCAGTATGCCTAGGTCTTAAACGCCATAGAACATACGAATTTGAAGAATAATGGACTTTGAGATGTGAAGTATTAGCATGATTTTGGGATTTATTAGAATATTAATAGAGTTTAAAGTGTTGAACCTTGAGCTCGGTGCAAACCGGTACAGTCTGTGACGTAGAAGCCACACCGCTTTTGAAAGTGACCGACGAACTGAACGAATGATGATAAGCACGAGGGACATGATATTATTTGTTTATCAAGTAAATAGGAAGATTTTTCTTCATCATAATAGATAAATAATTTTCATTAGCCGTGAAACAGAAAATGATGTAGGTACTTTTCACAAGTGTTGGACTACAAATAGTTAGGTACCTATTAAAACAATTTCACTCTATTGCAACTTGCAAAACATTGTCCGTACACCTGTTGTAAGTATGTATTATTACGTGTACAATACTACCATAATCATATTATTTACCTTCTTGATATTTATCGTGTTATTATTCATTTATTTTCTTTTGTTAGGACAATACAGTGGCTTCTTTTAATTAACACCTTTGAACAAATTAAACTTTTTATTATTCTTTTATTTTTTTAAAGGATACGGTTAGGTACGGTAGTATATCTGACAACTGAAATTTTTTGAAGTAACTAAGTAGGTACTTAGGTATCAATTACAATGGTGGGTTACAATAAATTGTATTATATTCTAATAATACTAATTTTTCTAACATAACTATAGCTACTGCATAAAGTTATTTTAATAGTTAGGTACAATGGCCGACCACACTTATTTTTAAGGTTCATAAAATAAGTTACATTAGATACCATGCATGACTTGCTCCAATGTCTTACAGTCAATTACATCATCTAGGTACTTACTTAATTTAGTACTAATAACTTATGTACCTACATAAAGGTACCTACGTAAACTGTTATTGGGCACATATTGATTTTGCAAGTATCTGGTAATGGTTACTTACATACAAATACGTTTTGTCATGTATTAGCTAATAGTTTCAACAAACCAATTGACCACGAAGTGTCATGAATACCGGACTGGAAGCGGACTAACCTGGATTTAAGTGGTTTCTTTATAATAAGTTTGCCTTTTTACTTTATGTCAATTACTAATTTTATGGCTAAGCAAGGTCGACATTGGTCCGGGAGTACAATGTTAGGGCGATTGAAATTCCTAAAATAACATAAAAAGAACTACGAACCTAAATAGTGTGTTTTAAAAATGATTTGAAAAAACTACAATTTGACCCCGACGTGATTTGAACACGCAACCTTCTGATCTGGAGTCAGACGCGCTACCGTTGCGCCACGGAGTCGTTGAGATAGAACGTGAAATAAAGCAGTATGTATCTCCTCGTGAAGTTTTAAAAAAAAATTTACAAATCTATGTACAACAAATAGTAACTTAATATTCAATTAAAAGTAGTAATGTAGCATAAAAAGATTACTTAGCATTTTAGTAACATTAAGTACTCTCAAACTATTAAACTTACTACAAACGCTCCATTAAAGCGACATCTACTGTATGAAAATGTGAACAGTTTGAAACAATATTTATTGTTAAGATAGATGGCGCTGTTACTTAACTTAACCCATGTTTTCTCAGGGTAATGTATTGTTATCATGTGTGACACACGGAATTTTAATTGTATCAAAAGAAAATCTTTGCAGCTCAATAAATTGGTAACGAAATAAGTTTTCATCGACGGTAAACGCGACATTATCTAAGTATTTATATGAATGTATTTTCTAAACCACACAGTTTAAAAAATATTTATCATTAAATATTTGATGTTATCTGATGTGGGATGACCTCAATAAAATTGATTCAACAAATTAATACAGTCACATCAAAGCTGCAAGGATATTTAAAATTACTTTTAGCTTTTTGTATGAATATGAATTGTATAATTATTATTGTGATACATTTATTAATGTATAGGTATATAAAAAATAACAAATGATTATTAAATTCAAACATTTATGCTAAGCCCCTGTGGCCTAATGGATAAGGCATCGGCCTCCTAAGCCGGGGATTGTGGGTTCGAGTCCCACCAGGGGTACAAAATCTCTTTTGATTTTTAATAATTTTTAATAAAAGGAATTTTACTTTTCGGTTTTTATTTGTAAAAAAATAGTAGTACAATGCTAACAAAAAGTAATTTAACAAAAGGTTTTGTATTCATCGCGGCGCCTCGCAATGGTAAGCATCGTAGCCCTCCATGCCTTATGTAGTACCCGACTTGATGTGGAAGGCGGCAGTCATTATCTGTAGATAAAGAAGTACCTCTCAGTAACCTTCTATTAAATATATTGTATTTTAGTTCTAATTAAGGTAATCGTTATTTAGATTTTTTAGCACCAGTATGCTAAAATAATTCATGAGGTACAAGAAATAAACTACTAATATTTTTATTTTTATCTTATCAACGTGATAATTTTATAGTGACGTCTTCGTGCATGCTGAAAATTTAGTTTGATAACCGAGCCATTATTTAGCCGGCAATTGCAACGGCGCCGTGGCTTAGTTGGTTAAAGCGCCTGTCTAGTAAACAGGAGATCGGGGGTTCGAATCCCCCCGGGGCCTACAGATGGTTAATAATTTTTGGTATTTTTTAACTTGAATATTTCAGGATTTGATTAGAAGTTTCGAACACCCATTATTAAAACAGTATTAAATCATTCTTAAACCCGCAACATCGTGATAATAAATTAATAGTACACATATTGTAGTTAGCAATATAATCATTAATCTATACTTATGTTATAAATGTTAAAGTAAGGTTTATTTGTTGTTCTGGGGTACCTATAATTTTCATATTATGATAACGTTTCATTGAAATGTAATCGATCGATATTTGTTTTCTCATGTGACACCATAAATAAGTTTGGTAGAGTTTGGTTGTCGAACAGTTGACGTGCACTCCACGCGCAGCTTACACGCAGTTCAAAGATTACAAGAATACCGTTTATCACTCTAACTTGAACTTAACTGCAACTGCACTACAACTTCATTGGCGCGTCATAAAATTACGTGAATTAGCCCTCTGTTATGCTTTTACGGCTAAACTCGTGAACCAATTTTGAAAAAAAAAAAATTGTATAGACTGCTCGAGAAAGTATTTAAACTACTTTTAAATATACGACAACCAACATTCACATGGACGTAGTGGCGGGCAACAGCAAAAGCTGGTTATTATATAAGAGTAATGCATTAGCTATTACAATTATGATGTTTAACCTGTGGTATGGAATATTCCCGCTCATAAATTGTATAATTGATATTACATGTGTCGTAATCACAATGTATGCTAAAGTGAATGTAAGTTAGGCTCAAGGCTCTCTCCAAAAATATATTTCGAATTTTAAATGCATTATATATAGCTAGCCGATTTTAGCAATGATGATTAAAAATAACATGACATTTATACAATAAGTTAAATAAACCAAAAATGTACCTAGCGTTTCTTTTACGTATCCGAATTTGTATGACATTTAAAATATGTATAAAAACTTTTTTATTTGGTATGTGTTTTTTTTTGTATCCATGGACGACGTAGTATTACTGGTTAAAAGGAACGAATGTCGTTAATTAAAATACTGTACCTATATTACGTGTTGCCTGCGACTTCATCCCAGTGAATGTCGATTATCGCGGATACTAACGAAGTCGCGGATTAAAAAATAGCCTACAGTCTTTCTTGGACTTCAAGCTTATTCTATACCAGACTTCATCAAAATCAGTAGTTTAGCTGAAGAAACAAACTTTTCGCATTTATAATATTAGTATGGTATGGACCATTGCGTGGTGATCAATGCTCGTGCCTTCTCTATATGAGAAGAGGCCTTTGCCCTGCAATGGGACAATTATAGGCTTATTTTTTTTATGGGCCAAGAGTACACGATATAGTGTTATAAACAGTATATTTACTAGGTATAAATATCTTACTTGCGCATAGATTGCCGGTAGAGGTAGCAGTGACGGTGAAATACGCAGGTGGACAGAAGTCAGGCGAAGGGCAGGGGTCCGTCATGTTGAAGATATGAAGGCCTCGCTCCAGGATGACCTGGCAGCTGTGAGAAGACTCCGCCCCGCGCCACATACACACCAACAGCTGGCCTTGACCGTCATTACGAACCTGGGGGAATGAGTAGACCCTTAGTATTATGAAATTGAATTTGCTGTCTAATGCTAACGTATTTTTACCTAACTTAAAAAAGGAGGTTATCAATTCGACACGTATGTATGTAATATTATTGGAACTGCTCTAATATTCACCTATGATAATCAAACAAACATATAAAATTGTATACTTAGGTGTTTGTATGTATGTATGTCTACGCATTTGTCCGCAACTATTAATGGGATTGTGTATTTATTTTAACCTAGGGAATAGTGCAAGTTTCATCAAAGTGGTCAGTGGTCAGTGGCGTAGCGTAGTAGGGCGAGCTACGGATGTGGTGTCAATCTCGAAGCCGTGGTTAAATTCTAAAAATGGTCGAAACCAATGGCCTCACGTTACAAATCCGAAGCGCGAACTAAAAAATACAGGAAATAACGTGCGGAAGATGAAACACATTTGTTGGTTGGATTATTTAGTGTTATCGTTTCTTAATGGATTTTAATAACAAGAAGTACCTACTAAAAAACGGAAATTAAAAAACTTGTTTTCAAAATAAAGTGATAAATAAAGCACAGAACACATGACTAGTTTCAGAAGTTAGCGGCTTTTGTTATGTTTGTTGTCTTGTATTGCCACCGACTTCCGAAACTAAAGTCACAATTTTTTTTTTGTTTTTGAAGACGTTTATTGTATTATGTAAATGACGGAGTAGGTTTTGATATCCTTTAAACAGGCATAGCGCTCAAATATAAACGAATGTTTGAAGTTTTGCTATTTATACAAGCTATTTATATGTTAAATAAAATATAGCAAGAAAACGAAACAGCAGCAACTACAAGAGGCAATAATAACTTTTAACTATAAGCATAGTTAACGCAACATTCCTCTTGGAAACCATGGAATGCATATAATTCCACTTTTGTAACGAGTTACTCAAACAGGCTAGTTAAAAATACTATTCTACGCGGACCAAAATAGATCGTAGACCGACAACCGGTCGCCGACTTTTTGCCGCGCGTGTAGTCCTAAGCTGTGTTTACAACATAGCAAGATAAGCAAGTAGGTAGGTTACTACACTAGTTTGCTAGGAAAACGAGCTTCTAATATTCCAATTTAATTATTTACTATTAGGCCCATGAAACAGTCAACGACCTTCTTTATCTAACAAAAGGAAAATGGAAGACTTATTTACATAATAAACATAATTATTTATACCTGAACGCGTATTAAAGACTGCAGCCTCAAATAAAAGGGGTGAATTCGATAAAACATGGGTCGGTTTGGCAGAGCAAAGTCTTCGTATTCGACTTGGTAGAACACAGTCTTGTTAAAAGGACACTGGACGCCTAACAGCCTCTGCGGAATGTTGCTTTTGACTAGATACGTATCTACAGTGTCTATCACATCTTGTACACTCGTCGAAGTTGTCTGAAATATAAAAAATCTGAATTAATTATAAAAACATAATATAATGTACCTACTTGTATCGACAGAGATGTGTAGTTACTGAAAAAATACGGCAACTATTTTCCGTCTTTATTCTCTGTTGAGTATTATGATATACTTATACAAGAATACAAGATACACATTTTAAAACTATCTTAAAATCTAGGTACTAGAAGCAGTGTATACGGTAAGTAGCTGTTTATGTCATACTTTTCCTCCACTAAAGTTACAATTGTTGATGACGGAAATACTTAAAACTTTAAGATGACCTTTGATTTTGATTACTAAGTTATTTCAAGTTTCGTATAAATATTCAAAGGAAACCTAAATATACATAGTTGCTACTTATTAAGTTAACTAAAATGTCAAACTGTCGGCTGACATTATAAAAGTAAACAAGCAGCATCACATAAATATTGGAATGTGGTTTAGTTTTGCCAGGATCAACGTTCCTTCTATACGCACGCCACCAGATAACCAATTAACGACCTTAATTACATATTAATGTGTAGATTGGCGCTTCAGTAGGTAGGTACTTGGACAGTAATTTAAGTCCATGTAGTACTGCAATATTATTCTCGCTTGAGCAAGTGCAACGAAACGCACTTTTATGTTATGTTTTAAATACATAATTATATGTATTTATCCACCCCAACTGTCCTTTGATTTTAATAAGATCACTTGCGATTGTTTAAGGATTGTGTCTTTTTAACGGACAGTTAGCTCATAGAGGGTACCATGAAATCGGACGAAACATAGGATGCTCAGAAGGAGAAAGGGTAAGTATTTTTCCCAGCAATGGCAGTACCTAATTGGGACAAAAATTAGGTTAATAAAAAAATGATAACCCTCCTTCTGACGCGAGTAAAGTAGACAAAACTTACATGTAAAAAAAGTTCCGAGTAGTCTAAATACTCATTATTGATGTTCTGGAAATCTGATAAATCTTCCGCTACGTAGGTGAAGTAGACGTCGAAGTAGGTAGTTCTGAGTGACGTCATCAGTTCCCTGGCGCGTTCCATCTCGGATCCGGACGGTCGGTCGCTGGGGCTTACTATGAGAACCACAGTACTAAGGCCTGCGCTTACGTTATTTGCTATGTCTATTAGTGAACTGTTAAGCGAATGCTGTAGAATCGTGGACAAGACCGTTGGAAGGTTGAGGCGATTTGGCCCTAAAAGCAAACAGAAAAATTGTTGAGTATAAGCCAAAATCCCAAAATCGATTCGACACTAGATGCTAATGTGTGTAAAATTATCATGGTGCGATGTTATGACCAATATGTCTAGCTGCTTATGTCTTACAAATTGTTTCATTAGCCCTGTGTTTCCCACTGCTGGGCAAAGGCCTCCCCCGAGTCTTTCCAGGTATTCTTTTCTTCCGCCGCCTCGAACCAGCCCTCGCAGTACGCGTCTAGATCATTTCGCCACCTTTTCTGGGCCGTCCTCGTCTTACAAATAATGATTTTAAATCATTTTTGTAGAAATAACGAACCGGATTTTAAATCCTCTTTTTTTAAGTAAGGTTAACTAGGAAACCTAGAAATAACATGTCTAAAGTTTGTTTTTAGCTTCAATATTTTGCCGCAACAAAAATTTAATTGAAAACCTTGAAGGACAGTGCTAATTAGGCTTTCCGCGAACGTTTATTACGATAAAAAAGAACGCTTTGCTAAGCACGTACCTATACGTTTACCAAGAACATTACACAAGCAAAAAATTGTTAGGTATAATGAAAGGAATTTTATTATCTCACTTGAAATAGAGTCAATAAATCTGTCCTGTGAAGAACTGAAACTGTAGCTACAGAAGTTCTGTGTAGGGTAGGCATCTTATTTTACTTATACAGTCAATATTGAATGAGAAGGTTACTAGGCTTATTAAATGGGAATGTTGTGTGAACACTTACATTCGTCAGTAAAGTTTTTAATGTAGGAGTACATTGTGGTGAGGTTATATGAAGGAGGAGCGATCCAATCTCCCGTGTTGCCATGTAGGAGAGATATTGATCCTCGTTGCATATTTATCTCGAATGATCCGCCGATCCATCTGATGACAATGGAAGTGGAATAATATTTATACTTATACTTTTAAATTAGAATATCATTGACTTTTAATCTATATGTATACTAATATTATAAAGCTGAAGAGTTTGTTTGTTTGTTTGGTTGAACGCGCTAAACTCAGGATCTACTGGTTTGAATTGAAAAATTCTTACCATGCGAGGCCGAGTCGGGTCGCTAGTATAATATAATTGATTATACCATTGAAAGTAAGTTTGTTCAGTTTTCGCGGATAAAGTAATAAACCGATTTTGATGAAATTTGGTACTGACTAAGCCTGAACGCCAAGAAATGAAAAGGCTAATTTTTTAATCCGTGATTTTGCCTGCATTCGTGATAAGTATAACTGACATTTAAGCGGACGAAGTCGCGGGCAAAATCTAAGATAAATTTGTGAGTAATAGTCTTTGTGTTGGTGATTTTAAAGACAGTTTCAGGTACATAATGAGAATATAGACCAAGCGATGCAGTAGCTGGTTTGCATAGGTGCAACAGACTCATTAAACTGACTACCTTAGTTTATTTAAAGCTTGATAAGAATGTTGTGAACCCCTGTAGTAAAGCCAAAGGCGTAAGTATCTACCATAAATGTCTCAATCAACATTTTGTGTAGACTCTTTTGGAGAACTGCTTTTAATTCTATGATTTTTTTTAAACACTTATACTTATACAGAAATAGGATGTACTTATTTAAAATTAGTCGGCTTAAAAAAACCAGTGATATTTTCTAACAAAAAAAACAGAGTTAGTATCGCAATAAAAAACGTTTTCAAGACATTCAAAAAAATAATAACATACAAGCAATCCGCACGAGCCGCGAGGTCACACCAACCAACTTTATCTAATTTCCTGCTCAGGTTGCTTTTTTTTGCAATCCGCTTTTAAATATGTATGTATAATTAAATTCTGCATAATTACGTAACGCAAGGTCTTGTGTGAATGGCAGTTAGCGTTGTACTCACGACATGAATTGTTCGACGTCGTAGCCTTTCCATGACCCGTCCGTGGCGACAATCAAGTCTATGATCGGTGCGACGCCAACCACTTGACAATCTCGATGATTTCGCCGCATTATGATGGCTGAAACAACGTAACATCATCATTAATATCATTATCATCATCGTCATCGTACTCCCTCAAGTGATAAGCGGAGATGATGTTCAAGGACATTGCATAATTATTTATATTTAGGTTCCAGTGTAATAGGGAATAAGCCTATTGTTATTAACTGGGCACAAATTTAGACTACGAGCTGTTGAGAAAGTCGTAATGGAAAAACCTCGTAACACTTTGCTCAACCAATCCCGGGATTGAACCCAGAATGTTCAGCAGCTGTTGAAATGGCTGAAATTGAACGAAAGGCTTTTTTTAAATTAATAAATGATTACACTATTATAAGATTTGCGTAAATGACTCGCCCATAAAACAAAAAGAAAGACCTTAGCGTGTGTTGAGGTTGAGACGGACTGCATTCCAAAAGCAAGTGTGCAAAAAAAATACAGTTAGCGCGCAGACGGTTCACAAGAAATGCAAGTTTACATCGTCGCTCTATTAGTTGCTCTACAACTTTGGTACACTCTGAACCTTTTTTAAACGTTTCTCAACAAATCAACTCACTCTCTCGTATCATCTCAAGTTATAGAGGCGTTGAGTTAGGTATCGTTATTTGCGATGACCCAAACATTAGTCACTACCTACATTCAATAACTACTCTTGTAAACATAATTTTACCCGTAAAACCGATAGACTTTGCATTGAACAAACGTTTGTCCTAAACACTTACGAGCGTAATCCATGAAGGCAGTGACCGCAGCATCAGTTATTCTCTCCATTTCTTCAAGTGGTACATACACAGTGATTTGTCTCAGAGACAGTACATGAGCGAATCTAGACGTTTCCGTTAACAAATCGTTTTTATTCACAATGCTTGTGAAAAGATTTTGGCGGTTGCAAGCTTTTACTGTCGGATCGAATGATACTCCATCGTTAGAATAGTACATGTCTAAAATTTGAGACAGCCTGAGAGAACGTCTTTGTTCTATCCATTTTGGTACGTGATGCGCTAATATGAGACCTGAAATTGAATTAGATTTTTTGATGATTAGAACATTGAAAAGAAAAGAAGTTATAAAGAAGTATTTGACTTTTTTAAATATGGTTTTTTTTTAGTAACAATTAATGCTATTATTGTCAGCAGGGAAAGGTACTTATTTTTTTACGCTTACGCTTGACTGTTGAAATGACTCCTGGAGTCATATTGTCATTTTTTAACTGTTGTGTCTGCTAATTGGACAGCTGAGCTCTTAACTGCAACTTTGTCCGTTTTTTTTTTACAGATCCCCGACTTTTTGGTAATAGTATAGGGATAACGAAGCTCCATATAAGGCGATAAGCTAAGTATGTAAATTACTTATTACAGGGAATGTCTTTATTTCCATAAAACATGGTATTCATGGTGTTGGTGTTACAATATTTATAAAGTGCTTACATGTTTTTCCAGAATTGAACTTAGCATGCAAATCTTCCACATCTTCCACTTAGCACTAACATGCGCATTTCTTTTCCAGAAATTCTCTTAAACTTTTTTTTTTGTTTGTGATCTTGCAATCGGTTGTAAACCTTTAGCAGATTTTTTGTGCGGGTATTGACTGCTGAGGTTCATTCTTCCAGCGATAAATCTGCCTCCCAAAGTTATTTATACTTTATATAGTAAAGTACCATATGTGGTGGCGTTTCAGCCTTTTCATTGTTATTTGTTCACTTAGGGCTGTGGCTAAGGGCTAAGGTGTTGGTGTGTGACGTAATTCGGTGTTTGTATTCTGTGTTCTATTTCCTCTTTTACGATTCAGATTTGAAGGTGCTCATGTAGTTCTGATGTCTTTATAAACCAAGGAGCATTAGATATTGTTCTGAGAGCTTCATTTTGAAATCGCTGGAGAATTTGCACATTTAAGTTTCTTGCGGAGCCCCACAGCTCGACTCCGTATGTCCAGACAGGCTTTAATACTGCTTTATAGATGAGTACTTTATTTTCCAGCGACACGTGTGATGATCTTCCCAAAAGCCAGTTCAGTTTTCGGAGTCGGATGTTAAGCTCGTCCCGTTTTTTCTCTATGTGGTATCTCCACGTTTGTTTCCGGTCGAGATGTACGCCGAGGTACATAGCTGTTGTCCCGTGTGGGAATGTGTCGTTTCCGAGTTTAACAGGTGGAAAGTCACTTTTTCTGAGGATAAATGTCACATGCGTTGAATTGTTAGCGTTTGCTTTTATTTTCCATTCTCTCATCCACTCATAAACTTTGTCCAGGTGATTCTGTAGCATAAGTGAGGCCATATGAGAGGTTTTGTTGTTGCACAAAGCAACCGTCATCAGCGAAGGTGGCAGAGAGAATTTCTTCTGACGTTGGTAAGTCCACTGTGTATATAAGGTAGAGGGTCGGACCTAATACGGAGCCTTGGGGTACGCCAGTCTGTATATTGTAGAATTTCGAGTACGCGTCATTAATTTCTAATCGAAAAAATCTGTTTTCCAAGTAAGGCTTGAATAGTATGTTCATATTATGTGGTAGTTGTTTTTTTATTTTAAACAACAGGCCCTGATGCCAGTCCTTGTCAAACGCTTGCTTGCTTGCAATGTCCTATTCTGAATCCAAACTGATGTTTTGGTATAATGTTGTCGTCCTTGAGTATGTTAAGCCTTCGTGCAGCGACTTTCTCAAATAGTTTAGACATTACGTTTAACAATAGTTTAGGCAGAGGCTTATTGGCCTGTATGACGACACAAGGTGTGGTGGTTTTCCTAGCTTAGGGATCATGATGATTTCAGACACTTCCGAAATTTTTGGAAAATATCCTGTCCTCAGAATTCCATTAAAGAGCTGTGTTATAAAGACGATGCCTTTTCTTGGCAGCTGCCGTAGAATTTCGGCAGTTATAAGACAGTATTCAGGAGCTTTAAGTATTTGATTCGAGACTTTTTATAGTTCTCCAGATTTCGCAAGGTGAGCAGTACTTTAGTGGTAAACTAAGTTGTAGGTCAGTCTCCAGATACTTTTGAATCTTTTGATCGCTTGATGTGTCGCCGGAATTGGGAGTGAATACATCGGCCAAGAAAGATCCAAAGGCCTCGGCACGTTCGTCGTCCTTTCTTGCTCATGCATTATTTCCAAGCTGTAAAGGGGGCTGAGCAGTTTGTGGCGCTTTTTTGCTATGTTTCACGGTGTTGCAAAGCGAGTATTCGTTTTTAGCTGAAGCATCTAGATTTTCAAGTCTGTTTTTTAAGGTCTCATCCTCGATGTCTGTCAGATATTGCTTCAGATCTGCGGCCGCTTTATTAACCTTTCGTCTGTCAGAAGCATGACGACTGGTATGCCAAACTCTCCTGAGCCTTCTTTTTTCCAGAACCTTATTCCTTATTTCTTTGGAAATATTCTTGTATCCTAGTCTGATAGGTGTTGGTGTGCATTTCCAGGCAGCTGTCTGTATGAGGTTTGTGATGTTAGTAGCAGCTTCATCAATGTCATCGTTTGTTTTTAATGGTACTTTTAGGTCCACGAATGTCTCGATGTATTGTCTAAATTCAACCCAATCAGTTTTCGTATTGTAGAGCTTTTCATTGGGTGTTTTTTCTATTATTGTTGTGCTTATAGTGGCTATCAGAGGCGTGTGATCTGAACTGCTATCCAGGCAGCTTTCTGCACTTAGGTACATGTTAGAAAGTCCCTTATACACAAATAAGTCCAATAGGTCAGGAAGTTTATTGCAGTCTGTTGGCCAATATGAAGGCCATACTGGCTTTTTTTCAATTCTCTTCCTCTAGGTAATGTCAGTCGAGAACCCCAGTACACATTTTTGGCGTTCCAGCCCCCGCCACAAATGAATCTTTGGCCAAGTGTTCTGAAGAAGTCTGAAAACCTATCTTCCTTTAGCATATTATGTGCTCAGGGGGGCAATATATGGCGGATAGGGTTAGTGATTTCTGTTTGTCCTGAACCATTACCGTAGTCGCCTGAATTTGGTCGGTTTTATACTCCTCTAGAATGTCATGGTTGATGTGCTTCTTTATTATGAGTGCTGTTCCGGCGTGTGCAGTTCGGTCGGTATGAAACGTTGAGTATATACTGTAGTTTTTGAAGGAGCATAAATGATTGGATGTTAGGTGTGCTGCAGAAACGAGAAGTACATCAATATTATGTAGTGCAAGAAAGATCTCTAGGTCTTGTTAGTGTTTGATCAGTCCATTTATGTTCCAGGTCGCAACTTTGAGTGTAGCCATTTCATCGGACAAGTTTGCTGATTATTGTTGTGAGTAAGATCATCATTGTCGACATCTGGTCTAGTAGTTTGTCTAGCTTTTTAGCCTGTTGTGTTGTTAATTTGGGTTGGTTTTTACAGAGCATCCTTTGTAATTTGCAGGACGTGAGCCTTCACATAAAACGCACTTTTCTGGTGTGTTCCGATCTTTTTTTGGGCACTCAGATGTTTTATGAGCTTGTGCGCATTTCACACAGCGGTAGGGCATCATGCAGTAATTTTTCGAATGCCCTGGATATTGTTGACATCGTTGCCACTGGAATAGATGTTTTTCCTTTAGGCTCTTCTATTAAAACTGTTTGACGGTATATTAAATTGATTTTATTGATTTGACTCCACTTTTATTTGGGTTTGAGACTAAATTTATAAAGAATGTAGAAGTTGGCTTCTTTTCAGGCCCAAACTTTACATTTATGATTTATCCAAAGACCCTGTTTTCAGTTTTTTCAATTTCATCTATTATAGCACTACGTGGGGTTAAGTGGTGCAGATTCTTGATAACGAATCGGTAACATCGCTGATCCTTCCTGTTGAACGTGTGTCCAATGAGGCCTTTTTCGCGGACTAGGGTCATGATTTTCTTGTAAGCCTCAATGTCCAAGTTATTAATTCTTAACTGATTTCTGTTGACGATTTTAAAAATGAATTCTCCCTTATTTGCAACAGTTTGTAGAAGGTCTGTAAGTTTGTTGACATCTTCAACACCGTACAACATAATTGGTGGAGGTTTATCAGAGCGTTTTTGTTTTGGTACAATTTCGTCTTTTTCGTCTTCGGTGAGATCTATTTGTAGGCCACTATATGTATTGGAGGTTTTGATAGCCTCTGGAGAGAGTGACTGTGAGAGCTTCTTGCGCTTATAGCTTCTGTTCCAAGGAACTCTTTGCCAATCAGGTGGTCCAGAAGTACTAGAAACACTAACTGGTGGTTGTGCTTGTTGCTTGCTTGTTGACGATGCAGTGTTTTTTATCTCAAACTATTTTGTCAGTTCTTACATTTCTTTGCTTGATGTATTACCTAGGGAGTTGCATCTAGGTCGAGATAAAAACAAACTAAGGTGGAAAGCTTGCTGAACATATTTCTTGTTGCCAGTAATATTCACTACCATGGGAGCCTGGTCGCCTACTTCCATGGAGTCTTCGGTAGTCAATTTCTCACCCATCGGCCCGGATACCGGAGGGCGTCTCGGGTGTTAGCCGGATCGAATGACAAATACTCGCTCTCATTATCAGTCAATGATCTCATAGCACTTTCCCAAGGAACTATGGCCACTCTTTTAGAAGGTATTTAGTGTTTCTTGGCCAGTGGACGCCAATTAACAGGTTATTTAACCGCCGCCCATGACTCAACGTTGCTGCTCGTTTTGCACCACCGGGTACGTGTAGGGTGGGCTTAGGAGAAGGTAAATCCTACGAACGCGAGCAACTTCACCCCCCTGACCCCTTTTAAACTATATAAATTATTAGTAGTCAACCAATCTAACAATTTAATATTAAATAATCTAGAGTTTAAGTTTTTTATAATCGGACCAGTGGTTCCGGAGATTAGCCCAAACGAACATAAATTCAACTTTCATTTATAAGATGTAGTGGTATAGATAATCGCCCTACGTATATATATTTTTTTATGTTTTAGACTAGGTACTCCTTTAGTTTAAAAATTGTTGAACAATGTTATTTACCATCAATGCCAGCTAAAATCTCAGCGTCCGTGAGCTGCCAGTCAGCGACGGTCAAGTTTTGGGGGAAGAGGTAATGCTCTCGAGGCAGCAGCGTGTCATTCCATCGGTTGTTGCTGCCGATCAATATGTTCTGCGATACGGCACCCACTCGGGGACCCTGGTTTACTACTACTTCTGCTAGATCACCTAGAAAATTATTAAAATTGTTAACATAGGCAGTATTGATGTGTTTAGTCACTTAAAGGTAAGGAACATTTCGAGTAGGCTTAACAGTCTCTGTTATTATCCACATTCTTTAATTACCAGCTTTTCTGTGCGACTGTCGTGATGGCCTAATGGGTCAGGCGCCCGCCTCTCATGCATGAGGTTGTGGGTTCAAAACCGGGCAAGTGACTTTTTGTCTTTGACATCATTGAAAAAACTAAATGCATCAGATTTGCTTTACCAAATGTCAAAAGTAGTAATTGCGATATAGTATTGAATAAAGAGAAACTGGAATTCATTGATGAAACTGTTTTTCTGGGAATCACGCTCGACTCAAGGCTACAATGGGGTCCTCATTTAACATCTCTCGCAGGACGGCTAAGTTCGGCGGCATATGCTGTCAGAAAGATCCGGCACTTTACTGATGTGGATACCGCGAGACTGGTCTATTTTAGTTATTTTCATAGTATTATGTCTTACGGTATTTTACTTTGGGGGCGAGCTGCAAACATAGAGTCTATTTTTATTCTGCAGAAAAGAGCAATCAGAGCCATTTACAATCTACGTATGCGCGATTCTCTAAGGGAACTGTTTAAGGAAATTAACATAATGACGGTACCTTGTCAATACATATATGAAAACATTATGTACGCAAGAAAAAATCTGCATCTTTTTGGTAAAAGAAGTGACAGACATAACTATAGTACTAGAAATAAGGACCAACTAGTTCAACCAGGATTCAGGCTGGCTAAAGTAGATACGTCTTTCATGGGGTTCTGTCTAAAGTGTTACAATAAAATACCTCCCCACATAGTTCAACTTAATGAGACAAAATTTAAGTCTTATACACTCGGCGTCACAAAAATCGAACCTTTTCGAAAATAAGTTTAAAACATGTCCCGCCAGTAACGAATACATTAAACCCAATTAATATTGGTATCAATTAAAAGTATGTTTAACGACCTTTAAATTAACAACAGTTAGAATTCCTAAACACAACAGATCTCATTAGCACGTAACGTTAAAAAAAATGTTGTCAAAATACGCATTACAACGGCCACTAATTGCACCTCCCTACAAGGGTATAAAACGGGCGACCCGGGTTAAATGTGGGTCGAAATCCGATCCAGCCTGTCCCTTTGCTGTCCTCTCCCAGCGACGCCCTAAGCCGAGGCTCGTACCCCACAGGGGGTGCCCTTAGCGTGTAGTCGCTTAGTTTGTAAGCTTTTATGCCCTGGCTGGAGGCCCTAAAAATAATAATTTTTAAGGCACCACAGGAAAGTCCGGTTAAGCAGCCGACAACCTCCTAGGTTGACCTGCGAGATGCCAATCCGAAAAAATAAAAAAAAATAAAAAAAAAATAAATGTGGGTCATTCGCTATTCAACCTTTGAAGTGAACACACGTGAACAGCTACAGCAAGAAAAATACCCCAGAAGATGGATACCACTGCAGATGAAGCCGCTCAAGTCATTGCACTAGGTACTGCAATCAGGGATGCGGCAATGTGATGTTGCTCGGCAACTGAACTTGAGTCGTTTTGCCGTTCGACGAGTGTTCCAACGTTTCCAAGAGACTGGTGGCTATATCCGAAGACGTGGATCTGGAAGACAACGGTGCACATCCGAAAGAGACGATCGCTTCATTGTTTCGACGTCTTTACGTAATCGGTTCTCCAATGCTGTTGAGCTGCAACAACAACTGCGATCAGCTCGCAGAACTTCTGTAAGCGTCTCCACGATTAGAAGAAGAATGCGGGAGAAGAAAATTGCAGCTCATAGGGCTGCTACAGGGCCCAAATTGACTGCACAGCATAGGAGAGACCGGTTGCAATTTGCCCGTGACCATGTAGATTGGACAATAGACCAATGGAGGGCTGTGCTCTTCTCGGATGAGACGAGGGTGTGTCTTTTCTGCAACGACAGGCGTCGAAGAGTGTATAGGAGGTAAGGGGAACGATTCGCACAAGCCTGTATTCAAGAGACAGTGGAATACGGGGGTGGCTCGTGCATGTTCTGGGGCGGCATGTCAATCGACGGTAAAACGAACCTTGTGTGTGTTTCTCGGACTGGAAGTGCTCGCGGGCAAGGGTCGCTGACTGCTGCTCGGTACATAACAGAGATCTTAGAGGAGCAGGTTGTCCCTTATGCGGGTTTTGTTGGCAGTGGGTTCACGTTAATGCACGATAACGCCCGTTGTCACACCGCTTTAATTATAAGAGACTACCTGCAAGAAGTTGGCATCCCTGTTATGCGCTGGCCGGCGCGAAGTCCAGACCTGAACCCTATTGAGCACCTTTGGGATGAACTGAAACGGCGAGTACGGGCACGAAATCCTGCCCCTACCACTCTCCAAGACCTTCAAGATGCCGTCGTTGCAGAATGGGACAACATTCCACAAGAGACTGTTGTCACATTAATAAGGTCCATGAGAGAACGCATGGAAGCAGTCATCAGGGCTAGGGGGGGGTAACACTAGGTTTTAAGTTAGTTTTAAGGACTTTGTTGTAATTTTTGCTGATAAAATAAAATTTAACTTTTTAATCATTTGCATTAGCTTGCTTTTTTTTATTCCCTGGCAAACAAAAAACCAAATCCATTGATTTATTCTGAAATTTAAATAAATTGCCTTTCCAATTATACCTTATAGTCATATGTAAACCATTGATTAATAGGGTTAAAATGACTTTGAAGGGACGCCGAGTGTATTAAACGCACACTATGCAGCCGACCATATTACAAATTGGATGATTACATCACTGATAAAAATGCTTGGCTGGATGCTGGTCTAGCTCCACAGCCATAAGGGTTCATAGATTTATTGATTAGCATTGGTACCTAACTATTTTTGGAGCTGCTGAAGATCTACAGAGAGAAAACTACATTATCTTTGCATTGTATAAACTCAAACTATTAGTATTATATAATTTTGCATAGCACATACATGTGAGCACTATGTACTTTAAAGCTACCATTTACGAGATATGTCTTTCGTTGACTTGAATATGCCCTGGCGGTTGAGAGTTTGTCATGCTCACTTGAATGTCTTGCTGATGGTGGCGCATGTGTTGGATCACTTGGTTCCCTTCAAAATGGTTGAGCTAAATGGTGCCGATCCGTGCGTCATGTTCGTGAACGGGCGCCGTCAGTTGAGACTGGTCATCTCTTAGCTACCTCGGTTATTTTAAATTTATTTTGAATTGTCTAATTTCATTGTCACTAGACCTCTTTTAACGTGCACAACTTGTTACATTGTTCTCACATTGTACCCCTAGATTCAACATGAATAATGTAACCTAAATTTGTAATATTCTATTGATTTTATAAGAGTGTTCATGGAGTTTCTTGCTCGTTCTTCTCCATAGAATCCTACTGTTTGGAACGAGCAACTAGCTGCAACTTTTTGACTGACTGACTCCTTGACAATTCAAAAGTGCCTGTAAATGGTTTATTTGAAATAAATGATTTGAGTTTGAGTTTGAGTTTGACAACGGTGAAAGATAACATCATGCATCATGAGGAAACCAGGGGGCCAAATCTGCTATTTTAATAATTTTGTCATTCCAACACGATCCCATTGTAATTTTGCTAAAAGTTCGTAATCTGCTAAATTCATAATGGTCGATCATTGGTCGGTCGAATTAAAAGCAATGATTGCACAATGACGTTGTAATGGTAGGCACTGATCAAAGGAACTGTCAACATTTTAGCAGATTCAGTCATTCAGTTGTCATTATGTACGAGATTACCATTCTAAATCATATCATTTCTTTCTATGGCGTGTCAGTGGTTGCCCATTGGAAAGTCATAATGACGCCATTATTATAGTAGATTACCAAACTTGCCAAAATCAACAATTATATATGAAATCAATGATAGACCATTCGGACACTATTGTAATCACAGACTTGAGGCCCTGGACATATGATTGATTTATGTCTGAAATAGCAAATCCGCCTTGAGCAAGCATTGTGATCAATGCTCGTGCCATCTCTTTATGAGAAGAGGCCTTTGCCCTGCAGTGTACAAATCTCGTATTTTCTGGTTAGTATAATATTACTAGCATAGCAAATCTACTGATGTAGATTTTGGGCCACTTTTATCAACGATGTTGTCACAAACAGCAATTCTTTAGCTTTAACATGTTTGATGTTGATGTTTTATCTAACTAACTAGTAGCAATTTGACATAGTTTACACAACCTTTAAGGAAGGGAATAGTGGTGATAACACGCAATATCAATATTTAATTAAAAATTTGCCTACCAGCAAGTGTAGCGACCCAAATGTTGCCTATGTCAGCAACGTCCGATTGTCGTTGGATACCAGACCCGGGGTTTAACGTCTCTATGTCTTCAAACCACTCTTGCTTAGCGGATACCATGAGAGGTTCAGCAATATCTTCTTTGAAAATATTCGCATTAAGTATTTCTGTGACAGCTATCCGTTGAGATTCTAGTGACGCGGCAATAGCGGATACTAATGTTCCAGGAGAAATGGTGCCCCATTTAGTTTGAATCACGCCGTCTTCTATCGGACATCTGCTGATTATTCTGAAATATTAAGTAATTCTTTTTTAGCGTAGGTTTTGGTATTTTTTTAACCCTTAAACATTTATTTTGTGTTAGGTTCCTTTAAACCCTGTAGACAAAATAGGATGACAGTCAGAAATATCTAACAATTTTTTTTTTACTTATTTCATTATTTATTTTTGCCAAAGGGTTGTGGATTAATCTTAAGTTTATTTTCACACCCATCTTTATTCGGAACATACATATGAATATATATTATTGGAGATTTAAAAAAAACACTTGTTTTATTCTCGGTTGCTATAACGGCCAGCCATTGATCTTTCGCCACTCCATTGTAACTACTATGTTTTTACAAATAATATGGATTATTTGTAAAAAAAATAGGAGTTAAAATGGAGTGGAATTCTTCAAGCCCGAATTGCTGGTCAGTGATTTATATCTCCCTACAAGGTAGTATCTACTCATACTTTCAATATTCCACCTTACATCATTAAACATGATACGAATCGAATACGAATACGTATGAATACTTAATCATATTTAATGAAACAGTAAAAAAAAGGTGGTCTACCAAATTCTAAAGCCGACCTATGCTGACGCAAGGCACAATGCTTCAGCGAAATTCAATAGCGAGTACCTACCTAAGTACTAATGACTACTTTTTTAGTAAAACTGTAATGAAGTGGCTTTTGATCTACTGATAGAAAAAGAACTTGTATGAGTCGTTTGTTTACCTGTAGGTACGGACCTACAGGTGACCAAAACGCTTCGTAAATTTTGGCCAGTACCTAGACATTAGGTACGTCGCAGCTCGCAGATGGACGACCCAGGTGTTTTGGCTTCTGCTGTTTTGAATTAATTATATTTTTTGCTTGTTTACAAACTCACCTACCACTACTTTGTGCCTCCATATTATTGTTACCCTGAGACAGCTGTGCCGATAAGGGACATACTACATTTTCATCGCCTCGCTCCCATTGTCGCACTGCCGAACTCAGCATCCTATGCAGGAGACATTTCTCGCCTACCGGTAGAATTTCGTCGATTTGAATGAGATCTTGACTCGGCACAAATATATCCATGAGGATCTTATATTTGTGGAATTGGAAACTCGATGCTCTGTACGGTAATATGAATTCGGATTCCACGGCGTTTGCTGAAGATTGTTCAATGCCATCTAGACGCAGGCTGTGGAAATAAAAAGACGGTTTTAGACGGTAATAAGAATGTCGCGAGTTTAAATCATTAATTTAAGAAGGTAAAGCAAATACTTGTGCCATGGGATAAACAGAAATATAATAAAATAGATTTGTATTTTCTTTTTTGAGAACCTGATAGATACTTACTTCATTTAGAACGTTCTCTAGACCTGTGTAGATGTTGTTATAACATAATAGATGGCGCTGTAATTAGGCATTTAATATAAATATAGTATTTTTAAACATTAATAATAATAGGTTGTCTTGGTGCCGTCGTCTTGTATATGTCTTGGTTCAGGTTGTTCCATCTGTTTTAACCGACTTCGAAAAAGAAGTTGTTCTTTATCTAGTTTTTTTAATACTTGTAAAAAGTAGTTACCTTCTGAGTAAAGCCGAGCTAAGCAGCCTCATATCCAATTGAGAATACCGCTCGACCTTCCTCAATAAGGATAGGTAAACATCAAGACGTCTCGGAGCCGGCAGGTCGGGCACACCCGCCCGGTAGCAGTCACGGAGGTGGACCGGTATACTCGGCAATATCGCACATTTTGCAACTACACCAACAAAAAAAATACATACAAGCTCACATCATAGCTTATAATAATAAATCGACGATAATGTTTTAATCACTATCAAATTAAAGGCGCGGCTACAACTTCTACAACACTACATGAGATATATACTTACAGTTAATTAACAATATTAAGCATAATATTAGTGTCCTCATGTTTTATTCACTCACATTATTTTTCGTAAAATATTAAAACAATACAACACAATGCGTGCTGAAGCACGCGTAGGAGTGCTACTATTTAGATCACAGTATAGATAAGATAGTGATAATGAATCATTACGAAACCAGGTGGCGACAATATCTTTTTGTTCCAACAAATTAACAAAATAAAGGGATTGGATTAATAAAATGATAATAAAAATAATTTATCTTTTATTTACTATCCATCTGTACAATATTATCCTAGTTTAAAAAAAACTAAATTCATTCTTTTATATCAGTGGTATTCAAACGTTACTTTATAGAACACTTAAATGTACAGATTAAGTAAAACAATACTAGGTATAATAGATGCATTGTACAATATTATTAAATGCAATTGTGACGTGAAACACATTTGTGATGAATAATAATTTTCAGTGGTAAACACAACCAAATATACAAATACATGTAAATGCAAAATAAAATAGTTACCTTCATGTAAAAGTATGTAATTTAAATAGAAGCAAACTTTGACGAGATGATTACTTATGGGAAACTGATAACGTAATAAAAAGAAACCTTTAGTTATGTCTATCAATATTCCCCTAAGAAAGATCATTACATACTTTGATTTATTCAAACAACATATAACCTGTACTATATTGACCCTAATTCATTCGAACAAAAAAGAAAATTTTGGGATTAACTATACCCTATTCACAATAAGGTTAGACATTTACACAAACCTTTTTACAGTCCGTTCAACCGATTGACTTATATTGCGTTGGTAGCATGACAAATGGCAACTGCAGTAAACAGTTGTTATTGTAACCACTTTTTTGCCTCTAATGTCATCCTTAAGCCTACGAAATAGAAGTCAAAATCGGTTGAAGGGACTGTAAAAAAGGTTTGTGTTTATGTCTAATCTTATTGTGAACAGGGTATAGTAGGTATGTTTGAAGCTAACCCCAGTGGTTAAGGCGCCAGCCTCTCATGCACGATGTTGTGAGTTCGCAACCGGGCACAAGCAAGTACCAACGTAACTTTTTAAATTTCACAAGTACTTTCTATGTTTATCTTCGACATCACTGACATAGGTGAAGGTAAACATCGCGAGGAAACTTGGACTTTAATATAAATCTGAAACACGGACTAGGAAAAAAATCAACAAAAAAATCAAAAATCAAAAAATCAAAAGTGAAGCACCTAAAGTACGCCAGACCGAGATGCACACATAGATCGGTCGGTCGGTAGTCGGAACTTTCGGCGAGGAATCCTTTTTTTTCTAGTCCGTGACTATGATGTAAATGTGTGCGTGAAGCATGTTTGTACAAACGGTCTGGCTTACTTAATGTGCTTCACTTTCGATATGCGTGGCGCGGAGTACTTCTTTTTTTTCTAGTCCGTGGTCTGAAATCTTCAATCAGTCTTGAGCAAGTGTGGTGATTAAAGCTTGTGCCTTCTCTGTATGAGAAGAGGCTTTTGCTCTGCATTGGGACAATTACATGTAGGTATTAACATGTTTGAAGCTTCAGAAGTAATGTAATGAAGTCAAGGCTTTTGCCCTGCCTAAGTATAAATGCAATCTGAGTACATTCCTCACACCCATAATTTAAGCTTGCTTCAATTTAAACAACAGCCTGTATTGCCATAATATCCCCAATGGCTTGTAACTTTATTAGTATCATACTATGCAGTCATATAATCTCTAAAATAACTTTACAGACTAACCTTAGAGTAAAACAAGTTTGTTCTATTTTATAGCTATGGATAAATGTACATTGAATAACATTTGTTAGTAGCATAAGTTGTGAATGTTTGACATGTAACTGTAAAATAATACCTAATAAGTTTGATGGTATTTGTTAATTTATTTGCATCAATGCTGTACCATTATAATTCATCTCTAGCAAAATTAAGTTTTATGGAAACTAAATTTTATTTATTCACAGCAATGTTAAAATATTAACTGAAAGGTGTATAAAAATTACGAAATATTATCGAAGTACTAATTTGGCTGGTTTTCCATCCACTTTTCTCGATGATCCGTGTTTTAAAGTGAATTCCCTCTTTATGTATGCAAAGAGTAAGTCTGTTATTAGGAATATTTGTGCGGTAGCGAAAGAGAGTGTAACTCCAAAGAAGAAGTTAGCATTGGCTGATCCAGAATAAATCCATAAATGCCAAACTGTTGGTCCAAGGGCTGATGTGATTAGGAATGTGCAACCCACTATGAATTTTTGTTGCATGACTGTAATGAAAAATACACACCATATTATTACAACACATTAAAAATGCCAATGATGATTTGTTCATATAACTTTTGCAGGAGTTCCTATGATTATCATTCTATAACATTTTCTCCAAATATTCAGATTTCTCAGCCAACAATCATATCATACATTACAAATGACCATAAATAAACATATCCAGAAGGTGTTAACCTCATTCAAATGCAAATCTTACATAAAAGGCATGATTAACATAACTGTAAAGGTGTTTTACATTTTAAAAATTGTCATATAATATACTTACATGTGAATAAATGTTTCCACATTGGTAGTAGAGCTAAGTAGAATCCAACATCACCCACACAAGGGTAGGATCTAAATATGGTTGAAAGTGCAATAAGTACAGTGGCAAGCAGCACTGGCTCTCTCTTAAACCGGAGAGTGAGAGGCACTATATACAAGGCCAGTGCATTGATTTGGAATGCACACACAAATAGCACTCTAAAGTGTTCAAACATTTCTGTGAAGAAATACCAGAACAAGCCAATGTTTGGTTTCAAGTCAGGCACAGTCAATCTGAAACAGTTTTTATAATAAAGATTAACTTATTAAATAAAACTCAAAATAGTATTGTTTTATGTGCTCCTGTCCTATGATCATGTTGACATTATATATATTACTTATTGGATGATTGAGTAACAAACTATGTAGCCTGTAAGAAAATTCTTTCATTTGTTTTATATAATTAAAGTTCTTCTTCAGAAACAGTCTTACCACGATGGGTCAGTGATACCCCATAGGCACATAACCAGCAGAGCTTTGACTTTCAAAATTTTACGCCTGACAGTTGCTAGGTAGTTAGAAGTAATAAAAATACTTTAAACTTACATAAATCCATAAGTGTTGTAGATATAACTGTAAGATCCATCCATTATGTGAGCTGATAAATAAATAAGGAATCCCCAGCTCAACACAAACACAAGTAATGTTCTGATGTAAGAACATTTAGTACATCCTTTATTGATATCGGCTAATAGAATAGCTATTGGTACAATCAGAAGCAATGGATAGAGGGCCTGGTGTGTGGCAAGTGCAATAAACACACATGCTACTATTCTCTGACCACTTGAAGCTCCCCACAGAGCCGTGGCCACCAACAAGTTCTGTATAACAGTCGTAGTCATCCCAGCACAATTCAAAACAGAGTATGGGTTGAACAAGTAAACCGACAACACATATTCAGCAGATTCTTTCAACTGTGTATCATCCAGAAGCATAGGTTTTGACTCCTCAGCAACATTGAGCAAGTTGTTTTGTTGGGATTCTTTGAAAATTCGTATAAAAGCCTTAGAAGTTTTATACAGAAGATGAGCAGTCAGGAGGTCCAATACAGTAAATAGAATCGGCAATATAAATGGCACTTTTTTCATTATATAGTAGAAAGACAGAAGCATTATAGGAGACTCATGAAATGAATCTCCCTCGTATGGGTTTATGTTGTGATCATATAAATAAACGCCTTCCATTAACCTCTTCCATGAGTTCAGAGGTGTCGCTATTTCTACTCTGTTAGCTATCGTTTGCCAATAATCTAAATGTATTAGCCAATACCGCACCAAACCGGCTACCACATATTTTAAAATTACACCCATTTTTCAGCTAAATACATAGATACAATGGATAAAATCTACTAAAATTCGAACTTTTCAGAGATAAGTCATTAGCGATTGTGTGATGTGATTTGTGATTGTGACAACCTGACAACCATGAAGATATAGATATAAATGGAGCCAACACTTAGAACAAAAGCTTGAAACCAACTGTGGGCTGATGCTCTCTTTCTGAATGCATACATAGGAACGAGACAGTGATATGTGTTTTCTTTATCTTATGTATGCATTCAGAAAGAGAGCATCTGCCCACAGTTGGCTTCACTTAGGTATTTAGAGTGTTGCCTCCACTTTTATCTATAAGCTTCTTGCTGACAACTGACAAATATTGACAACTGTTTTGAACTGACACTGACAGTGAATGACATTATGACATTACTGGCTGACTGACATTTTGTCAAACCATCAGTTTTGATCATGAAGAAAGATACAGCTTCATTCATGGTAATCATGGTTTTGATCAGATAAAGAATGATATTGACTTGGAATGCATTCAACATAAAATCTATGGTAATGTGGATAAAAACCTTCCTTAGTCTGAGATAAAAACAGCCATTATGTTATATTCAAAGTCACGTACATACATTTATAAATAGTTTTTATTTGTGATCAAAAACAGGTAATAGATAAACAACAAGGGCGGATGTTATTAACAAGCCCCAAGAGCCCCAAGACCTCAAGCCTAAATAGCTGTTTCCAATGCGAGCTGACGAGACGAAAAATCAGCGCGAGAATATTACGTCGATTACTGTGACAAAAAAAAAGACCCTCGCAAAGAATCATGGCGAGATTCATCTGTATGAAAAAAATCAATAATTTTGAGGGTTTAAAATATTTTTCAATGTGTCTTCACATTGAAAAATATACATTACCAGGAGTAGATTTACACTCACTGGTCCCCTAATTATTGTTTATGAGAGAGTGAGAGTGGATTTTATTTTCCAGCCAAGTTTTAGTTTCTTCTCGACAACCAAATACAGTCACGATTATAAATCATCAGTCTATCCCATTGTCATTGTTGCATACAATTCAACTAAAATATCCTCAATCTAAAATGCGAGAGCCTAAGGCATTATGTCCTCCTTTGTACCTTTGTGCATGGAGTAAAATAAATAAATAAATATAAGTTTTATAATACTTACTGAAATCATTTGCGTTTTAGTAGTGATTGGTGCATGCCCAAGTTCTATTATTATACAAACAATCATGTTTGATACACCGACTGCAAGTGATGGTAGTTTATTTTTTTTATTATCAATTCCTGAATTTCGCGACAAGAGTGCCAAGGGTTGGGATGGTCAGTGACGGCGTAGGGTAGATTGGAACCCCGGGCGGATGTGTATAGAGCACCCCTAGGTACTCAAAATAAAACACCAAATTATACTAAAAATGCATACGAGACCATATTTTACTATAATACATAAACATATTATCAAAATGAATTTCCTGTCTCTATTAATTGATAAAATCGAAAGATTGGTTAGTCGCGCTTGGCTGGCTCATTGTAGACCAAGTCAGTATGATTTTATTAATTTAAACTTTCAAAAGCTTGTTTTACATGAAGTATCTAACCAAATTGTAATAAAAATTTAAGACATAGCTCAAACCTTGAAACAGACTCAAAATAGCCCCCAATTTATATTCATCATCATCACTTCAGTGTAGTTTAGGTCCACTGTTGGACATAAGCCTCCTCCAAGGCGCGCCAGTTTTCCCGGTCCTCTGCCTTCCGCATCCAGCCACCACCACCTTTTTCAGGTCATCGGCCCATTGGGCTGGAGGGCGTCCCACGCAACGTCTACCGATTCGCGGTACTCTCTACTCTACTCTAGGACAAGTCTGCTCCATCAGCCGTCGCACCACTTCAGCTTACTGATTCTGCGGTGTCGGTGTCGGTGACTTTAGTTCTCCTCCGGATGTCCTCGATGGGAATTCTAGCTATCGCTTAGGCCTTAGAGAAACTCCAAGTATTGCTCGGTTCATTGCCCGCTGAGCAACTCTGAACTTGTGAACTAGCCCCGCTATAAGTGTCCACGTCTCGGCAGCATAAGTCATAACAGGCAGGACGCACTGGTCAAAGAATTTCGTCTTCAGACTCTGCGGTATAGGCGACGAGAAGACTCGACGAAGCTTACCAAATGCTGCCCACCCCAAATGCACCCTCCTATCGACTTCTCGAAGTCTGATCGTCTGTCCAAGGTAGACGTATTCCTGGACCACTTCGAGCAAGTTGCCATCAACGGCGATCAGCCTTGGCACGACGTGTTGATTGAACATAACCTTCGTTTTGTCCAAGTTCATGCTGAGGCCCCCTCGTCTTGAGGATCGATGTCGTCGGCAAACCGGAGATATGTGATCTACTTATCGTTTATGTTAATGCCCCGCCCAGTCCAGTCCAATGTTTTGAAGACGTCCTCCAGCGCGTTGGTGAAAAGTTTCGGAGATATAACATCATCTTGTTTCATCTCTCTGCGCAGCTGGATTGCTTTCGTCTTTTGGTTTTTTACTTGAACGGTCATTGTAGCCCCACCTGCTTTTAAAAGCTCAGTCGTAATGTCCGGAGCTTTGCTGTTTTTAAGCTGTTCCAGAGCCGCACTAATATCGCTTTGGTCAACGTCCGGGATATCCTCGTCAATTGGGCCCTTGGATCTTCGGTACCATGGGAAACAGGTCTCACCGCTTGAGATTTGTACAGCTGTTCATAGAACTTTTGAACTTCCACCGAGATCTCTGGTTTAGAGGTGACTGTTCTGCCGTCATTTTGCATTGAATCTGAGAAACTCCAAGGAACTGCTTCTTGGGCAGAAATGTTGGCGGTTTCCAAATGGCGCCTCAATTGTAAAATCTCCAACACGATGTATTTTTTTAACAGAATTAGAACCATACCACGATTCCACGAAAATCTTCTTCTGGTGATGTTACCAACATTTTATGCTGAATTACACTAAATGTGACCAGAATAAACTCCATTACCCTGTAATGATGGTCTAGTTCTTCGTAAAATCTGTCGTGACATTCTAACATTGCTTTCTGCAACTCCTTTGGTAATGCAACTTCAGCATCTCGGGCCATTTCTCCAGGCATATGTGTTCGAAATCACCTCTTTCCTCTTTTTCCTTCAATCCGAATGTCTAAATCCTCTTTAATATTGTTGCGTAGCAAATAGCCCTTTCCACTATTTGCCACTATTTGATTGCGTTGACTTCGAAGAACATTTTTTAAGGGCTTTAATTTTTATCACACGCTTTTCCAACGATAGCCCAGATGTTTGTATATACTTTTCTGTCTGATGAACTTCTAGGATTTCACACCAAAAGGAAAGATAGCATAGAAAACTGAAGTCACAGAATTGATGCTGCTTCTCTTGTTTCGACGTTTTCTTTGGGGTGTTAATCGTGGTTTAAAAGCGTCGTGATGAGCACTTCATCTTGTCTCTGATAAATCATATAACGGACACCACTACATTTATATTTTCCACCGATGTTTGGATGATGAAAAGAACGTGTAAACTTTTTCTACAGTTCTGAAAAACATTAAACCTTGAAGTAACGCTCCCAAATGAGAACACTCGCTCTCAATAATTATATTCGAAAAAAGATATGAAAATAATATGGTTTCGATGCGTTTCAAAACATGATATTAGTAAGGAAATTGACAAGCGTAGGTAGTTATTTATTGATATGTCTTAATAGAGCGAGATTTTGTGTGCATGCTTTGGCTGTTCAAGTAAGTTTTCGTTGTCACCCCTTGGTGCTTGGCACCCGGGGCGGACCGCCCCCTCCGCCCCCCCCTTACGCCGCCACTGGATGGTCTGTCGCCTATGCTACTGAAACGTTCCCGACACGATTTGGTCCCACCCATAACTTTCCTCTGTAACCTATGCCTCAAAATAGGCATATTCCCTGATGCTTTTAAAAAGACTATTTTTCACCCCATATACAAGTTCGGGGACCGAATCTTCGTCACCAACTGACCTATTTCGGTACTGCCAGCTCTTTCTAAGGTCCTAGAAAGAATCCTAGACAACCATCTAAGGAGTTTCCTTGATAAATACCATAATATCGCCGACAATCAGGCTTCAGGCCAAAGCTGTCAACAGAAGATGCTGTACTGGAATAACGAAATCAGTTGCTGTGGTGTCTATCCTACTTATAATATAATATATAATAGTACTAATCCTACTAATATTATAAATGTGAAAGTTTGTGATGATGTTTGGATGTTTGTTACTCAATCACGCGTAAACCGTTGAACAGATTTGCATGAAAATTGGCACATAGGAAGACCATTTCCTAGATTAACACAGGATACTTTTTATCCCGGTAATGTGTTCCCTTGGGATAATCGTTATTTTTACGCGGGCGAAGCTGCGGGAAGAAGCTAGTAGATAATAATTACTTAGTGTTACGAACCATGGTTGTTGTCACAACCCTAAATATAGAGTTGCTGTTTATGACTCAAGTCGAAAAATAAAGAACATGGCGTTGACACGAAAAGCTTGTTTCAATTAGTCGGATTGAATCCAATAAATCCTGGAGCATCACATATAGTAAGATTCCTGGCCGAACCACGAAGTACAACAGTTGCTGTTAACTTGGACAGTAAAACTAAATGCCTCGGAATCTTTCTGGACCTTTCAAAGGCAATTGTTTCAGTTTCTGTCCCCAACCTCATTTCAAAACTGGAAGTCATAGGTGTGCGGGGTAGGTATTGCCTTGGACATCTTTCGGAGCTACCTTACAAACCATAAACATCGCGTCAAGATAGATACTTACCTGAGTGATGAGGAAATCACATCCTACGGCGTTCCCCAGGAAACCATACTGGGCCCAACCCTGTTCCAAATTTACGTCAACGGTCCGTGTAAGATGAACCTTCCAAATTGCAATATTTACGCTTACGCAGATGATATTGCAATTCTAGTCCGTGGTTCAACCTGGGATATGGTAAAGGCAAATGCGGAAGCTGCAATGTCTAAAATAATGATATGCTAAACTCCAACCTACTTATTCTAAACCTAAATAAAACCATTTATATTCCTTTTGGATTAAGACGAGGCGTAGTACTCCAGGCTCAGAATTCACCCTCAAAGCTCACTCCTGTCCTAACCCCAAAGTATCTTGTGCCTGTCTCACGACAAGCCGTTCATACGCTGTCAAATATCTGGGTGTACAGATCGATTGCGGTCTAAGGTGGGACAGGCAAATTGATACTCTTACCTCAAGAACTACGCGTCTAATCCACATCTTCAAGTATTTCAGAGATTCTGCCGACAGGGCCACGCTGAAGATGATCTACTACTCCCTCTGCCAATCTATACTCGGATACTGCATAACCGCTTGGGGTGGAGCATCAAAAACCTCTTTTCTAGGAATAGAAAGAGCACAAAGAGCAATACGAAAAGTAATGACAAAGAAACCTTTTAGATATCCAACATCTGACCTCTATGCCGATTGTAAAGTGCTAACAGTACGGCAGCTCTTTGTGTTTAGGGCAGTACTAAGAATACATAAGTACCTAACCTACCACCTCTGAACCGTAACAAACGCACTCAAATCTTACCCAGTACAGAACCTCTTTCGCTCGTCATCTATTTTACATTCTTGGTTCCTATGTAGGTACGATAAAATAAATAAGCACATAAAAATAATGGATCTAAACTCCCACAACCTAAAAACAAACTGACTGAATGGCTACTGCAAAGAGACTACGTACTTATTCACGGAGTCTTTACTTACATTCATAGAATAATCCCAAAAAAAGTTTCACTACCCGATTCACACTCAATAGGTACACTATCACTCATTCATCTCGATGAACCCTTATCCCTGCATACACACACTCACACTCACTCGTTAGGGGTACCTACACACACACACTCCCATACTCACCACTCATACACAACAACACATTTACACTCCGGCACACACACAAATGTATGACTGATAAACACCATGGCTGCAGCTGTTCCTACATGACTAACCACCCTGTATGGCCTAACACTGTCTCCTAAGATACAGGATTACCTAGTTTAGGAGACAGGGTTACATGATCTGTGTAGATTTATGTAGACTCCATGTTACTTTGTACACTTGCTTTTATGTACCTATAATGAATCTTGTGTGTATCGTAATAAAGATTATTAGTTAAGTACCTATTATTATTATTATTAATTTTGACTTTAGTCTGTACGTTACTATACTTACCATAATATTAATTTTAGGTACCTACTTACAGAATTAGGGGTTGAAAGTGGACAAGGTATGCCTATCATTTGTTTGAAAATTCAGTCTCACCCCCTGGGGGTCGAGAGTGAACTATGTTTAATGAGAGGAAACAAATAAGTAAACAAATCTTTTTTTAGGGGTCGAGAGGTCGAGAGTGGACTAAACGATTTTTTATATACGCAAACCTTCTCCTGACAATAACGAACACAAAAAAAAGAATTAGGTAGGTATCCAATTTGGTCCAGCCGTTCGAAAGTTATGCGCTTACATACATTTCGGCGATTCATTTTTATATAGGTAAGTATTTATATTGTGATCCGAATGTGCCAACCCGCTCACATGAATAGCGACCCTAACAAAAGCTTGTGAAACACAAAAGTAGGCAAAACAAATTCCTGAAACGAATGGTAGGGTCGCGGTGAATACCTACGTTACAAATTAAAATGATTACCCTAATAACATTATCCACTTTCTAGGGCAGTCGGTTAAAAAGGTGACGGGACAGACTGGAAGCGGAAGGTGGAGAACTGGATATTGTGGCGCACTTTGGGAAAGACCTACACTGGCTGGCTGAGTTAATTGATCTAATCCTCTTGTTATAAATATGTCGGATCGTCAGGATTTAGTCCGTTAGATTCGGTCATCATGTGGGCAGAAGTTGGGTTTCGTGCAATGCAAACACACAGGGTACCTATAGGGTACAATACACTGCGTTTATTAAAACCACAATTTAGCACAAACTCAATTTAAAATAAACTCAGACTCAAATTTAAATAGACATATAGTTACACTTAAACACAACGAATCGAGTAGGTAGGTACAGTTCCGGGACATCTTAGTTCCGATACGATCAGACACTGAATTCTGAATGTCCTCCTCGTTGTATTCACAATGTTCCTGTGAACATTGTAAAAACGGTCGCCGATCGCTCAATAGCGCGCGCGCACATAGCCAAAGGTAATAACATAAATGATGTAACACAACAACATAAAATCAGGTACTTTATTCTCAATAAGCAGCAATTTTCCTGAATAAAAATAACCAACCAAATGTAGTTCAAACGTAACTTACATCCTATATATTGGCGACAACCGTGTTTTGTCACATGTAACTAGGGTTGCCACCTTTTTTTGAAGCAAATAAAGTATATTTACTATCTAAGGTAAAAAAATAAAGTACATCATCTGCGAATAAAGTATTAAGTATTTATGGAGTAAGCAAGACTTATCGATGCGTTAGACAATTAAAAAACTTTTCTGCAAAAAACTTTACTTTTAAGTTTATGAAGGCGTTGTCATTTTGTAAAAAATATTTTTTTACAAAAAGACAACAAATATGTTTCACTTTTTAGAAAGAAAAGGTTCTCCACCTCTTCTTTTTTGGAAGTTAGCTAATAAAACCGTTAACTTTATTGTTTCTTTTATTGAATAAAACCTTCGAAAAGTCCAATTAGGTAAAATAAAGTATTTTCACGTACTTTATTCCGCTCATAAAGTATAAAGTACGTTTACCCGAAATAACGTACAATACTTTATTATAAAGTACGGGTGGCAACCCTACATGTAACTTCAATAAGTTTAAAAAGCGATATACTATTCAGGTAGTTTTATACTGGTACCGGTAATAATTTAAATTAATCTTATAACAATTAACGTTAGGTAGGTAACAATTTTGGTAGATTATATTTGATTTCCTCTGGGGTCAACTTTAGATGTTTATTATGTGGTACACCGGGTACATGTTGTCAAAAGTGGTAGCCATATAATGTAGCATAATAATATTATCTTAGGTATCACAGAACCAAAGTCTACTTTAAATTATGATGAATTCGTTAGTTAACTTAGTGATACTTAATGTACTTAATTTTAGTAGAGAGTGTGTATTTTTATTACAAATTATGAAGACGCGGGAAACAGTTGATCATATGGAACTTTTAAAAATAATTTGTTGGCAATTTTGATGCCAATTTTTTTCCAGTTAGCTTGAGCATAAGGTAGAAATTCTTTGTACAAAGTTCTCCAGTTTTCATTTGCGAATCTCACGCCCAAGTCAGCTGAAAAATTTTACAAGATTAGTGAACAACATCCACAAATAATAAATATCGATTATCGACTATTTTTTTAACAACATTTTTTGTCATGACAGTAGTATCCTAAATTCGATTTACGCTCCGTTCGCCCCTTGGATCTAGTCCCTTATTGCTAAATTCGAAAATTAGATACCCTAAATCACCCCCGATTGTGATAGTAAGTTAAAAGTACTGTCAGCGCTCTAAGTTTTTAAATATTTAAATGAATATCTTTTTTAAACACCTAGTTCCAGTTGATTTCTGCTTTCCTGGTAGTTTACTAAGATTGGTTACCAATCAAATTAAAATTATAAAAATTGTGGAAATAAGTAAAATGCCAAAAACACAACAATGTAGATTATCCATAACTATAAAGCAGTCATATGTACGCACTCAGTTTTTCTAAACATAGACTTAAAGCAAACATGGCGTTAATCATAATGTATCCATTTTTCTGTCTAACTGTACATTTTTTGGTTAAATTTCCAAAGAAATGCCGCATGAATCGATACCCTAAAAAATATTTAAAGGACAATTTTCCACTCGCCCTTTTGAAAGGGGTGAATCACTACACCAAAATAATAAAAAACGGGGTGAGTGAAATATTTTAATCGAAAGGGGCAAGATCCAAGGGGCGAACGGAGCGTAAACCCTAAATCCCACTGTAGAAGTTACTTAAATTAAAATACAGGCAGGCAAATAACTTGCAACCACATTTTTAAACTATGCTATGAGTGTGCTAAGTGATCAACTCCTTACATAACTCGCTTTGATATGCCAAAATCTTGAAAAGATATTACGTACACAATAATATTAATATGGCAGCGTAGTAGAAAGGTGAATATTGTTGCATGTAGGTATGACAAATCCTTCGACTGTTATTTGCTATTGCCACTTATACAAAATGGCGACAATAACGGTTTTCGTTCTGAATTTGTTTTAATTGGTTTCTATTTTGATATTTTTACTGGGTAATTAATTGATTTTAACTTACTGATTTCTCTTGTCTCCGGGTTGTCGTTTCTAAAGGCAGTCACAATGCTTCCAACATCGGGCCTCATGTAAAAATCTTTAACTCGGATGTATGTTTCATTGCCGTTCTTCTCCGGGACACCACTTATCTTCCAGGTATAAACCAAATCGGCTGTAAAAATAATGAATAGTTTTGATTTAATTTAAGTATTTTATGTTTAGGAAAACATCGTGAGGACACATATGTTTAATCCTGTGAGGTCTGGTATAGTCACCAAGAGTGTACTGAAGCCTCAAAAACCTAAATGTAATAAAACTATAGGTTTCTCCAAGGTTTCTTAAAACAACTTAAGTGATTGGGTATTGATGGACTTACTATATTGATATTAGTCTGAAATTGGCAATGCTCTATAGTAATAAATAATAATAATAATAGTTGTTCATTTATCCAAAAAGTAATACATAGACACAGATTAAACATAGTAGTGGTTGAGTAACTAATATGCTTTTATCAGTTTGTACAAGCGTCATCAACTGCTAACCCCCTTTCCGAAGAAATTTCAACAATGCGTGGGGTGTAAGCAGTTGATGACGCTGTCTGTGCATACATAAAAAAAAAATTGGTGTCAAGTAAATCTACATAACCAACATTATAAACCCTGTCTCTTAAACTAGAAGACCAGTATGTCTATTCTGTTACAATCTCCCTCGGTGAACACCTAGGTGAAGTGAGCTGTCACCCGTACCTGCTTTGTCAATCCCTAGCATAGGGACGAATGACAGCTCGCTTCACCTAGGTGTTCACCGAGGGAGATAGTAACAGAATAGCTCTACTGTATCTTAAGAGACAGTGTTTGGCTAAACAATGAATTAACTTGTCCTTAGTAGTGGGTCCTTAGTGGAGGGTGTTGTAGAAGGCGACTAAGGGAAAATGTAGGAGGCTTTTGTCATCAATCAGTGGACGTCTACCGGCTGATGATGATGATTATTATTATTATTATTATTTTCGATTCTTTGTTTTTCTTCTCATAAAAGAGAGTCGAAGACCTTACACACGGGCCGGAGCCAAGTATGTAAGGGGAAATTTAAATTGAAAATGTGGATGAGAGAGTAGAGGAAGTCAGGAATTTTCGGGTTATGCGACAGGTGTTGAGTATAGTGGCTTTTTGAAGCATGTAAAGTGTGTGAGTTGGCATATGTAGAGTGTTAAGGCTTTGTGTTAGTGATTTCGGTACAATACCGGTGGATGAGAGTACTATGGGGACGATATGGACTGTTTGTGCTTTCCACTGGGTTTTTATCTCTATGGCGAGGTCTTGGTACTTACTAAGTTTTTCGGAAATTGTTGTTTGAATATTATGTGAGTTAGGTATCGCTATGTCTATTAGGTAAACTGTTTTATTAATTTTGTCATGCACGGTGATGTCTGGTCTATTGTAATGAATAGTTTTGTCTGTAATTATAGTCCGGTCCCAGTAGATTTTCACATTTCTGTTTTCTAGAATGGTTTCAGGTTTGTATTTATAATATGGAATCATCTCTCCTGTAAGTGTGTATTTGTGCGCTAAGTGTTGGTGTACTATTGCGGCAACCTGATCATGTCGGTGCTTATAGTCGGTCTGTGCGAGTGATTTACAGGCCCCTGTTATGTGCTGTATGGTCTCAGAGGCACTGTTGCAATGTCTACATGTGTCAGTCGGCTGATTTGGGTCTTTTATAATATATTTCCTGAAATTACGAGTTGCTATGATTTGATCCTGGATTGCAAGCATGAACCCTTCGGTCTCGGGAAACAGTTCGCCTCGTTTGAGCCATTCGTTCGACTTAATTTTATCGACGTGTGGCTGGCTCAGGTAGGCTCGGTGTCTTCCGTGTAGAGCTTTTCTAGACCATGCTGCAATTTTTGCTTGTATGCTTATGAGGTGTTCATTAATTTGAGTGTTCCTATTTTGTAAGTTGAGTGGTGTAAGTTTTTTATCTGCTTCCGTTACATGTTTGTGTAGTGATGAATGTTCTGATTTGTTATGAAAGTAAGATCTGAGTGAGAGTATCTGTTTGTTGTGCAGGTTATATATGTCTATCAATCCTCTTCCTCCTTCTTGACGAGGTAGTGTGAGTCTTTGTATGCATGATTTAGGATGGTGTTTCCTGTGTTTGGTAAAGAGTGTATTGATAGTACGCTGTAAGGTTTTGATGTCGGTTTTTGACCATCGTATGATTCCGAAAGAGTATGTAAGAATGGGTATTGCGAATGTGTTGATTGCTTTAATTGTGTTTCTGAGTTAAGGTTGGTTTTTAAGATTAGGTTAAGGCGGTATCTAAATTTTTTAAGTAGTTCTTGTTTTGTCATCTTTTGTTGTATTTGTCTAGATTGTTTAAAACCTAGGTATTTGTATGTACTATATTCATCCATTGGCTCAATAGATTTACCTGATCCGAGTGTGTAACTATTGTTTTGGACTTTACCTTTTACAACTGACAAAATTTTACATTTATCTACTCCGAATTGCATACAAATGTCATTAGAAAACTGTTGGGTGGTGTCTGCTAAATGAAAAAGTGATTTTTTATCTGCTGCATATAATTTTATGTCATCCATGTACATGAGATGTGTTAAGGTGAATTGTGTGTTATCGCTTGTCAAAGTAAATCCTGTGTTGGTTTTATCTAGTAGGTTTGAGAGTGGATTGAGTGCCATGCAAAACCACAGAGGGCTTAAAGCATCACCTTGAAAAATCCCACGTTTTATGTGGATCGGTTCTGTTGCCACAGTCGTGGAGGCTTGATTTATTTTAAGTACAGTTTGCCAATTTTGCATAGTAGTTTCTAAAAACAATCTGAGTGTTGGGTGGATATTATATATATTTAAGACATGTAACAACCAGCTATGCGGAACTGAATCATAGGCCTTTTGGTAATCGATGAACATTGTATGAATATCTTTTTTCCATTTAAGTGCACTGTTCATTGTAATTGCGTCAATAGTCAGTTGCTCCTTACATCCTTGGCTATTTTTGCGGCATCCTTTTTGTTGTTCAGCAAGAATATTATGTTTGGTTAAATGTTCGTATATTATTATTATTATTATTTATGTTTTAAATAATTATGTAGGAAGAGATTTCTATCTTTGAAGAAGCTTGTATGTCGCAATAGACACAATGAAATGTAAATTGAATCTTCCGTTTGATCTCCTTTCGGACAAAAAATGTATTACATAATAAGTGTTGCGAATACCTATTATTCTAGAAGCAAAAGTCGAGATCGTCATTATGTTTGATATGTTCTACTGAAGTATTATGTAGGTAGTGTGGGTTATACTTACTCATTGTAGTATTGAAATCACCATAAGCTGCAACCTTCAGAGAATTGAACTGTCCCTCTCCGTAGTATTGAGCTTTGACCGCCACCAGGGGGCCAGTCAGGTCCACTTCTAAATGGAACTTGTCGTCATCCGCTCGCAATCTGTTATACATGTTGACGGTTAGGTTATATATAGGTAATAATTATCTTGTCTCAATCTTGATCTGCGGTTCTTGGCTGTTGCTTGTGATTCGCCCTCGCCAAGGTTACAGATTTGAAACTTGGGCATTGACTCGTATAAGGCAAAGATCGGAATCAAGGTTGGGATTGAGATTTTTTTCCCCTCATTTTTTCGTTTTGACATCTCGCAGGTTAACATAGGTAGTCGGCTGCGGAAGTATCTCCAGTTCCCGCGACCCCCGACGTAGGTGTGAGATGGAACACCGGGGTGGTTTTTAGTCAGTAAGAGTCTGACAGACCCCTCCGCCCGCCCCAGGGCGGAGGACATCCATGAGGATTTTCCACCCCGTACCAAAAAAAAAAAAAAAAAAGGTAGTCGGCTGCTAACCCCCCCCCCTCCACCCCTGCCATCTACATACATTATGGTACGTAATAAAGAATTGACAATTTAACCGGACGATCCCGTGGTGCCTTGGTGTAGGTATATTTAGGGCCTCCAGGCAGGGCAAAATACTTATATATTTTTCCAATTCTTAAAATTATAACGCTGCCCCATTCTAGGAATTTCTCCTGTATCTTGGATGCGTTTTCAAACATACAAACTCACATACAGAAACAGCCCGAACATACCCGAAACAACTATCTGTAGGCCATACAAATATTTGTTCCATGCGGGAATCGAACCCGCGACACACAGCGTAGCAGCTAATCACTCAACCACTGCGCCAATCGTGTCGCAAATAAGCGACTTCAAGCTACCGCTTTTGGGGTACGGACCTCGGTGTCGCTGGGAGAAGATTATCACAAGGGGAAACGGTGGATTGGATCTTGTATTGGGATTAAGATACATTAAATAATAATAATAATATGTGGGGACATTTTCACACACGGCCATCTGACCCCAAACTAGGGAGACCCTGTACTATGGGTGTCAGACAGCTGATATACATACACAAATACATTTTTTTTTGTAAATACATACATATATAGATAAACAACACCCAGACACAAGGCGAACAGAAGTGCTTATCACACAAATGTTTACCCTGGGCGGGAATCGAACCCGCAACACGCTGCGCAGCAGTCGATCGCTCAGCCACTGCGCCAACCGTGTTGTCAGTCTTTTGTGGGCAGCAAGACAGGATAACTTCACTGAGTCTGTGCAAAGGTTGGTGGTTACTTATCGGCACGGCACGACTCACCATGGCACGGCAAAGGACTTTTGTATGAGAAAATTATATAAAAAACCGCACAATCTGACCTGGCATCGTGAACCTTGGCCAGCTTCAGACCTTCTACGTATATATTGTTTATCACCATTTTCACAGCGATCTGTAATGTAAACAAACAAAAACAGTATTAAAATAACGTCAGTAAATAAATTTAAACGATAGCTTCAGGATATAATGTAAATTCTATATTAATTCAATATAATGTATTCTGCATAATAGGGTATTACACCCATTTTTGAAAAGTGTCTCATTGAAATTCTGTAGTGCTAATATGCCACCAAAAAAAAACACAAAAATTTGATTCAATCGATAAATGCCATAAAAATGCATCTAAATTATAAATTTTCAAATTTCGCGCGTAGTTAGACGGAAACGCCTCTTACTGGACGCCATATTGCTCAGCGTAAATGACGTCAGTTCGTTTTGTATCAAATGAGCTCATATTAAATATGATAATTGTATATCATTTAAAAATAATTAAAAGCATATTTTGTAATAGGTGTAATAATGAAAAAATTACGTTGGTTACGAAAATAATAAAAGTACAAAGCCAATTTGCGAATTAAAGCGAATTACGCCAATCGGTTGACTGCCAGTTGACAATTTTTTGTTTACACAGCCGTATGGCGTAATGACATGGCCGCTACTATTTCACGGTGTTTTAAAACAGATTAAAAATACTAAAACTTTAAATTGAATTTAAAAATTTGTTTTGTTATTTTATGAACTAAAACTTACATTTTCCGACTGCTTTATGCCTAAACTGTCTCAATAACATATTTATAGATTTTTTTCTCGTATAGAGTAAAATACCCTATTAATTGCTATTATACAGATGAGAATTAACCTACTAGTATCAATGCTTGTCAAAATGTCTTACTACAGGTATATATAGAGGTGACCTATTCACGAATAATGAATTCCTAGATATTGCGAGGTATAGTACGATTACGTACGGTAGCTGTGAAGTGCGCTACTGGCTTCGCATACCCCACCTTTACTTCCGCTGACAAGTGAATTTGCAACTGTTTAGCCACTCGCCTCGTGTTCAGAGCCACCATTACTAACCCAAGTAACACAGAGATGCTAAATAAAGTTTGAGTAATAGCAATTCGCAAATGCTTACAGCTACAAGCTACCTACATAACGTATGAGTAACTATATAATATAAGTATATAGGGTTTTGGATACAGCAAATTCTGAATAATATTCTCTTACGGCCTTTATAACTCTTTAAGCTTAGTAAAAGTTGTATTGAGTTGACTATGTTTCTTTGAGCTTGGTAATAGCTTTTATACCGCTTAAAATACAGATGTTATTAAGCCTAAAGCATTACAGACGACTTCAATTTGAAAAAGAGTGCCTGAGACAGCATTTTTCTGAGTATAAATGGCTGAATAAAAGTAGTTACCTAATACAAATATACATGCAAACTTTACTCAGTTGATTGCTAATGAAAACACTTTACGCTGTAAAATAGTGTCCTAAGCAGCTGTCCTTTGAATAAGGGCGCAGTTAATTTCTGTTAAAAAGCTTGATTTTAAATAACCGCTTTTATTTTTTCTTCAAGTCAAATAAGGTTCTACATTTTATCAATAGGGTATTTTACCAAAAAAATCTAATTAGTCCGTAAGAAAGATTTCCAAAAAATATTGGACACGTGTTTTTTCTTTTATCACGTAAACAAAAAATGAAGTCGATACAGTGCGTCGAAAACTCGGTCATTATGCCAGTACACTTTTACTGGCGAAGTGACGTCACAAACCCCACTCATGATCTTTGATGTGTTTTATCTTCGTCAGTTTTTATTGATTTGATAAAACAAAAAATACGTATCCAATATTTTTCGATAATCTGACGGACTAACTAGATTTTTTTGGTAAAATACCCTAATATACAGCTACTGTATAATAGTGTTATCCGGGTTCTTTATAGAGCCTATTTCGGTCTAAAGGAAATAAAGTGATAGTTTATAGCTAACTAACACAGATAGAAGCTGAATGATGTATTCTTATTCCGCAATTACTTGTAAAAGTACCACTTTCAAACAAATTATACAGAGTTTTTCTGGTTAGTAATTGAATTAGGGACGTTTGCAACATTGTTTTACTGCCATTGCGTATTGTTGTACCGCGGATTTGTTATTATATGTTTAATTTCTAAATAGGTAAATATCAATTTTCCTGAAAAATTAGATCGATCACATTTTATTTTAAATCCTAATTAGCTGTAAAATTAACATATCTGGTAACTTATTCAAGTGTTGTTCAGATTTTTGTACATACTACCAGATCACTATTACTCAAATAAAAGCTTAATAATTAGAACGGCGTGACTTTTTATTCAGAGTTATGCTGTAACATAGCTGCGTTGAGAGCTTTTATCCAGCTTATAATGAATCGCCATTAAAACTTAAGTAAATAATTGAATCATTAATTATGTACATCAAATGTCTCATTTTAGTAATCAATATCCATACGCATTTGTCTGAATAAATATAAAATAACAACTGTATAAAAGAGAGTTCAGCTTTTTTCAAATGTTACTAAGCTAAGTGGGCCATTACTATGCCATTACCCAAACTTTACATCGCTGTTATACAGACTAAAGCATTTAAAACGTGCCCAAATTGCTTGAATAACTGCTGAATAGACGTTTACAATCCAGACAATAGTTTCAGCTTATAGTTTTGCGGATCGCTATTACTCAAACTTTATTCAGCATGTCTGCCAGCGCCATTTTGGCGGGTTTTGAAACTGTTGTCTTGCTGCAAAAAACTGGACACTCTCGATTAATTAACAAACATAATAATGAAAAATAGGAATATAATTATGTGTGCATATATATATGATATAATATATAGTATGTGTGCTATTATTATGTAACACGTTTACATACAAATAAAAACGGGGGGGGGGGTGTTAAATACCACTAAAACTGCTTGCATAGTACTCGTACTGACCCCCCAAGTAACACAGTAATGCTGAATAAAGTTTGAATAATAGCGATCCGCGAAACTATAAGCTAAAACTATTGTCTGGATAATGTCTGACTAAACGTCTATTCAGCTGTTAATCAAGCAATTTGGGCACAGTTTTAAATGCTTTAGTCTGTATAACAGCGATTTAAAGTCTGGGTATTAGCTTAGTAATGGCCCACTTAGCTTAGTAACATCTGAGAAAAAGCTGACATTTTTTTTATAGAGCTGTTATTTCATATTTATTCTGACAAATGCATATGGATATTGATATTTATTAATTATTCAGGATTAAGTTCATTTGCGTGATACTTTTTAAACAAAATTAAGAGTTAAGTTGTAAAGTAGAAAAGAAATGGTTTTTAATCTTGCAGTTCGTATTTGTTCTGACACTTTGTTGCATTTAATAAAATCAATAACTGAGAATCAGTGTGAGTAAATGTTATTACTTAGGTATTATAACCATGATACACGTTAAATAGTACTGCGCAGGTAGTTTTATCGTGAATAGCATATGAATCTGAACATTTTTCACGCGCCGCTTAGGTAATAAAGTATAGTGATAGGAAATACGACTAAAATGAAGACTTTTAGAAGTGACAAAAATAAAGTCATTAAATTAATTATAAATTGTATTTTACCTGTAATTAATTACTAAAATGAGACATTCAAATGTTTACTTAAAAATAAATTTAATGGCGATTCATTATAAGCTGGATAAAAGCTCCCAACGCAGGTATTTCATAGCAGAACTCTGAATAAAAAGTCACGCCTTTATAATTATTAAGCTTTTATTTGAGTAATGGTGATCTGGTAGTACAAAAATCTGTACAACACTTAGATAAGTTACTAGATATGTTGATTTTACAGATAATTAGGATTCAAAATAAAATGTGATCGATGCAATTTCTCAGGAAAATTGATAGTTGCCTATTTAGAAATTGCGCCTATAATGACAAATCCGCGGTACAACAATACACAACGGCAGTAAAACAATGTTGCAAACGTCCCTAATTCAATTACTACCCAGAAAAACTCTGTATAACTTGTTTGAAAGTGGTACTTTTACAAAAATAATTGCGGTATACGAATACATCATTTAGCTTCTATCTGTGTTAGTTAGCTATAAACTATGACTTTATTTCCATTATACCGAAGTAAGCTCTATAAAGAACCCGGAGAACATTTTTATACAGTAGCTGAATAACTGATAAAATGTGGAACCTTATGTGACTTGAAGACAAAATAAAAGCGGTTATTTAAAATCAAGCTTTTTAATAGAAATTAACTACACCATTATTCAAAGGACAGCTGCTTAGGACACTATTTTCCAGCGTAAAGTGTTTTCATTAGCAATCAACTGAGTAAAGTTTGTATGTATATTTGTATTAGGTAACTACTTTTATTCAGCTACTTATACTCAGAAAACTGCTGTCTCAGGCTCTCTTTTTCAAATTGAAGTCGTCTGTAATGCTTTAGGCTTAATAACATCTGTATTTTAAGCGGTATAAAAGTTATTACTAAGCTCAAAGAAACACAGTCAACTCAATACAACTTTTACTAAGCTTAAAGAGTTATAAAGGCCGTAAGAGAATATTATTCAGAATTTGCTCTTTCAATGCCCTATATACTTATATTATATAGTTACTCATACGTTATGTAGGTAGCTTGTAGCTGTAAGCATTTGCGAATTGCTATTACTCAAACTTTATTAAATTTATATCTTAGTATTAGATATCTACGTTTATTCAGCTACTTATACTATTATACAGAAAACTGCTGTCTCAGGCACTCTTTTTCAAATGAAAGTCGTCTGTAATGCTTTAGGCTTAATAACATCTGTTATTATATGCGGTATAAAAGTAATTACTAAGCTTAAAGAAAAATAGTCAACTCAATACAACCTTTACTAAGCTTAAAGAGTTATAAAGACCGACCCACATACTCACACGTTATGTTTATGTAGCTTATAGCTGTAAGCATTTGCGAATTGCTATTACTCAAACTTTATTCAGCATGTCTGTGTTACTTGGGCCCCTATCTGAATAGACTGATTCTCATTAAAAAGCTACAAATATCGTGTATATTTGTTTTGTTTCTACATACATCTGCATTTCGAAGGTACTTCATATTTCACCATAAAAAAGCCTTATTAGAACCTCTATTTTCGTCATGCTCTATTTTTAGAGCAAAAGTCTAAAAATAGAGCACGACGAAAACAGAGGTTCTAAAAAAGGCTTTTTTGCAAAAAAGACAACCGCCTTCAAAAACCTAAAAGTGAAAAAAAGCTTTTTACAAAAAAGACAACCGCCTTCAAAAACAAAAAAGTGAAAAATAACTTTAGCACCGAACACACATTGACTTTAGTTTCGGAAGTCGGTGGCAATACTAAACAACAAACAGAACAAAGCCACCGAATTTCGAAACTAAAGTCAATGTGTGTTCGGTGCTAAAGTTATTTTTCACTTTTTTGTTTTTGAAGGCGGTTGTCTTTTTTGTTAGTACTTCCTTATCATCCAAATCCATGAAGAAATGGCAACACAGTCAAAACAGAGATCGAAAGTACAAGGTGAGAACATTACAACATCATCCATGTAATTTTTTTTGCTTTCTGTCGATTTTTCCAAAAAGTGCTGAATCAATTTCAATAAAATTTATATGGGACCAGCCCTGAGGCATACCCTATCTATAAAAAAAAGAATTTTCAAAATTGATTTAGATTTGTCGGAGAAATCGCGTAACAAACATACAAAAAAAAAACATATAGTCGAATTGAGAACCTGCTTCTTTTTAAAGCCGGTTGAAAATAGGGTTAATCATTTATATGTGGCACTGGTACTGGTAGGTACATTTTTGTCAAAATGGTTTTGGAACAAAGTGTCTGATCGTTTCGCCGAGTCAAGAACCCAATACTAATACTAAGACGTGATCGATAGCGCACATAATCTTACTTATAAAGATTGAGCGTTATTTTATATGATGTATTCCATGCATGTTAATTTAAAATAAATAGTTTGAAATTTTTTTTTTTTTTTTAATTCTCGAGACTTGAGAGACTCATAGCCAATTTCAAACCCTATTCAATGTTAAGACACAGTAAATGCCATTAAGTCATCCTAAAATTAAATAGCGTTTGAGTATTTGGCCATAAGACCCAAATCCACAGTTACTTTAATCCATACTTAATATATTATATAATCATATTCATACATATTATAAATGCGAAAGTTACTCGGTCTGTTACGCTTTCACGATGAAACGGCAGATCCGTTTTTGATGAAATTTGGTATGAAAATAGCTTGAATCCTAGGGAAGGACATAGACTACTTTTTTATCCGCGACTTTATCTACATCCAAGATAACCGACATTCACGCGGACGAAGTCGCGGGCAAAAGCTATAGTAACTTATATAAAAGACAAGATTATGTAACATAAAATGACAGATCAGGCGCCCGCCGCGCCGTCGACGTACCGACCTACTGGCTGGGGAAACTCGGTTATTGTTCTCAAACTTCTAGATTTTGTTACTTAATTATTTTTACACAAACTTTAGCGTTAAGAATGCAGGCTTTCTCATGATATTTCTTCCGTTGTTTAAATTTTGCAATAAAACAGGCACCCACTCAACTTTCTACATATTTAGGATTATTTATGTAGGTATATTGAACATAGGGTTGCCAACTATACTGTCAAAAACAGTATTATACTGTTTTTCACAACATTATACTTTATACTGTCAGACAAAAAAACAGTATAAAAAATACTGTTTTTAACATCTCTGGTACATTTATAGGCGCGCGATGCAGTGCATGCAGTGCAGGTCTCCCTCGTTTCAGAACGCAAACGCATTTTGAAAAAAAATTAGGTCATTTAAATTTGCATAGGCTCAGTATTGGCATGGATGATTTAAATTATTCAAAGTAATTTATGAAAGAGTATCAGAAGAAGACAAAAAATGTATCCAAATTAGTACTGGCGAAAAGTGGAAACACTAATAGGGTATTACACCCATTTTTGAAAAGTGTTTCAATGAAATTCTGTTGGGCTAATATGCCACAAAAAAAAACACAAAATTTTTATTCAATCGATAAGTGCCATAAAAATGCATCTAAATTTTAAATTTTCAAATTTCGCGCGTAGTTTGACGAAAACTCCTCTTACTGGACGCCATATTGCTCAGCGTAAATGACGTCAGTTCGTTTTGTATCAAATAAGCTCATATTAAATATGATAATTGTATATCATTTAAAAATAATTAAAAGCATATTTTGTAATAGGTGTAATAATGAAAAAAATACGTTGGTTACGAAAATAATAAAAGTACAAAGCCTACATTACGCCAATCGGTTGACTGACAGTTGACAATTTTTTGTTTACACAGCCGTATGGCGTAATAACATGGCCGCTACTATTTCACGGTGTTTTATAACAGATTAAAAATACTGAAAACTTTGTTTTGTTATTTTATGAACTAAAACTTACATTTTCCGACTGCTTTATGCCTAAACTGTCTCAATAACATATTTATAGATTTTTTCTCGTATAGAGTAAAATACCCTATTGTTAGTAAACACTTCAGAAGAATTTAAAATATTACAAAAATTGTTACTACTTTCTGTTCTTGCCACAGAAAGAGTTTTTTCTGTCATGAGTGCAAAGTGAGGAGGGCCGACAGAAATATATCTTCCATAAAATGAGCTCCTCATGAAGCCTTCAAAAATGACACTAAATTGCTAAGTTGTGCGAGAAGCACCGAGATACATGTTTTTAAAACATTACAAAAATAAAGTACCTATTGTTTATTTTATTGAAATGCTGTTGATTTTTTTTCTCCAACCTGAATATACTGTTTTTCTTGCTAAAAAAGTTGGCAACCCTAATTGAACACCGTATAAACTAATCAAAGGCAAAGAAAGAAAATAATAAGTAATTTAAGTAATTAAATTCACTTTCTAAAGTAATTTAATTTGAGTCAATGAACTAGGAAAAGAGTTATGAGAGTTAAAATTTAAAGGAAAGGAAACATCATCGGTGTGATTTTTATAAATTAGGCAGCAGAGCAGGTTCATTTGAAAACCACCGCCTGACAGCACATCTGGGCCTCAAGTCTGCTATTACAATAGTGTCAGAATGGTCTATCATTGATTTTCACAATGACGCCATTATATTAGTAGATTACCAAACTTGTCAAAATCAACAAGTATGAAATCAATGATAGACCATTCTGACACTATTGTAATAGCAGACTTGAGGCCCTAGGCGTATTTGGTGCAACCTTGACACCTGTTATACTTATTCGCTTGATCATGTGCTTGAGTTAATCGCTACTTTTTTTACCTAAGGTCGAGATTAATAAACGTTACTAAGCACATACACGTGCTTTGCTTAAGCATTATTATTGTCACTGTTTCTTTATCGTCAAGCTACAAGTACAAGATACGAGACGATCACATTTATAGCTAAGCCAAAATACGTGCTAAGTTATAACGCTTATATTTATCTTAGCCTTTGTATTCCATCTGTCTTCTTTATTTAGAGAACTTATAACCAACGAACCCGTTCGGCAGTTATATGGTCATTCATTCAAGTCCGAAGGTTATGCTCTTGCTCCACTATTCATATAAGGTGTGTTTCAACGTATTTACCTTCATAAGCCGCTGTATAATTGACGTTCTTAAATAAGACAAGTTGGTTACATTATAAATTGCTGGGTTTACTTAATTAATCAAAGTTAGTAGGTACCTAATCTGTAAAAGGTCTTGGAAAATTTGCTTTGGTTTTAATGAGATTAGATTATCCGTAGTACCTATTGAAGATTAGAACACATTATAAGTAAATATACTTAATAGTATATTAATGAATATGCTGCACTTATCGGCCTATACGTTAACTGTTCAATAATCAACGCTCTGTTCAGCGCCTAAACTTGAAAATCCAACAGTGCAATATATTTAAGCATTACATTTGAATTTAGACTAGTGTTAGTGGAAACGGGCATCGCTCATCCTCTTTAGGAAGCTTAGGACGTTTGTACTTAATTCAATTAATTCTGGACGAGTCACATAGTCCATCAGAATTAAAGGCACGCACCATCTAGGTATAGTCTAACGAGTACCTATTGAGTCAGAAAAAATCGTATTTGTGATGCTTAATGATAATTCTAGCCTGAACCTTGTAGTTGTGAGCAACGTGCTCATTTTTACGAGCTCAGAATATCAATGAAAAAAATCAACCTTCTTTTAAAATATAAAAGTAGTTGCAATACTTAAGTATTAGGTGTAATAAATTAATAATGATAATGCACCAGAGCTGGGTAGGTTTGTCTTAAAATTTATCTCAAACCAAAGAACAGAATAAATCAGTGAACCACATTTAATAAGAACAAATATGTACAGTCAGCAAAAGAGATAGGTATGCAGGGTCGTCAGATATAGTTAAAGTTTACTTAGAAACCGATGGATGTTTTTGAGTAAAATAAAATTAAAATTAATAGAGAATAAACATTTCAATGATTTAATTAAATTTCATTCGAAAGCATCCATCGGTTTCTAAGTAAACTTCAACCATTTCCGATGACCTGCATACCTATCTCTTTTGCTGACTGTACTATAAGAGAGAACGCACACATGTGCTACGTAGATGATACCTTAATAGAACCAATGTTTCATACCTCACCTTGAACGTGAGTAGAATCGACAAAAAATATCGTTGACATTTAGGAATACTAAATAAGATCCAGTGAAACTAGGTAAGGCCGGTCATTGAGATTCCTTCACTGATTAACCTTCAACTTCAATTAAGTTTATTATCATCAACTACAGACTACAAACGAAGAGGTGATTGAAGGTCGGCAAATGAATGTCAGGTGACAGCGTATGTACTTTATTTGATCTTAACCTTTCCCAACCTGTTATTTACTTTCGTGGTAAGCGAGGCTGTGAACAAGCATTAACTCCCAAATAGTTTGAAGTTTTGCATTGCGAAATTCTCATAGCCGAGTCTCAGAGTAGAGTAATATTGAGGGAAAAGAATTGTCAGGAAAGACAACCTAATATCATTGACCTCACCTGTCTGGATTTAAAAACTTTTTTACTTAAAAAACTAGGTACTGCGTTCATAAACTACAATGTGCAAAATCCGCTTTGATTTCGGTAGTCGACGGATTAGATTCTGTGTTGTTTTGTGATATCATCGACTCTTTTTTCGAAGTCAGTAAAAAATTAGAGCGATTCAAACTTGTTTAATTCATTAAAACAAGAATTAAGTACTTAGGTAGGGAATAGAAACAGAACCGGTTTTGCGATAATACAGCAGAACTTGTTATTATTTATGTATGTGTTTATTAAATTTGTTCGTTTTATGATTACGCTTTTAATCATCACATACTATATCACAGTGTGTAGTCAAGTTTCGCCCGAGCCTTCGCCCGCGTGAATTTTCTCAAGGATCCCTAATTTTTTCAATTGATAAATGAGTGATTTCGCCGTTTTGTCCAAATCGGAGCCATTTCGTGGAATGTATTTTTAATTTATGGTTTCGGAACATGAATCAATTAAATAATTCGTATACCTACCTTCTAGATGTGGGTTATCATTAAAGGCGTTGATGAAAATGATTTCCTTTTCAAGAAAATCGATGGAGTGTAATGAGGATACGGAAGGTAATGAAATACGGTCTTATACGGCCTAATATATCAAAAATGTCAAACGAAATTAGTGTTCGAGTATAGGTAGGTATGTATGATACAATAATAGCAATGAATTTGTATGGTGGTGGTGCTCGACATGCGCATTGCCTATACATTTCGGAAATTTTAAAAATGTTCATTACCTTCCATAACGCTTCATTCCCTTCCGTATAAAAATTAGAGGAAACGGAATGAAATGGAGGGTAATGAAATTTTAACAGACTTTCTTATTTTACTTAGAATAAAATAGGAAACCAACTGGATTCAAATATAATGTGACATAACCTAACTATACACTTTAATTTTATATCACGACCATATTTTTTTATCATACGCCTACTTAGTAATTTAATGGAATGTAATGAGTACTTACCTGTGACAAACGTGGTTTATAAAACTATTTTCGAATTTATTTGCTGTTAGGGACGCACGCATGTGTCAGTGACGAACTATTTTGGTAGACTGGGGTGCGGGAGACGTAGTCAGCTGACTATAATGCACCGATAGGGTTGTACTGTTAAATAATATCGATTGCAATTTTTATGGAATGGAATGAAGTTTTTCGTTTGACAATATTTTCACGCTAATTCTTTCTATGATAGGAACTATTAAAAAAAAAAAGACTTTGTTTTATATTAATAATCGATATTAAATAACTTAGAAAATAGGCACAAATAACTTGTACTTTTACTTAGGAAACCGCACCAATGTAACAAAAAACATTTTGGGTGACCATCTGGATAAGGAGTGGAATTAAATCTAGGCATGCTTTTGTGTTGTTTTTCATTATGGTTACTAGACCTAGTATAAAATACGCATCTTTGAGCGTTAACTAAATGTAAACTTATTTAATTATCACATTTTGATTAATTTAAATATTCATGATGATGACTTTTCACTGGATAGACGATTTGGACGAAACGGCGGAATCACTCAAATATAGCCTACTAGCTTTTTCCGCGTGAATGTCGGTTATCTTGGATGCAGATGAATTGCGGATTAAAAAGCCTGTCCTTCCCAAGGGTTCAAGCTATTTTCATACCGAATTTCAACAACATAGGTTCAAGCAAGTATTATTTTATTGATTAAGAGATGAAAATAAAATATCTTAAAATCAATATATTTTATTTAAATAGTTTAGGATAGTATGTATTATGTTATAGGTACCTAGTTCTACAAATTTCCAACTCTTAACTTTTATGTTCTTATTTTGCTTGGTTTTTCGTAATTTATTATTACGTTTTATAGTATAACTAATGAATTCTAAACCTAGTTTCAAAATATGTAAAAGTAAGATATACCTACTAATAATAAATGTACCTACTATTTCTTTTTTTTGAAAAAACCTCTCAAACTCTTGGCGTTCCATGCGTGTGCGTTGATTTTGAGATACCTACTTACTTAAAATAAAACGATTTCTCTACGAAAACGCTAACAATGGCAAATGCACTCATTTGGATAGTTACGTAAAGGCGGCAAACAAGGTTTCAGAAAAGTGTTAAGAAACTCCAAATTGTAAGTAGTTGTAAGCCATGTGTATAATTAGAAGTAGAACAACAAAAAGAACATAGGTACCTACTGCGATAATCTAGCACGATCAATGGCTGCGATACGATTAATACGAGTTACGCAATACAAAAGTGATCTTATATAACCTAATCAACGGTCGTTCTTAAGCCCACTCATTTGAATGCATTTACACTTTTTTTTCTTCTATTAATACAATACATAGATGTCTTCGTAGATACCTTTGCCTTTAGCTAGGGAGAACATACGGTAACGTATTAACGTATATCGGACTTATGCCAACTAAAACCTTACGTTTCCTCCTGATACCGCGAGTCGGAAGCCCGATAACACCTGCCTGCACATGTTGGTACTGCACCCTCTTATTCTCTTTGCTCTACAGACACTTTTAACCCTAATTAGAGGATCACGCTAGTTGTTCGACCAACGCTGGCTCTCGACCACTTGGCGTAAATCACGTAAATATAGTCAAACCGAAGCGCGACAAAAGTTCGTATTGTATGTAAACGTACCCTCATCCTGTCTCCTTCTCCCGCGTCATCGTTTGTCCACTTATGCTAGTTTGATACCGCTCAGTGAGGTGATAAACTTATGGCAAAGTACACGGTCACCAAATTATAGCAATCAAATAGTGAACGGGAACATTTTTAAACGTGAGTGAAACATGTTACTTTTGATAATGGATATAATATGCTTTGTAGGTATGTCAAAATATCTTGGTATTTACTTTTTGATTAATAATCGATTGGAAATTACGAGTGTTTCATTAAAATAAAGGGTGGTCGTTCAACTAACTGACAAAAATTACGCTTCCGTTAGCTTACGACCACCTGGTCGGGAACTAGTTGTATTAGTCTAGTCTTTTTTCGAAGATTGAGCACTTATTGCATGATATGACGTGAAATACTTAGATTTTTTCGATTAATTTCAGTATGGCTAATTTGCTCGTCAGTTTGCGACCGGCTAATTACAAAAAATAATCGAAATTATAAGCACTTAAAAATTCTCAAATAACGATGTGTCCGATGGTTTCATCTAATATAATATTTAAACAATATTTCTTACCAAGCAGGTCAATTTAGATTATAAGTACCTTCCAGTTTTGTAAATAATAAATAAATGTGATTGTTCAAAACATTTATAAATTATTTTATTTTCAACCTTTATTTGATAGTGCTTGAGTCGTTTTTACAGTGGTTTTCTACCGGTCGAGAATTAACTAAAAAAGTGGATGTAAACTTACTGTTGTCCAACAACTGACAAAATTGCACTTTTCAATTAATATATTAATTGTAATCAAATTATTTAAAATCGTGTACTTAAAACATTTTTCTATCACTTAAAAGTGCAATATCAAAATATTAACACTTCTTTTAATAACAACGTGTCTTTTAAGATTACAAGTGGACTAAGTGGTCGTGAACAGGCTTAATCACCCTACTAGTACTTAAAATAGGAATAAAAGCCATTAGATACAAAAGGTATTACTTATGTCAAGGTTATAGGTTAAAATCATTGGTAGAAAAATACTTCTTAAAATGTAAATTAACAATAGGTAGTTTTTTATGGTCAGGTCAAACACAAAGATATACCTACTTAATAGATGGCATTTGGTTGAAGGAAACATAAAACCTGCAAATACCTACTAAAACCTAAAAACTTTATGGCAATTTTTTTTTAGGGCAGTGTTGGTTACGGGTAGGGCGGATGTAAAAAAATTATAATAGGTAATTGATCGGCCCTCGAAGCACGGGCTCCTAAATCAATCATTATGTAGGTATATCATTGACCTCTAGGTTAGCGATGTACATTCAATAGTTATTCGTAGACAAATAATTTCTGTGACAGTATGAGCATGGATCTAAGAACTATTAAATCTGAACTTCCAGTACAGTAGAGCTATCTGAGCTATTCTGTTACAATCTCCCTCGGTGAACACTTATGTGAAGTGAGCTGTCATCCGTCCCCATGCTAGGGATTGACAAAGCAGACGTACGGATGACAGCTCACTGCTCACTTCACCTAGGTGTTCACCGAGGGAGATTGTAACAAAATAGACATACAGATTTGGATGTAGAGATCCACGTCTGAATGAGAGTGAGGTAATAATTAATTGTTCTGTGGGGTGATACGAGTAAATAGATACGACCAAAAATACCATTTAGATCTTATTGCTTCTGCAAACTAATTATAATAATTAAACATAGGTAATAATAATAGTACATCATGGTACGAGTGTGTTATGTTGGTGATTACCGCTGAGGCGCCATTGAGACCCGAGCCGTTAGGTGAGGGTCTTAAGAGAGCCGAGGACGGTAATCATCAACACACACGTGTATCATACGACGTTTTTCAACACACTTGTGAAGAAAATACTTAATACTTAAAAATCATTTTCAACAGTGAAAACGAGTTGTGAAAACCATTCGCAATAGCGGGAAACATTAATCAGCTTTCCTATGCGCGCGCATCAAACAATGGCGATCGGCCATAGACTAAAAGAATGAGGTTTCTTTTTTTTTGTCTTTTCGTGGATAGCGTTCTAGCCACGTACAAAATGAGGAATTCAAAATTTCTTTATTACAGAGAAATTGAGTTATATTTGAGTGAAAGTTTTATTTATTACAAACGTACAAGTTGAAATCATCTATTTAAATATGAAGTTGCATGAAATGAGCAAGCAATAGGTACATTAATTTATTTGTATTATTGAACACGATCTTTTTTGTATCGAAACTTTTTTAAGATCAAAGCAACTCAACCAATAAAAAGCTTTTTGCAAAAAAGACAACTGCCTTCAAAAACTAAAAAGTGAAAAATAACTTTAGCACAGAACACACATTGACTTCAGTTTCGAAATTCAGTGGCTTTGTTCTGTTTGTTGTTTTATATTGCCAGTGACAATACAACTTTAATTTCGAAACTTAAACGAAACTTTAGTTTCGGAAGTCGGTGGCAATTTGCCACCGACTTCCGAAACTAAAGTCAATGTGTGTTCTGTGCTAAAGTTATTTTTCACTTTTTAGTTTTTGAAGGCGGTTGTCTTTTTTGCAAAAAGCTTTTTATTTTACGCTTTTTAGCACCTCCTTCTCATCCAAATCTATTAAGAAGAGATTGAAAGTTAACTACTACAAAGATTGATGAAACTAAAACGTCGCCTATGTAATTTTTTTGGTATTTGTTGATTTTTCAAAAAGTGCTGAATCAATTTCGATAAAATTTATATAGGACCACCCCTGAAGCATACCCTATCCATAAAAAAAAAAGAATTTTCAAAATCTGTTTACGATTGCCGGAGAAATCGCGTAACAAATCGCGCACATACTTAATGCAAATTTAAGACTTATACGGTTTCCTCATGGATGCCATTATCAGAAATGAACCAAATTAAAATGGGACCACACGGGAACCACTAGCTTTCAAATAAAAAAAGAATCATCAAAATCGGGTCACCCAGTCCAAAGAAATCAGGTAACAAACATAAAAAAAAAAAAAAAATACCTCCTCCTTTTTTGAAGTAGGTTGAAAAATATAAAAAAAACCCTATAACTCACTTGTGAATAATAGCAATGAAAAAGTCACAGTTTGATTACAGGTGTCATTACGTGCCTAATTGCGGTGAAATTAGAGCCATTTTATGAGCAAGTGTGTTGAAAAAATTTTTAAATCACATGAATTCTACGATTCGCCATGTTATTAGAAATGCGAAAACTTCGTTCAGATCAACTGATTTTGTTTTTTTATTTTTTCAAAGGCCTGAAATACCATACCAGCCCGTCTCTCGTGAAGTCGTGACCGCCTTTGAGGCCTATTGATTGCAGTTAAAGTTGAAAACCATGTTTTACCAATCGGAAACAAAGGCCCTGATGTTATTTTGGATATGTGTCTAAAACAAGTGGTGGTGTGTGTCTTATTGGTTTTCCGATTTGTGCAATATCAGAAGGAATAGGTACCATAGCTAATATTACAAATTTTTTATTTTGATTTTTTGATTTTGATCTTCAATTTATAGCAATAAAAATAACAATTGTATCAATTTTGGACTAAAAAATCTCTAGTTTATGTTTAGTTTAAAAGGGGATTTCTCGTACCATAGATTGCAATATAGCCCATATTGCAATCTATGGTACGGGGAATCCCCTCTGCATCACAGATTACCTATGAACAAACAATTTAATTATAGATAATAATTTATCTTAGTTTTTGGTATTTTTAGGGTAGGGCATTAAGATTTCAAAGTAGAGCATTGCCCCACAATGCCCCCCCCTAGCTACGGCCCTGACTATACCACATAGCCCGCCACATCACATTGTCGGTTATCTGCGGGGTTTTAATTTTTGTTACGCGTTTATCGGTTTTTGTTCTGAAATAAAAGTAGCCTTAGTTAATCTTTATAACATAAGCTATCTGCCAGTGAAAGTCCCGTCAAAATCGGTCCAGCCGTTTCAGAGATTAGCCAGACCAAACAGACATACAGACAAAAAAAAAAGTATTTATACTCTACTAAGCAATTAGTAAAATGCGGTTATTTTGACATTACAAAGAGACACTCCATTTTTATTTATTTCAAGTATGTATAGATATAATATTATTATATATTGTTCATTACAAAAATGCACTACAATTCTGAATATAAGTATATAGGCAGTGAATTAAAAGTCGTCGTTGCTTTTATAGAGCTGCTTTTGTAGAGTAAGTCGTAGTTGCCTTGGCTTATATGCAAACCTAGATTGGTCTGCATTAATTCTCTTCGTTTTTTTTGGAAAAAATATGTGGAAAACCGGTGATAATATGCCAGTACATACTTACTTAACCGTGTCTTAACGAAAGAACAATTTAAAAATTCCGTTTTATAAAAGATACCTTGATTTGATTGAATGTACTGTGATCACGGTCTTTCACGGAGTGCGTGTTTATTGGTGCTCTCACTTGTTAATTATGATTTTTTAAGGATAAAAAGCTTAAAAGGTCAAATCAGCTCAGTTATGATTTCACTTTCGGTTTTCACGTCCATTCTGGTAATTAATTGTCGTTTTTATTGTTTGGAGGTCCTATTCATGATCACTATTCGTATTTTACTTCATTATGGTGTCTTATAAGAACATTTTAGTAGGCACACCAGATAGCTGGTAAGTAATCGAAAGAATATACGTATAGTACGTGATAATGAGTCCGCGAATTAACATGAAATAATGATGTAAGTACATTCTATTCGTACCAGAAATTATTAGTAATGCAATCGGTCCATGAAGGGTTTTTTGTTCTCTTTACACATTATTACCTGTCTGTTACACGGTCATCTGACCCCAAACTAAGGAGACCCTGTATTATGGGTGTCAGACAGCTCATATACATACACAAATACATTTAAATACATACACATATAGATAAACAACAACCAGACACAAGGCAAACACAAGTGCTCATCACACAAATGTTTACCTTGGGCGGGATTCGAACCCGCAAGATGCTGCGCAGCAGACAATCTTTCACCTATTGCGCCAACCGTGTCGTCAAATAGGTATATATTTGTACCATGTGGTATGATACAAATGTTACAGATATAAATATATGACTTTGACCCCGGTTTCCATAACAAAAAAAAGGTGTGAAATTTTCAAGCGCGAGTAAACTAGTGTAACTGTTTATGAAAAATTACAGCAGCTCACGCGCACTTAGCATAGGAAATTAGTTCGTACTTGATTATTCTTGTACTCTACACGGAACTCCTTCTGCAGGTAAGGGTCAATTGGTGGAACTCCCAGCTCGTCTATGCCATTCACCAACACTGCAATGCCCTTTTGCACTGCGTCCGCCATGCAATCGTTCGCATCTATTGCATTTCTGTCGCATACTTTCAGATATTTCCCTGAAATAAAAAATTAAAGATTCTTTTTTAATGGAAACTAGATGAGGTTTCAGGGAAGTTTTTTTCCTAATAGGTGAGTACCTACCTATATGATTATGTCAACCAAAACAAAACAAGCTTTTCGGAAATCCAACAGTTATAAATTCAAGTTTAGCTGTTTTTTTTCACATTAATTATACGATTTGGGTAACTACGTGGGAATAACTAGATACGTAAGTCACATCACATGCATCTTAATGATGACGCTAATTATGGCGAGGGAACTAAAATTAAAGTAGGTTATAATAGGTAATTAAAATGTACTGTAAACTGTTTATTATGCATGACGCGTTAACATTAAGTACCTAAGTATTTTTCGTTTACCGGAGAAGAGAACAAAAAACAAAACAAACAAAAACTTAATGAGTACCTACTTAGGTTAATTTATATTTCGCCTATAAATGGACTATTAAGTACCTAACCCATTTGTATTAAATTACAGTGACTATAAAAATATAAAATTAATTTTACTAATAATAAGTAGAATATAATGTGTCACTTACTTATATCAACAGCACCATAACAAGCATTGAACACCGTCAACAAATAAAAAAATGTTTTAGAAACAAACATTCTGAGTTATATATTATTTAAAAAAAATATCAAACATTAACACATAAAAAAAGAACAAGACAACAGACGAGTATTGTGGCCTAAGTTGTGGCATCGTTTGTATGGTTTGGTCCACTGGAGCGCGAGCGCCTGCGCCGCTCCGCCCGCCGTACCTACATTGAGAGTCGATTGCATAAAACGCAGCCTTCAATGTCACTACTGGTTTGGTGAATACATAATAGAGTTAGGTAATAACAAAATTATATAGAATATTGTGTATTTAATAGGGATTATAAAACAGTCGTTTATAACGTGTTTAATCTTATTATTAGTATTTCAAAATTGTTTTACATTATTAGGTCTCGTATTTGAAAATTGGTGGATTAGTATCCGTAGGATAGGTACCACTGTAGAGAGAGTTTATGGTTTCTTTGTACCTAATAATTCACCATTTAGTGTTGGAACGCTGTACCTACTCTAAAGACTATAGCAAAATTCATACTCAATATTATCTATAAATGCGAAAGTAACTCTCTGTTACGTTTTCACAGTGAAACGGCTAAAAACCGATTTTCATGAATTTTGATATGAAGATAGCTTGGTCCCTGGGGAAGGACATAGGCTACTTTTTGCTAGTAAGAAAATAAATGCTTTTAGGGGAATATTTACAAAGTAATATGTACAAAGCGCCATCTGTCGCAAATTGTCTGCGCCAAGGAACATTCCAACACACTTCTGTTTACTAAAATGATTATATCCCCGCGAATAATCTCGCAAGTTAGAGTATTAGATGACTAAATGAGCTACTTGTTGAATTTAAGTTATTGAGAAGACTTGAGGTACATAACACAAAGCCACAGCGCGCCTGCTTTGAATGACCTTCGTGCAGTCAACACGCACAAAACTATTTAGAACAGTTTTTACAGAATTCATTTTAAAATCAAGGTGTTCGTTTACAAATATTTATTTTTCAAACGAGTGGAATAGCTCTTATACCTACAAATTATAATACTATCTCAACTCTTAATTAACATACCTGGTCTACCTACTTAGAATATTCTCGGGAATACCTAAATATTTTGTTACTATATAAACTAAAAACTAATGTGTGTCCATGTCCAATCATCCAATGTCAGAAACTTCAGTCATAAACAACTTATAATTAAAAGTTAACACTTAAGGAGTCGCTAGTGAGTCCAACGGACACAGTCCTTCATATTTTGCTTGATAACTCTTCAAATTCGACGAATCGTTGCCGCTCTTAGTACCTTTTAACGATAGTGTAGCACAGCAAATGACGACGTCGGTAGTCAGATAGCGCGCAGGCTGCAAGTGAGTGCTACGGATGTAAAAGGTGTGTGTGGGTCCGCAGGACCCGGTAGCGACTAAATACGTAGGTAAGTCATTGTGTGATGATCTTGATTATTATGTAGCAACACTAATATGTAGTTGGTTTGTAATATATGGTATAGGATAGAACTCTCTGGTCCCGGCACTGGCTGGCGTGTAACCTTATACTAAGACTCACCTGATTTATAAAAGACTAATAAATAGTAACTACATAATATGAGAAGTGTTTAATTATACACAACACATCTTACATGGCGCTGAGGACAACTATAAAAATCGACACCGTGCAAAGTAAAAGAGTTGAGTGATGGAGCAACTACAACCGCCGCCGCCATTATCTTTTGTTGAGTCGAAAACGAAAAAACGAAGTTTCGAGAACTGGAAACAACGGTTTGACCTATATTTTCTCGCTAGTGGAGCAGATACACGTCTAAATGATGAACAGAAAAAAGCTCTATTATTACACTGCATCGGTCAAGAGGGCCTGCTAATATATAATAGTTTCGAGGACAAGGCGAGCATATCATTCAATGAGGTACTCATACGGCTGGAGAAACACTGTAGTCCACCCATAAATGAAACGTACCACAGGTACCTATTCTTCTCAAGAAAACAAAAAACAGACGAACAGTATGAAGAATATCATACCGCACTAAAATCTCTCAGTTTAGATTGTAACTTTGGAAACTTAAAGGATAGTCTTATAAAAGATCAAATAGTACTTGGAATTAGTGATGGTAATATCAGAGAAAAATTACTAAGAATACCGGACTTGACTCTTGACAAGTGCATGAGTATATGTAAAGCCGCACAAGTGGCTCAAAGTCAAATAAAAACTTTAAATAATGATCTGTCAAATGAAGTAGGTGCAGTAAACAAAGGAACATGCCGACGCTCATCAACAAGTAACCGAGAGCCAAAAGCCAGGGGCCGTAGTAGAACTCCAGGTCAAGCAAGATATGATGCGAGAGGAACATCCAGTGGCAGACAATCAAACTATCAAGAAAGGTTAGGTGGGCATTTTAAAAAAGATGCCAGTACATCAAGACCATGTAGAAAATGCAATAAATTTCATGGTTATGCTAAATGTCCAGCATATGGTAAAAAATGTGTAAAATGTAACAAATTTCATCATTTTGCTTCGTGTTGTACTTATAAATGCTCAGTAATCAACAAGGAAAATGTAGAACAGTTTAGAAAAGATACAGTTCATGCAGTAAACTCAGTAAACAATGAGTGGTATATAAATATCCAAGTAAATAACAAATGTATAGAATTTAAAGTTGATACAGGTTCTCAAGTGGATGTCATTAATAGAAATACAATGAATCAATTAAAATTAAAATTAAATACAGGTAGCAATATAAGATTGACCAATTTTGATGGATCTGACATAAAAATACTTGGAACTTGTGATGCAAAATTAAGATACAACAACAGTGACTGTATAAGTAAACTCTTTGTAGTGAATTTTGACACACCCAGTATTTTGAGTTACTCAACTGCAGTAAAGCTTGGTATTATTAATAGGGTGAGTTTGGTAAATAAAAGTGACATTGTCTCAGAATATAGTGAATTATTCACTGGATTAGGTGAGTTAAAATATGAATATGATATTAAATTAAAGGAAAATTGTGAACCTATTGTAGAAAGACCTAGAAAAATTCCATTTAAATTACAAAATCAAATTAAAAATGAATTAAATAAATTAGTGAGGTTAGGTGTCATTAGAAAGGTAAATGAGCCTACTGAATGGGTTAATTCCATGGTTGTTGCAAAGAAAAACGATGGTTCTATAAGACTTTGTTTAGATCCACAGAATTTGAACAAATGTATAATCAGAGAAAGATTTAAAATGAGCACTTTTGAGGAGTTAGTCGCTAGAATGTCTAATGCTAAGTATTTTTCGGTACTAGACGCCTCCAAAGATTTTTTCTGATAATGTTACATGATAACATTATCAGAAAAAAGTCAATTATATACAACGTTTAATGCTGGTGAATTTGGTAGGTATTGTTATAAAAGATTACCTTTTGGTTTAAACTCAGCACCTGAAGTTTTTAGTAAATGTTTACATGACATATTTTGTGACATTGAGGGGGTAGAACAATATGTTGATGAATTGTTAATATGGGGAGAACCTAGAGAATCCCATGATAAGAGATTAAAACAAGTTTTGAACAGGGCTAAACAAGCAGGAGTAAAATTCAATAAAGATAAATGTCAGTTTGGGGTAACTGAGGTTAAATATGTAGGTCATATATTGAGTAGCACAGGTATTAGACCAGATACAGAAAAAATAAGACCTATTGTTAATATGAAAGAGCCCACAAGTAAAAAAGGGTTACAAATATTTTTAGGAATCATAACTTATGTATTATCTAAATTTATACCTAACATATCAGATACTTATTACAAATTCGTTGAGAGAATTAGTGAAAAAAGATTCTGTATTTGTTTGGGGTGAAAAGCAAAAGGAAGATTTCAATAAATTGAAACAATCTTAACTACAGAACCAGTTTGTTTTTTTTTTTGAGATGAATAGTCTTATTACATTGTCAGTTGACAGTAGCAGTACAGGGTTAGGAGCAGTTTTATTACAACATAATAAACCAGTAGCTTATGCTTCTAAAGCACTTACTGATTCACAGAAATCATGGGCACAAATTGAGAAAGAATTATTAGCAATTGTATATGCATGTGAAAAGTTCCATCAATACATATATGGTAAACAAATTACAGTAGAAACTGATCATAAACCACTTGAACAGATATTTAAAAAATCTATGAACGAAACTCCTCTAAGATTGCAAAAATTAAGAATGCGCATACAAGGTTATGACTTAGATATTAAATATAAACCTGGTAAAGAACTTTTAGTGGCTCATGCATTATCTTGTACATATACAAGATAACATATGTAATCAGGATATTGATGAAAAGATAGAAATGCATGTCTGTATGATTATAGAAAATTTAAATATTAGCGAACAAAAATTAAAAATATTTTAAGAAGAAACAGCTAAAGATGTAAACTTGTTATTGCTTATTAATTATATTCAAAATGATTGGCCTAAATATTCAGATATACCATTTCAATTAATGTTTTATCATTCTATAAAAGAAAGCTTATATGTAGCTAATGGTTTAATATTCAAGGATGCAGCTTTGTTAGTACCAAAATCATTGCGTTCTAACATGTTAAAGCAAATCCATTACAATCATATGGGATATGAAAAGTGTAAAAATAGAATAAAAGGATTGTTATATTGGCCACATATGTATAAAGAAATAGAAGACAGTATCAAAAAAGTCATAGTTATGAACCCTTAAAATTAAGAGAAGTTCCTGATAAACCGTGGAGTACAATAGGAGCTGATATGTTTTTCTTTAATAATAAAATCTTTTTATTAATAGTAGATTATCTTACTAAATAAATAGAGTTAAGTGAATTAAAAAATCAATCAGCTGAGGAGCATATAAAAGCTTTACAAACATCATTCTCTAGATGGGGAATCCCTGAATTAGTATATACAGATGACGGAGCTCAATACAGAAGTTCTGTATTTGTAGATTTCTGTCAGCAATTTGGGTTTAAACATAAGACATCAACACCTTATTATGCTAGGTCTAATGGGATGGTTGAGCGCCACATTCAAACAGTAAAAAGGATGTTAAAAAAATGTTTATTGGAAAATAAAAATATAGATTTAGCTATGTTAGAATACAGGAATATGCCTATTGATAATGAGTTAAAGTCGCCAAATGAGATGATGATTGGTAGACAAGTCACTTCTTTGTTACCTGTGAATAGACATGGTTATGAAACAAAGTATAAGAAAATAAAAAACTATGTACAAAAGAAAAATGTAAGTTATAAAATTTATCATGATAAGAAATTTAAGGGTAAAGGAATGACATTCTCGAATGGACAAAATGTTTATATTAGAGATAGAAATAAGAATAAGTTAATCCCAGGTAAAATTGTAAAAGAAGGGGATAAAGATAGATCCTATGTAGTATTATTGGAAAATAGGCAGAAAGTTCTGAGAAATAGGTATAACATATTTAAAGGTTCAAAATATAGAAAATTTAATGTAAAAAATACATATGATTATGATGATGAGGATCTAGAATGTATAATACAAAATAATGTACTAAATGACAGTGGTAATGATAATGTAACAAATGAAAATATAACTGATGATGATGACTGTGTTGACAATTTAGCTTTTACAGATATAGACTTAAATAATTAACAAAGATAATATAAATGACATTGTAGAAAATAAAAATAATTTAAATTTTGAATATGTTAATTGTGATGTGGATAACTTTGAAGATTGTTCTGAAGAACAGACTGATTTTGGAGCTTATTATAAGCTCCAAAATCAGTCTGTCACATAGAAAATAATAAAACAAGGAAGAGTGTTACTTTCAATTTTGACAATATTGTTGTAGAACAGAGAAAAACTAGAAGTGGTCGAATTGTAAAGAAACCGAATTATTTGCATGAATAATTATGATGAATGATTAATTATGTTTAAGAAAAGAAAAGAGATGTGAGATGATCTTGATTATTATGTAGCAACACTAATATGTAGTTGGTTTGTAATCTATGGTATAGGATAGAACTCTCTGGTCCCGGCACTGGCTGGCGTGTAACCTTATACTAAGACTCACCTGATTTATAAAAGACTAATAAATAGCAACTACATATGAGAAGTGTTTAATTATACACAACACATCTTACAGTAATTTTTAACCGACTTCAAAAAGGAGGAGTTATCAATTCGAATGTTTATTTATATATTTTTTTATGTGTGTTCGGGCATAACTCTGTCATATATAGACGGATTTGCAAAATTTTTTTTATAAGTCTTAGTATTTTTTTTATAATTTTTTTGTTCGAAAGGGGTTTATTCCAAAATGGTCCCATATAAATTTTATTAAAATTGATCTAGCCCTTTTTGAGAAAATCAACAAATTCCCAAAAAAAATACTAAGACGACGTTTTAGTTTCTTCAATCTTTGGAGGATTTACAATCTCTTTTAAGTGTGTCGCCGTTTCTAAATGGATTTGGATGTTAAGGCAACACTAAAAACCGAAAAATAAACAGTATTAAAAAAAAAAGAAAACCGCCTTCAAAAACTAAAAAGTGATAAATAACTAGCATAGAACAAACATTTCTTTACTTTCGGAAGTCGGTGGCGGTGGCTTTGAGTTTCTGGTTTTGTGTTGCCACCGACTTCCGAAAGTAAAGAAATGTTTGTTCTGTGCTAAAGTTATTTATCACTTTTTAGTTTTTGAAGGCGGTTTTCTTCTTTTTTTTTGATAAAACTATTTTGCATGATGTTATTACTGCCTATTTACCTATTTTTAATTTTTTTATTCACTTATTATTTTATTTTATAGGAGATCAAATACCGTATCCGAAATATAATACCAGAAGTAAAACCCACTGCTGCATCCATCCCACCAGTGAATGGACAAAAGTGCGTTGCGGCCTATGTAATTGGAAAAAATATTAAAAACCATAGTTTTCTGCACAATTTGTGGCGCATAATTGAACAAATTAAAATAACAAAATTTTATGTACATAGTTTCTGAAGACTGTTGACAAGTGTGATTTTACTCCAAAGAATATATGTATTATATTTCTTGTTATTTTTTTTAATTATTTTATGATGATTGACATCTCTTTTTTAATTCCGTATATGCACATTATAGTTGTGTAAGTAAATACAAAAGATTTTGTTTAAAATAAGGAATTATAGAAATTGGTTACCTATCGTAAGGTCGAAAAATATTTGACCGAATTTCATTTCACCTAAAACTTTTCAACTATTATCGTTTCGTTTTTTTTTTACTTCATCGAAGTCACGTCTGCCACTGTATCAGTTGACCTTCGATTTTTTTCGTTATTCCGACGTTTCATTTGGTCGATAAACTTTTTACCGAAGTTAGACTTAGCCGAATAACATTTGTTCGAAGTATTATGATTCCAAACATTCATTATGCCACTGTTTTAATTACCATATTTTCATTTCATCAAACGCCTAGAAAGTTTGTGCACACTATTTCATATCTGCTTCATTCTGCTATCTGCTTGCTTGCATGCAGCATGCAAGCAAGCATGCAGCATGCAAGCAAGCATGCAGCATGCAAGCAAGCATGCAGCGTGCAAACAAGCATGAAACATGCAAGCAGACATGCAAGCAGGCATGCAACATGCACAAGCATTGTTTCTGTCACGGCTCCGGCGCTGCGGGGTCTGAGCGGCCCCACGCGAGCTTATCGTCGCAGATGGTTTTAATGCTCACCACCGCAGCTTCGGCTTGCTGGCCGGCTTGGCCGGCCAGCCTCAGCTGCGGCGGCGGGCCTTCAAACCGCCTGCTCCTCAGCTCGCGGGCCGCCCCACCCCTCCGCGTCTACGCGGGCTTAAATTACACTCTAGGGGTAGGGCAGACAAGACTGCATGAAGTCGGTTTTGCAGCGATTCGTTTCTGTCACTAAAATTTTGTAGCCTATTGATTTTTTGTGACACTATTTTATTTTATATTGATAATGCTACCAGGTAATTTTATATATAAAAATCTTCTGTGCGTGTGTATGAAAGTGAACTCCTCCTAAACGGCTGGACCGATTTTGATGAAATGTTTTGTGTGTGTTCCAGTGGATTTGTGAATGGTTTAGATTCACAATTGGACCCGATAGGTGGCGTTGTAGTTCTAGGACTTGTTTTTATTTTCAGGCAGGACAACGCCTGCCGGGCCCGCTAGTATTCTGTAAAATGTTGTTTCGGTGTGGTGAAAATATGGCAAATAAATCATTTGGCAAATGAGAAAAGTTCAAAAGAGGCTTCGGCCAATAGCAAAAAGTTAATTTGTAAATCGACGAAAAATTGTTCGGTAAAATAATATTTATGACACATGATACTTCGATGATATAAAAATATGTCAAATAATACATATAGCAAAAAAGACATCGGTCAATAGTTTTCGGTAAAATGAAATTCGGAAAAAAACATTTCGGAAAAGTGATCGGTTCCCATAGAAATTACAACGATTAGCCTAAATCTTGTCAAAAAACTATAGAGAAATTCAGTATACTTTTGTAATAGCTTTTGTTTAAGTATAAACAATAAACATTAGTATTTTATTCAATAATATCTTTTATTAAACATTATAGAATCCTTATAAGTAAACATTTACGTTTATTATGCAGTTTTGGAAAAATCTTAAGATTTTATACCGGGTCCAGCGAACCCGGTAGCGAGTACTTATGCTACAAATTAGGACGCGACTCTCCAAGTGTAAAATAAAAACATGCAAGTTTCGTGATGTAAGTAATGTGGGTATTACCTAAATCCGTTACTAAAACCAATACATTTTCATCTATCCAGCTTACATACAAAGGTTGTTATTTGATATTTAAAACATATTACTTACAGTAAACAAGATACGCGGCAACTCATATTTTTAATCTCAAGTTCATCAGTGATTACCATAACTTTTTGGTATATTCTTACAAGTAAGTAGGTCCAGTGAGCAGAGTGAGCTGTATAAGCGTGTAACTTATTTATTTATTATTTCAATTACTCTCTACACTTATAGTTTTAACCAACACGTGTCAACAATTAATAATATTTAAAATATTCAAAAACACTCAATTAACAGTAAAAAACAATCAACACTTAATAACTACATTATGCACACACCTATACACTTACACTTACCTACTTACACTTTCCGATGTCAAAAAATGACACAATATAATCTCTCTAATATAGCAAGTGTTGTGTATTTATCTCGTATAAAATTTACGTATGCAACATTTAGGTATTAATCCTCTACTATTATAAATGCGAAAGTTTGTGAAGATGGATGGATGTTTGTTACTTTTCACGCTTAAACGGCTGAACAGAATTAGCTAAAATTTAGCACACATATAGATATTGCACTAGCTTTACACATAAGATCTTCTATTTTTCAACCGACTTCAAAAAAGGAGGAGGTTATCAATTCGTATGTTTGTTACTTGATTTCTCGGGACTGGGTGAACCGATTTTGATGATTCTTTTTTTATTTGGAAGCCAGTGCTTCCCGTGTGGTCCCATTTTAATTTGGTCCAGTTCTGACCATGGCATCCATGAGAAAACCGTATATTTGTTACGCGATTTCTCAGGCAAACGTAAACCAATTTTGAAAATTCTTTTTTTTAAAGATACGGTACGCTTCAGGGGTGGTCCCATATAAATTTTATCGAAATTGATTCAGCACTTTTTGAAAAATCAACAAATACCCAAAAATTTAACATAGACGACGTTTTAGTTTCATCAATCTTTGTAGTAGTTAACTTTCAATCTCTTCTTAATAGATTAGAATGAGAAGGAGGTACTAAAAAGCGGAAAATAAAAAGCTTTTTACAAAAAAGACAACCGCCTTCAAAAAGTGAAAAATAACTTTAGCACAGAACACACATTGACTTTAGTTTCGGAAGTCGGTGGCAATACAAAACAACAAACAGAACAAAGCCACTGAATTTCGAAACTAAAGTCAATGTGTGTTCTGTGCTAAAGTTATTTTTCACTTTTTGAAGGCGGTTGTCTTTTTTGTAAAAAGCTTTTTTACCCGTTATTGTGTTCCCGTAGAATAATTTAGGTCTACGCAGATGAAATTGTGGGCAGATGGTAGTCTTTTGCAACCGCCTTCAAAAAAAGGAGGGTTTCAATTCGACACGTATAAGTATTACTTTTGGTTTACTAATGTTTGCCATAATTTAAAATGCCATAATTTTATATAACATACTTGTATTTGCCATAATTTCATTAGAAATAACGCTTCAGTTGCCATTATCGTCAAATTACATAAAATTATTTTCACTAATTTCATTGGTCATAATCGATCAAGTGCCATATTTCATTTTCAATAATGTCGTTTTCCATAACATTTATTTACCATAATCTACCATACGTGCTTGCTTTGCTAAAGAGGAAATCTGGCGCTCGGCGGCCGCTGCCGAGGCTCACTGCGCTCGCTCGCCTGGTTGTTATGTTCTAACCTACCTGTTTCTATTTTGATTTTGACTAACTGTTTCGATTTTGACTAACTGTTTATTGTCTAAAGATTGTTTGCTGTAATAAATCATTTGATTACAGACCAAATGCCTTAGTGACATAATTTTTTTGGACGAAACAATAACCGTTTCTAAATTGGTTACCTATCAATTATCATAAGTTCGAAAACTTTTCAAATATTATCGTTTCGTTTTTTAGGGTTCCGTACCTCAAAAGGAAAAAAACGGAAACCTTATATAGGAACACTTTGTTGTCCGTCTGTCTGTCTGTGACCCTTTATCTCGGGAACGCGTGAAGGTATCGAGTTGAAATTAAAACCATATACTCAAGTCTACGGTCCCTTGAAGCTGTGAAAAAATCAAACTTCTAAGTTAGCGTGAAAAAAAGATACGACGGATTATGTCGCAAAAAACGTACATTTCGACACTCGCAAGAGAATCAAAATTTATAGGGTACTTTCCGTTGACCTAGACCTATGAAATTTGGCAAGTAATATCGTATTATAATATATATACTACAAGTACAAGGAAAAGTCTAAAAACTTTACATTTGTAAATTATAAAAAAATAATTTATTCTTTATTTATAACTAGCTTCTGCCCGCGATAACGTCCGCGTGAATGTCGGTTATCGCGGATGCAGACGAAGTTGCGGATTAAAAAGTAGAGCTATATTTTTCCCCAGGGTTTAAGCTATTTTCATACCAAATTTCATCAAAATCGGTTCAGCCGTTTATTATTCGGTTATAGTTCGGTAAAATAATACCTATGACACATGATAGGTACTTCTGAATGATCTAAAAATATGTCAAATAATGCATATGGTAGCAAAAAAGACGTCGGTGAATAGTTAAATTGTCGGTCGGCTGACGGCCAAATGAAATTCTAAAAAAATAAATCGGAATAGTGATCGGTATCCTTCTAAATTATATTAAATGTTGCTTATGTCAAGTATCGATTATGTACTTAACATGTCACATATAGAAACTAATGATTATGACGTATGTTATTCTGGAAACTTATTTTATGGCAAATAAAAGTTACGACTAATAAGTTGATATGGCAAGCGTTATTAGTATAAATGATAATAGTGCAATGATGGAAACAGTAATAGTACAAATTATTTTATGGAAAAGACGATATTACCCACCATTTCGTAATTAATTTGTTTGAAAAGAAGTATGCACTAAAAAGCATAAAAAGAACTTTTTGACAAAAAAGACAACCGCCTTCAATAAGTGCCCACTTAAAAAATAACTTTAAATTCGCAAGTCGGTGGTAATAAAAAAAAAACAATTAAAACCAAAGCCGAATTTAAAGTTATTTTTTAATTTTTGAAGGCGGTTGTCTTTATTTCTGTTTTTTGATAATTTAATTTTGCTTAGGTATGAGTGTTTATTGTGACAGCTTATCGTATTTTTTTAAATAAATGAGATACAAGCCTTTTTTTATTGAAGTTACAGCCTGTACAGTACCTACCACTGATCCGAATCCGTCATGAATCTCACTTAAAATAATGGACATAATATTCCAACGCAATTTTCCAAATCTGTTTAATACGGTGGGTCTATCTACAATGTTCATTTTAAAGAGTAGGTAAGTTACCTTGAAACTATTTGCAATATTGACAATGATAATCCACAAGAGTCAAAATGGTCAATCTGGCGCCTTCTGAAAATAAGAAAGCAACATCATAAGCCTGCAATATTTTGTCCATACTTATTGTATGAATATTTTAGGCGTTGCCCGTTTCTTTATACTTATTTTTTATTTGCCTGACGTTTCCCAGTTCCATTAGTAGATTCATTCTTTTTTTATTTATTCATTCAGCCATCCATTATACCAGTTTTTCGAATGACACGAAAGCCATAACAAATTAATCACAATCAATTTTAGTGGGCAGATTTTCTACTATCTGGAATAAAAAAATAAAATAAGCTACGTCCATAAACTTCGATTAATACTTCGTCTGAGTTAATAAATCTTCTAAATAAACTAAGAATTGAGGAGATTAAAAATGAGTCGTCTTCTTTTAAGAACATAGTCATTGTTAAAAAAATAAAGGCACGTTTAATATAAATCTAACTTCGTCTGTATATGGAACACACTAGTCCAAATGTTAGTAATTTAAAATAACGGTTAATGTTCACGGCACAGAAATTAATGTCTCATCATCAAATGTGACTAATACAAAATGCGCACTACATACAATGCTGTTATAATTTTTCATTAGATTGATAGCAGACGATTAGTTTATCCTTATACCTGCCGAGGTTGACGATCTCTTGCTATTTACAACTTATTTATTGCAAGCGCATCAGAAGATTGGTATAAATATTATTAAAGCAGTTTCTCGTGAAATGTCATCTGTCTTAAATGAGAGCTAACATAATTATTCGTCAGGCTTGTTTTTGATTTCACTATCGTGGTACACTAATGGCAGTAAGATGTTGTTCTCAAACTGGATGTTTTTTTTATTTAGGTAGGTACCTACTATAAACAAGCTAAGTATATGTATATATACTCGTAATGCCAATAGTAGGTATCCGACCGGATTCTAGGATTTAAAAACTCAAAATTAAAATAGAACTTCTCCAAACGATAAATATCCTTTCAGCCTCACCATCCACACCGCACAGGCTACAATAAAATTTAAAAACATCCTGACTGCTGCTTTGGCTATCTTAAAGATGGGAAGTGATGTTAAATCTAGAGATTTCCTTAAACACTAACATGCAGACTTTAGAACTTGGAACTGGGAATCAAAACAATATGATGACGTGCCTGTATGCTCAAGACAATGTTTGGCAAGCCGTGTTGACTAGTACAAATGATAAAAGACATTGCAAAGGTAAGCCGGTAAGTAAATACCTACTATAATTTCGGTGAATTCGAAGAGTATGTTGTTCAAGGAGTTTCTGTGAACTTTGCGATCGTTATACCGATTAGCTTACATTCTAAATGATTATCCAAATACATACAAAGTAATAGGACTTTATTATTTATTTATTTATACTTCATGCACAAACTTACAAAGGGCGGACTTAATGTCTTAGGCATTCTCTACCAGTCAATCAAGGGGGGGTGCAGAGATCATGGAAGGTGCATAGTTAAAAATAACAAAAATAGGTAAACTACATATACATAAAAATATAGGCAATATGTAAGTACCTATATAACTTATTCGCTGCAGTAAAGACCTAAAGATCAATTAGGTACCTAGTTATTCACACAGACAATGAGTTCATTTATTTACCACTTGGCGGGCCCATGACACAGGACACTCTTATACCTGACGTGAGTAAACATAATAATTCCATATAATGCAAATAATTCGTTGTTTTGGAACTTCACGACACGAAGCGCCACACAGCTTAAATGTTATTGCCCACGCAATGGACATTGTATAAAATGTGAATGTAAGTAGTGTCAGACCGTATCACATTTTTGCACAGAGCAACGAGATACTGATCTACGACATTGACATAACGGGACATTAAAAGATTAATGACGAATATCGTACGCGCTTCAATCTAATCGTCTTGGTCCTGCTAGTTTAGGGTAGGTATGACGCGTTAGTCCACATCGATATTCTGCTGATCTTGTTCAAATGTGATCTAAACAAAATTTATAAAGATATTTTTGAAGAGTTATAGAGTTCAATAGGGTGTCAAGCAGGGTGACCCCGCTCTCCCCTAAATTGTTCACAAGCACAGTCGAAGGGGTATTTAAGTCACTAGTAGCCTCATGTAAGACCAAGGGCATTGAAGTCGGCACGAAGAGGTTACAAACCTCCGGTTTGCCGACGACATAGTTCTTTTTGCCCCCACAACTCCAGACCATGCTCCAAGAACTGAGCACGGCTAGCTTCAAGGTGGGACTTGCGATGAATCGGTCTAAAACACAGCTGATGATTAATAGCACTAAGCGTAGGGTCGAGGTAGGCGGGCAGGAAATACAATATGTCAATGAGTATATTTACTTGGGCCAGTTAGTTTCTTTCGAAAACAGGCAGGAGAGGAAAGTCGACCGTAGAATCGAAAACGCCTGGAAAAGCTACTGTTCCATGAAGACGCTAATGAAGAGTGTTCTACCGATCTCCCTGAAGCGAAAACTTATCGATATGTGTATCTTGCCCGTCCTAACCTACGGTGCACAGACGGTCGCTCACCGTGTCACAAAAATTCCGCCTCGGAGTTTGCCAAAGAGCAATGGAGTGCAGCATTCTGATTTTTGATATCAAACGTAGGCGAAAAGGCTGCCAGGCTTAAGTGGGATTGGGCGGGTCACGTCAGCCGCATGCAGAGTGACCGCTAGGCGAGAGTCTCCACGCAATGGTGCCCGAAGATGGACGGCGTCACCGAGGACGGCCCAGAAAGTGATGGCGAGATGACCTAGACGCGTACCACGAGAGCTAGTTCGAGGTGGCGCTGGATTAAAGCTCCTGGAAGGACTTGAGGGATGCCTTTGCCCAGCAGTGGGACAGAATAGGCATTCCTAGCCTATTACTGAATAGAAAAAAAAAATTTGAATGCACCATTAATCTGATACAAAAACTCAATTTTAAAGTACAGTTTTTACTTATTTATTAATCTTCCAGAGCCTCTCCACTAATAAAAATTTCGCATATATTTTTAACAAAAAATATATTGCATAAAAATATATATATACTCATAGATTCTCATTCATAGGGTTTACTAATGTTTGCCATAATTTAAAATGCCATAATTTTATATGCCATAATTTTATTTTCCATAATTTCATTAGAAATAATGCTTCAGTTACTATAATCGTTAAATTACATACAATCATTTTCACTAATTTCATTGGTCATAATCGTTCAAGTGTCATAATAATGTTAATCCATAAATTTATTTGCTATAATTTTTATTTTCAATAATTTCGTTTTGCATAACATTTATTCACCATTGCCCATACTAGTACAACAATACCAGTTCAGTACGAGTACAACCGCCTGCAATGTTGATGTTATGATCATGATAACAGATACAGATTTTTTAATCACAAGTAAACCTAAAAATAAACCTTCTCTATCCATTTGCATACAATTTTAAGACCTAATATAACTTAACGTACATTTGTTTCTCCTAATTATATTTTTGCAATAACATTATTTACATATAACGAATATGAATAATGATTAAGCATAACATTCTAAAGCATAAATTTATTTACGCATAATGATATTAAAACATATTTTTACCATGCATGCAGTAACCACACAAACATGTAAACAAGCATACACCATGCATGCAGTAAGCAAGCATGCAGAATGCAAGCAAGCATGCAGCATGCAAACAAGCACGCAGCAGGCATGGTTTCTGTCACGGCTCCGGCGCTGCGGGGCTCCGGCGGTCCCACGCGAGCTTATCGTCGCAGATGTGTTTTGACGCAAATGAGGACATCAGGCGCTCGGCGGCCGCTGCCGCGGCACGCTCACTGCGCTCATTCGCCTTCGCGCGATGTGTGGTCACAACCTAACCTAATCTACCCGTTTCGATTTTTACTAACTTTTTATTGTCTAAAGATTGCAGATTACTGTAATAAATCATTTGGTTAGTGGGTGGCCTTAATGACAGTAATTTTTGTACAAAACAATAAACGTTTCTAAATTATACTAAATGTTGCTTATGTCAAGTAACGATTATAACATATGTTATTATGGCAAATGAAAGTTATGACTAATAAGTTGATATGACAAACGTTATTAGTATAAATGATAACAGTGCAAGTAAATATTATGACGGGGGACGATTATGGAAAACAATAATAGTACAAATGATTTTATGGAAAACAAGACAATACCAGATTTAGGATTAAGTAAATAAATGAAAATTCAATAAGTACTTCAGTATATAAGTAGAGGAGCCCCAGTGGGGATTTTGGGATTTACTCGAGCGCGGCAGAATAACATAAGGGGGGCAGACTTGCCCCTTGTGAAGTGCTCCCACCATACTTGAGCCTTTTATGTAGCGTCCAATGACTAGGACCGCCGATCAGATCAGTAAAAAAAAACGATCATTGGAAAAACTCGAGCGCGTCAGATTAAGGCAAGGTAACTTAATTACATGCAGAAAAGGGTACATTTCAATAATCTGTCAATTTGAGCGTGACAATGAAATGGTAGAGTCACAAAGTTGCCAAAAAAAAACGTCACCTGGACATTCTCGAGCGCGGTTAATTTTTATTTTATTTTGGAAGGAATTAGTCGGAAATAACGGATTACGGAAATAACATAATCTGCCGATTTGCACAAGCCGAAGTAGCTAAAATCATCAATAAAGTGTGGTGCATGTACTTAAGTTTTTTTTTGCCCTGGACGGGGGCCTTAAATTCATTTTAAGGCACCACAGGTAAGTCCGGTTAAGCAGCAAACAACCTCCTAGGTTGACTTGCGAGATTTTCTAAAAAAGAAAGATGAAGATGAAGAAAAGATAAGATAACGACCAACTCGAACCGAACTTCCAATATGAAGATGATTCCACTGACGATGATGATTGAAAAATTATTTCATTTTTTATCACACAATTTTTTTCTAAATACAGGTTATAATTTTACGGTTTTCTATGCATTTGGAAAAAAATTATAACCTAATGTAACTTAGCATACTGTTTCTCCTAATTATATTTTCGCATAACATAAATTACGCATAACAGCTTACGCATAATTTTTGTAAGCATAGTTTCTCTAATCGTTATAATGATTAAGCATAACATTCTACAGCATACATTTATTTACGCATAATGATATTAATGCGTCTGTATAAAAATCTGACGCGCTCGAGTATTCCGAGATCTCGATTTTTTTTGCATTTTCAAAAATCGACCATGTCTTTGGGCGCGTTCAAATTGTCAGTCTTTTGAATAGGAGGTACTTGAGGGTTCACATAACCATAGGGCTCGACAAAATTTATTTTTTTCCTACTTTCTCCACCCACCATGCAAACCGGCAGATTATCATTTTTTAGTTACCAGAAATACGTGGGGCGCATACACTATTAACTCAACGACTGTCGGGCGAAAGTGTTGAAGGTCAAACCTCCACTGCTTATGTCGGACAGTGTAACATAAGACATTCCAAAGGTTAATATCTGATGCGCTCAAGTATTTCCATGTGACGGTTTTTTTTTACATTTTTGAAAACCTGTACACGCTTCCCCCGCCAGTGAAAGTGCATACATCTTATAATCTTTTTTTCGTTTTAGCATCTAACCTACACAATCCAATAGATCTCCACGACGCTCGAGCAAATCCCGATTTAGCCTCTTCGGGTCCCCTACTATTATTGCATCATGTCGAAAATAGGAAAATTGTAACAGTCGCTTACAAAAGATTTGTAGATAGGTAGGTACGTAGGTACTTCGTATCACAAAATAAGCGCGTTAGAAAAGTATCATCGATTATAGTTAATTCAGCGTTTTGCTTCCTTTACAAATATTTTAAAAATAATTACCTACTTACATATTTTTTTATATCAATCACATGGCCTGAGATTTGACAGTCGACACTTTGAACACCTGTAGGATAACCCTCGAGATCAGGGGCATGACAAACTTATATTCAAATACACTTAGGTGACGAATGCTGTGTGAGTACCTACTGTGTGACTGTGAGTAATCAATACCCAAAACGCATATTGAAGGAACGTCAAATTGAAATTACTAAACTACTAAACTTATGTATTTTTTGCTGTGTTTAGAATGAAATGTAAATCACCTGTCAAAGTGTCCTGTATGTAACATTAATTGCCTATATGTAGTAAGCAAGCTGTTGACACTGACGATGTAGTTCCTTCATTTCGAAAGGTCACTGACATTAAACTGAATGCCTGTTGTGGTTTCAAGCACTTACTTACATTTTAAGATAGGTCGGATTATCGGATCTCATGCATCAAAATCTTGACGTTGTAAACAGGAAAATCATACCAACAGCTAAGGGTGGACGAGTCCCACTATCTTTTTTGGGATCCTTGTCAAAGGATAAATGTCTACTAAGTTAGTTGGTTTTATTTGTAAGAGAGATAAAGATAAAAATATCGAAGTAAATTGAAACGTGGGACAGCAATGTTTGGTGTCCATTTAATTTTTAGGGTTTCGTATCAAAATGGTACTAGGGGGGGGGGGTCCCTTAGTATTTTGCAAATCTATCTGTCTGTCACACCTAACCTTGCAAGCAAAATTAAAAAAAAAACCGGACAAGTGCGAATCGGGCTCGCCCACCGAGGGTTCCGTACATATTCATACTTCTATACTAATCCATACCTACTATCCATACTTTAATCTACTTAATATTATAAATGCGTTTTTTCTCTAGTTGCCCATTCCAAATGGTAGTTTCGTATGGAGAAGAATGGGCAAGAAACTCCATATATACTCTTTTAAAAAGTTTAAAAAGAATATTGTTTACAATTTGCATTTACAAGAATTATAATATATTCTGTTACGTGAATACGATGTACAGTACGGTCAACGTAACTTGGCGCGTCTGAAGTTAGCCGATTAGCTGCGCAGTAGACAATTTCGTTCCTAAAAGTTCCATTGCGCAGCCAAACAGCTAACTTCAGACGCGCCAAGTTACGTTGACCGTATTGTACCTTATATAAAAATCATATATTATAGTATGTACAAAGCATTACAAGTTAAGAAATGACAGCAAATGATGTACAGACACATGTGTTCACATAATTACAATTAATAATACAGTACACGACCACTCCTAATCTAACAAACAATTAATAGTGTGTGAGCCAGAGTAATCTATTAAGTACACTAAATAATAAATTATAATTATATAATACAAGTACAAATACATATTTAAATATATAAAGTATAGTTTTAATTAGCAATCAGTATGATTTTGTCTAGACTGTAGATTGTCCTATGGAGCCGGACCAGCATGTTCCCAAGCATTCTTATCTTGGATATAATCCTCTAACTTATAATATGCTTGTTTACAAAGTCTACCTTTAATGTATCTTTTAAATTTTATTTCATTTAGTTTTAATATATCACAAGGTATTTTATTATAGCATTTAACAGATTACCCCAAGATGTGTGTTCTTTAGATAATCTAAAAAATGGTTAAGCTATTTTATCTTTATTCCTAGTATTGAAATTATGTCGATCACTTAATTTATTAAAAAGATGTATATTTTTGCTTACATACATAATATTTTCATAAATGAATTGACAGGGCACTGTCATAATATTAATCGTTTTAAACAGTTCTCTAAGAGATTCGCAGCGACGCGTAGATTATAAATGGCTCTGACAGCTCTCTTTTGTAAAATAAAAATGGATTCAATGTCAGCAGCCCGACCCCACAGTAAAATGCCATACGACATAATGCTGTGAAAGTAGCTAAAATAGACCAAACGAGTGGTTTCGACGTCTGTTAACTGTCTTATCTTTCTAACAGCGGCAGCGTAAGCGGCTGAGCCTAACCGCCCCGCAAGAGATGTTATATGTGGTCCCCATTGTAACTTCTCGTCTAGCGTGATTCCCAGGAAAACCGTGTGATTAATAAATTCCAGTTTTTCTCCATTCAATATAAGATCACATGTACTACTTCTAACATTTGGAAAATTAAATCTAATACATTTGGTTTTTTTTTCATTTAGTACCAAATTATTTACCATGAACCAATTTTGGACCTGAAGTATAGAGTTATTCACTTCGTCAAGATTCTGAGAACGCCTGTCTATTTTAAAAATTAATGATGTATCATCTGCAAATAACACCATCTTCGGTTGGTTTTGTAGTAATTGAGGTAAATCATTTATATGAACTAAAAATAGAAATGGACCTAATAGCGAGCCTTGAGGAACGCCCATAGTCATTTCAGACCCCAATGAGTTTACGCCGTTAATCTGAACTTTAACCTGTCTGTCCTTCAGATATGATCTAAGTAAATCAAGGGATGTTTTAGTAATCCCGTAGAGCTCCAGTTTCAATAAAAGGGTCTCGTGGTCAACGCAATCGAACGCCTTTGAGAGGTCGCAAAAAATGCCAATGGCATCCTGTGATTCCTCCCAGGCGTTAAAAATGTTTTTTATTAGGGTGACACCGGCGTCAGTAGTACAACGTCCTTTGGTGAAACTGTACTGATGTTCGTGAAAGATGGAATTTCTGTTAAAGTGCCGTAACATTTGATTGAGCATTAACCTTTCAAACACTTTACTGAGAACTGGCAGAATCGACTCAGGCCTATAATTATTGGGTTCTTTACTATCACCGGATTTGTACAATGGTACGACATTACTGTGTTTCATTAAATCCGGAAAGACTCCTTGGTCCACACTGGTGTTAAATATGAAAGCAAAATAGGGTGCGATAGTTTCAATAGTAGACCTACAAACTTTTACAGACATTCCCCAAAGATCTTCTGTTGATTTAATTTTAAGATCTTTAAAGGCTTTTATAACAGCCTGGGGGTTTGTATGTTGAAACTTAAACTCCAAAGGGCATTTTTTTACATTATTCCTAAGTAAGGCAGCAGAAAGCGCGGGGGAGGAATTTAAAGCCTCAGTAGTTTTAATAGGAATATTAACAAAAAAAGTTTCGAATTCCTGAGCTACTTCTTTGTCCGAATTTATAAGGCCATGTGCAGTTTCTAAATTAATTTCATTATTACGTTGTTTTTTCCTACCTGTTTCATTATTTATTATTTGCCAAGTAGTTTTTATTTTATCATCAGCTAATTTTATTTTATTACCAATATAAAGAGCTTTGGCTATTTTGCAAACACTTTTAAAAAGTTTTGAATATTTCTGAACATACTGGTGAAAGCTTGTATTTATGATGTGTTGCTTTAGGCCATAAAGTTCAAATAGTTTTTCCCTGCTTTTACGAATACCTGGAATTGCCCAATCACTAAATAAGAACTTTGCGGAAACACTTTTAGTCTTTAGTGGAAAACTATCACTAAATTGCTTGTTTAATAGTGAGAAAAGCTCGGCGTAGGTATCATTCGGGTCACATATATTATTAAAGTTATGAGCACTCAATTTATTTTCTAAAGAATTATTAAATTTCTCAATATTTTTAGATGTGTTCGGCCTAAACCTTATTTGAATTTTTTGTAACGGAATGTAGGCGCAAAACGTAATGGTTTGTCCACTATGATCATATGGCAGCTTATTTACAATTTCTTTATGTAAGTAATCACAATTACAAAATATATTATCAATACAAGTAGCAGAAGAAGCTGTCACTCGGGTTGGTTCCATAAAAATATTTGACAAATTAAATGACCTGAAAAGACTCAATAATCTGATACTATTAGAGTTATTTTCTAGCAAGTTAATATTAAAGTCACCACATATGATGATTGATTTACTACTGTTAGTACTAATTTTTTTTAATCCTATAAGGGTTCCGTTTTTTCCTTTTGAGGTACGGAACCCTAAAAATAGCAATGTGTTGAATAACGCTTGTCTACTGATAATGAAAATAAGAAAAAAATAATACATATGTTGCCATTTTTATATCAACAGGAACCGTACCCCATGGATTGAAATTTTAACCTTAAAATTTGATTTCCACTTGACATTATACAACGTATTTTATTTTTAACCGACTTCAAAAAAAGGAGGAGGTTCTCAATTCCGCACGTATTTTTTTTTAATGTTTGTCCACGCGTATCGTTATGCAGTATAGGCCGATTTCAATGTTTTTTTTTTAATGGATAGCGTATACCGCAAAGTTGGTCTCATATAAATTTCATGAAAATTTCTACATCTAAGGGTAGAAAAATAAGGGATAACTCAATTTCTTTGGTGTTACTGTTTCTTAATTAATTTGGATGATAAGAAGTAGGCACTAAAATGCGAAACGGAAACTTTTTTACAGCGCGGCTTTGTTTCTGTTTGTTGTTTTGTATTGCCACCACCGATTCATTTTTGACGGCGGTTGTCTTTATTTCGTTACATAGTTTTAACTCATGGTGAAAAATCCCGTAGAATTACAATTCCTCTACGTCCTTGTCCTTTCAAGGTAGGAAAAATCTGAAATCAATATCGTTACTGGAGGTTTATGTAAATATTACATGGAAATAAAACAATGTCTCTAACTAGTAGGTAAGCATAGTCAGCAAAACACTGTACAAATAAACTAATGCGGTCCCAAAGGATGAAAAAAAATACCTTGGAAAATAAACATATATTTTTTCTTACTTAGTTCAAGGTTATGGAACCCTCGGTGCACGAGTTTGATTTATCTGTAGTGATCTTGCAATATTCGCAAATAATCGCAATGTACGATAATGGACTTTTTGTATGGTGTTCACGGTGTATAGCAAGCACCAAGAGAGCTATTACTTGAAAGAAACTGATGCTTGTTTAAATATAAATTCTTGTTTTGGTTCTACTTTAAATGGTATTATTTTGTTCAATATGACATTTTTTTATAAGGTTCATTGATCTCACAAATATTTTTAGCCATGGTGTGTGAATGCGGTAAAAATAAACACCATCAATCGAATATTCCTTTTCGGGCGTGCCGAACGAAATGGTTGTCATATTTTATAAAGCTCGCTTGTATTGGACGGTAAATGCCAGTACAAAAGGAGAAAAAGCTCTGTTATCTTTTTAACCTAATGTAGAGCGTCCGTCAGTGCAAAAATATTATAAAGGCGCGGAGTCAAGAGCCCGAAGCATTTTGCGAAGCGACTTCTTGCGGGCTACACACACCCGCGACGCGCACAAACTAAAATTAAACTATCCTTTTGAATATCATACTCTAAGTGAATGTCGTAATTATCTAAAATGTTGATAGGGACTAAATTAACTATTGTTTGGGTGGGACTTTTAGCTTTGGGCTACGGGAGTGACTCCGACGTCGATATGAATGGATTCTCAGCGGTGGATGGTGCGTTTTACACCGACGATGCGGTTATTTTAAATGGTAAGCAGGAATCCTGTTATTTTTTTCTTCAAAACAAATTATAAAATGTATTAAAAATTATACACAATGCGTAGGCAGCTATACACTAGCAACCCACTGCTGTCCCTTTGTTTTCTTGTTTGTGTTTTGTTTTTGATTGTTTGTTTATTTTAACATTATTTAACGAAATCCAGAAAAGGAGAATTTTGTAGAAGGTTATGATAGAAACCACAAAACAAACATTTAAGAAATTTAAAGAAAATAGTAAACAGTTTGTGATACCTATTAAATTAAAGATTTAGCACTCTCCATATTAAGCTTTTTGTTTTTATTTTCATATAGGACACTGACCGAACCTGTACTGTAGGTGTCGTGAGTGCTTTAACCGTAACATAAAGGTTTACTCACTCACGTACGGCTTATTCATAGAATGAGTATAACGTCCAGTATTTGTTTTGCGAGGACTCAAAACAATGGACGACACATGTGGATATGGGGTTATGAGGCTAGAGAAAGTTAAAATTTGCAACTGAGATGTGTGTCCATTATAAAACTGTGATCGGTAATAAATTAAGGTTCATTTACAAACTGACCAAATTAAGATTAAAGCAACATTTAATTTTATCTACAGTAAAAAAAAAATCTCATTATTTTGATGTGAAACATCGATCGCGACTTGAACTTGATGAAGATGTTGGTCATCAACCCGTAATTGAGTTGGTACTCAGAACTTTAAGGCACGTGGGCTATTATTCGGAAATACCTATGGGATCAATTCAATGCAAATTGTCATACGCCCACACATCCAAAGGCGATCACATCAATCACTACTCATTGTCCATACTACGGCTCAAGTTGTTACACTTTTTGTGACTCACTTCGAGGACATTAATTAGATCGGAGCGGGATGACGCCGCTGACATTTCCTCACGGTAGATTGCTGAACCCGGAATCCAGAAGCAAATGTTACAAAATATGTTATTAGATTTATGCGCGTCACCAAACCGACTTGTTTGTTTATGGTCGTGACAGAACTGAAGCGAAAAAAATATTGTCAGTTTCATTTTTTTTAATAGTTTTAAAGTTGAATAAATGGGACCTTCAAAGTTACCATCACTGTGTTATATTACTTTTGACTTGAATTCTCATCCAACAGAAAAATTTAATTCCTTTACATTGATCAAGTTCAAGGTGTCGCCGCAGTTGGCATACCACTGGATGCTATTTAAATAGCAATGGTAGCCTGTTCAGTTGAGCAAAATATTCTCTCAAAAGCAGACTATAAAGATTACTTTTGTTTAATAACATGAACACGAAACAATTTTTTTCATTTAAAATCTAGGAACCTTTAAAGGTCGTATCTTTTCATTAAGGCATCTGAGAAAATCAGGTTTAATTATTTAGAACCCTCGTCGTAATTCGTGTGCGATTCAACGTCAACTCCCAACATCTTCAAGGTTGGTTATTTACGCGTAAGTATAATTCAACTTGTAGGTCTCTTTAAAAATGCACTTACTGCCCAACCAGTTTACCTTTAAATGGCTATTTACTCGTCTATCTCTCATTGTCTGTCTGTTCAAGTATAATTAAATCAGAACAGATACAAAAAAGTGTAATGTCATTCAGATTCTGCTACTAAGTAGCACATTATTTAGGTCATTTTATGTTATTGGCATGCTGCACATGGCATTCTGAGGTTTGAATATAACGGAAACCGTTATGCAGCAATCCGAAATAAATAACATGCATGTTTACGACACGTTTCGTACGTTGTTGTACTCAAGCTATGCTTTTAGATCGCCTTTAGAATAATAATTTCCGCGGTGTTTACGATTATGGCTGGTAAAGTTCGTTTACTTCACTGTCGATATTGTTCGAAATCAAACATTTGCCAAAAATAAGCATACAGAGGGTAATTTGTATGTTTTGCTTTGTTAGAAGGATAATAAGGTTTAGAAATTCTAAAAAACAAACAGTTTACTAAAAACCTGCACGAATACCTTGACTAGATAGGCTTAAGTATCTACAATTTAAAAGATGAATGAGATTCATTCATCGGTTCACCAATTGAACATTTTCTACTTAATTAGCAACTGTTTAAGATCACGATCAATGTAAGTACTCGTCACAAAACTGGTTTTATAGACGATAATTAATATATCGCAGTTATACATTTTCTAGACCGGTACATGTTCATTGGAGTCTATTAAACCAACCGTTATTCATTTGCGTTAAGATGTTGGGGGATAATCATAAACAACTAAGTTGGGCTGTCATTATGTGACAGGTTCAATGTGCCTAACACATCATGTTTTTATTGTAACATTCTCTCTTAACGTTCTTTATTTTTATTACATGGCCAAATTGCAACAATTTCAAAATGATCAGTTGATTAGCCATCATAAAAAGGGATCGAACATTTTATTTTTAATGAGTGATCGTTTTAAGAGATTGCAGTGTAACGAATTTACGATTTTGTTTTGCTCACATAAAAGGACGGTTTTTAATTAAAATAAATTATTTATTATTATGTACTGAGAACAGCTACCATAATTAATTCAGCACATATTTAATGAAGATTGTCCAATAATAATGCACTGAGACATGTTGTACGCAAACAGAAACAATAGTAGGTACTGTTTTTATTAAAAAAAACGGAAACATTTTTTGAAATTTTAGATACTTTTGTCGATGACTTTACGTACCTACCTTGATAAAAAATGTGCCCGAGCAATTAGCGATTTTTTTATAACCATTATTTAAAAATAAATGAAAGAAAATGTTTAATAATTTTTCAGCTTACGTAGGACGTGTAAAACGCGACACATCGAACTCTACTCGCGATGGAAAACAATTATTGCTGCTGCGACCTAGACAGGTACAAAGTCAAAATAACTTAGAAACCATACTTATCTCCCAATTTACTGTAAGTTTACTTATATAATAAAATATTATCAAATTCTAGCAGATAGATGAATCGTTCGGAATGGAATGCGAAACAACTCTTGGCAAGAAAGGATCATGTAAGAGTTTCCGCGACTGCTACCCATTGTTCAAAGTAGCAGACTTTTCAGGCTGGGACGGATGGGTGATGGGACACTACGACACGTGCAGCTATGTCAACGGAGAGAACATGGAGGTATTAAACATTCAGATTTGATCTCATAAGAGCGTCGAAGTAAAAAAAGTTAATGGCTATGGTCAATAATTTAGGTGAGGGTGTCTCTTATTTTCACTTCAGCGTAGCCTTTATAGCAGATAAAGTATCACGAACTTTAAGTAACGGACAAAAAGGAATCGACCGGCCTTTTAAAGCACTTGAATACAAATGGAAATACAGAAACAGGTTTTCATACATAAGAGCATGACAAATTTCACCGATCAAAGTTATAATAAGAACCTGACGTCCGTCGCATTGTTCAGGAGTCCTAATGAATGTTTAACGGAATTTAGGTATTTGGAGTGTGCTGCACGGAACCAGTAGGCACACCACCACAACAAGAACCTGATGTCCAGAGATTCGGTTATCTGCAACCCGCAATTCCGGTTCAATTACCAGCGTTAGCAGGGTAAGACTGTATATTACAAAAAAATACGATATAGATACTAAATTAGTCCGTCTATAATCTACCAAATAAATACAAGAGAACTGCGGTTATTAAAAAATTATAGACATTTCAAACAATAACCACAAAATTGTTCTTTGTTTGAAGAGTTCCTTAGTACTACATACTACTGGAGAGCCATAATAAGACTGAATAGAAAAATAAATCGTACTAACCAGTACTACTCTCAACAGAATTTCAGGCGGCGTTTTATCAGCATTGACAAGATGGTCATACGGTAACAACGACGGTTTTCGGCAGATCCCAGCGCAGTGGCCACCAACAATCCCCCCACTACCGACCCATCCTCCTGATCACGCTGCACCTACGCATCCACCATCTCTGGGTAAAAAAAATGCAACTAAGTATTCAAAATACATCTTTTATAAAACGCAAAACAGAAAGGACAAGAATAATTATGATGATAATCTGACGTAAAACAATGTTGTCAACAGTTGCAGGCGTAACAAAGCCACCAAGTAACTTCCCTGCATCATCAACAACTTGGGCTACTAGACCGCCTAGCACAACTAAACAGGTAAAAAGTATTTTAAGTACATTCCCCTTGACCATAACGTCCAAATATACTTAAAATACTGATCAAATGATAAATGAATTAGACATGGGCGCCTGCGTACCCAACCAAACCGAGTGTGCCTGCACAGCCAGTTCAACCTTCTCAACCTGCTGTGGATGGATCGTGTGGAGTCAAGAATAGAGCTCAGGTACGATGTCACAGAATACAATTTGTATCTTCTGTTTTCTGAAGTAATTATTAGAGGTTTTTCGAGACGAACATATTAGATTTGGAATGTATGTATTAAGACTGATCCAATGTTATTTATATATATTTACTAGTTGTTCCGACAGACGTTGTCCTGTCCCTATCTACCTACCCTACACAACTAACCTACCTACCTAAAATTTTCTTTTATACAAACCTTCTCCTGAACACAAAAAATAATCAACTAAATTTCAGACTTATGAGAGCACATACCAAGACGAAGAACGTATAGTAGGAGGTCATAACGCTGATCTCAACGAGTGGCCATGGATCGTGGCGCTGTTCAACGCCGGACGACAGTTCTGTGGAGGTTCACTCATGGACGACCGACATGTCCTTTCTGCAGCACATTGCGTGGCACAGTGAGTATTCAAGGAAAAAAAAAAGTTTTTTAAAGCTAAGGCGTTATTGCAAAGTATTGGCGCTTTGATAAATAATATAAACGATTTGCTTTTGATAAAATTATACATTAAAATATCTCTCGATTCTACACGTTAAAAATTTTCAGTATGACCTCATGGGATGTAGCTCGCCTGACAGCAAGACTAGGAGACTACAACATTGGAACAAACACAGAGACTCAACACATTGAAAGGAAAATTAAGAGAGTAGTTAGACATCGAGGCTTTGATATGCGTACTTTGGTAAGATTTTTTTAATCCAGAAAGAGCGCTGTTCCCCGTTTCGATTTAGAGACCTACTTACACAAGAACCTAAAGAATTTGTATACCAATTTCAGTATAACGATGTCGCCGTTCTAACGATTGATCAGCCAGTGTCCTTTACAAAGAACATTCGTCCCATTTGCATGCCGGTTGGTGGCAGATCCACATATCAGGGCAAAGTTGCCACAGTCATTGGATGGGGAAGTTTGAGGGAAAGTAAGTATTACAACCGTGTATCTGACAGCACCAGACCGTCTGGTAACAGGGAAAGATGGCGGGAGATTGTGCGGAGAGCTGTGTCCCCCTCTAGCACCAAAGTGGTCGTCTCGACGTGACCACGACTGCTTTGCCAACGAGACAGAAGAATGAGTATTACACACCAACTGAATAATTGTTACCGAGTATATTCTGAACAATGAACATAATAATTTACGGAACAATGTGAATTATTTAGCACAAAGGCGAATTGTGTTAAAAGATATTACTAGCATGTTTTTTAACAATATCTCTGAATATGTTCTAGATAATTAGTTTATATTCCTTTTGTTTAAGTTGTTCTCTGTGTTTAATTTACTGTACTTGGTTTCGTGAAGGTGGACCCCAGCCTACCGTCCTCCAAGAGGTATCCATTCCAGTTTGGTCAAACCAGGAGTGTAGGTTGAAATACGGCGGAGCTGCCCCGGGTGGTATTGTGGAGCACATGCTTTGTGCTGGCAGAGCAAGCATGGATTCCTGCAGTGTAAGTTTATCGATATTTAAATAGACGACGGAAGAAAATTAACTGATTCGCGTTTTATGTTTCTGTTATTGATAATTTAACAGGGTGACAGCGGCGGCCCTCTAATGGTGAACGAGAACGGTCGCTGGACGCAAGTGGGAATCGTGTCGTGGGGCATCGGTTGTGGCAAAGGCCAGTACCCCGGAGTCTACACACGCGTCACCTACTTCCTGCCTTGGATACAGAAAAACGCAAAGTAGATTTTGTGTCACTAAGTAAAATTTCACAGCAAAACAGTTAATGTAACATAACGTGTGACAATTTATTCCATTAATTATTTTTTCGGACAATTATTTTGAGAAAATCAACCAAACTTGCTTTTCTCAATTAGTTGCAATGATATTATTTTCAACTTTATGGAAAATGTGCCAATTTAGGTTAAGATTCAAAATTAAATAAAAAATTACCATATTTTGAAAGTTCTATTATTTATTTCAAAAAAATCTTACCTTACTAAATGTACACTAACTATCACAATAACAATTAAAAACATTATTATATCTCTTATAGGTACATATTGAGATGGCATACAGTTTTTAAATCAGTCTATATTATGGATTTGGTTAGTACATAATTGTAAGTAAAAAGAAGCAAAAATAATCACAATATTACAAGTTGGGTAGGTATTCGTATTACATATCACGTTATATTGACTAATACATTTCATTTCATATTAAGTTATATACAGACCTCTATGTTATATGTCGAAGTTAGAAACATGTAGATGTTGTAGAATATTACGAGCTGAAACAAAAGAAAAAAACATAAAATAATGTGACGCTATCGTTTTATCTTATTCATATATGATTAAACAATTAGTAAACAATAAAGTAAACAATTAGTTACTTAATACTAAACTAGAAACATGAGTATGTCAACCATACTTTCTAATCTATCTGTTTATAGGCTCTTAAAAGAAATTCGTAATAGTTATACCTACCACTATTTTATATAATTCTCTTAAAACGATGTTAAACTAGCTGCACTTCGCCCAACTATTCGTCCGCGTGGATTTCGTACTTCTCTCTCCTACAATGCCAACACCCCTTGGTGGGGGGGGGGGGCGAGGGCTTTTAATAAAAAAACCTGCTTTATTATTTACTTATGTTGGCATTCGCTTTGTGCTTCCTCGTTTCCAGTTCCAGTAGTTTTAATTTTCCATACAACAGTATTATACCCCCTTAAGAAATATCTAAATAACACCGGCACTCTAATACCTTTACACAAGCAATTCTTTTATATATAATATACTAGGTGATTTTTTATTCACGTTCCAAATTTCTCAGGGTGATAGTACCCATGAAATTGAATAACTTTCTCCAAAAAACATGGGTCGAAATATTAAATAAAAAATCGGACTTCCCATACAAAATCGATCAGCTGACTATTGATTTTGTATGGGAAGTCCGATTTTTTTTTTAATATTTCGACCCATGTTTTTTGGAGAAAGTTATTCAATTTCATGGGTACTATCACCCTGAGAAATTTGGAACGTGAATAAAAAATCACCCAGTATATAAATATATTCTGACTATCGGAAACGGCTGGGACGATTTTCATGAAATTTAGTATGCAGGGGATTTCGGGGGCGATAAATCGATCTAGCTAGGTTTCATTTTAGAAAAACACGATTTACCAAAAAATCGATCGCCTAGGTGCTGTATTTTTATATGTTTAATCGAAAAGCTAAATAAGCATTGTTATGTTTCTAACTATTAAATTAACGGATTTCGCATCAAAATTTTCATTCCCTATTTGGCTATTTTACCCCTTAGAGGTGGAATAAAAAAGCCACGTAACGGGAAGAGATGAGGGCAAAGAAAGACAGGTGGAATATACAAAAATCCCGAAAACTTAATACCAATGTTCATGTTTCTAACATTAAATATAACAGATTTCCCATATAAACTTTTATCCCCTATTATAGAAAAAGCAGAAACACCATTTTTTTTTCAACCAAAAGGCTATCATTACCGAGTTTCATGTCGCTAACTAAAAACACAGAGTTTCATACAAACTCTCATCCCTAATTTTACGCCCTTACGGGTTGAATTGGCAAAAATCCTTAGTGCTCGCCTCATAAAAGGAACCCGTATGCAAAATCTCACTTTCAAGGAAAAAATTTAGGTAACTCGGGATCTGGATAAGAACATGAATTTAGATAACTCGGGATCTGGATAAGACATGGGTCATGTTTTTAATCCGCGAAACCACATTCACGTGGACGAAGTCGCCGGCAAATGCTAGTTAGGTATAAAAGTTAGGTCAAATAAGCCATTAGTATTATAATAAAGAATTGTGCAATAGGCAGGGGGTGCGTAACAGGGCATTACTCTCGAGTAAATAGACGCAAAACAATTGAAATTAACTACTGTAGAATATTCTTACACAGACTTACCTACTTATACCCTGTTCACAAAAAAATTAGACATTTACACGAAACTTTTTTACAGTCCGTTCAACCGATTTTCAACCGACTTCAAAAAAGGAGGAGGTTATCAATTCGTCTGTATTTTTTTTTAATGTTTGTTACCTGATTTCTCGGGACTGGGTGAACTGATTTTGATGATTCTTTTTTATTTGGAAGCTAGTGCTTCCCGTGTGGTCCCATTTTAATTTGGTCCAGTTCTGACCATGGCATCCATGAGAAAACCGTATAAGTCTTAAATTTGCATTAAGTATGTGCACGATTTGTTACGCGATTTCTCAGGCAAACGTAAACCGATTTTGAAAATTCTTTTTTTTGTAGATAGGGTATGCTTCAGGGGTGGTCTCCCATATAAATTTTATCGAAATTGATTCAGCACTTTTTGAAAAATATACAAATACCCAAAAATTTTACATAGACGACGTTTTAGTTTCATCAATCTTTGTAGTAGTTAACTTTCAATCTCTTCTTAATAGATTTGAATGAGAAAGAGGTACTAAAAAGCGGAAAATAAAAAGCTTTTTACAAAAAAGACAACCGCCTTCAAAAACTGAAAAATAACTTTAGCACAGAACACACATTGACTTTAGTTTCGGAAGTCGGTGGCAATACAAAACCACAAACAGAACAAAGCCACTGAATTTCGAAACTAAAGTCAATGTGTGTTCTGTGCTAAAGTTATTTTTCACTTTTTGAAGGCGGTTGTCTTTTTTGTAAAAAGCTTTTGACTTATATTGCGTTGGTAGTTTGGTAGCATGACAAATGGCAACTGCAGTAAACAGTTGTTATTGTAACCACTTTTTTGCCTCTAATGTCATCCTTAAGCCTACGGAATAGAAGTCAAAATCGGTTTAAGGGACTGTAAATAAGGTTTGTGTTTATGTCTAATCTTATTGTGAACAGGGTATAGTTTTTGGAAAATCAAAAATGTATGTGTTAGGTATAAGAAAATCACAAATGTCCAAAAAATGTTAGTTTGTTAGTACTCATTAAGGCCAGCTGCCTACTCACTGATTGGCTAATATTTTAACCAGCATGAGCGCGGATCGTGACGACACTTTTCGTATCAGTTCCCTATAATTGCAGTAATACAAAAAAAAAAAAAAACAACAGAATCTTTTCAAATGAGAAGTTAAATGAGGATTCCATAATGTTTCGATTGGAATGAAAACAATCCATCTTTTATATTGGCAAAGAGAGATAAGCGAATACAAGTTGTACCTTGAAAGTAGCCAGTATCGTGAACATCATCAAGAGTGGGTACAAAAGGTGGCTCCACATTGAGCTGGTTGTCCCAGTCGATGTTCCTAAATATCGGCATGACTCGCACGGCGCCCGCCGCAGGCCGCGCCGCCGGTTCCATTGTTAACAACGCTTCGATGGCGCTAACTGCCTCTGGAGATAGGGCCTCATCGTCTTCCGGCCATTCGATGTCTGTAATATTTTACATCATCATCATTATCAAGATAATAATATGATATTGTAACATGACACTTTGGTTTTATGGCCCCTCGCTATCTTTTTACGGCAATATTAGCCAAAAATACCAAGGTTACTTGGTATTTTTGGCGCACCGAAAATAATAACATGACGATTGCTATTATCATGTTATTATTGTGGAATAGACGAAAATATGACAGAAGATGGGTCGGACGTATCGTTATTTGTGTGTAAAGTTGGATGTTTTTCTATCTATTTGATTGATTTGGGGTTCCATGATTGAGGATGCGTAGCGTATCTTCCGTCAGATACGAAACTTACGGCAAGGTAGAAGATTTCTTACAGCTTGAATATGAAGATTACATTTGCTAGATAAACATAATAACCTCTACTTTAAATACTTACTTCGCGATAGTATATTCTTAAAGACTGCCTGTGGTGTTTCATCGTTGAAAGGTGGGACGCCTGTCATGAACTCATATAGACATACTCCCAACGCCCACCAGTCTACTGCAGGACCATGACCCTGTCTGAAATAAGTGTATTAATAAAATAAATTATTTAAGTCCAAGTTACCGCGATTGCTTTCACTGTTTCGACTGCTGACTGCTGACCGCTGACCGTAGAGGAGTACGATCCTCAGATCAAGCAATGTAATCGGGTTTTTCCAATAGGAATTTGAAAATACATGCGACAGACAGACGAAATGTAAGTGTTCTATTACCAATCACCACTTCCCTCTTCGTCGCTTTTTGGCCGTATGTGTGAAGATATCATTATTATGATGGTGGTCCATTCAACCAACATTATTTAATATTTTCCCAACTTTTAAATATTTTAGTAGTACATATACATACTACTTACTTGTTTAAAAAGCATAAAAAGCTAGATAGCAAATACTGTTCTTTCTTACCTCAAAAGTAACTCAGGCGCCAAATAGTCGGGTGTTCCTAAAATCCTTTGGTCTGACACTAAATTGCCTCGCCTGACGCTCTTTGGTGTTCTGTAAGGTGTATGTGCAGTAGCTAATGGAGTCCTACACAAATCAGTAGGTGACCGGCTACCTTCACCCTGTAACATATTCATAGTTTAACAATACACTCATGCTGATGTTGAAAGAATCAATAGGAATATTAGACTGTCTAACAAAAACTTCCATTCTTTTGCACATGACCTTTCCCAAGGTCAAGTCAAAGTGGAAATTATGGTATTACAGGTATATGTTGAAAAATCTTATTTAAATTGCCTATTCAAGCATTCCTTTTTTCATTGAATGTTTTTTGTGCGATTACGCGTAAAAATGTTCTTCGTGCTTAAGTATGCGTTCATGCTCACACGTCCATCTCCAAATACACTTAATCCGTATTTGAGTATTTACGTTTTATTTAACAGTTAAAAACCTTTTAAGACGTAAAGGATTGAATGCATAAGCCATGACCTGCATTAGGACAAAGGATAATTTTTGTCGCGGTCTACGTCCCTGAGAAATTACAATATATTGAAATGATGTCGTTTTCCATCAACCGCACGGGCAAACCCGCGGACAAAAGCTAAGTGTCTTAGTAAAAACTTGATTTATATTACCTTACTTAATCTTCTAGTAGGAAATATTTCTAAGCTAGTGGAAACATGTTTGCCAAACATGATGGTTTTCTCTTTAGTCCCAGATGGCGGTTGGTCTTCTTTAGGAAGATTGAAGCGAGTTTCTTTCTTCTTTGTTTCCGGCGACTTATTTGATACCGGTGTGGAGAATATTACCCCTACATTGAAATGATGGCTATCATTTTGTGAGACCCAACTGTAAAAAAAATTAAAATTATTTATATTTGACTGCGTTTTTAAATGGTGATGTTAAATTCTAAGGTAATTATATCATAAGATAGCCTAAATTTTTTGAAATCACTAAGAGAAACAGCAGACTACCATTACTTAGAATATTGGTCCATTTAAAAGTAAATTTTAACTTACCGTTTTTTCAAGACACCCTTTATAGGATTCTTCCGTTTATCAGGCGTAGGGTGTATGGACATACGTTTAGGTGTATTCTGACTTAACTCTAAGGCCATGATCTCTTGAGTTAGGCCACTATGATTCTCTTTGGAATCTAGTAGGCTTGTCACACCTGTTGGTGTGTCTCCATCACAATCCAAAATCCTTTTTCTTTTTTTGGCTCTGAAGCTGCAATGATAAAGATGATGTTTTTTTTAAAAGATAGTACCCGGGCGACCAAGCTTTGCTAAATTTCATGAAAATCGTTGGAGCCGTTTTCGAGATTCAGATTATATATTGCTATTGCTTGTTTAAAGGTATTAGATTAGATAAAAGACTTTATATACATAAACTCTTTCAATCAGCATAGTTCTACAATCAGTATAGAACTTATAAGACAGCAGTATTTTATTTAAGAAGTTGTGACTTGTAATTACCTAGGTATTCTCTTCAAGGAGTGTCCCCTGCAAAGTGGTGAGGTTGACTGATCATGTTGTGAATCTGACAGCACTGTGGACTCCCCAACAGAACTACTGCTACTTGGTTCGGTAGACTTGTTACTTCTGGAGTTAGAACTGTTCTTTGAACTTTCACAGGTGTGGTATGAGCCTGAGTCTTGAGACTACAAAATAAGAAGTACCGTAAAGGCGGGTTACTTTAGCTACTTTTTTCGAATAATTTTCTAATTTGGTCTGTTGTTTTTATTAGTATTATCTTTTTAGGGTTCTTAAAAGTTATAAAGAGGCTCAAGGATGTAATCAACAAGATCCGACGTGTATTTTAGAAATATGATAAGCGTATTTTTTTTTTTTTTTTCAATAAAGTTTGGGCCAAAGTTGTTCTTAGTAAAGGGTTACTTTAACCCCATGAATTTTATTGGTAAAAAATCGTACTTGCAGCTATCAGTGGCCAAAGAAACCATCAAGGGCGGTAAGATTGAATATCGAGAAGGGGTTTAATGTAAGAAAAAGTTCGAATTAAATTAAAATACGATGTAAAATCAACATTATATATTTCAAAAAGATTTACAGTAAGAAAATATCTAAAAAAATGTGAGGTAGTTATCAAACTTTTAAAACTTACAATAATATTATCTTAAACGGGTTTAACGTAACGATCTTAGATCAATTGGTTAACCTTAGTAATCATATTTTACTTTTCAGTCTAATAAAATTATAATTTCAGTCTTATGTAGGTATGAGAATCAACGTTACAACAGGTACTAAGTAGCAAAATCTAATCTAAAACTTACAAACTTCATATCACTCGTTCATTTCTGGAACAGAGAAAGAACCCTTTTTTTCAAATTTAGGAGGTCCAATCTTACGCACTATATAGTCCCAACTATAAAGCTGTTCATCTTTAATCGCTGGCCACCGCCAGTACGTCTTACCTCTTTTCATACATGTTATAAAGACTCCTTCCTCGGAAACTGATAAGACTTGACCTGGGTATATGCGTGAGTTCCAAGTCACTAGAACATGGTCGCCTACAACAAGATCAAGTCGAGGACGTGAAGCTGCACGAAAAGCTGATGGTTCCAACGTATTCTGCAATAACTTTTCGATTTGACGTACGGGCGAAACCCGCAAGTCTTTGTCTCGACAACCTTCTACAACCACCAGCATTTTTTCTTCCAAATGAAGAGCAGAATGCTCTCTATTATTCTGTCCAACGGCATCGTCAACTTGTAGTTTTGATTCAGGTTCAAACACGGGTAAATCTAGATTTTTCTCTCTTTCACTACATTTTTCTTCAACGATCTTTACTTCCTCTACGGATTGAAGGGGAATGAAGTCTTTGAACCCATCAAGCAGCAGTTGATCTACATCTCTTAGTTGAAGAACAGGAGAGCTACATTCTTCTTCTACTTCACTTTCATGCTCGATCTGCGCTATTACATCTCGCTGAAGAACAGCTGAAAGGTGAATAAATTCATCAGCATTGCTAATCTGACTCACATAGTTGGCCAGAAGTACATCATCCTCAGAGTCATAAGGCAATATGTGGTCTTCAGTGGAAGAAGCTAGACTGATGGTCCTATCACTGCAGCTTGAAGATGAAGAGACGTTGCGGCGTCTTCGTTTTGTTACCCTTTTCTTTTCTTTTATAGCTTTAGCCTGCTGTAAACCCAATGGACCTGCTTCAGCAAGGTCAGTGGCACAAATTGATTTTCCAGGTGGCACATTAAGTTTCTTTTTCCTAATTGTTTTCTGTTCTGGGCACGCCTCAGCTCGACTCTGTACTAATTTTTGCATAAAAGAGTTTCCGATAAGACCTGCGTTTATAATTCGATCTTGTTTGGGTAATCTAGCTAATGGTTCATCTTTGTCAACGGGGTATATGCCCGTCTTTCTGAAACCAGCAGTCAAATTCGTCTTGGTCTCAGTCAAAGAATCCAAAGCGGTTTTTAATAGTCGTGGAAACTGATCCTTAGGTGTAGTCGACAGTTTTCTACCCAGTTGACTGTTCTTCCATTGAAGCAATACTTGGCGCCACTTGCACTTCAAAGGTCGAAAATATGCCACGTCTAGTGGCTGAAGTATGTGTGTCGCGTTGGGTGGCAAGCAAACAAAACTAACATTGTGCTTCTCACACTCCTTCAAAACCGTTTTATTAATGTGAGAAGCAAGGTTGTCTCCAATCACCACTTTTCTTCCATTTTTCTTCTTAAGAACTGGCATAAGATGATTGAGAAACCAGTCTTCAAAAGTTGCGCTGTCCATCCATCCGCTCTTTGTTCTATTATATCGAGCGCCTTCGGGACCATTTTCAGTCCAAGTCGACCAGAGATGATCCGACTTATAAACGATGAACGGTGGAACTGTTTCCCCGGCGGCGTTGCCACAGAACATGACAGTAAAATTAACTTTTGTAGCGTTTACTATTGTTTCAGGATATTTTGTTCCTCTTCTGCATAATATAGTCTTTTTTCCTGGGTCATCACAAAGGTTGCTTTCATCGTAGTTGAATTTCGGGTGGAACGCTTTTTAGTTCTTTTTCGATGTTTTCTATAAAATTGGAAATTACATCTTCCGACACTTGAGCTCGGACTCTTTTAATATTGTTAGCAAGTCGTCGTGAAAGAGATTGATGTCGTGAAAGAAAAGAAGCCAACCAGTCTTTACCAGGAATGTTGTTCTTAAATTTATTTACAACTCTTCCCTGGGATGCAAGGTAACTTTTTATTATCATTTTTAAGTCGAATGCTGTCAGCGGAAACCCATATTCCGAAAGCCCAGTTATGTGAGCCTCAAACGCATTTTCTTCCTCTTCAGTAAAAATAGTTGGTTTACCTGGTTTGTTAGGGTGCTTCCGGGTTAATTTGTTTTTCAAAGTGCTGCGAGGAATGTTAAACAACTCTGCAGCTGCTCTTTGTGTGAGTACTTTTGATTGGATTGCATCCAGACATTTTTTTAAATCTGCCTGGGTGTAGTCGCCATACCGACGACTGCCAGGTTTTCGTCTGTACACGGATGGCATCAGGAATGTCGCTTTGTATTATGGTTCTGTAACAAATTGGTCAAAAGTATGAAGTTATTTACTAATAAAATTCGCAGGGTTACTTTGGCCCGCAGGCCCAAAGTTACCCGAAAAGGTGGTCAATGTATACCGATTTACTAGATCTGTTATTTAAGTCCCAAAACATAAGTAAATCGTCTTTAAAAAACAATTGCCATACTCCTACATACATACCTAAGAAAATAAATAACAATCCAATTGGAAAACTTACCAAAATACAGCATACCACATCAAAGTTTGCAGCAGAAAAATACGCTGGTGTTATTGTCAAAACTTCAAATGGCGCGAATATGTTGCAACGTTCACTAGAGTCGGTAAAACAATCCCGCAAGTGCGCGTCTATATCGCCATCTATTAGTTACCGAAGGAACTACGACGATCGGTTGTGTGGTCCCGACACGGCGGGCAGTTCAAACATTTTTTCGATTTGGGCCAAAGTTATGCCCTAGAGTCAAAGTAACCCGCCTTTACGGTACCATAAAAAAACCGGACAAGTGCGAGTCCGACTCGCCCACCGCGGGTTCCGTTCAAATTCCGTGATTTGGTCACCCATACAATTATGACCGCGCATACCTCAATGATTGATTAAGTACTTTATATTTATTATAAATTTTGATTCCCTTGAGAGTGTCAAAATATAAGTTTATTTTGGAATATATGGCCGTATCTTTTTCCCAGGTTAACTTAGTTTTTTTTAGTTTCACACAGGGACTATATGGTTTCATTTCAACTCGCGTTCCCGACATAAAGGGTCTTGACAGACGGACGGACAGATAGACAGACAGACCACAAAGTGATCCTATTAGGGTTGCATTTTTTCCTTTTGAGGTATGGAATCCTAAAAAACAAGTAAGCATGACAATTTTAAATTTCCGTTCACTAACTACTAGTTTATGGAGCAGTGCACCTATCATATGTGACTCTTTTAATTATAATACCTGTTATAATCTTATTGAAAAGTCTTTCATAAATAAATTCAATGTATTTAATATCATATTCTTATCTACACTATATTGTACATATTGAGTTACACGCCATTTGCAAACAAAAGCCCTCTTCCTCTCTCCTACTCTTATTTTTGCTGTGCCCGACAGGGTCCACTATGTTCAATTTTATACCTACCATCTATAAATGTATTGAGTATTAAATTGGAACATTAGTAGCACACAGAGTGACACAACAGCTCATACATCACATCATGCGAATGCACGCTGAGGGTTACATTTGCTTATTATATTGAGATAAATACCAAGAGCAAGTTGCATGCTAGATCATGTGTCATGTTACTTATGTTGGTGCTGATCCATAGAAATCTTTCTGATGTTCTTCAGTACTTACATTTTCAAAACTAATACTTTCAGCACTTATAAACGGGTGTATCCCTGACATGTTTGACTGATTCAATAATGGTGAACTTTCAAAACCGCTGACTCCATCAAACAGATTTTTTAATTTGCCTGCAAAAATATAATTTTTAAACCATGGATAGTTAACAGATGACATATTCTATTTAAATAATAAAAGCATACTGGTTTCTTTAAGCTCATCAAGAAGGTTCTCACAAGCATCTGTAGACATCACAGAGTTGTGTGTGTTATCACCTCCACCCGAACCAAAAGACAGGTGAGATGTGAGTGACAACAATTGTCCTGGTGTCCTCATATTAAGGCTCGGTGTGCAATTCACAAAATCCGATATCTCTAAATCTGAAAATCAAATTATTTACAATAAGTTTTCATAAATAACTTTTTGATTTTATTTAAAGTGTTGTAACTGAAACTAAAAGTAAAAGGTTTTTGACTGGATTACCTACCTCTATTAACTTCAATTTTAGATAAACCAAAGTCAGTAAGCTTCACATGACCAGATCTAGATATAAGCATATTATCTGGTTTTAAGTCTCTATGTACAATGTTGTGTTTATGCAGGTAGTCCAATGCAAGAGTGACTTCAGCTACATAAAATACTGCCATAGATTCTTCTAAAAACCCATAAACACCAAGCAGTGATTTTAAATCACCACCAACCATGTACTCCATGACCTGAAAAGATTAGAATCAATTTAACAATATCAAGTATTCCAAGTTTAATAAAGTAGGTATTTGGTTCAAACAGTATAGTTACTTTGCTTTCATACCAAGTAAATTGAGGAAGTTGATTGTAATGAGTAAAACAAATGAACACAAAACGGGCTTCTTGATAGCGCCAAAGCATTCCTCTCAGTTACAACTTGTGTGACCATATTTTTGTGGATCATATCTGACTTTTTCATAACTTTGATTGCATACAACTGATCCTTGTTACTTTTCTTATGTGCAAGGAACACTTTCCCGAAAGCACCTCGGCTTATAGGTTTTATGATTGTGAAATCATTAATATCTGGTGCCTACAAAAGAAAAAACACACCATAGTTTTATTACTTACAATGCTTACAATTTACCTACAAAGTAAAAAAAAATACGTGATATAACGTACCTTGGTGACAACAGTGTCGTTTATTGAATTAATTTTATCTAAAATAGTGTGGCATGAAGCTACATCGTCTACTTTTGCGTAATTTGTAGCCATTGTAGTATAGCGACTCAAAAATCACAGTGAATTAAATTAAAATACAAAACATTTTAATTACACCAACTTTGTTGACTGCAAAGAGTACTAAAATAATTCGAATTCAACGAAAATGGCTTGCTTGACGTAGTTGACGTTTGACGGTTTGACATTGACAATTGACAATGACATCAATAGCTGAGTCATGAAGCTGTAGATTAAACTGGAGTCAACACTTCGTCTTCGAATACCTACTTGAAGCCATACCCATCTATCACTATCTCGGTCTCTGTGGGCCAACCCTCTCTTTCTAAGTAGGGTGACCTTTATTTTATTTTTCCCAGGACATCGCTATAAGTATTCATTTGTAAATATCTACATTGTGATTTGATTTGATTTGATTTGCATCATGATACGTAATGTATGCATATACATTGCATTTAGAAATAAAGTAATATGAATTCTAAACTCGATGAAATAAGAATAAAAATTACTTGATCAAATATAAAATCCTTTGCCGTACCGCGACGTCAGACAGCGCCGGCCCTAATATGAACGCTTATATGTAAGAACCTCAAAAAGGAAATAAAAACACCACCCAAATTAAAATCATAATCGTAAATCACCGAGATATTTTCTGTATGTCTCTTAAACTGAGCGCATGACTCACTAGTTAAAATATATAGTATGTAATTGAAACTTTACTTAATAACATCATTATGTAATACATAATAAATAGACATAAAAGGTATGTATTTAATATTTATTAACGGAAAGGGACACCAGGTAACTTGTTAAGATTGCTTATATTTTCAAGAATATTTCGACACTGTTTTTAGCTACATTGCAGCCAGCATATTTCACTCCCATTTCCGTAAGTGGAGAATTACTATAAACACCAGAACTAGTACTTGGCAGAGCAGCAATTTGCACCATAGATTCTTCATGTAGTGAACTTGTTGTCTGAAAATGATAATACATTTTATAAAATGTTGCTTTTTGTTATATATTTGAAACATTACATTTCTAAATACATGATAATAATGTAACACAGTTTTAAATACAGTTCTCTTTTTACCTTTCCTACTGTTTTCATATATATATCTGATTCTTGAAATGCAAATTGCAAATCCTTGCACTTTTATAGAACTTCATTTTCAACGGCTCAATGGATAACAACAATTTTCTTTGAGTACTATTTTTAGGAAACCTAAAAAAATAATGTTACTAAAATACCCGAATAATGAGCAACTAAAATTAAATAAAAATTGACTGCCGTAAGTGTATGTGTATATCAGTCATTAAATGTATACACGTTTCTTAGTATTAGTATAATTAGTTAAGTTCTCACGCAAAGTCCTAAATATATCCTCAATATGGTCACACTACTTCAATACGACTTCTTTTAAATAAAATCAAATAGATTGCACAAAATCAATGAAATTCAATGTAAAAGTATTTGATCTTGATATAGTTATCATTTACTAATATGTTAAAAACACTGGTAAAACGTTTTAAGAAGAAATTAAGTGAAAAAACAACGAAATACGTTTACAATGACTCAATGTCAGAAATCACGATTTTAACACTTACGGGTGAAATTTTATATCACCTCCTGGACACCACGTATTGCCACAACCACGCACTACTGATCCATAATAACATTCTTTGACATAATTTAACTTCTGATTTGGTTAGTGTGACGACTATTTCGAAGAATTTAGTATGAGATTTAAATAAGAAGGTAGCAATACTACAGGCCACACTAAAAAGAGAGGTCGGCCCACAGAGAGTGAGATGGAGATACGTAGGTATTTGACTCAACTTTTTGGGCTCCATCTTTACCTATAAGCTTCTTGAGCTGAGTAGCATGCACATGCATGCACTTGCTAGAGGTGTAAAAGTAACGAAAAGAAGCGTACCCGTATGTATTCGTTACTATAACAATCAGTACTCGTTACTATCGTATCGTTACGTTACTCGTTACTTTTGATACCTCATAACACATCATCGCATCGAGTCGTATTGCGTACGGTATGACGTTGACGTCGCGTCATTCGTACTTTATAGAAAACATACTAATACGTCATTTAGGAACCTAGCTGCGTAAGGTGAATTTTTTAATTTTACCATAATTTAAACCAAACTTGTGTTTAGTTAAATCTAAATTTAGTTTGATTTAAAACGAAAATTGGTTAAAACTACAAATAAACTGTAATTCCTAATTCACGCATCAACGGTACTAGTGCGAACTGAAACAGTTGTATTTCTTTGTAAAAAGAATCAATCAAACTAACATCAGTACGAAAATACGAAAAATGCGAGTAACGAAATGAATTCGTGAGTAACGTTTCGGTACTCGGTACTAGACGGCGTACCCGTTACTCGGTAACGAATACATACGGTTTGCTACAGCTCTAGCACTTGCACTAGTGTCACATGTCACACTGACACCTGACACCTGTCGCGCTGCTGTCGCGCTGCTAGCGCGCGACTAATTTGAAGGCGCGCTAAGACTAGTCTCACTCAAAGAAAAGACACAAACAAATGCGTCTGGAAACTAATCTGCTTTGCGCATAATTCACGTGTACCCGATATTATGTTGCGGTTTTAAAGGAAAAACGCCCACAGCTTGATATGCCTTCCCCAAATCACAGAATACTTAATAGTACTACGTACAGAAGGGACACTCCCTTCCCCGCGCTATATCAGATACCGCACCCTCACCCCGCACTTACAGGGGCTAACCGCCGACTCTTTAGCCAGGGCGCTCAAAATCGTAAGAACTGCAGCGCTGTAGGTACTGCTGACACAAACACACAATAATTTTGCGATTTATTTTGTTTTAAGTTTTATTTATTAGTTTTAATCTCGATGATTCATTTATTTTCCAAGTTTTCGTCGTTTTATAATAATACAATTAAAACTTCCGTAATAATAACATACCAACATTACCAGCTATTAATATTGCTCTCTCTCTTTATTGTCTTTGTTATGTACTTATGTCCCTTTCTTTCACGTTCTATTCATTCTTGGAATTGAAAAGTAGTACCCTACGCACTAACTTTGTCGCGTCGCCCCATTGCGTTGCCGCGTAATGGTACGGGGCGATCGTGAATTCCATATTTTGTAATTAGGTACCTTCATTTACCATTATTGATGAATAAATAAACTTCTTTACATAATTATTATTATGATATTACTTTTATGTCATTACAAATCCGAGTATTCATAATCAAATATCATTTATTTTATTTATTAGAAATAAATAATTGACCGCTCGGACAAGATCACTTCTTAATAATGCTCGAAACGTTCGGGTAGTTCCGTCGTCGTTCGGTTCGCCCGACGCAAATCGGTGCACTTTCCGCGCCATTTTGTACGCCACGACATCCAACTGATTCAACCCTACTAAAATTCACGCACACATTTGCACGTGTACAGACGTCATTTGGTTTTGTAGTAGTAATAGGTAATTATTTTGCAAGTTTTGTATGAAGTGTCCGAGGTGTGCCCAAATAGCCACTATGACCATACTTTATTGTGAAATTCGAGCCAGAGTCGTCCTTTAGACCGGGTTCGAGGTCTAAGCGACAGGCTCAACATTAGAAGCAGATGCAGACAAATATTTCAGAAACCAACGACGTTGAAAAAATAACCAAGAAGACATACACGGGGAATTGCCAGTTTCGACTTAGCGTGAACAGGTTGCTCAGTAAAAAATATTGTTACAAATTCATATAATTAATTTGTAAACAAATGTAAATCTGGTTGCAGGAAAGTATTCTGCAAAAAAAGTTGTAATAATAAGTAATTTCGCCATTGCACGCACAAAACACCGCCATTAATTAAACGACTTAAAAAAAAAAGGAGGTCGACCCGTATGTTTGTATGTATGTTTGTCCGCGATTATCTCCCGTTTGGCTAAACCGATTTTGATGCGGTTTTCAGAAAAGTGTTTGTTACATTCTGGAAAAGGTTTTAGTATACAACAAACATACATTTTATCAGCGCTTTTAAAAAACAACAACAAAAACCGAGAAGACGTTTCCGTTTCTTCCATCTTTCCATCTTTAGAAGACTTTCAATCTCTGTTTTAACTGTGTTGCCGTTCCTTAATGGATTTGGGTAATAAGGAGGCACTAAAAAGTGTAAAATAAAAACTTTTTTGAAAAAAAATTTGAGCACAGAATTCACATTGACTTTAGTTTCGAAGTTCGGTGACTTTATTCTGTTTGTTGTTTTGTATTGCCACCGACTTCGGAAACTAAAGTCAATGTAAGTTCTGTGCTAAAGTTATTTTTCACATTTTAGTTTTGGAAGGCGGTTGTCTTTTTTGTAAAAAAGCTTTTTATTTTCCGCTTTTTAGTACCACCTTCTTATCCAAATCTATTAAGAAGAGATTGAAAGTTAACTACTCCAAAGATTTAAGAAACTAAAACGTCGTCTATGTAAAATTTTTGGGTATTATTGTTGATTTTTTCAAAAAGTGCTGAATCAATTTCGATATAACTTATATGGGACCACCCCTGAAGCACAAACTATCCATAAAACAAGAATTTTCAAAATCGGGTTACGTTTGCCGGAGAAATCGCGTAACAAATCGCGCACATACCTTCATACTTAATGCAAATTTGAGACTTATACGGTTTTCTCATGGATGCCATTGTCAGAACTGGACCAAATTAAAATGGGGCCAACGCGGGAAGCACCAGCTTTTAAAACAAAAAAATCGGTTTACCCAGTTCAAAGTTCTCAAGTAAAAAACATAAAAAAAAAACAGGCGAATTGATAACCTCTTCCTTTTTTGAAGTCGGTTGAAAAGAGAAACGTATTCAAAAAAAAAAACTAAAAAGTAATAAATAACTTTAGCACAGAACACACATAACTTTAGTTTCGGAAGTCGGTGGCAATACAAAACAACAAACAGAACAAAGCCAAGAAAGGAAAGAAAGGAAGCAAGGAAGGTTGTAGGAAAAGTATTCTGCAAAAAAAGTTGTAATAATAAATAAGTTATCTCGCCATTGCACGCACACACCACCGCCATTTTTTAATTGTAGGCTTGCAGGCTCGATGGGCTACCACAAAATTAAATGATAATGAAAATTTCAGAATAAAAATCGATTTCTAGTAAATGTAAAAAAGCATTTCATTTTTCTTGAGAACGTTTACTGATACTGTACTGAAGTACTTAGTTTATTATAGATTTTAGACTAGGTACTAGACTAAGACTAGATTATTGACCAAATTTTATACTTTTTATCTGTAATTAGATTTGAAAAAACAAACAAAAATATCTGAAAAATATGAGTAAACTAGCTTTTGCCCGCGGCTTCGCTCGCGTAGAATTTGGTCTGCCACATTAAGTTACGCGACATTTTTTTTTATATATCTAAATAACGAAATCTACGATCCTATATTTAAACAAACAATAAAGGACAATTCTTATACGACTGAAATAAAAATAAAAAGTAATTAATCGCTATCTACTCTAGGATAAATGACGAATAATAAATGACATGACAATAAAAATGCATATAGAACACAACCATCAATGACGTCTGCCCGCCGCCGGCCGCCGTTAGGCGCTCCGTTCAAGTCAATCTTAACGTGATAACTTTTAAACTATTCGGCCAAATTACTTAGTGTGAAAGACAAAGTTTATCTACATTAAATACTTAATGGCGAGAAATGTATCCATTTTGATAAGAGTTTGATAATTATATACTAATATGTGCATTGTAAAATAGTACCAAATTTAATTTTTATGGTTCACAATTTTGGTCGTACTGGCTTGCACATAAAATGTAGATATATGCTGTCGCGGACTTTTATTTAGACCTACTTAAGACAAACAATCCTGCGGTACATCATCTTTATGTAGCTCCATTGGTTAAGGCAGCGCACGCCAAGATAGACCTCAGATGGAAGATTTTTTTTCCGACTTAATTGACACGTATCGTTATATTATGACCAAAATTACACAAAATCATTATAAATTGTAGCCTATGTGTTATTCTGATGAATAACCTATATTACTGTAAAGTTTCATTCAAAGCGGTCCAGTAGTTTTTTCGTGAAAGGGTAACAAACATTCATACACACACACATACATACATCCATCCTCACAAACTTTCGCATTTATAATATTATTAGTAGGAAATGAGTAGTGATCCATTTCTGATAAATACTCGAGTTTTTATCTTCCGAGAATTTATCCTCCGCCCATCACTAATCTCATTCTGTACTGTAGGTACCGAAGTCGCGGGCTGCATCGCAATTTAAAAAATATGCTTGGTTTAGAAACACTTTGTATGTACACATCACAACAATGTTATTGGTAAACTGCAAACTGCATAGTACTAAAGGCGCGGCAGGGCACAGCGGACGTCAAAATGAGCTAGGTGGGTTGTTGCAGCTTGGTCGCCCTTGGAGGATGCATACCATATACCATACCAGCATGTAACAGAAAATCTAAATTACATTTATAATATTTTATTTTAAATGCTAGCTATACAAGTCAAGGTAAATTGCGACAAAAACAAATAATAAAAAAATACAGATTAATCTTCCAATCTGCAATCTGTGACACAATTTGAAAATGCTTGCACTAACTGCGAACACACCAATGGTTGATGAGTGTTTTCTTCGTAACATTTTAAAATCTGCGAACATAGACAGTTGGTGAAAATGAAATAGCAATAAACAAACCTATTCAACAAATACTAGACAACATAAACTAGGTAAGTAAGTACCGGTCAAATGCTGTAACATTGCCTACATTCTAAAAAGTTTCATTATTGCCGCTGAGAAATGTTTTTGCTGTGTATGGTATTACTAAAAGCAAGTTGGCTACCTATATGGCAAAAAACATTTTCATCCCACCATCTCGGAAAGAGTATTTTTAATCTTCAATATCTGAGTGGAAAAGCCGTTTTTATTCTCTAGAGGATAATAGTTATTTGTTATACAAGAGTGCAAAGTTGCTTTTTAACCGCGTGTTCAATTTTGATGACCGAGCAAGCGAAGGATTCTAAAATTGAATCACGAGCGCAGCGAGTGATTCAAAATTAGAATCCTTCGCTTGCTCGGTCATCAAAATTGAACACGCGGTTAAAAAGCAACTTTGCACTCTTGTATAACAAATAACTATTATCCTCTAGAGAATAAAAACGGCTTTTCCACTCAGATATTGAAGATTAAAAATACTCTTTCCGAGATGGTGGGATGAAAATGTTTTTTGCCATATAGGTAGCCAACTTGCTTTTAGTAATACCATACACAGCAAAAACATTTCTCAGCGGCAATAATGAAACTTTTTAGAATGTAGGCAATGTTACAGCATTTGACGGTACCTAATTGTATTTTTGTTGTTGTTATTTAGATAATATAAACTGTATAATTAAGAGCCATTTATAGGTATTATTTTAACACAATAATGCTCGTGCATTCGTATTAAAGTGTGAAAGCTAAAGCGCTAAGCTAAAGTATCTAATAATAAAATACCTTTGCTCGCCAGTCGATGCAGGGTTTTAATTTTTGAATTTTTTCATGCGTTAGTTTAGGTGTATCAAATGTTTTATTTGAATTTTCAATGCTTTTGTCAAATTCAGTTTCTATAATTTTGTTGATAGCTTGATGTTCTTTCTTCAGATAATCTATTCTGTGCAACCAGTAATCCATTTCACAATCTTCTTGGAAATCTCCAACCTTTTCCTTAAACATGATTTCACTTGCCGATTCCTAAAAATGACGAACGATAAATAAGTAAATATTGATAAATAGTCCGTTGAGTTGAGAAAGGGACGATCTGAAACTATCAGAGGTAGCAAGAGCGTCGCCAGGACTCGCCAGGTGATGGCCTAGGGGGGAGGGGGGACGGGGGCAAGTTGATTTATGGTGGATAGGAAAAGTATGAATTTTAAATTCAGTCAAAGGCACATGAACCTTTTGGATTCTCTAAGGAGGGGGGGGGGGGGGGGGCAGCTGCCCCTACCTACCCGACCGTGGCGACGCCCTTGAGAGTAGTTGAGAGGTAGAGTTCTAATTAATTAACAATGTCGGTGACGGAGCCGTCCGGAGCACATGCTGGGCTCCGTGATGTCGATAGACGATTTTTAAGTCAAGACTCAACAAAAACTACATGCAAATATTTTCAAACAGAGGTAGGTAGGGAGGAGGTTCAATGCAACTAATCCCGCAGAAAAATATATGACTATACAACTTAACTTGACATTTAATTGATGTTAACCTAAAATTTCTAATGGAAAAACCGACAACACCAATAACACTTATCAGGCCCGCCATTCCGGGGTCAGATATACTGTACAGCACGTCAGCAACCCCATTGCGTAATATACAATCAGAATAATGTCGAAAATAATAAAATTACTCTGAGAAAACACTTCCGTTAAAAGATACTAAGCAAGGACACTGACGCTGGGCTGTGTCAGCGGATTTGGTGTGTAGAGCGCTTTGCATGCACTAAACCTAGACTATATTGAAGTACAGGTTCACCTTATTAATTAAGCAAGGCAGTAAGTAATCGAGACACTTCTTAGCTATAAAAATGCCCGACTAACCAGCTTTTCCAAAAATTCGCCTGATTTTCTGCTTAAAAAGTAAAATTCTAGATTTAGCAGAAACACAACGAATAATGTAGTACCTACTGTACCTAGTGCATTGGTACAAATTGTCTCTGTAACTGTTAACCTCTCGAATGTCTTATGTTACACAGTCCGACATAAGCAGCGGAGGTTTGACCTTCAACACTTTCGCCCGATAGTCGTTGAGTTAAAGTACCTATTGTAATAAATCCCGAAAAAATAAATTATAATATAATATATATAATATTTATTATAATTATAATATAAAAAATTATATAATAAACTAGCTTTTGCCCGCGACTTCGTCCGGGTGAATGTCGGTTATAGTGGATGCAGACGAAGTCGCGGAAAAAAAGTATCCTATGTCCTGCCAAATTTCATCAAAATCGGTTCAGCCGTTTCATCGTGAAAGCGTAACAGACAGAGTTACTTTCGCATTTATAATATTAAGTATGGATAAGACGCTAAAGCAACTCAGTCTAGTGATTATCATAGAGAAAACGAGGAAAAGCACCAGAAGATGAAAAGTAAGAACAAGAAAAAGCGTAGCGATGGAGATGGCGATTACGGAATTTCAACCGTGCCCGATGGCCTAGGCCTAGTCATTTTCATTCTATGCCTACAGCAGAAGAGTTTCAATGAAATAACACCGCAAAGTGCGATCTTTTTTAATGTTAAATTTATTTTCACTTTTTTAAATAATCACGGAAACCAGCCGCTTCAATTAGTGCTGCTGATACTATTTTTCAATATTCGCGTGCGTTTTAGCGTCATCACCTGCCTAGCCTTTTCCCAATATGTTGGAGTCGGCTCCCTGTCCAACTAGATGCAGCTGAATACCAGTGTTTTATATGGAACGACGGCCTATCTGACCTCCACGCGTGCGTTTTAGCGTACCCTCTAACCGGCTGAGCGACGTGCCTTAGAGCATTTGGCATTTGTAATACGCCGAATTTCGTGACTCGATTCTGCCCCACCCCCAATGCAATGGATGACTAACTTTACAAACCAATAAATATAAGACTTACCGGTGGCAGATTATCAAAAGCCAACGCATTCTCTGCTTCTATAGATTTCTGAAGAGCTGTAGGAGGAGATATGGCAAAGTTGTTATCAAAACTGATACGTCTGGTATCTTTACTAATTAAAGTTCCCATTTTAAAAAATTAAGTCCTGTTCGCATTTAATTTAATACTGCTTGTACAATGCAACTTACACTGCATACTTTATCATAATCTTTATTCTCATGACAATATTTTTGAGATTTTTCCAAAAGTTTTAATATTCACCATAACCTCAAGCCAAACCTGTAAACTCTAGGTATCACAGACGATACAAGCAAAGAGTACAATATATATACAAGAATATTGTACTCTTTGGATACAAGTCTAGAAATTATAAAGAAGAAAATTACCATTCACAAAAAGAGTTTGTTCGTTTCTTTGAATAATAAAATACTGTTTTGGGAAAAAATACAATCGCGTCTCAATCCCCAAAAGTTCAAAACTTATCTCATAATTACTACTACTCAAACGTAACGTATTATTATACTAAATGAGTCAAAATGATACCGATTCTTTGGTCCAAGAATTGGCCAGTGTCACGTAAAGACTCGACCAGCCGCTTGGCGATGACTATAATCATCTATGCAATAAAATGCCACTCGGACTCCAGGGCTCTATTGTTTCCATCTCAAAAACGGCAGAAGGTTGTTATATTTGCGTCGTTTTCTGAAGATTTTTGCATTGCCATACAACATGGCAATGTTGCCAGTAGGGTTGCCAACTATACTGTTACAAACAGAGTCCGTTTCAGAACGCAAAAGTATTTTGAAAAAAATTTAGGTTATTTAAATTTGCATAGACTAATGCAAATTTAAATGACCTACTATTGTATTGGCATGGATGATTTATATTCAGAATTAGAATAGTTCAAAGTAATGTATGAAAGAGTATCAGAAGAAGACCAAAAATGTATCCAAATGGGTACTAGCAAAAAGTGGAAACATTAATTGAAAGTAAACACTTCAGAATAATTTAAAATATTACAAAATTGTTACTAATCTGTTTCCGCCACAGAAAGAGATTTTTCTGTCATGAATGCAAAATAGCGGGCCAACAGAAATATATCTTCCATAACAAAAAATGAGCTCCTCATGAAGCCTTCAAAAATGACACTATATTGCTAAGTTGTGCGAGAAGTACCTACCGAGAGCGGGACTAGAGCATAGCGGGACTAACCGGAGAAATATGTTTTTAAAACATTACAAAAATTAAGTACCTAGGTACTGTTTATTGAAATACTGTTGACTTTCTTTCTCCAACCTGAATAAGTATTCTGTTTTTCTTGCAAAACAAGTTGGCAACCCTAGTTGCCAGCATCATAGGCACGCGTGAGCATGCGTGAGTCCCCATTGACAACAATGTGGTCGTGAATCTTGGTCACAGAATACTTAATAGTACTTCTTGGTGCCCTAAGAAGTCTTCCACCTTTTTATTATACAGTCAATTAAATTAAAATTCGTTCGAAAACGTCAATCAATAGTAACCTTCAACTATAACCGACGATCCTGGTTTCTTAGCTCGACTTTTGTTAACCGTACTTAATAGTATTATTATTTAACACGTAGATTACATTTTGAAATATTTTATAAGTACAAAAATAATATAAAAACATTTAAAAATATAAGCCCTCCGATGTCAGGAACAGGGTCCAAGCTATCGGTGGTCAGGGCTCCTGAGAGAGGAATCTGCTAACAATATGCATCGTATCCCCCTGGATACTGTTTGGTACCGCTTTCTAAATCAATCCCTTGATGCTTCTGCCAAACGAGATGCTTCCTCAGATGTTGGTCGGACCTCTTGGCTATTAAACCATTGGCCATCACTAACTCGCGGCTATAAGTACTCACATCCCATGCCGACAACCTCACGAGCCCAGTCCAGATACATAATTTGATAATCTTTTTCAGCTTTTATGAAGTTTTCGCCGTGCGGAATCGCTATATTAACAATCATGGCGCGACGCTCTAATCAATCTATCACCATTATGTCAGGCTTATAGTAATAATAGACCGATGCTAGTATAACGTGAATTTGCAATTTTCAAGAACTGGGTCGGGCACATTACTTATTGTACGGTACTTCCGATTTGAAAGGAAGACAGAAAGAAAGAAAGTGGTGGATAATCCTGGCTACAAAGTTGTGCCTACGCAAATAGTCTCCGTTAGCCAGAAGAACACCAAGAGTTATTATGTCGGATTGGTTCTCCTAGACGGTGGGATGCCCGACATTTCACAGTACCGATACCTCTGGTAGTTGTTCGTCAATAAAAAATCGTCCCATGTAGGACCCGGTAGAAGCGACCGTGAAGCTCCTTTGCTCTGTCATAACTTCCTGCGGTCATTAGTATCTAAAACTTTAGGTTTGCACCATTTCTCGTTCGCCAAAGAAAGCGGGCTGAGGCCCTTGTCCACTGAGACTGCATATCTCACTGTTGTTCAGAGGGTTCGGCTTCCACACTTCCGCGGGATACACAGTCTCAATAACAAAGGCACCTTTATCAGTTCTTTCCACCCGCTCGTGAGCGGCTGGCCAGGACATGACTGGAGGTGGACCACTAACAATATTTCTACAACAATATTTATAACAGGTCATGGCAACTTTTTTTCTTTCAAGCTTGTTGCTTCGCCTTTGTGTCAATGTTCTGAATATGAACAATCTGCACATCATATCTTATGGGAGTGTATTCTTTGGCAGAAAGAACGCAACATTATGTTGGATAGTGTACAGGCTGCATCCGGAGCAGTTTATTATGCGGACCTTGTAGAAACTAGAACTAATTTCCGTGCGTTCAAGCGATTTTGCCATACCTATTATTGGAATCAAATTGAATGTAACAGCTCACTTTTTAGGACCCATTAATTATGTCAATTATAATCCGTGGTGCTTAGCAACTGGGCCTCTCCCAGTTGTAAACGTCCCTTTGTGCTGTTCTGTCTCCTGTTTGATTTGGAGGGAAGTGGAAAATATGTTTTTCTTATTTCTTCCCTGTTCTTTCCTGATTAATTTCGTTCCAAGACAGTTGAATCGTATCTCTGGGACTCGTCGAGCTTCATTGCTTTGGCGCTTTTCTGGTGGTCGCCACTGTTGATTCTGGCTTACAGGAGTTGCAGTCGTTTGGGAATAGTGTGGCGGGCTTGTCCCATTAAAAAATAAAAAAGTCTCGATAACGATTACCGTAGGTGATGCATTATGTTCATTGATCTCTGTATATATATATATATATTGTACTCTTTGGCATTGATGCCTAACACTTCCGACCTACTTGTAGATTTCGGTTTAGTAGAGGGATCTAAAGTATATGGAATCTGAGAGTCATGTGCCCACGGACGGATCCCGTCCCCTCGCTTCACATGCATAACTGCCACACCCACATACACACACTGTCCACTCCAACTTTCATCCTGATGGCGCAACTGAAATTTTCTGTTTCAGTAGTTTAATCAGTCGAAAATTGTTGGAGGCAAAGAGTTTCAGATAACCCGTATAAAGGAGGTGATATAACTTGACCACTGAGGGTTCAAGGCTAAACCAAACCACCGTGGCGCCTTGAAATATACATCGTTATAAGCTTACCGGTTCGCGGTTCTCCCGGGTCTGCGGACATCCTGGATAGCGAAGAATCATTCTCAATTGCCCCATAAATGACATCAGGAAGCTGCACAGAGTTGTATCTACTTTATAGGTACAACTCCAACACCTTCAAGGCATGTATATGGAATGGAACCGAGTCATAGGCCTTCTTTTACTCTATCCAACATGTCGACAAATACCTTAGGGAACAATGAGCCTGCTGGTTAGTGACCATATCAACAAGGAGTAGCGTCTTATAACAGCGAGACCCCTTGATAGGCAGACATGACAGAATTGTTATTAATGTACTATTAAATAAAAATAAAAAAAAAAACATTAAATGGTTCAGAAGATATATATATATAGGTAACACTGGAATAACCCACCTGCAACAATGGAACCCAAAAATTATAGACCGATCAGTTCTAAACTTGTTTATGAAGTTACTAGCACTTTGCTCGCGACTTCGTCCACGTGAATTTTCTCAAGGATCCCTTATTGTTTGATAATGCAATATAGCCTATAGCACTCAGGAATAACGTAGCTTCCTAAGGGTGAAATAATTTTTAAAATGGAATGAGTAGTTTCGGAGATTACATACAAACCTAACCCTACATACAAACTTACAAACTAACAAACAAAAGACATTGCTCTAATTCGCCCTGTGCAACAGAAAGTGTCAGGACATACACGATAATGAATTGTCTATTTTATGAAATTGCGGTTGAGGAGGTTGATTGAGGAGAATAGGGTATTACACCCATTTTTGAGAAGTGTCTCAATAAAATTCTGTAGTGCTAATATGCCACCGAAAAAAACACAAAATTTTTATTCAATCGATAAGTGCCATCAAAATGCATATAAATTTTAAATTTTCAAATTTCGCGCGTTGTTTGATGAAAACGCCTCTTACTGGACGCCATATTGCTCAGTGGAAATGACGTCAGTTCGTTTTGAATCAAATGCGTTCATAGTAAATATGATAATTGTATATATAATCTAAAAATAATTGAAAGAATATTTTGTAATACGTGTAATAATTAAAAATTACGTTGGTTACGAAAATAATAAAAGTACAAAGCGTATATACGCCAATCGGTTGATTGACAGTTGTCAATTTTTTGTTTACACAGCCGTACGGCGTAATAACATGGCCGCTACAATTTCATGGTGTTACGGATTAAAAATACTGAAAACTATGAATTGAATAAAAAATATATATTTTGTTATTTTATGAACTAAAACTTAAATTTTCCGACTGCTTTATGCCTAAACTGTCTCAATAACATATTTATAGACTTTTTCTCATATAAAGTAAAATACCCTATTGAGGTTGTGGGTTCGAAACCGGGCAAGTACCAATGTGACTTTTTCAATTCTTAAGTACTTTCTAAATTTATCTTGGACATCGGTGAAGGAAAACATCGTAAGGAAACCTGGACTTATAATTGATACCTATAAGTCTGAAATCGCTAATCCGCCTTGAGCGCACGTGGTGATCAATGCTCGTGCCTTCTCTGTATGAGAAGAGGCCTTTGCCCTGCAGTGGGACAATTATAGGCTGGTATTATTTATTTATTTATTATTATTTATGAAATTTGTTGCAAATACTTTTGTAACATGGACTAGCTGCATGCTAAAATAAACATTTCAAAGTATTTTACGCGACTAATAACATTAATACCCGCCATCTTCGTCAAACGTCATGTCCTGTCCTGTCGAAAAAGATTAGGGATGCCCAATCGATTGTAATCGATTGATTGATTTTTAAATAAACTGCAGCATATTCTTTTTTCACTGAATCATTTTTTGAATTTATTTCGAATAAAGTGCATATAGTAGTTACAATAAAACATTTAATCACCATATTCCATATTATAATAGGTAATATGTTATTCCTTAAAAGTATAATTTAAAAAGCTTTTTACAAAAAAGACAACCGCCTTCGCCGTCGGTGGCAATACAAAACAACAAACAGAACAAAGCCACTGAATTTCGAAACTAAAGTCAATGTGTGTTCTGTGCTTAAGTTATTTTTCACTTTTTAGTTTTTGAAGGCGGTTGTCTTTTTTGTAAAAAGCTTTTTATTTTCTGTTTTTTAGTACCTCCTTCTCATCCAAATCTATTAAGAAGAGATTGAAACTTAACTACTACAAAGATTGATGAAACTAAAACATCGTCAATGTAAAATTTTTGGGTATTTGTTGATTTTTCAAAAAGTGCTGAATCAATTTCGATGAAATTTACATGGGACAACCCCTGAAGCATACCCTATCTATAAAAAAAAGAATTTTCAAAATCGGTTTACGTTTGCCGGAGAAATCGCGTAACAAATCGCGCACATACTTAATGCAAATTTAAGACTTATACGGTTTTCTTATAGATGCCATTGTCAGAACTGGACCAAATTAAAATCGGACCATACGGGAAGCACTAGCTTTCAAATAAAAAAAGAATCATCAAAATCGGTTCACCCAGTCCAAAGAAATCAGGTAACAAACATAAAAAAAAAGACGAATTGATAACCTCCTCCTTTTTTGAAGTCAGTTGAAAAGCGGCCAAGTGCGAGTCGAACTCGTCCATGAAGTGTTCCGTAGCAGCAAGTAACATAATATAAAAGTTCTTGTAGTTCGATGTAACTTTGATCGATGTTTTATATTTGAGTTGATTGAATGAAAGGTAAATTGCGGTTTACGATTTATGGCGTATTAAAAAAAAGGACTTACTAGATCTCGTTCAAACCAATTTTCGGTGGAAGTTTACATGGTCATATATTTGTTTAAGTTTTATCATTCTCTTATTTTAGAAGTTACGGGGGGGGGGGACACACATTTATAAAACAAAATTATATTAGCAGCGTCGATATCATTTTTGAAGACCTATCCATAGATACCCCACACGTATGGGTTTGATGAATACATTTTTTTTGAGTTTTAGTTCTAAGTAGGTATGGGGAACCCCCAAAATTTATTGTTTTTTTCTATTTTTGTGTGAAAATCTTAATGCGGTTCACAGAATAAGAATAGTTTCGGAAAAAAGTGGCTGTGACATACGGACGGACAGACAGACAGACATGACGAATCTATAAAGGTTCCGTTTTTTGCCATTTGGGTACAGAACCCTAAAAATCCTACACTTTATGAATGAGGTCATAATATACTCGATTTTAAATAGGTACTTGTAGTTAAAATAATGCTCTTCAAGGGAACAAAACTTTCATAATATTAATAACACATATTTTATCATGATCATTATTCAGGGTTTTCTAATGATCGTTTTGAAAAGTATGTGGTTTACTTCTAAATAAACGATTATTTACGACAATTAATATACTCAAAAATAACCCTCCTTTTGGGGTTCACCGCAGTCGGGTAAAAATACTTGTCATTACTGCATACCTACATTAGAAATGTTTTCTTAAAAAAAAAACATATCGATAGGTACCTGTAATAAGAATAATTCTTCGATTAGTGACGTAAGGGACATTTTGCTCAAAATGAGTTATATATATATACCGTTGGATTCAGAATTTTCTGCCCTTTCCAATGGTACTATTCAAATATTTTTATCGTTCAAAAAATGTCCCATACGTCTTAGATTTTTGCTTTGCCTAAACAGAATTGTAGAACTTCAAAAGACGCATCAGATTACCTATAGCCAGTTTTTTCGTTAGCGTAACCATAGTAAAGCTATAATGTGCAGTATGTCTATTCTGTTACAATCTCCCTCGGTGAACACCTATTATAGGTGAAGTTGAAGTGAGTTGTCTTCTGTCCCGAGGCTATGGATTTACAAAGCACTACAATCGGATGACAGCTCACTTCACCACCTAGGTGTTCACCGAGGGAGATTGTAACAGAATAGGCATACAGGATACAAAATGACGTATCGTCTAGACAAATTCAACTCTATGGTAATTATTGGTACTAAATGGCTGATACATTAAGTTTCTGCCGGGAGATATTACTTTTCTGTCCTATTGTTTCTCTGTACTCTAGGATATTTCATTGAGTAAAAATAACTATGATTACATTACTTATTCACCTTTTTGATCACACCTGTCAGTCAAATACCCTATTGTGAACTTACTGTGAGTAAGAATCTACAAGATTAGATTAGTATTTGATTGATATTTTCTGAATATTACATTTGAATAGGCTTCTTGGCATTTGGCCGCAACTCACGTGATACATGCTCACATCACATATTTATCGGAGAACAGAGAGGCGGGCAGTGAATTCCACAGTCTGGCATTCCGCACAATAAATGTGGAAGCAAAGCGCTAGGTTCGAGACCGTGGAACTTCTAACAAATAGCGGTGACTTCACCGTATCACTGCAATCCGATGATGGAATTAAGTTATATGCAATTCCAAAGTACACTCTCCTAAATGTACCCGATAAAAGACCGGTAGGCTGGCAACGGTGCGGCGATGTTCAAGGTTGAAGATGGATGGAGCTTAGTTTTAACCAAAGAGCCGTTGTCAATTGACCTCTCGGCACGTATATCAAAAACTTCCAGCACCTCCAGCTGGTATTTGGCTGATTCTTTCAAAAGGTGCGAACAGTAGGTACTCCATGCACGATCAAACTTATGCTTGATTAGATTGAGCAACTGTTTCGGCGTGAAGTACCGCACCTTTGCGAGGACTGCCAGCTTTTTGGCAGCTAGTTGGACCTTTGATTCAATGTACGACCCAAAGTTGAAATTCGTCGCCAGAGTAACGCCAAAAATTTCAAGATAATCAGAGTAAAATCTGTTGAAATCCTTTGCTTTACGGTGGCAAACGTTAACCCTGGCTAGGTAAGCCTAATGCTTTTGCACTTCCGCGCATCTGAATTGAGAACTAAATCAGGGGCAAGTTTTGCCGGACAGAGGTAGGTACGTCAGAATAGGGGATAAAGAACTTCATAGCTTGACGCAACACTTCCGTCGGCATCCACACAGATAGAGGGATCACGGACACAGAATACTTAATAGTGTCACAGAGTAGCCCCTTGGACTAATTGAGTGAAAGGACAATGCCAGAAACTCTATAGAGCTTTGCCCCACTCAATAAAAGTCATGTGCAATCTAAAGCATCTCACTGTTGATTTATTGCTGATAACTAAACATTAGTCTTAGTGATGTAGAACTTGCGGTTTCCGTTTAAATCTAAAAACAATAATGACATTGAATAAAGATTAAATTATATTTTAGGTAAAATGAGTTTGTATTTTGTGGGTACGTATTTCGTAATCCGCAAGTTCTAAAGAAAAACAATTTACTATAGAAAGGTTTTATATTCATTACAATAATTATTTTCATTAATTTACTTTTCTGTACATGGGTGGGGCAGGATCTGGCATTCTCATTTAACGCTAAAGCAATCTTTCGCGTCTCTCTTCTAGCGGCCAGCATGGTCAGTGTCCCGGTTTGGGAACAACCACTCCTTGTGATGGGCTTAGAAATTCCCCAGTAACACTTAATAGGCATTAGAAAAAATGTAACAACTACCTATTTATTATTTTATATTTTATCACTTATATAGTGTCAGTGTCTTTCCAGCTATAAAAACTATCCTAGACATTCCAAGTTTAAAAATATCCCTATAGTCACTAGTTGATGTAGGAATTTTGATAAGAAAAAAATGTCTAAATTATTAGACCAATAGACAAACACACTTCTTTAGCATTCAACACATCAATGCAATATGATTACTTTAGAGAGTGTTAATGGTTTTTAAATTAAGGTACTTACAGGCGTTAATAATTTAAATTGTGTGTAGGTACCTATATTGTTACAGTAATTTAAAAAACCATCTTGTACATCAATATATTCACCACCAATTTATATTATTACGTTAATTTCACACAAAGGTTAGAGAGAGTAAAAAAAATATTTTGGCGTACATCACAGAAATTTCGAAAATAATTGACTTATGGGACATGCATCTTTTTAAATATAAGGGTTTGAGCAATTTAATGTACGTATACACTAACTGATAGCCCTTGAAAAGCTTATACTTCATTGCTAAAATCATGTAAAATCATAAGTCCTTGAAAAATTAACAGGATTTAAAAAAAAATTGAAACTTCTGTTGCTCCTCCTGAAAACCCGGGGTTTGTCCCTTACGTCAATTCTTATTACAGGTAATATTGCAGACTGAAGATTATTACATTATTACAGATATTAATACATTAATATTACAAGTATAGAAGAGTCTTATTTTATGTTGTTCACAATCAAAACTAAAATTAGGCATTTGGCATCTCTTACTACCAGGCAGCTGAAGAAAAGGACGGCGACAGACAAGGACTAAGTTAGAGATGTCAAATTAGTTTTTCCCTTGATCTTCGCCATGTTTTTAATCAATACGATCTGAAATGACAACTATAATAATAGGGTATTTTACTCTATACGAGAAAAAATCTATAAATATGATATTGAGACAGTTTAGGCCTTAAGCAGTCGGAAAATGTTAGTTTTAGTTCATAAAATAACAAAACAAATTTTTAAATTCAATTCAAAGTTTTCAGTATTTTTAATCTGTTCTAAAACACCGTGAAATAGTAGCGGCCATGTTATTGCGCCATACAGCTGTGTAAACAAAAAATTGTCAACTGTCGGTCAACCGATTGGCGTATTATACTATATTATATTGGCGTATTATATGGCTTTGTACTTTTATTATTTTCGTAACCAGCGTAATTTTTTCATGATTACACCTATTACAAAATATGCTTTTAAATATTTTTAAATGATATACAATTATCATATTTAATAAGAGCTCATTTGATACAAAACGAACTGACGTCATTTACGCTGAGTAATATGGCGTCCAGTAAGAGGCGTTTTCGTCGAACTAAGCGCGAAATTTGAACCTTTAAAATTTAGATGCATTTTTATGGCACTTATCGATTGAATAAAAATTTTGTTTTTTTTTTGGTGGCATATTAGCACTACAGAATTTCATTGAAACACTTTTGAAAAATGGGTGTAATACCCTATTGTATGAATATTTTAGATCAACTTAAATGACGGCTCTTATTAATATAATAATAATAATATCACAGCAACACTATGTGTCACTTATCTAATATTTTATTTGTTCAACAAAAATATTAATTAAATACCCACACATTATTAATAGATACTGATACAATTTTTTATAAATAACGAGCATATATTCAATTAATTTTACTACTTCTGTGAGCCATACCCATAAAATCATCGCAAATAGTTTTTGGAAAATATTTTCTCATAATGGTACATCTGTCATAGTACAAATATATTGTATAAATAATTGGAAATTGTATATAATCATCGATACATATGGACTAGATAATCAAAAACGATGGTACAAGATAAAGAAAATATATATATAAGGATGATTACAAGAGCAGCAGTACGTCGACCACGCCTACAACCTCCGGACCCGTTGCTCAGCTCCGCCTCGCCGCCGCCGGAACCCAGCCCCATCACGAGTGCAGTGACACCGGCCTCGGCAGTTGCGTCGAGCTCGAGCGACGAGTATTTCTCTCCGCCGACGACGCCACCACCTGTGCGTCGGCGGGGACGGCGCCGGCCGCCGGACAGCTTGGAGCCCCGAGACCCACCGGTCTCTGATAGGGTCCCCGCTCCCGGTGGAAGGGTGCAGCGCATGAGATGGACACAAGCCATCAACGAAAATGTCATGCGCTCATACTATGGGGCTACAGAGGGGGGAAGTAATCTGACCGCGTACCGTGTTCGGATGCTCTCTCTGTTTCAGGTGCTTGAGCCAGCTGTCAACGTTTCGGCACAACGATTATCGGATCAGGTGCGGGTCATCCAGCGTAATCGTATGTTGGATGACGCTGTACTTGATCGCCTCCGAACTGAGATGCAGAGAAGTCATGTCACTGCTCCCCTGCCGCAGATTGTGGAAGTGACACAATCACAGCTGACCGCAACACCCAGTCTGGTCAGTGATGGGAGTGATGCCATGGTTACACATGTAAGTACCCAGTGCAATGAGGTATTGAGGAGCGCTTTGGAGGGTGCGATTCGAGAATATCGATTTATGCCGCCCGAGCTCAGACCACGTTTACCTCGTTTGCCCATGCATAACAAAAATAAGGCGCTGATGTGTGCTCTGGATTCGCAGTTATCAAATTATTTTGATGATTGCGAAGACCTCACTGATGTGCATTCGATTCTTTACTGCGCTGCTTTTGCGGCATGTCGTGTAGCTCACGTCAAATTTTCTAATGATGATAGAGCTACACGACCAAAACCTGCCGTACCGGCGTGGCAGTGCAGAATTGAGAGGCGCATAAGTGAGGCCAGAGTGCTCATCGGCAAATTAATCTGCTTTAGGGAGGGCAATACTCGCCCAAGAGTGATGCGCTTTGTGAGGCGGGCATTCTCGGGGACTGATATCAGTCCTCGAGACTATATGCCTTAGATCACAGATCGCATCGACTTCCTAAAGCAGAAGGTGTATGCATGGGCAAACTGTATTCGAAGGTATAAGCGACGGGCGGAGCGATACTCTCAGAGTCGCACATTCCAGAGCGATGAAAGGTGGGTTTATAGGGCTTGGGAGCGACCGATTCAAAGTGTGACTGATACCCGCCTACCGGATGACGACGCCATGTGTTTGTTCTGGCGCAACATCTGGTCGGTGCCTGTCCAAACCACGGAATTTATTATTCGGTGGTCCAAACAGTACTCGGCGTCTTTTTCTGGAATATAATAGTTGTTGTTGTTGTCAACTTGTCACAACAACAACAATTATTTTGAAATTGAGTCTTATATATTGCACCGCTTTTAGGGTTATAATGTACGCATTATGATCCTAAGAGCGGTGCAATAAGACTCAATTTACGAGTAAGTGTGTATAGATAGTGCAATCCATGAAGACGCGCCCCACTCTTTTTCCTAATCGGTTGCAGTGCAAGTGTGCATCCATTCGCTGGTGTTGTAGTGCTATCGATACGTATGTGTTGTCTATGAGTGCGGACGAACACTACGACGGTGACACAATGTCATACGCCTGGAGAAAACTCCCCACACCCCGCGGCCTCCTCGACCAAAAAATAGTGGGGCGCGTCTTCGTGGATTGCACTATCTATAGACAAAACTATTTTATTGAAGTTTCCTTATGCGAAACAAATCAGAAACCCCCATAGCACAAAAAATGAAACAGCTTATGTAATTAAATACCTAGTAGGCAGTGAGATTTTTTTTAGCATATTTTTTTAGCATTTTCTCAACGTAGGTTGAAGCCCATATCCCATTCGCTGCCAAAAACTGGATCAAACCAGTATTTCCGTACATTTACTCCGATAATATGCGGAACTGGCAGCGAACCAGTTATTACACTTAGCTAAATTAAGTCGACTAAATTCAGTCGCTACTGAATTCAGTTACTACTTACTCACTGAATGCGATTACACTTTACTGAATTCAGTAGTGGCTGAATTTAGTCGACTTTAATTTATCCAAGTGTAATAAGGGCTTTAGCATAATATATTTTTTGGAGTTGACAGCTCTGGCCTGTGCTGTCACCTCAAAATGTGATTGTTTTTTCGAAATGGATTCCAATTCCATTCCAAAGTTCCAGGGCGAACAATGTATGGGGGCCGAGCAATGTCTTATTAGGTACCTCTTTATAATATTAGTATAGATTATTTTCATTTATAAGTTGTTTTCTTTTCATTTAACTAGCTTATGCCCGCGACCTCGTCTACGTAGGCTTCAGAATGAAGCCAAAGTGCAGAATTACTCACGGGAACACAACAACGGGATAAAAAAAAATCCTATAAAAATATGTTTGAGGCCACGGACATGAAGTCAACGCGAGCGGGGCAGCGGCGCGTTTCAATGCATACATTTATATGGAACTGGCCACGAAGGCAGCGGCGCGGCGCGGGGAGCGGGCAGCGAGTGGCGTACGAGCGCGGTAACTGTTATACTTACTTCGTGGCAGTTCGTGGTATCAGTATCAATGTAGCGGTGCCCGCGCGTCTGCATTGACGTAGTGTTGAGTTGTACCTAGTATTCTTTTTATCCATATTCACAATAAATTAAACTTTTGGAAGGCATTACTATCAAAAAGATGTTGTTTAGACATTTAGTTCGCGAACAACGATCCGCCGCTCTAGCGGCGTGCGGTCTGCACGTTGGCTTCGAGACCGGGTACAACGTTGCCGCGCCGCGCTGGGACCCCGCTCCCGCTGACTTCGTGACCGAGGTGTAGGTGAGCTAAATTTTAGCCCTTTTCCGTTCAGCTGTTTGAGCGTGAAAGAGCAACAAATATCCATCCATTCTCACGATTCTCTCTTCGCATTTATAATATTACTAGCATTTTGCCAGCGATGCCTAATTTTTTGTGGGTTGGATCTAGACCACGGAAACACGAGTTGGGGGATAAAAAGTGATGAAGTTGGTAGGGGTTGGGTCCCGATTATAACACTAAGTAGTACTTTCATTAAAGGAAACCGCGTAGTTTTCGAGACATTAATAAAATAAGTTACTAACCTCAAATCACATCATACCACGTAAAAAGCGAAAAGGGAATGTTAAAATGGCCGATTGACAAACAAATCTGTCAAAATATATTTTTTTGTGGTGTAAAATATCGTGCAAAATTGATAAAATGGAACGTAAAAAAAAAGAAATTACATTTGTGTGTGTCAAACTTTTTGGACAGAAGAAAAACTTAGGTATAGGTCGACATCAGGGGCACCCCGAGTTTCGGTTAGTTAGGTTCCTTTAAACCCTGCACACAGATATAGGAGCCCCGCGCAGCTGTGCTCCGTCGACTTGATGGCGGCCGTCGTTGTGCCAATTTTTGTAACCGTTGCTGACAGTCGACGCCTTTTAGTTTTAGGCAACTTTGCCTAGTGTTTGAGGTTAGGTTACAAATTTTTTTTTCCTTTCATGGGAGTGATACCAGAGGGTCCAGAGGTTCGGGAGGTCCCCCCCTACCCCCTCCCACCATCCCCCACTCCCAATTCATGTTTCCACATACTAGATTTTACCCTTTTTTGTTAATGCAATATAGCTTAGAGCACTCAGGGATAACATATTGGTGAAAGAATTTTAAAATCAGATTAGTAGTTTCGGAGGATAAAGGATACTCATCTGATGAATGCGACAACAAGCGTGAAGCGACACAGGCGTGACTGACAGTGACATCCACAGAACAGAACATATAATGGTATAATATATTATGTAGTACATAATAATAGTGTGACCTATGACGGGCTGGTGTCCGCAACTCCACGTCTCAGCACGTATTTTGCGTACAATAAATAATAATAAATAATAATATTATATGTATCTGTGACTGACTATTGAGATATATCTATGGAGATGTCAGTAATTTCTAAACGTGTGAAGAGCATTGTCAGTACCTACCGCCACGCTATTTTGAGTCAGAGTCAACTGTTTCAAATAAGGTTAGTAGTATATTGTCGAGCTTTGTGAAGGACTAGGGGGGTCTAGGGAAGTACCTACTACTACCATACCAATGTCTTCCGCAAGTGGCCGTAGCAGGGTTGCTGTGTTCCGATTTGAAAGGTATGGTATCTTTATGATCGAAACTCGTTCTACTCAGTGACCTTTTTGTGTAATTTGACATTTTGTAGATACACATTTGGCGTTGATAGGGTACGCCCATAGATACAAGTCAATGGTACACAGTCTGATGCTGTCATGCTGCAGCTGCTGACGCCTGACAATAGTGACAATCCTGACGGCTGACTGACATATTCATCTATGGATAATCCGATATCCGTCATCCGACTGTCAAAAATAAATATTCGTCATCCGAAAAGTGTTTGTGTTTATTAATTTTTATAATTCGCAATGTTAGCTGGTGGTTAAATGTAATACGTTAGTGAAACTCTTGTATGCATGACAAAGATGTCGTTATATGACGATCTAGATACAATCAAAGCTCGCACTACCGAGAAGGTCGCAGGTTGGTCTTCAGGGATTAAGTTGTTACAGTCTCAGCTGCAATTAAAAAAAGCAGCAGTTACCCAGCCCAAGCGTGAGGCATTACGACGATCGACTCAGGTAATAAACATTTACCTTAAATGATGTAGTTTTTATCTAAAAGAAATATGATTGTAATATAACGAGTTACAGGTTCTTACGCCAGTGATAGACTTGAAGAGTAAACAAAAAGACGATGACGAATCTAATTCAAATAGTCCCAAAGGTCAGGGAAAAACACTGACAGCATCACTGAATGTTCGTGATTTTGATTGGAATGTTGCTAATGAATATGATCCAATGTGGCCTAATGATTACGAAAAAGTTGCTAAAGGTAAGTCAAAGCTACAGCTTGGGATTCTATTTTGAATGTAGGTATTCTTGATTCTCTAAACCTTATTAGATGCATTTATCTTTCCCTAACAATACCACATGACAAGAGTAATAAACATCACAACTGGATTAATTCTGGAAAGGTTGAGAAGGTACACCCTCGTTTCACCAATACCTATAGATCCCTGATTAACACTACAGTACACGCATGGCCTACTATAGTAGACCACTACAGTAACATTTTTGCTCATAACTTAGCAGTTTTGAATGTTAGAGCGGCGAGCTTCCAGTTAAGCCTGCTCCATAAAATTTGTCGACAGGTCAGTTCCGCGTGTGACCTTTGCGCAAACGCATATTTCTGTAATTTGGTGCCAAAACTGTGGGTTACAAAAAACGGTTTTTTTTTTCTAAATAACATTTTGTTTAAGAAAATAATGTAGTACATTGATCTCAGAAGTGCCATTTTCGTTATTTTTTTCTATTAGATAAGTAAATTGTTATTAATTCAAAGTTCCTACCTGTTATATAAAAAAATAAGTTTACACTGAAAAACTTAATAAATTAATATATTATTTTGATTATGTATTAGTTTCATTTTAATATTACCTAAAAAACATTTATTGACATTTGTAAAAGGCCTACTATAGTAGACCACGCATGTATTGGTGTAAAAAAAAAGGGTACTCTAGGGTAGGTACTCTAGTGTTCATTTTTAAACAGGCTTGTGTATTTTTCAGAGATACAAGCTAAGCGATTGCAGCTTGATGGAGATCGAGGTGACAGATCAGAAAGAAAACGTAAAAGCAGGTTTGGTGATGATGAGGAAATAATACCAGAAAAAACTCTTGTGGCTATGGTAATTATTTCAATGATTATATATTATATACTAAGGACTGAGTTTTCAATAGTCATTATTCAGATAACTTTTAGGCCAAAGATTAAAAATTGCAGTTTGACATAATAATAATATACACAATATGTGAAACTGTAATTGTAACAAAAGCTGTCTGTCTGTCAAAACCACCATATTTGATCCTTTGTGAAGAGTTATCTCATGGTTTTAAAATCAACCCTTTGACAGTGACCATACCTCCCGCTTCAGACGGGACTATCCCAGTTTAAGGCTCTCTGTCCTGCTGTTCCCAGTGAGGGCAAAAGTGTTCTGCTTTGTCAAACAGACCATGAATGATTTTGAATTTTGGTAATTAGGTAGGTATGCCTACCTATTATTTTTACAGGATTTATTTAGTACTGCCGAAAGATTTTTTTTATTATGAATTAAATATAAACCAATAAAAAACCAGTTTGATTAGTAAAACATCTAATAACATACATTCCTACTGACACAGTAGACATGATGTTTTGAAATTGATTTGTTCTTCCAACAAATACAAATACAACCAAACTGTTGTACCTGATTACTTCATTCATTTTTGCAAATCTTTGTTATACACTTGAAAAAATATTCTATCTTTAGCTGAATACTTTTTCTCTGTTGAAAGATATTAAGTTTTTATCAGTGTTGACCTTGAACAAAACCAGCACCCGCTCGGGAACACCGGGATCAAGTACTAAATAAAAAAGAAAGTTCCATTTAAAACTGCAATATTTGGTCTCATTGCATATATAATATGTATATGAATTAGGTAACCCAGAAACTTTTATTTTCATTATTTTTACCCACTGACTGAAGATTGTGTACCTTTATGTTTGTTAAAGGATATCAATGACCTTCAATAAATACATTGCTGCATGATTACCTAATACTTTTGTATCATTATAAAGCAACCTGAAGAAGAAGAGGCCGAGGAGATCTCAAAGCGCTCAGCAGGTGCCGCCATAGCTCCGCCACCATCCCTCACTGCCGAGACACCTTCCCCACCACCAAGGCCACCATCCACGCAAACCCCTCCTCCATCTGGGTTCTCTATTGGTGGATATGGCGCAAGCTCTGTAGCTGCTAAAATCATGGCTAAATATGGTTTCAAGGTAATGAACTTCTATAAGACAAAAACTAGCTGTGTATTATGTTTTTTAAATGTGGCTTTAATATACTAACTAGTAGTTTACATGGCACTTCTATCAGGTATTTTTTAATGTAGTTAGCCATTTATTTTTATTTAAGACATTTGAAAAGAACTATAAGTTTTTTTTTGTTATTATTATTTCTATAGGAAGGTCAAGGTTTGGGTAAAAAAGAGCAAGGAATGTCAGTGGCTCTACAAGTGGAAAAGACTTCCAAACGTGGTGGTCGCATTATTCATGAGAAAGAAGTTCCCACTGTAATGCCTCCTCCTGGATTTGCTATGCCCTCCCTGCCAGGACCAGGTACTTGCATTAGAAATTAAAATAATTGCACAAATTATGGAAGTCATTACTTTTAGTACCAAATTCAAGATGGGATGATTATTTTCAGAATGTAAACTAATTTAATATTGAATTGATCAAGTTGCAGTGGCTGGTTGACTGCCTGGATGCATTTTGTGTATTTTATCTATGGGCCACAGTTGCCTATTTAATTAATGAAATTATTATTATTATAATTATAAAATATATTTGTTACCACGGAATAATAAAAACAAGAGGAAGTGCCCTTAGTCTTACTTAATACTGGATCCAGTGTCGCCAAACTCACACATTTGCAAATTAAAATGTACTTGCAATACACAGAAAACGATGATATAATTGGCTACAAATTATGAACGCAACTTTGGCGAAAAGCTTATTTTATTGTTGTTCGAAATTAAATCGTATCACAACTGACGAACGTTGCTATTATTTTACATGACAAAATCACTAAAGAGATTTTTTCCATCTAACAATCCAGTTCGAGCAATGTCCAACGAGTTCAGCTATTCGACGCTAGAGAGCGCTGTTACCAAATTACTTAACATGACATCTATTGTAACTATGAATAGATGTCATTTTCGCATGCAACTGTTAATTATTTTGCTATTCAATGAGAGATGTGGTCAAGTTATCGATAATTTGTACAATGTAATAAATATATTAATCTTTTTAATGTACGTAATGGATCAAAAATGATGATTAACTAATGACGTATTGACATATTTTTCTGCGATATCTTTCATTGAGTCCGTAATATGATTGTATGTAGGAAATTGATTGACATCCCAATGAAATGACGCATTATTTTAGGCATGACAATATCTTTTCTAAATATGTGACAGTCTTTTAAAAACATAATTGACATCTCAATTCTTGTATATGAAAATAAACTATATACATGTATATAGAATATTTATAGGCCTACGTCTAACCGCGAATGAATGACTATTTGCCAGAATATAGGTATAAGGTTTTTAAAACTCATTCTTTCAAACTCGTACTTTTATTTATTAAAAATAAAGTTAGGTACTTTAAAAACATGTTATTGTTATTGTGTAATTGTTTTGTCGACACGAACTATTTGCATTAATGTGTCCCATCCCTAAACGAGTAGCGTCGAAGTTTCTAGAATTTATGCCACGTAAAACGATTACAGTCAAGACAGCGAGCAAGCTAATTTAGACTTTAGTGAATGGACATAAGGTAGTTTTTAGTTCGCATCAAAGCAAAAATAAGGTATTGTCAATAAAAATCGATTATATTGAAATATATGAAAGTTTCATACTTTTTGGTGATAAGATATACCTCTGCAAGAAACATTCTTTGACCTGCTATCATTTTTGCATGTAAAAATTGCACAATAAGGCATGGTTGTATTTTTTTTCCTTACGTGCGATATTGTGCGATATGTCACGTCGCAGCAAGTAGTTGATCGCGACTGAACCAATGTTGATCATTTCCACATAATTGTGCCACACGTTCGATTGCTGCGTGGCACTTCCACTTGTTTTTATTATTCCGTGTTTGTTACATTCTTATAAAATGATCCAACTCTCGGAATTCAGTATGTTTAATATTCATTTACCTTGCAGACAGCTGATATGCTTTGCTTCAAAAAAAGCATAGATATTGCATTCTAATTATTATGGGTAAATCATGATTGTTTAGAAAGTAAATGGATATGTAAATTTCTAAGCATTGTGCAGTTTACAGCTGGTATTAATTATGGACCTAAATACTCAAAATAACGAATTATGTACTATCCATCGACTTTAATATCTTTGATTCTGTACGCAAAATACGCGCTTAGACGTGGAGTTGTGGACACAAGCCCGTGACTACTACTATCTTTGATTTCCAGATTCGCCTCAAGCATCTAACTCTCCACATGCATTCAACAGGGAGCCATCAATTACAGAGATAATGAAGTCACCCAGCAAAGTGGTGTTATTAAGAGTGAGTACTATTAAGTATGTCCTATGTCATTAAGAACTCCATATTAATATTATAAATGCGAAAGTAACTCTGTCTGTTACGTTTTAACGATCAACTGAAATGATGTTAATGAAATTTGGTATGAAGATAGCTTGAACCGTTGAAAATGACATAGGCTACTTTTTAATACGCGACTTTGTCTGCATCCGCGATAACTGACATTCAGGCGGACGAAGTCGCGGGCAAAAGCTACTAAATAATAAATAAATCAAATAGTGCTATGATAATGACAAATATACAATTTAATAACCATTATTTTATTTTGATGAGGGCTGTATGTATGTTGGTGATTATAAAATGTATAATCACACACGTGTTTACTTAATTTTTTTTTATATTTCCAGAATATGGTTGGACCTGGGGATGTAGACGAGGAATTAGAACCTGAAGTGAAAGACGAATGTAATACTAAATACGGAGATGTTATAAAAGTATTAATTTTTGAAATGCCCAATGCGCCTTCAGATGAAGCCGTAAGAATTTTTGTTGAATTTAAGCGTATCGAAAGTGCTATCAAGGCGGTAGTCGATTTAAATGGCAGGTTTTTTGGAGGCAGACAAGTTAAAGCAGGATTCTATGACGTAGAAAAATTTGCTTCTCTACAATTGACTGAATAGAGCTTTAATAAACTAAAACTGTTTTTCATTTTAGATTTCTTCATTGTTTTGTTTAGTACCTTTCGGGTGCGTTCCATTGAAGAGAAGTGCGCTTTATTCATATCAATGAATCTTACTAATTGCGCTTGTCGTATAAATACATAACCTATTAAACCGCCTTATTCACCATCCATCTTGCTGTACGTCCCACCAAGGTCATGCACGATGCAAAAGTACCGTGAATAAGCTTGCTGTACGTCAATAATGATTATTAATTGTTTGCTGGACTTGCTGGACCTATTTTGCGTCTAACGAGCGCCCCCACCATCGCGAACGTCTTGCAGCTGGATAGTGAATAACGCAGACGTACGTCAGAGCGATCCAGCGTCGTGCATGCTTGATCGAGGATAAACTTGCTGTACAGCAGATTACATAGAACAGCATTTTTGTGTCGCAACGTCTGCTGCACGTAAAAATGGGTAGGGATACACTTTCCAGATCTATTGAAAAACTGCCTGACCCAACAGACATTGTCCTGTCCCTATCTATCTACCCTGCCTACCTACCTATCCGACCCTACCCTACCCTCCTACCTACCTACCTACTTACCCTACACTACCTACCTAGCTACTTACCCTACACTACCTACCTTCCTACCTACCCTACACTACCTACCTACCTACCTACCTACCCTGCCTACCTACCTACCCTGCCTACCTACCTACCCTGCCTACCTACCTACCCTGCCTACCTACCTACCCTGCCTACCTGCCTACCTACCCTTTTTTTAACGTGGGGAAATCCTCATGTACTGCCCCCCGTCTGGGTAGGACGGGGGGGTGTGCCGGACTCCTACCGGCTAAAACTACCACGGTGTTCCTCGACTGACCTATAGGCGGGGGTACGGGATTCGCTCGCGCATGCACAGCGCCCCCGCCAGGCTATGACCCGCCAGTGGTGTAGGCGGATCCCGGTGACCTCGACGGTCCGAACGGCGCCGAATCCTCTAGGGTGGCGCGCGCGGAACACGGCGCGCCGCCTACACGGGCCTGCATCTGGTCGGGTGGTGGACTGCCCCTAAGTCGACCTCCCGCAGGCCGGCAACTCATGGAGGCCGGAGGTCATTAAGCGCCCTCCGGCGCCCGGTGCGTCTTCTCCTGGAGGGAAGCGAGGCAGTTGCTTCCCTCACCCTCTCTGCCGCCGCTTTTGCGTGCATGACATGCTTGCAGAAAGAGGCGACAGCCTCCCACGCACTCTCGCTCTGGACCAATGAAAGAACGATGTTCGGGAGCGAGAGGTCACCTACTGCTGCGGAGAGTTCACGGCGCTGCTCTGCCCAAGCTGGGCGCTCTGCCAGCGTGTGCTGCGCCGTGTCCTCCCGGTAATCTCCGCAGTGGTGACAACCGGGCGATTGTTCGCGGCCTATGCGACACAGATACTTCCCGAAACAGCCATGTCCGGTCAGTATCTGCGTCAGCCGGAACGTGAGGGCGCCGTGTCGACGCCCCAACCAATCCTCCATGACGGGCCTTACCGCCGAAATTACGGCGTGCCCTTCGCTGGGGTTTAGAAGTCGTCCCTCCCATTCCGCCGTTAGGATCACGCGGAGCTCAGAGCGGTGCCGCGCGTACTCCCGCGGTACTGGTCGTATGCCCCGCTCCCGCGCCTCTCCGCTCCAGTCGTAGAGTGAAGCGAGGGCTCTCGCTTCAAGATCCCACGGCGGAGATCCGGCAAGGAGGCTCCCATCCGGTGCTCCTCTGGCTTGCAAACCTACATACCTCCTGACGATAACAAACAACAAAAAAAGAATCATCCAATTTGGTCCAGCCGTTCGGAAGTTATGCGCTTACATACATTTCGGCGATTCATTTTTATTTATAGATAGATATAAATCCCACGCATGTCTGTGGAATGTATCGAGTGCAGATTATATGAACAAGAATGCATGCGTTACAGGATTTGGTGTCCATTTATGGAGAAGTTGCAACTATTGACACCATTCGTAAATTAATTATTTTAGAGAATTTGAAAAAGTGAATGCCAGGTGGCATTCTAAATGAATAAAACACGTCCTCTTATTTAATTCGTTCGATTACATTACCACTTTATAACTCTATGGATTATATCTAGCACGCTGAATGCGCGCACGATAGAGTGAGTATGTACTACGTCCAGCGCCGCGGCCTTGAGCGGACGTACAGCAGGGATGAATCGTAAAAAAGGCGCATATATGCTCGTAAAATGTCTAATATTTACACTCCGCGCTTTTGCGTCTATACACTATACCCTGTGTGCGGCGGCTGGCAAGCCAAAGGAGCACCGGATGGGCACCAGATCCTGCGCCGCGCCCAAACAAAAGAAGGGGTCGGGTAAACCAGCCGCAAAAGCGCCTATGGCCTCATCGAGGTCGGGCTAGGATGAAGGGGAGGGGGGGAGTATGGATTGTCAATAACGGCTTCATATCTCCGCCTCCTCCAGGCGAACATCAACCACTGCGCCAGGGCTCAGGACTTGCTACTCCAAAGCATGGCGCAGTGGTCAACATCGCCGCGGTCGCCGAGCCGTACTATGTGCCAGCAGGGACGACTGGGTGGACGACTTATCTGGCACGGTGGCCCTCATTTTGCGGGCCGCCACTGATTCCCCCTCTTTCGAAATTCGAAGGGGTCACACGTGGACGCGAATTCGTCGCGGCCCGGTTAGGAGAAATGGTGCTCGCAGGAATTTACTCCTCACCCAACTGGACTCTCGCCGACTTTGAGGGATTACTTTGGGGATCTGGGCGTCGTCGTCGCACGCTGCCGTCCTCTGCCCGTGCTCGTCCTTGGGGACTTCAACACCAAATCTGTGGTTTGGGGTTCCCCGGCGACTGCACGGGGAGAAGTTCTCGAGGACTGGGCCATTGAAACCGGCCTAGTCCTGCTCAACCGAGGTTGGGTTCACACGTGCGTGCGTCAGCGGGGCGGTTCAATAGTAGACATCTCGTTTGCTAGCCCTGCTGTAGCGCGCCGTGTCAGGGGATGGCACGTAATGGAGGGGGTGGAGACGCTATCGGATCACCGATACATTTGTTTCGATGTCGCCCCCCAGCTCCAGCTGGTCGCACCACCCTAGGGGGGGGGGGGGCTGCGGCCCGCGTTTGGCTCTAAAACGCCTCAATAGGGAAGATGTGATGGGCGGGGGCGCCTCCCTTGTCACAGAGTCTCCGACCGCAGCTCCTGGAAGATGTGATGTGCTCCTTGTTTTCATTGCGACAGGAGAACACGCCGCCTCCGATGGTTCCGCCCTCGGCGTTGCCCGACGCGGATGACGACGACGACGACGACGACGACGACGACGACATACCCGAGTTGACCCCGGTAGAAATGAGTGCTACGGCTTCAGGCCAAAAACATCGCCCCAGGACCCGACGGCATCCCTGGCCGTGCATGGGTCCTGGCCTTGCAGGCTCTCGGGCCCCGACTGGTGGGGCTCTTCAGCGCATGTCTGGAGCGGAGCCAGTTTCTACGCCAGTGGAAGACAGGAAAACTGGTCCTGCTGAAGAAGAAGGGGCACCCTGCGGATACGCTGTCCGCATACCGGCCCATCGTGCTGTTGGACGAGGTGGGAAAACTGTTCGAAAAGATAATTTCGGACCGCCTCGTCTAGCACCTTTCTGGAGTGGGACCGGAGCTGGCGGACAGCCAATTTGGCTTCCGCCGTGGGTGCTCCACAATCGATGCCATCATGCGCGTTAAAGCCCTGGCGAAGGGTGCAGTTTCCCAGGGTGAAGTGGAGCTGGCGGTGTCACTCGACATCGCCAACGCATTCAACACCATGCCAGAGTGCCGAATTACCTCTGCCGCATCATTGGGGCCTACTACACGGACAGGTCCGTCATCTACCGGGGTCGGGATGGCTGGGGTCGGCGATAAATGTCGTGCGGTGTTCCACAGGGTTCCGTTTTAGGACCGCCCCTGTGGAACATCAGTTACGACTGAGTGCTGCGTGGTGCGCTTCTCCGCGGCGTCAGTGTCATATGTTACGCCAACGACACGCTCGTTGTAGCGCGCGGGAAGACGCTTGGGGTTAGCCCAGACGCTCACTGGAAATTACGGTTATTATTTTTTTATTTACCGGTAAGATCAAGGGATTGTAGTAGGTGCCCATTGTTCCGTTCTCTCCAGACGCGAGGTATCCATGAGCATTTCTAGATTTCCCGGGTAATGAAACTGGCAAATTCTTATGGATACCCTCTGTCTGCACATACTAATAGGGTATTTTACTCTATACGAGAAAAAATCTATAAATATGTTATTGAGACAGTTTAGGCATTAAGCAGTCGGAAAATGTAAGTTTTAGTTCATAAAATAACAAAACAAATTTTTAAATTCAATTCAAAGTTTTCAGTATTTTTAATCTGTTATAAAACACCGTGAAATAGTAGCGGCCATGTTATTACGCCATACGGCTGTGTAAACAAAAAATTGTCAACTGTCAGTCAACCGATTGGCGTAATATAGGCTTTGTACTTTTATTATTTTCGTAACCAACGTAATTTTTTCATTATTACACCTATTACAAAATATGCTTTTAATTATTTTTAAATGATATACAATTATCATATTTAATATGAGCTCATGTGATACAAAACGAACTGACGTCAATTACGCTGAGCAATATGGCGTTCAGTAAGAGGCGTTTTCGTCAAACTACGCGCGAAATTTGAAAATTGAAAATTTAGATGCATTTTTATGGCACTTATCGATTGAATAAAAATTTTGTGTTTTTTTTGGTAGCATATTAGCACTACAGAATTTCATTGAGACACTTTTCAAAAATGGGTGTATTATCCTATTCCATGATTTGCCCAAAGAGAAAAGAGGTCGACGACTGTCATTGTCATACACATATTTGTCAAAGAGTCAGTAAAATGTCAAACAAACGGCCGTCACTCCGTCAGGCGTCAACAATTCGATATTTTATTCATTTTCGTTAATCAAAATCAAAGCGTGAATTAAATAAAAAATCAAAGCAATGAAATCACTTGATTAAAGTAAAATATGCCTTTTTTGTAAGAAAAGAGCCAAAAATACATTCTCAATTTTAGTTAACGCTTTATATGTTGTGGTATCTATCAGATATGGTTTAAAAAGGCGTGTAACAGCTGCCTTAACGAATCGAGTGAAATTGGGAAGCGCAAATTATTGGAAATATATTTACATAATTATTATTAACAATGGCATTCTATACTTGTAACAGATATAGATTAATAGTTTTACTATTGCTGGTGTTGATTATGTGGCAGTTCTTTCGGCTGTTGCCCGACAAAAGTGCTACACTAATATCTGAGGTATGTTATCTATCTTTTTCCAATATCATTATTTTATCTGATGTAAACCTTACTAACCAAATTTAATGTATTACCTATCTGTAAACGGGAATAAAGGCGATTTCAAGTTAATTTGCATAAAGCATGCATAGTATTGATTTTCCTTATTTGTAGGATAATCATTGTTAATTTTTTATTATTACAAGTTTTACTTTAAAAACGATAATTTAATGTCAATTCAATATTTGCCTAGAAACTTCTGTTACAAAGAATCACGCCTATATTCCCTCAAAAGGACAAACAAGGTGTATAGTACACCCACATTTTGCCAGATGTTATAAGTCCTATGTATTAGAGCCAGGTGACCCTATTGCCAGTACCTGGGCCTACATCCGGAACCCAGGCTGCTACTGAAAGTTTCCAAATGGAAAACCCCAATAACACGTCATCTGGCCAGGGGATTGAACCCAGTACCTCACACTCAGCAGTCACGCTTGCAAGCACTAGGCCAACAAAGCAGTCAGGTGAATCAAATGAGGCAGGTGTTCATTTATTCAGTTTAAATATTTCTAATGTTCATACATAAACTCACACTTTTAGATGGGGACAGGCACAAACTACAAAACTCCACCATGCTACAATCCTGACATAACATTCTCATGTAGCTTCTTTGATCTTCATATATTGTTCTTTAGTTAAACATATTTAGATCACTAAGTTATGTGTACCTATTATGTTTTGTTTTTAATTTTGAAATGTTTTGTAATAAAGGTTACTAGGTCTAGCTACAGTATTGTTACAACTCTGACATACACATCCTTTAGAATTATTATGTAAAAGTATTTAGTCCCTTGAATTCATTTCATGAATTAATATTAAATTGAAAATATGTTTCTATTCTTTATAGTCTGGCATAGTGGAGTTAGAAGATGACAAGTACAATAAGCATAAACAAGATAAAGTAAAAGTAAGAGTGTACTATGAGGCTCTTTGTCCTGACTCCAAACATTTCTTTGTGAGACATTTGGCACCTGTGACAGAGAATCTTTCAGAGTTTTTAGATGTGACTTTAGTACCATATGGGAAGGCTACAGTAAGTATATAAACTAAATATTACCTATATTTAACATCCACTGAAAAAATTATATATTTAAGCTCATAATCAGGGGTCAATTTGTTTATCTTTTGTTAACTAAACAAACTTAATAATTTGATTGATTATGCATAAAACAATTAGTTATTTTATGTTACTAACTACATCATGTTTATAAATATTTTTATTGTTACACACATTAGAAACTGATTATTTGACATATTATGTACTTGTGAAAAAATTTGATGACCAAAGAATTTTTGTATTGACCCACATAACATTTTTCTAACCTATTGATGTGATTTAATAAGATTATAATAAATGCTGCAATGATGATGATAATAAATGCTTTATGTCTACATAGACCAAAGAAGAGAATGGGAAGTATATTTTTCAATGTCAGCATGGTGAAGAAGAGTGCTATGCAAACAAGGTCCATGCTTGTGCAATAGAGGCTGTGGCAAATATGACCACTTCTGTCAAGATAACAGATTGCATGATCTCAGATAACTTAGATGCTGATGGTGCTCTCACCAGGGTAAATATAGAACTTACTTTAAAATTTTCAATAATATTCCCTAGAATCTAGATATGTACAATCTACTCATAAACTTTATTATATTTTTTCAGTGTACAAAAGAAATGAAAATAGATCCTGATCCAATTAGTAATTGTGCACGTCAGGAACATGGATCAGCTCTCCTAAAGAAACATGGTGATGATACTCATATATTAAAACCAACATTCATTCCAACAATAACACTAAATGGTTCAAAGGATAACCAAGCAGCCATATTGAAAAATTTCCTATTAGAAGTATGCAAATTAATTGACATGCCTCTACCACCACCTTGTTTGTGACATAACAAATTTTATCAGCCAAACATGCACAATATACTTCATCAGCATTTTGATTAAAATTATCAATTCCAATATTTTGACAATTTAAGCTCAAATTCAAATTGCTCATATTATTATTATGACTTCCATGCAATTTGCAAGAACCTTACCATACCACATTTCAATGAATTATACTGTATATTATATACAGTGTAGGTAAGTTACATATGTTGTGTAATTTATATTTTATTTATTGTACATTTCATTTAAAAAAAAAAACATGTAATTTACTCACATGTTTTACTGATTTGACACTACTTTTTTCTATTAAAAAAAAAACAAACTTACTTTTTATATACAATTAATTTATAATTTAAAGAGTGTGTTTTGGGATCTAAAAAGGCTATTAAAGTATTATTAAATAAAAAAATTAAAACATAAATTCGAAGGTGTTATGTTTAATATATTTTGTTTGTTTTATATTATTTACTTTAAGTTTTAATGGGTTGTGTTTCCTAAACCTAGTGAGTTAATGAACAAATATTGTTTTTAAGCATTTGTGATTGTGCAACTTTTCTGCTTTTTATTGCATTTAGTGGTAACTCGATTTTTTTTAATCTGTTGTATTTTTGTAATTCTTTATTTACTTACATTTCTTTTGAATTTTTCAAGTCAATTTGTAACATGATGTAACTTTGATGAATAACTTGTAAGTACCAGTAATAATGTAAAGTCCAGTAACCATATTAATATATTATACGTAACCTTAATTATATAAAGGTGGATTAGAATTAAAGTCTGAGTATAATAAGTATTTTCCACACTGCTTTAACTCTTACATCAAATATCCTTGTAAAAACTTCGTTTTCATACAATAACATTCATTCTAAATATTTTAATGAGTAATTGCTTAAGTATAAATGTAGAAACAGGCAAACCTGTGAATTAAACTGTGTTGAAAAATTATCATGTTACTTTTTATACCTAATCATATATGTTTCATAGTCATTTTATATTTACACTAATTACTGAGTTAGCCCACAATTTATCTAGATATTAAACCTATGTACTGAATATTTTGTTGTTATTATGTGTATGTGAATAATATACGGTTTATACATTAAACACTAATTACAATTATGTTAACCACAGATTAGTCATTGCGATTAATGTAACAATTGTGTCTGCTTAATGGACAGTTAGTTAACCTGTTAATGCATGTATTATGTTAGGAAGTTTTCTTCAAAATTAAAGTATACAATTTTCCAATTTGATCTAAGGAAAGACAAAAGATGTTTGTTATATAAATTGTTCGGGAAACTTGACGAAGGACTGCAGTCATTAAAATCAAGTCTGCAATATATTATTGCAGTGGGTTAATATCTAAAACAAACTACAGCACAGCAATTCGTAACCAGTTTTTTTTTGTGTATTTTAAATTTGGTATTGAAATTGAAGTATGTATTTAATGAGGATGTTGGTAAAATAAATATAAATATGTATGTTTGTTGTGCTGTGTTTAAAAAATAGAAAAATTATCGTAAATGTAATTACTGAAGTAATGTTATATTAAAATTGTCTTGTCACAAAACTAATTATCAAAGATTAATCCACATTATAAGTGGCAAAAACAAATGTAATATAAGCCACCTTGTGACGTATTTTTTTGTAACAAACCTTCATAATTCGAAAATATAATGTATTTAACTGCAATTCATTATGCTTCGTAGAATTAAACTATGATATGTATCATCAAAATGAATCAGGGAATTATGTAGGTAGGTAATGTTCTGATTGATAATAATGTTAGAGAGTAGTAATGTTATAGAACGTAGTACATGTTATCTAAACCGTCTTTTTGTAGAATTTTTACTATTCTGTCGTACAATTATTATGTATATGATTATTTGAGTATAATAATGGGTTTGTAGGCTCGGTAGATCCCTACGCAGTGGGCTACAAAAGTAGTTTAATTCATTCGATACAAAACATCATAAAGCGAGTAACTTCAACATGTTGTAAGTTACTGACCATATCGATTTATGTGCCAAATTATTTTGTTATTTTCTGTAGTCTGCAACTTACTGTAAGTTATTATGCAGAGGTGTTTTGTAGTGCTCACCGCACTTTTTTTTTTTGCTGACTGTATGTTTATATACATTTTTCGTATTCCATAAAGTGTGCACTGTTGGATTATCGATTCTCGGCGCTGGAATTAACAGCTCGAGTTATTTATTTAAAATTAGTATATCCAAAATACGTAACGTATGATCTAATCTATAATATAGATTTTAGAATCGATCATACGTTCATCATCATGGAGGCAACGGTTCTCTACACACCCATATAAAATCAATTTTCTAACAAATCAACATAACACTAGTTGGAATTTGGAACTTAATCAATTATACTCGTATATGTAGTAACGATGATTATGTATTCGTATAGCGGTAAAATAGCACAGTACAGGTACAGTGCCGTTTGCCAGTCTATCGAAACTACAAGCGTTATAACAATATTTAATTTTAGAGATAGTTTGGGCTCGCTTTTACTTATTGTAAACCAAATGCAAGATTAAGACGGGATAAACACGTAGGTTGTTTGTATGTATTATGTAAGTAGGTACGTGTAGTAGGTATTAATGTGCCTCTCTTGCCATCGACCTTATAATGTTACTTTTTTCTGTACGGGAAAGTATAAGTAGGTACCTATTTAATACCTATTACCAGGTTGGATATTGTCATGTGAAAATAATAAAAGTGCACAATTTTCAATTTCGTGTCTTTATTTTCCTTTTACCCCGGTTTTCACCTTGTACATAATATGTACAAAACTATTCGCCAACTTCATCCTATGAATCCAGTATTTCAAAACAAAACTAGCGAAATATGGCTGTAACCTATACAGCCTTATTTCGCTAGTTTTGTCGGTAAAATGCTGTAATATTGCCTACATGCTCATCATTGCCTACACTCTAAAAAGTTAAATTATTGCCGCTGAGAAATGTTTTTGCTGTCTATGGTATTACTAAAAGCAAGTCGGCAGTCTATATGGCAAAAAAACATTTCTCAGCGGCAATAATTTAACTTTTTAGAGTATACGTAATGTTACAGCATTTTACGGTACTTATGTGTTCTGTTACAATCTCCTGGGTGAAGTGAGCTGTCATCAGTCCGTCTGCTTTGTCAATCCCTAGCTTCGGGACGGATGACAGCTCACTTCACATATTTACCTTTAGGCTCAAAGGGCGTAACCACCATTTGCGTTTTGCATTTTGGCCAAAATGAGTTAATAGTCGAAGCTGAAATAAACTCTTTAATATTACAATTGCGTAATGACTGCGCCACGGGTTGGGATAAAATATCAACCAACATACTCAAACAATGCAGACAAATATTAACAGTTCCCATAAACCACATATGCAACCAGTCCATAAGAACAGGTGTATTTCCCCAGGCTTTTAAAAAAGCCTTAGTCCGTCCTATCCACAAGGGAGAGGACAGAGACTGTGTTAACAATTATAGGCCAATATCCGTATTACCCGCGCTGTCCAAAATTCTGAACTCAAGGTTAAACAGTTTTCTGGACAAATGCAACTTTATTGCTAAAAATCAATATGGTTTCCGTCGCGGCATATCCACCGAAGATGCCATACTAGATTTGACACAATTCGTTGCAAGACAACTGGATACAAAAAACAAATGTCTTGGCGTCTTCCTAGATTAAGCGAAGGCATTTGACACGGTCTCTGTCCCCATCCTGCTCACCAAACTTGAACAAATAGGAATCAGGGGTGTATCTCTTTCGATGTTCAAGAGTTATCTAACAAATAGGACACAACACTTCATAATTATTTCGCTACTCAGTGACGAACAAATTGTCACCTTCAGTGTGCCACAAGGTAGTGTTCTAGGACCTACACTGTTTAAAATATACATTAACGACCTCTGCAAAATGTCACTTTCGAATGCAACTATGTTTACGTACGCAGATGACACTGCTATTGTAGTGCACTGACCCAGCTGGGAATTCGTAAAAGTGAAGGCCGAAGAGTGTCTTAGAAGAATAATAAAGTGGTTGCACCTTATCCTTGACTCTAAATATTAAAAAAACGAATTATATAACATTTACGATAAGGAAAAATAACAAACCAACGGAAGAGTAATAATTGCACATACATGTTGGGATAATATACAAACCTGCCAATGCCAGACTCTTACTCCAGCCAGTGTTGTTAGATACCTTGGAGTGCAAATTGATGATTAACTACGGTGGGATAAACAGCTAAGGAAGGTTATTGCTAGGTTGAGAACTCTGATTTATCTGTTCAAATCTTTTAGAGAATCAGTATCACAAGAGCTATTTATAAAAATATTCATTGCGCTATGTCAGTATGTGATCAGCTATTGTATCCCGGTATGGGGTGGAGCAGCTAAGACCTTGTTTCTTCCCTTGGAGAGAGCCCAAGGAGCTGTTCTTAAGGTCATTATGAAAAAGCCATATCGATACCCTACTGGGCAACTGTACTTAGACTGTAAGGTTCTTACTGTTCGTAAGCTCTTGGTGCTCCAATCCATCTTAAGAAGTGACTTCTTCTTTAAGAAGAAGTCACGAGCGGATTTTAGTTTGGGGTATGAGGGCGTATGGGGGTGATTTATAAAGAACACCGGCGCCGGCGGGAAACTGGGCGGATCATATTATAGAATTGATGCATCCGATGTACAGACGCGCATCCTGACCTATACGTATGCTCTGATGCGAATAGCAGGCCCAGTGTCGGTGTCGTCCAAAGAGCAGTTATGGCAGTGCCTCATTCTTGAATAATTGGCAGGGGAAGGCAGCAGATGAAGGGAAATGGCAAATTATGTGGAGGTTAACCAGCGAAGTGGCAGTAAGGTTCAATGTTTTATATTAATGTTGGGCCCACGGAAGTTATTCGGTACACCTACAGGTTGGACCACAAAAGGGATGAATTACAACTGTATGCAGCTGGTATCAGGTACGTGTTTGAAAGAATAGAAGAATTCTGTAAGTGGTACTGTTGACCTTTGGGTAGTTTAAGTATGTACCTATCTATTAAATGTTATGTAATTAAGTACCTAGGTAGGTAGTTCTAGCGTAATATTATGAACGTGGTTGTAGATGGCTGTGAGTAGATACCTAAGTAAGGTTAAATCGTGGGTAAGACTAAAGAAACCATGGTATCTAATTGGTTGTGTGAAACAAGATTATGGCTTTAATCATATCGTTGTAAAAAAAATCTATAGATTCTAGCGGGCCCGGCAGACTCTTGGCGAAATCTCGATTACAGCGCCACCTACCGGGTCCAATTATAAATTTAAACCATTGTCGAATCCACTGGAATACACACTAACAAATTCATCAAAATCGATCCAGCCGTTTAGGAGGAGTTCACTTTCATACACACGCACAGAAGATTTTTATATATGTCGGAGACAGTTTATTAATCACATTGTGGGTGTTAACTAAATTTGTTATGATTTGTGTTTCTTATTGTTAATTTATGTGATTTTACTATCAATTATTGTCTATTAATTCGAAACATGATTAATTGTGTGTGCACACTGATTTGTGGTTACTTTATTTCGATAATTATTATCGATGGTTTTATTCAAAACAATTGTTGACACGTTACTTTGAATGTAAAACGAATTACTTTATGAAATCACTATTGTTTATTCATGACAATTATCATTGTGTTATTTGATTACAGATCTTATTAGATTCAGCACATTTTAGTGTTTTGTATCAAGTAAACGCGTGACGCACTTCCGTGCGCATTGACAGACTTGTATGGAGAGGTTGCAAGGTGGGGGGCATCGCCTTATAAAAGAGCGTGCACTCCGTAAGTATGGCAGTCGATCCTCGGATTCGACTCAGTAAAGAGTTCCTGCTCCCGACAATACTGTCGGTTTACCTGGTACAGCGCTGCTGTATATTCACATAGCTGTATAGGCTTGCTGCTAGCGAGCGATACACTTTGTATTTGGGTGGCTTATGCTACTGTACGAACTATGAACCTTAAGGGTTTGTTCGTTTATCATTGGGTGGCTTAGGCTGCTGTACGAACTATAAACCTTAAGGGTTTGTTCGTTTAACATTGGGTGGCTTCGCCACTGTACGAACTGTGGGACCTTAATGGTCTGTTCGATTAACAGTATTGTTGCTGTACCTTGAACTTACTTTATTCTTGTTACTGATTACCATTTGTATTATGTTTTCTTTACTAACAGTGTCCGTGTGTGTGAGTCCGTGTGGTGTCGGACGTAAAGAATAGCACCATCCCATATCTTCCCGTGGGTGTCGTAAGAGGCGACTAAGGGACTCACCAGAGAATGGGCAGCAGCGTTCTCTGTGCCTTTGTAACAACAACCACACTGCGATCGCCAACCCGCCTGCCAAGCGTGGCGATTATGGCAAAACCCCCCATTTGTTGGGGGAGGCCTATGTCCAGCAGTGGACGTCTTTCGGCTGAAATGATGATGATGATGATGATGACTAACAGTGTGTAATTGTTTTCACAGGTATGTTGTTTATCCCTAATGGGATAATGGGAACGCCTATAGTCCTGACGATGTACTATACCGCTCGGCACTCCTCCTCGATAGCTCACTGACGATCCGACATATATAAGATTATAAATAATAAAAACAAAAATCTTTCAGACAATAAATGTCCATATTTTTAACCGACTTAAAAAAAGGAGTAGGTTCTATTTCTAGTTCAATTCGACTGTTTTTTTGTATGTTTGTTACGCGATTTCTCCGGCAAATGCACCTACCCAAATAACATTTCGAAAATTCTTTTTTTAATGGATATGGTATGAACCAGGGGTGGTCCAATAGGTATATTTAATCGAAATTGATTCACCGCATTTGAAAGAAATGATACTTTAATCTTTGGAGGACTTTCATCTCTATTTTAACTTTGTTTATGCCGTTTCTTAATGCGTTTGGATGATAAGGAGCGCTACTAAAAAAACCTTTTTACTAAAAAGACAACCGCCTTCAAAAACTATAAAGTGATAAATAACTTTAGCACAGAACACATAATTATGACTTTAGTTTCGGAATTCTGTGGCAATACAAAACAACATACAGAACATTAAAGACACCGTCTTCCGAAACTAAAGTCATAGGAATGTGTTCTGTGTTGAAATTATAAATCATTTTTTTAGTTTTTGAAGGCGGTTGTCTTTTTTTTTGTAAAATAGTAGATTGTTATACAAGGAGCTAAAATGACCCATTATATACGAGGTAGTTTTACTCCCGAGCTTTAGCGAGGGAGTAAATAGAAACCGAGTTTTAATGGGTTTTAGCGCCGTGTGTTACACTATACTTTTCAATACGATTGCGAGAAAATAAAACAATCCAATACAATATGTAGTTTCACTACCAATTCAATTTGCAATTAGAGAAAAATTATAAAGATTTCGCGCTTCTTTTCACTTCTCTTGCTGAAAAAGGCCGTCATTGTAGCATACCAGAGCGGGGATAAAATAGCATTTCATCCTCTAGGGGAAAAAGTTTTTTTTTTTAATTTTTGTGTGTCAAATATGACAATGAGCCTACAAAAACGAAAAAAGTCTTTAGACATAAGTAGAATAATCATGAATAAAGACTCGACTTATTACTGTTTCATAAAAAGAGAACCTCATTTTAATTTTGAAAATGGAACTAAAATCGGCGATCTCTGGTAGAATGCATGCAATCTGTTGCAGCTACAGAACTACAGAAGAAACAAAAAAACGTCATTGGCGCGAAATCTTTATAATTTTTCTCTAATTGCAAATTGAATTGGTAGTGACCGTAATTAACTTTACAATAGTGAAAATGTCATCATCTACTGAGAATGGAGATCTGTTGCCGTCAAGGTCACAAAGCATTTATTTAAATGCTTACGAAAAGTTTATGAAGTGGAGGACAGAAAAACGAGTGGATTCTCTTACGGAAGGAGCTTTTCTTACGTATTTCGATGAACTTTCCAAAAAATATCAAAGTTCAACGCTTTGGAGCACATATTCAATGTTACGAACAACCATACAGATAAGACATAATGTAAATATAAATAAATATGTAAATTTGACGGCTTTTCTCAAGAAATTATCCACCGGCTACAAGGCCAAGAAATCCAAAGTTTTCTCGAGGACAGATATCGAGAATTTCATAAATAAGGCACCAAATGAAAAATACTTAGCAACAAAGGTAGGTATAGTTGCATTCGTTTTCTATTATTTTCATCAAACTAAATTGCTACTTAGAGGTACAGTCAACAGCAAAAGTAGATGATCAAAATCAGAAATTCAATACTAATTTACTAACACTAATTTATATAATTTATTACTAGTTTATTTATTAAAAGTATGTGATTGTCACACACATACTTTTGAATCACTTTGACGCCACACAGTTCTGACGCGAACTCTGTTCTTTAGTATTGAATTTTTGATTTTGATCATCTACTTTTGCTGTTGACTGTACCAACCAAAATACAGTTCTAACACACATATATTTTTTTTACAGGTTGCTTTAATTTTTGGGATCAGCGGTGCCTGCAGAGGGATAGAACTGGCTAACATAACAGTGGAACATGTCGAAACTGATACCCATCTTCAAGCCATAAATCTGCCCAATACAAAAACAATAAGGAGAGGAAATAAGTGGAGAATTTCTAAACATCGTCAAAGTCTACTAAGACTTACTAGGCCAAGTGGAGTGGGCACGCCGAGATTTTTTCTCAACTATCAAAACGAGAAATGCACAAGGCAAGTTATAGTCAAAAATAAATTAAGCAACATGCCAAAAGAGATCGCCACTTATCTAAATTTGCCTAATCCGGAACAGTACACTGGCCACTGTTTCCGAAGAACATCCGCCACTCTCTTGGCGGATTCTGGTGCAAATATAACAACGTTAAAACGCCACGGTGGATGGAGATCCGATCAAGTGGAAGAAGGCTATATCGAGAACTCCATTCAAAACAAATTCGATATCACCCAGCGTCTCACTGAACGCATCAATATTCTCCCAACTAGCCCACGACCATCGACATCAAGAGATGAGTCAACTGAGCTGATTCTCTATCCAGAACATCCGAACGAGGGACCCTCCAACCTGGAACTACGTGTATCTCCCACGTTTACCCCACAGACAACTCAACATTCATCTTCACAGAGGACTGAAATTAAGTTACCGGGAAAAACATCTCGTTAAATATCCAGAATTGTAACTACAAATTGTACATTTAATTTTTAATAAAATAAAGTACATATTTCATATTGTATTGGATTGTTTTATTTTCTCGCAATCGTAGTGAAAAGTATAGTGTATATATAACACATTGCATGCATTCTACCAGAGATCGCTGATTTTAGTTCCATTTTCAAAATTAAAATGAGGTTCTCTTTTTATGAAACAGTAATAAGTCGAGTCTTTATTCATGATTATTCTACTTATGTCTAAAGATTTTCTCGTTTTTGTAGGCTCATTGTCATATTTGACACACAAAAATAAAAAAAAAAAACTTTTTCCCCTAGAGGATGAAATGCTATTTTATCCCCGCTCTGGTATGCTACAATGACGGCCTTTTTGAGCAAGAGAAGTGAAAAGAAGAGCGAAATCTTTATAATTTTTCTCTAATTGCAAATTGAATTGGTAGTGAAACTACATATTTCATATTGTATTGGATTGTTTTATTTTCTCACAATCGTAGTGAAAAGTATAGTGTAACACACGGCGCTAAAACCCATTAAAACTCGGTTTCTATTTACTCCCTCGCTAAAGCTCGGGAGTAAAACTACCTCGTATATAATGGGTCATTTTAGCTCCTTGTATAACAATCTACTATTATTTGTATTACATTATCTGAAAACTATGTTAGTCAAGAAAATCGCAATAAATTATAAAACGATTAAAAATAAATGTACAATTAAAATTGAAAACAAATAGGTTGGTATTACTTACCTAGTTAGCGCAATAAATTTAAAATGAAATTATAATAAATATATAATAATTCTGTCTGCAATCATCCTTAGGATTTTGAGGAAGTATGGAGTGGCTTGCCCCTTCTTCTCCACGAAACTACCTTTTGGAAGGGGCAACTAGAATCAACTTTATATAATTTTGTTATATGACGTTTAAAAGTGCCTTGTAATGGTCTAATTGAAATAAACGATTTGACTTTGACTTTGAGGATTTCGATAACACTAGGTACTTACCTCGAATGCGCCGAATTAATAAGACTAACTTTTTGCGCAATAGGGCGTAAAATTCATCCACCTCCACGTCGTCAAACAAGCCGGAGACACTGAAAAATCTAGGCAGCCGCACTAGAATCCTAAAGGCTTTATTATACTGGACTCTGAGAGCATTGTAAGCCCGCTGCGTGTACCTAGTTCGTTCATAGGGAGTTGATATAAAAATTTTAGTAGTAGGCCCTGAAAATAGTTATCTTTTTCTGTGCTGCTGTACCTGCACCTTGCAACCCTATGGACCAACATATTAGCGTGCATAGACAATGCTCTTATTTATTTATTTATTAAGAATCACCAACGAGATACATTAAACAATAAATTACATTGTTAAAGAGTAACCGTTTACATTATTCTACATACACACTAATTTATAGGTAACCACAGCTTACTCATAATCGAGTAGGTATACTATGCTCAATACACAAATAAACTAAAACACGATTAAATTAAAGTACCTAAATTAAAATTAAATAAATATATATACATAAAAATACAGAACAATTTACAGTAAAAAATATATGAGCGTGTGAACAGAGGGACCATAGTGGTATTTCGCAAAATAAAAATCCTAGGATTCAGTAGTAGCCTTAAAACAATTGTAAAACACGTCTGGGAATTTGTAAAAATATATAATAAAAACTACAGCCCTTAAAGTGTGGTCCCTCAGACCTTACAGACCATCAGCCAGATCTCGGAAAGTATATGAAAAATGAAGGTATTGTGACTACAGACATTTAGTAAAGAACTTGTAAAGATATTTACTGGATAACAGACCACAAAGCATGAAAGATAAAAATATATAACACTTCAACTATAGTCCCTCATTCCACACAAAGAGGATAAATATTTTAGTTATTATTACCGAATCAGATAAATAAAGTCTTTCTTTTTCCACATAAAGTTTTAGTAAGAGACTTAAAACAGTTTATAAAAAAGTAATGGAAAAGAATATCGACGCAATTTGTAGATAGCGATTATCAAAACTGGTCCCTCAATCCTCATCTCCACTGGCATATGTCCATGTACTAGATGCTAGACGAGAGGACTATCAGATAGTCTAGTGTGTTTAACTTTTAGTAAAAAGTTTCTACTGAATAATAGATATCTAAAATTGTGTGTTACTTACCTCTTAGCTGAGATAATATTATTTTTGTAATCCTATGAAAATAGATACAGTAGTATGACCACACAATGAAACAAAATGTAGACAGTACTATTATAATAAATTCATTTAATATAGCATTAGACGAAATAAAAACAAGGTTGTACGGTTAATTTAATGTTATATTACATATCGTAGGTGTATTTAATAATTCACACGCACATAAAAATATTGATTAAAATTTAATAAAACATAAAAAATAATGAATTAATTCAATTGGATTAATTAATTGATTAATTGGATTGATAAATCAAATATCCTGTGCCTGAAAGTGGTTATACAATTTCCTTTTAAAAGTGTTAAGACTATCGTTGCTCTTCGCTCTCTCTCGATGTCTGCGTCATCATGCAGGGTTTAAGTGGTTTCAGTCACGTATGGGCAGATACCTGAACTGAGAGGCCCGGCTCAAAGATACCCCGTTGAGATACAACGGTGGTGTATATGCTCAGGTTGTTTATTATTACCTCTGCTAAGCATATACCCAGCGTAAAGGCCTCACAGATACTTAACAGCTTCCTTAGCCCACCGACAGATGGACTCAGCAACACCATGTCGTCTGCGCTGTATTATAATATGTCTGTGCGTCTGCGCAACTGATGTTATTTAAGCAAAAGGTGACCTCAGCTGATTGACATAAATATTAATGTCAGTCCTTTACCTCATTCCACACATAAGTGATCTTCCCTACCTGACAAAATTTTTTGTTATAGATACCAGAAAGAAAATATTATATCAATGAGCTCCTCAAGCTTAGACCAGAGCTTGTTATAATTTACTTTCAGAAAGCAAGCGTATACCGGTGTTTTTCTATCACCATAGTAAGCGACTGTGTGCTTTAGTGTTAATGCAGCACTATCAGTTGATCAAGTCTTATGAAATCAAAACTGGGCATCGTGTAGATTAATACACTTGCTGAGTTGAGCATCTAGAAGACCATCAATACCCTTCGCCAAGACACTAGCCACGGAGATAGGTCTATATTATTATTCTTGTCAGTTACATCACCAGTGATATAATTTGCTATAGGCATTAGGCACAACGGTAGTTTCCGTCATCTTAGATGGCAAGTACGAGTGACGTTTGCAGAAGGTATACAACATAGCCAGTAGGTACTCTAAATAAACGGTCCCCCGCCTGCTGCAGGTACTCAATACTAAGTCCGTTACTACCCAGCGATTTACCACGGTTCATGTTATTAATAATATTTTTCACATATCTAGCCAAAAACCCACATCCGTGACAACAGACCTGTGCCTCGACCTTAAAATGGTTTTTAAAAATATTAGCTGTATCTTTAGGTTCACTACACTCGCCTACAGTCACTGGCAAACTGACCCTATCGTTCATCCTTTTAGTACCCTTCCAGAATATTCGAAAACTTTTATCGCTAACGTGTGAGGCTAATAAATCCATTCTAGATTTAAATATTTTCCATGTAAGATACCTACATGTTGTCGTGAACAGGCCCACTTTGAGGTTTACCATGTCCTACATACGTTTGATATGTCTGCCTAGCCTAAATATGAGCTAGTCTCACGTGTTTATTCCACCCCACTACCGTTTTACCTTCTTACTTTGTACAGAAGCCTCACTTAAAATGTTAACAATGTCCTTGATAAATTGTTAATATCTATGTTCAAAATTACTACTCATTGTCTGCACAAACACAAAATTATTTAGGGAAGTATCTATTATCTTGACGTATTTTTTCATTAAACGAAACGTGAGTATTGAGTTAATCCGTTGTTCTTAATCTATAATATCTTGACGTATACTATCACAAATGTCTAAATAATCTCCTATTTCGTCACTCTCTCTATCACCCCACTCAATGTCATTAGCAGTCCAAACGTCCCAAACATAGGCGTATATAGAGGGGGGGCCGGGTGGGCCGTGCCCACCCCAGTATGGTCTTGTGCCCACCCCAGGATGTTGGGTTAACGTTAACGATTCGAAATTCTAGGATAGACACCTAAGAAACTTCACACAAAAATCATTTACGGCCGAGAAATCTACATACTTACATAATATTACATACTATTCGACAATAATTGTTATCTGTTTACATTTATTACGCTACCTATTACTTTATTTACCTGGTAAGAAATGTATTGTTAGGTTTTCATAAACAAACTTGCCTCGTACCCTGCGGGTAGTAAAGCTTCTTGGTCCCTAGATAAATCGGTCGAGTCAAACTTCTGTCGTTCCTCACTGCCTCCATTGCTGAAACCTGATGGTTCTCTGGCTCACACTTCAGGAGAGAAAGCAAACCTATTTGCAGAATCTTCGCATCTTGATGCAGGAGACGCAAATTCCCCGACCTTAGCTGGTAGCACGACCTCAATGTCTGATACTACTCGCTTTTGCCAAAAGGAGGTTCGAAAAGCATAACGCAAATCTTGATGTGTACAAGGCCACTGGACCAGATGGTATTCCAGCTATAGTTCTGAGGATCTGTGCACCTGAATTGTCTCCTGTACTGACACGCCTCTTTCGGCTCTCTCTCGAGACTGAATTAGTACCGAAGTCATGGAAACTCGCCAACGTGTCGCCCGTGCCCAAAAATGGTAGTCACGCCGATCCTACCAACTAAAGGCTCATCTCGGTTCCGTCCATTATCTGCAAGACAATAGAACGTGTCCTCAATAACAGGCTCCCGGCGTACCTTGAAGATAATGATCTCCTCAGTTATGGTCAATACAGCTTTCGCCAAAATTGGTCCACTGGGGATCTTCTCGTGTACGCCACTCACACCTGGAGTGACACCATCGAGAAATATGGGGAAGCTCTTGCCGTCTCACGGAATATATTTGGCATGATGGCCTAATTAGCAAGCTTCCATCAAATGGCTTGCCGTCTGGTTACTATACATGGATATCGGATTTCCTGAGAGATCGTTCAATTCGAGTAGTCATCGATGGCTGCTCGTCTGATCGAATGGCTATAAATGCTGGTTGGTGTCCCTCAGGGCTCGGTACTGTAACACCTGAGTTACACTTGTAGTCTAAGCTACGTTGAATGAAAGATATTATCGACTTGTAGAAGACTATTTTAATCAGATTAGCGAGAGGAACTTTATATGACCACAGCTCTGAGCTTAGCTGGGACTCACTGACTTCACATGTCATAGTCTATCAAAACTATCCTTCTACATTATTCAAATATATTTCTAAGGCATCCAGAAGGTTCTAACCATAGACTAAATAGTTATGGCTCTATTAGACACTGGAGCATCAATCTCATGTATTTCGGAGAAGTTCATGTCGGAGTTGAAGTTGGAGCATACCAGTAAGAATCCTATGTAAGGATCTCTTACAGTACTCTCTACAACCCTTTTTTTGCTGCATATCAATGATATGCTGAAACCCGGTACTTTGGGTACGCAGATGACAACACGGTTGTAGAGAGTTACACATCCAGCGCACGTGCCAATGCGGCTGAAATCCAGTCTTTCCATGGTCGAACGCTTGAACTTGCCCCTCAAGGCAGTTTATGACGCTAAGACCCAGACGTGTCTTTTCCCTGCCAAGAAGATGCCTTTCCATCTGGCCCCTTCTTTCCGACATGTATCCGTCCCGACCACTGACCATCTTGAGCTTCTAGGCGTTACTCTGACGCCAAATCTTAACTTTGCTTTTTCTAAATCAAAGGTGCGAAAGTACTTTACGTCGGGACAGCTGCTCAAGTTATGCCAAGCACAAGTTCGATCGTGCATGGAGTACTGTTCGCACCTTTGTGATGGATCAGCTAAATATCAACTGGAAGCGTTTTAAGTTATTGATAGACGTGCCAAGCTCATTGACAGCGACTCTCAGGTTAGGGCTAGGCTCTAGAGAATTGAAAATCGCCGCACTGTTGCTAGCCTATCGTCGCGGTGTTTTGTCGGGTACATTTTGGAGAGTGAGCTTTGGAATTGCACAATTTAATTCCCCCATCCCTATTCCATCATCGGACGAGCAGAGATACAGCGAAGCGTAACCGCTGTATGGTTGAAGTTCGACGGTCTTGAACCAAGAGCTTTGATACCACATTTATTGTGCGAACTGCCAGACTATGGAATTCACTGCCCGCCTCTCTGTTCTCTGATAAGTATAATCAGGGTATCTTCAAGACACGAGTGAACCGGTTTATCCTAGGGAAGCGTGTTCCACCTTAGACCACATTATCACTTAAAATTAGGTTGTGGTGGTGGGGGAGTTGCGGTCAAACGCAAACTTTTTAGATTATAAAAAAAAGCATTAAGTTCAAAACGTCAGTTTACAGTTCATTGTTCAAACATGTGGAACAAACATACGTTACGTAACATAGGTAATTCAAAATAACTTAACACTTACTAAGATCTTTGTCACTACAAAAAAGTTTATAATAAATGTAAAGTTATTTATGAAATTTGATACTAATCGAATCGCACCTACTCGCTGACAGAACATTGGGTGTCGACTCTGCTTCATCGCATCGGCCATGGTATCTCAGGGGCCAGGCCCCCCCTGAAAAATAACTCTAGATACGCCAATGGTCCCAAATACGAGTACACTTAGTTTGAATTTTACCAAGATTACATTTAAAATTAAAGGCCGATCCGACCAATACACTCTATAGTCAACATTAATGCTAGTTATTGTTTGCCAGCCTGATTCCGTGACTAAACTACCTAGGCTTCTCTACCTAAAGCCAAAACATATCGCGAGAAAGTGCTGAAGAACACGGCAATCTGTCGTGTCAGAAGACAAACTTACAACTACGAGTACCTAGGTGTAGTAAATTTTTTAAATTTTGTTTTTAATCATAATTGGCAGTGCTAAAAGTGGAAGTACTGTACCTACCACCTGTCCTGTTATATTACAACACATAGCCGTACTTTTGGCTATCTTTTAGTGATCCTAACCAGACAATGACCCACTTAATACAGTGCTCAAAGTGCCCCTGCACCTTATAGGATATTCAAAACGCCACTAATGCTGCGATAAATGTGGCTACCTACTCGGCCCAAGACCCACGCCGGCCCCCGCCGCCGCCGCAACAATAAGAAGAACCATCAATTCGATAATTTCGGAAAGAAGCAGAAGACTATCTTTTGGTAACTCAGTAGTTACACCCTACACACACCAAACCCAGTGTCAGCCTTCCTAGCAGTCTAGGAAGGCTGACACTGGATTTGGTGAGTGTGGGACCGTCCTATGGTCAGAATGGTGATGGTCTGCTCGCATGCGGGTGGCCAAATGACTAGGTATCGCCGCTCAAAGACGAGTTATGGTGTGCCAAAAATGAACAATGATAAGCAGATAGGTAGTTAAGCATAAATAAACCGGCCGACCAGTTGCAGTAGCTATCTAGTGCAACTGGTCAACCAGCCAATTATTGTCCCACTGCTGGGCAAAGGCCTCTTCTCATACAGAGAAGGCACGAGCATTGATCACCACGCTTGCTCAAGGCGTATTGGCGACTTCATACTTATTTTTGTTGTGTTCATTGTTAGTCCGGGTTTTGTCAAACGATCATTTTTGTCAGTGATGTCCAAGGTAAACTTAGAAAGTATATAATTATAATGAATTTAAAAAGTTACATTGGTACTTGCCGGTATCGACCCCGCAATTTCAAGTACGGGAGGCGGGGCACTTTAACTACCGGGTTAGTACGACGTTAATCGAAAGCACGTCCTACGTAGTAATAGTTAGTAAGTAATCTTTGCGTGAAATCTCGTTAATTATCGTTTATAAAAAGTGTATAAGATTCAGAATAATGTTAGGGTATCTATGTCTTGAGGTAGGCAGGCACCAACGTGTTTAAAACATGTGAGTAGGTATAGAATACCTACCTATCACCTAATCGCCATACGGCGCGGCGGCGGCGTGCTCCCCGCCGTCGCCGCAGCCCCGTGAGCTAGCCTGCGGTCATCAATCATTTGCATCAAGCTCCCACTTTTCCATATTGTGTACGAAGCCAATAAATTAGCAGCTTTCCACCTTTTTCCGTGAGTCACCGTTCAAAGCAAACAAGCGACTTCAGTCAATTCAATTTAAAACCCGCTCTGACAACACCAATTTGCTTGCGTCTAAATGGCTACCTTTGCTCCAAAAACCATTTCAAACACAACAATAAATCTTCAGTGAAATCACGGTCTAATTTCGTAAAAGCCCCGTCTCGCTTTGCTAATTAATATGAATGGCATTTGCATCCGGCTTTTTCTCGCGTACACCATTTCCAACTATTGTTTTGCAAAGATTCTCACAATTTATTCCTGTTTTTACCCGACTGCGCAGAGTGAAGGAGGGTTATTGAAATTAATAAAACACTGCCTGTTTTATTGCTCTACTCAAAGCTTTTGTACTTTTGTTAGTAATTAATTGGGCCGTTTGTCATAGTTAAGATTTTAAATAGGTACCTACAGCTACTTTTTTGAGAACAGGAATAATAAGTAACCTAGGTACCTACAATTGAAGTTTTAGGGTACATTTTGACTAAGACATTATACACCGAACAGAAGTTTTAGTAAATTAATCGCCTGAATCAGTACTAATTAAAACAATACTATTTCATCGTATTTTATAATCTTTTGAATTTTATTGTAATAATTTAAGGCTTGAAAATGACGCGTGGTCTGAACACTGGCGTTATTATATTACATAATTAGGTACTTATTTTCGAGTAGTTAAGTCAAATAGCATTTATCAAGTAAGCTTAGATATGGAAAGCCTACGTGTTCCTTCGTCCGTTTTTGCGTTATTCTCTTTAATGAACGAATATCCGTAGACACCAATCTAATTTTATTATCAAACAAATCATTTAAGCAGTTACCTGTCTTATTGTCCAACATAGAGCCAAAACAGATCTGGCATTGTATTAAATCGAGAATTAATAGAGGGCGTTAGGAATTTATAACAGCCGCTGTTGTGATGCAATTGGATCGGAACGAATACACGGAGCAGCTATCAGATTGTTCACCTGTCTATTAAAGTTCGGTGATGCTGATAGGAACGCAATAAAGCCGCTTACGCACGGTCAACTGAGGGTTGCTGCCGGCTGGCCGGCCTCTCAGCGTCCACCCGACATCGTCGCTCGTTAAGCCAATGCACAAATCTAATGGATTTTTTATGTTGCCTGAAAACGTATCGATATGCATAAAATGGAAAATGCACCTTGCCAAAAAGATTTTACCCGTGCGCTATAAATCAGCTTTATTTTTATCGAACTGACCGTTTCAGATAGAAGATTTTAACACATCTATGAACTTTTAAATAAATTGGTCTGATGGTAAAAACTACTCTATTTTGATGAGTCATATTTTTATAAGTCATTTTTTGGTCGGTTTTAAAAACTCCAGTTCCTACTTACCTCCCTGTCTATCTTAAAACCGACACGGTACAGCCCTAAACTGGACACTTGAAGTGGAATCCAAGAAAATTTAATTTTGCTGCGTAATGTCTCGTCATTGTTGTTCCTCGCATAATGACTTTAATGAATGCCCTGGTTTTTCATTACGCTCGACCTCTAATATCAGTCGTCTTCACTTCGCACCTAATCAGTACATTCACTATGAAGATTCTGTTATTACGGCACAAGAAGGTTGTTGTGCATATCGACATGTTATTAGTATTAAACTATTACAACTCAGTTATTAACCCCACAAGCCAATCCAAAATAACGATTTCCTTTACTGAATGAATTACTTCTCAGGGATTAGTAAAGATATTAATTTAAAATTGTACTATATCGTAGTGTACGTTATTATGGTAAATTAGAAATGTTTTTTAGAAATGTTTTATTCATTAATATATAATGCTACAACATTTTTTTTCAGCCTGCCCACTTAGTGCAATTTTTATTTCCATAAAATCTTTGAAGGTTTATTTATAAAATAGACTAGCAGCCCGCCCCGGCTTCGCGCGGGTATTAAACAAACATTGCAAAAGTTATAATTTTTTACACACACACACACACACTCTTCAATACATACTTTCTCGTTTTTGCGTGGGGTCATTAAAAAAGAGTAAAATGAAGAAAATTCGAATATATGTTTTTTTGTATTATTATTATTATTATTTTTTTTTGTAAAAAAGGCCTTTACTATATACTTTACTTTATCTGCTCCTGAAAACCAATTTATTGAGTCAGAGCTTCCCTGTAAACAATATTTGATGTTAATTTATTTGGTGGCAGCAAAATAAATTGATTTTCAGGACCTCCGACTCGCGATAGACCAACATACAGTTGGCCATGAGTAAAACATTCTTTTCGTAGGTCAATCCCTACTAATTCGAAAGTTTGGCCTTGGTCTTGTTGATAGTTAGGGCGAAAGATGTTTTCACCGGAAATTGAAGTCGTTTAAATGGGATTAGCAGATCACTTGGGATCATCGGAATCCTCGGTATATGAGCTAGTTGATCAGCTGCTGGGTCGGTGATAACGTTTGCTACAATTAAATTGTCCTTCAATTCCTTAATAATTAGCCTCGTCCCGTTGCACATGCTTGGAGGGCTTAAATTCCTCAAAGCATAATTGGAATTCCAATTTTTAAAGTCAATTCATGTGGTGGTAGTCCGGAAGGGTTTAATGAATTTAAAAACTCCTGGGGATAGTGGACTGCGTTTTCGAAATTAGTCAGTCACGGTGTCTATCGATTTTTTTTTTATCTGTCCGGGAACTTTTTGAAAAATTAGATTGTTTATTTCGTTGACACTATCATTCCTGGGTGGCACTACTCGTATTGCCCTAGAATTATGGTGCCGTCCGGAGCGGACGCGGCGTGAGCGGCGACCATGCGACATTTTTCAAATAACTTACTTTTTAAACTTGTGATATCTTTCGAATGGAATGTCCAAATTGAATAATTCAAAAAGTTATATAATGGTATTGAAGCATAGTTAAATATGTCATTATTTTTGTTTTGATAAGGATTAATGTCAAAGTATAAATAAAAGAGCTTTTATAGCGGTGGCATTTATACAGGATGTTTGGTAGATCGATGCAAAGCCGTAAAGCAGAGCTAGTGTAGACTATTTACAACCATTTGAACCGAACTTGTCTTAGCCGAAGTGTGACTAAATTTTTAGCAAATTTTTTATGATTTTTGATGACAAAACCCAAAATATTGCAGTTAATTGCAAATAATGGCCAATTTGAAAGATATGTCATTTATTTTTTGTTTTATTTGGTTAACATAATGCGTAAACAATCTAATAAAACATAATTAGGGGAACTGCGTGATAAGACAATTTTTTTACAGACATTTAAAGTCAAAGACATTTTTAGAGATTTAAGAAATCTGTTTTTAGACGGCATGAAAAAAAATCACGGATGGTGCTTTTTTTGTTCAAACATTTTTAAAAACATGTCTGGTTATTGTTCTTTCTATCGAGGTATCAACTACGCGGATAGCTCACCAATTATTGAAATTAAGACCAACAAACCAAATTGAGGGAGAAAATTAATTATTTTAGGCGAATTATTTAAAAGCAAATTATAATTAAAATCATTTATTATTCTTGTTTAAAATGTTTGCCGCAGTGTCTAACACCAACGAGGGCCCGTCTTCACACTTCTGTTGTTGTTATTTTTAACTTCATCTCCAGTTTCATCGTTTCAAACGCTGAATTAATTCTCTCAATCAATTCTTCTTTCCCGCTTATTTCCACCTTCGTATAAACTAGTTCCTTGGCCCAACCCCATACGTAAAAGTCAAGCGAAGTCAGGTGGGGTGACCGGGCGAGCAAAGGGATCGGCCCGTCTCTGCCGATCCAACTGTTAAGGAAGCAATTATTTAAGTGCTCCTGTACCTTTAATGTCCAATGCGATGAACAACCATCTTGTTGAAAGATGACTTCTCGGTCTCTAGCGAATATCGGAGCCCGGATTCCTCTACAAGCTCTGGAAGGTCATTTTGTAGGAATTCCAAATTGTTGCCATCCAAATTATCCGGGAAGAAATGGGGCCCAATCAGTGAAATAAGTATCTAGTATACTTATTTAACATTTTTTAAATTTATTTGAATGAATTTCTCGAACGAGGAATATGCAGAGATCATTTTTATGTATGGCAGAGCAGACAGCAATGGATCGTTAGCACAACGGATGTACCAAGAACGCTACCCTTATCGTAGAGTACCGAATGTGAGGGTAACTCCCCGTCAATCCAGGTAGACATGATACTAACATCGAAGAAGCTATCTTGGCGGCATTTCAAGCTGATCCCCATACCAGCACTAGAAAAATGGCTCAAAATTTAAACATCAAATTGGGCCCCATTTCTTACCGGATAATTTGTATGGCTAGAGTCGCCATACGAATTATCTGGTATTCGCTCGACCAACAAGTCGTCTGAATCCGAGGCCCCGATATTCGTTAGAGATCGAGAAGTCATCTTTAAACAAGATGGTTGTTCAGAGGATTGGACATTAAATGTACGGGAGCACTTAAATAATTCCTTAACAGCTGGACCGGCAGAGACGGGCCAATCCCTTGGCCCGCCCGGTCACCCGACCTGACTCCGCTTGACTTTTACGTGTGGAGTCGGGCCAAGGAAATTTATTCGAATGTGGAAATAAACGGGAAAGAAGAATTGATTGAGAGAACTAATTCAGCGTTTGAAACGATGAAACTGAAGATGAAGTTAAAAATAACAACAACAGAAGTGTGAAGACGGGCCCTCGTTGGTGTTAGAGACTGCGGCGAACATTTTAAACACGAATAATAAATGATTTTAATTATAACGTGCTTTTAAATAATTCGCCTAAAAAAAAAAAATCTCCCTCATTTTGGTTTGTAGGTCCTAATTTCAATAATTGGTTAGCTATCCGCGTAGTTGATACCTCGAAAGAAATAACAATAACCAGACATGTTTTTAAAAATGTTTGAACAAAAAAAGCACCATCCGTGATTTTTTTTCATGCCGGCTATAAACAGATTTCTGAAATCTTTAAAAATGTCTTTGACTTTAAATATCTGTAAAAAAATTGTCTTATCACACAGATCCCCTAATTATGTTTTATTAGATTGTTTACGCATTATGTTAACCAAATAAAATAAAAAATAAATTATATATCTTTAAAATTGGCCATTATTTGCAACTAACAGCAATATTTTGGGTTTTGTCATCAAAAATCACTAAAATTTTGCAAAAAAAAAATTGTCACACTTCGGCTAAGACAAGCAGTGCAATTCTGTAAGAAATCACTCGCGAATTCGAACCCTATCTCATTTCCGATTTCACTTACTTGAAGTGAAAAGTACTTGGTATTCGCTTAAATAGTAACGAAATAATATTAGGTCTTTACATATGAAATTGCCGCTCGGTATCAAAAAATTAAAAATAACATTTTTAAAAGAAATTATATATTTAGTCAATCGAAGTATGTACCATTGTTATCGATACACTTTCGCCATTTTATCGGGAGCTCATTGATCCCTTTGGTAAAAAAATCCTGGGAGCGAGAATCGATGAACTGCTTGAAGGCTGTTTAAACTGCCTCATCAGAATTGATTTTTTTTCCTTGTAAAAAGTTGTCCAAATTTCGGAATAAATGGTAATCGTTTGGGGCAAGATCTGGAGAGTATGGTGGGTGACGCAGAGTTTCCAGTCGCAGCTCCTCTAACTTGGCGACCGTCTGATGTGCAGTATGTGGTCGAGCGTTATCCTGAAGGAGCAATGGGCTAGAGCAATTGACCAATCTCGGTTGTTTAATGGTGAGCTTTTCCATCATTGTTTGCAACTGTTGACAATACATGTCTGCAGTAATCGTTTGGCCTGATCTCATGAAGCTGTAGTGGATGACACCAGCACAGGACCACCAAACACTAACTAGAATCTTCTTTTTGGTCAGTTTTCGCTTGGGGCAAGGTTTTGCCGGTTTTCCAGGGTTAAGCCATTGTGATGATCGCTTGCGATTATCGTACACGATCCACTTCTCATCACAAGTGACAATACGATTTAAAATTCCCTGATTATTGTGACGATTGAGCAAGGAAGCGCAGCAACCGACGCGTGTTTGTTGGTGTGTTTCAGTCAATTCGTACGGTACCCACTTTTCGAGCTTTTTTACTTTTCCAATTTGACGCAAATGGATAGTGATTGTTTTGTCACTTACTCCAAAGGCTGCTGCTAATTCAGAAGTGGTTTGAGATGGATCCGCTTCAACTATCGCCTTTAATTCTTCATTATTCACTTGAGTATCCGGTCGTCCACGAGGCTCATTTTGTAAATCAAAATTTCCAGAACGGAAACGTTGAAACCAAAAACGCACCGTTCGTTCGTTAGCGGTGCTTGGCCCGTACACGTCGTTAATCCCTCGAGCCGTTTCTGCTGCACTGGTGCCACGGTAGAACTCATATTCGTAAATATCGCGAATTTTTAATTTCTCCATTGTTGTTGCAATAGCAATTTTCAAGCCCAAACAAATGACGATAAAACAAATGAAACACGAATTTTAAAACAATATTCTTTAGTCTTTATTTTGAAATAATTTTGAATTTGGAATTCCTAATCAAACACAAAATATTTGATTTCAAAGTTGCCAGTATTAAGTATCGGCAATTTCATATGTAAGGACCTAATAGTTCGTTTCACCTATGCCAGCACTTAGTAGCGCTAGCGTAGTTTTCATCGAGTTAAGGACTACCTAAAACAGTTTTCACTGCGGAATTAGAAGTGAGTACTGGAGTGAGTTCTTACAGAATAACATAGCTGTTCGTTTCAAATGGTTGTAAATAGTCTATACTAGCTCCGCTTTACGGCTTTGCATCGATCTACCAAACACCCTGTATATTTTTTTTAAATGAAAAAACACTTATTGTGACATAACTATAATACTTAGACATATGCTGTTGCGACATTTTTTGTAGATAATTATATGTTCCGCAAAGACGTACTACATTATTTTGTTCTATAATCAATAGTTTTCGCAGCACACGCGATGTAAGAAAGTTTTTCGGTAATTTTTTCACACCTTTGGTTATATTATTGGAGTTTTAGTATGGATCCCTAACTATTTTTGTAAATTTAATATATCCTATGTTCACCGGAGATAGTGTAGCTTCCTAACAGTGAAAGAATTTTTCAAATCGGTCAAGTAGTTTCGGAGTCTATTCAATGCAAACAAACAAACAAAAAAACAATCAAATCTTTCCTCTTTATAATATTAGTGTAGATAACACTGTGCGCTTTTAATCCTACGCAGTTGTCATATTTTCTCTTAACCTAACTACGTACCTTTTTTTTTCCATGTTTAAACGCCGTCATAATTAGATAAATACGTATGTAGTTACTACGAGGCATGTGTGTAGACGAGACGGACTTAGATATATCCATCCGTATGTGAACGAACCGTGTACTCTCATTAAAACTTTCCTCAGGCTGAGCTTGCACGTGTTTTTAATTTTTATCGAGAGCACTCGTCGTTAGCGGGGCGGGGGCTTGCGGCTTGCACTGCGGCTTTCGGCTTTGATTGCGGTAATGACGACTCTCCGACTTCCTCGCCACTTGTCTCTTCTCACTATCTTCAGATGTTTATTGCTTCACAAATTAATGATGTCCATATTTTAGATATGTAGGTAGTTTTTTTTATCAAAGTGGAGCTTTCTATGTTATTTTCTGTACCTGAAAGCGTTTTCATTAGACGTTCCTAGAATTACAACTTGTAGTTTTCCTTTAAGATTTGAATACCTCTACGGATATTTTAAACTGGTGTTTTCTATCTTCTGAATATACTGCTCTTTCATAGTCGTATGCATCGACTACCTGTACTATAATTGCAGCACTAATGTTATTGTAAACTCTCCCATATTTTTCACCGTTCATTTTAATTTGGTAATTTACTACCCAATATAAAAATATTACCTCTTATACCTATGTATTACCGCACCAAGCCACCACTTATTCATCTATTAGTTCCTCGCAGTGTTGCCAGTGCCAACATTTTATCGTCAGTGGGTGCAGGGGTCGGAAGACAATCCAATTGCTCTTTCTCGCTTGGTCTGTCCCGTCTATAGTGGTCAAACAATACGAATTTATTGGTTTTGTAGGACCCATTGAATTTTGAATCATTGTTAAACTGCGTGTTGTTAACACCTTTAACTATCTCAACTATAGCAGGGGGACTTCTGGACAGCGCGGCGGCTAGGACAATAAGTAGGTATAGCAATATGCATTATGTATTATTCTGCTTCTATTTTGTAGTACCTCGGGCATGTTTTTGACGCGAGGGTGGATGACTTTTACGTCTTAATGCGCAAAAAGTCAGGCTCTTGAAGTGTCCTGTCGTGGGAAGGCTCATTAGGCTACATGTTACCTGATTCTTTGATTGATAATGTAGATACTTAACAATTTGTTGTATTGTTATTTTTCCTAGTTTTAATAGTATTTTCAATTATTCATCTTAATTGCAATTTAATTGACAACACGGTTGGCGTTGTGGCTGAGCGATTGACTACTGCGCAGCGTGTTGCGGGTTCGATTCCCGCCCAGGGTAAGTATTTGTGTGATGAGCACTTGTGTTTGCATTGTGTCTGGGCGTTGTTTATCTATATATATATGTATTTAAATGTATTTGTGTATGTATATCAGCTGTCTGACACCCATAGTACAGGGTCTCCCTAGTTTGGGGTCAGATAGCCATGTCTGAAATGTCCCCATATATTATTATTATTATTACTTAGTTATTTATTTATTTAATTTAAAAGGTATTGTTAATTAGGTATTTGTTTACAATTTCAATTCTAATATTGAATATATATAATGATTTTCAATCATTCAATCATTTATTGCGATTATCTGACTAATATAGTTTTAACATGCGCTGTCATGTCTAACAAAATATGGACATTTATAGTCAGAAATAAACGCATTATTACGTAACGTAACGTTATTTTTATTTATTATTTAGAATATTTGGTTATCTGCGGCTTGAAGCTAGGTATATATTTATAGCACTGTTATTAGACGTCAGTCCATTATAGTTTATAGTATCATGAAAATAACATTCAAACCGTGGTCTATTTGTTTAATTCTTTTTCAGCATGATTAGACACCGTCTGTTGGCACGTCCATAAGATGTCCTCTTATCTCAGCCGGGCGGCGGCGTTCAAAGTTGGTAGTTGTGAACGCGCGTCTGCAACTACGAATGCGAAAGTTTACTTGTTACCCCGCGTCGGCAATAGTCGGACGAGTTTACATACAATAGAAATATTGTCAAAACTTTTCTACCAAAACTTGTCAACAGTTTTGCCAGGATGTCGTACCTATATCTGAGTTTCACAAGAGAACGTGTTCTGATAATGTATTTACTGCGTGTATTTTAAATTTTTCCGCGAAATAGTTTAATACGTCATGTTGCGGTTAAGTTTGTCAGATGCCACTTCTGGACTTGATGTCCACTGCTGGACATAGGCCTCCCCCAAGTAATGGGGGGATTTGCCATAATCGCCACGCTTGGCAGGCGGGTTGGCGATCGCAGTATGGTTGTTACAAAGGCACAGAGAACGCTGCTGCCCATTCTCTGGTGAGTCCCTTAGTCGCCTCTCACGACACCCACGAGGTCACGGGAAGATATGGGTGGTGCTATTCTTTACGTCCGACATCATACGGACCAGTAGTAGGACGCAGTATGCAGTTGAACACTTCCGTCACAAACAGATTGAATCTTAAGGCAGGCGAAATAACATTACTTAAACACGATAGCTCTACGGCGCGTTACAATAGCCATCATATTATTCAAATTATTAGATATTTAATATTACGACGACAATATTCAACTAGATCACTATTGTAATAAAACAATTCGCATTTCACCATCGAATGGTCCGTTGTATCGAGTTGTCGAAATGCGCATGCACAGCTAATGAATGCACGGATGCATGATGCAGCCGACAGGGAAGCAACAAATCCTCTTAGGCACGGTCACTAGCGACGCCGATCGGCCCAGTTGCCGACGCAAACAACTAATGGATTTTTCATGTCGATTGAACACAGCATAGGTATAAATGCGTGGAAGATAATCGAATATTGGAAAAAACTCTATGTTGTTCTACAAAGTACGGCTACGGATCAGCTGCCGGATATAGGAATTTTTAATATAATACGTGATATCATTGTGTTTCATTTAAACGTGACGTGTCTGTTGTTGTTTTTAAATATAGCCTTTGTAAGCATACAATATCACACAATTACAAGTAAATAATTGAAATTAAGACGCACCCTAACACACATCACAGCTAATATACACACATACACGCCCTCCACACACACACACACACACACACACACACACACACACACACACACACACACACACACACACACACACACACACACACACACACACACATCACATGTCACAATTATCACCACATCACTGGCGCACTAAATTAAATTAAATCAACTGCACTGCTATTCTGTCACAATCTCCCTTGGTGAACACCTAGATGAAGTGAGCTGTCATCTGTCCCGATGGTAGGGATTGACAAAGCAGACGGACGGATGACAGCTTACTTCACCTAGGTGTTCACCGAGGGAGATAGTAACAGAATAGACATTCAGTGCTTTAGATTTATTTTTTCTTTAACTATTATTAGATTCTCTACTTTTTTTCTGTTTTGTTTAGATACCATCTGAAAATTCTGTAAGCATTTCGTAAAATGTAAACTGGAAGGTGACTGTCTCCTGAGATACAGGCTAAAAACCTAGTTCAGGAGGCAGGGCTTTTATGTACCACATGATAAAAGCCCTGCCTCTTACGTTGTTTTCAATAAAGTATTATTATTATTATTAGCTGATATGGTAAGAAAGTGTTAACAAATAAAATACCTAAATATGAAGGCAAGGATTACATTAGTTTACAATTGTATTACATCAACTAAGTAACTTATGTCCATTAATACGAAACGGTTGCGTTTTAAGTTCATCGTTCAATATGCTTGCTCACCTATATAGGTTAAACGTGATTTTCCAAGCTGTCTTCGGACCATTAATAATCATTAAGTGTGATATCGCCGGGGCGTATTGTGGCCGCTACGTCAGCGAACATAGCAAATTATGACATTAATTTTATAATTATTATTGTGTAGGGCACAATAGAGGAGGGCGCACAAAAACACGTAAGATCCTTTTCATTGTTCACGGAGGAAACAATGATTGTTCCAAAGTGGGAAAATGACTCAGGAAATACTGTCTTTCTGCCCTTCTTGTAACTGAAATTAATGATAAATTGTTTTTGATACCTGATCTAATTGTTGGTGCTGATAAGTCAATTATGTTATAAATGTAAAATTGAATTTGGTAGTTTTAATTAAATCTCATAATATAGGTAAGTCGGAAAAGTGTTAAGAAAATGTGTCACTCAGGTATTGTAGTTTTTAACCGAGTACATAATCATTCTACGAAGTAAGGAAAATAAGTTGATGGCCAAGAAAGGAAATAGCTAATCCCTAAGACCTGGCGCTTTTTAACCGACGTCAAAAAGAAGGAGGTTCTCAATTCGTCTGTATGTTGTTTGTTTTTTAATATTTGTTTCGCGATTTCTCTGGAAAGTGTAAAGCGATTTTGAAAATTCTTTTTTGATGGATAGGGTATACCTCAAGGGTGGTCCCATATAAATTTTTTTGAAATTGATTCAGCACTTTTTGAAAAAATCAACAAGAAGCAAAAAAATATAAATGGATGATGTAGTAATGTTCTTTAACCTTGTACTTTCAATCTCTGTTTTGACTGTGTTGCCGTTTCTTAATGGATTTGGATGATAAGGAAGAAGTAACAAGCGAAAAATAAAAAGTTTTTTTACAAAAAAGACAACCGCCTTCAAAATCTAATAAGTGATACTTAATTAAATTAAATTAAACTAATTAATAAAACTAAATTAAATAACTTTAGCACATAACGCACTACTTTTTAGATTTTGAAGGCGGTTGTCTTTTTTGTAAAAAAGCTTTTTTTCATAAACATATCTAATTATTTTTATAAAAAATCGTAACAGTTTCGTATGGTAAGGCTCAGCGTACACCGAGAGCAGAGCAGAGCATTTTTTGAGACCAGCATTACATTACCTACTGGGAAGATCCGATATAATTATTGATTATTTTTTCAATTATTTTATTAAAAAATATGATCTATTATCTATACTAATATTATAAAGCTGAAGAGTTTGTTTGATTATTTGGTTGAACGCGCTAATCTCAGGATCTACTGGTTCGAATTGAAAAATTCATAAAAATAGACTTCATAAAATGAGAAGACCAGTATGGGTAGAAGAAACGTGGCGGGAAAGATGTTACCTTAGGCGAATATTAAATATTGTGTAAGCATTGACCATTAAGAGATGTCAATTTTTATAATTATGAATATTATATTTTCTCGCTGCGGCAACACTAAATCTGACCGCGGCGGCTGTATGTAGAACGCATGCTCGGACACGCATCCTGCAAGCTCGAGCATGGTCGAGCATCAAGTTTGGACTGCAAAACGAAATCCACGTTTATTTAAAGAGTATTGTGACATACTACCAATCACTTTCGATTTAATTGTTGCAGCTGTTAAACCTATTATTTAACTATCAATAACCAATTTTCAAAAACCTATTTCTATTGAGGAGAGGTTGTTATCGAATTTACTTTAAGGTAAGAAAAAACACTGGTACTTACTTAGAATAGTAAATATTTAATTATTAATAAACTATTGTGTCGCGTTGGACAACGGTTCAGTAGGGTGTACTTTTACTTCAATTCTCCTTCCTAGCTAAGCTGTGAGAGAATAAGAACCTTTTATGTATTTTTAATAATATGTATGTCTATAAGGTTACAATCTCCCTCGGTGAAGACCTAGGTGAAGTGAGCTGTCATCTGTCCATCTGCTTTGTCAATCCCTAGCATCGGGACGGATGACAGCTCACTTCACCTAGGTGTTCACCGAGGGAGATTGTAACAGAATAGCTCTACTGGTCAAATCTTTCAGAAAACGTCAACACCACGTATACCTTTCTGTTGTTTTCAACCGTGGCAGATAGAATACTTAGTTATGCTAAATGCTGAGTTGCACCCTGTATTTAGCTAGTTGCTTACTCATTTATGGTTCGAAATGTTTCCGCGTCATGATTACCGTTTGTGCTGCAAGTAGCGTAACACCTTTAACGCGTTAATTGCTGGCTTTGGATAACTACTGCGTTAACTATGTGGCTTAATTGTGTGATTAAGTTGTGGTGGAGTTGGCGGTAATATAAGACAAGATGGCGAGCGAGAAGGCCACTAGTGCAGAGGCAGCGGCGCCATGTTTACAGGGGCGCTGCCCGTGGTACTTTGTTTGGTTGCTGTTACCTTTGGCGGTAAAGAAAAACCGGTAAGAATTAATAATCTAGACTCTCGTTTCGAAATCATAATTATCATTGATAATGAATATGTGATAGGTATATGGAAGTCATATTGGGAAATTGTTATTAGAAGATTAAATATTTAGATCTTGTTTACACACAGTTACAAAGTCAAACATGACGTGGTTCGCCTTCCAAAATTGTCTACAAGACACATCAGGTAGGCTTCACATACTTTGACGATTGTAGTTATTACATTAAAAAGTAATGAAAATTTGTAACTTGTGCAAGTTTATGAAGTGTTTGTGAAGGTGTGTCGGTGTGATGGATGGGTGTCGCCGCTACGCGGCGACACTATTGCTCAACGTCGCCGCGCGAATACGTAATGCATCGTGTGCGCCGCCACTAGCCGCCCTGCGACCATCTCCAATGATACACGGTGTTCTCAGAATCCTGAAAAAGTCTCTTGTTACATACTGCACAATAACGCGACTATTGCAATGACTATTATTCAAAAGTCTTTTAAAACCTACGGTTGTGAAAGGTCTGACCATACAGTATGTTAATTAGCGGAAGGCGTTTATTTTACCCGGTTACATCGTCCATAGATCCTAAAAACATTATTCATATAAAAAAAAAAAAAAAAATTAAATGTCATACAAAATCGGATACGCAAAAGAAACACTCTGTACTTTTTTTAAATGTTTAATTACCTACTTACTTGCTTTTGCCCGCGACTTCGTCCGCATGAATGTCGGTTATCGCGGATGCAGACGAAATTTACACAAGTATACCAAATTTCATCAAAATTGGTTCAGCCGTTTCATCGTAAAAGCGTAACAGACAGAGTTACTTTCGCTTTTACAATATTAGTATGGAGTATGGATTTTGTTGTGCTGATATTTTTTAAAATCTAATAATGGTGTAGATTAACGAGTTAAGGGAACGCCCTTTGTTATTGAACTTACTTTAAACTTATGTACCTAGTATTTGCAACGATAGCTCGCTGGTTTGTGTGATTTCTAACTAATTTTTAGGGTTCTGTAGCCAAATGTTAAAAAACGGAACCCTTATAGATTCGTCATGTCTGTGTCATGTCTTTTTTCCGAAACTATAAGAACTATACTGTTGAAACTTGGTAAGTAGATGTATTCTATGAACCGCATTTAGATTTTCGCACAAAAATAGAAAAAAAAAAACATAAAAATTTTGGGGGTTCCCCATACTTAGAACTGAATTTTTTTTTCATCAAATCCATACGTGTAGGGTATCTATGAATAGGTCTTAAAAATAATATTGAGGTTTCTAATATAATTTCTTTCTAAATTGAATACTTTGCGCGGGAGACACTTCCAAATTGGTAAAATGTGTATTTTAGAAGTTCTAAAATAAGAGAATGATATAACTACAAAAAATATATGATGTACATTACCATGTAAACTTCCACCGAAAATTGGTTTGAACGAGATCTAGTAAGTAGTTTTCTTTTAATACGTCATAAATCGTAAACCGCAATTTACTATTAAAACATCGATCAAAGTTACAACGATCTACAAGAACTTTTATATTACTTACTGCTACGGAACCCTTCATGGACGAGTCCGACTCGCACTTGGCCGCTTTTTTAATAACGTGACCAAACCCATTTGTTGGTACAAATTACAGAAAGTATAGAAAACAAGTGAAACTGCTTATAACCTTCACAAAAATATGCTCTATTTAAATTTAGAAAACACACAAAGGTTACAATGGAGACAGTCCCTCACCATTTAAATTAATATTTAACATTATGATACAAGTTGATGCGCATTGGGTTGCTCCCGAGGGAATTGCGACTTAATATTTTCTTTGAGAATGTTATCTCATTTTTAATATTGAAACGACTTATTTCCCCCCTTTGTTCACAAAGGTAGTCGCGTAGATCAGAGACCGGGGTGTCTCAGTGGTTCGCCCACTACACTAAATAATGCAGCCAGAAATGATTTAATAAGGAAATCTCGGAGAACTTTGTGGATCTAATGTGTGGCAAGTTTGTGAACCGTGGAGGTACTTATTTAAGTAGTTTGTGGCTTGTGGCTATCGCTTAGGGGATGCAAGATGGTCGGATTTGCTCTTCTGTTGCAGACACTGACTTAGCTTTTGAAATTAGAAATTGTAACAAGTACCTAAATAACATTAATAAACAAATAAAAGAAACTAACAATACGTCTACTTGGTTTTTAATCCCCGACGAAAACGGAGGGGTGTTATAAGTTTAATGTGTGTATCTGTGCGTCTGTCTGGGGTATCGTAGCTCCTAAACGGATGTAGTTAAGTGAACGCGGTCTTTCAATAAGGAAAGCTGATTTTGTGGTAAAGGTTCTTAGCTGTACCTACTTTGAAGATCGGATAAGCAAATCCGAACAATTTCTGAGACAGAAATAAATTATTAAACTTATAATTTTAAATAAAAGTATATCTCGTAATTTACAGATTGGAAAGAGTATAAAAGTTAAATAAAATTTTTACCTACTACGAAGATCGGATAAGCAAATCTGAACAATTTCTGAAACAAAAATAAATTATTAAACTTATGATTTTAATTAAAAGTATTTCTCGTAATTTACAGATTGGAAAGAGTATAAAAATTAAATAAAAATTAAAAAAAACCCCCGACACAAAAAATTACCCATACAACGTAAAAAATAAAATATGGTTTTTATGAATGTGTAATACGACAGTACCTCACATTAGCTTTACCAGGCAATTACACAAAGTCAAAATCAGCTGCCAACTTATATATTGAAAACATCTAAGTTAACTATATTTCCATTACAGGTTTTCAGTGACGAAATCAAAGAAATAATACAAACTGTTCACGACGAGTGTGTCGCTAAAACAGGGGTGGCAGAGGGTGAGCGTTCAAAAGAAAATTTTCTTCCTCCTTTGTTCTATGTTAGCATGCGAATGACGCCGAGCAATCGGCGCGGCTAAGCTACTAGCCACAGCCTTAGCAAGCACAAGAGAAGACAGTCTCACTATTTTTGAAAAAAAAAAATCTAATTATATTTTCAAATTTACTAAGTACATAGTATCTGAAAAATCATCAAAGTAAAAAAAAAATACTTTTTTCGGGTCACATTTCACGAGTTCATCTCTCCCACTAGCATTGTTTTCAAATACAACGTCTCATGTTTGCGTACATTAAAGAGTCTTTATTCTTACTTGCCCCCAGAGGATATAACGAATTGCGAAAACGGCATATTTAAGGAGGACGCGAAATTGAAGTGCTATATGTTTTGCCTGATGGAGGAAGCGAGCCTAGTGAGTTATCTGTCTTTTGTTTGTTCCTCTCTTCAACCTGTCGTGTACGAAATTAGATACAAACAGGCATTTAATTTATTTTTAATTCAATTCGTTTGCTTTGCCTTTTAACTTTTACGAAATGCTACCTTGACTTTTGACTTGTAGGTATGCAACCAGTTTTTGTTGTTTTAAATCGGCTTTAAAAAAAAGACAAGGTTCTCAATTCGACTCGTATATATTTTTTTTTATGTTTGACCCTCAGACTATGAAACAAAAGGCAGATAGACTGTTAGGAACACTGAGAGTGAAGCCACCAAAGCAAATACAAATTCATTAAACGAATACCTATAATTAGCTTCGCGCTGTACTGACACAAGTCAGTACAGCACGAAGCGAAGCATTGTTAAAAAAAATAATTACTAATACAAATAAAAATTGTAAAGCGAATACAATTACGAGGTTGTAGGTATTCGTTATTGAATTTGTATTTGCTGTTGTGGCTTCACTCGCAGTGTTCCGCACGGTCCAGATAGACCTTTTGTTTGATAATCTGAGGTTTGACCACTCATTACTTTTTACAGTGTGGTCTGATTTAGATGATTATTTATTTTTAATTGATAGTGTAGGATACCTCACAGTTGGTCCCATATAAACTAGGAAAATATTCCACCTCTAAGGGTGGAAATGAGGGATGACTTTATTTCTTTGGTGTTACCGTTTCTTAATTAATTTGGATGGATGGACAAGTAGGTACTAAAAAGCGAAAAAGGAAACTTTTTACAAAAAAGTGATGGCAATACAAAGACGCAAACACAACTAAAACCGCCGACTTGCGAAACTAATGTTAATTTTTACTTTAGAAGGCGGTTGTCTTTTTGCAAAAAAGTTTATTTGTTTCTGATTTCAGGGTTGGTTCCATACCAAAAATGGTTCATAATGATGAGTACCCCTTTTAAAGTCAAATATTAACAAAAATTATCGTTGTATGTCCAAATACATTGGAATCTTTGTTATTGTGTTGTATTTATTATGAAATATTATTGTTGTTCAATGTGCAGGTAGACGACGATGGTACTGTTGACTACGACATGCTAGTCAGTTTGATACCTGACGCATACTACGAGAGAACAACCAAAATGATATTTTCATGTAAACATCTCGGTGAGTAGTCAATACGATTTATACACAAAAAGACTAGTATGAATTCCATCTACGCTAATATTATAAAGAGGAAAGATTTGTATTTTTGTAACGAATAAACTCAAAAACTGCAGGTTTGATTTCAAAAATTCGTTCACCATTAGAATGCTACATTATCCCTGGGTAACATAGGCTATATTTATCAATTCAAAAAATTAGGGATCCATGAGAAAATTCACGCGGACAAAGATGCAGGCAAAGTGTTCGTTTTAAAAATGACCATTTAGTAATTACTTATTGAACGATATGATCAGACACACCAGTAAATTCTTCGTTCTGGTATTCTTTGTACGCCCTAGTCAATGAAGCAACATGTCGTTAACAAGTTTGGTGTGCTAGGATGTGATATTACCTAGTTGGCGTGAATATCAACTAAAACATATACAAGGTGTAACGTTAAGCACGCAAGACCTCAGACACCCCAAATGATTTTTAATTCAATTAACCTAATTCTGATAGAAAAAAAATCGTAAAAAAAAATTAAAGGTTTTAGTGCTGTTTTAGTTTTACCAAGACTCGTATTTGCATTGAAATAAGAACTATTATTATCACGCCTATGAGAAAATTTTAATTGGACGTCAACCATTTGTGTTTGTTTACCAATTTTGGCAGGTTTGCGCACGTGATGGCTTGACCTATTAATAAATAGACAGGGCAAGATGTTTAATGAAGATTTTTTGAAAAATGTGACCTATATTAAAAAGTGGTTCAATTGATTCTGCTCGTTATTCTAATCAAACTATTTTCAGGTTTTGCGTATTTGACGTTACACCTTGTATATATGTAACTGTCAAAACTACTTTTGACTGGCTTCAGTCAAAACCCTTATTAAGACAAAACGCGTTTTCGTTTCAAAAACAAAAATACGGAACGCCTATTTAGTTATCAAAATCACTAAAAAACCAAAGTTTTAAAAGGGTCACAAAAAAAGACCTACCAACCTAAATATCATTATAAATGACAATGCCAGATCCTGCCCCACCCATGTACAGAAAAAGTAACACATGTACAGAAAAAGTAAATTAATGAAAATAATTGTAATGAATATAGAACCTATCTATACTAAATTGTTTTTCTTTAGAACTTGCGGATTACGAAATACCTACCCAAAAAATACAAACTCATTTTACCTAAAATACAATTTAACCTATAATGAATGTCATTATTGTTTTTAGATTTAAACGGAAACCGCAAGTTCTACAGTCACTAAGACTAATGTTTAGTTATCAGCAATAAATAAACAGTTAGATGCTACATATTGCACATGACTTTTATTGAGTGGGGCAAAGTTCTATAGAGTTTCTGGCATTGTCCTTTGAACCGTTCAAAAGTAGTTTTGACTGGTTAAGAGTTCTGACTGTGACATATATATAAATAATTTCCTACAATATTATTAGTAGCACTGTTTTCTTAACAGGAGATTAGTGTGAGTAACGTTGACTATGTCAATCAATCACAAGTAAGCATCCAATTAATTATTGATCCAATTAGTTATAATTGGTATCCATTACATTTGTGTTTTTTAGATACCCCGGACAAAGACAAATGTCAGAGAGCATTTGAAGTTCACAAATGCTCGTATGAAAAGGATCCAGAGGTGAGTAAAACTGCCTACTTATATTAACTACCTGTGTAATATTTTTAACTAGTTACGGAATTTCCAAACATCAAAGACAGGATTTTTTTTTACTTTTTCTAGGAATCTAGACTAATTACTTATGTTTTTAGGGTACCGTACCTAAAGGGTAAAAACGGGACCCTATTTTTAAGACTCAACTGGTCTGGTTGTCTGTCACCAGACTGTATCTCATGAACCGTGAAAGCTAGACAGTTGAAATTTTCACAGATGATGTATTTCTGTTGCTGCTATAACAACAAATACAATAAAAATAAAAATAAAAACAGAATAAAATAAATATTTAAGGGGGGCTCCCATACAATAAACGTGATTTTTGTCATTTTTTGCTCAATGTCTATTGTTGTATAGATAATGGTACGGAACCTTTCGTGCGCGAGTTCGACTCGCACTTGACTAGTTTTTCTAGATCGTGGGGTTGTATTTCTTAATATACTATTAATATGGTTATTTATTTTAGATTAGGTTAGTGATAACAAAAACAGCCTCTGACAAATCTAGTCACAGAACAAATTAGTGATATCGTGGCAACCCATATGATTAAATCCTCTGACATGTCTACGACGTGCATAGTTCTTGAAGATATTATAAAGGTGAATTAGTTTTCAAAATAATAAGATGTTATAACGTATATTTCATTTTCAGTTATACTTCTTATTCTGAAGCGTGAGCGAGCAACTGGCGAGAGGAGATGATTGTGTTTCTACTAATAAAATAAACTAACTTTATTGTCATGTCGATTTATTTATTTCTCTCATAAATAACTGTTTCTCTAATTTTACTATGACATCTTAATTGTTGAGTCAGAAATAATGATGGGATTTGATTTAACAGGTTTTTTAATCTTAGCATTGATTTTGTAAGATATTAGAAAAAGTAAAAGAAATCTACTTGCATCCTAACATCGCATTCAATCTGCAGGTCAATCATTCAACGGCGAAACGTTTGTATACTTACGTCTATAATACTATATGCAAATACTTACAGTTAAATAAACGAAGAAAACTGACAAATTAATAATCGTTTGCTGTGTTTGTTTGTTTGAAGTATTTTTATGTCTTTACAGTAATAAATTATACATTTACTTCTACTCGCCTATGGAAAGAAAATATTTAGGCACGCACTTGTAAATAAAGACGTAATTTGCCGTTAGCCGCAGGCCCTTAGCCCGTCTATTTTTTTATGAAATCTCGTTCAAATTTATTCAGATCCTGAAAGAAGTATAATGCTAAGGAATTAATTTGCTTCACGAGTAATAATTTGTTCGCGGAAAAATAAATGAGTTGGAATCTTGTAAAACGTGTAATTGTGATCTTTAGTGACCCTCCCAAGATTAAATTTAGAAGAACTCGCGTAAAAAGCAGTTCTCGCTGCCGCATTCACCCCACTTAACTTTTTGTTATTAATATTGCGTTTTTGTGAATACAAAGGGCAGATGTAATAAAGTTAAAAAACAAATATTACGGTTAAGAATTTTCATTAGGTATTAATACAGCTCTTTGCTTTTATTAAATTATCCGGCAAGTACCTAACGGGAAGGTCTACGTTCAGCCGTATAGGCTGATATGAAGTACATAAAAATGATTATTATTGTAACATTCTTTTACTGGATCGTAATTATGAATCAACAGTGCCATAATCTTGGAAATATCCTATTATAAATAATCAATTGTATTTTTAAGCAATGTTTTTCATTCCAATTGAAACTATTATGGTAACAATGGAGAAGGAAGTAGAAAGTAAACTTACAAACCCCAAATACAATAGAAGAGCAGGTTATTTAACAGCAAAACGACATTCAAAAGACGGAAAAACCGAGGGTCGGAACATCTGCACATAAAGAGGCAATTTGGAGATTGCCGGGGGCGCACAACCGTCACGGAGAATTGTGCTCAAATGTATACAAAATTAAAAAATGAAGAAAATGTTGCAAAGAAATTCATTGCGGTAAAATAAACAGGAGTGGCTTGTTACTGTGGCTAGCGTGGGGAGCGCGCCGCTATGCCAACTGAACGCCGCACAGTTGAGCACAAAGACCAAACTCTTCACCTTCAGCCTTACTTCACAACGGCTGCAGATGCTATCTGAACCATAATACATTAAATTAATAGCTTATTTGAATAGCTTACAATTGGGAAGATGATACCATTAAGCAATAATTCCAAGACAGAATTTCTCTATGAGAACACTTGATTTCAGCCCTGGGGTGTGATTCTGTAAGACCTCATTCTAAACTTTGAATCTGAATCCGCTGTGAGTTTCTTGATTGGCATTCTAAAAACTCGGTTGATAATTCGAATTTACACTAGCGGCTTGCGAGCGTGTCACCGAGTTGAACTAAATTGACAGGGAGATTTTGACAGATAAGGTACGAGATCTATGACGTAATAAGTGGCATTCTGTAAGGTAATTCCCCGTCACTTCGACGCTCACTTCGCACTCGAACCCGATTCAAAGTGTCAAATATATCAAGGTCATTTTGAACCTTATGCGAACTGAGAGTGAATAGCGATGTGAGATGCGAGTTGTTGTTTGAATTTTACAGAATCGACCTTTTGATAACCCGACTAATTTCCAATTAACTGTAAAATTAGATTTGTAGTTGCTCTGAAATCAATAAATAGTTAGTCAACTGGGTTGTCAAAAAAGTGACGTCACTTTTTACTTTTACCATAAAAAATAGGGGAATCGCGTTTTGATATCTCGTATGTCAGATAGTATGTCAATTGACTGGTGGTGTCATCTTCCCTATTGTGTGAAACGAAATCGTTGTGCTAATTTGAAATGAGAAAATTGATTGTGCGCGCTACCTGCAAGGTGGGTGAAGGCGGTCAGTCGGCAAAGGCAGCGGATATCGCAATTTGGCGCTGAGCCGCAGTAATGACGGCCTAGCCTGGACGTTGCGGTCGCGTACGTGCATTGGCTACACCAAATAGTTACAATCTAGAGAAATTCTGTTCAACTTATTTAAAGAAAGCATTCAGTAAATGTCCAATAAAACATAGCTTTCACATGTTCTAACTGAACACGTGTCGTGCGTGCAAATAAAATTTAATTTTAGACTTCACATTAGTCCTAATAAACTTGAGTAAACAATTACCTAGTGCATTTAACTTAATTTAAATGAATATAATAATTAAAAATGAATGAATGATTTATTAATGAATGATAGCTGACCCGACAGACGTTGCCCTGTCAATCGATTTTTCAATTTTCTTACCGTTTAAACCTTCCCTGGACTTCCACAAATATTTTAAGACCAAAATTAGCCAAATCGGTCCAGCCGTTCTCGAGTTTTAGCGAAACTAACAAACAACGATTCATTTTTATTATATAGATTATTGTTTTCCTTTGTAAAAGTAACATTATTTGATAAAATGTAAATATTCATATGAACATAGTGATCGTACGAATAATTGGAATATAGTTCATATAAATTTACAAGAAAAGTGTTTTATAAAATCTAGTACTTACTTACCTATTATAATTTTATTGTACAATGTTTCAACTTGTTAGTTAACTTAATGAAAACTTACTTTAGTAACGAGTTTTCAAATTGAATCAGAATACAAACATTACTTGAACGAGTTAGTGAGAAGTTAGTGCTGCTACGAAGTGCTACGCGCTGGCTACGAGTGTACTACGCCGGACAAATGCACACGTAGCCGGCGTAGTACGGATAGTGGTAGCCGTCGTCGATAGACTCCAACTAATACCTACGACCGGAGCCGAACGCTGGACTTACCCCCAAATTATTCCGCTTCCTATTCAGAATATTAATAGCCCCGACCATAATAGCATAGTGATTTGATAATCACAAACAGTGGAGACGTCTAAACAAACAATAGATTCGAATATATAATGCTTGGTTTATTCCCTATAGATGACTGTTTTCATGCGTTTGATATTTCATTGGACATAATATCCCTATCCGTTGATATTACAAGTCCAGTCAAGATTTGATTGCACGGAAAGTAAGGTATATATAATTCCGTGTGAATTAATGTCGCTTATTGTTATAATAATATTCTCCCAATTGAATTTTGGTTACAGCGGCCAATCTCAAGAGAGACTAGTCAAGTACGGAGGAGATATTATTATAGTGCACAAGTGTGTGCGCAAACACAGGTACACTTCCTCTTCCCTCACTCATAGTCCGATGGGACTGCAATCTGACACGACCGGGGAGCGTTCAGGCCTAAGAACAACGGCTTAACGTGCTTTCCGAGGCATGGGGGTGTAACACCACGATCTTCCAAACTCCGGGCTTCTACTGAGAAATTCCTAATGGAAAAATCCAATAATACTTATTATCACAGGAATCGAACCCTCGAATCACGGAGTGTTTAATGCAACTTCCGTTAAAAAAAAAGAAATCCGTAAAAAAATATGCGGTCTAAATAGTCGCGGTTTGTATATGAAATGCTGCGTAATTATAATTTTAAAGTTGAAATTGCTAATCTATAAGCAGACATTGTACTCTTTAAAACACTCGAGAAACAGCATATTTGCCTCTACTCCCACAAATAAAATCACCACATACAACCAATAACATGTTGTTATTAAAATACTATCGTTATACACTGAATTAATTGATGTGAGTCGGGAACGTTAGTAAAACAAGCCAATTATCCAAATAAATTGAGTTAGCCGGTCTCCGGCGTGACGCGCCGCCCCCGGCATAGTTCGCTCAAAGGAAGCGCGTTATGCTCCTTCGCAAAGGTGTTTGTTTCGGAGGCGCGCCGCAAAATGAATATTGATGACTTCATGGGGTCCGGAGATGATTTGCTGAAAAATTAGCTTCTTTTCATCGTTTTATTGCCCTGCATCGTTTCGGAAGCGCATTGATGAAGACTAATATAACCTTTAATTTTGCTTAGTAACGATCACGTAGATTTATTTGAGGTCATTAAAATTGTGGATTATAGCTTCGTTTATTCTTCGTTTGTGGATATTATGGAGTAATTTTGACTGATTACAATCAGACAAATCTGGATAAATGAAATAGCTAAGTACGAATAATTATCTCTATCAATTTATTCCTGTCTCAATCAAAGGACTAGATGTGTTTTGACGTTGATTAGCGTGGACATAAATATGCAGTTGTGTTTCCCGTAGCGGTCACATCATAGTCACGTGTCATCTTGCTCGCTATGACCAGAAGATACAATTTATATGCAAATTCAGCGCAAGATACAAGCCACTGATGTCAGTGGGTGCCGCCACAGTCGCCCCGCGCCCGCCGCCTTCTGTGATAGCCTTTAAAATTACTTTTGCGCACAGAATATTCATGTTGTATTGGTAATACACATGATATTAAAATAAGTTTAACTAGTACTTTGCCCGCGACTTCGTCAAGAAGAATTTTCTTACGGATCACAATTAAAAAATATATAGTATATATATTAGTATATATAGTCTGCACTCAGAGATTTTTTGAGTTTATCCATTATATATAAAAATGCAACATTAAAATAGACCAATATTTTCTATTTATAATATAAGTTTAGATATATGCTATTCCATGCCAATTTGAAGCTGAATATTTATAAAGTCTTTTTTATTATCCTGATACCTTATTGCTTATTACCACCTACGTATAATACTTACGAGTGTATTTCGAACTGTTGGAAATGAGAATATTATTACAGGCAGCGGCATTTGAGCGGTGGTTAGAAACTGATTCTCCATTTTGTTTTCTTCAAGTTAATAAAGAAAAATATAAAAATAACAGCAAATTAAATTTGCCTTGCGGGCGAGCCTGTTGTATGAGCCAAATTAAAAACCTACTCGTAGGTATATTCTTTTTTTGCAAAGATAGTGTATTTGTCTTTTGTTTTAGCTTCTGTTTTTGTTGACCGTTCAAGTACTTACTTAACAATGAAGGTCGAATGGGTGTTTACAGGCCTATGCCTCCAGTTACAGTGATTGCATCTTCATTCTGAAGCTCCTAGCTCAACTAATACTAGGCGAAATTAAGGAATTAGTAAATTAAATCAGATGTGGCATAAACGCGATGTGCAAGGTTTGCTTAAACTTACCAGCAAGTTTCTTTACTTATGTTTACCATTAAAAGGGTGGAAATGCAATGTCTTTGTGCCCCCGGTCACAAAGACGAGAGGAGGAGAAGTGTTTTTTTCAAGTGTCTGCACTGAATAAATCCAACATTTGTGTCTAGATATAGAGAGACTTTGTTTCCGATCTTATAGTTTTGAATGCAATTTACTACGCTCCATGCCTGGTAAATTTCGAATTTCAGGGTGAAAATTCCTAACTGAATTATAGAGCACTACAAAAACTATTCAGGCGATCATGTTACAAAGTAACTAAATGCCTCCTCCTGCCAAACTGTGTTCAACTTTCTTTATTCCTGTGTGCAAGCGCGTCGGCGACCGCTGGCTAAGCCAATTAGTGTCCACTTGGGTAAACACCGGCTCGTTAGAGGACTTGTGTGTTTTATTCAATTCAATTTGCCAGTTCCACCGCCACTTATTGATAGGACATACTTTTCTTTGTTCGCTGTTAATTTGCTCTGGCTTCGTGCTCGCAACAATGGTCAAATATTAACCGATTGTGATTTTGCTTTGATCTCAGATTTTCGCTCCGTTTTTCTGTGTTTTTCGTACTGAATTCAAAGGGTTAGTGCTGCCATGAAATAACTTTTAATAACTTGTTTTGTGGTAAGTTTTAAATGAATGTGTCAATGTATTTTTTTAATTATAAAACAAGTAGTTCCTAATACCTAGTTAATATTGGTAGGGAAGCTAGTACTCGCAACAAAACATTTACTTCTTTAGAGCCATTTACTTAATTTTTCTCAATGACCTTACTTGTTATCTGTAATGTGGTTACAAAATAATAGAACATCCTTTCAATTAGAAGTCCATTCTATTCATCCAATTATTTATTCGTGTCTGCTCAATATCACCGCTATATCGGAGGTGCGCCAACCAGTTCGGCGATCGGCACATCGAAGGATGTCGCGGCTCTCGGTAATCTAGTCCGTGACTTGCAAGTGGAATGCGTGGTTTTATTACCTCCCGGCGGGTTGAGGAAGGGGGCAGGCTCCCCTCGTCGTTAGTTGTGCCGCATTGTGCCGGTTATTGCCGTCCGCGACGAACCGCTCGCAGACAACCCGACGGAACCTCGAAAAACCCGAAACTGTATAGATCTCGATAACAGTTCAATTTATTATTATATTTTGTTGAATATCTTAGTTTAAATTTCTGCAAGGTATTTCGTATTAAATATTGCATGTCATGTCGACGGTCTCTGCTATGCTTATGATAAAAAGGAAAGAATGTCCTATATTTTCGCAGACATTTCTAGACAGCAGTCCCCCCATAATATTAGGAGTACTGGTTAATGAAAAACATCAGAATAACATCATCATCATCATCATCATTTCAGCCGAAAGACGTCCACTGCTGGACATAGGCCTCCCCCAGGTGGCGCCACATTGACCGGTCCCGTGCGACTCGCATCCAGCGGATCCTTTACCGCAACCTTTACCAGGTCATCGGTCCACCTAGTGGGAGGCCTTCCAACGCAACGTCTTCCGGTTCGCGGTCGCCACTCTAGAACCTTTCGACCCCAGAATAACATGCAGATGAATAAATATTCAATCAAATTTCAGAATACGACCCCTGACCCTTATCTAGTTACCACAGGATAGCACTTAATTTTTTTTCATAATTCCAGCTGCAGCTTAGCAGTGGTTTACGTTCATTGAGTAGAAAATTATATGCAAAATCACGACGGAAGTCACGGCCTGACGTAAAGGTTGAGCGGCGTATAATTAATATTGAAGCTTTGTAAAGTTTTTTTCATAATAACGAAGCATATTTCCCTCAAAACAGATTATTCCAATTTAACGTAAGCAACATTGTAGTAGGGGATTAATTTGGACCACGGCTATGCGCAATCCAAAGCCATTTTAAAAACATGGCGCGTCCATAATGATGGCTTGATGAGAACCGCGTCAGTATGCTGCATTCCCGCCCCTCGGCTCCATGCCCTTTCCTGTACATAGTCTTGTAGATTTTACGTGATCTCTAAAAAGAACCCGTTTGGAAAGTTACGTTAAGTTCAGATACTGAAAAGGTCCTTTATATTACCTGTATATTACCAAAATTTTAATTAAATAATATACCCACGAAGAATTAATTGTGACAATTACTCTCTCATACTTTTTATATACATTGTTCTTAGGCATACCAACGGCGATTTGAAACATCGTCATTTAACTAAACAAAAAATATGACTTCGGAAATACTTTGCTCAGTGCTTGTGTTATGCAAGCAAGCAAGGAATACTGAACTTGAACTGTTTAACTGTGTTAAGAAGTATATTATAATAATAATATCTAATAAGATTATACTGTAAGGCATTTTTGTATGATAGGTATAATAAACGAGTTTGTATACCTAGACTATTCTATCAAAACAACTCTAACGTCCAAGTAGCCTCTAACTACTAGCAGCAATTTTGAACTTAATCATATTAATAGCTTTTATACGAGGGGCTGTTTGCTTAGGGAGCGACACGAGAGCATATTCTGAAGTTGTAGGTACTTGTAGTAAACTACATGTTAACATGTTTGTGAGTGAAAATTAGAGAGCAAACTGTGGGACACTTACTAGTTCAGTGATAGGCACACAACTGGCCGCTCGAAATGGGAATGTCCTAACAAGTGAACTATCCCAAGTCTGCAGCGAATAACAATGTATTGCATGAACAAAACACTTCTACTACACATGCATACACTCTTTGCTCTCATTTGACTTCTAAACTGCATAACGAGATGTACATATTGTAGGTATATGTTCAGTCGACGACGTTGTGCAATTTTGCGAAAATAATGTAAAGAGCACAGGCTTAAAAATTACTTAAAATAACACGATGTATAAAACATTTCAGAACATATAATAGAAAACGTCTTTCCAATTAACATCGTATAAGAGTTGCTGTAATTAAATCTTGTTAACTATAACATTATGTCAATGTAAGTAGAAGTACAACACATTTGACTGATCAAAAACATATTATTTTAGTTTTCCCACAAAAAATGTACACATACAACATGGTACAAGTTGAGCAGAGTTTTTCGAAACTTTCCTTCTTTACTTATTTTGAGGACGGTCGGAGCGAGCGTCGAACTCCCTAACTCGTGTTATTGAATTTAATGTACCCTCCCCGTACCTAGTTCTATTCAGTGTCGATAAAATCACTTGGACCTGTTAGACATTACAGTGTGTGTTGATGCCGTACGTGTACCGGTGTGTGTCTGCCAACTAAGTGCCTTGAAGTGTTGCTCGTACGAATGAAAGGAAAGTCTGTTTGCTTTATTCCAAAGAGTTCCTTTTGATGTCTCGTGTTTACAAAATAAACGTAAATGATAAAATGACACACGAATTAGACGAGTCGGCATGTAACTTTTTTCCTTCGGTTCACCGCAAAAGGTTTCTTTAAGCTAACATTTGCATTTGGCGTCGCCTTCGGTTCGAGTGTTCGGAGGAGACGCACTTTAATCACAGAGAACAGGTGGGAAGAGCCGTCGAGCAATTTTAATATTGGAATTGCTTATCAAATCCAGCTTTTTCCCGTAAATAGTACAAAAATATTTGTTTCGTTCGAGCAATTTCGCGGAAGATTCGTTTGTTTACTTTTTTCAAACGGATTCGAGATTAATCTTCGTTTATCCTGCTGGTTTATAGAATTAGCAATTTATTTGTCACAAATAATTCGTGATACAAATTGAATTCGTGGTTTTTTAACTTCTCTAAGGGCTTATTTTGGGTAGGTATTTCATGCTTCAACTAGCTGTGCTGACGAGTCCTTCTGTGTGGAATTTAGAAACCAACATTGGGTAACAATTTATTGAATAAGAGTCGTAACTTATCAATTACGATTTACCAACCTAATTACGAATTGCTTTTTGAACGTCGACTTTGCACCTATAATGAGAGACAGCTTGTAGATTAGTGAATAGTTTCACAGTGAATCATTCATTGGTTTTAATGTAAACACATTAAAACCAATGAATGATTCACTGTGAAATACATCTTATTTTCTGTAATTTATTCTCTTCTTTGAATGATTTTATTGAGTTAATTAAATTTAAAACAATGTACAATTTTTTACACGAATAATTAAAAAGAAAAACTTATAACTACAAAGAAAAACTAATGCAATAAAAAATGCTTCAAGTCGCCGTCATCCGGGAATGTGCCCAAAAGACTAGAGGCCTTGCTTGGTTGTATGGCAATGCTTAACCTCTGACCGAGGTCAAAACCAGCTCTTGGATCACGGGAAATGTCAACCAACTTTTTGGAATTTTTCTTAAAAAGTAGATGCTCACTCGAACCCACTCACTATTAGTAAATGGTCATACCCATCGATGGAATCTAAAGACCCGTGTATACCACCCGACAGGGCATCGAAAACTCTGTGAATGCTTGCACGTATTCAATTTTCTCGACAATATTTCACTCTGCTGGCGTTCTTCGTTACTTTGCGCGTTCTCCACAAGAATGCCTCAAAACATATTTATCTAAGGAAACTCAATTACTTAAACCTTTATGTCAATTGTGCTGAATTTAAAAAGTAAAATAAATTTATGAAAACGTCAGTAGTATTTGTTTCGTATCAATATCCGGATTAGGTCGCATGAAATTTGGTTTGTAGGATCAGGATTTATGCAACGCTCTCAATTTCCTGCGACGACAGTGGAACATCCGGCATGCAGTGTGTCCCCCGCCCCGGGCACCCCCGCCGGGGCCCACCACCGCCGCTGCCGCCACCGGGCCGAGCGTAAAATGGAGCGCGGGCATTTGCATAGCGGCACTCGAGCCGAGCGGACCGGCAAATTGTTGTCGCATCAATGACTCGATCAATACGCCATATCTATCTTCGACTAGTCCTGGTATCGTACGTACCTAGATAAATCCGATAGAATTTTGGTATTATTTAGATAACAGGATAGAATTAGTGACCAACACGAATGACATGCTGAAATTCAGTGGTTCATTATGAACTGTAGGTTTACACCGGCGCTGGCGCGTCCTGTAGTCGCTGCGATCACAACAAAAGTCAATAAATGAACTCATGATGGACGCGTTGTTTTGGCCGTATGAATCACTTTACAACTACAATATTTCGTATCTACTTATTTGTCTGATATCCACAATATGATATTACCCTTGTACGTTACCACCTAACTGACATACTACTTAATGACATACACGTGTGGTAAGTCGCTGTCTTTTTCAATAAACTGGTGAAAATTGTTAATACATATCACGCGAGGCGGCTCAACGAAATGAAAAATGATATTATATGGCAGTAATTGAATACATGATCGGAATATAATATAACACCTACGTCAGGGTCTGTACCCTCCTGAAGTATAACTCGTTACTTTGTGTGTACCTATCTAACTTTTAATTAACTGCTATCATTATTTCAGTTACCTAATGAAAACGTGTTTTAAAATTACAAATTAATGTGAGAAGGTTTTACGTTAGGTGTACGATGAACTAATCGTGTATAATTTTGGAAAAGGTGTTTATATAGTAGCAAAATGCGTAAGGAGGCAATTAAAAATAAGATTCGTGTCAAGGTAATTAAACCACCAATTACATGGGACTTATGATACAACAGGTGAAATGTGGTAAGTAAAACATGTAGATTTTATAAGTATACAACAATTTTTTTTTGTTAAAAGAATTACCAGTGATAAGACACACTATGCGCTTATTTAATGAAACATATCCGTAATTGTGTACAATTTTCTATTTTCTTTAGGTATACTAGTCTGATGGCACTCCAATTTAACAGTTTTTTACACTTCGACATTCAATAGTGGAACTCCTCTTTATTTTCATACGTTTTTTTTTCTGTTGTGCATGACTGAACGATCTAGCGCTGCGGAGACGTGCGTGGTTCGTTACTCGTCACGAATCGCAACTGGAATATACATGCAGTGCGTTCTAGGCCCTGATTCAAAAAAAAAACAACCTTTTTTATTTTTTGAAATATTCCATATTGTTCTGTTGTACGGGACGTTTTTTTACACTTTTGCTTTAGGCGTATGTGCTCACATAATCAGACCCAAAAGAGTTCACACCTATAGGTCATAGCGATCGAAGATCGATTTCACAACTCGTAGCTCTAGCTCAGAACATCAAATGTACGTGTCAGACACTGTCATCATCATTATCATCATCATATCAGCCTATTGCCGTCCACTGCTGAACGTAAGCCTCCCCCAGGGATAGCAAACGAACCCAGCCTTGGGCAACCAGCATCCATCCGGTGCCAGCTACCTTCTTTTAATCGTCAGTCCATCGTGCAGCAGGGCGTCAGACACTGTGCCAGTTCTTCTAAACATTCAGTTAATTCTAATCTAGAAACAAACTCATTGATAACTCAATAGTAATTTAATATTATGCAGATGTTCATTGTAAGAAGACTACATAATAAACTCTAAATACTTTTGCGAAAAGCGGCATAACGTGAGAATCGGGGTCCATTTCGGTTCGTTTAAGTTTGACATTTGTAAGTCAACTGTTTGTGGAGCCTCTGTGTATGTCGCACGATGACAGAATTTGCAATGAAAATTTACTGTGTCAACGTGCATTGGTATTGTGAAGTGACATCTGGGTTGAAACGGTACGTTCCGACGAACATGTGCTGGTATGTCGGGGTATGTGGCCGTGTACCGGATAGGTATGTCGATGATTACGTATAGATGTCACATTTTGGGAATTCAGGGTGTAAGAAGACACATTGAACACACAAATAGCCGTTAAATTCGCACACTGCCACTCAAACTTAGTAACATAGAGCGAAACTTATTGCTGGGAAACGACTTACATTTATGGTGTAAAAAATTACTGCTTATCATGGTAACGCCGAATTAAAACATGTTTTTTTTTTGGTATGAACCAGAATAAAAAAAAACGTAATGATATGACGGGATGATCACGAGACTTTCCGTTTCAAAAGTGTATTTTTATTACATCTGTTATAGTTAATACTATATCATTTAGCCTAACGCTTGATCGACTTCGACCAATCAATATCGATCGCTTCTAAACAAAATGTCGATTCATAAACGTAATCCGGCTGCCATATTCCATCTTCATCAACCTGCCGCAATTTGTTTGTACCTTAAAATTACCATTATCATACTAACGAACGTATCTATAGTTACTGCTGAAGATATAAGAAGACAAGATAGGAGGATGTGATATCCAACCTTTTGTTGTGATAAATTAAATTGCCTTTTGTGAATTTTAACATGTGGGAAAGACAACGTCTAGTCTTTTTTCTCTCTCTCGAAACTTTAGACAAATACAACAATATCAACCGATTCACAGTCCCCACAGAGTAATAATAATAACACACACACATTTTCACAGACGGCCACCTGACCCCAAACTAGGGAGACCCTGTACTATAGGTGTCAGACAGCTGATATACATACACAAATACATACATATATAGATAAACAACACCCAGACACAAGGGAAACACAAGTGCTCATCACACAAATGTTTATCCTGGGCGGGAATCGAACCCGCAACACGCTGCGCAGCAGTCGATCGCTCAGCTACTGCGCCAACCGTGTCGTCAAAGTGGATGAAGAGTGCATTATGGCAAGTACCTATGTATTTCGTCTTACAGAAAACTTTTAATAGGATGATTTCTGTTCTTGGGATGACTGTTCTAGACTATTTTTGTTACATGAAACCATGACCATGAAAACGCTTGTATTGTAATCGAATTTCTGCTAAAAAATATTCGGCAAGTTGAAAATATCATATAAATAATATACAATTAATAAAAACATACAACAGCTGCTAGGCTTTCATTCATGCCTATCTTCAATTTCAAATAAAAACCGGAATGTTTTTTGTCATAAACGCACCAAGGTAAAATTGCTACCTAAATATTTTAAATCGTAAAATCTGTTAGTCCTGGCGGAGTGACGGCGTGTTTGAGCTGTGGTCCTAAACAAATAGCGGGGTTTAATGAGGCCAGAGTACCGCGGGAAGGGGGGGAGATACCAACTACCCTACCACTTGTTATTGTATCGTACTTACGGGAACAAAATCTCGGTGTTGGCGCTTTTTGTTGCGACGCTATTCTTAGCGCTCTCGATAATTTTGTAGTTTTATTTCAAGTTGGGTTGAAGTGTGGTGAGAGCATTCATTATTCGTATTTCTTTCTCGGAATACCTTATGTACTTCAACTTCTTCAGTAAATAAGTTGCCGAGCTTCTTTCTAAGTGCCTTTGACTTCTGTGAGGTTCGCTGAAATAGCTACTGCGGTGAGTCTGGAGTATAAAGGGCCAGGCAAACACCATGACATGTATTTTCACTTAAGTGATTTTTCATCTTTTTCCACAAAATAAAATAACTGAAAGGTAAGTAAATTAAAGCAAGTACCTGGACGACCGAGCTTGGCATGGTATTATTTTTTTTGGTTTCACGTGTTTTTTTAATACTTAAACCTAGCTAGATCGATTAATAGCCCCCGAAACCCCCTGTATACTAAATTTCATGAAAATCGTTGGAGCCGTTTCCGAAAGTCAAAGTCATTTTCTAACTATATATAAACTATTATTATTATTAACTTGTCTAAAACATCATAAAGGGGACGATTTTCAAATATGTAGAAACATATCGAAAATTAAAAATTGAATATGCAGACTGTACAACATTATTATTATTGTTTTTAGGGTTCCGTACCTCAAAAGGAAAAACCGGAACCCTTATTGGATCACTTTGTTGTCCGTCTCTATGTCTGTCTGTCCGTCTGTCTGTCAAGACTCTTTATCTCGGGAACACGTAGAGGTATCGAGTTAAAATAAAAAAAAACCATATACTTAGGTTTACGGTCCTTTGAAGCTGTGAAAAAACCAAACTTCTAAATTAACGTGAAAAAAAGTTATGTCACAAAAACCGTACATTTCGACACTCTCAAGAGAATCAAAATTTATAGGGTACTTTCCGTTGACCTAGAACTATGAAATTTGGCAAGTAATTTCGTCTTATAATATAAATACAGAGACAACTCTGAAAACTATACATTTGTAATTAAAATATAAAAAATACCTATATTATTTATTTATAACGAGCTTTTGTCCGCGATTTGCTCCGTGTGAATGTCGGTTATCGCGGTTGCAGACGAAGTCCTGGATTAAAAAGTACCCTATGTATCATCAAAATAGCTTCAGCCGTTTTCTCGTGGAAGCGTAACAGACAGAGTTACTTTCTCATTTATAATATTAGTATGGATCCTGTACCTACAAATTTATACGGAACTCTCAGTGAGCGAGTCCGACTTGCACTTGTCCGGTTTTTTTTAAATAACGTTGTCCTACACTAGGAATTTCTCGTGTATCGTGGGTGCGTTTACAAACATACAAACTAACAATGATATAGGTAATACAAATATTGGAAATTAAAAAACGACTTGCACAATAATTATAACCACGATTATAACTCATGTAGGTATAAAAAATATAGTCTTATAATAACATAGAAACATGTGTGTGGTGCACATTACTGGTTGGTGTTAGTGAAAGGTGGTTGGTTAAATACTGTAATAACGTTTATATAATAGTTACATAATATGTATTCAAGGTTATTTGTAAAACACTAAAAACCTCGAAAGACTACATTAAAATGTCATTAACAACAACTTATAACCACACAACATATGGGGAGGCCTACGTTCAGCAGTGGACCTCAACTGACTTACAGGAGACAACATACATAGACATATTTTAATAGTTATATACTTTTGTTTAAGTAGTTTACCTATTTTGTATTTTTTTTTATATGCACCTGCCGTGTTATCTCTTCACCACCCTGGATTGACTGGTAGAGAATGCCTAAGGCATTAAATCCGCCTTTGTACCCTTGTGCATGAAGTGCAAAAAAATAAATTAATAAATAACAAATTTTGATTATATTAAAAAACAATTTCTATTTTCAAAAAAAATATAAATTGATCGCTCCAAATGAGAACAACTCTGTGCGGTATCAAAAGAAAGCACTGGAGATAAGTAAATATAATAATGCGTAGGCATGTATGGACGATACTTATTATAAAATGCAGATCTTTAATTGTTAAAACTGTGTAAATACCTACCTAACAAAAACTTGAAAGAGTTAGTACCTATAAGAAGTGTCAGTAATACAGTCTTGCGAAGTTATTAGTGTTTTAAAAGTCACCCTGTATGTAAAATAACAGTGATAACATAATGCAAAACATAAACTACCTAGGTATTGTGTGTAATTGTATCCTCGAGCAATTGTTTAAACCACTAAAACCAACTTTGAGCGCGTTAGGCACGCTCATGATGGTTCCTTAGCTTAAACTTAAACTTACATACAGTATCCGGGTTAGGTAAATGACACATCGAGATTTAGGGAGCCACCCACGTATAAACGATACTCTTCAATGCTGTGCACAACTAAGTACTTTAAACTTTCTCTCGGAAAATTCAAATGGTGAACAGGAAGCATCAAACACCTATATTTATAAGAAATATTAACGCATACTACATTTTTTTAACAGGATCACCTAGTTTAGGAGTCAGGGTTTACCTTATCTGTGTGACCTTTAGCTAACCAAGTTACGTGTCATAGTCTTAAGCAATGTAAAGGTTTTTGTATCAATAAAGATTTTTATTTATTTATTTATTTTACACAAACCACATTGCAGAAAAACAAAAGAAGTACCCATCTTATAAATTGTTTTCCTTGCTTCACCTTACAATATCGCGTTTCTGTCCGGCTTTCAAACTGGGCCAACAACGGTTCCTCTTTTCTTTGTTTTTCAATAAACACTTTTATTTAATTAACTTTTCCTATTAAGTCAAGTTGTTGACTTTATTTTTTTTTCTTAGGCGGAAATTTTTAAAGATTTATAAATGATACTCGGACTAGGGATTATAACTTTTTAAAAAGTAATTTACGGTACCAAAAAATAAATATTATATCAATTAATTTGATTAATCTTGATTTTCTAATTGCATTCTATTAAAGAAAAAAATAAATAAATTAACAACTGGAGTAGGTAAGTAAATATCTCTTGCTTCATGATGCCAATTGAATACGAACCATTCGTTAGCGCATAGCATCAAGACTTTACAGGAGATATTCAATGAAATAGAATGCGGAGTAGATAATGAAGGAGAGCGTGAAGACGGTATAGCAGTCGACCGCAGAAAGAGAAGTACTTAAGGAAACAGCTGCTGCCGCGGCGCCGACGCTGCGCGATCCCACCGAATATCAACACGCATTTACATGAAGCGGGTGATACCGCAATAAAAATAATGATTTGGTATTTGGATTGTTGATTGAAATTAATAATAAATGGCCACCGAAGTATAGAAAGATTGATAAATAAATAGAGTTAAAAAAATTAAAAACAAACAACAACAAATAACTAACAACATTTTTTCCAATAAATTGTAACGTCGCGTCGTAGTGATTTTATGGCGCTTGAATTATTAAAAACGCTGTAGAAAATATAATATTACCTGAATAGTATCTGAAGGAGGTGCGAATAAGATTAGATGAGCTCAACTGTCAATTAGGAGACATAATAGTTAAACAATGATGAGCGACCAATATTTGGCTTCTGGACATTTAAAGGGACATATAATACTCGTATTATGCCGTGTTTGCTACGACAGAGTTTGTTGTATATTCATATTTATTAGGTGTGTATACCTATTATATAAATTATGGTTTGTACTCTTTACTCTATTTTTCTCAAATCTTTTCCTTTTCGATTTAAAGCCTTTCGGTTCTACAATTTACTTCTAACATTATTCTTTCAACGGTTTTCGTAGTAGTTGCTACGCAGCGTCTACGACGATATAGAAAAGCCACGTGTCACTCGTTTCTTCGTTTTATTTTTTTATTTATAAGCAATTTAATAGTGGCCAATTTCTAAACGCATGTTTTCTGAGTGGATGTTGTTCTAGCTGATTTTCGTGCTGTAATAATATAACCGCAAGTAAGATTCCCAAATTTTCCTGAAGTTATATTCCGTTCACAGAAATATGGTTTACTGCAATGTGAAAACCAGTTCTAATTTTATTAAAAGTAATAAAAGATGATGAATTTCAGAAATATTATTTTAAAATAATGTGCTTGTTTTTGACTGCTTTGTTTTTAATTATTTACTTTAGTGCCTAAATTGTTCCTACCCCTTGCACTTTAGAGGATATGATAATCTCCACCAATGCCTCGACTAATTTGGCTACCTAATGGGCGCAAGTACTATAACAAAAAAAAAAGAATGAATTACCATTCTTCAAAAAGAAAATGAACTTGACTGCAGTTTAATTATTATTTTACAGGTGTAATTAACAACTCTATAGAATGAATCCAATGTCAGGTTTTCATTAAAATCTTTCGTTTCCGTATTATATGAACGTAGACTCTGAATACTAATGCACGTAGGATTGCACAACTTTATATTAATTTACTCAAAGAGTTTGCGATGCTCTCTCTGATTTATTTGTATTCATTACCGGAGATAGGCATGCCCTCGGTTATTATAAAGATTGCGGTCAGTTGCAAAGGGACTTATTTATCATACAGATAGAAAAATGTTTCTGTTTTCTGGTTACGAGATTGGAAACAAACCTGATAGTTTGTGTGCCGATATGGTTTTGGTAGTAATGGTATTTGTTTGGAATGTTGATCATACATTGTGTGTACCTCGGAAGGTCTTTGGTAAAAAATAGGTATTTATAATTAAAAATACTAACTTAATTGTAAATACATACGTACGCTCACATACATTCAATTTTAAATCTTCTCTAGTTGTCCTAAAAGCTAAATTTGATTTTTCTCAACCCTGAAAGCTAGGCGAGGGGTGCAGTGAACCAAAGTCTAACTTTGTTCGTGTTTTCTAAAATTTCATTTTAGTTCACACGTTTGTTATTGTACAATAGTGATAGCGTGCGGTTATAAAAACTCTTCAAGTGTTAAATTGACGCTGCAATTGAAAATTTTAATTAGTTGCAACAGTTTGATAAAAGTTGTTCATTTTTGAGGTGGTGAGGTGGTAGGACAGATGGTGAGAAGCGGTGCGGATCCAATTAAAAGCAACTGAGTTTACTTCCTATTGAAAGGTCGTACGAAGCACGTAACGTTAGCGGAATACGGTGATGACTCCGTTGCTTAGGGCTGACTCACATAACTTTAGGTATGTGTAAGCTATCCAAGGAGTATATTTTAAAATTAAGAATATTTTATTTACGTGTAAATATTTTGAAATAAGTTTCATATAATTGAATAGTTATTATGATTGAAAATGAAAATGAGCACAATCATTATTATCTTATACCTAATACAAAATGCAATAAATTCCATAAACAATAAAAATGGGTGAAACGGGTGAATGGGTGGGTAAAACATTTACCTACTATTATTGAATATTTACATTTGTCTTTCATTCACCTTTTCTTAGTTACCTTTTCAATTCATAAACTTAATATAAGAGGATGTTTCGTGTTCTACGTAGAAAGACAGACGGGCCATCATGGCAGCCCTTAAGATAAAAATATTCTGAAAGCACTTAGCCGTCTCCACGATCGTTCAGCCCTAGCTACGTCTACCGCACATGCATTCATTTTTAATTCGATACAGCCGAAGTTTGGCACAAAGCGTGCGCTCGCGACGTGCGGTGAATAGTCACGTCAATCTCTTATTTATATTTAGATACTTAATGAGCGAATTGTTATCTCTTTGTTAAATTAACTATTTGATAATACTTATAATCTATTTGAATTATTTTTGAAAAGGCGCTATGTAAGAATGAAATAAGAAAAAAAAACTTTATGCATATAATGTAAGAAATACACTGTATAAATACTAAATGAATTAAATAAATTATTGCTTATACATAAATACAAACAAAACGTACAAAGTAGAAAGAGCTAAAAATACATAGATGGAGAAATTACAACAAATTAATTGTGGGACGAGTCTGTCAACTTCTTATGCAAGTGTTCGCGAGCTTTTACCTTGAATGTAAACCGACTGGAGGCCGTCCTGATATCCTGAGGAAGCGCATTCCAAAGGAAAACCGCCTGGACAAGAAAACAAGATTTATGAAAACCAGAGCGGTGAGAACATGAGAAGGACATCGTAGAACACGATTATTGGAGGAACGAAGATTCTTGCTTGCTGTGTTTATGAATACAAATTACATTTTGCATAAATCACGACACCACAATGTCATAATAACAGGTATATTTGATGACTACCTGCCTGCCTGCCTTTGGGATTAATTAGAGTTTATTTTGTAACTTACACAAAATCGAAGGAGGCCAAATAGCGCGTAAATTTTCTTTCGGCCGTATTTCCCCGGAGTGTAGGTTTCCAATCGGCGCTGGCGGGTCAGTCGAGAGTCAATGAAAAGCGGTAAAGTGGTGCTGCGGCGCTGATTAAAGCCTGGAGCAATCGCCCCGGAAAGTATTTATAGGTACACCTGTTCGTTAGCGGCGCAAGTCCCGGCCAACTCCTTGATTAGGCGCCGACGGGCGTTACTTCTCTTCTACAACAAATAAAAGATTTTTCTCCTGCACGCCAATTGAAGAATCGATTGTAAGACAAAAAGACGCGAAGATAAAAGTTCGATTTTCAGTATGTAATTGAATGCGGAGTGAATTAGTTGTATTACTAAGATTTTAGTTTTCTGAGATGCTTAACAAATAGAAACGTGCTACAATAACATTTCTAAATAAGTTATCGTCGGCATAATTCAACTTCGCACGAAATAAATTCGATAGTCGACATGTAGTTGTTGGAATGGGTGAATTTATGGTACACTTTACTTTAGTTACCTATGTCGCGTTTTTGGTAAGGAGTTGATTTTGCATGTGAATGGGTCGGTATTCGGTGCACGCGTGGTGCGTGCGCGCCGCGCCGCCCCCTTCCATCGCAACCCCGGTCACGGAAGCCCTTAATAACATCACGTTTGATGCGCCTCTATTATTATATTTTCATCTTCAGTCGGTCCCATGACAGGGAGCTGTGGTGCGTACCTAATACAAAAATCTACAACTTTGAATTTTTACACAATTTTTATATTTGTTTGATTAGTGTGAGAAAAGTATTTTTGTTTATTGATAATTCTCACGAAGTAATAGTACCTATCTCTTTATGCAAACAGGTATCCGACAGTTTTATCTCATTTCTCTGCAGCTACTGGGATAGTTGCGATATTATTATGTCTAACAAAATAGGAAAAAAATAAATAAAAGAAATTGAAGCTCTTAAGGGGTAAAAAAGGGGATGAAAATGTGTATGATAACCCGTAATTTTGGTAGTTAGGGATATTAAACTTGGTATTTAGTTTTTTTGGTTAAAAAAAACTAATTTTAGCTTTTTCGGATATTCCCTGAGGGGGTGAAATACTGCTGGATGAAATCGAAAGGTAAAACTTAGAAGTCACTTTTGTCAAATTTAACATTTTACTATTTTTTCGTTACTTAAAGAAAGAAAAATATTTGTATGGGAAATCGAAACGAAACGTTAAGTTATTGATGATTAATATTTTAGCTACTTATTATAAGTTAAAACAATGACATGTATTGTCTTTGGACAAGTAGGGGGTGACATAAGAGAATTGTTATATTAAATATCGAAACCGCTGAAGCTATGATATCTGTTGATAACAGAACCTGACTGACTTACAAAACGCGCTTAATCAGTGCACAGCTGAAACTACTGTAACTAGGAACGTAAAGTTTTGCACACGGTTACCTAGTATGATTTAGCTAGCACTTAGAAAGGATTTTTGGAAATTCAACCCCTAAAAGGGTGAAAAGGGAGAAGTTGCATGAAACTTGGCACGAATGCCAAAATATTGAATATTAACATTATTAGTCTTTTTTAACTCACAGCCAGCTTATCTTGAGTTGAGTTTGTAAGAAAAGTACGAAATCTACGCAGATGGAGTGCTAGTTATAAATATTTGCATTACTTACTACTTATAAGTCAACCCGTTGAAGTATGAACTTCACCTAATATTAGTTTCCGTATTTCCACTTTCACTTATTCCTTCTCATGTCTAAGTTTCACGGAACTGTTTCTATTGGATTCTGTGAACGTGTTGAAAAAGTGTATTTTGTTTTGGAAGTAGTCAGTCATGCCCTCTCATCACCCTTAAAGTTTCTAACTCATGGTGACAGTATTTTTTATCTGTCGCGTAAACGGGACAAGCCTGTACCTACAAGTAAGGCCTTGTGCATACTGTAGGCGGATCACGTTCCACGAAAGAAGACGCTTACCTGAAAGTTTTCCTACCCCTTAGCACATTAACCAACCGACGAGACTCGGTTTTAACTGGCCTTGTACCACTATACTACAACTTGATGATCATTCTCAATGCTTTTATTCGATAATCATGGTCTCAAATGGAGGCATGAAAACGTAATGAGTTTTTATGAGTTGCGTACAGCGAAGAACTATACAAATGTGTGATGTAACAGAACTCAGAGATCATCTCCCATGCTTGGACTTTAGTTTCAATATCAAATAGAAGAACTAATTGCTTTGTTTTAGAATAAACTAGCTTTTGCCCGCGACTTCGTCCGCGTGAATGTCGGCTATAGTGGATGCAGACGAGGTCGCGGATTAAAAAGTAGCCTATGTGCTTCCCGAGGGTTCAAGCCATTCTCATACCAAATTTCATCAAAGTCGGTTCAGCCGGTTTATCGTGAAAGCGTAACAGACAGAGTTACTTTCGCATTTATAATATTAGTTTGTAAAAGTATGTAAATTAATAACTAATGAACTTTTAATCGATGGTTGTTTTCATTTCGACTTTAGACTTGTTTTACAATTTTTCGTTTATCTCATCTTTTTCCATAAATTTCAATTTATATAAAACCATTGCAGACGTTTTAGCCATATTTGTTTATGTAGATTAATATGGCAGGTGATGGACAATAAACCCAAATTGGAAGACGGATATTTCTCGATCCGTTAGGGAACTTGAATATAAAAAGAACCATGTTGACAAATGATAACATTCTATATTTACGTAGCGAAATGATAATGTACTCGCACAAAATGCTAACAGACAAATAACTTATCTCAACATTTTCCAGTGGCGGAGCTCAACATTACGTCTATTGTGTTCGAGTAAAGGAATCTCGTATTTGCATCCGACCGTACGAAACGAGAGGGGCCCAGGAACGTACGGCACGAGACGAAAAAGTAATTTTTCATAAGGATCGAGTCTGGTTTTCAATAACACGCCAACTGAGTGCCGACGCAGGTAAGGATTGTGTGCGTACCTACTTGCAATAATATTAATGGATTACGTATTAGCTTTTGTGACATCAAATATTACTTTAATGTATTTTGCGTACTGTTTTTCTACTAGTATTGGATTTCAACCTATATATACATTTAGTCCGATCAGGTTACAATATTTAATGTATCTAGAGATTAAAATATTGCAAAATAAATGAATTGTTAATAACAGCTGTAATCATTCACCCCTATAACAAAATAATAACTATATAATTTTATTAATCTTACAAAGGATTGAAACCATATTGCTGAAAATGAAACGAATGAAAACCTTAATTACGAGTAATTACCCTTCACCTCACATCGACGGCTACGCCTACTCAAACAATGTACGAGGAATAAAGTGTGATTTTAAAAAGAATTCGAAGTTTATTATTCGGTATTCTCGTGATGATGTATTTTTTTATTTTTTAGTTATATTAAAATTACAAAAATAATTCGATATCAATCAAAAATAATTGTGTTACAATAGGTCAATACAATTTTTAAAATAATATTCAATGCTCACATAAAGTGTTGTACAATATTAACTACGTTAAAATAACTACAAAGAAAATAAATTCGTGGTACAAGAAATCCGAAAGTCGTTTCAATTAGTTAAGTTCCTTTTACTTGGAAACAGTTGATATAATAAATAAAATCACAGTATCCAATTATTATTTCAATGGAATAACAGGTTCACCGCAGATTCTGTCTATTCGTGCACTCAATGCACCTAGCCGACAGGTGGAGGTAAATTATACGCGACTTATTTGCGAGGTGAGAGCGACCCTTGGCGAGGTCGAGGCGGGCGGAGCGGGGCGCACTGACGAGTTCGTTACGCACGCCCCACTGACTCCGCGAGTGACACCCAAGCCTCTCCACCACCGAATATCATTCGCAAAAAATGTATTAAGTAAAAACATACCTTTTCAACTTCTCAACGAGTTCGCGAGGACACAAAATTGCAATGTCACCGTTCCACTTTCGAGAAAATTATTGTACCTTGATACTTATTTGTTTGAATTACCAACTTTTCGTGTACTAAAAACGGAGGCTCGGATTTATATTCTTGGTTAAATGCTGTATAAAAACAAAACGACTGTATTTATTATCTTCGGGATTTGAGTTTCTTCTGTTTGTCTACCTTTATGAGTTAAAAGAAACGGTAGATTGTTGGGCATAAAAGATATAGATGTTTGTGGTACAACATTTATGACAGCTGTTAGACAGGATGGCGTTTTTATCTCAAGGCCCCCTCGATGTTACGTAACAAGTTTATCGGCAGCAGCGGCCATCGCCGTGTCCGCCTCGGTATTGATACGATCGACATTGATATTTTAACTTTCCGTCACGTCACGTCAGCTAATTCTCATTTCCAACAAAAACGGCCGGAAATTGGATATAAGGATCTGCGCGCTCGGATCCGGCTACGTGACGTTTGTCGAACACGTCACTACACTATGTGGTAATTTCCGCTCTATGCTCGCGGAAAATTACTTTAGCCGCATGAAATTTCCGATAGCATAAAATAAAACCATTAAAAATATTAGATAGCAGACACTGGATAAAACCTTCAAAACATTTATGAAGGCGATGGATTGTTGTGATAAAATTATTTTCTTCAAATAGCTACCACAATTCGGATTTAGTAGATTATCATACATGTCTTTGCTACGTAAGTGAATTTTCCAGTCGGTATAGGATAAGCACTTAGAGCTTAAGATAATACTTAGAAAAGTTTAACTTTAAAAATTGTCGTTAATAATAACACCATATTGACCTCCACATTGTTAATTAATTGCCTTAAATATTTAGAATAAATCGTTGAAGTAATATTAATTATACTTCATAATGTATAATATTATTTCAATGATTTATTCTAAATAACTAATAGCTTTACCTCACTAGTATCATAATACTAGTGAGGCATTTCAAACGACGTTTTTCAACTCACTTGTGACGAAAATGAAATAAAGCATAATTAAACTTAGCGACAAATGTTTTGTGCGAAATGACGTGTGGATTTCTTAACTTCCATTTCGAGCCCTGACTGCCTGCACTGGCTCGCCACTGTAGTTTACTAACAAAGCCGCTAAACAGCTTGTTACAAAAATAAAAAATTAAATTAAAAATTTAAAAAAACCCCCAACGCAAAACATAAAAGCGATTATGTAAAAAGTAAAAAATAATACTTTTGTTGAGCCATCAAATGTTTGTTCGTTGAAATGGCGCTATAATGTCGCGGCGGGGTACCGCTTAAGTAAGTCAGTCCCTCAATTTTATTCACTGTCTATTAATTTACCAGCATTTCCGACCAATTTGCTTCGATATTATCAAATTTTTGTTGCTAATCTAGTTGTTAATCTTGTTGCAAATCTAGTTACCATCAGTTCGCTATTTTAGATATTTAGTTATTGCTTTAAACTTAGCGGTACCCCGCCGCGACATTATAGCGCCATTTCAACGAACAAACATTTGATGGCTCAACAAAAGTATTATTTTTTACTTTTTACATAATCGCTTTTATGTTTTGCGTTGGGGGTTTTTTTAAATTTTTAATTTAATTTTTATTTGAAATTTTTTAAATGTAATTTAGTTTGGTTTTGTGTGGTCAGTGTGGTCACCTATAATAATATGTTTGAAAGCAAAGTAAACATCCGGTATGCGTCTAAGATCCCTACCGCAGCAAACAAAAGAGCTGATAACTTTAAAACTGCTGAACCGATTTTGATGAAACATGTCTAAGAACCATCGCTAGAGAATCTACTTTAAAATAAAAAAAACCGCATTCAAATCGGTTCACCCGTTAAAGAGCTACAGTGCCACAGACAGACACACAGACACACAGACACACAGACACGTCAAACTTATAACACCCCTCTTTTTCGTCGGGGGTTAAAAAAAAGATTTTTTTTTGACAAAAATAAATAATTTGTTGAAATACAAACACACGCTCTAGTGTGATAACGTAATGTAAAAAGCACAGGCACGTAATACACAATATGACCTTAAAAGTAGTGCAATAATAACCACTTTATGAGGAAACTCATTGAAAAAATCTGCTAAAATAAAAATACTGCCTCGTTGAGTGTCATTACCCACACAGTGAAAAGTGAGTATTGTCGGACGGACGCGGACGTCGCAGCGAGGCGATGCGGACGCGGCGTGACAGCGTTGTCACAGTCCTGACGTGGCGTGACGTCACGCCTCGCGCCTCACACTCGCCTGTCGATGAACACGTCATATAATATGAACGTGACATGTGAAAATAGTATTTCTTTATTTAATTTTGCTATAAGCCACTGTTGTTTGTTCGCCTTTAATGTACACTGATATTCTAATAAAAGTGTACTTGGCTTAATCTAGGTTTAATATTTTTTTTTGTATAATTAAATGTCTGTAGTCTGAATCAAATTTAATTCTTACTGAACGTGATTAAAGAATAAGTTTGCTCGCTTGTAGGAATGGCTACGCCGTAGCCTTTCTTATAAACGTTCACGTAGACGAGCGCTACGAACTCGTAGACCTTCGTAGGCTTGACTGCTACGCTTATTTAATAACTTCTTATTTGTCGATAAATTATTGTGTTTGTATTTCATTTTTTTTTTGGTAATAAATACTGCTAATTATTTAAAAAATACTCAAAGATGTACTTAACTATAAAAAATTACAAGATTTGCTAAATGTGTCCTGTGATTGCGTATATGCAGAGTCATCGCACTACAGTGGACAGGACGTGGAATTCTGAATAAGCAAAGCAATACAAACCGGAACGCACAGCGGGCGCCGATGTTTGTCTACCTATTAATATTAGTGAAACAGAACAGGTTTCCCAGATTACCATAATTTGCTTCGATGCATTTGAATAATGAGAACGTGTTCCCTTGGTTTCTCCGCTCAGCCTTTGTATATCTATCAAAGTTATTCAATTGTGAAACGTATTATCACTTGATATAATATCGGATAATGGCATTAATATCGATTTGTCTGTATACACAGGTTCGTGAGTTAAGTCAGGTCTGAGATTGGACAGATGGTATCAGAAAATTGTTATATAAAGCACATCTATCAAATCAATACTTGTTGACCTAAAAGTATGTTTACCTACGCTCAGCGAGATCAAGTTGTGATACTAATGGGGTGAAACCACTTTGTCATATCAAACTTAACGACCAAATAGGTACTAGACCAATATTTACCAAATTAGCTTGATAATTATAGTATTTGGTAAAAATATCTAGGCAAATATTAGTACAGTCAACAGCAAAAGTAGATGATCAAAATCAGAAATTCAATACTAATATACTAACACTAATTTATATGATTTATTACTAGTTTATTTATTAAAAGTATGTGATTGTCACACACATACTTTTACATTTAAAATAAAGGCAAGGTTAGTACAGTCAAAAGCAAAAGTAGATGATCAAAATCAGAAATTCAACACTAATGAACGGAGTTCGCGTCAGAACTGTGTGGCGTCGAAGTCTTCGACGCCACACAGTTCTGACGTTTGACTGATTTTGATCATCTACTTTTGCTTTTGACTGTACTAACCTTGCCTTTATTTTAAATGACGTATAAGGACGAGTTGCATGTACCTACACATAATAAGCAATCACGATGGACAAAGACTGAACGCGACATAGTTATATAGTATTGTTCCGTCCATAGGTGAATTGAATACCAAGCTAAATTAATTGAAGATTGTATATCTGTGGTAGACAGTTCCTAAAAACCTTGGAGGCACACAGGAGATGCGATACAGTCTTAGGTCACTGAAATATTATCTATATATGTAACACAGCACTTCCAAACGCGTTATAACGAGTGTACGTTTGAAACGGTGCTAGGAACTTAGGAACCATTGTTATATTTATTTTAGCTTTGAACAAACCAGAACTGCAGTGCAATTCTGTAAGAAATCACTCGCAAATTTGAATCCTATCTCATTTCCGATTTCACTTACCTGAAGTGAAAAGTATTTGGTATTCGCTAAAATAGTAACGTAATAATAGTTCGCTTCACCTATGTTCTCACACAGTGGCGCTAGCGTAGTTTATATCTAGTTACAGAATACCTAAAACAGTTTTCACCGCGTAATTAGAAGTGAGAACTAAAGTGAGTTTTTACAGAATAACATAGCTGATAGTAGCAACAACTAACAAATGCTGAAGACAGCGGACAAAATATTATTAAGTATTTTAAATTTAATATTTTGCCACATATGGCAAGTTTTATTATAAAATAATCCCTAAAGTCGAACACCCCAAAGGACACCGCATACTTATATTTCCAAAATTATAATACGTGTATTCATAAAAGTGCGACTGGATATGTTATATTATAATAATTTCAATTTGAGCAGGTCTCGTGACTGGTGGCGTGTAGTAAGGACGTCGCGGTGCGGGAAGGAAGGGGTTATTGTGATATTGCGGCGTCTCATATTGCCGGCGAGATTTATGTGCGGGCATCGAGCGCGTGCCGGCTCGGCAGCGTCGCGGCGCCGTCCCGCGGCCCTTCCGTATACATATAATACATGGAAATTTGAATTTCCTTATTCTGTACTAATAAGTGGCTGTAACATTTTAAAGAGTGTTAATGTCGTGTGGAGGCTTACATTTGTTTGATCTGTGGTTGTTTTAATGGTTTCCTCTCACAGAAGCTTACGTTATCGTGAGTTTATTTAAGTGTATCTATGCTTTCTATAATTCGATTGAACTAAAACAGTTGCAAACTCATTTCTTGAACCAAAAGTTAAAAATTCTAACAAATGGGCACTAAACATTGTATTATTGCAGTGTTCGTTGGCAGCCACTGCGATTGTATAATTCAAACTAAAAACTTAATTTGAATTCTATGTAAACAAGTTTGTGGCTTTCCAAACATATTCACATAAAATCATAATAAGCGAACTTTATCAATAGCTTCAGAAACTATTATAGAAAACTACTGACTTTTGGAGCCGTTATTGCTTTGAATGTACAAAAAGTACTGACCACATAATTAAAATTATTCACGACAATTATTATAGAGACTGTAAATCTGTTGTAAGTTTTAAAAGAAGGAAACAAACGGGTATAACGGAATAAACATTACGTTACAAACACGTAGTTTAAGCGAGTCGGAATCAGAACATGTATTTTTAGACCACGTTCCCGAGTCAAACTAGGAAGGAGTTCGCTCGTCCTTCTACAACTTTATCCAAGTTGTACTTAGTTGATAAGCAAAATATAAACGGGAGTTCAGTAATATCGATCTACCGAATAAAAGTTTAATTGCGAAAGTTGTTTATAGTGCGCAGACGGCTGGGCGACTCCTACGATGCCGCGATGGTCTCCGAGACCCGATGTTCTGTGCCCCGACAGACAATTACTAACAGTTCCTTAACTTGCTTATTCAATTTCCATTCAATAACGATCGATTTCTACGTGTACTAAGTTTACAAACTTGCACCATTTATATGAAAACAAAATAGGCTACGTTGAGTGTGATTGCTTCAACTCAACTTTATAACCGACTCTATTTTAAAGCTGTAATTTAAATCTTTGATATATTTGGTCATAGCCGTTGAAGTTTAAACTTTTCCTCATTACCAGTGATGAAACTTGTCAATTAATGTTCATATTTTCTTCTATATTAGTTTAGTACCTAAATAGTGACCATCTGTGTGGGTAGTGTAAATACTGGAACTTTCAGCACTAAAACATGAATTTTTCGATTCCTTTCTGGAATAAGTCCCGGCATTGCTTTAGTAGTACTTCCGCCTGAGGCTGGACTTGCCGTCTTGTAAAGGGGAAACTAACATAGTTTATAAAATGAAACATGGCGCAACATTTGTGTACATCGTATTTTATTTGAACTGATCTAAACATTTGAAGCTACGGGCGTTTTATCACTTGCCGTTTATTCGTGTGTATGCATTTATTGATGAATGTATGAATGAATTTCATTTCCGAGAGGCTTTATTTAGTTGGTATTGGTAATTGGAAAAATATTTTTATGATTGTCAATCGCCAAGGCTTTGACGAAGTATATTCGACCTGATTTTTATTAGGTCGTATTTGATTTAAAAAAAAATGGTCCGCTGTGCTGCAACGCTTAGTATACAATTAAATATTCTACTAGTAAACAGTTGAATCGTAGAAAATTAGAAACAAAACCAACAAAATTACATTTATAAGAAAACCTCCGAAAGTAATCCTGGTCGAGATTATTAGCGGGCCCGAGGTTCAAGCCAGTGAAATCTGAGCAGATTTATGTGTGGCGGTGCGTTACCGGTTAGCGGTTACAGGAGGGCTCCTCCTGGCTACCCGTGGCCGGGTTTATCTTGTTTACTGCGAGCGGTCGCCGCCAGCCGTGTCGTCGCGTCGCCCACAACCAATATCGCGCCGCCGACATGTTGTGCACGTTGAAAACTTGCCACTTTGTTATCCTTGTTTATTAGACACTATCTGTATGGCTACTTCATGGGATGTAGGAATTGCGGAATGGCGAATGTTTTGTAAATTGCTTTTAGGGCTTGATAAAATAGGCAGCTTGGTTTAGGTCTATCACTTAATGGTTGTCAAAAAGTTTGCGTGTTTAATAACAGTTATTACCAAAATATACAATAGAATTCAAGATGGCAAAGTAGTAATCATTGTAAAAATATTGTATAAACAATAGGTGCCTAACTAAATAACCGAACGGCCCTTGTTTAACACTTACTGCTTTAGCGGTCGCATTACGCTAATGTTTATTTCCAACATGAAGCTTATCTAGTTTTCTCAAACGGCACTAAAATTGTTGGTTGCAAGGTAGTTAACCCTTGCGCGGGCCGGCGAGGCGGCGGCAAGCGTCGCGCGCGGGGCGCGGGTCGCGGTCGCCGTAAGCCCCGCAATAGATAAAACAGTGATAGAACATGCACCGCGCCGCCGGTATGAATAATTCATTAGTTTCAGTTGCCACTTTTGTTGGTATCGGTGGATTTTCAGCGCTTCACACCGTCAAAAATATGCGTTGAGGGTCTGGTTATTGTTAGACTCTACTCTTTACCGTCTCGTTTATTTTAAATGTGTCGTGCCGTGGAGAGACTTTTTATGAATTATTTACTGAATAATAAATTTTATGTTACGTAAAACCATTTTTGACTGTTTATGTTACAGATTTCAGCTGTGATTTTGCAATGTCTATTAATTTTTAGACGTGTTTAGGTAATAGTCAGAAACTTGGATGAAACGAACTATTGTAACTTCTACCATGTCACTTAAACTATCTGAAAAGCACATTCACCTTTTAAGATTTATTGAAATGTTGTAAATAAAATTAAAGTCAACATTCTCTAGGTGAAAGCTGTGAGCGAAGGCGAGGCGACGCGACCGTCTACTCTAACCACCCTTGTGAATCCCGTTATAATTTACGATCATCCCAAAAAATCCCTGGATTATTTTTATTCGATAACGATAAAGGTGCCGCAGAGGGTTACCTTTATTATCACTCAGTGTGGGACGACTCTTTTACAACTTTACACATGTTAGTAACGCTGAAATGGGCTGACTCTTATGTTACACTTTTGTGCTATGTTTTTAAAGCTGTTTTATAAACATTCTGTACGTGTGCGTTGTGACTGAAATATTAAAGTAGGAAAGTAGGGAAGAGTACCTACTGAGTATGCTTGCTGTTTCAAGTGTATTATGGACGAGTGTTTTATTTGATTGTTCATGTGTAAGTCAGGGCGCTTTTACTCACATATTATAACAAATCAAAGTAGGGTATCTCTTGGTTATGTCATATGTACTTTATAATCATCCTTTGTCTTTCGTTAACTCTATGCAAAGTTCAAATTCTCAAATGTTAAATGTTTATCTAGTAAAATATCTCCATATCAGTTGAGATTAGTAGTTAACCATAGGTTCAATTTCTAGATCGTGTACCTACATGATGTTCTAAACAATAACGCCATACAAATACCTTACCATTTATTGTTTAGAACATCATATCTATACCCTGAGATTGGAAATTTATTATGCCCACTAAATTCGAAATTCGTGATGATGTAGATTGTCTGTGAACGATGTTTTATTTGATGATTATTTAGTGAACACGTCATGTAAGATCTTATAGACCCTGTCTGAAATGAGTGTTCAGTTCGAGAAAAGTGAGTACTTCCAGATTGTCTTCTGTATTCTTTGAAAATCCGAAATATATTGAAAAGTAGGTCAAATTTTTATATAATTTTATATTATAGGTACATATATCTTGTCTGATAGTCCGTCCACGTTGGCGATCGAGACGGGCGAGGGACGCAGGATTAGACGTGGCCGAAAGTGATCCGTTATAATTTGGAGGGTGGACAGTGACGGCTGGTACGCACAGATTAGCCCCTTCGATAAACAATAGCATTAGTATGCGAGGACGCACTGACCGCCGATCAGCCCAGCCGTGCTCGGATTAATTTGCCTCCTGAAAATTATGGAGGCTCTATGTGGACCGAAACGATCACCGACCCGGAGAATATTGCTTTGTTTTCACTTGTACGCCTACTGAATTTGTCTTCAATCAGGATGTGCGCGTAGTGTGCTACTTTGAATGGTCCGGCGTATCATTGTTTGTGCAGGCTTTTAAGTGATTCTGATCGCTTCAAATTCTTGATAAATGTGCCTATAAGCTCTACCTATAGCTTATACCCATAGACTACACAATAAGTACACACCACATGGATACGGGAATTGGAATGCTTACCAAAACAAACCTATGCAAAGTTCAGTATTAGTGGTATTTATTAAATATATTTTTAAAAAGTCTTCGATTCGAGTTGGTAATCTGAAGTTTAATTAAATACGGATATTTTTATAATTCCGTTGCTATCATCTCAAACATGTTGAAGTTGATTGATGACTATAAAATAGTGAAGAAAACATAGCCAACGAACAAATAGAAACAAATCTAATAAGAATACAATTAACAGTTTTATACTTCGTATCAACAAGAAACAAAACTCTCAGGGTTCGGCAACACAATTAGCAAAGTAAACAACATAACTACTCCATTCGTAAAACCTCCAAGTAGAAGCCAATGAAAAGCGAACCTCTTAATTTGGGGTGCTTTTAGTGAATGGCAATAAGCGTTAATTTTATTTGTACGCCCTGCGATATCCGGTTTCGACGGAAGCACACGCCTACTGCGCCGCCGCTAAGTAATGAGGCTACTGTTACAAACACTGCACTCTAGATGAAAGGCTATAAATTATTACAGCATGCACACTGCATTCTAAGCTCTAGGTGAACGAAATAAAGTTTTTTATTTGTTGTTCCGACGACTGTCCTGTCCAACTATACTATCAGCTGACTATTTTATAATTGAAAATCGACAAGATTCATTTTGTGATCACTTCGTACGAAGAAGAAGCAATAAGTTAATTTGCGGCACTCATTGATTTATTCCCGACATTTAATTAATTAATGTTACTGTAGGTACAGATCTTCTCTTTATAAATAAATATAGATTCTGTAAAAGCATAGTGTGCTTTGAAAAACAAAATGAAAAAAGAAATTCTTTGCTTTGCTCTTGCTTTGGTTTTAAAAGTTTTCGTAAGAATTATTAAATTACTGTGTGCAACCTAAACAGGAAGCGGCTACGGAGAGTCGTAGCGACGTAATTTCTAATTTAATTTTCCATTAAGTACATTGCGTTTTTCAAATCGCTGTTTAGGTTGTTCTGTTTAAAGTGGTGCGTTGTAAGTACAGCAAAATGAACATTGAGAATATGTACTTATATGTTTGAGTAGATCTACTTTTCTAATCCTGTTAGATTATACCGCCAATCTCGGACTATAGTGATAAATCGTTCGTGATGTATTATTTTAATTTGATATCCACTGGGTTGTTATTGTAGGACGAGTTGGCTGCCGAAACTCTATATTGAAAAGGTGAGCGTCTATTTCAACCTTATTATCTGTAAAATGTTCTAGCCTGAGCTGCTTTGTCCTGCCTTTTAAAAAATATAAATGATGGCATAAGATCTGAAGATTCAAGACAATTTATATTCAGGCATCTCGCTTGTTCATAAAACGCGGCATTGTGTTTATATTTACGATGTATCAGTATTCTCAAAGTGTACGAAGATATCGAAGCGTACACAATTTACGAACTCAACAAACTTAAAGCCTTATAAATCAAAAGCTAATTTGCTCCAGGATTTGGAAGTCGAAAGCGATGCGTACGGTAATGTGTTCTTTATATCAAAAACACATTTAAAAGAAGTTAGATTGGCTTACACAAGTTGGCGTTCGGCCATACGTAGTTGGAGCCTTTTCGGCGCCTCAAAGCCGGTCCTAATCTTCAAAGATTCCCCGCAGATTGTTTGCAAGCATTTCGGTCCATCAGAATATGACGGGGTAAACTTTGTGTAAATTATTTTGACACTCGGAGTAGCGAAAAATCTCATTGGATGGATTTAAAATATCGAAGAATTTAATATTCGAATATAGTAGGTAGGTAATTATAGAAATATATCAGGGGTAAGTGTAAGGGGCTGCATGGAACATTAAAAGATAGATGTTTAAAACAAGCTTTATTTAGTTTGTTACCTACTCACTCTTAGACGTTACGTGTAGTTACGTAGTATGGTTACAATCGTCCGCCGCGTAGGCCCGCTATCAACATGCATTACACTCTGTTATTTAAAACACACTCAGTGGCTTTGCTTAATACATATATTTACAACATTTCTATCTATGTGGCGTTATCTTACATTTAGCAATTTGGCAACATGATAACGGTAACATTTACATATAGGTATGTTACTATATATAAACTAGGTGTAATTGACAGAAGAAATTTGGATTTGTAAAGGATCAATTATTACAGTAAAACTGAAATTGAAACAAACAATCTTTAAATAAAACTACAAATCCAAATGTGTACTACTTACCTACAAACATTAAAATATCTGTGATATTATAAAATGTAAAATATAAGAGTAGCACAAAATACGTTCATGTGAAGTAGGTGTAGGTATATAACTCACGCATCACAAGTTTCCATTAGGTACCTCAAATTTGAAAATATACAATGTAGAGAGGAAGGCTGGCAGGAGTCACATTAGGAATACGGATTGGAGATACACCACTACTGCACGGTGATTCAGAAAACAATACAGTAATTGTTCAATTTGGAAATTTCGTCAATTCACTTAATATTTTATCACAGCAAAATTGAGGTTTACATAAGCACAATCAAATAATAAAATTTAAATATCCTCTAAAGACACGATTTTATAATTCATTCAGTCTTACTCTATCTAATTCTTATGTTCTTATATTAAAATCAATAACTATGATAATAGTGCACTTTGTATTATATTTTAATAATAATATATGTGCAGTGAATTTGTCTATTACATATTTTCACGGCTGAGCAGATTTTAGAACTATGTCATCGGTGAAAATAAAAGTTTTAGACATCATGAAATTCTGCTGAACCGTGAATAAGTTCGAGGAACTGTTGTATACAATACCTTTAGTTTATATAATTAACAACAACGCTTATAGTAATTACGAATATCATTTCGGTTATGAAACCTAAACCACTTATTCTATTGTACATAACGACGGCGATGAGACTACGTTTTAATATTCGTTTTTATTCTAAGTTACCTGTTTCAAGGACAATAAATTCATAAGTATTACTTATATTATGAATTATTTTAATGTAACGGGTAGCTGTATTCATTGGTCAAAGCTCTAAGCTCAGTTACGTTATTTTGTTATTTCGTTTACAACTTTTAGTATCATTTACTTGATGGTGGAATACTAGTTGTTTATTCTAATTACATCAGCAGGTTTATTGCCTTTTTAATGTGAGTTTTTTTCAGTGTCATCTACATAGTAAACATTTTAGAGATTGGATCTCAGATTATCAAATAAAAGGCAGATAGACCATGCGGAACACTGCGAGTGAAGCCACAAAAGCAAGTACAATAACGAATACCTACAATCTCGTAATTGTATTCGCTTTTGAAATTTTATTTGTATTAGTATTTGTTTTTTTTAACAATGCTTCGCTTCGTGCTGCACTAACACGTGTCAGTACAGCGCAAAGCGAATTGTAGGTATTCGTTTTTGAATTTGTATTTGCTGTTGTGGCTTCACTTTCAGTGTTCCGCACGGTCTATCTGCCTTTTGTTTCATAATCTGAGGATTGGATTATGTACAGATTCCAATTTTTTTTACTAAATCTATGTCAATCAAGGATGTATAAAAATGCTGGTGACTGAAAAAATATGACGATGAAGATTACATATTCAGTTTCACAATAGACCAGTTTAAATACAATGCAAGCTTAAATGAACAGCCCGAGCAAGGAATTAAGTGGATCTGAATTGCTCTCTGTATCGTATTAATTGATTCTGACGGTAGAACTATTTCTACCCTGCATCTTCGTACCAACGATTTTAATGTATCGATATTGTATTAAGAATAAGTTAGTAACAAAACATATTACGTTGTTAATGTTGTGGTAAATATAAAACAAGACAGACAAGAAAATTAATAGATATTTTGGTGAATGTTTTTCATTGGCAGTATTTGGGTTCCTCAATATAAGTATAACGAATGTTAAAAGACACGTCACATAAACATAACTACGCATACTGTCCATCAGACTAAGGGCGGGTTGCTTCAACTAACCATTACTGACCGGTAATAGTCGAAAATGGCGCTAACTATCGTCAAATCAAAATGGGTTGTTTCACGAAATCATACGTCAAAAAGTTACTATTACCATAACCGACCAGTCATCGTAATTTTGTGTTGTCAAACAACTGTTTGACAACACAACTGTTTGAAAAAGAGATTCCATAATATTTTGATGTTTGAAGTAACTACTTCAAACATCAAAATATTATGGAATCTCTTTTTGAATAACTTTAACTGGCGGATTTTTATGTCATGAAACAACATTAACCGACCAACGAAACAACCCGCCCTAAGGGCGGGTTGTTTCAAACAGTCGGTTAACGTTACATACGGACGGTTAAAAGTTACTATTACGCTCGATGTTTAACGTACGTTACATGTAGCGGGTTGTTTCATGGCATAAAAATCCGTCAGTTAAAGTTATTCAAAAAGAGATTCCATAATATTTTGATGTTTGAAGTAGCTGTTTGACGACACAAAATTACGATGACTGGTCGGTTGGTAATAGTAACTTTTTGACGTATGATTTTGTGAAACAACCCATTTTTTTGATTTGACGATAGTTAGCGCCATTTTTGACTATTGCCGGTCAGTAATGGTTAGTTGAAGCAACCCGCCCTTAGGGCGGGTTGTTTCAAACAGTCGGTTAACGTTACATACGGACGGTTAAAAAGTTACTATGACTGATGATGTTTAACGTACGTTAAATTTAACGGGTTGTTTCATGACATACAAATCCGTCTGTTAAAGTTATTCAAAAAGAGATTCCATAATATTTTGACGTTTGAAGTAGCTGTTTGACAACACAAAATTACGATGACTGGTCGGTTATGGTAATAGTAACTTTTTGACGTATGATTTCGTGAAACAACCCATTTTGATTTGACGATAGTTAGCGCCATTTTCGACTACAAAAAACAACCCGTCCTAAGGGCGGGTTGTTTCAAACAGTCGGTTAACGTTACATACGGACGGTTAAAAAGATACTATGACTGATGACGTTTAACGTACGTTAAATGTAACGGGTTGTTTCATGACATACAAATCCGTCTGTTAAAGTTATTCAAAAAGAGATTCCATAATATTTTGACGTTTGAAGTAGCTGTTTGACAACACAAAATTACGTTGACTGGTCGGTTTTGGTAATAGTAACTATCTGACGTATGATTTGTGAAACAACCCATTTTTTTGATTTGACGATAGTTAGCGCCATTTTTGACTATTACCGGTCGGTAATGGTTAGTTGAAGCAACCCGCCCTTAGTAACATTGAGTAAGAATTACAGTTGGAAAACTATTTTTTGTTTGGTGTGAAAAATCACTGTTTATTGTAGCGTCTATTGACACACACGCATAACGTTGTGCTTATTGGTGCACAGCAACAGTACAACAGTCTTGGGGATATTTAAAGTTTAGGATAGAACATCTGACGACACGGTTTTCGCAGTGTTTGAGCGAACGGCTGCTAAGTACGCGCGTTCGATTCCCGCACGGATCTAATATTTGTATGGCCTACAGATAGTTGTTCCGGGTATGGCTGTTAGTGTATGTGAGTAAACGCACCCATGATACAGGAGAAATTCCTAGTGTGGCGCAACTTTTTTTTTACATATTCATATAAGACGTGATTTTGTAAAAAGAAAGTTGGAATTTAGACTTTACTTTACTACTTTCTAACTTTAATATCTTCATAACCAGAAGGTTCCCAAGTATGGTTTAAAACAAAAAATAACAATGGTGGGAAACACATGCCACTTCGGCTTTGTGTAGTATATTTTACAACCGTTATTTCTAAACAAAAAGGTAAAAAAAAACATACTTGCATAATCCAATCTCTTAAATGCCCAAAAGCAAGTTACGGCTAAAAGCTCGTTGTTTGTTACATCAAGAATTTTTTACAGCAGCTATAATAAAAATATGTAATTATAGAACCTCATTACAATAAAATTGGAATATGAGTCACCTAGATAACTGATAACAGGTAGAATATCTCTCATGATGTGTGTGGGTGGCATAAGACCGATAATTTTAAACAATTTCCTTTTAATTTGCACTATCTCGGCGAGCCAAGCTCGGCTAAATGTTTCTACGTGTATACAAATGGACAGCGGATTCGGATGAATGATAATAGAGTTACATCATTAAATAATATGGCACAGTGATTAGCGAAACTAAAACCAATATGGAGCTTCTCCTCCAGTCAGCGTCACCTGCAAACGAAATATTTCCACGTAAGTTCTTTGATGCGTGATTGCATTTTGTTTTTGGTAAGTTTTGTTTTAAAGTTAAGGGGTCCACTTTCTTATATCATTGAACAGCTGATTCTGTTACAATCTCCCTCGGTGAACACCTAGGTGAAGTGAGCTGTCATCCGTCCGCCTGCTTTATCAATCACTAGCATCGGGACAGATGACAGCTCACTTCACCTAGGTGTTCAACGAGGGAGATTGTAACAGAATAGCTCTACTGTTCATAAAATTACTGAATATCATAACATAAATTCATCAAATTCACTTTCAATATTAGGTATACTTTACCTTGAATGCTATTTATTTTCGTATTAAGTACAGAGAAATATGATCCACAAGGAATAATAAGATTCAACACACCTGTAACCTGCGATGCACCTCCTACCCAGTTCAGGTGCGACTTCCCACCGCCTTCATCTGTTTTCTGTTTGCCCTTATCGATTTCGTTGAGATTAGATTGATACTTAGTACCTGCGTAACAGATAAATTGATAAGTTCAAAGATAAAAATATTTGATCATTCCAAAAATTTTGTGGAGGAAAAAAGAAAACGTAAACTGATTGGGCAAAGGATTCAATATAGCAAAAGGACGGGCCGTCGACAGGCGGTCGGCTAACAGTTATTGAAAAGTTGCGCAATATTGTCGAGTATCCGGGGCCAGCCGTAAATTCGTAATGGTTGCAAAAAATAAAACAGTAACGGGTCCGATGTGGACGGCGCGCCGATGCCGACGCGCCACACCACGCCGCAAAAACAACCCGCCGCAAAACTTACACTCGTGCCGGCGCAACCCCTAAATGGGTTTTTCAAGTTCGCGCGAACATGTTAAAATAATATCCCTCGGCTCTTGAACAGATATTATAAGTAAGTATCTACAGTCATTGATACGTATAGATTATTCACGCATATTACGTATTTTGTGCAATACCTAAGTTCGGCCTGTCGGCAACTACATACATTTTCAATTTATCGTGTTAACAAAGCTTATTAAGAGTTTGCAACAAGGAGGACGGGAACACTTGTCCGTAATAGGTTGGCGCAAGATGTTGTCCGGCAGCGTGGCCGGGAAAATGCCCAACTTCCCAATAACGGGCGAGTAATGACGCGAGTCCAACAACTTATGACACCACAATATTACAATACACGCAGGCGCTTACATCAATGATTTTGATATTACTAATACCTACCTAGTTTGTGTTACACCATGGTGAAGGTATGGTTTGTGTTATTAATTATACATAAATAAACTATTCTACAATTGGCAAGCTAAACATTAGTGCGATTTTGTTAAGATACAAATATTTACTAAGTAGGTAAATAATTATTTTGTGAGCACCGGTTTAAATTGAGTTTTGATTTTCAAGTGTCTCAGTTACAATTTTAAAAATATTTCGATTTCATACAATCTTAGATCTGGTTTTAAAAAAATTAAATTGGTGTTAATTAATAGAGTATATTATCAACGTTTCGCTGAAAATTCAGCTGATTTTGTCTAGAGAACAGAGTTAATACGAGATTTAATAAAAAGGATTTTAAAAGGCATCATGGCAACAACCTATACTAAACAGTTGATTTTTGAATTGTGAATATTATTTTGTTATTAAAGATAGTATTTTTTATCCTATTTGAAGAGAAGAAGAATATCAGGAAACTTAAAAATCATAGATTTGTAACATTGTCCAAAATAACGAGCTAAAGTCAAATGTATAGAGAGGACTTTAGGCGACCAACATTCGGTGTCCGAAATCGGTCCTACAGTCAAAAGTGGGTTAGTAATCGATTACCTATTTTATTCAAGACATAAAATCATTTTTTAATTTTCTCATCTTCTATGTGGATTGTGAACTGAGCAAAATTTTTATAAACCTACTGAAGTAGAAAATATAATATAATATATCTTAACTTTATAATAAGTTAAGATTTAGTTAAAAAAAGCGTAATATTTTTCTTCAAGCGAAATTCCCGTCTCCTTTCTTGTTGTTCTCAATAACTGCCAAGTGTCGTTCGGCGATTCATTAAATTATCATTTTAGGAGATTATCTAGTTATAACGATGATTCAGTCGAGGTCTCGTCGATCAAAGATCGCGATATTCAAAAGGCGGTACACTTTTAGCTTTAACTTAGCATAAACCAATTTTATAATAATTTGATATGGAGATTATAATAACAGCACTTCATAAAATGTTTTGTTTGTAAACGATTTGGTCATAGTTTACGAGGGCTCATAACATTCGGAGCCAGTTAACAAACTACCGGCTGGCGACAAGCAGATCGTCGTAACAGTTTACGATCTATAAACAAATATAACGGCCACTAATAATAACCGAAACAGCAACAAACAATGAAAACAAACTGAACGATCTCATGGGGGATACAACTCGTAAAGGTAATATTATCTCTTAATAAACGAAACCGCCGACATAAAAATGTTGTTTCAATGCATTTTATTGGCATCGATATCAGATATTGATAAACCCATTCGACTGTGACGTTTGCTTTAGTGTAATTAATTACTATTCCCACACACGAACATAATAAATTGATGTTGTATAAATATAAGTATACACATACGATACCTTCATTCGTGGGTGAATCTAAAAATGATTTAATTGCTTTTGTTTTAGGGTTCCGCAGTCAATAAGAAACCCTTATAGTTTTGATCGTTAAATTAAATTGTATAAAAGCTACTAAAACCAAAGTTTCCAAAACGAAAACGCAATTCTTGTTTTGTCTCTATTACTACTAATATTTTACAAATGTTTTAATTGCCGCGCCCTATCAGGCGTCACTGATGCGAATGTCGCTTTTGAAGTAATTGAAAATAAATAATAATAATATTACTTTAAATATGTATCAATTTCTAATTATTTAACTTAATGTTACTCTATTTTAATATAATCGAGGTATAGTTCGAAATATATACCTTATTTATATATTTAAATAATGATTGAATTTTATTTCAATAGAGAAAAATATACAATAAATATAAATAAAAAATATAAATTTCCCGTATTTTGACCCTAGTTGTTCGAGCATAAGAGTAAGAATGGCAACTACGGAACCCTACCGTGGCCTGACACGCACTTGGCCGATTTTTCATTTTTTCTTGTAATTTCATTGAAATGCGACCAGATGAAAATTGGTCGTTTATTTTCGTGTCTCAATTTGTTTTAGGTAATGTAGGTACATTTATAAACTATGAAAATAGGAAGTAATGTGCATCCTTTATTATTTCTGAAAGTATGTTCACATATTAACTTATTTTATCCTGTCCCCCACAGCAAAATTATTTGTAGGGGTCAAAATATTCAACCAATATCGTGTGACCGAACCCGAACCGGTCCCAGAAGGCCACAGCTTTCACACTTACCCTTGTCTGTGAGTGGAGTATCACGGCGCGGAGGCCTGGAGGGCGGTGGTACGGTCAGCGCGCGAGGATCCGGAGTAGTGGTCGGGGGTGAAGAAGCTGTATTAGAAATGAGTGTTTAATCAAATGTTTACCAAAAGGCATTGTTATTTACCACCCGGTTTCTGAAAGGCTGATTAACACCCAAATTAAAGTAACACAGCGTCAAAATCTCCTGTCAACTACTGCTAGTTGCCCGAACCAGAAATATCCCATCAAACCACTTGACATAAGATGTAATGCCGGATTAATTTCCTTCATGTCAAATCAATAAGCTTTCAGAAACTGGGGTGTGAGTATTTTTGTAAATAATTATTTGATAGCTAAAAGTAATTGTTAATGCACCACAACAGACACGCATTTTTAGGTTTTCAATAACATTAATACCTACTTATTAATGTCATTGAATACGTGGATGGAAAACCTCTCATTTGAATATATAGGTATTATTATGTTATAGCTAGTTCCGTTGTTATTCTTACTGTATAAGCGAATGGTGCCATCGGACTCTCCCCTCGGATTTTTAGCTATGCACTTGTAAGTCCCGTAGTCTTCATTGTTTATATTTCTAATCAGCAGCCTCATGTGAGTCTTGTAAGCTGGTGTCCCCACAGTGTTCTCCATGTGATACTTAAGACTTTCATGAATCATATGACCATCGTCTCTTGTCCAATAGTTCAAAGAAGTGGGGTGAGCTTCAGTGAAGCATTCTAAAGTAACATTGTAGTAGAGTGGAGCACCGACGAGCTGGTGAGGGATCCACAACATTGGTGGAACTGGAAAATAATGCCAATGTTTAAGGCACGTCATCGAAAAATTTACTTATTGATATCGTAAATGATTTGGGTCACTTACAATCAACGCTGACTTTGACCCGTTTCGATACTGTCGGCGGTACGCCATTGCTAGCAATACACAGGTAGGCGCCCATGTCCAATCTTGAAATCCTCGCCATCTCCAATACCTCACCTTCCCATTCCGAAACTGAAAAATAAACGATAGATAAAGTCGGTACAAAAAGCGAAGCAAAAAGCTATTTCGATCATGAACAAATTCGACGTGTCACCGGAATGTCCCTTGCTGATGGAGATTTTTGAGTTGTCGTCCCGTTTCCACTTGATGGTGGGCTTAGGAGAGCCATTAGCGCGGCACGTCAGCGTGACGTTGGCGCCCTCGCGTACGATAACGTCGCTCGAACTCAACGAGTCGTCGATGGTCGGCGGCACTATAAACAAACATTAAGGCCACTTTAATAGACGTGCGGATTTAATGTTTTAAAAAACGTTTTTTATTTATTTATATGAAACTGATCGTGAGCTATCGGCACGCATAAAATGGGTTAACCTATGTATTTATCTGTAAATAAATACGTTTTTCGACTTATTGCAAAAAATCTAAAGGCATATGTTTTTTACTTTATTTGACTTTAAAAAAAAAAATTAAGATGCTTACTATACAAGCTTTGAGGAGTTAAATCTTGATCTTACCAACAACATGTAGGTATCCAAACTGCGTCTTGGCCGTGACTGTGTTGATCTGGCACATGTAGCGTCCTCGGTCTTCCTCTCTCACGTCACTGATGTGTAAGAACCACGTGCGGTGCTTGTCGTGAGTGACGCTGACGCGGGGGTTGCGCGTGATCACGTGATTGTGGACTGTGAGGATCGCTGACTGTTCGAAGTGCATCCACGCCACCTGGTTGGAAGATAAGATTGAGAATAAATGTGGGATCAACATGTTTCCACGTTAGTTTTCTGTTTATTTGGCAAAGTTGTAATTTCCTAAGTTCTATTTTTACATTAATACAAAGCTGGATTTTTTTCTCATAAAAATTCATTTCAAATAATATTGTCGTCAGGATCCTTAAAAATGCTTTTGTATAACAAATACATGTCAATTTTTAATTATTTCTGTTTCTATTGTACAATATCTTTGGAATAGCTCTGAAAAAAAAAACATGAAAATCTCTCCTAAACGAATACCTTCACAAAATGTAAAACGAGAAAACTAGGGTGTGGAGTATGCCTCAATGATTTCCAATCGCTCTCCCAATTGGACGAGTGACGTAACGGAAATTAAAGACTTCTCGGAGGACATTATATTTTTTATAAATAAAATGTAGGTGTCTGTCGCGGGTACCATTCAGATGTCACATTATGCGTAACGCAGGTTGTTTTTTTATTTGTTTTGATTATTACCGTATAATAATATTTAGTGTAACATCTGAGGGCACGGTAGTGCCCCCGCCAAGACGAGCCAAGCGAAGCGCAAGGGCACTCCCTACCTTTTCTTGAAGCGTTTCGTCAATTTTTTTAACCCTTATACCTTGGGTTTGGTTCATACTAGATAAACAAAATTCTCGGGATATGATGTCAATAGTGGACTTATTAAACATAAAAAGTTTATAGCTAGCTAAAAACCCAGATTTCGTCGCTGACTCACTGATGATCATCAAAATTCTTAGGGTACTTCCTGATGTCCTAGAAAACCGAGATTTCGTATGTAAGCTACTATGAGCACACAAACAAAAAAAAATAAACTTGGAACTTTAAAAAAGAAAAAAATGTCATAAGCAACTTACAAAACGACGTGAAAACCTACTAAAAACATGTTCATGTAAAATGTTGCCAAGACGAACCTTCAGGCTCGCTCTCACACTGTCAAAAAGTTATCAGATCTCATGTAGACCCAAGCTTCTAACTCTACACACTAACTCTACGAGCCCTAAGTTCACAAACTCTGCACCTTAGTCAAAATATGTGTCTTGGCCGTTTCGTTACTACAAGAACTATTGTATAACAGAAAAGTAATGAACAGTGAATAAATTCACCTTACGCCCATGTAACGGTAGCCAAACCGCCAAGCCACATATTTTGACTAAGGTGCTGAGTTTGTGAAGAGAGCTTGTGCAAACATACGGGTCGACTGAGAACCTCCTTTTTTTTGAAGTTGGTTAAAAAAGGTCGACCTTGTTCCGATCACCTAATAACGAAGTCGATGGAGTTCAAGGGTTTTTATTGTCTAGTGGGCTCACATTTTTGACTGAATATTAGGTATTTCACAAGGATAAAAAAATATTTGGGAAAGGAAAAATGAAGTTAAAGAAACCCGGAACAGCTGCTTAAACTTTATCAAGCGCAAGTTTGATCGTGTATGGAGTACTGCTCTCATCTTTGGGACGGATCTGCCAGATACCAGCTTGATGCCCTAGAGTCAATTGAGAAACGAGCCAAGAGGATCATTGGCAATGATAGGCTCGTCGAATCAAAGCTCCAAAGTCTTGAGCATCGACGCCGAGTTGCTGGCCTGTCGTTTTTCTATCGGTTGCATTTTGGGGAGTGTGCGACGGAATTGCATAATTTAATTCCGCCGAGCCCGTTCCATCATCGGACCACAAGACGGCGATGCGCCACCGGTACATGGTGGACATCCCACCCACACGCACGAAACGTTTTGGGAATACATTCATTGTGCGTACTGCTAAGGAGTGGAATTCCCTGCCTGCTATGTTATTCTGTAAGAACTCACTCCAGTTCTCACTTCTGATTCCGCGGTGAAAACTGTTTTAGGTATACTGTAATTCGTTAACTACTACGCTAGCGCCACTGAGTACCAACTTAGGTGAAGCGAACTATTATTACGTTACTATTTTAGCGAATACCAAATACTTTTCACTTCAGGTAAGGGAAATCGGAAATGAGATAGGATTCGAATTCACGGGTGAATTCTTACAGAATCGCACTGCTGAGTCTGTGTTTCCTGATAGCTACAACCTGGGAGTCTTTAAGTCAAGAGTGAATAGGTAACTTCTAGGCAAGCGTGCTCCATCTTAGACCGCATCATCGCTTTCCATCAGGTGAGATAGTGGTCGTATGCCTATCAATGGATATAAAAAAAAAAAACTAATTAAATCTTCCTTTGCAATTTTTTGGCTCATATTAGCTATATTTATTTTTATATAAATAGTAGGTAAGCAGGTATAGTGCAGCGATTACCTTTATTTTTATTTTTATTTATTTATTTTATTTATGATTACCTACAGTTATTTTCTTTAATACCAATATTCATCCGTATGATGATTCATATTCAGTCAGCGTAAAAAAATAAACTCTCTCAAGTACTTAATTAAAATCAAACGTATAATTATTTATACGATCTATTGTGTAATACTATATTTATTGTATCTGATTTTACAAAAGGAGGAAAGTCTGTTTTATTTATTATTAGTATTTTGCCCGCGACTTCGTCCGCGTGAATTTTGTTAAGGGCCCCTATTTTTTTAATAATGCAATATAGCCTATGTTACTCAGGTATAATGTAGGTTTTTAATGGAGAAAGAATTTTTAAAATCAGTCGAGTAGTTTTTGAGTTAAATCATAATAAACAAACAAATCTTTCCTCTATATAACATGCGTTTAGATTTTGCCGGCGTATTTTTTTTTTATTAGGTCAACAGCCTGCCCAGTTTAAATAAGACTGGGCTGGACATGTTTGCCGCATTCCTAACGACCTATGGGCCCGTGAAACCCAAAATTGGTGCCCCAAAATGACGAGACTGGGCCGCGGCAGACAACAAAAAGGATCTCTGCCAGCCAGAAAATTTGCATAATCCCTGCCAAGGAATTGTGCAAATTTTCGATAAATTAGAAATCGGAGCAAGATCTCTTATAGCGTAGAAACCGTCTGTGTTGTGCCGTATAAGGTTAAGCGTTGTCGTTTTGTAGTAGCGGGGACGAGCGATTACCCAAGGCTGGACGGAGATTTGCGAGGTTCTCCAACATTGTGTCCAGTTCTTCATGTTTTTAATGTATGTACACCGATTACGGTGAGATTTATGATACGATTTACGTGATTCTTCTTTAATTTGATGCGGTGTCACCGTTTTGTAATTAATTTGTACCTAAGATAAAAAGTAGGCACTAAAAAGCGAAAAAATAACTTTTTAACAAAAAAGACAACCGCCTTCAAAAATTAAATAATAATTTTCCATTCGCAAGTCGGTGGCAATACTAAACAAGAAGCAAAACTAAAGCCACCGACTTGCGATTTGAAAGTTATTTTTTACTTTTTGAAGGCGGTTGTTGGATCATAATTTCCATGTCGGAAGCGTTCAAACCAATAACGAGTCGTGCGGTCGTTTGTAGTGTTCACTCCGTACACTTAATTAATGTTGCGAGCCGTTTGTGCAGCATTGATACCGCGACGGAACTCGTATTCCATAATTATTCGTAGTAAAAACAAAATACTAATCAATAAACAAATGACTGAATTTAATAACAGTTACCCATATTTTAAAATTAATTTGAATTTAGAATTTATTGCCATACCTACATAAGTTACGTTTTAAATGGCCAGTATTGTTAAACAGCAACTTGATAGGTAAAGTATAATAATATTGATAATTTAGCCAAAATATAATTTTGCATTTATTGTTTTTAAGTATGTACAATATTTACAAGAACAATAAAATAGAAAACCTAAAGTATTAAACTAAAAACAAAAAACAAAAACCTAACAGAATAAAGCATCATAAAATTCGTCCACATCGCCGTCAACTGGAAATGTACCCAAGAGACTGGCAGCATTGCCACGTTGGATGTCAATGCTTAATCTCTGACCAAGATAAAAACCAGCTCTTGAGTCACGGGAAGTGTCAACCAACCTTTTGGATATTTCCTTAAAAAGAAAATAATAATAATATGTGGGGACATTTTCACACACGGCCATCGGACCCCAAACTAGGAAGACCCTGTACTGTGGGTGTCAGACAGCTGATATACATACACAAATACATTTTTTAAATACATACATATATAGATAAACAACACCCAGACACAAGGCAAACACAAGTGCTCATCACACAAATATTTACCCTGGGCGGGAATCGAACCCGCAACACGCTGCGCAGCAGTCGATCGCTCAGCCACTGCGCCAACCGTGTCGTCAAGAAGATGTGCATTCGCAAAAATAATCAATTTTTGCGAATCTTACAGATAAACTTTTTATGTTTACAGTTTTTTTTACAGTGATCTGTAGTTTTCCTATGCGACACGCTTGGCAACACTGACTGTACAGCGCCGCAGCGATGGCGTCTAGTATGCGAGTCGTCACCGCGACATCTGTGTAATTGCACGGAGCTGCCATCGCGTCCTCGCTTCACACCAATTTCCACAGCATTAAGCGCTTAAAATGCATTTTACCGAGATTGTTATACTCACTACGAACAATCTCGCTACTTTTAATCTCCCCTCGGAGAAAAAGATTTAATTCGCCCATAGATAGGTATCTCCATCATATTATATTCATTTTTCAATTATTCCATGGACTAAATCCGTACCAAAAACATAACGTTGTTTTAAAAAAGTCTTAACGCTTATCATTCTTTTCGAAGTAAACAATTTCAGTAAAAGGCAATCTACAACTCAAAATATTTATTGAGAGACAGCGCTTTTAAACTTTCGAACACTTTACAAGCTTTCCCATGATTAAACAAGGGTTTGGCATATTTTAAACTTGAAAAGAAACTACACCTATAAAATTAATTAAAGTCAGGTAATCGCAAGAAAAATTAACTCGAGCTAGGTGGTTTCTGAGCTTTAAAAGTTCGACGTGCATCCTTTATCTCTTAATCCTTCTTCAAGTTTGAATCATGGGTAGTTCTTTTTATCAAGATTGCGGAGGCAATATAGGGGAAGTTTGGTAGCCCAAACTCGTGCCGGGTCACATCTTACCTATCTTAAGTGATGCGGCTCTCAGCCGCTGTCTAATTTATAATGGACTTGAGGAAACTTCGCCCATTTTATTATGCAATGGGACGGTAACCCCTCTAATGACGGCGACCTGACTTGTCGGCGTAACCTGGGGCTCAGGGATATTAAACAGGCTTAGTAATATTTCAAACGATTTACATAAAAATAATTTCATGTAAAGTTCTTTAAGTAAGATCTTCTTATTTTCTAATCTTGGAAGTTGGTTACTTTGCGATAAGTAATCTTATAGAAGTGCTCGAAAGTTGAGAGTAAGTAGCGCAAGGTGGAGCGGTGAAGTGCGGCGAGACACGGCGCGGCGACGGTAGATGTAAATCTGATCTGCGTAATTGTGGCCGGCGTCTAATCTAATCACGACGGTGTGTCCCTCTGCACCGCACTGATTAAATTACGAGCCGGCACCACGACGCCAGCTGGATGAACAGTCTTCTAACTAATATGGCTACTTCGATATTATTTCAGCAAATTAATTGTAAAACGCCGAAATCATAAGACGGGCAGCTACGTATATTCATTCCAAACCAAAGATTAAAGCAGTTATCTTAAATTCGGTTTAACGCAAAGAGATATTGCCCAAAGTTCTCTTTTACTGTTCGAACAATTAAGATAAAATTAAATAGGAATCAAAATTTTATAAGCGGTTGGAAGATAAGCGTTGAGTGTTGAACTTACGAAGTTCTCCAATCGCACCGCGAACTCGGGGTGGCTAGAAACATTTAGAAGAGCACAAGTGGTTCAAGATTTATATAACAGAATTTTAAAATAATTGTATGGTTTATTTTTAGGATAACCCTACCTAATGGTAAATACGGAGTGAGATTTTTCTGTGAAATAAAATGGTTTCCCGCTACGTAAGTGACTAATGAAGCTGGCGGAAGTGACAGATGAAAATATGATATTCGTAATGACGGCAGCGGCTAACTAATTTCATTCGTCTGCGGATCCTTAACGAGTTAGGTCAGGACGTCGTTACACGAGTTGTTGCCTGCCGCACCCCCCCCCCCCCACCTCACTCCCGCACCGCTGCCGGCACTCGGCCCATTACTTCAAATATGCAAAATTACCTAACCGCAAATTTTATGGACAGGTTGCTGTTACATTTTTGAGTTTAGGGTTAGGATAAGCTGTTTATGTTTATTTAAAAACAGATTTGATTTGAAAAATAATATGATAGAGTAGCCATCTGACTAACGATGATCATTTCCGATTTAATAAGGGCAAGCTACTTGTCAAATATATACGTGTCGAGCACTTTACCACGATATCACCGAACATCTCCGCTCCTACGCTTTACTTGTAAAGTTAGAGCGGCCTATTAACTCGTTATCTTTTAACCACCTTTAATTTAGGCCCTTCTTTCTTTTTATCTTAATTGTTGAGGCATTAAGGAGGCAAAGTTGAAGTTCGGTGGCACGGCGGGAGACGTTCTCGTCCCTCAGGACATGCCTGGAAGGCATCGTTTGATTTATAATGGACTCGTTGCAAACTTTGCCCATTCCACCGCGCACCGCACCGAACCTCTTTAACGACGGATCCTATCGCCGCAGGAGATGATTCGTAGACGTGTTTAATAATATTACGACAGATTTAATTATGGAACGTTTAAAGAGCTTCATCTTACGCTATTACCCTAACTTTGTTTGTTTCAAGTTGTGGAATGGTTCATATTTTTTAACTTTATATTTTTGCGATAAGTAAGTGCTTTTAACTCTGACAAATTAAGGACGATTTATTAATATGACATACCTTTGGGGCAAGTAATAAGAAAGCATCAAGTACCCACTAACTAATACCCACTTCATAAGTGATAATATCATTGTACGAAACGGAAGCTTATAATTGCACCCCAGACCATCCCACCTAACCACTAGCGTGGCGTTGACTCCCCGAAGTCTAAGTACTGTGTGAAAGATGTTGTATGTTTCAAGCGCTTAACAAGTTGCTTTCCTTCACGGTTAGCTAAATAATTTGTTTGTTTTTTAAATATCAGTACCTATACAAGTTACTTTTTAGTCATGATGCAACCAAATACAAAAACAATCATCTGTATTGCAATATTCCAACGGATGATCCAATAAATGGAATATTATTTTGTGAAAATCTTATCAAAGCGAAGAGATATAAAAGCTCGCAAAACTACTTAAGATACTTTTTGCTGGTCTTTGGAGAGATTTGCCCAGCAGTCGCTTTTGATACAACCTTCATAAATATGATAAATATCTAACTGTGTGTTACGTATTCATAAAAGAAAACTTTACATACGATAGTAGTAGATAGGCACAAAGATAAAACTCATTTTCACTCGAAGTATAAAAGTAACTTTTTATGTATTACGTTTTTTGGCACTGATGTATTGGCAGGTAGAACATCAAACTACTCAAGAATAAAATAACAACACCCAGTTTCTGTCAATGTGTTGTTCGTAGAATACTCAAGAACGTCACAAAACGTTAGTACGGTTGACACACTAATGCAATGGCGCAGATAGAAATGAGCGAACATCTTGCACGAGACGGCTTAGCTTAGTTCTGCTAAAAGCCCACTTAGAGATCTCTTCAGCTGCGGATTTGTACCGAGGGCTCTCCAAGTTTTCACGGAATCTTCGGCCAATAAGTTATTTTGGGGTTGATGTAAGTAGTGCTGATGGGAAACATTTTACGTGTAAACAGTTCTATTTAAAATGTTTTTACTGCATAGCTATAGCTTTTCATTTGACTTCGTATTTGTATACTAAAGGGGAGTATATTTTTAATTAAAACATGAATCGGTATTCCTCAGGATTGTATAATAGGGAACACGATCATTACAGACATTAGAGCGGTAGTAGGCAGCCGGGCGGTAGTCGGAACAAGTACCCTCGGCTCCCTTCATCTTGGGCTCAGTTTGCTCATGCGAACCCCAGTATTAAGGCACGAGAAATATGCCAGAATTTGAACAGGCGGCGCTCGCATGCGGCGCGAGTGTAACATTGCTGCGACTCGTTGTGGCATGTTATTGCAAACCCACATACGTGCTACTGCCGACTATCTGACATTTCATGCCGATGAACCGGCTACGTGCGCATACTTACAGACATTTGCATAAAATAGAAAATCTTTTCGTCGTAATTGCCTTGTGAATAAAATTTAACAAAGGTAACATTTGTTTGAATGTTTAACATATTCATATTAGTTTAGCGTTATTAAAATACCTTTAAGTTTATTTGTTTCAAGCTATCGGTTCGTCAACGTTTGCATCGGCATTTTGATATTATGCGTATAAGCATTATGTGACAGACCGTGGGGTAATGAATACTCAGGTTCTTGACGCACTATTACATTTTGGGGCAGCACTTTCACCTTAAAATGTAAGTTCACAATGCGCCAATTTACATAATCCTTCTACTTTTATACGGCTCACAAGTAAATCAGGTATGATATTTTAAAGATTAAAACGGTTTGCAAAAGCATTAAATAATGAATTTAGAATTATAGCGAACTAACACTTAGCTCGCGACTTCGTCTGCGTGAATTTTCTTACGGATTCCTAATTATTTTGTTAATAAAATATAGCCTATAGCACTTGGGAATATCGTAGCTTTCTATTGGTGAAAGAATTTTTGAAATCGGATGAGCAGTTGCGGAGATTATCCCCTACATAATAACTTAAAACGTACAAACTAACAAAGTAATTTTATCTCTTTATAATATATTAGTATATATTAAATAAATTATTAGTATCAGTTTATACTTAAGTCATTTAATATTTGACATTTTAAATGCATGATCAATTACTCACATTGTTAATCTTATAAAATAATACTACTGTTTCTAATTATTAATAATAAGATATAATAATAATAATTTATAACAAATCCAAAACATTAATCATAATGGATGTGGCGTATGTTGCGAGGTGGTGTCACTAGGGACGCTGATTAGTCGCTAACAATTACTTGTATTAATATAATACAAACAGCACATTGTTAACTATCATGTTTCATATAATATTTGTAAAACTCTGTATAGAATCTCTCCTACTTATTGTATATATGCATAATATTGTAGGTACACGCTGTATCCTCTTCATCCCACACTATATGAATATAATGTGTGCAACATCTGAAGTAAATACTTGTGGACTTCAGAACAAATATCTGTAGGCGATACAAATATTGGTTGTGACGCGTGAATCAAACGCGCTTCCCTTAAGGTTAACTATATCCAAGTTATTATTTACCTAACAGTTGTTTGCGTAAAAGTATTGTAACAAGTAAGTAAAGAAAACTCCGTTGTTTCATCACAATTTTTCGCGTGAGTCAATAATTCTAAAAATATACGGACAAAAAGGCAAATCTTTTTAACCGATGCGGGAAACTAATGGCAGAGGCGAGGCTTTCGGGGAAATCCGCTTCTTGTTGTCAATACAGGGCAACCGTGATGGCTCCCCTAGTTAAGCCTTTATTTCAGAAGTACGAGAACACTATCTCGGCTTTTATTGCGCCGCGCCGTAGACAGTCACAAGTAAGTAAATGCAATAAAATAAAAATAAAAAAGTCGCCCAAACGGAAATCGATAGAAATACTATTGATGTTTAGCTGGTTTTATGTGTACCGTCTCAGACGTAGTGTTGTGTATTATTGTACAATAGGGATACGACAGTCTCAATGTAAAATAATTACACAAACATACATGTAGTAGTAGACATCGGATCATTTACCTACGGATTGGCTATTTCTAACTAATCTACGTTTCTAGTTAACACTGGGTGCAGGGAGTTTCAGTGAGAACCGACTGAACCGGGCACCCCCCGGGAGTGGGAGCGTGCGGTGTCGGCAGTTAGCCGGTGCGGCGTCACCTTGCAGCTTATCGGCCGTCCGGTCACCGGTCGCCGGCTGTCGGGGCTCGTCCGAGCCACGCTTACCGGCTAGTACTCACTACTCCAGTAGTTGTATTACTCGTTACAGATATATTGCGACACCAAATTGATGTCGTTAACTTTAATCTTTCATCTAATGCTCAGGGTATAATATTAGTACTTATTCTAAACTGTTAAATTCACAAACGGATAAAATAAGCGGCCGCGTAGCTGCTACGGCGCGGCGTAGCTACGTAGCTGCTACGGAGTAGAACGCACATCGAGATCATTTATTTTATAATTTAAAAATATAACACTCATTTTTCATATTAAATACTTAGATTATTTAATCTATTCATTATCATACAATTTCCTTATTTTAAAAACAGCAAAGTTTACGTACTTTCTGAAAACATTTTAGTTTTTAAAGCGTCTCAGTCACCAGAGCGAGGTGCAAACTCGGCGTAGGGGTTGTAAATCACATCTTCATATGGACACTTTATTACGACGGCGCGTTCTAAATCAAATGATAAAATGCTTCTTATTTTATGTTTCCTTTCGCCGCTCCACGCATATTGTCGTCTATTCACCGCGCTGCCGTCGCCTCCGACCTATCTTAGTGAAGCCCATTCAGAGATGTGATTTTGTGTTTGTTGGAGATAAACGTAAATGTATAAGCCAACCTGTTGTATGTACTATAACTGTGGGGAGATAAAGTGACATAAGTAAAGTTACCTTATAAGAGCCGAGGTTCTTGACGGAGCACGCAAGACGCACGCTGCGGCCGGCCGGCACCGTCACGTTCTGAATGACATCCGTGAACTCTGGCTCCTCCACCACTGGAACAAAAGCTATTTATTTACTCAACTTTATACATGTACGGAAGGATATGTCAAATATAAGCATGTTTGTACTATCGACCGGCATTTTTGCCTTTTGGAGTCTCGCGGCATATTCCAAAGATATAAATTTAGATAAATTGGACCGATCTCCCCTACGTCTTATCAAGCTGGCAAGATTTTACAGTTATGAGGACATTTTTGTGTCAAGAGATACGATTTGTAATTCTCAAATTATCAAAGCAGAACGCTTTTAAACAAATTGAGTGGGCGATAAGGAATAATGTCGTCGTTTATCAAGCTCCAAGATAGATGGCCCTTGCTCTGCTCTGCCCATTTTAAATGCGTTTGTCTTCGACTTGCCAAATTGGCGTTCTTTGTTTTCTTCTTAAGTTCTTACTTTTATGTCGGTACACGAGGTGCGGAATGGTTAAGTATTTGATCTCTGCGGTGAAAATGTTAATACTGTTTGGAAAAAGCGGAAAGTGTTGAACTGTGCAAGGAGAAGGGGTTATACAGGGGTTGAATAAGCAAGTAAACATTTGTCATCCCGTGAGCGAGGCGGGAGTCTATGTAAAGAAAGGAGCGATGTCGTCTACGACAACAGTATTGAGTCAGGGAACAGTCAAACGTTCGCATTCAACGTGCTGTGTTTGATTAATGGTTCCAATGTTTAATGTGGCGAATACAAAATTTTGAGAAGAGAGTCAATGGCGTTTATTTAGCTGTAACGCAAAGACTAACCGTGATGTTTGAGCATACACAAGAATCTACAAGCGGGTTCGATTGAGCACGCCTTTACTTCAACGTATCTGTACCTACGTTTGTGTTTGGAGAATAAAATTGCTCTGTGGCGATAGTTAGTCTAGTTGGAAGTTATTTACATATCACCACCGCGTTCAGACTGACAATCGATTTATTTTATTCCGTTTTAAACTAATCGACGAAAACTGTAGTTGCAAGAAGATTTTCAAAACGTGCTTTTATTTAATATGTTTATATAAAATGTCATATACTCGTACATAATATTACATTTTATATGTTTAATTTTAGTTTTTGGAACAACATTATAAGATAGTTCTCTCATAGTTGTGTGCTTTTAAATAAGTACGGTATAAGTAATTGTTTGGGATTAACGTTCATGTTAAATTTCGCCATCGATTCCCCCTCGCGTACCACTGTCGCTACTCAAGCGCAACCCCCTGAAAATCTGGTTGACCGTGACAAATATACTTGACAAACAACTTGACGTCATCTTGACCTTGTAGCCAAGATGGTCGATTAAAGTTAATTGATTGATTGAAGAGTGCATTAAACAATATTTTTGTGTGTGGTGTATATCGTGTTTTTAGGGTGCCGTTCCTCAAAAAGAAAAAACGAAACGCTTATAGGATCACTTTGTTGTCCGTCTGTCTGTCAAGACCCTTTATCTCAGAAACGCGTCAAGGTAGCGAGTTGAAATTAAAACCATATACTTAAGTCTACGGTCCCTTTAAGCTGTGAAAAAAAAGATACGGCCGTTTATGTCGCAAAAAACGTATATTTCGGCACTCTCAAGGGAATCAAAAATAGGGTACTTTCCGTTGACCTAGAACTATGAAATTTGGCAAGAAATATCGTCTTATACTATAAATACAGGAGAAAGTCTGAAAACTATACATTTGTAATTAAATCATAAAAATATATTCTTTATTTATAACGAGCTTTTGGCCACGATTTGGCCCGTGTGAATGTCGATTATCGCGGATGCAGACGAAGTCCCGGATTAAAAAGTACCCCATTTGCTTTCCCAGGGTTAAAGCTATTTTCATACCAAATTTCATCTAAATCGGTTCAGCCGTTTCATCGTGGAAGCGTAACAGACAGTTACTTTCTCATTTATAATACTGTATGGAAGTATGGATAGTAGTATGTACCTACAAATTTGAACGGAACCCTCGGTGAGCGAGTCCGACTCGCCAGTTTTTTTATGTATTTCTTCTTCTTAGATCCTTTGCCGGAAGTCTCTATAATATATATAACAATAAAAAAAATATAATTTTTGTAGGTTTATATTTCACTAGCAACCCTCTCGGTTAAGCACGAGTGCAATGTAGATTAAACTAAACTTGTAAACCTCCCACTTGAATCACTCTATCTATTGATGAAAACTCATCAAAATCCGTTGCAGAGTTTAAAAGATTTAAACGTACATACAGAGAGACAGATGGCAGGAAATAACTTTGTTTTTATACTATATAAAGATTATCGATTTAGACATATTAAAGAAAGAACAATAAAATATATAATATTATTATTATTATTTTTATTTATTATATATTTTTATTTCTTAAGAAATAAGCAGTACCTTTGTACTCATGTTTTATAAAGTTTTTTTTCTTGTGTTGTCTACTGTGTGTACATAAATAGTAAAATAAATAAATAAATAAATATCATATAAAACAACTAGCTGACCCGACAGACGTTGTCCTGTACACGCGTCTTATATTCCCCTCAAGGATTAACCAAAATCCAATAGCATAGCATAATATATTTATATATATTTTATATAGGTATGTTATATACCAAACATTAAATTATGTATGTGTAGTTTATATATTCGTAAGTTTATATCTTTTTAACTTTTTTAATATTTTTTTTTTCATATGCACCTGCCATGTTATCTCTTCACCACCCTTGGTTGACTGGTAGAGAATGCCTAAGGCATTAAGTCCGCCTTTGTACCTTTGTGCATGAAGTATAAATAAATAAATAATAAATAAATATACAACTGATACAAAATAGTTTGAGTTATAATTATTTAACCATTAAAAAAATATAAAGTTTCTATTCAACACGCTGTGTAATAAAATAGAAACTTAAATATTTTTTAGAAACTTTATCTTTTTATTTGATATTCAAATTAACACACATTTTCCTTTTTTATTTTTAAATGTAAATATTGTATATTAAAAAATTAACACTTATTACTGGTAGTTTTTTTTTTATCATTCGATAGGCATACGTTTGATCACTATCTCACCTGATGGGAAGCGATGATGCGGTCTAAGATGGAGCACGCTTGCCTAGAAGTAACCTATTCACTCTTGACTTAAAGACTCCCGGGTTGTAGCTATCAGGAAACACAGACTCAGGCAGGGAATTCCACTCCTTAGCAGTACGCACAATGAATGTGTTCCCAAAACGTTTTGTGCGTGTGGTAACAGTAAGTACATCAAATAACGTATATTTTAAACATCATCAAAACAGTACAGACAGTTACAACTTTTTCAATAAAATTGAAATTTTCGAATATAAGACGCGTGTACAGGATAACGTCTGTCGTATCATATGAAACAAAAAATCTACAGATCACGTGTCTGCCAAGACCTCCGCGTACGTTGAAATGAATCTAACAAATGAACTGATTAAAAATATTAAAACGATACACGCCTCCAATATATTTTTATATGTAGCTCAAAGATTTTGTTTATTTTTTAAAGTTAGGGGCTTTTTGTCGATGTTTTTTGTTTTCTGCCAGCAACTGGGTGAAAAAAAGTTTTTTCAATTATTTTTGCATTTTGTAGCCCTTGTTGAGACGCGTCTTCTGACATTCCAATCAGCCATGTAGTCCCAATACCCACGACACCACGGCGATGTCGCACTTTCGCTGAAAATCGTGCCTTATCCGAAGTGTCAAAAAACCATTTTCAATGTTAATAAATTGTTTCTTTATACAAAAGCCACTTGATTCATGTTTGCTTTAATATTCACCTCTTTGTGTAGATATTATTTCCTTTTAAATTAAACCATGAGAGCGTATATACATTATAATATCGTCAATGTTGTTCTCTCTTAATAAGGTCTATATTTGTTTCGACGCACTCAGCAGTTCACAATGCTAACATTTAGATTTACGTATATTTGTGTGAGCATGGCTAAGAGATACCCGACTGAAGATGAAAGCTCCGGTTGTTGCGTGTTTGCTCACCTGATCGTATTAGCTGTAAGCACGATGCTCCATTTTCTGCCCGGGTGCCCCTGACTCAACCGATGTAAATCGCGCATTAACGTCTATAACGCACCCTATTAACTGTGTATGCGTTTCTCTATATTGATTGCTAACAATGAATACTACATTATTGGTTGGAGGTACGTTCCTATCCTAACGATGACGCGTATTCATTACGTAACACCCTACACGATGGTAATTTGTAAAGTTCTCCAGTCGACATTCCAAACACGTCGTTAATTTTGAGATCGTTACGTTAGTCAATCACGAATAGAGTGCCACAATAATTAAGGAATCAATTCAAATTTAAAATTGTTGTCATACTATTAGGTTTTCGTATCATGCGTACAATAAATCAATCTTCGAAATAAATCGACTACACATAATAAATAGTGATAGAACGCCTTCAGAGTAATTACGTAAATTGATGTGTCTATACGGATCAATAACAGAGATTATTTAGACAAACAACACTCACATAAGACCATAACATTAGTTCGGTGTATCAATGGCGGTCCCGTCAACGACCCAAACTAAGATTATGGGCCACGAGACTGTACAAACAAACAATAACAACCATATAACAACGCGAGATACACGGTACACATTCGTGTATTTAACATGCTAATAATGAGTCACAGTAAGAGCATACGTACGTTTAAGTTAATAAGGCGCCCGTAGAGACGAGGACTTCTATTTGTTTCAATAATACCGTACATTAAAATTAACAAGGGTAACGTTGGCAATAATCTTACATACCGCACGAGGCAGTGCGGCGTGTGCAAGGGTATTTAGGGGTTAATTAAGAAACCGCAGACAGCGGTGCAGGGGGACGGGGTGGGGTAATCCCTTTGTCACCGATGGCAAGACGCTGCCTCCGCCGCATAGGTACCTCGGCTACGGCTACACGTTACTACTATTGTTGTGATTACAATGTAGCGACGTGCACATCCAGTCCATTAAATTCCTACATGATGTTATACACCTTATTGTTGTAGGTTGCAGTTTAGGTTGTAGTTGCGAATCAATATGAATGTAAATTATGTAGATTACATTAATATTAATTTGTTTCAGTTCATTTAATGTAAAACTATTATTGAAACCAATCAAAATAAATTAATAATACTAGGCCTATTGTAAAATAAAGAAATCTTATTGACTTGGATTAATTAAAACTAGTCGATTGAATTGCAATTTGTCAACAAGCATGTCAAATACGAGTGGAAATTCAAATAATTACGTCCGGGATTGGGTCGACTAAATATTCCAAAACTAATAATGAATGGGACCGCAGTCGCTCCTAACTCGAGAATAATCTCATATTAAAGCTGGCCCTTATGCAAATGAGAAGCGGTCAGTCGAAAGTCATCAGGCGCGGACGGGCCGGCGGCGGACCGGCGGCGGCGACGGGCGAGCACGGCGCGACTCCGGGCCTGCCGCAAATTGACAGGGTCCACACCGACAAATTGATTGCAGCTACACAGACACCTCGTTATAATACCCGTGACACGCCATCATGATAAATAGCCTATCGTTCTATGTTTTATCTGTTTTGAAAGACAGTGCCAATTGTTGTTTCTACATCTTTCTAGGGTTCCGTACCACAAAAGGAAAAAACGAAACCCTTATAGGATCACTTTGTTGTCCGTCTGTCTGTCTGTCAAGACCCTTTATCTCGGGAACGCGTAGAGGTATCGAGTTGAAATTAAAACCATATACTCAAAGTCTACGGTCCGTTGATGTTGTAAAAAAATCAACCCTCTATGCTAACGTGAAAAAAAGATACGGCCGTTTATGTCGCAAAAAACGCATTTATAATATTATGTAGATTAAAGTATGGATAGTAGGTATGGATTAGTATAGAAGTATGGATTTATGTACCTACAAATATGTACGTAACCCTCGGTGAGCGAGTCCGATACGCACTTGTCCGGTTTTTTTTTTAAATTGAATCCCACATGACACGACATGTTTTCAAAATACCAAGAGATTTCAGAGTGAAAAATACCTTAGGTGGAAGTTCAGGGAAGTTAACTATTTAAAAGTAACCTAACAAGACACTATTCGCAAATGTTTGGTTATTAGTTTGAATAAAATCAATATCAAGTTTTGTTATGGTAAGTGCGGTTCTGTAGCCAAATATTTAAGTTTATACGTCCCTTGTCACAGATGTGGCTCGTAATATTCTCATATACGATCAAATTCTTTTAAGAGATCCGCAGATAAAGAACGTGGCGGCGGGTGTTTGGGCGGTTTCGGACTTTCACTTATTTGTATGCTTTACCCTTCGCCGGGACACGGACGTGACTATTCGAGATACATAAACCCTGAGTGAATACAGAAAATAGAAATAAAGTAACATACATAATATTAGTTTTAGTAGACGGATTGTGGAAAAAATGATGTCGGTACAATTGGTAGTATTTGCGTTTGTTGTTATTCAGCTCGTTACTTTTTTATTATGATTTTTACGAGCGATTTGCTAAAAAACACAATACTTTGTATTCAAAATATTTTGATTATTTCATTCATCATTCTGACGTCATTTTGTACATACTCATTAAAGTTAAGCATGTTTTTAACCGACTTCAAAAAGGAGGAGGTTATCAATTCGAATGTTTATATATATATTTTTTTTTATGTAACTGTTCGGGCATAACTCTGTTATATATAGACGGATTTGCAAAATTCTTTTTTTATTCGTAAGGGGTTTTTTCCGAAATGGTCCCATATAAATTTAACCAAAATTGATATAGCCCTTTTTGAGAAAATTAACAAATTTCCAAAAAATTACTTAGACGACGTTTTAGTTTCTTCAATCTTTGGAGGATTTACAATTTCTTTTAAGTGTGTCGCCGTTTCTTAATGGATTTGGATGTTAAGGCAAAACTAAAAAGCGAAAAAAATTTTTTTTTCCAAAAAAAATAAAAAGAAAACCGCCTTCTAAAACTAAAAAGTGATAAATAACTTTAGCACAGAACACACATTACTTTACTTTCGGAAGTCGGTGGCAATACAAAACAACAAACTCAAAGCCACCGCCACCGACTTCCGAAAGTAAAGTAATGTGTGTTCTGTGCTAAAGTTATTTATCATATTTTAGTTTTTGAAGGCGGTTTTTTTTTTTTTTTATTATTTTTTTATTATATAACAACTTTTTTCGAAAAAGAAACAACCGTTTTTCTGGGATTTTGTTGTATTTTTCAAAAAGCGCTGAATCAATTTCGATAAAACAAGAATTTTGCAAATCTGTCTATATATATGACGGAGTTATGCCCGAAGATACTCTCCTTTCCATAAGGTGTTACTACACCATTCGATCGATCATCGATCGATGCCATCGGTCCACATCGATCGACGTTGATCGATTGGTGTGGTAGCTTTGGCTGATCGACGGATACCGTTCGACTAACTAGTCGATCGATTGCCGGTCGATGGCATCGGTCGACGTTGATCGATTAACTCCAGCTACAATCCATCACTAATAATAACCAAGTAGCTCGATCGACGTCGACTAATCCATTCTACCATCGATCGATGGTCGATCGACAATCGGTCGATTGGTCTGGTAGAAACTATCGATCAACGTCAACTAATCCATTCTACAATCGATCGATGCCGTCAATTGACGATCGATCTAATGATCTGGTAACTCCCTTACTCCTCCTTTTTGAAGTCGATTAAAAAAGACAGTATAGGTATTTGAATTTTAATCATAATTTTACTTTATGACACGGAGAGACTAATGCAATATAGGTACTATAAAGTACTATTAGTAAATATTACAGAAGAAACTAATTCCTGTAGATGGTAGGTATATTGAAAATGTTTAAAACAGCCTAAAGTGGAATATTTAGGAAAAAAGAAAGCTAAGGGTTGCGCCCAGCGGGAGACATAAAATAGATGCTATCAGAGGCATTATATAAACGTGCCCGTGTCACATATTGTGTGTGTAAAATAATGTGTATAACACTCAGACTTTGCTGAGTTAAGAGCAGTTTACAAGGACTGTCAAAACATAAACACGTACCCACTGAAACAACGTTTGGTGTGAGTGTGTATTAATTCACTTCTAATCTTCATTTATGCGTTAATTCTTATTTTGCTTATCTCAGCACTAGCGCGCCAAGAAAAGCGTTTTTCCTGGTCTACTTATTTATTGATTACTCTGAAATTTTATTTCTACTGTCAGAAAAATGTAGTTAGTAGTCATAGGTGTGGTGGTTACAAGTTTAGTCGCATATGGACGCAACATAAATATGTACATGCTTGTAAGAACATCGAGGCCGGGTCATGTCGTGGTCAGTAAAGCGGAAGTACGGAAGCAGATGTTGACAGGTCGCGGGAAGTCAACCCCTCCGGCCCGCTCCTCTTGCCGGGGGACCCTGTCACCGTCATAGCACCGGTGCACCGGTGTTTACTACTGATGGTCAGAACATTCATTCAATCTAGTTGCCCAGTCATTATATATTTCCACTCAAGATTTCGTATCATAACTTGCAATTTATGTAGCTTAGTATAACTGGCACGCTTTAATCCCGAATCATAAAGTCAAAGGCCATAGAAAACGACTATTTCACTGAATCACAATTGCAAGCTCTACTGTGAACCTGAAAAGTCAGTTGAAGGGAAATAAACTATTCCACTGCAAGGCCAGTGAGTCCATGGAATGTTTTACGATTAAAATACTTTTGAATATTTTAATTAATCTCGGTCTGCTTGTTGATAGCATTTATCGAACTGATTGTCTTGAACAGTGTATTGTTTTATTAGGTAGAAATAAATCCCCGCACAACAATCAAACATGTAGGTAAGTATGTGTTGTTGTTTTCGTACAAACAACTTCACAATATTTGTCACAGTTTGAAACCTAAGAGCACTAAACGTTCGTGTAATAAAGTTTCTTAAAGCTAATCACTAATTGAACAAGTGTTTCGAGCTGACGGCGTAAGTCGCGAGATCTAATTAAAGCACCTACCGCGGTGCGCCGCTCAACCCCAGTCGGAGCCTATTATCACGCCTCCGCCTCCTATTAGCATTGTCTCCTCGAGGGCGATACTTATCTTTATTTAAATTCACTTCTTGGTAATTGGGTTGACGAGTCGACAACGTGATTTGCATTGATGAAAATTGGCCAGTGTACCGGGCCCTCGTAACTTACTTCGTCGCCTAATTTGTTTTATTACGTTTGTAAAACGGAGACGATTTTATCGCGGAACCGATTTGTTTAGATCGGGTAATGTACCCGGAGGCAATCAACCATGAACAAACACGTATCTGTACGATACACGACAAAGTAGAAACAAGCTGACAAGCTGCACATTTCAGGCTTAACATGTCGTCAGTCATCTGATATTCTCTGTGCGAGAATTATTGCACTCGTAATAAATTAGAAGGCATAGATGTCACTTGTAGCGTTTTTGCTGACAGCGCCCTATGAACGCAGTCAAAGAGGATGCGCTTGGTTATTTCTCATTACAGCACACGCGATAAAATCACACAGAGTCGTTGCCTCATTAAAATCTTCTGGTGCGCGCATCTGTAAGCCTTTTGTGAAGGCTGGAGCGCACCGCTCTTGACGCCTTTCGCGTGTCATTTCGGGCACAATGCCGCGCGGCGAGGGACTCGGCGCTTTGCAATTTTTGCTCTGACATGCCAGCGTATGCTTTTTATCAGTTTATCGAGAAATATTTTATGCGGATACACTGTTATTATATTCTCCTCACGTTAGATTCGTATTCTGTACTTGAATGACGTGTCATATCTACGGCGTGCGGTGTGTGCTGTGGTTACATAATACATACATGCGTACACATAAATTATTGTAGTTGTGAGATTACACACGTCCTTTATGTGTTATCTTACCAGTCTGTATTATGTACGAAGAATATTTATATGTCCTACGCGTTTTCTTATTACACATGTCGAATATGTATAGTAAATTGTAATATCTAAAACGGTCATACGATTGTTTGATAAACTAATTGATGGTTCAAATGAGTAAGACCTGTTTTTGAGCATGGTCGTCAAAATGAGGCTCACGAAACGTAGTTTGGGACGCAGATCTGTTTTCTGCACGTAACGTAAAACAGGCTAAATAACCACCTTATTTTTCAAAGTCGGTTAAAAATAAAATAAGGCACTAAATATTGTTGCGTATTTCTGTCGCAGAAACTATAATTAACTATTTCATTACAGCAGCGAGAGGTCTTCATTAAGGCCAAGTTCCGAGAAACAGTTAATAGCAAACTGTACAGAAGCAACCGAGTTATTATAAAATAGAATTATAAGTTCGACTCAACTGTTGCTTATCTGATGTTATGAAATAAAATGTTCATTCTATCTTTGTGAATTCTGTTGCAGAAATAAACAAGCTTCCCGAAACATTGTGTTCTTTTTAATCGTATTCTATTTCCGTAGCATTTACTTTATAATAAACCTCTAATTAGTTCTAATTCAGAAGTTTTTAAAGTTGGCATCTTGCCAGTGCATGTAAACTGCGCAGTTTGGCTACAAATTAAAAGTTGTAGATAGTGAGAAGAGTTTAGAATTAAAGCGCACATTTAGGCACAATTTGGTAGAATACGGTAGTTCAATATTTAACGTGTTTCACTTTGCATATTCACAAGGCGGTCGGGCGCCGCCACGCCGGCGGGTTACCGCTCGCCGCTCACCTACCGACTTGGAATGGTAATGCTGCCCATTAAGCGCGCGCTGTGCGGTGTGCCCACCCTTGTATCTCCGACTTATTACTTCATTTTTGAATTTTAGTATTAGATCACTGGTAAAGGATATCTGGTCACGTTGGTTCTCTGAAAATATGTAAAAAGGATTTTGGCATTCTTTTGTGACGTTATTAAACTTGCTTAAATGTAGAATTACTGCTATGTCCAATCTTTGACAGTTTTACCATTGTTAACGTTGGCATGAACTATGTACAGCAAAAATCATTCCAATTTCATTGTATTACATTGTAACAGAATAACATCAGTAAAACACTCGACGGTTTTGAAATATTCGTGTATGTTTTGTGCCGCATTTTAAGCTCAGACCGGTATGTTTCGATAGTAGTAAGCCGTATGTTTACAAATTGGCAATACAATATAACAGAATGGAGGGCACGTCGCCGTATCGTAACGCAATGGATGCAGGTCACGAGCGCGGGCGCCCGTCGGGCCGCGTCCCGGCGCCCGGCGCCCGCGGTCCACGCAACACCACCTATACGCAAACACTTATAAAACATTTCTATTGCAACTTAACAGTAAATTAATATTAGCCAATTAGACTGTATCGGATTTTAGAGTACCACTTCGTTGTATACGTCTGCAGTCTTCTATAATCACAGTGCTTAAAACGTTATTTGTCGATACCTGCATAGATTGAGCTGCATAGATTTTATAGATTTCAGATATTTGCATCCTAACTCTTTACCTCCATGCGGTTACACGTCTTCGATCTTTATATTTAAAAGATGCTGACACTTGCATTTAATAAACGCGAGGTTGAGTGATATTGACGCACTTACTTCAAGGACTGTTTGGAGTCCTGTCTACTTGCCTTCTTGAGGTGAGGGTTTCCCCATGAGATAAACAGAGACCTCACTTTATGTGTGGAGTATGTGATAGCACACTGGTACTCAAATAAATAATGGTTGCTGAAAATGAGCTCTAACCGCTTTAAAAGCATTAAAATATTTAATTTAAGAAGCTTGATTGTACATGTAGAGTCATTGAAACAGTTGTAGAGGTATGTATGTACATCAATACAAATAATTTACAACTTGCGGTTTTAGAAATGTGTGTACAGACTTTTTCCCATAAAATGTTCCTGTATATCCTGCGGACGTTGTGAATTTTGCATTGCAATGCAGTGCACGGAAGTATGACGCAGCGTCTCTTAGGAATCAATGATCCTTCCCGCTCACCCCATATGTTTGTGTACCTATTTTCCTTGATTTTGTCCACTAAGCTCAGCTCACACACAGGCAATGTATGTATTCTTAGTTTCGATCATAACAAATAACGGCCAACGTTTGCCACAAAATATCGCGTTTAGCCACAACTTCCTACCTGCAAGGAGGCTAATTGGCGCAGAAAGTTGTACGCCCGTGTGATACGCATTGAATGGAGCGAAATATGATCGCGACAGCAACACTGACTGAGCACTTTCTCCCTGCTCAATAAAGGGAATCTGTTGTGTGAGATACCTTTGATAGGCAAGCGTTCCGTTAGTATGTAGATGTATGCTTAGTGAGTGCAGTTACGTATTCTGTCGTCGGCAGCGGATCATTATCTGTTTCCACTAAAGGAAACTGGCTTTTCCACGAAAGAACCACCCCAACGGTTTCAGCGTCCCCCTTCTCCCGACTCGACTTCTCCTTTTTGCGTTATTTCATTTTTCTTTGCTAACGTGCACCTGCTAGTTAGCTGCCTGGGGCTCTCATTGGTACTGCAATGTTAGCTCCGCGCTACCTCGGATTATAGGAAGATATAAATAAACTGCATCTAAACGTTAAACTTTAAAAAAATTGATATTGCCACTTTATATATTCTAGCATGAGACGACAAAATCTAAATAAAAATATTGTAGGTACGTGCTGAGCGCAAAGTGTAGTAACAATAACACAAACGCAGGGTCAACTATGAAGTTTAATGTTAGATGTCAGTACAAAGGATGGCGTTCAAAACAGCGCTAGAACAGTCTTCTTGATACATTTGTATTCCTTACAGACAAGTAATCAATATCCGTTGAACGGCGAGAGCACGGACAGAACTGTCCAATGTTCAACAATTTTTCTTTCAATATCTGACCAGTCTGTCTAGTGTACATAGAACTTGAACACGGTAGACAATATTTATACAATAGTATACTATTTATTTCCATTTGAGTACAACTATTAAACAGCTATTTTTAAATGGGTATGAATAAAAAATATCATTTAGTATTACCAGTTCATCAAATAATAATTAGGAAAATGATTTCGCCCATGTCCAGACTCATTCCTGTCTACGCAAAAATATCTGCCGACACTGGGACAATATGATATTCTCGTATCGGGAAAAAAATAAAGCTGGTATGTACGGCGTCACGCGTGCGAAATAAAATAACAACGACAACATGGTGCGGATGGGGCTTGATACATATTTGAATACATTACCGAACACGCAGATAATGCCACCAACATGCTATACTTATTCATAACGCCTTCTCAAACTGTGAATGAATACAAATACGCCGTCTCTCTTCTGTCTCTATAGACAGAACAGGATATTCAAGTAGTTTTACTTCTCAAATCTGGTAATAATGAATTTGTAGCAACCTATAGGCATATGTGCGATGACATCGGTTGTTGATATCATTTAATTAATACAGCCAATACTGTAGGGGGTACTGTCGAAGGACGAAGTTATGGGGTTAAGGCTTTTATGGGGTCTCTGGGGTTCTCTCCTATAATCGATAAAAATGTACAGTTTAACCAATGCTAGACACAACTTTCTATAATAAGAGTTGAATGTTGTAGCTATGTATATGCGCCTCATTTTTTCCTGAAAGTTACTGCTCTTGCAAAGAATACCGAAGGCAATAAAATATATATTCCACTTTTAATGCACGATGTATTCAAAGAAACCCAGAGTTATCGCAATACTTTGAAGCAATCATTTCATTCTCACCGCTGTGCCAATCGTCTTCAATTACATCGCGAATAAATGACTGGCTACTTGTTGGTCTCGTTAAAATCACTACTAGAATGTAAAGTGGTGAATATTAATTAACAAAGGAGTACAAGTTAGAATTGGAGTGAGCAGAGATCAATATTGTTGGCTGTAGAGAAAGTAGAATCAGTAGTGCCATAGTGTTTATTGTAGACGATGTTTGCGTGTTTGCGTGCCTCGGTCGAGAAGGCGTTCACAGTTCACGCTGATTTCCTGTAAACACATCCATTGTGTCGCCGATATGCTGCTCTCGCACCCTTCATGAGGGAAAATGTTGCGAATAATTATTTGTGTTACGTTTTGTTATGCGTACTTAGTCATTAAATGGGCGAGAAAACGACAATACCTACTTGAATATTGTACTTATATTTTTTTTCTGCTTTCTATGTGAACCCATTTTCTGCTTCACCTCACACAAAATTAAACGTCACAAAAGGAATGGTTAACGCGTAGCAATTCGCTACGAACTGCTACGGATCTCTACAATTGCTACAAAATCCGTAGGCGGCGTAGGCTGGACTTAAAGTCATGTGTGTTCTGTGCTAAAGTTATTTATCACTTTTTAGTTTTTTATTGAAGGCGGTTCTCTTTTTTCAAAAAAGTTTTTATTTTCCACTTTTTAGTGTCTCCTTATCACCCATAAGGAACGGCAACACAGTCTCCGCCTGCATGATGGGTTTCATTCCGGCTTGGATTTGTATTGCTCTTGCGTAAAATCGCACTGGTAACCGCACTAAAAAAATACTTGTTCCGGAATATACAGTGGTGTATGGTTAATAAAATATTTAACTTGTATTATTAAACGTAAAAAAAGCTTTTAACAAAAAAGACAACCGCCTTCAAAAAGTGAAAAATAACTTTAGCACAGAACACACATTGACTTTAGTTTCGAAATTCAGTGGCTTTGTTCTATTTGTTGTTTTGTATTGCCACCGACTTCCACACGGGAAGTCCTTCCTGGGACCACACGGGAAGCACTAGCTTCCAAATAAAAAAAGAATCATCAAAATCGGTTCACCCAGTCCCGAGAAACCAAGTAACAAACATAAAAAAAAAAAAAAAAAAAAAAAAAAAATACAGACGAATTGATAACCTCCTCCTTTTTTGAAGTCGGTTGAAAAGTTAAGTAATATTTCGCGGTGTCAACATTAAGTTATCATTCAGCGTTATTAATAGTAAAACTTATAACATTGTTAATTTCGTGATATTCGTTATTTAAGGTAATGAGAGAACATTAATTAACGTGTGCAGTTAATTTAAATGAGTGAGATGAAAATTGTGCAAATAGGCAGTCAACTGTAGGATTGTAATAATTTGCTACTAGTTTTTACTCGCACTACAGTCGTACAGAAATTATTGTCAAAATGTTGTGAGTGAGGAGAGATGACAAAGTGAACTACGGTAACGTCCACAACCTTGGAAATCTAGTCATCGCTTGTTTGACGTGTTCAAAAAATATTTCATATCGCGGAAGCGAAGCGGGCTTCGTCTGCTAAAAGTGCATAAACTGGAGCGGTGTCATATCAACCGTGGTGTGTCACGCATCTACGCTATCAGTGTGACATCACCTATATCATACCAGCTGGTCTACTCTGTAAAAATCTCTAACCAATCTCCATCTTAATTTTCGATCTTGGAAAAATCTTCCAGTAAATAATTACTTAATTATAGAAATCTTGGGGCCTTAGTGCCCCTTCACACTAGCGTTTGTGCAGCGTAGGCGTTCGATGGGCGTATGCGCAGCGCAGACCCCGTGACAACGCGACAACGCGAACCAATCGTCGCGTTGTTGCGGCGTTTCCTCTGCAGTTAATTGAACGCTGCGCTAGCGCGGCACAGACGTCACACAATTTCGTAGTACACCAAAACGACAGTGAAATTGTGTGCATGTAATTAACTGCGCGACTTCTGCGCTGCGCATATGTTCATCAAACGCCTACCCTGAACAAACGCTAGTGTGAAGGGGCCCTAAGGGCCCAAGATTTCTATAATTTAGTAATTATTTACTGGAAGATTTTTCCTAGATCGAAAATTAAGATGGAAATTAAATATGATAAAATTCCTCCATGAAATAAGACTTATCCAATTTATATAAAATAATATAACATCATAATTACCAACAAAACTTTGCCCTAAAATATGAATCAACATACCAGATATACAAGTCTGGCAGTAATTGATCAGTGAATTATCACTGGAAGTGGTTCAAGTGTATCAATGAGATAAACTCGAAGCTCGGAGATTAGACGGCGCTGTCACCTCGAGCCCTCGAACCGAAGGGCCTCTCGAGACGAGCGTCCCTCGCGACATTTGTGAGCAAACACGCCTCTCACAAAATATGCAGAACGCGCCCTCAAATTAAGTTTCACCTTCCTGTCTGTTATTCAAAATAAAGCCAGGAAACACCGTTTGCTTCTGCTGCATATAGTTTGCTGTTTTTATACGCTTTAATTAGGAAAATTCTAAAGTTCCGCGACAACATTACACGACTTAATTCTGAGGTTGTTACCACGATTTTATTATGTGAAGCTTACCGTGTAGCGAGTCGGCATTTAATTTTAGTAGCATCACTTTGCGAAAACAAGTTTAGCCAGCCACAATCGGACACATCGGCACATAGTACATACCTAGCGAAACAGCGCACAGATATAGGTGTAAACATGTAATAAGAATTTGGGCTATTCAAAGCGCGGCGAATAATTAGAAATGTTCAGACGCAGCGTCCGCGAGTGATTGATGTAGTGGAAGTCGCTGCTATTGCCGTGCCTTTGCTCACCCCCACTCCTGGAGAGAGCCCCCTGCCCCTCCCGCTGCGACAACTTGGAGACATTAAGAATATTTAAATTGTAAATTGCTCCCCTGCACTGAATACCTATTTACCAAAAGTTTGGCCTTTTATACAATCGCCGCTCAAACTTGGGAGCGCAGTTAACATACATTTTATTCAAATAACAATATCATAACGCACGAGTTGTTAGTAAAGTAAACAAAACAGGAATTTAAGTATCTACATGATTACGCGACTTCTTGTGTGGGGAGAAATACGAGAAATATTACATAGGTCCCAAATCTATACGTATGTTAGCATAGCGTTGAATGCATGACATTCCACTCCGAAGTATCTCTTATTACAAACATACCATTTCCGTAGTTCCTGCATACTGTTTGAAAATAATTAGAATTTGAGTAAAATCTGTAAATGATATTCTTTTCTTCTTTTAGAATTAGGTAGACTGTAGGTATATGACGAAAAGCTTTTAAGGGTAGACATTAAGTACCTGTCACTACTTTGCACAAACCTAATTGAGAACAACAAAACCAATTCGTTTATTTGAAATATATTATTATATTTGCGCAAAAAATCTACGACTCTGCAGAAAATAAAAGGTTTGTAGTATAGGTATGAACTATCCGGTATCCACTTAAGAATTCCTAGAAAAATGATTTTAAGAGAGAAAACGCGCAAATGGAGCAAAAAGGCAACGTTGTGATAACAATAAGGCTCGTAGATGGGCTCCTGTAACATGAATATAACAAACTAAAGAACCAGCTTGATTGAATCATCCGCTGTTCTTTGTCATAAATCCGACAACGGGCGGCCGTCTAACAATGCGTCCTGAAATCGTTCCATTTCTCATTTTGTTACTCTCCCCTTTAATCTCGCATCCGTAGAAAAGTGGATCAGCGTTGCAAAAGGGCATTGCGATGCAGACAGCAGACATGCTCTGATTAATCTATTGTGAAAGTATTAGCTGATTTCACTCTCAATTAATTAAGTGGAAGAATATTAGTTTTATGGGATTGGTCAGGTTGGAAAGCTATTATTAGTACCAATCGTTTCGTTTGTGCTTTTGCTGCTGCTTTTAATTATCGACGACCACACACATTTTATTCAAGTCATTTATATCAATTTATATTGAACACGTGCTCTAAAGCGTACCATGACCACTGATCCATAAAATCGTGATATTCAGCGTTCAAATGCGTTGTTAAACATTTATAAGACTCATAAAATTCAGAGAGAGTGTTTTCACGACATAATGAGAGCAGATGGGCGTCCATTGACCAACACAGTGTACCCCGTGGCCACTCGAGGCACCCCTGTCAGTCGCGCTGAGAAAAACAGGGTGATTTTTATTTTCTCCGACTAATTTGAGGTTACTTTTCGGAAACCCGGGCCCCTCCGGATTTCCCAGGCCAATCTACCGTTTAAGCAAGTGAATCTTAATAAGCGATGAAATAATATCGTTTTATTTTATTACGCAGGTGAATGTTATTTTGATAAATTATTTACAGTCAAACAAAGAGATTGGTTCAGAGGACGCTAACTTGCAACGATTTTTAAACAATGTTTTAACACGTTCAGTGCGAAACTAGGTTCAAAAGACCAGGGTCTATATCTCGCTTTAAGTGCGGCTAAGAAAAGTATAGATTTCTCTGTCGTGCGAAGGGCATAACTTAAATTTGTTTCGATGTAGGAAAAAGATAAATATATATCGGCTGCACTAAGCTAAATTCAAGTATCTCAATTTTTTTCGACTTATCACTTCGGCGCATATTTCTACATCAAGCAAACCTTATATTTCCTTGTGTGCGTTACCCCAGCAAAATAATGTCGAAAATAGTAATTTAAATGTTACAGGCAATTAGTTCTCCTGCTTCTGTAATTGTTGCGCACATTTTTAAATTTGTTGCACATATAGATTTTGAGTTATTCCACAAAAACATTTCCTGCTGGGGTAACGTTACCGCAGCCAGACATTTTCTTATTATTATATATATATCATTTAGTTTATATATTCACATACAGGGTTATCGGAGGCAAAATAACTAAGCGCGCATTATGACCGTCAAAGTGGAGAACTGAATTTCATCATAATTGGTTTATTACTAACAGGATACTAATGAAACTTCACATACATTTGAAGACAAATACAAGCTACAAAACCACGTTTAAAGTAAGTCTTTCGAGCTCTTATTCAAAGTGTTAGGACCTATTGAAGTGTTTTTATATTTAATTAAATAACCTTTGAATGGTGCATTAATTTTGTTTTTTTATTACCCAACTAATTCAAACTAATTCTTAAGAAATCATGTAAAAAAGATGATAAGAATCTGCTTATCCGTTTCAGAGATCCAGCAAAACCACAAACGTTACTCCAGCAAAATCTTGAATAACATCGCAGTCGAAGGAAGAACAAATACAAAATAAGTTGCAACATTTACCTCGTCTAGACTACTAATTATATGGCTAATATTAATTTCAATATTCCCATTATAAAAGAAAATGTCTGGCTGCGGTAACGTTACCCCAGCAGGAAATGTTTTTGTGGAATAACTCATAATCTCTATGTGCAACAAATTTAAAAATGTGCGCAACAATTACAGAATCTGGACAACTAATTGCCTGTAACATTTAAATTACTATTTTCGTCATTATTTTGCTGGGGTAACGCACACTATTTCCTTTTAATTTTAGAGCAATCGTCAAAAGAAGTATTCAAGTATCTTAAAGCAGACAAAAAAACTAAGCTAAAATGAAGTATCTCGCTATGACAAAGTTAAAAACAAGCATCATACTTGACAAACGCCACATACTTGATTTATGATTTGGGTTGGCAACTTACTTGTTTTTAGTTTTGTATCAATATACAAATCAATCACATATAATATTAATTACTGTAAACCTTGAAATCACATGTATGATTTTTAAGTAATTTTTTCAAGCCCAGCTAACTCCCAAAAATGTATGTCCGTGGTATCCAGTAGTAAACGGTTTTTAAACCGACTTCAAAAAGGAGCAGGTTCTCAATTCGGTTGGTTTTTTTTTTTATGTATGTACATCGATTACTCCGAGATTTATGATCCGATTTACGTGATTCTTCTTTAGTTTGATGCAGAATTGTTGCCATTTGGTCCCAGTAGTTTTCATTTTATGATTTATTTTTTATTTTTTATATATTTATTTTTATGTTTGACCATGCATAACTTTTTTCAGTGTAGTCCGATTTCGATGATTCTTTTTTTATTTGATAGTGTATACCTCAAATTTAGTCCCATAAATTTCAAGAAAATATTTCACTCCTAAGGGTTTAAAATTACGGGATGACAGTTTTTTTTAGTGTCGCCGTCTCGTAATTAATTTCTATGATGAGAAGTAGGCACTAAAAACCGAAAAAACAATTTTAATAAAAAAGACAACCGCCTTCAAAAAGTATAAAATAACTTTCAATTCGCAAGTCGGTGGCAATACAAAACAACAAGCAAAACCAAAGCCGCCGACTTGCGAATTGAAAGTTATTTTAGACTTTTTCAAGGCGGTTGTCTTTTTTATTAAATTTTTTTCATTAACCGAATGAGTTTCCTTATGGAATCCTGTGGGGCTTTCTGCCACTCTTCGGGTAAAACAGTTTTCAGGTCTTCTATCGACGTCGGAGCGGGACATCTTCCTCGTGCCTGCCTTTTCAGGTAGTCAATCATATATTCATTCGGATTGAAGTCAGGACTGAGGGCTGGCCAGTCTTGTGTTGGAAGAAGTCGGGTTCTTCCAGGTATTGTCTCTAGTCACTGCAGCGGGGGCAACAGACATTATCCTACGTTTATTAGCGAAGATTTCCATCAGAACATGGCCTAGCAGAATGTCGTTGATGTATCTTTCTGCAGTTAGCCCGCCTCCCCGACCCACCAGGTACGAAGATCAGCTCCGTTTTTGCTTCAATAAGAATCTCCGTCCACAAAGTACAAGACCTACCCCCGTAAGCCACTGTTTCCGCAAAACAGCATTGTGCGACATCGCTCCCCCTTTTTTCTATAGTCTCTCCGTCCACCATGCAGGCACATCCTGGTTTTGATCGGAAACAGGACTTGGTTTCATTGCTCCATATCCTCAATCCCTGAATCAGGGCTTATGGGTGGGCTGAAGACAATTTGGGTCCCGTGGCTGGCTTTGTGGGGGTCAAGTTCGCTTTTTTGAGTCTTCGCCTCACTGTTCACTCGCTGACAGCCCTCCTTCGAACTTCTCTGAGCTGCTGCCGGACGTCCATGCCGGTCAGGTGTCGATTTCGGAGAGCAGAGGGGACATTCAATCGGTCATCTCTCACTGTTGTATATCGCTGTCGTCTAGATCTTGGTTTCCGGACTAAATTTCCTGTCTCCCTGAAACTCTTGTATACCTTCTAGCAAAAGACTGGCTCAGATGAAGTTGTCCAGTACCGTACTTTCTGCATCCATCGCCTTCCTACAGTCCTCACCAAGATCGCCAGTCCTTGTGAGGTCCTATCTAACCTGCCGTTTAAGTTTGTTGTAGTTAAAAGTTACCCAAGTTAAATTCAAGTAAGTCGTAAGTTACTTGTTTTTAGTTTTTCCCAGCGCCTTAAACAAAACCAAGTAAGTTAGTTGCTTGTTTTATGCTTAGTAAAACTAACTGCAAACTTATTGTAAAACTAAGCTAAAACCAATTTCCACTTGCATTAATTAAATGGGGGGGTTTGGGATGCGAACAACGCTAAATTATATTAAAATAATAATAATAAAAAATAATAAAATGTTTATTGATTCAAATTAATATACACAGACACATTTTAAAAAACAGGTGCTAAGAATACAATACAATAAGCATAGAGGAAGAAAAAAAAAAAAACATAGCTTGTGTACAGAGGATTTAGGTCTACAAAACGAAAGTCTATGCATACAAAAAAATATGAGCCCTGTCTCTTAAACTAGGAGACCTGTATCTTAAGAGACAGTGATCAGCCAAAATATTAATTTATAAAATTGAGATCACATGAGTGAAAGTGTGACGATCTTTGATCTATAAATGAAATTTTAATATTAATGTTAGCATTACGATGTGCATGAATGTGTATATGTAAAGGGAGAAGAAGATGTGTATATGTAAGAGTGTGTGTGAGAATGAGGGAGGGTGTGTGAGTGTGTGTGAGGGTGATGAAGGGTGTGTGTGAGAGGGGGGGGGGGGGGGGGTGTGTGGGTAAGTTTGTGTTTGTTTTGATGGGGTTAGTTATGTCAAGCGATGTATGATGATAGTAAGGACTCTGTTTTAGTATAGTCCTGCTGTATGAGCCAGTCAGTGGTTTTTGATTTGACATTAAATTTATTAAGGTCTATTATGTCTAGTTCTTTCTGAATTCTTTTGAAAACATGATGGCTTAAGACGTAAAATTGGTGTCTTGCAAAAGAGGTTTTGTACTGTACACCTGGGGGAACATATGTGCGCTTACTTGGATCAGATGGAGATAATCGAGCATGTACCCTCAGGACCGATTGTAGAATAAAAAGCTGCCGCACCGTCAACACCCTGCAATCAGCGTAGAGCTGCGCCGTAGGGTATCTGTATGGTTTCCTTAGCATAACTTTAAGTACAGCCCTTTGAGACCTTTCTGCTCTCAGAAGATAGGTCTTTGCTGCTCCACCCCATGCCGTTATACAGTATCCAATAACTGATTGGCATAAAGTAAAGTACACCATTTTTAGAATGTCGATACTGGCGGATTCTCGGAGAGATTTAAAGATATGAATGAGACGAAGTGTTCGGGAGGTTAATACGTCAAGTTGTTTGTCCCATTTTAGTCCATCATCTATGTGCACACCCAAATATTTGACACTGTCTGCTCTAGCAATGGAAGTGCATGTACATGATATTAGCTGGTTCTGGCATGAATGAGCCGTTATTGTGAAGCTACTTGTGGGTTTGGAGTTGGACCGGATCGCAAAAGGTATGTAATATGTTTTTTTTAGGTTTAATGTCAACAAATTTAGGTCGAGCCAGTTCATAATTGTAGACATCGCTGATTCCGCCTTTTGTTTCACATCTTCCCAGGAGGGCCCATCAACCAAAATCGCTGTATCATCTGCATATGCATAGATTTTACAAGCTGGTAATGACATTCTGCAAAGGTCATCTATGTAGATTTGAAAGAGGGAGGGGCCTAGAATGCTCCCCTGGGGAACACCGTACAACACAACTTCTTCATCACTGTAGCTAGAGCCAATCTTTACCAGCTGGGTGCGATTCCTGAGGTAGTCTTTGAAGATTTCCAAAGCCATGCCACGTACACCTATAAACTCCAGCTTGGAAATCAGTCTGGGGACAGAAACTGTGTCGAAGGCCTTTGACAGGTCCAAAAATATACCAAGGCATTTTATTCTACGGTCTAGAGTCTTAGCAATAGATTGAGTTAGATCCAGTACTGCATCTTCAGTGGAGACTCCAGGCCGGAAGCCGTACTGATTGTCCGCTATGATATTATATTTATCAAGAAAGCTTCTAAGATTTTTATTAAGAATCTTCTCGAGGATTTTTGAGAGTGACGACAGGACTGAAATAGGCCTATAGTTATCGACACAGCTTCTGTTCCCGCCCTTAAAGACTGGGTGAACCACAGCTCTCTTCAGGGAATCTGGAAAAACTCCTGTCTCGATGCAGAGATTGCAGATGTATGTTATCGGCGGCACAAGGATATGACGACACATCTTAAGAAGCGAAGAAGATATTCCATCCCATCCTACAGCACAGTCATGACGCATCTGCAGTATGATGGTATCAATGTCACATTCATCAACTTTTTGTATTGCAAGTGAGTTGGCAGGCGGAATCAGAGTCTTGGTACTTCTAACTCCAGTGCTCTCGCGGTTTAAAGGCGCTTTAAGAGGGTCGTTGATTATTTTAGCAGCCATATTTTCACCTATATTGCTGAAGAAAGAGCAGACATTGTTGAGGGAAGATTGAGGACTGTCGCATGTTTTAAGCAGTTCATCAGGACTAGAGAATATTTTGCCCGTATGGGTTATTTCCTTTATTGTTTTCCACAAGGCTTTAGGATTTTTCCTAGATTTTTCAAGCTCACTCTTCTCATAATTCCTCTTTAATTTACGCAGTAGCATGTTGCAGTAGTTCCTATAACGTGTATAGGTTACACGTAGTATTAAATTGTTCGGTGACTTCTTGGACTTTACGTGAAGCTTATCCCGGTGCTTGATGCATTTTAGGAGTCCTGGGGTTATCCAGGGCTTTATCGTTCTTTGTTTTCTAGGAACATTGATGTGTTTTGTATGTTTAGTTATTGCTGTTGATATCTTTGAAATTAGTGTATTGGTAGCAGTATTTGCATCTCTATCATTGTAGATATCCGATAAGTCTGTTTTTTCCAGCTCTGTCTTAATGGCGTCGTGGTTTAATCGCGATATAGTGAAACTTTTGTTCCTTGTCGGGTTTGTATTTGAGATCGATAGAATAATCGGTTTGTGGTCAGTAATATGCGACTCCAATACCAAAGTGGTGGCCTGTGACTTTGTTTTTAACAAGATGTGATCTAGGCAGTTTTCCATTCTAGTTGGTAAGAGGTGGGTTGGTACTAGTCCATGAGACGCGTTTAGAATTAGATATTCTAGTGCACGATCATTCCTATTGCCTAGTTTTATATCGATGTTCAAATCACCCACCGTTGAGATATTGGGTATATTTGATATTTCATCATAAATGTTATTTAAACTAGAGAAAAAGCCATCGAAGTTATCTTTGGTATTATTCGATGGAGAGCGATATATTGCTACTACCGCGAGCTTATTATCAATTTTACATATAAGACTATTTGCATACATAATGTTAGGTTCCCATACCTTGATATTTAGCCCAATTTTGGTGTAGATTATGACTCCATCGTTTTGATTTGTAATGTTTTTTGTTGAGTGCGACTGGTATCCGTTTAGAGCTGGTAAGTTAATCACTTTACTCAGCCAACACTCAGTCAAAACAATCAGATCAACATCTATTTTAATTGAACACATCAGCGCTAAAAGGTTGTCATAATTTTTATTAACGCTACGAATATTTACGTGCAATAATTTTAGACTACTATCAGCTGTATTTATATATTTAATACACTCATGGGGGTCACAGGAGAAAGAGTTTGCAAGATTAACATTATCGAGGTCCTGGTTTATATTATTTATGTTAGCCATTTAAAGTATTTAATAACGAACAAAAAGAGAAACATTGAGAGTGATAGTCTTGGTATTAGATAATAACCACATCGCTTTTCTGTGATTAATGTTTGTTTTTTTGTAAATTTGTAGTGTGTATGTTGAGTTTGTTCTATTTGTGATGTGTTGATTAGTGTATAAATTATAACATGATGTGAGGTTTGTAGCCGAAGTTAACAGGATAAATAAACATAGATGCAGGTACAATAAATAGCCCAAGGGTTCCAAGCAATGACCGGGCGAAGGTTCAGCTAGTCACTTGCTGGTGAGCTCATGAAGACATTTCTCTGAACTTATCAACAACTGTTTATCGCCTGTCTGCTTGCGAAGGAAAATGTTACCATTACTCACCCAACAGAAAGAATAGGCATTTTTCTTCGCAAATTCTCGCGCTAAATAAAACAGCTTTTTAGAGACAGAGGACAGCTGCTCAGCAACATATACCGCCTGCCGTTTCCCCGGTATACCAATCAGCTCGGTGTTTAATTTGTTCTCTTTTGATTCTTTATTGTTATAAGTACGAACTGCAGATAATATATTTTGTTTTGTTTGGACTGTTGTAAATTCAGCAATGATTGCGCGTGTGGTGGGCGGCATCGTACCCTTAGTATGTTTGCCCGGGAGGCGATATATGTCACGGACCTCGGTTTCGGATATTGACATTCCAGCTACTTTGCCTATGTTGCAGACTGTCTTGATTAGGCCGCTCGTGGTCTCGTCATCAGTTTGTGGAACATTCCTTATTTCAATTCCCGAAGACCTTGACTTATATTGAAGATCGATGATTTTCCTCTCGAGATCCTCTATATAGCCACGCTGTTCCTGCCGCTCCTTCTTAAGCTCTTCCACCTCTTTTTTTAAGTCTTCAAATTTTTCATTCATGAAGGACATCGATTTCTCAATTTCTGCACTGGTTTTGCAAATTTCGGCGTTAGACGCTTGAATTTTTACGTTTTGGGCCTTAATCTCACTTATGTCGGTAACTAATTTTGACATGAAAGCAGTTTGATCTTCTAGCATCTTGGTGATGCGGGCGTCTTGGTCTCTTTTCCAACTCGCAAGTAATTCCTCCACATTCAGGCCTCGAGGCGAGTCTTCGGGTCTTGGCCGTTTGTTTCTATTGGTGACATAGTCACTTTTCTCAATCGCCGAGCTGATGTCAGGTTCCGACTGAGTATGTGCCACAGCACTGATTGGAGTTTTAGGTGGAGTTCGCTGGAGACTAGTCATCCCGAAAATAACAAAATTTGCCTCACTTATCTGTAGTTGGATCTCTGCCTACCCTTTGGGGATCCCAGGCGTGAAGTATATTATATTCAGTGCGGTCTCTAACCTCTTTACGCGCACTTGTCCGCATGAACCATTAGCGACGTGCTTCACAGTACAATAGTCAGAAGCAGCTGGCGTAGCCGATACCTGTTTCGTAGAGGGCCCGTAGCAAGTCGTAGCACAGGTCGGTGACGTCGCCACGCGTAGCACTCGTAGCACACGTAGCAACGGTCAATTTCGCACGTCACAGCAACTTACTCCGTGGCGCAATGGGAGAGCGACCGGGTCGCCGCGCCGCATCCAACCGCCGTGTCGCGAGTTCAAACCCGGCGAATCCCAATTACTTTAAGACTTAGGAATTATTAGAAATATTTATATCCCTTTCTAGAACCGCCCAGTGGGAGGCAACAACACGTAACAACTCAACGCGTGTGACAAGGAATCGCAAATCACTTCAACCGACCAATCACGGAATTTCGAAACACAAAAAACTACGGAGAACCGACACACGTCCACTCGCTCAAGAGTCCAATGGCCGAATCCTTTATTATCTATAATAAAACAAAAAATTACATCGTTCTGACTATAAACATAGGAGATAATCAAACTTAAAGCAAAAAAACGTTTTTTCGCTCCCCTGTAAAATTTGCCAAAATCGACTTACTTGAATTTAGCTTAATGCAGCCGATATATCTATGATGTGTTATTAAAATAGAGTCCAGTGGTGTACCTACATTTTTACCAGATGTTTTACACCTGGTACCGCATGAAAGAAATATAATTTCATCACAGTGCGAAACCAGGTCGAAGTCTCCTGGTATCCCGCGCACCTTATACCGCATCCCGCGCTAGCTTCGCGCGGTCAGTGTTGGATCACATTTGATATTAAACGCACGTGTTAATATGGCGTTAAGACCGACAAAAAGGTGCCGTAAAAAAAAATAATTTAAACTTCGATGTTCATAAAGACAGTGATGCCAATATTAAATCGAATTATACATTGATTTATGAAAGACCGGTGAGTCATCAATACTATTTATTTTATTTTATTAATGATGGGAATAAAATACCAAAGCTAAAATTTCTTGAAAAAAATACCGAAGCTTTGTCAGAAAAGGACTTTGTCAATTATACAGGTAATTTCAACGCAGCCGGAGATAAATGCACACACACATACACGCACACACACACACACACGCACACATACACACACACAAGCAAAATCGTTCATAATAAATTTATCTTTTTAGAACCCGCACCAAAACCAGCTAAATATCATTTAGTAAATGTTATGAAAAACTCCGAACCTATTTATCAAGTCGCCTAGCTGACACAAAAGTCAGAAAAATTATGACTGAATGTGTGGAATGTAAAATACACTTCTGATTGGACTGCTTCAATGAAAAACATTAATGAATTGAATGTAGTTTTTCCGTTTCTCTCACGTTTCCTCTTACATTAAAACTTAATGATAGTATCGATATTTTTATTTCTCATCCCTAAAATATGCTCAAAACTTCCCTTATTCAGTGCGGTACAGGGTGCATAAGACCCTGTATTTTTTATTATAGCTATAATTTTTAAATAAAACAACCTGTTGACGTATGCCTTCAGGTTCGTGTCAATAAATTCATTATTGTTAATATTCAAACACAAAAAATCATATATATTTTTACACGAAGCCAAAAAAAGGATTTTAGCTTCTTAAAAGTTACAGGGTTTAATATAATAATAATAATAATGATAGTCTGTGCGATTATGGATGAAGTTATGATGACGAACAACTACCGGAGGTATATTGTGAAGGACGGCACGGTTGACATTTGTCGGGCATGCCACCGGCCGGGTGAATCAATCCGACACATTATCTCTGGGTGCTCTCGTCTAGCTAACGGAGACTACTTGCATAGACACAACCTTGTAGCTAGGATTATCCACCAGCAACTTGCTCTAAAGTACAGGCTTGTGGAGTCGGAAGTACCGTACTACAGGTATGTGCCCGACTCAGTTCTCGAAAATGGCAATATCACGTTGTATTGGGATCGATCTATCATCACTGACAGGACTATTATTGCCAATAAACCTGATATAGTGGTGATAGATCGATTAGAGCGTCGCGCAATGATTGTTGATATAGCGGTTCCGCATGACGAGAACCTCGTGAAAACCGAGAAAGATAAACAAATTAAGTATCTTGACTTGGCTCGCGAGGTTGTCGACATGTGGGATGTGAATACAGCAGTCATTGTGCCGATAGTCGTTACGGCCAATGGACTCATTTCTAAGAGCCTCGACCAACACCTAAGGAGGCTCTCGTTAGGCAGCTGGATCAAGGGCTGGATACAGAAAGCGGTACTCCTGGACACGGCGCGTATAGTCAGGAGATTCCTCTCTCAGGAGCCCTGACCACCGGTAGCTTGGACCCTATTCCCGATACCGGTGGGCTACTATTTTTTTATATTTTTAAATGTTTTTATTTATTTTTGTACTAATATTTAAAAATATAATGAAATGTGTAAATAAAATAATAATAATAATAATAATATGTGGGGACATTTTCACACACGGCCATCTGACCCCAAACTAGGGAGACCCTGTACTATGGGTGTCAGACAGCTGACAGGGCTGGCAGGGTGACAGTTTTTTTTTGTAAATACATACATATATAGCTAACAACACCCAGACACAAGGCAAACACAAGTGCTCGTCACACAAATGTTTACCCTGGGTAGGAATCGAACCCGCAACATGCTGGGCAGCAGTCGATCGCTTAGCCACTGCGCCAACCGTGTCGTCAATATGCCCTGTACTGACACAATGATAGTTTTATGACCAGGTGTATAACACCTTGTACTGCAGGAATGGAAAGAATAGAAAAATCACTGCCGCAGGGAACGTGATGTAGACTCAACTCTTGAGTACACTTGCACCAGATAGAGTTATTTTTTTAACTCCAAGTTAGTTACTAACACGAGCCTATTTGTATGACGTGTAATTTAACCTCGTTTTAGCAACCAGCTCTGTGTTAAGTTTTGGTACAACTGAGCCTTATAAGAGCATCTCAAGCGTGCAAAATAAATATTCGCAGTTTAGTAGAGAGATAAATATCTTTGCCTGTATACGAAACTCTTTGTTGTAATAGGTACTCCGCACTTGTTCTAATATTTAGGATAATAAATAAAACAAGGAATCGGATATGCTCGGCGATATAGTTTCGAATATTTTTTGGCCTTAGCGTCTTTGATCTGTAGCGTCAACTTACAAAAATAATTGAGTAAGGGTCAGCGAAATAGAGCAGCAATATGCTCAACTAGATTTAATTAATTAATTAACACATATCGCGAAATATAATTCCGCGTGGCATTTATAATATAGCACGAAATCACGCAGTTTTTAAGTCTATTACTTTTCTAATTTTAGTTCAATTTTAATTATTTTCGAATCGATGGTTTTCCTTTTTTTGTTAGACTACTTGGGCCCAGTAGGTAGCCACATTTATAGCAGCATTAGTGGCGTTTTTATGTTCAAAGTTCAATTTTAATTAAAAACTGAAAACTACTAAAGCGAAGTAAAGCAGTAACAAAAGTAAACAGTTCTTAGTCACCTACTCAGAAAAGTACCTATTTATCTTGCATAGGTAGGCACTGCGGCCTTGACAATACTCTCAATGTTGTTAATAGTTAAGGAAAAGACCGAGATAGTGCCAACACAAGTATTATCAATTACCTACTGGGAATGTCTCACTTACAACCTTGTTTTGGGAAAAAAAAAAAAACATTTTCATTTTCACTGGCCAAGCATAGAAATCGATTAATCAAACGTGTACGGTGCTGACTATAATCCACGTAAAGCGATGACGACAAAAACGGCAGATATAAAAACTCCTCATAAATAAAGCCGAGCGGAAGAAACATGCGAAAGCCACATAATTGTATAATTCCTGTTACCAAAGAGCAGAAAATCCGAGACAGCCGAGATTACAACCGTTAACCAACTGATCCCGGAACGGAAGAAAACAGAATGTCTCGCGACTTGGATAATGTTAAATTTATTGCAGCGCTAAAATGTTTACGAATATCGCGCGGAAACGAAACGCCCCGAGGACGGCGAGCTCTACTCACCCTTGTAAACACGTTTTATTGGCTTTATAATATGTTTTACGCGTGACGTTTTACAAACGATCCCCGAGGAGCGTCGAATTATTTTTACGGCACGTACTCGTACACCGCGCGAAAACACCGGAAAATTCAGTACACGAGGGATTTTGTAATTACACCTTTTAAACAAACAGTTTTTGTTCCAATGATACGCCACGAAAACAGAATATGGGATTTCCAACATTTTAATTGTGCCAGCGAGCGGTTGAGTGTTCAAAATATTCTCGTAAAGAACTCTTTGTCAGAATGAATGATTAGTTTTTTCGACGATTCGGCCCCTTGCCAGACATGGGTGCTAATTTGTGAAATCACAGAGTGAAATATGTGTTGTATAGAGTGTGGAATGCGGCGCACTGGAACAATTGCACGCCCTAATACCAGTCAACCGCTTGATGAAGGTCCAGCCGCACCCCCCGCGTGCCCCTCTCGCGCCACTTCCTGTCAGCCGAACGTATACGCAAACTGGTACATACCTACATGCTAGTCTTGGGCAGATCGTACTTATGTAAAGTGATGAAACCCTGACAAAATATTCACGTACCCTGACGAAACATTCACATAAAAGTATGTTTTTAGTGTTCATCTACGGATACAAACAATAGAGGGATCACATAAACTGAAAGGTTATGAAGAAAGTTTAAAAACTAACTACATTTTTACCAATGTCATAGTTAGTAACTTACAGTCTGGAAGACAGCCAACATTTTTCGCATATTATTACAGTTCTAAATAGTAGGACATTTCCCAAAATATATCTAAAGTAACACTACACTATATTAAAGTACTTATACATATACAGTTTTCGGAACAACTCGGAGGAGAAGAGCCAATATTAGAGGTAAAAACCTGTTTATATAAATGCAAAACAGATCGGCAGCTTGTCAGATCGGCTCAGTGCAGATCCTACTGATCGAATATGGATTTAGAGTCGTCCCCATTTCGTCCGCTCAGCGACGCACCCTCCTGCCCTGCCAACGCAGTCGGACACCCGAAAAATAATCTTTCGACGTCTTACACAACCGCGACAAATGTTTGACTGTGAATGTTATTGACATTTCGTTATTGGCATTTCGAAATATTCCGTAATCTTAATTTCAGGTAGGTAATGTTATTATCGCGTTCGCTAGTTTGAGGAAAATACTCAATTTATTTCGACTTTCGAAAATATTACTCACTTGGAATATTGTCTGTGGTGTTTGTTATATTTCATAAGTCTTTTTCCGTTCCAGAATTCCCAAATAGGCATATATTGGTAGGTATCTAAATCACAAATATTTAAGTCGCATAGAAGTTAATTTTAACAACAACGAGAACGTACAAAAAATCTCGGTAACCAAAACGTCTTGGTCGATTTCCTTATCATTCGATATAGGTACGTATTAGCGTTGAATGCGAATTTCCTTTCAATACGGCCGTACCTTCGTCCCCGGCTGCGGCTGAATCCAATCGGAGGGATATTAAAACTTTCCGCCCGCTGTGCTCCGGCCCTTTGTACTGGAGAGCGCCTGCGAGTCCGACTCGCCGCCGACGACCGATCTCCTCTACTTATTTCTTAAAAATGTAATGTACTAATTTGACTTTACAGATGTATATAAATGTAAAAGTGCCCATACTATTTATTTCCTGTCGAGAACGTTGCTTTTTTAATGTGCAAATATTAAAATTAGATATATAAGTTATAAGTAATATGTTAATGGGAATTTAATTATTTGTTTTTCCTAAAAAAACAGCTTTTAGAACTGGAATACATTTCTTTTTATATTGTTTCTTAATTTGCCGCAGTGAAGCAATGTGTTCCTTATTCAGCCTGCAGCGCATAAATAATTAAGAAAGTGTTTGACGCAGCCCGCCTCGACTTTTCCCTTCCGAGTACTAATTAGAACTTTTTATTCATTTCTTAAATTCAAATATGTATAAAGATAAGCAATAATGCCTACGGCAAGCGTAAACTTATTTAAATTATATGTTTTGTTTTAAAGAAAGGGGACTTGTGGTCCCAGTGATCGGAGAGATATATATATATCCAGGCCATCTTCGAGAATTTTGATTACTCGAATCAATATATTACAAGAAAATCGCCAATCAAAACTCTTACGTTATATAAATTTCGCTAACCAAAAGCATTTCCGTCAAAACACAAGTTATAAAGTGAATGATTAGTTTTGTAGATAGTCACATTGCTTTTAGAACTATCTCAAATCCAGACGTTGCACACATTAACTAGTTTTGCGCGAACGAAGTCTGCCTCTTAATTTGTATTCGGCCCTCGGACCGCCGCGCTGGGAGGAGCGGCGTGTGCTCCTTTTGTAGCTTCAGAAACCAATTTGTATACCAGTAAGAAAATTAAAAACTTTCGGATGTTTTCGCAGTTACCTTCTTAACGCAATAAAATCTTTTTAACCAACTTGAAAAGAGTATTAGCAATTGGATGTGGACGTACGTGTCTACCCTTCAGATCGTCGGCTCTAAGTAAATTTAATAGGGCTGTTGATGGAATTTAGTTACATCACCTCAAATAAGTTATTTCGTAATGTGTAAATGTTTCGTATGTGAATTTATTTAGGATCAAATTGACCTTATGCGGTTCACGTTAATAATAATTAAGACTTTACACAAAGAAATTAACATTTATAACATATCTAAAGCCAAAGAATTTCGGAATTAAACAGAAAGTGACATTAAGACAGATGTTAAGAGCCGGAACAATAATTAAGAGGCTGTCGGTTTGAAACCGCGTCGTCGTCGGCGAGATTTAATTAGTGAGCGAACAATCCACGGAGGGCGTGGGAGGCGCGACCTGACTCTTGTACTTTTGGACGCCGCACCGAGGCGCACCGTGCCGCACCGTGACACACCGTGTGGAATAGGGATGTACCGTGAACCCTCCTGTACCACTTAACACTTATAGTCACAAACATCTTATAACCAAATTCAAATCTATATAAAAATCTTTTCACAAAGATGAACTTTTGACTATTTTGAAGTAAAGAGCATTTTAAACTTTGTAATGAGCAATCATGATTTAGATCTTTAAGTTTCTATCTGTAAACTGTTCAGAAAGAAGAAAATGAAGTCCTTAATCTGTTGAATCTCAACGGCAAATCGGTCTGGAAAAGGGTGACAGTGTAAAGGTCAACCCTTGAGGGATGGCTCTTCACAGTCTCGATTTTCAAATAAAGATCCAATACGATTCCTAGACCCGTATTTATAAAACGCGATTGTGTTTATTTTGAAGCGGAGAATATTTTTTAGTAGTTTTTAGGGTTCCGTACCTCAAAAGGAAAAAACGGAACCCTTTGTTGTCCGTCTGTCTGTCTGTCTATCTGTCAAGACCCTTTATCTCGAGAACGCGTGGAGGTATCGAGTTGAAATTAAAACCATATACCCAAATTTACGGCCCCTTTATGCTGTAAAAAAAATCAACCCTCTATGTTAACGTGAAAAAAAGATACGGCCGTTTATGTCGCAAAAAACGCATTCATAATATTAAGTAGATTAAAGTATGGATTAGTATAGAAGTATGGATATGTACCTACAAATATGTACGGAACCCTCGGTGGGCGAGTCCGACTCGCACTTGTCCGGTTTTTTATTTATTTTTAAGGATTTGTCTAAATATAGCTATAATAGCAATTATTAGTTGATCAAGCCAAAACAGGTTATTAATAAGGGCCAAGAACAAATAAGGTATGTTACCTCATAGTAAGTACTTGCCTTCGCTATAAAATTACACTGTCATGAATATACACACGCTTGTCTTGTGCTTTTCTCTAGAACTCGCCTTGTTAGTGGACTCGATACAACCGCGGTTATGAAAGAAATCGTATTGGAAGCTTGTCTTATTAAAATGTGATATGTTTCACAAAAAGAGTCCGATAATACGACACGTCTGGGACTACTGGCAAATCCGATTTCCCTATCTCCCCATATTTGTATTCGAAACCCGATCCATCTAATATTTCCTTCCAACTCCGCCGACGCTATCTGCGTTCCTTCCTGACACTGAATCTAATCGGAATAGATATTAAAACTTTCCTTACAACTGACTCGTTCTTTCGATTATATTGAAGAAATTGAGAAATTACATGAACCTGTTCCTAGCTATTTTCTTTAGGTACTTTAATTTTGAAGAACCTGTACATCGTGGAACCTGATGACTCAAAGAGGGTTTACTTTATTTTATGTTAATGGATTAGCTAGTATCCGTAGACCAAATAGAAAAATACGAAGCCGTTTAAAGATACTTTTGTCAAATAAACACTCAAAGGACGAGGTTTTGATTAAGTGAAGCGTCCGAGCTTAGAAATGCGAGGCGGGCAGGCAGACAATATTCCGTGTCTGTTCCCAGTGCGCTGCGGTGGCTTAGCTTTGTGGGACTCTTCGAGAGGAACTGATAAAAAAATGCTACTTTGATTTACTGATTTATGTAAAACAGTGTCAATGTTGACTGTGTACAGACATGAATGAATATTTATTATAAGGGAGTAATCCTACTTATATATATATATATATATATATATATTTATATATTATATTATAAATGTGATAGTTTGTGAAGATGTTTGGATGTTTGTTACTCAATCACGCGTAAACCGTTGAACAGATTTGGACGAAGTTTGGCACATGGATAGACCATTTCTTGGATTAACACATAGGATACTTTTTATCCCGGTAATGGATAACAGTTCTCTATACGCGGGCGAAGCCGCGGGCAGAAGCTAGTGGAAAGTAAATACATTTCCATTAGTTCGTAACCAATAGTTAATCTACAAAACACTACGAATCCATCCATTCGTGTACAAGTACTGTGATCACCAATCTGCCTGTCAAGCATGTTGATCATGACAATATCACTTCAGGATTATTCGTTGTAGCAGACTGCTGGAGCTCCCGGCAGTGGGACGAGGTGCAGCCACGAATATTTACGGACAAATATGTTATAATGAAAGTACTGCAATTAATTGCGTGCTTTTTTCATATGTATTATTGTATTTTATTCTTGTTTCAATTTTTTTGGCAATATTTTTATAATACTTGACCGAACTATACAGTTCTTCTAAATACATGAGAAAGTTGCTACATATTTTAGTATGTATCTGACCGACTCTCTGACAAGTCAAAAGTGCCTGTAAATGGTTTAATTTAAATAAATACTTTGACTTTGACTTTGATTTAGATAGGTATGACATAAAAAATGATTGAACATCAGATAATATTATTAATATTTCATAATAAGTTAATTATTTCTAAGTTAATCGGTTTATCGAAACTAATTACTATTGTTTTGGTTAAGAATATGCACACTATCTGAATCAGCCCGATAGGTCAACTACAGATACACACATAAAAGTGTCGACAACACAGAAAGTTGCTAAGTGCTTCCATCGGCGTGTATCCCGTCTTATCTAATTTATTTAACTGTTAGCGGAGCCACATCGAAAACAAGTTTCTTATAAGAACATCACTACGGAAGCTCATACGCATACAGAAATCTAAGCTTAGCAAATCTAATCACAACTTTATAAAAACACCACGAATTCTAATGCAAAATGTAATCTCTGTCCCCTATTCAATTTTTCAATACATTTTATTTTAGCTGTTTTTATGCCAAAATGTCGATAACGTGTAATTTCAAGCAAGGAAGTACCACTAGCCACCCTCTCCGCCACAAATTCCGACCGCAGGTTTTTTTATCCGGTCTTCTTTCAACCGGGCCCCTCTCCTTTTTGTAATCTTCCTGCCCTTTCAAAACAAGTTCGCAAAAATTACAAGACTGTAAACCCGGATTAGCACAGACATTGAACTTAGCACGTACCTACATATAATGCGCAGTCTATACCTACGATCGCAAAGTCTTCAGAAAGTACAAAATATTTGCGATGATACACAAAGAAAGAGCAAAGTGAATATCAATGAGAGTCATACATAAAAGAAAGTAAAATAAATTATTTTAATCTAAGCAAAAAGAGATAGGTATCGTAAGTTATGTGTTGTAGAGTAGTGAGCAGCATAAAATATGTATCAAAAGAATCCCGACTTCGCTCGACTGGCCGCGTAGCCTGGGTAGCTCGAGTAGCTCGGGTGGCTCGGGTGGCTCGGGTGGCCGAGTCTCAGGAGATACCGCGATGACGGCTTCGCTACGCTCCCCACTACTTAACACCTTTGAACAACGATTCAAAGGTGTTAAGTAGTTTTAACAAATGTAAGCGCAGTGGTCCTCGGGAGAAAAATGAGATTAAATGCATAATTATAATGTATAGAACAAAAGCAAAAGTAGGTAAGCCAGTTCAAAAAGTTAATATCACTATATGGAATATATTTAAACCGTATATTTCGGTGTTTACCATACATTTTTCGGGGTTTATGTTTAGCATTACTTTGCTCCGCGTGTAATGGGTATAAAATGCATTGAACATCTTTCAATTTCGTATTTCATTCGACCTTAATTACTTTTAACTAAGAACTTGCTAATCGCTTTAAGAGCGCGTTCACAGTATGAACGCGCTGTTTTATTTTGGCGTGTCACGCTTTGTTCTCTCCTCAGGTATTTCAGAATTTATAATTATGCCTAGCGCTCAAATAGTGAACGCGTCGCCTATGCGGCGAGACATGCTGTTCTTATTGGTTCGTCCCAACAACCTATCGTGAAAATATAACAAAACTGAGATAATTAAATGACTGCTTTTATTTATGTCTAAGAAAAAAAAACTTATTTTAGATTTATTTAGAAACTTATCCTTCACCAGGCACGCCTGCCTTTAGTCAACATTCCCGCTAACGTGCTATGAAAAAACGTAGAATAACATTTTCAAGTAAAAATACAAAAATGATATGATTCAAAAAATCATAAAAAGTGTGCAGCACCTTTAATATCTACATGTTTTACGTGTGCATTAGTTGGACACGCGTATAAAAGTAATTGGAACGGTGTGTACGATTTTGTTTCAATTTAAAGGTTGAGAGGCGGAAAAACGGTGCACCGGAGCGGGTGAACGGCCAGTGCTCTTGCTTTGTACGCCAGTGTTTGGCTGAGTGGATCGCCCATGTTTCACCCTGTTCAAACACGTGACAACTGTACCTAAAATAAATTATTCAAGCTCTATTCCTGTCTTCAATTGTTTCGGTACGACAATAACCCGACGAAAATCGGAAACAGCAAGCTTTAGGTACATTTCTATCTGCTTTCCTATCTGTCAATGGACGATAGTTGATGATGCTCTGTTTGATTTAGATTTACTCACAAGGAAGTTAGTGAGTTTAGACTATAAATATTAATTTCTTTCAGCATGAGAGTTAACAAACAATCTAGTAGGTAAACGTACCCAAGATCTTAATAAAATACAGTATATCTAATCAATAAGATCTTAATTAATGGTCAAGCGACTATGTTAATACTCTGATATTTCAAAGTAAGCTCCAATTACAAAGGAAATAATCCTATTAGCTGAAATAATTGCACGATCCCCCTGTATGCATCGCATCGTTATGTCGATACGATCCACCTAGACTGGCCGCGAAGCTATGAATATATTTGTATCGCTACGGACATAACATTTTAATTTAAATCGGAACAAAGTATTTATATGTCGAATATGGATAATGTATCATGTGGTTTATAAAGATGATGCGATATATTATCAAGGTATTTACAATGATTGTTTCATTTTCTGGTCTTTTGTGAACAGTAACTATTATGATTAATTTGTAATTGAATATTGCTTTCTTTCTCAAAATCATTTCCCACTTGCAATACTTTAGTTCTTATTTCAAGTTTACTCACATAAGTAATAGTTGGGTAATTTACAAAAAAGCGGCCAAGTGCGAGTCGGACTCGCCCATGAAGGGTTCCGTAGCAGCAAGTAACATAATATAAAAGTTCTTGTAGTTCGTTGTAACTTTGATAGATGTTTTAATAATAGTGTATTTTTTTAAATTGCGGTTTACGATTTATGACGTATTCAAAAAAACTACTTACTAGATCTCGTTCAAACCAATTTTCGGTGGAAGTTTACATGGTAATGCACATCATAATTTATTTAGTTTTATCATTCTCTTATTTTAGAAATTACAGGGGGGGGGGGGGATATTTTACCACTTTGGAAGTATCTCTCGCGCAAACTATTCAGTTTAGAAAAAAAATATTTTAAAAACCTCAATATCATTTTCGAAGACCTATCCATAGACACCCCACACGTATGGGTTTAATGAAAAAAAAAATTTGAGTTTCACTTCTAAGTATGGGGAACCCCCAAAATTTATTGTTTTTTTTCTATTTTTTTGTGAAAATCTTAATGCGGTTCACAGAATACACTTACCAAGTTTCAACAGTATAAATCTTATAGTTTCGTAAAAAAGTGGCTGTGGCATACGGACGGACAGACAGAAAGACATGACGAATACATAAGGGTTCCGTTTTTTGCCATTTGGCTACGGAACCCTAAAAATAGGTAGTTTTATATCTACCTTCTCTGCTGTAGCCGAATTCTTATTTCAGACTTTGCGATCGATGCTTCTCGTTCAAGGATCAAGTCTGAACTTTTTAATTAGTTTAACGACAGTTACACTCGTCTATATATTTTATAAATTGACTACGACTGCCATAAGTTTGATCGAATCGTTCTACTCACATGTTTACTAATGAAAATAAAACAGGTATAGTACGTCTGTCTTCTTCAAAAGCTTTCGAGAGGAATGAAAGAGGTGTACTCTACTTATTGTCCTACACACACGTTTTGTCAATTTCAGTACTGAGTCCCTTGTGATAGGGACAGACTATCATTATTCATAGGATAGAATACGAATTGTAGATTGGAATATTGCTACATGTACCTTCTAGGAATATTTAATTGAATCTATATTTCTAGATTGCGCGAACGTAAATTATTGTTTTCATCAACATTTTTTCATTACAATCACCAATAGATCAAACAAGCATAACTTTTTCTGAATATATAAAGATTATATTAATAAAATATGGTTTCCTTATATGTAGCAGTTACGTCCAGTTTAAGCTTTTAAAACAGAATCACGTTGTTTTAGATGCAAAAAATGTATAACAAACGAATGTCAATAGTCGGCAATAGAGGTAATTGTTTCGCCCATGAACACACGAGTGGTTCCATAAATGTATGCGTGGTGCTAAGGGCGACCGGTGGTCGCTGTCGGCGTGTCCGCGAATGAATGGCCATTGAAAAGTCATCAGTTATGTAGGGCGTATCGTTGTGCGCCATGTGGCTGGCGCGCCGCGTCCGCTTCTCTGCGTAATTTTTCCACGGGCAATTTTCCGCAATTTCCCAAACAACCATCAGCACCGCTTTGCCCTCACCCTTTATTTAAAACTGTACAAAATGCAAACCTTTAAAACGGACGTATCACAGATTTTGTATGTACAAAACATACAGACTGTCCCGCGGCGACGACGTGATGAATAATTAAATTAATATTTTAGTCTGAAAGAAAAGCCCGTGAATTTGATAATGGAATTACCAGATGTTTTGTTTTTTGACAATAAAGTTAACCATTTGGCTAGTAATTAAATATTACTGGCAAATTAATGCTAAATAGTGATAAATGGGCAGTAGGTATCTACTAACTTGTCTGTTTTTATAAACTTTAATCAAATATACAGAAAAGGTGTCATAAAACTGCGAGGTTTAAAAGGTAGCACTAAAAGTGGTAAAAGCTAAAGCACTCTACAGTGGACTAAAATTCATGCAAATGGAATGAAATGTATTGATGGCACTTTGAAAATATTTTTTGTTTCAAAGTGGGCTGCTTCATAGTCGCACTGCATTATTTATTTCAAACACATATATGGGTGTATAGAAATATGAATATATCTAGGTATTAGCTCTGTCATCCACTAGCAGTAAATCCAATTGCATTTTCATCGGCAGAATTTATACAATGCAATAATTATTTTCTGTTGTTCATATCACACTGAAATTACACTAATGTGTACAGTCAGAACCACACATTTTAGGTACATAATGTTAAAGAATATGCTCCAAATCGTCTGACATTACTCGTTGTCTCACTGGATAAACTTGAGTAGCTACATATATTAGAAGAGTTCGTAACAAAAAGCCCCATAAAAAGTTATGCTCAATTTAGTTTCATCCAAGCCAGTTATAGTTTAGGAAACTGATGCAACATATTGCAAAAGAAAATTAATAAAACCGGAGAAATTGGATGACAGCCTTTTCTAATAACAACACTGAATTTATAAATGCAATATAACTAAATAAAGGATGACATAAATCGATATGAAATTGAAACTCGTCGAATCTGATCTATGGGTGTTCGTAAGACCAACTGCAGGAAAAATTCTGACGACCCAAGTGACTTACGAACAGTCCACCAGACTTTTAGCACTGTTATGCTTTAGGGTTCCGTACGTCCGGATAAAAAACGGACACTTTATAGTATCACTCGTGTGTCCGTCTGTCACATTTATACGTGCGTGTATATGAATTTTGGTTATCCAAACCAAAATTTTGATAAACACGCACGTATTACATATGTAAATCAATGAATTTTTAAAAAAACATTGGGGCAAACGAAGAAATTAAAAAAAGTTTTGCTAACTGTACCGTGTGATGATCACATAAAAGGACGTAAAGTCGGGGAAAAATCTACAAAATCCTCATGGACAGAACGTAACGTGATAAATATTAGAATATTGTGCGTACAAACTTATATTTGCATTTTGAGTTTTCGGGTAAACAAATTTTTTAGATTGTTTGTTTTTGGGTTATTTTGTAAATGCAGTGTTAAATCTTGTATGGTAATACGGAACCCTTCGTGTGCGAGTCCGACTTGCACCCGGCCGGTGTGTCGTTTTCAATATTGATTTGCGTGCTTTTAATCCCTACTAAAAAAATAATTACAAACCTAATTATGTATTAAGCAGAATTCATTACATTCAATGTACCTAACACGAATTGTCATGTAATTAATGTTAATAAATTAATCTACAGTTACAGGAGACAAATTAGACGCAGCCTGCTCGACTAACGACGGACTATTTGGATTAAATGGAGGGTTGATGTTTATGATTTACGGAGGCCTGTGTAATTGTGGCGCCTGGCAGTCGCGGCATGCGCCCACACCGCCACACCATCGCCGCGTCTCCGCGCGACTGCGTCAGTCCGCCCGACACGCGCAAATTAACACTATAATTACAATGCTTTCAACACCAATTAATTATCACTTAGCGAAGCTTTATTAAAAAATGCTCCTCCCAAACACATCCTATTCAAGGCCCCACGCCGCTGTAGGTACTTGCTGTGCTTGTTGTTACAATACGCTTGAACATGGTGTAACATGATGCTACGATATCGCTAATAAAACAAGGTCGACCTGCTCACAATGCGACGTTGTCGGTGTGTTGACTATTCATTAAAGCATCTCGTCGTAAGACAAACAATCCTGTTATGTTATTAGATTTCCTGCATAGTTGGAGCGATTCAGATACAGGCACATAATTATGTGGTTAATTAATTTACAACTTCGCTGCGAAATATACCTGAACTTCGTTAATTAATGTTATAAATTAAATAAGCTGTTCAAATATTCACGTGGTTGATCGTTCGATAAATCACTTAAAACAACGCGAGGAGGCAGATATCCTGTTTGTAAAGACAAGTAGGCGCGTCGTCGCAGAGTATCGAAGGAACTAAGAGACAGCTTGTTTGTCCTCGCAGACTAATTAAAAAGTTTGTTTCTACTACTTCCGAATGGAAGTAGCGACGAAGTAAGCAGGCGTTGATTCAGTAGAGAAATAGATTCAGGGACCGATACGAGAATAGTATTCCTGAAGTTGAGAATATAAAAAGACAACCTGCAAAAATACAAAGTAAAACATAACTTTAATTTCGGAAGTCGGCGGTTATGGTTCAGTTTGTTGTTTTGTATTGCCACCGACTTTAAAGTTATATTTACTTTGTGGTTTTTGAAAGCGTTTGTCTTTGAACCGACTTCAAAAAAAGGAGGTGATTTTCTTTTCTTCTGTTCTTTTTTTTAATGTATGTTACGCAATATCTCCGGGTATTGTTGATCGATGTCAAAAATATTTTAATGGATAGGGTATGCCTCGGGTGTGGTCCCATATATGTTTTCATGAAAACATTTCACCCTAAAGTTGGAAAATTAACTAAGACTTAATTGTATTCATTTTCAACGACTTTATACGCGATATCTGAGGCAATTGTAGATTGATTTCGAAAATTATTTAATAGTGTTGCTGTTTCTTAATGGATTTGGATGATAATAAATAGGTACTAAAAACCAAAAAGAAAACCACTTTAGCACAAATCATATAATTATATAACTTTAATTTCGGGATTCGGTGGCAATACCTATATAACAACAAACAAAACAAAAGCCGCTGACCTCCGAAACTAAAGTCAAATGTGTTCTGTGCTAAAGTTATTTATCACTTTTTAGTTTTTGAAGGCGGTAGTTCTTTATTGTAAATAATATTTTTCGGAAATAAGTTTTCTATTTGTCGCTTTTAAGTGTCTACTACTTATCATCCAAATTATTGAGAACATATAGCTATCGAAAAAAAAAGAAACATTGTAATCGGTTAACAGCGGGTTAAGATACTGACGGGCATATACACATAAAAAAAAGTGTTACAGTTTAGTTTTAAAGTTTTTTTATTTGTGATCACTAGCATAAGCTGATATAATTTGTTAAATTGAACTTTATCAAGAATAATGCTGTGTTGTGTGTTTTCTTTAAATAGAAATACCCTGTTTGAAATTAAAAAAAAAACTATTTTTCATTTTTTATTTAAAAGAAATAGTAATTAATCATAATGAAATTTGATAGAAAAAACAAGACTGTTTAACCAAACTTAAACAACAATTTATTAATAAAAGGTTTATATCTATACTAATATTATAAACCTGAAGAGTTTGTTTGTTTGTTTGTTTGGTTAAACGCGCTAATCTCAGGATATAGTGGTTCGAATTGAAAAAATATTTTTGTGTTGGATAGTCCATTTATCGAGGAATTGGGTTTAAGTCAGGCGAGCCGGCAGGCCAGTCTAACCTTGTGATGTCGTATTCTCGGAGACTAGCATATATTGACCCGTTGAGTTGGCGCATTATCATCGACCAGTACAAATTAGTGCCCGTGGTTTACTCGGGATGGTCTGACAGTATTCCATCAATAGCAACTGATACATGTCTGCTGTCATACGAAGCCTCGATACGGGATCAAAGGCGTTCTAGCTCCAATCATAATACCACCCCAAAAGGACACCGATTTCCCGCCTAGCTGAACTGTTCCAGTGGCAGTTCTTTGCCTTTCACGGTCTCCTGGTCTTCTCCAGACACGAACTCGTTGGTTATCTGGAGGAGTACTGATTCGCGATTCGTTATCGAAGAGACAGTTTTGTCAAATGTTTTCTTCTTCATTTTGCCGAAGCCTAGCCCACTGCAACCTCCGTCATTGACGTTGCCGGGAATTCTGAGGAGCTCGCCAAGACCTCCGTGCTCGTAATCCAGCCTGGTGCAAGCAATTTAACACTGCCAAAATATTTTTTTGTAAAATATAGTAGTAATGTTTTTGAGAAATAAATTTATTTATTATTTTGTTATTATTAATTCCAAATGGTCTGAGTGCTAACTTCAAGCCCAGGGGAGGCCTGAACTTCTGCTTTTATTTTAGTAGCGTTGATGGTTGGCTCACGGGCTGCCAGCAATCTAATATAGCGCTTTTGGGCAGCAGTCAAAACAGTTGGGCGACCACTGCGGGGTCGGTCAGCTAAATAACCCATCCCGTGGTACCTCTACAACGTGGTCACGACACAGGTTTGGGATACAGCAACTCTGCGTGCTATTTTTCTCGTTTCTTCCCGTCGTATACACCACGAGAGAAATAGCACCTTCTTCACTCAAAGTTATTATTCTTGCTCGTAAAGCTTCTGATAATCCTCTTGGCATTTTTAAATCACAACTTTCCACGAAAAAGTATTTTAAATCCGTTAAAATAGACTATACCAGATTTCTGAATGAGCGTAACTTAGGACTGAAAGCCTCTTTATATGGAAATACAATTGAACTGTTTTATTGTTTTATATTTTAAATCTTTATTTTAAATAAAGAATCTGAAAAGTAGAAGACATCATAATAATAATTTACCGTAACAAAAAAGATTTCGATTTTTCAAAGTGATCGCAAACTTGTTTTGATGTGTGTACATACAAAAAATACAGTTGAATTGAGAACCTCCTTTCTTTTAAGTCGTTTTAAAAGGGGATGCGATTTTAAAAATGAGATCATAACGACAGTGATCCAGTCGTGCAAACGCGAGACTCATCGGGCGGTATGAATATGTATGGGCCTGTGGACACGATCCCGCAGATAATGAAATCTGCACACGGAAGCGGATCCGATTAGTCACTACCACAATTAGCAGGTATGGTGTAAAATAAAACTTAAGTGTTAGAAATTAAATCACATGTAGGGACCGCGACGAGAATCAATACAGTTTCTAATTCTATGTATTCATGGCGTTCTTGGAAATGGTTACCATCGTCTTTAAATTTCGTTTCGAATACCTAGCTATTTACCTGTTTAGTTAATCTTGACGAAGATATGAAAGCATGCTTATTAATTCTTAAATGGATGTTAATTGAATGCTAAGTGACACTGATGCGGTAGCTATTTTGACTCTTTCAATTATTAATCAGTCAACTATGGATGTATGAAATGCTTTATTTAGATTAACGCAGGTTATTTTGTTAGTCTTGATTTTAATCAAAAAGAAAATAAAACTTTTCTGTATATTCATTTACTTTGATATAATATACATCACCATAAAATATGGTTCTTTACAATACTTAAAATATTTTTAGATATGTATATAAGAACTATGTTTTTTAAAAGATATTAAGCTGAAACTATTCTGGAGTCTCAGAAAATCTCTAAGCTCGTTGTTTCATAGAGCAACATGTTGATACGGCCTCAATAATTCAGATTGAAAGTATGTTAAAATATTCCACGGCGCACTCTCGCACGCTGCAAGTAAATATGGGGCATGAATAAAGATTTGTGAATGAGGCTGGAGACGCGTGATAGTACAACCGCGACATGAGCACGCGCCACCACCCGGTGCAACTGCAGCGATGTTTGTTTTGTATTAGCTTAATGTGTATGACTTTTACAAGTTGTAGACACATACTTATTTTTTTATTTAGTTATACAAGGTGTGTCAGGACGGTTGATTTTCTTAAAAACCACTTAAGGACTATCTGTACCTGTACCTATACAAAAAGTCATTCAAATCAGTTTGTGAATGGGTGACCATCCATTTCATGTCGAGTTCCCTCCGTGCCTCGGAAAGCACATAAAGCCGTTGGTCCCGGCTGTTATTCGTTGATCTTTGGCCGTCGTTAAGGGTAGTCAGAAGCCAGAAAGTCTGACAATCAGTCTTACCACGGGGTATCGTGTTACCCAGTAACTGGGTTGTGGAGGTCCGATAGGCAGTCGTTCCATGTAAAATACTGGTATTCAGCTGCATCCGCTTAGACTGGAAGACGACCCCAACATACTTGGGAAAAAGCTAGACATATGATGATGAGGTGAGTGATATGATAATAAGTTAGTGAGTCGGAGTACAGGTTTGCTCAATTAATGTTCCTGTTAGTACGCAGGCTGCTACCCTTCCCACGTGTAACGCGACCGGGTAAGACGGTTCTGGTCAGAAATCGCTCTATGCCGGCCGTGCTAAGCCCACTGGTACGCCCTAATAAATTGCGATTTAACTTTTCTCCCGGATAACGCCAACTTTTCCGCGTTTGTTCCTCGCCCGACACTTTTTTCCGCCTCTTCATTTCCTATCTCTTACTTTTGTATTTTCCGTTCTTTCCTCGCCGAGATAAACAGGCGAGAAACGTTGAAAGGGGCTTTACAAATTCAAATTGAACTTATCACACAACTTTTTACATTTGTTTCTGGTCTCGAGTTCGAGGGAAAAGAGCGAAGAGGCATTTAATAGTACAATCTCGGGAAAGATTGATGATTTTGTATCACACCTCGCTTCGGGCGGCTCGTAACGAGTCGGATGGCTCTCGACGTGGGTCGTGCTGCGTCTTATCTGGAATGGGATGCCGCTTTATCTCAAATTACATATTTTACTTGAGACGTTCCTGGAATTGCATACTTTTTTCGAAGTAATAGTACGATTTTAAAAGAAAATTAGTACCTCTACTACGGCCTCGGGATACGAATAATTTCACAATCGGAAAACGTGAATATGGTACGTGATATTACGTAGAGGTCCAAAAGTGTGAGTACACTTACTTACTTATACTTTTGGTTTAATACAATGAAGAAAGCAACAAAACACAATAAAAAGAAAATAACCTGGCATACGGTTTTATTTGTGTTTTATGTCACCAGGGACTGTCATAACATGATCTGCTTAAACGAGGCTTTAATTCGGTCCTCATAAAACGTGAACTTTGACGTTGTTAGTAATGCATGCAGAGGACGCGCCGCGAGCACCGCGAGTGCTAAGCGCAAGTCGCATCGCAGGCAAACATCTTGCATTTAATACGATAGGTAGAAGTAAAGGTAAACACGATCTAGTTAGTCAAGCGGGGAAGGAAGTTCCGCCGCGTGCAGTAAATAGCGCTCACTTAATTTGAGGGCCATGTGTGGGCACATAGCCGCAGCATATTTATCCCATTATGCACGGCACGGCGGGTAGCCACGGTGATGCGAGTCACGTCGTCTGAAACGAATCGCATGTGACATTATTTGTGAAGATCGTGCTCTATCTTCGTCGGCGACATGGCTGGGACGTGGAGGGATTACTCACAAAGAAGTACGATTTCAACGGTACGATAAAGGGGCGAGAAGTTACACACTGGCTATATTCTCCCCGGGATTAACGCACGGTTAGGCGCGTTTCTTTTATATACTTACTTTAAGGCGATAAGTATTGATTCAACACGATAGTATCGACCGGGAATAAAAGTTTCTTAAACAGTTACGATGTGTTGTTAAATAAACAATGCATCTAGATCTTAAAAACATGAGTTACATTCAACTGCAACCAGACTGGTCGATCAACGTCGATCAATGTTACATTGACCTTTAAACCCGATCCATGGCAGTCGAATTACGGTCTATCGACGTCGACTGAACTCACTTGACGTCCTGCGATGGTGTGGAATTTATTAGTAACGATCATTTATCTAGATCGATGATATAATGTCATCTTTCGAGTGACCATCGATACGTAACATCGAATTTGTGTTAAAACAATCGACCGCAGTCTTGTTCGCAACTCAATCACAGTTTTTCTTCCGAGTCAATCAAGTTCATACATACCTGTCCAATATAATATACTTAACATGCTTGTACCTAATGTCTAATGTAACATTGTTTTCATTGTTGTCATTCATGCTGCGTATGTCACCAGGGCAGCAGGGATGCAAGAACAATGATGTCACGCCACACATCCCTCTACATACCTACAGACAATGTTATTACTGCACACGTCATGCATTCAGTTATAATCACATAATTTGGATATCATCACATACCTACTGTTTATACGTAATGACATCCTATTTGAATACCATTTCAAATTCTAATAGGAAACTTGATCGAACATCTATTTGAAATTATTGAACCAAGCAGAACTATTTACTATTGATTAGTGAAAATGTGGTTTGTGCAACTATTTGTTGGTATAACCATTTTCAGTTAGTGATCAGTTTCAAATAAATGCAGGAATCTGGTGTATCTGATTTGCTAAAATTTAGTATGCCACGTTGCTAGTTTAATCACCTCTTAAGAAGCTTCACGACTGCCTATTATTTTATTTTAGTTTGCGTTGCAGGTTGATAGACTTAGAACATTCTTTACCGCAAGACACAGAATTATTAATTTCATAGCACAAGATCCACATCTTGTGCTATGATATCAAGAATACTGTACTTTATCTACTTACAATCAAAATATATAAAAATAAGTATAGTAATAATATTAATAATATATGCATGTAGTGAGTGATAGCTAGTGGCTCTGTGTCACCGTACATTCTAAATAAATCTGATTTGGTTGGTTTAAGTGTTAGATAAGTTATTCCGTGGGTGGTCTCAGACACTAGCCTATCAACCATAACAAAAATAAAGTATTCGTTATAGATACTATTCCAATTTCATTTTTTGTATTGCTTTCGTCGTCCAAAACGTATTTACGTCCATTTTTATTTGTAACGCTTTTACTGAGATGAACAAAAACTGCATGCTATATTTAAAAAGTATTAACGGGCACCAACTAATTAAGACGCATCACGTCAGCGTTGACGTAAAAAGGAAATAAAACGATAAAGGGTGTACATTAGTAAAAGGTATGTGAGTCAGCACAATATTAGCTGAGGCCTGCCGAGGAAGTGCGGCCACTGCTTGGTATTCCTCCCGCGGCCCGCTCGCCGCCCGGCGCCTTAGTTAGTCCATGTTGCAATAACATGCTGCTATCACCTCACACTAAAGTGAGAAACAAAAGTTTGATATCATCGTAATTTACTAGTTTTGGTGAATCACAGTTCACAGCTGACTTTTAGTGCTTCAGGTAGGTACTATCATTGCTGAAAATTACAACCATATGACACTATTAAATTGTTTGATCAAAGAAAAAAATACTATAAATTATTATTTGCATCGATAAAATGCGCATAAAGAGTAAACACGTATTGTCTGAGGTCGCCATTATAGCAGAATGCCCATTCATTTTTCCGGCGGCTCGCGGTGCGCGGCGGGCGCAACCATGCGTGATTTTGTTTTTGTGCGTTTGTTCAGTGTCTGTGAGCTTGCGGTTATTTGAATATTTCCAAAACCATTAGTCCTGAAATAAAACAGTCTCATATTCGATTAGCAATTTATAGCACAACGATCGGCTCGAGTCACTCTACGATACCTGAGTGCAATTACTGCGCTGAATTGTATTGACATTGACTTTTTGCTACATCAGCAAACAATCAACCGTTGTTTGATGATTCAATACAAGGCTTACTTAATAATAGTCCCGATAAAAGTGGAGACGCAAAGTGAACGCTTGCGGGATGTGACTGAGATAAAAAGATTGTTCAGTTCAATAGATTCAATAGAGCAGATCCCTAAGTCCCAAATTAAATCATGAAACATCTTTGCACCTGGTGGAAGTCTCGCGAGGCGCGTTTGCTTCGCTCGCTGACTGACGAATCTTTTCCATTATTCTTTCTCTGATTTCATAAAACTGCAAGGAAATATACTAGTCTTGTTATTTTATTAGTGATTGTCTTATTTCATCTTTATGTTACAATTTATTCTGGACCTTTTTATTATTTCATAGAAAATACAATTTTGTTCCAATCGGTAGCAGTAATAAGGTTGTTGATAAAACTGTTTCTGAATCAACAGAAAAGCAAAACATTTTAAGGTTTTACTTTATCAGATCGCTTTTGTAAACATTGAAAGATACGAAAAGTGCTGCAAGTCACTGTGAAGTTGAGTGTTAAGGATTTAGTGTGGCCATTCGTTGGAAGGGACTACTATCTCTATCTGTCCATCGAATGTGAGAAAAAGGCTGCGGCTTTAGTGGGACAAATTCGTTTCGATTCAGTCACGTAGCGGTGAGATGGGCCTCTTAGCAGATTTGGTAAACGTATGTTTAGATTTCGCCGAATTGTTTATTGAATGGGATTGGAAATATGTTGTGCAACCCTGGAAGCAATAAAGTACTTATTTTTTTTATTAGCTGTATTTTACCAGTCTTTTTTCTTTGAATATAAATGAACATTATTTAAGGGCCCAGTAGTCGCTAGGTTACATTCTGAGTAAGTCAAAAATATGTGATAGTAACTCAATTATGTGTTGCTGGAATATTTTTTCCCACAGAATTTAAGTATGTATTTTGTATTACGTGATTAGATTTCAGCAACACAAATACATATTGCGCAACTTTTGACGTTAATAAAATACATTTGATACGACAATACAACTGATCGGCAGAGCTAACAATTTGAGACATGTTTCAAAGTAACAAAATGTACAAGCTAACAAGATTACTAGTTGTATGTCATTTGACGCGTAATTGCAACGCACAACTGACGCGACCGGCCGACACGTGCTACGAGACTACGAGCTACGGGCTACATACCGCTACGCCACCGATATTATCACGTAGCTACGTAGCAGATAGTAGTAGGTAATAAAAATGTGACCATTTTTTAAACACTTACTTAGAAGATTTTGAATATTGTGTTTTTATTATCATTTAAATGTTCATAATACTTTTTTAGTTAATTAATTGTTTAGTTGAAAAAAAGAAAAATACGTAACATTCACATCACGAGAGGGTAATATTCATTTTTGCTATTATAAAGCTGCACGCTATGTGACCTGCTTTTAATTGTACCTGGAAATCGCAGGGTATTAGCAGTGGGTTGTAAAGGCTATGCGATCATTGTGTAGCTTCGTTGTACGGGTAAAGAGCGTTGTCATGAAACACGCCGCCGCTGCATTACCGTTGGAACTTGTGCAAACATTCGTTATGTACTTGTGTCCACGGAAAATTGCTGTTGCGCTGAGCAAACAGTACAAAAAGTTATAGTAGTCTGTTGTATCTTGATATTTTAGTACCCATGTGTTAATTGTGTTAACATTTCGTTTTATACAAAAAAACGTAGATATGCGTAACAATTATTTACTTTACGTTGCTGTGCTTACTTAAACAAATCACTGTTTCTAGCTTCTGTTTCTTTACCTGATCCTATAGGCTTTAATAACGTGGCATGTGTTAATTTTTTTGCAATTTGAATAAAAACAAGTATTGTCTGTTTAAAATAGCTGTGAAGCCGTGTAAAAGAGATATGCACCATGGCTTAACATAATATAAAACACATGAAACTTTTCGCCGACGTACAAACATAGATAATTAAGGAGCGTGAAACCATTTTGAATATTTTATAAATGAGTATTTCATATGTATGAGAGCGTGGCTACTAGATGGAAATTATATTAATTTACATTCCTAATGAATACATTTATCAAGTCATACCGACATGTTCAGTTTTTGTCGAAATATTAGAACAAGCTAGCTGGTAAGACAAAGAATGGGTGTTGAAGATAAAATTGTGTATATTTGAGTCGCAGCCAAATATCAAATAGGAATACATTGCGTTGAATAAATAAAGGACTAAAACCAGACACGGCCAACGCGAAATAACTCTGAATTTGCTGTGAGACAATCTGCTCATCGTCCGCAGAAAATTTGTCGCGTTATTGAGTATCGTAAAGCAAATGTGGCGCGGTTGAAGTGTCGGCTGCGTCATTTCGGCGACGTTCATTCGGCTGATGAACGCAACAAAACCATGATCCGAGCCCGGGCTGCCACATTGCGCGTGTAATTGCCGCGAGCGTGCGACGAGCCGCCATTAATCTCACCAACACTCGATAAAACGCACAAGTCATGCTACAATGTTATACTCACACCCCTCCCGAGCGAGCATTTTGTTATGTAATGTTATTGTAAATTGAACAGCCACTGTGGCTGCTCACATGTATTAACATAATGAACGAATTCCAAATAAATCTTTTCGCTGGTGATACAGTGGACATTCTAGGTCGCATAACTCCAAAGCATTTCTTTCACTGGAATTATAAACGAATTCAATTAAATCAATAATGTTTAAATATCCACCACCACTAAGTATTATAGAACGCTATCGTATTGAGAAACACCTCCCATATGTCAACCTTTACTAAATATAAAAGTCAGGAACTAAAGAATAAAGAATTTTACTATTTAGATACATACGTGAACGTCGTACTACGACCAATAACGCACAATCTCGAACAAGAAAACTTTTTCACATTTTCCTAGGGTTTTATCTTGTCAGATCGTCGTAATTTACCAACTTACGTCTATAGACAAATAGTGTGACAGTAATGGAAGGGAGCGTATACACTGAGTTGGTCGCCGGTCGCACGGCGCGCTTCGGCTCCACACTCACAGAGCATTCGAGACAAATTGAATTTGCGCGAACGCCGACGACGAGCCAGTTTGCGCTGCTAACTAGCTGCGACGTGAATGCTGCCAACCTTGTCTTTATATTATATCTGTCTAACCATTTTAGTTACCAGTTCCTGAAATACTAGCGTACCTGTTCACGACCCCTGCTGAACACAACTACAATATATTAAGTTACTATATATCAAGGGAACTTCACGATTTCACAACAAAAAAAAAGCTTATCGATCTAGACAAACCCGTTTTTTACAATCTTTATTTTATAAACAATAATTATAAAGCCAGACTGTACTGGTGTTTAGTTACCTATTATTAGATCAGGTAGGTTTTGAAAAAAAAACGGTAATAAAATTGTTACCTAATTATTAAAGATATTGTACGACGCGGCGTAGGTACGTTTTGACTTTGACTTTGTATCATATGCATGGAAAATGAAACGGTCATTACACAATGTGATGCATATGAATAAAAGTCAAGGTCAAAGTCACAGCATTTTTTTTTTAACAATTTATGTTTAAACAATTCTCGTACAGGTTTATACCTGTGGAGATAAAAGATGGCTCTAACAACCCTCTTTTGCAAAATAAAGTCAAAGTGAAAGCATTTATTTCAATTAAACCATTTACAGGTACTTGAACTGCCAAGGAGTCATGTTAGTTAGTCAGAAAGTGGAAGCTGGTTGCTCATTCCAAAACGTAGGACAGGTGTCTAAAGGGAAAAACGAGCAAGAAAATACAGGGACACTCTTTATATCAAGTTATTGCAAAACTCCTGGTTATGTTATTATACACCAACACCTGTTTGTTCAACGAATGATGCCACCCACGCGCCACCATCAGGGAGTCATTTGAGTGAGCATGGCAATGGTCTCAACCGCTATGCTTATTTCTGCCAAACGCATGATAACATGCATAATAAATGGCTCCATGGTACTCACATTTATGCTTAATGTGATATTCATTAAAATAATGCTAATAAATTTTATTATACTAAACTAAGTACTACTACCTACTACTTATTATAATAATACTAGCCTTTGCCCGCGACTTCGCCCACGTTGATTTTTTAAGGATCCCTAATTTTGTTGATAATGAAATATTATAGACTATAATTTTTGACACATTTCTTTTTAAAGTAAGAAAGAAAGTGCTTTCTTACTTTAAAAAAAATGTGGCCCCACACTAGTAATTTCTCCTGTATCGTGGGTGCGTTTACAAACATATAAACTTACATACACAGACAGTCAGACCCGGAATAACTACTTGTAGGCCATACTAATATTTTGTTCTGTGCGGAAATAGAACCCGCGACACGCAATGCACCAGCCGATCGTTCAGCTACTGCGCCAACACGACACTACAGATGGCTCCGACAAACCTATTTTGCAACACAAAGTTAGAAGAAGAAGTATTGTAATACCCACAACGAACGATACTACCACCACAGAAACAAATAATTCGACATAAACGTTGTTGTCACATCGTCTAAAAATCCAATAATAAGCTACCGTTTTCAATCAAGATCCAGGGGGCGCATGAGAGCGGAGCCAGCGGAAAGCTTCTAATAGCAAGCGAGAGAAAACACATTTGTCTTGTCCCGGACCGTTAGCGTATATTACGCCGGCCTGAGACATCGCCCGCTGCGTGCTTCTTAACTCAGTTTCACTATGTTAACTTGTGCGTTTTTCATTGTTACACAAAAATTACCCAGTAAAACAAACAACTTCTGTAATATCACAAACTTTAAAGCTTTTATGATAATTACGTCGACAAACTATCTACTAATTTATAATATGATGAGTACGAACTTACAGTTTCAGTGGAGAGCTTAAACAAAGCATGTTATGCCGTCGAAGCTTATTAAAAGTTTATTTTTCAAATAGACCAAGTACGTAAGTTAACTTTATGACAACAACCTGCAACAAGAGGTCCCCGCCGTAATGAGTGAATAGCCGAAGTTTGGCACGAACTTTCTCGAGTTGACGTCTCTACCGATACTTTATTATTCAAGCTATATTCAATTGCTATGATGTTTCTTAATTACAATAGCGTCGCTGTTATTAATAGTTGGTCCAAAACTTTATCCAGAATAAAATTAATAAAAAATCAATGCTAACAATTTGTTAAACCTTCACACACATTTTGTTAAGGCTTCCGTGAGTTTAAGTTATGGTAACTTAAACTCACGGAAGCCGTGAGATAACCGTATTCTCACATATTACTTGTTTTGCTTTCATTCTTAGACGAATGTAGAAACTTAATACAGTGAGAAACTTAACGGTGAAATTCTAAGTTACAAATATTTTGCGCTACACATTTTTAATAAAGGAGTAGTACACTGGGTCACGTAAGGACACCATCTAAAGCCAAACATATAGAGTCGCGAAACACGACTGAGACACCCGTGACGCGTGTATTTCCCGAAGGGGTGAGAAGAATAGGTACTGTTAACACTATAGCATTCTGGCGATTTAATGTATCAACTTTACTATACTGTGAGATCACCTAAACCAATGAAACAGGTATCGTATGTACAGATATGCACGTAAGTCAAATGGTATGTAGTACCTAAGTGCTATTCTGCTTATTAAGATGCTAAACATGATATAATGTAGGTATTTCTAGTCAAGTCGAAAAATGTTACAGTTTTCCGAAACACATTTTTTATCTCTAAACGAATCCAATAGACTTCCATTAGACATTAGAACACTTACAGCTAACTGTGTATGGTAGTTATGACAAAGTAGGCAACGTGTCTGGCGCCGGCGCGTCTCCTCACTTTTGCCCCCTCTAAATCTTATAGCACCACGGTGTCATAATGCAAGCAAGACACAAACATGTCTACGTGCGCCAAGCTTGTTAAGTGGTTTGGAAGAAAAACATCACAAAAACTTTTTTTATTGTCGTAAGCCATTTAAGCCGTATGTATTCCTTTTGTATAGGTAACTGTTCTATCCATTGGAGTCGAGAAACATAAAAATATGTTTTTATCAGTTGAAGTAAGTTTTGTATTTCGAGGATAATAAATTTGCTCTAATAAATTTTAAGTTGTTTCTTCTTTAGCGGCCTTACTTGTTCTCTGGTAATTCCCAAGGTTCCGTAAAGGGTTAGGTTGTGCTCTCATTAACACGGGGCCTGCTCTGACCCGCGGGGCGCGACTGTCACTCGACCTTCCTACAAGGGGGTATCCTGTTATCGTAATCTAGCTCACAAGATGAATAATAACAATAACATATTATATTTATATTGCTGAAAAAATTACAATTTGACTAGCACACTCAGAAGACAAGTGCAACATGTGGTTTCATTGGGTTAATCAACTAAATTATTTGCTAATGTGTTTGTCCGTTAGGCCGAATCTTCAACATAATTTCTCAGAAATGATGTCAATGTCACATTTATCATATTTGATACTATGAACTAAAATCACAAATCACACATTTTAACTTAAACTCCGAAAAGCCATTAAAAATTAGGGGGACCCGCAGAAGTGCTGTCTTAACTTGAATGCAGTGTTTTCCGGATAAGGAATGCGATAAAAGTTTACGGTTGTCGAATAGTCGTAAAAAGATCACCGCATTGAGAGCGCATTTCTCGGTTACGGCACGACTCACGACTGTAAAATGATTTACGCAAATCGATTTTACCTAGGCCTTATAATTTTTTTATAATTTGTTTTCTTCGCTTTGTTTGTTTTGTAAATCTGCGTATTTTAAAAAATAATCTAAACCGATTGTTATCGCTGATTACTATTTATTCTACCATCATCATCATTATCATCATGTCAACCTTTAGACGCCCACTGCTGGCTATTTATTATTTATTGTATAAAAAATAATGATAAAGTAATATCCTTTACCTGAATGCAGAAATGAAAATATTTTTAAAAGCAATAAGTATACATAATTAATTAGACAACAACAAGGATTCCGATAACATTTGATAGGGATGACGGCCGACATAAAACGTGTCGGAGACGACTGTCCCCCTTGATCTCCTCTGCGGGACTAGGTTCTCGGGGCTCGCCCGACGCCCGGCGAGTCACCCCCGTGCCCGACCCTGGCCCCGCAACAGCGAATATTTTTTGTGGGGACATCATAATAATAGCTCTGTATTACTTCAGGAGAAATTCCAAGAAGTTTATAACTCGAGATGAGTTTCGTGTTCCTTGTCATAAATAATAAAGCGGTCGTCGACTACAACGTTGTGCAGATTTTAAGTGAAGTAAAAATTTAAGAAATATTTTTTTATTTTCGGGTACCGAGTCAAAAGGAAATTGTTGGAAGTTTCGTAAATTAATGAAGATTTCATAGAGAACACGGCGCGACTTTTGAAGTCGGGTTAACCGCTCCAAAAGAAAACTCTTCGATGATTTTCTGAGAAACCTATTGTAAAATTAGCATATAAAATTTAACGAGAAATACGTTAACAATTTGAAACATTCACGCTTGATCGGGCACCGCGTGACAGCACCATAATGTAAAGGGTGACTTGTGATTCTGCGCTGTCGTATAACGATTCTTTTCACATTGACTTTTTCTCATAATAAATGAGGTAGGTACATACAAGAAAGCAAAAAAAAAACAATATTAAATAGTTGAACATTTATAAAGGAGAACAAGAGCTGGTATGTAAACAGATACCTGCCAGCCAATCAATCTAATATCATAAATTTCATTTAACGCTCAAACTATCTGTAACACAACGGCGCGCACTACTCTATCCCATGCTGTCTACAGATTCTACTTAAGTTAATGGATAAGTTGCGAAGGCACGGAGTTTACTTTGTGTTTTCAGGTAGACGGACTTGATCGAGAAGTTTTCTTCGTTAATTTGAACAAGGCAGGAGCTTTACAAAACTGTCAGGTTAGTTTCAGGAACAAAGTGCCCTGATTGTCGAGTTTGTAATTATTACCATGATAATAATATGTACATACTCGTTGTGATTAGCGACTGGTTTAATCAAAATGTATGTAATGTACTTTCTGCACAAATATGTGGATGGCCGAATGAAATGTACACATGATATACTACGAAAAAAAATACTGTTAAACCAGTGGGTTTTAACTTTATCCGAGTGAGTAAACATTCAACTGCGTAACAAATTACGCCACAAGTTATTTTCAAAAAAGTAAGTTGCCCAAAACTTCCTCCGCCTAAAGAATTATGAAGATTAGCATAACAAAGTAACCTGAGACTGTTCAGAGAATGCGTCGTCTTTTGCAGCTCATGAATCTGGTGCCGTGTTTATTTCTAAAGTTACGACAATATTGTGAGGAATTAAGATAAAGACTCATATTTTATGCTTCTATTGTCATTGTTGTATTAAAAAGCTGCATCCGACGACTAAAAAAGCCGAGGCCGAGCGCCCTGTCGAACGAGACACAGGCCCATAACTCGCTTTAGCTACCAATTACGCTAATGGAATTTATTTCATTTCAAACCTACGTTGCCTGTGAAGTCTGTACTATGCGCTCTAGGCTCTGCTTTATTGCAACTTCAAATGGATACAATAAACCTTTTGTTAAACTTAGTTTAAGTTGTACTAGTTGCCGTGAACGTAATACTTTTCTAAATATTTTCTTAATGTTCAGCCAATACTGAAATAGTAATGGAATCATTTTCATATACTTAGCTTTTGCGTTGTTGATAGTCTAGTATAACTTTATTTTTCTACATGATGACTTTCAATGTGTAATCACATAAATGTTATAGTAATTTACAATTTTAGACATGTAATGTAAGTACGTGAATATGGTCATGGATGTGTTGTTATAGACTGACCCGTCTCAAAATAAAAAAGCTAGATCAAGTTCACGTATTAAAAAGTAAAAAACTAGACCTTACAAGACTCGTACGTGTTCTTTGTCTTAAGTTTTTGTGCTCACCTCTAAGGAAGTTCCCCCTCGGAGCAACTAATATTAGTCAATTAGGTATTCAGAACGCGCGCGGCGCACCCCGCTCGCCCGCACACTGTTGTGGCGGACTCGCTTTCGCTTCTATTTCACGCTGCAATACCAATTAAAAAAATACCGAGCCATGTTAGCTAATGTTGCGAACGTCTGCTGGTTATGTCGAAGAATTTCTTCTATACATTCTCATATTAGTTCACATACTTATGTTTAGTAGATGAAATGGAATGAATGATGCATCGTATATCTGCTATAACAAGTAAGTAATAATGAATTAAAGGCCAAACTGAAGTCTCTAGCTAAGGCTTGTTTAGCAAAAATCATGTCAATATTTAGGGTAGTTTGAAACGCCAACAAAAAATCCAAATTTAAATATTTTATGTTGGTTCCCTTATCATATTCTAAGAGTTCTTTTTAGAACACTCTTGGGTGTTACGACTTTTATCGCAGGAAATCTCTCTCCTTTCTGCATAATTCATCGGTATGAAGTTGAAACCGAAGTCGTAAAAGAAATCGTTCTATGATTTCATGTCTTCGGCGGGAAACTTTCTACTTGTCTTTCTTTTGAATCAACGGTCGCTCTGGGCCATGTTACCTATATTATCGACGATTGCACTTTTGATTCTTTATGAATACGTCGGGAACGTTTATAGTAATCGTTTTATGATTCGGATACTTACCTATTAAAGATTATTTTATTTTATTTTATTATGAACATACCTCAGATACGTTTACTTTGTGACTTTTGACTGTTAGGTATATATTTATTCAGGGTAATTACTAAATATTAAATTACCTATCTTCAGAATATATTACAGCAAGCATAAACGATAATACATCTCATTTCTAAACGTAGTACCGACATGTTCAAAGCTACTAATGAAGTTATTTCCACCTATTTCTAGAATATTCAATGAACACTGACGTGTCCAGTTACAATGTTTAGTGCGATTTGTTGCAAGTTTATTTGTAACCTCATATTTTACTTTCTACATGTTGAGGCCCGTCTAGCTCCTGCCAACGTCGGAAGCTTCTTCTTTGCAAGAAATATTTTAAGGCGAATTCCGAAAATTTCCTCTCAACATTGCGATTCAAAGAAACAAACTTATATTAAAGTAATTTAAAAGGCGTCTTTGTTATTCTTCGTCTAAAGTTAGAAGTTATGCATTTTGTATTTTTGCGCAAAGCAAATGGAAAACATGATTATTGTTGTGTCTTGAATCGATACAATTATAATGTACGTAAAGGTGTAAATATGTAAGTGATAGGTATCATCATCATAATTTCAGCCGAAAGACGTCCACTGCTGGACATAGGCCTCCCTCAAAGGGGCGGGGGGTTTGCCATAATCGCCACGCTTGGCAGGCGGGTTGGCGATCGCAGTATGGTTGTTACAAAGGCACAGAGAACGCTGCTGCCCATTCTCTGGTGAGTCCCTTAGTCGCTTTTTACGACACCCACGGGAAGATATGGGATGGTGCTATTCTTTACGTCCGACACCATACGGAACAGTGATAGGTATACTTACATATTTTTAAATAGCCAGTATAGTTCAACATGAACAGCATGTCTACAAAAAACCCGTTATAACCAGTTTCACAAAAGATTTGTTCTAAACAAATGTTTTTGTCGACAAATTAAAGCTAAGTAATGCTTTAAATTATATTGTTGTGTTATAAGTCGCCTGCAACCAAGGTTAATTTGAAATTATAATTTGATTAGCTTTGTGTTGGTTACAAGAAGGCGGAAGTCTTTTGCAATAATTGTTATTTACTACAGTGGTGGCCAGAGGCAATATTGTACAGTGTATCTCAGACCACATTTTATGAAATCATAATTTGATTATCTCGGGCTTAAAAATTATGTTAACGAAAAAAGCATCCGTCCACTTAAACAAGCTGCTGCCAATATTAAATTCTTAAATCTTGGGAAGATGGTATATTAAATTGCTTTTTGGAGCTTAACGATATCAAGATAACAAAGTTTTGTTCTACAATAATAAATTGAAGCGAGTTACGAGTGCACCTGAAAGCATACCTGCCTAACATGGTTTATTACTTTCACCTGAATGTAACAATTTTTTTTTTAAATGGATTCATTAGAACCAGTTAAATAAAGTGAAAAATAATTAAAGTTTTTCAGATCTTTAGGACAATAATGAGCATACATTTTCACAAGTGAGTGACTCACTGACTCATTATAATCATGGAACCATTATATTATGAATTTATTCAGTAAAATATAAACAAACATTTCACAAATAACTCGATGATTAATATTCAACAAAGCCGATTTCTTCCCGATTTAATGTTGGGATGATATTATAATATAAATAAAGCCAATCTCCCCGCAAAATGGACCGTGTGCCTGCCTAATCCTGTAATAAATCATCATTTAGATCGAATAATCATCATAAACCTTACGTCGTCGGTGAGTGAGCGGCGCGCGGCAAGCGACCGGCGCCCGATCGCTTCCATACATCATGTGGCGATTACTTGTATCAAATAAACATTACGCCGCCGGACTTGCCTTCTCATATTCCCAGAGTGGCGCGTGCCATTTTACCAATAACGATATCTTTCTTTTTAGACAACAAATAGATTTATGATTGCATTCATCTACCAATCATTACATAGTTACTCATGTTACCGAAGGTTACACTACACTATTTACATATACTTTTACTTAGGTTCACTATACAAAAAAATAGGCCATACAGGCGCGCTCTATATTGTTTTTAAAGTCCTTATTAGTTTTCATTTTCAGATAAAAGAAGGGAAAGAGTAAATTAGATTGTTGGTACTTAAAAATAAATAAATTACAATGAAATAGTTCAAATGTTAAAGCTCAAAAAGCCGTCACCGAGTGCCGAAATTATGACAAACAACGGAATGTGTAGTAAACAACTTTTTTCGAACGGTCAGCAGGGATAGTAAAGAGAAAACTAATTTACGGTTGCAGAATGATATGAATTTTAAATTGGCGTTAGGGTTTGGATGGTGTGGTGCAGTGCGAAGTTGCCAGTAGGCATCGGGAGCCCTGGGGGCTGCCACGTCAGACAAACGACATCAGCGAGCCCGATTAAAAATTCGACAGGGGGCTTGTGCGCGATGTTATCGAAGCAAAAGCGTTTTGAGCCCAGGGGCTGGGCTAACGGCAAGATTTAGGAAGCAATGCCTACTTTGTAAGATGTGTTTGGATTTTATTGATCGTTTCCTTTTCATGTTTTATTTTTATAAGTAAGCTGTGGAAACAAATTTTAATCTTAAATTATTGGTTCTTCAGCAAAACGTTAACTTTTCAAATTTTGTCATTTCATCATAATAAACCTAACACTAAAGAGCAATTATTGCTCTCGGCATATTACCTACTCGTATGTAGAAACAATTGAAAATGAAGATTCTGTACACCCAGGTGGCAAGATAATAATAATAAATAATAATAATATGTGGGGACATTTTCACACACGGCTATCTATCTTTTCTATCTAAGATGTTACACCTAAAGCAGCCCAGAAGCTCGCGTTTCTCCTACAAAAACGAAAAACTCATGTTCTTCGTGGGGTACATTTCCCACGCAACATGGGCCGTGCTCAGCCCCCGTAACGTCATAAACTAAGTAGGTACGCGTCCGCGAGCGGCGTCTGCGTGAACAGCGTATATTTAAAACTGAACGTAACCGACTTTTTGTTGTTGTCGACTATCTGATAAGGTAGGTACAACAATAGTATAATTTTGTATTTTAGGACTACGCTAGTTTTATTTCTTTTTTGGTAAATTTCAGTAATTATATATTTGGGTTAATTAAAATCATAGGTTTGAATTTTCACCGATTATATTAGTAGTTCCAATTTTCAAGGTAGTCAACATACGGTAGTTAAAACGCCGTGGCGTGTGTCGTTTTTTTTCATAAAATACGTAAATAAATCCGTCACTCATACCTACATACAGTTATTAATTTGAACTGCCTATAATTTATTTATTGTGAACTTAAGTATTTCTTTGGAACTCTTATAATCTATTTTTCAAACAACGCAAGAAATTATATCAATTGGCGTTTGAAGTGACCGACAGAGCCATCTATTACAGTAGGCATGAACTAAAGGATACAAGGGTGTCGTGAAATCATGACACTCTAATAAGTAAACCTGCTCCGTGCCTAGGGATATGAACATAAAGTATTAGTCAAATAATTTATACTTAGCTTTTAAGTGACAATTACTTTATTAGTTTAAAATTTTCTGGGAAACATATTACCATAGATTCCTCTTCGTATCGCTGCTGGCACGACAGTCTTTTCAATCTGTTTGGCCCAAAACTCTTTGCCACATCCACTTTTAAGTACCTACCTAATGAGCTAAGTCTATGTAAGCAATTTTTTGAACTCGTAAACTTTGCTGATTTAGTCTACGACCAGTCATTAATTAATACACAAAATAATACAGTAGGTACCAAACATGCACGTTTCTGAACCACGTAAGACTTTTTTTCAACCGACTTCAAAAAAGGCGGTTCTTTCGTTGACCCGTATGTATGTATGTAAGTATGTTCGTGACTATCTCAATAACGACTGATCCAATTTGAATGGGTTTTTCGCTATTTTACTGCATATTCTTCTGGGAAGGTTTGATGTATAAAACGTCGTCCTAGATTATAAAACACCTGAGCTATAGATTTAAAACATCAGTCAGTGAAATATCCCGGTAATGTGCTTGATACATTTTTTTTGTGTTACCGTTTCTTAATGGATTTTGAAGAAGAAGCATGTACTAAAAACGGGAAAATTAAACACATTTTTCAAACAAGACAAACTTCAAAAAAACGGTGGCTTTGGTTCTCACCAAAACCGCCGAATTCCGAAAGCAAAGCTTTTTACACTTGGTAGTTTTTTTAAGTCGGTGATTTTTTGATTATTCAATTATTCAGATGTTTTGTCTCCCTAATATATAATTTCAAAAAAAAATTTATCAATTTGCTGTATTAGGGGTGTACCATGTCTGTATAGCTACTATGCTATACAGGGTACACCCCTAGTACTGCAAATTAAAAGACGCTGTAGTCTCCGGGGACACCCATTTTGAAGCGGTAAAGATTTGCGGAGGGTTCGGGCCATTTTCTATGGTCGGACGTACAATCGATCATTAATTACGTTTAGTCACATTTACGCGCCACATGTTACTGTAAGTATTCGTGTAATGTCCTTGTAAAGACCCCTTCTTTTATGGATAACTATTTTATGCCTCCATATTTATTGATAATTGCATTTTTTTGTTTTTATTTTTTATTTACTATTAAAAGAATTGTGTTTACTTGTTACACACAAACATTTAAGTAGCAATTAATTGAGGACGCGTTGCGATAAATGGATATGGAAGTTATTAATGCCGTCGTATAATTTTTATAACTTGAGTCAATCTACTACCTACTTGAATTGCTTGGTATACGCGCTAGGTGCTAGGTATCCTCGCACGTGTCTGGTGTAAACGCATCGTAAGGTAGATGCTCCTAATAGCGCATTATTTCTTATTAAATGTATATGCCTAGAATAAAAACAACAAACTTCTAAAAGTGATACTCGTACCAACAGAAATTTTCTCGAGATATTACGCTTTCCAATAAAAGAACAATTATTACTGTGTGTGTGGTATAAACTGAATACAGTCAGTAAAGCAATAAGTACATTAAATACATACATATTTACATAGGCACGTAGAAATAGTATTTGGCCTCCGAGCAGAGAACGCGTGTAGATAAGCATCTGCTGAGTGGTCCCCTTGTGTTTTCCGATCCACACACGCTCTGTGTTGCTATTAATTTCTGAACCCAGTCACAAGCTTGGACATAATGTGATTATATTAGCAAGTAAAATGAGTATAGCACTATAATTTTATGCAGTCGTATTATCATGCCTGAGAAAAATCCCTGTGTGAGCGTTGATGAACGCGTCTGATCAAGATAGCTGAGATATAAAACCACGACGTTATGTCTGAGCTGAGCCTGATTGAACGTTACGGTTTGTATGTTAAGCAGAATCACACAACTCGAGACACACTACACACCAGAAACTAACTGACTTGATTAATGAACGGGCCCGGTTATCCACAGCTGGTATAACTAATCGGTCGCTACCCTATACACATACGCATAGTACACACAATTTAACCACAACGAGTCAACAGGTTTACCGCAAACTGCAAGCTACAACCTTGTGGTCATCGATCTATTTACTATTCACAACATTCACGCGGAGGTGCTCAAAGGAAAACAAAAAATACGAAGCCAAACTTTGTCTTCACCTTGACTTGCCAATAAGGAACACGTCCCTAAAAATGTAAAGTGAGGGGAGACGTTAATAAAAATTCCACGCTGAAACAACAAATTAAACGAAGCCGAGCCACTCGAAAAGCCATAAGTACTCATCTCAATTGCTACCGATAAGAAATCCAAGCCTTGGCAATGTATTCGAGGCACGTTTCGGCTCACGGTTTTTTCTCGCTATGCTACTGTGGCGTTTAAAACGAATTGACTCTTAAATTCTTCAGAATGAAATGCTGTCGGAGTTTTATTAAATCGAGTGTAACCATTCCTGACATTACGCAAATGGCGGGCCCTCCCCTACATCTGTCGCAGGGATGCACCCCCTTAATAAGTGTTAACGCTCGCCGGCTGCGATGAACACTCCGTCCCGGCTCAAGCTAAATCTCTACAAATTCTTGATACAAATTAATGCCGTGGGAGGACTCCGCGAGCATCTCTTGTAATTTCATTTTGTATTAGCAATGTGCCCCTTAGACTCAGTGAAAACATTCAGTATGTGAGATGTTCAACGTGCTTAATAGTTGGTGTTGTAGCTTTATCTAGTTTAAGAGTTGACTCCAGAACTTACACTTGATATTTTGTCTGTGACTTTACATATTACTTTACTTTTACAATAAACACTAGCACAAGCTGGAAATTATGCGAACTCGTAAACCTACATTAAAGCTAGAATGCCTAAAGGCAGCCCTTTATGTCTTCAATCTGTACAGTAATAGAAACCTAAGACAAATGACTGCCAGAGTCTGCTTATTGTATGTACTGCGGTATCTACACTTATAGAGCGTGTGTGTAGGCTAGTTTCAATAAATAACTGAAAGAACAAGTAGGTGCTTAATTTTAGCGTGCTCATAACAGAAATAATCATAAATCTTCTCATACAGGGAAATCCAGATAAAGCTATAAGTTACGTACAACAATAACATCATACAAATTGCGAATCATTTCTATTTTTCAGACCATTAACTCTGAACAATAACACGGCAGCGGAACGGGCGAGAGTAAAATAAACGCCGAGCGAAATAGTTCGGAACTGGTATCATCGTTGCAAATGTAAATGAACAATTAAAGCGCTCGCCGTGGCCAGGGACAATGATGATAATTATTTTAGTTTGCTGTCGACGCGGTTGTCAGTCGGCACGGGCGCTCGCCCACTCGCCCGCTCGCCCGCTCCCGCGCTGGAATGCTCCTCGGACCCCTATACTTGCCATTAAACAGCGACACTTCTGCTGTTCGTAAATTATTATCAGCTAGCGCTTTCATTACTCGGTTCCGTAACAAAGGAACTCTCCGAATGTACGTAGTGATTCAAGTTCGGATCGAGTGCGCCTCCACCTCCATTGTTCACCACCAGAAATCATGACTCATATTAGGCCCCGAGGTGAAATTTTGATTAATTCGTTACACTATTCTCCGTTATCGGTAGTTCAGGCCGAGGAACTTCAGTGAATGGGGGTTTGGAGCTGTGGGATAATTGCATCTGGTTAGTTTCAAATGTCGTTACTGCATGACGTTGATATATTTAGTGTATGTTACATTTTTTTTAATAGCTTTATGTTACTTCCAGAGACATAGTGAATTCAAAGAAATATGTCAAGTACCTGCTGCAACATCTACCATTGAATCCATCGACACTTTTCCTACGAAGGGGTCGGCTTGACTTTCAATATCAGGTACCTAACTTCCTCTGCCCGAATCATATTCAAATTATATTTTCATTAGTAATCTTTATTTCTAAACATAATTCTATTAGCACAAGAATGTGTTCTTAGTAGTAAAACTTGTAATAAAAGGGATGATGCGGAGAGGTATGTGTGTTGTGTATGTACAACAATTACCATTCCGCCAAGCAGAATTGTAGTTCCGGTTTGAAGGGTTGCGTATATTACGTAAGAGTTTGCTTTGTATGGTGATACCTTCAGGCACTTGCTGAAGTAGCCGTTTAGCATCAGGTTAGTTATTTTTTAGTTCGGTCTTTCATTAAATCTAACCAAATGGGCGGAACCTACCACGCCCGTAATGATTGTGGGAACCAAATTGGAGTTAGAATACGAAAAAAAACCGGCCAAATGCAAGACGGATGCGCAGTCCTGTACGTACCACCGTACAATATTTAGAACTAGATAGAAAAATGTCGAATATGTAGCATATTATCCCAAGAACAAACTTAACATTGTAGTTGAAAAATACGTTCTCCCACGTGTTTCAACTGCAAATGTAAGGTACCTACGGACAATTCTGAGAGATTTACCATGCTATTTTAATACTACACTTCTTCTATAGATTTTCCTGTAATCTTCGAATAAGGAGCTATTTTCAAATTTTATCTTCAATATCTTCAAATTTTTTAGATCGAAATTTAAAAAAAAATCATTCTGAAAATGTCGTTCGTGATGATCCAGTGGTTAAGGGGCCCGGCTTTCACGAGGCTGTGGGTTCGCAATCGGACACGAGAAAGTACCAATGTAACTTTTTCAATTTCGTATGTACTTTTTAAGTTTATTTCGCATATCACTGACATCGGTGGAGGAAAACAGCGTGAGGAAACCTGTAGGTCGATTCTGTAAAATTCAAACAACTCGCATCTCACATCGCTATTCACTCTCACTTCGCATAAGGTTCAAAATGTTCTAGATATATTTGACACTTTGAATCGGGTTCGAGTGCGAAGTGAGCGTCGAAGCGACGGGGAAATTACCTTACAGAATGCCACTTCTTGTGTCATCTCATAGTTTATCGGTCAAAATCTCCCTGTCAATTTAGTTCAACTCGCTGACACGCTCGCAAGGGTGGCGCTAGTGTAAATTCGAATTATCAACCGAGTTTTTAGAATTCCAATCAAGAAACTCACAGCGGAGTCTTACACAATCACGCCCCTGGACTTTATAAGTCTGAAATCGCCTGAGTCTGCCTTTAGCAAGCGTGGTGCTCGTGCTTTCTGTAAATGAGAAAAACCCTTTGCCCTGTGGTAAACAGTCACAAAAAGTCATAGGTATGTGTAGTACCAAATTTCAACAAAATCGGTTCAGTAAATTGCCTGTGACAGACGGACAGCCATACGAGTGATCCTTTAAGGTCTATGTATTTCTCATTCATCATCATCATCAGCCAAAAGACGTCCACTATTGAACATAGGCCGGGAGCCTATGTTCAATGTGGAAGAGTATCCTATGGGGGTCCATAGGACACCATAACGAGCGGCAACCTGCTTGCATCCACCGGTTACCCGCGACCTTGAAGATGTCGTCGTTCCATTTGGTGGGAGGCCTACCAGCGCTACGTCTTCCGGTGCGTGGTCGCCACTCAAGAACCTATCCGCCCCAATTGTTATCGGTTCTTCGAGCGATGTAGCCTGGCCAATGCCACTTCAACTTGCACCTTACTTGCAACTTAGCAGATTATACAGAAGTATAATCTGGTAGAGCGTATGGATGTCGTCTATGGTGCTTAAGCCTTTTCGGAAACCGGTTTGTTCTAGAGACTGGAAGTCATCAAACCTGCATTCGAGACGATTCGTAATGACCCTCCAGAACAACTAGTACACATGACTCAGAAGTGAGATGGGTCTATAATTCTACAGCAAGGTATTGTCACCTTTTCTGCAGAAGTGCACCACCACACTCCTTTTTTTTTGGTTTGGTTGGAAAATCCTTGTGGATGTTCTGACTAAAAACCACCCCGGTGTTCCATCTCACACCTACGTCGGGGGTCGCGGGAACTGGAGATACTTCCGCAACCTCCGACTGGTGCCGGCCTGCTAGCGCGGGCCACTTCTCTGGTCAAGGGGAGGAGTGAGGTGTTAGACTCCCCCCCGGACGTCTAAGAGAGTCGCGCCTGGAACGCTACGCGCCGCCACCTCGGATCCTGATGAATGTGGGGGGCGAAAGACGTCCCCGAGTCTGCCGCCCCTGGACCTATTTAGGGGGGCCGGAAGAGGTCGTTGTCCGCCCTCCACCGACGCCCTGTGCGCCTGCTGCGGGCAGGGTGGGAGGTTATGATCTTCCTCTCCCTTTCCGCAGCCTCCTTCTGCGACATGACAGTTTCGCAGAAGGAAACCACCGCGACCCAGGACTCTGCGCTGTCGACCATCGACTCGACCACGGCCGACAGCGACAGGTCACTGCCTACTTCTGAGACGAGGACACGGCGCGGCTCATCCCAAGCGGCACACTCTGTCAGCGTATGCCGCGCCGTGTCCTCCCGGCAGTCGACGCAGTGGTGACACCGGGCGTCCGGCTCCCTGTTTATGCGACACAAGTACTTCCCGAAGCAACCACGCCCCGAGAGCACCTGCGTCACCCGAAACGACAGGGAGCCGTGCCTTCTCCCGAGCCAGCGCTCGAGCACTGGCCGGACCGCCTCGATGATGGCGAGGCCGGCGACACCACACCCCTGTGCCAAGCTTCTGGCGTAGTACCTTCGAGTATGACGGAATTAACCAACTTTTGGAGGACTAAAAGTACTGGTTTTCTACCCGCTCGCAGAAGTTCTGTAGTAATTCCATTATCACCCGGCGCCTTAATGTTCTTAAGCTGTTGGGGGGGGACATTCTAATCTCATACATACTGATATCTGGGATATTCTTTGTGTAGCGTCGGATCAGGCTCGCTCTGGTGTCTTGAGCTTACATCGGGCTGGCGTGTCGAGGGTACAATTGTCCATAAAACCTCACCAGAAATCCTGAAAAAGCTCTTTCAGGATCTCTGGTTTCGATGAGCTAATACTGCCGTTGCATATATTTTTCGTTTTCCTAGTTTCTCATTCACTCTTCTCATTCAATAAACATACATTAATTATACTGAAATATTAAAAAATATCCCATTACAAGGTACCCATTTCTGTTTCATTATCATCATCATTTCAGCCGAAAGACGTCCACTGCTGGACATAGTTTAACTGTATGTATTATATTATATCGGTTTTACATCCACTTTCATCCTGTTCACAAATAAAATCTCAGCAACACAATCACCAAGGAACGACGTTCGGTACGGTCTTTCGAACCGAAATTCTCCAATGGAAATGGTTAAAATATCGATCGAAATAAATAACAACTCACGAAACAGCCCACTTTTTACATGTACTACAATATATTCTAAAAACAACACAACTGGGATTTTATATACTTACTTACATTCTGTCAAGAAAGTAGCGGAAATGAATAATTTAAAAAGTTCATTGAAAGGGATTGTCTATATTCTTATTGACGATAAGTTGGCACAACTGTCCTCTTTACTCACGCGGAGTTACTCTGTTTGTTCACACACAGCGCGTCATTTTGCCAGTGCATGTCAACTGTGTTTTGCGATTTTTACTATAGTAAAAAATATCGAACAAATAATTCGTCTAAAATGTCGCATTGCAAATAGAATTTCGTGTGCAGAAGCACTGAAAATGTTACATGAAGGCTTTCAGTGAATCGACTTTATCAAAAACACGTGCTTATGAGGGGTATACATGCATTTAAATCTGATCGAGATGTCGTGTAAGATTTGCCTCGTTCTGGTCGACCATCAATGTCTTTCACTGAAAATCGTCGTTTTAGTCTGGAAGAGATAGTTGCTGAAAGAATCATGGCGAGATTTGTACAAAAAAAATTAAGATGTTTAGAGAAGTTGAAATTCTAATTCTTATATTCTTGGGTACCTAAAGAGTATCTTCAGACATTTACAATATTTTTAAAACCCCGCAAAAAAAAGTTAATAGTTTAACGAAAAACTCATTATTTCAGAACGAAATGGCGACTGACAGTAACAGTGACACTGACAGACGCCTTTTCGCAGTGCTTACATTGAAATTGCATCGTTTCATGAGAAAAAATATCACAAAATAAGGATTATTTTTTTCCACACACTTGTCATATCACTTGTCTGCCAATTTTATAGATACGTCAACATCGCATTTCACTTTCTTTTTTTTATAAACACAAAATGGGCATCGATATGAAACGAAAAAGAGTTATTTTCGTTTCGTAATATTTTAATTATGTGGGGGTTTAAAAATATGCTAAGTATATCAATCTTCTCCTGGTAATGTGTTCTTCACATTGGAAAATATTTTAAACCCTCTAAATTTCTTTTTTTTTTTCATACTAATGAATGTATGAATCTCGCCATGATTCTTTCTGAGTCTTAAAAATCAATTCGTAATATTTTAAACGATTGTTTTGGCTGAAATGCGTTGCCACTCGACTACTACCCAAAGATTTGAATCGTCTGCAAAATCTGAATCGCGTAAAGGTTGCTGAAGACGTGTTAGAAATAGTCAATACCGACCCCACATTAATAAAACGCATTGTTACTGGTGACATGACATGGGTTTACAAGTTTGACAACATGCAAACCAGTCAACAAGATTCAGAATAGCGCCTTCTAACTGAAAAAAGATGACGTAAAAGAAAATTCGCGGCTAGTACTGAAGTCGATTCCAAAAAATGCGTCTAAAAATGTTTTGATTATTGGTTTATTCGTTGGCGTTAGTGTATTATTACGGAAAGGACCTACTTTGTAGGCGATACAATAAAGAATCATGGCGAGATCCATACATTCATTTGTATGAAAAACATAATAATTTAGAGGGTTTAAATTTTCCAATGTAAAGAATACAATACCAGGAGTAGATTGATATACTTAGCATATTTTTAAAACCCCGCATAATTAAAATATTACGAAATGAAAATAACACTTTTTCGTTTCATCTCGATGCCCATTTTGTGTTTAGGTATAAAAAAAGAAAGTGACAAGCGACGTTAACGGATCTATAAAATTGGCAGACAAGTGATGTGCCAAGTGTGTGGAAAAAAATAATCATTATTTGTGATATTATTTCCCATAAAACGATGCAATTTCAGTGAACGTCGTAGTGAGTTTCAAGAACTGCAAAACGGTGACTTTTAGTGTCACTGTCAGTGTCAGTCACCGTTTCGTTCCGAAATAATGAGATTTTCGTTAAACTATTCACTTTTTTATGCGGGGTTTTAAAAATATTTTTAGGTACCCAAGAACATAAGAATTTGAAATTCAACTTCTCTAAACATCTTAAACTTTTTTTGTACAAATCCTGCCATGATTCTTTAGATATGTAATACATATTTTGTTTTTTATTAAATAATTCCCGGTACTTTCTTGACACAGTAGTATAAACCTCGTGGTACTGGGCGAAGAATAAATGAACCCTACCCCACATTTCGTGAGTACATAATGTAAAAGTGGCCGTCGGAATGAAAAAAATAGCTGCAGGGCTTGCCTATGCGCCATAACAACTTGCTAAAATAAACAATCTGTTTTCCACACCTAGCAATAGCTATTCATTGTGAAACAACGTATAATCACGTCTGTATTCTAAGGCTAAGCACGGGTGTTTAGTATACCGTTTCGTCAAAAGTGTAAGTCCCATGTAGTAATGGTGGAATAAACCTCCGGGCTGCTACAAATACCTGATGGAACCCCCAATAATTATTTTCCCGACCTTGGAATCGAACCCAGTACGCTATCCATCATTCGATGTGAAAGTATAATAATAGACATATGGTCAGCGATAGATGCCTGGGAGTTGATATGACTAATTTATAGAAATACTTTAGATGTAGTGAAAAAAGTAACATCGGTGTTTTGCAGTATATTCCTGACCTCAGATTAGAGGGCTAATTCACATAATTTTATGACACGCCGATGAAGTTGTAGTGCAGTTGCAGTTAAGTTCAAGTTTCAGTGATTAACGGTATTCTTTTAATCTTTGAACTGCACGTTAGCTGCGCGTGAACTGCACGTCAACTGTACGACAACCAAACTTACTTATGGTGTACCCACATGAGAGAAAAAAATTACTCACTAAATAATTAAAGATTCGATTACATTTCAATGAATATGACATTATTATAATATTAAAATAATACTCCAGTACAGATTTTAGTGCTATTTAACCTAGGTTATTAGTGTTCTGTGTTTTTAACTGTTATTTTGAGACGTCAAACGAATAGTAGAATACCGATTATGTTGCGTTCCGAAACACGCACCTAACACGCGCAACAGTAGAGTGCCGTTACTGCGCTCGCGTGAGGCGAACTTGACGCGAGCGTGTCTGACAGCGGTACAGAATACGAAAAGGGTTGTTTTGATCGAAACTTAACTCCAACTGCACTGCAACAGCACTTCTATAGTTACGTGAATTAGCCCACTGATCTCTAGGCGTTTGTCTTAATAAACACAGGTCCAAATTGATAGGTAACTTTGATATTTCGCAAAAAAACACACACCGAGTATTTTAAATTCCGAACTAATATTTTTTTTATATCCAAGAGATGCATAAACATGGGTTACTTACAACAATTAAGGGGAGATGGATCTCCAATTGTGTTCTACATATTTCATGTTTTTACCATGTACGACTACAGATTTTTATAACCTAAGCCTATAGCCTAAGGATAAGTGTTTGCTGCAGCATGACTGACTTTTGTGTTGAAGTGTCCAATATTGCAAAGAATACTTACTCTATACACAGACTATGGGGTAAAACAAATAAATACCTACAGAACCTAATCCTTTTTAAAGTCGATTAAACAATTATTAAAGAGTGCCCCAATCACCAAATTTTCGTTTGTAATTTACTTACCGATTTATTTTTTGGCAATTTACGTGAGCAATGTTTTCTGAATAACAAATGGTCATCATCGCGAAATACACATAGGTAGGTACAAGCAACCCATTGGAAGGCCGATAACGAACTTTGTTTCAGTTACGCTAAACTCTGCGTAAATCTGCACATATACACGTCATAGTACCTATTTATCTTGTTAAAATAACATATTTGCGCGCAATTTTAGTGGTAATGCAACGATATGCTCATGTTAAACCCAAGTTAAATTTGCGCCAAGCATTCATCGACAGTTCATGTAACCAACTATGTACCAAATCATTCATAACAGAATTGTGTGCCTACAAACTGACGGGATTGTTATTAAGATTGACACGTTATCGATGGCAAATGATTCACAAATGAAATTTCGTTGATTTAAAGCTCATTTGTGAAGTGCATCGGACGCCTGCATATCAGTGGCCGCGCGGGTAGCATGGGAATGGAAACGGTTCGCATTCGACAGCGGCGGAATGCTTTCAACTCACGTAATTCAGTTAAACGAGTAATTTATGACTGGCTAAATTACTGGCATCACTATGTCCAGCTATCTGACGCAGGAGTCCGACTATTAACGCGATTTGATGTAATGTCATTATACATGTGTTGCTGGAACAGGATTTTTAATTGTACAAATGAAATGTAAAGTTTCATTAGACAGGTAAATGCAATACTACAAAAATATTCAAATACAAAAATATTATTACAACTTAGGTTTTGGTTGGTGAAAACAATTTGAGTAACCGCAGCTTCGACCACTTTCAGTACTTATCAAATAAAGTTTTTATTTTGTTAAATAATTACCCAACACAAATAGTACCTACGTAAAACGACCCATGGTTAAAAAAACATCTCTCACTACAATCTCGTACTACTAGCATAGCGGTTTGTATGAACACTTTAATACGAGCGATTTTGGACGTGCTGCATATTTGATTATTAGATTTAACTATTTTTATTTCCTGCTACATATAGAGCAAATTGTATATCATTTTTTTAGTTGAAGCTTGCAACGGTTGTCGAACTTATTGTGATATAGTAGCATGGTCCTCAAAGCTGAGCAAGCTGTGGCTGCTACCTAAGCTACAGCTAGATATGATGAGATGTGATATTATTGAAGCTATGTTTTATTCCGACTTAAGTTATGGTTGTCCTACCATATTTAGTCAAGGAAAACAACATAAAAGGTAAAAATGAAACAGGTTTTGGTAATTCCCGGGGTCTAATGATAATATCCTAATATACGACGAATTAAGAATAACACGAATTTATTCTTAATTCATTGAATAACCTTACACAACGACAAAAAGAGTAATTTTATAAAATCACATTGCCGGTTCCATCTTTCATTATGTGTTATGATCATAAATCAGTAAGTGAGTAAGTACACGCTCATTTTGCTGATTTTAAAATAAACAATATATTTATATAGAAGTTAAATACTGAACACATTTTCCTTATGGGAGTGAAATAAACCGCATTATTGTACTTAAATGTTTATCTAACTTAAAAAAAATACATTGTAAGTAGGTAGTCTTTCAAGAAAGTTAGACTACACTGGAAATCAAATTATTTTTTAATAGGTAGATACTTACGTAAACATTTTGGAGTTATACCAAAAATAAGTTTGTGGAAAGAAAAAAGCAAACCTAATAGATTTTGTTACAAGTAACATTTATTTGACGTTCATAAAAGTACATAAGTGCTAAGTATATAATAGGTGTTGTTCTATTTAGACACCGCCCACCGTCGTCAGTGTTACAACATTGGAATGATATAATTGAAGATTTCGAAACCCACGGTGATAATAGTCAATACTTATTTTTTTCAATTAGCGTCCTACTTAATGTATGGAAAGGATTAACGACGCCACCCCGTGTAAGAACTGTAGTTGTAACTAATTGTTAAGTGACTTGATACTTACATTCTTAAAACTGAAATTCCAAAATAATCGGTTACTTCGTTTTCCTTTTTTAGATTAATGAAATGTAGGTACTTTTATTATTTAATTATTATTTGTCTCACTTTTGGGCAGAGGGGCAATTACATAAAATATGTTTTTTTCTAAAAAATACTCATGCAGTGAAGAAAATTACTGAAACCCAAAACTTGTAATTGACAGTAAATTGCAATTAAGTAATTTTAACACTACTTATAAAACTTTATATTAAACCAACGCTAGAATGATTTGAATTAAAAGACCACATTTTTGTTAAATCACTACGTTTTTGATTAATTTTTCTGGGACTTGCAGTTGTTTTTTTTTTGTATAAGTAGGTAATACTTTATTTTGCTATTATTGTATACCTCAAATAAATATTTATAGACAGCACCTATGTATAACTAACTGTAATACCTAGATTTAAAAATATTATTACATCCGTCGGATACCTACCTATTTAGATTTATTATAGCCTATTGCTATATTTACTAGTATTTTATGTTGTAACTAGCTGATGCCCGCGACTTCGTCCGCGTGATTGTCTGTTATCAGCCAGGTTTTTTATTTTGCGCGTAACCCTATATTTTTCCAAAAATAAACTCGTTACTCCGTATAACATCAGCTATCTGCCAGTGAAAGTCCTATCAAAATCGGTTCAGCGATTTCGGAGATCAGCCGTAACAAACAGACAGTTTTTAATTTAAGTACCTACCGTATTTAATAAAAAGCTGTTATTTTGACATTACAAACAGTCACTTCAATTTTATTTATTTGTTTAGATTTAGATTAGATTACATTTTCTGAAAGTTATTATTATTAGTCTCAAATTTGTATTTTTATATTTAGAAAATATCAGCGAAACAATGATTTCTTAATCAATCAAATACCTATATATACAAGCATATATATACAAGCAATTCTTGTGTAAATATGAATCTCGGAAACGTCTCCAACGATTTTCATGAATGGGTTTCGGGGGCGATAAAACGATCTAACTAGGTTTCAATTTAAAAAAAAACGAGAAAAAAATACCGAGCGTAGCTCGGTCGCCCAGATATTGATTTCTTAATCATTGTAGTGTAACAAACTAGATTAAGAAATTTAGTATTATTTTTACACAGCAAATAAACATAGTAGCCTATGAATATTCTAAGCCCTACTAAATAGCCTATAAGCTACTATCTGTAGCTAGTTCTAACTAATTAAGTAGGTATAACTTGTTTTACTTTACAACTTTAATAACAGGTAAAATTGAAACTAAAGTCACTAGTTATTACTTTAGTTTTAATTAAGTAACTACTCATATTTCGTTTTGCATATTTTTATTGTAATAATACCTAATGTAAGTAAGGATATATGCAATTTAAGCATGTAGGAACAAGCAAATAGATCGTAAAACAGTTGTCATTATTACAATTATGTTGGTATTAATAAATGCCAACACGGGGTGTAAAAAGAGAGATCAATACAATTTAAGATCAATAGCCGTTAGCTACGCATAAACTGCCCATCAAACTAGAAAAATTAAGCAATAATTATTGCTGGCAAACGAGTTTTTAAGGTAGCGCACAGTTTAGCGCAGACAAAACATACTGCTAACGAGTGCATCTAACAGTACAAGGTTCGTGGGAATATTTAAAGTTTAATTAAAATATGTAAAACTTGTATTTGTAAAAAAACGTAAATAAAAAGTTAAAACCTTCAATATTTCTGGAAAATGGACTTTCAATATGTAACAGTTTTCAGACACAATCCAGAATTAAAAAAAATGCCTCTATAATGGAAAGAGCATGTAAGTATGTACATCTTTCGGTTTCATTACTTAAGTATATTTTTACAACCGTTAATTATCGCGGTAAATAATCTACATTTGATGTTATTCATTTTACGAAAAGTTTCAATCTTGTCTATTTGTGTAAGTATTTATATAGGTAGGTACATGACTGTCTTAATGGGACTGAACTCTTTATTTCAAATAATTAAACCTATTTTGATAATTCATAACTATCAGTCTAGTCTACATAATTAAATCGTCCCACTGCAGATCAAAAGTCTCCCTTTCCCACACAATTCTCAGTTCTCCCTTCTGGTAGTGCAGGTCAGTCCTCACGTCCTCATAAGAGTCTTGTTTTTATTTAGTTTGTAGGCAATAAAATTGTGCTTACTACTGATATACTTATTTTTAAATTGCCGTGTACGGTACCCTACATTGTATAATTATTTAATTTTCACATGGACCTTCAAAACATTATACATATTGGATCATTTAAAAAAATCTTAAATTAATGCCTAAGTCCTTCATTATCTTAAGAATTTATAACTACCATTCTTAATAGCTGTTAGTAAGTAGGTAACACCTAATTAGTTTATACGGAAAATTTAAAACCAACCTCCTTAGAAATATTAAAAAAAGTTTTTTTTTTCCACAATTTATATCTAAAAGTGTACCTACTTAAATGAAGAAAATATTCCGCTACATTAAAATGATGATAACAAAGTTTATTATAAACAGGGTCGTATGTCGCTCGTGTATCTACGATAATATGCCCCGATAACTAGTTCATATTTATCACAAATATTTCTGTGAACTCAGTAACTTGTGCACGTGTTCAACTTTAGACCATATTTAATCCTATTAACTAACAAGTCTGGTTTCAATGTGGCTGGTTTTTATATCATTTAGTTCTTGCTAATCTAATTACTTATGTTATTAATTGATTAATTAAGTAGTTGTAAAGTATATTTAAGTATTATTGCGCCACTTCTTTCGTGTTATTCCAACATGCACTTATAACTTGACCTAAGCGTATGCGTATATTTTTTTCTTTAGAATACTAAATTGAATTTAAATACGGACTTTTAATTTCCATAAACATTATTTTATTCTATAGAAAAACTGATGTAGTTACCTGAATTAGTGAGTGTATTATCGCCAAGTCCAGTGGACGTGTCAACATCAGCATGTGCTTCAGCTGCAACAGAGGCGAGCAGCGCGCATGCCCAGGCGCATCCGACCACCACCAGCCGTGCGCAACCAGTATGGCGCCGCCTAGCCATTTCACATCACCAAATAAATTGCTTTTTATATCCTTACTACCACTAATATACTAAGCTTCAAAAGTTTTTTAAAGTTATCAAACTAAAGTAACTTTATTTGAGACGTTCAAAAGTAACTTTTAACTATTGCATTCATAGGGAAAGTTCGAAATATGACGACAGATTCGTGAAAAATAAGTGCCGCACGGCCGTATCGGCAGCGGCGGCGGCGTGGCTTGCGTAGCGTGCGACGGCAGCGTGGCGACGTGGTCGCGGCAGAACTGTCCGCAGCTGCACATCGCGGTCGCGACCGGCTCCTTCGGAGTCGCGGCGTCTCACACCCGGCCGCGAGGAGGGCCACTGCGCGCGCACCCACCTCGCCAACCAATGGCACCACGGGGGTGGGACCGCGCGTAAGACGCACGGAAGTATATGCGAAGGCCTATGTACAGACGATAGCGGACAGGTGGTTTCGCGGCCGTAATTAGGCTTCTGATAACTTATTGCTACATAAATATGCTTAAACGCTGGACGATTAAGATAGCGCCCGAAACCATGTCGAAGTACCGACCCTACTCCCGGCTGTTTTACCTGCCAATTTACCTTTCTGCAATGTTATGTACTTTTAGGGTAAATTGTAATATTACTGAATACATTTTAAGATACTGCTGTAAGAGTCAGCTTAACTTGTAAAATCTGGCATAAATGTATTCTACACTTTACAGTTGGTGGCTTTGAATGGTTACTGTCATAACACTATACTTTTTTTAATTTAAAAAGTGCCAGAGTTATATAATGTGTGGCGACACTTGATTGAAAAAGTACCTACTTATCATAGCTGCTCCGATGCTAAAACTACACTTTATTAACACGAATAAAATCATTGATATCCGGCACTTTTTTACTCCCGTCACCACCAACATCAGCAGCTGCAGCAAAATGTAATGTAAAAAAGATAAACGATAATTTATTTGTAAAAACATGAGTATACACAGGTTTATAGTGTAGGATGTTGGGGTATAACTTGGCCTACATGTTTTGCCATACAATATGGCATACAAAGTAAAAAATAAATAAATTCAGTCAAATCCTTATCAATACATCAAATACCGAACAATATTTCTTTCAGCAGAAAACAAAAATGTCATAATAGTAATCTGATGATGATGATCTTCCAAAAAGTCTGCAAGGCTATAGTAACATTTAGCAATTAAATATTTTGTTAAATGCTGCTTAAATGACAATGCCAGATCCTGCCCCACCCATGTACAGAAAAAGTAAATTAATCAAAATAATTGTAATGAATATAGAACCTTTATAGACTAAATTGTTTTTCTTTAGAACTTGCGGATTCCGAAATACCTACCCACAAAATACAAACTCATTTAATTTTTACCTAAAATACAATTTAACCTATAATCAATGTCATTATTGTTTTTAGATTTAAACGGAAACCGCAAGTTCTACAGTCACTAAGACTAATGTTTAGTGACTACAGTCACTAAGACTAATCAGCAATAAATAAACAGTAAGATGCTACAATTGCACATGACTTTTATTGAGTGGGGCAAAGTTCTATAGAGTTTCTGGCATTGTCCTTTATTTCCGTTGAATTGTTTGTTTCGGTATTTTGATAAATATTATAAGTGCCAGACATATGACACTTTTGTGCAATAATGCCGTATTGGCTCTAACTATATCGTACCCAGTACATAAGACTGGCCCGATTTGAGACTGATTTATATTATACTCGATCTGGTGTTAGTCAGGGCAGCACACTTGGACCAACCCAATTTATCATAATGGCAATCGATCTACTGGAAACCGTCAGGGCCGCTAAATGTCTCTTATTTGCCGATGATCTGAAACTTTACTACGCGGTAAAGGACCGTGATGATTGCCAACAGCTTCAAGAGGATATAAACTCCGTAGAGGAGTGGAGTAAGGTGAATCGCCTGTACTTTAATGTTTCAAAGTGTAAAATTATGACATTTTCACGCTCTCGCACACCACTGCACTTTGGCTATACCCCTGGAGGGTGGTCTATTGGATCGTGTCAGCCAAATTCGAGACTTGGGACTCACATTGGACTCGCGACTAAACTTTAGGCACCATATCATGTCGGCATGTGAAAGCGCTAATAAGATGCTGGGGTTTGTCATGAGGGTCTCATCCGCATTTAAGGGAATAAGAGCTGCTCTAATATTGTACAAAGCGTATGTACGAAGTAGGCTGGAATTTAATGCCATAGTATGGGATCCTCATGAGTCTAAGTATACTCTGTTATTAGAACGAGTTGAGAGGAAGTTTGCTCGTTTTATTTATAAGCGAATGTACGGGTACTACCCTTACCTATATCCATCTTTGTTTGTTGTGGGGATGGTAGGATTAGACACTCTCGAACTCAGATGAAAATTACTTTGATGAGTTCACTACCAGCGTCTCCTGACAAACAAAGTGGATAACCCAACTACGCTGGAGCGGGTAGGCCTAGAGGGTGTGCCGAGTCGCTTCTTAATCGGAGGTGAAGGCGTGGAAGGTCCTCGTCGCAGGAGAAAACTATTTGCCGTGCCCCCGGGAGTGCGCACTCGTCGAGCTGCGGCTGCACCCACAGGCTGTGGGTGCAGCCTGCAGCCAGCTCTTTGCTGCCAGCAGCAAAGAGTTCAACAGTGCGACAGCTCGGGCTGTGGGCCACAGCCCGAGCTGTCGCACTGTTGAACTCTTTGCTCACCCAGCACATAGATCTGGATATCTTCCATGATAAACAGTATTATGTGTGTAAATGTTTATATTTATTCTTAAGTAGTATCATAAGTTAGTTAAGGTTAGTCATAAGATAATTAAAATGTAAGCATTTTCGTCGCAAGCACTGTCAGCTTATGTTTTTAAATAAATAAATAAGTAAATATACACAGGTTATCCTTATCCCTACGATTGCGTATAACTACATCCGACAGACGACATTGGTCTTCACGAAAACAGCTACCTCATAAATAAATAAGGACGGGAGAGTAAAAATCTTATATTTAATAAAATATTCTCTACAGCGATCGATTGTATCTACTCCAAACATTGCGCTAATGTATATTTTTTGTTATTTGAATACTAATTCTTTGAGGAGTTTCCCCAAAATATAACTCCAAATCTTAAGAGAAAGCCAACTATGCCATGGTATGCTGTAAGGAGAGTCTCGTGGTTGACTACTGAAGCAAGTTTACATAGAGCATAGGCAGATGAACTGATTTTCTTGTTGAGTTGATCAGTGTGTCTTCCAATTAATATTTTTATTTATAGTAACACCTAAAAATGTTGTATAATCGACTGCTAATATAACACAAACTCATTCTGGTAATCCCGCAACATTTTTCAACATGCATACAGCATACATCAGAAGAGAGCTAAAGCTAAGACTAACTAAATGAAGAACTCTGCAAAAATATAACAGCAACCTGGAAATTTACTACAATAAGGTACATACGTACTACGTTCATATCAGTTGCTGAAGTTTTATGTGGTCAGATGAAACACAGACATAACTGCACGGGATGAAAAACCTTTAAGGCGCTAACAAGCGGCTTTTGCAGATTTTAAACTGACAATCACATCAAAATGAGTAGTGTAAATGATTTGAAAAAAAATCTAGAACATTTCCTTAATCATTTAGTATGTGAATATTTTTGATTAAGTTCATATTAAATAGTTTAATTAAATCGTGAAGTTGTGTCTAACGCAGACAAAACATTGATAATCACACAAAATCTACCAGGAATATTTAAACGAAACTTTTACTATCTTACAGATCATTTTATTATCTATCATTTAGTACACATCTTTTTTTAAGTTAAAGAATACTATCTTTTATTTAATTTTTTCGACTAAACTTTGAGAGTTTTGGACGCAGCACATATGATTCTCTGTTCGCTCAAGGTCGCCGGCGTATATAAAAACTCGGCAGCAGCGACTGGAAATAATTCTTATGAATATTTTAGTGGAAGGCGACAAGAACGCTGTACAATTACTTACTTAGCTACTGAAGCACTTAGATGATTTCCCAGAGAAAACTGTGACAATATAGGCACTACAGGTATTTTCCTTCATATTGTAGAACTAATTTTGGTATCCAGTGGATTTTACTACTTTATTTCGAGGGTTGGGTTGGTTGGGTTGGTCATTCAATTCAATTCATTTATTTCGTGAACACACATTACTATAATAGGTAGATATACCTAACTACCCGTGTCCTATAGGTAAGATGCTAAGAATGTCAATGGTCCAAATTCGCAGTGTCGCTTGACCTACGTCATTTTAACATGGCCGGTGAGAAAAGTAGAGGAGTTTGTAGAGCAGGTATGTATGCATATGCATCCATGCATCCTATCTACTTGCTTGAATGCTAGCAACGGATATGAACTATCAAAAGTGTCAAATAATTCAACCTTGAGTAGTTCCACCAAAAGCCGTTAATTCACGTGGCGCTAGCGCTGCGTAAGCAAATGTTAATGAATCTCGCTAAAAGGTTATGTACATAATATATTTTTCTCTTATTTTAGAAGTTACAGGGGGGGGGACACATTTTACCACTTTGGAAGTGTCTCACGCGCAAACAATTCAGTTTAGAAAAAAATGATATTATATATTATTATAAAACCTTAGTATCATTTTTGAAGACCTATCCATAGATACCCCACACGTTTGGGATTGATGAAAAAATAATAATTTGAGTTTTAGTTGTAAGTATGTGGAACCCCCAAAATTTATTGTTTTTTTTTCTATTTTTGTGTGAAAATCTTATTGCGGTTCACAGAATACATCTACTTACCAAGTTTCAACATTATAGTTCTTACAGTTTCGGAAAAAACTGGCTGTGACATACGGACGGACAGACAGACAAACATGACGAATACATAAGGGTTCTGTTTTTTGCCATTTGGCTACGGAACCCTAAAAATGAATCGTTGTTCGTTAGCCTCGCTAAAACTCGAGAATGGCTCGACCGATTTCGCTAATTTTGGTCTTGAAATATTCGTGGAAGTCCAGGGAAGGTTTATACGGTAAGAAAATCGAAAAATCGATTGACAGGACAACGTCTGTCGGGTCAGCTAGTAATAAATAATAAAGAGAAACATAATAATAACTACAATTTTTTTTTAAATTTAATCTTAATGTTAGAATGTCTTAATTTAAAAAGAGTAAGGTTTTGCTACTGAATTCAATTACATAATGAGACTGAGATTTACTGAGGAAAATTATGGGTCATGTGGACTTAAAATTATGAGTCATGTGGACTTAAAATTATGAGTCATGTGGACTTAAAATTATGGGTCATGTGGACTTAAATCAACAATGCTTTGAACAAATCAGTGAAGCAGCTGGGTGTGGGTTGTCGAATTATAAAAGGACTACTTAGCCGATGCCGGCGAAATTCGCGTGATTGTCGGTTATCGGCGGGGTTTTAATTTTGTTTGCGCGGTCTCCTAATTTTTTTCTGAAATAAATAATTATGTAGGTACTTTCATATGCATTTAGCAAAAAGCTAAAACAAACGGACACTTCAATTTTATTTATTTGTATAGATAAAAAGGTTGATAGAATATTTCATTTTTGTCATTAAAGGTCCAGAGGCCAGCACATCAAGCTACCTCAATCTGCCAAAGAATCATGGCAGGATTTGTACAAAAAAAATAAAGATGTTTAGAGAAGTTGAAACTCTAATTCTTATACTTTTGGGTACCTAAAGAGTATCTTCAGAGTAATTTACAATATTTTTAAAACTCCGCAAAAAAATTGAATAGTTTAACGAAAAGCTAATTATTTCAAAACGAAACGGCGACTGACAGTAACAGTGACACTGACAACCGCCGTTTCGCAGTTCTTACTCGAAAATTGCATCGTTTTGTGGGAAATAATGATTATTTTTTTCCACACACTTGTCACATCACTTGTCTGCTAATTTGTCATCGCTTGTCACTTTCTTTTTTTTATAAACACAAAATGGGCATCGAGAAGAAACGAAAAAGTGGTATTTTCATTTCGTAATACTTTAATTATGCAGGGGTTTAAAAATATGGTAAGTATATCAATCTACTTCTGGTAATGCATTCTTCACATTGGAAAATATTTTAAACCCTCCAAATGATTTCTTTTTCATACAAATGAATGATGGGTCTCGCCATGATTCTTCTATCTATACATATAATAAAACAGTAAAAAAACTGTGTCTGTACATTGAATATATTAAAAAAATAATTATTGAGGGGGGTTTAGAAACAGTAATAGAGCACGAATCCAAAAAAAAAATTCTGTCAGTTTGTCTGTTTGTTTGTACACGCTAATCTTCGGAATTGCTGGACGGATTTGAATGATTTTTGTTTTGTTGTATAGGTATTAAGTCTGGCCAACATATAGGCTATAATTTATCTTACAAACTTGAACACCTGATGCAGAACCGCAACAGACCAGCTAAACTATAAGAGATACAAAAATGGTACCATAGCAAAAATTGCTCCACGTGATGAGCATTATCTGCTGAGAGAATAAATTTGAAGATCTGGAACACCTGATGTGGAACTCCAAGAGCCCAGCTACACCATGACACATATAGGAATGACGTCTTAGCAAAAGTTGTTCGGTCTGATGAGCATTTCCTGTTGACTTATAAAAATCGAAGATCAGAAACATCTGATGTGAAAATCATCTATACATATAATAAAACAGTAAAAAAACTGTGTCTGTACATTGAATATATTAAAAAAATAATTATTGAGGGGGGTTTAGAAACAGTAATAGAGCACGAATCCAAAAAAAAAATTCTGTCAGTTTGTCTGTTTGTTTGTACACGCTAATCTTCGGAATTGCTGGACGGATTTGAATGATTTTTCTTTTGTTGTATAGGTATTAAGTCTGGCCAACATATAGGCTATAATTTATCTTGGAAACTTGAACACCTGATGCAGAACCGCAACAGACCAGCTAAACTATAAGAGATACAAAAATGGTACCATAGCAAAAATTGCTCCACGTGATGAGCATTATCTGCTGAGAGAATAAATTTGAAGATCTGGAACACCTGATGTGGAACTCCAAGAGCCCAGCTACACCATGACACATATAGGAATGACGTCTTAGCAAAAGCTGTTCGGTCTGATGGGCATTTCCTGTTTACTTATAAAAATCGAAGATCAGAAACATCTGATGTGAAAATCAAAGCTATCACTAATTTCACTGTATCTTATAAAATAACATAAGCTGGGAGTACCTCCACGCGGTGAAGGCGGTAACAGTTTAGGGCTGATTTTTGATGACGATGGTATATCATTGAAAATTTGACTCTACTGGCCAAAATTCCCATTTATTTTTTTATTTTATCGAATAAATATGCCTTCGGGCTAATGTTATTTTGGTGTTTAATTTCCTTTACACGGTAGCATACCCGGTAACGCAGGGGAGCAGTCACTTAGATTTTAATTGATCAGGTATCTCTTCACAATAAAACTATAACCATGCCTAGAAAGAGGTCAAATCTTTCCCAATGTTCCAAAGGAGCTAAAAGATTGAGGATCATAAGATCCCAAGAATCTACTGAAGAGCGTCAGGAGAGACTTGATGCTGTTCGAGAACATCAGGCTGCAAATCGCTCCGTGGAAACCTCTTCAGATCGCGAAGCACGTCTGCGTTCTCAGCGTCTTTACGCATCGACTTCTAGGTCTCTAGAGACAAGTGGGGAACGTGATGCGCAACTGACCGCTGATCGTGAACGTCACGCATTGTCTCGCGAGTCGGAGACGTTCACGGATAGAGAATTGCGCTAGAGTTCTCAGCGTATTTACGCATCTGCTTCTAGGTTTCTAGAGACAAGTGCGGAACGTGATGCGCGACTGTCCGCTGATCGTGAGCGACATGCATTGTCTCGCGAATCGGAAACGTTTACCGATACAGAATCACGCTTGAGTTCTCAGCGTATTCGCACATCTACTAACAGGTCTTTTGAAACGAGTGATGAACGTGATGCACGACTAACTGCTGATCGAGATTATCATACATTGTCCCGAACACGCACACAACAAAATATCCATAATCAGTAAGAAAGTGAGAGAGAAAGAATTGCTGGAGTACGGCAGGAAGAGACAGAAGAAGAGCGCAACGAACGTTTGAATTCTGATCGACTTCGACATTCTCTGAACAGAATGTCGATATCATCTGAAGAATCGGATGTGTCTCAGATATAGCCGTAGGGCATGGCGACCTTCCTTGGGTTGATAAGGAACGGAGTGCATTTACGTATACTCCTAAGATTGACTACGCCACATATTCCGCCATCGGAGGTATATATGATTCAAAATTGTACTTTTTGAACGTCTCGAATCGTCTCGCGCATCCCGTTGGTTTCCCGTCCCCGGGCTCTTAGAATTCGACATCAGACGTTTCAGATCTTCGATTTTGCCGACCCCGTTGTCGCTGGCATAAGCAACAGGATCCGCGTACGAAGTCGCGGGCAGAAGCTAGTTCTTTAATAGTTTTTCAACTTTATTACAAAAGAATAAGGTTCATGTTCAATTATGGGCATATTTGACAGTTTGGGATCGCTTGATGTGCTGGCGTCTGTACTACATGTTTTTTTGCTACATTTTCGTATCAAATGCGATTCTTTTTTATAATTTTGAGCGGGAATAAAAGAGACACTTCAGAGATAAAGTTAATCACCATGTTCTTCCCGTCATTATGATACCTATATTATTTTTTACTGTACTTTATATGGTAACAACCAAAACGTGGTTTCGTAAAAAGTAAAAAAAAAATAACAACTTCTTTTTTGAATGTTTATGGCTAAGATTTAAATACTCCCATTCACTCCCTATACATTTGAATACCTCTTGATTTGCTTGCGTTACATTGTGCGTTGCAATGGCGATTTTTCAAATAAAAAATAAAACTCGTCTGAATTATATAAAAAAAAAAAAAAAAAAAAATTTATATATAAATATCTTGGGACAACTCACTCACGGTCATCTGGTCCCAAGCTAAGCAGAGCTTGTGTTATGGTAACCAGACAACTGATATACATACTTATATAATTTTTAAATACATACATATTATAGATAAACACCCAGACACAGAACAAACAATCATGCTCATCACACAAAGTTTGTCCTGGGTGGGAATCGAACCCACGACCTCCGGCTTAGCAGTCAGGGTCAGTGACCACTAGACCAACAGGCCCGTAAGTACAAGTGGGAATACGAGAGTGGACTGGTACCTATCTCAAGGGCCGCGGAATTATTCCACCTCGCGAAAGAAAAGGAAAAGTTGGTATGCAGACTTGTATGTCTATTCTGTTACTATCTCCCTCGGTGAATACCTAGGTGAAGTGAGCTGTCATCCGTCCGTCTGCTTAGTCAATCCCTAGCATCGGGTCGGAACCCGACCATATTAACTAAGCAGCACACTACACCTTGGTGTTCACCGAGGGAGATTGTAACAGAATAGCTCTACTGACAGTCAACCTTCGTAGTTCGGTGAGGCTCTAGAAGAAGAAAGTAATTCGAAACATTTTCATTAATTAAATAAGTATAATGTAAAGCATTATAATAAAATCCTGCCGTCCCACTTCAACGTTACTGAGAAGGTGCCTTTGTACTTGATACCTGAAGACCTAGCATGGCTAGCATTCAAGCAAGTAGATAGGATGCATGGATGCATATGCATACATACCTGCTCTACAAACTCCTCTACTTTTCTCAAATTTCCGGCCATGTTAAAATGACGTAGGTCAAGCGACACTGCGAACTTGACTAACATAATCAGGGCGCAGCCGAAACTACTGGAACTAGGAACGTGAAATTTTACACATGGCTTCCTTTGATGATGTAGACAAGCACTAAAAAAGGTTTTTTTGCAAAGTCAACCTTTACTAAGGTGAAAACGGGGATTTGAATGAAAAATCTCATTTCTTGGGTTAATCAACTTGAAACTCGGCACAAATGCGATAAAAATTAACTTTACATCGTGTTACAGTATAACTTCGATTATCCGAACCCTCATTTATCCGAACGCAGACTTAGTTTATCCAAACGCGCAATTACCCGAACGTTTTGGCGCGAATTTTGTTTCATCGAACGTTGTTAGTCGGCATATTATGGAGATTCCGCGCGCAATTTTAATGTATGTATATACTTTGATTTGTTACATCGCGTAGATAGAAATGTTTTTTTATGTAAAAAGGTGTTATTTTCGTTTGATCTTGTCCCAAAAAACGGACATTTCGATTATCCGAACTTTTGACTATCCGAACTAGTGTCGGTCCCAATTAGTTCGGATAATCGAGGTTCTACTGTATTCGTTTTTTTTGTCTAACACTTTTTGTTTGTAGGGGAAGTAAGTAGATAGACGTTGTCGCGAGCAAAGTGCTAGTTTAAATATATATTTGTGGATCAATGTTTCCAATACATAATTGGAACCGATCATTCACAGCGATAATTACCTCTTCGGTCTAGTAGTCGTAAGCACGATTTCTGAGTATGTGCATGGGGTCTTTTAGGTGCGCGTAATACCTATACCTAATGCACCCAAAATATTGACCTTACGGGTACATGCAACAGTACAGGGGTCCTGGGGATTATTAAAAGTTATAACATATGCAACGTAAAAACTTTTAAAAGAAGTTGGCACTTTCCGTTCAAAAACTTTGTACAGATGCAGAAGTATGGTCCAAAACAAAAAAAAATAAGTAGGTATGGCAATGATGAGAAGAACAAGTAACATTCAACTGCGTTGTGTCGGTTTACGTACTTACGCACAGATATACCCAAATGCAAAATCGGTTGAAGGAACTGTAAAAAAGGTTTGTGTATATGTCTAATCTTATTGTGAACGGAGTATAGGTACCTACACCTCTATTCACGTCATTTCCTCCGGTATTTTCAATTTTCAGCTGAACGTAACTTTGTTATCATTGGAAAAATTACATAGTCAAACCATCTTTTTTCATGATTCCTTCTTAAAAGCACCATGACTCAGCCAGTCCCTCATACATCAACACGCGCTGGCCACGGTACATTTTAGTAATAGCACAGAATGGCTTAAACATAACAAACGATGATGACTGCAGATAATCAGGTAAAAATTTACTTCCATTCCAGACACAAATTATGTAGGTAGCAGGTATACGCACAACGATATCTAAACATTTCCAGTGTAAGCTGACATTCCATTGTAAGCTTAAACATTAAAATTTGATTTATTTCATGTTCGTGTGTACTTAGTAACACGAATATATAACTACAATATATCGATAGCTATAATATATAACTTTGTACCCATTGTTCACTCTAATTTTCGATTTATGGGTGTCACTGCAAATTTTTTAACATTCTCATGACCGTCTATGTGAGTCGTGGTCTCATGGACCGGGAATCGATTAAAAAGGCTGCTAAACACTATACCGCGACCGCTAGAAAGGCACATTGAAGAGGCTACCAGTGTATTATCTATGGAGGCTACGGAGGCGATTACTATACGACATGTGTGCAAGCGCCTTTATGTGAGCTAAAAGATTCTGTACCAAATGAATTTTTGCAAAAAAAAAAAATCGACATTGACAGCAAATTGACACATGGTTGACATTTGACCTATTTTGACAGTTGTCAGTTCTGTCAATAACAGATAGTGAAACGTCGATTACAAGTTTAGTTTACAACAATTCGGCTGTTCGCCGTTTGCGTTTGGCATCTCGGCTAATTTAATATTTCTAGCATGTCTGTGCAGTTGTTTCATTTCTCGTTAAAGCGTAATCCTTTGAGAAACAAAGAAAAGATTATTCAGTGACGTTTCATAATACTTGAGAACGCGCTTCAGCACTCGAGCACTTCGAGCAGCACTCAGTCACTTCCCGAGATTAGTAAATAGTCTGCGAAATGTGTCCCTATGTTTTCTATTAATATTTATACGTAATTATTGCAAAGCTATAAAAAATGGATCAAAGTAACCGCCAAAGGAGAAATGAATTAGATATAGACAGTTTTCGGAGCGATGAGCCTGAGTTCGACAGGGCTCGAATGCGGAGACAATCAGGTGGCTTCGTGGATTTAGGCAATGAATCACAATACGGATCAGGTGGACATCAAGCTTCAGGGGCTAATGAAATATTTGCAGATATTCAGGTAAACATTTTGTTGTAGACAAAAACCAAATAAAGAACAATGGCACACTTTCCCAAGTAAATTTACTATTATTATGGCTTTGCTGCTCTCCATTTTCCAATAACAAAGGTGTCCTAGATTCGATGTACCTACTATCAGACTAGCATTGGTTTCATTATTCCTGCTTAGGAATTAATTAGGTGTAGGTAAGTAAAACAAATTTAAATAATCTGTATAAAAAATATTGATCTACTTGCTGCATTTTAGGCTGAGTCTACCATAGTAGTTATTTTGATACTTTAATAACTAATTGCAAGGATTTTTTTTTTTATACTCAGACACTCGAGTCACTTTTAATCATTTGGATTCATAATTTATGAAAAATATGGTAGGGTTTGGTATGCAATTCCCAATTTGCTAATAAACATTATCTACAAGATAATATCTGTAACTCCATATTTATCTAATCAACCACTAATATCTTGACTGATAATAATTGTAGTTATTGTCTATGTAATTAATTTTTCAAATATAATTTCAGGGTGATGTACCATGGTGGAAATCAAACTTTTTTATATCCCAACCAGTGCTGTTTGGTACTTGGGATGGAGTGTTCACATCATGTCTTATAAATATTTTTGGAGTTATTGTATTTCTAAGATCTGGATGGATTGTTGGTCAAGCTGGATTAGTCAATGCAATATTTATAGTACTTTTTACAGGCAAGTATTGTTAATTCATCATCATCATCATCTGCGAAGCCTTTGCCCAACTCTGTTGGGGGCGGCTACCAGTTTATTACATTTAATCATTAGTTTTAAATTTTTCTCTAGTTATTGTTTATTCAAATGTCTTTTAAGTAATCAATAAAATCAGCAATCTATCAATTATAATCTCAATTAAATGTGAGTCAGTGGTATTTGTTATCTTAACATTTGCAGTACAATCCAAAGATTTATTACTGTGGAATTATTTACTGTGGAAAAAATTAAATTCTCTTTATTTTATGTCATGCTATGATGTCGAACATTAAAAAATTATCAATGATCTTCTAACTTCTTTATTTATTTTCAGTTTTTGTAGCTCTGATCTCAGTATTGTCAGCAGTGGGAATATGTGAAAGATGTAGAATAGAAAGTGGTGGAGTATACTTTTTGCTGGCACACACTTTAGGATCTAGAATGGGTGGAGCTCTTGGCATGATATATTGTTTTGGTCAGGTAAGACACATCAGCAACTTATTGCAATATGCTTACCCTGAAACCACACATTAAAGACTGGCCCAAAATAACCCTGAGTCATTTTTGTAAGTGGTCAATATTAAATAGTATTTGTACATCTACTATTTAATATTGACCTATTATGGTTAACTTGATATTTCAGGATGCCAATATGAAACCAATTATATTGAGGAAAACACTATCATAACTAAATAATATAGTGATTGCAGTGGCACAGAATGGCTGGAAACTCAATGACACTACAAATAAATTACTTTGCTGCATCCTAACATGATTATAATAAATCATACTAATGAATCTGAAATCATTATCTATCTTTGTATTTAGGTTTTTTTTTGCAAAAATGCAGATGCAGCCAATAAAACATGCTTTCATTCAGAATTAAATATTCCCTATTTATTTATGAGTAACCATGATCATAAATATTTTTCAGGCTGTGGGCTGTGCCTTAAATGTGTTTGGTTTTGGTGAATCTATGGCCGGATTTGTAGTCGAAGATCCACTTAGTGACACCCACAAGTGGGCATCTCGAGGTTTTGCTATAGCTGCAGTGTTACTACTGGGCACTATCAATGTAGCTGGGGTGAAATGGGTGGTGAAATTACAATTCTTACTGTTAATGATCATCATGTTAGCAGCACTTGACTTCTTTGTAGGATCATTCACAACTGTACCTGATGAAAAACGTGAGTAGGTACTATTTATTGTTTTAACAATTGGAATAATGTGTAATCTTTTCTTTTAATAACCAAGCAACTTATAAATCTCTTGAAAAAACTGGCATAAATGGTATAGTGGTAAATCTTATCATGTACCTATCTAATTTTTCAGTTCAGCTGGAATTTAAGGGGTGGCTCAGTGGAGTAGCTGCAAATAATACGTGGCCTGCTTACCAAGATGGTTACACATGGTTCAAATGTTTTGGAATATTCTTCCCCACCATTACTGGTATATTAGCAGGCATTAACATGAGTGGAGATTTGAAAAATCCCTCAGTGAATATACCCAATGGTTCATTAGCAGCTATTGGCACAGGGTAAGGTTAATCTGATTATTTGAAATTTTCAAATAATTACTGGAATGTCTGAATAGGCAATTACCATAATGTAAGCAACAACACTTATCTTCACTTGTAATATTTCCAGAACATTTTTATACCTGATGTTCATAATAACATTAGCAGCAACAGTGACTAGGGAAGGGTTGCTGCATAACCTCTCAATAACAGCAGACATCTCTGCTGTGACGATCCTATTACTTGCTGGTCTATATGTCAGTTCAATGAGCTCTTGTTTGGGTGCCATGTATGGAACACCCAGGGTCTTACAAAGTATTGCTAATGAGAAAGTTATACCAGGACTAGAATTTCTTGGAAATGGGGTAAGTATTGATTTATTAATGCATATTTGGCTACAAGTTGGCATATAGGTCACAAAAGAAGTTATATAAGGTTTTTTTATTAGAGATTTCGCCACCAACTGATATTGGTATCTAATTGCAATTATATAATATAATATGTGGGGACATTTTCACACACGGCCATCTGACCCCAAACTAGGGAGACCCTGTACTATCGGTGTCAGACAGCTGATATACATACACAAATACTTTTTTTTTTTTTTAATACATACGTGTATAAGGTGCTATAAAAATATCTGCCACGGCTTTAATTGGAGGTAGTATTGTGTTTAAAGATTACAATAGTGAAGAACTTTCGTACCCCAGAATAGTTAATTTAATTTGAGAAAATAAAGTAGTTTAATAAACATTGACTCTACTCTGCATAACGCGTTTCACAAATTACGCGCGATGTGTCGCTTCGTCAATGAAAACAACTGCTATCTCTTTCTATCTGTTCTGTGAATGAAAACTGAAATCAGCTGATTAGTTCGTCACTATCTAACCTACTAGGTACACAATAATACGCAGGGAAAAAAGTGTTTTAAAAGTGCAATTACTTACCAGCTACCGCATTCTTCCAAAAAAACTGACGTAGGTAAATAAGATGATAAACTTCCCATCACACTTAAAACAGGCTTTGGACTGACAAGTTAGTGTAAGAATCGCAATTTTTTTCTTATTATTTTTAAACAGTAGGTGCTTAGATTAATACTTAGGTATCAAATTCGCGTTGCACACAAATGTAGGCACGCTTACGTACCTACATGTCTCTTCACTTTATTTAATGTGTCCGTTTCACTTTTTACTTGCCTAAATGCGCGTTTGATGCGCCTTTTTAGTTCTTCCACACTTCTAATAATGTATGATGACTCACTCGCACACCAAACCTCTGCTGGAATAAGTTTACTGCATGCGCAGTTATGGAGTTACACTCGCGGTAGCACAACACCATTTCAAGATATGCTTGATTGGAATACCGTCGTCTGGGAGGCATTTTTAAAGGAAGCGCGAGCGATTATACCGTCGCTAACCGCTAATTAAAACTAACTTCCGAGCGGGCGAGGGGCGACCGGGCGACTGGCGACTCTGGCGAGCGCGCGGTCGGCTGGCGCGTGCGACGAACGGGGTAGTGCGGGTCAGGGTGGGGGCGTAATGATAAGAATGGCAACAGTGTATGAACGGCGCCGGCGTTTTGCGAAACGATTGAATTGTACCTATTCGGTGCGGTCTGGCAACAGCAAGTCTACGTGATGGTTTTATGCGAATAAATCAATTCAAATTTATACGTACAATTTTTTGTATGAAAAAAAATATGACAAATGATCAATAATTTATCTTTACTATTGTAATCTATAAACACAATACTGTCTCCCATTGCAGCCGTGGCAGATATTTTTATAGCACCTTATATAGATAAACATAAAACAACACCCAGACACAAGGCAAACACAAGTGCTCATCTCACAAATGTTTACCCTGGGCGGGAATCGAACCCGCAACACGCTGCGCAGCAGTCGATCGCTCAGCCACTGCGCCAACCGTGTCGTCTATATAATTTAATATTTATTTTATTTTCTTCTGTCCGAGTAGCAAGCTTGCTCATAATCAAATTTGTTATGTAATTACTGTTATTATACCTGCTGTTATTGGGTATTATTATTATTATTATTTATTATTTCCAGAGAGGTCCCAACAAGGTACCAATATACTCTATGGTGGTAGTAGCCGTGGTCACTGTCACATTCATCATCATTGGTGACATCAACCAACTTGCACCCATTGTCACAATGCCGTTCCTCATAACTTATGCTTGCATTGACTATTCGTACTTTGCTCTCGCCCAAACTTTTGATTTGCAACATAGACGTGAAATGAGGTAGATATGATTTTTTTTTTTCATTTTTCATTTAGTTTCATTTCAATCAGCCAGTTTCAGTATTCTTAAAAAAAAAAAATGATTATCATATTCTTTAGTCAGAAATCTCTAGTTAATAACTAAATAGTTTTGACAAAAGTAGCTTACACAACGCATTGAAAATTTGAATAAATTGCGACATGTGTTTCGCCTAGTTAATATTGCTGTAACCCCTACTAAAATAAATAATTTCCTTCAGATATCAAGGTCATTCGCAACGCGATACTCAAGTTTATGGTGCTACTGGAAGCGACCTTGATTTGTTATTCCCGGAAAGGATTAGACATAAAAATGTGGGGGTAAGGGACCAATTATTATTTTAGCAGCTGATATGGATATCCGTGAAATGCAATCATTTTTTTTTAATTATTATTTCGTCTGTTCACTCAGAAGCAATACGTACGTAATAATTATGGTTTCTTAAACCAATTTTTTTTTTCAGGACTTCACTCCCTCCCCTACTGATTCTGCAATAATGAACGGACGGATGTCTAACGGGGATGTTCGACGACCTAGCATTAGCGTCCACTCTAAAAACAAGAACTGGTACTCGCACCTGTGTAACAGATGGCTGTCTTTAGTTGGGGTGAATACTGAAATATCAAATACTAGCTTCTACCCGCAGCTTCGTCAACGTGAAAGTCTGTTATCGCGGATGCAAACGAAGTCGGGAATTATAAACTAACTATGTCCTTCCCCAGGGTTCAAGCTATCTTCATACCTTTCATCAAAATAATAAAATACTAATAAAAATCATATAAATTTCATCAAAATCGGTTCAGCCTTTTCATCGTGAAAGCTTAACAGACAGAGTTACTTTCGCGTTTATAATATTACTATGGATGGATTTCCATATTATAGAAATTAGACCAATCGTGGACTTTTATAAAGAACTAATAAAGGCCAATGTTTACAAACAATTTTGTTGATTTACTTCCAACGGTTTAGTCAGCGCATGCCTAAAAAGCAGCCAATTAGCATGTTTTTCTCTTCCTTTGGATTTACATTAAATGTAGTAATTTTATGATAGAAATCATTGTTCAGTACAGGAACATAAGAAATAATAGGCGACTCAAACGATAGAACAAACAGTATATTAAACGGTAAAAAATGGACAACATTGGTTGTGCAAAGGAAGGCGATCTATCGACGAGTGCGTGTGCGCGGCGTTGTATAGAACACTAGGGCCTTTTACCATATCGACCCCCTTCTCTCCCCTCAGTCCCCGCGGACATCTTCACGCGGCTGTAGAAGCGCTGACAATCATTTTTTTAACATAAATGAAAGGCTGTGTAGCAGTCAACAACAAAGTAGCTTTTTATCAACTTTTTTATGAACTTTTTTTTGTAATCAAACCAGTACTTCCAGAGATTACCTCTTACAGACCAACCTTGCTCTTTATAATATTAGTATTCCTACATTTTGTTTTAAAAATAATAATAAATCTTTCATAATAATTCTATACCAAATTGACATATTAGTACAATTAGGATTAAAGGATTCCCTAGCACCTGCGCTAGTAAAAACTGTGTTGCAGCTGTTAGTGTATTCTCTTAATAAAATGAAAGTAATGTTAAGTCAAACAGAATAAATAATAAAAGAAACGAAACAATAATATTTTTATAAAAAAATTAACAAACGTGCTGCTATGTTTGTGTAAGCGTGTGTGTGTATGTTTGTGTGTTTCTATGTCTGTGTGTGTGCCTAATTCTAAAGTAGCCTGATGCATGAAATTAACCGAATAAGATGATCATAAGTGCGTCTCGAAAAGAAAAGTCTTAAAAATATAAATTTAATTTCTTCAATAATTTGTGTGTTTTGTTTCAGGTAGCAATCAAATTGTTGCTCATGTTCCTCGTACACTGGGGGTATGCTCTCGGCTGCCTCAGTATCTTGTGGCTATTTTGGCTTTACATTGGCGCAGCAAATCCTGCTCTCAAGCCCGGCCGTGCTTCGGAATTCCGTTTCTTCCATTGGCTAAAGATTTCTTTCCTACAATTAATTGGGTAAGAATTACCTAGAAAGTATTTCACTATATCAGGTTATATGACTACATTACTAAACACCTTTCTATTTACAGTAGATAAAGAAGTATTACTTAAAGTAATCTCTGTTCTTTTTACTCAGGAAACGGCCCCTTGAATATGAACAGTTAGTTGTTACACCTGTTCATGGGGACATATCTGTAGAACAAGAAAGATTGAACGATGACAACGAAGACTTCGCTTCACGTCGACGGTATCACCAGTCCACTGCGCTGCAAAGTCATCTCGTGAGCGTAGACAGTTAAGCCCTGTAAAGTTATGTGACAAGATTATTATTATGACAATTATTATGAACGAATGTAATGACAAATCAAAGCTACATACCACTTAAGATTGATCAATAAATACATCACATAGTTTACCAGAGGGTTACCATAATCATTTGCAAGGTAGGACAAATTAACAGCTAGTAGTCAAAACGCACTTTTAACAAAATTGCAAGACAGTTCTTTCTTGTCTGAATAATAATATTGGAGAGTCTTATAATAATATTATAAGAGTGTACTGTATTATAACCCCCAGGTTTAACTTAACTATGAAGTTGAACCAGGCTCCAAGTATCGTGCATCAACCGTTTTGTGCTCCTTTCTGGTCCCTTAGACCTAACAATAATCTTTGTATACTGAAATTATCTATAGAAACGGAAAAGGATTCATTTTTCTGTGATGTTATCTTGCATTTATTTTTCGACTATGGCTTTAAATTACTTCAATAATTTGAATTTAAAACTAAAAAAAAATAGAAATTTTATATATATAATTATATTATAAATAATTTTGAGACACGCTTCAGTACCTAACACAAAATAAATAACGTACAATCCTTTTATAAAAAAAATATTTTTTCTATCCTAACTAAATCGCTAGAGGCATTAAAAGTTCTCAACTTGATCATACTTTTCTAGAGAGAACACTGAGATTCATTAACTAATTTGTACCATTTTTGACTGATTTTTAATGAAAAGACAATGGGCGAATTTGGTCCAAATGTCCACCACAAACTAGACCTATGTGACCTATGACCTAGACCTAACTAAATAATTCGCTAAATTTAGAGTAACTTACATTTTGAAAGCAAAAAAAAATAAGCTGTCAGTAAAAAGTTATAACAAAACGAAAAAAATATTTTTTCATTCAATTAAGTCACCGTCAGCACCAGCCACCACGCCACCATCGCTTTGAGCGATAGCACGATTTTTTGTCTCTTTTGACAACAATGCGCATAAACGACTCTTGGTGAGAAGCTGTGATGATTAATACTGGCACTAGATCATCAAACAGTGACCATGACTTATCTAAGTCTTGTTCAAATATAATATATGTTGTTGAACAAATGACTATACATATAATAATATTTCTCTCTTTTCCTATGTTACTTTGGGTCAGCGCTACATGTTTTCTTCTTCCATTCCGTCCTGTTCAACGTGCATGCTTTCACTGACGCCTGGGTGCGTATGTTACAGATAAAAACTTAAACAGGCGTCGGGCGATGTTTCGTAATGTTGAAGCTGATGTTATCGGAGCAGAAGAGTTCCCAATTGTAACCAACGAAGATTTGGAGTTAAATTGTTTGCGCTTTAAACATTTCAAATAAAGCTTGCGCGTAGTTATTAAAGCAACATATACGCAATGGCGTATCATCATCATCATCATGTCAACCTTTAGACGCCCACTGTTGGGCATAGGTCTCCCCTAAAGATCTCCAGCTGTATCAGTACCGCGCCGTTCATCCAGCGGCTTCCCGCGGCTCGAACCAGGTCGTCGGTCCACCTTGGGGGACCTGACAACTTTGCGTCTACCAGTGCGTGGCCGCTACTCCAGGACCTTTGTGCCCTATCGGTCGTCGGCTTTACGGGCAGTGTGCCCAGCCCACTGCCACTTGAGCTTGGCCATTCTTTTTTCTATATCGGTGACTCTGATTCTCCTGCAGATCTCCTCATTCCTGATTCGATCCCACTGAGAAATTCCAAGCATAGCTTTTTCCATTGCTCTCTGAGCGACCTCTAGGCGTGTTACGAGGCCTGAAGTGAGTGAACATGTTTCCGAGCCATAGGGCATTACTGGCAGCACACACTGGTCAAAGACTTTCGTTTTGAGACACTGCGGTATATGAACACTGCCCATCGGAGTTGGATTCGATGATTGACCTCTTTTTCAAAGTTGGCCATAGCAGTTTTTTTTTTTGACATGGGGAAATCCTTATGTGCTATCCCCCGTTTAGAGAAGACAAGGGGGGCGTGCCGGCCTTGTCCCGGCTAAAACCACCATGGTGTTCCTCGACCGACCTACGGCGCGCCGCCTTTACGGGCCAGCATCTGGTCGGGAGGTGGACTACCCCTAAATCGACCACCCGCAAGCAACTCATGGAGGCCGGGGATCATTGGGCGCCGTCCGACGCCCGGTGCGTCTTCTCCTGGAGCGAAGCGAGACAGTTGCTTCACTCTCCCTTTCCTCTTTTGTGTGCATGACTTGCTCGCAAAAAGAGGCGACAGCCTCCCACGCACTCTCGCTCTGGACCATCAAAAGAACAATGTTCGAGGGCGAGAGGTCACCGACTGCTGCGGAGAGTTCACGGCGTTGCTCTGCCCAAGCTGGGCACTCCGCCAGCGTATGCTGCACCGTGTCCTCCAGGCAGTCCCTGCAGTGGTGACAACCGGGCGATGTTCGGTCAGTATCTGCGTCAGCCGGAACATGAGGGCAACGTCCCGGCGCCCTAACCAATTCTCCGTGACGGGTTTTACCGCCGAAATTACGGCGTGCCCTGTGCTGGGGTTCGCAAGTCGATGTTTGCCCTACGTAACTGAACTACTTCAACTGTAGAATCTTCAACCATGACAGGTGGGCATTAAACATAATTTTTGTTTTCTCCATATTCATCCTAAACCCACTCATCGGGAGACTCGGAGGGATAATTAATAATAATAGTACCAGCCTATATATCGTCCCACTGCAGGCCTCTTCTCATTAAACACATGAAGTATCAATAAAAATAAGTAATAAAAATAAATAATAATGATTGATTGATTGATTGAATAAAAATAAGTCTTCAAGTAGTTTTTTCGAAATAAAATAAGTACGCAGCATGGCACAAAACAGGTTATAGTTTCACGTCTTAGTTTTAGATGTATATATTTGCGTGCATAAATGTTGAACAAAATCAATATAAAAGTAAATAAACGAAAACAAAAAATCTACGAAAAAACATTTTTTTGATTAGCTGTAACTTTTTGTCTTTTTTTTTTGGTTACTCAGTAAATGTTGATCTTTATTTAGTGGGCTATTCAGCTACATAGGTCTCGTTAGTGGTGGAAATTTGGACCAAGCCCCATATATTTTTGCCCATTCTCTTTTACATCCATTTTGATGTATTAATGTTATGTCTCTGGCAAAGGAAATGAAGGTTTAATATTAAGAAACCTACTTATATTATAATAATAAACTTATATATTTCATGCACCTTTGTAAGATAAAATAAAAACGAATTAAACTTAAAAAATAAATTATTTTTATATTCTTTTCGTATTTTAATTTCTATTATCGACACCTGCAAGCAAGAACATGGTACAGACAGCGTCATCAATTGCTTACCCCCCACGCATTGAAATTTCTTCGAAAAGGGGGTTGGCAGTTGATGACGCTCTCTGTACCTACCTAACCCACTTTTTTGTCAAATTAAGGTTCCATTAAATTCTATTTGTTTTGATCTAATTCACGAGTCTGTACGTCTTTTCGTTTACGATTTACAAAGTGTAAGTAGGTAATGGTCCACCAAGTGTATTTTAATTAATTGTATTTTTAGTTACGAACACAATTCAGCCCATTCATAACACATTTCGGATATTGTATGTCAGACATACATATTTCATTGTAACTCACAAAAAACATAGAAGGACAAGCATTTTGTCGTAGACTCGATTGTGACCTACAATCGATATATCAATGGCAAGCGCTATGTAACTATGGTAACTGATGGGAAAAATATGACATCTGAGAGTTTGAACCCATAATTTAAAAGAATGTAATTAAACATCAGAGCCATTTAAAGTTAATCGACTTATTAAACAAAAAGACTGGCAGGATTTTTTTCCGAATGTGTAGACAGCGTTTCGGATCTTGCTTATTATGAAGTTTTGTTCATAGAAAATCCTATTACCAAGAAGTTGAATTATTTCGACTAAAATAAAATAATTTGCGAGGTACTGTGAGCCGCCTCTTGGGTCCTGATGTGTGGGGGGACGTCGCCCCTAGCCCCATTTAGGTGGACTGTTAAAGGGCGTTGTCCGCCCTTCACCAAACCTCTCACTCGGCCCACAGTTGGTGCACCGGGCACCAACTGTGGGTCGAGTGAGAGGCTGTGATTTCCCTCTCCCTTTCCGCATGGTGACCGATGATCAGGCAAAGCCGCGCTGGCACAAGCCACCTCGTAGGACATTGTGTGGTGCGGCTTTCCCAGAACAGCGATGCTACTGACATCAGGTCAGCCGACCAGATCGGTACTCCATACAGGGTCATCGATGGCAGCATTCTCTCATATGGCCGCCTTCGGGCGGGGTCTCCAGATTAATTAGCAGCGTTGATAGCGCCCCAGCCGCGCCCAATGACTAAAGCGCCAGCCACCGAAGTATGGGCCGAAACCCACCTATTCCAGGTAGGTCATGGTAGACTCGACAACAATTCGATCCCCTCGATCACAATGTGTGATCCGGGCGGCGTTGCACGCAAACCACGGCTTCTGACTTGTTAAGGGCCACCTACAGACCTAGGCGCCGTATGTGGTTCACCACCAGTGATACCGCAGTCATCACCAGCGTACAAGTTTGCACGAGCTCCCCTGGGGCGAAACCAACGTGTCGTCCACGTAGCACGTCATCTCTACACCCGATTGGAGCTCGCCCATTAGCACCCAGTCGTACTTGATGTTCGTAAGAGTGGGCCCACGATCGACCTGCCAACATTACCCCACCATTACCCCAACATTACACCACATTACCCCGGACAACGCTTCCTCAACCAGAACTCTCACCTGCGATATCGCGTGGATGGTAGAGCGCTTACACTGAAAACCACTAGCTCTTGTCCGGTCCCTCTGCGCACAAGCTCGTCTAACAGCACAATGGGTTGTTGTACGCGGACGGCGAATCTGCAGGGTGCCCCGACTTCCTGAGCAGGATCAGGCGACCAGATTTCCACAAAGTGGTAAAGTCAAAGTCAAGTCAAAGTCAAATCATTTATTTCAATTAGACCATTGTAAGGCACTTTTGAACGTCAAATGAGAAAAAAAAATCGATTCTAGGTGCCCATTCCAAAAGGTAGTTTTGTATGGAGAAGAATGGGCAGGAAACTCCATACTTACTCTTTTAAAAACGATGTTAACAATATTTGCATTTACAGGAATTATATAATTATACGTAAATACGATGTACCTTGCATAAAAACACTAGGCATTTGAAAGTGTGTACAAAGTATCACAGATTAAGGAATGACAGACTAAGTTATATGTACATAGATACACAGTGTTCACATATTATTACAAAATGTTGAAACAGTAGACGACCACTCCTTATATTTTAACAAACAATGAATCAGTATGTGAGCCTGAGCAGTGTATAAAAAGAGTCAAATATATATAATTATGTACATATTTATACTAAGTATGAAATTAGGTATTTTAACTTAGCAATCGGCTCGATTTTGTCTAGACTGTCGATCGTCCTATGGAGCTAGGCCAGCATGTTTCCAAGCATTCTTATCTTGAATATAGTCCTCTAGATTATAATAAGCTTTTTTACAGAGTGTACTTTTAACCCTTAATCAAATATTGGGAAATTATTTCCCACTTGACGCCACCGTAAACTTTTTGTTTTATTTCTTTACTGGTAACTCCAGTTAGTACCAACCTCAGGAATAAAATAATCCTACAGATTTTTTAAATCTAATCTAATGGCAACATTTTGTACGAAGCCGCGAACTGTCATCGTATGTCAATTTCAAAAACACAGTTTGAAATATTTTGCGAAAAGACCGGTTCTGGTGGGAGTTTTGAAAGTTTTTGAAGAAAAAAAATCTGGTAAGTGCATAAACACAATATTCTTGTAAACTAGACATGTTTTCTGATTGCCTTTTTCGATTTTTGCCTTCGTAGCATTGATATTTGTTGGATTTTCTTAGGTTTAACAAAGTGGGAAATAATTTCCCATTGTTTGTTCCTGCATTGAAAAAATACAAATTTCTATATATACAATAAATAATTTGTCTGTTGCACTATATAAGTAGCTAAATAGGTATAGGTACTTGTAGTCTTACCTAACTAACACAAAGTTGTCAGCGAATAAGTCAGCTAAGGAGCTTTCTCGAGATTGATCACTTGATTTTTATATTTTTATGGCTAACTGAGTCACTTACAATTTTTAGGAACTTTTGTAACTATTTGTGCTGCTGAGACTACCTACTTACCGACTTTCCATTACTTACTTTCAGCTATTTAAATATGGACGCTAGACAGAAACGTAAAGTGCTACCCAAGAAAAAATTAGAAGAAGTGGTACAAAATTTAGACGACTTGTCTGATTTATCAGGTTCAGATTCTGAAGACGACTCATGCTATGTCAACAGCATTCATTCTCCTTCCGATAGTTATCTCAATCAGCCTGACGATAACCTAATTGAACAACGTCTTGAATATATCTTTGGCTGTGAATTGGATGAAGATAAACAAGAGACGCCTACTATACAAGCCCAACAGATTTCAACGGATGCCTTATTAACAGTCTTGGGAGAATCATCTCATATCACAAACTCACAAAAAATAGACAATCCTTTGCCAACTGACTTAGATACTGCAAACGACGAATGTAATGAACAACCTCAAGACATTCACGCATTTAATGAAGCTCAGCAAGATTTAGATGTCATTGACGTTCCCATGGAAGAGTTTTTGGCAGATGATGAACAAGAGTCTGATGGAAGATGTCTGGAATTTAATGAAGTTCAGCAAAATTTAAATGTCATTGAAGTTCCCATGGAAGAGTTTTTGGCAGATGATGAACAAGAGTCTGATGGAAGATGTCTAGAATTTAACGAAGTTCAGCAAGATTTAGGTGTCATTGACGTTCCCATGGAAGAGTTTTTGGCAGATGATGAACAAGAGTCTGAATCTAACAACGAAGTACGCAGAGATCGTTCTCAGCCAAGAGCATGGGAGACAAAATCCAAAACCCATGATATTCCCGTTTTTGAAAAACGTTTTAAACCCAACGCTAATGACACGCACAAAACATCACCACTTAGTGTTTTCGAACGGTTTTTTCCTGATGAACTGATTGTTATAATTGTGGAACAAACAAATAGATACGCCCAACAGAAAAGTAGCAACAACTGGAAACCAGTAACGCAACAAGATATTAAGGCGTATCTAGGAGTTTTAATCCTTATGGGCTTAAATCCTCTTCCAGACATGGAACTGTACTGGTCCTCAGATCCTTTTTATTATAACAAGGAAATTGCCCAGGTTTTCCCAATTGTAAGATTTAAAAAAATTACAGAAAACCTCCACTTAAATGATAATGAAACGGAACCACCAAGAGGCTCTTCTGAATACGACAAATTATATAAACTGAGACCCCTCCTCACAAAACTGAACAAGGTTTATCAGAAAGAAGCATTTAATTCTGAAATACAATCGATTGATGAATGTATGGTGAAATTTAAAGGTAGAAGTTCGCTAAAGCAATATATGCCAAAAAAACCAATCAAGAGAGGATTTAAAGTCTGGGCAAGGTGCGACGCAAAAACTGGGTACTTGTACCAATTCGAAGTCTATACAGGAAAAGGAGACAGCACCGAAAATGAAGGATTAGGCTACAATGTTGTCATGAAACTCTGCAGTAGTGTACCAAAAAATACTTTAGTTGCCTTCGATAACTTCTTTACGAGTTGTAATCTTATGGAAGATCTTTATGACAAAAAGATTTATGCAGTAGGGACAGTCAGATGCAATAGAAAAGATCTACCTGATATAATAAAGAAAAAGCAACCAAAACCATTACGATTGGAAAAACATCAGTTTGCAGCTGTTACTGCAGAGCCAATCACAGCCATTAAATGGTTTGATACAAAAGAAGTTGCTGTACTCACGACAGCCCATCAGCCACTAGATATAATGCTTGTAAAGAGGACCCAAAAGGACGGCTCTAGAGCAGACATTCTTTGCCCGAAAGCAATTGCTTCCTATACACTTAGCATGGGCGGAGTAGATCTATTCGACCATTTTAGATCGTCGTATCCTATAAGCCGCAAATCAAGAAAATACTGGATGAGACTTTTCTTTTTTTTATTCGATGCATCAATTATAAATGCATACATAACCTACAACTACACACATGTTGCGACGCTGCACGGACACCGAGAATTTAGGTTACGCCTTGCACGTGGCCTAATAGATAATTACACAACACGGAAAGGTCAAGCACAAACAGGAGTACTTTTTAAAAAAAATAAGAAAGGGGGTAGGTTTGGCGTACCAGACGAAATTCGTTTGTTGAATGTGGGCATACACTTGCCAGAAGAGACTACTACATACAAAAGATGTCGTTTTTGTAGTACGAAACAGAGAGAACAGAGGACAAAAATACAATGTTCCACCTGTGAAATAGCTCTGTGTGCTAAGAACTGCTTCAAAACCTTTCACACTGTTCCACCTCAATAATATTATTTTCCTTAGTAAGTAAGTTTCAATTTATATTAAAACATTATTCTTAACGTTGATGTTTCATTTTATTTTATTATAATTAGATAAAAAAAAAAACAAGCAAAGCAGGAGCAACTAACATGTATAGAATTTGTAGTAAAAATGTATTAAAAGTTGAGAGCTGTTCCGGATAATGGGAAATAATTTCCCACTTAATTATATTTTGCTTTGAAATACCGGATAATGGGAAATAATTTCCCACCGCGAACCCCCCATTTCCCCCCTCTTTATAGAAAAAGGAGTCTTTTTTTCGGAATCTCCATAACCCACTTACCTAAAAACCGTGAACAGTTTCCAATTTTCTCAAAAAAAAATTTTTGTTTGATTAAGGGTTAATATATGATTTAAATTTTGTTTCACTTAGTTGTAATATATCACTAGGAATTTTGTTGTAGCACTTAACACAGTACCCCATAAAAGATGTATGGACTTTAGACAATCTAAAATATGGTTGAGCTATTTTGTCCTTGTTTCTAGTATTAAAGTCATGTCTATCACTTACTTTATTAAACATATGTAAGTTTTTTCTTACATACATAATATTTTCATAAATAAATTGGCAAGGCACTGTCATTATATTAATATTTTTAAATAGTTCCCTAAGAGATTCGCGGCGACGTAGATTATAAATGGCTCTGACAGCTCTTTTTTGTAAAATAAAAACGGATTCAATGTCAGCAGCCCGACCCCATAGTAAAATACCATACGACATAATGCTGTGAAAGTAGCCAAAATAGACCAAACGCGCAGTTTCTACATCTGTTAACTGTCTTATCTTTCTAACAGCATAAGCCGCGGAGCTTAGTCGCCCCGCAATAGATGTTATATGAGGTCCCCATTGTAATTTCTCGTCTAGCGTGATTCCTAGGAAAACCGTTTGACTAGTAAATTCCAGTTTCTCTCCATTAAGTATGATGTCACATTTACTATTCCTAACATTTGGTAAAATGAATTGAATACATTTGGTTTTTTTTTCATTAAGTACCAAATTGTTTACCGTAAACCAATTTTGAACCTGAAGAATAGCGTCATTTACGTCGTCTAGATTTTGTGACCGTCTGTTTATTTTAAAAATCAATGATGTGTCATCGGCAAATAACACCATTTTTGGTTGATTTTGAAACAATTGGGGTAAATCATTTATATAAACTAAGAATAGAAATGGACCCAATATTGAACCTTGAGGAACGCCGCGCTCAAGGTAGGTATGCTGTGTAAAGTCCACTCAGTTGGAGCTCTAGCTCTTTCAGAGCATGGGCTAACACGTGACTGTAGGCAAAGCCATCGGCGGAGTGTGCGTCGCTCTTGCCGGGAAGACTGGAGACTCCGTAAGTGGAGGCGCCACGATCCGAAGTTTCTCTCGAACCGCTCATTACGGGTGCCCCCACGGATCCACGTCTATCCCCGCCTCGCAACCTCGGTTCACCGATGGCCAGCGCGGCTTCTTCTTCAGAGACCCGAAGAAGTCTCCTCCAGACCCTTCAGTATCCCGTACTGGGTGCTTAACCGCCACGCAACGAGCAACTGCGTGATCTCGGCGGCCTACCAATACACCTGGCCTTCACATTCTAACAATTAATATACATACTAAATTAACTGATTCACGCGAATAGTTTTGATTGCTTTTATTGAAAATATTTATTAAGAATAAATAAAAATATAGAAAAAAAAAAATTGTTACAAGAGATAAAGCTACATAACAGATACAACCTGGTATGTAGCTTATTGGTTGAAAATAATAAAATAATTACATACTTGTTTAAGCTTTTTTGGAAATTCTACCCCTATGGTGGTAAAATAAGGGATGAAAGTTTGTATGGGAAATCAGTTATTTTTAATGGCATATTCGCTGAGGCGCGCACTGACTACTTTCACGCAACCATGCGCAAGCGCGCCGCGTCGTTGGTGCGCAGGGTACGGGCTAGCCCCAACACTGTACTGACGATGATTGCGGGAAGGCTGGACTGCCCCTTCATCCGGCATTGTTCCAGCAGACACGTTGCTGTACCAGTGCCGGGAAGAAGGTACTAACTTTATTGGTACTTATTTATTTTTATTATATTTTTATTGTTTTGGCTTGATTTATTTGATATTATTTTAATTTTGTTTCGATTCCCCTTAACCCCCTCAGCACGCGTAGCATGACCACGCTATGTCTGCGGAAGAATAGACAAGTCAGTACAGTTTGTCTATTCTTTCTGTCAGTAGGAATGTCTATTCTTCCGTCACACCTCGGACACTTCATACAAAACTTGCAAAATAATTACCTATTACTACTACAAAACCAAATTACGTCTGTACACGTGCAAATGTGTGCGTGAATTTTAGTAGGGTTGAATCAGTTGGATGTCGTGGCTTTGCGTCGGCCGTCGGGCGAACCGAACGACGACGGAACTACCCGAACGTTTCGAGCATTATTATAAAGTGATCTTGTCCGAGCGGTCAATTATTTATTTCTAATAAATAAAATAAATGATATTTGATTATGAATACTCGGATTTGTAATGACATAAAAGTAATATTATAATATTTATTATGTAAAGAGGTTTATTTATTCATCAATAATGGTAAATTAAGGTACCTACCTAATTACAAAATATGGAATTCACGATCGCCCCGTACCATTACGCGGCAACGCAATGGGGCGACGCGACAAAGTTAGTGCGTAGGGTACTACTTTTCAATTCCAAGAATGAATAGAACGTGAAAGAAAGGGACATAAGTACATAACAAAGACAATAAAGAGAGAGAGCAATATTAATAGCTGGTAATGTTGGTATGTTATTATTACGGAAGTTTTAATTGTATTATTATAAAACGACGAAAACTTGGAAAATAAATGAATCATCGAGATTAAAACTAATAAATAAAACTTAAAACAAAATAAATCGCAATATTGTGTGTTTGTGTCAGCAGTACCTACAGCGCTGCAGTTCTTACGATTTTGAGCGCCATGGCTAAAGAGTCGGCGGTTAGCCCCTGTAAGTGCGGGGTGAGGGCGCGGTATCTGATATAGCGCGGGGAAGGGAGTGTCCCTTCTGTACGTAGTACTATTAAGTATTCTGTGCTTCCGTAGAGACAGCGTGGGTCATGCTACGCGTGCAGATGTGAAGTTTCCAAAAAACTGATACACATTTTTTTAATGACTAACCGAATCTAAATACCGGTTTTCAATATTAAATATAAATATATTTAAATAAATTCATTTATGTTAGGTAAATTACACCCATAATTGCCAACAATTAAAAAAAATTAAATAAAAAAACACATACAATAAAATCAAATCAGATGAAACAGATTAAATAGATAAAAATAAAGTTGAATTGAATTAAATTAAATCAAAACAAATCAAATCATTTTAAATCAATTAAATCAAATTAAATAAAATCAAATAACATCAAATTCAATAAATCAAATTAAATAGAGGATAAAAGTTTAAATAGGAAATACGTTATTTTTTAAAGTCATTAACATGACAGTTGGTTTGTAGCTTTTCAAAAATACATGTTTCCGTGATATATGGATATTTCCAAATACACATGACACATACACACACACATGTATTTTTGATTGTACCCTAAAGGGTAAAATACTGTTGCATGGAAAATCGAAACTACTGAAACTAGAAACGTGAAATTTTGCACAAAGCTGCCTTTTTGATATAGGCGGGCATTATGAAAGGACATTTAGAAATTCAAGCTCGCGGATGAAGTGGAAGTTGTATAAAAGGAACTCATATATAAATGCTATAAAGGTATATACTGTGGACTTCACTGCCCGCCTCTCTATTCCCCGATACATATAATCTGGGTGTCTTCAAGGCACGAGTGAACCGGTTTATTCTCGGCAAGCGTGCTCCACCCTATGCCGCATCATCACTTAAGATCAGGTGAGTTGCGGTCAAACGCAAGCCTATAATAGATAAAAAAAAAAAAAAAAAAATAACAAATTACCGGACACCTTTAAAGAGTTACCTTTGACTATATTTAAAACAAAATTGACGCATTGGTTAAAAGAAAAATGTTTTTACGATCTCAAAGAGTTCATGTCATATCGCGGAGAAGAAAACTAGTCCAATAAAATTGGTATACTATACCTTATTTGATTACTGTTCGAATTTGACATTATAAGGTTTTATTAATAAGAATTTGACACTATCAATTTAATTATTACATTATTAATCTGAAATATTAGCTAATATAAAAAATTATCTCCTGAACTGACATATAACCACACCTCGGACACTTCATACAAAACTTGCAAAATAATTACCTATTACTACTACAAAACCAAATGACGTCTGTACACGTGCAAATGTGTGCGTGAATTTTAGTAGGGTTGAATCAGTTGGATGTCGTGGCGTACAAAATGGCGCGAAAAGTGCAGCGCTTTGCGTCGGGTGAACCGAACGACGACGGAACTACCCGAACGTTTCGAGCATTATTATGAAGTGATCTTGTCCGAGCGTTCAATTATTTATTTCTTAAATAAATAAAATAAATGATATTTGATTTTTAACCCCCGACGAAAAAGAGGGGTGTTATAAGTTTGACGTGTCTGTGTGTCTATGTGTCTGTGTGTCTGTGTGTCTGTGTGTCTGTGTGTCTGTCTGTGGCACTGTAGCTCTTTAACGGGTGAACCGATTTGAATGCGGTTTTTTTGAATACTCGGATTTGTAATGACATAAAAGTAATATTATAATATTTATTATGTAAAGAGGTTTATTTATTCATCAATAATGGTAAATTAAGGTACCTACCTAATTACAAAATATGGAATTCACGATCGCCCCGTACCATTACGCGGCAACGCAATTTTTTTTTTTTTTCATTTATTTCGGAACCAGTCCATGTCCATACATGTTAAGTTCAAAAGTATTAAAAATAAAAATTAAGAATTAATTAAAATATTACAATAATAATAATTACAATGGGGCGACGCGACAAGGTTAGTGCGTAGGATACTTTTCAATTCCAAGAATGAATAGAACGTGAAAGAAAGGGACATAAGTACATAACTAAGATAATAAAGAGAGAGAGCAATATTAATAGCTGGTAATGTTGGTATGTTATTATTACGGAAGTTTTAATTGTATTATTATAAAACGACGTAAACTTGGAAAATAAATGAATCATCGAGATTAAAACTAATAAATAAAACTTAAAACAAAATAAATCGCAAAATTGTGTGTTTGTGTCAGCAGTACCTACAGCGCTGCAGTTCTTACGATTTTGAGCGCCCTGGCTAAAGAGTCGGCGGTTAGCCCCTCCGGTGCGGGGTCGAGGGTGCGGTATCTGATATAGCGCGGGGAAGGGAGTGTCCCTTCTGTACGTAGTACTATGTACTATTAAGTATTCTGTGATATAACTCGACATTAATTGTTTTTTTTTTATTCTTACTTTTACATAATGGACCTTTATTTGTTTTTATTTTTTCTGTATGTAATTAATGGCATATCATAATACTAATAAATGAGAAATATTTGTACACCATATGTAATGGTAGAACTAGAATGTAAACGGGTTGTAAGAATACTTTAAGATCATACTATGTAGGTACACCTAACTACATTCTGGCAAATAGATAAAAAAAAAAACAAAATTACCTTTACACCAAAGCCTAGACTTTTTTATACCTATCGCACTAATAAATCATAGTAAAAACCTTTGATTATATTGGTAAAAACACAAGATTTAACGTAAAAATCGTCGAAAAACCTGCCGCAAATTTTCTGACCAGTGACCACTCTGATTCACTTTGAGTTTGATAACGTAAAAGACTCAAAACCGCCGATAGGCTTTATTAGGTTTATATAATATGTAACTGGGTAGGCTCTTACTGCCATAGACAGTTCTGCGCAGCGTTGTCAGTCCTCGAAAAGGAAATCCATGGTTGCACAAATTATGTACCCAATTGCTTAAAATTATAAAATAAGTAAAAAAATCAGTAAAGAAGCGTATTATTGCAGTTATTTCGTTACGTCGGCGTCGTCCAGTGGCGTGCCTAGGGGTTAAAGTCAATTTATATTTGTGCTTTCTTTGATTTTTTTGTCTCGCATTAATGGAAGGCACGCCACTGACGCCGTCTGTATGAAAAAGATTGCCAATTATACGCTATTGTAGTAGAATTCGATACTCAGCCTTTACGTTACATAGAACTTGTTAAAAAATATCCTCAAAGTTCACCCTTCCAAATTATTATGCCATTTTTTACATAATTTGTTCCCGTTTTTGAAAAAAATATTTATTTAACTTTGCTTCCGAGTATTAATCTTTAACTTTGAGTCTTTGGCATGCTGGGCAAATAACCATTTAATTTAGTACCTACCTACTCTATAAGACATAGTGTACAAAAAAAATTGGTTGGGAACTTTTTTGATTGGCAAATGCGTCAAAATTTTGGTCTTTACCCATTTAATTTTTTTTTTGTTTTATATTAATCGATACCGTATTAAATAACTTAGAAAATAGGCACAAATAACTTGTACTTTTACTTAGGAAATCGCACCAATGTAACAAAAAACATTTTGGGTGACCATCTGGATAAGGAGTGGAATGAAATCTAGGCATGTTTTTGTTTTAAGATTTTTTTCAGTATGGTTACTAGACCTAGTATAAGATATGCACCTTTGAGCTTAACTTAAATGTAAACTTATTTAACTATCACATTTTGATTAATTTAAATATTCATGATGACTTTTCATTGGATAGACGACTTGGACGAAACGGCGGAATCACTCTATGGCGTTCTTTGGAAGAGACCTATGTCCATCAGTGACAGTGAGTGAGTGTCTTATTGCTGAAATGATGATGATGATCAAGATAAAAATATTGGCGGGCGGGGGCGGCATTTTCTAGATTTTGCCCCACCTCCGGGGCTGCTTGGGCCCAGTAAGTAGCTACGTTAATCGCAGCATTAGTGACGTTTTAATGTCCCCTAAGGTGCAAGTGAAAGGGCACTGCAGTAAGTGGGCCATTGTCTGGTCAGGAGCACCGCACTCACACTGGGTATCGTTGGGATCTATAATCCCCCATTTTGCTAGGTTGTATTTGTAGCGGTCTACTTGGCAGTGGCGGCGTAGGGTAGATTGGCACCCCGGGCGGATGTGTATAGAGCACCCCTAGGTACTCAAAATAAAACACCATATTATACTAAAAATGCATACGAGACCATATTTTACTAAAATACATAAACATATTATCAAAATTGAATTTCCTGTCTCTATTAATTGATAAAATCGAAAGATTGGTTAGTCGCGCTTGGCTGGCTCATTGTAGACCAAGTCAGTATGATTTTATTAATTTAAACTTTCAAAAGCTTGTTTCACATGAAGTATCTAACCAAATTGTTATAAAAATTTAAGACATAGCGCAAACCTTGAAACAGACTCAAAATAGCCCCCAATTTACATTCATCATCATCACTTCAGTGTAGTTTAGGTCCACTGTTGGACATAAGCCTCCTCCAAGGCGCGCCAGTTTTCCCGGTCCTCTGCCTTCCGCATCCAGCCACCACCACCTTCTTCAGGTCATCGGCCCATTGGGCTGGAGGGCGTCCCACGCTGCGTCTACCGATTCGCGGTACTCTCTACTCTACTCTAGGACAAGTCGGCTCCATCAGCCGTCGCGCCACTTCAGCTTACTGATTCTGCGGTGTCGGTGTCGGTGACTTTAGTTCTCCTCCGGATGACCTCGTTGGGAATTCTAGCTATCGCTTAGGCCTTAGAGAAACTCCAAGCATTGCTCGGTTCATTGCCTGCTGAGCAACTCTGAACTTGTGAACTAGCCCCGCTATAAGTGTCCACGTCTCGGCAGCATAAGTCATAACAGGCAGGACGCACTGGTCAAAGAATTTCGTCTTCAGACTCTGCGGTATAGGCGACGAGAAGACTCGACGAAGCTTACCAAATGCTGCCCACCCCAAATGCACCCTCCTATCGACTTCTCGAAGTTGGATCGTCTGTCCAAGGTAGACGTATTCCTGGACCACTTCGAGCAAGTTGCCATCAACGGCGATCAGCCTTGGCACGACGTGTTGATTGAACATAACCTTCGTTTTGTCCAAGTTCATGCTGAGGCCCCCTCGTCTTGAGGAGCTGCCATAATAACGATGTCGTCGGCAAACCGGAGATATGTGATCTACTTACCGTTTATGTTAATGCCCCGCCCAGTCCAGTCCAATGTTTTGAAGACGTCCTCCAGCGCGTTGGTGAAAAGTTTTGGAGACCTTTTCACCAACGCGCGAACGGATTGCTTTTTAAGAGACGGATTGCTTTCGTCTTTTGGTTTTTTACTTGAACGGTCATTGTCTAGCTCAGTCGTAATGTCCGGAGCTTTGCTGTTTTTAAGCTGTTCCAGAGCCGCACTAATATCGCTTTGGTCAACGTCCGGGATATCCTCGTCAATTGGGCCCTTGGACCTTCGGTACCATGGGAAAGTCTCACCGCTTGAGATTTGTACAGCTGTCTATAGAACTTTTTAACTTCCACCGAGATCTCTGGTTTAGAAATGACTGTTCTGCCGTCATTTTGCATTGAATCTGAGAAACTCCAATAAACCGCTTCTTGGGCAGAAATGTTGGCGGTTTCCAAATGGCGCCTCAATTGTAAAATCTCCAACACGATGTATGTTTTTAACAGAATTAGAACCATACCACGATTCCACGAAAATCTTCTTCTGGTGATGTTACCAACATTTTATGCTGAATTACACTAAATGTTACCAGAATAAAATCCATTGCCCTGTAATGATGGTCTAGTTCTTCGTAAAATCTGTCGTGACATTCTAACATCGCTTTCTGCAACTCCTTTAGTAATGCAAGTTCAGCATGTCGGGCCATTTCTCCAGGCATATGCGTTCGAAATCTCCTCTTTCCTCTTTTTCCTTCAATCCGAATGTCTAAATCCTCTTTAATATTGTTGCGTAGCAAATAGCCCTTTCCACTATTTGATTGCGTTGACTTCGAAGAACATTCTTTAAGGGCTTTAATTTTTATCACACGCTTTTCCAACGATAGCCCAGATGTTTGTATATACTTTTCTGTCTGATTAACTTCTAGGATTTCACACCAAAAGGAAAGATAGCATAGAAAACTGAAGTCACAGAATTGATGCTGCTTCTCTTGTTTCGACGTTTTCTTTGGGGTGTTAATAGTGGTTTAAAAGCGTCGTGATGAGCACTCCATCTTGTCTCTGATAAATCATATAACGGACACCACTACATTTATATTTTCCACCGATGTGTGGATGATGAAAAGAACGTGTAAACTTTTTCTACAGTTCTGAAAAACATTAAACCTTGAAGTAACGCTCCCGCTCTCAATAATTATATTCGAAAAAAGATATGAAAATAATATGGTTTCGATGCGTTTCAAAATATGATATTAGTAAGGAAGTTGACAAGCGTAGGTAGTTATTTATTGATGTCTTAATAGAGCGAGATTTTGTGTGCATGCTTTGGCTGTTCAAGTAAGTTTTCGTTGTCACCCCTTGGTGCTTGGCACCCGGGGCGGACCGCCCCTCCGCCCCCCCTTACGCCGCCACTGCTACTTGGGACCGCAGTTTATTGAGCACTTTCCATAAAGGCCACTGCAAATCACTTCCGAGTGGTAGGTGCTCCTGGAGTTGAACGAAGTTTTGTGGTGGTGGGTGTTCCTCCCACAAATTTGGTCTCATCGTATCGCACTGTACGTGGTTGGTCCTGGATTACCTGTGTGCCGCGGAGAAAACTCTTTCGACTCTTAAGTCTACCCGGAACTGTTGTATGTTTGTATAGGGGATGTCGGGAATCGGATTCCTGGAGATGTTTCTCAAGCGCGCATGCGACATTCCTACGGATGAAGGGTGGTGAGATGCCTGCCAATGGGTAGAGCTTGTTGGGCGGAATCGGTTTCAAGCAGCCCAAAACAATCCGACACGTCTCGTTCAAGGCGATATCGACTTGCTTTGCATGAGCGGATCGATGCCACACTAGGCATACAAATGCACCAGCAGAGAGGCATAGGGACATGCCGGTTGTGCGAAGCACATCGGCAGGTTATTACGGGTAGGTACCGACTTTCTGATTGGTGTCTCTCGAGCTGTGTAAACGAGATAATAATAATTGTTTATTTTAATAAAAAAATAATAATTGTTTAATTGTTTATTTAATAAAAAAAAATGCATACACAAAATAACTTAGAATTTAAAATAGAACATAGATGCTCATTTGCCTGAACTAGGTGGAACCTGTGTTTCAGGCTAGGAAGTGCTTCTATATATTTGTAATAAATTAACACTAAATTACATTAAAAATTGGTTGTCTGTAAAGTCGGTTTACTGACGATAGTTGAACGTGACAACGCGAAAGAATCATGCCGATTGTGCTTCTTTGTCGCTCATTCCGCGCTCTCGCTTGCACTTCAAGCCTTACATGGAACGCCTCAGAGCGGCGTTATGGTAACGCCGCATGAGTCATGTTTTTTCGTGCGTGCAGCCGGCTCTATCGAATTATAAGACGTTGTCACGTCAAAAAAACTTAAATTAACGTAAAGCTATCATTATATTACCTACGTAGACACAAAAATATCTGTTAGTAAAGTTATTTGCATACTACGAGCAAGTTTTCTGCCTGTTCGTAAGAAATAGTTTTTAAATATTGAAAAAATATTTTTATACAGTGAAAGTAATTCAACTTATAAATACTTAGTTCTCTATTTAATCTATTATACAGAAATGGACCTAGGAATGAAAAAACCTTTCTGCCTAGACATGTTTTGAAGACGAATTTGAATTGCATACTATATCGTTCCGTCTCTTGTTAGAATAGGGTATTTTACTCTATACGAGGAAAAATCTATAAAAATGTTATTGAGACAGTTTAGGCATAAAGCAGTCGGAAAATGTAAGTTTTAGTTCATAAAATAACAAAACAAATTTTTAAATTCAATTCAAAGTTTCCAGTATTTTTAATCTGTTATAAAACACCGTGAAATAGTAGCGGCCATGTTATTACGCCGTACGGCTGTGTAAACAAAAAATTGTCAACCGATTGGCGTAATATAGGCCTTGTACTTTTATTATTATCGTAACCAACGTAATTTTTTCATTATTACACCTATTCCAAAATATGCTTTTAATTATTTTTAAATGATATACCTACAATTATCATATTTAATATGAGCCCATTTGATACAAAACGAACTGACGTCATTTACGCTGAGCAATATGGCGTCCAGTAAGAGGCGTTTTAGTCAAACTACTCGCGAAATTTGAAAATTTAAAATTTAGATGCATTTTTATGGCGCCTATTGATTGAATAAAAATTTTGTGTTTTTTTTGGTGGCATATTAGCACTACAGAATTTCATTGAGACACTTTTCAAAAATGGGTGAATACCCTATTATGATCAGCATTGTAGGTAAGCAAGGTGTGCTGTTTTAATACTAGGTGCATAATGAAAAGCTGACGCACAGTCAACACATTGCAGGATTTATAATATGTGTGGGAAAGAAAAAGGGTTGAAAATTGGCTACTTTTAAAATTGCTCTCTGGGCACGTTCCAGAGGAAGTAAATTAGTTTTTAGTGCTCCACCTCAGGAAGTAATACAATATTGAATTATTGATAAATGTGGACTGGGGTTTTTTTTTCGATATGGATAGGCTGTAGTCTTACGCTGTAGTGCCTGTAGTTGCAGTTTAGTTATATCTATTTAGCCCAATTCTAGCGTAGCCTAGCCTTGGACTTATAATACTAACATGAGCCTATCTGTTAACACAGAACCAAGTAAATCAATGGCATTCTGGCACCCAGTGCTACCAATTTAGTATTTTCATGGTTAGGTTTAGCATATTTTTTAGTGATACAGCATAAAAAAAAAACAATTTATCTTTTAGCCATTTTGTCGGGTTAATGTGCAAAAAAAAATTGCGTTAACGCAATTCCTAAAAAAACGTTCGTGATAACGAGGCGTAAGCGTTGTTACGAACGCTTAAGTTATCAGCTATTTACCCAAATAGCCAGTAAAATTCAACTAATTGTCAAATGGAGTATAAAGACGTCAGTATCAAAAATTCATTTGCAAAAATTGAATTTTTTTCTCAAGCCTATTTTTGGCATTTTCCAAACGATGATTAAGCAAAAAAATATTTTTAAGAATTGGCAGCACTGTTGGCATTATATATAATATACTCTGTGCTGATGACTCTATACCTCTATACCCTATACCCTATATATAATGTTCTCTGTGGTTGGCATCCCCTTGATTTGACAATTGATTGACAGATTGATGAAAACGATAATTTTATTGTAATGAGTCCTAATGAAATACATATTCTCTGATTTCATTTTTGCAAATTGAAGTGATTGTAGTAATAATTCCTACAATGGCCGATGATCTAAGAAACTATAAACTGCAACTTCAACAGGTTAGATGATAATTTTATCGATCATTGTTTTGCTAAGAGATGGTCTGTTTTCATGTGGTGTGTATTTCCTTTTTAGGTAGAAGCAGCGTTGCTCACCGATGGTCAGAATGAGGAGTTGCTGAAACTAAAGGCTGACTTGGAGGAAGTAATAGAGTTGACACAAGATCTTATAAAAACTCAAGATGGTGACTCCAAAGTGCCCAATATTCATGGTTCTAGTAATGATCATGATGTTACAGCTTCCCTGTTGGCGGCCGAGGAAGAAGAAAGCGCAAGCAAATACTCGACTAATTGGCAAGTTGGGGAGAGGTGCATGGCTAAATGGAGATCGGATGGACAGTGAGTTATTTTTACCTTTGTGTGGTTATTGATGTCCAGTCAGCTGTTTTTTATATATATATAATGTAAGAACTATTACAAAGATATTTACAGTATTACTCACTACAGCTATCATAAATACAAAATGTTTAAATGATAATTTTAATTACAATAAAATGGATGACATTCAAATAGCTGCTAGACTAGGTACTTAGTAACTTTTAACGTTGTGTACATCATTTAAATTCCAATTGTGTATTTAGACTTCGACATGCCAGTGCTTAATGCTCAGGATTTTACAAAGTAAAACAGATGGTAGCTGGGACAATCAATCTTTGTGGTAAGCATAAGGTTGCAACTTCAAATGATGATTTTAAATTGTGGGGTGTGCAGTCTACTGTATTAAATGAACATTTATATGAAATAACATTCCACACTCCCCACTGCTCTAAAGTGTATCCTTATTGTTATAGTCAATAAGACCCAGTATCTACTTTTTTCTGTTGCTGAAGTGAAGTGTTATATGTACAGTGTAAGCTCTATATAACGATACTGAAGGGACTGTGCATTTTATGGTGTTACAGAGAGTTGTTGCTAAATGGAGAGAAGAAAAATCAGAAAAAGTTTATTTTAGACTAATGTTAATAGTTATGTACCTATATAAAAAAAAACATCTTATTTGTATGCTATTGCGTATAGTCTGTTAAGTTTGTCTTACGTATTTTGCTGCACTAGTAATTAACCTGCTGATAACCACTTATTAGTCATGGTCAACAACAGTACACATGCAAGCAATCCCAATTTGTCAACAAAAGAACAAATTTCTTAGAAAGTTGCAGCTTAGCGGTATGCATGATGCCAACAGTTGAGTTTATTACAGGCTAGGATAATAAAGTGACAAAAGAACATACACAGTTGCACAGTTTTTACTAATTTTGGCAACTTACAAGGTACTTTTTATTACTTAATTGGTTGTTATTGAGAGTGGGTGTAATGCTATTTATAGTGTATCATTGTATGAAAGACATAGCTTGTCTTTCAACCAACCAAAGTCAAGTGATTTCGAACCCTTTACGGAGTTTGTTGTTAAATCGAGTGACGTTACATGGAGTTTACACTGTATTATAATATAGTAGTAAGTAGCAACTATTCATGTGTGGCATTGTAATGTCATCCCATGTTGTTTGAGACTAACCCTCCATACAATTATTTTAAGATTGCATATTGCTAGTACAGTACTTTCCTTTTATCAAATTGGAACATCTATCTTTTTATTAATAATTATTAGGTAAATAAAATGATTTTTATCAGCTATGATACTTAAACATTCTATTTTAAAAAAACTTTTTACAAAAAAGACAACCGTCTTCAAAAACTAAAAAGTGAAAAATAACTTTAGGACAGAACACATGTTGACTTAAGTTTCGGAAGTCGGTGGCAATACAAAACAAAGCTACCGAATTTCGAAAGTTAATATGTGTTCTGCGCTAAAGTTATTTTTCACTTTTCAGTTTTTGAAGGCGGTTGTCTTTTTTAAAAAGTTTTTTATTTTCCGCTTTTTAGTACCTCCTTGATTGAAAGTTAACTACTCCAAAGATTGAAGAAACTAAAACGTACAATTTTTGGGTATTTGTTGATTTTTTCAAAAAGTGCTGAATCTATTTCGATATAATTTATATGGGACCACCCCTGAAGCATACCCTATCCATAATAAGAAGAATTTTCAAAATCTGGTTATGTTTACCGGAGAAATTGCGTAACAAATCGCGCACATACTTAATGCAAATTTAAGACTTATATGGTTTTCTCATGGATGCCATTATCTAAACTGGACCAAATTAAAATGGGACCACATGGGAAACACCTGCTTTCAAATAAAAAAAGAATCATCAAAATCGGTCCGCCCAGTCTAAAGTTCTCAGGTAACAAACTTAAAAAAAAAAACAGACGAATTGATAACCTCCTCCTTTTTTGAAGTCGGTTGAAAACTGTGAAAGATTAGAATCACTTTTCTTCATTGTTTCCAAATATGCTTATAACTTTTTTGTTGTTGTATTTTTATCAACATCAGCAATATTTCTCTATTACAGATTTTATGAAGGTCTCATTGAAGATGTTACTGAGGATACTCTGAAAATAAAGTTTGATGGCTATGCAACTGCAGAAGTGGTATCTATTAATGATGTGAAGATCATACCAGGCTCACTGAAAAGACCTCACAGTGGTGATGAGAGCAAGTGAGTAAGACATGTCACATTCTTTTCAGACTACAGCAGGGAATTGATAAGTTGATGAAGCTAAATTATTGCATATTCCATGTACTTTATGTATGATGTTATTGTTACAGACATGGTAAAGGCTATAACAGAGAATACTTAAAAAAAAAGAAACAGAAGAAACAACAAAGATTCAAACAAATTGAAGAGGAAAGAGAAAGTGAAAAGAATAAATGGCTCAATTTTCACACTAAGGCTGCAAAGAAACCTGGCGTAAGGACAAAAAGCATATTTGCTTCACCTGACAATTTGACTGGAAGAGTTGGTATTGGCACATGTGGTATATCAGGGAAACCTATGACAGAGTACACACCAGGTGAAAAGTGGAAGAAAGGTGGATAAAATGTTCTGCAAATTTAGTATAACTTAGACATATTTTATTCTAAACACCTTTCTGTAATTCGTAGATATAAATAAAATCAAAATTTGTGACTTATGTACAAAAAAGTGGATGTTTCAGTTGTACAAACATTTAATTTTGAAAACCTACTATGTGCTTATAAATAACATACAGCTATTTTACGACTTTTATTGCCTATGGTCAGTAAAGAACTATGGTACCTAACTGTCTCCTTACTTGAGACCTACACCGACCAGATACAGGTAAAGTACGAAATAAAATAATGACCAGCTACACAGATGGCTATAATATATATTTAGCTAAAAAGCTATTATTAGCAAAAGTTTTGTTTTGTTTTTAAAGAAAACTCAATTGCCGCCTAATTATTTTAGGCGTAGTAGCAAGAGCGTCGCCAGTACTCGCCAGCTGATGGCCTAGGGGGCAAGTTGATATAATTATGGTGGATAAGAAAATAATGAATTTTAAATACAGTCAAAGGCACATGAAGCTTTTGGAATCTCTAGGGGCAACTGCCCCTACCTGCTCACCCTTGGCGACGCCCTTGCCTAGTAGGTATTTAATTAATCATTCGTTCTCATTTTTATAGCAAATGTTTCTAATATTATCTAAGAACTGGACAGTGGTGCGTCGCACTTTCTCCACAGCTTTTCGTCCTCGTTTCTTTTCTTGTAGGTACCTACATTAACAGACGAAGTCCACTCTGTCGTTGAACCCGTAGTGGCTTCAAAGTCACACATTTAGAAGATAATAATTATTAATATGTTGGGACATTTTACACACGGCCATCTGACCCACAAACTAGGGAGACCCTGTACTATGGGTGTCAGACAGCTGATATACTACACAAATACATTGAAATAATACTTATACATATAAATAACAACCAGACACAACGCAAACACAAGTGCTCATCACACAAATGCTTACCCTGGGCGGGATTCCAAACCCGCAACACGCTGCGCAACAGCTATCGCTCCACCACTGCGCCAACCGTGTCGTCAAGAAGACGAAAAACAGTCATTTTAAAATTATATCTATCTACGTGTCTTACGTTTTCTTCTGCATAAGTTAGGTATTTGATTACCTATTTAAGCAAATGTTAGGAGTAGCGAATGTGAGATTCATAATCAATGAAGGAAAAGTAGAATTTATTAATCAAAGTTAACGGTTTTAACCTTTAACTAGGTACCGTTAGTGATGAATTTGGTTCATATGCACCGTGGTGGCGTCTGGCAGACACGGATATTGGAAGGGGGGTTACTAAAAAAGTAGGTACCTTGTCTTTGCTATTTCTTGATTATCAAACTTATTTGGAACTAGCAACCCGACCCGGCTTCGCATGGGCTTATAGCCTTCCTCGATAAATGGACTATCCAACAACAAAAAGATTTTTTCAATTCGAACCAGTAGATCCTGAGATTAGCGCGTTCAACCAAACAAACAAACAAACAAACTCTTCAGCTTTATAATATTAGTATAATAATTACGTTAGTAAAAGAAATAAAAATATTGAACACAACTTTTATTTTATGTAAGTATTTGTTTTTATTTTTATTTTAGGCAGCTTTTATTTTAATTTCTGCATACTAACAGTAACTATTTGTTCTGAACAAGTCCTAGAGATTTCTTAGCATAATTTGTCTCCTACATAAAACCCTATTCTAGTTTAAGAGTATTAGAAGAAAACCTTAAAAAATATATAAGTAGGTATATTAGGTTGGGGAAAAAGTTGTCCGTATGGTGTCGGACGTAAAGAATAGCACCATCCCATATCTTCCCGTGGGTGTCGTAAGAGGCGACTTAGGGACGTACCAGAGAATGGGCTGCAGCGTTCTCTGTGCATTTGTAACAACCATACTGCGATCGCCAACCCGCCTGCCAAGCGTGGCGATTATGGCAAAACCCCCCTTCTTAGATTCACTCATCTTGACAGTACGAAAAACAAATACAAATCACACCTGTTTTCCTAATTTGAATTTGGTTTTTTTTTTATTAAATTGAAACTTTCAATGATACCAAAACCAGCCAGATACAAATAGTATAGCCAAAGAGATTTTATTACAAGTTCATACATACTATAATGCGAAAAGACTACGAAATTTTTCCCCAACCTATTATTATACGAAAACTAAAATAAAATGAAGTAATTCTTAGTTGCAGTTGTTAGAATAAAAGGAATGAAAGAGCAACATTAAAAAGCAATTAATAGCTCTACTTTAAACACACATACTTATATACTCAAAGAATATTATTATTTTAGAACAGAATAGTGAAATGAAAATACTTTGTTTAGGAAACATATTTTATTGTGAATCTAGTTGCTCGTTCCAAACGGTAGGTTTCTATGGAGAAGAACGAGCAAGAAACTCCATGAACACTCTTTTAAAATCAGTAATATTTTACAAATTTAGGTTACATCATTCAATGTCATAACAAATAGGTATTATATAATTTAATATTAAAATTATACATATAACTACACATTTGTTGATTAAAATAGCATTTCATAGTTATCATAATAGTTATACTTATCTATTATTTTCTTCGGGAGCTCCGTACCGATCAACGTTTCGATCAAAAGTGATCCAATGAATTTTTTTTTTTTTTTTTTTTTTTTTCCGGATTCGCATCTCGCAGGTCAACCTAGGAGGTTGTCGGCTGCTTAACCGGACTTTCCTGTGGTGCCTTAAAAATTATTATTTTTAGGACCTCCAGCCAGGGCAAAAAGCTTACAAACTAAGCGACTACACGCTAAGGGCACCCCCTGTGGGGTACGAGCCTCGGCTTAGGGCGTCGCTGGGAGAGGACAGCAAAGGGACAGGCTGGATCGGATTTCAGATCCAATGAAGTCGGAACACTCGCTTTTATAAGCGGCGATAAATAAGTATGATTCATGTTTCCATAAACGGTGACAAGCAAATATGATTCATACTGATTTGCTATCCAAAGTTTAAACACACTTTATTCTATTTAAAATGATGTTATTTACTATACTTCTACTGCATTTAATCAGAAATTAATTATTACTTTATATTATAACACGAATTACGTAGTTATGTATTAATTACATCGATATAAATCTAACACAGTCATTGCAAATCTGACTGCAGCAACTATAGGTAGGTAGGTAGGTACATTGGTTTGGCACAGACACAGCAATAATATTTTGTTCGTTTAGTGCTCATTCATTCATGTCCGGAATATTCACAGCTTCTAACTCCCGGGTCTGCTCTGAATCCGTAGATATCAGCGCCTTGTTCCAATACGAAATTTGGGTTTGCATCACTGTTATCAAACTGGTTAAAATCTTAATCTGGTCTTCCTCTTGGATCAAATTACGAACAGCTTCTTCTAAATTTTTAAGACGTAGGTATAGGTTGTAAGTAGACCTAAGAAAATATCAACATGATAGGGACCTGTACCTATCATGTTGATGTTTTCTTTTTTTTTATGTTGATCCCTGAGGTTCATACATCTGAAAACTTAACAAAAGTGCGCACGGTGTGTGTTGTTGCCAAGTGCCTTCAGAAAGCGGTACCTAGTTATATTTGTGTTTTGGTAATTTAGGTAAAGCTCTATCCACACATATCAGGATTATCAGGGCCGTGCCCGGAACGGGAACGGTCCGTGGCCGTGCTAACACCGTGCATCCAGGTCCCGTCAGGGACGTGACCGCACCGTGGATAGGCCGCTACCTTCTATCTCTACCCCTCAATCACCATTTATATGCATAGGTACATAATATATATAAGTCGCATCCGGTCAATAGTACAGACATGAAACAAATCGCAAGTGCGCCATTAGCAACAACACGTGATCTGCCACCACTATTTTGGCGCGCTTCTACAGAGTCGTGATATTTTCAGCCCACAGCGAGCAGGACATTCACAATTCAGTGTCCGATCGCATCGGAGCTAAGACGTCCCGGAACTGTACTCGATTCGTTGTGTTTAAGTGTAATGTCTGTTTCAATTGTCTGAGTTTATTTTAAATTGAGTTTGTGCTAAATTGTGGTTGTAATAAACGCAGTGTATTGTACCCTATACCCAGGGTTGGGCAGTATTTCAATTACAAGTAATTCAAATACGTAATTGAAATACAAATACGTATTTGGTATTTGTATTTCAATTACCGTGGAATGGGGTGTAATTGATCAATTTCAAAATTCAAATGGCCGTATTTTCTAAAATATAAACGTACCAAGGACGAAAAAAAAATTGGAATATCGGTTTTTACTATACAATCGGTACAATGAAATAGTTTTTTTTTTTAAATTAATTATATGTCGATAAAAAATATAAATGTGAGTGATCAATGTTAAACCGTACGTGGGGTTACTTTGATACCCCCTAATTTTTTCACGGCAAATGAAAGTAACCCCTTTAAACGATACTTTTTCGAAAGAACAAAAAAAATCTGTTAAGTGCAAAAAAAGATATTATTTATTTTAAAGTTCAGGGGTGACATTGATCAAGGCAATAAAAAATACTTTTTGAAAAATCAACTTTATTTTAACGTTTCACTGAGATCAGATAATATATTAATTGTAAAAACATAATTAGGAAAATTTGTCAGTCAACATCTTAAATGTTATATTAAAATAGAAAAATATACGAAAATGAAAACAGTTTCCTTGAGATCAGAAATATTAATTGTGTAAACATAATTAAGAACATCAATCAGTCACCATAAATCTACATTAAATCTACATTCTACAACTTCTACAACTGCAACTACTGCTCGTTCTAACACGTCTTCATTATAATTCCGAATTTCCGATAGGCGCGAGCGCCTAAACGCTTCTTCTTGGCATAGCGCTGAAAGTAAAAAAAAAGCATTTAAGCAGCCATAATTGCAAATATAAGTATAAAGTTTATGGGTAAATGACAACACCGAGCGAGTGTAGAAAATGGAATGATTTATTAAAATAAAATGAGCCCTATTATATTACAAACTTAAACCTATGCGTAGTGATATACCTAAATGCTAAAATATGTACAACCAATCAGAGCGCAGGATTCCGAAGTATTTAGATCGATCGCGGTCGCGATTCACTCCGCGGGTCAAACCATAAATATCCCGCGCTTCTAAGGGGCGCTTTAGTCTGCGTTCGCGCTCCGTGGCGGAAGGGCGCATGTGTATGCTTTCAGGATGGCGGCGCGCGGAGGTCGCGCTACCGCTACATAGCTCCCCCTCAAGCGAAGCGTACGTTATTTTTCACTCTGCGGCCGGATCTTGTGACGTAGGTGTTGTTGCGCGTTGAACTCGATGGATGAAGTGCAGCTGATGAGTTGGAGTTGGAGTTAGCTTGAGTCGACATCGGTGCGATCGGTGGCGGTGTTGCTGACGCTGTCGGTGCCGGCGGCGGTGGCGACGGCGGCGACGAGAATGGCGTTACTGTAGTCTGTGTGTTGTCACTGTTGTCTTCGTTGTATAGATGTGCTGGTTTTAATCTGTCGACTGACACAACGGTTGTACGTAACGGTAGTTGCAGTGTGAATAGTTTTCCATCTTCGCTGCGGTGTAGTACTTCAAACGGGCCGTCGTAGGGTGGCGTGAGCGGTCTGCGCACGGTGTCATTGCGCAGAAACACATGTGTACAGGTTGCGAGATCTTTGTACACGAATGTGTTCGCGTTCGTTGAGTGCGTTCTTCTCACAGGCGACAACGACGACATTGTTTCAGTCAGCTGGCGAACAAACTCGGCGTCTTCGATATTCGGCGTTGTAGGCACGAAGAAATCAGACGGGATGCGTATTGTTGTACCGTATGTCATCTGGGCCGGGCTGACGGAGGTGTTCTCATTAAGTGCGGTACGAAGTCCTAGGAGAACTGTGGGTAATTCTTCACTCCAGCGTGTTGAGGCCGATCGCGCCATCAACGCGGACTTTAGTGTTCGGTGCCATCGCTCGACTTGACCATTCGCCTGCGGGTGAAATGCAGTGGTCCGAATGCGAGTGACACCAAACTTCTTCATCAGCGACGTAAACAGTGCAGACTCAAACTGTCGTCCTTGGTCCGTAGTAATACGTAGCGGGCAGCCGAATCGCGATATCCATCCGTCGTACACAGCTTTCGCTACTGTTTCAGAAGTGATGTCACGCGTAGGTATCGCCTCGGGCCATTTGGTGCAGCGGTCGATCATCGTGACTAGGTATCTATAGTCATTAGATAGCGGCAGTGGTCCGACGAGGTCCAGATGAGTATGTGCGAACCTAGTAGATTCTTGGAATTCACCGAGTGGGCTTTTCACGTGTCGATGAACTTTAGCGCGCTGACACCCAATGCAGGCCCTTGCCCATGTAGCTATGTCCCGGTTCATAGAAGGCCAGAAGTACTTCGTTGCTATGATTTTTCTCGATGTTCGAACTCCGGGATGACTTAATTCATGTTGCGCTTTGAAGGCGGCGAGACGATAAGTTGATGGTAAATAAGGTCGAATGTTCGCTGTAGATGTTTCGCATAGTATAGGTCGTTGAACTCCGGGCATAGTCAGTCGGGTAAAGTTGAGTTTGGGGTTGTTCAGGCAAGCTTGTAACTCAGCATCGTTTTCATATTCTTGAACGAGTTTGTTGTAGTCGATAGTTGAGTTCAGTAGTTCGACTTCTGATATCCGTGATAACGCGTCAGCTGCTTCGTTTTTATCGCCATGAATGTACTTGATGTTTGTGCAGAATTGACTTATGTAGTGAAGTTGTCGCTCTCTTCTTGGTGTGTCGGTACTGCTCGGCGTTCTTGTAAGCGCGTACGTTAGAGGTTTGTGATCGGTGCAGATCGTGAGGTCATTGCCCTCTATCAGTCGACGTAAATTCTTAACAGCTGTGTACATCGCAAGTAGTTCGCGGTCGTACACACTGTATCTTCGCTGCGTCTCGCTCATTGTCTTGGAGTAGTAGGCGAGTGGTTTCCACACGTTGTCAACCTTCTGTTGAAGTACGGCGCCGAGACTGGTATCAGATGCGTCGGTAAGTAAACAAAGCGGAGCGTTTTGTATTGGATGCGTCAGAACGGTCGCCTCGAGTATGCTTTGGCGGCATTGTTCGAAGGCTTGTTCGGCTTCAGGCGTCCAGGCGATTGGTGATTTGTCGTTCTTTTTGCTATTGTGTAGGTACTTGTTTAGTAGGTTTTGATGTTCGGCTTGATGAGGTAGGCAGCTGCGGTAAAAGTTGATCATGCCTAAAAATCTTCTGAGTTCTTGTATTGTAGTTGGTTTCGGATAGGTGATTATTGCTTGAATGCGATCTTCAGTGGGTTTGATTCCGTCTTGCGTGACTTCGTATCCGAGAAATTGTATTTTGTTCGTGCCGAATTCACACTTATCGATGTTGAGTGTGACACCGTAGTTGTTCAATCGTTCAAGTACTTGATGTAGGTGGCGCTGGTGTTCTTCTTCATTCGTAGAGTAAACAAGTAAATCGTCGACGAAACAAAATACTATGTCATCGAGTCCACGTAATACTTCGTGCATGAAACGTTGAAACGTTTGACCTGAGTTGCGTAGGCCAAACGTCATGCAGTTAAACTCGAAGAGACCGAATGGTGTTATAATGGCGGTCTTTGCAGCGTCTTTTTCATCGATTGGTATAGAAAAATATGCCATCTTCATGTCCAGTTTTGAAAAGACTTTTTTCCCGTGTAGTTGGTACGTAAAGTCTTGAATTCTCGGAATTGGATAGCGGTCGGGTACAGTCACGGCGTTAAGTCTTCGGTAATCGCCGCATACACGTAGTGAACCATCTTTTTTCTTGACGACGTGTAGTGGACTGGCCCATGGACTCTTCGAAGGTTTGCAGATACCCATCTCCATCATCTTTTCGAATTCGAGTTTTGCGGCGTTGTATTTGTTCGGAGGAAGGGGGCGTGGCCTCGAGTAAATAGGTTGTCCTGTTGTTTCTATGCGGTGTGTTACGTCGTGTTTAGCCGGAGTCTTGAGTGACATGGGTCGCAGAATGTCTGGATACTTCTTCAGGATGTCATGATATGCGTGGTTACGGTCGATTATGTAGACGGTTTCTTCAGTTGACTGTACTTGGACGGCGTTAACGCTGAGATCGGTAACGCGGTCGATTAGTCTTCGGTGATGTAAGTCGACTAGTAATTTGTGATTTACTAGAAAATCTGCGCCCAGTATCGATGTCTTCACGTCAGCGACGACGAATGTCCATCTGAATTTTCTACGTAAACCTAAGTTGAGCTCGAGTGTACGCTCTCCGTAGGTACATATTTCTGTGCCGTTCGCTGCGAATAATTTGTAGGTGTTTTCTGTCGGCTTCAAATATTGTTTGTTTCTTGCTGCTAACACAGATATGTCGGCTCCGGTGTCGACAAGAAACTTCTCTCTGTTGTTAATGTCGGTGATGCATAGGCGGTGGCTTCGTTGATTAACATCGACTCCCGCCACAGTCGATGTATGTTCTAGTTTTCCCGCTTCTTTGTTGAACACGGGGACTCACACCTGCGAGCTTCTTCTCCGAATCGGTGGTGATACCAACACAGCCAATCAGCGTCGCCCGGCTTGCTTGGCGCGCGGGAATTTTGGCGCGAACCGCTGCGTTGCCGCGACGCGGACTGGTGGCGGGAACGGGGGCGAGGGCGGCGGGGGTACGCCGCGCGCTGTTGTTGACTCGTGCGTAGGTCAGCGATCTCGAGTGATAATTTTTCGATTTGTTTTGATAACAAATCGACTTGTAGGTTCGTCATGGATGCAGCATTCTGTTGACTTTCGCGTTGACTTGACGTGGTTGCAGTGGAGACTGCGGCGACTGATGCTGGCTCGAAGTGCTCCATCATTTTGTCGGCCATTGCAGCTAGTATCTCGAGCGTGGATTCGGTGTTCACAGAGAGCACGGCGCGGACTTGCGTGGGCAGCTGGTTGAGCCACATGACTTGGAGTGCTTCATCTGTTAGGAGTTTCCCGCTCAAATCACGCATCTTGCGGAGTAGCTGGCTAGGTTTCTGGTCGCCGAGTTCGAGGCCGCCGAGTAATTTCTGTAGCTGGCGATGGTCTGATTCCTGGTATGTTGATATCAGCCTATTCTTGAGTGCGGTGTACTTGCCAGAACTAGGTGGATTGAGGATGATATCGCCAATTTGTTCTAGATCGTTGTAGCCCAGCTGTGTGACGACGAGGTTGAATCTCTGTTCTTCTCCGATTTTACTGGCAGCGATGGCGGCTTCAAATTGTGCGAACCAGAGACGGGGGTTTTGGCGCCAAAAAGGTGGTATTCGTGCTGGTAATGATACCGTAGCCACGTCGCTCTTCGCTGTCACGGTTCCTTGGGCGTCACAGAAATCTTCGGCATTATCCCTTGACATGATGCTGTTTCACTTGATCTCGACGGTTCTTCACTATTAGAAGTATCTGAAGGTAGGCGTCTTGATTCAGGATTGTCGGGTCACCAATTTAGAGGCGAGTGTCCTCTAGTATAAAGTTTATGGGTAAATGACAACACCGAGCGAGTGTAGAAAATGGAATGATTTATTAAAATAAAATGAGCCCTATTATATTACAAACTTAAACCTATGCGTAGTGATATACCTAAATGCTAAAATATGTACAACCAATCAGAGCGCAGGATTCCGAAGTATTTAGATCGATCGCGGTCGCGATTCACTCCGCGGGTCAAACCATAAATATCCCGCGCTTCTAAGGGGCGCTTTAGTCTGCGTTCGCGCTCCGTGGCGGAAGGGCGCATGTGTATGCTTTCAGGATGGCGGCGCGCGGAGGTCGCGCTACCGCTACAAGCACAAACAGCAAAATTGCTAGGTCTTGGAGTGAGATGGATCAATGACTAAAGTGACCCCCATGCCTGTGATCAATGACACCCCGTATAAAAGATAAACTGGCAGTGAATGAAATTTTTGAGGTTAGAATACAAAATACAACTTCTTTCTCAAGCTGATTAAACACATAACAACATAAACTATATTTTTTTCTAGCACCTTTCATATCCTATCTGGTACCCTTGAAGTTATTTTAACCATTAAAATAGTTTAAACACAATACTCACAGTTTTTTATGAAAATCTCCGGTAGCGATCTGCTATTCTGCTTGTACGTGCAGCGCTTGCGCAATGTCAAAGAGTGACATTCAGTGCTGCCAACGCAAAGACGAAAACATTCGATTGCGGCCAGAAATTACACAATTCCTGTTTTAAAAAAATATAAAGTTTTTATCAAAGTTACCCCTTGAATCAAACTAACCCCATTCCACGGTACTTCTTAAAAATTTAATTTGTAATTGGTATTTCAAATACCTGACGCTGAGGTATTTTGTAGTTAGTATTTCAATATTTAGTATTTCATGGCTTCAAAATACATTTGAACATAAATGGGTACGTTCTGCAGAAAATAGCGCTCCATAGCTTTCGTAAGCAAAGTGGCTACCGCTAAAGAGTATGTCAATATTTAAAGTTTGCAACACTGCACCGCGGGTAAATATTTTAATTTTTTAAATTAAAATGTCTACTTACATTTCAACTGAAATGTCAATGTTTAAAATACCGAAATTTAAAATATCGAACGACCATAAAACCGAAAATTAAAATAACTAAAGGTTTATTGTCGAATAGTTGAAAAAATGTAGGTAGATTGGAAATTATATTATTCATTTATCAATATTCATACATGTCGGTAGATTTGAAATTGTAACGTTTCGTGTACTTTTTATTTCACAAACAACTTATTTATGCATCATGCAAGCGAGCATGCATCAAGCAGCAGGTATGGTTTCTGTCACGGCTCCGGCGCTACGGGGCTTCGGTTGTCCCACGCGAGCTTAAATTACTCTCTAGGCGTAGAGCAGACAAGACCACGTGGAGTCGGTTTTGCAGCGATTTGTTTCTGTCACTAACTTTTGTAGCATAACATAAAAACATCTATATCTACAAAATAATTAACAATCTACCTACATATTTTCCTATTTCAAAATTTGTTCGACATGTTAACTAGTAGGTATTTTTAACGTAAATATTATGAGCTAAAGTGTATTGACTGTTGACATTTTGTACTTAAGTATAATAACTATCGATATTTTGAATCATTCGACATTTTTATCATTCAGCATTTCAATGTGAGACATTTGAGACTTAGGTATAACCATTTTCGATATAACGATACAATCGGTATTCAAATTTTCGGTATTTTGAACATTGACCACATTCAAATATGTATGTACCCTGCACCGCAACTGTACAGCCATGTATTTTGTAATTTGTATTTTAAATACAAACAGTTAAAATACTGTATTTTGTATTTTATATTTCAAATACACGACTTAAAAATATTTTGTAATTAGTATTTTAAATACGTGCGAGATAGTATTTTGTAATTTGTATTTTAATTAAAGCAAAGCATGTATTTTGCCCAGCTCTGCCTATATCCAGTGTGTTTTGTAATAAAAAAAATTAAGTAATCTATAATTATTAACCAACTATGTGTGTGATTCTAAAGATGAGAAGTTAGGGAGCTCGAATTAAACAAAAGTAACTAAGAGAAATGAGGATCGGGCGCCAGAGCTCACTAGGTAATTAAAAACAAAGGAATCCTGGATAGCTGAAAGGGAAATGAAATGGCCTCTAATCTAAGGTCGGAGATTTTTGAAATTAAGCTGCAAATTCTTTAACAATAGCTCATTTATTTCTAACACCACAGGCATGGTGAGCACAACACTAGAAAGTTCCTTTCTTTAGAAGGGAAAGTTGTTTTATAACTATTAAATTCTATATCTAAAGTTTATGCTAAAGCTGTCAGTATTGCACGATTTTAAGATGAAACTACGAAAAGAACTAAAGTGACATACCACAGGCTTGGGAAAAACTATTTAAATTAAACCTGATTGGAGACTCGAGGTGAAACGCATCAGCTCAACTCCATGATGAATTTAAGTTTCAAGGATGAAAATCCAAAGTTTAAATAAGAACGCCTTTGGGGCTGAAAACAAAACGATTTCTTTTGTTAGTTGAATTCACACGTCGAGCAAAATGGCGACGAGGTAGTAAATCGGGAATTTTAAGTTACTCACCGTTCTTAACGAAAACAAAACATGGCAATCACTCGTGCTATGGGCACACTCAATACGCGATGGCGATATAGGTGGATTTCCCAAAATATTACCGTAGCACGGCTGCTAACATCACATCAAAGTGGTTCCAACCAGAGGTGGACCCTTGAAATATTCCAATCTAATGATTGGAACGGAAGAAAATTTTAATAACCCATGATCTTGGTGAATTCGGTCGGAAAGTGAATGCTACTTATCCCAAACCGGAAACGTCAAATTCATATCGAATGACAGTAGAAAAACGTCAAATAATCTGACAGCCGGGGAAATAAAATCCAACTGTCAAACTGATGGTCTATGGTTTTATCGATTACTCTACTAAATCCTAGCCAATCTATCAAATGTCTAAAGCGGGACACGGCATTACCGAAAACTTCGAAAAAGTGACGAGAGAGGTCGACACTATGTAGCGAGTAAAAATTACTCGTTACATTACATCCCTCCCCGAAAAATAAAAGAAAGGAACTTTCTTTTATTAGAAAGAAACAACGAAAAACGAAGTGAACAAAAAATTCAATAACAAAAAACTATCATAGTGCAGTTAGGCGTCATGGCCACTGACTAAAACGTCGGTACTACACCGATCAACAAAGCCAAACAACAAACAAATCCAAATTCAGTTAAGCACGAGAGCCGCTGACTAAAACTCTAACAAGACTAAACACTAAACACTAACTTTGAGTACAGTTAAGCGCTATGGCTACTGACTAACTTTACACTAATTTACTAAACTATCCTACACCTCTTAAGTTCAGTTAAGCACTATCGCCACTGACTAACTCTACACATCTCTACCAACTAATCTGGAGTGCAGGTAGGCACTATCGCCGCTGACTATCCTCAACTAACCTACAGTTCAGCTTTGAGTACAGTTAGGCACCATAGCCTCTGTCTATCTCAGCAACAACCAATTAAAAATAACAATACCTAAACAAAAATTCTAGATAGAGTTGAAGGACTCTACCTAAAAGTATGGATTCCGAACCACTAAAGTCAGACAGAGTTGAAGGGCTCTATCTAAAAATATTGATTCCCAACAAAAAGGTTAGATAGAGTTGAAGGGCTCTATCTAAAAAGGTTGGATAGAGTTGAAGGGCTCTATCCAAAAGTATTGTCACAGCAATAACCTGTAACAAACAAAAACCATATTGTGATCGGCGCTACACCACCGAACTTCCGAGCACAATAGTAAAAAGGTATGACAAAAGTCAAAATTCCACATTGTGACTGGTACAACAATTACCAACACAAGGGTAAAAGGGCAAATGAAAGCTGTGATTGGCTCTACTCTACCAACCTTCCAAGCACAGACAAACAAACAAAATATATTGGATTTCCGAAGGGGAAAATCACAATACCTAAAGGCGAAAGCCAAGATGAAATCGAGGTCAAAAATTACACCAAGATCCAAAAACAAAGTACATTCTTTAACAAAAGTTTCAGAATGACCGCAAAAACAAGGTAGGACGTTCTATAACAAAAGTTACAGAATGACCTCAAAAGCAAAATCCGGTATGAACGCGTTTCTAACAAAGTCAAATCCAAGTCTAGTTATCGAAGAAATATCTAGACAAAAAACAACACTGTCAACAAACAGTAAAAAAAATAGAATTAAAATCAATAACTATTTAAAACTATGATAGAAATAGAATGATTTTAATCTACAAAAAGAAAGATTACAAAAAACTTCAGATGAAATTTAAGTTTTTTAAATCTTTTTAGGTAATAAAAACCTAAGGTATAAGGTTGTATAGGATCTCTCTTTTTCAAAAAAAATGTAAACAAGTAAAGGGTTACCTTTAAAAAAAGAAAAAAGAAAGAAAAGATATAAGATCCCTTATAATCTCAACAAACAAACAAAACAAACAAGATAAGATCCTTTGATGTGTAAAATGTATAGTGTAAAGAGTAGGTATTTTTAAATTAACCAAAATGACCTAAGTTTATTTTAGTAAGAATTGAATTGGAATCTAATAAATTGTAGTGAAGTTACCTAACATAATAATAGTTTCAGATGGTCATAACCTTTCATTCATCATTCTAACAAAGACCAACCTTCACACAAAAATACTCAATACCAAAACCAAATCTATGAATTCCCCAAAATTTTAAAATTTAATTATATCCTTTACATGATAACGACCCACGGAACCCTTATTTAAATCTTTCAAAACATAAACGTTATCAGAAACTTTTTCAGTTATTTCACACTTTAAAAACTTAGGTGCAAGCTTAGCCGAAAAATAAGCAGGTGCATGAGATTGAACAAAACTTCTTCTCCACACAACATCACCCACATCAAAAGAAATTACTTTCTGACCCTTATTATAATAAGCGGCATTTCGCTTATACCCCTTCAACAAACAAGCTTGAACTTTAACAAAAATATCACTAAGTGAATTAAGAGAAACTGCATAAGAGTTCCTATTTGAAACCTCTAGTTGAGATAAATTATCAACAGAGTTACTAAAATGACGTAAGGAAGCATCTAAAACAAGTTCCCTACCAAACATAAGAAAATTAGGTGTAAATTCTGTAGCAAGATTTACACTATTATTGAAAGCTAATGGAACATTGGGTAAAAAACTTGACCAAGTCCTATGATCGTCTTTAACAAAACACGATATGCAAGTTTCGACTGTTTTATGATATCTCTCAACAGGATTATTTTGAGGTGTATACAATGTGTTATAAAATATTTTAGTTATATTAAAACCTTTCAAGAATTCTACAAAATGTTTTGAAGTAAATTGAGTTCCATTGTCACATACTACTATTTTTGGACAACCAAATTTAAGAAATATTTCTTTTTCAAAATCTTTACAAATTACTCTAGTAGTTGCATTAATCATTGGAAAGAACCAGCAATATTTAGTAAAAACATCTACAACTGAAAGTATGTATTTATGACCAGAATAAGTTTTAGGTAAAATACCTATTATATCTACTGAAAGCATAAGCATGGGGCGATCAACCTTTTTAGGATTAATCATAGTACCAAAAGGAGGAGAAGTAGTATGTTTGTAAGCTTTACAAGTATCACAAGACAAAATGTATTGGTGAACATCATTAAACATACCTTTCCAAAAATAATGTTGTTTTAATTTCTTTAAAGTTTTATGAATACCTAAATGACCTGAATTTACATCATCATGATTTGACCTAATAGTATCTAAGATATTCTCTTTAGGAATAACTATCTTCCAGTCTAAAAGACTGTGAGGGTTAAATTTATTTTTACAATATTTATACAAAGTGTTATTTTCGACTCTAAAATTCTTATACTTTCTAGGAGATTTCTGACATTGAATAAATATTTTTCTATACCAAGGATCAATAATTTCATCATCAGGGGAGACTAAATTATCCTGAGTGGTTATAGCTGTGACTTCTATACGAGATAAAGCATCTGGAACTAAATGTAATGAACCTTTTTTATGAATAATATCAAAAGTAAATTGAGAAATTCTAGCAACCCAACGAGCTAAGCGTCCACTAGGATTATTGAGACCTAGGAGCCATTTCAAACAAGCGTGGTCAGTAATAACAGTAAACTTCATTCCCTCAATAAGGTCTAAAATGTTCTATGGAATCTAAAATAGCTAATAATTCGCGTTCTGTGGTACTATAATTTCTTTCACATTTATTAAGTGATCTAGAATAAAAAGCAATGGGATGTTGATCACCATTATCATCTTCTTGACTCAAAACACTACCTATGCCCACAGAGCTGGCATCACAATGCTAAAAGAAAGGTTTTTCAAAATTAGGACATTGCAAAACAGGAGAAGTTATTAAAGAATGTTTTAATTCTTGAAATGCATTTTCAGCTTCGTCATTCCAAGTAAGTGACTTTTTAGAATTTTTACTACCTGCTGTCAATTTAGTTAAAGGAGAAGCAATATCAGCAAATTTACAAATGAATCTACGATAATAAGAACATAAACCAAGGAAACTGCGAAGTTGTTTTACCGTTTCTGGGCGTGGGAAATTTTCTATTGTCTCTAATTTAGAAGGATCAGTATGTAAACCATTACTGTCAACAATGAAACCAAGGTAGCGAAGTCTGTCCTTGCAAAAATTACACTTTTTTAAATTTACAGTTAAACCTGCCTCTTTTAATATACTATGAATTTTATGCAACTGTGCCACATGGCTATTAAAATCAGAATTAATACAAATTAAGTCATCTAAATAACAGAATACAGAATTATCATACTCTGGACCAAAAAGTTTATCTACTAGTCTCTGCAACTCAGCCGGGGCATTTGTGAGACCAAATGGCATGCGAACAAATTCGTACAGACCTTTTCCAGGTACTACAAAAGCAGTTTTTTCGCGGGATGATTTTTCAAGTGCAATTTGCAAAAATGCTTTAGAAAGATCTATAGTACTAATATATCTAGCACCTCTAAGGTTATCTAATATTCTAGAAGTATAAGGAAGGGGATAAAAATCTTTAATAGTAACAGAATTTAAACGTCTTGAATCTAAACACAATCTAGTACCTCCATCTTTCTTTTCTACCGCCAATACGGGTGAACACCAAGGAGACTTAGAGGGTTGAATAATACCTTCTCCTAATAAAACTTCTACTTCATCAAAAAGTTCCTTTTGTTTAGCAGGACTCAGAGGCCAATATCTCTGTTTAAAAGGTTCACCAGTAACGTTAATTTTATGTTCAACTAAATGAGTAAGACCTAAACCTCTCTTCTCATAAGAAATATCTTCAAACAAAGCAATAATATTATTTAATTTTTGTTTCTCAGAAGGAGAAAGTTCAGAAATAGAAGTAATTGAACAAACTTGTTTATCATTTTCCGGAACAAGTATAATGTTCTTCCACAATTCTTCAGCTAAATTAAATTTAATCCAAAAGTCAAAACCTAAAATAATTAATGGATCAAAAGAAGGAATAATTAAAAACTCTACGAATTTAGTTATATTATCACAAGTTACTGGCAAATCCATGGCACCAATAATTCTCCGGGCGGAGCCGTCCGCAGTGCAAGCAGCGCCACTAATAGGTCTAATTTTATAACCTGACTGTAAAAATCGTTCATGTGTATTTGAGCCTAAAATGCATTTATCGGAACCACTGTCCAACAAACCTGAAAAAATTTGATTACCAACAGTAAAAGTTAAAAATGGTCTAGCATCATTTTGTTTTGTAAATAGAATAGGGGCCGAACGATAAATATTAAAAAAGGTTTTTAAATAATCTAACCAGTTGGAAAATTCTTTGTCACGGGCAACATCATCAGGCTTGTGACTTCTAACAATTTTTTCACACATCGAGACGCTCGAAGTTTTATCAAAAACGTGGGCTCGATGCTGCCTAATCAGTTTTTTGACTCTTGCGAGTTTTTAGTATCCAAATTACAAACGTCACAAGACTTAGAAGTGACCCCAGCTTTATGACACTTAAAACAAACAACACCTGGAATAGACTTGCAATTTCTATATAAATGTCCAGGTTTTTTGCATTTTATACAAACTAAATCGTTAGAAACGGCATTAGATTTAACAGAAGGTTTAAGGGATTCTTTAAAAGGTTTTCTATTGACAACAACTTCTAAATCTTTTGCAAGTTCCAGAAATTGTTCGATTGAATCTATTTGTCTACGGAACAAAAAGGGTGTGTAAATTGGTAACATATTTTGTTGTATCACGTTAATTAAAGTGTAGTCAAATAAAGGTACTGAAGTACGACTAGCCATATCATAAATTTCCGTAATGAAATCAGGAAGCGACTCAGACTGTTTCTGTTTCCTGGTGCGGAGCTCATTTTCTAAAAAGTGATCAAAATTAGGTTTATCAAAGCGCTTTAAAAGTGCAAGCTTAAGTTCATGCCAAGAAGGAATATGAATTCGTATAGATCTAAACCATTTGAGTGCAATACCATCAAGCAAAAGTGTAAAAGAACCAACCAGCAAATTTTCGTTGTAATTTCTATAAAGAAAATATTCTTCAACTTGTGTAACAAAATCAAGAACACAAGTTCTACCATCATAAATTATTTTGCTCTTTTTCAAATCAGGCAGTTTAGTAAGAGGAGGTAAGTTTTTTCGAATGTTTTCGTTAACAAGCGCATTCAAGGAATTGAACGAAGGCAAAGCTCGAGCTGTAAAATCCGAAGACGAATGTGCGATTCCAGATTCAAAAGGATTGCCAACATCGGTGGCATTAGCCATCTCGTGACCTTTCTCAACAACATTAGCATCAGCAGCAGTAGAAGCTTCGACCTCAACCGAATCCTGAGGCGGTGGAAACTGAACTCCCTTGTCCTCCATGACTAACGAGTAACAAGGCAAATAGCAATGAAAAGCAAGGACTAAACTTCAAAGAATTTCAAAATAAATCAAAGTTTGAAAAATAAAATGTAAGTTTGAGGTTAAGTATGAAAATCAATGTGGTATTTCCATGAAAAATTGCTAAGTTATTTAACGTTAAAAAGTGCAATAATAACTCACAAAACGGCTTAAAATTAAATAAACTAGGTGCACAATAATGTACTTAATGTTTAAATTTAATTATTAACATAAAAAGTTAACTTAGATATGAATTATATCACTGTATGAGATTTAACAATAACACGGTCTACACTTAACAATTGTTGGTTTTGCTAAGGAAAAAACATGTTAAAAACACAAGAAAATAAACAAATTATCCAATGTAAAACTAAAACATTGTTTGCAAAATACAATATCAAACTAAGTTACAACTTATGAGTCTAATTATTCAAAGTTTATAAACTAGATCAATTACAATGTAAAAACAATATGAAATACAATATGGTAACTAAATATTGTAAACAATAGACTCATTAGTTAAATAAATGAATTTAGGGTGCAATACTGACTGTACTCACCGTACAAACCTGCTTCAGTCCCTGTTCTAGTGCGACAATTGTAATAAAAAAAATTAAGTAATCTATAATTATTAACCAACTATGTGTGTGATTCTAAAGATGAGAAGTTAGGGAGCTCGAATTAAACAAAAGTAACTAAGAGAAATGAGGATCGGGCGCCAGAGCTCACTAGGTAATTAAAAACAAAGGAATCCTGGATAGCTGAAAGGGAAATGAAATGGCCTCTAATCTAAGGTCGGAGATTTTTGAAATTAAGCTGCAAATTCTTTAACAATAGCTCATTTATTTCTAACACCACAGGCATGGTGAGCACAACACTAGAAAGTTCCTTTCTTTAGAAGGGAAAGTTGTTTTATAACTATTAAATTCTATATCTAAAGTTTATGCTAAAGCTGTCAGTATTGCACGATTTTAAGATGAAACTACGAAAAGAACTAAAGTGACATACCACAGGCTTGGGAAAAACTATTTAAATTAAACCTGATTGGAGACTCGAGGTGAAACGCATCAGCTCAACTCCATGATGAATTTAAGTTTCAAGGATGAAAATCCAAAGTTTAAATAAGAACGCCTTTGGGGCTGAAAACAAAACGATTTCTTTTGTTAGTTGAATTCACACGTCGAGCAAAATGGCGACGAGGTAGTAAATCGGGAATTTTAAGTTACTCACCGTTCTTAACGAAAACAAAACATGGCAATCACTCGTGCTATGGGCACACTCAATACGCGATGGCGATATAGGTGGATTTCCCAAAATATTACCGTAGCACGGCTGCTAACATCACATCAAAGTGGTTCCAACCAGAGGTGGACCCTTGAAATATTCCAATCTAATGATTGGAACGGAAGAAAATTTTAATAACCCATGATCTTGGTGAATTCGGTCGGAAAGTGAATGCTACTTATCCCAAACCGGAAACGTCAAATTCATATCGAATGACAGCAGAAAAACGTCAAATAATCTGACAGCCGGGGAAATAAAATCCAACTGTCAAACTGATGGTCTATGGTTTTATCGATTACTCTACTAAATCCTAGCCAATCTATCAAATGTCTAAAGCGGGACACGGCATTACCGAAAACTTCGAAAAAGTGACGAGAGAGGTCGACACTATGTAGCGAGTAAAAATTACTCGTTACAGTTTGCATTGCACGAAACCCAACTTCTGCCCACATGATGACCGAATCTAACGGACTAAATCCTGATGATCCGATATATATATAACATATACTATATATGTGGGGTATAGAAGCAAACACGCCACTGTCCATTACTGACAGGAATGGACAGTGGCGTTTTTCGTACACTAATTATAAAATGTTCACAACTATATTTTTTCACGGACACGGACCGTCCGCGTCCCGGGCACGGGCCTGATATGTGCGGATCGAGCGTAGCGAGCGTACTAACTATTCTCTGTCCATTGGGTTATTGGTTTTTTGACAGGTGGTAGTTTTGACAACTAGTGATTGCAGCTACGTGACGTTTTGATTATTTACACTTTAATTTGTATGTAGAATCGATTATCGATTTTATCGATACATATTAAAACACCTTTTTATGCATAACATTTTATGAAAGTTTGAAAATGTTAATGTTTTGTTTTATTACATTTACATTAAAACCTTCGTTTATAAAAATTACATGTTGTTTTTTATATTGCATTGTCACTTGCGATGAAAAATGTTTTTTTTTTGGTAAGCGGTCACTATATTGGTTACACCCTGGTTCAGTGCCTAGCCACGAACCATTGCCCCAAACGAAAACTTACCTCTAAAAAGTCATGGTCACTGTTAGGTTGTATAGTGTCGGTATCATCTTTTTTCAAAGGGTGGTGCCCTTTGAAAAACTTATTGCGCACCCCGCATTACTTACTGCGGATGTGTATTGTAAGAAACTGCGCAGAATGGTGGAGAAGATCGCAAATTTCCGGCCAGCCTTGGTTAATCGCAGTCCCAGCTGCTCCTACATGACAACACTCGACCTCATACGGCACAAGAGATGGTCTTTAAGCTACAAGAGGGTTGGAAGTTTTGCGCCATCCACCGTACTTACCAGACCTTGCGCCGGAAATTGGCATGGAAAAAGGTAATACCCGAGAGGCATTGTTGGCTCCTGTACACCTAACTTCTTCAAGAAGAGCATTGAAAAATTGCCACTGCGCTGGCAGAGATGCATCGATAGCATGGGTGCATATTTTAATTGATAGAAATCAAAAATATTTAATATGTAAAAATTGCTTTAACTTTCTATATACTAAACGGCAATTTCATAGATTATTGTCGATTTATTCATTTGAAGCGAATACAATCGATACCATCACTAGTACGATAGAATGTAATTATATTTAATGCGCATAACAATTTGTATTTATTTTGTAGAAACTGATACATCTGCGGCATTATAATGTCTGTAAGGAATCACAAATAAGAAAATCCAATAAAATAAGGCAGTTTATATGTATATTTATTTTATAACGCATTTTAAAGTTAACTTTTACATAATCGTGAATAGTTACGTTCTAAGGCAGCTGTGAAAAAACCATTAGCAACGTCTGTTAGACGTCACTACGGCAGTTAAAGGTTAAATCAAAGCATTGATTTCAATTCAGGCACTTCTGAATTGTCAAGAAGTCGGTAAGTTAGGATAGAAAGTTGAAGCTAGTTGCTCGTTCCACACGGAGTACACGGAGTCACGGACACGGGACACACAAATCATTTTTTTTTTTACAAAATACTGGTTACATTAATCGTGTTGCACCTACAAATATTAAATCAAAGTTGTGATGAGCAATAAAAACAAAAAAATAAGATACAAGCTCTGGCAGTTATGAAATTAACCGATTGATCCAATACATGCGCCGATGCGCCACCATCAGCAGGACATTTTAGCACAGATTAACATATTAACTAATAGTTCCTTTGGAACAGATACTTCACTCCATAGAAAAAGATAGATAGGTACCTACAATAACTGCCTACAAAAATTACAGCCACTCGTGCGCGCTAAAACCACAGTGCAGTGCTAAAACGTACCTTACCTTAGCTAGGGCTGTCTATGATTATGAAATGATTACACAAAAGGTTGTGAGTACCTACCTATGTTTTGAAAAATAATAAGTAAAATGTCTAATCAAATCAATACCTACTTATAATTACGTACCTACTATTATTAAACTTTCTTTTATAAAAGAACCAAAGTAAAGTAGTAAATATAATCTACCTATTCCGATCTCTATTAGGTATAAAAAAAAATAGAATCAACAGTGAAAAAACAAAGAAGTACAAAATATTTACCTTTCCTCCTACTTAGGTAATTTAAAAAAGGATAAACTTATGTTGGTTGTTTTATTTTGACAGCCATCTAGAATAGAATAGAATAGAATACTTAGTTCTTTATTTGCATTGAAAGTAGGTACATGTTTTATATGTTTAGTTTTGAATGATCCTTATAGTAACTATCTTTATCTAAGGCATGCAAACAGTTTTAGCTAATGTAGGTAGTAGTAAAGACTCATTTAACATATATTTTTAACACATTCAATAAAATCAATTTGAGTTCACCATGTCAAGATGAAATTCAGCAAATAATTAGGCAAAACAATACATAATGTCAAGTTTAATAAAAATGTGATTATAAAATTGACAATTTCGAGGTCAATACAGTTGAATTAAAACTATCTTAGACCTAGATTAAGTACGAGTCAGAAATACAGTCAATTATACGTTAGGAATCATATGTCAATTATCAAATTAATTTTTTATCGGTCAGAAATTCGCCAATTGAGTAGGTAATAACTTTATAAATTAATAGATCTGTCAATTTCTTTTTGAAAACAGGAAATGTCTCATTTTTTATTTCATCGAGTATTTTGTTAAATATGATCGGACCCATACAAATAATACTTTTCTTTACTAGGGCGGTATCGGAACCACTAAATATTAACAAATTTTTATACTGTCTCCTGATTGGCCGGTTTCTATTTTCAGACATTTTGTTAAAAAGATGCTTATTTGATTTGACAAAAACAGCCACCTCGAAAATATAAAGTGATGGGAATGTTAGTAATATTAGGGACTTAAATACAGGAACACAGCTATCTGTTTCTATTAAATGACACATAGCCCTTATGCAGCGTTTTTGAGCTTTGAACACCTGTTCCCATAGACTACAATTTTCCCAAAATATTATGCCGAATCTCAAAATCGAGGCAACTAACCCGTGGTATGCAATTAACCTTGTGGTCATATTTACTTTTTTTGATAGGTTAAAAAGTACATACGCAGCTGAACTAAGTTTTTTGCATACTTCTTCTGCTTGTGGCTTCCAAGTCAATTGGCTGTCTATCATAATGCCCAGGAATTTTGCAACTATTTAATAATAATAATAATAATAATAATTTTTATTTGCAAATTGTGGTACAGTCTGCTACAGTTACAACAAATAGTTTTAACAAATAACAAATTCAAGAATGGCTCTGGCGTCCTAGCTAGGTTACACAGTAACCTGTATTAAGGTACGCCACCCAGATTCCCATGACAGGATTACAAAAACAAAAGAGACTGCCAAGGACAGTGATGGTAGGTATGCTGCCATTAAATTCGCCATGTAATATTATTAGGGGTGTAAAGTGTAAATGTGTGTGTGTGTGTGTGTGTGTGTATGTGTGTATGTGTGTGTTCTGTTATATACGTGTACCTGTGAGTGTGAGTTTTGTATGTGTGCGTGTTTTGTATGTGTGTGTGTTTTGTATGTTTAGTGATTCAGTGTGGTGAGTGTGTAAACCACGGATATCGGTGTGAACGGCGGTGAAATAGTAGTTTTGAGTTTAGATACGGAGTGTCGGATGAAAAACGCTATGATAGTGAAGAAAGCAAATATTCAGTTTCGTCGTAATTTTTGTTGGTTAAGAAGAGTGTAATCTGCTTTTTACACATTTCGTATGTAGATTGATGTATGGGGTTAGTTTTGTCCAATCTGTTATATAAAAAAGGTCCTAGGTAGTAAAAGAAACGTCTAGTAAAGGCTGAGCGTGTGAACGGTACTTTGCAAATTTCATTTTTCCTTCTAGACGAAGATTGTGTTTGTGTAAAAGGAGTTACGGTGTGTTGTTGTAATACAGTGTTCAGAATGAATATTTGTCGGACCGTAAGGACTTTGCATTTTTGATAGAGGTCAAAGGTTGGGTAGAGAATGGGCCGGAAGGTAGCAACTTTAAGGATCGCTCTTTGTGCCACTTCCAAAGGTTTGAGTGTAGTTTTCGCGGCTCCACCCCAACTAGTGATACAGTAAGAGATGACTGACTGACACATGGCAAAATAAACTGTGCGTATTACAGAGGTATTGGCAATGTGCCTTAGTGTTTTAAATAGGTAAATAAGTTTGCGTATTCGATCAGTGAGGTGGGTGATATGTGCTTTAAAATTCAGATGTTTATCAAGAGTGATACCAAGGTATTTGGTCGTGTCAGTAGAAGTAATTATAGGACAGTTGCAAGAAGTCAAATTATTTTGGCAGGTGTGAGCTTTTAGAGTAATAGGCGTGAAAGGTTGTGCTGCAGAATTTAGGGAGAACGTAATGAGTTTAGTTTTATTAGTGTTCAGGGTGAGTGAGTGAGAGATAAGCCATTTAAAAAGAAGATTAAAACCAGTTTGAGCCGTTGCTTGTAGTTTAGTCCATGATTCGTCGTAAAAGGTGATTGCAGTGTCGTCGGCAAAAGAGATAATGCTACCAGAGTTCAAGTGCAAGTTGCAGAGGTCATTAATGAACACCAGGAACAAGGTAGGGCCCAAAACACTGCCCTGAGGCACTCCATAAGAAATAGATAGCTCGTCGCTCAGGTAACTATCAATCTTTACTATTTGTCTACGGTCGGAGAGGTATGATTTAAAGAGCTGAAGTTGTATACCCCGTACACCCAGACTTTCTAGTTTAGATAAAAGGCAGGGAATAGGGACTGTGTCAAATGCCTTAGCAAGGTCAATGAACACTGTGAGGCATTTTTTGCGTTGATTTAGTTTATCAACGATTCCGTTCAGTAGTTGCAAGGCGGCATCAGATGTAGACTTTTTCTTCCTAAATCCAAATTGATTGGTTGACAATAAATTACTGGATTCAAGATAATTAACAAGCCTCGTATTAATGAGACGTTCTAAGATCTTGGAAAGGGCTGGCAGAACCGCAATGGGGCGATAGTTAGTAAAAGAAGAGCGGTCTCCCCCTTTAAAAATGGGATGAATTATAGCCTTTTTAAGAGACATTGGAAAAGTTCCATGGACAAAGCAGAGGTTGAAAATATGACAAAGAACAGGAGTAAGAATTGAAGAATATCTTTTTATTACAGTAGTTGAAATTCCATCAAAGCCCACTGCAGCATTGGGCTTTAAGGAAATAATGGTAGATGCTATCTCCTCAGGATTTGTTTCTAAAAGTACAAAAGAATTTAAAGAGTTGGTTGTATTAAACGGGGAAGGAGAAGGGCAGCTATCTTGAATGTGTCTAGTACGTTCAGCAAGATCCTTGCCTATATTTACAAAGAAAGCGTTCACGTCATTAACAGATTGGGATGGGGTTTCAGAATAGGAAAGTAACTCCGTAGGAGGATGAGTAATTTTAGTGGTGTGTGTGACACGCTTGACTGCATTCCATAATAGTTTTGTGTTACTACCTGCTTTGGTGATTTCATTTGAATCAAACTGTCGTTTTACTTTTTTAAGGATCTTATTGCAAAAATTTCTGTATCGTGTGTAAGTTGCTTTTAGGACTTCATTATCAGGAGATTGTTTATGTTTTTTGTGCAAAGTGTCTCTGTTCCTCATGCATCGCAGAAGCCCTGGAGTGATCCATGGTTTTAAGATTCTTTTGCGATTAGTTGCACGCTTCACTGTCGTATGCTTGCTTATCTCCTGTGACAGAGTTTTGATGAGACATTCTGTCGCAATGTTTGGATCAGTTAAGGATAAGATGTGAGTGAAGTTAAGGCTTTGCATAGATTTATCGAGTGAGATGAAGTCAGTCTTTGAAATTGAGGTGTGAGTATAGTTACGAGTTGGCTTCATATTAAGACATAAGAGGGTAGAGAAGTGATCAGTAATGGTAGAATCGAAAATGTATGTGGAGGAGGGTAATTTCGTTTTAAGAATTGTGTGGTCAAGGCAATTATTACCTCTAGTGGGTAGGTGGTGGGATGGTAAAAACCCGTGATAAGAGAGACAATTAAGATATTCATGCGACCGTTGTTCTAAGCTCGAAGTGTTGCTATCTAGGTTAATGTTTATATTTATGTCCCCTGTTATTATTACATTTTCAAAGGTAGTCAAAGAAGAGAGAATTGTATTTAAAGATTTTAGAAAAGTTTCAATATTGTCTTGAGAGGGAGATCTATAAACACAAAGGATAGCAACATTAGATTCAAGTTCAATAATTAAACCAGAGGCAGAGTTGTGAAATTCAGGTTCGCGTACCTTAAATTGTAGGTTTGAGTTGATAAAAACAACTACTCCGTCACTCTGATTACGGTGCTTATTAGTGTGGACTGAAGAGTAACTTTGAAGCTGAGGTAGGGTAGAATTGCTAAGGCAAGGAAGCCAACATTCTGTAAGGACAGCGATATCACACTCAAGAGAAAGACGGGAGAGAAGTGTCTCAAAATCATGAAAGTTTCGATTGATTGATCTGATATTTTGGGAGAGAACTTTCAGGCAGCTATCCGGGGACTTAATGCTAGCTGAACAGTCCTCTGGAGTGCATTGATAAACTTTTGATACAGAAAATTCGTCTAAGTTGTCATTCAATAAGTTAACGTTATCGAATGTTATGTATTAAAGTTAAATAAGGATTAGGGGACAGATTGATAAATGATTTTTGGATTTCAAGTAGTATTAATAGTTTACAGTAAGTGAGTGATAGGGTAGTATATGAATTGAGTGTATAAATTAGTGTGTGTGTGCTGAGGTGTTTAGCTATGCTCGTGTTTATATGAGTGTAGAAGTTACAATGTAAAAAATGCCGTATTACACAGATAATTAATTTACTTAAACTAACAAAAATATTGCAGTAACGAAAAGCGAACGGTAGGACTAATGTGAACAGTCATGCTTCAGGTAATTTTGACAAATGTTGTAATTGAGCTTCATTTTTAACAACAATGTAAGCAGATTCTCTAACTTTTTTCATCAGAATTCGGCCATTAGAAATCCAACAATAATCATATTTATGCGTTTTAGCAAAATTTCTGGCTAAGTAAAATAGTTTTCTAGATTGCGCTGTCAGTTGCTCTGCTATATAGATAGGTAGCTCTTTAGCTGTAAATCCTAAGTTAGCTGAGTTGAGTTTTTGATTAGGATTTCGCTTGTTGTAGCTTTTAACGGAGTCCAAAAACTTTGATTTGGTGAGTGTGTTCGAAAATTCCATTATTAACGCGGAGGTGTTTTTTTGCTTGTCTATTCGATACCTCGAGATGTCTCTGATATCTGATTTAATATCAATGCCGAGGACATTGGAGAGGACAGCGACAGTACCGTAAATGTCTTCTTTTGTCTCATTTTGACGTAGTGGGACATTCCTGATTTCTACACATGTTTTAATCATGTTTCGTTCCAGTGTGTCGATCTTTTCATCAAGAGTCGATAGATGGGAACACATTTCCGCGCGCTCACGTTCGAGTCCTGTGATCTTAGCCTCCAAGGAAAACATTTGATCTGATAAACCGTTCAGAGAGCTAACCAGTCCATTGTTTGATGTCTCGATTTTAGAGCAATGTTGTTTGAGGTCCATTAAGTGAGTTTCAAGTTTTTCGAGCCGGGCATTCTGTGAAGCCATAAATTGACTAATCATTTCTCTCAGTTCAATTCGGAAATCCGATTGCTCGATTGGTTGTGCACTATTACTTGGTCAACTTTTTGTCCATTGTAATCTAAATATAAGGCTTCTTGTGGAATCCGTTGATAGAAATGCATCACATTCGTTTTTGGTAAATTAATCATTAAATTATTTTGGTCAAGCCAGCGTATAATGTTTAATAAAGTGTCATTTATTTCATGTTCATATGTTTTTTTGACAATACATTTAATTAAGGCAGTACTATCGTCAGCGAATAAAACCATAGGATATTCAATATGGCGAGGTAGATCATTAATATACAGCAAAAATAATAAAGGGCCTAGCACACTGCCCTGTGGTACGCCGTACCTAATAATTCTGACCTTGGATAAATACTTTTCCTCGCGCTTAGTTTTAAGACATATTCTAGATATTTCTGTGTGCTGCTTACGATTGTTAATGTACGATTTTAAAAGATTAAGTACATTTCCTCTGATGCCTATGATGTCTAGCTTTTTTATAAGGATTTCGTGATCAACACAGTCAAAAGCCCTCGACATGTCCGTGAAAATTGCGCAAACTGGTACTTTTTTGTCGACATTTTGCAATATGATATTTATCAAATCGTAAACGGCCGTATTTATACCTTTATTTTTCCTGAAACCCTCTTGTTCCGCACTTAAAATGTTGTATTTGGATAGAAAGTTATTAACTGAGCCATAAATTATTTTTTCTACACTACAATATGCATGATTAGCCATTATTAAAGCTGCGGTCGCAGTATCGTAAGGAACTATTAGTTAAACTGTATCGGAAAAAGGTTCTCTGGGGTATATGTACACTTGAGCGAGCGCGTGGCAACCCGACTGGATTTTGGACGTCCGGACGAAAGCGAGCCGTAGGTACTTAAGAGTGTTACCTATTGGTAAAAAATGTGAAACAACGTAAATTTGGGTTTTTTTAAGGTTCAATTACTCTAAAACTAATTGTAATTTCGTATTAAGCATATCTTTGTATTGTATTTGTAAATCTTATAAATTGAAAAATATTATGAATTGTCAAAATAAAAACTAATTTTGAACTCATATTATTGCGTTTTTGCGGGAAGACTGATATTCGGAGTGAAATTATGAATCAACAAATTAGTCGTGGAAATCTGAAAAAAATACGTGGGAAAAGGAAAGATACTGTTATTGTACTTTTCATAGAAAAGAAATTTGAATTAATTAAGTGCCTCAAAAAAAAATGATTTCTTATCCTAAAGACAACATAAAACATCATTTTTACTTGATACTGGAATAACTTAAAAAAAACATACTGTTTGTTAGTTGAATTTAGGCAAACAAAAATCAGTAAAAAAAAATAACATTTAATTACTTTATCGATAATTATAATATTTTCAAAGTTACTATAAATTACGCAGCGCCGAGCGCTGTCGGCCTGTCCAACAGGTCCACCGCATCGTCGAGCATGTAAGCGTTGGGCTCCAACGCGGCTTGAAGACCGGTGCGCTCTTCTTCGATATAGCGAAGGCATTCGACAAAGTCAGGCACAATGGCTTATTATACAAGCTTTACCTACTGGGGGTGCCGGATGGTCTCGTGCTGATCTTACGAGACTTTCTGTCGAATCGCACCTTTCGCTATCGCGTCGAGGGGGCACTCTCGTCTCCACGTCCCATATGTGCTGGAGTCCCCCAGGGTTCCGTGGTCTCCCCTCTCATTTTCACACTGTTCACCAGTGACATCCCAAAGAACAGACAGGCTCATTTGGCTCTATTCGCCGATGACACAGCCATTTATTGCTCTGGTTCCAACCCAGTCCGCATAGCCCGCATCCTCCAAGACTCCGCAAACGCACTAGGCGTTTGGTTCCGGAGATGGAGAATCACAGTCAACCCCGTCAAGAGTCAGGCAGTGCTGTTTTCCAAACCGCGCATCAACCCCTCCCTTCCCAGTCCGTTAACCATGTTCGGCGAGCCTATCCCTTGGGAGAAGCAAGCCAAATACCTAGGAGTGATCCTCGACCGTCACCTAACCTTCGGTGAGCACATAAAGCAGGCGCGTTCGCGCGCCGCTTTCGCTCAAGGTAGACTTCACTCTATGTTAAATACACGCAGCAAATTGTCACTCAAGTGCAAATTGCGTACCTACACCGCGTGCATTCGTCCCATCATGACCTACGCCTGTGCTGTATTCGCACACACAAAGGCATACCGTCTCCATAGGATGCAGACCCTACAAAACCGTTTCTTGCGAAAAATTACGGGCGCCCCGTTCTATGTTCGCAACGAGAACCTTCATCTCGATCTCAAACTCCCGACCATCCGTCAGTTCATGAAGCGCGCTTGTAAGCGCTTCTTCGATCAAGCGGAGAAACACCGCAACCCGCTCGTCGTAGCGGCCGCCCGATACACCCCGTCCCGTATTAGCAGGACCCGTCGTCCACGTCATACCCTATCCGATCCAGATGACGCTATAACCCTCCTTCCAGAGAGTAATAGGGCCACTAGTACTTTAGTTAAACACAAACACAGATTTCCGTCATTCCGACCTCGCCGCCGAGGTCCTTCGCGACGTCCCCGTAACGCCCCCCCCCCCGACCCTTGCTAGTGCCAGCCCGCGTCGCTGAGCCTTTAGCTTTAAAATAAGCCCCTAATTAATGGAGACCCGATTCAGCCTGTCCCTTTGCTGCCCTCTCTCAGTGACGCCCTAAGCCAAGGCTCGTACCCCACAGGGGGTGCCCTTAGCGTAGTCACTTAGTTCATAAGTCTTTGCCCTGGCTGGAGGCCCTAAAAATCCTAGGTTGAACTGCGAAATGCCATACTTACAGAAAAGAAAAAAAAAACAATCGCTGTCGGCCATTCGCCAAACAATCGCAAACCTATGTCGCTAACGCTGCCATCTATCGACAATACAGATAATTATGTACAGTCTATCTACACTCGGCGTCACAAAAATCGCACCTCTTTAAGAATTCCCTTCAAAGTCATTTTAACCCTATTAATCAATGGTATACATATGACTATAAGGTATAATTGGAAAGGCAATTTATTTAAATTTCAGAATAAATCAATGGATTTGGTTTTTTGTTTACCAGGAAATAAAAAAAAGCAAGCTAATGCAAATGATTAAAAAGTTAAATTTTATTTTATCAGCAAAAATTACAACAAAGTCCTTAAAACTAACTTAAAACCTAGTGTTACCCCCCCTAGCCCTGATGACTGCTTCCATGCGTTCTCTCATGGACCTTATTAATGTGACAACAGTCTCTTGTGGAATGTTGTCCCATTCTGCAACGACGGCATCTTGAAGGTCTTGGAGAGTGGTAGGGGCAGGATTTCGTGCCCGTACTCGCCGTTTCAGTTCATCCCAAAGGTGCTCAATAGGGTTCAGGTCTGGACTTCGCGCCGGCCAGCGCATAACAGGGATGCCAACTTCTTGCAGGTAGTCTCTTACAATTAAAGCGGTGTGACAACGGGCGTTATCGTGCATTAACGTGAACCCACTGCCAACAAAACCCGCATAAGGGACAACCTGCTCCTCTAAGATCTCTGTTATGTACCGAGCAGCAGTCAGCGACCCTTGCCCGCGAGCACTTCCAGTCCGAGAAACACACACAAGGTTCGTTTTACCGTCGATTGACATGCCGCCCCAGAACATGCACGAGCCACCCCCGTATTCCACTGTCTCTTGAATACAGGCTTGTGCGAATCGTTCCCCTTGCCTCCTATACACTCTTCGACGCCTGTCGTTGCAGAAAAGACACACCCTCGTCTTATCCGAGAAGAGCACAGCCCTCCATTGGTCTATTGTCCAATCCACATGGTCACGGGCAAATTGCAACCGGTCTCTCCTATGCTGTGCAGTCAATTTGGGCCCTGTAGCAGCCCTATGAGCTGCAATTTTCTTCTCCCGCATTCTTCTTCTAATCGTGGAGACGCTTACAGAAGTTCTGCGAGCTGATCGCAGTTGTTGTTGCAGCTCAACAGCATTGGAGAACCGATTACGTAAAGACGTCGAAACAATGAAGCGATCGTCTCTTTCGGATGTGCACCGTTGTCTTCCAGATCCACGTCTTCGGATATAGCCACCAGTCTCTTGGAAACGTTGGAACACTCGTCGAACGGCAAAACGACTCAAGTTCAGTTGCCGAGCAACATCACATTGCCGCATCCCTGATTGCAGTAGTGAAATGACTTGAGCGGCTTCATCTGCAGTGGTATCCATCTTCTGGGGTATTTTTCTTGCTGTAGCTGTTCACGTGTGTTCACTTCAAAGGTTGAATAGCGAATGACCCACATTTTTTTTTTTTTTTTTTTTTTTTTTTTCGGATTGGCATCTCGCAGGTCAACCTAGGAGGTTGTCGGCTGCTTAACCGGACTTTCCTGTGGTGCCTTAAAAATTATTATTTTTAGGGCCTCCAGCCAGGGCATAAAAGCTTACAAACTAAGCGACTACACGCTAAGGGCACCCCCTGTGGGGTACGAGCCTCGGCTTAGGGCGTCGCTGGGAGAGGACAGCAAAGGGACAGGCTGGATCGGATTTCCATTATTTTGGGACGAATTTAAAACTACAGGCTCAGCGGCACGGGCTGGCACGAGCAAGGGTCGGGGAGGGGACGTACGGGGTCGTCGCGGCGGGCCTCGGCGGCGAGGACGGAATGACGGCGGTCTGTGTCTGTGTTTCTTAACTGTACTGGTGGCCTTATTGCTCTCCTGGAGGAGAGTAATAGCATCGTCAGGGTCGGTCAGAGTATGTCTCGGTCGTCGAGTCTTACTAATACGGGAGGGAGTGTACCGGGCGGCCGATACGATTAACGGGTTAGAGTGCTTCTCAGCAGTGTCGAAGAAGCGCTTGGCGGAGCGTTTCATGAACTGCTGGATGGTAGGTATTTTTAGATCGAGATGGAGGTTCTCGTTGCGAAGGTAAAAAGGGGCTCCTGTGATTCTTCGCAAGAAACGGTTTTGGAGGGTCTGCATCCTATGGAGACGGTATGGTTTCGCGTGTGCGAATACCGCACAGGCGTACGTCATGATGGGACGAATGCACGCCGTGTAAATGCGCAATTTGCACTTGAGTGACAATTTGCTGCGTGCATTCAACATGAAGTAGAGCCTACCGAGAGCGAAAGCGGCGCGCGAACGCACCGTCTTTATGTGCTCTCCGAAAGTAAGATGGTGGTCCAGAATCACACCTAGGTATTTGGCTTGCTTCTCCCAAGGGATAGGCTTATCGAACATGGTTATCGGACTGGGCAGAGAGGGGGACGAACGCGGTTTGGAAAAGAGTACTGCCTGACTCTTGATGGGGTTTACCTCGATTCTCCATTTCCGGAAATAAGCGCCTAAGGCTTTTGCCGCGGATTGGAGGGTACGAGCTATGCAGTCTGGGTTACGACCCGAGTAATAGATGGCCGTGTCGTCAGCGAATAGAGCCAACTGAGCCTTTTTATCTTTGGGGATGTCGCTGGTGAACAGCGTGAAAATGAGGGGGGATACTACGGAGCCCTGAGGGACGCCAGCGCGTATCGGGTGGGGTGAAGAGAGCGCACCCTCGATGCGATAGCGAAAGGTGCGATTCGACAAAAAGTCACGCAAGATGAGCACGAGACGATCTGGCACTCCGAGTTGGTAAAGCTTGTATAGTAAGCCGTTGTGCCAGACTTTGTCGAATGCTTTCGCTATGTCAAAGAAGAGTGCACCCGTCATCAAGCCACGCTGAAAACCAGCGCTTATGTGCTCGACGATGCGGTGGACTTGTTGGACGCAGCTGTGTTCGGTTCGAAAGCCAAACTGCTCGTCGGGAATGAGGCTCTTTGCTTCGGCAAAGTCTTTGAGTCGCTTATAAATAAGCCTCTCGTAGATTTTGCCTAGAACATTGAGTAGACTAATGGGACGGTAACTGGTGGGATCAGACTTGGGTTTGCCTGGTTTCGGAATGCCGATAACGGTGGCCTCTTTCCATGCCTGAGGAAAAATGTTGTTGCTTAGAGCGCCATTGAAGATGGCGGTCATTAGCATTATGAGATGGGCGGGGAGGAGTTTGAACACCTTATTGGTGATACCGTCAGAGCCGGGGGCTTTCCGGGGTTTGAGCCTCTTGATAATATCGTGCACTTCGTCGGGAGTGACAGGAGGCAGAGGATAATCAGGGTCTTCAACGGGTGGGAGAGAGGCTCTACGTTCGACTTCGGCGTCGACCTCAGAAAGGTGAGCTTCGTCTACTGGTTGAGAGCTGGGGGTGCATTGAGACTCTAGGCTGTCGGCTAGACATTCAGCCTTTTCATCGTTGTCGAAGGCGACGCTACTGTCGGAACGAATGAGAGGGGGCATGGAGGCCTCGTTAGAAGAACGGAGCTGCCTCTGGAGTTCCCAGAAGGCTAGGTGGGTGGGCTCGAGTTCGCTAAGTGTCTTGTCCCAGCGGCTGGAGCGCAGCTCCTCGATGCGTTTCTTTACAGCACGCTGTAAAGAGCGCATGTGAGCCTTGTTCGCATCGCAGGGGAAGGCACTGTACGCACGGACGGCCGCGTTCTTCTCGGTCAACAGATCACGCACATCGTCAGGCAGTTTCCAGCGATGATCGCTCATCGCCGGAACCTCCCTTGAACAATCGTTCAAGACGGATTGTACATGATTTGTGAACGAGTCGATCGCGCCCGTCGTGTCCGCGACTGTCACCAAGTGGTCGGGGATAGCGTCCAAGTGAGGCGACGTGGTGGATTGTAGGCTTTCGCTTACTTTTCTCCAGTCGGTAATAATTTGGGTCGGAGGGGGCTGGCTAGGGTCAGAGGGACCTGAACGGGGAGCTAGTTCTAATATCACTGGACGATGGTCGGAATTAAGCTCGTGTAGCGTCTCTATAGATTGCAAACGGAGGTTCACATTCTTGAGCAGCGCTATATCGAGGATGTCGGGAAGATGGTTGGGATCGTGGGGGAAATGAGTGGGAGTCATCGGGGCGATGACGTCGAAGTTCAATTGAGAACAGAGGTTAAACACGATCCTACCTCTGGAAGAGGTCCTGTTACTGTTCCAGGAGGGATGTTTGGCATTGAGATCGCCCGCCAGTAAGACGGAGTCACCCAGGCCAAGAAGAGCAGAAAGGTCATCCTTGAGGAGGATAGGATCATCCTCCGATGGTGATGAAGGGACGTATGCTGATATAATAGTTAACGGCTGATGACCGGTCATGCCGAGCCGACAGACAGAGACCTCGAGGCGAGCGAGGGGAGGAGGGTCCATAGGAATGCAGTACAGAGCCTTTCTATAGTATATTAGGGTACCGCCCTTGTGACAACGAGACCTATCATTGCGAACTATAGTCACGATGATGGGGCTTAAGAAAGGTCTCCTGTATGAGAAGGATATCAAGTTGATGGTCGCGGAGGAAATTGGCGATCTCATCACGTTGGTTAGTAATGCCATTGGCGTTAAAGAATCCTAACTTAAGGGATCGGGGTTTATTAGTACACGGCCTTTCCTTATCCATTGGATTAGCAAGGGTAAAGTTTATCTAGGGCTTGCGTAATCTCCGGATACGCTTTGAACACCTTAAGGATGTCGCTAATATTTGCTTTACACGCGAGTATATCCCTAGCCATAGCTTCAGCAGCGGGGTTGCGGTAAATTTGGTAGGCGAGGTTGATGACTTCGCCTATCCTCTCGGTAGGGAGAGATGCAGGTACGCGGGAGGCTGAGGGCGCGGTTGAAACGGCGGGGGCGGCCTTAGATGGGGCGAGGGCGGCCTTAGGAGCGGCGGTGGCCTTAGGAGCGGCGGTGGCGGCTTTAGGAGCGGCGGGGGCGACCTTAGGTAGGGGGGGCGAGGTCGCGGAGGCTAGGTTCGGCGCGGGAACTGGCGAATCCATCAGCGCTGGCATGGGCAGAGATTGGGAGGGCTTCAATGCAGGGAACGCTCTCTGATGATTCAGCGAGTTCCATGGGGAGGGCCTCTGAGGGCTGAGACGCTCGGGCATCTCTGAGGAGGGAATCTTAACAGAGGGGTTTTCCCTTTGTTGACGAGCGTTCGCACGCTTGGTCAACTTGGGAGAAGAGGATTTTGGGGCTTTGGGGCAGCCGCGGTAATTGGCGGGGTGACCTGATTGGCCGCATAGCACACAGCTGGGAGGTTCTGTGCACAGATTGCGGTCTTTCGGACGGGGGCAGTCAGCAGTTGCGTGCTCACCCAGACACTTGACGCATCTAGGGGTCGCGTAGCAATTGCGTTGGGCGTGACCGTAAAGTTGGCAGCGGTGACACTGTCCAACCGTATCGGATTTATAAGGCCTCTCGATAGAGATGCCCGACAAGTGACATACCGACTTTACTTTAAAGATCGGATGGTGGCCGTCGGTGTGATCGCACACGACAAGAACCGAGTCGTATGCAATCGCACCCCTAGCTTTGTGCAGACGATGCACAGCGGATACTGGGACATTTTGCGACTGAAGGTCGGCGAGAATCTCTTCCGTTGAGATTTCTTTGGGGACGCGTCGGATTACCACACGGGTGGGTTTATCATCGGGCAGGGAATAAGTGTGGAACGAAATGTTCCTCACTTTTAACAGGGATGTAAGTTCCCTGTGGTCGTTCACCGTGGGAACTTGAACTTTGATACCCTGTTGGGTCGAGCGCGCGTTTGTGTATTTGATCTTACGATCGTTACACAATTTGGACACGTCGGTCCACTTCGCCTTGTCCTGGATGAACAAGGGAGGCGGGGCGGGGAGTTTCTTTTTTGAAACCGAAGGATTGGGGGCAGCAGTGGACATGGGACTAGCGGGACGGCTGCCCTCTGGACGAGAGGTAGCTGAGACGGAGGGGGCCGAAACCGAGGGGGTGGAGGAGGGGGTGGGCGCGGCTACGGCTTTCTTGGCCTTGGTGGCCTGAGAGGGACTCTTACCCTTCTTTCTCTTGCCTCCCGGACCGACAAGTTGGTAGTCGTCGTCCGAGGACGCGGAGGCAGAGTGGGCTTCCTCAGAGTCGGAGTGAGATGGCTCAGAGACAGGGACAGAGGTATCCATTGTTTCTGAGAAACATGGCGACGCAGAGCGCAGCTGCGTGGGAACAATGGTCGCGGGAACAATGGTCGCGGGAACAATGGGCTTGGAAACAATGGGTTCGGAAACAATAGGTGTTTCCGCGTACGGGCTTGTTGTCTTAATTGACAATAGGGACGGGATTTGCGGTGGCATAGAGGATGCCGCCACAGGTGTGCCTTCGTTGGCGTTATCGGGGGAAAAGGGGCTATCTAATATGTCACTGAAGTCAGCGACGCTAGCTTCGGCTGCTTTTCGGGACGCGGACGAGTTCTCTAGCCATGTGTCCAGATCGGCATGGAACTTGGCGCTTTGCCATAAGCGGGCCTTGACGTACGCTAATATATCAGCGTCCGACATGGTCGGAGGGAGAGTTAAGTTGGGGAGGGAATTTTGGGAGATTTAACTCTCCGGGAAGCCTAAATTATACCTAACACCTAACTCTAACTCCCCGGGTGGAGTGGCCCGGGGATGTGTAACCCTCCCTGTCGGGTGTAGACAGGGAGGTGAGTACCTATTGGTGAGCCCTAAGCTTGTAAACCCGTCGCCAGTCTTATTGTGCGAACGGGGCCCTAGCCAGTCTAGTGCGAAGGGTGTAGACACGCCCAACCGACACTAGGTGTGTAGCTGTGGAAGGAAACCAGAGACTAGGTTCGACTAGGAGACCCCCCAAGGCCGAAACACTAGCTCCCGACTCCAATTGACTGCCTCGCCCTGAAGGGGTTTGGCGGGTGTGATTGGGGCAACACCCACTCGGCTTCGTTGGCACCGTAAGGTATCCACCGAGTACCACGAAACTGTGATTTTGCCCTGAAGGGGCCAAGTGAAGCTACACGACTGACTCTGTTTAAAGGAATATGAATTTCAGCCGTCGCCTTGAAAAAGGCAACTTTTGAACAGTTGGTTGCAGTCGGCTGACTACAGGAATCGTTGCGGCGGGCGCAGCGAGAGCAGGTGACGAGCGTAGCGGCAGAGCGTGGAGCGAAGCGGCGACACGTCCGTGCGCGGCGAGCGTCGAGCGAAGAGTGACCCACATTTAACCCGGGTCGCCCGTTTTATACCCTTGTAGGGAGGTGCAATTAGTGGCCGTTGTAATGCGTATTTTGACAACATTTTTTTTAACGTTACGTGCTAATGAGATCTGTTGTGTTTAGGAATTCTAACTGTTGTTAATTTAAAGGTCGTTAAACATACTTTTAATTGATACCAATATTAATTGGGTTTAATGTATTCGTTACTGGCGGGACATGTTTTAAACTTATTTTCGAAAAGGTGCGATTTTTGTGACGCCGAGTGTATATTGCTGATAGATAGCAGCATCAACCCGCTGATTTATAGTTCGCCTGACTTGTTTTGATCCCTAAGTATTTTTTTACATAATATTAATTTTGTTTGATTTTATACATTCCAATTAAGACATTAACTTGGTGTAGTATCAACTAGGTGTGTTTGGTATATTTTACACTAGCTTATGCCCGCGACTTCGTTCGCGTGGAAGCCGTAAACAATTACTACTTGAGTACTCAATAGCAATTATAAATTTCACTGACATAGTGTTCAGCTTGGTCTAGTCTAAAAGCACGAAACTTTGCTAAGGAAAGATGTTTGATTTCCGAGTTATAGGAGACGAAAGTTTGTATGGAAATCTGTCTGTGTTATGCCGATAGGAAATTCTGTCGTGCTCACGGTTAATGTACTAAAAAAAGCTGACTCTTTACTAAAAAAAGTGATCATATAATTGTTTCTTTTTTACATTTTAAGGTACTTAAATACAGAGTACGTATATTCCATGATTTGTTCTTCGTCGTTTTTAGGGTTCCGTACCTCAAAAGGAAGAAACGGAACACATATAGGATCACTTTGTTGTCCGTCTGTCTGTCTGTCTGTCGGTCTGTCTGTCTGTCAAGACCCTTTATCTCGGAAACGCGTAGAGGTATCGAGTTGAAATTACTAAGGTTCACGGTCCCTTGAAGCTGAGAAAAAATCAAACTTCTAAGTTAACGTGAAAAAAGATACGGCCGTTTATGTCGAAAAAAAACGTACATTTCGATACTCTCAAGGGAATCAAAATATAGGGTACTTTCCGTTGACCTAGAACTACTAAATTTGGCAAGTATTATCGTCTTATACTATAAATACAGGGAAAAGTCTGAAAACTATACATTTGAAATCAAATAATTCAAAATATATTCTTTATTAAAAATGAGCTTTTGTTCGCGATTTGGTTCGTGTGAATGTCGGTTATCGCAGATACAAACGAAGTCCCGGATTAAAAAGTACCCTACCTATGTGCTTTCCCAGGGTACGAGCTATTTTTATACCAAAATCGGTTCAGCCGTTTCATTGTGGAAGCGTAACAGGAGTTACTTTCTCATTTATAATATTAGTATGGAAGTGTGGATAATGTATTATGTACCTACAAATTTGTACGGAACCATCGGTGAGCGAGTCCGACTCGCACTTATTCGGTTTTTTTTCAATATACTGTATGCAAATATACTTTTATATATAGGTATATACGTAAACAACAAATGTTGATATTTCTAACCTAAAAATGTTTGAAAAGAAGAAAAAAGCATTAAGGAAGCTTAGCTATATATTTATAAAACCTCACTGTAAACAACGTTTGTAGTTTTGCCGTTAGTTAAAATGTACAGAGATTCAGAACTGGTGACGCGAGAGCAAGCGACGTACAGTTGACCGTGGGAAAAGCGTGGTCCTGAGCTCGACAACCGCAGCATTCATTGTGGCAAACACCGACCGACCTGAGACTTGTTTATAGTCATGCCAAAGCACACGCTCACAGAGAACTGAACACGCGTGAATGATAATTGTGGGGAATTAGTGGTGGTATAACCAATCTCTCCAACGCCACAACCTGTCACAATTTCAGCTTCGATGATCTTCTGCAGACAGACGACTTCGAGGCGGTTCCCGTTACACAACTTTAGTAGAGTTTAATTTGAAATAATATAGGTACACCGACCTTCAGCTGGATGACGTGCGCTGGAAGTCAACTTGCCGTAAGCGAATTCTATTCAAAATTCTACGGGGTAATGTGTGGCGTCCCCTTGCTCGACTACAGTGTTCATTGAGATGTATACTACTTCTCTCCCTTCAATTTGAGAGAAATAAAATGCTTTTATCGATCGCTGCTGCTTGATCATTTTTGGGCGTTACAATTGCCTGTTCACACACCCAAATTCTCTTGGTGCGGTATTTGACTGATGTCACCATACACCGGATGAATCATTTCTTCTATTGTAGATACTACACTACTAGGAGTCTCTGTTATCCACCTGCGCTCTCCCGACTGGTAGAGAGTCTTAACCAACTTTTAAATGAACATCGGAGAATTCTTGAACACGTGAATTGCCGCCAAGCTGAGCGCGCATATTGATGTTCAAGCGCGATATATATTCGTGACCATAGAATTGATCGCTTCAACGATGCATTTACCTCGTCAGCCATAGTAAAATAATGGCTCCATAGTACCTACTCATATTTATATAGGGTAATTTTGCCTGTTCGCATCCATTTAGTGCAGTTGACAAGTTTGACGGCGGGCGATAATAAAAAGATCCCAGAACTAATTTCTATGAAAAAATTATGTAATGTGTTCATTATATTAGTCTATTTTATTTAAATTAACTTGGTTTCAGTTTTGTTCGAAACATATAGTGTTTTTTTTTTTAAATAGATAAACTTCAGAATTAGGCGTTTTACCCACTTTGCTTCCACAAAATCCAAATTGCGTCCACCCCTGGACCATTTAGCGTCCATCCGCTTAGAAAAGGAATATAGCGGTGATATTTTTAAGAATTTGTAAAGAAAGATTGTATTATAACAGTTTCTTTATTTAAGAATATAAATATTAAAAATCAACATTATTATCATTAAAAAAATCACTTTAAAAAATAAAAATAATTCTTCTCAACATTGAATGAGCTGCTATCGATATGCTATTACTAATAGCAATAATAGGGTATTTTACCAAAAAAAAATAATTAGTCCGTCATTGAAGCACATGAGGTGGTTATAACTTTTGGTTTGATTAGTGTGATAGTTTACTTATTTTCGAGGATTTTTAAAGGAAGATCCGTAAAATGGACGCGAATTGGGCGATGGACGCGAAAAGGCGAACTTACCTACCCTAGGTCTTCAGCTACCTATTTTTAATTTAATTAAGGATACTTCATACTGAATAATACCTACTGTGTCGGTAAAAACACCTTCGCAAAATAAATAAAGCATTCTGTTTTACAGAATTTGAAATTCATAAAAATAGTTATTGTGAGTCAACTCTAAAAGATATAGAACCTATGATATCGTCTCAGACCATTGGTCTGAGGATATCGTGAACAATTTTTTTTTGTAACTTATTGAGGGGAACTATTTCACAATACTTACATGAAATTGGTGTAAACTTCGGTAATTTAAGCAGTGCATGCATCGTGAGTGCATGCCACGGAAGTTCTCAGAAAGGACGATGCTTTCCGACATCTACATAAAATCACCTTCATATTCCAGCAAAATTACGGAGTAAATAATGAATAAGTAATTGTCACAAAAATAAATAATTTGATGAATATGTGATGTGTAATTAAATTACCTATCATATTTTATTTTATAAGTATAGGTATATCTAAATACCTTAGATTATTAATAGGTCTTCGCACGAGACCTATCAATAATCTAAGCTGTAAACGTATTTGACTGGATCAATAATTTGTTTTAATAGAACATTCTGCTTAGTCAGAGGCCAACACATCAAGCTTTGCAGCTGTCAAATTTTCTTTGATAGTTTTTCAGAATAAGGTTCATATTCAATTGGGAACATTGTCAGTTTGGTAACTCTTGATGTGCTAGCATAAAATAAAAAGGAAGTGCCACCGCAGCCTTACGTACTTTGTGGTGCAGTGTCTGTATTATACCTACAATAACTAATCGATATTTGAGAGTGGCCATGCACTGTTACTCTAGCAATAACCATTAAACTCAAAAACTTTTTGGAAGTTACTTGTAGGCTTTGGGAAAATTGTAATAGGTATAGTACCTACTTACTTAACTAAATATAAATATTTAAAAACATGTTTTTTTATGATAAAGGTAACTTGATCTTGGTAAGTAGGTACGTAGGTACCTACTTGAAAAATGATTTTATATATTTCATTGGGTATCTATATACCCAATAAAATACATAAAATCATTTTTTTTATTCGGTAAGAAAAAAAGCCAGGCCGGAAAGGGTCTTGACTCTTGACAGACAGACGGACAACAATGTGATCCTATAAGGGTTCCGTTTTTTCCTTTTGAGGTAGGTACGGAACCCTAAAAATGGATTCGTATTATAATTGAAATGTACAAAGTAATATCAAGGTATTTTTACTCTACAGACTGCATTTACCTACTTAGTACCAAGGTACTAGGTACCTACCTAGTATCTACCTATACCCAGTTAAAGTCCACTCGGGCGCACGGCATACTGTATAAAATAACTGAATCTACAAATAAATTAGCGGCACGTAAAATATTACGTGTCTGTATTATAAACGGTACTTGAAAATGCTTCAACTTTTTGTCCGCCTTGGAGTGGTTTTATCCCGTTGTCTTGATTTGTTTGTGCTTCTGGCAACAGCTAGTTTTGCACTAATTTCGTCATAGGGGTGTTGTAGGTTATAACCTATATAACAAGCCATACGACTTGATTTCCCCATAGTCACTTTATATGTTTCCTATGGGAGGCAAGGTGTGGCACATCCTAAGCCGGGACCGGGGATTACCTTCGCTGCTAGATACATGTGCCTATGCTCACTGGTTTTAGGTAGGTACCTACCTAAGTTATAACTAGTCATAGTTACAAGTTTATATTAGTAATAATCGTTTATTTCAATTTATTATTATTTATTTATTTGAAAATTAACAATCGAGTAATTTTAAAATAACGGTTCTTACGATTAAAATCTTACGTATCATTTTTTGCGGCATGCGGCCCGGGCTAAAAGGACCAGGGACTTTTTTGCCCGGATTTGTACCCGGTTGATGGCTACAACTAGATGTGATTAGACATCCATGCTCTTTCAGCTGAATTACAAATCTGCGAGTACCTTAGAGATTCCAAGTGTGTGTTTTTAAGTGTTCCATGAAACACGAAACGAAACATAATGATTTACATACTTGTAGGTAAGACCTTTAATGTCACTGTGTTGTGTTATACAGAGCATTAAATCTGTCTAGTCTGATAAAATTAGATCACTATAAGATACTAACTGGGTACTACTAAAATTGTTTTTCGAAATTTTCATCGTGTAAATTGTTTGCAATGTATTAACTGTGATATGGACGGTAGGATGTGCAATGTATTGACATGGGGCATGGGGCAGGCCTATAATATGTTCAACAGTGGACGTCTTTCGGCTGATGATGATGATGATATATTAACTGTGCGTGTCAATAAAACATATACTTATCTATACTAATATTATAAAGCTGAAGAGTTTGTTTGTTTGTTTGTTTGGTTGAACGCGCTAATCTCAGGATCTACTGGTTCAAATTGAAAAAATATTTTTGTGTTGGATAGTCCATTTATCGAGGAAGGCTATAGGCACAGGCGAAGCCGGATCGCTAGTATATATATATAAATGTTAGTACAGTCAGCAACCAAACAAGACTCAATGAAAATAAATGATTTATAACTGATGAGCAAGTAGATACCTAAAAATAATAATTTAAATCATTTATTTCGGGTACCAAAGACCCATAACATATATACCTTACAGACTAACATACATCTAATACCTTTAAACGAGCAATTCTTGTAAAGACATTATATATAATCTGAATCTCGGAAACAGCTCCAACGATTTTCATGAAATGTTGTATAATTACCGGCACGTAAGTTGACAAGAGATTTTGTATTGGGGGAAGATCGCGCACGCACAATTTCATACATTTTTACATACACAAACTTCCCCCACTACAAAATATCTTTCATATTTTCCTACGTGCCGGTCGGTAACTGTATGCAAGGGGTTTTGGTGGCGATAAATCGATCTAGCTAGGAAAAAAAAATACCGGTCGCCCAGGCTACTAGGTACTTATAAAAAAAACACAAAAAATATAATGCTACGTCATTGAAAATGGAAATGTACCTACTTGATCAACTAGACATTGTGCACATATTACAAAGTTACTCTATTGAACCGGAAAAACAAAGGGCTCCCACGAGATTGACAATAAACCGTATCTTCGGAATGACCAGATGGAATAAAGTGAAACTTTCAGATAGATAGTTTTGTTGATATAGCATAGCGGACTCCCAATCTTCTATTTTCTCGTAAAATTCTGGCCGCGAGTATAGAGTGGTCGTCGGTCCAATCGAACCATGTGGCAGAAAAAACTAATTTGCCATATTGAAGCGTCGCTCACACACAAAGCGAAGCGTACTCGCACGTGGTCTAGCACGCACAAAGTAAAGCTTCTCGCGCACACAAGTCGTAGCGCTTCGCGCACACAAAACGTTACATCCCGCGCAAATAAAGCCACAGTATAAATATGGACAGTATGGAAACTAGACCTATTTGTTGAAATAATTACCTATGCTCGACTTTCTTATTAAAAATATTTAAATAAAACGTATACATAGGTGGCTAGTAATTTTTACAAAAGTGATTTTATTGAAATTAACCGTCAATTCAAAATAGTTTCAAGAGACGAGATTGTATTTATTTTGTGGCTAACAATTTTCGGAACAACCTAGGTAATACGCAATACGCTCGTGGTATTTTTAAAAAGATCCCGGACGGTCCATGAGGCAAGAAATAAATGTATTACGCGACTACTCGTCTCGATACGGCATCCGGCACCCACGACTGCGAGGACCGCAAAACTATCGCTTTGGAGTATCGTTGATGTGCCGATGCGCGCGTCTGTGTGAGTATGCCGTTTCGAACGTTTCTACTTAGTACTTATCTGTACTGTCCATATTTTATACTGTGACAAAGCGTAGCATCTCGCGCACAAAAAGCGTAACGTCTCGCGCACACAAAGTGTAGCATCTTGCGGACACAAAGCATAACGTCTTGCGCACACAAAGTGTAGCATCTCGTGCACACAAAACGTAGTGTCACATGCACACAAACTGAAGCCTCTCGCGCAAACAAAGCGTAACGTCTTGCGCACACAAAGTGTAGCATCTCGCGCACACAAAATGTAGTGTCACATGCACACAAACTGAAGCCTCTCGCGCAAACAAAGCGTCACGTCTTCCGCACACAAAGTGTAGCATATCGCGCACACAAAACGACTGCCACGCGCACACACACTGAAGCTCTCGCGCAAACAAAGCGTAACGCCTTGCGCACACAAAGCGTAGCATCTCGCTCACAGAAAACGTAACGTCTGGCGCACACAAACAGTAACGTCTCGCGCACACAAAACGTAGCATATCACACACACCAAACAAGTTTTGTGCCGTCACATGGTGACTAAAGTTGTTAGTAGTGTACCTATTACAAAAAGTAAATAAATTCTGAATGTTAATTTAGTTATTAAATTTTAACTTCAGACAGTGTCACGACTCTGTTGTAAATACACCGTTTTAAACTAAAATCCGTGGTTGCCCACCAATATTAATTTTGCTTAAAACGGTTTTAAACCACGGCCACGTGGGCCGGACATACTACATTGATTACGTATTACTTAAAAAAATAAGTTTAAAAGTTTCTAATATCATCCATAACATCCTTATACTACTTTTTAGGATTAGACAGACTGAAAACAATCATGATATATGCGTATTCATTAAAATATTACGGCAACGCCGAATTTTTATTTTTATTTCTTTTGATATCCTAAATCAGGGGGTAGGTGGTTGTCTACATCACTTCGAGTGATGCCTCAATGCATTCAATTGGAAAAAAAAAAACATTTTATACGGCTAATTCTGGTTTAAATCGTGTTAAACCAAAAAGACACATCAAAATTAGAAAGAAAATAATCTATCTGTAGTAGGTACCTATGTACCTATGTATACCTATGTATGTACCTATGTACCTACTTACATCCCTCTAATATCTGCATACATCGCTAACTATTGGTACACAGATACGTGGTACGTGAATACATATGTGAAAGTTCCATAATATTAAAGATACATTTTTGTTTTAGATATGAAGAAGCATTGGGTGCAACAAGGGCGTTACATAAAAAAGTGTGTTTAGAGATAATTTAAGTAAAAGTAAAATTAGGGGTACAAAGAGTCAGTTTTATCATTCTAGTATTTTTTTTTAAGGACGTAGTTAGAAACTCCAAAATAACATATTTTTTAATGCGCCCTTGTTGCATCCAACACGTAAATTAATTACGCGTTTATATTTTAAAAGGTTATTAAGGCATAAATTGTAATAGCTTTGGGTGCTTAAAAGAATCAGTTTTATTTCAAAGTTAATCACGGCATTCATTTGGTTTCATTACTAAAGTTTAAACATATAAATTGTGTGTGTACCTACATGTTTTAATATTCCCCGAATTCGCGAACCCGACAGAATCGTCAGACTCATCATCTGCAGGTCTCACTGACCTCCCAGATGGTCCAGGTAGAGGTTACTCTAGGTCTTGCCCTTTGAAGGTCAAAATCTGTTTGAGCCATTCAGCATTTTCTGCTTTCATGTAAGGGCGTAAGGCGTCAACCATATCCATGCAACAACGGCATAGCGAAACTCTCTTAATAAATAACTATCACGCCACATAGAATCAATGAATCAAAATATTTTTTTGTCATATGAATCTACATGACACAATGTTTAATTTGATGCAATAGGTAATATAAAAAACCGGACAAGTGCGAGTCGGACTCGCCCACCGAGGGTTCCGTACGTACAGTACGGTCAACGTAACTTGGCGCGTCTGAAGTTAGCCGATTAGCTGCGCAGTAGACAATTTCGTTCCTAAAAGTTCCATTGCGCAGCCAAACAGCTACCTTCAGACGCGCCAAGTTACGTTGACCGTATTGTAGGTACATGATATCCATACTTTAATATTATGAATGAGAAAGTAACTCTGTGTGTTACGCTTCCACGATGAAACGGCTAAACCAATTTTGATGTTTTTTTTTATGGAAATAAGTTAAAGCCTAGGAAAGCACATAGGGTACTTTTTAACGCAGAATTTCGTCTGCATCCGCGATAACCGATATTCACACGGACCAAATCGCGGACGAAACCTCGTTATAAACAAAGAATAATTTTTTTTATGTTTTAATTACAAATGTATAGTTTTCAGACTTTTCCCTGTAAGTATTTATAGTATAAGACGATATTACTTGCCAAATTTCATGGTTCTAGGTCAACGGAAAGTACCCTATAAACTTTGATTCCCTTGAGTGTCGAAATATACGTTTTTTGCGGCATAAACGGCTGTATCTTTTTTTCACGTTAACTTGGAAGTTTGATTCACAGCTTCAAGGGACCTAAGTATATGGTTTTAATTTCAACTCGATACCTTTACGCGTTCCCAAGATAAAGGGTCTTGACAGACAGACAGACGGACAACAAAGTGATCCTATATGGGTTCCGTTTGCCCAATGCATCAAATGTACCATCAGTAAATAAAGTACGTCCGATTTTATACACTCAGCCCCTCAAACACTGATCGCATGATAGCGTAAACAGGTAACGTTAACGGGTTAACCCCTTCTCCATTAATTAAATTGCTTCGGAGGAGAAACCGTAATTAATCGTTAGTTGATTATCGATAAGTATAATCGCAGTGCAACACAGACTACATGTACCTACCTAAGGACTCTTACACACGAGCGGCATATTGCCAACGGCAGAGGTAACTACTAATTGCAGCCGTCGCGTCGCGTCGATACGAGCCGCTGACTCGTGTCGACGGCTAGGCTCGTGTGTAAGAGCTCTAACGTTAACTCGGTACACGGCACGCGTGTAGGCGATAATGTAAGCAAATCAGTCATTTGCGCCTCATTATTTACAAATACTAGCCGTAAATTAGTACCACTCCAATCCAAATTACTAGTCTATAAACAATACCTAACTTCTTAAGTGTTTATAACTGCGTTTAAAACATTAAAAATCTCACCAAACATAATAGGAGTATTTAAGTACTTACCTACTAAATACCGTACTTATTTATAGTAATTATCACACATGCTCGGTTTTTGTTAAAAATAGCTAATGGCCAGCTTATGTTATTCATTCTTGCACAACATTCACTGTTTATAAACATTCCTTGGATGAAGATGAAAACAGTACCTACCTACCTACCTACGGTGGAGTCCTAGTAGGCAATGTTAAATATACCTACGAGTGAACATGCAAGTGAATCTACATATTATCTTATAGAAACATACTACCTAACCTAGTTGGAAGCTTGTAAAGTATAGATTGTGTCAGCCACTTATCATTGGGCGCAAGTCGTAAAACTCAAAGAAAAGGGTTGCCGTTGTGTTCGTAGTGTATCTATGGGTTGGCAATTTTGTACATCGTGCCTTTTATGAACCATTAACGCGCCATATTTATGCCACGGGTCAACCATTCCGACTGGAAGTACCTAGGTAGGTATGCCTAAACCATAGTATACAAGAAGTTAGAAGTTAATAGTAGGTACCTACCTAGGTACCTACACATAATAAGCTTCTGCATGAAATTTGACCACCCAACCGTCTACCAGCCGTGATTAAATTTGGCAATTTCCGGTCATAAAGAAACTTGTCGACGTCGTGATGATGCTGACGAAAGTGAATGAAGTAGAGAAATATAACTATTTAAATCGTCGTTCTGTCTCCCCATGTGAGAACGTGTCGCGCGACTTTATACGTTCCTACACGCACATAGGTATTCATTCTCACCTGATACAGCACTTTTCTGCTTAGTAAGCTTATATTCTTTCATACGCCGGTTATGATGTTATGGGAAAATAAGGAAATCATGACTGAAATACAAAGTTTTGTTAAAATACAGTAGGTAAGGGAATACTTGAATGGATTTTCATATTAGGGTGTCGTTCACAATCTTGTGATTTTTATATACAAACTAAGTAAATGAAAACTAGCTCCTGCAATTTCACTCGGACGACGACGACAACAAGGCTACGCGCATCGGTCAGTTATAATTTTCCCTATTTTCCCATAATATCGTAAGTGTTTATGATTACTAAAAGGTGGTCATGTAGAAGAATCTTGTAAATAAGATTTTAGAAAAAGAAATGAATACTTAAGCATGGTTTGTCCAAACGTAACACTGTCAGTTTTGAGACAGCAAGATTTTAGTCAAAATGTTACTCGTAGTAAGGCAATCGTAATTTTAAAAGGTAGTTAAATATTTTCTAAAGCAAAGCAATTTATTTTCCAGGAAAACGCTGACATGTTACAAAAAAATCAATATTATATACCAATTTAAACACCATTATGACCGTAGTAAGTACAGTTAGCGACAAAAGATGTTAGCGTGATAAAGTTCCACACGAACGAAATTCGGGTAACTTTCAGAAAATCCAATATTCTATGTCGTAACGTCATTTTGTTGGTTGGTTATCATTTCTATGGTTTTCGAGGTAGCTGATTCTAAAAATGACGGCTAAACTAAAATCGAATATGGCGGGCGCGAAATTTTACAAAATATGCGTTATTGGTGTAATTTTCCCGAATTTGGAGGTTGTTGATGCCCATCATGACGTCGAAGTCAAATTTCAAAACGGCGGCTTCAAAATATATTAATACAAATTATGCGTCATGGGTGTCGTTACCTTGGTTGTTTGGGGTCTCTCGTCTTAGGCCGGCCATACACGGACAGCTTGAAGCAGACAGTATCAACTGATTTAAGTTGCGACTGCATAGCAACCTACAGTCGGGGGTTCGGCAACGCTTTACAATTTGATCGTGCGGTTAAGCAGTCGCCAGGCGTACACTGACTGCTCGAGGTGTCGACTGCTCTCGCGCAGTCTTTCCGCCCGGGCTCTTAATTAATTCCACATTGTTCTTGTTGAGCAGTTATCAATGGCAGCTTCGAGCTGTTGACTCTGACTGAATGAACGGTCCGTGTATATTGATCACTGGCTAACAGCTCGAGCAATCCGTGTATGGCCGGCCTTAGTTGTTCAGTCTTAACAGAGTGGTCGTAGTCATCGGAGACCCATCGACTCCCGCAAAACCATAGATTTGACACCCATGACGCATATGTTGTAAAATTTCGCGACAATCTGGGTTTTTAATGTTTAGATGGAAATTAAATTAATAATTTTATAAGCCCTCGACACAAAACATTCCTCAAAAAAGTAAGAAAAAGTTAAATGTATTCGTTGGCCTTTTCACCATCGGTGGCCAAATTATCAGGGAGAGCAGTCATAGATATGTAATTTCTAGTTGATACATTATTTTTAATTTGTAAGTTTTTTCTTTTCAAAGTAGATTTCTTTATTAATTTGATACGTGAATGTTAGTTTGTTAACGGTATAACGTGGTGACGCCAATATGGTTTTTTTTTTTGGCATGGGCAAGGCTCACACGTCTCCGATAAAATGTAGAGAAATACAAACACTATTACTGCACTCTACTCATTCCCAGTGAGATGTAGCAGCCGTCTCAGGTGTTTCAATGTCTGTAGTTAACTGTATTAGGATAAAACTGATCATATCAAACCTTTGGAAGCAGATCGTGTGAAAAAATGTGGCCGGATTAGGATCACCACTTCTCGTACACAACGTGAAATTAGGGATTTCCGTCTCAAAAATCGTAAAACAAGCATGGGACGTCTGACTACGACGACACACGATCAGGAAATATAAATTTCTGATAGAATCAGCGGCGTTTTGAGGTCGGTCAGCGAAAAAGAGAAGACTGCACTGGGCCAGACTTCACTGAAATGTAACTGTTGCAGACAAGAGTGGGGTTAGATGTCTTTAGAAAGTACAATACCTACGTGGTTATTAACACTCTGTTGTGATTTTGTAATATTTTTCAGTTGTGCTTCTCCAATGAATCGACGTTTCAGGTTTTGGTTGAAACTTTTTTGTACAACGATGCCCTGGAGAACAGTCCACGCAGACTGCCTTGTGCAGAGCGTTAAACACATACTCAATATCATGGTGTGGCTTGTAATTTCAGCCAAAGACGCCTATACGATGGGACCATGAGGCAAGACCTGGGCCTCAAGTCTGCTATTACAATAGTGTCAGAATGGTCTATCATTGATTTCATAATTGTTGATTTTGACAAGTTTCTAATCTACTAATATAATGGCGTCATTATGTAAATCAATGACAGACCATTTGTAATAGCAGACTTGAGGCCCAGTGCAAGCGAGTACTAGAAACTTGATTACCGCCGCCGCTCGAAGAATGGTTCCCTGGTGACGGAAAGTACCTATTAATGCACGATTCTGCATGGTGGCATGCAGCAACGGCAACGGAATTTCTTATTGATCAAAATATTAATGTTTTACCCTGGCCAGGTAATTAACCAGACTGAATGAATCCTATAGAGAACATGTGGCGATCGCTAAGGAAGTGATCGTCATGAAGCGCCAGAGTATATATTGGCATATGATGCCAATCTATATTCTGGCGCTTCATACACACCTTCAACATATTGCTAAAGTATGTAAAGAACATGCCACGTCGAATAGAAGCTGTCATAACAGCTAACATCACAAAATATTAAAATATCTAATATCTTTCGACTTAGCAATACAATATTTTTCTAAGAAAATAATTAAATAGTTTTGCGTATACGTTTGTGGTTTTTATTATCTCTATTAAGGTTTTCAAATAAAAAATACCCGCGAGGCCTATAACATCATCGATCATTTACCTGAAAAAATCAGTCAAACTAGAAAATACAAAAATCTAGGCACTGTCCTGTCCCAGTAATTTAATCACTTTTCAGGGTTCCGTACCTCAAAAGGAAAAAACGGAACCCTTATAGAATCACTTTGCTGTCCGTTTGTCTGTCTGATAGTACTAATACTTATACTGTGCTGTCTGTCTGTCCGTCTGTCTGTCAAGACTGTTATACTTACTTCGTGGTCAAGACCCTTTATCTCGGGAACGCGTGGAGGGATTGACTTGAAATTAATTCCATAAGTATACTTAGATCTACAGTCCCTAGAAGCTGTGAAAAAAATAAACTTTAACTTGAAAAAAAGATAAAACCGTTTATGCTGCAAAAAACGTTGGTATGTTTCGACACTCTCAAGAGAATCAAAATTGATAAGGTACTTTCCGTTGACCTATGAAATTACTATAAAATTTGGCAAGTAACGTCGTCTTATACTATAAATACAGGGAAAAGTCTGAAAACTATTCATTTGTATAATCTATATATATAAAAATAAATCCCTATGTGTTTCCCTTGGTCACAGCGGTATCACGCGTGAACGGCTGGACCAATTTCGCTAATTCTTTTTTTGTTGTGTTTGTTAATGGAGAAGAAGAATATGAAAGAAAGAACGACCTAAGTACCGGACCCCGTGGGGTGTCCAGGCTAGAATAGCACCCCCTCATTTCATCCCGCGGGTGCCGTAGAAGGTAACTAAACTAAATCCGAAAGTCGGGCAGCAGCGCCTTCCTACACACCAACTTCACTGCGATCCCCTAGACGCCCACCAAACGTAGTGATTTTGGCAACCTAACCTTTTGGGGGAGGCCTTTGTTCAACAGTGGACGTCTACCGACTGATGATGATGACCGGAACCAGAACCAGAATGTTCATTTTGTAAAAGTTTTCCAAATTTTGTTGGAAGCCGATCACCGATATTTGTTAACTTATCATGTTCACCGTATTGCGTGGCCCTAAGGGTTCAGCGACTCTCTCTGCTCTCTCTTTTTAAGGTGTTAACGAGTTGTGAAACGTTATACATGCAGTGAAACGACTTTTGGTTGCTGATTATACTCGTAGATAATTACAACGGCGTTCATGCAACCTGTAACGCAATCATGATATGACTGTCATGTCTAATGCTGCACACTAGCATGCATGTTTTATAATCTAGGGGACACGAAAACTATGTCAACTTACTACTACTATTGCCATTAAAAAATTATAAATGTCGGTATGTTGAAAATAAATAATTGTTCGAAATTCCAAAAAAAAAAACAAAAAACCTAGCTCATTTTCTAACAACGTAACTTCCGTTAGTGGCTGCGTACGGTATTTTTCAACGTGATAATTTGACAAGATTTTTGTTAGTTTTCGTTTTATTTTTCTTAGAAGTTACATTTATTGCTGCTTTAAACGTTATGTCAATGTATGTTGTTAACAGTTAACAGGTGCTTATGGCCGTGGGTATATTGGAACTCGGCGCGGTCAACACAAAAATGATGATGGTGTTAACTCAAAACCCAGTATCTCTATCTATCGTAATTTTTTGATACTGGACGCACTACAAGGCTACAGGAGGGACTGAGGAAGGTACAGAAGGACTATGCAGAGACCAGGCTGTTTTCTGCAAAATGCTGCAAGGAGACAGTTCCAAATTGAAGCTTGCCTATGGAACGAAGACTCCAGTCCCTGCACCAATGGGTCGTCAGTGACTAATTCGTCAGGAGGAGTTTACATGAGGTTAGTCTTTATGCTAGTAGACTGCTAAGAATTCCAGCTCTTTGACCTCGGATCGGACCTCTTTGATCGGAACCGAGAGCGTCGTTAATTGTGCTTGGCTCGACGCACATTTGCGCTTGTATTCTTTTACTATGTGTCTTGCTTCGGATTTTATTAAGATTTAAGGACAGTACGTGTTTAGAGAGTTCCAAGTTGCCAGAGTCAACTACAGATTCCTCAAGAAATTCATCCTTATCAAGGCGGAACGATCATAATGTGAGTTAGAGCTCACCAAGGTTTAAGAATGGATTTCATTTTGATACGAACCAGTTTAAATGCGAAAGAATACCTTGTTAACATTATGCAATCTTTTGTCAGCGCTCACCGACAGCAGTTCGGCAAAAATATCGAAATCATGCGAGATAATGAGCGTGCATTCACAGCAAGGCTGGTGATGAATGTGTTCAGCGAGCACGATATCACGCTATTGGCACAGTATAATTATTAGTACCGTACCGTACAGTGGCGACACGCTCCGCCCCCCTCTCAATCCGTTCCTCACTTCGCCCCGCGTCGAACGACTGCTCTGGGAACTGCGTTTTTGTTCGAGCGGCACGTAGACACGCACACACACGCACGTATCTGTACAGTTTGTTATTTTAGTAGTAGTAGGCAATTCTATCGTTTCGTTTCTATGGAGTGTCGCGGGTGTGCTATTGGAGTGGCTTACTGAGTCTGCTGATCTCAATCCCATGGATGATGGCGGGATTTGCTCAGAAGAAGAACTTTCAGTTATTTTTACCAGAATTTGATAAATGAAGAAGAGGTTTTCGCGCATATTTCCAGAGTATGAAGTCTTATTCCACAGGTGACTATTAGTAACCACTTACTCAGTATGCCACTGCGATGTAGAGCCTAAATAATGCCATGGGAGGTCCAGCAGGTTATTAAAAAGTGGATAAGATTAAGGAATTTTCAGTTAATTTTAACTATGCGTTGATTTTTTATCTAATTCCAATAACTTTTTGTCTTGTTTATGGTACCATTTTAGTATATTTCATACATTTTAATCCCTTTAAAGTCTCTAATTAAATTAGATTCCATTTATAACATCTGAAACAAAAACTTGTTAAAGTATAATAAATACTATAATACCCTTGTTCCTTAGACTTTGTTAAATTGTGTAGATCAATACCAAATGAGTTTATAAGTACTCCTCCGTGGAAAATCAGCATTATGTACAAGGACTCTATGCTATCAACTTCGTGTGACCTTACTTATAAGGCCCAATTATAATTTTAAACCACCTCATTGAATCAAAAGGGGTTTGAAAAGCTTCCACGTGTGGATTTAATCCGGTATAATACAGTAATACCACAACCGCTAAATACACACCCTGAACAAACTGTTCCTACTCGGCCTGACTGAACGATGTTATAGATCAGTGTTTTTCAGCGTGTGGGTCGCAACCCCCTAGGGGCCGCGAAGCCATTTTAAGGGGTCGCAGTTATTTTAAATTTTAAAATACTATCAGCATCTGATTAATTAAAAAATAAAAGCATTCTAGTTCAAAATGTTAAATACACACGCGCGTCGTTAGCTACTATTGTCCTTTTCCGAAGAGACGTTAGTGTGTCTTTTAGGTACAAATTCAATTACGTGTCGTCGATACCTAATTATGAAAATAAGTAAAAAAATATGTATGAATCCGATAGGTAGGATTTTATTTGTAATAAAAAACCCCCAACGCAAAACATAAAAGCGATTATGTAAAAAGTAAAAAATAATACTTTTGTTGAGCCATCAAATGTTTGTTCGTTGAAATGGCGCTATAATGTCGCGGCGGGGTACCGCTTAAGTAAGTCAGTCCCTCAATTTCATTCACTGTCTATTAATTTACCAGCATTTCCGACCAATTTGCTTCGATATTATCAAATTTTTGTTGCTAATCTAGTTGTTAATCTTGTTGCAAATCTAGTTACCATCAGTTCGCTATTTTAGATATTTAGTTATTGCTTTAAACTTAGCGGTACCCCGCCGCGACATTATAGCGCCATTTCAACGAACAAACATTTGATGGCTCAACAAAAGTATTATTTTTTACTTTTTACATAATCGCTTTTATGTTTTGCGTTGGGGGTTTTTTTTAATTTTTAATTTAATTTTTATTTTAAATTTTTTAAATGTAATTTAGTTTGGTTTTGTGTGGTCAGTGTGGTCACCTATAATAATATGTTTGAAAGCAAAGTAAACATCCGGTATGCGTCTAAGATCCCTACCGCAGCAAACAAAAGAGCTGATAACTTTAAAACTGCTGAACCGATTTTGATGAAACATGTCTAAGAACCATCGCTAGAGAATCTACTTTCAAATAAAAAAAACCGCATTCAAATCGGTTCACCCGTTAATGAGCTACAGTGCCACAGACAGACACACAGACACACAGACACGTCAAACTTATAACACCCCTCTTTTTCGTCGGGGGTTAAAAAAGAATCAAAGTAAAAAACCGTGAAGGGGCGTAAAGGGTCGGGAAATATTTTTTTATACCAAGGAGGCTACGTCGTGTAAAAGGCTGAAAAATGCTGTTACACATCTATAACTCACGGTAGTTTTCGAGTCCGAGAGTGAATATCTACTTTAGGTATAGGTACTGATTTTCTCAAAATTATAATTTTACTCTTTGCTTACCTATACCCGTTTTTGCAGTTATGTTCAGAGTCTATCAGGTATCAATCTAAACTTAGATCAAACACCAAAGAATTTGGTAACTTTTTCAAAAAAGTCCGAGTCAAATATTTGAACTCGCAACCCACACAACAGAACGGGGGTTGTCCCATGGGGTTTCCCGTGCTCCATTAACACGTTTTTGAAGCTCATAAAATTGGTACGTAGCATTAGGTACGATTGTTTACTTTCCTATACAGTTTTGTAATTTAGTTATACCTACCTACTCAGGTCGATACAAAAAATCTTCCAATTGGTTTTTAATTCTTGGTAGCCGGCCGTCTCCTCTAAATAAAAAATCTGCCCCTCTAACTTATTCGCTAGTAACTTTTTATGAAACTGAAAGTGCCTACGTAATCTGGACTTGAATTGAATCACAATATTAAATATGCAGGTCCGAACTGGGTTTTCCGTTTAGAAAAGAATTCACATGCAGGTGCGATGACCTGGATCGTCAGAGGTGGCGAACAATTAGAATTAGAGGAGTGCGGGCGGGCGGGTGCGTCGGGCGGGCGGCGGTGGCGGCGCGTGGCGTGACGCGGGCGGGTGCCGCGGCTGGCGCGCGTCAGTCGGCGTCCGCGTCTCGCGTCAGGTCGCCGCGCGCGCCGCTGAGCAGATGAGTGGCGGGTACTATGCCGGCGCCGCAGCCCCGCTCCGCCCGCTCGCCGGCCGCCGCCACCTCCGCGAGTGCCGCGCGCCTGCACACCACCACCGTCTTCAGCGACCGCAGCGCCGACAACATAACGCACGCTATTACACGTCTCACGTCCACCGGAATGTAAATATTTATGGATGTCAGTTTTCAGTTGTTTAGATTGGCTGTGAATTTTAAGGTACGTAACTAATGTCTGGTGTTTCGATTTTTGCACGACATTATTTAGACAAACGATTGTGTCGATTGAATAGACTAAATGGGTCGATTTATATTACAAATTTAAATAAATAGCATGTCTGTCCAATATTATCGCATTGTGCTTTGTGCCTTTGTACATAATTGCTGACGATGACTTCGATTCTAATGGCGTTCGGAATAGGTACCCCTCTTTATTTGGATCGATAGTTAATCATTAAACGTAGGTAGCATTAGTCGAACAGATTTTTCGCATTACATTACGTGATTAAAGAAAATGTGACGGCTGCAAGCGTCAGTGCGCCGCCGCGAACATGCCAAATTGATATTCATAACAATTGAAAAGCTTTCCAAGTAAACTTTATTGAATGTCAATCAATACCTATTAGCTTCACCAGTTGATCATGTATTATTTACTAGCTTTTGAATAGCTGCTATCTTCAGAAATATTCTCACGCTAAATGCACAACATTATAAAACTTTTCTCTTAACTTTTGAACTTTTTACAGTAATTTTATTAAATTCAGTCTTTCGAGAATTGTATTACCGTCAGTTCACACCTCGCTCCACTCACGTTGTTACTCTACGTGTATAGCCAAGTTTACGAGTTAGTGGCAGGTACAAACAATACATCCGCGACTCTACATATAACCACTCTACAACAACGCCATGTCTTTATTTATGTCACACAAAAACTAATAGTTAATTCAATTGCAAAACCAACTAATAAAAATAAAATCTGCATTGTTATTAAAAACGTATTTATTGGCATAAAATGTTTAGGTGAAAATGAAATCGACAAGGCGTGTTCGGGTACATGAAGATGCTATACGCCATAGGTAATATATAAATAATTTTTATTTTTCTAATAAGTAGTAGACCTTGCGTAGCCAAGATAATACCTTCTACCATTTTATTTACCACACCTGAGTTATGTTTACCCTTAGCTGAAACATTTTAAATTCATAATAATTCTTCTAACCTAACATCTAACTCCTTACTTTTATTTGCTGTAGTAGCTAGTGTACAGTCTGTTATAAAAACCACACTGAGTGACTGATTAGAAACGATTTTTAATAATATTCATGAAAAAGTACCTCTATTAAAGTGTGAAAAGTACCTACTAATACTTACATAATTTATTATTCTTGAATTCTAATTCGATCAAGGTTCTGTGTCAATATACTATCTAATTACTATTGTACATAAAAACTACAATTATTTCGAAGCTATCAATCACTTAACCCAATACTTGTTTTCACGTGTGTTTCCACTTCTTAGTTTATACAAATACTTCCTTAATAAAAAACTAATAATCATCAGTAAACATTCAAAAGGAAAACAACCACTATAACCTGAATCTAATTATATGTCTTGTTGTCGATTTTCTTTATAATATCAATCAAACTTACTTTAGTAATGGCACATGATGTTACCTTACAGTAACTACGTACACACCTTTCTAATTCTGAAAATATTACCTACGTTTGTAGTTTCAACGAATTAATTTACAAAACGATTTGTTTACGCAAATACTACATAAATTCGTAGTCGTCTAGTATACATAAAAGGTATACATATACAGCACTATAATAGGTACATAATTTATTGGCGGGGAGGCTACTTTGCCTATAAATATGCATGGGTATCTACCATGAGGGTTTGTTTGGGGGTTTCACCATTCGCGAATATCAGAATAGCTTTAGGATAAGATTTTTGGCGTCAGCATAGCATAACAAAGTCTTATTAAAAAATATGAAGTAATTTATCAATGCAATTTGTTCATCGCCACTATTGTAGTTAACCCTATAAACTAAAATTAAGGTATAGTATACATAATTCTTATGTATTTAAGTGGACGTAGATTAGAAACGAAACCGCGATCTCACCCAATCCAAAAATCAAGCCAATTCAAATGTACGCTGTAAAACAGATTTAAGTGACAATGATCAACCCCAAAAAATATTAAGAGACTATACATAAGCGAAAGGTAAAACAGACGATCTTTAACAATTTAATAAAGGTACAATCTTAATTGAAAATGGTTTATTCGTTTGGTTGCTACGATCCGTAGCACTTACTGTGGCATCGTAGCACCAAACTTTCGGTGCAAATTTATCTAATTTGAATTGCTTAAGATTATAATCTACGATGTCAGATAGTCAAAGGCAACAAACTAAGAACACTCTTTCTGCGGGTTAACACTGATTTAAGAATTATTTCGTTTAGAAAACAATTTATTGATTGTCATAATTGTATTTTTAATTAGGAAGATATAATGTCGTGTCCTATGTGCTCTGGTTCCCGGGTATAAACACTCCTCGTCTGCCATGGGTTCTGAAAAACAGAAAAGGTTTTTTATCAAATGGACAAGCAAAAGTCTTCACTGATTATATCTTTTTGCGATTACCAATCTGCCTGCCAAGCGCGGTGATTACGGCATTATCGCCCCCGAGATCGTTGTGGAAGCGTTTTATGGCCGAGACCCACATCTAGCAATGGACGTTTATGCGATGCGATTGTAATTTTCAGCGCCTTAATGAAGCAAAATGGAGCGGTCTTAATAAAAAAAAACTGGCCATGTGCTTTAACGGTTTCATACCAACGCGACGTATAATATTTAACACTACATACAAAAATATTTAAGAGCCTTAAAATAAGACCCCTTTATTTGATACGTCACACGGTCCAGAATGATATCCTAGCCCCCTTAAATGATCGCCATGTTCAAAATGTACCTATTTTGTTTACGTTATGCGTCCGCATCTACTATGAATTTCTGTTACATTTCTGTGACCTACAGAAATTCATGGTAGATTCGGAGAAAATTGGCTGTGACAGAATATGGACACACGGACTGATCCTATAATGGTTCCGTATTTCATTTGGACGTAGGTACGGAACCCTAAAAATCATTTATTCAGTAGTAAATATGTATGTATTTATATCCTTTAACATCCCGGGTACATAAAGGAAACTGAGATTATATTAACCATAAGTAAGAAATCACCTTGTAAGCATTGCTATTAGATTTCCTTTTAAGTACTTTCGTAATCATACGTCTCGTAGCCGTCGGAACCTCTCTGTTAATGCAGGATATTGCCGTAACGACTGGTTATTTCTGATTCATAAAATACTTCGATGTGATCGCAGTTTGATACAATTTGTCCCTAATTGCCAGTGATAGCAACTGCCAATCCTATTAACATTGATCGTGTGGGTAATTTCTTAAAGCTCCCATGGGAACAGGCTTATCCGGAACTGGGCACCACAGCGCTGTACATGACATTTACCTCATATTGGTTACGACTCGTTTTAGTTATAACTAATTAGGGGTCTTTGGATTGTTTATTGAGTAAGACGTTACCTGGGTACTCAGTGTTAATATTGTACCGTAGCCAATAAAATTAATGAAATTTTAAATCTAATAGGCATTTAAACTAAACTGAAAATAAATAATTATGACGTGACGTAGTGTTTGTAGCAATTAGAAAACTATAAACTTAGGTAATAAATAAAATACAAGGTAGCATTTTAGCTAGTTAGTTTTTGCTTGTTGTACATACTTATATACACAATCATGTAATATACCTATACATACCTTCTATATTCCAGACATCTCTCTTGGTGTATTGGTTAACCAGAGTTATATTGGTTAACCAACACACCGCCATCTTATTTGTAAATAATTAACTGAAGTGAACGCTTTAACGAAATTCAATTTGGTGACGAACGATTTGTCACAGGTATAATTTGTAGACGTTCATTCCACCGAAAATAACGTTTTACCAAATAAATCTGTTTCTTCATATAGAAAATAAAATCAAATTGATTTTCTCTGCGCAAGTAAATAATAATATGACGTGCTCATGGAAATAATATCCTCGCTCGCCAATCGCAAGAGGGACTAGCGAACTTTGTTTCTGACGATCTTTCACTCATAAAAAGGGGTGCTCTAGAGTGGTAGGAACTGTTGAATGGCGACCCGTCAGTACTCGACAAATCGTCCATTGGAAAATTACTCTTTCAGTGAAAACTTTGTTTCTCGTGCGATCGATTCTTGAGCTAGTTGTCATACAACGAACTGTTGTGAATATTAAACGTTCATAATGCAACAGTACTTTTTAGATGCTCTTTAGTTAACAATGTATTACAATTCATAATTATTGTAACAGAAACGTAAATAGTTTAAAAAATAACAATCGTAAATATTTCGATAACATGTCTGCCCCATCTGTTACGGAACGGAATAAACATCACACGCCGAAGTAAATTCAACTCAGCAATCTAATTATTATCATTTCAAATATTTTAATTAATGTCAGACTAAATATATTGATTGTAGGTACTGTCCATTTAAATCGATTTTTAATTACTTGTTCGAATAACGATGGGATACGATTTGATCTATTACTCCGTACTGCCTACTTAATAGGTGTTGTCAGGTGACCTAGATCACCTCGTAATAATAGCGTGACCATCTGCAAACAATTACTGCGGGTAAGCACAAGATGCTATCCAATATAATTTATGGATAGTAAAAATAAGATTGGATCAAAACGTGATCCCCGGGGATCGCACCGGCACGAGGTCATTACAACCGTCGTGTCTGTTTTATCACTACCTACGCTTTAACTCTGTTCCCTCAAGTAGGTATATATCGGTAAATAGTCTATTATTTCACCTCTCACTGTTATATAGTTTCGTTATGACTAATAATTTATTTTATTGAAGACGTTCTTTTAGGTGTTATCAATTTGTTGTAAGTAATACTTACAATGTAAAGTATTTTCCAAAATAAATGTTACCTCATCGGGCGGCAATAAACGCCCACGCCTTGTAGTAGCAGATAATTTTGCCTGTACGATTTAGGAGAAGTGTTAGGGTCCATCTATAAGTTCTCCTTTATAGTTTTAGGTAGGTAGTTAGCCACCCTAACGCCATCTTTTACAATACCGCTGACATTAGACACGACATACCGGCAATAAATTAAATAAGACTTTTTATTACAAAAAAAAAATGAATTTATTCCTGCTTTTACTAGTCCCTCGAATCAAATTCAGGATCTGATACCGCAACCCTAATCGCTGCCACAGTCAATAAAATTCGTTTTAAAAACATGAAAATGTTACTGCAGGAACATTAAACGAGCTAATTGGAAGTGAATATGACTCTACAGTATTTACCATCAGTTGAGCATGCTCTAGGGAATGCATATCTCACATCAATTAACCAAATGTAGGTACATTAATTCTGTTCTCCCATACAACATTGTACTTACTTTACTCTACAAATAAGGCCATTGGGGTAACCTTTGAAATGTTGATAATGTAAACGATTGAGCTAATCTTAACGCCCGTTCATAATGAATAACAAAAATGTCAATAAATAACACTCACGCACGTATTATCAAAATCTCCAATAAACTACAACATATGCACGCCATCACTGAAACTCATTTAGCAGCATGGCTAATTTTCACGCCAACGTAATTAACTCGCTAGGTATACACGATATTATATTCATCGTGAGCTGAATTAAGGGCAAAACTTTGACACGGACTTTGATGTCGGCTTAAGCAAGTATACCGTCTTCGTCTTATAACGTCTTGTTTAAGTATTAGGATGCCATTCTCGAATAGAGCTTAGCTTCTATAACTGTCTCCTGATAGTTTTAATAGATAGGAATCCGTTTAATAAAGATAGCAACGGTGTAATTAAATCGCCAAGGAGCCCATTTATCTGCAACCGAGACATATCAGCAAGTACCTCAATTTTCGTAAGCACCTACTGAATAAATTCCTGCCATAAAATGTCACGGAAACAGCTTTTACTAAACCCGAATTGATCCTATTTTTGTAAGTAAGTACCTACGCTTAAGTTGACACTAAGGTCACGTTATAATATATGTACTTTCACTACTAAATATTTACAGTATATTCCACGGGGACAAAATCAAAAAATACTTGACCTTAAAAGGTACAAAGGAGCCGTTTATTTAAACACTAAATTTAGTATTGGATCCCAAATCAAAGGAAAAGCTGTTACAAAGGTCACATAACACGTTGGTAATTATTATTGCAAGAGGTCCAATTGTAGTGATTTACATACTTCATGCTATTTAATATAATGCTAGTAATTAGAATATATTTTAATAGGGTGCGGTATCTAACTCCCACTCGAATAGTTGATTAATATGTGGGCTGAGTATCCAATTCCTTTGTTCTTGCTTCATAGGCGTGATTGTGATCGTAAAGCTGTATATTAGTGCCAGTTTTTGTTCGGAATACTTATCTATAATGTATGAGTCCTTTAGGAAGCGTAGCGTAAGTGAATATAATTAAATTTATCATATCTGCAAAAATGTTTACACAACCAATATAAAATAAAATAAAAATACTAAAAGGTTCCCTGCAATATTATATAAAAAGTATTTTAGCACAGCCGTGTATATAATTTATACGCGTATGTTACGCTACGTTTCGTAAAGGGTAGCAACTATCCAATTTCATAAAACGAAAGCTGACGCGCAGCGGTTGGTAGCTAGAAGTTATACGATGTTTGTGGATAGGACCGTCTCCACCGGCGAGAAGGCAAGTTTATCGTCGCGATTTCATCGCTTTTCCGCCGTGTTGATAAACTGAACTGTAGTCGCGCGAACGAGCGTTTACTAAGCATAACGCAAGCAACTTGCGATCACATGGCTCACTGCAAAATGCATTTTTACAAAACCCGCATAACTGAATCTCATATTTTTTATGTAAAATAAAATCTAAGGCTTTGAATAACATCTAACAACCGCTTTCAGTCAGTTTTCCATGTAAACAATGAATTATGAGGTGGTAAATATTGTTGTATTCTTAGTATATATTTAGAAAGGCATTAAGTTTGGGTGTTCGGTGTGGTCGTATATATCTATCTGTAGCTTAATAATTACTGTAGGTACCTACTTATTTGCTTAGATTTGTGTTTGAATTTGCGTTGTTGGTAAAGACATCGGGACGCTACGGTAGTAGTTTAATTGGTTTAAATAGAGCACTTGAAATTTCCACGGTACGCAATTTTATTGAATTTCTGCAAAAAGCTGTTTGCACTGCAAAAGCAATTTTGATGTCTATACTTTTACAACTAGGGAATACATGAAAACTGCCCTGATATTTATTATATTCATAATTATTTTTATGAGATTGCGTTGCCTACGTAATAATAAAATCACACTCGTTATGAAACTAACTTTGATGCAAAAAGATTGTAGGTACCTAAAAAAATACTATAATGAAATAATGTAAGAAAGTGAAAATACGTTTTTCTCATAAAATACGTAATTATAATATGTAGACTTCAAACTTGCCAAAATTCAATAAAGCCGCAATTAATGGCAATTAACGTATTTCTTTAATGTAACCATGCACTGCTGAAAACCTAAGGGCCTTTGAGGAAATCCGTTATATAGTCGATAATCCTGAGGGAACATTTTAACTGCCGCGATTTTAGTCTAAGTACTAATTGCCCTTCCAGATATTTATACCTACCTAACTGAGTTAGTTTTGAGTAGTGAAAAGGTAAAAGGCACCGACAGACCGACCTTAAACTTACTGCGCGCATTTCGCATGGACTGCACCACGGATATCGGCACGTTTGAAGTTAACGTTTAATAAAAATATTTTAATAAATCACGGAGTTCCAAGGTAACACGGTAACAAGGACATATTTAAAAACTTTTGAAAACTAAAAGCAAAATAAACTGGTAGCTAATAGATGACAATCCGTCTGAGGTCGCGAGCGAAGTCTGTCTGTTGATGCCCTAACATTCACTTGTAATTGATTCAAATTCCATTTTAGTCAAAGTGTGATGCTGCTCGGCTCAGTGTAGCTGCGGTATCATTGCAGTGCAGCAGTGGTGCAACACCGCCAGCAATTAATTTAATGACAATTGACATTTTAGATGAAGTGTGATGTGGCTCGGTTGAGCGTAGTTGCGGTGTCGTTGGTTGCAGTGAGTGTAAGAGTGGCGGCGACCGGCTGGCGACGCCGCGGATGTCGCTACTTGGCAAACCGCTCAGCTACCGCGCCACGCGACGCGACGCGCGTTACCGCCGCCTTCAGTCCAAGTTCTACAATTTTCTTGAACGGCCTCGAGGATTTAAAGCTGTTTTTTATCACATGGTCGTGTAAGTCTCACCGTGTTTCGATCAACTTTTCAATAAGCAAACGATGTTCCAAAAATTTGTACGATTTGCACTTTAAGCGTGAGATATTTTAAACCGATTTGACGACCATTTACATTCTAGGCCATTACATTTTATTATTTCTCAAATTATTGTACTTATCAATGATACGCAGATTAATTTAATAAAAAATAACAAAAAGAACAAGCACCCTTAATTATGTAGGTATCTTCTATCCACAGTCTCTGTCGACTGAAATAGCAGTAGATCACAACGTTGCGATCGGTCACAGACCATGAAGCCAGGTTCGACGAAAGCCGGAAGTTTGGAGTTAATTTAAATTTTTTATTAGCATCAATCATTCCTACCTAAAACAAACGAATGACAGCCTTAACACTTTGTTTACACCGTGACACCACAAAGTACGTAAGGCTGCGTCGCGCCCGAGCAGAGAAACCACTCAGAACAAACCACCATTTTTCGCACGCACACATTGACATTACGTTTATAGGCATTCTCAAGCAGTTTCAAGCAGACTTTAGTCTCGACTGTCACGTGTTGTGTAATTGAATAAATGAGAGACATTGACATTTCAAGACGAACAGGAAAATTTTGTTATAAAAAAAAGAGTTCCAACCAGTGTCAATAAAATGTCATATTGTTACCAATGATATATTTTTATAATACGTCATTGATTGTTACAAATAAAACCTACAGAGTCAATACCGTGGCAGCCCTAGTGAGTCAAGTTTAGGTAATTATTTTTGAAGATGGCGGGAGCGGTTCTTCTGTAACCTTTATATTTTGTGGTGACACCGAGGACCCTGACAGCTGAATGTCGCACTGTATGTATTATTACATGTACACATATATTATCACATTACAGAAGAGAGAAGTTGTTAATCTTTTTTCTAAAAAAATAATATTTTTGTATAATATTACTCAAAGGAATAAAGTTGATATTTTAAAACTTTAGTACCTACATGTTGAATCTAAAAACGCGGTAAAGATACATCCAGGCTTGCCGGTTATATTTTCTCATATGCAGTTAGGCTAAGCTTGTTAACTCAGAGCGCCCTAAAATGGCTGGGTTATATGACTTGAAAGGATACGTGGGTGCTAGTGAGTGAATCAAATCTTCAACAACACCATTTCTACCGCTTATAAAAATAAGTTCCTATGTAGGTGATGAATATTTAAAACCCAGAAGTAGAGATTGGTGTAAACATTTCATCAACTCTAATGAAGCTACACAAAGGCATAATTTTGAGTATTTCCCTTTAAATGTCCAGAAGCCAAATATTGGTCGTTTGTCATTGTTTAACTATTGTGTCTCGTAATTGACAGTTGAGCTCATATAAACATAGAGAAGCATTAATTTCATTGTTAGGAAACCAGATTGATTTACTATTGCGTCGCCATTTCTGACACAAACCCACACGACACATACTCACTCATAAACAGATGTCCTAGAACACATAAAACATAATGACCTTACTTATAACAGGGTTTGTATGCCAACCATATTGCCCTGAACCACCCGTTTTATACATTATATTTGAAGTGGAAGTCATTCGTGAAAGTTGTCCTTATTTTTAAATTGTTCATTAGTTCAAGGTTTATTATTACGACCTGACATGTTTTCCCGCAGCAGTATTTTTTACAGTAATGTAGTTTTTCCTCTAGAATATTAAAATTGATTTATATTATACTATATACTAGTAATTTATACCACCTATAACTTATTTAACAAAATCAGCAGACTTATATACAGAATTATTTATCAATCTTCACAACATAAATTAATTAATACAACAATAATTATTTTTTATATTGTAAGAAAGTATATCGTTTCATTTTAATTTGTCAACCATAATAATTGCCACATTACTATTATTATTTCCTTTATTACACTTAAAAAAATAGTAGCCTAGTCAGCTGCTGGTACCTATCTGATCTACAATTTCAGTCAAGCTGCGGCGGTCAGGGGTCCAGAGAAAGGAACCCTGTAACAATACGCGTTGTATCAAGAAGTACTACTGCTTTCTAAAACAAACCCTTGATCCAACTGTTTAGCAAGACCCTCCTGGGGTGTTAGTCGACGCTCTTGATTTATTATATGGCATTGACTGTTATTATATATCTAAAAATATGTTTAAGACTATTAGCTTATGAGTCATATGAATCAATATAAAAGTCAAGAATAGTTGATACATGTTAGTGGGTAGTTGAGCACTCGGGCCTTTAATAAAGTAAACCACATGCAGGTATTCGTTATAAATAAATAAATAAATAAGGAATATAAGGGCACAGTACGAAATGTGGTGGTTTCTAAGATATTAATAAAGTTAAAAAGTAATAAAGCTGAAGTGGTATGTATTTTATAAAACATTAAAATAACTCACGTTTATATAATTTTTCAACACACTTGCTCGTAAGGTAACTTTTATTTTATTAAAATATGATAATTAAACGTTTGATTTGATTAAAACTGTTTATTTTTGTCAATATATTAATATATTTCATATTAAAGATACAAAAGTATTCAGTTATAATATTTTTAAAGTAGTATGTTTGACGGCTTCATCAATGCCTCTTCCACTAGCGCTAACTTTACCACGGAGGAAGGTAACAACACGGTGCGCGATTTAGAAATCCATGCGCCGTTTTACGCAAATTAATATTAATGAATTATCTATTCTAAAATAGGTAAATAAATTGTGAAATTATACGCATTTATTCTTGCCTCGCAAGTGTATTGAAAAAAAGTCGCATGAAACACGTGAGCTTTTGTCATTTACATTCTTGGCCCCATTATGCCTTCGCCTACGGCTCAGGCTGCAATCCAACATCAAGTGTAATGACAAACTTAGCTCACTTGTATCACAATGTACTATTTTTGTAACCATCGATTTTCAGGAACATATAATAGTAGGTACCTTACTAGTAACATCACTAATAATAGATTCGGCATCTTTCCATGTAATCACATTCATGCAGTTACAAACTACAGCTGCGAATTAAATCGTACGAGTTAAATACGAACATCGTAATCCTATTCGACAATCAACTAACATATTCAGTGTCGAAACTCGATTACGTCAGATTCTGATAGCTTTACCAGCAATTTAGCGTTCTACACGTACCTATGTGTGTGATTGTGTTAAGTTCAAAGTTCACACTCATTTTAAACTACTTTTTCTGTTCAGGTTTCTGATGGTGTTCATGTGTTTATCGCTGTCAGTTTTCTCGACAATTGAAGAGTACGAAGCAAAAGCAGGAATTGTCCTTTTCTATATGGAGACCGTAGTTGTAATTTGGTTCGCCATCGAATTCTTTTTAAGGTAAGTAAGCTTTCATACAAGTAGTAACAATTGAAAACATTGTCTGCTCTTGCCTGAATGTGAGAAATTGTATATTGTAGTTATTCACATACAATCTAAAATTTGTCACATTCATTCAACAATCACATAAGTAGTGGCTATGAAAATCAAATTGCGGCGTATGCAAGTTGTCTTAAAATACTACTTATAAACGCTGCGTAAAGAGCTGCCAATCTCAAGTTTCAATTCCGCTATCGTTTTACAGCGGCGTGTGTTTTGTTTGAGGAGATACACAGCAAACAACACTCTCATAGATAAGTTCTGAGAGCTTCGCGCTCGTGAAGTAGGTAATTCGTCACTCAATGTAGACGGATTAGTCTGCCTACAGTGGGCTCCCAGTCCATTATTTTCTTTTGTTTTATTTATTTTATCTATCTATCAAGCGCAAGTGTAACACGGGTCAGCTGCAGACTGACAGTGACACGTCAATAAGCTCGATACGTTTGTTTTTCTACTCCTTCAGTTATTTGCTACGAAAGAATAGAATAGTTATATTACGCATAATCAATAGTTTATGTAGAGGCGTGACCTGCTTCATTAAAATACAATATTAGATTCAATATTATGTAATATTCCAAAGCTATTCAAACGGGTGCCAATTATTTCAATTCTTTATCACCGTTTTTCTCTCGTTTTCGTCCTTCCATTGTTCGTTTATTAACAAAATTGTGCTCATGTTTTTTTATGATTCATCAAGAAACCAATTAACACTCTAGTCATCATCTGCCTAGCCTTTTCCCCTTTTCCCAACTATGTTGGGGTCGGCATCCAGTCTAACCGGGTGCAACTGAATACCAGTTGTTTTACATGGAGTGACGCCCACAACCCAGTTACTACGTAACACTATACCCCTTGGTAAGACTGGTGGTCAGACTTTTCAGCTTCAGACCGGTTTTCCAGGTCCTGGTTACCGGCTTACCGTACTGATTACGTGCTTTCCGAGGCATGGAGAGGTCTTGGTATGAACTGGATGGTCACCCCTCCACGGACTGACCGCGGCGAGCGTAGCTTAGCCTAGATCAGTCGATCGGTATGGCTTTTACTTAGACACGAGTTCCTAGTTCCTTTAGAGCTATAAGGAACAGAATGTAAAATTCTTCATCCTCCATTGAAACGGTGTTGTCTGGTGGGCTCATACTCATACTCACATCATTTATTGCATTCCACAATGTTTTGGCAGGTAGTTAGTTGTTGTCGGGGATTTGTATATTTATGCTAATAATGTTGCGTAGAACTTTGATATTGCGATGTTGGATATATCGTGAGCTCGACAAATGGATGTGCAAAACGCTTGTGCGACAAAACTGTAGGTCAATTCTGTAAAATTCAAACAACAACTCGCATCTCACATCGCTATTCACTCTCACTTCGCATAAAGTTCAAAATGACCTTGATATATTTGACACTTTGAATCGGGTGCGAGTGCGAAGTGAGCGTCGAAGTGACGGGGAAATTGCCTTACAGAATGCCACTTCTTATGTCATCTCATACTTTATCTGTCAAAATCTCCCTGTCAATTTAGTTCAACTCGCTGAAACGCTCGAAAGAGTGGCGCTGGTGTAAATTCGAAATGCCAACCGAGTTTTTAGAATGACAATCAAGAAACTCACAGCTGATTCAGATTCGAAGTTTAGAATGAGGTCATACACGCTTGTCCAACACACGAAAGATCAATATCACACTAGTGCAACAAACGATTGTGCGACAGTAAATAGGTAACACATAATTAAACAAAAAAAAAATGCATTTGTTAAGTGTGCTACTCTAAACTCTCGGAGCTTCTCTAGAGCGAAGTTATATTTTGCTGATATTTGGTCTGTTTCTCCAGGTTATGGTCGTCAGGATGCCGGTCCCGGTATCAAGGCTCAATAGGTCGCCTCAAATTTTTGAGGCGACCGTTTTGTATTATAGGTAAGTTAAATCGTTCTCATTTTGTATTGAACCTTATAAACTATAAAAAAAAAACAGAGCTGACGTGAAATTAAATAAAAGCTTTTATGATATTATTATTATATTAATCAAAGAATTTGAATGCCCCACCAAAACATAAATATATCGGTGCTTCACAACTATCATTATTTTCAGGTTTGTTGAACCATTAGATGTGTCATAACCTATGTAACTAGATATCTTCTGTCTGTGTTCTCAATCAACATACCCTACTCAATGAGTTGTAGGAGAAATTTATAAAAAAATAAATGTTAACATCTTGCATGGTACTACTGCACATATTTCAAATTATTTTACTTCCATTTTTAATTCCTTTTGCACCACTCAGAAGTCCTCCAGTGGCGTGTAAAATGACAAACAATCCCCATACAAAACTTAGGGTACCTACCGGTATTAAATAAACAAACACGACACACAATGAGCAAAACAAAAGAAACACTTCTTTCGACGACCTCCAAGAATCATCAAAGAAAATGTCTAAAGAATGCCAAACAAATATCATGAAAGAAAGGAGTTGGAAAAAATGCCGTAGAACTGCGTTCTATGTACTTTCATCTTCAACATTTCCAAGTAAAAGTCACGTTTTGTCTATAAACCGTGACGAAGTGACCCTATTTCAGGTGCGAGCAATCCGCTATGACCTTCGCATTTTCGGCCTGCGCTCCCTTGACACCAGTTTCGTGCGACCGCTTTGCGGTCTCTAGGGAGTCGGACCGCTCGAGACCGTAGTAACTGCCACACATAGCCGCACGATATTGCTGCCGAGGACAATAAAATGAACGCTACCATCGTCCCCCAATTATATATTAATGTTGCAGCACCAACATTCGCGTGATGAACCATTGCCGCTCGTTTCAAATATAAAATTAAAAACTTGATTTCTGTAGCAAAGCCAATTAACAGAGAATAAAGCCTTTGATAAATTTATGGAGGCTTAATAGTCAATCTTAATATTATAAAAGGCGGAGCCACTTTACTCAAAAACTTGATAGGGTTTGGTACACGTTACCTCCGCCAGTATTAAATAAACTTTTGATAGGATAGCTCTCTTCTCTATTCCGTCAATTTTTACTTAAACAAAGGGGCAAAGGGTTACATTACTTTGTTGTACAATATTCAATTTGTTATTTAGTAAGTAATTACCCCTATTTCCTTTTTCGTGTATGTTAGTAAGAAAACACGAAGTGGGTGCTATATATGCTTCCCGGTTCCTGTGTAAATATTAAAACATTTTCAATTTTTTCTTTAATCGTTTTTTTTATTTAATTTACTTTAGTTAAGCTTATTAAATATTTAAGTCTTGCTTAAATTGCAGAATGATCGACTTCCAGCTCCATAATTATCTAGAAAAATGTTTTTATGCAAGTATGTAGTCAGATGTTTTACGTAGATGTGACCACAATACTGGCATCTGTGGTGGTGCTGGGCATGGGGTCCTCAGGGCAAGTGTTCGCTGCGTCTGCCCTGCGTGGACTGCGGTTCTTCCAAATCCTGCGCATGGTGCGCATGGACCGACGCGGTGGCACTTGGAAACTGCTCGGCTCCGTGGTGTACGCTCATCGACAGGTAATTAATTAACCGCTACGATAAGATCATGATAACAAATAGCTTACATTTATTCCCTTACCGTAATGACAGGTCACAGAATACACAAAGAGATAATGGAGTGAGTCACTGAATAACAATGAAAAATGACAATGCTTTGTCGAATAACACTGCGGGTATAATAAAATTGGATTGGCCACTTTCTCTATCAATTGTTCTCCCCTGAACGCAGATCTTTCTTATTTTATGTCATATTTGGGAACGAGCAATGATATTATTTATATTATTCTGACTAGACAAAACTATGATTTGGTACATGTTTTAGTTACATTTACTTAACCAGAATTAAATACTGCTAACGGCGACACCTAGTTCTAACCGATTAAAACTAGGTGTAGCATTACTTCGGGTTTCAGCCGTAACCGCAAAACTTATAAATATAGTAGATTGTTATACAAGGAGCTAAAATTACCCATTATATACGAGGTAGTTTTACTCCCGAGCTTTAGCGAGGGAGTAAATAGAAACCGAGTTTTAAAGGGTTTTAGCGCCGTGTGTTACACTAGGTATACTTTTCACTACGATTGCGAGAAATTAAAACAATCCAATACAATATGAAATATGTAGATTCACTACCAATTCGCAAATTATTTATTTATATTTATTAATTTGCAATTAGAGAAAAATTATAAAGATTTCGCGCCAATGTCTTTTTTTTGTTTCTTCTGTAGCCGCAACACATTGCATGCATTCTACCAGAGATCGCCGATTTTAGTTCGATTTTCAGGTTCTTTTTTTATGAAACAGTAATAAGTCGAGTCTTTATTCATGATTATTCTACTTATGACTAAAGACTTTTTCGTTTTGTAGGCTCATTGTCATATTTGGCACACAAAAATTAAAAAAATAAACTTTTTTCCCCTAGAGGATGATGCTATTTTATCCCCGCTCTAGTATGCTACAATGATGGCCTTTTTGAGCAAGAGAAGTGAAAATAATATTAATAGCTTATAGGGCACCAAAAAAAACTCGTCCATATCGCTTTCAACGGGGCACGGGCCAATGTTACGTGGAGAGTTGACTAGCCGCTTGGCGATGTCCCGAAAAACAAGTTGAGCACTCAGACCCCAGAGTCTAGAGTCCCGGCTCTAGAGTTTCCACCCCAAAACGGCTTGAGGTTTTCGGCACCTGCATCAGCTGCCCAAACACAACACGTCGTGAAAAAGGAAAAGGGTTGCTCGACTTCCAAGGCATTATGGATAAATCATCTGGTGTCTCACCTGTGAAGGAAGACATTTGCTTCGAGGAAGCTTTTCGCGTAATTTTTCTAAGACTCTGGGCTAGCAAGTATTAATGTACCACAGTCCTTTGATCTTCAAGCGATACTGTAGTGTAATATCCTGATTTGCCTAAAAAAGAAGCAACCATTATACCAAATATTCGACTTTTTCTTAACTTTCATCTGTAAATCTTCAAACGGAAAGATCCACATCAGCCGACTGGGTTTTTTGTCGGGTTCAAAGCAGTACAGCCCGGTTTTGTCACCTGTCACGATATTATAGACAGCCAATGACTTTCCTCCGTTAAACTTTTTTATCATTTTACGGCACCACTGGAAACGCAGTCATTTCTGGTCCTCCGTTAAGTCATGCGGTATCCATCGAGTGCAAAACTGTGCACAACATTTTACAGATGCACATGTAAAATGTTGTGCACTTGGCTCATTCCAGTGCCTAACAAAGCACGAATTTGCTGGCAAGTAATACTTTTGTCTGTTTCATTAACGGTGTCAATATTAGAGTCTGTAACCGCAGTCACGTCACACGTCACGTCCACGTCTAAATTCTCCAAACCACGAACACATAGAGCGTCGACATGGTACTTCATTACCAAATGCATAAAAAATCATTGAGCGGAACCATAGATATCCGTGAGCGGAACAGTTCACGAGTTAAATTCATTTTGATAGCGACACACAATTTTCGGAGGGACGTCACAATGAAAAAAACAAATGACAGTTTCGCAAATTAAAAAGTAACATGTTCCCAAAGAGTTCCATTTTCGAATTTCATAATTGTTTTTTCATTATTTTATTGTGAGTGGCCAGAAACTTTCAGTACCTATGCCCCACGTATTAATAGTTTGATCAATTTTTGTCTTTAGCTGCTTCCTTAAAGGTGAAGAGCGAAGGTAGTACATACATTTTGGGCCGAAACAACAATTTCTAATGAGGATAATGCCGAACGTAAATTAATTTTGAAGTCTTAAAGAAATTACATAAAAAAAAATAATTTTTTCTTCAATACAAAAAGGAAATACTATCCAATTCCAAAATAGGAGAATCAAGGAGGTGCAAAAAACTTTTATCTACGATGATCTAGCAGTCATAGATGTGTATTTTTTGGTTGAAACATTATTTTTAAGCAAATAAATAGATTTACAATATAGTAGCTAGCATAGTTTTATATATATAATTTTATTTTTTATAAGGTTTTGGTGTTACTACTGATATTGTTATTGTTGTTGACGTGATAACGTCTTATAAATCGATGAACACCGGCTGCACGCACGAAAAAGTGTCACGTTCCGCCTGAGCCTGAGCGTGCAAGCGAGAGCGCGGAACAAGCGATAGAGAGGCACGATCGCCCCAGGCAATGAGCTCCGCCCACCCCGACGAAAGCCGTTATTTGCTTATGTTATATAAATATGTTAGCCATTATGTTTGTTTATGACTTTATCACGTAAAACTATCGTCCGTAAACCGACTTTACACGCAACCAATTTTTTTTTAATAAGAGGTAGTACAGTTAATACCCGCCATTTTTATTTTTTTATTTTTATGACGTTTCTTCTTTGCTGATACACGTTGAAAATTGCGATTGTTTCGTCAGAGGTAAAAATGCATTATTTTATTGATTTCACAAGTTTATTCTAGCCAAAATAGTCTTTCTTTTCTTTCTCAACCGACTTCAAATAGAAGGAGGTTCTCAATTCGTCTGTACGTTTTTTTTTTTTTTTTTTTTGTATATTTGTTACGCGATTTCTCCGGCAAATGTAAAGCGATTTCGAAAGTTCTTGTTTCTAAAATTCTTTTTGTTGGATTGGGTATGCCTCAAGGGTGGTCCCATATAAATTTTATCGAAATTGATTCAGCACTTTTTGAAAAAATCGTCAGAAAGCAAAAAAAATATACATGGATAATGTTCTAATGTGCTCATCTTGTACTTTCAATCTCTGTTTTGACTGTGTTGCCATTTCTTAATGGATTTGGATGATATGTACTAAAAAGCGAAAAATAAAAAAGCTTTATTACAAAAAAGACAACCGCCTTCAAAAACCATAAAGTGAAAAATAACTATAAAACAGAACACACATGACTTTAGTTTCGGAAGTTGGTGGCAATACAAAACAATAAATAGTCAAGCCAAGCCACCGACTTCCGAAACTAAAGTCATGTGTGTTCTGTTTTATAGTTATTTTTCACTTTTTGGTTTTTGAAGGCGGTTGTCTTTTTTTAGTCAATAATTATTCGAGTCGATTCATTGGTGAAGCATACCTAAAAATATTACATAATCACAATATAGTATTAATAATAATAACGTATTGTACTTTTTAAAGACATTTTTTGACCCTACTATATATACTTAGCCTTCAACAGTAATTTCAGTGAAGTCTAGCCGCTGGCCGATGACCTATCAAGTTCTTTTCGGCCAATCGCCGCTGATTCCATCCTTTCGGAAACTTCTTTTTCCTCATCGTTCATCATCGTAGTCAGACGTCTCATACTCGTTTAACGGTTTTTAAGACCGATATTCCTGATTTCACGATTTGTACGAGAAGTGGTGATTCTATTCCTACCATATTTTTTCACACGGTCTGCTTTCAGTGGTTTGAGCTGATCAGTTTTATCTAAATACGGTTAACTACAGACATTGAAACACTTAAAATAACTGCTATATCTCACTAGGAATAAGCGGAGTGCAATAATAATGTTTGTATTTCTCTACATTTTCTCGGAAACATGTCTGAAGCCTTGTCCATGCCAAAAAATAATAATTTTGACGTTACCACGTTATACCTTTAACAACCAAAATTCACATATGAAATTTAAAAATAAATAATGATGTACGAAACATTACTTACATTCTGACTATTTTGGGTAAAATAAACTTGTGAAATCAATATAATAATGTATTTTTACCTCTGACGAAACAACCGCAATTTTCAACATATTTTATAGCAGCAAAGAAGTAGAAACGTCATTAAAATAAAAAAAATGGCCTGTATTAACTGTGCCATCTCTTATTTTAAAAAATAAGTAGTCTGTAAAGTCGGTTTACGGACGATAATTTTACGTGATAACGTCATAAAGAAACATAATAGCTAACATATACAGCATAAGCAAATAACGGCTTCCGTCGAGGTGGACGGAGCTTATTGCCTGGGCTGATCGTGCCTCTCCATCGCTTGTTCCGCGCTCTCGCTTGCACGCTCAGGCTCAGGCGGAACGTGACACTTTTTCGTGTGTGCAGCCGGTGTTCATCGATTTATAAGACGTTATCACGTCAACAACAATAACAATATCAGTAGTAACACCAGAGCTAATAGCCTTAAATATAAATCTATTTATTTGCTTAAAAATAATGATTCAACAAAAAAATACGACACATCTATGACTGCTGTCATAGATCATCGTAGTAAAAGTTCTATGCACCTCCTTGATCCTCTTATTTTAAAAGATAGTATTTCATTTTTTATTGAAGAAACAATTAAAACGTTTTATGTAATTTCGGATAAACTTTTCAAAATTAATTTACATTCGGCATTATCCTCATTAGAAATTGTTGTTTCGGCCCAAATTGTATGTACTACCTCCGCTCTTCATCTTTATGGAAGCAGCTAAAGACAAAAATTGATCAAACTATTAAGAGCGCGTATTCGATTTAGCGCAACTCAAAATCTAAATGATTGCTAGAATGGCGTAGCAGCATTGACACATACTAGTACAACACAATGGTCGGTTTGTGTGCATCAGAAAAAGAAATACGCACGAAATAAGCACGAATCATTGAAATTGATCGGCAAACGACAGCACGCGATGTTTTACAGGGCTTCTTAAATAATTATCTAAAATAAATGAGTTCGTATAACGGACTAAAAAAAATTTTGTATATTAAGCATAACCTTTATTTTCATAAAATAATATATCAGTTATGTTTTTATTCAAATACTGGTGAAAAAAAATTGACTAAGTGAACCGATTTTGTACTTTTTCAACATGGTTTTTTAATACATAATAGTAATATTTTCGTAATTTTATTCTCTATGTCTGAATTTAAGACTGTATATCCTGTTGAAAAAACGCATAAAACATAATGTTTTGGCGTACTGTAATGGTTGTATTAGTCCTGAAAGTTAACTCTGACGTCTATTTTTGTAAAACGCTATGAAAGGATTGTCTTCGCTTTAAAAAGCCATAATAAAAAATTATACCTTTACTCTGTAGCTGTCTAAATTAAGACTATATCTTTCTTAAAACTGTAACTGTCTTTAAATAATCTGCTCACATCATTACGATATTGCTCTGGGCAAAACGCAAAAACATGAAGTTTTCGTCACGAATCGCTCTTAATACGTGGGGCATACTGAAAGTTTCTGGATCTGGCTACTCACAATAAAAGAATGAAAAAACAATTATGACATTCGAAAATGGAACTCTTTGGGAACATGTTACTTTTTAATTTTGCGAAACTGTCATTTGATTTTTTCTTCTTCTGAAGCTTGGAATTAAGTTGGTTTGGTTATGAGTAATTTTTTAGGCAAAAAGAAATCTGACGACCAGGTCGAGCTTGTTGTGGACTCAACAAGCTCGACGTGGTCGTCAGATTTCTATCTTGAAACAGCTGCTATCCAACTTGAAAGAGCTAGGTGCAACATGCGCATAAAAATCTACTTCCTGCACTCGCATTTAGACCGATTTCTACAAAATCTGGGTGATTTTAGTGAGGAGCAGGGTGAAAGATTCCATTAGGATCTTCGGACAATGGAAGGGCGTTATCAGGGGCAGCAGTGGGCCTCACTTAGGAGGGCAGACTACTGCTGAAGTTTGCAACGAGATCTACCTAAAGTCGTTCATTCAAGGAAATCTTATAAATCATTTCATTGTGTTCAGTAGAAATTTTGTTAACATAATGTATAATTTTTTTTTTGTCAATATTATAAAACTGTATATTTCAAAAAGTAAAGCTGTTGCAATCTCCCAGTATTATTTTTATAGTCAGGGCCATAGAAATACCCCATTTCAGAAAAAAAATTAAAGGAAACAAGATTTGTGTTGACCAGTGTTATAAATCAGCAAAGTAAATTTCACAAGACTGTTTCTCTCGGTTTTGTGCCGCATTCAGTAGTCCGAAAGCATTGTGCTATTAAGCTACGAGATACGAAATGAGCCACACAGAAAAAGTATGGATTAGGCAGATATATCTGAAAACGTTGATGACTGAACACGAAGTAAAAATAAATTCAAAAAACTGTGCACAAAATCAGCCGCTGGGCACAGTGGCCACGCAGTCCATCCATCCATAGTCGTAATCCAATGGTAAGATTCATTTGGAATTTCACTACATGTATTTACCCCAGGTTAGACAATTAATCTTAATTGTCTAACCTAGGGTAAATATATTCTCCTAATTATTTACCCCGTCGAATCAAACAACAACAAAAACAAAAAAAAACTATTCTTTGTAAAGGATCTATAGAGCTATAAAATAAAGCACAAAACGTGTAGCTATTAGGTAGTTATACGTATGTTGGCACCAGTTCTTTGAGGCAGCGGAACGTTTTCAAGAAATTTGCATAGCAAGGCCTCGACCGACTGCGGAAAAACGGACGGAACCGTAATCTAGTCTACTCGCCATACAATAGGTTACATTTATAACTTTCCCCGTGACGAAAGTAGGGCGAGCAACGATACACAACCTCGACTCATGTTGTGACCAGGTTTTGGATACAAATATTTAAAATACAAAGGATATTGTAGGTATTTTTGTATTATTTTCAAGCCTTTTACTTTCGATTTCAAAATTACCAGTTAGGTATTTAATATAATGGTAATGATGAAAAATAAGCTAGACCATATTTTTCCAATTCTAAGAATTAAACCTCATTTCACTGTCTTATAAGTAGTATACATCCGCCACAAAAACTGTGTTTCGTTAATTACGAATGGGTAGTCTCTTTTTTAATTAATCTTTATTTTCTTTGTACCGTTAGCCGACAACAACCGAGGACCGCTCTGAACTAAGTGAATTCGGCCTAGCTCGGTCTCGGCCACTCCTGACAACTCTTAAATAAAACTAGACTGTTTTGCATATAATCCTTTTACCACCAATATACCACTACCTACTTTTAACGCAATACGCAAAATGTACCGATTTTTCATCTTGAACTGAAGTATTTCAAGTAATAAAGAATAGGTATGTATAATTTGTTATTTAAACCCAGTATATTGCACTGTATAACATCTAACATTTCACTTTTATTCATTCAGGTTTAAAAAAATTGCATGAATGTGTTGAGAGTCAAGAAAAGCTATCGCTGACCACTATCGAGAGCCTTTCTCTTAGGCTCATAGCCTCAGATGTGTTTCATTATGATTAGTACCTAATCGCTCTAATTTTGCTATTATTCACAACTCCGTACGTTCAACAGCACTATCTATTCAGTAATTTCATTCATATATCCACAGGAATTTAGGATACACATCTAAAAATTAACATTATCGTAGTTTACCAGTCCTAACAGCTTAGCTGTCGGCGCGATCGTTTATCATAAACTCTTAATTATTACAAATTAACTTTGCTTAATTTACCGAAGTACTAATTAATTAAAAGCAGATTAAAAACCGCGTAAAACATTGAAGAAAACTATACACTTCTAACAAAATATTGACGTCTTTTCGAACGTAATTACTTTTTATTATCGGGCATAAAATGTAAGTAGGTACATGTAAGTAGGTACGCCACACAACTGATATTCCTATACTTACAACGAGCAACAAACCGTTTTTCTATTTGTGACTAATCGTAAATAGATTGCTGAGCGAGGCACTTTTATATGAATTTACGTAACGGACATTTAACGAGATACTAATGAGCTGTAGTGATCCAGACCCTGAATATAAATAAACATAATGTTAGGAAAAACATAAAAGTGCCAACGTGAGTTTATTGCAGATATTTTATTGGTAACAAGTTATTTGACTAAAAGAATATTGCTACACAATAAATATTTAATGTTTCGACAGTGATACTATTACGACTATGGACATTTCGTACGTCATTGTTCAATGCATACCGCCATAGAGCATATGGATTGGATTATTTTATTACCATTTGTATTCTATTAAATAAATTAGCGCTTTATATATATATATGTATGTGTCTGTTATAACTATATTTTGATTGATAGGTATAAATCGTAAATCTATCTTGTCATTTTGTGAACATAACTCACTCTTTATTTTCCCCCACTAAAACACATTTCTGTCAATTATGCGTCTAAATTCTACGAATACCTGTATTAATTATAGGCATAAAAACGTCTTTCTGACGACATAGGTACTACACGAATGATGCACTGCGCTGTGACGTCAGGACGACCGTAAAACGTATGAGTCTGTGGAAAATTCATTAACCGATACTTTACGAAAGCAGTGTTTGCGGTGGATATTATAAAAAACTGACAAGCAAATTACTAGGAATTTCCATTTTTGAACGATTTATTTTTCACTGCCAGTACACCCAATTACTAGTATATGTATAGGTACCTATGTATGTACGTAGATACATTACACCACACATTTTCCTCATGAGAAACATACTATTTTCGCTCCTACCACATTCATGCATATATTTCATAATTGATTGCCGGTTGCAAATTTGGCGCACCTCACCTTTACCTCACCTTTAAAAGATCATCAATATTATGGTCTCATTGCTTACTTGCAATGATTATGGCGTTAGATTTTCATTATTATTGTTAAACTAGCTTACGTAGCCATTTTAAAATTTCACCAAATCTGTATTACTGTGGTTTCTATCAGGTTTAATAGTCAAGATTAGGTAAAACATTTTTCTTTATATTTCTCAACGTTGACCAGCGATGCAATAACAGAATGTATAAAGTGTAGATACTGTGCTTTATATACATTTGCATCTGCTAAAAGTACTTAATAAGATCGTCGCTCTTCGTAGGTACAATGGCCACGTCGAAGCAATTGTATTCATCAGTTAAGTAAATGCATTACCTACATTTAATAAAGTAAAGTGAAAAAGAAAGTCGAAAAGTTGAGCGTTTAGCCGGTATAATGGTAATAAAAGAATTATGTAAATTAAGTCCCCATTGGTTTTTTTTACAACCGTGTTACGAGTACTTTATGTCACTAAATTTTCCTCTTGTGAAATAATATTTCAACGACCTCAAAGCAAAATGTTTTTCTCTAAAACCACGTTTATTCATTTAACTATTTTTTAGGATTCAGTATCTACATCCTAATGATAAACGGTGGGCCCCATTTCGTGTGTCCGTCTGTCACAGTTAATTTGTTCCGAATCTACTAGGCTGATGAAGTTGAAAGAATCATGGCGAGACCCATACATTCATTTGTATGAAAAAAAAATTTGAGGCCTTAAAATATGTTCTAATGTAAAGAATACGTTACCAGGAGTAGATTGATATACTTACCATATTTTTAAACCCCCGCATAATTAAAATTTTACGAAATTAAAATAACACTTTTTAACCGACTTCAAAAAGGAGGAGGTTATCAATTCGAATTTTTATATATTTCTTTTTTTTTATGTATGTTCGGGCATCTCTGTCATATATAGAATTTGCAAAATTTTTTTTTTGTTCGAAAGGGTTTTATCGGATAAACCACTTTCGAACAAAAAAAAATTTTGCTAATTCTAAAATAACACTTTTTAACCGACTTCAAAAAGGAGGAGGTTATCAATTCGAATTTTTATATATTTCTTTTTTTTTTATGTATGTTCGGGCATCTCTTTCATATATAGAATTTGCAAAATTTTTTTTTGTTCGAAAGGGGTTTATTCCGAAAAGGTCCCACATAATTTTATCAAAATTGGTACAGCCCTTTCTGAGAAAATCAACAAATTCCCAAAAAAAATTACTTAGACGACGTTTTAGTTTCTTCAATCACTGGAGGACTTACAATCTCCTTTAAGTGTGTTGCCGTTTCTTAATGGATTTGGATGTTAAAGCAACACTAAAAAGCGAAAAATAAACAGTTTAAAAAAAAAAAAAGAAAACCGCCTTAAAAAACTAACACTAAACATTACTTTACTTTCGGAAGTCGGTGGCAATACAAAACCACAAACACGAAGCCACCGCCACCGACTTCCGAAAGTAAAGCAATGTGTGTTCTGTGCTAGTTATTTATCACTTTTTAGTTTTTGAAGGCGGTTTTCTTTTTTTTTGAAAAAAAATTTTTTCGTTTCAACCCAATGCCCATTTTGTGTTTATAAAAAAAAAGAAAGTGACAAGTGACGTTAACGGATCTATCAACGGATTTATCAAATCGGCAGACTAGTGATGTGACAAATGTATGGAAAAAAAGATCATTATTTGTGACATTATTTCCCTTAAAACAATGCAATTTCAGTGTAAGATCTCCTGTCACTATTCCTGTCAGTCGCCGTTTCGTTCTGAAATTTTGAGCTTTTCGTTAAATTATTCACTTTTTTTGCGGGTTTTTAAAATATTGTAAATGCGGGAATATACTCTTTAGGCACCCAAGAGTATAAGAATTAGAATTTCAACTTCTCTAAACATCTTTTTTTTTTGTACAAATCCTGCCATGATACTTTGTTACACACATACATTTCTGTTGTGACCCAAATACGGACGCGTAATGTAAATAAATGAATTTTGAACGAGAGGATCATTTAAAAAAAAGATTTGCAAACTGTACCTTGTGATATATGAAATTGAAAAGCTTGTTGTGGGGTCTTTTTATAATTTTGAAATAAATACTTTTAAAGTTATTAAACAAAATAGGTATAACTAACAATTCGTTCGCTAATATCCGAAATTATTGATCCTAAAACTTTAATAAAAAAAAGCTTTTTACAAAAAAGACAACCGCCTTCAAAAAGTGAAAAATAACTTTAGCACAGAACACACATTGACTTTAGTTTCGAAATTCAGTGGCTTTGTTCTGTTTGTTGTTTTGTATTGCCACCGACTTCCGAAACTAAAGTCAATGTGTGTTCTGTGCTAAAGTTATTTTTTACTTTTTGAAGGCGGTTGTCTTTTTTGTAAAAAGCTTTTTATTTTCCGCTTTTTAGTACCTCCTTCTCATTCAAATCTATTAAGAAGAAATTGAAAGTTAACTACTACAAAGGTTGATGAAACTAAAACGTCGTCTATGTAAAATTTTTGGGTATTTGTTGATTTTTCAAAAAGTGCTGAATCAATTTCGATAAAATTTATATGGGACCACCCCTGAAGCATACCCTATCTATAAAAAAAAGAATTTTCAAAATCGGGTTACGTTTGCCTGAGAAATCGCGTAACAAATCGCGCCCATACTTAATGTAAATTTAAGACTTATACGGTTTTCTCATGGATGCCATGGTCAGAACTGGACCAAAAAACTGGACTGGACCACACGGGAAGCACTAGCTTCCAAATAAAAAAAGAATCATCAAAATCGGTTCACCCAGTCCCGAGAAATCAGGTAACAAACATAAAAAAAAAATAAAAAAAAAAATAAAAAAAAAAAATACAGGCGAATTGATAACCTCCTCCTTTTTTGAAGTCGGTTGAAAAAAAACATAAATCTATCTGTCATTAAATATTGTACGGTGGTACGGAACCCTTCATTGCGAGTCCGATTCGCGCTAGATGGCATTTTTTTAAATAGGACGTCTATTAAAATATCACCGTAAGTTATTGTGTACAATGTCTTATCCATTTCATACCAAGACCTTCGGAAAGCATGAAGCCGTTGGTCCCGGCTGTCATTGAAAGTCTGACAACCAATCTTACCAAGGGGTATCGTATTGAGTTATTACCCAGTAATTGGGTTGTAGAGGTTGGACAGGCAGTCGCTCCATGTAAAATACTGATGTTCAGCTACATCCGGTTTGACTGGAAATCGATCCCAACGTAGTTAGAAAAAGACTAGACGGTAAGTTATTTTACACACAAATTATTTAGAAAAACCGCACTCTATCTATTTTTCAACATAATTACCAAAAAGCTCTCGTCCTTCCATTATGTTCGTACAATAAATCACATAAATCACAAAACTCTATTCATTTCATATTTTTAAAATGTGGAGTGTGGAGTTGTTGATGACTTACACCGCTTATTGATTTATTGATGGACTGTGTTCGATATGAGTCTGGGAGAAATGACCTGTTTAGGGTCTTGAGGTTGAACAGACTTGAAGTAGGCACATTCCATAAAATCCTGTCCCAACCAAATGGCGATGATGCGAAGAGTCTGTTTAGGTTCATGGCCCAGATATGACCAATGTGTATTTAGGGTACGATGGGACTGACATACGCATTGCGATTACATTAATGTCCCTAAATAAAAAATGAAAAAAAAAAAAAAAACTTTATTTAAGATGAATTTAAGGTTTGTAGTCGTACATAGTACATCATGATTAGTAGGAATATAGGCTACATAAAATCAAAAATAATATGTTTTTTTTTTTATCATATACCGCTATAGTACCAACATAAAACGCACTCCATTTATTAAAGAAAATACTCTACGCATAAGATGTAGACGCACTCGTAGCACGAGCGCCGTGGTCGTAACACCCAGCCGTAGCAGTTGTAGCAAGCGTAGCAGTCGTAGCAAACACGTCGTAGGGGCTCCGTAGAACATAAGGCAATCATAATGTTAGTAAGTTTTTCTTAATTTATGGCCTAATTTTGACGAAGTTCAATCTTTAAAAGGAATAATTCTTTGCGGAAATATTTATAGATGAAGTTTATGACCGTAGGCATATAAAATTTAAAAATACAATGCCTGCTTGCGCCAGTCTTACCTTTTAACTCCGAGTGACTAACGCAGGCCCATCATGTATTATATTTATATTGTAATTTAACCTCGTATTAGCAACTAATTCTGAGTTATGTTTTTGATGTTGTTGGGACTTTTTCCTTTTTTTTATTCGAAAGTTAACATTAATTCGAAACACACGTCTTTCAAATTAATGTTAAACTTAGGCTATCCAGCCCTAGCTGCAGTACGTAATTAAAGTGGTGTCTAAAGCCTTGCTGAGTAAGCAATGCCGACGCTGGTCGCAATTTCCCCTTTTCCGCCTAAGTTGTGTGTTGTGTGTGGGTGGGACTCAATATCTACTCACAATCACTTCAGGTTAAAGTTGCATGATCACAATGCAGAGCAAATAAACCGGAGCAACTGGCGCGTTCCTCGCTGCTTCTACAATATTGACTTTTCGAACGCTTCATTCTAAAGTAAACACAAACGCTGGCATCTCGTTTCAAAGTAGACGGGTGTTAATTTAATATCTAATATCAGCTTTAATACGGACCACTTTTATTGGCCTGTTTACGTCATGAATAGTTCATACGTGTGCGGAGTTGCTTACCCACGGGGGACGCGCCACTACCACGCTACTCGTGCTATATTTTAGTGAACGTAACAATTTAAGCCGCAAAATTTTGCTTCCCTGACTTTATAGCTTCTGAGGTGTACGGTCAGGAAATGGATAAATACTTGGTTTTATTTCCAATTTTGCTTTCATCGTAAAATTGACTTATCCTATTACTTTTGCGGAAAATATAAAATATCAAGCATTATATTATAAAGCTGACTTGCTTGGTCACCGTACGTAGCAGCGATGGAAATTTATAACAGCCATGTCAGATTAATGAACAAAAGCTTTTGTTATTTAAGGTTTACTTAAGTTGGTCAACATTTTTACTCGGTCTATTGTGACTAATATTTGTGACAAGATATTAGTCACAATAGACCGAGTAAAAATGTTGAAATTGGTGCTTGTCTTGCAAATGTAAAGTCTGGCTTAATAGAACATAATATAAGAAATAAACATAGTATTTTTCAGCAATAAAAAATAAATTCAGGCAACCTGACCTGGTTTCACTCGGGTAGCATCGAGCGACATTGGACCAACCGACAACATGCAAATGAAATAATGCAATTCTTTCCAGCCATAATGGCTACCTAAAAGCAATAACAACGAATTAGTACTGAAATCCTTCCAGTATTCGCAGGTGTGTTTCCAGTCAGATATTAGGGTGCGACGACGTGCTGCAATGTAGGTACTATTCCGCACGAGAGACGAAGTCTTTTTAATACAACGTGACCGGGCTAAGATCTCTAGATTATTTAAACCGCAGACTGACGTCTGGGAGGACTTTTTATCCGAGTGACAATATAGGTGGGATGATTCAATCTAGGGTCGGCACCTCGATCAGTGCTTTCCATTCATTCATGAGCGGCTGGCCAGGACATGGCTTGAGGTGGACCACATGGGTGGTGTTGCCCATGCCCAACTTCTCACAGATCATGGCAACATTAAGTTTTTTTTTTCAAGATGAAAAAAAAAAGCCTCTTAAAGTTGCCTGAAAGCTGTTGCTTCGCCTTTGTGTCAATGTTCTACCATCATATCTTATGGAAGTGTATTCTTTGGTTAAAAAAAAACGCAATATTATGTAAGATAGTGTACAGATTACATCCGGAGCTGTTTATTATGCGAACCTTGCCATACTTATTTTCTAATCTAATACTTTTAAACGAGCAATCTATACTAATATTATAAAGCTGAAGAGTTTATTTGTTTGCTTGAACGCACTAATCTTAGGATCTACTGGTTCGAATTGAAAAATTATTTTTGTGTTGGATTTACCTACTTGGAATTAAATATAACAGCTCCCTTTTTAGGACCCATTAATTATGTTAATTGTAATACGTGGTGCTTGGCAACTAGATTTCATTAGGCACTAGGCTATATCCCATTGTGCCTATTCGCCTAGGTTTGTTCTGTCTCCTGCTTGATTTGGAGAAAAGTGGAAAATATGTTTTTTTCTTACTCCTACGCTGATATTTTCTGATTAATTTCGTCGTGGGATCCAAGACAGTGTTTTTTTTCTGCGGGACTCGCCGAGCTTCATTGCCTTGGCGCTTTTCTGGTGGTCGGCAGGAGTTGCAGTGGTTTGGAAATAGAGTGGCGGGCTTGTCCCATTAAATAAAAAAAACCGGACAAGTGCGAGTCGGACTCGCTCACCGAGGGTTTCGTACAAATTTGTTGGAACATATCCATTCTATCCATACTTTCATACTAATATTACAATAATTAGAAAGTAACTCTGTCTGTTACGCTTCCACGATGAAACGGTTGAACCGATTTTGATGAAATTTGGTTCGAAAATAGCTTGAACCCTGGGAAAGCACATACGGTACCTTTTAATCCGGGACTTCGTCTGCAGACTTCGTCTGCATCCGCAATAATCGACATTCACACGGTCCAAATCGTGGCCAAAAGCTCGTTATAAATAAAGAATATTTTTTTTTATGATTTAATTACAAATGTATAGTTTTCAGACTTCATCATTTCAGCCGAAAGACGTCCACTGCTGGACATAGCCCTCCCCAAGGCGGGGTTTTGCTATAATCGCCACGCTTGGCAGGCGGATTGGCGATCGCAGTATGGTTGTAACAAAAGCACAGAGAACGCTGCTGCCCATTCTCTGGTAAGTCCCTTAGTCGCCTCTTACGACACCCACGGGAAGATATGGGATGGTGCTATTCTTTACGTCCGACACCACACGGACGTTTTCAGACTTATCCCTGTATTTATAGTATAAGACGATATTACTTGCTAAATTCCATAGTTCTAGGTCAACGGCAAGTACCCTATAAATTTTGATTTCCTTGAGAATGCCGAAATGTACGATTTTTGCGACATAAACGGCCGTATCTTTTTTTTTCACGTTAACTTAGAAGTTTGATTTTGGAGTTTGCAGCTTCAAGGGGCCATGGACTTAAGTATATGGTTTCAATTTCAAGTCGATACCTCTACGCGTTCCCGAGATAAAGGGTATTGACAGCCAGACAGACAGACGGACAACAAAGTGATCCTATAAGGGTTCTATTTTTTTTCTTTTGAGGTACGGAACCCGAAAAACAACAAAAAAAATGTGTGCGGTCATGGGACGGGTTCCATGACCACACATGTTTTTTTTAACTATTTTTGTTGTTTTTTTATTGAAAGGGGTTTCAGGAACGAATTTCTCACGCATCTTTCATACTCGCACGCACACACATACAGGCACACTAGAAAGATCAAGTAAGGGATACCGCACGCCGTCGGCACGCGTATATGCCTGCTCAAAGAAAGATAAAGACAGAAAGAGAAATGCGTATAAAGGCGGTATAACGCAAAAATCTTTCGTGACCTTATTTTATCCCGAATCACACCTACCGCAAGCTGTATTAAGTAACGTTTCGATGCAATAAAACATAACACGTGCGATAATACATGTAAGGACGTTAAGACCAGAACATAATAAGTGCACACAGCTTTAACTACATACACATCTATTCGTATTCTCAAAATGTCAACCTTGCTAAAATGACGTAGGGTCTGGCGACTCTGAGATCTCGGGCCATTTATTTAATAGTAAAAGAAGTACCTTTAGATATAGGGAGGAACATTTTAATTGGGCCCTGAAGGTACTCTAAATGAAGCAATCAAATTTTGCTGTAAGGAAACATTTTTTTCAAGCAAGTAAAATTGCATTCAAACATTTTTTTATTTGCTTGCCTGGTTCAGGATCTCAGGGTCACCCTGAATAAAATGTGAAAAAATAACAGCCTAAAATAATCTGTATTTTTATGTCTCTCATCGATCAAAATTTCAAAATGTTTTTAAGGAAGCTCATGAAATCTAAACTCTGTTCCCTTTTAGTGAAAGCTTGCTTCAACGTTTAGTTAGGGTACTTTCCCTCCAAACTTTCCGCCCAGTATATGAAACGATCTAATAACAGACGTAAGTTCGATATGCTTGGTATTTAGGACTCCCCATTTTTCGTATCCCTTCTTAGAACGGCCGGCACAATAGAACATTCTTGGGGTACCTACAATATTTTACGTGCTCTAAAATTTCTTTTGAGACGTGCAAATTTCTCGAACTGTTTCCTTTGCCGAAGAAACAGAGTGATAAATATTCTGTATATGTGTTGGTTTCTGTCTAAACGGCATTTTCCTAGACAATAGTGTGCAGTGTGCTCGATCTAGAAATTTAATCAGCATTCTCGTACACTATGCAGGTAATGGTTCCGAATGGGGGCAGAAAAGTTCGACAAAGATTTTGTACTACATGTAATATTAAAGAGAATGATTACACCACCTCGGATCCTTGTACAATAGATTGCCACTCTGACCCGGACTTTAGGAGCTTGATGCCCATGTTAGGTCTGTTGAAGCTTTACAAACTTGAGAAGCTTTAATATCCAGAGTTAGGAGAGAATACCCAGAGTCCAGAGATAGAGGAACGTATAGTCTACAATGCACCACACTCACTTCAGTTTGGGTAAAACTCACAAGAAAAAAAAACACAGAATACTAAAACTGATGGTACCTTTTCAATTCAAGAACACGTCGAGAATGGTTGCGTTCGACGAAATAGTTATTAAATTTTAAACAACTGGGTTTAAATAAAAAAAGCTTTTTATTTTTCGCTTTCTAGTATTGCCTTGACACATCCAAATCCATTAAGAAACTGCGACACACTTAAAAGAGATTGTAAGTCCTCCAAAGATTGAAGGAACTAAAACGTCATCTAAGTATTTTTTGGGATTTTGTTGTATTTCTCAAAAAGGGCTGGATCAATTTTGGTAAAATTTATATAGGACCATTTCGAAATAAACCACTTTCGAACAAAAAAAAGAATTTTGCAAATCCGTCTATATATGACAGAGTTATACCCGAACATACATAAAAATAAAAATATATAAACATCGAATTGATAACCTCTTCCTTTTTGAAGTCGGTTAAAAATTCGACTTACATGTAATGATTAGCACAACTATATCGATAAGTTTTCTAAGGGAATGGGATCTTTAACCTATGAACTTTGCGTCGAACGTCTGCGAAAGCCATTACTACGTTGCGCTACGGGCACTCTGCTACGTCACGCGGTACTTTAATTAATTTCGTCTTGTTGAAAATGTAAAAGTTCAAATCATTTTACATAGTTAACTTGTAACTGTTCACATTTGCTGACTCAAGAAGAAATAACTAAGACTTGAAATAATATACTTTTGTTTCAGGAATTAATAACTACCTTATACATTGGGTTTCTCGGGTTGATATTCGCCTCGTTTTTGGTGTACTTAGCTGAGAAAGATGTCGAGGACACAAAGTTCAAAAATTTTGCCGAAGCTTTGTGGTGGGGTGTAGTAAGTATTTCGTTTAATATTCTCATTTAAGAAACTAAAACATAAGATTATATTTTGAAAAAGGGATACTTATGAGTTCTTATTATTTTAAGGATTCTATTGGAAAATGTTTAGTAGTGAATATCATGATTCATCAATAGATACATATATGTAGATATATTATATATATATACTACTATTACTACTTACTATTATATATACTACGAATAAGTACCTAGGGTAGGTACTTATGACAGTAAGCGTTTACTGCTTTGAAATAAAGGCACTATTATAGTCTAATAATTACCATGGATTGATGCATATGGTATAACGTATACATTATGGCTTTATGTTACCACACTCGTAGATCACGCTGTGCACGGTGGGGTACGGCGACATGGTGCCGCAGACCTGGCAGGGGAAATTCATCGCCTCCTTCTGCGCTCTGCTAGGGATCTCCTTCTTCGCGCTGCCCGCCGTGAGAATCACTTACACTATTTAATTCAATAAATGTTTTAGATATTGCCTTACGAATATGCTATGTTAACGCTCCTTTGTAATTGATTGAGCTTTTTAGACTTAAATATGTATACGTAGTCAATGTGTGTTGACAATTTGTTGTGTAGTGGTTGTTGTGATATAGGTATAACAGGTGTTAAAAAACACTTCACGAAGCTGGTTTTCCCATCATTGTGATATTTTTTTACTCTGGATCATATCTCGGAACCTTCCGGTTACGGAAATATTGAAGGTCAAAGTTGCAACGATTTTTTACGAAACAGTTTGTAAATGTTTTAACCAAACTTGAATTACCCCACGACCCCTGCACCAGCAGCGTCGCTAGTTGATCCCCCTTGCCGACGCCCTTGCCCTGCACTATTGCACGTTACCATCAATTATAAAAGTGATATTTCACACTATAAATAAACGACGTTTCTTACATGAATAGTTTGCTTTGTGACACAGCTATGTAATGGGTCTCTTTACATCCGGTATGTTATGAACAGGGAATACTGGGATCTGGGTTCGCGCTCAAAGTTCAGCAGCAACAACGACAAAAACATATGATTCGTCGCCGTCAGCCGGCCGCTACGCTCATCCAGGCGCTGTGGCGCTGCTACGCCGCCGACGAGCACTCCATGAGTGTAGCCACTTGGAAAATACACCAAGTGCCACTTCCCAGTCCACAAGCCAGGTAATTGTTTGCCCGTGGTTAGCGATAACAGCAACACAAACGCGCTTCCACAAAGTTAATAAATTACTTGTAACTGTTTCCTTATAAATATTAAACCCCACAATCACAAGTTTTTTTTGACTAGATATTTCAGTCCAAGTATTGAATCAACGAGAATAATGAAAACAAAACGATTATTTGAAGTGACCTGACAAAAATAATGAATAAATTCAAAAGTGTACGCCCCTTATTGTCATAAAACGTGCCGGTGGAAAACTTAACAGCGAGCAATGATGACTGTGTGTATATTTGACAGCCGAGTGATGAGTGCGTCGTTCAAGAACAATGCATCCTTTGTGTCGCGGCTGCCGACGATCCGCCGCCACAAGAGCACCTCCCTGCACTCCCCAGCGCCGCACTCCAAGCCCGCGCACAGATACGATGTCAATGCCAGCGCTGAAAATCTTGGTAAGATTATTTGTGTTAGATTTATTATTCTCATTCTCTTTCCTAAAGTATAAATTAATCTCACATAGAATATTAAGCAATGACGATGACTCCAAATTTTACAAATCATTAAGAGACGACCTTTTGCTATTTTAAACAGGTACATTTAAACAAAACACGATCATATTCGCGATAAACAAAACTTTCCTTTTCACTTCATATATGAACCACACGGGAATCCTTACTAGGCACCGCACGATCTCACTTATTTTCATTAGAATGAACACACAGCATGAATGATGATCATAAGAAGATTAGTAAATCACTAAAATAAATTATAACTGTTAATGCAGACAGCATTCTAATGGCATAAACAAGACTATAAAATTACCACCAAGAATCCAAATTGGCTGTAACTATGAAACAATAAACAACACTAAGAAACCAAAAGAAGAGGGAAATCGAACAACAGAAGAATCGGCTAATATATAAAGCGAGTGGATCGCTAAGAAACACAAGTTGGGAACAAAAATCTATTGAATAGGTACATAACAAAATGTTCGCCGCCACATCCATCATGTATATACTACAAGCCATTAACGTGGTGCACTCAAATCGCAACTTTTTTCAATTGCTAACACAACAAAAAGGACAAATATTCATCAACACTCTGTAGATTGACGAGCCGTTTTAATTAGCGCAGTGTTGTGCAGTGTGTGTGACATGTGAAGAGTTTAGTGGAATGGAGTGTGATGTCATTTATTGCCCTGTTCCGTAGATAATCATACGTCGGGAGGGGACCGTGCGTGTTGTCTACTACATTGTTGGAAAAGCTGCTTTAAAGGTTCTGTTATACATATTTTAGACGGCACTATGGCATGACAATATTACAGTCGATAAACTTCCGCTGCGTTTCTTGTTGATTCTTATTAGTAAATACTTTCCAGAATATGTGAATACACGAAAAGCGAACATGTTGACGTAGCTTTCAGCCCGGACTAAATGTCAACCTTCCGGCGATAATGGCTACGTCTCTTAGCTCCAGACACGATTGCTGACATCCTACTTACCTTCTACTTCTTTCTATTATTTTTCACTTTTTTTTGGAATCAAAATGCACCCGCGTAGATTAAAATATCGCTTCGAAACTTTACAGTACTTACTTGTACTTGTATCGCAATCAGAAGCTTTATATACCTACATTTGACGGAGTGGCTTCTAAATAACAATTGCTTCCGCGTATTTTAACTGCTAAAGTTAGAGAGATAAAAACATGAAATGGTAATTTCATTAATTTATACCGACTGCAAGACTTGCGTTCATTTAGCATCATACATCGCGGTTCACACAATGAATTTCCAGATTATACAAGCGACCTCATGTTACTGGAATGGCTTCCTTAAGAGCTTGTACTTTTAAGTTCGGTTACGTATCTTAAAAATAAAAACTAAGTAATTACACTGCTTTGCATTTTTTATTATGCATGCCAGATAGTTCATAGGAATCCTGTAAAATATTTGTCATCACATTATATTAAGTATGTGGGTGATGATTGTCTGACACTTTCTTAAAAAGTTACAAAGTGTGGGATATTATTTTCTTGTCGGATTAGCTACTAACTGTAGGCATGTTGCAGACTTCTTTTTATGTGTCGACATCCGCCTGTCCTCACTTGTCATGATTTCAAATACTTCTTTTTATATTTATTTACCCTGTGCTACGATAGATTATGGTATTCTTTTGCTGGGCAAAAAATATAACCTAGATTTAGATTATATTTAAATAACCAAGTATATAAGGGACAATAAGGGATCAAATCATTTGGTTTAGTGTGGATTTAAAATAGGTATAAATGTTACGAATAATGTTGTGATAATATTACTGACTGACGTTTAATACAAACATTGAAAACTTTTGACAGTTTGAATATACAAATTCTCCGTTATTTACGTAATTAGGTATATAATAAAAGATCTACTTAATATAACCAACCAACTTAGAGTTAATATTTACCATTTGAACGACATTTATGCTGTACTGTTGAAATCTATAGAAAAATGCACGTTTTGTTTTTTCCGTATTTTCTAATTTTCTGGGCAACGGTTTTTCTTTTCCAAAAAAACGTATTTTAATTAAAAATTAGCCGAGTCGATCCAAACGTTCGAAGTGATGAGCGTACCTAGGAAGAGCATTTAATTTTTATTTATATTAAAGAACACTTACCCTACGTTCCACCTTTCCACTCTAGCAATTTTCTGTAAATACTTATACAGATATATATAATAGATTGTCTTTTCTTGATTCATCCGCAATCGTGTATGTCAACATTATCAATACTCTGGTGGATTAAGAGCGCGTATTCGATTCGTGACGAAAACTTCATGTTTTCGTGTTTTTCCCAGAGCAATATCGTAATGTTGTGAGCAGATTATTTAAAGACAATTATCAGTTTTAGAAAGATTAAATCTTGATTCAGACAGCTACAGAGTAAAAGTATAATTTTCAACGATGGTTTTTTAAAGCGAAGACAATCCTTTTATAGCGTTTTACGAAAATAGACGTCAGAGTTAACTTTCAGGACCAATACAACCATTACAGTATGCCAAAATATTATGTTTTATGCGTTTTTCCAAAAGGATATACAGTCTTAAAGTGTACTACAGAGCCAACATTACGAAAATATTACTATTATGTATTAAAAAACAATATTGAAAAAGTACAAAATCGGTTCACTTTGTCAATTTTTTTTCACCAGTATTTGAATAAAAACATAAAAAAATAGGTTGAAAGAAGAAAATATAGGTTGTGTTTAATATACAGAATATTTTTCAGTCCGTTATACGAACTCATTTATTTTAGACAATTATTTAAAAAAAGCACTGTAAAACATCGCGCGCTGTCATTTGTCGATCAATTTCAATGATTCGTGCTTATTTCGTGCGTATTTTTTTTTCTAATGCACACAAACAGACCATTGAATTGTACTAGTGTATGTCAATGCTGCTACGCCGTTCTAGCAATCGTTTAGATTTTGAGTTGCGCTAAATCGAATACGCGCCCTTAAGGGATTTACAAACCAGTTTTAACAAAACTTGGATAAAAGAACGCAGCAAGACTTTTGACATAACACCGTTTTAGTCTCGAATCTCAAACATCTTTGAGTCTGATATTTCTATAAGTAAACAGTTTGCGCATTATTTAAGTAAAGTAAAAACACTTAAATAAAAGCAGTTCTCATTCCAAGGACATTATTGAGACATGAACGATGTCAACAACTAAAACATTCTGACGTGTTTGTGTTCCTTGGGAAGTTAATTCGTAATAAAACTTAGATAACCAATCCCTGGTGGCCATTCGGTGATCACAAAAACATGTAACCCCTTGAGTGTAAGTAAACAACTTTTGCTGTCATAAAAACGGTCAGTTTCTGTATTTCCATTCCTCCTACACATTCCCGCACGTTTTGTTTATTTCAATTTTCTTATGTAGTACAAAACTACTTAGGAGAGTTAGTGGGACTTATTTATTTATCAATGTTCCAGCCCATGTCACAGAATACAATCATAACAGTTCTTAATTACTATTGTACTTATCTACCAATATATTAATGTAGAAAACAATACTAAAGGTAACACAAGTAGAAGTGACCTGCTCATAACCTTCAATCACAAGTGTGGGTTCAGTAGTGCGTATATATAACAATAATCGTAAGTAATTTGGAATATTGCTGTATATTATTAGGGTACAATGAGCTACATTCATAAAGCATTTGCACATTAGTCAGAACGAGACGAAGAACGGATCAATAGTTTGCCCGAGACATTAAATGGCAACCGCTGCATTGACCTCATTATTTAGGTGTTTCTATGACACAGCTTTAAAAAGAACAATCTTTGATGTGAGATGTGAACACTTCTATGCTTTGTTCATCCTATGATCCTTTTACTGTCAGTCACTGTATCGTTATACTGATACTCAGCGTTATGCTGATAATAATAAGCCTCCTAGAAAATATAAAAGGATTCCCCATCCGAGACGTTTTCCACAACCCTGTAATATAAAATAAGATGAAAGACGAATCCTACTTAGCATAATTTGTACGGTGCGGAAAATTTCATTTAAAAGATTTTGCATTAGTTGACATTTCAAAAAGAAGAAATAGAATAAACGGAAGTGAAAAGCGAATTAAACGAAACGTTACAATTTCCTAAATTGTATAATGATAATAAATTAACCCGAACAGGGGGATTTAATGTTCTAGTTAGAAAGCGTCAGTAATATGTAGACTACCACAATTTCTGAGTCTGCTACATACTTATTTACAATGGTCGATAGTCCTAGAGTCGCCAGACCCACGTAATTTTATCATAGCTGGAATTTTGAGAAAAGACGTGGAAATTTACAAGTAGATTGGAAAGAATACGTTGCGGCCTTTTTTGAGATAGGTACCAAATGTTCCTTTCTTAATAACTTCAAAGAGTTGCTGGTGTTAATATAATATTATTTTTCAAAAGATATTGTTAAAAACCAACATGCATTAGTATCAAACACTTTCCGTAGCTATTTTCACACTTGCGTTAGACGGCCGACGCTTAACAAATTCGACTCAAGAAGCGTTTGGGTAAAGAAATAGACCCACGAAAAGTGTCTGGCAATGTTGCATATTGATCTTCAACAATATTCTGTAAAACATAATTTAAAAATTAGTCCTGACACTTAAACGTAGGTAAGCGAGTAAGATACCTTTGATACATAATACCTGAAAAAGAGTCCAGCATTGAAGCTATGCATACTTTTTAACTACATATTCCCCTGTCAATTAAAAAAAAACATATACAATGAAATGACGTAAGTCCGATGGCTCTGGGATCTCATGGCAGTCCATAAGGCTCAGTAAAACCTCAGAACAGAATACCAATAATTCGGAACCTAATTACAGGTAGCTTATAATATACTTTTAATGTAACAATCGTAGTAAAGATATTATAATAAACAGCTACATGATAATAAGTTCGAATAAGTAGATATAGTGTACTTTAAACAATATAATTGTTATCTAACTATGCACGAACTGTTCAATATCGCCCAAAAGGCAAATTACGTACAAAAACACGCAGCTGGCAGGCAGGCAGTTTGTTGTTATTAGCACAGTAAAAGGCTGATCGTTCAGAGCATAAATACGTAGTAATTATGTACAATAAATCACTTGGCGTTTTACAAATATTACGTAAGATATTATAAGAATATGTGTTCGGGGGAAGCATCGGCACAGGGCTGCTGGGGTAGGTAGGGTCGCGCAGGTCAGTTAGACGAGGTAGCTAAGTGTGGGAGCAGTGTTGAAGTGAGCGTGTGTGTGGGTCGGCAGGCGCGACGGTGGCCCGCCCTGCGCGTGCGCCGCCCCTGCACGAGGCGCACAGCGAGGACTCAGTCGCAGAGACACCGCTCTCCAAGAAAAACTCTGATGGTAAGAAGTGGACAAGCAACAAATATCTACAAATAGCTGTATTTCGTATTAGACAAGACACGTGTACTGTTCGTCTGTTGCGATGCTCTTCCTGTCGCTTTCGAGTAGATTAACATTTCTTCACTAGGTGTATGTACATACGTAGTGTATCAAGTGTTTGTGGTTTGATGAGATGTATGTATCTACATTTGAAATATATTCACTACTTTCCGACACCTAGATTATTGAGTTATGTTTCACAAAAGTTTCCACTTAGACCTGTTATTCTGTACAAAACTATAAACTAACTAAATAGCTATTGACATGCGCTTTATATACATAACTTATATCTAGACATCGTTGCCATCGGAAACTATGTATTGGTAAAAAAAATGTCATTGTCAACTCTATCGGATGCACAAGTTTCAGTTGCATTACCTTTAAGTACCAAACATCCACAGCAATGTTCATGAATGTAGGTACTTAGTTATTATATATGTAGTTCAGTAGTTCATTGCATTAAAACCACATTATATAATGATTTTATTGGCAAACATTTTATTTATTTTACTTATTTGTTAATAAAAAAATGTTGTAACATTAACGACATTGGACTATTTTCTTTGTTAAAGCGTATTATATACCTACTTACATTAAACAATAACATGTTAAACATGTTTGCATAAAACATTATTAAAATCTATATATGTATGTATAGCATGGTTCGAAGATCTTTCTTTAGGCACAATAGAGCATGCTACAATATGGAGATGCAATGTGTGGACTGTGAACGTGAACATTTAAAAATCACTAATTTCCGAAATAACCAATCTGTACCTACCTACTAATCTTATAAATCATTAGTTTTCTCCCTGTAATCAATAATAATTCGTGCACGCGGCCAAACCTTCAGTCGTTGATTGCATTAACCCATGTATCTAATACGTTACTTGCGTATGAACTTTACTTGGTATAGCCAAACAAATAAAATAGGTATCCTCCTATCTGTTTTCCATTTATCTCTTCCTTGCCTTCGTGCTCATAAACCATAAAGACTGAGGTGGCATGAGAAAATGGCGCGAATGGTGCGCTATCTCTCAGAGCGCTGCGCTGCTCTTTGTTTTATTGCAATAATAATAAATTAAGTGAGAGAAATGCTGTTAATCTTCACAATTTATCTTATTCGACAAGAAAAACTAGCAGATCTACAATTCACTACGTGCGCGCTGCGCTCTTTTGACCAAGGCGTCGAAGCGGGGAGGGATGATGCGGTGCAGCACCGCAGCGCAACTCACATTTATTATGCTCCGTTGTCGTTACAAGTCTGACAACAAACCCATCTCCTTCGAGTCGGTTCGACGTCATAGTAGGCGGTATTGCGGTGCCACACCGCATTGCCCGTGTGGCAGTCAGTGCGTCGAAATCATTGCGGTGCGACGTAGCCACGCACCAGGCACACTCGTGCGTTCTCAAAGTTTTAACATTAATTGTAAACAACGAAACAACTGTTATTTAGAAACAACAACTTTAATAAAAAATCTCCTCACTCTACTGGTTCCGAAAATCCAATTCCGGCGGCGTTTGCAAAAAATGAAAGGGTACAATATGAATAGTCAAAAATTGCGTAACATTTACATGGCGCACACATGGTACTGTTATGTACAGTACATAAAAAGTTCGTGAACAGGCACTTTGTGAACAAACGCACTCCTCGTTGAGTGTATTGTGCTCGCCATGATAATTATCCGATGAAAATTATGATTATTTATTCGGTAACTATAAAAAAAAAACCGGACAAGTGCGAGTCGGACTCGCTCACCGAGGGTTCCGTACAAATTTGTAGGTACCTACATATCCATATTTCCATACTAATACTATAAATGAGAAAGTAACTCTGTCTTAACGGCTGAACCGATTTTGATGATTTTTTTTTACGAAAATATCTTGAACCCTGGGAAAGCACATAGGGCACATACTTTTTAATCCGGGATTTCGTCTGCATCCGCAATAACCAACATTCACACGGACCAAACTGCGGACAAAAGCTCGTTATAAATAAAGAACATATTTTCTTTTATGTTTTAATTACAAATGTATAGTTTTCTGACTTTTTCTATATTTATAGTACCTATAAGATGAAATTACTTGCAAAATTTCATAGTTCTAGGTCAACGGAAAGTACCCTGATGTACGGTTTTTGCGACATAAACGGCCGTATCTTTTTTTCACGTAAACTTAGAAGTTTGATTTCACAGCTTTAATTATTAAATTAAACGGTCCCTACCGTGGCCATAAGTATATGGTTTTAATTTCAACTCGATACCTTTACGCGTTCCCGAGACAAAAGGTCTTGACAGACAGACAGACGGACAACAAAGTGGTCGTATAAGGGTTCCGTTTTCTCCTTTTAAGGTACGAAACCCTAAAAGTCTATGGATCAAAGTCTATTAATCGTATATAGTATTAAAATGGTACCTTAACTATTTTCTATCGTATATTATTTATGGATACGATGTATTATAAAAGTACCTATGTTACTGCTATTCGTGTGTACAATCAGTTACCGCAAGCAATTAACTATTAAATGGAAAGATGTTTTAAAAATAAATTGTTAATTGAAAATGCAAATTGTAATCTGCATGAGTTTTTTGATAAAAAATAATATTTGTAAGTACTTAAAAATTTATCAAAATACAACTACTGTTGAAACTAAAAAAAATGCAATGTGATGTTTATTAATAAGAACTTAATGTACACAGTTATACAATAAATATATCTTTTTCTTTATCTTTATATTCAGCTGCTGAACTCATTGTGTTTGCAAAAACAGTATGAAAGAGAAACTTACAATAGATATTACTGTGGTATAAAGGAATATGTATTTTTTTTTTGTCTTCCCTCCCTCCTTAATGTTTTCGATTACGCAATCAGACATAAAGTATGGTCCATGTATCGCGTAATTTTGTTGGGATAAACTTGTTTTGTAGTCTCTAAACTATTTGTACTCATAATTCTTTCACGAAGACTGAATTATTTGGGAACACGGTGGTACCTTTATACGAGTATATAGGTACATAGTTGGACGTGGGATAAGCTATGCTCAAGGGCTTTCGTTCTCGAGACAAGGGGAGAGTTCCTCGTTTTTCTTCAAAGCTAAATCCTTTCGACCGATGCGAGTAACATTTTCATGCGGCGTGTATTTTATAATCCATGTGTCATAACATTTTCTTATCCATTATATTTTCTTCACCACAATATTCATTAATGTGTTTACATTAAAAAAGTTTGTTTGCTCCTGACTCTTACGTACAATTTGCCCTAGTTTAGGAACCAGAGCACATTACAGTACATAATATTGGAGTATATGTTATTAATGTTATTTATTCTCTTATTATGAACGGAACTTAAATAATGAATCCTCGATAGACAGATAAGAATGAAGGGTAGGTAAGTATTTCAGTTTGTCATGGACTCACAAATATGTTTTTCATGGCCAACTTTAACTACCACAACACTCGTAGTACTTTGTTTAGGGTATTCTTAGTCATTGTAGTTGACGTGAATACTTAGTGTGACAACCGAAAAACAAGAATACCCAGACATCCCCATACATTGAATTGATTTAATTATATCACGTAAACAGTGTTTTTCAGCCTTTCTCACGACGTGCCCCCCTTGGTATGAAAAAGATTTTGCGACCGCAACCGCGAAGTGGGCTTCGGGATTTTTTACTTGAATTATTTTATATTACAAACGTCGAATCCGTACAAACTTTTCACTTATTTTCAGACAACGCCCGGTAGTATCTACAGCGGTAAATAACGTGCGTGTGTAAACATTTTGAACCAGAATGGTTTTATTTTTTGCAACGGAACGCTATATTTTTACCACTATACGATAACTACTTAACATGTAAACATGTCTCTTCACATTGGCTAAAATAATATCAGGGTGTATATTATCTTGAATTTTATTGATTACTAGCTTTTTCCTGCGACTTCGTCTTATAAATTTTCTTACAGATGCTTAATTTAACTGATGTTACAATACAGCGTAAAGCACTTAGGGTAAACGTAGCTGTCTATAAGCGAAAGAATTTGAATTTATAGACTCTGACTAGTTCATAAATAAATACTGGCAAAGTGCGAATCGGACTCGCACACGAAGGGTTTCGTACCACCGTACAATATTGAACACTACATACAAAATATCCCAAGAACAAACTTAAAACTGAAGTTGAAAAGCAAATTCTTCCATTCACTAAAACTGCAAATGTAAGTTTTTACGCACAATATTCAATGATTTACCACGTTATGCTCAGACCATAGACATCTTGTAGGCTTCCCTATAATCTTTAAGTAAAGAACTATTTCCTATTTATTTTCACCAAATTACAAGCTATGATCAGAGTCTGAGGCCAGTAGTACAAAGTCAGCGAGTCAGCGAGTAAGCGAGAATCGAGATCCGTAGTCAAAAGCAAAATTAGGTCGTCGGTAGGAAAAAGCAACATGAAAAGCACAGTAAAAAGTGAGGCGCGAGCGCAAACAGCAGGAACACAGAGAATGAATGAATGACATTGACATACGCGCGTCAATATTAACGTTTCGCTACACAAAATCAAACTATTTCTGATTGTGATGCAACATATTTGATTTTCATGATACCTTTAAACGAGCAATTCTTGTAACTATAGTTTTTAATTTATTATTTTTTTGTAAAAAAAGCTTTTTAAAATATAAATGATAAGGTAGTAAAAAGTGATAATAATTCTTGTATAAGTACATATATATATTTAATCTGAATCTCGGAAACGGCCCCAATGATTTTCATGAAATTTAGTATGCAAGGGCGATATATCGGTGGCGATAAATCGATCTAGCTAAGATTCATTTTTAAAAAACACGAAAAAAAAATACCGGACGAAACTCGGTCGCCCAGATATTTTATTTTTAATAAACAACATACGATTATACGTTACGCATTATTATACTCGTCATTACCTATTATAATCCAGTATTTTAGGTAATATGAGTTTTTGTTTTGTAGGTATTTCAAACTTTTTCAGTTGTGTATCATGCGTAATACATAAAAAGAGAGAGAGAGAGTATTAAAAAGAGGCAATAGTAAAACTGAATTTAAAAGGTTGAATTCCTGTTATCATTGATTTGTAATCTGCAAGTTCTAAAGAAAAACCATTTATTATAAAAAGGTCCTATATTTAGATTTTCTGTTAATGACTGAAGCAGGATCTGGTTTTGCCATTTCTTAATAATTCCTCCAAAAATGACCCCTATGTTAAAAATTTATTAATTTATGTTATGTGTCCATGCCTCAACTTAATCGGTCCAGTAGATTCGGAATGAATTAAATTGGTTATGACAATACATACGCACAGACGTACGCGGCTGATCCAATAAGGATTTAATTTTTCATTCGGACGTACGGAACCCTAAAAGCAAACATACAAACTCTGGCTTTATAATATTGGTATAAAAATATAGATTCTTTGACTATACTTCTTTTGGAGTCAAGTTCTATAAGCTCCGTTCGTTTTCAATAATACGACCTCCCATTACCTACATGGCTATGCTAGCTAAAAACTAATAAATAGGTATATGTTATGTATAAGTATGTAGGCTACATAAATAGTGTTACGCGTCCATTAGACACAGTACATACAACACTGCGTGGCTTTGGACCCAGTTTAATGTGAAGTAGAGCGCACAAGTAACACACACTGTTGTGAACACTCGATTTTTTTCTTTATCGTAGGAGGGAATGGCTTGCGAACGGCTTCGTTTTTATGACAGCCACTGAGAGCTGATAACAAACTAAATGAGCTTGCTATTTAGTGTACCTAGTCTTCACCATTTGCCTTCATTAATCCATATGTTAGGCTTCAAAGTCGAATACGGTCATTGATCGTAAAACAGTCACATTGCTTTGAAGCATTTGCAAAGTAGCTATATCTCGAATTTATATACTTATCACTTATGGACTGAAATCTCGGAGTAGTCAAGACTACGTCATTTTAGCATGGCTAGAATTTTGAGAATAGATAGAGGAATATTAACAAGGTATGCATAATTGCTAGCTTGAATGCTGAGCCCTTTTTCAGGTATCAGGTACAAAAGATACCTTACTCACTTACGTTCAAGTGTGATGGCTGGTTTTTATACATTTCGTTTTACAGGATATTGTCAAAAACCGACATACATTATGGCCAGACACTTTTCATGGGGCATAACTTCAACCAGACGTTTTAAACACACGGATCATCAAAGCGTCTGGCTGAAACATTAAACTGAATTCCAATCGACTGGGCCGCTAGTACATCTTTGTTGGTATACCTCGTGTGGTCAATTATACAGTTCACCAATTTACTACTCTGTAATGTCGTGAGGAACATTTAACGTTGCTACTCAATTAATTGGGTACCCGCTACCCTACAAATTGTAATTAAGGATTGCCTTTTGATGTTGTAATGAAAACAAGGACATAAAACAATGTTAATTGCCTTTTTGAATAAACGAAATAGTATATCTATAACCGTACCTACATTTCCAATCATTTTATTTCAATAACAGCTGCCGCATCCTTACCGAAAAGTGTATTATTTAAACTTCACCGTAAACACATCCTCGCTTCGAATGGCAGTTACAGCTGATCGTTTAATTTGACACATTGATCTAAGACCAAGGTTTTTGTGCAGACGAGGATGAGGAGCCACGCTGCGTGACGTTGACGCCGCGCCACAAAGCAGCCATACGATTTATAAGAAAGGTACGTAACGATTTGCAAAGTTGTTCAATAATAACACATAGTAGAAATATAGCATATATACTACTGACAAATGACGCTTTAGTAAATAGTGAAGACATAGTACAGAGATTTATTCCCTTGACGTCAAGTCGTACCACGTCGAGTCGCCGCCACGTCGAGACGCCGATACGTCGAATCGCCACTACGTCGAATCGCCGCCATGTCGAGTCGCCGCGCCGTCACGTCTACTTGTTCTTTTAATATATCCTTAGGCTGTTTATAAAAAAAAAATCGAATGTGACGAAATGTACAGTCAACGTAAAAAAACATTCTTCTAATCATAATACAGTCTATATAATAGGTATTTTTATTTATTAAGGCTGTAATAATTTAATAATTTATTTCGTTTCGTCACATTCGACGTGGCGGCACCAGGCAGATTTTTTTTTTATAAAAAGCCTAAGGAAATATCAAAAGAACAAGTAAACGTGACGGCGACTCGACGTAGTAGCGATTCGACGTAGCGGCGACTAGACGTGGCGGCGACTCGACGTGGTGCGACTCGACGTCAAGGGAATAAATTGTACAGACGCCAGCACAACAAGCCATACCAAACTGTCAAATTTTCTTACTTGAATATGAACCTTATGTTTTTCTAATAACGTTGAAAATCCATCAAAGAAATTTGACAGATTGTTGTGGCTTGATGTGCTGGCCTCTGTACATTCAAAATATTTAAATTATAAATAGGTAGGTACTATCAGCGTGTTGTCATGAAATAAAATAAAGTTTACGTTCACGAATACCTACGTTCGCAAATACACATAGAGACAAAAAATATCGTCGACTATTTTTAATAACATTTTAGTTCAAGGACCATAATGTCTGGCACTGCAGAAAATAACTATACAATGCTCTCAAGAATCTAAAATTATTCTTAAAATAAAAACAAAAAAAAAGCGACAGCTTTTCTCAGATTTTTCGTCTTTTGACGTCTCGACAGTAAGAGACTAATGGAATCTATTATGAATTCATGGTCAATTTGAAACTCCCAAACCAGATGGATAAAGTTCGTAAACATAATACTTGCAATGACAAGGGCACGCATTATGGAGTGAGGTGATCAAATACATAACTGAAATTGTGATTTCATTTTGAAAGCCATGCCAAGTATCTACATTTAATTAGGCATTAACAGTTATACAGCAGATTTACAGTTAATAAGGTATATTTTAATTTAAAATGTCTTTGTTATATAATAACCAGGTACCAACCAGCTTAAGCGCAAAGCTTACGTAATTCTCAAGAGTACCCCAGAATATTTTAATTCAAAAACTTCATTAGCTCTTCGGCGTCACTTTGGTTTTGATACCTGAATAACGAGCTTTTAATTACCTCATCCCACATTTAATTAAAGTACTCAACATACCGTAAAAGTGTAATTTAATTCAGAGACTTAAACCGGGATTTGTGTTATCGAGAGTATTATGATAATATCAATTCATAACTTACTGACTTGTTAAATTCTGACAGATGAAGTATTTTGTGGCCCGACGTAAGTTTAAAGAAGCGCTAAAGCCTTACGATGTCAAGGACGTAATTGAACAGTATTCCGCGGGCCACGTGGACCTGCTGGGCCGGGTGAAAAACGTCCAGACTAGGTACTGCAGCTACCAGCGAAACCATCAACACCATGCACTACCATTTACTTTTTAGTACATACTTACCTACTATACTTTTCGTCTGGACTGTGTACCGTCTGTGTCTTGTGTATCTTCGTAGTCAAAGTTGGCATTAAATTTATACCTTCATACTACCTCCGTAAGTAGTTAGTGTGTGCAACGCTATTCATAATGCATAACTACAGTACCTGGCTGCCTCGAAATCGCTAAAATCTTTTTCTTACTACTTCAAAGAACACACGTATTTCAATTGTATGTTATTCGTTTGAGTGATAATACCTTTTATTGCAGAATTTTATTAAGCTCATGAATGTTTTTGGTACCAGTTTTATTCCAGGTAGTAAAAACGATATAAATTCCAAATTAATTTTCATGAAGAGATATTTGCAAATGCTGCTCAAATGTTGCTTTCGCTTGCTGTTATGCAGAAGCGTGGTTGCCTTTCACCACTGAATATGGTTATTGGTATAATGTTAGTCTTAAATTGTAGCGATTTTGAAGCGGTCTCTACACTAAATTTTCAAATGAAAACTGCTCTGCCACTTAGTCTAGATGCCTGATAGTTTATAACAAGACCGACACCTATATCAGTGAGCCATACTGGCCCAATTTCAAGGGTTTTTTTTAATAACTCGAAAAGTTAAAAAAAATATATTTTAAATATTGTAATCAACAGGTGGATTGAATTAACAAATAGTTGCTCGGTACCAAAACCTACTGCATGAACGCCTATTTGATTACAACATAGGTATATATAATAAGTTAGAGTCATATCTTTTATATATACCATGATATTAAATAATCCTAATCGACATAATATCATTGTTTTTCTCTTTAAGTACCTATCTGTAGTAACACCCAAGGACTAAGTGTGTAGTCTTAGATTGTTCATTGAACGAATTTGTTTCGAAGTGAAATACAATTCATTAATTTTGAGTAGGTACTTATGTATTACCTATACAAAAACACTGATACAGATACTAGAACACTGTGACTTCGTTCGCTCCTTGCTAACTCCAGCTTAAAGGGTAGCTTTGGAAAACGTATACGATCTTTATTAAGGCGTGACCTAATTTGTGTCAACTTTCAAAGAAACTGTAGGTGTTCCCCCTTTTAAACCCGACAGAGGTTGATTTTTAAAAATCGTTTCGAACTTTTCAATTTTTTGACTTTGACATCATTTACATGTACTTACTATTGAATTTATCAAGATACGCATTCAGATCTTCCCCTGAAAACCTAATTACTTACACCTTTTTGCCTCGTAAGAGCCGATTTTCAAAAACTCAAAACCTCGTAATCCCGATTTTTCCAGGTTTTCCCATCTTTCCCCTGAACCCCCTTTACGGGATAGTTCTGTATAAACTTTATTATTTACTTAGGTATTATTATTATGTGCTAAGAATGCTAAGATTCAAGTTTATTAACTTAAGGAACAAGATTTTTCATACAAACTAACCCCATATTTCTAATCTCCTCCTTAGTAATCGCTTACATTATATAAAACTAACTTTCCCAGTCCCAGTAGTGTAGACTGTGCACTGACATGTTAATGAGTCAGTTTTTCTTTTTTATTTCCAAAAATGTATAAAATATACGCTGTTAATTACTTAAAGCAATCTAATATTTCTACTGACTAGTAAGAAAATACACAATTTCAATAAAATAAATGTGTGCTGATGACAAAATCAACCCATATTCATATTATAAAGCTGAAGATGGTATACCCAAATCCTGTCCTACTTCCTGTTCCTTATAGTTTATACAAATCAAATAATTTGCAACTTTAGCTATCAAGATAATGTTTTATTTTCGTGTAGCTCAAGTATTTTGTCGCACGCAAGAGATTTAGAGAAGCATTGAAACCGTACGACGTCAAAGATGTGATAGAGCAATATTCGTCGGGACACGCGGACCTGCTAAACAGGACCAAGAACCTGCAGTACAGGTGAGATGAGAGAGAGCCATACGCCGCGTGCGCACACGCATTGTCGTCGGTTACTATCGCCGCTGCTTCATTCACTGATCATCTACAGCTCGACCGCCTACTTTGTATAGCTGCTCGCTAGCAAACTTGTCTAAATATTGCCCTCGCGGCTCTACAGTAAACAAGATATTCCTCTGCAACTAACATGACCACCCATCCATGTTGGTAGGTATATCACAAGTTTAAAGAAGTGCGATGATTAACATATCATGTACCTATTTGTTTTGATTTTTACTGTAAGTATAATGTGTTTATATGTTGTAGTTACTTTATAAATTCGGTTAGATTAATTTTATTTAAAGTTGTATAATATTCCTTCATTGGTTTTGATGTCAAGGTTTTAATATTTTTGTTATATTAATAAATTAAATGACTTTTGTAAGTAGTTATAAGTAGGTAGGTACCTATATCCTTTTTAGTTTAGTAGGTAGCAATAAATCACTCCAGCGGTTCCCTAGTACGTATACTTTTATGTGAAAGTTGAAAAAAAAAAAAACAGTTGCATGAAATCTGACTCCGTCAGGATGAAAAGCATTCGAAGGAATGATGAATAGGTATTATACAAAGCTGTAAAAAAATAAATGTTATTTTTATTTAATTATTCTGAAGCATGGGTCGTAATGCACTTTTACGTACGATTATAGTAGGAACAATCTTAATAAAAGTAGTCATTAGTATTGGTGATAATTGCGCAGACGATCACAGTGTTCAGCACTAAGTATTTACTGTCTCTCTCCATTAAAATAGCTAGGTAAGTAAAAACTATTTAACAATTTTATATTTATTGTTCAATTACAGAGTCGGGTGTATACCTAGGTTTAGGCACTTACCAATTTGCATGTTAGGTTAATAGTATAAAATAAATAAAGTGGTCCATTGCTCCACTTAAAATGTTTCTCCAGCGATAAAGATCACTCATTCGAATATTATGCATGAAAACATATAACTTTTGATGGAGGCAACAACATTTTTGCATGTGTTAACTAAAGAATGGTCTGCGTAGTATTTGTACACATTTTCTTAATTCTTTCACCACTGGCATTTTCTTACGGTCATCATCATACAGGCCGCGATACCTACCGCTTGTGAGAATGTCAAAAGTAGGGTTGTGATTTTAGCAGGCTATGTATGTATGTTCAGATTTCAGATGTTCCCTCATATTTCCTAAACTACTCGTATAATACTCGTAGTTACAAATGAGGTTTCGTTGAAAGTTTCATGTTGTTACCCGGGTAGGCTTAGGCCATTATGACGTCACAAATAAATCTAAGATTGGCAGCATATTTCTAAAATAAAACCGATGTTAACATACCGCAATGAGTACATTCCAAAATGGGCAACCTATAGAAATGTAAAAAACAGGCACAAACTTCTTTCTACAATCTATGGGGCTAAACATAAAAGTATACCTACATAACTACACAAATTCAAACATGTAAAGTCCTCTCCAAGGTCGATGCTGAAGTCAACTGTAAAGGCTCCCTTCCTCCCGTTGAAGACCCGGATTATCCTCTGCCTCCCGTCACCCCAGACGAAATGCAGGATATCATCAAGGGGCTCAAACCCCGAAAGGCCCTTAAATTGGGTCTGACCGCATCATCTATAAAGTGTTTAAACTGCTCCCCGCCCCTCTGATAATGCTAATGACCGCCATCTTCAATGGCGCTCTAAGCAATAACATTTTCCCACAGTCGTGGAAAGAGGCCACCGTCGGTATGCCGAGACCAGGCAAACCCTCTAGTTACCGTCCCATCAGTCTTTTCAACGTTGTCGGCAAAATCTACGGCTTATTTATAAGCGTCACAAAGACCAAGTCGAAGCAAAGAGTCATTCCCAACGAGCAGTTCAGCTTTCGTACCGAACACTACTGCGAACAACAGGTCCACCGCATCGTCGAACATGTGAGCGATGGGTTCCAACGCGGCTTGAAAACTGGTGCGCTGTTCTTCAATATAGCGAAAGCATCCGACAAAGTCTGGCACAACGGCTTATTATATAAGCTTTACCTACTGGGAGTGCCTGATCGTCTCGTACGGTCGAACAAGCTAATTGGTTTACAGGCAAAAATATTCATCTTTCTACTACACTAACATTTCATTTATTTATTTTATTTTTTTATCTTTAGTACGTAGGTAGGTACCAGGGATACCTACGTGCTCGAGATAATGAAAATGGAATAAAATTAAATATTGTGAGTTTAGTAGGAAGATGAATATGTTTGTCTGTAAACCAATTAGCTTGTTCGACTGACTAATCTTACGTGACTTTTTGTCGGATCGCGTCGAGGGGGCCACTCTCGTCTCCCCATCCCATACACGCCGGAGAGGAAGAGGGGACATCACGGAGCCCTGGGGGCTCCTCAAGACTTCGTGATCTCCCCCTGTCATTTTCACAGTGTTCTCCAGTGAAATCCCAAGGACAAAAAGGCTCAGTTGGCTCTATTTGCCGACGACACAGCCATATACTGCTCTGTCTCCAACCCAGACTGCATAGCCCGTACCCTCCAAAACTCCGCAAACGACCTAGGCGATTGGTTCCGGAGATGGAGAATCGAAGTCAACCCCGTCAAGAGTCAGGCAGTGCTATTTTCTAAAACGCGCTTCCGCCCCTCTCCTCCCGGTCCGACAAGCAAAGCTTATCCTTTGACCTCACCTTCGGAGAGCAAATAAAGAAGGTGCGTTCGCGCGCCGCTTTTACTCAAGGTAGGCTTCACTCCATTCTGACTGCACGCAGCAAATTGTCACTCAAGTGCAAACTGCGCACTTACACGGCGTGCATTCGTCCCATCATGACCTACGCCTGTGCTGTATTCGCACACGCAAAGGCATACCGTCTCCATAGGATGCAGACCCAACAAAACCGTTTCTTGCGAAAAATCACTATGTTCGCAACGAGAATCTTCATCTCGATCTCAAAATCCCGACCATCCGTCAGTTTATGAAACGCGCTTGCAAACGTTTCTTCGACCAATCCGAAAAACACCGCAACCCGCTTATCGTATCGGCTGCCCTTTACACCCCTTCCCGTATAAGTAGGACCCGTCGACCAAGACATACCCTATCCAACCGGGTCAGGGTCTAATCCAGCTCGATTAACTATCGTCACTTTAGGTTTTGCTCTGTTCACTGCTAGACCGATGTTACTGCTGCTTTCTGACTCAAGTCATTAAAACAGCTCACTCATATCTCCTGTGGATGTTGCCACAAGATTGATGTCTCTCTTTCCAGCTATAGGGAAGCCCTTAGATACTCTCAGTTTTCAATGGTCTTCCGGATAATGTACTCTCCATAAGTATATGTTAAAAGTGCAGGAGACAAGATGCAACCCTGGCTCACTCCGTTGTGTCACAACCCGTCGATCGTATCGGCCGCTCGGTACACTCCCTCCCTCATTATAGTAAGACCCGACGACCGAAACATACTCTGACCGACCCTGACGAAGATTTAACTCTCCTCCAGGAGAGCAATAGGGCTACTAGCACATTAAGAAAGCACAAATACAGATCGCCGCCAAGGCCCGCCGTAACGACCCCGTACGTTCCCTCCCCGACCCTTACTTGTGCCAGCCCGCGCCGCTGAGCCTGTAGGTCCGCTGTAAGCCGTCCCTAATTAATGGAAACCCGATCCAGCCTGTCGGCTGTCCCTTTGCTGCCCTCCCCCAGTGACGCCCTAAGTCGAGGCTCGTACCCCGCAGGGGGTGCCCTTAGCGTGTAGTCACTTAGTTTATAAGCCTTTGCCCTGGCTGGAGGCCCTAAAAATAATGATTTTTAAGACACCGCAGGATACACCGGTTAAGCAGTCAACAACCTCCTAGGTTGACCTGCGAGATTCAGCAAAAAATAAGAAAAAAAAACATGTAAAGTTTTAATTATTTAGAATACTGCTAAAACGGCCGTTCAAAACTGTTAAGCCGAGCACATTTATAATTACATAATACATAACATCATGGTCATGAGTCAACAAAAACATTGATCATATTTCATTCCAAAATCCCTAGTACTAAGGCTATAAATATTGTATGTCTTCCTGTCTGTCCGTTCGTCAGTCTGTCTGTCACAGGGTTTGTCTGTCACAACTCACTGGGTTCTTTTGAATCGCGTAATAGGTTCACACTTGAAAGTTTCAGAGTGTGTATAATTACCGCTATAACAAAAAAGAACTGGCCAAGTGCGAGTCGGACTAGCGCACGAAGGGTTCCGTACCATTATCTATACAACATTATTTTCCCTTAAATATCTATTTTATTCTGTTTTTAGTATTTGTTGTTATAGCGGCTACAGAAATACATCATCTGTGAAAATTTCAACTCTTTATCTGCTTATTCTTGTTTATAATGTTTCAAGCTCAAGCTGTAACTAAAGCTTATAGAATTTTCTAATGCCTGCAATTTCACTTCAACCTGCTTTCGAAGCGATTTATTAATAGTTGAACATAGTTCAGATGCAAGCAATTTATTTTTCCTAGATATCCTTAGAAATAGCTTTTGTATCCATCATTTCATTTGTACTTTATACACACTTTTTAGGTTTTATACTTACATTTATGTGTGTTGTGTTTTTGACAGCTACTTAAACCTTTTTCCGCGAGGAGAGCAATATAATTTGCTACTTTTCATTACTTCAAACCGCACGCTTTAGTTATATTGATTTACCCTTCTCGCGGGGTGTGTGGACTGATACTCCATATCCATAACTTGTATGAAGTTGATTTTGGGACTTTTTGTGACTGGAATCTAGTATACTTAGATTATTATTGATCTAAGCTAATATATTTATGTTTCATTTCTAAAAACGTTCTGTTTCCTATGTACCACTGCAGATGTTATCCTGGTATACCTTTATAAAGGTATACTTACTTGTTCTGTTTTTCAAACAAGGATAAAAATAGAAGGTACTCTTAATCTATGTTAGGTACAATGTCTCCAGTACCTACATCTGCTTTTTTCAGAACTTATTTTTTAATTGCTTTAGATATAATATCAGCAGTGCTATTCTGTTGCAATCTCCCTCGGTGAACACCTAGGTGAAGTGAGCTGTCATCCGATTGTAGTGCTTTGTAAATCCCTAGCATCGGGACAGATGACAGCTCACTTCACCTAGGTGTTCACCGAGGGAGATTGTAACAGAATAGACATACGGTAACTTTTGTTTTTTCCTCTTAATATCTAATTTGGTGAGAAACAATAGGTACTTCATACCGTCGCGTCGTACCAAAACTGTTTTGTTTTTTTTAAAAAAGTGAAACTTTTACATACGTAGGTAACTTATTATGCAAAAGTATTTAAGCATGAATGTGTAGTAAAAAGTTCACTTTGTGTTTAGATCTTGGATGTAGCCATGTTCCACCCGCAATATTCACTTATTACAATGTTCACTTACTCCTATATCTAGAATTAATTTGAAAAAAGACAGTGTTACTTTTATTAAAATGTGAATTTTATGTATTTACTTACTTAATATTCATATTTTATTTCTACGGTATTTACTTTTTTCTTTGAATACCCCACAGGTTAGACCAAATACTTGGAAAACAAGGATCTAAAGCTAAAGATGTCTACGCATCGAAAATCAGCCTAGCTTCCAGGGTAGTTAAAATTGAAAGACAAGTAAGTACTTTCTGATGAAAGAGATTCATGAGAGGTCATGCTTTGGGATCGCTACAACCACTACCAATTAAATATAGTGAATAAAAAAACTAACTGGTTAGATTTTTAACAGATTTGCCCCTTTTTAGGGTGCCAAAAGAGTTTTATATCTATTTTGGTATAAAAATAGTACCTACTTACTAAAACTAAAACTCCTTTGACGCGGCTTCGTCTGTCTGTCTGCTACAGCTCGTTATTACAGCCACTATTAAAGCTATCCACTTGATATTTGTTATAGTTATAAATAATGCTTGTCAACTAATAAAGCAAACAAAGAAAAATATATTCTTCAGTTATATAATTATGATAGTTTTGATTTACGACGAATTAGTCCGTAAAAATACCACTCCTTCCATTATCTCAGAAGTTATCACAGCGAAAAATTTTAAATTGAGTAGAGTGAAGGTCTATGATACCTAACGATATCCCAAAATAGTTTTTCAGAAGTCAGTAAAACCCTTTACAATAAAAAAACTTAGTTTTACGGTCCCAAAAAATTTAAATTGATCTTTGAAAACGGAAATATATTTTTTCTTCCCAAGGCATTACGGAACTCTGCGAGTCCGATTCGCACTTTGCTGATTTTTTGTAAATAATTTACATGTTTTAACAAATTTGTTCCAGGTAGATGATATAGAAAGTAAGTTGGATCATTTGTTAGAAATGTATAAGGAGGACAGAGGGGTGCCACGAAGACTAGTTGGAGGTGGTTCCAACACAGGGGAGGGCTCTGGTGGCCCGTCAGGTGAAGGGGGGCTGGTGGTGCGTCACCGTCCGGCGCTGGCCGACAAGCAGTGCTCCGAGCCCAACTCACCCGTATCGCGCACTTTCGAGCCGCCCCTGCCCACGGCCGCACCTCTTGTGCCGTACAAGCGGCCTATGAACCGGGGATATTCCGACCTCGGAAGCAGATTTCAAAAAAAAAAAGTTATCGTAAAGTACGCAACAGTTGAATCTCTATCCGGTACATATAAAAGCGATGCGGTTACGCATCGCAAAAATCAGCAATGTTACTCGTAAAGTTTCCTAGAGGAATGTTGCATTTCGATGTCGCACGCAATGTGACAAAAGTAGATACTTTGCGATTATTTAGTAACTATGCAATTTCACTCCTTATCCGATCTATTCTTAATATATCTACCTATAATAAGTAGGTACCTACTTCATAATAGTTATGTGCTTCGTATATCTTGTCAATTCCGCAGAAGTGTATATGCATAGTTGAATAATAAATGTTAACAGGACAGCAAGTACAAGTCGCAACGGTGATTCCCCTAGAGACGATGAAGTAGTAATCGTAGTGCCGGACCGCGAGGTCACACCTGCCCGTCTCGTCACCGACAGCTCAGGTCCGTATCTGTCTCATACGTAGGTACTAATTGAAACTAGTTCATCCAACAGCCCACACAAACTATTGGTGCAATTCCTAATCAGTCACTAATTTGGAGATTAGTAGAAATTGTTTACAGTATAATATGATAAGACGAATAGAAACTAGCTACCTACTTATAATTTTAACTTATATTTGTCAATAATTCTATCGTTTTGTTTACTTCACCTGCAATAATCAATATCTATGTTATGAGACCACTGACACATTAGTAACCACGTAGAGTCACACGTACGAATAGAATGCTGTAGTTAATGTGATGCTAACATAACCAATTCAACCTCGTTGCCATAGGTATAAATATGCGAATATTACAAAATTGCAGCATCTTATGAAGATTATTCGTCGTCGACCTCTCTCTGACCGATGACATGGGAGAGCCCCATAGTAAACGGCCGCCGCCGGCTGAGTGAGTCCTACACCCTACCCCTATCGATGTGGAATGTTTGTCATTTAATAGTGTCTCTCTGTATCCTCCTAGACCCGCCTACAACTTACTCCTACCATATAAATGTACTAACGAAGGTGTCGTAGATTTAGACTTATCTTTATCTGAACTTATTATTTTATCTGAACATACAACTTACTACTTTATCACAAGTTACGTACACATATAATTATATCTACTTAACAGTAGTTTATTGATTTAATAATAAACAAAGGTTTCAAATTATCAGACGATTTTGTATCCAAAAACATGCAACAAATTTTATGTTCGCATTTGTGATTAAGTGGGAGTCGAGTGGCTCGGCAGTTTAAATCTATAAACGATATCATTTAAATATTATCTACGAGTATACCTACCACAGAGACAAGGGCGTCGCCAAGGGGGGGCGGTAGGGGCAGCTGCCCCCCCCTAGAGATTCCAAAAGGTTCATGTGCCTTTGACTGTATTTAAAATTCATACTTTTCCTATCCACCAAATATCAATTTGCCCCCCCCTAGGCCATCAGCTGGCGAGTCCTGGCGACGCCCTTGCACAGAGATATAAAGATACTGATACTTACCCTATATCCGGTAAGGTGCTGTTAAACGTTGCATTTACAACTGACGCACAATGCTTATAAATGTGGTAATTTTATCCCGACGGAACAAATGAGTGCATGTATGAAAATTTTACGTAAAAATCTACTATCAAAATATAATTGTAGGTGCCTACTAACTTATTTCATCAAACCTCGATACCAAGACTATAATAAGGCACAATTTCATAAAAACTTGTGGCATGTTTGAGAATTCGTGTGAAATAAAATAATAATTAGGCTGAAATCTGTTAAGCGTCGTAACGCAGTGTTTTAGGATAGATAAATCATTGTCTTGTGTCTAAAGCAAATAAATCAGGCGAGTAGGTGGACACCTGGTGCGACAGTATGATTGATATCTGTATTTACATTAGGTACATAATTTAATCAATAAAAGATAATGATAGATTCCTACTTAACTATACTCTCATTGGGCGCTTTTATAGATTATCGTAGCACGGCACTTCATATGTTTTATATATATCAAGGTGCTTTTGTTGCGGACGATATGTCCAAATATTTCAAGGATTCGCATTTGCACAATTGACGAAAGCCTTTGTTTGATACGAAGCTCTCTCAGCATAGAAACGTTAGTGCGGTGAGCAGTCTATTTGATACTCAGCAAGCGCCTCCAGTAGTACCACATCTCAAGGGCGTCAATCTTTTTACGATGTTTTTGATTGGTCGTCTATGTTTCAGCTCTATACTAAAAAATAGTAAATATAAAGCATCTCATTAAGCGAAACTAGGTGCTTTTCAATCGACTTCAAAAAGAAGGAGGTTCTCAATTCGACTACGTTTTTTTTTTGTATATTTGTTACGCGATTTCTCCGGCAAATGTAAAGCGATTTTGAAAAAAAAATACATAAGTAGATGATGTTTTAAATTTCTCCAACCTTGTAATTTTAATCTCTGGTTTGGTTTGACTGTGTTGCCGTTTCTTTATGGATTTGGATGATAAGGAGGTACTAAAAATAAAAAAAATAAAAAAAAAAATAATTTGTATTGCCACCGACTTGCGAATTTATTTTTTACGTTTTAAAGGCGGTTGTCTTTTTTGTTAAATTTTTTTTTTCACTTTTTAGTGCCTACTTCTCGTCATAGAAATTAAATACGAAACGGTGACCCCAAAAAGAAATCTGTCATCCCTTAATTTTCAACCCTTAGGGGTGGAATATTTTCTTGAAATTAATATGGGACCAAATTTGAGGTATACACTATCAATTAAAAAAAGAATCATCGAAATCGGACTACACTGAAAAAAGTTATGCGTGGTCAAACATAAAAATAAATATTTAAAAAATAAAAAAATGTTCATAAAATGAAAACTACTGGGCCAAACAATGTTAAATTTTTATGGGACCAAATGGCAACTATTCCGCATCAAAGAATCACGTAAATCGGATCATAAATCTCAGAGTAATCGATGTACACACATAAAAAAAAAAAATTCAGTGTGTACTTATGTACGCGCGTGAGAAGTTATACTTCTTCGAGTCACAAAATAGCAACGAAGGCAGTAAGTAGTTCAGCATGTACGTCAGAGATGGCGTTGTTTACAATTACTCCCGTGAGAATTTTGTGTGACGCTGTGCGCGCGCATCGTAAAATTTCACTCTCATTATTTTTTCATAACGCGCCTAAAGAAGTATAACTTCAAAAATTCAGTGTGTACTTATGTACGCGCGTGAGAAGTTATACTTCTTCGAGTCACAAAATAGCAACGAAGGCAGTAAGTAGTTCAGCATGTACGTCAGAGATGGCGTTGTTTACAATTACTCCCGTGAGAATTTTGTGTGACGCTGTGCGCGCGCATCGTAAAATTTCACTCTCATCATTTTTTCATAACGCACCTAAAGAAGTATAACTTCAAAAAAATTCAGTGTGTACTTATGTACGCGCGTGAGAAGTTATACTTCTTCGAGTCACAAAATAGCAACGAAGGCAGTAAGTAGTTCAGCATGTACGTCAGAGATGGCGTTGTTTACAATTACTCCCGTGAGAATTTTGTGTGACGCTGTGCGCGCGCATCGTAAAGTTTCACTCTCATCATTTTTTCATAACGCGCCTAAAGAAGTATAACTTCAAAAACAACCGAATTGAGAACCTCCTCCTTTTTAAAGTCGGTTAAAAAGCTTTTTTACAAATAAGACAAGCGCCTTCAAAATCTAAAAAAAATTGTGAAAAATAATTTAGCACAGAACACGCATGACTTTAGTTTCGAAAGTGGGTGGCAATACAGAAGCAAAGCCACCGAGTCGTCGAGAGTCGCAAGTAGCTATTTCACGTAAGTCTGGTCGATTGCTAGTCTTACGAGCCACTACCAGTACATCAAATTGTCTATGAAGTGTTCCCTTACTGAGTGTACACGCAATGCCACGAATAGAGAAAGATGGAAAGGATGGATGAAGTCTCGCTAAACTCGCAACCAACATAGCAAACGATCCGTTGTGGTATGTTGGCTTATGCGAGAGTTCTCTATCTCTCTCTATTCGCTCCAGGAGTGCACGACTAAGAAGGAGAAGAATATATAGGTACTTCACGTTATTATAACCACACCGTTAAATACCCTGAACGCCTAGATAGGCATTACGATTGATTTTTAAATTGGAAATCGAAATGCTCTATAATAGTTTTCGAATCAAAAATCGACACGAATCAAATACTATTACGTCAGAGCGGTCGTGCTAAAGCTTCTGACAACGGCTCGTTATACCCTGGACGTGCTCTATATGGCATTGTCGTCAAAGGACAACTAAAAACAATTTCATAACGCGCTTTTATAATTTACCGTAGCATGACGTGTCAGCTTACTGAAGATTAGGACACAATATATTCGGATTCGGACACATTGTTTGAAACGACGACGATATTTTTTGGACTGATTATTTGAACACTAATTAAAAAGCTGTTTTGTACAGTCAGATAAAAAAAACTTCCAACGAAGAAAGTTTTTTATCTGTCTGTACATAACTGCTTTTGTATTGGTGTACGAATCATCAGTCAAAAAGCTATCGTTTTGGACACTGAGTCCGAATATATTGTGTCCGAATCTTCAGTGAGCCGACGCGCCACGATATACGTCACGTTATTGTCGAGGACAATAAATGTATGGAATGACGTTTGTTGACGTGGCGTGATAAGACGTTATCGAAGCGACTTCATACAATTCCATAATTATTATTGGATACTAGATACCACCACACTATTGACATGCCTACTTTTTGTAAACTGTCAAAACGCGTTCCTCCTATAGATTTTGTATAGCAATATGAAAATGTGATGTCATTTATTTGGAATCATTCAAAGCAACAATCATTCAATTTCACAGTTAATTGAAAATTCATCGGGTTTTCAGGAATGAAATAAAGTGTTTTGTTAGTAAAGTATTGTCTTGAAATTATTTATAAATGGTGTTGCTTTCCTGTACCTGTTGTATCGCGACGTACACACGGCTACATATCAAGCTATACATTTCCAGTTTACGCTGAACTCGCATTGTATAGAATTTCCATTAAATTAGAGATCAGCTTATACTGGAAATGCATAGGTTGATGTGTAGCCGTGTGTACGTGTTATGGTAAATTATGAAAACGCCTAATCTCCTGACAACGTAAGAAGTCCCATTTGACGTTTCTTCTTTAGAACTAGTACGTAAGAAATTGAAAAATAAAATTCATAATCGTAATTAATTACTACGTTACCCATACACTATAGCAACGAGTATCATTTGTAAGCATCAAGTTTAACTTTATATTGAAAAAAATGCATTCATTTGCAGAAACACGAATTAATCGTTGATTCATATTCAAATATGATTTGTTTTTTTATTTTTTTTTATATATTATTATAGGCTTGCGTTTGACCGCAACTCACCTGATCTTAAGTGATGATGCGGCCTAAGGTGGAGCACGCTTGCCTAGGATAAAACGGGTCACTCGTGCCTTGAACATACCCAGATATGTATCGGGGAATAGAGAGGCGGGCAGTGAATTCCACAGTCTGGCAGTCTTCATGTCAAATGGGACTTCTTAGATTGTCAGGAATATAGGAGTAACGCCTAAGTAATTAGTATTTTATATATTTGACGTGCTGGGTACATACATCTATGTAAAAAATACGTCTGTAGGAACCTGACGACTAAGAGTATTAAGCTCCTTGGCCTGAACATTTTTTTCAAAAAATACTATACTTAGACACAATAAGATATTTTTTTATATAATAACTAGACAAGAACGGTACTAAATAACAAAAATATATACAAACGAACAAAGTATCTCCTCCTTTTTTGAAGTCGATTAAAAATATTGAAACGTGCGCTACAGATTTCAGCCTAAGTAAGGGTGAATTTCACCAAACTTTTATACATAATAATAGGTCTTTACTTATGAAGTTACCGTTCTGGCCATTTGAAACGTAATTTATGTATGCTGCAATAAATTCTAAGACTGGCACAAATTCTACGTTTGATTTAAAAAATATTGAATTCAAATAATTTTATTTAAAAAATATGGACTGTTTTTTCAAATTCAATCATTTGTTTATCGATTAGTGTTTTGTATTCACTACATTTGTATCTTTTTCATCAATATCTGGGTGTTGTTTATCTATACAAGGTGTAACGTTAAACACGCAAAACCTCAGACACCCCAAATGATTTTTAATTCAATTAACCAAATTCTGAAAGAAAAAATAAAATAAAAAATTAAAGGTTTTATGTGCCGTTTTAGTTTTACCAAGACTCGTATTTGCATTGAAAAGAACTATTATTATCACGCGTATGAGAAAATTTAAATTGGACGACAACCATTTGTGTTTGTTTACCTTTCTTGGCAGGTTTGCGCACGCGATGGCTTGACTTATTATTAATAAATAGACAGGGCAACATGATTAATGAAGATTTTTTGAAAAATGTGACCTATATTAAAAAGTGGTTCAATTGATTCTGCTCGTTATTCTAATCAAACTATTTTCAGGTTTTGCGTATTTGACGTTACACCTTGTATATGTATGTATTTAAAATGTATTTGTGTATGTATATCAGCTGTCTGACACCCATAGTACAGGGTCTCCCTAGTTTGGGGTCAGGTGGCCATGTGTGAAATGTTCCCACAAATTATTAATATGGACTCGATAAAAATACGAGTAACAAGACGAGTAATTATTAAATATGAGTTAACAGTCGCGGTGACAATGCCGCACAAACAGTTTGACGCAGTGAACACAATACAAATGAACACACGACTTGTTATTGGTTTCAACGGTTCCGACATGGAAATTTGCAACCAACCCCGTGGTCGCCCGAAAACTAAAGTTGACGGTTACGGCCTCTAAGCTACAAGAGCTAGAGTGGGAAGTTTTGTCTTATCCATCATACTCACCCGACCTTGCGCCGACTTCTACTTTTTCCAAAATTTAGACCACTTCTTGACAGGGATTTTATTTTTAATCAATACCTTAGAAACAGTACCTACGTTTGAAGAGTTTGTTGGCTCCCGTACATATGACTTCTTCAACAAGGGCATTGAAAAATGACCACTGCGCTGGCAGAGATGCATCGATAGCATAGGTGCGTATATTTTGATTGATTGAAATAAAAAATATTTATATAAATGACTTTAACTTTCCGTATACTGAACGGCAATTTCATTGGTAAAGACCTAATAATAATACCTATTTTATGTGTGGAATAAAATTGACGTTTGACAGTTTTTATATGAAAAAGCTGCCAAGAATCCAAAAATTATTCACAAGTGGTAGGTATAATAGCATACTAGGTACTTATAAAAGATTGGTGAATTTGGGCCCGAGCAGTAATTTTTAAACAGAGAATTCTATTATTTTTTACATTTACAAACATCTTCCATCAATTTCAGCATGACTGTTGTAGTTTCTTTTATAAGATTATATACAATATACATTTATACTTATAAGTATACTATATATTATATTTAGATTCTAAATATACAAGTAAGCTAAGCTTGTAATTGCAATCGAGCCAGAGTGCAATGACAAGCTTAGCTCATGCGCTCATCCGGCCTTGAGTGACTCGAGGCCGGATTGCAGCCCGATCTGTAGGCGAGAGCGTAATGGACCCGAGAGTGTAGGTAATGATAACTGCTCACGCGTTTTCTCGCACTGGGAATAAATTATCTTATTTTTAGACATACGTGTTCATTATTTCATCAGCCTATCTGCAGCAACAGCGTACGTTTTACCTTATTTTAAACGAAAGTATTTTCCAGAAGAGTAATATTTTTGAAAATACTGTCCTTCTTCAGTTGCATAGAATCAGGTTGGTATCTACTCACTCCAAATGTGTGTAAATATACAAGATAATAAATAATCTTTCCATACCAATATGGGCTGAGATCCCAGTGTCGTCAGATGTAGGTAGGTTCTACGTTCTGATATCATAGCTGAAATTTTGAAAATATAAATACCATTTCAAGATACCTATTTGTAGACTCGATATTACCGAGATAACACGAGAGTTTTAAGGAAATTCGTTTTTTTCTTAATACTATCTGTAACTTCTTTAAAAAATCTGTCATTGATTGGACAGATTTTATTAAGAAGTTATAGACTAAGTAACTGCAAAGGAATTAAAAAAAAACAAAAGAGCAGTCGATTTTTTTTCCAAGGGACTGAACTTAAAAAGTTCTACAAAATTCCGCTCATTATAAATTCCGTTCCAGGCAAAAACCTAATTGCACTCGGCTAGAAGCTTACCTCTTCAGGATTTAAGTTTGTCCCTTGTCTCACATATATCTATATCTCACCGCGCCGCGGCATATAAACCAACCCACCAACCCATCTCAAAAAGGACTAAACAAATAGCGACTATATAGACTGGAAATTGGGACCTCAAGAATTTAGGCATAAACTTGAAACAAATACCTAGATCTTAGAAAATGGTACTAAAATACAGACGTGATTACAGAAGTATGTGCGAGCTGTTCCGCGGGCGCGGAAACCGAGCCCCGGTCGATGAGCTCTGGGTCCGCGTCATGGTGCGAGGGCGATGCGGCTGAAGAGCGTGGCTACGGCTCCGGAGACTCTCTCGCCGAGGATGCCGCCCTGCTCGGCGACGCCGCACAAGCCTCCCAGCCCCGCATGACACGGAACCAGCGACGGGACGTAGCTGTCGATCTCCATCTACTACGACCTGACGTCTGAGACATCTAGGCCGAAGGATATTTCCTTCCTTCACGTTATTGTAAATATACGTCATTCGCACAATATTGACGTGACACAACGCTGTCCATTCACATAATTTCCATTGATAGGTGCTTGTAATGTGAAAATGAGCAATCATAGTATAAGTAAAACGAGTAGATAGTTTATAAGGTGTCTTGTGCAACTCCAATAAATACAATGTATATAACGAGATGATATTGTGATAATCACTTCCACTTGTTTATGTATAATACGAGTTGGTACCGTGATCATCACTTTCACTCGTTTATGTATAAAGACCAAGGACTCTTGACGCGAGCACGTACCTAATATTTACCTACTATTACGCTTACATTGTTTGATTAATTATTGCTTTAAAAAATTACGAGATTTACGAATAAATAAATAGAAAATTTTTACTTTATAAAAATATACCATACCTAAAAGTTAAAATGTACATATTTTTATAATAAGTTGTTTAATAATAATCAAAGATCTATATCTTGTAAAGTTATTTAGGAAATGTTATTCGCAGTTAACGAACACCGGATAAATACACAATCCTAAAAGATAGATAGGTTAGATAATTATTATAAAATGCCTAAAGCTAACAATTTATACCTACTACTACCTAGACATTTTATAAGAGAAAATATCCAGGATTAGGTATGACGTTTGCAAATAATGTATACTTAGTTATGTATCATTAATTATTTTATTGTTTCTGTACGAATAGGTGACTTTAAAGGTAACGTAATTGACAAAGAAACTGTGATAGACATTCAGTTATTCCAGCATGTCGGACAAATCAATAAAATAAAGCTATAAGATGGTACTACACATTTCAATAAGTAGATACATAAAGGTAGGCAAAATCTATATATTGTCTCGGAACATGTAAACCTATCTAACTATTTACTTTATTTATCGCTAAAGTCCTATTCTAGAACCAATTTTGAAATTTTGGACATGTTTCTTAATAAAAGCAGGGTAAACTATTGCCTGTAAATCAAATTAAATAATTGATAAGATTATAAATATTAGTATATATGTATATATTTTAAAACATTCATGTTTAGAACTGCGTATCAGACTATATTAATGTCATGACTGATGCTATTTGCATAATAGGTAATGTCAGCAGAAATCATCATCGGCCTAGTCTGTATTATAGAAAAAGAAATAGGAACTCCGTTATTCTATGCTTAATCGAAGGTTACATCGAAGAACACTTCCACTCTTATCAGACGCGACTTTATCAGTATTTTAATAATGTCATCAGGATACTACTACTTACCGATAAATAAGTATATTGTACTGGAAGTATTCGAAAACACTCGTATTTGTAGGCGAAAAAATTCATCAGTTCGGTAAAATAATAAATACAATGGGACCTACTATTGCCTAACTGTTAGATCCAAAGATTTAAATCGTTGGTTAGATCTATGAATTGTGATATGTTTATGAATTACTTACTTACCTAAGTCAATTTACACTGTATATAAATCAAAATAATGACTATTATTGACAATATACCTACTGTACATATTACTGTGAACATTCAGACATCAACAGCTCAAGTAAAGAAATATACGCGTCAATTTTCACTAAAATAAATACAAAAAAAATACTTATTCTAGACCAATTTAGTTAATTATGAGTTAGTTTTCCACACTAGTCTATTGAAAAATGTCATATGAAATACCTAAACATTTATTATTAAGGTACAAGTCCGAGATGGGCTGCAGACTGCAACCGCAGGCGACACTGCGGCTAGCGGCTGCGCTTGACCGCAGTGCCGCCTGCGGTCGCGGTTGCTTCTATTCCAAGCGCAGCGGCATGCCGCGGCTGCACAATGCATATAACCATGCCAGACAGAATTTCGGACAACGCTATCGATAATTTACTAATGTGTCTTTTGTTAGAAGAGAAAGATGATGACGACGAGTTGTTACTGCAGTCTGCGGTCGCTGCGCGCTGCGGCCGCGCGCAGGTCAGTCGCCGCGGCTTTAGGCCGCAGTGTTGCCGCGCTCGGAATCAATTTCATAGAGATTCATAGAAATCAGTGGTATCGCTTGCAGTTTACAGTCTGCAGCCCATCTCGAACTTGTACCTTTAGTCATAACACTCTCGGCTCCATTAGGCCATGGCCTACGGCTCGGCCAAGCTCGGGTATAAGGACAAACTCAGCTCACGTATATACCTAGCTCACAATCATACTGAACTATTAAATAGTTAAATATGATAAAAGTGAGCTTAGTTATGAAACAAGTGAAGTAATACATATCCGAAATTGTGGTGAATTGCTGAAGTTCTATTACTATTTATAAAAAACATATTAACTAGATCTATGTTTGCGTTTTCACAGTAATATACATAGGCAATTTACAGAAAAATCTTGTTGCCGGGATAAATACCTAAGGCGTGGCCTAACCATACCCTACTTACCTACCTAAATATCCCGAAAATAATCTAGACTTAGAGCACGTACCTACCTACTAACCTTTTGCTAGTCAAATACAATTTTCGAAACCGACTGTATCGTTTTAAATCGACACAAGTAGCAACAAGCAAGCACAAATAAATTCATCACAGACATTTAGAGTTTTCTCTCTTATTTACCTACTCCTTTGAACCAGCTGCTTTTCACTAGTGTTATGTGAGGAAGATGTGTGTGCAAAGGTGCAAAGACGACACGGTTGGCGCAGTGGCTGAGCGATATTGGCTGCTGCGCTGAGGGTCGCTGGTTCGATTCCCGAACGGTACAAATATTTGTATGGCCTATAGGTAATTCTTCCAAGTCTGGCTGTTTGTATATACAAAACCAATACAGGAGAAATTCCTAGTCAACATTTTTTTTTTAATGTAAAGCCATAATTAAGAGCCTCCCTCCTAAATCCTAATACCTATATTAAAACTTCGTACTACCTAGGTAATACCACTAGGCCCGGGTACCAGGGGGCCAAGTCTGCTATTTTTATAATTTCGTCATTCCAACACGATCTCATTGTCATTTTGCTAAAAGTTCGTAATCTGCTAAATTCATATGGTCGATTATTAGTCGGTCAATGGTCTCGTAATAGAATTGTGTTTTAGTGACATTGTCGTATTGTCATTATTATGAAACCCGTTAGTAGAAATCATGATTTGAACATTTATTCATGCCAGATTTCATTTATATATATTTTTATATATTATTTATATGTGTTATAAGCAATCTGAAGTTCGTAAACTTTAGTCAGTCATTAATTTGTCATTATGTACGAGATTAGGTACCATTCTAACGTAAACGCACCTATCAACGAACCCTCAAAATCTGCACCTATCACCGTCCCTTTTGTAAAATCATCATTTTAAAGTTTTGTGTAAGAGTTAGAATAGCAGTTATTTTAGAAAAAAAATTAGATGTTCTAATAGTGCAAGTATCTGTCACATACTTATGTGTGTAAATCAACGAGGCAAAGAGTAATTGGTCAGAGGTCAGCAAACAGTGCACATTTCATAGTGTCCCGCTCCCGTTGACGTAAGTACACTCACTTTTATGTTAAGGCTGCGCCGAGCAAAATAATTTAATGTTTTAAATTATTTTGCTCGGCGCAGCCTTAACATAAAAGTCGTCACTGTTAAAGTGATATAATCAATACTTTTACCATAAATTACCATAAAAAATATGTAATGAATACCACAATGAATGTGTTAACCGATTATAGTTGGCAAAAAATAAGAATACTGTTTAATTTAATAAACAAAAAAGCTTTTTACAAGAAAGACAACCGCCTTCAAAAAGTGAAAAATAACTTTAGCACAGAACACACATTGACTTTAGTTTCGAAATTCAGTGGCTTTGTTCTGTTTGTTGTTTTGTATTGCCACCGACTTCCGAAACTAAAGTCAATGTGTGTTCTGTGCTAAAGTTATTTTTCACTTTTTGAAGGCGGTTGTCTTTTTTGTAAAAAGCTTTTTATTTTCCGCTTTTTAGTACCTCCTTCTCATTCAAATCTATTAAGAAGAGATGGAAAGTTAACTACTACAAAGATTGATGAAACTAAAACGTCGTCTATGTAAAATTTTTGGGTATTTGTTGATTTTTCAAAAAGTGCTGAACCAATTTCGGTAAAATTTATATGGGACCACCCCTGAAGCATACCCTATCTATTAAAAAAATAATTTTCAAAATCGGTTTACGTTTGCCGGAGAAATCGCGTAACAAATCGCGCACATACTTAATGCAAATTTAAGACTTATACGGTTTTCTCATGGATGCCATGGTCAGAACTGGACCAAATAAAAATGGGACCACACGGGAAGCACTACCTTCGAAATAAAAAAAAAAAAAAAAAAAAAAAAAAACAGATAAATTGATAACCTCCTCCTTTTTTGAAGTCGTATGAAAACACGTAAAGTTTTACAAAAATCTTTAAAAAAATCTCGTATTTAGTTGAGTTTTGATAGTAAACTATTTTTTTTTTCACAAACTTGAATTCATATTAATCTATAATATTAATGAAACAATTTTGTAGTTTTTACATTTTCGAAAGGTCGCTTAGTTATTTTTTATTATTAATTTTTGTTTTCATTGACGCGCTGTTTTGAATCATATATACATACGTTGCGTATGATTCAAAACAGCGCGTCATTAAAAACAAAAATTAATAATAAAATAACTAAGCGACCTTTACAAAATGTAAAGACTATAAATTGTAGTAGAAGTCATAATTCTTAAATATTGTGTTTTTGTAGTTGAAATACCATTACTATTGAACATTTATAGCTATTAACACTTCATAATGATACACTTCAATAAAACTCACTTTTAATAAAAAGACAAATTATCTCAATACGTCTACTATTTAATATGGGTCGTTAATTGGAAATACGATTTCCTTTACTAGAACCTATTAGCGATCCATATATTATTTTCTTTGTATAAATTAGTTATTGCGTATACACAGGTAGTAAGTATAAAAGAAATATATTTACCTAACCGAAAAATTGTGATTTTATGATTACTACACGTAAATCTTTCCATATGTTACAGTCAATCAAGTCATTCTACCCGATGGGTCGGTAATAGGAATACAGCCTATTTCCTCTTTTTATTTATTTTTAAAATTATACGTTGTTTCTTGCTGGTTGTTACATGATCAACTTAAAAGAACAATATTTCAAGAACGATTAAACGAACGAAACGAACCATATTACCTAAATCTTGCACATCAATCTGGACTTAGCTTATAATTAAGAGCCTCCCTCCTAAATCCTAATACCTATATTAAAACTTCGTACTACCTAGGTAATACCACTAGGCCCGGGTACCAGGGGGCCAAGTCTGCTATTTTTATAATTTCGTCATTCCAACACGATCTCATTGTCATTTTGCTAAAAGTTCGTAATCTGCTAAATTCATATGGTCGATTATTAGTCGGTCAATGGTCTCGTAATAGAATTGTGTTTTAGTGACATTGTCGTATTGTCATTGTTATGAAACCCGTTAGTAGAAATCATGATTTGAACATTTATTCATGCCAGATTTCATTTATATATATTTTTATATATTATTTATATGTGTTATAAGCAATCTGAAGTTCGTAAACTTTAGTCAGTCATTAATTTGTCATTATGTACGAGATTAGGTACCATTCTAACGTAAACGCACCTATCAACGAACCCTCAAAATCTGCACCTATCACCGTCCCTTTTGTAAAATCGTCATTTTAAAGTTTTGTGTAAGAGTTAGAATAGCAGTTATTTTAGAAAAAAAATTAGATGTTCTAATAGTGCAAGTATCTGTCACATACTTATGTGTGTAAATCAACGAGGCAAAGAGTAATTGGTCAGAGGTCAGCAAACAGTGCACATTTCATAGTGTCCCGCTCCCGTTGACGTAAGTACACTCACTTTTATGTTAAGGCTGCGCCGAGCAAAATAATTTAATGTTTTAAATTATTTTGCTCGGCGCAGCCTTAACATAAAAGTCGTCACTGTTAAAGTGATATAATCAATACTTTTACCATAAATTACCATAAAAAATATGTAATGAATACCACAATGAATGTGTTAACCGATTATAGTTGGCAAAAAATAAGAATACTGTTTAATTTAATAAACAAAAAAGCTTTTTACAAGAAAGACAACCGCCTTCAAAAAGTGAAAAATAACTTTAGCACAGAACACACATTGACTTTAGTTTCGAAATTCAGTGGCTTTGTTCTGTTTGTTGTTTTGTATTGCCACCGACTTCCGAAACTAAAGTCAATGTGTGTTCTGTGCTAAAGTTATTTTTCACTTTTTGAAGGCGGTTGTCTTTTTTGTAAAAAGCTTTTTATTTTCCGCTTTTTAGTACCTCCTTCTCATTCAAATCTATTAAGAAGAGATGGAAAGTTAACTACTACAAAGATTGATGAAACTAAAACGTCGTCTATGTAAAATTTTTGGGTATTTGTTGATTTTTCAAAAAGTGCTGAACCAATTTCGGTAAAATTTATATGGGACCACCCCTGAAGCATACCCTATCTATTAAAAAAATAATTTTCAAAATCGGTTTACGTTTGCCGGAGAAATCGCGTAACAAATCGCGCACATACTTAATGCAAATTTAAGACTTATACGGTTTTCTCATGGATGCCATGGTCAGAACTGGACCAAATAAAAATGGGACCACACGGGAAGCACTACCTTCGAAATAAAAAAAAAAAAAAAAAAAAAAAAAAACAGATAAATTGATAACCTCCTCCTTTTTTGAAGTCGTATGAAAACACGTAAAGTTTTACAAAAATCTTTAAAAAAATCTCGTATTTAGTTGAGTTTTGATAGTAAACTATTTTTTTTTTCACAAACTTGAATTCATATTAATCTATAATATTAATGAAACAATTTTGTAGTTTTTACATTTTCGAAAGGTCGCTTAGTTATTTTTTATTATTAATTTTTGTTTTCATTGACGCGCTGTTTTGAATCATATATACATACGTTGCGTATGATTCAAAACAGCGCGTCATTAAAAACAAAAATTAATAATAAAATAACTAAGCGACCTTTACAAAATGTAAAGACTATAAATTGTAGTAGAAGTCATAATTCTTAAATATTGTGTTTTTGTAGTTGAAATACCATTACTATTGAACATTTATAGCTATTAACACTTCATAATGATACACTTCAATAAAACTCACTTTTAATAAAAAGACAAATTATCTCAATACGTCTACTATTTAATATGGGTCGTTAATTGGAAATACGATTTCCTTTACTAGAACCTATTAGCGATCCATATATTATTTTCTTTGTATAAATTAGTTATTGCGTATACACAGGTAGTAAGTATAAAAGAAATATATTTACCTAACCGAAAAATTGTGATTTTATGATTACTACACGTAAATCTTTCCATATGTTACAGTCAATCAAGTCATTCTACCCGATGGGTCGGTAATAGGAATACAGCCTATTTCCTCTTTTTATTTATTTTTAAAATTATACGTTGTTTCTTGCTGGTTGTTACATGATCAACTTAAAAGAACAATATTTCAAGAACGATTAAACGAACGAAACGAACCATATTACCTAAATCTTGCACATCAATCTGGACTTAGCTTATAATTAAGAGCCTCCCTCCTAAATCCTAATACCTATATTAAAACTTCGTACTACCTAGGTAATACCACTAGGCCCGGGTACCAGGGGGCCAAGTCTGCTATTTTTATAATTTCGTCATTCCAACACGATCTCATTGTCATTTTGCTAAAAGTTCGTAATCTGCTAAATTCATATGGTCGATTATTAGTCGGTCAATGGTCTCGTAATAGAATTGTGTTTTAGTGACATTGTCGTATTGTCATTGTTATGAAACCCGTTAGTAGAAATCATGATTTGAACATTTATTCATGCCAGATTTCATTTATATATATTTTTATATATTATTTATATGTGTTATAAGCAATCTGAAGTTCGTAAACTTTAGTCAGTCATTAATTTGTCATTATGTACGAGATTAGGTACCATTCTAACGTAAACGCACCTATCAACGAACCCTCAAAATCTGCACCTATCACCGTCCCTTTTGTAAAATCGTCATTTTAAAGTTTTGTGTAAGAGTTAGAATAGCAGTTATTTTAGAAAAAAAATTAGATGTTCTAATAGTGCAAGTATCTGTCACATACTTATGTGTGTAAATCAACGAGGCAAAGAGTAATTGGTCAGAGGTCAGCAAACAGTGCACATTTCATAGTGTCCCGCTCCCGTTGACGTAAGTACACTCACTTTTATGTTAAGGCTGCGCCGAGCAAAATAATTTAATGTTTTAAATTATTTTGCTCGGCGCAGCCTTAACATAAAAGTCGTCACTGTTAAAGTGATATAATCAATACTTTTACCATAAATTACCATAAAAAATATGTAATGAATACCACAATGAATGTGTTAACCGATTATAGTTGGCAAAAAATAAGAATACTGTTTAATTTAATAAACAAAAAAGCTTTTTACAAGAAAGACAACCGCCTTCAAAAAGTGAAAAATAACTTTAGCACAGAACACACATTGACTTTAGTTTCGAAATTCAGTGGCTTTGTTCTGTTTGTTGTTTTGTATTGCCACCGACTTCCGAAACTAAAGTCAATGTGTGTTCTGTGCTAAAGTTATTTTTCACTTTTTGAAGGCGGTTGTCTTTTTTGTAAAAAGCTTTTTATTTTCCGCTTTTTAGTACCTCCTTCTCATTCAAATCTATTAAGAAGAGATGGAAAGTTAACTACTACAAAGATTGATGAAACTAAAACGTCGTCTATGTAAAATTTTTGGGTATTTGTTGATTTTTCAAAAAGTGCTGAACCAATTTCGGTAAAATTTATATGGGACCACCCCTGAAGCATACCCTATCTATTAAAAAAAGAATTTTCAAAATCGGTTTACGTTTGCCGGAGAAATCGCGTAACAAATCGCGCACATACTTAATGCAAATTTAAGACTTATACGGTTTTCTCATGGATGCCATGGTCAGAACTGGACCAAATAAAAATGGGACCACACGGGAAGCACTACCTTCGAAATAAAAAAAAAAAAAAAAAAAAAAAAAAAACAGACGAATTGATAACCTCCTCCTTTTTTGAAGTCGTATGAAAACACGTAAAGTTTTACAAAAATCTTTAAAAAAATCTCGTATTTAGTTGAGTTTTGATAGTAAACTATTTTTTTTTTCACAAACTTGAATTCATATTAATCTATAATATTAATGAAACAATTTTGTAGTTTTTACATTTTCGAAAGGTCGCTTAGTTATTTTTTATTATTAATTTTTGTTTTCATTGACGCGCTGTTTTGAATCATATATACATACGTTGCGTATGATTCAAAACAGCGCGTCATTAAAAACAAAAATTAATAATAAAATAACTAAGCGACCTTTACAAAATGTAAAGACTATAAATTGTAGTAGAAGTCATAATTCTTAAATATTGTGTTTTTGTAGTTGAAATACCATTACTATTGAACATTTATAGCTATTAACACTTCATAATGATACACTTCAATAAAACTCACTTTTAATAAAAAGACAAATTATCTCAATACGTCTACTATTTAATATGGGTCGTTAATTGGAAATACGATTTCCTTTACTAGAACCTATTAGCGATCCATATATTATTTTCTTTGTATAAATTAGTTATTGCGTATACACAGGTAGTAAGTATAAAAGAAATATATTTACCTAACCGAAAAATTGTGATTTTATGATTACTACACGTAAATCTTTCCATATGTTACAGTCAATCAAGTCATTCTACCCGATGGGTCGGTAATAGGAATACAGCCTATTTCCTCTTTTTATTTATTTTTAAAATTATACGTTGTTTCTTGCTGGTTGTTACATGATCAACTTAAAAGAACAATATTTCAAGAACGATTAAACGAACGAAACGAGCAATATTACCTAAATCTTGCACATCAATCTGGACTTAGCTTAAACTGGCGGTAATAGGTGCACTTACGTTATATCATTTCTTTCAATGGAGTGTCAGTGGTTGACCATTTGAAAGTCATAATGACGCCATTATATTAGTAGATTACCAAACTTGTCAAAATCAACAATTATGAAATCAGTGATAGACTATTCCGACACTATTGTAATAGCAGACCTGAGGCCCAGGTCAGTGTTCTACTGACACATGCGGTCGACTGTACCTACCTAACAGTTTTCTTTGAAAACTAAATAATAGACCTAAAAGGAATCAAGGCGCGGACACTGATGGTGCTGATCCACGCATCATGTCCGTAGACGGACGCTGTGAGTTATTTAGTCATCTCTTAACTGCCATGGTTTTTATCGTGATTTTTCTATGTTTTGTATTGCTCTTTACCTACATTGTTTTCACTTCAAGAAGAAACAAGAATAATGTAACCAGTATTTTGTAAAAACTTGATTTAAAAGAGTGTCCGTGGAGTTTCTTGCTCGTTCTTCTCCATAGAGACCAACCTACGTTTTGGAACTAGCAACTAGCTTCAACCTTCTGACTAACTAACCGGCACCTTAACAATTTAAAAGTGCCTGTACTTAAATTGTTTAATTGAAATAAATGCTTTGACACACAATTTTTTTTTAACTAGCTTTTGCCCGCGACTTCGTCCGCGTGAATATCGGTTATCGCGGATGCAGACGAAGTCGCGGATTAAAAAGTAGCCTATATCCTTTCCCAGGGTTAAAGCTATCATCATACCCAATTTTATCAAAATCGGTTCAGCCGTTTCATCGTGAAAGCGTTACTATCGCATTTATAATATTAGTATGGAAGTACCTATGGATAATACAAAATGGGTAACGAGATGAAACGAAAACCTGTTATTTTCATTTCGAAATATTTTAATTACCTACCTATACGGAGTTTTAAAAAAAAAAGGTGAGTATATCAATCTACTCCTGGTAATGTATTCTCCACATTGGAAACTATTTGAAAGCCTCTAAATGAACTCTTTTTTCGTACAAATGAATGTATGGATCTTGCGGATTGAACGACATTGGCCAAGTCCGAAATTCATCAAATCGGCAATTCATCAAATTTAATATTGGTGAAAGCTGTAGTTCGTCAAATCGTATATTTGTCCAATTACGAAATTTGCCAAATACGCTATTGGTCAAGTCCATGTAAAGTCGATGAAAACATGCGTTTTGAATTCACATTACTTACTTGTAGAAAATTACTAGGTTCCTATTTACATCATTAAAATGTAGTAAATAGTAATTGAGTATTCTGAGGTTTAATTTGTTTCGATTGTTACCTCCTTTGAACCTGTAAGAGTAGGATCTAGGCGGAAAATGCTGTGTAAATAGAGTAGCATCACAGATATAGATAGACCCTAGATAACGCAAGTATCAAGATCTGTATGAAAACCAAGCGTGCCATTTTTTGACTACCTATTATGACGTCACAATGTTTTGTTTTTCTTAAATTTGGTATTACCAGGTATTAAAGAGGGTATTAGATTAAATTAATTACGCATAACTAATATTAATCACAAAATGACTTACCGATGGAGAATTGTTTTACTTGCGATTTTTGTACGTAAGCTAGGCACGAAACTAGGCACGCGAAGTAGTTGCTTTTGCGGTATCCAGGTCTATCTATATCTGTAAATAGCATAATATGCCGTCATTTTTTTTCTTGTCAATTGTGACATTTCATCACTTGTAAATGACAACAATTTTCGTGTCTTCGGTTTGGTTAAACATCGATATAAATACTTAGTCTGGCCATAAATACTGTTACAATTAAAAATAAGAAAGATATTACATTTGAATTTGGAATCTATCATTTTTCGATTGTTCATTGAGTTTTCTAATTTTGGCGCCAATACATTGTACAATATTTTGCGATATTAAAATGGAGTGGGGTGAGAAAGAGAACCGAATCGCTGTGATTGCATTACACAAAGTTGGTATGGAGCCAAATGCAATTTTTAAAACTCTCCATACGCTTGGTATTAGTCAAATGTTTGTGTACCGGGCTATTAATAGGTACAATGAGACCTCCTCTGTTTGTGACAGAAAAAGATCTGGCCGTCCACGTAGTGTTCGTACGAAAAAGGTGGTCAAAGCAGTAAGGGAAAGAATTCGAAGAAATCCTGTCCGAAAGCAAAAGATTTTATCTCGGGAGATGAAGATAGCACCCAGAACCATGTCTCGTATTTTAAAAGATGACTTAGGACTTGCAGCCTATAAGAGACGCACTGGTCATTTTTTAACTGATAATTTAAAAAGAATAGGGTGGTAAAATCGAAACAACTACTGAAGCGGTATGCAAAGGGAGGTCACAGAAAAATTTTGTTTACGGATGAGAAAATCTTATCAATTGAGCAACATTTCAACAAACAAAATTACCGTATTTATGCTCAAAGCTCTAAAGAAGCTTCTCAATTAGTCGACAGAGTGCAACGTGGGCATTATCCGACTTCAGTGATGGTTTGGTGGGGTGTTAGCTATGAAGGAGTGACTGAGCCATATTTAAATTGTGAAACAGGTATCAAAACATCGGCACAAGTGTATCAAGATACCATTCTTGAGAAGGTTGTTAAGCCCCTTAACAACACCATGTTCAATAACCAAGTATGGTCCTTCCAACAAGACTCGGCGCCGGGTCATAAAGCTCGGTCCACGCAGTCTTGGTTGGAAGTGAACGTTTCGGACTTCATGATAGCTAAAGACTGGCCGTCGTCTAGTCCCGATCTTAATCCGCTGGATTATGATTAATGGTCGGGTCCATATTGGCTCACCTAAAGTTCTTTACCCGAAATTGTACTTCCTAAGGATTTGTAATCCGAATGATCACTCTTCCTAAAATTATTCATCCTAAAGTTTTCATTTCATACTATTTGTAGTGCTACCGGCGATGTTCATAACACTCATGTTTCCGAAAATTATATATACGATATTTTAATAAGAAAACACAAATAGTACAGATCGCCGTCATTACGGCCTGCCTCACCGCCCGCCGAGGCCCGCCGCAACGACCCCGTTACGCCGTACGTCCCCTCCCCGACCCTTACTCGAGCCAGCCCGCGCCGCTGAGCCTGTAGCTTTAAAGTCGTCCCTAAATAATGAAAATCCGATTCAGCCTGTCCCTTTGCTACCGGGGGTTATAAGGTACCCCCTAAGGGTACCTCCCTTAGGGGGTACCTTATACAGTGTGCTAGGGTAGACGCTTCATCCTTAAAACCAGTGGTTTGGTTTCATTTATAGATCGCAAAATCATGAAAATCAGCAACTTTTTTTTTGTATAAGAAAATCTACATTTGACCTGAAGAGCATGTCACCCTTTAAAGAAAGTGCAACCAACTTACGTTATCACGGGAGGAAGCGCGTGTCCCAAGGGCCGCCGACGCGATGGGTCGCGACCAAAGAGTACAATATATATACAGAGAGTCGCGACTCTAGTTAAGGCACAATACACAATTACACATATGACATAACCTGTGATGCATCTTTCCCGACACGCAAAAATACTACTTCAGGTACCTACGGTTAAGCACAAAGTACCTAAGGTTGCGGCGAATTGTAAAGTAAATTTGAATTTAATTGTAACAGCAAAGAAAATTAACAAAAAGAAAAAGCAAATGTGTAGGTATTCTTGGCGTAATTAAAAAGTTCACCACAATTTTATGTACCTACAGTTCAATTAAAAATAATAAATAAACACATAATAAATAAACAATCCACTGACAGTCGCTGTTCTGTCAGTCGTTGCCATCGCGATATTTAGACTTCCTTTATAGTTATCTCTTTGATTTAGACACATTTTTGGTTGAAGCACCAGCCAGACTCACTGTCACTGATTAAAAGAGGCTTTATCCTTGTAGCCTGTATTCCCGTTTGAATTATTATTTTCTTATTTTGTTTCGATCCTAGCCGATTACGAATAGCGCAATGTTTAAAAATAAAAATTAATTCATGTTTATGTTCGTTTAATGTTTTAAATCTCAGATTATAAAACAATAGGCAGATAGACAGTGTGGAACACTGAGAGTGAAGTCACCAAAGCAAATACAATTTCAAAAAACGAATACAATCTTGAGTTAGTACAGCACGAAGCGCCGCATCGTTAGTACATCACTCGTTCGTTCCAATATTTTTGAGATTTGTTCCCAAAAACAAAATATAATATAAATATACATATAATAATAATATGTGGGGACATTTTCACACACGGCCATCTGACCCCAAACTAGGGAGACCCTGTACTATGGGTGTCAGACAGCTGATATACATACACAAACACATTTTTTTTTGTAAATACATACATATATAGATAAACAACACCCAGACACAAGGCAAACACAAATGCTCATCACACAAATGTTTACCCTGGGCGGGAATCGAACCCGCAACACGCTGCGCAGCAGTCGATCGCTCAGTCACTGCGCCAACCGTGTCGTCGAAAAAGAAAGAAGGCTATATATAATTTTCTTTGGCCGGCTACTTTAGTTATTGGTCCATTTTGTCAGATGTCCTTTGTTTCTGTCCACAATTTTAGCTGCTGCTTTTACAGTTACTTTTATCCCTAACTGTTACTGCTCATTAATCTGATGTGAAAGTTAAAGTAATAATAAATAATAATAATAATAAAATCATTTATTTTCAGGTAACAAAGACCCATAGAAAAATACCTTAACTTAAGTATACATATAACAAATTGTGTTAGTAAATAAAACTTAAAACTATGTTAGTATCACTTAGTTGCACTAAGTCCTTGCACGTTCCGGTGGCACTTGGCCGCGAAAGCGGCGGAATACCACATCCTGTGGCCAAAAGCTTTCATCCAACACCTGATGCAGGTAGCATGTTGGTATGCGCACCACAAACGCCTTAAGGGGCTATTTAACGACTTTTACAGATTTTAAACTGACAATCACGTCAAAATGTGCAGTGTAAATGATTTGAAAAAAATATATGTTAAACTAGAACATTCTCTTAATCATTTAGTAAGAGAATATTTTTGATTAAGTTCATATTAAATAGTTTAATTAACTCGTGAAGTTGTGTCTAACGCGGACAAAACATTGACAATCACACAAAATCTACCAGGTATAATGTAACGAAACTTACACTATCTTACAAACAATTTTATTATCTATCTTTTAGTATACGCCTTTTTTTTAATTTTGAAAGAATACTACTTTTATTTAATTTTTTCAACTAAACTTTAAGAGTTTTGTACGCAGAATTGATGCAGAACGGACGCTAATATGAACTTAAATATTCACTTTCTATATGATTAAGAGAATGTTCTAGTTTAACATATTATATTTTTTTCAAATCATTTACACAGCACATTTTGACGTGATAGTCAGTTTATAATCTGTAAAAGTCGTTTAATAGCCCCTTAAAGTTGACGTTGCGATGCGACTCCAGCAACTGCACTCTCGGCGCGTACTTCAGCCTTTGGCGTACGTACTTCACGATGTCTTCCACGTCAGTGGTGTAGTGGAGACGGGAAATATACACCGGGGTAATTGTCATGATGTAGATTTTGTTTGAACCGTATGGTAGATTTTGTTGATTTTGTACAAATACGTCATTGAAGTGCCAGCAAGAGATTTAATATTCGTAAAGATATTTTTTTATGAGACGAGGCTGATTTTCTATTCCGATACAGAATTCCAAAGGAAACTTAAAAAAAAAATAATAATAATAATTAATTAAGTATAAATCAATAAATAAAAATTAAAAAAGACATACAAAATAAAAGTAAAATAAATAAATAAATTAATACATTTGATTAATCAATAAAAATAAATTAATAAAAATCAAAATATTTTTATGATATATTATATATGTCGGATCGTCAGGTGCGATCGCGGAGGAGTGCCGAGCGGTATAGTACATCGTCAGGACTATAGGCGTTCTCATTATCCCATTAGGGATAAACAAGACCTGTAAAAACAATTACACACTATTAGTAAAGAAAACACAATACAAATGGTAATCAGTAACAGGAATAAAGTAAGTTAAAGGTACAGCAACAATACAGTTAATCGAACAGACCATTAAGGTCCCACAGTTCGTACAGTGGCCAAGCCACCCAATGATAAACGAACAAACCCTTAAGGTTTACAGTTCGTACAGCAGCCTAAGCCACCCAATGATAAACGAACAAACCCTTAAGGTTTACAGTTCGTACAGCAGCCTAAGCCACCCAATGATAAACGAACAAACCCTTAAGGTTTATAGTTCGTACAGTAGCATAAGCCACCCAAATACAAAGTGTATCGCTCGCTAGCAGCAAGCCTATACAGCTATGTGAATATACAGCAGCGCTGTACCAGGTAAACCGACAGTATTGTCGGGAGCAGGAACTCTTTACTGAGTCGAATCCGAGGATCGACTGCCATACTTTTTTTTTTTTTTTTTTTTTTTCGGATTGGCATCTCGCAGGTCAACCTAGGAGGTTGTCGGCTGCTTAACCGGACTTTCCTGTGGTGCCTTAAAAATTATTATTTTTAGGGCCTCCAGCCAGGGCATAAAAGCTTACAAACTAAGCGACTACACGCTAAGGGCACCCCCTGTGGGGTACGAGCCTCGGCTTAGGGCGTCGCTGGGAGAGGACAGCAAAGGGACAGGCTGGATCGGATTTCCATTATTTAGGGACGAATTTAAAACTACAGGCTCAGCGGCGCGGGCTGGCACGAGCAAGGGTCGGGGAGGGGACGTACGGGGTCGTCGCGGCGGGCCTCGGCGGCGAGGACGGAATGACGGCGGTCTGTGTCTGTGTTTCTTAACTGCACTGGTGGCCTTATTGCTCTCCTGGAGGAGAGTAATAGCATCGTCAGGGTCGGTCAGAGTATGTCTCGGTCGTCGAGTCTTACTAATACGGGAGGGAGTGTACCGGGCGGCCGATACGATTAACGGGTTAGAGTGCTTCTCAGCAGTGTCGAAGAAGCGCTTGGCGGAGCGTTTCATGAACTGCTGGATGGTAGGTATTTTTAGATCGAGATGGAGGTTCTCGTTGCGAAGGTAAAAAGGGGCTCCTGTGATTCTTCGCAAGAAACGGTTTTGGACGCCATACTTACGGAGTGCACGCTCTTTTATAAGGCGATGCCCCCACCTTGCAACCTCTCCATACAAGTCTGTCCATGCGCACGGAAGTGCGTCACGCGTTTACTTGATACAAAACACTAAAATGTGCTGAATCTAATAAGATCTGTAATTAAATAACACAATAATAATTGTCATGAATAAACAATAGTGATTTCATAAAGTAATTCGTTTTACATTCAAAGTAACGTGTCAACAATTGTTTTGAATAAAACCATCGTTAACAATTATCGAAATAAAGTAACCACAAATCAGTGTGCATACACTGAGTACTCAATAAATCATGTTTCGAATTAATAGACAATAATTGATAGTAAAAAATTGTGTAAATTCTCTTTAAATTGTGGTGCTGCCATGTATAAAAAAAGCTCCACAAGATTTTTGGGGAAATTACGATGCTCCCCACGGTTTTTGAAGAAATTACGACGTTTATGTGATGGCAACTCATTTGATTTTTAATTTAGCTGTAATTCAGATGAAGAAACACATGTCATCGTAGTATCAGTGTAGGTAATCAGTAAAAGTCAATACTTTTACTGATTAGCTACTTTCGTTGTTGATGAAGAACTCGATTCGGTACGGAATCGAATCGAATGATTGTGAATAAGCCAGGCTGGTTCACATGGTCATATTTCCTCAAGTTAAAGATACAATACAACTAACAAAAGAAATGCCATTAAAGAAAAACTCTTTTTCTAAAATGATGTGTTCCAATAAAATGACACAATATCTAGTAGTACGCCTGTCATTGTCATCTGTGTTTTTCTTTAACAAATAAGTAAAGCACATATTTTATTAGTATCCATATCAATTTATAGATCCAGTAATGGAAGAAGAAGAATTCCTTGAAATACTAGAACCGCTATCTCGGTTACCATCTGTTCGTTCGCTTGAACCCATAGTAGTATGTAAATGTCTTACATCTGCTGCGTCATCTCAAGAAATAATTTCAGAACGAAAAAAAAATATCTACTCTGCAGTATCTCGCACAGAAACTTATTTGCTTGAGCGTCGTATTCCTGAGCTTATCAGATATCTTCTTACCAAAATATTATCAACAGACTTGAAAAATAATGTTGCTGATTATACGGCGAATCTTTTAGATCAATGTATGATATTTCGTGCGGGTCTCGGAGTTGCTCCGGTATTGTACGAACAAAGGTAAAGGAAAACCATTGGTACAGTACTTGTACAGTATTATTAGTCTCTTTTTGGTAGCAGCATATTCTGGAGAGAGCATTCCCTGGCGCGAAAGCGAAGCACGCTTCAAGGTCTCGGACCTCGGAAACCCATTTCACTAGACTCTTTAGCGTGTTCTCTACACTTCTATGTACCAAATGCTTCTTGCGAGCCCGCATAAAATCGATGTAACTCAATTTGTTATTTAAAAAAAAAAGAACGTTTTTCGGTGCCGACCGAACACGCCGATGCTGGTGATGTCGTCAAATGCTGGTGCGACCGCGGAGCGTGAATAGGTGTGGAAGGTTGCATAAAAATTTCATACAAAAAATTTAAATGCACTCTCTCACTCACTACAACTCGTAGACAGGGCTACGAGAGAGACATAGTAAAACAGGTATAGCCTGTTTTGCTTTGATTGAGTGAGTGTCCCTCGTTCACACAATCAAAACACAAAGTAAAAAATAATAATAACAGTAGGAAAAGTATTCAATTATATTAGGAATATAAATAATGATAATGTACCTAATTGTATTTTTATTTTGTTGTCTAGACATTTAGAAGCAGTTGTCAAAAGTTTTGATCCAGGTCAACGAGGATGGCTTACCGCCGGACAAGTCCGCAGAGCATTTACTACGCTAGGCCTCGCTCCACCGAGGATTTTAGGAGAAAAGATTGCAAACGATGAAGTATTGAATCATTTACGAATTACACAAGAGCAAGAACTATTTGAGTTGTTGTGTGCTGGAGTACCTGGATTCGAAAGGGAAGAAAGAACTCCAGGAAATTCAAGCACCCCCACTTATTAGTTTTTAGAGACCTTTTTTTATTAGTCTATGCTATCCCCCTGCTGGGCAAAGGTCTCCCCAATTCCTCGCTTGATTCTCCGCATACGCGTCCAGGTCAAAGTCAAAGTCGAATTAGAATTTCTTTTTTTTTTTTTATTAGTATTTCAATTAGACCATTAAAGGCACTTTTGAACGTCGTCTAGCTACCTCTTTCTAGGCCGTCCTCGGCAGCGGCAGCGCTGTCCATTGTCAGACATTCATTGCATAGAGACTTCCTCAGCAGTCAGCGAGCGTGAGGCGGACGTGACCCGTCCAGTCCCATTAAAACCTGGTAGCCTTTTTGCCTATATCCTGCATATATCATATTATATTTAATTACTTACTTGTATTTTATTAACTTTCCTATTGATCTCGTGGTCGCAAGCCACGGCACTCAGGTTTCCCACGTTGGGTCAAAGTATTATTGGGTTTATCCATTAGAAATTTCTCAGTAGCGAATTTTGGAATTCACAAGCCACTGCAACACAGCACTGCAGCACTATTCCCAAACCACTGCAACTTCTGGAAGCTAGAATCAAGCAGTTTTTATACACCCTCGTAGGTATCTTGGAAAGCACGTAAGGCTGTTGGTCCTGCGCCTGATCTCCCGCGATCGTGTCGGATTACCGTCCCATCGGGCAGTGAGAGAAAAGGGATGGCACCTGTGATTGCGCACAAATTTGTGCACTATATATCTCCTGACTTCCTGCATGCTTGGCAAGTTTCCATTGAGATTGGCCGCACCGTGATCAAAATACGGTCTTGAAAATATTAGATAATATTGTATATTTTTTAATTTTAATATCTATGTAAGTTGGTACCTACTTATTTACAAAATTTTATAAGTATTCCTTTCCACAATAAATTAATTTTAACACACTTGCTCGTAAATTGAGTCTTATTGCATTAGTTTTAGGGTTTTACGAAGCGGTTTCGGAGGAGCTCGTAACTCGTACCTAACCTGTGATTAAAATAAGCCTTTGAAGAGAAATAGAATGGAGTTACATGAATATCAAATTGAAAGACAAAGTGAAAAGTTCACTGATAAGGGAAAGGACAAAGGCGAAAGATGCGGTGAAACTGGTCTTAACACTGAAATGGAAATGGGCAGGTCCTACTCAGAGAGCTATGGACAAAAGATGGTCATAAATAATTACAAATAGTATCCAATGTACAAAAAAAGAAGGAAGGGTAGACCCTTTAAAATATGGAGAGACATCATTGTCCAAATAGCCGGAAACTTATGGCCCAGACGGGCAAAGGATCGAGAGGTCCTTCCCCGTAGTCAAACTATTTTGTCAAACTGATTTGACTACAAGAATTAACTTTCCCCGTGGTCAAACTTTATAGATATTGCAACTTTTTAGCACGCTGTATGTATGCAGTTTAAATGTAGGTACAGTCAAAGATACAATTAAAATGTCAAATGTCGAGGGTCTATCACTATTGGTCAGATGTACTAAATTATTAGCGCCGTTTTCTCATGAACCGACTCAGATAAGGCTCGGCGCAAACGAGCCACCTATTACTGCCGCTGCTGCAAATTTGTGACGATGGCGACAGCCACTAGTGTTCGGAGGCCTAGTTTGAGACAGAATTTTTGAAGTGAAACGGCTTGTCCGTTGAAGTTTCACTTCTACTATGTGTCCCAGCACACAATTAGTTCTTTTTTATTTCCTAGGTGTTCTATTGGTATAAGTAGAACAAACTATAGAACAGATGATAACGACTCAAGAGAGGGTGGGAGGGGCGCGACAGTGGTGAAGAGTCGCGGACACTGCTGTATCGTGCGGCCGCCAACGGCCACACGTGTGCGGCGTGCGGCGAGTCTACAAGCAAAATCGTGGGAGCTGCTTATCGCTGTTCATTGGAGGCTATGTACGGTAGCTCGTTTTTTTCTTTAAACAATCTTTTATAACGGTACGAATTGATTTTTGAGATACAGAAATTTCAGCAGCTATCTCTCCCAGACTAAAACGACGATTTTCAGTCACCATTCCTTTTATTATAGCGATGTTAGTTTAGTGAAAGACGTTGATGGCCGACCAGATCGAGGCAAATCTTACATCATATCTCGACCACATTGCATTATACCACTCATACGCACGTGTTTTTGATAAAGTCGATTCACTGAAAGCCTTATGTAACATTTACAGTGCTTCTGCACACGAATTTCTATTTGTAATGCAACATTTGAGACGAATTATTTGTTCGATATTTTTAACTATAGTAAAAATCGCAAAACACAGTTGACATGAACCGACAAAATGGTGCACTGTGAACAAACAGAATGACCAGTGACGATTGAACTCCGCGTGAGTAAAGAGGACTGTAGGTCTATTCTGTTACTATCTCCCTCGGTGAACACCTAGGTGAAGTGAGCTGTCTTCCGTCCATCTGCTTTGTCAATTCCTAGCATCGGGACGGATGACAGCTCACTTTACCTAGGTGTTCACCGAGGGAGATTGTAACAGAATAGCACTGCAGTTGTGCCAACTTAGCGTCAAAAAGAATTTAGACAATCCTTTTAAATGAGCTTTTTAAATTATTCATTCCCGGTCAGTGAACGGAAATAAAACATGTTTTATTCCCGTTCACTGTTCCCGGTACCTACTTTCTTGACAGAATGTATGAAAGTAACTAATGTAGATCAGTCTCCTGGTATCCACAGCCGGAAGCGTATGCTGCCGAACTTAAACCGTCCTGCGAGAGATGTTAAATGACATTGTAGCCTTGAGTGGAGCACGATCCCCAGGAAAACAGTTTGATCAACGAATTCCAGCTTCTCATTATTGAATACTAAGTATGTCACAGTCACTACTTTTGACATTTGGTAAAGTAAATCTGATGCACTTAGTTTTTTTTCTCATTTAATACTAAATTATTAGCCGTGAACCAATTTTGGACCTGCTGTAAGGCGCCGCCGTGTGGTGCCGGCCGCGAATACCCGTGGGTGTCGTAAAAAGCGACAGAGGGGCATTGACCAGAGGATGGGCAGCAGCGTCCTTCTGAGTACCATAACACCTACTGCGATCGCCAACATGCATCGGTCAAGCATGGCGATTACTGCTAAACCCCCCCTTGGGGAGACCTAAGCCCAGCAGTGGGCGTCTAAAGGTTGAGATGATGATGATGATGATGAGTAAGGCGCTATATACGTGGTCGAGATTCTGGGCCCGACTTGGCAGCGGTGCCTCCGTTGTTTTTCCACTGAGATTTACCATTCAGTTCGATTTTTCCATTGAGAATTCGTAAAATGATAAAAACCCAGTTGTTTTTTGGATGTGAAACTGAAAACTGCGACTATTGAGTATTGCGAAAGAGTGATTCCCAAGCAACTTTTGTAAAGTGTTTGTATTTTTTTGGGCCCTATTTCTCAAAACTTATTATAATACTAGCTTCTGCCCGCGACTTCGTACGCGGATCCTGTTGCTTATGCCAGCGACAACGGGGTCGGCAAAATCGAAGATCTGAAACGTCTGATGTCGAATTCTAAGAGCCCGGGGACGGGAAAACAACGAGATGCGCGAGATGATTCGAGACTGTAAAAAAGTACAATTTTGAATCATACCTCCGATGGCGGAATATGTGGCGTAGTCAATCATAGGAGTATATGTAAATGAACTCCGTTCCTTATCAACCCAAGGAAGATCGCCATGACCTACGGCTATATCTTGAGACACATCCGATTCTTTAGATGATATCGACATTCTGTTCAGAGAATGTCGAAGTCGATAGTACATTTACCGAGGAAGGCTATAGGCCAATGTGAAGCTGGGTCAGGTCGCTAGTGTATGATAATCTCGATCAGCAGTTAGTCGTGCATCACGTTCATCATTCGGTTCAAAAGACCTGTTAGTAGATGTGCGAATACGCTGAGAACTCAAGCGTGATTCTGTATCGGTAAACGTTTCCGATTCGCGAGACAATGCATGTCGCTCACGATCAGCGGACAGTCGCGCATCACGTTCCGCAGCAGATGCGTAGATACGCTGAGAACTCAAGCGCAATTCTCTATCCGTGAACGTCTCCGACTCGCGAGACAATGTATGACGTTCACGATCAGCGGTCATTTGCGCATCATACTCTTCACTGGTCTCTAGAGACCTGGATGTAGATGCGTAAATACGCCGAGAACGCAGGCGTGCTTAGCGATCTGAAGAGGTTTCCACGGAGCGAGATGCAGCCTGATGTTCTCGAACAGCATCAAGTCTCTCCTGACGCTCTTCGGTAGATTCTTGGGATCTTATGATCCTCAATCTTTTAGCTCCTTTGGAACATTGGGAAAGATTTTACCTCTTTCTAGGCATGGTTATAGTTTTATTGTAAAGATACCTGATCAATTAAAATCTAAGTGACTGCTCCCCTGCGTTACCGGGTAGGCTACCGAGTCACGAAGATAAATGGAAAAGGAAATTAAACACCCAAATAACATAAGCCCGAAGGCATATTTATTCGATAAAATAAAAAAATAAATGGGAATTTTGGCCAGTAGAGTCAAATTTTCAATGATATACCATCGTCATCAAAAACCAGTCCTAAACTGTTACCGCCTTCACCGCGTGGAGGTACTCCCAGCTTATGTTATTTTATAAGATACAGTGAAATTAGTGATAGCTTTGATTTTCACATCAGATGTTTCTGATTTTCGATTTTTATAAGTCAACAGGAAATGCCCATCAGACCGAATAACTTTTGCTAAGACGTCATTCCTATATGTGTCATGGTGTAGCTGGGCTCTTGGAGTTCCACATCAGGTGTTCCAGATCTTCAAATTTATTCTCTCAGCAGAAAATGCTCATCACGTGGAACAATTTTTGCTATGGTACCATTTTTGTATCTCTTATAGTTTAGCTGGTCTGTTGCGGTTCTGCATCAGGTGTTCAAGTTTCTAAGATAAATTATAGCCTATATGTTGCCCAGACTTAATACCTATACAACAAATGAAAAATCATTCAAATCCGCCCAGTAGTTCCGAAGATTAGCGTGTACAAACAAACAGACAGAATTTTTTTTTGGATTCGTGCTCTACTTCTGTTCCTAAACTCCCCTCAATTATTATTTTTTTAATATATTCAATGTACAGACACAGTTTTGTTACTGTTTTATTATATTAGAATAGATAGACTAGCTGTTGCCCGCGACTTCGTCCGCGTGGGTATGAAGATATGAAGTTTAATGATGTTTAGCTCTCATATTTAACACCAGTGTGGATCAAGGAGTCTTTCCGGATTTGATGAAACACAGTAAAGTCGTACCATTGCACAAAGCCGGTGATAGTAAAGAACCCAACAATTATAGGCCTGTGTCGATTCTGCCAGTTCTCAGTAAGGTGTTTGAAAGGTTAATGCTCAATCAAATGTTACGTCACTTCAATAAAAATTCCATTTTTCACGAACATCAGTACGGTTTCACCAAAGGACGTTGTACAACTGACGCCGGTGTCACCCTAATAAAGAACATTTTTAACGCCTGGGAGGAAGCACGAGATGCCATTGGAATCTTTTGCGACCTCTCAAAGGCTTTCGATTGCGTTGACCATGAGACACTTTTGCTGAAACTGGAGCACTACGGAATTACTAAAACATCCCTTGATTTGCTTAGATCATATCTGAAGGACAGACAGGTTAAAGTCCAGGTTAACGGCGTAAACTCATTGGGGTCTGAAATGACTATGGGCGTTCCTCAAGGATCGATATTAGGTCCATTTCTATTTTTAGTTTATATAAATGATTTACCCCAATTACTTCAAAACCAACCGAAGATAGTGTTATTTGCAGATGATACATCATTAATTTTTAAAATAGACAGATGTTCTCAAAATCTTGACGAAGTGAATAACTCTATACTTCAGGTCCAAAATTGGTTCAGGGTAAATAATTTGGTACTAAATGAAAATAAAACCAAATGTATTAGATTTACTTTACCAAATGTTAGAAGTAGCAAATGTGATCTTATATTGAATGGAGAAAAACTGGAATTTGTTAATCACACGGTTTTCCTGGGGATCACGCTAGTGATGTTACCGCAAGACTACTTCGACGAGATATTAAGATTCCAACTCGGTACAAAAGAAACTGCAAGCGAAGCTGCAACACGTGTCTGGAGCATGATAGAGCGTATCCCTCGCACTGAAATGTCAGAAGATGTCATCGCAGGGTTTGTGGCTTCTGTGCTATGCCAAAAAGATGCTATTATACGACGAGAGCTGCAATCTTGTAATGTATCTACCAGAGCTCAGTTGTTACGGGTTCTCAATGGTATTTCATTGAAACGAAAATACGAAGGACAAGAGAGTAACGAGACCGAAGTGAAAAGAAGCCGCTATAATGAACCACGCTTCACTGGAACGTGTCATCGGTGTGGTATATCAGGTCATCGTGCAGTGGAGTGTCGCAAACGCCGCGAAGAGCCTGTTGCTAGAGCAACTGCGAAGACAGCTGAGCAGCCTATGAAGACGCAAGTTCAGCCGCGTCCTGTCACTTGTTATGTTTGCGGTCAACAAGGGCATGTCGCATCAGCGTGTCCAGACCGCAAAGGGAGCGATGGGCAACCGGCCGTCAAGGGGGTCCACCTGTGCGAGCGGAGGCCGGCAACCGGCACCCTCACCACACCCACGGGTGAGTTCGTTTCTTTTCTTTTCGATAGTGGTTCCGCCTGTTCATTGGTGACTTCCGGCTGGGCTAGCAGGCTACCGGGTACAATATTTAACGAACTTGTATATCTCACGGGTATTGGAGATAATAATGTCGTGAAGTGTGACTCACAGATACTTAGCCCCATCAATGTTGAAGGCATTCAATTAGATGTATTGTTTCATGTAGTTCCTAACGCTGCTATTAGTGAATCGGTTATATTAGGCAGGGATATTTTAGACAAATGTGTTAATGTCGAAATTAGTAACGAGCGCATTCATTTTTCGTTACGTAGGGATATTGGCATTGTAGAGAAATCGAATCAATATGATTTTGCTAACATTGATACAGATTTACAAGGTGAGCATAGGGTAGCCCTCATTAGGATATTACAAAAATACCGCGAATTCTGCATAGAAGGCATACCGGTACGTCGCGTCTCCACAGGTTTCATGCGAATAGAGGTAATTGACCCAAATAAAACTGTTCAGCGGCGTCCTTATAGGCTGTCACCGGCAGAAAAGGAGATAGTTAGGGACAAAATTAGACATCTTTTAGAAGCAGGAGTCATTCGCGAGAGCACGTCACCCTTTGCCAGTCCGATACTACTCGTTAAAAAGAAAGACAACTCTGATAGAATGTGCGTTGACTATCGCGAGCTTAATGCTAATACCCGGCCAGAACATTACCCGTTACCAATAATTGATGAGCAGATAGATCGTCTTCATGGTGCTTGTTATTTTTCGTCATTGGACATGGCATCAGGCTATCACCAGATTCGAATAGACCCAGAGGGCGACAGCATAGCTCGTACGGCTTTTGTGACCCCCGATGGGCAATATGAGTTCCTTGCCATGCCCTTTGGCTTAAGAAATGCAGCGTCGGTGTATCAAAGGTGTATTAACAAAGCTCTAGGTTCGCTTAAGGATACGGTGGCATTGGCTTATATGGATGACGTCCTTTGTTACTCTGAAGACGTCACGAGCGGTCTTGAGCGTTTAGACCTTACACTTAAAGCTCTATCCGAAGCGGGTTTTTCTTTAAACATTCATAAATGTAAATTCATGAAAAACGAAGTAGATTTCCTAGGTTATGTCATTAAATCAGGTCAAGTAACTCCCAACCCTAGGAAGGTACAAGCACTGACAGGCATACCCGCCCCGCGAACAGCCAGTCAAGTTCGTCAATTTTTAGGTCTCGCATCTTATTTTAGGCGTTTCATTCCAAATTATACCCGCTTAGTATGTCCTTTATATCCCCTAACGAAACTGAAAGGTCCTATAACTTGGACGAGCCAGCATAGTGAGATCCATAAAACCATAGTCAGCATATTGACATCAGAGCCTGTATTGACGATCTTTGACCCCAAGTCTCCAGTAGAGCTTCATACAGACGCCAGTTCAGAGGGGTATGGTGCAATACTAATTCAGCGACGTAATAATCTGCCCCATGTGATATCCTATTTTAGCCGTCGGACAGCCGAAACTGAATCTCGATACCATTCCTATGAACTTGAAACCTTGGCGGTGGTCCGAGCAGTTGAACATTTCAGACATTATCTGTATGGACAGCACTTCACAGTTTTCACGGACTGTAATTCTCTTAAGGCGTCAAAGTCTAAAACCGATCTTACACCTCGAGTCCATCGATGGTGGGCCTTCCTCCAGGCATATGACTTTGACATTGTCCATAAGCAAGGAAGTAGCATGGGGCATGCCGACTTTCTCTCCAGAAATCCACTCGACGAACCTACTACAAACTATCCCGATACCAATCTGTCCAAGAGAAACAAGTCTGTCCAATTCGTTGAACTTCATCAGGGTTGGTTGACAGTTGAACAAAAGAGAGATAGCGAAGTACAGGACCTAATTAACAAGCACAACAACAAAGATCTTCCTGAAGCCGTTGCCCATACCTACGATGTTCGAAAGGGGATACTTTATAGGAAAATTGAGCGTCACAAAAGTAGCTATTGGCTCCCCGTTGTACCGCGCTCACTCACTTGGACTTTAATCAACCACATCCATACAGAGATTAAGCACCTTGGGGCTGAAAAGACGCTAGACAAACTATACGAGCAGTATTGGTTCCCACAAATGTCAAAGTTAGTGCGCAAATTTGTAGACTCTTGTATAGTGTGCAAAGCTTCGAAGGGACCGTCGGGTGCTACCCAGATAAGACTTCATCCGATTCCTAAAGTGTCCACTCCATGGCATACCATACATATCGATATCACAGGTAAACTCAGTGGAAAAAGCGATCGCAAAGAATATTCATCGGTAATTATCGATTCCTTCACTAAATATGTTCTCCTTGAATATACCCCCTCGCTAGATTCAGCAAGCGCAATTAAAGCTCTAAAAAAAGCGGTTTGCCTTTTCGGAGCACCTAAACGCATCATAGCTGACCAAGGGAGATGCTATATTAGCGCTGAGTTTAGAGACTTTTGTAGGGACCATTGCATAGACCTTCATCTGATCGCAACAGGATCTAGTAGAGCAAACGGCCAGGTAGAACGCGTAATGCGCACCCTAAAAAGCATTCTCACCATAATTGAGAACGACCCGAACAAAACTTGGCGAGATGAACTTCTAGATGTACAGTTAGCTTTAAATAGTACCCGGTCTAGAGTAACTGGATATTCACCTACAGAACTAATGTTTGGGATAAAAGCCAAATCGTTAGGTATGTCCAAAATTGCATTAGGTTCCGAACCCGAACCCCGATCAGACTTAGACACAATCAGATGTAACGCCTCTGTCAGCATTGCGAAAGCAGCTACAGCAGAAATAGAACGGTTCAATCGAGGCAAGGCAGTCGTGAAGCCATTCTCTATAGGAGAGTATGTTTTTATAAGAAACAACGAGTGCAATCAGACAAAACTTCACAAAAAATTCAAAGGGCCATTTTTAATTACTAAGGTCTTAGAAAATGATAGGTATGAGCTGAAAAACATTGATGGGTCTAATCGAACTTACAAATATGCTCACGAAAATCTGCGTTTAGTACCCGGGGGTCATGACGGTCTAGTAGAGATAGCTACCTCGTTAATTAATAATGATGAGGAGGATGCCGAGACGGCGGGGCGGAGCCAGATCGATAGGGCACCAACATCAGGTGATGATAGTGACACAATATCGGTGTCCAGTGGTCGTACTGAAACCGCAAGCTCAGTAACCCTCTCAGCATCAGAGTGTGAGGAACTTTAAGGTTAGTAATGTTAGTTTTATGAGAATTAATTATTTTAGACTGTCTAAGATGTCGACATATGAATTGACAGGTAGAGAGCCAGTTGTCCGGTCCATGTTGTCATATGAGATGGCGACTGGTCGAAGGGACGCTGTCACTCTGAGTTATGTGTAGTCATGTGAGATGACAGATACAGAGCCAGTTGTCCGGTCCACGTTGTCATATGAGATGGTGACTGGTCGAAGGGACGCTGTCACTCTCTGAGCTAGGTGTCGTCATATGAGATGATGACTAGTCGAGGGCTAGGTTGTCCGGTCCAAGTCATCATAAGAGATGATGGCTGGTCGAAGGGACGCCAAAGCCAGTGTTAGTTTGCATGAGGTCAAACGTAATCGTCTTGCGTACACGTGTGCTAGTATATGGGCCCCTAAATGTTCTATGATAAGGACAGTGAACCTAGCATGTCAGGATAGGACGAGCGAAATGACAATGATAATCCCAGCGGGTTTTATTTTCCTATTGTTACAGAGTAACTCAACGCCAAGTGAAAAGGAGCAGCACGAGGACGTGCTAATGTCAGTCTGGCCGTGACGGCGCGTTTGATTATTTGAAGATTATTAAGAGTGAATCTCAACCGGATATGACAAACGTCATCTGTCAAAGTTATCGGTTGTCATTCACTCTGACGCAACACCAAGAGCTAGTGTGGGGAGAGCGAACGGCGCGACAGTCCAGTTGGAATCGGCGCGGCAATCCGTTCGCATCTCGAATAGGTGCTACGTTTTTGGTGGAGCGTCTAGTGATTCAGTGTTCCTAATAATTTTGTAATAAGGTCCTGATTATATTTTGTGCGAAATACGTCGTTTAATTCTCCTAGCCCGATAACCCACATGTTAGTGAAATTGACTATGGATCCGAATGATATTGTGGAACATCCTGACGTCCCTTTATCAGAAGTGGGATACGAAGGGCTTTCACAAGGAGAAGATAGCAGTGCGTATGTGGCATCATCGCATAATTTACTACGCAACATGGAAGCCTTATTATCTCGCCTCTTGAAGACGCCGCAGCCCAACGAAGATACAAACCGCATGACAATACAACTAGTGCGGTTTGACCCAGATGAAAAAGACGCGGACATAGAAGGTTGGTGCAGGATAACGGAAATAGTAGTGAAGAGTAGGAAACTAGTTGGTGCGGAACTTTTGCTAGCGCTTACACACGCTTTGAGAGGACGGGCAGCCACGTGTTTGACCAAATTGCAAACTTCACAATTAACATGGCTGCAAATAAAGGAATTACTCCTAGCAAAATTTGGAAAACCGATGTTACCGCAAGACTACTTCGACGAGATATTAAGATTCCAACTCGGTACAAAAGAAACTGCAAGCGAAGCTGCAACACGTGTCTGGAGCATGATAGAGCGTATCCCTCGCACTGAAATGTCAGAAGATGTCATCGCAGGGTTTGTGGCTTCTGTGCTATGCCAAAAAGATGCTATTATACGACGAGAGCTGCAATCTTGTAATGTATCTACCAGAGCTCAGTTGTTACGGGTTCTCAATGGTATTTCATTGAAACGAAAATACGAAGGACAAGAGAGTAACGAGACCGAAGTGAAAAGAAGCCGCTATAATGAACCACGCTTCACTGGAACGTGTCATCGGTGTGGTATATCAGGTCATCGTGCAGTGGAGTGTCGCAAACGCCGCGAAGAGCCTGTTGCTAGAGCAACTGCGAAGACAGCTGAGCAGCCTATGAAGACGCAAGTTCAGCCGCGTCCTGTCACTTGTTATGTTTGCGGTCAACAAGGGCATGTCGCATCAGCGTGTCCAGACCGCAAAGGGAGCGATGGGTAAAGTCAGACATAAACATACATAGACAGTAAAGTCGTACCATTGCACAAAGCCGGTGATAGTAAAGAACCCAACAATTATAGGCCTGTGTCGATTCTGCCAGTTCTCAGTAAGGTGTTTGAAAGGTTAATGCTCAATCAAATGTTACGTCACTTCAATAAAAATTCCATCTTTCACGAACATCAGTACGGTTTCACCAAAGGACGTTGTACAACTGACGCCGGTGTCACCCTAATAAAGAACATTTTTAACGCCTGGGAGGAAGCACGAGATGCCATTGGAATCTTTTGTGACCTCTCAAAGGCTTTCGATTGCGTTGACCATGAGACACTTTTGCTGAAACTGGAGCACTACGGAATTACTAAAACATCCCTTGATTTGCTTAGATCATATCTGAAGGACAGACAGGTTAAAGTCCAGGTTAACGGCGTAAACTCATTGGGGTCTGAAATGACTATGGGCGTTCCTCAAGGATCGATATTAGGTCCATTTCTATTTTTAGTTTATATAAATGATTTACCCCAATTACTTCAAAACCAACCGAAGATAGTGTTATTTGCAGATGATACATCATTAATTTTTAAAATAGACAGATGTTCTCAAAATCTTGACGAAGTGAATAACTCTATACTTCAGGTCCAAAATTGGTTCAGGGTAAATAATTTGGTACTAAATGAAAATAAAACCAAATGTATTAGATTTACTTTACCAAATGTTAGAAGTAGCAAATGTGATCTTATATTGAATGGAGAAAAACTGGAATTTGTTAATCACACGGTTTTCCTGGGGATCACGCTAGACGAGAAGTTACAATGGGGACCACATATAAAATCTCTTGCGGGACGGCTAAGCTCAGCCGCTTACGCTGTTAGAAAGATAAGACAGTTAACAGACGTCGAAACCGCTCGTTTGGTCTATTTTAGCTACTTTCACAGTATTATGTCGTATGGCATTTTACTGTGGGGTCGGGTTGCTGACATTGAATCCATTTTTATTTTACAAAAGAGAGCTGTCAGAGCCATTTATAATCTACGTCGCTGCGAATCTCTTAGACAACTGTTTAAAAAGATTAATATTATGACAGTGCCCTGTCAATTTATTTATGAAAATATTATGTATGTAAGAAAAAACATACATCTTTTTGATAAATTAAGTGATCGACATAATTTTAATACTAGAAATAAAGATAAAATAGCTCAACCATTTTTTAGATTATCTAAAGTACACACATCTTTTATGGGGTACTCTGTTAAAGGTTACAATAAAATACCTTGTGATATATTTAAACTAAATGAAACAAAATTTAAAAGATACATTAAAGGTAGACTTTGTAAACAGGCATACTATAAGTTAGAGGAATATATCCAAGATAAGAATGCTTGGGAACATGCTGGTCCGGCTCCATAGTGTCATGTATACACGGTTTTGTAATGTACCCACATTAGTACTTATTACGGTTTCACATAATAAACGCACGCCAGTTCGCAATTGACCGTGTTTCATTCCATACATTACATTGGCGCAGTCGGTTTTACTTAAGTTTATTTCTTCGTGACGAGTGTGACGACAATTCAATCATGCCCATTGGAAAAATTGAGCAATTTGAGATTGGATCTCACAACTGGGACGCTTATTGTAGGCGCGTTAAACAATTTATAACGTTAAACGCCATTCCGAATGAGCTCCACGTGGCTACTTTAGTGACTCATGTTGGTGTTACGTGTTACGAGTTAATGTGCGATTTGTGTGCGCCTGAATTGCCGGAGGAAAAAACATTTGAAGAACTCGAGTGTATTCTCAAAGATCATCTAGAACCGAAACGATCAGAAATTGCGGAACGTCATGTGTTTCGGCAACGGAAGCAAAGGGAGGGGGAGTCTATCAACGAATATCTGCAGAGTTTAAAGCACCTTGCTAAGACATGCAATTTCGGAAATACTCTTGAAATCAATCTAAGGGATCAGTTCGTGTCAGGGCTTTACCAAGAGGATATGAGATCCAGGCTTTTTGCCGAACGAGAACTGGATTATAAGCGAGCTCTCGAGCTCGCCTTGGCATTGGAAGCGGCGGAACGGCATGCGGCAACGGCGGCGTCCGGCGCATCCACCAGCCGAGAGGTCGTGAGCAGCGAGGGACTGCATCGCGTAGCGGCGCCAGCGCGGGCGGGGGCCAGGCGCAGGCCCGCCGCCGCAGCCGCTGCGCCCGCGCACCCACAGCAGGCGGCAGCGTGCGTGCGCTGCGGCAAGGTCGGCCATGCACCGGCGAGGTGCAGGTTTAAGGCGTATAATTGTGATCAGTGCGGTGAGAAAGGACACTTGAAGATAGTGTGTCGTAAGTACAAAAATGATAATACAGTGGATGTGAAAAATGCTAAAGGTCAGTTATTTTTTAATAATTCTGATTCTGACACTGAATTTTATTTTTTTCATTTTGGGGACAATAGTGATTGTGATGAACCATATCATATTGATTTAACAGTAGAAAAACAGGTTATTACTTTTGAAGTAGATACTGGTAGTAAAATTTCGGCCATTTCAAAGCTTTGTTATGAGCAATTATTTAAAAATATCAAATTAAACAAAAAATGTTTAAAGTTAAATTCTTATGTTGGTGATGTTATTCAGCCTATTGGTTACATAACTGTTAACGTTCAGTATCGATCATTATATCAAAAATTAGATTTGTTTGTTTTTGAAAATGGAGGCCCACCTTTGCTGGGTCGGACTTGGATTAGATGTTTACGTGTAAATATTATGCAATGTCATAGTATTAAGCAAGATGATTGTGTTACATCTTTACTTAGACAGTTCCCTGCAGTGTTTGCGGATGGTTTAGGTACTTATAAAACTCCTTTGCAATTACATCTCGCAGATACGACTCCAATTTTTGTAAAAGCTCGCCCGTTACCTTTGGCTCTGCGCGACCCTGTAGCACGTGAGCTTGAACGTTTACAGAAGGAAAATGTAATTTATAGAGTTGAACGATCCGATTATGGAACTCCTATTGTACCTGTAGTAAAAAAAAATGGTACCATCCGCATATGTGGCGATTACAGAATAACTATAAACCCGCGCCTAAAAGATTTTCATTATCCCCTGCCTCGTATTGAGGACATTTTTGCAACTCTTGCGGGGGGTGAACAGTATTCCAAACTTGATCTATCACATGCTTATCAACAATTGACACTTACTGAAGATTCACAACCAATGACAGCGATCACCACTCATGTCGGAACATTCGTTTATAAGCGGGTACCTTTTGGCATTAAATGCATTCCGGAAAATTTCCAAAAACTCATTGAAGAAACTCTTAGTGGATTACCGTCTACTGTAGTATTTCAAGATGACGTCTGTTGTACCGGTAAAAATAAAGAAGAACATTTCAATAATTTAAGGGCAGTGTTGTCTAGATTTAAAGATGCGGGTTTGCGTGTCAATTGGTCTAAGTGTGAGTTTTTTAAAGATAGCGTAACGTACCTAGGGTATCGTATTGATAAACATGGATTACACACCGATGATCAAAAAGTCGAAGCTATTGTTGCTGCACCTAGACCTAAAGATGTGACACAATTGAAAAGTTTTTTAGGCTTAGTCAATTTTTATGCCAAGTTTTGTGTAAATATTAGTAGCGTGTTAAAACCATTATATGATTTGCTAAAGAAAAACGTCAAATGGCAATGGAATAAAGAATGTGAATTCGCGTTCAATAAAATAAAACAAATTTTAAGCAGTGGACCGATATTAGCGCATTATGATGCGACGTTGCCGCTCATCCTTTCAGTGGATAGTAGTGCGTACGGGCTGGGCGCAGTGCTCGCGCACCGATACCCGGACGGCTCCGAGCGGCCTGTCAGCTGTGCATCACGTACGCTTAACGCTGCCGAGTCCAACTACTCACAATTGGACAAAGAAGCGTTAGCCATTATTTTCGGTGTGACGCGGCATCACCAGTATTTATATGGTAGACATTTTTATTTACGAAGCGACCATCGTGCACTTAGCTATATATTTGGTAAAAATAAAGGCATACCTCAAACAGCAGCCAGTCGACTGCAAAGATATGCCGTTCGATTAGCCGCATATGATTTTGACATCGAATTTGTACCGTCAAAGAATAATTGCTTTGCCGACGCTTTATCTCGCTTGCCTTTAAAGTGTACGGTTAAAGAAAGCCGAGATGACTTTTTCGATAGTAGTTACCTCAATTTTGTGAAAGAAAAATTGCCAGTAACTTTTGAAGAAGTAAGAACGGAAACAACAAAAGATAGTCATTTGAACAAGATAATAGGTTACGTTAAATTCGGTTGGCCCAATCGAACAGACAATAATCGGGATAAAATCTATTATTCAAAAAGAGAAAATTTATTTGTAGAACACGGGTGTTTAGTTTGGGGTTACCGGGTAGTAATTCCTGCTAACCTTCGCACTATAGTCTTAAATGAATTGCATAGTGGACACATTGGGGTCGTTAAGATGAAGCAAGTAGCTCGTAATTATTTATGGTGGGAGGGTTTGGACGCGGACATTGAGCGAATTTGTCGCGAATGTGCCGCCTGCGGCTCTCAAAGGGATAATCCTGCACCGGCACCTCTTCACACATGGTCGTGGCCTTCGGAACCATGGACTCGTTTAAATGTAGATTTTTTAGGACCGTATCGTAATAAATATTACTTCATCATACTAGACGCGCATTCTAAGTGGTTAGAAGTTGAATGTTTACCTAGTACTTCAGCATCAACTGTCATAGCTAGCTTACGTAAAATATTTGCTAGGTTTGGATTGCCAAAAAGCATAGTCAGTGACAATGGGCCACCTTTTTCTTCAGCAGAATATCTGTCATACTTAAATAAAAACGGGATTAGACGGGTTTTAGTAGCACCTTACCATCCGTCAAGTAATGGTGCCGCTGAGAACGCGGTCCGCCAAGTTAAACAAGTACTCAAAAAGGCAACTGTTGCAAATGAGGACTACAATGCCGCATTGTGTAAATTCTTGTTTTCATACAGGAATACTGAACATTCAACAACACAAAAAGAGCCTGCGGTTGCTCTGTTAGGTCACCGCTTACGTGGTAGGTTAGATCTGCTGCGGCCTTGTACCGAAGATTTGGTTCGCGACAGGCAAGCTGAACAAGAGACTAGGCACGGTGGCGTAATGCGTGAAGCAGCGTCCGGTGACTCTGTGTTAGTTAGAAACTATACTGGCGGTAGTCCTCATAAGTGGAAAGAAGGTATCGTTGTGAATAGAACAGGTCCTCTATCTTACAAAGTCAAGACATTAGACGACGGTCGTATTCATAAACGTCACGTAGATCAAATTATTAACAAAACCACCAAAAGGCAGTCTAGACAGTCCTGGTCAGGTATTAATTTAAATGAAACACAGGTGCAGGAAAACACTGGTCAGGGTCACAGTAAAAGTATTTATGAGAATGACGTTGATTTATGGTCCACTCCAACTAAAGATTTTTCTACACATGACAAAGGTGGATCCCCACCACAGCTGTGTGAGACAGGGCACGATGATGTCAGCAAGGCCGGGACGTCCGGAGCCGCAAGCCATAGCATCGAACAGCCACAGCCTGACGTAAATATGCCCGATCTAAGTACTACTACTGATGTTGCTCATAGTCGAGAACGCCGACAACGGACGTATAGTCCACATAAAATGATTTTACGACCACGTGTAAACAGAAACCTTAAATAATAACTCAACTAACTATACAAAGATTATATGATGGTTTATTTACTAGTGCGTGAACAAGTTTGTATTTACCAAAAAGTGTCATGTTTCTTTACGCATGTTTTTCACACATTGATTGATTTATGGATTAAAAATATTTTAACAGTATAATTAGAACTAGCATGAAATAATTTAAGTACACAACTCAAAAGAAATAAGTCTACGAGCATAACACTATTTTGTTGTATGATAGTAAAAAGTTCATTATTGATCTTAGCATAGTTTACTTCATACTTAATTAGATATTTTGTAATTTTATTAAAGTTCTTGTATTATAATAAGATCGGTAAAAGTAATTATAATAAATAGAATAAGTAGGTAATAAGATGTATTTGTTACTTTTAAGGGGAGAAAAATGTCATGTATACACGGTTTTGTAATGTACCCACATTAGTACTTATTACGGTTTCACATAATAAACGCACGCCAGTTCGCAATTGACCGTGTTTCATTCCATACATTACACATAGGACATAATTTAGTATAGACAAAATCAATTGATTGCTAATTCAAATGACTAAATCTAATACTACATATAATATAGGTACATACTATTCTTTATTGTACTTAATAGATTACTCTGGCTCACACACTATTCATTGTTTGTTGGAATAGAAGAAGTAATCGTCTACTGTATTATTAATTGTAAATATGTGAACACTGTGTGTCTATGTTCATAACTTAGCTGTCATTTTCTTAACTTGTGATACTTTGTACATACCATAATATAGTGATTTTTATACAAGATACATCGTATTCACATAACATAATCATTCTTGTAAATGAAAATATTGTAAACACCCTTTTTTAAAAGAGTATGTATGGAGTTTCTTGCCCATTCTTCTCCATACGAAACTACCATTTGGAATGGGCAACTAGATTCAAATTTTACAATATGACGTTCAAAAGTGCCTTTTAATGGTCTAATTGAAATAAATGATTTGACTTTGACTTTGACTTTGTTTAACGCAAACTATTTTTATATTTCAGTCAACAGAAAATGCCTATTTTAAGGCACCAATTTGTAAAACCTACAAACTACCATATTTACAGTTTTATTTTCAGGCTGCAGTTTATTTCAATTCAAAAGATGGCATTTGTGATTGTGATACAGTGGTCTTCTTCGTTTCGAATTGATGGTTGTGTTCTTTTTAGGGTTCCGTACTTCAAAAGGAAAAAACGGAACCCTTATAGGATCACTTTGTTGTGCGTCTGTCTGTCTGTCTGTCAAGAATTTTTATCTCGGGAACGCGTGGAGGTATCGAGTTGAAATTAAAACCATATACTTAAGTCTACGGTCCCTTGGTGCTATAAAAAAATCAACCATCTATGTTAACGTGAAAATATAGAGAATAACGTTTATGTCGCAAAAAACGCATTTATAATATTAAGCAGATTAAAGTATGGATAGTAGGTATGGATTAGTATAGAAGTATGGATATGTACCTACTAATATGTAGGTACTATATGAACCCTCGGTGGGCGAGTCCGACTCGCACTTGTCCGGTTTTTTTTTTTAGTTAGACTCATAATATCCGTGGTTAGACTGCTTGGGTCCATTATAGGTAGCTACATTAATCGCAGCATTAGTATTTTTAATGTCCTGTAAGGTGCAGGTGACAGGTCGTAAGTGGACCACGGTCTGGTCAGGAGCACCGCACTCACACATGGGTATCGGTGGGATCTATAATCCCAAATTCTGGTATATTGTGTTTGCTGCGGCCTACTTGGGAGCACAGTCTATTGAGCGCTTTCCATTTAGGCTACTGCAAATCACTTCAGAGTGCCAGGTGTTCCTGGGTTGAACGAAGTTCAGTGGCGGTGGGTGATGTTCACACAGCTTTCGTCTGATCGTACGTGGTCGGACCTGGATGGCCTGTATGCTGTGGAGAAAACTTTTCCGACTCTTAAGTCTACCCGGAACTGTTGTATGTTTGTAGAGGGGATGGATAGTAAAGATTTTTAATGTGAGCATTCGTAAATTAAATCTATACTTTTATAGAAAACGATGGTAAATGTGGGATAAATAAAGATGTGTAAACTGTTATCTGGAATTTGGTAATTAATATGGTGATATGTGAATACCAGGTTCAACGTACATACTATAAGATATTTTTAACCGCGGAAAATCGTCACAGTGGTACCCAGGGGAAAATACAAAGAAATGTTTGAGTTATAACTTGATGAAACTAATAAGCTACGTAAATGTTATTGTATAAATCTCAGCGTAATCGGTGTACATACAGAAAAACCAATCGAATAGAGAACCTCCTCCTTTTTGAAGTCGGTTAAAAAGAAAATATTAATCGTTTGAATTTTATTTAGTTGTATTTTCGATTTTGTTGTATTCTAAGTCATCAATAAATGTTTGTTAAACACAGAGTTAGATACCTAATATTCCTTTGAATTGGCTCTGTCGTAAAATCTGTTTCTACCTGACATGTCATAACTATATTCTGTCTCTCTACCAATTTTCAGATACAAAAAGCCAAGGATTTCTTTATAAACTTGCGAGAGCCCTAAGTCCAGGCTGTCACAAATCTCTTTCTCTCTTTCTTTCTCCTACTCATAAACTCTAGACTTGCTAAAGGAGGATGGCGAGGCTGGACCCACGTAATTTAAAAATTAACGGAGCACCGTGCTCGGACTAGTTTATACTAATTATAGTAACAAGTTTATAAGAGTTCTATATAAAAAATATTGAGTTACTAGAGAATGGGAATTAAAAGTTATTCATGATTTTAGTTTATTAAAAAATAAGTATCGTGCAGTTTCCGAACGCAATGTTTTTTACGAATTACATTGATACATTCCAATCTACACTACTGATTTACCCTCTTAAAATACTTAAGTACGTTTTCGCTTGGCAGATTTCCTTTTTATTTTACTTACATCTTGTTAAATAAACCAATAACGTAAAAAACGAAACATAAATACTGTTATAAACAGTCCGTAAAAATAATATAAATTATTTTAACAGTAATGAAAACATGGAACGTAAAAATGGAACGTCAGTGTCGAATTGTCATGTCATTTGATGTCATTGTCAATTCATTCCATTGTTTGTGTTTAACAGCTAACGTGGGTGGGATTCTAATACTATTTTTGCGATTTTGTGGATTCTTGACAATTTGGCTTTACCTTTAGACTGACGACCGACTTGCAAGTGATTTGGAATTTCTCAACGGTTAAAATGCGTTGTGTTAATAATTGAGAATTGCTCGCTTACCGAGACATCGTTTGTCTGATGAACGTGATCAAATAGTTGAAAGAGTACAGAAATGGGTGTACCCGCGTGATGTAAGTATATTCATGTACTAATTTGTTTAATTTCATGAACACAAATCATACAAATATAAAATAAATGGAGCAAGCAAAAGTAGAGATTTCGTATACAAATATGTAGTTTCGTATATAATACTCTTATCATAATTATGCTCTTCCTGCTCGTCTTGCAGTATTGGGCAACACAGGAGCATCTCTTAATCTTCTGAATATAATAACAACCTTAAGTATTTTATAATACTGCAGATTACGGTCAGTGGGTCGTCTTAGGTACTGCTTGTGGTGCACAATATTAATAACATTTTAAAATAAAATACTGCACCGGTATCAGGACCCACGCTACCAATGGTAAGGGCTCCAGAGAGCAGAAGCTCCTAACAATGTTGTATGACTAGGTGTACCACTGATGAAGTACAACTTCGCAGGCCAAGTCAAGATACTTGATTAGAAGAATATTACTATTTTTGTATAACCACACTGCTAGCATAATAACCTGATGGATAGAGTTTTTGGATAGTCTGTTCTTTAATCTACTCAGTATGGGTACCTGTACCACACATGCTTTGGCAGCATTGAATGTGGTAGTCACTTTCTTAACTCGGAAGCAAAACATGATTATAACTTAGCTTGTAAACATTTTTTGTGTATCCTTAACCATAGTAATAATATTTTTAGGTAACTGGAGACAACTATATTTGTCACTCATGTTGGGAGTTGATAAATAATAACCCAAATGATAGTCCTGAACATGAGACCCAACCACAACCTGGCCTTCGTGATGTATGTGCTGGATGTGGCAGATAGATTTTGAGAATCAGGAGCAGGCTAGTTGTCCGACCAGAGATGTCTGAAAGGGAAACCCGAATAAGAGACATTGTATCGGAATGGATAAGGCCCCGCCAGGTTGGTAATGAAAACAATTTATATAGGGTTACTGGTAAGCCTAAGGTAAGGTTACTGTCAAGGTCTCATCACAAGTGGGCTTTTTGGATGCCAACCTTACCAGTAACCCTATAAACATTTAATATTACAAATAATGATATGAAATCCTAATATATGATTATTTTTGGCAACATTTTACTTTTATTGTTTCAGTTGACCTTAAATGAGGACATATGTGTGCCATGCTATTTACGGGCACAGAGAGTGGTGGACAGTTCTTATAGAAGTTCTGCTGTAGTTTCACCTTCTGCAATCAGTCAACCAACATCTTCTCAACAGACAGAGCAAACGGTGGAAGTTGAAGAGGTTGGTCCATCAACATTTGGAAATCCATTAGTGGAAACATCTACTGAACAAATATTGCCCACAAGAAGAATATCTGACACTGCAGAGGGTGAAGAGGCTAGTCCATCCACCTCAAGACGTCCATTACAGGAAACTTCTGCTGAACATATTATATTGCCCACGTTGAGAAGAGCGGCTGATACAGCACGGCGCTGCTTGTTTTTGGAGTGCAATGATGCTGAAAAGCGACATATACCTACCTGATGGGCTCAGAAAACGAATTATAAAGGATTTTAATTTCTATATTCCTAGCAATGCTAGAATTTGCAATTTCCACCTAGGTAACTATTTATTTGGCAACCACCCATTTATTCTAAGTGCCCGAATTAAATCTAGGCATATAGGTCTAGACTAGATAGGAGGCTGGAGGGACGAAATGCCATATTAGGATACTATTGTTATTGCCCCGTGGGAACATGGACAGTGGGCTGTTGCTCTCATGTTATGAGCATATTGTGGTAGATGGGCTATGCCAGACACCAGAGGTATGTCGCTGCACCAGCAACCTTCTTAGATAATCTTTTAATGAGATAAATCAATACTTACATACTAAAAAAAAAATATCCAAGATTCACAACAATTGTATGTCTTCAATATTTTATAAGTCATTATAAAGTAAATAAAAGCGATTTCTTTAAAATATATTTTTATTTATTTAACAAACCTCTAGTTTCAAGCAGAGCAAATATGCTTATTTATATTATATTCTAGGAATCTAGGAGATCTAACAACTGGACTCCTTATCTAGTCATATTGTGTACCTTTACCACTTTAAAAAGTTATTACTATTTTATGAACCTTTTCGTAACGAGGGTTGATTTCTGTAAACCTAGCCAAACCCCTGAGCAGCATAGATTGTGTGAAAGATGATAGGTATGGTAGGTAGTAAGGGGGTGAATGCTAAGATGATGGCTTGTAGAGATGTAGATATGGAAGAGGACATACTGTGCCGATGGATTGGAAAGAGCAATAGGATGATGCTAAACTACATGTTAGCTAGGTTTAACCTGACCACAATCTAGTTTCTGGACAAGTAATGGGAGGACACCCTAGAAAAATCCAATGAAAATATTAATGATGTCCTTAAAAAAGTCAGGCGCAACGCGCGGACGTATGTTCGTGGATGAAGTAAAAAAAGTAGATACCTACCTATTACGAATCGTAGCAGATGGCGTTCTGTAGTTTCTACCTACCCTCACGGGATATAGGTGTGAATTTAAGTAAATATGTATGAATAAGCCATTCTACTACTGAATAATAGGCCAATAAGTACATGCCCAAAGTACTTTAAGAATATTTTAGGTTATAATCTTCTAACGTTCATATCTTTTTTCTCCCATCTTCTATAACTTACTTCCCATTTGCTTTTTGGTTAGTCTTATGTCGTTCTTTAACAATTCATAAGTTTCTATAATGTATGCTACTCCTAACACTGGGTCCCACAATACATGTAGTCTCGCCATTCTCCTTTGAGGTCGGTAGTTCAACAATGCCTAAATCAAAACTTTCATACAAATTTGCAAGAGCATTAGACTTCCTTAATCCGTCCCTGTCGCCAAATCCGTTCTTAGCGGACGACTACTACTTATTACCTACCTCTCTGCCGAATTTCAAGTTTGTAGCGCACAAAATGAAGTACTTTCATACAAACTTGCGAGAGTCATTAGACGTCCTTAATCCGGCCCTGTCGCAAAATCCTAACTATGTACTACCTCCATGCCAAATTTCATCTTAATATGTCAAGCGGTTTTTGATATTTCGTGATGAATGAGTGAATGACCTTTCGCTTTTATATATATACTACCTATATAGATTAGTCTATGAACGAATATTTTTCAAGTTTACTAGTGTGCGTTTCTCGAAGCTACGGTAGGTGAAAAATATTAGCTACTAGTTGCCAACTAATAATATTGGTAGAAATTACCTGAGTAAACTCTTTCTTAGAAAAATGTGTAATCAAATACTCTTGTAAATTACACTGGTAAACCTATTAGTCTCAGCAGGCTTGTAAAAAGATTTGCCAAAATTATTAGACAAAATTTGGTCAGTGGGTCGGGTCGTCTTAGGGGCTTACCTTTTTTTTTTATTCGTGTGTTCCGATTCGGACACTTCCGCTTATCCTTCCACTTTTTCGTTTATCCTGCGTCGATAAAACGTTTGAGAAACCCCCAAACAGAATGTGTTTTGCTTGTATAACACTTCTCAAAACCATTAGCTTTAGATCCATACTTGAATTTAATTTGCAAACAACTGTGAACTACAAACAATCCACTTTAACTGCCAATGTGCAAACCACAGACGTGTAAGGGCGCCTTCAAATTAGTCGCGCGCCAGTAGCACAGATTAACTAATAGGTAGTAAGGTAGTTCCTTTGGAACAGATACTTCACTCCATAGAAAAAGATAGATACCTAACGCTAACGCTATAACTGCCTACAAAAATATTACAGCCGCTCGGCCGCGCTAAAACGTACCTTACGCACACGCTCGAGAGTATCTACTACGTCGTCTGCCGTGGTGTGGGGCGATCCTTGCATCAAATTACACAACGCTAGGGCTGTCTATGATTATGAAATGATTACACAAAAGGTTGTGAGTACCTATGTTTTGAAAAATAATAAGTAAAATGTCTAATCAAATCAATACCTACGTATAATTACGTACTATAAAACTTTCTTGTTATAGAAGAACCAAAGTAAAGTAGTAAATATAATCTATATCTAAAACAAATACAAAATATTTACCTTTCCTCCTCCATAAGTAATTTAAAAAAGGATAAACTTTTGTTGGTTGTTTTATTTTGACAGCCGTCTACACTGCAATATGCACGATTAGCCATTATTAAAGCTGCGGTTGCAGTATCGTAAGGAACTATTAGTTAAACGTCTATATCGGAAAAAAGTTTTGTGGAGTATACGTACACTTGAGCGAGCGCGTGGCAACCCGACTGGATTTTGGGGTTAGGGGGCAACTCGTCCAACTTCGAAACTCGGACCTGGGACCAGTTCCACCTTTTGTAATTTGATAATAGGCAACTGGGCCCACGTTACTTTAGGTATTGGGACGATTGCACTACTGAATATTCTCTAGGGGTTTATTGGTCCCAATAAAGTGATATTGGCTGTAGCAAAGGGAAATAATACATAACTGAAGGTTAGTTGATCTCATTCGTTTTATGTAATCACACTAATCATGACCTATTTGTTATTCCATAATTAAAAAATATCGTTCATCTTAACATTTTTTTTTTTCTCAAAACCAAAATAAAAAAATCTTAAAACAAAACGCGTAATAAATCATTCAAGTAGAAATCGTAGTTAATTTCTCAATACAATGTCTTATATTAATTTAATTTTCAATCAATTCTTGAAGTATTCTTTTCAGTCGTTTTTGTGATTTAAGAGTTCGATTCCCGCCCAGGGTAAATATTTGTGTGATGAGCACTTGTGTTTGCCTTGTGTCTGGGTGTTGTTTGTATGTATTTAAAATGTATTTGTGTATGTATATCAGCTGTCTGATACCCATAGTACAGGGTCTCAGTAGTTTGGGGTCAGATGACCGTGTGTGAAAATGTCCCCACATGTTATTATTATTCACATTTATTCATTTTTTATACATATTATATTACATTTTTAAATATTAGTAAAAAAAAATAAAAACATTTAAAAATATAAAAAACTAGCTGACCTGACAGACGTTGTCCTGTCCCGATCTACCTACTTACCTGCCTATTTACCTACACCTGCCCTACACCTACCCTACACCTACCCTACACCTACCCTACACCTACCCTACACCTACCCTACACCTACCCTACACCTACCCTACACCTACCCTACACCTACCCTACACCTACCCTACACCTACCCTACACCTACCCTACACCTACCCTACACCTACCCTACCCTACACCTACCCTACCCGAGGGTCGGTCGTCGGACGTTGTAACGAGTGGACGTGTGTCAACTATCGTTTAGAAATTGTGTCGCTAAAATCTGTGATTGGTCGTGTTAAACTTTTTTCAATTCCTTATCACTCCTTAACTGTTTTAACCCAGACTTCACGCCCACTGGGTGGTCCTTGAAAGAGATAAATAGTATTTTGTCATTGCCGTCTCAATTATCGTTTGAAAAAGTGACATTGATTGGTGAGTTTTGAACCTGCGACCTCTCGTGGTGGGGCAATCCGAGCCGTGCGCCTAACCACCGCGCCATCGAGCAAGTAGCAGCGGGCGACGAAATACCGGTGTGCTACGCGACCCTGACGTCATCTGGACCTTCTACGTCAGCGACTACGTGCAACCTGTGCTACGAGCGTGCTACGAGTATAGCTACGGTTTTTTTGCATCGGCTACGACGACGACACCGTAGTAATATAGGGAGAGAGGCATTTTGCGGCAAGTGTTATTTATTATATAAGATATCTAATAGCTAATAAGACTCTGCAAGTAAATACAAAATACATCTACGGTGAATACTGGTTGCGATATGGCGGGCGTTCAGCGTACTCCACCATCAAAACTGCAAAGTCAATGTCAGACTCAATCTGAACCGGACATAAATGCGGCACTCGACGTGAGTGAATATGTGACAAATAGAGGCAAACGAGCAAGAAAAGAAAATCCTCAAGAAATTGAGCCGGCATTAAATAAGCAGGAACTAACTGATCTGCTCAGTTTGTGGAGAAATGACCAGGACTCGCGTGTGACAAAGATGCTGGAGTCACAAACAACTTTGATACAAAAACTAATGGAGGACGTTGTTGAGATTAAGGCGCAAAATGCCGATATCCAGAAAGCGAACACCGAGATTCGTAAGACAAATGCCGGAATTGAAAAGTCGATGCAACTTTTCAACGAAAAATTTGAGGAAATAAAAAAAGAAGTAGAAGATTTAAAGAAAGAGAGGAAAGAACAGAGAAGCTACATAGAAACACTTGAAAATAAAATAAGAGATCTGCAGTATAAGACACGCTCATCATCTGTCGAAATAAGAAATATTCCTCAATTAGATAATGAAACTACAGCCACATTATCAAGTACCATTTGCAATATCAGCCAGCTTGTTGGAACACCAATATCTCAATCCGAAATCCGTGACGTGTATCGTCAGCCTGGAAAACCCAGCCAAACACCACGTCCTGTCGTGGCAGAGTTCACAACCGTACATAGCAAACAAAATCTACTGATGGCTATCCGATCATACAACAAAACTAAAACTTCAAAGGAAGACAAACTTAATACGGAATTGATTGGTGTCCCAGGTGAACGCAAGGATGTCTATGTCGAAGAGCGACTGTCCGTCAGTTCTAAGAAGCTATTCTACTCGGCGCGACAATTTGCCAAGAATAACCAATATAGCTTCTGCTGGATCAGCAACGGAAATATTTTCCTCCGCAAGCAAGTAGGTGACAAGCAAATTCTGATTCACTCAGAAAAATGTCTCCAAGACCTGAATACCAATATCCCTACACGGAATATCTGACTACGAAAATGCATTATAGCCATGTCGTATAAACAAAAATGTTCTTTACAATTAGTTATCTACTTAATTACATACACTTACGTCTACTTTTTACAAAAAAACCACACACACCAAAACACTGACTGCAATAACATCCCAAACACTCCCATAATTACTCACACATATACACATATTTAAAGGCTCCAATCCCATTTTTAAGATTTTATTTAAAAACTAACGTGAATTTTACACCTCCGGTACTCTTACCGGTTTGTGGAAATTATATCAATTGTTCTTATTTTTCATCTCTTAATGGCTAACTTAATTAACGTCAACAACGATCTAGACCAAATAACCCAGGGAAAATCCTTTCTTTGCAATCCAGATGAATGTATAAATTATATAGGCATAACGGAAAATAATATAAATCTATTGCATATAAACATCCGTAGTGTAAACAAAAATTTTCCGCACCTACAAGTACTGTTGAATTTGTTAAATGTGGATATTGATGTTATTGTCCTAACCGAGTGTTGGCTCAGTAAAATCAACAATATACCATTATTAGACGGTTTTGAATCGCACTACACGAATACAAACTGTAACCAAAATGACGGAATAATTATTTATACAAAATCAAGCTTGCAAACTACAGTATGGGAGCCCGACTTTACGGGTGGAAATTGTCTAGTGTGCCACTTAGACAAAAGACTAACTGTAGTAGCGATCTATCGCTCCCCTTCATTAAATTCGAGGGAGAATTTTGAAAATTTCTCAACAAGTCTGACAAATGTTTACGACAAAATTGGATATATATGCCCCAATATCGCTCTTGTGGGTGACCTAAACATTGACATAAAACAAAATAATATGAATGAACGAACCTTGGACTATCTGACGCTGAATGCATCTCATGGTCTTATGCCAACACACTTATTCCCCACTCGAGATGAGAACTGTTTGGATCATATATTTTTAAAATCCAATCTAATGTCTACTACACTAGTTTTAGAGGCACACGTAACGGACCACAAACCACTACTGTTAAGTATGAAAAATGCAAATCCTTCACATAAATTATATTCAAAAACCACCCTAAACCACAATGGTATTGTGGAGGAGTTAGAAAATGTGGATTTCACAGTAATATATGGGGTTGAAAATATAAATGCGGCAGTAAATAAATTCATAAATATAATAAAATCAGTAATATCGAATCATTCACAACAAGTCAAAATCACTAGAAAAAAGAAAATCATTAAACCCTGGATAACCCCTGGTCTTTTAAAATGTATCAAAAATAGAGATAAAATGCACATAAAATCCAAAAAATCGCCAGATAATATTATTCTGAAAACCACTTATTCCCGCTATCGTAATTTCTGCAATAACTTGCTAAGAAAACTAAAAAAGTCTTATGAAACTGGTCAACTTGAAAAATCCAAAAATAACCCCAAGGCCTTATGGAAAGCAATCAAACAAGTAACCAACACTCAAAAAACAAAACTTAGCCCAGTGGAGCTACTCACAATACGAGACAGCCCAAAATCTGCAATTAATGAGGTTGGCCAATTTTTTGCCAATATTGGTAAAAACTTGGCATCGAAAATAATGAATGACACTGCATCTTCACCGGCCGGTAGCCATCTCTCAACCTCACCTACGGATACCCGAAACTCACCTGTAAACTCTCTCACCATCCTGGAAGTCGACGAAGCTGAAGTTGAGTCCCTAATCCTACAACTACGTTCTGACTGTGCAGTCGGCTGGGACGGCATATCATCGGTAATATTGAAAAATTGTCGACATGTACTGGTTCTACCAATTACTTTCCTTTTTAATCGTTGCCTACAGGAGGGTGTCTTCCCGGAGGCTTTTAAAAAAGCTGTGATCCATCCAATACACAAGGAAGGGAGCAGAGACTGTGTTAATAACTACAGACCGATATCGGTCCTACCTGCACTCTCTAAAGTTCTTGAAAAAATTCTCAATAATTCTCTACGAAAATTTCTTGATAAAAATCAACTCATTGCTAATAACCAATACGGATTTCGGACCAGTCTATCTACAGAAGATGCAGTAATGGATTTCACACAACAAGTTGCCTTAAATCTAGATAATAAATCGAAATGTCTAGGTATATTCCTAGACCTTTCGAAGGCTTTTGACACAGTCTCTGTTCCCAAACTCATCATGAAGCTGGAAAGTATCGGTGTGCGTGGAATGCCTCTAGAAGTTTTTAAAGATTACCTAAAAAATCGTAAGCTGTGTATTAAAATTAATACTTACACAAGCGATGAGTTTTGCGTGTCCTACGGTGTTCCCCAGGGGGGGATCCTTTCCCCGACACTATTTCAGATCTACGTAAATGACCTCTGCAGAATGAGTCTCCCGAACGGTAGAATTTATGCTTACGCAGACGACACTGCAATTCTTGTAGACGGAATCACTTGGGACATTGTGAAAACAAATGCAGAGGTGGTCATGGCTAAAGTTATGATGTGGCTAAACTTGAACCTTCTTACATTAAACCTACAAAAAACGACTTATATTCCTTTTGCAATACGACGTAACGCTAAACCATCTCCTTCTTTTAATATAACTGCTCATACGTGCTTAAACCCGCCCACTCACTGCAACTGTCCTCCGCTTGCAAGATCCAAATGTGTCAAATACCTCGGAGTTCAGATAGACGACGGACTGAGATGGGACCAACAAATTAACGCCGTCACCAACAGAACATTGCGTCTTATACATATATTTAAGTCTCTCAGAGTATCCGCCAACCTAAAAGTTCTTAAGATGGTGTACCACGCACTATGTCAATCAGTGATTGGCTATTGCATAGTCGCATGGGGTGGTGCCACTAAAACTAGCTTTTTAAGAGTGGAGAGGGCACAGAGAGCTATACTGAAAGTCATGACAAATAAACCTTATAGGTATCCAACAGCTGAACTGTTCTCTGACTGTGAAGTACTTACGGTTCGTCAGCTTTATGTACTTAGATCCACCCTTAAAAAGCACGCAGAGCTTCCACCTCATATTACAAATAAACGCACATACCTTCCACCTAGTATACAACACAAGACTTCCTTCGCTAAACATCAATATTATATACTAAGTACCCATATTTATAAAAACATTAATAAACACCTCAATATTATAAACTTAAACTCACACGCACTAAAATCTAAAGTAACAGAGTGGCTGCTCCTTAAAGATTACTCTTATACGGAGTCTTTACTTACCTATCTTGTCTAATACACCCACACACCCACACGTTGACACCTATCCTACCAACACACACACATCTACACTCACACACCTACACACACACCACCCACACACTCAACACACAATTTTACTCTTTGTATACCATACAGTAGAATGACACAGTCCACTTGTGATAAGGTTTTGTTGATCATTGTATTAAAGACCGTAAACTACCTCTTAAAATACAGGTTTACCTAGCTTAAGAGGTAGAGTATTATTCTTGCACAGAATTTGCAACATAAACTATAAAAATATGTTCAAAACAATATCAAACTGTATTTCAAACTCTGTATGTTTTTGCTTAAATAAAGATTATTATTATTATTATTATATTATTACCCTACACCTACCCTACACCTACCCTACACCTACCCTACACCTACCCTACACCTACCCTACACCTACCCTACACCTACCCTACACCTACCCTACACCTACCCTACACCTACCCTACACCTACCCTACACCTACCCTACACCTACCCTACACCTACCCTACACCTACCCTACACCTACCCTACACCTACCCTACACCTACCCTACACCTACCCTACACCTACCCTACACCTACCCTACACCTACCCTACACCTACCCTACACCTACCCTACACCTACCCTACACCTACCCTACACCTACCCTACACCTACCCTACACCTACCCTACACCTACCCTACACCTACCCTACACCTACCCTACACCTACCCTACACCTACCCTACACCTACCCTACACCTACCCTACACCTACCCTACACCTACCCTACACCTACCCTACACCTACCCTACACCTACCCTACACCTACCCTACACCTACCCTACACCTACCCTACACCTACCCTACACCTACCCTACACCTACCCTACACCTACCCTACACCTACCCTACACCTACCCTACACCTACCCTACACCTACCCTACACCTACCCTACACCTACCCTACACCTACCCTACACCTACCCTACACCTACCCTACACCTACCCTACACCTACCCTACACCTACCCTACACCTACCCTACACCTACCCTACACCTACCCTACACCTACCCTACACCTACCCTACACCTACCCTACACCTACCCTACACCTACCCTACACCTACCCTACACCTACCCTACACCTACCCTACACCTACCCTACACCTACCCTACACCTACCCTACACCTACCCTACACCTACCCTACACCTACCCTACACCTACCCTACACCTACCCTACACCTACCCTACACCTACCCTACACCTACCCTACACCTACCCTACACCTACCCTACACCTACCCTACACCTACCCTACACCTACCCTACACCTACCCTACACCTACCCTACACCTACCCTACACCTACCCTACACCTACCCTAAACCTCACGGCGCCCGAGACCATTCCAACGAATGCAAAACCGTGGAAATCGGTTCATGCGTTCTGGAATTATATCGTCAGGAAGGAAAACCCGACTTATTTTTATATAGTAGATAGTAGCCCACCGGTATCGGGAACAGGGTCCAAGCTACCGGTGGTCAGGGCACCTGAGAGAGGAATCTCCTAACAATACGCGCCGTGTCCAGGAGTACCGTTTTCTGTTTCAAGCCCTTGATCCAGCTGCCCAACGAGAGCCTCCTTAGGTGTTGGTCGAGGTTCTTGGAAATGAGTCCATTGGCCGTAACGACTATCGGCACAATGACTGCTGTATTCACATCCCACATGTCGACAACCTCGCGAGCCAAGTCAAGATACTTAATTAGTTTATCTTTCTCGGTTTTCACGAGGTTCTCGTCATGCGGAACCGCTATATCAACAATCATTGCGCGACGCTCTAATCGATCTATCACCACTATGTCAGGCTTATTGGCAACAATAGTCCTGTCAGTGATGATAGATCGATCGATTATTATTATTATTATTAATGGTCTCAGAGGTTTTTTTTAAATATACCGTCGTTTTTCAATTAATTTAACCACCCATCGGTTATACAATTTAGGAGAGAGCGAAAAGGACCCCCAAATTAATTCATTTAATACGTATTTTGAAAATACGTGGTTAAGAAAAGATGCATTTTTTAATAATACATAGTGTTTTTACAATCAGTTACATAAAATGCAATTGGGGCGTAAAATGCACGTCTCAATAAAATGATAGAACCCAAGTCAAACTTAGTAGTTCTTAAAAGATTCTAGTTATTACTTTGGTAAATTGAAAAACGACGGTATATTTAAAAAAAACTTCTGAGACCATTAATAATAATAATAATAATCGATCGATCTATCATCACTGACAGGACTATTGTTGCCAATAAGCCTGACATAGTGGTGATAGATCGATTAGAGCGTCGCGCAATGATTGTTGATATAGCGGTTCCGCATGACGAGAACCTCGTGAAAACCGAGAAAGATAAACAAATTAAGTATCTTGACTTGGCTCCCACAAAATCTTGAGGAAGATGGGCAAGTTTCCATTTTGCAAGGGCATTGTGGAGAAATGCTTAGAAATCAGAAAGATAAATAAATATATATTTAAGATCCCATGTCAAAAGATATAGATAGAATATACTAAAAAAATATAAATTAATTAACATTTATATTTTTTTTGTATTTTCTACTCTTACGTAGGCGGTTTAAAGCGAATTCAACGCTAAGCGATCCGAAGCGGCGGCACTGTCCTGATTGATTCTTCCGGCGCAGACATAGCTTGGTCATGCTACGCGTGCTGGTTGTCAGTGTCATTTGTCAATAATGTCAAATGTCAGTGGTTGTTTATTAAACTTGTTTATTGTACAGTTTAGACATGGGCAAAATGTATCACTAAAAAGAAAAGATCGAAATGTATCTTTCGATCACTGGGATATGTATCACTCATTTGTATCTTTATATCCTTATGTATCAGTAGCTCACGCTCGCGCGCACGGCTGACGGCACGCTGCACATTGCATCTCTTCGCTCGATTCAATCATTCAATGTTAATCCAATAAATCAGCGAGTGATAGATAAGTAACCATAGCCGTTAGCACTTTGCTTGGTCGTTAGATGAGGTATCTTTCTGATTTATTGGGCTGCTGTTTTTTTCTAGGTATCTATTTGTTATTATTGATAAATATTAAACAGGTCAGTACTAGAAAAATGAAGTTTTTAAAATGTTTATATTATTTAAATAATTAGTTTACAAGAGCTAACAGCGTCCGTGTGCCTAGTGTCATCTGTGGCGTGCGCTATGCGGTTACGACAGATAGAAAAAGACGCCGTGAGTGAATCAGTTGTAAAGATACAGTGATACACTGATACATTCAAATGGGAATGGATATAAAGAGTGATTGATTAAAACGGATTGATTCATATCTTTTGTATCTATCACTCCTGAGTTACCCATCTCTAGTACAGTTTCATTACTTTCATTTTATTTGCGTACAAGTACATTTTAAATTATTTTTTTTAAAGTTAATCGGTACTTATAAATATCATACAAACCGCGTTGGATTATGCCCAGCCAATACGAAGAAGAGCGAACGTGGGAAGCCCCAAATCAAAATCAGTATGAAGTATGTTAAAACTGGTTTTACTTTGTAAATGTACCATTTCATCTGATAATGAAACTTTACTTTATTATATCATTCACACATTACTTACTTATATCACATCTATTGTAAGCGTAATATTTCTATAACGGCTACAGGCCATTTGCACTAATCGTAATATAATTAGCAAACATATGTCTCACTCACTACAGTTGTAAGACTAAGTACTGACAAAATCTTTTAAAACTGCATTGAATATTTCAAAGATTTTTTAAAATTTCAGGAAGAAGGAAATGAAGATGTCATCGAAAATCCTGAAGAAGTATTACATGAATGTCTTGAAAAATTTAAAACTCCCGATTATATTATGGAACCTGGAATATTTGGTCAACTTAAGCGATATTTTCAAGCTGGAGGCAATCCAGAACAAGTAATTGAGCAATTATCAATAAATTACAATGCCGTTGCACAAATGGCTAATTTACTAGCAGAATGGCTGATACTTGGAGGTTAGTTTGTTAATAAAATAATAACTAGGGTGTAAATTATACCTACTCTGCAACATATGTTATGTATGCTAAGCATTTGCAAGTTTAATAATAATGTTTTAAACATATAAACCTTCAACAATAATTTTTTTAAGTGATGATAACATCATAGTAATCCATTGTGTAGTTTCAAAGAACTATGGTAAAATAGACAAAAAGTGGCTTTGTTTTGTAATATTTGCTAGCAACTGTTTCACATGGGTGCACTGATGTGGAGACATATCAAAACATCGCTATATCTGTGCTGTGTAGTTAGATATTAATGTGTAATGAATATAAAATAAATACTCAAAATTATGGGGAAACCTGCATTAAAATTAATTGTGTAGTTTTGAAGAACTTAGCATCTTAAGTACAATTTATTGATAACTGAAATTGAGGTGGTTTTTTTTTTATCTCTACATAGGTAGTATAAAACAAAGTCGCTCCGCTGTCTGCACAATTAGATCTTTTAAACTATGCAATGGATTTTAATGCAGTTTCCATCAATAGAATGATTCAAGAGGAAGGTTATGTGTAGTTTGATATTGTATTGTGTGACACCATATTAGTATCAATATTGCACCCATGCAAAGCTGAGGCGGGTTGCTACTTCTGTATAAATAACAATAATATGTAAGATTATTTTAAAGATTTGCTCTTTCTCATAAAAATAAAAACCTTATAGTTACACCATGTCCGTCAGTCTGTCCGCAGTGTAGCTCAAAGACTGAGTACCTTTACATGTAAAGTGGGGATAGACGTTTTTTTCTAGTCTACCCCATGGTGTGGGGCGTTGCTAGAAAAGTCTTTCAGAAATATTTAGGGGTTGGATCTGTTTATGAAATATTAAGCTTTAAAGTGCTACAGTCAAGTGTCCCCCCCATCCTACCAGTTAAATGGTTGTATTTTGATATAAGAAAAAATTCACAGTAGTAGCATACAGGTATAATATAACGAAATTCAAATGAAAATGGATTTGGGTGATAAAGAGGCACTATTTTAGTTTGGTTTTCTATAAAAAGCGTGTTTTTAGTTTTTTTTAAACTATTATTTTTAAATAAATAAGTGGTATTCGATTTTTAAAACCAAGGAGTTTTCAATTAAAAAGATTTTAATATGACAGGAACTGTGGAAATATTCCATTCCCGATACTTTTAGTGCAGCCTGGTAGGGTAAATACGCTAAACGTCGGCCCCCTTACCGATTTTCTAACTTTGGATCGCTCTGGCTCCGTCAGTTTGCAACGAAGGATACCTTGTGATGCGGTTTTAGATAGGTTAATAAATCTATTTTATGTTTTTAGGCATAGGATTGTCTTTTCTACTAAAAGCAAAAAGTATTATGGTTTAAATGCATCGAAAACGAAAAAACCCTAAAGTCGGCCATTTACGGCCCATTGTCGGTCGCGTTTTTCCCAAATGTCGGCCGGGTATAGGGTGTTTTAAAATATGATAATAATATGATTTATTCCATTTCTTATTGCCTCAAGAGCTTATTTTATTATAGTGTGATTGTAACTGCATAATTTTCCTTCTTTCCGTGAAGGCCCTGCATGTCCCTGTTCTGTCATTGTACACAAAACTTAACCTTTTCATAAGTTTATTTATAAATTATAACAATACATATTATATTTTGAGAAAATAAGTTTGATAAATATATTAAAAATGACTACCCGCACAATCAGTGAAAAAATACAAAAGTAATCAGCCTGTATAGTGGCGCTCGAATTCGAGGCTGGCCGACATTACGATCTTTAATATTTCTAAAGTCGGCCTCTGTTTTGTGAACCTTATTTCTCGAGATTCAATTAATATCACCCTGGCCGGAATTTGGCGATTAAACGTAAAATAGGGTTATTTACCAGATAAGATTTGCAAATTCTCCTATTATGCCAAAGAAATTGATAGTATTGCAGTTTATAAAACAGACTACATTTACTTTAAGTCGGCCCCGGCCGAGAATCCGGTTTTAAACCGAAACTGGTATTCTAATGGCGGCCCCCTATTTTTCCCTTAAACCAATACGCAAAACATTTAAAAAACCATCTCAAAATATAATGTCTTATCGTTGTAATACCAATCCCCGAAGCGTGGGTATTCACAGCAAGTAAGCTACTTTTACTACGAATCTGACACTTCAACGTCGGCAGCGCTACGGACGCTCAGTGTGCAAAGAACGAGTGACGAAATCGAATAGTAACGGTTCGTACGTATAGAATATGAACTAAGAATGCAATTCGAGTGGCAAAATTGCCACTTAATTACCTTGTAAATTAATGCAAGTTAAAAATGTGCAGACGGCCGAACATTGGGGGGTGGCCGACGTTTGGCGTATTTACCCTACATTGCGCGTTGTTCGCCGCGCACTTTGTCGGCTTTTTTATTCTCTTATTGGTTTAATTCTGTAATTTATATTTTTTTATTAATGATAGATAGATCTGGAGTCTGGCCTAAACTATGTTTAAATATCTAAATTTCTAAATTTCTAGGGGTCAAAGTGACAGAGGTACAAGCAATGGTTGAAAACCATTTGAAAGATATGATATTGAAAACATTTGATCCAAAAAAAGCTGACACTATATTCACTGAGGAGGGTGAAGTAAGTGTAAAAGATAACACTGTAATATCTTGAACTAGTGTTTTGTATGTTTGTGCTACAACACAATAATTTTTCAGACTCCAGCTTGGTTGACAGAAATGATTGAGCATCCGACATGGCGCTCTTTAATTTATAGATTGGCTGAAGAATATCCAGATTGTCTTATGCTTAACTTTACTATTAAGGTAAGCAGATGTAACTATATACAGAATGGTAGGTATAATGTGAACTTCAAATCACGAAGGTAAATAATTTTAACATGATCATGTCAATTATTTACAGTTGATATCAGATGCTGGGTTTCAAGGAGAAATTACAAGCATATCTACAGCAGCACAACAGATTGAAGTATTTTCCAGGGTTCTTAAATCAGCAATTGTTGGTTTTTTGCAAAGTTCTGATGATTGGCAAAATAGTGTCAATGAATGCGCCGTATGTATAAACTTTAATATTTTTCTTTATATGATTCAACCAAGAGAAACTACTTTGTGTACTATCATCATCTTTTGACCCAACTACACAACAGTAAATACAGGAGTTACTTTTTATTACGTTCTTTAGAGAGACATTAGATTCAAGTTTTACTTGCTGCAAACCCCAAGTATGTGGTAGTTTAACATAATTATTATGTAGAAATAGAACTCTCTTAGCAGCTTCGTTTGCTTGAATTCTGTACATTTAGCGGGTAGTCGGGGTGTTGGTAGTCCACTACCTACTTCAACACCCCCTCCGCCCTTTATTAAATTTTTGGAAAATTTTACCGTGCCCATACAACAAGAAGCCTAATATTTATTTATACTTCAAACACAAAGGTACAAGGGCGGACATAATGTCTTAGGCATTCTCTACCATTCAACCAAGGGTGGTGAGGAGAAAACAATAACATGGCAGGTGCATAGTTAAAAAATAACAAAAATATGCAAACTACACATAGATATATAACTAATGACTATATAAATACATATATTTATTTATATATAAAAGTAAAGAGGTTTTTAAGGAAACGGTTTATGAGGTTTAATGGGTAATGTCACTATCAAACTTGACTGAATGATTTATAATTCAATTTAAAGAGTTTACCATTTTATCCTATTTGTTCTAGAAATCATACCTTGTCATGAAAACGTCTTAAAATCTAAGACTACATTTATTGGGTGTTAAAGAAAGGCCTGCCTTCTTGCTGCAATTCAAGTGTATGACAACTCCCGTTTCAATTATTACAGTTTTATCTAGTAAAAATTAACCTTAACAAGTGGTTAACTTAAAAAATCATTAAAAATAATAATTTGTTGTTATCTTTACATTGTTTATACAAGTTATAACATTGCAGAAAATGGTCTGCCATGGTGCCCACACATATGTGTACAGTCAAGTCATTGTGCATATACTTTCTCAAGAGCCTAGGGGAGGCGCCATCATGAAAAGACTTGGCCAAGAAATAACTAGATGTGCACAACAAAGGTATCTTATAAAAATATATTATTATGTTGAATAATAATTAGCTTTTAGCTCATCTTCTCATGGAACTCCAGCATCAAACATCCCACAAGCACAAATAGTATTGGTGATATCCTGGACCCTACACCATAAAATCTTTGCCTTCCGAGTATACCTTACGTTATATCTTATTATAAAATAAAACAAAGTTAATCTTTGTTTAAACCGCATCATTCAAATCATCAGCATTTGAATTGTTTGGTCTAAAGATTTACCCTGCTTCGTATGGCGATTCTCACACTGCCCCGCATGATGCAGCGTAGCGCGTGGATGCGTGTTCTTCCGTTGCTTGTTAGTATCTCCGTTTGTATGGAAAACACGCACAGTCTGCATGTAGGCGCGTGATCTGCAACACCGCGCGTGAATGCGTTTTCTGTGTGTTGTACTACGCGTGTTTCAATACAAAACGAGATACTTTCAAGCAACGTAAGAACACGCACTCCCGCACCCCGCTGCGTGATGCGGGGCAGTGTGCCAATCGCCTATATGTTGCCATTTATGTTTGTTGTTTCAGTGGACATGATGTGACGCCCATCACATTGGCCCTTACATCAGGTGAATCCTGGCGCAATGCTCGTACTGCATTGGCGGCCATGTTGTCACGCGGTGCACTAAACCCCGCTGATATTTCAGTATTATTTAGAGCTTACACACAGCCGGAACCACCACCAGTTCATTTACTAAGAATTCCACAGTTTTTAGGTATGTTGCTTGCTAGTAACTACCAAAATAGTCTTTATGATCCATAACACTACCACTAAAAATAGTAGCTTAGGCATTATATAGGACATTTACGAATTATTCTATTTTTGTGGGCAATTATGATGGTACTTGGTGGTTTACTTACTCATATACTTCTCCATTGTTTGGAGATGTATATGAGTAGCATTTTAAATTAAAATGGGGGGGGCAAAATGGGGGTGGGGAGTGTTATGTTTTACTATAATATATCTGGTGGACAGTTAAACATTATGCCTTTTTAAATTCGCAGAGCTTCTGGTCGATGCGTTGTTTAAATTAGGAAGCAAACTAAATCCTGAACATAAATCCAAATACATGTATTTATTGGCGTATGCGGCAAGTGTGTGCGAAGGCCTGACTCCCGGCAGGCCTGTCAAGGATGAATTAAAAGCTACAGTTCAAGCTATTGAAAAAGTACACGCTGTATGTAGCAGTACAGCTAGTTCTAGTGAACTGATTGCTGAATTACCTACATTGTATCATTGCATAAGGTAATAGCCAAATTAAAAACACTATCATAAGTATCGTTATAGTATAGTTTTCTGATTATATGATTATTGGGTAATAACACCAGCTATCTGCCAGTGAAAGTCACGTCAAAATCAGTCCAGCCGTTTCAGAGATTAACCAGAACAAACAGACAGGCAGAGAAACATTTTAAACTTGATTTTTAGACTTCCGTACCTCAAAAGGAAAAAAATGGAACCCTTATAGGATCTCTGTGTGTCTGTCCGTCTATCAGTCTAGACCCTTTATCTCGGGAACGCGTGGAGGTATCAAGTTGAAATTAAAAACATATAATAATAATAATATTTGATTGCCAGTTAACAATTGTTTAACATATAAGTAGCTAGATCATCATGTAACAATGAATCACAATAAAATTGTAAATTTTTACACAAGAGTTTAGACCTCTGACTCCCAAGCTAAGATTAAACTTGTGATAAAAAAAGATATAACATGAAACCTCGCTGTGTAATGTGTGTAAGGTGTTTATGTGTGTGTAAGATGTTTATGTGTGCATAAGGTGTTTATGTCGAAATATGCGTGTTTTATGAGTGGAGTATAAGGGCACGTCAACATAGCAAGAAAAAAAAAAGAAAAGAAAATTCTCTCTTATCTCTCAAAATACAGTGCTATGTGGTGAATCCTGGGTGATACTAGGTGAGTATAATGAGTATAAAAGTAAGTTTTCTACCTCCTCATAGTTAAGGGTCGTTGTACTAATTTTGCTCTTGCATTCAAAGGACATCGGCAAAATTAGGCTCAGGAGCGGACACAAATGAAATATATATTGAAAAAAAACCTTAAATTAAATAGTTATTTACTGTTATATTGATGACTTATTAATTATTTATGAAAATGAATAAAAAAGAGCTTTAACCCCGTCACATACGTAGCTATAATATATGTTATAGCTAGCCACCACACCACACACGGTAGCTATAATATAATAATATATTTTCGCCCTTATTACGTCTGCGATCGTTGTTTGTTTCACATTTTTGAAATTTATATTAATATGCCTTGCTATATCTGTCCACATATTTTGGTGACGTAGTAAAAAAATATATTATAGCTGATCGTAATATGCCTTGATTATAGCTACGTCTGACGTATATTAATATATATTATAGCTACGTCTGTGACGGGCTTTATTCTAATGTAAAGTGTTTCTTTTTTCTTAATTACCTTAAATATTTTTATAACCTGAAAAACGTTTTTTTTATCGCAATAATATATCGATATTCCCATGATCAATATTGATATTGATGTTTTTTATAGTAAATAATGTTTATGACAAGTCATTTTAGCATTCGTATTATTATTGTCTGTTGAGTTGAAAAAGTGGGCCTGACGAAGTATGGGTGTTTGCCAGTGTTCTTTATTCAGGGTATACATTTTACATTGCTTTATTAAATTATAATATACTCAAGTCTAGTCCCTTGAAGCTGTGAAAAAATCAAACTTCTAAGTTAACGTGAAAAAAGATACGACCGTTTATATCGCAAAAAGACGAGTATTTCGACATTCTTAAGGGAATCAAAATTTATAGGGTACTTCCCGTTGACCTAGAACTATGAAATTTGGCTAGTAATATCGTCTTGTACTACAAATACAGGGAAAAGTATGAAAACTATACATTTGTAATTAAATCATAAACAATATAGTCTTTATTTAAAGTAGGTACCTACATAATCAATCATCGAGGTATGCGCGGTCATAATTGTATGGGTAACCAAATCACGGAATTAGAACGGAACCCTCGGTGGGTGAGTACGCCAAATAGGATCGATAGGCATAAAAAAAGTATTGGTATTTTATAATTATTTTCGCTGACTGTACATTTTTACAAATCCTGTGAATTCAGTTCAGAATATCTCGAAAAGTTGTGGATGGTTCCTCAGGAACTTTTTCGTGTAACTATAAGTTACAGTAACTGTCCTGTCTCAAATAGCACTTGACCGCTACTTCGTCCACGTAGATTTTATACTTCTCCTACAAAAACACCCCCTAGGCCCCATTCGAGGGGGCCATTTTTGTAAAATTTTATATTGGGTACGCACTCTTACATCTTTCATACTTTCAGATTTCCCGCCGTTGGCATGGGCGTACTAGTTTGGGTAGAATGTGTGGTTACAGAGCCTTCATACTTCAAGTTGTGTACAGAACACTGTCCCGTACATTTGGCTCTGCTTGATGAAGTTGCATCTTGTCACCAATTACTGCATCACCGACTTCTGAGATTACTTGTGCAATTATTTGAATCTCCACAAGATGAATTAGAAATATTAGTTCAGGTATGTAACCCTTGTCGATTAGTAATTTAATGCATTCCTTGAAATCGCAATAAACAAAAGCTTATTTGCAAAAAAAAATACCCTGAAAACTTGATAATGGTGCCAATTCTGTTGTGCATGATCTAAACTAATTTTAAGCTATTTATATCTCTTTCTCTCCAATAAAACAAGAAAGAGACATATTTAAATAAGAGCTGTCAATTTAAGTTGATCTAACATGTTCATACAATTATAGTTGTAATTTCTGAAAGTATTTATTAAAAACACTGCGAAGTTCAAGGGAAAAACTAATTTGACATCTCTAATTAGTTTTTGTCTGTCGCCGTCCTTTTTTTCAGCTCCCTGGTAGTATGAGATGAAAAATGCCTAATTTTAGTTTAGTTTGTGAACAAGGGAATCGGCACCAATGGGTTGCTTTTAGTCGTACCATACCAGCGATTCACTAATTATTTGTAACTTGTTTATGACAACAAAAAACATTATATTGTTATTGTAAGTTTTTCGTACTTATATTCTTTTCGCCTTTCGAGCGTTAATTGTAAAAAAAACTATTTTACTCTGGACGAAAATCTTAACCTTTTGTGATAGCTTATGACACGGTTGGCGCAGTGGCTGAGCGATTGACTGCTGCGCAGCATGGTGCGGGTTCGATTCCCGCACATTTGTGTGATGAGCACTTGTGTTTGCCTTGTGTCTGGGTGTTGTTTATCTATATATGTATGTATTTAAAAGCTGTTTGACACCCATAGTACAGGGTTTCCCTAGTTTGGGGTCGGATAGCCATGTGTAAAATGTTCCCACATATTATTATTATAGCTCGCTCATAAATGAACGAATCCTCCTAAAACAAATTCTTTAAAAATTTGCAGTTAGGAGTAGCACCAAAAACTGCTATGCACCATTGTGCATTAGCAGTTTTTGGTCGTTTTCGATCGGAAAAAAAACTGCTAATGCACTTTAGCCGAAAACTAGTAAAAGTGCAATAACTAGGATTGAACTCTGTATCGACACCAAATTTTTGGGGTACTAAATCATTTCAAACTATTTCAAATTATTTCAAACTCGCCACCCCTTCCCCTTTTCTTTTCTACCCGTGGGTGTCGTAGAAGGCGACAGAGGGATATTGACCAGAGGATGGGCAGCAGCGTCGTTCTGAGTACCTTGACACCTACTGCAATCGCCAACATGCATCGGCCAAGCATGGCGATTACGGCTAAACCCCCCCTTGAGGGAGACCTATGCCCAGCAGTGGGCGTCTAAAGGTTGACATGATGAAGATGATGAAATTATTTCAATAAGCTCTAGCTAGTGCATTGCATCCCCCTCTTAATTAATTCATCGAATTACCAACCATTCCGTATAATGCATATTGCTGTGCTCATTGTGCCTAAGGTGAAAAACTTTGAATATCGCGTCACCCTGACCCGCGAAATTGAAAGTTTTTACGTTTTTTTTCCACAAGGCGGATACAGATATTATGTATTAAGTATGAATAAATAATGAAAAACATTATACACACACGACACGGTTGGCGCAGTGGTTGAGCGATTGACTGCTGCGCAGCGTGTTGCGGGTTCGAATCCCGCCCAGGGTAAACACTTGTGTTTGCCTTGTGTCTGGTTGTTGTTTATCTATATATGTATGTATTTCAAAAAAAGTATTTGTGTATGTATATCAGCTGTCTGACACCCATTAGTACAGGGTCTCCCTAGTTTGGGGTCAGATGGCCGTGTGTGAAATGTCCCCACATATTATTATACCCGTAGTATGGAACTTCTGATTCTACGAGGTTGAGATTCAGAGCAAGTTGCTGATGGATAATCCTGGTCACAAGGTTGTGCCTGTGCAAGTACTCTTCGTTAGCAAGACGAGAACATCCAGAGATAATATGACGGATTGATGGATTGATTTACCCGGCCGGTGACATGCCCGACAAATGTCAACCGTGCCATCCTTCACAATAAATCTCCGGTAGTTATTCGTCAAAATAACTTCGTCCATAATTGCACACACAAAACCTTCGGTTTCTCCAAATAGATCACCGAATCGTAGCCAGGATACGGACGCTAAGAAATCCACATCGGGCCCGTGTAGGGCCCGGAAAAAGCGTCCGTGAAGCTCCTTACTCTTCCAACCCTCCTCGCGATCATTAGTCTCAAGCACTACAGGCTTGCACCAGTTCTCTTTAGCCAAGGCACACCTCGGACACTTCATACAAAACTTGCAAAATAATTACCTATTACTACTACAAAACCAAATGACGTCTGTACACGTGCAAATGTGTGCGTGAATTTTAGTAGGGTTGAATCAGTTGGATGTCGTGGCGTACAAAATAAAAGTGCAGCGCTTTGCGTCGGGCGAACCGAACGACGACGGAACTACCCGAACGTTTCGAGCCTTATTATGAAGTGATCTTGTCCGAGCGGTCAATTATTTATTTCTAATAAATAAAATAAATGATATTTGATTATGAATACTCGGATTTGTAATGACATAAAAGTAATATTATAATATTTATTATGTAAACAGGTTTATTTATTCATCAATAATGGTAAATTAAGGTACCTAATTACAAAATATGGAATTCACGATCGCCCCGTACCATTACGCGGCAACGCAATGGGGCGACGCGACAAAGTTAGTGCGTAGGGTAGGTACTACTTTTCAATTCCAAGAATGAATAGAACGTGAAAGAAAGGGACATAAGTACATAACAAAGACAATAAAGAGAGAGAGCAATATTAATAGCTGGTAATGTTGGTATGTTATTATTACGGAAGTTTGAATTGTATTATTATAAAACGACGAAAACTTGGAAAATAAATGAATCATCGAGATTAAAACTAATAAATAAAACTTAAAACAAAATAAATCGCAAAATTGTGTGTTTGTGTCAGCAGTACCTACAGCGCTGCAGTTCTTACGATTTTGAGCGCCCTGGCTAAAGAGTCGGCGGTTAGCCCCTGTAAGTGCGGGGTGAGGGTGCGGTATCTGATATAGCGCGGGGAAGGGAGTGTCCCTTCTGTACGTAGTACTATTAAGTATTCTGTGGCCAAGGAGAGCGGGGTGAAGCCTTTGTCCACTGCAACTACATCTCGGTGCATCCCGACGACGGCTCCTAGGAAATATTCCCTGAGACTGTATATCTCACGGTTGTGCAGAGTCTTAGCATTTATGAAACCACGACCTCCGCACTTCCGCGGGATATACAGTCTCATTACCGATGACCGTGGGTGATGCATCCGATACGCTGTCAACAAAGTACGGACTCTCCTATCCAGGACATCAAGTTCCGTTTGAGTCCATTTGAGTATGCCGATGTATGTATGTATTATTATTATTAATTATATCTTTTATAAACTTTTCATTGGCGTCTAAACAATTTTACACCAAAAAAAAATTTCATAACATATTTTCACAGTAAAAACTTCTGGAAAACATTTGGTAACGCATTGATACTCCTTTGATCTCAAGGATACCGACACCAGATAACCCGTCAAAGAAAAAAATACTTGCTGATCAAAATTTTGTCTGCACTTCTCACTCGCTTCACTTTGGTAGGCGTTGATTCATTTCAGTGTCAGCCACACGGTCTACTGACGCTTCGTTTTTGGATTATGCTGATATATCCATGATAGCCAAGGGTGCTACGTCCGCAGCCGCCCCACGTTTAGCCCATATAACGAAAGTTCCATGATTTGCGCCGAGATTTGCCCACTTCAAATTTTATCATGTTGCGGCACCATTCTACTCGAACCTCCTTCTGAGCCTGCGTTAGATTTTGTGGTACCCAGTGTGACACTATCTTCCATGTCTGTATACCCAGCAGGACCCTACGCATAATCCGATTGAAAGTTAAATGTTAACGTGCGTAGCAGTACCTTCCGAATCGTATAAGTAAAAATATAGTACCTTAATTGTTACAGCGAAATCTTCAATTATATTCCAGCAGGACCCTCTGCTGAACTCCCCTGGACTTCCACAAATATTTCAAGACCTAAATTAGCCAAATCGGTCTAGCCGTTCTCGAGTTTTAGCGACACTAACGAAAAGCAACCCATTTTTAACCGACTTAAAAAAAAGGAGGTTCTCATTATTAAATAGTAGCTCATAAGTGTAATGGATGGACATTAAAAGCAGTCAGTGTCCCATTATCCCATAGACGAAAACTGTTAGTCGCAAAACTTTCTGAGTAACCTATAGTGCTATTCATTTTCAGTTGGAATTGAAGAAAATGTTACTTGACAGGATGGTGAACTTACTGAGTCGAGGATGTGTTGTGCCTGTCCTGCGTTATATAAAACAGTGCTGGCAGCGTGGTGACACTGATATTTCTTTAATTAGATATTTTATTACAGAGGTGAGTTCTATATGAAACAATGAATATTATCACCGTTTACGAAATAATTTACCTGTATCTCCGCTCCGCGATGTGTTGCACATTATTCCACAATGCACCGGCCGCACCACTAACTTCGAGCCTTACAGAGCTTACACAACCTTAACCAAAAAAAAAGAGAACTGATCCATACATCAATTTACGCATATCTCGACAAAATGTATGGATCAGCTGGTGTTTTTTTTGAGATTTCAGGGTTTATCCCATAGTAAAAGTTGTTTATTATGAGGACAATGACCCCTTTTCGGGTTTCTGGTAAGCAAAAAAATAAATTTGTAAGTATACAATTTGCAAAAAAGTGGGCTAAATGAAATACATAATTTGCTTTTGAAAAAGAAAGAAAAATCTGACTGAATTAGGAGAAGATGACTTAATTTTATTGATTTTAAAGTGGGTCCCATAAGCCGCGATACCTCAATAAATTAAGTGATGACTTAATTTTATTGATTTTCACCTACTTCATGACGCGATATCTCCGACATTGTGGTTCGATGTCGAAAATTCTTTGTTTAGTGCTGCAGTTTGTGCTTTTGGATAACAAGTGCGAAAATTAAAAAACATTTTTACAAAAAGAAAAAGCCAAAAAACTAAAAAGTGATAAATTTTAACTAGTAACTAGTAGTCGGTGGCCATACGAAATAAAAAAAAAACAATATTAAAGCCGCCACCAACTAAAGTCATGTGTACCGTGCTAAATTTTTTATAATTTTTTAGTTTTTGATGGTGGTTGTCTTTTTTTTTAGTTGTTATAGTGTAGTAAAGTACTGTCCTTTGTAAATTCAACTGTGGTAGGTAAAGTACTAAATTTTATCGGTGGACGGGCCTTAACTATAAGAAAGCTGCCACCTTTAGACACAAAAACCGGTGAATAGTATGCGCTTCGATGCGTTTCATACGAATATGAACCTTACTTCAATGGATAAGTTATATCTCTATGTGGTAAAGCAGTTCCATTAGTTAGGTTCAGTCAAAAATCAGAAACCATAAACGGTGTCCAGTCGCTGTCCTATCTTTTCGAAATTTACAGCAGGTATCTCAATACGTGACCCGACATATATTTCCTTCAGAATTATTTATCTCATAGCACGCACAAGTCAAAAGACTTGGACTTAAACCGGGCGACTATTGAAAGCATATGTCTTTATAGACACGTTACGCCCGATACCATCGGATTAACCATAAAATAGATAAACCCATTTTAAGTAAAATAATTGTCATGATTTTTCTTAATTTTCTTTTTCGTAGTTTTTACGTAGTGTATATGTCGCAGGCAAATCGTATAATTCCGCCGTTTACATACGGCGTTGTCAGTTTATAAACGCTCGCAGTTATGTATAATGCCGAAGGCAAATTGATAACTCGTTCAATTGTAATAATTTCGACGTTGGTTGTAGTTTTAGGGTGACCACGATAAAACACAGATTGGACAAATCAACTTTATTTCGATAATCAGGTAACTAATGAAGATTTCAAGCAAGATTAATTTAATAAAATTATGTGCTAAAGTCTAACATATATATGTAGTTCGAAGAGAAGTAGTTCGTAGTTACAAAAGTTAATGACAGAAACGAATTGCTGTGAAACCGACTCCACGTAGTCTTGTCTGCCCTACCCCTAGAGTGTAATTTAAATTCGCGTAGGCGCGGAGGGGCGAGGCGGCCAGCGAGTTGAGGAGCAGGTGGTTTTAACGCCCGCCGCCGCGGCTGAGGCTGGCCGGCGAAGCCGGCCAGTAAGCCGAAGCAGCGGTGGTGAGCGTGACTACCATCTGCGACGATAAGCTCGCGTGGTACCGCCGGAGCCCCGCAACGCCGTAGCCGTGACAGAAACCATGCCTGCTGCATGTTGAATGTTGAACGGATTGGAAATAGAACATATTTTTTTGACCAATAGTATTCTGCAGGTGTTCTCCGAGAACCAGATTCGATTGACACCCTAGCGTTTTTGAGGTGCCGGATAACCTTGCCGCGCAATTTGCCGCGGCATTATGTATACGGCGTTTACATTATCAATGAAATGTTTCGGCATTTTATATATTGACACGGCAATATAGATTTTGCCTTCGGCATTATACATAACTGCGAGCGTTTATTAAATGACGACGCCGTATGTAAACGGCGGAATCATACAAATTGCCTGCGACATATATATATAACCATTTCACGGGATCGTGAGCAATGATCTGTATAAAGGTAATGACTAACACTTATTTATAATTTTAAATAACAGGTTTTAGATGCAATAGCACCGCCATATACACCAGAATTTGTCCAGTTAGTGCTACCGATGGTTGAAAATGAGGAAATTACTGGAACAATGAGAGCAGAAGGTGAAAATGATCCAGTTTCTGAGTTCATAGGTAATTATAATATTTTGAAACACAATCCTAAAAAATATTGTTTATTTTGTGTTTGCTAACAAATGTTTCCTCTTTTCAGTTCACTGCAAGGCGCATTATTAATCATCTATGAAATAAAATACTCTTAGTATTTAATGCTAGTTTTTATTTAATAATTCTTAATTTTCTCGATTTATGCTAACAGCCCCTTGCAGCCTTCCTTTCATAATATCTCTTCAGAGCTTCTTCATAAACTGTTCCAACAGTTCTTTTCTTCCAAATATCTATTTTTTCTTTAGGATCTTGAATATCATCATCTTTATTTTCCTTTGATCCTTTTTTATCGAATATAAGGTTTCTGTCCTTTTCTGATGGACTACCAGTGTCTTTACTCTCTCTCACTTTGCCCTTACTTTTCGATTGTTTATCTTTATTTTTACTGTCCATATCTTCATCACTCGACTCATCTATTGTAAAGTCAGAGTCGGCATCAATATTTTCTTGTTTATGTTTTTTAGCCATTCTGATTTCGTCTAGATTTACGCGATTTATTTCTTCATCAGAGTCCTCTATTTCTCCTTCAGATAATCGTGTCCTATCTGATGATTTTCTCTTCCTGTAGTTTCTTTTCTTCTGTGTTTCATTAGAATATGGGGTAGTATTTTTAGATGAATCAACCTTCTCATCGTCTTCTGGCAATTCACGTTGTATTGCCTCATTATCTTTTCCAATCTTCTGTTCATACAGATGACGGTAGAAACCACCTGAGGATTAAAAGTCTTGATATAATTATATATATATTTCATGGTCAAATTCACACTTGAAAGATAATTATTTTTCATCCCAATAAATTTTTAGTTGTTTTAAATAACAGTAAGTGAAACACTTCCAATAAATAAAATAGCAGATGAGCCCAGTCCCCGGAGGTTATGACTTCGGAATCGGACGACTCTAAATTAATTCGTGTGAACACTTTTTAAGCAATAATGTCTTTTCTGAGAAAAAGAAATGTTTGTTTTTAAAAGTTGCCACACTAGGAATTTCTCCTGTATCGCGGGTGCGTTTACATAGAAATTCACATACACAAACAACCCGTCGGCGGCCGTCGGACCACCAAGCTTGTTGCTCGCGTATAGGGTGGTATGCTCTTGAGGTAAAAGGTAATTTTCTTAAAAAATAAGGTTGCTGTTTTTCGTTGATTTTAAATTCTTTAAATGAAACCAATGTTGTTGCTGTTCACTGGTTTTAATCGTTTTTTGACAGCTGCAACTAGTGAACAATATTTATGTTTAATTGTAAAAACTGATGCGCATACCTGTATTATAATGTCTGTAAGAGGTCATAAATAAAATAATCCGACAAGATAAGGCAGTTAATATATTTATTCCATAACAAATTTTAAAGTTAACTTAACGTAATCGGGAATAAATACATTATAAGGCAGCTGTCAAAAAACCAATAACCCAATGGACAGGGTATAGTTTCAAGGATAACGGGGTTTACTTTAACATCTGTATATGAAACTGTTTTTATTCTCCTTAACAAGATGGTGAATAATTTTATGTAATGTAGAGATTTCTCGATATTTTGGTCAATGTTGTAACTTATTAGCCGAAACTTTTCGCGGAACATATTATATTCTACCAGTGGCGGAATCTTCATAGTTGGCCGAAAAGCCCGGCTAGCCCTAATAAGATCATAACATAGCCCAATCAATACAACAAATGTAGGTAGGTATCACATATCTACCGCACGCTTTTGCTAAATTGCCAAGAATACTTACTCAATATCCATCATTCATAGCAAAATAGTATTTCGCAACGTTGTCAAACTTACTTTCAAGCGCTTAGGCATCATCCAGGCAGCACACGCCATTGAGGCCAGGGAAGTCACGGATACGCATATCCGTATACTCTCCGATAGTGCCTCAGTCCTTCAATCCTTAGAGAGAAACCAGATCACGTCGAGACTAATACTAGAATGTCATAATGCACTGGAACGCATTACAGTACCAAACCGCAATGCAGTGACACTACAATGGATCAAAGGACACAGTGGTTCACTAGGCAACGATGCGGCCGACGAACTCGCCAGAAGGGGTTCCAGCACAAAAGCCTTCGGACCCGAACCCATTGTGCCCATTCCGTTCAATCAGTTGAGAAGTTGGTTAAGAGATTACACACAAACACAAGCGGAGAAATGGTGGACCTCTACACCAGGGTGCAGGCAGTCCAAGGAGGCTATGCCATCCCTGGATACGAAGCTGACCAAGCGCCTTCTGCACCTGGACAGAGATAGCCTGCGACTGGTGGCGGGGTCCATCACCGGACACTGCTCATTGAATAAGCACTTTCACACACTAGGTATCACTGATAGTCCTCTGTGCAGGGCCTGCATGGAGGCGGAAGAAACGGTGGCGCATGTACTCCTTGAGTGCACTGGCGTCACCCAGATCCGCAGGGAGACCCTTGGAACGCCAAACTCCCTTGCGGACGCACTGAGAAGACTGGGAAGATTGATCTGCTTCTGGAGGGAGGTGGGCTGGTTGGAGTAATCGGCCGCTATGGCTCACGTACAATGGTCCATTTTAAGGACTAAGTGCGGAAACCGAACCCCCCTGACATAGATAGATACTTTCAAGCGCACCGCACTGTATAATTCTTCGTCGCTCACTCGATTCATAAGGGGCTTCTTGAATCTCTTTTCACCTACGAATTGCTGTAGGAACATTTGCGTTTGTTAAAGTACCTATCGCAATTTATTCATATGGAGTGAAAAGCCGGCATTACGTTAGGCGCATATAATCTGTCGTAGCCGCGAAGTTTTACTAACTAATACGAGGATACAGCTGCATGAATTTTATTGTGTTTAGTTTTGGCACCAAATATAGAGGGTACAGAAGGACCGCTCCCGCCATCTTCAAAAATAATTACCTAAACTTGCCAGACTCACTAGGGCTGCTACTTGTATTTATATGAAATTTTATTGACATTGGTTGGAACTCTTTGCAATTTTTTATAACAAAATTTTCTTGTTCGTCGTAAAATGTCAATGTCTCTCATTTATTCATTTAGACAACACGTGACAGTCGAGTCTGAAGTCTACTTGAAACTGCTTGATGGCCTATAAACGTAATGTCAATGTGTGCGTGGTAAAAATGGCGGTTTGTTCTAAGCGGTCTCTGCTCGGGCGCGACGCAGCCTTACGTACTTTGTGGTTTTGGTTAACATAGTTTTCGTTATACTAAATTAAGATATAGTTTTGGCCGTGATATGTTTCTTCTCATACTTTGAAAGTAATTAAAGTGTTCTCAAAATATGAAAAGCAATTTATTTTAACGGTAAACCTTCACAAACAAAATCAATTTCTAGCTATCAGTATCATGTAACTGATCTATGCGCCATTTATAATAGGCGAGTGATATTCTTTAAAATATTTAATAATACCCATATTAAAAAATATCTCTCGACTCTAGAGGCCACTAAACAATAATATATATGTTGTTGGAAAATGTTAATATTATGTATTAGATAATAATAATCCATATCCATACTAATATTATAAATGCGAAAGTAACTCTGCCTGTTACGCTTTCACGACGAAACGGCTGAACCAATTTTAATTAAATTTGGCATGAAGATAGCTTGAAACCTGGAGAAGGACAAAGGCTACTTTTAATCCGGTTATCTATATTCTACATTTTTGGTTGATGATAACAGCCATTATAACTTTTTGTTTAAACTTTGAATGCACTAAACACAAAAATCATTTTTGTGATTTTTTGTGTTTAGTGCATTCAAAGTTTAAAAACATATAAGGATTATTTAGTAGTTTACGAAAAATACATTAGCATTATTAGTAAGACTATTCATATACATACAACAAATTTAATATCTTTCCTTTACATTCATGACATCAGCTACAACTTACCTAATCATATTCGTAGAACACGACTGACTGAGAAGTACCTACACTAGATATAGGTTATAGCGAGTCAAGGTTTGTCCTAAAACTCGTAACTAAAAACCTTTTCGACGAACTATAAACGACGACTCGTTTCCGAATTCTTTCCGAATTTACATTTTGATTACAAGAATAACACTTTAATAACTAACACAATCTAACATCATGACAATAACTATCCCTTAATTTTATATTACGAAAACTATTTTAACCAAAACAAAACAAAAAAAAATGAATGCAGTTACGTATCGTCGTAAGGGCGCGTTCAACGATCGCGCAACACCCGAACAGAGCGTATTTTATATCGGGGTTTTTTTTAAATAAAGTTTAAAAACGAAGTTTATAAGTATTGCAAAGGAGAAGCATTTAATTCCAATGTTTCTAAAGGGGGAGCGATGCGTATGCGACGCGCACGCTGTGTTGCGCCAGAGAAAATCGCGCTTGTCTGAACGCGCCCTAATACTTCTAATTCTAATACTACGCGGGCACGGCCGATTATTTGTACTCCATACAAATTGCGACAAGTACTATCAACAAACTTAAATATTATTATAGGAATTTGAAGGTGAAAACAGATATTCAAGAAGCCAGATAATAAACCAACGCATATGATCGAGAAATAATTATACAGTGCTGCGCTTGAAACTAAGTTTGCCAACGTCGAGAGAAGCGCGCACGTTTCGCGTCGCGTCCTTTGCGTTTATTTTAATACTAGCCGACCCGACAGACGTTGTCCTGTCCCTCTACCTACTTACCTGCCTATTTACCTACCCTATAGTCTATGTTACTCAGCGATAATGTAGCTTTCGATTGGTGAAAGAACTTTTCAAATCGGACCAGTAGTTTTTGATTTTATTCGTTACATACAAAAATTTCCTCTTTATCTATATATATAAAAGGCAAAGGTGACTGACTGATGTATCAACGCACAGCCTAAACCGCTGATCGTAGAGACCTGAAACTTGGAGAGTGTGTTCTTTGTATGACGTAGGCATCCACTAAGAAAGGATTTTCCGAAATTCTACCCCTAAGGGGGTGAAAAACGGGGGGCAAAGTTTGTATGGGACAACGTGATTCCTTGGTCCAATCTACTTCAAATTTCGCATTAACATTCTTTAACAGAATTGATGGAAGATGGGTTTCGTATTTTATTGAAATTCAACACCTAACGAAATTAAAAATGGGAAGAAAGTTATTTTGAGGGTGATTTGCAACTAAGTTGATATCAATACTTCTTAGTGCTTTTGATTTAAATACATTTTATTTTGACACATGTCATGTTTGAAACTAAAAATAAATATTATTAGCAAAGAGTACAATATATAGTTATACAGAATTATAACATTATACTGCAGAAGAATTACATATAATTTTTAATGCATTAAATTAAACGATTATAAAAATAGTGTGGCGAAGAGAAACACTTTCAAAAATTTTCGAAAATTCCCAATCGTCAAAGACATTTGTTTGTTTTGTAGAATTGCAAACCCACGAGTACTTTTGTGGAAGAAATATCGGCATCATCTGTCTGAAGACTTCTTGCGAGTTTTGAGATCAACTATTAAAGGTGACATTGAACACAATGAGAAACGTATTCTAAACAATTCTTACTTCTCTTCAAAACGTGGTCGTTTACATCGGCGTCATTCCTGTGGTCAAGTTTGGGTTACCGGCCGCCCCGCAATCACTGGCACATCAAAATCGTGGAAATCGGAAATACACTGCCGAAACCAATTACGACCCAGGTGCAATGAGTACTATCGTAAATAACCACGTCAGCGTGTTCACCTCAGAGTAATTGCAGAGCAATGAATGCTCTTGGTTGAACAGAAAAAACATTAATTACCACTGGTATTCTTGCAGAGGTCAGGAGGCAAGTTAAATTGCGCTGCCACACTGCTTTAAAATTCTCATCGATTAAGAGAGTAATGCCAGTGAGAGCGAAACCTATTTGTGCGGTACATATCACGAAACAGTGACAAGAGACATGTATGACTAATAGGAACGCAGTGGAAGCTGTAGAACCCTGCAAGACAAGGTCACAGTTCTGTTTAGTGGCGATTTCCGACAGACGCTGCCTGTGGTGACGCGAGGAACTAGGGCTGACAAGGTAAATGCATCGTTGAAACGATCAATTCTATGGTCACGTGTTTATAAATCGCGCTTGACCATCAATATGCGTACTCAGCTTGGAGGCAATTCACGTGTTCAAGAATTCTCCGATGTTCATTTAAGAGTTGGTGAAAGCTCTCTACCAGAGGAGAGAGGGCAGGTGGATCTAACAGAGACTCTTGATAGTGTAGTATCTACAAAAGAAGAACTGATTCATGTGTTGTACGGCGACATAAGTCAAATACCGCATCAAGAGAATTTGGGTGTGTGAACACTGTGAACAGGCTATTATAAGTATTATAACACCCAAAATTGATCAAGCTGCAGCGATCAATAAAAGCATTTTGTTTCTCTCAAATTGAAGGGAGAGAAGTAGTATACAGTAGTAGTATCTACATTACGCCGTAAAATTTAGAATAGAATTCGCTAACGGCAAGTGGACTTCTAGTACCTATTATTTTGTGTAACAAGAACCGACTCGAAGTCGACTGTCTGCAGAGAAATATCATTGAAGCTGAAATTGTAACAGGTTGTGGCGTTGGTGAGAGTGTTTATACCACGTATACCACTGATTCCCCACAATTACCCCTTCCAATTCAAGTGTGTGCAATTCCCTGTGAGCGTGTGCTTTTGCATGACTATAAACAAGTCTCAGGTCGGTCGGTGTTTGACACACTGAAGGCTGCGGTTGTCGATCTCAGGACCAGCTGATTTTCTCACGGTCAACTGTACGTCGCTTGCTCTCGCGTCACCAGTCCAGACTCTCTGTACATTTTGACTAACGGCAAAACTACAAATTAATATAGTTTACAGAGAGGTTTTATAAATATATAGCTAAGTTTCCTTAATGTTTTTTCTTCTTTTCAATCATATTTGGGTTTGGAGTTTCAACATTTGTTGTGTACGTATTTGTAATAAAATAAAAGTATATTTGCGTACAGTATAATATATTTGAAAGAACGACAAAGAAAAAAATCGTTTTTAAATCGTGCAATGTACGTACGGGCTCTGTTTTTACCTTAAAAAGTAAAAAATAAACAATTATATGATCACTTTTTTTTTCAGCATGTTTCGCGAAAGAGTCAGCTTTATTCAGTCCGTGTGCACGACAGAATTTCCTATTGGCATAAAAGACAAATCTCTATACAAACTTTCGTCTCCTTTAGCTCGGAAATTTTGAAACATCTTTCCTTAGCAAAAGTTTCGTGCTTCTAGACCAAGCTGTACACTGTCTGTCAGTGAAATTTATAATTGCTATTGAGTACCCAAGTAGTTCTTAATTTTTTCGACTTCCACGCGAACGAAGTCGCGGGCTAGCTAGCTAGTATATAAGTATAGATATAGATAAATGCTGAATTTGTTTTTTTTATTTATGAGTAAGTATACTGGCAACCTAGTAAAAGCGCACGCAGATAAATATCTGCGATAAATACGCGCGAAGTTTAAATGTAGCAATTATTATACAGACATGAATTATTGAGATCATTACTTTATTGTAGGTACCTACGAGTTTAATCGGTACCCCCGAAATCTCGCCCCTGGTCGAAGTTATCACTAATATGCAGTATTTCAGGCTACTTACTGGACACGCTGTATAAGTAACAGTTACCTACCTAAATCCTTTTGTTTCGTAACATCTCCAATATTTTCTAAATACTCTTCACGTTTTTCTTTCTCCTCTTCTAAACGCATTTCCTCCAATTTCTTTTTATAAGCTGATGTCACAAATACTTCTTTGTCTTGGAACTCATCACCTTCGTTTTCCCTTTCTTTTTGTACCTGTAAATAATATACAAAAAAAAAAGAACATTTTGATTAAAAGAAAACAAATATCTGATACCCTTACCAATATGAATACCACAACACTTGTGTTGGTGCCTATACTCCATTGATTTAAGTAGTTAAGGTAAACAATCTTGAGATGTCTTTTTTTATAATGTGCTTGTTAAAATTCTGATATTTCTTGCAAACAGGTTCTAAACTTGTTTTTCATCTGTAACTAGCTGCCTATCCCGGCTTTGTACGGGTGGTGTACATGGCCGGAGCGGCCGCTCCAGGCGCCAAGTCTCAGGAGGCGCCTCAGTAAAATTTTATTATAGCAATATGCTATTATAAAATTTTACTGAGGCGCCTCCTAGTTACAGTGGCAAAAGGTAAACGCAGTTTCAGCAAGCTCAAGCTAATTAAAACCTGAGGTCGTCTCTTGCAGAAGATAAGTTTTCTGATCTAGTCTTGCTGTCAATTAAAAATGACTCAGACATTATCTTAGGAGGTCATAATTTTTTTTTGCAAATGCATAATTGCTTAGGCAGCGATTTTATCAAAATGTGTTCTCCATTTCAATAGTTTATTATTAATTATGTTATTATTCGGAGCCTGTAAGCTGAACCTAAACAGTCTTATTACAAATAACCAAATAAACCTTGGTTTAAACCTGGACTATCAAGTCCAGGCTTATCTGCAAAACCATGGACTAAATTTGTTCGTATTACAAAACTTAAATAAGTAAACCATGGTCTTCTTAGTACCGTCATTTGAGCTATAGTTTAAATATCAACCACAGATTAATACAAACATCATTCGTTCACCATGACATCATTCTATTGCAACGTTCCATATGCCCAGAAAAGAAAAAGTTTTGATAATACGCTAATGATTAGATGATGTTTAGGAGTGTTAAAAATATTAAGACCTGGTTATTTTGCATGGATATAAACAGTATTTAGTTATTTCGTCGATTGCATTGCAGTTTTGTTTAGGTTTAAGCACATTGCATAATGTCGTACTAATTTCTAAAAATACAACAGTACTTATAACGAAACGTAACATTCTCGCGCGATATATTATAGTATATGCTATACTTACTTGGCATACTTTTCATTCATCATCCTTTATATTGGTTTTTAACGAATCGATCTACTTGATTCGTTTTTATAGAATTAACTTAAAATAAAATATTAATTTTCATAATATTTTGACACTTCATATAAACAGACTAGTCATGACTACCGTTGCTAAGTAACGCCCAGATTTATGACGTATTGTATGGCATTAGGCTTTTAGCTTATATAACTTAAATTCTCTTCATTAATATTTGATTGTATTTTTTAAATAACTCTCGAGCATCTCTAGTTAAATCTTCTCTCATTAGATCCACTATCTTCATTGCATAACGTTTATTATACCTATACTTTTACCTGAAATCTTTATCGGATAATTCACGAAGGGATTGACTCGAATACAATTTTTGTTGTGTCGGCGTGGCATTTCCAACCACTCAGGGGTTTCAATATCAATTAAATTGACCATGTTAATATCCATTTTCGAGTTAAAACAACACAACACGATGAAAAAGATGATATGACCTAAAAGAGAAATTGACAGATCCGGTTTAAACCATCGTAAAACTAGGGGTCGTCGAGGTTTAGTTTTAGACCATGGTTTATCGAAAAACCACGTTTTGTAATACCATTTTTGTTTAGACCGTGGTTTAGAAGACGTTTAAACTAGGTTTTTTAGTTAAACCGCTTTTTGTAATAAGACTGAATGAGTTAGTTTTTAATAAGCACTGTTACATGAATTATTAAATATATAACATAACGCAAAAGTACCCGTTCTAAAGTTGATTATGGTTATTGATCTCAATGCATGCTGACTTAATTTTATTTTATTGTCTATGTATGACTGATATAATTATATAATTTTGTGGTTGATGATGGCGAGATGTCGTTGCCCTCGCTGGAGGCATTAAATTCACTTTTAAGGCACCACAAGAAAGTCCGGTTAAGGAGCCGACAACCTCCTAGGTTGACCTGCGAGATGACACACCGAAATAAAAAAAGGGGGTGCCATAATTGGATCTTGCTCCATCTTAAAACTTGCCTCGGGCCCACTGGTGGTGTAATGAAAAAAATGAGACATAATCTTCCGTTATCCTACCTACCTAAAATTGTCATATACAAATTCTTCTAATTCCATTCTAATTCTTTTGGCAATAACGAACAAAAAAAAATTATTATCCAATTTGGTCCAACCGTTCGAAAGTTTTGCGCTTACATACATTATCAGCTGTCTGACACCCATAGTACAGGGTATCCCTAGTTTGGGGTCCGATGGCCGTGTGTGATATGTCCCCACATATTATTATTATTATTATTATTGTACTGAAGACCAATTAAAATAAATTGTTGGGAACCCTCAACTTAGTGTAATAAAGGCGTAAATGACGGTGACATGTCAGAAATACATTTAAAAAAAATTGTCGAATGGAGAACCTTTTATAATACCGTTAAAATACACAAGTTCTAAAAAACGATACTTTACTTACTTGTCTTTCTATACGCCGCTCATTCTCAATTTTTCGTTTGCTGGCAGCCTTCATTAAATTTTCTATATACTGTGGTTTTTTTTCTTCTTTAGTTTTAACTTTTACCTTTTCCTTTTTGCTAGCCATTTCTTCATATATTTCATCATACTGATAAACTGTTGGATCTTCTGTTAAAGCTTTTTCTTGTGTTATTTTGGCCTATAAGGTTCAAATTTATAACAATAAATATATTATAATATAAAACATGCTTTATTTTTCTTATTGCATAGGATACCTAATATTGGTACGCAAAATACGCGCTGAGACGTGGAGTTGAGGACACCAGCCCGTCATACTCCTACTCAAGGGCGTCGCCGGGGGGGGGGGGGGGGCAGGTAGGGGCAGCTGCCCCCCCCCCCCCCCTAAACACTCAAAAAAATGTAAAAAAGAATTAGTTAATTCATCAAAAATAAGGTTCTCGCTTCAATTCTTCAATATTAATATCTTGCACCTAATTGAATATTTAATTGCTTACACTTTTTGTCCCCTTATTCTATTATCCTTTATTTTGTCGAAAATTATTTTTATGCTAATAAATATAATAATTTTCGTTACAATTTTTTTTTATTGTACACTGACGTAGCTATCGGAAAGCTACGCGGTGCGTAGCATCGGGGCCCCCAAGCTCAGAGGGCCCCAGCTCCTGGCCAGCAAACCCCGAACTGACCTAGCAAAAAATTCTTCCACCTTCAGAATATAATATGAAACAAAATTTAAATCATATATTAAAAGTACACTCTGTAAAAAAGCTTATTATAATCTAGAGGACTATATTCAAGATAAGAATGCTTGGAAACATGCTGGCCTAGCTCCATAGGACGATCGACAGTCTAGACAAAATCGAGCCGATTGCTAAGTTAAAATACCTAATTTCATACTTAGTATAAATATGTACATAATTATATATATTTGACTCTTTTTATACACTGCTCAGGCTCACATACTGATTCATTGTTTGTTAAAATATAAGGAGTGGTCGTCTACTGTTTCAACATTTTGTAATAATATGTGAACACTGTGTATCTATGTACATATAACTTAGTCTGTCATTCCTTAATCTGTGATACTTTGTACACACTTTCAAATGCCTAGTGTTTTTATGCAAGGTACATCGTATTTACGTATAATTATATAATTCCTGTAAATGCAAATATTGTTAACATCGTTTTTAAAAGAGTAAGTATGGAGTTTCTTGCCCATTCTTCTCCATACAAAACTACCTTTTGGAATGGGCACCTAGAATCGATTTTTTTTTCTCATTTGACGTTCAAAAGTGCCTTACAATGGTCTAATTGAAATAAATGATTTGACTTTGACTTTGAAATACGAATTATTTCTGTTGTGTTGTGTAGGTTTTTGTGTCTAGCCACTTCAACCAATCAGCTGTTATGCAACTGATTTATGAATTTCTCAAGTCACTTGAGAGACCTTTTCTGATGTCACATTCACGCACACCATTCTGATTTCTGAGAGTTGGCTCAAACCTCATCTTCTCTCTACAACCTACCCTCTTCCCGGTTTCGTTCTTATCCGTAATGATACAAATGGAAAGGGAGGAGATGATGTTGCTATTTGTCTTCGTAGCGATTTTCCTTTAAAAATCTTTGCTTCTTCTCCTTCACTTTACTGCTGTGCCTCCGCTGAGTAGGTACCTCTTTCTGGAGATCCGTATGAAATGTGTTAAAACCCTACTTGGTGTTGTCTATTGTCAGAGCATGCACATTTCGTCAATATGCCCCTTGTTCCCGCAAACTCCTACACATCATCGAGCCTGTTAGTCTCGATGTTCTTCCTCTGCAACCTACTTACTCATTTCAATATCTCAGGGAATGACACGTGGCTCGACTTAGTACTCCTCGGGTCAGGGAGTGAGGTGTTCGACTCCCCCCGGACGTCTAAGAGGGGCGCCGCCATCTCTGGTCCTGATGTATGTGGGGGGTGAAAGACGTCCCGCCCCTGGACCCATTTAGGGGGGCTAGAAGAGGGCGTTGTCCGCTCTCCACTGACGCCCGGTGCCTCTGCGGGCCGGGTGGGAGGTTGTAATCTCCCTCTCCCTTTCCGTAGCCTCCTTTTGCGACATGATGTTTTCGCAGAAGGAAACCACCGCGTCCCCACTGTGCGCTGCCGACCATCGACTCGATCACGGCCGGCAGCGACAGGTCCTCCAAAGCGGCACACTCTGCTAGCGTATGCCGCGCCGTGTTCCCCCGGACGCAGTGGTGACACCGGGCGTCTGGCTCTCTGTTTATGCGACACAGGTACTTCCCGAAGCAACCATGCCCCGAGAGCACCTGCGTCACCCGAAACGACAGAGAGCCTTGCCTCCTCCCGAGCCACCGCTCGAGCACTGGCCGGACCACCTCGATGATGGCTAGGCATGTTCCGCCATTCCGCCACCAGGACCTCGCGAAGCTGAGACCGACGCAGTTCCATGTGTCGCTGCATCGGTCGCTCGCCCCGCGCCCGCGCTTCCTTGCTCCACCGAAATAGTGACTCGAGTACCTTCGTCAGGAAATATGACCATGTGTCAAGCTACAGGTCCGAGCTAAAATAATTGCCCATTCGCCTAAATAGTTTGCGTGCGTTGACAACGCTTTCCTCCCTGCTCCACTGTCTCTCCCCTCCATCTTATCTAATATCCTACTTTCAATATCTATTTTCTTCACACTTCACACAGAAGACCGTAGATTCATAATTTACGGTCTTTTAACAATCTTATCTTGCTTTGTCCTTCTCATATTTCTGATTTTGTTCATTCCCCCTTTTATGTCCAGTTTATTCCTTTCTGGAACGCGCTTCCTCTCGATATCAGGACGGCCTCCACCGACTCCAGTCAGTAGAAGCCGTTCTGATATCGAGAGGCCGTCCTATGCATTTAAGCGGAAGATGTGAATTTATTTTAGCACAAATAAGCCGCGACAACGTATAAACCTCCTTTCTTTTCTTTTATATATGTATTTGTTTTTACTTGATTAAATGAAACGTAACCAGTTTAGATAGGACCTCTTCTCTTTTTTCTCACCGGGGCCCCTGGTCACGTAGCTACGCCACTGAATTGTATAGTCAAGAGCTTGTGGAGCTTTACACATTGGACTTTGTACTGTTCTTAGAGCCCCTTCACACAACTAGCGGTTGTCTAGCCTACGCTGGACAACCGCTACGCATACGTTCGATACGTTTATCGAACGCCTACGCGTTGGATGAACGTATGCGCAGCGCACCGTAGAATGCACGCGACGCACCGATACCTCACACAATTTCGTTGTCGTTTCGGTATACTTTAATATAATACCGCCGATGCCTTCGCCGCGCTAACGCAGCGTTAATTATCTACAGAAGAAACGCCGATGCCGCGGCGTCTGCGCTGCGCATATGAACATCGAACGCTTACGCTGGACAAATGCTAATGTTAAGGAGCCCTTAGTACAAACGCTTAGTAAAGCTTCATGTGCTCTTGACTGTACTTAAAATTCATGCTATTCCCATCCTCTATAAAATCAACTTGCCCCCCCTGAGCCATCGGCTGGCGACGCCCTTGCTACTACTAGGTACTTATTGTTGTTTAGTCTAGTTTTTCTAAATCAAATAGGTACCTGGAAAAACATTTTGTGACAGGGATAATGCCGTCCACTTTAGTAGTCCTATGGAATATTTCGCTGACGAGTTAAAGTTGTTGTTTAGTGCGTACATTTATTTGCATAACACAACACACAACCGCCAAGTTTATTAATAAGTGATTCACGCATCTTCACCATATGCAACTGCTGTGAAACTGAGTTGTTTCGCGTGCTCAACAGGGAGCACAGAAACATGATGGTACCGCAACAAATTAATATAAACAAGTAGATTTACAGTACGGTCAACGTAACTTGGCGCGTCTGAAGTTAGCCGATTAGCTGCGCAGTACGTAGACAATTTCGTTCCTAAAAGTTCCATTGCGCAGCCAAACAGCTAACTTCAGACGCGCCAAGTTACGTTGACCGTATTGTACTTTAAACAGTGATTATAAACAGTTACTTAGTGATTTTTCTCAGTGAATAGGTACATATCTTAAAGTTCATTAACTGCTAATAAGATAGTTAAATTTTCACTTTAAAAGGCAGACAAGAGTCAACTAGCGCCACCCATTGTTTTATTTCTTTTACTCCTGAATCGGATCAAATTTAAAACATCTAAAGTGTCCATAACTAGTAAGTTACCTGTAGTATTTAAAATAGTACATTTTTAATTATATTTAATCAAAAAGAATATGATATTTAATGGAAACCAAAATATATTTGTTTTTATGTGCAAATGAAACCTATTTATATTTTCTTATTCTTCTCTTCTTCGTTGTTGTTTAACTGCAATAGTGAACAGACGTAAGATCGCGTGCGCGTGCTCTAGGTAAGAGCACGAGGATTCTGCAGACGCAGCACTACACCGTCGCCGCGGTGTACCTAGGTACGTCGATGGTCGATCTATCGGGGTAATTCTAGTTGGGTCTGATTCATAATATCGGCAGTCACTACATCGACGGTTGCCGTATCGAAGACGTTCCATCGACGGGTTAATGAATCGACAGTACCTCAAATCGATGGTACGCTACATCGACAGTACACCAAATCGAGAGTACGCTATATAAACAGTACACTTAATCGACGGTACGCTACATCGACAGTACATCAAATCGATAGTACGCTATACCGACAGTACACCATATCGATGGTACGCTGCATCGCCTGCCCGACCCGAGCCAAATTTAAATAAAAAACATAAGATCTTTTAAAGTTTTTAATCACAATTTGTTAAATTTGTTTATTGCTTGTTTTTGATGTAAACCACATAAAATGGTTGAAAAATCATAAATTCGTATTCAGTAGGTACCCTTAGTAGGTAATTATTACAATAACTTTCAAAATTACTGATAGTAATAATGAATTAATGATAGTATTAATTTAAAAAAAAAACCTCCAAATACTAATATTAAATTAATGAGTTCACATTTATGAAGTACATCTAATTTACCATAGTAGATAGTTAAAAACATGTTTTCTTTTTGGAGGTTTAAAAAAAAAATTAAACAAGACACACAGAGACATTGATAGTATTAAAAAAATAATACTATCAACGTTATGTCATAGATATTTAGAAAGTTATTGTAATAGTAACTAACGGTACTTACTGAATACGAATTTATGATTTTTCAACCATTTTGTGTGGGTTACATCAAAAACAAGCAATAAACAAATTTAACAAATTGTGATTAAACAATTGTGATTAATTGTGATTAAAGTGTTACCGGCTCGGGTCGGGCAGTCGATGCAGCGTACCATCGATATGTATTCTTAGCCTTTGGTGCGGCGGCTCCCTTCGCCTTAGCGGGGGCGGTGTACTGTCGGTATAGCGTACTATCGACTTGATGTACTGTCGATGTAGCGTACCGTCGATTAAGTGTACTGTTGATACAGCGTACTCTCCATTTGGTGTACTGTCGATGTAGTGTACCATCGATTTGAGGTACTGTCGATTCATTAACCCGTCGATGGAACGTCTTCGATACGGCGACCGTCGATGTAGTGACTGTCGATATTATGAACCAGACCCATTCTACCATAGTTACAAGTCCGGAAATCATGAAATGTTTACAATAATTTATTGTTTAGGTATCAAACTTGCCTTACAACAAAATAATGGCTACACAGTCCATTATGATAAATACTGACCTGGAAAATCGGTTGTATAACTGTTACATCCAGGAGAAAACGGACAGAAAACTTGCTCCTTGTGGTGCGTAATCTGAATGATATCATTAATAGCTTGCAGGAGCAAGGACAAGCCCTCAAATTGCTTGAAGGAAAAAAAGAAACAAACTAAAGAACCCTTAGAAAAACAGGAAAGCTAGAAAGCAATAGTTGGCCAGCATACTAAAAGTGATGTTGAATATTGCACAGACGAGGATGAACTCGCTTAAGACTCTTTTTCCTGCTCTTGGCCCTAATCAACTCAGGATCAGGGCCAAGAGCACAAAGAAGAGGAAGCTGAACACCTCCTTCTCTCCAAATCAACAAAGTGGAAGAGAGCCCAACAAAAAAATGTGAATGAGACTTCTGTCAAAAAAGTGCCCCCACCACCGCCAATCATCGTTCTACGACTCGCTAACTGAAACAATACCAGCTGAATCAATTACCGCAAAAATGATGAATGGGGGTTGTGTGAAGGTTAACGTCAAAACAGAAGACAGTAACTGCCAGGCTTTTGACAGAAAAAGATTACCATTGGCATTCATACGAGAATAAGCAAGCTAGGCCAATTAGAGTTTTTGTGAAGAAGTTACTTTCTTCTTACTAACCTGATCGAATCAAAGATGATCTAACAACACAAGGTTTGAAAATAGAAAAAGTAGACAACAAATTGAGCTAGAAGAGTAAAGCACCACTCAACATGTTCGTTTTAATAATGACGCAAGATGTCAACAAAATCTATTGCATAAAGTACAGTTTAGGGTGTAAAATTAATTCATTCCCCAATGCAAAACATGGCATGCCAGGTAAATGATAAACCATACCTTAGTCAGAGCAAACAACGCCTAGAGATCTACCTACGTTTTAGAACGAGTGATCGAGTATGCCCATTTAGGCATACTGCAGAAAAGAGCCAAGGTGTGTAAAATGCACTGGCAAGCATCTTACCGGTAACTGTACCAAATCTCCATAAGAGATACCAAAATGTGTTGACTGTAGTCTACCTCACAAACGCCAACTGCCAACTATAGAGGGTGTGAAGTAGCTAAGCAGATTGATACTATAAAAAATAAAAATATTAAAAAGAACCTTGTGGTATCGTCAGCAACAAAAGTCGATTAGTACCAACTACCAGACAGTCTATTCCCTTACGAAATCTTGACAAACAGGGACACGGGAACCCATTAGAGTGCCACACCATTTATGTTAAGGGTGTTATTCATTTTTGATTATTTCAAGGTTCTACCTCTAGATTCAAAGGCCGATCATTGTTTTGTAGCTTCTGCGTACCCATGGTTTTTCAGTTGACTGGGCACTTGCTTTCTTTCAGAGACCATTTGGTCTCTGAAATTCATTAAGTAAACAAACTTTTGTCAAATTTAGAGAATACATGGTATACAATTCGCTAAATCATGATAACTCGGCCAGAGGAGATAGCGCAGGTACAATCAAAGACAACATTACTCACTAAGGTCAGTGTAAACATGAAGAACAAGACATTCAAGCCGTGGCAGTATCTAATAAAACTGTCCTCCATGGAACATGTTAAGAAAAGAGCAATATTTACATCTCTTTGAACTATTATGCCAAAGATTTATCCTAAGCGGCGATTTTAATACTAAGTATTCTTTTTTCTTTATTTGAGGCAGGAGTAGGACATCTTCATGGATGCCCAGACTGTCTCGTAATCAAGCTAGTCTGGGCAGTGCGGGACTCTTACCGGCTAAAACCACAGTCCTCAAGGATCAAGACTTACTACAAATAAGGGAAGGCAGCTCTTAAATGCAGTTAAAGCTTTTAGACAAAAAGCACCTACAAACTGTTCCCAAAAAAAAGTATATTAAGCACCAGAAAGCGATGGAGATGGTTTAGAATTTCACTACTATACATACATTTACACAGTATGAGAAATAATGGCATAGGTTCGAGGACTGAATTACTTCAATAATGGAATTGAAGCAGATCACTCTTATAGAGCATGTCAAATGGCTCAGAAAGTTGTGTTGACGATAGAATCAATAGCAGCAAAAAAGTGAAATTATTAAGTTGTTTTCTCATGAAAGATTTTATAAGTATAAGATGTCTATGACTGATACTGTTGCCCAACAAATATTAAGAATCATGTCAAGCAAGTGGCAGAAAGTGGTGAGATCAACAATGACATCACCATCATCAATAAGATGCTCACTTTGCCTTCCAAATACATATCATCATATAAAGCATAATTGTTGGTTGTTTCTTGGCAGCCAGATTATGTGATGAGGAGGCATCTAAAGTGTGAATTTCAGTTTTTGAATCACAACAGGTTTGTCACTTGATCTATGTCCTTTTAACCATTCTACAAAAGAAGGGCAATGGAGTTATCGTTATCAGTAGGAGTAATGATATGACAAACAAGTTTAAAAAGTGGCCTAGTTCAAACTATGGGTATACCTATTAAGAAATGTTTATGGGAATAAGATTTTTTTTCAAAACTAACTAAATTATTTTACAGATATGACATACTTGTCTAGTCGTATTATCACTAGGTCGAAGCAAAGCTGGTTTTTTTTTATATTCGTCTTCTGAATCGGAGTCGTTCCCAAAAACGTTTCTTGATGCCTGGAACGTGGGTTTTTGTTTTCCCTTTTCGGATAATATAAGACCATATCTGTAACATACGTAAATAAGCATAAGTTTCTAATAAAATAATAGCATTCATTCAATTTTATCCATGATACACACTTATTAATCGACATTGTTTATCAGTTTTATTCTCACAATCCTTTAATCAAATCCAAAGAGTATAGTAATAATCAAAACTAAAAAGAAGCAGACTGCTGTTATTTGCAAATATTTGCACCTTTTGTCACCATTTACCAATTCACAATTTACATTCACAACACAATTTCCAAAGTACCAAACCAACTACATTTTTGATGATTTGACAATGACATTCACATTATTGTACATAGTACTTGTTTACTCTATGATGAGATGTGGATAGACATTCTAATAAAATAGTATGCTTATTAGCATGCTTTAAACGAGCATGCTCTAGATCGGTATACATGAGCTTGCGAAAAGCATTCCCTAATAAGCATGATCAAAGCATGTACCTACTCCAAATACACAACATGCCCTTTAATAGCAAGTAGCGTGTTGTGAAAAATGGAAAACCAAGTAGCCCTTCCGCTCAGGAACTCAATAAAATTACATACTTTCAAAGCATTATTTTTTGCTATATTATCTTTGCATAAAGGCGATCGCGGATTGTAGAGGCATAAAAACTACGTTGCTGCGAACAACTGATCGATACTAGCATGCTCATAAGCAAACCGTTCAGACGCCTTACATCACGCCCCCATTCCACCCGCGCTGCAGGTAGCATGCTCAAAAATCCCACGGCCGTCGATTTTTGAGCAAACAGAAATGAGCATGCTCATTATTAGCAATGTTTCGACAAACATGCTACTAAGTAGCAATTGCTTAATAGTGGTATGCTTTCGTGCTAGTAATGAGCATCTGTACCTATACAGACAGACGTACATAGACTAATAGCTTTTTTACGGTTTGGCATCTCACTATCTCTGTAAGTTTCACAGGCCAACAGCCGTAGTGCCTTAATTAAAGTCAATTTAAGGCCTGCAGCTAGGGCAAAAAAACTCAAATAAGCGACTACACGCTGAGAGCTTCGCCATCGCTGGGGGAGGACAGCAAAGTGGAAGGCTGGATCGGATCACATTATTTATATTGAGGGACGAATAAAGTTTCAGGAGGCTTCAGGTTTAACAATAACAGGCAGGAATAAAGTTCGTCGCGGCGGGCCTTGGTGGCGAGGACGGAATTACAGCGGTCTGTTTTTGTGTTTTCTTAAGTAACTTATAGTGACGAAAGACGAGACTTGACACAGACTTGATTTGACTTGCGCAGTACTTGATTTAAAGGTAAGAGACCTCTAAATCGAGTACTGCTTTCGTGGCACGCACTGTACTAGTAGCCCTATTACGCTCCTGGAGGAGGGTCATAGCGTCGTCGGGGTCAGTCAGGGTATGTCTCAGTCAGCGAATTTTACCAATGCGAGAAGGAGTGTATCGGGTGACCGATACGGTCAACGGGTTGGAGTGGATTTCAACAGAGACAAAGAAGCGCTAGGAGGTGCGTTTCAGGAACTGCTAAATGGGGAGGATTTTGAGGTTGAGACTCGAGATGAAGGTTCTCATTGCGAAAGGCCGGAAAAGACTGTTATTTAAAACAAGCCTCCAACAGGGGTCACCTTGGTGGGAGGCTTGTTTTGTTTTTTTTTTTGGGAAGAGCAAACAATTTGTACAATATGTGTTACAATACAATATGGCGTATGATATATGGGTACCTAAATGTACAATCCACGACGTTTCCACAGATTACTTGTGTACATTATTAATTATGTAAGTAAGTACAATTACACTTAAATAGTATTTTAAATATTAGTTTAGGTACCTACTAATCAAATTTATTTTGTTTTTACTCGTCGCACAAGCCATCAATATTTTTTTTCTTGAAACTGCTTTGAGACAGAAAGAATATATCCAAATGACAAAAGTGGTTATTATAATTTTTTACTAGACGTCGGAGTGGAGCTCGCTCACCAGTATTTGTTCGGCTAGTACCTAGTCGTGGCAAAAAGAGGGTAAGAACGCACCTCCCGTCTTATTACAGTTCTAGGCACAACATAAGATAAATTATTAACCCCTTACTGCATAGTGCATAGCATGACATATCGGGCATCAAGGGTTGAACTGTCACCTCATTTAAATTTGACCCATTTTTTTTCATCTTGTAACTCTAAAATATAACACCGGTAATATGCACTGACATTTGTAAAGAAAATTTGTGTCCAGCACTAGTTGAAAAAAAGTAAAGTCAGTTTGTTTCAGTAACGGTCGCAAAGAGGTAAGTGGACTCGGCTTTCAAGGAATTTTGGATGGATTGTCACGGTTTATAGCTACGATAATTATTTTATATGCAAAAGGCATGTATTCTAATACAATGGGCAAAAAAAAACTTGATTCGCGTCTATGTTTGAATATATATTTATTGCTGAAGTTAGTATCCATATGTGGGATAGTATGCAGTCGCAGAATATAAGGCAAATATGGGATTGTATGCAGAATGACAACAAAAATGAGAAAACCATATTTGGGATAGTATGCAATTGTGTCAATTTTAAAAATCATTATTTGCACAACATTTTCAAGAAGTGGCTACAATACCTTTTTGTTTTCTTTTTTTATTTGGCTGGTTGTCCAAGAACAATTTTGCTCTTTAATCGTCACATGGGTGGGGGGTTGATACGCTTGACTGACTTGATGTTGGGCTACTAAAGGATCAAAGAGTGGTCTATGCGAGTCTATTTTCACATGATTGACGTAATCACCGTAAATTCTTGGTTGATTTGGAGACATTTGAATCAAAACTCGTACTGCCGCTTTTGGCATAAATTGTTGGTGGCTGAAGTGCTGACTCTGAAAGGATCTCGTCTTTATACCCCAAAAGAAAGTTTAGAAATGCCAACACGAGAAGTAGCGGACGATGGCATGCATCACTTCCCCGAATGTACAGCAGAACGCTAAGTCTGCAAAAACTCATATTATGGTGCTTGAAATGTAGGGCCCATTTCATCATCATCATCAGCCGGAAGACTTCCACTGTTGAACAAAGGCCTCCCATAAAGGGGGGGAGGAGTTGCCATAATCCCCACGCTTGGCAGGCGTCTTGGGGATCGCAGTAAAGTTGTTAAGTACATGGAAGCCGCTGCTGCCCGATTTCCGGATTTTCCCTTAGTCACCTTCGACGACACCCTCGGGACGAAGTGGGGGGGGGGGGGGGGTGCTATTCTAGCCCTGACATCCCACGGGGGGGGGGGTCAATTATGTTTAAATAAAACAAGAAACTGTTACATGGAATATCATGTACAGTAACCAATTTTTTTTTCCATTCCTAATAAAAACCAAAGTTCCTAATTCTGAAGAAATACTTACACTTACACACTTACTTACACTTAAAAAGAGCGGTTTTCTAATTAATTCCATGTCTCAACAGCCTTCTTCCACCAGCATTCTTACTGCTATGCCCGATATACTTTCTCGTTTCGATTTAAATCTAGAACTGCATACAATGCCATATTTGGCATTGATAGTTTTTGGCAAATATTTCCAAAAATACTAGGGATTGATGTTTTTTCTCATTTTTTGTAGACTTTCTCAGAGTCATACCAAGACATTTTTTTTTTCATCCCCAAAAAAGAATCCAAGTCTTGAAAAAGAGTGTAGTGCATCTAATCACAGCAGAAAATTAAAAGAAAAGACCAGTTAAAACAGCAATCTAGTGTAATACAATTTTTGTTTCTTGTTTTTGCAAAACGCGGGTATGTGCAAAATTATACAAAAATATCACAAACAGTCGTTGACCAGAATCTACCGAAAAAACCAACAGGTGCATTATTTCAACTCTAATTCGAACGAAGCTGTGGTTCAGCGGCCCAGAGTACTAGTCGAATATTGGTGGAATCTGTGAGGCGTGAGTTCGCATCCAGCTATCTGCACTTTTTGTGAATTTAAAGGTTTGTAAAAATGAATTTCTTAGAGAATATTACATTCCGACGGACCCGCACACGATCTGAACTAAATGACAATGAAAACGACATTACATCACAAACATTAAACTGTACGACAAGTAGCTTACCTGACATTTCAGAAGACGAAGACATTCCGCTGTTAAACACATTAAAAGATGAGATTGCCAGACTAACAACTCAGCTGACTAGTGCGCATAAAGAAATTGAATTATTATCACTAGAAAACAGTAATTTAAGGAAATTAAATGAAGAATATAATAAAAGAAATGACATTAACAGTCCAGGAAAAAGTAAAGCTAAGACATTATTAATGACGCCTAAAAAAAATACGAAGACTAAACATACACAACCTATTTCAAAACACCTCTTATCGCCTACGAACACAACTACAAGCATCAACAGCAGCAACCTAAGCTCATCTAACTCAACTTCACACATAGGAGCCACAACAACTGTGGAACAACCTTCCACAAAACACAAAATATGCCTAATAAGTAGCGAAACATCGAACAGATTGTGTACAATTGCCGAAAGAACAAATTTACAAAACTATGAAATTTGTCACTATCGAAAACCTACGTGCGGGTTGCGGCAAATTCTTCACAAAATTGAGGGAAAAGTGCAAAACTTTACGCTCTCTGACTTTTGTGTTATTTACATAGGCGAGGAAGACTTTCGGAAAACACAGAACTATTTAGAATTAGTCATGTTTGTAAGAGAAAAGTTAATAAAGTTGAGCCATACTAATTTTATAATTTGTTTGCCAACGTTTAAATATATGATAAATGCTAACGTAATGTTTAACAGCCGTGTAGAAACATTCAATAACCTTATTTACTTGGACATAGACACATGTAACTATGCGTATTTACTTGACTCAAATTTTAATCTATCTTATGACTATGGTACTTACAGCAAACGCTATGGAACCTTAAATAACAGTGGCTTAAATATAGTTATATCAGACTTACAAGACCTGATTCTTAGCATATGCAACCTGAATGCTACGCACTCGAAAGTGGATTGCCACCCTCAAAATCATAGTCAACACGAATTATCTAACGGTTCACAGCAGTCTAATTCTCAGTTTTTTCGTCAACTATCTTAACATCTTGCATCAAAACATAGCAGGTTTGATTAATAAATCCGATTCATTGACTGTAAAATTAGTAGAATTAATCAATAATGGGACGAGTATAGATGTTCTTTGTGTAACAGAACATTTCATACAAACAGGCTGTGAGGATCTCTTGCATATTCCAAACTTTTGTCCAGCTGCTTTTTTCTTAAGAAATACAAATAGAGGAGGAACAGGTATTTTCGTAAGAGTAGGTTTGCAGTTTAGAGAATTATCGGATATAGCAAAGCAATCAGTTTCGGGCATCTTTGAATGTTGCGCTGTAGAAATAATAGCTTATAATATTATTATTGTTTGTATTTATAGAATCCCAAAATATAATTACTTAGTATTTTATGATAAATTAGATTACGTGTTAAATAAAGTTTGTCTTTCTTCAAAAAAGAAGGTCGTCTTGTGTGGAGATTTTAACATCAATGTTTTGAAAAGAAACAAAACTACATTAGACCTTGAATATTTTCTTATGAAATACAATCTTAAACTAGCGCTCTATACTCCCACTAGGTTAAAAAGTCAATCCTGTATAGACAACTTTGCTCACAATTATCGGAAAGAATGTAAAGCTGAAGTTGTAGATTTGGTCCTTTCTGATCATACATGTCAAATACTTAAAGTACCTATAAACAAAACTTGCAAACTAAAATATTGGAAGACAAAAAAACAGGACATATGCATGGAAAATTTAACTACTTTCAAAAAACATCTCAGTTCTCTATCATTTATGCTGGTTCATAATTCTAAGGACGCGAACGAAGCTTTCGACCTTTTCATGGATGATTTCATCCTCATATATCGATTATGTTTCCCTGAAAAAATTATAACCATTCCAACTAGTAAGAAATCGAAATGGATATCTAACGGTATAAAAATATGTAGTAAAAAACAAAGGCGGTTACTTTGGGAGTATCGATTAAATTCAGACTCGAAAAATAAATTAGTGCTTAAAAACTACACCAAACTTTATAGAAAAATTATAAACTTAACACAAAAAGCACAAAACAATCACTTCATAAATACTGCCCAAAATAAATCAAAAGCTACCTGGCAAGTAATAAATAAATCCAATTATAGTTTGCCGCTAGAGCCTATAGTGTGCGTTAATAAAGATAATTTGACACTTACAGACCCCATGGACATTGCAAACGAGTTTAACGATTACTTTATTGATACAATTGAGAATAATATTAAATCTGACATCACATCAAATAATACACATTTAATTAATAAATCATTAAATTCCATATTCATGCAACCCGTAACAGCTGATGACATATTAAAAATAATTTGCAACCTTAAAAACACAAATACTGTTGGATACGATGGAGTTTCCACAAAAGTATTAAAATTTACCAAAGAGCTGATAGCACCGCCATTAGCCCATATAATTAACCTGTGCATAGCTGATGGCATATTTCCGGAAAAGCTCAAAAAAGTTATTATTAAACCCCTTTACAAAAAAGGTGACAAAACGGATTTAAAAAATTACAGACCTATTGCAAAAATTCCAATTATTTCAAAAATTATTGAGAAAGTTATCTATAACTCTTTATATACCTATTTCGAAAAGTACAAACTATTTTGCAAAGAACAAAAGGGTTTCCGTAAGAACACTACGATTAATATGGCACTATTTGACCTGTTAGCTAATGTCATGTCATCTGTGGATGGGAGAAATCCAGTCTGTGCCATTTACACTGACATGACTAAGGCTTTTGACTATGTGGACCATGAAATATTGTTGCACAAATTACATAGCTACGGTATAAGAGGGAACATCTTAAAGTTAATCGAATCATACCTAAGTAATAGGATTCAATGCACGGAAGTTACTAGGATATGTCCAAAAACCAAATTAGAAACCAAATATGTATCAAAACCCAGACGCGTAAAATATGGCGTCCCACAGGGTGGCGTATTGGGTCCACCATTTTTCCTGATTTACATTAATGATCTCCCGAAAGCAACCACCAACCAAATGGTTCTGTTTGCAGATGATAGTACAGCTATAGTGAAATGTACTGATCCAAATAATTATAAGAATGACATCAATACTTGTTTATGTGACATCATACATTGGTTAACTAATAATAACTTAGTTATAAACCTAACTAAAACAAAAGTCATGCACTTCTATCAACGATGCAAAAACCCAAATGTTAACATTTCTTACAATGGCTGTGATATTGAAGAAGTTAGTAAAGCTAAGTTCTTAGGCATAATAATTGACAACCAACTTACATGGAAGCCTCATGTTGAAGAATTGTGTAAAAAGCTTAGCAAATCCGCATATGCCCTATTTCAACTCTCAAAGAAAGTTAACAGTCAGGCTCTTTTAACGGCTTACCATGGACTGGTTGCCTCTGTATTGAGGTATGGCATTATTTTCTGGGGGCAGTCTACGGACAGGGAGCTGGTATTTAGATTGCAGAAGCGATGCATCAGGTCCATGTGTGGCCTTAAGACAACTGATAGCTGTGTTCCATATTTTAAATCATTGAAAATTTTAACTTTACCTTGTTTATATATATTGGAAACGGCTTTATTTGTGAAATGTAATCCACATCTATTTAAAAAATTATCAGAGGTCAGGAAAAATCCTTTACGAAGTCAATACGTCAATAAGCTATGTCAAGTAAATTGTAAAACTGCGCTAATGCAAAAAAGCTTTTTTGGTATGGCTCCTCGCATATACAATAGAGTACCTAATGCTGTAAAAAATATGACTGTATTCAAATTTAAGAAGGCGCTAAATGACATTTTGATAATGAAAAGCTATTACTTAATTGACGATTTTCTTAATGACGATTCACTAACTGTTTAATAATAATAATATTCACTACCTATACATATACACTTACTGTTACCCTATACACCTACTGTTATTGACTGATTTATGACATATTGTTAATCTAGTTGGCATAATTTTAATCTTTTGGACTGTTTTGATAGTGTTTAATTATTTTTATTTATTTTTTACTACTCTGACCAGGTTGACATGCTTAATTTTATTGCAATTCCAATGATATGCCTCTTTTTCTTAAAATATAATTGTAAACCTTACCATTTGCATGCCCATGTGACGGTAAAATATGGAGAACCTATAATATAAAAGAACATCTACTCATATGTACCCATGTTTGCAAAGAAATAAATGATTTGATGAATGATTTGATGATTTGAATCCATGCAGTAAGGGGTTAATTAGTTCGATATCATTATTAATTAGTTCGATTCTGATTCTGATTCTGATACAGTTAAACCTATTATGAACCAATCCGTGAAGCATCATGATTTGTAGTAGTACCTAGGTGTCTTGATTGCAAAGCGAGCAATTTAAACTTTTTTAGTGACTCCACGTAAGTCAGGCACATGAAATGACATTTGTATTGCTCTCGTAACTCGTATACAATATAAATAAATAAATAAATAAATAAATAAATAAATAAATAAATAAATAAATAAATAAATAAATAAATAAATAAATAAATAAATAAATAAATAAATAAATAAATAAATAAATAAATAAATAAATAAATAAATAAATAAATAAATAAATAAATAAATAAATAAATAAATAAATAAATAAATAAATAAATAAATAAATAAATAAATAAATAAATAAATAAATAAATAAATAAATAAATAAATAAATAAATAAATAAATAAATAAATAAATAAATAAATAAATAAATAAATAAATAAATAAATAAATAAATAAATAAATAAATAAATAAATAAATAAATAAATAAATAAATAAATAAATAAATAAATAAATAAATAAATAAATAAATAAATAAATAAATAAATAAATAAATAAATAAATAAATAAATAAATAAATAAATAAATAAATAAATAAATAAATAAATAAATAAATAAATAAATAAATAAATAAATAAATAAATAAATAAATAAATAAATAAAATAAATAAATATATTTACGTTGAACGCTTTCAATCGCTTTAACATATTTGTCTTATTATGGGTTCCATATTATACAACCGTATTCCAGCTGCGGGCGGACCAAGGACTTTAACAGTGGCAAGCAGTGGTGGAGCCCACGGTTGGTGTTTGCGTCCACACTGGTTTATAGTAGGGGAGCCCAAGAGGCTAAATCGGGATTTACTCGAGCGTTGTGGAGATCTATTGGATTGTGAAGGTTAGATGCTAAAAAGAAAAAATGGTTATGTATGAACTTTCACTGGTGGGGAAAGCGTGTACAGGTTTTCAAAAATGTAAAAAAAAAACCGTCACATGGAAATACTCAGCGCGTCAGACATTAATAGTGTATGCGCCCCACGTGTTTCGGGTAATGGAAAAATGTTAATCTGCCGGTTTGCATGGTGGGGGTGGCCGTACGAAACGGGTAGAAAGTACCGAAAAAAAAAATTTGTCGAGCGCGTCAGATATTGAGAAGGGATGTTATGTGAAGCCTCAAGTAGCTTCCATTCAAAAGACTGACGATTTGGATGAGCCCAAAGGTCATGGTCAATTTTTGAAATTGCAAAAAAACATCGAAGCCTCGAAATACTCGAGCGCGTCAGATTTTTATACAGACGCTTCATCTTGATGTCCTTGTCGTACTGACCCATAATCTGACCATTATGTTGAGGAATTTCCTTAATCTGACGGTTAGAAAAAAAATATTCATAATTTTTTATAAATTTTTTATGTAATAATTTATTTTTACATTCAATTGCATGCTGCATGCTTGTTTGCATGCTTGCAGCTGCATACATGGCATAATATGCTTGTTTACATGTTTGCATGCTTGCTGCATGCATGGTAAAAATATGTTTTAATATCATTACGCGTTAATAAGTTTATGTTATAGAATGTTATGCTTAAATCATTATTACGATTATAGAATACATTTTTTAAAAAAATTATGCGTAAGCTGTTATGCGTAATTAATGTTATGCGAAAATATAATTAGGAGAAACAGAATGGTAAGTTATATTAGGTTTTAAAATTTTATCCAAATGGATAGAAAACCTGTATTTAGAAAATAAAATAGTGTACTGAGAAAAAAAACGAAACAATTTTTTCAATCATCATCGTCAGTGGAATCGTCTTCATATTGGAAGTTCGGTTCGACTTGGTCGTTATCTTATCTTTTCTTCATCTTTCTTTTTAAGAAATGACATCTCTAAGTCAACCTAGGAGGTTGTCCGCTGCTTAACCGGACTTTCCTGTGTTGCCAAATGAATTTAAGGCCCTCCGGCCAGGGCAAAAAAAGTTACATGCACCCATGAAGATATAGGTATAAATGGAGCCAACACTTAGAACAAAAGCTTGAAACCAACTGTGGGCTGATGCTCTCTTTCTGAATGCATACATAAGAACGAGACCGTGATATGTGTTTTCTTTATCTTATGTATGCATTTAGAAAGAGAGCGTCTGCCCACAGTTGGCTTCACTTAGGTATTTAGAGTGTTGCCTCCACTTTTATCTATAAGCTTCTTGCATGCACCACACTTTATTGATGACTTCGGCTTGTGCAAATCGGCAGATTATGTTATTTCCGTGATACGTAACTAGTTTCCTTCAAAATAAAAAATAAAAATTACCGCGTTCGAGAATGTCCACGTGACCATTTTTTTTTGCAACTTTGTGACTCTCCCATTTTTTTATGTAACGCTCAAATTGTCAGATTATTAAAAAGCACACTTTTCTGCATGTAATTAACTTACCTTGCCTTAATCTGACGCGCTCGAGTTTTTCTGATGATTGATTTTTTTTTACTAATCTGATCGGCTGTTCTAGACATTCGACGCTACATAAAAAGCTTTTTTTTTGACTTGTGAAGTGCTCCCACCATACCAGCCCCCTTATTCACAACCATTCGATACGTTTCCGTGTCGGTAAGGAACCGTATTCGACAATGTCATTTCTGACTTCAGTCTTCGTATGTTCGTTGAACTGTCAAAATTATTCGGTTTCGGATTTGTGAATTGCGTTTGAAGGACATCTTCGATATCTTTTGACTTTCGATTCGGTACGGAATCGAATCGAATGATTGTGAATAAGGGGCCTGGTGGGAGCACTTCACAAGTCGCAAGGCTGCCCCCCTTATGTTATTTTGCCGCGCTAGAGTAAATCCAAAAATCCCCACTACGGCTCCCCTATTATTAGCGAGCGAGATAGTGATAGATAGGTATGGCTTCAAGTAGGTATTCGAAGTGTTGACTGTTGACAACACACTGTTGTCGACTCTTTGTTTATAACGGCGGTATCCACACACAGTTTATAACACGCGTCCATCCACCTCTTAACTAACAAGTCGGACAAAAAAATGGCAACACTGCCACTGGCACAGGGCACTGATGTCGCCGGTCAGCCGTCAGGCAATTCCAAGTGTCAGTGACATGTTAAATGTCAATCCGATTTCTTTTTCTTTTTAGCACTACTTCTGCTTGATACCGGTCAGTGTTGTAATGAATCTATGTATTTTACACGAATCACGCAAAATATAGCAAACCTTTAATTTGTTTTAACAAAATTAACTGCTGTACTAGATTCTCGGTTGTTTATTTCGTGTTTCCGTGTTTTAGGTGAAGTTGTGGTTATCCAAACATGGGGAAGGGTAATAATATGATCCCTAATGGGCATTTCCATAAGGATTGGCAGCGTTTTGTAAAGACCTGGTTCAATCAACCAGCAAGACGTCACCGCAGAAAACAAAACAGGATCAAGAAAGCTAAGGCCATTGCCCCACGTCCTGCTGCTGGTCCACTAAGACCTGTTGTCCGATGCCCTACTATCCGGTATCACACGAAGGTCCGTGCGGGTCGTGGATTTACTCTTCGTGAAATCAGGGTAAGTTTATAGTGTTGTCTGTGTATTGATGGGAAATAGTGCTGATATAAAACTAATATTTTATACTTACCTATTTCGTTGGGTTGGTTGGCAAACTCTAGGGGACGCCTACGTTCGGCAGTGAACGGCAATAGGCTTATGTGATGATGAATCTCATGACAAATCTAAGAAGCTATTGATGTTTTTCATTTTAAACTGTATGAATGTCTGAAATCGATTTTTTTTTATTGGTTACTATATTACGCATATACTTACAATAATGAGTATAATTTCCACCTGACATATTGGTTGCCCCGAGACAGGCTCGGGTAAAATACTAAGTAAAAATGTTCACTTTGGCTTATTTTTTGTATTATTTTGGGGTCCCATTTGACAAGTATGTTGGTGGTATCTAGTCGTAGCGCGCAAAGACCTATCAATAATCTAAGAATTAACCCTTGATAATATTTGGACAGGACATAATTACAATGTCATGTCATTGGGTTTGTTGCCATAGCCTTTAGAGGCTGACTGCTGTTTTTGACATAATAAAATTGATGTTCTGAAAAATCAATACTTTTTCAAACATTACATTTGGAAAACAGAGTCTTAAATAATAATAATAAATATCCTTCATTGATAACAGCTGGTACATTCTATACCCAATTTAGCCTAGACCACACACCAGGATAATTATAATTACTGTATTAATAATTACATGGTTGAACCGGGAATTGAATCTCGTTACACAAGAAAAATAACCCTGTAGCTTTATCATACTGATCGAAAGGCTTCATCATAAGGATTATTTTTTGCTAAATAACTTAGTGTCAAAAATAAAAGGAAGACCATGAATTTTAACATTTTTAATACAAAATTAATCAATTTATCAAATGCTCAAAATGGAGTCGCTTCCTGTTGAATACAAAGTCACACTCTTTTGATTATTTCACTCCCTGTCGATTTTTGATCTTGTTGTGGTGGATATTTAGAATAATACGTCTAAGTTCTGCTTGTAGCTGGTGGACACTCTTTCACTCATGGTCTTTTTTTACTATATAATTAGGGTCAGAATTTATAAATAAAAATAAATATTGTTTCTATATTTATGTTCTAGGCATCTGGTCTTAATCCTGCTTTTGCCAGAACTATTGGCATTGCTGTGGATCCTCGCAGGCGTAACAAATCTGTTGAGTCTCTGCAAGTCAATGTTCAAAGGCTAAAGGAATATCGTGCGCGACTGATCCTGTTCCCGAAGGGCAAGAAGGTATGTATAAACCTGACACAATTTTGTTCATTATGAAGATTAAGCAAGGACTTGTGGTGTATGAGGTCAGTTAAATCGAAGAATCGAAAGAAAGAGCGTCGTTTCAACACAGATTGAGAGACCACATTAACCCATTCTTAAGTAACGTTCCTGAACTTCTATATTATGAAGTTAACCATTTGACATTTTGATGTAGTAGTCCATAGAAATTTCATTTATTCATCTTATACACTGTGTTAGTAAATAAAATATCAGTAGTACTTTACATAAATAAATGAATGAAAGAATGATTCTTCATTAACCTGCACCTGTCACATGCAGGTTAATGAATCGACGCATGACCACCGAGTCCATTCTGTCTGCTACTATTTTGAGGATGCCGGTACTGCTTCCCCCCCCCCCCCCCCCTAAGGTGCGGTTAATCGGCGCGTAAACACGAGCCGAGCGAGTATCTCAAAAATAAAAGTACTTACCAGCTAACCACGACCACAACACAAAGCAGTCTAGCTATAGCGGTCATTAAGATGGCGCGAAAGTGCCAACTTAGTGACCGCTAAGTTGGCACTGTGTGCGTGTTTGTAGTTAAAACCATTATAAAGGGAGAGGAAAATATTTATTAGATGCTCGTCATTTTGACGAACGTCAGCTATCTAGGGTTAATTTGATTTATGACACTAGCGAATAGTCAAAACAGCGTGAGCTGACTTGTTGTCGTGGTGAAGCGACCATGGGTTGGCTCGCCACAACTCTAGTCTCTTTTTCTCGGCCACTATTTTATGGCACGACCCCTCCTATTGAGATCATAAGCTCTTCTGCTAGCTCTCTGATAGACCTGATAGTCAGTCGACCATTTGCACGTACCAGATCACAGATTTTGTGAATGTAGGTGTCATCAGTTAAGGTAGAAGATCTTCCTGGTCGAGAGTCACCTTCAACTGATAGACCACTTGACACAGTGACACTGCGTACTGCTTAGAGCATCATCTCCGTAAGCTTTCAAAACTTAATCGTGTATCGGTAAAAGATTTTCTTAATTTTATGCAAAAAATCACAAATTCAAGTTGCACCGTTGCTCCCGAAAATCGCGCATTGTAAGATCACCACCAACGCTGGAAATACCTGGCATTCAAAAAACAACGATATAAGATAAAAACAACATTATTTGTTTCGGTCGCGCGATGCCAAATGCGTCCACCGATGCCGCCGCGCGCGCCGCTCTGAGCTGTGGCCGCCTCTATACAGTCGATACTCGCTAGTACATTTGTTTAACTCTCCCGGCACACAGCCCGTCGCCGCCGCGATTCGCGCGACTCATCGCGCCGCAAGTCGCGCGACTCATCGCGCCGCCGGTAGCTGTGACATACTTCATAATTATGTTGTCTACCATTTGTTTTCGGCGCTTGCCGCTTGACGCGCCTCACGTCGCGCGCGCCGCAATTCGCACCGCGCTTGGCTGTGGCCAGGGGGTAACGAAACTTACAGACTGACGCAGACTATTTTGCTGCACCACACATGTGACAAAAGAATTAAATAACAGCATGTAAAAAGAACCTTTGAAAATAGGTCCCAATTTTATGTCGCTTGCTCACTTCTCGGGCTAGTACGTAAACATTAGGTACCAAAATATGCAAAGTAAATAAAAATCTGGTCTGGTATGCGTATATTCTTTACATGAGAAACCGAAGCGCGACAAACATTACCATATTACCGATGCCACTCGAACCCCACCGATATCAATAATCGGCTAAGGGGCCAAGCTTATAACCAGCCCATCTCTAATTGTAATTGGTTTTGTAGTCTGTTTTTTTATTTTAAAACTAGCTAATATGTATGTTTTTGTCATCTTATAGGTATTGAAGGGAGAAGCAAATGAAGAAGAACGCAAGCTGGCCACTCAGCTCCGTGGTCCATTGATGCCCGTACAGCAGCCAGCACCTAAATCTATTGCTCGTGCTATTACTGAAGAAGAAAAGGACTTCAAGGCATACCAATATTTACGAGGGGTATGTTAATTTTTAAATCTTGCATTGTTTTGAACTTTGTTTATAAATCACTTCACATAACTTTATTATTATTTATTACAGGCCCGTTCAATTGCTAAACTTGTCGGTATTCGTGCCAAGCGTCTGAAGGACGCTGCGGAGAATCCAGATGACGTCACTAAAGCTCCTACTGCAGTGAAAGAAACTAAAGCTAAGAAGTGATGATGAAAAATAAATGTATAAGTATATAAAACTCTTTATTTTCTGACTGTTTTTGTTTTACCACCTTAAGTAAAATAAATTCGTGTTAAGTATTACCATAGCTAGCATCTAAGACTAAGGCCGAGACACAAAGGCCATCGCACATCAGTGTACGGTGGGGCACGATCCTCTAAACTTACCCAACTTAAATTCCTACATATCTAAAGCGCAGGCCACACCGCCAGAGAGCGGGCGGGCGGGCTAGGCGGGCGAACATACATACTTCGGTTCACACCGCGAGCTAGTCAACTAGTATGAACGATGTTCGCCCGCCTAGCCCGCCCGCCCGCTAGCTGGCGGTGTGGCCTGCGCTTAATGGTAACAAGATTTAGGTAGTTTCCAAAGCTCAGAGATTGACCACGGAGAATCAAAAGGGATTTTGCTCTGCATTATTGAAGAGCGCGCTGGAAGATACTGCGGCGGGTTATGAAGTCATGCGAGCCATCGCGGGAGAGAGGCAGTTCCACTTGTCTAATATTCTCCCGCTTTTCGCTGTATTAGGGTGCTACTACACCAATCGATCAATCGTCGATCGATGCCATCGATCGACGTTGATCGATTGGTGTGGTAGCTTTGGCTGACCGACGGATACCGTTCCACTAACTAATCGATCGATTGCCGGTCGATGGCATCGGTCGACGTTGATTCATTAACCCCAGCTATAACCCATCAGTAATAATAATCAAGTAGCTCGATCGACGTCGACTAATAAATTCTACCATCGATCTATCGTCGATCGACAGTCGATTGGTTGGTCTAGTAGAAACTATCGATCGACGTCGATTAACCTATTCTGCCATCGATCGATGCCGTTGATCGACGATCGATCGATTGGTCTGGTAACGCCCTTAGGGTTACGCACGCGCAACCTAGTTACGTGAAAAAAAATTAGCAAAACGTTTAGTCGAACGTGGAGCGCAATGAACCATGATGATGATCAATGGTGCATTTTTAATGGGATGGCGAGCGAGCTATAACCTGGAAGAGGCTAGACGTTTGTAGGCTCAGCCGGAACACCTGAACTCACTGCGCGCAAGTGGAATCACTGACCCTCAAGTTCCTTTCACCTCCACCATCCTGGCTGCAATCCAGCGCCTCCTCGATCATGGGCAGTTTTGAGAAGAGCTTACACACGCGCAGGGCCGTGGTAGGCCATACTCGACGGAATTCTTACTGACAAGGAGGAAAAAGACAAACGAATTCAACTACTCCATAATGATTTGCTATATAAGGAGTACTTGCTAAAGGATATTTTTGGAAAGTATGAGCTGTCACAACAACAGCTAAGTGAACGCTTGTTTGAGGCTGGGGAACTACTGGATTTGGTGAAGTACAATGCTGAGAGGTATGAGTCTTTGACTAATAATCTTTCATGCAGCAGTGCCAACCAACCACCATCTCCTCAGCCTCAGCTTGACTTGCCTTCACCGGTTTTGGCTCTTCCAGCAAACACCTGCGTTAATACACAGAAAAGTAATAACATTATTTTATTTTCCGATGAGTTAGGTTCAGGCTTTGGGAAAATACTACACGATTACCTTAGCCATAGTTTTACTAATCATAGTTACCATAACATAAGTTTTAAACAAATTATTAAGAGAATTAAAAACACAAACCTAGACCATTACTCTACAATGGTCCTACTTTTCGGCAATAGTATTGGTATTAACAAAAAGGACATAGTGGATGGTGTGGAAGCCTTATTAAAGTTGTATTAATTATATTATAATTACATATTCGAAACTTTTTAAAAGTGTCTGCAAAATAGCCAAATCTCTTTACATTAAAAATAAAATAAAATTAGCTGATGACAAAATAAAAACTACTTGGCAAATAATAAATAATGAAACAGGTAGGAAAAAGCAGCGTAGTACTGAATTTAATTTAGAGACTGCACATGGTCCCATAAATTCAGATATAGAAGTAGCTCAAGAATTTGAAACCTTTTTTGGCAACATTCCCATTAGAACCACTGAAGCCTTAAATTCCTCTCCCGCTCTCTCTGCTGCCTTACTTAGGAAAAATGTTAAGAAATGCCCTTTGGAGTTTAGGTTTCAACATACAAACCCCCAGGCTGTTATAAAAGCCTTTAAAGATCTTAAAATTAAATCAACAGAAGATCTTTGGGGAATGTCTGTAAAAGTCTGTAAATCTATTATCGAAACGATTGCGCCCTATTTAGCTCTCATATTTAACACCAGTGTAAACCAAGGAGTCTTTCCGGATCTGATGAAACACAGTAAAGTAGTACCATTGTTCAAATCCGGTGATAGTAAAGACCCCAACAATTATAGGCCTGTGTCGATTCTACCAGTTCTCAGTAAGGTGTTTGAAAAGTTAATGCTCAATCAAATGTTACATCACTTTAATAAAAATTCCATCTTTCATGAACAACAAAGTCAAAGTCAAAGCATTTATTTCAATTAAACCATTTGCAGGCACTTTTGAATATTCAAATTCAATTTTTCAAATTCAAATTTATTCAGGAACAATTCATATTGTGTTTGAAATCAAAAAATATCATAATAAATCACATTCATAAAATTAACATATTCAACAATAAATTACTTATAGAAAATAATACAACAATAAAATAAAATAAAATTCAATTCAATTTACGAAGTTAATACCATTAAACATTCAATACTATTACACCAAAATATAAAAAATAAAACATTAATAATATAGCAATATTACCCAGTCTCACATTAATTGATACATAAGAAAATAAATAAAAAATTAAATTGTGGATATGTCATCGTCTATTGAATACAGACATTTCTCCAATAGGAATGCTTTGAGTCTTGACTTAAATGAGCTTTTATAAATTATGGTTTTTAAGTCCAATGGCAACCTGTTAAAAATCCGCACTGCTTGATATTGAGGACTATGCTGAACAATATTAAGTTGGGGTATTATTTTGTTCTTAAAATCTTTCCTGCGCGTACTTTCCCTCAACTGTCTCTCCTCATCTGTTTCATATTTATGCAGATATTTTTTAAAATTCACCAACAATACTAAAACATAGAGGCTGGGCACGGTCAGAATTTTTAAATTTATAAAGTGTGGTCGACAGCTCTCTATTTGCGGTATCCTGACCATGGTACGTATGGCTCTCTTTTGGAGCACAAAGGCTCTCTGGCAGTTATATTTAAAACTATTCCCCCAAAACTGAACACTATATCGCAACCTTGATTCTATTAGAGCATAATATACCATTTTAAGATGTTTTAAGTCTATTACATCCCTAAGACTGCGTAAGGCATAACACGCTGAGGAAATATACGAATCAATAGCTTGCAATTCTCTTTTCCAATTTAAATATTTGTCAATGTGTATCCCTAGAAACTTTACCTCATTAACCATGTCAATTTTAACTTCATTAAGTGCGATCATCATCTTGTCTTTATTACGAGCTGTTGTACTAAATAACATTATATTAGTTTTTTTAGTGTTAATTAAAAGCTTGTTACTTTCAAACCATGATTTAAAAACAGCCAACACTGCATTAACCTTAGCGGAAAGCTCCTGTATGTCGTTAGCTTCAACTATTGCGTTGGTGTCATCTGCAAAAACTGTCAGCTGTGTGTCGGGAAATATTGAATTTAAGTAATTAATTAAATCATTTGTAAATAATATAAACAAAATAGGCCCTAAGATCGATCCTTGGGGTACGCCCGCTACTATATCTTGCATAGAAGATTTATTGCACTTGCTGTTACCATTAGCTTGCATATTACTAATATCTACATACATTTTCCTGTTTCTTAAAAATGAAGAGAAAAGTTGTAGAGTTTTGCCTCTCACACCATAATGCTCCAGTTTTGCAATGAGTAATTTGTGGTCAATTGTATCAAAGGCTGAGCTTAAATCAAGGAAAATGCCAGCTACCCTCTTTTTCCTATTCAATTTACTAATAATGTCTTCCACTAATGTATATATAGCGTCCCCTGTTCCGACATTTTTTTGGTATCCAAATTGTCTTATGTGCAAAACCTTGTTTAAATTTAGATGAACTACAAGTCTACTCTTAATAATTTTTTCAAAAATTTTGGAAAGAATTGGGAGCAAAGAGATAGGTCTATAGTTTTTTGGATCTGTTTTTGAGCCCTTTTTGTGGAGTGGGATAACTTTTGCTATTTTTAACTGTTCCGGAAAAATACCTTCTGAAATGCATTTATTGTAAAAACTAGTCAAAGGTTCAGCCAATATGTCTAAATTTTCTTTAATAACTGCTATTGGAATGTCGTCATAACCACATGATTTCTTATTTTCCATACGATTAATTATTTTCACTATCTCACATGGAGTAACAGGCGCAATAACCATGTCATTTTGAACTCTTTTAGTGCTTTGTTCAAGAAGTTTTAGGGGATCTAGATTCTTAACATTACTCAAAATACATTTGCAGCTAAATTGATTTACTAATACGTTTGCAACATCTAATGGATTGTCTATAATTTTATCATCAAATTTAAGCAAGAGAATTTCAGAATGCGGTGCTTTTATTTTATTCGTGCTTTTATTTATAACTTTCCAAACCTCTTTACCCAAATTACAAGAATTGTTAATAGTTTTCGTTATTGTTATTTTTTTGGCCTTAGATAGTACCCTTCTGTATTCTTATATATTTTTTTTTATAATTCCGAACACTGTCTTCCAGCTCAGTACCACCAGCACACAGAAAACGTTTCATTTGGCTTGATGTTTTAATGCCTTTTGTCATCCACCTTAATTTGAAACCATTTTTGAGTTTAATTTTCTGCTCTCTCTTCTTGTAACAATTTTTAAAACTTGCAGCAAATGTCCTCAAGAACGTGTTGATTCCCATACCACTCCAATCACTTTCAAGAATACTTTGTCTAAAAGCTAGGCGGTTTTTAGTGTTAAAGACTCGTTTATTTACAACTATAAATTTATTAATGTTTGAATTATCAATTATGTTATCTAACAATAGTCAAAGAGTCAGTTAGTTAGTCAGAAAGTTGAAGCTAGTTGCTCGTTCCAAAACGTTGGGTAGGTCTCTATGGAGAAGAACGAGCAAGAAACTCCACGGACACTCTTTTCAATCAAGCTTTTACAAAATCCAGGCTACATTATTCTTGTTGCTTCTATATGTGAAAACAATGTAAGTGAAGAGAAATCCAAAACATTCTAATTAAAAATAAATTAATATAAAAGCCATGGCAGTTAAGAGATGACCAATCTCAACTGACAGCGCCCGTTCACGAACATGACGCGCGGATCAGCACCACTTAGCTCAACCATTTTGAAGGGAACCGAATGATCTAACCCACACGCCACCATCAGTGAGACATTTGAGCGAGCATGACAATGCTCTCAACTGCCATGCTCATTTATGTCAAACACATTGAATAAATAAATGGCTCCATAGTTCTCACATTTACATAATAATTGAAATAGTGCTATTAATTTACACAAAGTCAAAATTTCCAATGTATGTAAGTATTTCATTCGACAGATAAAATATAACAAGTAAATAATAATAACGGTACACGATATTCATGTCAATAATAAGGGGTGAGCAACATAATCTTCTTGCAATTAAGAAATTCCCTAAAGCGGCTGTGGAGCAGGACCAGCATTATGCCAAGCATTTTTATCATTGATATAATCTTCCAACTTATAATATGCTTGCCTACATAGTGTGCGTTTAATGCATGTTTTAAATTGTCTTTCATTTAATTGCAAAATATCGAGCGGTATTTTATTATAACATTTTACACAATACCCCATAAAAGAAGTATGTACTTTTGACAATCTGAAACTTGGTTGATATAATTTGTTCCTATTTCTAGTATTAAAGTTATGTCTGTCACTTATTTTACTAAACAGGTGAAGATTTTTCCGAACATGCATGATGTTTTCGTATATATATTGACAAGGTACCGTCATGATATTAATTTGTTTAAACAATTCTCTTAGAGACTCGCGTCTGCTGAGATTATAGATGGCTCTGACAGCCCTCTTTTGCAGAATAAAGATAGAATCTATATCTGCAGCCCGTCCCCAAAGCAAAATACCGTAAGACATGATACTATGAAAGTAACTAAAATAGACTAGTCTAGCGGTATCCACGTCTGTCAATTGCCTGATTTTTCTGACAGCGTAAGCGGCCGAACTTAGCCGCCCTGCAAGAGATGTTAAGTGAGGACCCCACTGCAGCTTTGAGTCAAGCGTAATCCCTAGGAAAACTGTCTTTTCGACGAATTCAAGTACGTCCTTATTCAATAAAACGTTACATTCACTACTTTTAACATTCGGTAAAGCGAATCTTATGCACTTGGTTTTCTTCTCATTTAACACTAAATTATTTGCAGTAAACCAATTATGAACTTTAATCATGGCGTCATTTACGTCGTCATAGTGCTGTGCCCGTCTATTTACTTTAAAAATCAATGAAGTATCATCAGCAAATAACACCATTTGAGGTTGATTTCTCAGTAAATGCGGTAAATCATTAATATAAACTAGAAATAGGAACGGACCCAATATTGAGCCCTGTGGTACTCCCATTTTTACTTTCAAGCCCGATGAATTTACACCGTTTATTTGAACTTGCTGCAGCCTATCATCTAAATACGATTTTACTAATCTGAGCGCTAGTTTACTGAGTCCGTAGTGCTCAAGCTTTAAAAGCAGTGTTTCGTGATTTACGCAATCAAATGCTTTGGAGAGGTCACAGAAAATGCCAATGGCATCCTGTGACTCCTCCCATGCGTTAAAGATATGCTTAATCAAAGTGATACCGGCATCAGTAGTGCAACGCCCTCTGGTGAACCCATACTGTTGATCATGTAGGATTCTATTGCAATTAAAATGACTGAGCATTTGATTAAGCATTACTTTTTTAAACACTTTGCTGAATACCGGCAAAACCGAAACGGGTCTATAATTATTCGTGTCCTTGCATTCGCCGGATTTGAAAAGTGGTATAACTTTACTGTACTTCATTAAATCTGGGAAAACTCCTTGGTCTATACATAAATTAAATATGTAAGCTAAATAGGGTGCTACTGTCTCAATTATCGATTTACAAACATTAGTAGACATTCCCCACAAATCCTCAGTAACTTTGATCTTTAGTTGTTTAAAAGTTTTTATAATAATCTCAGGGTTTATATGTTTAAATTTGAATTCCGAAGGGCAGGCTAAAACATTCGTTTTTAATAAATCAAAAGCAAGTGAGGGCGAGGAAGCTAAATTTTCTGTAGTTTTAATTGGAATATCAGTAAAGAATTTCGCAAATTCCTGAGCAACATCGATATTAGTACTTATTAGACCACAGGGTGTCTCCAGAGTGTAATCAGTTTTATTTCTTTTGTTTCTATTGGTTTCATCATTGATAATTTTCCAAACAGTCTTAATTTTATTTTCTGCTGATTTTACCTTGTTGCTTATGTATAAAGCTTTAGCTGTCTTGCAAGTATTTTTAAAAGTTTTAGAGTAAGTAGCAACATACTTATTAAAAGTTTCAGTGTTTATATAAGGCTTAAGGCCATATAGCTCAAAAAGTCTTTCCCTACTTTTCCTGATACCTTTAGTTGCCCAGTCACTGAATAAAAACTTAGGGCTAATAGTTCTAGGTATTTTCTTAAAAATATTATTAAACTCTGTTTGCACAACTAAAAAGAATTCTTCATACAAAACATTACCATCACTCATATTAAGGCCCTGAATGTTTAACTTACTCATTAAAGTGCTATTAAATTGCCAGATGTTACTGGTCTTGACAGTACCTGCACTTTTTGTATTGGAGCGTTGGATTCAAAAGTAACGGTTTGCCCGCTGTGATCAGACGGGAGATAATTCACTATAGCCTTTTCTAAATAGTCGCAGCAACAAAAAACATTATCAATACATGTAGCAGTAGTCGTACTTACTCGTGTTGGTTCTAAAAACACATTTGACAAATTAAATTATTTAAAAAGACTTATTAATCTACTGCTATTTGAATTGTTTTCTAAAATATTAACGTTAAAGTCACCGCAAATGATTACTGATTTATTGCCATTTGTAAGTTTAGTCAAAACATCTTCCATTATTGACTCAAAAATTGAGTAGTTTTGATAATTAGGGGGTCTGTAAACGCACACTATTACATGCCTATCTAGCTCAACACAGGACAGTTCAATAGTATGTTCAACCGATAGTTCCACTATGTCTTTACGAGCCTTAAATTTGATATTATTTTTTATTAAGATTAGTGAACCACCACGCATCATAGTTATCCGGTTGAAACAACTGCCAATAGTATAATTATCATAATTAATTAACATTTCATAATCCTTCAGCCAGTGTTCGGTGAAACAAATAATGTCGAGCTTTGTCTTTTCTAAAAATAACTCAATTTCTAATTGCTTAGAAGAAAAACCTTGAATATTCTGGTGAAATAATTTCATGGAATGTTGCTTTGACCCTTTTTTACAAATTACTAAGTGATTGCTAGAAGATACCTTGTTTTTGATAAATTTAACTATATTGGTACTGGTAACTTCTGTTGTCTTACTGACTAGTTTAAACTATTATTTGTGCTTACCACCTTATTAGTATTATTACTAACTACTGTGGAGCCAATTACAGATGACTTCGACATATTACTTATGTCTGAGTTAATATTAAAAGCTAATAGCCATGCTATCTGACGCCTAAACCTAATGGGCAGATACACAGTATCTCTAGTCGATTTTAATTTTTCAACAAAACTGTTGGTGTCTAGAAACATAAGCTTGTCACTATAGTGACTAACTAAGAAATGCATATGTTTATTAAGAATATGTATCTTAATATTTTCCCTATGTGACAGATGCTCAAAGTATGGAAATGCGCATATTATTCTTTTATGACAATTAACATTTAAAAGTTCAGTGACACTGTTAGTTATATCATCAATACAAATATTTGAGCTATTACCTACACATACAGTAATAATTGTATTAGAGTTATATTCTTTTTTTTTTAACAATACGGTTTCACCAAAGGGCGTTGTACAACTGACGCCGGTGTCACCCTAATAAAGAACATTTTTAGCGCTTGGGAGGAATCACAAGATGCCATTGGAATCTTTTGCGACCTCTCAAAGGCGTTCGATTGCGTTGACCACGAGACACTATTGCTGAAACTGGAGCACTACGGGATTAGCGGAGTATCTCTTGATTTACTAAGGTCATACCTGAGGGATAGACAGGCAAAAGTTCAGGTTAACGGTGTGAACTCATTGGGGTCTAAAATGACTATGGGCGTTCCTCAAGGCTCAATATTAGGTCCATTTCTATTCTTAGTCTATATAAATGATTTACCCCAATTACTTCAAAACCAACCGAAGATGGTGTTATTTGCCGATGACACTTCATTGATTTTTAAAGTAGACAGACGGTCACAACATCTTGACGACGTAAATGACGCTATTCTTCAGGTTCAAAATTGGTTTACGGTAAACAATTTGGTACTTAATGAAAAAAAAAACCAAATGTATTCGATTCATTTTACCAAATGTTAGGAATAGCAATTGTGACATCATTCTAAATGGAGAGAAACTGGAATTTAATAGTCAAACGGTTTTCCTAGGAATCACGCTAGACGAGAAATTACAATGGGGACCTCACATAACATCTATTGCGGGGCGACTAAGCTCCGCGGCTTATGCTGTTAGAAAGATAAGACAGTTGACAGATGTAGAAACTGCGCGTATGGTCTACTTTAGCTACTTTCACAGCATTATGTCGTATGGTATTTTACTGTGGGGTCGGGCTGCCGACATTGAATCCATTTTTATCTTACAAAAAAGAGCTGTTAGAGCCATTTATAATCTACGTCGCCGCGATTCTCTTAGGGAACTATTTAAAAATATTAATATAATGACAGTGCCTTGCCAATTTATCTATGAAAATATTATGTACGTAATAAAAAACCTACATTTATTTAATAAGGTTAGTGATAGACATAATATTAATACTAGAAACAAAGACAAAATAGCTCAACCATATTTTAGATTGTCTAAAGTTCATAAATCTTGGGGTTCTGTGTTAAGTGTTATAACAAAATTCCCAGTGATATATTGCAACTAAATGAAAGAAAATTTAAAACATATTATATCAAAAGTACCTACACTCTGTAAACAAGCATATTACAGTTTAGTTTATATCCATGATAAGAATGCTTGGAAACATGCTGGTCCGGGCTCCATAGGACAATCTACAGTCTAGACAAAATCAAACGGATTGCTAATTAAACCTACTTAATTTATACTTATTATATACATTATATTTAATTCTTGCTTTGGGTCACACACTGGTTCATAGGTTCTAGACATGGGCAAAATGTATCACTAAAAAGAAAAGATCGAAATGTATCTTTCGATCACTGGGATATGTATCACTCATTTGTATCTTTATATCCTTATGTATCAGTAGCTCACACTCGCGCGCACGGCTGACGGCACGCTGCGCATTGCATCTCTTCGCTCGATTCAATCATTCAATGTTAATCCAATAAATCAGCGAGTGATAGATAAGTAATTATAGCTATTAGCACTTTGCTTGGTCGTTAGATGAGGTATCTTTCTGATTTATTGGGCTGCTGTTTTTTTCTAGGTATCTATTTGTTATTATTGATAAATATTAAACAGGTCGGTACTCGAAAAATGAAGTTTAAAATGTTTATATTATTTAAATAATTAGTTTACAAGTGCTAACAGCGTCCGTGTGCCTAGTGCCTACATATAATTAGTTATCTGTGGCGTGCGCTATGCGGTTGCGACAGATAGAAAAAGACGCCGTGAGTGAATCAGTTGTAAAGATACAGTGATACACTGATACATTCGAATGGGAATGGATATAAAGAGTGATTGATTAAAACGGATTGATTCATATCTTTTGTATCTATCACTCCTGAGTTACCCATCTCTAATAGGTTCATAGTTTGTTGAAATGTATGGAGTGGTTGTCTACTTTTACAATAATTGTAAATAATAATATGTGAACATTATGTATCTATGTATACAACTTAGCTGTCATTCTTTATCTTGTAATACTTTGTACATACTTCAATATAGTGTTTTTATGCAAGGTCCATCGTATTCACGTATAGTTATATAGGTAACTGTAAACTGTAAATGCAAAATATTGTACACATTTTTTTTAAAAGAGTAAGTATGGAGTTTCTTGCCCATTCTTCTCCATACGAAACTACCTTTTGGAATGGGTGAAATCTAGAATCAACTTTATATTTTTTTTATTATGACGTTCAAAAGTGCCTTTTTAATGGTCTAATTGAAATAAATGATTTGACTTTGACTTTGAATCAATTTGAAACAAATTGTGCTTTGAAAAAACAATCTCGGTTTTTAAATGGGTACAAAAAATCTTCGCATTATTGAATTCACAAATCAAATATGTTTGTGTCAAGGATATGCTACTCATAAATATATTTTTGATTTACTTTAATTATGTCGTTCACAGAACCACCGAAAAAATAAATGTTCTGTGAGGGATTATTTTTGTATGAGCGAAAAAAATCATATTAGGATTTCCACTTCGCAAAACTAGTTGATCAAAGTGACATAATATGTAAACAGACCATTGGACAAAGAATAGTCGGTATGTTTACGCATCGGTATATTTTCGGGCAGCACTTTCACCTTAATTTCTCACTCACTCGCTCGCTGAATAGCTCAGTCGCTCAGTAGCTCTCGGCCGCCGTCGGCAGGCGTAGCTACGAAGCTAGCCGAAAGAGCTCGCTTCGGAATACTTCGAATGAATGAGTTCGGATCGCATTATTTGCTCTTCCAACAATTTTAATTAGCTCTCCAGGCGCCATACGTCATTGAAAACGTATCATACGCCAATACGTCATTATAAATCTCTTTAAAATCATGGACTTAAAGTTGAAAATACTTTGACACGTTTTCAAAAGGAACTGCATTGTTTAATTTTGTCTGTTACGTACTATTATTTTAATTTTGCTTGATTCGTCATTCTGTGGTAAGTAGTAATAAAAACAAACGGTTAAACCTACTGAGTTAGTATTTTTATGTTGTTTCGTCAAATTAACCAAAATATTTAAGTACCTACCACATAATTGAAATTTTTAAATATCACAAAAATCAATCATGATAGATAACATGCAAACATAATAATTTATTTCCAACACAGCCACAGCAAAGAAACAAGATACCTATTCTATAACGATATAATTTCATAGTAATTCGCATGTATAAGAGTTAAAGAACCGTAACAAAGTTCAAACTTCCAAAGAGCTATTGACTCTTGAGCGAGCCGAACCGTCGCATTCGACGCGTGTGCGGCGTGAGTCAAATGAGCTAACAGTCGGCGATGAGCGCTGATCTATAGAAGAGCCAGTGAGCCTTGAGCGAGCCGAACCGTGTCACTCGACGCGTGTGCGGCGTGAGTCAAGTGAGCTAACAGTCGGCGTCTGAGCGCTGAGCTATAGAAGAGCGATGAGCTAGAAGAGTGATATAGCTCTTTTGAGTGAAAGAGCTACTCGCTCTTTTTCTTTTCAGTGAGCTATTTCGCCCATGTCTAAAATGTACCAATTTACATAATCCTTCTACTTTTATACGGCTCAGAATCCGTTACGATACAATTTTAACTGACAAACAAAAGGAACACCCGGTACGTTATTTTAAAGAATAAAAATGATTTAACTGTTTGTAAAAGCATTAAATAATTAAATTAGAATTATAATAAGTTAAATAAATTATTAAGTACGATTTTATACTAAGTCATTCAATATTTGGCAATCTCTAATGACGTCACTACTGGTAAGTATTTGAAATGCATAAACATTATTAAGTTATTGATCTTAATTTACAAAGAATTCATAGTTATGATTATAATTATAAAAAATTAGATATTACATGCTCCCGTTAATTATTGCATGGTGCCCCAACTTTCAGAATTAGGTGGCTACATTTTCTCAAAGTCTGAAACGAGTTGGGGACGAGACGTGAGCGGCTCAAGGTACGCTGTGTAAAGTCCTCTCAGTTGAAACTCTAGCTCTTTCAGAACATGGGCTAACACGCAGCCGTGGACCCAGTCGGGCCCCAGAGCCATGCTCTTCGCCCGGAGCTGCATCATGGCCCATCTTTGCCTGTTGCCCGGAGCGGCATCATGGCCATCTCTGCCTGCCTGCCAAGAACGCCATCAGCGTCTCAGGGGTGACGCCCCTAAGCTGCGCGCTGCGTGTGTGGCTGTTCGGTGCCAGTATACCAGACTGCGCAGGAGACGTCGCTGCGATCAGAGTGCGGCAGATGAGGAGGCAGACCTGTACCAGAGATACAGGGAAGCGAAGAAGGCACTCCAGCAGGCCATCGCGCAGGCGAAAGGCAGGTCTCGCGAAGAGCAACTCGAGACTTCGGCGTCACTTTATCGGTGGCCCGGGGAGGCGCAGGAGCGCGGCGAGAGACCCCTACCCCGGGGTATCGAGGTACGGCGGTCTGAGCTCCACCGGGCCCTGAGGGCGGAATGGGAGACGCGACTCGCAACCCACTGCGGGGTACGCCGTTATAGCGGCGGTAAGACCTGTCACGGAGGTGAGGATCGAGAGGCGGCATGGCGCCCTCAGCTTCCGGGTGACGCCGGTATTTTCTGGCCACGGCTGTTTTGGGAAGTACCTGTGTCGCATAGGTCGGGAGCAGACACCTGTGTGTCACCACTGTGCTGCTTGCCCGGAGGATACGACGCAGCACACGTTGGAGGAGTGCCCAGCCTGGGCAGGGCTGCGCCGTCTCGCTCCCGGCCGTCATTCAATCGATGGTCGAGAGCGAGTGTGCATGAGCCACCCGAGAAGGGCGCAAAACGATCTGCGACCTCCATGAGAGGTGGCCTGCGGGCGGCGTCATTCGTCCGACCAGATAGGCCCGAGTTGGCGGCGCAGTGTTCCGCGCGCGCCACTTGAGAGTGCGTGCGGCCGTTATGGGAATGGCCGCACGGGGAGGGGAACCTATTGAAGACAGCGGGTCATGGCCTGTCGGGGGAGCGGTGAATGCTCATGCGAATCCCGCACCCCCGGCCATAGGCAGAGGTGGTACACCACGGTGGTTTTAGCCGGTGGGAGTCCGGCATACCCATCCGTCACCTCCACGACGGAGGAAGCCCAAGAGAATATACACCTCGCAAAAAAAAAAGTGGGACGCTGAAGGCGTTCTTTGCAGAATGCGGCTGTGGGCAAACGCCATCGGTTTTCGCCAAAGAAAAGTTTCCGACATTTTTGATGTTGGAAACATGAAAATTGGTTTTTGAGTTTGAGAAATTAAAAAAATGTGTACTTATCAGTTTTTTTGGCAACTTCACGCCTAAAGAATAAAATAGGGAATGAAATGGGAATTTCGTTATTTTAAAAATTAGAAAGATGAAAATTGATATTTAGCTTTGCGGTTAAACGCAGAAAGAAAATACGCTGTTTCGTATTTGGGGGGGCGCCATTTTTAGATCTCGCACCACCTAAAAATTTTGCTAGGACCGCCACTGACTACACACGTTAACATTTAACTTTCAATCGAATTAAACGTAGCAGGGTGTTACATTACATACAGACATACAGATTACGCTGAGATCTATGATCCAATTTACGTGATTATTCTTTAGTTTGATGCGGAATAGTTGCCATTTGGTCCCATAATTCAACATAGTTTGGCCCAGTAGTTTTCATAATATGAACATTTTTTTTTATTTTTTATGTTTGGACCACGTATATCTTTTTTCAGTGTAGTCAGAGTTCGATGATTATTTTTTTAATTGATAGTGTATACCTCAAAGAATCATGGCGAGATCCATACATTTATTTGAATATAAAAAAAAAAACATTTAGAGGGTTTTAAATATTTTCTAATGTGGAAAATATATTACCAGGAGTAGACTGATATACTTACCCTATTTTTAACTCCCGCATAATCAAAATATTTCGAAATGAAAACCCGATATAATGGGGTGAATAGGGATGTAGGGATGAATCGGGACGAAAGTTTAAAGTGGTTTTTAACATTGAAATAATATAGCTTGTTGCCAACAAGGGCACTAGGAAAAAATATTTTCATCCCACCATCTCGGAAAGAGTATTTTTAATCTGTAATATCTGAGTGGAAAAGCCGTTTTTATTCTCTAGAGGATAAAGTAAATTTATCTTCAATATCTGAGTGGAAAAGCCGTTTTTATTCTCTAGAGGATAAAGTAAATTGAATTTAGAACATCGTGTGCACTAAGTTTGTGAATTAAAAAAAAACATTAAACCTATTTACTGCTACCTCTATGGTGCCGAATATATCATACAACTTTTTTTTAATTTGTTAAAAACTCAGACTTTGTAAACGTTTTTTTTTTTGCATTTAGTCATTTCCTCGCTGAGGTGGAATGAAAAGTTACGTGTTGCACTCGAGTGCAAAGATTTTTCACCTCGTGCTCTTTTGATTCCCTCGCTAACGCTCAGGATTCTAATTTTGAATCACTCGCTGCGCTTGTGATTCAATTTTAGGATCCTTCGCTTGCTCGGTCATCAAAATTGAACACGCGTCAACAAACTGTCAACAAACTATATTATTTCATCGTTAAAATCCCTTTTAAAGTTCCCGTTTCACCACTGCATCCTTATTCACCCCGTTTGACGGTTGTTTCGCTAACGGTTTTGCGTTTCATCTCGTTGCCCATTTTGTGTTTATAAAAAAACAAAAGTGACGGCTGACAAGTGTGTAGAAAAAAAGTAATCATTATTTGTTCTCATAAAACGATGCAACTTCAGTGTAAGAACTGCGAAACGGCGGTTGTCAGAGTTACTGTTACTGTCAGCCGCAGTTTCGTTCTGAAATAATGAGCTTTTCGTTAAAATATTCACTTTTAAAATCCAATTTTATTGTGGGGTTTTAAAAATATTATAAATGCCTGAAAGTACTCTTTAGGTACCCAACAGAGAGAATGAGAATTTCAACTTCTCTAAACATCTTTTTTTTTTTCGTACAGATCCTAACCTTTATACCTTTGGTTCCTTATATATATGGAACCTTTGGTTCCATATAAATTTCATGAAATTATTCCACCATATGGGTAGAATATTAAAGGACGACTGAATTTTTTTGGTGTCACCATTTCGTAATTAATTTGTATGATAAGAAGTAGGCACTAAAAAGCAAAAAAGAAAGTTTTTACCAAAAAAAGACAAACCTTCAAAAAGTAAAAAATTACTTTCAATTCGCAAATCGGTGGCCATACGAAACAAAAAGCAAAACCAAAGCAGCTGACTTGCGAATTGAAAGTTATTTTTCAGCGGGAAATCGAAGGAATCACGTTTTTATATAATTGAAGTTATACTTCTTTAGGCGCGTTATGAAAAAATGATGAGAGTGAAATTTTACGATGCGCGCGCACAGCGTCACACAAAATTCTCACGGGAGTAATTGTAAACAACGCCATCTCTGACGTACATGCTGAACTACTTACTGCCTTCGTTGCTATTTTGTGACTCGAAGAAGTATAACTTCTCACGCGCGTACATAAGTACACACTGAATTTTTTTTTTTTTGTAAATAATAGAAAAGGTACCGTACCCCGCATATTTTTTCTGTAGCGATTTTATTTTTAGCCAGCCACATAAGCCATATTTGCTAAAGGCATTCAATAAAAAGTTACATAAAGAAACAATATTTTGGTACTAAGTTTTTAATTCATTGAAGTCAGCTGACTAACACAAAAGAGGGTTGCAATTACATACCTATTAAAATTCATACAGATATTAGTTATTAATTCTTAAAATTACATATTTTTTAAGCAGTTGTATTAACTTCGGTATTACTCTTCTCACTGACAGCATCAGCAGTATCAACGGGAATTTCTCCATTTTCACCAGCTTTGGTTTTCTTGTCACTCTTCCTAAATTTATCGTACCTGAAAATAGAAAAGTTACCGTCCGGGTCAAGATTATAGAATTCTCTCAAGTGGACCGTAATTCGAAATTCGTAATAGGGTATTACACCCGTTTTTGAAAAGTGTCTTAATGAAATTCTGTAGTGCTAATATGCCACCAAAAAAAACACAAAATTTTTATTCAATCGATAAGTGCCATAAAAATGCATCTAAATTTTAAATTTTCTAATTTCGCGCGTAGTTTGACGAAAACGCCTCTTACTGGACGCCATATTGCTCAGCGTAAATGACGTCAGTTCGTTTTGTATCAAATGAGCTCATATTAAATATGATAATTGTATATATCATTTAAAAATTATTAAAAGCATATTTTGTAATAGGGGTAATAATGAAAAAATTACGTTGGTTACGAAAATAATAAAAGTACAAAGTCTATTTAAGCCAATCGGTTGACTGACAGTTGTCAATTTTTTGTCTACACAGCCGTACGGCGTAATAACATGGCCGCTACTATTTCATGGTGTTTTATAACAGATTAAAAATACTGAAAACTTTGAATTTAATTTAAAAATTTGTTTTGTTTTTATGAACTAAAACTTACATTTTCCGACGGCTATATGCCTAAACTGTCTCAGTAACATATTTATAGATTTATTCTCATATAGAGTAAAATACCCTATTCGCCTCTAACGAACTGCGATATTTAATGAAATTGTTAATAATGTCCTATTTTTGGAAGCTGGTCTCTTCAGTGTTTAAGTATTATTTTTTTGATAATAATATAAAACTTTGTATTTTTTTTCATATCCACCACCTACTTTTAAAGGCGTGTTGGAAAATTAATAATAATTGTCTTTATTATTTATCATATGCATAAAGTGAAGTAGACTTATATTATATAGTAGTAGATAAAAAAATGTTTGGGCATCATAACTTTTTCTATTGCGGCTATATTTATGATATTCACCATGGCATTTTAGTTGTCCTACAAACATGGTTCACTTAATGCACCTCACATAAAACATTAGAAAAATGTTTCTGACTAACCTAGCCTAACTCCGTAAAAACAATTAAGAAAATATTGAGAATTAAGTGGCTTTTAAATATTTAAAAACTGCAACATGCGGAGAACATTAAAATTACAATAGTAATAAACACATTTTGCGCTAGGGTGAATGGACTCTGATAAAGATGTCGCCGCTCTACTCAGCAACGCCTTTGGAAGGCAAGGCGCGGACTGGGTTCGTAACAGGGTCTTTTAAACTTCGTGAATTGTCATTCTTTTTGAATAATTTATGTTTTTAATTATTCAAATATTCATAAATATTTTTTATTGTAATTAATAATTTAGTAGTCATTGGATACATAAAGCGGGCTGCAGTTGTAAGACGATTAAAATGCCACGGTGTATGTAGGTGGAACTGAAGCTATAATAGAGAACACCACCTGTATTTTTAACCAGCAGAAAGGCAACAGGTGTAGCGACTTATGCTAAGCGCAGCAACTTGCGCATCTGACCATGATTTTAAACGTATATGTAACTTATAAACCTGTTGCCTACCTTCCAAGGTCCTCCTCGTCGTCACTGCCTTCATTGCCTTGAGGATCTACCTCTCGGAGCAACTCTCCGATGTCTTTGTCAACATCTGCCCACAATTTATCCTCACTTCCTGAAACATAATATTTATAGAATTTATATTTCTATACTTTAAGTCGAATTGTAGTTATCATTAGCTATTTACTAACCAGATGCAGCCGAATTATCAGCACCATTGTCAAGTTTCTTTTTATTTTCCTCAGTAGCGTCAACATTTTCTGATTTAATAATGTCGCCGGTCTCAGCTCCAGTAGCTTCTTTTTCTTCTTCTAAAACAAAGATTTGATAACTCGTCATTGATATAATCTATTTTGGGATTTTCGAAAATACGTATCAGGGTACACCCTGTTTTGTTTTTGTCTGGCTGGTTTTCAAGCAGAGTTGTGCGAGGAAAACTCCACCAATGGGAACGGGAATGACCGCGAGAAATTATCGATAGGATTTTAACAAATGAGGTATTGTTGGAGTCCTATTAAAAACGAATGGTGAATTTTTGAAATCACTTTTTTTTTGTTTTCTTGGATTATTGAATTGGTTTTGAGTGAATAATAACTGGATCTGCAGGGATCAATTTTAGGATCATGTTTTTATTTTGTATTGGTAATTCCATTTTAAGCGTTATTACTGAAGTTTGGCATGATCTGAATCTGAAGCTAAACTTATTGACAATCTATCTATGTTCATCATCATCATTTCAGCCGAAAGACGTCCACTGCTGAACATAGGCCTCCCCCAAAGGGGGGGGTTTTGCCACTATCGCCACGCTTGGCAGGCGGGTTGGCGCAATCGCAGTACGGTTGTTACGCACAGAGAAAGCTGTTGCCCATTCCCTGGTACGTCCCTTAGTCGCGTCTTACGACACCCACGGGAAGTTATGGGATGGTGCTATTCTTTACGTCCAATGTATGTACGTCAATCTATGTTAAAAAAGTCGAATACGTTTTTTCCGTACCGTACATGGCCAGCAGCTGCAAATCAAAACATTCTACTACAACTACAACTATTTAATCCAAATATGCAATCAGTCCTATTTAACTACGATTATTTTACTATTACATAACGCATACAAAAGCAATTCTCGATAAAACCAGACCATGCTCATTCTGCATTTTAAGTGTGAAGGTATGTACTAATTCAGTGTTGTAAATCAGCTGTCGCTAACATCTTCGCGCTGAAGGTCACAGCGGCAGCGCGAGTACATCCCCACGAGTAAGCCACACCTCCCGCCACCTTTTAGTCGCCCGGAAGGGGGGTCGTCGATGCGCGTGTGCGGGTTGCTTCTGCGTTCCTGCTAGTGTCGCGTATTTTGTACAATGAGTTTCAGTTATAATAACTTTGAGTAGGTTATCATTGAGTCTGTGACAGTGCGGCGGAACGAGGGACAATTTGGGGTCAGGGTATCATAGAACACTATACTTTCCGCCACAAAACGATCAAAGAATTATGGTCAGTTCCGGCCTCCGACCGCCGCGCCGTTGATCGAGGTGTGAGAAGCGTTCCGACAACAATCAAAAAAGGGATTTCAGCACATGGCCAATAAACCCGAGAATGGAATGAAGAATCGCCTTGTCTACATTTTATCGCATACTATATTAAGGAAACGTACATATCTACAGTTGACCATTACGACAGTCCAAAGATAGCAAGTCTGATGGAAAATGTATCACCATATTACTGGGTGTTGGCTCCTGGACTAACTTGTTCGAGTTGTATATCATTCAAAATTTGATACGCAAGTACCTACCTATACCTTAACACCTAAGACAAACAAGAGAGGGAGAGAGATAATTATATAAGTGAGGTACTGTAGAAGCTTTACGTAAGCCAGTAACTATTTGCTCTATGGGTAAACACTATGCATCCTTCTAGAATGTAACTGTCATTGATTTATATTCGATGATTTAAATATGAATAGTTTTTATACTATGACAGTGACTGTCAGACCACCCGCGGTCAGGCACGGTCATGTTATTCTGATGTTATTCTAATGTAGAGTTCTAACAGTTCTTCTACGTTTGATTTATCGTAGATAGTGATCCTACAATATACGCCATACGGAAAACCTCTATAGTACACACTAACGTATGCCGTTTGCTTATCTTCTTAGGTTAATTTTTTGACCGCCAGTCATATATTATAGATGACAAACCAAAATGTGCCCAGCACGTCACGGTCAGTACATGACAGATCTCGACACGTAATTCGTAGCTTGCCGCCGAGGGCATGTTTTTGCTTTTTTGACATGGCGGTCAAAAGATTAAAGTACCTATGCATAATAGATATGAGCGCCGCGCCGGCGCACACAAGGCCGGATTACACATTTAGGATGACAATAATATAATTTTGCGATGTCTAGAAACTTAAAAAAACTACTTTGTTTAACTTCTTCGATAAACGAACCATAGGATCATAAAACAATAAAGCTCACTAAAGTAACACAAAAGCCTGCGTAGGCGCGCTTTGTGTCCCTTTTTCTCGCACGGCAAACGTGAGTCAGTTACGCCCGAAAGCATGACAGAGTAACTACGTTTGTTTTTTGCCGCAGTGTTTAAACATGGAGGGTTTTTAATATGGATATTAAAGCGTCAAGTGTGTACTCTAATTACTGTTGTTTACTTGTAAATATTTTTCTTAAATCGAGGAGTAATTAAACTATTCGTAGAAGACAAATTTTATACATAAATCTTTTAGATTTACTTCGAGTTTATAGACATTTAAAAAAAGTTCCACATAGTTCCATTATATTTTATAATTCTTTAGAAACTACAACTAGTGAGGATTCAAACCCAGCAAAGAACTCGTCCCCGTATCGCCCCCTTTGATAAATTGAGCCCTTTATTTCCAGGTAGTCGCCTTGATCCCGTTTCTTTTCTTTCTTTCATATCTTTGTAGCGAAGAGGTCGAAAACAGAGAGAATGAAGACGCTGATAATTATGTGAATGACGATGTTCAGCATTAGAACTTAATTTAAGGACCTTTTTCTGTAATACTTTAAATAAAACTTTTTTAAAGTATGATTCATGAGGAAGGTTTATACGTATAGTTTGAGCTACATTGCACCACTAGTCCTGCTAATATTATAAATGCGAAAGTTTGTGAGGATGGATGTATGTGTGTGTGTATGTTTGTTACCCTTTCACGAAAAAACTACTGGACCGATTTGAATGAAACTTTACAGTAATATAGGTTATTCATCAGAATAACAAATAGGCTACAATTTATAATGATTTTATGTAATTTTGGTCATAATATAACGATACGTGTCAATTAAGTCGGAAAAAATCTTCCATCTGAGATCTATCTTGGCGTGCGCTGCCTTAACCAATGGAGTTACATAAAGATGATGTACCGCAGGATTGTTTGTCTTAAGTAGGTCTAAATAAAAGACCGCGACAGCATATATCTACATTTTATGTGCAAGCCAGTACGACCAAAATTGTGAACCATAAATTAAATTTAATTTGGTACTATTTTACAATGCACATATTAGTATATAATTATCAAACTCTTATCAACATGAATACATTTCTCGCATTAAGTATTTAATGTAGATAAACTTTGTCCTTCACACTAAGTAATTTGGCCGAATAGTTTAAGTTATCACGTTAAGATTGACTTGAACGGAGCTCCTAACGGCAGCCGGCGGCGGGCAGACGTCATTGATGGTTGTGTTCTGTATGCATTTTTATTGTCATGTCATTTATTCTTCGTCATTTATCCTAGATAGCGATTAATTAGTTTTTATTTTTAATTCAGTCGCATAAGAATTGTCCTTTATTGTTTGTTTAAATACAGGATCGTAGATTTCGTTATTTAGATATATAGTTTTTATAGGTGAAAATGTTCTTATTACACGCATCCCAATAATACCCAATAACTTACCCTTCAATTTCAAACGTTTACAGTTCCCACTTAAAGTTGCATTTTCTATGACTATTAATAAATCGCAAGGGCAAACTTTGAAGGTAGCGGGGATACATTTAGGCACGCCCTGTTTTTCCCATGGGCAGCTATACATAGCTTGCTCACGTGTATCTAAATCCCAAAACCTACATATTTACGCTGAACAAAAAAAAACAAATAACATAGTATACAGGAGCATATTGCAGTAAAAACACAGATAAATTAAAACAGATGTTCACCTATTCCAATTACATACCACATAATTCTTTACTTATTACAAAATCTATTAAAGAAACAGTATCAAAATTCGTTGCGTAGTTTTAAAAATGTAAGCATACATAGGGACATAGGGACAAAGAAAGCAACTTTGTTTTATACTATGCAGTGATTAAATAAAAGTAACATTGGTCCGACCTGTTTGTTAGTCAGTGTTAAGTAATCCGTTTGTGCTGGATAGGATAATCTCAAGCCCGGGGAAGGACATAGGGCTACTTTGCATAAACACACCATACAGGTAAAGATTGATGAAGAAACCACTAGACTTAGCATTTTGAAATTTGCAGAGTTCTATTATAGCTTCAAGTAATGAGCACTTAGAAAGGAATTCAGATAATTCTACCCTCAAGGGATTCCTTCTAAATATTAGGTATAAGAGTTCAAAGATTGTATGGAAACTAATTTTGAAATTAGAAATCTGGGATGTACGATGTGAAGGTACAATAAAAAAAAAAGTATGCAAAAAGAATGTCGCGTAACTTAATGTGGCAGACCAAATTCTACGCGCGCGAAGCCGCGGGCAAAAGCTAGTATATTATAAAACCAAGTCTCCCGCCCGCGTCTATCTGTTCGCGATAAACTGCTGCACGGATTATCATACGGCTTTCGCCAATGGACAGAATGATTCATCAGGAAGGTTTATGTGTATAATTTATTTAAAAAAAACTGTGTAAAATGGCTGGCGAAAAGAATCATGGCAACGGAGAACTATGTTGAATGTAGCTGCTACCCGAGGTCATTGTTAGTTAATGTGTCAAATCACATAAGTGCCATAAGGAAAAAGAAATACAATCATACATAAGCAATGTCTAAAACTACTTAGGTTCACACTTTTTGTGGTATCAGTTACGATGTAAGTTAAAAGTATGGTACAGAGGAAAAAATATGAATAAAATATCTATTTATACCCACAGGAACATAAATAATATAGATATTTTTTGTTATAATGAAAATATTACATGTCTTGTCTGTTTTATTACCACGGGAACCAACTAACGTTTAAGATACAGGCTCGGCCTAGTTTAGACATTAGAATTCATTTAGAAATGTAAACACAAAATTCACAGTTGAGTTTAACTTTTGTTTAGTTTAAGATATTTGTAAAGTGTGTTTTTCTATGTCAATAAAGTTTTTATTTATTTATTTATTTATTTAGGAGCTACGATGCCACAGCCATACACAGAATGACATAGCCGAAACTTATAACACCTAACGTGTACGTCAGAAGTTGATTTGACAAACTATTTTAAATTACTTCAATTAACAAATTACAAACGCAAACTTTAAGGGTGTTACTACACCAATCGATCGATTGTCGATCGATGCATCGATCGACGTTGATGGATTGGTGTGGTAGCTTTGGCTGATCGACGGATACTTTTCGACTAACCAATTGATCGATTGCCGGTCGATGGCATCGGTCGACGTTGATCGATTAACCCCGACTATAATCCATCAGTTTCTTTCGAAATGTATTTACAAGAGGACGAGCCAGCCAGGTAGATAGTGCGCGGGGCGCAGGCGGGCAGCAGGTGCTAATGGGGAGCGGACGGCGCGCGGTGCGGCTAATCAAGCAGCTCGATCGACGTCGACTAATACATTCTACCATCGATCGATGCCGTCGATCGACGAGCGATCGGTTGGTCTGGTAGAAACCATCGATCGACGTCGACTCATCCATTTTTCCATCAATCCATACCGTCGATCGACGGTTGATCGATTGGTCTGGTAACAATAGGTACATTTCGCATTACCTTTTTGTTGATGTAATTGACGATGAATTCTCTCTGCATGTTTACGGAGTGTGCGAGTGTCACGGTGCTGTACGTAGCGGCCCAGATGAATACGCAGGCGACAGTGACGACGCAGGGCCTCGGCTTCCTCCGTGCCCCCTGCTTCCACCCGGGGCAAGTACACGCGGCATAACTCACACCACCAAACCTAGATTTTCAAAAAAACAAAAAGATGTAGTTCTCCAAAATCAACCGCAGTTTATTGAGCCACATTGTTTTAACTATCATATATTCGTACCTCCATCTTTTTAATATGTTCACTGCCAATGTTAATTTCAACTTTAGTTTTTTTTGGAGATGACTCATCTTTTTTCTCTCCACCAGAGTCGTCATCTTCAACTTCTGTAAAAAAAATATAAATGAATATAAAATAAATAGCAGGCACTAATAAGGCCATGAAATTTCTTTTCGTATCGTATAATATAGTTTTAACTTACCATCTACATCGCCTACCGAGTCAAGAGTCATGAAGTTGTCCAAATCCACATCCATACCTTCGTCGCCGCTAGCTTCAGCCTTAGGGCTTACACGGCGGGCTGATTGGCTAGCTTTCCTCTGAATCATAAATATGGTAATATAAATATTTTTTTATATACTTTCAATCTGTATAAATATGGTGCATTTAGGGGAAACGCGAGAAATACGGGTGCAGACTACTGCCGTAGGCCAACGTTAGGGCAACCTGGAAAATCACACAAACTACCAATTTCTGAAAATAATTCCCCTAAATGCACCTTACAATTTCGATTTGTCCATTTAGGGTGCACATCGCATGGTTGTGAATCAGTGTGCTAGAGTGAATGGTGCAATATTGAAGTTAAATTATTTTATAATGACTTGGGATATGGGCATAAGTTAAAGACGACTACGTGGCTGTTTTTGGCTTACGTTATAATGTAATTCACAACTATTTTAGGAGACAAACTTGTAAATAACAGTCTGCCCTATTTTGGCATTTTAAATATAATTGCACATTAACGATAACCCATTCAATGCATTAGGGGATATAACTATAGTATATACTATATTAAGGGATCGGCTAAATTTTAGTGTCCAACATTATGGTGCAGGCAATAGCTATACTTGCAGCAGGTATCTAAGCTATTTATAACTATATAACTTGGATAAGAAAACACTAAACGATGCCGAAAGTGACATGTTTTTCCCGTTATTACAATTTTTTTTTTTGTTGAACTATATCTGGGAATCTTCTGGTTCCTGAGATATTAAGGGGCTATTAAACGACTTTTACAGATTTTAAACTGACAATCACGTCAAAATGTGCAGTGTAAATGATTTGAAAAAAATATATGTTAAACTAGAACATTCTCTTAATCATATAGAAAGTGAATATTTTTGATTAAGTTCATATTAAATAGTTTAATTAACTCGTGAAGTTGTGTCTGACGCGGACAAAACATTGACAATCACACAAAATCTACCAGGTATAATTATCCGATTGTAAGTTTCGGATAATTATACCTGGTAGATTTTGTGTGATTGTCAATGTTTTGTCCGCGTCAGACACAACTTCACGAGTTAATTAAACTATTTAATCAGGGTTTTTCTTACAGACAATTTTATTATCTATCTTTTAGTATACGCCTTTTTTTTTAATTTTGAAAGAATACTACTTTAAAAAAGGCGTAAAATTAAATAAAAATAGTATTCTTTCAAAATTAAAAAAAAGGCGTATACTAAAAGATAGATAGTAAAATTGTCTGTAAGATGGTGTAAGTTTCGTTTAATTATACCTGGTAGATTTTGTGTGATTGTTAATGTTTTGTCCGCGTCAGACACAACTTCACGTATTAATTAAACTATATAATATGAACATAATTAAAAATATTCACTTACTAAGTGATTAAGAGAATGTTCTAGTTTAACATATATTTTTTTCAAATCATTTACACTGCACATTTTGACGTGATTGTCAGTTTAAAATCTGTAAAAGTCGTTTAATAGCCCCTTAAAGGGGACTAACTGCCGCTATGCTAACCTCGACACTTACTTACTAAAAAAAATCGAAGCACGAAATCACATTCGCGCATTTATTGAATGATAATAAAATTAAGAATGGGATAACATAATGACAAATTAGGTTTACTTTTACTTTTTAAATGGTTACATAAAATATTACACAGTAACAGTTTTCTTCATCACTGCCTGCCAATGTGATTTCGTGCATAGCGAAACTTTTTAGGAGGTATTTTACGAGTCGAGCATAGCGGGACTAGAGCATAGGGGGACTAACAGATTAATGGTCAACAATTTTTTAAATTTTTTCAGAAAAACATTTTTTATGTGGAAAAACAACCACCTGTGCAACACCCTGAATAATTTGAAAATCGAAGCTAACCTTAAGGTGTTCCAGAGAACATATGTGATGTTCGTATATCATTGGCGATCGGAAAGTAAGTCGACAAATCTGACAGAAAGGCATCAGAAAGCGCTTCATGGCCCGGTGCGTGTCGGTGAGGTTGTGAGCGTGGCGCGTGGTGCGGTGGTTGAGGCGGCACACGGGGCAGAACGTGGTGCGCGCCGCCAGCTGCGCGCCCGCCGCCGCCTCCAGCTCGCGCTGGGCGCCGCGCTGCGCCACGCGCATGCGCAGCAGCTGCGCCTTGTGGCGCCGCGCCACGCCGCTCATGGCCGCGCGGTGCTTGCTCGACACCAGGTGCTTCACGTACGTCTGGGTGAACGTCACCATTAACCAATAATTCCAAAATACACCTTATCTTATAATACACTTTATTTTAGCTCCGAAAACCAGATTCATTTTCAATTAACTGTAAAATTCGATTTTAAGTAGTTTTGAAAGCAATTAATAATTAGTCAATTGAGTTGGTAAATAGGTGACGTCACAGGCCCTTTATTGCCATACAAAATCTATGAAGGAATCTCGTTTTGACAGCTCGTAACTAGTATGTCAATTGATTGGAATTGGGTACTTGCCACCAGTCAAGTACCCAATTCCGAATATCACGTCATTATCCTACAGCCTTCTCAGGGTCGCACGGTGGGTCGAAAATAGAGACTTGAATTTTAAAGGGTTCTTTTTTTGGCTTGAAATGGATTCTACTGATCATTACTATACTATAAAATATCATATGAGGCAGTTGCATGTAAGAATGAGTTGTTTTTTTTTAAATATATTCAGAGGATATCTCTGGAATCGCAATATGAGTAAGTATACTAAATATAATTTATTGTTTTATACCATTGGCCAAAATAGGTACCTTACTAGAATGAATAACGTCCTTGTTTACGTTACGCTCTGGTTCTGTCACTCGGGCGGTTAAAAGGTTAATACTTTACTGAAAAAACAGTCATTAATACTTTTGACTGAACAAGTTGGTCAAAAGTAGTCCGAATTTATGCAAAAGAGAGCGTAGCGAGCTCGGAACTTGGGGCACCCCAACTCGGGCAGGTTCCGTCGACCGGGCCTTAGTCATTTTTCCAATAGGGTATTACACCCATTTTTGAAGCGCACCAATAACACTTAGGTACCAAATAGGGTATTACTTACACCCATTTTTGAAAAGTGTCTCAATGAAATTCTGTAGTGCTAATATGCCACCAAAAAAAAACACAAAATTTTTATTCAATCGTTAAGTGCCATAAAAATGTATTTAAATTTTAAATTTTCAAATTTCGCGCGTAGTTTGACGAAAACGCCTCTTACTGGACGCCATATTGCTCAGCGTAAATGACGTCAGTTCGTTTTGTATCAAATGAGCTCATATTAAATATGATAATTGTATATATCATTTAAAAATTATTAAAAGCATATTTTGTAATAGGGGTAATAGGGGTAATAATGAAAAAATTACGTTAGTTACGAAAATAATAAAAGTACAAAGTCTATTTAAGCCAATCGGTTGACTGACAGTTGTCAATTTTTTGTCTACACAGCCGTACGGCGTAATAACATGGCCGCTACTATTTCACGGTGTTTTATAACAGATTCAAAATACTGAAAACTTTGAATTGAATTTAAAAAATTGTTTTGTTATTTTATGAACTAAAACTTACATTTTCCGACTTCTCTATGCCTAAACTGTCTCAATAACATATTTATAGATTTTTTCTCGTATAGAGTAAAATAACCTATTGGACATTCTGCGACTGCTGGACATTTTGCGAATTGGACATTCTGCGACTGCTGTACAATTTGCGAATTGGACATTCTGAGAAATGGGCATTTTTGAACATTATGGACCTAAACAGAATTTTGCCGTCACCTCAAATTGCATTTGCTGTTAGAATATGTTTAGTAATATCAAAATAATACTAGTTTACTTCACTAGCTACTATTATACTAAACGCCAACACTAGTGATTAATAAAAAAGATTGTCTATTCTCAACCAGCAAGTCATTCGTTTTATTAGGTTATGGGCCCAGTGCAAAAAAAAATTAAAATAATTTTACGGTTAATTCATATCGTGTATCAGGAAATAAGTTATAATGTCGTCAGGCAGTTATTTAGTAAATGTGCCGAAGTTAAAGGGACGCGAGAACTATGACGACTGGGCGTTCGCAGCAAGAAATTTTCTCATCTTGGAAGGCATTGACATCGACGCCATTCCTGTCGATTTAAGTGATGCAGAAGATAGAAAAGCGAAAGCAAAGCTCATCATGACGATTGATCCCAAGTTATATGTGCACATTAAAAATGAAACTAAAGTCAAGGACTTGTGGCAAAAACTCCAGAAGTTATTCGATGACAGCGGATTCACAAGAAAAATCGGTCTACTTCGAACACTGATATCCATTCGACTTGATAATTGTGAATCCATGACAAGTTACGTAAGTCAGATAGTGGAAACTGCACAAAAACTAAAAGGTACAGGTTTTGAAATTAACGAGGAATGGATCGGTTCATTGCTGTTGGCGGGGCTGCCAGAAAAGTTTGCCCCAATGATTATGGCAATAGAACATTCCGGCATTGCCATAAATTCTGATGTCATAAAAACGAAATTGCTTGATATGAGTTCTGAGGTCGGTGATCGTGATTCGGAAGTTGCATTATGGTCGAAGCAAAAAAGTAAGGTTGGTCAAAATTTTAATACAAAAGGCGCGAAACAAACGTCAACGTCAAATACGTCAAATGTAAAAAAGGTTATAAAATGCTATAAGTGCAAGAAAATTGGCCACTATAAGAACCAATGTCCCGACATGAAAGAAAAGCAAGTAAATGCATTTAGTGCTGCATTTTTTAATAGTGAATTTAATAAGGAAGACTGGTATATCGACTCAGGGGCTAGTGCTCATATGACATCAAGCAAAGAAAACTTATTGCAAGTGAGAAAAGTACGTGATATGAAAGAAATTATTGTTGCTAATAATATGACTGTGCCAGTTGTGTGTGCCGGAGATACACAGATTACTACGCTTGTGAATAATTCTCAGTTTGACATTAAAGTAAACAACATTTTATACATACCTAACCTAACCACAAACTTGTTATCAGTAAGCCAGTTAATAGCAAGAGGAAACAAAGTTACTTTCAAAAGTGATGTGTGTTATATAAATAATCAACGGAATGAGCTTATTGGAATAGCTAATCTACAAAATGGTGTGTATAAGTTGAATACAATGAAGTCAGAGAAAGTGTTGGCGGTAGCAGTTCAAACTACAGATGCTAAACAGTGGCATAGAAGATTAGGACACATTAACAGTAATGATTTGCAGAAGATGAAAAATGGTGCTGTAGAGGGAATATCATTTGATAGATGATATGAAGGCTGATATACAAAAATCCAACTGTCAAGTATGTTGTGAAGGGAAACAGAGTCGTTTACCGTTTCAACTACGAAACCATAGAAGTACAGAAGTGCTAGATTTAGTTCACTCAGATCTGTGTGGGCCTATGGAGGTTCGATCGCTTGGACAGGCAAGATATTTTCTATTGTTTGTTGATGATGCTAGCAAAATGGCATTTGTATATTTTATAAAGGAGAAGAATCAGACTCTACATTATTTCAAGGAATTTCAAAAAATGGTTGAGAATCAAAAAGGAACAAAAATAAAAACATTGAGAACCGACAATGGAGGGGAGTTTTGTTCAGACATGATGGAAAATTATCTGAAAGATAATGGAATTATCCATCAGAAGACAAACCCATACACTCCGGAGCAGAATGGTCTCAGCAAGCGTTTCAACAGGACCATAGTTGAACGAGCAAGATGTTTATTGTTCGAGGCCAAACTGGATAAAAGTTTTTGGGCAGAAGCAGTTAACACGGCAGTTTACTTGAAAAATAGATCGCCGGCTTCAGGTTTGGACCAAAAGACACCGATTGAAGTATGGACAGGACAAAAACCTGATCTCAGTCATGTCAGAATATTTGGGAGCCCAGTAATGATGCATGTTCCTAAAAATAAAAGATTGAAATGGGACAAGAAAGCAGTTCAATTCATATTAGTAGGATACCCAGACACCGTAAAAGGTTACAGATTATATAACCCAGAAACCAGAAAAATATGTACCAGCAGAGATGTCATTGTAATGGAGCAAGATACTACGCAGATAGTAATAAATGAAGGACAGATAGAAAAACAGCAATCAGTACAAAAGGAAAGTTCTACGGAAGAAAGTGAAATAACATTGATAAATCAGGACGATCCTACTTATGTATATGATTCTGAAAAAAGTACAACTTCAACTGAAGGAGAGTCTTATCAGACATTATCTGAAGAAGAAGATCTATCTGAAAATGAAGAGCCTCCATTGGTGGTAAAGCGTATCAGAAAACCTCCTGAAAGGTATGGTTTTACAAATCTTTGTGTTTCAGATGAACCAGAGTCTTGGGCTGAAGACATAACATATGATGAAGCTACCAACGGTCCAGAGAAAGACAAATGGCAGCAGGCTATGTCCGATGAACTTCAAGCGTTTGAAGACAACCAAGCATGGGAGATTGTAACCCAAGAGGAGGCAGATAGAGTGGTACAATGTAAATGGGTGTTCAAGAAAAAGCCAGAAAGCAATAATAGTGTCAGGTATAGAGCTAGACTTGTGGCGAAAGGTTACACTCAGCAGCATGGAGTAGATTTTAATGAAACTTACTCACCAGTTCTCAGGTATTCTACACTTAAGACTTCTGTTTGCATTAAGTGTAAAATTTAATTTTCAAAATCACTCATCTAGATGTAGTTACAGCATTTTTAAATGGGTTTTTAACAGAAAATGTGTACATGCAGGCACCTCCTAGTTTAAATTGTCCAAATAATTGTGTTCTTAAACTTAAAAAGGCAGTTTATGGTTTGAAGCAGTCAGCTAGGGCGTGGAATGCCAGAATAAATGATTGTTTGATAGATATGGATTATGTTAAGTCAGTATCAGAACCATGCTTATATAGTAAAAAATGTAAAAATGAGCAGACTATCATTGCAATATTTGTTGATGATTTTTTCATTTTTTCTAATAGTAAGACTATGACTAATGATTTGAAGAAACACCTTATGTCAAAATTTAAAATTAAAGACTTAGGTCAATTAAAAAGGTGTTTAGGCATGCGAGTGAAATATGATAATAATTGTATCTCCATTGATCAGGAACAATTTGTAAAACAAATTCTTAAAAAGTTTTATATGAATGATTGTAATACTAAAGATACTCCAATGGAATGTAATTTAAAATTAGATAAGGCAGTATGTGTTGACAAACAGTTTCCCTATCAACAGCTTATAGGAAATCTTATGTATCTGTCAGTATTAACACGTCCAGACATATCATATAGTGTGAGCTATCTTAGCCAATTTAATAATAGTTTTAATTCAGTTCATTGGCATCATGCAAAAAGAATTTTAAAATATTTGCAAAAAACTAAGTCTTATGGTTTGAAGTTTACTAAAGACACTTGTAATTTAGAAGGTTTCGTAGATGCTGATTGGGCTTCAAATACTATAGATAGAAAATCCTACACAGGGTTTTAATTGTCAGGCTGTGTAATATCTCATGAATGCAGGAAGCAACAAACAGTAGCATTGTCAAGTACTGAAGCTGAATACATGGCCATTGCTGAAGCATGTAAAGAGCATTGTAAAGGGCATTGTATTTAAAAAGTCTTTTATCAGATATTGTTGATTGTAACTATACTGTAGTAATTTACAATGATAACCAGGGAGCTCAAAAGTTGACGGAAAACCCTTTATTCCACAAACGAACAAAGCACATAGATGTGCGCTACCATATTATACGAGAAGCAGTTTCTAATAAGCTTGTAAAAATTGTTTATCTGTCAACCTCTGAGATGCCTGCAGATATATTCACGAAAAGTCTAAGTGGTGCCAAACATAACTATTTTGTAAAATTATTAGGAGTTCAAAATGTTTAAAAATGTCAAGGTCAATGTCAGGTTATTGTTCTTGATTTTTTGTTATTAATTGATATTAGATTATTTTGATAAGTGGTGCTGTTAGAATATGTTTAGTAATATCAAAATAATACTAGTTTACTTCACTAGCTACTGTTATACTAAACGCCAACACTAGTGATTAATAAAAAAGATTGTCTATTCTCAACCAGCAAGTCATTCGTTTTATTATTTGCGAGCGGCTTCCGCAGGCCCCTTAAGTAATTAGGTAGGAATGGTCGGTTAACCGCGAACTTTCGTTATAATAGTACAAAATGTAGGGATTTTATTCCAGTAAGATACTCACCGCGAAAGTGGCACATTTCTCCTTGCAGTGTACACACGCTAGGTGCACGTAGGGGCGCGGGCGCGGCGGTGCGGTATCCGAAGCGGCATCTGGTTCTTTGTCCGTATCTTCGCCGCCCTCCACTTGCTCGCCGTCTGATACTTCAGGTTCCACCTACGAATTAAACATTCGGGATTATGTGAAAGGAGATATATATAAAGAGACCCAAATAGTATAAACTAATATTTATTGAATATAGGTATAAACAGATGATTAGTAATTCGATAAATACACTGAAAGGGGACAAACTGGAGTTACAAAAAATTTCAATATCAGCCTTATCCCAAGCTAACTTTTTGCCTAAATTATGATCAGTGTTTCCTGTGATGATGAGGTAACAAATTGACAGAGTGACTATCGCATTTATTTATAATATATGCGTGGAAGTGTGCTATCGTATGGATAATCTTAACATTACCTTTGGAGATTTGATTTTGGTTTCCTTTTTTTCTTCCGTAGCATCTTCCTTCTCTTCAGCATCCCAGTCCTCTTCTGTTGAGGAAGCATCCTCCTCCTTAGACTTCACAGAGCTGCTTGTTGGTAATTAAAAATGTATTAGTAAACAATTGTACATAATTATTATCAATTTAACTTAAATTAAAAGATATAAATTATATAATTATCGCAAAACATACTCTTCTTTATCAAATTCAATTTCCAATTATTTATTCTACTTTCATTACAACAGCCGCTGTACCATCTTAGCTTTCATTTCTGCTTTTCTTAGAGCAGGGTGTTAATGTCAATATTGGTTCACAGTCAGCGATTTTACCATCTTAATATTTCAATTGTGGCGTCGATTTCGGCCTCACTCAAACTCTGGTACTCTCGTTGTTTTATAACAAAAAATAACTAAATATAAGCAATGGGTACATATTCAATGTATCGAATTACCTTCGGCCTTTGAGAGATCGGAACGCACGGGTGTAACCGAGCGATCTTTCGGTGTATCGCCTAGAGGTAAATGTACCGCGAGAGCGCGGGGCGCCTCGGAAGGAGGCCCGCGAGCGCATGGTGCGGCCGCGGAAGGATCGGCGCACTGCGCGCGGCCGCGTCGCGGTCCTGGCCACCTCTCGCGGCGGACCCATTCCGCTCGGCTTGCGGTAGCTTTCTCGGTTAGGCGAGCGTCTCCGATCTTCGCCACCGAACGATCTCCTTTCGCTGCTGTAACTCTCTTGTCGAGCGCCATATGATCCGTAATGGCCGCCTCCGTCATGGCTACGTCTATCGCTCGAGGAACCCTGTACATAACTCTCTTTGGTTCTTTCGACACGCTTTACATATGAAATAGAATACAAGTTTAATGAGGATGGAAATGGTAATATTCTTCTTTTCTAGCCCTCGCCAAAGTGTAAACACAGTAGTCTTAGGCACCAATGAAATCCTTTTATAAGGTATTGCCAAAGTCCAATGCGATAGAATCATTTTCTCAAGATTCACCATCTCATTTTTTTTTAATACATCTTTCCTTTGTGATTGTAATCGCCTAGCAGTAAATAATGCTCAGGCACATGAATAAAAAAATAAGTGTTACCATTAAACACTCACATTGATATTGTAAAAGAGGAATAGGGTGGTCCATATCTAAATTAGATGAAGTCTGGAAGATTAATAATTCTAACTATTCATTAGTCCTTGTGATATATAGCATTATCATACTCATAGTTGTTTCAGCTTTGAATAGTCAAAAATTATTGGTATCCTTGTCAAATTCTTGAAGTAATATTTCACACCTGTATATGCATATCTATTTATCTGCTTATGTAAATCATGGTTTAGCAAAGATCTGCATATCAAATCCAACAAGTGAATATATCACAATTACCACAATTACACCACAATTTTTCTCATTTTCTCTATTCAAGATAACCCATACATAGCTATATAAATCACTAACTTCGCCAAATATCTCTTAGTTTATAGCCTGTCGGGAAAGCATCACTTTAATTTTCCTCTAAATTTGATTTCCATAAGGAAGATATTATATAGCTATATTTTGTGTGTCAAAACTCTGTAATAGATTCTACGAGCATGTCGTTAACTGTATGTATTTCATTAGCAAGTCTCACTGTATATACAGTTGTTGTGACGGCCATTACTTTCATTTAAATTTTCAGTTTTCGTTGTTTTTGTTTTTGTCGAAATATATTTATATTATAGTGTGGGTACTTAAGAGTCCAAATACCCTGTAATCACAATATACTGACCTCCATCCTCATCCTTTTTCTGTCAGGAGACCCTGAGCGACCACCGTAATCACGGTTGGAATAACTAGCAGAACTTTCCTAAAAATTAGAATAAAAATGATCAAAGGCAGTAAAACTGATCTAATTACTTACATGGCGACCGAGCTTCGCTCGGTATTTATTTATTTTTTATTTCGTTTTTTTTTTAATGAAACCAGCTAGCTATGTCGATTTATCGCTCCCGAAACCACCGAACGGAACCCTCGGTGGGCGAGTCCGACTCGTACTTGTCCGGTTTTTTTTTAAGGAACTCGTTTATTTAAGCGTTAGGAGCAAACCGCATTAAAAGATTAAAAAAAAATGTCATACCGATTTCGGCTAAAGCGACTGCATTTCGGACTTCTAATTAAACCTGGTTATTTTACTATTCTTAAAATCGCGGCAGCCCTATGTTATGCCAACCTAAGGCTATCCTAAACCATCATGTTTGCAATCTACATTTCTAGTATATTACATTTTTTTATTGAAAGTCCATGAGTAAAAAGAAAACTTAAAAATATTTTATTAGCAAACTCTATGAGGAAAGGTCGATGCTATATCGTTCATGAGTGAGTAAAATAAAATATTATGTAAAATTGTTATCAACTTCTTTGAAAAGTTATAAATGCTAGTCCAAACAAAATGTGGAATAATTTGAGTTGACGAGGTTTTCGTATATTTACAAAAAAAAAAAAAAAAAAAATTTAATCCTCGGTGAGCGAGTCCAGCTTGCACTTTTTTCTTGGCTTCCATAAAAGTATTTAAAAGTAAAAAAAGTATTTAATTAAAAATATTGTGCATAGAAACCTTTTTAAATTTTGTTTAACATGTTGTTAAACATAATTTTTTAAACATTAAAATTATTGCAAATTTTGATGTTATTGGTAATACTTACAGATCTATATGGTTTTTTGTAGGAGTCCTCCATCCTGTCACGACTAGAATTGTATCTACTTGCACTGCCACTAGTGTATCGCGAGTCATTATTGTATGAAGAGTAACCTCCACCACGGCCCCCTCGATTCTCATAAGAGCCTCGATTGCTACTTCCTCTGTAGGATCCTCTATAGCCACTGCCTCTGCCACCACTATAGCTGCCCCTACCTCCATAGCCTCTTCCTCGAGACGACATCTAAAAATATTAAGTAAATATAGAGATGTAAACCGAAACTTAAATGCTATAAAAGACTGGTCTGATAGATTTGGGGTGGCCCCCCAAATATGGTTTGATAGATTTGGAGCTCACGTATGATGGACAGAGTGGCGGTAAGCTCTCTTCCTCCGATTATCTTCAATGGAACCGTCATTCCCATTAGCCCTAGCGTAAAAGATCTCGGTTGGCATCTCGACTCGACACTTGGATGGCAAAGACAAGTTTCTAGTGTTAGCCAAAGAGCCAACGGTACCTTGCGATCCTTGTATCGTCTGAGAAACTTCTTGCCTGCTAAGACGAAGACTATGCTTGTGCCGAGTTTAATTTTCCCTTTAATCGACTATGGTGACGTGTGTTACTTTGACTTGAACTCGGTCTTGTTAGATAAGCTGGATAGGGTCCTCAGTAACTGCATTAGATTTATTTTTAACTTGAGGAAATATGACTATGTGTCAAGCTACAGGTCTGAGCTTAAATGGTTGCCCATTTGGTAGAGAAGACGTTTGCGTGCGTTGACAACGGTTTACTCCCTGGGCAACTCTCTCTTTCCTTCTTTTCTAATGTCCCACTTTCAGTATTTATGTTCTACACACGCTAAGAATTTGCGGTCTTCTATAAATCTTCTCTTGCTGTGCCCTTCTCATACTTCTAATTTTGTCCATTCTTCCTTTCATATCCAGTCCATTCTTCTTTGGAACGAGCTTCCTCTCGATATCAGGACGGCCACCACCAGTCCGTATGCATTTAAGCGGAAATTGCTGATATACCTACCTACTTTCTAAGTAAGTAAGCAGAGTCATCTCATAAACGTCTTTTCTTTTTCATGTATATTTATATATTTATTTATATTGGTATATATTATATTAGTTACTAGCTGATACCCGCGGCTTCGCCCGCGTGGATGTCGGTTATCGCGACCAAAAGTAATCATGAAATTTTGATCCCGTGCCCGCAACCCATGGAAACCTATTTCAGGGATAAAAAGTAGCCTATGTCTTATTCCAGGCTATATAATCTATTCCTGTACCAAATTTCAGCCAGATACGCATCCGTTAGAGCCCGATTGAATATTTTATTCTCGCGTTCGTAATTTATTTGCGATTACTCCTAAGATATTAGTTTAAATTATATGGTGTAAAAAAGTAAAATGTACATAAAATGCTTAAAGCCTCTAACTTATTTAAAATGATAAGGATTAATACCGTATTTGTGTAAATACCTTTCCAATTACCGCTTTATAATAGCCATTTTTTTAAGTATTCAAATGGATATAGTATATGTTATCCTTAAGAGAAAGACATATGCCCTCGTGGACTTTTCTTTAGACCTATATAAGATACATAATTCCACCATACATTATTTTGTTATATATCAAAGGGTTCAGGCAGCGTTTTCGGTGAAAGCTCCCAGACGGCTTATGGTTTTCCGACACCTCCAACAAATATCATTATATTTTAGCCAATGCATTCAAAAACTTAACAAATTATATACTAAAACCTTCCTCTTGAATCACTCTATCTATTAAAAAAAACGCATCAAAATACATTGCGTAGTTTTAAAGATCTAAGCAAACCTACATAGGAACAGATAGACGCAGCGCGGCGGGGGGACTTTGTTTTGTAATATGTAGGTAGTGATATGTAACTACATATTGTAATAAAAAAATAAAAAAATAACTAACTAACTAATATGTTATGTGTGTGATTCTAAGGGTTCTAAAGATAAGAAGTTAGGGAGCTCGAATTAAACAAAGGTAACTAAGGGAAATAAAGTTCGGGCGCCAGAGCTCACTAATTAAAGACAAAGGAATCCGGGAAGCGGAGCAGTAAAGTTTGAACTTTTAATCTGAGGTAGGGAGTTATGAAATTAAGTTGCGAGATCTTAAACAATAGCTCATTTATTCCAAACACCGCAGGTAATATGGCGAACACAATACAAGGAAGTCCCTTTCTTTAGAATTGAAAGGTGATTTAAAACTATTAAATTTTATAACTAAAGTTGTCAATATTGCACGTTTTTTAATTATAATTTTGAAATACTAAACTGACATACCACAGGCTTGGGGAAAGCTATTTAAATAAAACCTTAGCTGCGGATTGGGACTCGCGTCGAAGGGCACCAGCTCATCTCCAAGTAGGATGAACTTAAAGAACAATGGCAGCCACCCATACATTGTTTTAGTTGAGGTTAAATTCGTACGTCTTTAAATGAAAAATATCTTATTTAACTCAGCGCCACGTTCTGAACTAGTTTGTGCAAGATTTTTTGTTCGAGAAGGCCGAGAATAATAGATATTCAGTCATGAACTTTTGTAGGTTATGTCTATTGTAACTTCTATAATCCAAATTGAGGAAGTAAAAGGGCAATATCGCATTTGTATTTTCTTTACCTAGCTAATTTAGAATGAAATGTCTTGTAAAAATATTGTAGGTTGGTAATCCCAGTTGTTGTTATATATTACTCTTTGGCCTTACCTTATGTAAATAGGTATATCTACAACATGAAGTTGTCAATATCATTTTTACTTTTGTGCGTAGACAAATCGGTTACGACCATGAAGATATAGGTATAAATGGAGCCAACACTTAGAACAAAATCTTGAAACCAACTGTGGGCTGATGCTCTCTTTCTGAATGCATACATAAGAATGAGACAGTGATATGTGTTTTCTTTATCTTATGTATGCATTCAGAAAGAGAGCATCTGCCCACAGTTGGCTTCACTTAGGTATTTAGAGTGTTGCCTCCACTTTTATCTATAAGCTTCTTGGTTACGACTCTGTGTCAATTACCAAGCTATTTTTTTTTTAGATTTTGGTTATTAGTCTTTTTGCCAGTCATTAATTGAAACTAATTTATTTATTTTTACACCGCAGTATTTTTACCTACCGGCAAGAAACACCTCCACTTAGAAATAAATTGCATTATTAATTCATTTACTCCGTTTAATTGTAATAACAAACTGATTACAATAGTTTTATGCTGTACTTACTGTCACTTGGCAGAATAAGTATAAAATGGCAACACTAAACGTTAATGAAAAAGTCAAATAAGTTTTCATTTAATATAATTTTTTTATCCGGCCCTAACTAGTTAATACTTTGTAAAATCGTAGAAAAATAATGGAATTTCTTTCGTATATAAGTCACTTTTAGACGCTCAAATTTGAGTCAGCTAAGATTTCGCCATTGTTCTTTATAGATGTAAGTCCAAAATATAAATAAGAACGCCTTTGGGCTGAAAACAAAACGATATCTTTTGTTAGTTAAATCCACACGTCGAACCAAATGGCCACGAGGTAACGAATCGGAAATTTGAGGAATCTTACCGTTCTTATTGTAAACGAATCATGTCACCGCTCGTGCTATTGGCACAACCGAACTGCGATGGCAATATAGGGGCTGTAACAATAGATAATCGACGAGGGTAACGACACATGTCTTCAAGTTTATTGCCAGGACATGGCTATGAAGAATCAACCAACGAAATACTCACGGTTTACAAAATACAAAAGACAAGGAAAACGCCAAACAAACAGATTTCCATTTGCGTTGATATCCAACCAATATGTTCCTAAGACAAGAGCAAAGCAATTAAAAAAACAAGATGCACAAAAAAGGGAAAGGAAGAGATTACAAGAAGAAAAGGCTTATCAAAAAAAGAGATTGATGTGTACTAATTAAGAGATTAAAGAAAAACGAACAATTAAATTAAAAAGATGAATAGTCAAGATGAGTCTAAGAAACTGTTAGGAAATGTGAAAAACCAATGTATAAATGTGTAGCGAGTTTCGACTATTGTCTAAATACAATTACAAGAAGGGTGATATCGTACAGTCTCTATAAAAAACCATGTCATCAGAGTTGTATTCCAATACTTCACAAAAAAGAATCACATTCATCCTTAAGAATATGAATTCCTAAGGACGAATGTGATTAATTTATGTGCCCTAATTGAAACTGAGAGAAATTGAGAGTAAAGACTTGTTGTCAACCAGTTTAAAAGAACACGCGTCTAAATTTCCTCATTTCTATAGAGCTTACAAACAGTGGTAGTTATACTAATCTCTATTAGGCTGAAATGTTATTTTTTTTTACGAATTAAGTAAAATATGATTAGAATTTGCTTTATTATGTTTTTCTAGTTATTTTTCTGTTTCTAATATAGATTATTGTTCTATATTTTAACAGTTTTGATGATTATTTGTACATGGCCAGTTATTAGTGTTATGGTGACTAGTTTCTGAATGTTTATGGCCAGTTACTATTAAAAACGACTACTTTTTCATTTAATTAAAATATTTCTACATAATTCTGTTGTATTTGATTTTTTACATATCAATATCGATAAACGGATACATGCTTTAAGCAATGGTATTATTAGAATATAAATTTATTGGCATATTTTGTCATGACACTGACATGAACTGGGTGATGTGCTTAAGTGGCCAGTTACTGGTGAGTTTACCCTATTTGTATGAAAAAGTCAAAGTATGTGTCCCAATGACGTGTTGACAATTATTTGTTTGATAGGGTGGTAACTAATGGTAACAGACTTGATGATCCGCCGAATTCTAGGAATAAATGGTTTGCTTTTAAAATAAACTTTATTTATAATCTCATGAAACCTGTCCTACTCAAGTTAAAGTACTGATTTTGAAATAGTACCAGAGTTATCCCACAAGGAAATTGCTTTTGAGGTCCTATAACATAGAAACAATAAAAACCGTATCGATCATATGAGCAAATTAACCTGTAATGAATTTACATATAGATTCCATTTAAATAAATCAATAGCACGTTATTTACTCAACGAAATAATTACAAAAAAAAAATATTTTTTGAGTTTTAAATTGTCAATTAGGTACGTTTAATTCCTACTCTCTAGCCTTACCGCTTTGTTTAGCAAAATGTAGTCAAATCTTGTATAATGTTCGAGTTACTCGCAGAGTTTTATATTTTAAACTATAACTAAATCCAGTAATTTTATACTCTAAACATACAGAAGTTTTTTTATAAAAATCACTTTGTTTATGATGATGTTGGTTGTAATGAAATGCACGGGAGGGTCACCCCTATCTATTGTTTCCGTCACATAGATAACCGTTATTGATGAATGTGAGATACCGATCAAACATAGATAGAAACATATGGTTTTCCAGCAGTAGTGATCTACATTTCAGTGAAGCTAGGTAATTGGTTTCAGCCGTTAGTAAGACTGGTTGACAGACTTTCTGGCTTCTGACTACCCATACCAAACGACTGTCAAAGATCTACGAATGACAGACGGGTTCAACGGCTTTACGTGCTTTCCGAGGCCCGGAGAGGTCTCGCTATGAAATGGATGGTCACCCATCCACCGACCGACCACGGCAAACGTAGCTTAACCATGACCCATCGATCCGCACGGATTTTACTTATGCTAGGTACAAGCTCAATAAGCTAGTTAACCTTAAAAAATTAACTCGCTCTTGACAAAGGTCGCGATCCTGTTTAAAATGACTATTAAACAAAATAATATTGCTTTTTTTTACAGCATTGCTAATAAATACACCTGCCGGAGACAGATCTCGCGTGATCTGATTAACTAGGATCCCTCGCAGCAAGTAAAATATTCAAAACATAAAAGCCGTGCTAAAATACACGAAACAAGCAAAACATTTCTAGTTTTCCGAGTGCAACAACGCCGAGCAACAGGCGGCGGTTAAAAAATCTGTCAATGGCTACCTGGCTACATATCCAGAATAATGAACAAGAACCAACAAAGATTGTAGGTAGCAACTGATGTTGAATCGCAGCATTCGCAGCACGCATAACGTCTATGTCTATATCAGACGCTGCTTCAATAAGGAGAATCCAAACACACACTTTTCTCGCCAAATATTCCCATACTTTGTACTCCAACGGTTTTAAAGTTGCAGATATACACCATAGGATGCCGGTTATGCTGTATGTAATGCGCTGGGATGAACAGCACATGACGAGACGAGTGATGGATATAGACGAGGGTAAAAGGGGCAGAGGTCGCCTGCCAACTACCTGGACGTGAATCATCTCCAAGGACATGACGATGCTAGGCCTAACGCCAGCAATTACTCAAGATCGCAACAAGTGGCGATCAAGTATCAGGAGTGCCGACCCCAAATAGGGAATGCGCCAGAGGAATGATGATGATGAACGGGTTCAAGTATTAACTTGAAAAAGGCCATTTTTTGTGCCTGATAAAGTCAATCCCGTGGGTTGTCAACTAATTTTGCATGCTTCTTGCCCTTGCCGGCGCAGAATCCAGTGACATTTTTTTTATACTGCCTGCCTTAAAAGAACCGGGGTCTTTCTAGCCAATTTTTTTCTTAATGACTGTATGTAGGGTTGCAACGATATATCGCGTTACCGTTAATATCGACACCAAAATATCGATATTTATATCGATATGTCAAAATCATTGATTTCGATATCGCGAAAACCCGAAACATAATTTGTTAAAACCATTGAAATTTTTATTGAAGCATATTTTATTTTTTATATTTATTTTACCTACTATTCCTATTACTGTCTAAATCTAATCAAATATAAATAACTATTGCATCAAAACTGCAAATCAAAAGCAATTTTAAAATCAAGTTATTTATTTTGTTACAAAGATAAATGGAAAAAGTTTGCACACTGCGACGATGCTATTAAAATATGGGCGTATATTTTGTTAGATGTTTGATGCTAGGTGTTGGAAAACACAAAACAGTGTTGATACATGTTTGACATGAAAAATATTTATGTGATTATCATCTTCGCTGTGTGCTTGCTGTTGTTTTTTCATCTGTCTTTGTAACAAAATAAATAACTTTGATTGTAAATTGCTTTTGATTTTTCCGTAATTTTTACAGAGCTATAATAATAGTGAAAATATCGATAATTATCACGTTGGCTTGGCCGATATATCGGCTATCGATATTTACCTGCCTTCGATATAAATAAGACTTTGCATCTCTAACTGTATGTGTCCTAACCATTGGAGAAATGGCTCCTCTTGCGTTCTTTTAAGCTCGAATCTTTTCTGAATCGTCTATGATATGATAAACAAACGTTAATGTGATTTTTATAATTATTAAAAAGTTTGAAATCTTAAGTAGTGCATAAACATAAGTGCAACGTAATAACTGCAATTGTCTTCCTTTAACATCTACTCCATGATTTCAAATGCAGTAAAATAATTTCATAATTCATTTGAAAACACTAAAGTCCTTATAAAATCAATTCAATTCAATTCATTCATTTATTGCATCGAACATGGTAGGTACATGGAGTTCTTAAAATTGATCAAAACATTTCTGGCCAGTATTTGAAATTTGAAAATAATAAGGCTCTGACAGAAGTTATGACCCGACAGCATATGAGGTACAATACGATTCAAAGTTAATGGCGGCTCTGAACACGAGGCGAGTGGTTGAGCAATAACCATTTCACGTGACAGCGGGGGTGAGGGGCAAGGTACTGCGCAGCCAACCGCTCACTTCACAGCCACCATTAAGTTTAAATCGAACAGTAACTGGTAATTAGTGACCAATGCTTAACCACATATTATATGAATTATTAGGACCAATTTTTTTCTGGGTCATGGTTGGCTGGTTCTGGAGATATTGAAGGTCAAAGTAGCAATTTCTTTGTTGCATCTTTTACGAATATGTAATCCAAGTGCCATTACAAAACTTTATTCCAAACAAACAAAATTTCTTCAGCTGATAGGTAGCCATGCGTTTGATATTCATTTCATATTTGTAAATTCAAAGTTTAATTTGTTAGGCCATATTAGAAAATTTTTATCATGTTTGTTTGGAAGTTTAGTAACGACACAAGGCACATGCATTTGTAAAATAACTAAAAAAGAATTGTGACTGACCTTCAATATGCCCAGAACCAGTAAATTCCCAAAAAATGATTGTAGCAGCTGGTTTTAATATTGGCAACTCATTACCAGTTACACTATAAAAGGTGGCTAAAATAAGTTTAAAATCTAGTATCGAGACCCAACCCCTACTAAAATCAACAACACTTTTTACCCCCCAACCCCTGTTTCCAGATACTAGATCCAACCCCCTTACAGTCACGCTAAAACGGCGTAGGTACGGTGACTCGGGATTTCATTTTACAAGTTCATTGAAACAGTAAGGACTAATTATTAGAAAATACAGAGGTTCAGATGGAAACAAAAAAAAAAAATGTAGGTATTACATGGAATGGGACATGTGGACTGAGGTTGGTTAATCGAGTGACTTGGTGTAAGTAAAGATTTCATGAGGAGACTTATTAATGAAAGCACATTGGACATTGTGCATTGGTAACAAATCAATTACCAATAACAACAAATAACCAATGAGAAAACATTAATCAGAATAAACAGCATTACAGCTACAGCCACGTACATCGCGTCGGGCAAAAGGTTATTTTTCCAAATCATGAAAATAGTTGTTTTGTGGCAGGTATTGCATCAAACCAATTACGATTGGATATCAATTAAAAAGGTCTTCTCTCAACCGGTCGCGTCGTAACACCAATAACATAACATCGGCACCGGGCAGTCAATTTAGTTCATGGGTTCTGTTCAACTGTTAGGGAAAATGGCGTCTCACTCATCGGCTGGGATTTGATTCTACTTTACCGCTGAATTTCATCGTAGTACTACGTTATTTATAAAGGCAAAATAACTCACCGTAAACTATCAAAATATAATGATAGTATCAACAATAATTATCACTGCGCAAAAGGAGAGGATTCGCACAAGCACAGCACAAAACCACAAACAAGAAACCTGCTCGCTGCTGAGAGAGAGCTGAATGAATCGAATGAAACTTGAAAAGCAGCAGGAGCAGGCTTGGTTGAAAGGTTGCCAGATGCAATATTTTGGTTTCCCTAAACTCATTTTTTGATTTCCAAAAAAGAAATCCCCAATCGCTTTGATACAAATAAAAACAGGCAAAACATTAAAGTAGTATTCATTTGTTAAGCTTCATGGTATACATTTACAGAAAATTATTAAATTATTTTATCGGTAGGTTTGTGCACATATACCGCGGTTTTGTAAGACACTTCTCACCTCATTATTTGGTCTGCGGTTTACGTGTGCATTCTGCGCCGCTTCAATAGCAGCATTAAGCTCTATCCACATGTGACAGGGCCGTGTGGCCGTGCTAAGACCGCGCATCCAAATCCCGTCAGGGACTTTTTGTTCACACACGTCAGGGATGGATGTGACCGGATTATAGACAGGCCGCGACCTTCTATCTGTGCTCCTCAGTTACCATTTTGTTATATACAAAGCGCTAAATCGTACAAAACGCCATATATGCGTACCACCTCTATTAAAAACTCGACATTCATTTATTTATTTTCCTTTTTTTAAATATCGCCAACGTGCTAAGAAAATAACGGTGCACGTCACGACGTCGGCCCGGAAACAGCAACGTCGGCGGCTTGGACGCGTACGTGTGAGAACAAGTTCATATAAAATGTACCCACTAAAATTTTTTTGAGCACATGACGTGGCACAACCTGTCCCGGTCCCGGGCACGGCCCTGATATGTGTGGATAGACCTTTAGCAAAAGGCCAACTAACAATAGCTATGGCAAGTTTCGTCAAAAATTCACAGAGCCGAACAGGACACTGAGTACACCTTTCTTTAATAATATTCAAGTCATTTGCATGTAAGTACACTTCCAGATTCTTACACAAAAAGACGTCCAAAGTTAATTGGTTTATGGTGTTTTAAGCCTCCAATATTGCCCATTTTGATTTTTTGTTTCCCCAACAGTTTCCCCAATGATTCTGTTTCCCCAGTATTTCCCAAGAGTCAAGTTTATCTCCAGAATTGCGAAAAAAAATCCTCAATCTGGTAACGCTGGCCCAGCCAGTGTTGCCAACTCCGGAAAAATATTATGCTAAAAATCTACGTTTAAAACTGCGAATAACATACTAGGCTGTTAACCTTTTTTCACTGTGATGGCTTCTGATTTTTCTCGCGTTCTGAGACTTCAGTAAAATAGTTTTGTCCACACACTTGCTCGTAAATAAAATCTTATTGCACCACTTTTAGGTAGAACATGTAGCGTATTACGCACTGCTGTTTACATTTTGTTATATATACGAGAACAAATGAAACTCTCCGGAGTTGTGAATGCACTGACGCTTTATTTCTCGGCGGCAGCCAATACGAATTTCACGCCTAGTGGCAGCGACGCCGACATCTGCCGGTAGTCAAGAACAATCTACAATAGACAATCTATGTGTTCATAGGTACACAACACATTTCATTACCGCACTAGTAATAATAAGTAATATAATAATAAATCCAAAAACAAAACAGTATGTATCTCATGAAACGCGTAAACATTTTATAATTACAAGCTCGGCCCCAACAGGTTTGGGCTCACTAGCACGCAGCCAACGAATAAGAACGTTTATTTACGAATTGCGCAATTAGATTTTTAACATACAATAGGGTATTTTACTCTATACGAGAAAAAATCTATAAATATGTTATTGAGACAATTTAGGCATATAGAAGTCGGAAAATGTAAGTTTTAGTTCATAAAATAACAAAACAAATTTTTAAATTCAATTCATAGTTTTCAGTATTTTTAATCTGTTATAAAATACCGTGAAATAGTAGCGGCCATGTTATTACGCCATACGGCTGTGTAAACAAAAAATTGTCAACTGTCAGTCAACCGATTGGCGTAATATAGGCTTTGTACTTTTATTATTTTCGTAACCAACGTAATTTTTTCATTCTTACACCTATTACAAAATATGCTTTTAATTATTTTAAATGATATACAATTATCATATTTAATATGAGCTCATTTGATACAAAACGAACTGACGTCATTTACGCTGAGCAATATGGCGTCCAGTAAGAGGCGTTTTCGTCAAACTACGCGCGAAATTTGAAAATTTAATATTTATATGCATTTTTATGGCACTTATCGATTGAATAAAAATTTTGTGTTTTTTTTTGGTGGCTTAATAGCACTACAGAATTTAATTGAGACACTTTTCAAAAATGGGTATAATACCCTATTATAAAACAAGCGTGGCTAAAAAATATGCCTGAATATGCTACATTGAGTTTTTTATTGCTAAAATGCTAGATTTATTAGGCACAAAAATGCTAAATTGGCAACACTGGGCCCGGCAGCAGCAGTGTTGCCATTGAATTTTTTTTTGGAGCTAAAAGATGAAGCTAATACCAATTAACAGTGGTGGGCCGTTGCTGAATTTATGGCAAACGAAACGTAACCGTTTTTCCGTCGACCAAAACGGTTGCAGAAAGCGGTTGTCGTGCCAACTAGTTTGAAGATGGCTTAAAGGCGACACTCGAATATGGAATGGAATTGCGATTTCGTCAAATGAAATAGTTGCAGTTTCTTACAACTATTTAGGTACAGTCTCGGTACAGTTTCAAATGTATGGATTGGTTCACTAAATAATTCGTATTTTTGTACAAAATATTAATGAAGGTCTTTCTTAGCACGTGCACAATAACAACAGATCAACAAATAAAATAAAAACAAACAAACAAAACCCGACGCGCTCACTGGCTCGAATTTTAGGTTTACCTATTATCTCAATTCATTATGCAAGGTGATTTTGCACTTTAAGTCGATGCCTATTTCGCTATAGCTTAGATTCACGGATTTGATATTCGGGCGGCGAACGAGTCGAACGCTCAGCTGAGACGCGCACTGAAATACAGTTTCAGTGACAAAAAGTTTACTTTTTATTTATTGTAAGAACTGTTTTGTGAACGAACGCAGAACGATAAGGACGATGATGCGACGCGATGAGTGTGATATTTAATCGATACATTCTCGACTGTGTTTTATTAATTAGGAATCTTACTGCCAAACTTTTCCGCAAGAGAGAGTCGCCACAGAACTATAACGCAAACAAAGTGACATTGACATCATAATACCTTTGCCTGCGCATCAAAATTATATTTTTTAGCTTCCAGAGCAGATTTTTTATTCCGGAATAGTTAAACGTCCGTTATTATCATCAATTTTTGATAATGTACTACAACAAAGCACTCGTAACGCAACTTCTATGAAGTAGTAGTGGTATGACGGGCTGGTGTCCGCAACTTCACGTCTCAGCGCGTAATTTGCGTACAGAACAAAATGAAATCGTAATTACGCTATAGTTCGGTGGCGCTCTCTATTATAAGATTAGCTTTGCGTAAGCAACCCTATTGTAAAGTAAGCAATCGCATCAAGTTGTTCAAAGCAAAAAAAACGGTCTTTAGAAACGCTTTACGCTTCGTTGTCGCAACGCCCCAACGCTACGCTATACGCTATCTCAATCTATGTATTAGTATTAGTGTCAAAGTGTCAACCAACTGTGCTAGCTTAAATTTTATTAATCACACCATAGATGAATATACTATATTAAATCACACTTGCTTGACACTTCACCACTTCACACTTGTACACACAGATGTAAATCTGCGAAACCGAAATTCATTATGTACCTACCATTTAATTGGATGAATAACGTTTATTATTATTACTAACAAAAAATAATAAAATTTTGACCTAATCGGTAATCCTTAAAGAGAACGCGGGTGTTGCGTTGTTTATTTCGGATACTGGATAGAAATAGCTTTGCACAGAACTCAAGAAAACTACTAGTATGCGTTAATTTTAATAGAAAGTGTTAATTATGCAAGCTAAAAAGCGTTTTGTTGTTCTTTCTTTTACCTGTGGAGTTTTGGTGTATTGTTATTTTGGTACATATCATTTGAAGTCAGAAAGGACTCAAAACAGTCGACTGAATCAACTGGCCAGTTTTGCTTCTTTAGAAGAGTTGTTCGAATTGCCTTTTCAACCGCAGAAAAAGTTGGCTACGGAAACGATTCCTTGTAGAATGGAGACATGCTTCGACTTTTCAAAATGTGGTAAAGATCCAAAAGTGTATGTTTACCCTAGTGATGGCCCGGTTAGTGCATCATATCGTAAAGTACTATCAGTCATCAGAGAGTCACGGTATTCCACTAGAGATCCAAATGAAGCTTGCCTTTTTGTGCCTGCAATAGATACATTAGATGCCGATCCACTGTCTCCTGAGCACGCTCCAGATGTGGCATCGCGACTATCTCGTTTACCTTATTGGAACAATGGTCGAAATCATCTCATATTTAATTTGTATGCAGGGACATGGCCTGATTATGCTGAAAATGCACTAGGATTTATTCCAGGAGAGGCAATTCTAGCTCGGGCTAGTGCTTCCGAAGCATTTTTTCGAGAAGATTTTGATATTTCGTTGCCATTGTTTCATAAAGAACATCCAGAGCGTGGTGGAGTTCCACCTGCTGCCACTAGCAATCCATTTCCAGCACCAAGACGACATTTGTTAGCATTTAAAGGCAAAAGATATGTTCATGGCATTGGCAGTGAGATAAGGAATTCATTGTGGCATTTACATGATGGAAATCATCTAATTCTGGTTACCACTTGTCGTCATGGCAAATCTTGGAAGGATTTACGGGATGAAAGGTGTGATGAAGACAATAGAGAATATGATAAGTAAGTATATATTTGCTAGTTGGAACCTTCCGGGCACAAGCTTTAAAAAAAAAACACCCTTTGCATGACTAACTTACTATAAAAAAGGAAAGGGATATAATTTTATAATAGATATAATAATAACAGTTACCTATAGGTGGCAATCTACTTGTAACTGTGGGCTGAAAAACTATACTCCATTTACAATAGCATTAGACAGAAGTTAAAAAAGGTTCTTTTTAATGCACACTTTGTTACAAAATTACAATAAAAATGCTAAAGTTACGATAGACACCGAATTTATTGTAATCTATTTTTACAGTAGTAGCTGTCAGCGTATTTGTAACTATTCTAATAATTTATCTTCTAAAATTATGTGACTTTCATTTAGTTGTATATTTAATTCCAATTTAAAATTACAGTGTCAATGCTAAAAACCTAACAGAAGCAGGGATGAACAATACGTATGTTGTTTGTTTCACTGTAAGTCTACCAAATTTAAAATGTTACCTAATCTTTAAAAGACTTTTATTCAATTTATAATATTATAGGTCCATATTACGTACATCTTCTTATCTATTTATCAAAATTATGTTAAAATAAGTTTAAGTAAATTGTTTTGACTTATCTTTGAAATAAAATGTCTTGCTTCTATGAGCCTCTTTTTTCTAATGTTATTATAAATGGAGTTTAATGGACAAAAATTTATTGAGTAACATGTCCCTTAACTTATAAACTTTCATACAATGCAAAATTACAAATAGAGAGGTTGCATACAATTTATCGCTGATTGTTGTTACATTTTTACAGTTCAATTACTAAACCCAGTAGGTATAACCAGCATAAATTTATTCAAAAACAAATTAAGGGCATATTTATTGAGGAAGGGCTATTACAGTATTGAATTGAAGAGTTTATCAGTTAACAAATAACAATCATGTATTTGTGTGTTGTGCGATATTTGCTAATATTAATTTATGTCATTGGATTGAGAACATATTGTGCAGTATTTCTAAACTTTTGTTATAGAATTAATAATTGACATTCTATTCTACAAGTAATTAAGTGACTATTAATTTTATTATTTTATATTGACATTATACTTATTTTATTTAAAGACAATTAATTATGTTTATGTTAAAAATTTTGCTATTATTAAATATTATTATTTTAAATCTTTCTATTTAATTGTTCTCTATTGTTTTGGCTTCTTAATTTTGCATCTAAATTCTAATAATAATAATCTAATTTTAAATTATTTAAATGTCTGTACTTAAGTTCAATTTTCTACACAAAACATTTTGTTTAATGCAGGTACTTGATGGCGGCACCACACTTCGCTATGCGCTATGCGCCTTATTCGCCCGCATACGACGAAGTGTGGAGGGTTTATTCGTCTATATTTGCTTTATTCGCCCGCATAACGCATAAGCGCGAATAGCAAATACGCCTATCCGTCCACCTGTCGGTTTTTAGACACACTTCAAAGGACACGAATAAGCAGAATATGCGTGTCGACTGCCCACACTTCGTTTACTCATTCACTCGTGTTCGCTCGCTTACGGTGGTCGTGTCGGACATATACTCTAATCTGTAAAAGTAGCAGCCACAGTCAATACATTCATTTTGTTTTTTCAAAAGCCAAACGCACAACATATGTTTGGCACACAGGCACGAAGTGTGGATGGTGTGTTTGTTGTACGCTCACATAACAAATATTTGGCGAATACAGTGTAGCCGCATAGCAAATAACGCATAACGAAGTGTGGCGCCGCCATGACATAGCGTATTTGTCCAAATATTCGCCATAATTGGATAATAGAAAATGGACTTTATTTCAATAGCAATAGGGTAAAGTTTGTATTATCCAATAATGGCGAATATTTGTACAAATATACGCCATTTGAAGTGCCAGCATAAGAAGTAAATGACTTGTGACCCATTTCAGTAACATCATTGGTATAGACTCTGATATCTATGGTATAGACTAAATCCAAGACGGCTACGCACGCTAGTTTACTTATTAACACGCCACTTCCGTCTGCATCCTGGATATTCACATGGGCGAAGTCGCGGGCAAAAGTTAGTTTGATAAAAAACTTAGCATCATAAATTCTCCAAAACTATCGTTTAAAGGTGGTGACGGGGTTGTGGAAGTTCGAATGGGAAAGTATAAAATCTTCCGCGTTGAAAGTTTAAATGGGAGGTCCATCAGTTTTGTGTTATTGTCATACGGAGTAGAGAGAGTGGTAATTAGTGAGAGAGACACGACCAAGACCAAGACGGAGAAAGGTTTCGCAACTAAATGTGCCAGCTAAGATGAAAATGCTTAATAGGTAATGGGGCTACATTAGCGGGCTACGGCGAATATTTGTGTTAACGCGATGAGTGTGGCCGGGTAGATCGTTGCAACGCGTAGTATTCGGGCAAAGACGATGTACTATCGGGGCGCTGTCGATAAACTGGCGCTCATGAAAGGGATTTGTCGCGACAATATTCGCTTGGGTGACTACATCTACGTAAAGCTCTTATTACACTTGACTAAATTAAGTAGACTAAATTCAGTGAAGTGTAATCGTATTCGGTAAGTAACTAGTTGTAGTAAGTAGTAACTGAATTCAGTAGCGACTGAATTTAGTCGACTTAATTTAGCCAAGTGTAATAAGGACTTAATTTCAGAGTTCAGTGTCGTCCAGACTTTGTAGCGAGACGGACGTGCTTGTGTTTTTAGGCTTCCGTACCCAAAGGGTAAAAACGGGACCTTATTACTAAGACTCCGCTGTCCCTCTGTCTGTTTGTCACCAGGCTGTAAAAAAAAAACAGAATTAAATGATTCTTTGCCGTTTTTCTGCTCGATGTCTAATGTTGTATATATAATGGTACCGAACCCCTCGTGCGCGAGTCAGACTCGCACTTGGCCAGTTTTTTTTGTACACTATGAATGGAGTGGAGTAACAAAAAAGTGTTGGAGTTAATTCAGTTTTGTGAAACTGATATGAATCCTAGTATCCTGACCACAAAAAAAAGCATTTGGTACATGATGCGTGGGTTAGAATTAAAAGTAAACTCAGTTGGCCTACTACACTACAGTAGAAGAAATGAAAAAGAAAAAAGATTCTTTGATGTCATACTACAGAGTAGTACAGAGCCACCGCACAACAGAGAACCAGATCAAAGAGAGATGAATCAAGAATATCGCGTTGTTTTAGCGCGCCAACGCGACACGAGTCATCGCCCACTAATGTAGACAAGAACATCGTGTATGCCCATACATGATGTTTTAGTGCGCTAACGACACGTTTCTTCGCCCGCTAGTGTATGTAGCGGTAGCCCCAGCACAGAGAGATACGTGGTGGTATGTGACTAAATAAAATGAATGAGAAATTAGGTAGAAGTCGGTTGTGATAGTATAGGCATTGAGAGCATGTGATGCGGAGGAATGACGAACAAGAAGTGGTACCTATAGATAATTAATTAGTTATGAATTATTAAAAGATATATATTTATACATTGTAGGGTCTTTCGACTATCGCTCTTCGAGTATCGCTAGAAAGGAAATGAAGGACTGTTGGACTACAGAGATTATGGCTAAACACGTCAACGTAATAAAAGCATGGATGCACGTTTAAGTAATCAGCTATTCAATGAGCCGTGAATATTTTTGCATACATAAATACCTTTGACCATTCGCAGATTTGACTATGAGCAATTATTAGCCAACTCAACATTTTGCCTTGTGGCACGAGGACGACGTTTGGGATCATATCGCTTTCTTGAGGCATTAGCAGCAGGATGCATACCGGTTTTATTAAGCAACGGATGGCGGTTACCTTTCGATGAACGCATCGATTGGCGCCGTGCTGTTATTTGGGCAGATGAACGTCTCCTATTACAGGTAAATCGGTCAGTACTTACCGGTCTGCTATTGACAGTATCATCAACTTTAAAGTTCTAATATAGATTTAACGGGGTGGCGACGACGCGCGTCGTCCTTTTTAACCGACAACGGTAAATCTAAAAGGCGCGCAATGATTTTTGGGCAGGCTATAATAATAATAATGTATTGTTAGGAGATTCCTCTCTCAGGAGCCCTGACCACCGGTAGCTTGGACCCTATTCCCGATACCGGTGGGCTACTATTTTTTATATTTTTAAATGTTTTTATATATTTTTTTACCAATATTTAAAAATGTAAAACAATATGTACATAAAATGAATAAATTAGAATAATAATAATAATAATAAACCGTCATGCTTTCCAGCAGTTCCATCATCTGTTTTGCCATTTATAAGTTCATATAATACAGTTCTACCCAATGCCAATGTGTACTCCAACATACTCAAAATAATAAGTAGGTATGTACTTACCTACCATACTTTAAAAGGGTAAGAGATATTTTATTTATTTTTAAAATCAAATCGAACTTTATTGTTTTATTACTTGTAAATTTGATGGTAATACACAAAATAGTACTAAACTATACTTAATTTGAAAACTGAAAGGCAATAAAGAAATAACGAAACTCGGTACATTCTCATCGTCATAATGTTACTTCATAAATTTGCACATGAATCGAATTAAGTAGATATTAAACATTGAGTTTAATGGTTATTATTACAAGCTTGTCACTATATTGTTTATATTTTGCTTAAATGCCAAGTAAGCGGTAAGCGCACCAATAACACTTAGGTACCAAATAGGGTATTACTTACACCCATTTTTGAAAAGTGTCTCAATTAAATTCTGTAGTGCTAATAAGCCACCAAAAAAAAACAAAAGTTTTATTAAATCGCTATGTGCCATAAAAATGCACGAAAACGCCTCAGTAGTAGACGCGATATTGCTCTGCGGAGATGACGTCAGTTCGCTGTTTAACGAATGTTTCTAAATGATATTCAATTATCATATAATGATAATTAATTATAATTAAAAAATAACTGTAATAATATTTTGTAATAGGTGTAATAATTAAAAAAATACGTTGGTTACGAAAATAATAAAAGTACAAAGCCTCTATAAGCCAATCGGTTGACTGACAGTTGACAATTTTTTGTTTACACAGCCGTACGGACGGCGTGGCGGCTACTATTTCATGGTTTTATACTCAGATTATTAAACAATAGGCAGCTATAGACAGCGCGGAACACTGAGAGTGAAGTCACCAAAGTAAATACAAATTCAAAAACGAATACAATCTCGAGTCAGTACAGCACGAAACGCCGCATCGTTAGTAGGTACAGAAAAGAAAAGAAAGAAAAAGAAAAAATATTTATTTGTACAAAAATATGCATTAAGCTCTAAATTACAGGTTCCCTGGTCCCCACACTAGGATTCCCTGTGTCGTGGTGACCAGTCTCTTCCTAGTAAAGTTTATATAATAATAAAATAACATTACACGTCATTCCAATATTTTTGAGAATAATGCCGTCTCGTGTTTTTAACAATGTAAAAACAGTTCCCAATAACAAAAGAAAGAAGGTGGAGTATCTTTTCATAGGTCATTGATAATTTGTTAATTTGGAAATTATTTTACGTACCTAATTATTTTCAGTGACATCTTGGAACACAAAACCTTAACAAAAATCCTTCGATGTTGCTGGTTTTATATTGAAATATTTACCCCCTAAGGTAGGAAATAAGTATAGGATACAGGAATATCGATTTACAAAAACATTTATTACGATTATAGTGTTCTATTTATCGCGCATTTTGCTTGGTATCCGGGACTTGAAAACGAAATTAATTTTGTTCCGTTACACTTAATGTTTTCACGTAACGTTCCAATATTTGTAACTATACTAAAATCGTAAACTAAAAATAACGTAATAGAATATAATTTTCATAAAACAATATTTAAACTTACGTTATTTATCAGTAACGTTATATCTCCGCTTATAATAACGTTACAAAAGAACCGTTACAGATTGAAGACTTAAGGCCCTTAGAACAATGGAAAAATGAAAATATGTGTGAATATGAGCTGAGCATAGCATGGACATATTATCTGAGATTTAGAAGACGAAGCTGGAAACGTTATCGGTATCGAAATAAATAGCGTTTATTTCGTTATTTAGTATAACAAAATAATATCGTTATTAATAAATAGTTCTAGATTTTGGTCCGTTGGTTGGTATCGTTATAGCTAAGTACTTTCATTTTGTTACGATCCTATTGGAACGTTACAAAACTATCATTACTAGAACTATTATTTACACACCTACCTGCCTACCTACACTTTTTTTCGTGAATTTATTAATTAATTTTGATTTAAATATGTAGTAGAAGCAGATAGATAAACATTGTTTAGTAACAACATTTTAAACATATAAAAAAGACAACCGCTTTCTTATACAAATTTAAAAAAAAAAAACTCTAAAATCGGAAGTTGGCGGCCAAAACTATTATGTAGGTACTTATATAAAAATGATTATGGGTAATTTTGTCATTATCCTGGCAACCGTAAACGCACACAGAGGCAAGGTGTTTTTACAGTGCTGTCACGCACACCTGTCTAAAACCGTGCTTTACATGTTTGTTCCGTTCTGTCTATCTGCCTATTGTTTTATAATCTGAGGTGTTATAAAACAGTATGTCTATTCTGTTACAATACCCTCGGTGAACACCTAGGTGAAGTGAGCTGTCATCCGTCCGTCTGCTTTGTCAATCCATCGGGACAGATGACATCTCACTTCACCTAGGCGTTCACCGAGGGAGATTGTAACAGAATAGACATACTGATTTAAAAAACTGAATACTTTGACGTGAATTTAAAAATTTCTTTTGTTAATTTATGCACTAAATAAAACTAACATTTTCAGACTGATTTTTGCCTAAACTACCTAAATAATATATTTATAGTTTTTTTCTCATTTAGAGTAAAATACCCTATTCGTCTCATATATGAACTGGGACTGGAAGGTTAATGAAACGTCATCTGTTGTTTGTTCAAGTTGAAAGTCTTATAGAGAGTGTTTAACAACTCTTCGGCCCTTTTAACTCCATCTTCACTAACAACAAAGACAGCATGCTTTGATAATGTCTGTCGCAAAATTATATTGAACATTTAAGGTCGGTGAAATATCTACACGCCATTTATTTGCGAGAATACCAAACAAAACTTTATATAGTAAACAAAAAAATCCCTAAAATCTTTATTCTTTGGCCTGAAAATCTAGAAAAAATATATGTTTAGGTATCAAATAGGAACTAAACCATGGTAAAGACGAATTGAAATTTTGGGTTTTGGAGCCCTTAGGGTGAAGCCAGACGAGCGTAATTTTTTGGGTTTGAGTCGCGTAATTTCGATCCCGTAATTTCTTCACCCTTACGTGGAGCTTCTAAATGTGGGTAGTCATCCTGACATCAGATTGACTGCCCATTTTTTTATTCATTTTCTCAGGAATTCATTAGGTACCAGTTATTTAAACAAAGGTATCAAATAGTAGCAAATAGGTATTAGATTTTAGTAATATTTTAAAGCTGATCGGTCATTTTGGGCAGTAATTCTGATGCTCACAACATTCTCTCATTCTCGTGACTCCGAATAAAAAAATGACGTTTCTTTAAGCTTAGATAAACTGTTTTACCCATTGACAGACGCGTTTATTAAACCCTGAATCATCTAGTATGTTTTTAGTAGCTCTCTTAAAATACCACGGTAAAAAAAACCCCTATAGTTGAAGAAAAGAGATCCACCGTGGGCAGGACTGTAAATCCGAATTTGCTTCCCGTCTTGGGTTTTTATGTCAGTCTTCAGCTATTTGTTCTATCAGCTCTTTGGTTATTTTTGGTATACTTTCTATTAAAAGAATGTCCCTTATGAGCTCAACTGTCCAATTAGCAGACACAATCGACGCGAATCTCCTGGAGATTTCGTTACGAATAAGTGGTTATAGTACGACAAACTTCTCGTACAATTTTCCCGATTGTACCTACTTTTTCCACGATAATCTGTGAATTCCATTATTATTATTGTTATCAGCCATCTTTTTTTTGACCACGTGCCAAATTAGCGACACCAAAAAATGAACTGGCGCTACGACGTCGTTGGGCCTTACAAGGTGGCGGCGCACTATGGAAAACGGTAGAACAAAGTCATGTCAACAAAAATGGTTTTTAAAAATGTCGCTTTGACATTTGATAGTATATAGACCAAACTAAACTATAATATCAAAAAATTATAAAAGTTATGTAAAATGATTTTTTTTACAAAACCTCAATCTTTATAGTTTTGACGGACGTCCATCTCAACCCAGTTCACTTCATCACTTTCGAAGTGATTTTGATTAATGATTGATGATTTTTGATTAATGTTAAACTTTGTAGGAATAGATATAAAGTATCAATTATATATATTTCTGCAAAGCTCATCTTCTGAAGATTTTGGAATAACAAATATGCATATATTAAATTATGTTAACGTGTAGGTTAAAATAATTGCAAAATAAAATTAGGTTAAAAAAAGTTTTTTTAAAGTTCATCGAGACTTTTGACAGTTACCCACGTTTACCCCTGCTTTACACTTAATGTTGATTTGTAGCCTAGCTATTCATGAAAATCATCAAATAAAAATCAGCTGCGGATATTTGCAATTTTCGAAGTAATTGGTAAAAATATGGTAAAAGTCAGAAAACGGCAAACCACTATCTATTGCGGTTTCAAATGTAGACTATTTATAGCAACGATTGGCGGTATGTTTTGTAATAATTATACTATTGATAATTCATTGATATTAGGACCTCTAGCTAGTTTGCACTCATGTTGGGTCTAAAAATGTATTCAACAAGATGCACACTACGGCACTACCCTTATATTTCAAATAGTACCTATATTAAACAGTTATTACATTTAATGCTATATAACAAAATAGTGGTAAAAAAACAAACGTTTGATTGTTACGGATACAATATACTACATGTTTTGTATACATGCTTTGTTTAACTATACAAAATGTCTACTTTCAAATGTACTAAACGTGAAATAAGGCTTTCATAGATCGAAACAATTTTTCATTGAATTTTTTTTTACTTTCTATTTTTATTATTTATTATTTTGTATTTTGGGGATTAACTATAAGATAATTGGTTTAAGAAGGCAATATAATCAGTATTGATTATTAAAAAAATGAGTAATGGTAATTTTGTATACATTATAAAATCATAATAGAATACATGCCATTTGAAGCCATAAACACTACTAAAAAATTACAACATACTGTGTAAACAAAAAGGTTATCGATTTTTGATCCGAAACGGACCTCGATTTTCCACAGTGCGGCGTCGCGGCGCTGGCGACGTGGTGATGTGTCTAGTCTCTAATGATTTGCCGTAGCACGGGAGGCTCGGTAATTACTATGGGTGTCTCAGGAAACTCGTGGCCGTCGGCAGTATGCCGTGCCGTAAGACGCTTTTATAATTCGCTTACAAATCATTTGTGTCTTCAAAGTGGGGTCGTAATGTTCTCTAAGAGATAGCGAGTATTATTCTTTATTTGTGGTATTTTCGATGTAGAAAAAGACATATTACAAGAAAATATTGGCAACATATCATTGCATCGTATAAAAAAAATGCCAAAGTAAACTGGCGCGGTAGACAGACTACGCACACACACAACTAAACAAATCCTTGTACGTACACGGGGAGCGCAGTGTCCAACGGCATGATGCGGCAAGGTAAACTGTTGTCATTCACTGCACGCCGTTGCCGTGGACGGTAAATTAAAAACGTCTGTATACTCCATTTCCATTTATCCATATATTATACTTTCCTATTTTACCGCAACGGTAAAAATGTAGCGTGCACGCACGACTCGTTTACGGAAAATATTTCAGCAGTCAAGTAGAGACTAGCCGCGCCGTAAAAAAAATAAACTTGCAAGCTTGTATATGGCATGGCAAAAATCGCTGGACGAGACAACGGCCAGATACGGCTCAGTTCAGTTTTTTCTATGCCAGACTGCAGGACCGCCGCGATGTTTTTGATGATATTGGGTGGGTACTCACTAAGGGTTTATTCAGACGTTCCACAACCACAACAGAAACACGTAGTCGGTCACTATTTCTTTTTAAAATGAATAGTTTGATTCACACTGACCACATTTTGCTAAACGCAACCGCGTGGTTAATACCGACTACACTGCAACCACATCGCAACCACAATGCAACCACCACCGACATCGCGAATTAGCGACCGGCCACATCGCAAACACAACGGTGCGTCGACGCAACGACACCCCGCCCGGGCGCCCGCGCATATGCTGTAAACACTGGCTACGACGCAACCACTTCGACATATTTTGTATTTACTACAACGCAACTGCAAGAAGCTGCAGCGAAACTATTCACACGTAACCACTGCTTGACCACCTTTTGTCGCTGCGATGTGGTGTGGTACGTCTGAATAGACCCTAAGCTTAAACTCCAAGAAAGGACATAAGTAGGCTACTTTTTAATCCGCGACTTCGTTCGCATGCGCTATCTATAAGCGATAACCGAAATTCACGCGGACGTAGTCACGGGCAAAAGCTAGTAAACTTTTAAATTGCAAAGCAAATGATGGACTGGTTGGGGAGCATGACTAAATTAATTTCATTCCCGGATATTGTGTTTTTGTGTAATGGCCCATAACCTTCTATTTTTATTATATAGGTGCCTGAGCTGGTGCGATCTGTTCCTCCTGAACGTATTCTTGCTCTGCGGCAACAAACTCAATTCCTATGGGAGCAGTATTTTTCTTCAATCGAAAAAATTGTGTTCACTACAATAGAGGTAAGTAATTGTACCTATAATAGAATTATATCTATCTATATACATTACTTTCTAAGACTACCAGTCTACCAATCATTGCAAAGGCACAAAGTAAACGTGTTGCGGTGCGTTGTCGTGTCGTACTATTAATTTAATAAATATTGCAGAAAATTAGGATTGATATGATTGATTATTGCTATGATTTCTTAATCATTTTATACTTAGAATACGACTAGTTATATTTTTTACCTAAATGTAATAAGTAAACTATTAGCAGTGGCGTGCCTAAGTTAGGGCAAACCCGATAGATTTAAGACCCTATATTTTTTTTACAAAATTCATCGTTCCGCAAAAACACCGTCCATAATAATTATTATGCTTATTTAACATGCTCTCAGTATCACATAAGAGCCATCTATTAACGTTATCGGCGCTACTGAGCTCTTCGAGTTTCACGGACAATATAATACAACCGGCCAATAGATGGCGCAGAAATAATTAATTCGTGTTTCTTTCTCTAAGCTTCGACTTTTAATTCTATTCAGTAACTGGACAGTTGAAGGGATACCAGAAATTGACAAAAAAAAAGGTAGTTAGGTGGTGTAAGAATGAACGAAATTGAATTAAATAATGTACTTATATGCAAACATTTTACTTCTATAATAAATTTATTGAAACACGATATACACTATTAAAAATCTATACACACACATCACACCCATCTATATCTTTGTAACTCTATATAAATGACAAAAGTAAAAAAAAAAGTAAAATAATATTATTTTAATTTTGTTTTTATTAGAAGAAAAGGAAGGAAATTACTTTTATTAACAGTTATTAATTGTTCTTAAATTCCACATCTTACTGAATATTTAAAGTTTTATTTAAATTAAACCATTTTTATCATTCATTCTTTACGCAAAATCGTTTACTATCTATCCCAACACTAATAGTTTTAGTTTGGTATCATTATTATTCTTTGAACTGTCAAGTTACTGAATAGAATTAAAAGTCGAACCTTAAGTATTTTTTCTATTCTATTCTATTTATTTGACAATGTGAACAACCTTATTAACTCTTCATTTTCGCTTCTTTACTACTATTGAAAATCAACAAAGCACACTGATGGCACACACCAGATTGATTTACAAATAGGTATTAGGTAGTAATCGCATAGGTACCATAAGTAGCCTTGTTAAAGACAGTTTGTTGTCAATTCGTTTAGAACAAACTCATGCACTTTTGAGAATAATTCTGATGTCTTAGGAGTTTTTTAAATCATCGTAACGTAACGGTTTTCGTAGCGTTTTTATTATTTAAGGAAAATATGCAACACCAACAGAATAATTTGTTTTTATGAAAGCCTAGCTTTACCTTTAATACAAGGAGTTTTGTACGATGATCTTTTATAATGTGCCTATCCTATTGTTTTATAATCTGATGTGCCTATTATGTGATTTGATTTATGGGAAATATTCAAATCAGCAGGAGTAGATTTATCTAAGGGTCTCAACAGACTAGCTACTTTTAGCATCGGCGATTTAGAAGCTAAATGTAGCAACCAAACATTCCACACCGCACAAGTAATAAAAACGCCAAACGCGATGATTGACTCCGCACACTTTCGGATGGTAATCGCATCGATTTATTTTAATGAAGTTGCACTGCTGCTGGTGTTATCGATAGTCGACTATTGATCGGCAACACTAAAGCCGACCCGAACCGGCATCGGAGCAGTCGCAAAACGCGCGATTGCGATACCTCGACCGAATAGCCGGAGTCGCGAAATGGCAATGCAGCATCGATAAAATCTCTAAAACGCGCGACCTTAATACTGCAATGGAACGGAGAAAGTCGCCAAAACGCGACGCTGCATCGATACCGTCGCAAAATCGCAGATCACCGTTGATAAAAACGGCGTGTCTGCTTTGGCCCTAAAGTATCAAGATGATATTTGTCTGTAAAACTCGAGGTATTCCTTTCCGAGTAACGTTTGCACACGGTGGAGACCGATGTGGAGGGCTTGTTTACAACAGTCTGGCCGGGGTTTTACTAATCAGACTTAAGCCATTTGTTTTGTCCATTTCGAACTAGCTTTTGGTCCATCTGTTGCCAACTTTTGCTATACTTTGACATTGTTCTCAGGTAGTGACTATGAAGTCAAATGATACTACTTACCTAATTAATATTTCCAGAAAGTTCTAATGATGATGATCATATAGGTAGTGACGATGATGAAATCGATTCATGATTAATACCTATTTATTGTTGGATATTTCATGCTTTTATAATTTTTATTTCACAGAAAACATTCATTACTTTTTTATTAGAAACGAATTATTGTTACTACACATTTTAAATAATTTAATTAGCTGACACAAAAACAAAGTCTTTATTATTGTTAAAAACTAGGTTTAGACGATCTGTAATCATCTATTTACAATTTAAAAAAATCTCGTCGTAAATGTGCTGTTTTGCTCTGCGTGCGGGCGGGGCGCGCGGCGAGAATGAGAGCTTGCGCTGCGGATTACGCGTTAAGATTGGGCCTAAAGCAAAATCTTCAATCTTTGATTCGATTTTCAAAGTAGTAAATCATGTTCAAATTCGAAAAAAAGTATATGTTAGAAAACATCACTATATAAATAAAGGTCGGCCCTGACGAAAACATAGTAGGATAAAATTTTCTCGATAGAAATCCATCACAAACTTACCTCTAATTTTCAACATTTTTGTTTTGCATTCTGTGTTGGTTCATATTACTGAACCATAAATTTTGTAAATATTATCACTCATATACAACCTAGAGCTAACCCTAGTTATTTTTTTTAAATATTGTCTATTCTAGAAGCTATCAGAATAAAAAGCATTTGGCGTTTACTACATTTTTATTAATCCGCGAAATACGCTGTCTTCCGTCTCGCGTGACACGAGCTTGACACATATGTTTGTTTCACCGATCGACGAACGAACGATCACTGACGATCAGTTCAACTCGCTCTGTTGAGACGAGTAGTCTATGTCAGTTTGCTCCGCGCCTAGCCGCCGTTATTATTATAAATAAATATCTACATTTTTGTTGAGTAAAATGGGAAACAAAAAAAATACAATAATGAAACTGAAAAAGCGTGAACTAAAACAATTGAAGACTCAAATGATGGCTGATTGCGGCAATCAGCCATCATTTGAGTCTTCAATTGTTTAGTTTAGCTGTTAGTATTTTTTTTGTTTTCGCGCGTTCTCGCGCCGCCCGTGTTTGTTATTCGTACTAATGCGGGTGTGGCGAGACGCGCGGGGGAAATCAGAATTTATCCTGCCATTAGGCCCGCTCTTAACAATTCTTATGAGATGATAAATGATAATTTAATACCCACTTGGAGATATTTCGTTTTTGTTTTTTGTCGTTTCGCGTTAAAGCAAGCCAGGCTTTCGGCTTTAATGGAAGGCACGCCACTGTGATTTAGGTACACCTACAATAAACCTGAAAAGGGCTCTTTCTACATCATTATTAACAACTTTTCCTAGCTCTCAAAATTATTTTTGTTGGAAATAAGTCAATTTCGTGAAAGTATGACGACTTTCAGCAAATATCATTTCGAGAGCTGTATTGATATTTAAAACTAGCACTATGCCCGCGACTTCGTCCGCGTGAATATCCTTAAGGAGCCCTTATTTTTAAATGATGCAATATAACCTATGTTACTCAGGGATATTGTAGCTTTCGATTGGTGAAAGAAATTTTGAAATCGGACCTGCGTTTGAATTAAATCGTAACAAACAAACAAACAAATCTTTCCACTTTGTAATATTAGTTTAGTAGACAATAATCACTACATATTATAAAACAAATTCCCCCGCCGCGTCTGTCCCTATGTATGCTTATATCTTTAAAACTACGCAACGGATTTTGATGCGGGTTTTTTTTAATAGATAGAGTGATTCAAGAGGAAGATTTATATGTATTTATAGATATACATGCATAATATAGTACAGAAACACTGATAATTTCTAGGAGGGTTCTAATGTGATGTCGTAAATAAACACATTAGTATATATTTTAGTATCACCATTGCACCCGTGTGAAGCCGGGGCGGGTCGCTAGTAATAAATAAATCATCATATTTCCTTATTTGTGTGAAAACTCAATGCCGGAAATATGATGATTTATTTATTATTACTCAATGCCGGAAATATGATTATTGATTTATTATTTTTGTCTACTAAAATCGATCATTAATAAAGAACTAGATACACAATCCCATACAAAAATTCACTTCAAACTGTCTCCGATTGTGTTTAGGTAATTCTAATAGAAGTAAATATCCATTATGGTAAATTAAACCTTAACTGCCATGCTTAAAGTTGTATTCACAAACCTATTTACAAAAAGACACATTTTTTGCGACTGAAACCAACCGGTCAACATACATCAAAACAAATTCAACCTTACAGGCATGTTTTAAAGTCAGAATTACAAAGTGTAAAAAAAAGCAATTAAATTTTACGACCGAGGCTCGCCGCTAGAACAAGAAATGAGTGTGGAGTCGAAAACTGTCCAATATTTTATTTTACGCTGTACTATTAATGGTCTGTTTTATGAACTTAATGTAATACACAGAATAGTACCTACATATTAACATTTTTATTCTATGAGGTATAATGATTATAATTTGCCTAAATGTTAATGTTTTCAAATTTCTTTATTAGTGAAACTAATATAAACAGTCAAAAAAACGAAAAATAAGATTTATTAACATTTTTTAATTTTTTTTTTTTAAATTAGAGAGAAGAAAAAGTTAAAATATTTTCTTCTCTCTAATTGTTCGGATCTTTAACGTCCAGGAACTCATATCCATTCTCCACATCTCACTGGATCACGAAAAAACTAAAAAACACATAAATAAACTCACATTTTTGATTTTATTACATTCACTAAGTAAACAAAAATAAGATTAAAAGGTTTGATGAAATCTGTAAAATATGACTTTAATATCTAAAGAACCAGTAAATAAGTCGTATTAAACAAAACAAATCATCATACTTTATTAATAAAAAAATAAAATAGTAGAAACAACAGCGTCTCCAACAAAAGGAACAGAGTCAACGCACATGAACCGAACAATTTAAGTAGGCATGATTGCGCATATGATTAATATGTTAACTGAGTCTTTACAATTGAGACGCTAACTCCTGCGATTTAATTTAAAAAAATGATTTTACTATTATTTATTGACGAAATATAGTTTTTACAATACAATGACAACAACAATATATTGATAATATTAATACCCACCGAAAATATGAAACTTCATTCTTTTTAGCATCCTAGATGTGTGATTTTTACAATTTTTAAACGAGCACTGGGCATGTCCCAGTGTTCGTTTAAAAATTGTAAAAATCAATAAACCGTCTGAGCGTTCGAATGCGACTAGATTAAAAGCGCACCCAAATGTTCAATTGGGTGCTCATTTGGTGAGGCCACTTATCGTCGCTGATTGTGTATCTAGTTCTTTTATTAGTGATCGATGCTACTAAACTAATATTACAACTTACTTACAACCAACATTTGATCAACATGCAACAACATCGGTGCAATTCGCAAAAATAAATAAATAAAGGATCATGGCAGGATTTGTACAAAAAAAAGTAAAGATGTTTAGAGAAGTTGAAATTCTAATTCTTCTACTCTTGGGTACCTAAAGAGTATGTTCAGGCATTTAAAATATTTTAAAACCCCGCAATAAAAGTGGATGTTAAAAGTTAATAGTTTAATGAAAAGCTCATTACTTCAGAACGATACGGCAGCTGATAGTAACAGTGACACTGACAGCAGTTTTACGGGAAATAATGTCAGAAATAATGATTAATCAATGTACTTTTTCAACTCCGCCATTGTAAATAACGCGTCATATCACTTGTCACTTTCTTTTCTTTAAATAAGTACACAAAATGTGCGACGTGATGAAACGAAAAACTGTTATTTTCATTTCATAATATTTTAATTATTATATTGATCTACTTACTTAGATCAATCTACTCCTGGTAATGTATATCTGACGTCTCTTTGGTCAATGTTGTGTTTGCCTGTAATTGGCATAATACCATGTATTATGCCAAATACATACAATACATGCCAAATAGAATGTAACCCTAGAATGTATTTTGTGTATGTGTATATATGTGCTGTGGGCGAACCTTTAAGTAAATAAATAAATAAAAATAAATGTATTCTCCACATTGGAATTTTTTTTAAAGCTTCACAAATTTTTTTTTTATAGGAATCAATGTATGGATCACACCGTGATTCTTTGAATTTCACAGGCATAGTTATTTGCCTAAGGCTTAGCTCTAAGCTATTGTGGTCAGTCAGCTAAACATAAGTTGTACGTAAGGTTTATTTTATTTGCAGATTTTATTGGAACGTGTGTTAGAACATCGATTTTCGAAACAACGAGAAGCTTTAATTTGGAATTCATCTCCTGGTGCTTTGGGAACTTTAGCAACTTATGGTGATTCCCGGGTTCATTTCCCTATTGCGGCCCCCATTCTCCAAGCTCCGGCATGTCCATCCACCCCATTGTCTCCACTCCCCGCGCCGTCGGTGCCTCTGGCAGCGCCACCGCCTACGCCGGGTAATATGTATACAGCCTTATTATACGTCCAAGCTACATCACCAGCGTTACATAAACTACTCGCTAACATAGCAAGCAGTGAATATTGTGAAAAGGTAATAAGTATGGAAATTAGCCGGTATCCCCCGGTATTAGTAAAATTTTAAAGTTTTATTTAACACGTTTTATAATTTTATTCTATAGGTCGTTTTAGTGTGGGATAGTGAACGCGCCGCGCCTTCGCTCAAGTCATTATCGCGCTTAGCTGGTGACACGCGCGACTCGTTACCCGTGCTTGTAGTTGACGCCACCACTCACTATCCTGGGTAATTATAAAGTGTTTCAGTTCAGATTCATTTAGTTAATAAATCATGAAGTTATATAGGTACTTAAAACTTACAATTTAATTTTAGGGAAGGAGTTTCGGCTAGGTGGCAGCCGCTATGGGCAGTTCCATCAGCTGGCGTGTTTTCTTTAGACGGTGATGCTCCTCTACTGGCCGAAGAACTTGACTTTGCCTTTCGCGTGTGGCAACATTTTCCGGAGCGGATAGTCGGCTATCCGGCTCGGACTCACTTCTGGGACGAGGCAAAGGTTGGCTGGTATTTATTCATAGTTATACTTATAATGTACCTGGTTGCAATCTTACGAAGCGACGGGACGTGGGACATGCGCCCCAGTATGCCAGTTTTGTATGGAATCTTTGATATTATCAGAGTATGTATTTGGTTTTTGTGTAGAAGATCAGTTACATGTACATACCTACCTATTTAAAGGTTAGTGCAATTTTTTTTTATTTATTCATTCGTTCGGTGTTTAAAAAATCGTGAATAAAATTTCAGTTAAAAATGGTAGTTGTGATTAAAATGATTAGATGCATGGAACATATATAGATAAACTAAAAATTTCCAATTAAGCTTTTGATAACATATTCGAGTCGTTATAATGAGTATGAATTGTAGTTTAATGGTGCTAATTTTGTTGTGCACGAGCTAAACTTGTTTTAAGCTATTTATATCTCTGTCTCTGCAATAAAACAAGACATGTCGACCGAGACAGGAGACAGAGACTCGAGACTGAAGACAACATGACCACAGTAAAGATATCTACGGTCTCCGCCCCGGTCAAGTAGTGTCTTGTGCCGCGCTCAAAAAGTACCTATGTGTTTATTATTAAAAAAATGACTGCGTTTTCTGACGAAGACTGCGAAAAACTTATTGAACAGATCAGGCAGCATCCTCCCATATAGGTATAATGTCCGACTTGACTCCTACAGAGATGAAAATTTAATCGTCAATATACAAATCATCGTCTTATTCTTTCTCCAATAGTAACTCTACTTAGCTTTCCTTTACAGTGTAAATTAATGACACACAACTGACTCTACAATACTAAATGAATAGTATAGCTTTGGTTGTGGTGTCGGTCTCGACCAACAGCACATGCAGAAGAGACCGAGACACTTATCGCGGCCTCCTGTCTCTGGTCTTGGCCTCCTGTCGCGGTCGCAGCGCGAACCGCCAGCTTTACATCGCGCCTCGCGCCGCAGACTGCCATTTAGTTTGCAAGCAGGGTACCTATGCCGTTGAGTTGATCACGTTTGTCGCGTTCACAGCGTCGCGTCACGTCGTATTCGTCGCTCACGTTAGGACACCGCGTTAACGATGGACCAGGTATTTTGCCCTTCAACCTACAAAATTCATCTCACATGTCCACTCCTTTCTCCAAATTATTATTAACCTTCATAATGTGCGCAATAGTTTAGGAACGGTGAATGAGCAATTCCAAACTCTTACACCATAATTGAGTAATATGTCGCGCTCTCTCTACGAACCCCACGTTAAATATCAAGGTAGGTACTTTTAATGAAAAGAAATTCGGAACGGTTAGAAACACTTGAGGTAAAGCGTGTAAAAGAGGTCTCATCGATGGCCTTGGTTCAGTAATGAAGAGAGCATTTCAGTACGTAGTAGGTACTATTAAGTATTCTGTGATTTCAGGTAATTTAGATTATATACAGGGTGTTCAGTAAATAGCACGACATACTGCAGGGGGTGATAGCTTGGGTCAATACCTGTCAAAACAACACAATATATGTTAAGCAAAATCTTACGGATTTACAGTTTTACAAAATTTTCCGAAGTATCGAAAAATCTCTACCTTGAAACAGATTTTTAAGCATCTCGTAATGAAAAATTCCTTTTCTAGTATTTTTTTTTACATCAAATTATTCGTGAATAGTTACTTTACTCATTGATAAGTCTTTTTTCTATTAAAAACAATAATGTTTTCAAGAAATACAGTTTTTTTTTAATTTTCACAGAACAATTTTCGTATCGCCTAACTTTAACCTACAGTGGTGAAAAAAAATCTGTAAAGTTTTTCTGAACATATATTGTGTTGTTTTGGTAGGTATTGACCCAAGCTATCACCCCCTGCAGTATGTCGTGCTATTTACTGGACACCCTGTATACCAAATAATATCATTTAGCACAGTTAATAATGATATTACGAGATAAAAGAAACAAATTGACATTCATTTAATAGAAGTATAGTGTACTTGTGTGTAATGTAAGTATAGTTCATTAGGTGTTTTTTTTACTCTTTATAATTTTATATTGAACTACTTACCTATGCTATGTTTAAGGACATGATGAATAAATTAGGTAGTATGTCATAAACTTAGGATCAATTTCTAGATAAGTATTAGTTTCAGACAATATTTTGACATTATACTAGGATATTATTACAACGGGAATAAAATAGTGATAGTTATGAAAGGACATTGTTCGGCGAGAAATAGGAGCCCCAGGACTTCATTTCTGTCGACCTGACCTCAACCATCTTCTTCTGCTCAATGGTTTGGTGGCCCAAGTCCCGAGCTCGCAGGCTACACCTAATATTAACTAACTGTTACCGGCTACACCTAGTTCTAGCTGGTTCTAGCCGCACTTCGAGTTTTAGCCGTAGGTACCACATACTTATTCGATTGAAACAATTGAAATCACGGACACTTCTGAGAAATGTATAAAAAAAATATGAGTTTTGAGTTTATAAGTAGGTCAATAGAAACGCGTCAGTGTGAACAACTAGAAAATATATTATGCCAAATCTACGTTTACAAAATGCTAAAAATTTGGTAAGATTCACGATAAATTCAAAATTAAATGCTTAAATACCATGTTTCACTTTCGACTTGCGCTTTTGCGCTAACTGAACATTTAAATCAGTTATCCAGCTTTTTATACTGCACCATGTGTCCTGTCAATTAACATCTGTTATCCTGTATTCTGAAGCTATATAGAGCAGCTAGACGACCAACACTTCATTGTTAGGTTTCCTAAGCCTAGGAAAGTTCGTTTAACTTGTTCTGAAGATAACTACTTAAAAAATGCTAAAAGCAGCTGCTTATCTATCGTACCTAAAGGCTGCGTCTTAAGAACTAGGTACACCATTTACTGCAAGCAATCGTCATGATCAAATTAAGAAAAATAAATTGAAAATGACGGACTCACAAATCACAAAAATATGAATTTACGTAAATTCGTAAGCTAATAAAATAGTAGTATGATACCATTGACCTTGGGAGTTTGCATTCAAGTAACTCTGAAATCGCTCTACATGAGAGTAAGGCTGCGTTTCGCGTTTCCACCAGAGATGTGCGTCCCTCGCTACGCATCCTCGCACATCACTGGTGGAAACGCAGCCTAACGCTACAGTCGTCGAACATTAAAGCTAAACCTATATCGCACTATTATACCGGTATCCATTCTACTATACGGTGCATGTGTAGGAATCAATATAATAATTATTCGTCGTCGTCGTAGATTGAACCAGCTACAGAAAGCCACTGATGTAATCGGTATTAAAGCTAAGGATAAGGAGGCCTGCAACACAAAGATTGATCCAGCTTTGCCATCGACAGTATTTTTGACTAGAGTTTTCAAATAGTTGCCGATCTCGTGGAGGGAGATGTTATCTTCTGTACTTGCGGAACAACACATTATTAAGACATTAAGGGCGCATATTCGATTTAGCGCAACTCAAAATATCTAAACGATTGCTAGAACGGCGTAGCAGCATTGACACACACTAGTACAATACAATGGTCTATTTGTGTGCATCAGAAAAAAAAATACGCACGAAATAAGCACGAATCATTGAAATTGATCGACAAACGACAGCGCGCGATGTTTTACAGTGCTTTTTAATATGCATGCCTACATACTTCGGATGTGATTTTGTACTTTTTCAACATTGTTTTTTAATACATAATAATAATATTTTCGTAATTTTGGCTCTGTAGTAGACTTTAAGACTGTATATCCTGTTGGAAAAACGCATAAAACATAATATTTTGGGATACTGTAATTGTTGTATTCGTCCTGAAAGTTAACTCTGACGTCTATTTTCGTAAAACGCTATGAAAGGATTGTCTTCCCTTAAAAAAACCATAATTAAAAATTATACTTTTACTCTGTAGTTCCCTAAATCAAGAGTTAATCTAACTGTAATTATCTTTAAATAATCTGCTCACATCATTGCGATATTGCTCTGGGCAAAACAAGAAAACGTGAAGTTTTCGTCACTAATCGAATAGGTACACGCACTTAATGAGTACACTAAGGTGCAGCGCAGACGGCACACTTTTTGTGCGATCTAGTCTGCGGCGCACAAAAAGTCTGCATGGCGCGCAAAAAGTCTCAACGCACTCAACGCACACGACGCACATCTTCGATCATTCTGTCGGCAGAGCTGTAGGGACGTAGACGCTATGGAAATCGTGCAGAGATCGCGAAGTATTACTTTGTACATGAAGTACAGAAAAAGAAGAAGAAATAGAGAATTTTGGGTACATCCTATACTTTCGGATTCTATACGTCCACCCCTAGCAAATGCGATTGCCGACTAAAGTGTGCGCCGTCTGCGTTAGCGCGCGTTGAAGCAAACGTTAAATTTTTTTCACACACTTTTTGTGCCGAGCGGCGCGGCGCGGCGCGGTGCGGTCTGCCCGAATTACACGGTTTTTTTGTGCGCCGGACTTTTTGCGCGTCGTGTGCGTTACTGCATATAATTGCATAGGTTCTATTTTCACAGACTAAAAAGTGCGTCACGAATAGTCTGTCGTCTGCGCTGCACCTAAAAGCGCTTTGCCACAGTAAAGATATCTCTTTACTGTGGCTTTGCGCTCTGCGCCGTGAGATTCGCCTGCGCAGCAATCCGATGTCTTGTGATGTGATTGCAGATTGTGCATTAGCAGTGATTATCATTAATCTAGAGTATATGTGAAGCACTCTTGTGTCTCACATCGAACAATTTTCGCGAATCTTAGTTTTACGGATCTAATTGGAATAATTATATTCATTAAATTCTTTAAGTAAACCATATCTTATTTTATTACATCCTCGACTGCAGCCGAACGTAATTTTTGCACAATTCGTCGAACTGTTAGTGTCGTACAATAAAATAATGTTATTTAGTTGAAGGTCATTTTGTTGAATACAGGGAGCATGGGGTTACAGCAGTAAGTGGGGCGACTCGTACTCCATGGTGCTGCCAGGCGCGGCGCTGGTGCACCGCTCGGTGCTGGCGCAGTACGCGGCCGCGGCGCCGGCGCTGCGGCAGGCTGTGCGGCGCACGCGCAACTGCGAGGATATTTTACTGAATTGTCTCGCTTCACATCTCACCCGACGCCCGCCACTTAAATTAGCCCAACGTCGACGCTATAAGGCTACCCATCATCGATATAAGTACATAATAATTATCTACTTAGTTATGTACAGTCACAAGCATATGTATACATATTGCAAAATTCAAAAACAATTTTCTCGTGAAATAACTATTTCAACTTATAGATAAAACCTTTTTTCTAGTAGTTCGGGATCGAAAATACCCTATTCGTAACCCCATAAGTACACATACACACACATTTCAATCAATAGTTTAGGAGAAAATCAGCTTAGAATAAGACTAACTGTTTACATGTTTTTGCTCGTGACTGTACCTATCTAAAATACCTAATAATATGTTTTATGGATTTAACATACCTACCTAATAATACAATTTTCATATTCCAGATCGTCTTGGAGCGACCCTGAGCACTTTGTTCAAAGACAGTCCTGTCTCAACACATTTGCTACTGCTTGGGGCTATATGCCACTAATGCGATCGGTGTTAAGATTAGATCCAATATTATTTAAAGACTCTGTCTCGACATTTAGAAAAAAATATAGGAAAATGGAGTTGGTTTACTTTTTGAATCTTCCATAATTACCTACTTAATTGAATAAAAAATGCTATAATAAATGAGGGCTCTAATAAATGAGGCTTAATAAACTGATGATTTATGCAATTTTATTTACAGTCCACATGCCAATTTTTGAGTACCTATCCGACAATAAAGAATGCAATTAGTGGTAAGTACCTAAGCAGGTTATTTTAGTTTTGAAATTGCTTGTTATGTAGCTACCGATTACTTCGATTTAAGTAGGTACCTACCTAACTATGCAAGAGTATGGGAGAATCTAAAAGTGGTATGTAGGTAATCCCTCCTCATCATCATCATCATCAGCCGAAAGACGTCTACTGTTGAACTTCCCCACATAGAACGCCACAACGAGCGGCAACCTGCCGCTTGCATCCACCGGCTACCCGCGACCTTGACCGATCGCGGCGCCATTTCGTCGGTCCATCTGGTGGGAGACCTACCAACGCTGCGTCTTCCGGTTCGTGGTTGCCACTCGAGAACCTTTCTTCCCCATCGGTTATCGGTTCTTCGAGCGATGTGGCCTGCCCATTGCCACTTCAACTTGCATATTCTGAGAGCTTATGTCGGTGACCTTAGTTCTTTGGCGAATTTCCTCGTTCCGGATTCTATCGCGTAAAGAAACTCCGAGCAGAACTCTCTCCATGGCTCGCTGCGTGACTCTGGTCTTCTGTAGGAGGCGAGCAGTTAAGGAGCACGTGTCTGTGCCATATGTCATCACTGGCAATACACACTGGTTTATATAATATACGCTCGTCTTTAGGCACTGTGGAATTTTTGACGAAAAGATTTCTCGTACGCTACCCATCCGATGATCAGAGTTGGATTCTTCAGGCGACCTCTTTATCGAAGTTAAACCTACCTAGTTGGACAGTTTGTCCAAGGTAAACATAGTGTTCCACAACTTTGAGAGTACCTATCGCTCCCAACAATTACCGGTACGGGTGGAACATGGACATTCGACATAATTCGCGGCTTCGTCCGCGTACATGTCGGAAAATATCCCACGGTAACGTACTACCGCGATTAAAAGTATCCTATAATATGTTAATCCAGGTAAACGATGTCTTCTTTCACTATTTTTTTTTGCGTGACCACCGTCAGCTGGAGACCTCCTCCTATATTGCGGATATCCATCGTCTCCTGTCTGGGTGCCCTTGAGAAGTGGTCGAGGGTACCTCTTAGTGCAGCTGCTATCTTTCATGCAGGGTGATTTCGACGGTGAAGTGCCAATACCTACTACGAGGGCTGCACTAAAAGTATCGGGAATGGAATATTTCCACTGTTCCTGTCATATTAAAATCTTTTTAATTGAAAACTCCTTGGGTTTAAAAATCGAATACCATTTATTTATTTTAAAAAAGATTCTCGGTCGTGTCACAAGGTTTTGTCAAACTTGTTTAGTCGTTGAGAAAATGGAATTGACTCGAGAAAATTCAAGAGCGATGATTTATTATGACTTTCGAAGTGGTTTATCACAAAAACAGTGTGTTGACCGGATGATTTCTGCATTTGGTGATGAAGCCCCATCCAAAACCACAATTTATCGCTGGTTTGCTGAATTTCAACGTGGACGTGTCAAGCTCAGTGATGATCCCCGTCAAGGTCGTCCAAAAACTGCAGTCACCCAAGAAAACGTTGATGCTGTGCGTAAGCTGATTGAGGGAGGAAGATCGACATGTGACATAGGTACCGCGAAATTCAGGCAACTTTAGACATTGCCATGAGTCAAATACAAATAATCTTGCATGAACAATTAGGTGTAAAAAAGTTGTTTTCCCGATGGATACCGCATTCGCTCTGTGAAAAGCAAAAAGCGGTTCGCGTTACTTGGTGGGTCAGAACTCTCGAAAGATTCCACGCAGGATCCTTAAATGCTGTATACAACATCGTATCAGGTGACGAATCCTGGATATACGCGTACGAACCCGAAACAAAAAACCAGTCACGAGTTTGGGTGTTCGAAAATGAGTTAAAGCCAACAAAAATTGTTCGTTCACGGAGTGTTGCAAAAAAAATGGTGGCCACGTTTGTCTCCAAAACCGGCCATGTCGCGACTATTCCTCTTGAGGGACAAAGAACGGTTAATGCAGAATGGTATGCTAGCATTTGTTTGCCACAGGTCGTTTCTGAACTTCGTAAAGAGAACTGCAACCGCCGCATCATCCTCCATCACGACAATGCGAGTTCTCACACCGCGCACAGAACAAAAGAGTTTTTAGAGCAAGAAAACATAGAATTATTAGACCTTCCGCCGTACAGCCCCGACCAAAGCCCTAATGATTTCTATACTTTCCCTAAAATAAAGAATAAATTGCGTGGTCAGAGATTTTCATCGCCTGAAGAAGCAGTGCACGCCTTTGTAGGCGTCCACTGCTTCTTCAGGCGTTTTGTAACGGCCATTTTGGAAACCCCAACTTCCGAATGGAATGGTTGCTTCAATTATTGATTCCATCGTATGGAAAAATGTATCAAATTTCGTGGAGAATACTTCGAAAAGCAATAAATACATTTTTAAATAGTAATGTTGTGTCACTTCCTTGATTCCCGAAATTTTCAGTGCCGCCCTCGTAACTAACATTTTTCGAGAAATTCACTTTTTGATCGTTTTGATTTTAAAGGTGATTTTTAAAGGGTAATGCAAATGTAATGCTCATGTTTTAGTGAAATCTCTTAAGCGTATTTTAGTTGCAACACCATATTAAATGTGGAAATACCTCCCAAGGCCCAACTAAACCAGCGTGTGCATCGGTTATATTAAAAATGTCAGTTAGGAGTTATAGTTATATAGTTTAAACTACTACAAGGACCATGTATGTTTGCCTTCACAAACCGTAAAGGAGAGGGTCCTGTTCAGGCTCAGGTAATTCTGCACAAATAACTTCGTCGATTTGATCTGGGTTGATACGCTGCTCTAGCCACAGCAAGATGTGGATGTGAGGAAGACCTCGTTTTTATCATTCCACTGAGTATATAAAGGAAAGCATCCCCCTAAACAAGGTGCCTTTGGTCAGAAGAGTCATCATCTTTTTCACCTTTAGGTGGAATACCCTGGCAATAATGTCGTGGCGATCGTATGACTTTTGACCAGGTGAAAGTGTTAAAGCCTCTTTGGTATTGTACAGCTGCAGTGCTTTAGTATAAAGTAGAGTATATTTCTTAATTTGAAAATGCTAGTTGTCACTTGTCATATAGATTTTTCTTGTTCAATACATATATTTTCCTAAAAGCATTTCCAGCTCTTTTATTCATATCTGATTGCTAAAAACGCTTCGCCGCATTGTCAGCGCTCCGCTATAGGTTATGGACCATTGCAAAATGCAATCATTCGAAAAAGTGGAAAATTTAAGTACGAATGTACAAATTGCACCAATTCAGGGTAAGGATAATTGGGATACCTACATGGAAATTTAAGATATCTATATTACTCAGAAGTATACCTGATGCATTGGATATCGTGGAAGGAAAATGTAAGAGACCCGTGTTGTTAGCAGGAGTAGGAGATGCTGAAGTTACTGCATTTAAAACGAAATTAGCGCGTTTTATACAGGCAGAGAACAATGCAATGATTCTACTTTCGACAAATTTGAACGAGGAGACCGTTAGAAAGGTAATGTCTTTCACATGTCCTAGAGAAGTTTGGCTAGAACTACATCGGTTATTCGACGGAGATAATGAGAATAGAGCTTAATTATGATCTCTGCCTGAATTTCTTCGGCTTTAAATTCGATCACTCTGATGATATTGCAACACATATTTGCAAATTGAAAGTTCTCTGGTGTCAGTTGAATAGAGAGATCAGCAAAGATGATCCCAATAGGAAACTACCAGAAATATTCCTAATTTCTAAGATTTTGGACACATTAGATCAGAAATACTTTGAATTTAAGTCAAGTTGGTTGTTGTTAGCCAAAGAACAAAGGACAGTAGAAGGTTTGACAAGTCACCTTTGCGCCCATGAGAAGTCACTTTCAAAGAGGAATGGTGAATCGAGTGGAGAGATTTTAGTGATCACAAAAGATAGCACGATTCGTAGAGATAAGAAGAAGGATAAGCAAATGAGATGCAATTACTGCCATGAGTTGGGACATCGAGTAAGATCCTGTCAAACATGGATGAAAGATGGTTGCCCGCCAAAAGACAGTAAAGAAAAGCCATCTTCAAGTCATGGTGCGAATATGGCTATTATGAGCGTGGATGTTATGGCATTCGTACCTCAAGATAGAGAGTCATGGTATGTGGACAATGGAGCGACAAGCCATGTCACAAACAGGAGTGATCTGTTCCAAATATTCCATAAGTTTGACGAAATCCAAGGAGTAACCACCGCGAATTGTTCAAGCACGAGGCAAACGAACAATTCACTTGGAAGCAGAAGTCAATGGAAAGATTGTGGATTTAGCACTCACAGACGTTTGTTTTGTGCCAGAGATTCAAAGAAATCTGTATTCAGTGCTAGCAATGCATGATAAACAGAGAAATAGCAAGTTTATTTCGACGCCGGAAACTTGTGAAGTATTTTTAAATGGCGTAGTTGCAGTTGTTGGTAAACGTAACCACTGTGGAGGACTTTATAAGTTGAAAGTTCGCAACATCCTGCCAGCAGTATCACTACTTGCCACTTCTACAAGCGATTTGATGCAGCTTTACCATTGTAGCCACCATGCATCACAGCACATAACGTTTGAGTGACATTTCTGCATAAAGAAACATTGAAGCAACCAGCTCTGAGAAGAACTATAACGTTTGACATTTCTCGTAAAAGAAACAGAGAATAGTTCTGAAAAGAACTGTTGTTATGTTTTTTGACAAACTGCGAAGAAACGAGAAGAAAGCTTCGAGTCGCGGCGTCTTCTTATCGCCGCGCCCAAACAATCACACGCAGATATTCACGCAACGGCGGCTGCGTCGAAATGGAAGCGCGCGACGACCGCGCACTTATATTTATGCATTCGGCAGCGCGGCGCGCGAGCGCGGGAAACACACACGCGCCCCCTCGCGGAATTCACGTGACAACAGTGCAGTGTGATGTGATTGGTTGTAATTACTTTGTTTCTATTGGTTATACTTTTGTAAATTTGTTGTTTAAAATTAATGTACAGTTTTTGATTGGTTAAGCGAACATAATGTAAATACTATATAAGACGCACTATTTTGTAAATTATTATTATTACTTTATTATTACTTCTACACTATCAACGAGTATTTTCTTCAACCTTCTGATATCTCCAAGAGTCAATCAAGATCCTCCTAACTACCGCCAAAGTGGTCAGAATCGCTAAAGTGGTGACCCCGACGTGATCTAGCTAAAGTGGTTACCCCGTGCAGAACACAGTGAAGAAATTGAAGATCGCCTTTAAAAAAAAAAATCCATCAAGATGTCGAATCCCTGCTCAACAGAACAATCAAGCTCAACATCGCACTCAAGCCCGAAGGCGGAAGCGGCCGGCATATCCCTCACCATGCGCATCCCACCTTTCTGGCGCGATCGACCACGACTCTGGTTCATCAGCTTCGAAGCAGCAACTCACGACCTCAAGAAAGGAGAAGGCCAGCTCGCTCAGATGGTCATTGCACAGCTCGAGCGACAAGACATCGAGCAGATCATGGACCTACTTTACAACCCACCAGAGACGGATCAATACAAGGCCATCAAGGAAAGACTCATATCAGCCTACGAAGAGTCCGACAGCCGCCAGTTTCAGAAACTGCTGTCCGAAATGGAACTCGGAGACCAGAGGCCGACACAACTACTCCGGCGCATGCGAAACCTTGCTACAGACAAGATACCGGAATCCACTCTGCGACTCATGTGGACCAACCATCTTCCATCACACGTCCGTTCAGTCCTCGCCGTCAGCGAAACATTCAGCACCAAGACAGCACTCGATGAACTCGCTCTACTCGCTGACAAGATAATGGAGCAGACAGCAGCAACAGAAGCCGCAGTCGTGCAGACAACACCACCACCATCCGCACCACACGCTGATACACAGTACCTTATTAGCGAAATAAGAAAATTATCACTAGAAATAGCTGAGTTAAAATCAAGTCGATATAACAACAACTATCGCCACAGACGTCACTCATCTCGTCACCGCAGCACGTCACGACCGAGAGCATCGAGCAGTCGAGAAGCATCGCCATCACCATTCTGTTACTATCACCGACGTTTCAAAGAAGAAGCTAGGCGCTGTACATCGCCTTGCTCATTCAAGAAACAGAACTCGGAAAACTAGACGGAACGTTGGCAATGGCGGACACTGGCGTTCAAGAAAAGTCCCACCGCCTATACGTCACTGACAGGAACTCGAAGTTATCATTCCTAGTCGACACTGGAGCAAACATATCCGTGCTACCGAGAACAAAGGGACAAATACCTAAACCGCTACCTTTCCAGCTATACGCAGCGAACAACACAACTATAGCTACGTATGGCGAGAAAACATTAACACTCGATTTAAATCTTCGTCGACCGTACTTGTGGAAATTCATCGTAGCTGACGTCACCAAACCCATACTGGGAGCCGATTTCCTCAATCATCACCAACTTATCGTCGATCTGAAAAACCGAAGATTAATCGACGGTGTGACTAGCCTAAAGGTCAACGCCCCGCTACGACTATCGGACGTACCTACCGTACGCAGCATAGACATCACGCAGTCATACCACGACATATTAGCACAATATCCCGGCATAACAAGACTAACATCGATGCAACTAAGCTCCGATATCAACGTGCAACATTATATCGAAACAACAGGACCACCGATATACAGCCGAGCTCGACCGATCCCACCACACCGTTTCGAAATAGTGAAGAAAGAATTCGAAAATATGATCGAACAAGGATTATGCAGACCTAGCAAGAGCCCATGGTCATCACCTCTACACATCGTTCCCAAGAAGAATGGCGATATTAGAGTTTGTGGTGACTATCGCCGACTCAATTCCATCACTATACCAGATCGCTATCCTGTTCCACGCATCAAAGATTTCACTCATCACCTATCAGGAAAAACTATCTTCTCAACAATTGATCTCAACCGCGCCTACCAACAACTGAGCGTAAGAGAAGAAGACATCCAGAAGACAGCCATTATAACTCCAATGGGATTATTTGAATTCCCACGTATGTGCCCAGGTTTGAAAAACGCGGGACAAACGTTTCAACGTTATATCCATGAAGTTCTACGAGGATTAGATTTCGTTTTCCCTTTCATCGACGATTTGTTATTGGCATCAGAAAACGAAGACCAACACAGAAAACATCTCCATATAGTACTGAAGCGATTAGAAGAAAACGGTATCACCATCAACCCCACCAAATGTAACCTAGGCAAACCAGAAGTCCAGTTCCTTGGTTACACCGTATCGGAAGAAGGAATAAAACCACCGCAACATAAAATCCAAGCAATCACCGATTTCCCTCAGCCGACTACAATCGAAGAACTACGAAGATTTCTCGGAATGATCAATTTCTACCGTGATCATATACCTAACGCCGCAGTACTACAAGCCCCACTTAATTCATACCTACACAATGTAAAGAAGCGAGACAAAACTCCGATCACCTGGACCGATGAGGCAACGCAAGCATTCCAGCATTGTAAAGCCAGCATCATAGAAGCAGCTTTACTCGCTCACCCATCACATCATGCAACACTTGCCTTATTCTGTGACGCATCCGACAACTCAGCTGGTGCCGTTCTACAACAATACCTAAACGACACATGGCAACCGCTCGGATATTATTCCAAGAAATTCACCGACGCGCAAAAGAAGTATTCTACATACGATCGAGAATTACTCGCTATCTACATGGCAGTGAAACACTTTCGTAAAACATTTGAAGGACGCCACCTTATTATATTTACGGATCACAAACCATTAACATTCGTAATGTCAAAAGCCCAATCAAACACAGAAATACCAAGACGAACGAGACAACTTTTGTTTATCAGCGAATTTACCACGGACATACGTCACGTCAGCGGTAAACAAAACATCGTCGCCGACACACTCAGCCGCATCGAAACAATATCTTGCCCATCTTCAATAAACTTCAAGGACATAGCTACCGCGCAAGAAAAGGATAGCAACATTGAAAAATTATTGCAAGAAAACAACATCGATCTCAAGAAAATAATAATACCTAACACTGACATCGAGTTATTCTGCGAAACATCTACACCTTATATACGCCCGTATATACCAGAAGAACATAGACAAGAAGTTTTCAACAGTGTGCACAATATCAGTCACCCTGGTACGCGCACGACTCGTAAACTCGTCACACAAAAATTCTTTTGGCCATCAATGAACGCAGACATCAGCCGTTGGACTCGAACCTGTATACAATGTCAGAAAAGCAAGATACAACGTCACACATTCTCAAACATCTCATCTTTCCCACCATGTGATCGTTTTCAAAATCTCCATGTCGATGTGGTCGGGCCATTATCTACAACAGCTCAAGGTTATCGCTACCTAGTAACAATGATCGACCGACTAACGAAGTGGCCCGAAGCAATACCTACAGATGAAATAACAGCTGATCGAATCGCCGATATCGTCTATCAACACTGGATATCAAGATTTGGTTGCCCGACTACACTAACAAGCGACCAAGGTCGTCAGTTTGAGAGTCAGCTGTTCCAAAATCTAATGAAACAAATGGGTATCAAGAAAAATCGCACCACACCTTATCATCCTCAGAGCAACGGAATGGTCGAACGATGGCATCGTTCGCTCAAAACATCTTTACGCGCGAAACTCTCCGACACAAGTTCATGGGTCAACGAACTCCCTACAGTGCTACTCGGATTACGAGCCGCTCTGCGCACCGACACCGGTGTGAGCGCCGCCGAACTTACGTACGGTTACAACCTACGTTTACCTGGTGATTTCTTTACGAGTACACACACACCTACAATGGACTATACTTACGTCGATAAACTGCGTAGCATCATTCAAGCAAACAAACCGCAATCAGTCACCGAGCATCATAGCAACAATAAACGCGTATTCGTGCATCAAGAGTTACTCAAGTGCAGTCACGTGTTTATCAGAACTGATGCAGTCAAGAAACCACTCCAAGCTCCGTATGAAGGCCCATATCGTGTTATTAACCGAACAGAAAAGGTATATACCATACAGTTACCTAATCGGCAAGCCAACATATCAATCGATCGACTGAAGCCTGCATACGTCATAGCTGAGCATACCGATACCTTACCTCCAACCAAGATTACCATCACCAAAACCTTACCTCAAAACCAGATTACCATCACCAATACCTTACCTCAAAACCATATTACCAATACCAAGCAAACCCAAGCCAGTACCACACCAGTCAAGCAACAAGTACCTACGGACAACGTGACGTCACAGCCCGCTGTCAAGAACACAACACGTTCAGGCCGCGTCGTCAAGCTTCCGGTACGCTTCGCTTGAAGGGGAGTACTGTAGCCACCATGCATCACAGCACATAACGTTTGAGTGACATTTCTGCATAAAGAAACATTGAAGCAACCAGCTCTGAGAAGAACTATAACGTTTGACATTTCTCGTAAAAGAAACAGAGAATAGTTCTGAAAAGAACTGTTGTTATGTTTTTTGACAAACTGCGAAGAAACGAGAAGAAAGCTTCGAGTCGCGGCGTCTTCTTATCGCCGCGCCCAAACAATCACACGCAGATATTCACGCAACGGCGGCTGCGTCGAAATGGAAGCGCGCGACGACCGCGCACTTATATTTATGCATTCGGCAGCGCGGCGCGCGAGCGCGGGAAACACACACGCGCCCCCTCGCGGAATTCACGTGACAACAGTGCAGTGTGATGTGATTGGTTGTAATTACTTTGTTTCTATTGGTTATACTTTTGTAAATTTGTTGTTTAAAATTAATGTACAGTTTTTGATTGGTTAAGCGAACATAATGTAAATACTATATAAGACGCACTATTTTGTAAATTATTATTATTACTTTATTATTACTTCTACACTATCAACGAGTATTTTCTTCAACCTTCTGATATCTCCAAGAGTCAATCAAGATCCTCCTAACTACCGCCAAAGTGGTCAGAATCGCTAAACCATGAAAGACTAGCGCATCAAAATAAAAGGCACGTCAAGGAAGTAATTCAAAGAGAATTGGGATTGTCACTTCCAGTAAACAAAGAGTTGTGTGAAGCGTGTGTCTACGGAAAGTTGCATAAACTGAAATTTGTTAAACGAGAGAGATCTACACAGCCTGGTGAAATAATTCATACAGATGTTTGCGGTCCTTTCCCTATGAGTTTTACAAAATATCGATACTACGTACTTTTCAAAGATGGCTACTCCGGATACTGCATGGTTTATTGTATAAGACACAAGAACGAAGTCAAAGACAAATTGCGTATAATGCTGCAAGAAACGACTGTCGTAGGACATGTAGTTAAAACACTATTAAGTGATAACGGAACGGAATTTGACAACAAGTAAGTAAGGGATATTTTGAATAAAAAAGGAATTAGGCAACGCCTGGTCATGCCTTACACGCCAGAACAGAACGGCTGTAGTGAGCGTCAGAACAGGACGTTAGTTGAAACCGCAAGGACGTTAATGAATGCTCAAAGAGAGCTACCAAAAGCATTATGGGCAGAACTAATAATGACTGCTGCGTACATCATCAACCGAACAGGCGCAACTAGAGAGAAGGACAAGTCGCCCTATGAATTATGGTTTGGGAAAAAGCCCAACATAAAACATTTAAGAATTATTGGAAGCACGTGTTACGCTCACATTCCGAAACAGAAACGAAAAAAAAATGGATAAGAAAGCAACTAAAGGCATTTTCATAGGATACGACAATGATGACGGTTATCGTATCTGGTATGAAACACAGCATAAAGTTGACAACCTCATCCGATCCAGAAATGTTATCTTCGAAGAGACGCCTATTCTTGGCATAAAAGCTGACAGTTCGAGAGAAGATGCTAAATCAATTGAGAAAGATTGGACAGTATCATTTAAAACAGATTTTGAAAAAGGTGTTCAGCAAGAGCCACCGCTAATAGATATTCCTACAAATAATGAAGTCCTATCAAGACAGAGGTCTATTAGATTAGAGGGAGATATAGAAGAAGATAGACATTTAGACATGACGCCTATTGAAACGGCAATAGACGCTGAATTTGAAGAGAATAATAATAATAATAATAAAAATATGTGGGGACATTTTCACACACGGCCATCTGACCCCAAACTAGGGAGACCCTGTACTATGGGTGTCAGACAGCTGATATACATACACAAATACATTTTTTTTTGTAAATACATACATAAATAGATAAACAACACCCAGACACAAGGCAAACACAAGTGCTCATCACACAAAGAATAGACAGTCATTCCAATTAGAGGGAGAAGAAGAAAATGAGATCATAGAAAATGAAAACGCATTTTCAGATACTGAAACTGAAGAGTTCGTAGATGCTATTCCTTCTGTAGTTGAGATGCCTATGAATTCAGAGGGAGATGTTGCTACACCGGGCGTTCCGAGGTATAATCTCAGAGACGTAGAGAAGTACTCTACGACCTCCACAAAAATTGGATGACTATAATTTGTTCTTCGTCGATTCGATTACCGAAAGAGAACCTTCAACATATAAGGAAACAGTATCAAGTGGTAAAAGTAAAGATAGATGGTTAAAAGCCATGAATAATGAAATGGATTATTTAGAAAAATTCAAAGTGTGGGACTTGGAACATCTACCGAGAGATAGAAAAGCCCTGCCATGTAAATGGGTTTATAAAGTTAAAACCAACCCTGACGGTACAGTAGAGAAATATAAAGCTCGATTAGTTGTAAAGGGGTTTAGGCAAAAGAAGGGTTTTGACTTTAATGAAACTTTCAGCCCAGTAGCCAGGTTAGCAACTGTAAGATCTTTGCTCAGTGTTGCAGCAAGAGAGAAACTGCATTTAATTTAGTTTGATATTGCAACAGCCTTCCTCAATGGTGTTTTGCATGAAGACATTTATATGAAGCAGCCACAAGGTTTTGAGGATGGGACATCAAGAGTATGTCACCTAAAAAAAAGCCTCTATGGATTAAAGCAGGCACCACGCTGCTGGAATTATTGTTTTACAGAAACTCTTGAATCTTTAGGTTTTAAGACCAGTGACGCTGATCCATGCTTATATATGAAAACCATGGGTGATAAGAAAATCTTAATAGCACTCTACGTCGATGATGGTTTAGTTGCAGCGAGTGATAAAAACCTTGCAAATAATTTCATTGATGACTTGAATAAGATTTTACTAATCACAACCAAGCCAGTTTCATATTATCTCGGATTAGAAATAGAGCAAAAGGAAAATGGCTCTATTCTAACAAAGCAAGAAGCTTACGCAAAGAAGGTCTTAGAGAGATTCAATATGAGAGACTGCAATCCAGTATCCATTGGCGTATCTAGAGTTATTTTTCAGGGGGGGCCTGGCCCCTGAGATGCCATGGCCGATGTAATGAAGCAGAGTCGACACCCAATCTTCTGTCAGCGAGTAGGTGCGATTCGATTAGTATCATAATTCATAAATAACTTTACATTTATTATAAACTTTTTTATAGTGACAAAGTTCATAATATTAAGTGTTAAGTTATTTTAAATTACCTATGTTACGTAACGTTATGTTTGTTCCACATGTTTGAACAATGAACTGTAAACTGACGTTTTGAACTTAGTGCTTTTTTGCCTTAACTCCCGAGGTAAGTTTCGGTCAAACGTAAACTTACCACCTTAGACCACATTATCTGGAACACGCTTGGTCCACTCGTGCCTTGAAGATACCCATATACTTTTCAGAGAACAGAGAGGCGGGCAGTGAATTCAATAGTCTGGCAGTTAGCACAATAAATGTGGTATCAAAGCGCTTGGTTCGAGACCGACGAACTTCAACCATATAGCGGTTATGCCGTATCTCTGCTCGTCCGATGATGGAATAGGGATGGGGGAATTAAATCGTGCAATTCCAAAGCTCACTCTCCAAAATGTACCCGACAAAAGACCGCGGCGATAGGCTAGCATCAGTGCGGCGCTGTTCAAGGCTCTGGAGCCTAGCCCTAACCTGAGATTCGTTGTCAATAAGCTTCTTGGCATATCTATCAATAACTTCCAACGCTTCCAGTTGGTATTTAGCTGATCCATCACAAAGGTGCGAACAGTACTCTATGCACGATCGAACTTGTGATTGGTATAAGTTAAGCAGCTGTTACGACGTAAAGTACTTTCGCACCTTTTCAAGGACTCCCAGCTATTTGGCAGCTAATCGGGCCTTGGATTCAATGAATGACCCAAAGTTAAGATTTGGCTTCAGAGTAACGCCTAGAAGCTCAAGATGGTCAGTAATCGGGACGGATACATGTCGGAAAGAAGGGGCCAGATGGAAAAGCCTCTTCTTGGCAGAGAAAAGACACGCCTGGGTCATTAAACTTGACCAGATTAGCATCGCCCCAATCGGAGACTGCCTTGAGGAACAAGTTCAAGCAACATGGAAACACGGGATTTCAGCCGCATTGGCACGTGCGCTTAATGTGTAATTCTCTACAACCGTGCTGTCATCTGCGTACCCAAAGGTACCGGGTTTCAGCATATCATTGATATGCAGCAAAAAAGGGTTGCAGAGAGTATAACCGAGCCCTGAGGGACACCAGCATTTATAGCCATTCGATCCGACGAGCAGCCTCAATGACTACTCAAATTGAACGATCTCTCAGGAAATCCGATATGCATGTATAGAAACCAGACGGCAAGCCATTTGATGGAAGCTTGCTAATTAGGATGATGGCCTAATTAGCAAGCTTCCATCAAATGGCTTGCCAAATATGTTCCGGGAGACGGCAAGTGCTTCCCCATATTTCTCGATGGCGTCACTCCAGGTGTGAGTGGCGTACGCGAGAAGATCCCCAGTGGACCGATTTTGGCGAAAGCCGTATTGACGATAACTGTGGAGATCATTAGCTTCAAGGTACGCCGGGAGCCTGTTATTGGACACGTTCCATTGTGTTGCAGATAATGGACGTGACTGAGATGGGCCTATAGTTGGTAGGATCGGCATGACTACCTTTTTTTGGGCACGGGCTACACGTTGACTTCGGCACTAATCCAGTCTCGAGAGAGAGCCGAAAGAGGCGTGTCAGTACAGGAGACAATTCAGGTGCGCAGGTCCTTAGAACTATAGCTCGAATACCATCTGGTCCACTGGCCTTGTTCAGATCAAGAATATTTGCGTTACGCTATTCGAACCTCCTTTTGGCGAAAGCGAGTATCAGACATTGAGGTCGTGCTGCCAGCTAAAGTCGGGGAAGTTGCGTCTCCTGCATCAAGATGCGAAGATTTTGCAAATAGAGAAGCTAATAGGTTTGCTTTCTCTTCTGCAGTGTGAGCCAGAGAACCAACAGGTTTCAGCAATGGCGGCAGTGAGGGACGACTGAAGTTTGACTCGACCGATTTAGCTAGGGACCAAAAAGCTTTACTACCCGCAGGGTACGTACGAGGCAAGTTTATTTACGAATAAGGGGTTTAATTTATACCTAACAATACATTTCTTACCAGGTAAATAAAGTAATAGCGTAATAAATTTAAACAGACAACAATTATTGTCAAATAGTATGTAATATTATGTAAGTATGTAGATTTCTCGGCCGTAAATGATTTTTGTGTGAAGTTTCTTAGGTGTCCATCCTAGAATTTCGAATCGTTAACCCAACATCCTGGGGTGGGCACAAGACCATACTGGGGTGGGCACGGCCCACCCGGCCCCCCCTCTATATACGCCTATGCCAGTATCAACTCCTTTACAGAAAGAAGGAATTATTGAAAAAGGGAAAGCTGAGAATGAGTCACAGTCATTTCCTTACAGAGAAGCAGTAGGCTCGCTCGCTTATTTGATGGTGGGCACTCGCCCTGATCTGGCTTATGCTGTAGGAGTAGCTTCGAGGAGCTTAGAAAAGCCAACTACAAGCGATTGGTGTATGGTAAAGCGCATCATGAGATATTTAAAAGGAACATTATCAAGAGGAATATTGTATGTTCATGATCTGAATTCTCCTAACCAAATAAAAGCCTATAGTGATGCTGATTATGCTGGATGTCTGAAAACAGGTCGGTCTACGACAGTTTATTTTCGAGAGGCGCAATATCTTGGATTAGTCAACGACAAGCATCAGTTGCCATTAGCACCACAGAAGCCGAGCTTGTGGCAGCAAGTGAAGCTGCAAGAGAATTAGTTTGGCTTAAAAGACGGTTTAAAGACTTGACTGGTCAAATTGAAATCCCTGTTTTATTTGTGGATAACGAAGCAGCGGTGAAACTAGCACATAATCCAGAGTTTCATCGTCGAACGAAACACATTCGTGTGAGCCACTTTTTTGTGAGAGAACTTGTGCTTATGATATAGGTCCACCATTCCGTCTTTGTTTTAGCGTCTATACAAATTTTTCATCCCCTGCTTTACCCTCTTCTGGGATGATTTTTCAAAACCGCTGATACATGTAATTGTTAATTGCCAACCAAAAGGCGAAATACAAATTTTCATGGTTTGAACTACAAAACTAACGGGTTTCCTATTTATACATTCATCCCCTATTTTAAGCCTTCTGTGGGACTGATTTCCCAAAAACACTGAAACACGTAAATTTCTATTTTTAACCAGAATGATAAACACCGATAATGTATCGATAATGTTTTTTGTAGCTGCGACTATTTAGATAAAGCTATTGTAAATTATCTACCTTCTGATCACAGCGGTCAAACCGTTGCTTTTTAGTCCAACACACCCTTACAAAAAATACAGATACAGTCAAGACTAATAACATCTGGTACCTTAGATAAATTTAACAAGACTTTAATAATAATAATAATAATAATAATACTATCACTATCAGCCCCCAAGATGTAGCTTGTGCAGTCCGTCCATTGCCTAATTGGAAGTCTCCAGGGCCGGACGGGCTGCACAACTTCTGGATCAAATGGTTCAGAAGGTCGCACGTTTGTTTGGCGTCGTGGTTCCAGTCATGCTTGGAATCAGGATCGTTGCCCCAGTTTTTGACGACAGGAATAACCCACCTGCTCCATAAATCGGGTAGTACTGCGGTACCCAAAAATTATAGACCGATCACATGTTTGCCGACGGTCTATAAAGTTTTTACATCCATTTTGAGAGCTAAAATTAACCACCACGTAGACAGTAACGGTATCATGTCTCCCTCTCAAAATGGATGTAGGAATGGGTCTCGCGGTACTAAGGAGCTGCTCCTGATTGACATGGCCATCAGTCAACAGGTTCGCCGATCCCGTAAGGATCTGTCGACATGTTGGATAGATTACAAGAAGGCTTATGACTCTGTGCCGCATATATGGCTCATGAGGGTGCTGGAGTTGTATAAGATCGATGCCACTCTGCGCACCTTCCTGATGTCGTGTATGGGGCAGTGGAGGACCGTCCTTCGCTATCCAGGATGTCGACAAATCCAGAGGAATAGTGAACCGATAAGGATTGAGCGGGGTATATTTCAGGGCGACAGTTTGAGTCCGCTTTGGTTCTGCTTAGCCTTGAATCCTCTAAGCACACTGCTGGAGAATTCAAGTCTAGGCTATCGGTTGAAGAGAGGAGGTCAGGTAATATCTCACCTTCTTTACATGGATGACTTAAAACTCTTTGCCCCCAACAGTTCACAGCTGATGGAGCTACTGAAAGTAACAGAAACTTTCAGTAGCGCCATCAGGATGGAATTTGGTGTGGACAAATGTGCAGTCATGCATGTCAAGCGAGGGGAGATTGTGGAATCCGAGGGAATTCAGCTCTCGGATTCCATAAACCTTAGATCCCTCTCTTCAATTGAGACCTATAAATATTTGGGTATGGCGGAAGCGTTGGGCATCAATGCTTCTGACATGAAACAATCGTTGAAGGAGCGCTTCTTTGGCCGCCTGAAGAAAGTATTTAATAGTGTTTTGTCAGGCGGAAACAAGGTGCGCGCCTTCAACGGATGGGTCATGCCAGTTCTGATGTACTCTTTCGGCATACTCAAATGGACACAAACGGAACTCGATGCCCTGGATAGGAGAGTCCGTACATTGTTGACAGCATATCGGATGCATCACCCACGGTCATTGGTGATGAGACTGTATATCCCGCGGAAGTGTGGCGGTCGTGGCTTCTTAAATGCTAAGACCCTGCACAACCGTGAGATATGCAGTCTCAGGGAATATTTCCTAGAAGCCGACGTGGGGATGCATCGAGATGTAGTTGCAGTGGACAAGGGCCTCACCCCGCTCTCCTTGGCTAAAGAGAACTGGTGCATACCTGTAGTGTTCAAGACTAATGATCGCGAGGAGGTTTGGAAGAGTAAGGAGCTTCACGGACGCTTTTTCCGGGCCCTACACGGGCCCGATGTCGATTTCTTAGCGTCCGTATCCTGGCTACGATTCGGTGATCTATTTGGAGAAACCGAAGGTTTTGTCTGTGCAATTATGGACGAAGTTATTATGACGAATAACTACCGGAGATTTATTGTGAAGGATGGCACTGTTGACATTTGTCGGGCATGTCACCGACCGGGAGAATCAATCCGTCACATTATCTCTGGATGTTCTCGTCTCGCTAACGAAGAGTACTTGCATAGACACAACCTTGTGGCCAGGATTATCCATCAGCAACTTGCTCTGAAATACAACCTCGTGGAATCAGAAGTACCATACTACAGGTATGTGCCCGATCCAGTTCTTGAAAATGGCAATGTCACATTGTACGGGGATCGATCCATCATCACTGACAGGACTATTGTAGCCAATAAACCTGATGTAGTGGTGGTGGATCGATTGGAGAAGCGCGCAATGATTATTGACATAGCAGTTCCGCATGACGTGAACCTCGTGAAGGTCGAGAAAGACAAGCAAATAAAGTATCTTGACTTGGCCCGCGAGGTTGTCGACATGTGGGATGTGGACTCAGCGATCATTGTGCCGATAGTTGTTACTGCCAATGGCTTAATTGCCAAGAGCCTCGACCAACATCTAAGGAGGCTCTCGTTAGGCGGCTGGATCAAGGGCTTGATTCAGAAGGCAATACTTCTGGACACGGCCCGCATTGTCAGGAGGTTTCTCTCTCTGGAGCCCTGACCGCCGGTAGCTTGGACCCTGTTCCCGATACCGATGGGCTACTATTTTTTATATTTTTAAATGTTTTTATTTTTTATTAATATTTAAAAATGTATTTTATAGGTAAATATAATTAATAAATGGTGATAATAATAATAAACCATTTATTTCGGGTATCAAAGACCCATAACATAAATACCTTACAGACTATCATACATACTTATAAAAACCACAAAAAATATATAATTAAACTATTGAACACGAAGCGACGGCGTCGTGTTGCGCTGCGTGGCGTCGCGTAGCCTTTCGCGGAATCGCCGAAATACGACACCCTCCGGCCAAAACTCATTCTTAAGGCAGGTCTCGATATACTGAGTCGGAACTCGCACCACGAACGACTTGAAGTTAGTATTGTGGCGCGACTCCAACTTCTCGACCCTCAAGGTCCAGCTGGTCTTCGATCGGACATACTCCACGATCTCCTCAACCTTCGTGGTATGATGCAGCCGGGACACATAGAGCTGCGTCGTAAACTAAAACAATTTGCCCTAAGTTTTTAGTCAGTGACTGGGCAACTAAAGGCATCAGGAAAAGCAGGGAAAGACTTTTTGAGCTGTATGGCCTTAAGCCAAATATTAAATAACACTGACACTTTTAATAAGTATGTTACTATTTAACTTTTATAAATGCTTGTAAGGCAGCTTAAGCGTTATACATTAGCAACAAAGTAAAATCAGCTGATGATAAAATTAAGACTGTTTGGAAAATTATTAATAATGAAACAAATAGGAACAAAAGACATACTACTGACTAGACTCTGGAGACTTCCAGTGGTCTCATAAGTACCTACTAATATAGAAGTTGCGCAGGAATTTGCAACATTCTTTACCTATTAAAACTACTGAAACTTTAGATTCCTCGCCTTCACTTGCTTTTAATTTATTAAGTTCGAATGTTCCAGCCTGCCCCACGGAATTTAAATTTAAACATATAAACCCTGCAATCGTTATAAAGACTTTTAAACAACTCAAGATCAAGGCTACTGAAGATTTATGAGGGATGTCTAACTAATGTTTGTAAATCGGTTATTGAGACAGTGGCACCCTATTTAGCCTTCATTTTTAATTTGTGTGTAGACCAAGGGATTTTCCCGGATTTAATGAAGTACAGCAAGATTATACCACTTTTTAAATCCGGCGATTGCAAGGACACGAATAATTATAGACCCGTTTCAGTTATGCCCGTTTTCAGCAAAGTGTTTGAAAAAGTAATGCTTAATCAAATGCTCAGTCATTTTAACTGTAACAATCAACATCAAACATCTTAAGTGACCAACAGTATGGTTTCACCAGAAGGCGTTGTACTACTGACGCCGGTGTCACCTTAATTAAGCATATTTTTAAGGCATGGGAGGATTCGCAAGATGCTATTGGCATTTTTTGCGACCTCTCCAAAGCATTTGATTGTGTAAATCACGAAACACTGCTCATAGAGCTTGAGCATTACGGACTGGGTAAACAAGCGCTTAGCTTAGTAAAATCATATTTGAGTGATAGACTGCAGCAAGTTCAAATAAATGGTGTAAATTCATCGGGCTTAAAAGTAAAAATCGGGGTACCGCGGGGCTCAATATTGGGTCCGTTCCTCTTTTTAGTTTATATAAACGATTTACCTCATTTACTGAAAAATCAACCACAAATGGTGTTATTTGCTGATGATACTTCATTGATTTTTAGAGTAAATAGACGGGCACAGCACCTTGACGACGTAAATGACGCCATGCTTAAGATTCATAATTGGTTTGCTGTAAATAATTTAGTATTAAATGAGAAGAAAAGTAAATGCATAAGATTCGCTTTGCCGAATGTTAAGAGTAATGAATGTAACGTTATATTGAATAAGGACACACTCGAATTCGTCGAAAGGACTGGTTTCCTAGGGATTACGCTTGATTCCAAGCTACAGTGGGGTCCCCACTTAACATCTCTTGCAGGGCGGTTAAGTTCAGATATTTTAGCTATTTTCATAGTATCATGTCTTACGGTATTTTGCTATGGGGACGGGCTGCAGATATGGATTCTATTTTTATTCTGTAAAAGCGGGCTGTCATAGCAATCTATAACCTCCGCAAACGCGAATCTCTATGAGAATTGTTTAAACAGATTAACATCATGACGGTACCTTGTCAATATATAGGTATATGAAAACATTATGCATGTTCGAAAAACCTTCATCTTTTTAAAAAAATAGGTGACAGACATAATGCTTATACTAGAAATAGGAACAAATTAGATAAGCCAAGCTTCAGATTGTCAAAAGTACATAAGTACCTACGTCTTTTATGGGGTACCTACTGTGTAAAATGCTATAATAAAATACCACTTGATATTTTACAATAGAATGAAAAACAATTTAAAACATGTATTAAACGCACGCTATGTAGACAAGCATATTATAAGTTAGATGATTACATCAATGATAAAAATGCTTATGCTAGGTGTACACTATCAATTAAAAAAAAAAGAATCATCGAAATCGGACTACACTAAAAAAAGTTATGCGTGGTCAAAAATAAAAATAAATATATAAAAAATAACAAAATGTTCATAAAGTAAAAATTACTGAGCCAAACAATGTTAAATTTTTATGGGACCAAATGGCAACTATTCCGCTTCAAACTAAAGAAGAATCACGTAAATCGGATCATAATTCTCAGAGTAATCGATGTACCTACATACATAAAAAAAAAAACAACCGAATTGAGAACCTCCTCCTTTTTAAAGTCGGTTAAAAAATATATACATATATATGTCGGCGTCGTATTGTAAACAACACGTGCATCGGGCCACCCGGTAGCACGCTACGCCGTTCGAGGTGCGGCTGAGTGGGCGCTACGGCGTAGCGCGCTACGTCGTTCTCCCACCTCTTCGCTGTGGGGCGGAGTTAGCGCGCGCTACGTCGTAGCGTGCTGCGTCGTTACCCCCCTTCTAAAACTAGCGTATAAAAGGGGCCGCACAGCGGTAAAAGGACAATTGAAATCCGATCCAGCCTGTCCCTTTGCTGTCCTCTCCCAGCGACGCCCTAAGCCGAGGCTCGTACCCCACAGGGGGTGCCCTTAGCGTGTAGTCGCTTAGTTTGTAAGCTTTTATGCCCTGGCTGGAGGCCCTAAAAATAATAATTTTTAAGGCACCACAGGAAAGTCCGGTTAAGCAGCCGACAACCTCCTAGGTTGACCTGCGAGATGCCAATCCGAAAAAAAAAAAAAAAAAAAAAAAAAAAGGTAAAAGGACATTCTGTCTTCAGGCGTGGCCCGGTACACAGGTTGTATTGTTCTTATTATTGTTACTCTGCTTCTCTGTACATTATCTCTCCTTTTCTGAACTAAGGTGTTACTGTATTATTGGAACTAATGTGTTACTGTTTTATTGGGTGTCATTGCTATTATTATAAGGTGTCATGTTAATTATCTCTTAAAAACATGAAGAACTGATTGACCGTAATTTCCTGTCGAATTAATTAAATAAGCTCTGTAAATAATAAATTCTAAATTCGTTAAAGAACCTCTTTTATTTTCAATATGTTTGATCCCGTGCCTTCATATACATTCGAATTGATAACCTTCTCCTTTTTGAAGTCGGTTAAAAATATCGCTTACTATAAAAAAATATTATAGTAGGTAGGTATCTTCAGTAATTATCTTAGCCGTTTGTGATATTTCATACAAACTATAAAGTGAGTGAGCGATATTTTATCTTAACATATTATACCTAGTATCTTCGCCCTTTGTGACGCCAATAGGCCTCTGCCTGCCTACAGTTCGTATGAGTGAATAGAGAGCGAAAATTAATATGTATAATATTTTTTTTTTCATTACTCATTAGTATTGTATGTTTTTTTATTTTTAGTTCTTGTGCTCATTTTGTTATTTTGTAGTTACTTGCCTTATTTGTATTAGGAAGGCTAGTCTGACCTAATTTTTCTGCGGGGAAATGGCGTCTAATGCTGAAATACAGGTTTACAACCTAGTTCGGCAATAGATTCTGTCCTCTACTAATCTGTCTTAAAATATCTAGCCCATTTAACGATGTAAACTTTTTGTGAAACAGTATTTGTGAATAAACTTTATTATTATTATTTCACACTCGTCGCAATACTTACCAATTTTGTAGGATCCTAAAACTAATCTAGGGGCTGACCATTATAAAGGTAAGTGCGGCAAAAATGTAAATGCCTATAGACACGTGCATATAGGTATGTGTAAATCCGCCACTGACCTTATCACTAATAGGTAGTACTTAGACCGCCGATAACGACCCTGGGTCCAGCCAGCAATAAATGTTGCTGAAATGCTCAGGGCCACACGATACGTTGAGCATGTTAGCAAATATCGGTGATCGGCATAAAAACAACCGTCATTATCTAAAACAAAATTCGGTTAACTTTTATCAAATTTGTATTCTAGTTCTGGTTTATTTGTTATGATTATTGAATGGGCGTGTTCAGGTCCACATATTATGTGGACCTGAACACGCCCATTCAATATCAATTTCAATATCGTGGGTGTACGAAATAATGTTGTTCTGAAAGAGGTACAGATTTTTTAGATCTAGGTACAAAATAGTACATTTTAGGGACATTTTTAGGGGCATTTTTTTCGTAATTGGTACTTATAATTTAATTCGCTATGAAACCTACACCCACGATCTCAGACCAATAAAAAACTTGGTCTGAGCCCACGATATTGACTCTCACTAATTTATAGTTGGTACGTGCAAATAAACGACAAAAATACATGCAAAAAATATCGCATTATTTCTTTTGAAACAATACAATAATTTTTCCAAGGTAAGTAGGTACTTATTTGATGAAACTTCACAGACTAGGTACCTATTGGGATATACCTAAGTACCTACAAGTAAAAAAATAAAAAGTACCTACGCGCTAAGTAAAATTACTTACTTAGGTCGATCATTATGATAACACACTTACTTTACCTACAGGACAGGTAGGTACTTACAAATTTTTACCTGCATCTGACGCAGTTTACCTTGTCTCAGACCCAGCCTTACAATAACATTACATCCGGGTGAACAGATAATTTGTTAAAATATATATGGTACTTATATTATACCTAAATATGTGTGTGCAGGGTGGCGTTGAAAATAGCACAAAAAAGGATCATGGCAGGGTTGGTAATTTGATGTAACCTACTTAATTGTTTTTATTGAGCACTAATAATATTAAATTATGGCGCCACAAGTTGCCGCTCTTCACACCAGTTACCTAGTAGGTACAAGCCAATATTTCAAATGGTGTTCTATTTTGGCTACATCTATTTGCTCTTTAAAACGTTTGAAAAAATTTTTTTTTCAATTTCTGTGATAGGATTTATTTGATAATTTCAATCTCGGAATAGACCAATGCATTCTGGCGGCTAAATAAAAAAACATAGTTTACGTCATATTTTCAGACCTACTGAATATACACTCAAAACATAACAATCGGTGAAGCCAAGACACGAGAACTTTATACTTTATGTACTAGATATAATCTATATTAAAAATGAATCGCTGTTCGTTAGTCTCGCTAAAACTTGAGAACGGCTGGACCGATTTGGCTAATTTTGGTATTGAAATATTTGTAGAAGTCCAGGGAAGGTTTATATTGTCAGAAAATTGAAAAATCAATTGACAGGACAACGTCTGTCGGGTCAGCTAGTATATTGTATTATAAAGATGAGACGCCTGTCTCATCTCACGATATTGAAATCACGATGACGGGTGTTGTATAATTAATAGTTTATTATTTAACCATTACTCATAAAATATAATTACACCCTCAGATTATGAAACAAAAGACAAATACCTAGACCGCGCGGAACACTGAGAGTGAAGCCAAAAAAGCAAATACAAATTCAAAAGCGAATATCTACAATACAACGCGCTTCGTGCTGTACTGACACCAGTCAATGTAGCACGAAACTCTGCATTGTTAAAAAAAAACAAATAAAAATACAAAAACAAATTCAATAGCGAATACAATCACGAGATTGTAGGTATTCGCTTTTGAATTTGTAGTTGCTTTTATGGCTTCACTCTCAGTGTAAGTACCGCGCGGTCTATCTGTCTTTTGTTTCATAATCTGATATTACACCAAAAAAATGTACCTAAAAAGTACCTCAAGTAAAAATAAATAATTAAAAAAACCCGACAAGTACGAGTCGGACTCGCCCACCGAGGGTTCCGAACAAATGTAAGTACATAATATCCATACTTCCATACTAATCCATACCTTTTATCCATACTTTTCCATACTTTATATTTAATATTATAAATGCGAAAGTAACTCTGTCTGTTACGCTTTCACTACAAAACGGCTGAACCAATTTTGATGAAATTTGGTATGAATATAGCTTGAACCCTGGGGAAGGACATAGGCTACTTTGTAATCCACGATTTCTTCTGCATCCGCGATAACCGACATTCACGGGGGCGTTATCGCAGGCAAAAGCTAATTATAAATAAAGACTATATTTTTTTTGTGATTTAAGAGCGTGTTGGTCCATGAAGGAATTATTTAAGGGTGAACTACCCATGGCACTGAAGCGGAAGCTCATGGCCATGTGTAATCTCCCCGTCTTGACCTATGGCGCACAGACTTGGTCTTTGACTAATTCCCAGAAGTCCAAACTCAAGGTTTGCTAACGAGCAATGGAGCGCAGTATACTAGGTGTTAAATTAACGGATCGAGTTCGAAACGCTATACTGCGCTCCAAAACAGGGATAGCAGACGTGGCTCAAAAAGCTGCCCAACTTAAGTGGGACTGGGCCGGACATGTCTGCCGCATGCCGGACAAACTGTGGGCTCAGGTGACACAGAACTGGAGCCCTGAGACAGTAAGACGGCGTCGCGGCAGGCCACGAAGGAGATGGCGGGATGAACTGGACGAATTCCTCCAAAACGGGTGGGAGGAAGCAAAGAATCGGGAAAGATGGAAGGCATGGAGGGAGGCCTTTGCCCAGGAGTGGGACAGAACAGGCTAACAAAAAAAAAGAGCGTGTATTCAATTCGTGACGAAAACCTCACGTTTTCGCGTTTTGCCCAGAGCAATATCGTAATGATGTGAGCAGATTATTTAAAGACAATGACAGTTTTAGAAAGATTAAATCTAGATTTAGGGAGCTACAGAGTAAAAGTATAATTTTTAATTATGGGTTTTTAAAGCGAAGACAATCCATTCATAGCGTTTTACGAAAATAGACGTCAGAGTTAAATTTCAGGACGAATGCAACCATTACAGTATGCCAAAATATAACGTTGTATGCGTTTTTCCAACAGGATACACAGTATTGTATTACAGAGCCAAAATTACGAAAATATTACTATTATGTATTAAAAAACAATGTTGAAAAAGTACAAAATCGGTTCACTTTAACAATTTTTTTTCACCAGTATTTGAATACAAATATAACTGACGTATTAATTTTATGAAAATAAAGGTTATGTTTAATATACAGAATATTTTTCAGTCCATTAAACGAACTCATTTAATTTAGACAATTATTTTAAAAAGCACTGTAAACCTGTCGTTTGCTGATCAATTTCAATGATTCGTGCTTATTTCGTGCGTATTTTTTTTTCTGATGCACGCAAACAGACTATTGTATTGTACTAGTGTGTGTCAATGCTGCTACGCCCTTCTAGCAATCGTTTTGATTTTGAGTTGCACTAAATCGAATACGCGCCCTTAATTACGAATGTAAAGTTTTCAGACTTTTCCCTATATTTGTAGTATAAGACGATATTACTAGCCAAATTTCATAGTTCTAGGTCAACGGGAAGTACCCTATAAATTTTGATTCCCTTGATAGTGTCGAAATGTACGTTTTTTTGGTATAAACGGCCGTATCTTTTTTTCACGTTAACATAGAAGGTTGATTTTTTTACAGCTTCAAGGGACCGTATACTGGAGTAACTAGGTATATGGTTTTAACTTCACTCGATACCTCCACGCGTTCCCAAGATAAAGGGTCTTGATTGACAGACAGACAGACGGACAACAAAGTGATCCTATAAGGGTTCCGTTTTTCCTTTTGAGGTACCTACCCTAAAAACACACATGATCAGTTGGATAGTTCGTGAGAAATAAAACCACAGTGTCTTGTGTAAGTAAACACGATAAATAGCATACAATATTGAAATGAAATAGTCTACCCACGCGAAGCTGGGCCGGACCGGAATGCTTGTCTATAATAATAAGTCTAAGTCAACTAAGCGGTACACCTAATACTGAAGAGTCACCGGCATCACCGGGCCATCGAACTGCACCGTAATGGTAGTAAGCATTGCATAAGTAGAACACAAGCTGACATAACGAATAACTACTTCGCAATCAGCGCTAACGATGGCCTTGGCACCGATGGTGCTTGTGCTTGAGCGGGCTTCGAACACTGTCTTAGTGTGAATATCGTGCTACTCGGTGCTACACAGTGCACTCGTCAACCTAGCCCGCGGAGCCGCTTCTATTAACAAGTTGTACATCATATTGGTAATTTTTTTTGTTACTTCGGAGTGATATTTGGTAGATTTTTAAAACTACTTAAGTACTTAACAAAGTTACTGTTGTAAATGATTGTTCCACCTTTTACATACCTACGTTAACGTAAGTGTATTCCACCTGTTTGTGTATGTGTTTGTGTGTGTGTGTGTACCTCCATATATCGTTTTCATACTTATTTTGTCGACGGGCGTCCGCGTAGGTACCCAATTGGTAATGTTTGGTTTGTTGTTGTCTTGTACGTCTAAAGTCCATTGAGGGTCTTAGTTTAGCCGTGTGTGTTTATTTTGCACGCTGTTATAGGTAGGTACACGGATCGAAAAAGAAGATACAGTGTTAGCATCGAAAGTTGGTTAAAACCAGTGGAAAACCAGATTATCAATTTAAATGATTAATAACATCAATCATTTAAATGGATAAGTTCTGGTTTTCAGCAATTCATGTAGGTTAGTCTTAGTAGAAGAGGCTACTTACTTCAATTAATTTCTAAATGTTTTGAATAATAATATTTGACGACACGGTTGGCGGTTGAGCGGTTGAATGCTACGCAGCGTGTTGCGGGTTCGAATCCCGCCCAGGGTAAACATTAGTGTGATGAGCACTTGTGTGTTCCTAGTGTCAGGTTGTCGTTTATCTATATAAGTATGTATTTATGTATGTATGTCAGCTATAGTACTTGTCTTGGTCTCCCTAGTTTGGGGTCTGATGGCCTTGTGTGAAATGTCCCCACATATTATTTATTTTTTTTATTATTAATATTCATTCATTAAAAATATATATTTAAAAAAAGAAACATTAAGTAAACCTGACTACGTATAGAGCGTAGGTACGAAGTACCTACCTACCACAATATTTAAAAAAGGTCAACCCGGCTGCGTAAAAAGTGAACTAATAAAAAAGGAAAGAAGATGACGAAAATATTCACACATTCTACTATTTTACTAGTGGAATGTATAATTTTTCCAATATTCCTTTCGAGCAATCCAATAGTAGGTAAGTACTTAGGTACCTACCTCATAAACAGTATTATTACCAGCGGTGGCCTAATATGCTAGCAGGATTCGCAGCAAGTAAAACTTGAATCTGATTGCATCGGATTGCCTCCAGGTCAAGTAAAGAATGTTGAGTGATTGCAGTCCGGTAATAGGTAGACACGGAGCGGCTTATGACGCTGACGCGTGTTACAAGACGTTTTGTGACACACTTGTGAGCCAAATTTGATATAAGTAGTAATATGGACAAAGATTTGAGAAAATCGCACGCTAGGAGACATCCTAGGAGGCGAACGCGCTCTTCGTCACCTATGTACTTACCTACTTACTTAATTATTATCAATTTTATTATCGTTTAGCAAATAGCATAGCAATAGTCAGTAGTATGACTCAAGAATAATTCGCATGTTCATGAAATGAATGTGAAATTGCATTAATTACCATTAGGTAATAGGTACTAACCCTGACTGAACTCTGAGGTTGCTCGGTTGAGTGGAGTGACGAAGCTACCGAACAGTGTGATTAAAATAATTACAACGAATTAAGTAATATTTTGTCCACGATTTTGTAGATTTGGTAACGATTGTCTACGATTTTTGTTATTTTTCAAATATTTCGTCTTTCACCAAAAAGTATTAGTTAAAATAAGAAAATTTCGTTAACTTTTTGTGACGAATTCATTAAAATAAAAGCCCAAACATCTAATTAACAAATATACAGCTCTTTTTACAGCCTTAAAATATGGGCACCTAGGTAATTACTTAAGTTAGTGACTACCCTCACTTGGGCTAATTTATGGATAACTCAGAGCATACTTAGGAGAGCGTTTTCACCAAAATGTGATGGGCTTTGCGCAACGTTATCAAGAACGACATAAGTACCTACTTACTTAATGAGAACATGATGGGTGATTATTAATCACCCCTCAATCTAATATTAGGCCCATGATTACACTTGGACATTCTACAAGGAAGTCGAACTCAGACAGAATATAAGTAGGTAGGTATCTACTTGTAGGTACCTACCTACTTATATTCTGTCTGTCTGGTACCTACCCAGACTATTAATTATTAAAACTTGTTCGTATTTAATTTTATGGATTTATTTCAACTCTGTTGTGTAACTAAAAGTGATGTAAATAGTAAATAGTAGGTAAACATAGTTTGTAAAAAAAAGCGTTTTTACAAAAAAAAACAACCGCCTTCAAAAACCAAAAAGTAAAAAATAACTTTAAAACAGAACACATGACTTTAGTTTCGAAAGTCGGTGGCTTGGCTGGTCTATTTGTTGTTTTGTATGTATTGTATTGCAACCGACTTTCGAAACTAAAGTCATGTGTGTTCTGTTTCAAAGTTATTTTTCACTTTTTGGTTTTTGAAGGCGGTTGTCTTTTTTGTAAAAAGCTTTTTTGTTTTTCGCTTTGTAGTACTTCCTTATCATCCAAATACATTAAGAAATGGCAAAACAGTCAAAACAGAGATTGAAAGTACAAGTGAGAACATTACAACATCATCCATATATTTTTTTGGTTTCTGTCGACTTTTTAAAAAGTGCAGCATCTATTTCGATAAAATAATATGGGACCACCCTTGAGGCATAGGCATACCCTACCATCAAAAAAAGAATTTTCAAAATCGCTTTACATTTGCCGGAGAAATCGCGTAACAAATATACAAAAAAAAATACATACAGACGAATTGAGAACCTCCTTCTTTTTGAAGTCGGTTGAAAATAGAGGATTTTCTTTAAATCTTGTAAAAGCAAACTTTATTAATTAAATATTTTTTTACTTATGCTTAAGAAATCAAAATCAGAGATTTTTTCTGTACAGAACTCGGACTCAAAATTCGTGATGACTTGTGTAAGTTAAGTAGGTACGATAAGAGTATACACCGTGAAACTTTACCACTTTATGATGGATAAAAATGGTTGGAAAGAATTTTCGTGAAAAATCTCTATGAAAATATAGATCAACAATCAATCAGATATAGAGTAAATATTATCGAGGGTTCACGGGCTAAATGTATTAAGCGACATCGTGGCCGAAATCAAGTTATATACATATTCGGAATCGCCAGATTTTTCAGCGTCGTTTGAGCCCGGTTTCGTAGCGATCTGAGCACTTTTGTGGCGCTTGAAACATCAGTAAATTAGGGTCTAGTTCAAAACTGATTTGATTGAAGCAACACAAATTTTATACAATTTTAGGAAAAATGGACTTCACACAGACAATTTTGTTTGTGATTTTTACTTAAGCTGTTTTTCCTGACATCAATTTTGTAACTAAGGGCGTTTGAATCATTTTGCCTGCATCTGAAATCCATACTTAATGTCGTTTGAATCGTTTTGCCTGCATCTGAAATCCATACTTGACGTCGCTTAAAACATTTAACCTGCACCTGAAATTCATACTTTAATGTCATTTAAACCGTTTATCCTGCATCTAATTTTAATACGCATAAGCACTTAAAACATTTTTTTGTACCTGAATTAGGAAAGCTATGTTGTTAAGATAGTCAACATTTTGTATGAATAGTTTGCCCATTGTCGGTTAAGATAGACCGTTTTCGGTACCGGCACCTTTAAACCGCGTTAGTATAACGACCGCGCTTACCCCCTGCGGCGCTTCAGTCAGCCTGAATAGTGAGCGAGTCAGAATGTGTCACAGTGGTTCGCAGAAAATCATACCTATTTGACCAAGTATTGCGTTGTTGTGGAGTAAAACAGTTAATAATAATATAATAATTTTAAGAAATGTGTGTTGGAATAGCTTTGAAAGGTGAGTAATTGTATTGTGAAATATAGGTGCCTAATTGAAATGTAAACAGTCACACGTTTCTCGTTATCGACGTCTTAAGTGAGACTAAATTAAACATTATTAATATTATTCTTGTGAATTAGAATATTGAACATAGTGCCATTTTAAGTGTGAAGGTGAGTAGAAATCTTGTAGTTGTTTGGGTTCATTTCGATATAATCATTATGGGTAATTCATTTTCAAATGATTCTTAAGTCTGAATGTTTTAAATCAATTTCAAAAAAGGAGGTTTTCAATTGTTGAAATGGCACAATTATCGTCTATGACACGAGCTTCTAAACCGATAATTATGCCAAATTTCATAACGGTATGTAAACTACTGAATTGATTGTGAAAGCTCTTTTTAATAGTATATTTTTCACCATAGGGGGCAATGAAATATTTAACGAAATTGGTTCAATAGTTTTTAGGTTAAGGGGTATAATGTGGAAAAATAGTAAAATAAAACGTAGGTAATTTAAAAAGTTAAGTCTACTTCAAAATATCAACTCAAAAAGGAGGGAATAACATTTTTTGATACTTCTGTGCTAGCATAATAATAAATGGAAAAATAGGTAAAATCTAAATGCTGGCACTGACCTAAAAATGTTATTCCATCTTCTGTTAATATTTTTAAGTTGGCTTAATTTTCAGTATAAAAATATTTTTCAATAACTGTTTTTCTTTAAAAAATGTTTTTCAAAAATATGTTTTTCAGTATAAAAATGGGTATAATTTCGTGCCATTGTCAACTTTACACGGATAGTGTTATCATGCAAAGCTTAAACTAAATACTTACAAGTAAATATTTAGTTTAAGCTTTGTGTGATACTGCCGGGAAATCCTCTATTATCGCTGCCGAACGTGCTCAGCGGGCGGTTCTCAAGGTGCTTATGTATCTGCCATTCCGGCATGCAACTACGTCGGTTTATGAGAAGGCTAATGTGCTATCAGTTAGAAAACTGTATATTTACGAGATACTTAATAGATACCACAAAAGAATCGTTCCTACTCTTCCTGTATTGACTAAAAGAGTAGAATGGTGCCCTGTACCCCGTCATAAAACATCAGTTGCACAAAGACATTTTATTGTATTGGCTCCACGGATTTATAACATTGTAAATAAAAAAAACAAAATTAGGAATCTTACCTTAAATAAGTCTAAAAAAGTTATACTGCCTTGGCTAAAAAGTTTGGACTATGATACCACAGAAAATCTAATTAAGTAAGTAATTATGAAGAGAAACACCAAATTTCCCCAACACACATACACGCATGCACTCTCACTCATACTCCACCCACACACTCACACAACACTTTCACTACACACACCCCTACACATCTCAACTAACACGTGCGAGCACATTCTGCCCGCCTACTGCCCACACAACCCAATTATTAAAAATTAAGCATGTTAGATTACTTTTCATTTAATTTAATTATTAGCATTACTTTTAATTCGCTTTGTAATCTTTGGATGCCATAAATAACATGTGACATAGTAACTAGGGGAAGACACTAGCTCCTGTAATACAGTGTACACTAGCACAGGAGCTAGGGAATTCATAAAAAGAATTGTATAATTTATGTCAATAAAGATTATTATTATTATTATTATACTTTGTGCTTAAAGCAACATCCAAAATTATTCAAATTATCCAAACAAAAAATGTTCGAACAAAAAGTAAAGAGTATCATAATAGGACCTGAGACTATAAATAAGAGCACGAAACAAAAGTAAGATTCAAACATTACGTAAAACTTCATCTAAAAAAATAAACACCATAGAGCCTATTTCTTCGAATCAAGAACCTACACTTTTAGGAAGTCGTTCTTACCACGAGCCAAGAGCGTCGCCAGCCATCGCCAGCTGATGGCCTAGAGGGGATCAAATATATGGAGGATAGGAAAAGCATGAATTCGAAATAAAGACAAAGGCACATTAAGCTTTTGGAATTTCTAGGGGAGGTTGGGGGCAACCGCCCCTCCCTGCTCCCCCCATTGGCGACGCCCTTGCCACGAGCGGAATAAAGTTCTACTTAGTCTGCAATTCGAGCCGGTGGAGAAAATCGTACAAATAATGAGGGAAAAAGCCATTATACATGCAAATTGAAGAACCAAATATTTTAGAGAACACATATGAGTTAGAAAATAAAGAGAATAGAATGAAAGAAGGATCTGAAATTCACGATGCACAAAATACAAGTTATTAACTGAATTTGTCATACAGTAGATGAAGATGAAACAGAGGAAAGTGGATAGAAACGACTATTAGTTATCAATATTTGTACTTCATTTGTACCTCACTATTTTAGAAAAGAAAGAATGATAAAGAAAGTTAGAATTAAATGAGAAACAGTTTGTTTTCTATTGTAGAAAGATCTAACATTTTATTTAGTTTACTAATGGTTTTGTTATCTATGTGTTTATGAGCTATGATCTGAAACATTTTTCAAATAGCCAAAAATGCTATTTGTTAGGTAATTATTACTATAATATTAAGTACAAAACAACAGCTTGGTCGATTTTATTTACTTTTTGTTTTATTTTATCAGCATTCAGATATCTCGCTTCGGCAGATTTGGGAATACTGCAAAATAATTGTGTTCTAACCGCCAATCTTCAATATACATACAAATTTATTGTCATTTTAAACCATTCATTTTTAGTGTAAAGTGCTACATAAATCATTTAGATCTGCAACCACTTTGTGATACTTCAGGTACTTAAGCTGAATAGCCTGATTCTACAAAGAACACCAAATGTCGCTTAAATCATTTAGCCTGTTCCTAAATAAAAGTGATATGAGGTAATTTTGTATCAAGCGACGTTTATTTCTGGAAACAACAGCTTTAAACAAATTAAAACTAGACTAAATTGTGCGGATTTGGCAAAGGATAATAATATTGGCAACTTTTTTACTAAAATATTGATACTTTTTTATAATATTTTTTTTTTTCCGGAAAATGAAACTTTAAAATGCTCTCCTGTAAAGTTGCAAAAATGTCGCTTGACACAAATAGCCCGTGAACCCTCGTTATGTAGAATTGAAACGGAATCTAACATCTGATCTATAATTTCTCAAAAATAATAAAAAAGAAAACCTAAAATATTAAACTAAAAAAACTAACACAATAAGGCATCATAAAATTCGTCCACATCGCCGTCATCTGGAAATGTACCCAAGAGACTGGGTACATTATTATTTTTTATTATTCTTGTAAGTTATTAAAAAAGATATATACCATTAAAATTATAATTAAATTACATTTCTCAAGCATTACTGATATTTTTCGTCCAAAAACATTTTATGGTAAAGTTAATCAAAGATTGCCATGCCAAAATGTTGGATAAAATTAATAGAATTACCATAAAATATCACAGTCATTATTGCCACAGGGTTGGTCACAGTAAAACTATACAAAAAAAAAAAGAATTAAAAAAAGTTTAGGATTTTTTAAAACTAAACAAAAATAGCAGTCAGGGTTGTCGAAAGAAATAGAAGAAAGTATAAAAACTTGACTTTTTTATTAGGAATATTATCTATAGGTAGGTATATTGTGGTGGCTCGTACCTAGATGGTGATAGATAATATTTTATCAACTACAATACACAGAATCGAAGAGTAACATTATGTGGTAGGTACCTACTGTTTGATTCTGTGCATTAAAGCATACTACCTACAGTAGGTATAAAGCGCAGGCCACACCGCCAGCTAGCGGGCGGGCGGGCGAACATCGTTTCACCTCTTTACATACTTCGGTTCACACCGCGAGCTAGTCAACTAGGTGAAACGATGTTCGCCCGCCTAGCCCGCCCGCCCGCTAGCTGGTGGGTGGGGGTGGCCTGCGCTTCATGCCGCCTTTTGTAACTTATTTAAAACTTGATTTATAGATTACTAGCAACCCGACCCGGCTTCGCATGGGCCTATAGCCTTCCTCGATAAATGGACTATCCAACACAAAAAGATTTTTCAATTCGAACCAGTAGATCCTGAGATTAGCGCGTTCAACCAAACAAACAAACAAACAAACTCTTCAGCTTTATAATATTAGTATAGAAGTATAGATACATAACACATAGGTACATAGTTATTTAGATTTTTATTTTTTTAATAATTCCAGGTTTAATTCTTGTGCAACATGCAGAATTTGTACTTATTGAATTTATTAAACCCAATAAAAATATAACACATCAAAAAATTACATTTAATATTAAAAAGTAGCATTTTTACAATAGTGACATTAAAAAAAAAACAATATTCAGTACCTACTGTTTTTTTTTTAATGTTCTAACGGCGTTTTGACTTTGCCCACTAATTTTTTAAGAACCAAGGAATACGTTTAATCATTTTAAAATTTGATAAAATACTGTACTGCTCTGTATTTCTATTCTGGCAGTTTTAAAATAACAAAACGGTTCATAATATCGGAGATATTCAACATTGGCAAAGTTGCCAGAAGCCTATGATTTTTTGCCCAACACATAAAATTGATTTTTCTACTAACATACCTAAACATTTTTCTGGATATTTCTAGTAATACATATCGAGACATGATCGTACGTATAGTATTGTGTGGTACGAACACAATTGGCGCTTTCGGAAATAACTGAACTAATGCAAAAAGAAATTTCTTTTTAGGGCAATGTTGCCAGGTTTTACTTGGTCGCCTGTCGCTCATCGGTCTCTCTGTTTTAGTGAGGGATAAAATCAAACTAGTAACAAAATAATAGGTCGTGAGATAAATACTGAATACATATACTCCGAGTGAGTATTCAGCATTTATATTTACCTACGCTGAATTTAGTCTTTCTAATAATAATTATTGTATTTATCGATAGAGAATAAGCTGGCGCGCGTATCGCCCAGTAGGTACCTATGCCCAGGGCGCCCATGGTCTGGCGGCACTGCTTGCGAGCCGCACAGCAGTCAATCGCACGAAAGTGGGTTAAGGTCAGCTCAGAGAGTAGGTATAGTAAAATGCTAGATCAATTTTTTTCTGACATAATCAGTAACGCAAATAAATGTATTTAAATCATAATTCGGAATAGCATATCGTCGCTTTACTTTCTCAACCTCGTATCTGCATAAATCTATGTTTTGGTAAATGACAAAAAACTATAGGTATATTTTTTTAAGTAAGCTTTTTTCCTGCGTTTTGAAATATACATTATGTGTGTACTTTAATACGAATACTGTCAATAAATATCGCTATTATGAATTATAATAACCTTATTTTTGATGTTTTTTTCAGTTACGAGGTTACTGCATAGCGTGTTTTAAATAAAATGCTTTGACTTACGAGGTTGTTGAATTAAAATGTTGTTTAAAGAAACGACATTTAATTATAAAAAAGCTTCAATGGTGGCATAATGCACGGAATAGAAGAAAAAAGTGAAAGTGCCCACGCAGCCAACCCGCGCGTGTCACAATTATGCGGAAAATATGTAAAATAATAACAACCTTCGTCAGTTCTAATTAGGCTTAATTTTGTATGAACAACAAATTCAACTTTGACGAAAAGCTTATTGGCAACTAATTTCAACTAAGATTTCAGCATTATTATTAATAGCAAAATGTTGGAGGGGATTAGCAAGTGTAACATTGCGATTGTGACTTAATATAATTTTGTAAATAGTCTATTAGTACTATTAGTAGTAGTAGGGATGATGTAACTATATTGGCGTCCATATCCCCTTCCCCCTCGTGCCAAACGTTACAAAAAACGCTGCCACCCTTTTTGTTTTAAATTAAATTACCGTCAAACGGGGTGACTTTCAAAACAAGAGGTAACTTTGATAATTACCTGAAATTCTAATATTTTACTAATTTTTACCCGTAAAATTAAATGCAGCCGATTATTTTATCTTATATTAGGAATTCAAGTAGATGCGCCATGTTTTGTAAACGTTGGAAGTGGAAAAAATTACGTTCAAAGTTAACCCTGAATATTAGTCGAAAATGCGTTCTACGTAGGGGTGACTTTAAACCAGCAATAAAAATTGGGTGTTATCAAAGCAGCCTCATTTTCAATATCAATAAAACTGACAGGTTAACATTTTATTTCTTCCAAATTATTAATCATTTTTAAGTAAACAAAATTATTTGTGGTGTTATCATACAAAAAGTTGTCACTAATTATGTTTTTTTTTTCAGATTTTTTACTCATATTGTAAGAGATACGTAGGTTTTTATTTCAAAACTTATCAATCTCACCCCGTTCGACCGGTACTTAAAATATTGCGCCCTAGTGATAGTGAATAAGCCTGATTGCCCGTTCCTGGAGCACTGGACCCGTTTGCACGCCTGCAGGTCTGGTGCGGCGGGAAGCGGACGTATATAAGTTTTTAAATTAGTTTTATTTTGTTTTAGTTGTAGGAAATGTTACTAACATAGTTTGATAAGTGTTACTAACACACTAACAGAAGACTGGATTTCAACCGCACTGGCACGTGCGCTGGATGTATAACTCTCTACAACCGTGCTGTCATCTGCGTACCCAAAGGTACCGGGTTTCAGCAGATCGTTGATATGCAGCAAAAAAAGGGTTGCAGAGAGTACTGAGCCCTGAGGAACCCCGGCATTTATTGCCATTTGATCTGACGAGCAGCCATCAATGACTACGCGAATTGATCGATCACTCAGGAAATCCGATATCCATGCACAGAAACCAGCGGGCAAGCCATATGCTGGAAGCTTGCTAATAAGGCCATCATTTCATACCCTATCAAAGGCCTTCGAGATGTCCAGGGAGACGGCAAGTGCTTCCCCATATTTCTTGATGGCCTCACTAAAGATATGAGAGGCGTACGCGAGAAGATCCCCAGTGGACCGATTTCGGCGAAAGCCATATTGACGATCACTGAGGAGGTCGTTAGCTTCAAGGTACGCCAGGAGCCTGTTATTGAGGACACGTTCCATTGTCTTGCAGATAATGGACGTGACCGAGATGGGCCTATAGTTGGTAGGATCGGCATGACTACCTTTTTTGGGCACGGGCTGCACGTTGGCAAGCTTCCATGACTTCGGCACTAATCCAGTCTCGAGAGAGAGCCGAAAGAGGCGTGTCAGTACAGGAGACAATTCAGGTGCACAGGTCCTCAGAACTATAGCCGGAATACCGTCTGGTCCATTGGCCTTGATCACATCAAGATTGCGTAACGCTTGACAAACCTCCTTTTGGCGAATGCGAGTATCAGACATTGAAGTCGTGTTGCCAGGTAAAGTCGGGGGAGTCGCGTCTCCTGCATCAAGATGTGAAGATTCTGCAAATAGAGAAGCAAATAGGTTTGCTTTCTCTTCTGCAGAGTGAGCCAGAGAACCATCAGGTTTCAGCAGTGGAGGCAGTGAGGGGCGACAGAAGTTTGACTCGACCGATTTAGCTAGGGACCAAAAAGCTTTACTACCCGCAGGGTACGAAGCAAGTTAGTTCCCTATTCGACTAATGTGGTCATGACGAGCCCTCTGTAGAACCTTCTTGCAGGACTTGGCAGCTCTATTAAAGGCTGTCTTCTTCTGGCGTAAATCCCTTGGTTTACGGTGACGAGCGTCAACCCAAGCTAGGTAAGCCTCATGCTTCTAAGAAAACTCCATAGCTTGACGCAACACTTCCGTCACGGCATCCACGCAGGTAGAGGGATCACCAGAAGAAAAACAGACCGGCAGCCACGGGTACGACGCGAAAAAACAGCGCATCTCATCCCAGTCTGCTGACTTGTACCGCCACATCCGCCGGGTAGCCACTTGGGCTAGGAATGAACGGAGAGTAGACGGAAACAGATTTCACCAGACAGTGGTCGGAGCTGCCCAGAGGTGCAGAAACCGACACTGAGTAAAGGTCTGGATTAGTAGTGAGCAGAAGGTCCAAGCAATAGGCTGTGTGCGACTCAACATCAGGAACCCTAGAAGCCCCTTGGACCAGTTGGGTGAGATTTAACGCTAAAGCAAGCTTTTGCGTCTCTCTCCCAGCATGGTCAGTGTCCCGGTTTGGGAATAACCACTCCTTGTGGTGGGCATTGAAATCCCCCAGTAACACTAATTGGGCAGTAGGGTACTTCTGCTGAGCCGCATCAGCCGCCTCACTGAGGTATTCCGTGAGTCTGGTTGTCTCCTGGTCTCCGCTGTGCGAACGGTAGACACAGGCATAAAGGATTTTCTCCATACCAGTGTCCACCAGAACCCAAAGAACAGAAAACCTACGATCTTCCAGGTTACGGAGGCGACGAAAACCGATGTCGTCACGGGCGCACAGGCATACTCCGGCTCGGGCCTTAAAATTGTGCTCCAGAGAGTACCCTGGGTACGAAAGGTACGCCGTATCTAACGGACATCTGATTTGCGTCTCCGTCAGAAACAAGAGTGCTGGCTTTTCGGTCTCAAGATGAAAGTGGACCGGCACGATATTTGAGTGCAAACCTCGAATATTGGTGAGGTGCACTTTCAATGATAGGGAGTGCAGCCGCTGTGCAACCTTATATCTCTTATTTCTTGGCATAATTTGAAGTGAATTTCGGTGAGAAAGGTGGAAGTAGAGTGAGGCTTCTCGCTGCTGCCCAGCAGACACACATAGCGCAACGACTTCAGTGGGTAACTAGCCTGGAGACTGCGGGGACGCCCGAACCCCCCCGGGGATGTCCATCGGGCCCTATCGTCCGGTCGCCAACCGGCACGATGGTACATCCCGGGATTTTTCGCTAGTTGGCGGGGCAGCCTCCCGAGAATGGCTAGCCCCGATCGGGCCCCCTACTAACTGCAGTCGGCCAGCGGTACACCGTGCCTCGTATCCCGCTACCCTCCACGACTAGGCACCCGAAGTAGCTACAGAGATGTGCGTCAAATACGGTTCAACAGCGAGTGAAGCAACTACTCTGACCCACCCCACTCAGACGGCGTCACTGGACATCACACCGAAACACGGCTACGCCGCTTGGCGGGGCGGCTTTGTCCAGTGGGTGGTCACTAGCCACGGCAAAAGCCTACCACCAGTATGTTGTCGCCTGATTTGCACCACCCAGGGACCACGTGTGGGGATTCAGAGTTAGGGTGTACTCCCACGGACGAGGGCGACTCAGTCCCCAAAAATGGATATGGATATCATGGATATCCTCCACCCTCTAGGGGTGGGCGGAGGGGTCTGTCAGACTCTTACTGACTAAAAACCACCCCGGTGTTCCGTCTCACACCTAACCTACCGCATCGGGGGTCGCGGGAATTAGAGATACTTCCGCAACCCGCGACTGGTGCCGGCCCGCAGAAGCGGGGCCACCTTGGGTCAGGGGGGGGGACTGAGGTGTTATACTGCCCCCGGACGTCTAAGAGGGGCGCGCGTGGTCCGGGTCCTAATGTATGTGGGGGGCCACAGACGTACCCGAGTCTGCCGCCCCTGCACCCATTTAGGGGGGCTAGAAGAGGGCGTCGTCCGCCCCCCGCCGACACCCGGTGCGTCTGCTGTGGGCCGGGTGGGAGGTAGTGATCTCCCTCTCCCTTTCCGCAGACTTCTTCTGCGACATGACAGTTTCGCAGAAGGAAATCACTGCGTCCCAGGACTCTGCGCTGCCGACCATCGACTCGAAAACTGCCAGCAGCGACAGGTCACTGCCTACTTCTGAGACGAGGGCACGGCGCGGCCCATCCTAAGCGGCACACTCTGCCAGCGTATGCCGCGCCGTGTCCTCCCGGCAAACGACGCAGTGGTGACACCGGGCGTCCGGCTCACTGTTTATGCGTGATAACCTAAGCCTAACCTAAGTTTGCCTATAATTCTTTCTACATTATTTAGGTAGTGAGAGATGACAAACACGACCATTTTGGCGCTTGTCGTCAAGTGACAAAATAACAGGTCGTGTTTGTTAGACATAGAAAACATCATACTCACTCCTACAAGATAAGTGAGTCTAGTTTTCCTTTAGATCGATAAAAATAGGTATTCAAATTAAGTGGTTAAGTTGAGCTGGCGCACGCGGCGCCCTGTAGTACTTGGCGCCCCGGGCGACCGCCCCCGTCGCCCCCCCCTATAGCCGGCACTTGATTACATACGACTTTCTTTCATCCCTTGTGAGGTTGTTCCAAAATGATTTAAATATTTCAATTCTCACCGATTCAAGTACGTCATTGCACATTTTTGTTGTGCTTTTTTTTACATTTCTTTGAATCACACCTAGGCTTTAACTTTCTTTGTTTTCGTATCTCCACTCGCATCTTTCTTTTAATAGAAGTGTACTCTTTTCCTTCCTGTCTCTTTCTTTTGATTATATTTCTAGTCCAATTTTTACTATTACCTTGGTCCTTCTTTGCTCTTTTCTCTTTATTACGCCATTAAATTCATCTGAAATTTCTAATTTGGGTATGGAAGTTTTTAGTTTTTTAAATGAAACTTCCTCATCCTGTATGAATTAGGTACTACAATTTTGTTGTTTTTCTAAGTTTTAAAAACCAAAATTCAAAAGATGTTAAGCATTAGAATTAGAATCGCAATAACATCACTTCTTACAATTTGTTTGTCAAATAAGTTATGTGCAGCAGCCTCGTATTTCACAAAACAGATATCCTACATGAAATGAGACTTATGATGAGTAAGTTTAAGGTTGAAAACTCGTAACTCAAGTTGCGAGGTTGTGCAGGTTACATTAGCGTTGTCGACTAGATGCGAGGATATTGTACTATCCAATTGCGTCTATCTTTATTGTCATATTGAAATAAGAGTTTGTTGCAGTTATAAAGCAACGCTTGCAGATCAAATAAATGAATTAATAAAAAAACGTGATTTTTGAGATACGAGGTTGAGAAAGTACGATATCGATATCTTGCACGAAATTTTCAATTTTCAAAACGACAAAAACCGCCTTTACTACCACGAAATAAAGACGCTGATAATGTCAAATTAAAACCATGGACGTGCGGTTAGATAGGCACTTAATTTGATACACCGACATTTCGGTAAAAAAAAAATCGGTACCTTATGTATAAAAGGTAGACGAGGCCCTATTGGTCTTGTCCTTGTCGCATTCGCGACTACTGAACGTGGGCTCCAGCCCAAGATCACGCAAGTGTTTTAAAAATCAATATACCAGTCAATTTAAAACTTCTATGTTCTATGTTAGGGGGTTTGATTTCCGCACTTAGTCCTTTCAAAATGGACCATTGTACGTGAGCCATGGCGGCCGACTACTCCAACCAGACCACCTCCCACCAAAAGCAGATCAGTCTTCCCAGTCTTCTCAGGGCGCCCGCAAGGGAGTTTGGTGTTCCAAGGGTTTTCCTGCGGATCTGGGTGACGCCAGTGCACTCGAGAAGTACCTAGGTACATGCGCCACCGTTTTTTCCGCCTCCATGCAGGTTCTGCACAGAGGACTATCAGTGATACCTAAGATGTGAAAGTGATTGTTCAGTGAGCAATGTCCGGTGATTGTCCCCGACACCAGTCGCTTAGGAGTTCTTCTAGAGTGTTGTATGTTTATAATAGTACCTAGCTGACCCGACAGACGTTGTCCTGTCCCTATCTATCTACCCTACTAAACTACCTACCCTACCCTACCTACCTACCCTACATTACCTACCTACACCACTCTACCTACCTGCCCACCTTACGTACCTACCCTACCTACCTACCCTACTCTAGGTACTCTACCTACCTACCTACCCTATCCTACCTACCTACCCTACCCTATCCTACCTACCAACCAACCAACGTACCTTTTTTTTGTTTTGTTTCGAGGCTCTTACTGACCAAAAACCAGCGTATGCTGCGCCACAGTAAAGATCTATCTTTACTGTGGCTGCGCCGTGTCCTCCCGGCAGTCGACCCGGGCGTCAACCAACCTACCCTACCAAACCAACCTACCTACCCAAATAGAATCCAAAACTTAGAACACAGCTCCTAAGGCTATAACAAATGCCGTTTAGGTTCTATGTTTCAAACTGTCGCCATTATCGAATGTAAATTATATTACTTATATTTAATAGAACATTCGACTCATCATTCAGCTTGAATAATGATCACCGTGTTCTCATATTATTATCTATTATTTTAGATATGTTTTCATAATCTAAAAAATATAATGTTTATAGGTATAAGTATATTTTCCTTAGGTCGGGTTAATCCTTTTCAATAATCAGTTGGTTTCACAATAAATTGGAAGCTGCACTTTGAATTCACTAATCAATACCAATCAGATAATTATCAAGTCCAACTTATATTTATTCATACATACCTATTATAATTTCACTTGTGAAAAATAAGTATGTAGGTATTAGGTAATATCGTCATTCCCTACGCGTATTGATAGAATATTTTATTTATTATTATTTTGTAATTCTCTTTAAATTAACAATTTCAAACATTTATGAGATTAGAGATTTACAAGATAGAGCGTACATTTTTAAATAATATTTATAGTGTTACGGTTTCTATGTACACCTAATAACAGCTCTAGTACGGCTACTATGTAGCTTCTCTATCTATCTATTCCTTTTACAACTCCATCAATTGTAAAATTTGTAAAAATCTATGTGTGTGCCCTTTTTGCACATGTAAGGACTGTATATTTAAGCTCTTATACAGTCTGCGTAGTATATAGCTTCTAGTATGAAAACGAATAAAGAAACGAATAAAGAAAAAAATAAAATACAGCTACTGGGGCAAATGAGAACTGTTAAAATAAGTACGCTTATCCAAAAAATGTATCTACGCCTCGCGCCGCGCGCCGGTGTAAAACCAACTTTTTTAAATATCCTAATTTTCCTCACAATGTTTAAAGATATACAACCACAGTGTTTGGGTCCAGGATATGTGTATATGCTGCGTAGGTACTCATACTCTCTTTTGTAAACTGTACCTCTATTGATTTCCCGACTTTAGCGATCAACTGGTTTATTTGGTAAGTTACTGTAGATTCGGAACAATTGGCTGTGACAGACGGACATGGGGTGATCTTATGAGATTTCCGTTTTTTATTTGGACGAACAGAACCCTAAAAATACTGAGAGATAGCCGCAGAAGCGCAGCGCAGACGATATCTTTACTGTGCTACTAGGTATGTACAAATCTCAGACGGCGGACGTTTGCGACACTACAGCATGGCAATGACGGAGGTAGTTTTCGCAAGCGACAAGTAAATGTCGCCTTATACAATAATACATTACTACTAGGTAGCTTCGTATAACAGTTTACATTCTATCCAAGATCGTGGAAGAGAATGGCTCAAAATAACAAAAACGTTTTATCTTGTCACGGTAAGGTTTCTTCTCAGAAAATATGGTAAGGCCACCAAGGTCGTTTTTGAGTCAAGCATGCAGTGCAAAATGTTTAGCAGGTCAGTTGATAGTAGTCAGTCATTCGGCATGATGAGAGTACACCGAAATAGTACATTATGATATTAGTGCGGTAGGTTGAAAATTACAGCCGATAATATCATTGGTCGAGGCGATATTGCTAGCCCGAGCCGTAGGCGAGGGCTACAAGAAAGCAGAGGCTGTAATTATCAAAGCGCACGTATGTCATACGACACTTTATAACATATTTGCGAGGAAATAATTCAATTATTATAACATATTTGCAAGGAAATAATTCAAATAAAAACAACACAACGAAAAGAAAAAGCGCGCGGAATAATTTACTTGTTCACAAATTAGCGATGCGCGCGCATCAGCGCTTTTTTTTAAGGCAAAGGCACAAAAACAGCCAGTATTACTAATAAAGTAAATTAATATTTTTTTGTTTTTGTTACAGATAAATTTAATGGTTGTAATTTATTGTCAAAATTAAATAAATTAAAGAATTAAATGTTTATTTTTTTATATTTCATCTCCTAAAGTTAATTTTATTCATAAAATGTTGACCACTTTTCTGACACAAAAAAAAGTACCGTGCGTTTTAGACGAAGCATCTTGATAAACTGTACGTTTTACGAAACTCGTGCGTTTTACATTGCAATAACGCACTAGTACGTAATGACATACATTACGATATTGAAATTGGTGTAATAAGAGACACTTTACGAGCAAATGTGTTATAAAATTATTTTATAAGTTTCAGATAGAAGCTCCGTGATCCGTTCGTTTTCAGATCGCCATAAAAATAAAAGACTAATAACCGACTTGACTGATTTTTCTGTCTGATTCGATAGCCTGAAATTCTTTCTTCTTGTTTCATAATTTTCAGATCGTTTTTTATTGTAGTCGGGTTCTAGTTTTATAAATAATTAGGTCGATGTGTCGTCGCCAAACTTAATAGGTCGTTGGAAAGTTCGTAAAGTGAGGCAGCTTTTCAAATAAGAATAATATTAATTATATATACTTTGGTGTTATAGTCTAATTTAAAAATAATGAAACCGGTTTAAGTTTTGCTCGGACACATACCCACTATTCATACAGGGTTGATTCGATGTTCAGTATGTACTAGGTGGCGAGGATGTGCCTAGGCAAAAGTACCTAATAATTAAAAGTAGGAAGTACCTAGGTACTTACTTAACTTTTAATAATTAATACTTTCAAGTGGTTATTGGAATATTTATATTATCATCAAACGTTTGAACTGAAAATATTTTTACAAGTGTCAGTTTCAAGTTAAAACTATTTTAGGTTTTTTTTTTATTTTGGGATGTAGTCAGGTACCATTAGGTTTGGGTACTAAACTGCACTTGATTCGTGTATTAAGCGTCAGGCAGACATTGATCTCGCTTTTTATCATTTTTTAAAACCTGTAAGCTGACCCTGAGCACGGCGCTCCTAGATATCTAAAAGTTTTTAGATAGGTAGGTATTTGGAAAGTGTTATGGATATGTGCCTAATAGACTGGCGTCATTACTATGTTGTATGGCAATGCTTAACCTCTGGCCAAGGTAAAAACCGGGTAATCCGACCGCATTTTATTTTATTTTCCTTTAATGGCCAACCAACAATTGTTTACACTGTACATAGTTAAGGTAATATTTACCATTAGGTACATAAGGTTAGTGTAGGTACAGTCACGAGCATGTATTGTGAAATAACTATTTTAACTTACCGATCAAACCTATTTTATAGTAGTTTGGGATCATAAATACCCTATTCGTAACCTCATAACATTTCAATCATTAGTTTAGGAGAAAATCAGTTCAGAGTGAGACCAACTGTTTACATGTTTTTGCTCGTGACTGTATCTAACAATTTCTTACAGGTTAGCACCGCATGCCCCATAAACATAATTATAAAACTAGCTGACCCGACAGACGTTGTCCTGTCCCTATCTACCTTTTACCTGCCTATTTACCTACACCTACCCTACACCTGCCTGGCTGCTCTACACCTACCCTACCCCACACCTACCCTACACCGGTAGGTGTAGTACATACCCTACCTACACTAATTACGCCAATCCTCCAAAAATGTAAGAAACTAAAACGACATCTGTGTATTTTTTTTGGTTTTTGTTGATTTTTATAATGTACCGCGCAATTTTTTTTTTTTTTTTTTTTTTCTGTATGGCATCTCGCAGTTTAACCTTAGGGTTGGTTACTGCTTAACCGGACAATCCTATGGTGCCTTAAAAGTGACTTTTAGGGCCTCCAGCCAGGGCAAAAACTTATAAACTAAGTGACTACGCTAAGGGCACCCCCTGTGGGGTACGAGCCTCGGCTTAGGTCGCCACTGAGAAAGGGCAGCAAAGGGACAGGCTGGATCGGGTCTCTATTAATTAGGGGCTATTTTAAAGCTAAGGGCTCAGCGACGCGGGCTGGCGCTAGCAAGGGTCGGGGGGGGGGGGGGGGGCGTTACGGGGTCGTCGCGAGGGACCTCGGCGGCGAGGTCGGAATGACGGTAATCTGTATCTGTGTTTAACTAATGTGCTAGTGGCCCTATTTCGTTCTTGAAGGAGGGTAATAGCGTCATCTGGATCGGACAGGGTACCGCGCAACTTTTTTTTATCTTGCATATTCTTCCTCGTCTTATAATAGCAAACACAACAACAAAAGGAATTAGCGAAATTGGTCCAGCCGTTCACGCGTGATGCCGTGACCAAGGAAAATACCTAAACACAAAAGTACCTAATTAAACCTAGAATCAGGAGCGAGCGAAGCTTTTGACAAGTTACACACAAATAGGAACCGCAAAACGCGTATTCATCTTTCTATAAGTAAACATTACAGTGTTTATAAAATCATTATTTTCCCAGGAAGGGCGCCTAAGTACTACGGCGAGCATCAGCAATGGCGCCTGCGATTCAGCACTACGTGCTACTCACGGTCGTATTTTTCGCTATTATATCACCCTGCTTCAGTGCGCAACCAGTTAGTATAATTTTATTTTAGATCCTATACCTAATAATAATAATAATCTTTATTGCGATACACACAAGATTTACCGAGCAAGTGTAGGTACAAGGTAACATGGAGTCTACATAAATCTAAACAGATCATGTAACCCTGTCTCCTAAACTAGGTGTTCCTGTATCTTATGAGACAGTGTTAGGCCATACAGGGCGGTTAGTCATGTAGGAACAATAACAGCTGCAGCCAGGGTGTTTTGCGCGAGTGTGGTTAAGTCATACACACACGTTTGTGTGTGCCGGTGTGTAGGTGTGTATGTGACAGAACAAGTATGTAAGTGTATGAGTGGTGTGCATGGGAGTGTGTGTGTACCCCTAAGGGCGCAAGCACGGAACAGATAAATAGAGTTATTTATCTGTTCCGTGGGCGCAAGTAAATGTGAGTGTGTGTATACAGGGATAAGGGTTGGTAGAGATGAATGGATGATAGTGTATTGAGTGTGAATCGGGTAGTGAAACGATTTTTGGGATTATTCTATGAATGTAAGTAAAGACTCCGTGAAGAAGTAATCTTTTTGCAGTAGCCATTCAGTCAGTTTGTTTTTCAGGTTGTGGGAGTTTAGATCCATTATTTTGTGCTTATTTATTTTGTTGTATAGACAGAATCCAAGAATGTAAAATTGATGACGAGCGAAAAAGGTTCTGTGCTGGGTACTGGGTAAGTTTTGAGTGTGTTTGTTACGGTACCTAGATAGTTCTTAAATAGTATATAATATAGTAACATTTAAAAAATATACATTATGTAGGTTCAGAATCTAACACAGCCGAAAAAGAGATTTGCAGAGCTTTTCTGGAAATAAGCGATGGCCTCAAGTCTGCTATTACAATAGTGTCAGAATGGTCTATCATTGATTTCATAATTGTTGATTTTGACAAGTTTGGTAATCTACTAATATAATGGCGTCATTATGACTTTCCAATGGTCAACCACTGACACGCCATTGAAAGAAATTATATAGAACGATACGGTAATCTCGTACAAAATGACAACTGAATGACTGACTTAGGCGGTAATCTGCTAAAATTTTGACAGTTCCTTTGATCAGTGACCTACCATTTGTGCAGTCATAGGTAACTTTTAATTTGACCGACCAATGATCGCCATTATGAATTTAGCAGATTATGAACTTTTAGCAAAATGACAATGAGATCGTGTTGGAATGACAAAATTATAAAAATAGCAGACTTGGCCCCCAGTGGAGAGATGAGTAGAGTAGGCGTGTGAGAGTACCTTTAAATATATTATTATTTGTAAGTAAGTAGGTATATAAACTTATTCTTTTTGTTTTTTTAGGGTTCCGTATCTCAAAAGGAAAAAACGGAGCCCTTATAGGATCACTTTGTTGTACGTCTGTCTGTCTGTCTGTCTGTCAAGACCCTTCAAATCTATATTATAATATATAAGAAAGTCGTTAGTTACACTATTTATAACTCAAGAACGGCTGAACCGATGTGGCTGAAAATTGGTGGGGACGTAGCTTATAGAACCAGGACATAGAATATTTTTTTTTTTTTTTGTCTGTGTAGGGTAGGTGTAAGTGTATGTATCTCGGGGACGCGTGGAGGTATGGAGTTGAAATTAAAACCATACCTATAAGTACTCAAGTCTACAGTCCCTTGAAGCTGTAAAAATATCAAACTTCTAAGTTAACGTGAAAAAAGATACTTCGGGCGTTTATGGCGCAAAGGGTACTTCCCGTTGACCTAGAACTACTATGAAATTTGGCAAGTAATATCGTCTTATACTACAAATACAGGGAAAAATCTGAAAACCATACATTTGTAATTAAATCATAAAAAATATAAGTAGTCTTTAATTAAAGTACGTAATCTATCATTGAGGTATGCGCGGTCATAATAATGTAAGGGTGACCAAATCACGGAATTTGAACGGAACCCTTACTTGTCCGGTTATTTTTTGTACAGACACACTACGTAAGGAACTTCGCTCGGGGGTCCTCCGACCGCACAAATTTTTTTTTATTAATTTTTAGTAAGTACTTAGGTATACTTAGTCATTGGCTACATGAAGCGGGCTGCCGTTGTAAGACAATTAAAATACCACAGCGTCATTCAATTTTAAATCTAGTAGATACCTAGGTACTAGTAATCGAAATCTTATAGCTAGCTAAATATGTAGGTATACCTAGTCCGTATACCCATATAACTGTGAATATCTACCTATTAACTTCCTAACTAAAAATAATAGTTAAAAAATCCTAAAAACACGCTTTTTATAGAAAACCAAACTAAAAAATAGAAAATAAATTTTAATAAATTTAAATTAAGGGGGTACCGAGCAAAATCATTCAAAACAGTCGTCACTGTTAAAGTGATATAATCAATACTTGTACCATAATTGCCATAAAAAATATGTAATGAATACCACAGTGAATGTGTTAACCGATTATCGTTGGCAAAAAATAAGAATACTGTTTAATTTAATAAACAAAAATACGTAAAGTTGTACAAAAATCTTTAAAAAAATCTCGTATTTAGTTGAGTTTTGTTAGTAAACTGTATTTTTTTTTCACAAACTTGAATTCATATTAATCTTTAACATTCATACTACAATTTGTAGTTTTTACATTTTCGAAATGTCGCTTAGTTATTTTATTATTAATTTTTGTTTTAATTGACGCGCTGTTTTGAATCATACATACATACGATGCGTATGATTCAAAACAGCGCGAAAAATTAATAATAAAATAACTAAGCGACATTGAGGGCTGGCCTTTTCTTGGGCCAAAGAATTAACATTGCTATTCAACGTGGTAACGCGGCTAGCCTTCTGGGCACTTGTCCCATTGCGAGCGATGCGGACGAATTTTTTGATGCCCTGTGAGCCCGCCATTGTACATAATATAAATATATTTTTTAATTTATTTTTAAGCTTTGTACATATTCAATTCTTTTAACTATTTAATATGAAAATAATAAAGAAAAAAAATACAGTTTACTAACAAAACTCAACTAAATACGAGATTTTTTTAAAGATTTTTGTACAACTTTACGTATTTTTGTTTATTAAATTAAACAGTATTCTTATTTTTTGCCAACGATAATCGGTTAACACATTCACTGTGGTATTCATTACATATTTTTTATGGCAATTATGGTAAAAGTATTGATTATATCACTTTAACAGTGACGACTGTTTTGAATGATTTTGCTCGGTACCCCCTTAAGAAAAGTGTTAAAAATTTCAATAAATATAAATTAATAATAGTGTGAATAAAAAAAAAAAAAAATATTTTAAAAAAGCGTGGGGTGCAGGTGGTAGAGTGCTTATCATTTTGATAATATCTTAAAAAGCACCCCACGCTTTTTTTTAAATAAAATAATTTTATAATTGTATAAAAAGCGTGTTTTTATTTTTTTTTAACTATTATTTATTTTTTACTTTTTAGTTTGAAAAATGGAATAATTTTATCAAATTAGTGTATTGTCATCGGTCCTCGATAAATCTACAAAGTTTGAACGAAATCTGGCCGTTTAAAGTGGGTCAAAATCGCGCCCAAAGAAGTCGGTTACAAACAAACATACAAACATACAGGTGAAGCTAATAAAAAGCGTGTAAAATATAATTTATATTCATAGGTACCAACCTACTTATCTAAATAGTACGATATTTCCTTTTTGTTTTTTTGTAAATCGATGAACTCCGGCTGCACGCACGAGAAAGTGTCACGTTCCGCCTGAGCCTGAGCGTGCAAGCGAGAGCGCGGAACAAGCGATAGAGAGGCACGATCGGTCCAAGCATTAAGCTCCGCCCACCTCGACGGAAACCATTATTTGCTTATGTATGTCTGTATGACGTTATCACGTAAAACTATCGTCCGTAAACCGACTTTACAGACAACCAATTTTTTATTAAGTAGGTACGTAATTTTAAATCTATTGATAATTTAATATCATCGACAAACAACAATGTACGGGGATTCATACACACCTTAATTTTTTTTTTCAGCCAACAGCAGATGATGTAATAGAAAAAGATCGAACAGCTAGGCAAGCGGCGATTAGAGCTGGTCGACATATAGCTGTAGCTCCAAAACGAGGATTTTTTGGGACCATTTTCCATGTCATATTAGAGGTGCGTATTGTATAATTTAAGTCAGTAAGTTTTCACAGTCCTACGCCACTAGACAGAAGAATAATTATGTCGGTTAAAAGGATTAAAGCTAGCATTGTTTCTTAGACAAATATTCTTACCTATGTTTTTGCAATTTTCAGCCCAGTATCTAGTTGTATGGTAATAAAAGAAAATTCATGGGATTCATTATAATAAATAAAATCATCGACATAACTCTCCAAGCTGGAAAAGCTCGTAAATGTAGATAGGTACCTACCTATTTAATGAATATATGACACGTTTCCGAGCTTGTCCGGCTTGGAAAATTACCTAATGTTGATGTTTTTATTTATTATGATTCTATTTTAAATGTATACCTAGGTATTTGTTACTCCCGCGAATAATTATATTAAGTAGGTACCTAAGCATTACAATACAACAGAAAAGCTGCAATATGCAAAAAATGAAAAAAACTAAAGAATATTTGAATGTCGTGGGCTACCCTGGCGCATTCCTCATAAGGACTTAACCCTGTATCTTCAAAATTTCAGCTACTTATGCTAAAATGACGTAGGTCTGACGACTCTGGAATCTTGGGTCAATACGTGCATGATGCCTACCATTTGGTCAGAGAATAGTAAGTGTATAAAGTTCAAAAATCGGTTATCACAGTTTACTTTCGTGAACCGACGCGCACAAGTTGCTTTGATGGAGAGACGAAACGCTAATGAACAGGGGCCTATTTAATAAACGCCACAATTCGACAATTTTGTCAGATTTTGATAAAAAGTCGAATTGTCGCGACAAGTGCCGTTTAATAAAGATGACAATTAAGTCTAAATGCGACAGGTAAATACTGACAAAATTGTCAAACTAAAACCCCGTTTAATAAAGGTGAAAATTGACAGATTTTACCTGTCGAGACTCTAAGAAAATATTCTCTGACTTAAGGGGCTATTAGCCCCTTAAGTCAGAGAATATTTCGAAAGAATACTTTAATTTTTAATAAAAAAATATTCTCTGACTTAAGGGGCTTTAATTTCGAAAGAATACTACTTTTATTTAATTTTTTCGACTAAACTTTGAGTTTTGGACGCAAAACTGATGCAGAACGGACGCAGTCTGCGTCCAAAACTTTCAAAATTTAGTCGAAAAAATTAAATAAAACTAGTATTCTTTCAAAATTAAAAAAAAAGGCGTATACTAAAAGATAGATAATAAAATTGTCTGTAAGATAGTGTAAGTTTCGGATAATTATACCTGGTAGATTTTGTGTGATTGTCAATGTTTTGTCCGCGTCAGACACAACTTCACGAGTTAATTAAATTATTTAATATGAACTTAATCAAAAATATTCACTTTCTATATGATTAAGAGAATGTTCTAGTTTAACATATATTTTTTTCAATTCATTTACACTGCACATTTTGACGTGATTGTCAGTTTAAAATCTGTAAAAGTCGTTTAATAGCCCCTTTATTGTCATAGTAAATGACAAATTTGTCTTTTTCAGATATATTTGTCAAATTACAATATCGAGGCATGCCTAGGAGAGACATTAGGGTAATATTAAAAAATATAACAATTTTACGTCTGTTTTGACTTAAACTTCGTTTTTGTTTATTATTTGAGATAGACGCCAAATCAAATATTTTAGACCTCATCTATAAAATAAAAATAGAGACGTTTTATTCGACAAATTTAGTGATAATTACGCACTAGTTGAAACTTATTAAATTCGTACAGTTTCCACCAAATATTCATCTTCACTACTGCCACACTACTACTGCTATCCGTCGACGACGTTAAAACTATTTTTAAAAATGGTCGTACTAGGTAATGTGACTACCAAATTGCCTTGACATTAGACGACAATTTTGTGTTTAATAAAACAAATATATACATATTATTAAATTATTATTATTAAATTGACAAGCTTTTCCGGACAAATTGTCACCTGTCGCCTGTCAAGAGAAATTGTTTATTATACAGAAATTTGTCAAATTGTCACGACCAGTTGACAAAGAACCATGGCGAAATCCATACATTCATTTGTATAAAAAAAAAATTTTTGAGTATTTAAAATATTTTGCAATGTGAAGAATGCATTACCAGGAGTAGATTGATATACTTAGCATATTTTTAAACCCCGCATAATTAAAATATTACGAAATGAAAATAACACTTTTTCGTTTCATTTCGATGCCATTTTGTGTTTAAAAAAAAAAGAAAGTGACAAGCGACGTTAACGGATCTACAAAATTGGCAGACAAGTGATGAGACAAGTGTGTGAAGAATAATAATCATTATTTGTGATATTATTTCCCATAAAACGATGCAATTTCAGTGTAAGAACTTCGAAACGGAGGCTGTTTCGCAGTTCTTACACTGAAATAGCATCGTTTAAATGATATCATTATTTCAATGATAGCATCGTTGAAATAATGATATCAGTGTCATTGTTACTGTCAGTCGCCGTTTTGTTCTGAAATAATGAGCTTTTCGTTAAACTATTCACCTTTTTTGCGGGGTTTTAAAAATATTGTAAATGCCTGAAGATACTCTTTAGGTACCCAAGAATATAAGAATTCGAATTTCAACTTCTCTAAACATCTTATTTTTTTGTACAAATCCTGCCATGATTTTTTTGTAGATTTTACACTGTGACTTTGTTAGTGATAATCTTTATTAAACAAAAATTGACAAATTGTCGGATTGTCACCTGTCGCCTATCACCTGTCATCGTCGCGTTTATTAAATAGGCCCCAGGAAGTAGCTCGTATATTTTATGAAACTAAAATGGCGAGTAAACACCAGGTGCCGCCACTGAGTAGGTTAATCAAGCTGTACAAGTTGTACTAAAACTGATATAAATCGAGAGAAACGGATACTTTAATACTCTCTCAATATACCTAAACCTTCCCGACGGTCAAGTAATTTGATGTTTTTTTTTGCAGCAAATCAACGACACAAAAAGCGCGTACAGTCAAATTTCAGATTTAGTAAACAATCAATTTGCCGATGACAATGTAAGTATTTACTTAGGTATAAAAATTCGCTGTTTATGAGTGGCAACCATAGATATAGGTAATACATAATTATATACATTTCTATGGTGGCAACAGCCATTGCCATAGCATTTGCCTTTGTTGCTTAGCATAAGTTGTGCTCGCTAAGTAAAGTAAAAATGTAATGTAATATCCCAAGTAACAAAAGCTTCTATAACCAAGGCGTTTTAATACCAAACAGTAATATAGTAAGCCTATAATGGTAACCATCGTGACTGTTTGTACTATACAGGTGTTTAACAGATCGTTTTGGTTCCATAAGGTTAAAGAGCATTTAAGTTCTATTAATTTGCTCTTACAACGCTTACAGGACCACACAAAAGAAAATTTAAAGTGTTGCATTGTAATAGATTTTAAAAAATGTATTATGGCACTATTTAGTAATAAAGACGACCTCACTGACACTTTAATGTACCTATTTTGCACTAATAATGTGGCAAAATAACTATTGCAGCAGTATCAAAATCACTATTACAGTATCAATCTGCACTATAAAAGTACCTTGCACTAGACGTGTGCGCCGCGCCGCGCCGACTCGCCGCCGCCGCCGACATTTTTTCGATGCCGCCGCCGCCGATCCCCGTATCGGAGTGGAATCGGCGCGGGTTCTTTTCTGATTTTCGAACATAGACATATCAGGTACCTATCACGGACTATCACCTAGTTACATAAAAATTAAAGAAGCGACCAACCGACTGTTACACATTTCCATAACATAAATTACAAAACAAAATCGATCGATGTGAAGTTACACCTTCCTTTAGAATACCAAGAGAATACTATAACTTACCTACCCAAAAATTACAAAAGAGCGCGATCGGAGAAGTCCCTGACAAACTACGCCGAACCGAAAGCAAAAAGCAGCATTTGATCGTGCCGCCTTTTTTGTGTCTGGGACACGGTTTGCTTAATCTTGTAACAGTAGATGGCGCCAAAAAATCTCCACAAATACAAAATCTCGTGGTAAAATGCAAGAAAGCAGTCGAGTCACTAATGGGCCTACCACACGCACAAGCTTCACCAGATATAGATTGCCTGAAATTGAAAATGACGCTGACAAGGAAAAACGGCGATTTTTGACAGAAATTGATGACGTTCATCACCATCTTGAACATGATGAAAACTTTCCACTTGATTCGCTTAATGCTGTGTCAGATTCAGCTGTATTGACAGACGAGGAGACTGACGTTTATTTCTCCAGACCCACTTCATTGTCATCGGTTCCACCTATTAAAGCTGCAACGCTTACTCGCTGGCACAGTACCTACTTTGGCGATGCTGAAAATTTCAAGCAGCAAGTGCAACCGACAACAAGTCAACGCCTTGCTTGCAAAATATAACATGTCAGAACTTAAATTTGATGATCAGGAATGGGAGCTCATTGAAGGTCTGACTAGGTTTTTGGAAAAGTTTTTCCGCGCCGATACCACGCCGATTTCACGCCGCCGCCACCGATTTTGGACCGGCGCCCGCCGCCGAAGATTTTAGCATCGGCGCACACGTCTACCTTTCAGAACCATAACGTAACCTTTTAGATTATTCAAAGTTCCCTCGACATTAATTGCTATAAGTATTAAATAGTACCATAGCAACTCCTGGTGCAGTTGCTAAACAACTTAAATCGTTTTCGTTTCGCTTTCGATACAATTATTTTTGCATGATGTGGAACTTATGGCAAAATTACGGTCCATGAAAGTTTTGTATTATTTCTTTTTCTTACATGTTACGTTAAAAGCAACGATGTCAAATGACATAAAGCATAATTTACCTATATATTTTGTTTTTTTTTGGGGAACAGTAAAGACGACACAGCCGTGAATCAACCGTAATGAAAAAGATTTCTGGAATCATTTACGGTGCAAAATAGCACTATAAACATGTTTTACATTTCAACTATAGAACAGATTGATCACCGTGAGAACCTTAATGTAATGTTTATAGAATAAATCAGCGATAAAACTAGGGCATTTTTGGGGTTCTGTAAACGTTTACAACACCATTATAGCATAATCATGAACTATAATTAGCACGCTCTAAAATGTTCTTGAACTTTTATAGAACTAAATTTTGTTACTTGGGGTAATGTGTGTGTGTATGTAAAGTAAAAACCACCAGTGACTTACCAGTGTAAATTATACTTTTTTCTTGTTCATTTTCATTCTTTGTGGGAGCTATTAAAGATTTCTAACCAATAATTACAACTTCCTTGTAAAAAAATACTTAAAGCCGTTAAACATTAAAACCACAATTTAGCACAGTAACACTAAATAGACATAGCAACACTTCGGACGCTGCTGCGGTCCGGTTCGAGTGTCGGGACGTCTTAGCTCCGATGCGATCAGACACTGAATTGTAATGCACCTGCCTTGTTATCTCTTCACCACCCTTGGTTGACTGGTAGAGAATGCCTAAGGCATTAAGTCCGCCTTTGTACGTTTGTGCATGTAGTATAAATAAATAAATTGTGAATGTCCTGCTGGCTGGGCTCAAAACATCACGACTCTGTAGAAGCGCGCCAAAAGTAGTGGTGGTAGATCACGTGTTCTCGATAATGGCGGGCCTCCGATTCGTCGTTCCATGTTCGTACTATTAACCGGATGCGACACGGCCATCCTGCGATGCACACGTCCTCGTGTGTTGTTCTTAGGGTTGCCAACCCTACTATATAATATAGTATCCTACTATATTAGAGGCCCGACTACTATATTTTTGAAAAAATGATATAGGCGAAACTACTATATTTGAAAGCCATCAAACTCTTAGCAATAATATTCGTTTCAAAATGTGTAAGCGTAAAACAAAACGTCAATACCTATTTTTAACGATTCTGGAATGTTAAGTTGACAGATGCGTTCAATAATTCACAAAATATTCTTCAAAAAAAAAATAAAGTCCCTACCTAATTTTTGGAACCTACTATATTTTTTTTCATCTTTTCGTTATCTACTATATTTTTATGGGTAAAAATTTTAGAACTACTATTATTTGACCGTCAAAGAGTTGGCAACCCTAGTTGTTCTTCTTCTTCCTGTCCTTGTCCTATATTACTTGGGATCGGCGCCACATGTTTTCTTCTTCCATTTCATCCTGTCCAACGTCATGCTTTCACTGACTGTCTCGTCTATTGTTAATCTGGAAAATACAAAATCTCGCCACAATATCTCCTCGTCCAATCCTGACTCATATGACTGATGAGATATTTAAAAGGCCCTACCTTTTAAAACCTGTCTTAATTAACAAGCAGTTTAAAATAACACTCAAACTAGAAACTAGACTCTTCTATGAACTTGAACTATCTAGTTTTGAGATTACCGAGACCAAGTACAACGATTCCAAATTCAATTACCTAATCAAAGTAAACAAAACCTCAGGTATCTCATTCATGGTCAACAACACACACTATTCCCCACGGGAATTTCGAGTCAACACTTGACTCTACGGTCTTTGCTTCTAGGCAAGACCCGACTATAACCACCCAGAGCTACAGCTTTCCCACGTACCCACGGCGGACTAAGTACTCATTGAGCAGATACCGCTTTCCAACGGGCTACGGCTACGATAGTCTGGTATAGTCTCCGACCCACTGAATCGACAACCTGCCGAGAACCTGTTTACACTATTTAAAGCGTTGCCAACGCATCATCAAATCTATTTCGTCTACAATGTAAAGGACAATGCCAGAAACTCTATAGAACTTTGCTCCATTCAATAAAAGTCATATGCAATATGTAGCATCTTACTGTTTATTTATTGCTGATAACTAAACATTAGTCTTAGTGACTGTAGAACTTGCGGTTTCCGTTTAAATCTAAAAACAATAATGACATTGATTATAGGTTAAATTGTATTTTAGGTAAAATGAGTTTGTATTTTGTGGGTAGGTATTTCGTAATCGGCAAGTTCTAAAGAAAAACAATTTACTATAGAAAGGTTCTATATTCATTACAATTATTTTCATTAATTTATTTTCTGTACATGGGTTACTTTTTCTGTACATGGGTGGGGCAGGATCTGGCATTGTCATTTGTACTTGGCCTTCGGGCATCTTCCGAACACGGTCATCCTACGGGACACGCGTCGTTGTAAACAATATTCATTCGCACAGTTTCACATAGCTCGGTCACTCCTGACCTAAACCGTAGAAATCAGCAGAATGGACTTCTAATTTATCAGAATTTAATTAAGTCAAAAATTGACAGAACTCTTTATTTTATTTGAACCAAATTATGAATCCTACTAGCAACCAATTTAATGACAAATTAAAATAAAATTAAAATCAGGAAATTCAAAGTACAACTGACTACACATTGATCGCACTATTCACAAATGACACTCAAATCAAATAAATCAACACATTTAAGCTCTGCATGTGATCACTGGCTATGCATAACCCAGTACCCTCCAGTTACTCATCTTTCATTCATGCGAACCCCCACGGGAACGCCGAGTCTCTCCTGGACTCTATGGTTTCCACTGAAACCCGACCTCCGCCAGAGTTGACTGCTTACCGCGTACTCACGGACTACCAAAGTAGTGTATAGACACTAAAGTAGTAGACACCGATTTCCATTGAGTTACGGGTTACGGCTACACGACAACCTCTGGTACGGTCCAATCATCATGCCAACTTAAATATTCTCCTCATTGTTACAACTACTACTTACCTCAACCTCAATTTCGTCAGTTATACTCTGATCTTCTGGCATTTTTTCACAACCTATCATGTGCGTACCTTTTAAATTATAGCGATCACCGTTAAGTACCTCATACGGTCCAATTAAAATAAGCTTCGACTTTGAGTTTGACTTTGACTTTGAGTACACCTTATTTTTATCCTATCTATTTCGCCCTTCGCACGAGATGAACCAGAAGTCGTGCAATTGAATCGGAAAATAACGGCAGTGAGAAACGATCCGGAACTGTTTTACTATTCAACTCCCCAAAGTCTATGCACATACGATATTACCAGTCTTGTTTAATGACTAAAAGCGCGGGACTAGCAAAAGCAGAACAGCTAGGTCTTATGACGTTTTCATAAATTATCACGATTTTCTGTCTTATGAAATATCAATGCAAATAAAATCATTTTTATGGAAGAGGTAACCATTACTCGAATTGCAAACATTTACCATGTTGTCCGTTGACTTAATAAACTCAGTTGCGATGGTACTAACTCGGAAACCGTTAGGTACCCACGATCTATCGACCTAATAAAATATCACTAAGTACGCTACGTAGGTATTCAGCAAACAAAACATGAAATAATATTTCGTCGCAAAATAATTAATTACTACCTGACAAAGCAATTGCAAAGTACTATTAACATTATTATTGAATACCCACTATTTTTTATTTATTTGTATCTGCAATCTGTATTGTGTACTTTAAGCAGATGTGATAAGTGACATTTTGGCAGTTGGAGTGTGCTCTCCAGCGAGAGCAACAAGATGTCTTTTCTTTTGAGACGTTTTTGGTACGTGCGTGTTGTCAATCCAGCGGCCAGTTAATTTGGATGTCCCTCCAGCCTTTTCAAGTATGTTTTGGTTATGGCCAAGATTTCCTCTTTCACCGAGTTCATCTGAAGTTGGTTGTGTATTTCCGCATTTGTAATAAACCAAGGCCCATTGTATATAGTTCTCAGAATCATATTTTGCATTCGCTGAATGATGGCAATATTAGAGTTGCTACAACTGCCCCAAAGCTGGTGCCGTACATCCAGGCAGGTTTTAGAATGGTTGTATATATAAGGAGTTTGTTGTCAATTGATAATTTACTGTTCCGTCCTAACAGCCAGTGTAGGTTTTTGTAGCGCAAGTGGCGCAAATTGAGCTCATCTCTCTTGGTCTTTATGTGCTGCCTTGTGCGGTCTTTAGGCGGCGATCGAGGTGTAGTCCTAAGTATCTCACACAATCTGTATGTGGTAGTAAGTTGTTATTTAGCTTTACTGGCGGACAATCGCCTCTGCGTAGCGTAAAAGTGACCTGTATCGACTTAGATGGACTGACCGCTATTCGCCACTTTTGGAGCCAGTCAGATATATTGTCTAGACCTTTTTGCAGCGTTCCTTCCCCCTTCCCTTCCCGCCCTTGGCCCGCCCGGTCACCCGACCTGGCTCCGCTTGACTTTTACGTGTGGGGTGGGGCCAAGGAAGATTATACGTATGTGGAAATAAACAGGAAACAAGAATTGAATGAGAGAATTAAAAAAAATTTTGAAACGATGAAACTGGAGATGAATTTAAAAATAACAACAACAGAAGTGTGAAGACGGGCCCGTGTTGGTGTTAAAGACCGAGGCGAACATTTGAACAAGAATAAGAAATGATTTTAATTATAATTATAATTTTCATTTAAATAATTTGTCTAAAAAAAATAATTTTCTCCCTCAATTTGGTTTGTAGGTCTTAATTTCAATAATTGTTGAGCTATCCGCGTATTTGATACCTCGAAAGAAAGAACAATAACCAGACATGTTTTTAAAAATGTTTGAACATAAAAAGCACCATCCGTGATTTTTTTTTCATGCCGTCTAATAACTACATTTCTGAAATCTTAAAAAATGTCTGACTTTAAATGTCTGTAATAAAATTGTCTTATCACACAGATCCTCTAGTTATGTTTTATTAGATTGTTTACTATGTTAACCAAATAAAATAAAAAATAAATTACATATCTTTCAAATTGGGCATTATTTGCAACTAACTGCAATATGTCATGTCATCAAAAATCATTAAACTTTTGTTAAAAAGAAATTAGTCACACTTCGGCTGAGACAAGTTCGGTTCAAATGGTTGTAAATAGTCTATACTAGCTCCGCTTTACGGCTTTGCATCGATCTACCAAACATCCTGTATATTTACAACATTTCCAAAAAATATGAAAATTCGACTAAGTTTACGGGGGTTTAAACTTATAACTTTTTGTATGAAAAGTTACAGCCTCACAATAGTTAGTATTTTAAGGTTTTTATGTAAAAAAAACTTTTGTGACATTAATTTCGGAAGTCGGTGGCAATACAAATCAACAAACAGGAACAAAGCCACCGACTTCCAAAACTAATGTCACACATGACATTAGTTAGTACTGTGCTAAAGTTATTTATCACTTTTAAGTTTCTGAAGGCGGTTCTCTTTTTAAAAAAAAAAAAAAATATATTTTCCACTTTTTAGTGCCTCAGTTAACAGCACAGTTCTCTTTCTCAGTTCTCTCAGTCTCAACACAGTTAAAACAGAGATTGAAAGTCCTCCAAAGAAAGAAACGAAAACGTCTTCTCGGTTTTTGTTGTTTCTTTCAAAAAGCGCTGAATACATTTCTGTTTGTTGTATACTAAAACCTTCTCCAGAATGTAACAAACACTTTTCTGAAAACCGCATCAAAATCGGTTCAGCCAAACGGGAGATAATCGCGCACAAAAATACATACAAACATACGGGTTGAGGACCTCTTTTTTTTTTTAAATCGGTTAAAAATGTTTTTAAGATAAGATCTCAAAGGCAGTCGGAGGTATCAACTTATAGTTGTTACGGCTAAAACCCGAAGTGCGACTACACCTAGTTTAACCGGCTAGAACTAGTTGTAACCGGTAGCAGTTGCTTAAACCTAGGTGTATCATACTTTTCTTCGGTTAGAACTAGGTATAGCCTTCATCATAGCGGCTAGAACAAGGTGCAGCCGGATACCTGTGGTTAAACTTAGGTGTATCGTATTTATCATCGGCTAGAACTAGCAGCAGTAAGTAGTTCAGCATGTACGTCAGAGATGGCGTTGTTTACAATTACTCCCGTGAGAATTTCGTGTGACGCTGTGCGCGCGCATGCGCGAATCGTAAAATTTCACTCTCATCATTTTTTCATAACGCGCCTAAAGAAGTATAACTTCAAAAATAGAAATCTTACTTACCTACTTAAGTTAGTGTACCTATATTAATGCCTCCGACTGCGTTTGTGAACACCCGTCAACCACGAATCCACGATCTTACAAAATAAAAAAAAATATCTTTTTCATCCCACCATCTCGGAAAGAGTATTTTTAATCTTCAATATCTGAGTGGAAAAGCCGTTTTTATTCTCTAGAGGATAAAGTAAATTTATCTTCAATATCTGAGTGGAAAAGCCGTTTTTATTCTCTAGAGGATAAAGTAAATTGAATTTAGAACATCGTGTGCACTAAGTTTGTGAATTAAAAAAAAACATTAAACCTATTTACTGCTACCTCTATGGTGCCGAATATATCATACAACTTTTTTTTAATTTGTTAAAAACTCAGACTTTGTAAACGTTTTTTTTTTGCATTTAGTCATTTCCTCGCTGAGGTGGAATGAAAAGTTACGTGTTGCACTCGAGTGCAAAGATTTTTCACCTCGTGCTCTTTTGATTCCCTCGCTAACGTTCAGGATTCTAATTTTGAATCACTCGCTGCGCTCGTGATTCAATTTTAGAATCCTTCGCTTGCTCGGTCATCAAAATTGAACACGCGGTTAAAAAGCAACTTTGCACTCTTGTATAACAAATAACTATTTAACTACTTTTATATATTTTATTTATATATACGTTTGAAAATTTTAAGTTAGCAATTTTTCACGCAGTCTAGTTTCTGGTTTTTTCAATTTTTTTTACAATAAGTATTTAATTAAGTAAGTAAGTACCTACTCATGTAGTTTTAAATAATAGGAAGAAGAAACACAGACAACTTAATTTTGTATATTTATCTAGTGGATACTTAAAAATGTTCCGTGTAACGTTTTCTTGCTGTTTGTTTTTTTCCTTGTTTGCATGTTTTGATTTGTCGGCTATAGGTAGCCAAAGAAAGAATTTTTATACATTTACTAGCTGACCCGACTGATGTTGCCCTGTCCCTATTTTCCTCTAATTTTCTCACCGTTCAAACCTTCCCTGAACTTCCACAAATATTTCAAGACCAAAATTAGCCAAATCAGCCCAGCCGTTTTTAAAGCTTTAGCGAGACTAACGAACACCGATTCAATTTGATTATACATATAGATATGGCTATCTCTATAACCGATCGTGGCGCTCTAAAGGTTAAAATGGGGAGAAGAAATTATTTACCATTTTGAAAATAATTTCATAATTATCATAAGTAGACCAGGTATGTTCATCCAGTATGTACACACGGCTACACATCAAGGTATACATTTCCAGTTAATGCAGATCTCGCATTGTATAGGATTTCTGTACAATGCGAGGTCAGCTTATACTGGAAATGTATACCTTGATGTGTAGCCGTGTGTACAGCTGTGACGAGCATGAACATTCTGAATCGCTTTAGAACGATGTTCATGCTCGTGACTTTTTTTTTACTAAGTATTACCTACCTAATTTCTCCGGTAGATACCTATCGTGGAATCATACATACACCTATAAACTCACCTCCCCAGATCCGGAACAACTATCTGTAGGCCATACAAATATTTGTTCCATGCGGGAATCGAACTCCCGGCACGTAACGCAGCAGCGCTAACTGTGTTGTCTTTCAAAGTCAAAGTCAAGTCATTTATTTCAATTAGACCATTAAAAGGCACTTTTGAACGTCAAATGAGAAAAAAAAAATTGATTCTAGGAAGGTAGTTTTGTATGGAGAAGAATGGGCAAGAAACTCCATACTTACTCTTATAAAAACGATGTTAACAATATTTGCATTTACAGGAATTATATAATTATACGTGAATACGATGTACCTTGCATAAAAACACTAGGTATTTGAAAGTGTGTACAAAGTATCACAGATTAAGGAATGACAGACTAAGTTATAGTACATAGATACAGTGTTCACATATTATTACAAATGTTGAAACAGTAGACGACCACTCCTTATATTAACAAACAATGAATCAGTATGTGAGCCTGAGCAGTGTATAAAAAAGAGTTAAATATATGTATGTACCTACATATTTATACTAAGTATGAAATTAGGTATTTTAAATTAGCAATCGGTTCGATTTTGTCTAGACTGTCGATCGTCCTATGGAGCTAGACCAGCATGTTTCCAAGCATTCTTATCTTTAGTAGATACGTTGGTATCTAGGTACCTATAGGTACAAAATCTAGGTATTATAGCGTACCTACCTACTGGTACATATTTAGTGAAATGCGTGTGTTCTTTACCTACTCAAAGAATGTTAATTATTTTAAATACTTATAACAGGCTGTGACGGCACCTCCAGATCCATCAAACAATGGTACAACCGAGACACCGAAAATTACAAGAGCAGAGTTCCTTAAAATACTTGACCGTAATCTTAAAGGACTGAGTCGACTTCGCAATTTAGAGTGGCGGGAAGCAAAGAAGGTAACCTTTTTTATAACATGTTCTAACTAATGTACCTATCTACTTAACGGACAGGTAAGTACCAAAATACTTAATCATAATAATTATAGTGGTCCGGTGGTAAAAATAAATAAATAAATACATTTTTGGTATAAAAAAAACACTGTACCTATATGGTAGGTGGCGTGCAATATGACTCACGCAAGTACAGGGGTCGTGAGCACAGTAAAGATATCCGTTTTTAATAATGTAACTTTTGATAGCCTCACGACACAGTAAATAGATATCTTTACTGTGTCGTGAGGCTATCAAAAGTTACATTATTAAAAACGTGTATTTGTAAAAGAAGTTAGAACTTTGACCTTTAATATCTCCAATCCCTCCCCCACCGTCCGCTCACCCCCAGCCACGGACACTAAAAGTGGTTTCACACCGGAGGCGAGGCCAGGCGTAGATGGGATGGGCGAGAATTGAAATCACGCTTAGTAAAGGCATGTTGCCAGCGGCAGAGGTACCTAACTGAAGCCGTCGTCATGCGTCAGCGGCAGCCGTCGACGAGTCAGCGGCAGTCGGTGACGCGTCGACGGCAGCCATCGACATGCAAACTTCAAAGATCAACGGCCACCGTCGTCGTTTGAAGTGGCATGTCGACGGCTGCAGTTACCTCTGCCGTTGGCAACATGTCGCTCGTGTGTAAGAGCCCTAAGTAAGCGTGATTTCAATTTCCTTAAACACTGCCCATCGTTATACCGCGCCGCGCCCCGTCCCACAGTGTCCGGCGTAGAACAAGCCAGCTGGACAAAAGTCAGTATCAAATTTCCGGAAATAGGTACTTTCTACCTGTCAACAACACCCCTAAACCACATTCCATACTAATGAGTCATCGTTTATCAAAGTAAGCTAACGAGGTAATTGCAATTAAAGAAATAGTTCAGTTGCATTTTCGCGACACTTTCACTAACATCTCATGGTGGCAGTTCTTAATTTTGTGGAAAGTTTTTTGATGGATATTACTTCTGAAAGTATGTATAATATTGTTTTCTTATTAGAATCTTTTAATCTGTCATAAACATTTATAAAGTGGATTATCTTTGAACACACAATAAAAAACATTTTTTTTATTTGTTTTCGAACTTATCAGGCTTGGAATTGGAAAAAGCCATGTATCCTCTTGTATCCACTCTGAGTTTTTGATATGTTTTAGCTGCATGGCTGTAGATGATTATGACATATATTTTATGTAGCACACTTGAGTACAACCATTTTTTTTCTTTTTTTGCAGAAAAGCTTTATCAGTAAAATAAGAGTTTTTCGAAGAGTGGCTTAAGACGAAAGAAATGATCGTCTCTTTGAATTTATTTTATCTAAGTTTGATTTCTCTGATATCACTGAAGAATGACAGAGAGAAACTATGATGAAATTAGACAGTATTTCTTCGTTTCCTTAATCAGAATAAGTTGTGGCTGGAAGGCTTAATATGTTAGGACATTTGTAGCGATGAGGATATTTTTTTTCTTGAGATATATTCGTGTAATAAATATATATATAGGAATCCTATGCATTTTCTTTAAAAAAATAGTAGGTACGGTCAGCAACAAAAGTAGATTAAATTAACACTTTTACATTTTCATATCCTCTAAAAAGACACAGAAAATAATACGATTCAAGTAATACTATACAGTATTACAGGTCATAGTCAAGAGTTTATTTCATCTTAATTTTCTGTCCTGTCCGTCTTTCCTTCTGCTCAAGAATTATGATTTAAAAATCTGAAGTGTTAATCGACTTTCGTTGCTGACTGTACTATATAATTAACTAATTTATAGATATAGTTCCAAAACCATGAAAACATATTTTTGTCCACCTGGGTTGTTCTACGCCGAACACGTCTGTGCGTCCCGCGATAGCCCGCGCTGGCCGGTGCGAGATTTGTTTCCGTCCTATTCTTAGAGCCATAAACTTCATTATTAGACAGCACATATTATAGACCTTTTACATCAAAGATAGGCAGGGCGTGGATAGAAATACATATTATTGTCATACAAATTTCAATTCTCGCCCATCCTATCAACGCCTTGCCTCGCTGGTGTAAAACCACCTTTAGTAGGCTATGTTTATCATAACACCCCAAGTCCTCAAGGATTTAACTGTAGCTACTCAACCAATAAGTTTTTTATTGGTCTGAGTGTAGCTATACCAATTTTCAAGACTTCACGAATGATTTCATGATGTAACAGATTATTATTATTATTTATCTTGATACCGTCGATTGCTAATAAAATTAACCTTGATTTGTACAAAAATAACAAGCCCGAGCCCGTTAAGCGAAGCTAATTTATTGCATACCTACCAATTATTTTTTATTTTTTTTAGGATTCCGCAGCGAATATGAGAATATACAAGGACGAATTATTTCGAGGAAAGAAAGCGAGAAGCACAAGATAGCATAGCGTATTAATTAAGTATCTACCTATTTAACTCTAAGCATGGGAATAATAAATTGAGGATACTTTTTTGTAAAGCTTATTAAGACTATAATTTAATACTTCTGGGTACTACGTATTACTGCAGGTAGGTATGTATGTACTATGTCGGTATGTTTGGTTTTTAACTTAAAATAATTTAAATATGCTGGCAAGTCTACCTTCGTACCCACAGACATAATAATGTACCTAATGCATATGTTACCGGTAATCTGTATAATCCGGTATTCTATAGGTACAATACCTAGGCAATGTATAGAATAGGTACCAAACGGGTACCTAGGTAATGTATGAAATATTATTTACTAGCTTTTGCCCGCGACTTCGTTCGCGTGAATGTCGGTTATCGCGGATACAGACGGATGAAAAAGTAGCCTATGTCCTTCCCCAGACTTCAAGCTATTTGCATGCTAAATTTTATTACAATCGGTTTAGCCGTTTCGTTGTGAAAGCGTAACAGACAGAGTTACTTTCGCATTTATAATATTACTAGCTGACCCGACAGACGTTGTCCTGTCCCGATCTACCTACTTACCTGCCTATTTACTACACCTACCCTACACCTACCCTACACCTACCCTACACCTACCCTACCCTACACCTACCCTACACCTACCCTACACCTACCCTACACCTACCCTACACCTACCCTACACCTACCCTACACCTACCCTACACCTACCCTACACCTACCCTACACCTACCCTACACCTACCCTACACCTACCCTACACCTACCCTACACCTACCCTACACCTACCCTACACCTACCCTACACCTACCCTACACCTACCCTACACCTACCCTACACCTACCCTACACCTACCCTACACCTACCCTACACCTACCCTACACCTACCCTACACCTACCCTACACCTACCCTACACCTACCCTACACCTACCCTACACCTACCCTACACCTACCCTACACCTACCCTACACCTACCCTACACCTACCCTACACCTACCCTACACCTACCCTACACCTACCCTACACCTACCCTACACCTACCCTACACCTACCCTACACCTACCCTACACCTACCCTACACCTACCCTACACCTACCCTACACCTACCCTACACCTACCCTACACCTACCCTACACCTACCCTACACCTACCCTACACCTACCCTACACCTACCCTACACCTACCCTACACCTACCCTACACCTACCCTACACCTACCCTACACCTACCCTACACCTACCCTACACCTACCCTACACCTACCCTACACCTACCCTACACCTACCCTACACCTACCCTACACCTACCCTACACCTACCCTACACCTACCCTACACCTACCCTACACCTACCCTACACCTACCCTACACCTACCCTACACCTACCCTACACCTACCCTACACCTACCCTACACCTACCCTACACCTACCCTACACCTACCCTACACCTACCCTACACCTACCCTACACCTACCCTACACCTACCCTACACCTACCCTACACCTACCCTACACCTACCCTACACCTACCCTACACCTACCCTACACCTACCCTACACCTACCCTACACCTACCCTACACCTACCCTACACCTACCCTACACCTACCCTACACCTACCCTACACCTACCCTACACCTACCCTACACCTACCCTACACCTACCCTACACCTACCCTACACCTACCCTACAAAAGTTTTTTTTTTTTTTTTTCTCTCCGTAAGAACCATCTTCGTACTTCAAGGAATATTATAAAAAAAGAATTATCCAATTTGGTCAAGCGGTTCGCAAGTTATGCGCTTATCAACACATTTAGCGATTCATTTTTATATATAAGATTAGTAGACTACCTATGGATATGGATTTAATGCAACCGATAGAAAACCGACAGGCCTGCAACTCGGCGTCGATGCTCAAGACTTTGGAGCTTCGACTCGACGAGCCTATCATTGCCAATGATCCTCTTGGCTCGTTTCTCAATTGATTGACTCTAGGCACAGTATAAAGATATGAACAGTATGGAAACTAGGCCTATTGGTTGAAATAATTACCTACGCTTCATTGAAGCGTTAAGGTTGTCACTCTTGATGTCTGTAAAATTGATGTGTTTTATTGTAACAAACTTTTTCACGCGTTCAGCGGTTAGAATTTGGCTGGTTATCTTACCCTCCTTCTGGTCAAAATGTAAATCCAAGATAATTTATTTGTCATGGGTGTCATTTTCGTAGTTTTCGACGGTGCTAAAGCCAATATTGAGGTCAAAATGTAAATCCAAGATGGCGTCTTCAAAATTTTCAAAGAATCATGCCCACTTTCCATACATTGATTGACCTGTCACTTGATTCTTTTTACAGGTCGCGTCTAGTTACAACTAGTGTTGTATAAAAACAATTATTGTTTATAATAACACAATATCTTATCATCTTTTTATTTAGAGGCCAGGGAAAAATGCTATTATGCAAATAAGTTTTTGGGGTTAAACAGCTGTCAGATGAAAGTTGACTGCTCTTAAAATCTCAGAACTATACGATACCAATTAAAATTAATTTATTTCTTAATCTCTGAGAGAGTTACAAGTTACAATCACTCAAAAATAAATCTTTCTTCAATGTAATAGCATCATCAATCGTAATATCCTCCGATGCTATGTCATTTCACGTGTGATGTTATGCCATCCTTGTTTTCTACACGTTTACGTATAGTTCATTACAGTATCGGTCAAAATCTGTCGTCAAAGTGGACCAGATTACAAAATCGGCGTGACAGACGTTGCTTTTAGCCAACGAACTATAAGTCAGACAGACAAGGGAAAGAGTTAATAATAATACCAGCCTATTACTGTCACACTGCTGGGCAGACCTCTTCTCATAAGAGAAGACATGAGCATTAATCACAACGTTTGGTCAAGACGGTATACATTGGTACACATCGGTACTTGCCCGGATTGAACTCAGCTTCGTGCATGAGAGGTGAGGTGTTAATCTCTGGGCCATCACGACATAAACATAAATAGATAACGAAAAGAGCTGCCTACCTACATGTTTTTGGGAAAGACAATGAAATTAAATTAAAAATAGGATTTGATTAATTATTATTTATTCAATCTCGCACAATCACGTGAACTAAAAATACCGCTAGAGCCACAGTGCGACGGCCTACAGTGCATTTACAGCAATACTCCATAATGCCTTCTCGTACATTAATACCATTTGCTATCAAAATGTACACATAGTACTGACATCTTGAGATATTATGTCTTGATGTTATTTTCGATTTTTCTGGAACATGGACTGGATCAACAGACTATTCCACTTTTTGTTATAGTTTCACCATAAAGAGTCTCATCACTGTCTAAGTCTCTTCTCTTATCCTGTTGCTGTTGAAAGAGTTTCTTTTAAATGGCAACCAACAGGCATTGCATAGACAGTGAAATTGTGATATCTGTCAACAAAAAAACAACATATTTATAATAAATGCAGTGACATACCTAGTAAAGTATAGGACTAGAACGTGATATTTAAAGAAAAGAGTGCATGAAATGATTTTAATTATTTAAATACAAACCTGACGAGGTGCTAAATTAGTTCGAATAAGTTAATCATCCATAGCATGAGGCTCGATGAGTTTGCTCGGAGAATGTGGTGTGCTCTTTGACGATTGAGCAATGATCGTCCACAAACGGGGCATACTTGAACATGACTACCGTGAGATGAACCGGCAGATGGATCACACCCATTGTTTCCATAAATCTGAGTATTAATAGTCTGCATGGATATGTCAAAACATGCTTTACAAATGTAACCTTCTGCCTTTATCTGCAAAACAAATCAATTGTGAGATTTTGATTTCTACAATAGTTTGTTTTTGTCTATTAAGACAAAACATGTAAAAATATACTTGTTGCTTACAACAGCTGTCTAAAAGAACACTTTAGCTAAACATGGGGAAAATCTACATGTACTACATCACATTCGGTCAGTGGGTCATCTTAGAGGCATCCCCTATTTCTAGTAGTACTAGTTATGTTTACTTGTTCTATTTTTCATGTACCTAATTTAAAAAAAATCTATTTTACCACTTCTGTATATAAATCCTTTTTTATAAAACAATCATGTTGGATTACTAAATGGTTAGGTTACTTGATTGTTATTATACTTACTCTTACTGGAGATATCCAAGTGCTAATTAGCGAGATGACTCTGCTATCAAGCTGAAGGGCCCGATAATGCCAAAGCGTATTATATTAACACACACATATATATATGTTGCAGTTTATACCGTAGTACTATTGAGTATTCTGTGGTTTATTAAATACAAAACAATCTCGTAGACGACTCTATAGCGCTTTCCAAGAAGAGCGATAACGTCTTAGATCCCAATTAAAACGCACTAATCGGTATCCGTATGACACTGGCCAAAGTAATCATCGACAGTAGATATCGTGAGTCCGTGGGCAATGCAAAAGATTTAAGGGTATCAGAAAATTCAAACTAGCACAGCACAGTACAATAATTATTTATCAAGAACGAATAACTGCAAAAACGCAAAACGTCAAACAAATGACATGACAGCCGGTCACTCCACAGAAGTTCATTTTACGCGTAACCTTTCAAATGTACACTTTCTTTTCTTCCCACATCTCATTATAAAAAAATAAAGAAATCATAGGTACTGATAAATTAATTAGTAGAGTAAAATAAATATATCTATCTGTTATTTTGAACATTCTTTAACCACATGACGAACGAACCAGTTTTTCGTATTCTGTGAAATGGAACGTCGGTAAAACACGTTCCGTTTGCAAGTCTATAAAACTAAACGGAACGTGTTTTACATACGTTCCGTTTCCAAAAATCTACTGAGAATGATAAACATAATAATATTGTTTTTTTCCTGGATTTATTTGAAAATTCAACTAAGCAATACGAAATAAGCAAAAACAAAGCATTTTTTTAAGATAATTTACATCACTAGACGTGTTAGAAAATTTTCAGGTCAAAGCTGGACATGATTCTTTTAGTCATGGGTATCGTTTTCATAGTTTTCGTGGGTGCCAAAACCGATAGTGAGGTCAAAATCTGAATCAAAGATGGCGGCTGTAATTTTTTTTAATGTATCTGTCATGATTATCATTTTCGTAGTTTTCGAGGGTGCTAAAGCCAATAGTGAGGTCAAAATATAAATCTAAGATGGCGGCTACAAAAAATTTTAAATTTTTAGTCATGGGTATCGTTTTCATAGTTTTCGTGGGTCCAAAACCGATAGTGAGGTCAAAATCTGAATCCAAGATGGCGACTGTCATTTTTTTTAATTTATTTGTCATGGGTGTCATTTTCGTCGTTTTCGAGGGTGCTAAAGTCAATAGTGAGGTCAAAATGTAAATCCAAGTTGGGGCTTCCCTCGAAATTTAGCGAGATCTTTTTTTGTAAACAACACATTAATATGTAGAACTATCGAAAATAAGCAAAAGAAAACTTTTCTTTTTTATAATATGTTTTTGCCTTCAAAACGTACTGAAGGTTTAATATTTTTTTGCCTATTTAATATTTTTGTGCCTATTTAAATTTGTTAGCCTATTATCGATAGTTTTACTTATTAATGTGTTGCTTACAGAAAAAGATCTCGTTAATACTTACTTTTTTCGACAGATAATCAAAACTTATTTTTACGCGATACCGCACGACTGTTCCTGAAATATAAACCAAGGTATTTTTTGTATATTTTTTTCATGTTCGATAAATTCAAATCTAGGTATTACAAAAAACTTCAGACCTCTGCGATGCTTTTTCGGCGAGATATCAGCGATAACGTGTTTTCCACCGTTTCAATGGCACGGCCATGGGGTTTTAGTCTTACAGCTCCTAAAATATTAACCTAGGTATTTTTTTAGGCAGCGTGTTGCGGGTTCGATTCCCCCCCAGGGTAAACAAGCACTTGTGTTTGCCTTGTGTCTGGGTGTTGTTTATCTATATATGTATGTATTTACAAAAAAAAAATGTATTTGTGTATGTATATCAGCTGTCTGACACCCATAGTACAGGGTCTCCCTAGTTTGGGGTCAGATGGCCGTGTGTGAAAATGTCCCCAAATATTATTATTATTATTATTATTTTTGTATATTTTTTCCATTTTCGACAAATTCAAATCTAGATTTTACAATGAATTTCAGACGTCTGCGATGCATTATCAGCGTGATATCGGCGCTAGCGTGTTATTCACCGTTTCAATGGCGCGGCCATGGGTTTTTTGTCTTGCAGCTCCTAAAATATAAACCTTGTATTTTTTTTACATATTCAATCTGTTATTTACCTGAATTTCAGGTCTCTGCTATGCTTAGTTTTAAAGATCTCCGTGGCCGCGCGGTTCTCCGCGTTTCAATGGCGTGGCCACGTTCAAACCCTTATAACTTTTTAACCATAACTTCGACAAATTTATGGTTTTGGGAATCAGCTTTTACAAAATATTACATAATCTTGGAATAGTTTTTTTTTTCGAAATATCGCCGTGGCCGCGCGGTCGAAACGCACACACGATTACTTTGAGATGTTTGGGGGTGTTAGCTAAATTCGATACTGAAAATCCTTTAAGAAATTCACTACTTATCATTTTTTTATTGGGAACCTTACAAAATGAACCAATTTGTAATACCTACTCAAATAAACTTTAAAATTAAATGCGGTTGAGTTTTTATGGGAATTTCTTCGTCCCACGATTTTACCCAAGCAGCAAAATTATCCTATACTTAGTGCAGATGTTATAGGCCTCCAACACTTATAATATTCTCTTAACGGTTCTAGTATTTGCTGCCACGCTTATAATAGCAAGCATGGAGTGAGTTGGGTCTTATAGTATATCTAATCTTATACATTAGCTTATAACTACTTATAGGTCGAAATTAAGGGTGCAGTATAAGCTTGGGTGACCTATAAAAGTATCGCGAGGGTGTAAATGCACTCAAGAGTAAATAAACTGGTAAGCTATACTTACAACTGCTAACAAGAAGCATTATAGAACTACTATAAGTAAAGTACGCCAATAAAAGTGATAAACAGAACTAAATATACTGGAAACTACTTGTATTTATTACTTGGTTTTATAAGGGTTTATAAATTCACTTTTCAGAACAATTATAAGTAAAACGGAGCGGTTTTATAGTGGTATAAACCAATATTATTATAATCTTAAGAGGATTATAAAGGTTTAATATAATGTGTGCGTTTCGACCGCGCGGCCACGGCGATATTTCGAAAAAAAAACTTTTCCAAGATTATGTAAAATTTTGTAAAAGTTGATTCCCAAAACCATAAATTTGTCGAAGATATGGTTAAAAAGTTATAAGGGTTTGAACGTGGCCGCGCCATTGAAACGCGGAGAACCGCGCGGCCACGGAGATCTTTAAAACTAAGCGTAGCAGAGACCTAAAATTCAGGTAAATAACAGATTGAATTTGTAAAAAAAATGTAAAAATACAGAAAAAAATCCTAGGTTTATATTTTAGGAGCTGCAAGACAAAAACCCCATGGCCGCGCCATTGAAACGGTGAATAACACTCTAGCGCCGATATCACGCTGAAAATGCATCGCAGACGTCTGAAATTCATTGTAAAATCTAGATTTGAATTTGTCGAAAATGTAAAAAATATGCAAATAATACCTAGGTTTAGATTTTAGGAGCTGTAACACTAAAACCCCATGGCCGCGCCATTGAAACGGTGGAAAACACGTTATCGCTGATATCTCGCTGAAAAAGCATCGCAGAGGTCTGAAGTTTTTTGTAATACCTTGATTTGAATTTGTCGAAAATGTAAAAAATATACAAAAAATAACTAGGTTTATATTTCAGGAGCAGTAGTGCGGTATCGTGTAAAAATAAGTTTTGATTATCTATCGAAGAAAGTAAGTATTAGTGAGTTTTTTTTTATAAACAACACCTATTAATATGTAGAACTACCGATAATATGCAAAACATATTTTTTATTCATAATACAAAGCCTTGCAATGTGTTTTGAATATTTCGATAGAGTGACCATGCCTTGTTGTTTACAGAAAACTTTCCACCTGTTGTAATAGAAATCATGTCCCAAGGATTCTAAATTGAATTAAAATGAAACGAAGAGACACAAAAACATAATAATATATCTTATTTCTTTAAAAATCACATAAATCACAGATTGTTTACTTACACTAAGATATAAACTTCTATTAAAATCACAAATCACAGATTGCTTACTTACACTAAGATAAATATTTTTTATTCATTAAGGGGACAATTGTCGAAATCATGCAAAAAAAATTACATTTCACACAAACCAAAACTATAAAATGAGGTAACCACCTCGTATAAAACGTCAATATTTTTGAGATTTCCACCAAGAAATCGAGGGTCAAGAAAAAAAGTGGTTGCATATTCCCACTTAGCGAGCTTATTCCCAATGTAAAGTAAAGTAGGTATAATATTACCCTGATTTTTAATATCTTAATCATCATCTATTAGAAATCTCAAAAATATTGACGTTTTATACGAGGTGGTTACCTCATTTTATAGTTTTGGTTTGTGTGAAATGTAATTTTTTTTTTGCATGATTTCGACAATTGTCCCCTTAATGAATAAAAAATATTTATCTTAGTGTAAGTAAACAATCTGTGATTTGTGATTTTAATAGAAGTTTATATCTTAGTGTAAGTAAACAATCTGTGATTTATGTGATTTTTAAAGAAATAAGATGTATTATTATGTCTTTGTGTCTCTTCGTTTCATTTTAATTCAATTTAGAATCCTTGGGACATGATGTCTATTACAACAGGTGGAAAGTTTTCCGTAAACAACAAGGCATGGTCACTCTATCGAAATATTCAAAACACATTGCAAGGCTTTGTATTATGAATAAAAAATATGTTTTGCATATTATCGATAGTTCTACATATTAATAGGTGTTGTTTATAAAAAAAAACTCACTAATACTTACTTTCTTCGATAGATAATCAAAACTTATTTTTACACGATACCGCACTACTGCTCCTGAAATATAAACCTAGGTATTTTTTGTATATTTTTTACATTTTCTACAAATTCAAATCAAGGTATTACAAAAAACTTCAGACCTCTGCGATGCTTTTTCAGCGAGATATCAGCGATAACGTGTTTTCCACCGTTTCAATGGCGCGGCCATGGGGTTTTAGTCTTACAGCTCCTAAAATCTAAACCTGGGTATTTTTTGTATATTTTTTACATTTTCGACAAATTCAAATCTAGATTTTACTATGAATTTCAGACGTCTGCGATGCATTTTCAGCGTGATATCGGCGCTAGAGTGTTATTCACCGTTTCAATGGCGCGGCCATGGGGTTTTTGTCTTGCAGCTCCTAAAATATAAACCTAGGATTTTTTTCTGTATTTTTAAATTTTTTTTACAAATTCAATCTGTTATTTACCTGAATTTTAGGTCTCTGCTACGCTTAGTTTTAAAGATCTCCGTGGCCGCGCGGTTCTCCGCGTTTCAATGGCGCGGCCACGTTCAAACCCTTATAACTTTTTAACCATATCTTCGACAAATTTATGGTTTTGGGAATCAACTTTTACAAAATTTTACATAATATTGGAAAAGTTTTTTTTTCGAAATATCGCCGTGGCCGCGCGGTCGAAACGCACACAATATAATTTACTTAGTATCCAAAACTATATCCGTGGTGTCCTGTACAAGAATACATTGGTCTTGCAAATGCTGTTATAGTCTCGGTACGGACATTTTGATTTTGTTGTGTCGTATTCGTTGCCGACGTGATGTTCTATTTTCTACTATTTAAAAAATGGATCTTTATAAATGGAAACGGCTAAAAAGTAGTGGTTATTACAAACGAAAAGTTCAGATAAGTCGTCGGATTCTATCTTTGTATCTGGCGAAGAACGAATCGTAGAAATAAGAGAAGGTTCCGTATAAAATAGTTACCTACTGTGAAAAGATAAACGGGCATTTTGTTCGGACCTGTGACCCACTAGGGACCACTAACGAAACGAGTTCCCACTTCCGATTGTTAAAGACCATGAATACTAACTACCCAATGAGATGAGTTGCATTCCTCAAAACGATGGGAATTTTTTTTTATCAAACAAGAATTAATGTAAATGTAGGTAACGAATTTTCGTCTAACCATATCCTTTTAAATATATAATGCGCTTAAAAAATGCACAATGATCTTCCTGAAAATGGTTACCTATCTACATTAATTTTAGATTGTTAAGTGGATAATCAGAAATAAAACACTTTATTTTCACATTTTATTCAATATAATCAATATCAATCGTAACATCGTCTAAAAACCTTGCTGGTGCATCTATTCCTTCGTGTGCGTTTCGACAGCGCGGCCACGGCGATATGTCGAAAAAAAACTTTTCCAAGATTATGTAAAATTTTGTAAAAGTTGATTACCAAAACCATAGGAGTTGTTTCAAAATGTATGGAGCCTGGGCCCAGTCCTTGTACACCATACTTAAAAACAGGAAAACACATTTTAAATAGTTCTCAACTGTCCAATTACTTTAAAATGGCTTTGTGAGCAGGTAAAACACAAGAAATTGCACTTGCAATTGCAACACACAACAAAAAAACAGTCATGGCGGTAAGCTGTCATTTTGATTGATTAATGACGTTTGACATTTATATTTCGGTTTTTCTGCGTCGATTTGTCAATAGCCAGTTAAACAGATGAAAAATAACGGTGTTAAATTCAACAAACAAAACGAGGTTGTTAAAAAGAGCTCCAAAAACTAGAAACAAAATGAGACGAAAGTGACAGAAGTGACACTGTTGTGACACTGACAGCTGACAGTTCTCTTTCTATGATCGATCTATAGTTTATAGAGTAGCTAAATCTGAGTGACGCCATGTTGAAAATCCATAAAAATAATGATTTATTATCAATTTACTACCACAACAGTATACATTTACATGAATTATCTGTATTTTTCCCGGATTCTACGGAATTTTCTCTTTTTTTTTGAAGTGGTGTACATAGACTGGGCCCAAAATGAAACATGTCCTTTGTCGAAGATATGGTTAAAAAGTTAGAAGGGTTTGAGAAACGGGTTTGAGGCCGCGCGGTTCTCCGCGTTTCAATGGCGCGGCCACGTTCAAACCCTTCTAACTTTTTAGCCATATCTTCGACAAATTTATGGTTTTGGGAATCAACTTTTACAAAATTTTACATAATCAAAGGAAAAGTTTTTTTTTTCAAAATATCGCCGTGGCCACGCGGTCGAAACGCACACATTCCTTCCTGATGTCTTGCCCACGATAAAAAGTACACCACACTCGCGACAAGCGCGCAGTTTCCAACAGTACGGCGCGGCGGTCTTGTATACAGGAACATGAATGGTTTCGAATACTTTGTCTTCCATTTAGAGTGGGATCAATCAAAATATATATCGTCGTGTGGAGAAGTGTCGTGGCCGTCTTGCAAGACTTTTTGAAACTTTATAGTTACAACCACGACATTTGTGAGACAACAAGAAATTTTCACGAAGAGTTTCGTTCCAAGGCCACCTTAAGGTTTTAAAAGCTCAAAAATCCCTTTTGGTCGTAAAGAGATCGACGTCCAGAAATATTAAATCAATGCTGACCTAACCTAAACAAAAAACATTAAAATAAGACATAGGTACCTAATAGCAATATAAAATAACAGTCCAGGTACAGAGATATTTACGGAACTCTAATTACAGACAACATGGCCAAGCAATGGTTCTCTTATTTACCATTTTTAAACAAAGTACGCTTAAAGCGGTTTGTTAATGTATTTGGAAAAACCTACTTTGTCAAGATGGCGACTTTTCGTTGTATGTCTTACTGAAACCAATATTATTTTAAAATTCAACTTAATGAAAACGCTAATTTCAAGGGGCGTGTAAAAATTTTCATAAAAAACTTATTATACTTCACAGAAAATATACGTGCGCCATGCAGATTCAAACATATTATACTTACATCTTGACTTATTGTTAACACTCTACTCATAAGTAATATTAAAGATAATATTTCATTCATTCATTCATTCATTCATTTATAATAAGAAATGGATGAATATGTTACCTTTATCACTATTCATTTTTACAAATGTGAGCAGCAACATTCACCAATTCACAACACTTGGTATGAGCTTGTAAGAGATTTGTTATTGTCGTGTTTGGTTCCATTAAGCACTGATAGTTAGCTTTGTGGTAGCAAATAGTTTTACGTAGTCCAACTATAAGGTCGTTATTGGGCAAAGACGTGTTCACCAAGTCTACTAAAGATATTTAATCAGGCAAAATACGCCTATAATTTGGGCCCTTTTCCGTGGTTATAATTGCTTACTATTCCGTTATAATCCTAATAAAATGTTGGTTCCAGAACCATTACTAGACTACATTTTGCTGCTTGGGTATTTTTTAGTCTGATCAATGCCCAAGATAGATGAGGAGTGGGGTATCTAAACTCTCTGATCCGACATTCACTCACTGTTCTAGGTACTTGTAAAGCCCTTTTATTTGATACCTACCCATTCCCCATATTAAGGTGATTAAAACAATTAATATTAAATGCGCAATTGAGTACCAGCGGCCACCTTAGATTTGGATTTTTTATAGTGTGCTGTAGGTATATTACCTACTAGTCAAGCCCTTTCAATTGTTCGTACCCATAATATGGCATAATTATGACAATCCTGACTAATGTTGAGAAAAATATGTAATGAGTCATTTTGATGGCCATCTTAGGTTTACAATATTAATGTATGTACCTATATTGAATTGTCATCAGACCTAAAGGTGTGTATAAAAACTCAGATCCATCCATCTGTCAACAGGAAAGGCGTAAAAATTCAATTCTTCTGACCCACAAAGCCACAAAACAAACATACAGGTACATGGTACATATCAATGTAACCAAATACGAACACATTAATTCGTTTCAGAGTGTACACATTACCTAATGTGTACACTCTGAATTTTAGCCGTGTAGGTACATCAATTTATATTTGCCGTTATTGGAACATAAATCTGGCATAGGTACATCATGTTTAAGTACTAGTACTTATTTGTAACAAACAATGACGACATCATCAATGGATACATATTTTTATAACTTTCAAATGTATACATCTTTTTGTAGTCGACTGTAGTAGGTACGACAAACACAAAGGGAATTGTTTGTTTGTAGTTGCTGAGGTTGCGTCTTAGAGACGTGCGCGTGCGTGTTCATATTCACCGGAGGCACAGCCGGAGGCAAAGAGTATAATAATAATATGGGAGGCCGGAGGACAGCGAGCCGTGCGGCCGTCGTCACGTCGCGTTGCGTCGTTATTGTTGTCAACCGACTTAAAAAAAGAAGGAGGTTCTCAATTCGACACGTATATACAAGGTGTAACATTAAACACGCAAAACCTTAGACACCCCAAATGATTTTTAATAGACGACACGGTTGGCGCAGTGGCTGAGCGATCGACTGCTACGGAGTGTGTTGCGGGTTCGATTCCCGCCCAGGGTAAATATTTGTGTGATGAGCACTTGTGTTTGTGTCTGGGTGTTGTTTATCTATATATGTATGTATTTACAAAAAAAAAATGTATTTGTGTATGTATATCAGCTGTCTGACACCCATAGTACAGGGTCTCCCTAGTTTGGGGTCAGATGGCTGTCTGACACCCATAGTACAGGGTCTCCCTAGTTTGGGGTCAGATGGCCGTGTGTGAAAATGTCCCCACATATTATTATATATATACATATAATTTTGAGAAAAATTTTTTTAAGGTTTTATGTGCTGTTTTAGTTTTACCAAAACTCGTATTTGCATTGAAATAAGAACTAAGTATTATTATCACGCGTGTGAGAAAATTTAAATTGGACGACAACCATTTGTGTTTGTTTACCTATTTTGGCAGGTTTGCGCACGTGATGGCTTGACTTGGGAATAAATAGACACTGAAAAATGTGACCTATATATTAAAAAGTGGTTCAATTGATTCTGCTCTTTATTCTAATCAAACTACTTTCAGGTTTTGCGTATTTGATGTTACACCTTGTATATGTTACGGTAAGTATGATAAATTGAAAATTATTAATAATTGTCTATCATTATTAATAATTACCTACTGAAAGTCTAGGTAAAAGTGAGAAATTAATCATATTTATCGGTGATTATTAATAATATAACCTTAGTACCAACTGAAAAACGTAATACATATTCGAAAATAACATGCGAAGCGTCTTTCAAGTCATTAAAAAATGTTAGCCACGTGGTTAGATACCAACAAAACAACACATTGATCATGCATCTCATCATCATGCATCATGCAAGCGAGCATGCAACATGCAGCAGGCATAGTTTCTGTCACGGCTCCGGCGGTCCCACGCGAGCTTATCGTCGCAGATGGTATTCACGCTCACCACCGCAGCCTCGGCTCAGCCGCGGCGGCGGGCGTTAAAACCACCTGCTCCTCAGCTCGCGGGCCGCCTCGCCCCTCCACGCCTACGCAGATTTAAATTACACTGTAGGGCAGACAAGACTACGTGGAGTCAGTTTCGCAGCGATTCGTTTCTGTCATTAACTTTGGTAGCACAACATATTACTTTTACCGACGAGTGTAGTGAATTATTAATAACAACTGCTAAAAGTCATGAATTTCAATTTTATATTCATATTTACCAAATCATGAGGTAATTGTTAACAATGATGAAAAATTATTAATAATTTTCAATTAATCACATTTACCGTAACATACCTACACAATTTATATATATATATATATATATATTTTTCTTTTTTATGTTTGACCACGAATCATTTTTTTCTTGGTGTCACCGTTTCGTAATTAATTGATAAAATGATTTGTATACGGAAATCAAATTAAGAGTGCAGCTATAACCTCCACGTCCATTTTGAAGGCTTGCCGCTCAATAAATGATCACGGACGATCGTGTGGATGCTTGCACGATGATCGTGACGATTACCATGCCGATCACAGACGATCAACGAGTGTCGATCATGGCCGATTGTGTAGAGGAGGCATTACGCTCAAACTGGGCCATTAATGGCCTAGTTTGAGTAGTATTTGGTGCGTACTAAGCTTCTATGCGTTATTATTCTAAGATTGAACACTATATTCAATCACACCAAATCAATCAATCATAAAGTCTACCTAATGTACGTATCGATTTAAATCGTTGGGTTCGTTGACGATATCTGAGAGGCCTACGTTGAGCAGTGGACGGCAATAGGCTGATACGATGAGGATGATAATATTTAAATCGTTAGATGAGCTATTTATATTTAGATGGGTTATTTTTATGTATTTCATTTTTTACGCCACGCCACCGCCGCCGAAGCAAATGTAGAAAATTAAAAATCTTTACAAAACAATAAATATTTTTAAACGGTACGTATTGTTAGACATAAACGGCTAATAAAAAAAATGTTTGAAAGACCCTGTAATAAATACAGGGCCTGAAAGGAATACCTGTAGGCACTTCACAGAAACTTAATTCCTCACATGAAGACCTCTGTAGGTCCTCGTGGACTAACAACTGAGAGAAGTCGTCATAATAAGAAAAAAAATATTTTATGAGCCAAGTATCTCTTGGCATCTTACATAACGCTACTGGGGGGTGGGGAAGATTAGCTCAATTACCTACATTAAAGATGCCTAGATTAAATCTCTGGAACCACTGCACAATTTTAGGATTATTGCGACTATTTAGGTGGTAGGTATTTATCCCACTTTAAATTATAAGGAGGTAGGTACCTCCTACATACTATAAATTGTACTTAATTATTGTCATGAACTTCACAGCAACTTAAGTTCAAACAATCACTTGTTAGGACTGCTATATTTTATTAGTAACAAAAAGTGGGTACATTGTTAATAATATTCTTACATACAAACACATTGTATTGTAACTAAGAGATTTATTATTGATTACATTTAGGTACCTACCGACATATATAGATAGGTTAGATAGGTTTTACTATGGTTTCTTGTGCTTCTATTTGTTTTACCTTCTTCTTCGGGTATATGTGTAATATTGCACGACAATAAGGAAAAAGTTCAAATTTTGTCTTATGTATATCGCTTTTAAGTCTCTTTTTTACTGATTCCTCGTTAAGCATCATTTGTAACGCCTTTTCGTGGCTAAGATTTAGGAGATCGCTGGCCTTTATTTTAAGTTCACATCTGTCTGCGCCGTCAACCTAAAATAATAGTTTATTTAATATAGGTAATGTTGTATCTTTATGAATGCTAGTCACTTATATGCTAGCAACGTAGACCGCCCAGTCTGGTTTCCTGAACACAATATGTCTAAAGTCTATTCAAATATTCTTTCCAATTGATGTTGTTTCAACATAAACAAATATCAGCTTGACACAAAGTAGATATAAACTAAGTTGATTTCAAATTTATTAGTAGTAGGTACCATATATTGTAATAACCAGTTTTTTTAAACCTGTGGAAACCAAACTTTATTTTGACGCTTCACTTGGCTTACACCCAAAATTAATAATGTACCTACCTATCTTACTCCCCAATCTTAATCCGCGGTTCTTGACTACTGCTTGCGACTCGACTCCTCATTGATTACAAATCTTGCCTGTTACTAATCAATGGCTCTACTTGGAATGTTTGGACTTTCTCGAGTTAGTTACAGGCAAAGATCGTATTAATTTAGCGGTATAGCTATGTTAAGTCCAATATTTAATGTATTTGCATTGCAATTATCACACACCATCTACACCGACCTCAACTTTTACAAGCCAAATATCCCTTTTCAATTTTTCTGTCACTGAGTTAGCGCCAATCGTGAAGTATGGAAATCAACAAAAATATTTGGCATAATTGAGTAGGTACCTAAATACTTTAATGTGTCGCTAAAAGTCGACGGGAAAGTATAGGTAGGTATTTGCTATACCTACCTATTCGAGCAAATACAGCAACACAAATAAAAAAATACACAAATACGCCAAGTGAAGTGCCAGGTTTATGTTTATTTACCTACGGTATTTTTTTCAAATACACAGTTTTCAACTATCTATTAAATTATTAAAGCGGCGTAATAATATAAACTTTTCGAGCAATCACTTGCTCGAAAAGTTTATATTATTGCTTCGCTTTTAGAATCATAATGCATCGTATTACCTACGCCTGCTTCTTACGTTGTAATACAGCACTAGTGCGTTTATGGTTTTTTTTAATTTCAGCAGTGTTATGCCTAAATATATGTATTTTAAGTTTACGAATAAATTAACTATGTTATTAACATTTAATTTGTGTTATTTACCTATTCAGTTTGTGGCACTAGTTTTCAACTCTTTAGGTTTTACTGCTTTTGTTGATACCATGACAGAGAAAACACTCATGATGGTAAAAAAAAAATGTACTTGTATTTTCGGATCAATGAATTAACATCCATGCTTTTTCCTCACAAGTGTGTTGAAAAACGTCGTATGAGCATTTCATTACATTCATTACACTCTTGGCTCCATTACGCTCTCGTTATCAGCTCGGTCAGCCATCCAACCACGAGTGTAATGACAAATTCAGGGCACTTTTATAATAATGTATGTACTTATATGTTTGGAAATTATATTCTGAATGGAGTTTAAAATGTGACACATTAAAAAAGCCTGTGCCACAGGTATGAGTCAGAGCGACGTACAACATAAAAAAACCTCTAGGTTTTATATTTTGGCTTAGTATTTCATATTTGTGTCGGTGGGTAACCCCGCTAATTAATCTTGAAAAAAAACTCACTTTACATAATAATGATAATTCATAATGGTCGTCTACTTTTGGCCATGCCTGTTCGAGAATACTTTTCTCCCAATCGATCAGATTTGAAGTGTCACATATTCTATGTGGTGCAGACTGGATACCGGCCCACAGTTCACAACAAAAGTGCGGAGTCACTGGTGCCAGCATAATTACTAACACTGCTAAGGCTTTTTCAAATTCCTTACTTTTGGCGATTACTTCTGGTGGTATCTTGTTCTATAATTAAAAAGTGCAATGTTAAAAATTAATGTTTAAATAAAGTCAGCAATGTTTAATATCAATGTTTAAATGAAGAAAACCTCATATGAAATTATTAGAGATTAAGCTTTGTAAGGTGTTAATAAAACTTTGATGTAAAAAAATATAAATATTTCGGAATTACTGTAATATTATATGAAACATATTACCCTTAGTAAGCTGGTTAAACTTTGTAGTCTTGAAATGCCAACACTTAGTTTTTGAGTATACTGAAAATGGTATGTTGTGGTAGCTATTAAGTAGTTCCTTGAATCCCATATTTTGTATTCATACTTATTAAATTCTTCAGGGGTCAAATTATTTTCAACGGGCACATTGTTTCGGTGTTTTAAGAATTCTCTTACAGTCATCCACAACCGATGTTGCCAATTTAATACGCCAGGTAATGCTTTAACATAAAACATACAATACATAAAGAACAAATTAATTTGTACACAGTATAGAAATTGAGGTTAGTACGAGTATGTTACCCAATGATATTATATTAAACAGATATGTTATGAGCGCCCAATTTTGAAGATTCAAAAACGTCCTAATTGTGACGTATTGCCTTTAGCCTGCGTCACGCATGGCGACGAGTGATACGCTTTGCAGCTAAAAAAATAAAAAAAATGCTAGTTTGTATTGTATTTAGAAAGTGTACCAATTATGATACCAAATTTAATAAAGCACAAGGGATCTCATACCACATGTAACTACGCAATATTCATCGATTTATTTATATCTATATTTCAATTATTTTCCTAATATTCTTATATTTGTAGGTTAGAAAAAAGAAAGAAATGGAAATACATTTTTTCACGTGAGTAAGACAAGGACGCGTTCACTTCGGACATAGAATAAAAGCACAGAATACTTAATAGTACTATAAAAGTACAGATGCGATATCGTAGGCAGTAAAGTCATTGTTTACCCACAGTTCTGTTTTTCTTTTTTCTAACCTTGTAATATTTAATCATTTTGTTTTATTTAATCATTTATATACTTAATTAGAAATTAAACAATAATAATAATATGTGGGGACATTTTCACACACGGCCATCTGACCCCAAACTAGGAAGACCCTGTACTATGGGTGTCAGACAGCTGATATACTTACATACACAAATACATTTTTTTTTGTAAATACATACATATATAGATAAACTAATGACTACAATATGACAACAGATATTTTTTATTCTTTCTTCGTTAAGGTTATCTAATGAGATCTGACTTCAAGAATGGATCGCATTTGTTTATAAACAAAGAAATAAATTTTATTACTAAATAAATATTTTCTACTCTATATATTATTATATATAATATTCTATTATATCTTTAGTCCTGTTTATTAGTTGTTATTTATAGGTACAAACCGCGTGTATAGATGTACTCGCGGTTTGTACCTTCTGTCTCGTTAAATTTGTTAGTCTATTATGCCAAGACGCGGTGATTGGTGGCCAGGATAATGTTTGTTTGCATTCACGCGCAATTGACAACACTAACTATCTCTTTTTATCTTGTTGGTTTTTTCAAGCCATCCCTTTTCAACATTTTGACTTGTGAATTGTAAAATGAATGAAAAGTGTATATGTGTGCAGCCGCTGCTGCGCGGAACACTTTTTTCGTTTGTTTTGTGAGTGTATAACATATCTGTTTATTAAAATATCATTGATGTTACCGGTAAATTTCAACTAAGTATACAATAAAATACCTTCATCATTAGTATGTATGTACCAGGGATGTTGCGGATGCAGATTTTTTCACATCCGCGGATGCGGATGCGGATGCAGATTTTTGAAGGCTCACATCCGCGGATGCGGATCTTAAGATTATTATTACTTATTAGTAAAATATTTGTAGTAAAAGGTATATTTACAAATTGTGTTTTTATTAGGGCAAAAGGAATTTAAAGGTGGCAAAGTTACCAAAGATAAGCAGATCATTAATCAAAAATTCAAAATGATAATAACGGAGGTAAAACAGATTTTTTCGAGTGCCCTTTTACTTGTACTGGAGCGCACTTTATTTTTTTGATTATTTTGAAATTATGTGTAAACTCCATAAATTACCGACAACCTCCCTAAAACGTCGAAGTTACGATTTGACAATCGAATTGACGGACGGACGGACAGCGGAGGCTAAGTAATAGGGTTTACACCCTTTGGGTATGGAATGGAACCCTGAAAACAAACTCATCTCAATCGGATCGAAATGAGAGGAAACATCACCAGCATCAGGGAAGACTAATTAATATTTTTTCTGATAACACTTACCTACGTCAGTTTTTATCTTCTGAAATTGTTTTTCTTTACACAAGCTTTCAAAGCAACGTTTCTGGGTAAAAGACTGGGTCAAAGACGTGGTGATACGGCCCTTGCGAGAGTAGGTTTTATTAAGTACATATTTTACAATCACCCGGCCTTATCCTGTTAACAATAACACTCGAAAACTTAAATGTTTATACGATAAGCGCAACTAAACACCTTACGACTGATTTACCAAAAACAAAAGTGTAATGATACACATTACACAATAACAAACGCGTCGGATCTGTCATCAGACTCATCAAGCAAAATCTTCGCTCCTATTGGTCAATGAGCATGTGCGTAACGCGCCAGGCTACGTCTATTTTCTTTCTTGCGCGACCTGTGCTACATCTGCATCCGCATGAACATCCGCAATGATTATTACGGATGCGGATGTCCAAATTGATGCGGAAGCTCCGCATTTGCGGATGCGGATGCGAATATTCGCAACATCCCTGGTATGTACGGACACATGCCCCTAACTTTCGTATTAATTATCAGTCTGTAATCGTAAGCGCGACTGCTGAGCGTGGTGTGTTGGGTTCAATTCCCAGGTCAGGTAATTTTATACAAAAATTCTATTCCTCAGCAGATGCCTGGAGTTTGGAAATAAATAGGGATTACTCCCCACCTGCGACCACTAAATTGTATCTGATCTATACCGGTCCTGGATTGCGCGCCACATCGAACTATGAGAGAGAGAGGGAGACGGGAGAAGAGGAAGTGAATCTGTGCACAAGTTTGTGCACTATAATATTTTCTGCGTAAGTACCTACTTGGCTAGTCTCCATTTGATCACCGTGACCGAAATTCGGTCAGGAAAATATTAAGTAGGTATGTTAGGTATACAACTCAAAATTAATGTTTGTCCTCTATGCTTTGCTAAACCGTTGATTCGACTGTGATTATTAAACTTTGCTGGGATGATCTGCGTGAGCGCGCGAAGGTTCTCGCTCTAAAAAGAGAATAAAATATATGACTGCTGTATATGACTGCTTGCAGAGCCCTCTTTACGCAACTTTATATGAAACAAGCTGACCCGACAGACGTTGTCCTGTCCCCTTCCTACGTACCTACCTACCTATCTACATACCCTACCCTACTCTACACCTACCCTACCTACCTAAAATTTTCTTTTATACAAACCTTCTCCTGGCAATAACGAACACAATAAAAAAAGAATTATGCAATTTGGTCCAGCCGTTCGCAAGTTATGCGCTTAGCAACACATTCAGCTATTCATTTTTATATTATAGATAGATGGGGTACGAACCAACGTTTCTCTATAAGTATTCATTACTGGCACTAAACCCACGACTTTGTTCACGTAATTTTGTACTTCCCCCACAAACTCAACACCCCCTACTATAAAGTCTTATTCATTATTCAAAGTCAAAGTCAAAGTCAAATCATTTATTTCAAATAGACTATTAAAAAGGCACTTTTGAACGTCATAATAAAAAAATATAAAGTTGATTCTAGTTGCTTTGGTTCGCATTCGTGCCAAGTTTCAAGTTGGTTAACTCAAAAGAAAAGATACCTATGATATTTTATACTACTTAGCCTTTCGACCCTCTTAGAGGTTGAATCCCCAAAAATCCTTTCTCAGTGCTCACCCACATCTTATAAGGACGCCGTGTGCAAAATTTCGCGTTCCTATACCCTGTTCACAATAAGATTAGACATAAACACAAACCTTTTTTACAGTCCCTTCAACCGATTTTGACTTCTATTCCGTAGGCTTAAGGATGACATTAGAGGCAAAAAAGTGGTTACAATAACAACTGTTTACTGCAGTTGCCATTTGTCATGCTACCAACGCAATATGAGTCAAAATCTGTTGAACGGACTGTAAAAAAGGTTTTTGTAAATGTCTAATCTTATTGTGAACAGGGTATAGATCCAGTAGTTTCGGCTGTGCGCTGTTACGTCAGTTTATCAATCAGGTTCTTGGTGGTATTTATGCCTAAACGCCCCCGAACTATCTCCTGTTAATGCAGATATGGAAATAAAAGAAATTGGTCTATCGGTTTGGGTGGCAGGCTTCAGGAGAAGACTACCTAAGTAGCTACCTAAATACTATGGAAGGACTATAACTCCTTACCTGACCAATATTACTATGACACGGACAAAAAGGCAGGTGGGACTTGTACACTCAATAAATAGCCGCTAGTACCATAAAGCTGAGGTCGGTACTTGAGGAGTAGGTACGAATCTGCATTCAAACCGGCCAGTAAAGGCAAGAGTTGAGTTAGCTAGTCCCTCATCTTAGCATTTTCCCAAAAAAGGTCGGGGTTAGCATCGACTTTGATATAATGGTTTAACATGCCCTCAAAGTTACTGAGGGATCTCGATTGGTCTTAATGTGTGGAAAATCTTTGACCATGCTCGACTTGACAGCGATAAGCACAGCTTCGCCTAACAAACAAGTTTTAATACGTGCTGAAACATGCCCGCGAGCGCGGATTGATAGCAGACTTACTTTCATCGGACCAGCGCCTGGGTGTCGCCGGTGGGACATCAGCGAGGATCAGCAACCGAGTCGTGTCACATCCATATTTTGCAAGCAACCTTTCAGGATTCTCCCCGTTGTATTTAGACTTGCTCATTTTTTCCCATTGGGTCAATACAGGTTCTCCTGTGGTCTTCTCTTTATACTCTTTCCCGACTTTTTCTACTTGTTCTGATGGTATATATTTCCCAGATGTTTTTAATTTATATGATTGCCCCATAACCATACCTTGTACTACTAGTTTCTTAAATGGTTCTTTAGTCGGTGTCCATCCAAGAGAATGTAAGAAATAACTCATAAATCTAGCATAATATAAATGCAATACGGCATGTTCCTTACCACCAATGTAAACGTCAACTGGCATGTGATCAAGAATATGTTCTTTTGAAAAAGGCCTTTCTTGATTGGTTGGATCCAAAAATCGGTAGTAATACCATGAAGAATCAACAAATGTGTCCATAGTATCAGTTTCTCTTTTAGCATTGTATTGACATTTAGGACATTTACAGTTAATCCAGTCCTCTAATTTCTCTAAAGTTTGTATACCTGATCCTAAAGAATTAATTTGAGGCAGCTCTACAGGAAGTTCTTTGTAAGGAACAGGAACTGCACCACATTTGTTGCAATGGATTATTGGTATAGGTGTTCCCCAATACCTCTGCCTAGATATAAGCCAGTCCTTAAGTTTAGAGCTAACCAAATGTCCTCCGAGGTTTTTGCTAAGCGCCATATCAATTGCTTTACGATTATCGCTTTCTATATCAATTCTATATTGATCACTGCTAACAGGTATATTGAATGATACTGCGATTTTTTTATCATCCTCATCTATATGAGAACAAGCAATAAACACATCTCTGCCTAATGGGTAAGTAACATTATCAGCTATATATACAGGTAATTCACGATTTGATATTGGATTATAACTTGTAAGTGTAATATTTTCATGGCATTTCAACTCCTGAATCAATGGATGACTAGTATTCATAGTTAAGAAATTACCATGAATCAATTTATAAGGGTCTGAGGTCCAAACATCGAAAGTTTTAGTTTCAGTATTTACTTTCATTTTAAAAGTTACAACAACCCCATCACACTCGCCAATCCAATGTTTTTGTAAGTTAATTATATCTCTCCAATTTTCCAAACCTCTATTGTCAAGTCCATCATACAAGTCTTTGGCAAACTTCGTAGTTTTTATGAACCACTGAGTAAGATATTTTTTTTGTACTTTAGCACCAGATCTCCATGAACAACCAAGATCATCAACTTGTTCATCTGCCAGAACTGTCTTGTCTACTGGATCCCAATTGACTTGTGCCTGGAATATAGGACATTTTACTAATTAACACACATTACATGCACGGACCAGAAAAAAAAGAAGGACTCCGCGCCACGCATAGGTATCGAACGAAAGTGAAGCACCCCAAAGTAAGCCGGACCGCTTGTACAAACACGCCTCTCAGGCACTCATTTACATTATAGTAAGCCTACCGGCCGCCATTACGTAACACGACGGCGTCTTTGTAGGTACTATTTACGTGAAGTAATAAAATAATGCCATGCCAAGGTATAAAAATAATACTACATTCAAGAAAATGAGTCAAAGAATAAAATTTCACAGGTAAGGCACAATTTTACTTTGATTTATTGTATATTTTTTGACATTCTAAAATCATTACTATTGGAACACAAAACGTCAACAGATTTATAAGTGTTGTCAGAAAATAAATGGGTAATTTTCCCGAGAGATCGGGTAATTATTTATTAAATTTTTTTCCGACGATTATTTTCATAGATTTCCTACAGCTAAGCAATCATGGAAAATAGATTGGATTTAAATAATAAGAAACTGCAGAAGTTTGGACCATTGGGTTCCGTCGAAAAGCAGGGATCACCCTGATGTAGTAGGTATACATTTTGATACAAATGATTTGTATACCGCGAAAAAAGAATGTATTTCAGAAAAATATTTACCCATCAGATTTCATCATATTTCTAAATTAGAATGTATGGCAAGGTCAGTGAACAGTAAAAGGCAGGTATATAAAAAATTAACCCAGCCTAAAGGATTTTGGTCTATTTTTTAAGCATTCCTTAACCATTTAGGTAGCTACGGTTTTCTGTAAAGACTTTGTATCATCAATTGGCGATGGTTCTTAGATTGGAACGGATTTGCATCAAGCTTTTCCAATGTTTTTCTACTTGATCGATAAAGAAATCAGTGCGGATTAGTGAATGTTTGTATGTAATGTGAAGCAGTGGCGTGCCTTTCATCAAAGCCGAAAAGCCTGGCTTGCTATCAATAACGCGAGACAATAAAAACAAATTAAAATACTTCTAAATAGGTATTGAAAAAGTTTATCAGTTAATTTTTGTTAAATCTGTCGGGCTTGCCCTAACTTTGACCCCTAGGCACGCCGCTGATGTGAAGATTCTGCCTAAATCATTAGAATAATTTTTTTTTTAAGTTTTATTATCTACAGAACGTTAAATAATTTTCTCTTATATATACATAAATCTTCTGTGCGTGTGTATGAAAGTGAACTCCTCCTAAACGCCTGGACGGATTTTGATAAGATTATTTGTGTGTGTTCCAGTAGATTTGAGAATGGTTTAGAGATTCTCAATTGGACCCGGTAGGTGGCGCTGCTGTAGATTTGTAAGACTTCTTAGATGTATGGCACCCTGGTACTTTTTTTTTTTTTTTGAGGCAGGAGTGGGAAATCCTCATGGACGCCCAGACTGTCCCATGATTGAAACAGTCTGGGCAGTGCCGGACTCTTACCGGCTAAAACCACACTCCTGCCTAAGCGTGAGCCCCTGCTGTTCTTGCAGGGATTTTATGAGGCTTTGCATTTTGTCTTCGTTTTATTATTTGTTCCTCTTATTTACTATCTTAACTATTTTCACTATGTACTCTATAAATGTATCTTTTGTCTTTTTTTGTGCTATTAAAATATTTAAGTTTTGCTTATTTATTTTGGCTCCAACTTTAAATTCAAGGTCGTGCCTGTGGGTAGCATGCACAGGGCACTCCGTTAGGAGATGGAGGATCGTCTCCTGACTGTCGGGGTCGCAAATACACGCTGGGTTCTCCTTACACTTGAAGCGGGACAAGTATTCGGAGAACCCACCGTGTCCCGTTAGGGCTTGGGTCAGCTCTTTAGTTATTTCCAGTTTTCGCACCGTCCTGTACGCCGCGATTGCACATGGGAAAAACATTTTAGTGGTGGTCGCCGTTTCTCCCGTACAGTACCTCCGGTTCCATTCGCCCAGCGTTTCCAATCGGATCACTCGCTTGACGAATGAAACCGGGCAACTGTCGTAGTCGGGTGCCCGCTTTGACCTCAGGGCAGCCTCCTTTGCGAGCGAGTCGGCTCTCTCGTTACCCTCCAGCCCCGCATGAGCTTTAATCCAGAACAAGGATACGCTCTTGTTCTGGCAGTTACTGTGGCGGATGGCGTTTCTTGATTCGACTGCTAAGGGGTGGAGGGCTTCGGGGTTCACGACTGTTTGGAGGGCTGCCATGGAGTCGCTGTAGATAGCGAACGCCGTCTGTGGTCTTCGGAGGACCTCTTTCATGGCTTCGCAGAGGGCGAGGAGCTCAGCCTGGTAGACGGTACTATAAGACGGCAGAACAAGTTTACGGGTCTTCGTCTCGGCCTCGCCAGTCCATATGGATAGCGCGGCTCCGACTTTACCCTCTATCTTGCTGCTGTCTGTGAAGATTCGCACCGCGTAATCGCGGTGGGAATTGTATTGCTCCTCGTCTACCAGACGTCGCAGTTCAATGCCCTTCTGCTCAGCCGGATGTGGTGCCTCTAACGCCGATGCCACGCGCTCGATCTCCCGGTCTCCCAGCGCAGGATGGGACACCCCCTTTTTGGCCTCGTATAGCGAAGCCGCCTCTCGGACTCGGAGATCGAGAGGGAGTATCCCAGTCAGCACCAGCGCTGAGTTCAGAGAGACCGTGCGATAGGCACGACACATCTTCTGCGCGAAGCTCCTTTGGACGGCATTCAGCTTATTTTGCACTCCGAATTTGTTCGCGGCCGGCGACCACGCACTCGCTGCGTACAGGACGATGGGCTCCACCACGGCCGTGTAAATACTGCGGATTATTTCCGGGTGGAGACCCCAGCTGACCCTAGCGGCCCTCAACAACTGCTTGTATATCCCGACGGCTCGGGAGCAGACGTTTGCGACGTGGGTCAGCTTGTGGTCGATGGTGAGACCGAGCAGTTTGATTTCGTGTGACATGCCAATGTCCACTCCGCCCATCCTCAGACTTGGGGTGTCGTGTTTTAGCTTCCGCGTAATAAGCATAGCTTTAGTCTTTTGTGGCGCAAATTTAAGCTTATTCGCGACACCCCAAGTCCGGACATACTCGAGGGCGACATTGGCATCCCTCTGCACCTCAAGTGCCGTCTCCCCATCGAACACAAGGACAACGTCGTCTGCAAATGCCTGACACTGGACCCCTCTCCTTTCCAGCCCCTTCAGTAGTAGAGGATCCAGCACGAGGTTCCAAAGTATGGGACCACCGATCGACCCCTGGACGCATCCTTTTTCGGTCCTGGTCTCGTACTCCGCTCCCGCATATCGGACTTTCACCACTCGCTCGGACAAGTAACTGTCCATGACCCGCCTCAAGTTTACAGGACACTTTTCCTCAGCCAGACGCACTCTGATGGCTGGCCACCATGCGCTGTCGAAGGCTCCCTCAATATCCAAGGACACAATCGTGACAAGCCTCTTCTCAGCGAGTCTGCCACGAATGTGCCCCATCAGTGCATAGAGGGAGTCCTCGGTGCTTTTCTGTGGCATGAAGCCGTACTGGCGAGTACTCATCCTGGGCAGCAGATAAAACTTGAGTCGGGCCACGAGCATCTTTTCGTACATCTTGCCGAGTACAGGCAAAAGACCAATCGGCCTGTACGATTTTGGAGTGGTGTAGTCTTCCTTTGCGGGTTTGCGGAGCACAACAACCGTTGCCTCTTTCCAGGACCGTGGAAAGTATCCATGCGCCAGGCACTTGTTCATCAAGCGCAGAACTAGGTCTGGGTCTTCGTCGATCGTGTGGCCCCATATGTCCGCCGTCAGACCGTCGGAACCGGGGGCTTTTTTGGGGTTGAACGAGGAAGCAGCTCGCTTCAGCTCGTCGAGAGTGAAGGGAGGATCACAAGATTCAACTTGGTCCCTCCCGTTCACCTCTTCCGCTTGTCGCCGCACCCTTTTGTGCTCCTCGTTGTCCCCCTCCGTACGGTCTTCAGGGTAAAAGTTCTCTGCTAGGAGCCTCGCTGAAGCCTCTGGGTCCAGTGCCCTTGCTTCCCTCACCATCGGCAAGTCCTCCTCTCGTTTTGCCGTCCTCCGGATCACCCTGTAGATCCCTTCCCACATCCCTTCTCGGTCCTGCTTCTCGCAGAAACCCTTCCAGCTCTCGACCTGAGCTTTAACCACTGCAAGTTCATACTCGAATTTCTTTTTCAGGTACTCCTCAACAACCTTTGGTCTCCGGACTGGCGCTGCACATCGGATCCTCCGCCTCCTCGTGACAACCTGCCTCTTCAGGTCGGCGAGTTCGTTGGACCACCACGGCACGGTTACTTCCTCTACTCTCTTCTTCTTGGGTATCACGTGATCACACGTCTGTTGTACAGCTGATGTGAATTGTCGGACTACCTCGTCTACATTTTGTGCGCTGTCAATATTATCGATCAGGTGTCTCGTGTCTGGCATAATTTGGCGCAGTTTCGTACGAAACTGGCCCCAATTAGCTTTTTTAGTGTTGTAGACTCTGGTAGTCCGGTTCACCGTGATACCCGCAGACTTTTCGAGGTGAATGTTGAACTCAATGCCGTTGTGATTCGAACCTGTCAGGTCGTCGACGACTCGCCAGCCGTCTGTCACCGTCAGCATATCCGATGTACAGGCTGTGACGTCGACGCAGCTAGTGTAACGTCTGTCACCCCTAACTACGTCGAAGGTTGGAGTTTCCCCTGTGTTGAGAACTTGCAGTCCGAGCTGGTCGAGAGCCGCCAGCATTTCGTCACCTCTGCTGTTTGTCTCGCTGCTGGCCCACCAGATACTCCAGGCGTTGGCGTCTCCTCCCACTATGAGCCTATGCCGGCCCGCATAGGCTCATCTCGCTTTCGACCTTTCTGAGCGTGTCCAGGTATGGTCCTAAGGGCTGATCTGGCTCAAAGTAGAACGAGACCAGCGTGAGCTTCCAGGCACCGGTTTGGATCCCCACCACGACGATGTTGTCCGTGGTGAGTTCTGGGTACTGCCTCACGGTGAGTTTTGGGTCAAAGACGGCGATTGCCGCCTTGACAGTCCCTTCTCCTTGCCTGGTGCTCTGGAAGATTCTCACGCCTCTGGTCCCGTTCATCCTTTTTGCGCTGCCTACGTAGGGTTCCTGGAGCAACGCTGCGGTCGCTTTGCGCTGCTCGGCCTCGATCATAAGCTCTTGAGTTGCTAGTTTCTTCCTTTGAAGATTCGCCTGGAGTATCTTGTGTGGCATTTGGTTCTGTGGGACCACCTTAGCAATAGGCGACGGACGCACGTGCCAGCCTATCCCACTTTACCCGGACAGGACGCTCGGTGCTGAACGCGTTGTGGTCGGACCTCTCCATCTTCGCCTTGACGCAGTTTTGGCATTTTGGTGTACCCGCCTCTAGCCACTGGGCACACTCTGCTCGGAGATGAGGGCCTCCGCAATGACTGCATAGGTCGGCAGGTTCTTTACAGAGCCGCCGGCCATGCTCATAGCCCAGGCATCTCGTGCACTGCACCAGTGGTGACTGGTCGTCGACGAAGACGGTCTGTAGGTCGATACGCGCTTTTCCCCTATCGAGCATCCTGTTCCAGATTTCCGGGGCCGTGCTGACGACTACGTTGCTGGTCAGAGGGTTCCTGGAGTTCCTTCTAAATTTAACGCTAAGTCGATCCTCCCCGTTGTCGAGGCCGTAAAAGACTTCCCGATTTTGATTGCGTAGTGCCCTCAACACTTCCTCGTCGGAGTGGATGCGGAGGACGCCCCGGAAAATCAGCATCGGGTCCTTGTTTTTCACCTCCTCGACAACGAGGCGGTCTCCTGCCTTCTCTATTTTTTTCCCGGACCCTGTTGCGTTCTTCTGCCGACCTGCAGCCCATAATAATTGTTCGGTCTTTGGCCTTCCTCACGCTCTCTATTTGAACTCCCCCTTCTTTCGCATTTACTGCCTCTCTAATTTTAGATAGGACCTCCTCACCCGAATCCCCTTCGTCCTTTGACGTAACCACTATGGAATGCAGTGCGATCCTTCCTGGGGTCTGCCTTTTCTGTGAACCCGCTGCTACACTCGCATAAGTAGCCGTCTTTTCGATCAGTTCCCCCTGTCTCTCCATCGCTTCCTGGAGCTTCTCCATTCTTTCGCTGCTCTCCTTCACCAGCGTGCTATGCTCCGCTAGTGAAGCGAGCAGCGAATTTATCACCCGGGTGCAGTCTTGACTCTCCGGGGGGGCGAAGGCCTTGCTGGCTTCCTTTGCCTTTGACTCAGCTCCCTTAACTGGTGTTGCAGCCGCCGCCTCTTCCTTCACCAACTGGAACAGCCGTTCCACCGACTGGGTGATCCCAGCCTTCAGGTCCGACCTCAGGTTGCGGGAGTCATTTAGGTGTGACTTCGCACGCAAGAGGCAGTTTCGGGCCTCGGTCACCCGGTCGGTGGATCTAAGAGGCTGCTGCTGAGTAGTTCCCGGCGATCCTCCCGCTGCCTTAGCAGAAGTTCTACGCGCGACAACCTTGCTGTCTAAAGGCGGCGCAACTTTCCGCGTGGGCTTTAGGACAACCGCTTCGGCCGGTGCTGCCTTCTTGGGTGAAGGTGCGGCTACTGAAGGGGGCTGGGTTTCCGCCACCTTTCCGTTCTCCCACTCTCCAATGCTTCGCCTCACACTAGAGGCCTGAATTGAAGCACTGGGAGGGGGAGTTACCTTCTCTCCATTCGATGGAGAGACATGGGGAACCGTGGATGTCTTTTTTGCGGGTGTTCGAGAGAGGAACATCGTTAAGAGAGTAGTATAAAATGAAATAAATTATATGATTCAAATTAGTATTAATTAGATATAAATGAAGCAAAATATTAGTTAGTTCAATAGAACTATGTGATATAATATTAAATAAAAGCAGATGTATATTGTTCAAATTATTATTATTAAAATAGATCCCTGTAAAGGGGGGATCAATAAATAAAACAATTAAAAATTACTATAAAACATTAAACGATTAATAAGTTCAATAAGAACTGTGTCATGTGTCAAATAAGGTCCCTGTTAAGGGGGGATCTGTAGGTCTGTTTCTTGTCGTAAGCCGTTGCAAGGCTAAAATATGAATTGACTAAATGATTACCTGGTCAGCCACTATATAAAATATTCAAATTTTACAGCTGCGATCCGCACGTGCGAGGTGTCAAAAGACGCGTCTCGGCGCGAGCTGTCGAACGGTGAAATAAACTAAAATGGACGCCGTACAAAAATGTTGAGCTTTCGCCTAAAAAACTGTATTTTTTTAATTGAAAATTGGGTAAAGTGAAAATTTTCACTACGCTGCGGCAGTCTGGTTCGCGGAACGCGGTGCAGAGTGCGGGTATGGCAGGTAGGTAACTATTGATATACTAAGATGTGCTGTTTTTGGAGTACAAACCCGGGTAAGTCGAGTTTTTCAAATAAAAATTTAAATAAAACTAGGTTTGTATGGAATAACAAATTTCCACGCGTTTAGGTCAGCCAAAGTAGGTCTAAACGTTAGACGGAGCCTAGTCTAGCTTAAAAAAGCTGAAAACCGGTTCTTAATGCGTCACCGGGATGCAAAGTAATTACGATTTGATGTTTTGTCGTCACCCCTAAGGTGTATTTTGCGTGAAATTTTTTAAGTGTCGGATATGAAAATTAAATATTTTTTGAAGTTTTTCAGCTGCGATCCGCACGTGCGAGGTGTCAAAAGACGCGTCTCGGCGCGAGCTGTCGAACGGTGAAATAAAGTAAAATGGACGCTGAACAAAAATTTTGAATTATCGCCTAAAAACTGTATTTTTGCAACTGAACATTGGGCAAAGTGCAAATTTTCAGTACGCTGCGGCAGTCTGGTTCGCGGAACGCGGTGCAGAGTGCGGGTATGGCAGGTAGGTAACTATTGATATACTAAGATGTGCAGTTTTTGGAGTAAAAACCCGGGTAAGTCGAGTTTTTCAAATAAAAATTTAAATAAAACAAGGTTTGTATGGAATAACAAATCTCCACGCGTTTAGGTCAGTCAAAGTAGGTCTAAACGTTAGACGGAGCCTAGTCTAGCTTAAAAAAGCTGAAAACCGCTTCAATATGCGTCACCGGGATGCAAAGTAATTACCGGCACCCTGGTACAGTCAACAGCAAAAGTAGATGATCAAAATTAGAAATTCAATACTAATGAACCGAGTTCGCGTCGGAACTGTGTGGCGTCGAAGTGATTCAAAAGTATGTGTATGACAATCACATACTTTTAATAAATAAACTAGTAATAAATTATATAAATTAGTGTTAGTAACTTAGTATTGAATTTCTGATTTGATCATCTACTTTTGCTGTTGACTGTACTAGGAGCGCATAACTTAGTAGTACTTATCTATGTTACCCTGGTTTACCTACCTACCTCTCCACTGTGAAGAGCCAAATTGCTGTGTCGAGTGGACACAAGGTAGGTAGGATATGTAAGTAGGTAGGTAGGTAGGTGGGGTAGGGTAGGCTGGATCTGGATTTTTGATTTTCAGGGCAGGACAACGTCTGCCGGGCCCGCTAGTTATAGGTAAAATCTTTACACCTTGTGTGTGTGTTTCAGGTAAGTAAACTTTAATACCCCACCTCCCCTATCTTCCTTATAGGTAATTCAAGACAATCAATTGAATTACGTATTTTACAGCAGCGTTTTCTAGTCATCTATCCATCCATACTCCATACTGATTTTATAAATGCGGAAATAACTCTCGTCTGTTACACTTTCACGATGAACGGCTGGATCGATTTTGATGAAATTTGGTATGAAATTAGCTTGAAATCTGGGGAAGGACATAGGCTACTTTTTAATCCGCAACTTTGTCTGCATCCGCGATAACCGACATTCACGCGGACGAAGTCGCCGGCAAAAGCTAGTACAAAATAAAAACAAATAAATACTTAATTTTGAGTTAACTACTATATGTTTGTATAATCAATTAAGTGGAATTCTTATATCGCTTATTCTAATAAATGAATAAACTGTCAAAATAGGTACTAAAAAAAGGGGAAATTTTCATTCATATGGTATCCCTCAAATCCCGCACACAGAAAGGTACCGTACCGAGGTGCAGACAGACGGTGCTTCACTTCCGATATGCGTGGCGCGGAGTCCTTTTTTTTCTAGTCCGTGATTACATGTTAGATAATTTCTAGCTGGTATGTTTCCGAAAACAAAGCACAAAAGATGGTAATAATAATAAATGTAAAAAATAAAAACGAAAATTTTAGTATTTACAGTTATTTTCTTACCATAAAATAAAAAACAAGCTATCCATGATAATTAATTTTTGAGAAAACCACAACAATTATCGAGAACTCATGAAACTTTTTTATATTCAAGCACCTCTAGCTAGTCAATACAACTACTCTACTTCCAATTCCGCAAAAGTAGAGTAGTTGTATTGACTAGCATATCATGGGACTGTCGGAGATCCGTAGACAGGGGGGTACTTCCGAGAAGGACACCAACCATCAAGGTGGCATCGGGTTTATAGTCCACCAGTCACTCAAGAGCAACATTGTGGAATTAAGCAGCTAATTTTAACTAAAACTAAAAGTAATAAGTTTGCAAATTTTAAGTTACCAATTTTTTGCATAGTCGGGTTTTTGGTTTTCTCAATATTTTTTTTACATAGGTTTCTTTTACAGGATTTTATTTAAAACCATTATTTATTATTGCCAGACACTTTCCATGAGCCATTAGCGCCCATTACTTCAGCCAGATGCATTAAAGTGCTCTAGTTCTGGGCAGTAACGTAATAAAAAGCACTAGGTTATTTAGATATTACAATCAGTAGTAGGAAGACTTTATTAATAACTAGCTGACCCGACAGACGTTGTCCTGTCCCGATCTACCTACTTACCTGCCTATTTACCTACACCTACCCTACACCTACCCTGCACCTACCCTAGGGTATTATTATTATTATTTTTTTTTTTTCTTTGCTATAAACCTCACAAACCTCACGGAGCCCGAAACCTTTCCAACGAATGCAAAACCGTGGAAATCGGTTCGTGCGTTCTGGAGTTATATCGTCAGGAAGGAAAACCCGACTTATTTTTATATAATAGATAATAATAATATGTGGGGACATTTTCACACACGGCCATCTGACCCCAAACTAGGGAGACCCTGTACTATGGGTGACAGACAGCTGATATACATACACAAATATTTTTTTTTTTTTGTAAATAGATACATATATAGATAAACAACACCCAGACACAAGTCAAACAAGTGCTCATCACACAAATGTTTACCCTGGGCGATCGCCCAGCCACTGCGCCAACCGTGTCGCCATTTATTAACAACTAACTAACAGAAACAAATTAGCAACTTGCTGGACCTTTACGGTACCGCTGGGTTTTAAGAAGAGGTTGGAGGAATACTTCAATGAAAGAGGGACTCTCATTATAATCACTCTATTTTAGAATAATATGTATGCCTCTGACGGCTGGCTTTACAATCTGTTTGTCAAATAAAAATAAGTCTTACATTCTAAATATGAAATCCTTCAAGAAAGAATGCAGAGTGTTTAGACAAAGCCATATACCATGACCAGCATGCCAAATCCATGCAACCTTTACAGTAGGTACCTAACCAAAACAATAAAAATACCATCTTGACTATTTGCTAGCCTAGTACTTCTTTTTCACGCTTTTATTAAGCTAGAAGTACCTAGTAGTGTTGCTTGGTAGTGAGGTGGGACATGAACAAAATTACTTTTACTATACTATATTTTTATTTGTGACTGTACTTCTAACAGTTGACTCCAAGGTGAAACAAAGAAGAAGCATCAAATGCTTTAAGTAGAGATAATGAAACCAAGAAAACTTCAAACACAATCTAATGAGATTCTACATAAAGAGAAAGATTTAATTAAACATGGATGACATAATGTCTTACCTTACTTTGATAGACTAAACCTTTTTCATGTAACTTCAAGAATATATATTGAGTCCATTTGTAATAGTTAGGATCACATGTAGAGATTTCTCTATTCCAATCAAAATTGAACCCCAATTGTTGTAGCTGAGTTTTCATTGAATTTATATTTGATTTTGTCCATTCTTGAGGTGGGATATTTCGTTCTATAGCTGCATTTTCTGCTGGTAGACCAAAGGCATCCCAACCTATTGGGTGGATAGAACTCCTTCCATTCAGCTGTTCGAATCTTGAAATAGTATCTGATATAGAGTATACACGTACATGTCCCATATGTAAGTTTCCTGATGGGTATGGAAACATAGGCAGCACATAATATGACTTTCTTTGACTACTGTTTACATGTCTTTTCATAACATCATTAGACCAATGTTTTTCTATTTTTAGTTTAATTTTAGTATTAATATCTTCTTCCTGCGTATAATTTTATTATGAATAACATTACTTTCAGGCTAATCTAACATGCCTACATACTTAAAAGAGAGTAGGTACTTTTACAATATGATGATTTTTTTTTAAGTAGTTAACAGTCTGCAAGTTAAAAAAGGTGGTAAGTTATATATAAGGTAATAAACAAAGTCTTACCCATAACCCTAAACTGCTTTTCTTTCTGTAAACAAAACACAGAAAATTGCGAAATGAATTCGATCTTAGATAATTGTGAGTCCGAAGTATTAGAAGAACTGACATAATGATATAGCGAAATGCTTCAACTCTTCAATCTACTAACAGCTTTATCGAAAGAGACATCAACAAAACAAACTAGGTAACCCTACACAACAACAATTAAGTAATATCAAATAATTATAATTAATTCTCTCCTAACTCGAACGTCAAAAGTAGAGTAGAGTAGTACATAGTTGTTGTAAACCGTAGCGTTATAAACCGTAAATAGTTTCAATAACTATTTATTGGTGTAATACCGTATTGGCTTTCACAATAACTATTTACTCCGCGGAACTATTTATTTGTGATAACTACGTGAAGTTGCGGAAAGCGAACCGCACCGCACCAACTCAAGCTTTTATTATAGGTATCATCATTATCATCATCATCATCATCAGCCTGAAGACGTCCATTCAAAAAGCTTTTCCCATACATAAGGGAGGGGGGTATTATAGGTATAATATTAGTAAATACCTCTATAAAATAATACAAATTTGATTGTACCAAGTGATAATGTAAAAATTTAGTGAAATGTAATAAGCCTACATAATTATAGTTTTATTTAAATATTTTAGTTAATAAATTTGTACCCAGTTAGCCAGTCCTAAGCATGGAGGCAGTACGAAGAACAGTTAATTAATTCAAATGTACATTTAGAGATGTTTATGCACCATAATACATTCATTAAAACGCGATACTAATGTAAGTAGTTATCTGTGAAACAATATTTTTATTACAGACCAAATAAACAAACGGTATTGTAACGTAGTAGGTAGTGGTACGGTACCCTACCCGAGCTCCAGTATCACCGATACATAATTATTAAAATAAATAGTTTCAAATCTGGTATTGACAATCATACTAATAAATAGTTTAGGTATTACGAAAACCCGTACCGACCAACCACTACGTATAGACAAAAGAGGAGGCAACACTCTAAATACATAAGTGAAACCAACTGTGGGCAGATGCTGTCTTTCTGAAGGCATACATAAGAACGAGACAGTGATATGTGTTTTCTTTATCTTGTATGCATTCAGAAGAGCGCGTCTGCCCACAGTTGGTTTCACTTATAACCTGTTTACAATAAGATTAGACATTTACACAAACCTTTTTTACAGTCCTTTCAACCGATTTTGACTTCTATTCCGTAGGCTTAAGGATGACATTAGAGGCAAGAAAGTGGTTACAATAACAACTGTTTTTCAGCTGCCATTTGTCATGCCACCAACGCAATTGTCAAAAACGGTTGAACGGACTGTAATTTTTTTTTTTTTAAACAAAAAACCCGACTGCGTGTAAAATTGTTAATATAATAAATTAGGTAACTGAAAAGATAGAAATAAGTGAAAATTGGAGGCATCAAAAATGTACAATATGTATTTTGTTATCAAATCCGTTGAAAGTGTCTAAACTTTAACTTGATGCCTCCGACTGCCTTTGTGAACACTGTCAACCACGATGATTCAAAACCAAAAAAATATTTAAATTTTCATTTATTTCTATCTTTTGAGTTACCTAATTTATTATATTAACAATTTTTCAAGCAGTCGGGTTTTTGGTTTTAAAAAAAAAATATTTTAATCTTTTTAGTTTTCGCAGTGAATCAATTTAGAATTTAGAAAACTCTCTTTACGTCGAGCCGAGAACCTTGCCTCGCTTCTATTATCCCTACGTCCAGTCTACGATTTCTGTCCCGTTTTTACTCCCTTAACGTCGAGTTTCTGTACCCCGCTTTTACGTGGCGTAGCTATCGGAGGCGGCGCAGTGCACCAGCCCCCAAACCTTGAACTAATCTGAACTTTGAACTGACTGAACTTTTTATTATTTATTTATATTTTTTCTCTTCCATGTTGTTATGTATTGTCTTACTAGTGTTGTTAGTGGGTGGTGCACAGATATTGGTGTAGCATCAAAAGGTTTAATTATAACTTAGTCGCAATTTTGCTTCCAATGCTTCCTTTAATTCTTTCGCTGATGCAAGTTTTAATTCAATAACCGACAGCCTTGGTGACTTTGTGCGTCAGAGCTTTAGTTAACAGAAAGATCATTTGTTTAACGTCTGCCATAGCAATGCTCAATGTGTGCCAAGTTACTACAGTGATCTGTAAGACACCTTTTCTAATGCCAACGTTCACGCCGTTCTGATTTGTAAGAGTTGGTACAAACCTCAATCTTCCTTCTACCACCTACCCCACTTCCCGGTTTCGTTTTTATCCGTAACGATATAATTAGAAAGGAAGGAGGTTGTGTTGCTATTTAATAATCGTCGTAGAGATTTTCCTTTAAAAAACATTGCCTCTTCTTCTTTACTTTACAGGCCTCCCCTGAGTGCCTATTTCCAACATAATAGAGGGACAGGTCATTAGGACTAAGTCGAGCTACGTGTCATACCCTGAGATATTAAAACGAGTAGGGTGCAGAGGAAAAACATAAGAGACTAACAGATTCGATGACATTGTATGAGTTTACGGGAACGACAGGTTGGCTGCGCAAGGTCTGTGTTGAAATCGCCCATAATGACGCAATGTGCATACACTGACCCTATTGATTCTTAAGGTTGCAAAAGTAGTCAATGGCGGGCGGACATTAATAGACAACACCAAGTAGGGTTTTAACACCTTTGATATCGATAATATCATCCAAAGATAATGTAATGTAATCTTCCGACCGGATTTCGGTCACGGCCTGGTCACGGCGGCCAATCTCAATGGAGACCAGCCAAGTACGCAGAAGATATTATAGTACACATGTGTGTGCGCAAACACAGATGCACTCCCTCTTCCCTCATAGTCCGGTGGGACGACAATCCGACACGACCGGAGAGAGATCAGGTGCAGGACCAACAGCTTTACGTGCTTTCCGAGGCACGGGGGTGTTACACCGCCAACTTCCAAACTCCGGGCTGTTACTGAGAAATTCTTAATAGAAAAACCCAATAACACTTTGCCCGGCCTGGGAATCGAACCCAGGACCCAACGCTCAGCAGTCGCGCTTGCGGCCACGAGACCAACGGGGCAGTCAATCATCATATCAAAGAATTTGAAAATCAACCTCTCGTTCCCGTAAACTCTTACATGATTATCATCGACTCTTTTAGTCGCTTATGTTCTTCCTATGCTACCTACTAGTATTAATATCTCAGGGTATGACACGTGGCTCGACTTAGTCCCAACACCCTGTCCCTCTCTTGAGTCCACTCATGATCAGTATTCTGCACCTGGCTTTTCCCACCATGACCTCATTTTCCGCTCGTATGGCCTAAATTGCGTCAGGGGTTTACATGGCGAAGAGCCGCAAGGATCGGGAGTTAAAAAAGGATCATAGTGAAGATAATACTTCTGAGCCTCTCGGAACCTCTTCAAATTCTCGAAAACATTTTAATCTTACTTTCCTACTGATATCATAGTAAATTATAGTGTAGAGAAACGTTAAAAAACAAATAATAAAACCATATTTTAATGATACTGGCTTTAAAATTAATATTCTGACTGTACTTATTATATAAACTCGACGTAACGGAATTAGATAGCGTAAAATCATTGAGTTTTATATTATATACACTTATCTTCAAAATTTATGTCAAAAATTCAAATAACCAAGTTTATGGTTTTTTATTTTTATCTTTTACAAACATATTTTATTTTTCACCAAATTTAGTGAAAACTTACCTTTTATGTCCCATTATACAGTTTTTTTTTTTTTTTAATATTTATTTTTTTCACCTTATTTTGACTTAGTATCGAAAAAGTACCATAATTTTCAATCGAAAAATCTCACGTCAAAATATCACTTTATCAAAAAAGTCGCCAGGCTTTTTGTTTGTTGAAATCTCTACTTTCTGATGGTGTAGATCTTAAAAATAAAATGTTGTCAAAATACATATTACAGCGGTCACTAATTGCACTTCACTACAAGGGTATAAAACGAGCGACCCGGGTTAAATGTGGGTTTCTTCACCGACCCTTGCTCGTGCAAGCCCGCGCCGCTGAGCCTGTAGCTTTAAATTCGTCCCTAAATAATGGAAATCCGATCCAGCCTGTCCCTTTGCTGTCCTCCCCCAGCGATGCCCTAAGCCGAGGCTCGTACCCCACAGGGGGTGCCCTTAGCTTGTAGTCGCTTAGTTTGTAAGCCATTTTGCCCTGGCTGGAGGCCCTAAAAATAATATTTTTTAAGGCACCACAGGAAAGTCCGGTTAAGCAGCCGACAACCTCCTAGGTTGACCTGCGAGATGCCATTTCGAAAAAAAAAAAAAAATGTGGGTCATTCGCACAGATTAGTAATATGTAGCAAGCTAGTCATTCGCTATCCAACCTTTGAAGTGAATGCACGTGAACAGCTACAGCAAGAAAAAGACCCCAGAAGATGGATACCACTGCAGATGAAGCCGCTCAAGTCATTGCACTACTGCAATCAGGGATGCGAAAATGTGATGTTACTCGGCAACTGAACTTAGTCGTTTTTCCGTGCGATGAGTGTTCCAACACTTCCAAGAGACTGGTGGCTATATCTGAAGACGTGGATCTGGAGGACAACGGTGCACATCCGAAAGAGACGATCGCTTCATTGTTTCGTCGTCTTTACGTAATCGGTTCTCCAATGCTGTTGAGCTGCAACAACAACTGCGATCAGCTCGCACAACTTCTGTCAGCGTCTCCACGATTAGAAGAAGAATGCGGGAGAATAATTAAAAATAAATTGCAGCTTAGAGGGGTGCTACAGGGCCAAAATTGACGGCACAGCATAGGAGAGAAGAGACCGGTTGCAATTTGCCCGTGACCATGTAGATTGGACAATAGACCAATGGCGGGCTGTGCTCTTCTCGGATGAGACGAGGGTGTGTCTTTTCTGCAATCACAGGCGTAGAAGAGTGTACAGGAGGCAAGGGGAACGATTTGCACAAGTATGTATTCAAGAGTCAGTGCAATACGGGGGAAGCTCGTGCATGTTCTAGGGCGGCAAGACAATCGACGGCAAAACGAACTTTGTGTGTGTTTCTCGGGCTGGAAGTGCTCGCGGGCAAGGGTCGCTGACTGCTCCTCGGTACATTACAGAGATCTGAGAGGAGCAGGTTTTCCCTTATGCGGGTTTCGTTCGCAGTGGGTTCACGATAATGCACAAATCTGCTGTATGCTTCAGTAAGCTTAAACGCCTTATTCACCATCAATATTGCTGTACGTCCCGCCAAGGTCATGCACGATGCACGATGCAAAAGGATCGTGAATAAGCTTGCAGTTCATCAATTATTATTATTAATTGTTTGCTGGACTTGCTGGACCCATTTTGCGTCCAGCGAACGCCCTTATCACCGCGAACTTCTTGCAGATGGATAGTGAATAAACTTGCTATACAGCAGATTTGACATTTAGAGCTTGTGTTTCAAGGTTCCACACAAATATGTCTGTTGAATGTCTCAAGTGCAGGCTACACGAATAAACAAAAAAGAATTTAAGCATTACAAGATTTGGTGTTCAGTTTAGGGAAAGCTGCAACGATTGATATCGAGCGTAAAAAAAATACCTCATTAGAAATCGAACTAAAGAAAGATAATGCCAGTTCATCCACAGGGACGTCCGCTAAATGATGTTTGTACGCAAACATTGTGTTGCTATGATTTGATGTCCTGTTTTGCCATCATTTGAGAAAAAGGTTTTGGATGAAAAAATGTATCTTAAATATACATTATTATACATATTTATTATACATACATACATTATTTTTCATCGAAAACCTCATCCTATCATTTTCCGATCTGCTGTTGCTGCTTACAACATTAGAAGAACTCCAATTTTTTGGCGTTTTGTTAAAATAGGTGGCATTTTAAATAAATAAAACTTGGATTACATCCAGCACGCTGTATGCGCGCACGATAGTGAGTATGCTACGTCCAGTAAGATGGATGGTGAATAAGACGCTTAATGCGCCTTTTTCACCATCCATGTAGCTGTACGTCCCGCCAAGGTCATACACGATGCACGATGCAGAACGACCGTGAATAAGCTTGCTGTACGTCAATAATTATTATTAATTGTTTTTTTTTTCACGGTACTTTTGAATCGTTCATCGTGTATGACCTTGGCGGGACGTACAGCAAGATGGATGGTGAATAAGGTGTTTAAGTTGTCTGTGAACATAATTCCAAAGAGTAGAATTCCTCATTCATTTCATCATGACATCATCAGTATCACAGACACAGAGTCACAGACAGACAGAGTATAGCATCAGTCAAAAATATAATCTGCGTTTCTGCACTTTCCGAAGCTAATTTATTTAATACAAATAAATTGTTGATCATACGAGTTAGAATCCACAGCAATGGCACGACCAGGCAAAGATGACACATCAGAAGATGCAAAGAAAATAGTAGATGACGCCAAGAATTTTATTGAAAAAGCGATATCAGATATTGGGAAAACATCGGCAACAAAGCAGTTAATTTTAGGAACTACGTCAGGATGGTCAGTACGCATATCTATTGATCTCTAAGATCTGTGTGATAATTAAACATTTATTCTTAGACATTAGTGATGGCTAATATTTATTACTCGGAGTAAATCGACTCCGGATCCCGATAAGACCCCTATTTATTGCTGCCCTTTGGCTCGCTTGGTTACTGGAATAATATTTATGTCTGTATACCCGGTAGGGCCCTACGTTTAATCCGATTGAAAGTTAAAGGTCAGTGGGTCGTCTTAGGGGCAAATGTTAACGTGCGTAGTATTCAGTAGGTACCTTCCGAATCGTATAAGTAAATCATAGTACCTTTTATTGTTACAGCGAAATCTTAAATTATTTTCCAGCAGGACCCTCCACTGTTTGAAGGTCTATAGCCAAATCTTATATGGTCCCGTTTAGCGGTGTATTAGTACCTTAAAAATAACTTAGTGTAATTTCACAATAATTTTTATTTAATGAGGTATGCACAGCTGCAAACTGATAACAAGCCAGCAGGACCCTATTTTGTTTTGAGGCTTTCAGTCTAGACAGTCATATTTCTTCTAAGCATTTTATTAGTACTTCTCAAATAATCTTACGTTTGATTCAAAAAGTTTGTATTTTAGCGTAAAAATTGTTTTAAAACTTTTAGTACTTTTTCAGCGAACAAACGTTTCGTTCGGTCGATGTATGAGCTTTCACAGCTTATGTCATTCTTAATAAGTATTGAAATAAATGGTTTTGATTTGTTATTATTTCTAATTTTTTACCTATGTTAAATACACAGATCATATATCGCACCCCTGCACAGTGTGGGAATCTTGCCATCTAGGGGGATTTAATTCCAAATTGAATTAAATAAAAGATACAAGTTAAAAATGATATTGATTGGTATTCAAATAAATAAAAAGACTAAAATACTGATAGATAATAAGGTTTTATTAAAAATTGATTTAATGTTTTAATAATGTTTTAATTATTAATTTTATATTAATAATTATTATGTATATAATATAATAATATATTATTATTATTATTATATTGCCAGCAGTGGACGTCTTTTGGCTGAAATGATGATGATGATGATGATGATGATGATGATGATGATGATGATGATGATGATGATTATTATATTATTATTATTATTACAGGTATATAATTATATATTATTTATTATATTATTAATTTAATAATTCAAGTTATATTCTTGTTTAAAGCATTCACGATATCTACTGCTTCCTGTCTATTTTTCGTTAAATTTGTTACATAACCTCCTCAAAAAGAACTTAATTTTATTTATAGCACCTTCCGAAAATTTTACTTGAGAGTTAGAGAGAATTACCTATTCTAAAAGCAAAACTAACATCAATTCGCTCCTTTATCGCATTGATGTCCAAATATAAAAGAAGTTTGTAATTTCGGCAGTCATTCTGAAAACCGAAAAAAAATGTATGACGGTCGCAAAAAATCGTTTTATCAATTGTTCTCAAAAGTTAAGACTCTAATCTATAAATTTAAAAAATTAAAACACCGGGATATTCAGGTCATTTTTTTTTGTACACCTTTTGATTTGCAAATAATTAAAAAAAAATGCTTAATTTAACTGTGCTTTCAAATGATGTTATTAGATCAATGTTTAACTATTACTAAAATAAAATACACTCTATCTTACCAAGAAGTATATACACAAATACAATGAAAAAACAATAAACAAGACTATAATTATGTTAATTTGATCAGTAATCTCAAGTGAAGATGACACTCTATTGTTGTTGTTCCTATTGTAAGGGTACAACGATTATTATCTACTCACTTCAACATTTTTTATTTATTTATTTAAGCTCCCTACAAAAGATTCTAATATGTAGCTGTGACAAATAGGGTCTTAGGTATAAATAAGTTATAACTGTATTATCAATTATTAAAATTTATATTTCGATTTAAATCCCCCTAGATTGCGAGATTCCCACACTGTGCCCCGGTGCGAGACTGTCACTTATGCAAATATGCAATTTTTCAGGAGAAGCATTTAAAACTTTGACATCTCGAAAAATAATGATAATTCAAGATATAGTTAAAATAAATAGCTTGTACTACAACGTCAACTTTTAACTTACTTTTGAATAAAAAATGACCACTTAATATTGTAAAAAGATACTATACGACTATTTTAAACCTTCCAACCCCCTCAGAAGTGACGTTGTGGCACTAACGAAAAATAATAACTGTAATTATGTCACACTGAGTTAAAAAGAAAATACGAACAAATTGTTTAGTTAGTTTTATTTTAAATCACCAATATTCACTGTTAAATTTGAAAATTTAAAATTTAGATGCATTTTTATGGCACTTATCGATTAAATAAAAATTTTGTATTTTATTTGGTGGCATATTAGCACTACAGAATTTCATTGAGACACGTTTCAAAAATGGGTGTAATACCCTATTTCCCCCAGAACCCATAATTCAAAAAGATAGAGATATCTTCTTGAATTCTGGGTAATGGTAATGGGTCTCCAACCCATATTGTTGTTCTACTGGTGAATTTTCTTCATCAATAATAGCATTACTAGCTGGGGAGTTTGGAGTTGGTAAAACAGAGTTACTGTCATCTTGCTTGGTATTAGAAGGTGGAACTGAAGATTCGTCGGGTTCATCTCTTTCAATTGGTGATGTGGGACGTGTCAATAATACCATTTTTTCCCCCGAGACAGCATTTTATTTGATCCAAGACACAACTGAAAATAAGTGTAAAGTATCGAAATAAATAAATTATTCCTACAATCACCCCAATTAGTTAGCTACCAACTAATCCGAACTGAAATAAATAAATATCCGACATTATTACAAACAATAAAAACACAAGGATTGGAGAAACAAAGTCATAATTATCAACAAGGGTCATTGTAGTTACAAAACTAAACTTTCAAAGATTTTTAAATATTGGGGAAATAATGTCACAACTGTATCTTAGGTCACTATTGCTCCAGAATCAAAAAAATATCATGTCACAATTACCTTAGTAACAGTGTATCTCCAAGACACACTTGCACTTTCGGAGGCACCGCGCACAACTGACTTATAAAACGATGTTGCTCCAGCATCGCCGTGATTCGCGCCAAAACGTCAATGTCACTCACGTCCTCATACGGAAACTATGTGTACTACGAAAGTAACGTTATCGCACCAAGTAGAGGGGTGCTTTAGGACAGTTATTACATATTTAACTCATTATTGCAATTTTTGCATAAGTGACAGTCTCGCACCGGGGTTGCGATATCATAAAAGTTAATTATTAAATGATGTACCTACATACACTTTCTTGCTTTTTACTTTCTTTCTTTATTTGATTAACGCCACCGTACCTACTAAAAGCTGTGAAAGCTCATACATCGACCAAACATTAAATTCAGTAATTCACTCTGAAATAAATAATTCCTTGGAGGTGATAAGGAATTGAAGGAAGAAATACCGGCACTGGTTCCGATTCCTTTGCCTCCAGATCTCCACCTCCTACCTACCTCCAGAGTACCTCCAGAGTTACACAAATACACACCACTATTAGACATCTATTATAAAGAATGTCTCTTTTGTTTGCCCTTTTTTTTACTGTTCTACGAAATGTCTCCCCTTTACCAATAAGTCTCGATAAAATAAAGTAACATTAATTTTTTTCAGATCAAGTAAAACATGAATAATTTCTTACAAATTCTATCTCCCTTTATAAACTTGATGAATATTGTCTATTCAGTGGTGGTGAAACAGGTCTTGTTTATTGAACAATTTTCTTGAACTTTATTCATCCCACTTTACTAAGGGTCCTTTTCATGTCATACGTGTTTTCGTTCGCACGCGGATCTCGTGGCCAGGAGCGTGCTATCACCCGTATGCGGAACAGATCCGCGCGCGGGAAAATACCCGCATGACAGGAAAAGGGCCCTTATAACTGACATAATAATTAGCTATTTACAATATTTTCAGGATAACTGGTTTTATTTCCATGAAAATTGGAAAGGTTGCTGCAGTTGGTTTGGGTGGTAGTGTTATACTATTACATATTGCCAGCCAGAAAGGATACATTGACATTAATTGGGACAAAATTAATAAGAAAGTTGATAAAATCAGCGATAAAATTGAAAAGGAAGCAACTGGAAAATCACCTGATTGGTTTGAGAAAGTAAGTCACTTTGATTTATCTTGGGTCAGATCCACTTTAGTCAGTGGGTTGTCTTTTCACCCTTCTCCTTTTTCTACATAGAACTTGAAATTGCCCATTATTCAAATCATCATGGCATCTTTACATCACAAACTTATTGAGACATATCATTTTACTAAAATCTTGGTATTATTTATTGGTTTATGTTGTTTCAAATGGCCGTAGGATGCCATAATATAGTTAAAGTACAGTTAGGTAAGACAATATAACAAGAATACGAGGTTATTGTTTACGGAATGTGCTAGTGGCGCCCTCTACGCCGAGTTTCGCGTAATGTTCCCTATTAGAGAGAAGAAGAAATAGCCTTATATCGTTATATATAAGCCTATTTCTTCTTCTATATCAATCAACAAACCATGAGACCTAACATTTTCATCTCTGTGCCTTTATTTTATATGTTCCATTAAAAAAAAAAACATTAAAACAACATTGGTAATTACTTTTAATAAAATAATCTCATGTGTAGCAGCAACACAAAATTGTGCATGTTCTTTTGTAAAATGACTAGGGCATTTGGCAACACACTGGTGCCAATTCTGTTGTGCACAAACTAAATTATTTTAAGCTATTTATATATCTTTCTCTCCAATAGAACAAGAAAGAGACATATATTATAAGAGCTGTCAATTTAAGTTGATCTAAAATGTTCATACAATTATAGTTTTCATTTCAAAACGTATTGATTAAAAACAATGCCAAAATTCAAGGGAAAAACTAATTAGACATCTCTAACTTAGTCAGTGTCTGTCGCCGTGCTTTTCTTCAGCTGCCTGGTAGTAAGAGATGCCAAATGCCTAATTTTAGTTTAGTTTGTGAACAAGGGAATCGGCGCCACTATCTTACTGGTTGGTCTTGATCCCCCCACATCCTGCTGACCATCAGGAGAGATCATGGAGTGCATAGTGTGGTCAGCCTATATCTGACAGCAGTTATTTTTGCAAAAAAGTGTTAACAATTTGGTTTTGTTGAACCAGCACTGGAAAAATCTGAAAAGAAACTTATTACCTACTGTTAGATTTACCTTTCATTATTTGCACATGGGGTCATCTAAACTCATCTGTTATATAATTTCACTTAATGAACATATTACCTATATTAATATGTACATTACAGTATTCATAAATGTTTCAATTGTAGTTTATTTGTTACAGGTATTGTTATTTGTCAAAAATAATACCTATTATTCAGCAGGGTTTACTGGAGGATTCTTTTTTGGTATTGCTTCATCATGATTTTATTTTAAATAGAAAGTGAGTTAGTAAAGTGATATACTTGTATTCCTTCTTTGTGACTATTTTGATTACCTAAGTCTTAAACATATATTTTAATTACTATATTTATTCTAAAGAGTCAATGTCAATTGACTCTTTAGAAAAATTCATAAATTAGAAAATATGGAGCATTACGGTAGGATGCTGCTTTTACCGGGCCATGGCAAAGCCAAAAGGAGGATTATGATTTTTGTAAGGATACTAGCTGACCCGACAGACATTGTCCTGTCCCTATCTACCTACTTACCTGCCTAACAACCTACCCTACCTATCCTATCTACCCTACCTTAGCCTGCTTAACGACCTACCCTTCCTACCCTACCCTAACCGCGCCAATCCTCCAAAAATTGAAGAAACTAATATGTCATCCATGTAGAATTTTTTGATTTTTGAATATTTCGCGCAACTTTCTTAGTTTTTTCTTTTTAACCGACTTCAAAAAGGAGGAGGTTCTCAATTCGGTAGGTTTTTTTTATGTATGTACAGACGCCAGCACATCAAGCCATACCTAACTGTCAAATTTTCCCAATTAAATATGAACCTTATGCTTTTGTAATAAAGTTGAAAATCTATCAAAGAAATTTGACAGATTGTAGTAGCTTGATGTGCAGGCTTCTGTACATCGATTACTCTGAGATTTATGATCCGATTTACGTGATTCTTCTTTAGTTTGATGCTGAATAGTTGCCATTTGGTCCCATAAAAATTTAACATTGTTTGAACTTTATGAACATTTTTTTATATCTTATATATTTATTTTTATGTTTGACCACGCATTACTTTTTTCAGCGTAGTCCGATTTCGATGATTTTTTTTTAATTGATAGTGTATGCCTCAAATTTGGTCCCATATAAATTTCAAGAAAATATTCCACCCCTAAGGGTTGAAAATTAAGGGATGACAGATTTTTTTGGTGTCGCCGTTTCGTAATTAATTTCTATGATGAGAAGTAGGCACTAAAAATCGAAAAAATATTTTTTTTACAAAAAATACAACCGCCTTCAAAAAGTAAAAAATAACTTTCAATTCGCAAGTCGGTGGCAATTCAAAACAACAAGCAAAACCAAAGTCGCCGACTTGCGAATTGAAAGTTATTTTTTACTTTTTGAAGGCGGTTGTCTTTTTTGTAAAAAAAATTTTTATTAATAAATTTCAGGTGAAAATTGTAACCCAATATCTCAGACCAATAAAAGCACAATATAATCTTTATACAAAAATAACCCTTCTTTGGCTTAAGTGTAAAATCAAGAACTTTATTGGAGATCAACACAATTTTGGCACGTCCATTACACGTGCTCCATGCTTATAGATTTATCACATGTGATGCAAGAGTGTTTTGTTTTGCGATCTTTTTTATTCGGACAGTCGCCACATCTTACATAATTAGGTATATTTTCTGCAGATGTAGGTGCAGGATTACCAAATTGGCTTGAAATTTTCTTAAGAATAAAATCTGGGATTATATTCTGGTCTTTTCGTGATTGTAAATGTTTATTAATCAGCCATAGGCCCAATTTATGTATGAACTCTGTTCTCTTTACATTGCTGGTGTCAATTTCTCGGTAGGTAAATAATACAAGCATTGACAGCTGCCATATTATGATATACCTACAGTTTATCATAGAATAGAGTCATTGGCCACTGTTTAGGTACTATTACGACAAACATTGTAATGTAACTGGCGCTCAACTCATCCACCACGTCGACTTTAGCTTTGTGGAGTTTGCTGTAGCTGTCCGCGAACAGGTGAATTATCACCTGAGTCGTCGGTTCCCTGTCGTATCGGAATTCACATCGTGGTCGCTGCAGTGACCCGTTTCCTTTTCTGAGCTTGACTTGTCTGAAGAATCAGTCGATTCCTCCTCAATCATCCTCCTGGTTCGTTATTCCTGAGCTTCCATATTTTTTTTTTTGCCAAAGCTAGTAAATGCACACAAAAACAATATAAACGCACAAAAACAAATAAAAACAATTAGATGAAAATCATTACGTGGCAAGGTATAAATAACGTACTCGAGACAGCTTGGCGCACAGATAGCTCGTCCTGCACGTCGCGGTGCAATAAGTTCATGCCATCATTGTCCCCTTCCTCGCTTCCCTTACTCCAGCTACTCAGCGCATAAGTGTTGCAACTTTAATATTTTTAGAAATATTTGTAGATACTTTTGCGCCGCCATGGGTATGTCATACCCTGCCACATACTCGCCGGGTTAAACAGTAATAAATTAAAACATCCTCAGTTATAAAACTAAAACTCAAAAAGGGCTGAATTTTTTAAACTGAATATTACAGTTACTATGGCCCTTTTAAAAATGCTATGTGAAGCATTATAACTCAACATTTATATGTAATACATGACTATTCCCTGAATGCTAAAGCAGAGGTGAGGTACACAGATTCGTATTATTAGCAGAGTGCAATTACACCAAAAAACCTCGTCAAGTCCCAAATGGGGGACAGTTTATTGTAGATGAATTTTTATGGGACATTTTTTGTTATGTAGGTACCTAAAGGTGAGAAGAGAAAAATTAGACCCTGACGAATAAATTACTTTTTCTTCTCCTTTTGGTCAGCAATTCATCTTGAAACTCTCGAGAACCTTATAATTATATAATCTGTAGAGGATAGAAAATAAAAAAGATCTTATTTTTCATCTACACTATACTATTGCCTGCCTGAGCAAAGGGGCCCAGCGCCCGCTCATTACGCATTCGGAACACACACGCATTCATGACGCATTCATCGATTGATCGTGTAGGTACATAGGAAGAAGTCTGAATAAATTATTAGGAAGAGCTATCAAGAGTTTTACGTACTACTGTGTCAAGAAAGTACCGGGAATTATTAAATAAAAAAACAAAATATGTATTAAATATCTAAATTTATTGTATCGCCTTCAGAGTAGGTCCCTTCCGTAATAATAGGTAAAGAATAAATCATTAATCAAAACGGTGGGGGCGATTCGCACTTTGATAGCAAAGTGTGAGGCTTATGCGGCGGAGCATGGGCTTCAGTATAACTCAAAGAAGAGTGAGGTTATTATATTTAAGTCTAATAATTATAAGCTAGTCCATGCTCCGCCTATTAAGCTTAATGGTGCGCTGCCGTCCACTAACTAAAAAGCGGCTAAGTGCAAAAAGTGTTTTTCGAGAAAACGCGAAAATAAGTGGGAATTGATGTCTCTTGAAAAGTATGCTACTTAGGAACAAGGTTGCAAGTTAAATATGTAGGTATAGTCTTTGTGTACAATATGTGATATATTTCGTTTATTTATATTTATTATATTTTATTTAAATTCATTTTCTAACTTTTAGCTAAGCATTTTTTTTTTTCAATTTTACATATATACTGCACTTTAAGGCCGTTAACTATACCTTAACTGCTTTATAGCAAAGTAATTTCTTGTAGCTGCCACGTCTTGTACTTGTAGTAGAAGTTATCGAAAAGTCATTAGTTAAAGAGCAGTTAAAGTGTTTTAACGGTCTTATAGCCTAGGTAGCTCTCACTTGGAAGACTAACTTTGCTTACTTAGAAAGCAGTTATGGGGTTTTAAACGCCTTTAAGCTCGGTATTGTAAAACATATTTTTATATTGGTTCTTCTATTGCATAACTAGAAAGCAGTTAAAGATATCTCACTCGCAATTAACTGCCTTTTAAATAAGCACGTCCGGGGGAAAAGTTGAAAAGTTAAAAACAATTTCATAAGAGTCAGAACATTATTTATTAAAAAAAGAATAGACAAACAGAACTAAGCTTCTTATTAATTAAACAATCTATACATATAATAAAACAGTAAAAAAACTGTGTCTGTCCATTGAATAAATTAAAAAAATAATTATTGAGGGGGGTTTAGAAACAGTAATAGAGCACGAATCCAAAAAAAAAATTATGTCTGTTTGTCTGTTTGTTTGTACACGCTAATCTTCGGAACTGCTGGACGGATTTGAATGATTTTTCTTTTGGTGTGTAGGTATTAAGTCTGGCCAACATATAGGCTATAATTTATCTTGGAAACTTGAACACCTGATGCAGAACCGCAACAGACCAGCTAAACTATTAAGAGATACAAAAATGGTACCATAGCATAAATTGCTCCACGTGATGAGCATTTTCTGCTGAGAGAAAAAATTTGAAGATCTGGAACACCTGATGTGGAACTCCAAGAGCCCAGCTACGCCATAACACATATAGGAATGACGTCTTAGCAAAAGTTGTTCGGTCTGATAAGCATTTCCTGTTGACTTATAAAAATCGAAGATCAGAAACATCTGATGTGGAAATCAAAGCTATCACTAATTTCACTGTATATTATAAAATAACATAAGCTGGGAGTACTTCCACACGGTGAAGGCAGTAACAGTTTAGGCCTGATTTTTGATGACGCTGGTATATCATTGAAAATTTGATTCTACTGGTCAAAACTCCCATTAACTTTTTATTTTGTCGAATAAATACGACTTCCTGCTTATGTTATTTGAGTGTTTAATTTCCTTTACACGGTAGCCTACCTGGTAACGCAGGGGAGCAGTCACTTAGATTTTAATTGATCAGGTATCTCTTCACAATAAAACTATAACCATGCCTAGAAAGAGGTCAAATCTTTCCCAATGTTCCAAAGGAGCTAAAAGATTGAGGATCATAAGATCCCAAGAATCTACCGAAGAGCGTCAGGAGAGACTTGATGCTGTTCGAGAACATCAGGCTGCAAATCGCTCCGTGGAAACCTCTTCAGATCGCGAAGCACGTCTGCGTTCTCAGCGTATTTACGCATCGACTTATAGGTCTCTAGAGACAAGTGGGGAACATGATGCGCGACTGACCGCTGATCGTGAACGTCACGCATTGTCTCTCGAGTCGGAGACGTTCACGGATAGAGAATTGCGCTAGAGTTCTCAGCGTATTTACGCATCTGCTTCTAGGTTTGTAGAGACAAGTGCGGAACGTGATGCGCGACTGTCCGCTGATCGTGAGCAACATGCATTGTCTCGCGAATCGGAAACGTTTACCGATACAGAATCACGCTTGAGTTCTCAGCGTATTCGCACATCTACTAATAGGTCTTTTGAAACGAGTGATGAACGTGATGCACGACTAACTGCTGATCGAGATTATCATACATTGTCCCGAACACGCACACAACAAAATATCCATAATCAGTTAGAAAGTGAGAGAGAAAGAATTGCTGGAGTACGGCAGGAAGAGACAGAAGAAGAGCGCACGAACGTTTGAATTCTGATCGACTTCGACATTCTCTGAACAGAATGTCGATATCATCTGAAGATTCGGATGTGTCTCAGATATAGCCGTAGGGCATGGCGACCTTCCTTGGGTTGATAAGGAACGGAGTGCATTTACGTATACTTCTAAAATTGACTACGTCACATATTCCGCCATCGGAGGTATGATTCAAAATTGTACTTTTTGAACGTCTCGAATCGTCTCGCGCATCCCGTTGGTTTCCCGTCCCCGGGCTCTTAGAATTCGACATCAGACGTTTCAGATCTTCGATTTTGCCGACCCCGTTGTCGCTGGCATAAGCAACAGGATCCGCGTACGAAGTCGCGGGCAGAAGCTAGTATAAAATAAAACGAGATTAATCAAACTTTTAAAATCTTATCCAGTAATGAGATCACAATCACATACATCTTTAATAAATCAAAAACGAAATTCACAAGCGTTTAACTGCTTTTTAGGGTAGCATTGTCGTTTAGCTGCTTTCTAGCGATTGATATTTAGCTAATACTAATTTCAATACATAACTTAAAAGCCGTTGTGGGCATATAACTGCTTTCTAGTGTAGTTTTTCTTTATAACTGCTTTTTAGTTAAGGTACGATATTCAGATGGTTATTTGTAAGACACAATGCATCAAGGCAGTTAGAGACGCTTAGCTGCTTTTTAGTCAAGCATGACCAGATAACGTACTTTTAGTTAAGGAAATTTAGAAAAAATGAAACAGCAATTTGCCGTTTAGGTATGTTAACGTCTTTCTAGAGAAGTATTGTGGCTTAGCCGCTTTTTAATTAAGGAACTAACGAAATTTATGTGGTTTAACTGCTCAGCAATTTTCTGTATCTCTTAAACTACTAATCATAGAAAAATGATTCTTAGACCAAAAGATAGAGCATCGAAAGTTGTATAAGAATACATTAAAAAGTGAAAAACGACAAACTGTGGCTTAACGGCTTTTTAGTTAGTGGACGGCAGTGCGGCTCTGCGGGTTGTGAGCAGGTTCACATATCTGGGGCATATTGTAACAGAAGACCTGAAAGATGATGCAGACGTAGAGAGGGAGCGCAGGGCGCTGGCAGTCCGGGGGAATATGATTGCTCGCAGGTTTGCTCGGTGCTCGCGTGATGTAAAACTTACGTTGTTCAAGGCTTATTGCCAATCGTTTTACGCAAGCAGCTTGTGGGTGAGTGTAAGTCACCGGGCTGCTAGTGCGCTGCGCATCCAATATAATAATATATTTAGGTTGCTGTTGCGGCTGCCTCGTTTTTGTAGCGCGTCTGGCATGTTTGCTGAGGCGCGTACAGACGGCTTCCATGCAGTCATGCGTAAGAGAGCTGCGTCTCTGCGACAGCGTCTGCGAGGCAGTAGCAACACCATCCTGCAAATGATTGCCGCTAAACCGGACTGCCCAATCCAAAACAAATGGATGCGTATTTTAATAGGTGTAATGTAATGTAATGTAGATGTCTGATTATTTATTAAGTTAATATAATTTCAAATAATGATGACTATTTTAATTATTTTGATAAATTATTGAATTCAAATTCAAATTATTTATTTTTGCAGAAAACACTGTTACAAAGGTGTTATTAAAAGTGCATGTTTCAAGTGATTCTACCGTAAGGCATGCAAAATGGATACAATCACGGTTTAACAAATCAAGATTAAGATTGGCATTGGAATATAATATAAACTTATGTAAAAATATTTTAAGATAATAAATTGATGTAATGTCCTTCTTAAAGTCTACTATTACAGATTATTTATTTATTTAATTATAATAATAATAAAATTATTTCAATGTCATTCTTAGAATAATTACAATACATAAACAGATTATTTATTAATTTTTAGGATACATTCATTGTGCTATTAGGCATTGATGTTACTGTGAGATCTTTAGTTTGGAGAAATTATCGTATAAGTAGTCGTTCAAGTTGTAGTAACATTTATTAACTAAAAGGCTCTTTAAACTTTTCTTAAATAAAGCAGTATTCATTGCCCTTATTTCTTTTGGTAATTTATTGAAAATTACAGGAGCCATGCGAAACACACTTTTGTGCATTAAAGTAGTACACGTTTGGCGCACATAGAGGCGTAATGCGTCACGTTGTTGCCTATTACTGACTTCTGAGGCTAACTTAAATAAGTGTGGATTGACCTTAACAAATACTGAGACCTCATAAATATATAGGCTTGGGAGAGTTAGAATTTTATACTCCTGAAAAAACGGTTTACAAGTTTCGATTATTTGAAGCCCAAACATAGCAATGAACAATGAACTGAAATTTACTAATATAGCTTTAGGTATACATTGTTACTAACCCTTATATGAGTGCAAACTTGAAATAAATGATTTAATAATAATAAAAACATTTTTAGACGCATTTTTTGGAATCTACTTCAGTAGGTAGTACTTGCCGCGAATTTTCTTTTAGGTAGGTACGTCATCTTTTCAGTTAGAAGGCGCCATTCCGAATCTTGTCGACTGGTTTGCATGTCAAACTCGTAAACTCATGTCTCGTCACCAATAACAATGAGTTTTATGAATGCTGGTTCGGAATTGACTCTTTCTTACACGTCTTCAGCAACCTTTAGGCTATTGAGATTTTGCAGACGATTCAAATCTTTCGGTACTAGTGGAGCGGCAACGCATTTCATGCCAAAAAAAATTATTAAAACAGTACGAATTGATTCTTGAAATACAGAAATTTCAGCAGCTATATCTCCTAGACAAAAACGACGATTTTCAGTCACCATTTTCCTTTATTATAGCGATGTTAGTTCAATGACCACATTTAAATGCATTATACCACTCATACGCACGTGTTTTTGATAAAGTCGATTCACTGAAAGCCTTATGTAACATTCTCAGTGCTTCTGTACACGAAATTCTACATATTTGCATTGCAGCATTTAAGTTTTGTATAATTTTAGCAGCATTATTTCAATTTTGTAAATGTGAGTACCATGGAGCCATATTTTAAGTAAATTATTATGTGTTTGACTTAAATGAGCATGGCGGTTGAGAGAATTGTCATGCTCACTCAAATGTCTCGCTGGTGGTGGCGCGTGTGTTGGGTCATTCGGCTCCCTCTAAAATGGTTGAGCTGAATGGTGCTGATTCACGCGTCATGTTCGTGAACGGGCGCTGTCAGTAGAGATTGGTCAACTCTTAACTGCCATGGTTTTTATCTTGATTATTTTTTATATTTTGTATTTCTAGATTACCTTCATTGTTTTCACATATAGAAGCAACAAGAATAATGTAAGCAGTATTTTGTAAAAACCTGATTTTAAAAGAGTGTCCGTGGAGTTTCTTGCTCGTTCTTCTCCATAGAGACCTACCTACGTTTTGGAACGAGCAACTAGCTTCAACTTTCTGTCTAACTGACCGACTCCTTGACAATTCAAAAGTGCCTGTAAATGGTTTAATTGAAATAAATGCTTTGACTTTGACTTTGACTTTAAGACGAATTATTCGTTCGATATTTTTAACTGTAGTAAAAATCACAAAACATAGTTGACATGAACTGACAAAATGGCGCACTGTGAACAAACAGAATGACCAGTGACGATCGAACTTCGCGTGAGTAAAGAGGACAGTTGTGCCAACTTAGCGTCAAATAGAATTTAGACAATCCCTTTAAATGAGCTTTTTAAATGATTTATTCCCGATACTTTCTTGACAGAATGTATATCCATACTAATTTACTAATAACTAATATACTTTACTAATTATTTACTTATTACTATTATACAAATATACTAATCCATACTGTCTATACTGTATTACTATATTTATTATATTATTTATATTATCCATACTTCCATACTAATATTATAAATGCGAAAGTAACTCTGTCTGTTACGCATTCACGATAAAACGGCTGAACCGTATGAAAATAGCTCGGACCCTGGGGAAGGAGACTTTTCAATCAGAGACTTCGTCTGCATCCACTACAACCGACATTCACGCGGACAAAGTCGCGGGCAAAAGCTAGTACCTATTATTATAAAAATTAATAGCTTTGGCAACACGTGCATTAAATCAGGGTATTCTAGGATTTATTCACCGGCGCTGATCAGCGCCAACCGGTCAACAAATGTTTGCACGTAGGCACGGCGGCGGCGCGGCACGTGGTTTGGAGTATATTCAGAAAGCCAGAAATACCAACTTTCAACACTCTTTCAACTTTCAGACCCTACCACCCTAATACACGTAAATCAGCTTTGTTTCCTTTTTGGCTCACGGAGTCACACGGTACCTTATCGAGTTTGAGTAGGGTCCCAAAGTAAGGTTTTAAAAGCTAGATATATTTAGTTACCTAGTTAACGTGTCCATGTTTATGCTAGAGATAATAGAAATATAATTCAGAGACTATAGTCATTTCTCTGCAGCTATAGCTGGATTTTTACTTGAACCTGCCCTTTATAGTTCTACACAACAACCCATTAGATCCCCATAAGGTAACGAGTAATACGGGCAACTACGGACCACCACACAGCGCGTGACCCGACATTTGGCCGGTTTTTTCGTCATATTTCTCTGACCCTAATTTTCATTGGTATTGGCTTACTAACAGCTATATGCTATACATTTATAAAAGTTTTTGATCGATGAGACAGGTTCATGATATAAACTTCATTGTTATGCAGTTATGTTGAGTGAGTACATCACTGTTGCAATTTGCAATTATAGGATTTTAGGCATTTTAAAATCAGTCTTATTAGATTGATTGAAAGTACCTAAAAATCCAAAGAATATGTATCTGCCAAATCATATCTACAGTCGTACTTGATATGAAGTTAGTAAATGTGTACTTACATACGAAAATATTTTGTTAAAGGTTGAGAGATTTGTGGACCGTAAACTGGATAAAGCCGAAGATCTACTGAAGAAAAAGGAAGTTAAAGCTAAACGCTGGGTTAACAACGTTACAAGAGGTGAACACTATCGTGCTACCGAATCTCATGTATTTCTGGCATCGTTTGTTGCTGGAATGGCTATTGGACTTATCTGTGGAAAATAGATCTAAATCAATCAATCCTAATCAAACACTTGCTGTAGTCATGAATTCAAATAATATCTTCTTGCTCTTAAGCTTACTAAAAAATATTTGGTAGACACCTAGGTTCGCAAATTGCGTCTCATTTATAATTTGATTCAGCGAGTATTATTCTAAGATTATTTACTTAGTATTATTATTTTAGAATCGAACAGAAATAAGAAACTAGTTTATAGTGTATAGTTGCCTAAGATGGGTAAAAAACGTTTGTAGTGATATATTTTTTAGAAGTCGTATCAACATTTTATTGTACAACCATTTTAATAAATGAAATTATTTAATCATTGTTATAGCTCTTTACTTGTTACCTAAATACTTATCGGGTCATAAGTTCTGTCACAAATACATTGTACGACTACGAATACGACGGTACATTGGTACGATTTTTCATGTAACTTTTAGGTAAATACCTACCTACCGCCTTAGAAAAGTTAGATATCTAAAGCCTTATTTTTTTCAGATGCTCATTAAGGGGGTACCGAAGGAACGATACGTAATTGCTAAATAATTGCGTTCGTTTGATTCCTTGTTACATCGTTATTACTTATCCTCTTGTCATGCAATTCATACATAAGATATTAGAGGATTCACTCTATACTTCATAGGCGTTAGAAACACGATCACTTGAAGTTTTCTCGATAGAAAAAAAATCCAAAGTAATCTCTTAATAACAAAATAAACCCTTACTACGTCGTAAATACTTCACGAAAGGTCATCTGTTTTTAAATAATAACAAAACTACATGTTCTCTATCGCATATATATTTTACTTTTTCAAAATGTGTATTTGTTTTAATAATACGAAGGAAATACCTAAATTAACTCGTGTTCTACCCAATCTAACTAGAGCCGCCACGCTTCCCTCCTGTCCGCTTTAGTCTTGCTTCGGCCATCAGACGGGGAGCTTGTGTCGCTTACGCTTACGCACGGTTTTAAAAATATAACGAAGAATTTTATGTTAATTCAATTTATTTTAAATGGAGAACAAAGTAAACAAAGAAAAGAATTGCTTGGCGAAAACAGAATTCTATTCGCTTACAATGAAAAAATAAAGTAAGTAAAACTCGTATCTGATTGCGTTACAGGGTGGTACGTTTTTTTTTAATGGGATGCATTAAAAACAATTTAAAAATAATAATATAATATAATAATATGTGGAGTCATTTTACACATGGCCATCTGACCCCAAACCTGAGAGAGACCCTGTAGTATGGGTGTCAGACAGCTGATATACATACACAAATATTTTTTTAAAAGCATACATATATAGATAAACAACACCCAAACACAAGGAAAACACAAGTGACCATCACACAAATATTTTCCCTGGGCGGGAATCGAACCCGCAACACGCTGCGCAGCAGTCAATCGCTCAGCCAAAATCATCGATCACTAGCCAAAATGTATCTTTCTAGAGCAAGACGTCTACAGGCTGAGAATTTTGAACTCAAAGAGAATGCTCCTGCTGTTTCGTACCTAAGTACTCGGTTAGGTACTGAGGTCAGCACTGAGCACATCAAGCCACAACAATCTGTCAAATTTCTTTAATAGATTTTGAACTTTATTACAAAAGAATAAGGTTCATATTCATATCATAATATATTAGGAAAATTTGACAATTAGGTACGGCTTGATGGGCTGGTGTCTGTACCTACGTACTAACAATATAACTAAGTACTATTTACGATATTTCAACAATACACCACAGGTGGGCAAATTCGCTAAATTGAATCGTTCTCTGTATCTTTTTTCTAATTATAGGGTAAATGTACCAGTTGTTGGCATTTCACTGCCGGCTAGTATAGAAAGAGAAACAGACCATTTTGAAGACAATAATAATACAAAGTCAAAGTCAAAGCATTTATCAAAGTCAATGTCAAAGTCAAAGTCAAGATTATGTAAAATTTTGTAAAAGCTAATTCCCAAAACCATAAATTTGTTAAATTTATGGTTAAAAAGTTATAAGGGTTTGAACGTGGCCGAGCCATTGAAACGCGGAGAACCGCGCGGCCACGGAGATCTTTAAAACTAAGCGTAGCAGAGACCTGACATTCAGGTAAATAAAAGATTGAATTTGTAAAAAAAAAATTAAAAAAAATCCTAGGTTTAGGAGCTGCAAGACAAAAACCCCATGTTGGTGTTGTTTACAGAAAAAGATCTCGCTAACACTTACTTTTTTCGATAGATAATCAAAACTTAGTTCCATTTTCGACAAATTCAAATCTAGGTTTTACAAAAAACTTCAGACCTCTGCGAGGCTTTTTCAGCGAGATATGGGCGATAACGTGTTTTCCACCGTTTCAATGGCGCGGCCATGGGGTTTGAGTCTTACAGGTCCGAAAATATAAACCTAGGACATTTTGATGTATTTTTTCAAATTTCGACAAATTCAAATCTAGATTTTACAATGAATTTCAGACGTCTGCGATGCATTTTCACCGTGATATCGGCGATAACGTGTTATTCACCGTTTCAATGGCGCGGTCATGGGGATTTTGTCATGCAGCTCCTAAAGTATAACCTAGGATTTTTTCTGTATTTTTAATTTTTTTTTACAAATTCTATCTGTTATTTACCTGAATTTCAGGTCTCTGCTACGCTTAGTTTTAAAGATCTCCGTGGCCGCGCGGTTCTCTGCGTTTCAATGGCGCGGCCACGTTCAAACCCTTATAACTTTGTAACCATAACTTTGACAAATTTATGGTTTTGGGAATCAGCTTTTACAAAATTGTACATAATCTTGGAATAGTTCTTTTTTCGAAATATCGCCGTGGCCGCGCGGTCGAAACGCACACCGTAAGTGTACCTAATGATATATTTTCGGCGACACGGTTGGCGCAGTGGTTGAGCGATCGACTGCTGCGCTGCGTGTCGTGGATACGATTCCCGCACTGAACAAATATTTGTATGGCCTACAGATAGTTGTTCCGGGTCTGACTGTTTGTGTATGTGAGTTTATATGTTTGTAAACGACACAGGAGTAATTCCTAAAGTGGAGCAATGTTTTTTTTTAAATAAAATAAATATTTAAACTTACTTTTGCGATTTTGTTTAAACTATGCAGAAAATCCGTTATCTACTTGTGAAAAGTAATCCCTTTTTATACTTATTTAGAAAACGTGTTTTTTTTTGCAGCGGTTTATGACTGACAAGCGACGGCATAATTTCGCAATTTTCATTTTACCAAAACTACGTCATGCGCTCTCAATCACTCGCGGCGCGGCAGACTACCGAGCCACAGAAAAGATTACTGTGACCGAGCGGCCGTCTTCATAATAATATCACCGAATCGTCTTCATATTACTTGCCACACTTTTATGAGCGCTATGTTCCGTCTATACTTTTAATTGGTCTGAGCCTACATACCCTACCTACACTAATTGCGCCAATCCTCCAAAAATTAAGAAACTAATACGTCATCTGTGTATAATTTTTGGTGAAGAAATTAATACCTACGTCATCTATGTATTTTTTTTTAGGTTCTGGTTTGACATTCAAAAAGTATTGAATTTACATTGAAGAATAAATATTTTTGAATTTGAAAATAAAGGGTCGACTACTGAGATGTTCACCCTATATACTTAGCTGTTCTATTATTTTACATTATTGAGTTCACTTTTTAGAGTTTCTATTGTACTTAGAATATACCTATACTATCATAAAATGTAATTAGGTAAGTATTATTCGATTACTATATGGGTACTTACCTAGAAAGTACCTAGGATAGGTGCCTACTTACTTACCCACAGTAAATTATTAAATTAATAAGTAGTAAGATAAATAGTAATTATTAAACTAGTATTTAAATGTTTGAATATTTTTTTAATAAAAGTAGATATTTGAAATCGTTATTGGTGTTATGCCGGCACTTTACATGACGTATTTGTGCAAATATTCGCCTTATTTGAATAATACAAAATGTACCCTATAATCATTGAAATATAGTCGATTTTGTATTATTCAAATAAGGCGAATATTTGCCCAAATACGCCATGTGAAGTGCCAGCATTATAATTCGTAAATACTGTAGCACCCTCGCTAGTCGATCGACGCACGGAGTGTCGCGTGCGGCGGCGCGCGGCGCGTGAATGTGTGCCTTGCGCACACATACACAGAGCGCATAGAATACCTAAAATCGATTAGCGCCAGAAGCTCGGTGCCCCCTTAAGGGGGTACCGAAGGAACGATACGTAATTGCTAAATAATTGCGTTCGTTTGATTCCTTGTTACATCGTTATTACTTATCCTCTTGTCATGCAATTCATACATAAGATATTAGAGGATTCACTCTATACTTCATAGGCGTTAGAAACACGATCACTTGAAGTTTTCTCGATAGAAAAAAAATCCAAAGTAATCTCTTAATAACAAAATAAACCCTTACTACGTCGTAAATACTTCACGAAAGGTCATCTGTTTTTAAATAATAACAAAACTACATGTTCTCTATCGCATATATATTTTACTTTTTCAAAATGTGTATTTGTTTTAATAATACGAAGGAAATACCTAAATTAACTCGTGTTCTACCCAATCTAACTAGAGCCGCCACGCTTCCCTCCTGTCCGCTTTAGTCTTGCTTCGGCCATCAGACGGGGAGCTTGTGTCGCTTACGCTTACGCACGGTTTTAAAAATATAACGAAGAATTTTATGTTAATTCAATTTATTTTAAATGGAGAACAAAGTAAACAAAGAAAAGAATTGCTTGGCGAAAACAGAATTCTATTCGCTTACAATGAAAAAATAAAGTAAGTAAAACTCGTATCTGATTGCGTTACAGGGTGGTACGTTTTTTTTTAATGGGATGCATTAAAAACAATTTAAAAATAATAATATAATATAATAATATGTGGAGTCATTTTACACATGGCCATCTGACCCCAAACCTGAGAGAGACCCTGTAGTATGGGTGTCAGACAGCTGATATACATACACAAATATTTTTTTAAAAGCATACATATATAGATAAACAACACCCAAACACAAGGAAAACACAAGTGACCATCACACAAATATTTTCCCTGGGCGGGAATCGAACCCGCAACACGCTGCGCAGCAGTCAATCGCTCAGCCAAAATCATCGATCACTAGCCAAAATGTATCTTTCTAGAGCAAGACGTCTACAGGCTGAGAATTTTGAACTCAAAGAGAATGCTCCTGCTGTTTCGTACCTAAGTACTCGGTTAGGTACTGAGGTCAGCACTGAGCACATCAAGCCACAACAATCTGTCAAATTTCTTTAATAGATTTTGAACTTTATTACAAAAGAATAAGGTTCATATTCATATCATAATATATTAGGAAAATTTGACAATTAGGTACGGCTTGATGGGCTGGTGTCTGTACCTACGTACTAACAATATAACTAAGTACTATTTACGATATTTCAACAATACACCACAGGTGGGCAAATTCGCTAAATTGAATCGTTCTCTGTATCTTTTTTCTAATTATAGGGTAAATGTACCAGTTGTTGGCATTTCACTGCCGGCTAGTATAGAAAGAGAAACAGACCATTTTGAAGACAATAATAATACAAAGTCAAAGTCAAAGCATTTATCAAAGTCAATGTCAAAGTCAAAGTCAAGATTATGTAAAATTTTGTAAAAGCTAATTCCCAAAACCATAAATTTGTTAAATTTATGGTTAAAAAGTTATAAGGGTTTGAACGTGGCCGAGCCATTGAAACGCGGAGAACCGCGCGGCCACGGAGATCTTTAAAACTAAGCGTAGCAGAGACCTGACATTCAGGTAAATAAAAGATTGAATTTGTAAAAAAAAAATTAAAAAAAATCCTAGGTTTAGGAGCTGCAAGACAAAAACCCCATGTTGGTGTTGTTTACAGAAAAAGATCTCGCTAACACTTACTTTTTTCGATAGATAATCAAAACTTAGTTCCATTTTCGACAAATTCAAATCTAGGTTTTACAAAAAACTTCAGACCTCTGCGAGGCTTTTTCAGCGAGATATGGGCGATAACGTGTTTTCCACCGTTTCAATGGCGCGGCCATGGGGTTTGAGTCTTACAGGTCCGAAAATATAAACCTAGGACATTTTGATGTATTTTTTCAAATTTCGACAAATTCAAATCTAGATTTTACAATGAATTTCAGACGTCTGCGATGCATTTTCACCGTGATATCGGCGATAACGTGTTATTCACCGTTTCAATGGCGCGGTCATGGGGATTTTGTCATGCAGCTCCTAAAGTATAACCTAGGATTTTTTCTGTATTTTTAATTTTTTTTTACAAATTCTATCTGTTATTTACCTGAATTTCAGGTCTCTGCTACGCTTAGTTTTAAAGATCTCCGTGGCCGCGCGGTTCTCTGCGTTTCAATGGCGCGGCCACGTTCAAACCCTTATAACTTTGTAACCATAACTTTGACAAATTTATGGTTTTGGGAATCAGCTTTTACAAAATTGTACATAATCTTGGAATAGTTCTTTTTTCGAAATATCGCCGTGGCCGCGCGGTCGAAACGCACACCGTAAGTGTACCTAATGATATATTTTCGGCGACACGGTTGGCGCAGTGGTTGAGCGATCGACTGCTGCGCTGCGTGTCGTGGATACGATTCCCGCACTGAACAAATATTTGTATGGCCTACAGATAGTTGTTCCGGGTCTGACTGTTTGTGTATGTGAGTTTATATGTTTGTAAACGACACAGGAGTAATTCCTAAAGTGGAGCAATGTTTTTTTTTAAATAAAATAAATATTTAAACTTACTTTTGCGATTTTGTTTAAACTATGCAGAAAATCCGTTATCTACTTGTGAAAAGTAATCCCTTTTTATACTTATTTAGAAAACGTGTTTTTTTTTGCAGCGGTTTATGACTGACAAGCGACGGCATAATTTCGCAATTTTCATTTTACCAAAACTACGTCATGCGCTCTCAATCACTCGCGGCGCGGCAGACTACCGAGCCACAGAAAAGATTACTGTGACCGAGCGGCCGTCTTCATAATAATATCACCGAATCGTCTTCATATTACTTGCCACACTTTTATGAGCGCTATGTTCCGTCTATACTTTTAATTGGTCTGAGCCTACATACCCTACCTACACTAATTGCGCCAATCCTCCAAAAATTAAGAAACTAATACGTCATCTGTGTATAATTTTTGGTGAAGAAATTAATACCTACGTCATCTATGTATTTTTTTTTAGGTTCTGGTTTGACATTCAAAAAGTATTGAATTTACATTGAAGAATAAATATTTTTGAATTTGAAAATAAAGGGTCGACTACTGAGATGTTCACCCTATATACTTAGCTGTTCTATTATTTTACATTATTGAGTTCACTTTTTAGAGTTTCTATTGTACTTAGAATATACCTATACTATCATAAAATGTAATTAGGTAAGTATTATTCGATTACTATATGGGTACTTACCTAGAAAGTACCTAGGATAGGTGCCTACTTACTTACCCACAGTAAATTATTAAATTAATAAGTAGTAAGATAAATAGTAATTATTAAACTAGTATTTAAATGTTTGAATATTTTTTTAATAAAAGTAGATATTTGAAATCGTTATTGGTGTTATGCCGGCACTTTACATGACGTATTTGTGCAAATATTCGCCTTATTTGAATAATACAAAATGTACCCTATAATCATTGAAATATAGTCGATTTTGTATTATTCAAATAAGGCGAATATTTGCCCAAATACGCCATGTGAAGTGCCAGCATTATAATTCGTAAATACTGTAGCACCCTCGCTAGTCGATCGACGCACGGAGTGTCGCGTGCGGCGGCGCGCGGCGCGTGAATGTGTGCCTTGCGCACACATACACAGAGCGCATAGAATACCTAAAATCGATTAGCGCCAGAAGCTCGGTGCCCCCTTAAGAATATGTCCTGTTTTCTTTAGAAGATAAGCTCGTAGTCACAGGTCTCTAATACTCTTTTAACCGTGGTTTTGCCTAACCAAGGGTGTCCCCTTGTTTCGCAGACAGAAATTTCATAGAATTTCGTTTCCCAGAAAATGTTTAACATAATATTTGGTTCTCGTATTTTTGTTTCGAATAGTATTGTTTCAAAGACTATTTACTTCAATGAAAAATATTTCACAGAAACACAATTCAATGAATTTTTATCACAGTTTTTTGTTTAACAAACTTATCAAAAAGTAGAATTCTTTTTTAACGAATATTGTTTGTTTGTTGTATTTTTCCATGGAATTTATTTCTACTAAAATGTATATAGGGTGACTGGTAATTAGTGTACGATACTTAAACACGTGATTGTGTTCATGATAACAAACAACTTTCCCGAAGAAAAAATGATTTTTGTACTGGTTGACTTTTATCACAATAACACAACTGCCGTATGAAATTCACGCATTCGCACGCCTGTGACCTAAAGTGAACTAGTACAAAAAATATTTTTTCTTCGGGAAAGTTGTTTGTTATCATGAACACAATCACGTGTTTAAGTATCGTATACTAATTACCAGTCACCCTATAGATATAAATAGACAAAAACAAAAATGTTGTCTTAAAAAGTCAATATGTTGTGCTACTAAATTTAATGACAGAAACGAATCGCTGCGAAACCGACTTACGTAGTCTTGTCTGCCCTACAACTAGAGTGTAATTTAAATCTACGTAGGCGTGGAGGGGCGAGGCGGCCCGCGAGCTGAGGAGCAGGTGGTTTTAACGCCCGCCGCCGCGGCTGAGGCTGGCCGGCTTAGCCGGCCAGTAAGCCGAAGCTGCGGTGGTGAGCGTGAATACCATCTGCGACGATAAGCTCGCGTGGGACCGCCGGAGCCCCGCAACGCCGGAGCCGTGACATGGCCGTGGCATGTTGCATGCTCGCTTGCATGATGCATGCATGCTTGCATGATGCATGCTTGCTTACATGATGTATGCTTGCTTGCACGCTGCATGCTTGCTTGCATGCTGCATACTTGCTTGTACGATGCATGCTTGCTTGCATCCTGCATGCTTGCTTGCATCCTGCATGCTTGCTTGCATCCTGCGTGGTTGCTTGCACGAACGCGCAGTAAGTTTGGTTAGAACTGAGAGTCCCATTCCTGGGAATAAGTTTTATATTAAATAAAAAATATAAGGATAAAGAATATTCGATTTGTTATTCTGTGTTATTCTAACAATAAACTTTATGTGAAACAAAAATCAATGATTTGAAAATCTTGAAAGTAAGTATTCTGCGTATTGATGATTCTATGAAACGAAATTATTAGAAAAAAATGTATGTGAACCGAAATTCTATAAAACTATTAGCTATGAAACAACGTACAACCCTAACCAAGGGCGTCGCCAGCCCAGGGGGTGGCCCAGGGGGGGGCAAGTTGAAATATGGAGGACTAGCACTTTCCGCAACTTCGTCTGCGTAGATTTCGTACTTCCCACAAACGCAACACCCCGCTAGGCCACTCACCCCCTACCTACACCTACCCCTCAAAGGGAAGCCCCCTTAGAGGGGTAGGTGTAGGTAAGGGTGAGTGGCCTAATGGGGTGTGTAACAATTCTGATAATTTACGAGAAATACGCGGTAACGGTCAAATCGTTTTTTATACAGCAACGGCCAGGCTCAATAATTGTCGAATGCCATGTATTTTAGTAATTTTTATTATAATATTAGTGCGAATCAGATCTAAAGGAACACACGATAATACAGCGGGTGTTCAGCCGTTTACTATCTAACACAGACAAACAAGCTTACAAGATATACAACATAGAGGTTTTACGTTAGTAGCCGAAAACTTATTTTAGAAGAAATGTTTGCGGTCGTCAATTTGACGACTGTCACTGACAGACATGTCAAAGCAAAACATTATTTATTTTTCAGGTTTGTAAATATTAAACGATGAATGATAATTATGAAATGAAGATGATACAGGATTACAATTATAACACAGACAAAACCAGCACATATAACTGTGGGTACATTATATATTACTTATAAGATTCCAAGAATCCATACAACAAATATTATAAAATGTAGACATATCGTGCGATGAATGATTTCATGCCTATGAAAAGTAAATATAGTTTTTCGAGTTGAACCGAAACACTATAGGTGTTGCCCCTAAAAGGGGGCTTCCCTTTGAGGGGTAAGTAAAAAAATATTAACGTCAAATTTATTTTTTGTACCTATGTTAGCATTTTTCGTAGGTACAACTCCCCTTTGGTGTTGAATTCGGCGCAAATGCCAACTTAAATAAAAAATAAAATTTGACGTTATTATTATTTTACCTACCAAAGAGAATATAACCTACCCTTCAAAGGGGGCCAATCGGGGTTTTGTGTTTTTAGGAGAAGTAGGGGGTTGGATCTACTATCTGAAAGCAGGGGTTGGGGGGTAAAAAGTGTTGAAGTTGGTAGGGGTTGGGTCCCGATTATAACGCTACCACTCTCATTAACCGGAATTGCGTAATTTTTGAGAAATTAATACAATTAGTTACTAACCTCAAATCACATCATAACCAATGATATTATATTAAACAGATATGTTATATGAGCGCCCAATTTTGAAGATTCAAAAACGTCCTAATTGGGATGTATTGCCTTTAGTCTGCGTCACGCATGGCGACGAGCGATACGCTTTGTTAAAGCAGCTACAAAAATAAAAAAATGCTATTTTGTGTATTTAGAAAGTGTAGGTACCAATTATCTATACATATAATAAAACAGTAAAAAAACTGTGTCTGTACATTGAATATATTAAAAAAATAATTATTGAGGGGGGTTTAGAAACAGCAATAGAGCACGAATCCAAAAAAAAAATTCTGTCTGTTTGTCCGTTTGTCTGTTTGTTTGTACACGCTAATCTTCGGAACTGCTGGACGGATTTGAATGATTTTTCTTTTGTTGTATAGGTATTAAGTCTGGCCAACATATAGGCTATAATTTATCTTGAAAACTTGAACACCTGATGCAGAACCGCAACAGACCAGCTAAACTATAAGAGATACAAAAATGGTACCATAGCAAAAATTGCTCCACGTGATGAGCATTATCTGCTGAGAGAATAAATTTGAAGATCTGAAACACCTGATGTGGAACTCCAAGAGCCCACCTACACCAGATACATATAGGAATGGCGTCTTAGCAAAAGTTGTTCGGTCTGATGGGCATTTCCTGTTGACTTATAAAAATCGAAGATCAGAAACATCTCATGCGGCTGACGAACTCGCCAGGAGGGGCTCCAGCTCAAAAGCCCTCGGACCCGAACCCATTGTGCCCATTCCGTTCAATCAGCTAAGAAGTTGGGTAAAAGACTACACACAAATACGAGCGGAGGAATGGTGGACCTCGACACCAGGGTGCAGGCAGTCCAAGGAGGCTATGCCATCCCTAGATATGAAGCTGACCAGGCGCCTTCTGCACCTGGACAGGGATAGCTTACGACTGGTGTCGGGGACCATCACCGGACACTGCTCACTGAACAAACACTTTCACACCTTAGGCATCACTGATAGCCCTCTGTGCAGAGCCTGCATGGGGGCGGATGAAACGGTGGCACATGTACTCCTTGAGTGCACTGGCGTCACCCAGATCCGCAGGGAATCCCTTGGAACACCAAACTCCCTTGCGGACGCCCTGAGAAGACTGGGAAGATTGATCTGCTTCTGGAGGGAGGTGGGCTGGTTGGAGTAGTCGGCCGCCATGGCTCACGTACAATGGTCCATATTTAGGGACTAAGTGCGGAAACCAAACCCCCCTAACATTGAACATAGAACATCTGATGTGAAAATCAAAGCTATCACTAATTTCACTGTATCTTATAAAATAACAGAAGCTGGGAGTACCTCCACGCGGTGAACAGTTTAGGGCTGATTTTTGATGACGATGGTATATCATTGAAAATTTGACTCTACTGGCCAAAATTCCCATTTATTTTTTTATTTTATCGAATAAATATGCCTTCGGGCTTATGTTATTTGGGTGTTTAATTTCCTTTACACGGTAGCCTGCCCGGTAACGCAGGGGAGCAGTCACTTAGATTTTAATTGATCAGGTATCTCTTCACAATAAAACTATAACCATGCCTAGAAAGAGGTCAAATCTTTCCCAATGTTCCAAAGGAGCTAAAAGATTGAGGATCATAAGATCCCAAGAATCTACCGAAGAGCGTCAGTCTCTGCGTTCGAGAACATCAGGCTGCAAATCGCTCCGTGGAAACCTCTTCAGATCGCGAAGCACGTCTGCGTTCTCAGTGTATTTACGCATCGACTTCTAGGTCTCTAGAGACAAGTGGGGAACGTGATGCGCGACTGACCGCTGATCGAGAACGTCACGCATTGTCTTGCATTGTCTCGCGAGTCGCAGACGTTCACGGATAGAGAATTGCGCTAGAGTTCTCAGCGTATCTACGCATCTGCTTCTAGGTTTCTAGAGACAAGTGCGGAACGTGATGCGCGACTGTCCGCTGATCGTGAGCGACATGCATTGTCTCGCGAATTGGAAACGTTTACCGATACAGAATCACGCTTGAGTTCTCAGCGTATTCGCACATCTACTAACAGGTCTTTTGAAACGAGTGATGAACATGATGGACGACTAACTGCTGATCGAGATTATCATACATTGTCCCGAACACGCACACAACAAAATATCCATAAGTGAGAGAGAAAGAATTGCTGGAGTACGGCAGGAAGAGCGCAACGAACGTTTGAATTCTGATCGACTTCGACATTCTCTGAACAGAATGTCGATATCATCTGAAGAATCGGATGTGTCTCAGATATAGCCGTAGGGCATGGCGACCTTCCTTGGGTTGATAAGGAACGGAGTGCATTTACGTATACTCCTAAGATTGACTACGCCACATATTCCGCCATCGGAGGTATATATGATTCAAAATTGTACTTTTTGAACGTCTCGAATCGTCTCGCGCATCCCGTTGGTTTCCCGTCCTCGGGTTCTTAGAATTCGACATCAGACGTTTCAGATCTTCGATTTTGCCGACCCCGTTGTCGCTGGCATAAGCAACAGGATCCGCGTACGAAGTCGCGGGCAGAAGCTAGTGATACATAAATTTAATAAAACACAAGGGATCTCATACCACATGTAACTACGCAATATACATCGATTTATTTATATATTTCAATTATTTTCCTAATATTCTTATATTTGGAGATTAGAAAAAAGAAAGAAATGGAAATACCTACATTTTTTCACGTGAGTAAGACAAGGACGCGTTCACTCCGGACATAGAATAAAAGTACAGATGCGATATCTTAGGCAGTAAAGTCATTGTTTACCCACAGTTCTGATTTTCTTTTCTCTAACCTTGTAATATTTAATCATTTTGTTTTATTTAATCATTTATATACTTAATTAGAAATTAAACAATGTGAGAACAGATATTTATTATCCTTCGTTAAGGTTATCCAATGAGATCTGGCTTTAAGAATGGATTGCATTTGTTCGTAGGTTACAAAATAAATATTTTTCTACTCTATATATTATTATATATGTAGGATCGTCAGGTGCGATCGAGGAGGAGTGCCGAGCGGTATAGTACATCGTCAGGACTATAGGCGTTCCCATTATCCTATTAGGGATAAACAAGACCTGTAAAAACAATTACACACTATTAGTACAGAAAACACAATACAAATGGTAATCAGTAACAGGAATAAAGTAAGTTAAAGGTACAGCAACAATACAGTTAATCGAACAGACCATTAAGGTCCCACAGTTCGTACAGTGGCCAAGCCACCCAATGATAAACGAACAAACCCTTAAGGTTTACAGTTCGTACAGCAGCCTAAGCCACCCAATGATAAATGAACAAACCCTTAAGGTTCATAGTTCGTACAGCAGCCTAAGCCACCCAATGATAAACGAACAAACCCTTAAGGTTCATAGTTCGTACAGTAGCATAAGCCACCCAAATACAAAGTGTATCGCTCGCTAGCAGCAAGCCTATACAGCTATGTGAATATACAGCAGCGCTGTACCAGGTAAACCGACAGTATTGTCGGGAGCAGGAACTCTTTACTGAGTCGAATCCGAGGATCGACTGCCATACTTACGGAGTGCACGCTCTTTTATAAGGCGATGCCCCCCACCTTGCAACCTCTCCATACAAGTCTATCCAATGCCGCACGGAAGTGCGTCACGCGTTTACTTGATACAAAACACTACAATGTACTAAATCTAATAAGATTCAATTATAAAGCAATCAATAACACACTAATCATTGTCATGAATAAACAATAGTGATTTCATAAAGTAATTCGTTTTACATTCAAAGTAACATGTCAACAATTGTTTTGAATAAAACCATCGATAACAATTATCGAAATAAAGTAACCACAAATCAGTGTGCATACAGTGAGTACTCAATAAATCATGTTTCGAATTAATAGACAGTAATTGATACTAAAATCACTTAAATTGATAATAAGAGAAACAAATCATAACAAATTTAGTTAACTACCCACAATATTAATTGAGATTATAAACCATCTCCGACATATATATATTCTTATACCCAGTGGCGTAGCGTGTCTTGTCGGGGCCCCGTATAAAAAATTTGCTTGGAGGCCCTTATATGGGGGTAAAGAACCTAAAAAAAAAAAAAACCTCTTCCCTTTTCTGTTTACTTTTTCTTTTCTCAGCGCCGCTAGGATAATCTCTTTTCCTTTCACTCATTTCTTTTACAAATCTTCTTTTTCAAAAATATTGTTTGTACTGAATTACAATGTAATGCACATTTATCTACATAAAGCGCGTAAATAAACACTGCACTGCACTCCCTGGTTTAACATCCAATGTAAAGTACAACAACGCGATATCGATGAAGGATTCCCCGCTGAGTTGAAGATGAAGTAAGTAAAACGGGGAAGTCCCGCAGCCCGCCATAACGATGTAGAGTGTTGCCAACTTTTGAACGCACGCTTAAGGCGGGAAAAAAGTAATTGCTTTATAGAATTTTGTCATTTGTAAAATAAAATAAGCTAGAAAGTTTTTATTTTTTTTCCTTACACACTTTGGGGGCCCCCGTGGCCCCGTGGCCCCGGGGGCCCAGTATAATTGATACGGCAGATACGGCGGTAGCTACGCCCCTGCTTATACCTTTATACCCTGTCCTTTGGGTTATTGGTTTTTTGACAGCTGCCTCATAATGTAATTATTCCCGATTACCTTAAATTAACTTTAAAATGTGTTATAAAATAAATATATAAACTGCCTAATCTTGTTGGATTATCTTATTTATGACCTCTTAGACATTATAATACAGGTATGCGTATCAGTTTTTACAAACAACATAAATATTGTTCACTAGTTGCAGCTGTCAAAAAACGATTAAACCAGTGGACACGCGATGATTGGTGGCCAGGATAATGTTTGTTTACATTCAAGCGCAATTTACAACACTGTCTCTTTTTTCTTGTTGGTCTTTTCAAGCCATCCCTTTTCAACATTTTGACTTGTAGTGAATTGTAAAATGAATGAAAAGTGTGTATGTGTGCAGTCGCTGCTGCGCGGAACACTTTTTTCGGTTGTTTTGTGAGTGTATAACATATCAGTTTATTAGAATATCATTGATCATAACACGTAAAAAGCGGAAACGGAACGTTCAAATGGGCGATTGACAACCAAATCTGTCAAAATATATTGTTTGTGGTATAAAATGCCGTGCAAAATTGAAAAAAAAAACGGAACGTAAAAAAAAAGAAATGACATAGTTTGTGTCTTGTGTCAAACTCTTTCGACAGAAAAAACTAAGGTTATAGGTCGACATCAGGGGCACCCCGAGGTTTGGTTGGTTAGGTTCCTTTAAAGTCTGTAGACAGAAATAAGAGCCCCGCACAGCGGGGCTCCGTCGACTTAACGTTAACCGTCTTTGTGCCGATTAACGTAACCGTTGCAGACAGTCTACGCCTTTTAGGCAACCCCTTACTTCCAGATACTAAATTTTTACAGAGGTAGGTACGAAATCTGCGCAGACAAAGTCGCGAAAAAGTGCTAGTTAAAAATAACGGATTTCCCATACAAGCATTCATCCCTATTTTACTGGAATTTCAAAAAAGCTGAAATACGTTTTTTTAATTTTCAAATAAAAACCTGATGTTTCAGGTATCGAACTACAAAAATGACCGAGTTTCATACAAATTTAATTTCCTGAATCCCGAAATCCCTTCTTAGTGCTCGCCTACATGATAAAAAGAACGCGTGTGCAAAATTTCACATTCCCCAGTTCCAGTAGGTTCGGCAGTGCGCTGATACATCAGTCAGACAGTCAGTCAGTTTCTCCTTTTATTTATATACTTAGATGGGAAGAGTATGATTTAACAGTTAAAAGCACATGAAGCTTTACACTGGTAGTGCGAGTATTTTATTTATTGTACAGTCAGTCAGACCAGCACCGGTGCACCGTGACACGCACTGGTGCAATGACGTCATCAAAGTGGGCGTGGCTTCAGTCATTAGACCTATAGCCGTCTTGTACACCAGACATTTAGGACATTCCAGTTTTAATCATTTTTTTATTATTTACTCTATTTATAAAAATTTAAACATGAAATGTTATGTGCTTAATTGCTAAACCTACACCAATAAACGATCTGATGCCACATAAGGCCTCTTATCGCACCGGTAGGCATTTTTTTGCGTAATTCATCAGCAAAGTTCTAGAAAAACAGTCATTGACATAGATATTCTACTACTCGAAACAAGAGGGCGCCACCTTTTCGGTAAAGAAACTATGTGAAAATATAATTATTAATAGGTTTAAAACTATTATGCATGTTTGTAAATACATTTTAGATTATCTTGATCCTTTTTGTCGACTAAAAGTATCGTATTGTTGTTTTAAATTAAAATTTTCCATTTCTAGTTCCGTATGCCATCTAGTGTGAGGTAGGTAGCGAAACAAAAAAAACCAGGGTTATAACTTTATAATTTAATTATCCCTAAACATTTTTTAATGCCCCTATTAAAATAAAATGGAGGCCAAAAAGTTCCTCGATTTCCGGCGCAATTTCGTTTTAGGAAAAAGACGTTTTGCTTTACATAATTCATTTTATATTACAATAAACTAATTGATCCACCACTGAATAGTGCGCTCGCCAGTTGCACGCTTATATTATAACCTCATTAACCAGCCCTGACGGTGTAGTGCGTCTGGAATGTTCTTTGAAAACCAAGTGTGTGACTTCTTTTCCGTTTTAAGAAAAACAAGAGCTTCATTTTGAACACGATTGCTAAACTGTAAGAATAGTATTGTAGCAACTGTATTCCACACAATTTTCGTATGTAGATAATTGCTATGCGTAGATATGTACTTAATTGCTATGGTAGAAATGTATGAAAATACGTATTGAAATAAAATGATTTTATTTTATTTATTTATTTTATAACATGAAAGCATGGTGAATATCTAGCTTAGGTATAATATTAAATCAAAATTAAACGCCGAAGCGCCGCCGATAGCACTTACCTCTAATTTACTTCGCCATGTTACATTGTTAATTATCAAGATATATTTTTTTCGGGACATAACTATATTTAATTCTAATTCCCCGAATAAAAATAAAAATCGTCGAAATCCATAACTATTTTGTCTAGTGTGTGTTATGTTATTTTTCCCCTAAAAATGGGAAATTCCCTAAAATTGCAACATTGCTGAATTGACAAGCAAAATAATGGCAGGGCCGTACTTGAGTTCAATAATTTAATAACGGCGGCGACGATTATTAATGTGGCACATTACATGTGTATATAATATAGTTTGCTTACATAAAAATAATATCAATATTAGAATTAAAAACTTGTTGTGTTTTATTCTTTCTTCTTTGCATAATGTTCATTTTAATATTTATGTGTACTTGGATTTACACATGAAAAATAATATTTGTATTCACAATCGCCCGATTGTGAATACAAATATTATTTTTCATTATGTAGCCAGTATGTCGTAGCAACAATGAACTAGATTCGCTGTGTATTATACAGCACCTTAATTGCGTAACACTCGGGACACACCATCCTTTTTATTTTCACAACCTATGTTTATAAGAAAAATCCTTGCAAAAAATAAAAGGGTACCAAGTTCGTCTCTGTGTTGCGAATACATATTGTCATAGAGACATCTAGCATGATATAGCTAAACCACGTAGAAAATGACAGCTTTTAGCTTTTGCTATCCATCACTAGGAAAAAAGGCGGGGCTTGACTAGATGTGGGCAGGGCTAGACCTGAAGTGGGCAGGGTTTAGCTTGAAAAAGTGTCACGCATCTTTCTATGGGAAAATTCGTTAATGCCATCTCCTCTGTTATACTTACTTCGTGGTCAGGAGCTCTTAATCAAACACCTCCTTCTTTTTTTTTGAAGCCTATTAAAAAAGAACATTTTCTCAGATCTCTATAGGGGGGGGGGGGGGGGGCTGCCCCTACCTGCCCCCCCCCTGGCGACGCCCTTGCGCCTAACCAACCTTGCGCCATCTGTGGGCTAATTCACGTAACTAAAGAAGTGCTCTTGCAGTTAAGTTTCGATCAAAACAACGCTTTTCTTATTCTCTACCGCTGCACGTCAGACGCGCTCGCGTCAAGTTCGCGTCACGCGAGCGCAATAACGGCATTCTACTGTTGCGCTTTTTGGTGCGTGTTTCGGAACGCAACATGATCGGTATTCTACTATTCGTTTGACGTCTCAAAATTACAGTTAAAAAGCACTAAAACCTGTACTGGGGTATTATTTTAATATTATAATAACGTCATATTCATTTAAATGTAATCGATTCCATTCAATTATTTAGTGAGTAATATATTTTCTCTCATGTGGCTACACCTTAGGTAAGTTTGGTTGTCGCTTGTCGTACAGTTGACGTGTGTGCGGGGTTACCATTTTTTTTTCGCTGTTCCTGCCATTTGTTTGGGTAAATCCTGCTAAACCTCCTTATCGTCACCCTTATGACGCGATAACCAAGTGGAAAAAACAAAGGATTATCGCTCCGGTAAATAATGAATAAAATTTTCGTCTCCGTGAATTTTCACATTTTTATACTGGAAAAGAAGTAAGTATTTTTTTTTTTTTACGTATTTATGTTTATTATTGCAAATTATTGCGATGATTTAGAAATCACTATCGTATTTTTATGTGTGCGTTTCGACCGCGCGGCCACGGCGATATTTCGCAAAAAAAACTTTTCCAAGATTATGTAAAATTTTGTAAAAATTGATTCCCAAAACCATAAATTTGTCGAAGATATGGTTAAAAAGTTATAAGGGTTTGAACGTGGCCGCGCCATTGAAACGCGGAGAACCGCGCGGCCACGGAGATCTTTAAAACTAAGCGTAGCAGAGACCTAAAATTCAGGTAAATAACAGATTGAATTTGTAAAAAAAATGTAAAAATACAGAAAAAAATCCTAGGTTTATATGTTAGGAGCTGCAAGACAAAAACCCCATGGCCGCGCCATTGAAACGGTGAATAACACTCTAGCGCCGATATCACGCTGAAAATGCATCGCAGACGTCTGAAATTCATTGTAAAATCTAGATTTGAATTTGTCGAAAATGAAAAAAATATGCAAAAAATACCTAGGTTTAGATTTTAGGAGCTGTAAGACTAAAACCCCATGGCCGCGCCATTGAAACGATGGAAAACACGTTATCGCTGATATCTCGCTGAAAAAGCATCGCAGAGGTCTGAAGTTTTTTGTAATACCTAGATTTGAATTTGTCGAAAATGTAAAAAATATACAAAAAATACCTAGGTTTAAGTATATTTCAGGGGCAGTAGTGCGGTATCGTGTAAAAATAAGTTTTGATTATCTATCGAAGAAAGTAAGTATTTGTGAGTTTTTTTTTATAAACAACACCTATTAATATGTAGAACTACCGATAATATGCAAAACATAATTTTTATTCATAATACGAAGAAACGAAGAGATACTATATCTGTATTTCTTTAAAAATCACAGATTGTTTACTTACACTAAGATAAATATTTTTTATTAATAAGGGGACAATTGTCGAAATCATGCAAAAAAAATACATTTCACACAAACCAAAACTATAAAATGAGGTAACCACCTCGTATAAAACGTCGATAATTTTTGAGATTTCCACCAAGAAATCGAGGGTCAAGAAAAAAAGTGGTTGCATATTCCCACTTAGCGAGCTTAGTCCCAATGTAAAGTAAAGTACCTACACTCGGCGTCACAAAAATCGCACCTCTTTAAGAATTCCCTTCAAAGTCATTTTAACCCTATTAATCAATGGTATACATATATGACTATAAGGTATAATTGGAAAGGCAGTTTATTTAAATTTCAGAATAAATCAATGGATTTGGTAATAAAAAAAAGCAAGCTAATGCAAATGATTAAAAAGTTAAATTTTATTTTATCAGCAAAAATTACAACAAAGTCCTTAAAACTAACTTAAAACCTAGTGTTACCCCCCCTAGCCCTGATGACTGCTTCCATGCGTTCTCTCATGGACCTTATTAATGTGACAACAGTCTCTTGTGGAATGTTGTCCCATTCTGCAACGACGGCATCTTGAAGGTCTTGGAGAGTGGTAGGGGCAGGATTTCGTGCCCGTACTCGCCGTTTCAGTTCATCCCAAAGGTGCTCAATAGGGTTCAGGTCAGCCCCCTTATTCACAACCATTCGATACGTTTCCGTGTCGGTAAGGAACCGTATTCGACAATGTCATTTCCGACTTCAGTCTTCGTATGTTCGTTGAACTGTCAAAATTATTCGGTTTCGGATTTGTGAATTGCGTTTGAAGGAGATCTTCGATATCTTTTGACTTTCGATTCGGTACGGAATCGAATCGAATGATTGTGAATAAGGGGCCTGGACTTCGCGCCGGCCAGTGCATAACAGGGATGCCAACTTCTTGCAGGTAGTCTCTTACAATTAAAGCGGTGTGACAACGGGCGTTATCGTGCATTAACGTGAACCCACTGCCAACAAAACCCGCATAAGGGACAACCTGCTCCTCTAAGATCTCTGTTATGTACCGAGCAGCAGTCAGCGACCCTTGCCCGCGAGCACTTCCAGTCCGAGAAACACACACAAGGTTCGTTTTACCGTCGATTGACATGCCGCCCCAGAACATGCACGAGCCACCCCCGTATTCCACTGTCTCTTGAATACAGGCTTGTGCGAATCGTTCCCCTTGCCTCCTATACACTCTTCGACGCCTGTCGTTGCAGAAAAGACACACCCTCGTCTCATCCGAGAAGAGCACAGCCCTCCATTGGTCTATTGTCCAATCCACATGGTCACGGGCAAATTGCAACCGGTCTCTCCTATGCTGTGCAGTCAATTTGGGCCCTGTAGCAGCCCTATGAGCTGCAATTTTCTTCTCCCGCATTCTTCTTCTAATCGTGGAGACGCTTACAGAAGTTCTGCGAGCTGATCGCAGTTGTTGTTGCAGCTCAACAGCATTGGAGAACCGATTACGTAAAGACGTCGAAACAATGAAGCGATCGTCTCTTTCGGATGTGCACCGTTGTCTTCCAGATCCACGTCTTCGGATATAGCCACCAGTCTCTTGGAAACGTTGGAACACTCGTCGAACGGCAAAACGACTCAAGTTCAGTTGCCGGGCAACATCACATTGCCGCATCCCTGATTGCAGTAGTGCAATGACTTGAGCGGCTTCATCTGCAGTGGTATCCATCTTCTGGGGTATTTTTCTTGCTGTAGCTGTTCACGTGTGTTCACTTCAAAGGTTGAATAGCGAATGACCCACATTTTTTTTTTTTTTTTTTTCGGATTGGCATCTCGCAGGTCAACCTAGGAGGTTGTCGGCTGCTTAACCGGACTTTCCTGTGGTGCCTTAAAAATTATTATTTTTAGGGCCTCCAGCCAGGGCATAAAAGCTTACAAACTAAGCGACTACACGCTAAGGGCACCCCCTGTGGGGTACGAGCCTCGGCTTAGGGCGTCGCTGGGAGAGGACAGCAAAGGGACAGGCTGGATCGGATTTCCATTATTTAGGGATGAATTTAAAACTACAGGCTCAGCGGCGCGGGCTGGCACGAGCAAGGGTCGGGGAGGGACCCACATTTAACCCGGGTCGCCCGTTTTATACCCTTGTAGGGAGGTGCAATTAGTGGCCGTTGTAATGCGTATTTTGACAACATTATTTTTTTTTTTTTTAACGTTACGTGCTAATGAGATCTGTTGTGTTTAGGAATTCTAACTAATTTAAAGGTCGTTAAACATACTTTTAATTGTACCAATATTATATATATATATATATATATATATCAGCCTATTGCCATCCACTGCTGAACGTAGGCCTCCCCCAGAGATCGCCAACCAACCCGGTCTTGGGCAACCCGCATCCATCCGCTGCCAGCCACCTTTTTTAAATCGTCACCAATATTAATTGGGTTTAATGTATTCGTTACTGGCGGGACATGTTTTAAACTTATTTTCGAAAAGGTGCGATTTTTGTGACGCCGAGTGTATAATATTACCCTGATTTTTAATATCTTAATCATCATCTATTAGAAATCTCAAAAATATTGACGTTTTATACGAGGTGGTTGCCTCATTTTATAGTTTTGGTTAGTGTGAAATGTAATTTTTTTTTTGCATGATTTCGACAATTGTCCCCTTAATTAATAAAAAATATTTATCTTAGTGTAAGTAAACAATCTGTGATTTGTGATTTTAATAAAGTTTATATCTTAGTGTAAGTAAACAATCTGTGATTTATGTGATTTTTAAAGAAATAAAGATATAGTATCTCTTCGTTTCATTTTAATTCAATTTAGAATCCTTGGGATGGGACATAATTTCTATTACAACAGGTAGAAAGTTTTCTGTAAACATCAAGGCATGGTCACCCTATCGAAATATTTAAAACACATTGCAAGGCTTTGTATTATGAATAAAAAATATGTTTTGCATATTATCGGTAGTTCTACATATTAATAGGTGTTGTTTATAAAAAAAAAAACTCACTAATACTTACTTTCTTCGATAGATAATCAAAACTTATTTTTACACGATACCGCACTACTGCTCCTGAAATATAAACCTAGGTATTTTTTGTATATTTTTTACATTTTCGACAAATTCAAATCTAGATTTTACAATGAATTTCAGACGTCTGCGATGCATTTTCAGCGTGATATCGGCGCTAGAGTGTTATTCACCGTAACAATGGCGCGGCCATGGGGTTTTTGTCTTGCAGCTCCTAAAATATAAACCTACCCCCTTTTTTTCTGTATTTTTACATTTTTTTACAAATTCAATCTGTTATTTACCTGAATTTTAGGTCTCTGCTACGCTTAGTTTTAAAGATCTCCGTGGCCGCGCGGTTCTCCGCGTTTCAATGGCGCGGCCACGTTCAAACCCTTATAACTTTTTAACCATATCTTCGACAAATTTATGGTTTTGGGAATTAACTTTTACAAAATTTTACATAATCTTGGAAAAGTTTTTTTTTTCGAAATATCGCCGTGGCCGCGCGGTCGAAACGCACACTATTTTTATTAGTAAGGACAATTTATTTGGTGGGAAAAATATTCCCACCGCCCGTGACGTGTAATGTATGCTAGTTGAATTAGTACCTCCTTGTTCTAGATATTCATAAAAAATGCAGCGCAATTTGAATGACGGCGACATAGAGAAGACATTGGAGGAGATTCTCGGCATACCGGATGATGGTTCAGACGACGGATTCGAGTCTGATGAGCTAACTTTCATCTTTTATAACATCCTGTACTTCGCTAGTATACGTAATCGTTGACGGGCAGTGGGAACATTTTTACCACCATAATTTATAAATTTTCCAAATGAAAAAAAAAAATAATGTCAGTTTTTTTTATATACAAATAAAAACACGCCATAAAATGTAAACAAAAGTTATTTCATTTCTCTGGAACCTTCCGCCTTATAAAGGGTTAACATCCTGCTGTAGCTTAAATTTTACTCTTAAAAATGCTAAAAAAAAGCAGGATCCTGCTAATAATGGCAACCCTGCGTGTGTGCGTTTCGACCGCGCGGCCACGGCGATATTTCGAAAAAAAACTATTCCAAGATTATGTAAAAGAACAATGCCAGAAACTCTATAGAACTTTGCCCCACTCAATAAAAGTCGTGTGCAATATATAGCAAAGTCAAATTATTTCTTTCAATTAGACCATTATATGGCACTTTTGAACGACAAATGAGAGAAAATTGATTCTAGTTGCCCATTCCAAAAGGTAGTTTTGTATGGAGAAGAATGGGCAAGAAACTCCATACTTACTCTTTTAAAAATGATGTTACCAATATTTGAATTTACACGAATTATATAATATACGTGAATACGATGTACCTTACATAAAAAACACTATATTAAAGTATGTACAAAGTATCACAGGCCAGCACATCAAGCTACTACAATCTGTCAAATTTCTTTGATAGATTTTCAACTTTATTACAAGTCCATAAGGTTCATATTCAATTGGGAAAATTTGGCAGTTAGGTATGGCTTAATGTGCTGGCGTCTGTACATCGACACATAGTGTTCACATATTTACAAATGTTGAAACAGTTGACGACCGCTCCTTATATTTTAACAAACATGAATCAGTGTGAGCCAGAGCAGTGTTTAAGTACAAAGAAGAATCAAATATATATTTGATTCTTATCTTATGTTTCTTTATACTTAATAATATAAACATTTATACTAAGTATTAAATTAGCAATCGGTTCGATTTTGTCACCTTACTGTTTATTTATTGCTGATGATAACTAAACATTAGTCTCAGTGACTGTAGAACTTGCGGTTTCCGTTTAAATCTAAAAACAATAATGACATTGATTATAGGTTAAATTGTATTTTAGGTAAAATGAGTTTGTATTTTGTGGGTAGGTATTTCGTAATCCGCAAGTTCTAAAGAAAAACAATTTAGTATAGAAAGGTTCTATATTCATTACAATTATTTTCATTAATTTTATTTTTCTGTACATGTGTTACTTTTTCTGTACATGGATGGGGCGGGATCTGGCATTGTCATTTAGATTTGAATGATTTTCTACACTATCGAAATGTTGGATCGCGAGCTTCAAGAAGTCATGATCAAAAATAAAATGAAATAATTTACATTTCAAGCTATCCCAAACTTTGCCAAGTTGGACATGAACCTCATTCCTTTGTCATAAAATTAAAAAACGATCAAAGAAATTTGACAGATGTAGTAAATTGATGTGCTGCTACCACAGTGTTGGTTTATATATGTCATCAGACGATGTTTCGGGCCACACAGATTCATCGCATTTTTCTCTCTTCTAACGATACTGCGAAACGTAAGTATTCATTTTTTAATCATTTCTGTCGCTGTATGTTCCAATTCCTTCAGCTTAACCAATTTACCGTATGCTGCTGATCTTTTGTTTCTGCCGTGCTACTCTTCGCACTGTACGCGCCAAAGGCAAGGTTGAAATTTGTGAACAAACTCTTTTGTCAATAAACTCTTGTAATATTGCGTTGCGCTAGTGGCTCACCATTTTGAGCTGCGACGAAGCGACACGCGACCTTCCCCTGCTGCAGACTATAGAAAACTGAGAAAGAAAACTGAGAACTGTGCATGCAAGCACGAGCGGGCGCCACACACGCTCGGTATTATACATGTATCTGTACCCTAGCTGTAAGTTTTCTTAAGAAATAAAATAAAAATGTCAAAAAATATAATATATTATGTACATCTGGCTGCATGTAGTACAGTCGCCTTCATACCCAAACTGTAAAATTTTCCCAATTGAATATGAATCTTATTTCTTTTGTAATAAAGTTGAAAATCTATCAAAGAAATTTGACAGATTGTTGTAGCTTGATGTGTTGGCATCTGTACATGCACAGATAGCTGTACAGTTTTATAAAATACTAGCGGGCCTGGCAGACGTTGTCCTGCAACCCGACTATAGCGCCACCTGCCGGGTCCAATTGTGAATCTAAACCATTCTTGATTCCACTGGAACACACACTATCAAATTCAGCAAAATCGATCCCGCCGTTTAGGAGGAGTTCACTTTCATACACACGCACAGAAGATTTTTATTTAAAAGATACGCTAGAGTTTGCTGTTGGTTAAACTTGTATGGTTATAATAACACGAAGTTATACTTACTTCGTGTATAATAACCGTCCTGCAGACCCCAGCGCGCATGGCCACCATAAAAAATTAACTCTATAGTACTATAACCATTTTCTCTGTCACATTCTCTCATTTCTTTCTTTCATACATAATTTCAGGAAATTATAAAACACTCTTCAGACAGGCCTACTTAATAAAAGATTAATTCCACCGAATAAATACTTCATTTAGGTATTAAAACATTTTTTTATTGTAACAATCGAATAATTCTCTCTGAGTCAAACTCTCTAAATATTCTTTATATTTTGTAATGTAATCCGTTTTCAATAAAGACACTGCACGTGTGTATTGTTTCTTTTCGATAGTTGATAATGTTGTCCAAGATACACTGTTGGCTTCATCCATTGGATTTAGCATATGATATAAATCTTTGCCAGTCCTGAAATAATATTGTTGTCTCTAAATTCGACCATCTGTTTATTCCCAACGCAAAAAAAGGATGTTAGCAGGATTATTCGTACGTTTTAGGGTCCGTACCCCAAAGAGTGCCAAACGGGACCCCATTATTGCATAAGTTTCAGTAACACACTTAAGTAGTATGTTCGTAAAAACAACCTTTTTAAAATTGTTAACGAGATCAACTGCCGACAAACTGTTATGCAGTTTGGCAGAATTTATATAACTTTTAGGTGACCCGGCAAAAGTAGTTCTGCCTTCAAAATAGCCTACTAACTATTCTCAGCCCAATCAAAAATTTAAAAATAAAAACATAAAAATCGGACAAACCGTTTCGAAGGAGTTCGATAACAAACAGGAGATTTGTATACATAGATTAGTTGTTTTGTGTATATTTTGAATAAAAACTAATAACCATAACCCGCTATATGTCTTCATGAGTGTGCGTCTGTCCGTCTGTCATAAGGCGGTATCTTTTGAATCGTAATAGGAAGACACTTGAAATTTTCAGGGGGTATAGTGTGTATTATCATGATAAAATTAACGAACACATTGACATAAATTCAATCATGTCTCCCTCTCAAAACGGATGGAGGAATGGGTCTCGTGGTACTAAGGAGCTACTCCTCATTGATACGGCCATTAACCAGCAGGTTCGTCGTTCCCGAAGGGATCTGTCGACATGTTGGATAGACTATAAGAAGGCCTATGATTCTGTGCCACATACGCTCATGAGGGTGTTAGAGTTGTATAAGGTAGATACAACTCTACGCACCTTCCTGATGTCATGTATGGGGCAATGGAGGACGGTCCTTCGCTATCCAGGATGTCGGCAGATCCGAGAGAATAGCGAACCAATAAGGATCGAGCGAGGTATATTTCAGGGTGATAGTCTAAGTCCACTATGGTTCTGTTTAGCCTTGAACCCTCTAAGCACGTTGCTGGAGGGTTCGGGTTTAGGGTATCGGTTGAGAAGAGGAGGTCATATCTCACCTCCTTTACATGGATGATCTGAAACTCTTTGCCCCCAACAATTTGCGACTGATGGAGCTACTGAAAGTAACAGAAGCTTTCAGTAGCGCCATTAGGATGGAATTTGGTGTGGACAAATGTGCAGTCATGCATGTGAAGCGAGGGGAGATTATGGAATCCGTGGGAACCCAACTCTCGGATTCCATACGCCTTAGATCCCTCTCCTCAACCGAAACCTACAAGTACTTGGGTATGTCGGAAGCGTTAGGCATCAATGCTGCCGACATGAAACAATCGTTGAAGGAGCGCTTCTTTGGCCGCCTGAAAATAAAGTGTTAAATAGTCTTTTATCAGGTGGAAACAAGGTGCGCGCCTTCAACGGATGGGTCATGCCGGTTTTGATGTACTCTTTCGGCATACTCAAGCGGACTCAGACGGAACTTGACGCCCTGGATACGAGGGCCCGTACATTGCTGACCGCAAATCGGATGCATCACCCACGGTCATCGGTAATGAGACTGTATATCCCACGAAAGTGCGGAGGCCGAGGCTTTCTTAATGCTAAGTCCCTGCACAACCGTGAGGTATGCAGTCTCAGAGAGTACTTCCTTAAAACCGACGTGGGTATGCATCGAGATGTGGTCTCAGTAGACAAGGGCCTCACCCCGCTCTCCTTAGCGAACGAGAACTGGCGCAAACCTGTAGTACTCGATACTAATGACCGCAAGGAAGTATGGCAGAGCAAGGAGCTTCACGGGCGCTTCTACCGGGCCCTACATGGGCCTGATGTAGATTTCTTGGCGTCCGTATCCTGGCTGCGGTTCGGTGACCTGTTTGGGGAAACCGAAGGTTTGGTCTGTGCGATTATGGATGAAGTTATGATGACGAACAACTACCGGAGGTATATTGTGAAGGACGGCACGGTTGACATTTGTCGGGCATGCCACCGACCGGGAGAATCAATCCGACACATTATCTCTGGGTGCTCTCGTCTAGCTAACGGAGACTACTTGCATAGACACAACCTTGTAGCTAGGATTATCCACCAGCAACTTGCTCTAAAGTACAGGCTTGTGGAGTCGGAACTACCGTACTACAGGTATGTGCCCGACCCAGTTTTCGAAAATGGCCATATCACGTTGTATTGGGATCGATCTATCATGACTGATAGGACTATTGTTGCCAATAAACCTGACATAGTGGTGATAGATCGATTAGAGCGTCGCGCAATGATTGTTGATATAGCGGTTCCGCATGACGAGAACATCGTGAAAACCGAGAAAGATAAACAAATTAAGTATCTTGACTTGGCTCGCGAGGTTGTCGACATGTGGGATGTGAATCCAGCAGTCATTGTGCCGATAGTCGTTACGGCCAATGGACTCATTTCCAAGAGCCTCGACCAACACCTAAGGAGGCTCTCGTTGGGCAGCTGGATCAAGGGCTTAATACAGAAAGCGGTACTCCTGGACACGGCGCGTATAGTCAGGAGATTCCTCTCTCAGGAGCCCTGACCACCGGTAGCTTGGACCCTGTTCCCGATACCGGAGGGCTACTATTTTTTATATTTTTAAATGTTTTTATTTATTTTTTTACTAATATTTAAAAATATAATGAAATATGTATAACAATAAATAAATGAGATAATATTATGTGGGGGCATTTCACACACGGCCATAGTACAGGGTCTCCCTAGTTTGGGGTCAGATACCCTAAACTAGGGAGACCCTGTACTATGGGCGTCAGACAGCTCATATGCATACACATATACATTTTTAAATACATACATATATAGATAAACAACACCCAGACACAAGGCAAACAAAAGTGCTCATCACACAAATATTTACCCTGGGCGGGAATCGAACCCGCAACACGCTGCGCAGCAGTCGATCGCTCAGCCACTGCGCCAACCGTGTCGTCATAGGTAAAAGTTCAGGGATCGTCACTGACTGTAGTGCTCTTCGATCGACATTTCAGAAACGTGATCTGATACCTCGAAAAGCACGGTGGTGGCTAACGATGCAAGAGTTTGATTGTACTGTTGAGTATCGGGCAGGCGTAAAAATGGCGCATGCGGGTGCACTATAAAAAAATCCAGTTGACGAAACTATTTCAGATGGCGTTGATCAGTATCCCTCCATAATGGCTATAAGTGACGAGGATTGGCTTCTTACCTTACAGTTAGGTGACACAGAGTTGGTTAGGATACGTGACGTTGTTAAAAGTGATCTAGACTCGAAGGGGCTCGATTATATAAAAGAAAATTATGTTATACGAGATAATAAGCTATATAGATATCTAGACAAGGTGGCAGGTTTGCAAAATGAGTCACGATGATATAGGGCACGTCGGTCATGATAAGACTAGATCGCATACAGAAATGATATTGGTTTTCTAAAATGTCGCAGTTTGTAAAAAAGTATGTTAAATCATGTATCGAATGTGCCTATGCGAGAAAACCGCAACCACTCGCGAGGGATTGCTACATCCTATCACAAAAGTCGCAACTCCGTTTCATACAGTGCACATCGACTATCTCGGGCCCTTTGTAGAGTCCAAAAGGGGTAACACCCACATATTAGTGGTTGTAGACTCTTTTACCAAATTTGTGTTCATTAAAGGGGTTAGGAATACCAAAACCTTAAATGTGATCAAAGTGTTAGAGAATATATTCGACAGTTTTAGGTCCCCAGATACGTTAATAGTGATTGTGGGAGTTGTTTTACCGCGCACTGTTTTAAAAGACTCTGTCTAGACAGGGGTATCAGACACATGTCAAACGCTGTGGCTAGCCCTAGATTTAACGGCCAGGTCGAAAAATATAATCGCACTATACTTAGTCTGGCCATAAATACTGTTACAATTAAAAATAAGAAAGATATTACATTTGAATTTGGAATCTGTCATTTTTGTTCATTGAGTTTTCTAATTTTGGCGCCAATATATTGTACAATATTTTGCGATATTAAAATGGAGTGGGGTGAGAAAGAGAACCGAATCGCTGTGATTGCATTACACAAAGTTGGTATGGAGCCAAATGCAATTTTTAAAACTCTCCATACTCTTGGTATTAGTCAAATGTTTGTGTACCGGGCTATTAATAGGTACAATGAGACCTCCTCTGTTTGTGACAGAAAAAGATCGTGTTCATACGAAAAAGGTGGCCAAAGCAGTAAGGGATAGAATTCGAAGAAATCCTGTCCGAAAGCAAAAGATTTTATCTCGGGAGATGACGATAGCACCCAGAACCCTGTCGCGTATTTTAAAAGATGACTTAGGACTTGCAGGCTATAGGAGACGCACTGGTCATTTTTTAACTGATAATTTAAAAATGAATAGGGTGGTAAAATCGAAACAACTACTGAAGCGGTACCTACGCAAAGGGAGGTCACAGAAAAATTTTGTTTACGGATGAGAAAATCTTTACAATTGAGCAACATTTTAACAAACAAAATGACCGTATTTATGCTCAAAGCTCTAAGGAAGCTTCCCAATTCGTCGACAGAGTGCAACGTGGGTATTATCCGACTTCAATGATGGTTTGGTGGGGTGTTAGCTATGAAGGAGTGACTGAGCCATATTTTTGTGAAAAAGGTATCAAAACATCGGCACTAGTGTATCAAGATAGCATTCTTGAGAAGGTAGTTAAGCCCCTTAACACCCATGTTCAATAACCAAGTATGGTCCGTCCAACAAGACTCGGCGCCGGGTCATAAAGCTCGGTACACGCAGTCTTGGTTGGAAGTGAACGTTTCGGACTTCATCAGAGCTGAAGACTGGCCGTCGTCTAGTCCCAATCTTAATCCGCTGGATTATGATTTATGGTCAGTTTTAGAGAGTACGGCTTGCTCTAAACGCCATGATAATTTGGAGTCCCTAAAACAATCCATACAATTGGCTGTGAAGAATTTTCCCATGGAAAGAGTGCGTGCTTCTATTGATAACTGGCCTCAACGTTTAAAGGACTGTATTGCAGCCAATGGAGACCACTTCGAATAAGCTTTTTATATTTTTAATTGTTTTATATTTATGTATTAAACTAACACACTGTAAAAGTAATAAATATTATTTGCAATAAAAAAAATGTTTTTCTTCGTGACAATATTTATGGCAAGACTAGGTATTAGATTCCCTCACAGCTCAAAATTTGAAACACGACGAAAATGACTGGGACAATAAATTAGGGTAGGGAAGATACAGTGGGGGTCTTAATAACACTATACAAAAAACAATAGGTAGGGTTCCGGCTGAGGTAATGTCCCGAACATTACCTCAGCCGGAACCCTAGGCAATTAGGCAAGCGTGTTCCAACTTAGGCCGCATTATCACTTACGATCAGGTGAATTACGGTCAAACGCAAGCCTATTTAATAGTAAAAAAAAAAAAATCTACCTATTGTTTTTAACAGTGAAAATAACCCAGTGCTTAATGAGATAACAAACTTAAACCAAGAATCTTGCGATTTAACCACGGTACGAGAGGAAGTTAAAAGTAGAATCGATAGAGAACAAGATAAACAAAAACAATATTATGACAAAGTCCGGAAACCGGCACGAACTTACAGCAAAGGGTCTAGCTAGGATCTGGTAAAAATCACCAAAACAAATTTCCAAAATAAAGGCAAGAGCACAAAACTCTTACGTACATATGAAGGTCCATTTAGAGTTGTAAAAAATTTAGGAAGCGACCGCTATAAACTCGCCCCTATTCCTGGTTTTGAGGGAATGAAAAATAAACGTAAGACTACAGAAGGCTCAGATAGAATGCAGCCACAGATATACATAGACCTAGATAACGCAAGAGCAACTACTTCGCGTGCCTAGTTTCGTGCCTAGCTTACGTATAAAACCGTAAGTAAAAAAATAAAGTAAACGTTTCCTTCCATCGGTAAGTCATTTTGTGATTAATATTATGCGTAATTAATTAAAAAAAACAATTATTTTTAATCTAATACCCCTCAGTAATACCTGGTAATACCAAATTTAAGAAAAACAAAACATTGTGACCTCATAATAGGTAGTCAAAAAATGGCACGCTTGGTTTTCATACAGATCGTTATACTTGCGTTATCTATATCTGTGAATGCAGCCATGGATACACATCGTTTCCTTAGAACTCGATGATGACGCCAGTGTTATAGAGATGATGAATGATAGAAGTGATGATAAATCTGAGAACTGTGCTTAGGTCATTGGTCACAGCAGACTTTGCAAATGAATTACGAGATTATGTTGTTACAAGTGTAATCTTATGTGTATTTATACTACACTAGCTGACCCGACAGACGTTGTCCTGTCCCTAACTATCTACACTACCAAACTACCTACCTACCTACCCTACACTACCTACCTACCCTACACCCACCCTACACCTCTTATTTTCTGGTCTCCTGGTACATTGGACCACTTATATACCAGGAGAGCAGATTGCCCTTGACTATTGCACGAATAATGCAATGACGCTTATGTTACTCAGGGATAATGTAGCTTTCGATTGGTGAAAGAATTTTTGAAGTCGGACCAGTAGTTTTTGAGTTTATTCGTTACATACAAAAATACAAATCTTTCCTTTTTATAAGATTGGTAAGTATAGATATAAATCATGGATTGTTTCAGATCAAGTGCGAGAATGGATGGGTTCGCAGCTTGATGAAACTATTTGTATTGATGCACTTAGCCATCAATACAAATAGTTTCATCAAGCTGCTAATCAAAACCGAGAATGGATGGGTTCGCTACTTGATGCTTTTAGTTAGTTTGTGATTTTCGATTGGTTCATTAAAGGTCAGGACCGAGAATGGATGGGTTCGGTACCTAACTGAATGACACCTTGTTCTATTTAAGAAATCCTCGAGAATGGATGGGTTCGAAGTTGTTTAGTTAATTAGCAATTTATTATTTGAAATGTTAATGCTTTTAGAATGTTTCGCAAATAACCATGTATAGATCTAAATTATTTTTATTGTGTTAATATTGTCAACACAAAATGAATCGACTGGCTGAGTGTAAGGTTATAAATGGGGGCGTGATGGGGACATGCACGTCATCAGGATGGTCGAGTGTAAGTTTCATTTATTTTCAAAACAATTTATAATAATATTTATTGGTTGTTAATTTGACTATTTCCGATTTTACGTGTCACGTGGTCTCAACCAGGTGACATTGGTTGGAACTAATGTAAGATGGGGGAACGGGCGGTGGATTAATTCTGGCAGTAGCAGCCGAGCTGTTCGGTAGTCTTCTTTACTGATAATAAAGTTTATAAGCTGATACCTAAGTGTAATAAGTGTGATATATATAAATAAGTGTGATTAATAAATAAGGTGTAAACTGGAATAGTTTGAAGTTTGTTTTAGTGTCCGCCTACACTACATTGGGTATTTAATTAATAATCCCAGATTAGAAAACAGAAAATGTTAATTTTAAAATGGTGGAACAATATCGGGCCTTAATAAATGTATGCTTAGGTGTATGTGAGAGTGTGTGTGTTAATTGTGAGTACGCATCCAGGGGGGGATAAAGATGCATACGTATAATTAATTTTCTGTAGCGAACTCGCGTTTTATGTTAATAAGCGTTTTGACTGTAGGCAGCCAAAAGTACTTTTGACCGGTCAAGAGTATTGACTGTAACGACATACATATATAAAATGGAAACACTTAATATACCGTTGTCTTTTGTTTTATTACTTTTAGTACAAAATGTATATAGGCACTTGGCTATAACGATAATAACAAACGAAACGAAATGTAGACCTATTTATATCAAAAACAAAACTTTACTAGCTTTTGCCCGCGACTTCGTCCGCGTAAATGTCGCTTATCGCAGATGCAGACGAAGTCGCAGATCAAAAAGTAGCATGTCCTTTCCGGGTTATTTTCGCATTTTAATATTAGTATGAATTATTTCGTTATACTAAATAACGAAATAATAACGTTATTAATTTTCATACCGATAACGTTTCCAGCTAGCTTTGTCTCCTGATTCTCAGATATATTTCCACACATTTTTCTAAATGGTTTTATTGCCTTACATCACTACATATTATTATAAAACAAAGTCCCCCGCCGCGTCTGTCCCTATGTATGCTTAGATCTTTAAAACTACGCAACGGATTTTGATGCCGGTTTTATTAATAGATAGAGTGATTCAAGAGAAAGGTTTATAGATATAATACATGCATATTATAGTAGAAGAAAACTGAGAAATTCCAAGAGTAATGTGAGGTCGTAATAACCATATTTTTGTGCATTGCAAACGCTGGCTAAACCTTACGAGATATATTAAATGAATGTACTACGGAATTATATATCTTAAAAAGATCGATAAAAAAGTCCGCAATGGTATATGTTTATCTCTTAAGGATAACCCACAGTAACCATTTTTATCTTTTACATATTACAAATAAGATATGGGTTACTTACCAAGCTATTTTAAACAATACAGTTTTATTCCTTACCAAATTAAATGTCTTAGATACGTTGTGCTTTTCATGTAGATCAAAATTGCCCTTTACAGCATATCATGAAAATCAATATATTAGAAGATATCATAGTATTAAAAAGCGGGGGTAGAGCGGCTGGCGCTTAGATTTGAGCGTTGAGTGTTTTTCACATGGCCAATTATTATATATTATGTCGCTCTTTCAAGAGTAACTTCTAAAGAAAATATGTTTGTGTTGTCTAATGACATAAAAGCTGTGAACGTTGTATATAAAGACATTCCGTAGTAAATTTAGTATCACCATTGCACCCGTGCGAAGCCGGGGCGGGTCGCTAGTTATATATGATATATATAATTTGTCCATTGTTCAAAGGGCCTTCAATCTGTAACGGTTATCCTGTAACGTTATTATACGTTACTGAATAATAACGTAACTTTAAATATTGTTCTATGAAAATGATTATAACGTTATTTTAAGTTTACGGTTTTAGTATTGTTACAAATAACGGAACGAAATTCATTTCGTTTTCAAGTCCCTGATAGCAACCAAAAAGCGCGATAAATAGAACACTATAATCGTGATAAATGTTTTTGTAAATCGACATTCCTGTATCCTATATTATTCCCTAACTTAGGGGGTCAATGTTTCAATACAAACTAGCAAGCAACACCGAATGAGTTTTGTGTGCTAAGAGGTCACTAACACCTTCTTTTTTATTTTTGGGAACAGTATTTACAATTTTTTAAAACACAAGACGGCGTTATACTCAAAAATATTGAAATGATGTGTGGCGTACTAACGATGCGGCGCGTTTCGTGCTGTACTAACTCGAGATTGTATTCGCTTTTGAATTTGTATTTGCTTTTGTGGCTTCACTCGCAGTGTTCCACACTGTCTATCTGCCTTTTTAACCGACTTCAAAAAGTTATCAATTCGAATGTTTATTTATTATTATTATTTTTTTTATGTATGTTCGGGCATAACTCTGTCATTATATAGACTGATTTGAAAAATTATTTTCTGTTCGAAAGGGGTATATCCCGAAATAGTCCCATATAAATTTTACCAAAATTGATACAGCCCTTTTTGAGAAAATCAACAAATTCCCAAATAAATTACTTAGACGACGTTTTAGTTTCTTCAATCTTTGGAGGACTTACCTACAACCTCTTTTAAGTGCGTCGCCGTTTCTTAATGGATTTGGATGTTAAGATACTGAATCAAACGCAGATTTTATATTGAATTGTTGCCGTTTAATTTTATCGCTGAAGTACTTTAACAATCAGATTTGCGAGAAAGGAGCGTGCGGCTTGCGTGGGCCTCGAATTTGCACTGGAATGTTCTATATTTTTTCTAACTACGCTGCGTCCCGCTCCCGCGCGCCCCTCTCTCGCTCACACATACAGTACACAAAACAGATTGCACTCCCGGGCACAACGAGCCGCCAACATTCCCCACCCCAGTGCTGTTAACAGCACTCATCATCTAAAGGCACTCGAGCGACTCGTGGGGCTGATCGCGTCACCAGTCCAGATTTCGTTTGTATTCTTACTACCCTGACGCGTCCATCCTTCCCAGGGCATACCTCCTTAATTACGCCCTTTGGCCACACGTTTCTAGGGCCGTTTGGATCGACTACAAATACCAGATCTCCCACTTGCAGCGGTCTTTGCTCCTTGTTCCACTTTTTCCGAGGTATAAGGTCAGGTAGTACCTCTCTTACCCATCTGTTCCAAAACATATCTGCTAATCGCTGGGAAATTCGCCATTGTTTTCTTAGGAATAAGCAGGTATCGTCAAATTTGCCGAGCTGCGGTGAGTTCGAAGATGTCCCAAGTAGAAAATGGTTTGGTGTTAAAGTTTCCATGCTGCCAGGTTCCACTGAAACGTGGGTCAGTGGTCTACTGTTTACTATATTTTCGACTTCACATAACAATGTGTTAAAAGCCTCTTCCCGTGGAGTTCTTTCTTTCAGTATGATTTTCAACGACGTCTTCACACTACGGATGAGTCGTTCCCATGCCCCACCCCAGTGAGGACTAGCAGGCGGTATGAACGACCATTTGGTGCCGTGATTCTCAGCCTCGTTTTTCATTATTTCCTCATCCAACTCTGTAACTGACTTTTTCAGTTCAGCGTGAGCTCCTCTAAGGTTAGTCCCGTTATCAGAATACATATGCCGGGGCCATCCGCGTCTTGCGGCCATGCGTCGAAGGGCCATAATGAAGGAGTCAGTCGTCAGCGTGGCAACAGTTTCTATGTGAATAGCTCTCACTGTGAGACATGTGAACAGCACGCCATATCTTCGTTCATGACGTCTACCAATAGTGACCTCCATTGGCCCGAACAAGTCTACTCCGCAGTATGTAAATGGGCGCTGATGGTGAGCCACCCTTGCTTGAGGTAAGTTGCCAATTTTTGGTATTTCGGGCTTACATTTTCTTAATTTGCACAGCATACATTTTATTACTACATTTTTAACCGTTGGTCGCAACTTGATAACCCAGTATTTTTGTTTTATTTCATTGACAACGGTCTCTTGGTTTCCATGCGCGGCGTTGATATGGTAGTGACGTATAATCAATCGGGTTACATAATTTCGTCCATCTAATATTGCAGGTCTTTTAGTTTCAGGTAGCACGTCTGCAGCAGCATCGATTCTCCCTCCAGCTCGCAGGACTCCATGCTGATCAAGATAAGGTGACAAGGTAAGTAATTTACTAGTAGTAGGTATTGATTTTAAATTTTTCAGCAGGGCGATATCTTCACTAAACGACTGGACTTGTGAGTAAGTAAGCAGTAGGCGCTCAGACCTATCCATGACGTCATCATCTCGACGCTCTAATTTATTTATAGCCTTCAATCCCATATCAACAAAGGTAAGTACTCTTGATGTAGATCTCAGTAAGCGTAGCCATGATGAAAATCGTGTAGGCTCAGGTACTGGTAAGTTTACAGTTTCATTTTGTAGCATGACAGTTAAACATTCTTGCGGTAAATCTTCTATTTCAGGTTGAATTATATTTTGTGGCCAATGAGCACAGTCACGGTATAAAAAGGCAGGTCCATGCATCCATTCATTTTGTAAAACTAAGCAGTCATAGCTTTCTCTTGTAGCAATGTCGGCGACATTTATTTTAGTGGGTACATATCGCCATTCACCCTTTTCTGTGAGGTCGTCAATTTCGCCCAAACGATTTGCCACATATATTTTATAATTACGGGCGGTGTTATTTATCCAATGAAGCACAGTTGTTGAGTCACTCCAGAATACTCGTCGCTCAGGTTTCATCTTATGCTCTTTATTTATCGAGTCCGCTAGTCTAGCTGCTAATACTGCGGCCTGTAGTTCTAAACGTGGAACAGTAATTGGCTTGTTCCCCACGACACGACATTTACTAGCGATGAATGCCACGCGCACGTTTAACTCTTCGTCAATCCATCTCCAATACGCGACGGCGCAGTAAGCCTTTGTTGAGGCATCACAAAATATATGCATCTGCAGGTGCCTATAACCACACGGCGTAATAATATTTCTATTGTCACTGTTACTAGGCACGTGCGATGTAACCTGCGTAGCGCATGTAGTATCTGCTACGCTCGTAGCACTGGACTCCGCTGTAGCCGTAGCACTCGTAGGCTCAAGGTGCGACGATAGCCGCACGCTGGTTTGATTATCTGTCTCGCTCACTCTAGTGGCAGCCGCTAGATAGTGTCTAGGTAATCTTACGTCACGCTGTGATTTTAACAAACAAATCCATTTTTGCCATTTTACGTAAATTTCATCGCTAACGGGATCATCCCAGCTGATATTGAGTTGCCATGTCTCTTGCAAAATGATTTTTCCGTTAATTGTAAATGGCGATAGAAAGCCATAAACATCAAATATTGACATAACAACACTTAACATTTCTCGTTTCGTAGGCCTTTTTTGCCCAGTGATAATAGCAGGTGGAATACGTTTGAATGACACGTCGAACCTTAATGAGTCGTCTTTTGGATTCCAAATTAATCCTAGTGTACGTTCACCGTCGTATTCTGTTTGTCCAACCTTGAACGTCACATCCGTCGAACGTAGACTTTCTTGTGGCAATGTATTTAACACGGCTTGACTGTTGCACGTCCAATTTCTTATATCAAAACCTCCTTGTTTATGGATTTGTGTGACGTCATTCACAAGCTTGATTGCCGTTTCTTCGTCCTCAACACTGTCGATGTAATCGTCCATGTAGTGTTGTTTACAAATAGCTTGCACAGCGCTCGGCATAGATGACTTAAACCGTTCGGCATTCTTATTTTTAATAAATTGTGCTACGAAGGGTGAGCAGTTAGCGCCAAATATAAGCGAACTCATAACATATGTTTTTAATGGTTTGTCCGGTGATTCTCTCCACAAGAATCGTAATGCATCTTGGTCTTCTTGCATAATTTTTATTCTAAGAAACATATCTCTTATATCACCAGTTACAGCGATTTTGTTTTCACGAAATCTTAGCATGGTTCCGTATAGTGAAATAAGTAAGTCGGGTCCTTTCAAAATGTAATCGTTCAAGCACACTCCATTTGATTTTGCGGCGGCATCGAAGACCAATCTTAGCTTTTGCTTGTTGGGGTTATCGACCCCGAAATGAGGTAGGTACCATATTTTTCTTGAAATATCAGATGTACTAGATTTACTATTTATTTCAGAAGCGTAGTCGTTGGAGATGAGATGTTCGATTCGATCTTCGTATCGCGTAGCATAGCTTGCGCTGGACTTCATCTTTCTCTCGACACCTCGTAGTCGTGACATCGCGTTAGGGTACGAGTCAGGCAGCGTGCAATTGCTATCTTTCCATGGTAAGCTGACGTGCCACCTGCCTTTTATTAGTGTAGATGTTTGTTCCAGGTGGTTCCAGGCACGCTGTTCTTCAGAGTTCTGCCGTGGTTTAATAGAAGAAACTCCCATAGATTCGACGGAGAAGTAATGTTGAACGTCTTCATGAAGATCGTGAAGGTCGCGGTCCGCGGAAGTATTTTCATTATCTTCAGTGATGAAAAACGTGGAATGGTGTATGCGCGTTGGTAGGTATCTACGTGGCACGACGCCGTGGAGGCACCAACCCATGACAGTACGGGTGGCGCATGGCTCGTTCCGTCCGCCTACTATTGTCTCCAAAGGTAAGATTAAATGATAATTATCTTGCCCAATTAGCACTTCCGGTTTGAGTTGGCCAGTACTCAGGACGTCTTTTAGCTTGCGTAAATAGTCATAGTTCTCACATTTCACTGAGGCCAAGTTTTGTTTAGGTAAGTTTAGTTCATTGACACTACGTGCACTGAGGTTATATTTTTCACCGAGTGTATTAGACACAGTCAAGTCCACTAGTTCAGTGTCGCACAAAAGTTCAGTGTTATCCCATGCACCACGTACTCGCATTGCCTGCTTCTGGCCGCTCACTCCGGCGCGCGATGCTAGTGAAGCGCTTATCATTGACACTGTCGAGCCGTCGTCGAGTAACGCGCTCGTGCTGAACACGCCGTTAGGTCCGTGAATGTTTATCGGCACTACTTTTAATAACACTGACCAATTATTATTGTTTGAGTTGACGTGAGTAACGGTTTCAGTCTTAGTGACACTGGATTCAGGTTGCGCCGCCTCTGTTACGTTATTATTACTTTGGCGCGAACTCGGCACAAAATGCAGCAAGCGGTGGTGGGGTTCCGCGCACCCGTCGACGTCACATGCAGCGGCGGGACACGTTTGCCTATCGTGTTTTGATATCAGGCACTTGTAACATAACCCGGAGCGTTTCACATACGACCACCGATTTTTGCGTAACGTTTTCTTGAACTTTTTACAGTCTATCAAATCGTGTTTTGATGTACGACAGAAGCGACATTTATTATCACTAGCACTTTGTTCGTGTTTTTCAGTTTGTAACAACACAGTTTGCTCGTTATCACTGTGATATTTACGTTTGCTGTCCCATCGAATGTTCATTAAACCGGCACTACACGTAGCTATCTTCATAGCTTCTTCACTCAAAAAGTCACTTAATATTTCTAGCCTGCATTTATGTTGCTCCTTTATCAAAGGATAACTGTAGTCTGCCCATTTTGATAGCAGCACGGTAGGCAGCTTAGTTAGCACCATGTTGACTACATCGACACCCTGTAGGTACTCTTGTCGTTCGAGTTGTCGAACCGAAGCAACACAATTTTTTTATTTTCACACTAAAGGGCACTATGTCTTTATGATAATCTTGTGGTAGTGGATTTAACTTTTTCACGTCGTGTAGGATTCTTGATATAATAATGTCTGAGTTTCCAAACTGTAGTTCTAACGTTGACATGACTATTTCAGGCGATGTCGAACTAATTAACAGAGCGGACACTGCTTCTTTAGCGGGACCGCGGAGGCATTTTCTTAAACGCCATAAGTTCTCCCTCTCACTAAAGTTGCACATGTTTGTCGACTCCTGGTATGCAGTTTTGAAGAACAGCCATTCCATGGGGTCACCAGTAAACAATGGGAGTTCACGTGGTGTGCTGAGGCGGCTGAGTAGGTTTGCATTGTGGCTAGTGGGAACGGAAGCGGTGACTAAATCCTTGAGTGCGCTGGCTAACTGCTGAACTGCACCGTTAGTGCCGCCGCCCTCCGGCAGCAGCGGTAACAGCGGGCCTGTGGATGCTCCTTGTGCGTTGACCCTCTGTTTCTCCAGTTCGTGTTGGCTGCGCTCCAACCACTCCTCTATGTCCCTGCCATTACCTTGCGATTCCGACGCTGGTGGACTGTATTTTTCATCAAGGGCCGCCATATCAGCGGCTAACTTCTTGTCTATGAGTTCCATTTGAATTCGAGCTTTCTCCGTCGCCGCGTCCAGTTCGAGCTTCTTTCTTTGTGCAACTACCGACGATGATGACGTCTTTGTTCTCGAATGTTTCGATTTCTGAGACACGTGTTCGCATTTTTCTTCTACTTTAACACTTGAAGAATCGATTGCTTTCGATTTTTCGTCATCCTCTTTGGTCGATAATTGCTTTTCATCCTTCCGATAACTTAGCTTTTTGGTGGTACTACGCGTGTTGACCATTTTGTTCTGCGGCGGCGTGTGGTACATCAATAAATTAATGATCCGGCTGAAGGACCAATGAATCAAACGCAGATTTTATATTGAATTGTTGCCGTTTAATTTTATCGCTGAAGTACTTTAACAATCAGATTTGCGAGAAAGGAGCGTGCGGCTTGCGTGGGCCTCGAATTTGCACTGGAATGTTCTATATTTTTTCTAACTACGCTGCGTCCCGCTCCCGCGCGCCCCTCTCTCGCTCACACATACAGTACACAAAACAGATTGCACTCCCGGGCACAACGAGCCGCCAACAGATACACTAAAAAGCGAAAAATAAAAAGTTTAAAAAAAAAAAACAAAACCGCCTTCATAAACTAAAAAGTCATAAATAACTTTAGCACAGAACACACATTACTTTACTTTCGGAAGTCGGTGGCAATACATAACAACAAACACAAAGCCACCGCCACCGACTTCCGAAAGTAAAGTAATGTGTGTTCTGTTAGTTTTTGAAGGCGGTTTTCTTTGTTTTTTAAAAACTTTTATTTTATAATCTGAGAACATAGGCATTACATTTATCAATTGAAAAAAATAGGGATCCTTGAGAAAATTCACGCGTACGAAGTCGCGGGCAAAGTGCTAGTTTACTTTATTATAACTAATAAACATTGTTTACAAAAATAAACAAATTGCAACGGTACAATAAGTGTTTAAATTTTATTTGTATATGTAAGTATATTATACGTACTGCATCCTGACATCATCCCCCCCGAACGCGTATTCATAATTAACAGCCAAATGCACACGCATCCACACATCCTCACATACACACAAGCACCTAAGCACTTTATCATCCCATCCATCCATCTTTATCCCGATTTTGTTCTATCATTTTTAAATCAACATCATGTTTTTTTGTAATGTAAGATTAATAAATTCCCAAAGTGGGTACCTGCATTAAATTTATGCAATCTAACTCAACAGCAGATTCACTTTATGGATAACAACAGATGTATAACTTTTATTTAATATGATAAAATATTATGGGTAATTTTGTCATTAACACATAGTCAACGTGTTCTTATAGAATTGTCACGCACATGTCTACAAACGAGTCTCACATTATTGTTCTGTGCGGTCTATCTGCCTTCTGTTTTATAATCTGAGACTAGGACGTATCAAACTATAGAATACATACTTATTAAATTCTATCAAAATTTGTTGGTACGAAACCCTGTGTGTACGAGTCCGACTCGAACTTGGCCGATTTTTATGTGGGTTCCTACATATTATGGGTATATATAATTATATTATGTAGGTATTTTGTGGGTATTTTTGACAATACATTTATTGCACTTTTAACATCTTAACTTACTTTAAAGCTGGAGGTAATGGCTCTATTAGAAGTGTTCTGGGTGGCTCTTCGTTTGAATGTTTTATCTCCCTTATAGATTCATAGTGGTGCTCATGATCATGCTCAGGTTCACTGCAAATTAAATCACACAATAATAATTATTACCATATATTTGGCAAATTGGCATAATTGGAGTGGAATTCCCTGCCTGACTCTGTGTTTCCTGATAGCTACAACCTGGGAGTCTTTAAGTCAAGAGTGAATAGGTTACTTCTAGGCAAGCGTGCTCCATCTTAGACCGCATCATCGCTTCCCATCAGGTAAGATAGTGGGGAACCGATCACTTTTCCGAAATGTTTTTTTCCGAATTTCATTTTACCGAAAACTATTGACCGATGTCTTTTTTGCTATATGCATTATTTGACATATTTTTATATCATCGAAGTATCATGTGTCATAATAAGTATTATTTTACCGAACTATTTTTCGTCGATTTACAAATTAACTTTTTGCTATTGGCCGAAGCCTCTTTTGAACTTTTTTCATTTGCCAAATGATTTATTTGCCATATTTTCACCACACCGAAACAACATTTTACAGAATACTAGCGGGCCTAGTCGTTGTCCTGCCTGAAAATAAAAACAAGTCCTAGAACTACAACGCCACCTACCGGGTCCAATTGTGAATCTAAATCATTCACAAATCCACTGGAACACACACAAAACATTTCATCAAAATCGGTCCAGCCGTTTAGGAGGAGTCCACTTTCATACACACGCACAGAAGATTTTTAAATATAAGATTACCTGGTAGCATTATCAATATAAAATAAAATAGTATCATAAAAAATCAATAGGCTACAAAATGTTTGTGATAGAAACGAATCGCTGCAAAACCGACTTCACGCAGTCTTGTCTGCCCTACCCCTAGAGTGTAATTTAAGCCCGCGTAGGCGCGGAGGGGTGGGGCGGCCCGCGAGCTGAGGAGCAGGCGGTTTGAAGGCTCGCCGCCGCGGCTGAGGCTGGCCGGCGGAGCCGGCCAGCAAGCCGAAGCTGCGGTGGTGAGCATTAAAACCATCTGCGACGATAAGCTCGCGTGGGGCCGCTCAGACCCCGCAGCGCCGGAGCCGTAACAGCAACAATGCTTGTGCATGTTGCATGCCTGCTTGCATGTTTCATGCTTGTTTGCACGCTGCATGCTTGCTTGCTTGCATGCTGCATGCTTGCTTGCAAGATAGCAGAATAAAGCAGTTATGAAATAGTGTGCACAAACTTTCTAGGCGTTTGATGAAATGAAAATATGATAATTAAAACAGTGGCATAATGAATGTTCGGAATCATAATACTTCGAACAAATGTTATTCGGCTAAGTCTAATTTCGGTAAAAAGTTTATCGACCAAATGAAACGTCGGAATAACGAAAAAAAAACGAATTGATAATAGGTCAACTGATACAGTGGCAGACGTGACTTCGATGAAGTAAAATAAAACGAAACGATAATAGTTGAAAAGTTTTAGGTGAAATGAAATTCGGTCAAATATTTTTCGACCTTATGATAGGTAACCAAGATAGTGATCAAACGTATGAATATCAATAGATAAAAAAATAAAAAATCCGGCACTTCATTAGCATTTTGCAAAAGTGTCAAGCAAAACCTCAGGCAGACAATTTTTGCTAAAAATACCTGGAAAAACAAGGAACAACATGAAAAGATATGTTTTATCTGTATAAGTATAGTACTTACATACCTAGTATCGGCTAGAAATTGCTCATCACAGCCTAAATGTATGTCTTTATCATTTATTATTAATTCACTAGCATGTTTTTCTTTCTGCACTTCAGGTTCCTCAATTACTGAACTGTTGCCTTTCAAGTCCACATTATTAAATCTGCAAAAATTATTAGATTGAATAAAGATTAAAACGAGATCATTACCTATTATAAGATGTCGTACTTTGGTAACTATCACTAAGAAGGCTGATTCAATATTTGGTGGGAGTAGGGCCCTCCTCTGTTGAGAATAGTGAAGCCTGCGCGCATGTGGGTGGTCAAACGACTAGGTATTGCTCGGAGACGAGTTATGATTACAAAAAGTAATCAGTAACTAATAGGCTGAAACTAGTACAGCATTATAATAAAAGTAGTAGTAATTAAAAATATGAACAACATTTTTCCAAGAAAAATCAAACAACAAAAACTAAAACCCGACCACAACAAAAAGTGATCTAAAAAGTACAAAACAAGAAAATATTTCACACAGAAATCAAGACATAGGTACAAAATGGTCAAGGTAAGCCGTGGTTGCATGCCTATTTCCCATATGAGTGCGATGAACATGAATATAATGGCATGCAACCACGGCTTACCTTGACCATTTTGTACCTATGTCTTGATTTCTGTGTGAAATATTTTCTTGTTTTGTACTTTTTAGATCACTTTTTGTTGTGGTCGGGTTTTAGTTTTTAAACTTTATATTTTTATTTAAACCATTTTGGAGTCACAGCTAAGTATTATATATTTAATAGGTACTAGTGAACCCCTTTCCAATGATACCAAACACGGTATGCGTATCTTACTTTATTTGGTAATCTTTCCTTTTTTTACAATAATTTGTGACAAATTACCACTGAATATTATATAAGTTTGAAAAGTACTAGTGAACCCCTTTCCAATGATACCAAACACGGTATGCGTATCTTACTTTATTTGGTAATCTTTCCTTTTTTTACAATAATTTGTGACAAATTACCACTAAATATTATATAAGTTTGAAAAGTACTAGTGAACCCCTTTCCAATGATACCAAACACGGTATGCTTGTCTTCATTTTTTTTTTTTAATATTGGTTTTTTTGTCCGCCAGAGGGCGCCACATTGGATTCGGTGATACGTCATATAGCCTATAACCAGCGGACGATCAAGACGCTTCTAACGATACCTCATTTGTTCAGTTCTGATAAGTAGTTTAGGAGCTATGGGCGTACAGATGAACATTCATACATACATACATACATACATACATACATAGCCTGTCAAACTCATAACCCTCCTTTGGCTTTGCCGTAGTCGGGTAAAAATAAATTGGTGGAATTGCAGAATTTACATTGTTAGGTAAGCTGTTTCTGATTAGCAGCGACAAAACAAGATGCAATTAATTTGCAGCTCTTTATTGTTGATAGTTTAATGTAAGCAAGTTTTGGCCTAAAATTGATTTAATATTAAAGGAATTAAATATCAGGAATGAGTGACTGTTTTTATTACCCAGTTGGATCCTTAACTTTCATAAAAGGTTCTGCATTCTTCAACTGATCAAAACATAGTAGTTTAAAGCTATGTTCTTTTTCCTTGTATGTTTCACAAACTTGTTGCTTTTGTTCTTCAGTCAAAGACAACCAAGATTTTGTTGCTTCAATTAATTTACTTTGAAACTGGAATTATATATTTTATAAATAAGTAGGTATAGTCCGTGCCACGAAAGATGAGACTAAACACGGACTTGATTTGACTTGCGCAGTACTCTATTTGAAGGTAAGAGACCTTTAAATCGAGTACTGCGCAAGTCAAATCAAGTCCGTGTCAAGTCTCATTGTTCGTGGCACGGACTGTACCTATGTACACTCACAGAACCCACAGATTGTAGTCGGCGTAAGTACACTTTTCTTTGAATATTTTAGATCACAGAATAGCTTAGCAACAATTTTGCCTGTGAAAAATGTTGTCCTTAGAAAAACAAACTCAAAGATGTTGAAGACTGTTGCTTAGGTTTCAAGTAGTTCAGAACGAAAATAATTATAATAGATTAATGCCCAGTTTCTGAGGTGATTTAACTAGACTATATCTATTAGATAGTGCTATTGGTTCGATATTGCGTTTCCGAACACTCAGTTACGAAAGAAAATCACTCAAATAGATAACTTTGTTGAATGAATAGCTTTCAAAAGTTTATCCAAAGACCTCAGAAACCGGGCATAAGACAAGCCTCTGACTATTAAGTATTCTGTGCTCTGGCTTTAATTTTTTACAGTCCCATATATTGGTGAGTTCCTTGGTCTCACTTTTGGATTTTCTAACCATGCTGCTCTATCTTGATGGGTTTTTTAAAATGGAATTTTAGTGCAAAAATAGGTAACTGCGACAAAAAGGGAAAAGGAGTCATAAATTCTATTTTTAAGAAAAGCTTTTTTACAAAAAAGACCGCCTTCAAAATCTGAAAAAAGTCATCAGTCTTTTTTGTAAAAAAGCTTTATATTTTCGATTTTTAGTACCTTCACATCCAAACCCATTAAGAAACGGCCACACAGTCAAAACAGAGATTGAAAGTACAGTTAACAGCAAAGGTAGATGATCAAAATCAGAAATTCAATACTAATGAACGGAGTTCGCGTCAGAACTGTGTGGCGTCGAAGTGATTCAAAAGTATGAGATTGTCACACACATACTTTCGAATCACGTCGACACTTGAATTTCTGATTTTGATCATCTACTTTTGCTGTTGATTGTACAGTCAACAGCAAAAGTAGATGATCAAAATCAGAAATTCAATACTAATGAACGGAGTTCGCGTCAGAACTGTGTGGCGTCGAAGTGATTTAAAAGTATGTGTGACAATCACATATTTTTTATAAATAAACTAGTAATAAATTATATAGTGTTAGTAAATTAGTATTGAATTCCTGATTTTGATCATCTACTTTTGCTGTTGACTGTACAAGGTTGAAGAAACTTAAAACATCATCTATGTTTTTTTTTTTTATTATTATTATTTGTATCTGCAATCAGTCTTGTGTACTTTAAGCAGATGTGATAAGTGACATTTGGCAGTTGGAGTGTGCTCTCCAGCGAGAGCAACTACTCATAGGTGTAGCATGTATTTATGCTACTTATGAGGGTATAGACAGGATGTCTTTTCTTTTAAGACGTTTTTGGTACGTGCGTGTTGTCAATCCAGCGGCAAGTTCATTTGGATGCCTCTCCAGCCTTTCCAAGTACGTTTTGGTTATGGCCAAGATTTCCTCTTTCACCGAGTTCATCTGAAGCTGGTTGTGTATTTCAGCATTTGTAATGAACCAAGGCCCATTGTATATAGTTCTCAGAATCATATTTTGCATTCGCTGTATGATGGCAATATTAGAGTTGCTACAACTCCCCCATAGCTGGATGCCGTACATCCAGGCTGGTTTTAGAACAGTTTTATATATAAGGAGTTTGTTGTCAATTGATAATTTACTGTTTCGTCCTAATAGCCAGTGTAGGTTTTTGTAGCGCAAGTTGAGCTCATCTCTCTTGATCTTTATGTGCTGCCTCCACGTTAGGCGGCGATCGAGATATAGTCCTAAGTATCTCACACAATCTTTATGTGGTAGAAAGTTGTTATTTAGCTTTACTGGCGGACAATCGCCTTTGCGTAGCGTAAAAGTGACCTGTACCGACTTAGATGGACTGACTGCTATTCGCCACTTTTGGAGCCAGCCAGATATTTTGTCTAGACCTTTTTGCAGCGTTTGTGAAGCAATTGTGGGGTCATGGTTGCTGGCCAGAATTGCCGTATCATCAGCAAATGTAGCTGTAGTCACGTTGTCCTCTGCTGGCAAGTCTGATGTATACAATGTGTACAGAATTGGCCCTAGCACTGATCCTTGAGGGACGCCAGCCTTTATTTCCAATAGCTCCGACGTGACCTCAGCTTCTTTGACTTGAAACAGTCTATCTGTTAGGTAACTCTTCATTAGCTCATAGAAGTTGTGAGGAAGACAAGCTTTTATCTTATAAAGTAGGCCCTTGTGCCAAACGCGGTCGAAAGCCTGTTGAATATCCAGGAAGACTGAGCAACAGAACTCCTTTTCCTCCAGCGATTTCCTAACCCTGTCGCACACTCTGTGAAGGTTCACAGAGTGTGCTGTGTGTTCGACGGTGGAGTGCTCAGGTCTGAATCCAAATTGGTGACAAGGTATGGTGTTATTTTCCTTTAAAATTGGTTGTATTCTACAGAGCAGGAGTTTCTCAAAGATTTTCGACAGTACTGGTAGCAAGCTAATAGGCCTGTAAGATGTCACTACATTGGGTGGTTTGCCTGGTTTATGCACCATGAGTATCTGTGAAACCTTCCATTCCTGTGGAAAGTACTGCACTCTTAGGACCCCATTGTAAAGTGTCGTTAGAAACACAATGGCTTTCTTTGGCAGTTGCAGTAAGACCTCCTTCGTGATTAGGTCGAAGCCTGGTGCTTTTCTACTACCGAGGTTTTTTATTGTAGCCCAGACTTCTCTGGCATTGACGGGCCACGGCGGAGGTGACATTTGAAAGTCTTGACTTAGAAATGAGTTTATTTCTTCTTCAGATACGGTGTTTGTTGCCTCGTTAGGACGGAATACATTTGCCAAATGCTCAGCAAATGTATCAGCCTTTTCCTGAGGTGTTCTTGCCCAACCCTGGTTCGTTCTGAGAGGTGGTACAGCTACCTGCGGTCTGGTATATCGCTTTGTGAACTTCCAAAGAGAGTAATTGGTTGAGGCTGAAGGAGTGAGTGATTCAAGCTGGGTTTCTAGGGTGCTATCATGCCAGGTTTGTAGTAGTTCTTTTAGCTTGCTAGCGGACTTACGGAAATGGTTCTTGTCTTCGTTCAAGCCACTTTGATGCCATATCCGTCGAAGTCTTCTTTTTTCAAGCAATGCTTCTTTTATTTCCAGGGGGTAATCAGAAGATCTGATTTTACTTGGATATTGTGGGGTACTGTTCCAACATGCTTCCTGGATCATATTTGTTATATACTGTGTAGCAGTATCTATATCATCTGGAGTCTTTAATGCTATTTTTAACTCAATGTTATCGACAATGTGGACTACATTGTCGATAACATTGAGTTAAAAATAACTAAAACAATCCCAGTCTGTGTACTTATTGGTTAATGTCGATGGTCTCGCTATTTCAATCAGTCTTGAACTTATTGTTAATAATACCGGTGTATGATCAGATGATGTATCATAACACGATTCTGGCTTAAGATAGTCCTTAGACAAGCCTTTGCTTATGAAAAAATCCAGCAGATCTGGGGTTTTTAGTGAGTCGCTCGGCCAGTATGTAGGTTCAGCAGTAGAAATTGCAGACAAGTTGTTTTCTTGAATGCTCAGTTTGAGTTGTCTACCTCGAGTGGTAATTAGCCTCGAACCCCAAGATGTATGCTTCGCATTCCAATCGCCTCCGGCTACAAAACGGTTACCAAGTGACATAAAGAAGTGTGAAAACATGTTGTCGCTAATTTTATGTTTAGGGGGGCAATAAACAGCCGACACATTCAGACACCCATTTTCGTCTTCCACGCTTATTGTTGTAGCCTGGATGTGGTCGGTTTTATATTCGGGCATTAGGTGATGTTAAATCGACTTTTTCACTATCACTGCCGTTCCAGCATGGGCCGTCCCATCAGGATGGTTTGTCAGGTAGCATTGGTGGTCTGCAAATTTGATATTAGTAGCTGAGGTGCAATGTGCTTCAGAAATCAGTAGAATGTCTAGCTTATGCTCTGTCATTAAAAGCTCAACTTCATTTTTATTTGGGGTAAGCCCATTTATGTTGAAAGTCCAATTCTTAAGGCAGTCATTTTGTCAGTCTGTCGACGAGTTTGGTTATGAGGCTCATTAGAGTACTCATTTGGTGTAAGATAGAGTCAAACTTCTCAGATTGTTTTAATAGTAATTGTTCGAGTGTCATACTTGCGTGCGCAGGGTTGGGAGTATAACGTCGTAATGACTCTGCATAAGTTGCGAACTTGGTACCAGGGATGGTTTTGTCAGCTTCGTTGACTTGTTGAGCAATATTCTTATTTGGTGCTTGTTGGCGAGACTCGACAGATGGAATTGCGGTCTTTTTTGTTCTTCGTGCTACTATTTCTTTATATACTGTACAACCTCTATAGTTAGCGGGGTGCGGGCCATTGCAAAGTGCACACAGAGCAGGTGTTTGACGATCAAGCTTCTGGCATTCAGACGTCTTGTGCGACTGTCCACATTTAACGCAGCGATAAGGGCGCATACAGTAGTTCTTTGAGTGGCCATATTGTTGGCACCTCTGACATTGTACGATCGACTTTCTTTTTCTTGGATCTTCTATGACGATGGATTGGTGGTATATATATTTCAAGTCCTTTACCGCTTTGTTGTATGACCCAGGAGCCAGATTTACAAAGAATGTAGAGGTTGGTTTTTTCTCGGGGCCATACTTAGCATTGATAATTTCTCCAGTAACTGTATTTCCTGTGGCCTCACTTTCTTCCCTAATAATACTAGTGGGCGTAGATGGATGTAAGTTGCGAATAACTACTCTAAAGCATCTCATATCCTTTCTGTTAAAAGTATGCCCAATGAGTCCATTCTCCCTCACAAGAACAATTAGCTTTTTGTAGGTGTCAATGTCCACACTACTAATTCTTAGCTGATTTCTATTCACAACCTTGTAAGTGAATTGTCTTCTTTCAGCAACAGCTTCGAGAAGTTCAGTCAATTTGCTGACATCTTCTATCCCGTAGAGGATGATTGGTGGAGGTTTGCTAGCTTTTTTGGCTGGTTCATCGGGATCATTTTGGGTCAGATCAATTGACAGGCCACTGAATCTATTGTCTGTTTTAACTGCATCAGGAGAAGGGCTGCTTGACATTTTCCGTTTTTTGGAATTACATTTTGATGGTACTCTTTGCCAGGATGGCGGTTCTGGTACATTGTCTTTCGCTCTAGAATTAAGGGGCTCCACATCGATATTTTGTTTGGATGGTTTGACTGTTGGGTTATTTCCAACCGAGGAAGATCTTGGTCTTGATAAGAACAAGCTTGGATGGAAAGCTTGTTGTACAAGTTTTTTGTTACTGCTGTTTCCAGTAGTATTCACCAACACAGGAGCCTCACCTACTCCTGTGTGGTGTTCGGTAACATGTTCCATAAATTCTGGGGTAATCGAAGATGGCAACACTTTCGACAGTAACATTTTAATAAAAATTTGAAAGTGTCAGAAAATTATTAATCCAAATGTGGGTATAATTTTTTCACTGATAGAATCTACTAATGTTTGAATAAGGTATTTGTCGTTTTTAGGATATGAAATCACTAGATAACGATAACACAGTTTCCGAAACACTTCAACTACACTTTAATAATGTTTTAGGGCACAACTTCACAGTATTTGTCACAAATCGCGAAATTAATTGTGGAGCGTATGTGCTTCTGACAACTGTTTGACAGCAACTCATCACTCATCATCTATGTATAACATTTTGCTTTCTGTCGAATTTTTCAAAAAGTGCTAAACCAATTTCGATAAAATTTATATGGGACCACCACCCTATCCATTAAAATAAGAATTTTCAAAATCGTTTTAAATTTGCCGGAGAAATCGCATAACAAATATACATAATTGAGAACCTCCTTCTTTTTGAAGTCGGTTAATAAAGAACAATTATCTGTTTTTTATTTCAACAAATTGAGCAGTCGCCCGACCTATTATTCTGTACAAACAAAAACTTTTTAAAACCTTCAAAAATTAAAAAATAACTTTACATTCGCCAAATTCGCAAACAAACGCATAATTCGCGTCTTTTTTGTAAAAAAGTTTTTTGCTCGCTTTTTAGTGCCTACTTCTTATAATACAATTAACTATGGTATGGTGACACCAAAAAAATTTAAGTCATCCCTTAAAAAAAGAATCATCGAAACCAGGCTACACTGAAAAAAGTTATGCGTGGTCAAATATTAAAAATAAAAAAATATACATGTCAAATTGAGAACCTCCTTCTTTTTTTTAAGGTCTGTTGAAAATAGGTGACACCTGCAGCACCTAGGTAAGGTCTGTAAATGTGATAATGGACAACCAACAAATCTATCGCCCAGTAACTGTCAGTTATCCAATAATATCTAATCTTAAAAAACTACACTCTACAATTTGTAGAAAATCTATTTAGGAACCAAAGTTGTTAGCTAGTGATCACACTACACTAAATTGAATTATAAAATGGACCTATTCAGAATTCAATTTAGTAAACCACCAATTTACACTAAATCAAATCTAATCTGTTCTGTGATTACACCTGCTGATCTATTTCCTAAATAGATTTTCTACAAATTGTATAGTGCAATGAGCCTATAAACGGCACTACACTAAGTGCATAATAAGCGTAAGGTCTGACTGAAAGATTAAAAAAGAAAGCCACTTACCTTGGTGTCAGATGAGCTGTTTTGTTTACAATATAGTTTGATAAAAAAAGTTAATGCAGTTTCGGGAAATTTAATAGGTTTTGTTATTTTTTTGCGCTGCCATTCCATTTTATCTTGGCAGCAGACTGAACTTCAACTCTACAAAAAAAATAAATTAACTAATAAATTGTAATAAACATGGATAAAGCTCAGTGAATAAACAGTAGCAGCAACAGAGTAGTTTGAGTGTAGAAGTGTGGACTGCAAAATAAAATACACTGCAAATTACGTCAATAAATGTCTGCTGTCTAGAATGTCATATGTTCATCACTTACTCAGGTAGGTATATTGTAGAGGTATATTGTAATAAGTTATCATATGAATCTACGTCAAAGTGTTACCATACTCATGCAATGAGTGGGACTGAAACAAGGATAGCAGACCAGGGACATCGCACCACGGAACTATATGAGAAGTGAGAGGGAGGAAAAGGCGGTGGCAGGTATATTAGGTATACTAATAAAATATGAACTAATATTAATGTAATTGTAATTCATATTATAAAGAGAAATTGAGTGAATTTTGTAAGTTTATGTTTATGTGCATGAGAATCGCCGGAACCACTTCACCTATTTAAAAAATATATTTCACCATTAGAAAGATAGCGGTCGACCACTAGGTTATTATAGTGTTCGGCAGTCGAGTAGTAAGTACCCAATGTCACAAAGCAATATTTGGTTGACACTTTGGTTTACTTAAAACTTCTCATATTAGGTCATTTTTATACTATATGACATTCATTTTGCAACTGATTATTGGGGGCGGGTGTGAACTTGTGAAGTCATGGAACGATCATTGATCAACAGATAAACTTGACTTAAATGCTTGAATCTATGAATTTAAAATAACAATAACAACTAGTTGACATTTGACAAGCTGAGCTCTGATCACAGATTAGTAATATGTAGCAAGCTATGACCAATAATGTACTCTGTGCTGATGAGAATGAGATTAGGGTTGCAACGATATATCGCGTTACCGATAATATCGACCCCAAAATGTCGATATTTATATCGATATGTTAAAATCATTGATATCGATAAAATCGATATCAAAAAACTGAAAATATCGATGTTGAAGAGTGTAATTTAAATCTGCGTAGGCGTGGAGAGGCGAGGCGGCCCGCGAGCTGAGGAGCAGGCGGTTTTAACGCCCGCCGCCGCGGCTGAGGCTGGCCGGCCAAGCCGGCCAGTAAGCCGAAGCTGCGGTGGTTAGCGTGAATACCATCTGCGACGATAAGCTCGCGTGGGACCGCCGGAGCCCCGCAACGCCGGAGCCGTGACAGAAACTATGCCTGCAGCATGTTGCATGCTCGCTTGCATGATGCATGATGCATGCTTGCTTACATGCTGCATGCTTGCTTGTACGCTGCATGCTTGCTTGCACGCTGCATGCTTGCTTGCATGCTGCATGGTTGCTTGCACGCTGCATACTTGCTTGCATGCTGAATAGTTTGTTTGCGCGCACGCGCAGTAGGTTTGGTTAGAACTGAGACTCCTATTCTTGGGAGTAAGTTTTAATATTAAATAAAAAATATAAGCATATAAAATATTTTGATTTGTTATTCTATGATACGATTATTCTAACAATAAACTTAATGTGAAACAAAAATCAATGATTTAAAAATCTTGAACTGCTGATCTGATTCTATGAAACGAAATTCTATAAAACTATTAGTGAAACAACGTACAACCGTTAAAAACATTGAAATTTTTATTTAAGCATATTTTATTTCTATTTATTTTACCTGCTATTACTATCTAAATCTAATCAAATATAAATAACTATTGCAACAACTGCAAATGCAATTTTACAATCAACGTTATTTATTTTGTTACAAAGATAAATTAAAAATGTTTGCACACAGCGAAGATGCTATTCAACAAAATATGGGCGCATATTTTGTAAGATATTTGATGTAAGGTGTCAGAAAACACAAAACAGTGTCGCAGGAGACCCGCCTTAAGTAAACATATTTGACATGAAAAATATTTATGTGTCTTCGCTGTGAGCTTGCTATTACTTTTTTCATCTATCTTTGTAACAAAATAAATAACTAAAATTGTAAATTGCTTTTGATTATCCTAATTTTTACAGAGCTATAAAAATAGTGAAAATATCGATAATATCGATAATTATCGCGTTGGTATGGCCGATAGTTCGAATATCGATATTTATTTGTCTCCCATGTAAACATCGACATTTATATCGATATTTCAAAAGACTTTGCATCCCTAAATGAGATGAGATATTGAGGAGATCTGTCAAACAGTCGAAGTGTCAACAATCAACATCGTAGACAGAGAAGGCACTATAGACTGCTGATCATCTTCTATCTCGCTTACACAAGAAAAAGAGAAATATAAGCGTATACCATTACAATAATAAACATATACCATTACAATTCTTTAGTACTACATTAATTTGACCTATCTCGTAAGTTTTGCCAGCGTTTGAAATGTAAGCGCACAAAAATATGGTTGTTACGACCTCACATTACAAATCTTTGAATTTCTCGGTTTTCCTCTCTTATAATATGCATTATATTATACCTATAAACCTTCCTCTTGAATCACTCTGTCTATTATAAAAACCCGCAACAAACTCCGCTGCGTAGTTTTAAAGATCTAAGCATACATAGGGACAGACGCGGCGGGGGACTTTGTTTTATAATAATATGTAGTGATATAAGGCAACAACACCATTTAGAAAAATGTGTGGGAATATAATTATCTGAGAATCAGGAATCAGAACAAAGTCGCTTTCCACCCCATGTATATAGGGGCAGACAGTGGAAAGCGACTTTGTTTTATACTGTGTAGTGATACGTGTATATTAATACGAATTACGATACGTATATTAATCCATGGTTTAAGTACAAATTTCTACCCACTGTTTTTTACTGGAGATTTCGTCCAAAACGATAAACCTGCAGTTAAATAATACCTAGCTTCATGATGTGAGCGTTTCTAAGCGTTTCTAATAATCGCGTTTTTTGTCTTGGAATCAGACAGTTTATTTCATGAATATTTGATTTTTTTACAAGGAATTCTATTTGATTTTGGATTTTTGTAACAAGAATATAAAAAACTAAATGAAGGTAGGCTTAACGTTCCCATTACATTATATTATAGTTACTCCATAATTGTAAAAAAAAAAACCCTTAAAAGTCGCAAATTCTGTGGCTAAAATGTTACGTTTCTTCATGAATTAGTATTATTTGCACGACTGAACCTCGATCGACCTCGCATATCCTAAAAAAATTAAGTTAAAATTTAATTCATTTAATGAATAATTTACTTCTAAATAAATAAGTTTGGTTGGTAAAACTTAAATATATAAATTAACATTTAAAGTAGATAAGTAGCAAACAATATATTATATACTGTTTTCTGCTGTTTTTTAAGTGTAATTTGCTGGTTTATGCTTCGGTTAGGTTGGCAACACTGGTATGACGTAACTGATGACGTCATACGACGTGTTAGGGATTGACAAAGCGTTACATTCTTACGGCTGGAACCAATTCAATTTCCTACTACCTTCACTGAAATGTAGATCACTACTGCTTGAAGAACATTATGATGTTTCTATCTATGTTTGATCGGTGTCTCACATTCATCAATAACGGTTATCTATGTGACGGGAACAATCATGAAGATATAGGTATAAATGGAGCCAACACTTAGAACAAAAACTTGAAACCAACTGTGGGCTGATGCTCTCTTTCTGAATGCATACATAAGAACGAAACAATGATATGTGTTTTCTTTATCTTATGTATGCATTCAGAAAGAGAGCGTCTGCCCACAGTTGGCTTCACTTAGGTATTTAGAGTGTTGCCTCCACTTTTATCTATAAGCTTCTTGGGAACAATAGATAGGGGTGGCCCCATAGAGTAAAGTAATCCGTGCGTTTCCTTTACAACCAACATTATCATAAACAACGTGATTTTCATAAAAAAAAACTTCTGTATGTTTAAAGTTACTGGATTTAGTTATAGTTTACATAAATTATAAAACTCTGCAAGTAACTCGAACATTATACAAGATTTGACTACATTTTGTCAAACAAAGCGGTAAGGCTAGAGAGTAGGAATTAAACATACCTAATTGACAATTTTGAAACTCAAGAAATATTTTCTTTTTGTAATTATTTCGTTGACGTTGTTGTTAAATATAACTATAAAATATATATACATATATATATTTTTGTTGTATTTTCGGGCATAAGTCTGTCATATACAGACGGATATGCAAAATTCTTTTATTGGTTTGAAAGGGGTTATTCCGAAATGGTCCCATTATAGTGCCAATCCCACACACAACTCCCCGCACCTCTAGAACACATCGTGTGCCTGCCCGGTTGCGTGACGAAGTGAGTAGCTACAAGTGTGGTCACATGTGCTGAGTACCCAACACTAGTCTCCCCCCTGCAGTTGGCCACGATCGCTCCTAGTCCGCGCTCGCGCTTTGTTTCCCGCGCACTCCTGCGCCTCGCGTGCCGCTACCTACCCACTAAAAGTTCTTTATTTAATGTTCTTACCTAATAACGTGTTATCTACATATAATATACAGTTTTACACCACATAGTTCGACGTTTTCTTGTGTAAGAAGTACCCCGGCTACAACTGGCGTCCCAACGTGCGGCCGTGTTTTTAGTGTAAAAAGCGGTTATCTTTTCGTGTAAGACTGTATGTGTGTCGTATAACTACGACTAGGTAAAGACTCGAAGAACAGTGTGTCGCTGAAGGCATATTATGCTAGTGCTGCACTCTGGTGCCAGAACATTGCAGTAATGTCCCTTAAACTAACACAACTATGGACATTAGTCTGAAATAAAGGTTTATTTATTACTATGTCCATAATAATAATAATCTTTTTAAATGTTTTTATTTTCTAAAATAAAAACATTTAAAAATATTATTCTCGGTTTTTCTTTATTTTACTACTAATATTTAAAAATATAATTAAATATGTAAATAAAATGAATAAATGAGAATAATATTTTTAAATGTTTTTATTTTTTCACTAATATTTAAAAATGTAAATAATGTGTATAAAGGTACATTCTTACGATGAATAAATGAGAATAATAATAATAAGCATCTATGAAAGCTCTCGTTAGGCGGCTGGATCAAGGGCTTGATTCAGAAGGCAGTACAACTTCTGGACACGGCCCGCATTGTCAGGAGGTTTTTCTCTTTGGAGCCCTGACCGCCGGTAGCTTGGACCCTGTTCCCGATACCGGTGGGCAACTATTTTTTATATTTTAAAAAGTTTAATTTTTTTATTAATATTTAAAAATGTAAATTATGTGTGTAAAGAAATAATAAATGGAAATAATAATAATATGTGGGGACATTTCACACATGGCCATCTGACCCCAAACTAGGGAGACCCTGTACTATGGGTATAAGATAGCTGTACACAAATACATGTTAAATACATACATATATAGATAATAAGGAACTTCGTTCCAATAATAAAATAATTCATTTATTTCAGGCTGCAGATAATGGTAAGATAGTCGTAACGTCCAATGGAATTATTGAGCTGCAGATAATGGTAAGATAGTCGTAACGTCCAAGAACCATATTACTTTACTCAATGCAAGAGCCTCAACCAACATCTGAGGAGTCTCTTGTTGGGTAGCTGGATCAACGGCTTGACACAGAAAGCGGTACTCTTGAGAAAGGCGCATATATATAGGTGATTCCTCTCTCAGGAGCCCTGACCACCGGTAGCTTGGACTCTGTTCTCGATGAACCACCTAGATAGGCGCGACGGTCGTAGTGTGGCCAGCTGCGATATTATACAATATGTCTGTTCGGTAGAATCAGTCATTGAGCGAGTCGCTTGGCTCTTAACAATAAGCGAAACTCTCTGTAGTGTGGCCTTAGCCTAAGAGTTACAATCATACTTTCTGTCATTGAATCATTGTAAACATATTTCGTTGTTTTCACTTAATTCCTTCTTAAAACGTTTTACCAGTGTTTTCAACATATTAGTAAATGATAACTAAATCAAGATCAAATACTTTTAAGTAATTGAATTTCATTGACTTTGTGCAATGTATTTGATTTTATAAAAAGAAGTCGTATTGAAGTAATAAGTGTATAAAAAAACTGGGATGCGTGAGTGAGAGTGTAAATTCTACACTCTCGTGCTTGCCCTATCTCGGCGAGAGTGTACAGCCGCTATTAGAATATTTTTGGCTTATTCCAAAGTAAAAAGTTTCGATTAAATCCCTGTCTCAACTTGGACAAGACTTACAAAAGTCGTATTGTTCCCTAAATACTCTTTCCATAAAGGATCTCGTATCTAAGAATGGTAAAAATAGCTGTGCCGTTACCATCTGGTGAAAACTAGACGATGGTGTCAAAATTCGTAGTGGCAGCTCTGTTGAATTGCCGTGCCGTTGCCGTTGTTACGACTTTTTGACAATTTTGTTCCTTAGTTAGTTTCCTTGGTACGCGACTCGCGAGTTAAATTTGCTTTATTCCTGCTTTTTAAAATATTATTTATTTATTTTGTTTCAAAGAATAATTACAAACAATAACAATGTACGTGGCATGCTTGCGTAATTGCTAATTACGTCCTTAAAAAACATCTTATTAGTATATCCGTATTTCCGACGGTTACATGTTGGCATAACTGCTGCATGCATTCAGTGATTCAAGTTGGCTAATATACCTACTACAGCTCGTGTCGCCATCTTGAATTTCATCAAACGTCACCCTTTCCTTTGGTGAGCAAGGTGTGTTCACGTGAGGTTGTGTGTTCCCTTCATTAATAGGTCACACAATCCTCAGAATTTCGTGAAATATTCTTGTAAAATAAAAAAAAAAAACAAAAAAATACATAAAATCCAAAAAAATTGTAAAATAACAAAAATTTAACGGGAATCACTTGATTTTAAGTTAGTGTACGTAAGCGTGCAACGTGGTCTGAGGAATGCGATAGTCATTATAAAGAGAAAGTGAAGTTGATCTTTGCCTACGTTTAAGTTAATGTCGACGTAAACCGCTGCAGTGAAATTTTAAAATGAATCCTGGTCCACCTAATTACCCAATGGCATCATTGTATGTCGGGGATTTACACTCCGATATTACCGAGGCCATGTTGTTTGAAAAATTTTCTACCGCTGGTCCGGTTCTTTCTATACGCGTTTGTCGCGATATGATAACTCGTAGATCCCTAGGCTATGCTTATGTTAATTTCCAGCAGCCCGCAGATGGTGAGTAAATTTTTAAAATTACATAGTTTAAGTTTCACACTTCATTTGCATCGAACTGTGTTTTTTTTGTGTATTCATGTTAATAGTGATTAAATATTATCATGTATGATTTTCACATTCATGTTGTGTCGTTCAAATATACAGGAACATTTATAGTTAAAGTCTGAGATAAGAATTGTAATACTTACTAAGAATTGATTTTTATGAGCCCTAGGTTAACAATTCATAATCTAAGTATTATATTTAGTTTTCCGCATCAGAATAAATTATTTACTAACTAAAGCCATGAACAGACATCAGTGGTGGACAGTTCATTACGGACACTTGTACCAAATATGTGATAAGTTTGAATCTACATCTTCTATAATCAAAACGAAACTTTAAACCCCTTCAAACCGCTTGTTTTGAGGGTATCAATGAATATATGTTTTAGCCCTTTTCAACAGCTGAATAAAGCAAAGCATTACTGTTGTATGTTTGAATTTTGATGGACTTACACCAAGCACTTCTTCCACATTAATTGTGCTAACTGCCAGACTGGAATTCAAAGCCCGCTTCTCTGTTCCCTAATAAATACAATCTGGGTATCTTCAAGGCACAAATTAAGCCAGTTCATCCTAGGGTAGCACGCACCACCTTAGGCCACATTATCGTTTAAGATCGGGTGACTTGTAGCGGAATGCATGCATATTAGAATATTTAAAAGAATGATGTTATCATTAAAGGGTTCAAAAAAATCATCTAGGACCATTCTTTAAATTGAGATTGTACTGTTAAAATATTTTTTAACCCCACAAAAAAAGTGAATAGTTTAACAAAAAAGCTCAATATTTCAGAACGAAACGGCGACTGACAGTAACAGTGACACTGACAGTCGCCGTTTCGCAGTTTTTACACTGAAATTGCATCTTTTATGGGAAATAACATGACTATTTTTTTCCACACATTTGTCACATCACTTGTCTGTCAATTTTAAAGATCTGTTAATGTTGCTTGTTGCTTTCTTTTTTTTTGTATACACAAAATGGGCATCAAGATGAAACGAAAAAGTGTTATTTTCATTTCGTAATATTTTAATTATGCGGGTGTTTAAAAATATGCTAAGTATATCAATCTACTCCTGGTAATGTATTCTTCACATTGGAAAATATTTTAAACACTCTAAATTATTTTTTTTCATACAAATGAATGTATGGATCTGGCCATGATTCTTTACAATGGAAAACACTTAAATTAGTACACCATATTGTTAAAGAAAGTTAAAAATCTTTAATAGCTACCTAAATGACCATTAGGAACAACAAAAAAATGTGGTATGTAAATCCATTCACTACAAACTTTGTTCCATACCTATGTAAAGTTATTTTTACTTTTCTAATAGAGAGATTCGAGGCAAAACAAAAATCTTAAAGATTTTTTCCCCCTAGTCAGCTGTCCACCACAGTTCATAATATTTTGTGTGAAATTATTATATGTGTATTGTGTGATGTCAATTCAGATTTCACTATCATCAGTAAATATATAATATAAATTTAAGTCCTCCCTACAATGGGCTAAGTTTGTGTACTTTTGGGCTAATCACTGGAACCACTGGTCCGTTTTTGTAAATTCATTAATTATTAGAAAACTACATTATTTTATTATCAAAAAAATTAGGGATCCATTATTTAGACACAAGTATGATTTGTAGTGATGGAATAATAATTAGCATTCACATTCATTGTTAGCATGGTAAATGATCATTTAGCATTCAGCAAATGAAATGTAGCTTCAAAATTTTGTGAAGTGCAAATTGATCACTTGGTACAGTACGGTCAACGTAACTTGGCGCGTCTGAAGTTAGCCGATTAGCTGCACAGTAGACAATTTCGTTCCTAAAAGTTCCATTGCGCAGCCAAACAGCTAACTTCAGACGCGCTAAGTTACGTTGACCGTATTGTACTTAACAGCTAATATTAGCTATCAATGTTCATCAGCGCGTCGACGGACGCAGCATTCGCTCTCTGTCGCAACCACGGGAACTCAGGAATACTACAATTTTATTATTACTGAAAAGTCTACCTCCTTCAATAGCTATAAAGTGATCAATAATAACTTAAAGGCTTTTGTTTGTTGTTTCGTATTGCCACCAACTTCCGTAAGTAATGTTATGTGTTTGGTGCTAAAGTTATTTATCGATTTTTTTGGTTTTTTAAGGCGGTTGTCTTTTTTTGTAAAATAGGATTTATTTATTTTTCTGCTTTCTAGTACCTACCTACTTTTTGTCACCCAAACCTATTCAGAAACAGGAATGCAAAAAAGTTGGTTAATAAGCTAGTATTTCCACGTATTAGTCCATATCTTTAAAACTACTGAACCGCTTTTGATGAAACTTATACTGTTCCATTCCCTAAGTTTAAATAAATGTAAGCAAATAAATCTGATTAATATTTCCGCAGAAATGCGTGGACTAACGTACATACGAACATATCAAATTGAAAACCTCCTTTTATTAAGTCTGTTAAAAATCTGTCTGTTTCACGTGACTGCCATGAATTATTAGCAAATAGCAACTTAGCAAGCGCAGCCTGCAGGTGTAACACGCTTGGTATTGTCAAAGTTTAGTATGTTTTGGCAAGTGATAGTGAGCTTAGATATTTGATGCATAATAATTACATTCTTTTGTATGATGCATATAATTGTACGTAAAATAGAATAGTGTAAACTCATTACCTGTAGTAGTAGTATCACGGGCTATGTCTGTATACCCAGCAGGACCCTACATTTAATCCGATTGAAAGTTAAATGTTAACGTGCATTGTATTCAGTACCTTCCGAATCATATAAGTAAAAATATAGTACCTTAATTGTTACAGCGAAATCTTTCCAGCAGAGGGTCCCCTCTGCTGTTTGAAGGTCTATAGACAAATCTTAAATGGTCCCGTTTAGCGGTGTATTAGTACCTTAAAAATTCCCTTAGTTTAATTTTAAAATAATTATTATTTACTGAAAATTTGTTTTAAGACTTTTAGTACTTTTTCAGCGAACGAATGTTTCGTTTGGTCGATGTATGAGCTATACAACTTATGTAATTCCTTATAAGTATTGAAATAAATGATTTTGATTTGATTTGTTATTATCTCAGACCAATAAAAAACTATAGACGGAGCGGTCGTAAACAATCGCGACGAAAGAAGTGAAACTTAAAGTCGGCTATGTATGCGTGACTCGGTGTACGATATCGTAGATTTGCGCATGTGTGCTAGAGAATAATGTTGCAAGCGCTGCGCTGCGTCTCCCTAGTGCGAGAGATATACTTGATAAGTTTTATTATTAGGTAGTATTGTTTAATTTGTCTTCGTTGTATGAAATGAAAGATAATTTAGTTTAATACGTTAACTGCCGGCTCAAAAACGTTAAAGGTAAAACCTCCACTAGCGTCGGACACACGGTGTCCGCCATGGCGCTCAAAGTGTTAAATAGAGTAATTTATTTTCATGTCATTAACATTTTTAATCTACCAAAAAACAAAGCTTAGGTATTTATATTTTTTTATAATGTTTCTTGTTGGACGGACAGACAGATAGACAGACACGGACAACAAAGTGATCCTATAAGGGTTTCGTTTTTTCCCTTTGAGGTACGGAACTAAAATAATCATATAAAAAATAATTATTATTAAAATATATTTTATAAAAACTTACGTATCATACATGTCATGTCATAATAACATACCTCATGTACCTACTCGAAAACTAAATATACAATAAACTGATTAAAAACACTCTTATACTCCATTTACTTAATGCACACTTTGTAACAAAAGTACAATAAACATGTTAAAGTTACGATAAACACCGAATTAATTATAATCTATTTTTACAGTAGCTGTCGCGCGTATTTGTAACCATTTTAATAATTTATCTTCTAAAATTATGTGGCTTTCATTTAGTTGTATATTTAAATCCGACAGAGATAATGATACAGACAACAGATAAATCTAACAGAAGCAGGGATGAACAATACCCGGAACGTTATTCGTTTCACTGTAATTCTACCAAATTTAAAAGGTTACCTAATCTTTAAAAGACTTTTATTTTGTTACATTATTATACGTCTATATTTAGTACTATCTTAGATCTATTTATCAAAATTATGTTAAAAAAAGTTTAATTAAAATTGTTTTAACTTAGCTTTGAAATAAAATGTTTTGCATTCCTGCTTCTATGAGCCTCTTTTTTCTAATGCCCTTACTTTTAATAATAAATTTAATAATAAATGAAGTATAGTTGAACCGTGTCTGTACTAAACTCTCAACTGCCCTTACTTTTGGGAAAAGATAATGTTCTTAACTTGCTTACTTAAATTATTATTTCACCAAATGTACGTCATGCGCTCTCACTCACTCTTGGCTGTCTTCATATGAACGAATCGTCTTCATATTACGTGTCTCACTTTTGTGAGCGCTATGTTCCGTAGTTTTTATTGGTCTGAGGTTATTATTTCTAATTTTTTGTCGATGTTAAATACACAGATCATATATCATAACAGTTTATTATTAAATAATGTACTACATACATTTTATTTCTTTATACCTACTTTCTTTCTTTGATTAACGCCACCATACCTGCTAAAAGCTGTGAAACGTTCGTTCGCTGAAAAAGTACTAAAAGTTCGAAAACAAAATTTCAGCTAAAATACTAACTTTTTTAATTAAACGTAAGGCTATTTGAAAAGTACTAATAAAATGCTAATAATAAATGTGAATGTCTGGACTGAAAGCCTCAAAACAAAGTAGCGTCCTGCTGGCTTGATAAAAGTTTTGCAGGTGCATTCCTCAAAAAAAGTTTCACGCGAATATCTCACACCATGGTTTAATGTCGTTCAAAGTATCTATTACTATAAAACAGCAATTTCATACTTCTTCTTTCTGCCCTTATCTCATGTTACTTTGGGTCGGCGCAACATGTTTTCTTCTACCATTCCGTCCTGTCTGTCCAACCTCATGCTTTCACTGACTCCCTTTTTATTCATATCATTCTTCACACTATCGATCCATCTTTTCTTTGACCTTTCTCTCCCTCTCCCTCTCGATCCATCTTAATTAATATTCCTAACTCTTTTGGTCACATGTGCTTCATCCCTTCTCTTCACATCTTCCCTTCATTAAGACAAACGATTCCCTTACAACTTCTCTGTCACTGGCGCCACTTTCAAACTTCCTCTAATATATTAATTTCTCACCTTATCCATTCTGGTCAGTCCACTCCACACATCCATCTCAATATTCTCATCTCCGCTACATGCAATCTTTTTTCATCCATCTTCTTCACTGCCCAACATTCCGATCCATACAGTACAATACGACAGGTCTTATCTATCACAGACTTGAAATTTCATACTTAAACCCCCATTATTAAGGTTGTAGTAGGTAGTTGTAACTCCATCTTTGATGTCAAGTGTTATGAGGAGACCATGAAGTACCGTTTGTTCACTTTCCTTACATTTTTCTTGGCCCAAAACAGTCTAAAAGTAGAATACTACTTAATGAAATATTTAGCGCCCGCTTTGAAAGAATATTTCCTGGCGGTGACACGGTGATTATTGTTTTCTGCAAAGTCTTTATGGTACACTTTTTTTTTATTTGGCGTTCAATTACGTACATTTCTCGTACATATTTTTGACATTACACTGAAGTTCGTATAAAGTCATGTCACCGCTAGAAAGTGTGACACGTTAGTGCGGCATTTTTTATCAAATAATATTTAGACATAGTATTGGTTAGGTAGTCATAAAGCTTTACTTATATGTAACCATATATTTTGTGGGAATACGTATAAGTCTGCATGATGATCACTTTCTGAAAAGTGGCCCGATCCCCAATTATTTATTGTTTTGAATACTACTTTCAGGTATATGCAATTCCTTAACCAGATGTTAAAACATCACATAAAATAGGAAGGCTTATATAACAGATACTCCGTATTGATAGGCTCAATAAACAATTGTTTCAGCTGAACGGGCTTTGGACACTATGAATTTTGATATGATCAAAGGAAGACCTATTAGAATCATGTGGTCCCAACGAGATCCATCTCTTCGCAAATCCGGCGTTGGGAATGTTTTTATTAAAAATCTTGACAAAACCATTGACAACAAAGCTATGTATGACACTTTTTCTGCATTTGGAAACATTTTAAGTTGCAAAGTTGCTCAAGATGAAACTGGAGCCTCGAAAGGATATGGTTTCGTTCATTTTGAAACTGAGGAGGCTGCTAATAAATCTATTGAAAAAGTAAATGGAATGCTGTTGAATGGAAAAAAAGTCTACGTTGGTAGATTTATTCCACGCAAAGAGCGTGAAAAGGAACTTGGTGAGAAGGCTAAGTTGTTCACAAATGTGTATGTCAAGAACTTTGGTGAAGATTTCAGTGATGAAATGCTTAAAGACATGTTTGAAAAGTATGGCCGCATTACCAGTCATAAAGTAATGTATAAAGATGATGGTTCCTCCAGAGGCTTTGGATTTGTTGCATTTGAAGACCCAGATGCAGCAGAAAGAGCTTGCATGGAATTAAATGGAAAGGAACTTGTTGAAGGAAAGCCACTTTATGTAGGACGGGCTCAAAAGAAAGCTGAGCGTCAAAAGGAGCTAAAGCGCAAATTCGAGCAGTTGAAATCCGAGCGACTTACTCGTTATCAAGGTGTAAACTTGTATGTCAAGAACTTAGATGACACAATTGATGATGAACGTCTTCGTAAAGAATTTGCTCCATTTGGAACTATTACTTCAGCTAAGGTAAGTGGTTATGACTTTATGTTCTTTAAAGCCTTTGTGCACCCCATTTTTATTTTTGGTTTAGGCAAACATAATATGTGTGTGAGGATGTAAGATTCTATACTGTCGTTTACACTTTATGCGTCAAATGTCGCTGAATAACTCAAGCTAACATTTTAAATTACATTAAAACAATATTAACTGCACACCAGTTCTGGTTCTGGAAGTTGAATAGACTTCGATGAGTATAGGTCATATTGTTGGCTGGGTTTACACTATCTTTACATTAACTTTTTACGCGTGTGCTGACACGCGTAGCGGGTGCGTGTCGTCTAAACGCGCCCTTAAACTGTGAAAATCTCTTAGGTGCCTGATAAATTTCCCTGTGCTTATTGTTTTACTATAATAATATGATTTAATTTTGGCTATGTAATATTTTTTTTATCATTGTAGCTAAATTAAATTAACTTTACATCTGTGTAAGAAGTACCAACTTATACAAATCCGAAACCGTAGATATAAACCAGATTAAGGCTAAGAACTCACGATGCGGTTTTCACCCGCGTCCGGCTGCGGTTGCAGGCCCGCAGCTTCTGTAGAATGCAGATATATATGTAAAAAACAAAAGCACATTTCACGACGCGGTTTACGCCCGCGGTGTGCGCGGTGTATTCGGCTCCAGCTGCGGGCGCGGGCGCGGGTGAAAACCGCGTCGTGAGTTCTTAGCCTAAGAACTCTATAACCGCATTTTTTTTTTAAATGCGTGATATGCGTATTGCGTGCGAGCATGTGTTGGCAGCGCATTAAGTCGAGCAAGAAGTATTTAATAATTTGGCAAACACAAAGAGCAGATTAGATTACTACTTATTTACTTAATAAAAAAACATCAGAATGCAAAACAATCATAAACAGCGAAGGGTCATACAGGCATACTGCAGTATGCATTTGCAGATTAATTTTGCGTTAGCTGTATTGTATAATACAAATATCGTTACATACGTATAAAAGTAGGTAGGTACTTAAAACTGTTATATTATTCATGTAATCTGTTGTCAATCAGATGAGCGCAGCGCACCTTATCGCGAACCTAAAAAGTAGGTACTTAAATCTATATCCAAATATCCACCTCGGATGCAGTTCATGCTGTAACCGATTTTATTGCTACTAACCTAGATGAGCGGAAGAAATGTTTGGCTATCTTTTTGGATTTAGCAAAAGCTTTCGATACGGTTCCTGTCCCCATCCTGCTGCGTAAGCTAGAGGCGATAGGTATAAGGGGTACTTAGTTGAATCTGTTTAGTAGCTACCTATCTGATCGTTGCCAGGCGACGGCTATGGAAGGCTACTTAAGCGCGGACCTACCTGTGACTTTCGGAGTTCCACAGGTAAGTGTTCTTGGGCCAACATTATTCCTAATATACTTAAATGATTTATGTTCGCTCGGGCCGTCAAATGGTATTTTGGTTTCCTATGCAGATGATACTTTTGTTCTGCTCTCAGCCAAATCCTGGCATGAAGTCTTCGATGCTGCTCAAAATACATTTAATACTGTCTCCAAATGGTTGACTGACAATGTGTTGTCTAAATGCCGACAAAACAATGTATATTACTTTTTCGAACCGTGATTTGGGTGGTTCTACGGATGACTTCCACTTAGTGGCTCATAATTGCAAGGTCTATGAGTTATGACTCTAATAAGTGCACCTGTAGTAGGCTGGAGCAAACTAAAAACATTAAGAATCTTCGAGTGATTTTAGATGAACACCTAAACTTTGCAGAACATTTTGCGCTACTGAGTGGAAGGGTTCGGAAACTCATGATTGTCTTTAAAACTCTCAGACATGTCGCTGACCCCAGACAGTAAAGCAAGTTTATTATGCTTTATGCCAGAGCTTGATTTCGTACTGCATTACTTCTTGGTGTTGCTGGGGCTCCCCAGCTACCACCATCAAATGCATAGAAATTGCCCGACGTGCTATTTTTAAAGTGACTTTTAGACCTGAATGTTCCCTACTAATCTATTTTACCAGGAATGTGAAGTGCTAAAAGTCAGACAAATATTTATCTTAGGCATAATCCTCCAACAGCACAGTAATATTATATTTGACCCTCATAAAAATATAAATTGACGAAGGGTTTGTGACACAGCAAAAAAATTTCATTCGTCATTTATCCGAAGGATTTTCTGTTTTCTTGATCCTTTTATTTACAATAAAGTGAATAAACTAATTCTAATTTACGGCCTCAATAAGAATGAGTGTAAAAAGGCAGTTGTAGCCTGGATACAAACCCTAGGATATGACGAAACCGAAGAACTTCTAGCGGTGTTACGGTGATTCTCAATGATATGTCAAAAATAACGTAAGACTAAGTATTTTTTTAGAATCTCTATTGACCATTGTTATTATCTAGTAGATATTGCATCTTAATACTAAATTATTATTCATAAGATTGTAATTGAAGTCATTCACACATCCTCTCACACACATTCACACGCACCCCAGCACCAAACACAAAAAGGAGAGGTTCATTACTCATTAGTGCTGTATGTTTTTTTAATTTTTAGTTTTTGTGCTCATGCAATTATTTCGTAGTTACTTGCCTTGTTTGTATTAGGAAGGCTAGTCTGATCTAATTTTTCTGTAGGGAAATGGCATCTAATGCTAAAATACTGGTTTTCAACCAAGTTCGGCAATGGATTCTGTCTTCTAATAATTACCGTAAAATATCTAGCCCATTTAACCATGAAAACTTTTGTGAAACACTATTTGTAAATAAACTTGTTATTAATATTGTTTCCAAAAAACCCGTTTAGGCGAGGTAGAGGCTATAGTTACAATATTTTTTTTTTATGTTCTTTCTTATAGACATAATTATATTGCGTTTGGCCGCAACTCATCACCTGATCCACCATCTAAGTCAAAGTCAAAGCATTTATTTCAATTAAACCATTTACAGGCACTTTTGAATTGTCAAGGAGTCGGTCAGTTAGTCAGAAAGTTGAAGCTAGTTGCTCGTTCCAAAACGTAGGTAGGTCTCTATGGAGAAGAACGAGCAAGAAACTCCACGGACACTCTTTTAAAATCAGGTTTTTACAAAATACTGCTTACATTATTCTTGTTGCTTCTATATGTGAAAACAATGAAGGTAATCTAGAAATACAAAGCATAAAAAATAATCAAGATAAAAACCATGGCAGTTAAGAGTTGACCAATCTCTACTGACAGCGCCCGTTCACGAACATGACGCGTGAATCAGCACCATTCAGCTCAACCATTTTAGAGGGAGCCGAATGACCCAACACACGCACCACCACCAGCGAGACATTTGAGTGAGCATGACAATTCTCTCAACCGCCATGCTCATTTAAGTCAAACACATAATAATTTACTTAAAATATGGTTCCATGGTACTCACATTTACAAAATTGAAATAATGCTGCTAAATTATACAAAACTAAGGTTTCCAATGTTTCTAAAATGAATGAATGTCGAAAAAATAATTAAAATATATGTCGGCGTCAGCGATGGCTGAGCGGTAGCGCCGACATCGTTTGGGTTCGGTGGTATCGGGTTCATTGTAGAATAACAATATTCAATGCAGTACTAACTACCTTACTTTATTAAATGTGGTCGTACAATACAATTCAAATAGGTAAACCGACAGTTTCGTATTAGGCGAGTGTCTTGCTTGGTGTCTCGAGCAAAAGTGAGCTTGTTGCGGTCCCCACTCTCCAACACGACTCTGTCCACATGGCGCCATTTTAACCGACAGCTGACGTCACGGCGTTTACCATTTCTTCTGTAGGTACTACAATAATCAATTTGAATCCTCTTTATCGCTAAATTATCGCTTGCTGCGACACGGACATACTGACTCATCACACGTCCTCGTGTGTACCTGTGAACAATGCAACCAAATTTGAGGTATCACAGCGATCTCGGCTAACCTGGCCATAAGTTTTATCAAGAAGAACAATAATTAACCAAACAAAATCCATTTGTTGACAATATTAGGCTCGGCCTACCTGACTAATTGTCTATCTCAATAAATAAACTCGCATCAGAAGGAATACTACAGGTTTCATAAAGGTAAAAAATTAAAGGAACTGAATCACAATATTAATGCACCCAGTATTAACAATAGTCAACGTCATTCTCGCTGGTAATCTGTTATGAAACAGTGGATCAGTAATAGCCCTTCTCGCTGTCATGCCTTACATACATGGGACAATACCAGTTCTCCTCTCTGGCAAGTCCAGTATCAAACGGCTAGTATCAGTCCTTCACACTGATAAGCTCAAAACAGAATGGACATTACCGAGCCTTCTCTCCGGTAAGTCATCTGTTGTGAAACAGTGGGTCAGTAACAGCGCTTCTCGCTGCTATGCCCTACATTACATGGGACAGTACCAGTTCTTCTGTCTGGCAAGCCCAGTATCAGATGGCTAGTATCAGTCCTTCACACTGATAGGCCCAGAACAGAATGGCCATTACTGGTCCTTCTCTTCGGTAAGTCAAAAGTATAGACAAAAGACATACATTGTGCATTAACATTTAGAACGAGTTGATGGGCCTTCACCCGCATCTTCAACATCTAACCCTTCACTAATCACGTCTAATTCGCTAGGGTTATCACCTTGTGGCATCCTTCTTATGCGGTCATAAGCATACTTTTATGTTCTGTTACAGTTCAGTGCTTTTAAATTATAGCGATCACCGCCAAGTAAAACTATGACCTCAAACTTTACGTAATTTAAATTTCCAAAACCAAAACGACGACGACGACGACGTTCCAAAACGAACAAGCAACTAAACTTCAACCTTCTGACTGACTAACTGACTCTTTGACAATTCAAAAGTGCCTGCAAATGGTCCAATTGAAATAAATGCTTTGACTTTGACTTTGCTTCAACTTCAACTTTGGCTTCGACTTCGACTTTGACTTTGACTTCGACTTTTTCTTCAACGTCTACTTCTACTTCGACTTCGACTTCTACTTCTATTTCAACTTCTGCTTCAACTTCTACTTCGACTTCTAAATTTGCAAGAAATACTCTCCTTCATTAAAGAACATTCAAAGCCAGAATCAAAATCAAATTTGAAACACTCACTTTCATATTCGTTGCCGCTTGTTTTCTTATTTTATTAATGCCAAAAGGTTTAATGGCCTAGTTACGCATCATATCAAAAACCTAAATAGGGCTTGCCCTTAGTACACGAAATAGACACGTTAATTGTAAAACTAAGTTTTAAAATAAGTCCGCTAATGATCACATTATATTTCAAACAATAACCGAGTAACACATGAAATAAAAATCGTAAAAGATTACCACCAATTAATACGTCACAAAGAATTTGTTCAGTAGGTACAGTCTGCTTTAGCAAAACCTATACCCTGAACAAGCAAATGTAGGTATGTTTACCTACGAAATTACGGCTAACAGATTGCTTAACAAGAGAGCATTCGGCACCAGAAACAAAATAAAAATAATACGACTCACCAGATTCGGTAGATAATAGATCAGTCGCTGGCTTAATGGTACAGCTATCCGCTCGTTTTTCAACTTGACTTTTAACGGAGTCAGCCTACTTCTTTGGACATCGTGTTATGTGCCCTGGCTCACCACAGAAGAAACAGGTCATCGTCGGCATCATGCTTTCTTAAAAATGCTGTCTTTGACCCGTTGCGATCCACTGTTTCCTGAAAACTGAGATTGAGAGTTAGCAGAAGAATCACGGTAGCTTTTATTCGAACATTCATTTGTCATATGACCCAGATTGCCACAGTTGTAACAACGCCTTGACTTTGGTTACTTGACATCTGCAGGTGCATGCCAGGTTATTCCAGGAAAAGTATTCTAAGCTAACCAAGAAGCAGCATTCCTTAAGGGCTTTACTCATTGTAATAATTAACCAACTGCTAGTTTTGTTTTTGAATGCACAAATTGAGGGTATTGCATTAAACTCTAGTATCACTATCTCGAAACTCGGGATTAAATTCAGGTCAAGATAGTTTATTGTATTCTGAACTAGGATCTTTAATCGTGTGAATGAATTTCATTATTTGGCGTTGCTGCTTTTCGAATAAAATTTTCAAACAGTTTTTCACTTGATAATAAATCAACACTCTGACCTTTAGATTGTTCCTGCGACGTTCCGTTAGATGCTCTGTGATTTTTGAGATAGTTCACCGCCTTATGCGCCGGTTTACCCGCAGTTGATTGAGTTTTGATGTTTCGATCACTTGCATCATATTCCTTAGCTGCATCTCGAATATTGTGTGCGAGTGGGTTTCAGATCCCACTTCTGATGTCGGCGTCAGCGATGGCTGAGCGGTAGCGCCGACATCGTTTGGGTTCGGTGGTATCGGGTTCATTGTAGAATAACAATATTCAATGCAGTACTAACTACCTTACTTTATTAAATGTGGTCGTACAATACAATTCAAATAGGTAAACCGACAGTTTCGTATTAGGCGAGTGTCTTGCTTGGTGTCTCGAGCAAAAGTGAGCTTGTTACGGTCCCCACTCTCCAACACGACTCTGTCCACATAGCGCCATTTTAACCGACAGCTGACGTCACGGCGTTTACCATTTCTTCTGTAGGTACTACAATAATCAATTTGAATCCTCTTTATCGCTAAATTATCGCTTGCTGCGACATATATATTTGTGTATAATACGATACTCGTTACTCATGTCAATAAAAAAAAGGGGTAGGAAACAACATTCCTCCAATTAGGAAATTCCCTAAACTGCCTGTGGAACAGGACCAGCATTTAGCCAAGCATTTTTATCATTGATGTAGTCTTCTAATTTATAATATGCTTGTCTACACAGTGTGCGTTTAATACATGTTTTAAATTGTCTTTCATTTAGTTGTAGAATATCAAGAGGTATTTTATTATAAAATTTTACACAGTACCCCATAAAAGAAGTATGAACTTTTGACAATCTGAATCTTGGCTGATCTAATTTGTTCCTATTTCTAGTATAAACACTATGTCTGTCACTTACTTTATTAAAAAGATGAAGGTTTTTTCGAACATGCATAATGTTTTCATATATGTATTGACAAGGTACCGTCAAGATGTTAATCTGTTTAAACAATTCTCTTAGAGACTCGCGACTGCTGAGATTATATATGGCACTGACAGCCCGCTTTTGCAGAATAAAAATAGAATCAATATCTGCAGCCCGCCCAAAGCAAGATACCGTAGGACATGATGCTATGAAAATAACTAAAATATACTAGCCTAGCGGTATCCACGTCTGTCAAATGCCGGATTTTTCTGACAGCGTAAGCGGCCGAACTCAACCGCCCTGCAAGAGATGTTAAGTGAGGACCCCATTGCAGCTTTGAGTCAAGCGTAATCCCTAGGAAAACAGTATTTTCGACGAATTCAAGTATATCCTTATTCAATACAACGTTACAATCACTACTTTTAACATTCGGTAAAGCGAATCTTATGCATTTAGTTTTCTTCTCATTTAATACTAAATTATTTACAGTAAACCAATTATGAACCTTAAGCATAGCGTCATTTACGTCGTCATGGTGCTGTGCCCGTCTATTAACTCTAAATATCAAGGAAGTATCATCAGCAAATAACACCATTTGTGGTTGATTTTTCAGTAAATAAGGTAAATCGTTTATATAAACTAAAAAGAGGAACGGACCCAATATTGAGCCCTGCGATACCCCCATTTTTACTTTTAAGCCCGATGAATTTACACCGTTTACTTGAACTTGTTGCAGTCTATCAGTCAAATATGATTTTACTAAGCTAAGCGCTAGTTTACCCAGTCCGTAATGCTCAAGCTTTAAGAGTAGTGTTTCGTGATTCACGCAATCAAATGCTTTGCAGAGGTCGCAAAAGATACCAATAGCATCTTGAGAATCCTCCCAAGCCTTAAATATATGCTTGATTAAGGTGACACGCTCGTCGTTCGTCAGTAGTGCAACGTCCTTTGGTGAAACCATACTGTTGATCATGTAAAATTTTGTGACAGTTAAAATGACTGAGCATTTGATCAAGCATTACTTTTTCAAACACTTTGCTAAAAACCGGCAAAACCGAAACGGGTCTGTAATTATTAGAGTCTTTGCAGTCGCCGGATTTAAAAAGTGGTATAACTTTGCTGAACTTCATTAGATCCGGGAAAACCCCTTGGTCTACACACAAATTAAAAATGAAAGCTAAATAGGGCGCCACTGTCTCAATAATTGATTTACAAACATTAGTAGACATCCCCCATAAATCTTCAGTACCCTTGATCTTGAGTTGTTTAAAAGCTTTAATAACGATTGCAGGGTTTATATGTTTAAATTTAAATTCCGTGGGACATGCTGAAATATTGCACATGCTGCTTTACAAGCAATTTTAAAAGTTTTAGAATAAGTCGAAACATACTTATTAAATGTTTCGGTGTTAATATAAGGCTTAAGGCCATACAACTCAAAAAGCCTTTCTCTACTTTTCCTGATACCTTTAGTTGCCCAGTCACTAAATAAAAACTTAGGGCAAATAGTTTTCGTTTTTTTCTTAAAAATATTATCAAACTCTGTTTGCACAACTGAAAAAGAATCTTTATACAAAATATTACCATTATTCATATTAAGTTCCTGAACGGGTAACTTACTAATTAAAGTCTTATTAAATTTATCTAAATTACTAGATGTTATTGGTCTTGACTGTATCCGTATTTTTTGCAAGGGTGTGTTGGACTCAAAAGCAATGGTTTGACCGCTGTGATCTGAAGGGAGATAATTTACAATAGCTTTATCTAAATAGTCGCAACTACAAAAAATATTATCAATACAAGTAGCAGTGGTTGCAGTTATTCGTGTTGGTTCTAAGAACACATTTGACAAATTAAACGATTTAAAGAGGCTTAATAATCTACTGCTATTTGCGTTATTTTCTAAAATATTAATATTAAAGTCTCCACAAATTATTATTGATTTATTACCAGTTGCAAGTTTAGTTAGAACATCCTCCATTATAGACTCAAATATAGAATATGTTTGATAATTCGGGGGTCTGTAAACGCACACTATGACATGCCTATCTAGCTCAACACAGGACAGTTCAATAATATGTTCAACCGAGAGTTCAACTATGTCTTTGCGAGACTTAGATTTAATATTACTTTTTAATATAATTAGTGAACCACCACGCAGCATCGATTTCCGATTGAAACAACTGCTCACAGTGTAATTTTCATAATTAATTAACATTTCATATGATTTCAACCAATGTTCAGTTATACAAATAATGTCGAACATTGTCTTCTCTAAAAACACAATTCAATTTCCAATAGGGTATTACACCCATTTTTGAAAAGTGTCTCAATTAAATTCTGTAGTGCTAATATGCCACCAAAAAAAACACAATTTTTTTATTCAATCGATAAGTGCCATAAAAATGCATCTAAATTTTAAATTTTCAAATTTCGCGCGTAGTTCGACGAAAACGCCTCTTACTGGACGCCATATTGCTCAGCGTAAATGACGTCAGTTCGTTTAGTATCAAATGAGCTCATATTAAATATGATAATTGTATATCATTTAAAAATAATTAAAAGCATATTTTGTAATAGGTGTAATAATGAAAAAATTATGTTGGTTACGAAAATAATAAAAGTACAAACCCTATATTACGCCAATCGGTTGACTGACAGTTGACAATTTTTTGTTTACACAGCCGTATGACGTAATAACATGGCCGCTACTATTTCACGGTGTTTTATCACAGATTAAAAATACTGAAAACTTAAAATTGAATTTAAAAAATTGTTTTGTTATTTTATGAACTAAAACTTACATTTTCCGACTGCTTTATGCCTAAACTGTCTCAATAACATATTTATAGAATTTTTCTCGTATAGAGTAAAATACCCTATTGCCGCTTGGAAGAAAATCCTTGAATATTTTGATGGAATAATTTCAAAGAATGTTGCTTAGCCCTTTTTTTTAAACTTGCTGATTGATTGCTAGAAGATACCTTGTTATTGATAAGTTGCATTAAATTGATACTGGTACCTTCAGTTGTCTTGCTAACTAGTTTAAACAAATTGAGCTTACCACCTTAATATTAGTATTATTACTAACTATTGTGGAGCTAATTACGGAACACTTCGACATATTAATTATGTCTGAGTTAATATTAAATGCTAATAGCCATGCTATCTGACGTCTAAACCTAATAGGCAGATACACTGTATCCCTAGTAGATTTCAATTTTTCAACAAAAGTGTTGGTGTCAAGAAACATAAGCTTGTCATTATAATGACTAGCTAATAAATGCATATGATTATTAAGCATATGTATGTTATTATTTGTCCTATTTGATAGGTGCTCAAAGTAAGAAAAAGCGCACAATATTATTTTCTGACAATTAATTTTCAATATTTCTGTGACACTGTCAGTGATATCATTTATTCTAACACTTGAGCTATTACCTACACATACTGTAATAATGGTATTCGGATCATACTGCTTCCTAGTTATAGATGACATTATTTCTTTATAAGAAGTCCCAGGCATGCAATAATTTAAAGCAGAACAGGTAGTCAGGTTGTTATTTAATAATTTTCCTAATCCTTTCCCTAAACTATCTGAAAAAATAATGGGACGATAACCAACCTCATCACAAGGTACACAACTACTATCTGTCTGAACAATAACCGATGAATCTGGTACAATTTCTGGTGTTACAATGTTTGTGGACAAACATTCCCTGGCAGAATGAGACAAGTTCTCCACTATCTCCAGCTGTGAAGACTCAAGGTATGATTCCTTTTGTAAGGTACATGGAGTGGTGTTTATAGGAAGTGGGTCCACTTTGTCTACATTAGAGTTACACATACCCACCAACTCATTAGTGGCAAGGATATGCTCTTTTATTTGGTTTTGAGAGTGCACATACTTTGTATAAAGAGAATGTAGCGACTCTTCAAGAACCTGAATTTCAGACTGTAAGCGTTGAGTGTCAACCTCATAAATATTTGCACTGTCTTCTAACTTTATTTGAAAATTGTTCAATTTATTCAGAAGAAAAACACGTTCTTTCCTTAATTTAATGTTACTGGAATAATGTTTTTGTTGTTTCCTGAATTTCTTACATTTATTAATGATTTTATTTAGCTTAACATATTTTTTTATTTTGTTATGACTCAATTTATAATTACTATTACCATGTTTTATTAAAGAATCTTCTGTAAGGTCTATTGTTATTAAGGAATTTTGATTGCAATTACTACTTAACAATTCATTATATAAATGGTTGGTGTCCCTAACCTGAGTACATTCTTTTTTCTTTTGTAATTTTGTAATGCATACATTTGCATGAATTAGTTCATCCTCTAAGTCCCTAACCTTACACAATGCCTCCTCATATAAATTGCTACAGCTGGTGAAACCATCCGTGACCACCTGAAGTTTGTCCCGTTCATCAACAACATCTAGGTATTGTTGATGAAGGTCTACAAGTTCCCGCTTTAACTTTGTGTTTTTGTCAACAATTTTCTTAATTCTCTCAATCTAAGTGATGATGCCCTTTCCTAGACGTGCTCTACCTTAGTAGAGCACGTCTAGGAAATTAAATTATGTATCATTATATTGTTCTATTCGTCCATCAATAGCACCTAGTAAAAAATAAATATTTAGAGGATAAAAGTTCAGTATAGGTACTTACTGTTCCAAGAATAAATCACCATTTTCAGATTGGCAGTTACAAGACATTGCTTGCAATATATGTACTTGATCACCAAAAATTTTGCTTCTTTTGGTTTCTTCCTCCATAACTAATAGTGTATTACACCCATTTTTGAAAAGTGTCTCCATTCAATTCTGTAGTGCTAATATGCCACCAAAAAAAAACACAACATTTTTATTCAATCGATAAGTGTTATAAAAATCTAAATTTTAAATTTTCGCGCGTTTTTGACGAAAACACCTCGTAGGGGACGCCATATTGCTCTGCGGAAATGATGTCAGTTCGCTGAGTAACAAATGCGCTGATATTATATACAATAATTTTATATAATTTAAAATTATTAAAATAATATTTTGTAATGGGTGTAATAATTAAAAAACTACGTTGGTTACGAAAATAATAAAAGTACAAAGCATATATTCGCCAAACGGTTGACTGACAGTTAACATTTTTTTGTTAACACAGCCGCACGGCGTAATAACATGGCGGATGGCGGCTACTATTTCATGGAGTTATAAAACAGATTAAAAAAAGGCCAAGTGCGAGTCGGACTCGCCCATGAAGGGTTCTGTAGCAGCAAGTAACATCATATAAAAGTTCTTGTAGTTCGTTGTAACTTTGAACGATGTTTTAATAGTAAATTGCGATTTACGATTAATGACGTATTAAAAAAAAACTACTTACTAGATCTCGTTCAAACCAATTTTCGGTGGAACTTTACATGGTAATGTACATCATATATATTTTTTTTAGTTTTATCATTCTCTTATTTTAGAAGTTACAGGGGAACACACACATTTTACCACTTTGTAAACCTTCAATTTAGAAAAAAAATGTGTGCGTTACCCCAGCAAAATAATGTCGAAAATAGTAATTTAAATGTTACAGGCAATTAGTTCTCCAGCTTCTGTAATTGTTGCGCACATTTTTAAATTTGTTGCACATATAGATTTTGAGTTATTCCACAAAAACATTTCCTGCTGGGGTAACGTTACCGCACAGCCAGACATTTTCTTTTATAATGGGAATATTGAAATAAATTATTAGCCATATAATTAGTAGTCTAGACGAGGTAAATGTTGCAACTTATTTTGTATTTGTTCTTCCTTCGACTGCGATGTTATTCAAGATTTTGCTGGAGTAACGTTTGTGGTTTTGCTGGATCTCTGAAACGGATAAGCAGATTCTTATCATCTTTTTTACATGATTTCTTAAGAATTAGTTTGAATTAGTTGGGTAATAAAAAAACAAAGTTAATGCACCATTCAAAGGTTAATTAATTTAATATAAAAACACTTCAATAGGTCCTAACACTTTGAATAAGAGCTCGAAAGACTTACTTTAAACGTTGTTTTGTAGTTTGTATCTGTCTTCAAATGTATGTGAAGTTTCATTAGTATCCTGTTAGGAATAAACAAATTATGATGAAATTCAGTTCTCCACTTTGACGGTCATAATGCGCGCTTAGTTATTTGGCCTCCGATAACCCTGTATGTGAATATAATAAACTAAATGATATATCAATAATTAGTTACTTAGTTCAGTTATATTCCTGTAAAATTTCAGCGTAGTACATACAATAATTAACGAGATAATAAAATAAAAACCATTAGGAAGCGCAACTCCGTGATAACCCGACTATATTAAGGTGGTTACAAAAAAGCGACCGCGCAGTACATTATGCTACCTTCTGAAATGTTTAGTATAATACACCTTACAAGTTCGGTACAGACGCGTACACTGTTCAATATTCGATGTGATTTTGAAATAATTTAAGTCATTTTTAGAATACAACTATCCGTATTTAGCTAGGAAAAACTATTGTGATATTTGAAATTAGACTATAAAACAGTGGGGCTTACTGTAAGCACTTTACTACTTACATTGTGATGATGTTATATTATCATCACTTTGTGATTTTTAAACGATATATGTAAGTATTAGTAGGCATAATGTGAACTTAAAACATTTATTCTATATCTGTTATTTTCTGCGATGGTTTTAAATCTTAATTTATATTTTAAAAGTGAAGATTTGTATTACTAAAGACAAAGTGTAAAGTAAAATTTTAAAAGTAATGGAAAATGCCATAAGAACAGTATTGCTACCTGTGATTGTTTTAAAATTTTATCAATATTTTGAAAGTTTTATTGAAATGATTATTTTACCTGTAAATAAAATTTAATAACACAAATTCAAAACGCTTGTGTACACATCCGTACTAAACTTGTAAACCTATCCTACATATTTAAGAAGGTAGCATAATGTACTGCGCGGTCGCTTTTTTGTAACCACCTTAATATGGTCGGGTTATCACGGTGTTGCGCTTCCTAATGGTTTTTATTTTATTATCTCGTTAATTATTGTATGTACTGCGCTGAACTTTTACAGGAATATAACTGAACTAAGTAACTAATTATTGATATATCATTTAGTTTATATATTCACATACAGGGTTATCGGAGGCCAAATAACTAAGCGCGCATTATGACCGTCAAAGTGGAGAACTGAATTTCATCATAATTTGTTTATTACTAACAGGATACTAATGAAACTGCACATACATTTGAAGACAGATACAAGCTACAAAACCACGTTTAAAGTAAGTCTTTCGAGCTCTTATTCAAAGTGTTAGGACCTATTGAAGTGTTTTTATATTTAATTAAATAACCTTTGAATTGTGCATTAATTTTGTTTTTTTATTACCCAACTAATTGAAACTAATTCTTAAGAAATCATGTAAAAAAGATGATAAGAATCTGCTTATCCGTTTCAGAGATCCAGCAAAACCACAAACGTTACTCCAGCAAAATCTTGAATAACATCGCAGTCGAAGGAAGAACAAATACAAAATAAGTTGCAACATTTACCTCGTCTAGACTACTAATTATATGGCTAATATTTATTTCAATATTCCCATTATAAAAGAAAATGTCTGGCTGCGGTAACGTTACCCCAGCAGGAAATGTTTTTGTGGAATAACTCAAAATCTATATGTGCAACAAATTTAAAAATGTGCGCAACAATTACAGAAGCTGGAGAACTAATTGCCTGTAACATTTAAATTACTATTTTCGACATTATTTTGCTGGGGTAACGCACACAAAAAAATGATATTAGAAACCTCACTATCATTTTTGAAGACCTATTCATAGATACCCCACACGGATGGGTTTGATGAAAAATAATGTTGAGTTTCAGTTCTAAGTATGGGGAACCCCCAAAATTTATTGTTTTTTTTTTCTATTTTTGTGTGAAAATCATCAGGTTCACAAAATACATCTACTTACCAAGTTTCAACAGTATAGTTCTTATAGTTTCGGAAAAAAGTGGCTGTGACATACGGACGGATAGACAGACAGACACGACGAATCTATAAGGGTTCCGTTTTTTGCAATTTGGCTACGGAACCCTAAAAACGGAAAACTTTGAATTTAATTTAAAAAAATATTTTGTGATTATTTGAACTAAAACTAACGCTTTTTGCCTTAACTATCTCAATAATATACGTATAGATTTTTTCTCATAAAGAGTAAAATACCCAGGTATTGACCGCAGTGCTTCCAAGCGAAACTAGACTTGATTTTCCGACCAAAGAGTACTGATATCGAAAACTGACTAATTTGCATTTGTTTACATTGGAATTGGACATTTTGACAAACTATTTACGTAAATAGTCCCAAGTCAAGAGCGTGCGAGTTAATGACGCGAGCGTGCGGTGGCTAGAGGCGAAGACTGACCAAAGAGTACTATAATAATACGGGTAAAGACTTATTACACTATACAATTTGTAGAAAATCTATTTAGGAAATCGGCAAGTGTAATCGCAGTTATAACAGATTGGATCCGATTTTGTGTAAATTGGTGGCTTACTAAATTGAATTATATATAGGTCTAATTTAGAAGTTATCCCCTGAGATACAGGCTCACGCCTAGTTCAGGGGGTTTGGTCAATACTCTGTGCATTTATATAAACCACCACAGAAAATTAGAAATATTATTACTCATGTACGTGTAATTTTTCATGGTGAGAAATAAACTATTTTTATTTTTTTTTATTTAATTCAATTTAGTGTAGTGTGATCAGTAGCTAACAACTTTGGTTCCTAAATATATTTTCTACAAATTTTATAGTGTAATAAGCCTTTAAAGAGTGCCCTCTTACGGTATATTTATGCCAACAAGCGCACAACTTTGGTTCCTAAATATATTTTCTACAAATTTTATAGTGTAATAAGCCTTTAAAGAGTGCCCTCTTACGGTATATTTATGCCAACAAGCGCACTGACGCCGTCTACAATTGGTTCCCGAACTAATCCAGCGTCTCTAACTAGCTATAGATAGTATAAGTATGTACTGGATGGATAGAAATAGAGCATTATTATGTTTTGCAATGGGTTATCAACGGTAACGAAAGCATTTTAAGCGGAAGTGGCTTATTACATATTATTTATTACACTTGTCGTATTTTCCGGAAGATTTCACAACCGAAATACAAACTAAAAATGGAAAAGATGTTACAAACATGCGCTTACGCAGTGATACAGCCACCATTTTGAAGTTTGGACCAGACAGTACCAGTTTAAAAAAGATCAGTACATATACATAGATATCATCTTATTTATTTTAATGTGTAAAAATGTTAAAATTAACTTGAAACTTAAAATATATTCTTTTTTTTCTATTCTATGTAATAAAATGTATAAGAATCACGATAATAATGAAATTTGTTTTTGTAACGACATCTATTGAGATACTTCTTACAAACAAACCTACAGTTTTGGGAACAATATATAGATGGAGCCACCATCTTTTGGTCCAAGCTTAAGTGACTGTACCCACCCCCCTGTGACTGAGCGGCGCCCACCTCTAGTGTCGATTGAAAGGGCTTGCCTAGTAACTTTGTTGCCTTGCCTAGTAGTCGGTGGAGGTGGCTTTGTGTTTGTTGTTTTGTATTGCCACCGACTTCCGAAAGTAAAGTAATGTGTGTTCTGTGCTAAAGTTATTTATCACTTTTTAGTTTTTGAAGGCGGTTTTCTTTTTTTTTGAAAAAACTTTTTATTTTTCGCTTTTTATTAATGCCTTAACATCCAAATCCATTAAGAAACGACAACACATTTAAAATAGATTGTAAGTCCTCCAGTGATTGAAGAAACTAAAACGTCGTCTAAGTATTTTTTTGGGAATTTGTTGATTTTCTCAAAAAGGGCTGTACCAATTTTGATAAAATTTATTTGGGATCTTTTCGGAATAAAACCCTTTCGAACATAAAAAGAATTTTGCAAATCCGTCTATATAAGGTAGTGTCGCCGAAGATGGCCCGGGTCCTAGGATAGCCCACATTTAAAAAAATACAGTTATGATTATTCGAAACATTTGAAATTTCGTGGGTGTATGCTATTGGTACTATAGACAATAGTGCAAGTGTGTTTCATTACCGGCGCGTCGCTATTTTGGAGACTGATGGCAGTTTGCTTGTTCATGTCAAGACGATACACTTTTTATTACCTGCATTATCTAAATCCTTTTGAAAATTAACGAATTTAAAACAAATCTCTTTGCTCTAAAATGTGAAAATTCATATTTAATCTATTTATAAGCGAATTACAGGTGAGTGTTACTATTTTATTTCCTTTTTTTGTATTTTTACGAGATTATACTCAACCCGGGTGTAATTTCCTATCATGGCCCATAGTATAATTCCCTTAATGAATGACATCAAAAAAATAAATTTTAGAAAAAAAATCTGATTTATTTTTATTTTTGATAAGTTACTTTCAATATTTATCTCGAAGTTAAATTTTATTTTATTTAGTGGTTTGTTTTTATTTTATAGTTGATTTTCATTTTGATAGATTTAAGATAGCCCACATTTAAATTTTTGGTTGATTTTTTTTACCTTTTATGAATAATGTTATGGGAAGTATGTTTTTATTTCGATGTTTTATGGTAAAAGTGTTTAAGAGTTTATAATGCATATACTTTCATTAATATTTTTCGGGCCATCTTCAGCGACCAGCTTCCCAAGATAGCCCAATAACAAGTTTCTAAAAAGTGTTTACATTTGTGTTAAAATGCCAAAAACTGTACTACTTTTTTAGATATCTTGTTTCTCAAATAAATATATTACAACTTCCATTATCTTTTTTCTTTACTTTACTTATCTGCAAGATTTTACGAGGTTTTGAAATTAAGCGGGCCTTCATCGGCGCCTGTACCTTATGACTAGAGTTATGCCCGAACATACATAAAAAAAATATATATATATAAACTTTCGAATTGATAACCTCCTCCTTTTTGGAGTCGGTTAAAAATGCATCAAAATTTTAAGTTTGTCGAAAAGCTGCGGAAATGACGTCAGTTTGCTGTGTAACAAATGCGTATGACGTAATAACATGGCATTTCATGGTGTTATAAAACACTAAGAAAACTGAAAACTTTGAATTTAATTTAAAATTTTATTTTGTTATGTTATGAACTAAAACTAACATTTTCCGACTGCTTTTTGCCTAAAGCCCGTCACATACATAGCTATAATATATATTATAGCTAGCCACCACACACGGTAACTATAATACAATAATTATATTTTCACATAGTTTTTTTTTACCGAAAAGGTGGCGCTCTCTTGTTTCGAGTAGTAGAATATCTGTGACAATGACGGTTTTTTCTAGAACTTTACTGATAAATTACGCAAAAAAATGCCTACTGGTGCGATAAAAGGCCTTATGTGGCATCAGAATGTTTATTGGTGTAGGTTTAGCAATTAAGCACATAACATTTCATGTTTTAAATTTTATAGATAGAGTAATTACTAAAAAAAGTATTAAAACTGGAATGTTCGGAATGTCTGGTGCACAAGACGGCTATAGATCTAATGACCGAAGCCACGCCCACTTTGATGACTTCATTGCACCTGTGCGTGTCACGGTGCACCGGTGCTGTGGGCATCTCCTCTAGTATACTTACTTCGTGATCTGTCCACATATTTTGGTGACGTAATAAAGATATATATTATAGCTGCGTCTGTGGTCACTCAAAGATTACTATAGAAAATATATCGTAATATGCCTTGCTATGAATTATATTAATATATTTTATAGCTACGTCTGTGACGAGCTTAAACTATCTCAATAATATACAAATACGAATATATTTATTGGAACAAGCATAAATGACAATTTTTTGTGTACGTAAATACCGCGTTAGTTGAATAACTGTGTCGCAGTTATTAGCGCCCACCCCAGGAGCGAAAGACAACTTAGTTCCATAACAACAATTTAGGTTATACTTAATGAATTATGAAACTTAAAAAAAAACAAAAACTTATAGATAAAACATAGCTTAGTAATAATGGTACGAGTAGACGAGTTAGTAGGTGTGTGTTAGTGTGTGAGTGAATGTGTGTATGACAGAGTGTGTGTGTGTGTGTGGGAGGGTGTGGGGGTGCGTGCGTCTGGATGTGTGTGGGAGTGGTGGGAGTGTGTGTATGCGGAGGCTGTGATATGAATATTTATTTAAGTTTGTATGAAGCTCTCTAATTCTTCATAAGTTAGGTTTTGGAGCCATTTTTCAATTTTTTGTTTACACTCACATTCAATAATATATTTATAGATTTTTTCTCAAATAGAGTAAAATACGAAATACCCTATTAGTGATATACGTAGTATAACACTGTCTTTAGAATATAATATTTTTTCAAAATGACGACACGGTTGGTGCAGTGGCTGAGCGATCGACTGCTGCGCAGCGTGTTGCGGGTTCGATTCCGCCCAGGGTAAATATTGGTGTGATGAACACTTGTGTTTGCCTTTTGTCTGGGTATTGTTTAATGTATTTGTGTATGTTTATCACCTGTCTGACACCCACAGTTCAAGGTCTCCCTAGTTTGGGGTCAGATGGCCAATATGGCCATGTGTGAAATGTCCCCACATATTACATTATTATTATAATGATGACTGTTGGCAAAAAAAAATACAAAAGGATATCTTAGAAATAACCACAATAAACCTTCAAAACTTATTTATTTCTTTCACAGCTTATTATTTTTTAAACTTATTTTCTTAAAATCAATCACTATAATATAACAATACCGCAACTGCTCGCTGCTAACTCCCAACGGAAACTCGGAAAGAAATTGCACGATCCAAACCAAGTCTCCACCACTGTCGCCACCAGTGTAGCCATTACAATAATTTGAATCTCCCGATATTATTTAATATGCATTTCCGCCGTTAGAGTTGCCAGTACAAATATTAAAAAAACATGGTTAAATTCAATTGGTCGATTTTAAATCGTGTAGGTTCAGTTATAATAATAAAAACAAACTGTTTTTACTTTTCAAACTGGTTGTTTAGCGGCTTTGTCAGTCAAGCACGAGGACAGGCAGGGGGATTTGAAGTTCAAATAAAGGAATCCGCACGCCATTTTTCACAAAACGTGTCTCAATTATTAAAGTTTATTAATTTTTCTCGCAACTAATTGGTGGCGATCGGAAAAATACGGAACGCCTTTGTTATAAGAATCACTACAAAACAAAAGTTTTAAAAGGGTCACAAAAAAAACCTACCGACCTAATGGGTTTCTAAAGTATTAAGGATAAATTGAATGAAACAGTTCTAAAGTAATTTTGACTTGATTTTTGTAGTCAAAAGTAGTTTTGACTGGTTAAGAGTTTTGACTGTGACGTATATAGACTGATGTAATTTAGCAAACTGATCATAATAAATCCATCAATGAAATGGATCATCAAAGAACTTAAGAGTAGTGTTGATAATAATAAATATTAAAATTAAACTATTATTTCAGGTAATGTTGGAAGATGGTCGCAGTAAAGGTTTTGGATTCGTGTGCTTCTCATCTCCAGAGGAAGCTACAAAAGCTGTTACAGAAATGAATGGTCGTATTGTTGGAACTAAACCTTTGTATGTAGCTTTAGCTCAACGTAAAGAAGATCGTAAGGCTCATTTAACTTCTCAATACATGCAAAGAATGGCTAGCATGCGTATGCAGCAAATGGGTCAAATTTTCCAACCAGGCGGCGCAGGAGGATATTTCGTGCCAACCATACCTCCCGCTCAAAGGTTTTATGGTCCAGCTCAGATGACACAAATTAGACCATCACCCCGTTGGACCGCTCAGCCACCAGTTAGACCTAGCACTCAAACTGCCGCATCAGGATACCCTAATATGCAAGCGCCTTTCCGTCCAGCTCCTAGGGCTCCTACTCAAGCTGCTCTTCGAACATCTCTTGGAGCTAGACCTATTACAGGCCAGCAAGGTGTGGCTTCTGCAGCCTCAATTCGCGCACCACTTGTTACTCAGGGTGGGCGCCCGGCAGGTTATAAGTATACCGCTAACATGCGTAACCCACCAGCACCACAACCAGCAGTGCACATACAGGGTCAAGAACCGTTAACATCGACTATGTTGGCTGCTGCTCCTCTTCAAGAACAAAAGCAAATGCTAGGTGAGCGTTTGTTCCCATTAATTCAAAGAATGCATCCAGATTTGGCTGGAAAAATTACAGGAATGCTTTTGGAAATTGACAATTCAGAACTTCTTCATATGTTGGAACATGGAGAGTCACTCAAAGCGAAAGTTGATGAAGCTGTAGCTGTTTTGCAAGCCCACCAAGCTAAGCAACAAGCTACTAAAAAGGAGTAGATATCCAAAACAACAGTGGCCAAAATAACAAATAGTTTACCAGATTTTACAAGAACCCATAAATGTTCTTGATAATTTTAATGCTTTAAACATCTTACATTGTTAATCCCGCTCATAAAAAATACATAAATAAAAATTGAAAAAAAACTACAAAAAAGTGGATTGCACTCTTTCCAAATAATTATATAATAACATTATTATAAATAATACTTGAGTGCAAATCTGCAAACAAAAATAAGAAACTGTCAATATTTCTATATTTGAGAGAGTATTCTGAACTCGAGACTTTTTACATTAACAGAAGTTTGGTTTTAGTTGTTTCATTAGCTTATTATTTCTATCGTATCTCAAAAAGGGGAGTTACTGGCTTATGTTTTTTTCAATTTCATTCTTTTATCTTTAATCGGTTTTACATTTTGTATGAAACCATGAATTGTAAACTTGGTCTCTAGTGTAACTGATTCAATATTTCTTTATGATTTGTTACATAATTATATTCTGTGGAAGCACATTAACCAGTTGTTTCATTTAATTTTCTTCTATACGCCCCACACTGCTACACCAAAGTCACAACGTTCAAATAACATGATGCTAAAAATTTTTAATCTTAACCTTTTCACCGCCACGGACACAAAACGCGATGCCTCGTCCAGCGCCAAGCTATAAATGTATAACGAAATATATAGTAAAAACTATTGGTGAGGGTATCGTCCTATCGATAAATGAGATTTATACGCGTTAGGTATAATTTTATTCATAAATTTACGAATATAAATAAAAACTGATTGAATATTTCTGTACTTGCATTATTTCACAGTATTTTTTGTAAAAAATAACAACGTAAATTGTAAGTATCAAAGAAATAAATTCATGATTCAATTAAAGCTATAAGGTACATCTCTATTTGTTTCATGGCCTCATCCGTTGACTTCATAACAAGCTCTTGGCGCTCGCTCAGGGCACGGTAAATTCAATTCTGATTAAGGATGTCGCCTATGGTCTTTCTTTCACTTCTATCTTTGTGTTTTTTACTTAAATACTTCAGTAAACGTTTATTACCGTATCTAAGCGGAATTTTGTGTGTTAGTGTTTTTCTACGTGTTTTCTGGAAATGGAAAGTAGGTAATTATGTATACTATTTAAAAAGCTCTTATAGCAGTGGTGAGTTGTCCAATAGTGATCCATGAGAAAAGTTAAACATTCGAAGCTCAGCTGTTTATAAACAAAACCAGTTATTTTATACAGCACCTACCCTACCTAGTTATTTTATTTGTAAACGAAACAGCGCGCGCTCGCGGGCGTGCATTAGCGTCGCTCCGTGCGGCATTCATCACGCAGACGCGGCCATAGTAATAATAATTAAACAATTACTCGCCTCCGGAAGTTTTTAATATATAACTTATATAATACAGCAAAACTATACCCGCAAAAAGAATGACCTTATTTTTTAGTCATTCCGAATCAAATTCCATACCTTGCAAACTTTTAAAAGCTCATCCGAATCTAATTCTTTATTCATTTTGCATTTGTTTATTTATTTGGTCAACAATATTGTTGTCACAAGCAATACGAGGAAAGAAAGATGCGTGCGCCTTCATCCGTTTAGTGCTGCACTAGTATCAAAATGACCTTGACATCCATACGTCTATGACGACAAAGAACAACTTCTATAGAAGTTCGTGGCGTTCGGTACACTGACAACTAACTGTTTTGTAGAGATGTGAATATAATTATCGACAAGGATTGATAAAGAAAAAAGCTTTTTACAAAAAAGACAACCGCCTTCAAAAAGTGAAAAATAACTTTAGCACAGAACACACATTGACTTTAGTTTCGAAATTCAGTGGCTTTGTTCTGTTTGTTGTTTTGTATTGCCACCGACTTCCGAAACTAAAGTCAATGTGTGTTCTGTGCTAAAGTTATTTTTCACTTTTTGAAGGCGGTTGTCTTTTTTGTAAAAAGCTTTTTATTTTCCGCTTTTTAGTACCTCCTTCTCATTCAAATCTATTAAGAAGAGATTGAAAGTTAACTACTACAAAGATTGATGAAACTAAAACGTCGTCTATGTAACATTTTTGGGTATTTGTTGATTTTTCAAAAAGTGCTGAATCAATTTCGATAAAATTTATGTGGGTCCACCCCTGAAGCATACCCTATCTATAAAAAAAAAGAATATTCAAAATCGGTTTACGTTTGCCTGAGAAATCGCGTAACAAATCGCGCACATACTTAATGCAAATTTAAGACTTATACGGTTTTCTCATGGATGCCATGGTCAGAACTGGACCAAATTAAAATGGGACCACACGGGAAGCACTAGCTTCCAAATAAAAAAAGAATCATCAAAATCGGTTCACCCAGTCCCGAGAAATCAAGTAACAAACATAAAAAAAAAAAAAAAAATACAGACGAATTGATAGCCTCCTCCTTTTTTGAAGTCGGTTGAAAATTAACAACTATTTCAATCCGGATCAGCACCCATCTGAAGGTCGAAATTGGTCAATTTTCTTTTTGTTATAAAGTCGTTAACTAAATTCATGTTATACTGACCTCAAATTGTTTTCGATCTTAGTATTAATAAAAACATCTACAGGCGAAATGAAAAGGAGATAAATTTCGAGTTACATCACTGGCCCACTTGATATCAAGTCCTTGGCGTGCAGGGCACATACTTTATTTTTGGAGTTTTCATTTTTGCTGATTTTAAGACAAATGAGGGATTCTTTTGTGTTTAAAAATACAAAAAACGGGGCTTTAGACAGTGCTATATTAAATAAAAACAAGAAATAAAATCTAAATAAAGTTAATTGATTTTTTAAGACTACAAAAATGAAGAACTTCTAATGAAGTCGTGGCGCTGGTGGTACGGAAATCCGAAACTTCTATACATGTCCGTGGCGGTGAAAAGGTATAGGTAGTGTGTATTAATAATTTTCGAGGATGGCAGGAGCGGTCCTTCAGTAACCCTTTTATGTTGTGGTAGTACACTGTAACCCCTCGTTTACACCAAGGTATAATACATGTATTCTACAAGTTTTATGCAATGTCTGTAATATCGTTCACACTCAAATACAAGTATAAAACATGTTTTAGACCAAACTTGTATCATACTTGTTTTGGACAAGTATAAAACATGTGTATCTGTCGTTGGTCTTCTACCAGACTTGTATTATAACTAGTTTTGTCATTCACGTCGAAAAGAAAATACTTATTCTTGTGCAAAATAGTGACTGAAATTGAAGAAACGGCTGATTTTATTTACAATGGAAATTATGGACGCAGAGGACCTTTACCTACTACTACTTTACCTACCTACCTGCCGATCTACCTAAAATTTTCTAAAGTAGGTACAAACCTTGTCCTGACAATAACGACACCAAAAAAAAAGAATTAAGTATCCAATTCGGTCCAGCCGTTCGGAAATTATGCGCTTACATATTTATCGGCGATTCTTTAGAAAATTGGACAGCTATAGCTTCCAACGCATCCTTTATTTTTTTGCGGTCTTTATAATCCTCATTTTTTGCATTCCATAAACATTCATGCTCATCATGTTCATGAATAAGCTCAATTAATTCCAAAGTTTGTGTTAACGACCACTCCATTGCATAAAATATCTACTTAGTTATGATATCTAGCACGGAAACAGTCAAAAACTTCAATACCCTACACAAGACAAGTATAAAACATGTATTTTGCTGGTGTGAACGCTGTCATTGTATGAGACAAGTATAATCTAATCTTGTCACAGATTCTGGTGTGAACGTAAAAGTGTTTTATACATGTATGAAACTTGTAGTCTAATCCGGTGTGAACAAAAGATAAAACTAAACATGTATTTTACAAGTTTTAGAAAAGTTGTGTCAAGACATGTATCGGACATGTTTTATACAAGTTGTATTTGACATGTATTATACTTGTTTTTTGGTGTAAACGAGGGATAAGCAGAGTACCTACAGCCTCTCAAAGTTTCAAATTAGTTAGGTACCTACCTACATTATAACTTTTGACCTTATTAGTTCATACGAATCGGTGACACCGAAAAAAAACCGTAAAACGTGGCAACTCACCAAACCTGTAGTAACTTTACCTACTATATCATGGGTATATGACATAAACACAAATAATAAATGATCTGTGGATAGATACTTCATCGTAACGGTCGTAGTTTTTCAACATTTTTCTATTTTTGTAACTGATAACACAGATAGTTTGCCGGATATGGCTGTTGCAAGGCGGCTATAGTCAAGAAGCTTATAGGTAAAGATGGAGCCAACACTTCGAACAAAAAGTTGAGTCAATTACCTACGTATCTCCATCTCACTCTCTGTGGGCCACCCCCTCTCTTTTTAGTGTGGCCTGTAGTATTGCTACCTTCTTATTTAAATCTCCTACTAAATTCTTCGAAATAGTGTGTGCGTTACCCCAGCAAAATAATGTTGAAAATAGTAATTTAAATGTTACAGGCAATTAGTTATCCAGCTTCTGTAAATGTTGCGCACATTTTTAAATTTGTTGCACTTAGATTTTGAGTTATTCCACGAAAACATTTCCTGCTGGGGTAACGTTACCGCGGCCAGACATTTTCTTTTATAATGGGAATATTGAAATAAATATTAGCCATATAATTAGTAGTCCAGACGAGGTAAATGTTGCAACTTATTTTGTATTTGTTCTTCCTTCGACTGCGATGGTATTCAAGATTTTGCTGGAGTAACGTTTGTAGTTTTGCTGGACCTCTGAAACGGATAAGCAGATTCTTATCAACTTTTTTACATAACTCCTTAAGAATTAGTTTGAATTAGTTGGTTAATAAAAATACAATAATAATTCACCATTCAAAGGTTATTTAATTAAATATAAAAACACTTCAATAGGTCCTAACACTTTGAATAAGAGCTCGAAAGACTTACGTTATTTTGTAGCTTGTATCTGTCTTCAAATGTATGTTAAGTTTTATTAGTATCCTGTTAGTAATAAACAAATTATGATGAAATTCAGGTGTGCGTTACCCCAGCAAAATAATGTCGAAAATAGTAATTTAAATGTTACAGGCAATTAGTTCTCCAGCTTCTATAATTGTTGCGCACATTTTTAAATTTGTTGCACATATAGATTTTGAGTTATTCCACAAAAACATTTCCTGCTGGGGTAACGTTACCGCAGCCAGACATTTTCTTTTATAATGGGAATATTGAAATAAATATTAGCCACATAATAGTATAAATTAGTAGTCTAGACGAGGTAAATGTTGCAACTTATTTTGTATTTGTTCTTCCTTCGACTGCGATGTTATCCAAGATTTTGCTGGAGTAACGTTTGTGGTTTTGCTGGATCTCTGAAACGGATAAGCAGATTCTTATCATCTTTTTTACATGACTTCTTAAGAATTAGTTTGAATTAGTTGGGTAATAAAAAAACAAAATTAATGCACCATTCAAAGGTTAATTAATTAAATATAAAAACACTTCAATAGGTCCTTACACTTTGAATAAGAGCTCGAAAGACTTACTTTAAACGTTGTTTTGTAGCTTGTATCTGTCTTCAAATGTATGTGAAGTTTCATTAGTATCCTGTTAATAATAAACAAATTATGATGAAATTCAGTTCTCCACTTTGACGGTCATAATGTGCGCTTAGTTATTTGGCCTCCGATAAACCTGTATGTGAATATATAAACTAAATGATATATCAATAATTAGTTACTTAGTTCAGTTATATTCCTGTAAAATTTCAGCGTAGTACATACAATAATTAACGAGATAATAAAATAACAGCCATTAGGAAGCGCAACACCGTGATAACCCGACCATATTAAGGTGGTTACAAATAAGCCACCGCGCAGTACATTATGCTACATTCTAAAATGTTTAGTATAATACACTTTACAAGTTCGGTACAGACGCGTACACTGTTCAATATTCGAAGTGATTTTTAAATAATTTAAGTCATTTTTAGGATACAACTATCCCTATTTAGCTAGAAAAAAATATTGTGATATTTGAAATTAGACTATAAAACAGTGGGGCTTACTGTAAGCATTTTACTACTTAAATTGTGATGTTATTTTATATTACCATCACTCTGTGATTTTTAAACGATATTTGTAAGTATTAGTAGGCATAGGTAGGTATAATCATGAAGATATAGGTATAAATGGAGCCAACACTTCGAACAAAAGCTTGAAACCAACTGTGGGCTGATGCTCTCTTTCTGAATGCATACATAAGAACGAGACAGTAATTTGTGTTTTCTTTATCTTATGTATGCATTCAGAAAGAGAGCGTCTGCCCACTGTTGGCTTCACTTAGGTATTTAGAGTGTTGCCTCCACTTTTATCTATAAGCTTATTGGGTATAATGTGAACTTAAAACATTTATTCTGTAACTGTTATTTTCTGCGATGGTTTTAAATCATAATTTATATTTTAAAATTGTAGATTTGTATTACTAAAGACAAAGTGTAAACTAAAATTTTAAAATTAATGGAAAATGCCATAAGAACAATATTGCTACCTGTGATTGTTTTAAAGTTTTATCAATATTTTGAAAGTTTTATTGAAATGATTATTTTATCTGTAAATAAATGACAATGCCAGATCCTGCCCCACCCATGTACAGAAAAAGTAACACATGTTTAGAAAAAGTAAATTAATGAAAATAATTATTATGAATATAAAACCTTTCTATACTAAATTGTTTTTCTTTAGAACTTGCGGATTACGAAATGCCTACCCATAAAATACAAACTCATTTTACCTAAAATACAATTTAACCTATTATCAATGTCATTATTGTTTTTAGATTTAAACGGAAACCGCAAATTCTACAGTCACTAAGACTAATGTTTAGTTATCAGCAATAAATAAACAGTAAGATGCTACATATTTCACATGACTTTTACTGAGTGGGGCAAAGTTCTATAGAGTTTCTGGCATTGTCCTTTCATAACAAAAATTCAAAACACTTGTGTACACGTCCGTACTAAACTTGTAAACCTATCCTACATATTTAAGAAGGTAGCATATTGTACTATGCGGTCGCTTTTTTGTAACCACCTAAATATGGTCGGGTTACCACGGTTTTACGCTTCCTTTGACTTTTATTTTATTATTTCGTTAATTATTGTATGTACTACGCTGAAATTTTACAGGGGTATAACTGAACTAAGCAACTAACTATTGATATATCATTCAGTTTATATATCCACATACAGGGTTATCGGATTTCATTAAATAACCTTTGAATGGTGCATTATTTTTGTTTTTTTATTACCCAACTAATTCAAACTAATTCTTAAGAAGTCATGTAAAAAAGTTGATAAGAATCTGCTTATCCGTTTCAGAGATCCAGCAAATCACAAACGTTAGGTACTCCAGCAAAATCTGAATAACATTGCAGTCGAAGGAAGAACAAATACAAAATAAGTTGCAACATTTACCTCGTCTAGACTACTAATTATATGGCTAATATTTATTTCAATATTCCCATTATAAAAGAAAACGTCTGGCTGCGGTAACGTTACCCCAACAGAAAATGTTTTTGTGGAATAACTCACAATCTGAATGTGCAACAAATTAAAAAATGTGCGCAACAGTTACAGAAGCTGGACAACTAATTGCCTGTAACATTTAAATTACTATTTTCGACATTATTTTGCTGGGGTAACGCACACCGAAATAGTCGTCACACTAACCAAATTAGAAGTTAAACTCTGTCAAATAATGTTATTATGGATCAGTAGTTGTACTATGATTAGGTAAGTTATAAAACATACAATTTTAGGTCACACTCACTCGTCACGCATGCTAAACTGAGTTGACAATCAGTGAATATGGGATATTACTGCAATGTTCTGGCACCAGAGTGCAGCACTAGCATAATCCGTAAACAGTTTATCGACGAGTCGTTCAAAGCGTGAAATTCTGCCTTTAATTGAGTTCAAAATTGGGAAGTGTGTTATATTATACAATAATGTATCAGTGCTGTGTATTTCGGTGAAGAAATGAAGGGAATTATTCATTTCCAAAAGAAGTGTAGCCACCATGCATCACAGCACACCACAGCACATAACGTTTTGACTTTTCTGCATAAAGAAACATTGAAGCAACCAGCTCTGAGAAGAACTATGTATAACGTTTTGACATTTCTCGTAAAAGAAACAGAGAATAGTTCTGAAAAGAACTGTTGTTATGTTTCTTGACCATCTGCGAAGATACGAGAAGAAAGCTTCGAGTCGCGGCGTCTTCCTATCGCCGCGCCCAAACAATCACACTCAGATATTCACGCAACGGCGGCTGTGTCGAAATGGAAGTGTGCGGCGTCCACGCACTTATATTTATGCATTCGGCAGCTCGGCGCGCGAGCGCGGGAAACACACGCGCGCCCCCTCGCGGAATTCACGAGACTGTAGTAACAAAGTAATTACAACCAATCACATCACACTGCATTGTTGCAGTGTCATGTGATTGGTTGTAATTACTTTGTTCCTATTGGTTATACTTTTGTAAATTTGTTGTTAAAATTAATGTACAGTTTTTTATTGGTTAAGCGAACATAATGTAAAATAATACTATATAAGACGCGCTATTTTTCAAATAAATATATTACTTTATTATTACTTCTACACTATCAACGAGTATTTTCTTCAACCTTCTGATATCTCCAAGAGTCAACCTAGATCCTCCAAATTACCGCTAAAATGGTGACCCCGTGCAGAGAACACAGTGAAGAAATTGAAGATCGCCTCAGGTACATCCATCAAGATGTCGAATCCCTGCCAAACAGAAGAACAAACAAGCCCAACATCGCACTCAAGCCCGAAGGCGGTAGCTGCCGGCATATCATTCACCATGCGCATTCCACCTTTCTGGCGCGATTGACCACGACTCTGGTTCATCAGCTTCGAAGCAGCAACTCACGACCTTAAGAAAGGAGAAGACCAGCTCGCTCAGATGGTTATTGCACAGCTCGAGCGACAAGACATCGAGCAGATCATGGACCTACTGTACAACCCACCAGAGAAGGATCAATAAAAGGCCATCAAGGAAAGACTCATATCCGCCTACGAAGAGTCCGACAGCCGCTAGTTTCAAAAACTGCTGTCCGATATGGAACTAGGAGACCAGAGGCCGACACAACTACTCCGGCGCATGCGAAACCTCGCTACAGACAAGATACCGGAATCCTCTCTGCGACTCTTGTGGAAATCACCTTCCATCACACGTCCGATCAGTCCTCGCCGCAAGCGAAACATTCAGCACCAAGACAGCACTCGACGAACTCGCGCTACTCGCTGATAAAATTATGAAGCAGACAGCAGCAACAGATGTCGCAGTCGTGCAGACACCACCACCACCACCACCGTCCGCACCACACGCAGATACTCAATACCTTATTAGCGTAATAAGGTAGTTATCACTGGAAATAGCTGAGTTAAAATCAAGTCGATATAACAACGACAACAACTATCGCCACAGACGTCATTTATCTCGTCACCGCAGCACTACACGACCGAGAGCATCCAGCAGTCGAGGAGCATCACCATTCTGTAACTATCACCGACGTTTCAAAGAAGAAGCTAGGCGCTGTACATCGCCTTGCTCATTCAAGAAACAGAACTCGGAAAACTAGACGGAACGTTGGCACTTGGCAATGGCTGACACCGGCGTTCAAGAAAAGTCCCACCGCCTATACTTCACTGACAGGAACTCGAAGCTAGCATTCCTAGTCGACACTGGAGCAAACATATCCGTGCTACCGAGAACAAAGGGACAAATACCTAAATCGCTACCTTTTCAGCTATACGCAGCGAACCACACAACTATAGCTACGTATGGCGAGAAAACATTAACACTCGATTTAAATCTTCGTCGACCGTACTTGTGGAAATTCATCGTAGCTGACGTCACCAAACCCATACTTGAAGCCGACTTCCTCAATCATCACCAACTTATCGTAGATCTGAAAAACCGAAGATTAATCGACGGTGTGACTAGCCTAAAGGTCAACGCCCCGCTACGACTATCAGACGTACCTACCGTACGCAGCATAGACATCACGCAGTCATACCACGACATATTAGCTCAATATCCCGGCATTACAAGACTAACATTGATGCAACTAAGCTCCGAAATCAACGTGCAACATTACATCGAAAAAACAGGACCACCGATACACAGCCGAGCTCGACCGATCCCACCACACCGTTTCGAAATAGTGAAGAAAGAATTCGAAAATATGATCGAACAAGGATTATGCAGACCTAGCAAGAGCCCATGGTCATCACCCTACACATCGTTCCCAAGAAGAATGGCGATATTAGAGTTTGTGGTGACTATCGCAGACTCAATTCCATCACCATACCAGATCGCTATCCTGTTCCACGCATCAAAGACTTCATTCATCACCTATCAGGAAAAACTATCTTCTCAACAATTGATCTCAACCGCGCCTACCAACAACTGAGCGTAAGAGAAGAAGACATCCAGAAGACAGCCATTATAACTCCAATGGGATTATTTGAATTCCCACGTATGTGCCCAGGTTTGAAAAACGCGGGACAAACGTTTCAACGTTTGTCCGATACACGAAGTTGTACGAGGATTATATTTTGTTTTCCCTTTTATCGACGATTTGTTATTGGCATCAGAAAACGAAGACCAACACAGAAAACATCTCCATATAGTACTGAAGCGTTTAGAAGAAAACGGTATCACCATCACATCATGCAACACTTGCCTTATTGTGTGAAGCATACGACAACTCAGCTGGTGCCGTTCTACAACAATACCTAAACGAGACATGGCAACCGACGCGCAAAGGAAGTATTCTACATACGATCGAGAATTACTCGCTATCTACATGGCAGTCAAACACTTTCGTAAAACATTTGAAGGACGCCACTTTGTTATATTTACGGATCACAAACCATTAACATTCGTAATGTCAAAAGCGCAATCAAACACAGAAATACCAAGACGAACGAGACAACTTTTGTTTATCAGCGAATTTGCCACAGACTTACGTCACGTTAGCGGTAAACAAAACATCGTCGCCGACACACTCAGCCGCATCGAAACAATATCTTGCCCATCTTCTATAAACATATACATAGCTACCGCGCAAGAAAAGGATAGCAACATTGAAAAATTATTGCAAGAAAGCAACATCGATCTCAAGAAAATAATAATACCTAACACTGACATCGAGTTATTCTGCGAAACATCTACACCTTATATACGCCCGTGTATACCAGAAGAACATAGACAAGAAGTTTTCAACAGCGTGCACAATATCAGTCACCCTGGTACGCGCACGACGCGTAAACTCGTCACACAAAAATTCTTTTGGCCATCGATAAACGCAGACATCAGCCGTTGGACTCGAACCTGTATACAATGACAGAAAAGCAAGATACAACGTCACACATTTTCAAACATCTCATCTTTCCCACAATGTGACCGTTTTTCACATTTGCATGTCGATTTGGTCGGGCCATTGCCTACAACAGCTCAAGTTCATCGCTACCACAGTATAAAGATTATGAACAGTACGGAAACTACGTACAAACTACTACAAACCGTTCGAAACGGCACACTCACACAGACGCGCGCATCTACGATACCCTAAGCGATAGTCGCGGTGCTCTCAGTCACGGGTGCCGTGTTTGAACGAGTGTCGAGTATTCGCGTAGTACATTTATTTATTATTGAAAGGTATTTTATTATTAAGGTTGAATATTGTACATACATGTTAGCAGCCGCCATCTTTGTTTTACAAATAAGTTCACATGAAATTCGTGAATTTATTTGTAAAACAATTATGGCGGTTTTTTTATTTGTTCGTGTAAATTATTTTTATCGTCATGGGTGTCGTTTTATAGTTTTCGTGGGTGCCAAAACCGATAGTGAGGTCAAAATCTGAATCTAAGAAAGCGGATGTGAAATTTTTCATTTTTTTTGTCACGGGTGTCGTTTTTATAGTTTTCGAGGGTGCTAAAGCGGATAGTGGGCTCAAAATGTAAATCCAAGAAGGAAGCTGCAAATTTTTTTAAATTTTTTGTCATGGGTGTCGTTTTCATAGTTTTTGTGGATGCTAAAACCAATAGTGGGGTTAAAATGTAAATCTAAGATGGCGACGACGAAAATTTTAAATTTTTTCGTCATGGGAGTCATACCATTAATTTCGAGGGAAGCCGCCATCCTGTATATACATTTTGACCTCACTATTGGCATTAGCACCCTCGATAACTACGAAAATGACACCCATGATAAAATAAATTTAAAAAAAATGACAGCCGTCATCTTAGATTTACATTTTGACCAGAAGGAAGGCAAGATAACCAGCCAAATTCTAACCGCTGAACGCGTCAAAAAAGTTCGTTACAATAAAACACATCAATTTTACAGACATCAAGAGTGACGACCCTAACGATCCAGTAGAGCGTAGGTAATTATTTCAACAAATAGGCCTAGTTTCCATACTGTTCATATCTTTATACTGTGTCGCTACCTAGTAACAATGATCGACCGACTAACGAAGTGGCCCGAAGCAATACCTACAGATGAAGTAACAGCCGATCGAATCGCCGATATCGTCTATCAACACTGGATATCAAGATTTGGTTGCCCGACTACACTAACAAGCGACCAAGGTCGCCAGTTCGAGAGTCAGCTGTTCCAAAACCTAATGAAGCAAATGGGTATCAAGAAAAATCGCACCACACCTTATCATCCTCAGAGCAACGGAATGGTCGAACGTTGGCATCGTTCGCTCAAAACATCTTTACGCGCGAAACTCTCCGACACAAGTTCATGGGTCAACGAACTCCCTACAGTGCTACTCGGATTACGAGCCGCTCTGCGCACCGACATCGGTGTGAGCGCCGCCGAACTTACGTACGGTTACAACCTACGTTTACCTGGTGATTTCTTTACGAGTACACACACACCTACAATGGATTATACTTACGTCGATAAACTGCGTAGTATCATGCAAGCAAAAAAACCGCATTCAGTCACCGAGCATCATAGCAACAATGAACGCGTATTCGTGCATCAAGAGTTATTTAAATGCAGTCACGTGTTTATCAGAACTGATGCAGTCAAGAAACCACTCCAAGCTCCGTATGAAGGCCCATATCGTGTTATAAACCGAACAGAAAAGGTATATACCATTGTAACAATTCTGATAATTTAAGAAATAAAAGGCTATGCAGAATTGTACGATTGAATTTAATAGCTCTCACAGAAAGAATAAAATGTGATGAGTATCAAAAACAGTAGTAAGAATAAAAATAAGCACTGACCTAAACGCACTACGTTTAGGCAGAGATTTCCAGGTTAGTAGGATCCACAGCCTGGCCGGCAAACGGGATCGGCCGAAGAGAAGACTGCCGCGATCGGCTCCTAGCTTTGCGGCGCGAATCTTATCAGTAAGACCCGTTCTGGGAGCAGCGACAGGACGACGGCACAGCTCAGGACCGTTACCGACTTTTGATGTGGACCGGTAGTCTTGCAGTTAGTAGACTGGTAGACTTTAGTTAGCTAAGCGTATCAGTAATCAGCGTGTTACTCAAACGACAGCGAGATCTAGACTGCCCATTTGACAGGTTTCTTTTCACACCGCTCTTCCGAAATTCATAAAAATCCAAGTATGAATTCTATTTCTAGAACGGTCGTATTGGTCTTTTAAAGCGGGGTATTGTAGTACCGGCCAGACTCAATTATTGCAGACTGCCAGTTATTTTTATTTATTAGTGCGAATAGGATTTAAAAGAACACCGGATACATCAGCGGGTGTCCAGCCGTTTAATATAAAATACAGCCATACACACTTACATAATCACCAGTTTGGAGGTTTTACGTAAGCCGTAAACTTTTTAGAAGTAATATTGACGATCATCAAGTTTGACAACTGTCATTGACAAACATGCCAAAGCAAAACATTATTTATTTTCAGATTTATAAAAAGTACTTCAATATATATATTAATTAACAGGAATATAATGTAACGTAACACAGACAAGACCAGCATAAAAACTGTAAGTACATTTAAAAGATACCAAGAATCTATAAAAACAAATATTATAAAATGTAAACATCAAATGTGATGAATGATTGCATGCTTATGAAAGTAAATGTAGTATTGTGTTATCATTGAGTTAGCACAATACTATACCATACAGTTACCTAATCGGCAAGCCAACATTTCAATCTATCGACTGAAGCCTGCATACGTCATAGCTGAGCAAACTGATACCTTACCTCCAACTAAGATTACCATCACCAAAACCTTACCTCAAAACCAGATTACCATCACCAATACCTTACCTCAAAACCATATTACCAATACCAAGCAAACCCAAGTCAGTACCACACCAGTCAAGCAACAAGTACCTACGGACAACGTGACGTCACAGCCCGCTGTCAAGAACACAACACGTTCAGGCCGCGTCGTCAAGCTTCCGGTACGCTTCGCTTGAAGGGGAGTACTGTAGCCACCATGCATCACAGCACATCACAGCTGCATAAAGAAACATTGAAGCAACCAGCTCTGAGAAGAACTATGTATAACGTTTTGACATTTCTCGTAAAAGAAACAGAGAATAGTTTTGAAAAGAACTGTTGTTATGTTTTTTGACCATCTGCGAAGAAACGAGAAGAAAGCTTCGAGTCGCGGCGTCTTCCTATCGCCGCGCCCAAACAATCACACTCAGATATTCACGCAACGGCGGCTGTGTCGAAATAGAAGTGTGCGGCGTCCACGCACTTATATTTATGCATTCGGCAGCACGGCGCGCGAGCGCGGGAAACACACACGCGCCCCCTCGCGGAATACACGTGACAACAGTGCAGTGTGATGTGATTGGTTGTAATTACTTTGTTCCTATTAGTTATACTTTTGTAAATTTCTTGTTAAAATTAATGTACAGTTTTTTATTGGTTAAGCGAACATAATGTAAATACTATATAAGACGCGCTATTTTTCAAATAAATATATGACTTTATTATTACTTCTACACTATCAACGAGTATTTTCTTCAACCTCTGATATTATCTCCAAGAGTCAAACTAGATCCCCCAAAGGTGTGCGTTACTTCTTAAGAATTAGTTTGAATTAGTTGGGTAATAAAAAATCAAAAATAATGCACCATTTAAAGGTTATTTAATTAATATAAAAACACTTCAATAGGTCCTAACACTTTGAATAAGAGCTCGAAAGACTTACTTTAAATGTTATTAAAGACAAAGTGTAAACTACAATTTAAAAAGTAATAGAAAATGCCATAAAAACAGTATTGCTACCTGTGATTATTTTTAAGTTTTATCAATATTTTGAAAGTTTCATTGAAATTATTATTTTACCTGTAAATCAAATTTCAAAACACTTGTGTACACATCTGTACTAAACTTGTAAACCTATCCTACATATTTAAGAAGGTAGCATATTGTACTATGCGGTCGTTTTTTTGTAACCACCTAAATATGGTCAGGTTACCCCAGTTGTACGCTTCCTGTAACTTTTATTTTATTATCTCGTTAATTATTGTATGTACTACGCTGAAATTTTACAGGAATATAACTGAACTAAGGAACTAACTATTGATCTATCATTCAGCTTATATATCCACACACAGGGTTATCGGGGGCCAAATAACTCCGCGCGCATTTTGACCGTCAAAGTGGAGAATGAATTTCATCATAATTTGTTTATTGCTAACAGGATACTAATGAAACTTCACGTACATTTGAAGACAGATACAAGCTACAAAATAACGTTAAAGTAAGTCTTTAGGTCTCTTATTCAAAGTGTTAGGACCTATTGAATTAATAAACCTTAAACCTTAACCTTAATATTAAATAACCTTTGAATCGTGCATTATTTTTGTTTTTTTATTACCCAACTAATTCAAACTAATTTTTAAGAAGTCATGCAAAAAAGATGATAAGGATCTGCTTACCCGTTTCAGAGATCCAGCAAAACCACAAACGTTACTCCAGCAAAATCTTGAATAACATCGCAGTCGAAATTAGAACAAATACAAAATAAGTTGCAACATTTACCTCGTCTCGACTACTAATTATATGGCTAATATTTATTTCATTATTCCCATTTTATAAGAAAATGTCTGGCTGCGGTAACGTAACCCCAGCAGGAAATGTTTTTGTGAAATAACTCAAAATCTATATGTGCAACAAATTTAAAAATGTGCGCAACATTTACAGAAGCTGGAGAACTAATTGCCTGCAACATTTAAATTACAATTTTCGACATTATTTTGCTGGGGTAACGCACACTACGAGCACTTGTGTAAACCCCTTGTTTTTTTTTAAAGGCATAATGTTGCTATGATTTTCTTTTTTTACGCTTAATTTTTGATTAAAATGGCATTGTTGTATGAAATAAACGACTTTTAATTATGAATATCTGCCAGAGCTTAGAATAATAACGCATAGAAGGACAGTTTCTATACGCTGTCTATGAAAAATTTACACTACAATAGTAGGTTATTAAGTGTGAGTGATCGGCATGTAATTACGAACGCTGACACGCAACACGTAATCGATCGATTTACGTAAAAGTAATAGATATAATGTTACTATTTACATGTGAAATGTAATTTTATCACAATCTTTATGTTTACCGGTTGTGCTATGGCAGTATTTTACGCAACAAACAGTCATTTTAAAATATTTTTTTGGCGAGCTGTGTTCAACGGAGCGTGACCTTGAGCACTGACGGCTCGCTGCCAGTAGTGCCAGTGTCAGGTCAAGAGTAAAATGTCGCCAGATTTTCAGAATTTCGGATTATAAAAAACCACCAAATTCTGCTAAATTTATTGTATTTAAATATCAGACTAAAAAACGAACGAATATGTTTGAGATGCTTAAAAATAGTTGTATCCGGCGGTAGTTCTTCGTAATAATAATTATACAATTTTACGTATTTACAAAATGTTCTGCATTTTTACCAGAGTGCAATAAAGAGTTTTACTAGGTAACTTACAATTTACAAAACATAAACATTATACCTATTCGGTATAACTTGACAAAATGTTTAGTATTCTACAGGCAGTGAAATTAAACCACATAAATGTGTGTGTTTTTTGTTTCAGCATGTCTTCTCAAGTCTACTAATTTTGCTAATAATTCTGCTTTACAAAATGAGCAAAACGCCTTCGTATCATTGGTTTGGAATTCATCCAGTGATTCTCACTCTTTTCTATACTTTTGTGCGTAATTTTTTTCTTCTGTGGAACTTCCATAATTGGATATTATTTACAGCTTCTAGAGTTCACACAGTTCACAGAGTGTTGGAAAACACGACTCTATCAAACTTTAAGACTTTTTGACAACACGAACCAAATTCCGAACATAGAATGAGAGATAAAAAGAAAATTAAATAATGAACCACTACATTTCTCTCCATTTCGATAAAAGAAATGTTTTGCCCGATTCCATATTGAAAAACCCACAGACGTACTTCTCTTTTATACGTCTGTGGAAAAACCGCTAAAAACCACAAAAAAAAAAACGCTAAATTATGAAAAAATACCACTAGAAGCCTTGAAAAAGCACCAGTTCTGGTGGGAAAACCACCAAAGTGGCAACACTGACTCGCTGCGACTACTAAACCTTAAAATGGTAGAGTATGAATACTCGGACTTTTGAAGCTCGTACTAGGTTTCTATGCGTTATTATTCTAAGGGGCATTCATATAAATAAGCTTTGTTTTTTGGTAAATTAATAATGTTCATGATATGAAAATAAATTAGGTACTCTCATTAAACTAAATTATCTTTCATTTCATACAAATATACAACCAAGACAAATTAAACAATAATACCTAACAATAAAAATTTTCACCAAAATAGATGATATATCTCTCGCACTTGGGAGACGGAGCACAGCGCTTAGTTAGTTAGTTAGTTTGACTGGGCCCTTCTCCGCACTTAGCCACTTGATTGGGCCATTGTACGTGAAAAACTGTCTCTTCTCTTATTCCAGCCATCCCAGCTCATCCCAGAAGGCGAGCAGCCTTTTCAGGTCGCTGCAGACTTCCGATAGTGATGTTGGAGACCGGAGAATCTGGCCAGTTCGTCGGCTGCGTCATTACCCAGCGAGTTACTGTGTCCTTTTATCCATTGCAGAGTTACTCTGTTTGTGTTTGCAATGGACTGCAGTGTATTATGACACTCCAGTATTAGGACAGAGGTCACACAGCCGACTTTAGGTTTCACTTTTTTCGTCGCGATTGTTTACGACGGTTCCGTTTATGCTTGTTTATTGGTCTGAGGGGGATGGGCGCTCTTCAGTAGTTTATACGCTTACTGAGCGGGCTCAAACCGGTCTGTTCGCGAAAGAGCGCCGGTGCACGCTTTGTCTGTGAGTTCTGTGACAGGTCACGCACTTATAACAGTCTGGCCCGGCCTTTACACGCACAGTTAAAACCGCCTACACACGACCCTAAAATCAGAGGCAATATCGGGAGAGTGGTGGGGAGCGCTCCCTTAATCGCCTCGTGAGTAGGCAAATCGTAATCAGTATTATTATTATTACCCCTAACTCAGAAATTGGTTCGGGCGAGCTTATGATTTAGGGCCGATTATCGTCTAAGGAGCGTTGTCCTGCGTGTGTAGCGAACATGAAGATATATGTATAAATGGAGCCAACACTTAGAACAAAAGCTTGAAACCAACTGTGGGCTGATGCTCTCTTTCTGAATGCATACATAAGAACGAGACAGTGATATGTGTTTTCTTTATCTTATGTATGCATTTAGAAAGAGAGCGTCTGGCCACAGTTGGCTTCACTTAGGTATTTAGAGTGTTGCCTCCACTCTTATCTATAAGCTTCTTGGTAGCGAAATCGGAAGCGGAACCGATTTCACCGCAGTGCGTTCAGTATATTACAAAGTACTCTGTGGCAGTGCGCGTGCGCAGGGGGTACCAACTTTGTATGGAGCAATGTAGGAGAGGTACCCGGGGCAGAAATATAACATTGCCAACATTAAAAAAAATGTATGACAGACCCACAAAATTAGGTCTTTAATAATACTTATTTTCAAATTGTAACACAGGCTCATTATGTGTGATTAGTTTTTTTTTTCTTCTAAATAGTAGTTTTTATGCTAAAAATGTTTTAACTATATATTAATATTTGAAAGAAGCATTTTTTTTTTAAATGACTAATTGAAGTTACGCTGAATTTTAATTGGTCAATAATAGCGAATTGTTGTCTAAAATTAAAATTAATCGAAAATATAGTAGATATTTTTGATAATTTCATAGTAGCACTACACTGGATCACTGGATGTCAAAGTCAAATTGTTAATGCCATGTCAGATTCATTTTCATTCTGTTTTCGAGTTTCATGTAAGTGTGACTCGTTGCAGAATATTTCGTTTTCATTCAGTATTTCTGTGCTTTATTGGTAATTATAACGTTGAGTTGAGCTTCCGTTCCTCCGTTTAGTGTCCGTAAAGTGCAGTTAATCGTGTTTCACGATTTCTGAGACAGTGACTCTATTTTGTGATCTTTAGCTTATTTGTGAGGTTTCAAACTGAAATGGATGAATATAGAAGGAAATGTTTCAAGTGTGGCTGTTCACCAGCCGAACATAACGTGAAACTGTTCCGCTTTCCTAAACCCGGAGTTCGAAACCTTATTCGGTAAGTACTTAGACGTGCCTTTCGCCCGCTTGACAAATTATATACTAAAACCTTCCTCTTGAATCACTTTATCTATTCAAAAAACCCGCATCAAAATCCGTTTTAAAGATCTAAGCTTACATAGGCACAGGCATAATATGGGACGAGGGACTTTGTTTATTAATATAACCTTTCGAAAGATGACCTACTCCGAATCCTGTAGTTGTAGTATGCCAATATTTTTTGTTTTGCCAATGTTACTTGAGCAATGTAAAGTAGAAACATAACAGCTTAGTGGTTACACAGAGTTACACTACGTTCTACATAGTGTATCACTGCACTCAATCGAAATTAATCCGAGATGTTCTACGTCTATACTCCATTTATAATAGCATTAGAAAAAAGACGCTCATAGAAGCAGAAATGCAAAACATTTTATTTCAAAGATAAGTTAAAATAATTTTATTTTAACTTATTTTAACATAATTTTGATAAATAGATCTAATATAGTACTAAGTATGGACGTATAATAATATAAACAGAATAAAAGTCTTTTAAAAATTAGGTAACATTTTAAATTTGGGAATTACATTGAAACAAATAACGTACCGGGTATTGTTCATCCCTGCTTCTGTTAGGTTTTTAGCATTGACACTGTAATTTTAAATTAGAATTAAATATAGAACTAAATGAAAGCCACACAATTTTATAAGGTAAACTAGCTGACCCGACAGACGTTGTCCTGTCCCGATCTACGGGGGATGAAAAAGGGGTGAAAAAGGGGGATGAAAAATAGATGTTGGCCGATTCTCAGACCTACCCAATATGCACAAAAAATTTCATCAGAATCGGTCAAGCCGTTTCGGAGGAGTACGGGAACGAAAACTGTGACACGAGAATTTTATATATTAGAAGATTAAAATAGTTACAAATATGTGCGATTAAATAAAATAGATTATAATAAATTTGGTATCTATCGTAACTTTAAGATGTTTATTGTACTTTTGCAACAAAGTATGCATTAAAAAGAACCTTTTTTAACTTCTGTCAATGATATTGTAAATGGAGTATAGTTTGCTTAAAAACTAGTAAAAAAGGACTATTCATTAGTTTTTAAGCAACCTAGATGTAGAACATATATTAGTTTGTCTTAACTTAATCTTTATATTATTGTGAATCATATTTGTAGCAGTTCCTTAGAACTTTAGATGATTCATGAACATGTTATTTTTTTCACTTTCAGTTGTCTGCTGTGGGCAAAATTCATTTTTCTGGAAGGGCAGTATAGTTCTTTGGAAAATCAGACAAAGTTGTATAAGGATCACAGAATGCTTTGTAATAAGCATTTTAAAGATGCCGACTTTAAAGACATCACAAAGGCTCAGTTACTTCGAACTGCTGTTCCATGTGATGTAAGTAAATATTTTAATGACTGATTATGTACAATGACAATAATTGTTGCTAAAATTGTGTTGGTTGTCAAAGTCAAAGTCAAATCATTTATTTCAATTAGACCATTAAAGGCACTTTTGAACGTCATAAAAAAAAAGTTGATTCTAGTTGCCCCTTCCAAAAGGTAGTTTCGTATGGAGAAAAATGGGCAAGAAACTCCATACTTACTCTTTTAAAAAAAAAAATTGTACAATATTTTGCATTTACAGTTTATAGTTATATTATAACTATACGTGAACACAATGGACCCTGCAGAAAAAAACACTATATTGAAGTATGTACAAAGTATTACAAGATTAAAAACGATAGCCAAGTTGTATACATAGATTATTATTTAGATTAGATAGATAGATTATTATTTAGTGTTCACATATTATTATTTACAATTATTGAAAAAGTAGACAACAACTCCTTACATTTCAACAAACTATGAACTAGTGTGTGAACCAGAGCAAGAATTAAATATAGTATATATATACATTTTAAGTATAGATTGAGTAGTTTTGATTAGCAATCAGTTTGATTTTGTCTAGACTGTAAATTGTCTTATGGAGCCCGGACCAGCATGTTTCCAAGCATTATTATCATGGATATAATCCTCTAAACTGTAATATGCTTGTTTACAGAGTGTACTTTTAATATATGTTTTAAATTTTCTTTCACTTAGTTGCAATATATCACTAGGAATTTTGTTATAACACTTAACACAGTACCCCATAATAGATTTATGAACTTTAGAAAATCTAAAATATGGTTGAGCTATTTTGTATGTTACAAATAAAAATTTAATGAATGGAATAATTTTGTTTCAGGCTGAACATGTACTTATTGATTCGGCCATACCACAAGCTGGTCCATCTCAAAGAATATCTTTAGGGGACATAACTAATATTCAAACTGTGGCCAATATGCCTGAAACATCTTCAGCGAAACAAAAACAAGCCACCAACACTGATGTAAGTATATTTTGAAAATCACCTACTGTTAGCCACTAAAATTGTGTTGTTAATAAATAATATATTTAGAAAACAAAAATCCGAATTATGATTGCTATGACAAAGACCCCTGGAATAATCATATGGAGCCATATTATATATATATATATATATATATATATATATATATATATATATATATATATATATACGTACGTTTTATATTATACAATCATATTATATTATATATATTTGACGACACGTATATATATATATATATATATATATATATATATATATATATATACGTACGTTTTATATTATACAATCATATTATATTATATATATTTGACGACACGGTTGGCGCTGTGGCTGAGCGATCGACTGCTGCGCAGCGTGTTGCGGGTTCGATTCCCGCCCCGGGTAAACATTTGTGTGATGAGCACTTGTGTTTGCCTTGTGTCTGGGTGTTCTTTATCTATATATGTAGGTATTTACAAAAAAAAATGTATTTGTGTATGTATATCAGCTGTCTGACACCCATGGTACAGGGTCTCCCTAGTTTGGGGTCAGATGGCCGTGTGTGAAAATGTCCCCACATATTATATTTTATTATATAGATTAGTTTATTAAATAAAAGCATGTTAATAATAGAAAATTTACTATCACTAAAATAATATGTACAGAGGCCAGCACATCAAGCTACTACAATCTGTCAAATTTCTTTGATCGATTTTCAACTTTATTACAAAACTTTAAGGTTCATAATATTTAATTGGGAAAATTTGACAGGTATGGCTTGATGTGCTGGCGTCTGTACAATGACAATAATTGTAGCTAACATTGTGTTGGTTGTATGTTTCAAATTAAAATTTAATGAATGGAATAATTTTGTTTCAGGCTGAACATGCACTTATTGATTAGGCCATACCACAAGCTATTCCATCTCAAAGAATATCTTTAGAGGACATAACTAATATTCAAACTGTGGTCAATATGCCTGAAACATCTTCAGCGAAACCAACACAAACCACAAACACTGATGTAAGTGCATATTTTGAAAATCACCTACTGTTAGCCACTAAGATTGTGTTGTTAATAAATAATATATTTAGATATATTTAGAAAATTGCTGTGATCTTTTATCATTCTGTGGTTATATATTTAGAAAACAAAAATCCGAATTATGATTGCTATGATAAAGAACCCTCGAACATAATCATATGGAGCCATATAGATTGATTTATGCAATAAAAGCATGTAAATAATAGAAAATTTACTATCACTAAAATAAAAACTATCATTTTTGACATAATGAGATTGACTGTGAGACATTGGGCGTACTTCATCTCTAGAATACATTATCATGACTTCTTGGTTTTATTATTTACCATACCTATTTTCCATTATTTACTATTTCTTTAGCTTATAATTTTTACGTTTTATTAATGCTGCCATAGCTATGTATAATTATCTGTTTTGATACTGTCTAAACATATGTGTAGCTACATTCTATCTGTGTAACAGCAATTAAAGAAAAAGGTATGTAATGCCTTTAATGACTGGAATAATTTTATTTCAGACTGTACTTATCAATGTGGAGGAACCACAAGCTGGTCCATCACGTAGATTGTTGGCCAATAATCCTGAAGCATCAGATAGACAGACACAAACCACTAACAAAGTGAAGAGTGAAAGGGAGAAGATTTTGTTTGCTAAATGTAGCAAATATATGAAGCAAATTTGTTACCTACGTAATCGAATAAAAAAATTAAAACCAGATGCAATGGTAAACATTATCAGTGATGATGTGGCTGTAAAAAAAATATCTGAAAAGATTACCCCAACATTTGCTCAATTATTGCAAAGTCAATTGAGTAACTTTAAGAAAAAATACACTGGTCGAAGATGGTCAAAGCAGATAAAAATTATAGTATTGCGGATTTTTAAGAGGTCACCTACTTGCTATCGATTACTGCGAAGACTCTTCCATTTACCATCCCCAAGCACTTTAAGAAATTTACTCAATAAAGTACCTTTTCGCGTTGGTGTTAGTGGGCCAGTACTTAACGTTGTTAAGAAGTTTGTAAAAACTCAAAAGCCTTCTGACAACCAATTTATATTAATGTTCGATGAAATGTCTTTGAAAAAGCATTTCAATTACAACCCTAAAGATGATATAATTGAAGGCTATCAAGACCACGGATCCCAGGGCAGGTCACCATTAATTGCTGCATATGCCTTGGTATTCATGATATCAGGCATTAGGAAGAGGGTGAAACAACCTATAGCCTACTTTCTTTCAAGTGGATTTTCTACTGCAGACAGGCTTGCTGTTCTTATTAAAGAGGTATTATTCTTTGTTTATTTTAAAACTTTCATGTCATGAAATTTAAATTTTGTGCATAAACTTAATCAAATTATTTATTAAATCCATTATAATTTTAATTACAGGTGTTAAATCAGTGCTTCACTGCTGATATTAATATAGCTGCTATTGTCTGCGACATGGATGGAGTGAACCGTAGAGCATTAGCAAACTTAGGAGCTAGTACTCAGAATCCATTTATTACGGTTCATAATAAAGAAGTAGTTACAATCTTCGATACGCCTCATTTGTTAAAATGTTTCAGAAATAATTTTATTAAATATGACATTGAGTGTCCAACAAATATTTCATCTGATGGCAAGACAGGAAGAGGTTAGCTAAAGTTTCATATTTAAGTCCTCACTTTTTTAGTTTAATAGACATCTTATTAATCATCTGCCTCCATTGTCTCACTATGGGTAAATGTTTCCTTAAGTTACAATTTTTTTTATGTTTGTGGTTACAGGTGTTGCGAAATGGTCCTACATAAAGGAGTTTTTTGAACTGGACAACAGAAACCCAAATTTTGTGTTTGCTCCTGTGCTGAAAAAAGAACATTTAAATCCAAACTCAAAGCAAAAAATGAGAGTAAAATTAGCTGCACAAGTTTTAAGCCACTCTGTTGCAGGAGGAATGTTTGCCAAAATATCAGCAGGTGAATGGAATGATGCTTATACATGATTATTATTTAATTTCTAGAAATACATTAAGGATTTAATTATCAGTTACTTTAATAGATAATTTCCATAAAAAAATAACTGAATCATTTTGAAATAGGGACATGTTAAAAACATTATAAAGGAGAATGGCGAGACTACATGTATTGTGGGACCCAGTGTTAGGAGTAGCATACATTATAGAAACTTATGAATTGTTAAAGAACGACATAAGACTAACCAAAAAGCAAATAGGAAGTAAGTTATAGAAGATGGGAGAAAAAAGATATGAACGGTAGAAGATTATAACCTAAAATATTCTTAAAGTACTTTGGGCATGTACTTATTGGCCTATTATTCAGTAGTAGAATGGCTTATTCATACATATTTACTTAAATTCACACCTATATCCCGTGAGGGTAGGTAGAAACTACAGAACACCATCTGCTACGATTCGTAATAGGTAGGTATTGTAACGTCTACGTTACAAATTGGTGAATGCTGCGGGCTATCTAAAGTTCCTCTCGCTTATCTGATTAATACAGTCTTCTACAAGTCGATCATATCTTTTATTCAACGTAGCTTAGTTCGTACACGGTACAAGTGTAGCCCAAGATGTTACAGTATCTACTTCTTTTACTTCATGCGCCTGACTTTTTTAAGGACATCACTAATATTTTCAGTGGATTTTTCTAGGGTGTCCTCCCATTACTTGTCCAGAAACTAGATTGTGGTCAGGTTATACCTAGCTAACATGTAGTTTAGCATCATCCTATTGCTCTTTCCAATCCATCGGCACAGTATGTCCTCTTCCATATCTACATCTCTACAAGCCATCATCTTAGCATTCACCCCCTTACTACCTACCATACCTATCATCTTTCACACAATCTATGCTGCTCAGGGGTTTGGCTAGGTTTACAGACATCAACCCTCGTTACGAAAAGGTTCATAAAATAGTAATAACTTTTTAAAGTGGTAAAGGTACACAATATGACTAGATAAGGAGTCCAGTTGTTAGATCTCCTAGAATATAATATAAATAAGCATATTTGCTCTGCTTGAAACTAGAGGTTTGTTAAATAAATAAAAATATATTTTAAAGAAATCGCTTTTATTTACTTTATAATGACTTATAAAATATTGAAGACATACAATTGTTGTGAATCTTGGATATTTTTTTTTTAGTATGTAAGTATTGATTTATCTAATTAAAGATTATCTAAGAAGGCAGCTGGTGCAGCGACATACCTCTGGTGTCTGGCATAGCCCATCTACCACAATATGCTCATAACATGAAAGCAACAGCCCACTGTCCATGCTCCCACGGGGCAATAACAATAGTATCCTAATATGGCATTTCGCCCCTCCAGCCTCCTATCTAGTGCGATGTATGTATAATAGGACTTGCTACCTATATGCCTAGATTTAATTCGGGCACTTAGAATAAATGGGTGGTTGCTAAATAAATAGTTACCTAGGTGGATATTGCAAATTCTAGCATTGCTAGGAATATAGAAATTAAAATCCTTTATAATTCGTTTTCTGAGCCCATCAGGTATATGTCGCTTTTCAGCATCATTGCACTCCAAAAACAAGCAGCCGCTCTTCTCAACGTGGGCAATATAATATGTTCAGCAGAAGTTTTCTGTAATGGACGTCTTGAGGTGGATGGACTAGCCTCTTCCCCCTCTGCTGTGTCAGATATTCTTCTTGTGGGCAATATTTGTTCAGTAGATGTTTCCACTAATGGATTTCCAAATGTTGATGGACCAACCTCTTCAACTTCCACCGTTTGCTCTGTCTGTTGAGAAGATGTTGGTTGACTGATTGCAGAAGGTGAAACCACAGCAGAACTTCTATAAGAACTGTCCACCACTCTCTGTGCCCGTAAATAGCATGGCACACATATGTCCTCATTTAAGGTTAACTGAAACAATAAAAGTAAAATGTTGCTAAAAATAATAATATATTAGGATTTCATATCATTATTTGTAATATTAAATGTTTATAGGGTTACTGGTAAGGTTGGCATCCAAAAAGCCCACTTGTGATGAGACCTTGACAGTAACCTTACCTTAGGCTTACCAGTAACCCTATATAAATTGTTTTCATTACCAACCTGGCGGGGCCTTATCCATTCCGATACAATGTCTCTTATTCGGGTTTCCCTTTCAGACATCTCTGGTCGGACAACTAGCCTGCTCCTGATTCTCAAAATCTATCTGCCACATCCAGCACATACATCACGAAGGCCAGGTTGTGGTTGGGTCTCATGTTCAGGACCATCATTTGGGTTACTATTTATCAACTCCCAACATGAGTGACAAATATAGTTGTCTCCAGTTACCTAAAAATATTATTACTATGGTTAAGGATACACAAAAAATGTTTACAAGCTAAGTTATAATCATGTTTTGCTTCTGGGTTAAGAATGTGACTACCACATTCAATGCTGCCAAAGCATGTGTGGTACAGGTACCCATACTGAGTAGATTAGAGAACAGACTATCCAAAAACTCTATCCATCAGGTTATTACGCTAGCAGTGTGGTTATACAAAAATAGTAATATTCTTCTAATCAAGTATCTTGACTTGGCCTGCGAAGTTGTACTTCATCAGTGGTACACCTAGTCATACAACATTGTTAGGAGATTCTGCTCTCTGGAGCCCTTACCATTGGTAGCTTGGGTCCTGATACCGGTGCAGTATTTTATTTTAAAATGTTATTAATATTGTGCACCACAAGCAGTACATAAGACGACCCACTGAGCGTAATCTGCAGTATTATAAAATACTTCAGGTTGGTATTATATTCAGAAGATTAAGAGATGCTCCTGTGTTGCCCAATACTGCAAGACGAGCAGGAAGAGCATAATTATGATAAGAGTATTATATACGAAACTACATACCTATTTGTATACGAAATCTCTACTTTTGCTTGCTCCATTTATTTTATATTTGTATGATTTGTGTTCATGAAATTAAACAAATTAGTACATGAATATACTTACATCACGCGGGTACACCCATTTCTGTACTCTTTCAACTATTTGATCACGTTCATCAGACAAACGATGTCTCGGTAAGTGAGCAATTCTCAATTATTAACACAACGCATTTTAACCGTTGAGAAATTCCAAATCACTTGCAGGTCGGTCGTCAGTCTAAAGGTAAAGCCAAATTGTCAAGAATCCACAAAATCGCAAAAATAGTATTAGAATCCCACCCCTGTTAAACACAAACAATGGAATTAATTGACAATGACATCAAATGACATGACAATTCGACACTGACGTTCCATTTTTACGTTCCATGTTTTCATTACTGTTAAAATAATTTATATTATTTTTACGGACTGTTTATAACAGTATTTATGTTTCGTTTTATACGTTATTGGTTTATTTAACAAGATGTTAGTAAAATAAAAAGGAAATCTGCCAAGCGAAAACGTACTTAAGTATTTTAAGAGGGTAAATCAGTAGTGTAGATTGGAATGTATCAATGTAATTCGTAAAAAACATTGCGTTCGGAAACTGCACGATACTTATTTTTTAATAAACTAAAATCATTAATAACTTTTAATTCCCATTCTCTAGTAACTCAATATTTTTTATATAGAACTCTTATAAACTTGTTACTATAATTAGTATAAACTAGTCCGAGCACGGTGCTCCGTTAATTTTTAAATTACGTGGGTCCAGCCTCGCCATCCTCCTTTAATTTTTAGGAGAGCTTCCTGCAGATGCTGTTGTGACGGCAGAATTAATTAACACAATGGATAAATTATTTGACAGTGTCAACAGTGATTGTTCTGATTTACGTAGAGGAAAGCTTTATGCCACTAATTTACGATCAACCAGTCCACACCTACAACTATACAAGGAAGTGATATTTTTTTTCAAAAATATGAATTATATCGGTAGTGCACGTACACCACCATCAACAGAAGGGTGGATATGGACAATCAATGGGATACTTCGATTGTGGACAAAATTATCATCAACACACAATATAAAAAGCCTATCTACACGTAGGCTGCAGCAAGATCCTTTGGAAAATCTTTTTGGGTGCATTAGGGGTAATTGCGGGTCAAATATTAACCCAACCTGTGGGCAATTTGTGGCAGGTATAAAAACTGCCATTATATCTAATTTAGCCCACATTGGAACAGGGGCAACTGTGAAACAGACAGTAATGAAGTTATATTGAATAGCTTCAATTCATTTTTGTCTGGGTCACAACCTGTATGCATAGGCACAGTGCCTAGAAATGAATCAGACATTATTCAATTACCCTATGACATGGAAGATCTAGTAAACGAAGACAGTGCAGAGATACAGGCATGTGCATATGTGTGCGGGTTTCTACTTAAACGCTTTAAAATTACTTGTGATGATTGTAAACCTTTGTTTGTGTCAGAAAATGTTGATAGCCATCATCAGTTTGTAGAGTGTAGGGAGTACTCCGAAGTAAAAAAATCATTGTTATATGCCACTAAAGAAATGGTTACATGCGTTGAATGTTGCGCCACAGTCATTAATCAAAGCTTAAAAGAAAGAAGTCATGTTACTGATCTCAAGAGAGACATTTTAGAAAATGTAAAGAATGTTGTCAATTTTAATTTCCTTGATAATTGTGCTAATCACAAAGAACAAAATATTTGTAATATAATTGAAAATGTTTTTATTATATGTGTTAAAAGATTCTGCATTTTGAAAAATAGATTGTTCGCTGAGGAAGCATCAGCTGCAGCATTAAAACGCAAGATGAAAATTATTTTACATAGATAAAAAGATGTTCAGCTCTCGACTTTGTTATAATATTATATCATAAGGTGCCAGGTGCCCACATAATACCTGGTCCAACTTTTACAGATAATTCAGACCACCTTAAACTCCAAAATTTAAAAAAAGAAATGCTATTCCATTCAAAATTATAATTCTACATATTTGAAATATGAATTTATAAATATAGTAGGTATAATATAGTATAGATAAAGTGTTATGAATTATCTGTGAAATGATTTGTCAGTTGTTTTGTTAAGACATAATGTATCGTTGCCCTATTCTATTTACTCTTATGGGGTATCCTAAAGGGCAGCCCGCGACGTTCAAATATTCTTACGCAGATAGCAGCTCAGTATCAGGTAGTAATGTAAAAAAAAAAATCGCGACAATATCAAATATGCATTAACAGAATAACAATAATGAAAGACATCAACAACTCTCCAAGTTAGCTAAAGTTAAGCTAAAGCTCTTAAGCGTCATATTTTTATTAATTATGCACATTGGAGCCTTTGATTATATATAATGTCTAGATGGAGCGGCAAGTGCACGCAAACGTGTCAATAAGTGTTAGCCAACTATTGGCTGACAAGTGCTTATATAATCAAAGCCCAAATGCGTAATAATAATAATAAATGATTAATATATGTATAATAATATTAATTTATGTATAATTATATACATAATTGCTTATATAATCATTATTTACGCACATAGAGACGTAGATGCACAGTGTAAAACGACGCCTGCACGCACACATACTTGAAATTGTTGACTCGTCTTCTTTGTTATGATTGTAGGGCGACGCTCCATCTAGACATTATATAATCAAAGATTGGAGCCATGTTGACGATTTCAATTCCTAAACATAATTTGTAACTCCAGCTTTTAGGTTATTTTATTACCATACAACTAGATACTGGGCTGAAAATGGCAAAAAACCTAAGAATACCTATTTGAATTTTGCTGGCTATCCTAGCGCTTTCACGGTTATTAGATGTAGGTATGTACGGATAAGTTCATAATATAATAAAAATAAATTGAGAACAGTAACATGACGTACCTACATAACTGACATGAATATTGGTTTAAAAGAGCAAGAAATATCTCACGTCGTGGAACAAATCTTTGAAACTGTTTTATGTTTGTAAATGTACTCTACCACATAGCTTCACGACTCACTGTATAATAATATATGATAAACCTACATTTTTTTTACTGTTCTTATCGTAAATGACTAAATATTTTTTTTATTTGTCATGAACACAAAATTGTACTGAACATTGTAATGAAACTTGAAATAAATAAGGAACTGTTAACATTATTTATCGTTTTATTTTGCCATATTAACTCTGTAGGTTTTTAGTAGGTACATTCTCTTGTAAGAAACTCAAAATTTGAGTTGTCTTACAAGAGAATGTACCTACTAAAAAACATTTTTTTTTAATATCCTGGATACTATTCAAACGTTTGAATTTTCCGCCAAACGATTTGATTTTCTCGGGGAGCATATAGATGGCGCTGGCACTAATCGTTCTACTAAATATTGTAAGGAGTTCGCATTCTTCTCCGTTAGGAGTATATATGTTCTGTGCGCGTGCGACTGTAGTAGCAACAGGACGTGTTTTTGTTAATCAATTTTGATTTCGTGCGGAAATATGGCGAGGAGCCTGGACGAAAACAATTGATCTTTTCAAGGATTTGTCACAAAGAGTATTTTAACCGCGACATGAGGCAGGAGGCCTATAAAATGCACGGAACAGATAAATAGAGTTGGAAAGGCCCTCGCTTCAATTTTGTTTTAAAACCAGTGTCGCCGTTTGACTCCCACTATTTTAATTTCTACACATACGCAAACCTATGTCTACAAATATTTTGCACACTACCAAATCACACACACATAAATCTCAGACCAGCTATTCGTTTGCACACTAGCCCAAGTTCGCGTAGGCACTGGACACTCAAACACGCAAAAAAGGAATAAAATTTAACATTTACGCTAGTGCTTGATAAAGCCGATATTTTTTTATCGATAACCGTTGTGTATTTTTTTTAATGGAATCTGATGAATGTATGTGGAAAAACGAAACATGGAATAAAAAATAAAAAAAAATATTTTACGTCTATTAATTACATACAAACAATCACCAACCAATCAACGAAGTTTCAGGCGAGCAAAGTAGATAAATCTTTCATAGGTTTCTGTTTAAAATGTTACAATAAAACACCTTCCCACACTTTTCAACTACTTAAATGAGACAAAACTTAAGTCTTATACTTACGTATAAAACGCACACTATACGGTTCTGTTCGGTTCATAAAGTAATTCAGCATTTCTAATTATTTTTGGTGCTGCTGAAGATGTAGATCTATTGCATTGTAAAAACTGAATGCATATATAATAGGGTATTTTACTCTATACGAGAAAACATCTATAAATATGTTATTGAGACAGTTTAGGCACAAAGCAGTCGGAAAATGTAAGTTTTAGTTCATAAAATAACAAAACCAATTTTTAAATTCAATTCAAGTTTTCAATATGTCTTACTAAAAATATACTATCATTAACTAAATATTGTATGATATTTTAAAAATAATCTTTGTCAAAGGTAAATGTAGTCGAAAATTATATCGATGATTTTATTTAATACACATGGTCACCTCACTATCCATAGACAAGGCCGGCCAATCACGGCAAACCATGTAATCTCCATGGTTGAAGTGTAGAGGACGCAATGCATGCAGTACATTGCAAGCGGACTCGGTCATTGCGAAGATTAAGTTAGTACACATAGGACAATGTATGTTTTTTTGTAATATAATGCAATAATGTTGTCTATATTTGGAATTTCATAGTCATCATTACATTTTTATGTTTTTTTACAAATAATATTGTAATTAAATGTTATTTTCCACTTACCGATGGAAAGATGTATACCTACCTCCTCGCTCTATACTTGTAGTCTGACTTTTGGTCTTGCAAGTTATAATTGCACAAGAAGGCATTTTAATGCTGAGATCGGTTCTCCGAAGTTGTCCGAAGCACACTAAACGCGGTGTTACGAATAAATCGGTCGAGTTATGAGAGTCGAATCATAATTGTGGCGCGCTTGCCACGCCCACATTACCATTCCAACTCTATTTATCTGTTCCGTGATAAAATGCTATTACAAGTGTACAATGAAGAGGTCGGTAAAGACACTACGATGGCCGACTTTATGAGTGTTAGTGTAGGAGGCATCTTGTATCGACGAGCGCTTTGGTGCACGGTGCTGGTGGGTTGGGTAACGTACTAACTGGCAGGGACGTGTGTAGACTGTAGAGTAGCGGCCGATTTCATCCCCACCACCACTCTCCCGATATTGCCTCTGATTTTAGGGCCGTGTGTAGGCGCTTTAAACAAGCTTCCAACAGGGGTCACCTTGGCGGGAGGCTTGTGGACCCCACGATCCCACGGTTGGTGTTTGCGTCCACACTGGTTTACAACATTACAACAAGGCTCCCAGCTCCCACCTCAGTGTGTTGTCGACTCTTTGTTTGGAAGCACGTTTTGCGATATTGCTCCTTACCTATCTAAACTTCAAAAAGTTAGCACAACTTGTGTGCGCAAGTGAAGAGAAAAAAACTTTAGTTTCGAAAGTCTGTGGCTTACTTCTGTTCGTTGTTTTGTAAGTATTGCCACCATGGACTTATAATAAGTCCATGATTGCCACCGACTTCCGAAACTAAAGTGTGTGCTTAAGTGTGTGCTTAAGTTATTTGTCACTTTTTAGTTTTTTTTTTGAAGGCGGTTCTCTTTTTTCAAAAAAGTTTTTATTTTACACTTTTTAATGCCTCCTTGTCACCCAAATCCATGAAGGAACGGCAACACAGTTAAAATAGAGATTGAAAGTCCTCCAAAGATGGAAAGATGGAAAAATCGAAAACGTCTTCTCGGTTTTTGTTGTTTTTTTTTCAAAAAGCGCAGAATAAATTTCTGTTTGTTGTATACTAAAACCTTCTCCAAAATGTAACAAACACTTTTCTGAAAACCGCATCAAAATCGGTTCAGCCAAACGGGAGATAATTGTGGAATTCAATTTAGTGTAGTGTGATCACTAGCTAACAACTTAGGTTCCTAAATTGGTTTCCTACAAATTGTATACTGTAATAAACACACGTCTTCTACTCGGTTAACACTAGAGTACACGCGTGGCCTACTATAGTAGACCACGGTAACATTTTTACTCATAACTTAGCAGTTTTGTATGTTAGAGCGATGTGGTTCCAGGTAAGCCTGCTCTATTAAATTTGTCAACAGGTCAGTACCGCATGTGACCTTGTCGCAAACACATATTTCTGTAATTTGGTGCCAAAGCCGCGGGCCTACCATAGTAGTCCGCCCGTGTATTGGTGTATCAAATTTTGGTAAGCCATTTTTATCGTATTTCAAGTGTATAAGGTATATATTTAATGATATTTACTTTTACCATAATCGCACTTATGTTTATTTTGTATTCTAATATAAAATGTACTAAATCAAGTTCGTAATTTGACTACTTTTGTGCAAATATTTATTTATCTAATAATGGGTAGGTACTGGACAAGTGGAGAGGTGGCTTATAATGAGATGATGATGCAATTGAGAGTGAAGAAGAGAACTAGCGCCGGATTTTCAAGCCCTGTGCGTGAGGCAGAAACCAGTGAAATCGAAATTGGATTGAAAGCTTCGAAATCAAGACTTATATTTTCAGTATTCAGAAGGACGACTTTTGTGTCACTGTCCCAAAAAAAAAATAAGTCAACTTACTTTTTGCATTGCATAACGATGCAACCATTGATCCCGATACACATAAGGATCGCAAGCCTGAAATAATTACTTTTTACAACCGTACTAAGTGTGGTGACGTATTCATAGAGATAAGATGTGTAAATAATACAGTGTCCTAAGAATACGCTGCCGATGGCCATTTACAATTTTTCTCAATTTGATGAACATTGTTGCAATTACCGATCTCGTAAATAGAGATGCTCTTGAAGAAGTACAGCATGATATCACACCAAAGTTGAGACGAGTTGGTCGATGCGCAAATTGTAAAAAAGCTCGATATTGATCAACGAAAAAGTGGTGCAAGACTTGCAACTAATGAATTTGCCCTGATTACCAGGCTGTGGTGTGTACTGAATATTATGAAAACGGTTTATTTTTCTAATTAACATTAGTTTACAAAAATAATGTAAGACATTGATCTCAGAACTGAAAATTTCGTTGTTTTTTTCTATTAGATAAGTAAATTGTTAGTAATTCAAAGTTCCTACTTGTTACATAAAAAAATAAGTTCATTCTGAAAACCTTAATAAACTAATATATTATTTTGATTATTAGTTTCATTTTAATATAACCAAAAAAACATTTATCGACATTTCAAAAAGGCCTACTATAGTAGGCCACGCGTATACTCAAGTAAAAAAAAAGGGGCGCGTGTGCTGTAGTGTTAAACTCGGTTTTATATTTAAATATGTGGTTCCGAGTTCGCATCGACATTTTCACTGTGACGTCACCGCGCTCAGGTCCCAATTATCGCGCACGGGTAGTAGCAAATATAAATACTTATTATAATAATTCAATGGTACTAATAACAACCACTTTATTATGAACTAAAGCTATATTTCTAACCAATAAAACACTTTACACAGTGAAAAATAAAACCAAAATAATCCAGATAATGGTATGACTGAATACATAGGTATTGTAATTAATATTATTGCAGAACTAATCCAATTTTATTAGGTGTCATACTTGGACATCTCCAATTGTACAAATAGTATTGCAAATTCCCATCACCAATACCAAACTTCAAAGGCTCCAAAAATTCTTTATTCTCCATCAGATCCAATGCATTAAAAACATCAAAACCAGAATTTTTTGCAGTAATCAATCCATCAAGCATTAGCTCAGTCCACGGTGTTATAGTAGATACATTGTAAAATGAATATGCAGCTTTTAAAGTTTTGTGTACAGGATGGTACACTACTGTAGAAGGCAGAGTATAGTAGCTAACAAAATCAGTTATACTGCCATCAGAGGCTTCAACAACAAAGCTGTCAATTATGCCAGACTGAGGCATAAACCAATGCTTGAAATCCTCTTCTGAAAATGTTGGAGCTAAATCAAATTTTCCCAAATACTTATTTAATAATTTAACCACCTTTTCACTATCCTGAACTTCCATTTTGCGAAATCCAGCAGTCTTAGGTAAATCTGGAAGTTTAAATAATTTAAGTGTCCGTTGCATTGTCATGTTTCTAGACAAATGACTGAATTTAATATCAATCAGCTTTTTTGGGTTAAGGGACCTGTGCCAATAGCGGCAGGTAGCTATTGGTTTTGGCAAAACAATGCCTGCAGTATAAACACCTTGGAATATACCTGTCAGATTAACTCTACGAGTTATTTCCCTAATTAATACAGGTGCAACTCTCTTGGCACGAAGTTTTTTATGAACACATAAAAAGTTGATCTCAACAACTGTTTGCATGTGGTCATATATTCTTAACTGTGCTGGAATTGCAGATATAAACCCAACCAATCTACCAGACTTCACTACGCGAACACCACAATGCCATTCCATTCTCCAGCCAGGCGGCTGAAGGGCCCATTTGAGAAAATCAGTTTGATAGTCAAACCGAAACATACAGTCATCATCCTCAACATAGTTTTCATTAAGCAGTGTATACAATTCCTTTAATACTAAAGGTTCATTCAAATTCAAGGTGTCCCACTGAAATCCATCTGGCAAGGTGTAAGGCTCAGACCTTATGTCTTCAACAGATTTTGGAGGCTCTATAGGTTCATTTGACATAATTTTTTCATCCATTTTTGGCACAGGTTGGGTGGACCAAAATTGATATGACTTGTGCAGTGCTTCTTCAGTAGTTTTGGCTGGTTTTTGTTGAAGGTTTAATACTTCCATTGCCATTTTTAAATCTTTTAAAGATATGTTCTGATGAACATCACTAGAATTAGAACCACTGACTAGGCCATCGGGCACGGTTGGAATTCCGTGGTCGCCATCTCCACCACTACGCTTTTTCTTGTTTTTACTTTTCTTCTTCTGGTGCTTTTCCTCGTTTTCTCTATGATAATCACTAGACTGAGTTGCTTTAGCGTCTTCCATAATTACACACAAGTTATCAATATTGTTAAATCACCTATGTACCTACCTAATATTTCAAGAATAATGAGAGAATTTCAGTGAAATGAAACGAATGAATGAATACTAAACTAACGCAAATTCGCTATTAAGGATGCCCGATCTGGATATAAAATTAACCGATTTTTTTATTCGATTCAACGGGATGCGATCTTCGCCCAGATCGATTCGTATGCCTTTAAGATCGTAAATAAAAAAGTCGTATCAACCACAACCGAAACGTACCATTCGACTATTACAACAAAGTATGATTATTTATTTATTTATTTATTAACACTTTAAGCACAATGTACAGAGGCGGACTTAATGCCATAGGCATTTTCTACCAGTCAACCTTTGGGTTATGCAGAGACAAGCAGTGTTAGGAATAACAGAAAAAATAATTAAATTAAGACTAAGCTAAACTACAAGGATATAAAAATAAAATACTATAAATATATAATATAAATATAACATCAGACTACGTAAATAGATATTTACACGGATATTAAAAAGAAAAGAAAAGACAAACAATGGAGAAAACATTACCGTAGTGATGAAACTGCCAACTTCTTGTGAATGTAGTCTCGAACTTTAATTTTGAACGCTAAGCGATTGGTACTGGCTACTTAATGATTGAGATTAGTTTCCAGTTACATCAATCAAATATTAAAAGCGGTAATGTATAAAATATGAAGGTAGATAATATCGTGATAATTTTTTATTTTATTGTTGCGTATCATACAGTTGTTGCAATATTGGTCCCCTGAACACCTGTTTTCTCTTAGCTGGAAATACTTTGACTTGGAATCTGTAACGTAAAACATGTTGTATACTTTTCAAAAATAGTAATTTAGAGATACTCACTGCATAACCTATTACAGCTTTCTGAATATGTTTTTGTTTTAGTTTTAGTATTTGAGGGATTTGATGCCACGTCCGTGGTACACTTAGCATTCGATTTTGTAGTATATTATGGTAAAATAAACAATTTTACATGAATACTGTGTTTCCATTATTTTTATATAATCACCATACGATCTCTAGTAAAGTCGTGAACGAATGAGATCGATTCAATGCAATGCGATTAAAATCGTGAATCGATTCCCGAGTTATCGATCCATTACAATCCAAAAAATCGATTCAAAGTAATAAATCGGGCATCCTTAATTGTGAATGAATGTGGCTGGCTGTAGCTTAGCAATTCCATTCCAATTTTTTTTTACTGGGTGGAGTGACTGACTGACTGAGGCTGTGTCTTTTAAGGGCGTTTAAATGCCGCGCGCACGTAACATGATCCTATGCGAGCCGCGCTTGGAGCATTTATACCCAGAGGAACTATAGCTGGACGAACCCCTCTCTTTGACCATGCGACCATTTTCGTTATATAAAACTAGTTCATTCGTTGACCGCCGCTATTGTGTATCGTAATGTGTCGCATGTTTTAGAATCGTTATAATTATTTTCTCATAAAGGTTATGGCTAATAAAAAATAACTGTTCGTTTCGTTTGCGAGGTTTACAGATTTTTTTTTTGTGCTTTATTAAAGACTGGGCTTTGGCTTTGGTGGTCGCCACTGTTGATTCTGGCTTTCGGAATTTGCAGTGATTTGGGAATAGTGTCGCGGGATTGTCCCAAAAAAAAGCTTTTTACAAAAAAGACAACCGCCTTCAAAAAGTGAAAAACAATTTTAGCACAGAACACACATTGACTTTAGTTTCGAAATTCAGTGGCTTTGTTCTGTTTGTTGTTTTGTATTGCCACCGACTTCCGAAACTAAAGTCAATGTGTGTTCTGTGCTAAAATTGTTTTTCACTTTTTGAAGGCGGTTGTCTTTTTTGTAAAAAGCTTTTTATTTTCCGCTTTTCAGTACCTCCTTCTCATCCAAATCTATTAAGAAGAGATTGAAAGTTAACTACTACAAAGAATGCTGAAACTAAAACGTCGTCTATGTAAATTTTTTAAGTATTTGTTGATTTTTCAAAAAGTGCTGATTCAAATTCGATAAAATTCATATGGGAACACCCCTGAAGCATACCCTATCGATAAAAAAAAAGAATTTTCAAAATCGGTAACAAATCGCGCACATACTTAATGCAAGACTTATACGGTTTTCTCATGGATGCCATTGTCAGAACTGGACCATAGTACTTCCCGTGTGATCCCATTTTAATGGGACCACACGGGAAGTACTATGGTCCAGTTACCAGTACTAGCTTCCAAATAAAAAAAGAATCATCAAAATCGGTTCACCCAGTCCCAAGAAATCAGGTAAAAACATAAAAAAAAACAGTCGAATTGATAACCTCCTCCTTTTTTGACGTCGGTTGAAAAACTACAAATTTTCTGGAACATTTGTTACTGTTTTAATAAAATGTTACCTACCTAAGTATAAATCATCAGATCGTTCATCCGTATGCGAATACATTATGTAGTTAAATTTTATATTAGACAATAGGGTATTTTACTCTATACGAGAAAAAATCTATAAATATGTTATTGAGACAGTTTAGGCATAAAACAGTCGGAAAATGTAAGTTTTAATTCATAAAATAACAAAACAAATTTTTAAATTCCATTTAAAGTTTTCAGTATGTTTAATCTGTTATCAAACACCATGAAATAGTAGCGGCCATGTTATTACGCCGTACGGCTGTGTAAACAAAAAATTGTCAATTGTCAGTCAACCGATTTGCGTAATACAGGCTTTGTACTTTTATTATTTTCGTAACCAACATATTTTTTTCATTATTACACCTATTACAAAATATGCTTTTAATTATTTTTAAATGATAAACAATTGTCATATTTAATATGAGCTCATTTGATACAAAACGAACTGACGTAATTTACGCTGTGCAATATTGGGTCCAGTAAGAGGCGTTTTCGTAAAAGTACGCGCGAAATTTGAAAATTTAAAATTTAGATGCATTTTTATGGCACTTATCGATTGAATACAAATTTTGTGTTTTTTTTGGTGGCATATTAGCACTACAGAATTTCATTGAGACACTTTTAAAAAATGGGTGTAATACCCTATTAAGAACATCCAAAAATTAAGTGTCACGCAAATATTTAGCAGTGCAATATATCGTCGCCTTAGTGCTTATTTGTCGTATCCATGAAGATATAGGTATAAATACAGCCAACACTAAGAACAAAAGTTTGAAACCAACTGTGGGCTGATGCTCTCTTTCTGAAAGCATACATAAGAATGAGACAGTGATATGTGTTTTCTTTATCTTATGTATGCATTCAGAAAGAGAGCGTCTGCCCACAGTTGGCTTCACTTAGGTATTTAGAGTGTTGCCTCCAATTTTATCTATAAGCTTCTTGGTCGTATCTACCAATTGTTAAATTTGAAAGGAGAAACGTTTTTTTGCTCTATTGTTTTCAAAAACCCATAGTTTCTAGAATAGGGTATTTTACTCTATACGAGAAAAAATATATATATATATGTTATTGAGACAGTTTAGGCATAAAGCAATCGGAAAATATAAGTTTTAGTTCATAAAATAACAACACAAATTTTTAAACTCAATTCAAAGTTTTCAGAATTTTTAATCTGTTATATAACATCGTGAAATAGTAGCGGCCATTTTATTACGCCGTACGGCTGTGTAAACAAAAAATTGTCAACTGTCAGTCAACCGATTGGCGTAATTTTTTTAACCAACGTAATTTTTTAATTATTACATCTATTACAAAATATGCTATTATTTATTTTTAAATGATATACAATTATCATATTTAATATGAGCTCATTTGATACTAAACGAACTGACATCATTTACGCTGAGCAACATGGCGTCCGGTAAGAGGCGTTTTCGTCAATCAACGCGCGAAATTTGAAAATTTAAAATGTAGATGCATTTTTATGGCACTTACCGATTGAATATAAATTTTGTGTTTTTTTTTGGTGGCATATTAACACTACAGAATTTCATTGAGACACTTTTCAAAAATGGGTGTAATACCCTGTTGAATGTCTTTCTGAATACATGTGTTACCTATGAATTGGTTGTTATAATTTTAATCTACCGATGGTCATTACTTTTACCTTATTTTACAGTTTTTGTGTAGAGATAGGACAAACATGTACAAATACTATTACGATTGTGGACTTAGGACATTACAGCATTCGAGATAAGACAAAGTGACTGTTTCATTTTTGCGTGCTTGTTTGTTCTATGTTACAAAATGTAATATACAGGATGGTGTACAGTTTACCGTTATATTCATAAAAAACAAACAGTTGATAAACCTATTTTAGTTAAAAATGTTTTTAGCAATTTCTTTCGAATTATGATTTGAGTTTGAAAGACCAAAACAAAACATTAAGTAATTGAGCTTTTGTTTTTTTTTAAATGAATAATACGGAAATGTCCTGAAATGAAATGTCCTGAGCACACGAAGCTTGCTTCCTGTGTCTTAGGCCTTAATTTACACTGACTAGCATAAAGCTCTGAGATTATGCTAATGGTGCTATGGGGGATGCTAAATATGGGATGATAACTAACTAGCGACTCCATTCTTAAAACAAATATTTTCTAAAAGATAGTCTGTATTAGAAATCAGTCCCTGATGTCGGTAAACTTAGTAAATACTATTTTTTAATACGTACGTATTTATTTCCGCTTAAAGCTTGTAAATACGTATACGGGTAAGCGACCGCACTCTTGCTAGCTTAGCTAGCTTGGAGGTCAAGTAGTAATAAGTATAGCGGCTTCGTCTCGTTCCATTTACTTTTATATTATGTTCTAGATATAATTTGGCATTAAGTTAAAAACATAAAAAGCACAAAAACTCAACAATTTAAACAATTTTAGAAAAGTTTTCGGGATCGACGATACGTTTCTCGTAATATCTACAGCCACAGTGTCAAATCAAACAAAATGGCGGACATGGCGTCGTAGACTGTGATTGGTCGATTGAGTGGACAACGAACACTCAAGCACTCAAAGTCTCTTGCGATGTAGGATGTTAAACAAAAACTGGACATATAACAAACAAGCACAAAATTTTCATTACGGTGTCGTGTCACAAATGAAATTAAAATTCGTTTTTTGTAGTTTTAGAAGAAAAAAGTTTCAAATATTCTTTGATCAACAGGACCGAAATTAAATTCTTAACAATACAGCATTTAAAGTTAATTTTCGACAAATTTGATCGATAAATAAAACAAACAAGCACTGAGGCGACGATATGTAAAAATATTTTTATGAATAAATAATTACAATAGTTTATAATTACAATTATTTTAAATGCATATGAATAAATGATTACTGTTACGGACGCCGACCTAAACTGTAATAGACGCTAACTGTAAATAATAAAATCATATTATAAACATGTTTGAATAAGAATAAGATGTAGCGTTAAGTTTGATAGGTTTAGTGTAAGCATTATAGGTACAAACCATGTTGTATTATATAATTAAGTAGGATAGATAAATAGGTAATAATAATAATTACGAATTGTACATAGTTTCAAGGCCATTTGGGCGCAAAGTGAGCGATCGAGTGGTCGGTCGAGATTTTCATTGTTTACCCCCGCCACTACTTGCACCCAGGTAGCCGTCCATATAAAAGGGCACTAGGCCCGCTTGAATTCAGATCGAAAATAGCAACTGACTGATACTGAGCTAAGAAGAATAAATGGGAAAATAATCAAGCCTGAAGAATTGTTTTATTTTCAAAATATATACAGTCCACACTGAACAGTTTAGTCCTTCCGAAGCCGGATAGAAGAACGAAGATCCTGCGGCAACCTGGCCTACTGAACTCCAGACTAAGTACGAAGCTCTGAAGAACGAACACGGCCATCAAGCAAGACTTGTTTCGACCTGAACGACTCACCGAACCGAGCCGACGGGTTTCAACAGGGATATCAAGCCAAGGGGATTATTCTATTCACCGTGCCGAAGAAATACCGATTAAAAGAGGTACCAACCTGAACGCGCCGTCGAACACAGCAAACTGAACGTGCTGTCCGGTGCGCGTTGAACGCTGCAAACTGAACGTGCGGCCTGGTACGCGACGACACGAACACGCATAAGAAGATGGTTGTCACTCGAAGCCAAGGGGACGTAGCGGAGATTGAGGAACAGCGACGTATCCAAGAACAAGAGGCGCGGCGTGCCCAGGAACAAGAGATGCGCCGCAGGGAAACTGAACAAATCGAACGCGAAAGAACACGAAGATTCTCACTCGACCCACCGGCGTCGCCATTTTCAAAGATAGCGGACACCAGTACGGCGGCGGGGCCTTCTGGACTTCAAGCAACGACGACCAATGTGACCCGACGAAGAATGGGATCACCGGCCAGGTCAATGCGATCGACAACGAGCGTCACAACTAGACTACGGATGGCGGAACTGGAAGCAGCCGAGAAGTTGGCAGCCATTCAAAGAAAAGAGTTGGAACTGGAACAAGAGTTGATCAAGAAGAGGCTGGCAGTTGAAGTGTCAGTGATTAACGACGAAGAAAGCGTACACGATGATCAAGAACCTGGCCCTCCCCGTGAAGAACCCCATCGAAAGGTGGACGAGTGGTTGAGAACCAACCCCCTCAACCCACGGGGGGAGGAGGGGCCCAGGGAAGAACCGAAGCAAATACGATTCGAAGCATCGGGGGCGAGATCGCCAACCCCGACACGAGCAAGAAACAGCATCGAACATTTGGCGGCAACCCTCGAGAAGATGGCCAGACCCAGACCCAGGCATATCGACTTACCTACGTTTTCCGGCGCAGCCAACGAGTGGCTGCCATTCAAGGCAGCGGTACGAGACACAACAAGCATGTACCAGATCTCAGCGGCCGAGAACATACAAAGACTGAGAAGCTGCCTCAAAGGGGAAGCAAGGGACGCCGTGGCCGCTCTTCTACACACAGCCACCGAACCTGATGTGATTATGAAGACTCTGGAGCAATGTTTTGGAAGACCAGAAGTCATCATTGATCGGGCGCTGGAAGATCTGAAGAAGCTGCCGAAGCCGGGTACGTCAGCAACAGAGCTTAATAGCTTCGCTATCAAACTACAGAACATCATCTGTGTCCTAAAAACCATCGATCGAAGGGGATACCTATTCAATCCATTGATGACACGAGAAGTACTAGACAAGCTCAGCCCGCATCTACGATCCCGCTGGTGTGACTACGCATATGAACACGAAGGGACGGCAGACCCAGAAATCGTCGTGATGTCACGGTTTCTGATGAGAGAAGCTGACCGGGCGCTGAGATACACATACGCCCCGGCCACAGGCGCTGCAACTACGAAGAAAGAAACCCGACCCGCCGTGATACTAAAGAAAAAGGCGAGCGTTTTCACTACGACCGGGGGAGCGGAGGAAGAAATTGAAAAATGCCCCAAGTGTGGACAAGCCCACGCACTACCACAGTGCCCAAAATACAAGGCACTCGCCGTGAATGAACGATGGAGTTTCCTGAAAGAAAAGAAGATTTGCTTCAAATGCGCTCATAAACAACATAGGCGCATGAACTGTAAAGCAAAGCCGTGCGGCGTGAATCAATGCCGCCGCCCGCATCACGAGACTTTACATCAAGAACACGACGAGAAGACTGAAGTCGCGAAGGAAGCCGAACAACCTAAAGAGGAAGCAGTCCTGTCCGTGGCTGCCCGTCCGGCCGCCGGCCCGCGAACAGTCATGTTGAAGATGTGTCCTGTCATCGTGTCCGGACCACGGGGGGAGGTGTCGACCTACGCACTCCTAGACGAGGGTGCTACCATTACACTCGTGGACCAGGAGTTAGCATCCAGCATCGGGGCGGAGGGACCATCACAGACACTGCGCTTAAACGGTGTCAACATGTCGCAAGATGAAACAGAGAGCCAGCTTGTGACAATCAAGGTCAGGGGGGCCAAAGAAAAGGAAGCTTATAAGGTCAGAGCGAGGACCATGAAGAACTTTCAACTTTACCAGCAAGCCATCCCTGAAAACCTGCTAGAATATGAGCACCTGAAAGACCTACCTAGGAACGAGGTGTGCTACGAACGCGCGCGCCCCGGGCTCCTAGTAGGAACCGATCATTGGGAGTGCATCGTCTCCCGTGAACTACGAATCGGCGGCCCGAACGAGCCGGCCGCTTCAAGAACTCAATTAGGATGGGTGGTGCATGGAACCGCACCGCGCAGCACCATCATGCAAGAAGGCAAGGTGCTACATTTCTACGAGCCCGACCGATCATCGAACGTGAGCAACCAGGAGCTCCACAACTTGGTCGAGGCTCACTTCAAAATAGAAGCACTCAGCATCCACGGCAAGCCGCGAGTGAACGAAGCGGACCAACGCGCCATCAAGATCGTCGAGACAACAGCGAAGAGAATCAATGCAGGCTACGAGGTGGGCCTACCGTGGCGACAAGATAACATTATCATGCCACCAAGCTACAGCCAAGCACTCCGCCGTCTCAAGAAGATAGAACAGAAGATGGACGCCGATCCAGAGTTCGCTGAGGAATACTCCAGGCAGATCAACAACCTGCTTGAGAAAGGGTACGCGACACTGTGCGGCGTCTCGGAACAAACAAGTCCGGTCTGCTGGTACTTGCCACACTTTGCCGTGAAGAATCCTAACAAACCCGGCAAGTGTACGCTAGTATTCGACGCAGCCGCACGAAGCAACGGGGTGTGCCTCAACGACGCGCTGCTGGAAGGCCCGGACATGCTGCTGGCGCTACCTGGAATACTCTTCAGATTCCGGGAAAGAGCGATCGCGATAACGGCCGACATACAAGAGATGTTTCTCCGCATAAAAATAAGACCAGAAGATCAACCAGCCCAGCAGTTTCTATGGCGAGGCAACGAAAGAGAAGCGCCTCCTGCAAAATATAAAATGACGAGCATGATTTTCGGCGCAGCAAGCTCTCCGTTTATGTCCCACTACGTCCGGAACCTCAACGCGGACGTACATGGGCAAGAGTTCCCGCGAGCCCTAGAAGCGATCAAGGAAAACCATTACATGGATGACCTAGTAGCCAGCTACGATAACCCAGAAGAAGCACGAAAGGTGATAGAAGAAACAAGAGTGGTGCACGCGCACGCGGGGTTCACGCTACGAGGATGGAGCTCGAACGAACGAACAGTGCTACGAGACGTACCCACCGAACTACATGCCACCTCTCCCACGCAACTGGGGGGAGAACAGCCCGAGAGTAAAATACTCGGGCTATATTGGACCGCAGAACGAGATGAGTTGGGGTTCAACACGTCCATGAACAGAGTGCCAACCGAAGTACGAACCAGAGCCCGCGCACCGACCAAACGAGAAGCCCTTAGTGCAGTCATGTCCATCTATGACCCGTTAGGACTGCTGAGCCACTACACGATACGATCCAAGATAATACTACAAAGTTTATGGCGCCTCCAGACCGCATGGGACGAACAGATTCCAGCAGAAGAAAACGAGCTCTTTGCGTCCTGGCTCGCGCACCTGACCGGACTGGCTCAGCTACGATTGCCGCGATGTTACCTAACACAGAAGTATGAACGTGTCGATCTACACATATAATGCGACGCCAGCGAACAAGCCTACGCGACCGTGGCCTACTGGCGAATCATAAACAACGACGGATGTATCGGCGTGGTGTTGGTGGCCGCCAAGGCCAAGGTAGCACCGAGACGAGCACAGACAATACCGCGATTAGAACTCCAGGCGGCCGTCATCGGAGCAAGACTCGCCGACACTATAAAAAGGGAACATCGAGTCAAGATCAACCAAAGGACCTACTGGACCGACTCATCCACTGTAATACATTGGATACGTCACGACATGCGACGCTTCACACCGTTCGTCGCACACAGGCTGGGTGAGATCGCCGAGCTAACCCAGAAGGAAGAATGGTGATGGCTGCCCACGGAAGTGAATGTGGCCGACGACGCGACGAGGCTCACCGACACTCCACTGAGCACAGCGGACCGATGCGATGGTTCCAGGGGCCTAGCTTCTTACATCTGCCAGAAGAACAATGGCCCATGATGTCGACAACGGAAGAAGAAGACGAGGAGGAGGTCCTACACGTGACGCAAGAACCAGGACGAGATAGCTGGCTACCAGACCCGGCCCGCTTCTCGAAATATGAAGTCCTGGTGAGGGCCACTGCACGAGCGCTCGCCTTCATAGACATCTGCCGACGTAAGGCCGTGAGCATGGAGCATCGACACATCCAGCGCGCCGAGACAGAACTTATCCGACGCGCGCAAGAAGAAAGTTTTAAAGAAGAAATAGAGAAGATCAAGTCAGCTCGCCCCCTAACTAAGACGAGCAGGCTATACAGACTGGACCCTGTAATAGAAAACGGGCTCCTCAAAGTACGAGGACGGATCGAGGCTTCCTCGGCACCGACAGAGACAAAGCGACCCATCATCATGGACGGTCGACATGCGCTAACTAGACTGATAGTGCTACGTGAACACTGCGCTGCGGGCCACGCCAACAGGGAGCGCGTGACAAATGATCTACGGCAGCGCTATTGGATCATACATCTACGACCCACTGTGCGCACGATCGAGAGAGACTGCGCCTTCTGCAAGAAGTTGAAGGGGACACCACGGACGCCAGCCACGGGGGACCTGCCGCACGCCCGCCTCGACCCTTTCCACCGCCCGTTCACCAACTGTGGGGTGGATTATTTCGGCCCCATGACCGTTAAGGTGGGCCGTCGCCGAGAGAAAAGGTGGGGAGCGCTATTTACGTGCCTCACCTCCCGCGCTGTGCACATAGAGCTCGTCGCATCCCTATCGACAGACTCTGCGATCATGGCACTAAGAAGAATGGCTGCACGAAGGGGATGGCCGCGATTAATATATTCTGATAATGCGACCAACTTCCGCGGGGCTGATCAAGAGCTCCGCACCGCCTACACTGAATGGCTGCCTGCCCTGAAGGATGTGGGGCTACAACACAGAGTGGAATGGCGCTTTATACCTCCTGGCGCGCCCAATCAAGGCGGCGCGTGGGAGAGAATGGTGCGCTCCGTAAAAGCCGCCCTTAAAGTAACCCTACAAGAGAAGGCGCCTTCAGAAGAAGTACTCAGCACGCTCCTCGCCGAAGCTGAGTTCTGCATCAATGCACGACCTTTGACCCACGTCAGCGTGGACCCCAATGACCCTGAGGCCCTAACTCCCAACCACTTCTTATTGGGGTCTTCGAACGGCCTACCAGCAACGGGACCATGCGACGAAGCCGACCGACGAGCATGGCGAGCTAGCCAAGCGCTTGCCGACTGCTTCTGGCAGCGCTGGCTACGAGAATACCTGCCCACACTGGTACCCCGCGGCGAGCCGAAGAACGACGCGCGGCCGCTGCAAATAGGCGACGTGGTCGTCGTGGTCGACAGCACACTGCCCCGGAACACCTGGCCTATGGGGGTCGTCGAGCGCACGCATCCGGGAACCGACGGCAGCATTCGAGTCGTCGAGGTGCGGACCAGAACCGGCATCTTCCGACGCCCAGTGAGCAAGCTCGTCGTCCTGACGAAGAAAGAAGAGGCTGCGCAGGCTTCGCCGGGGGGAGAACTGTTACGGACGCCGACCTAAACTGTAATAGACGCTAACTGTAAATAATAAAATCATATTATAAACATGTTTGAATAAGAATAAGATGTAGCGTTAAGTTTGATAGGTTTAGTGTAAGCATTATAGGTACAAACCATGTTGTATTATATAATTAAGTAGGATAGATAAATAGGTAATAATAATAATTACGAATTGTACATAGTTTCAAGGCCATTTGGGCGCAAAGTGAGCGATCGAGTGGTCGGTCGAGATTTTCATTGTTTACCCCCGCCACTACTTGCACCCAGGTAGCCGTCCATATAAAAGGGCACTAGGCCCGCTTGAATTCAGATCGAAAATAGCAACTGACTGATACTGAGCTAAGAAGAATAAATGGGAAAATAATCAAGCCTGAAGAATTGTTTTATTTTCAAAATATATACAGTCCACACTGAACAATTACAGTGATTACATCTAGTAATAATCAAAATTGTTTAATTTCCCATTTGGTGACAACCCTAGCATTTTTGCATGTGACAGACAGCGTAATACCGCTACCGCGTTTACATTCAGCCCATTGCCGCGGCAACGAGCAGGGGCATGGGGAATAAACTGGGAAACGCGAGAATGTAAACAGGTAATTTCCATTGCCTTTGACGTTGCCGTTCGCATTGCCCGGCTATCCCTCATTTGGCGGTTTTTCTTGTGGACATCAAAGCGCGGCAATGTGTGTTTATAATAGTTTATATGTTTGTTTATTAGCTCTCTCGTTCAGTCGGAAACGAACGCGTGAAAGTGACTGACGTGTTGCAATTCATTTAATTACGAGCCTCCTTCATCATGCCATTGGAATAGAGTAATGAAAAAATCCGAAGTTTTTAGAACTTTATAAACCTATCGCAGAGCACAAATTGAAACATAAATATCCGCTTGGAAGCGGATTATTGTGAACTTTGAGAACGCTAATAAATGTGCTAAAATCAAAGTCTTATTTTATAGTTTATGATTTATTATATAATTTATAAATCATGTTATACGTCTTAATAGTCTTATTTTCATCTAATTACGATGAATTGCTATCATTCACCATCTCCTCTGACGACAACGCCTCTTTTGAATTCTATTTTTTCTAAATAATTAATTAAACTTCTACGGCAGAGCGCCGACGCTGCGACAATTTCCACGTTATCTATTGCCCAGAGTCGAATTGAAAATACATATGAAGCGGCAATTTAAACACTCATTTCCGTTCACGTTGCCACAGCAATATTAGGGGAAATATGTACAGCAGGGCAATCGGCAACGGAAATGGCTGAATGTAAACGCGGTATGACATACCTACACTGGCTGCGGCATCGCGCGACATCAAAGGCTTTGTGCTACTGTAGGAAATATTGTAATACTGTGACAATACGATACACAATGGCGGCGGTCAGAGAATGAACTAGTTTTATATAACGAGAACGGTCGAATGGTCAATGTACTTTGGCAGAGGGGTTCTCCCTGCTTGCTATTGTCCCTATAAGTACCTATGAATTCTCTAAGCTATCAAGTCAAGCTACGGACAATTAAGTCCATGAGTCAAGCCCATGAAGTTATAGGTATAAATGGAGCCAACACTTAGAACAAAAACTTGAAACCAACTGTGGGCTGATGCTCTCTTTCTGAATGCATACATAAGAACGAGACAGTGATATGTGTTTTCTTTATCTTATGTACGCATTCAGAAAGAGAGCGTCTGCCCACAGTTAGCTTCACTTAGGTATTTAGAGTGTTGCCTCCACTTTTATTTATAAGCTTCTTGGTCAAGCCCATATACCACAGACTACAATACTATTTAGTTTAGTCAAGCTGAAAATGTAATGTAAAGGACCTTACTCATTATCCTTCATGCTGTACGTCCCGCCAAGGTCATGCACGATGCAAAACGACCGTGAATAAGCTTGCTGTACGTCAATAATTATTATTAATTGTTTTTTTTCACGGTACTTTTGCATGGGGACCTTGGCGGGACGTACAGCAAGAAGGATGGTGAATAAGGCGTTTACTTTTAGATAACTTGTCTGTGGTGACCGAATTGGTGATTGGACTGATTGGTTGCCTTGCCTGGTTGGTGTCATTCATTGGTGGTTTAGTTATATTTTGTTCGGTTGGCAAATTTTTCATTACCCCAGAAAAAGAAAAGGCAGAAAAGAATTGCAATTATTTGCAAGATTTTTGTATTGAAATTAAATTTGATGAAGTTTGTTACTTCATTATAAATTAGCAGCAGTTTGGTAAGAATTATTTTTCATGTTTTATGGTAAATTGGAAATTATCGTGCTGTTTTTTATAGTATTTCAATGTTTTTTTTTTATCGTAGTGAAAGTGTGAATACTGTTTACAATTAAATATTCTTTTCTTTTGCTTACGCGTCACGAATTGTTTCCCACAAAATAGGCAAGATCGCTTGATGTCATTATTTAATTTTGCGGTACGTGTTAGATGCATAAATAACTGTGGGTTTGTTAAAACTAATAAACTGTCATCCATTCGTTAATAAAAGTAACCGGCGGTTACTTAGCGGCAGGTACAAAACAACACTGACCTATTCATGTTAATATTATGATTCTAATTCTATAAACTAACAGTAATTCATGTTTTGAATATTTTTTTGTTTAAAAAATTGCGTTAAAATATCGTCCAACTATTTATTTTTACTAAAAACTATCATGCTATCTAACACATCGCTCATTTGGAGCGACAGTGACACAAGTGCAAATTTGTAAATTTCACACTACGCCAGTTTTAAGATTTTTTCGTAACACTAGTGAAGATTTTGACATTTTCTTACAGCTAATTACTATCTCTATATTTTATTTTAGTAGTTTGAACCCTGGACTTTAAAATAGACTCTTGTCTTTTTTATTACCCAATGCATATCAATGTGAAAAAAAAACATTTTCATTTTAAGACTTACAGTTGTGTCGTTGTTACCCTAGGAAAAGAAAGTTTGAGTAGATATGACCTTTGTTGTATCTTATAAAATGAAACCAATTTCGATTAATCTAAACAATTTGTTTTATTTCAATAAAAATTAACAATGTGAGGCAGTGGTGACATAGATATACACTTAATAGGAACCATTTAATACTTAATCTAAAAAAGATAGCATAAAAAATTAGTTTTTTATCCGTTGTATGATACGTCATTGTATCCACAAAACTGTTTTCACTTCAAGTTAATAGTGTCATAAAGTACAATTGCGTCTTTGTAGCTCCGATACTTTAAAGCAAAATTTGTCATATTTACCATAACGGCGATGTAGCTCCCTGACATGTGCACACTTTACGGGGCGCCCGGCGCAACTGACTGTTCGGCCGTTGTCGCCCGGTATCCGCGCGCCAAAATGGAATATTTCAACAACGTCTTTTCGCGCCTTAGCGGGCGTTTTTTGAACTAACAAATGTGACATTTTCACTCCTAACGTAGATTATTATGCAGATATTTTTGGTGTAATTAGGTCAATTTCGCATTTTTTTGCAGTTGTGTCACTGTCGCTCCAAATGAGCGACATATAAAAAAAATTGTCGTGCCTGATTTCCTTGCTTTTGCGCCAAGTGGACCCCATGACTAAAGGTATGGTGAAGGATGGGATTATAGAGCCTTCATCTTGTCCCCGTAGTGGTGTTCCCCTGTGGTCCTGGTGATAAAAGAAGTATGTCAGCATGCGATTTTGTGTAGACAATCGTCGACTGAATGACGTCACAAAGAAGGACAGCTATCAGGCATTATGAGTTTTACTATGTTACACCTATAAAGTGGCTTCTGGCCAGTAGTAATAGACCCTAGAGACAAGAAGGAAAACGCATCCTATAGGAAAGGGACTATGGCAATTTAAAGTTATGCCATTTGGATTGTGCAATGCTCCTGCAACCTTCAAAAGGCTAATGGAGCTAGTACTCACCAAATTAATTGGATATGCCTGGCTTGTCTATTTAGATGACATTATCATAGTGGGCTGCACATTCGAAGACCAACTTGAAAACCTGGAATGTGTGCTATCACAAATCTGAGGAGGCAATAATAAGTCCAAAGAAGTGCTCATATTTTAGGCAGCAAGTAAGCTTTTTGGGACTTGTGGTTTCGGTAGAAAAGGTGCAAACTGATCCAGAGACGATCAGATCTGAGCATTTTTGGGTTTGTACTTGTACTATTGACGGTTTGCTAAGAGTTTTGCTAATATTGCCAATAGTAGGGGAGTCCCAGAGGCTGAATAAGGTTAAATGATGTATGCTCCTTTCACGGGTGGGGGAAGTGAGTACGGGTTTTCATAAATGTAATAAAAAACAGTCACACAGAAATACTCGAGCGCATCGCACATTAATAGTGTAATTAATCTGCCGGTTTGCATGGTGGGAGTGGCCATACGAAGGGGTAGAAAATAGGAAAAATAATAATATTTGAGCGAGTCAGATATTGAGCATGGATGTTAATGTACCCTCAAGTAGCTCCTATTTATTTATAAGGCTGACGATTTGGACGCAACCAAAATCATAGCCGATTTTGCGAACGCTATTTCGCGACCAAAAACATGTCGGTTAGTGGATGCTCATAGAACCAGAACCACTTCATACCACCCACAATGTCATGGAAGGAAAAATTTAATTAGACGTTGGGAAGCTATCTGGTGAAAGTTGTAGCAAGCAGACAAAAAGATTAGGACAAGCACATCTGTCAAACCGAAGTGCAGTTCACGAGAGTTCGACTGTGACGCCAGCCTTCACGAACTTTGGAAGGGAGTTAAGGTTACCAGCAGATTTAATTACCGGCGTCCTCCCTGATACCCCACGCAGTATAACTGATTTTTCATGTGACCTGCGCAATAAAATGAATGACGTATACGAGCATGTCAGATAGTCGGGCCAACAGATGTCTAAGAGAATGAAGACGCGTTATGACCAGAAGATGAACAATACTTTGGTTTTGAAGAAGGTTCGTTAGTATGACTGCATAAATTTGTGCAAATGCAAGTTTCAATTTATACTGATTGTTGTATTTTACCAATGAATGTAGCAAAATTATTGTTTTTGCTATATTTTGACAAATCATATATAGATGAAAACCTTAGAGTTAATTAATAGTATCTTAATAATATTGTCCAACTAGATCAGTCTTTTGACCCATATTGCGCGGAATTGCGCCATCCTTATGGGCGTTAAGTAATTCCAATAACTGAAACAATCCAGTAAGCCAAGAGTTGCTATTGGTTGGTTAAAAGTGCCCATTACCTACACGCCGCTACGCAACTTGCGCGGCTGACCGCAGAAGGGCTCTCTCATTCCTTGGATTCATGTACTTTGTTTGTGTCTCATTCTAACAGTATTTTTTTTACGTCACTTAGCTCACGTAGCTCAACGCTATCCACGCCATGCACGCGGTACACGGATGCGTATGTTTTGCCTGATCTAATCATAAGGATCAAATGTCAAAACACTCTAGTCTAAAAGGTCATGGTATATAGTGCAACAGTTACACAACATGTTGTAATAAGAATGTCGAAAGCACTGTACAATAAAGACGAGTCGGGGTGCCCCAACTCCCGAGCTCGCTTCGCCCGCTCTTGCATCCCACGTTCTCCTAGTAACATGACTTTCTTTTTTGTCAGTTCAAGGTACTATCCAAGGTCAAAGTAAAACAATTCAGAATAAAATCACTCCATGAAAAGGGTGTACAAATTAAAATACCTTGCTCACCAGTTAACGGATGACCTAAACCTAAAAGATGATCTGGATCTAGAGAGATCTCTTTGTAGTCTGGAAAATGAATAAATAAAAATAATAAAAGGGCACTTGATTGAGTCGATGGAGATTATATTTATATAAATATTTATTAATTGCATAGTACGGACAGTGTCATTAACTGGTTACCCGCTTTTCGAAGGAATTTTAATGCGTGAGGGGTAACCAGTTCATGACGCTGTCTGTACTGTAAAACAGTCTTTTTTTGCAAACTGGATTAAAATCATCATAATAAGCGGTCTCTAAACTTATAATTAACAAGAAGAATTATTAAGAATAGTTTTTCCTTCTTTCTTCAGATACTTTAAATTTCTTAGTTAGTACAAGAATATGTTTGTCGTCTGAAACAAAAATTGCCCATGGCATGTTGCAGTCAGGCTATTGAAGAAGTGCCTTTAGCAGTCTCTTTTTTTGCAGGTATAGCTATGGCTGATAAAGAGCAAGTTATCCAAGCATTGAGAGCTACTCTGATATCTGTTAAAGGAGCACTGACAATAAAACAATGTAACAGTAAGTTTTACATTATTACTTAATCATACTTATTAATATTTATTTCTGCATAAAATAACTAAAATTAATAAAATAGCTTTTTAAATTAAATATACAAGCTAAAATAAAGAATGATTAGAACTATTATGAAGCTTAGTAGCTAGCTGAGAGAAACTAAGGCTATAAGATTGTTAAACTTATACCGCTAAGTTAAACAGTCTTAAAGCCTCAGACTCTGGGCGGGTTGCTTCAACTATACTTTACTGACGGGTAATAGTCAAAAATAGCGCTAACTATCGTCATGGGGTCTCAACTCGAACAAATTATAATTAGTCTTGAAAAAAAAAAAACTAGATTCCAGCATAGGTAACCACACCACTATAGTATAAAAACATTAGACACTTAAAACTTTTTATTTTGTTGTAAGTATAGGAGCCCCCCTTAAATATTTCTTTTATTCTCTTTTTATTTGTTGTTATAGCGGCAACAGAAATACATCATCTGTGAAAATTTCAACTGTCTAGCTATCATGGTTTATGAGATACAGCCTGGTGACAGACAGCCAGATGGGCAGTCGAATTTTAGTAGTAGGGTCCCGTTTTTACCATTTGGGTACGGAACCCTAATTAGTAATAGGGTCCCGTTGTTACCCTTTGGGTACGGAACCATAAAGAGCAAAAGCGTGCCCTCGGCGCCAAGCTACGAATTCCATACCTACAAAATAATCATGACAAAAGTCTATGTACACACGGCTACACATCAAGCATTTCCAGTATAAGCTGACCTCACATTGTACGGAAATCCTATACAATGCGAGATCAGCATTAACTGGAAATGTATAGCTTGATGTGTAGCCGTGTGTACCAATCCAAGAGACAAGCCCAGACCCTCAAGTACAGAGGCCAGCACATCAAACTAAAACAATCTGTCAAATTGCGTTGATAAATTTTAACTTTATGACAAAACAATAAGGTTCATATTCAATTGGGATTTTTTTAGAAAGTTGGAATGGCTTGATGTGCTGACGTCTGTACATAAGCCTAAGGCTGTCATAAAATTAAGAATCTAGCAAAACCATTAATTTTTAGGGTTCCGTAGCCAAATGGCAAAAAACGGAACCCTTATGGATTCGTCATGTCTGTCTGTCTGTCCGTCCGTATGTCACAGCCACTTTTTTCCGAAACTATAAGAACTATACTGTTGAAACTTGGTAAGTAGATGTAATCTGTGAACCGCATTAAGATTTTCACACAAAAATAGAAAAAAAAACAGTAAATGACAATGCCAGATCCTGCCCCACCCATATTGTAACGTTGTATCGTTACTTTACCTGAAAACAATTAAAATCACAACCAAATATCAACAATTAACCTCACCATAACAAATAAATGTCAAATCACACAACAGATTATTATTGTTTAGAGTTGTCTTAAGTTACTATTAGCTATAGTACTAGTGAAGTCCGCCTAATTGTTGTATCCGAACGTGTGAAATGAGGAATGTTATCTATGCCAATTACCGTAAACTTACCCACTCCTTTTCTATAATATATTTTTTATGTTGACCGGTTACGTTGGGTTTTCTTTTATATCCCCCGCGTAACCCCTACGTCACAATATACAGAAAAGTAAATTAATGAAAATAATTGTAATGACTACAGAACCTTTCTATACAAATTATTTTTCTTTAGAACTTGCGTATTATAAAATACCAAATACAAACTCATTTTACCTAAAATACAATTTAACCTACAACACTGGCCTAAGTGGCCTACAACCATTTTGGTGCCGGGGATTTTAGACCTGATTTTAAGCATATCTTAAATGGCGGTATCAAAAATGTAAGCGTTTTTTTTCTATCAGCTCTAGTTCCCGAGATAAATGTAAAATAAATTTTCACATAATATATTATTTTATTGGCATTAAACATCAAGAAATTGTCTTTTGAGTGATTTTCTCGAATGAAACTGACTTGGGCAATCTTGCATGATTCCCCAGCAGTAGTCGACCATCATATGAGTGTCCTATCTTCCTTGGTATCTATTCTCCATCGTTTTTATGTCTTGGTGAAAACATTCTTCTTTTTCTTCACTTAGATCTCCTAAATTGTGTTGGAATTGATCTAGGTGACTGTTGAGATAGTATAATTTTATACTCATATTACAGCCTAAATCTTTGAATCGAACCAGTATATCTTCCACTAATTCTACATAGCTGTCGGCCTTATGCTTTCTGAGGAAATTTTGTACAATTGCTACAAAAGATTTCCACGCAAGCGTTTCCACCTCATTCATAGAAGTCTCAAATTTAGTGGTATCTTTTATTAATTGACGTATTTGAGGTCCATCAAAGATACCTGCTTTTAGTTTTTTAGAACTTAAACCATTTTTATGTGAAAAAACTGAAAACATCGAACATTTTTGTCGAGAGCCTTAACAAATTGCTTCATTAGCCCTAATTTTATATGTAATGGTGGAAGAATGACTTTTTCTCTTGAAACCAAGGGTTCATCTATAACATTTATTTCCCCAACAACAAGAGCATCTCTCATGTGTGCGTTTCGACCGCGCGGCCACGGCGATATTTCGAAAAAAAACTTTTCCAAGATTATGTAAAATTTTGTAAAAGTTGATTCCCAAAACCATAAATTTGTCGAAGATATGGTTAAAAAGTTATAAGGGTTTGAACGTGGCCGCGCCATCGAAACGAGGAGAACCGCGCGGCCACGGAGATCTTTAAAACTAAGCGTAGCAGAGACCTAAAATTCAGATAAATAACAGATTGAATTTGTGAAAAAAATGTAAAAATACAGAAAAAAATCCTAGGTTTATATTTTAGGAGCTGCAAGACAAAAACCCCATGGCCGCGCCATTGACACGGTGAATGACACTCTAGCGCCGATATCACGCTGAAAATGCATCGCAGACGTCTGAAATACATTGTAAAATCTAGATTTGAATTTGTCGAAAATGTAAAAAATATGCAAAAAGTACCTAGGTTTAGATTTTAGGAGCTGTAAGACTAAAACCCCATGGCCGCGCCATTGAAACGGTGGAAAACACGTTATCGCTGATATCTCGCTGAAAAAGCACCGCAGAGGTCTGAAGTTTTTTGTAATACCTAGATTTGAATTTGTCGAAAATGTAAAAAATATACAAAAAATACCTAGGTTTATATTTCAGGGGCAGTAGTGCGTTAACGTGTAAAAATAAGTTTTGATTATCTATCGAAGAAAGTAAGTATTAGTGAGTTTTTTTTTATAAACAGCACCTATTAATATGTAGAACTACCGATAATATGCAAAACATATTTTTTATTCATAATACAAAGCCTTGCAATGTGTTTTGAATATTTCGATAGGGTGACCATGCCTTGTTGTTTACAGAAAACTTTCCACCTGTTGTAATAGAAATCATGTCCCAAGGATTCTAAATTGAATTAAAATGAAACGAAGAGATACAAAAACATAATAATATATCTTTATTTCTTTTAAAAATCACATAAATCACAGATTGTTTACTTACACTAAGATATAAACTTCTATTAAAATCACAAATCACAGATTGTTTACTTACACTAAGATAAATATTTTTTATTAATTAAGGGGACAAAAAAAAATTAAATTTCACAGAATCCAAAACTATAAAATGAGGTAACCACCTCGTATATAACGTCAATATTTTTGAGATTTCCACCAAGAAATTGAGGGTCAATAAAAAAAGTGGTTGCATATTCCCACTTAGCGAGCTTATTCCCAATGTAAAGTAAAGTATAATATTACCTTGATTTTTAATATCTTAATCATCATCTATTAGAAATCTCAAAAATATTGACGTTTTATACGAGGTGGTTACCTCATTTTATAGTTTTGGTTTCTGTGAAATGTAATTTTTTTTTGCATGATTTCGACAATTGTCCCCTTACTTAATAAAAAATATTTATCTTAGTGTAAGTAAACAATCTGTGATTTATGTGATTTTTAAAGAAATAAAGATATATTATTATGTTTTTGTATCTCTTCGTTTCATTTTAATTCAATTTAGAATCCTTGGGACATGATTTCTATTACAACAGGTAGAAAGTTTTCTGTAAACAACAAGGCATGGTCACCCTATCGAAATATTCAAAACACATTGCAAGGCTTTGTATTATGAATAAAAAATATGTTTTGCATATTATCGGTAGTTCTACATATTAATAGGTGTTGTTTATAAAAAAGAACTCACTAATACTTACTTTCTTCGATAGATAATAAAAACTTATTTTTACACGATACCGCACTACTGCTCCTTTGTATATTTTTTACATTTTCGACAAATTCAAATCTAGGTATTACAAAAAACTTCAGACCTCTGCGATGCTTTATCAGCGAGATATCAGCGATAACGTGTTTTCCACCGTTTCAATGGCGCGGCCATGGGGTTTTAGTCTTACAGCTCCTAAAATCTAAACCTGGGTATTTTTTGTATATTTTTTACATTTTCGACAAATTCAAATCTAGATTTTACAATGTATTTCAGACGTCTGCGATGCATTTTCAGTGTGATATCGGCGCTAGAGTGTTATTCACCGTTTCAATGGCGCGGCCATGGGGTTTTTGTCTTGCTGCTCCTAAAAGATAAACCTAGGATTTTTTTCTGTATTTTTACATTTTTTTTACAAATTCGAATCTGTTATTTACCTGAATTTTAGGTCTCTGCTACGCTTAGTTTTAAAGATCTCCGTGGCCGCGCGGTTCTCCGCGTTTCAATGGCGCGGCCACGTTCAAACCCTTATAACTTTTTAACCATATCTTCGACAAATTTATGGTTTTGGGAATCAACTTTTACAAAATTTTACATAATCTTGGAAAAGTTTTTTTTTTTTAAATATCGCCGTGGCAGCGCGTTCGAAACGCACACTCTCTCATAGGCCATTTTTTTTGAGTCCAATGGCGTGATTTGGCTCGACTGTCCCAGAGACAAATAAAGCATGGGTATATAGTATATATAACCACTCTGTTGACCCAATATAAAATTAACCATCTTCAAATCGACGCAGATCACCCAGCTATGTTCAGCATATTTTATTTTCTGTAAAAGTATTGCAATAACCTCATAACAAAGACTATTTGCGAACAAGGCGGGAAAAAAAATAAAATGAAGGTAGTAGATAAACTAGAGCTGATAAGTTATAATGACGTATGCCAATATATTGTACATTACCTATATTATCGACCATATACACAGAAAAAGCTGCACCAAACAAAATGATTTTTTTTGTAGGCCTGTGTAATCAATGTCTTTATTGTTTTTAGATTTAAACGGAAACCGCAAGTTCTACAGTCACTAAGACTAATGTTTAGTTAGCAGCAATAAATAAACAGTAAGATGCTACATATTGCACATGACTTTTATTGAGTGGGGCAAATAGCAAAAATTCTATAGAGTTTCTGGCATTGTCCTTTTGGGGATTCCCCATACTCCCCATACTTAGAACTGAAACTCAAAAATGTTTTTCTTTAAACCCATACCTGTGGGGTATCTATGGATAGGTCTTTAAAAATGATATTGAGATTTCTAATATCTTTTTTTTCTAATAGTTTGCACGAGAGACACTTCCAAAGTGGTAAAATGTGTCCCCCCCCTCCTCTAACTCCCCCGTAACTTCTAAAATAAGAGAATGATAAAACTAAAAGAAATATATGATGTACAGACGGCAGCACATCAAGCCATACCTAACTGTGAAATTTTCTCAATTAAATATGAACCTTATGGATTTGTAATAAAGTTGAAAATCTATCACAGAAATTTGACAGATTGTTGTAGCTTGATGTGCTGGCCTCTGTACATTACCATGTAAACTTCCACCGAAAATTGGTTTGAACGAGATCTAGTAAGTAGTTTTTTTTAATACGTCATACGGTTTACGATTTAAACCGCAATTTACATTACTTGCTACTACGGAACCCTTCATAGGCGAGTCCGAGTCGCACTTGGCCGCTTTTTTCTAAATTAGGTTCTCACATTGTCACCTATCTAACAAAAAGTACTAAGCTGTCGTAGGTACCTAAAAATAAATGTACCTACCTATTTCATCCGCAGTAACTACATTAAGGACGCTGTGCTGTTACATTTTCAACCATCGACCACTAATAAAGAGCTAGAAACACAATCCCATACAAAAGTTCACTTCAAACGTGTGCGTTACCCCAGCAAAATAATGTCGAAAATAGTAATTTAAATGTTACAGGCAATTAGTTCTCCAGCTTCTGTAATTGTTGCGCACATTTTTAAATTTGTTGCACATATAGATTTTGAGTTATTCCACAAAAACATTTCCTGCTGGGGTAACGTTACCGCAGCCAGACATTTTCTTTTATAATGGGAATATTGAAATAAATATTAGCCATATAATTAGTAGTCTAGACGAGGTAAATGTTGCAACTTATTTTGTATTTGTTCTTCCTTCGACTGCGATGTTATTCAAGATTTTGCTGGAGTAACGTTTGTGGTTTTGCTGGATCTCTGAAACGGATAAGCAGATTCTTATCATCTTTTTTACATGACTTCTTAAGAATTAGTTTGAATTAGTTGGGTAATAAAAAAACAAAGTTAATGCACCATTCAAAGGTTAATTAATTTAATATAAAAACACTTCAATAGGTCCTAACACTTTGAATAAGAGCTCGAAAGACTTACTTTAAACGTTGTTTTGTAGTTTGTATCTGTCTTCAAATGTATGTGAAGTTTCATTAGTATCCTGTTAGTAATAAACAAATTATGATGAAATTCAGTTCTCCACTTGGACGGTCATAATGCGCGCTTAGTTATTTGGCCTCCGATAACCCTGTATGTGAATATAATAAACTAAATGATATATCAATAATTAGTTACTTAGTTCAGTTATATTCCTGTAAAATTTCAGCGTAGTACATACAATAATTAACGAGATAATAAAATAAAAACCATTAGGAAGCGCAACTCCGTGATAACCCGACTATATTAAGGTGGTTACAAAAAAGCGACCGCGCAGTACATTATGCTACCTTCTGAAATGTTTAGTATAATACACCTTACAAGTTCGGTACAGACGCGTACACTGTTCAATATTCGATGTGATTTTGAAATAATTTAAGTCATTTTTAGAATACAACTATCCGTATTTAGCTAGGAAAAACTATTGTGATATTTGAAATTAGACTATAAAACAGTGGGGCTTACTGTAAGCACTTTACTACTTACATTGTGATGATGTTATATTATCATCACTTTGTGATTTTTAAACGATATATGTAAGTATTAGTAGGCATAATGTGAACTTAAAACATTTATTCTATATCTGTTATTTTCTGCGATGGTTTTAAATCTTAATTTATATTTTAAAAGTGAAGATTTGTATTACTAAAGACAAAGTGTAAAGTAAAATTTTAAAAGTAATGGAAAATGCCATAAGAACAGTATTGCTACCTGTGATTGTTTTAAAGTTTTATCAATATTTTGAAAGTTTTATTGAAATGATTATTTTACCTGTAAATAAAATTTAATAACACAAATTCAAAACGCTTGTGTACACATCCGTACTAAACTTGTAAACCTATCCTACATATTTAAGAAGGTAGCATAATGTACTGCGCGGTCGCTTTTTTGTAACCACCTTAATATGGTCGGGTTATCACGGTGTTGCGCTTCCTAATGGCTTTTATTTTATTATCTCGTTAATTATTGTATGTACTGCGCTGAACTTTTACAGGAATATAACTGAACTAAGGTAACTAATTATTGATATATAATTTAGTTTATATATTCACATACAGGGTTATCGGAGGCCAAATAACTAAGCGCGCATTATGACCGTCCAAGTGGAGAACTGAATTTCATCATAATTTGTTTATTACTAACAGGATACTAATGAAACTTCACATACATTTGAAGACAGATACAAGCTACAAAACAACGTTTAAAGTAAGTCTTTCGAGCTCTTATTCAAAGTGTTAGGACCTATTGAAGTGTTTTTATATTTAATTAAATAACCTTTGAATGGTGCATTAATTTTGTTTTTTTATTACCCAACTAATTCAAACTAATTCTTAAGAAATCATGTAAAAAAGATGATAAGAATCTGCTTATCCGTTTCAGAGATCCAGCAAAACCACAAACGTTACTCCAGCAAAATCTTGAATAACATCGCAGTCGAAGGAAGAACAAATACAAAATAAGTTGCAACATTTACCTCGTCTAGACTACTAATTATATGGCTAATATTTATTTCAATATTCCCATTATACAAGAAAATGTCTGGCTGCGGTAACGTTACCCCAGCAGGAAATGTTTTTGTGTAATAACTCAAAATCTATATGTGCAACAAATTTAAAAATGTGCGCAACAATTACAGAAGCTGGACAACTAATTGCCTGTAACATTTAAATTACTATTTTCGACATTATTTTGCTGGGGTAACGCACACACTTCAAACTGTCTCCGATTGTGTTTAGGTAACATTTTTTGCGGCCGAAGCCCACCGGTCAACATACATCAAAACAAATTCAACCTTACATGCATGTTTTCAAGTCAGAATTACAAAGTGCCAAAAAAAGCAATTAAATTTTATGACCGAGGCTCGCCGCTAGAACAAGAAATGAGGTCGAACTGTCCAATATTTTATTTTACACTGTACTATAAATGGTCTGTTTTATAAACTTAATGTAATACACAGATGATAGAATAGTACATAATAGCATTTTTATTCTGTTTTATTTTATGAGGTACTAGCGGCCCTGGCAGACGTTGTCCTGCCCTTAAAATAAAAAAGTCCTACAACTCAACTGCAGCGCCACCTACTACGCCGCGCCACCACTTGTGAATCTAAACCATTCTCGAATCCACTGGAACACACAAAAAAAATCATCAAAATCTGTGTAGCCGTTTAGGAGGAGTTCACTTTTATGCACACGCACAGAAGATCTGATATTATGTGTAATGATTATAATTTACCTAAATGTTAATATGTTTTCGGATAGGGCACGACATTTATTTATTAATGAAATTAATATAAACAGTCATAATTATTTACTCTTTAACTTATGAAAAAAAAAAAAAATGTCTTATTTTTCGTTTCCAAGAAGGAAACGATTTTTTTTTTTCTAATTTTTCGGATCTTTCACGAGCAAGAACTCATATTCAGTATTCTCCACATCTCACTGGATCTCGAGAAAAGCTAAAAAACACATAATTAATCTCACATTTTTGATTTTATTACATTCACTAAAGTAAATAAAAATAAGATTAAAAGGTTTGATGAAATCTGTAAAATATGACTATAATATCTAAAGAAACAGTAAATAAGTCTTATTGAACAAAACAAACCATCATAATTAATTAAAAAAATAAATAAAAGTAGAAACAACAGCGATTCCAACAAATGGAACAGAGTCAACGCACATGAACCAAATAATTTAAGTAGGCATGATTGCGCGTATGGTTAATACGTTTACGGAGTCTTTACAATTGAAACGGTTAATATCTCCTGCTGGTTATCACGATTTAATTTTTTTTAATTTAGAAAATGTTTTTACGATTATTTCTTGGCTAAATATCAATTTTTACAATACAATGACAACTACAATATATTAAATTACCCACCGAAAATATGAAACTTCGTCCTTTTTATCGTCCTAGATGTGTGATTTTTACAATTTTTCAACGAACATTGAGACATGTAAACAGTTTGGGCGTTCGAATGCGACTAGATTAAAAGCGCACCCAAATGTTCATTTGGGTGCTCATTTGGTGAGGCCACTTTTTGTCGCTGATTGTGTATCTAGTTCTTTTATTAGTGATCGATGTTTTCAACGCGCTCAAAATTAGGTACCTATCTGAGTTATTATTCTAAGGTGACGTCACACTACAACGCTATACGCACGCACACATTGAACCCATTGTCCACTCGATTTTTATACACTTCGTAACTAATCTTGGTACTAGAATATATTTATATTTTTTTCTAGTACTGATTGAGTCAAAGTGTAAATGATTTACAGTAAATTATATTACCAGACTAGCTGATGCCCGCGACTTTAACCGCGTGATTGTCAGATATTAGCTAAGTTTTATTTTTTTTTGCGCGGACCCCAATTTTTTCTAACATAGAAGTTACTCTTTATAACATCAGCTAACTGCCAGTGAAATTCACATCAAAATCGGTCCAGCCGTTTCAGATATTAGCCGGAACAAACCGACAGTCAGAGAGATCGACAGACAGGCAGACAAATCTTATATAATATAAAAATCTTCTGTGGTGTGTATGAAAGTGAACTCCTATACGGCTGGACCGATTTTGGTGAATCTTTTTGTGTGTGTTCCAGTGGATTCGAGAATGGTTTATGGCGGCGCTGTAGTCAGGTTCTAGGACTTTTTTATTTTCAGGTCAGGACAAAGTCTGGCGGCCCCCCGCTAGTATTTTATAAATTGGGTTTTTGATATCATATGCGATTACTAAAAAGCTATTACTTTGACATTATACTGTTAATGACATTTGACATTAACAGACACTAAATTTTATTCATTTGTTTAGATTTAGATTAGATGATCTACACATCTATACAAATAAATAAAATTGAAGTGTCTGTTTGTAATGTCAAAATAAAAGCTGTTTACTAAACGCAGAAAGTGTACGGTACTTATTTAAAAAAAAAAAAACTTTTTTTTTGTGTTTGTCTGTCTGTTTGATCCCGCTAATCTCTGAAACGGCTGGACCGATTTTGACGGGACTTTCACTGGCAGATACCTGATGTTTTATAGAGTAACTAGCTTATGCCCGCAACTTCGTTCGCGTGGAAGTCGTGAACAATTACTACTTGAGTACTCAATAGCAATTATAAATTTCACCGACAGACAGTGGCACAGCGTGGTCTAGAAGCAAGAAATTATGCTAAGGAAAAATAAAATGTTAGAAAATTTCGAGGTTTAAATAGGAGACGTAAGTTTGTCTTTTATGCCAATAGGAAACCGTGTTGTGCACACGGTTTATGTATTTAAAAAAAATGCTGAGATATCATGAAAACAAAACTGATCTTATAATTGAAATTTAAACCATATACTCAAGTTCCTTGAAGCTGTGAAAAAATCAAACTTCTAAGTTCACGTGAAAAAAAGATACGGCCGTTTATGCCGCAAAAAACATATACTTCTCGTTGACCTAGAATTATGAAATTTGGCAAGTAATATCGTCTTATACTATAAGTACAGGAAAAAGTATGAATACTATCCATTTGTAATTAAATCATAAAAATATATAGTCTTTATTTAAAGTACGTAATCAATCATCGAGGTATGCGCGGTCATAATCGTATGGGTGACCAAATCATGGAATTTGAACGGAACCCTCGGTGGGCTAGTCCGACTCATACATGTCCGGTTTTTTGAATAAATTCGGATTGAGTTTTCAAACATAATTTATGTCAAAATTAAATGTAATTTAAATCAAAAGTGCTAAAGAGGATTGATATCAACTTCGATGCAAATCACCCTCAAAATAACTTTCTACCCCTTTTTACCCCGTTAGACAATGAATAATACGAAACCCACCTTCCATCAATTCTGTTAAAGAATATTTATGCAAAATTTGAAGTAGATTGGACAAACGAATCACGTAGTCCCATACAAACTTTGCCCCCGTTTTTCACCCCTTTAGGGGTAGAATTTTGGAAAATCGTTTCTTATCGAATGCCTACGTCCTACAAAGAACACACCTTTCCAAGTTTCAAGTCTCTACGATCAGCGGTTTAGGCTGTGCGTTGATCCGTCAGTCAGTCATTCAGGACAAAGCATTTTATATATTTAGATAGATAGATTTAAGGTACATTTATTTTTACAAAAAAATATGTTCCACTCAAAAATATTAAAACCCCGATAATAACCGACATACACGCGGATGAAGTCGCGGGCATCAGCTAGTTTTCTAATAAATAATGGTAATTATGTCAGCAATATAAACTTTTCTTCATACTTTTACTTACTGGCAGGACTGTCAGATTTTGCAAAATTATTGTTTCAAGCCGAAATACAAAATTATTAAAATAAAATAGCGTATTTAAGTTTAAAAATCATTTTATCTTTCACCAAACAAGCGGGCTACAAATTCGACATCAAAACTCCGAAATTCCTACTCGATAAGTTAAAGCACAACATTCAAAGTACAGTCTTGAAAATCGAGCTATATGGTCTATTTTCGATTGGCGTCGGCATTCAACTCACGCACATATCGACAGACAACGGCTAAAGAAGTTTTCATTTCAAAAATTATTTCGCCAACTCGAGATTACTTTTGTTGTACCTATTGTTATTACTTGTCCTTGAACGTACAGTGCGTTGTAGAGAATCTACCATATTTAAACGCCAGTAGTAGTATCTAGTAGTATCGATGCCGCCTAGTATCTAGGCTCTTTCGAAAGATGGCGTTGTAAAAATACAGTCTTTGGCAATTAGTGAGTCGCTGATGCTGCCATCTGTTGAAGAAATGAAGGAAAGAAAATAGCCAGAGCAATTGCCAGAGTTAGGGAGGTCTCATTTCTTTGTATGGGATTGGGTATCTGTACGTTAGTATTATATTATCATTTGTGCTATCATCAAATCAAAAAAATGGGTTGTTTCACAAAATCGTACGTCGAAAAGTTACTATTTCCATAACCGACCAGTCAACGTAATTTTGTGTTGTCAAACAACATCAAAATATTATGGAATCTGTTTTTAAATAACTTTGGTCGTGAAACAACCCGTTACATTTAACGTACGTTAAACATCTCACGTCATAGTAACTTTAAACCGTCCGTATGTAACGTTAACCGACTGTTTGAAACAACCCGCCCTAAGGCATGTTACAAAAAGTGTAAGAAAATTTAGTTTTCCGCTTTTTTATAGAAGAGGAGTTAGGCGACTTATTATGAGAGAAATAGGTTTCGCTGTTTAATTAGAATAATACCTAGAATGATCATGACTGTAGATTTCAGTTCAGACAAGTTTCGTTTTAGAAATAATAACAATCGAACTGGAATGAAACTTAATTTATCTTTATGTCTATCTTAATAGTGCATATTTTACAGGAGACTATCGAGAGCTACAAGGAGAATGGATACCATTTAAAAAGCTTGGCTATCCATCATTGGATAAACTATTCATTGATGTTCCTGGTTTTAAAGTGACCCAAATAAATGGTGAATGGTATGTTGATGCAATAGCTAGTCAAGAAACGCAACATATTGCCACTATGGTCTCACGGCAGAAACCAAGCAAAAAGGCGACACCGAAATTGAGTTATCCAGTGAGTTAATAGTACATAATTTTAACCATTTGTTTTTTTTTATTTTTTATAACTAAGGAGCTCGTGGCTAAGTTAAAGCCGTACTGATCGATCGGTCAAGGGTTGAGCTGCACTAGCCGCGGTCAGCGCTGGATAGGTGACCATTCCTTTCATACCGAGTTCCCTCCGTGCCTCGGAAAGGGTCGGCGCTGACTGACGGTGTGGTACGGCACGGCATGGCAAAGTATTTTATTTTTAATCAAGTTATTTTTTATCCTTATTTCATCGAGTTTAGAACTTATATTACTTTATTTCGATACAATCATACGGCGCTCTGCGGCACGACGCGACGTGCTGTGGCATGCCGCGATGTGCTGTGGTGTGCCGCAACGTGCCCTGGCATGTTTCTATTGACATTTTACTATTGAATTAGATGTTTTTCTGTGGTGGCTCCATAAAACAAGTATTAACTATGCTTGAGTAGTTTTATAATTAGCTTTATTAATATGTATTCAAACTACTTCACCTATGTTGATGGTGTTGGTATCTTCGGAGTAAGTAAGTAGTAAGTGTAGTATTTTTTTTTTTTTTACAAAAAAATCTACTGTTTTCTAAAACTTCAAAGCATGGCAAGATAAATATCCATGCAGTATATGCATGAATTGTAAATAAATAAATATGCCTTAACAATTATTACATAAACATCTGTAACAAACACAACGAAAACAATAAAAAAGGATGATTAATGACATGGATGACATGTAAGTGTACGACCTGAAAAAAATTTTGGCCTATATCAAAAATTTTGAAAAGGTTAAGGTATTCCAGCATTCACAAAACTTTCAAAACTCAATCAAACACACCGACATCTTACGAAGTTAGGTCAGATAGGATTCACATTCAATGATCACTACACAACCTGAAGCCAACAACAAGGCTTATTTTCGGAGTTGTAATCCGCTCGCGTCTAAAACCATTCAAATTCAAATTTTATTTATTTGCCAGAATGTAGGTGTACATAGTATGATCTTAAAGTATTCTTACAACCCGTTACATTCTACTATTTCGGTGTACAAATATTTCTCATTTATTAGTATTATGATATGAACCATGCTATTATTTAATTAAGTAAGAAAAAATTAAAATAAATAGAGGTCCATTATGTAAAAGTATGAATTAAAAAAAAAACAATTAAGGTTAAGTTATATGTCAGTTCAGGAGATAATTTTTTTATATTAGCTAATATGTCAGATTAATAATGTAATAATTAAATGTATAATGTCAAATTCTTATTAATAAAAGCTTATAATGTCAAATTCGAACATTAATCAATTACTATAATAAGGTATATATACCAATTTTATTGGACTAGTTTTCTTCTCCGCGATATGACATGAACTCTTTGAGATCGTGAAAACATTTTTCTTTTAACCAATGCGTCAATTTTGTTTTAAATATAGTCAAAGGTAACTCTTTAAAGGTGTCCGGTAATTTGTTATATACCTTTATAGCATTTATATATGAGTTCCTTTTATACAATTCGAAGATTTATAATATTATATGATAAAATAAAGATTTCTATCAAGGGGTGGGCCTCGATCGATTTTAAATGTAGGCTTATTTATAAGGAGTCATCGACTGCTCCTAAAGATACCTATGGTTTGGAGCCATAGATATAGGAAAAGATCAAGAGAATAGGCCTTGATTAGTTTTGATGTAGGCTTATTTATAAGGAGTCATCGACCGCTCCTGAAGATACCTATGGTTTAGAGTCATAGATATAGGAAAAGATCAAGAGAATAGGCCTTGATTAGTTTTGTTGATCCATCAACTTAGTAGTTGATAGTGGCTAATTAGTCAGTTGATCCATCAACTTCAGTAGTTGATGGTGGCTAATTAGTCATACTAACGAAGAGTTGGCTTATAAGAAGGTTAGGTTAGGTTAGCACTGCACTAGCACTAGAAAAGCACTTCTTACGAGTTATATAAAAGGAAAGATTAAAATAATCTTAATCGTTTAAGAACCAATGAATCTTATTTAAAAAAAAATAGAGTTTTAATAAGCCGAAAGAAAAAAACTCTATAGTAAGAAGAAGGAAAACCAATGTATATATTTATTAATAAAGTAGTCGTAGAGGGTCTGAGTTCTCTGTACGTAAGTACGTCAGTCCGCCCGTAATAGGCGCATGGACAGACAGACAGACCGATAACGGAGTCTTAGTAATAGGGTCCTGTTTGGCATCCTTTGGGTACGGAATCCTAAAAAATTGAAAGGGAATCGTTTGTCTTGGCATGGGCATGTGAAGAGGAGGGACGAAACACATGTAACCAAAATAGTTAGAAATATAAATGTGAATGGATGAAAAGGAAGAGGAAGGCCAAAGAAAAGATAGATGGATTGTGTGAATAATAATATGAAAGGTAAGCGAAATTAGTGGTATCATAAGGGGTCAGTGATATCATGACGATTGACAGGTCGGAATGGAATAAGAAAACATGTTGCGTGGGGCACATGGGACAAAGGCAGGAAGATGATAGGAGGATAAGAGGCGGATATATATTTATATAGGTGTATGATATTCCAGAATATAATTAGGTAGGTGTAGTTTATATCTTTTCACTTTACAATTATTACTTTTTGTTATGCACCGGCCAAGTTATCTCTTCACCACCCTTGGTTAACTGGTAGAGAATGCCTAAGGCATTAAGTCCGCCTTTGTACCTTTGTGCATGAAGTATCAATAAATAAGATGATGATACTAATAAATGTGACAAATAGTGAAACATCCTTATCATCCTCAAGTGTATTAGCTGAGTGGGGATTAAACCCTGGTTTAAAATAAAAAAATAGCTTTAGTTTCGGAAGTCTGTGGCGTTGGTTTTGTATTGCTGCCAACTTCCGAAACTAAAGTGACTCAACAAAAGAGGGGTGTTATAAGTTTGACTTGTCTGTGTGTTTTTTTTTTATTTGAAAGCTGGTTTTTGTGTAAAAGATTTTGATTTCCGCTCTTTAGTATCTACTTCATAATCTTCCGAATCTGTTAAGAAACGGTAACACTAAATAATGTAACCTGCCAATTTATTTCATCTTTCGCCCGATACTTTTATCAATGTATATGTTACTGTACAAGCCCGAACTACCCGACTTTCCAGTAAAACCTAATATTTACCAACTCTTAATGGGAAAAGTCCGAACCTATGAACCTATGATCATCGGATCGCTTGTCGAGACGCGAGACTAAGCGGACGTGTTTTTTGTAGTTATTCCGTATAATGAAATGAACAATTACGTTAAATAAATATAATTATTTGCGCCGTCAGTATAAGTAAAGTGTGTCGTGTGCGACTTGTAATTTATTCAAGTTTATTTTTAAGTAAGTTGCAAAATGAACTAAATATTTCTTAGAACAATAAATCAAGTGTTTCGGGTAATATGTCGAACCCAGGATCGAGCCCGTTTAGTCGTAGCCAGTTACTACGGCGAAGTCCCCCACCGACGCCTACTGAACCTCTACCCCCGAGCAACCCAATTCCACCAGCACCCGAAGACAATGAATTGCCGTCTGAAGTCATCAGTACGCCGGAGATCCAGAAATGGCTAGGATCTATAGATGCCATTCTGAATGAAGTATGCCTTATTGTCGGTGAAGGGAAGATGAACTCGGACCAGAAGCTTCGTGTAACTAATCTTTGCCGGAAGGTCTCAACTGGAACTTCTCAGATGGCCGTCTTATACCAATCATTAAAGCAGAAAACGATCCAAGCCCACTCCACAATCCAGCACCTACAGGATCACCAGAACGTAGTGAACTCTCTCCAGCAGTTCAAGGAAGTAGTCGAAACAAAGCTAAATTCATCAGGCAATAGTTCTTACGCTAGTATGGTGAAGAAAGGTGCCGATAACTTTGTTCGTCCTGCAAATCTGAGTTCAGTGGCCATCTATCCCAGTGATAAAACCCAAACAAGTGACGACACAAAGTCACTTGTTCAAAAGTTAATCTCCCCCGAACAATTAAAGCTACAAACCCGTGGCCTGAGAAAAGTGAAAAATGGAGGCGTTCTTATTATCACTGAAAATAAAGGCGACATTGAAAAACTCAAAAAGTCGGAAAAATTTGTTTCATCAGGCCTTAAAATAGAAGAACCTTCCAAACGTCGCCCTAGGGTTGCTGTCATTGGTGTTCCTGTTGCCCTTACCGAGAAGGAGGTATTTGACTGTATCTACGAGCAGAACCTCTCGGACAAGTTGCCGAATATTACTCGTGAGTCTTTCCTTGAGAACATCAAACTGAGCCATAAATCGGGTAAGAAAGACCTTCCTACTTGCAATTATATCTTGGAACTACCCGCTAGCATAAGGAAAATAATTGTAAACCAAGGCCGAATTTTTATAAATTGGACATCATGCCCTGTGAGGGACTTCACGATAGTCACCAGGTGCTTCAATTGCCAACAGTTCGGACATGCTGCCAAGTTTTGCCGGGAAACTAGTCCTACCTGCAACCACTGTGGTGAGACTGGACACTCCTTCAAGGAATGTACCAGCAAATCTTCTCCCTCTCAATGTGCGACGTGTAAACGTTTCAAGAGAAATTGTGACCATCCTACTGGTGATGAAAGTTGCCCGGCGCGCAAATATGCAGAGTTAAACTATATAAACTCAATAGACTATGAAGGTGCCTAAGAGCGCCACCGAATACTTTGTTTAGTTAGCACATAAAAAGGTAGTTTATTTTATATTTATACTTAGTTTGTAACTAGCATGACAAATCAGCTAATTTGTGATCTAGATAGTTTTTCTGTGTCTGAATCTTTAGTCTGTAATGTTGAGGACTGTAAGCAACTTCTTCCTTCTGGTAACAAAACATTGACCCTGCTTACACAGAATATTCGCAGCATAAATCGAAACATGAACGGCTTTGAAGTATTACTACAGAATCTAGACATAAGCTGTGATATTATTGTCCTAACAGAATGTTGGCTGTCAAAACAGACAGTCAATTTACCATCCCTTGACGGCTATTATTCGTATAAATCCGATAGAAACATAAACCAAAACGCTGGATTAGTAGTATATGTAAAAATAATTTACGTACGATCAAAGAAGAACCTGAATTCCAAGATAGTAATTGCTTATTAATCAAAATTATTCCCGATACGGTAGTCATGGCTATATATAGGCCTCCTTCTCAAAATATGGACAGATTTTTAGAATCACTTGACACAAACTTAAAAAACCTATCGTCTTTTAAAACTTAATACTTTTAGGTGATATTAATATCAACATTGCTTCCGGGAAACCAGATACCTATGTACATAATTATCTGAATATTTGCTCATTTCATGGATTATTACCAGCTCACCATTACCCCACGCATCAGAGCGGTTCGTGCTTAGACCACATCATCCTAAAAGCAAATAAACCATCCAAAACATTGGTTACTAATTCTTCGCTTACCGATCATCAAGCTGTTTTACTAACATTAGAAATAAGTTCACCTAGAAAAAACTGCATGCGTAGCTGCACTAAAGTTAATATGACTAACCTTGAAAATGACGTACGCGGTATTAATTTTGACCCTGTTTATAATTCAAACGATGCAAATATTTGTTTAGAGTATTTTATAATTTCACTACAACATGCTATTAAGAAAAACACATTCACTAAGATTATGCCTAGAAAGTATAGTTGCATTAAACCATGGATCACACCCGGTCTCGTGCGCTGTATAAGACATAGAGACAAACTTCACCTAAAATCGAAACTCGCACCTGATAACGAACTACTTACAGTTACCTTTAAAAGGTATCGAAACTTCTGCAATAATCTTTTGAAAAAATTAAAAAATCAGTATGATAAAAATGAATTACAAAAGGCGGGGAAAAATAGTAAACTTGTGTGGAAATTCATAAAAACTCATACATTTAGATCGCAAAATACCGAACCACCGTTTGATTTACTAATGACAGAAACCAACCCGTCCGAAGCAATGAACAAAATAAACAATTATTTTGCCAACGTCGGTAAAAATTTAGCTGAAAAATCTTTAAATTCTAGTAATTTTTCCCGTCAACATTCGGCAACGACATCCTCTACACTAAATTCTTTTGTTTATTAGATACTGACGTTTACGAAGTAGTAAGTATAATAAACGGGTTAAAGGATGTTTGTGCTACAGGGTGGGATGATTTACCTAATAATATACTTAAAAGATTTAAATACCTATTAGCGCCTCCGCTAACACATTTTTCAGCTATGTTTATCTAACGGAATATTCCCTAAATTGCTTAAAAAAGCTGTGGTCACACCAGTATTCAAGTCTGGAGACAAAAACTGTGTGAATTACTACAGACCCATTTCAGCGTTAACAGGACTCTCAAAAATTTTAGAAAAAGTCATTATCAGTAGATTGATAAAATATCTGGAACATAACAGACTACTTTCAGATAATCAATTTGGTTTTAGGCCCAAAAGATCAACTAGCCAAGCAGTACACAAATTGACTAATTATATTTCTACAAATTTAGATAATGGTATGCACACAATTGGGATCTTTTTAGACCTTGCCAGGGCCTTCGACACAATTTGTTGTACTTCACTTCTGCACAAGCTTGAAACACTTGGGATAAGAGGAACACAACTTCTATTATTTTCGGATTATCTCAGCGATCGTCATCAATGTGTCAAAATTGATCAGTATACAAGTTCTGAATTGAAAAATAGTTCTTTTGGCATTCCACAAGGCAGTATTTTAGGCCCTACGTTATTTTTAATCTATATAAATGAACTTTGTAGCCTGTTACTCCAAAATGGTGTCATAATATCTTACGCGGATGACACTGTCCTATTGTTCTCAGCTAAATCAAGAGTTGAGGTCTATAAACATGCTCAGACTGGTTTTAACATTGTGTCTAATTGGCTTCATAAAAATCTTCTAACATTAAATGCAGATAAAACTAAATACATTTTATTTACAATGAGGCATACTAATATACCGCTTACTAATCTGAACATTTACGCACATAATTGTAGCACGTACGCTGACAATGCATGCTCTTGTATCACTTTAACTAACGCTGACTATCTGAAATATCTAGGTGTCACTATTGACCCCAATTTAAATTTCTGTAAACATATAGATTTGCTATGTACTAGAGTGCGCAAATTAATATATGTTTTTAAGAATTTACGGAACATAGCCGATTATAAATTAATTAAACAGGTATATTTAGCTTTGTGTCAATCCATTCTTACCTATTGCATAACTTCGTGGGGTGGTGCAGCAAAAACCATTTTACTTCCATTAGAGCGTGCTCAAAGAGCAATTCTAAAGGTTGTCACCTTTCGCCCTTTTAGATTTCCTACGCACCAGCTTTACATAGCATGTAAAGTACTTACAGTACGGCAATTATTTATCTTAAGCATAGTACTACACCAGCACACTGCACTTCCTTTTAACCCAGTACCTTCCGACAAGAGAAGGAAGGACCTGGTCTGCACAAAGCCTCAAACTAGACATCCATTTGCTAAACGATTTTATGTTTTTTTAGGACCTTACCTTTATAATAGGCTTAACATGTCACTAGGCTACTATGGTTTATGTTATAAAGAATGTAGTAAAATATTATCTGAATATTTAGCGATTCTCAATTACACAGACACAGAAATACTTTTAGAAGTTTTGGCATAATGATAAAGTACTTATTCTTGTATATTTACATAAGATTTATATAGGTTTACTTTTAGATAATAATGTACTATGCTTTTTCTCATAATTGTTAATGGATTATTATATATTAGTTATACTTTAACTTCACTGCCCAATTAAATTATGTAATGTGATGGCCTGAAACACAGGTTTGAATTAACCTAGATCGGGCGGGTCGCTACGTAATATTGTTTTCCGAACCATCATTACTTGCACCAGTTATATAAATATCTTAGTTTTACTTTATTTTAAGGCATTATACTTGTATGGGAGTTATTCTTTTTGTTGACTAAATGTACACATTTGTAAACGTTATTTTAATAAATAAATTATTATTATTATTCTCATTTATTCATTAATTTACATATTTATTTATATTTTTAAATATTAGTAACAAAAAAAATAAATAAAAACATTTAAAAATATAAAAAATAGTAGCCCACCGGTATCGGGAACAGGGTCCAAGCTACCGGTGGTCAGGGCTCCTGAGAGAGGAATCTCCTGACTATACGCGCCGTGTCCAGGAGTACCGCTTTCTGTATCAACCCCTTGATCCAGCTGCCTAACGAGAGCCTCCTTAGGTGTTGGTCGAGGCTCTTGGAAATGAGTCCATTGGCCGTAACGACTATCGGCACAATGACTGCTGTATTCACATCCCACATGCCGACAACCTCGCGAGCCAAGTCAAGATACTTAATTTGTTTATCTTTATTATTATTATTATTATTATCGTTTATTGCGAACTTGTAGCACCATTCACTTGGTAAATCTTATTATTTGCCTCAAAGACACTTTAAGGCTAAGCGCGCATTACGAAATTAATTCGTTGCGATTTTTAGAATGCGAAATGAAATCGATTGAAATGAAGGAAAAATCGCAAACGAATTTTTCTCGCACTGCGAATTTTAATCGTTGCGAATAATAATCGCAAGTCTATGTACAATACCAATATTCTGGAGTTCGCGCACTGCGACGACAATTCTTTATTTCAAGCGATTTCAGTTCGCATTTTTAAAATCGCAACGAATTAAGTTCGTAGTGCGCGCTTAGCCTAAATGTTGAAATAAACATGTCAGAACGTATTCGGCGTATGGTCTCGTAATCGTGGCAATCTGCAGCCCCCCGCTACCCGTTCTATCTCCCTCTACCGTCTCCGCTCGCTTTAGTCAATCGTTTGACACGTTGGAACGCTCGGGGAAGGTCACATTCGTCAGAATAAATTATAAGCGGTTTTTTAACCGACTTCAAAAAGGAGGAGGTTATCAATTCGAATGTTTATATAATATATTTTTTTTTTTTATGTATGTTCGGGCATAACTCTGTCATAGACGGATTTGCAAAATCCTTTTTTTTGTTCGAAAGGGGTTTATTCCGAAATGATCCCATATAAATTTTACCAAAATTAATACAACCCTTTTTGAGAAAATCAACAAATTCCCAAAAAAATTACTTAAACGACGTTTTAGTTTCTTCAATCTTTGAAGGACTTACAATCTCTTTAAGTGTGTCACCGTTTCTTAATGGATCTAGATGGCAACACCAAAAAACAAAAAATATAAAGCTTTTTCAAAAAAAAGAAAACCGTCTTCAAAATCTAAAAAGTGATAAATAACTTTAGCACAGAACACACATTACTTTACTTTCGGAAGTCGGTGGCAATACAAAACAACAAACACAAAGGCACCGCCACCGACTTCCGTAAGTAATGTGTGTTCTGTGCTAAAGTTTTATCACTTTTTAGTTTTTGAAGGCGGTTTTCTTTTTTTAGTTTCTGACGAAAACAGAGTTTTTGTCAGATTCCGGTTTCGTCAGAATAATAACAAAATGATAAGAGTCGATAAGAAAAAGTAAGAAGCTGCATTAAGGGGAAAATAACAATTTACGACTGTTTACAACGGTAACGAAAATTGAAAGACAGCCGACGCCAGGTCGACGGAGCCCCGCCGCGCGGGACTCCTGTTTTTGTCTGATAAGTTTAAAGAATTCTAACCAAACCGAACCTCGGTTGCCCCTGACGTCGTTGGTTGAAATAAATGATTATACCCTGTCCATTGGGCTATTGGTTTTTTGATAGCTGCCTTATAATGTAATTATTCCCGATTACCTTAAGTTAACTTTAAAATGTGTCATAAAATAAATATATAAACTGCCTAATCTTTTTGGATTATCTTATTTATGACCTCTTACAGAAATTATAATACAGGTATGCATATCAATTTTTACAAAAAACATAAATATTGTTCACTAGTTGCAGCTGTCAAAAAACGATTAAACCAGTGGACAGAATTGTAAGAAGTACATTGTTTTATTCCCAAAACCAACATTTACCAACGGTTACTGGTAAAACCCAGCATGTACTGAATTCTAATGGTAAAAGCCCGATAAAATCGTTACTTTTTTTATATATTCTTACATTTACCGACTCGTGTACGTAAATCGTACGTACGTAAGATTTTCTGGTAAATGTATACTGTTTGTCGATGTTGAGATCCATTTTCAATGTCTATGAAGAGAGAAGTTTGCTGCTTTAAACATGAATAAACATTGTTCATCTTTTATCTATATATTATTACTTTTTATACAGAATCGATTCCCAAAAAAACAAGGATCATGGCGAAAACCAGCTTCTGGCTACACACCTAGCTATAACTACCAGTACTCCAACCAATATTACAGAGCAAAAAGCAGTGCCCCATATAATAACAACACACAACATTATAAGGTAATATACCTATTTTTATAACTCTCTATTTTATACATTTGAACCTAATAAATATACATTTCTGTTTATGTTTACTTCGGGGCAGAAAGAATTAAACGTGGTTCCGCTCGCAAAGAAATCCCGTTTATAATTTTTGTTCAGCTGCTTTGCACATTTGATTGTGCAGTTTTAAAAATAAGTAATATACTTGTATTGTAACTTAATTTTAGACGTAAAATACATAATTTAAATGGGCCATCAGTCTCATACCTTATTGGTTTACAAATTATGAGGTCGAGAAGTTTTAAAAAAAGTAAATAATTCAATTTTGAATGAAAAAACTATAATAATAATAATAATAATATCTTGGGACAACTCACACACGGTCATCTGGTCCCAAGCTAAGCAGAGCTTGTGTTATGGTAACCAGACAACTGATATACATACTTATATAATTTATAAATACATACATATTATAGATAAACACCCAGACACAGAACAAACAATCATGCTCATCACACAAAGTTTGTCCTGGGTGGGAATCGAACCCACGACCTCCGGCTTAGCAGTCAGGATCAGTGACCACTAGACCAACAGGCCCGTCGAAAAAACTATAGTGCCATATAGTTTTTTCATTCAATATTGAATTAGTTTATTTTTATTTTTACAGATTAATAAATACAACACAAAGTCGATAGAAACGAAATTACAATCGAATGTTAAACAAACAACGAAGCAATTGAATGACCATGTAGAGAAAGTATCGAAAAGTTCCAATTCATCATCACAAAGCTTGCGGGAAGCCAATAATATACACTCGGAAGAGGTTTGTATTTAATAAACTTATCTTTATTAGTAAAGGTAGTATCAAATACTATAAATGCTATACTTTACAGGACTGTCTTACAGGGCTGTCTCACAATATGCAATAATACCTTTGCAGGGTTGATACAATCAAAATTCAGTATGAAAAATAAAAGCACTGTGACACTCGGGGACTGCCGCGGTAAAGCTATTGCATAGCATTTTATATACAAGGTGTAACGTTAAACACGCAAAACCTCAGACACCCCAAATGATTTTTAATTCAATTAACCTAATTCTGAAAGAAAAAAAATAAAAAAAAATATTTAAAGGTTTTATGTGCTGTTTTAGTTTTACCAAGACTCGTATTTGCATTGACATAAGAACTATTATTATCACGCGTATGAGAAAATTTAAATTGGACGACCACCATTTGTGTTTGTTTACCTATTTTGGCAGGTTTGCGCACGTGATGGCTTGACTTATTAATAAATAGACTGGGCAACATGTATAATGAATATTTTTTGAAAAATGTGACCTATTTTAAAAAGTGGTTCAATTGATTCTGCTCGTTATTGTAATCAAACTATTTTCATGTTTTGCGTATTTGACGTTACACCTTGTGTATTATATATCATAAATATATATTATATATACATAGACATACACCTACCCCCCTCCCTACCCCCCCTTCCCACCTACCCGTACCCTACCCCCTACCGTCGCCACCCCCATACCCATACCCTACACCCCCGTCCCTACCCCCAACCTCTACCCTCCACCCCTACCCTCAGCCCCCCGTACGATATATATATATTATATTAATATATATATTATTATGATTATATATACCATATACATACACGTTAAGCGAACGCTCGGCCGAGCTACATGGTAGGCGGAGTGGGGGGTGTCAGGTTTTTTTTCGTTACGGAATTTCTTGATTCGGTCGCCGCGCTCAAAGCCCGCGATACAAGCTATGCAATAGCTTAAAATTAAGACGTTTTTCGCAAAAAAAAAAGATGAGAATTAATATATCATAGTCAAACCTTCCTCAGAGTTATTGGTTTTATCAAAGATCTAAAATATTTGTTCTTGTTTTCTCCAAAATAAAGCTTATAAAATAAATGTTGTTTTTTAAATCCAGTTGAAGCAATCGGCGCGTACTAACCATGAAATGGATGTTAAACACAGCGGAAAAGTTTCAGCGTCGCAAAGACTTTCAAATTTAAGAGATCGTCTTAATACGGTGGATCTTATACCTTTGCAGTTGCCAGCTGCTAGTAATGAATGTTTGGTAAGTGACACTTTCACAAGTAACTTTGCAGAAAGAGTGATGATGAAACGACGTTACAATTATAAAATAAACTGTTTTAATTCATTTAATTCATTAACTCTAAATCTCTGTTTTTATTTTCTTTATAAATATTCCCAACAAAAGTAAATGGATGTCTCAGGAATCAGTGTACAGTACACTGATTCCCGCGACAGATGGTACGGGTAGTGCAGTTTACTACATCAATTGTCCCGAAGTTCAATATAAATGTTCTCAGGACGTGGAGCAAATCCAAGTCTCTCTGCTGTGAGTTGCGGTCAGTTCTGGGATTCAAACTGATCGAAATGTTCTCAGATCTCTCTCTGCTAAATTTCTTATTAATCTTAGGCTCACACTTACTTTTCGTACCACAACCAAGCGGTTACGAGTCTCAGAAACCGTTCTGAACCGATTTCAAAGAACTTTTCGAGACGAAGGGATCCTCTTTGTCTGATGTACACCTTCGTCTTTATACTGGCCTTCTTATGAACCGGTCTCTCATTGACGCCAGATAGCATCTTGTATAGTGTTTCGTGGATATCCTTGCATTCGTCTAATCCGACGCTGTCTACATCCAGCGTCTGCAAGTGGCCTGGCTGCTCTGCCCTGGTTCTATACTGGCTGCTCCAGATGAGTCCAGTGGCTTTTTTTTGTGTAAATGAAATCACGGCACCCTAACACCTCGATTTTAATCAAAGAAATGATATCAAAACGTTTTAAAACAAATTTTAATGTATCCTTCACACAAAACGAGTTTGACATCGAATGTCAATCGAATATAACATCGAATGCCTCATGAAGAGTGGCGAAGACTTGTTAAATTCATATCTCATATCAATAATTAAAAAATCAATTATTAGATTTGTGAATTATTAGATGAAGTACTCGAATCAGAGTGCAATGTTCTTTTAAATGTACCTACATTATTATTCTCAGCATATTAAGGTGCCTACATAATACATATTTGTGTTGTGGCACATTTTAATAACTAAGACACAAAAAGACACTATAAACCCGTATTTCATTTACTTGTTTATAACAAGTAAAAGTAATTACTCAAGTAATAAAAAAAAAGAAAGAAAAAGAAGTAATAGTTTTCAAATCAAATCAATAATCAAAATCAAATCACCTGATTTGATTTTGATTATTGATCGTTCTATAGTTTAGTAATTGCTTGAAGTTAGAAATGTCAAAAGTTAGAATTCTTAGCAAAGTAGTAGTCACCATTTCCTTTACTGAGAATTCGACGCAAACTGCAAAATCAAACGCAAAATGTTTGATTTTGCAGTTATAGCAATGGAAAGCATCGTAACGACTTTTGGTGGTTTAGATGATATCGATGACGACATACTACCGGAGATTGAAGTGGCTGAGCCTAAAAATCGCGAAGTTTACTTTCGTGATGTGGATCAACTTCATGATGATTCAGAACATTGATTAAAAAAGAGATTTTTGCAAAACTGTTGTGAGGAATATGATTTTCTCTATAATTACGGATTCTTTACAATCAGAGATACACAGAGGGTGACTCCACTGTGCTAGTAACTAACGGTTTTACGTTTTTATGCCATTTTATGAACTCGCCGAAATGAAAATCGAAATTACTTAGGACATAATGTACTGTAACAGATATGGGGAAATAGTGGTTTTAGGCGATTTTAACTTGTATTCATGTTCTCAAACTATATGTAATTATTACGAATACTTTCTGACGTTTTGTGGATTCATTCAGAGCAACAGAGTAGGTAACTGTAAAGGTCGTCAGTTGGATCTGGTGTTGAGTACATTGGCGGAGGGTGGGAGTGTGAGGGTTCGCGCGGCGGAGGCGCCGCTTGTGCCTGTGGACGCGTACCACCCACCGCATGAGATCTCGGTAAGTTCGGACAAACGCGCGCGCCGCGGCTTGGCGGGCTCATCTGCACCTGGCATGAATGCACATCCAGGTCATGCATATGCGCCAAGGCGTTGGAACTTTAATAAAGCCGAGTTTTTGTCATTATATTCTGCAATTGCAGCAATAGATTGGAGTCCGTTACGTGAGTTAGAATTAGAAATGAGCTTTAATTATTTTTTCACTTCTCTTGCTCAAAAAGTCCGTCATTGTAGCATACCAGAGCGGGGATAAAATAGCATTTCATCCTCTAGGGGAAATGTTTTTTTTTTTAATTTTTGTGTGTCAAATATGACAATGAGCCTACAAAAACGAAAAAGTCTTTAGTCATAAGTAGAATAATCTATATCTAAACATATAATAAAACAGTAACAAAACAGTGTCTGTATTTTACATTTTACATTTACATTGAATATATTAAAAAAAAAAAAATTGAGGGTGGTTTAGGAACAGTAATAGAGCACGAATCCAAAAAAAAAATTCTGTCTGTTTGTTTGTACACGCTAATCTTCGGAACTACTGAACGGATTTGAATGATTTTTCTTTTGTTGTATAGGTACCTATTAAGTCTAGGCAACATATAGGCTATAATTTATCTTGGAAACTTGAACACCTGATGCAGAACCGCAACGGACCAGCTAAACTATAAGAGATACAAAAATGGTACCTACCATAGCAAAAATTGTTCCACGTGATGAGCATTTTCTGCTGAGAGAATAAATTTGAAGATCTGGAACACTTGATGTGGAACTCCAAGAGCCCAGCTACACCATGACACATATAGGAATGACGTCTTAGCAAAAGTTGTTCGGTCTGATGGGCATTTCCTGGGAGTCTACTCTTATTCAACGAAAAACGAAGTTTCGATCGAAATTTCGCATGTTTCCTACCACGGTTTCCATTCGTTCCGAAATTTCGTCCGAACGAAAATTGTTTGACGTTTAGGGTCTCTAAACCTACTCTAAACATAAGTATTCCGACCGAAAATTTCATTTTGACAGATGATTGTTCGGAATTTTAACCTCAAATTGACGAAACCAAAAGTGTTACCTTTCGATTTTCGTTATTGTACATTTGGTAAGAAAAATTGCTTGAAATGGCTACAAGAGTGCTTTTGATCCAAGCTGCTCTTCGTGCAGAATGCTTAGAGCGTAAAAGAAACCGGCGCCGCCTGCACAATCAATTTAGTATTACTTGAATTCCTGACTTAGAGTTTGTAGGAAATATTTAGCAATTTTAAACTGAAAAGATGTAAATGGTTATTATTAAGTGGAGCCGGTACGTTCAGTGTTAGTAAAAATAAGTATTATGCATATAAATTGTATTATAGGTATTATGTTATTTACTTACAAAGTTTTAAATCCAAAACAAAACTTGTGAGTCTAATATGTGTATCACGATTGCGAAGTATGTAAAAAAGCACTTGGAACTTGGAAACATGATTTAATAACACAACTCAGATATCTATGAACACAAACAACACTTGAGAAACAAACTTAAGAAAAGTTTTAAAATAATTCAAACAAAAATCTCAAGTTGACATGTTATGATTAGATTGCGTGTGACGTGTGAATATACGGATATTTTTGGTTGTCATACGTTACTGCCAATCGTTGCCATCAATTATTACTCTTCAAATTAGTCGGATAACAATGACCGTGAAAGGTGTTGTAGAATATCTCGGTGAATTTCGTTGAAACTATAAATTGTATCTGTATATTTATATTTTGTGCATGAATATAACAAAGAAATATTTAATAAATCACATTTTAAATATAGAATGCAAAAATAAAGAACATCTTATTTGTATTTCATCTTCCATTCATTCACGAAAATTGTCTATGGATCCGAACTTCATATGCGTGTCCGAAAATAAAGTAGAGTAGGGTTGGTAACGAAATTTCGTTTATATTTCGTTCGTTTGCGAAGTTTCGTTTCGAAGAAAGAGAGTAGACCCCCTGTTGACTTATAAAAATCGAAGATCAGAAACATCTGATGTGAAAATCAAAGCTATTACTAATTTCACTGTATCTTATGAAATAACATAAGCTGGGAGTACCTCCACGCGGTGAAGGCGGTAACAGTTTAGGACTGATTTTTGATGACGATGGTATATCATTGAAAATTTGACTCTACTGGCCAAAATTCCCATTTTTTTTTTATCGAATAAATATGCCTTCTGGCTGATGTTATTTGGGTGTTTAATTTCCTTTTCCATTTATCTTCGTGACACGGTAGCCTAACCGGTAACGCAGGGGAGCAGTCACTTGGATTTTAATTGATCAGGTATCTTTACAATAAAACTATAACCATGCCTACAAAGAGGTCAAATCTTTCCCAATGTTCCAAAGGAGCTAACAGATTGAGGATCATAAGATCCCAAGAATCTACCGAAGAGCGTCAGGAGAGACTTGATGCTGTTCGAGAACATCAGGCTGCAACTCGCTCCGTGGAAACCTCTTCAGATCGCGAAGCACGCCTGCGTTCTCAGCGTATTTACGCATCTACATCCAGGTCTCTAGAGACCAGTGAAGAGTATGATGCGCGACTGACCGCTGATCGTGAACGTCAAACATTGTCTCGCGAGTCGGAGACGTTCACGGATAGAGAATTGCGCTTGAGTTCTCAGCGTATCTACGCATCTGCTGCGGTACGTGATGCGCGACTGTCCGCTGATTGTGAGCAACGTGCATTGTCTCGCGAATCGGAAACGTTTACCGATACAGAATCACGCATGAGTTCTCAGCGTATTCGCACATCTACTAACAGGTCTTTTGAACCGAAAGATGAACGTGATGCACGACTAACTGCTGATCGAGATTATCATACACTAGCGACCCGACCCAGCTTCGCATTGGCCTATAGCCTTCCTCGATAAATGGACTATCCAACACAAAAATATTTTTTTATTCGAACCAGTAGATCCTGAGATTAGCGCGTTAAACCAAACAAACAAACAAACTTCAGCTTTATAATATTATAGGTAGTATAGATTGTCCCGAACACGCACACAACAAAATATTTATAATCAGTTAGAAAGTGAGAGAAAAAGGATTGCTGGAGTACGGCATGAACAGACAGAAGAAGAGCGCAACGAACGTTTGAATTCTGATCGACTTCGACATTCTCTGAACAGAATGTCAATATCATCTGAAGAATCGGATGTGTCTCAAGATATAGCCGTAGGTCATGGCGACCTTCCTTGGGTTGATAAGGAACGGAGTTCATTTACGTATACTCCTATGATTGACTACGCCACATATTTCGCCATCGGAGGTATGATTCAAAATTGTACTTTTTGAACGCCTCGAATCATCTCGCGCATCCTGTTATTTTCCTGTCCCCGGGCTGTTAGAATTCGACATTAGACGTTTCAGATCTTCGATTTTGCCGACCCCGTTGTCGCTGGCATAAGCAACAGGATCCGCGTACGAAATCGCGGGCAGTCTTGCTCGTTCTTCTCCATAGAAATCTACCGTTTGGAACGAGCAACTAGATTCAACTTTCTGACTGACTTATTTCAATTCAACCATTTACAGGTACTTTTGAATTGTCAGAGTCAGTCAGAAAGTTGAATCTAGTTGCTCGTTCCAAACGGTATATTTCTATGGAGAAGAACGAGCAAGAAACTCCATGAACACTCTTTTAAAATCAGTAATATTTTACAAATTTAGGTTACATCATTCATGTCATAACAACTAGGTACATATAATTTAATATTAAAATTATACATATACATAGACTTTCATAGTTATCATCATAATTATACTTATATATTATTTTCTTCGGGAGCTCCGTACCGATCAACGTTTCGATCAAAAGTGTCATTCAATGAAGTCGGAACACTCGCTTTTATAAGCGGCGACAAACAAGTATGATTCATGAACGATGACAAGCAAATGTGATTCATACTTATTTGCTATCCAAAGTTTAAACACACTTTATTCTATTTAAAATGATGTTATTTACTATACTTCTACTGCATTTAATCAGAAATTAATTATTACTTTATATTACAACACGAATTACGTTGTTATGTATTAATTACATCGGTATAAATCTAACACATGCAATGTGTTGCGGCTACAGAAGAAACAAAAAGAAGACATTGGCGCGAAATCTTTATAATTTTTCTCTAATTGCAAATTGAATTGGTAGTGACCGTAATTAATTTCTCGCAATCGTAGTGAAAAGTATAGTGTAACACACGGCGCTAAAACCCATTAAAACTCGGTTTCTATTTACTCCCTCGCTAAAGCTCGGGAGTAAAACTACCTCGTATATAATGGGTCATTTTAGCTCCTTGTATAACAATCTACTATTAAAACACCTTAAATTCTATTATGGATGAACTGTGTTCCGAAAAAAAAGCTTAGTCGTTTAAACTCTCGGTACATATACCCTGAGTGGTATACTGCTGACATAATACGCACATAAGATTGAAGGCTTTTCTGCACATACAATATAAGGCAAGTGGGTCGAGGACCGATTATGACGCGTTTGCCCGGTGTAGAACGAATGTTAAGAATAAGATAAATATCGCACAAGATCAATATCAGCACCGTGTCCAACATCAAATGCTGAAAGACCCAAAATCTTTTTGGAATTATGCCAAATCCAAAAGGCGCAGGAGAAATCCTCAATTCATTTTAAAAAACGGGGAAGTACTGTCTGGTCAACTGTCGGTGGACGAGTTCGCGGGGTATTTTTTTCTGTATGGTTATAGGGTATAGTTACATGGCAGATAGGCAACAATATGTAGCATAATTATGCGGGGCACATATCAAAGCCGTATTTTACGAGATCCGGGGTAAGTCAAGGCAGCAACCTTGGACCCTTGGAGTTCTTGTTGATGGTAAAAGACTTGCCACAAGTACGACCTCAAACTGTCTCTCGCAATTAACAACGATGATGACTGTGCCAGACTGCAAAGGGACATAGACAGAGTGGTGAGCTGGAGTAACGATAATCTCTTACAATTTAATAGGACAAAGTGTGTGGCAAGAACTTTTTCTCGCTCACACACTCCCATCTTACATAATTACCATATTGACGGGTTGCCAATGGTAAGGGTCACAGAAGTAAAAGATTTGGGAGTAAGTTTTAACATCTTGTTGAGTTTTCGTGATCACATCACCCGAACCTGTAAAAAAGCTTATAGAAATTTAGGTTTTATGCTTAGAATGGTAAAAGGGTTCACGAATATGAAAGCTATTATAGCTTTGTATAACGCATTGGTTAGGAGCCAATTGGAATGTAATGCAGTCATCTGGGCTCCGCATGAAATTAAGTATAGTCTTATGCTGGACCGGGTACAAAATAAGTTTATAAGATATTTATACATGCGTTATTATGGTGTGTATCCATTCTTTCCCGTAATGTATCCAACTTTATTTATTTTAGGTATGGTTGGATACAATGAATTGAGGGTTAGAAAGGAGCTTGCACTCACGGAATAAAAATAAAAATTTAAATTATTAATAGGGAAGGTGCATATTGTAGAAGTTTTAAGGCAGGTGAGCCTTTGTGTCCCGGACAGGTACAGACAGCGTCATCAACTGCTAACCCCCTTTCCGAAGAAATTTCAATGCTTAGGGGGATAGCAGTTGATGACGCTGTCTGTACGTGTGGCGACGACGTCGGCCAGCATTATTGGTAGAACCGCGCGGTCGTACCAATGTTTTGAGGGAGGCGCCACTGACGCGTGCACTCCGCACTCTCAACATCATAGCTAGTGAGGCGGACCTATTCTGTTGCTCTCTGAGTGAGTTTACAAAGAATGCATTGTTTGTGATATGTTACAAAACTTAATTAAAGAGAAAACACGCTGTAATTATATTATAAATATTATATTATAAGAAGTGCACTATCGCATTAGGTATAAACCTGTAAGGATAGATGTAACATGGAAAAATAAATAAATAAAATAAAAAATAATATAGATATATTTACACACTGGAGTGAATTCACAAAAGTCAAAGTCAAATCATTTATTTCAATTAGACCATTAAAAAGTCACTTTTGAACGTCATAATAAAAAAATATAAAGTTGATTCTAGTTGCCCATTCCAAAAGGTAGTTTCGTATGGAGAAGAATGGGCAAGAAACTCCATACTTACTCTTTTAAAAATAAATGTGTACAATATTTTGCATTTACACTTTACAGTTATATAACTTTATGTGAATACGATGGACCTTGCATAAAAACACTATATTGAAGTATGTACAAAGTATTACAAGATAAAGAATGACAGCTAAGTTGTATACATAGATACATAGTGTTCACATATTATTATTTACAATTATTGTAAAAGTAGACAACCACTCCATACATTTCAACAAACTATAAACCTATGAACCAGTGTGTGACCCAAAGCAAGAATTAAAAACTAAGTATAAATTAAGTAGTTTTAATTAGCAATCAGTTTGATTTTGTCTAGACTGTAGATTGTCCTATGGAGCCCGGACCAGCATGTTTCCAAGCATTCTTATCATGGATATAATCCTCTAAACTGTAATATGCTTGTTTACAGAGTGTACTTTTAAAATAATATGTTTTAAATTTTCTTTCATTTAGTTGCAATATATCACTAGGAATTTTGTTATAACACTTAACACAGAACCCCATAAAAGATTTATGAACTTTAGACAATCTAAAATATGGTTGAGCTATTTTGTCTTTGCTTCTAGTATTAATATTATGTCTATCACTAACTTTATTAAATAAATGTAGGTTTTTTCTTACGTACATAATATTTTCATAGATAAATTGGCAAGGCACTGTCATTATATTAATATTTTTAAATAGTTCCCTAAGAGAATCGCGGCGACGTAGATTATAAATGGCAAAGGGACTATTGTTATTACTTTGTTACGAACAATGTGTTTTATGATCTGAGTTTTAATTTTAACTTTGTGTGTGACTTAGCTTTTGCCTTGTAATGATGGTTTTAAGGCATTTACAATAAATAAATTATTAAAAAAAGCTTGTGCGGTCGCTGTACAGAAAAAATGTACATATAAAAATGATTATAATTATATCACGAGCAGGCGTGCGCGCGCTGCAGCGTCTCGACACACGCACACATACACACCCGCATTTCGTTACGTGACGATTTCTACTATTTCGCTCTACCCATAAGCCGCGTTTCGTTCCAATAATTCGAATAAGTGGTACGTACACACTACACAAATTAAAAATCACATGTCAGTAACTAATTCAAGTGTAAAAAGATACATTCCATATTTGTAGGGTTATGTCGTGTCGAACGCACCGAGTTTCTCCAAAAAAATCACTAGTTTGCTTTAAATAGTGAAATGAAAAAAGTATTTATTATTAATTAAATTAGTTTTTTAATGATGATCATATCCGAATTCAAAAAGTAAAATAATCTACATCTCACGGATGCCTTCTAATGAAACAAAACGAAATAACTGAGTGTTACCGGCAGGAAACCACTATCGACCGTTGATTCCTACTTAAGCATTTACTCAAATAAGTAATGTACATTACTCGACTAAACTAACTAACTTTTATTAAGGTACCAAAGTACCAATACAGACCCATAGACATAGAAAGACATGCTTGGTTGTTGGGGGTCCACCCTCCTTTGAAAATCTGTTTGATTCAGGAAAGCAGTGGTCCTGTAACAAATATTGTGCCGGCTCATAATTTGGAACCTCCACCTGATTCTACGTCATCTGTTGACAAATTGGAATGGACTTGTAAAAAACTTGGGCTTCCAGAACCTGTGTATAAGTTACATGAGATACGGCCAAAACGGGGACCTGCAAGCTACGACTGTACAGTGAAAGTGAGTATTTCTTAACTTTAGGATATAACACTTCAGGTACTTACATATTGTATTCATTTGTGCCCAGTGTGGAAGATATCTAGACATTCAGGAAAAAAGTAGGTATAGTAAGAGTCCTAAGTTAAGTAAGTTGTTAGGTTAGTTAGTCAATTATTTTGTTGAGTAGTAGACTAGTGTTGGTGTCCAGAATGTTCAGTACATGAATAAAAGCTACTAGTCCCTTTTATTCATGAAGGGGGCGTAGCTGATGTAGAGACTTGCCCGCCAACGAGGCTTTATGTAATGAAGCCATAACTATTTAATCTATGGTTAGAACCTACTGGATGCTTTAGAATATATTATTTGAATTATGTAGAATATAGCTTTCATACTATGACATGTTATGTCAGGGAGACCGACGGCTCGACTAAGAGCGAAGGTCGTGTAAATCTTACCTCTCGTTAATCTTATTAATATAATCTTCTACAAGTTATTCGTACCTTTCATTTAACGTAGCGTAGTCCTACAATAGTTCGTAAAGGTGCAAGTGTAGCATAAACGTTACAGTATCTATATGGAGTCTTTAGAATTACAAATATAAATCGCTGTGTAATGTCATGTACAATCACCAAAAGAGATAAGTAACCAGGGTAGTCTGATATATAGTTTACTTGAAACCGATTAATGTTTTTGAATGAAATAAATCAAATTAAGAAAGAATAAACAGTTCATTAATTTAATTAAATTTCATTCGCAAACATCCATCGGTTTTTTATGTAAACTTCATTACACTCTAGGCGAAGGGCAGACAAGACTGCGTGAAGTCGGTTTTGCAGCGATTCGTTTCTGTCACTAAATTTTGTAGCACAACATTATTATTGACTTTTTATGACACTATTTTAATTTAATATTGAAAATGCTACCAAGTAACCGGCTATATGTTTATGACTAAATAATATTTCGTAAAATGTTGCTTCTGTGTGGTGAAAGTATGGCAAGTAAATCATTTGGCAAATGCAGAAAGTTCAAAAGAGGCGTCGGCCAATAGCAAAAAGTTATTTTGTATATCGGCGAAATATAGTTCTGTAAAATAATATTTTACAGAACTATATTTCGCAGATAAAAAATAACCTATAACAAAATAACCTATGACATATGATACTTCGATGATCTAAAAATAAGTATGTCAAATAGTAATAAATAATATGTATAGCAAAAAGAGATCGGTCAATAGATTTCGGTAAAATTAAATACGAACAAATAAATTTCGGAAAAGTGATCGGTTCTCCCTGGTTACTTATCTCTTTTGGTGACTGTACAACTGTGTGTCACAATTAATTTTGATGTTTAAGCTTGTCATAATGTAACACAACGATTATTGTTACTGTGGAAGTAGCTTTTGACCTCAGTACTAATTTTCAATCTATAGGTCGGAGCATCGTACTGTATTTGCTCGTATCCTGACTCATCACCGTCTGCAGAATTAGCGAAAGAAGTAGGTGCTGTAAAGTTACTTGCGGTCATAGAAAGTTCCGAAGCTGGTGGGATGCCCACTTCTTCAAGCAGCAATGCTATTGCATGTCTCACAGAACTAGTGTCGGTACATGAAGCTGGACTTTGGGCAAGTACAGTACCACATCTGTACAGGTAAGTGCTTTTATCACTTATCGCTTATTCTCCTTTATCACTTTAACCTTAAGTCCGTAATAGATGTTAAAACATGCAGCAACAATTGCGGAGGTAATCGATGAATATGACACCTATTACGAATACAACGTGAAATAGGGTATTACACCTATTTTTGAAAAGTGTCTCATTGAAATTCTGTAGTGCTAGAGTAAGATGATACCAAAAAAACACAAAATTTTTATTCAATCGATAAGTGCCATAAAAATGAATCAAAATTTTAAATTTTCAAGTTTTGCGCGTAGTTTGACGAAAACGCCTCTTATTGGACGCCATATTGCTCAGCGTAAATGACGTCAGTTCGTTTTGTATCAAATAAGCTCATATTAAATATGATAATTGTATATCATTTAAAAATAATTAAAAGCATATTTTGTACTAGATGTAATAACGAAAAAAATACGTTGGTTACGAAAATAATAAAAGTACAAAGCCTATATTACGCCAATCGGTTGACTGACAGTTGACAATTTTTTGTTTACACAGCCGTACGGCGTAATAACATGGCCGCTACTATTTTCGGGTTTTCAGTTAATTCAATTACACGTTGTATATTCGTTGCCACCATCTTGGATTTCGATTTCGAACTCATTTTGGATATCAACTTCCTCGAAAACCATTGAATTAACACTTTTCATTAATATTCACAAAGGAGACGGGTTTTCTGGGGCTGAGTGTAATGGTTTAAAAAAACCGTTACATTTTTCAATTCGTAATATAGAAGACGAGAAAACAAAAGATGAGTTTATTGCATTAATAAAATTGGTTATTCTAAGAATGTCAGACTTATAAGGGCGACATTAGACGACAGACTTTTTGTAGGGCCGATATCGCACGCTGAATGTCCCAAGGCCCCTTTTTATCGGTTTGAGTTTGGCTCGTTGTTTTGGATGACCGTTTAAATGTATGATTTGTCAGTTTCCTAATATTCTTCTAACAATAAATAAAAAAAATAAATAAAAAAGTCTTCTCTCTTCATCTGCCAAGCCTTTTTTCAACTATTTTGGGGTCTTCCAACCTTATTGTATGGAACTGAATTTCAGTGTTATACATGGAGCGACTGCCTATTTGACCTCAACAACCTAGTTACTGGGTAACACGATAGATACCCCTTGGGAGAGACTGGTTATCAGACTTTCTGACTACTGAGTACCCAAATAATAATAATATAGCCTCTTTATTTCCATATGATATACTTATAAAAACAAATGGACCATACCATACATTTGCATAATGTGCATGCATAAAATAACAAAATATTTCAATTCATTTTCATGATCATTAAAATTACAAAAGATAAATAATTGCTAAATAAACAATTTTTTTTTTTAATTTTCCATATTATACATTTCTAAATAGGTATTAAATAACTACAATTTTCAAATTAGTTTGCAAAATTCATAAATACTTCAATAAGGAGCCCTCAACGGGAAAAGTCTCCTCCATTTTACTGTACTGACTTGTCTATTCTGTGCTGTCAGTACGTCTATTCTTCCGTAGACATAGGGTGGTCACTGGTCATGCTACGCGTGCAGGTAGTTACCCTCTGTGTCCATTTTGTTCCTTGTCCATACGTGCAATATGACCCGCCCATTTCCATTTTAGTTTTTGAGAATGTTCTAACGCATCTATTTTTTGGTTGTTTTTCTTATTTCTGTGCTTTTTGTCCTGTGTTTTTTTTTGTATGTTTAGTATACTTCTTTCCATTGCCCTCTGACATACCTTTATTTTGATTTTCGTGTTATTATTATGTATCTATGTTTGGCAGCCATACGTAAGACTGGGTAGTAAACATTGAGTCCATTACTTTTTTCTTGAGTTTTTTAGGAAGTTTTATTTTAGGGTTTCTTTATTGCTCTAAAATTTTTATTCCATGTTATGTTAACTCGTCTTTTAACCTCATCTTCGAGTCTTATCTTAGAGAAAGATACTTCTTGCCCCAGGTATTACCATAGCTTTAAACATACTCTAATGTATTATTAATGACCCTTATTGGTATATAATGGTGGTTCATCATGAGTTTGGTCTTGGTAGCATTTAGTTCTAGGCCGATTGTATTGCTTACCTCATTTAATTCACTAAGCATTTTCTGTAATTGAGATGCTGTTTCAGAGAAGAGTATGATGTCATCCGCATAACGAAGATTACTGAGGAGTTTCCCATTTATATGAATTCCTTTTCCTTCCCAGTTCAGAGTTTTCATTATACTGTGAAGCACAACTATGAAAATTCTAGGAGACAGGGGATCACCCTGTCTGACGCCTCTACAAATGTTTATTTCAGGACCCTGTCTGTCTAGCTTTACGCGAGTACCCAAATAACGAGTATTAAAGATCTGCGAATGACAGCCTGGACTAACGGCCTTGGAAAGCACGTAAACGTGCTTTCCAAGGCACAAACGGGTCTCGTTATGAAATAGATTGTCACCCATCTGCAGAAAGACCGCGACAAGCGTAGCTTGACCATGACCGATCGATCCGTACTTTGCCAAGAGCCTTCTTCTTCTCTACAAACATGAAACAATACTGGCTTAACTAAAAATCCATCACATTCCAAAATTCATTTGTTTAGTATACCTAGATTGTTGCCGACTTCTTGTATAACCTCACTTTTACTAAATCTCTTACAACTCTGTCCTCAGATTGACAAAATCCACAGGATTTTCAGTGCAAGGTTAATAATGTATATGTCGAAGACGTTTTCTCATCACAATTGTGGGTTGTCAACTAAAGTTATGATTTGTTTTTCTTATTGTTAATTTAACACGTTCACTGTGCGTCAAGTAGACACAATAGTTAAACAATCGGGTTAAGTTGTTTTACTATCTGTTATTGTCTATTCATTTGAAATTTGATTTATTGAGTACTCAGTGTATGCACACATCGACTTTTGACAAATTATTTCGATAATTGTAGCCGAAGGTTTTGTTCAAAACAATTGATAACACGTTATTTTGAATGTAATGTGATTTACTTTATAGTATCACCATTATTTATTTATGCAAAAGAGTGCACTCCGTATGTCAGTCAGGCAGTCGATTCCATAAAGAGCACCTGCTCCCGACAGAACTATCGGTTTACCTGGTATAGTACGCGCCACGAAAGATGAGACTTGGCACAGACTTGATTTGACTTTCGCAGTACTCGAGAAATTTAAAGGTAAGAGACCTTTAAGTCGAGTACTGCGCAAGTCAAATCAAGTCTGTGTCAACTCTCATCTTTCGTGGCACATACTATACAGCTACCTGCACCTACCTGCACCTAGTAGTACATAGTTAGTTATAGGTAGTAATGTTCTAGTTTAACATATATTTTTTTCAAATCATTTACACTGCACATTTTGACGTGATTGTCAGTTTAAAATCTGTAAAAGTCGTTTAATAGCCCCTTAAGGGTTTGTTCGATTATCATTGGGTGGCTGATGTTGCTATACGAACTGTAAACTTAAGGGTTGGTTCGATTATCATTGGGTGGCTTAAGCTGCTATACGAACTGTAACCTAAAGGGTTTGTTCGATTATCACACTTAATCATTGGGTGGCTTGGCCACTGTACACACTGTGGGATCTTAAAAGGTCTGTTCGAGTAACTGTATTGTTACTATACCTTTTACCCAATTTATCTTGTTACTAATTAGAATGTGTTTTCTTTATGTAGTGTGTAATTGTTTGTACGGTCTAGTTTACCCCAGTAAAATGGGAACTCCAAATCCTGACGATGTTTATACCGCGCGGCACTCCTGATCCTACATTATGTTATTTTTTGACACCACTTTCAAGGGCCTAAGATTATATGAAATCGTATCCGTCTCCTTTTCGTTGCCCTAATCTGGAATTTGGATTTCAATCTTATTTTTGGCATTAACATCCAACCATGAAAGCGACACACATGATTAATATTCACCCGTGACTACTCTTACTACTGATGTGCTTATTCATTTTAAATTGTTTGTTTTTTAGAGAAAAATATAGTGAAAATTTACCAAGTAACTGGCAAGAATTGGTTGAAAACTGTCCGAAGATAATAAAAGATAGAGTTGTTAATGGACTTTTAGTACTTCTTCCCAATAATGAGGTATGTATTACTACTACTATTGTAAATGCGAAAGTTTGTGAGGATGTATCGATGTTTGTTATTCTTCGCGGCTGAACGGAACTAGCTGAAATTTAGAACACATATAAATATGTCTATCTTAACACCTAGTATCATTTGTATCCCGTTTTTGTGTTCCCGTGGGATAATTTAGGACGGCTTAATTCTGAAGTCTACGTAGACGAAGTGGCGGGCAGAAACTAGCGAGTTCATAATCTTTAAAACATTACTGTAGACCAGGTTACTACGCTGTGTGCGGGTGGAATTTAATCTTGAAGCAAATTAAACACAGAATAACGACATCAAAGATATATTACTTTTAACAGAGTACATTTGTAAAGATGTAAAGTTGTATATCTTAGTAAAAATATAAAATTGTAGCGCACAACGACTTTAAAGACTCAGACCAATAAAAAAGTAAAGACGGAGCCGTCGTAAACAATCGCGGCGAAAAAAGTGAAACCTAAAGTCGGCTATGGGTGCGTGACTCGGTGTACGATATCGTAGATTTGCGCATGTGTGCTTGAGAATAATGTTGCAAGCGCTGTGCTGCGTCTCCCAAGTGTGAGAGATATACTTTGGTGAAAAGTTTTATTATTAGGTAGTATTGTTTAATTTGTCTTGGTTGTATAATATGAAAGATCATTTAGTTCCATCATTTAATTACAGATCATATTAGATTTATTTGGTGTTCTACGCCTAGCCTATAAATTTTGATTCCCTTGAGAGTGTCAAAATGTACGTTTTTTGCGGCATAAACGGCCGTATCTTTTGTTCACGTTAACCTCAGATTATCAAACAAAAGCCTTTTGTTTCACAATCTGAGACGTCGACGAGAGTCTGAACTTAAAAGTTTGATTTTTCACAGCTTCAAGAAACCGTGGACCTAAGTATATGGTTTAATATCAACTCGATGTCTCTACGCGTTCCCGAGATAAAAGGTCTTGACAGACGGATGGACAGACAGACAGACGGACAACAACGTGATCCTTATAAGGGTTTCGTTTTTTCCTTTTGAGGTACGGAACCCTAAAAATATCATATCAAAAATAATAATTATTAAAATATATTTTATATATACTTACATATCATACATGTCATAATAACATACCTAATGTACTCGAAAACTAAATAAGCAATACGCTGATTAAAAACACTTAGTTGAAACGTGTCTGAACTAAAATCACAACTTCCCTTACTTTTGGGAAAAGATAATGTTCTTAACTTGCAACACTGAGACAATAACGTGTAGAATTGGTATTCCAAGAAATAATTATGCAGAAAATCGGTTACTTAGGTACTAGTGAAAAGTAATCCCAGAAGACTTATTACGAAAACATGAATTGTTTTGCAGCAGTTTATACAACAGGACGGCATAATTTCGCAATTATTATTTCACCAAGAGTACGTCATGCGCTCAAACTCACTCGCGGCTGACTACCGAGCGGCCGTCTTCATATGACCGAATCGTCTTCATATTACGTGCCACACTTTTATGGGCGCAATGTTCCGTCTATAGATTTTTATTATTGCTGAATTTAAAGATGGTGTCGTAGAAAGAGTTATTCGGCGTGTCGCCGCCAGAGGGCGCTCCCGCGCTTCCTTTTCACGTCTGTCTCCGCGATGCATGAAAAGCGTATGTCCCAAGCATGGCATACGCAAGTGCTTCAACAATTACATAATGATATCGTGTTTACATGACTTGAATAATCATTAGCAAACAATTTGCTTAATATAAGAATGACGAAAACGGCCCATCTATAACAATAAATCATCATCTGCCTAGCCTTTTCCCAACTATGTTGGGGTCGGCTTCCAGTCTAACCGGATGCAGCTGAATACCAGTGTTTTACATGGAGCGACTGCCTATCGGACCTCCACAACCCAGTTAATGGGTAACACGATACCCCTTGGTAAGACGTGGTTGTCAGACTTTCTGGCTTCTGACTACCCATAACGACTGCCAAAGATCTACAAATGACAGCCGGGATCAACAGCTTTACGTGCTTTCCGAGGCACGGAGGGAATTCGATATGAAAGGGATGGTCACCCATCCACAGACCGACCGCGGCTAGCGCAGCTTAACCTGTGACCGATCGATCTGCATGGCTTTAACTTAGCCACCAGCCCCTCAAGAATAATAATATAATAAACGTTTATTTGGAACAAGTAAATTCATTCTCAAAATATACTTATAAGTGTAGGTCATAATTAGAGAGACAAATTATGAAGAAAGTATGTTAAGTTAGGGATGTACGAAATACGTGTGTGTATGTGTGCGTGTATCGAGCCTACTACATACAAATTAACACACGAGCAGGCGTCGAGTGCCCAGAACTCGCGTGCTCGTGTATTATGTATATATGATATTGCAGAAATCTTATCCTATTCACAAACAACGTTTCAATTCCCATCAGTATGATTGACGAGTTGGACTGACGAACTAGTTGGTAAAAAAATGTTTTCAGTTTTAAAGAGGAGACCTACCGAATAGTCTGAAAAGTCGACTATCCAGCCATATTTGTAGTCGGCGACTACTCATGAGTCTAAGACTGACCATGGTATAACAGTTTTTTAACCTTTTGTCCGCCACAGTCATGTATAAATGACAAACCAAAGCGTGCCACGCCGCGGTGTCACGACTACATGACAGGCATGATAGACGAATTACTACTCTATGGTAATACATTTAGAAACGTACTTCCATAGACTAGTAGTTCGTAGCTTGGCGCCGAGTGCACGTTTTTGTTTTTTTGGCGCGGCGGTCAATAGGTTAATAAGTATACCTACCGCTCGCAAATCAATTTCTAATTTATTATAGTTCTATTACAAAGTTATAGCACGCTAACGAAACTGCCAGACTGGCGGCAGGCTATTTCTCTACACCACAAATGAAACAAAATAATATTTAAGAAATAGCCCATTCATAGCAGCAACATCAAAAATGGTTGCGTTTTTATGTCGTTCACCTCTCAGATTAGTACGTAAACAATACCAGAACAAAATGCAAAGAAAACCGCAGTAGTCAGCTAGTCGGCCAAACTCATAGTCAGCCCATCTTTAGAATAAAGTAATTATTTGTATTTGAAAGAAAAAGACAACCCTATAACCTACAAAGTGGAAAAACAAAACTTTAGTTTTGGAAGCCCGTAGCGCTAGTTCTGTTTGCTATTATGTATTGCTGATAAGTTTTTATTTCCGTTTTTAATACTTCATAACGTTCAAATTAGTTAAGAAATTAATGTTTTTTTTTTGTTTTTTTGACTTATTATTGATTAAGTTAGCCATGCTACTGTTAACGTTTGCTAACTGCTTGTTTTTTTTTATTGTAAAATGTAATAATCTGTGGAAAATGATGTGGGTATAATAATATGTGGGGACATTTCACACACGGTCATCTGATCCCAAACTAGGAAGACTATTCTACTATACTATGGATGTCAGACAGCTGATATACTCGTACATACACATACATTTAAATACTATACATAAATGGATAAACAACAGTATATATGTTAAAATTAATTTTAACACTGTTTATACTTATGTACTACTGTTTGTTTTCCCAAATATAATAAATAAATAAAGAAATGATAACGTTAAATAACCTAAGCATCAGTGCTATTCTGTTACAATCTCCCTCGGTGCACACCTAGGTGAAGTGAGCTGTCATCCGATTGTAGTGCTTTGTAAATCCTTAGCATCGGGACGGATGACAGCTTACTTCACGTAGGTGTTCACAGAGGGAGATTGTAACAGAATAGAGATACAGCTAATGTATTTCATCTTCGCACGATACCTCTTTCAAGTTTCACTGTGTGTTAGTGAGTGTTGAATTTTCTGATTAGAGGTAGGTATGCCACTAATTAGTACGACGCGCTGCCGATGCAGTGTCGGTCCGTGACGGGCAGTCGCGCGCGCGCCCGTCCCGCGCCACCTCTCCTTGCCTTCCCCGCGTTCGCACATCAGCTGTTGTAGTAGGGGAGTGAGTCACGTGCATAGGTGTGCGTGAACACTGTGTGTGTGTATTGTTCGTCGATGAAGAGTTAAACCTATTGTGTATTAGTGACAATCAACAAAAACTAAAACAATTGTCTCACTAGTCTGCCGGTTGAACTAGTCAATTGAACTACTGGAAATGAAGCTTCACTACCATTCGACAGGCTTCATGCCGAATGGAATATTATTGTAACTGATAAATTCGTATTTGCTCACCGCCTTTATTCTTAAATCCCGGCTTATGTTTAACGAACCTCCAAATCTAGTAAATGATCACCAAAAATAGTAAATGATCACCAACATTTAACCCCATTTTAATGTCAAATTATATCTTTTCGCCCGTGGTCTCGGTTCCTTAGTCCCTAGAAAATTGTTATTCCTAAAGTATTGTAGAAATGTATGAGTTTGACTGTAAAAAGCGATTTGATTCTGGCGTTGGGGGTCACAGTTCTAACCTAACCATGTCGGATCCGCCCTAGGGGGTCCCCCCCTAGGGCGGATCCGACATGGTTAGGTTAGGTTCATGTTAAGGGTCAAAAAGATTTTGGTTATCCATTTTGGTAAGCAAAAAAGCCAAATTCTAAATAGCCACGAAGTATATATTGCATTAATTTGCACACTAAGATTTGGTGATTATTAACTACATTTGGTATTTAGTATATTTCCTAAAGTATTTTTTGGTGGTCATTATATTTATTCCCTTAAATCCCTGATAATGCAATCCTGATACGATACTGATGTATCTTTACTCAGTGTTAATTGATAAGGACGTTACAGATTAGTAATAGTCAAAGTAATATAGTTCCTCTGGCTACTGATCTCGATTAGATGACTCTGGAATGAATTTGTGCTAAACCGTCTCCATATACATTCGCCTAAGAGACTTACATAAGAAATTCTCACTTTAAAACTTATAAACTAACCATTGAACTCCTTTATATTTTGTTAACAGGAAGTGTTTACTCCAGTTATAGAAACAACTTTATTAGACGATTCGATAGAAAGTGACTTACCACCATTACAATTTCCTGATGATGACTTCTGGAATGTCTTCGTTACCGTCGCTAATTCTACTCTTGAAATTTGGCTTCGAATAATTGGAGTACAATATAGTGTAAGTGTTGTATATACCTACATATATAGACAGTGAATTTTTTAACCCTTTTAGATTCTTTGTAAGGACCTTACTTACTGCGAAAGTTTGCTTTTCAAGGGTTTTAGGAACATTCGTGGTGCGAAAATTAGTTACGCAAGCATTAATTCGCTTACCAAACATTCTTTCGCAAGCAATTACACTTCTAGAATTGGTTTGGAATATTGTCATATTGACTAATATTGACTAGACACGTTAAGGTCAGCCCAAGAAAGATCTGGCGACTCAGCACAGCCGTGTGTTATACTATAAGAAACCATTCGGAGCCATGTTTGGTCGCTTAATAACTCAAAATCTATTTAACATGGACACATGATATTTTGTTTATTTATTAAAATTCCTCAGACTTACTAGAACCCCAAAAAATCATATCGAGATCCGTACATCCATTTTTATTGAAAAAAATAAAATGTTTTTATTTAAACTATTTTTCTACGTGAAGTACGTACGTACCAACCATATATTTAAAACCCCGCATAATTAAAATAATTCGAAATGAAAATAACACTTTTTCGATTCATATCGTTGCCCATTTTGTGTTTATAAAAAAATAAAGTGACAAGTGACATTGACGGATCTATCAAATTGGCAGACAAGTGATGTGACAGTGTGTGGAAAAAAATAATCATTATTTGTGACATTATTTCTCATAAAACGATGCAATTTCAGTGAAGAAGTCCGAAACGGCGGCTGTCAGTGTCACTGTTACTGTCCGCCGCCGTTTCCTTCTGAAATAATGAGTTTTTCGTTAAACTATTCACTTTTAACATCCATTTTTATTGCGGGGTTTTATTAATATTGTAAATGCCTGAAGATACTCTTTAGGTACTTATGAGTATAAGAATTTGTCTACGCATCGTCATCATGTACGAGACCACAACTACTGAACGACCCAGGAGAGGGGCTATGAGGTGTAGTTCCAAATTCCACTACGCCTCGGTCGCATTCATAAAAATCGTTCGACACAAGCAGATATGAATAGGTACTTATTTATAAACCGCTCGGTTTGTGAACGAATGTTCCTTGCGTAATAAACGCTCGCGCAACGGATGCTCGCCAAAGATTGAAAAGCGAATGCTCGCGGTGAGCACAGTCCTTCACTTAATCTGTTGATAATTACTAAGGAGCATTCTTGTTGACAGGCAATGTATTATTAATAATGAGGCTGTCATTCGAAACCTCATGCTGTGACACATGGAAAAATATCAAATAATAATGATGAGGGCGCACGGTTGGCGCAGTAGCTGAGTGATTGGCTGCTGAGCTGCGTGTCGCGGGTTCGATTCCCGCACGGAACAAATATTTGTGTGACCTACAGATAGTTGTTTCGTGTCTGTGTATGTGAGTTTATATGTTTGTAAACGCACCTACGATACAGAAGAAATTCCTAGTGTGGGACAAAGTTTAAAAAAAAAGTATATTCATTTGTAATGAGAAAATTCAAGTCTAAATTATAGTAGCCTACTATGCTAAATAGCGTTTGGCTTGATCGTGATGGAAACCTTTAAGGGGATTTTGAAGATTAGATGATATATAATGATTTAAACCCTTTAAATTACGGAGGGAGCGTCTACAGATTTTCTAAGAACAGTTAAAAAGCAGTCACATTGAAATATTCCTGCGCGTCAGTTATTAATAGTGTATTATTAGTGCATGTGTGTGTGTCTGTGTGTACGTCATGCTCCATGTGCTTCTGATGACAGAGGTATTTTAATCTGCCGGTTTGCATAATGGGGGTGGCAGTACGGAATGGTTGAAAGAAAAATAAAATATTCGGGCGCGTCTGATTTCCAGAGGCGATGATGCTAAGTGAACCCGAAAGTAGCTCCCTTTCCAAAGACTCACGATTCGGACAAGCTCATGGCGGCTTTTTGAAAAATGCTCGATCTCGTAAACAGTCGATTCAGCAGAACAAGAAGCTTGATGTCCTAGTCGTGCTGACCCATAATCTGATGATTATTTTAAGGTATTTTTTATATGTAGATAGAAAAACAAAATCTGTCTGTGATGGCGTCATGGCGACGGAAGGTAGTGTAGGGACGGTGCGAGAGAGTGAGGATTAGAGAAACAGTGAAAGGGAATGAATGACGCGGTGTGGGGAATAGTAGGCCACGATGCTAAATTGTGATATACTAGATCGTTGTGGGGTCCTATTGGAAATACTTTTGGAAAATGATAAAAAAATCGTTATTTTGAATCTGACTGGTTATATGGAGGGTTTTCAAATTATATTCTTCCCGTTCTATGTTCTATGTTAGGGGGGTTTGGCTTCCGCACTTAGTCCTTAAAATGGACCATTGTACGTGAGCCATAGCGGCCGATTACTCCAACCAGCCCACCTCCCTCCAGAAGCAGATCAATCTTCCCAGTCTTCTCAGTGCGTCCGCAAGGGAGTTTGGCGTTCCAAGGGTCTCCCTGCGGATCTGGGTGACGCCAGTGCACTCAAGGAGTACATGCGCCACCGTTTCTTCCGCCTCCATGCAGGCCCTGCACAGAGGACTATCAGTGATACCTAGTGTGTGAAAGTGCTTATTCAATGAGCAGTGTCCGGTGATGGTTCCCGCCACCAGTCGCAGGCTATCTCTGTCCAGGTGCAGAAGGCGCTTGGTCAGCTTCGTATCCAGGGATGGCATAGCCTCCTTGGACTGCCTGCACCCTGGTGTCGAGGTCCACCATTTCTCCGCTTGTGTTTGTGTGTAATCTCTTAACCAACTTCTTAACTGATTGAACGGAATGGGCACAATGGGTTCGGGTCCGAAGGCTTTTGTGCTGGAACCCCTTCTGGCGAGTTCGTCGGCCGCATCGTTACCTAGTGAACCACTGTGTACCTTAATCCATTGTAGTGTCACTATATTGCGGTTTGGTACTGTAATGCGTTCCAGTGCATTATGACATTCTAGTATTAGTCTCGACGTGATCTGGTTTTTCTCTAAGGATTGAAGGACTGAGGCACTATCGGAGAGTATACGGATATGCGTATCCGTGACTTCCCTGGCCTCAATTCTTCCCGTTATTCTCGAATTCTTTCCGACAAATACAAAATCGACCGCGCTCTTGAATTTCAAGGTGACTTTTTTTTTGCAACTTTGTGACCTCCCACTTCTTTACGTCACGATCAAATCATCAGATTAGTGAAATGAAGTGTGCATTTCACTAATCTGATGATTTGAGCGTAATTAAGCCACCATACTTTTACTTAACTCAGATGTGCTCAAGCTTTTGTAAAGATTTTATTTTACTATTCTGATCTGCTGTCAAATGTAGAGGGCTTATATATATATTGTAGTTACTTAAGAGGGTGCAAGGTGACCCCGTTATGTTAAGACTGTTGCGCTTGAGCAAATCCCAAAATCCCCTATTGAGCTCCCCTACTATTACCATTGGAGTACTATTGCCAAACATTTGTAAATTAATTAATTTATCCCGTTTCAGGATACCTTCGAAACCCTTTTAGCTGATATGTCCAAATACTATGACCATTCGGGTTCACCTGTGGATAAATCTATGATTATTAAAAACGCATGGTAAGACCACTGGTTTTGTTCTGTATAAAGTATGCTTAGGACAGGGACATGGTGCTTATTACTAATGAAATGTGGCATGCAGATAATCAGGAATTCAGGAGTTCTAAACGACCGTCACTTGTGGGTTACACAATACAAAAAGTTTATTTTTATTTCTCACATATAATCTAATACATACATACAATATAATAATGATAAAGTAGATGTGGGTAAATGTCCAACAATTTATCTGATTGGCTGCTTTATTCTTGTGTGGTGATCAAACAATTATACGTACAGAGGCCAGCACCTCAAGCTACAAAAATCTGCCAACTTTCTTTGATAGATTTTCAATTACATTTACAACTTTATTTTTCCTCGATTGAATCAAGTCTCCCGTTACGTCAATGCCGTACATTGTCATGTGGTCGATATAATAAGGTGACACAACCCGAGTTAGGGCATAGGAAAAACAGTGACAAAATGCAATCTATGCCAAACAAAAAAATATACGAAACATGTAAAAAAATGTATTTAAAAAAATAGATTAAAATTTCGGTACATACTATTACAAATTGGTACATTGGCATGTCTCTTCCATGTCAAGATGTAATAAATTAATTAAAAATTAAAATAATTATAAAAATGATTTATGAATTATTCCATGTCATGCTGTACCAATTTTACATATTTTACAGGTATGCAGTAAATCTAGATGATGGAGGATGGCAGCGTGCTAAAATATTGGAGATAGAAGAAGATAGGGCGACAGTTTTCTTGGGCGATCACGGCGACGATGACGTCGTGTATATTCACAAAATAAAGATATTAGAGCCGCAGTTCCGACAGCTCCCAGCACAGGTGAAAATCAATAACGCATTTGTCTTATTTTACCTGTAAACGAGAAAATATTAATCTTCTTTGAATTTGTCTGTCCGTCTGTCCATATGTCGCAACCGTTTTATTATTTTCCCTATATTGTATGCAACTCATATTTAAGGGTGTTGATATCTGATAGAGTCTTAAGACATACTGTATGTTGTCATTGTGACAATTTATTATATTTTGACTCTAATAAGTTTGTTAGTTGTTTCAATTTTACTCAAAAACTTTGGTCTCTGTCTGGGGAATGTAGACTTAATTACTATGTTATAGCTAATATTACAAATGTACGGTAGGTGACGAATTTGTGTAGTCTATTTACACCAACAACATGGTGATTATTGTGAATCCTCATGTTCGAAGGAGGGTTCACCTATAATACCTACATTCTTGTAGGCCTCTATCAGTCAGATAGGGTATTCTTTTGCTTTAAATAATTGTTTAAACTAATTTGTAACACAACAGAACTGACCGCTTTGAATAACCAATTATTAGTGAATAATCAAAGTATCTTGCAGTTTAGCACATTATAACAACCACCATAGAAAAGTAACAAACTTCGAGATTATTTCATCAAAAAATTTTAGGTTGCTATGCAAAATTACTGGAAATAATATTCAAAACCAAGGTTAATATTATTTAAGTGCCTAAAATGATTTGAATTTGATCTATATGTGTAGTATTTGCTTCTTGCTTGTTTTCTGTAGATCTGTTATAAGTCAATGTCACTGCCTAGATTGCCCTACTAGCGCATTTTATTACTGCATGGTCGCTATAATAAAAATGTTAATTACGTAACAAATGAAATATCAAATGTTAAATCAAACACTAAATCAACACAGAGACTGAATGCAAAATAAACTATTGAATTATTGATTGTGATAATACAGTTTTGTAACAGAACCACGATCAGTGTTATATAACATACAATTACAATAATAACAGCGTTACCGTAACTACAACATTTCGGTTTTGTGATGAACCTCACTGTAACATCATTCTTACAATTCGTACATGTCAAAAATGCGACGGTAAGGATTGGTATAGAAACACTATAACCAGCAAATAGCGATGTAGACGCGCCACTTTCAGGTAATGTGCACTTTATTTTGTCTTTTACAGAACCGCAGTTAGTTCATGAAAACTATTCTATATGCTACCATATGATAAATGTTTGATCGTTGAGTATGTAACTCGTTACCCTTCCGAACGACCCGACGCGATGGTCCAAGTTTTCCCCCAGTTCCGGTATGCCAAGTATAACGGTGTAAGGCGCTTGTCAACCGCCATTTCATCTCGATGCATACCCACGTTATAGAGGAGAAAGTATCCTGTATCCCTAAGATTATAAGGGCTTAATGCCATAGCTAGAATGTGTTATTGTCTAGTAAGTGCATAATTTCACACGACTATAACACATTCTAGTTTACAAATGTGGTTATTATGAAACCCATTTAGTATAGAAATTGTCAACGATTGCCCAATTTTGAATTGACCATATAAGCGTGCCAATATGGAAATTCTTAATATTGTTCACATAGTTCTTGTGTGCTACTAATGGTGTACCCTCGGCAGGCGATTTTGTGCCGGCTGGAGGGCACGGAGGAACTGGCGGCAAGCGCGCTGGGCGCGGAACTGGTGCGGCGCCGCCTGCCCGGCGAGGTGCTGGTGGCGGCGCCGGGCCCGCGCCACGACCCCGCCGACCCGTCTGTGGCCGTCGTGCTCTACGACACCTCCACGCAGCGCGATCTCAACCTCAACAAGGAGATCGTGCACGACTTCTGCATCGCTGGAGCCTTTACCATTACGCAGGTACCTTCACAAATAATATACTCCGCCGTACTATGACCGTAGGGTTACAAGTCGGTAAGATACAAGACTAGTGGACAAGAGCGTCGCCAGGACTCGCCAGCTGATGGCCTAGGGGGGGGGGGGGGGGCAAGTTGATATATGGTGGATAGGAAAGTATGAATTTTAAATACAGTCAAAGGAACATGAACCTTTTGTAATCTCTACAGGGGGGCAGCTGCCCCTACCCCCTCCCCCCCTTGGTGACACTTGCTAGTGGAACTTAAATCTCACAAGAGTAGTAATAATGGGAGATCTTCGTCGAGTCTGCTCGTCGCCTATACCGCAGAGTCTGAAGATGAAAGTCATTGGCCGGCGCGTCCTGCCTGTTATGACGTATTCTGCCAAGACGTGGGCACTTACAGCGGGGCTGCGGGACAAGTCCATAAGTTCCGAGTTGCTCAGCGCGCAATGGAGAGAGTCGCGTTGTACATTCTCAGATTTTTGATATTATGTCATGGATTATATAAGGAACAATATATAAGAAAAACGGGATTTGTATCTAGTGGGATAATTTAAAAGGTCTGATTCAAAGATATAATACGGATTTTTCGGAACTACCGTAAATAGGAACGCAGCGAACATCGAAATCGATTTATCTATATTCGATCTTGATTGGAAATACATTAACTAAAGGATTTTAGGTATTTCAAACATCTGAAAGGCATTAATGAGCAGATTCCTTGCAGGCATTGTCAGTTTAGTTTTTATCACATTCGATATTAAAAACGATAACTTGTTATTTATAATTTTTTGTCTGTGTCCAAACGTCATTGAAAAGAAAAGAATTGTCAAATCACTTAACTTGATTGTCAGTGTCAATATCACTGATGAATGCTTAATATAAGCACCGACTTTTTGTTTTTTTGCGAATATTTCACGTTTTATGTTTGACACCATCAATTTGACAGAAGGTTATTATTGCACGCAGTGACGGTAGTTTGATTTTTGAGGTGGGCACGGCACCGAACTGTAAACGTTTCGGCAATAATCGTTTAGACGACGTACTTGTAAGGAAAGATATGGAGCATGAGTAATATTTATTATTATTATGTTTTATTTCAATTATTTTTATTATTTATTCAAAATGGAATTACTTATAGAAGTCTGTCATGTAGTCGTGTCTGTAGCGTGCTGCATTTTGGTTTGTCATCTATACACGACTGTGGCGGTCAAAAGGTTGATTAGGTAATTAAAAGAGGAATTCATCTCTGCTGACAAAAAATAGGTTCTGCAGTTCTGCAGGTTGCCCGAAAATATAGTTGACCTAAAATTATGTTAAGTTGTTCTCAATAAGCAACCAAATGCATTTTGCCTAGATATTAATAACAGAAAAGAGCCGTTTTATATCAATATTTGAATCAAGTTATCTAGACAATCCCACTACTTATCAAAAGCAAGTTAATTCTGTTAGGCTTCTTGCATACCAAGGTTTATATTACTGTGGGGTATTTTACTGTGGGGACGAGCTGCAGACATCGAGTCTATTTTTATTCTGCAGAAAAGAGCCATCAGAGCCATTTACAATCTCCGTATGCGCGATTCTCTAAGGGAACTGTTTAAGGAAATTAACATAATGATGGTACCTTGTCAATACATCTATGAAAACATAATGTACGCTAGAAAAAATCTGCATCTTTTTAGTAAAAGGGGTGAAAGACATAATTATAACACAAATAGGGACCAACTAGTTCAACCGAGTTTCAGACTGGCTAAAGTAGATACTTCTTTCATGGGATACTGTTTAAAATGTTACAATAAAATACCTCCCCACGTTGTTCAACTAAATGAGACAAAATTTAAGTCTTATATAAAACGCACACTATGCAGCCGAGCATATTATTCATTGGGTGAGTACATCACTGATAAAAATGCTTGGCTGGATGCTGGTCTAGCTCCACAGCCATAAGGGTTCATAGATTAATTGATTAGTATTTTTAATTATTTTTGGAGCTGCTGAAGATATAGATCTACATTATCTTTGCATTGTATGAACTCAATGTGTTAGTATTATATATTTTTTCATAGCACATACATGTGAGCACTATCTTATTTAAAGCTACCATTTACCAGGTATGTCTTTCATTGACTTGAATGTGCCCTGGCGGTTGGGAGTATGTCATGCTCACTGGAATGTCTCGCTGACGGTGGCGCGCGTGTTGGATCATTCGGTTCCCTTCAAAATGATTGAGCGAAATGATGCCGATCCGTACGTCATGGACGTGAACGGGCGCCGTTAGTTGGGACTGGTCATCTCTTAGCTGCCTCGGTTATTCTAAATTTATAATTGTTTATTATGATTATATTTTTATCTAAACCTCTTTTAACGTACCTACACGACTTGTTACATTGTTCTCACATTGTACCCTAGATTCAATATGGATGATGTAACCGAAATTTGTAACATATTATTGATTTTAAAAGAGTGTTGTTCTTGGAGTTTCTTGCTCGTTCTTCTCCATAGAAACCTACTGTTTGGAACGAGCAACTAGCTTCAACTTTCTGACTGACTGACTCTGACAATTCAGAAGTACCTGTAAATGGTTTATTTGAAATAAATGATTTAGAGTTTGAGTTTATATTGACATAAGTTTTTTTGCTGTACAAAGAACTTAACACCTTGGGGAACAGTGCAAGTCTAATCAAAATCTGTTTAGTAGTTTTCAAAATATGGATTAATGCTAAAAAATGTAAAATAAATGGTGACAATGTAAAACAACGAACTAAAGTCAGTATGTGTACTGTGATAAAGTTATTATTCACTTTTTAATTTATGAAGGTGGTTGTCTTTTTTGTAAAATAGTTTAATAAAATTATTTTTAAACTAATTTTACACTTGCATGTTTCTTATTTTACACGAATATGATTATACACACACAATTATTAAATTGACGTTATTTATGTGTCACTTCAACAAATAATATCGATATTTTCTCGGAAAAATTATCGAGTAAACGGAACGACTTTTTACATAGAAAAGTCGAAAATAAAAATCTACTGTTTCAATATCCATGAACACAATTTTTAATACTGCAGATCTCGAATCTTACATTTTCTTTACGAACAGAAAATGACAATGCCAGATCCTGCCCCGCCCATGTACAGAAAAGTAAATTAATGAAAATAATTGTAATGAATATAGAACCTTTCTATACTAAATTGTTTTTCTTTAGAACTTGCGGATTACGAAATACCTACCCACAAAATACAAACTCATTTTACCTAAAATACAATTTAACCTATAAACAATGTCATTATTGTTTTTAGATTTAAACGTAAGCCGCAAGTTCTACAGTCACCAAGACTAATGTTTAGTTATCAGCAATAAATAAACAGTAAGATGCTATATATAGTATGCTTGTACATGAGTTTTATTGAGTGGGGCAAAGTTCTATAGAGTTTCTGGCATTGTCCTTTGAATATCGGAAAACCATTGTCCACTCCTGGTTGAATCACGTACGTGACCTTTGTGCAGAAACCATGCGAGGTGGAGGTGGGTTGTGTGACAGAGGAAGGGCGCGTGTGGGTGTCGCGCGCGGGCGGCGCGGCGCTGGTGCGCAACGCGCTGGCGCTGCTGACGATCGGCGCCTACCGCCGCCCCCTGCCCGCCGCGCCGCAGGCCCCCGCGCCCAGCGCCTCCGCGCTCTACATCGTGCGCACGCTCGCCGGGGACTGGTGCGTACCGACTTTTGTAATTGGGTTGTTGACATTAACCAATAATTTCAAAATACAACTTATCTTAAAATACACTTTATTTTAGCACTTTAAATTCGATTTTAAGTTGCTTTAAAATCAAATAATAGTTAGTCAATTGAGTTGGTAAATAAGTGACGTCACAAGCCGCTATTGTCATACAAAATCTATGGAGGAATCTCGTTTTGACAGCTCATAAAAAGTATGTCAATTGATTGGGGGTGTCAAGTACCCAATTATCGGCACGTAAGTTGACAACAGATTTTGTAGTGGGTGAAGATCGCGCACGCACAATTTCTTACATTTTTACATGCGCGAACTTCCCCTACTACAAAATATCTTGCCAACTTACGTGCCGGTAACTGTATTACAAATTATTACTAGCGACCCGCCCAGGCTAGGTATGGGCTCCCATAACTGGCCTGGGCGGACACTTATCGTATTAAAGTTGGCAGCGTGCTTGAATAATCACAATCATACAGTGGGTGGCCATATTATTAGGGACAGTACCAAGATTTTTGAATTTTCTAGTTTGACGGAATTTTTCAGGCAAATGATTGGTTATAGGCTTCACGGGTATTTTTTATTTGAAAACCTTATTAACAGAGATAATAAAAACATCAAAAGTATAGGCGAAAAAGTTTTTTACCTTTTTGGAAAAAAATAATTGTTTTGCTAAGTCGAAAGATATTAGATACTTGAATATTTTGTGACGTCACCCTTAGCTGTTATGGCAGCTTTTATTCAACGTGACATGTTCTTTATACATATTTTAGCATTCTGTTGAAGGTGTGTACTATGATGCCACTCTATATTGAAAGCTGCAATCAGTTGGTACTTCATGGTGATCACTTCCTTAGCGGTCGCCAGTTTGGTGAGCTCCCACAGGTTCTCTATAGGGCTCATGTTTGTTTAGTTACCTGGCCAGGGCAAAACATTAATATTTTTTTCAGCCGGAAATACAGTATCACTCCTGGCCGCATGCCACGATGCGAAATCGTGCATAAAAATGTGCTCTCCGTCACCAGGGAACCATTCTTCGAGCTGCAGCCGTAGTCTAGTTTCTAGTACTCGTTTGCACTGGTCTTGCCTCATGGTCCCTTCCACAACTTCCCTTCCTTCTTTCCCGTTCCATGCCTTTTGCTGAGATCACAGACATAATACTGATACTGATTATGTGCTTAACGCTCTCCACAAGGCAGTCTGCATGGGACCAGACCGTCGCGACTCCATCGCGTCGTTGTACAAAAAATACCTTGCTCGACCAAAATCTGAAACATCGATTCATTGGTGAAGCATACTTAAAAAATATTACATAATCACAATATTATGTTAGTAATAAATACGTATTGTACTTTTCAAAGACATTTTTTCACCCTTCTCCAGTCTTCAACAGTCATATTTCAGTGAAGTCTTCCCCAGTACAGTCGTCTCTTTTTCATGGCCTGAGGCGTGGTTTTTTGATTGGCCGATGACCAATCAAGTTCTCTTCGGCCAATAGCTGCCGATTCCATCCTTTCGGAAAGTTGTATTTCTTCATCGTTCATCATCGTAGTCAGACGTCTCATACTCGTTTTTCGGTTTTTGAGACCGATATCCCTGATTTCACGATTTGTGCGCGAAATAGTAATTCTATTATTCTCAAAAAGTCTCGGGGATCTTTTTAGATCTTGCGAAAGCTTTTGACACGGTTTCTGTCCCTATCCTAATAAGGAAGATGGAACGACTCGGAATAAGGGGTATACAACTCGATCTCTTTGAGGATTACTTGAGTGAGCGTACTCAGATCGTTAAAATAGGAGAGATTGTCAGTGGTGAGTGCCAAGTAAATTACGGTGTGCCGCAAGGCAGCGTGCTCGATCCGACACTCTTTCTCATATATATAGACGAACTGGGTAAGCTCACTCTCCCGAAAGGCAAAGTCATAACCTTCGCAGATGATACCGCCCTCATATTCACTATAACCTAACCATCATACTTCGCCTTCAACGTCATTTTCAAAACGTTTCTTTTATTATCTTGGTCGGCATCTCTACAATAAAGTAAATAGGGTTATTTCTATTTATGAACTGAACAAAATAAAGTGCAAAATGAAATTACATAGTTGGCTTCGAGAACTTAATTACGATGACACTGAAAAGTTACTCACAGTCTCAACATAAACCCTATATACGAATAAAACAAACAAGCAACAAAAAACCACACAGACACGCCCCCCCCCCCCCCCCCACATACACACATAACACTCACTTCAGTACTACACAAACTACACACTACACATACACGCAGTACACACTCAATTTCACCCCGATATTAACTATACTAACCAATCATTATAAAATTGTAATTATATAAATATATATATATATATAAAAACAAAAATGTTAACATGTCCCTAATCGCACACTTTTGTACGAGCCCATATCTAGATTTGTTAAATGTAAATGAAGGAGTCCTGGTGACCTGAAATACAGGCCCTGAGCCTAGTTTAGGCACCAGTCTCCCACAATATAATGTTTTGTATGGCACCGTAGAAATTAATAAGGCTAGCAATTAAGATTAATATTGTGGAGAAAAATAAACAATTTTACTATAAAAAAAAAAAAGAATTATTACCATATTTTTTGGTCGGTCTGGTTTCAGATGTTTGATCGGATCAGTTTTATCTAAATACGGTTAACTACAGACATTAAAACATGAAATAGCTGCTATATCTGACTGGGAATGAGTGGAATGTAGTAATAATGTTTGTATTTCTCTATATTTTTTCGGAGACTTGTCTGAAGTCTTGCCCATGCCAAAAAAATACAATTTTGACGTTACCACGTTATACCGTTTACAAACTAAAATTTACGTAGGAAATTTAAAAATGAATTATGCTGTAAAAAACGTTACTTCCGTTCCGACTATTTTGGATAAAAAAAAACTTGTAAAATCAATCCAATAATGCATTTTTTCCAACCACAATTTTCAACATATGCAGCAAAAATGAAGAAATGCCACTTCAAAAAAAAAAAAAAATGTCTCGAATTCATTGTATTATTTCTTATTAAAAACAATAATAATTATACTAGTAGTAACACCGATTACAATTATCTCACATAAGTCTATTTATTTGCTTAAAAATAACGTTTTAACTAGAAATTACACATCTATGACTGCTGTCCCTAATAATTTGGCCACCGATAGTAACTTCACTTTAATTTTTTAAACTGGATCGTAATCTTACGAATTTCTTACTTATCTAGTTCTTATATTTGAATGCCAATTTGTAACGAAAGGTGTCTCTGTACTAACAATTTAATCATCTTTCGTATAACCGCATTAAATAATAATAATTCTAGCCTATTTAGGGTCCCACAGTAGAGCAAAGGCCTCTTCTCAAACAGAGAAAGCATGAGCATTGATCACTCGAGTAGTAACAATTTAATTTATACAATAATTAGCTATTATCAATAATTAACATTGTGTGTGTCAAGACAACATTTTTTTGTTTTAACGATATAGATAGGTGGTGAAAGTGAATCCCCTCAATTAAGACGATGTGGAGGAACTTTTTGAAACCTTTTGTGTTAGTTTTTTAGTTTAATAGTTATAGGTTTTCTTATTATTTTTGTGAATATTATATATACCTACTTATAAATCTTCCCCTTAATCTATACTTCTATACTATCTATACTAATATTATAAAGCTTAAGAGTTTGTTTGGTTGAACGCGCTAATCTCAGGAGTTACTGGTTCGAATTGAAAAAATCTTTTTGTGTTTGATAGTCCATTTATCGAGGAAAGCTAAAGGCCCATGCGAAGCCGTGCCGGGTTACTAGTTAAATATACTTTTAGATGTTTTCCCTGCTAGGAATGAGCATCAGAACATACATTACACACACATACATATTGAACTCCTTGTACAGACAGCAAAGGAGATAGGTATGCAGGGTCGTCAGATATAGTTAAAGCTTACTTAGAAACCGATGGATTTTTTTGAATAAAATAAATACAATAGAGAATAAACATTTCAATGATCTACTTGAATTTTATTCGAAAACATCATCGGTTTCTAAGTGAACTTCAACCGTTTCCGACCTGCATACCTATCCATTTTGCTGACTGTACATACAAAGAGTTCAATTTCAACATTAGATTACAAAAAGTATATACCAACCTTATAATTAAGAAAAAAAATAAAATTAGCTTTCGTCCATTTTTTTTTTAAATTTCGACTAATGCTAGTTTTAAAATATAGTCTAGAAATTAATTATGTACTTAAGGCCTGATCGATTTTAAATACATACTTAAAACAAATCCGTAAAAGACTTGTTAAAAGCATTTCAAACCATGTTTGGTAGGATTATAATAAACTGTTTTATCTTTAATCATTCAGGAAAAAGAAACCGTTATTAAAATTCATAATAATAACTATAATTAATTTATGTATGTATATATTGGTAACAACCAATAGATTTACTTGCGTAGGTAGATTGATAGTTCTAAATAATAATAATAATAATGATTAAAGTATAAAGCTCATATAAAAACTGTGGTATTTATGTGTAAAATTTTACTCGACACGTCATATTATACTAATAGAGACTATTGACAAAAGTCTACGTAATTATAATATTACTAGTGCAGTAATAATACTGAACTTAACATGACCCCTTTTTCCATAGGGTTCGCTGCACTATAATAAGCGGACTTGATGGTGAAGGTACTGTGAGGACGCAGCTTGTGGACAGCGGTCTTATTTTGCGAGCACCTCTGTCATCCCTTGTGCCACTACAGAATTTCTCACCAGCTCTTAATGCATTCCCTTATCAGGTTAGTATACCTCATAATGATATGATGATAGATAAGATTCAGAGTAAATAAAACATCTGTTACTTTATTATCGTTATTAATCATTTAGTAACGTAGGACAAAAAACTTTTAATTTACGAAAGCGCGCTGGATTCTGGATGACCATCTGAATAATGAATGGAATAAAAGAAGGATCACGGTCCATACAAAATTAACCTCCATCCTTTTCCTTCCTTTGCTGCAGGCAAAGAAAAGTACCTAAAAAAAAAAGAAAAAATAAACTGGACAAGTGCGAGTCGGACTCGCGCACTGATGGTTTCGTTCGAATTCCGTGATTTGGTCACCCATACAATTATAACCGCGCATACCTCGATGATTGATTACGTACTGTAAATAAAGACTATATTTTTTTATGATTTAGAGTTTAATCATTTATTTTAATAAGACCATTAAGGCTGGCCACGTATGTTCGGAATCCGTATTCGACTTCCAAATTCGTTTTCCGCGTTCGGAATTCCGTGGGCCTAGCGCAGCCGTTAAAGTTTTTTCATTAGGAATATTATAATGCCAGTACGTTCAGTGGTGGCTTTGTGAACGCACGACTATGGTGTCACGTAGTCCTCTCTAATAAAAGCCCTGGAGGGCCACGTGGCAAAGAAAAAGGAAAAGAAAACAATTTAGTGGGATTCACAGGTGTATTTGAACCAAAAACACACTGTTACAAAATAAATCTTAGAAACTAGCTCAGCGACAGGGGTCGCTCAACAGTACTGGGTTCCTTGGTGTGTGATGGGTTCTTAATTAAGAAGTTACATTTATTCACAAGTCACTACAGAGTAATACCACTGCTAGTACTAAATATTAAAGCTGCACCGACCTCGAGTGTTCCAACGTTAAGATGTTCACAAACGTGGACCTGTCCGAGTGCTCCACTCCAGGCCACGAGCCAGCAAGCTGAACAGCACCGCTGCCGATGCAAACCAGTGCAGTGGGGGGAGGATATTCTCCTCAGAGACCAACAGAGATGTAATTCCTTCAGTGAATCAATTTCTTGAATCAATCTCTTCGAAACAATTCCTTAAATCAATTTCTGGACTCAATTCTTCCCGTGCTGAAAGGACACGGGTCTAATCAGTACCAGGGATATAACATGGTAAACGGGGGTCCATGGCCGAAGACATGGCGGTAGGAATCAAAACAACCAACTCACCAGTTCGTCCAAAGGTTAAAAATTCCTTCTGGATGAAATATGCCCCGCCACCCTGTTACTTCTTGTACTTGTACGATTCAGGCCTAGGGTCCCTCGGATTCCTTGGGTCAATCCCTAGGGTCTGTAATATCGTTTTGTAACCTGGAACAAAATCAACACTATTGTAACGAAATGAAATCTCCCCAAACCGGGATTCCAACGAATATCTCAGAAAGAAAACTCACCTTATAACAAAACCACGTTGGTAAAAATTATTGAAAACGATCGCTGTCGATTGAAGGATAAAATCTCGAATATCCTGTGAAATTTGCAAAGTCACAATCACAACTCCTGTCACGACCTTGGGGTTACCCGCCTCGCTAACAAATTCCCTCCTAGCTTCCGGCATGAAGGATTCCTTCCAATTCTTAAATTTGAAAAGCTAGCAAATACCACAGCAAATAAAGCTTTCTCGGCTGAAAGAAAATAAACGAGTAATGTTCTGTGAGAAAACTGGAGTGATACCAAACAAAAGAAGTTTCCTTTAACAACAAGTGTTTCTCCAACTTCACTCCTGTATAACCTCTTTAAAAACTTGCTCCCACGCCAAATCTTTGACATCTCTGGTGTAACAGTCCTTGTCGTGAATATTCCACAAGCAAGGATATTTTTCAACAGCCAATATTAATGCTTCTGCTTCACACATTGTCTGATGCACTTGTTAGAATAAAAGCAAGATTAAAAAGCAATTAATAGCTCTACATTAAACACACATACTTATATACTCAAAGAATATTATTATTTTAGAACAGAATAGTGAAATGAAAATACTTTGTTTAGGAAACATATATTTTATTGTAATATTTCAAACTCAAAATCATTTATTTCAATTTAACCATTTACAGGTACTTTTGAATTGTCAGAGTTAGTCAGAAAGTTGAATCTAGTTGCTCGTTCCAAACGGTAGGTTTCTATGGAGAAGAACGAGCAAGAAACTCCATGAACACTCTTTTAAAATCAGTAATATTTTACAAATTTAGGTTACATCATTCAATGTCATAACAAATAGGTATATATAATTTAATATTAAAATTATACATATAACTACACATTTGTTGATTAAAATAGCATTTCATAGTTATCATGATAGTTATACTTATCTATTATTTTCTTCGGGAGCTCCGTACCGATCAACGTTTCGATCAAAAGTGATCCAATGAAATGAAGTCGGAACACTCGCTTTTATAAGCGGCGAGAAACAAGTATGATTCATGTTTCCATAAACGATGACAAGCAAATGTGATTCATACTTATTTGCTATCCAAAGTTTAAACACACTTTATTCTATTTAAAATGATGTTATTTACTATACTTCTACTGCATTTAATCAGATATTAATTATTACTTTATATTACAACACGAATTACGTAGTTATGTATTAATTACATCGATATAAATCTAACACACTCGTGATGAGACGTGAAAAACACACAACACATCCCATACACACAGCGCGTGGCGCGGTTCTGAATGGAAATTTCCGAACGTGTGCAAATGTATGGAAGTGCTGCGTTCCGCATGACGTCGTTAGGATTTTCCGAATGGTGTTTCCGAACGCACGGGCTGGCACTCGAAACGTACGTACGTAATATATGACATGTAATCTCTGGTGAAAATCTTTGACTTCTCTAGTGTAGAAGTCCTTGTCGTGAATATTCCACAAGCAAGGATATTTTTCAACAGCAATGATATTATATTAAACAGATATGTTATGAGCGCCCAAATTTGAAGATTCAAAAACGTCCTAATTGGGACGTATTGCCTTTAGTCTGCGTCACGCATGGCGACGAGTGATACGCTTTGTTAAAGCAGAAAGCAGCTAAAAAAATAAAAAAAATGCTATTTTGTGTATTTAGAAAGTGTACCAATTATGATACCAAATTTAATAAAGCACAAGGGATCTCATACCACATGTAACTACGCAATATTCATCGATTTATTTATATATTTCAATTATTTTCCTAATATTCTTATATTTGTAGGTTAGAAAAAACGTGAGTAAGACAAGGACGCGTTCACTTCGGACATAGAATAAAAGTACAGATGCGATATCGTAGGCAGTAAAGTCATTGTTTACCCACAGTTCTGTTTTTCTTTTTTCTAACCTTGTAATATTTAATCATTTTGTTTTATTTAATCATTTATATACTTAATTAGAAATTAAACAATAATAATAATATGTGGGGACATTTTCACACACGGCCATCTGACCCCGAACTAGGGAGACCCTGTACTGTGGGTGTCAGACAGCTGATATACATACACAAATACATTTTTTTTGTAAATACATACATATATAGATAAACTAATCGGGTACACTACATAAATACGAAAAACTTTATTCCGAAAGTCAAAAATACGAATTTCAAAATACCGATTTTCATAATTCCGAATAGTTCAAAATTCCTAATATGGCAACTCCGATTTATCATTCATCCTATTTTTATAATACTAAAATTTCAAAATTCCGAACGTTTATAATTACTATTCTCAAAATACCGAGTTTCAAAAGATCGAATAACAAAAAGTCCGACATAATGAAAATTCCGAACATCAAAAATACGAATTCCGATTATTAAAATTCCGATTATTAAAATTCCGATTATCTTTATCGTTATCGTGCAATCGTTTATCGTGCAAGCAAGCATGCAGCATGCAAGCAAGCATGCAGCGTGCAAGCAAGCATGCAGCATGCAAGCAAGCATGCAGCATGCAAGCATGCAGCATGCAAGCAAGCAAGCATGCATCATGCAAGCGAGCATGCAAGCGAACATGCAATATGCAGCAGGCATGGTTTCTGTCACGGCTACGGCGTTGCGGGGCTCCGGCGGTACCACGCGAGCTTATCGTCGCAGATGGTATTCACGCTCACCACCGCAGCTTCGGCTTACTGGCCGGCTTCGCCGGCCAGCCTCAGCCGCGGCGGCGGGCGTTAAAACCACCTGCTCCTCAGCTCGCTGGCCGCCTCGCCCCTCCGCGCCTACGCGAATTTAAATTACACTCTAGGGGTAGGGCAGACAAGACTACGTGGAGTCGGTTTCACAGCAATTCATTTCTGTCATTAACTTTTGTAGCACAACATATTGACTTTTTAAGATTATTTTTGTTATTGTCTTTCTTTTTATACCTATATATTTTTGTTGAAATAAATTCCATAGAAAAATACACCGAATAAACAATATTTGTTAAAAAGTAATTCTACTGTTTGATAAGTTTGTTAAACAAAAAAATTTGATTAAAAATTCTTTGAATTGTGTTTCTGTGAAATATGTTTCATTCAAGTATAGTCTTTGAAACAATAATAGTCGAAATAAAAATACAAGAACCAAATATTTTATGAAACATTTTCTGGGAATCGAAATTCTATGAAATTTCTGTCTGCGAAACAAGGGGACACCATTTTGAATATATATGCGTAGCTGAATTGAATCAGAATCCTAATTTTAACAGTTTATTCGGAATATTGAAATTCGGAATTTCGTTTTTCGGACCGAGAACTCATCGAGCATTTGATTCTTAGAACATATGAAAATCGGAAAACAAACAAATCGGATTTACGACATTCGGTAAAATAACTTTCGTGATTTTAAATAATAGAGATTATAATTTTTAGGTATTATGAAATTCGGGCTTTTGAAAATCGGAATATCGAAATTCGGAATAAAATATTTCGGAATATTTGGGTGTTCCCAAACTAATCACTACAATATGACAACAGATATTTATTATTCTTTCTTCGTTAAGGTTATCCAATGAGATCTGACTTCAAGAATGAATCGCATTTGTTCGTAAACAAAGAAATGAATTTTATTACTAAATAAATATTTTCTACTCTATATATCTATTCTAATCTATCTATCTAATATATATAAATCTCCTGTCACGATGTTTGTCCGCGATGGACTCCTAAACTACTGAAGCGATTTTAATTAAATTTGTACACCGTGTGCAGTTTGATCCAACTTGAAAGATAGGGTAGGTGTAGGGTAGATGTGGGGTAGGTGTAGGGTAGGTGTAGGGTATGTGTAGGGTAGGTGTAGGGTAGGTGTAGGGTAGGTGTACGGTAGGTGTAGGGTAGGTGTAGGTAAATAGACAGGTAAGTAGGTAGATAAGGACAGGACGTCTGTCGGGTCAGCTAGTTATTATATATAATATTCTATTATACCTTTAGTCCTGTTTATTAGTTGTTATAGGTACAAACCGCGTGTATAAATTGTTGTACCTTCTGTCTCGTTAAATTTGTTAGTCTATTATGCCAAGACGCGGTGATGGGTGGCCAGGATAATGTTTGTTTGCATTCACGCGCAATTGACAACACTGTCTCTTTTTATCTTGTTGGTTTTTTCAAGCCATCCCTTTTCAACATTTTGACTTGTAGTGAATTGTAAATTGAATGAAAAGTGTGTATGTGTGCAGCCGCTGCTGCGCGGAACACTTTTTCGTTTGTTTTGTGAGTGTATAAGATATCTGTTTATTAGAATATCATTGTTCAACAGCCAATATTAATGCTTCTGCTTGACACATTGTCTGATGCACTCGTGATGAGACGTGAAAAACACATAACACATCCAATACGGACAGCGCGTGGCGCGGTTCCGAATGAAAAGAAGAATGTTCATTTTTTCCTGACTACGTATAGAAATGAAATAAATCTTAATATTTAGCTAATTTTATTCTATATTAATTACGCTTATCACAATGTTAAAAGAAACGCAGGAAAAATAGATTTTTAAGCTTATTTATGATTATTCTTCGTCAATGGTAAACGTATTACCGTATATTGTTTCGAACGCACCTCAACTACTATTTTTACGTCGTTCCATTTTACACACTGCAACTTTAACTTTATTCAACTCTGTTTCTGAGTTTTATACATTATTTTAAGTTTTATTTAATCAGTAAGTATATATTATTATGTTACTTTTAATGAATTTCTTTATTACATATTCATTACCTAGAAATAACATAATAATAAAATAAATTAATCATGCAGTATGCTATATTGAGTCCGCACGACTGAAATGGTTTTTTTTGACATTTGACATGCTTACATTATGAAAACTCATCTCTTAGATTATATTTTCAAGTAAATGATGTGATTGTGTTGGAATGGGGTTTCCGAGATTCTGTATATTTATGAATGCTAGAGAACGTTATTCTTGTTGTTGAAACAGCATTTAATGCTCGACACTCTTTTTATAGTGACATTTATAGTGACAGCAGTGACTTACGGGCAATTGATTTCAAGTTATACACAAACTAAAAAAGTCGTTTTAGACTTTAGATAGGTAGGTAAATATTCCTATTTTAGACCAAAAATAAACTTCAAGCGTCAATAATTAGTTCTAGCACATCTATTTCTTTATTACTTATTTGGTAACGGTAAATCCTAACCTAAAAAGTAATATTTGTATTTTTCTGGACTTCGTAGCGTTTAAATCGTAAAAATGACTATCTGGCATTATTTTTTAAACTTACAGGTAGTCTTTCTACTATACTTTATAACTATACATACACTTTTGTTATCAGGTTTTTAAATGTATGGGAAGTTTGGCATTGTTCTTTCCGAACGTGTGCGGCGGTACATAGCAAATGTATGGAAGTGCTGCGTTCCGCATGACGTTAGGTTTTTTCCGAATGGTGGTTCCGAACGCACGGACTGGCATTCGAAACGTACGTACGGAATATATTCCGTACGAAAATAAAACGTATGTGTGCGGCAGTCAATGTATTTTCTATCGATTTTATGCATTCGGGTCTACGAACGCGGAAAACGGATCGCATTTGTTCGTAAACAACATGCTGCACGCCGCACACATTCGTTTTTTTTCCGTACGGAATTTAATCCGTACGTACGTTTCGAATGCCAGCCCGTGCGTTCGGAACCACCATTCGGAAAATCCCTAACGACGTCATGCGGAACGCTGCACTTCCATACATTTGCTATGTGCCGCCGCACACGTTCGGAAATTTTCATTCGGAACCGTGCCACGCGCTGTGCGTATTGAATGTGTTATGTGTTTTTAACCGACTTCAAAAAAAAAGGAGGTTATCAGTTCGACACGTATGTTTGTATGTATGTATTTATGTATGTATGTTTGACCGCTATTATCTGCCGTTTGGCTGAACCGATTTTCATGCGGTTTTCAGAAAAGTGTTTGTTACATTCTGGAGAAGGTTTTAGTATACAACAAATAGAAATTTATTCACCGCTTTTTGAAAAAAAAACAACAAAAACCGAGAAGACGTTTTCGTTTCTTCCATCTTTCCATCTTTGGAGGACTTTCAATCTCTGTTTTAACTGTGTTGCCGTTCCTTTTTGGGTTTTTTTCACATCTCATCACGAGTGCATCAGACAATGTGCGAAGCAGTCCGAGTGTTTAACGGATGAACCCAATACCGATGTTTCTTTTTCTTCTTTGATTATGATAACAGAACGGCACCTTTGAATGTCATAAAAGAAAATAATAACCTAGTTGCCCCTTCCAAAAGGTAGTTTCGTATGGAGAAGAATGGGCAAGAAACTCCTGAACTATTACGATGTCGCTATACTTTAATGAGCATGCTAATTGCTATTTGCTATTATGAAGATAATTGCCAAATGGAGCGAGTCTGTTCACTTTTGGCTAAAAAGCTGTTGAAGACTAACGTGCTTAACTTTTATATGGGTTTTTTAATTAGTGATTGATGTTCGGTAAGATAGGTTCATAGAGCATTGATTACAATTAACAATCTTATTTTTCCAGCAGAAAATTAACTATAAATAATTCGCACTTCACAGAATACTAATAGAAACCACTGGAACTAGGAACGCGAAAGGACATAATAGGCCCAGTCTGTATACCACTTAAAAAAAACGAGAAAATTCCGTAGAATCCGGGAAAAGTACAGATAATTCATTTAAATGAATACTGTTGTGGTAGTAAATTTATTCATTTGATATACATAATATATAAAAACATAACTTAAAAATAAATTAAAAAATACATATTATGTACAATGGAGGGCTCACAGGGCATCAAAAAACTCGCCCGCATCGCTCACGATGGGACAAGTGCCCAGAAGGCTAGCAGCATTACCACGTTGAATGGCAATGCTAACTCTTTGGCCCAAGAAAAGGCCAGCCCTCTGGTCACGTGAAGAGTCGACCAGCCGCTTAGAAATGTCTTTAAAAACAAGGTGAGCACTCGGACCCCATGGCCCTAGTGTTTCAACCCCAAACGGCTCAAACATATAACTTCCAAGGTTGTTATATTTACGCCGTTTGGGGTTGTCGGCACCTGCAGCAGCCGCCCCAGCACAACACGACGTGCTAGGAAGATGAGATGGCGCAAGGGTGTCGACACAAGTTGCATCCCACACCAAAGGTCTACCCAACTTCCACGGCGTTATGGTCATTCCATCTGGTCTCTTACCATCGTCACGTGCGAAGCCATTAGGTTCTAACACAGCTGGCACGCCGGCTGAGGCAAGAGCACGACGGATGATGTCATTAATGCTGGCGTGCCGTGCTATCCGGCCTGCGCTTTTACAGCAGGAAAGGCCATGGTGACCGAGGCAGTCGACAACTTCACCACATTGACAGCGATGCGGGGCCCCGCCAGGAGCGCCCAGACATAGGCATGTAGCGAGCCGGAATGTAGAGTCACTGAGCATAGTACCTATGTTAGGTGACGGCAGTGCCTGAGGCCAAAGGCCCGACTCTCACTCACCCACAGCCAGCAAGCGGGCACGCTCAGCAGAATTGGTGGACGTATAATTAAGTTAATTCCGTACCAACCTGCAGAGCGGCTCATCCCATGTCTCTGGGAAGATGCTACGATGTTCTGGCAATAATTTAAAGCAGTCGTGAATTTGAGTAGCGCTAAATCGATAATGCGCCCTTAAATGAAGTAAAGAGAGCCAACGCTTATGAGAAGCTGTTGCAAATATTTAAAAAGATAAAACCGGCCGCAACAATCATAGACGTAATTATAAAAATTAACTCTTTAAAATCTAATGATGACGCTGACGCTAATATGGTAGCAATACAAGCTTTTTTATATTGTCACTCAATGCAATAGCACAATCCGCGTCTTTGCTGAATCAAATTTATCAGCGAACTGGTGCGATCCGTATCGTACGTGTAGTATACTACACGCTCGATAAATATCGTGATCCGGATCGCGATTCAAATATCACGATAAATATCGAGCGTGTAGCATTCGCTTATAAACCATAGATCGACCATTGATCATAGAAAGAGAACTGTCAGCTGTCAGTGTCACAACAGAGTCACTTTCGTCTGTATGTTCTGTGCTTTCGTCTTGTTTTGTTTCTTGTTTCTGGAGTTATTTTTAATAACCTCCCTTTCGTTTTTTAATTTTTTTTTAAATTTCTCACAAAGCCATTTTAAAATAATTGGACAGTTGAGAACTATTTAAAAAGTGTTTTCCTATTTTTAAGTACGGTGTACAAGGACTGGCCCAGGCTCCATACATTTTGAAACAACTTGCATACGGGTTTCTTTTATGCTCGTTTCTGTTTGATTTACAACCATTTTGCTCATATTTTTTTGAGAATGTAATAATCTATGGGTGTATGCCTGCAAATAAATAAATAAATAAATAAATAAATAAATAAATAAATAAATAAATAAATAAATAAATAAATAAATAAATAATATTTTTCCTTTCACAGAACTCTCGGTGCGCGAAACTTCTTTTTCAAATCTTCGATTGTTTGATTGCTACATGTGAGAATATCTGTGCGACAGGCGCTGTCGGTGCGGCTGGGCCCGGCCGAGCGCGCGGCGGGCGGCATGGTGGCGCGCCTGCGCGAGCTGCTGCTGGGCGCGCGCGTGCTGTGCCGCGCCCTGCCCGCCCCCTCGCCGCACTCCCCGCCGCGCTCCCCGCCCGCCGCGCCTAGCGTCGAGCTGTTCGTGCGCACCGGCCCGCAGAACATCCTCGCCTCCGTCAACAATGCCATCCTCATGGAGTACGAATACCTGCAGCAGTGCGTGTCGCATCGTACCGATTTCTACGAGTATTTCCGATTTATTAGATCAAGTATTCTGCATTCCGCTCAAACAGTATCATTCGAACTGCCAGAAGCTTCCTTTAAAGAATTATTGATTTGTATCTAAATGTTTTAATTACTTATTTTCTATTCAAAATATTAGTGGGACATCGGCGCGCAAACTTCGCAAAAGTCAAAAATAAAATAACGAGAAGCTATTAACCTCATTAGTGATGGGTTACAGAAACAGTCATCTTTGAGTACGCAGTGTATTGTAAAAACGTGATCATAACGCTCCGCGATGAATGTTGTCAGCGTATAACTACGTACACACATCCATACATCCGTACATCCGATCCACCATTTTGCCGACTGTCAGCCGCCACGCCGCCACCGCCGAACTTTCCTTCGTAAATGTAGCTACGAAATTAAAATAATGATATTGCTGGGGCTACATTAGCGGGCGAAGATTCGCGTGCGCGTTGTCGCGCTAGAATATCGTGTATGGGCATACACAATGTTCTTGTCTACATAAATGGGCGATGATACGTGTCACGTTGGCGCCCTGAAACAACGCGATGTTCTTGATTCTTCGTGCCGGATTGTGTTGTTCTCTGTTGTGCGGTGGCTCTGTAGTATGACATCAAAGAATCTTTTTCAACCGACTTCAAAAAAATAAGGAGGTTCTCAATTCGATATTTATATTTTTCTTTTTATGTTTGACCACGCATAACTTTTTTCAATGTAGTCTGATTTCGATGATTATTTTTTAATTGATAGTCTATACCTCAAGGTTGGGCCTAATTTCATTTTAAAAAAATATTTCACCCCTAAGTGTAGAAAATTAAGGGACGACTGAAATTTTTTGGTGTCACTGCTTTGTAATTAATTTGTATGATGAGAAGTAAGAAGATAAGCGAAAAAAAAAAGTAAAAAAAAAGTAAATAATAAAAAAAAGTGAATAATACCTATAAATTCGCAAGTCGGTGGCAATACAAAACAACAGACAAAACCAAAGCCAATTGCGAATCCAAAACTTGCGAATTTAAAATATTTTTTTTATTTTTTAAAGGTAAAGGTAAAACTTTAAAGGTCTTTTTTGTAAAAAGTTTTTTTTCTTTTTAATTTTTTCTACTGTAGTAGGCCAACTGAGCTTATTTTTAATTTTAACCCATCATGTACCAAATGCTTTTTTTTTTTGGTTGGTGTTACTAGCATTCCATAATATGAAATCCTAGTAATCCCAACCACAAAAAAAAATATCCGTTTCATAAAACCGAATGAACACCAACACCACTCCACAGTGTACAAAAAAAACAAGCACGTTCGTCCTGCTACAGAATCTGGATGACACTGATGTAACGTAGATGTAGCCAGCCGCCCAAGCGAATATTGTCGCGACAAATCCCTTTGCTGAGCGCCAGTTTACCGACAGTGCCTCGATAGTACATCGTCTCCGCCCGAATACTAGGCGTTGCAACGATTCACCCAGCCACACACATCGCGTTAACACGAATATTAGCCGTAGCGAGCCTGAGTGACGTACAGCTCCATAGCAGGTTGAAGGTGTGGTGGAACAGACAGTAGGGTGTTGGCTTGAGATTAAGCAAGACTAAAACGGAATACTTGTTTTGTAACTTCAGCGGTCAGTGTAATCCTGAGCCTATATGTCTCGCCGGAACGTCCATACTGTAGACCGAGACGTACCAGATCAATTTAGTATGTATGAAATGACGGCAGGTCACTGGAACAATTTCTGAACCACAGATGCTCGTTAAGAGCGCGTATTCGATTCGTGACGAAAACTTCATGTTTTTTGCGCCCAGAGCAATATCGTAATTATGTGAGCAGATTATTTAAAGACAATTTACAGTTTTAGAAAGATTAAGTTCTGATTTAGACAGCTACAGAGTAAAAGTGTAATTTTTAATTATGGTTTTTTAAAGCGAAGACAATTCTTTCATATCGTTTTACGAAAAGACGTCAGAGTTAACTTTCAGGACGAATACAACTATTACAATATTTCAAAATATTTTGTTTTATGCGTTTTTCCAACAGTATATACAGTCATAAAGACAGCTACAGAGCCAAAATTACAAAAATATTACTATTATGTATTAAAAAACAATGTTGAAAAAGTATAAAATCGGTTCACTTTGACAATTTTTTTTTACTAGTATTTGAATAAAAACATAACTGATATACTTATTTTATAAAAGTAAATGTTATGCTTAATATACAGAATATTTTTCAGTCCGTTATATGGGCTCATTTATTTTAGACAATTATTTTAAAAAGCCCTGTAAAACAACGCGCGCTGTCGTTTGCCGATCAATTTCAATGATTCGTGCTTATTTCGTGCGTATTTCTTTTTCTGATGCACACAAACCGACCATTGTGTTGTACTAGTGTGTGTCAATGCTGCTACGCCATTCTAGCAATCATTTAGATTTTGAGTTGCGCTAAATCGAATACGCGCCCTTAAGGTCAAGAGGAAAATCGACAAGTCCGCTTCAGCTACCTCGCACTGTAGTGCCTATGTATTGCCGGCTGATAGTCCGAGGCAAGACACGTTTGTACGCTCGTGTTATTACATGTACGAGAATCTCTTAATGACTGCCAGCTGCGGTATATAACTCCTTACTTAAAACTCGAATTGCCTGATATTTATTTAGTGTCAGGTTAATTGATACCGAACAGAATATTTTATTTGTTTATTTTTTTTGGATGCGTTATGTTGGATTTATTGTGACGTTTTAATAGCCATATGAAAACCTGCACAAGAGTCTCGTGTATTACTATTACAGAGATTATGTACGCTGACGACCTATGCTTTGTGACCGATATACTTCAGAAAATTTGCAAGCACCAGTGGCCTCTATGAAGTTTGTTACAAGTTTGATCATACAATGAATGTCAAAAAAACTAAAGTTATGGCTATGGACGTAGAAGACCCGCCAGTCCCTAATATCTTTATGGGTAGCAACAACCTAAAGCAAATAGAGCTTCAAGTGTCTGGGTAGCATAATCACCAGTAAGGGGATCCAGACGCTGAAATTAATCGGAGAATTTGTGCTGCAGCTTTTGGCAAACTGCAGCCTATAGTTTTCCGTTCGCACGATCTAAAGACTCCCAAAGTTCTCCCAAGTTCTCCTCTCCTTTTATACTCATCAGAAACATGGTGCCTCTATCGTAGGCATGTTTGAAATATGGACAAATTCCATCTTATATGCCTGCGAAACATCATGAACCTCAAATGGTATGAGGGCCTAGTGTTCAGTTTTTATTCGAACTCCATCGCGTTAACATAAACTATCGCTTATGTCAATTTGTATGGAATAATTGTGTTTCCTATTGTTGCCACTAGACTGCGCTGTTCCAGTATCAATACAAAAAATCGTCAAAAAAAATCGTCAAAAAAAATCTATGACAGCTGGGGGTATGTGTCGATGTCCCTTTCACCATAAATTAATGTAGTCGGTTGAATATTTCGGTGTGCCTTGACGTCGCACTGATGCTATTTGTAATACTAATGTAATTCTTACTTGAAGATCATTGGTTTTTAATTTTTTGTTTTTAGTGGCAGACTAAAAGAAGACGAAAAGGATAACATGAACCACGTGGAGGCGTTGAACAAGAAGAAGGAACGCATTTTCCGCAGTCTGTCGATGTTGGGCGACGAGCGAGCCACTGCCGGCTCTTCGCTGCCGCCGCCACCGCTGCCGGCGCCGGGCAAGTGCTTCGACGTGCACATTGCGATGGCTGCTAACCCGTGGAACTTTGTAGTAAGCAATCTGTTCAATGTTTGTACATTTTTAAGGTTCCGTACCTGAAAGGAAATCTGGGGGTTTATTAAAGACATACTTCGGGGTGAAACTTGCATACCTGCCACCATGTTTACGAATAACAGGGTGGCTAGTAGTGTTACTGAAATTGATAAGCTTTTTACTGATCAATTCGTATCCGTTTCTAGTCGAAATCCTGCTACTTACTATACTTCCGATGTATTCTCGGTTATAGACAGTGTTCTAAGCTCTATTAAGATCACGTCATTTTTTTTTTTTCAAATATATTCGCGCGTTCTAAATGTCCTGAGTCCGATTCTTTACCACCTTCGTTCATTAAACACTATAGCCATTAGTAAAGGCAATTATTGTGATTTCGAAATAATTTTATGAACATGCCAATTCGTGAGTCGTAGCGTGCTATTTTATATTGCTATGCTATTTGCTATTATAACGATAATTACCGAACGGGACCGAGTATGCTCACTTTCGGCTAAAAACCTATTGTAATTGCCAACGTGTTTAACTTTTAGATGGGTTTTTGAATCGGTGATTGATATTCGGTAAGATAGGTTCTTACTGCGAGCACTGATAGTAAGGAACTTTATTTTCTCCAGCAACATTAGAAAAATAATCCCATTTACGGTTAGTTTGGTGAGACAATGGTGCCGATTCCTTTGTTCACAAAATAAACTAAAATTCTGGCATTTGGCATCTCTTACGCCTGGTAGTAAGAGATGCCAAAGCTGAAGAAAAGGACGGCGACAGACAAGGACTAAGTTACAGATGTCAAATTAGTTTTCCCCTTGAATTTCGCAGTGTTTTTAATCAATATGTTCTGAAGCTAGCTTGAAATTAATATAGTTCGAGCACAACAGAATTGGCACCATTGTCACGTTCATTTGAAATACATTACTTTTTTTTTATACACAGCAACTTTTCAGTCTTACGACTTCTGACCACCTATATGAATTTATAGATAATGAGTGCACTCTATCTGAAATTATTAAACATCGAATACGTAAAGTATATTTTCCCGACTTCTCGTGGGTGCGACAGAAAGCGTACGCTACCGCTGTATCCGTCGACGCGCTACCGCAGCATCCGTCGACGCGCTGACGTATGATAGCATTTCTTTCTATTATTAGCCATGAAATAGGAAGCGATGAACTCGCACTTCACAGAATTTCGAAACTACATTTAGAAAAGAATTGTAAATTCAATTTAACTGGTTCTCTCAAAAATATTTTTTTAAATTATATTCAAAGTTTTCAGTTTTTTTTTATCTGTTTTATAACACCATGAACTAGTAGCCGCCATGTTGTTACTCCGAACGGCTGTGTCAACCAATTGGCGTATATATAAGCTTTGTACTTCTATTATAACCAACGTATTTTTTTAATTATTACACCTAGGTATTACAAAATATTATTTTAATTATTTTCAAATTATAAACAATTATCATAAATAATATCAGCGCATTTGTTACACAGCGAACTGACGTCGTTTCCACACAGCAAAATGGCGTCCACTACGAGGTGTACTCGCCTAACTACGCACGAAATTAGAAAATTTAATAGTTTGATGCATTTTTATGGCACTTATCGGTGAATAAAAATGTAGTGATTTTTTTGGTAGTATATTAGCACTACAGAATTTAATTAAGACACTTCAAAAATGGGTGTATTGTTTAATGTCGCTTTAGGTGGTCTTTAGTTAAAATATAACTTCCTTTCTTACCCATAAATGTACATTCAACCGCTTCGTGCAATGTCTTTAAATATAATGAATCATTAGTGGTACGTAACATTATGAACGTAAAAGCGTTGCAATAAGATCCATTTTATCATTTGAAATTTAATTACAGGTGCAACCAAATAGTACGAGACACACTCTTCAAACAATGATGGCGTCGTTACAAGCAGAATGTCCGAAATTGTCCGAGTTGGATGCACCCGTTAATCCAGCTAGTGGAGAACTATACACAGTGTACTATGACAAGGATTCATCGTGGTACAGGTGAACTAATGAGCCAAATAAATTAACAATTGTTTTTTATGTACTTCTTTACTTTTCAGTGTCAGAATTATCAGTAAATTTCTTTATTTTTTTCGTAGAGTGACTGTTGCTGGGGCTGTTTCATCTGAGATGGTTTCTGTTTATTTTTGTGACTATGGAGATTTGGCCTTATTCGCCAATAAAGAGTTGCGACCTATACCTCTGGCCGCCCCTTTAGCACGCTCGTTACCACCTCAAGCAATAAAAGCTCGATTATATGGTAAGAATTGACGAACTCTACTTGCTTTTTTGTAGTTAATGATAGAAGACTGCGTGATGATGCTGATGTGGACGTAGTGGGAAATCAACGCTATGTTGCGGTCGGTACAACTAAAATAATTTATAATAGCATTAAAAAAGGGGCTAGGAGAAGCAGGAATGCAAAACATTTATTTCAAAGATAAGGTTAAACAATTTGAATTTAAATTGTATTAACAGAAAGAATCATGGCAGGATTTGTAAAAAAAAAAATAAGATGTTTAGAGAAGTTGAAGTTCTAATTCTTATATTCATGGGTACCTAAAGAGTACCTTTAGGCATTTACAATATGTTTAAAACCCCCGTAAAAAGAGAATAGTTTAACAAAAATCTCATTGTTATTGTAAATGGAGTATTGTATTGTTTATATTTATTTCAGATGTTTGGCCCTTGCACCAGGACTGGACTGTAGAAGACTGCATTAGGTTTCAAGAATTATGTGTAGAGCAGCAGTTTGTAGGTATTTGTAAAGACGTTGGGAAGGATCCATTAAATCCAAACGAGCCTTTACTTACACTTGACCTCATTGACACATCTACAGATGAAGATATATATTTAAACAAACAATTGGTTGCTGAAGGCAGAGCTCGGCTCTCATCTGCTTCTTAACTTTAATTATTTTATGTAAAATCGTTATGTTTGCTAAGATACAAGGTGTAACAGACTACTTTTTAAGATTCAATTCACTGTTAATTTATTTATTAGAGAGAGCGTAGCAGACTGAGTTACGAAATCAACAAAACAATCATTTGCAATATTTTGTTTGTTTTGAACTCGTTTATTATACAGAGTGATCCGTTGACAAATCTGGAACTATGATTTTGTAGATAAATATATTCCTACGGACCCGTGTCGCCGATTTGAGAGTTTAGAAAATTGAACAAAGACATCAACACACTCATAAAACACTTCTGAAAAAAGCTATAGTTACGTCTTTACTTCTTCATATAATGACAGATAAATTCCAATCATGAATCAATCATTTCAATCACACTAAAATGCCCGTATAGTGGTTTCAGGTATAAAATTTCATACCTGTGAAACTATTGTACTAGTATTTTTGAGAAATGAGCATTCCAACAGTGATAAAATCAATGCTGTTCTGAACTGGATTCGAGGTTGGCTGTCTATCTGTAATAGAATGAAATGAAGAATCTCCAATAAGCTTTCATCCGTCATAGATCTTATCACTATTTTAGTCTTTGTTCTATGTAAAAACGCCCGTAGAAACTAATATTTCACATAAAGTACGCCAAAACACAAGTTTAGAGTTTGACTTCATTTAGCTGGCACAGAATGAGGTGAAGAGAACTTAATAAACTTCCCTCTGACACAGGTGTTATCACTGTACGAGTCGTCAAATGGTTCAAAAATGCCCGTACAACCAGTATTTCACATAAAATTCAACAAAACAACATTTTGGCTTTTGATTTGAATTTAACTGCCATATAATAAAATGAAGTACACAGCTCGATAGACGGTATTATAAAGGTATCTAATTCTATAATAAAAAAAATGTTTTTGTCATTATTTTATGTACATTTCAACCGCGCGGCCAACTCATAAAATTTGATGAAACTTTGTTAGGAATTAGTGGTAATTTGTTACTATACACCCCTCTTTTCTTGAATTTGTTGCAAATAAAACTAAGACGCTATGACCAAAAATTGTTGGCCGCTAGAACCGCCACTTGCCGTAGTCATAACCTGTGATTACACAGAAACTAAATAATGCAGACAGGCGAATGATACATCAAAAGAAAGATCTTAATTTGTTATATTTGTAGCAAAAATAAAAAACGACAAAACGTTAATAAATAAGAAGTTATACAATATTTAGTTTCCAGGTTATGGGTAGGTAGGTATCTCACCATAAATGTCCAATTAATAGAGGTTTATGTGTATGGACAATTAGTTGCTAATTTGTTGCAGTGAATAAACAAGAAAAATACTAGAAAACAGATTCAATATTTTGGAAAACTTAATATTACATAATTTTTTATTTATTTATGTTTTGACGTTTTTCATTTTTGCAACAAATATAACAAACAAAGACCTTTCTTTTGATGCATCATTCGCTTATCTGCATTATTTAGTTTCTGTGTAATCACAGGCGATGACTACGGCAAGTGGCGGTTCTAGCGGCCAACTATTTTTGTTTAATACCGTCTTAGTTTTTTATGCAACAAATTCAAGAAAAGAGGTGAGTATAGTAACAAATTACCACTAATTCCTGGCAAAGTTTCATCAAATTTTATAAGTTGGCCGCGCGGTTGAAATGTACATATTATTTTAGTAACAGTTTAACAACGTTTTATTTATTTCAATTCTGAATACAGTTTTTCTTAAGTTTGAAACTGACGATACAGTCCTTATAAATACATTTCTCTATGTTTAATCATTCAGATTTTCTTATACTCACCCATCTCAACGGATCACTTACGTACGACAGATACCTTCTGAAATAAATACATAAGCTGAGTGCAATTAGATCAATGATACCTCCCAAATGGAACGAAACCTACAGAGGTGAGGAGACCTAAGCAAAAAATAATTATTTCACGCTCACTGAATTGTAGAAAATTCGCTAAAAGAAAGTATGTAAAAAAAAACTTTGCGGAATTTTATCTACACTATTATCGTCAGCATATTGAGGCAAGTTCATACATAAGTTTTGTGGCAGATTATAAATATTTTTACAATTACAATAACACCTGGTACAGACAGCACTGAATACAAGTTGTAGAAGTAGTTTACGTTTTCTGCTTTTAATATTTCATTAAATATTTATTTTGGATAACTTGTGTACCTATAACCAATACCCGAAAATAAAAAAAATACTGTACACGTTATGTACACGTTGTCACTTCTTTTTTATATATAAGTAGTTTTAGCATAAAATAGTTTATTCTGATTTTTGTAATCCAACTTATAATCATTATTTTCAACTGTGAAGTGTAAGACATTTTTAAACGTAATTACGATAAACGCAAGGTTTCTCATTCTGCTTTTCTACATGTAACGGTCTTCTCTAAATAGCTTTTGACTATTATAGCTTTCAGATTGTTGATAAAATAGCGATTTTCTTAATATTTTTTACCCTAACTCTGTTTATTAGTAAGCATATTACTGAATGCTGTTTAGATTTTTTTAATCGTTACAAACATTTGGTCTCATAAAAATCTCCGAATAGTACGCAAACGAATTCAAAGGACAATGGCACACTAGTAGTATTATGCATCCGTCGAATAAAAATATTTGAAATAAAGTTGTGAACGTATTTTTAGGAAAGTAACCAAAAGTCGCATGAAAATCGATTTCCTATTGACTTAATTGTAGATAAAAAAAAACGAATTGCACTCGGCTACATTTATAGATATCCTTATTTTAAATTACGCTCCTCTTCACTACTTCTTGCGTACTCACCTACATATTTTATTTGTTTGTATACAAAATTTGTGGAGGGGTTCGCAATTTTAAATTAGACTATCTATATGGTCCAAGCTCGCAGTATCACCAGACCTACGTCTTTAGTGTCCTACGTCAATGAGGAACATCTAGTTTAGAATGTATATGTATTGGTTTGCATGAATGCTGGCTGTTTTTCAGGTGTTAAGGTATAAATAGAGCTAACCTACATCATACTACTGTCCAATGACCCACCGAAAGTGTGGCACTGGGCTAAGTTGATTCTAATCAATGTCCTGTTAAACCTGTACTATGATGTAGGTTAACTCGATTTGTCGGCTTTTGGCACCTGATATGTATGTACCCACTGAACAGACACAAAGTAACTACTTTCGTCAGTTGATATAAATCTTAATTTTGTATGAACAACAAACAATAAGCTTTTCGCCAAAATGTAATGCCTTGTTCATAAACTGACGATGGTTATTATTTTATATATTATTCCGCATAATTGTGACGGAGATGTCGAAAAAATGGCGGGATGGGGTAAGGTTTACGATCAAATCCCCTTGATAGGGGGTTCCGGGTGATGTGGGGGTTAGGGGTAGAGTCACCCCCTACCTACCTTGCCTTGCCTACCCCCCGCCGGAACCCTGCAGCCCCATTAAGTTTTTGTATCAAGTCGCCTTAATAGGGTGTAGGAGGAACTGTAGTAGACAGGGAGGTAGGAAGAGGAGTAGTCATCTTCCACACCCTCCTCTTCGGGGGCGGTCGACGGAGCCCCGCATTGCGGGGCTCCTATTTCTGAGTGGTTTAAAAAAACTACTAACCTGTCCGATCCGGGGTGCCCCAAGTCCAGAGCTCGCTTCGCTCGCTCTTGCGCCCCTCAAGACAACCAAAATGTTTTCAGTACATTATTTGTAAATACATGTTTTCTAAAACCTACCTCAGGCACCAGCTCTCACAATGTGAATGTATATAGTTCAAAACTGTTTAGTGCTCAAAACCAAATAAACATAATTATTTAACCAAACTACCACTGTCAGTGGTAACACAAAATGGCGGCTTAGCGAATCGTTATAGGTATTTTGACAAACGCTACTTTAAAAAAAGTAAGACTTCAAAATTTACGTTCCGTTTCAAGCAATAGTTAGTGATTTATCGATGTTTTTGAAAATAATTTTAAATATTTTAACGCTGCTCCGGCGGCCAAAATTCCTTGGAGCTTAAGATAAATCCCCTTGACCTCCCCACAGTGTCAGAATCCTCAAATTCAGGGGAAGCAACCGTAAACCCAACCCATGGGAGGACTTTGCCCTGCAGTGGGACAATACAGTCGGAACATAATAATAATAATTGTGACATGCGGGGGTTAGCAAATAGGCATACGTTCTTAACAACATGTTCCTAATTGACGAAAGAAGCTTTACTTAATATTCTTAGCGTTTCTATTTTTGGAATTGGTCTGGCTGATCTGGGACTTCAATCCTATCATGTATTATAGACTATGTATTGATTGACTGTACATACTTATAAGTATGTACAGTAGGAGATCGAAAAGGTTAAGCAATTTTCAAATACATTCCATTTCAGTGGAGCGGGGGTCACCTTGTCTTACTGTCATTTTGGCAAGACGTACGCAGTTTTAAAAAATACTTACACGTGCTTAACCTTTCCATATCTGTAGTACTATTCTGTTACAATCTCCCTCGGTGAACACCTAGGTGAAGTGAGCCGGACGGATGACAGCTCACTTTACCTAGGTGTTCACCGAGGGAGATTGTAACAGAATAGACATACTGACTGCAAAGATTCCATTATTGACTCACTTGAGATAATTATTGCATTATAATTTAACTAGGTAATTACTAAAATTTCTTGACATCGAGCGTCAACGTTTGACAACCGGGTCTTACTGAACTGTATATTTATTAAAATTCCTATTATTGACTCTTATATAATGTGGGCATGACAATACGCCAGTAAATTAAATGTCGTATATCCAATGGCGTTCCCAGTCTGCATACAAAAAAATATTCAAATACAGTAGAACCTCGATTATCCAAACTAATTGGTATCTAGACTACTTTGGATAATCGAAATGTGGGTTTTTTGGGACAAGATCAAACGACAAACGAAACGAACAACAACGTTTTACATAAACACAGTAACAACATGAAAACAAGCGGGTAAATAACGTTCATGACACAAACCACGTTTCAAAACGCAGTGCAGCGGCAACGTGCAATAAATTGGCGCGAACGCATTAGGATAGTTGAGCGTTCGACTAAAGTAAGTCAGCGTTCGGAAAATTGATGGTTCGGATAATCGAGGTTTCACTGTATGTCCAATAATCTAGTCGCGGGACATTATTTTTCAGTTTTAAATTTTACATACCGAGTACCACCTACCTACTTCAAAAATCTACGCCATATTTGTTTTTCACTTATTAAACACAATAACATCGAATTTATCACGATATTAGCGAGATAAAACGCAGAAAATAGCATACACATTATTATAGAAATCTCCGTTTTTATTAAGTTAATGTTTAAACACTTCTTTAAATCATAATCAAGATAAATAGAAAAATTACAAGGTGTACAGTTACCCTGTAATTTAACATTAGGTAAATACATACCCGGTGTAAAATATAATAATAGGTTGGGGAAAAAGTTTCTTCGCATTTTTTTAAGAAAATTCTAAACATTTTTTAATATTGTTTATTTACATTTAACTAAAGTATGTAGGTACCATTTTGTTCGATATCTTTTTGCCATCTTGTAGGTAGGGACATGATCCCATTGCTATAGAAATTTTGAGACTTCTGATCAAAATACCGCGACAAGTGGTTTTGGCAGTCCTCTCGTGATGTTAACCTGACACTGCCTAAAGAATTCTGAAGAGACCGAAACAGGTGGAAATCTGAAGGTGCAAGGTCAGGACTATACGGCGGATGCATTAACACCTCCCAGCCAAACTATCTTAATTTTTGCTGAGTGGCTAAAGATGTGTGAGGTCTAGCGTTATCATGATGAAAAACCACACCCCTTCTGTTGATTAATTCCGGCCGCTTTCTCTCAACTTCTTGCTTTAATCTCATCAGTTGTTCGCAGTAGAGTTCAGAATCGATGGTCCTGCCTGGTGGTAACAGCTCATAATGAATAATGCCCTTCCAATCCCACCACACGCACAGCATCACCTTGTTGCGAGTTAACCCGGGTTTCGCCACAGTCTGAAGCCTGACCGGCCTTTGACCACGACCTTTTTCGCACGTTCTTGACGTGATCCACTTTTCATCACTAGTTATAAGCTTCTTCAAAAATGGTTCGGTTTCATTACGTCGTAATAAAGAATCACAAATGAGTACACGGTTCATTAGGTGTGCTCGTGAGGTACCCAAATATTGAGCTTTTTTGTGTACCCAGTTTTTTTCAAATGCGCCAAAACTGTTTTGTGGTCAATTCCCAGTTCTTCAGCTACGTCGTAACTACTGATATGCCGATCGTGCTCCACTTTTTAAAAAATGGCATCCATTTTATCCAATAGGCGACCAGAGCGACGTGCATCTTTGACATCAAAATTTCCGGATTGAAAACGCTTAAACCAAATTTGTGCTACTCTCACAGACACTGCACTAGGTCCATAAATGTCGCAAATTTTTTTTCGTGGCTGGCTTTGCATTTTTACCGTTTTTGTAGTAAAATTTTAAAATGTATCGAATTTCTTCATTAGATTCACTCATCTTGACAGTACGAAAAACAAATACAAATCACACATTTTCCTAATTTGAATTTGGAATTATGTTCTTTAAAATTTTAACTTTCAATGATACCAAAACCAGCCAGATACTAATAGTATAGCCAAAGAGATTTTATTACAAGTTCATACATACGATAATGCGAAAAGACTTTTTCCCCAACCTAATAGATACATAGGTTAACATAAAAAAAGGCACTCATCTATTGACTTATATTTATGATTTTGCCATACCCCCCTCGTAGGTATGGCAAAATCATAAATATAAGTCAATAAAAAGTGAGAATGAGTATGTTATAAACAACTTTCATTAAATGTCATTTTATTTTTCGACATAGTCACCTTTTAGCATAATACACTTAGTATATCTTTTTTCTAAACTGTAAAATTCCATTTTTAAAAAAGGTCTTGAGTACTTACAATCTTGTACTGACGACTACCCCGTCGTCGTCTTCAAATTTCTGGCCTCTCAGGTATTCTTTCAATCTCGGAAATAGGTAGAAACCACTGAGGGCGAGATCTGGTGAATACGGAGGATGCTAAGGATATCGAACCCAGCATCACGAATTGCAGCCATTGCAACGGCGGACTTGTGTGCCGGGGCAATGTCCTGGTGGAACAGCACAACTTTCGAGAGGTTACCTCGCCGTTTTTCGCGGATCTCATTGCGCAATGTTGCTATTTGTTTGGCATATAGTGCCCGTAATAGAGGCTCCATGCTCGAGATACTCAATCATTACTACCCCTTTACCATCCCAAAAAACAGAGCCCATGACCTTACCGGCAGATGGGCCCACCTTGAATTTCTTCGGAGTTGGAGATGATGGTCTTTTCCATGTTATAGACTGCAGTTTCGTTTCAGGGTCGCAATGATGGAGCCATGTTTCGTCCATTGTTATAAATCGCGCCAAAAAAAGTTCCCGGTCTTGCTGTATCAGGTCCAAAGCTTCTTGACAAATCTTGACTCTAGTTTGTTTTTGCGTGTCTGTAAGCATTCTTGGTACCCAACGCGCAAATACGTTTTTCATACCCAAGCGTTCATGTAAAATATTATGCACGCTCCCCGTTGAAATCTTTACATTTTCAGCAATAAATTGAACCGTGACACGACGATCCGCCAAAACAAGTTTTCGACTTTTTTCACAATTTCTTCAGTTACCAGTTACTGCTGTAGTAGGGCATTCGGAGCGGAGGTCGTCCATAGTCGATGTTCTTCCACGTCTAAATTCGGCGCACCAACGTGTGACTGTCGAATATGGAGGAGCATTAGATCCCAAAGTGTCCTGCAAATCTAAATCGACTTGATCCCTAGAAAAAAAATTCAAACAAAAGTATTCGATAACGGCACGCAGTTCAATTTTCTCCATTTTTGCTAACGCATTGTAAAGAAATTACCGTATTTTTTTAAATAAAAGACAGTTGGTTTTTTTTTCATAGCAATCAGCTACATAGATTAGCTTTACCGACCGGTATTTAATTTCCTAATATTGAAAGAGTTTGCATCTCATTCTCACTTTATAAAGAACGCCCCTCGTATTTGCCTATATTTTCTGCATAAATCTTCACAACAATGCCATAATATTTTTAATTTATTTTCGCATTGTCATCCCGGCGTTGTATTCTAGAAATACTATAGAAGAAGGCCAACAACCCTGATGTGGCAATTACCTGTTTGGGGCACGTTATATACTCACGCCCAAATATGCGTGCGCGGTATATGTCATTGGCTTTTTGTAGTAAAGCAGGCATGGGTCGCAATTTTAGAAGAAAGTTGCGTGGAAGTGTATTTACCATATGCGCCCTTCACGCAACTTGTATCTTTCTTCCAAGGTGGAAGCTCCTGATTTAACGTCTTTTCAAAACTGTTTTGTAAATGGATATGAAGCGAAAATGAATAATGGTTTTTAACACGAGCCTGTAAAACACTCACACGTACCTACTTATTTAAAAACCGTGCATCATGCTTGCACGTAATGAGTAAGGTACCTTTTATAACCTGATACCTGAAAGAAAGCCCAGCATTGAAGCTAGCAAGTAAGCTTAACTTCGTAACAACATATTCCTTTAAATAATCTCAAAATTTCTATTAAGGTTCGGGCTTCTTTATGAATAAAACTGAGAAAATCTACTTAATTTGTTTTATTTGAGTTACGAACAATTTGCACAGCAAGAACACCGAAATCATAGAGATGGAAAAGCAGTGCTGTCGTCTATACATAAATTGGCAAAACAATGGGCAACGACACCGTGGCTTTTTAGCCAAGATCAAAATTTCACTAAACATGTTAACACTTCCACTAAAATTTGACATCATAAGAGCAAAACTTGTTTTATAGGTACTTAAACATTTCACTGCTACAACTTATTCATTATTTGTTCTCTTAGAAAAACAAAAGATTGAGTGGGCAATGGCTTTGTTAATATATCAGCAAGCTGATTCTTACTTGGGACATAGAATATATTCATTAAACCATTCTCCACTTCTTCTCGGATAAAATTGTATTTGACATCTATATGTTTGGTTCGTTTGTGAAAAACTGGGTTATTAATTAACTTAATGGCACTCTGATTATCAACACATAGTTTAATACAATCATCTTTTTCACCCAAGTCCAATAACAATTGCTGTACCTAACCATAGTATTTCCTTTGCAGACAACAGGCTACAACAAATTCTGATTCGGTGGTAGAGAGAGCAATGGTCTTTTGCTTTTGGCTCAACCATGTTACTGGCCCACCATTCATTACGAATATAGATTCAGTAGTGGACTTTCGAGTATCCACATCATCTGCAAAATCAGCATCGGAGTATCCGATAAGATCATTGCTTTCTCCATACCTAATACATTTTTTGTATTAACTAAATATCTAATCACACGTTTCACTGCATTAACATGTTGTTGACTAGGATTATTAATATACCGACTCAACATGTTTACCGCATGTGATATAAATATCAGGTCTGGACACTGAGCATAGAAACAACAATGAACCAATAATCTACTTCCTACCCCTTCCTTCCTTCCTTACTATCTTTCACAGCAGTTTCATCAAGATTTTTACTTATAATAACATTTGGATCAGCAGGAGTTGACGCATGATTGCATTCATTCATATTGGAAGTTTTAACTATTTGATTTATGTACAGTCAACAGCAAAAGTAGATGATCAAAATCAGAAATTCAATACTAATGAACGGAGTTCGCGTCAGAACTGTGTGGCGTCGAAGTAATTCAAAAGAATGTGTGTGACAATCGCATACTTTTAATAAATAAACTAGTAATAAATAATATAAATTAGTGTTAGTAAATTAGTATTGAATTTCTGATCTTGATCATCTACTTTTGCTGTTGACTGTACTCTTGCTGATGTAAACATATACAGTTATCAGACTTTAACACTTCTATGCCTACAAAATATGACAAATTTAATTCTTTAATTTTAAATGCCTGTTTCAAAAAACTAATTATATCTTTAATTAGGTATCTTTTTACTTGATGATATCATGAGAGCATCGTCAACATATAAGTATTATCAGTATAACCTTGATATTTTCTACATTTCTAACATATATACACAGTAGTCAGCTTGTGACTGAACAAAACCATATGATTTTAAAAATTCAGTAAACTTTTTGTTCCAACACCTTGATGCCTGCTTTAAACTATAGAGTGACCTATTCAATTTTAATACATTACTTTTGTCAACAAGCACTCCATCAGGAATTCCTAAATAAATTTCTTTTTCAAGGTCCCCATTCAAAAAAGCTGCTTTAACATCAAATTGTTGGTTTTCTAAATTATACTTAGCTGCAATACTAAAAATAATTCTAATTGAATCATACCTTATGGTAGGGGAAAATATTTCCTGGTAATCAATACCAGGGACTTGCGACATGCGGATAAAAATAAATTACCGTCACCCTACCCACGTACTCAATCAAAATATAGTTGATTTCGGTATCTATTAAGATTTGTAGCTTTTTCGCAATTCTTATTAGTAAAAATAACACCAATTAGTTGCACAATTTTTTTCACAAAAAGAGACAATTTTGTATTTGTCTTAGCTTTCATACGTAACGTACAACCTACGTGTAATACGTACGTACGCGTAATAAAACGAAAACCAAAAGAAATGGAGGACTGAGGGCCCGAATTTTGTCAAGGTTATAACTTTCAATCAACAAGAAGTGGTGACCTATTCTTGCATTCACAAATTTTCACAATTTATTTAGTAGCTTATAGTATTTCAAACGGTAGCTGTAAGTTAATAGTTTCATTTTATTTGCGTAATAAACTTTTACGTGTATGAGAATTGAGGGCCCATTTTGACCGAAGATATACAAAGTAGGACAGAGTGTTTTGCGATAATATCTTGTTTCCACAAATTTTGTTTGGTATTAGCTTAGATTTTGGCATACAGACTTTTTCTGTACTGATCATAGTTCATCCGGTATAGGTGGGCCCTCAATCCTCTATGTGAGAACTGAGGGCCCAACTTTACAGTCTATAACTTGCTTATTTGACTTTCACAAAATCTGACTCTTTAACTGTCACAATTCTTTGGGAATGTTCACTAAATCCTTAGCACATTTTCAAAGAGTTTTAACAAAGTGGCCCTCACACCACACGCACATAATTGTTGATTGAATTCAAAAAGGTATAGTTGACAACTGACAACTTAGAAAAATATTTTGTTAAACCTTGAAACCTATACTCATTTGTTATAAATAGATATTTTGTTAACAAGAGATTATCTTATGACAGTACGTACGTATAAAAATACTCTTCAAAAAAAAGCTACACGGTGGACGATGATTGACTGACCGCGATGTGTAGCTGAAATGAAAATTTTCATAAAACAATGTAACTTATGTACGATTCCTATAAGTGTAATAGTCATCGCTCATATGTATCACATGCAAAATAAACATGTAATCTCAGTTTGTGTTCATTATTTCTTATTTTTAAGCGTTGAGAGGAAATTCGCCAGATATAACTACCAAGCCTGCTCTGCCCTTACCCTCTAGCTCATGTGCATGTGGATTGAGTCATCCTCTCTTCAAACTTAACAAAAATCGAGGAAGGTTTAGTTAAAAATAGTTAAAACATTATGGCGAAGTTAAAATTTTGTTAAACCTGAGATAAAAATGATATGGTCAATAAAGTGGATCACTCAAACCGCACGCTTTGAGAAAACGTCATAATGTATAGGTACCTCAGAATATATAGCCCTTGCTCTTCTAATTTCAATATTGAATAATTGTTAAAAATAGTTAAAAGCTATTAATTAATTTGGATCACTCATTCCAGTCATTCCGCACACGGCAGTATGAGTGCTCCTTGAATTCATCACTATATACTGAATAAACTCGTATTATTTTTGTTGTGTAATATGACTAAACATGAGAGTGAATTAGTTAAAGAATGAGTATGGCAAAACGTAAGTATAAGCTGTAGGAAGAAATTAACATTTATTTTTTCCTCCAATATGCCGTCCATACTTACAGTGCTCCATACTTCGACCTCTTATCTACTTAAATATACTTCGTAGGCAGACTGAGATTGTACACCTATCCAAAATTGCTAATTGTTTTTAACTATAACTTGACATATCTTCTGCTTTTATAGGGGTCATACTTACTTTAAGAAATACCTATCATGGTTCGCTCATTCAGGAAAAGACTGAGTAGGGTTTAAGTGTTTTTTTTTTTGTGAGATTTTGGTTTTGGTTGGATTCGAGTGCAACATTACATTTTGACGACACGGTTGGCGCAGTGGCTGAGCGATCGACTGCTGCGCAGCGTGTTGCGGGTTCGATTCCCGCCCAGGGTAGATATTTGTGTGATGAGCACTTGTATTTGCCTTGTGTCTGGGTGTTGTTTATCTATATATGTATGTATTTACAAAAAAAAAATGTATTTGTGTATGTATATCAGCTGTCTGACACCCATAGTACAGGGTCTACCTAGTTTGGGGTCAGATGACCGTGTGTGAAAATGTCCCCACATATTATTATTATTATTATTATTATATTATACATATTTATTTAGGTAGGTAGCTGTTTTGTGATGCAATAATTTATTTTTCATCCCACCATCTCGGAAAGAGTATTTGTAATCTTCAATATCTGAGTGGAAAAGCCGTTTTTATTCTCTAGAGGATAAAGTAAATTTATCTTCAATATCTGAGTGGAAAAGCCGTTTTTATTCTCTAGAGGATAAAGTAAATTGAATTTAGAACATCGTGTGCACTAAGTTTGTGAATTAAAAAAAAAACATTAAACCTATTTACTGCTACCTCTATCAGGGCCGTCTTTAACCTATTGGGGGCCCTGGGCACAATCGGATAATGGGGCCCCTATGATCTAAACTCTAAACAGAGCACTATTTTGTTAGAATATTGAGGTATATACAAAGAAAGTAGATAAGTAAAGTTCTAGATTTATTTGTATTTATCTACAATGACAATAAATCGACACTAATATTAAAGAGGAAAGATTTGTATTATTACCCTTCTAGATTTGAGATGGACAAAATCTTTAACCACTTCTTCACTTACATGAACATTAGCTACAAACTGGTTAATTTCTCTTGAAGCATTGCACTTCTTCATTCTTTTTTATTATTTTTAATATGGAGAAGGAAGGCTCCCCACTGCAGTTACCATCATGCTTAAAAATATACTCAATATGATTTCTACATTTGGAAATGACTTCAATTTTGTTTTCTTTTAAAATATGATATATTTACAATAGACTATACTTTCTTCCTTCATTTTCACTATGAACAATTTTCAAGCGTTCTGTTAAATGCATAAATTCAATTTCTAACTCTTTCTCATATTAACGTCTTTATAACAGATTTCAGGTAATTCTTTGCAACTTTGTCTCAACTCATCAAAATGTAGCTATATAGTCTTTAAGCAAAAAAATAAATCGGAGCGTTGTCTAATGTTCTTATGGGAAGAAACGTTTCTACTTCGAATTTCTCTCTTCCGTTCAGTTGAAATGACGACGCCATCAAAAAACTGGCGTGAGTTTCTACGACTTGTCTTGTTCTTTGAAATAGGTCCTTGTAGTCAGATTCTGGGTTTTTATTCGTTGGCGGAGGATTCGATAATCAAATTTATTCCTGAGGTAAATAATAAAATCATCAAATGAAGTAAACAAATTTGTTACAACATCTAGTGTTATTGTTTCTTTCTGAACATAATTATCTACTTGTTGGTCTCTTCTTTCCAATATAGGTAGAGCTCCAAATTTCCTACAAATATTAGAATCAATTCAAAGTTTCCCATTTTTCAGAACAGATTAAGAGAGTCGTCTCTAGTTTTATCGTCTTTAGCCATGAACATCAGAGTTACAATTTGTTTATGACTAAGGTCATAAACAAATTATAACTCTGTGCGCAGTAAGCGCCTTGGAGTAAGCTCCAAGGCGCTTATTGCATCAGCTCGGGCTGACCATCAGGTTTTTGAAACACTTTTGACAACTTTTTTTAAGCCTAAATGCTAGGCTGTAAACGCTGTAAACGCCATGTTGTATGTCAATGCTAATTCTTTGATTCAAGAATAGACCAGTCTTCGGATTTCATGAAGAGTCGATCAGCCGCTGGCGATGTCAAGATGGGCACTCGAACCACATGGCCGCCACATTGTCTCCACCCCAAAACAGGTCAAATATATAGCATCCAAGAAGGTTATTATATTTGCGCCGTTTGGGGTTTTCGGCACCTGCAGCAGCCGCCCCAGTACTACACGTCGTGCTAAGAAGATGAGATGGCGCAAGGATGTCGACACAAGTTGCGTCCCACACCAAAGGCCTACCCAAGTTCCAAGGCATTATAGTTATCCCATCTGGTTTCTTCCCATCGTCGCGTGCTAAACAATTGAGTTCTAAAATAGCAGACACCCCGGTGATGGCAAGAGCACCACGGAGGATTTCATTAATGCTAGCGTGCCGTGCCATTCGGCCTGCGCTCCTACTGCAGGATAGGCCATGGTGTCCGAGGCAGTCGACAGCTTCACTGCACTGACAGCGATGCGGAGCCCCGCATGGAGCGCCTAGACGCAGGCATGTAGCGAGACGGAAGGTAGTATCACTCAGCATGGTACCGATGTTGGGTGACGGAAGTGCCTGAAGCCAGAAGCCCGGCTCCCACTCCCCCACAGCCAGTACGCGGTCACGGTCACCAGAATTGGTGGACGTATTGTTTAGATTATTCCGTACCAACCTTCAGGGCGGCTCATGCCACTGTCTCTGGGAAGATGGGTTCACGGGCCGATCTGTATCTGGGCAAGCCACTTTCCAGGCGTTCACCGCATCAGTCAAGCACGGCACTTCAAAGTCAACCAGTGATGGGGATAATTTTTAATGGGTTAACTTTTCGGTGCGGTGGACAGAGGACAGGAACGTCGGTAATCTGACACTGGAAATTTTGCGGAATCGGAACCAAAACGAATGGATAGTGTGGTTTGTAGCCACGCTCGGTCATCCAGGGCCACATTCAAAATTGACGTTAAAGTATTTTTATTCATTTGATCAATTAGGTCCAAGAGGTGTGGCTGCTTCCACAAAGATGGAGAGCGGAGGTAGTATATATAATAAAACAACAACATCTAATGAGGGTAAAAGTCGAATGTAGATTAATTTTGGAAAGTCGATCCGAAATATACATATAATTTTTTTTTTGTTAGCCTCCTCCGTCCCACTTCTGGGCCTCCCTCCATGCCTTCCATCTTTCCCGATCCTGGGCCTCATCACACCAGTTTTGGAGGAATCCGTCCAGTTCGTTAAATAAAAATAAATAGGTATCATTAGTGTGTAATTTTTTCTTCAATAAAAAGTGAAAAACTATCTTCCAAAATAGGAGAACCCAGGAGATGTAAAGAACTTTTGCCTGAAATTTTGATGTCTGGGGCATTAAATTTCTCTAAGGTCGATTGTCTGTCCGTAATGTCTGCAAGGTATAATCCACATTTAGAAGGGTGTACTTCATTCATATTTTTTTTAGGACCTGTTATTCCATTTCGTCAATATATTCATTATAGATATTTGCTGCTAAATAAGAAAATAAGAAATGTTACCTTTTCCAGGATTCCCAAATCTTTTTTAAGTGATCTATAAATATTGGATTAAATTCACTCAGTAACTCCACACATCCTAAATAATTTCCATCGGTTATCTTTTGGTGATCTGGCAATTGGGGGCCCCTATCGACCGCGGGGCCCTGGGCACGTGCCCATCGTGCCCAGTGGGAAAGAGGGGCCTGACCTCTATGGTGCCGAATATATCATACAACTTTTTTTTAATTTGTTAAAAACTCAGACTTTGTAAACGTTTTTTTTTGCATTTAGTCATTTCCTCGCTGAGGTGGAATGAAAAGTTACGTGTTGCACTCGAGTGCAAAGATTTTTCACCTCGTGCTCTTTTGATTCCCTCGCTAACGCTCAGGATTCTAATTTTGAATCACTCGCTGCGCTCGTGATTCAATTTTAGAATCCTTCGCTTGCTCGGTCATCAAAATTGAACACGCGGTTAAAAAGCAACTTTGCACTCTTGTATAACAAATAACTATTACAGTGTTGTGTGGTTGATTTACGTTAACTGATAACGTATACAACCGTGAGTTATCTGTCTGTCCGCGGCTTGATTCTTAATACTTGAAAGCTAATTTGACTTAGGTATACATTTTGATATCGCCGACTGCAAAAGTAAAAAAAATATTGTGTTATTATGGGGATGTTCTTATTTTATTTTTGCGCCCCATCCTGTTAAATGTCGTTGAATAGGTCTTATGCTGTGTGTAACCCCTATACCCCCTAAAATACCCTATCAATTATATATACTCGTCGAATATTAGCAAACATAACGAATGTGAAAAAATTGCAGGCAGAGAGAGAATAAAGCGAGGCTTAAAAAATAGGTACTATGCTACTACGTGAGAAAACCGTTGTTTCTTGACATAAAAAACCAATACCTAATCAGTTATTCGGGCTGCCATGCCAGTAGAAAGCAACATAAAAAAATAAAGTTTAAAAACTAAAACCCGACCACAACAAAAAGTGATCTAAAAAAATATAAAGTTTAAAAACTAAAACCCGACCACAACAAAGAGTGATCTAAAAAGTACAAAACAAGAAAATATTTCACACAGAAATCAAGACATAGGTACAAAATGGTCAAGGTAAGCCGTGGTTGCATGCCTGTATCCCATAGGAGTGCGATAAACATGAATAATGGCATGCAACCACGGGTTACCTTGACCATTTTGTACCTATGTCTTGATTTCTGTGTGAAATATTTTCTTGTTTTGTACTTTTTAGATCACTTTTTGTTGTGGTCGGGTTTTAGTTTTTAAACTTTATATTTTTATTTAAACCATTTTGGAGTCACAGCTAAGTATTATATATTTAATAGGTACTATTGAACCCCTTTCCAATGATACTAAACACGGTATGCGTATCTTACTTTATTTGGTAATCTTTTAGTTTTTTTACAATAATTTGTGACAAATCACCACTAAATATTATATAAATTTGAAATGTACTAGTGAACCCCTTTCCAATGATACCAAACACGGTATGCTGGTCTTCATTTTTTTTTTTAATATTGGTTTTTTTGTCCGCCAGAGGGCGCCACATTGGATTCGGTGATACGTCATATAGCCTATAACCAGCGGACGATCAAGACGCTTCTAACGATACCTCATTTGTTCAGTTCTGATAAGTAGTTTAGGAGCTATGAGCGTACCGATGAACATACATACATACATACATAGCCTGTCAAACTCATAACCCTCCTTTGGCTTTGCCGTAGTCGGGTAAAAATAGGTCTGGATTTGACCGTTCACGTCAAAATTTTGATTTACTTACTTATAAACAACAAAGTGACAACTGACAAACATTGTTTATTCTAAGGCCTATCAGTTATCACGCACTGTGATTAACCGCACGCATTTAATCATAGATTTGAAACCGCAAAAAAATGTAAGGCTAAGAAGCTTGCCCGACGGCTGCGTAATCGCACAGGTAACTCTGGTCTCGTGAGATTGGGCTGTGCCCCAAACACAGCTGGTGCTGGCATCAACCACTTTGTGAGTTCTGCCTGATAAGTAGCTTTCTGTATAAGCACACGCATTAGTGTCATTTTCTGTAACTGATATAAAGCTTTAGCTGTCTTGCAAGTATTTTTAAACGTTGTAGAGTAAGTAGCAACATACTTATTAAAAGTTTCAGTGTTTTTATAAGGCTTAAGGCCATACAGCTCAAAAAGTCTTTCCCTACTTTTCCTGATACCTATAGTTGCCCAGTCACTGAATAGAAACTTAGGGCTAATAGTTCTAGGTATTTTCTTAAAAATATTATTAAACTCTGCACAACTAAAAATAATTCTTCATACAAAACATTACCATCACTCATATTAAGGCCCTGAATGTTTAACTTACTCATTAAAGTGCTATTAAATTTAATTAAATGGCCAGATGTTACTGGTCTTGACAGTACCTGCACTTTTTGTATTGGAGCGTTGGATTCAAAAGTAACAGTTTGCCCGCTGTGATCAGACGTTACGGGAGATAATTCACTATAGCCTTTTCTAAATAGTCGCAGCAACAAAAAACATTATCAATACATGTAGCACTTGTAGCAGAGTCGTAGTTACTCGTGTTAAGTCGTGTTGGTTCTAAAAACACATTTGACAAATTAAATGATTTAAACAGACATTCCTATTAGAATTAGTACTCTGTGATATATTATTGTATTTAGATACTCTGGTCTCTGTGGTTCGCAGCGTTCTTCCTCCCCTTCTTGTCTCTTTGCTTGGAATGTTAAGATGTAATTATTCATGGTTCATAATAAACATTATCAAAATACAATGTGGCTTTGGAATATTAAACAACATCAATAATACTTTGTTTTAAAGATCTCCGTGGCCGCGCGGTTCTCCGCGTTTCAATGGCGCGGCCACGTTCAAATCCTTATAACTTTTTACATAACTTCGACAAATGTATGGTTTTGGGAATCAGCTTTTACAAAATATTACATAATCTTGGAATAGTTTTTTTTTCGAAATATCGCCGAGGCCGCGCGGTCGAAACGCACACACGCATTGTCTCGCGAGTCTGAGACGTTCACGGATAGAGAATTGCGCTTGATGAGTTCTCAGCGTATCTACGCATCTGCTTCTAGGTCTCGAGAGACGAGTACGGAACGTGGTGCGGAACGTGATGCGCGACTGTCCGCTGATCGTGAGTGACATGTATTGTCTCGCGAATCGGAAATATTTACCGATACAGAATCACGCTTAAGTTCTCAGCGTATTCGCACATCTACCTACTAACAGGTCTTTTGAAACGAGTGATGAACGTGATGCGCGACTAACTGCTGATCGAGATTATCATACATTGTCCCGAACACGCACACAACAAAATATTCATAATCAGTTAGAAAGTGAGAGAGAAAGAATTGCTGGAGTACGGCGTGAAGAGACAGAAGAAGAGCGCAACGAACGTTTAAATTCTGATCGACTTCGACATTCTCTGAACAGAATGTAGATATCATCTGAAGAATCGGATGTGTATCAAGATATAGGCGTAAGGCATGGCGACCTTCCTTGGGTTGATAAGGAACGGAGTGCATTTACGTATACCTACTCTTATGATTGACTACGCCACATATTCCGCCATCGGAGGTATGATTCAAAATTGTACTTTTTGAACGTCTCGAATCGTCTCGCGCATCCCGTTGTTTTTCCGTCCCCGGGCTCTTAGAATTCGACATCAGACGTTTCAGATCTTCGATTTTGCCGACCCCGTTGTCGCTGGCATAAGCAACAGGATCCGCGTACGAAGTCGTACATGCTCGATCTCGAGCAAATACGAACGTGTGCACCATGCAAGTCTCAAGACAAATGCTCGAATCCAAACAAAATGCCTGGAACACACGTTCGTACTTGCTCGAGATCGAGCAAGTTTATCGAGCACGTACGTACGTGTGTACCCACTATTATGGTCGGTCTCCACGCAGCTACATGCTCGATGAGCATGTTTCATCCGAGCATGACTATCGACAAGCATGCTCGACCTTGCGTCTACACGTAAAAAGCTGCTCGAAGAACATGTTTAGTGTGCGTTGAAACTCTTCGAGCAATAGACGATTCGTTGTTGTGTTTGGTAACCCTTATCACACATTCTTTTAACGTAGTTTTCCACAATACACTCTTCCTCCCGATACCTATTTATAAATTGATCCACAAAATCCCGAGAAAATGAACCAAAGTCCGACATTTTAGCTGCGCACTCTCACCCTCTTCACAAAAATATCAATCACGAATAAGATGCTCGACGTTGCGGTTAAACGTACAAACATGTTTTGACGTTTGAATCTTGTTCGAATCGAACATTTTGGTTGGCTTCGAGCATTTGTCTTGAGACTTGCATGGTACCTACACACGTTCGTACTTGCTGGAGATCGAGCAAGTTTATCGAGCATGGGCGAATTTCAACTTCTCTAAACATTTTTATTTTTTATTTGTACAAAACCTGTTTGTAATAATCCTTTATGTTTTGACCAATTTCGACCAGCGTCTTTTCAGTGGATTAACACACGCGTTTGTTGGTAAGGGTAAGGGTTGAGTTAGTAGGCGGAGGTTGCATCTCAAGCTGCCGTACTGCAGCTTGGGACATAATTTTAAGGGCTGTCACACAATGTTATGGCAAAGTATTTTTAGGCGACGAATAAAAATATAACTTAACTGTATGGAAATAAAGTTGAAAGTTGAATTTTAATGTCAACGGTCGTAAGTATGTGTGTGTGAAATAAATGAATTTTATTATTATGTATTATAAGTACAAAAACAATACCGCGGTATGCTTAGGCATGCCGTGTATTGAAATGTCAACTTTATTTTTATACTTTTCATATCAGCCTATTGCCATCCACTGCTGAACGTAGGCCTCCCCCAGAGATCGCCAACCAACCCGGTCTTGGGCAACCCGCATCCATCCGCTGCCAGCAACCTTAAAACCACCACCTATACTTTTAAATTATATTTTTTTTTATTCGTCGCCTAAAAATACCTTGCCATGCCGTGCCGCCAATGTGTGCCGGGCCTAATTCGGTAATTAAGAAAAAATCAAACAATGTATATATTTATAGAATTAAATTTATTTTCGAAGATCCTCACTTGAAATACCGTATTTCTTTTTCAGTGCATCGATCTCTTCCTGTTTCTTTTCAATATCCATACCTTTGAATGCTTTGTTGGACCTGTAGTACAATACTACTAGATACCTATTGCAAACATTGAAGCCTGACAAGTGATCACATGCATTTTTGGCATCAAATATGTCTTCATATACTATAAAAGCAGTGCCTCTAGTCTCTGGAGTATTTCCCCTGCAACAAAAAAAAAAATTGTGAAATTATAGCGAAAGAGTGTAAAAAGTGGTAAGTGACATTAACGGATCTATCAAACTGACAGACAAGTGATGTGAATCGTTGTTTACAATGGCGAAGTTGAAAAAGTATATTGATTAATCATTATTTGTGACATTATTTCCCATTAAATGATGCAATTTCACTGTAAGAACTGCAAAACGGCGGCTGTCAGTGTCACTGTTACTGTCAGCCGCTGTATTGTACTTCCTGAAATAAAGGTTTTCGTTAAACTATTCACTTTTAACATCCATTTATTTTGCGGGGTTTTAAAAATATTGTAAATGCCTGAAGATACTCTTTAGATACCCAAAAGTATAAAAATTAGAATTTCAACTTCTCTAAACATTTTATTTTTTTTTGTACAAAACCTGCCATAATGCTTTATGTTTTAACAAATTTCGACCAGCTTCTTTTCAGTGGATTAACACACGCGTTTGTTGGCAAGGGTAAGGGTTGAGTTAGTAGGCGGAGGTTGCATAATACACACAGACATAATTTTAAGGGCTGTTACTTTCTGTTGTTTATTTAAAGTTTATTTCTTTCATGGGGTTTTTTCTGTTATCGAAAAATTGAATTTCAAGATGTCTGTTCTTACGATTTGTGCTGTTTCGTCATTGGTGTAATTTTGATGGTTTTGGGGGTAATAATACCTACTAAAAAATGGGTCAAAACAAAAATTCTAAATGGCGGTAATAACATAGGTACGTATTTTGAGTATGAGTATCGATTTCATGACTTTTGGGGGATCTAATCATGAAAATATTTCTAAAGTTATCTCGAAGAAAATATAAAAAAATTGAGCTTTATACTTTAACGAATTTAAGGTACTATTATATAGGTATACCTTTATTACCTGTTACCTGCCCAAGTAACCACAACCCAAACTCTATAGTCGCTGGACGTTCTTACCTGTATAGGGGACATGCACAGGAAAACTTTCAGCTTTTATAAAATAAGGAAGGTCTGGCCGTCGTGGGCTCTTGCTCTCTCGTCATCTATTGCCGGACACTATGACAGTTGCTACCCCCTGCCAGACACCCCTAAACTTTAATAAATTATAATTACACTTTCGTTATAAGCTAAATTTTATATATGTTACTTGGGGACCTATAAAAAAATGTTACCGTGCGAGCGCGAGTGCTTAGTCGATAGCGATCTTTTAAGATATCCAATAAAAAAATAATTATATTACGTTCATAGCCATGTTATATAAAGAAAAAAAATATATTTTAATATTATAAAAAATATTTAATCGTTTTTATAAATGTCATATTTTCATTTTCTTCGTCACTACTCCTCCAGTCGACGGCATGATCGTCGTCAATATCGTTTCTTCGTTGGTTACGAAAATAATAAAAGTACAAAGTTACGTAAGTACGCTAATCGGTTGACTGACAGTTGATTTTTTTTTGTTTACACAGCCGTACGGCGTAATAACATGGCGGCTACTATTTCATGGTGTTATAAAACAGATTAAAAAACTGAAAACTTTGAATTGAATTTAAAAAATCTATTTTGTTAATTTATGAACTAAAAGTAACATTTTCCGACTGCTTTTTGTCTAAACTATCTCAATAATATATTTATAGATTTTTTTCTCCTATAGAGTAAAATACCCTATTATGAATAATTACATACCTGATTGAGTTTTGAGCGAATCATTACAGTTCCAGTTATGGACTCATAGTCTGAATTAAACGTTTATTATTATTTTATTATTATTAACATCACTTGGTAGTTGATCCCCTTCAAACCGTTTGAACTGGTATTTATCATCTTTCAATACGCGGGCGTTGACATTTTAGAAACATTGAAAACCTTAGTTTTGTATAATTTAGCAGCATTATTTCAATTTTGTAAATGTGAGTACCATGGAGCCATATATTATGTAAATTATTATGTGTTTGACATAAATGAGCATGGCGGTTGAGAGAATTGTCATGCTCACTCAAATGTCTCGCTGATGGTGGCGCGTGTGTTGGATCATTCAGCTCCCTCCAAAATGGTTGAGCTGAATGGTGCTGATTCACGCGTCATGTTCGTGATCGGGCGCTATCAGTAGAGATTGGTCAACTCTTAACTGCCATGGTTTTTATCTTGATTATTTTTTATATTTTATACTAGCTTGTGCCCGCGACTTCGTACGCGGATCCTGTTGCTTATGCCAGCGACAACGGGGTCGGCAAAATCGAAGATCTGTAACGTCTGATGTCGAATTCTAAGAGCCTGGGGACGGGAAAACAACGGGATGCGCGAGATGATTCGAGACGTTCAAAAAGTACAATTTTGAATCATACCTCCGATGGCGGAATATGTGGCGTAGTCAATCATAGGAGTATACGTAAATGAACTCCGTTCCTTACCAACCCAAGGAAGGTCGCCATGACCTACGGCTATATCTTGAGACACATCCGATTCTTCAGATGATATCGACATTCTGTTCAGAGAATGTCGAAGTCGATCAGAATTCAAACGTTCGTTGCGCTCTTCTTCTGTCTCTTCATGCCGTACTCCAGCAATTCTTTTTCTCTCAGTTTCTAACTGATTATGAATAATTTGTTGTGTGCGTGTTCGGGACAAATACTATCTATACTAATATTATAAAGCTGATGAGTTTGTTTGTTTGGTTGAACGCGCTAATCTCAGGATCTACTGGTTCGAATTGAAAAAATCTTTTTGTGTTGGATAGTCCATTTACCGGGGAGGGCTATAGGCCCATGCGAAGCTGGGTCGGGTCGCTAGTAATATTATAAAGCTGAAGTTTGTTTGTTTGTTTGGTAGAACGCGCTAATCTCAGGATCTACTGGTTCGAATTAAAAAAATATTTTTGTGTTGGATAGTCCATTTATCGAGGAAGGCTATAGGCCAATGCGAAGCTGGGTCGGGTCGCTAGTGTATGATAATCTCGATCAGCAGTTAGTCGTGCATCACGTTCATCGTTCGGTTCAAAAGGCCTGTTAGTAGATGTGCGAATACGCTGAGAACTCAAGCGTGATTCTGTATCGGTAAACGTTTTCGATTCGCGAGACAATGCATGTCGCTCACGATCAGTGGACAGTCGCGCATCACGTTCCGCAGCAGATGCGTAGATACGCTGAGAACTCAAGCGCAATTCTCTATCCGTGAACATCTCCCACTCGCGAGACAATGTATGACTTTCACGATCAGCGGTCAGTCGCGCATCATACTCTTCACTGGTCTCTAGAGACCTGGATGTAGATGCGTAAATACGCTGAGAACGCAGGCGTGCTTCGCGATCTGAAGAGGTTTCCACGGAGCGAGTTGCAGCCTGATATTCTCGAACAGCATCAAGTCTCTCCTGACGCTCTTCGGTAGATTCTTGGGATCTTATGATCCTCAATCTTTTAGCTCCTTTGGAACATTGGGAAAGATTTGACCTCTTTCTAGGCATGGTTATAGTTTTATTGTAAAGAAGATACCTGATCAATTAAAATCTAAGTGACTGCTCCCCTGCGTTACCGGGTAGGCTACCGTGTCACGAAGATAAACGGAAAAGGAAATTAAACACCCATATAACATAAGCCCGAAGGCATATTTATTTGATAAAATAAAAAAATAAATGGGAATTTTGGCCAGTAGAGTCAAATTTTCAATGATATACCATCGTCATCAAAAATCAGTCCTAAACTGTTAGGTACCGCCTTCACCGCGTGGAGGTACTCCCAGCTTATGTTATTTTATAAGATACAGTGAAATTAGTGATAGCTTTGATTTTCACATCAGATGTTTCTGATCTTCGATTTTTATAAGTCAACAGGAAATGCCCATCAGACCAAACAACTTTTGCAAAGACGTCATTCCTATATGTGTCATGGTGTAGCTGGGCTCTTGGAGTTCCACATCAGGTGTTCCAGATCTTAAATTTTTTTCTGAGCAGAAAATGCTCATCACATAGAACAATTTTTGCTATGGTACCATTTTTGTATCTCTTATAGTTTAGCTGGTCTGTTGCGGTTCTGCATCAGGTGTTCAAGTTTCCAAGATAAATTATAGCCTATATGTTGCCCAGACTTAATACCTATACAACAAAAGAAAAATCATTCAAATCCGCCCAGTAGTTGCGAAGATTTTTTTGTGTAATGACCAATCCGACCTACAACCGGGGGAACATATTCCACAGCACCTGGAATATTTCCATGGAATTTTTGGGACATGATTTCTATTACAACAGGTGGAAACTTTTCTGTAAACAACAAGGCATGGTCACCCTATCGAAATATTCAATACACATTGCAAGGCTTTGTATTATGAATAAAAAATATGTTTTGCATATTATCGGTAGTTCTACATATTAATAGGTATTGTTTATAAAAAAAAAATCTCACTAATACTTACTTTCTTCGATAGATAATAAAAACTTATTTTTACACGATACCGCACTACTGCTCCTGAAATATAAACCTAGGTATTTTTTGTATATTTTTTCCATTTTCGACAAATTAAAATCTAGATATTACAATAAACTTCAGACCTCTGCGATGCTTTTTCTGCGAGATATCAGCGATAACGTGTTTTCCATCGTTTCAATGGCGCGGCCATAGGGTTTTAGTCTTAGAGCTCCTAAAATATAAACCTAGGTATTTTTTGTATATTTTTTCCATTTTCGACAAATTCAAATCTAGATTTTACAATGAATTTCAGACATCTGCGATGCATTTTCAGCGATATATCGGCGATAACGTGTTATTCACCGTTTCAATGGCGCGGCCATGGGGTTTTTGTCTTGCAGCTCCTAAAATATAAACCTAGGATTTTTTTCTGTATTTTTACATTTTTTTTACAAATTCAATCTGTTATTTACCTGAATTTTAGGTCTCTGCTACGCTTAGTTTTAAAGATCTCCGTGGCCGCGCGGTTCTCCGCGTTTCAATGGCGCGGTCACGTTCAAACCCTTATAACTTTTTAACCATAACTTCGACAAATTTATGGTTTTGGGAATCAACTTTTACAAAATTTTACATAATCTTGGAATAGTTTTTTTTTTGAAATATCGCCGTGGCCGCGCGTTCGAAACGCACACAAATAATTTGCTCGCAGAAATTGCTGCAATAGTTCGCTTTTGCAAGGTGGTAGATTGCTAGCGTCAAAAATTCAAAATTTCGCAACTTCTTTCGGTCAAAAGCTTCGTTTACATCGGAGACTGTATAAGAGTCGATGAATATAAGTCTGGCGGCATCAACATCAATTACATTAGGGACATTGTTCAGATTGCATATAAAACTCTGAATAATATGAAAGATGTTTTGTTGATGTTCCTACAGCCTTCCTCGATAAATGGACTATCTAACACAAAAAGAATTTTTCAATTCGAACCAGTACATCCCGAGATTAGCGCGTTCAACCAAACAAACAAACTCTTCAGCTTTATAATATTAGTATAGATATTGCCACCCGTAAGCATCCGAACAACCGAATCACTTTTAAGGTGATGCATGTTCCAAGCATTATAGCCGCAATATCGGTATTATATTAGCACTTCTTATTACTATTTCTGCTAGATAGTTGATGTTACATGCATAATACTATCTTCGTATCTGCTTCTTCGTGTGCTGGGCATGACAACTCTTCATCAACCCTTGAGACAACTTTGTTGGAATTATCAATAGCGAAATAATGAATTTTCAGAAATTGATGTATATCGTTTTGTTGCCAATAAATGGCACCAGTTCATCAGTAGCCCAATGCCAAAATATAAAAATTAACAAGAGCTTCTTTAATGATTCATTTCCCGCGCCCGCTCACGGTTAGACGTGCTTTAATTTGCTCCGTGATAAAATAAGTCTTAGTCTTGTACTAATTAAGTATTGAACGTATGAAACTAGTTCAAAAAATATTGAAACAATAACTGTATCCGAAGTCAGTAGTCACAAAGTGCAAATACAAAAAGTATTTAAATCAAAATTATTCTAAAACTACGACCAAGCAAGTACATAACAAGTGAATCATCAGCTGGAGCTCTCCTATTCGTCGCTCAGTGGTGAGTCAACACGCCCGGCGCACAAATCGAAGCGTGCCCTTATATGGTCACAAAACTATTACTCCAAAGTTTGGCTGCAAACCGGTTGTCCGCACACGCCGAATACAGTTACACTATTTCGATTGATTTACATCGAGCACGGTAGCGCACTAGGAATAGTACCGCCTGCAGTGACAAGCGCCCTGAGTTCGATCCCAACACTAAGGAAGTTACTTTTTGTGTTTTTACTTCTCACACACCATACAAGCCTGACTTAATATAGCAATAAGTAAGCAATAAGGCACAGTATTTTGTAAAAATATTTGATTTTGTAATTCTTTGTATAATATAAAAATGATGCGCTCACCACCAACGTCAACAAAGCCTGATACTCAAAAATGCTCTGACAACGACAATAATAAACTATGCCAGGATGAGCAAACTCTTGAGCCAAATACGCCTAATGTAACGCTAAGAGCAAAACGTCCCAGATCCTCGAGTAGTGACAGTCCGCATAAATATGACGGGGACCTAAGAAGTGAGCTCAAAGAGATGATGAGGGAATTCATTTCAAACCAAAACGAGCGGCTATCTACTCTCGAAAATCACATCATTGACCTCAAGAATCTAACCACCAAAATTGAGAACTCCAACTCCGATTTAACGAGCTCTGTGAACAAGGTCTCTGACCAAATATTTTCCCTCGAGTCTAAAATCTCAGGGCTTGAAATGGAGCGCGCTGAAATGTCTACCCAAATATCAAATCTAGACCTAAAAATAGATAGTTTGGAACGATACCTTATAAAAACAAATGTTGAAATTCGAAATGTTCCCCTGCGCTCAAGAGAGTCTAAGCAAGATTTATTCTCAACAATTTCTCAACTGTCCACAACTCTTGGTGTTAACATTACACCAGACATACGCGACATATCCAGAATGCGGATCGACAAGAAAAAAAATTCGTCGGCAATTAGTATTGAATTCACAAATACATTAATCAAAAGTAAATTTCTGGATTCTGTAAAGCACTATAATAGGAGTAATCCCGCCAAAAAATTAGATTCCGCCAGCCTGGGATTCCAGTTAAAAGAAGCTGTGCCGATTTATATTGCTGAACAACTAACTCCACAGGCTAGAAAACTGTTTTACTTGGCTAGAAATCTTGCTAAGCAACAAAAATACGCGTTCTGTTGGATATCTAATGGCCGTATTCTAATGAAAAAAAACAAAGAATCACCTTATATAGTGATTCAAAATGAAGCCAAATTTCAAGAACTGTCTAATTCAACTGAAGCATGACTACATGTACTTACCCATAAATCCGACACAAGCTTGTGTTGTCGCCAGAGTTGTTTACCTTCAATAGTATTCTTAAATTGTAAATCCTTATTTTTTCTAATTTTAATGCATGTTAAAGTTATAATACAATTAATTATAGTAAAACTAAACAACTACCATACAAACTCACTCTCACTAACATTACGCACTCTTCCACATACACACAAACACAAAAACTCAAACCATTTTTCTTCACACATCATAGTACTTCACCTCTCATTATTTAGTAAGCTAATAGCCACGCTTTTTTCGTTTAATTGCCCCGAACTTCTTTCGAACTGTGTCATATTACCTTTTATGTTATTTCTAAATAACAAAATTCGATAACATAAATTCACTAAATGACAATTTGGATAATTTTACTGTATCTAACATCTACCAATGCACACCAGAGGATTGCTTACCAATTATTAAGAACCCTAATTCATGTCTCAAATTGCTATCGCAGAATATAAGGTCTATTAATCGCAACTTTCTTAGTTTCGAAACACTGCTTACCCGCCTCTCTATTGAGTGCGATATAGCAGTACTTTCTGAATGTTGGCTCCCCTGCTTAACTAACTTCAACCTACCACATCTTCAAAATTTTTCTCGTTGTCATACTACTAAGCATCGGAATCAGAGTGATGGTGTGGTTGTCTATATAAATTCTAAACTTGAATACAAAGCATATGAACCAGACTTTCATGGTTCTGCCTCTGGATTGATTGTTGAGCTGAAGTCAGATGTAGCAATCATTTGTATTTACAGATCTCCTTCAAATGAGAACATTGACACTTTCTTCAGCTCACTTAACGAAATTTTACCTTCTTTAGCTAATTTTAGTACAGTTGTAATTACAGGCGATATAAATTTAAACATCAACAGCTCTAATTCTCCTCTGGAGAGCCGCTCTCATGTGTACCTTGACTGTCTAGCATTTCATGGCTTTTTACCGACACACTACCGGCCTACAAGAGGAGACAACTGCCTTGACCACACCATTCTTCGTACTACATTGCCTTCTTCTACCTTCATTTTTGAGTCCACTATAAGCGATCACTTCTCAACTCTCTTTTGTCTAAATTTTAAGCCACACCATAACTCCCACTTGACCACAATTACGAGGGTCGACTACGTTGCACTTGATACGGCTATGGAAAAAATAGACTTATCGCACGTATTATCAATGACTGATCCCAATGCAGCAACAAACTCCCTTATACAAACTCTATCCGAAGAAATAAGCAAAAACACAATTACCAAACATGTGCCTAAACGTAATCGGATCCTCAAGCCCTGGATTACTCCAGGTCTCCTAAGGTGCATGAGAAACAGGGATGCCTTGCATAAAAAACAAAAGCAATCTCCCGACAATGAAGTACTCGCAATTACCTATGTTAGATACAGAAATTTTTGCAATAAAATCCTCAAAAAAGTTAAAAGACAGTTCGACTCTGAGGAATTAACTAAAGCTGGTCGGGACACTAAACTTCTATGGCAGACAATTAAGCGCGTCACGAACACTAACAGTTCTACTCACATTCCAACTGAACTATTCTCTTCTTTCACATCCCCTTATCAATCTGTTAATGATGTCAATGCATATTTTGCTAACATTGGTAAGAATCTGGCTGATTCTACAAAAAATACCCAACCCCCTGCCTGTTCTGGGGGTCCCCAACTGAGCTCTACGTGCACAAGCAGCCCCAACTCATTTGCTATGCTAGGAACAAGCCCTGATGAGATAATCTCAATTATAAAGTCACTTAAACCCAATGCCGCGATAGGACACGATGGCATCTCCACCACTTTTTTAAAAAGGTACTGCATTCTCCTGGCTCCCATTTTATCTCACATTTTTAACCTCTGTTTCGACACTGCTACTTTTCCTTCATCCTTTAAATTGGCAATCATTCATCCCATATTCAAGGGGGGAGATCGTGCTGCCATAACCAACTATCGACCTATCGCGGTACTTACTGCCCTATCAAAGCTCATGGAGAGATTAATAAATAAGAGACTCATCAATTATCTTGAAAATAATAATCTACTGTCAACTAACCAGTTCGGTTTCAGAAAAAACAAATCGACATCTGATGCTGCCCTGAAATTGATATCCGGTATTGTTGACAAACTTAACCTCCGCAAAAAATGTCTTACTGTATTTATTGATCTCGCAAAGGCTTTTGATACCGTTCCTCTCCCTTGCCTTTTATCTAAGCTTGAACGTCTTGGTATCAGAGGTCAACAACTTCAGCTCTTCAACTCTTATCTCTCAGGCCGTACACAGAGGGTCAAAATTGACAAATATTTAAGTGACGAGCTGCCTATTGCTCATGGAGTACCACAAGGCAGTGTCTTAGGTCCCACCTTGTTTTTAGTTTTCATCAATGACCTCTGCAATATAAAGTTAGAATCTGGAAGCATTATTGCATTTGCCGATGATACTGCTATTACCTTCTTTGACAACTCGTGGTCTAGCCTTCAATCTACTGCTCAGAAGGGAGTTGATATCATACGTAGTTGGCTTATGTGTCACTCACTTACTTTAAACACCTCTAAAACCAAACTTATTACCTTTTCTCTCAATATCACATCACAACCCTCGACACCCATAACTTTGCAAGCTCACACCTGTCACTCCAACACACCCAATTGCGATTGTCCACTAATCACATCTACTGATACAATTAAATACTTAGGCATCACTCTGGACAAGCACCTTAACTTCAGAGCACACATTACTCAGGTGACTGGCCGGGTGCGCAAACTCATTTATTTTTTTAAAACCCTGAGGCACATTGCTAACGTGCATATTATAAGGACAGTATATTTTGCCATGTGCCACTCTGTAATTTCTTACTGTATTACGAGTTGGGGTGGTGCAGCAAAAACCATACTTAAACCTCTCGAGGTGGCGCAGCGCGCTGTCCTGAAGGTGGCCTCTTTTCGACCAATACTCTATCCCACTTTTGACCTCTACCAAAAATGCAAGGTCTTTACTGTCAGGCAAACCTTTATACTAAGCACGATAATGCTACAACACACTAAGACTCCAACTGCTCGTCTCCACTTAACATCCAGAAGAAGAGACAGGATATATACTGTACCTCATCCTTACTTCACTTTTACGAAAAGATTCTTTGTATACCTGGGACCATTTTTATATAATAGAGTAAATGCAATGATTCCACTACACACTTATTGTCTACAAACATGCAAAAAACAGATTAAACAGTTTCTCTCTGGAAAAAATTATGTTGAGACTGAATCCCTACTTATAACACTGAAGTAACTCATAACACACATAACATAACACACACACACACACATACACTCACACACACATACATACATGCATGACAGTACTTAGATTAATTTTATTGTTCATTGTTTGATTTACACTTTGTCTAACAGTCAAAACTTAACCTACTTCGGGAAATGAGGGCTGATTGTCCTTAACACAGGTTACTACGTAACCTAGCTAGGACGTCAGGTCGTATTATGTTTTGTTACTCATCTTAGCTCTAATTTATTCCTAAGTGTCATCCTACCTTGTAACAGACTGTTCCACTTTTTGTGAAATAAATAAATTATTATTATTATTATTATTATTATTAAAAAAAATTTTTTTAACTCTTTTGCGAAATCACTTGATCGAAGTTGTTCAGGCTCAGTTGTAAAGTACTCCAATAGGGTATTACACACATTTTTGAAAAGTGTCAATTAAATTCTGTAGTGCTAATATGATTGCTTTCTGATTATTTTATTTTATTTATAAAAATTATTTAACTTCCATAACCACATTGTCACTACCATACCTCACTGACATAGCTACAGGTTTGATTTTCATGTATATATGACGGACCGGTGACTGCAACTCCAAATATCATTGCGTATTAAGTGTACAGGTATGATTTTATATAACACAAATGCTTTTGCTGAACATAGTAATCTAATAGGTGGTATTCAGATACACACACAGATTTTCTCTATTTAGGATATATTTAGAATAAGAACTAATTATTTTTTATGAGAAAACAGTTTGACTTTCAATGAACATATTATCTTCTTTTTCCTGAGTGAATTCATACTGTCTTAGGATTAATAAAACTACTCCATGAGGGCATCAGCAACTGCCATAATTCAAAATGCTGCAGAGACATTTTTTTGGGTGCAGGAGAAGAAGAATGGGAATGTGTATGGGCCATACACAATTACCCATTCTTCTTCTCCAAACTACCCCTTGAACATTAATGTGGAGATACATGGTAGGTGTTGTAAATCATAAGGTATGAAAAAAAAACAAAGTGGCTGGCAGATTTCTAGTCAAATAATATTACTTGAATTACTTACACACGAATCTGCCGGATTGCACCATACTTTCCAAATATATCATACATTTCCTCAGCAGATATTTTGTATGGTAAATTTCTTACGTAAAGTATTCTGTTTACTTCAGGTGGTAATCGAACCTAGAACAGTAAATAATAAAATTGATGCAGCAGAGGGTTGTAGTACAAGTAAAAAAAAAAATATTCAATACAGATATGTAGTTTACATCTACAAGTGTGTTTACTGCTCTTTGTACAGATAGAAGAACTAGAGTTGGTAGAAATTAATACAAAAGATTAAGTTCAATCAATACACTTGCAAATAAAGTTTTGTGAAAACTTTGTCTATGTTATCATTGTCTACTTTTGTAATCGCAGTTAATACTTGCCGAATAGTGCTATTCAGTGGAAGCACGTTGTATTATTTCATGCTAGTGCTAGTATCTACTTACATTGGCTCGTCTTTGAAGGGCTAACGCCATATTTTACAGCAACTCAATTTAACTTTATTTATGAATGTCACATATAATGTAGGACTAGCATTAATCTTTGTTTTATCAACAAAATTTATGTGACTATGTGCTGAAAAATAAGCCTAAGCCTGCTGAAAATAACAAACATGAAAGATGGATAAAACAGGACAACAGGTAGGCCACAGAACACTATTACTCCTAGGTAGGCTAAGTAGGGTAATAGGTAATACTATAGACAACCAAACAAATCATATTTTTTTTCGGCTTTGGATACCATGACATTGACATTTTTAATTTATTTGTAAAAGTAGAGAAAACACGCCTTGAAACCTACAGAAAACAAAAACAGAAACTCATTTAAGAGCGTTGGCGTTCTCGGTAAACATAGATGTAGGCATAGACTGCTCCCGATGTATTGTGTGCAACCGTGGTGCAACCAAGAAGCTTATAGATAAAGATGGAGCCAACACTTCGAACAAAAAGTTGAGTCAAATACCTACATGGGTCACGCGCGGTCACGCGCGCCAAGCGTGCCGTGCGGTTGCCGTGTAAGAACGACTATAGTAGATTGTTATACAAGGAGCTAAAATGACCCATTATATACGAGGTAGTTTTACTCCCGAGCTTTAGCGAGGGAGTAAATAGAAACCTATACTATACTACTACTATACTTTTCACTACGATTGCGAGAAAATAAAACAATCCAATACAATATGAAATATGTAGTTAGTTTTATTAAAAATTAAATGTACAATTTGTACAATTCTGGATATTTAACGAGATGTTTTTTCCCGGTATCTTAATTTCAGTCCTCTGTGAAGATGAATGTTGAGTTGTCTGTGGGGTAAACGTGGGAGATACACGTAGTTCCAGGTTCGAGGGTCCCTTGTTCGGATGTTCTGGATAGAGAATCAGCTCAGTTGACTCATCTCTTGATGTCAATGGTCGTGGGCTAGTTGGGAGAATATTGATGCGTTCTGTGATACGCTGGGTGATATCGAATTTGTTTTGAATGGAGTTCTCGATATAGCCTTCCGCCACTTGATCGGATCTCCATCCACCGTTGCGTTTTAACGTTGTTATATTTGCATCAGAATCCGCCAAGAGAGTGGCGGATGTTCTTCGGAAACAGTGGCCAGTTCCGGACTGTTCCGGATTAGGCAAATTTAGATAAGTGGCGATCTCTTTTGGCATGTTGCTAAATTTATTTTTGCCTATAACTTGCCTTGTGCATTTTCCGTTTTGATAGTTGAGAAAAAATCTCGGCGTGCCCACTCCACTTGGCCGTAAGTCTTGGTAGGCTTTGACAATGTTTAGAAATTCTCCACTTATAATGAATTTCCTCTCCTTATTTGTCTTTGTATTGGGCAGATTTATGGCTTGAAGATGGGTATCAGTTTCGAGACGACATCTTCCACTGTTATGTTAGCCAGTTCTATCCAGTGAACGGAAATAAAACATGGAAGTATTCCTAGCTTCAGAAAATGACCCAATGCAAATTGCGCTGCAGGGGGCGGCGCTTACCAATTGCGCCGCGCACGTGTTTAGTTCGTCTGTAGTTGACAACAGCGGCGGTCGACTAAATTGTTTTTTGGTTTTTGCTTTCTAAACATTTAAAAATGCCTTCTTGTGCAGTAAAGTGGTGTATTAATCAATCACATATACATAAAAAGCATGTTGGGATTAGTTTTTACGTGTAAGTACATCGCAATTAATTATTTTTCTATTGTAAAATAATTTTGACAGGAAGTCTATGGGGATGATGTTATGCAAAACAAACAATTTAATTTTCTTCCCCTTTTTCTCACAATTTAAGATACATAACATATTCTGGCGATGGCACTATTCAAAATTTACTAAGTTATTGTAGACACATACTAGTTTCTTTAAAGTTAATAACATGAAGAAAATAAAGTTCATACTGTATTCATAAAATATTTTATGCTCCTCTATTTCACTACTTACTCACACTATTTTAGATTTCCACAAGAACCGAATCGAAGAGAATTATGGACAAAAGCTGTTTGTTTGGAAAGACAACAAAGTGAATGAACACCAAGTAAAAAGACATGGTTATGCTCGATTCATTTTACAAATGACGATATTTATGTGTAAAAAAAAAGGATACACGCAGCTTAAATCAAACGCTATTCCAATTTGTATCGTAAGATTGATTATTGGTTTAAGGTTATTATAAATAGTATTTGTAAAAAATTACACCTCGTGTTTAAACATTTTATGCAACAAACCTTTTGATTACAGATGGTGTTTTGTATTAAGTTCAGTCTACTTCGTTAGAAACGATGCAGTCTATTCTAACACCCGAAATAGTTAATGCCAAGGAATTATAGATAATTTATGTAAATGTATACTGTTGCGGTAGTAAATTGATATTTTCAATAATTTTTATGGATTTTCAACGTGGCGTCACTCAGATTTAGCTACTCTATAGACTATAGATCAATCATTGATCATAGAAAGAGAACTGTCAGCTGTCAGTCACAACAGTGTCACTTCAGTCACTTTCGTCTCATTTTGTTTCTAGTTTCTATAATAATAATACTTTATTTGCATAACTTTTTTACATTAAACTCAAAACTCAAAACTCAAACTCAAAATCATTTATTTCAATTAAACCATTTACAGGTACTTTTGAATTGTCAGAGTCAGTCAGTCAGAAAGTTGAAGCTAGTTGCTCGTTCCAAACAGTAGGTTTCTATGGAGAAGAACGAGCAAGAAACTCCATGAACACTCTTTTAAAATCAGTTAAATTTTACAAATTTAGGTTACATCATTCATGTTGAATCTAAGGGTACCATGTGAGAACAATGTAACACGTCTTGCATGTTAAAAGAGGTCTAGAGAAAAATATAGTTATAATAACAATTCAAACCAAAATTTAAAATAACCGAGGCAGCTAAGAGATGACCAGTCCCAACCGACGGCGTCCGTTCACGAACATGACGCATGGATCGGCACCATTTAGCTCAACCATTTTGAAGGGAACCGAATGATCCAACACATGCGCCACCGGCAGCGAGACATTCAAGTGAGCATGACTCTCCCAACCGCCAGGGCATATTCAAGTCAATGAGAGGTATACCTCGTAAATGGTAGCTTTAAAGAACATAGTGCTCACATGTATGTGCTACGAAAAATTATATAATACTAACACATTGAGTTTATACAATGCAAAGATAATATAGATCTACATCTTCAGCAGCTCCAAAAATTGTTACAAATGCTAATCAATTAATCTATGAACCCTTATGGCTGTGGAGCTAGACCAGCATCCAGCCAAGCATTTTTATCAGTGATGTAATCACTCAACTTATAATATGCTCGGTTGCATAGTGTGCGTTTAATACAAGACTTAAATTTTGTCTCATTTAGTTGAACAATGTGGGGAGGTATTTTATTGTAACACTTTAAACAGTACCCCATGAAAGACGAATCTACTTTAGCCAGTCTGAAACCTGGTTGAACTAGTTGGTCCCTATTTCTAGTATTATAATTATGTCTGTCACCTCTTTTATCAAAAAGATGCAGATTTTTTCTAGCGTACATGATGTTTTCATAGATGTATTGACAAGGCACCGTCATTATGTTAATTTCCTTAAACAGTTCCCTTAGAGAATCGCGCATACGCAGATTGTAAATGGCTCTGATGGCTCTTTTCTGCAGAATAAAAATAGAATCGATGTCTGCAGCTCTTCCCCACAATAAAATACCGTAAGACATAATACTATGAAAGTAACTAAAATAGACCAGTCTCGCGGTATCCACATCAGTAAATTGCCGAATCTTTCTGACAGCATATGCTGCCGAACTTAGCCGTCCTGCGAGAGATGTTAAATGAGGACCCCATTGTAGCCTTGAGTCGAGCGTCAATCCCAGAAAAACGGTTTTATCGACGAATTCCAGTTTCTCTTTATTCAATACTATGTCACACTCACTATTTTTGACATTTGGCAAAGCAAATCTGATGCACTTAGTTTTATTTCCATTTAATACTAAATTGTTAGCCGTGAACCACTTTTGTACCTCCAGTAAGGCGTTATTTACGATGTCAAGATTTTGAGCCCGTCTATTTATTTTAAAAATTAATGACGTGTCATCGGCAAATAACACCATTTGTGGCTGGTTTTTGAATAACCGGGGAAGATCATTAATATAAACTAAAAAGAGGAAAGGACCTAAAATTGAGCCCTGTGGTACTCCCATTTGTACTTTTAAACCATGTGAATTCACCCCGTTTATTTGAACTTGCTGCTGTCTATCATTTAAATAAGATTTCACTAAACTAAGCGCAAGTTTACCTAGTCCGTAATGCTCAAGTTTCAGAATTAATGTCTCGTGATTTACGCAATCAAATGCCTTGGAGAGGTCACAAAAGATTCCTATGGCATCTTGTGCCTCTTCCCACGCAGTAAATATGTGTTTTAATAAAGTGACACCGGCGTCAGTCGTACAACGCCCTTTGGTGAAACCATACTGTTGATCGTGTAATATGCCATTTGTGTTAAAATGAGCAAGCATCTGATTAAGCATAATCTTTTCAAAAACCTTGCTGAAAGCCGGCAACACGGACACGGGTCTATAATTGTTAGTATCTTTACTATCCCCGGATTTGAAAAGAGGTATGACCTTACTAAATTTCATTAAATCTGGGAAAACACCTTGGTCTACGCACATATTAAATATTAAAGCCAAATAAGGTGCTATTGTTTCTATTATAGATGTACAAACTTTAATAGACATACCCCACAGATCTTCAGTAAATTTTATTTTGATTTGCCGAAAAGCTTTTAAAACGGTCATGGGGTCAATATGTTTAAATTGAAATTCTACCGGGCAGCCTGGAACGTTCGCTTTTAATAACGCAATTGAATCGTCAGGTGAGGAATTCAAAGCTTCCGTGGTTTTGATTGGTATGCTAGTAAAGAAATTTACAAATTCACGAGCTACTTCTATGTTAGAGCTTACGGGACCATGTGATGTCTCCAATGTATATTCCGCGTTACGAACTTTTTTCTTGCTAGTTTCGTTATTTATAACTTTCCAAACTGTCTTTATTTTATCGTCTGCCGATTTGATCTTGTTACTAATGTATAGCGCTTTCGCTACCTTGCAAGTATTTCTAAAAGTTTTAGAATAAGTAGCAACATACTTGTTGAAAGTTTCCGTGTTAATGTAAGGCTTAAGGCCATACAGCTCAAACAGTCTTTCTCTACTTTTTCTAATACCCTTAGTTGCCCAGTCACTAAATATAAACTTAGGGCTAATATATTTCGCCTTTTTTTCAAAATTTTTATTGAATTCAGTTTCGACCACAGAAAATAAATCATTATACAATTTATTTGCATCGTTGTTATAGTGGTCCAGAGTATTTAACTTATTATTTAGAGTTTTATTAAATTTATTTAATTTACCAGTTGTTATAGGTCTAAATTGTATTTGTACTTTTGTCGTAGGCATTTTGAACATAAATGTTACCGTTTGACCGCTATGATCCGATGGTAAATAATTAACAATAGCTTTATCTACATAGTCGCAATCGCAGAAAATGTTATCGATGCAGGTAGCAGTAGTTGGAGTTACCCTAGTAGGCTCCATGAAAACATTCGACAAATTAAATGATTTAAAAAGGCTTAATAATCGACTACTATTCAAATTATTTTCTAAAACATTAATATTAAAATCACCACAAATAATTGCGGGTTTGCTACACGTTGCAAGTTTCGCTAATACATCTTCCATTACAGACTCAAATAAAGAATAGTTTTGGTAGCTTGGGGGTCTGTACACGCACACTATGATATGCTCATCCAGCTCGACACAGGAAAGTTCGATGCAATGTTCAACCGATAGGCCAACTATGTCATTTCTTTCTTTATATTTTAAACAATCTTTTAATAAGATCAATGAGCCTCCACGCGACATAGCTTTGCGATTAAAACAACTGCCCACACTATAGTTTTCATAGTTAATTAGCATTTGGTAATCCTTTAACCAATGTTCAGTAAAACAAACAATGTCAAACATGGTTTTTTCTAAAAACATTTCAATTTCTAATAATTTGGATGAAATACCTTGAATATTTTGATGAAATAATTTCAAGGTATTCTGCTGTTTCATTATTTGTTTCATTATTTGTGAAGCCCTGACTCCAGAGCTAGATATTATAATATCTGTATTTCAGGAGTCAGTTACTTCTCCCTAAATTGTTACAGCTTATTGTATGCAATAATGAGCAATATCATAGACACACAGTTTCAAAAAATTAATACGTTTATACAATAGTTTAGTAGTATACTAATGATTTTTTAGTTAATTTTAATTAAAAAATTTAATTAATAATTAATTAATTTCTGGAGTACTTTATGACAATCTCCCTTTCGTTTTATGAATTTAACACCGTTTCTTTCCCATCTGTTTACCATTTGTGGATAGGCCCACAAATAAATCAACGCAAAAAATCAGAATTATAAATGTCAAACGTCATTAATTTATCAAAATGTCAGCTTTTCAGCGTGTTGCAATTTAAAGTGCAATTTTTTGTGTTGTATCTGCTCACAAATGTATTTTAAAGTAATTGGACAGTCGAGAACTATTTAAAATGTGTTTCCCTATTATTAAGCATGGTGTACAAGGACTGGGCCCTGGCTCCATATATTTTGAAATAACTCCTTTAGAAAGTACGAATTGAAAAAGACACACTGGTACTTGCCCAGTTTCGAACCCACAACCTAATGAATGAGACGCGGGCGCCTTAACCATTTGGCCATCACGACTCCCTTTTTATTGTTTTAGGTGTACCTACATAATTTTATTGATTTATTTTTTAAGTGTTAAGAATTATAATATACTTAATAATAAATTAAAAATATACCACACATTTTTTTATGAAGCTACCTACCATATAAGGAATTTAATTTTACCAAACACTGATCAGTGTTGACAACAGCTAGCAGCGGCTAGCGAGCGATACACTTTGTATTTGGGTGGCTTATGCTACTGTACGAACTATAAACCTTAAGGGTTTGTTCGTTTATCATTGGGTGGCTTAGGCTGCTGTACGAACTGTAAACCTTAAAGGTTTGTTCTTTTATCATTGGGTGGCTTGGCCACTGTACGAACTGTGGGACCTTAATGGTCTGTTCGATTAACTGTATTGCTGCTGTACCTTTAACTTACTTTATTCTTGTTACTGATTACCATTTGTATTGTGTTTTCTTTACTAATAGTGTGTAATTGTTTTACAGGTCTTGTTCATCCCTAATGGGATAATGGGAACGCCTATGGTCCTGACGATGTACTATACCGCTCGGCACTCTTCCTCGATCGCTCACTGACGATCCTACATATATATAAACTACGCAAAAAAAATATACTGTTTATTTCATGATCCAAAGGATCAAAATAAGTTTTCACTTCTCTTGCTCAAAAAGGCCGTCATTGTAGCATACCAGAGCGGGGATAAAATAGCATTTCATCCTGTAGGGGAAAAAGTTTTTTTTTTTGTGTCAAATATGACAATGAGCCTACAAAAACGAAAAAGTCTTTAGTCATACGTAGAATAATCATGAATAAAGACTCGACATATTACTGTTTCATAAAAAAAGATCCTCATTTTAATTTTGAAAATGGAACTAAAATCGGCGATCTCTGGTAGAATGCATGTAATGTGTGTTGCGGCTACAGAAGAAACAAAAAAAAGACATTGGCGCGAAATCTTTATAATTTTTCTCTAATTGCAAATTGAATTGGTAGTGACCGTAATTAATTTTACAATAGTGAAAATGTCATCATCTAGTGAGAATGGAGACCCTAATTTACAAATAGAAGAGAAAGTAAAAGAAATAATTTTCAATCTGTTGCCGTCAAGGTCACAAAGCATTTATTTAAATACTTACTTACGAAAAGTTTATGAAGTGGAGGACAGAAAAACGAGTGGATTCTCTTACGGAAGGAGTTTTTCTTACGTATTTCGATGAACTTTCCAAAAAATATCAAAGTTCAACGCTTTGGAGCACATATTCAATGTTACGAACAACCATACAGATAAGACATAATGTAAACAGTGTTGCCAACAAGACCAATGGAGAATATGCTAAAATGGTGTGTAAAATATGCCAAAAATATGCCAATTGCTTTATAAAAATGCAAAAAATTATGCTAACATTTTTAAATGTCTAATAAAACGTAATATTTAAAATGTTTATAGTTTTTTTTTTATATTCAAAGAAAATAATTTATCAAAAGTATTTTTTTAAATATAAACTCGGTAAAAGAGCTAAAATATACTCGCTGTCTCAATTATAGAGGCAATTTATGATATAAAATCGAAAGAAGTAATCCCAGATATAGAGGTTTGTATTGTCCCACAAACAGAGGTAATTCAGGGCTAAAGTGTTGTGTCACAATCGGTGCAAGCTAGGGTTCCCAACTACATTGTTAAAAACAGTAATAAACTGTTTTTAATATCACTGGTACATTTATAGGCGCACCACACCACACAGTAGCACGATGCAGCGCAGGCCTCCTTTGTTTCAGAACGTACTGTACGAACAAAATAAAGCACTGTTCATTTTATTAAAATACTGTTGATTTTCTTTCTCCAACCTGAAAAGTTGTTAACCCTAGTTCCAGCTATGGAGGTTTCACACATATACAGGTCCCACTTAACCAAGTTTTACTGTATATCCTATTTTTATCTCACTTCCTTCATACAAGAAGGAGGGAGTGAAAAAGTGCTGCTTGTCTATGGTATATTGAATGAGATTGGTGGGGAATCCCCACAATACGGTAGAGAGCATTTGACGTCAAGATTTTAAATTAAAAATAAATTGAACTAACTAAAATAAATTATTTAATTTAATTAAAAATTAAATCTTAATTTAATTTAAATGGAAATAATTACGCACGCATTTACGTAATTTTCATGGTTATACTTTAATTTTATAATTATTTTATATGCTAAAAAAATATGCTATATGCTAAACAACAAATAAATTTGCTAATCCACATGAAAATATGCTAAATTTAGCATAAAATATGCTAAATTGGCATCACTGAATGTAAATATAAAAAAATATGTAAATTTGACGGCTTTTTTTCAAGAAATTATCCACAGCATGTTTATTCAGATGACGAATTTGAATTTGCTTTAAAATTCTATTATACATGGACGGTCCTAGGTAGTGTATGAACCTTTTCGCAAATGCAGTTTTACAGTAAGGCACGGAGTAAACAATATCCTGCCTTCTTTTTTGGGTATAGTCAGGTACATTTTTATGTTGATTTTGTGTTATATTTCTGATAAATAGCTGCCTCACTGTAAGCACTGATAATTCGGAGTATAACTTATAGGTGGAGTATCTAAATTTTTTGTGACTCATTACCTTGAGAACTGCACGTTGCGCTCGTTCCAAATTAATAAGGACTGATTTGGAGGCACCTCCCCACGCAGTAATAGCATACGTTATGATGGACTAGCATAAGGATAAATAAACTAATAATGTTACATTTGCCGGACAAAAGCAACGAAAATTTTTGAAGATATATATAAGTTTTCTGACTCTAGAAGTAAGCATTGATATATGTTCACGCCAGTTTAGGTGTTGATCAATGACTAAGCCGAGGTATTTAATAGAGGAAGTTTTTGTTAGTTCACGACAAGTACAGTTTTCGCGCATATGACATGTGTGAGCTTTTAAGTGAATAATTCCAGAAGGTGGTTGACTGCTCTTTGTTATACTACAAGGTATGTATTTAGTTTTAAGTGCATTTAGGGTGAGTAGATTCGACTGTAGCCATTCCGAAACCTGTTTGAAACCCAAATTAGTCACATCATTAGCCTCTTCCCATGTCTTACCATTAAACAAAAGGGCTGTGTCATCAGCATACGCTATTACCTGGCCCTGTCTTAGTTGTAAATCGCACAAGTCATTCACATATATAAGGAAAAGCGTGGGTCCTATAACACTTCCTTGTGGCACTCCAAAAGTCACATGCTCTAGCTTACTCACAAAGCCGTTAATCCTGACACATTGACTTCTGTTAGACATACAGTCTATAAATAGTTTTAAGGCTGTTCCACGAATTCCTAGGCTTTCTAGCTTTGCGAGAAGTAGGGGAACAGAGACTGTGTCAAACGCTTTTGCTAGATCAAGGAATATACCTATGGTCTTCTTTCCATTATCTAGGCTATCAACAATGGTAGAAGTTAATTTTTTTATGGCATCCTCTGTCGATTTATGTTTTCTAAAACCGAACTGGTTGATTGAGAGTAAATTTTGAGATTCTAGGTAGGAAGTTAGTCTTACATTAATTAATTTCTCAAGTACCTTAGATAAGGAAGGCAGCAGCGATATAGGTCTATAGTTAGAGACACAGTCTTTGTCCCCCGCTTTGAATATAGGAATTATAAGAGCCTTCTTGAGAACTTCGGGAAAAACGCCTGTCGCCATACACTGATTACATATCATGGCAATGGGACAAGATAAAGTATCCACACCTAATTTTAATATTAAAATAGGAATTTCATCGCAACCAGTAGCATTAGACTGCTTTAAATTTAGTATGATGGATTTCACTTCCTCGGCATCCGTTGGTAGAAGGACGAAAGAGTTGATATTAGAGGAACCAATAAAGGGGGTTTTAGGTAAGCTCTGGTTATTTTTCTGTAAATCCATGGCTAAATTGAATCCCACTTTTGCAAAATAGCTGTTAACGTTGTTAATAGAAGTCTGGGGATTATGGTTGATTTTTAATAATTCTCCAATGTCATTACTTTGGTCAGTAAAATTGCAAACATCTTTAATCAATGACCAATGCTTTTTAAATTATTTTTATGCTTATTGATTTCGGATCTTAAGTAGTTGTTTTTAAGTTTTTTTAACAGATTATTGCAGGTGTTGCGATATCTTTTATAAGTTACGCTTAGAATAACGTTTTCTGGGTCTTTGCGAAGCTTTTTATGGAGTTGATCTCTATTTCTAATACAGCGGCATAGACCAGGTGTTATCCATGGTCTTATTGCACGCTTTCTACCGGAAAGCCTATATGTCACTGTGTGTTTCTTCATTGTATCCGTTATAGCTGTTAGAAATACATTTGTCATAGTGTTGCAGTCGTCAGTGGTTAATATAGACAGCCAATCGATTTGTTTTAAGTCTTCGGTTATAGCTTGGTAATCGATTTTTTTATAAGTTTTGGATTTGTTAGTATGAGTCTTGGCTTTTTTTGATACACTAATCATAACAGATGAATGGTCTGTAACTGTAGTTTCACAGACAATGGTTTGAGATTTTGATGCGGTTTTCAAAAAGCAATGATCTAGACAATTTTCCTGTCTGGTTGGTAAGTAATGTGAAGCCAATAATCCATGAGAAACAGTAAGTCCATATATCTTGAAGAATTGGGACTGCTATTGTCTAAAATATTGATGTTTATGTCTCCTATTAAAATTATGTTTCGATATTTATAATAGTGTATACGCCCCACGTGTTTCTGGTAATGGAAAAATGTTAATCTGCCGGTTTGCATGGTGGGGGTGGCCGTACGAAGGGATAGAAAGTAGGAAATAAAAAAAAATTGTCGAGCGCGTCTGTTATTGAGAAGGGATGTTAAGTGAAGCCTCAAGTAGCTCCTATTCAAAAGACTGACGATTTGGACGCGCCCAAAGGTCATGGTCGATTTTTGAAAATGCAAAAAAAAAAAATCGAGACCTCGAAATACTCGAGCGCGTCAGATTTTTATACAGACGCTTCATCTTGATGCCCTTGTCGTACTGACCCATAATCTGACAATTATGTGGAGGAATTTCCTTAATCTGACGGTTAGAAAAAAAATATTCATATCTTTTTGTTAATTTTTGAATGTAATAATTTATTTTTACATTCAATTGCATGTTTCATGCTTGCTGCATGCTTGCTGCACGCTACCTGCGTGCTTACTTACATGCTTGCAGCTGCATACATGGCATATGCTTGTTTACATGTTTGCTGCATGCATGGTAAAAATATGTTTTAATATCATAATGCGTTAATAAGTTTATGCTGTAGAATGTTATGCTTAAATCATTATTATGATTAGAGAAACAATTCTTAAAAAAAATATGCGTAAGCTGTTATGCGTAATTAATGTTATGCGAAAATATAATTAGGAGAAACAGTATATAAAGTTATATTAGCTCTTAAAATTGTATCCAAATGGATAGAAAACCTGTATTTAGAAAATAAAATAGTGTACTGAGAAAAAAAAATTAAACAATTTTTCAATCATCATCGTCAGTGGAATCGCCTTCATATTGGAAGTTTGGTTCGACTTGGTCGTTATCTTATCTTTTCTTCATCTTCATCTTTCTTTTTTAGAAATGACATAGAATCTCGCAAGTCAACCTAGGAGGTTGTCCGCTGCTTAACCGGACTTTCCCGTGTTGCCAAATGAATTTAAGGCCTCCGGCCAGGCCAAAAAAAACTTACATGCACCACATTGATGATTTTAGCTACTTCGGCTTGTGCAAATCGGCAGATTATGTTATTTCCGTGATACGTAACTAGTTTCCTTCAAAATAAAAAAAAAATTACAGCACTCGAGAATGTCCACGTGACGATTTTTTTTTGCAACTTTGTGATTTCTTTATGTCACGCTCAAATTGTCAGATTATTAAAATGCACACTTTTCTGCATGTAATTAACTTACCTTGCCTTAATCTGACGCGCTCGAGTTTTTCTGATGATCAACTTTTTTTTACTAATCTAATCGGTTGTCCTAGACATTCGATGCTACATAAAAAGCTCAGGTATTGTGGAAGCACTTCACAAGTCGCAAGGATTCCCCCCATATGTTATTCTGCCGCACTCGAGTAAATCCAAAAATCCCCACTACGGCTCCCCTACTATAAACCCTGCCCACATCTAGTCAAGCCCCGCCTTTTTTCCTAGCGATGAATAGCAAAAGCTAAAAGCTGTCATTTTTTACGTGGTTTAGCTATATCATGCTAGATGTCTCTATGACAATATGCATTCGCAACACAGGGACGTAAGTTCGTCCCTGTGTTGCGAATGAATCCGTTTTATTTTTTCAAGGATTTTTCATAATAACATGGGTTGTGAAAATAAAAGGGATGTGTATCCAGAGTGTTACGCAATTAAGGTGCTGTATAATACACAGAGAATTTAGTTAATTGTTGCCACGACATACTGGCTACATAAGTACTTACATATAAATATTATAGCTTGTCGAGACGCGAGACTAATCAGACGTGTTTTTTGTAGTTATTCCGTATAATGAAATGAACAATTACCTACGTTAAATAAATATAATTATTTGCGCCGTCAGTATAAGTAAAGTGTGTCGTGTGCGACTTGTAATTTATTCTAGTTTATTTTTAACTAAGTTGCAAAATGAACTAAATAATTCTTAGAACAATAAATAAAGTGTTTCGAACCCAGGATCGAGCCCGTTTAGTCATAGCCAGTTACTACGGCGAAGTCCCCCACCGACACCTACTGAACCTCTACCCCCGAGCAACCCAATTCCACCAGCACCCGAAGACAATGAATTGCCGTCTGAAGTCAAGCAGAAAACGATCCAAGCCCACTCCACAATCCAGCACCTACAGGATCACCAGAACGTAGTGAACTCTCTCCAACAGTTCAAAGAAGTAGCCGAAACAAATCTAAATTCATCAAGCAATAGTTCTTACGCTAATATGGTGAAGAAAGGTGCCGATAACTTTGTTCGTCCAGCAAATCTGAGTTCAGTGGCCATCTATCCCAGTGATATAACCCAAACAAGTGACGACACAAAGTCACTTGTTCCAAAGTTCATCTCATCTCCCCCGAACAATTAAGCTACAAACCCGTGGCCTGAGAAAAGTGAAAAATGGAGGCATTCTAATTATCACTGAAAATAAAGGCGACATTGAAAAACTCAAAAAATCGGAAAAATTAGTTTCATCAGGCCTTAAAATAGAAGAACCTTCCAAACGTCGCCCTAGGGTTGCTGTCATTGGTGTTCCTGTTGCCCTTACCGAGAAGAGGTATTTGACTGTATCTACGAGCAGAACCACTCAGACAAGTTGCCGAATATTACTCGTGAGTCTTTCCTTGAGAACATCAAATTGAGCCATAAATCGGGTAAGAAAGACCTTCCTACTTGTAATTATATCTTGGAACTACCCGCTAGCATAAGGAAAATAATTGTAAACCAAGGTCGAATTTTTATAAATTGGACATCATGCCCTGTGAGGGACTTCACGATAGTCACCAGGTGCTTCAATTGTCAACAGTTCGGACATGCTGCCAAGTTTTGCCGGGAAACTAGTCCTACCTGCAACCACTGCGGTGAGACTGGACACTCCTTCAAGGAATGTACCAGCAAATCTTCTCCCTCTCAACGTGCGACGTGTAAACGTTTCAAGAGGAAATGTGACCATCCTACTGGTGATGAAAGTTGCCCGGCGCGCAAATATGCAGAGTTAAACTATATAAACTCAATAGACTATGAAGGCGCCTAAGAGCGCCACCGAATACTTTGGTCAGTTAACACTTAAAAGGTAGTTTATTTTATATTTATACTTAGTTTGTAACTAGCATGACAAATCAGCTAATTTGTGATCTAGATAGTTTTTCTGTGTCTGAATCTATAGTATGTAATGTTGAGGACTGTAAGCAACTTCTTCCTTTTGGTAACAAAACATTGACCCTGCTTACACAGAATATTCGCAGCATAAATCGAAACATGAACGGCTGTGAAGTATTACTTCAGAATCTTGACATAAACTGTGATATTATTGTCCTAACAGAATGTTGGCTGTCAAAAGAGACATTGAATTTACCATCCCTTGACGGCTATTATTCTTATAAATCCGATAGAAACATAAACCAAAACGATGGATTAGTAGTATATGTTAAAAATAATTTACGTACGATCAAAGAAGAACCTGAATTCCAAGATAGTAATTGCTTATTAATCAAAATTATTCCCGATACGGTAGTCATGGCTATATATAGGCTTCCTTCTCAAAATATGGGACAGATTTTTAGAATCACTAGACACAAACTTAATAAACCTATCGTCTTTTAAAAACATAATACTTTTGGGTGATATTAACATCAACATTGCTTCCGGGAAACCAGATACCTATGTACATAATTATCTGATTATTTGCTCATTTCATGGATTATTACCAGCTCACCATTACCCCACGCATCAGAGCGGTTCGTGCTTAAACCACATCATCCTAAAAGCAAATAAACCATCCAAAACATTGGTTACTAATTCTTCGCTTACCGATCATCAAGCTGTTTTACCACAGATTAACTAATAGTTCCTTTGGAATTTACTAACATTAGAAATAAGTTCACCTAGAAAAAATTGCATGCGTAGCTGCACTAAAGTTAATATGACTAACCTTGAAAATGACGTACGCGGTATTAATTTTGACCCTGTTTGTAATTCAAACGATGCAAATATTTCTTTAGAGTATTTTATAATTTCACTACAACATGCTATTAAGAAAAACACATTCACTAAGATTATGCCTAGAGAAAGTATAGTTGTATTAAACCATAGATCACACCCGGTCGCGTGCGCTGTTTAGGACATAGAGACAAACTTCACCTAAAATCGAAACTCGCACCTGATAACGAACTACTTACAGTTACCTTTAAAAGGTATCGAAACTTCTGCAATAATCTTTCGAAAAAATTAAAAAATCAGTATGATAGAAATGAATTACAAAAGGCGGGGAAAAATAGTAAACTTGTGTGGACATTCATAAAAACTCATACATACATTTAGATCGAAAAATACCGAACCTCCGTTTGATTTACTACTGACAGAAATAAACCCTTCCGAAGCAATGAACAAAATAAACAATTATTTTGCCAACGTTGGTAAAAATTTAGCTGAAATATCTTTAAATTCTAGTAATTTTTCCCGTCCACATTCGGCAACGATATCCTCTACACTAAATTCTTTTGTTTTATTAGATACTGACGTTTACGAAGTAGTAAGTATAATAAACGGGTTAAACGATGTTTGTGCTACAGGGTGGGATGATTTACCTAATAATATACTTAAAAGATTTAAATACCTATTAGCGCCTCCGCTAACACACATTTTTCAGCTATGTTTATCTAACGGAATATTCCCTAAATTGCTTAAACAAGCTGTGGTCACACTTGTATTCAAGTCTGGAGACAAAAACTGTGTGAATAACTACAGACCCATTTCAGTGTTAACAGGACTCAATTTTTTTTTAGAAAAAATCATTAATAGTAGATTGATAAAATATCTGGAACATAACAGACTACTTTCAGATAATCAATTTGGTTTTAGGCACAAAAGATCAACTAGCCAAGCAGTACACAAATTGACTAATTATATTTTTACAAATTTAGATAATGGTATGCACACAATTGGGATCTTTCTAGACCTTGCCAGGGCCTTCGACATAATTTGTTGTACTTCACCTCTGCACAAGCTTGAAACACTTGGGATAAGAGGAACACAACTTCTATTATTTTCTGATTATCTCAGCGTTCGTCATCAATGTGTCAAAATTGATCAGTATACAAGTTCTGAACTGAAAAATAGTTCTTTTGGCACATTCCACAAGGCAGTATTTTAGGCCCTAAGTTATTTTTAATCTATATAAACGAACTGTGTAGCCTGTTACTCAAAAATGGTGTCATAATATCTTACGCGGATGACACTGTCCTATTTTTCTCAGCTAAATCAAGAGTTGAGGTCTATAAACATGCTCAGACTGGTTTTAACATTGTGTCTAATTGGCTTCATAAAAATCTTCTAACATTAAATGCAGATAAAACAAAATATATTTTACTAACTTCTGCCCGCGGCTTCGCCCGCGTGAAAAGAACGATTATCCCAAGGGAACATATTACCGGGATAAAAAGTATCCTATATGTTAATCCAGGAAATGCTCTATCTATGTGCTAATTCTCATGCAAATCTGTTCAACGGTTTACGCGTGATTGAGTAACAAACATCCAAACATCTTCATAAACTTTCACATTTATAATATTAGTAGGATTTACAATGAGGCATACTAATATACCGCTTACTAATCTGAACATATACGCACATAATTGTAGCACGTACGCTGACAATGCATGCTCTTGTATCACTTTCACGAACGCTGACTATCTGAAATATCTAGCTAGGTGTCACTATTGACCCCAATTTAAATTTCCGTAAACATATCGATTTGCTATGTACTAGAGTGCGCAAATTAATATATGTTTTTAAGAATTTACGGAACATAGCCGATTATAAATTAATTAAACAGGTGTATTTATAGCTTAGTGTCAATCCATTCTTACCTATTGCATAACTTCGTGGGGTGGTGCAGCAAAAACCATTTTACTTCCACTAGAGCGCGCTCAAAGAGCAATTCTAAAGGTTGCCACCTTTCGCCCTTTTAGATTTCCTACGCACCTGCTTTACATAGCATGTAAAGTACTTACAGTACGGCAATTATTTATCTTAAGCATAGTACTACACCAGCACACTGCACTTCATTTTAACCCAGTACCTTCCGACAAGAGAAGGAAGGACCTGGTCTGCATAAAGCCTCAAACTAGACATGCATTTGCTAAACGATTTTATGTTTTTTTAGGACCTTTCCTGTATAATAGGCTTAACATGTCACTAGGCTACTATGGTTTATGTTATAAAGAATGTAGTAAAATATTATCTGAATATTTAGCGATTCTCAATTACACAGACACAGAAATACTTTTAGAAGTTTTGGCATAATGATAAAGTACTTATTCTTGTATATTTACATAAGATTTATATAGGCTTACTTTTAGATAATAATGTACTATGTGAAACGGGAAGGTAGAAATAGACTTCACAGTTGATGGATAATCACAATTATTTATTGCTAATATAATTTTATACAGTTGGACAGAGTTTCGACTTATCTAGTGTACAGCAATAGAATGTGTCCGCAAACTGAGCGCTCAGAGTACTTATACCCTTTGGCGGTTGGATGTGACGTCACCAACGGTCACAGGCTGGCATGGCTGACAATTGGCGCCAAATTGTCATAAAATGGCATTGGCTTGGCGTTGGCTTGGCTTGGCTTGGCTTTGCTTGGCTTGGCATCGGCTGATCACATAACGTGGCGTTACAATCGGTCATCCTGTAACAATTGCTCCCGCAATGGAGCACACAAATTTTATTAGCTTTCTAATAGATCGATTAAGTCTTCTGTCTCCAGCTGGTCATCAGAGCTGCTGGCACTGTCAGATACAGGAGCTATGCTACTATAAGGTCGCAGAGAATCTGCTGAAACAAGCCCCGTAAAGTTTTTGTAGCCCCTTAAACCCTTAATGCTCCTGATCCTGTATCTGTCATTGCCAACTACTTTAGTTATTATATAGAGGCCTGAAAACAAGTCATCTAGCTTTGTGTTGACCTTAGCTGCACTACTAGTAGGTGCCTGCCTCCATAAAACCAAATCTCCTTTCTTATAAACATGTCAATTTTTACGACGTTTATCAAAGTTATGTTTCATTCTAGCGCTAGCTTTATTGATACGTGTACTGGCCTTACTACGCTTGGCCTGGGTCGATTCAGGTACTTGATGTGGTATGGTTAACTAAGCGTCTTCCTATATAATCTATCATCTATTATCACGTAATTGTTTATTATATCACGTTCAGTCGACCCGGCTTTTAATTGATCAATAATAATCTTTAATTTATGATCTTGATATTGAACCGTATAAAACCAATCAGTGACTTCTAAACGATTAATATTTACAGCATCAATTGGATTCCTACTTAACGCATCAACATGTTTCATTCGTTCACCAGGCCTATATTTTACACTGATATCGTAATCCTGAATTAACAGCCACCATCTTGCGATACGCGGTATAATATCGCGTTTCGTGAGAGTGGCTCGGACGGCGGTGCAGTCGGTGACTATCTTCACGTGTTTACCTACTACGTACACCCGAAATTTACGCAACGATTCCACGACTGCTAATGTTTCTAGCTCGTAGCTATGATACATAGTTTCCTCCCTAGACGTCACTCGGCTAAAATACATAACAGGGCGCAAAGTACCGTCAAACTGTTTTTGTAATAAAATTCCTGCTATTCCTAACTTGCATGCATCGCTATGAATTTCTATGTCTAATGTAGGGTCATACAAAGCTAACACTGGTTTAGAGCATAAACATTTTTTTAACTCGTTAAAACTATCGACCTGGTTATCACTCCATACCCACGGTACATTTTTCTTAGTCAATTCTGTTAAAGGGCGAGCTATAACCGCGAATTTATATATAAATTTTCGAAAGTAACTGCAAAGACCTATAAATTGACGTACCTCATGTACATTCCTCGGTACAGGATAATGCGAAACTGCAATTAATTTTGGTTCTGCCGGTTGCACACCTTCATGAGAAATTTCATTTCCTAAATAAGACACATTTTCTTGCAAAAAAGAACACTTTTTCATGTTTAATTTTAGATTTTCCGATTCAAACTTTTGTAACACCGATTCTAACATTTTTATACCAGAACTAAAATCAACTGAGGGTAGTAATAAATCATCTAAAAATGCTAGGATTTCACTAGTTGGACTGCTGATTTGTGACGTTTGTGAACGAATGGAATCAACAATTTTACTAATCATTCGCATGAAAACTGAGGGTGCATTTGCTAAACCAAACGGAACGCGCATATACTCATAATGGTCCTGAGGTGTTATAAATGCGGTTTTGTGAGTGTCTTCGGGTGCAATTTGTACTTGGTGATAACCTTGGGCCATATCGAGGCTCGTAAAATATTTTTTACCGGCTAACTTTGAAACCTGATCGTCGATGTTTGGCAACGGATATCTATCTTTTATACTGACCGAGTTAAGGGCACGATAATCCACACATAACCGATTATCACCGTTCTTTTTCTTTACCAAGATAACTGGAGAAGCATAATCTGATTCGGATTCTTTAATAATACCGGCATCTAGTAACTCACGGACTTTAGAATTAACTATTTGTTGTTCAGTGTGCGATAACCTATATGGTTGACGATATATTGGCTGCGGTGTGGTAAGTTTTATTGTCATGTGTAACAAATTGGCGCAACCGAGATCCTTTGTGTCAATTGCAAAGGTGTGTTTAAATTGTAATAATAAATGTATTAAACTATCACGCTCGTTTTCATTTAAGTTCCCCATACTGATTTCGGATATAGGTACCCCGCCTATACTATTACTGATTTTATTAGTGGTTAAGACGGATGCAAACGGGACTGTAAGGCGACATGGATTAAATAAACTAGTGGCTGAATAATTTGGCTTATTTGGCAAAACATTGGGCAAGTAAGACAATAATGGCTTGGCTGAACTCACCCGGCTTGGTTGGAATACAGATTCGTCGCAATGATCTGCTCGTGCAAGGATCTGGCCGGCTTCCCACTCAATGTCCTTGGTGCCGGTGTTGATAACCTTCATGAAGCCCTCACCACCTCGAAGTAACGTGGCTGGTAACGAGTAGGAAACTCCATTCAATTCATAGTGACGCGGCGCTGTGCAGACATCATCTTTCTCGGCATTACCCAGCACCCGAACTTTGATGATGGAACCACCGGGCGGCAAGGATTCTTTGCTTGATGTCACTACCTTGAGTTTTTGAATATCTTCGACTACCTGTAGTTCAGCAAAAGGGTTAGGCTCCAATCTTAACGTAGCAGTCCTATTAGTCACCACAAGCGACACACGATCAGCGTTGATAACCGGCTGACCAATCAGTAAATGAATGTCCTGCATATCAGTTTCTGTTACATGTGCAGTGCATTTCACGAGAATGTCATCAATTTCTAGGTCAAATTCTACTTCTCCGCGGCTTGTAAGTAAACCACCAGAAAATCCCTTAAGAATGGTGCTCGTAGGTGTAACTTTGAGCGCCAAAAGTCCAACAATATGTGCATTTATAACATTTACCTGGCTTCCAGTATCAATGTAGGATTTCAAAAAAATCCCGTTTACCTTCACGACCTTCTTGTAAATCTCATTGTAATTTTGCAAAAGCTTAATTTCCTTGAGGTTGCCGTTTGATTCGGCAGACATCTTGGCATGTGTAGTTGACGAGCCAGGGCAGCGGGTGGCAATATGACCTTGCACACCACACTTGAAACAAATGCGTTGATCAGGTAATAAGCAATTCCGTAGAATGTGACCAGTCTTCTTACAACGCGGACAGGGGTCTGTTTCAGGGTTCACTTTCTTATCCGGGTTCGGCAGCTGTCTAGCGTCCTTGTTCTGCTTGTCACGTGCTTCGAATGTCGGTGAGCGATAATCATCGAGGGCACAAAGGAAGACTTCGTATAGTTCATCTGGACGCTGGCATTGGAAAGCCCGTGCGTTTGGTTGTAATGAAGGCGGTAATCCGGTGATTATGCACGAAACACTAGCAGCATCAGACAGGTTACAACGAAAGCACATGGCGATTTTATCCTGGTAATATTTAGTCATTATTTCGTTCGGGTTCTTTCTCCGGTTCATCATTTCGTCTAACAAAGCACTGAAGTCACGGTGTTTGGGAAATGCTCTTACTAGCATGCATTTCCATTCGTCCCAGGAATAGTTATATTCGTCGAGTCTATTGTATCTAATCTACTTACGTGCTTGACCACGGAGTTTATCTTGAAGGTGAAATGATTTTACTTTGTCGCTCCAGCCATGTATGTGTCCCAACTGGTCAATTTTTTTTAACCATACCGACACTGTGCAATCTTCTCCCTCGGGGTCGAATTCCGGGATAAGGGACGCCGCATGATGGCCTTTGAAGTGGTTGAGCGGTAAGATATCGTTGTTGAGTTCGTGTATCGCCCTACCTACTTCGTTTTCTAGCATAGTTTTGAGTAGTTTTCTAGCAGGTGGCGGCGGGAATTCTTCATCTTCAGTATTATGGTCTTGCTCTTCACGCCAGCCAGGTGGACGAACTCCACAACCAACAGTTGCAGTAGGGCGATTACGCTTCATATCACACTTCTGAGTGAAACGGGAAGGTAGAAATAGACTTCACAGTTGATGGATAATCACAATTATTTATTGCTAATATAATTTTATACAGTTGGACAGAGTTTCGACTTATCTAGTGTACAGCAATAGAATGTGTCCGCAAACTGAGCGCTCAGAGTACTTATACCCTTTGGCGGTTGGATGTGACGTCACCAACGGTCACAGGCTGGCATGGCTGACAATTGGCGCCAAATTGTCATAAAATGGCATTGGCTTGGCGTTGGCTTGGCTTGGCTTGGCTTTGCTTGGCTTGGCATCGGCTGATCACATAACGTGGCGTTACATATGCTTTTTCTCATAATTGTTAATGGATATATTAGATATACTTTAAACTTCACTGCCCAATTAAATTATGTACAAAGTGATGGCCTGAAACACAGGTTTGAATTAACCTAGATCGGGCGGGTCGCTACCTAATATGGTTGTTTCCGAACCATCATTACTTGCACCAGTTATATAAATATCTTAGTTTTAGTCTTATCTTAATTTTAGTAATGCTATAATTTAAGGCATTATATTTGTATGGGAATTATTCTTTTTGTTGACTAAATGTACAGATTTGTAAACGTTATTTTAATTAATAAATAATTATTATTATTATTAAAATGAACTTATGCAAAGAAGGAAGAATAAAATACAACAAGTTTTGAATTCTAATATTTATATTTTTTTTATGTAATCAAACTATAATAAATAAGTGCCACCTTAAGAATCGTCGCCGCCGCTATTAAATTATTGAATTCTAAGTACGGTCCAGCCATTATTTTGCTTGTCAGTTCAGCAATGTTGCAATTTTAGGGATTTTCCCAATTCTTGGGGAAAAATAACATAACACACACTAGACAAAATAGTTATGGCTTACGACGATTTTTATTTTTATTCGGGGATTTAGAATTAATTATAGTTTTGTCCCGAAAAAAATATATATCTTGATAATTAACAAAAACAATTTAACACTTATGGCGAAGTAAATTATAGGTAAGTAGTGGTATCGGCGGCGCTTCGGCGTTTCATTTTGATTTAATATTATAAGCTAGATATGCACCATGCTTTCATGTTATATGAGCGTGCAACTGGCGAGCGCACTATTCAGTGGTGGATCAATTAGTTTATCTATACTAATATTATAAAGCTGAAGAGTTTGTTTGTTTGATTGGTTGAACGCGCTAATCTCAGGATGGTTCTGGTTCGAATTGAAAAAATCTTTTTGTGTTGGATAGTCCATTTATCGAGGAAGGCTATAGGCCCATGCGAAGCCGGGTCGGGTGGCTGGTTGTAATATGAAATGAATTATGTAAAGCAAAACGTCTTTTTCCGAAAACGAAAATGCGCCGGAAATCAAGGAACTTCTTGGCCTACATTTTATTTTAAAAAGGGTCATTAAAAAAAATTAGGGAAAATTAAATTATAAAGTTATAACCCTGTTTTTTTTGTTTCGCTACCTCACACTAGATGGCATACGGAACTAGAAATGGAAAATTTTAATTTAAAACAACTTTTAATCTAAAATGTGTTTACAAACAGTTTTTTTACCGAAATGGTGGCGCCCTCTTGTTTCGAGTAGTAGAACATCTATGACAATGACGGTTTTTTCTAGAACTTTGCTGATGAATGACGCAAAAAATGCCTGCCGGTGCGATAAGAGGCCTTATGTGGCATCAGAATGTTTATTGGTGTAGGTTTAGCAATTAAGCACATACCATTTCATGTCTTAATTTTTATAAATAGAGTAATTACTAAAAAAATTATTAAAACTGGAATGTCCGAAATATCTGGTCCACAAGACGGCTATAGATGTAATGACCGAAGCCACGCCCACTTTGATGACGTCATTGCACCAGTGCGTGTCACGGTGCCCCGGTGCTATGGGCATCTCCTCTAGTATACAATACGGTCAACGTAACTTGGCGCGTCTGAAGTTAGCTGTTTGGCTGTGCAATGGAACTTTTAGGGACGAAATTGTCTACTGCGCAGCTAATCGGCTAACTTCAGACGCGCCAAGTTACGTTGACCGTACTGTACGTACTTCGTGATCGGACTACACTAAAAAGTTATGCGTGGTCAAAAATAGAAAAAAAATTGTGTCAAATCGAGAACCTCCTTTTTTGAAGTCGATTGAAAAATAATATAAATTATTAAATAGTAATTAGCGGGCCTGGCAGACGTTGTCCTGCAACCCGATTATAGCGCCACCTGCCGGGTTCAATTGTGTTTCTAAACCATTCTCGAATCCACTGGAACACACACTAACAAATTCATCAAAATCGATCCAGTCGTTTAGGAAGAGTTCACTTTCATACACACGCACAGAAGATTTTTATAAGATATTAAAATGTTTTTATTTTGTAGGTAGGAAATTAAATAAAAGTTGATATTTTGTTCATTGTTTTAAATATTATATAATTAGTACTAAACATTAACAACAAAAAAAAAATACCCTAGCCTTTATCCAATTACCTATGTTTAATGTTGGAACCATTTTCCAGTCAAAGTCAAAACATTTATTTCAATTAAACCATTGATATTTAAAATATGTCAAAAATTATAAAAGCACTTTTGAATCGTCAAGGAGTCGGTCATTTAGTCAAAGTTGAAACTAGTTGCTCGTTCCAAATTGCAGGTAGGTCTCTATGGAGAAGAACGAGCAAGAAACTCCACGGACACTTTTAAATCACAGTTACATTATTCTTGTTGCTTCTATGTGATTCTTTTACCGCCACTGTCACCAGTCCTTTTTTTTACTTTTTCGGCCCATCGCCTAAAACATAAAAGTATACATCGGCGCATGACATTATTGAATAATGGAAATCAGTTAATTTTGAGAGTTACGATTGATTTTGTTATTTTTTTAATCATTGGGAAACTATTTTTTTTTTTAACATATAATTTAGTATTCGACTAAATGGTAATTTAATTTTAGAGCGGGTAACACCAAATGGGGTTGTGAGCATGAAGATATAGGTATAAATGGAGCCAACACTTAGAACATAAGCTTGGAACCAACTGTGGGCCGATGCTCTCTTTCTGAATGCATACATAAGAACGAGACAGTGGTATATGTTTTCTTTATCTTATCCCATTTTGTACGAGGCTAGAACGCTATCCGCAAAAAGAAAAAAAAAAGAAACCTCATTCTTTTAGTCTATGGCCGATCGCCATTATTTGATGCGCGCGCATCAAAAAATGGGATTATTACAGAGAAATCAAAAGTTATATTTGAGTAAAAGTTTTATTTATTAAAAACGTACAAGTCGAAATCTATCTATCTATTTAAATACGAAGTTGCATGAAATGAGCAAGCAATAGGTACATTAATTTATTTGTACTATTGAACACGATCTTTTTTGTATCGAAACTTTTTTAAACAAAGCAACTCAACCAATAAAATAAAATAAAAAACCCTATAACTCACTTGTGAATAATAGCAATGAAAAAGTCACAGTTTGATTACAGGTGTCATTATGTGCCTAATTGCGGTGAAATTAGAGCCATTTTATGAGCAAGTGTGTTAAAAATAAATTTTACTTTACTTTATTTTGCCCTGGCTGGAGGCCCTAAAAATAATAATTTTTAAGGAACCACAGGAAAGTCCGGTTAAGTCGCCGACAACCTCCTAGGTTGACCTGCGACATGCCAATCCGAAAAAATAAAATAAAAATAAAATTAATAAAAAAAAACGCTGTCGGCCTGTCGCGCGTTGGCGCTCTCTGAGGTAGTCATCACATTTGATGTGAAATTTTGTTCAGAAAAATGAAAACCTGACATTGCCGTAAGGACATACAACTGACATTATTGATTAATTTTGTATTAAAATGTTTAAATTCATGGTCTTCCTTTTATTTCTGACACTATGTTTTTTAGCAAAAAATAATCCTTAAGATGAAGCCTTTCGATCGGTATGATAAAGCTACAGGTGATTATTTTACTCGTGTAACGAGATTCGATTCCCGGTTCAACCATGTAATTATTTAAATATCTATGAATGCAGTTTAAATTGTTTTTTAAATTCAAATAAAGTCTTCTTTCAGTAAAATGTTCCATCTACAATATTCAAGGGACTTTCCCTCCATGTGGACCTGTGATATCCCTTCCCTCCCTCCATGTGATATCCGTGGGACGCCCTGTATACTAGCTGTTGCCCGCGACTTCGTCCGCGTGGTTATGAAGATATGAAGTTTAATAAAGTTAAACGCAAACTATTTTTATATTTCAGTGCCAAAAAAATGCCTATTTTAAGGCACCAATTTGTAAAAAAATAGATGTTGTTATTTTCGTAAAACCTACAGCCTACCTATACCTACACCACATTTATAATTTTATTTTCAGGCTGCAGTTTATTTCAATTCACTATATATGGGTATATATATAAAGAGATGGCATTTGTGATTATGATACAGTGGTCTTCTTCGTTTCGAATCGATGGTAGTGTTTCTTTTTTGTGTTAGACTCATATCCGTGGTTAGACTGCTTGAGCCCAGTAGTAGCTGCATTAATCGCAGCATTAGTGGCGTTTTTAATGTCCTCTGAGGTGCAGGTGACGCGTTACTTTGGGCACTGTATTATGTGGGCCATTGTCTGGTCAGGAGCACCGCACTCACACTGGGTATCAGTGGGATCTATATCCCCCATTTTGTTAGGTTGTGTTTGCAGCGGTCTTCTTGGGAGCACACTCTGTTGAGCGATTTCCATTTAGGCCACTGTGGCCTGTTATGGCCTGTGTGCTGCGGAGAAAACTTTTCCGACTCTTAAGTCTACTCGAAACTGTTGTTTGTAGAGGGGATGGATAGTATAGATATTAAATGTGAGCTTTCTAAAATTAAATCTATACTTTTACAGAAAATGATGGTCAATGTGGGGTAAACAAAGATGACGTATAAAATATTGTCTGGAATTTTGTAATTAATATGGTTACGTGTGAATACCAGGTTCTACGTAGGTACTATAAGATACTTTTAACCACAAAAAAGCGTCGCAGTAGTACCCAGGGGAAAATACAAAGAAATATTGAGCTATAACTTTATGAATCTAATTACTAAAAAATATTAAGACCTCGATTCATTTGAATTTCATTAAGTTGTATTTTCTATTTGTTTTATTATAAGCCATCAATAAATGTATGTTGAACACAGAGTTAGGTTATATTATTTCCCTGAACTGCGAAAATCTGTTTCTATGTGACATGACTTAACTAACTATATTCTATCTCTCTAGCAATTTACAGGTACAAAGGATTTATAGGTGCGAGAGCAAGTCCAGGCTGTCACAAAATTCTTTCTTAGAAAATGTCTCCTACTTATAAACTCTAGATTTGCTAAATTTCAGCTCGGTAGTTCACAAATGAATCAAAACTTTCATACAAACTTATGAGAGCCAGTAGACCTGTTTAATCCGGCCCTGTCACAAAATCCGTTCTTAGCAGACGTCTACTATTAACTACCTCCCTGACAAATTTCAAATTTATAGCACAAAAAATGAAGGACATCCATACAAATTTGCGAGAGCCATTAGACTTCCGTAATCCAGACCTGTCGCATAATCCGTTCTATGCGGACGTCTACTAACTATTAACTACCGCCCTGCCAAATTTCAAGTCTGTAGCACAAAAAATTAAGGACTTCCATACAAACTTCCCTGCCAAATATGAAGTCTATAGCACATGAAGGACTTTAATACAAATTTGCAAGAGCCATTAGACCTCCTTAATTCGGCTCTGTCGCAAAATCCGTTCTTAGCGGACGTCTACTACTTATTAACTACCTCCCTTCCAAATTTCAAGTTTGTAGCACAAAAAATCAAGGACTTTCATACAAAGTTGCGAGAACCATTAGACTTTCTCATTCTCTCAATATTGCAACCAAAACAGTAATTTCATTTTTCTTGTGAATTTCGCGCATTTTTTGTCCATCATCTGAAACGTTGAAGTAGTACGAAGTGAGCAGCAAGTAAACTAAAAAGTGCGGTAAAATTTAGTGTTGCCACAAATAATGTACAAAATATTTATGGGTAGTAAAAAGAGGAAGTTTTTGATTTTATTATTATAACTCCTTTTATTTTTACAGCAAACTACATTCGAACTTTACGAGTTGGATTATCAATGCAGTTATAAGGTAAATGTTAATTCATTGCCAAGAGTAAAAACGCCCGATTCAGAACTTACTTTGAGTGTTCCTGGTTGTGAATATTTCAAACGAAAAGTTAATACTACTACGATAAACTGTGACGCTTAATAATAATAAATAGATGTACTGACTGAAATAAATTGTTTGTGTTGGATCAATAAAATATATTAAGATGAAAAAAAACATTATTTTAACCGTGGAATAGTATTATTTTCTATTATTATTGTGTTAAGAACTGTAAGCGAAAATATCAGTAAGTTGTAGGTATACATTTAAGTAAAAGAGACATCCAGTATTTTTGAAGAAAAAATTAAAGTGTTACGATATTTTATTTATTAAAAATAATATTATTATTTTACATGTACCTAAATAATAAAATTATTACCTCCGAAATGTTTCCTTTTTTGTGTATTGTGTTTTAAGAGACCAATCGATATAAAATAAAGTTAAATGTGCTCTGATTTTCAAATTCTAGTACCTATCCTTAATCCTGACTGCTAGATAAAAATCATAAAAGCAAGTACAAGTAAGCTATAATATAAATAGTCAAAACACTCAAAACCCTGACGCCAGGTCATATGGCAGAATGTACCTGTCCTTCTCTATCAACTCATCTAAATTATAATTAAATACGGTATTGAACTATATTTTGCTAATTTAAATTTAATAGTAGCGAAATTATTAATCCAAAACTTTCCCATAAAACATTGAAACCCGAAACGAGCGAATCTAAATCCCTGTCAATTTATTTATTAAAAAGTAGGTAAAGCCAACTAATTGAATTAGCTCCTTGGTTCTGGTTTCGATACTCACATGGAAATGGCAGCAGCACTGCAACCATACCGTAAAATGAAGATCGGCGGCATATCTGTCATGCAAATAATTTCTCATTCTTTTAGTCTATGGCCGATCGCCATTATTTGATGCGCGCGCATAAGAAAACTGACTATTTTTTCCCGCCATTGCGAAAATTTTTTCACAACTCGTTTTCACTGGTGAAAATATTTTTTTAGTATTATTTTCTTCACAAGTGTGTTGAAAAACGTCGTATGATACACGTGTGTATTGATGATTACCGTCCTCGGCTCTCCTAAGACCCTCACCTAACGGCTCGGGTCTCAATGACGCCTCAGCGGTAATCACCATCATTACACACTTGTACCATAATGTACTATTATTTGCATAGATTGTATGTACATGACATAAGGTATTAAATGAACAATAAAATTGTGATCCTTGTACAATCTACCTATTAGGCATGCAAACATTAATGAATGGGTAAGTGTCAAAATGCAGAATTATGAATTACAAGTCAAAAATAATATGCTATTATGTCGTTAAATTGCATAAATAAATTACAATTATATTAAATAAAAATTTACATTAAGATAAATTTATAAATCATTGTCATTTAAAAAATCGTTAATTGAGTAGTAACATTTTTCAATCAATAATGCTGTTATCTTCTTTTTAAAATTACATAATGTGTCATCTTTAATTATGTCAAGTATTTTGTTATATATTGTAGGTCCCATGTATAGCTTGCATCTCCATTTTTCCAAAAACACGTTCGCGACTCAACCCCGATAATTAGTTTTTGTGAATCAAACATGGCGTACCTATATATGTTTTAATGACACAACAAATCACGTTCGTCATGCCAGCGCATGACGCACGCGAAGCGAAATGAACACCGCTGAACTTACGCCAGAACGAAGTTAGGCTGTACGCTATGACGCGACGTAATTTCGGCATAGTGTGACGTAATTTTGGCATAGTGTGTCGTCAGTATTTCAAATAGCATTGCAGGCGTAATTGTGCTGAACTTCGGTCGCGTAACTTCGGCATAGTGTGTTTAGACACTTAGGGTAAAAGCCGGATAGTTGCCCTACTCAATCAATCAATTTCTCAACTTTCCACATCGCATGCGAATGTTGAACAAGTTTCATGCAACCACTTAAGACACATCTCACATTGAATCCAATCTGATTTCGATTTAGAAAAATTGCAATTCTCAAAACATTCTACGCAATAATCATCATCTGAATTTTTTTCATTTGTATTTTTTATTTTTAAATTAGTATTTTCGACTATTCATATCTTTTCAGTGTCTCTTATCGATTTTTCATCCATTTTCCTTTTAATTGGTAGACCTTTGGTCGTTTTTCCGTGTGACTGTTTTTGAACTTTTACATTTTCTTCATTTGCACTGTCAGAACTGTAAATTTATATTCTTCTTCTCTTCTTTAAAGCTTTTCCTTTGTCCAGTTCAATAAAATCTGTGTTATCGGATTCAGTTTCACTGCTAGTAATATCGATACTTACATAATTATCTTTTCGTCTTTTTCTTTTTTTGCAGTTGCCCTCTTTTTTCACAATGCTTTTCTTGCTGTCAGCTGGTTTGTTTTTTACTGTCTTAAAATATTTTTTTTTTGCTACCCTATTTTTTGTTTCCATTATTTTATTTGTTTTTTTTTCTTAATTCTTCTTCTGGACAATATCATCGTTGGTGTTTAAAATTTCAGCAGATTGTTTAGCCCTTTTAGACATGCTCAGCGGTATTTTGGTATGGGAGATGATTGATGTAAAATAGTAATAGTCATACCTAAAGAGTTAAAAAAAACCAGCAAAAGAAAAAATCTGTCTTTGCTCGTTAAAAGATTTATGTGACTAGGGCGACTATCCTTTTTGATACGGATACTTGCCCTTGCCTTGCCCTTTATATTCGCAAAATAAATAAAAATAATTTAACAATAAAACGCAATAAACAGTATTATTTAAACTCTAATGCATGCAATGACTGAAATCACAATCAGTAATAAAAATATTCAATAGACATTACTTGCCAATTTAATTTCGACGCCCGTCAATGTTTCGTCGCGAAAGATTTTTGCTCACACTGACGAAACTTATGCGCCTACACCCATGGCACTGAGGAGTGCAGGAGGGGCACTTCCGATTATAGCTTTAACGCCATCAACGACCCTTAGGGGCTGTCTCCACGAGCGAGAGAATCGCTGCGATATTATCGTCGTGCCACGTATTTCTATACACTCTCTTAAAACGTGTCTACACACGGCGATGATATTACGGCGATGCGACGAGTGGCTGAGTGCGAGCGAAAAGTCATCGTATCGCCGTCTATTAAGACCGAGATTACCCGACGATAGAAGCGCGGAATCGTCGCGATTCACTCGCTCGTGGAGACGGCCCCTAATATAGTGTACCTATTCAAAACCGGGGCAAGTATCCCACTGAGGCAAGTATCCGGCTTTTACCCTATTTTAATAGTTAATAATAATAGGTAATAATTCATTTATTACTCAATAGGCAAAGATTATTAATACTTATACGTTTCCCTACAATAACTGCTAGCTTATTGTTGTAAAATTATTTATTTACACATCTCTGATCATCATCAACATCACACCACATCATCCTTGCAATGTTTCCACAGACAAAAAGAAAATGCGCCAATCACTGTTTGACACTGGTTCAGCGTTTTAGGCAATGCTGCAAACGAAAACTTATCCATAAAAAGTCATAGTCACTGCTTAGTCATGGCGGTCTAGTGCCAGTATAATTAATTACAGCTTCTTACCAAATCGCATCAGCATTACTGCGAATGTGTACTGTTGCATGCATACGGCATGCTAGTCGAAAACATTGACTGAATGTTTCGTCTGAACAGAGTTCGTTCTTGAAGTTTTTCGAATGTAGAAACGTTGTTTAGCCTAGCGCCGTTATTGGCCGACGTGCTCTTTGATTTTGATTTCAAAGATTTTAGATTTTGAAACTTTTACTTTTGTTTTTTTGACTGTAAGTATTTATAAATATCTACTTAATATAAAAAGGTAATCTTACCAAAGTTCAAGATCAAGCGGTGAAAAAAACCTTATCTTAAACCTTGGGTACCTACGATACCTATAAAATGCTGTAACATTGCCGATATCATTGCCATTTAACTTTTTATAATTTAGGCAATGTTGAGCCTAAATTCTAAAAAGTTAAATTATTGACCCTGAAATATGTTTTTGCTGTCTATGATATTACTAAAACCAAATCGGCTATATAAATGGCACGGCAATAATTTAACTTTTTAGAATTTATTTAATGTTGAGTATGACGGCAATGTTACCGCATTTTACCGGTAACATTTCGTTGCCTGCTAGAAACCTTCGGCTTCGGCACATTTTGGCGGAACCCTACTCTAAGATTACCATGTAACAAATTATATTAAAAGAAGGTAATAAAATACTTAAAAAAACATCACAACCAGTTGTAAAGTTTATTTTTATACTTAGTACAAAATAAGAGGGTAGGTAGCAGGCATTGTAACTTATTAGCTATCTAGTGATGATTTTCATCATCAACAGTAAATCGCCGAGATTTTTGCCTGTGCAATAAAATAGCGCAGGCCAACAGGAGTAACAGGAGAATTATTGTGACTCCACACATCGCAAACACACCCCCCCGAAGCTGATTTTCACCTAAAACAAGTCATTGATAATAGGTACATTATTAATTATTTATTTATTTATTTTATTTATTTATTTATTTATTTACTCAAAACAATGGATACATAAGGTACACGTTAAAATACAGTTTCACAAAAGAGTACTATTTCTACAAACGTGTGGGTGAGCACTGCTCTCCTAGCTAGGTTATGAAAACCTGTGTTAAGGAGAAGCAGTCCGGTCCCCTAAGGTACAGTGACGTAAAATTAGATAGTGCTTCTGATGTTACTGTTACAATTTCTGAGAATTGAGTAAGTTTAAGATTAAGATAAGTTTAAGATTATCGTTAAAATATAAAGATTTCAGGTAAATATGTGTGTGATTGAATATGTTGTGGTGTGTGTATGTGTTTGTGTGTGTGTGTGTGTGTGTGTGTGTGTGTGTGCGCGCACTTGTCTATGTACATTATTTTAAAATCCTTTCAGTTTCGTCATAGGACTTATTTTGGAGGTAAGATTGTACAATCTTTTTGCATTTGTAATACGACAGACAGTAGATTTGACACTGTTCGTTTATTTTGTTGTATAAAAACGGACCAAGATAATTAAAAAATCTCTTAGCAAAAGTTGAGCGTACACGCGGGAGAGTAAAATTATGGTTTATTATTCTTTACAATAATCTCCCTCAGTGAATTTAAGTGGTGGTGGTTTTATTAGATGTTACCTAATCGAGATTGACAGCGCACCTCATGTTCGCTTCACCAACTTACCGATATATTTTTTATAGAATACTTAGACAGGTACACTCTGTCCACTGGTTTGACAGATGGAATTAGTTATTGCAGCTACGTAACGTTTTGATTATTTACACTTTACTTGTATAATAGTACCCACGGAATATTTTTTTTTTTATTGGAATGAAGTTTTCGAACGAAGTTCCTTAAGCGGCTTAAGCCCGTCACAGACGTAGCAATAATATAAATTAATATAATTCATAGCAAGGCTTAATACGATATATTTTTAATCTATAAGTAGTAATCCATAGATTAAAAATATATCGTAATATGAAGTGGCCACAGACGCAGCTATAATATATATCTTTATTACGTCACCAAAATATATGGACAGATATAGCAAGGCTTATTAATATAATTAAGTATATTTCAAAAATGTGAAACAAACAACGATCGCAGACGTAATAGGAGCGAAAATATATTATTATATTATAGCTACCGTGGGTCCACCCACCACTCACGGTAGCTAGCTATAATATATATTATAGCTACGTATATTAATATATATTATATAGCTACGTATGTGACGGGCTTTACGGGTAGTGCGAATTAGTAGAAATCGTCACGTAACGAAATGCGTGGCTGTATGTGTGCGTGTATCGAGCCTAATACAAACAAATTAGCACATGAGCAGGTGAGTGTGATATTTTAAATTTAATTTTTGTACAGACGCGTACTTACGTAACTTTGTTCCTTACGGGAGTCCCACGACCGCACAAGTTTTTATTTAATGAAATTTTATTAATTTTATTATTCCGTGATCGATTTTTTGAAGCAAGCAAGAAACAATCGTGATGAATTTAGGCGAAGACTCGATAACAGACGAAAGTTCCATGTCGGAAGACGACAGACGAATAATTTATTGATTTATTTCATAATCTAAAATTTATTTATTTAAATAATAATGAATAATTTATTGATTTATTTCATAATCTGAGATTTATTTATTTAATAATGTAAAATTAACTTTAATATATTAATTTGGTTGTTTAATTTTCTATGTTCTTTACCCGCAATAAAGATTAATTGAATTATTTTCAAAATATAGGTAGGTATAGGCTTTTAAGATGACCTACTTAAAATAAAATTATTATTTTGGATTTAAGTATCTATTCATTTACGGGCCGATTTTTCAATAGTCAGATAACTTTTTCTGAGGAATAAAAATGGCGGTTTGACAGCTTATATATAGAAAACATGTCAAACCGCTATTTTTATTCCTCAGATAAAAGTTATCTTACTATTGAAAAATCAGCCCTAAAGCGGATATATTCGATCCTATCACTTAGTACCCACGATAGAATATAACTATATTGAATGCGCATAACAATTTTTATGTTTTTTGTGAAAACTGAACGCATACTGTATTAACACACCTACAACACTCCATACGAAACGATTGAATTACTTACCTACTACGACGACTAATTACTACGACTATTACCAAAATAAGACTGTACAAATACGTGCGTGAAGTAGTTTCGAGAGCACGATCGACGCGAGTAGAGGTGAGGAACAGTGTTTCGGAGGGAGGCGGGGCGTGTCGCTACTGTACGATAGTAGTAATATTTATACTGTGGTTTAATAATGTTTGTAAGAAGTCCTAAATAAGAGAATCCAATAAGATGAGGATTTATTATATATGTAGATATTTATTTTATAACGTATTTTAAAGTTAACATTTTAGGCAATCGGGAATAATTACGTTCTAAGGCAGCTGTCAAGAAACTAATAACTCAATGGAGTACTATTAAGAAGGCAAGAAGTGGTATGTGAGTATATATTGCTCACCATTGTGTGGGTTTTAGGTATAAAGTCACCAAACCTACCTTTCTTATCAGTTAGTTTTCCTGTTTTCTCTGCAGAATTCAAAAGATTGTAAAGTTGTGGCAAATATTGAAGCCAAAATTCTACGTCTCTAGCAGCGCTGTGGTAGTTAGAGTAAATACTTCCTCTGTCGCGGATATCAAATATGTTTTGCATCACCAGTCTTGTATCGTTGCCATAAGCCTTCTTCTCCAGGTGATCTGTTTTTTTAACAATGTTTGTAAGTAAGTATCTATGTAAGTATTAGGTAAGAAGTCAGTAAGTAGCAGTAAGTAAGTAAGATTTTCTTAATATAATTTAGCTAGGAAGCCCTACAGTTGAACTTCTTACAGTACCTACTAACAGTAAAATAAAACAAAATAAAACCATCATTCACAAACCTAATTTCCTCATCATTCGAAAGAACCATTCCAGTTTTATCTCTTATAGTTACATTTTATCTGACAAACATCCCTCGCCCTTTCCGCTCTAGCTCTAGCCAGCCGGTATACCTAGGTCTTTTGGTCTGCTGGGTCTATCCAGTGCGGCATACATTTTTCCATGGGCTTTAGTTCTCGCTATGGACAGCTTTCTTGGCTTTTTTCTTTAGAGCATTATGATGGTGTAAAGAAAAGAAGACTGATTATGCTCAGTCTCCTTTTCAACTTTTAAACTAACATTCTCCTCTTCAACCCTCTGCCATTCCTTGATAATCCCCTTTTTTCCATCAACACATCCTGAATTTCTTTCAACCACCACCGAAAGAAATCCCTTCATCTCTCTCAAAATATCTTCTTTTTTTTTTCAGAGTATTTTTGCTCTTCGATATCTGAGTGCAAAAGCCGCTTTTATCCGATATAGGATAAAGTAAATTGAATTTAGAACATCGTGTGCACTAAGTTTGTGAAATCAAAATATTAGGTCCTTACATATGAAATTGCCGATACTTAATACTGGCAACTTTGAAATCAAATATTTTGTGTTTGATTAGGAATTCCAAATTCAAAATTATTTCAAAATAAAGACTAAAGAATATTGTTTTAAAATTCGTGTTTCATTTGTTTTATCGTCATTTGTTTGGGCTTGAAAATTGCTATAGCAACAACAATGGAGGAATTAAAAATTCGCGATATTTACGAATATGAGTTCCACCGTGGCACCAGTGCAGCAGAAACGGCTCGAAGGATTAACGACGTATACGGGCCAAGCACCGCTAACGAACGAACGGTGCGTTTTTGGTTTCAACGTTTCCGTTCTGGAAATTTTGATTTACAAAATGAGCCTCGTGGACGACCGGATACTCAAGTGAATAATGAAGAATTAAAGGCGATAGTTGAAGCGGATCCATCTCAAACCACTTCTGAATTAGCAGCAGCCTTTGGAGTAAGTGACAAAACAATCATTATCCATTTGCGTCAAATTGGAAAAGTAAAAAAGCTCGAAAAGTGGGTATCGTACGAATTGACTGAAGCACACCAACAAACACGCGTCGGTTGCTGCGCTTCCTTGCTCAATCGTCACAATAATGAGGGAATTTTAAATCGTATTGTCACTTGTGATGAGAAGTGGATCGTGTACGATAATCGCAAGCGATCATCACAATGGCTTAACCCTGGAGAACCGGCAAAACCTTGCTCCAAGCGAAAACTGACCAAAAAGAAGATTCTAGTTAGTGTTTGGTGGTCCTGTGCTGGTGTCATCCACTACAGCTTCTTGAGATCAGGCCAGACGATTACTGCAGACATGTATTGTCAACAGTTGCAAACAATGATGGAAAAGCTCACCATTAAACAACCGAGACTGGTCAATTGCTCTAGCCCATTGCTCCTTCAGGATAACGCTCGACCACATACTGCACATCAGACGGTCGCCATGTTAGAGGAGCTGCGACTGGAAACTCTGCGTCACCCACCATACTCTCTAGATCTTGCCCCAAACGATTACCATTTATTCCGAAATTTGGACAACTTTTTACAAGGAAAAAAATTCAATTCTGCTTAGGCAGTTTAAACAGCCTTCAAGCAGTTCATCGATTCTCGCTCCCAGGATTTTTTTACCAAAGGGATCAATGAGCTCCCGATAAAATGGCGGAAGTGTATCGATAACATTGGTGCATACTTCGATTGACTAAATATATAATTTCTTTAAAAAAAAGTTATTTTTAATTTTTTGATACCGAGCGGCAATTTCATATGTAAAGACCTAATATCATTAAACCTATTTACTTCTACCTCCATGGTGCCGAATTTATCATACAACCTTTACTTACTTGTACTTGTGTACTTTATTTTAATTTGTTTTGCGCGCGCCATTTTCTTTTCACGTCATATTGTTAAAACCTTAGGTTAAAAACAAGAAACTTGAAAACAAGTGAAAAACCTAAAATGAGTGGTTCTAGCGACGAGGAAGTTTAATTGACGCCAACAGAATTAACTATGAGCTTTCTCCCTCAACAATCGAAGGTTTTCACAGCATCTGAAATTGAGTTTCTTAACAAAGCAGCTGACTCCGTATATTTGGCGGCATAAGTAAATTAGTTGCACATTCAGTACCTACTTAAGTATTTTAATCCCTTCAGGACTACAATGTTGAATTTGCAAAATGTTGAATTCGCAAAATGTTGAATTTGCAAAATGTTGAATCCCAAAATGTTGAATTTGCGCAAAGTTGAATTTTCTGGACCCACAATGTTGAATGCCTAAAATATCGAATCGTATCAAATTATGAATCACTAGCTACTCTGCTCGCGACTTCGTTCCCGGTGTTTTTTTTCCTCGCGAGCTTACGCAAGGCTACCTCGCTGAGTTACGCTTTAGTACATGGATGTAAAACAACTTGGAAACTAAAGAGTTAATTATTAATTGAAAATTTAGAGGAAAAAAGTGGTGAATTAATTCATCAGTATACAATACATACAGAACCTTTGACGAATGACACGACTCCAGGAATCATGACCAGGGAATCATGACTCAGTTGGAGTCACCAGTTTCCAAATATCTTCAGCCGCCAAGCTCTTTTACATCTATGTACTAGGAGCGCATAACTTAGTATCACGTAATTTCCATAATAATAATAGTTATTTGTTATACAAGAGTGCAAAGTTGCTTTTTAACCGCGTGTTCAATTTTGATGACCGAGCAAGCGAAGGATTCTAAAATTGAATCACGAGCGCAGCGAGTGATTCAAAATTAGAATCCTGAGCGTTAGCGAGGGAATCAAAAGAGCACGAGGTGAAAAATCTTTGCACTCGAGTGCAACACGTAACTTTTCATTCCACCTCAGCGAGGAAATGACTAAATGCAAAAAAAAAACGTTTACAAAGTCTGAGTTTTTAACAAATTAAAAAATAGTTGTATGATATATTCGGCACCATAGAGGTAGCAGTAAATAGGTTTAATGTTTTTTTTTAATTCACAAACTTAGTGCACACGATGTTCTAAATTCAATCTACTTTATCCTCTAGAGAATAAAAACGGCTTTTCCACTCAGATATTGAAGATAAATTTACTTTATCCTCTAGAGAATAAAAACGGCTTTTCCACTCAGATATTGAAGATTAAAAATACTCTTTCCGAGATGGTGGGATGAAAAAGTATCTTCTAATGTTTGTATGTTTGTCCTCTATGCTTTCCTGGTTGCTTAACTTTCATGTAACTCAGCGAGGTAGCCTTGCGTAAGCTCACGAAGGAAAAATAACACCGGGAATGAAGTCTAGCAGTAGCTAGTGATTCATAATTTAATACGATTCGATATTGTAGGAATTCAACATTGTGGGTCCAGAAAATTCAACTTTTTGCAGATTCAACATTTTCGCATTCAACATTTTGCGAAATCAACATTTTGCAAATTCAACATTGTAGTCCTGAAGGTTTTAATCACCTACCTACTTCACATAATCTAATACGTACTTAATAGATGGTGATGCATGCATATCAATTTTATTAATTTATCTACTACAATACTCTTTTCATCCCTTCTATTCGAAAAGTGTCGTTTTATTCCTCTAGCGGGAGCAAAGTAGCTCTTTTGTCCACTAGACATTTTAGCGGGCAGTAATGAGATTTGAATTTGGAACATGAATCGTTCTTTGAAATCGAATTGTATTAAATGACTGGCTGTAAGTGATGGCTGTAGGGTGCGCGGAGGCGCGGTAACTAAAATAAAAAACAAAAGCGCGTGATTTACTTCCCTGTTCTTGTAATCGTTACGGACTTTATTGTATTTTGCAAAAAAAGTAGTTCTACACCGAGTTCTGAAAGTGATAGTGCATTAACTCCTGAAACAATAAAAATAGAAGTTAATAACGTCATACAAAACTTAATACAGTACGAAATCCCGGGAGAAATATTTTCTCATAGAAGGAGATGAAAAGTAGAGTATGTACTTCGAATCCCTCGCTACGCTCCGGATTCTATTCTAGAATCCTGCTCTTTCCTCTGGATTCAAAATAGCGCCCTCGCCGTAAAAATATTATTTTGCTCCCTTGTCATACAATCTAATACGTACGTTACAGGTTGTTCTTATTATTGGTTTAAACGGAGCATGTCGAACTAATGAACTAACACAACTTAATGTCAAAAACATTGAGAAACATTCAGATGACTTACTATTAATTAATTAAAGACACAAATACAAAGACAAAAAGAGACCGCAACTTCGTCTGTCGCAAGGAATACCTAACAATTGTTGAGAAATATCAAGCCTTACGCCCGCCTAACACTCCAATCAATCGATTTTTTCTACAATATCGCAGTGGAAAGTGTGTGAGACAGCCTATGGGTGCTAATAAAATTGGCAGTAAGTATCTCACGAGAAATAGCAACATTTCTTGAACTTCCAGAACCCCTGTTGTACACGAAGCATTGTTTCCGACGAACTTCAGCCACACTTTTGGCCGATTCAGGTGCTGATCTCCTGCCCCTTAAGCGCTATGGAGGCTGGAAGTCCAATGCGGTTGTAAAGGGATACATAGAGGATTTCATCCAAAATAAGTCTAAAATATGTAAAGGCATCGTAAGAGCTATTACACTGAAAGAACCTCAGTCAGATCCTTGGACTGGCCCTTCTAGATCAAAAATGAGCCGTTACGAAACACCTAACCATTGCCCTCTTTCGCCAACATTGACTTCAAGGGAATCCGATGAATCGGTACAACTATTCTAACTATTACTGACTTGTGTACTGTTTTTCGGTAAAGTATCCGTCTTTACCGAAAAACAGTACACAAGTCACTAACAACAACATTACAGGGCCCCAAGTCTGCTATTACAATAGTGTCAGAATGGTCTATCATTGATTTCATAATTGTTGATTTTGACAAGTTTGGTAATCTACTAATATAATAGCGTCACTATGACTTTCCAATGGTCAACCACTGACACGCCATTGAAAGATATGATATAGAATGGTAATCTCGTACAAAATGACAACTGAATGACTGACTTAGGCGGTAATCTGCTAAAATTTTGACAGTTACTTTGATCAGTGACCTACCATTACAACGTCATTGTGCAGTCATTGCTTTAATTCGACCGACCAATGATCGACCATTACGAATTTAGCAGATTACGAACTTTTTGCAAAATGACAATGGGATCGTGTTGGAATGACGAAATTATACAAATAGCCGACTTGGTCCCCAGTACCTAACAAAAATATTACACTCAACTTAAGTAACTGTAGCAACTTACTTACTTTCAATTTTTCTTATTTATACCTAAGTATTATTTGTTATAATTTAAAGATTATTCTATAATACTTACTTATCATAATGTAGTAGTTAATATACCTAAACTGAAATAAAAGTATCTTGTGATTGTAAATGTTTTTTTTTTGCATTTAGTCATTTCCTCGCTGTGGTGGGATGAAAAGTTACGTGTTGCACTCGAGTGCAAAGATTTTTTACCTCGTGCTTTTTTGATTCCCTCGCTAATGCTCAGGATTCTAATTTATGAATCACTCGCTGCACTCGTGATTCAATTTTAGAATCCTTCGCTTGCTCGGTCATCAAAATTGAGCACGCGGTTAAAAAGTAACTTGGCACTCTTGTATAACAAATACTTAACTATAGCTGCACACCAAATACACACTATAGCTGCACACCAAATACACTTAGCCATTTCATTCCAGCATTCATTCACACTGCGATAATTCATGTCTCCAATATCTATAATTTTATCTGCCATTCGTTCTTTGAATTTCTTCGCACAATCAATCTTCTCTCTAATATATGCCTTTTAATTTTTGGGGGCAGACGCTCTTTGTGTTTTGAGCATTGTACTTTTAAAACTTCCATCAAAACCAGGTGTCTGTGTTCTAAGATCAAATCTCCTGGTAACACTTTGCAATCTCGCACTTAGGTACTTAATGTTACGGCGTCTGACAAGTAAGTAGTCAATCTGTCAAGTACTAAAATGCATCAGATACCCAAATTGAATGAAGTTGATTATGTGCCTTCTTAAAACAAACGACATTCGTTTCTCGTCTTGAGTGGCGGGTCGTCTAGCTACTTGAAGCATCAAAGCATCTCCTAACAGAGATACTAAGTCGGACCCGTGGACAGCTCCTGTCGAAATAAAACAAGTTCCTGTACCTATTATGAAAATATCAAATAAATAAATGGTTTAAGTAACTAAAGTAGCGCAAGATATATGCAGTAGGTAGGAAAGCTCACTCTTCTTACGCATTCTGTCCATCAAAATAATTATAATATACTCCATTTATAAGCATTAGAAAAAAGAGGCTCATAGGAGCAGGAATGCAAAACATTTTATTTCAAAGATTAAAACAATTAAGTTTAAAACAATTTTAATTCAAAAGTCAAAGTCAAATCATTTATTTCAATTAGACCATTAAAAAGGCACTTTTGAACGTCATAATAAAAAAATACAAAAGTTGATTCTAGTTGCCCATTCCAAAAGGTAGTTTCGTATGGAGAAGTATGGGCAAGAAACTCCATACTTACTCTTTTAAAAATAAATGTGTGCAATATTTTGCATTTACAGTTTACAGTTATATAAGGTGCTATAAAAATATCTGCCACGGCTTTAATGGGAGGTAGTATTGTGTTTAAAGATTACAATAGTGAAGAATTTTCGTACCCCAGAATAGTTAATTTAATTTGAGAAAATAAAGTAGTTTAATAAACATTGACTTTACTCTGCATAACGCGTTTCACAAATTACGCGCGATGTGTCGCTTCGTCAATGAAAACAACTGCTATCTCTTTGTATCTGTTCTGTGAATGAAAACTGAAATCAGCTGATTAGTTCGTCACTATCTAACCTACTAGGTACACAATAATACGCAGGGAAAAAAGTGTTTTAAAAGTGCAATTACTTACCAGCTACCGCATTCTTCCAAAAATCTGACGTAGGTAAATAAGATGATAAACTTCCCATCACACTTAAAACAGGCTTTGGACTGACAAGTTAGTGTAAGAATCGCAATTTTTTTTCTTATTATTTTTAAACAGTAGGTGCTTAGATTAATACTTAGGTATCAAATAACGATAAATTACAGTAACTTGGCGTTGCCTTCGCCTTCGCGTTGCACACAAATGTAGGCACGCTTACGTACATGTCTCTTCACTTTATTTAATGTGTCCGTTTCACTTTTTACTTGCCTAAATGCGCGTTTGATGCGCCTTTTTAGTTCTTCCACACTTCTAATAATGTATGATGACTCACTCGCACACCAAACCTTTGCTGGTATAAGTTTACTGCATGCGCAGTTATGGAGTTACACTCGCGGTAGCACAACACCATTTCAAGATATGCTTGATTGGAATACCGTCGTCTGGGAGGCATTTTTAAAGGAAGCGCGAGTGATTATCCCGTCGCTAACCGCTAATTAAAACTAACTTCCGAGCGGGCGGGGGGCGACCGGGCGACTGGCGAGCGGGCGGTCGGCTGGCGCGTGCGACGAACGGGGTAGTGCGGGTCAGGGTGGGGGCGTAATGATAAGAATGGCAACAGTGTATGAACGGCGCCGGCGTTTTGCGAAACGATTGAATTGTACCTATTCGGTGCGGTGTGGCAACAGCAAGTCTACGTGATGGTTTTATGCGAATAAATCAATTCAAATTTATACGTACAATTTTTTGTATGAAAAAAAATATGACAAATTATCAATAATTTATCTTTACTATTGTAATCTATAAACACAATACTGTCTCCCATTGCAGCCGTGGCAAATATTTTTATAGCACCTTATATAACTATACGTGAATACGATGGACCTTGCATAAAAACACTATATTGAAGTAAGTACAAAGTATTACAAGATAAAGAATGACAGCTAAGTTGTATGACATAGATACATAGTGTTCACATATTATTATTTACAATTATTGTAAAAGTAGACAACCACTCCATACATTTCAACAAACTATGAACCTATGAACAAGTGCAAGACCCAAAACCCAAAGCAAGAATTAAATATAATGTATATACTAAGTATAAATTAAGTAGTTTTAATAAGCAATCAGTTTGATTTTGTCTAGACTGTAGATTGTCCTATGGAGCCCGGACCAGCATGTTTCCAAGCATTCTTATCATGGATATAATCCTCTAAACTGTAATATGCTTGTTTACAGAGTGTACTTTTAATATATGTTTTAAATTTTCTTTCATTTAGTTGCAATATATCACTAGGAATTTTGTTATAACACTTAACACAGAACCATAAAATATTTATGAACGTACATAATATTTTCATAGATAAATTGGCAAGGCACTGTCATTATATTAATATTTTTAAATAGTTCCCTAAGAGAATCGCGGCGACGTAGATTATAAATGGCTCTAACAGCTCTTTTTTGTGAGATAAAAATGGATTCAATGTCGGCAGCTGACCCCACAGTAAAATACCATACGACATAATGCTGTGAAAGTAGCTAAAGTAGACCATACGCGCAGTTTCTACATCTGTCAACTGTCTTATCTTTCTAACAGCATAAGCCGCGGAGCTTAGTCGCCCCGCATTATATGTAATGTGAGGTCCCCATTGTAATTTCTCGTCTAGCGTGATTCCTAGGAAAACCGTTTGACTATTAAATTCCAGTTTGTCTCCATTTTAAACTTATTTTAACATAATTTTGATAAATAGATCTAAGATAGTACTAAATATGGGCGTATAATTATTATAAACAGAATATAAGTATATAACTATTGCATGCTATATATTGGCCAAATGTATGTTACTGAATATTTTATATAAGAACTCCATGTACCTACCATGTTTGATGCAATAAATGAATGAATTGAATTTGTCTTTTAACAATGATATTCTAATAAACAGATATGTTATACACTCACAAAACAAACGAAAAAAGTGTTCCGCGCAGCAGCGGCTGCACACATTTACACTTTTCGTTCATTTTACAATTCACTACAAGTCAAAATGTTGAAAAGGGATGGCTTGAAAAAACCAACAAGAAAAAAAGAGACAGTTAGTGTTGTCAATTGCGCGTGAATGTAAACGGGCATTATCCTGGCCACCAATCACTGCGTCTTGGCATCACAGACTAGCAAAATTTAACGAGACAGAAGGTACAAACCGCGAGTACATTTATACACGCGGTTTGTACCTATAACAACTAATAAACAGGACTAAATGTTAATAGAATATATAATTAAATAATATACAGAGTAGAAAATATTTATTTTGTAATAAAATTAATTTCTTTGTTTACGAACAAATGCGATCCATTCTTGAAGCCAGATCTCATTGGATAACCTTAACGAAGAAAGGATAATAAATATCTGTTGTCATATTGTTTAATTTCTAATTAGGTATATAAATGATTGAATAAAACAAAATGATTAAATATTACAAGGTGTTCGAGCTCAACGCCTGCTCGGTTACAATGAGCACATCAACGGTGCATGTTATTAGTCTTAAGTTATCTATTAGGTCCTATGTACTAATTAGCATGTCATGTTCATTCACTTGCCTACCATTGTTGAATCGACAATACACAAGATTGACTAGAAGCAGCTTTTTGGAGTTACCTTGAAGAGTCCCTTAAAATCCCGAACATTTTGGTCCATATCGAGCCGGATTAAGTAAAAATCAGTGGATTAAGTGGATTAAATAAATCATTATCGTGGAGTTTGCCGTGGAGGTTATAAACCGGCAACGTGATTTCGGACAAAGGAATTTAAGCTCATTTACGGTGTTAAGTATATTTAACGTTAAATATCATCACCTAACACTCGTTCAGGTAGTATTTAAGGATTTTAAAACTAAAAAGGTTGATAACACTCGATTCCCAGTATGTCTGAAGAAAAAGAACTAGTTAAAAAGCGAGGAAGCTACAAGGGACGTTTAACTGCATTTATTAATTTCCTTGATGCATGGAGTGACAAGGAGTTTACTAGTTGTGAGGTCAAGGAATTGCAGTTACGGATGGGAAAAATCGAGGCTTTGTACGAGCAATACGATGAGGTACAATTGCGATTAGAATGTCTGGTAGAAGATGTCAAAGCTCAATTTTCTGAGCGTGTTGAGTTCGAGTCACAGTACTACAAAGCACTGTCTAGGTCACAGGAGTTGTTAAGTAAGTACAATAATGATAATGAGTCGATGACTAGCGACAAATGTACTCGTATCAGTCTACGTAAGCCAGTTAAGTTGCCCACGATACAGCTACCTAAGTTTAATGGGAGTTATAGCAATTGGTTGGAGTTTCGTGACACTTTTACTAGCCTCATTCACAGCAATGACGAAATTGATCAAATAAACAAATTCCATTATTTGCGAGCCTCTCTGGAGGGATCTGCTGCTGTTGTAATTCAAGCATTCGAGTTTTCTGCAAGCAATTACGATATAGCTTGGAAGCTTGTTTGTGATCGTTTCGATAATAAACGGTTATTAGTACAAAATCATGTGTCATCCTTGTTTAACTTAAATTCTATTGGAAAGGAGTCCTGTGTTGCGTTGAAAGGTTTGATTGACCAACTTAATAAAAATCTCCGTGCGCTGGAATCATTAGGTGAACCCATCAAGTATTGGGACACTTTATTAATTTACATTGTGACTAGGAAACTAGATCAGGTAACTTATCGTGAATGGGAACAGCATAAAGGTCATATAGATAAAGATAGCACGATAACATTTGATGCATTCATTCAATTCATTCGCACCCGCGCTGAATTGTTAGAAACATTGGAAATGACACGAAATAGCAATAATTCTATTCCCGCTAGGCCTAATTTAAATTCTAATAAAGTAAAATCTATGGTTGTATCACGCGGTTCTGATAATTCCGACACACAAATAAATAGGTTATGCCCGCACTGTAATGCTGATCACGTTTTAAGTAGTTGTTCACAATTTCTTTCGTTAAGTGTAGAAGCTCGACTCAAATTAATACCCAACTTTAAAGTGTGTTATAACTGTTTTCGTGCAGGTCACTTTGCCAACCGATGCAAAAAGCCGGGATGCAAGATATGTAAACGCCGTCATAACATATTAATACATTCATCGGAGAACAAAGGTATTGCAAATTCTGTAAATAATGACAGCTCGACTCATTTCGTACCAACGTCATCACCCACTGACGCCGTGGCTAACACTAATGCGTGTGCAAATAATTTAACTTTATCTGCGGATCTTAGTTCGTCTTGTGGTGAGCGTAAACAACGCGGCGTGTTATTGTCCACCGCTCTTATCAAGTTATGTGATCAGGATGATCGTGAGCATATAGTGCGAGCCATGCTTGATAGCGGTAGCACATCGTGTTTTATGACGGAACGATTATGTACACGGCTTAATTTAAATACTAGTCAGGTAAATGGTTCGGTCTATGGCATTAATAACGTGAGTTCTCGCGTAGGCAAAACATGTCATGTCAAAATGACGTCATTATATAATAATTATACTGCCGAATTTAATTGTTTCGTTTTGCCATTGTTAACGACTGTTGTGCCCTGTCGTGAAGTCGACATTTTAGATCTAAACATTCCAGATAATATCTGTTTAGCTGACCCCACGTTTTACAAGCCTTCAGAAGTAGATTTCCTAATAGGTGCTGATCTCTTCTGGGACTTGGTTGGTTCTCAGAGGATAAGATTAGGTGAGGGTAAGCCCGTGTTATGTGAAACGTTGTTAGGCTGGATTGTTTCTGGTCCTGTTACCTTTAATAATAAAGTAATATCGAACGATATTTTATGTAATTTTACTCAAACTGATTCCACCAATAACTGTGATTTAAATAAAATTCACACCGATTTAGTTAAGTTTTGGAATCTTGAAGAGATTACCTCAAAATCCTCACATTATTTACCTGAGGAGAAATTATGTGAGGAGCATTTTCTCAAGAACACGACACGATTAAAGGATGGTCATTTTTGTGTTCGTATTCCTTTAAAGCAAAATCCATCTATTTTAGGAGAATCTTTCCAAAGGGCTACTAAGTGTCTATATTCTCTTGAACGCAGACTGAAGTCCAAGCCTGATTTCGGTAAGTTATACCACGACTTCATGTCTGAATACGAGACTTTGGGACATATGACCGAAACAATAGAAAGTGACAGGGCAAATGGATATTTCATACCACACCACGGGGTACTGCGTGAATGTAGCACTACCACCAAGCTTCGTGTAGTTTTTAATGCAAGTTGTGCTACGACTTCAGGAGTGTCCCTTAATGATGTGCAGATGGTGGGTCCTACAGTGCAAGACGATCTTATATCTATACTTCTTCGGTTTCGACAACACAAGTTCGTCTTGTCAGCTGATGTTGCGAAAATGTATAGATGTATATACGTCCACCCATCCGATAGGTACCTACAACAGGTTCTGTGGCGAGATAATGAGTGCGATCCTGTCAAGGTTTATAAATTAAATACCGTCACATATGGCACGGCTAGTGCACCTTTTCTTGCCACGCGTTGCCTAAAGCAATTAGGTATAGATTATCAGAACAATGGCACTCATACACGTTCGCATTCTGTAGGTGAGTCATCCTCAGGTAGCAGAGACAGGATTGCTGACGTTATCAAGCACGACTTCTACGTGGATGACCTTTTGACTGGAGCTGATGATTTAAATGAGGTTATGTTTATTCGCACAGAGGTCACTAGCACACTAGCATCTGCTTGCATGCCACTTAGAAAGTGGAGATCCAACGTCCCTGAATTAGTCACCGGAGATTCTCATTTGTCATTAGATTTAGATAAGGGTTCTAATGAACCCAGTAAGTTGTTAGGGCTTGACTGGTATTCTGATTCAGATGAATTTGGGTTTTCAAGTTCCACGTTACCTTATAAGGATGCCGTGACAAAGCGTGATATCCTTTCTGTCATTGCACGCATTTTTGACCCCCTCGGGCTTTTATCTCCTAGTGTAGTCACAATGAAAATGTTTTTACAACGTATGTGGTTAGACAAACTGTCATGGGATGACCCACTATCGCCGGCACTTAATGCTACTTGGAATGTTATTGTTAGGGCATTGCCGCTTATAAATAATTTTCGTGTTCCACGACTTGTTCTATGTGACGCATATACTACATTGGAACTACATGTGTTCACAGACGCATCTGAGCGTGCGTATGGCGCGTGCGCTTATGTACGTAGTGCCGATGATCGGGGTGAATGCATGGTTCGTTTGTTAGCCGCTAAAAGTCGGGTGGCGCCACTTAAGCCGACCACTATTCCTAGACTGGAATTGTGTGGCGCCGTTGTAGGAGCTCGTTTATGCGAGAAGATTGTGGGCTCACTGCGACTAAAGTTCAGTCACATTTATTGCTGGACTGACTCCACCGTTGTGTTGGGGTGGTTGCAGATGTTGCCTTCTAAGCTTCAGCCGTTTGTGCGTAATCGCGTTGCTGAAGTTTTAGATAAGGCGGGGCACTGTACTTGGCGACACATCCCAACCGACAAGAACCCTGCAGACCTACTATCTCGTGGCGTGGATATTAGTGTTCTGCAATCTTTGGACTTGTGGTGGAGTGGTCCCAGTTTTTTGAGCCAAGTTCAGTCTCATTGGCCTTCTCGTCATAAATCGCTCGAGTCAGACAAGTTGCCAGAAACCCGACCTCTTGTGATGAGCGCCGCATTTAATAATAATAGTTTATGTGATGCAATAATAGATTTTAATCGATTTTCCAGTTATTTAAGGCTTATTCGTACTGTAGCAACTGCTTTAAGGTTTATTAATCTGTGTAAAAAAATCTGTCCTAAAAGTAAATTTCTATCACAAACAGAATTACAGAATGCATTAAATGTTAGTATTATCACAAGCCAAATTGAATCGTTTCCTGAGTATAAATTACTGTTAAACAATCAGAAATTGCCTTTTAAAAGCGCCCTTATAAAATTCAACGTATTCTTAGATGATAATAAAATAATGCGCGTTGGAGGACGTTTAGCTAATTCGAGTTTTTCTTTTGATAAAAAGCACCCTATTCTTTTACAGTCCACTCACAAATTTACGAAGTTACTATTTGAATATGAACATGTTAAGTTGATGCATGCAGGTCCGCAGCTATTGCTGGCGTCAATCAGGGATTCATACTGGCCCATAGGCGGACGACGCCTAGCAAAGAGTTGTTATCGTAGTTGCGTGCGTTGTTGTCGCATGTCGGGTAGAACTGTTTCTCCTTTGATGGGTAATTTGCCGCAGCAGCGTCTCCTTCCAGGCGGTTATCCTTTTGAAAGCACTGGTGTGGACTATGCTGGTCCCATCATGGCTGCTAGTAGGCAAGGTCGCGGATGTAGGCTAGTAAAAGTGTATATTGCTATATTTGTGTGTTTCACCACCAAGGCTATCCACTTGGAGCTGGTGAGTGACTTAACTAGCAGTAAGTATTTACTGGCTTTATTTAGATTTATCTCGCGACGGGGAAAACCCAATGACATCTACTCCGACAACGGTACCTCTTTCGTTGGTGCCTGTAACGAACTTTCGAAGTTCCTTAAATCTAATTGCAATTCCTTGAGTGAACAATTGGCTAATGACGGAATTAAATGCCATTTTATCCCCGCGTATACTCCTCATTTTGGCGGACTCTGGGAAGCGGGTGTTAGGTCAACTAAATATCATCTCAAAAGAGTGTTGGGAAATTGTCACCTAACTTTTGAAGAACTTAACACCACGTTAATCCAGATTGAAGCAATTTTAAATTCACGTCCACTGACACCACTATCATCTGATCCAGCGGACTACACCCCACTGACTCCGGGTCATTTTCTTGTTGGCCGGCCATTAACGTCACCTCCTCAGCAAAATCTGCAGGACTACTCCACTTCTTCATTGACTCGTTTCCAACGGATTGAGCAGCTACGACAGCATTTTTGGGCTCGTTGGAGCAAGGAGTTTGTGTCTGAGCTGCAACAAAGGACCAAGTGGACTACGTGCAAAGCCACGCTCAAGTTGGGTTCCTTGGTCGTTGTAAAGGAGGACCATCTTCCCCCTCTTAAATGGAGACTAGGAAGAATCATTGCCGTCCATCCAGGGTCAGATGGAATTGTTCGTGTGGCCGACATAAAAACATCCACTGGTGTCATTAGAAGAGCCTTCAACAGGATCTGCCCACTGCCCGTTGATTCTTCGGCTGGTTGAAAGCACCGCAGCTGCTTCCAACGTCCGGGGGCATGTTCGAGCTCAACGCCTGCTCGGTTACAATGAGCACATCAACGGTGCATGTTATTAGTCTTAAGTTATCTATTAGGTCCTATGTACTAATTAGCATGTCATGTTCATTCACTTGCCTACCATTGTTGAATCGACAATACACAAGATTGACTAGAAGCAGCTTTTTGGAGTTACCTTGAAGAGTCCCTTAAAATCCCGAACACAAGGTTAGAAAAAAGAAAAACAGAACTGTGGGTAAACAATGACTTTACTGCCTACGATATAAAAATAAATAAAATAAATAAATAAATATCTTGGGACAACTCACACACGGTCATCTGGTCCCAAGCTAAGCAGAGCTTGTGTTATGGTAACCAGACAACTGATATACATACTTATATAATTTATAAATACATACATATTATAGATAAACACCCAGACACAGAACAAACAATCATGCTCATCACACAAAGTTTGTCCTGGGTGGGAATCGAACCCACGACCTCCGGCTTAGCAGTCAGGGTCAGTGACCACTAGACCAACAGGCATCGCATCTGTACTTTTATTATATGTCCGGAGTGAACGCGTCCTTGTCTTACTCACGTGAAACAATGTACTTCCATTTCTTTCTTTTTTCTAACCTCCAAATATAAGAATATTAGGAAAATAATTGAAATATATAAACAAATCGATGTATATTGCGTAGTTACATGTGGTATGAGATCCCTTGTGCTTTATTAAATTGGGTATCATAATTGGTACACTTTCTAAATACACAAAATAGCATTTTTTTTATTTTTTTAGCTGCTTTAACAAAGCGTACCATTCGTCGCCATGCGTGACGCAGACTAAAGGCAATACGTCCTAATTAGGACGTTTTTGAATCTTCAAAATTGGGCGCTCATAACATATCTGTTTAATATAATATCATTGTCTTTTAAAGATTAGGTAACATTTTAAGATAGAATTACAGTGAAACGAACAACGTTCCGGGTATTGTTCATCCCTGCTTGTGTTAGGTTTTTAGCATTGACACTATCATTTTAAATTGGAATTAAATTATAAGTACAAATAAATGAAAGCCACATCATTTTAAAAGATAAATTATTAGAATAGTAACAAATACGCGTGACAGCTACTGTAAAAATAGATTATACTTATCTAATAAATTCGGTGTCTATCGTAACTTTAGCATGTTTGTACTTTTGTTACAAAGTGTGCATTAAAAAGAACCTTTTTTTACTTCTGTCTAATGCTATTGTAAATGGAGTATAGGTATTGAGAAAATTAATAAAGAATAGGTATCTAAAGAATCAAGGTGGCCAAGGCAGTCCAGAGGTCTGCTCAGGATCTGGTTACTACAACAGCTGTTGCTAAACAAAATAATGTCCGTATACCTACATACTGGATATGACATAGTCGGTAACGACGAACTAAGGAGACGATGGCGGTTTGGTTTGATCTTCAGTATTTTTTAAATTAAAGCCCCCGTCATCCCCGTTATCGCCTTCGAAGCTCCTGCAGTTCTGCACTATAGGTATTTCTTAGCTAACTAACGTTTTTAATAGATAAAGATTAATAGGTATATTATTTAATATTATAGGTTAGTTAGATAAGGCACATATATACTTTTTCTCTTTCTTTTCTCACACACTATTGTCTACGTTTCTTTTTCATTTCTCCTTTTGCAGGTCTGCTGGCAGAAATTTCTTAAGAAATAAGCAGTACCTTTGTACTCATATTTTATAATGTTTTTTTTCCTGTGTTGTCTACTGTGTGTACATAAATAGTAAAATAAAAAAAAAAAAAAAAAAAAATAGGTACTGCATAGGTAAAAAGCTCTTCGTAAGTAAGCACATGTATCTACTGTCGTAAATGTTTCATGATTGTCCTGTAATGTAATCTTCGGTTCAACATCTACTTACTAACCCACACACTATGTGATGCCTTGAAATTAACCCTATTAAAATTAAAGTACAACTTTAATTTTAATAGGGTAGGTACCAATACGACTATGAATGGTAAATTTTGAGCTAAGTATACCACTGGATTAATACTTATTTTTTATCAAATCCTTTTAATAAGTTCCTTTATTGAAATAGGTAGGTACCTAATTAAAACTTTTTTCCAGGATGAAACTCATTCGCAAAATAAATAAATTGTTTTGGGCTTTGTCCTAAAATACACGTGCGTGTTATTTAAAATTCAAAATCTTACGTTGCATAGATCTTGAGCAAAACCCCTTTAGCTTTGTTACAAGACGAACAGAAAGTGATTAGGAGTCCGCTTTTTCATTTTGAGGCAAGGAACCATAAAAATCTTTCATTTTTATTTGTTTTCATAAAGTTTAGAGTTAATGAAGTACCTATCTACAGTATCTACTATACAAAACTACACTCTGTCCACTGGTTTAATCGTTTTTTGACAGCTGCAACTAGTGAACAATATTTATGTTTTTTGTAAAAACTGATACGCATACCTATATTATAATGTCTGTAAGAGGTCAAGAATAAGATAACCCAACAAGATTAGGCAGTTTATATATTTATTTTATAACACATTTTAAAGTTAACTTAAGGTAATCGGGAATAATTACATTATAAGGCAGCTGTCAAAAAACCAATAACCCAATGGACAGGGTATAGTTGATCTACTATGGGCAAATTTTATCCAACTTATTTATGTACCTAGTTATCTTTTTATCTGTAGAATAAAATTGACGTTGACAGGTTTTGTAAGGAAAAGCCGTAAAAAAAGTAATAAAAGTATGTAGGTATTAGGTTAAGACTTCGAGTTTAATGAAATTCGCCCAGAGTTAATAATAACTGCAGTTGCAAAAAAATTAAATATTGCACTATAAAATTTTTTTGAATACGACTTGCAGGGATCTCTATTCGGATAGAGATCCCTGGAAGTCCTGTAACACAGGATTCTCTTAGGTGGATTATAAACCTGTAAAATTGTACTGCCGTCCCTCTAAGTCAACTCCTGCTGGTTGTGCGTATCTGTAGACATACAAGCGGGCCACTGTCCTAGCCAAACGGGCTGCTAACAACGCAATTCCCGCGTTCCATTTTGCAGACGATTCCACTCGACCAAGAGATTCGATATTACCGAGAATCTCTTTTACATTTCTTGTTTTGTCTTTCCAACAATATTCCCAACGTACTGCTTCCGTCAGCTGTAAAATCATGTTGCAATTAAGGCAAAGGTAATTTTATTCTACTTAATTCTTCATTTCATTCTAATATTCATCTGTTGGTAAAATCAACATAAAAATGGAGAAGAATGAACCCATTATTGAGAAGCATTTTCTTACCTTTATTAATGCAAAAGTATAGTGATCATGTTTACTTAATTAAATTCGAAAAATAGCAACCATTAAAAATTTATGCTGCTATGATCGTCTGCGAGGAAGAGGATGCGATTGGCCTTTTTGTATGCATTAACACACGTTTAGTTTTGACAACGACTTTAACTAAGATTTGATGCTTCAGTCACGGTCGTCTCCGTACCAGGGAAATTCTCAACGGTTAATATCTAGCAATTAAGTGGAGTTGTTTATTTTTTGTTTTAATTATATTTTCTCGGTCCGTCTATCGTGAAAGCAAGCATGATTAATATTTTTTTTGTAGATATCATTTAACGCAATGTTCGAAATCGAAAACTAACGAGTGAGTGAGAACGCGCTAACATCGCTCGAAAATTAGCGCGTGGAAAACTGTTATAGACTTCACATAACTTGTTCCAGGAAATACAAGTTTTTTAAAAAGTCTAACATGTTTTTGGTAAAAAAAATGTAATTTAAAATCTCCATTATATGTGCAAGGTCTACATGGCGATGTTTTCTTTCCATTTTTAATGTATGATGAACGGTCAAAATTCTGATATATATTTTCGGAATTCGTCTTTACTGGACTCATTTCTTCAATAAGGTCTTTTTTTATTATGACGGGTGGCCGCTTATGAGTGTTATGGTAGTAGATAGTGGTAACCAGTAATAAATTTTTTTTGGTTGGCAACACTGATGTTATTGATAGTGTCATGTTGTTTTTAATTAGGTAGGTAATATGTTTTGGTTGAGTGGGGCTTTTAAAATAGACTAAAAAGTTCTTAAACACTGAGACAAATGGTCTACATACAAACTGCCATTTGTTTGTTACCATTGGTAAAGTTTCCGATTGGTCCAAAGAAAATAGTCGAAGACTTTTGGATATGACCTTATAAATCACGTGCTCCGATGCGTATAATTTGCCTTGTTTCATTATTTCTTCGTATTTCACACCTGGAATAATATAAATCAAAACTCCTTAGATCTACATACATATACTGGATTTTGATTTTGATGCAGTTACCGTTACAGAGCTACAGGAAAACGTTCATAACAGAGAGAGAGCTCTTATAGGTAAATGATTGCTAATTAGCAATCACTCAAAAGAGCTCTCTCTTATGAACGTCAGTTATCTCTCTCTCTCTCTAAAATTTGTTAGGCTCCTTTACAAAATTTTGGGAATGGTACAGAGAGAAAGTTGTGAATTGTCACGTTTTATTTTTATACTTAATGCCAATCCATGGAGTTTCGTATAAATAAAATTAAATTTCGTATATATAAAAATAGCTTAAAATACTCTTCTGAATCAACTGAAGTTAGACTAGTAAAACCCTAAATATAACTTACAACTTTTTCCATACATTTTGAAAGAAATTATTCGTTAAAATAATTCTTCTAATACCTACTTAATATTAATGATTAATACTTAGATTAATATGAATGCAGTAAAATTAAATTAAAAAAGTAGTTTGAATTGTAATTTTTCTTATTTTACTTTTATTAGAAAAAGATTAAATCATATTTTACAGGGCTAGATTAATTTTAAAAGGAAATAAATAATTAAAAACATACCGTTGTAATTTAAAGCTTCAAGGTCGTTAGCTCCTAGAATAATGTCAACTGGCGTAGTAGAAGATTGCGTTGCAGTTGATAGAGCTACCGGTAACGAAGTTGGTAAGAACTGTTCAGATTCGGGTAAAAAAACATCAGATATTGGTTGCATAGCCTCATTCCAGGTGCCGTTCTGCGAAAATAGGCTTAATTACAGTCCAAACTATCAAGATTTAAACGTTTCGACAATACATTTTACATTAACTTGTGTATTACCGAATATAACGACATGATATCCGACAAAGGGCGTTCGCGCATACAATGTAGAATTTCGTGATCTGTGTCACTGTTACAACCGAGCGAACTTGCAATTTCACGAGATATTCGTTCAACTTCAGTGGCATCAACAACCTGTTGTTCATCTATTGCTTTCCAAATACCAAAAGGTGACATTATAAGTGCCCTTTGAAATAAACCTGTCGATGAAAACGTTATACCTAAGTGAAAGCTGTCTGTAACAAATAGTATAATTTGGAACTAAGATAAATGGCGACAGTAAATTACCGATAGATCGAGGTGATGTAATATGATGCAGCACACTGTCAGCACCAGCGGAATGACCAAGCAACGTAATTGCAGTAGGATCCCCACCAAATGCGGCAATATTGTCACGTACCCACAACAGTGCCAAGTACTGATCCAACAGGGCAAGATTACCGCGTGCCGATATAGAACGTAGTGTGAAGAAAGCGAGCAAGTGTAAGCGATACATTACTGTGACTACCACTACTCCTTCAGCCGCTAATTCTTGGCAAGGCAGAGACACACCACCCCTTATCCAGGATTCGCTGTATAATATAACAACCACTGATACTGTTTTACCATCGGAACGCTACCTGAAACAACGTAATAAATCGGTAGGCTTGGCAATATTTTAAATAATACTAGATTTGTTGTGTGTGTAAGAAGAATTCAATTCTTCTTACTTAGTACTTACCTACTCTTAGTTAATAACTAAATCTTAAACCAGACAACCGAAGAACCGAGCTTTTGGAAGCCTGTGTGATAGTTTGCCGATAGTAACAACTGATGTACTATTTGATTCGCAGTGATGTGACCCTGGCTGGGTATCAGGTGCTGTTGGGTCACCGGTTTATAGTCTTCCAATAGTAGCCTAGGCTTTTTTGGTGTTGTGGGTCATGTTGGTATTGGTAACTTATAGGAAGGTAATCAATTTTTGTGTTCGATTAACACCAACCATTGACCGAAAAACGGTTGACAAGAGATTGCCCACAAGTGGTATACCTGTCTTGCTGTGGTGACATTGAAAATTTATACGAAGTCCATTTGAGTTATTGATGCTACACATTTGTTAGATCTTAAATTCATCCATATTATTGGTAATATACACGCTGCTTTTTAATTGGCTAGGGAGCTGCCACGATAGTGATCTTTATACCAAATACTACCTAAATCTGTAATTTTATATCACTGAACCTTTGCAATAGTTATTATTTATAGGAACGAATTTTTTGAACTGTTATTTAAACATTCGAGAGGTAATTATGATCAGTTGAAAAAATAATGGACAGTTATTTTTTTTTATCGGCGGTTGGTGCGACAGTAGAACATAGACAGTAATAAAAACAATTGGCCGGTTATTTCGTCTTACTATGTCAGTACTAAAAATACGTAAGAAGACTAATTTATTAGTCTTCTTACGTATTTTTAGTAAAGTAAATAAATGGCCAGTAAAAATTATGGAATGGGGCATCGGCGGTTAGATAAATCGAAGTGACTAGTCGTCCGCTAAACGGATGAATAAAATTAATTTGTCGTCCGATAATCGGAATATTACGTTATAATTCATTATACTTCGTATATTAGGTAATCCTGTTAGGGGGGATCAGACTAGGTTAGGTTAGGTTTTAGAACTGTGACCCTCTACGAACCAAATCGCTTATTAATTAATAAATTATTTTATTTTAAAAAAAGCGTGTGGAAAACAATAAGTGCGGGATGCGTCCATAGTTCTACCTTTTCAGAAGCCAAAAATGACTGCCTTGTTCGCAGTGTGCGCCGAAGCATTGTCATGGCCATGGTGCAATAGGATGAGACTTCTTAGTCGTTTTTCCCTAACATTTTCAAAGACACTGGGCAAACAAATGGTGGTGTACTAGTTACTCAGTATTAACTGTATTTTGTACTTAAAGTGGGATCGTGCAGAAAAGGCCCGTCCGGGAGAAACAAAAATTGCAACTTCTATTTTGCCCAGTTTCTCGCCTGCCTCAATTTTGTTGGTTTGCTGGCACGTTCGAACACCCATAAAGAAGACTGTTGCTTTCTTTATATAGATCCTTCTTTATTTTCTTTACGATATAGTTATCTATGTTTCACCTCCTGTTACAATGACAGCATTTGAACGTCCATGATCTATGATCAAAGTCAAAGCATTTATTTCAATTAAACCATTTACAGGCACTCAGGGATCGCACTTTAACAACATTTTTTACACCAATCAACACGAGTCCGTTTTTGTTCCGGGGTGAGTCTATCCAGAGGAATCCAGTGGCAACAAAGTTCCAACCAACTTTTAAATGTTGATGTAAGATTTTCAGTTTTCATTAATTAAGTAGTTAACTGACAATAGCCACATTATCCTCAGTGATCACAGTTGAGAGCCGAATTTCATCACGGAGAGAAACACGGACACGATCAAATTCTGCGTACCTACCAACGTCTTACGGTACTCAAATGAGGTGCTTCCCTCCCAAAAGTATTTTGAAGACGAGCAGTGCAGTCTTGCGGAGTCAGTGAACTTTTAAAATCATAAAAATCATCGGACTACAATCTTTTCGCGCTTATTCCATTTTTTGCTACGGACGACAAACTTCAACATGCGATTAAAAACAAACGCGCTATTTCCCGCCATTTTTTAAAATCAATAATTGAGTTTCCTATTTTTTTAAAATACTAGCTGACCCGACAGACGTTGTCCTGTCCCTATCTACCTAATTACCTGCCTATTTACCTACCCTACACCTCTACACCTACCCTACACCTACCCTTCAATGTTTTGGATTGTGTGTTCTTCAGGGGAATAAAGCTCTTCCTGGTTCCTGAACTACCCCTTGTCTGTTTCGATATTTTCTTTGAATAAATATCGAAACAGACGAGGGGTAGTTCGTGGTTCATTTCCATCGAATAAATATCGAAACAGACGAGGGGTAGTTCGTGGTTCATTTCCATCTCCTTCTTATTTGAGGTATAAGCTGATCTTGTATTTATGATTATTCTTCAGGGAAAATAAAGCGACTTGTCCTGGTGTACAGATTATCCAATGTTTTGGATTGTGTGTTTTTCAGGGAAATTATGCTCTTCCTGGTTATTGTGGTTTGTATTTGTGATTATTCTTCAGGGAAAATAAAGCGACTTATCCTGGTGTACAGATTATTATTTCTTAAAGTGATACTAATTACAATGGAAAGTTTGACTGTAGGAAAACCGTTATGAATTTAAACAGGAGCCAGTTAAAGTATAATGCAACGACACGAAGCTAATACGGCTACCCTACGCCTACCCTACATCTACCCTACAAAAGTTTCTTTTTTTAATTTTTCTTACCATAAGAACCATCCTCGTACTTCACAACCGTGATTACCCTAATGACGGGAAGCCATGCTGACATGGTTTCATGGTTTCCGCGAGAAACGATATATAGATAAACAACAACCAGACACAAGGCAAACACAAGTGCTCATCACACAAATGTTTATCCTGGGCGTGAAAAGGAATATTATAAAAAAATAATTATCCAATTTGGTCCAGCCGTTCACGCTTGATGCCGTGACCAAGGGAAATAGCAATTCATTTTTATATAGGTATATAGATTACATTCTATATTCAAATATTATGAGCGGCCAGGAGCGCAAAACTTTCAGTGTGCCCTATGTATAAATAACACACTCAGTACTCATAGTTTATTTTGATTGGAGCAAGAGATTTTCGACACCGAGCAAGTACACGAAATTCTTAAGAGGATTGTGAGGCTGTAAATTACAAATAGCGAATACGTTTTACCCCCCGTAAACATAGTCCAATTTTCATAATTTTTGGAAATGGTTTTGATACTTATAATGAAAAACTAAGTCTGTAAGTACGATTTAATTTTAAAGAAATATTGCGTTTTTTAATTAAACAATACTGACTTACATAAAAAGCAAACCGTACAAACCTAGATTAAGGTGTACTGAATCTAATGACCCCAAAATTGTCTCATTTCGTGAAGGTTTAGGGGGGGGGAATATAATCGCACAAAACCATATTTCAAAAAGGATATGTAGGTAATTAATTGTCTTCTAGAATTGCTAATCTCTCTATCGCACCGTCGCGTCGCACGATATGAGTCGGGGGGCAGGGCCATACTGTATTTGTATTGTCCACCCGGAGGGAGGCAGAGCGGGCGGTATGAAACAGATAGCATTTTTAGGAATACCTACCTAATCGCGTTGCGTATCGGCGCCTCACAATCCTCTTAATTTTTTTTAGCAATAAGTAAGTGCACAAAATGATTTCAAAGTCTAACCCGAGGTGTCCATATATTTAGATATAGACAATCTTCACTGTAATTATCGTTATCACCATCTCCAACGTGAGGACAATGTGGGGGTATTCGATGGGCAAAAAATGTTCGTCTCCAACCTGTGTGCCTTTCTGGAGCCTATAACAAACAAACTTATATAATAGGCAAATAAGGAACTTTCTATTGTAAATGTCGACCGCCCAAAAAAGTGTACTATGCACATTCATGTTCTTTATTTATAATTACCAGCTTTTGCCCGTGACTTCGTCCGCGTGAATGTCGGTTATCGCGGATGCAGACGAAGTCGCGAATTAAATAGTAGTCTAAGGATGTCCTTCCCCAGCAGGCTTCAGGCTATTTTCATACCAAATTTCATCAAAATCTGTTTTCATACCGTTTCATCGTGAAAGCGGCTTTCACGATGTAACGGCTGAACTGATTCTGAAAGCGTAACAGACAGACTTTGTAGATATAGAAATATAAACTAGAGTCTTAAATTAAATTTGAAGTGATATTCTGTGAGATGTTCGAGCTATTCAGTGAATCCCTAGCATCGGGTGAGATGACCTACTCGCAAACAAAATCAACAAAATCCATTCACCGATAGAGATTTTCAGAGCTGGTTACAAACTAAAATCAGCGTTCCGAACTTAACAAAGCAAAATACAGCTTTATAACAACTCGGTACACTCCAGTGAGTATACCCTAAACAAGAAGATACCTACCTAAGTACCTACTTAGATGATAACTTATTTTAAAGGTGCAAATATGAAGATTTTTCTTCTTAGCGAGAGACACGATGAAACTTCATCGTGTCACCCAAAGGAAAATGAGCGATAGCGGCAATGCTTTGTTTCTCTATCTGATCCAATCAGAAATAAGGATATTTGTTGGAAACCAAAGTAATGTATTGCATTTGCATGCCGTAAACGTATGGTCTTTGGGTACGCCAAAATGTTCTAGTGGCGGCAGTGTAGGTACATGGAAGCCGCAGCTTAAGTGGGTTGCCTATTAAATGGCAATTTAATGAAGAAACGCTGCTTGTCTCAACGCTAGCTGGAAGCGGAGACCAGCCATTGTATGATTGCTTGATTTGCCGTTGGGAGATGCCAATGCCTGTTGGTTTTGGTTTGTTTGGTACTTCGTCCCTATGGTATAATGGTTTTTAATTGATTTAGTAAGTCAACTACTCACACTACTTAGTTACCTACAATAGGTACGTTCGTGGGGTATTTCTAACTTACAAGTAGTTACAAGGGTCAGCTGAAAAATAGCAAAAATGCATACCGAAAATCTGTACCGGCCTTTTGGGGGCGTCGCATATGGTACCCCGTAGTATATTTCCACGGGGGTAGTGGAACCATCCGTGTAAGCTTTTATCTGTAATTTAAAAATACGGGGTAAGTCTATCATAGTATACTGCATACAACAAAAGCATTAACATACCTTCGCAGGACACAGAAATATAGAAAACAACCGACCGAACCGAGACGGTGCAAACAGCGAAAAAACCAATTACGGTTTTAGACATTTATTACCCCGACTGGTTTTCTCAAAATAATATGATCCTATAATAAGTGAATAATGTATGCATTTGACCGTAACAATATACGGATTTTTTATTTTTTGATTAAATATTGTATTCGTTAGAAAAAGTACATATTGTGCCAACGCATTAATTTTTAAGGTTCTATACCAAAGGCCGAACCCCCCTTGGGGGAGACCTATGCCCAGCAGTGGGCGTCTAAAGGTCGACATGATGATGATGATGACCAAAGGCCCAAAAGGTGGCATGGCAAACGGGACTCCTTTATTGGTGCGGGTGGCTTCAACTACACTGACGGTTTATAGTAAAAAAAAAACCGGACAAGTGGACTCGCCCACCGAGGGTTCCGTACAAATTTGTAGACACATATTCATACTTCTATACTAATCCATACCTACTCCATAATTTAATATTATAAATGTGAAAACTAACTGTCTGCTACGCTTTCACGATAAAACGGCTAAACCGATTTTGATGTAATTTGGTATGAAAAAATAGCTCAAACCCTGGGGGAAAATCTACTTTTTAATCCGCGATTTCGTCTGCGTTCTGCGTTCTGTTTTTCGTTGTTTGTTATTATTCGCGTTAACCGACATTCACGTGGACGTTATCGCGGGTAAAAACTAGTAATAAATAAAGACTATATTTTTTATAATTTATTACAAATGAACAGTTTTCAAACTTTTGCCTGTACTTGTAGTATAAGACGATATTACCTACTTGCCAAATTTTATAGGTTATCAATGGAAAGTACCCTATAAATTTTGATTCCCTTGATAGTGTCAAAATACTTATACGTTTTTTTGCGGCATAAACGGCCGTATCTTTTGTTCACGTTAACATAGGTTGATTGTTTTACAGCTTCAAGGGACAAGGACAAGTAGACTTGAGTAGGTATGTGGTTTTAATTTAAACTCGAATACTCCACGCGTTCCCGAGATAAAGGGTCTTGCTTGACAGACAGGCGTACAAACGGACAGACAGACGGACAACAAAGTGATCCTATAAGGGTGCTGTTTTTTCCTTTTGAGGTACGGAACCCTAGAAATGGCCAAAATTGTGGGTTGTTTCACAAAATGGTGGCATTAACGTACCTACGTTAAAAAAATTAAAAACCTACCATAATATGACCGATGCATGAAGTGGTTAAATAGCTAGCTAGTGGATGAATGAATCATCCACTAGCTAGCTATTTAACCACTTCATCAACGTCATTTTAAGTCATTTTTATTCTCAAACAGCTGCGTCATTCATCAAAACAGATCAAAACATTATGGATTCTCTTTTGTATTCGTCTTTATTTGACCACAGTTCATCTGATGATATTACAAATAGTTTAGAAAGAACCAAAAAAAGTGTTTGAAACGCGAAAAGTAAACTATAGTTAGTCCTGAGGCATGTGATGCCACCGTTGTTACTAAACAAAATCTATATTGCGCTGGCACAATCGGTCATCACATACTGTATACCAATATGGGGAGGAGCCACTAAGACCAAAATGTTAGACCTAGAAAGGGCTCAAAGATCTCTCATCAAAGTCATGTATTTTAAACCTTTTCGGTACCTACTCTACAGACCACCTTTACAAGATTAGTAATCTGCTCTCAGTTAGGAAATTATACATATTGGCTATAATCATACAACTTCACAAAAACCTTGCATTTGATCCATCAAATCTCGATAAAAGACGTAAAGATATTGTGGCCCACTCCCCAAGGGTCCGGACGGTTTTTGCCAGGCGTCTGTGCAACACTCAATCAAGTTACATCTATAATTTATTTAACCTTAAACTAAACATTTACCCCATGTTGCGTTACGAATGTAAAAATACTCGAATACGAATACGAATGTAAAACTACTAATAGGTATAATAAATATACGGAATGGCTAAAATCGAAATCGTATGATGAAATTGAACTTATTTTAACCAGAATATGCTAACGAAGAACATATACCCCACGGAACAGATAAATTGAGTTTATCTGTTCCGTGATATACCCAATCATAAGACACAACAGTTGTTTAATCATCAACATTTACACACATAATCATACCCACACACACCACACATCCACCCACACATACACATATACACACACATACAAACACTATACGTAAACTTGAACATCCTAAACATTATTTGTAACATTCTCTTACCTAAATCTTTTGTTATTATTTATGTCTCAACATTGTAGCTAACAAACCACGGGAAGTTGCGAGGTATCCCCATCACAAGTATCTTTATAACTTAACGGGGCTGCCTCAATTTTGTGTTGTAGAACAAATGTATGAGAAACAATAAAAACTTCTTTTTTTTTTTTCCTAAAATAAAGTAAAAGTAAAATTCCCGGGTGGTATCATCGTGCGGAGTGACCGGCATTAAATTCTACAAAAAATAGCACCCCAACCAAGTCTTGAGAAAAACGCAATTTCTCAAGTTTCACAAGTTTTATAGCGCGTAGAAATAAAATACTATATGAAGTAACTAAGTACCTTCAAAATATCGAGGAACCTATTGTAAAGATTAACAAACATTTTCATTTTCATTAATTATAAATAATTATAGGTAGGTACTCGAGTTTACAGTTTACTTTCGTGAAAACGTATTCATTTTGTAGAGACTATAGAATCGTTTATGCCGTACAAAAAAACGGAACCCTTATTATAGGATCACACACAGACGGACGGACAGACAGACAGACGTCGTGCGTCTGTCTGCCTGTCCGTCCGTCTGTCCTAGCCAATTTGCTCCGAATCTACTGGACCAAATCAGGTGAATTTGGTAGGATGGTGTAACCTATGACCCAAACACAGCAAAGTAATTCTTTTTTTAATAATTTTCATGTCATGTAATGTCATTTTCGAGGGACAAATTAGGAAATTAAAAAAAGAAGTTTTGTAAACCTTTCTGTGTTATAAGTATATCAAATAAAAGGGCTCGTTATGAGGATCTTGTTATTATTGTAAAATAAATCGTTTTGACTTTATTTATGAAAGAAGACGAAAATTTACCATTCCTCCAAACTGATCTCCGAAACTACTGAGCCTAAAATATTGAAAAAAAAAACAAAATATAGTTCATTGCTGGTATCATCATCATCATATCAGCCTATTGCCGTCCACTGCTGAACGTAGGCCTCCCCCAGAGATCGCCAACCAACCCGGTCTTGGGCAACCCGCATCCATCCACTGCCAGCCACCTTTTTTAAATCGTCTCCACTCTAGAACGTGTCTGCTCCATCTACCGTCTGTCCGTCTGCAGACATTGCTGGTAGTTTACAAGAAAACCTATAAGAATTCTATCAACTGAAAATAAAGATTGAATAAAAACATTGGTCTTTGGCTTTGTACGGAACCTCTCCACCCTCTCCTCCTCTCCACGCGAGTTCAACTCGCCCTTGGCGGTTTTTATTTATTAGACACAATTTGCTTGTCAGATGTCACTTAAAAAGTGTTGCTTTCTACTAGCAGCCCGAATAACTGACTGTCGGTTTTTTTTATGTAAGTACTTAATGAAACAACGCTTTGAATTTAACGAACGTTAACATCTTAAGTAAAAGTAATTTTTAACCGTTCGTATACTATCAACCGTTTGAAACAACCCGCCCTAAGACTGTCGCCCTGTTCGGTCTAAACCCAAATTCTAAATACAAAAAAATAACCCGTTCCTTGAATGGCGACTCCCATAAATAAATAAAAGAAACCTAGATATGTTTTTCGGCGATTTTCATTCCATACAGTGTTACGGAACCGTTCTATGTGCGAGTTCAACTCGCACTTGGCCGGTTTACTTAACCCTAACCAGTTCTTGTAATTTTAAATTCTACTTTTAAAAATATAAGCCCCATCGATTTTGATGAGCAGAGCCGACGGTTTTCCCACTAATTAGTCCAGGAGCGAGAACAGCGAGCTCGGAATCTTACGTTTAAAGGGGATGATGGGTGTCTAGCGTAAGGGAGCAAACGATGCCCCGTCATTTTGTGTCACGAGTCAGCCTACCTACTTCTTTAAAATAGAATTAAGTTTATGCAAACACTTACCCCTACAATTCGTCCTTGCGGTAAATTAGCCACTGGATCTTGAGCTAAAATGTTACTTAAACCTAACGTACACCAGATACTTATCGATAGTAAATTGCACATTGCACTCAAATAGGTAATACCGCTGACAGCTTCTAATAAAAATCAAATACTCAGATATTATGTTGCATTGCGTTAAGTAACCATTTGATACTGATGTTTTGTCACTTTGTGTCCATTGGCTGGGCTGTCCATGGACATGATCACATGATTATGTTTGTAGCTATGTAGAGTGTAGGCATGTGCGTAAATTTATGTAGGTAGGTACCATGTATGCTGTATCAACACAAAAGAAAATGATTGTACAATGATTGTGCTCTGGTCCATGACGAGAACATTGTGACGATGACTGTCGCTATTGTCCTAGTTTCAACAGAATTCACATTATATGTATTTTTATTTGTGACAAACTAATTTAAAAACAACGGTGCAATTATAAAATATATTTACCGTACAAGCGGAGTACCTACTTTTAAAAACAAAGGCTACTTTTATTATTAACCGAAAATCCATAAAATGAAACGCAAACGCATTTTGTTTTTAGCCGATTACGACAAAGTGAAAGAGACGGTTGTGCTTTTAGCAGCCTATTTGCCAAATTTTAATGTGTGTTTGTATGTTCATCTCTGACGGCATATCTTTTATACCTATTCGTCGTTTAATTAACAAATGATATCGTTGGAAGTGTCATGATGTTCTGCTAGACAGCGGACATAGAATACTTACTTAAAAAATAAAATAAAAGTAACCATAATATCGTCACTGGAAAGCGTATAATGCTAAAGCGCCATTTGGGCTAAAATGAGTTGTATATCGCCTGTGTCGATCTGCCTAGGTTTTTTAGGTTTAGCAAATTGTTAGCGCTTTAGCATTTGTAAAAATGTACGAATGTCCCGGATCCGATCTAATGCGACGGTTTTCCGGTGTTTTTTGAACAATCGTCGCTGTAGCAACCCCTTTTTTAGAACAGAGGCCCTTTAGAACGTTTTTCACACATTCTCTTCTCGGCAGTAGCATAAGCATTTTATCTTTATTGTAATTCGGATGACATTGTTACATTAGCAATTTTAAGTTTTTGTTTTATTTTTGTTTATCTGTCTGTTAACTATTATTCATTACTGTTGTTTTAACTGTTTGGCGCTTTAGCAAAACTGTCCACATAAGATTTAAAGACGTATAGTTGGCGTTTAAGCATATTTTTTAAGAATTTATTTTTAATTTTATTTCGTTAGAGAAAATAAAATTGTGTTTAAAACAGTTTGGTAAAAGCTTTGGCATATATTTCTAATGTATGTATATTCATACAACAGAATTGTAGCATTTTATGACGGGCCTTTCAGAAACCTTACCGAACACGCTAAAGGAGATAGAACTGATCTGCCGCGCCCGATTTTCTTGATATGAATGGGTAGACGACTCATAGACGAACAAAAAATATCAAACAACGTGGTACCCTAAAGTGTCACGTTACCAAGATATTTGAAGGTAACGATCGACAATGAGCACAACGACAATCATTATAAATAGACTTATTACGTGTCTATAGGCGTCAAATTGTATCCAAATAATCGTTCCCTGGTTGAATATTATTATTACTGTTTATTGGAAGAAAGTACATTACATACTACTAGTAGAAGTAGTTTGCACGTGCTCCTAGTGGTATTTAATGTACCTACTCTCTTTCAATAAACAGTAATAATACTCGTAATAATCAACCTGGAAACGATTATTTGGATACAATCTGACGCCTATAGACACGTAATAAGTCTATTTTTAATGATTGTCGTTGTACTCATTGAGTCCTCTATCTATACACATATCATTACCATCGTGCGCCGCTATTTCTAAAAAAAATAAATTAAAATGGCGCTAAGCCGATATGCCAGCTTCCATTCAAAAAGGTTCGAACCCCTTTCTGGTGCAAGTGAACACATCGCGTTAGTAGGCGAACTCAGGAATGAGCCTTCTAAGAGGTTTTTAGTTTAGGTTTATTCAAAACATTGACCATCTTTGTATGGAATATATATAGCGGCCCGCTCCGGTTTGGTTGGGATGAACAAAAGATAATAATAGCCTATGTGTTTGAACAAAAGATAATAATAGCCTATGTGTTATCTAGAATAACGTACCTTTCAAATTGTAATTACTTTTTCTAATAGTTGCCACATCTCACAAAATTCGCACTCTTCCTTTGTATATATTAGTATAGATGACAAACATAATGAGGCCAATAAACACTTTTTTGAACTAATACCTAAAACCCATCCACAGATAAGTAGTATGATCGAATATAGTAATGATTAATAATTTACCTTTAGTAACTTTTTCTTGCATTTATTCAGTTATGCCCGTGCACTTAAGCAATTTTGTTTACATAGCCTGTGTAGTGTACTGGTTCTTTAGTATTTCTTCTTCACGGCATGAAACCATCGTAAGCAATCGTTAGCAATTTTTCCTTACAAGATTTACACGGTCTGAGTTACTTAAGTAGTTTTTGTTTCCAAGTGAAATGGTTTTTACCATTTGTAAGTAATTTTCGAAGAATCTATATACTAATATTATAAAGCTGAAGAGTCTGTTTGTTTGTTTGTTTGGTTGAACTCGCTAATCTCAGGATCTACTGGTTCGAATTGAAAAAATATTTTTGTGTTGGATAGTCCATTTATCGAGGTAGGCTATAGGCCCATGCGAAGCTGGGTCGGGTCGCTAGTTGGATTCATACATTTGAGGAAGATTAGCAATTTTTTCCTGACTAACACGCGAAATAGAGACAAATATAATAAATACTTTTTACATTAAGGTACAGCAATTTTTTTAATAGTGTTATATTTTTAGGTTAGTAAAATCGGAATAAAAAAAAATAATAAAACAAAAAAATAAAATAAAAATTAACCTCATTTACCAAAATTACCATTTTGGCGCTTTAGCATTATACGCTTTCCAGTGACGATATCATGTTTGGTGCTTAATGAAAAGTCTTATTATACACAACTCAAAAATGTAGGTACTTGTATTACATAAACCGCAATATATTTAAAAAAAAGACTAATTACCCGACTAATTACGACAAAAAATTTAAAAATAAAACCTGATTATTTTTAACCAACTTCAAAAAGGAGGAGGTTATCAATTCGAATGTTTATATATATATATTTTTTTTTATGTATGTTCGGGCATAACTCTGTCATATATCGACGGATTTGCAAAATTCTTTTTCGAAATTTGAAAATTTGTTCGAAAGAGGTTCATTCCGAAATGGTCCCATATAAATTTTACCAAAATTGACACATCAACATGACATTAAGAAAATCAACAAATTCCCAAAAAAAATACTTAGACGACGTTTTAGTTTCTTCAATCTTTGGAGGATTTTCAATCTCTTTTAACTGTGTCGCCGTTTCGTAATGGATTTGAATGTTAAGAGGAAATACCACGGGCTAGAGAATTGAAAATTAGGTATTTGTAAAATCTATTGCTGTCGCGCGATACCCGAACACGAACCGCAGAGCGCGAGCTTTGACCGAAAATACCTATTAAAAGTACACAAAATCAATGATTCGTAGTCCCCTGATTTCTTCTCCAAAACTTAACCGATTTAACTGCTTTTTTCATTAAAAAATAAAGAAAGGCTTTTGCCGTGTTCCTATGTTTTCTATTTTTTATATAATCAAGTCAAATTTGTTTTCTGAATGTTTGAACACAGCGGAAAATCATGCCAATTTTTTAGGTTTTTGAATATTCATATCTCTTTTAATAATAAATTTATGAGAAAAAGGAAAACATAGGGACATGCCAATAGTAGCCATGGATATTAAAAAAAAAAATTGATCTACTGGCATTATCCAGGGAGGAAACAGGGGACTAAGTTTGTATGGAAAAACGGCCCTTATGTTTCCTCTTAAGGCAACACTAAAAAGCGAAAAAAAAAAGTTTTTTCAAAAAAAGAAAACCGCCTTCAAAACATCGATCTAATAAAGAACTAGATACACAATCCCATACAAAAGTTCACTTCAAACTGTCTCCAATTGTGTTTAGGTAATTCTAATAGAAGTAAATCTCCATTAATGTAAATTAAACCTTAACTGCCATACTTAAAGTTGTATTCACAAAGCTATTTACAAATAGCAACATTTTTTGCGACCGTCAACATACATCAAAACAAATTCAACCTTACACGCATGTTTTAAAGTCAGAATTACAAAGTGTCAAAAAAAAAACAATTAAATTTTATGACCGGGGCTCGCCGCTAGAACAAGAAATGAGTGTGGTCGAACTGTCCAATATTTTATTTTACACTGTGCTATTAATGATCTGTTTTATAAACTTAATGTAATACACAGATGACAGAATAGTACATAATAGCATTTTTATTCTGTTTTATTCTATGAGGTATATTATGTGTAATGATTATAATTTACCTAAATGTTAATATGTTTTCGGATAGGGCACGACATTTATTTATTAATGAAATTAATATAAACAGTCATAATTATTTACTCTTTAACTTATGATAAAAAATCTTAACATATTGTTTGACGAAGAACTTATTTTTCGTTTCCAAGAAGGAAACGATTTTTTTTTTCTTCTTTCTAATTTTTCGGATCTTTGACGTGCAAGAACTCATATCCATTCATTATCCACATCTCACTGAATCTCGAGAAAAGCTAAAAAACACATAATTAATCTGACATTATTGATTTTATTACATTCACTAAGTAAACAAAAATAAGATTAAAAGGTTTGATTAAATCTGTGAAATATGACTATAATATCTAAAAAACAGTAAATAAGTCTTATTGAACAAAACAAACAATCATACTTTATTAATAAAAAAATAAATAAAAGTAGAAACAACAGCGTCTCCAACAATGGAACAGAGTCAACGCACATGAACCAAATAATTTAAGTAGGCATGATTGCGCGGATGATTAATACGTTTACGGAGTCTTTACAATTGAGACGGTTAATATCTGCTGGTTATTACGATTTAAATGTTTTTACGATTATTTCTTGACTAAATATCAGTATGACAACAACAAAATATTGATAATATTAATACCCACGGAAATTATGAAACTTTATCCTTTTTAGCGTCCGAGATGTGTGATTTTTTAAAATTTTCAACGAGCACTGAGACATGTAAACAGTCTGGGCGTTCGAATGCGACTAGATTAAAAGCGCACCCAAATGTTCAATTGGGTGCTCATTTGGTGAGGCCACTTTTTGTCGCTGATTGTGTATCTAGTTCTTTTATTAGTGATCGATGCTTCAAAACCTAAAAAGTGATAAATAACTTAAGCACTGAACACACATTACTTTACTTTCGGAAGTCGGTGGCGGTGGCTTTGTGTTTGTTGATTTGTATTGCCACCGACTTCCGAAAGTAAAGTAATGTGTGTTCTGTGCTAAAGTTATTTATCACTTTTTAGGTTTTGAAGGCGGTTTTCTTTTTTTTGAAAAAACTTTTTATTGTGTAGATAAGACAAAATACCTGTAATTTGTTTGACACAAATAAATAATTTGATAACATTTGAATACATGTCATTTTAGAAAAATATGCAAAACCTCCACTCTTCTTCTGCCTTATATCTGTGTTCTTGAGCCCATTGTAAACGGGCTTTGCGATTGCGGGGCTCGATAAGTGGTACACGTTACGACCTTCGGGAATGGAGATTGGCATAGTTTTATTGAGTATTACGCACGTGTGCTTTTTACATTACATTACCGCACTAGTGCGGCAAGAGGGGAGGTTTTGTATCTATTCCTAAAATGTCACGGTGTATTCAAATGTCATCAAATTATTTATTTTTGTCAAATCAAACAATTTACAGTTATTTTGTGTTCTTTAGACTAGAAGATTCAGTGTTTAGTTTTTAAATGACACTCTTTTCGTGACCACCATCTTGGATTTTCATATCGCCCTCGTTCTCAGCAAGGCAAATTAAATTTGTGGCACCGTAGCCGCATCTTGGTTTCGGATGTTATTAATATAATTATATGGTATTAAACCAGTCAACAAAATAACTCAATTGACCTAGTCTATTCTACAAAAGTTGTGGAGCTAGGAGTAGGAAATACATTTTTGAAAGTTTAACTTCACGTGTGTAAATAATAGATACCTACCTATTAATTGTTTCAAGCCGGTCACCGATTTTTGTTAAACACTGTACTATTGTGTGGCTCTGAGTATTCACCTAACGTATTGTGGAATTTTGTCATAAGTAATAAATAATGTTCAACGAATTTTGTTACTGTTAAGCCGGGTCTCCTGTGACACTGTTCTGTATTTTCTAACATCAAACATCTAACAAAATATGACATATTTAAGTAAAGTAAGGCCGTAATTGACTGTGCAAAATGTACACTAATTTAAACAGAATATTAGATAAATGAAAAATTCGTTATGAAGATTTATTATAAACTAAACATTGTCTAAAAATATAGCAGTTGCCTACACTAAAAAGAATTTGTTCCATTTATCTAAACGCTTGAAAGTAAAGACTCCTGTTTACAAAACCTCACACTTTAACAGAACTGTATGCAATGTCGAGCTTTTTTAACAGTATTTTATAGTAATAGTGGATCGGCTGATTGTTTGCGAAGCCTATTGTTGCCAACATTAATCCGTATCCAAGTAGAATAGAAAACAGCTTGTGCCTCGCAAGCCATTGGCGCACCCCACCAGCTGAAAACAAAGAAAATGTACAGTCAAACCATTAATCCTTGAACCTCTCAGCCGATAAAGCCCGTCACATACGTAGCTATAATATATATTATAGCTAGCCACCACACCACACACGGTAGCTATAGGTAATATAATAATATATTTTCGCCCTTATTACGCTTGCGATCGTTGTTTGTTTCACATTTTTGAAATTTATATTAATATGCCATGCTATATCTGTCCACATATTTTGGTGACGTAGTAAAAATATATATTATAGCTGATCGTAATATGCCCTGATTATAGCTACGTCTGACGTATATTAATATATAATAAGGGTACATCTGACGTATATTAATATATATTATAGCTACGTCTGACGTAGGTATATTAATATATTTATAGCTACGTCTGTGGCGGGCTTTATTCGTTTGAAACGTTAGGTAGGTAGGTACCTACCTACAACGTTGAAGTTATCTTATAGCAACTGTGTTAAGGCGAAAGCGCTAGAACATTTCTCTCCAGTTTAAAATAATAATCCGTGAATGTGCCAAGAGTAAAATGAGAACATTTTGGAGAATTATGTTGATGATTTTAAATATTATACCTAATTGTGTAAATACAATTCGCTTCTGTCCATATTAAGTACCATACAACCAGACGTATAGAGCTGGAAAAAAAATCGAAATGTGTGCTGGAACACATAGTAGAAGCACACCCGCGACACTCCATAGAAACGAAACGATATAATTGCCTACACTAATACTAAAATAATAGACTATACAGATACGTACGTGCACGGAACAGATTACCTGTTCCGTGCGTACGTGAGTGTGCGTGTCTACGCGCCGCGCGAACAAAAACGCAATTTCCAGAGCTACCTATACCACAGTAAAGATATCTAACAGTATGTCACTCGTAAGGTAGCACGCGCTTAAGTACCTACGGCTCGCTTTCGTTCGAACGTCCAAAATCCAGTCGGGTTGCCACGCGCTCGCTAAGTGTTTTTTTTAAGAAAAAACAAATATACGTAGTTATGGGTGGCCAACCCTCACCTCGTACTGTATTAGTAAAATTAAGATTATGTAATATCAAACTGTTCCAGTAAGCTATTGAGTATCATGTGACAAATGATCAATTATAATAAAACTAATGGTGACCAAAACGATTAGAAATCGGATCGACATCCATTTGCCAACAACTTGGGAGGTCTAACCTCAGACACACATGCAAACCTTTTGATAGTATTTAAACAAAATGTAACTTAGAATTAAGGTCTTTCGAATTGTAAAACTGCGACAGAACGCTCATGTATTTGATTAAATAAATATTTTTTATTACAAATCTTGCGCGTTCATATTTGACTGGCGCAGCCGGGTCGGATTAGCAAGTCGCGTACAAGTGGTCGTTAAAGTACACAAAAATCGGTCGTAACGTCATCCTAGTCGCATAGACTTCTGATCTGTAAAGAACCTACTAAAATAAATTCGTCAAAGAACGTCGCGTAAACAAGGTGCAGCAGTAAGCAGTACGAAGACCGGCATGGGATCGAGCAAGCTGTGAGTAGACCCTTATTCGCATTGTTCCTTTCCCTGTCTATATTCCCTATTTTGCGTTTAATTGGACTAGACATCGCCATTAGCGCAGTTTGTGTATTTTTGGACAAAAATCGCCGGATCTACACTTTAGATAATTATTTAAATAAGTAAAGTGGACACACATCGCCATTTTACTACTCCGTGTGATCACTCAAACATCAGTATATTACACGTTTTTAGTTATTAAGTCGCGTAAATCGGACTAAAATCGCTGATTACGTTAATTATTTGCCTTATTTAAATAAATTGTGTAACCTATTTAAATAAAAATGAATATTCAACTTATTCCTAAGGAAATACAGAGTATTATTCCCAGATATGACGGAGACGATAAGTTGCTTAATCTTTTTATTTCTAAATGTGAATATGTCATAAGAAGCTTTAGAGGGGAGAACAATCCAGCACAGCAAACCTATATATTTCACTGTATAACTAGTAGATTAACGGGTAGAGCCGCCGTTCTAATTAGCGAGCGAGAAAATATCACTACCTGGGAAGCTCTAAAAGAACTTTTTGTTCAACATTTTGGAGACCCGAGATCTGAGGCCTGCATTAACATCGAGTTAGAAAATCTTAAAATAAAGCAGGGAGAACCATACATCGATTTTTGTCATCGCATACAAAATATTAAGAGTTCACTTATTTCTAAAGTAAACCTTTTAACCGACGAGGGTATCAAAGCAGCAAAATATATAATATACAATAATACAGCCCTGAATGTGTTCTTATATAATCTACCGGAAGATATGATTAAGTTTGTGAGGTTAAATAAATGTACCACGTTAGAATCCGCGTTAAGTGTCGTAACGGAGGAAGTTAATTTCCAAACAAGATACAACTCGCGTAATAAAAATAAGCAGATTACTAACAATCCGCCGAATAATCCTAAACCAAATCCTATTGTTCCAATTCAACAAAAATTTGGTATTCCCATGAATCAAGGCTTTAGGCCACAGTATAATTTTAGGCCAAACTTTACGCCAAACCCTAATAACCAAAAATCACAAGAACCTAAACCAGGTTCCAGTAATCAACAAAATCAAAAGATAACTCAGCAGTCGCAACAGATTCCGCGAACGATGAACAACTATAAGCAGTCGGGATTCTTTAAAGCCAATCCAAATCAACAATTCCGTTTTGGTGTAAATAACCAGACTCCAAGGCAAAATACCGACGTATCAATGCGTACGATACGCAATAATATGCTAGGCGAGTTAATAGACCTTGTCTATAATTATGAGCAAGTATGTTTATATGACGATGAGAATTGTGAGGAAGTAGTAGATGACAGTAACCCAGCTAATACTGAACAGACTGAAAACTCACAAGAAAATTTTCAGATAGAAGCCTCTCCGACGGATCAACAGAAGTCATAAATCTAAATTATAGTGGTCTTAGACTACCACACATCTATTTACCAGAAATAGAAGCAATTTTTCTTATAGATACGGGTAGTACACGTTCTTTTATAAACGCCGAATTAGCTGATCAGTATTTTCAATATTATAAAAATTCGGAACCGTTCGAAGTTATCAGTACGCACGGACGTAGCAAACATAGTGAGGTCGCGTATATACCTTTAACTGATACTTTTAACACAGACATTCATCATAAGTTCTATATTTATAACGTAGACAACGCCTATAACGGTCTCATAGGATCGGACTTGTTAAAAGAATTAGAAGCCAACATAGACATGAAGAACCAGGTCTTAAGAACTAAAACAACAGAGATTCCTATTTTATATAATCCATTTTATCAGATAAAAATACCTCCTAGATCAGAAACACGTGTTAAGATACCAACAATGTTAGATAACGGTAATGCAATTTTAAATCACATAGAATTCTGTCCAGGCGTTCGCATGCCTGACGCCTTAGTTAGTTGCGTAGATTCATTAGCCCAAACAGTAATTCAGAACACTACTGACACTGAAATGACCATAACATTTAAAAAACCATTTGCAGTACATAATATAGAGCAAGACTTGACAGATAGCTGTTTAGTAAATAGTCTAAACAACAACTTCGACTTAGATAAATTGTTAAACGAAAACCTAAGTAAATTACGACTTGATCATTTAAACATAGAAGAAAAGTCATTAATATCTAATCTTTGTACCGAATATAAAGACATCTTCCACTGTGAACCTTTGTCATTCACTAATCAAGTAAAACATAGAATCCGTACAAAGAACGAAGACCCAATTTACATACGTCCGTATAGACAACCCGCTAGCCAAAACAAGGAAATACAAAAGCAAATTGATAAATTATTAGAGAACAATGTTATTACGGAATCACACTCACCATGGAGTGCCCCGGTTCACCTAGTTCCAAAAAAAATGGACGCTTCAGGAGAACAGAAATATAGAATGGTCATAGATTATAGGAGACTTAATGAAATCACAATAGACGACAAATACCCACTACCTAACATTACAGACCTCTTTGATAGGTTAGGAAAAGCATCGTATTTTACTACAATAGACTTAGCTAGTGGATATCATCAAATAGAAGTAGAAAAGGAAGACCAACCTAAAACTGCATTCACTACTCAATCAGGACATTACGAGTTTACTCGAATGCCCTTTGGTTTAAAGACAGCCCCAGCTACCTTTCAGCGAGCAATGGATAATGTGCTCCGTGGGTTGCAAGGCATACATTGTTTAGTATACTTGGATGATATAATTGTGTACTCAACCAGCCTCTGGGAACACATAGATAAACTTAGAAAAATATTTGATAGACTTAGACAAACCAATCTTAAAGTTACTTTAGATAAATGCGAATTCCTTAAGAAAGAAGTGTTATATTTGGGACACACTATTACTAAAGATGGTCTTAAACCAAACGATGATAAAATTAAAGCTGTTTTACAGTTCCCATTACCTAAAACACCAACAGAAATAAAAAGTTTTCTAGGACTAGTAGGATACTATCGTAAGTTTATTAAAGACTTTTCTAAAATTACGCAACCTTTAACCAATTGCCTTAAAAAGAAAAATAAAGTAACAATAACTAAAGAATATGTGAACGCGTTTGAAAAATGTAAAGAGCTATTAACTAATGCTCCATTACTACAGTTTCCAGACTTTGATAAACCATTTCTTTTAACAACGGATGCATCTAACTTTGCGTTAGGAGCAGTCCTATCACAAGGTCCAATTGGAACCGACAAACCAATAGCCTTCGCTAGCAGAACCCTTAATGACGCTGAAACACGTTATAGTGCTATAGAAAAAGAATTGTTAGCAGTTGTCTGGGCGTGCAAACACTTTAGGCCTTACTTATATGGAAAAAGGTTCACGATTCTAAGTGATCATAGACCACTAGTATGGCTAAATTCTATTAAAGAACCAGGCAGCCGACTTACTAGATGGAGACTTAAATTGTCTGAATTTGATTACGAAATTAAATACAAACCGGGTAAACAAAATAGTAATGCAGACGCATTGTCCAGAATAAAAGTTAACGCTTTAGATGATATCTCTATGATAGTTAATACCGATGATTCAAAGACCATTGTCATCTCATCAGATGAGGACGACAGTATCACAATCTTGTCTGACGCCTCTAAGCATAGATCTAAGTCACCTTACCCAATACCATCAATAGGAAGCGATACAGTTACAGCCTCTGAAAGAGCAGATTCACCTTCGTTAGTTACCATTCATTCGGAAGACAACACAGATTCATCCGATATTCCAATATTAAATGAAGCCATAGATACAAAACCAAATCAAATACTTGTATACACTTGGCATAAAAATGAGTGTAGTGTCAAAAATCTCTCTAGGGATAAACAAAAGGTGTTTGAAGTACATCTACCAATAGATAAACCGGAATTAATTAAAGAATATTTAAAAGAATACATACGCCCTAAAATAAAATATTACATTTACTTTGAGGACGAGCGCCATCGTAGGCAATTCTCAAACATAATTACAACATTATTTAAGAAAGGTACAATAAGCCTTTATGAATGCACTAAAAGAGTCGTTTACGTGGAGGACGAAAACGAGCAACGGGAAATAGTTCTGAGATACCACATAGGAAAAACATGCCATCGAGGCATCAAAGAAACGATAGCCCATTTAAAAAGAACATACTATTGGAGTAATTTGGACCAAACAGTAGCAAGTATAATCAATTCATGTGAACTTTGTAAGAAAATGAAGTACGATAGGAAACCGTTAAAACCTGAATTACAATTAACTCAAACCCAAACGAAACCCTTTCAGGAAATCTTCATAGATATATTTTCAATAGAAGGAACTTATTTTCTTACAATCATAGATGCCTTTAGCAAGTTAGGACAAGCATTTGAGATACCGAATAGATCGACACCTGAAGTTATTAGGGCACTATTAAAATACTTCGCCGCATATGGCGTACCATCACGAATTAGTGCGGATCCAGGGTCAGAATTTAATAACAATCTGCTAAAAAAATGTTAGTATTTTATAAAATAGATCTGCACATAGGTACGCCCCATAACCCTAACTCTATGGGATTAATAGAAAGATTTCACTCAACCATAATAGAAATCTATAGACTAGCAAAATATGAAAGAAAGATAACTGACGCGGCATCTGTCATGACATATGCTATCATGTCTTATAATCAATCTATTCACTCAGCTACCGGTTTAACACCATTTGAAGTAGTTTTTGGACATACAGATGCTTCAAGTATATTTGCAGTAGATTTTAACAAAAATTACACTCAACAGCTAGTAAAAGATCACGTTAAGCGTACTAAATATCTATATAATTACTTAACTAATAAAATGATACAATCTAAAGAAAAAACAAAAGAGAAACGAGGTGGAGAAAAACAATTTGACATTAAAATAGGTGATGAAATCTACATGAAAGGAGTTAACACTAGACGTAGTAAAGATAAGCCTAGATACCAGAAAGCAACAGTTGTAGATGAAGTTAATAGAAATACGGTAACGATTCAAAATAAAACTCGTAAGACAAAGAAAATACCCGTTAAAGACATTAAGCGTCCTTCACAGGGTCGTCCTGGTGGTAGTGATGCAAGCAGCCCTGAACCTGGCCCTTCAACTACAAAGGATTGAAGACAATCCGGGAATTCTTCCTGTTAAGGAGGGACAAGCGACGATAAGCCTCTATAACTGGCATATAATTAAGATATTAGATTTACAGTTAGTTCATAGGAATTTAGATTATAATATAGGAAAGTATTATGAAATCTCTAATTATATGAAAGAGAATTTAAGTGTGTACGTTTTAGATGGTAACCTTGTTGATGCTGAATTGCAAACCCAATACATCATGAATATTACAATAGAACGATACAATCAATTAGTTCCAAATATCAGAATAAAAAGGGGACTTATCAATCCTGTTGGATCTGTAATCAAAGCTATTACAGGAAACTTAGATAACGATGATGCGATCAGATACGATACAATGATAAAAAGTCTGCAAACGCAACAAGATGTAATCGCAAATAAAGTTACCTTAGTTACTGAAATAGTTGACACGTTTGTTAATGTAACCAATGCAACCAGAAACAATTTTATAATGCTAGAAAAAACTATAAAAGAAATAGAGGAAATTTTAAATAAAACAATTCCAAAGGAATAAGGATCTTGTTCTAAATACATATAACATGTTAACATAACTTTCAAATATTATTAACTCGATTGGATGAAGTAGAGACAGCAGTATCATTTAGTAGAATTAATATATTACACCAATCCATATTAGATACAACTGAATTGTTTAACGTTCTTAAAGATATCGAAAAAACGGACAAGTTAGTATTCCCAGTTACTGCAGAAAACTTAATCAATATTGAACAATGCATTGACATCAGAGCTTATGTGAAAGGCAAACAAATAACATTTATTATGTCAGTACCAACAGTCCAATTAGATGTCTATAATTACTACACCCTACACCCTTTTCCTATGTACAATGCCCACCTTAACCTATCATTCTTAATTACTCCCAAACACTCCCATATCCTTGCGAAGGGGTCGAAAATAGTATCGCTCTCTCAGCCATGCAGAGAGATAGACGAAGGAAAATTCCTTTGTTACGAAAGCAACGTGTCATCAGAGGAAGAAAGCAAATGCATCAAAGATTTGATGACGTTCTCCACAGAGATAACATCGTGCCTGCCTCTTCCAGTCAACGCATCCGACGTTAAGATAAAATCTATACAACCAGACTCTTGGATTATCTTCACAGGGTTCCCTACATTCCTAACAGAGTACTGCGACAACGACATGAGTCATCACGACATCATGGGCACATACATCATAACACTTAACAATGATTGTGAAGTAAAACTTGGTACGGCGACACTAAGGAAGCGCCGCCTTCAAGCAGGAGAAGTTACCTTTCGCAGCTCACCATCTATACACCTACCTAGCATTATAACACCAAAGGACACCGTGCTACGCAAAACTATCAGTCTAGACGAGATCAATCTAGAAAACCTGCAGTTTCTATCACATGCGTTAAAAGGTTATAGTGAAGTGAAAAATAGTGAAAGCCACTTTGTGAATGTGCACAGTGTTAGCATAGGAACGATTGTAATCTACCTTATTTTATTTTGTATACTAGTTGTAGTTATGTATCGGTATAGACGTATATTGCTGCGTAAGTTTAATCAAAATCATCAGCCTCGTAACCAAACATCGGATGACGATTTTGCACTTACGGAGGGAGGAGTTATGGGTGGCCAACTCTCACCTCGTACTGTATTAGTAAAATTAAGATTATGTAATATCAAACTGTTCCAGTAAGCTATTGAGTATCATGTGACAAATGATCAATTATAATAAAACTAATGGTGACCAAAACGATTAGAAATCGGATCGACATCCATTTGCCAACAACTTGGGAGGTCTAACCTCAGACACACATGCAAACCTTTTGATAGTATTTAAACAAAATGTAACTTAGAATTAAGGTCTTTCGAATTGTAAAACTGCGACAGAACGCTCATGTATTTGATTAAATAAATATTTTTTATTACAAATCTTGCGCGTTCATATTTGACTACGTATATATACGTATATACGTATTTTTATTCCGATACAGTTTAATTAATAGTTCCATACGATACTACGACCGCAGCTTTAATATAGGGTAGTCGTACAAATTACAGTGTAGACGGCTGTCGAAATAAAACATCCAACAAAAGTTTATCCTTTTTTACATTACCTTAGGAGGAGGAAAGTTAAATATTTAGTATTTATTTTTTCTTTGTTGATTCTTATTTTTTATAATAGAGAGATCTTTGTGTAATGTTAAGAAAAAAGTTTTATAATAGTACGTAATTATAAGTAGGTACCTATTGATTTGGTTAGATATTTTACTTACTTATTATTTTTCAAAATATACACACAATAACCAGCCAACTTTTCAAGAATGTATTATCCATTTAAGTATTTTGTTTGTTTCTTTTTTATATATTTTTTTTTATAATCATAGATCGGAATAGGTAAAGTATTTACTACACACACCGGAAAAATTTCGTTTAGTCCACTCTCGACCCCTCGACTCCCAATAATGAATATGTCCACTGGACCCCTAACTATAGTTTATTCTCGACCCTTGGGGTCGAGAGTGGATTTTATTTTCCAGCCAAGTTTTAGTTTCCTCGCGACCCCCAAGTACAGTCACGATGATAAATCATCAATCTACCCCATAGTTGCATATAATTTAGCTAATATATCTCAATAAAAAATGCAAAGAACAGAGCAAAATAAATTGTAATTGTTTTTTATTCACCTATTCTTTTGTGTAATAATTTCATAACATAGACAGCCCTAGCGTTGTGTAATTTGATGCAGGTGATCGCCCGACACCACGTCAGACAACGTAGTAGATACTTTCGAGCGTGTGCGTAAGGTACATTTTAGCGCGCACGAACGGCTGTAATATTTTTGTAGGCAGTTATAGCGTTAGGTATCTATCTTTTTCTATGGAGTGAATTATCTGTCTGTTCCAAAGGAACTATTAGTTAATCTGTGCCTATACGGGGAGAGGTGAGGAACGGTTTCAGAGGGAGGCTGTTTATGTCCTTTGTGGGTGTCGCACTTGGACTCTCCATGTAATTGTTAATAATACACTTTTGTTGTATTTAATAATGTTGTTTTTTTAATTACCTGCATGTAATTTGTAATTGAGTTCACCAATGCCGGCCGGGTCCCCTGTCGGTGTGCCCATCGACAACCTAGACCTTTTACATCAATGATTGCATAGATAATAAAGCTAAACATAATTGAGCCATCCATAAACATTCCCCGTTTTCACAATACTTAATTAATTAATTTCTTTAATCAACATCTTACTGACAATAGTCCTTACAACTTAATGGGTATTTTAACTCTTCGTCCACTTCTCGTGACATGCTCATCTATGGTTACTTTCAGATGCTTCCGGTAAATTACAAGTAGACTGTGGGATGGCATACAAGACAGATATTCATTATTAGAATTGCTGAAACCTGCCAAATGGAGTAATAAATGTACATAGATCAGAGCAAGTCTTATTTAAATTTAACATCCAAAATCCATTAGATGCATCCAATAAGGCAAATTACTTTGCATTTTGCATCTTACTTTTAATTTGATCTATAGTTGGCAACTGATATTTAGGCTGTACTCGTATTATGTATTTGTTTAAAGATCTAGGATCTATGCACATTCGTAGTTTTCCATTTGGCTTTTTTACAAGAACAAGATTGTTTACCCATTTTGTAGGTTTGTTTACCCTTTTAATAACACCCATGGTCTCCATCCTTGATAATTCTTTTTGAAGTTCAGGCAGCAATGAAAATGGAACACGTCTCGCTGCTTGCACCACAGGTACTGCATTTTCATGTAATTGTATATTTACTTAACCTGGTACACAACCAAGACCTCCATCAAACAGTTCACACTATAGATATCACATTACATGCTGCACCTGTATCAATTTTCATAGGAACCTTTATGTTGTTAACTAAAAAGTTTTGAGAAATCTCACTTCCCACTTATAGAGATCCAATGAATAATTTTCTATCCTCATCGTCATCATCCACATCTTCATCTTGATGCTTAACAGCATGAACTTGTTTATTCATTCTGCACACTGACGAGAAATGGTTAGGCTTGCCACATTTGTGGCAGTCTTTCCCATAAGCAGGGCATCTATTAATTCCATGCGACTTCCCGCAATTTCTACAATTCTTTATGGTTTTCTTCTGCTTTGAGAAATAAATCTCCTTTTCTTCATTTTTATTACCTTCAGTCGCCATCTTGTTTTCGACATAAGATCTTGAAGTCTCAGCGCATAGCAGAAATTGCATTACGTACTCTAACGTCAGTTTTATTTTCAAATTTTTGAATTTGTCGTCTAATCCAGAAATGATCTTACTTGCTGTCAAACTTTTTCTCAATTCGCCGAGTTCGCATGCGAGTCCAAGATTGATTACTTTTTGGAAGTATTCTTCTTCTTTGTTTAATACTAAAGAAATCATGCCTTTGTATAGATAAGCTCTTTCTTGGATTCATATATTTCTCGAACCTACTGACGATATCTTCGAATTTTTCATCCCCAGTGGCGTTGAAAGTATTATAGATTTGAATGCCTTTTTCTCCAATGAAATTGAGAAATATATTATTGCGTTTCTTGTCCGAGGTCGTATCGAGGCCGTTAGAAATTAAATAAATATCCAATTTCTGTTTCCAGACTTTGAAGTTATGTTTTAAGTTACCATCAAAAGACATTTGCGTCAGTGGCGGTAAATACCCCACACCTGACACCACGTTTATGTCCTTTGTGGGTGTCGCACTTGGACTCTCAATGTAATTGTTAATAATACACTTTTGTTGTATTTAATAATGTTGTTTTATTAATTACCTGCATGTAATTTGTAATTGAGTTCACCAATGCCGGCCGAGTCGGCGTGCCCATCGACAACCTAGACCTTTTACATCAATGATTGCATAGATAATAAAGCTAAACATAGTTGAGCCATCCATAAACAGAGGCGGAGCGTGTCGCTACTGTACGGTAGTACTAATACTTAAACTGTGGTAGAAGTGAAACTTCAACGGACAAGCCGCTGCCGCCTCTCACCACGCGATATATCGTCTGCCCCCTCCACGCGGCCGTAACGTTTTTACGTGACAGAAAAATCCTAATATCCCCCGTCTTACTTCTATATAAAGTTTCACTTCAAAAACGTAATCTAGAATATTTGAATTTACTAGTGCTTTCGCCTTTTGTAATACGGATCATGGTAATCGCACACTTTTACAGCACCGCTCCAACAAGGCACAACGGCCCGCCTGGAATCGCCTAGATGACAAATTCGACCGTAAGGGTGAGTTTCCACCAAAGATGTGCGAGGTAGATGAGCGGTGCGAGGATACGTAGCGAGGCTGTGGAACGGTGTGTGTTTCCACCAGAGATGTGCTAGGCAGCTGAGCGGTACGAAGATGCGTAGCGAATCTGTGAAATGGTGCGCAGATGTGCGGTGCGAGGATGTGTAGCAGGCTCTTCTCAGATTCGAGCGAGTCCACTGATATTCCGTACAATATACATCTACCTCTAACAAACTCCGTCTAGTGACTGCGCACATCCCTTCCGCACATCTCTCGCACGAGTCTACCCTTTATAGCAGAACTTTTTATGTCATAATATTATTTTGCATAACAACGGATAGTATAACTTAATTTCGCAGAAAATTGTTTGGCAGACACTCATTTATCATACATTCAAAACTCATAATTTTGTAAGTCAGAATCATCTTTAGGCATAAATTTCATATGCATAATAATCGAAAAGTAGAACCATCACATTTCAGAAAGCTAACAGTTAGAATCATCTTTTGGCATACATTTCCTATCCTCTACATTAATTGAAAAACTCATATTTCACATTGCAGAAAATTCATAGCTAGAATCATTTTGTATTTTTACCATAATAATTTATTAGTAATTATTTGTATAAAATCATTAAATGAAAGTATTATCACTGAATCAAATAGTTGATTGTGAACATTTATGTTGTTTTTATTTTCCTATAAGAGCATTCAAACATGCATACACCACGCATGCTGCATGCAAACAAGCATGCAGCATGCAAGCAAGCATGTCGACGGTGAAGTGCCAATACCTACTAACTGAAATTATTCGAGAAATTCACTTTTTGATCGTTTTGATTTTAAAGGTGATTTTTAAAGGTAATACAAATGTAATGCTCATGTTTTAGTGAAATATCCTAAGCGTATTTTAGTTGCAACACCATATTAAATGTGGAAATACCTCCCAAGGCCCAACTAAACCAGCGTGTGTGTCTATATTAAAAATGTCAGTTAGGAGTTATTGGCACTTCGCCGTCGATGTAGCAAGCATGCAGCAAGCATGCAGCATACAAACAAGCATGCAGCATGCAAGCAAGCATGCAGCATGCAAGCAAGCATGCAGCATGCAGTGCAGCAGGCATGGTTTCTGTCACGGCTCCGGCGGGCGCTGCGGGGCTCCGACAGCGGTCCCACGCGAGCTTATCGTCGCAGATGTGTTTTACGCTCACCACCGCAGCTTCGGCTTGCTCCTCAGCTCGCGGGCCGCCTCGCCCTTCCGTGCCTACGCGGGTTTAAATTACACTCTAGGGGCCTACCCCTAGAGTAATATACGTAGTCTTGTCTGCCCTAGCAGACAAGACTACGTGGAGTCGGTTTTGCAGCGATTCGTTTCTGTCACTAACTTTTGTAGCACAACATATACTTTTTAAGACAATGTTTTTATTTTAGGTTAAAAATGCTTTTTTATAGAAATGGCAAAATGCAGAATAAAATTATTCCAAATGAAATTTTGCTAAATAAACGTTATACTTAACGAAATTGTGCAAAATAATATTCTGCCATCTTAAAAGTATGCCATTGTAAATTCGGACATGTAAACATTCTGCCTAATAATAATTATATTCAACAATTTTTATGCCTTAAAAATATTCGTTTTAAGAACATTATACCAAGTGTGTTATGCCAAATAAATTTCGGAGCATCACGATTCTGCCAGATATAGGGAACCCCTCTGGCACAATGTGTGCGAGAGGGGCTGCGTTTCTATCAGATATAAGCGGGATGTGTGTGAGGGATGTATGCGAGAGATGTGCGCGAGGGATGTGTGCAAAGGATGAACGCAAGCGAGAAAATACTAGCCACACCAGAGATGAGCGAGGATGCGTAGAGCAAGGTATGAATTAATTAAGAACCAATAGAATCATTTCATTTACCTAGCCTCGCTCAGCGCAGCTCTGGTGGAAACGGCTTAGCAGAGCGACGTTTCTATACGTATAAAACAAGCGAGGGATGTGTGCGAGAGATGTGCGCGAGGGATGTGTGCGAGGGATGTGTGCGAGAGATGTGTGCGAGAGATGTGCGCGAGGGATGTGTGCGAGAGATGTGTGCGAGAGATGTGTGCGAGAGATGTGCGCGAGGGATGTGTGCAAAGTATGAACGCGAGCGAGAAACTAGCTTAGACCTCGCGGACTGTAAGTATATGTATACATAGGCAAACATGAAGAAATATGACAATAATATGTACCTAGTGTTTTTTTGTATTTTTTCTCTAGGTTGTTAGGTGGCCACAGTAAAACCGCAGACAAAAGCTAGTAGGATAGTACTTAGATAATTAAGGAAGTAGGTACCTACTTTAAATCAAAATTGTATGTTTAATAATTTAAGACATTAGACTTACCATTTCTATTAACGTTCGCTGTAGGGAACCTCATCGATGCGGGCTGTTTAGCATACACAAGCATATATCTTACTCTTACTAGATCACAGTTAGTAACGATGTATTGTGTCATTTGTCCGTCGCAGCCTTGCTCTGTTAGTAATTTGCTTTTTTCATCTTCATATACACCGTCACCTGTAATATTAAAATCGGTCTATAATGAACAACATTGGAGTTTCGACAATAATGCGATGTTTTGGAAAGATTGGCATCTAGAGCGCAGACCTAAATGCTTAGAAATAATGTAATTGTGCGTCCATAAGATTAATAACCTCACCTTCATTAGAAACAGGCTTTTGATAATTTATTCCTTCCGGTGCGTCAATGACTTCGCACATGGCTATGCAGGACAAATGACCACCGATGCAACTCGCGCCCCATCCGAATCCTCCGTGGCTGTACGGCAAGCTTACGTTCAATTCAGGGGATAAGTATACCCCATTACCCAGCAGTGTATTCTACACAATAAATAATGCGATAATAGTACATTATGATACAGGTGAGTTAAGATTGTCATTATGGTCGAGGCTGGATTGCAGCCCGAACTTGAGGCGAGGGCGTAATGGAGCCGAGGCTGTACGTAATAATAAAATGCTCACGCATTTCATACATCGTTTTTCAATACACTTGAAAAATTAAACAAAATTAAATAAACTTCAGTGTTTTGGAGGTTTTGGAAAATAAAGATTCGAAACTAATAAAAAGACACTATACCGAAAGTCTGAAAAATATTAAAAAGTCGTTTAGCTTCTAAACTATAAATAATCAAATAAAATAATAATTCACTACACGCTACATTGACTTGACTTGGGCCCGTTGATGTGGCTTAAAACTAGCCAAAAGCTAAGAAACGTGCAAGTTGTCGCAAAAAAAAAAATATAATGATATGTGGGGACATTTTCACACACGGCCATCTGACCCCAAACTAGGGAGACCCTGTACTATGGGTGTCAGACAGCTGATATACCTACATACACAAATACATTTTTTTTTTGTAAATACATACATATACAGATAAACAACACCCAGACACAAGGCAAACACAAGTGCTCATCATAATAAATAGTGGTTATTGATTTTTTTATGATATTCTGTAAAACTAGAAAAGTTACCAATGTTTTTATGTACCTACCTTTAGCACCTACCTACCTGTAAAATGGCCGCGCCCGCCAGCACAACCTATACCCTGTTCACAATAAGATTAGACATTTACTCAAACCTTTTTTACAGTCCGTTCAACCGATTTTGACTTCTATTGCGTTGGTGGCATGACAAATGGCAACTGCAGTAAACAGTTGTATTGTAACCACTTTTTTGCCTCTAATGTCATCCTTAAGCCTACGGAATAGAAGTCAAAATCTGTTGAAGGGACTGTAAAAAAGGTTTGTGTTTATGTCTAATCTTATTGTGAACAGGGTATAGCGAGATGTTACATACCTTCAGAGTATTATACTAATACTACAACCCTGTGCGACACATTTTGTTACTCAGAAATTAAGTTACCTGCGGCGGTTCTCTGGGATCGTGCTTTGCAACTACAGACTGTCAATTTATGGCCACTGATTTCCCAATGGGCCTTTTACACGAGGCCAATAGCTGAGGCAATGCAGTAAGCCAAGACAATAAGCCAGGACAATGGAAAATGCCATGTCGTCAACAAGTAGGCCTATGACTTATGAGTCCTTACAAATGAGTCAGTTTGTAGTGTACACCGATATTTAATTTTATTTTTTGCATTCTACATCAGACATATCGGGAAACTTCATACCGGCAATTTTATTTCTTAATGCAGTATCTCTGGCATCTCTTTCACGATAGGAAAAAGTATCAGATCTCCAGAGACATTCTTGTTCCCAGTAAAGGGATACAAACTTAGATGTCATTTCGTTAGAGAATCCAGAGTTATCTATAGTTAGTTGTCCAAAATCCAGAGTTATCTATAAAAATGAATCGCCGAAATGTATGTAGGTAAGCGCATATTAACTTCCGAACTGCTGGACCAAATTGGATAATTCTTTTTTTTGTGTTCGTTATTAACAGGAGAAGGTTAGTATATAGAAAATTTTAGGTAGGTAGGGTAGGTAAGTAGGTTATAGAGTAGGTAGGTTGGTTGAGTAGGGCTGGGTAGGTAGGTTGGTTGAGTAGGGTAAGGTGGGGTAGGTAAGTAGGGTAGGTTGGTTGGGTAGGGTAGGGTAAGTAGGTTAATTGGGTAGGGTAGGTAGGTAGGTACTGTAGGGTAGGGTAGGTAGGTAGTTTTTTGTTTTTGTTTTTATTTGAGGCAGGAGTGGGAAGTCTTCATGGACGCCCAGACTGTCCCATAAGTGAAGCAGCCTAGGCAGTGCCGGACTGTTACCGGCTAAAACCACACTCCTGCCTAAGCGTGAGCCCCTGCTACAACTGTTGCAGGGATCTTTTGAGGCCTTTGACATTTTAAGTTTTATTTCTTTTATTTGCAATTTTGACTAGGTTTGTAATGTACTCTATAAATTTATAAATTTGTCTGTTGTTTTTGAACTTTTTAATAAAACATATAAAAATTTTCTTTACTTACTGTCATGGTTATACTCATTTCCAGGTCGTGCCTGTGGGAGCCATATACAGGGCATTCCGTCAGGAGATGGAGGATCGTCTCCTGAAGTCCTGACTGTCGGGGTCACAGATACACGCTGGGTTCTCCTTGCACTTGAAGCGAGTAAAGTAGCGAGTAAAGTATTCAAAGAACCCACCATGTCCCGTTAGGGCTTGGGTCAGCTCCTTCGTCATCTGTATTTTCCGCACCGTCCTGTATGACACGATCGCGAATGGGAAATACATCTTGGTGGTGGCGGCCGTTACTCCAGCACAGTACCTCCGGTTCCATTCGCCCAGTGTCTCCAATCGGATCGCTCGCTTAGACGAATGAAACCGGACATCTGTCGTAGTCGGGTGCGCGTTTCGATCTCTGGAATTCTTCTCTGGGATTCGGAGGTCGAGAAGGAGTATCCCAGTCAGCACCAGCGCTGAGTTCAGGGAGACCGTGCTATAGGCACGACACATCTTTTGTGCGAAGCTCCTCTGGACGTTCAGCTTCGTCTGCACCCCGACTTTGTTCGCGGCCGGCCACCACGCACTCGCTTCGTACAGGACGATGGGCTCCACCGCGGCTGTGTATATACTACGAATGATGTCCGGGTAGAGACCCCAGATGACCCTTGCGGCCTCGACAGCTGCTTATGTATTCCGCCGGCTCGAGAGCAGACGTTTGCGACGTGGGTATTAAATGTCAGCTTGCGGTCGATGGTGAAACCTAGCAGTTTAAACTTATTTGACATGCCAATGTCCACCCCGCCCATCCTCGGACTTGGGGTGTCGTATTTAAGCTTCCGCGTTACAAGCATGGCTTTTATCTTATGCGGCGCAAATTTGAGCTTATTGGCGACACCCCAAGCCCGGACGTACTCGAGGGCGACATTGGCATCCCTCTGCACCTCAAGTGCCGTCTCTCCATGGAACACAAGGACAACGTCGTAAGCAAACGCCTGACACTGGACCCCTCTACTCTCCAGTCCCTTAAGTAGAGGATCCAGCACGAGGTTCCAAAGTATGGGACCACCGATCGACCCCTGGACGCATCCTTTCTCAGTCCCGGTCTCGTACTCCGCTCCCGCATATCGGACTTTTACCCCTATCTCGGACAAGTAACTGTCCATGACTCGCCTCAAGTTTACAGGACACTTTTCCTCAGCCAGACGCTCTCTTATGGCTGGCCACCATACGCTGTCGAAAGCTCCCTCAATAGCCAAGGACACAATCGTGACAAGTCTCTTCTCAGCGAGTCTGCCACGAATGTGCCCCATCAGTGCATAGAGGCGAGTCCTCGGTGCTTTTCTGTGGCATGAAGCCGTACTGACGAATACTCATCCTGGGCAACAGATAGAACTTGAGTCGGGCCACGAGCATTTTCTCGTACACCTTGCCGAGAACAGGTTAGAGAGCAATCGACCTGTATGATTTCGGAGTGGTGTAGTCTTTCTTTGCGGGTTTGCGGAGTACAACAACTGTTGCCTCCTTCCAGGACCGTGGAAAGTATCCATGCGCCAGGCACTTGTTCATCAAGCGCAGAACGCGCGTTTATTTTACCTATTAAAATTAAAATTTATGTTATAATTATTGTTACGGAAGAATTATAATTGTTTATAGAACTGTAAATATATATATTGTTTTATATTAATATATATATATATATTATTAGGTATTAATGTAAAACCATAAATGGCGTATGTTGTGTTAGCCTTTAAGTAATTGTTGCACTTATAAATGTACTATTATGAAATTACTGTTAATGTATTGTGTAAACAATTGTTGGCTAACCTAAATAAATTAATAAACTTGGTATGGGTCTTCGTTGATCGTGTGGCCCTTAATGCCCGCCGTCAGACCGTCGAAACCGGGGACTTTTTTGGGGTTGAACGAGGAAGCCGCTCGCTTCAGCTCGTCGAGAGTGAAGGGTGGATCGCAAGGTTCAAATTGGGACTCCCGTTCACCTCTTCCGCTCTTTGCCGCACCCATTTGTGCTCCTCGTTGTCCCCATCCCTAGGATAAAAAGTCTCTGCTAGGAACCTCGCTGAGGCTTCTGGGTCCAGTGTCCTTGCATCTCTCACCATCGGCAAGTCCTCCTCTTACTTTGCCATCCTTCGGATCACCCTGTAGATGCCTTCCCACATTCCTTCCCTGTCCTGCTTCTCGCAGAAACCCTTCCAGCTCTCGACCTGAGCTTTGACCACTGCAAGTTCATACTCGACTTTCTTTTTCAGATACTCCTCAACAACCTTTGGTCTCCGGACTGGCGCTGCACATCGGATCCTCCGCCTCCTCGTGACAACCTGCCTCTTCAGATAGGAGAGTTCGTCGGACCACCACGGCACGGTTACTTCCTCTACTGTCTTCTTCTTGGGTATCACGTGATCACACGTCTTTTGTACAGCTGATGTGAATTGTGGGACTACCTCGTCCACTTTTTGTGCACTGTCGATGTTATCGATCAGGTGTTTCATGTCTGGCATCATTTGGCGCAGTTTCTCACGAAACTGGCCCCAATTAGCTTTTTTAGTATTGTAGACTCTGGTAGTGCGGTTCACCGTGATACCCGCAGACTTTTCGAGGTGAATGTCGAACTCAATGCCGTTGTGGTCCGAGCCTATCAGGTCATCGACGACTCGCCAGCCGTCTGTCACCGTAAGCATATCCGATGTGCAGGCTGTGACGTCGACGCAGCTAGTGTAACATCTGTCACCCCTAACTACGTCGAAGGTTGGAGTTTCCCCTGTGTTAAGAACTTGCAGTCCGAGCTGGTCGAGAGCTGCCAGCATTTTGGCGTCTCTTGTTGGTTCGCTGCTACCCCACCAGATACTCCAGTCTCCTCCCACTATGAGCCAGTAAGTTTTGGGTCAAAGACGGCTATTGTCGCTTTGACAGTCCCTTCTCCTTGCCTGGTGCCATGAAAAATAGGTAGGTAGTTAGGGTAGGTAAGTAGGTACGTAGGTAGATATAGGGTGGGTAGGTAGATATAGGGTAGGTAGGTAAAGTAGGGTAGGGTAAGGCAGGGTAGGGTAGGGTAGGTAGGTATGGTAGGGTAGGTAGGTATGGTAGGGTAGGGTAGGTAGGTATGGTATGGTAGGGTAGGGTAGGTAGGTAGGTAGCTAGGGTAGATAGATAGGGACAGGACAACGTCTGTCGGATCAGTTATTTTCAAATAAAAATACGACGTGCGTTTGCTCGCAGCCCAGAACATTCACTGACTGGCTTACTGGCTAGGAACGCGCAATCACACGAAGCTGACGAAGCCAATGGACAAGACAAACCACCGCGCGCGTGGTGGGCGAAGCTATTGGCTCCGAAAAAATTTAAATCGTTCTATTTCACTGGCCTGGCTTGGTCATCGTCTTGAGGACTTGAGGACAATCCAATGCAGTGGATTGTCTCTATTTAGACGATACCATTTTATTGGCTTATTGTCTTGGCTTACTGGATTGTCTCGGCTATTGGCCTCGTGTAAAAGGCCCATTACTTCCTGATGTTTATTAATTGACATATCATGCCTAAGTCTTGCTCCAATAAAATAAATACTTTCTTCCATTTTTATTATCTCCCAATACCTTATACTTTTACAAAATAAGAAGGTAACTGACGTACTTACCTTATTTAAGTGTTGTTGCAAGCCAAAATTGAGAATAGTGTAAAAATTTTCTAATCGATTTCCGTGATAGGCGTAAAATACGTGATGGTTCTTAGCCAGATCTTTCCATTTAGTTTCTGCGGCGGACTTGCTACAAGAGCTTGCTACTTGGAATATATATTGTGGCTTCGGTGCAGATATTGTAGAATGTGCGTTTGCTAATACAGTATCATGCTAAAAATACATTTTAATTTTAGTTAACACATAGCCCCATTTTTACCTGTGGGTGACGTAGAAAGCGACAGAGGGCTATTGACCAAAGGATGGGCAGCAGCGTCCTTCTGAGTACTATAACACCTGCTGCGATCGCCAACATGCATCGGCCAAGCGTGGCGATTATGGCTAAACCCCCCCTTGGGGAAGACCTATGCCCAGCAGTGGGCGTCTAAAGGTTGACACGATGAATATATAACATCTATCACAAATCAGAACTTATTATTATAAATTAAAGTTGAGTTTGTGTGTCTGTTTGTATTGATTCGGGATGATCTCAGGAACCACTTTTCCGATTCTGTAATTTTTTTCGCTAATAAGAAGCTACGTTATCCCTGAGTGCTATAAGCCTAAAATACATCATTTATTTTGATTTTAGTATTGTGTGAGCAATTTATTAAAACATGATTAAGTCATTAAGGCATCTGTGTTGAGACAGTAAAAAAATTATAAATAGATGATTTATCTTTCAAACTGGACATAAAAAAAAACATTTGCATTTTGCAAAAAAAAAAAAAAAACACTTCGTCTAAGACAAGTTCGGTTCAAATGGTTATAAATCCTACTTAGTCTATATTAGCTTCGCATTACGGGTTTGCATCGATCGACCAAACACTCTTTATGTATATTGAGATAACTTTATAACTTGTTTAACAAAACAAATATTTACTAGTAATTTTGTTAATTAAATTTTACTAATTATTTCATTTATGTAGGTATGTACTTCACATGCACAAAGGTCCAAACATATTTTTTATTTAATCAAAGTCTGTTGAATATTTGGTAACTGGAACCCAATAATGATAAAAAGTGAAATACTGCCCCAGTATTTAACTTTTTTTAAATTATTGGTTGTTGTTGATTTGTTAATCAATAAGTAATTAAGTAAGTAATTAAGTAAGTAATTTATAATAACTTTTAATTTATCATTTGATTTAATTTATCTCATCCAACAGTGTAATTTGAAATAGGTAGTGCATTTTTTTATATAATTTAATAACATCGCGTTTTATTACAAAAAAAAACTTTAATTAGATCTCAATTAGAATATGCAGTTGCGGTGTGGAATCCTCTATACATTAAATATTCTAACTGCCTAGAAATGGTACAAAATATTTTTTTTTAATCCATGACTTACAGGTGCTTTCACTCTTCTGGTTCTTATGTCGATTTACTACGGAAATATAATCTTCTAAGCCTTACTGGCCGGCGGACATTTCTAGAAACTGTGCTCCTGTACGACCTCTGCAGAAACACGTACGACTGTTCTGATATTTGCAACAGGATTTGTTATTTAGTTCCCAGAATAACACATTTGCGTGCAGTGCGCAAGCAACCCTTGTTTGCAGTAAGAGCATGCCGAACAAATGCTGGTATTCGTGCGCCGTTGCGACGTCTTGTCGACAATTATAATAAGCACTTTCTTGACATCGATTTATTCTGTGAGACACGTAGAAAACTCCGGGACTCGACTCACAAAGCAATCAAGGAATTAGACATGTCATTATTTTCCTCTTAGACTATTATAGGTATGCATATAGTTATACTTAGTTATAAATAATTTTAAAGTTTAGAATGCCTGTTTTCTTTTTGAATTGATATCTTTGTTACTTTTGACTTCTCTTTGAAGCGTGTTATTATTATTTTCCCTGTATGCTGTGAATAACGTTGTTGATTACATAGTTGTTAATTAAAAGTTTTATGCCTGTATGCTATAATATATAATTGTTTGTTGTTCCAAATAAAATAAAATAAAACAAAATTTTCCGAGGTCCTGACCCGCTGGTCATTAATGTGATTTGAATTTGGAACATAAAATAGAAATCGCATGCGAACATTTAGGTACGATAGGTAGTAGGTACAGTCACGAGCAAAACATGTAAATAGTTGTTCTCATTCTAAACTGATTTTCTCCTAAACTATTGATTGAAATGTTATGTGGTTATGAATAGGGCATTATTGATTCTATAAAACAGGTTTTATCTCTAAGTTGTAATAGTTATTTTACGAGAATATTGCTTTTGAATTTTGCAATCTGTATACATATTTATGCTCGTGACTGTTCATACTAATTCCATATTTCCATGCTACACCATTTGATTGATCTGCACTTAAAATTAAATTGTTCCAAAATCGAAACTGTCCACCACAAGTAGAATATAAATAAAAAACAAAGAAAAATAGAACACAAATTAAAATACTAGGATTCTAGTACTATTGCTTTTTATCGTCTCGTAGATGGTGTGAAAAGTAGAGTAGGTACCTACAGTTCGATTCAAACTTAATGGCGGCTGTGAAGTGAGCGGTTGGCTACCCCGCACCTCACCCCGCACCTCACCCCCGCTGCCACGTGAAATTGTTAGTGCGCAGCCACTCGCCTCGTGTTCAGAGCCGCCATTAAGTTTGAATCGTACTGTATGCTCCTCGAGAATAAAGGTGCCTTCGTCTTAAGATATTTGTAAACTTTGTTTATAATAAATAAAGTAAATAATGAAATGGGCGACCTTGAATCCCACTTGACTGCGCATACAGAGCCCCGACGCACGAAAATTATCAGTATTTAGTCGCCTATAATAAGCTCCAGTACTTTCTCTCAGTGGCGACCTAAGCCGAGGCTCGTACCCCGCAGGGGGTGCCCTTAGCGTAGTCACTTAGTTTATAAGTTTTTGCCCTGGCTGGAGGCCCTAAAAGTCACTTTTAAGGCACCACAGGATTGTCCGGTTAAGCAGTAACCAACCCTCAGGTTGAACTGCGAGATGCCATTCAGAAAAAAAAAAAAAAAAAAAAAAAAAAAAAAAAAAAAAAAAAAAAAAACTCCAGTACTTTGTGACCACTTTAATTGTGACCAAGTATTAGACCTGTGTGTACGCAAAATTTACGTAAATTCTTAAAACATTTTAAGCAATTATAACGCATCAAAATCCCTTCATGTGCGGTGAAGTGGTGCGGGAAACATTCCAAGACAATCTAATTACAAAAAAGATGGCATAACATTTCATCTGTAAGTAAACAGTACAATATTAATTTTTGATTTAATCAGATTATGAGTGACCGCATGGGTCTAGATATAATGGTAGCTGGTATAAGAAAGCACACTGCAGTATCGCGCGTTGATGTCTTTTGGAAAAGTCTTGTTCTTTCATTAGAAAATTCTTAATACGTCTATCCCTTTCTTTCCCTTTGTTTGGTTTATCGTGAAAATCAGTGATGTTACCTTCATAAGTAGCTGTAGTAATATTTATTGTCGATGGTGAAATTAATAAAAAAAAAAACATTTAAAAAATTGTAACAAAAGTGTACTTGAAAATTTCTTCTAAACTTATGACTTTTTTTTTAAATTTCCTTGTTTTGTCTTGATGTCTCTTGACATCCTTTTTCTTTTTATTCAAACTATACAAGCTGAAATCTAAATGGTCCATTTCCCGCCGTTTTTTAATAATTGATTAAAAAAATATATTAATTGATTGTACTACCAAGACAAAATCATTTCGCTTCGGTAAAATAACCACTAAAATTTCAGCGTGTATATATTATGAGATTTTATATTAGAAAAAAAAAATGATTTTTCAATAAAAAATGGTCTCATTCATATTATTCAACCTATGTTACCTACCTATATTCTTGCAAATAAATATATTCATTCATCAATATATTAATATGACATTATGTAAATTACACGAATTAAAATAAAATAAATGATAATTACATGACACGGACACTCTTTTTAAATTTTATTTTAAAAGAGTGTCCGTGGAGTTTCTTGCTCGTTCTTCTCCATAGAGACCTACCCTACATTTTGGAACGAGCAACTAGCTTCAACTTTCTGACTAACTGACCGACACCTTGACAATTTAAAAGTGCCCGTAAATGGTTTAATTGAAATAAATGCTTTGACTTTGACTTCGAAATAACATTATTAGGTATTATTTATTTAATTAACTTATGCTCATTTTTTCAAAATGTAATATAGGTACCCATTTTATCGATATCGACTATTTTTCCTTAATCAAGTGGAACAACCCTAACGATGTTATACCTATGCATGTTGACCTTGAGCTGACCAATCACAGCCGCGCGTACTTGCCCGTCCCCTGGCCCGCTATGGTGAGTCGTGTACTTAGAAGAAATCAGCCTATACGCTCTCTAGTGGATTTTATTTCTCTTTGCACGCTGCACTCAGGATCCTTGTCTTAACTCCCTCGCTCTGCTATCTGCTAGTGCTCGGGAGTTAATGCTAGAATCCTTCGTTTTGCTCGGGACTCAATACGGCGCCCGCTACATAAGACACTAATTTATCCCCTTAATGCCTATCATGCTTTCTTTCTTCCCTTTCGTGTAACCTTGATGTGAGATTTTTTACTGATGAACGGATTTTTCATTGTGTTAGGTCCCTAGTTTTTGATAACAAAGTATAGGCCTCTAGCACTCAGGAATAACGTACCTACCTACCTAGTTTCCTAGTTGGTGAAAGAGTGTTTGAAATAGGATGAGTAGTTTTGGAGATTTCCTAAAAAAAATACAATATTATCTCTCTTTACAATATAAGTACCTATAGATACTTAGTTTAAGTAGGTATATATGATAATAATAATAATAAAGTTTATTGTTTCACGTAAGTATTATATCATCTGTGACTAAGACTATGGGAGGATTACTGCTCTCCTAGATAGGCTACAGGGTACGTAGTCAGTGTTTAGAAGAAACTGTTCCCAACCCGTGTTGTAGTGGGCGAATTACAAATTATAAGTAGGTATAAAATGTAATAACTAGGTGTATTCAATATTATCATACCGCTTCCGAAGGCACTGTTTTCAATGAGGGCTCCTTTAATCTTACGAGCACGTAAAACAACAAATCAATGATATCACTGATGTTTGACAAATTATCTAAGTTATCCAACTGTTGTAAGACCAAATCCAACGCCGGCACGTCTGTTATTACGCAAAGCTGAAATTAAACATAATTTCAATTGCATTAGGTTATACGTACAGACATAGATAGATGGCACTGTCAGTACCTATGATGATAAAAACACATTACGATTCCTTTGCATCGCGCAGTCGGGTAAAAAAAGCGTTTATTTGTGGTGACATCATGAGTTGTAAAAAAATGTTACTTCTGCAAAACTGTAAAGCAGTTTGTTGGCAGATGTAGCTTTCGTATATTATACAATTTCATTTAACTACTTGTTAGTACTTTCTCTTATAGATGACATCTAGCCAATCTCGGCCACGGCGACTACAATCTACAAGACTACCTACATCTTGTCATGGTGGTGGGTAAGACTGGTATTACCAATTTTGACTGAAAAACTTCGAGCGCAAAGTGGACATGTTAGAACATTATTGATAATATTACAAATAATTTGAGGTACCTGTTGGTGGGCCAGCTTTAAGGTACATACCTATTCTAACAGACACACTCAGAGACGTCACTTAATAATAATGAATCATTAACTTTAATTGACCAACATAACTTGGCACATGTAAACAACAATCTTTTTGGCTGACAGCGTTCCAAGTTATGTTGGTCAATTAAAGTTAATGATTAATTATTATTAAGTGACGTCTCTGAGTGTGGCAATAAGTAAATAGTAGTTACTTACTAAATAACTATAACTATGGAATCATTGGGTGCCATGCATCTTCTTTCTTTGTTTTTTTGTTAGATTATTACCGCGTAACAGTACAACTTATATAATGATACAATAGGGTATTTTACTCTATACGAGAAAAAGTCTATAAATATGTTATTGAGACAGTTTAGGCATAAAGCAGTCGGAAAATTTAAGTTTTAGTTCATAAAATAACAAAACAATTTTTTAAATTCAATTCAAAGTTTTCAGTTTTTTTAATCTGTTCTAAAACACCGTGAAATAGTAGCGGCCATGTTATTACGCCATAAGGCTATGTAAACAAAAAATTGTCTACTGTCAGTCAACCGATTGGCGTAATAAAGGCTTTGTACTTTTATTATTTTCGTAACCAACGTGATATTTTAATTATTACACCTACTACAAAATATGCTTTTAATTATTTTTAAATGATATACAATTATCATATTTAATATGAGCTCATTTGATACAAAACGAACTGACGTCATTTACGCTGAGCAATATGGCGTCCAGTAAGAGGCGTTTTCGTCAAAGTACGTGAGAAATTTTAAAAATTTAGATTTTTTTTATGGCACTTATCGATTGAATAAAAAAATTGTGGTTTTTTTTTTGGTGGCTTATTAGCACTACAGAATTTCATTGAGACACTTTTAAAAAATGGGTGTAATACCCTATTTACCTAAGTTTATCATCACATCCAAGAGTATTGCAACCCGAGCTAAAGTCGAGGTTTTATGCCGCGCCGTGTTTTAACAGAGGTCATACCAAAGTCGCTATTAACTGGTGGTTGTGTCTAGTGGTTTATTTGGACAGCGATCGCAGTCACCGTAAAAAGCAACCCCTAGGTACTAGGGGCTGCCATCGATCCCATAGAAAACGTATAAAACATTTTGTGCGGTCACTAATAGTTTTGTGGCTGCCAATAGTGGATCAGTGTAGGGCAGCACCATAGAAATTAAAAAACAGCACTTAACTATAGTGGCTCAGCCCGCTCAGCATACAGCACTTATAGTGGCTCAGCGTACAGCAACACCAGTAGCTCAGAGTGCAGTTAGGGTAAAATTATACAATTTGCAAGTAGCTTTGAACTAGCTCAATAGCGCTCTGTGCCATGTGAAAGAGACACGACGTATTTAGGAAGAAAAAGAGCTAAAATGCAACGTGTAACGTGCCTATGTCACATAAATAAGCTTCTAATGAGGTACATGTATTTAATTAACAACCTTTTTCTTTCTGCTATCGACGTGAATCGCGGCTATATCGATCACGTAGTCTGATAAAGTTTACCTATCATAAGTAAGTATTTTTAGAGGTATCTACCAATTCATCCATATCCTTGATTCCATTTTTTAAAAAAGCTGGCGGAAAAGGTCTTAAACAACTTTCATATCTAAAACTGAAAGCTGCTGCTACAAATAGACTCCATTTTACATCTGCAGCTTTAAAATCCTTTTCCAATATTAATCTGAAATAGAAAGTTAGTAAAAGAACTCGGATAATAGGCACTGTGAAAACTATGCTAAAACTATCTCGGTATTGAATTATACCTACCTAATTAAAAACAAATTATTTGTATTATGCTGGCACTTCACATGGCGTATTTGTGCAAATATTCGCCTTATTTGGATAATACAAAATCGACTTTATTTCAATAAGCATAGGGAACATTTTAAATTATCCAAATAAGGCGAATATTTGCACAAATACGCCATGTGAAGTGCCACCATTAAGTAGATAGGCAAATAATAGTTTCACTGTGACATAGCGTCACATAGCAATACCTCCTTAGTAAAACTTTTCGCCAATTATTCTGAAGCTTGTTTATGTTACCGGCCAAACCCGATTTTAGGATGAACTAGTTTCGCCTAGGCCAAACCAGTTCGCCCTACACGCGATAGGACAAACTAGTATAGCCTAGGCCAAACCCGTTCATCCTATTACCAATAGGATAAACTAGTTCAGCCTAGGTCGAATAGGTTTATCCCAGTTAGAATTTACATGCTTTTTTAGGATAAACTGGTACGTCCTAGTCTGAACTAAATGTTGCTTAGTCGGAATGCATGTCGCTTCCTGTACGAACGGGGAATTAATGCATTTGTAAGAAAAACAAGTACAAGTAAGTACTTTTCAATTCTAAGTGCCACCAGAGTACATACACCTTGCAAAAATAAGCAAATTGCAGTGAGTTCTGTGAATGAATATTAGTGATAGAAGTGAAATTACTAATTAGTTAATAAATAACAACAATTTATTTTTTTCAGTTTACTTTGAAAATCTTATAATAGAAGATATAAACTAGGTGAAATTAGTTCAGACTAGAACGTACCAGCTTATCCTAAAGCATGTAAATTCTAACTAGGATAAACCGATTCGACCTAGGCTAAACTGTGTTATCCTATCGGTAACAGGATGAACGAGTTCGGCCTAAGTAGGCTATACTGGTTTGCCCTACCGCGTGTAGGGAGAACTGGTTCCGCCTAGGCGAAACTAGTTCATCCTAAAATCGAGATTAGCCGGTAACATTAGAAAGAATTAAATACCTATCTTACAAGATCATCTATTTTGTAAAAAATAACTTGGTTTGTTTAATACATCTTCAAAGCAGTATCATTATCTGATCAACTCTGATGAGCTTTGCTCTTCATTGACTAGTACATCTCCTTAACTACTCATGTCGCAAAAACTTCAGCTATTATTTATGTATTAAAAGTCACAGTGAAACATTGACGTCATCAACGATGATGAAAATCAAAAACAGCAATTGAAGGTGCGCAAAAATTGTTGAGGGTAAATTGGAAAAAAATCCTAACTAATATTATAAATGCGAAAGTAACTCTGTCTGTCTGTCTGTCTGTCTGTCTTTTCTTCACGCCTAAACTACTGAACCGATTTGTGTGACATTTGGTACAGGGTAAGTGTGAAGTTCACACTTACGCCTTTGTCCTTTGTTGGGGTTCACACTGTGAACCCCAGCATAGGCTACTTTTTATTCGACTTCGACTTCGACTTCGTCTGCGTCCGCGATAACCGACATATACGCGGACAAAGTCGCGGGCAAAAGCTAGTATATCATAATTATGTACAGACGCCAGCACATCAAGCTACTACAATCTGTCACATTTCTTTAATCGATTTTCAACTTTATGGTTAAAGAATAAGGTTCAAGATTGATTGGGAAAATGTGACAGTTTCGGGTAGGTTGACCTGCTGGCGTCTGTACCTAAGTCTCATCAACCACAAAATTCTCGGCAACAAAGATTTAAACTAAACTTTGTAAACTAGTAATAATTACGTGGTCTACGTACTGTGTTTACGTTAGGTACCTATCTAATATTGTATTTGATCTGTTTCACTTTGGCTTAATATCATTTTGCATGTATTCGTGTAGATAACCAATAATAAATAGGTACTTACCTAAACAACTAAATACTTATTAAAATAATAATGGTGTCACACGTAAGTAATAACCTTAAATGAACAGCTTTCTTCTCTAGAGAATCTAATTTTGCCTGATTATTTTCTGATAACGTTTCAGACGCAGATGCCAAGTTACAGTTAGTTGCTGTATCAGATAATGCTTCATGCTCGCCGTCCATAATTTTATTTGGTCTTCCAGAATAGCTAGTAAAAGAATATATTATAATATTATAGGCATAATTTTGAATTCTTTCTAATGTGTTTGGAAATCATTTTATTTCATTACGTAAGTCCATACTTGTCATCAACTCATAAAACAATAGACGAACAAGCGGCCAGTCATATAGTGGAGGCTATGCAGGTTTATATATGTAGGTATCTAAATGTACTAAGTATTATTGATTACGGACTCTTTTCTATTTAATCCAGTCCCATTTGCTCTTATGATCGCCCCATTTACCTACAATCAGCCCATGCGGTAAGATCCAGGTTAGTTGAGTGTTTATGTCGCAGTAAGATAGAGAAAGCCGTAATATAGTTATATCCCTGGGGATATAATTATATACCGTAACATAGTAATACGAAAGCGATTCTTTACTATCTCACTAGGAATATAGTTATAAAACGGTCCAAGTTTAGTAATATACTTATATTACTAGATTAAGTTTAGTGATATACTTATATTACTAGATTAAGTTTAGATTTCACTAAACTTTCGGAGTGTGCGGCGGCGCTGAGAGAAATATGGCAAAAATTGTCGCGCTTTGGTGGCCAAGGTTATTTAAAATGTTCCTGTAAAAAATCGAATATACAGTGTTCTACTAAAAGATGTGCCTGTAAGAAGCATTCAGTGCTATGTAATTCTAGATGTCATGATTCCTCTTCTTGTCTGAACAAAAATTTAAAAATACTTTTAAAGTAACCAAGATCTCAACTTGTTGATAAGAAATAAAGATATCTCAAAACTGTTTGGCTTTAAAAGATTTTTAATGTTTGATTAGAAGGATTAGGAGATTTTTAATTGTCTTGTTAATGTTTAAATTCCAAAAAATATGATCGTTTTAATTATAATTACTTTAATACGTGTTAATGTCACAAAGTATTGTAACTAACTGCAGGATACATAAAGTTGATTTATTAATAAAGATAAAACCAAACACACCAAACAAAACACACACAAAACCAATATAATTTTGTTTTTAATAAAACAAAATTTTATTGGTAATAGAAAAAAAAAAACCAATCCAATCCAACCAACCAATCACCATCATCATCTACCATATATAAATAAATATTTATATATGGTAGATTTCTATTTCACTAAGCTTAATCAAGTAATGGGTCTGTCTCAAAAAAGTGGCACACTATTGAAATTTTTTCAATTTTTCAAAAATGTTTGAGAATAGTTAAGATTAAGTTCAGTGTTATAAATATATTAGGGTTTGTCTCTAAAAAGTCATATTGTATATAGTATATACTACAATATGATGACAATATTATACAATATGACTTTTTAGAGACAAACCCTAATATATTTATAACACTGAACTTAATCTAGTAATATAAGTATATCACTAAACTTCGACGGTTTTATAACTATATTCCTAGTGAGATAGTAAAGAATCGCTTTCGTATAACTATGTTACGGTATATAATTATATCCCTAGGGATATAACTATATTACGGCTTTATCTATCTTACTGCGACATTTACATAATGCGCACTATAGCTCTATCATTCCGGATTGACTTTGGGCAATGGCCGAAATTTTTACATGGTCAGCTCGATGTCTCCCTGAGTAGTTTTTCTACTCTGCTGCTTTTACTGATCTATAAATCTTAAGAGTGAGATCACGGCTTTGATTTTGATGCCACGTCCTCATTGACAGTTAGCATCTTATACATATCCAATGCGTTTCCTTGTTTCAACTCTCAACTTAGTTTGAGTTTTTACGGTTATTATCGCGCTTCTATGATAATAAATTAATAACATCTTAGCACCGGTCAATTTTACATCGCTGCAGAGATTGTAGAAGCATGTCACATACAGTCAAAGTCCTTTTCACGATCACGAACCATGAATCGATTGTAGGTACTATTCGGACTTCTATAAATAAGAACGCAAAAGGTTCTTTCTCCTACTACCATAGAGCAAATTAACACTACCAATACTACTATGGCTAAGAACTCACGATGCGGTTTTCACCCGCGCCCGCCTGCGGTTGCAGGCCCGCAGCTTCTTTAGAATGCAGATATATATGTAAAAAATCCCGCGGTGTACGCGGTTGTTTGCGGCTCCCGCTGCGGGCGCGGGCGCGGGCAAAACATAGATCTGGATATCTTTCATGATAAAACGTATTATGTGTGTAAATATTTACATTTATTCTTAAGTAGTATCATAAGTTAGTTAAGGTTAGTCATAAGATAATTGAAATGTAAGCAATTTGGTCGCAAGCACTGTCAGCTTAAGTTTTAAAATAAATAAAAAAAGGGTTCCATGTGTGTTCCATGTTCCATGTTCAATTTTAGAATCCTTCGCTTGCTCGGTCATCAAAATTGAACACGCGGTTAAAAAGCAACTTTGCACTCTTGTATAACAAATAACTATTTCATTAATCAGAGCTTAATACCAATTACTAATTTACATTGTTACACACAAAATCCAAAATATATTACGCATAAGTACACTATTCATATTAAAACCCTTGACACTAAATAACATACATTTGTACATATAATCAAAATACATAGGTTATGTACCTATGTACACTACACTATACTTTAATCTACATAAGATTATGTTTCAATTAACACATAAAAATAAAAATAACAAATACAACACTAACAGATTAGAAGAAATAAAAAACCAGGGTTGCAACAGAATTATCTAACAGAAACAGCAACACACAAAATATTGAATATGTAGACAACGATAATATGATCATTTTTTGAACATTTGGGGACTGAGTCGCCCTCGTCCGTCGGAGTACACCCTCACTTTGAATCCCCACACGTGGTCCCTGGGTGGTGCTGCACCACCCAGGGACAACATACTAGTGGTAGGCTTCTGCGGCCTAGCCGTGTTTCGGTGTGATGTCCAGTGACGCCGTCTGAGTGGGGTGGGTCAGAATAGTTGCTTCACTCGCTGTTGAACCGTATTTGACGCACATCTCTGTAGCTACTTCGGGTACCTAGTCGTGGAGGGTAGCGGGATCCGAGGCACGGTGTACCGCTGGCCGACCGCAGTTAGTAGGGGGCCCGATCGGAGCTAGGATCCCGGGATGCGCCATCGTGCCGGTTGGCGACCGGACGATAGGGCCCAATGGACATCCCCGGGGCGGTTTGGGCGCCCCCGATGTCGTTGCGCTATGTGTGTCTGCTGGGCAGCAGCGAGAAGCCTCACTCTACTTCCACCTTTCTCACCGAAATTCACTCCAAATTATGCCAAACAGAAATAAGAGATATAAGGTAGTACAGCGGCTGCACTCCCTATCACTGAAAGTGCACCTCACCAATATTTGAGGTTTGCACTCGTATATCGTGCCGGTCCACTCTCATCTTGAGACCGAAAAGCCAGCACTCTTGTTTTTGACGGAGACGCAAATCAGATGTCCGTTAGATACGGCGTACCTATCGTACCCAGGGTACTCTCTGGAGCACAATTTTAAGGCCCGAGCCGGAGTATGCCTGTTCGCCCGTGACGACATCTGTTATCGTCGCCTCCGTAACCTGGAAGATCGTAGGTTTTCTGTTCTTTGGGTTCTGGTGGACACTGGTATGGAGAAAATCCTTTATGCCTGTGTTTACCGTTCGCACAGCGGAGACCAGGAGACAACCAGACTCACAGAGTACCTCAGTGAGGCGGCTGATGCGGCTCAGCAGAAATACCCTACTGCCCAATTAGTGTTACTGTACTGGGGGATTTCAATGTCCACCACAAGGAATGGTTATTCCCAAACCGGGACACTGACCATGCTGGGAGAGAGACGCAAAAGCTTGCTTTAGCGTTAAATCTCACCCAACTGGTCCAAGGGGCTTCTAGGGTTCCTGATGTTGAGACCTTCTGCTCACTACTGATCCAGACCTTTACTCGGTGTCGGTTTCTGCACCTCTGGGCAGCTCCGACCACTGTCTGGTCAAATCTGTATCCTCTCTCTCTACTCTCCGTTCATTCCTAGCCCAAGTGGCTACCGGCGGATGTGGCGGTACAAGTCAGCAGACTGGGATGAGATGCGCTATTTTTTCGCCTCGTACCCTTGGCAGCCGGTCTGTTTTTCTTCTGGTGATACCTCTACCTACGCGGATGCCGTGACGGAAGGGTTGCGTTAAGCTATGGAGTTTTTTTATAATAATAATAATAATAATAATTCTTTATTAACTCTCACAGTATAAAACTCTAAGATTACAGTTTTTTTTTTACAGTAATTGTGATTTTATAGTCACAGTACGGATCGCAACTGGCATCTTAGCTAGATTACAGTGTAACCTGTGTTAAAGATGCCAGTCCCATTCCCCTTTACAAATGTAACCATTTTCACAAGACGTTCAAACTGTTTATGCAATCTAAAATTTATTAACAATGTGAGGGAAAGGAGAAAACAAAAATGTTAAAATATACAAAACTAAAACTAAAAGAAAACTTTCTATAAATGCATGAGCAAGTGAGCGGGTTAATGAAGGTGTGTGTAAGTGAGTGTGTGATTAAGTTAGAGTATGTGGGTGCGTGTACGAGTGAGTGTGTGTGAGAGAGTGTGTGTGCGTGAGCGTGTGAGTGTGTGCGTGTGTGCGTGTGTGTGTATGCGTGTGTGTGTATGTGTGTGTGTAAGTGTACTACACCATTGTACTTAGGAGGTTTTCCGTCTCTTGATATGTCATTCTTTGAAGATATTTATTAATTATATTTTTACAGTCGCGGCTTGAGAGTTGGTAAATAGGAAGCAGTTTATTCAATTTGTTGTATAGTGTTGGTGCAAGAAAATAATTGAACCTACTCGAATGGGTAAAGTTACTTTTCCTAGTTTCGCAAACTATGTCTTTCCGCCTTTTTAAGATTTTTTTGAATGGGGTCGCACCATGCTGACTTATGACAGTTTTGCTATGAAAAGTTGCCTTACAGTCAACACTTGACAACGTTTATAGAGTTCGGTAGTAGGAAACAAATAGTTTTTAAAATTGCTTACTTTTAGGATAGCCCTCTAGGCTCTTTCTAATTTTAATAGCCTTGTTTTTGGCGCACCACCCCAAGTCGATATACAATAACTCAGTAGCGATTGGCACAGTGCAAAATAGACTTGTTTTAGCAATCGTGCATCAGCTACGTGTCGTAGGGTTTTGAATATGTGACTCTATTTTGTAAAAGCTCAATGTGGAGTGAAAAGTAAAGATTATTGTCCAGTGTTATGCCAAGATATTTGGTATTAGTGACTTGAGCTAATCTGGGACATTTACAGACCTGGTCGTGGGGCACCAAGCACGAATGCGCGACAAGATATAGTGAGGGTGGAGGTTGGGTGGTCTGACGGAAAGAGAATGTCATGTAGTTGGTTTTGTCAGTATTGAGGGTCAGAGAGTTTCTAGCCAACCATTCTGTTAACTGTGTGAACCTATGTGTATATGTATACTTACATATTTTGATACCTATGTTTAATATTTGTACATCTTTTATTTAGGTAATAATAAACTGAATGTTATGTACGTTCGAGGAGGTTGCTAGGGCGCGAGCGGGGGCTGTAGGTGGGGCGGGGCAGAGGAGCGCGGGCGACGCAAGCCTCGGGTCGATTCGGGTGTCGTCGTAAAACACTAGCTAAGCAGCGCACACGTACGTACAACCTCCTCGTACGCGACATTTTCGAAAATTCTCTTTAACTTTCGTTTCTTCATTTACCTCCCCTACAATCTGGTCTTCGAGCCGAATCTGCTGGATGTTTCATACTCCACCGAAATCGCGAGCTATGGTGAATACACGGAGTACAGCGAAGAAAAATAAAGAACTTTATGGCAAAATGTCGAAGGGCGCTGAAGGCTTGGAAACTGCTGTTCAAGATGATTCCAGGCAACCAAACACTAAAAGTGACCGTGATGAGAAAAAAACGGACCTAAAACAAGTCGGAACACCTATATTTCTAGCCGAACAAAGTGAAAAAGTGAAACCGAGTTCTAATATAGGTCTACCCTCAAAGTCAGAAAAAAGGTCAAAGTCGAAATCTCTGTCGAAATCCGCATCGTCATCAGTGTTAGCTAGAAAGAAAAGACTGGAATTAGTAGCAGCAGAAGCTAAGGCAAAAATACAAATGGAAATTATCGATAAAAGATTGGCGGCCGAGTTGGCCGAGCTAGAAAACGAAGAATACAGTTCACAATCGGAAGGAAGAGAAGAAGGAGATCATACTAAAGTTGAAGTGGAGAAGTGGCTAGAACGAAGTCATCGCGAACTGGAGGTAGAGGCTGCTCAGCCGCAGGATACACAACTGGGCGACCTTGACCTGCCGCTACCGCCGCTGGCGCAGCAAACAGCTGCTCGAGATGGCACTGATGGAACAGTTCACATGTTGGCAAGCGCTCTAAAAGACCTGGCCGCTGCTACCACAGCTAATGGATCGCATGCTCAAATGCTCAGCCGATTGAGTACACCTAAAGACTTACCTGGTTTTAGTGGTGACCCGTTGGAGTGGCTGCAGTTTAAGCAAGCATACGAACACTCAACAAAAGTGTGTAACTTCAACAATCAAGAAAACTTATGGAGACTACGGAAATGTCTACACGGAGCAGCTAAAAATGCTGTAACAGCACTGTTAATTAGTGCTACGTCACCGGATGTTGTGATGTCTACGCTGGAACTACAATTTGGAAATCCAGATATTATCATAGCTCAAATCGTGTACGAGATCAACAAACTTCATCCGATGGCCCAGGAATATCACAAAGAAATAGTAACGTTCTCTGTAAAAGTAATAAATTACGTCGCTGCTGTGCTGGCTATTGGTCAAGATGAGTACCTGAAAGGAACAAACGTTATATCAATTATCCTGTCTAAATTACCTACAGTGCTTATCTCAAAATGGGCAGACTATAGTTATCCCATCATCAGCAGCGGGGATAAACCTAAACTTGTGATATTGTCCGAGTTTTTGAACCAAGAAGCAATAAAAGTATCTAAAACATCAGTGAATCTATTATATAATCCAAGTGACTATAAACGTAAACAAAGTGATAACGTAAATAGAACTCATACGATGCTAGTGCAAAACACTTCGGACAATAACATTGGTGACGATAAGTGCCGCTTTTGTAAAATAAATAAACACATAATAACAGACTGCAAAAAGTTTAAAAAAGCGTTGTGTAAGAACAGATGGCAGTTTATAAAACTTTTTTTTTTTGCTGGCCACACTGGTAGCCGGTCGTCAAAAAACGACCTCTTCGTTAAAATAATTTGTAAAATGTTTAAAAGTCCTTAATTCGCGATAAATTAGTGTAATGTAACTAGAACTAAGTAATAAGTTTGACCTAAAAGTGTTTATGCAGTGTTTTGGTCGCGAGAACTTTGCAAAATAGACATAACAAAAACCGGCTGTCAAGTCACCACTAACGGGCGGTATTTGAAATATCATCGAACCCGGGGAGTATTTTGTTTTATCTAAGTTGTATTTACATACCACTGAACATCACGAAATACTGCTCAGGGCTGTGAGCTACGTCCATCACACACTGGCTCGGTTTATGTCTCCTTTTGCTTGACAAGTTGTGGAAGCAAAATCGACGACGAAACATTCGCCCAGGTAGTAAACACTTCATAATTTACTACACAAAATAGCCTTTTTTATATATTTTTTTATTTCTGTGTTATTATAAATATTTACTTTAGATAAAACTTCCAAACTTGTAATGTGCCTTAAACTTGTATACTTGTTAAGTTTAAAATAGTGTTACTAAAGTAGTGTACCTGTTCTTTAATATTCATGTTATTTTACTTATGTTTAACATTCCCTTCTATTTGTACTTAACCTTATCTTGTTGTATTATATATCTGTTAGCAACTCCTCACTTAATTTTCATTTCATTTATTTTCCCTACTACCTACCTTCTTTTACTATAAATAAAAGAACATCTCTTGCACTATTATTGAGCTGCACAATTACACATATTCCAGGTGGCTGATATTTTGAACAAAATGATGACCCGCAGTGCTACAATAAAGGAGATGGAAGCAAAACTTAGAGCAACATTAAAGGACCTCGGGGCTTCCAGAGCCTTATGTAAACAGCTGCTCCAGGAAAGAGATGACAGCGAGGTGGAGGTGAAGAACATAGTCGACAAGAACACCTTTCTCAAAAATAAGCTGGCCGAGCTGCATATTCAACATATGGACTTAACTGACCAACATACTCAACTACTCAGTAAGGTGTCATCATTTCAAGAGTGCAGTGACATCCATGAACTGGCTTTAAACAGAATTTCAGAGCTTGAACAGGAATTGTGTGATGCCCATAAGGCCCTATCTCACTCAGAGATAGTAAAAGTCAGCGAACAGGTTGCAAAGACCAATAACTTGTTTAAGGAGTTGGTAGGCAGTGGGTCAAAATCAGTGTGTGAACCAGGGGTAACAATAGATTTGACTGGTGACGATACCTTGCCATTATGTCCTGTTGTAATGAGCCACAACAAACTTAAAAAATACATTAAAATTAAGAAATTTATTAAACGGTCACAAAGATCTATTAAAAAACAAAATCTTCTAAAAGTAAATCTTTCCCTTAGAAAGCAACGTGTCACCCTTTCAAAAAACCTAAATAATTGTACTATGGAATTAGATAAATATAGGGAAAAATATGACACAGATATTCAACTACTCCATAATGATTTGCTTTATAAGGAGTACTTGTTAAAGGATATTTTTGAAAAGTATGAGTTGTCACAACAACAGCTAAGTGAACGCTTGTTTGAGGCTGGGGAACTACTGGATTTGGTGAAGTACAATGCTGAGAGGTATGAGTCTTTGACTAATAATCTTTCATGCAGCAGTGCCAACCAACCAGCATCTCCTCAGCCTCAGCTTGACTTGCCTTCACCGGTGTTGGCTCTTCCAGCAAACACCTGCGTTAATACACAGAAAAGTAATAAAATTATTTTATTTTCCGATGAGTTAGGTTCAGGCTTTGGGAAAATACTACACAATTACCTTAGCCATAGTTTTACTAATCATAGTTACCATAACATAAGTTTTAAACAAATTATTAAGAGAATTAAAAACACAAACCTAGACCATTACTCTACAATGGTCCTACTTTTCGGCAATAGTATTGGTATTAACAAAAAGGACATAGTGGATGGTGTGGAAGCCTTATTAAAGTTAAACATAGGAAGGCTAATGCTGTGTGCATTTCCTTATTCTGTCAATTTGTCAGATGAAGAGAACAATCATATTTACAAATTGAATAGTACTATTCATATGTTGACATGTCATAGTGACAAATTATTTTATTTTGACACTAATAACTTTGTTAGTGGTTTTAAGTTAACTCAGGGAACTTTATCTCTGTCTGGAGAATGTAGACATTTAATTGCTATGTTGATAGCATATAATATTAACAATGTTATAGCTAATAATATAACGAACTGTAGTATAAGTGACGAATCTATGTTGTCTAGTCACACTAACAACATAGTGATTGATCTTTGTGAATCCTCATATTGTACGAAGGAGGGTCCACCTACAACACCAACATCCTTGGAGGCCGCTACCAGTCAGTTAGAGTATTCTCTTCCTGTTGGGATACATACAGACAGTTTGAACTCTTCACTTGTGGTTGTGGAGGGCACTCCGGATAACTGTTTAAACTAGTTGGTACGACAACAGAAGTTACTCCTTCAAATAGTCATTTATTATTACTGAATAATAAAAAGGTATCTTCTGGCAACCTAACAAATAAAGGAAAGCAACATACGTTAAAGTTATTTAATCAAAATATTCAAGGTTGCTCTTCCAAATTACTTGAAATAGAAATGTTTTTAGAAATAACCAAATATGATATTATATGTTTAACAGAACATTGGTTAAAAGATAATCAAGTGATGTCTATTAATTATGAAAATTATTGTGTAATTAGCCATTTCAGCCGGAAACATATGGTACACGGCGGGTCATTAATCTTAATTAAAAATTCTATTAAATGTAAAGCACGAAAAGACATTGTTAGATTATCAGTTGAACACATTATTGAATTGTCCTGTGTTGAGCTGGATAAGCATGTTATAGTATGCGTATACAGACCTCCAAATTACCAGAATTTATCTATATTTGATTCGGTAATGGAAGATGTGTTAAAAAAAATTAGTACTAGTAGTAAATCTATCATTATATGTGGTGACTTTAATATTAATTTGTTAGAAAACAACTCCAATAGTATCAGATTATTGAGTCTTTTTAGGTCATTTCATTTGTCCAATGTTTTCATGGAACCCACTCGAGTGACAGCTTCTTCTGCCACCTGTATTGATAATATATTTTGTAATTGTGATTACTTTCATAAAGAAATTATAAATAAACTGCCATCTGATCATAGTGGACAGACAATAACGTTTTGCGCCTACATACCTTTACAAAAAATTCAAATAAGGTTTAGGCCAATCACATGTAAAAACTTAGAGAAATTTGATAATTCATTGGAAAGTAAATTGAGTGTTCAGTGCTTTGATAATATAGGTGACCCAAATGAGTTCTACGCCGAGTTTTTTTCACTATTAAACATGCAATTTAATGAAGCTTTTCCACTAAGGAATAAAAGTATTTGCACGAAGTTCTTATTTAGCGACTGGGCGACTCCAGGTATTCGTAAAAGCAGGGAAAAACTATTTGAGCTTTATGGCCTAAAGCAACATATAATTAATACAAGCTTTCATCAGTATGTTGCGAAATATTCGAAACTTTTTAAAAGTGTCTGCAAAATAGCCAAATCTCTCTATATTAAAAATAAAATTAAATTAGCTGATGACAAAATAAAAACTACTTGGCAAATAATAAATAATGAAACAGGTAGGAAAAAGCAGCGTAGTACTGAATTTAATTTAGAGACTGCACATGGTCCCATAAATTCAGATATAGAAGTAGCTCAAGAATTTGAAACCTTTTTTGGCAACATTCCCATTAGAACCACTGAAGCCTTAAATTCCTCTCCCGCTCTCTCTGCTGCCTTACTTAGGAAAAATGTTAAGAAATGCCCTTTGGAGTTTAGGTTTCAACATACAAACCCCCAGGCTGTTATAAAAGCCTTTAAAGATCTTAAAATTAAATCAACAGAAGATCTTTGGGGAATGTCTGTTAAAGTCTGTAAATCTATTATCGAAACAATTGCGCCCTATTTAGCTCTCATATTTAACACCAGTGTAAACCAAGGAGTCTTTCCGGATCTGATGAAACACAGTAAAGTAGTACCATTGTTCAAATCCGGTGATAGTAAAGACCCCAACAATTATAGGCCTGTGTCGATTCTACCAGTTCTCAGTAAGGTGTTTGAAAAGTTAATGCTCAATCAAATGTTACATCACTTTAATAAAAATTCCATCTTTCATGAACAACAATACGGTTTCACCAAAGGGCGTTGTACAACTGACGCCGGTGTCACCCTAATAAAGAACATTTTTAGCGCTTGGGAGGAATCGCAAGATGCCATTGGAATCTTTTGCGACCTCTCAAAGGCGTTCGATTGCGTTGACCACGAGACACTATTGCTGAAACTGGAGCACTACGGGATTAGTGGAGTATCTCTTGATTTACTAAGGTCATACCTGAGGGATAGACAGGCAAAAGTTCAGGTTAACGGTGTGAACTCATTGGGGTCAAAAATGACTATGGGCGTTCCTCAAGGCTCAATATTAGGTCCATTTCTATTCTTAGTCTATATAAATGATTTACCCCAATTACTTCAAAACCAACCGAAGATGGTGTTATTTGCCGATGACACTTCATTGATTTTTAAAGTAGACAGACGGTCACAACATCTTGACGACGTAAATGACGCTATTCTTCAGGTTCAAAATTGGTTTACGGTAAACAATTTGGTACTTAATGAAAAAAAAACCAAATGTATTCGATTCATTTTACCAAATGTTAGGAATAGCAATTGTGACATCATTCTAAATGGAGGGAAACTGGAATTTAACAGTCAAACGGTTTTCCTAGGAATCACGCTAGACGAGAAGTTGCAATGGGGACCTCACATAACATCTATTGCGGGGCGACTAAGCTCCGCGGCTTATGCTGTTAGAAAGATAAGACAGTTGACAGATGTAGAAACTGCGCGTATGGTCTACTTTAGCTACTTTCACAGCATTATGTCGTATGGTATTTTACTGTGGGGTCGGGCTGCCGACATTGAATCCATTTTTATCTTACAAAAAAGAGCTGTTAGAGCCATTTATAATCTACGTCGCCGCGATTCTCTTAGGGAACTATTTAAAAATATTAATATAATGACAGTGCCTTGCCAATTTATCTATGAAAATATTATGTACGTAAGAAAAAACCTACATTTATTTAATAAGGTTAGTGATAGACATAATATTAATACTAGAAACAAAGACAAAATAGCTCAACCATATTTTAGATTATCTAAAGTTCATAAATCTTTTATGGGGTTCTGTGTTAAGTGTTATAACAAAATTCCTAGTGATATATTGCAACTAAATGAAAGAAAATTTAAAACATATATTAAAAGTACACTCTGTAAACAAGCATATTACAGTTTAGAGGATTATATCCATGATAAGAATGCTTGGAAACATGCTGGTCCGGGCTCCATAGGACAATCTACAGTCTAGACAAAATCAAACGGATTGCTAATTAAAACTACTTAATTTATACTTAGTATATACATTATATTTAATTCTTGCTTTGGGTCACACACTGGTTCATAGTTTGTTGAAATGTGGTTGTCTACTTTTACAATAATTGTAAATAATAATATGTGAACACTATGTATCTATGTATACAACTTAGCTGTCATTCTTTATCTTGTAATACTTTGTACATACTTCAATATAGTGTTTTTATGCAAGGTCCACCGTATTCACGTATAGTTATATAACTGAAAACTGTAAATGCAAAATATTGTACACATTTTTTTTTAAAAGAGTGAGTATGGAGTTTCTTGCCCATTCTTCTCCATACGAAGCTACCTTTTGGAATGGGCAACTAGAATCAACTTTATATTTTTTTATTATGACGTTCAAAAGTGCCTTTTTAATGGTCTAATTGAAATAAATGATTTGACTTTGACTTTGTAACGGTTTATGCTGTAAGTGTCTAGTGTCGCGTCATAACCGTGACGCTTGCTCAGCACCCGCGTGTGATAAGGACAATAATTGTGGACAATCGCACCATCAACTACTGCATTACCCTGCTAGGCGCGATAATGAGCAGTGTCAACCATCTGTTGCGGCAACTCCTGCGGCGTCAACCACGGCGTCAGCCTCGGCGTCGGTACCTAGCGAGGCTGTCACCCACATTAACAATGACAGCTACAGTCAAGTGTTGCTCAAGACAGTGCCTATAAAAATACACGGACCTCACGGAACATTGAGCACTGTTGCTTTACTGGACGATGGTTCCACTGTGACCATAGCTAGTGACGAACTGATGGTGAAATTAGGTATACGCGGGTGTAAACAAACATTAAAAGTTCGGAGCGCATGGGACGGCAGCGAACTTGTGTGTGATAGTGAGATAGTGGACTTAAGCGTGTCGAACAGTGACGGTACGATGTTTACATTGCAAGCACGTACTACCAAAGGACTTAACTTACCTATCCAATATATATCGCTCGACAAACTAAAGTATAGTGACGCAATTAATAATATAAAACACAAATTATGTTTCGGACAATGTAAACCGGAAATACTAATAGGACAAGACAACTACCATTTGTTATTGCCTCTGGAAGTTATTCGAGACAATCCCACCGAACCATACCTAACTCGCACTCCGCTGGGTTGGTGTTTACATGGCCGCACATCCTTGAACGGGAACTATCGAAGCAAGCATTCAACTTTGTTTTTAACCGAAGCCAATAAATCTCAAATAGAAACTAATGGCATATTGGACGACTTACATGAGGAAGTCCGCCGCTCGTTTTCAATAGAAGCTATGGGCATATCAGGAAGACCTCGTCTAAACGCAGAAAGCCAACGAGCAATAGCCCACCTAGAAAGAACTTCTACTCTGAAGGACGGCAACTGGTACATCGGCCTACCGTGGAAAGATGAACATTGCAAGATGCCTGAGTCATATACGACTGCCTTGAACCGACTAAAAGGAGTCGAAAGAAAACTTAAGAAATGTGAGAATTACGCGAAGAGATACAAAGAGAGAATATACCATCTACTACACAATGACTACGCACGAGAATTAACCGATGTCCAAAACACGCCAAAAACCTGGTATCTCCCCCACTTCGGCGTGGACAATCCCAATAAAAAGAAACTCAGGTTAGTTTTTGATGCCGCGGCGAAGAGTCATAACTTCTCGTTGAACGATTACATTCTAACAGGACCTGACTTACTTGCATCATTATACGGCATCATGTTGAGATTCCGTGAAAACAGAGTGGCTGTGACCGGTGACATACGCGATATGTTCCTGAGAATAAAAATAAAAAGTGAAGACCAAAACGCACTACGCTTCTTGTGGCGAGATTCACCAGACGATCCTGTAAAGACATATGCGATGACGTCATTAATCTTTGGTTCGAATGCGTCACCGTTTATTTCACAATTTATAAAAAATAAAAATGCTAAAAGATTCGAAACAACTCACCCCGCAGCAGCAAATGCAATCTGTAATCAGCACTATATGGATGACTATATAGATAGTTTAGAAGATGAGTCAACAGCTGTTCGATTAACAAAAGAAATCGCATACATTCATAAATGCGGAGGTTTTGAAATAACAAACTGGAATAGCAACAGCGCGGCTGTGTTAGAAAACTTACCAAAAGAAACCTTATGTTCTAGTGCAGTACGTTTCAAAGTCGGCCAGCAAGAAGCTGGAGAACGAACTCTTGGATTAATATGGTACCCGAAAGAAGATACGTTGGGATTCGATACTTCATTTAAACGAATTCCTGAAAACATAATAAATGGCCTGAAACGTCCTACGAAAAGGGAAATGTTACGATTAATAATGTCCATATTTGATGTCTACGGGTTCCTGTCACCATTCACGATTAAAGCTAAAATACTATTACAACAAATGTGGAAAATTAATTTATGCTGGGATGACGAAATACCAGACAACGTAAATGACAAATGGTTAAATTGGCTAAAACTTCTCAAACACATTAGCTGTATTCGATTACCTCGCTGTTACCATGCGAGCGTACGTAAGAGCGAGACGGTGATAGTTGCACCGAACGCACCGGATAGTGGCTCGTCGTCGGTACACACTCAGCGGCAGCCTATTATTACCAATGAATCGCGCGCGCTTACCTCCGCTACGAGATTAAGTTATACAAACCTACAGCTACACATATTCAGCGATAGCTCAACTTACGCTATGGCCGCCGTAGCATTCTGGCGCTGGCAAGATAATGACGGTCAAATCAGATTAGCGTTCATTTCGAGTAAGTGCAGAGTAGCACCACTGAAACACACGTCTGTACCACGATTAGAACTGCAGGCGGCGCTCCTTGCTGCTCGGCTTGCAGATACTATAATAAAAGAACACAGAAATATGTTACCACAAGAAAGGTATTTTTGGTGCGACTCGTCAACGGTGCTATACTGGATTAGGAACAGTGCGCGAGATTATAAAGCGTTTGTGGCGCACCGACTTGGCGAAATAGATGAATTGACACAAACAAAAGAATGGCATTGTATACCTACTAAAATGAATATAGCCGACATCGCCACGAGAGATACCTGTGAATTAGATATGCTACAAAATGAATGGTTGTATGGTCCCGAGTTTTTGTACAAAGGAAAAGAGACATGGCCAGCGGATGTACAACTGGAAGTCAGCACCGATGTCCTCGAACGCGTTTCTCTCGTCGTCACTGAGAAGTACTCACCTGCTGTGCCGGAGCCCGAGAGATTTTCATCTTGGTTACGCCTCCTGAAAAGTACTTGTATGGTATTATTGTTTATTGATAAATGCAAAAAACTTACCAGTGCTATTGATGGTGATATGATGAGGAGAGCCGAACGTCTGTTGATTAAGTACTCGCAGAGGCAAACATTCGCTGAAGACCTGGAACACCTGAAAAATAAAAAACCATTAGATCGAAAAAGTGAGCTACTTACCTTAACTCCTGTGATTGACGAGTACGGAGTCTTACGCGTTGGAAGCCGCATCGACCAGGCACCTGGAATTCCACATGAAACCAAATATCCAGTAATACTTGACGGCCGCAACTACGTCGCTCAGTTGATAGTCAAGCACCACCACGTGAAGGCCGCCCACGGAAACCAAGAAGTTCTCGTCAATAATCTGAAACAACATTACTGGATTATACGCTTGAGACCTACAATTAAACATGTGACCTCAAAATGCATGTTTTGTAGAATAAGAAAAGCACAGCCGCAACCCCCTAGAATGGGAAACTTACCTGAGGCCAGAATGGCTTATAATCAACGCCCGTTCACGTTCTGTGGAGTGGATCTTTTTGGGCCCATGGAGGTGACAGTACAGTACAGGCGACGAGAGAAGAGATATGGCGTTCTATTTACTTGTATGACTGTTAGAGCCATACACATTGAAGTAGTATCAAAACTTACCTCGGACGCATTTATCATGCCTTTACGTCGCATGGCCGCAAGGAGGGGGTGGCCACAACACATGTACTCGGACAACGGGACTAACCTGAGAGAAGGTCTGAATGAAATAAGCACGAATTAGCGAGCTTGATGAAGAGGCGCTAAAAAGAGAAGCCGCTAACTACGGCACTACATGGACTTTCTCTCCGCCTGCCAGTCCACACTGGGGTGGGGCATGGGAACGCCTAATACGTTGTGTAAAAAGCTCACTGAAGGTCGTTCTGAAGGAACGAGCACCCCGCGATGAGGTTCTAAATACCCTGCTGGCAGAGGTGGAACATATTGTAAATAGCCGTCCGCTGACCCACGTGAGCGTCGAACCGCGCTCAGATGAGTCACTGACCCCTATCATTTTCTTCCCGGGTCTTCATCTAACCTACCTACTACCGGTACATACGATGAGTCAGACGCATTCCTACGAAAGCAATGGCGCATCTCCCAAAGACTCGCAGATTTGTTTTGGAAGCGTTGGGTGAGGGAGGTACTGCCAGATATGCGACCTAGAACGAAATGGCATCAAGAACAAACACCCTTGAAAGTGGGCGACCTTGTGCTAATTGTCGATCCTGATTCTCCGCGCAATGTATGGCCGCGCGGTCGCGTGCAGGCAGTAATGGCAGGCAGAGATGGACGCATACGAGTCCTCGATATAAAAACAAAGAATGGTTTGTTGCGTCGGTCAGCCGCACGTATCGCTCGTATTCCGACGGAAGATGAGTGCTGACGCACTGGGGTGGGGGATGTTAACTGTGTGAACCTATGTGTATATGTATACTTACATATTTTGATACCTATGTTTAATATTTGTACATCTTTTATTTAGGTAATAATAAACTGAATGTTATGTACGTTCGAGGAGGTTGCTAGGGCGCGAGCGGGGGCTGTAGGTGGGCGCGGGGCAGAGGAGCGCGGGCGACGCAAGCCTCGGGTCGATTCGGGTGTCGTCGTAAAACACTAGCTAAGCAGCGCACACGTACGTACAACCTCCTCGTACGCGACATTTTCGAAAATTCTCTTTAACTTTGGTTTCTTCATTTACCTCCCCTACACATTCCTTAATTGTATTAAAACCGTATTGAGCTTTGTTAAAGACTTCAGGCCATGAATCACCTCTAAACGAAAGTGCAGTGTCATCAGCGAACGCGGTTATCTTTGTGTCATTTAACTTAATCTGGCAAAGGTCGTTTAGGTACACTAGGAAAAGCGTCGGCCCGATCACACTTCCTTGTGGAACTCCGTATGTGATTGGCAACTCATCACTTACATAATGATTAATTTTAACACATTGGGTTCGGTTATGAAGGTAGTCCCTTAAAATATCTAGAGATACACCTCTCACACCAATCTTTTCCAGTTTGTGAAGCAGGAGGGGGGTAGAGACTGTGTCAAATGCCTTAGCCAGATCCAGGAATATAGTGAGGACCTTTTTCTTTTCGTCTAGGTTTTTGACTATATGGTTAGTAAGGTCTAGTACTGCATTTGAGGTGGACATATTTCGTCTAAAACCGTACTGATTTGGTGACAATAAGTTCTTGTCTTCCAAAAATTTGATCAGTTGTTTATTAATTATTCGTCAAAATTTTGGACAGTATAGACAATACGGCTATCGGACGGTAATTGGCAATACAGTCTTTACCCCCACTCTTGAAAATAGGATGGATAAGTGACTTTTTGAAACACGAAGGGAAATTACCTGTTTCGATTTTAGCATCACGTGGTCTAAGCAATTAGAGCCACGCGTAGGTAAAATATGGGCAGGCAGTAACCCATGACAGGCTAATAGGTTGAGGTAATCTGAAGCGTGAGTATCACATTGAGTATGAAGGATATCAATATTGATATCACCAATTATTGTAACATTTTTGAAGGAGGATAGTGTACTTAGAACTGAGTCCAGGGAAGTCAAAAAGTTTGACATATTGGTAAAGGAGGGTGATCGGTATATACCGATGATTGCTATATCGTTACTTATTTTTAATACCACGCAAGTTCCGTCCACAAAATCTATTTCAGAGACGGAATGTTCAAGATGATCTTTGAGGTAAACAACTACACCATCGTTCTGATTTTTAGGTTTTGTAGTATGGTACATTAAGTAGCTATCTAAGTTAGGTATAGTTACGTTATTTTTTAGCCAACATTCCGTTAAAATAATCACTTCACAACTAATGTCAATTTTATGTAAAAGGGTCATAAAACTATGAAAGTTACGATTTATAGATCTTATATTCTGGGTAAAGATTTTAAAGTGTTCGTTAGGACTTTTTATGCAAGTTTTACAGTCATCTGGGTTACTGGTTTGACTTAGTGATACAGAAAAACTATCAAGATTTTCATTAATATCAAAAAAAATATCGAATTATATAGGAGGCAATTATGGTCATTTCATTGATAAACACATCGTCATTGAATACTAAAAAGAAAACAATCTGTTTTAAAATGGGTTCGAAGCAAGCAGAAAGTGGCCAGGTTAATATAGTACTTGAGTATATTAGAGGTAAGTAAGGGTTATTTATGAATGTTGTGTAGAAGATGTTTGATTGTATGTGTAGATTAATGTTTTGTGGTGGGTAGGTGAGATGTGTGGGTATATGCATATAAAGTGATTTTACGAATAATAAAAATCTAATAATTGCTACTAATATAGTAAAATGTTGGTTTACAAGGCAAAAACATAAATGCATGCAAAAACGTTAGCAAAAACAGGTAGTCAATCTTTGTTGTTAAATTGCTCCAACTGGGGTAATGTTTTTATGACTATGGATGATTCGCCATCCTCTTTCTTTATTAGGACCTTCCCGTCTGAGATCCAACAATACTTAATTTTGTTGCATTTTCTGAGCTCTCGTGCATGATAAAAAAGTTTCCTTGCGTTAGCGGTCAAGTTTTCAGCCAGGTAAATAGGGTCACTACCCTCAAGACCTAAATGACTCATGTTTAGTTTATTCGATGGGTGATTAATGTTGTGGGTTTTGACGGCGCTAAGTAGGGTATTTCTCAGATACAGGTCTGACAACTGGATGATAACCGGTTTTTTGGTGTCTGGTTTTCCGGGAATACGATATATGTCCCGTACATTTGAGTTGTGGAGCTCAATATTGAGTTTTTTGCAAATATTGGAAACATAGGACAAGAGGTCTTGTTTATTTTCCTTAGCTTTTTTCGGAATATTCCTCAGTTCTATAGTTGTAAATTTTGAGCATTTAGAATATTATCTCTTTCTTGTAAAGAGATAATATTCGAATTATTAATTTTACACACCTCTTCTAATGTTTTTATCTTAGCTTGCATCTCGTGCTGTTGCTGAGAACTAAATGTTATGTTCTTTTCGATATTTGATAGGGTATGCTCTATATTATCGTAGTTAGTCTTGAAAGAAGCGAGCATTTTACGAATTTCATCTTTAAATTCGTCAAAATCTGCTCTAGAAATTTCTTCTAACCGGCGTTTAATCCGCTGGCTTACAAACGCAGAAGGTGGGGGTGTTTTTTCTAGACTAACAACATTCAATGCTGAGTCCGAGCCAGACTTGGTAGGCGACCGCAACATTGTACCAGGCGGTTATAACTGTGCAGGAGTTAGTGCGCGTACGACGCGGAAGTGACTTGCGAGTTGCGAGGCAGCGTGTGCGACGAGATCAGCGATATTAGCGAGTGCGCAAGTGTGTATCGCTCGGTCACACAGTCGCTGTAGCGAGCAGAGTAAGTGTGTGTGCCAGTATGCGCAAAGAGTCAGTGAACACAGTACTCACGCGACTCGTTGTAGGTTGCTGCAATTCTTGCTTTCCTGGTAGTTTCTTGTTTTTTGCCACTATTTTAAATTGATTTTTTGAATAAATTATATAAATTTTAATATATTAAAATGATGCGGTCAGACGTCTGTTCGCTTTCGCGGTCCAAAGGGAAGGGGGATTTTTTTTATTTTTTTATCCCATATAACTACGTACCTCTGTCCGGCAAAGCTCGCCCCTGGTTTAGTTCTCAATGCAGACGCGCAGATGCGCAGAAGCATGAGGCTTACCTAGCCTGGGTTGACGCTCGTCACCGTAAAGCAAGGGATTTACGCCAGAAGAAGACAGCCTTTAATAGAGCTGCCAAGTCCTGCAAGAAGGTTCTACAGAGGGTTCGTCATGACCACATTAGTCGAATAGGGAACAAACTTGCCTCGTACTCTGCGGTAAGCAAACCTATTTGCTTCTCTATTTGCAGAATCTTCGCATCTTGATGCAGGAGACGCGACTCCCCCGACTTTACCTGGCAACACGACTTCAATGTCTGATACTCGCATTCGCCAAAAGGAGGTTCGTCAAGCGTTACGCAATCTTGATGTGAACAAGGCCAATGGACCAGACGGTATTCCAGCTATAGTTCTGAGGACCTGTGCACCTGATTTGTCTCCTGTACTGACACGCCTCTTTCGGCTTTCTCTTAAGACTGGATTAGTGCTGAAGTCATGGAAGCTTGCCAACGTGCAGCCCGTGCCCAAAAAAGGTAGTCATGCCGATCCTACCAACTACAGACCTATCTCGGTCACGTCCATTATATGCAAGACAATGGAACGTGTCCTCAATAACAGGCTCCTGGCGTACCTTGAAGCTAATGACCTCCTTAGTGATCGTCAATATGGCTTTCGCCGAAATCGGGGTTCCCACTGGGGTTCTTCTCGCGTACGCCTCTCATATCTGGAGTGAGGCCATCGAGAAATATGGGGAACACTTGCCGTCTCCCTGGACATCTCGAAGGCCTTTGATAGGGTATGGCATGATGGCCTTATTAGCAAGCTTCCAGCATATGGCTTGCCCGCTGGTTTCTGTGCATGGATATCGGATTTCCTGAGTGATCGGTCAATTCGCGTAGTCATCGATGGCTGCTCGTCAGATCAAATGGCAATAAATGCCGGGGTTCCTCAGGGCTCAGTACTCTCTGCAACCCTTTTTTTGCGGCATATCAACGATCTGCTGAAACCCGGTACCTTTGGGTACGCAGATGACAGCACTGTTGTAGAGAGTTATACATCCAGCGCATGTGCCAGTGCGGCTGAAATCCAGTCTTCTAGAGAGTCTATGGTCGAGCGCTGGAACTTGTCACTCAAAGCAGTCTCCGATTGGTGTGATGCCAATCTGGTCAGGTTCAATGCAGCTAAGACCCAGGCGTGTCTTTTCTCTGCCAAGAAGAGGACTTTCCATCTGGCCCCTACTTTTCGACATGTATCCGTTCCGATCACTGACCAGCTTGAGCTTCTTGGCGTTACTTTGACATCGAATCTTAACTTTGGGTCATTCATTGAATCCAAGGCCAAACTAGCTACCAAAAAACTGGGAGTCCTCACAAAGGTGCAAAAGTACTTCACGTCGGAACAGCTGCTCAACTTATACCAAGCACAAGTTCGATCGTGCATGTAGTACTGTTCGCACCTTTGGGATGGATCAGCAAAATACCAACTGGAGGCGTTGGAAGTCATTGATAGACGTGCCAAGAGGCTCATTAACAACGACTCCCTGGTTAAGGCTAAGTTCCAGAGCCTTGAACATCGCCGCACCGTTGCTAGCCTATCGGTCTTTTATCGGGTACATTTCGGAGAGTGTGCTTTGGAATTGCACAATTTAATTCCCCCATCCCCATTCCATCATCGGATGAGCAGAAATACAGCGAAGCGTCACCGCTATATGGTTGAAGTTCCACGGTCTCGAACCAAGCGCTTTGACTCCACATTTATTGTGCGAACTGCCAGACTGTAGAATTCGCTGCCCGCCTCTCTGTTCCCTGATAAGTATAATCTGGGTATCTTCAAGGCACGAGTGAACCGGTTCATCCTAGGCAAGCGTGTTCCAACTTAGGCCGCATTATCACTTAAGATCAGGTGAATTGCGGTCAAACGCAAGTCTACTTGATAATAATAAAAAAACGACACATACAATCGCAGAATGACTTAGAAGAACCAGATGAATATATTGAAACACTAAATACTCAACACACAAATATTCACATCTCTGACACACCGACAAACTTCACAATAAATATAGTCGTCAATAATAGCATAGATACTGACATCGCATCTCACACACTCATAAATACAGATGAAGACAATTTCTTGAACAACATAGATATTGATCTATCTCAACCTACGCAACATAACTTTGAAACTGCCCCAGAAATTAATCCAGAAATAGAAACCACGTTTCAACAAGCTCAACAGTTTTTTTCTAATACACACCCTACTGATAGACCATACATCCCTAAGCAGAAGACCTGCACTGTTCTCTCTAAACTGCCATTAAAATGCTACTGTTCTGCTACTGTGTACCTTTTGTGAATTTAGGGCTGAATAATTTGTGCCCAAACCGGTGGTATAAGGGCTGTATAGGGTCCTATAGAGCTCTTATACTGCTGACATAGACAGCTTAAATAATAGATGTCTACCAGTAGTCAACCGCTATAAAACCCCCAGTGCTAATTGGGAAGGTATGTCAGCCTCATCATACCCTAATCTACTTAACTATTACACGTCTTATAATAAGTATCATTCATTTGTACATTATTGCGTAAGCGAGGGGGATAGTGATGCAGCAACCATTTCGTATACCAGTTTCGCTTCTCCCGAACTAGGTACAGATAATAATTATTCTAATGAACGCCCCAACATCATACATATTAACTCACGAGTCTGGATTAGTGCCGAAGTCATGGAAGCTTGCCAACGTGCAGCCCGTGCCCAAAAAAGGTAGTCATGCCGATCCTACCAACTACAGGCCCATCTCGGTCACGTCCATTGTCGGCAAGACAATGGAACGTGTCCTTAATAACAGGCTGCTTGAAGCTAATGACCTCCTCAGTGATCGTCAATATGGCTTTCGCCGAAATCGGTCCACTGGGGATCTTCTCGCGTACGCCTCTCACATCTGGAGTGAGGCCATCGAGAAATATGGGGAAGCGCTTGCCGTCTCCCTGGACATCTCGAAGGCCTTTGATAGGGTATGGCATGATGGCCTAATTAGCAAGCTTCCATCTTTTGGCTTGCCCGCTGGTTTCTGTGTATGGATATCGGATTTCCTGAGAGATCGTTCAATACGAGTAGTCATTGATGGCTGCTCGTCTGTTCAAATGGCTATAAATGCCGGGGTCCCTCAGGGCTCGGTACTCTCTGCAACCCTTTTTCTGCTGCATATTAACGATTTGCTAAAACCCGGTACCATTGGATACGCAGATGACAGCACAGTTGTAGAGAGTTACATATCCAGCGCACGTGCCAGTGCGGCTGAAATCCGGACTCACAGGGAGTCCATGGTCGAGCGCTTAAACTTGTCCCTCAAGGCTGTCTCCGATTGGGGCGATGCCAATCTGGTCGAGTTTAATGCAGCCAAGACCCAGGCCTGTCTTTTCTCTGCCAAGAAGAGGCCTTTCAATCTGGCCCCTGCTTTCCGAAATGTATCCGTTCCGATCACTGACCATCTTGAGCTTCTTGGCGTTACTTTGACGTCGAGTCTCAATTTTGGGTCATACATCGAGTCAAAGGCCCAACTAGCTGCCAAAAAGCTAGGAGTCCTCGCAAAGGTGCGAAAGTACTTCACGTCGGAACAGATGCTGAACCTATACCAAGCACAAGTTCGATCGTGCATGGAGTACTGTTCGCACCTCTGGGATGGATCTGCCAAGTACCAGCTGGAGGCGTTGGAAGTTATTGAAAGACGTGCCAAGAGGCTCATAGACAACGACTTCCTGGTTAAGGCTAAGCTCCAAAGCCTTGAACACCGCCGCGCCGTTGCCAGCCTATCGGTCTTTTATCGGGTACATTTCGGAGAGTGTGCTTTGGAATTGCACAACTTAATTCCCCCATCCCCATTCCATCACCGGACGAGCAGGGATACGGCGAAGCGTCACCGCTATACGGTTGCAGTTCCACGGTCTCGAACCAAGCGCTTTAACTCCACATTTATTGTGCGAACTGCCAGACTGTGGAATTCACTGCCCGCCTCTCTATTCCCCGATACATATAATCTGGGTATCTTCAAGGCACGAGTGAACCGGTTTATTCTAGGCAAGCGTGCTCCACCTTAGGCCGCATCATCACTTAAGTTCAGGTGAGTTGCGGTCAAACGCAAGCCTATAACAATATAAAAAAAAAAAAAAAAAGACAACTCCTGCATCACTAACTCTCTCTCTCTCTCTCTCCTGTTCTTTTCACATTCCATTAGAAATGTTGGGATGTTGTTGAAGTTTAAGTGATGTAACCTTATGCCTGCCTTTTGCTATTTTTTATTCCGTACGTTTATACCTGATACCCATTTCTGTAGCGAGTACCTACGTATCTAAAATGTTTGAACAATGTATATTACGTGTCTTACACTCATTGTACACAGTCACAAGTAATGGATTTTTCTTGTTGTCTCAGTATCTTGTGACTGAAGGTCGTTCAACTTATCTATTAACCTAATGGTTACTGTGACGTGGTCTAAATAAATGTTATAGTAGTGGGCCGCGCACGCAGGTGGAAGGGACTTGTTGTAAACTGTCAGCCGAGCCGAGCGGGCGTGCGGCCACTGCTATAGTGAAATACCGTGGGTTGTATTTTATTTACTACCTATTTACTGACCCCTGTGACGAGTGGACGTCACAAGTGGCGACGAATCTTGTGGGTAAGTGTAATTCTGTATAAAGGAGTGGAAAAATAAAAACAAAGAAAAAAAAACAGAAGGAGAGGAAACAAATGAGTGCTACATTATTTTAAGGGAGGTGGAGTTGCTCGCGTCCGTAGGATTTACCATCTTTCCTGACCCACCCTACACGTGTCCCCCGGGTGGTGCTAAACGAGCAACAACGCCGAGTATCGAGCGGCGGTCAACTAACTCGAATACTCGACCAATCAAAGGCAGGAAATGGCCTCTGAATTTCGGAATACCTACGAGGCTTGGCTTAATTGTCTGGCCTCCGAGAAAGAAAACCTCTACAAAGAAAAATAACCCCAATCCTAAGGTGGGCAACGTGCCGAGAAGATGTATGACTGATGGGAAATCAGTCTCTAACGCCAACCTCAGTGGAACGGGCAACCACTGCTGTATTTGCCTTCTCCTGGGAATAGGCGTCACCCCAGGTAGCGACTTTTAAATCGTCCTCACTCGTGGGAACAAAATGAACAATTTAAATATCTCTGAAAATATGCTAAAATTAGATAAGAATAACTCAAAAACGATGACTCAACAACTCTTCCACAAAGGAATGTTTCGAATCGGCCAAGATCAAGTTCCTTTAGCGGAACAACTAATCAAGACAAAGTGACCATTATCTATCAGATGAAACAGATAGAGAACCCGAAGAACAACAGTACATAGAAGTGCACTATGGTAAAAGGCAAAGATCCAGTCCAGACGCAATAATGCGTAGCCAAAAACAAACAAAATTGAGTTACTGGCTAGCAGCACCAGCAGTACCAACATCCACAGCTTCACAGGGCTCGACGATATAGAGCAAGCAGATTGTAGACGCCGGTACTGAGCTTCACGTGGTTTTTGACGTGGTGGAAGAATGAAATAAAAAGAGACTTTTGACAATAACTGGTATAATGACCAAAGAAATTTACAAAATCGAGTAAATTAAAATACGTAAGACGTAAGTAAATATGGCGATTCAACGATCTACGGGCGAGTGACGTGACATCGTCGCTCGCGGCTGTGATCTTTTTTGTGTCGTATGCGTGTGTGCGAGAGATGTTAGATGCTTGAGAGCTAATTTCATCGGAATTTGACCTTAAAAATCTAGCCAACTCATTACATGCACCGACAAAACAAATTTACTTACGTCTTACGTGTTTTAATTTACTCGATTTTGTAAATTTCTTTGGTCATTATACCAGTTATTGTCAAAAGTCTCTTTTTATTTTATTCTTCCACCACGTCAAAAACCACGTGAAGCTCAGTACCGGCGTCTACAATCTGCTTGCTCCATATCGTCGAGCCCTGTGAAGCTGTTGGATGTTGGTACTGCTGGTGCTGCTAGCCAGTAACTCAATTTTGTTTGTTTTTGGCTACGCATTATTGCGTCTGGACTGGATCTTTGCCTTTTATCATACTGCACTTCTATGTACTGTTGTTCTTCGGGTTCTCTATCTGTTTCATCTGATAGATAATGGTCACTTTGTCTTGATTAGTTGTTCCGCTAAAGGAACTTGATCTTGGCCGATTCATAAACATTCCTTTGTGGAAGAGTTGTTGAGTCATCGTTTTTGAGTTATTCTTATCTAATTTTAGCATATTTTCAGAGATATTTAAATTGTTCATTTTGTTCCCACGAGTGAGGACGATTTAAAAGTCGCTACCTGGGGTGACGCCTATTCCCAGGAGAAGGCAAATACAGCAGTGGTTGCCCGTTCCACTGAGGTTGGCGTTAGAGACTGATTTCCCATCAGTCATACATCTTCTCGGCACGTTGCCCACCTTAGGATTGGGGTTATTTTTCTTTGTAGAGGTTTTCTTCCTCGGAGGCCAGACAATTAAGCCAAGCCTCGTAGGTATTCCGAAATTCAGAGGCCATTTCCTGCCTTTGATTGGTCGAGTATTCGAGTTAGTTGACCGCCGCTCGATACTCGGCGTTGTTGCTCGTTTAGCACCACCCGGGGGACACGTGTAGGGTGGGTCAGGAAAGATGGTAAATCCTACGGACGCGAGCAACTCCACCTCCCTTAAAATAATGTAGCACTCATTTGTTTCCTCTCCTTCTGTTTTTTTTTTTCTTTATTTTTATTTTTCCACTCCTTTATACAGAATTACACTTACCCACAAGACTCGTCGCCACTTGTGACGTCCACTCGTCACAGGGGTAAGTAAATAGGTAGTAAATAAAATACAACACACGGTATTTCACTATAGCAGTGGCCGCACGCCCGCTCGGCTGGGCTGACAGTTTACAACAAGTCCCTTCCACCTGCGTGCGCGGCCCACTACTATAACATTTATTTAGACCACGTCACAGTAACCATTAGGTTACTAGATAAGTTGAACGACCTTCAGTCACAAGATACTGGGACAACAAGAAAAATCCATTACTTGTGACTGTGTACAATGAGTGTAAGACACGTAATATACATTGTTCAAACATTTTAGATATGTAGGTACTCGCTACAGAAATGGGTATCAGGTATAAACGTACGGAATAACAAATAAATAACATCTAATTATATATAATTAGATGTTATTTAGACTGCATCAAAATAGCAAAAGGCAGGCATAAGGTAACATCACTTAAACTCCAACAACATCCCAACATTTCTAATGGAATGTGAAAAGAACAGGAGAGAGAGAGAGAGAGAGTTAGTGATGCAGGAGTTAATAGTTAATATGTATGATGTTGGGGCGTTCATTAGAATAATTATTATCTGTACCTAGTTCGGGAGAAGCGAAACTGGTATACGAAATGGTTGCTGCATCACTATCCCCCTCGCTTACGCAATAATGTACAAATGAATGATACTTATTATAAGACGTGTAATAGTTAAGTAGATTAGGGTATGATGAGGCTGACATACCTTCCCAATTAGCACTGGGGGTTTTATAGCGGTTGACTACTGGTAGACATCTATTATTTAAGCTGTCTATGTCAGCAGTATAAGAGCTCTATAGGACCCTATACAGCCCTTATACCACCGGTTTGGGCACAAATTATTCAGCCCTAAGTTCACAAAAGGTACACAGTAGCAGAACAGTAACATTTTAATGGCAGTTTAGAGAGAACAGTGCAGGTCTTCTGCTTAGGGATGTATGGTCTATCAGTAGGGTGTGTATTAGAAAAAAACTGTTGAGCTTGTTGAAACGTGGTTTCTATTTCTGGATTAATTTCTGGGGCAGTTTCAAAGTTATGTTGCGTAGGTTGAGATAGATCAATATCTATGTTGTTCAAGAAATTGTCTTCATCTGTATTTATGAGTGTGTGAGATGCGATGTCAGTATCTATGCTATTATTTACGACTATATTTATTGTGAAGTTTGTCGGTGTGTCAGAGATGTGAATATTTGTGTGTTGAGTATTTAGTGTTTCAATATATTCATCTGGTTCTTCTAAGTCATTCTGCGATTGTATGTGACGTTTTTTTTTTATTATCAAGTAGACTTGCGTTTGACCGCAATTCACCTGGTCTTAAGTGATAATGCGGCCTAAGTTGGAACACGCTCGCCTAGGATGAACCGGTTCACTCGTGCCTTGAAGATACCCAGATTATACTTATCAGGGCACAGAGAGGCGGGCAGCGAATTCTACAGTCTGGCAGTTCGCACAATAAATGTGAAGTCAAAGCGCTTGGTTCGAGACCGTGGAACTTCAACCATATAGCGGTGACGCTTCGCTGTATTTCTGCTCATCCGATAATGGAATGGGGATGGGGGAATTTAATTGTGCAATTCCAAAGCACACTCTCCGAAATGTACCCGATAAAAGACCGATAGGCTAGCAACGGTGCGGCGATGTTCAAGGCTCTGGAGCTTAGCCTTAACCAGGGAGTCGTTGTTAATGAGCCTCTTGGCACGTCTATCAATGACTTCCAACGCCTCCAGTTGGTATTTTGCTGATCCATCCCAAAGGTGCGAACAGTACTACATGCACGATCGAACTTGTGCTTGGTATAAGTTGAGCAGCTGTTCCGACGTGAAGTACTTTTGCACCTTTGTGAGGACTCCCACTTTTTTGGTAGCTAGTTTGGCCTTGGATTCAATGAATGACCCAAAGTTAAGATTCGATGTCAAAGTAACGCCAAGAAGCTCAAGCTGGTCAGTGATCGGAACGGATACATGTCGAAAAGTAGGGGCCAGATGGAAAGTCCTCTTCTTGGCAGAGAAAAGACACGCCTGGGTCTTAGCTGCATTGAACCTGACCAGATTGGCATCACACCAATCGGAGACTGCTTTGAGTGACAAGTTCCAGCGCTCGACCATAGACTCTCTAGAAGACTGGATTTCAGCCGCACTGGCACGTGCGCTGGATGTATAACTCTCTACTACAGTGCTGTCATCTGCGTACCCAAAGGTACCGGGTTTCAGCAGATCGTTGATATGCCGCAAAAAAAGGGTTGCAGAGAGTACTGAGCCCTGAGGAACCCCGGCATTTATTGCCATTTGATCTGACGAGCAGCCATCGATGACTACGCGAATTGACCGATCACTCAGGAAATCCGATATCCATGCACAGAAACCAGCGGGCAAGCCATATGCTGGAAGCTTGCTAATAAGGCCATCATGCCATACCCTATCAAAGGCCTTCGAGATGTCCAGGGAGACGGCAAGTGTTCCCCATATTTCTCGATGGCCTCACTCCAGATATGAGAGGCGTACGCGAGAAGAACCCCAGTGGGAACCCCGATTTCGGCGAAAGCCATATTGACGATCACTAAGGAGGTCATTAGCTTCAAGGTACGCCAGGAGCCTGTTATTGAGGACACGTTCCATTGTCTTGCATATAATGGACGTGACCGAGATGGGTCTGTAGTTGGTAGGATCGGCATGACTACCTTTTTTGGGCACGGGCTGCACGTTGGCAAGCTTCCATGACTTCAGCACTAATCCAGTCTTAAGAGAGAGCCGAAAGAGGCGTGTCAGTACAGGAGACAAATCAGGTGCACAGGTCCTCAGAACTATAGCTGGAATACCGTCTGGTCCATTGGCCTTGTTCACATCAAGATTGCGTAACGCTTGACGAACCTCCTTTTGGTGAATGCGAGTATCAGACATTGAAGTCGTGTTGCCAGGTAAAGTCGGGGGAGTCGCGTCTCCTGCATCAAGATGCGAAGATTCTGCAAATAGAGAAGCAAATAGGTTTGCTTACCGCAGAGTACGAGGCAAGTTTGTTCCCTATTCGACTAATGTGGTCATGACGAACCCTCTGTAGAACCTTCTTAATACCTAATTATAATTTGAAACAAAATATGGTAATTACGTGTTAGTACATTCTGTAAATAAATATAAGTTGTAAATTGAAATAATTTACAGCACATGGCAAAAATATTATGAACTAAGTAGTAAATTGACTGGGTCAATTGGTACTATGGCAAAATTATTATGAACTAAGTAGTAAATTGACTGGGTCAATTGGTACTACGGCAAAATTATTATGAACTAAGTAGTACATGGATATGTCAAAGGCCTTCGACTACGTGGATCACAACATACTGCTGAGTAAGCTGGAAACGTATGGTGTTAGGAGCAACACTTTAGAGTTACTATAATCATACTTCAGTAATAGAACTCAGATTACGAGTATTGTCAAAATTTGTCCCAATACGAAACACGAAATAAATAATAAGTCCATGAGTAGAAAAATCAAATATGGTGTTCCACAAGGTAGTGTTTTGGGCCCACTACTTTTTATTATCTACATCAATGACTTGCCGAAATCCACTATTGATTGCATGGTAATATTTGCTGACGATTGTACTGTTGTATATAATGACGAAAATATTATAAATAGTAGTTTAAATTCAATAATTCAATGGTTACAAAAAATAATTTATTAATTAATATCGATAAAACTTTTGGTTCTCTGTTTAAATTAATGCAATTTAAACAGAGAACCAAAACCAATTTACGAGCTCGAATAGAATTTAACAGCCAAAAGTTGAATTGACGACTAGAACAAAATTTCTTGGCGTACATAGATGACAATTTGAAATGGCAAAGTCATAGAGAGTTTGTATGCAAAAAAGTGTCACAGTCATCTTATGGTTTATATAAGCTAGCAAAAAAGGTCAATCTCAATACATTACTCCACGATCACAAAATGACTTACCAATGGTAGGAAACGTTTATTTTATTTTTTTACTTACGATTTTTGTACGTACACTAGGCACGAAACTAAGCACGCGAAGTAGCTGTTCCGTGCATTACTCGTAGCTTATCATAGTAATGTTGCTTCTAGACTCAGATATGCAATCATATTTTGGGGAAATGCTACTAATTGGGATAAAGCTTTTAAATGTCAAAAAAGGTGCATAAGAGGTATGTGTGGTCTCAATAGAACAGATAGCTGCAAGGAATACTTCCAAAAATTAAAAATACTTACCATGCCATCTTTATATATTTTTGAAATGGCCTTGTTTATTAGACATCATCCATCACTATTCACATTAGAGCTTAAATCCCGCAATAGAAGTCACTTGTACAATAACCTTACCAGACAGTACAGAACTACCCTCTTTGGGAAAAGTGTGTTTGCTATGGCCACAAAGATCTACAATAAGATCCATAATAACATAAAAGAGTGTCGCAATATTAATGTCTTTAAAAATAAATTGTTCCAATTTCTTATAGAAAATTGTTATTACTCGATTACTGAATTTTTATCCACTAGATCTTTTTAAATGTTTCAAATCTGCTAGACGATAATTAGTTGTTGTTTATTATTTTGTATCTGTCATGACTTGGTTGCATTGCGTTGCATATTAAATTTTCAATGGAATTAATTAATATCAACCCATTAGAATTTCATACATTTTATTATATTCTTCAATAATTTGTATGCCCAAGTGGCTGATCATGGAATGAACATTATATAATTATGTTATAAACACCTGTATGTAACCCATTTATCACAAATAAACGATTTGATTTGATTTGATTTGAAGAATGCTTGGAAACATGCTGGTCCGGGCTCCATAGGACAATCTACAGTCTAGACAAAATCAAACGGATTGCGAATTAAAACTACTTAATTTATACTTAGTGTAGCGGATGGACTGCCGTTAAACAATAAAACACAATTTTTTGGGGAATTTAACGCGGAGACAACGTACTGCGGGGTTAATCATGTACCGAACGGAAAACGGAAGTAAAAGTGAACCATTGACAAAACTAGCTTGAACTTGCACAGATTAAAAAATACATTGATCACACCCGCACTTCGTTGTCCATTTTCTTTATTAGGAAAAAATAACACAAAATATTACAAAATACTATTCGACAGAATAGTATTTTGTAATATTTTGTAATATTTTGTAGATATCTTCTTCTAGATTGTAGACAGTATTTTGTAGATTATCTTCTATCTAGATTGTAGATAGTATTTTGTAGATATCTACAATATCCACCCCCTAGTGCTGAATGATCGAAAACGATCTAACAAGTAGGTACATCTTATTCAAGTTACATACAATCAAGGTTATTCTAGGCAAGCGTGCTCCACCTTAGGCCGCATCATCACTTAAGATTGGGTGAGTTGCGGTCAAACGCAAGCCTATAACAATATAAAAAAAAGGTACATACAATAAAACAATAAATTTAGGTACATTACTGAATCTCAAGTAAGGCTAACCGAGTAACCGGACGCCTGAGTATACCTGTGCGCGTACGTACTATCGCGGACCGCGGACCGTGGGAAGATACTCTCTTAGCCATCGATGCCAATACATATCTGTCAGGCGTTGAGCTACGCGCCAACGTTTGCGTAAATTAGTTAAGTCAAAATCGTCATATTTACCGTAGGGAGAACTGCTCAAGGATGTGCCTATAAGAAAATGATTTGGTGTTAAGGCTTCAGGGTAGTTGGGATCAGTCGATACATGAGTTATAGGACGACCGTTTTTATCAAGAATTCTACTTCGGTTAGAAATGTGAACAAAGTGTCTCGGTGAGGAGCTCGCTCCTTCAATATAACCTTTAGAGCTGTCTTAACACTTCGAACCATACGTTCCCAAGCTCCGCCCATCTCTGGAGCGCCTGGGGGAATAAAGCGCCATTCTATTCCTCTTACCGTACCGTCATCACGCACCTTCTCGAAGTTTCGAGCTCGGCGTCAGCACCACGAAAGTTAGTCCCATTATTTGAATAGATAATCTCCGGGGTACCTCTGCAAGCTATCATACGCCTCAACGCCATGATGGTAGAATCAGCTGATAGACTATCCAACACTTCAATATGTACAGCTCTGATGGTCAGACATGTAAACAAAACATCATATTGTTTAATACGTTTACGACCTTCGGTGACCTCCATGGGGCCGAAGAAATCTACTCCTGTAATGTAAAATGGACGCCTGTGGTCCTGGAGGCGTGCCTGTGGTAAGTCAGCCATGCGTTGCGGTTGTGGACTGGCACGACGATGTTTGCAGAATAAACAGCGCGCTGAAACACCACGAACAGTAAGACGCAACCTAATCACCCAATATCTTTGGCGTAGCTCATTGACTATCATCTCGTTTGAGCCATGTAGTGCTCGTCTATGGTACCACTCAGCTAAAAGTTGAATGATCTTATGAGATCCGTCGATAATAATCGGTCTACACGTCGCCTTGTCCACACCATCAACCTTATCAATACGACCACCTAGACGTAACATGTTCGTACTATCTAAAAAAGGTGTAAGTTTTAATAGTTTACTGATTTTTAATAACGGTTTATTTTGATTTAAACAATCAATCTCCGTAGCAAAACGGAACGCAATTGCACTTTACGTAACAATAACAACTCTGCTCTCGATAATAATTCTACATTTAATTGAACATCACGATCTCGACATTTATCTATAAACATAAGTACTCGAGCCGTCGCGCGAAGCAAGCGTAACCAAGACGAGAAACTTTTTTCATCAGGCAGACACGATGAAAGTTTGACTGTTGAACACATAATAGTATGAACAGTCTTGCGTTCAGAAATAACATCTTCTGTTACCTGTTCACTATTGCCGATATCCTTAGGCCAGTTTGTCTCGGGGAGACGCAGGAAATTCGGACCTTGAAACCACTCGCTATCAATTTTCAACGGCGGCGCGTCTTCTCTGGTAGCTATATCGGCAACGTTCAAGCCGGTAGGTACGTACCTCCACTCAGGCACGCGTGTTAATTCGTCAATCTCGCCTAGTCTATGAGCGACAAATGGTTTAAAAGTACGTGGGTCACTTCTTATGAAAACCTAACACTCGTCCATCCTGACAACGTGTATTGTCCTCATACACAATATCAAGTAAGGTGAAAAGAAACCTAACACTAAACTTAGTACATTTATAATTTTGCACTACACAACAGTCAGTGGATTTACAATCTTTAACTTAACTTAATATGTATTATATTATACCTGTTAATATAAATATTCTTAACTTACAAAGTCAGCTTTTAGAATAATCCAAACTTCATTTCCCCTATAAGTCTCCAACTTTTGGAGTTCCCTAAACTTCTCCAACTTTTGGAGTTCCCCGTACGTCTCCAACTTTTGGAGTCCTCCAACTTTTGGAGTTCCCCATGCGTCTCCAACTTTTGGAGTTCCCTAAACTTCTCCAACTTTTGGAGTTCCCCATACGTCTCCAACTTTTGGAGTCCTCCTACTTTTGGAGTTCCTTAAACTACTCTAACTTTTGGAGTTTCCCATGCGTCTCCAACTTTTGGAGTTCTCTAAACTTTTCAACTTTTAGCGTAACTTACCCAAATATCTTAAATACAGTGTAAACCAAATAAATATAATAAACTTTATAACATTCTTTTCTTGTTCTTAATTTCATTTAATTATTAAGTAACCTCTTTTATAAATCAAAAATCATACTTAATTTTACTAAATCATATTGTTAATTTTGCAAAATAAATTACAACGTACTTATATCAAAACCTTGTAAATATTATATTATACTTAATGAAAAAAACCAATCAATCAATCAATCCGAACCTCTGTTCAGTCATCAGCTTAATCATCATCAGTACTACTTTTATTAAGCTCTAAAGCAGTTACATGAACCCATGGCAACATTCTATTAGCAGCTACTACTGTCGTACGTTTGTTTTTCATGCTACTCAATCCGGGAATTGAAGCAAACTCATATCTATCATTTCCGAGTGATGCAACCACGTGGTGTGGACCTACATAAGCCGGGAGGAGCATTTTGCTCTTACCGTCATTGGCAAATGAGGATTTCGTACTATACTATTTTTACTAATAGTAGAAACCTACTTCATACTTACGAGCTGGACGCCTATCCCTATCATAATGAAGTTTTTGTTTTTCCCACCGGTTTCATGAAACCAAATTTAGTAAGGGCGTCGACTACGACTAAATTACCTTTCTTTAACTACGACTTACGTATTTGTTAAAGAATTTTGCCATACCGGGAAACCAATAAGCACTAAGACGATATAACTGCCACCTAGCTCCTTTTGGTACTACCCAACGAGGTTTAGTAGTATGACCATCGACAAACTTATAAAGCCCATTGTCTTTAATAACCTTATTGTTCTTAATGTATTTAAACCCTTTGACGTCCAATTTTGTATGTGTAATGTCGAGTATTCTATTCAACTTGGAATCACCTAACTGGAGGGGGGGTAACCAATTGTCATCATTTAACAACATGACTAAAGAATAAGTATCAACTTCACTAAACCGATTTTCAGTCAGGGCAAGGGCGTCGCCAGGGGGGGGCAGGTAGGGGCAGCTGCCCCCCCCCCCCCCCTAGACACTAAAAAAGATTAAAAAAAAATTAGTTACATTTTATTGATCAAAAAGAAGGATCTCGCTTGAATTCTTCAATATTAAAATCTTGCACCTAATTGAATCTTTTATTACTTCCAAATTATTTTTATCCCATTGTTCTATTGTTTATCCTATATTTTGTCGAAAATTCTTTTTATGGTAATGAATATAATAATTTTCATTACAATTTTTATTCATTATACACAGTGGCGTAGCTATCCGAAGGCTAGTCGGTGCGATGTATCGGGGCCCCTAAGCTCAGGGGGCACCCCGCCCCTGACCAGCAAACAGTCAGAATATAAATACAAATTATTTCTGTTCTTGTGCCTAGCTACTTTAACCAATCAGCTGTTATGCAATTGATTTATGAATTTGCGTGATATTTCAATTTCTTTAATTTATATTATCATTTTATGTTATCTGAAAATGACGCCATAACTCTGCCAAAGTGCCAATGCTTCCTTTAATTCTTCTGCTGATGCAAGTTTTATTTAATTGAAGTTGACACCCTTGGTGACTTTGTGCGTCGGAGCTTTAGTCAACAGAAAGGCTTTTTTATGTTTAATGTCTGCCACATCAATACACAAAGTGTGTCAAGTCACTTGACCTGTTAGAGACCTTTTCTGATGTCTACGTTCACGCACATCGTTCTGATTTCTGAGAGTTAGCTCAAACCTCATCTTCTCTCAACCTACCTTTTTTCCGGTTTCGTTCTTATCCGTAATATTACAATTGGAAAGGCAGGAAATGATGTTGCTATTTGTCTTCGTAGTAATTTTCCATTCAAAATCTTTGCTTCTTCTCCTTCACTTTACAGCTGTGCCTCCGCGAGTAGGTACCGTTTTCTGGACATCCATATCAAATGTGTTAAAACCCTACTTGGTGTTGTCCATTGTCAGAGCATACACATTGCGTCAATATGCCTCTTGTTCCCGTTAACTCCTACTCATCATCGAGTCTGTTAGTCTCGATGTTCTTCCTCTGCAACCGACTTACTTACTTTAATATCTCAGGGGATGACACGTGGCTCGAATTAGTACTAACGGCTCTCTTGTGTCCACTTATGGTGAGTATTCTGCACCTGACTTTTCCAACCATGACCTTGTTTTCCTCTCGTATGTTCTAAAACAAAATCTAAACCGGTTCATAAAGGTCTGTATACGTGTTGTTTTGCGCGCAGTGGAGATGCTACGTCAGGATGCGTCGGAACTCGATGGGTGTCACCTTGCAGCTACAACAACCGTAGACCACCAGCTGTGTATCTTCAATCGATCGGTCCTTGCTCTCTACGACAGACACGTTCCCGTAAAGAGGGTTCACCTTAGGTCCACCAGCACCTTGGATGACGACAGGGGTTCGTATGGCGATAAGGCACAGGGATCGGGTGAAGAAACCTCTTCAAAGCAAGAAGCCCTCCTCATACTTCAGATTTTTTCATTCCTCCTTTTATGTCCAGTTCATTCCTTTCTGGTATGCGCTTCCTCTCAATATCAGAACGGCCTCCACTGACTGGGGGCCGTCCTATGCATTTAAGCGGAAGATGTGAATTTATTTTAGCACAAATAAGAATACTTATATGTATTTGTTTTTACTTGATACAATGAAACGTAACCAGTTTAGATAGGGCCCCATCTTTTTTTCGCACCGGGGCCCCTGGTCACGTAGCTACGCCATTGAATTGTATAGTCAAGAGTTTGTGGAGCTTTACACATTGGACTTTGTACCGTTCTTAGAGTCCCTTCACACTAGCGATTGTCCAGCCTACGTTGTCGAGCCTACGCTGGAACACCGCTACGCATACGTTCAGCGATGAACGTATGCGTAGCGGTAGCTAAAAATTCACTAGCAACGTTCATGAATTGCAATTCTGTGCACAACAACATGAGGCTGTTCTGTGAAAATTTGACCGCTTAAAACCGGCACATCTAGGTTTTGTCGTTCACCACACGGCAAGAAGCGTTTGCTGGCACATCATCAACCGAAAGTTCAACATACCGATTGTACTAATTCTTTACCAAAACCTTTCAAGATCGTTCGCACTCCGTCATGCTGAAGTCCCAGTTCTCTTCCAAAAGACTTGGTAAAAAGCGAGATTTCGCTGCCAAAATGTATGAAGAATTTTACATGACGACCATAAATTTTTATTATTTTAATAAATTTTCAATTACGTTTAGTTGTTGAAATAAGCATGGTTTCGCTCGGTTCCTCAGCCTTGTTCTTATCGGAATAACATTTATCCGCAGTATGACCAACTTTACTACAACTGGTACACGTTATGAGAGGTTTTGGGCATCTAGAGAAAATATGGCCCTTTTCCCTACAATTGAAGCAGTGAAAACTAGGAGGACCATTGGTTTTGGTTGCAGGCTTAACATTTGCCACGTCAGGATCGTTCCCCGATTTAAACCGTAGATTAGCTACTCGTTCGCCTACATTAATACTCTCTTTGCTACTCATCAGATACTGTAGTAACTGATCAGGATGAGTGCATCTCAGGGCCAGAGCGGCGGACTTCACAGATTTATACGCTTTATTACGCTAATACCGTAAATGATGCAATCAACCGCACGTTTGTCACAAATATCACATTGATTTAAGAGTGCTAGTTTATCATAAAAATAGTTTTCAATGGGTTCATTGTATCTACTTTTTCGCCTAAGCATCTCCTCTAGGGCTTGGCCATAATTTTGTTCGAATGGAAACGCACTTAATAATTTTTCTTGCCACTCAGGCCACGTAAACAAAATAGAGTTTAAACTTTCATACCAGGTTTTGGCCAACCCCTAGAGATTTTGCATCGCGTGATGAATAGTTGGTTTTTCGTCCCATCCATAAACAACAGCACACTCGTTAACCTTTTTTATACATACGTCAATGCGTTGATTATTCGATGTAGGGTTAAATTCGGCTAAAATATTTTTGAAATCATTATTTCGGTTCGCCGGTGTAGGTATTGTTGATGGCTGGGATGCAAGTTGTTTAATGGAACTTAACAAATAAGCTATATCTCTTGAACTAAAGGACACACTACTTGATCTTTTAGGTACTTTAGTTTTATCTGTTACATTATCATAACCACTAACGTTACGACTATTACTACGACGACGACTTCCATTCGTATAGTTGTTGCTATGTACCGAAGATTCACAAGAATACGGACTATGCCGACGCTTTGATGATAAGTGACTATGTGCTCATCTTACCTCATTTTCCATAGCTCTGATCTCAGAGCTATGAAAAGAAAAGGAGCTGAAATGAGAGCAAGAGCATCTGCTCTTGCTCCCATTTCAGCTCCTTTTCTTTATCGCGTAAACTCAACGATGTATGATGACCGCGACTTCGACTTCGAAGACGCCTCGCACGGTCTCTGCTACGCGCTCTCGATCTAGGTTTGACTGCGTGGCGGCTTCGGCTCCGACTTCGGCTCCGACGACTTCGGCTTCGACGACTTCGGCTTCGACGACTTCGGCTTTGACTTCGACGATTTCGGATTCTACGACTTCCATTTTGACTTCGACGACTTCCCCTTCGACTTCTTCGACTTCCACTTTCACTTCGAAAACGCTTGTGACTGCTTTGCCTCGCACTACCACCGTTATTCATTGTCAACCTGGCTTCAACTGTGTGGCGCGAATGACCCCTCGTGGGCGTTGACAGGCGCCGGGAACTAGTCTCTTGATCACGTTGCATAGTGCGAAGTCCAAAAACAAAATAAAAATGGGCTTAAAACAAGAAAATAAAACTGGGCTACACAAAAACGTTATGAAAACTTTTGTAGGTATTTTGACAATATTTCGGAACGGTAAATCTAAGCTGCAAAATATCAAAATGTTATTTCTTTTTATAAGCATAAAACACGTCATTTAAACAAAGTTAACACAATACAATGTATTATTCGATCTATACTCACATATCAGCTTTAAATCACTTTTATAATGTATAAATAGCCGTGTAATTACCACTTCTGAATTGTAATAAAACAGCTCACTTCAGTATAAATGTATTAATATTTATTTCGGTACTACTCTTCTAGATTATAATTATACATATAACTTAACTACTCTAATAAAGAACTGTTTCTCTGCAAAGAAATGCAAGGGACCAGTTGAGCGTCCGACCTCTACGAGCGCCAACCGAACAAGGGGCGTTTTCAAAGACGTTCCCCGCCACTACTTTTTTCTGACAGCAGCCAAAGACAATCACACAGACTTATTCGTTTCAGTGTTGTCAGCAAATTAGTCGAGAACAAAAATATATTTGATTCTTATGAAAACCTAACAATATAAACTAGTCTGTAAGAAAATAGAAGGTACCATAACAATAATTATAGTTATACCTACAAACAACAAAGTACCTTCTTGCTCTCAAAAAGTTAAATTGCAAAAACAGCGGAATAACTTGAAATTATTTCATCAAAATATTCAAAAATCATCCAAATTATTAGAAATTGAAATGTTTTTAGAAAAACCATGTTTGACATTGTTTGTTCTACTGAACATTGGTTAAAAGATTACCAAATGCTAATTAATTATGAAAACTATTGATCATTGATCTTAATAAAAAATTGTTTAAAATATAAACAAACGAATGACATTGTTGGCCTATCGGTTGACCACTGTATCGAACTTTCCTGTGTCGAACTGGATAAGCATATTATAGTGTGTGTGTGTACAGACCCCCAAGCTACTAAAACTATTCTTTAATTGAGTCTGTAATGGAAAATGTATTAGCGAAACTTTTAATATTGATATGAATTAGATTTTAATATTGATATTTTAGAAAATAATTTGAATAGTAGTCGTTTATAGACCTTTTTAAAATCATTTAATTTGTCGAAGGTTTTTATGGAACCTACTAGAGTAAATTCAAATATTGCTACCTGCATCGATAATAACTATTTTGCGATTGCGACTACGTAAAGTTATTGTTAATTATTTTCAATCGGATCATAGCGGTCAAACGGTAACTTTTATGTTAAAATGCCTATGACAAAAGTGCAAATACAACTTGTAAATTAAATAAATTTAATAATACCCTAAATAATAAGTTAAGTTCTCTGGACCACAATAATAACGATGCAAATAATTTGTATGATGATTTATTTTCTGTGGTCCATACTGAATTTAAAAAAAAACTTAAAAAGAAAAAGACAAAACATATATGGCGGTACCCTGAGCAAATAACCTTGAGCGTTCGTTCCCTCTGCGCCTCGCAAGAGATACAGTAGCGAAATACGCTCAGATTTAAGAATTAAATCTTTATAAAATCACATAATGCGATTTTGAAAAAAAATGTTAGTAAAAAATCGAATTAATGGTCACTTGCCGAGGAGATGCATGTTTTCAATAATTGTTTCTCATTTCTGTGGTTTCGTTGTGAGGAGATTAGTTAAATACTATACTTCGTAAACAAAAATCAGATTTAGCATTTTGGAGTCAAGATTAAGTAGAAATTTAATATATTTTTTATTTGTTGATATTTCTTTTGGATATAGAGTATTTAGGTCCGAAAAACTGAACAAAAAACGGCTAGCGCTGCGTTTTGCACAGGGACGCGCCTTAACCCTAAAATATTTAGTGACTGGACAACTAGGGGTATTTGGAAAAGTAGAGAAAGACTATTTGAGCTGTATGGCTTTAAGCTTTATATTAACACAGAAACTTTCAACAAGTATGCTGCTTTTATTCTAAAACTTTTAGAGATACTTGCAAGGTGCGACAAGATCATAAGCAACAGCGACATTAGCAACAAGATCAAATCGGCAGACGATAAAATAAAGACAGTTTGGAAAGTTATAAATAACGAAACTAGCAAGAAAAAAGTTCGTAACGCTGAATATACATTGGAAACATCACATGGACCCATAAGTTCTAACATAGAAGTAGCTCATGAATTTGTAAATTTCTTTACTAGCATATCAGCCAAAACCACGGAAACTTTGAATTCCTCACCTAACGACTCAATTGCGTTATTAAAAGCGAACGTTCCAGGCTGCTCGGTGGAATTTCAATTTAAACATATTAACAACCCCCATGTCGGTTTTAAAAGCTTTTCGGCAAATGAAAATAAAATGAATACTTAAGATCTGTAGGGTATGTCTATTAAAGTTTATACATCTATAATTGAAATAATAGCACCTTATTTGGCTTTAATATTTAATATGTGCGTAGACCAAGATGACCCAGATTTAATGAAATTTAGTAAGGTCATACCTCTTTTCAAATCCAGGGATAGTAAAGATACCTACCAACAATTATTGACCCGTGTCCGTGTTGCCGGCTTTCAGCAAGGTTTTTAAAAGTTTATGCTTAATGAGATGCTTGCTCATTTTAACACAAATTACATATTACACGATCAACAGTATGGTTTCACCAAAGGACGTTGTACGACTGACGCCGGTGTCAGTTTATTAAATCACATAAGTATTTACCGCGTGGTAAGATGCTGTAGGAATCTTTTGTGAACTCTCCAAGGCATTTGATTGCGTAAATCACGAGACATTACTTCTAAAACTTGAGCATTACGGACTAAATAAACTTGCGCTTAGTTTAGTGAAATCTTATTTAAATGATAGACAGCAGCAAGTTCAAATCAACGGGGTGAATTTACATGGTAAAAGTACAAATGGGAGTTCCACAACGCTTAATTTCAGGTCCTTTCCTCTTTTAGAACTTCATTTTAATGATCTTCTTCGGTTATTCAAAAACCAACCACAAATGGTGTTATTTGCCGATGACACTTCTTTAATTGTTAAAATAAATAGACGGGCTCAAAATCTTGGCTACGTAAATAACGCCTTACTTCAGGTCCAGAATTGGTTTACGGCTAACAATTTAGTATTTATCCTCCACCTCCGATTAAAGGTACGACTATCCCTCGTCTAGAATTGTGCGCTGCCTTACTAGCAGCAAGGTTATGCAAGGCTGTCAGGAAGTCACTGCGATATGAAGTTCAGCTTCAAGTACACTGGTGTGATTCATCAGTAGTGCTAGCCTGGCTCCACACCAGTTTTATAAATTTAAAAACATTTGTCGCTAATAGGATTTCGGAGATCTGTGAGCTAACAGATGCCTCCTCGTGGCGCTACGTGCCCACATCTGCCAAACCTGCAGACCTCATATCAAGAGGAATTAGTCCAGATAGGCTGGGCAGTACCAAGCTATGGTGGTCAGGGCCTGCATTCCTCACGGAGCCTGAAAGTAATTGGCCTATCTTAAAACCTAATAAATTGAATACTAATGACTTACCGGAAACTAACCCTAATTGTACTATAAATCATGTCGTTACTCAGACGGAACCTCTAATTAATTTTAAAACTTTTCCAGTTTAACTAAAATAAAACGATCTTTCGCTTATGTGCTAAGATTTATTAATAATTTAAAAACTGACAAAGATAAACGTGTCGGAATTCTTACCGTTGATGAATTACATAATTCCTTTCTTTACTTGTGTCGTCTCGCACAGCAAGAATCCTTCTTCTGTGAATACAATTTACTAATTAACAACAAGGCTTTAAGTACTAAATCAAACATTTTATCATTCACTCCATTTTTAAGTAGTGACGACAAGGTCATTCGCGTTGGTGGCCGACTTCATCTGATTATAATTTTAATAAAAAACACCCTGTTCTCCTGCATGCTTCGCATCATTTTACCAAGTTGATCTTTGAGTACGAACATAAACGCAGACTACATGCTGGACCACAATTATTGTTGGCAGTTGTTAGAGAATACGTTTGGCCGATTAACGGTAGAAATTTAGCTAGACCCATTTTTCATAATTGCTCCAGGTGCAGACGCTTGCAGGGCAAGACTATTGCACCAATAATGGGACATTTGCCTTCACAACGCGTCATGCCTAATTTCCCATTTCGCACAGTGGGAATTGATTTCGCTGGACCATTCCTTATTGTAAACAGAAAAGGACGTGGTGCTTCGTTGGTCAAGTGCTATCTTTGCTTTTTTATATGCCTTCGTTATAAAATTTCTCACCTCGAAGCCGTGAGCGATCTATCAAAGGACGCTTTCGTTATGACATTTAAAAGGTTTGTGTCAAGAAGAGGCAGGCCAGCGGAGGTATTCTGCGACAACGGACGCAACTTTGTCGCAGGAGCTAAAGAGCTTAATGACTTTTTTAAGATTCATCAAAACGAGCTATCTGATTTTGCATGTTCGGAAGGCATTCAGTTTTACTTTTCACCCGCTTACGCTCCTCATTTTGGCGGTATTTTTGAGGCCGGTATCCGATCAGCAAAATTTCATGTTAGGCGAGTAATGGGTAATTCTCATTTAAGTTTTGAAGAACTGCAAACTCTTTTCGCTCAGGTAGAAGCGGTTTTAAATAGTAGACCTCTTTGTCCCTTATCCACCTGTCCTGACGATTTTCATTGCCTTACCCCTGGGCACTTTCTCATTGGTCGGGCTCTTACCGCACTGCCTAAACCAGCTTTGGAGGACTGCCGCTCAACCAACTTGCAGCGCTATGCCAGGCTGCAGCAAATATATCAACATTTTTGGCAGCGCTGGCAACGCGAGTATATCACCGAATTGCAGCTTCGCCGTAAATGGAAGACCAACACCGACGCAGTCAAAATTGGGGACATGGTCCTATTGAAAGAAGATGGCGTCCCACCCCTATGTTGGAGGCTTGGACGCATTGTACGGCTATTCCCAGGACCAGATGGGATTTCAGGAGTAGCCGACATAAACACGAAGAGAGGAACGGCGTCCCCTGGTTCGCATCTGTCCTTTACCAACCGAAGAGGAATTACTTACGGGTTGAAACTCTGGAGTTTCAACGGGGGGAGGATGTTTACGCCTGTGTTAATCCAAAAGATGTTTCAGTGTTGTGTCGTGTTGCTAATATAAAACAGTCAGGCGCCAAAGGTCCGTCACAAATTAATTATTTTTAGTCTACATTTTACCACCATCAAAATTGTACGCTCCGCATCTTAAGATTGAGCTTTCCTAAAACCAACCGTGTAAGGTGACAAAATGGAATGTTTCTCAATATACCATTCTATTCGTTTACCCATCATATTATAGAATATCTTACACACACAGGATATAAGGGATATTGGTCTAAGTTTCGTCTCTGAATTCGCGTCGTGCCCAGCTTTAGGAATAGCAATAACTGATATTTAACCGTGGGTAAGCGCCAACCAAACCCGGCGCCCTTGTTGCTTGATCGACCTTCGCTAGGCCTTCCCTAGGTAACTAGGGATCTCACCCGGCGGGGTTCTGGTCGCACGGGCGCCGTGAAACACTTAGGGCGCTCCCACGGTTACATACCACAAACACACTTACAACAGCGCGGAGGTACGTACCTCCCGCGCTTTAACTTAACTTCCTTTATTAATAATAATTAAATATAATATATACAAAGCTTAAAAATAAATATCTATACATATAAAAGAAAGTCGTGTTTGTTACAACACTTATAACTCGAGAACGTCTGAACCGATTTAGATGAAAATTGGTGGGGAGGTAGCTTAAAACCAGGAGACGGACATAGGATCCTTTTTTTGTTTTTTTTTTGGGTTTAGGGTATATGTAGGGTAGGTGTAGGGTAGGTGTAGGGTAGGTGTAGGGTAGGCGTAGGGTAGGCGTAGGGTAGGCGTAGGGTAGGCGTAGGGTAGGCGTAGGGTAGGCGTAGGGTAGGCGTAGGGTAGGCGTAGGGTAGGCGTAGGGTAGGCGTAGGGTAGGCGTAGGGTAGGCGTAGGGTAGGCGTAGGGTAGGCGTAGGGAAGGCGTAGGGTAGGCGTAGGGTTGGTGTAGGGCAGGTAAGTAGATAGATAGGGACAGGACAACGTCGGTCGGGTTAGCTAGTAAACATATAATATGTACAATGTCACAGGACATCAAAATACTCGTCCGCATCGCTCTCAACGGGACAAGTGCCCAAAAGGCTAGCAGCATTACCACGTTGAATGGCAATGCTAATTCTTTGGCCCAAGAAAAGGCCAGCCCTTTGGTCACGTGAAGAGTCGACCAGCCGCTTAGCAATGTCCCTAAAAACAAGGTGAGCACTCGGGCCCCATGGCCCTAACTTCCTTAAAAGTATTGCCTAAACAAATGGCATTAGCCAAGTTATTGAAAAATGAAAATATTAGTAACATCCTGAGAATCAACTATAAGAGTCCCTACAGGGTTTTAATTCAAGTTGCTAATAAAGAAGACGGAGAAAAATTAATGAAATGTCAGAAGATCGTTGATTTAGAAGTTAGGGCTCAATTTGTTAGCCAAATGGGCTTATCTTACGGAATAATTAGGGGTGTAGATTTGGAACTGAGTGAGTCAGAGATATTAGAAACATTGGAGAGTTCATGCAAAATATTATCAGTTATAAGTTGAATAATATGTTGGAAATACGGACATACCAAGAAATTTTGCCCAATAAAAAAGTTTATGTGTAATAAATGCGGAAAGAGCATGATAATTGTGAAACTGACGTATTTTTATGTCCTAATTGTAAAGGACCTCACATGGCACTTGACAAGACGTGCCCCGTCTTCCTCAAAGAAAAAGAAATTCGGATGCTGACGAGTGTAGAGAACAATAATCATATAGAAAAGCCTTAGAAATATATCTTAAGAACAACAATAAAGGAAGTACGTTTGAAGCAAAGAACTGTAGTACCTATCTGGTGAAAAAACAGGGGAAAGTCAAATTACTTTTAAAAAAACTTACAGTAGTGCACACCCGCGACACTTCATACAAATGAAACGATATAATTGCCTACTACAAACATACCAAACTGTACAGATACGTGCGTGTGTGTGCGTTAATATCACTAGGACTGTTACTGCCACCGCGAGCGCGCGAGAGCGAACGAGCGCGCGATACCGGCCTTAACACAAGTGTTTCTCTCTCATGTAGCCTGTACTCGATTCTTTCAACGTTTGAAATTCGAACTTCCAAATAGGTAAGTAGGTACATATCAAGAAGTTTGTAGGTTTAGTTAAAATTCGTCATCCACCTCACGGTTATTTCCTCATTGCATTTAGGAGGGAATGACGGTTGACGGAATGATTTACACAGTATTCTACAACACTTTTAGATTTTTTATTTATTTGTTCCAACTTGTATTTTATGGTATTTGGTTTAAAACATGTAAGTGCATGTATATGTCATAGTTTAATGTGATAAAAATTACGTAATTTCATATATGTATTATTATTTGTTTTTAAATATAACATATTATATGTAAAATATTTAATTTATATACATAATATAAATATTTCGATTTTCTTTTTCACAAATGAGTGAATGCACGTTTCTACGCGCCACGAGTCAGCCCTTGAACTAGAAGACTTTGCCAAAACCAATGCGGCGCGTCTAGCTAGACGTGTCGAGGAACAGTGTTTCGGTGGGGGGCGGAGCGTGTCGCTACTGTACGATAGTACTAATACTTATACTGTGGTTGTGCTGTGCAATCAACAGTTACTGCACAAGAAGTTTTCATTAATGAAAGTAGATGCAGTCTAACAGAAAGCAAAAGCAACAGCCAAATACAAAAACAGAAAGTGGACAAATTAAAGAAGCAAAATAAATATAAAGATGGGCGAGGTAATCAAACTACATTTATGGAAACAGAGTGGGAAACTTTTTCTACGGAAGATGAGATGATTGAAAGTAATCAGGAAAATGGACAATCGAGAAAAGAAGAAGCTGAAAAGAAGAAGGAAAGAAAATTCAGATTTAGAGAAATATTTAAAAAAATCAAAGAAATAATTTGTTCAGAAAAAATGGATAATTATCGCAAAGACGCGTTGATTAATAAGTATACTACAATGGAATATAGTCAAAGTTTGAAACCAAAATCGGCTAGTTTAGATGTGTTACTTGGGCAAGAAAAAATACATATTGTCACAGTTAGTGAAACTTGGCTAAATTCAGACATTCGTTTAAAAAATATTAGGGGTTTATAATATACAGAAAGGACAGAGAGGATTCTTATGGGGGTGTTGCGATAATTATCCATAAATCTATACCTACAGGTACAGGCGTATGTATGCCCAATTAATTTAATTAATGCAGGTATAGAGGTTATATGTGTAAAAATACTTAATTGTAAGAGTTTAGAACATGTTGTATCTATTTACTGTCCATCTTCGGTGCGTACAACCACTGCAGATTGGGACAATATTTTCTCGTTAGTGCCTAAAAAATCATTAGTTGCAGGTGACTTTAATGGTCACCATACGAACTATCTTATAAATCTTATGCATCAAATAATCAAATATTTGATGCATCTTTGGACCACGGATTTGTAACATTAAATAATGGGGAGGCAACCCGAGTCAAGTTAGTTAATGGAAATATTATACAGATATCATCGCCGAACATCACATTCGTTCGCATCATCTGATAGGTATCGCTATTAAGTTTCAGTGGGCTATAATCGTGGCGAGATTTGTACAAAAAACCATTAAGATGTTTAGAGAAGTTGAAATTCTAATTCTTATATTCTTGGGTGCCTATAGAGTATCTTCAGGCATTTACAATATTTTTAAAACTCTGCAAAAAAAAGTTAATAGTTTACATTGAACTAATATTACTACGTATAGACAGTAGACAGTAGAATCAGTGCACAGAACATATATACTCCTAACGGTGCTTGGTGACGGCAGTGCGGGGTGCGCGGTGGCGGGGCTAATAAGACAAAGATGCGATGTCACTGTCATAGAAGCGACACTTTGTTTATATTCTGCCTATTTGATTGGTTACCGACTGGTACCGACGGGAACATAGTAAAATAAATTGAAAGAGGTTACTAGACAGATTATTTTAATTATAATACTTATTTTAGATACCTTTACTAGATTTACTCTGCGGAACAATCAACAAACAATACAATTTCGTCGTACATTTTTATATGGCTTGTATGTATGCAAGGGCGTCGCCAAGGGGGGGCGGTAGGGGCAGCTGCCCCCCCCTAGAGATTCCAAAAGGTTCATGTGCCTTTGACTGTATTTAAAATTCATACTTTTCCTATCCACCAAATATCAATTTGCCCCCCCCTAGGCCATCAGCTGGCGAGTCCTGGCGACGCCCTTGTATGTATGTACTTATATTAACTGGTTTAGGGTGGTTAAAACTTAAGGTAAAATTTGTAAAGAGTGAGGTCTCATTCCATTAAAATTTTACCCTAAGTTTTTATAAAAAAAAAGTTATGCGCTTAGCAACACTTTTAGCGATTCATTTTTATATTATAGATGAGCTCTATTATCTAATTAGCAGACACAATTAGAGAGGGGTCGAGGGCAAAAACAAATATGGACAAAATGGGCATAAACTTGGCATATTGGGCATAAATGAGTTTACGCCCAAATAAATGCCCGATCACTGAGCATAAAAACTAATAACTTTGTTTTGTAAAAAATAAAGCAGGAACTTAACTTAAAATGTAACTTAATGTTAGTATTTTGTAAATTAAAATTTTAATCAAGTAATCCGTCATAAAATAACCAGTCTTGTTAATAAAATCACAATTGAAAATTCGAATAAGTAATTATAGAAAATACAATAAATAGTATATCTCAATTTTTACAATCATCGTCGTCCAAATTATAATTTTGGCTTGATTTTGATGTCTATTACGTAATGAAATCGCTCAATACAATGTAGATAGCTTCAGTCATCATCATCATCACTAAAGTTGATATTAGATGCAACATCAACAAATTCTAGGTTTCGGTTTGTTGAAGTGGATGTTGATGGGCGGGAATCAAAATCATCAGGCGTATGGAATTGTATCGAGGTAGATTATTTATCTTGACTATCATAATCATCGCTTAAAAAGTCGTCGATTTCCGTATCAAAATCGTTAACATTGGACAATTGGATATTTTCCAATCGTATGCCAAGGATGTAATTTGAGCTGCTCTTTCTGTAGTAAGGCGATTTCGTTTTCGTTTCGCACTGTGTATGAAACCATGGATGCTAAAAGAGCGTTCAGTAGCGGTAGATGTGCAAGGTGCAGTCAGGATACTAAGTGCCACTTTACTTAACGGCGAGGAACCACAAGTTAATTTCCTCCACAATACAGCATCTACTTTCTCTGTCTTTCCAAGTGAATTCTTTTCCGTATATACAATCTCTTGCTCTATATTGAGCAAGATCAACCAGACAATCTAAATTCAAAAAAATCGCCGGGATTTGAATAAACTCCATCGCTTCCATCTCTTGATACTGAGTGAGTTCATGTCCTTCAGCTTTAGGGTTCGGCATATGTGCAGCGTCGTGTATGGGTTTGAGAAGTTGTGTAGTTCTATGTTCTACTGCAGTCTTCAAACATTCTACATCAGAAGTTTCCAGAATAGTTGTCGAAGTGAAAGCAAATAGCAATTTTGATATTTTTAAAGGTCATAATTATAAACTATACAGATGTTATAATTATCACCCTCGAGTTCAAAGATTGCTTGTGTGATTGGTTCCACTATATTCACACATTGTTCAATCATAGTCCAAAAACCATTGTCGAGAATCGTACTTTTGACGTCTGATGTAGGTTGGTTATGTTCATGGACAGCGAGATTTTGAAGTGCAGCTTTAATAACTTTCAAACTTTTTAAAGCCGCCACATGACTCCCCCATCTAGTCTTACATGGTGGAGGTTATTCCCCTCCCCCGACCCTCGTAAACTCCAGCAGTCCCGCGCCCGCGTCGACTCGACCGGAGAACCTTACTATTATAGCTAGTTATATGTAAGTAGTTAAGTATACTCTTATTCTATTCTATCAATTTGTTAAGGTTTACTGCAATATATTAGCTATAGTCCAAAATGTTTTTATGAATTAACCTTTTCTGCACACCCAAATATAGCAATTTAAATGAAAATTTTAATAAAAGTTCTGTTAAAGTTTTTGCCCAGGCAAAAGGCATTCGGCGTTTACGGGCATTTATACGGCGTTTATTCAATGCGCCCAATATGTCAGGGCATAAACCCATCTCTAGGTGTGGCTATATACTTGCGTGCTGATTTACCCTACAGGGTGGTCAGCTCATCTTCACTTTATTCTAGATCGGCCGAATACTTGTTTTTAGAAATTTCTTTTCACCACACTAAAGTTTTGGTTGTAGTGCTTTATAGTCCTACACACCTCCTCCACCCGTGCCAATCCTGTCATTGCGGATCAAGACGAAGCCAGGCAAAGAATATTGAGAAGAAAGGAGCGAAGGCTTCAAAAAAGATTCCGAAATCAATAAGGCGTCCAGGTGACCACTGCTAAAGGGTGCCAGAAGATCAGAATAGTGACCAGGAACACTCTGAGCATTGATGTGTGCTATATGTATAATGCAGATAGGCGAATGATACATCAAAAGAAGGGTATTAATCTGTTGTATTTGTTGCAAAAATAAAAAACGTCAAAACGTAAATAAATAAAAAGTAATGCAATATTTCGTTTCCAGGTTAAGGGTAGGTCACCATCAATTTCAAATTAATAGAGGTTTATGTGTATGGACAATTTGTTGCTAATTTGTTGCAGTGAATAAACAAGAAAAATACTTTGATGTATCATTCGCCTATCTGCATTATTTAGTTTCTGTGGAATCACAGGCGATGACTACAGCAAGTGGCGGTTCTAGCGGCCAACTATTTTTGGTCATAATAGCGCAAAGTACGTAAGGCTGCGTCCTGCGTCGCGCTCGAGCAGAGAGACCTCTCAGAACAAACCGCCATTTTTAGCACGCACACATTGACATTACGTTTATAGGCAATCTCAAGCAGTTTCAAGCAGACATCAGTCTCGACTGTCACGTATTTTCAGAATTAATAAATGAAGTAATTGACATTTCACGACGAACAAGAAAATTTTGTTATAAAAAATTGCAAAGAGTTCCAACCAGTGTCAATAAAATTTCATATTTTCACAAATAAAACCTACAGAGTCAATACAGTAGCAGCCCTAGTGAGTCTGGCAAGTTTAGGTATTTATTTTTGAAGATGGCAACACTTAGACTGATGCTCTCTTTCTGAATGCATACATAAGAACGAGACAGTGATATGTGTTTTCTTTATCTTATGTACGCATTCAGAAAGAGAGCGTCTGCCCACAGTTGGCTTCACTTAGGTATTTAGAGTGTTGCCTCCACTTTTATCTATAAGCTTCTTGGTCATCAGTGGTTGTATATTTATTCAATTTAGGCTTGGCTTATGTGCCTTATTCACCATCCTTCTTGCTGTACGTCCCGCCAAGGTCATGCACGATGCACGATGCGAAACGATCGTGAATAAGCTTACTGTACGTCAATAATTATTATTAATTGTTTTTTTTTTATGTGAAACATCTATAGCCGCACGTAAAACCGATTTCGGGCGTGGCGACGCATGCCGTGGCGACGCGTCGCCACACTCTAAGATGGTATATACATATAGTCTATATGTAGTAGTGTGTACGGTGTGGCGACGCGTCGCCATGCGCAATCGACTGTGCGATTACCGAAGTCACTGATTAAACGAATTAAGTAGTCACGATTTGAAATAAATTCGTAAATTTTTGTATTTAATGAAAATAAATGTTTATTCAATAAATAGTCATCGTTATCTGAAAAAAAAATCGTAATATTTTATTTTATCATTATGACATATTTAGTTCCTATCACAATCTGTTCTTTTCTGCATATTACTTTTACAAAATAATGTCGATGTTTCACATCTGCCAGGCGTCCCGTGACAGCTCATTTTTTTTCACGGTACTTTTGCATGGCGACCTTGGCGGGACGTACAGCAAGATAGATGGTGAATAAGGCGTTTTAGAGAATTCACTATGCTCGAAGGTGGTTGGTGCTTGCCTTGCCAAGAAACTTATAGGTAAAAGTGGAGGCAACACTGCACACCTAAGTGAAACCAACTGTGGGCAGACGCTCTCTTTCTGAATGCATACATAAGAGAAAACACATATTACTATCTCGTTCCTATGTATGCATTCAGAAAGAGAGCATTTGCCCACAGTTGGTTGGTTTCACTTAGGTATTTAGAATGTTGCCTCCAGTTTTTTCTATAAGCTTCTTGGTGCTTGCCATGGTGCTTGCAATGTTGCAATATTGCAATAGTACACACACAGCTACGTTACGTAGAAATAATTTTAAGTACCTAGCAATAGCGAGCGAATGGAAAATGGCGTTTGTGTTGTGTTGAAGATCTGTAAACATTCGTTTTACTTTGTGCGCTACTGAACGAATTTGTTGTGGATTTGGAAAGTTTTACATTTTAATATTTGCTAGTGATAACCATAACGTGGACTAATGAGTTTACTGACCGATGTCTGCCGTGGCTCCTACTATCCCCGGTTGGTGATAATTTTGTTGCTTTACAAGATAATTTTGTTACCACGCATAATTTGAGTAGAAACCAATTAAAATATAATTCACTCGGTAGTTTTCTGATGTTTATGATACTTACAATTGCCGTATGGGTGCGCTAGACATCCTAAAACTAATCGACCTATTTTCATATGACATCTCACCGCGTGACGCGACGTTCATCATGACTATCTCGAGTTAGAATTAATGTAAATTTAATCAGAGGTAGGAATAAACGCATTCCACAGTCAACAAATAAATAATATAGCTATTTACAAACAAACAATCTCTCATTATATTTGTCAAATTTATTTACTACAACATACTAGAAGCTGACTTGCTCATTGGCAGAACACACACAGCAGGTAATGGTCCGAGATCCTAGAGTCACCTACGTAATTTTAGCATGGCTGTAATTTTGGAATTATATTGGTATGCATCCCTAAGACGACCCAATGACCCGATATCAAGTAAAACAAACCAGCCATCACACTTGAACATAAGTTAGTAAGGCATTTGTATCCTCAAAAAGCATTCAAGCTTTAAACTTTGCATACTTTCATAAGTAGGTATACCTACTTTATTTTAAAATGATGTAGGTCTCGGGACTCTGGTCTGATCTGTTTGTAAGCTAACTTTAGTTCCTAATTGCCCTGATTTCAACATTTTGTGTTATAAGTACAAAAGTTGCTTTTGGGTGACCTTGATCTGGTTTTTATTTTTTTATGAGCAACCACAATTTCCTGGCAATTGTGCCACTTGAGAAGGGTCTTTCAGCCAGACTCTACTATTACAATGGCAAATGGCAATGGCTTTAAATAACTATTGCCATACAATATAATATAATATAAAATGTATGTATTTTAAATAGAAGAGTACTTTTTTCATAATCATTCAAATATAAATAAAATAATGTAATATTATGTAGAAATGTTAAAACAAGTGCTGTGTTAATAGGGGCTGACCCAGCAAAGGAAATACAAAAACGCCGTGCTGGCAGTGTTGGGTGAGTTTCTAAATAATAATAATATATATTGTTGCACATTGTATATAAGGTGAAACTGAGTGACTGACTGACTAGAATCAAATCAGCGCACAGCCTAAACTACTGAGACCAGAATTGTAAAAATGTATGCAAGTCTTTTAATTATGTTAGGCACATGGAAGGGTATTTGGAAAGTCAACATTGGTGGGGTATAAAAAGGGGAATTTGTTTGTTTCAAAAATCTTATTCTATGGGTTAATGAAATTGAAACATGGCATGGGGTGAGTATGTACCTAATCCCATGGGGTGCCCAGGTCAGAATAACACCCACCCATTTCATGCCAAGGATGTTGTAGAAGGCGAAAAATCCGGAAATCGGGCAGCAGTGGCTGCCATGTACTTAACAACCCCCCCGCCCCTATGTTCTATGTTAGGGTGATTTGGTTTCCGCACTTAGTCCTTAAAAATGGACCATTGTACGTGCGCCCCGCCCCTATTGAGAGCCCTTGTTCAACAGTGGACGTCTTTCGGCTGATGATGATGAAACAATAAAAGCGATATGTGTTTTTTTGAAAAATCAACCCATAATTGGGCATAAAGGGCCAATTAAGCTGATAGAATCACCCAAAGTATTTATCAGAAATCAACTCTTGCCAGCTGATAACTTCACAAGTTATCATATAAGATCCGGCTTAATGTAAACCTTCCGTTATAGATTTTTGTTATAAAATATCTATGTAATTTAAACAACTTAATAAATAAATATAAAAGAACTTTTGAACAAAAAAGATAACCGCGTTCAAAAAGATATTTTGTTTTTTTTTTAAATAAGAGTCGGACGGAAGTCGGTGGCAATACAAAACAACAATTCCGAAACTAAAGTCATGTGTGTTCTGTGCTAAAGTTATTTATCACTTAATAGTTTTTGAAGTTGGTTCTCTTTTTTGTAAAAAGTTTATATTTTCCACTTTTTAGTACCTCCTTATCACCCAATTCCATTAAGAAACGGAAGTGTGTAACACTACTGAAAACCGCATCAAAATCGGTTCAGCCAAATGGGAGATAATCACGGACAAACATACAAACATATGGGTCGAACTGAGAACGTCCTTTTTTTTAAGTCGGTTAAAAATAACTTTCAAGGCTTTGGTTGTGCTTGTTGCTTTGTATTGCCACCGACTTGCAAATTGAAGGTTATTTTTTACTTTTTGAAGGCAGTTGTCTTTTTTGTTCAAAAGTTTTTTTTCTCTTTCTAGTGCCTACACTTCTTATCATACAAATTCATTCATCCCTTAATTTTCTTGAAATTTATAGAGTCTAAGTTTGAGGTACACTATCAATTCAAAAAAGAATTATCGTAATCGGACTACACTGAAAAAAATAAATAAAACATAAACAAAATGTTGAAAACTACCGGGCCAAACTATGTTACACTTTTATGGGACCAAATAGCAACTATTCCACATCAAACTAAAGAAGAATCATGTAAATCGGATCATAAATCTCAGCGTAATCGGTGTACATACGTTTTGAAGTCGGTTAAAAATACATTCTGGGATTGCCGTACGAGCCGCACCATATCCTTGACCCTGCACAGCTATTTGTAAATAAAATTCAAAGCAACTTAACTCCTTTTTACTTAGGGGTTAATTTTTTTTTAAACCCAGAATCACTTCTTTTCTGAAGAATATAAATACAGAGTTATTCGAACCATGCATCAAGATTGAAGTTATAGAAAGAATTGATTTGATTTTGGCTATGCTTTTGCTTTTTTTTTTGTTTTTCTATTTCTTTTTTTTTGTTTGTTCCATAAAACCTAACATTTTCAATGAATACAATCAAATACAAATTTACCATAGTTTTAAAATAATATAATATCAAAATATATTATTTACTTAGATAATAGCCGTCATTTATGATTGAGCAATTTTCAAAAGCTAAAATTTTATCATATAGGTCAGATGAAGACGACGCAAGTGGTGGGAAATATACAAGGATGGAGGAGGACAATATTCAGGATAAGGAAAGATTTGCAAGGTAAGGAATGTACTATGTGTTTACTAATTAGATTTATTATAGCGAGTTTTTTTTTTAATTTTACCCGATGGCGAAGCTAAACGCTAAGTTTAAAGTTGAATTTCCATTACGAAACCAGTTTGATGAATGATGGAATTATTTTAATATGACTGGACTATAACGCGACGGAATAGGTTTAAAACTCACACTAGCTTGGCAGTCTGAAGCTAATGTTTCTGTGGCGACACTAGTTTTACGTCGCGATTACCTACATATTTCACTTTGATGAAGATTTTATAAAACCCCTCGAAGATAGTGGATCCCTGGCTGGATAAACACACTAAAAAGTATCAAATTTAATATGAATGTAGCTTAAAAAAGCGTGGTGTTTATTGGCAAACCCTTGACATAATCTACTCATAATCATGAAATAAAAAAAAAAAGAAAATTAACATAGATTGGACCTTTGAAATCACCTTGATTACAAGCAAAACATAAAGTACCTACATAACATAAGTAGTTTGTCTGAGCAGTGTAATTGAATACAAATCTTAACATCAAGGTCTGTGATTTTCCCATAACCACGACACTCATTACGGGGATCAATGATTGAAAACGTGCCTTATCACGCAACAAGTGCGCGCTCTTTCTCTTCTTCAAAACTCATATTTTAAATTACCTATACAATTTTACACACCAGGATGGCACCAGCAAATCAAAAACAGCTGATTGCAGTTTTTCAAAATAATGAATTAGATAATTTTAACCTTTTTCAAATTATCTTTCATTATTGCGAGAATGACCATCAAGCATCTAATCCATACTAATATTATAAATGCGAAAGTAACTCTGTCTGTAACGCTTTCACGATAAAACGGCTAAACCAATTTTGATGAAATTTGGTATGAAGATAGCTTGAACCCCAGGGAAAGACATAGGCTACTTTTTAATCCGCGACTTCGTCTGCATCCACTATAACCGACATTCACGCGGACGAAGTCGCGGGAAAAAGCTAGTAAGTGATATTTGACAGTACCAAGTTAGAGAATCATAGGTACTTTAGGTAGGTTTTATTTTCGGGAACTAGGTACCTATAATATTGTATTAATTAATTACGGCAGGTATTTCACGCGACCACAGTTTTCAATTACAATACCTTTTATTTACAGCCGCGAGAACCATTGTGAAATTGAACGTCGCCGAAGAAACAAGATGACGGCATATATTACGGAACTGTCTGATATGGTTCCAACATGCTCCGCCCTTGCGCGGAAGCCGGACAAACTTACTATACTGCGTATGGCAGTAGCGCATATGAAAGCCTTAAGAGGTAATGCAAAGGATTAAATAATGTGTCTACTTACTTACTTAATAGCCTATACTCTATACTTACTCTATACTAATATTATAATGCGAAAGTAACTCTGTCGGTTACGCTTTCACAATGAAACGGCTGAACCGATTTTGATGAAATTTGTTATGAAGATAGCTTGAACCCTGGGGAAGGACACAGGCTACTTATTAGTCCGCGACTTCGTCTATATCCGTGATAACCAACATTCACGCGGACGAAGTCGCATGCAAAAGCTAGTAATCAATATAAATCATATCAGTAACGTTTCTCTACAGGTAGGTCTTAAAATGAATATGGACAAGACGAAAATTATGTCGAATGTCAATGTTCCACCTGTACTGGTAATTGTTGGGAACAATACTCTCTAAATGGTCGAACACTATGTTTACCTTGGACAAACTGTCCAACTAGGTAGGTCCAACTTCGATAAAGAGGTCGCCCGAAGAATCCAACTCGGATGGACAGCGTTTGGAAAACTACGAGATATCTTTTCGTCCAAAATTCCACAGTGCCTTAAGACGAGGGTTTATAACCAGTGATGTGTTGCCAGTGACATATGGCACAGAAACGTGGTGCTTAACTGCTGGTCTCCTAGAGAAGCTCAATCACGCAGCGAGTCATGGAGAGAGTTATGCTCGGAGTTTCTTTGCGCGATAGAATCCGTAACTAGGAAAATTGCTAATGAACTAAGGTCACCGACGTAGCTCGGCCACGAACCGGAAGACGCAGCGTTGGTAGGCCTCCCACCAGATGGACCGACGACATCGTCAAAGTCGCGGGTAATCGGTGGATGCAAGCGGCAGGTTGCCGCTCGTTGTGGCTTTCCATGGGGGTGGAACAGTGTGTATCACACACCTCTCTGATGATGATGAAATCATATGAAATGTAAAAAAAAGTATGAAGTAATTAGTAATTGCAAATGATTACTACTAATTTTTGTTATTGCAGGCACTGGCAACACGTCAACCGACGGTACTTACAAACCATCCTTCTTAACTGATCAAGAACTAAAACATTTAATCCTTGAAGCAGCTGATGGGTTTTTGTTTGTTGTAAGTTGCGACACTGGACGTATTATTTACGTCAGTGATAGTATAGCTCCAGTACTTAACTACTCTCAGGTATGTTACATTTATGAATAATTAGTAAATTTATGTTGTATAATCACAATATGTACGCACTTTCAAGCAGAAAAAAAAAACAAAACAATTTAAAAATGATTAGTGTTTTTTTATTATTTATACATGATAAATAATACATTTTATCTTGTATAAATAATAAAAAAAATTAGCGTAAATTTTTGCCTATACAATTACTAAATAAAGGCTGTCATCTTTTTTTATTACCTTATGTTAATTTTGTGAAAAAAATAAAACATTTTCATTACTGCTGTTCATTGAGGTTTCTAATGAGGGCCCGCGCGCAATAGGGTATTACACCCATTTTTGAAAAGTGTCTCAATGAAATTTTGTAGTGCTAATATGCCACCAAAAAAAACACAAAATTTTTATTCAATCGATAAGTGCCATAAAAATGCATCTAAATTATAAATTTTCAAATTTCGCGCGTAGTTTGACGAAAAAGCCTCTTACTGGACGCCATATTGCACAGCGTAAATGACGTCAGTTCGTTTTGTATCAAATGCGCTCATATTAAACATGATAATTAAATATAATTTAAAAATAATTAAAAGCATATTTTGTAATAAGTTTAATAATGAAAAAATTACGTTGGTTACGAAAATAATAAAAGTACAAAGCATATATTACGCCAATCGGTTGACTGACAGGTGACATTTTTTTGTTTACACAGCCGTACGGCGTAATAAAGTGGCCGCTACTATTTCATGGTGTTTTATAACAGATTAAAAATACTGAAAACTTTGAATTGAATTTAAAAATTTGTTTTGTTATTTTATGAACTAAAACTTACATTTTCCGACTGCTGTATGCCTAAACTGTCTCAATAACTTATTTATAAATTTTTTCTCGTATAGAGTATAATACCCTATTGCACATTCAATTCGACTCAAAATTTTGTTGAAATATATCTTCTAACAACAAAAGAAACTGTAATCCTTGATTTATGCTAAAAAAAAATTTAAATCGTATTTTTTTTATATCGAAGCAATAGTAGAGGAGACGTGGAAGATCGACCTTCACACATTAGAAAACTTGATAAGACATATTATTTTTTATCAAATATAATTTATTAACAAACTTGCCTATGGTAACTTGCCTATCAAGAAGTGTACATATCTATTTTTAATGGAATTAATTGTAATCATTTTTCTTTCATCACCTTCACTCTTTTCATCAGCAAATGAATTTCATCTCGACTGATAGTTTTTAACACACAGAATATGCCTAGGTAGCCTTGTCTTCTTATTTCTGTGCATGGCTACCTGGCAAGCAGATGTGAACATGTAAGTCAATATAGGTAACTACACTGATCTGTTAACCAATCGAAATTGATATCATGCGCACTCGGATACATCCAACGGTCAGGTAGCGTGCATGTCGTGTCCTGTTCTATCACACGGACCTTGGATGCCCTAGTTTTTTTTTTTACATATCACACACGTCCATTTTAAGTAGGCAAGTCTATTTAGGCATATTCTGCGTGTTAAAAACTATCAGTTGAAATGAAATTCATTCGGTTATACAATACTTAAATCTCAAATCGTTCATCGAATTGTCGCCAAAAGTTAAAGGCGTAGTATTAACAAAAAACTTTTACTTTGGGTACACTTTTACGTTGGCACTTCACCTTAAATTACAAACACAAGTTGTTTTAGGGTGAGTGGTATTCTTCTTGCTTATATGACCAAGTACACCCAGATGATGTTGAAAAAGTTAGAGAACAGTTAAGCACTCAAGAACCTCAAAACACGGGTCGCATTTTGGATCTCAAGACTGGGACAGTGAAGAAGGAAGGTCATCAATGTAAGTAAACTACATGTTTTATTAAGTACCTGCCTAATAATACTGTACAATAATAATATGTGTTAAAATAATTTAATATTAATTACAGCGTCCATGCGTCAAGTAATGGGATCTCGTCGTGGTTTCATATGTCGAATGCGCGTCGGTGGATCCGCAGAAGGTGCTCACCTAGGAAGACTGCGTGCTCGCAACTCACTAGGTCCCTCGCACGATGGTCATAATTATGCTGTTGTGCATTGCACTGGATATATAAAAAATTGGCCTCCTACAGGTAACATGTACGGACAGCTTCATTAATTGGTTACCGCCTTTTTTAGGTATTAAGTAAGAGGGGCAAGGCGCAAGGGGTACCCAATTGATGCTGCTGTGAAATGTGCAAAAATAATAAAAATAATTAATGACTAAAAAAATGAATAAAAGAAAAATGGTAATGCTAGTTCAGTCCCTTATCTTTCCCATACTTGATTATTGTGATGTGTGTTACTACGACCTGAATGCAGATTTCCTCAATAAACTTGACCGACTTCTTAATAACTGCATTCGATTCGTATTTAATCTCCGTAAGTATGATCATGTGTCCACACATCGGCCACTCTTAAAATGGTTACCAATCAGAGAGCGCAGAGCGTTATGGGCTTTGACAACCTTGTTTTCTCTTCTAGACAAACCCATTTCTCCTTTCTACTTGACTTCTCACTTTCAGTATTTATGCTCAGCGCACACCAAGAACCTTCGTTCCTCCAATAATCGTCTTCTACGATGTCCTTCTCACCACTCTGGTTTTCTTAAATCTTCTTTTCCTGTCCAGGCGGTTTTCTTTTGGAATGCACTTCCTCAGAATATCAGGATGGCCACCAGTTAGTTTACTTTCAAAGTGAAAGCTCGCGAACACTTTCATAAGAAGTTGGCAGACTCGTCACACAATTAATTTGTTGTATTACTCTGTCTATGTTTTTTAACTCTATAATTTGTTCATTTTGTTTGTATGTATGTATATATGTATTTATTATTTCATTATAGTAAATAAGTATCTTTGCACCTACCATGTTTTGTCTCTGCATCACCCTAAGGTAGACTGGTAGAAAATGCCCAACAATGTTTTTTACATTATGTACATAAAGTTTAATAAATAAATAAATAAAAGAAAAATTGACTTCAAATAGACAGTTACAAATATTAATTTAGAATTTTTTAAATCCCTGACGCCGTAAAAACAGCTAAAAGACATGTCTTTTTTTACTCTGAAACTTCAATGTAGTAGGTAATATTAAGATGCTCACATCCATTAATCAACTAGAAAAGAGCTTAAAACTTCAAACAGCTAAACAGATTTTCTAGTAGCATAGCTAAGAACACTCAATTAATAATCAAGCTTCTTCTTGTCTTTTGCAGTCAGGATATTAATTAAAATATAATATATATATATTTACAAATATTTAAATGAAATAAGTTTTGAATAAGTAACTGAAAAAATACCACGAATATAACTATATTATTATCAAGTAGGTATATTCATATTTTAATATGAATTACCAAGTAAAATTTCTGAAAAGAAATGCATAAAATTATTTGTTATACTTAACTAAACATTTGCTATGTGTTCTATGTCTATAAAACATTAAGAAACATAGTTTTATGTGTGTTGGCATATCAGATCTTTTTCCAGGTATGCAGATGGACCGCCCCATTCAGGAAGAACTTGACACATCTCATTGTTGTCTAGTTGCGATTGGAAGGCTACAGGTATCTTCATTTGAATAGCTTATAATTATTTGTTTTTTATTCTGAAACTCGAAATAGCATAAACATGACTCGTTGTTAATGTCACTAGGTTACATCAACTCCAAACTCTTCAGAGAACAGTTTATGTAGCGGTGGAGTAGAGTTTGTTTCACGACATTCAGTTGACGGTCGTTTCACATTTGCCGATCAACGTGCAACACAGGTGGTTGGATATGCGCCTGCCGATCTACTGGGAAAACTTTGTTATGAGTTTTATCACCCTGAGGATCAACAGCACATGAGAGATAACTTTGACCAAGGTTACCTATTTGATTTTACTTTAACTTGCATTTTAGTTTGTTATAATGATAACGTATATTGCAGGTCAATAATCACGTTAAATTACTTGTTACAGTATTGAAATTAAAAGGTCAAATCATCTCACTGATGTACCGGTTTCGCACCAAAAGTAGAGAGTGGGTTTGGTTAAGAACTTCTGCCTTCGCCTTTTTAAACCCTTACAATGATGACGTGGAATACATCGTCTGCACTAACACACTGGCTAAGTATGTATTGGAAGTTATAATTTTTATAATTTTATAAAGATTTCTGACTCAAGTATTTTTTTTGTTGCTAGTCGGTCGTTAGGAAGCACTACCGGTGAAGCAGCTCCAGAAGAAAATTATGATTACCATCTACGACATCGTGACGTGTATCAAGCGCAAGCACCTAATCTTCATCAACAGCACCATGCTCCACCAGGTAATTATCACCAAAAGTAAACCACTCCAGCAATTCGGTTCTTCTGAATAAGGAGCCAAACCCACTATGTGTGGCATATAGCAGAAATCTAAAAAGGATAAGTTTTTGATACAATTAGTTTTCCACACCTTTTTTAGGGTTCCGTAGCCAAATGGCAAAAAACGGAACCCTTATGGATTTGTCATGTCTGTCTGTCCGTCTGTCTGTATGTCACAGCCAGTTTTTCCGAAACTATGATAACTACACAACTACACTGTTGAAACTTGGTAAGTAGAAGTATTCTGTGAACCGCATTAGGATTTTCATACAAAAATAGAAAAAAAAAAACAATAAATGTTGGGGGTTCCCCATACTTAGACCTGAATCTCATTTTTTTTTTTCAGTAAACCCATACCTGTGGGGTGTCTATGGATAGGTCTTCAAAAATGATATTGAGGTTGCCAATATCATTTTTTTCTAAACTGAATAGTTTGCGCGAGAGACACTTCCAAAGTGGTAAAATGTGTCGTTGTCCCCCCCCCCCCTGTAACTTCTAAAATAAAAGAATGATAAAACTAAAAAAAATATATGATGTACATTACCATGTAAACTTCCACCGAAAATTGGTTTGAACGAAAAAAACTTTTGTATTATGTTACTTGCTGCTACGGAACCCTTCATGGGCGAGTCTGACTCGCACTTGGCCGCTTTTTTGCCTCCTAATATCCATAAAAGATTTTATTTGTAGTAAAAATAGAGATATGTTCTTTATAGTTCAACGTTTAGCAAACTATTTTTAGCAAAACTTCACAAAGGTTTCGGCAAAATTTAATTTCGCTAACAAACCTGTTTTAGAAACATATTTCTTAAAACAATTACAACACCTACGATTCGGTTCTAGCACTTGCCGGACGCTGCTGCGGCACAGTTTTGTAAATTAAATAAATTAACATTATAGGCTGAAGGAATGAATCACCAATCCAAGGTAGGAAACTGATGCCTGATTAAAGTGTCTAAGTTGCACCATACCGCGACCTAGCTTCGTAAAAGCAGGTCATTATGTTGAATATGATAGTATATTAATGAGATGTGGAATCCAAGATCATTAATCTATCTGAATAGATTAGCAATGAATTAGATTCTGTAGGTGGCAGCGGTTTGGAAAATTTAGCGTTACTTGAGAGATATGCTGATGTTGTGTCTGTGATGGAATGACAGACAAACGTTATTTAGGTTGCTTCGTGGTTATTTATTGGTTAATGATGATGGTTGTGTATGTGCGTTTGTGGTAGTGAGCGGCGGCGGCGGCGTGAGCGCGCGCTCTCCGGGCGAGGCGGGCGTGGCGCCGGCCGCCCCCGCGCCGCCCTACGCGCCGCACTACGCGCCCGAGTACTCGCCGCACCGCCCCACCAACACCCCGCCGCACACCACCTGGACCACCTTGCGTACCGTAAGGACTCATTCATTCATATCATTTTGTAACAATTCCTGACACCTAATTCAGTACCTGAGTCAAGTTCGGTCGACTATGCCAATTAAACTCTGTCTGTTACGCTTTCACGATGAAACGGGTGAACTGATTTTGATGAAATTTGGTATGAAGATAGCTTTAACCCTGGGGAAGGACATAAGCATTGGTCCGCGACTTCGTCTGCATCCGCGGTAATCGACATTCGCGCGGACGAAGTCGCGGACAAAAGTTAGTAATTTATAATCGCATAAATATTTGCATGAATAATATTTTTATACGAATATTTCGTCGTTTTGGCAGAGCGGCGGTGGTGGCGGCGAGAGCTACGCCTACAGCGGCGAAGCGGCGGGGGGTGCGCCGGGCGCGGCGGACGCGTCGCCGGCTCGCTCGCCTCCCGCGCCCGCCTACCTGCCACCCGCCGCGCACTACCACCACAACCACCACCCGCACCCCTCACACGGTGAGTACAACACTATTGCGACACACGCGTGCAGCGGCGCGGGGAGCGAGAGGGTTTTTCTTTCTGTTTAACCCGCAAACAGTCGCAAAACTATAAGCAGATGGGTTAATCAAATGTGGCGTTTAGGCGCCGGTAACTGTAAGATTAACATAATAGTACAGGGCCGTGTACTGGACCCTGTGAGACGCCGGCTTTGATTTCTCGTAGCGTGGATCTGGCATCTCTCTGTTTCACTTAAGAAAGGCTTCGAGGTACGACGCTATGATGAGGTAAAGAGAATGTGGAAGATCGTTGGCTACTGTGCAAAGTAAAATATAAACTTCAAGCAAGCATTCGGCAGTCTGACAAAGGTGACAGACTGTCAAACGCTTGCTGCATGTCTAGACCGCCGAGCAGTACAATTTCATTAAAAGAATCGTCTAATGTCGTGGTAGACTTGGTGCATTTGCTCAATTGTAAAAGGCTGTTTCCGAAACCCGAACTGATGCTTGGAAATAATGTCACAGCGGCAGCAGACTTTTCACTTTACTTTTTAAGATTTTTTTCCCAAAATTTCGAGTGAACTGGTGTTTAGTTTATTGGACGGTATGATGAAGTTTCATGGGAAGACTTTCCAAGATTGTGTATGAAGGATTTCATATACTTTCCAGGTTTTAGGAAGATCTGAGGTTTTAGGATTGCATTGAAGAGTGAGGCCAGAAATGTTATGCATTTTCTAGGGAGATTTTTTAGAATATGGGAGTGACTTCAATCAAATCCGGGGTCGTTGTTGGAATTTTACTCGCTATTTCCTTTGGGGATGTGGGTTTGTGAGGCAGGCACAGCTGGAGATCCTGACTTAGTACGCCATCAACGTTAAATGCGTCGTCGCCCTTATTCGACTCGAATACGTTTTCCAGATGGATTGCAAATACTTCTTTGATTATTTGAGGGGGGATGGACATGTTCTTAGGGCCTTTCGATGGTTTTTGTAGGAGGACCACTTACTGTTGAATGAGTTGATCTCATTTTTCAGATAGTTTTACTAGAATTTTGATCAATGTGAGCTTGTTGATAGTTAGTTTGATTGTCAATGCCAGTGTTGCATCTATTTGCTGCGATATTAGAGTAAGTTCTCTTGTCACGGAGTTGAGTGATATTGGCTGGCAGTAAGGTTTTGCTGGGGTAACCATTTGGTTCAGTTGATTTAGTTTCTTTTCACTTGTTCTTAGTAGATCACAGTGAATGTTTTTATTCTGATTTTCCTTTCTGGACGACATTTCCGGGTAGACTTGACAGCCTTGGTCACATCAGCACATGAGCACAGAACGCACTTAGTTAGCAGGAGTGTTGCGATTTTTATTTAGGTAATCTGCAGTTTTTTTTTTACCTTCCCCGCATTAGCAGTATCTACAGCCAGTATTATTACCAGTATCTTCTATTGTGTCGATTATTACACTGTGAGGTGTAGTATAGCGTAGTTGTTCTATAAATATGCGATATGCCATCTTTTGTTTTTGCGTGATCGTGTGCATTTGGCCCTTATTGCCGATATCACAGGTTTCTGGGCAATCCACAAGGACTAAGCAAGTTTTGGTTTACTATTCTTATTTTAAAGAGTTCGGAGTCACAATTCAGTTTTGAAACGGCATCGTTATGTTTGTATATTAATAAGTTTTTTTATTATGTAATTGTGTACTTCTCCGTGCTCAACTTGGTGATGGGCGCTGTGTTGCAGGTATGTGGTCGTGGCAGGGAGGAGCGGGGGGCGCGGCGGGCGCAGGCGGGGCGGAGGGGGCGCATGCGCCGCACGAACTGTCTGACATGTTGCAAATACTGGACCAAAGTGGAACCGCCACATTTGAAGATCTAAACATAAACATGTTCAACTCGAACTTCGAATAATATTAGTTGGATAAAGGATGTACCTAATTTGACTCGTGAATTTAAGAACTGAGAATATGCTGCCCATACAACAATGTTGTTGAAAACGACCAAGATATGATGGCGTTATAGGTTGCTGCATTTCTCACCTACTTCAGCATAACAGATATCAAAGTCATAGCATGTGAAAAGCATCTGAAACTTTAATATTACAGCAAAGCATATGAAACTTTAATATTTCGATTGTAGAATCAAATAATCCTACTTACTTATTCTTCGTAGTAATTAGGGCTACCACTTCAAAATTCTCGCGATATTTCGATCATTTTTTACTTGTTATTCTGTCATATTTCAGTAACTACTCATTTAACCCTTTTATTTTCTCTTATAATACCCAAGCAAGACCAAACGAAGTGTGAGGGCTAAACATGTGACGAATATGAATGGATAGTAAAGTGATAAATTATGATATACTTTTAATTGCTCTGTTGAAAACAATAATACAATTTGTAACAGAAACTTTAAGCAGTCCCTAAATTATAATTTAAAAACTTTATTTAATAAAATATATATTATTTGTATAATAATTGTCTAGTAAAAAAATCAAGACTGTAAATGAACATATTTTCTTTTTTTAATACAAGTAGTACTTAATCGAAATATTAAATCCATAGTTTCGTAAAGATAATTCTGCATAGTCTTTTCTACATTACTAGGTAATATATTTAACTAGGCTACAAATTAATGCTTATTGTTTTACTGTGTTAATAGAATTATTTGGCAGCTACCTTTATTCTTACAGAAAGTGAGTGAAGATTTTTAATCAACAGTTGACTATACAGAGTTAGATTTACTGGTACACCGTTCTTGTTAGGTTCCGTGAAATAACACATTATTACCATATTCATAGGTCTACGCGATTCTCGTTCAAATGGTGCAACTAGCTAAATTAAGGTAATTAAAATTGTTTTGTATTAATGTTATAAGTTGTCTTAAGACCTATAAGTTATGACTAAGACTCATTTAGAATATATGAATTAAAATAAATATTATTTTATATAACGAAAATCAAATGCTTTTGGTTGTAAGCACTGTAATCACCATTCCACTATACTGTCGTTTACAGCTGCCCGTTTTTGAGCGCAGGCAGCAAACTACACAGATATATTTAAAATGGCAATAATAGTGATGTAATACTTATTGTATTATACATATTTTAACCAACAATTATTTAAATTTCAATACAGTTTCCGCTACGAAACCAAAGACAAACATGGATTGTAAAACATTGTACTTTGGCGTATCTTAATTTTTTTTGAAGTATGACGTTTCTTTGTGAAATTGAGACGCAGACCGATCTTTCGCTATGATATCCAATAATGGTCGATCATAGCTGCGTGTCTCGTGTCGTAGCGCGAAGTTTCATGACGAAAGATGTAGGTTCGGTCTCAGCATTATGTCGAAATGGTTTTGCTAGCTAAATGATTTGGTAGATGAGTCATTTTATATTTAGATACATAATACAACCACGCTAGAAGATGTAATGCTTAAAGACATTTAAAATGTTAAGAAGTCACCAGCAGACTGGTTTCTGTTTGGTCACAGATGGCACTAGATGTAGCACTCCGCAAAGACGTTTAAATAAAACTAAACTCAATAAAATGCGACTCGCACGGCACTGCTTATATTCACCTACAAAGAGCCTCTATCGTGTAACTTTTATCTTTTCTAACGCGACACATATAAATAACGTTAGGGTTGTCTAGTGACGAGTAAATTGATCTGAATATTTATTATAGACATATTACCAAGGGGGGGTAGGTAGGGGTAGCTGCCCCCCCCCCCCCCCCCCTAGAGATTCCAAAAGGTTCATTTGCCTTTGACTGTATTTAAAATTCATACTTTTCCTATCCACCATATATCAACTTGCCCCCCCTAGGCCATCGGCGAGTTCTGGCGACACCCTTGCATATTACTGTTACTCGTCTTTTTTGAACAATGACGTTTCAAATATGCCCTTTATATTTTCTTCCTGATGCTCTATTATACATCAGACGCTAAACAATGTACTTTACAAAAAAATTAAGCGCGATGTTCAGATCATGGTTTTAACCAGCCATATGCGATGTTGTATGTATGTTTTTGTTTTCATTATAGCAATAACATAGGAGCGCGTGACCCGTTATCCTAGGTGAACGATAAACACGGTAATGCGACGCGAAAATATCAAATAGTCGTTGTATGCACTTGTGGCATACGTTGTCGCCTTACGGCTGAACCCAAACCTTCACTGAAATGTAGATCACTACTGCTGGAAGACAATATGCTTTTATATGCTTAGTTTGGGGACCACCACAATTTTTTAAATATGCAGTAAAATAGTTACAGCAAAACCTATAACTATAATAAGCTCTTATTATTAAGGTTAACATTCTGTTTTATGTAATTTTCTGTAACAATGAACAATAAATATTATTCTTATTCTTAACTATGTTTGAAAGGTGTCTCACATTCATCAATAACGGTTATCTATGTGACGGAAACAATAGATAGGGGTGGCCCTCCCGTGCGTTTCGTTACAACCAACATCACTATAAACAACGTATAACTAAAAAACTTCTGAATGTTTAAAGTATTAAATGACTGGATTTAGTTCTAGGTTAAAATACATAAATTATAAAACTCTGGGAGTAAGCCGAACATTATACAAGATTTGACTGCTTTTTGCTAAACAAAGCGGTAACGCTGTAGAGTAGAAATTAAACGTACCTAATTGACAGTTTAAAATTTAAAACTCAAGAAATATATATTTTTTTCTAATTATTTCGTTGAGTAAATAACTTGCTGTGGATTTCTTTAAATGGAATCTATACGTAAATTTATTACAAGTTAATGTGCTCATATGATCGATACGGTTTTATTGTTTGTTATTGGTTCTATGTGATTGGACCTCAAAAGCACTTTCCTAGTGGGATAACTTTGGTACCATTTCAAAATTAGTACTTTAACTTGAGTCGGCCATGTTTCATGAGATTAAAAATAAAATATATTTTAAAAGCCATTTATCTCTAGAATTCGGCGGATAACCAAGTCTGTTACCATTAGTTACCGTCCTATCAAACAAATAGATGTCAACACGTCATTGGGACACATACTTTGGCTTTTCATACAAATTGTTATCCATAGTAAGCCCTCTCATCGATAGATATCGTGTGCCGGTAAGATTCCTTATTCTTTAATAAATAATTGGGACGTTATAACTACAGACAGTTTCTATTACCAGTATGATAAAATTGGAGATGAATAGGTAATTGGGTTTGGCCGTCAATCAATGTGCGACAAAACGCAGCAAGTGCGGATTTGTGTTTTGCGCGACGAGACGTGAGGCAATAGTTTATTAATATTCTGCACGCAAAATACGCGCTGAGACGTGGAGTTGCGGACACTAACCCATCATACTAGTACTAGTTTATTAATATTTAAATATTTACTATTATAAATACCAGTAATTTTTCTTAGAAGCTTTTTGTTAGCCATTATTGCTAAGTATTTATAATATGAGTTTTCGAGTAACAACGCAGTCGTGCCCATGTTTAAAACAATAATGAACTGAAATTGCCGCGTTTCTCGCTCCCGAATGACTACAAAATAGGATACACGTCGCGTAAAGTATTGGTCGCATCACGTCGGTACGTGTCGCGTCCGGTCGCTCACTTAGCACAACGCCTGAGTAGTGGGATTACGTAGTTTGGGCAGTGCGCGGCAAATCGCTGATTGGGCCCGCCAAGGCGGTAGCTTCGGGCCTAAAGTGCGGAGTGCACCATCTAGACTCGTATAGTACCGAATCAATGGTTTGGTTGATTAATCAATAGCCAGGCGCCCAGGCATTATTTTTCCTTTAAAAATATAAACATACCTACAGTTTGTAAAGCAATAATTGACGCTTTAAAATCCTCTACGTTTAGTCTGGTTTTCTTCTCACCCAAGTTCTTAAAAAAGTAAAAAGATAATGTAAAAGCATACAGCCAGCTCATAGAATTATAAAGAAGCAATTATTGCTTTATATTTTTTATTTCCAGAATATGAATAGTTGATATAGTAATGGATTATTTTTTATGTAAGTAGGTAATGCATTTACGGGCTCGTATTTTCGTCGTAAATATTTTTTTATTAATTTTAATTGGTTGAATAGGTATTCTGAATTTTGTAATATGAATTTTTCATTAAATATTAACAATATGGATATTAATTTGGTTTTATTATTAATACAGCATAGTAATAGGTATAGATAGGTACCTATTTATGCCGTGGTAATAGTGTAAGTATGTAAGCTAGGTATAAACATACATACTATTATGTAGATGTAAGTTATCACTTTTCAAACAGATTGATTGATTGTATGCTCTTGGTGGAGTTACACCTGCTGCTTGTGCTCGTTTTGATCTTTTCAATTGGTGTTTACAATTTGGTTTTTCGGTATTTTCATCTAATAATAAAAATCTCGTGTCCCTAATCACCATAGATATCCGAGAGATATGCCTTCATTCTAATCTATGTTTATTCAAAAGTGTCGCCACATTTTTCTTTTGTTTCACTCACACAAAAACAAAGGTACGGCACATAATTTTATTATGATACTATTTTCGCACGCACATAATATAATAATGTCTACATAACACATATTTTGGCACACATGCTCTAAAGGGGCGGGCACTAGAAATTATAGACATAGGCAGGCACTGATTGCACACACGCAACACTAGTCTGAAATAGGGATGACGAGTTGGTATAAAATATTTCATCGATAAAAATAACGATGAAAACCGACTGCAAAAAAAGAAGTGTATTTTGGGCGTATTTTGTGATGTTTATTATAATATCGCTATACCTATTTTAGAGATACGTTACGAAAGGCTAGCCAAAGACTACCAATTTTGGTACATTGTCAAAAAAAAATAAGGTACCTAGTAGGTAGGTACAGGGAATTCTAATTTGGGTCAAAGTAGCCTAATAAATTGGTGTCTGGCAGGTTGTAAATATTTATCGATTATTACTTAGTCATACGACTCGATTCGTAGTAAAAAACAAAATAGAAAAAAAAATGTAGTTCAAAAAGTATGTTGTGCAACAAAATTCAGTGACAGAAACGGATTGCTGCAAAACCGACTCCAGGTAGTCTTGTCTGCCCGACCCCTAAAGTGTACTTTAAGCCTGCGTAGGCGCGGAGGGGCGAGGCGGCCCGCGGGCTGAGGAGCCGGTGGTTGTACTTGTAACGCTCGCAGCCGCGGCTGAGGCTGGCCGGCATCGCCAGTCGGAAGCTGCGGTGATGAGTACCGTGAGATGAGTACTGCGGTGGTGTATGCTTGTGTGCATGTTTGAATGCTTCTTACAGGGAAATAAAAACCACATAAATGTTCACTATCAACTATTTGATTCTGTTAAAATATATGCATATAATGTATTTATATTATGTACAAATAATGAATTAATTATTATGGTAAAAATACAAAATGAACTATGAATTTTCTACAATGTGAAGTTTTAATAAAATTATTATGGATATGAAATGTATGCCAAAAGATGATTCTAACTGTACGCTTTCTGAGATGTGTTGTTTTTTCTTTTCGATTATTATGCATATGTTTATGCCTAAAGAACATGCTGACTTACAAAATTATGAGTTTTGAATGTATAATAAATGAGTGTCTGCCAAACAATTTTCTGCGAAATGAAGTTTATGCTATCCGCTGTTATGCAAAATAATATTGATTGACATAAAAAGTTCTGCTATAAACTTCGAGCATTAATTACATTTTTAAACATTATATAATATATAACGTATATAATTAACATATCTATTATATATAATTAATATAACATATATATATTTCTTTTTGTTTGCTTTTTGCGGCTGTGATATCACTGCGACCAGAGTTGGTCTATTGTGATCGCCGCTTGTGTTGGTTAGAGATCGCCGCCAAACCCTGCCGCTGTTATGAACTGCTTTGGGGCGATCTCCATTAGTTCATCCGGGCTTAACAGGTATTTGCCCAGATGATTGTTGCGCTTGTGCATTAGTGCTCCGCATTCCCCCAGAAGGTGAAGTGGCGTTTCATCAGCCTCATTACAGCGTCTGCAGGTTTGCGTAGCACTTAACCCCAGGTGGAACATGTGCTTGTTTAAGCAGCAATGTTCTGTAGTGGCTCTAGCTACAATGCGCAAGTTGTTCCTACTGAGTGCTAGGACTTGGTTACTAAGCCTTCTGTCATAGGCTTTGATAAGTGCTTTCGAGTGTAACATGTCCGGAGACTCCTTCCATAACTTTCTGGAAGCTTCGACGCATGCTTTAGTCAGGGTGCTCTGAGCTAGGCTTTTCGGTATACCACAGAAGGGCTCCGGACCCTGTTGCGTGATATGCGCCCCCGCCCTTGCAAGCTCATCGGCACGTTCATTGCCTATAATGCCTGCATGCCCAGGCACCCATCTTAATACTACTCTATTCTTATTGCCTAGAGAGTTGAATTTAGCCATGCATTCCTCTACCAGGTTCGCTGAGACTAAATTCGAGTCCAGCGCTAGTAGCGCAGCTTGGCTATCTGAATTAATGTGTATGGTTAGGTTGACGTATTGCCTTTGCAGATTTATTTCCGCACATTCTAGGATGGCGTACACCTCTGCTTGGAAAATGGAGGCGTACTGTCCCAGGTTTACACTTTTGCTCAACCTCGGCCGCACTCCATTTATCCCACAACCTACTTTGGATCCCATTTTGGAACCGTCCGTGTACCAGATCATGCAGCCTGCCACCTGAGGTGGCTGGCTTTTGGTCCAGTAATCCCTTGAAGGAATTTCCACGGAATATCGCTTCTCAAATACATGCCGCACTAGCATGACATCAGTTGTCATGCCAAGAACTGGCATTTCCAATATTGAGTCCTGAAAGGTCCTCATTTTCTGCGAGAGCCAGCAACCACTGCCCCGGACCTTGGCCCTGTACATGCTTGCTTTCGCCTCCTTGTGTATATATAAATGTAGAGGCGGTAGTCCAAGCAGGGCGTTCAGTGCCATTCCCGGACTTGTTGACATAGCTCCTGCAGCCATTTTACTGACAGTTCTCTGAAGACTGTCTAGTTTCTTTATAGTGGTGGTCTGATGTGCTTTATCGTGCCACACTACTGATGCGTACGTTATGATCGGCCGCACAATAGCTGTGTACGTCCACAGAGTGTTTTTGGGGTTAATACCCCAGTTGCTACCCATCATTCGTCCACTAATACCAATTGCCATCTTGGCTTTTTTTAGCACATTGTCTATGTGAGGGTCCACGACAGCTTTTGGTCGATTGTTACGCCCAAATATTTAACCTCCGTGGAGAAAGCTATCTCCTTCCCATTCAGCTTTGGCATTGCCAGTTTGTCCAAACGCCGTTTTTTCGTGAAGGGTACAATAGATATTTTGTCAGGATTAACAGAGAGGCCACTTCTGTTACACCAATCACTGACAATGCTAAGGCCTTTTTGCATTCTACTGGAGATAGTAGATTGGCAAAAGCCTCTCACAATGATTACCAAGTCATCCGCATAGCCTTGCGCATCGATGCGAGATTCTGCCAATTTGTGCAAAAGTTCGTCCACTGCAAGGGTCCACAGAAGTGGCGACAAGACACCACCCTGTGGACAACCCTTTGCTGTGGGTACCTGGATTGAAGTCTGATGAAGGGACATTTTTACTCCTCTGCTGGTGAGCATGGATTCTACCCACCTTACCGTAGTCGGGTCGACACTCTTGCCTATCAGCCCATTGACTAGCAAAGGAGTCGGTGAGTTATCAAAAGCCCTTTCAATGTCTAGGAATGCACATAGCGCTATTTTCTTGTCTTCTGTAGCTTTTTCCACTTTGTCTATCAGGCTCGTGAGGGCAGTCTCCGTAGAATTGCCCTTACGGTACGCATGTTGACTGTCGTGGATTGGTTTACTTACCAGAGCTACATCTCTAATATACCTATCAAGCACCTTCTCCATCGTCTTGAGGAGGAATGAAGAGAGACTTATTGGTTTGGCTTGCTGTAATCCTTCTTGCCAGCTTTAGGTATAAAAAGGACTTTGGCTATAGTCCATCGTTCTGGTACATGTCCCCAGGCAAAACTTGCTCTGAAGATTTTGACCAGATGGGGAAGAAGGATATTTACCCCTTGTTGTAACAAGGCTGGTATTATCCTATCCTGCCCGCAGGCTTTGTTAGGTTTGAAAGAGTCAACGGCCCACTTAACCTGATTGGGTCTTATGATTTTGGCAGCCCTGCGCCAGTCCTCGTTCCGAGGTCTATTGAACGCTGGCTGTTGTTGGGGCAAGTCTATGCTCAGAGACCCGGGAAAGTGAGTCGCGGCCAGCAACATTAAGGTCTCCTTTTCATTGTTCGTAAAGGAGCCATCATCCTTTTTAAGGAGTCCAATCTGATTAGTCTTGGTTTTGGAGAGCAACTTGTGAAGTCTGGCTGTTTGAGGAAGGCTTTTTACCTCCCCACAGAGCTTCCTCCACGATGCTCTCTTCGCCTTCCTAATCAGTTTACTATATTCAGTTAATTCTTTCAAGTAGACCTCCCATTCGCGAGTCTATTTAGCCTTATTTAATAATTTCCTGGTTTTTACCCTACACTTTTCAAGTTCCACCAGGGTACTTCTCTAGTTGAGGTCTATAACAATAATTAAGCATTAAATTAAATTTTTCCAGGTTTAAATTCTCTAAGGCTATAAAGGGTAGACCTGGTGATAGTACCTACAGTGCAGAGCATTGTTTCCTATATTAAAAATAGTTATTAATGCAGAACTCATTCAGGATGCTGCAGTTATATTATTCTGGTTTTTTTTAGAAGAAATCGTGCCTTAGGATACTTATTGCGTACATCCCTTTTTACGAACAATATCGATAAATGGGTCATTTGTTCAGAATTACTTCATCATCATCATATCATACCACGACGGACGGCCAGACATTCCTTATTTTATAAAAGTTGAAAGATTTTCTGTGCATGTCCCCTAGACAGGTAAGAACGACCAGCGACTATAGAGTTTGGGTTGTGGTTACTTTGGCAAGTAACAGATAGTAAAGGTGTATAAAATAGTACCTTAAATTCGTTAAAGTATAAAGCTCATTTTTTTATATTTTCTTCAGGATAACTTTTGAAATCTCGTCATTCATTGCCGGACACCATAGAGTATAGTAATATAGATTGGATTGCCGGCCGGACACTTATGACAGTTGCTACCCCCTGTCAGACACCCCTAACCATTAATAAATTAAAATTATACTTTCGTTATAGTATAAAAGCTAAATTTTATATAAGTTACTTGGAGACATATAAAAAAATGATACCTCAATAGCCAGACAGTTTTAGGGCGCCTTCAAATTAGTCGCGCGCCAGCAGCGCGACGGCAGCGCTGCTTTGTAAATCCATACAAATCAAGTCGCGCGACTGAAAGCGTTGCAGTCGTTATAATTTAAAAATAATTAAAATAATATTTTGTGATAGGCGTAATAATTAAAAAATTACGTTGGTTACGAAAATAATAAAAGTATCAAGCCTACATACGCCAATCGGTTGACTGATTGACAAATTTTTGTTTACTCAGCCGTACGGCGTAATAACATGGCGGCTACCTACTATTTCATGGTGTTTTACAGAACAGATTAAAAAACTGAAAACTTTGAATTGAATTTAAAAATTTATTTTGTTATTTTATGAACTAAAACTAACATTTTCCGACTGCTTCTTTCCTAAACTATCTCAATAATATATATTTAAATATTTTTTCTCTTATAGAGTAACTGAGTAAAATACCATATTGTGAGAACACTTGACAAATGGGTATGACCCTATTACACCGTTCCAAGCCTGTTCCACATTCTACTATCGCCAACTTTTACCACCACACCAACCGACATACAAAAAAATTAAATAAAAAATGGACAGGCTTAAAGACATGGGTCCAAAACCAAAATAAAAAATAATTGACAATCTGCGAGTTTGTATATGATCTGTCAACTGATGACTAGGCAGCATGGTCTCAGACCTTAGCCTGTTCCGTCAGGAACAAAATATAAAAAATAACAAAAAATTATGATCTGTCAAAGTGTCAATTCTGTCATTCTTGTATTTCTTGTCTATTTTGCAAAAATATAATAAATCTTGATTCTGTTCACTGTCTCATGTCTGTTTTGTTCAGTATTCGGTGAAAAGAGCTTTACTAGATATGGCTAGAGTGAGTAAAACAGCACAAGAATTTATTCAGGACTCATTTTCACCCGTAGTCGCAGTTCTATGCAGTCCAAAAGTAGAAAATGTCGTGTCTAAGAACAATTTGTCTTTTACTGAAATGTTACAACCCTTTACAACACTGGACTGGGAAGGTATCCTTAGTATTTCTTATTTTACTGTAGTTTTACTGGGAAGTGTTGTGAATTAGGCTGAGTGTTCAGTTAATTCACAGGCTGATAAAAATGGGTGCCACTGTACAATAAAGCCCCCTGGCTTCAATTTTTTTTTTCGTAAAGGTCTCTTCTTCGTGTAACCTCCACTACATCAGACTCATTGACTACAATTAGTTCTGTCAGTGATAATGGCATCGTCACACTGTACTGGGATTGATCCCAGTACAATGTGACATTGCCATTTTCAAGAACTGGGTCGGCGGTCTGGCTTTCTGGCGGAGCCGCGGAGGCACATACCTGTAGTATGGGACTTTTGTATTTTAGAGCAAGTTGCTGATTCATAATCCTTACCACAAGATTGAGTTGCCTATGCCAGTAATTTTCATTAGCAAGATGAGAACATCCAGATATAATGTGTCATATTGAGTAGGTAGTTATTCGTCATAATAACTTCAACCATTATTGTACAGACAAAACCTGCGGTTACCAATAGGTCACCTAATCTGAACATAGATGCTAAGATATCCACATCAGGCCCGAAAAAATGTGTACGGCCCAAATGATTGCTAGTCTCAAGAACTACAGACTTGCACCAGTTCTCTCTAGCCAAAGAATGTGAAGTGAGGCCTTTGTTGAAGAGAGAGATCTAAGGTTATTATTATTATTAATATCATCAATAAATTATTGTCAGGCCAATTTCGAGACTCAAGTGGAAACACATGTTCTATTAAGAATTGGAAGCTAATTGTAAGAGATGTAAATTGGAAGCCATTACAACCTACAGAAGCAAGAAGACAGTTGAACAATGCTGTACTACACAATTATCATGACAAAACTGTATCTCTGGAAATAGGTATTGTGCCTTTTATTTTTGAAAACCATTTAATTGTATCTAAAAATTATCTAGTATAAAATAGAGTTACATTTACTTAAATATACCTAGTCTTGCCATAAATATTGTCACAAAGAAAAAGTTTTTTTTGTTATTGCAAATAATATTTATTACTTTTACAGTGTGTTAGTTTTATACATAAATATAAAACAATTTAAAATATAACAACCTTATTTGAAGTGGTCTCCATTGGCTGCAATACAGTCCTTTAAACGTTGAGGCCAGTTATCAATAGAAGCACGCACTCTTTCCATGGGAAAATTCTTCACTGCCAATTGTATGGATTGTTTTAGGGACTCCAAATTATCATGGCGTTTAGAGCAAGCCGTACTCTCTAAAACTGACCATAAATCATAATCCAGCGGATTAAGATCGGGACTAGACGACCGCCAGTCTTCAGCTCCGATGAAGTCCGAAACGTTAACTTCCAACCAAGACTGCGTGGACCGAGCTTTATGACCCGGCGCCGAGTCTTGTTGGAAGGACCATACTTGGTTATTGAACATGGTGTTGTTAAGGGGCTTAACTACCTTCTCAAGAATGGTATCTTGATACACTTGTGCTGATGTTTTGATACCTTTTTCACAAAAATATGGTTCAGTCACTCCTTCATAGCTAACACCCCACCAAACCATCACTGAAGTCGGATAATGCCCACGTTGCACTCTGTCGACTAATGGTGAAGCTTCCTTAGAGCTTTGAGCATAAATATGGTCATTGTTAAAATGTTGCTGAATTGTAAAGATTTTCTCATCCGTAAACAAAATTTTTCTGTGACCTCCCTTTGCGTACCGCTTCAGTAGTTGTTTTGATTTTACCACCCTATTCTTTTTTAAATTATCAGTTAAAAAATGACCAGTGCGTCTCTTATAGGCTGCAAGTCCTAAGTTATCTTTTAAAATACGCGATATGGTTCTGGGTGCTATCTTCATCTCCCGAGATAAAATCATTTGCTTCCAGACAGGATTTCTTCGAAATCTTTCCCTTACTACTTTGACCACCTTTTTCGTTCGAACACTACGTGGACGGCCAGATCTTTTTCTGTCACAAACAGAGGAGGTCTCATTGTACCTATTAATAGCCCGGTACACAAACATTTGACTAATACCAAGCATATGAAGCGTTTTAAAAATTGCATTTGGCTCCATACCAACTTTGTGTAATGCAATCACAGCGATTCGGTTCTCTTTCTCACCCCACTCCATTTTAGTATCGCAAAATATTGTACAATGTATTGGCGCCAAAATTAGTAAAGTCAATGAACAATCGTATAAAAATGACAGATTCCAAATTCAAATGTAATATCTTTCTTATTTTGAATTGTAACAGTATTTATGGCCAGACTAAGTACACTTGAGAGCAACAAAATCACACCCCTTGTAATTTGGTTTATTGATCATTTTTTTTTCTTGAATCTAATGTTATTAAGTACAACACAATAGGCAAAATTAAAGCATATAAGCTTCGCTTTACGAAGACACAAAATGAAAATCATTGACCTTCATGTAACTTACAAAAACCAACCGTACACTAAATTCTCCAAATTCATCTGTTCCTATTATCACTACTTGCACCCTTACCTGCAGGTTAGTTACTTTGAAATTTTAATCAGACATTCACAAAGTGTTCTATACATATCCGGAGATTACGCAAGCCCTAGATAAACTTTACCCTTACTAATCCAATAGATATGGAAAGGTTGTGTACCAACCACTAAACCCCGATCCCTTAAGTTAGGCTTCTTTAACGCCAATGGTATTAGCAACCAGCGTGATGAGATGACCAACAACTTGATATTCTCCTCTTACAGGAGACCTTTCTCAAGCCCCATCACCATGACCCGAAAATTGCCAACTACTGTTTAGTTTGCAACAACAGGTCTCGTTGTCACAAGAGCGGTATCCTAATATACTATAGAAAGGCACTATACTGAATTCCAATGAACCCTCTTCCCCTCTCTCGCCTCGAGGTATCTCTCTGTCGGCTCGGCATGACCGGTCATCAGCCGTTAACCATCATATCAGCATACGTCATCCGTTAATTATCGGAGGATGATACTGTCCTCCTCAAGGATGACCTCTCTGCCCTTCTTGGCTTGGGTAACTCCGTCTTACTGGCGGGCGATCTCAATGCCAAACATGCCTCCTGGAAAAGCAACAGTACTTCTACCAGAGGTAGGATCGTGTTTAACCTCTGTGCCCAACTTAATTTCGACGTCATCGCCCCGATGACTCCCACTCATTACCCTCACGACCCCAACCATCTATCTTCCCGACATCTTCGATATAGCGCTGCTCAAGAATGTGAACCTCCGTTTGCAGAGGAGATTTATAGAGCTTATCTCTTTATAGAGCCTTTAGAGAGACTTTATAGAGCTTATCTCTACACGATCTTAATTCCGACTATCGTCCAGCGATACTAGAACTAGCTCCCCGCTCAGGTCCCTCTGGAGGAAAGTAAGCGAAAGAATCCCCGACCACTTAGTGACAGTCGCAGACACCATGGGCGCGATCGACTCGTTAACCAATCCGTCTTGCCTGACGATGCTATAACTCTCCTCCAGCACGCGTAGCATGACCACGCTATGTCTACGGAAGAATAGACATACTGACAGCAAGAATAGACAAGTCAGTACAGTTTGTCTATTCTTCCTGTCAGTATGTCTATTCTTCCATAGACATAGCGTGGTCTTGCTACGCGTGCAGGAGCAATAAGTAAGGCCACCTGCACAGTGAACAGACACAGACCGCCGTCATTCCGTCCTCGCCGCACAGTGTAGGAATTTCATAATCTAGCGGAATTTAATTGTAAATCACATTTAAAATAGTTTTTTAGCGTTAAATATGGTTTCGAGAGTAATATTAAATGAATAACTCTACTAGAGAATAACGAAGGAGTAGTAGTAAGTTTTATATGCGACTAGTCACAATAAAATCTCTTAAAAATAATATAAAAACGTAAACTTATTAGTCACTTTGTTCATCCCTAGACTAGTTCAGACTCATTTGATGTGGGTATAGAGAGCAAATTCAAAACTCCGACCTCCAACAGTCTTTTTTCTTCTTTTGGGGATATAGCGCAAACTAGCTATACATAATATCAAAAGCCTGTTAATTAGATCCACATAGTGTCGACTTGTGATGTTTTTCGTGTAAAGAATTCTCTGCACCTTCTATTATCTTTGTTTCTGGCCTCTTGAGCTTCGACAGATAATTGCCCAATAGGAAGAATACAAGAGGCTATTACTTCTCTGCCATTACAGCATTTCGAAAAAGGCTTTTGTGGTCTTCCGGGGCTATTCGATTACGAAAAAGATGGACTATCCTTCATTATAGGTACTATAGAAATCATAATTGTAGTATCCAACCAGTTCGCATTTTTATTCAAAAAGCGATCGCGTTTGCGACCACACGCTAGCCATTTTTCTTTAAATTTTTCTAATAAAGTCCTTAAAAATGTTTTTATTTCTATTATAGTAGGTTCAGAAAACTTTACCGACACAGCGGTTAACAAAAAAAGCAAAAACAGCATCAAAGTGGTCTTCCCCCATCTTCATACACCAAATATAAAAAAATTGCCTCTTTGTAATTTTACAAGCATAGGTACTGAAAATAGAAAAAAATGTAGGAGGGCCGCAAAAACGCGCAAAAACTGCTAACTATATCTGATAGCTCAGACTTTAAACTACACCATGATGTAATTTTGGATTTGTAATATTGTGTAATAATTTAACTTTTACCCTATTCAAAATTACATTTTTTTTGAAATGGAGTGTTTTTGTGCTTGTTCATTTAAATGCGATTATATGTTTATGCCATCTGTTGTAAAATCAATAAATAGTCTTATTCTTACCTTGAAACACTGATAAAATAATAAACACCACAAAATACAAAGTTATTCCTATAATCACTGACTAAACGTATCAACAATGCACGCAAATAAACAGTTCGTTTTGTGTAAGTCAAATGATTCATTTTAAATCTATCTTCGACATCATTTTTTTTATTTGTGTTAGATACTTACAATAATTTAAAGTATGTAATGATTCTAAGTAGGGTCTAACGTACAGATTTAAAAAAAATATTGCTTGTTTAGGTTAAGTTGATATTTGGTATTAAATCCCGGTAGATTGCAAAATTCCTAAACTGTACGCCGCCGAGGCCCGCCGCGACGACCCCGTACGTCCCCTCCCCGACCCTTGCTCGTGCCCGCGCCGCTGAATTTGTAGATTTAAATTCGTTCCTAAATAATGGAAATCCGATCCGGCCTGTCCCATTGCTGTCCTCCTCCAGCGACGCGCTAAGCCGAGGCTCGTACCCCACAGGGTGCCCTTAGCGTGTAGTCGCTTAGTTTGTAAGCCCTAAAAATTATATTTTTTAAGGCACCACAGGAAAGTCCGGTTAAGCAGCCGATAACCTCCTAGGTTGACCAGCAAGATCACATTCCGAAAAAAAAAAATCTGCTGCATACGGTTGGTCAATGTGATAACATCTCTACTGTAAGCATACAGTACATCCGTTTGCTTACAGAAGAGATGATATCACCACCAAGTCCGGTTAAGCAGCCGACGACCTCCTAGGTTGACCAGCGAGATGACAATCCGAAAAAAAAAAAAATCAGTTGCATACGGTAGGTCAATGTGATAACATCTCTGCAGCATACGGGATACCATGCCCGCAGAAGCCACTCAAGTTATTATTGCCTTGTTCAAAGCAGGCCATAATCAAGGTGAAGTTGCTCGACAGTTAAATTAGAGCCGCTACTCTGTTCGCGGCGTGCACAACAACTCCAAACCGCATATAGCTAAAACAGTTTGCGACTATGTGGATGACGTTGGAATTATTGCAATGGAGTGGCCAGCTCGTAATCCTGATCTCAATCCGATTGAACATGTTTGTGATCACTAGCATATTAAGGTGCTATAATTTTTTTAAATTGGACTTTATCAAGAAAAAATCTTTTGTTGTTTTCTTCTAGACATGCGAAATGTAGCTCACTGAAAAGAAAAGAGAGATACGGCTCTTTTGATCAAAAGAGCTATATCACTCTTTTAGCTCTTTAGCTCACCGAATAACTCTTTTAACTCTTGAGCTCAATTGATTTGATTGCGAGCTACAGATCAAATTGTGAGCCGCGCTACTTACGAGACAAATAGCTCAATGGCTCTATACAATCTTTGAAGTTCTTTAGTTCATTTAACTCAGTTGCGAGCTATAGATACAATTAGATTCATTGGGTTGTTTTGTTCTTATTACAATAAATATAATAATGAAAGATGAAATGAAAGTCTTTTTTCTTTGAAACACTTAATATTATTTAGCGTATAACACTTATTTCTCTCTGCCTATTAGTAATTTTAACTAACTGCAACTAATAATTAATCATTTAATTAAGAAACCAAAAATTTTGTAATATGCGACACGAATGACACGATATTCCGCCGAAACAATTTGAATATATTTAAAAACAACAATTTGTTTTGTTTACAAAATCACGAACTAGATTTTCATACTTATGTAAAAGTGATAAAGCATTTTTTCTTTTAAAACAATTACGATAAGAGTTATTTTACAATGACGTATTGAGCCGAAGGGTCGGTCAGTGAGCGACATGCGAAATCGTTTATCTGTTTGTCGGGGAAATTCGGGCCCTGTTCGGGCATTGTCGGATGTCGGGCCGCGCGCTGTCGGTATCACTCTTATCTCGCAAAGCCACAGAGTCAGAGTATGTCAATGAGCCATTGAGCTAAATGAACTAGTGAGCTATTCCGTGAACGACTGAGCGACTGAGAGCTAGATTGTAATTAAAGAGCTAGTTCAATTTTATCTCTCATTCGCGAGCTACCCATGTCTATTTTCTTCAAATAGAAATACTCTGTTTGAAATGAAAAATTAAAAAAAACCCCCAACGCAAAACATAAAAGCGATTATGTAAAAAGTCAAAAATAATACCTTTTGTTGAGCCATCAAATGTTTGTTCGTTGAAATGGCGCTATAATGTCGCGGCGGGGTACCGCTTAAGTAAGTCAGTCCCTTAAGGTGACACTAGTCGACATTTTTTCCATAGAAACTTCGAGGGGGTATTACTCCACTGTTTGACACTGCACATCCAAGGTAAAACATGATATCGTATTGTCTCATTATTAATTTTGTCTGTACGGAAACAGAATAGTAAAATAATAAGCCATTAAAAAGTTACGAGCTATCAAAGATTCGTTTTTATTGTAAATTTTAACGCAACTTTGGGCGTAAATTAGTACTAAAAGACGTGTCAAATTTCCAAAACAAAGTCGGTACCGACAAAGCATAACTATCAAAGAATTTAATAAATTTTATTTGTAATTGATTTAAGCAGTGGTTTTTTCATAAAACACCATTTTCCAAAGGCCTTTTTGTCTTTTTTTACGCGCGCCTTTTGCTAGGAATTATCGTGCATCTCACTGAATAATGTTTCCCCCGGCCCGGTGCGGGAGGGCGACGTTCTCGCACACAATCACAAACACTAACACATGCGCGCGCGGGTGCCGCGCGCGCGTGTGTTTGTGTACGCATCTATCTAATTAATTTCTACTTCTAGTTTTATTCGTCTCAGCGGCCTGTCGTTCGTATGAGGTGTATCTGCGTGACCTATACCTGTGCTCTAAATTACTACCTACACTACATTGACCCCTGGCTTGAACCTTGGATTTCGATATTACCTACCTACCTACTTTATCTGTTTAACTTCGCATTCGCACTGTTTGGACTCCGAATTTTTGTTACAAATTGGAATTGTTGGCTTGAGTGGACGCTGTGCCAGTGATATTATTATAAAAGACACATAATTATTATTACCAAGTTCAAGGCCAATTAATGATAACAAAACGAAAGTTTTGCTATTTTGTTATTTGGACGCCAAATGGCATAGAAATTGATCTAATTGAAAGATATGATTATGTTTTGGACGACAGACAAAATTTTAAAATTAGATACATTTTATCTGAAATGTGTTTTGCCGGAGCTGATAGATCCCCGTTACCCTCGCAAACTACCATTTAGAGATCGAATGTAAATTAAATTGCATAAGTACACAAAATTTGCGGAATATAAATAGAACTAAGATTTTTTTTCCGGTCTCTTTGTCAATTTGATTTATATTTGTGATTACAGACGAAAACTTAAATAAAAAATAAGCAGCTGTTGACCTCCTAGGTACAAAAGAGCCCAGATGTTTTTCTGCGCTGTTTTAGCTTTCCAAATGATCTAAAAACAAAAAGTTTGTTTCATTACCTATAATCAACATATCGTACAACTGTACGATATGTTCGAGAAACTTCTCGCAATGTGTTGAAAAACTTGCTTTACACACGTGCGTAAATTAGGATTAGGTACATTCGTCTACTCGTTTGTAAAAATCAACTTTCCACACTAGTATCATAAAAACGTAACTATTTTTCTGTTCCTATAGTGGCGGTAATTACAAACCGCAGATGTAAAAAGAAACAATGTTAGAAATTGTGATAATTTAAAAGTTTCTTTTTGTTTTTATAAAACTATTTAAAAATGTGATTACTATGTATGAAAATTATATAAAGGAAATAAATAATCAATAGAGATTTACAAAACAGTTTAATTTTATTTGTTTTATTCGATAAATAAAAATAAGTAATGCAAGCACCTTTATAATAATTGAGTAAGCAACTTACAACCCTTGTAGCAATCTGCCGTTACCTACTCGCTCTACGTTTCATACACATAACTAAAAAAATCATGCTGTGTGTTACCTAATTTTTTGTTGGTAGGTAGGTATCTATTTGATGTAGGTATGGAGTTGACGACTTTGGCGGCGGACAAAGTAGGTAGGTATATGTGGGATTATCATAGGTACACACGGGCCGCCGTGTGTAATACACGTTACGCTGCTACCACGTTACACTGGAAGTAAAAGCTTGATGTGCCGACATCAAGCTTTTTACTTCCAGTATAACGTGGCCTCGCTTTGTCTATATTTTCTATACAGTGAGAGATTCGCATAAACTGGTTTTGTATAGCTTGATCAGCCGTCGTGCGTATAAAATGCGTTGCGTGCGGTGCGTTGTAGGTACCTACCTACTGTTATAATTACTTAGGTACCTACAATACAACAAAAATGTCACAAAGAGTCGTTGCCGCGTCGTGGACGTGGCCTAAAATGTAAACTTTAGGTAGGTAGGTACTTACATAGGTAGGTGCCTACTAACGCGGCGTCTTACGTGGGCGATCCAAAGCGAACGCGAAGCGGCGCGAATTCAACGCGAAGCGATGCGAAGCGGCGGCTCTGTCCTACGTGCGCACGAACCGCCCGCCGCGGCGCCGCTCGCCTTCGTACAGTGAGCTCTGTACCTACATGTTATGATACGATAATAACCGGTTGTGATAATTTTTGTTCCCTTTATTCCAGAATACACGACGATCTTGGATAATGATTAATAAAATTTTCCACTTCCGACATTATTAAAAAAGCGCACCGCATACAGTTCGCGCGGAAATATCAAGCCATGATCGCGTTCGCTTCGCTTCGCGCCGCGCCGCAGCGCAGCCCGCGTGCATTTCGTCACTATGCCACTTCAATAAGTTTCGACTGTTTGTTGTTATCGCGCCGCGTCGCGCCGCTTCGCGTTCGCTTTGAATCGCCCACGTAAGACGCCGCGTAAGAAAACAAACTTGATGTGTCACTTGTTTTGATAAAAACAAACATTTAGTGATATTGAGTATTGATATTACCTAAAAAAATTAAGAAGACAGGTAGGTAAGTATATATTAGGTAAGTAAGTAATTTAGAAAAAAAAATATGTAGGCAAAACTAATTACAATTATTAGGTAGGTATCCACTCTGACATAAGACCAACCCGCACTGGGTCCGCCTGGTGGATTACAGAGTACAGACCATTCCCTCTCACAGATAGGAGGCAAGTAAACAAGCGTCGGCGTGGCGCGACGTCTCTTGAACGAACTCTTGAGCGATCGCTGCATGACAACCCGGGGAAAACTAAACATAAGCAATTTATATTAGGTACCTATACTGCCATTCAGGTATAAAACGATAACGTAGTTTAGTATGAGTTTGTCTGTACTACTTGCTGATTTCTCTCGGGAGTTACGAGAGGCGCCGGCGTCGAGTGGCTTATGTATGGATCGTGTAACTTCGTTTCTGTTCGGAACGGTTCGGAACGCTGTGTGTGTGCGTACGAACTCGACGCGCGTGAAGACTAGCGTCTAACTGCTCATCACTGATACTATCTCTGTCGGGCACGATGCCAGGAGAGACAGCGTGCTTTTTGGCCACGCCCACCAGTGAGTTCGAGCCCGCGACTTGTGCAACCTTAATTTCATTCACTGTCTATTAATTTACCAGCATTTCCGACCAATTTGCTTCGATATTATCAAATTTTTGTTGCTAACCTAGTTGTTAATCTTGTTGCAAATCTAGTTACCATCAGTTCGCTATTTTAGCTATTTAGTTATTGCTTTAAACTTAGCGGTACCCCGCCGCGACATTATAGCGCCATTTCAACGAACAAACATTTGATGGCTCAACAAAAGGTATTATTTTTGACTTTTTACATAATCGCTTTTATGATTTGCGTTGGGGGTTTTTTTTTATTTTTATTTTAAATTTTTTAAACGTAATTTAGTTTGGTTTTGTATAAGAGTTTACAAAAATAATTTACAAATTTTTAGTTTTCATTTCGTTACTCATTCCTCATTCCCTTGCAATATAGTATACATTATTCTACTAGTCAAGGCCTTTCATTTGATACCCATATATTGAGAGAGTTGTGAAAATAGAATGTAATTCCCTAAGATCCCTACCGCAGCTAACAAAAGAGCTGATAACTTTAAAACTGCTGAACCGATTTTGATGAAACATGTCTAAGAACCATCGCTAGAGAATCTGCTTTCAAATAAAAAAAACCGCATTCAAATCGGTTCACCCGTTAAAGAGCTACAGTGCCACAGACAGACACACAGACACGTCAAACTTATAACACCCCTCTTTTTCGTCGGGGGTTAAAAAGGTTTATCTATACTAATATTATAAAGAGGTAAAATTTGTTTGTAAGTTTGTATGTAGGGGGTTACCTCCGAAAGTACTCATCCGATTTCAAAAATTCTTTCACCAATAGGAAGCTACGTTATCCCTGAAAGCTATAGGCATATATATTGCATTATCAAAAAATGAGAAGTCCTTGAGAAAATTCACGCAGACGAAGTCGCGGGCAAAGTGCTAGTATTCAATAAAATATAACTCCTCCCCTGGCTCGAACACATGCGAAGATCCTCCTGGGCATGCGGACAATCAAGTTATCCAGCATTTCTTGGGGTAACCTGTCCCATTCTTGAATAGCGGCTTCCCTGAGCTCTGGCACTGTGGGGACGTGGCTGAAGGTTCCAAACAGCTCGCTTAAGACCGTCCCACGCGTGCTCTATTGGGCTTCAGTCAGGCGAGCCGGCAGGCCAATCTAACCTTGTGATGTCGTATTATCGGAGAGCAGCATTGACTCGTTGAGCTCGATGGGCTGGCGTATTATCATAGACACGTACAAATTGGTGCCCATGGTTTACTCGGAATGGTCTGACAATTCCATCAATAGCAACTGCTCTGCTACATGTCTGCTGTCATGAAGCTTTGATATGGGATCAAAGGGGTTGGAGCGGTTGGGGGGGGGGGGGGCTTCTCCAATCATAATACCACCCCAAAAGGACACCGATTTCCCGCCTTGCTGAACTATCCCAGTAGCAGTTATTTGCCTTTCACGGTCTTCTGGTCTTCTCCAGACACGGACACGTCGGTTATCAGGATGAGTACTGACCTCCAAGACCTCCGTGCTCGTAATCCAGCCTGGTGCAAGCTATTCTGAATGATCTGAGTGCTAGCTTCAAGTCAGAGGCGGCCCGAACTTCTGCTTTTATTTTAGTAGCGCTCGTTGATTGTTAGATCACGGGCTGCCAGCAATCTAATATAGCGCTTTTGGGCAGCAGACAAAACAGTTGGGCGACCACTGCGGGGTCGGTCAGCTAAATTACCCATCCCGTGGTACCTGTGCAACATGGTCACGACACAGGATTGGGATATAGCAACTCTGCGTGCTATTTCTCTCGTGGTGTATCCTTCTCCCCTCAAAGTTTCTATTTTTGCTCCTAAATTTCTGAAAATCCTCTTGTCATTTTTTCAATCACAACTTTCTGCGAAAAAGTATTTTAAATCCGTTAAACTTGACTAAATCAGATTTCTGAATGACCGTAAGCTAGGACTGACAGCCTTTTTATATGGAAATTCAATTGAACTGTTTTATTGTTTTATATTCTAAATCTATATTTTTAAATAAAAAGAAGAAAAAATCATAATATAACCTACCGTAACAAAAAAAGATTTCGATTTTTCAAAGTGATCACAAACTTTTTTTGATGTGTGTATACTGGGTAATCCTAAATCGTAATACTAAGAAATTCTTGGTCATCATCTGCGTAGCCTTTTCCCATCTATGTTGGGGTTGGCTTCTAGTCTAACCGGATGCAGCTGAATAGCAGTGTTTTACATAGAGCGACTGCCTATCGGACCTCTACAACTTAGTTACTGGGTAACACAATACTCCTTGGTAATAGGTACTGGTTATCAGACTTTCTGGCTTCGGACTACCCATAACGACTGCCAAAGATCTACGAATGTCGGCCGGCACCAACGTCTTTACGTGCTTTCCGAGGCACGGAAGGAACTTGGTATAAAATAGATGTCACCCATCCACAACTGCTATCGTGTTTACATTCAAAAACAGCCTTAGTGGATTTAATACCTATAGCTGGGCGAACCCCTCTGCCAAAGTATATTGACCATTCGACCATTCGACCATTCTCGTTATATAAAACTAGTTCATTCGCTGACCACCGCCATTGTGTATCGTATTGTGTCGCAAATAAGTGTTCCCAAAGAATGGTGAATTGTGCAGTTTCGTCCTGCAAAAAGCGATCTGCCACATCTAATTTACGAAACCATGGTATTTCCTACCACATGTAAGTACAAATTATACATCAAAATGGTTTTATTTAAGTACAATGTCAAAATATTGTTTAACCTTTAACGATAGAAAAATACAGTGGTACGTTGATAGCGGAAACGTAGTACAGGGTTGGGATTTGCGTAGTGCTGGGACAACGTGAGTGAATGATTAATAAAATAAATTATTTTCTCAGTCAGTATGTTCAGTAACTAGTTTTTTTGTGTATCTGAATCAGTCAGGTTGTAATAAGAAAAATATTATTATTAAATGTGAATTTTAGAATCGATATACCAGGCTGCACTAAAAGTATCGGGAATGGAATATTTCCACTGTTCCTGTCATATTAAAATCTTTTTAATTGAAAACTCCTTGGTTTTAAAAATCGAATACTATTTATTTATTTAAAAAAAGATTCTCGGTCTTGTCACAAGCCTCACAAGGTTTTGTCAAACTTGTTTAGTCGTTGAGAAAATGGAATTGACTCGAGAAAATTCAAGAGCGATGATTTATTATGACTTTCGAAGTGGTTTATCACAAAAACAGTGTGTTGACCGGATGATTTCTGCATTTGGTGATGAAGCCCCATCCACAACCACAATTTATCGATGGTTTGCTGAATTTCAACGTGGACGTGTCAAGCTCAGTGATGATCCCCGTCAAGGTCGTCCAAAAACTGCAGTCACCCAAGAAAACCTTGATGCTGTGCGTAAGCTGATTGAGGAAGATCGACATGTGATATACCGCGAAATTCAGGCAACTTTAGACATTGGCATGAGTCAAATACATGTCGGATCGTCAGGATTTAGTCCATTAGATTCAGTTATCATGTGGGCAGAATATGGGTTTCGTGCAATGCAAACACACTGGGTATAGGGTACAATACACTGCGTTTATTAAAACCACTATTTCTCAACTCAATTTATATAAACACTGACTCCAATTTATAATTGAAATAGCAACACTAAATAGACATAGCAACACTTAAACAACGAATCGAGTACAGTTCCGGGATGTCTTTGCTCCGATGCGATCAGAGACTGAACTCTGAATGTCCTGCTTGCTGTGGGCTGTAAACATCACGACTCTGTAGAAGCGCGCCAAAATGGTGGTGGTAAATCACGTGTTGTCGCTAATGGCACACTGCGATTCGTTTCAAGTCTGTACTATTGACCGGATGCGACATACAAATAATCTTGCATAAACAATTAGGTGTAAAAAAGTTGTTTTCCCGATGGATACCGCATTCGCTCTGTGAAAAGCAAAAAGCTGCTCGCGTTACTTGGTGCGTCAGAACTCTCGAAAGATTTCACGCAGGATCCTCAAATGCTGTATACAACATCGTATCAGGTGACGAATCCTGGATATACGCGTACGAACCCGAAACAAAAAACCAGACACGAGTTTGGGTGTTCGAAAATGAGTTAAAGCCAACAAAAATTGTTCGTTCACGGAGTGTTGCAAAAAAATGGTGGCCACGTTTGTCTCGGAAACCGGCCATGTTGCAACTATTCCTCTTGAGGGACAAAGAACGGTTAATGCAGAATGGTATGCTAGCATTTGTTTGCCACAGGTCGTTTCTGAACTCCGTAAAGAGAACTGCAACCGCCGCATCATCCTAATCACGACAATGCGAGTTCTCACACCGCGCACAGAACAAAAATGTTTTTAGAGCAAGAAAACATAGAATTATTAGACCATCCGCCGTACAGCCACGACCTAAGCCCTAATGATTTCTATACTTTCCCTAAAATAAAGAATAAATTGCGTGGTCAGAGGTTTTCATCACCTGAAGAAGCTGTGGACGCCTACAAAACGGCCATTTTGGAAACCCCATGTTCCGAATGGAATGGTTGCTTCAATGATTGGTTGATTTGGGCCCAAGTAGTCTAGCATAAAGAAAAACCATCGATTCGAAAAGAAGAAGAAGAATGATTGGTTCCATCGTATGGAAAAATGTGTCAAATTTCGCGGAGAATACTTCGAAAAGCAATAAATACATTTTTAAATAGTAATGTTGTGTCACTTCCTTGATTCCCGAAATTTTCAGTGCCGCCTTCGTACATAATTATTTTCTCATAAATGTTAAGGCTAATAAAAAATAACTGATTGTTCGTTTCGTATGTGAGGTTTTCCGTTTTTTTTTGTTCTTTATTAAAGACCTAGACTTTGGCTTTGGTGGTCGTGGTCGCCACTGTCGATTCTGGCATTCGGAATTTGCAGTAATTTTGAAATAGTGTCGCGAGATTATTCCAAAAAATGGTACAATTTTTCTGGAACAATTATGACTATTTAAATTAAATGTTAGTGAGTTTGGTTTAAATTGGTAAAGATTATTTCTGTGCCTCCGGTAAAAACTGATACAACTTCAAAATGACTACTTTTTAGTAGAGCGAATTAAAGTTTTATTTATTTTCTATTTTATATAAAAAGATTATTGTAAATAATTTTACAGAACACTTAATGTTAAATACAAGTTGCAACGTTTTTCTTTAAAATTACAGGATTTTGTAACATTTCATTAGAAAATTAGGAAAATATTGAGGCAAAACTGTCAACTATATCAAAGTGCACCAACATTATGTCTGTGTAAACTAATGTATGTTAAGTTATATCAACTTACACCACACATGCAGTTCTCGTGAAGACTGATATCATAACATTTGTATACTATTAAAATTGATGCAAGAAAAATGTTGTTGAACAAATCTAATATAACTTTATGTTAGAAATCAGTCTAGAACTTTAAAGTTTACCTAATTTAATATTAATTGAGATATATCACGTAGCACGATGTTATTTTTTGTGTATAATGCTACAAGTAAACTTATAATATTCAACATCTTCGTGTAAAGTGATATTTGTAACTTATTTAATTTAAAGCTCTTGGTATTAAAAATAAAACGCACATATTTAAGATACAAAATATAATTACCTGAATAAATTGAGCCAAACAAAAAGTAATTCAAGTCTCGAACATTTTGTACCCAAAAATGAAAGCCAGAAAAAAATAATACTAAATTCTTAAGCAAAATAATGTCCTTAAGATATTTTACTATTACAAGATTCGTCTACAATTAACCCCCAGGCTGCTATGTGACTTTGAAAATACAAAAAAATATTTATTTCCTACAATGTTTGGAACATCACATTACGCTTAAAAAAAAGTTGATAAACAACCTAGCTAAGTAGCTACCTGCTATTGTGTTATCTATCTCGCCCGGCTGCACCCTCGCCCCTTCCCGCGTACCCTTCCTCCCCGTGTCCGTACGGCGAACGTAAACAAAACAATGCACAAGTTAGTTATCCATGCGACTTACGTTACATAGGACGGCTACTATTCAGTTTACGTGTGCTCTTATTTTGCTATTATCATTATGGCGGAATTACTGTGTACACGGTGTCATGAATCTGTTGTGAATAGAAGGAGATACACTTGGGCTTCCCGAGAGGAGCAGCACATTGAAATAGCGCAAATCGTTATTCAAGAAATATTGGAGCAGCAGGTATGTACCTATTGTTGTAGATTTATTGTTTCTGTTTCACAAGAGTATGTTGCTCTCCTATAATAATTATGTACAGTTTATTGTGTAGAAGTAATCCATATTCGCCTTTGTTCAAGATTTTAGAACGATTTTTGAATGTAATTCGTCTCACAAGTTTATTTTACCTTTCAGGCTCAGCCTACGGAGTACATTTGTCGACCTTGTTGGCAAAGGGCAGAAAGAACGTACCATCGAAATATACGAGAAGCACGTCAAGAAGACGACGCCGCTGATGTTCTTCCTACGGAGCCAGTTGCAAGTGGAGAACCAATTCAGATGACTTTGCCTGGTTATGTGCGAACTCCGGACACTAGGCGCACATGTGTTTTCCAATATTGCGAAAACAGTACAAGGTACCAAATACCGAATAATATTGTACTTAGGATGCTAGGCCGTTATAATCTTCTCATATCCGAAAACAGTCGTGTTTGTAATGAACATCTGCAGGAAGACTTATGGCATTTGCTGGCAGTACAACAAAACAACATTTCGGAATTTACAGCTGCCCACATAGTACGAGCATTGTCGATATTAACCACGCATGTAACAACTGATGTTTTGAACTTCGCCCAATACCAGACAATAAGTCCAAACGAGTTTCACACCTGGACTGGTCTTACTCACGATCAATATACAGATTTATTGGCAAACACTCCTAGTCTCAACAATAGACGTAATAAAAACGTAATATTGGCAGCTGTACTTGTGAAACTGCGGACAGGAGATTCAAATGCAAGACTAGCTACAATTTTCAGAACAAGTGAATCTTCTTTTGCCCGCATGCTTAAAACTGGTCGTATTGCGCTGATGGAAGATTTCGTCCCGCTGCACTTGGGCTTTGATCACTTAAGCAGGGAAGACGTAGCTCGGAGAAACCTCACAGTGCCAGATAATCTCTTTGGCAATCCAGATAGTCCATCTAATGAAAGAAAGGCGATAACGATTTGTGATGGCACATATATATACATCCAGAAGAGTTCCAATTACTTCTTCCAAAGAAAATCGTACAGTAATCACAAATATAGAAACCTCTTAAAACCATTCTTATTCGTGTGTTGTGATGGACATATAATAGAAGTGTCTGGACCTCATGCTGCCACCACATCAGATGCTCAAGTAATGAATAGTGTGATAGACAATGAAGAAGACACCGGCGATGGCGTATTTCATTGGTTCTACAGGAATGGTGATGTTTTCAGATCGCGGTTTCAGAGACTCCGTTGTACCTATGCAACAACATGGTTACTCAGTGCATATACCAGAAAGCAAATATCCCAATGAAACACAACTCACTACAGACCAGGCAAACAAATCTCGTCTAATCACTATTTGCCGATGGGTTGTTGAAGTGGTGAACGGACGTTTTAAACGAGACTTTCGGCTTCTGAGAAACATATATATAAACCGAACGTTATACTATATGTTTGAGTTCTTCAAAATAGCTGCCGCTTTAATAAATGCCTATCACAGGTTAATAGATGATAATATTCATGCGCAAACATTCTTAAATATAATTAATGAAAGATTGACTCTTACAAACATATTGGCAGATATAGTCATAAGACATAATTATAATAGGAGGCGAGTACAATTTCGTTCACTATCAGCAGATGTGCCAGAATTAAATGACTTCCCGAGGCTAACGGAAGAAGACTTGGTGCTGTTTAGTCTTGGTATATACCAGATAAAACAAGCGAGGAGCTACTACGGCGAACATTTAAACCCAAATGGAGAGTTTGTTATTGAAATAGGAAGCGGAGTTCTCACTGAGCATGCCAGAGAGTTGGGCGAAAATGTTGTAATAATAAGGGGAAGAATTCAGTCTCGCCATGTGAGAGCCAGAACATATTATGTTTACATTGGCTGGAATACAAGATTAAGTGGTCGGGAAGGTATAGCTCATTATTATTGTACTTGCAATGTAGGCAAGCGAACCATCGGTTGCTGCTCTCACACAATGTGTTTGGTGTGGTATATGAGCTTTGCAAGACACGAAACTCATGTAAGTCCACCCGCAATAGGGTTAGAAAATGTTTTAATAAGGTCTACTGAAATGTAAAACATGTATACATATTAAAAAGTTATAAAAGATTCCCCCAATCTGTTTGTTGTTATTTTGTACTACCTACCTACTATGATCATACGTTAGCATGACCTAACGCGCAAGGCCATTATTCTACTTCGGTGTAGCAGGGGGGTAATCGTTCGGTCATTCGAAAAAATACTATAGACGTTATTTCCCGTAACATTCCAGTATAGATTTTTTATTAACGGTACTTACACTTTAAACTCAAATAGCAGCCTGGGGGTTAACCGAAGACGTTCCTTATAATAGTAAAAAATCTTCAGGGCATTATTCTCGATGAGAATCTACTAAATTTTTACTCTGGCCGGCACTTTCATTTTTGGGTACGAAATGAATGATGTCCTTTCTAAAAAAACAACTAAAATGCTTCTATTCTTAATTAGCACAACAGTATTTAATCAATGACCTTAAATTGTTACACGTTTTTAAAGTATAACTTTTAAATATTACTGAAATAGAATTTAACTGAAACTCAGTCTCAACGTTTTAAATAAAGGACCGCTACTTTTAAGAATTTATATTTTTTAACAATCTTACAAATTAAATGAGATCACGTTTCAATATCACAATATCAGTCTAAGTAAAAATTCCGTTTCCATCAATCTTGATGTGAATAAGTCCAGTGGACCAGATGGTATTCCTGCAATAGTTCTGAAGACCTGTGCACCTGAATGGTCTCCTATGCTGACGCGCCTCTTTCGGCTTTCTCTCGAGTCTAGATTAGTGCTGAAGTCATGGAAGGTTGCCAACGTGCAGCCCGTGCCCAAAAAAGGTAGGCATGCCGATCCTACGAACTACTGGCCTATCTCAGTCACGTCCATTCTCTGCAAGACAATGGAACGTGTTCTTAACAACAGGCTCCTGGCGTACCTTGAAGCTAATGACCTCCTCAGTGACCGTCAATACGATTTCCGCTGAAATCGGTCCACTGGGGATCGTCTAGCGTACATCACTCACAACTGGAGTGAAGCCATTGAGAAATATGGGGAGACACTTGCCGTCTCCCTGGACATCTCGAAGGCCTTTGATAAGGTATGGCATGATGGCCTAATTAGCAAGCTTCCATCTTTTGGCTTGCCCGCTGGTTTCTGTGTATGGATATCGGATTTCCTGAGAGATCGTTCAATACGAGTAGTCATTGATGGCTGCTCGTCTGATCAAATGGCTATAAATGCCGGAGTCCCTCAGGATTCGGTACTCTCTGCAACCCTTTTTCTGCTGCATATCAACGATCTGTAGAAACCCGGTGCCATTGGGTACGCAGATGACAACACGGTTGTAGAGAGTTACATATCCAGCGAATGTTCCAGTACGGCTGAAATCCAGACTCACAGGGAGTCCCTGTCAGGGAGTCCATGGTCGAGCGCTTAAACTTGTCTCTCAAGGCAGTCTCCGAATGGGGCGATACCAATCTGGTCAAGTTTAATGCAGCCAAGACCCATGCGTGTCTTTTCTCTGTCAAGAAGAGGCCTTTCAATCTGGTCCCTGCTTTCCAAAATGTATCCGTTCCGATCACCGACCATCTTGAGCTTCAAGTCGAGTCAACCAAGGCCCAACTAGCTGCCAAAAGGCTAGGAGTCCTCGCAAAGGTGGCTAGGAGTCCTCGCTAAGGTGCGAAAGTACTTCACGTCGGAACAGATGCGGAACCTATACCAAGCACAAGTTCGATCGTGCATGGAGTACTGTTCGCACCTTTGGGATGGATCTGCCAAATACCAGCTGTAGGCGTCTTGAACTATGTACAGGAAGCTCGCTATTACACATAACTTCCTCATTATTATCAGCCAGAAATGGTGATTGAGGACTAAGGTGTTCGATGTTCTTATTTAATATATTTAGCATGCGTTTTATACGCCCTGAAAATCGCTGTAACAATAAAAATAGCTACGTTCTCTAAAAAAGGAACGTTCAAACTATAGATATATAATAAAAACTTGTTTTAATTTAATTTTTCAAATATTTTTGATAATAGGTACACTCGTTAAAGTTATTATAACGCGTTGTGTGAAATGATATAACTAGAGCGGTAGTTTAGTGTTTGATGATATAATAACTTAATAAAAACTATTTGCAATAACAACTTAGCATTTGTGTAAAATGATACATGTAATACGTACGTAGTCAGTAATAGCGATCTGCACGCAATAGGCACGTGCGTACTTTCCATCTAAAAGCTTTTTCGCCACTGACCCCCGTAATACCGCCCCCTGTGCCCGCGCAACCCCCCGCGATAGAAGAAGTATCACTATTACACATTTTTATGCCCTATTTAGAGTACTATTTACGTGTATAGTAATATAACTTCACTTGTATCATTTGACACAAACAATTTATTACTTTTGTCTTTGTGTTAACTGATAAATCTGAAGATGTACCCGTAAATTACGCACAGTCATCGTGTAAAAAAATATAACTGAATTAATATCATTAATCACATTTATTGAAGGTAAAGTTTACAAGTGTATTGGAATATAACTTAAGACATATTTTTTTACACGAAACACTATCAAATTTTTCAATATATTTAACGATTTATGTGGAGTTAAATTATTTAACACGTCATTAACTATTAATACATAAATTTTTAGGCCTACTTGTATCACGCTATCTCTGGAAATATGACTCGTATCAAAATGTCGATTAGACAGAAATGTAGAGATTTTTTTTTTCTGATACAAGTGCATTTTAAAACTCAAATTTGATACAACTTGAGTTATATCAGTTTTCACCGGAGGCACAGATTTATCCCGAACCCCAGCTCGTAACAATATTAAACACATAATTTAGTTAAAAAACACCGAACTCAAAACAGTTTTAAAATACAAAAAAAAAACTGATGTGGTTATGTGTTATTAAAACCCATAAAAGTTCCGATCTGATTAATTTTAATGTTTAACCCTTTCCTACTTTTTCACACGTATACATTAGGTCCATTAAGGTATGTATGTAAACCTATTTAATGAAAATATGACGTTTACGACCTTTTCTAACTTACATTTTGATGATTTTAATTATTATAATTCTGTTATTGAATTATTTTTATTGTTTCAAATATTTTTTTATTACATTACAACTACTGAGGTGCAAATTGCAAAAAACGTAAAAATATTTGAATTTTGCGGGCTACCCAGGCGCTTTCACCTTAAAGAACGGGGTTCAAGTATGAATTCTAAATTCCTGGCTCTAAATACAGAATGACAGTTTTAAACAATTATGAGTTGAAATATATGGGTACATAAGAATCTAGTTTAATATGAACTAGTTTAAATTGATGTAAGACGTAGGCCATTACTTTACGACTATCCCCTGAGGGCTAATTCACGTAATTTTATGACGCGACGATGAAGTTGTAGTGCAGTTGCAGTTAAGTTCAAGTTTGAGTGATAAACGGTATTCTTGAATCGGTGAACTACGCGTAAGCTGCGCGTAAACTGCACGTCAACTGTACGACAACCAAACTATACCAAAATTACTTATGGTGTAGCCACATGAGAGAAAAAATATTACTGACTAAATAATTGAATAGAATCGGTTACATAATATTAAAATAGTACCCCAGTATAGATTTTAGTGCTTTTTATTAACTGTCATTTTGAGACGTCAAACGAATAGTAGAATACCGATCATGTTGCGTTCCGAAGCACGCACCAAAGACGCGCAACAGTAGAATGCCGTTATTGCGCTCGCGTGACGCGAACTTGACGCGAGCGTGTCTGACAGCGATGGACAACACGAAAAGCGTTGTTTTGATCGAAACTTAACTGCAACTGCACTGCATCAGCACTTCTTTAGTTATGTGAATTAGCCCACAGTTCGTCTACCACGCAAATGCATGGGGTCTCTTTTATTCGCGATTAGATATTTGTAGCGTATTTCTAATAGGAAAGGCACAGGTCCAGTAGGTAACAGGACAGTATAATCTAAAAAAAAAACTTTTAAGTTGAATACAATCGTTCTTTTCCCGTAGTATACTATCAATTGTTTTGTCATTACCTTTAGTTATCTACGCAGTTTCACAGATCACTAATCATATGGCGTATACTACTTTATTGGTGGAATTAGGTAAGTGTACATACTAGAATATAAAACATATGAAAATTTTGTTCATTCATTCATGCACAAAGAATGAAATACCACTCATTGTTTATGTCACATCACTAGCCTTTTGTGTTTGTTGTTATATGATAATTGCGTAGATACGTACACATTTGTCAATGTGTGTGTGTTTTTTTTATTACTATTATTTTTGTGTGGGTTTGTAGCAATAGGAAGCATGTATCTGTGTGTGTGTCAAATTTTCGTAGTGTGCTGTATGTGTTTCCCTCGCCTCCCGCAAAAAATGGCAGAAAAAGCTGTTCGATGATTCGCTGCCTTGGCAACTCAAGGTATTAAATCCTCTAAGAAAACAGCACAATACTAATATCACTGTGACGGTTGTAATGTGCGTGGAAGTGCGCGGGATAAGACTTTTGCAAAACTCGGGGTATACGTGCCCCGCCTATTTGCGACTTCTACTGTTTTTTTCTGTCTTGTGAGTGGAACGCTATACCACAAGATCTCATGGTAAAATTAATATGGTCCATGGAAAACCGATTAAATGCTGGAATTAAGGCTAGGGGAGCACCTTATCAATGAACAAAGTAATCAAGAATTTTGAGTTTTTATTTTCATTCTGTCTCAAGCGTAATTTTACCCGTATATTGGGTTTTGTGCCCTAAAACCCCTTATGGATCCTAATTTTTTTTTTTTTTTTAACTGTATTTGACATCTTTAGAAACTTAATGAAATAAACTTTCAATTTGCGTACTTTTTTTTTTCAATGTTAATCCAATCATGAATAGAACTGCTGCCTTAGCAAAAAAAAAATCAAGGTGTGCAATTTTATTGCTCTCATGTGTAGTTAAATATTTAAGCTTTATCGCCAATGTAAGTAAGTCCTAATTATTTATTGTTTGCAGAAGGCAGAAAATTCGATGTTCCTCAATCAACACATTGGTTTGATGCTTGGAGGGAGACATACTTAGAAGTCCAGTTTCCTTCAGATCATGAATTCACCAAACATTTTATTTCTTGCATAATAGTGGGCACAACATTAGATGAGAATGTGATAGACAGTTTCAACAACTTAAACCAACAGTATGCTCTGTTACAAAATATTGCTCCACCAAAATTACCCAAGTGGTTTAACACTAGTGTGTTGAAGACATATCTTCTTCTTCATGATGTGTCTGCAGTTCCTAAAGAAAAGTAAGTGTATTGTTGTTACTATAAACAACATTTGGAATTGTTGAAAAGTAACATTAATTTGTAATTTTTTTTACAGAGCAGATGCAGCATTTGAAACACTGCAACAAACATTTGGTGCAACCAATTGCTTCATGTTATCAATCAACTCCAAAAGTACCTTAGATCAAAATGTATCTACTGACTTGTGGGCTCAGTTTGTAAAAAGATCACAAGCAAATGTAAATGTGTTTTATATTTATAATTAGATTTTTATTTTGAGCAGTTTGAAACAATACTTTTATATATTCCAGAATGAGATGTCTTCTTCACTTACTAACCTACCCACCACACCAGCTGAACCTCTGCCAGTGTTTTCCCCGGCTACAGCCAATATGTCAGGTTGTTAATATTATTGCATTGTATTACAACCAATTATGAAATTTCAAATATGCATTAACCCTGAACTTTAAATTACAGATGAGAACACAGTTATTTCTTCAATTAACACAGAGACTGCTCATCCACTTACAGCTACTGAGACAGATGTTTATGATAACGCGAATAGTTTACAGGTGATAACTATACAAACAATTAATTTTAAATAAAGGATAAATGCATAAAATTGTGGTGCAACAAATTTTATCACTTAAATAAGTTAATTATTTTCAGACTCATTCATTTTCTGGAAGTTCTGAAAGTGTGAATGTAGCTGGTAAAGCCTTAGATTGTTCTACAGAAGTTCATGGCACAGCTCTAAATACAAATGATATTGAAGGCATCAAGAAATTTTTGCAAGAGTATGCCTCTAAGGCATTGTTACCTTATATGGAAAAACAAATATCCCAGTTATCTGAAGTTGTGAGTTGTACATTTTATAATAAACAGCTTTCATATAATATTAGCTTTGGGTACTGTAACGTAGGTCCGTACGACCAAAAAATGTCATGCTAGCGCCACATATTGTTGATTAGCAGAACTACGTCACACGCTGGCGCCATCTATTGTCGAATAGCAGAATTACAGGTTCTGGAACTTTCGACGCTATTCTAAATGGTGAAGTGTCGTGTCACAGCATTCCCGTATATGCTGGTATAATAATAATAATAATAAAAAAAACTGGCAACCCTTAATGTCATACACGTCATATCGTATAGCTCTTTGATTTTATTTTACAATTTTACGTTTTTAGACGTCTACTATTCATTTTACTACAAATTTTAATATTGAAATCCATAGAACCAGAATAATAGAAATACATCACAACCTTTTATAAAATATTTATGACAAAAACTGAGAAAACAAAAATTGACATATGTCATGACGAAAATCTGCAACAATAACATCAATTTATAATGGATTTAACTGGATTACGCAAAAATAAATATATGTACAGGAAAATAACGGAAAAGAAGAAAATATGATGTGACGAAGTGACATGTTATTAAGGTCAGCAACTCGACGAGCACGCCCGCCATCTCCGGACCCGTCGCTCAGCTCCGCCTCGCCGCCGCCGGAACCCAGCCCCATCGTGAGGGCTGTGACACCGGCCCCGGCAGTTGCGTCGAGCTCGAGCGACGAGTATTTCTCTCCACCGACGACGCCACCACCTGTGCGCCGGCGGGGACGACGCCGGCCGCCGGACGGTTTAGGATCTCGAGGCCCACCGGCCTCTGATAGGGTCCCAGCTCCCGGCGGAAGTGTGCAGCGCATGAGATGGACACAAGCCATCAACGAAAATGTCATGCGCGCATACTATGGGGCTACAGAGGGGGGAAGTAATCTGACCGCGTACCGTGTTCGGATGCTCTCTCTGTTTCAGGTACTTGAGCCAGCTGTCAACGTTTCGGCACAACGATTATCGGATCAGGTGCGGGTCATTCAGCGTAATCGTATGTTGGATGACGCTGTACTTGATCGCCTCCGAACTGAGATGCAGAGAAATCATGTCACTGCTCCCCTGCCGCAGATTGTAGAAGTGGCACAATTACAGCTGACCGCAACACCGAGTCATGTTAGTGATGGGAGTGATGACATGGTTACACATGTAAGTACCCAGTGCAATGAGGTATTAAGGAGCGCTTTGGAGGGTGCGATTCGAGACTACCGCTTTATGTCGCCCGAGCTCAGACCACGTTTACCTCGTTTGCCCATGCATAACAAAAATAAGGCGCTGGTGTGTGCTCTGGATTCGCAGTTATCAAATTATTTTGATGATTGCGAAGACCTCACTGATGTGCATTCGATTCTGTACTGCGCAGCTGTTGCAGCATGTCGTGTAGCTCACGTCAAATTTGCTAATGATGACAGAGCTACACGACCAAAACCTGCTATACCGGCGTGGCAGTGCAGAATTGAGAGGCGCATTAGTGAGGCCAGAGTGCTCATCGGCAAATTAATCTGCTTTAGGGAGGGCAATACTCGCCCAAGAGTGATGCGCTTTGTGAGGCGGGCTTTCTCGGGGACTGATATCAGTCCTCGAGACTATATGCCTTGGGTCACAGAGCGCATCGACTTCCTGAAGCAGAAGGTGTATGCATGGGCAAACCGTATTCGAAGGTATAAGCGACGAGTGGAACGATACACTCAGAATCGCACATTCCAGAGCGATGAAAGGTGGGTTTATAGGGCTTGGGAGCGACCGATTCGAAGTGTGACTGATACGCGCCTACCGGATGATGACGCCATGTGTTTGTTCTGGCGCAACATCTGGTCGGTACCTGTCAGTCACACTGAGGGTGATTGGACTCTGGAAGTCGAACGAACGTGCGACCCGATGCCAGAAATGGGGGCAATTACTATCAGCCCCCAAGATGTAGCTCGTGCAGTCCGTCCATTGCCTAATTGGAAGTCTCCAGGGCCGGACGGGCTGCACAACTTCTGGATCAAATGGTTCAGAAGGTCGCACGTTTATTTGGCTTCTCGGTTTCAGTCGGCCTTGGAATTAGGATCGTTACCCCAGTTCTTGACGACAGGAATAACCCACCTGCTCCATAAATCAGGTAGTACTGCGGAGCCTGCAAATTATAGACCGATCACATGTTTGCCCACGGTCTATAAAGTTTTTACATCCATTTTGAGAGCTAAAATTAACCAACACGTAGACAGCAACGGTATCATGTCTACCTCTCAGAATGGATGTAGAAATGGGTCCCGCGGTACTAAGGAGCTGCTCCTGATTGACATGGCCATCAGTCAACAGGTTCGTCGATCCCGAAAGGATCTGTCCACATGTTGGATAGATTACAAGAAGGCCTATGACTCTGTGCCACATACATGGCTCATGAGGGTGCTGGAGTTGTACAAGATAGATGCCACTCTGCGCACCTTCCTGATGTCGTGTATGAGGCAGTGGAGGACGGTCCTTCGCTATCCAGGATGTCGACATATCCAGAGGAACAGCGAACCAATAAGGATTGAGCGCGGTATATTTCAGGGCGACAGTTTGAGTCCGCTTTGGTTCTGCTTAGCCTTGAATCCTCTAAGCACACTGCTAGAGAATTCAAGTCTAGGCTATCGGTTGAAGAGAGGAGGTCAGGTAATATCTCACCTTCTTTACATGGATGACCTAAAACTCTTTGCCCCCAACAGTTTACAACTGATGGAGCTACTGAAAGTAACAGAAACTTTCAGTAGTGCCATCAGGATGGAATTTGGTGTGGACAAATGTGCGGTCATGCATGTCAAGCGAGGGGAGATTGTGGAATCTGAGGGAGTTCAACTCTCAGATTCCATAAACCTTAGATCTCTCTCTTCAATTGAGACCTATAAATATTTGGGTATGGCGGAAGCGTTGGGCATCAATGCTGCTGACATGAAGCTATCGTTGAAGGAGCGCTTCTTTGGCCGCCTGAGGAAGGTATTCAATAGTGCTTTGTCAGGCGGAAATAAGGTGCGCGCCTTCAACGGGTGGGTCATGCCGGTCCTGATGTACTCTTTCGGCATACTCAAATGGACTCAAACGGAACTCGATGCCCTGGATAGGAAAGTACGTACATTGTTAACAGCATATCGAATGCATCACCCACGGTCATCGGTGATGAGACTGTATGTCCCGCGGAAGTGTGGAGGTCGTGGCTTCTTAAATGCTAAGACCCTGCACAACCGTGAGATATGCAGTCTCAGGGAATATTTCCTAGAAGCCGACGTGGGGATGCATCGAGATGTAGTTGCAGTGGACAAGGGCCTCACCCCGCTCTCCTTGGCTAAAGAGAACTGGTGCAAGCCTGTAGTGCTTGAGACTAACGATCGCAAGGAGGTTTGGAAGAGTAAGGAGCTTCACGGACGCTTTTTCCGGGCCTTACACGGGCCTGATGTGGATTTCTTAGCGTCCGTATCCCGGCTACGATTCGGTGATCTATTTGGAGAAACCGAAGGTTTTGTCTGTGCAATTATGGACGAAGTTATTTTGACGAATAACTACCGGAGATTTATTGTGAAGGATGGCACGGTTGACATTTGTCGGGCATGTCACCGACCTGGAGAATCAATCCGTCATATTATCTCTGGATGTTCTCGTCTTGCTAACGAAGAGTACTTGCATAGGCACAACCTTGTGGCCAGGATTATCCATCAGCAACTTGCTCTGAAATACAACCTCGTGGAATCAGAAGTACCATACTACAGGTATGTGCCCGATCCAGTTCTTGAAAATGGCAATGTCACATTGTACTGGGATCGATCCATCATCACTGACAGGACTATTGTAGCCAATAAGCCTGATGTAGTGGTGGTGGATCGATTGGAGAGGCGCGCAATGATTATTGACATAGCAGTTCCACATGACGTGAACCTCGTGAAGGTCGAGAAAGACAAGCAGATAAAGTATCTGGACTTGGCCCGCGAGGTTGTCGACATGTGGGATGTGAACTCAGCGATCATTGTGCCGATAGTTGTCACAGCCAATGGCTTAATTGCCAAGAGCCTCGACCAACATCTAAGGAGGCTCTCGTTAGGCGGTTGGATCAAGGGCTTGATTCAGAAGGCAGTACTTCTTGACACGGCCCGCATTGTCAGGAGGTTCCTCTCTCTGGAGCCCTGACCGCCGGTAGCTTGGACCCTGTTCCCGATACCGGTGGGCTACTATTTTTATATTTTTAAATGTTTTTTTTTTCTATTAATATTTAAAAATGTAAATTATGTGTATATAAGATGAATAAATGAGAATAATAATAATATGTGGGGACATTTTCACACACGGCCATCTGACCCCAAACTAGGGAGACCCTGTACTATGGGTGTCAGACAGCTGATATACATACACAAATACATATTTTTTTTTTGTAAATACATACATATATAGATAAACAACACCCAGACGTATATGTATGATCTCGAAAATGTCTCAACTCATATATAAAACGGGCGGCCAGCGCTAAGGAGTGAGTTAGTTTTTGGAAGCGGAACTGAAAACTGCGACTATTGCGAATACTGCGATCGAAGTGATTATCAAGTGATATTTGTAAGTGATGGATTATTGAGTTTGTGACTTTTTAAATAAAGTGTTTGTGTTTTGTTTGGTGTAAATTGGTGTTAATTATTTATCCCGAACCCCGGCGCGTAACAATTGGTGTTAGAAGTAAGGGATAAATTATGCCAGTTTTACCGCAGGAGGACACGGATGGTATTCGTACCAGGAGTCAGCGCCAGCAGGAGGTGGATCAGAGGCGGTTTGCAGCTTCTCCAATACCGACACCTGCTGGTAGTCAGCCGACGACGAAGCCAGTTACTGAGGCATCTGGAATTCCTACAGCATCGGCCATGGATCTTTCCGACTTAATGGCGATGCTGCAGGAGCAGGCCCGCCGACAAGAGGAACAGGCTCGCCGACAAGAGGAACAGGCTCGCCGATAAGAGGAACAGGCTTGCCGACAAGAGGAACAGATCCGCCGACTGAAGGAACAGCTTCAGCGTGGCAAAGAGGAGCATGCCCACCGACAAGAAGAACATCTGCTCCTAAAAGATTTGAACGCGACATTCGGCAAGGACTTTAGAGCCGTAAAGGAGACTTCAGGGAGGAGTTCAGCTGCATGAGAACCGTATTTCTGAGGCCGAAATCGCCAGATCGCCGATATGAGGAAAACGTTAGAAAATCTGAAATCTGAAGATGGGACTATGGCTTCTGCACCTTCGGTGCACGGACATAAACTGCCACTGACAAAAGGGCAGACCATGACCGCATTTACTGTGGGCCTTCGTGACCAGGCCTTAACCGTATTGGAGGCTCTCGGTAAGAATGTGACCTACGAGCAACTGCTGGAGTCGTTAGAATCCAGATACGGTGCACACCTGGAACACGTGTTTATACACGTGTTTATACACGTGTTCCAGGTGTGCACCGTATCTCGTTCGTGTGAATAAATGGCTTTTCTTTCTTCTTTATAGAAGAAAGAAAAGCCATTGATTCACGCGAAAAGCGACGAACTTAATGTATTAACAATATTCACTTATAACTGAACAAGTAACAGCAAACAGCAATCAAAGAGTCTTGAAATGTGATTCAGAGGAAGTTTTCATGGAAGGGGCACCATCGGGGGAAGTGTACTGCTGCGGCGCGAACCTTGGTAAGGGCAATAAACGTTGCAGCTGTACGCATACTGAACCCAAGTAAAAAAGAACAAGTTATCAAGAAGGATACGTTGATGGGTACCTGTGACGAAGTAACTTGGATGCGTAGATACCAACATCAGCCTTCGCGAAATAGCGACCAAAGTTCAAGATTTAACGTGTCAAATCTTTTGGAAGTCGGTCACAAAGATCTATCTGAAGGCGAAATAGAGAAGGCTAGCAAGATGTTACTTCAGTACGCCGACATTTTCTCTGCTAATGATGCTGACATAAAGAAGACTGGATTAGTTCAGCACATAATAGGGTATTCTACTCTAAATGAGAAAAAAATCTTTAAATATAATTATTGAGCTAGTTTAGGCAAAAAGCAGTCGGAAAATGTAAGTTTTAGTTCATAAAATAACAAAATCAATTTTTAAATTCAATTCAAAGTTTTCAGATTTTTTAATCTGTTTTGTAACACTATAAAATAGTAGCCGCCATGTTATTACAAAAATTACAAAATTACAACCGATTGGCGTATATAGACTTTGTAGTTTTATCATTTTCGTAACCAACGTAATTTTTAAATTATTACACCTATTACATAGTATTATTTTCAAATATTTTTTTTTGTAAATTATATACAATTATCATATATGATATCAGCGCATTTGTTACACACAAACTGACGTCATTTCCGCAGAGCAATATGGCGTCCACTACGAGGCGCTTTCGTAAAATAACGCTTGAAATTAAAAATTTAGATACTTACTTTTTTGATTGAATAGAAAATTTCTGTTTTTTGGTAGCATATTAGTACCACAGAATTTAATTGAGACACTTTTCAAAAATGGGTGTAATACCCTATTAATACAGGAAACGAGTTACCAATTCGTCAGCGACCAAGAAGACTACCAGTGGCAAGAGAGAAGGAAGTGGACACCATGATTGAAGGAATGGTGAAGTATGGAATTATAGAACCTTCATCTAGTCCGTGGTGTTCCCCTGTGGTCCTGGTGAAAAAGAAGGATGGCAGCATGCAGTTCTGTGTAGACTATCGTCGATTGATTGACGTCACAAAGAAGGACAGCTATCCACTACCCAGGATCGACGTCACACTGCACACGCTGTCAGGAATGAAGTGGTAAGAGAAGTGGCAACGTTAGACCCAAAAAGTGGCTACTGGCAAGTGAAAATAAATCCTAGAGACAAGGAGAAAACCGCATTATCTACAGGAAAAGGACCATGGCAATTTAACCATTTGGTTTGTGCAACGCTCATGCAACCTTCTAAAGGCTAATGGAGCTAGTACTCACCGGGTTAATTGGCGACGCCTGTCTTGTCTACTTAGATGACATTATCATCGTAGGCCGCACATTCGAAGATCACCTTCGAAACCTGGAACGTGTACTATCAAAAATCCGAGTTACCAATCTTAAGTTAAGTCCAAAGAAGTGCTCATTTTCCAGGCGGCAAGTAAGCTTTTTAGGACACGTGGTTTCGGAAGAAGGAGTGAAATCTGATCCAGAGAAAATCATGGCCATTAAGAATTGGCCAGTTCCGAAGACAAGACACAGGTCCGGGAATTTTTGGGTTTGTGCTCGTACTATCGACGGTTTGTTAAGAGTTTTGCTGATATTGCCAAACCTCTACACAAGCTTACTGAAGAAAAGAGACTGTTCTATTGGGATGAGAGCTGTGACGTTGCTTTCCAGGAGTTAAAGAAACGTTTGTGTGATACTCCAATTTTGGGCTACCCTGACGCAGGAAATGAGTTCATAGTTGACACGGACGCAAGTAATACTGGAATTGGCGGTGTGTTGTCCCAAAGAAAAGGAGTTTCTGAAGTTGTGATAGCTTATTTCAGCAAATCTCTATTAAAACCAGAAATACATGACTGCGTCACGAGACGTAAACTTCTCGCCGTAGTGAAGACATTCCAGCATTTCAGCAAATACTTGCTGGGACGTAAATTCCACCTGCGAACTGACCATGCTGCGTTGAAGTGGTTGTTGCAGTTCAAGAATCTAGAAGGACGGTTTGACTTCACAATTTACCATCGCAGTGGTAAGTCCCACGGTAATCGGTAATAAAAACGGTTGTCCTGTAGACTGCAAGCATTGTGTCAGGCAAGAAGCTAAGGAAGTAGTACCTGTCAGAATGTTAAGAACTGACTTGACTGACAAGTGGAAGAAAACCCTACGGCACGCTCAGCAAAGTGACACAGATATCAAGCCGATTCTCGAGTTTGATTGGATTGAAGCCAATACTCCGGAACCAAAATGGTGTGATGTTGCAGCGATGAGTACAATCACAAAGAGTTACTGGGCACAGTGGGAAAGCTTGGTAATCCAGGATGGTGTCTTGTGCCGTAAATGGGAAAATGCTCGAGGGGATAGCTGCCACCTGCAAATGGTTGTTCCGAAAGAAAAGGTAACAGAAATTCTACAGCTCTACCACAATGGGTGTTCAGGAGGTCATATGGGAGTAAAAAGGACTCTATTGAAGATTCGAGAATAGGTTCTACTGGATCCATTGTCGAGAGAATGTTGAAGATTGGTGTTGCAAATGGTTACCTATCATAAGGTCGAACAATATTTGACCGAATTTCATTTCACCTAAAACTTTTCAACTTTTCTCGTTTCGTATTTTTTTACTTCATCGAAGTCACGTCTGCCACTGTATCAGTTGACCTATTATCAATTCGCTCTTTTTCGTTGCGCCGACGTTTCATTTGGTCGAAAAACTTTTTACCGAAGTTACACTTAGCCGAAATAACATTTGTTCGAACATTCGTTATACCACTGTTTTAATTACCATATTTCACCAAACGCCTAGAAGTAAATATGTCTGATATTGAGTCAATGATAACCGGTACTCCACCAGAAAAAAAAAAATACGTCGTTAAAGAAACGAAAAATCAAAAACTTTTGAAAATTAAAGACAATTTGAGTGAAATTAAATATTTGAAAGAGCTTTCAAAACTAATGTATTTATTACACTGGCGTTATAGAGAGCTAATTTCAGATTAGTTTCCTACTATTTTGTTTCATTAATTATTTAAATGTAATGGCACTTAATAAAACAGGTAGTCCCAGTAAGAAGCTTGCAACAAAGATTCTTGCTTCAAGCATGCAAGCAGGCATGCAGCATACAAACAGGCTTGCAGCATGCAAGCAAGCATGCAGCATGCAAACAAGCATACAGCATGCAAGCAAGCATGAAACATGCAAGCAGGCATGCAACATGCACAAGCATTGTTTCTGTCACGGCTCCGGCGCTGCGGGGTCTGGGCGGCCCCACGCGAGCTTATCGTCGCAGATGGTGTTAACGCTACCACCGCAGCTTCGGCTTTCTGGCCGGCTCTGCCGCCCACCCCTCCGCGCCTACGCGTTCTCTAATTACACTCTAGGGCACATAAGACTGCGCGAAGTCGGTTTTGCAGCGATTCGTTTCTGTCACTAAACACTATAGTACTATTTTAATTTAATGTTGAAAATGCTACCAAGTAACCGGCTATATATTTGTGATCAAATAATATTCCGTAAAATGTTGTTGAAAATATGGCAAATAAATCATTTGGCAAATGAAAATAGTTCAAAAGAGACTTCGGTCAATAGGAAAAAGTGATTTTGTAAATCCGAGAAACATAGTTCGGTAAAATAATACCTATGGCACATGATACTTCGATGATCTAAAAATATGTCAAATAATGCATATAGCAAAAAAGACGTCGGTCAATAGTTATCGGTAAAGTGAAATTCGGACAAAAATAATTCGGAAAAATGATCGGTTCCCGTTGCAAATGTTGAGCGCCGGTAAATAGACCTCACACACGCAGCAGGGGTGCATTGAAAGTACAACGTAGGAGCTCCCTGGGTACGGATAGCACTAGACGTCGCTGGCCCATTCCCTGAAAGTGAAAGTGGAAACAAATACACTTCTGGACACATCTATTGGCCCACCTTAGAGTTTAGGTTTCGATGGCCCCTACCGAAATATGATTGCTAGATTGAACAAAAACTGTTGATGCAGTTTTAAACCTGATACATTTTACCATCTTTTTCGATCGTATTGTTTTAAATTTGTATTCAGAATACCATACGACATGGAGCTACGCCTAACAAGTCGGATATGCGCCTTGTTAAAGGCAATTGATTTTTGAATAAAAAACATGTTTTATCAAATAAAGGTTTAATTTAATAACGCGTGTTGCCTCCATGGGCATCTACCACAGCTCTCATACGATTAGGCATAGAGTTTATCAACCGCTCTATGAAATTTTGAGGGATCATCTCCCATTCCTCTTCTATGGCAGTTTTCAACTCCTGCATCGTCTGAGCAACTGGCTGACGAGCCCTAACACGTCTTTTTAGCTCGTCCCACATGTGCTCAATGGGGTTCATGTCTGGGCTTCTGGCTGGCCAGTCCATAACTGTGATGTTCACATCCCGAAGATATTCCCTGACGATGCCGGCCGCATGGGCTCTTGCATTATCATGCATAAAAAGGAAATTTGGGCCCACATAGTCCGCGTATGGTACCACGTGAGGTTCTAAGCACTCACGAATGTACCTTTCAGCATTTAATGTTGGCAGCCGTGGTCCTGTAACAACCTCAAGTTGAGTTTTGCCGCTCGCGGATATACCGCCCCAGACAGTCCATGAGCCACCGCCATAAGCAACCCTCTCTTCAAAGCAGCATTGTGCGAAACGCTCTCCCTTACGTCGGTAGACCTTCTTCCTTCCATCATTGCCATGTAACACAATTTTAGACTCATCAGAAAAGAGTACACGGCTCCAATCTTGCTGTGTCCAATTTAAATGACTGCGTGCGAAATGAAGGCGCGCTGTTCGGTGGGCTCTCGTTAGTTTGGGCCCATTAGCTGGCTTATGTGGTACCATATCGCGTTATTTTAACCTTCTCCGAACAGTTCGAGCGCTCACAGATACTCCGTGGAAGTCGCGAAGTTGGTTTTGTATCTCAATGGAGGTAAGGTGACGATTTCTCAAGCTGGTCGTCACGATGAATCGATCCTGCCTTTCAGTTGTGACCCGAGATCGTGGCCTTCCTTGGCGACGATCAAAGCCGCCAGTCTCTAGGTACCTCCAATAAACATTTCGGACCGCAGATCGACTTAAATTAAGTTAAGCACTCACGTTTCTTTGGCTGTGTGCGGCCTGAATAAGTGCCACAGCTTGGGCGGCGACTTCAGGTGAAGTATTCATAGATTATTGATAGAACCTCACCTTAATGTTAAGAATAAGTAATGTTTGTTGCAAAACCAAAGATATCAATCACTTTTTCAAAAATTAAATCCAAGTAAACCAATAAAACCAAGTTTTCTTAGTATTCGATTGTTTGATATCAACAAACAGGCTCCAAATTGTCTTTTGTTTCTTTAAATTCTGTGTTCGAAATTCAAAAAAAGACTATTGAATGAAATTGTGAATGTGCCAGGTTCAAAACTGCATAAAAACTTTTTGCTCGACCTAGTATAAAATTTTAGCTAGGACCAAACGAAACTGAAAATACAAGGTGGGCCAATAGATGTGTCCAGAAGTGTATTTCATAGTTGTGATGGATTACTCCATTAAGTGGCCAGAAGTCTTCGCCATTCCTAATCAAGAAGCTACAACAGTTGCTGATAAATTAGTCCATGAAATCTTCTGTCGGTTTGGGGTACCCTTAGAAATCCACAGCGATCAAGGAAGAAATTTTGAGTCTCAAGTTTTTTAGGAAACATGTCGGGTAATGGGTGCTCACAAAACCAGAACCACTTCATACCACCTACAATCTGATGGAATGGTGGAAAGATTTAATCAGACGTTGGAAAGATATCTGGCGAAAGTTGTAGCAGGCAGACAAAAGGATTGGGACAAGCACGTACAACCATTTCTCCTGTCATACCGAAGTGCAGTTCACGAGAGTACTAACTTTGGTAGGGAGTTAAGGTTACCAGTAGATTTAATTACCGGCATGCCCCCCGACATCCCACGCAGTATAACAGATTATGCAAGTGACCTGCGCAACAAGATGAATTACGTATTATCAGCATGTCAGACAATCGGGCCAACAGATATCAGAGAGAATGAAAACTCGTTATGACCGGAAGATGAACAATAGTGGTTTCGAAGAAGGTTCGCTAGTATGGCTGTATAACCCAGTACGTAGTAAAGAGAAGTCCCCTAAGCTACAGGCAAAATGGGACGGGCCATACCGAATTGTGACCAAGATCAACGACGTCACCTATCGGATACAAAAGTATATGCGAACTGTGCCTAAAATGGTATATGTGGATCCATTTGCGCGATACTACGGGAATAATGATGCTCGGGACGAGCATGTCTTAAGAGGGGGCAGTGTTACGTAGGTCGGTATGACCAAAAATGTCATGCTAGCGCCACCTATTGTTGAATAGCAGAACTATGTCACACGCTGGAGCCATCTATTGTCGAATAGCAGAACTACAGGTTTTGGAACTATCGACACTATTCTAAATGGTGAAGTGTCTTGTCACAGCATTCCCGTATATGCTGGTATGTTTTCGAGTATGTCTCAACTCGTATATAAAGCGGGCGGCCACCGCTGAGGAGTGAGTTAGTTTTTGGAAGCGAAACTGAAAACTGCAACTATTGCGAATACTGCGACGGTCGAAGTGATTATCAAGTGGTATTTGTAAGTGATTGATTGTTGAGTTTGTGACTTTTTAAATAAAATGTTTGTGTTTTGTTTGGTGTAAATTGGAATTAATTATTTATCCCGAACCCCAGCGCGTAACAATACTATTTGACTTTTACATAAATAGTATTAAAATTTTGCACACTACAAGTATGACAATCGAAATAAAAATAATAAAAAAACATTTACAGGTTGCAAACAGAAAGGGAGTTAGTAGATCATTACTATCAGCCACAAAACGATGGTTTGGCACTGGAAAGGCCGGTAATACTACAGGCAACAGCACTGTCATGTACGTATTAAACAAAAGATAGCCACAGGCAGCACTTTACACAATACAAGCTAATAACTGCATTTATCTTTTTTAGATATACAACTGACTGTCCTGAATTACAATTACGTCGATTAGGCGACCTCTGGTTTATGTGTCGGCAATGGCAGCGTGCGTTTGATGCTTACCATACCGCGAAAAGAGAGTTTTACGCAGACAGCGCTTGGCTTTGCTATGCAGGTGCCCTTGAAATGGCGGCAATAAGTGCATTCATGGCAGGAGATTCTAATCGGAAAACTCATAGCTACATGGAAGAGAGCATTGTTACTTATCTGAATACCTGTAGGTTAGTAGTGTTCTTATTTTATTGTAAACTAGCTTCCGCCCGCGACTTCGTACGCGGATCCTGTTGCTTATGCCAGCTACAACGGGGTCGGCAAAATCGAAGATCTGAAACGTCTGATGTCGAATTCTAAGAGCCCAGGGACGGGAAAACAACGGAATGCGCGAGATGATTCGAGACGTTCAAAAATTACAATTTTGAATCATACCTTCGATGGCGGAATATGTGGTGTAGTCAATCATAGGAGTATACGTAAATGAACTCCGTTCCTTACCAACCCAAGGAAGGTCGCCATTACCTACGGCTATATCTTGAGACACATCCGATTCTTCAGATGATATCGACATTCTGTTCAGAGAATGTCGAAGTTGATCAGAATTCAAACGTTCGTTGCGCTCTTCTTCTGTCTCTTCATGCCGAACTCCAGCAATTCTTTTTCTCTCACTTTCTAACCGATTATGAATACGCTGAGAACTCAAGCGCAATTCTCTATCCGTGAACGTCTCCGACTCGCGAGACAATGTATGACGTTCACGATCGCGCATCATACTCTTCACTGGTCTCTAGAGACCTGGATGTAGATGCGTAAATACGCTGAGAACGCAGGCGTGCTTCGCGATCTGAAGAGGTTTCCACGGAGCGAGTTGCAGCCTGATGTTCTCGAACAGCATCAAGTCTCTCCTGACGCTCTTCGGTAGATTCTTGGGATCTTATGATCCTCAATCTTTTAGCTCCTTTGGAACATTGGGAAAGATTTGACCTCTTTCTAGGCATGGTTATAGTTTTATTGTAAAGAAGATACCTGATCAATTAAAATCTAAGTGACTGCTCCCCTGCGTCACCGGGTAGGCTACCGTGTCACGAAGATAAATGGAAAAGAAAATTAAACACCCAAATAACATAAGCCCGAAGGCATATTTATTCGATAAAAAAAAAAAAAAAAAAAATTTTGGCCAGTAGAGTCAAATTTTCAATGATATACCGTCGTCTTCAAAAATCAGTCCTGTTACCGTCTTCACCGCGTGGAGGTACTCCCAGCTTATGTTATTTTATAAGATACAGTGAAATTAGTGATAGCTTTGATTTTCACATCAGATGTTTCTGATCTTCGATTTTTATAAGTCAACAGGAAATGCCCATCAGACCGAACAACTTTTGCTAAAACGTCATTCCTATATGTGTCATGGTGTAGCTGGGCTCTTGGAGTTCCACATCAGGTGTTCCAGATCTTCAAATTTATTCTCTCAGCAGAAAATGCTCATCACGTGGAACAATTTTTGCTCTGATACCATTTTTGTATCTCTTATAGTTTAGCTGGTCTGTTGTGGTTCTGCATCAGGTGTTCAAGTTTCCAAGATAAATTATAGCCTATATGTTGCCCAGACTTAATACCTATACAACAAAATAAAAATCATTCAAATCCGTCCAGTAGTTCCGAAGATTAGCGTGTACAAACAAACAGACAAAGAGACAGAATTTTTTTTTTGGATTCGTGCTCTATTACTGTTCCTAAACCCCCCTCAATTATAATTTTTTTATTATATTCAATGTACAGACACAGTTTTGTTACAGTTTTATTATATGTATAGACTAGCTATTGCCCGCGACTCTTCCGCGTGAATGTAGGTTTTCACGGATGTAGACGACGTCGCGGATTTAAAAAGTAGCCTAAGGTGTTATGTAGATCTCAAGCTACCTTTGTGTCCTTAATTACAATCGGCTCAGTGATTTTGCCGTAATTAGGTAACAGACAGACGGACAGACAAAGTTACTTTCGCATTTATAATTTGACGTAGACGAGGATAATATTGTGATAACAACTACAAGTAAATATGTAGGATGAAATATATTATGTGCCATTGTCACCTATTTCTGAAACTATCTAAAGCATCTTTATTTATACATATGTTTAACAATTTTCAGGGATGTTACCATACATTCACACTGTATAGCTTTTAGGTAAAAAAAAAAAACGCTTTTTTTGGATATCCACCCCTAAGGTAGTATAGCAGGGGATGAAAGTTTATATGCGAAATCTGTCGTTTTTAATGCTACAAACATGAAAATTGGTACATATTTTGAATTTTCGGTCAGAAACGTTAAAAAACTGTATATTAGTTTTATCGAAAATTTCACCCCTACGGGGTTAATTAGGCGACAAAACATTGTGGGGAAATACGTTACTTTTAAAATTAAAAACAGTTGGCATTTAGCTTTATGGTTAAACATATGAATATACACACAGTTTTAGTGTTTTTCGAATATTCCCTAATAAGGTGAAAGGGGTGAAATGAAATATTGTTGTATGGAAAATCGAAACCGTTAAACTACAGATGTCGAAATTAACATTTTGTTTTCACTAAAGTATATATATTGAAGTAGAGAATAGGAACTTGGACTTTTGCACACGATTTCTTTTTGTGGTGTAGCTCTAGGATTTTTTGAAAATTCAACCCTGTGAGTATGAAAAGGGGGAGATAGACGAAAATCTTTTACTTGGGTTAATAAACTTGAAACTGGGCATGAATTACAACTCAGATAAATAATAAAGTTTGACATTATTAGTTTTTTTAATTACCCCTCAAAGAGGGCCTAGAGGGTAAGTAACAGAACAGAAAAAAAAACAATAGAAGTCGCAAGTAGGCGGGGCACGGGTACCCCGAGGTTTGTGCAGTTTCACAAAAGTCTGCTCCCGCGCACTTCCACGTATATCAGTTTTGTTGCAACCGTCACAGTGAAAATAACTTGAAAAAAAAAAATACAAATAATGTCCTTTTGTGCTGTTTTAGAATGTAAACACGATGACAGAACCAAAAATGTATTAAACGGTGGTATATCATACCGTCGGTAAGTCCTAATTTAATAATTTCGACTAAAATTTGAAAACAACATTTAATTGGGCAACTTTAAAAGAGTATGCAATAAATAACTATATCCTTATGGGGTTATGGTTTATTTTCATATAACGACTGACAGTATTGCCTTCTATCGTTCAATAATAAATTACCAATCACACTAAGGATTTCTTAGTGTTACGATATACGATAAACCTGTACATGTGTGAGTTTGGGGTACGCTGGTTTCGATACTAATGAAGCGCTATGCTATTTCTACTGTTTTTTCTGTTCTGTGGGGTAAATTGAGTTTGGAGGTAAATTACAAAATCTACGGGGACGAAGTTTGCCCGCAGCTAAGTGCTAATATATGGCATATAAATATACGCAGAAGAACGCCATTTTGTTAAAGCAAAATGATCACAAGTTGTATCAAATATTCTCACGCATCAAGACAAATATTCTACAAACTGCGCTAGGGGTTTCATTTTAGAATAAGGAATTTAATTTTATAAGTTGTTTACGTTAAGTTACTTATGTAAGTTCTTTTTGGTAAGGGTTCACAACCAGGAAGACAGCATTGCCTGCCGCGAAAGAGAGGCACAGTGCCCCTGTATTGACGAGTATATCAATATGTAACCCTGCATATACAGAAGGGGTCAGTAAAGGTACCATTATGTTGTAGGATGGTTCAGTATGCTGTAAGAGCCACTTTATTGTCCGTGCTTTGCTTAAGTGGCTCTGGTTTGCATGGTGAGGCAGCTAAACAACTGATCCGTATGACGTCAGAGGACAGCGACTTGCGTAGTGCTATGTTACTGGAACAAGCGGCGCTGTGTTTCTTATCCGGTCCCGCATCTAAAGGCATGTGTAGAAAATACGCATTCCACATGGTACTGGCCGGCCACAGATTCTCAAAAGCTGGCCAAAAAAAACATGCATACAGATGTTATGAACAGGCTTACCAGGTAAGATATTTTCTGTATTTGTATTTTGTGTGGATATGTGTAGAGCGAATTATATCATTATTATTTATGGAACGTCAATGAAATACGTGGGTCAACGACAGAATGGTTTATTACCTAAACTAAAACTAAGCTTCCCACCATCATGAAGATATACAGGATGTTTGGAAACTCGGTGCAAAACCGTAAAGCGGAGCTAGTATAGACTATTTATAATCATTTGAACCGGACTTGTGTTAGTCGAAATTTGACTTTTTTTTGTAAAATTTTTAAGATTTTTGATAACCAAACCCAAAATATTGCAGTTAGTTGCAAATAATGGCCAGTTTGAAAAATAGGTAATTTATTTTGATTTTAGTTTATTAAAGAGCCATGTAAACTATTTAAACCTTTTAAGGCATTTGTACCCCCATTCCTACCCGTGGGTGTCGAAGAAGGCGACAAAGGGATATACCAGAGAATGGGCAGCAGCGTCCTTCTGAGAACCAAAACACCTACTGCGATCGCCAACATGCATCGGCCAAGCACGGCGATTACGGCTGATCCCCTCCTTGAGGGAGATTTATGCCCAGCAGTGGCCGCCTAAAGGTTGACATGATGATGATGATGATGAAGGCATTTGTGATATGAAACAATAAAAAAGATTATTTATCTTTCAAACTAGTCGTTATTTGCAACTAACTGCAATATTTTGGGTTTTGTCATAAAAAGTCGTACACCAAAAAGCCAAGCCAAACACCCAGTATATAAATATACTAGCGGGCCTGGCAGACGTTGTCCTGCCCTTGTCCTACAACTCGACTGCAGCGCCACCTACCGGGTCCAATTGAATCTAAACCATACTCGAATCCACTGAAACATACACAAATAATTTCAACAAAATCGGTCCAGCCATTAGGAGGAGTTCACTTTCATACACACACAGAAGATTTTTATATATAAGACTAGCTTATGCCCGCGACTTCGTCCGCGTGAATGTCGGTTATCGCGGATGCAGACCAAGTCGCGGATTAAAAAGTAGCCTATGTCCTTCCCCAGGGTTGAAGTTATATTCATAACTTGGACGACACGGTTGGCGCAGTGGCTCGAGCGATCGACTGCTGCGCAGCGTGTTGCGGGTTCGATTCCCGCCCAGGGTTCCCGCCGGGGTGTGATTAGCACTTGTGTTTGCCTTGTGTCTGGGTGTTGTTTATCTATATATGTATGTATTTACAAAAAAAAAATGTATTTGTGTATGTATATCAGCTGTCTGACACCCATAGTACAGGGTCTCCCTAGTTTGGGGTCAGATGGCCGTGTGTGAAAATGTCCCCACATATTATATTATATTATATTCATACCAAATTTCATCAAAATCGGTTCAGCCGTTTCGTCGTGAAAGCGTAACAGACAGAGTTACTTTCACATTTATAATATTAGTATGGATTATGAGTTCCGACAGATTGTCACACTTTTCCTCACCAATTCAACAGCCTCATTTTACAAGGAAACTTACACAATTAATGTTAGAAATGAATTAAAGTTAACAAACTTAAATTAATTTCTCGGGGTCGATTGAACGCACGGTAATAATTCTAGAGCGAAAGCACCTAGGGATGTTGACGATCGCGACGGCTCGCGGCGCGGTTTGGTCAACGACCGTTCGGGTTGAACTTGCGGCGATTTAAGCGCTTTTGATGTCGTGACCTTAGTTTCACTGCCACCGCTAGATGCGTCCTCAAGCAGATCATCTTCGGCTCCAATATCGACGCTCGATTTGGCTGTCTTATTCGAATTCATCTCGTTGGTCTTCTACGCCACTCTACCCCTTTACTTCGTCTTTTTAATAACGGTGGCCTCGGACCACTCATCCCTGTGGTATAGTCACCAACTTGGTATAGTCGCGATCCATTACTGCGTCTCCCATCCGGAATTCCCTACCAGCACCTGGGGTGCGGACGACCTGTCGTTCTTGTTTGGTTCGTACTGCGGCCGCCACGTCTGGCTGCAGGACCTCCAGTCAGATGTGCAGGCGCCGCCCTAGGAGCGCCACTACCGGGGACACTCCTTTCTTCGCGTGATCACAGTTACGGTATTGCAAAATAATTTTGCTAAGACGTTTATTACGTCCTCGCCTTTGTATATCGCTATCTTAATTACCTTCTTTACAGGTTAACCGCGTTTTCAGCCGCACCATTACTTTGAGGTCGATAAGGAGCCCAAGTTGTATGTTTAATACAATAGGGTATTTTACTCTATACGAGAAAAAATCTGTAAATATGTTATTGAGACAGTTTAGGCATAAAGCAGTCGGAAAATATAAGTTTTAGTTCATAAAATAACAAAACAATTTTTTAAATTCAATTCAAAGTTTTCAGTATTTTTAATCTGTTATAAAACACCGTGAAATAGTAGCGGCCATGTTATTACGCCATACGGCTGTGTAAACAAAAAATTGTCAACTGTCAGTCAACCGATTGGCGTAATATAGGCTTTGTACTTTTATTATTTTCGTAACCAACGTAATTTTTTCATTATTACACCTATTACAAAATATACTTTTATTTATTTTTAAATGATATACAATTATCATATTTAATATGAGCTCACTTGATACTAAACGAACTGACGTCATTTACGCTGAGCAATATGGCGTCCAGTAAGAGGCGTTTTCGTCAAACTACGCGCGAAATTTGAAAATTTAAAATTTAGATGCATTTTTATGGCACTTATCGATTGAATAAAATTTTTGTGTTTTTTTTGGTGGCATATTAGCACTACAGAATTTCAATAAGACACTTTTCAAAAATGGGTGTAATACCCTATTGTTATTACAACATTCTTTAAAGTCCTGAAAAGAGAATAGTGGGTCATTGTCAGTCACGGTCTGTGACGGAAAAACGTGCAAATGTAACTCGAAAGCAATTTATTAGGGTCACATAAAAATACCTGAAAGTATTGCAAACTAAGAATGCTAGCTTAATTAAATAAATAATATTTAATAAACAGTCAAATGTTCCTTAAATTTTATCTGAACTTTGGCCTTTCCTAAAAACTTCTTTTATGAAATAGAAACCTATATAAATATACCACAAGATACCTAAATTTATATGACGCCATAATCACGTACGAGCGTTTGATGGAAATTATGACGGGTTGGCAGCTCTCAATATTTCTGTTTTCGTGATTTTGTCTAGTTTTTCAGTCTGACTACGTTGCTATAAATTGCAGGTGTATGCAAGCAGCGGTTGGCGGTTAGCAACAGACCATGTTCAGTTCGCGCTGGGCCGGCTGGCTGGCGCACTGCGGCTGCCGCGGGACGCGCTGCGCTGGCTCAGCGCGCCGCTCGCTCCCGCCGGCCACCAGCCGCCGCACCAGCAGGACGCTTTTCTGCGCGAGTACATGCTCGCACACCAGGTAAATACACGTAAAATAATTACCACATCAACGGTATTCGAAAAACCACTTGCAGTTTGTTAACTGCAATATTCAAAATCTTTCATGGCGTGGGCTGAGTAAAGAGTTAAGATAAACGTAAATAATCTATTGTGGCGTAGTTCCTCTCAAGAAGCAAAAATAAAAGTCCGCAATACTTTGGGATAGTGTTACTGTGTGAATGAATAATGCACTGTATGTTTACAGTGCATTATCCATTCACACAGTAACACTATTTGTGAACGAAAATCCGTCGTGTCTGCTACAGACAAGACAAATATGTGACAGGGGCATAAGGTACTACACTCACTTGGTTTCCTTTCTTGATTATCTACCCCACCCTGCCCTTTAGCAAAGCTCGTTTTCACGTCGTAACTTGCGCTGGCAATCATTTATTATTTTCCAGCGCCGACGCAGTACAAGTATGTATATGAAAATTTTAATTATTTTCTAAAAAAAAAACATTAAAAAATGCGCGGTCCTGGTGGTACTTAATATAATCCGGCTCATCACAAAAAAGGAGTACTAACTTTAGTCTTAACCTTTGAGCCAGTTATTGTATTTGAACTTTAATCCGATTTCGTGGTGCGGTTAAACGACGCGGGGTATCACGAGACCACGCGAGCCGCGCCATCCGTGTAGATGCGGCTTGGCTAAATCCGAACGGAAGCCAACACGGCGCGGCGGCACGTACGTGGGTCACATACAACTACGCGACTTGTGCTGTCGCTTGTCCGTTCTTTGTGACCTGGATCTCTTGGGTTCCATATAGCCGGTTCCTTTTCATACAGTTCAATGAAGAGTTGCACCATTTCATTAATCCACTCCATCTTGTAGAAACCCAACCTAAAAGCACAAAATGAGCGACTATCTCCGTCGCGCGCTCTGTGCCATCTGTTTAGACGGCGCGTATTAACACAAACCGAGCCGCGCAGGCCTTTGATCTGTGTCAAAAAATGAAAAAACCGACAAGCTATGAATCGTACGAATTGCCGAGTCTAGCCGAGCCTAGCTGTTTAAACGGCGGGTGGCGCGCTGAATCACGCGCCGAGCCTGACTCGGCTCGCGTGTTTACGCGTCGTTTAACCGCACCAATACACTGATAAGAAATAGGTACAGTACGATTCAATTAAGGTATACCAAACTGTAAAATTGTCAAATTGCAATATATGAGTCAGGTTGTCGCACTTACACGTATTAGTCCATATCTTGAAAACTACTTGTCCATTTTTGTTCCACTGTGTTCTGTTATTTATAAGTCTTCTTTTTTTCCTGTCCTTATCCCATGTTACTTGGGGTCGGCGCAACATGTTTTCTTCTTCCATTCCGTCCTGTCCAACGTCATGCTTTCACTGACTCCCTTTTCATTCATATCATTCTTCACACAATCCACCCATCTTTTCTTTGGCCTTCCTCTCCCTCTCCATCCATCCAAACTAATATTCATAGCTCTTTTGGTCACATGAGTTTCGTCTCTTCTCTTCACATGCCCATACCAAGACAAACGATTCCATTTCAACTTTTCTGTCACTGGCGCCACTTTCAAACTTCCTCTAATATATTCATTTCTCACCTTATCCATTCTGGTAACTCCACACACATCCATCTCAACATTCTCATCTCCGCTACGTGCAATCTTTTTTCATCCATCTTCTTCACGGCCCAACATTCCGATCCATACAGTACGACAGGTCTTATCACGGACTTGTAGATTTTCCCCTTTAACTTGAGGGGCATCCGTGGGTCACAAGTTGTTCCAGTGACTTGTCGCCATTTCATCCATCCTGCGTTGATCCGGTGCGTTACGTCTCGGTCTACATCGCCATCCCCTTGAACCAGCGACCCGAGGTACCGAAAGTCGGAGCAGGTCGGTATGGGCGTTCCGTCATATACATATAATCATAGTTGTTGCACTCCAGCACATCACCTTTGTTTTTAAAGATGGGCACCAGTGAACTGTTGCACCATTCATCAGGTATGGCTTCTTCCATCAACAACTTATTGAAGAATAAAGCTAACCACATCCATCCATCAACCCTCAATAACTTCCACACTTGGCCTGCTGGACTATCCAGTGCCTCATATAATTTTTCATGGGCTTTTGCTCTCGCTGTGGCCACAGCTTTCTTGCCTTTTTTCTTTAATACATCATACTCTTTCTTCTTTTCAGCTTTCAAACTAACATTCTACTCTTCATCCCTCTGCCATTCCTTGAAACTCCCCTTTTTTTCTTTCAATACATCTTGAATTTCTTTCGACCACCACCACGTATTTCTATCTATCGGGCCCCTTCCCTTCGTCTCTCCCAAAATATCTTTCGCTGCACACCGAATACATTCAGCCATTTCATTCCAGCTTTCATTCACACTCCGATCATTCATGTCTCCCATCTCTATCATTTTATCACCCGTTCTCTGAATTTCTTCGCACAATCCATCTACTCTAACATATGCCATCTAATTTTGGGGGGGGGGGGGACGCTCTTTGTGCTTCAGACATTGTATCTTTAAAACTGCCACCATAACCAGGAGTCTGTGCTGTGGGATTAAATCTTCTCCTGGTAACACTTTGCAATCTCGGACGTACTTTATGTTACGGCGTCTGACGAGGAAGTAATCGATTTGCGTCTTGTGGTTGCCACTTTTATAAGTAATTAGGGGGAACCGATCACTTTTCCGAACTATTTTTGTCCGAATTTCATTTTACCGAAAACTATTGACCGACGTCTTTTTTGCTTATGCATTATTTGACATATTTTTAAATCATCGAAGTATCATGTGTCATACGTATTATTTTACCGAACTATGTTTCTCCGATTTACAAAATAACTTTTTCCTATTGGCCGAAGTCTTTTTTGAACTATTTTCATTTACCAAATGATTTATTTGCCATATTTTCACCCCGTCAAAACAACATTTCGGAATATTATTTGATCTCAAATATATAGCCGGTTACTTGGTAGCATTTTCAACTTTAAATGAAAATAGTGTCATAAAAAGTCAATACGTTACAAAATTTAGTGACAGAAACGAATCGCTGCAAATCTGACTTCACGCAGTCTTGTCTGCCCTACCCCTAGAGTGTAATTTAAGAACGCGCAGGCGCGTAGGGGTGGGGCGGCCCGCGAGCTGAGGAGCAGGCGGTTTGAAGGCTCGCCACCGCGGCTGAGGCTGGCCGGCGGAGCCATGTGCAAAATCCTCCCAAAACTTTTCTTTCACTCTCTCATCACATCATACTTGGGGTGCATACACAAAAAAAAGTCCGCAATAGCAAATAGCATATCTCACTGTAAAATTACCTCACAGTAACCTTATGATTTTCAAATTCTGTCTAATAGAATGCTTTGTTTTGCGAACGTATTTTTATCTACGTAGTATTCATTCTTATCTAAATACTTTTGATAGTCACCTTGAGTATTTAATTTAGGTGCATTTTAGGAAATATCACAGAATTAAAATAACTCGCGCAGCAAAATAATGCGTGGAACGCGACGTGTCACAAGGACAGTCGAGCATTCCCATCCCGAACAAAAAGTTGATTATAATGTCATAGCAATAACCAAGAAAACATTATCTTTTTGTACGTCTTAATCCTTTTTTATTCCAGCAAGTCTCGTTGCTCCGCTCGTCTCTGCCTCGGTGATATGTAGCTAATGTAGCCCTATAAGGGCCTGTTTTGCAATTTCTGGAAAGCTACTGTGCCTATGCATCCGCCAAGTTTAACATTAGTTCATTTGGAGGTGGTGACGGTTGACCCTAAAGCTTATGAAAATGTTGTGCAAGATGGGTTCCTCATCTTCAAAATAAACTTTTCTTCATAACGTGTTTATCTGGCGAGTATATCGACAGCAATGGGTGGAGGGGAGCGAGGAGCCTCGCGAGCAGCTGGAGGTGCTACCACTACCACTGGTAGTTGAGCGGGACACAAGCGTGCTATGCGTGGGCCCGGCGCCACTGGGCTCCCCGCGCCGCCACGCCGCCACCTCTCTGTCTCTAGCGGCCGACGCGGCGTCGGGGGGCGGTGCGGGGGGAGCGTGGCGCACCCTCGAGGAGATGTTACTACAAGTGGTCCAGGGCGCGGTGCCCATGATATTCAAGCCCACAGTCGACCTTTACACCGACGCCACTGACTGCGAACCGCTCGTGCCGCAAGGAGGTCTGTATTTGTCGAGTTTATGGGGAAACATGCATTGTACACATAAATTTATTGAATTTTAATGAGCATTTAAAATGCTCTGATTTAAATCCGATTAAATCAGTTCAATTTTGACACAACATACTTGACGTCTATCATGACGAAATGTACCTATTGTGAAAAGCAATTCATATGCAGATCAAAAAATAATATACTTAATGTTGTTTATTTTTAATTCCGCACAAACAAAAGCATTTTATTCTTGTGGAGCTGGATCGTGATATGGTGATATCGTGGTATGTTCGTTTATTTTCAGAACCAATTCAAATCTCTGTCACTTTATGGAACCCCTTGAAAATATCACTAGTTTTGAAAGATGTGGAACTATTATGGCGATTTGTACTGGCCACTGAAGATGATACGGTCGGTGACGAACATGTGCTGAGCAATGAGCAGGCGTTGTCTGCAGGACAAGCGCTGGAAACCAACATCATATCTAATCAAAAAATTAAATCCGTTGTTCTGGAAGGCGATTGCAAAAAAGTGGTAATCCTCACCTTGACGCCCTTAAGGGTTGGTCGACTTAACATTCATGGGTTGGCGTACAAGTGAGTATTTCTGTATGTATGTTAATATTAGGTAACTAGCTTCTGCCCGCGACTTCGTACGCGGATCCTGTTGCTTATGCCAGCGACAACGGGGTCGGCAAAATCGAAGATCTGAAACATCTAATGTGAAAATCAAAGCTATCACTAATTTCACTGTATCTTATAAAATAACATAAGCTGGGAGTACCTCCACGCGGTGAAGGCGGTAACAGTTTAGGACTGATTTTTGATGACGATGGTATATCATTGAAAATTTGACTCTACTGGCCAAAATTCCCATTTATTTTTTTATTTTATCGTATAAATATGCCTTCGCGCTTATGTTATTTGGGTGTTTAATTTCCTTTACACGGTAGCCTACCCGGTAACGCAGGGGAGCAGTCACTTAGATTTTAATTGATCAGGTATCTCTTCACAATAAAACTATAACCATGCCTAGAAAGAGGTCAAATCTTTCCCGACAACAGGAAATGCCCATCAGACCGAACAACTTTTGCTAAGACGTCATTCCTATATGTGTCATGGTGTAGCTGGGCTCTTGGAGTTCCACATCAGGTGTTCCAAATCTTCAAATTTATTCTCTCAGCAGATAATGCTCATCACGTGGAGCAATTTTTGCTATGGTACCATTTTTGTATCTCTTATAGTTTAGCTGGTCTATTGCGGTTCTGCATCAGGTGTTCAAGTTTCCAAGATAAATTATAGCCTATATGTTGGCCAGACTTAATACCTATACAACAAAAGAAAAATCATTCAAATCCGTCCAGCAGTTCCGAAGATTAGCGTGTACAAACAAACAGACAAACAGACATAATTTTTTTTTTTGATTCGTGCTCTATTACTGTTTCTAAACCCCCCTCAATAATTATTTTTTTTAAATATTCAATGTACAGACAGTTTTTTTACTGTTTTATTATATGTATAGATTACAACTCATTACATATTTCTCTAAGTATTTAGTGTTGTATGTGTGGTATGAAGATCTGTCTGTCTAAAGATCGAGTTTAAAGAAAAAAATAACTACATATCATTCTTTATTGTTTTTGACAAGATTATGAATACTGACTTTCAACTTCAAGACTTTCAAGACAATCGGATCGGGCGTTAAAAGAGGTCCATACAAACAAACTATTGGGGCAGTTTGAAAAACTTAATGTAAAATTTTGTTATCTATACTAAGATTATAAAGAGGTAAAAGTTGGTATGTAGGGGGTAATCTTCGAAACTGCTTGTTTATTTATATTTAGATACTCTTGCCAATTTTCAAGTTAACTAACACTGCTTATTGTGCAGTTTGTCTACAAATTCTAGTGCCCAAAAACTTAAGGGTGTTACCAGACCAATCGATCGATCGTCGATCGATCGTCGATCGACGGCATCGATCGATGGTAGAATGGATTAGTCGACGTCGATCGAGCTTGATTAGCCGCGCCGCTCGCCGTCCGCTGCGCATTATCACCTGCTGCCCGCCCGCGCCCCGCGCGCGTTGGCGTCTCCGTAATAATAGTACGAGCAACATCGTACTGGCCAACAATAACGCGTCCTCTTGTGAATACATTTCGAAAGAAACTGATGGAATATAGCCGGGGTTAATCGATCGACGTCGACTGGCAATCGATCGATTTGTTAATCGACCGGTATCCGTCGATCAGCCAAAGCTACCACACCAATCGATCAACGTCGATCGATGTCGACTGATGGCATCGATCGCTGGCCGATCGATTGGTGTAGTAACACCCTTAGATTCTATCTTTAGTGGTTTGGGGTGTGCAAGAGTTACGTATGGACATGCTCTACACATTAATGGCTTGTTTGACTGTACATTGCTCCCTTCCTGAAATACTGTTTTGATGTTATAGGCTTATCAATACCGGTGAAGGAGGCACTGAAAACGTAAATAATGTAGTAATATCAGGGAAAGTGAACCTTACTCAAAGTGGCAAAAGCCTCGATAAACGACTGCAAATTACTGTTATTCCAGAAGCACCTTGTTTACAAGTAAGTAATTAATTTCGATCTCTAAAGACAACATCCACACCGAATGCCTTGCATAGCTCTAAACTCCTAACAAATTTTAAGGTCGTTAATATTTCAATGTGTTCAATGTTCAAATTAAAAATATTACAGATGACATTTTCGGAAACCAGTCCGGATATCATAAGCGGTGAAATGAGAACTGTCGACGTTGAATTCACGAACGTAGGACCCGTCGATATGAACAACCTGTTTGTTGCTGTCTCTCATCCCGATTGCGTCAATCTTATCACCAGCGACGAAGATAATGATTTTAAAGCTTTGTATGACGAGAAGTATCGTAAACCACCGGCTTACTCAGGTAATGATATGTTGAATCTTGATATCTTGAACTGGTATAGAAGTTTCATTACTAGTCAAATATTTTTCCATATCGCATATAATGAAGACCATGGTCTCACATTAAGCTGCCTTTATAAAGCATTATGTTGAGTCCACGGACTATGACAGTGAAGAAAGAGAGAGTGCGTCTGTGTTAGTGCGCACACTTGTGCACTGTCTAGTCTTCATTGAGATTGGTCACAGTCACCAAAATTCGGTAGAGATAATTGTAAACTTTTTGTCAAAGTAAAAAGTTTGACTTGTAAAACATGGAAGTAGGCAGAGAAGTAGGACTTTTGAACTCCTCGAAATGCTGTAAGGTACTGTATTCTACCGAAATCAAACTCCGGTAAAATTTACAAGCATGCAACCGTCCCAGGCGGACGGTCCAAAGTCCTTATTCGAATTTATGTTTTTTTTTCATACAACCTATTAACTACTAAAATAAATTTGGACATGGGCCAGAGTCCCTACGGATAGGTTGCAAATAGAGTTATAAGTATGCATCAGCGGTATTTTAGTTACATAATAATAGTAAAAAAATTAAACACTCCAGAGCATCGAGTATGTGAAAGTAAGAATATACTATATATAGTTGTACTAGCTCACCCGACAGACGTTGTCCTGTCCTTATCTACCTACTTACCTGCCTATTTACCTACACCTACCCTACACCTACCCTATCTTTCAAGTTGGATCAAACTGCACACGTTGTACAAATTTCATTAAAATCGCTTCAGTAGTTTAGGAGTCCATCGCGGACAAACATCGTGACAGGAGATTTATATATATTAGATAGTAGTAGTAGTTGTTTAAATAGTTTTCATAGCTACTGTTAATTTAATTTTCCAGTATAAGCTGATCTCGCCTTGTATAGAATTTCTTTACAATGCGAGGTCAGTTTAAACTGGAAATGTATAGCTTGATGTGTAGCCGTGTGTACATGAAATATTATTGCCAAGCTTATAAAGTTTTAGGAGGAGCTATTTGGAGCTATTTGATAGGTGCGAGAGAGAAAGTAGAGCGTCCGAGGTCCGTGTCCGTGACCTCGCATTGTAAAGAAATTCTATACAAGGCGAGATCAGCTTATACTGGAAAATTAAATTAAAAGTAGCTATGAAAACTTTTCAATAGGCAAGTTATCATAGGCATGTTTGTTAATAAATTATATTTTTTAGCGCGTAGTATAGTTAGTAGCCGGTCGCCACAAGCTCGAACTCCTAAGCCCTGCCAACCGAGTCGTCGCTCGGTGTGTCTCAGCGCGCGAGTTGGCGCCGCGCTACCCTAGTGCGCGGCACCATCTACCAGTCAGTATGCCGCGAATCACCGATAGACGTACGCGTGCGCGCTCCGGCCAAGAGATGACTCAGTCATCACTTTTAGTTTTATCCCGTTAAACCATTAACTTAAGTTTTCTCTACAAACATTGTTTACCCCTGTTATATTTACTCACGATTAAAAAATACAATAGACCGATATTACCTAACTTGAATTACTCTTTACCCTATAATTTGATAAAAAATATGTCTCATCAAGTTATCTGATGGGCGAAGGTCGATCTTCCACGTCTCCTCTACTATTAGTATAGATTGATTATTGTGTGTGACTAGACGAGCGCGCAGTCCGTGCGGGCCGCTGGCGCGCGGCGGCGGCGCGCCACGTGCGCGGCGTGAGCGCGACGCTAGCGCGCGGGGCCAGCGTGCGCGCGCGCCTGCAGCTGCGCCCGCGCGCGCCCCGCGAGCTGCTGCTGCTCGCGTACTACCACACCGGCCTGCGAGCGCGCCCCTATCGCCTACTAAGACACGTTTTTCGCTTCAAAGTCGCTGTGAGTTTGACTACCCCACAGATATAGATAGACCTATACCCTGTTCACAATAAGATTAGACATAAACACAAACCTTTTTTACAGTTCCTTCCACCGATGTTGACTTCTATTCCGTAGGCTTAAGGATGACAATAGAGGCAAAAAAGTGGTTACAATAACAACTGTTTACTGCAGTTGCCATTTGTCATGCTACCAACGCAATATGAGTCAAAATCGGAAACATTTCCTTAATTAATTTAAAAAACAATTATTTTTAATCTAATACCCTCAGTAATACCTGGTAATACCAAATTTAGGAAAAACAAAACATTCGTATTACGTTGTGACGTCCAAAAAATGGCACGCTTGGTTTTTATACAGATCGTGATACTTGCGTTATCTAGGTCTATCTATATCTGTGGACTACCCTCTAAAGCAGGGTTTCTTAAACCCCACCAGGGGTCCACGGACCCCTTAAGGGGCCGTAGTATATGTATTAGGGGTCCGCAGTAGGTTAACTCACAACATATATTTATTAGGAAATTGTGTAATAAACACAGCATTTCTTGGCCAAAGCACGAACACGAAATAAGGCTTGTTTTCTTTTCCTGAAATATTCTTTGACAGAGGTCCGTGGAATTGTTTAAATTGTGATAGTGGTCCGTGACTACAAAAAGTTTAAGAAACCCTGCTCTAAAGGTTCTCCCCCCACAGGTGTGTTATTATCGACCGATAATATCGGTTGCGTTATTGCTATATTTGTTTTCAGTACATTTTGTACTAGGACGGCTACGAAGTTACACACTGCAGCGATAACAACGACGCAATAGAATTAGGAGAAATCGGGACGCATGATCGAAAAAACGCATCCGGTATTATCGACCGATAAAAACGCGCCTGTGGGGGAGCGCCTTAAAGCTTCGGTCACACACAGCGAATAGTCGCTGCGAGTGCATTCGCCGCGTATGCATAACTTTTCCTTTTATTGTAGTCGGTTAATGACTGTAAATATAAACTTTTCTATTTCACAATCAGAATTTTTGATTCTAGGAGGCTGTAGAATTGGCAGTAACTCCACGTCGAAGTCTCCGGCGTATCGATGGAGAAGTCGTCGAAAACATGAGTCTAGAGGTTGAAGTTAAAAATATTTTCGGTGAAAAAGGCGAGGATGTGAACGTGGAAGTGTTGGAGACGTCACTGTTGAGTCGACAGTGGAGTTTGACCGGACTCGTGGCGGCACGCGGGGCGGCAGACCCACTTAGCTCGCGCGAGAAGCTTCATTTCGTGCTACGGGCGAGACGAATCCTTACAGAGCTTCCGGAAGGAAAAGTTGAATATACTCGTGTCAAAATCAACGAGAACCACCCAGACGCTCTTGCTGATATTAATGTACCTCCCTATTCTAAATTCGTAGTGGATGGCCAACATTCTTTCATTGACGCCCCCGATGCAGTCATGGCCCCGGAAATATCTAATAGAAGAATGGGCCTAATACAGTCCATGTTTGTCCTTCGTTGGAAAGTGAATGAAAAAACCAAAGGAAAGAGTGCAGTCGGACAGCATTGTTTATGGTTGGATTGTTTTACAAAAGCTATATCCCGAGAAAAGGACTATGTTCCTGGAGAAGTGGCTCCCATACAACTAGATGAATTTGAAAGCAAGTTAGATTTACGTGACTCCAACACCAAAACAAAAAAAGACAATGTTGTGATATTTAGATTGGATCACTCCAATCACATTAACCATAATTTTAAGGAAATGAAACTGTGCTTGGTTCCGATTACTTTTAATATTGTCAACTGTTATGGAGTTCCTGTAAAGGTGTTTATAGATATGTCAAAGCAGAAAAACAGGTACGTACAGTACTATAATCGTGACAATTTGTGAAGTCGGGTTTGACAGCTATCAAAATACTTTGTGTAGTGAGGGGAAAAAATCGGTGCATTAAAAACCGGTTCTTAAGACATATCGATTTGTAATAATGTGACTTTGTAAGGGACAATCGTGTTTAGATTGCTTAAAACTCATTTTTCAGGAATATAGTTTTAATATATAACAGTAATAACATACATTTCAACGAAATTAAAATTTTGGGCGAGATTCAAAGCTAAAACCAAGACATAAACTAAAACTCGACATACTGATTTCTTCCGGAAAGTTTATATGTAATAATACATTGTATATTATGCTCCAGTGGCGTACCTAATGGCAAGATTTGCCCTAAGCACGCCACTAATACGTACCAGTGCGAAGCCTGGGCGCTAGTCAAGAATAAAATTAATAATATATAAGTGTAGGTCAGGTAAATAAACGAATTCACTAAGTTTTTAACATCTTTATTCTCTCCATTCATCTTTGATCCAGAAGAAATATCGCTTGAACTGTCTTCGTTGATTATTCTTATAAGAAACACATTTTCAAATAAACCATCAAAATGTACGTCTCTTTTAAAGTCTTCCGTTATAGTTTTCTTTATTCTTTCTACTACATTAATCCAATCATGTTTATTAAGCAAGAATTTTCTCACAAGATAACAAAATCGCGTAATCAAAATCCGAAATTAGCAAGTTAATGTCAACAAATATAACAGAAACAGCCCAAAATAAATAATCTTTCTAACAAAATCATTTCGTATAATATCAAAATATTCATATTAAATATTAAAATAAAGCTAAACATATATATCATCAGATTTAGTTTTTATATGTTTCAATAATTAATAATACGCTAATATTACAACTCTTTTTTTAATGTAATGTTTGTAAAAGTATCGATTTTATTCGGTCAAATAACGGCTTTTAACGGTCACAACACTACGGCATCCAACCCAGAGACATAACATTATAATAACGTGCTGTCGGAATATTAATCAACGACTAATTCGTGGTTTTGAGTGCAGTTTTTCGAATATTCTCGTCTCGATCAGTAACACCCCATCGTATAAAGTTAAACTTGAAACTTACGAATGATATTCGTTGTTTTAAAGAATGGGTACCATAACAATTAATTAAAATTATGAATTTGATCATTTTTCTTACGTAGACGTTTATACAAAGTTATCGCGGTATGTAAAATGAGAAACGTCAAATCGGACTTCTTGATTGTCACGAGATTTTTTTTTTCTAATCTTTTGCTTATGGTCCATACTGACAGGGCATGACTAGTAGATACTTAATGCCTGTGAGCAACTGAGCACTATTTAAGTTATGATAATATATCGTTGTTGTTTCAGAGACTCCTCGGGAGAACTTGGTTGGGCCGGTACGCTCAGTTACGGATCCGACGTGGAAGCTAAAGAGCTGGGCGTTAGTGTTAATCTAGACAAGTTTGAATCCAAACGGGTACAAGTGCGCGGCGTTTGTGCTGCACCCGGAACTTATCTCGTTGGCTCGGCATTCTCAGTCTCCACAACCGGGGAAAATGTTAATCTTAATGTTTCAAATGTTTCCAACAACACATCATTACTGGTAGTTGAACAAGTCGCATAGTCATTTATAATAATATCTTCTCTATTTCATTAGGTGCTAGTGCTTCTTATGGCATAATTTACAATAAAATACAAAGATTTCGCCAAACTGACCAATAGAATATGACCATTTATTGTCCGGTTGCTTCTACCTGGTAACATATAAAAGGTTACTGTGACTTCATCTTGCTATATATAATAAACTAGCGACCCGACCCGGCTTCGCCTGGGCCTATAGCTTTCCTCGATACATGGACTATCCAACACAAAAAGATTTTTTCAATTTGAACCAGTAGATCCTGAGATTAGCGCGTTCCACCAAACAAACAAACTCTTCAGCTTTATAATATTAAGTATTATAATAAATAATAATAAATTTTAACCCCCTTATAAAACGTATAGTAAATTGTCTGTTATGCCATACTTGGGAATGTAATCCCGCAAGATATTTCAATCCAGGAATTTGCGGGATTTAACATTCTAAAACCCGCAGGATTGCGGATCCCGTATGGTGCTGTAAGACTGCGATTAAAACCACCGTTAGAGGGTTTCATTACTATAATTTTAACTGAATAAAAACGAATTATCAAATTATTTATTAATGTTTTATATTGCCACTAAACTGTGTGTGTCAGAATGGCTGGTTGCCTGTAGCTTTGGTCTATGAGAGTTGATTAGAAAATTGCTACATAATTGCTTATATTTGCTACATTTAATAAATAATTGCTACATACTATATATATTTAGAAATAACATTTTTTTTTGTACAGCCATCCTGACGTTTGGTTGGCTGGTCGCCTCCTAGTTTAAAGCCAAGCATGCAGAGTTTCCCGAAATGTATTGCGCCAATAATTGCTACATATTTGCTTCATTTATCTAATTTAGTTGTATCTTCAAACATATGTTAAATAAAGGATGTAGCAATTATTTTAATTATCCCAAGGAAAAGTGCCTGATAAAACAATAAAAAGCAAATAGTTGCAGTGTGTCTTCAGTCAACGGTATTGCTACTTTAGGAGGCTATTATTGCTACTTTATGTTATAAGTAGGTAAGTGGAAGTGGTGGCAAGTGGAAGCACATTAAAAGGATATCTATTATATAAAAATAAGTCGGGTTTTCCTTCCTGACGCTATAACTCCAGAACACACGAACCGATTTCCACGGTTTTGCATTCGTTGGAAAGGTCTCGGGCACCGTGAGGTTTATAGCAAAGAAAAAAAAATCCCTAGGGTAGGTGTAGGGTAGGGGTAGGGAAACTCAGCATGCTTGGCTTTAAACTAGGAGGCGACCAGCCAACCAAACGTCAGTATGGCTGTACAAAAAAAAAATGTTATTTCTAAATATACAACATGTAACGTAATTAACGCACACCCTCAAACACCCCAATTAGAATATTATGTTATAATCATAATACGTACACTGAATTTTTAATTAAACATGGATATGCATTGTTATTTATGAAATTAGTTATACCAATTATTGGAGAACTTTATGGTCATACTACTACGCACGCAACGCACACAGTCGCACTTCCACTATTTCATTCATAAAAGCAAGATCGTACGCGATACGGCCGATGATGACGTAGCGCGGCACAGCTGAGTGTCCTGCGGTGGGTCAAAGGACGTCGAACGAATAGCCTGTCGGCTTCTGCAAAGGCAGGCAATTTAAACAGAAAAAATGAATCGTGTCATCTATCGAATAGAGTTCATTATTGGTTGGAAGGCGTCTTTTCTATGAAAATATTGAAGCGAATTAAAACCTTATTTTTTACACATTAACCGTGAAAGTCGGTTGCACATAGTTCGTATTGTTCGTCGTCAGCCCATACGTTTCTCAGAATAATTTTATCAAACTGCGTGCCTACCTAAATTGGTAAAATTTCTTATTTTCACCGTTTACGAGTAAGAAATAAAGTCCAAATTCGCTTTTCATATTTTTATTCTTATTTGTGTACAGTCGGTGATAGCTGTTAACTGACCCACTAAAAGTTAGACGAATTTTAACCTTATGCAATTAGCAGTAGATAAGTGTTATTCGATACGTACGAACTAGAACGACTTGTTCAAGGTATGCATATATTAAAGAATATAGTTATGCCAATTTAATCTTTAACACGTAACGTTAAGGTAGATAATTATAGTGACTACTGTTTTGTCACATGATGGAGTTGTTAATTTTAACAATTTTAATTAAGTCTGTTTGGTCTAGTGGTTGAACCAGTGGAAACAAGTGAGTCAACATGGTTGCGAGTTCAATACTAACATTTTACTTTTTGTAGTTTTCAATATTCATTTATGTTTTTTGAATTGAAAATACTATTTCTATTAGATTAAGAAAAGTAGATTTATATTAATAATATATAAATACAAATAACCACAAAAAATTAAAACAATTATGATAATGATAAAGATTTTATTCAAAATAAATAAAAAATAATTACTTACAACATTATAAAAGAAGTAAGAATACTAAACTGTTCTTCGTTTCAATAGTGCCCATAAAATACCCATTTTTATTATTTTTTAAGTAGGTAAGTAATCTGTTACATGCTTTACAAAGTGTTGAATGTAGTGAATCAACATGTTATATTATGTTTAGAAATATACCTATAATATTTCTATTTTATAACAATAACATCACCACATTAACTTACTGTCATACATACCTGCCTACTTATAAAATATTAGTCAAAACAGCACTAAATACTTTGATGTATTACATACTTTTTAGATTTTTTAAAAGTATTTTTAGTTTTAAATATGATCGTTATAAGAACCTGCATCATTTTATGACTAACACTTCCTTAGGAATTATGATAACAACATTATTTAACACACACACTGACGTAAGTATTGTTGACTGCAGGCGGTGATGCTGTCTTAATAGCGAAGTGGAGCACCATCTTTCTCTATAATTTGTTGCAAGCGGCTTCGCATACTGCACACCATGTTCTAGCAAGCATCACTTCCTCTCATGAGTTCCCACGTTGAAGTCACAAGTTGCGCCAAATTTTCATTTGTCCTGACTTCTGATGAATCTCAGTTTAAAATCATTTGACCCCACAAGTTTTCTATTGGATTCAGATCAGGACTTTTAGATGACCAACTTATTGTTATGACACCTTCTTGACTGGTTAGCCAATTTTGCACCGCAGCATCTCTGCACGAAGTAAATATCCGTGTTTGGCTAAGCAACACGCACAGTCGGCAACATTACATCACGTAACATTTCCAAATATTAGCGACTATTAAATCGGCCTCCAATTTCCACAAGTTCTTAGTCATTGGTCCTGGAGGATCCTTTTGAACATTTCCTGTTTCTTTAAAACGCCTTAACCACAATCTCACAGTATTTTCTGAAACAAAGAAATTAAACGGCGTCACTTTACGTTTAAGTACTTATATAAAAAAAAATGTTTGTTTACGTCACGGCACAAGGAATAGCTAGATATAAAAACGTGGTTTAAAATTAGAAAAATACACTTAATGCTATATTAAGTCTCCTTGCAATCTCTCTGATGCCAATATTCTCCTCGTGCAAATAGATTATTTTGTATTTATAATCACTTAATTGAGACATGTTAATAAAGCTACAAAGATTATATTTAATAATTTTAAAAAGGCGTGGGCTATTCGCAATTTAGAAAGGCAACACAGAAAATGTTCGCCTGTAGTCATTGCAATTGTGCGTAGACTAGCTTTAGTTATAGTCACGATATTTTTTTATTTTCCTACCCATATTAGTAAGATTTGAATACCAGTTTTACAATGAATACGCATTTGTCTTTCAACTACCCACTTGTTACAAGTTAGGTTAAAATGATAATTATTTTACAATACTGTGATAAACTTTAAGTCTTACCGCATAAAAATCAAAATTGCATAACTAGTAGTTATAAATATCCTAATCCTAACGTTTTAAAGATCAGTTTTGCGTGTCTGTTTTATTATTGTATTTGTTTATCGAGTAGCGCTAGTCAGATGAACTCATACAAATTGAATAACCCTTATTGTTACAGACAGAGGGTTTAAACTCGTTTGTTTTTAGGGTGGGTCAGATAATAGCTATCACCCACTGTACCTAATTCTTTTTTTGAGTAATGTGTTTTTATTTGTGTTTATGTACCTATTTTAAAGGCGGCGTAGGCAAACGCAGCGGCGTTTCGTGAACTCTGTGAACTAGGTACCTACCTACGGCGATATGTTTAGTATGACCCAAGTTTATCCGTTTAAATAATGGCGGTACATCAAAATGGCAAGCAAGAATTCTAATCTAATAATTCTTTTTTTATAACATTAACCATAGGAACTAGCTATAGCGAGGATAGCTAATATTGAGGAACCTCCTTGTTCTTAGGTACTTTCTACGTAATGAACGTAACTCCACCTTTCACTGAATTGTGTGTAGGTAGGTTGTGGTTGTGGGTTGCATCCACGCGCCGATATTACCTACATCCTACATAGGTACCCACACGAGTTTAAATTTAATTCGTTATTCAAGCCATAGGGTAGGTAGATAGTTACTGTACTTCTCTGTTTTTTTTTGTATTGAAAGTTTGGTAATCATATCGCACCCTTAAAACATAAGTGGCACTATACAAAAAATGCTATTTTTTAGTTAAGTATACTGTCAAAATGCGTAAAACGAAACGCGCCTAATGCAAAGACTCCTGTAGCTCTAATGCGCTTAATTTTCGCTAGATTGCGCTAGTGTCACTTATGAATTTGTAACAACTTGTGCGGTCGGTAATTCATAAACCGGCACTACGCCAGTTCGCGACAAACCACCGGAGGGAACCCTTGTCGAGGTGAGTTAAAAACTGGCACATTGTGTAAAGTGCCACTTATTAAATAAATTTGCTTTCGAATATTTACAGTGAGTAAGTGCATAGGTGGCACTTTGAGTATAATGCCAGTTATTTAATAACTTTAATTAGGATTTTGTTTTTATACGAATTCAATAACGGTCATTTTCTGTAAAGGGCCATTTAATCGATAAATTCGCTTTCAAATATTTCAGTAATTATAAAAAATATTGTATCAAAATCATGTAGGTACATACTTTAAATGTTGTAAAAACTGGATTATGTAAAAACCAGTAAGTCTTAGCAATTCAGTCTTTAATCTCCAAGTTCTAGAACCGAGAAAAATATTAATAAAGTAACTTAAAAACATTTTCGCACAATAATTCGTAAAATAGATCACAAAAAAAGTATCAAAATTTCTTCTTCTTACAAATAATTAATTAACTATATTAAATTTTTAAAAGTGGATACTACCCACCTAGTTCAAAACTCTGTCAAAGTAGGAACTGTAAAAGTTGGGTATCAAACCAGCATTTAGAAGGCTTTTCACGTCATTCTTCTTTCTTTCGGATAAATCTAACTTTTGGTTATACAGCTGTTGCAATTCTCGAGTCCTCTGGTTCCTTACACTGACTCTTTTAGATCCCAGGTCAAGTTCTTTGAAATCATCAAAGTAGGATGTTTTGTAAAAAATTTTTACCTTATCATCTTCAACTTTCACCACTTTGATGACTTTTATATCAGATAACTTTACAACTTCACTTTCAACAGTTTTTGGCAGAGTTTTGAACTAGGTGGGTAGTATCCACCTTTTAAAAATATAGTTAATTAATTATTTGTAAGAAGAAGAGATTTTGATACTTTTTTTGTGATCCATTTTACGAATTATTGTGCGAAAATGTTTTTAAGTTACTTTATTATTTATTTATTTATTTATTAAAACTTTATGCACAAAATTTAAATAAATATTGTACAAAGGCGGACTTAATGCCTTGGGCATTTAATTATTATTATTTTATTGGGCATTTGGGTATTTTATTATTAATATTTTTCTCGGTTCTAGAACTTGGAGATTAAAGACTGAATTGCTAAGACTTACTGGTTTTTACATAATCCAGTTTTTACAACATTTAAAGTATGTACCTACATGATTTTGATACAATATTTTTTATAATTACTTACGGTTTTTTGTGAAAAACAATATTTTTAAGTTAGGTATTGTAAGTTAAATAATATTTTTGCTGACTTTTGTGATTATTAAGCCTTTAATATGCTGATTTGTACGTAACTTTTATAGTTCCTACTTTGAAAGACTTTTAACCTTAGTATTTAATTTGGAATACCTCTAATAATTTGTATTGATTAGTAAGTAGTAAGAACAAGATTTTAATTATAATGTTGGTTATGATAAAATTACGAATTTTATTCAAACACAAATTCTATGTTTCTGTTATTTTGATAATACCTTTTTCTAGATTTAGACAGATTTGTTATTATGAGTATTTGTGGTAGTTTTGACCTAAAACTGTGAGCGTGTGCCAAATAAATAGTATTCTTTATTATTTCAATAATTATATTGTTTTATTGGTCTGTTTTTTATCATTACAATGTATGTAAAATAACAACTTAGAGGTCATTAAGCAAAAAGTTTTGGATAACTATGAAACTATAACCGACACTATGCAAAACTTTTTTTTTAAATGCTTCTCTTTTGATAAATAGCCAATAATTTTATTGTATGCCACTGGATTCTGAAACAACGTTAGTTAAACTGTTATTTTAAGCCCATCACGAAGTTTTATTTAATTTTTTTTAGTTCCATATCACCCATTCAGTACTTAAAAAAACTTAAAACGGCCATACTGTAAAATGAACATTTTCGTATAGTGTCATTTATATTCTAAGGGTGCGATATGTTTGCTATCGGTCGCGGTCGTCAGTACCTACCTACTGCGCGTTGTCGCTCTAGTTCACAGAGTAGGCAGGTAGGTACCTACTTTTCTCTAGGTTATTTACTTGCGACAGTAATAAATCTTTTGGTTTGATTAAAATGTTTGGTTTAAATTTCACCTAGGTAGGTACCTACTAGTAGGCTTTCGGTTCAAGAACGTCTTAAAAGTAACCGTGTATTATGAAACATTAACAGACGACGTCCGAGAATAGAATTGTTTATTACGGCCTATGTCTAGTAAACATTATGATTGCATCTTTCCATCACACTTTTCAGGCTTTGGACTGTCGACTGTGAATAATTTCGTTGATTGAATATGATACAATGCCAATCGGTAATGAACTCCTGAAAATAAGAGGCGATACGACAACATTATTCAGAGACGGCGTGTTTAAAAGATTGAATCAAAATATTTACAGTAATTAAAAAATCAAATAACTTACACACTGATTGCCTAAACACTATTAAGACGTTGTCTTTTTAACACACTTTCAAAATGTCCACAACTGTTCAATACATTTTAATGCCCGTTTTCTTAATTGATGTCTTAATTTAGAAAGCACTTCAGTGTCATTTCTCACTATTTGAAAAGCGTTCACTATCCTATTTTTTAGGTCCTCGGCACTGGTTGTATCACTAAAATACACTAACGATATAATTCGTCCCCACAAAAAAAAGTCAAGAGGCGTCAAATCAGCTGATCTGGGGGGCCACTGGACAGGGCCGCCGCGACCGATCCAGCGCTCTCCAAACTCTTCATCAAGGTGCTGCCGAACACTTCTAGTGAAATGGGCAGGGGCACCATCGTGTTGGAAGAATACCTCGTGTAAATTATGAAGGGGAATGTCTTCTAGCAGCGTAGGTAGAGTTTCTCGTAAAAACAGTAAATATGCGTCTCCTGTTAGCTTTTGTAAGAAGACTGGTCCCAGTATGTGTGCACCAATGACACCGGCCCAGACGTTAGACGTTAACTGAGTGACGGTGTTGGAAGGAATCCACTCTGCACGCGTGAGGAATTTTTGTGCATCCACAAATGTGTGTTATGTTGATTGTACATCCCCACGCGTGTGAATGTACTTTAGTCTGTCCAAATGATGTTCCGCTGCCAATTTTCTAATAACCAGCGGCTGAACTGCAAACGTGGTGCGTAATCGTTTGGAGTCAACTCCTGGCATCTTCTGAGGTGGAATGGATGTTGATTATCACCACGAAGTGTTCTCCACACATGCATATGGCTACATCCAAAGTGTGGCGCTGCTTCTCGGGTACTGGCATGGGGATTCTCATCGAAATAATCCAGGATTTCATTTTGAAGACGACTACGTGTACGCACGTTGGCTCCCCTATCGATGGCTGTGTTTGGACGGAACGTTCCGTGGTCGCGAAGCCGCTGAGTAGCAGCTAACATTGTCCTGTGGTTCACTCTTGTACCATACCTTTGGTTAAATATTCTGCAAGCTAGAGCCACATTATCACCACACATTGCTAAGGTCCTCACCATTTCGGTATACTGAACATTAGTGTATTGGAAAGACATTGCGCGCGAAACAATACGGTATTTTACTCTATACGAGAAAAAATATATAAATATGTTATTGAGACAGTTTAGGCATAAAGCAGTCGGAAAATGTAAGTTTTAGTTCATAAAATAACAAAACAAATTTTTAAATTCAATTTTAAGTTTTCAGTATTTTTAATCTGTTATAAAACACCGTGAAATAGTAGCGGCCATGTTATTACGCCATACGGCTGTGTAAACAAAAAATTGACAACTGTCAGTCAACCGATTGGCGTAATATAGGCTTCGTACTTTTATTATTTTCGTAACCAACGTATTTTTTTCATTATTACATCTATTACAAAATATGCTTTAAATTATTTTTAAATTATAAACAATTATCATATTTAATATGAGCTCATTTGATACAGAACGAACTGACGTCATTTACGCTGAGCAATATGGCGTCCAGTGAGAGGCGTTTTCGTCGAACTACGCGCGAAATTTGAAAATTTAAAATTTAGATGCATTTTTATGGCACTTATCGATTGAATAAAAATTTTGTGTTTTTTTTGGTGGCATATTAGCACTAGAGAATTTCATTGAGACACTTTTCAAAAATTGGTGTAATACCCTATTATTTGATAACACTTGACACTACGTAACTTCTTTCCACTATTTCTCCGCGCGTGACTAATGTTTCCATTTTAAATTTATGTTAGCTTTCATCGTAGCCGCGCAAGCGGCACGGCGGTGGCTCGTTGTGGCTATTTCGCTCTATCCTGTGCTTTTAGTTTGCAGGAGAAAGGGAACGAAAGTAAGTAGGTGGTTTATCGGTGTCCTTTGTCCAGTTCCTGTTAGTGTGTGCGTGCGGTCAAATCGCTAAGTATAAAATGCAATTGTAAAGACCTTAACGTTCTTGGAATAGGGTTTATTTTTCTTTATTTTGTATTGATTGATTAAATTTGTATGAATACAAATAAAACTGCGATTTTAAAAGTCTTATTACGTTGACGTACGGTCCATTTCAATTTGTTTTGACTGTACAGGGTTAATATGACAATAATTTCCGTAGTTTTAATTATTTTTGGGATAAAAAAATACCTATATTAAAAATGATATAAATCGATTCAGAAAACGATTCTGAACAAACTTTTTTTTGGATTTGCGTTAATTAAGTTACATCTTGTATATAGTATGTAGCAATTATTTATTAAATGTAGCAAATATAAGCAATTATGTAGCAACTTTCTAATCAACTCTCATAGACCAAAGCCACAGGCAACCAGCCATTCTGACACACACACTAAACTGTTCAAGAGAATAGTGTTTCTTGACCTGTTTAAAGTTGATATTTTTTTTGGTACCCTCACTAGCAATTTCCACTATATCGTGGGTGCGTTTAACAACATGAAGTCACATACACTAACAACTAGATTCGGCACAAATACCTGTAGGCCATAAAAATATATTTTTCGTGTGGGGGTGTGGGTGCGGTTCATCTTAGGCAAGCGTGTTCCAACTTAGGCCGCATTATCACTTACGATCAGGTGAATTGCGGTCAAACGCAAGTCTATTTAATAGTAAAAAAAAAAAAAGGGAATCGAACCCACGACACGCAGCGCAGCAGCCAGTCGCTCAGCCACTGCGCCAACCGTATCGTCACGTTGCCAAGTTTGGATGCTGATAAGCAATAGTGTGTCAACCCACAAAAAGTAACATTTGGATTTTGACTTAAATAAGTAAAATACATCAAAATATCCAAATGTTACTTTTTGTGGGTTGACACACTATTGCTTATCAGCATCCATTTATTTTTCGATGATAGAAGCACTCTAATATTATTTATTCATATTATAAGGGAAGTAGTTTAGACGTGTGAGGAACAGGTTGAAAAAGAGCGGCGATATTGTGTCTGGCGGGCACTGCCCGACGGTTGTTGTAAGCATCTTACTTAAATGCTAATGTCGCAGAGATCTTTGATACTGCGATGCAGGATCTATCAGTTGTAGTACGCATGTAGTGCGAGAAATGCCGCCACAGTAGAATGTTCTGTCGCTCTAAACGGAATACCTCTCCCGCAAGAGGATTTCACCAAGTATCTTGGAATATATCTGGACAGACACCTAACTTGGAAGAAGCACATATTTACCTACTAAGTTAAAGGCCTACAATATTGTGCACAATGTAAAACTACTAAACTGTGAACTACTAAATAAAAGTCTAAACTCTTACTTCAATTGCTCTACAAATGCATACATTTACGTTCTACAACTGTGGGGATCGGCGGCCTTGAAAATTCAACCTCTAATGGGATAAAAGGTGGAGTTGTATGAAAAATCTTATATCTCAAATTGTAACTTGGTTCGAATGCCAGCCTAAATAAATAATTAAGACCGTGTTTTTAATGCCAACCTAAGTAAATGATATATAAGAAATTGTTTTTTTTAACTACCTTACGAAAGGGGCCTAAGAGGTATAGTAGTAGTTTGTAGGGTAGAACGAAATCTACGCAAACGAAGTCGTGGGCGAAGTGCTATTATAAAAGGAGAACCTGACTGACTAACGTATCAGCACACAGTCAAAACTACTGGATCTAGGAACGTGAAATTTTGCTTACGGTTTACTTTTATGCTGTGGGTGCACACTAAGAAAAGATTTTTGGTAATTCAATCCCCATGGGGATGAAAAGGAGAGAGGGGATTTTATGAACCTTACCCCCCTCTTTCATGTACGCTTCTAATTATACGTCCTAGGAGTTTTAGGCTTCAACTCGTTGGAGGTTAGAAGAGGCTTTCAACAGCTCACAGTAGCGTGCAAAACTTTTAGAGGACGCATCGACGCGGCGGGCCAAGGGATTGGCCCGTCTCTGCCGATCGGAATCAATTAGCAACTATTTAGCAATTATTTAAGTGCTCCCGTACCTTTAATACACAATACGCTGAACAACCATCTTGTTGAAAGATGACTTCTCGGTCTCTCTAGCGAATATCGGGGCCTCGAATTTAGACGACTTGTCGGTCGGGGAATATCGGGGCCCGGAATCCTCTATATGCTCTGGAAGATCATTTTGTAGAAATTCCGAATAATTGTTGCCATCCAAATTATCTGGGAAGAAATGGGGCCCAATCAGTGAATCAGTGAATCTAGTATAGGTACTTATTTAACATTTTTTTAATTTATTTGAATGAATTTCTCGAGTGAGGAATATGCAGACATCGTTTTTATGTATGGCAGAGCAGGTAATGGATCGTTAGCACGACGGATGTACCAAGAATGCTATTCTAATCGTAGAGTACCGAATGTGAGAGTAACTCCCCGTCAATCCAGGTAGACATGATACTAACATCGAGGAAGATATATTGGCGGCATTTCAAGCTGATCCACATACTAGCACTAGAAAAATAGCTCGAAATTTAAACATAGGATTGGGCCCCATTTCTTACCGGATAATTTGTATGGCTAGATTCGCCATTCAAATTATCCGGTATTCGCTAGAGACCGACCTGGTCGTCTGGGTCGAAACGATGAAACTGGAGATGAAGTTAAAAATAACAACAACAGAACTGTGAAAACGGGCCCGTGTTGGTATTAGAAACCGCAGCGAACATTTTGAACACGAATAATAAACGATTTTAATTAAAATTTTCTTTTAAATAATTCGCCTAAAAAAATAATTTTCTCTCTCAATTTGGTTTGTAGGTTCTAATTTCAATAATTGGTGAGCTATCCACGAAATTGATACCTCGAAAGAAAGAACAATAACCAGACATGTTTTTAAAAATGTTTGAACAAAAAACGCACCATCCGTGATTTTTTTTATGCCGTCTAAAAACCGATTTCTGAAATGTTTATAAATGTCTTTGATATTAAATGTCTGTAAAAAAATTGTCTTATCACACAGATCCCCTAATTATGTTTTAATAAATTGTTTACCTACGCAATACGTTAACCAAATAAAATAAAAAATTAATTACTTATGTTTCAAATTGACCATTATTTGCTATACTTATATAGTATATACTAACTGCAATATTTTGGGTGTTGCCATCAAAAATCATTAAAATTTTGTTAAAAAAAAATTAGGCATACTTCGGCTAAGACAAGTTAGTTTTGTTCAAATGGTTATAAATAGTCTATACTAGCTCCGCTTTACGTCTTTGCATCGATCTACCAAACATCCTGTATATTGACAAGGTAACGTCATGATGTTAATCTGTTTAAACAATTCTCTTAGAATAGATTGCTGTGACAGCCCGCTTTTGCAGAATAAAAATAGAATCCATATCTGCAGTCCTTCCCCATAGCAAAATACCGAATGACTTGATACTATGAAAATAGCTAAAATATAGGTACTAAGTAACCTAGCGGTATCCACGTCTGTCAAATACCGAATCTTTCTGACAGCGTAAGCGGCTGAACTTAACCGCCCTGCAAGAGATGTTAAGTGAGGACCCCACTGCAGCTTGGAATCAAGCGTAATCCCTATTCCCTAGGAAAACAGTCCTTTCGACGAATTCAAGTATGTCCTTATTCAATACGAGAGAGTTGCAATTCAAGCCCGGTATTGTGCGGACGCGTTTCGCGAAAAAAATAAATAAAATTATAATTTTGTTGTCAAATCGAATAGACAGTCATACGTAATATTGACCCTTATCTAAACAGAAACTAGTGTCAAAGTTCTGTGTGTTACATCTATCATATTCCAACAAGCAAGTTCGCGCGCGGGATCGCAGTGCGTTGAGGAAGGCTCCACCTCACATCGAGTAAACGAGAGGGACTCTGCCGAAAAAATATTCATCTCTCTCGCACACACGTGAGGTACTCGCCGCCGTCGACGCAGGTGTGCCTAGCTCAGATTCCAGGAATTTTGTCAACGATTTCTGTTTACGTACCTACCTATTTCGTAAATAATAAATAAATATGGTTAATAACTGTGCAGCTTGCCATAAGGCGTTGAGAACATCCAATATAAAATGCTCTAAATGTGAACTTCTGTTTCACGTCGCATGTGCTAGTGCTGGCAATCAGCCGAAATTAAACGAAGAAACCAAGCTGAACTGGATTTGTCAATCCTGTCAAAGTAAACCAACTAAGAAAGTCACTACCCCTTCGAGCACTCCAGTACCCGGGATGTCGAAGCCCACAAACGTCACTACGCCTAACTCAACAGATTATAACCACTCTGCTTCGTCGCTTGACCCATCTACCGCAGCGCCTACTGACTCGGAGATTTTACGCACCCTTAGCTCCGAAATAAAATTACTTCGAGGTGATGTAGTAGACATAAAGTCACACATTACATACCTATCCGAACACCTTACACAATGTTATACGCGTCTCGATGAATACGACTCAAGATTAAAATCGCTAGAGAAACGAGAAGAAGAGATTATTTGCCTCAACAATACTATAGCCAATCTCCGCGAACAGCTGAACACTCAAGCACAATCGTCACTAAAAAATGAACTAGAGATATGTGGCGTGAACGAGTTTAAAAACGAAAATCCGCTTCACATTGTGCGCGTCCTGGCTCACAAAATATAGGAGTTTCACTAGATGACCAAGACTTAGACTTCGTGACTAGAGCGGGACCACGCCGTCAACAATCCAAAGATTCAACTGAAACTCCTCCGCGCACACTAGCTGTCCGCTTCGTACGGCGCCTCAAGCGTGATGAATTTCTAAAGGCCGCCAAAATCAGAAGATCACTCACCACGGCTGACATCGAGATATCTGGTGTGACTAAAAATATCTACATAAATGAACGCCTCACCCAAGGGAACAGGCAGTTATTTCGTGCTACCAAACTTGCTGCGAAAGAACGCGGATACAAGTTCTGCTGGATTAAAAATGGTGCAGTTCTCATCCGTAAGCAAGAAGGTAGGTAACCCCTCCATCCACATACGAAACACCGAAGATCTGGAATATCACCTTGGTTCTACGGCTACAGTGTGACTGTCACAACATGTGTTTGCGACAACAGGCCTACAATGAAACGATAACCTTGCCAGATGACGAACAGTACAAACTTTTTATTATTCTTAGATCTCATTTTACTTTTTCTTTTTCATTACATAATATTTTTTATTTTTTTAGATTTTATATTATTTTTAAATACTATTTGGTAGCGTTATCTTTGCATCTATTGAACACATCATCATCGCAACATATCTACACTCACACAAAGTTTGCTAACGTTTACGGTACCATTAAGACTTACACACATTTCCCACTATACCTCACAAACGCACCCCAACCACACTTACACACATACTTTAGCACTCATATTTTCCTACAGCCTGACGTTTACGACTTTCTTTTAGTAACAATGACCACATTCATTATATTAATTATTAAAAATAACATTTTCACCAAATACATCTATGGCGTTACTTGATATAATTCAGGATATTGACGAAAATGTTACTATAGATTGTCACTCTTTGGATAAACTAGAAGAATGTAGGAAATTGCTTCATAAATCTAATAATGACCTTAAAATACTCTCACTTAACATAAGAAGTTACCAGCGCAATTTTGACGATTTTTACACAGCTTTCCAACGCCTTGACACCGAATTCGATGTGATAGTCCTGACTGAGTGCTGGTTAACCGACACGATAGTACTGGACACTCTACCAGGGTACTCCGTATTTCGCACCAACACACAACTAAACAAAAACGGAGGCGTCATTTTTTACACCAAAACCTCCTGGAACATCTCAGTTTTAGAAACGAAAGTAGCAGAAGCAGACAGTCTTTTAATAACGCTAGGCGACCAAGTTGCCATACTGGGAATTTACCGTTCGCCCTCTTTCCCGGTTATCGATAATTTTATGATATCTCTAGATACGGTCCTCACGCAATTAAAAAAATACCCGACTATTATAGTAACCGGAGACCTTAACATTGACATTTATAACACAATAAACATCGCACACTCAGAATACCTAAGTCTCATGGCCATACACGGACTTCTGCCAGCTATCACCAAGCCGACTAGAGGGCGTAACTGTCTCGACCACATTTTTGTCAAATCAAATTTTAAAACTGTAGGTATCATAGGAAAATCTTCTATTACAGATCACGATTTAATTATGGCTGCTATTGCACAAAAAAACACTGTCACGAAAGCGTCCAGATCGCGCTGGAAAATTGACGAAAAGGCCGTTGTCGAGGAGTTAAATAGTACTGATTGGTCTAATGTCTTAAGCACTGACGGCCCCAATTTTTCCGTCAACTCACTTATTGAAACTATTTCCAATTCAATCGCAAAAAACACGCGTAAAGTCACAATCAGTCGTAGCAAATACAATATTAAACCCTGGATAACCCCAGGACTCATAAGGTGCATGAAACACCGCGATAATCTTCACCTAGCTTTAAGATCATACCCGAATGATGATATGCGTCGCCTTGTGTATACCAGATACAAAAATTTTTGTAATGACTTACTTCATAAACTTAAAACCGATTACAACAACAAAACCATCATCAAAAACCAAGATAACCCGAAAAAGCTCTGGAACACTATCAAATCTATTTATAACCCAAATACTGAAAAAAGTGATTCTTCCCAGCTATTGTCTAACGAAAAAGACCCTGTTGATTCACTCAATAGGTGCAACACTTATTTTACCTCTCTGGGTAAAAATCTTTCCGACCCTACACTGATGCGATTATCCGAGTCCCAAGCATCCCTAGCGAGCAAATATAAACCACACTGCACTCCTTTACACTCTTTCTTCTTTCACCCAACGGACGAGGACGAAGTCGAAAAACTTATAGACCAGCTGAAAATAGATAGCGCCGCCGGATTAGATAATATTAGTGCAAGACTTATTATCTTACTTAAAAAAACATTATTAAAACCTCTCACTCATATTTACAACTTGAGTTTGAAAAATGCTATTTTCCCTGACGCCTGGAAGATTGCTTGCGTCCGACCTATTCATAAAAGCGGTCCTAAAGAATTACCTGAGAACTACCGCCCTATCGCACTATTGAGCATTCTATCAAAACTCCTTGAAAAAGTTGTCAATAAGCGACTAGTAAATTTCCTAGAAGATAATAAGTTGATATCTGAAAAACAATTTGGCTTTAGAAGAGGCAAGTCGACTGAGGACGCCGCTATACTATTAACCAACTCTATAGCTTCTTACGTCGAAAAGGGGGAACACGTCATGGCTGTATTTTTACACCTAGCCAAGGCGTTTGACACAATTTCGATAGATCTGCTTCTGACTAAGTTAGAGGGAATAGGAATACGAGGAAACGCGCTTGATTGGTTCCAAAGTTACTTATCAAATCGTCAACAACTAGTAAAAGTAGGTGACTGCTCTAGCGGTCTACTGCCAATCAACTTCGGTATTCCTCAGGGCAGTACTCTTGGTCCGACTCTCTTCGCTTTCTACATGAACGATATATTTAACGCACCTCTCCACAATTCCGAAATTATTTCTTATGCAGACGACACGGCAATCTTATTCCATGCCAGATCATGGGAGCAGGTGTATCATCTGGCAGAAAACGGTCTACTTACAATTTCAGAGACTCAATAAGAACCTTCTCACCCTTAACTTAAAAAAGACAAAGCTAATCACTTTCTTTAAAACCTCAGCTTCTAGTCCTCCTCATCACTTGACTCTTAAGTTCCATACATGCCACAACGACCACAATTCACCAATCTCAAATTGTGCATGCACTTCCATAGACCGCACTTCCTCCTTAAGATATCTAGGTATTACATTAGACGAAAATTTATCATTTAAACCTCACATTCACTTGCTTGCGGGCCGTGTCAGAAAACTAATATATGTCATGAAAAAGTTACGCGATTGCACACCGTTTCAAATTCTCCGAACAATATACCTAGGCCTGTGTCAATCAGTATGGGGTGGAGCTGGGAAAAGTTCTTTTATCGAAATCGAAAGAGCTCAGAGAGCCGTTATCAAAGTGATGCTTAAAAAGCCTTTCAGGTTCCCGACTGATCTGCTATACGATGATTTTCCAGTCCTTCGCGTACGTCAGCTATTCATCCTCAATGCCACACTACATGCTCACAAGTCCTTAAAAAACAGACCTGATTACCATAGCCTACTTTCAAAACGTATTCTACATATTCCTCTCCCTAACGCAAACAGTCTTCTGGCCAGAAGGTGCCCCTCTTACTCACACATACATATCTACAACAAAACAAACAAGCACTGTGAAATCAAAGCTCTCACCAACTATTCATGTAAAAGAGTCACAAAAAGTTGGCTCCTCTCTCTGTCATACAATGAAACCGAGGAAATATTAACCTGATAATAATATTATTTTTGTGCAAGTCCTCCTCACATAATTATTCACAAGCTCCCAACCACAATACTCTCACTCACACACCACCTCACCATCACATTCTCACATCTTCTCACCTTTACACCATGACACACTTTGACAATTTGTAATATCTACTTTTAATTTAATTTCTTGTTGTTCAATTATATTATTAATTATCGTCCGTTTTAGAATATTTGATATAAAGTATAATAGACTAGCGCAACTCGGGCCCCCAAGATACAGGCGCTGCCTAGTTTGGGGACCACTACAAAAATTGTAATTAATAAAATAAAAATAGTTACAGTAAACCTACCACTATAATATGTTCATATTATTAAGGTTAATGTTTTATTATAAGTATTTCTGTAACATTGGACAATAAAAAAATTATTATTATTATTAATACAACGTTACATTCATTACTCTTAACATTCGGCAAAGCGAATGTTATGCATTTAGTTTTCTTCTCATTTAAAACTAAATTATTTACAGTACCTAAACCAATTATGAATCTTAAGCATGGCGTCATTTACGTCGTCAAGATGCTGTGCCCGTCTATTAACTCTAAAAATCAATGAAGCATCATCAGCAACTAACACCATTTGTGGTTGATTTTTCAGTAAATCATAGAAAAAGTTGTTGGTTTTGAGCACCCGAATCAGTCTCTAGAATTTCCGCACTGGTAAAAAATATAACCTGTATAGTATATAGACTAGCTGACCCGATAGACCTGTCCTGTCCCTATGTACCCTACCAAACTACCTACCTACCTATCCACCCACCCTACCTACCTATCCTATCTACCTACCCTACCCTACCATACCCTACCCTACCCTACCCTACCCTACCTACCTACCTACCTACCCACCTTACGGATGACCATTGGTTTCCTTTTACAATATACCCCTAAAAATATGAAAAACGTGAGTATCATAATGTACAGACGCCAGCACATCAAGCTACTACGATCTGTCACATTTCTTTAATCGATTTTCAACTTTATGATTAAAGAATGAGGTTCAAGATTGATTGGGAAAATGTGACAGTTTCGGGTAGGTTGACCTGCTGGCGTCTGTACTAGTCTTATTTACAATATGAAATGCAATTTAAAATATATTTTTTTTACCACACCAAAATCGTTACACCTGCTTCTGTTATGCCAAAAGTAGCTAAGTATGTGGGTATTTTATTAGGTACATAGTTTATGATGTAATTTTAACCTACGCGAAATGGAGGATATTTTTATTGGTAACAATTTTAATAGGTACTTAACTAAAAAATTTATTGTTTTTTTCAACGACTGTACACCGTAACTTTTAAGTATATAAATCTGCCAAACAAGCATGGTGAAATATTATTTTTACCGTAAAAAGAACTATATTCTTATTTTATTATGTGGTAAGTTTCTCTAAATTGTACGTATTTCTAAGAACCAGTGATTCTACAATCCATTCATCATTCATCTTTAGACACTAAATTAGACCTTAGAAAACATACCTGCAGATGTTAATTAACCATTATTATATAAATAAATAATATATTAAACGCACGGCATTAGGGTAGGACTTGCGATTAATCTGTCTAAACTATAGTAGGTATGTATACCTAAAAGCACTAAGCGTAGGGTCGAGGTATATCTACTGGGCTAGTTTCTTTCGAAAACAGGCAGGTAAAGAAAATCGACAACGCTGAAAAAACGACTGGTTCATGTAGGCGCTAATAAGGGTACCTACCTAATCTCTGGCGAGCTCCCTGGCCTGAAGCACTCCTCATCGACATGTGTGTCCTGCTCGTCCTAACAATCTACGGTGCTCAAACTTTGTCGTTCGGGCCGTAAAAAGACAGGACAATTCGTAGCACGCTGCTTTCCAAAACGAGCTGATAAAACTCAAACGAAATGCGATCTCCTGGCATGCTTTGTAGGTACTGGCACGTGAGATACTGGCAGAACAATAAAGATCTGATGTGTGCGTTTCGAAAGCGCGGCCACGGCGATATTTCGAAAAAAAAACTTTTCCAAGATTATGTAATATTTTGTAAAAGCCGATTCCCAAAACCATAAAGTCGAAGTTATGGTTAAAAAGTTATAAGGGTTTGAACGTGGCCGCGCCATTGAACCGCGCGGCCACGGAGATCTTTAAAGCTAAGCGTAGCAGAGACCTGAAATTCAGGTAAATAATAGATTGAATTTATAAAAAAAAATGTAAAAATACAGAAAAGAATCCTAGGTTTATATTTTAGGAGCTGCAAGACAAAATCCCCATGGCCGCGCCATTGAAACGGTGAATAACACGCTAGCGCCGATATCACGCTGAAAATGCATCGCTGATGTCTGAAATTCATTGTAAAATCTAGATTTGAATTTGTCGAAAATGGAAAAAATATACAAAAAATACCTAGGTTTATACATATTTTAGGGGCTGTAAGACTAAAACCCCATGGCCGCGCCATTGAAACGGTGGAAAACACGTTATTGCTGATTTCTCGCTGAAAAAGCATCGCAGAGGTCTGAAGTTTTTTGTAATACCTAGATTTGAATTTGTCGAAAATGAAAAAAATATACAAAAAATACCTAGGTTTATATTTTAGGAGCAGACGTGCGGTATCGCGTAAAAAAAAGTTTTGATTATCTATCGAAAAAAGTAAGTATTAACGAGATCTTTTTCTGTAAACAACACATTAATAAGTAAAACTATCGATAATAGGCTAAATAGGGTAGGTATTACACCCATTTTTGAAGAGTGTCTCAATGAAATTCTGTAGTGCTAATATGCCACCAAAAAAGACAAAATTTTTATTCAATCGATAAGTGCCATAAAAATGCACCTAAATTTTAAATTTTCAAATTTCGCATGTAGTTTGACGAAAAATAATTAAAAGCATATTTTGTAATGGGTGTAATCATGAAAAAATTACGTTGGTTACCAAAATAATAAAAGTACAAAGCCTATATTACGCCAATCGGTTGACTGACAGTCGACGATTTTTTGTTTACACAGCCGTATGGCGTAATTACATGGCCGCTACTATTTCACGGTGTTTTATAACAGATTAAAAATACTGAAAACTTTGAATTGAATTTAAAAATTTGTTTTGTTATTTTATGAACTAAAACTTAAATTTTCCGACTGCTTTATGCCTAAACTGTCTCAATAACATATTTATAGATTTTTTCTCGTATAGAGTAAAATACCCTATTTAAAAAGGCACACAAATATTAAATAGGCAAAAACATATTATAAAAAAAAGAAAAGTTTTCTTTTGCTTATTGTCGATAATTCTACATATTAATGTGTTGTTTACAGAAAAAGATTTTGCTAATACTTACTCTTTTCGATAGATAATTAAAACTTATTTCTACGCGATACCGCACTACTGCTTAACGTAACATTTTTTATATGCAATTGTGCTATGGCCCAAATGCATTATAATTTTCCCTAAAATCAGGGAAAAAATTATTTCCTAGCAACATTCTTTTACGTGTGTGTGCGTGTCAGCGGTCGTAAAATTACTTGCAGCTCACTTACAAATCTTAACTATTGTAGCGTAAATTTTGCGTAGGCAGCGTATAGAGACTGTCCTTCTATGCGTTATTATTCTAAGAGGTAGACCTAATAATAGTGCTGTTAAATAATTTCGAACTACAATATTAAGAACAAATAACCTTCAATAGCAATATCTTTTTCATTACAAATATATTTTACCTAGTAATTTATATGCACAAACTCCTTATGAAAAAAAAAACAATTAAATTTAGGTACTTAAAAAAACAGATTGTAGATAATTATCACAAAGTCAAAACATAATTATTTTTTCCCTCCTTTTATGGAAAATATTCACTGCTGGCTGGTATCACTCCCAGTGATGCGCGCATGTAACAGTAGAAACTAAGCTCACTTGTGTGCGTGTTACTCACACAAGCCCTTCAAATCTGGCCTATTGTTTTTGTTGCGATTGCAACCGCAACCACAGTATATTAGTACTATCGTACAGTACAGTAGCGACACGCTACTGTACGATAGTACTAATGCGCCCCCCACCGAAACACTGTTCCTCACGTCTAGTAGAGACGCGCCGCATTGGCTCTGGCAACATCTTCAAGTTCAAGGGCTGACTCGTAGCAGTCGTGGCGCGTAGAAACGTGCATTCACACATTTGTGAAAAAAAAACCGAAATATTTTATATTATGTATATAAATTAAATATTTTATATATAATATTTTATATTTTAAAACAAATAATAATACATTTAAGAAATTACGTAATTTGTATCACATTAAACTATAACACATACATGCACTTACCTGTTTCAAACCAAATACCATAAAATACAAGTTGGAAAAAATAAATAAAACATCTAATAGTATTGTAAGTAGAATACTGTGTAAATCATTCCCTCATCAACCGTCATTCCCTCTTAAATGCAATGAGGAAATGACCGTGAGGGGGATGACGAATTTTAACTAAAACTACAATAAATTTCTTGATATGTACCTACTTACCTATTTGGAAGTTCGAATTTCAAACCTTGAAAGAATCGAGTACCTACATGAGAGAGAAACACTTGTGTTGAGGCCGGTATCGCGCGCTCGCGGTGGCAGTGACAGCCCTAGTGATATTAACGCACACACACGCACGTATCTGTACAGTTTGCTATGTTTGTAGTAGTATAGGCAATTAAATCGTTTCGTTTGTATGAACTGTATGAAGTGTCGCGGGTGTGCCGCAACACTGTATCTAGAATCTAGACATGTAATTAATCAAAGGAACTAGCATTGTTGTGCTATTGTAGTATGGGCAAATGAACATTATGTAGGAAAACGACATTATTGAAAATGAAAAATTTAGCAAATATATAATTTATGGATTTAAGAAACGAAATTAAGCAATGAAATTAGTGAAAATGATTTTATGTAAATTCACGACTATGGCCACTGAAGCGTTATTTGTAATTAAATGAATGAAATTATGGTAATGGTGAACACAAGTATAGTTAAAATCACGAATCACTTCGTGCCGTGAAACCTGCTTAGGTACTTTGCCACTTTTTCATGTGTCAAAAAGTTTGATTCGTTTAAAAATAATATAATTATATGAAAACATAATGAGTAACCTACACCTAGACGTAGTAAATTTCATGAAGATTTATATTATTACTAAATATCTAATTCATTTTTGTAAATTAAAATTTAACCTAAAGGTAAACTGGATAGCTGAATAATATGCACACTCACAATATATAATATGCACACTCACTAACACACTAGTTGGCTCGCCAACGCACCACCGCCCAGGCCGGCAGTCCGACAACCACTGACCGACCGTGTGAAGTCTTCTCTGCGCCTCCTATATGGGGGGCGCAGAGAAGGCGACATACACCCCCCCCCCTGGGTGAAGGAGGGGGGGGTGTATCACATAAGCGCGGGTGGTACGCGTCCTCGCGTCCTCCGCGCTGCTGTAAGTGTGTTTTTGGTATGTAACCGTGGGAGCGCCCTAAGTGTTTCACGGCGCCCGTGCGACCAGACCCCCGCCGGGTGAGATCCCTAGTTACCTAGGGAAGGCCTAGTGAAGGTCGATCAAGCAACAAGGGCGCCGGCTTTGGTTGGCGCTTACCCACGGTGAAATGCTGACCGCGCGCCGTACAACGTAATCAGAGCGAGCCGATAGCGCTGCACGGCACGGGACGTTGTAGTGTGTGCCGAGCGATTTGATAATGTGTGTACATCGCTCGGTGGGTAACTCTGTGAGTTTGCACGAGTGTGTAGTCGTGAATGAGTGGTCCGCTACTTTCGACGCCCAGATTACCTTGGCACGCCGGGGGAGCGGGGTGTCGTGAGTGGTGCGTGTGGAGTCTCAGTGTGTGAGTACGCCGCGTGTAGGTGTGTGCGGCTTTACTCAGGTGTTAGGTCAGTCCGGTGGTGGTGTCACGTCAGCGACTAAGTCGCGCGGGAACCGCTTGTAGTCGGGCGGCCGCGCGTGCCATGGCGCTATGTCCTTGATGTGCGGCCAATCGGAAGTATCGGCACGCGCGAACATCTTCTTGCTGAGGCTTGTGGTGTACTCTTCGATGCTCTCGACACGCAGGTCCCTGTGGAGGACGTCGTTCCTCACGTACCGAGGAGCGTGGGTGATTGGCCGCAGCGTTAAGTTCTGCTGCACCTGGAGCTTCTTCTTGTGCGTCTCGGCCGTGAGGGCGAGCCAGGCTGGGGCGGCGTAGGTGAGCTGGGGCCGGATGTACGTTTTGTACACCCCCAGCTTTACTCGTAGCGGGAGGCGCGATGAGTACACCGGTCGTAGCATGTGGCGGGTGGTCTTGACCCGTGCGACGGTTTCGCTGATGTGGTGGGTCATGGTGAGCCGACAGTCGAGCGTCACGCCGAGGTACTTGGCGGTCCGCTTCCACTCGATGTCGGTCCCCATGAGCTCAAGGTTTGGTGGGTATAGACGGCCGTGGGCCGTCACGATCATCGCCTGTGTCTTCCCAACGTTCACCGACAGTCTCCACTTGCTGAGCCAGTCGGGAAGTTCGTCGAGTGCGCGCTGCATTTTGATGGCCGCGTGGTCGGCAGAGAGTGACGTCGTGATGTACGCGGCGTCATCAGCGTACAGCGCGAGCGTGGAGGTGTGCGTGTCTGTACTGACCGACCCACCTATCGCACCGGTATTTATAACCGAGCGACGTATGCGCCCGAGACAACGTCATAATACTGTTATCGGTTTGTAGCGTGATATATTGATATCTACATACACTACATCCCTTCCTTGTTTTAACGAAGTTGTATGTTACCACTTGACCAGCACCTGCACCTGTCCAATCGCCTAACTACGCACTCTCACCGGTGGCCCTCGTGACATCGACTCAGTGACACTAGACAAGACAGGGGCAGCGTATGTACCCACCTACATACACTACATCTCCCTCCTTTATCAAATTAATTGACGCAACCAGTATTTTTTCAAAAACATACATTGCTCATCCACCCGTCGTCTTACGACTACTACAAATTGATTGAGTAATCATTTTCACCCAAGGTGCCCGCCTGGACTTCCTGGACGCAACCACAGGATTCACCCTCAACCCTCCGCGACAGCACCGCACCGTTGCGCTCCGCCATCCAGGCAGATCGCCACTGATTATAGACAGTTTGTCTCACAGTCATCAATAACGTTGACGGGGACAATGGATACCCCGTCCCATGCGTTTTGTTACAACCAACGACACTATAAACAATCATGATTTTTGTAAAAACTTGTGTATGTTTAAAGTATTAAATCATTATACAAGATTTGACTGCATTTTGCAAAGCAAAGCGGTAACGCTGGAGTGTAGGAATTAAACATAATTGACAGTTTAAAACTCAGGAAGTAGTTTTGTTGAGTCAATAACTTATTGTTGATTTATTTAAATGGAGTTTATTTTTTAATTTCATTACAGGTTAATTAACTCATATTATACGATTTTAATTCTGTTATTGGTTCTACGTGATTAAACCTCTAAAGCACTTTCCCAAGGGGATATCTCTGTTACTATATCTAACCTAACTAAAATCAGTACCTATTTTCACTTGAGTCGGACATGTTATAGGAGAATATAATTTATCCCTAAAATTCGGCGGATAACCAAATCTAGTCTTTAGTAACCGTTCTATCAAACAAATAAACAAATAGCCGTTGGGACGCGTACTTTGGCTCTTTCATACAAATACTTATCATCATAGACCCCCAGTTGGTAAAAAACGCGTGCCAGCATGATTCCATAATCTTTCACAAATCTTCGGGACGTTTCAACCAGCGACAGATAAGCCTCTCCATCACCAGTACGATAAAACTCGAGATAGAATAGGTTATCGGGTTTGACCGTAACTGCGAAGAGCTGTTGATATGATACTAGCGCAAATGCCTTCGTTCACAACGCAGACAAATGGCATCTCCTACCGCCAGGCAGCTAAAGAAAAGGGGGTGACAGATAGGAACCAAGTCAGAGATATTAACCAGTTTTTTTCTTGAACCTCGCCGTGCTTTCAATCAATACATCCCGACATGACAGCTGTAATTGCATGAACACTCCAGATGGACTTAAATGGACAGGTCTTATTAATATCTGTCTCTTTCTTGTTTTTATTGTAGATAAAGATATAAATAGCTAAAAATGAGTTCAGCTCGTGCACAACTGAATTGGCACCAAGAACTTCCAAGCCGGATTATTTGTACCAAGTTCCTTGCATTTGTAACAATACAAAGCTGAGGAAGGTGTTGAAAAAGCCATGGTCACGAAGCACTCCGATCTCCATGAAACCGTTGCGACCCAAATCCCTTGCAGAGCATCTGGGATCCGTGACTGAACCAACCCGCCAACTGCATGACATCATACACAAAACACATGGTGCTATTTTTTCAAATAAATACCTACCGACTTAGATATTTACGTAAGCAGATCTGAAACACAAACATGTAACATTGTTTGAAGTAAATAAAGCAGCTGAATACAAATATCGCCAGTTATTTAGTTAGATCTCGGTCATTTCCTTAGGTGGGCTCAGTCATTAATGGATTGTTGTAAATATCAGGATAGTGTAACTTCCTCAAATCCTTGGAAATTACTGAAATGAAAATATTAAAGTTAGCTAGTACTTGTACTTGCCCCTTGCTGGCCCCTTGTTGTGTTGTCCTCCATAGTCTATTCCTCAAAACCTCAAATTTGCTAAAATAATGCAGTCCTTGGAACTCCGAAATCCCAGTCCACAACTATTATATACATTAATCGAAGGCTCCTTGAGATCTTTTGTTGGAGAACTTTAGTCCGCGCATAAAACTTTGCTACAACGCCTGTCAACACCAATCCATCCATCTACTTGATGTCCGCATGTCACTGCAGGGGTTCAGCAGAATATCAGCGTCACGTATTTTTTCTTGATAAATGCTAAGCTGGTCTCCCATTTAGTGCACTATTGAGTTTCCAATTGGATGAAGGTTTTTTCTTACCACTTGTGGTGGCGTGTCACTATGCCGCTACGCCTGATACTTGTGCATAATCTTTTATCTCTTTCATCTCTCTTCCAACGATCTATTTTTTTTCGTTCCTTCGCTCTGTACTTTCATCTAAGCTTCTCCTATCCGTTCGAGTGCAAAAGAATTGTACATACTACAGTATGTTGCTACAGGAAATTGCTGTAATAAACAGTGAGTTAAGTGGAAGTGTTGTTTTCATCTTCAATACAGACTATACACACATGATGCTCCCACAATAATTACCATGATGAAATGACAGAATTATCATAAAGTTTTCAACTTAATGGGGGTTATTCCAACCACTTTCTAATATAATGGAGGTTTCTCCAGCCATTTTCCAATTTAATGGGGGCTACTAGCCATTTCAGACTTACCCTACTAATGGAAATACATACTGACATAGAATAAACCCATTATGATTTATGTTTAATACGTAATATATATGTATATTCTATTCTTTACTGTACTACTGTGTGTATTACTCTGGCTCACAAACTAATTTATTGTGGTTGAAATATGAGGAGTGGTTGTTTACTGTTTCAATATTTGTAAATATGTGAACAATATGTATACATAAATTAGCTGACATTTCTAGATTTTAATACTTTGTGTTTACTAGTGGTTTTTATGCAAGGTATTCACGTACAATTATATAATTTATGTACGTACAAAATGTTGTAAACATTTTCTTTTTAAAAGAGTAAGTATGAAGTTTCTTGCCCATTCTTCTCCATACAAAACTACCATTTGTAATGGGTAACTAGAGTCAATTTTCCTAATATGATGTTTAAAAGTGCCTTTTCATGATTTAACTGAAATAAATGATTTGACTTTGACTTTGTTTAGTTTTCCTTAACCACATCCAGTGTGTCCAGTATGTATATAAATAGGAACAACTACTGCTGACCTGATTTTCTTATAAAACTGTCAATTTAATGACCAGTAGGTATATTCTACTGCAACCACAGTCGTTTCCGACACATGTCAATTTAATGACCAGTAGTTATAATCTACTGCTATCACAGTCGTTTCCGACAAATGTCAATTTAATGACCAGTAGGTATGTTCTCCTGCTTTTATGTGCTTCTTGATTTGTTGTTTTAGAACTAATCATGTAAGTAGCACAAATCAAGTAACCAAGCTTGAGGTCCCCAGTTTGACTTCCATTTGATTTTGAAATGCAACAATCTTCTTCTTCTTCTGCCCTTATCCCATGTTACTTGGGGTTGGCACAACACGTCTTCGTCTTGTATTCCGTCCTCCAACCTCATGCTTTCACTGGCTCCTTTTCCATTCATATTATTCACACAATCCATCCATCTGTTCTTTGGCTTTCCTCTCCCTCTCCATCCATCCATTTCGAAATGTAACAATATTTTGTATATTTCCTTCCGAATAATTATCTACCTGTAGGAGACTGTTTTTTATCTGCATTAAAGAGTAGAGAATATAACAAAGTTGTGGTCATCTTAGATAAGTTCTTTGTTTTCTCAGATAACTTTTTTTTTTCAATCTACCTTAAAAAATGAATGTAATTTTCTGTTTTTCTTATAAACATGAATAAGCGCCATTATTACGCATTATTCTATTTCTCTATTTTTTTAAGCGTTTTATTTTCTAAGAAAAACAACATTATTTCAATTTACCTTCAAAAATATGCACACTCACTAACACACTAGTTGGCTCGCCAACGCACCACCGCCCAGGCCGGCAGTCCGACAACGACTGACCGCCCCACCTATCGCACCGGTATTTATAACCGAGCGACGTATGCGCCCGAGACAACGTCATAATACTGTTATCGGTTTGTAGCGTGATATATTGATATCTACATACACTACAATAGCGACTACAACATTTAACGACTTATACACGTCCCAACAATGTTAAACAGTGTCTAGTCAAATCATTTTGGTCCATTTACGGGACTTGTGAAAGTCAAAACAAGTAATTGCCACGATCTAAAATATTATTTCCAATAGAAACAACATTTTAGATAGAAAAGGAAATAAAAACATGTAATAGAAAGTATTGTGAAATTACAACGCTATACAGTATTTGCGCAAATAACTAAATCACTTCACATATTTAATTCTAACCGACGATTCTGACCCGAAACAAAAAAAAATTTTTTTAATTACCCGCCACCCTGCGTACCTTTGTAAAACAACCTTCATTTAAGCACATGTACTGTGTATTTCATATCTGGGTACCCATTTATTTATATAATAAGTAGGTACAGGTTGTACTTACAACGACAATAAATTTAATTAAAATATTCATAATAAATTTTGTGGCAGCCCTAACCTCCAACAAAACATGGCAAAGTCACCATCACGAACGTTGTTATTGGGGTTGTTGAATTTACCAACACCAATAATTGCGAACTACAGGTAGCTTGTATCACAGTAAATCAGCTTTTATTTAGCTAAAGAACATTATACTAAAATAATATCAAAAAAGTACTTACGTAGGCAATGCCTTTCCCGTTTGTTTTTGTAAAAGTTCCGGAGTACTAAGTTTACGCCACCAACATTCGAAAAAAGTAACCGCCGAAAATGACTTCTCAAAAACAAGCTAGGTTCATAGGTTGCCACATCTCATTCGGTGTTGCCATTTAACTCATAAATTTTACCATAAAGGCATACATACATACATGACAACTTTTTCCTACACTAACCACACTAACTACACTTTTTCCCTCAGAAGTTGGCTATGGCAAAGTCAGCAACCGTTGGCAAAGCTGGTTTTACGGTGGTTAAAATGCTGTAACATTGCCTACATGCTCAATGTTGCCAACACTTTAATAAGCTAAATTATTGCCGCTGAGAAAATATTTTATTTGCCAATTTAATATAGCTATCTGACTTGCTTTTAGTAATACCATAGACAGCAAAAACATTTCTCAGAGGCAATTATTTAACTTTTTAGAGTGTAGGCAATGTTACAGCATTACCGGGTATATAAAATTATTGCATTTTAAATTATGGCAAACATAAGTAAACCCTGACTGACCCTGACTGCTAAGCCGGAGGTCGTGGGTTCGATTCCCACCCAGGACAAACTTTGTGTGATGAGCATGATTGTTTGTTCTGTGTCTGGGTGTTTATCTATAATATGTATGTATTTATAAATTAAATAAGTATGTATATCAGTTGTCTGGTTACCATAACACAAGCTCTGCTTAGCTTGGGACCAGATGACCGTGTGTGAGTTGTCCCAAGATATTTAAGATTTATTTAAGTTAAAAATCGGTTTATAAAATAATAATTAACTACATTGTTTTTCGCAAAAAAGCATTCCTTTTTTTATTTATTTATTGAATTAAAAAGAATTTTATACAGTCATTTGTTGAACGTGTTACCATACCAATTCCTTTTTTTTATTTATTTATTGAATTAAAAAGAATTTTATACAGTCATTTTGTTGAACGTGTTACCATACCAACACAAACCATCACGGGTTTACTAGCGGTATGTCCAACCGACATAGCAACTCTGAGCTACAACATAACTAACTAACATAAACATACGTAGATTTTATTAAATTTGCTGCGCTTTTTTCAGGCTTCTTTCTTCGACAAAAAAACAGCATTACAAATAAAGGCGAATTTTTTTTCTCACTAATGGAGACTTGGCTACAATTAGTGCTACTAGATTTTAGTCAATCACTATGGTTTTCATGTATTATTAAGTATCGGTTTGTAATTTTTCGTAGTGTTTCCTTCAATATATGCCCCAAAATTCAAATTTTCATAAATGTTTTTTGCAACAGCTCTGCAATTTACTAAAAACGTGAGAAATTGTCAATTTTGGGAACTATTATGGAAAAATAATTCATGGCAACATTGACGGGGGAATAATGATGCTGGTAGTACTGGTAGGGTAGGTTATGTAGGTAGTAATTTAGTAAAGTAGTGGATAGGTGGGCGTCCATCTTGAAATTTTGCTGGGTTTGAGCCGGTTTAGTTCTAATAAAAGTGTATTTTGTAGCTTGGAGTTCATATTAATCATTAGTTTTCAAGAAGTTTTATGTATGCCGAAACTGTTCATCGTTTAAAATAGGATTAACTACAGTTATGTTTTAGGTATGAACGTCTGCTAAAACATTTAATCGTTTGACGAGTAATGGCGTGCGTTTTACTCTTTGAAGACACTTTCATATTTTATTCCATGTCGTCAGATCCTATGAATAGTAACACCAAACGAATGTGATCTTTATTTGTGTAAATGTCTTCATTATTGAGAAATATGCTTCATTAATTTATTATGTTAGTTGGACAGTAATCGTAGCTGGATGTCGTTTTTAGGTTATACATCACAATACTTTAATTGAATAGTGACTTGTAATCATAACCGCCTATGATTCGATTCGTCTGGTTGAATCATTATGCATGAACACATTGCAATTAAGTGGAGTTCCTCACCAACATGAATATATGAAAGTGACGTTGAAAATATTTATTCGCAGTATCGTTACTCAAGACATACGCGATTTCCGGAAAGTCTATCGCTAATAAAAGCTTAAATTGGCGGAGGCATAGCACGATGGCAGTGCCGAGTAGAGCGCGGGTATATGCCGATGTCAACTCACAACGTCCGCGAGAATACTGGGACTATGAAAGCTATGTGGTTGACTGGGGTAACCAAGAAGACTACCAGTTGGTGCGGAAGCTTGGGCGTGGAAAGTACAGTGAAGTATTCGAGGCAATAAATATCACAAATAATGAAAAGTGTGTAGTTAAAATATTGAAGGTGAGTCACATTGTTACCTAAATACACTGTTCATCATTGTTTACATTGTATGCATAAGGACTGTCCTACTATGCTTTGACTAAGCATAAAAATCACTATTTTATATGTCCTAATTACAGAATTTTATTCCAGCCTGTTAAAAAGAAGAAGATAAAAAGAGAAATAAAAATATTAGAAAACTTAAGAGGAGGCACAAATATAATTACTTTACAAGCTGTAGTCAAAGATCCTGTTTCTCGTACTCCAGCACTCATTTTTGAACATGTGAACAATACTGATTTTAAACAGCTGTATCAAACACTGTCAGATTATGATATAAGGTAACACTACCATAATTAATAATATCATAGTGCATAGAAGGAATAACTTGGATAGCAGATAGAATCTAAACATATTTGATTAAATAATGCTATCATCAGTTATATAATTTATTCAATCAATGTCCACCTAATTTCAGATATTATTTGTATGAACTACTGAAGGCATTAGATTACTGCCACAGTATGGGCATCATGCATAGAGATGTGAAGCCTCATAATGTGATGATTGATCACGACCACAGAAAGTTGCGTCTTATTGATTGGGGGCTAGCTGAGTTCTACCACCCTGGACAAGATTATAATGTTCGTGTTGCTTCTAGATATTTTAAGGTATGTAACTAATACTGTGAATAATGTTGACAATGATTCCCTGTATAATTCAATTAACCTCTCAAGTGTTGATGATACCGCATAGGTTTATAAGCAGTGAACATTTTGACCTTTAACATTTTTTGCCTGACATCATTGGGTTAAGATAGGTTTTTAAAATTATTTTTACTTTTGTTTTAGGGTCCTGAGCTGTTGGTGGATTATCAAATGTATGATTATTCTTTGGACATGTGGTCACTAGGATGCATGTTAGCATCAATGATCTTTCGCAAAGAGCCATTTTTCCATGGCCATGACAATTATGATCAACTTGTGCGTATTGCTAAAGTGCTGGGCACTGAAGAGCTTTTTGAATATTTGGATAAATATCATATAGAATTGGATCCTCGGTTTAATGATATACTTGGAAGGTATGTTTGGTATCCACTAAATTGAAAAAAAAGGTATACATAATATACATGTTCTTATTGTGTTCTTTTTTAGGCATTCTCGTAAACGATGGGAGCGCTTTGTGCACTCTGAAAATCAACATTTGGTGTCTCCTGAAGCATTAGATTTCCTAGATCGTCTTCTACGCTATGATCACTATGAAAGATATACTGCTCGTGAGGCAATGGATCATCCGTACTTCTGTAAGTAATACTTGATCATTTATTCTTAAATGTTTTACACATGTATTGAAAATGTCAATAGACTGCTTGGCAAAAAACCAATACTAACTTTAGTCCTATCAACCAGTTACAATAACATTCTTTATAACAAAACTAATTAGAACAGAGTAATAAGTTGCTCACTTTGTAATAAGAATTTCATTTTGATTATTTTATTGATGACAAGAAACTCCATACTTCCTCTTTTATAAATTTACGAATTATATAATATTATAATATATTAATTATATTATTATGTGAATAAAAACCACTTTATTGGAGTATGCTTTATTGCAAGTTAAAAAAGCGGCCAAGGGCGAGTCGGACTCGCCCATGAAGGGTTTCGTAGCAGCAAGTAACATAATATAAAAGTTTTTTTATTTTGAGTTGATTGATTGAAAGGTTAATAGTGGTTTACGATTTATGACGTATTAAAAAAAACTACTTACTAGATCTCGTTCAAACCAATTTTCGGTGGAAGTTTACATGGTAATGTACCTACATCATATTTTTTTTAGTTTTTTTTTCTCTTATCTTAAAAGTTACAGGTGGTAAAATGTGTGGCCACACACACACACATTTTACCACTTTGGAAGTGTCTATCGCGCTTTTCTTTTTAGAAAAAAAATATATTAGAAACCTCAATATCATTTTTAAAGACCTATCCATAGGTACTACTACCACTATCTACACGTATGGGTTTCGAAAAAAAAATTTGAGCTTCAGTTCTAAGTGTGGGGAACTCCCAAAATTTATTGTTTTTTTTTGAGTAAAAATCTTAATGCGGTTCACAGAATACATCTACTTACCAAGTTTCAACAGTTCTTATAGTTTCGGAAAAAAGTGGCTGTGACATACGGACGGACAGACAGAAAGACAGACATACATGACGAATCCATAAAGGTTCCGTTTCTTGCCATTTGGCTATGGAACCCTAAAAATGACAGTGACAGTGACAGTGTTCACATAATTACAAATATTGAGACAGTATTTCAACAAACAATGAAATGGTGTGTGAGCCATAGTAATCTATATGTATAAATATATTTATATTTATGTAAGTATTTAATTAGCAATCAGTTTGATTTTGTTTAAGACTGTGCATTGTCCTAAGACCAGCATTTTACCAAGCATTCATATCTTGCATAAAATCTTCTAAATTAAAATATTATTGTCCTTGTTTACAAAGTGTAATTTTAAAATATGTTTTAGAAATATCCTTTATTTTTAATATATCAGAAGGAATTTTGTTGTGACACTTAATACAGTACTCCTTAACCCAGTAATGCCCGATTTTTGTTGTTTTACTTTTTTACTATTTTTTTTACATCATAATTTAGTATAAAGGGTAAAACATTATGACAAGTTTTAGGTTCATATGTATATTCAAAGTTAGAACATACATACATAGCCTGTCAAACTCATAACCCTCCTTTGGCTTTGCCGTAGTCGGGTAAAAAGAACAATGTGTCCACATGGACACGCTAAGCATTTGTAGTATATAAACTTATATAGTTGAGAGTTCAAAATAGCCGACAATTGAAGAAAATAAAGTTAATTCATAAGATACAAAGGAAAACAAGGCACACATAACCCCACATCACATTTCATGTACTATCGTGGACACACTCGCCTGACCACCACTAAGTTCATTTTTGCTTGCACTTAAAAGATGGAAGCGCTCTCTACCCCGCCCCGTTGACTTCGCAGGCGCCAAGGGATTTTTTTTTTTAACTGAGCAGGCGGAAAATGTCCGCGATAGTACCTTAGTGATCGCGTTGTATACGACACATTGCGCGCTCAAAAAAGATAATTTCTATAACAGGTTATTAATGGCTTACGCAATTTTACTTATTACATTAGATGTACCTCATGTACCTAGCCTTTTCTCGAAATTTTCGCTTCGATGTAATTTACCGGATGGTCGGGTGTATTACCCGATGAACTTCATAATAATTCCATGGATATAATAGATAGCCTTCGTCACATCAATAGTATTTACTGATGTGAGTGAAACTATATTTAATATCTTGAAACAAGCCAAACTAGAAAAAATTACAAAATGTATTTTATGGTTTCAGATCCGATTGTGAAGGAGCAGGGGCGAATGGTTTCTTCCAATTCTCCAACTCCCAATGCATTGCAAGGACCAATAAGTACTACAGAATAATTGCTACAAAGAGGTGGTAAATGCTCTTTATAATGTATTGATATGATATACTTGTACAAGATTCCGGAAGAAAAACACTAAAAATAACACCAAAAAAGAGGCCACTGATGGTGTAAATAAATACACAGGGACAGTGAAGGACACCAATTCTGTTTAACAAACACTGATATAATTCCAATGCTTGATAAATGGAATAATTTGGAAAGACAATATAATTTAGTGTTTAATATTAGTAAATCTGGTTTATTCATTGTTTTAAAAGTGTTTTATCTCTGGTATAAACTGCTGACATACATTTGTGAAAGTGCTCGTGTACTCAAGCTGAGTAGGTTTTCTTGTGGTGAGAAGGGTTCAAAATTGTCAAAGTAAACTCTGATACCTACATCCATTTTTATATGAAATTCGATAATAATTAATTATTGAGATAAAAAAATGCGTCGAGTTTCATTGCACTTGATCTTTTGCATTTATTAACCTATGGTATTGATATTGTAATTACTTGTATAATATATTGGTAACACCTGCATACCATTTGCAAATACTGGTTAGCAGCTTTTCGTTGGTACTCTACTTATTAAAATTTTGTATTTATGTAATAGAAGTAAAATGTAGATATATGTGATATAAATACAAAATTTTAAGATAATTAATGAATCGTTTTCTTTTATTACGTATTTTGTAAAAGAAACCAGCTAATTCTAACATTATTAGATATTGTCGGATTTAAACATTGTTTTCTATTAGTATATTTTTAATAAGTTACGTTAGCTATCCTCATAAATATTATACATAGCGAAAATCAAATCGTATCTTCAATTGGAAGGTGAACCTCATGGAGTTTAATTTATTTTTAGTGTGATAACTTCAAGTTGTTGCATAAAATTTTCTGAATAAACAATACTAACTTTGCCTGGAAATGTTTTGGATTATTTACGTTCGAAGATCAAAAGCTTCGCTTCCTTAAAATATTGATTGTTTGTTTTGTTAGTGTTTAAAGTTACTTTTGTAAACGAGTGTAACTGTGAACCTTTGCAACCAATGGTTACCATATATACGTTTCCACACCTCAGCACTGAGTTTAATATTAATCAGTTCTTATGAGAGTAGATCTAATTTTCAGGGTATAACCGGTCCCAAAATGTTGGGAGGAAGTTTATTATACCCTGAAACCGAACGACGCGGGCGAGTTATAGTAACTTCGATGTAAATTCTTACTTTCACCAACCCTGTTACAGCTGTATAATGAGATGAGAATTATGAAGTTGTACAGGTACAGTTGTTGTATTTCACAACCCTGCTTATATTACATAAAGGCGCATGACGGGCATAAAATGCGTCGTGCGTCAAAAATATTCAAAGAAAGTAGAATAACTCTGGTAGATAATGATTTTATACGTTGCTTTTTTTTTAACCTATCGGTACTTCATACTTAGGTTTGTTCAATCTCCCTTCCCTGTTTCCGTGAAACATCGACAAAATTAATTATGCGAATTGTGCTTACAGACGTGTGTTTGCTATAAATTAAACGGTTTTTTTTTGTGATTATATTCCTATACAATATTTTTCGTAAAAAGAAGACCAGTGTTTGTGTCCTGATAACTTCTGCTATATTTGCGGTCAAAAGTCAATGTCGAAGTTTGACTCCAGTGCGAAATCTGGACAAAAACTCCTAGTGTTTGCTGTGCATAGTGTCAGTTTATTAATCGTCACCATAATATCACGGGTTCTGAAAATAATGCCAGACTTACCGTACACGTAATATTACGTTATTTATTGAAAAAGTTCTTAATGCACGCTGACTCTATACACAATTTGTCAAGTTTAAGATTTAGGGTGTATCTTTATTGATAATGTCATTTTTCAATGTAAATTTTGAGATTTAGTTCCCTACCTGTATCGCCAATCACGTAATTTTACAGGTACGAGGGATGTGGGAATTTGGCAAATACTTAATAGGTTGCCTAAGAATAAACAAGGCACTATTGAAATCTAAAACTATCATCATTTGAAGGAAAGTGGGTACTTTCATTACAAAAACACTGAATCAATAGGGTATTACACCCATTTTTGAAAAGTGTCTTAATGAAATTCTGTAGTGCTAATATGCCACCAAAAAAAAAACACAAAATTTTTATTCAATCGATAAGTGCCATAAAAATGCATCTAAATTTTAAATTTTCAAATTTCGCGCGTAGTTTGACGAAAACGCCTCTTACTGAACGCCTTAGTGCTCAGCGTAAATGACGTCAGTTCGTTTAGTATCAAATGAGCTCTTATTAAATATGATAATTGTATATCATTTAAAAATAATTAAAAGCATATTTTGTAATAGGTGTAACAATGAAAAAATTACGTTGGTTACGAAAATAATAAAAGTACAAAGCCTTTATTACGCCAATCGGTTGACTGACAGTTGACAATTTTTTGTTTACACAGCCGTATGGCGTAATAACATGGCGTAGTACTATTTCACGGTGTTTATAACAGATTAAAAATACTGAAAACTTTGAATTGAATTTAAAAATTGTTGTGTTATTTTATGAACTAAAACTTGCATTTTCCGACTGCTTTATGCCTAAACTGTCTCAATAACATATTTATAGATTTTTTCTCGTATAGAGTAAAATACCCTATTTCGATAATATTAATATGGAACCACCCCTGAGGCATACCATCCATAAAAATTTTTTTTTTTTAAATCTATTTACATTTGCTCGAGAAATCGCGTAACAAACATACAAAAAAAAACAGTCGAATTGACAACCTCCTTCTTTTTTGAAGTCGGTTGGAAATAACTACAGTGTTACTCTAGTAACAGTATCTGCATACAATTAATTGTAATAAAGTTGTTTTTTAATATTTTTACGATAAAAATATTGACAACGCAGAACCTAGTCAGACAGTTGCTGATCGCCGTCACCGAAATATTACGTGCGGCTAAAGAGATTCAAGGTTAAATCGCGCCATATTGTCAGTTACCTCAGAGCCGCCACCGTGAAATCACGTGAAAGTTTTATCGCTCTGCGTAACAATGTTGTAGGCCTTTTTCGCAAAACGTTTAACACAAAAAAGCTATTAAATAAGTAATTTGCAATCAAAAAATGAATTACCAAGTGACGACAGTTCTACAGATAGCGGTGTTGATGTGGTAAGTTTAATGTTAATTTTATGAAATGAATACTTCGCGCTTTTGAGGTAAGTCAAAGGCAGCAAATCTTGGCTGTTAAGGGGTTAATTATTATAATTTTAGAAATGCATATTTTTTACTCACGCGTGTATGTTATTTATTAGCATACAATTAGATACTGAACTGAAAATTGCCAAAATCGTAAGTAAATTTGAATTTCACGGGCTGCCCTGGCGCATCCCCCTTATATGGTGTGCATATCAAGTTTATTTTTGGTTTGTAAAATTGTAATTAATCTGTTATCTGATAAACACTTACACCAGCTTCCAGAAATAAAAAATAATGCCTCTAACTTCAGCTCAAGTCGCTCAAGCTGGTTGGCTTCAGTATCAAGGACCCTATCGAGAAATCGCTGCAACTTAAAAGTACCACGTACAATGGTTTTTCCGATCACCACCAACTTAACCGTAAGTTTTCATTGTGGGTCTGTTGTGGATGTGTTATGGATTGGAAAGAGATATGTTCCGACACTCTCACCGAGTTGATGTTAGTCGAAAGTCTCCTTACAGCAGAGCGGTACGTTGAAGAGATTTTCCAAAAACATGCTGTACCATACATGGAGTTCATTAGTAGCGAGGGTTTCTTTTAATGCAAAATAATGCCCGCCGTCGTACAGTACGTTGCGAGCATCAATACCTTACAGAAGCTAGAATTGCCTAATCGGAGTGCCCAGCCCAAGCATGAATCCCATAGAACATGTATTCAAACCAATTCAAGCTAAAAAGCTAAATCCGGTGAAGTCACAACCCTCCACAGACCCGCCATGAGTTGAGAATAGCTCTGGTATCTGCCTGGGACGAAATTACCCATGTGGACATGAAGAACATCACTTATACCATGGCTGATCGCATGCAGGCGGGAAGTACAGCCAGAGTTGTTTAAATCCATTATTTTGAGTATTTATAAGAAAAGCCCTTTGTTATATTGTTTGTGTTAAGTTCCTAAGTAAACAATAATAAAATAAAAACGGACAAGAGCGAGTTGGATTCGCCCACCGAGGGTTCCGTTCAAATTCCGTGTATATCCGTGTGTCCGTGTACATACCTCTATGATTGATTACGTAGGTACCTACGTAATCAATCATCGAGGTATGCGCGGTATACGCGCGGTTGTATTGTGGTCATAAAAATATAGTCTTTATTTAAAGTAGGTACTTTTTTTTTAATTACAAATTTATAGTTTTCATACTTTTCCCTGTACTTGTAGTATAAGACGATATTACTTGCCAAATTTCATAGTTCTAGGTCAACGGGAAGTACCCTATAAATTTTGTTTCCCTTGAGAGTATCGAAATATACGTTTTTTGCGGCAATAAACGACCGTAACTTTTTTCACGTTAACTTAGAAGTTTGATTGATAGATTTGAGTTTGAAGATTTTCACAGCTTCAAGGAACTGTAGACTTGAGTATGGTTTTAATTTCAATTCTATACCTCCATGCGTTCCAGCGTTCCCCAGATAAAGGGTCTTGACAAACTCAAACTCAAATCATTTATTTCAAATAAACCATTTACAGGCACTTTTGAATTGTCAAGGAGTCAGTCAGTCAAAAAGTTGCAGCTAGTTGCTCGACAGACGGACGGACAGACACAGACGGACAACAAAGTGATCATATAAGGGTTCCATTTTTCCTTTTGAGGTACGGAACCCTAAAAAGACAAACGCTTCGATTAAGAACGAACTGAAAGTAAAATTCGCCTATCGACCATCAGCAGGCGTAGCATGACAATTCTATCTCTACTCTACGTAGAATAGACAGTTCTTTCTATTCTACTTGACATCTCTACATAACCGAGCATGAGCCGATCGGTAGACTCGCGTTTCTACGTAGAGTAAGACATATCTTTTCTTTCCATAGCAACGGCGGGGTGCTGTGTTGTAGCTAGACGTTAAAAATTTTACGATAAAATTGCGTTTCGTTGTCGACAAAAATGTGTCAATCGTTACGATTTATCACCTTTTGAACGATTATTTATTTACTTAAAGACAACAAAAAGTATATTAATAAGTACACATAGGTTAGAACTTAAGAATAAAGGTAACAAATAAATATTATGTACACTACTCATACCCACATTGTAATGTTATTCAAAGCAACAACGAAACGTTATTTTTATTGTGACGGGTGACGGCTGGGGCTGTCGGATCAATCAATTCGGATTTGCAAAGTAATAGAGTAACTATTTATCAAAATATTTAAAATATTGTCTATATCTATGTGTCTAAAAACAATATAAATGTAATTGTCCAAATGTTTCGATTTTGAAAAATAAACAGACTTGGGACCGCGGCAAAAAAAGTAAGTACGAGTAAATATAAGTAAGTGAATGAAATTACTAAATAATTAGCATTGTGCATTGGTTGTATTGTGTGTGATTAATTGAGAATGTAGTCCTCGATTAGTTGAAAATCGCATTTGAGGATTAAAAGAAGATTGTCGCATCGTCTGATAAAAATTCTTGATTTACAAAGGCAAATTCTTCACTTTTATCTCCTTGCTATGATATGATAGGTACCTACCTTGGTCATGCTTTTTTTTTCTTTATTACTTATCGTCAGTGTTCTTACCTCATTCACATACATACTAAAACTGATTTATTTATTTATTTGCAGCATGCGAAGTACCAACCCACAGATTGAGATGTTGTTGGTGGACTACAATTTCCAAAGGAACTATTAGTTAATCTGTGACAATAAGTTTATTTAAAACAAACTAACTGAAAGGAAAATAAGACAAAGCCATTTACAAAGGTACAATTTTTATTTACATAAAATAAATTTCTTATACGAGTAATGTCAGTACTTCCATGAGTTGCGACTTGTAGAACCTCTACCTATGTGCCTCCGTAAAGGGCTACCTCTGTGCCTCTGTGCTTCAGGGTGTACCATGATAAGCATTCAAGTCATGAGCCGGTTCCAAAGTTTAGCCCTAACCTCCTGAAAATCAATAATCAATAATTAATTTTGTGTTTTGTTATTACAGATAACATAATTCCCGAATGTTGAAACATTATGAGGCCCAAAAATGAATTACTTAGTTGTACATACAATAATTATATTATTAAATAAAACTATACACCTATTGACTTTTTATTACTTCAAATTATTAATCTGTCCGGTTTCAGACAAATAAATTAAATACAATATACCTACTATATAGTCTCTTATATGAATATTTTCTACTTTTTTACTTGTTTGCTAAGCACTCTGGCCTTGCATGCTTCCTTTGCCTTTTATTATATTCTTGTTCTAAATATAAGAGAGCGCCTTGACTTCCATAGTACAAGTTTAGTATAGTACTTAGTTTAGAAGTCCAGTTTCAAAAATAAGTACAACCCTATTAAGTGCAATATACTTTTTTTTTTATTTGGTAAGTACCTAGGTACAGTAAGAAATCTATCCTATACTAAACGGCTACTCACTTCAGCAATCAGAGAACTAGCAAATGATTAGACATTGTTGGATTCACGGTACCTACCTACCTAGGTAATATTTCTGACCTATTTGTATTAGAAGCAGTTGGAAGGCGTGGGTTTCTAATCTTCAAACAGATTGAACTTACTTTAACAGTTCCTGAGATTTTCTAGGAGACAGATCCTTGCAGGATCAGCTCCCGGCACAGATTCTGCAATCTCTTTACTAACTTCATAATTTTCCAAAACCTCGTTTTCGGGAAGAACGAGAGCCCCGGTTTAATGCATTCTTCTTTGCAAAAAACACTGAGAAGATGCTGACGGTAGTCCTCCAACATGTTTTCAAAATCAACTTCAAGTCAGCTTTTGTGGAAAAGTGGCCACAATTTTGCCAATATCACGTAGGTACTTATCAAGATTGGCCATTAAATGAAGGTGATTGTTCAATAACAACAAATTTGGATGGTAAAAAATATTAAATTGAGTTTTAAAATCAATATAGATCCTTGTCTACATAGAAATAAACTTGTCTAGGTCAATTGTGATGTAGACTATTTGACACTTGTTGGAAGAAATGTTTCTACACCCAAATGTCAAAAGTAGAGAAAAAAATGGTCGTCATGCTCGGCATTGTAGACTTTTGTCTACTGTTGAGTAGAAACATTTCTTCTCTTCATCGCCATACTCGCAACGAAAGAAATCTTTCTACAACGGGCATTTTGTCTATTCTTCCTGTCAGTATGTCTATTCTTCCGTAGACATAGCGGTGGTCATGCTACGCGTGCTGTATGAACAATTTCTACAGTATTTCGGACACGGGGCAAGGCAAGGATCGCCTGATAATTTAGAGAGGTTATTAAAGAGGTCTGCTAAGAGAATTTCCAAACATCTGTCCGCATGGGCGAAAACCGTCCAGCATGGAGAGTATTGATGGACAATACAACGAGCTCATGTGGTCACGACCTCCCATTATGAGGATACGAGGAAAACGTGTAAGGCATCTGTGATGAAGTGATTTGCGGCGTCGACGGGCTAAGTAGTTGACTGTCCGTGTGCGTGTAGCCACTGCGCGCGGCAATGGTGTCTGGCGCCAAAGCTGTTTGGGGTACAAACTTGCGATTCGGCGTGTTGTACTTCGTAGCACGGCCATGAACGCATTGATTATAACTTTAGATGGTAATAAAATTCTTTTAATTTCTACTATTTTATACCTTTCAATTATCACAGATAAACTGGTCGTGCTGGAAAGATCCCGTTCCAGCACCACGACCACGCTAATCTTCCAGCTGGCGTAGAAGTTGATGAAACGGGAGCATGCCTAAACATTTGTACTATGTACTCCTATTTAATTACTGGGTAACTTGTCGTAAATTGTTAGAAAAGTAAAAAAACATGTTCTGCCAATAATGACTTACGCCATCGTCATCATCATGTCAACCTTTAGACCCCCACTGCTGGGCATAGGTCTCCCCCAAGGGGGGGTTGTGCTGTTTGGGAGAAGTTCATAGTTACAACAAACAGTTTTTCTTAATTAAGAATAAAACTGCGCGTTGTTTCGGTTCCAAATTGTTATTAAGTCCATGGTTCCAAATAAACGATTTTTTTTTTATTATTATTTATAAATACCAATAGGCCAGTATATGACTTATATGCTTGACACTAGATGGCGTTAAATGCAAAAAATAAAATGACACGAGAAATAACATAATAGGTATGCTACATTTCATTAGCATAACAAACATGCGCGATAATATTTACATAAAATAATTGGGAGAACTTTCATATTTACAACAAATATGTATTTTTCGTATATTCTTAATGTTTACATTTAACGCCATCTAGTTAAAAAAAAGTAGTGTTTAAAAACTAGATGGCGTTAAATAAAAAGTAGTGTTTAAAAATATTTAATCGAATGATGATAATAGAGGGTTCTATTAACATCATTCGATTAAATATTTTTAAACACTACTTTTTTTAACTAGATGGCGTTAAATGTAAAAATTAAGAATAATAATATACGAAAAATACATATTTGTTGTAAATATGAAAGTTCTCCCAATTATTTTATGTAAATATTATCGCGCATGTTTGTTATGCTAATGAAATGTAGCTTATCTATTATGTTATTTCTCGTGTCATTTTATTTTTTGCATTTAACGCCATCTAGTGTCAAGCATACAAATCATATACTGGCCTATTGGTATTTATAAATAATAATAATAATAAAAAATCGTTTATTTGGAACCGAAACAAATACAATATTAAACATATGTAAACGATGGCAGCTGCAAAAGTTAAAAACTGTGGCGCAGCTGCCAACGCCCGTCTCCTAGCAAGAGGATACGTGTTCCAGATTATGTAAATGTTAAAAATATCTTTGTGAAATGTTAAATATTACTTAAGACTAAGATTAAAAATAAAATACAAATATGTTATCGTAGGGTATGTGCCTAAATAAATAAATAAAATTATTTTTACTTTTCTATCAATTTACGACAATTTACTAGTAATGAAATAGGAGTACAGTCACATGAATAAACATGTATACAGATTGCAAAATTGAAAAGAAATTTTCTCGTGTAATAACGATTTCAACTTAAGGTGAGCGTGTATTCGATTCGTGACGAAAACTGTTTTCGCGTTTTGCCCAGAGTAATATCGTAAGGATGTGAGCAGAATTGTTTAAAGACAATTACAGTTTCAGAAAGATTAAGTCTTGATTTAGGGAACTACAGAGTAAAAGTATAATTTTTAATTAAGTATGGTTTTTTAAAGCGAAGACAATCCTTTCATAGTGTTTTACGAAAACACAGGATATACAATCTTAAAGTCTACTACAGAGCCAAAATTACGAAAATATTACTATTATGTATTAAAAAACAATGTTGAAAAAGTACAAAATCTGTTCACTTTGACAATTTTTTTTCACCAGTATTTGAATAAAAACATAACTGATATATTTATTTTATGAAAATAAAGATTATGCTTAATATCTATATAATTATATATAAAAGAAAGTCGTGTTAGTTACACTATTTATAACTCAAGAACGGCTGAACCGATTTGGATGAAAATTGGTGGGGAGGAGCTTAGAACCAGGTGACGGACATAGGATATTTTTTTTTTTTGTAGGTGTAGGGTAGGTTTAGGGTAGGTGTAGGGTAGGTAAATAGGCAGGTAAGTAGGTAGATAGCGACAGGACAACGTCTGTCGGGTCAGCTAGTACAGAATATTTTTCAGTCCGTTATACGTACTCATTTATTTTAGACAATTATTTAAAAAAAGCACTGTAAAACATCGCGCGCTGTTGTTTGCCGAACAATTCCTATGATTCATGCTTATTCCGTGCGTATTTTTTTTTTCTGATGCACACAAACGGTCCCATTGTATTGTACTAGTGTGTGTCAATGCTGCTACGCCGTTCTAGCATTCGTTTAGATTTTAAGTTGCGCTAAATCGAATACGCGCTCTTTAACCTATTTTATAGTGCTTAGTTTGGGATCAAAAATACTATGTTTGTAACATCAAAGCATTTCAATCCTTTAGGAGAAAATCTGTTTAGACTGTCAGCCAACTGTGTACATGTTTTTGCTCGTGACTGTACATAATAGTAAAAATGTTTAGTCATGCTCCCGTTTCATCAACTTCTACGCCAGCTGGAATTCTAGCGTGGTCGTGCTGGGAAGGAATCTTTCCAGCACGACCAGTTTATCTGCAATAATTAAGAGGTATAACATTTCTAATTAGAGGCATAAAACAGTAGGTACCTACAAATCAAAAGAATTTTATTACCATATAAAGTTCATGGTCGTGCTACAAAGTACAACACGATACGGCGGGTGGTGCCTGTGATTACGGTGTCATCAGTTCTGAGGCAGACATTGATAAAGCCTTAGAGGAACGTAATCAGAATTTGCATTTTTTGTATATATTATTATAATTGCCTCTTTTTGGCCTGGCGGGCGCCCATTATGAATTTTTGTCACTAATTCGAGTGCGCTCACTATGGTGACGTGACGTTAGGGTGACAAATAGTTCCTAAGTAGCTGACGTGACTGCGGTGTTGTCACGTATAGATATATCTACTTTTTGTAGATCTACCCGTTTTAACCCCATCCTGCCCTGCCTATCTACCAACTTCAGCTTCAAATTATCTATTTATGAAAATATTCCTGTTGAAATATTTTTTCGTACAAACAATGAAACAAACATATATATCAAGATATCAATTTTGGCACGACGAACAGACCGCTTTAGGTGAGTGACAAATATTGACAGTGACTCTTAGCCAATTGACATGTTTTGCAAAAAAACGGAAAGAAGTAGGACTCCTTTCTGACTTTTTGCAAAACGTGTCAGTTGGTTACGTAGTCAGAAACTACGGGTGTACTATGCGATATCGAATGCCAAATAATCGAATATCAATAGATCGACCACTATAAATCGAACGCCTAAATACTCGAACGTTCATAATATCGAATGGTTAATAAATCGAAAATTCAATTTATCGTTTACTGAATACATCGAATCTTCAAAATATCGAATGTTTGTTTGATCGAGCGTTCAACGCATCGCATTTTCATTCTATCGAAATATCAATAATTAAGTACTAAATACTTTTCATATAAAATACAAGAAAAACACAAAAAATTACTGATAAATCACATTTTAATTTTTAATTAAGTACACATTTTAAAATTATGAATTGCAAGGGCACGGAGAAACTGTAATAATTCCATGTTATTTTTTATTATTTATTTTTTTGTTTTTCCATCGCATTATCATCCCTTTTACCTCTTTTTTGTGGAGTAGGCTAATATACTTACTTCGTGGGAGTAGGTAGGTCTTCCCAATCCCGCATTTACCATTTCAATTGTTCTACTTATTTGTAATAACTTGCTTCTTAACTAAAAATTATATGGTAGCATAAAGACAAAGAGTAAAGATCCCGTTTGTGCTTATCAAGCAACGTGTTCCATCTTCTGCGCCATCCTTTGAGTTCTAGGTAAACCAAGAGTATTATTTTAAAATACAGACCACAGTGAAGGTGGAAACATAAGTAATAAGCGTGCTATAAGTAATTTATTAGTCTCACGAGAATTAATTATTCCCCGAACTTATTTTTTTTCAAAGCAGTAGGTGAAATCATGTGCCTCGTCGGATAACACTTCTTCTCTTAATTTATCGAAAGCATCTGGTATCTCTTTTTTGGGGTAAATAAGTAAATGCGAAAATTATAATAATTATATTAACTTTGCAAACAATTTTGTTGAATTTGACGCCATACACTTTGATCTAAGTGGAAAAGGCAGCATTTGTGTTGCGCATCACGGCATCAGAAAATTCTTGTTTTACATCATGAATGACCGCCATTTCGAAATCCGGCAATATTACTTGTGGGTTTAATTCGATATCATATTGTAGAGCATAATATGCCTTGTACTTGAAAAAATACAAGCAACAATTTAGCGTCTTCTTCATCATTCACACAGATTAAAATGTGATTTATCAGTCAATTTTTGTGTTTTTCTTGTATTCTACATGAAAAGTATGCAGTAAACTTAATTATTGATATTTCGATAGAATGAAAATGCGATGCGTTGAACGCTCGATCAAACAAACATTCGATATTTTGAACATTCGATGTATTCAGTAAACGATAAATTGAATTTTCGATTTATTAACTATTCGATATTATGAACGTTCGAGTATTTAGGCATTCAATTTATAGTGGTCGATGAATTGATATTCGATTATTTGGCATTCGATATCGCATAGTACACCCAGAAACTACACCTCAAAGATTAGAAAACGGCAATATGACTAAAAATATTTGAAAACGTGGAAAAAAGAAAATTATTATGCAGGATGGTAGAAAGTGCCAAGGATGATAACTATTGCATAAGAGGCGACTTATTTCGAAAAACAAAGAGCTCGGCTCTTTGATTTTCGAAATAAGTCGCCTACAGAATATTTAAACTTTTTATTAAGAATTAAAATACATTTTTAAATACCAATTACTCACACTCTTAATTCCAATATATACTTCATTGAAGGTAGTAGATCTACCTATTTTTAACTCGAAATGATACCAACTTCTGCCAATTTTGGACATGTTTTCTACCTATTTTACGAAATCAGTTCACAACACTGTGTGTCTGTCACCCAAAAAACCTGGACTGTAAAGCCGAATTCGTACCAGAATTGATGCGTTCAAAGTTCAAATTAGTTCGCTTTTTCGTGTACGTTACCCCATCAAGAAAGTGTCTCTTATGGGCCTACCACACGCACAAGCTTCACCACAGTTTTGCCTGCGCAGGCCGGCTTGTACACGGAACACGGAGCGTGTGGTTGGTAAAATACGCTCCGTGTTCCGTGTACAAACTTGCTTCGATTTGCTTCCTATTCTCAAACAATTGCTTCCATCGTATTCTCGAAGAAAAAGTACATTTTATGGGTGACCGTTCATTCTGATATCAGGACCAACGGTCACCAAGTCATATTATTATTATTATCACCATTTATTAATTGTTTTTACGTATAAAATACATTTTTAAGTATTAATAAAAAATAAAAACATTTAATAATATAAAAAATAGTAGCCCGTCGGTATCGGGAACAGGGTCCAAGCTACCGGCGGTCAGGGCTCCAGAGAAAAAAAACCTCCCGACAATGCGGGCCGTGTCCAGAAGTACTGCCTTCTGAATCAAGCCCTTGATCCAGCCGCCTAACGAGAGCCTCCTTAGATGTTGGTCGAGGCTCTTGGCAATTAAGCCATTGGCTGTAACAACTATCGGCACAATGATCGCTGAGTCCACATCCTACATGTCGACAACCTCGCGGGCCAAGTCAAGATACTTTATTATTGTAATTATTATTAATAGAATAATTGAAATTTACGGTGGCCATTAATTACTTCCCGTTTGCTTCTCTCAATGTTTTACAACGACAATACTGTAACTATCACGGCAATAAAGATATAGACAAAAGTGTTGTTAGGTTTGGTGGGGGCTACAGTTAAGTCAGCTACTTCCTGGAATAAGTTTGAGGCAAATATCTAACTTGAAGTCGGTCAAACGGCTTCTGTTCCGCGTGAAATTAGTGTTAAATAGGTATTACTACACAAAGTTAGGCAACTTAGTTTAACTGAAACTAGGTACATAAACAACCTTCTCGCTTGCTGAAAAGATGCAAAAGGACAAAATTAAGATATTATCATTGGCATAGGCATCTGCATTCTTATTTTGGCATTATCTATAAATATGTATGTAAAAATACGATCAAAATTTAATAAAAATAACACAATTTGGTTGTAGCGTGACATTTCGTAGTGTTGACCGTCGACCCAAGTTTCTTATTTCGATTCTAAAGTAAAAAAACAGTAGGAATCGAAATTTTATCAGTGAAACTTTTTTTAATAAATTAAAAAAATAACTAAGTAGCAATGATATTTTTTACACGTTCAATGCCTCTTCGCGGATGCCGCATACATTTCACGTTGAGTCGCCGGCACTACAATATAAATTGAATGAATTAGCCAGGTTTTACTGGCGTTATGTATGGATAAAATTTATATTTTGTTATTTTTGTGGCCGTCTCAGTGTATAGGAAGTAAAAAGTGTTTGACGATTGTTCAATGTGTTTCAACTTAAAAACATGGCAAAATGTTGTAAAATTAACTTCAAATTTTTTAAGTTGTTTCATTTTCTATGTAAGTGTATGTAAAATATAAACCTTTATTTACTTATATTATACAATTATTATTTTCAATTTATTTATTTGAAGCGAGTACATTCGATTCCATCACTTATGTATGATAGAACTAGAAATAGGTGCGATAGAATGGAACTATATTGAATGCGCATAATAGTTTTTTTTTTGTAAAAACACGTACGGCATTATAATGTCTGTAAGAAGTCATAAAAAAGATAACCCAATATGCTACGGCAGTTTGTATATTTATTTTATAACGCATTTTAAAGTTTTATTTTAAGGTTTTAATTTGTTGTCAGACTCATCATAAATAATTATAAAATATTTTTACTTTTCAAAGTACCAAGATTTTTATACACGCTATCCTTGTACGCACGGCAAAGGTCAACACAGGCCAGGCAGAGCGTCGAGCGACATGTCCTCCCTCACTCTGGAAAGCCTCGCGGCTGACTGATTTGAAATGTTTTTATTTTTCCGAATGGCATCACGCAGCTCAACCTAGAGGTTGTTGACTGCTTAACCGGACAATCCTGTGGTGCCTTAAAAAGTGATTTTTAGGGCCTCCAGCCAGGGCAAAGACTTATAAGTGACTACGCTAAGGGCACCCCCTGTGGGGTACGAGCCTCGGATTAGGGCGTCACTGAGAGAGGGCAGCAAAGGGACAGGCTGGATCAGGTCTCCATTATTTAGGGGCTAATTTAAAGCTAAAGGCTCAGCGACGCGGGCTGGCACTAGCAAGGGTCGGGGGGGGAGGCGTTACGGGGACGTCTTGTGTCTGTGTAATCTGTGCTTGTGTTTAACTACAGTACTAGTGGCCCTATTACTCTCTTGAAGGAGGGTTATAGCGTCATCTGGATCGGATAGGGTATGACGTGGGCGACGGGTCCTGCTAATACGGGGTGTATCGGGCGGCCGCAACGACGAGCGGGTTGCGGTGTTTCTCCGCTTGATCGAAGAAGCGCTTGCAAGCGCGCTTCATGATCTGACGGATGGTCGGGAGTTTGAGCTCGAGATGAAGGTTCTCGTTGCGAACATAGAACGGGGCGCCCGTAATTTTTCGCAAGAAACGGTTTTGTAGGGTCTGCATCCTATGGAGACGGTATGCGGCCCCTCTTCGCACAAGGGGCTGACGAGGCGGGCTGCGATTATCAGCTCAAACAGCTTTCCCACCTCGTCCAGCAGCACTATGGGCCGGTACGCGGACGGAGAGTCCGCAGGGCGCCCCGCCTTCCTGAGCAGGACCAGACGACCAGATTTCCACAATGTGGGAAACTGGCCCCGCTAAGACGGAGTCACCTAGGCCAAGAAGGACGGTGAGATCATCCTTGAGGAGGATGAGGTCCTCCGATGGAAGTGGAGGGGCATAAGCGGAGACGATGATTAACACCTGATGACCGGTCATGCCGAGCCGACATACTGAAACCTCTAGGCGAGAGAGGGGAGGGGGGTCCATAGGGGAGTAGTAAAGGGACTTTTTGTAGTAAATAAGGGTGCCACCCTTATGACAGCGGGTCTTACCATTGCGAACTAAATTATAATTGGCAATTTTATCCCGATGATGTGGCTTGAGGAAGGTTACCTGGATAAGGAGGAAGTCAAGCTGATGGTCGCGGATAAAGGTAGCGATCTCATCACGTTGATTGGTATTGCCGTTGGCATTGAAGAAGCCTAACTTTAGGGAACGGGGTTTAAAGGTTCTTTGCCTCTCGTTGTTCATTGGAACTAATAGGGGTATAGAACTTCGAGGGCGAGCGTAACCTCGGGGTACGCTTTGAAGCAAGCATTAAGCTTGAGAATGTCGCCTCGGCTGGCAATAATATCCCTAGCCATCAATTTGGTGGCGGGATTTCTGTAAATCTGAAAAGCGAGGTGCACGGTGCGAACCTCTTCTTCCGTGGGAAGAGAATCTTCGAGGGGACACGCTGCCGCCGATGCCGTGGGAGCAGCGGGGGCGGGGGCGGCTTTGAGAGGAGCGGGGGCGACCTTTTGATGAGCCGCGGGCACGGGGGCCAGTGAGGGCGCGGGGACCGCGAGGTCCATTAGTGCCGGAATGGGGGCGGGTTGTTGCTTGGCCATCAGGGCCGGGAAGGCTCGCTGATGGTTCAGCGAAGTCCAGGGCGAGGGCCTCTGGGGCCTGAGACGCTGAGGCATCTCTGGTGAAGGGACCTTCACAGAAGGTGACTCCCTTTGCTGACGAGCGTTGGCACGCTTGGCCAGTTTGGGGGAGGACGATTTTGGGGCCTTTGGGCCACGGTAATTGGCTGGGTGGCTGGACTGTCCGCAGAGCACACAGCTCGGGGGTTCCGAGCAGAACTCGCGGTCTTTGGGGCGCATGCACTCCGCCGTGCCGTGCTCCCCTAGACACTTGACGCATCTGGGGGTTGCAAAACAGTTGGACTGAGCGTGCCCGTACAGTTGGCAGCGATGATATTGCCCAACTGTGGCACATTTGTGGGGCTTCTCGATGGAGATGCCCGACAGGTGACATACCGACTTCACTTTGAAGATGGGGTGATGCCCCTCGGTATGCTCACATACGACAAGTACACTGTCGTATGCGACGGCCCCTCTCGCTTTATGTAAGCGATGTACTGAGGTAACGGGGATGCCCTGGGACACCAGCTCATTGAGAACCTCCCCCGGGGAGATCTCTTTGGGCACGCGGCGGATGATAACCCTGGTAGGCTTATCTTCCGGTAGCGAGTACGTGTGGAACGAAATGTTCAGCACCTTTAGAAGAGAAGTGAGTTCCCTATAGTCATTTGACATAGGTACTGTCACTTTAACGCCCTGCTGGGTCACGCACGGGCGTTGGTAAACCTGATTTTTCGCTCATTACAGAGCTTGGGCATCTCTGTCCACTTTACCTTGTCTTGAATAAAGACAGGCGGGGGAGCTTGCTTCTTCTTTGAGGCGGACAGGGGGGCGGGCGCTGGGGTGGAGAGACCCGCTCCGACTCCGAAGTGGAGGGAGCGGGGGGCGGAGGTTCTGCCACCACCTTTTTGCCTTGGAGGCCTTGGAAGAGGGTTTCCCCTTCTTCCTCTTTCCGCCACTGCCGACGGCTATGTAGCCATCGTCAGAGGCGGACGAAAAGCGGCCGACTCATCCTCAGAGTTGGATGGCGGCGGTGAGCTGTGCGGACCTGACGTGTCCATGCACACAACGACGAGGGCTCTAGATTGTCCGCGGGCGGCGGGGACAGCGGGCTATCGCTGTCACTGAATGCAGCAGTGCACTCATCACAGTCCTGGGGGTGAGAGACGGAGCTTTGTTACGACGCAACAAAGTTGTTGAATGAAGCCGCAAACACGGCGTCCTTCATTAGGCAGTACTTGACGTACGCTAATATTAACGCGTCCGTCATGGTGGGGTGGGGGGGGGGGGGTTGTGATTACGTAGGTAAGTACCCACGTAAACCACAAGAAAAGGAAAAGGAAATAAAATTATTTCCCCAAAAAGTTACCTCGAATCGGGGTTAATTTTCGGGGAGACCACTTTATCTCGGGGACAAAAACGAAAAGCCAAAATTTTTCGGGGAAATATTTTGACTCGAAAACTGAGTGGGAAAGGTATGGGAGAACTATGCTCCTAACAGCCCCGAGGAGACACGTAAAACGTGCGCCCCTCGGGCAGACAGTCCCCTTAAACGAACCTCCCGCGTGGCTTTCCTATTGCTTTGCCGACGAGAAGAAAGCAACAAACAAACTCGTCAGCTGCAAAGCTGTCTGTTTGGCCAGAGGGGCCTGAACCCTGAATACCTAACTCCCCGGGTGGGAGAGCCCGGGGATGAGTACCCTCCCTGATGGGTTATTCAGGGAGGTGGGTACCTAAAATGAGCCCTAATCTTGAATACCTACCGCCAATCTTAATGTGCGGTAGGGCCCTATGGGTCTTTCGACCGATCCGGGCCGCTGGGGTAGACACACCCAGACGTCTCGGGATTTGAAATGATCGCGCGCAGCGATTTTGTAGTAGTTTCAAATATTTATAGAATAATAATAACTGTAAATTAGTTGATATTTTAAAGTGTATGTTTTAAAGAAGATGTTTTTCTATAAAATCAATCTATTATTATTTTAAACGAAGTTAGTTATATCGGTGATAAAAGTATTTTAATTTCTTAATATTTCACAATGTTTGAATTTTTATTTATTTTAAGATACCTAAATCATAAAATCTTTTTAACTAACTATTTTCCCAAGGATCAATGAAATTGAAATGCTAAAGGAAATTGGGTACCTTCATTGTGAGCTACTTGATCACAATGATGTGAGCTACTTGGTGAGGTGCTCTTACTGCCAGGTATAGAGCTGAAGCAGTCCTGAACGTAACTTACTAATCGTAAATGTTGTAGGTACATCTTTTTTATAGTCAGCTCTCCACACCAAGCGTTGATAGTCTGCATCTGCGTCAGTCATTTCCACCTGTCTTCCACACATCTTGAATGTGTCTAAGATCGGCTTGTAAAGTTGGACCTACCATAAGACTGCTGATAAGTGAAACACCGTTTCACAATGGTCACGACTAAAAGCGTTAAATACCTCTAGTAGCAGTAGTTCGGTTGTTAGTCCGGTTGACTGAACTACTGAAACTTTCAGTTGCGATAGTTCGGTTCTAACCAAGCACCGAACTACTGAAACTTAACGTTTACCTGTGTGCCGAACTAAAGGGGTTTATGAACCCCTTTAGTTCATATTTATGAACCCCTTTAGTTTGGCAAACAAACTATCCTATCTTAATTTTATTTTTTATTTTACTTTTCTTTTTTATACTTAATTTGTTTTTGCCTTCAAAACGTACTGAAATTGGCCGTGGTTCTGTTTAGTCTAACTATCCTAGGATAAGGTGAATAAACTTCTTCCGGATTATCGATTTCTGATTTCGGTGTTATTTACATATGACCGAGTTTTCTGAAAAATCCTTAGAATATTTCATTCGTAAATCTATTTAAAAACCGATGTTATAATGTTATTGGTCTTTTTATGGCAATATAACGTGAATTTTCATAGTTACAGCAGCTTACAGCTCGGATCGTCATCTTTATATGGTAACTTTTCTATATACTTACCTACCGGAACTATCACTATTTGTAGTTTTCGGAAAAATCTCTTCACAACGTTTTTCTCCCGGAGTGAATTGAATAAAGTTCAAAGTGATAAATTCGCTTTGAACTTTATTCAAAGCGAATTTATCAGATTCGAACTCCCAGAACTGTTTGATGTTAAAATCTCCATTTATGCAAATGCAGTGATGATAGTACTATGGAAGTTCACAGTATTGGTTTCACTATCTCCACCCACCTTGCCAGATAAAATCCATCCCAACTTGGTGTTCTGTGCTATTGGTGTTCCTGTGGGCCTCGAATCAACCCATCGGATATAATTTGACCATAGACTTCAGCACCAAGCAATAGGAAATCTATTTTATTTGGTATGTTAAACTTCGGATCTGGGGGTCTAAAATGGCCACTTTGGGTGAAACATCTGAAATATGAATATGAATTATTTGACAGATCGTAGCAGAACTTGTAGGTACTCGTGCTCTTCCAAATTTTTATTCGAATATGTAACATGTGGATAACGTAGTTAGTTACGCACTGATAAACCTAGATTGTAAGCTATTGTTAACCATGTACAGTCAGCAACGAAAGTCCATGAACAGATACTAATTTACAAAACACCTGAACACTAAAACTGACCATAAATCCCTTCCCAGAAAAGAGTACCTACAAAATAAGGTTGTCATTTCAATGATACATAAGTTTGTAACTATCATTTTGCCGTAAGTCGCTAAACATCATTACATCATAAGTCGGTAACTAAAATTTAGCCGTAAGTGTTAACTGGCAACATAAGAAATTAAAAAGTTAAAGAAATGTCATAGATAATCTATGGTCCCTTCGACTCCATCTTTTGCTGCTAAGAGTTAAGATGTTTTTCCTTGTGCGTGTCTATAATAAAAATCTATGTTGAACTAATAGTTTGGAAGTAAATAAAAACATTAAAACCATCTCCACGTCTCCTTATTTAAATCTCAATAGGTTATGGGCCCAGACTCGCCTATTATTGGAGATTAACGTGGATGCAGATGGGTCTAGAATAAAACTAGATTAAAACTCGGGACGACTTGAAACCAAAATGGATTCTACTTCTGGGGTAAATGCCGCCGCTGGAATCACTGTCGTGAAACTTACGGGCAGCGAGAATTGGTCTCTGTGGAAATTCCAAACGAAGATTTTACTAAACGGGCAAGGATTGTTCGGTGTCGTCGATGGCACAATAAAGAAAAATGAGGCAAGTTTAAAACCAAAAGAATGGGAGATTTTAGATTCAAAAGCCCAAACACACATCGTGTCGAGAGTTACTGAAAAAGTCATGCAACATCTGCTGACTTGTAGTACTTCGGCAGACATGTGGAGTAAATTGTCAAGTATTTACGAACTTAAAAGCTCATCGAGCGTTCATCTACTACATGAAAGATTCATGAAATATAAATATGAAGATGGAGGTATGGCAAACTTATTTAGTAAAATAGAACACATGGCAAATCAATTGAAGCAGTTAGGCGAAACAGTTTCTGACCAAATGATCACCACCAAGGTGCTCATGACATTACCACCTCAATATAGACACTTTGTGTCAGCGTTGGAAAGTGTTCCTCAGATATCACAAACATTAAATGACTTGCAAGCAAGGTTGCTTATAGAAGAAGAGCACATGCAAGGAAATGAGGAGCCCGTCGCTTTAACTGTCCAAAACATAAAATGTTTCAAATGTGGAAAGATTGGCCATAAGAAAAATGTTTGCAGATCAAACATGACATGTTCATATTGTAAGAAGAAAGGCTATACAGCAGAGCAGTGCTACTTTAAGAAAAATAAAGAAAAAGGAAACAGTTCAAAGGAGAATAAAAGACAAGTTTCAAAAGAAAATAAAGGACATGTTTCAAATAGTTCACAAGATAGTAAAGGGGACAGCTCAAAAGCGAATGCCTTCGTTTCAAGTGCATTTATTAGCCATAAAAATGGCACAGAAGAATGGATAGTGGACAGTGGTGCAAGTGACCACATGACCCCTAATAAAAATCATTTTTTCAGCTTCTCAGGGATTTCAGGTGACAGATATGTTATAGTTGGAGACGGAAGAAAACTAAAAGTACAAGGAATAGGACAAATAATTCTCAAGGCCTATAATGGTAACGAGTATGTGGAAACGTCACTAAATGATGTATTATATGTTCCTGAACTGAAGGTAAATTTATTCTCTGTTACAAAAGCTGTAAATAAGGGTTATATGTTTCAAATTAGAGGTACAATATGTGAGTTAATTAAAAATAACAAAGTATGTTCTGTAGGTAAAAGTGTGGATAAGTTCTATGTAATGCAGTTTATTTTTGGTACCTCACATAATGCAAATTTACTAATCAGGTAAATAATAATACTCTTAAGGATTGGCATGAAAAATTGGCACACCAAATCTTTGATTATTGTCGATCAGTGTTAAAAAGTAATAACATAAAATTCATAGACTCTGATGATTTGTGTATATCATGTATCGAAGGAAAATGTCATCGCTTACCTTTTCCTCAGAGCTTAAATAAAACAAGTATGTGTTGTGAAATATTACATGCTGATGTTTGCGGACCGATGGAAGTTTCATCTGTTGGTGGCTCAAGGTACATTTTAGTAATCAAAGCTGATTTTTCAAAATATAGAAAAGTTTACTTTTTAAAACATAAGTCTGAAGTGCCAAGTAAAATAAAACAGTTTATTAATTATGCTGAAGTTGAAACTAATAACAAAGTAAAGATTTTAAGGACAGATAATGGGACAGAATTTTTGAATAAAACATTAGAGTCTTTTTTAAACAATAAAGGAATACAGCATCAAACTACGGTTGTCTATACACCGGAACAAAATGGTAAAGTAGAAAGAGAAATGAGAACAATAATAGAAGCTGCTAGAACTATGTTAATTCAATCTAATTTAGATAAAACTCTGTGGGCTGAAGCGGTTAATACGGCCGTGTACATATTAAACAGAACTTACGTTAAAAATAAAAATACTGATAAAACACCTTATGAATGTTGGTCAGGTAGGAATTTTGATTTACATACTTTACATAAATTTGGAAATCCAGTATTTAGTCATGTACCTAAGGAGAAAAGAAGAAAATTAGATTCAAAAGGAAAGAAAGGATACTTCGTTGGTTATGGGGAATTGACTAAGGGATATAGAATCTATTATAAAGAAGAAAATATAGTAGAGATTAAAAGGGATGTAGTTTTTATAAAAGATAGTGATTTTTAAGATAAAAATAAAATACCTAATAGGGAAAATACAGAAAACTTTGAAATTACACTCGAAGAAAATAATGTAAATACTGAAAACTCACTGGAGGAAAATAACGATGTTGACTATACTATACAGGATCAAAATAGTAGGGACACTACAATTAGTAGTCAAATAGAAGGTAATAACGAAACATTGGGTCATAGTTTTAATGATAGTTCAACGTCAAGCGTTGATGAGTTGAGTAATGAATCTGAAGGAGAGTTCTATGATACAAATACTGAAGTTCAAAGTCAGGTTAGTCAAGTAGGACAAACAGGAAGCTTAAGACCAAAAAACCAGATTAGGAATCCAGTTTGGCAAAAGGATTATAGTACAGATTATACATGTCTGTTAAGTTTTATAGAAGATAATCCTAAAACACATGAAGATGCCATGAAAAGTACTGAAAAAGCAAATTGGCAAAATGCGATGGAAGAAGAAATTAATAGTTTAAATGAAAATAATACATGGGAATTAGTACCAAAACCAGTAAATAGTAAAGTTATTGAAAGCAAATGGGTATATAAAAGAAAACTTGATGATCAAGGTAATATTACTAGTTACAAGGCTAGGCTCGTAGCTAGAGGCTTTCAACAAACAGATTTTATTGATGATGATTTATTTGCACCAGTTGCTAAGCTTCCAACAGTTCGCACTCTATTGGCAATTTGTAATCAAAAGGGTATGTCAGTACATCAAATGGATGTTAAAAGCGCTTTTCTTCATGGTGATATTATAGATGAGAACTATTTGTCATTACCAGAGGGTTATTCTGATAACGGTATGGTATGTAAACTTAAAAAGTCATTATATGGTCTAAAAAGCTCACCTAAAAACTGCAATGATAAATTTAACTCAGTTATGATATCTGAAGGTTTTAAACAATGTAAAACTGATTATGGTCTCTATGTAAAACAGTATAATGAACAGAATGTTTACTTATTACTGTATGTTGATGATTTATTAATTGCAGGGACGGATATTGAATGTGAAAACAAAACTAAAGATTTGTTAAAGAGAAATTTTTGTATGAAAGACTTAGGTATAGCAAAATATTATTTGGGTATATCTATTGAACAGGATGTTACTAATGGTTTTTTAAAAATTAGTCAGAAAATATTCCTAAAACAGATTTTACAAAAATATAACATGTCAGATTGTAAAAGTGTTGCTACACCCATGGATTCAAAATTCAAAACAAATAGTCTTAAAAGGGAAAATTCTGAATCTCAAGAGTTAGAAACAAGATGTAGACAATTAATTGGTTGTTTGTTGTATGCAGTATTAGGCAGTAGACCTGATTTGTGTGCAAGTGTCTCAATATTAAGTCGTTTTCAAAAATGCGCTAGTGAAGAGTTGTGGAATATGTTAAAAAGGGTTCTTAGATATATTAAAGGCACAATTGACTTAAGTTTAGTTTTTGAAAGAGACAAGAATGAGTCTATCATTGTTGGCTATGAAGATTCTGACTGGGGAGGTGATTTGGTTGACAGAAGGTCAACAGCTGGTTTTGTTTTTAAAATATTTGGTTCTCCTGTTTCATGGTGTACTAGAAAGCAACCATCCGTAGCTTTGTCCTCGACAGAAGCCGAGTTCATGGCACTTAGTATGGCTACAGCAGAAGCTTGTTGGCTTGGAATATGTATTAATGTATGAGGATAACCAAAGTTCAATTAAAGTTGCAAAAAATCCAGTTTTACATAAAAGGATGAAACACATTGATATTAAGCACCATTTTATTCGTGAAAAAATTGTAGAAGGTATAATAAAGTTAAGTTATATAGAAACATCAGAACAAGTAGCAGATTTGCTAACTAAACCTTTGTCAGGCCATACATTTGTTAAACTAAGGGGATATTTAAAATTGATATAAGTTGAAAGTGTTTTTGATTGTATGATAAAAATATAAAGTATATGACGGAGCAGGGACCTCCGTAGCGTTCTTTACAAGGGTGACGTCACAAATGTTGTCGTCATGATGATTACTCATTTATGGGTCATAAATGAAAACTTCACGACTTGTTACAAACGTTGTTTATTCAACGGGCAGTATAACCACGTCTAGAGAGGTCCGCACTGTCCAGCGGCTCGAGCTTGAATGCCCTGAGCACTGGCTTGCGGCCGTATTTATAAGGCTCGTGCACGTGTACTCAAGTTTTAGGTTAAGTATTGAAATATTTGAATTACAATAAGAGAAATAGTTACATGTTGTTTAACGTTAATTTTACATCGTAATTAACTCCAAGTAATCAGTTGGTAATTAATTAACTAATTAAATCATTAAACACAACGATTCCGATCCTTATAACAGATGCACTTTTGTAGTTGCGCCGATACGGCCATACTGACAGGCGGTGCGCGCTCTGCACCAGCCTTCTTTGATTCTCGTTGTCCGGTCCTCTCTTCTCGGTCCTCTGAGTTTTTGTAGGATGCTCCGAGGTTCTCTTAGGGTTCTCGGACATTCTCGTTGGGTTCCTGGAGATTCTCGTAGGATTCTCGGAGATTCTCGGAGATTCTCGTAGGATTCTCGAAGGTTCTCGTAGGGTTCTCGGAGGTTCTCGTAGGATTCTCGAAGGTTCTCGTTGCGATACAGTGGGTTCTCGCAGGTTCTCGTAGAGATCTCGGAGGTTCTTGGAGGTTCTCGTAGTGTTCTCGGAGGTTCTCGTAGAGGTCTCGGAGGTTCTCGTAGAGGTATCGGAGGTTCTCGTAGAGGTATTGGAGGTTCTCGTAGAGGTATCGGAGGTTCTCGTAGAGGTCTCGGAGGTTCTCGTAGAGTTTTCGGAGGTTCCCGTAGAGTTCTCGAAGGTTCTCGTAGAGTTCTCGAAGGTTCTCGTTGTGATATCTGCAAGAATAGAAAAACTTTCTTTGAGTAGTATATCTGTAAGTTTCAGCACATCAATGCTTACAACTTTAGTAGGTTCTCGGAGGTTCTCGGAGGTTCTCGTATAGTTCTCGGAGGTTCTCGTAGAGTCCTCGGAGGTACTCGTAAGATTCTCGAAGGTTCTCGTTGTGATATCTGCAAGAATAGAAAAACTTTCTTTGAGAAGTACATCTGTAAGTTTCAGCATATCAATGCTTACAAGGTTAGTAGGTTCTCGGAGGTTCTCGTAGAGTTCTCGGAGGTTCTCGTAGATGAGTCATAGTTAAGTTAAAGTCACATCAAAGCAAGTCAAAGTGTCAGGGTTAATTCTCGGAGGTTCTCGTAGAGTTCTCGGAGGTTCTCGTAGATAAGTCAAAATCAATTTAAAGTAAAGTTAAATTAAAGTGTCAGTTCTCGATGGTTCTCGGAGGTTCTCGTAGATAAGTTAGCGTTAAAGGTTATTCGGAATTATTGAATTGAGTTACTTATCTTTTGGGTCATCTTCACCCTATAGGTCGTGGTTTGGCTGTACTTGCAGCCGTTCTGAGAACGTGATTGGTTTCCCGCCGATACGGTCATCTGATCACCAGATTGTAGGGCACAACACTGCTGGTCATGGGTAACCTTGCGGGGTCGTCCTCATAGCAATCTCGAGGGTTACAACGACCATTTCAACATGGCCATCCGCTCGGCCGATTCCTGGAGTAATAGCGTCACCCACTTCTTGGTTAACACTCCGATGTGGCGATTCGTAGCATCCAGTGACGTCATGGACATGATTCATGAAGTTTTTCTCACGACACCATGATTAGATAGGCAATGGAGCCTATCCCACTTCTGATGACGGAGCAGGGACCTCCGTAGCGTTCTTTACAAGGGTGACGTCACCATAGCTGACGTCACAAATGTTGTCGTCATGATGATTACTCATTTATGGGTCATAAATGAAAACTTCACGACTTGTTACAAACGTTGTTTATTCAACGGGCAGTATAACCACGTCTAGAGAGGTCCGCACTGTCCAGCGGCTCGAGCTTGAATGCCCTGAGCACTGGCTTGCGGCCGTATTTATAAGGCTCGTGCACGTGTACTCAAGTTTTAGGTTAAGTATTGAAATATTTGAATTACAATAAGAGAAATAGTTACATGTTGTTTAACGTTAATTTTACATCGTAATTAACTCCAAGTAATCAGTTGGTAATTAATTAACTAATTAAATCATTAAACACAACGATTCCGATCCTTATAACAGATGCACTTTTGTAGTTGCGCCGATATATATAATGTAGAGTAAATGTGTAGAAGTGTATAAGGCAATTTCATTAATGTGTAAAAGTGAAATGTAAACTGTATAACTAAAAATTTCATACATTTTAAAATGTTGGATAATATGTAATTTAATTTCTTATTTTGAGGGACGGTGTTAACTGGCAACATAAGAAATTAAAAAGTTAAAGAAATGTCATAGATAATCTATGGTCCCTTCGACTCCATCTTTTGCTGCTAAGAGTTAAGATGTTTTTCCTTAGGCGTGTCTATAATAAAAATCTATGTTGAACTAATAGTTTGGAAGTAAATAAAAACATTAAAACCATCTCCACGTCTCCTTATTTAAATCTCAATAGTAAGTCGCTAAACACCATTACAGCATAAGTCGGTAACTAAAATTTTGCCGTAAGTCGCTAAACATTACAGCATAAATGTCGGTAACTATAATTTTTCCGTAAGTCGCTAAACATGTTATGCGCGAGTTGTTGAATCTTTTAATTGAACACAAATAGGTACTACAGAATACACCATTACTGTGGTGTTTGCACCACTTTTAGTCAATATGTATGTTATTGTAGCTGTTTATTGTCCCTTTAAATAAAATTAATAAAATAAATACAAATTACCTTTTTATCATCGTTCTGATTTAATTCACAATTAAACAGTTGTGTTGTGATCATGCAATTTTTGTGTGATGGCGTGCATGAGCGGGACGGCATCATCATGCGTCGCACTCATGCGCGCCGCTCGCGTGAAGTAGCGCGAACGACCGGCGGGCTTATTACGTATCTTGCAGAAGCCAAGCGATAGCAAAAATTGCGCAATAATTGCTCTTCAATTGCAAATTCGTATTATGTATCAGCGATAACCAACCATAGCAAACAAGCGTTAGTGCTGCCTCTATGGAACAATGAATGAACTAAATAGTGCATTGTCCGCTATTGTACTACGTTTATTTCGTATTACGTATGAGTTTTGACAGCAAAGCAATAGCCATCAATAAGCAAATTTTGCAGTCAAATTGCGATAACCTTTTCCCTAGTTGCTGGTCGATTGTTAACCGCTGTCTTCTCTTTCTTTCTTTGCTGTAGGTACACATATATTAGTTTAATTCAGTCCATTATTTCCAATATTGTACCAAAAAACTGTATTTTAAATCTTCGTCGTGTGTTAAATTAAATTAAACTATGTGGTTTGTAAAAACTTTATTAATATCCGCCTAAAAAAATCGAGTGACGCTTAGATTATCAAAGATGTCTCGTGCTATTCTCTTGCTTGGAGCACTTGAAGAAGAAGCCAGTAGGACTGAAAGCCATAACACAGCACAGTTGCGACGTAGCCTTCGAGATCAAGCCAAAGCTTTGAACTTGTCTGATGCTGAGTTTAAAGCTCACTACCGACTATCTAAACTATTTAACGACTTTTACAGATTTTAAACTGACAATCACGTCAAAATGTGCAGTGTAAATGATTTGAAAAAAATATATGTTAAACTAGAACTCATTTAGTAAGTGAATATTTTTAATAATATTCATATTATGTAGTTTAATTAACACGTGAAGTTGTGTCTGACGCGGACAAAACATTGACAATCACACACAATCTACCAGTTTTTCTGTTTGTTTATATTAGCAGATAAAAGTAAGCAGGCAGGTAGCAGGTATAAGTTCTTCATTTGTACCTACATTCTAGCAAATAAATTAATTTGAATTTGAATTTAGTACCAGCGGTGGCTACTAAATTGTTTTTGGCGCTAGTGTCGTAGCGATAAATGCATTGAAACAAACAGCGAACGATTAGTAAACGATTTTTACATAATACGATTTTTTTTGACGTTTAGCGATTGATCGCGCGATGACTGCGCGATAGTTGCGCAATTTTTGCTGATTGCTATTTCATACGTAATAGTCCGTGTGGTGTCGGAGTCCGTGTGGTGTCGGACGTAAAGAATAGCACCATCCCATATCTTCCCGTGGGTGTCGTAAGAGGCGACCAAGGAGCTTTCCAGAGAATGGGCAGCAGCGTTCTCTGTGCCTTTGTAACAACCATACTGCGATCGCCAACCCGTCTGCCAAGCGTGGCGATTATGGCAAAACCCCCGTTGGGGAGGCCTATGTCCAGCAGTGGACGTCTATCCGCTGAAATGATGATGATTGTTGCGTACAGCACGCAGTACGTGATTAGTCGGGTAAAAGAAAACAGTTTAAAAACGTTTAAGTGTTTGAGACCCTGCGGCGGCGACGACTAGCATAACGGGAGTTGTAGGTCTTATCATGCGCACGGCGGGAAACGAACTAACTCGCTGACCCGCTCGGTGCCGTGGGTAGCGCGTGGGCAATGTGCGTTCAACATCTTACGGCCAAGCGAATTTGAACCCACATTACGCGGTGTTGTAGCCTGACGACGCGATGTCAGCATCGCGGATGTACTTATGAAAATATATTATTTCGCTGTTGCGGGGCCTCAAAACTCATTTATTTAAAAAATACACGATACGATAAATGTAATCAAATTAACAAACTTCTCCCATACGTAACATTCTCCCCCTCAGTGTCGACACGACACTCAAAACGGTAAACTAAATTACAAATATACATAAATCTAAATATAAATCTAGAATATTGCTAGCCTAGCTGCAGGACGTTTAAGTATGCCATTTTTTGTTTTAACGTCGACAACCCTTACACGTCCGTCAGCACCGGGGTACACGGATTGTACGATGCCTTTAGGCCAGCAGTTACGGGGGGAGTTAGGATCCACTATAATTACCATATCCCCGATCTTTAATTGAGCGCCCTCTTCTCTCCATTTTCGGCGTGGCACTAGATCGGGAAGCACCTCCTTTACCCATCTGGCCCAAAAATGGTCAGCCAAGCGTTGAGAAATACGCCATTGTTTACGCAGACATAAATCTTTGTCCGTAAATACTCCTGCGCTAGGTAAATTAGACGACGAACCAATGAGGAAGTGATTTGGCGTTAATGTCTCGTCGTCACGAGGGTCCACGGAAACATGACCGAGGGGGCGACTGTTGATCATATTCTCCACTTCAGCTATTAACGTAATGAGAGTTTCTTCGTGCGGAGCTCTCTCCTTTAGGATCACCCTGAGGGCGGTCTTGACACTGCGCACGAGACGCTCCCACGCTCCTCCCATGTGCGGGCTAGCCGGCGAAATAAAACTCCAACAAACTCCATTGTTCAGAGCTTCGTTCGTAACAGTACTTTTGTCTATGGCGTCGTAGGCTTTCTTCAGTTCAACTTCTGCCCCGCGCATGTTGGTTCCGTTGTCAGAATAGATCTTCTTTGGCCAGCCTCTACGCGCAGCCATTCTGCGTAAAGCCATTATCAACGAATCTGCTGTTAGAGACGGTACGACTTCAATATGCACGGCACGTACTGTCAAGCACGTGAATAAGACACCATATCGTTTTGGTCTTGATCTTCCAACTGTGACCTCTATTGGTCCAAATAAATCGACTCCGGTAACAGTAAAGGGTCTTTGGTGATGTGTCAGTCTACCTTCGGGCAGGTCACCCATTCGTGGCGGCTTTGGGTTAGCTTTCCTGATGCGACACATCAAGCACTGTGTCGCAATTGTACGAACTGTAGGTCGTAAACGTAACAACCAATATTTTTGACGCAGTTCATTGACCACCAATTCGTTGCATCCGTGGCCTGCGCGAATGTGATAATGCTTGACAATGAGTCTAGCCACGTGGTCATGTCCATCCAAGATCACAGGTGATTTTGTGTCCATCGCTACATCCTTAGCTGCTCCAATTCTTCCACCAACACGTAGTAGTCCAGTATCATCCAATATGGGTGTCAAAGCGCGTAGTCTACTATCGCGTTTAATTTCTTTATTTTGTTTCAACAGCAAAATATCGCTGAAGAAAGCTGTAGCTTGTGAGTGCTGAAGCAATAATGTTTCAGCTCGTTTCATCAACTCGTCGGTAAGTCCATTTATTTTTATCTTCTTACATTTATCTATGAACAACAAGACAGTTCCAGCAGTTCGAAGCAATCGCAACCAACTGGAGAAGCGCGTCGGCTCCGGTACAGGTAAGTTGTTTACACTATTATTTTCATTAATTATATTTATTTTTTCTAATATTTCTTCATTAATTTTTATTTTATTTTGAGGTTCCTGAGGCCAGCAAGAGCGTGATTGATGTAAAAACGACGGACCGGTAAACCACGATGAATTGCTGTTAAGTTCGTGGTCGGTACTTTTAGTACCTAAATCTGCCACGTTGACGTCAGTCGGCACATAGTGCCACTCGTCAGCCTTACTTAGTTCGTCAATTTCCCCTAGACGATTAGCGATGAAAACTTTATATGTTCTACAATTATTTCTGATCCAGTGTAAAATAGTTGTGGAATCCGTCCAATAATAAACTGAATTTGGTTTTATGCGATGTTCTTTTTTAATATTATTTGCTAATTTACATCCTAATAAAGCACCCTGTAGTTCCAGGCGCGGTATAGAAACCGATTTCGTAGGTGTAACTTTAGATTTACTAGCAATAAATGCTACAATAATATTTCCACTGCTCATTTCTTTGCGCCAGTACGCAACGGTCGCGTAGGCGCTCGGCGACGCATCGCAAAATACGTGTAGTTCTAAGTTTTCGTTACTCTCGCTGTTATTACTATCGCAATAATACCAACGAGGTATCCTAATATTATTTATCTTTTTAGCTTGAATTATCCAACACTTAAATAAATTATTTAACTCGTCATTTAATTGCTCATCCCATTTTATATTTGTTTTCCAAGTTTCGCGCATTATTATTTTTCCTTTAATTGTAAATGGCATCAGATAACCATGAATATCAAAAATAGACATAACAATACATAACAGTTCGCGTTTAGTTGGTTTTCTTTTTAAGTTGAGAACATCATGTGGTATACGCTTCAAGGTCAAATCGAATCCTAACTCGTCGCTAGCGGGATACCATAATAAACCCAGTGTCCTTTCCGATGGATCTTTATCGAGGGCGCAACAAACACTGTCACTCAAGACTTCTTTGGGTAGGCTTTCTACAACTTCCGGGACGTTGCTAGCCCAGTTCCGTATTTCGAATCCACCCTGCTGGTGAACAATGGAGACTTCTTTAATCATCTGTTTCGTAAGGTCGACTTCGGGTAAACTATCGATATAGTCGTCCATATAATGTTGCTTGCATATAGCGTCGACAGCCGTCGGATAGGTATCCTGATAACGTAATGCGTTTTTATTTTTAATATGTTGCGCGATAAAAGGCGAGCAGTTCGCGCCAAATATTAATGACGTCATTGCATATTTATTAACGTCCCCAGTGGCCTTATCTCTAAATAAAAACCTAAGTGAATGTTGATCCTTTTCTTTAATTTTAATTCGAAGGAACATATCTTTGATATCTGCAATAATTCCTATTTTATTTTCTCTAAACCTAAACATAATTCCAAATAAAGACTGCAAAAGGTCCGGGCCTGTCAATAAAAAATCATTAAGGGAACATCCCTGTGTTTTCGCAGCCGCGTCGAACACCAAACGTAACTTTTTCTTATTGGGGTTATCGACCCCGAAGTGCGGTAGGTACCAAACGTGGTCGCTAGACTCCCCCTCGTTTAGCCTCCTGGCATAATTATTAGAAAATAAATGCTGGATACGTTCTTGATAACGTGACGCGTAAGTGTTGTCGGCTGACATTTTTCTCTCGACAGATTTTAAACGATTATAGGCATTTTGATATGAATCAGGCATAATAAAGTTATCATATTTCCAAGGCAATTCTACAAACCATTGATTATCAACTAATTCACATGTGTTATTTAGTATGGTGATAGCACGTAACTCGTCCGCATTCTGTCGCGGTTGTGCTGATATACCTATTGACTCTAACGCGAATGATTTTCTTACAATCTCGTTCAACTTAGAATCACAACAATGTTGCGCGCTGTCATCAATAGGAATACCATCAGCTGCCACGTTCATAACATTTATATTGTTTACAACACCGTGTATACACCAGCCAAGCGGTGTCTTTGTAATATAAGGGTCATTTTTCCTATTACCTTTTAAACACATTAAAGGAGCAATAAGGTCGTAATTATCTTGTCCGATTAATAGTTTAGGTTGTGTGTCACATTTACACAAGTCGTAGTTTATATAATCCGAATAATTGGTAAAGTCCACACACGATAAGCTTTGAGTAGGCAAATTAAGTTCGTTCATTTTTCGGGCACTCAAATTAAAACGATCGCCTGTGTTATTAGAAATGTCAAAACTTACATTTTCCGTTTGGCACACGAGCTCACCGGAGTCCCATGCACCGCGGGCGCGCATGGTGACGGTCTTACCGTGGAGTCCCGCCTGATCAGCGAGGTCAGCAGCTATCAGCGTCACAGTGGCGCCGTCGTCGAGCAACGCATGTGTGTGTATATTGTCTTTAGGTCCATGAACGGTAACCGGCACAATTTTTAACAACACTTTAGGCACTGGTACACTAACACTAGTGGACGCACTGGTGTGGGCGTGGGCGACGGTATCCTCGCGGTGCGGCTCGTCGGGCGTTGAAACGTGCACGCGGGCTGCGTCAGCCACCGGGCGCGCAGTCTCAGGCCGCGCGGTCGCTGTCAGTGCAGCCGGTGGCGCGGCTGCGGGTGCCGCAGTCGCGGTTGGTTTCGTCCAGTGTAGGAGATGATGATGTGGATGTCCACACTCGCTGCAGTCGGGAGCGCTGCACGCGCTGGGTACATTATGCCGTGCGCTCAAGCACTTGTAGCACAGATGTCTAGAACGTACAAACTGCCAGCGATCTCGCCTCATAGCGCGTTTGAACTTGCCGCACTTGTCTAAGGTGTGCGTCGGAGAGGCACGACAAAACATACATTTATTCTCTGATGTCGTAGTACACGCTAACACTGAATGAGTTTTTATATTATGATCGTATTTCTTTCTTATGTCATTCTGACTGTGTATAAAACTCACACCTGAGGTTGCGACGATTGTTGCTTCTCTGTATAAAAACTCCGATAATATTTCCAGTTTAGGTATAGAACTATCCTGTCTCTCGTAGGTATACTCGGCCCATTTATTGATAAGAGCGGGCGGTAACTTTGAAAGTATTATTGACGTCGTTTCCGGACTTTGTAGGTATTCCGGCAACTTAATAGCTTTAACAGCTGTGACGTAGTTTTTGACTTTTATCGAGAAATTCACGATCTCCGTGTGGTATGCAGTCGGAAGTGGGTGAATTTTCTTGAGTTGAGTGAATATTTTATTGATTATACACTCGGGTCTACCGAATCGTAATTCTAAGGTGTCAATTATAGCTTGCGGTGTTGTGTTGCCGATGAGGAGCGACGACACGGCTTCTTTTGCGTCACCACGTAGACATTTTCGTAACCGCCAGATGTTTTCTGCATCGCTATAACTGCACAGGTGTGACGATTCTTTATATGACTCCTTGAACTGCAGCCACTGCATAGGGTCACCGTCGAATACCGGTAAATCTTTTGATGTTGCTAGGCGCGCAAGGAGTTCTCTGTTGTTATCATGAACGTTACTTCTGGTAAGTACTTGTTGCAGCGCCTTCGTCAGCTGGTTGATGCCGTCGTTACGTTGAGGCGGACGCTCACTGACGAAGTGCTGTTGCGGTATCGAATAAAGTGGGCAGACATTTTCTTCGTACTCACTTTTAGCGATGGACTCGACGCCATCTTGTTTGTCGAACCATGAATCGACTTTTCTCGAACTTTTCGAGGCCGAGCCGCGGTCTTCTTCTTGCAAGTCTGCAATGTCGACTTCTAGTTTCTTCGAAACCAAGTCTTTCTTTATTTGCGCACTTCTTTCTGCTAAATCGAGGTCTATTTGCGCTTGATGTTGAGCCGCTTCATATTCAAGCCTTTTACGGGCCGCCGCTGACGAACACGAGGTTTTAACACTTTTTCCACTTTTCACTGATTTTAACTGGTCACTTTTATTGGTAGCCAGCTGCTCCGTGGCACGTTTGCTACGTGTTGTAACACCCTTAGGGGGTGTGCGAAGCAGCGACATCCCTGCACTACAGGTTTTAGTTACGACTAACACGTGGCCGAGATCCTAAATCCGGCTAGAAGGACCAGCTTAATGTTGCGTACAGCACGCAGTACGTGATTAGTCGGGTAAAAGAAAACAGTTTAAAAACGTTTAAGTGTTTGAGACCCTGCGGCGGCGACGACTAGCATAACGGGAGTTGTAGGTCTTATCATGCGCACGGCGGGAAACGAACTAACTCGCTGACCCGCTCGGTGCCGTGGGTAGCGCGTGGGCAATGTGCGTTCAACATCTTACGGCCAAGCGAATTTGAACCCACATTACGCGGTGTTGTAGCCTGACGACGCGATGTCAGCATCGCGGATGTACTTATGAAAATATATTATTTCGCTGTTGCGGGGCCTCAAAACTCATTTATTTAAAAAATACACGATACGATAAATGTAATCAAATTAACAAACTTCTCCCATACGTAACAATGATGATGATGACGTAATAAGCCCGCGGCGGTTGTCTTGTGGCGAGAACAATAGAGGCGTCATAGATACTTCGGCGAACCGATAAGCAATTCGCTACTAATAACAGAAATGTGTTTGTACAAACACATTTCAAATCAATTTAAATCCAAAATCAATGTAGTAAATTGATTTTGGATTTTATGTAATTGTAATGTAGCAGTACGTAGTTTTTAAGTTTAAATTTAAATTTTACTGTTTAATTATAAGTAATCAATAAAATAAATAAAAATAAAGGTACCTGTTATTTTATAGTAGGCCTTTGGAACCTTATATAAATAACTTAACTAGCTGTGCCCACGACATCGTTCGCGTGAATGTCGGATTAATTCGGATCTGGTTTACAATTTCACTAGTTTTTATTTTTACGTAGAACTCTAATCCTTTTATTAAAATATAGCCTAAGCATAAGTTACTCCATATAACATCAGCCAGTGAAAGTACCGTCAAAATCGGTCTAGCCGTTTGAGAGGAGATTGGCTGAAACTAACAGACAGACAGACAACAAGTTAAAAGAATATTTTCTTGTTATAAGTACCGTATATTTCATACGCATTTTATAAAACAGTTTTATTTTGAAATTACAAACAGACACTTCAATTTTATTTATTTGTTGTATAAACAAATAATCATTTAATCAGTAATTGCTGTTAATAATACTAAATCATACATAATTATATTATAATGTAGGCCGTCTCACCGGCTCGGTCGGCGACCGGGTCGGTCGCCCGGGGCGCCAGGTACTACAGGGCGCCGCGTGTGCCAGTCAACTTAACCATTTAATTTGAATAGTACCTATTTTTATCGATCTAAAGAAAAATTAGACTCACTTATCTCGTAGTAGTGAGTATGATGTATTCTACGTCTAACAAACGGGACTGTTATTTTATCGCTTAACGACAAGCGACAAAATGGTCGTGTCGGCGGAGGGTGACGACGCCCTCTTCCAGCGCCTGGGAATTGGGTCCTGGAGCGGCAGCCTCGGGGACGTCGGTCACCCCCCACATACATCAGGACCCGAGGCGGCGGCGCGTGGTGTTTCACGCGCGCCCCTCTTACATGTCCGGGGGGGAGTCTAACACTTCACTCGCGTTCACCATATCTGCCCACTGAGCGTAAGATGGAACGAATATACACCCGATATCGGGTACTGGTCCCGAGATTTCCCCCGAAGTGGAAACACATGGAGGCCCTAATTTCACTGAACTCGTCCAATTGCGTTGGTTGACGCAGGTCGGCGATGGTCTGCCGGCCTGCAAAACTACGCTTGTCCCCCCCAGATACGACAGGGCAGCCCACAGAAGAGGGGCGGAATTCCCCCCGAAGGGGACCCGCCTGGGGAATGTTTCCAATAGTCTGCTTTTCCATAGTGCTTTTCCTTTTAGAGGGTGTGGTCCCTAACCCCTGATCCCCCCCAAGCGCTAGCGACCGGATCCCCTCCGGCCATTCATCCCCTCGGCACGCTTAGGGTTATTTTTTAAAGAGGTTGTCTTCCTCGTCGCGACCGTCCTGTCCACTCTTCGTCCAGTCGTCCTACCCTCGTATCGTATCGTATAGTACCGTGTCGTATCGTATCGTATCGTATCGTGACGTATCGTGACGTATCGTATCGTATCGTCCTGTCCTGGTCCGGAGATTTCCCCCGAAGTGGTTTTCATGGAGGCCCTCATTTCACTGAACTCGTCCAAATGCGTTGGTTGACGCAGGTCGGCGGTGGTCTGCCGGCCTGCAAGACTACGCTTGTCCTCCCCAGATACGAAAGGGCAGCCCTCAGAAGAGGGGCGGGATTCGGGATTTAAAAAGGTTGTCTTCGTCGCCGCGACCATCCCGTCCACTCTTCGTCCAGTCGTCCTACCCTCGTATCGTATCGTGTCGTGTAGTGTCGTGTCTTGTCGTATCGTGTCGTGTCGTATCGTGTCGTATCGTATCGTATCTTATCGTGACGTATCGTATCGTATCGCATCGTATCCTATCGTATCGTATCGTATCATCCTGTCCTGTCCTGTCCTCGTCCCGAGATTTCCCCCGAAGTGGCTTTCGTGGCCCGAAGAGGCCCTCATTTCACTGAACTCGTCCAATTGCATTGGTTGACGCAGGTCGGCGGTGGTCTGCCGGCCTCCAAGGACTACGCTTGTCCCCCACAGACGACAAGGCAGCTGAGCCCTCAGAATAGGGGCGGGATTCCCCCCGAAGGGGACCCGCCCGGGGAATACCTGCTATGAAGATGGTAAGAGAGCCATCAGTTTTAAAGTTACCTACCTACTAAGAACATGAACGGCGGGTCTTCAGTACCTTATTAAAAAATGGGATAAAAACAAACAAAATTCTTATTTTTTTTATTGAAAGCAATCAATTCTACATTTAAAAATACACGGCTATGTTGGCTATCAATCACCGACCATCGTTTAACAACTATCAGTTTAGCCGCAAACCACTAAATGCTCGTATCCACATCACTAAACTCGATGACTGCACGCATTGCCAGGGCGGACACGTCATCTCATTAGGTACCGGCTTTATTGCACTGTAAATGTAAATAATTGATGCTTACCACGCAATGACTAGTAAATGGAGTGCTTTCTGGATTTGTTACATGTATGGATAGTAACATCAACTGGTTACCCCCTTTTCGGAGGAATTTAGATGCGTGAGAGGAACATGTACCTATATAACTTGCAGGAAATCGATGTCATTACGACTACCTACGTTTACTATGACAGTTTCATATTGGAAGAACGCTCTCTGATGGTCTATTATGGGGCTTTGAAAATAAAAGCCCACGATTACGGTGATCCATGATAAATTAAAAGTTTGTTTGAAGTAATAGTGGTGCGTGCATTGATAACCATCTTCGTTTTTAACACAACCTCTATCCAGTTATGGTGTCCCATTGATACTTTTGACACTCTATTTACTAACTCCCCTGTGACACTCCGTATTACTGAACTATTCATAGACTACGCCACAGCGAACAGGGACTAGGGAGGACTTAGTCCACTGTCTGCGGACTTAGACGGCCGTAGGCGGTTGTCCCGGATGTCCCATTGTTCACTAATTGTTCCTACTTGGCCCCATCAGTCCCAATAAATATCTTGAGATTTCAGCCCGATTATGCTGATTTATATTGTTGTATGAATTTTCGTATCGATTTGGAAATGAGATTTGAGAGATCGTCAAGTATTTAAAATAAATTAATTTAGATTAGGTACCGTGCCTTGTTTATCAATCGAGTCAAACAATCAAATCAACTAATTTATCCTTGTTTGAACAAAGAGTTAGGAACTATTTGGTAGCTAGAAACAACTAACAAATCAACAATATACCACTTATTGAGTAAAATGCTTATCCTCCGACCAAGCCGCCAGTCTCCGCCAGTCTCTTGAGCACATTCCTAGATGGCGGAGGTCTGAATGAATATTTTGATACCTTATTCATTTTATTGCTTTAATACATAAATAATAATAATATGTGGGGACATTTCACACACGGCCATCTGACCCCAAACTAGGGAGACCCTGTACTATGGGCACAGAATACTTAATAGTACTACGTACAGAAGGGACACTCCCTTCCCCGCGCTATATCAGATACAAATTCAAATTCAAATTCTTTATTGCATTCCATATGTATTAAATAGGTGGTTTATCAAGGAGTTGACCAATATGGACCCTGTCGGGCACAGCAAAATTAGGAGAGAGGAAGAGGGCTAAGTTAAGGCTTAAATTATTTGATGAGTTTATGTGGGTGTTTGTTTTATATTATTAGATTTGTGTATAGGTATAGTGTATTAGTTATTTTAATTTTATGTATTGTATTAGAATAATGTAGGTAATTATTACAAAATTAATTAATATTACAATATAGGTAAGGAATTTTCATTATTATTAAATTATGTTATTATTTATGAATTAATATTTATTTATGTATTAATATTTATTTTTGAATTTCTGTATTCCGTATTTTACTAAATATATATTTTAAAATGTTTGGTTTATACGAGAGAGAATAATTTTATTTTGCAATTGATTTGTCATCTAAAAACTCCTTTACTGAGTAGTATGACTTGGATTCCAGAAAATGTTTCAATTTATTAATAAATATATTTGATGTGCTTACTTCTCGAATTTCATTTGGCAGTTTATTTTGATGGACATAACTAATGGGCTGGTTGAGTGCATTTTAAGTCGGGATTGAGGTATGTTTAATTTGTTTTTGTTGTGTCTAGAAGTGTATCTTGTTTGAGTTTCTTCGCAAGTGGTGTAAAATTCTGGGTGTTTTCTGACAAATTTACATAATTCTAAGATATATAAACAGGGAAGTGTGAGTATTTTGAGTTTTTGGAAGTGTGGTTTGCAGCTATCCGTTTGTTCTATGTTGGTTATTATTCGAATTAACTTCTTTTGTAAAATAAATATGGTTTGTGAATCTGTACTGCTACCCCACAGCATGACCCCATAGCTGAGCCATGCCTGAGCATACGCATAATAAGTTGCTAGTGCAGTTTGCAGGTTGGTAGTTTTTTTAATTTCGCGTAAGGCATATGAAAATTTTGATAGTTTTGCTCTTATTTTTTGTATATGGGATTTCCAATTTACGTGGGTATCTATAGATAAACCAAGGAGAGTAAATTCATTTACTTGTTCCAGTTTTGCATTGTTAAAAGTTATATTTAGTGTTAATGGGGGTTTTTGATGGGGATGAAAAGTGACTAATTTTGTTTTGGCGAAGTTAATTTCCAGATTATGGTTTTCCATCCAGTTTACAGCAGTCGAAAGAAGGGAGTCTATTTTAGCGTTTATATTTTCATCGTTCTGGCATGAGGTGAGCAGAGAGATGTCATCCGCAAATAGAACACACGGTCCGTTTATAATTTTAGGAAGGTCATTAATATATATGAGAAATAAAAGGCAGCCTATTACACTTCCTTGAGGGATTGACGCATTAACTGCTTTACTGTCAGATCTTATTTTAATTATTTCTTTTGTGTTGTTATCGAAATATTCAATTTCTACTAGTTGAACCCTATCTTTTAGGTACGATGCAAACCATTTATGAGCTTTTCCTCGTATTCCTATCCCATACAGCTTGTCTAATAATATTTTGAATTGCACCTTATCATAGGCTTTGGTCATATCGAGCAACATACCTATGGCGTAGTTTTTATTATTAATAATAGTTAGAGCCTCTTGTACGTATTTATAGACTGCTAACGTAGTAGACCTGTTTTTACGGAAACCGTTTTCGCAGTCGTCAAGTATTTTAAATTTTTCGCAAAAAGAGTACACGCGGTCACACATAGCCTTTTCAAAAATTTTAGACGCAGTTGGTAGTAGCGCGATAGGGCGATAGTTATTAGGGTCAGTTTTAGATTTTTTCTTATGTATGGGTTTTATCAGTGCGTTTTTAAGTTGATTGGGAAAGGTTCCCTCTTCAAACGATTGGTTAATTAGTTTATAAAACGGTAGGGTTAATTCGTCTGCACATTGCTTAAGTAGAAATGGAGGAAGTTCGTCTACTCCATAGCTCTTTTTATTTTTTAAATTTTTTATTATTTTGTTTACTTCATAGGGATCGACAGGGCTGAGAAACATGGTATTTTCTGTGGGGCAAATCACAGGGGCTCCTTTTGCTGATGAGGTATTTTCCCCAATAGAAGCAAAGAAGTCGTTAAAAATATTAGCTATTTGCTCAGGGTTAGTTATCAAGTTATCATTTTTATGTAATTTTATGTTAATTTTATCGTGTTTTATTAATTTATTCGTTCTTTCGTTTATTATATTCCACATAGTTTTTACTTTGTTTGTTGACTTTTTAATTTTATTAATGTATTGTAGTTTTTTTGCTGTCGTTACAGATTGCTTTAGGGTCTTTTCGTATTTTTTATAATAGTTAGATAATATGGGATTGTTTGTTTTTAAGGTAAGTATTTTTAGTAGTCTTTTGTTTTTGCAACATAATTTAATACCCTTAGTTAGCCAGTACTTCTTATGTATCGTTTTTATTTTTATTTGCTGCAGTGGAATACACACATTTAAAATTTTATTTAATATTTTATTAAACGCAATGTAGTTTTCATCTATATTTTTATTTGATTGTATTATATTATTCCAATTTAGATTTTTTAATTCAGATTTAAACTTTTCTACATTTCGGGTATTATATATTCTTTTTTTCGTGAACCAATTTGTTGTTTTATTGCTGTCACTAAATAATGTCATATGCAAGATGGTTGCACAGTGGTCTGAGAAACCTAATTCTTCTACGGTGGTGTGGGTATGTCTATTGTTAAAGTTTGTAAAAATTAAGTCTAAGCATGTTGAGGTAGTTTGTGAGATACGTGTGGGGACTTTGATATGTTGTGTGAATTTATGTTCCAACATTAGATCTAAGAACAAGTTAGTTTTTAAACAGCTATCTAAGATATTTATATTTAAATCTCCTCCCAATATCACGTTATATTTTAAATATTTATTATTAATATAATACATCAGTTCTTTTAATTTGCGAGTACCTAAATACTTCCTCCTCTCTTCTATTCCAATAAATTGTAACTATAAGTACATTCTCATTAGGCAATTCTATTGCACATAATTCTATACAATACTCAACAGACATATTACTAATATCGCAAATTTCTTTGTACTCAAAATGGTTTTGTAGCAAGATACAGACTCCGCCGCCTCCCCGAGTCCGGCGACAGTAAGATGCTGCTATTTTGTAGCCGCTAAAGTGTAAGTTACTCAATTTGTCTGGTGACAGCCAAGTCTCACAAAGGCATATAGCGTTATACATTGTTTTTTCATTGATGAAGGCTTCAAGTAGGTGTTGTTTGTTATAAATGCTTTGTATGTTTTGATATAAAATATTAAATTGTTGTTCTGTAGTTTCGAAAAGTATTATTTTTAGAATATTCGTTATTATTAGGTTTATAATGTTGTGTAGTGAGGGTGTTTCCGTCGTTGCTTATTTGTTCGTTAGAACTGGCACTTATACGGTGTGTCGTCTCGCTGGTCGCCTGTTTTCTATTTAATATCCGTTTCCCATCTATAAATAAGTTGTTATTTCGTATTACTGCATACTGTCCATTTTTTCGTGCTCTTAGCATTACCTCACGCAACAATTTTCTTTCCTTTCGAGCATTTTCATTTAAAAATTCGGATACATGTATGCTAGTTCCTTGAAAATGGTGACTGTTCTCAACAATGTACCTAGCCATTTTCTTGCTTAGAAGTTCAATTACTAAGGGTCTATTTTTTGTGGTAAATCTTCCTATACGATTTGTTTCTTCTATGTATCCATTTAGGTCTACATGCAGAACTTCATAAAACATTTCAATCAGTCTGCAGTGTAGTTCGTAGTCAGACTCATTGTAGTATTCGGAGAAGCCATAGATAACAATGTTCTTGGGGTAGTTTTCAGTATCTTTAATTTCTGAAGTTGGTGATAAATGTTTCATATTTTTGATTTCGTTTTTCAGGGTTTCATTGTCTCTTGTTAGCTTTTCTATTTTTTTGTTTATTTCTTCTATTTCATAAGTTGTTATTTCGTTTTGTTTATATAAGAAGTCGGTTTTTCCTTTAATATCCTCTTTGAGCTTGGTAATTGCTTTATTTATCTCAAATTCAATTGTATTTTTTAGTTCAGATATTATCAACGTATTATTTTCTTTTAAGCGTTTCATTATAAATTCGCTCAAATTTTCTAGTGAAAAGGTAGCTTGTAAACCCGCGTTTATATTAATATCCGTATCTTCTTGATGGATAGTATCACCAAGAAAACACGAGTCTTCTGATGTTGTGCTATCATTGTTGACATTTGTAGTCTTCTTTCTGATGGTAATATTATTGTTAGTAGTTTTCTAGGGGGGAAATTGATTGATTGGTTCTTTTGTAATCTTGAGGTCGTATAGGAGTGTCTATATTGCCGGTTTTCGGAGCCTTGCAGCGGCATGCCTGACATTGCCATAATTTTTTATGCTCTGGCGTCATGCCCTTGAAGAAATCAATTGTCGTGTTCGCACATTGTAGATCATATTTATCTTGACAAAAGTAGCAGACAAGCATTTCCATGTCTGGTGGGTTTTGTTGACATCCTGCACACACAATTGTAGATGACATCTGGAGATATCTATAATGACGCCCTCTTGTGTATAATGTGGGTATTAGCGTCGACTCAATGAGTAACTGATACTGAGCGTTGACAGCTATTGATTAACGGTAGTGCTTCAGTTATTTAACGCTAGATGGAGTTGTTAGGTACGCAGAATGTATTTCACTTCCTGTTGTTTTTAATTATGAATTCACTTAGGTATTCAATATCTGTTTCTCACCTTTTAGGGATCCCTTGCAACAGATTCCCTTTTCAATTCAACAGGAGTTATTTTGTACTTTAACTACTCTTCACAGCAAATACGTAGGTAGTAGATACAATCTTGAATTTTGGTCGTTTTCACAGTTTTTAATTTGAGTATTTCTTCACTTTTCTTGTTAGATTTTAATGAACTATAACTTCTAAGTATCACTGTTGATTTTTTAGTTTTCCACTTTTATTTACTTTTTGTGATGTTAAAAGCAATGTGTCTATTTTTTAGAGCAAAAAATATACGGAGCTAATGTTTACTTGCGCACTTCGCCTACCCTCCTCCCTCCTATACCGCACCCCCACCCCGCACTTACAGGGGCTAACCGCCGACTCTTTAGCCAGGGCGCTCAAAATCGTAAGAACTGCAGCGCTGTAGGTACTGCTGACACAAACACACAATTTTGCGATTTATTTTGTTTTAAGTTTTATTTATTAGTTTTAATCTCGATGATTCATTTATTTTCCAAGTTTTCGTCGTTTTATAATAATACAATTAAAACTTCCGTAATAATAACATACCAACATTACCAGCTATTAATATTGCTCTCTCTCTTTATTGTCTTTGTTTTGTACTTATGTCCCTTTCTTTCACCTTCTATTCATTCTTGGAATTGAAAAGTAGTACCCTACGCACTAACTTTGTCGCGTCGCCCCATTGCGTTGCCGCGTAATGGTACGGGGCGATCGTGAATTCCATATTTTGTAATTAGGTACCTTCATTTACCATTATTGATGAATAAATAAACTTCTTTACATAATAAATATTATAATATTACTTTTATGTCATTACAAATCCGAGTATTCATAATCAAATATCATTTATTTTATTTATTAGAAATAAATAATTGACCGCTCGGACAAGATCACTTCATAATAATGCTCGAAACGTTCGGGTAGTTCCGTCGTCGTTCGGTTCGCCCGACGCAAAGCGGTGCACTTTCCGCGCCATTTTGTACGCCACGACATCCAACTGATTCAACCCTACTAAAATTCACGCACACATTTGCACGTGTACAGACGTCATTTGGTTTTGTAGTAGTAATAGGTAATTATTTTGCAAGTTTTGTATGAAGTGTCCGAGGTGTGCTATGGGTGTCAGACAACTGATATACATACACAAATACATTTAAACACATACATATATATGTCGGAGCTGGTTTCTAATCTCAATTATTATTGTGGGTAGTCAACTAAATTTGTTATGGTTAACAAATTATTTCTCTTATTATCAATTTAAGTAATTCGAAACATGATTTATTGAGTAGGTACTCACTGTATGTACACTGATTTGTGGTTACTTTATTTCGATAATTTTTATCGATGGTTTTATTCAAAACAATATTGTTGACACGTTACTTTGAATGTAAAACGAATTACTTTATGAAATCACTATTGTTTATACATGACAATTATTATTGTGTTATTTGATTACTTTATCTTATTAGATTTAGCACATTTTAGTGTTTTGTATCAAGTAAACGCGTGACGCACTTCCGTGCGCCATTGGGCAGACTTGTGAAGGAGAGGTTGCAAGGCGGGGGACATCGCCTTATAAAACACTGACAATGATTCATCTGCTGCTGACATACTATAGCTGAATTGTGACAATTTTTTATTAGTTTAGCAGCCACAAGTGATAAATAACTTCAGCATAAAGGTTTTTGGATAAAAATATCAGTAATGCTTGAGAAAACATAGATTCCGTTTCAATTCTACATAATATTTACTCTATATCATTGATTGTTGATTTATATTTCCATAGTGTTTTTACGAGAATTCTTTCTAAACATTTTTATTATGGTACCTACTCTTAAATATTTAAACAATATTTTTTTAGTCTTGACTGTCACTACATTACTCTTTAGTTAATTAGTCAATACATTAGGTACTTTTTCTAATATCTATTTATTTCAATGCGTCCACCAATGTAGACGTGAAAAGGAGAAATAAAGTGAATTGTGCGAAATATTGTTTATTTTCGTGTAATATTTACATATCAGTAAACTTCGAAAATCAGGAGGCAGAGGTATTTTTTTTACACACACTTCATCGTAATAAAAACAATATATATGGTATAATTCTTTCTTTTCAATTTGTAAGTGGGGTTAATGGTCTTATTTGACCTAATTAGGGGAAGGTGGTACATAATGATCCCGCTAAGGGAAAATGGCTGTAAAATAAGTGTATGAAACTTTTTCTTCAATTTAAGACATATGGGTGGGTGGTATCGAACAAGTTAGTAAATGTTGAATTACTTAAGATATTACTAATATTTTTCTATTAATGTTTTCATGTTTTCGTGAAAGTCTAGTAAAGGACTATTTTGTACACCGGGGTTTATAAAATGATCCCCCGGGTAAGGGTAAAATTATCCCGGGGAATTCAAGGATATTAACAGAAATAAAACGTTTGGTGCGATGGCTTTACAGCTTTAACTATTTTCGAATGAAATCTTAAATAAACAACGGTCTCCTAATGGGGTGCGCCAAAGTCCACCTAAATTTTCAACTCCGATAATTGGAAATCCGAAAATGTTCTTCCTAACATTTTTCATCCTAACAATCACAATTCCTAACTACTCTGTCTCTAATGTTCATAATCCGAAGCATTCAACTTCATAATGTCAGTAGCAATAAACATCTATTATACCTACTTTAATTTGTTTTCCTATATTTTCTCAACATACCATCTTTTACACTATTATTCAAAGTCATATCTTTTTTGTTTAGATTTCTTTTTATTCATAATAATCAGTACTATATAAGGTGCTATAAAAATATCTGCCACGGCTTTAATGGGAGGTAGTATTGTGTTTAAAGATTACAATAGTGAAGAACTTTCGTACCCCAGAATAGTTAATTTAATTTGAGAAAATAAAGTAGTTTAATAAACATTGACTCTACTCTGCATAACGCGTTTCACAAATTACGCGCGATGTGTCGCTTCGTCAATGAAAACAACTGCTATCTCTTTCCATCTGTTCTGTGAATGAAAACTGAAATCAGCTGATTAGTTCGTCACTATCTAACCTACTAGGTACACAATAATACGCAGGGAAAAAAGTGTTTTAAAAGTGCAATTACTTACCAGCTACCGCATTCTTCCAAAAAACTGACGTAGGTAAATAAGATGATAAACTTCCCATCACACTTAAAACGACTGACAAGTTAGTGTAAGAATCGCAATTTTTTTCTTATTATTTTTAAACAGTACGTGCTTAGATTAATACTTAGGTATCAAATAACGATAAATTACAGTAACTTGGCGTTGCCTTCGCCTTCGCGTTGCACACAAATGTAGGCACGCTTACGTACATGTCTCTTCACTTTATTTAATGTGTCCGTTTCACTTTTTACTTGCCTAAATGCGCGTTCGATGCGCCTTTTTAGTTCTTCCACACTTCTAATAATGTATGATGACTCACTCGCACACCAAACCTCTGCTGGTATAAGTTTACTGCATGCGCAGTTATGGAGTTACACTCGCGGTAGCACAACACCATTTCAAGATATGCTTGATTGGAATACCGTCGTCTGGGAGGCATTTTTAAAGGAAGCGCGAGCGATTATCCCGTCGCTAACCGCTAATTAAAACTAACTTCCGAGCGGGCGGGGGGCGACCGGGCGACTGGCGAGCGGGCGGTCGGCTGGCGCGTGCGACGAACGGGGTAGTGCGGGTCAGGGTGGGGGCGTAATGATAAGAATGGCAACAGTGTATGAACGGCGCCGGCGTTTTGCGAAACGATTGAATTGTACCTATTCGATGCGGTGCGGCAACAGCAAGTCTACGTGATGGTTTTATGCGAATAAATCAATTCAAATTTATACGTACAATTTTTTGTATGAAAAGAAAAAAAGACAAATGATCAATAATTTATCTTTACTATTGTAATCTATAAACACAATACTGTCTCCCATTGCAGCCGTGGCAGATATTTTTATAGCACCTTATATACATTAATTTTGCATAACTTTATTTTCACATAACTTGTATAACGGTGTCCCCTTGTTTCGCAGACAGAAATTTCATAGAATTTCGTTTTCCAGAAAATGTTTCATATCATATTTGGTTCTTGTAATTTTATTTCGACTATTATTGTTTCGAAGACTATTTACTTCAATGAAACATATTTCACAGAAACACAATTCAATGAATTATTATTCACATTTTTTTGTTTAACAAACTTATCAAACAGTAGAAATAGTAGAAATATTTTTTAACGAATATTGTTTGTTCAGTGTATTTTTCCATAGAATTTATTTGGTAATTCTGTCGGTTTACCTGGTACAGCGCTGCTGTATATTCACATAGCTGTATAGGCTTGCTGCTAGCGAGCGATACACTTTGTATTTGGGTGGCTTATGCTACTGTACGAACTATGAACCTTAAGGGTTTGTTCGTTTATCATTGGGTGGCTTAGGCTGCTGTACAAACTATAAACCTTAAGGGTTTGTTCGTTTATCATTGGGTGGCTTCGCCACTGTACGAACTGTGGGACCTTAATGGTCTGTTCGATCAACTGTATTGTTGCTGTACCTTGAACTTACTTTATTCTTGTTACTGATTACCATTTGCATTGTGTTTTCTTTACTAATAGTGTGTAATTGTTTTTACAGGTCTTGTTTATCGATAATGGGATAATGGGAACGCCCATACTCCTGACGATGTACTATACCACTCGGCGCTCCTCCTCGATCGCCCACTGACCGAGCGGTATAGTACATCGTCAGGACTATAGGCGTTCCCATTATCCCATTAGGGATAAACAACATACCTGTGAAAACAATTACACACTATTAGTAAAGAAAACACAATACAAATGGTAATCAGTAACAAGAATAAAGTAAGTTCAAGGTACAGCAACAATACAGTTAATCGAACAGACCATTAAGGTCCCACAGTTCGTACAGTGGCGAAGCCACCCAATGATAAACGAACAAACCCTTAAGGTTTATAGTTCGTACAGCAGCCTAAGCCACCCAATGATAAACGAACAAACCCTTAAGGTTCATAGTTCGTACAGTAGCATAAGCCACCCAAATACAAAGTGTATCGCTCGCTAGCAGCAAGCCTATACAGCTATGTGAATATACAGCAGCGCTGTACCAGGTAAACCGACAGTATTGTCGGGAGCAGGAACTCTTTACTGAGTCGAATCCGAGGATCGACTGCCATACTTACGGAGTGCACGCTCTTTTATAAGGCGATGCCCCCCACCTTGCAACCTCTCCATACAAGTCTGCCCATGCGCACGGAAGTGCGTCACGCGTTTACTTGATACAAAACACTAAAATGTGCTGAATCTAATAAGATCTGTAATCAAATAACACAATGATAATTGTCATGAATAAACAATAGTGATTTCATAAAGTAATTCGTTTTACATTCAAAGTAATGTGTCAACAATTGTTTTGAATAAAACCATCGATAATAATTATCGAAATAAAGTAACCACAAATCAGTGTGCACACACAATAAATCATGTTTCGACTTAATAGACAATAATTGATAGTAAAATCATATAAATTAACAATAAGAAACACAAATCATAACAAATTTAGTTACACCCACAATTGTGATTAATAAACTGTCTCCGACATATATATAAATAGACAATAACTAAATTAATATTGTCTTAAAAAGTGAATATGTTGTGCTACAAAAGTTAATGACAGAAACGAATGGCTGCGAAACCGACTCCACGTAGTCTTGTCTGCCCTACTCCTAGAGTGTAATTTAAATCCGCGTAGGCGCGGAGGGGCGAGGCGGCCCGCGAGCTGAGGAGCAGGTGGTTTTAACGCCCGCCGCCGCGGCTGAGGCAGCAAGCCGAAGCTGCGGTGGTGAGCGTGAATACCATGTGCGACGATAAGCTAGCGTGGGACCGCCGGAGCCCCGCAACGCCGGATCCGTGACAGAAATCATGCCTGCTGCATGATGCATGCTTGTTTGCACGCTGCATGCTTGCTTGCACGCTGCATGCTTGCTTGCACGCTGCATGCTTGCTTGCACGCTGCATGCTTGCTTGCACGCTGCATGCTTGCTTGCACGCTGCATGCTTGCTTGCATGCTGCATGCTTGCTTGCACGCTGTATGCTTGCTTGCTTGCATGCTGCATGGTTGCTTGCGCGCTGCATGCTTGCTTGTATGCTGCGTGCTTGCTTGTATGCGGTATTCTTGCTTGCCTGCTGCATGCTTGCTTGCACGCACGCGCAGTAGGTTTGAACTTAGCAATAGACACAACTTAGTACGTTATGTAAAGCATACCCCCAAATAATAATCATACCCTCAAATTAAAACTATAAATATCATCTTCAACCCACATATATTTTTTATTACACTTGGTAAATGTTTCTTTCCGAGTATGAGTGAAAATATTATGGTAATTATGTTTAGGGACAGAAGCGTTATGATAAAAAACAGTAGGAGTTTAAATATATTTACATTAATGATATTATTAATAACAATTTTCGGAAACATGAGTGTTATGAACATCGCCGGTAACACTACAAATAGTATGAATAAAAACTTTAGGATGAAAAATTTTAGGAAGAGTGATCATTCGGATTACAAATCCTTAGGAAGTACAATTTCGGGGAAAAGAACTTTAGGTGAGCCAATATGGACCCCTCCTAATGTCTATTAGCATCTGTTTTACAACCTTCAATATTGTTTTTTTAATAGAATTTTCAACAAATTATCTATATTATTATCATTTGCTTCATAGTTTTGATAGAATCTTAGGGGGTTGGTTTTATATTAAAATTTATGTTCTATTACACAGCATCTATGCCGTAAATCATGGCGTTTTCATTCCAGTTCTGGCGTGTATTTTTACGGATTTAATTTTGCGATATGTTTCTAAAACCAAAATTAAAGGGATGTTTTGTACATACTATATCGTCCTACGATTTTAGTACAACCCCCATAATCTTTTAAAACGACTTGATTGACAATAAATGACGTAAATAATGTACAAAATATTGAAACATTACAATTTTTTTCTCTAAAAAACGAATAATCTCCACGTTCTAATAATTACGACAAAAATACGGGAGTTCCCAAAGCGTGGGATACGCTATATAGAGGAGTCAATAAAAGTTACAACTAAAAATATGAAGGTTAAAAAACAAAATAAAACTTCAGTTAAGTAAACTGAAGTAAGTAGGGTGCAAAATGATCCCGGGATCATTTTGTCCACCCTAAGAAGGGATTGTTTTGCCCCAAATGCTCTATAAACGAAAAATTTCAAACCATAACGTATTTACTTTGAATACTGTAATAATGGATGGTTAATTACACTGCTAAATGATAACAGAAGCTGAGGCAAACACACAGATCACATAACATTTACGTAGGATAAAGGTACATAAGCTCAAATAAGGGCGTACTTTAGACTGAACACAGTCATTTCAATTCTTTTTCGATATTTTTTTTTTCTATTTCCTACGGTGCTATGACACTGACATATATGTTGACAGGGTCGACCGTACGAGCACGTATTTCACTAAAAATATTATAGATGACGCCATTAAGTCGGTAAAACAGCCGGGAATCGTTTTACCCGGAGGGATCATTTTGTACCACCTTCCCCTAACCTCACTTTAAACAGAAAACCTACCAGCAGTGCTATTCTGTTGTAATCTCTCTCTCTCGGTGAACACGTAGGTGAAGTGAGCTGTCATCCGATTGTAGTGCTTTGTAAATCCCTAGCATCGGGACAGATAACAGCTCACTTCATCTAGGTGTTCACCGAGGGAGATTGTAACCGAATAGACATACGTACAGTTTTCTGTTCTTTATGAAATAAAAATAACTTATTTGCTAATACGGTTCTTTAAAAGTTTTTGTATATGTAGCGGTAATTTAGGCTGACTCATTTCTGAATGATTCCTGCTGCATCCATAACAAAGATATTTATGAATTAGCGGGAACATTGAGGCATCGACGTTATTTTCGAGAAGATGTAGACTATTTTCTAAATCTTGTCTTAATTGAGTATTCCCAAATGAAACAGTTCTTGATATGTTAATTGCTTCAAGAGCAGACAGTTTCATATTCTTTGTGTGCAGATCGCTCTGAAAATAATGGAGAATAATGCATATAGCAAATATTAAAAAAAGAGCCGAAAGTTCTTTCCTTCACAACGATATTTTGTTTTCATCAAAACAAAATATCATCAACACACCCATAAGAACATACCCATAAGAGACGAAATGCTACTCTATCTCATTTTGTTTGAAAACATTTTCGTCAAATCACCGCAGTGACAACTGCGCTCTGATTGGTCGACCCAAGGTCAAACAACATTAGAGTTCGGCAAGCAAATATCCTAACAAATTTCGAAATCGGTGGCTTGGATGTAAATAACATTTTGATATTTGGAAGAAAAAAAAAAAACCATTCCGCAATGCCATGAACTCGTTAGGCGAGTTCAATGCCGCATAGATTCTCATCATTTGAACGTTGTCAATACAATAGGATACTACTTATAATAATATGAACCTATAACAGAATGAAAGTTTCACAAATATCTAATTAGATAACAGATAAATTACAGTTTCATTAACAGATATGGTTCCACGTTTGATTCTTGATGTGGCATTCACTGTATATTATGAATATGGAAGTATTTCGTCTAATATCTTGATACTATATTCAATGTTTTTCGATTCCACCCGATTAGTGATTTTTGATATTTTGTCTTACTACAGATGAAATATTTAAAAAAATTGTTACACTTTTTGATTTGATCCATTATAAAAAATAATCACTTCAGGTAGCTTATTGCCAAAGTTCAAACATTGTATTAAAAAAAAATATCTATTATTGAAAAATACACTGTTGATTAATTTCAGTCTAAATTATTTTAATTACTTTACAAAAATAATTGAATTTACTTCCTTTTATTATCAGCGTCTCATTGAAAACGAAAAGTATATATGTATTTATAGAAGTTGTTATCTTATTCATAAGACTAGAAGACAGCGTTAAATATTCAGGGCGAAATTGCTGTTCAGAAATAATATTCATACAATATATAACCTTAACAATAACCCTGTATAAAAGATTGACAACCTCTGGCTAAATTACGAACCAAAGTTAACTTTAATTTTATCCTTTGAGTATTTTGCCACGTTTTTATGTCGAAACACACTGAACAATCATTAAGGGGCCGTGCACAAAATCAGTTGATATTGAGCAATTTTGTTCATCGTTTGTGAGAAATAGAAAAAGAATTTAAACTAAATGATTTATGATTTGGAAAGTCGAGTTCCTTGTTTTGCATGTGGCTAGAAGGATATTTTCAATTAAATTAAGGATTCATGGAAAATCACTAATATTCGCGACAAGTTTTACAAAATATGACACGAGACCGACGTTTGATCATCTCGTTACCAGAAAGTACTTATGATTATAAATATAAACAACATCATTTAATGGTCTTCTTGCAGATAGCTGCACCACTTTTTAATTTCTGGACAAAATATAGTAGAAAAAAAAATGTTGAAGTAACGTAATTTTTTGGAAAGTTTTTGACAAATACGTATTTTTTTTCTAATACTCTAAGTATATGTATGTAAAGAGGTTTATTGCACTCTTATAGAGAAAGACAACGCCTAGTGGCAGTCATATTTTTAATTAGTCAGTGGTGACAGTTGACGTAGAAATCTGTGCTAGAAAAACGTGATGAATATTGTAAACTATAATAATTGGCATTAAATGTAGTTTCTTAGGTTTTCAAAGAAACGCAATTACGCCTTTTATTTATCTATCCATTAAAACTTATTTGGAAGTGAAAGCAGGAACAGAATAATATCATTATAAAACTACATTTTCTGCAAATATTTAAAATGGAAAAGTTGAGGTTTGATTTTGCTGTAAAACCATCTGTAGATGAAAAATCGAACATAATATGCATTACGTCAATATCTACACCTAATGGACAAATTTTTGGAATACCAGCCGAATACCAACCAGCAAATTTACATCAAACAATAGCAAATACTCCCAACTATGCCAAAATAAGAAAAACATTAACTAAAAGACATCAAATTAGAAAAATATGGATAACTTTGACAGATGACTTATCAAAAACATATTTGGATAAAGAACAAAACATACAGTTTAATGATTTTTACCTAGAAGAAATTTTGGAGAAAACAAATTATCCTGAATCTACTTCCGGTGACTCAAATGAAATGTTAGGGAAACTGGAGAAGTTACTTGAAGTAAAACAAAACTTAGGAAATATTGCAAAAGAATTCATGATTGAAAAATTTTTTTTGGAATTCTCCAGTGTTGATTGGTACAGTTGCATGCTCATGAAACTTACTGTGGAATCAGAATGGAACAAATGGGAGAAAAAATTCTGTGAGACGTTCGCAAATAAAGGATGGTCCCCGATTAGATATGCTCTTGGCTATAAATATCAAGCAGGGTCTTTACTTGAGTATGCTTTAAAAAAAGAAAAGCTGTTACTGGAAGTAAGAAAATCGATTGATGCAGGTACACTTATAGACCTTATAGCGTTTGGCTTACCCAATTATGTGGCTGATAAAATTGACAGAGGACTTTTACAAGAAACAGAAGATCTCTACAATGAAATAGGAAAATAGGAACATCTAGTTGAGAAAAAAAAATACGAAAAAATAAATTATAACACACAAATAGATACACAAACTAAAAAAATTGAAGAAAAAACACCATGCAAGATCTGTATCTACGAGAAAAAAGGGAAACGTTATCATCCTGAAGAGAACTGCTGGTTTTCAAAGTATAATAAGAAAGCGGTTGAGAAAACTGTAAATAATTCAGAATTGGAAATTGAATTGAACGAGAAGAATCCAAAAAACTAGAGGTACCACCATTAATAAAAATTAAGTTACTATTAAATGACACCCTGAAAGTTTCTGGAATTTATGACTCAGGTTCAAATGTGTCATTAATTAATGCAAAATTATTGAAGATACAACAAAATAATACAAATGATGTACAAATAGTAAACTTAAAGACTATTAATGGTGAGAAGAAAACAAAAGGCATGGTAACGTTAAAAATAAAAATCTACAATATTGAAAGCTGCATGGATATATTTGTAGTAGATAATGAAAATTTCAATTATGACTTTCTGATTGGCTTGGATTATATAAAAAAATTCAAATTAATACAAAATGAAGAATTAAAAATCATACAATGCAAGTATCCAAAAGAGAAGAAAATAACCTCAAATGAAGGGGATATTAAACACAAAAATGTCAAAATTCCTAATGTACTAGATGACAAAAATGAAGAGACACTGTTTTTAAAATCTGAGGTTTTAAAACAAGAAATTAAACATATATATAAAATAAATTTCAATGAACATATCAATTCGGAAGAATTTGAAAGGACAGTAAACAATCTAAATTTATACCAACAATCAGAAATAGACAAGTTAATAGAAAAATACAAATCAGTCTTTGCTAAAGACAAATATGACGTCGGCACTGTACGAGATTATGAAGCTCATATAGACTTATTGGTGGATAAATACTGTTGCAAACGTCCATATAGATGTACGGCTGAAGATAGAATTGAAATAGAAAATCAAATATCAAAACTATTACAGAAGAATATGATTGAGGAATCGTACAGTCCATTTGCTGCTCCAGTAACTCTGGCATATAAGAAAGAAGATGAAAAAAAAAAACAAGGTTATGTATAGATTTTAGAGAATTAAACAAAATTGTCATGCCTCAATCTCAGCCTTTTCCATTGATTGAAGATTTAATGGTTAAAACTGTAAACTGTAAGTATTTTTCTACATTTGACGTAAATTCCGCATTTTGGTCTATTCCATTGAAAGTTCAAGATAGATATAAAACGGCATTTGTAACACAAGAAGGCCATTTCCAATGGACATGCCTCCCTTTTGGATTGAAAACGGCCCCAGCTATTTTTCAAAGAATATTGAGCAACATCATAAGAAAACACAAACTGTCTAATTTTGCAGTAAATTTCATAGATGATATTTTAATTTTCTCGAAGACTTTTCAAGAACACATAGTACATTTATCAAGGCTGCTGGAGGCAATACAAACAGAGGGTTTCAGACTGAAATTTTCGAAGTGTGCTTTTGCAAATAAGGATGCCAAATATTTGGGTCACATAATAGAAAATAATACAGTTAGACCTCTGAAAGATTACATAACCGCTGTCAAAAACTTTCCGGTCCCAGAAACAAGAAAGAATATACGACAATTCCTAGGAAAAAATAATTTTCATCATAAATTTGTTCCACACAGCAATTATCTTGGACCCATTGCACAATTTATTAAGAAAAGATGTAAAATTCATATGGTCTGCAGAATGTCAGAAATCGTTTGATGAAATAAAAACATTGCTATGCTCAGAACCAATTCTCAAAATCTTTGATCCTGAACTACCAATAAACATTTACACGGATGCTAGTATCAAAGGAGTGGGAGCTGTGCTTAAACAAAAAGATGAATACGGAGACAGCAAGCCAGTTGCTTATTTTTCAAAAAAAATATCTGATGCTCAAAAAAAGAAGAAGGCAATTTATCTAGAATGTCTGGCCATAAAAGAAGCTGTAAAATATTGGCAGCACTGGCTTATGGGAAAAGAATTTATGGTTTACTCAGACCATAAACCATTAGAAAATATGAACATCAAGGCTAGAACTGATGAGGAACTAGGTGATTTGACATATTATTTGTCCCAATATAATTTTAAAATCAAATATATTCCAGGAAAATCAAATCAAGAAGCAGACTGTTTAAGCAGAAATCCAGTGCTAGAACCTCATGACAATGCTGATGATTTTTTGAAAGTAGTAAATTTAATAAACCTACAAGATATAAAAAATGACCAAAATACAAATTTTAACATACAAAAGGACAAAACCAAACTTATTTTAGAGAATGAAATTTACTACAAAAAGAATAAAAAAAGGAAAAAAATTATACTACCAGAAGAACTTAGCAAAACTTTAATAAAAAATGTTCATAACATTTACTGTCACATTGGAAGAACCCAGATGACAAATAAGATAACACCATTCTACACAGCAAAGAACATTATTGCAAACATTAAACAAATATGTGATCAATGTGAGATTTGTATAAAAAACAAGTCAAGGAAGAAGCCAAAGTATGGTTTAATGTCTCACTTGGGTCCAGCAACACGTCCATTTGAAATTGTATCTATTGATACCATCGGAGGATTTGGAGGATCACGGTCAACAAAAAAATACTTACATCTTTTAGTTGATCATTACACAAGATATGCTTATATTTCAACATCAAAAAATCAAAGCTCTGGAGATTTTATCAAATTAATAAGTGATGTGGCACAGAGCTACAATATTGATATGGTATTAACGGACCAATACCCTGGCATAAATTCCAAAGAATTTAAAGAATTTCTTAAGAAGAAAAATATAGAAATTATTTTCACTGCAGTTGATGCACCATTTTCAAATGGGCTTAACGAAAGGCTAAACCAAACTTTAGTCAACAAAATTAGATGTAAAATAAATGAAAGCGATAAGAAAACAGCATGGACAACTATTGCACAGAAATGTGTAGAAAAATATAACGAAACACACAGTCACGAAGTTTGCTCCAAAATATCTTTTGGAAGGCGAGAACGTAAATGTTCTACCACTAGAATTAAAATCCAGATATACCAAGGAAGATCTGAAAAGAGATAGAAAACTAGCCTTTAAAAATACAATAAAATCTCATAATTATAATAAAAAAAAATTTGACCAACAGAGGAAAGAATATAAATTGGAAGTGGGTGATAGAGTCTATGTGAAAAATGGAAATCGACTAAATAGACGGAAAATGGATGAATTGAGAATTGGACCATACACAATTCTGAAGGTGGTTTCCAAATCAATCTATGAAGTTGATACCGGACACAAGAAAGCGGAGTCAAACTTATACCATATTACAAAATTATCTCCAGTATTGGTTTCAAAATGAACAATTGCATACATAGTTACTTGCAATTGCTTCTCTCCAAGGGGGGGAGATGTAAAGAGGTTTATTGCACTCTTATAGAGAAAGACAACGCCTAGTGGCAGTCATATTTTTAATTAGTCAGTGGTGACAGTTGAAGTAGAAATCTGTGCTAGAAAAACGTGATGAATATTGTAAACTATAATAATTGGCATTAAATGTAGTTTCTTAGGTTTTCAAAGAAACGCAATTACGCCTTTTATTTATCTATCCATTAAAACTTATTTGGAAGTGAAAGCAGGAACAGAATAATATCATTATAAGTATAGTAACACTTTTAAGAAATTATAAAAATTACACACTAAACTTAAGGGGGCACCGAGCTTCTGGCGCTAATCGATTTTAGGTATTCTATGCGCTCCGTGTATGTGTGCGCAAGGCACACATTCACGCGCCGCGCGCCGCCGCACGCGACACTCCGTGCGTCGATCGACTAGCGAGGGTGCTACAGTATTTACGAATTGTAATGCTGGCACTTCACATGGCGTATTTGGGCAAATATTCGCCTTATTTGAATAATACAAAATCGACTATATTTCAATGATTATAGGGTACATTTTGTATTATTCAAATAAGGCGAATATTTGCACAAATACGTCATGTAAAGTGCCGGCATAACACCAATAACGATTTCAAATATCTACTTTTATTAAAAAAATATTCAAACATTTAAATTAATACTAGTTAATAATTACTATTTATCTTACTACTTATTAATTTAATAATTTACAGTGGGTAAGTAAGTAGGCACCTATCCTAGGTACTTTCTAGGTAAGTACCCATATAGTAATCGAATAATACTTACCTAATTACATTTTATGATAGTATATGTATATTCTAAGTACAATAGAAACTCTAAAAAGTGAACTCAATAATGTAAAATAATAGAACAGCTAAGTATATAGGGTGAACATCTCAGTAGTCGACCCTCTATTTTCAAATTCAAAAATATTTATTCTTCAATGTAAATTCAATACTTTTTGAATGTCAAACCAGAACCTAAAAAAAAAATACATAGATGACGTAGGTATTAATTTCTGCACCAAAAATTATACACAGATGACGTATTAGTTTCTTAATTTTTGGAGGATTGGCGCAATTAGTGTAGGTAGGGTATGTAGGCTCAGACCAATTAAAAGTATAGACGGAACATAGCGCTCATAAAAGTGTGGCAAGTAATATGAAGACGATTCGGTGATATTATTATGAAGACGGCCGCTCGGTCACAGTAATCTTTTCTGTGGCTCGGTAGTCTGCCGCGCCGCGAGTGATTGAGAGCGCATGACGTAGTTTTGGTAAAATGAAAATTGCGAAATTATGCCGTCGCTTGTCAGTCATAAACCGCTGCAAAAAAAAACACGTTTTCTAAATAAGTATAAAGGGATTACTTTTCACAAGTAGGTAACGGATTTTCTGCATAGTTTAAACAAAATCGCAAAAGTAAGTATTTAAATATTTATTTTATTTAAAAAAAAACATTGCTCCACTTTAGGAATTACTCCTGTGTCGTTTACAAACATATAAACTCACATACACAAACAGCCAGACCCGGAACAACTATCTGTAGGCCATACAAATATTTGTTCAGTGCGGGAATAGTATCCACGACACGCAGTGCAGCAGTCGATCGCTCAACCACTGCGCCAACCGTGTCGTCGAAAAATATATCATTAGGTACACTTACGGTGTGCGTTTCGACCGTGCGGCCACGGCGATATTTCGAAAAAAGAACTATTCCAAGATTATGTACAATTTTGTGGAAGCTGATTCCCAAAACCATAAATTTGTCAAAGTTATGGTTACAAAGTTATAAGGGTTTGAACGTGGCCGCGCCATTGAAACGCAGAGAACCGCGCGGCCACGTTCAAACCCTTATAACTTTTTAACCTTATTAGTTTTGGGAATTAGCTTTTACAAAATTTTACATAATCTTGGAATAGTTTTTTTTTTCGAAATATCGCCGTGGCCGCGCTGTCGAAACGCACACCACTTACAAAGTCACAGTATTATTATTGTCTTCAAAATGGTCTGTTTCTCTTTCTATACTAGCCGGCAGTGAAATGCCAACAACTGGTACATTTACCCTATAATTAGAAAAAAGATACAGAGAACGATTCAATTTAGCGAATTTGCCCACCCGTGGTGTATTGTTGAAATATCGTAAATAGTACTTAGTTATATTGTTAGTACGTAGGTACAGACACCAGCCCATCAAGCCGTACCTAATTGTCAAATTTTCCTAATATAATATGATATGAATATGAACCTTATTCTTTTGTAATAAAGTTCAAAATCTATTAAAGAAATTTGACAGATTGTTGTGGCTTGATGTGCTCAGTGCTGACCTCAGTACCTAACCGAGTACTTAGGTACGAAACAACAGGAGCATTCTCTTTGAGTTCAAAATTCTCAGCCTGTAGACGTCTTGCTCTAGAAAGATACATTTTGGCTAGTGATCGATGATTTTGGCTGAGCGATTGACTGCTGCGCAGCGTGTTGCGGGTTTGATTCCCGCCCAGGGTAAATATTTGTGTGATGGTCGCTTGTGTTTTCCTTGTGTTTGGGTGTTGTTTATCTATATATGTATGCTTTAAAAAAAAAAATTGTGTATGTATATCAGCTGTCTGACACCCATACTACAGGGTCTCTCTCAGGTTTGGGGTCAGATGGCCATGTGTAAAATGACCCCACATATAATTATATTATATTATTATTTTTAAATTGTTTTTAATGCATCCCATTAAAAATAAAACGTACCACCCTGTAACGCAATCAGATACGAGTTTTACTTACTTTATTTTTTCATTGTAAGCGAATAGAATTCTGTTTTCGCCAACCAATTCTTTTCTTTGTTTACTTTGTTCTCCATTTAAAATAAATTGAATTAACATAAAATTCTTCGTTATATTTTTAAAACCGTGCGTAAGCGTAAGCGACACAAGCTGTCCCCGTCTGATGGGCGAAGCAAGACTAAAGCGGACAGGAGGGAAGCGTGGCGGCTCTAGTTAGAATGGGTAGAACACGAGTTAATTTAGGTATTTCCTTCGTATTATTAAAACAAATACACATTTTGAAAAAGTAAAATATATATGCGATAGAGAACATGTAGTTTTGTTATTATTTAAAAACAGATGACCTTTCGTGAAGTATTTACGACGTAGTAAGGGTTTATTTTGTTAATAAGAGATTACTTTGGATTTTTTTTCTATCAAGAAAACTTCAAGTGATCGTGTTTCTAACGCCTATGAAGTATAGAGTGAATCCTCTAATATCTTATATATGAATTGCATGACAAAAGGATAAGTAATAACGATGTAACAAGGAATCAAACGAACGCAATTATTTAGCAATTACGTATCGTTCCTTCGGTACCCCCTTAAGTTAACCATTTAATAGAATCTGAATTTTATTTCATTAATAAACAATAACTTCATTTCGTTAATAAAACTCAAAGTGAGCTATATTATCGACTGCGCAAAAAAAACCGATCCCGTCAGTCGCTACCGGGTCTTCCCAGCGTGAGGACGTATCACTTTGCATCGCCGGCGAGCACATTTCCTACGTAAACATATTCCAGAAATTGTACCCAGACTAACACATTTTGATACAATAGTTAAAAAAATATTTTCAAGTACTTTGCTTCTTTATGTATAATATTAAAATTTGGCATTTCGTCTTTTTATTTGTACGAAATTGGTCATAATGAGAATCCAAGATGGTGGTTGCGAAAGTTTTAATTTTTTTTGCCATGGGTGTCGTTGCCATGGTTTTCGAGGGCGCTGACGACAACTAAGAGTTCGAACTGAAAATTCAAGAATCCAACCACCAAGAATTAACAATTATTCCTCAGATGTGTCATTGTCATGTCAGTTTTTGAAGGCGCTGGCGACGACTTTAGGGTCAAAATCAAAATTCAAATTAGCGTCACCAAGAAGGGAATTGCCAATTTCGGCCTAGCGGGAACAAGTTGCTCAGTAAAAAATATTTTTACGAATAGATGTAAACAATTATTGCACAAGTATTCTGTCAAAAAAGTTGTAATAATAAGTAATCTCGCCAGTTTTTAATTGTAGCATTTTAGGCTCGATTTTGGGTTACCATTGATATTGCGATTTTAGAATAAAAATCGATTAGGGTTCAGTACAAAAATAAAAACCGGCCAAGTGCGAATTGAACTTGCGTGGAGAGGGTTCCGTACAATGCCAAAGTCAAATGTTTTTATTTAACTGTGGTATGTTTTACAATAGGTAGGTACTCTTACTGAATGTGAATTTTGAATCTACTACTATTTTCCGTAAGTGAACGTATTATATTGAGTTTACCACTTGATTTTCAATTCATAGAATTCTTATAGGTTTTCCTGTAATCTACAAGCAATGAACTATATTTTGTATATTTTTCAAAATTTTAGGCTCAGTAGTTTCGGAGATCAGGGGGGGGGATTGTCAATTTTCGTATTCTTTCATGAATAAAATCAAAATTATTTATTTTACAATAATAACCAAAAAAATATTTGAGATTCTCATAACGAGCCCTTTCGTTTGATATATGACACAGTAAATTTCCTTATTTGTCCGCCGATAATGACCCTTATATTAAAAAAATATTTATTTACTTTGCTCAACTGTGTTTGGGTCATAGGATTACACCATCCTACCAAATTTCACCTGATTTGGTCCAGTAGATTCAGAGCAAATTGGCTGTGACAGACGGACAGACAAACAGACGCACGAGTGATCCTATAAGGGTTCCTTTTTTTGTACGGAGCCCTAAAAACGGAACCCTTATAGGATCACTCGTGCGTCTGTCTGCCTGCTACCTGTCCGTCCATCTGTCACAGTCAATTTTATTCGAATCTGCTGGACCAAATCAGATGAAATTTGGTAGGATGGTGTAATCTTATGACTCAAACACAGACGTGCAAAATAAATAAATATTTGTGTTAAAATAAGGGTCATTTTCGGGCGACCAATTAGGAATTTTAAAAAAAGTTTTGCAAACCTTCCTGTGACATATTATTTAAAAAATATTTTTTGATGGATAGGATATGCCTCAGGGGTGGTCCCATATAAATTTTATCGAAATTGATTAAGCACTTTTTGAAAAAATCGACAGCAAGCAAAAAAATATACATGGATGACGTTTTAACCAAATTTCATCGAAATCGGTTTAGCCGTTTTATCGTGAAAGCGTAACAGACAGAGTTATTTACACATTTATAATACCTATTAAAGTATGGATAGTAGGTATGGATTAGTATGGAAGTATGGATATGTACCTACCTACAAATTTATACGGATTTTTTTTATACAATACAGGATTTCAATACGGGTCCAGTTCCAATAAAAAAAAAACAATTTATTAGGACTTTTAAGTATGTCTTAGCCATCATTGACATCGATGAAGAAAAACCATTTAATTACATACCTAAATATGCATACTACTCGTATTTATGTAAACCGCGTAAGTCAATGTTATTGTATTCTTAATGTACCTCATCATCATCATTTCAGCCGAAAGACGTCCACTGCTGGACATAGGCCTCCCCCAAAATGGGGGGTTTTGCCATAATCGCCACGCTTGGCAGGCGGGTTGGCGATCGCAGTATTGATGTTACAAAGACACAGAGAACGCTGCTGCCCATTCTCTGGTGAGTCCCTTAGTCGCCTCTTACGACACCCACGGGAAGATATGGGATGGTGCTATTCTTTACGTCCGACACCACACGGACTTGATGTACCTAAATGGATCTAACACTAAATTTTACCATTTTTATATTGATTGTGATAGTATACAAAACGAATATACACAAACATTCCAGACTTTTGTTTTTTAACCGTACTTACATAAAAAAGTATCATCTACCTACAGGATCTAAACTGTTTATAGTGTCACTACGCTCGATCTTTACGCGTGTGTGCGTGAACGGTGCACACAAACATAGCATCGCAATAAATGTGCCTAAACTCGATCGAGTGAATTCTGTGCACGGCCCCTTAAACACTTTTTACTTCTGATCCAAATGTTACAGAGGCTGAGACGGCCACAAAAATAACAAAAATTTAACTTTATCCTTACATATAATGCAGAATGCCTTGATAATGCAGAACGTAGCGGAACTACGCTAGATATTTGACAAGAGATGCCGCTATCTCTTGTCAAATAGCGGAGCTACGTCACAAGGTGGCGTCATCTACTGTCGCAGAACTACAGGGTCTAGGATTTTCGAGAATTTTCTACAATATTCGAGATGGTTAAGTGTCGTATTGTAACATTCTCGAGCAATCTCGTGTTTGTTAGAATATGCGAGAGTAGGACCTAAGACCCATATAAATAGCGGACTGCGAATACTGCGATTCGGTGGAGGGTGTTAGTTTTTGGAAGCGAAAGTGAAAACTGCGAATATTGCGACTACTGCGATCGAAGTGATTTTTGCAAGTGACTGATTACTGTGTTTGTGATTTGTTAATTAAAGTGTTTGTGTTTTGTTTGGTGTAAACTGGTGTTAATTATTTATCCCGAAACCAAGCTCGTAACAATTGGTGTCAGAAGTAAGAGATAAATTACGCCAGTTTTACCGAAGGAGGACAGGGAAGGTATTCGTACCAGGAGTCACCGCCAGCAGGAGGTGGATCAGAGGCGGTTTGAAGCTTCTCCGATACCAACATCTGGTAGTAGCTGCAGGTGCAGACCCGTCGACTGGATAAACAGCTTCAGCATGACAAAGAGGAACAGGCCCGCTGACAAGAGCAACAGGGCCGTCGACTGGAGGAACAGTTCCAACGTGACAAAGAGGAGCAGACCCGTCGACAAGAGGATCAGGCCCACCGACTGGAGGAACAGCTTCATCGTGATAAACAGGAGCAGATCCTTCTCCTGAAAGATTTAAACACGACATTTGGCAAAGAGATCAGAGCCGTAAAGGAGACGGTTCAGCTGCACCAGAACCGTATCTCCGAGGCCGAAAACCAGATCGCTGATGTGAGGAAACCGTTAACAAGTATGAAAGCTGGAGACAGGACCGCGGCTTTTGCAGTTGCTGCACCTTCGGTGCGCGGATTTAAATTCAACGCCACCCTTCGATGGAACATCTTCCTGGTCGGCATACAAAATCCAGTTCAAAGCTGTCATGGAAGCAAATGGGTGGACAAAAGGGCAGGCCATGACCGCAGTTACTTTAGGCCTTCGCGAACAGGCCTTAACCGTATTGGAGGCTCTCGGCAAGAACGTGACCTACGACGAGCAGCTGCTGGAGGCATTAGAATCCAGATACGGTGACGCACAACTGGAACACGTGTCTCGTGTCCAATTGAAAGATCGTGTGCAACGCTGTGGTGACAACCTGCAGCAGTGGGCCCTGGAGATAGAAAAGCTGGTTCGGAAGTGGTACCAGTCTGCGCCTGCGCTCATCGAAGGATATCTGACTCAAGCATTCATCGATGGCATTAGAGCATGCAAACCTTTGGTTGGCACCAAAGGCTTTTGGTGCTACAATGGATCCGAGGTACTTGAATTCCTCAACCCTATTAAGAGGTCTGTTGTCGACGAATGGGCATGGTATGACACTAACATTAGCTCCAGAAAAGTTGCAATACATATATTCTGTCTTCTGTCTACTGACCCTCAACCCTCTCCTCTCCAAGGACTCCTACCATACCGTCAGGTCTACTTGCACTCCTGCCAATGATTTGGCTATAAGAACTACATCATCTGCATATAGTAGTGACCATGGTGCTGGTTTTTGTATATTTGAAGTGGTATAGTGCATTACCAGGTTGAATAGTAAAGGGCTTAGGGTCTAACCCTGATGAACACCCACTCTGACCTCGAACGCTTTATTTATTCCCGCTGGGCTGACCACTCTTGTAGAAACATTGTGATACAGATCTTGAAGGAGCTCAATATAATGCCCCGGGAGTAGTCTAGTTGTGCTCTTAGCGCTTGCGAGATAAGCTTTTGTGGAACACGGTCGAACGTCTTTTCAAAGTCGATGAAAACCATGTGAAGGTCTTGCTTGCGGGACTTGTACTTTTCCATAAGTATTTTCACCGAGTGAATTGCGTCTGTGGTGCTCACGCCGCTGGTAAATCCGTACTGGTTCGGTGATACATTTGTTATTTTTGTTAGCTTTTTTACGAAGATACTTTCCCAGATCTTAAGGGTATGCGAGGTTAGTTTGATTTCTCTATAATTTCCACAGCCCGCAATGTCTCCTTTATTCTTATAGAAAGGCATCAGGTTACTGGTTCTCCACATGTCTGGTACCGTGGTTATAAATTCTTACAACCAAGGTAGTTATAAGAATTTCGTTGAAAAGCTTAGTCGACCATGCTACACCAGTATTTTCCAGTATTTCTATATCTATAAGAATTACTGATTTATTTTGTTTTGATAAGTTAGGAAAAATACTTCTATTTTATGCGATATTTAAATATTATTTTGAATTTTGATAGCATTATACGTAGTGCTGGTTTTGCCTGCTTGTATTTTATGTCAGTTAAATTGCTATTTAATATTCTGTGATTTTAGACCTTTGTTGTAGGCGAAGCACAGTAATGTGAGCTTATTTTGTAGTTGATTTAACATATAAATATTAGTATTGTATAAAGTACATAGCCATGTTAGCTCAATAAGGCGAGCCATAATTAATGTTAGTTGGTAATAGCTTATATTATTTAGACTTTGTAGTAGCTATATTTACTCAGAGTTGTAATAGGTATATTAGTTAGATTTATAATAGCTATATCAGTATGATTCGTAAAGTTTATAGCTATCTAGATTGAAGGAATAACTATGTAAACAGTAAAGTAGCCCAACTAATGATAATTGTATTAGTTGTATTAGAATTAGGATTTAATACAGCTTGATTTTGGTTGTGTAATTTAGATTATTTAATACTAGTTACTAGATATAAGTGTAAAACATGTCATTTGTATGTAAAATTACCTAACTATAAGTGGTCACCAGAATTATTGGTATACGAGGTCCACCCACTACTTGTACCGAGGTAGAAAAATGTGCGTCGCCCCCTCGCATGTGTATGGTGGGAGCTTGTGGGAATGTTTGTTACTCCCAACACTTCTTGCGCCAACGTAGTTAAATGTACACCGAGCCCACGCTCGTGATTGGCGGAGAGCTTGGGAGAGTGTTTGTTACTCCCAACACTAATAAAAAAAAATAAAACCATTGTATAAATAAGGCGTCGCATGGCGCATAAAATCAGTTCAGTTTGAGCATTCACTTTGAGCAGTCCATTCTGTCAAGTCATCCGTTATTCTCTGTTAAAGCCAAGTTGTTAAGTTTTGTTATTGTTGTATAGTGCGTAAGACTCTTTCTTGTTGTTACTCTGACTATCTTTGTACTGTGTATCTCGTGTGCTGTTGTGAATACAAGTGATTTTTACCATCTACACGAGTGTTATTATTTCTCTCTTCGTCACGGGAACACCGTCACCCCCGCCTACACCTGATCTCGCTGTCGTCCTCGACATTTGGTCCTTCGAGCCGGATCTGGTTCAATCAGAAGAGAGAAATCACCATGAGTCAGAAGAGTACAATAACTACGCGCAGCAAACTTAGAAGACTGGCTGAAGAAATGAGTGCAAGACGTAAGGATGACGTCATATCGGACTCAGGCTTGCCATCAGAAAAGGCACCTGGTTCACCGTCTGTCGCACCAACGATGGCATCGGCGTCTGTGACGAACATCCCAGTGACGGGTGGTCGTGTAGTAGACCACAGTAGAAGTACGTTGGAGGGACTGAGAGGTCAGACTGCCGCAAGAAGGCGCCATGGATCGACGCATAGCAAAGGCTCATCTAAGAATAGCCGCAAGAGCGTGGAATTCTTAAGAAAAAGGATTGAGTACGAAGCTGAGCGCGAGTTGGTACAAATGAAAGAGAACCTTGTGAGGAAAAGGATGGAAGCAGACATCGCAGAAATAGAAGCTGCCGCTGAAAGTGATGACTCGAACTCAGATGTGGATACGACACGGCGGGTTGAAGAATGGGTGAAAACAACGCCCCAAGTGTGTGAAACAGTGTTGTGTACGCCGTCTGTGTCCCGCGCGCCTGTTGAAGTGGCTGCGCCAGTTGAAGCATCTGCGATCCACGATCAAACTGTAAGTAGAGTGAATCGTGAACCCATTACATACCGTGAACCGGCCATGCCCCGTGAGATAGAGGTGTCGCATAATATAGAGACACCCGTGTCAGTCTCGGCGCCTATCATAACGGCACAGACGACGCAAATATACACGCCAGTGTCGACAGAAGGTGTGAGGTTCCGTCTGCCCGATAATTATCCCGTCTTTACCACTCTGGCCGCAAGTGTACCTCGTGTATCAACACTCGAGTCGGATACACAGCGGCAGAGAGATGACAGAGTGGGTGAAAGAGAAAGACGGCGAGAATCGTCAGGGGAAAGAGACAGAAAAATAGACAAACTGGCAGAAGCGATCTCTAACATGGCACGCCCGCGACCGGTACCAAGACAGGCTTACGAATTGCCGCATTTTAATGGAGACCCATCAGATTGGATTTCGTATCGAAATATGTATTGGGACACAACGGAATTGTACAGTTTCAAGGCACACGAGAACTTAGCACGACTAAAGACTTCACTACATGGCGAAGCGAGGAGCTCAGTGGAAGATTTATTACGGACATCTACTGACCCTTCGGCGATAATGCGCGCCTTAGAAGAAGAGTTCGGTCACCCGACCCTAGTGCTACAGTGTGCACTGAAGAAAGTGAGAGATTTACCCAGAGTGACGGAATTTGGCCGGGAGCTGAGGAAATTCTCATCAACAGTAAGAAACTGTGTGTCTCTTCTGAAGAATATTCGTGCGGATGGGTACATTAATAACCCACAGTTAGTGAGTGAGCTACTAAATAAGCTGACACCTATTCAACGTGCGCAGTATGGTGACTTTGCGATGGGCTTGGAAAGCTCACAGGGGGTGGATTTAAGAGTGTCGCCAAACTTAGAAATATTGTCACACTTTTTATCGCATTTGGCACGATCGGCATCGTATTACGTGCAGGCAAATATGTATGAGCCTGGCCCAACGAAACCCCCTGCGAAGCCACAGAAGTTTGTCACCGGTCAAACCCGACCAACGAGTACCGCACGTCCTGTTAACAACAGGCCACCGTCGGCACAACGGGTGAACACACAGAGCGATGAATCCCACGCATCTAAGGAATGTATAATATGCCAACGGGAACACGCCATAGATGAGTGTGAACAGTTCAAACAGTTAAGTGTGAAACAGCGTTGGGACACTATAAAAGAGAAGAATACATGTTTTAAGTGTCTCATCAGGAAGCATCCCAAGAGGTTCTGCCGTGCTAATAGATGTGAGAAGTGCGGCTATGGACATCACAATTTGTTACACGCGGACAAACCGCAGAAAGAAGAAAAAACTGAAAGTGTAACAAACATCGGGGAATGGCGAGCTACAGCGCTACTGAAGATAATGCCAGTGTCATTAAACTCTGAAAACGGGGAAGAAACTCAGTGCTACGCGTTACTGGACGATGGTGCAACTGTATCACTCATAGACAGTTCGCTCGCAACCAACCTAGCGGGACCGTGTGTGCCTCTCTCGCTAAAGACAGCAGGTGGCTACGGAGTGACAGACCCAACATCGCGAGTGGTACAAGTGATTGTGAAAGGGCCTAACGGACAGTGCCACAAAGTGAAGTGCCGTACAATGGCAAATGTGAACTTGCCAACGCAAACAGTGTCCGCCTCAGTGATTAGTGATAACGCGCACCTCCGTGACTTGGGTTGCGTGGAAATGAGGGGAGCCAAGCCGCTGCTGCTTCTCGGCCAGGATAACTGGGAGCTGCTCGTCGGTCAGGACATCCGCCGAGGACGATCTGGTAAGCCGGTTGCCTCTCTTACAAAGCTAGGTTGGGTCATTCATGGACCATTCGATAAAGCTAGCACTGAAACGGTAAATTGCATGACAGTCTCCCTTCCCGATTTGCATAATCTAGTAAAAGCGCAATTTGAGTTAGAAGCAATAGGTATTTCTCAAGACGTTCGTAAACATAAAGACGTAGAGAGAGCTTTAGATGTTTTAAAAAGTACGAGTCGCCGCACTCCTGACGGGTCTCAGTGGGAAGTAGGCTTACTGTGGAAACATATAAACACACAGTTGCCTAACAATTATAATCAGGCCCGACAGAGATTGTACGGAATAGAGAGACGTATGCGCAAAGACGCTATGTTTGCAGATGCATATTCCAAACAGATTAATAGGTTGGTAGACGAAGGCTATGCGCGCAAAGTAGAAAGTGATGTAGATGGTTCTCCGGTTTGGTATCTGCCACACTTCGGAGTAGTTAACCCAAACAAACCAGGGAAGCTTCGTTTGGTTTTTGACGCGGCTGCTATGTTTAACGGAACATGTCTTAATGATAATTTACTGTCTGGGCCTGACATGTTAAATTCTTTGCTCGGAATATTATTAAAATTCAGAATAGGTCCCATAGCATTTTCAGGGGATATCGCTGATATGTTTTTAAGGATTAAAATTAGGGCAGAGAATCAAAGCGCTCAACTATTTCTATGGAGAGGTACTGATCAAAGTAGGGAACCGGATACATACGCTATGAACTCGATGATTTTTGATGCAGTATCATCACCAACTACAGCGATATATATTTTAAATAAGAACGCTAGTGAGTTTGTGGAGAATCATCCCGAAGCTGTGGAAGCCATAAGGTCCAAGCACTATATGGATGATTATTTAGACAGTGTATGGACAGAAGAACAGGCTAGCAGTCTGATTGAGCAAGTGGCCAGAATACACGCCTCCGGGGGTTTTATAATACGGGGGTGGGTCACGAACTCATCAGAGCTGAGGGACAAGTTAAAAATAGATATGCCGGAAAAAGTAGCTCTCGAAAAAGGAATAGGCGCAGTAGAAAGAACGCTAGGGCTAATTTGGTCACCTAAAGACGATGATTTAGGGTTTGATTTGTCGTTTAAAAGATTGCCTAAAGAATTAGTAGACGGTAGTGTAGTGCCCACTAAACGTTTTTAAGATTAATTATGTCAATTTATGACCCACTGGGTTTTTTGTATCCCTGTGTCATTCAATCGCGAATCCTAATGCAAAAGATATGGAAATCAGGAATCCAGTGGGATGAACCATTGCAAGCAATCGATGCCAAGGTATGGTTCGAATGGCTAAGGAACTTGCATAGATTAAATGAAGTTAGGATACCGCGGTGGTATGGGTTAAACCCAGAGAATTTAGAATTACATGTTTTTGGGGACGCAAGTGAGTTAGCTTACGCCGCGGTCGCTTACCTAGTAGGTTATAACCCCGAAGGAACCAGGGAGGTTGTCATGCTGCTAGGGAAAGCGCGAGTAGCACCACAAAAAGTAATATCCATCCCAAGATTAGAATTGCAAGCAGCTGTATTAGCCTGCCGACTGGCAGAGACTGCTGAGAGGGAATTGGGATTACCTATTAGGGAGAAATTCTATTGGACAGACAGCAAGACTGTTTTACATTGGATTAACTCTGATGCACAAAAATTTCAACGATTCGTCTCGCATAGACTAGCAGAAATAGATAGGCTGTCAGACAGAGGCAACTGGCACTGGGTCCCCTCGGAGGTCAACCCGGCTGACAAAGCGACCAGACTATGCTGGCCCGATAATTGTGCAGAATGGCTCTCGGGCCTCTTGTTTTTACGCAGTTCACAGGAGCGGTGGCCAGCATGTCACGACTTTGAGGCGGCAGAGGCGGACCTCGAGCGCATCCAGAGGGTCCACACTGTGGCGACACCCGCAGTGCCACTCCTAGACTACGAGCGATACTCATCATGGACGCGCCTACAGCGCGTTATGGCGCGCACACTCATATTCATTGGTCGATGTCGCAAACGTAGGGCATCGACGGAGCTACATGCAGCCGACTTGGAAGAAGCACACAACTGCTTGGTAAAGTTGTGTCAAGAAGATAGTTTCCCTAACGAACGGACCGCCATTTTGAAGGGGTTACCCGTACCTAACAGCAGTAATATCAAGAATCTAGATCCAATGATTACCGACGATGGGTTACTGCGAGTGAGAGGACGTCTGAGTGCATGTGAAGTGCTTTCATTTGAAGAAAAGCACCCTATAATTCTAGACGGGCGTCACCCTCTATCGAAAAAGTTAGTCGCACACTATCACGCGATGGCTTTACACGCGAACCACGAGACCGTCATCAACAATTTGCGTGAGAAATATTGGCTTACGAAGATAAGAGCGGCAGTGAAAAATGTGGTCGCAAATTGTCAGCCTTGCCGCATCTCTAGAGCCAAGCCCGCCCCACCTAAAATGGGCGATCTACCTCTAGCAAGGTTAGAAAACACAAGAAGAGCCTTTGTACATGTAGGAGTAGACTACTTCGGTCCAATGGAAGTGGCCATAGGAAGGCGCCGCGAGAAAAGGTGGGGAGTCTTGTTCACCTGTTTCACTACGCGCGCTGTTCATCTGGAGTTAGCCGCGACATAAAGTGCTGACTCAGCCATATTAGCCTTACGGCGCCTCATAGCGCGCCGTGGGCAACCAGCTCATTTGTACTCCGACCAAGGTACAAACTTTATCGGAGCCAACACCGAACTGCGAGCAGCCCTAACAGAGTTCAACGGGCAGCTAAGGGACGATGCCACTAACCGAGGCATATCATGGCATTTCAACCCTCCGGCAGCAACCCTACGCCGTTTGCACCAAGCGACATCGAGGACATCGACTCTCGCCGGCAGTGGCGGCGTGTGAATGCGCTCGCCGACATGTTCTGGCGGCGCTGGCTGCGGGAGTACCTTCCAACGCTGCAACGACGTGAAAAGTGGGCAAACAATATGCCAAATGTGCGTGTCAGTGATGTGGTAGTGATGGTGGACAACAATAAAGATCGAAGTGCGTGGACAAAGGGTATAATAAAAGCGGTGTACCACGGAAATGATGGAATCATCCGTGTAGCTGATGTGAAAAATGTAAATGGGGTCTTGCGTCGGCCCGTAGCGAAGATTATTGTGCTTCCCACAGACCAGGATGTAAAACGGTTGAACCCTATTACAGGGGGTGGAATGTAGGCGAAGCACAAGTAATGTGAGCTTATTTGTAGTTGATTTAACATATAAATATTAGTATTGTATAAAGTACATAGCCATGTTAGCTCAATAAGGCGAGCCATAATTAATGTTAGTTGGTAATAGCTATATTATTTAGACTTTGTAGTAGCTATATTTACTCAGAGTTGTAATAGGTATATTAGTTAGATTTATAATAGCTATATCAGTATGATTCGTAAAGTTTATAGCTATCTAGATTGAAGGAATAACTATGTAAACAGTAAAGTAGCCCAACTAATGATAATTGTATTAGCTGTATTAGAATTAGGATTTATTATTATATTTAATACTAGTTACTAGATATAAGTGTAAAACATGTCATTTGTATGTAAAATTACCTAACTATAAGTGGTCACCAGAATGATTGGTATACGAGGTCCACCCACTACTTGTACCGAGGTAGAAAAATGTGCGTCGCCCCCTCGCATGTGTATGGTGGGAGCTTGTGGGAATGTTTGTTACTCCCAACACTACTTGCGCCAACGTAGTTAAATGTACACCGAACCCACGCTCGTGATTGGCGGAGAGCTTGGGAGAGTGTTTGTTACTCCCAACACTAGTACAACTATAAAACCATTGTATAAATAAGGCGTCGCATGGCGCATAAAATCAGTTCAGTTTGAGCATTCACTTTGAGCAGTCCATTCTGTCAAGTCATCCGTTATTCTCTGTTAAAGCCAAGTTGTTAAGTTTTGTTATTGTTGTATAGTGCGTAAGACTCTTTCTTGTTGTTACTCTGACTATCTTTGTACTGTGTATCTCGTGTGCTGTTGTGAATACAAGTGATTTTTACCATCTACACGAGTGTTATTATTTCTCTCTTCGTCACGGGAACACCGTCACCCCCGCCTACACCTGATCTCGCTATCGTTCTCGACATTTGTGTACCTACCAAATGTTCCTAATTTTGTATGTTAGGTACTTGAGTTTTAAAGAATACGTTATTTTTCCTAAATAATAAGCTTTATTCTATGTTAGGTATAAAGAAAAAATACTTTTTGTAACGTTACTTAGTATTTGTAACTTATTTCAGTCCAAAAAAATGCTTATATTATAAAAATAAGTGAGATAAACGTAAAAGAATACATATTTTGATTCGACTTCAGCCATCGATTTAAATGTACTATGCATACTTCTATGACTTCAGCATTTTATTTCTTTCCCGCACATATTTCTCATTTCTTTAATATAAATGGAAAAAAGACGAAAAAACCGAAACCCGTAAAAATCTGGTTTTTAATCGTTTCCCTGCTGTTGGGCGACATCAGCCGCCCTTCTTTCCTGGGAGTGATCTCCGCTGGGATAGTTCCGCTTCGGGCAACTCGACTGGAGGTGGCTCTTTTTTCCACACCAGTAGCTTCGAGGGCTGTACTTAACACGGTCACGTACAGGTGACGCGGCAACCTCCCTGATGCGGTGGGCTCGATGATGATGCCTCACTGCTTCCACCTCCAACGCATGAGCCAAGGCGTCCTTCAGCGTCTCATGGTGGCCAAGTCTGACAGCAGTTTTAACTTCCACGTCCCGTATGCCATTGCCATCGATGAATGCTTGAGTCAGATATCCTTCGATGAGCGCAGGCGCAGACTGGTACAACTTCCGAACCAGCTTTTCTATCTCCAGGGCCCACTGCTACAGGTTGTCACCACAGCGTTGCACACGATCTTTCAATTGGACACGATACACGTGTTCCAGTTGTGCGTCACCGTATATGGATTCTAATGCCTCCAGCAGCTGCTCGTAGGTCACGTTCTTGCCGTGAGCCTCCAATACGGTTAAGGCCTGTTCGCGAAGGCCTAAAGTAACTGCGGTCATGGCCTGCCCTTTTGTCCACCCATTTGCTTCCATGACAGCTTCGAACTGGATTTTGTATGCCGACCAGGAAGATGTTCCATCGAAGGGTGGCGGTGAATTTAAATCCGCGCACCGAAGGTGCAGCAACTGCAAAAGCCGCGGTCCCGTCTCCAGCTTTCATACTTGTTAACGGTTTCCTCACATCAGCGATCTGGTTTTCGGCCTCGGAGCTACGGTTCTGGTGCAGCTGAACCGTCTCCTTTACGGCTCTGATCTCTTTGCCAAATGTCGTGTTTACATCTTTCAGGAGGAGGATCTGCTCCTGTTTATCACGATGAAGCTGTTCCTCCAGTCGGTGGGCCTGTTCCTCTTGTCGACGGGTCTGCTCCTCTTTGTCACGTTGGAACTGTTCCTCCAGTCGACGGCCCTGTTCCTCTTGTCAGCGGGCCTGTTCCTCTTTGTCATGCTGAAGCTGTTTATCCAGTCGACGGGTCTGCACCTGCAGCTACTACCAGATGTTAGTATCGGAGAAGCTTCAAACCGTCTCTGATCCACCTCCTGCTGGTGGTGACTCCTGGTACGAATAATAGATTCCGTGACCTCCTTCGGTAAAACTGGCGTAATTTATCCCTTACTTCTGACACCAATTGTTACGAGCTGGGGTTCGGGATAAATAATTAACACCAATTTACACCAAACAAAACACAAACACTTTAATTAACAAGTCACAAACACATTGATCAGTCACTTACAAATATCACTTGATAATCACTTCGATCGCAGTATCCGCAATAGTCGCAGTTTTCAGTTTCGCTTCCAAAAACTAACTCACTCCTTAGCGCTGGCCGCCCGCGTTATATACGAGTTGAGACATTTTCGAGATCATACCAGCATATACGGGAATGCTGTGACACGACACTTCACCATTTAGAATAGCGTCGAAAGTTCCAGAACCTGTAATTCTGCTATTCAATATTGTTGGAAATAAATGAACACAAGCCAGTGAAGAACAGCACCATCTATGTAGTTCTATTAGGAGAAACTAAGACTAGACGTTCTATTGACGTGCTATTGTTTCCTCCTGTCATCTTCTGTGCTCTCGTGACGTTTACACGTATATATTTTTGCTATCAATATATTTACTTTTAATTAAACTCTAGCTCCGTTTCCTTTTCAACAGGTTATGGGCCCAGTACCTACATAATAATTAGAAACAGTACTTAGTTTGTGAAAAGTTAGAAGTTTAGTTCCGAAAAAGTAACCGTGAAAAAACAAGTGAAGTTAGGTCGCCCGTCGCCCCGGTTATTTCTTTTCCAGCGTATTTTACAAATAAATTCTATCAGTTTCCGAAGCAATGTCGATGAACACCGTGCTTATTAATAAACTGACCGGACCGCAATTACTTTACGTGGAAAATCGAATACCACCACATAGAACAGATTCTGAGTTCACGTCGGAATGTGTGGGCAAAGCTTAAGTCTCCGTTTGAACACTCCGGATTGAGCAGGAAAGTAGCTTTATTATGTGATCTCATTAATACAAACCAAGATAGTTGTACCAATATTGAGGATTATGTAAATAACTAGTAACTACCGCTCATAAGCTGCAAAATATTGACTATGAATGGTTGGGTACTTTAATGTTAGCAGGTTTGCAAGAGCACTACAAACCGATGTTAATGGGAAAAGAAAGCTCTGGTGTCATAACAAGTGCAGATTCTATTAAAACTAAGTTGTTACAAGAAGTAAGAAAGGAATCTGATACTACCGTATTGCACACAATGCATAGATACCCACAGAAGAAAAGTCCCCAGAATAATCAGATTAAACCCCGTTGCTACAATTGTTATACACAAATGCATCCGAGTAAGAACTGTTTTGCGAATAAAAAGGAAAGTTCTAATACTAATGAAGTTTTTTCCGCTTGCACAAAAATGGACAATTGTGACTGGATTCCGGATTCCGGTGCATTCATGCACATGACAAGAAGATCTGATTGGTTGTATGACACCTCCGATACCAAGTATAATGGTGGCCAATAATTCTTCAGTTACCTACCTTACAGAAGATGGGAAATTTGGTTCTCAATCTCCGCTGTAATGAGGGTAAAGTAAATCAAATCCAGGTACGAGACATTTTATTTATACCCGAACTGAGTACTAACTTATTATCAGTTAGTCAGTTAGTTAAAATGGATGTCAAGTTAATTTCCATAGTGTGGCTGTAATATTTGCAATAAATAAAAAAATAGTAGTAACGGCGAGACTGATCAACAACGTGTATAAACTGAATACCGCAGGAGGAGGTGCATTTCTTATTGCCATTGATAGCATTTAGAGTATTAGATGTATGGCACCGTAGAATGGGACACCTGAATTATGTTGTTGTAAATAAGTAAGAAACTTCTGCTGAAGGGGTGAAAATTACAAAAAATGATAGTAATCTACTACATACTTTACTTAGGACAAAACAAATATAACTTCAGTTTTCCATAGCTTCAAATGTGAAGTGGAAAATGAGTTGATTCAGAAGATAAAAAACTATCCGTACAGATAACGGCATAGAATTCTGTAATAAAGTTTTTTGAAGTATCTTTCAGACTCCGGCATCAAAGCATCAAACTACGACGCCGTACACACCTGAACAGAATGGTTTGAGCGAGAGAAAGAACCGATCTCTACTTGAACGCGCCCAGTCTATGCTCAGTGATGCAAAGTCGCCAAAAATCTACTGAAATGAGGTTTGTTGGCTATTGTGAAAATACAAAAGGATACCGATTATTAGACATGAAAATAATAATCATTCTGAAGAGTAGACATATTATACTCATAGAGGAAAGTCAAGAGAACTTTAAATCAACACCTACTATGCCGAAACGAATCATCGAACCAGTTTTATTAACGTTGGCAGTAAGTAAGTACACAGAGTACAGACTTACTGAGCTAGAAGTAACAACTCCGGATGAATCTAAGTTTAGAAGATGAAACATTTGATCAGACACTTATCCAAGTGAGAGTGGAGAGATAGCCAATGACACACAGATGTCAGAAGATCCTGCACTGGATATACTTTTATATTTCAGGGAGGATCTATATCTTGGAGCTCAAAGCGACTAAACAAGTCAAGCTCGACTACTCCAGGAGAAATGGGCTTATGTTCAAGGGAGGATGTTGGAAATAAATGAACACAAGCCAGTGAAGAACAGCACCATCTAGTTCTATTAAGAGAAACTAAGACTAGACGTTCTATTGACGTGCTATTGTTTCCTCCCGTCATCTTCTGTGCTCTCGTGACGTTTACACGTATATATTTTTGCTATCAATATATTTACTTTAAATTAAACTCTAGCTCCGTTGCTCCTTTTCAACAAATATCACATAAATCATTTAATAATCACTTCGATCGCAGTAGTCGCAATATTCGCAGTTTTCACTTACGCTTCCAAAAACTAACTCCCTCCACCGAATCGCTGTATTCGCAGTCCGCTATTTATTTGTGACTTAGGTCATACTCTCGCATATTCTAACAAACACGAGATTGCTCGAGAATGTGACAATACGATACTTAACCATCTCGAATATTGTAGACAATTCTCGAAAGTCCTAGACCCTGTAGTTCTGCTAGTCGACAATAGATGGCGCCACCTTGTGACGTAGTTCCGCTATTTGACAATAGATGTCGCTATCTAGCGTAGTTCCGCTACGTTCCGCATTATGTAAGAATAAAGTTATTTTTTTGTTATTTTTGTGGCCGTCCCCGCCTCTGTAACATTTGGATCAGAAGTAAAAAGTGTTTGAAGATTGTTCAGCGTGTTTCGACTTAAAAACGTGGCCAAATACTCAAAGGATAAAATTAAAGTTAACTTTGGTTCGTAATTTAGCCAGAGGTTGTCAATCTTTTATACAGGGTTTTTGTTAAGGTTATATATTGTATGAATATTATTTCTGAACAGCAATTTTATTTAAGCTTTTTCAATACTTAGAGCTATGAAACATAATGTTAAGTTATTGTTGTAAATAATACCTCTATTTAACAATAGTTTTAGTTGTACCACGCAGTTAATAGGACGAAAATAGAACGAAAAAATCATACATATTCTCTGTCGCAGAAATACGACACGCGCAGTAGGGGCACGGAAATAATATAAAAGAACAAAGTAAACAAAGAAAAGAATTGATTCGCGAAAACAGAATTCTATTCGCTTACAATGAAAAAATAATTTAAGTAAAACTCGTATCTGATTGCGTTACAGGGTGGTACGTTATTTTTTTAATGGGATGTATTATAAACAATTTAAAAATAATAATAATAATATGTGGGGTCATTTCACACATGGCCATCTGACCCCAAACCTGAGAGAGACCCTGTAGTATGTGTAGAAAGTTAGCGTTATCCGGTGCTACGACGCTACTTTCTGGGTTGGTTGTATTTGGTTAGTTGGACTTGATATCGAAATAGAATGGTTACTGGTTTAATGATACGATAATAAATGGTTTAGAAGGTTATATTGAACACTACAGCTACAAATGGTCAGTACTTAGTTTAGCACTATAAAGATGATTTGATTTGGTAATATTTGGTTATTGGTTCGAGTTACGCGATCGCTGAATACGTACTAACGCGTAGCACTTTTGGTCGATGCATTTATTTAATTGTGTAAAGACAAAAGTGCTGAGCTGTTCGGTTGCAATATTGCTCCGAACATATTCCCGAGAGCGAGATGAGATTAGAATGAAATAAAGATAATCATCAAATCACCTTTAAATAAAGTACAAAGTAAACAACGTCAAAAAACATACAAACAAAATGGTAAACAAAGTAACATTAAAAAGTATACAAGTTAATTAGCTTTAAAATATTCGTTATTTAAACTAATGAGTCCTCGACTGTTAACACGCGTCTTTTTTGCACTACAGGCAACGTAGCTCTTTCCTTATTTCTAACACTACGCATAGCACTGGGCCACCGTCTGGCTAAAAATGAGCTTAAGCCTGTCTGTTCACTCTCACTTTGCTGGCGGTCAGCATTACTCTGCTTTCGCGGTTGCACTTCACTATGCACTCTGTTCGTGGTTGATGTCGACGCCACAGATACCCGTCTGTGGTGAGGCTCCGCACGGCTGGCCGTAGACTGCGAGCAGCATCTCGCTCTTCTCCAGATCCAAACTGCCGATGCACATATGACAACCCCCAGCAGTATGTATACGACAGTGTACTGGTGAATATCGTGGACTGATATGTTATCGACCTCTGCTTTGGTGGCTTTAAGAGTTTTGATCTGTTCTCCAAGGATAGATAGAGATCTGTTCAAACCCGTGTTCTCTGGTAACTCTTCTTCGGATGGTATTTTTATGTTCACGATATGGTTTATCTGGTCTAATTCTGGTATAATCATATTTGGTGAGAAGTTTAGTAGGTTGGATTGTTGTTGCAAAGTATATAATGAGAAATCTTTGCTTTTAATAAAACATTTCTGAGTCATACTGATGATACCTGCCCGGGTCAGCTGGCGAACAGTAACTTGATCGTCACATATGATTTTGATGGAATAGGTATCACAACAAAAATATAGGTATTGTGACGTTGAGTGTAATTCTACCCATCTGTTTGTGCAGGCCGATATTTTTGTTTTGCACTTTTGGTTTATCGGGTTTACTTCACAAAAGTTTTCGTCGTTTTTCAAATTAAGGATTGGTTTGAATATTTCGCATATGAAGGATTCTCCATGGTACAAACATGTGTCTAATTCATGAATTGATGGTACGAAATAGGCGTCCTTTTTCAGGTTCACTGCGACATATTCTGATATTGGTATTATGCTGATCATGCTGTTGTTGATTTGTTGCGGAACTGGTATAATTTTATATAATTGAAAACTTTCTCTTGCTATGAGCGGGAAAGTAATTTCAAAGATAATATATTCTTTTGTAACTCGAGCTTTTGTTTTCAGTAGCTGATAGATGTGTTGAAGGTCTGTTTCAATGTTATCTATAGGCAGACCTAAATCTTGAGGCATCTGGCCATAGATAATTTGGAGCTCCCGTTTGAGCTGTGCTGGTGTCAGTAAGTGCATACTGATTTGACCATGGTAGATTTCTGAGATCATATCGATTAACGTGTCCTGTATCCGTTTCAAGTTTTGCATCATGTTAATGGTAGCTATCGATACTAATGTGAAGTCTTGTTGTAATGACATCGCATCGATTTCTTTTTGCAACTTACTGCTAGCGTTGTCTAAAGCATTTAAATGTTTATTTATGATTTTGTGTTGTTTTTCTATGACCGCTTCTGTTCTTTGCAGTATATTGTGCTCTGCTTCGACAATAGAGGTCAGGTTCCTCCATAATTGACCTTGGTGTTTTTGATTACGATGTACAAGTTCAATGTCCTGCTTGTACTTTTCTGCGAAACTTTCGTCTAATACTCCGAACAATGAGTTTGCAATTGAGCCTACAGCGTTGATAAGACCGCGTCGGGTTCGCAAACGTTCGCCGTAGTGCTGGCTAAGCAACAGCTGGTTGTAGAGTTGTAATTCATCGTAATCGTGACGTATTTGCAAGAGTATCATATGACAATGACTTGGTTCCTTGATTGCGTCACATGTTTTTTCGAGATAACTTTTAAAGTCATTGATGGCTTTGTCTCCTTGCCAGTATGGAGACATGTTATAATATGTGATTAGTTTCCACTTATCCCGAATCAATTGTACTTTTCCGATAGTGTCAAAGTACAAAGTTTTGTTGGTATCTAACTGCGTGATGTTATATGATGCCGTTGTTGGTATTATAATACTTAGGAATATTAATAATGCTAGTGCAAGGTTTCCTATCTTGGGACAGACACTGGACGTTCTGGTATTCGATCGGGGATGGTTGTCTGATCCCTTTTCAGTGGTATTGGTTGGAAATGGTTTTAATGGTTCGCATTTTTGCTGTTGTGGTTTGGTTGGCTCATTTTGATCTATAGGTAAAACAGATAGCTTCACTATAGGGCGCTTCAAATAGCCGTTTTTGGTTTTTAGAGTCACCACTCTCACAAGTTCGTCTTGTCCTGGATGAACTTCCATCACACGCCCCATGGGCCATTTTCCTGCTGGTAAATTATCGTCATGTATGACTACTAAATCACCCACGTTTACATTCTTCTGGTTTTTCATCCACTTGTTTCTGGCTGAGAGTTGAGTCAAGTACTCAGTTCTCCATCTCTTCCATAAGTCCTCAAATAATTTTGATACTAAATGCCATCTGGTTCTGGCGTCTTCTGGTGAATCTATTATGGTTAAACCTGGTCGTGCTGATAGGAAATGAGCTGGTGTGAGGAAATTTAAATCTTCAGGGTCTTCTGATAGCGCACAAAGCGGTCGTGAGTTGAGGCAAGCTTCTAGTTTTGCTAACAGTGTGGTGTATTCTTCAAAAGTCAATTTTTGTTGACCAATCACACGTTTGAGGTGGTGTTTGAGACTGCGCACGGCTCTTTCCCAAAGTCCTCCCGCATGAGGCTAAGATGGTGCGTTAAAATGCCATTCGATGTTTAGTTCTGTTATCTCTGTAAAGAATGTCTCACGGAAAACGTTCTCAAGTTGGTTATATTCTTCTTGTAGCCTTCTGTTGGCTCCGACAAAATTGGTTCCATTGTCGCTGTAGATGTGGCGTGGAGCTCCGCGCCGTGCTGCCATTCTGTTTATTGCGGCTAAAAACGCTGAGCTGGTTAAATCCGACACGAGTTCTAAATGCACAGCCTTCGTCACCATGCATACGAAAAGTGCTATATAACCCTTGGTAGTCTTTATTCCGCGTCCTTTGTTCGCTTTCACTTCGACGAAGCCTGTGTAATCCACACCACAGTGATAGAAGGGGCTTTCAGGGTTCACTCTGGATGAGGGTAGGTCACCCATGAGCTGATATTGTTGAATGGGCTCTTGCTTCTTGCATGTAACACATTGTCGTATGAATTTCTTAGTGGCCATATATCCGCTGATTATCCAATAATTTTGACGAATGTTTGATAAAGTAAGGCGCGCTCCACCATGGTAGGTTAGTTCATGAGCGTACTTTATTATTAGTGTGGTTAATCGATGGTTATGTGGTAATATGATTGGATGTTTCATCTGCGGATTTATTTGAGCGTTCCTTAATCTTCCCCCTACTCGCAAGATGCCATCTTGGTCTAGGATTGGGTGTAGTGGTAAGAGTTTACTTTTCGAATGCACATTCCCATTATTTTGTAAATAACTGACGTCACTGGCAAACTCCATTTGTTGCATATTTTTAATAATTAACAGTTTTGCTCGACGGAGTTCATGTAATGTGAGATAAGGCTGACGGCCTTCTTTTGCAGTAGGTAGTCTCAGTATCCATGCAAAAACACGTATAATTTTAACGATGGAATTCAATTTGTTAAGTAAATGGTAAATAATGTTTGGTATGGTCATGGTTTCATTTTGGTGTTGTTCCACCACTACTGCATTAGACTGCCTTATCTCTAAACTGGTGTCATGGATGGTTTCTGGTTTGTCATGGTTTTGGAATGATTTAATCCAAGAGGGGCCCTGCCACCACAATTCATGTTTCCTTAATTGGTTTATTCTCAATCCACGGCTTGCACAGTCAGCTGGATTTTCACTGGTTTTGACATAACTCCATTTTTCTTTTGGTATTATCTTGGTGATTAATTTAACGCGATTAGCGACGAATGGTTTCCATCTCGCTGGATCTCCCTGGATCCACCCTAAAACTGCTGTTGAGTCACTCCAACAGTATATTTCCTGGTTGTGCTGCTCTAGGCAATTTTTAACTTTCTGCATCAGCTGTGATAATAGTTGTGCACCCATCAATTCTAACCTTGGTATGGATATATCTTTGCTAACGGGTGCCAGTCTGGCTTTTGCGGCCACTAGTGTCACCTCACTAGAACCACATTGGGTGCTGACTTTACAATATATTACTGCAGCGTACGCCCTGTTCGACGCGTCACAAAATCCGTGTAGTTGTATGTCACGGGTTTGCTTCGTACCTAGCCATCGTTTAACTTCTATGGTGTTGATGTTTTTTATTTCTCTTCTCAAATCTTGCCACTTGATCTCAATTTCCTCTGGTAGTGTGTCATCCCACTTGAGACTTGACAGCCAAACACTTTGAAACAGCATCTTCATGGTGATACTTATTGGTGTAATCCAGCCTAACGGGTCGAATATCTTAGATATGTCTGAGAGAAGCGTCCTTTTGGTTGGTTTTGATACAGATGCTGGTTCCAGTTTCGATTCAAAGATGAAATGATCCTTTTGTGGATTCCATCCAAGCCCCAATGTCTTTGTTGAATCTGTTTGTTTAAATTCGTAAATTTGCTTGTTCCACAAATCTTTTTCTAGGTCAGCAAGTAGTTGCGGTTCATTTGTTGCCCATTTTCGTAAATTAAATCCGCCCTTGCTGAGTAGCTGCATCAGATCTGATTTCAATTGTTTTGCTTGTTCCTTGGAATGAGCTCCGCCACAGTAGTCATCCATGTAGAAACACTCTTCTAATGCTTTTGCTGTGTTAGGATAATTTTGTTTTTCTTCGGTTGCTAATTGTTTTAAGCACATCATAGCTAAAAATGGTGCAGGCTTTGTACCGTAAGTTATGGTTGTTAGTTGGTATGTTTGGATAGGTTGGTCTGGTGAATCCCTCCATAGTATTTTCTGGTATGTCTGATCTTCAGGATGTACCATTATTTGCCGATACATTTTCTCAATATCTGCCGTAAAAACAAACTGATACTGCCTCCATTTTAGTATCAACTCCTGAAGATCTTGTTGTAGGTTGGGACCTCGGTACATAACGTCATTTAAGCTATATCCCGATGACGATTTAGCCGACGCATTGAAAACAACACGCAACTTTGTAGTGGTTGACTCAGCACGTGTGACGCAGTGGTGTGGTAAATAGCACTCGGGTTTCAGGCTTGTTGTTGACGGTATCATATGGTTTAATTTAAAATACTCGTTCATAAATTTCGCGTATTCCGCTTTCACTTCCGGATCTTTTTGTAGCTTTCTTTCTAAGTTACGATACTGTGCCAAGGCCAATGGTTTAGTGGCTCCTAGTTGTTCCCTGATTTCTGGTTTGAATGGTAACCGGACTTGGTATCTCCCATTTTCTAGTCTCTCTGTTGTTGACAGAAAATATTGTAAACATTCATGATCTTCGGTCGACATTTCAATCTGTTGGTTGATGTCTTCGTTTTCCCAGAATCTGCGTAAGTCGTCCATGTTGTGTAGAACGACGTTACACCTGTATTTTGGTGTCATTGTCCCACAAAGCAACCATCCGAGTTGCGTCTGCTGGGCTATTGGTTGGTCTTCGCTATCACCTCTCAAAAGGCCACCTAATGCTATCTTGCAGTATACATCTGCTCCGAGCAGTAGGTCCACTGGTCGACTGGTATTGAATTCTGGGTCCGCTAAATTTATGTTTTGTATATGGTGCCATGATGGTTTTATGAAAGATTTATTTGGTAAACTTTTTATCAGATTGTTCATTATAAGGACTTCTCCTTCCAAGGCAAATTCACTATAAATTGATTTAATTCGAATAGTCATTACTCCCTTGCAGCTGTTTTCTTTTTCCCCTACACCGAATATGGTTCCTTTACACTGTTGTCTACGTAATTTCAGAACTTGTGCGGCCTTTTCGCTTATCAAAGAAATCTGTGACCCCTGATCAATCAAAGCTCTCATGGTATGATATGTGCCATCTGATCCAGGAACCATCACTAAGGCCGTTGCCAATAGAGTTTCGGACATGTTATCCCAAGATACATGGGTTGAAGTTGATGCCTGTTCATCATTGGTTACGCATGATGTCGTAAGTGTGTGCGCCGCTTTATGGTTTGGTTTTGCTGATGTGTTTGGTCTGGTTTTGGTTGCAATTGCTTCATGCAGTAACGAGTTATGCTTAGCGTTGCATTTGCGACATGTTTTATTGGAATTGCATGGTTTATTAAAATGGTTAAATAGGCAGTTTGTGCAACAGTTCAAATTGTTGACAGTTTTTAATTTTTGCTCATCCGACATTTGCAAAAATTGGGTGCACATCCATAATCCGTGGTCAGCATTACACAATGCGCAGGTGATTGACCGCGAAATGTGGAGCGATTTCGTATTGGTTTTGATATTATGTGGAATATTTTTATTTGCTGTCTGCTGGTTATAATTTGAACTATAATATTTGCGCTGGTTTGCTTGATAATTTTGATGGTTTTGTGGTTGGGTGTTTATCTTTTGGTTGTTTGATTCTTGTTTACGCCTCGATGCTTCTAAGGCTGTAAACTTATTTTCCAAGAAATCCAGGAATTCTTGAAGTATTGGTAGTTCCCTGGGATTTTTCAGCGACTCAATATATTCAGCGAATGATTCACTGTCAAGCTTCTGAGTTAACAAAATAACTAATAGAGGGTCCCAGGTGGTGATATCTACGCCGAGGTTTTGTATAGCGTGGAGACATTCTTTGGTAATGTCATGCAATTTTTTGATCATTCCCATGGATTGTTGCTGCATACTAGGGATACTCAGCAGTAGGTTCACGTGAGATGTAAATATAAGTCTGTTGTTGCCATATCTGTGGTTTAGTATTTGCCAGCTGACGTCATAGTTATCCGAGCTAATCTGAAGATGATGAATCAGACGCTCAGCTTCTCCTGCTACTTTGCTTTTTAAAAATTGCATCTTTTGTGCATTTGACAACGACGGGTTTTTGTGAATGGTTTCAGTAAACAGATCTTTAAATGACGTCCATTGGTGGTAGTTGCCTTGGAATGTTGGGATGTCCATCTGAGGAGTAGATTTGTCGCGATGAGATACAGACCACATTTTAGAATTAATGGTTTTCTTCAAGTCGTTATACATTTTCTCATATCTGGTGAATTCGTCTTGGTACCAGATATCCTCCTCCCCATCTTCACCTTCAATCTCCCAGTGCAAGCTATCGATAATAGCCCAACGACTTTGAAGAGACTTTAAAGCGTCGTCGAATTCCCACTTGTTCTGTAGTTGGTCGATTTCTATGGTAGCCACCGTTCTTGTAAAAGCTCTAAAGTTGATAGTCTGCTTTTTTATCATCCTTGTTAGTTTACTATCGTCGTGTGGACCCCGCGTCTCACGTATTGGTTGTTGCGATGACTTTGCTTGAGAAAAACTCCCTCCTTGATTTGAAGTCTCCGCTTCTGGTAATGGCTGGTTTGTTCCTTGTTGTTTCGACAATAAATGCTCCATGGTTTTAGTAATCAGTTGCTTGTTTGACTGATAGACTTCCTCCGCCGCCTCGAAACAATTTTTAATAAAATAAACATGGTCAAATTCCGCAAGTTCACAGCACTTTCTATGGTTACGTTGATATTCTTTCCAATAATTTTCTAAAATCTCCAACTTCCGCTTGCAGTAATCTACAGTTTTTCGTTCCGCCCCGTCTTTCTTGATGTTAGTTAAAAGCTTAACAAGAGAGTCGTAAATCTCAGTTTGGTTGATTGCTAACTGCTCCATTATTCTCAGTCGCAATTAAATAGACGTTAGAAAAAAAATTAAAAAATGGTTTGGTCTGACCTTATATTCTCCTTACTCCACACTGCTCCTTACTCCCTCCGCCTTGGTCTCACTGCCTACCTAATTTCCCTACAAACTGATAAACTCCAAAACACTGGTTTCAAGGTCCCGGTACACAAACACTTCACTGTACTTCGCGAACCGAGGCCCTTATGCTCGAAGGACCATGTAGAAAGTTAGCGTTATCCGGTGCTACGACGCTACTTTCTGGGTTGGTTGTATTTGGTTAGTTGGACTTGATATCGAAATAGAATGGTTACTGGTTTAATGATACGATAATAAATGGTTTAGAAGGTTATATTGAACACTACAGCTACAAATGGTCAGTACTTAGTTTAGCACTATAAAGATGATTTGATTTGGTAATATTTGGTTATTGGTTCGAGTTACGCGATCGCTGAATACGTACTAACGCGTAGCACTTTTGGTCGATGCATTTATTTAATTGTGTAAAGACAAAAGTGCTGAGCTGTTCGGTTGCAATATTGCTCCGAACAGTATGGGTGTCAGACAGCTGATATAAATACACAAAATTTTTTTCAAAAGCATGCATATATAGATAAACAACACCCAAACACAAGGAAAACACAAATGACCATCACACAAATATTTACCCTGGGCGGGAATCGAACCCGCAACACGCTGCGCAGCAGTCAATCGCTCAGACAAAATCATCGATTCATCGATCACTAGCCAAAATGTATCTTTCTAGAGCAAGACGTCTACAGGCTGAGAATTTTGAACTCAAAGAGAATACTCCTGTTGTTTCGTACCTCTACCTAAGTACTCGGTTAGGTACTGAGGTCAGCACTGAGCACATCAAGCCACAACAATCTGTCAAACTTTAATAGATTTTGAACTTGATTACAAAAGAATAAGGTTCATATTCATATCATATTATATTAGGAAAATTTGTCAATTAGGTACGGCTTGATGGGCTGGTGTCTGTACCTACGTACTAACAATATAACTAAGTACTATTTACGATATTTCAACAATACACCACGGGTGGGCAAATTCGCTAAATTGAATCGTTCTCTGTATCTTTTTTCTAATTATAGGGTAAATGTACCAGTTGTTGGCATTTCACTGTCGGCTAGAATAGAAAGAGAAACAGAGCATTTTGAAGACAATAATAATACTGTGACTTTGTAAGTGGTGTGCGTTTCGACCGCGCGGCCACGGCGATATTTCGAAAAAAAAAACTATTCCAAGATTATGTAAAATTTTGTAAAAGCTAATTCCCAAAACCATAAATTTGTCAAAGTTATGGTTAAAAAGTTATAAGGGTTTGATCGTGGCCGCGCCATTGAAACGCGGAGAACCGCGCGGCCACGGAGATCTTTAAAACTAAGCGTAGCAGAGACCTGAAATTCAGGTAAATAACAGATTGAATTTGTAAAAAAAAAAAAAAAAAATACAGAAAAAAATCCTAGGTTTAGGAGCTGCAAGACAAAAACCCCATGTTGGTGTTGTTTACAGAAAAAGATCTCGCTAACCCTTACTTTTTTCGATAGATAATCAAAACTTAGTTCCATTTTCGACAAATTCAAATCTAGGTTTTACAAAAAACTTCAGACCTCTGCGAGGCTTTTTCAGCGAGATATGGGCGATAACGTGTTTTCCACCGTTTCAATGGCGCGGCCATGGGGTTTTTTAGTCTTACAGGTCCGAAAATATAAATCTAGGATATTTTGATGTATTTTTTCAAATTTCGACAAATTCAAATCTAGATTTTACAATGAATTTCAGACGTCTGCGATGCATTTTCAGCGTGATATCGGCGATAACGTGTTATTCACCGTTTCAATGGCGCGGCCATGGGGATTTGGTCTTGCAGCTCCTAAAGTATAAACCTAGGATTTTTTTCTGTATTTTTACATTTTTTTTACAAATTCTATCTGTTATTTACCTGAATTTCAGGTCTCTGCTACGCTTAGTTTAAAAGATCTCCGTGGCCGCGCGGTTCTCTGCGTTTCAATGGCGCGGCCACGTTCAAACCCTTATAACTTTGTAACCATAACTTTGACAAATTTATGATTTGGGAATCAGCTTCCACAAAATTGTACATAATCTTGGAATAGTTCTTTTTTCGAAATATCGCCGTGGCCGCACGGTCGAAACGCACACCGTAAGTGTACCTAATGATATATTTTTCGACGACACGGTTGGCGCAGTGGTTGAGCGATCGACTGCTGCACTGCGTGTCGTGGATACTATTCCCGCACTGAACAAATATTTGTATGGCCTACAGATAGTTGTTCCGGGTCTGGCTGTTTGTGTATGTGAGTTTATATGTTTGTAAACGACACAGGAGTAATTCCTAAAGTGGAGAAATGTTTTTTTTAAATAAAATAAATATTTAAATACCTACTTTTGCGATTTTGTTTAAACTATGCAGAAAATCCGTTACCTACTTGTGAAAAGTAATCCCTTTATACTTATTTAGAAAACGTGAATTTTTTTGCAGCGGTTTATGACTGGCACGCGACGGCATAATTTCGCAATTTTCATTTTACCAAAACTACGTCATGCGCTCTCAATCACTCGCGGCGCGGCAGACTACCGAGCCACAGAAAAGATTACTGTGACCGAGCGGCCGTCTTCATAATAATATCACCGAATCGTCTTCATATTACTTGCCACACTTTTATGAGCGCTATGTTCCGTCTATACTTTTAATTGGTCTGAGCCTACATACCCTACCTACACTAATTGCGCCAATCCTCCAAAAATTAAGAAACTAATACGTCATCTGTGTATAATTTTTGGTGAAGAAATTAAATTAATTTTTAGTTATATTAGATAAAATAGTTTTGGTGAAGAAATTAAATTAAAATTTGAATTAATTACGTCATCTATGTAATTTTTTTTTAAGTTCTGGTTTGACATTCAAAAAGTATTGAAATTACATTATAGAATAAATATTTTTGAATTTGAAAATAAAGGGTCGACTACTGAGATGTTTGTAACCCTATTTACTTAGCTGTTCTATTATTTTACATTATTGAGTTCACTTTTTAGAGTTTCTATTGTACTTAGAATATACCTATAGGTACTATCATAAAATGTTTTAACTTTACTATCATAAATTAGGTAAGTATTATTCGATTACTATATGGGTACTTACCTAGAAAGTACCTAGGATAGGTGCCTACTTACTTACCCACAGTAAATTATTAAAATAATAAATAGTAGTAAGATAAATAGTAATTATTAAACTAGTATTTAAATGTTTAAATATTTTTTTAATAAAAGTAGATATTTGAAATCGTTATTGGTGTTATGCCGGCACTTTACATGACGTATTTGTGCAAATATTCGCCTTATTTGGATAATACAAAATGTAGGTACCCTATGCGCATTGAAATATAGTCGATTTTGTATTATCCAAATAAGGCGAATATTTGCCCAAATACGCCATGTGAAGTGCCAGCATTATAATTCGTAAATACTGTAGCACCCTCGCTAGTCGATCGACGCACGGAGTGTCGCGTGCGGCGCGACGGCGGCGCGCGGCTCGCGATTGTGTGCCTTACGCACACATACACGGAGCGCATAGAATACCTAAAATCGATTAGCGCCAGAAGCTCGGTGCGCCCTTAACGACTGTCGGGCGAAAAATGTGAAGGTCAAACCTCCGCTACCTAGTTACCTATGCGAGACATACCTGTTTAGCGTCCTTATTACACTTGGATAAATTAAATCGACTAAATTCAGTCACTACTGAATTCATTTACTACTTACTTACTACTACTACCTACTACTTACTTACTCAATGCGATCACACTTTACTGAATTCAGTAGCGACTGAATTTAGTTGACTTAATTTAGTCAAGTGTATTAAGGGCTTAAGTAAATGATAATAACTTACGATTACGATCACTATGTCATACAGTTAAAACCCGTTCTTAGTTAAAACGCGTTTTCTCTAGTTAAAACTAGTTTTTACTAACTGCCTCAGTAACAACTAGAATTAACTGCTGTTCATAAATGAATATCAGTGAAAACTAGTTCTAACTAGGGAAAACGCGTTTTGTCGAAATGATTCAGTTAAAACTGTTTCAACCGATTTCAAAGTTCATCGTTTATTGTTCTGATTGGTCGAGAGACATCACCTGATTCGACGCGTGTTACTAAATTCGGTCTAGTCAACATACAACGCGATGTTTGGTATAGAGCCGCGAATAGGGCTTATGACGTCAACGTTGCCCTTTGATGTAATTAAGGATATACGAGATGAAGACGATCTCAAAAATTCTTTAAATAAGTTAAATACTACGGATAATGCGGAAATAGAGCTAACGGAAACTGAGCCTGTAACTAGTTGCAGTAACCAGCCTCAAATTATAACCGCAGCCGTGCAGATGCAAAAGGTTCCTCTAGTATAAGTGAACAGTCACCAATTACAGCAAAAGTTAGTAAAGATGACCCTGAAGTGTCTCTGAATTTAGAGCTTTTAGCAACACACTTTGCGTCTTTTTGCCCGGCTGCAGTTATAATTTGAGGCTGGTTACTGCAACTAGTTACAGGCTCAGTGTCGGTTAGCTCGATTTCCGCATTATCCGTAGTATTATAATTTATTTTATTTAAAGCATTTTTGAGATCGTGTTCATCTAGAATATCCTTAATTACATCAAGGGGCAAAGTTAAAGTCATAAGCCCTACTCGCGGCTCTATACCAAACATCGCTTTGTATGTTGACTAGACCGAATTAATTTAGTAATCCGCGCTCGCCAGCGTGACGACTCCCCCCGCGTCGAATCAGGTGATGTCTCTGGACCAACCAGAACAATGGACGATGAACTTTAAACTCGGTTGAAACAGTTTTAACTGAATCATTTCGACAAAACGCGTTTTCCCTAGTTAGAACTAGTTTTTACTGAAATTCATTTTTTAACAGCAGTTAATTCTAGTTGTAACTAAAGCAGGTAGTTAAAACTAGTTTTAATTGGAGAAAACGGGTTTTAACTGTAACAACTATACCTAACTACCTACTTAGCTTACCAATTGTCGGGCGAAAAATGTGCACAACAAACCTCAGACCAACAAAAAAGTACTTTTTTATTGGTCTGAGCATCAAACCTCCGCTACTTATTTATGTGATGCAACGACATTCGAGATGATTCATTATTATCATATCATGATGTTTAAATGTAGGTAAGGTAATTGAGCACTCGGGCTAAAATGGGAAGATCAAACCTTCGCTATTTTATCACATAGGCGGTGCAAAGTGCAAACGACATTCGAGAGTAGAGTAATTACTTACAAGTACAATGCCAGAAACTCTATAGAACTTTGCCCCACTCAATAAAAGTCATGTACAAGCTTGCAATATGTAGCATCTTACTGCATATTCATTGCTGATAACTAAACATTAGTCTTAATGACTGCAGAACTTGCCGTTTCTGTTTAAATAAAAAAACTGTATTTGCATTCCTTTTAGCATTGATTTGTAATCCGCAAGTAATAATAATAATGTTGTTCATTTGCCAACAAAAAAGTTCTTTACATTTTCTTATAATCTACAATAGTCTACACTATCAATTAGGTTCTTAAAAAAAAAACAAATATAAGACACAAAGGAAGCATTTTGCTAATGAACTCCACACAACTCCACACTCGAGCCTGTCTCGTGGAAACAAACCAAGAACGCAAGTTCGCAAGTTCTAAAGCAAAACAATTTATTATAATAAGATTCTTTGATCATTACAATTATTTTATTAAATTACATTGACGAGACATTTGGGTTCAATGGGTGGGGCAGGATCTGGCATTGTCATTTTCAACAAATATGCAAAAATGAAAGACTAATAAAAGATAATTTAAAATAAATGAATTCAACCTGCTACCTACGCTATTTCTTTTCGCATAGTATCTTATTCTACACATCGACGCGCAATACGCACACACCCTCACGTACGCACTGCAGCACGAAACCACAGTAAAGATATCTATACAGTATTCTATCTTTATACAAACGGTCGGAACGCGAGTCGTACCTACACTTTTTAAGTTAGTAGGGAAATTAGTATACCGACAGCACAGTAAAGATATCTATACAGTATTCTATCTTCATACAAACGATCGGAACGCGAGTCGTACCTACACTTTTTAAGTTAGTAGGGAAATTAGTATACCGACAGTCTCGAATGGCGAATATATTGTGTTGTTTTTGGTTGCTTGAATTCGTCAATAACGCACCCAGAGATAACATTTTTTAAATTACCTGGGAACTCCGAAAGACTATAATGTTCCTGAAACTTAATCTATTATATAAAAATAAGTCGGGTTTTCCTTCCTGACGATATAACTCCAGAACGCACGAACCGATTTCCACGGTTTTGCATTCGTTGGAAAGGTATCGGGCTCCGTGAGGTTTATAGCAAAGAAAAAAAAAAAAAAAAAAAAATTACCATAGGATAGGTGTAGGGTAGGTGTAGGGTAGGTGTAGGTAAATAGGCAAGTAAGTAGGTAGATCGGGACAGGACAACGTCTGTCGGTACATCTAGTAGACTATAAAAAAAATGACTTCCAGACTATAGGTACCTACTTACTAGACTATTAAAAAAATGATATACCTACTATAGTACGTAATTTGTTTCTTTTTTTAAAAGGTAAGTATTTCGCTTTTTCTACCGAGTGAAGAATTAAACAAAATATCATTATAAAATGATTATGAGAGTAAATGATAGGTACAGACGCCAGCACATCAGGCCATTAAAAATTGTCAAATTTCCTCAATTGAATATGAACCTTACGCTTTTGTAATAAAATTGAAAATCTATCAAAGAAATTTGACAGATTGTTGCTCCAGCTTGTGCTGGACTCTGTATCTACCTATTTAGTAAGATTTACATTATTATTTACTTTTTAAGTAAGATTTGGTAGTCGGTAGTTAGAGGTTTTGTCAGCAGTGTTTTGGTTAAGTAAGAAGTAGGTGTTGAAGTTTGTAAGGATTGCAGAATAAAGGAAAATATTTTTTTTTGAGACCACTTGAATGGCTGCGACTGAGGCGCAAATATCTTTCAGTCTCAAAATAAGGGTGGTTTTTTTATTAAACTTCTAATCAAAAACATAACATGCATTTTTATTGAACACTTCCCATTTCATTTACGTATTTCATTTCTTTTTAATTAAATGAAAAATATTATATGCCTATATTTACAATCACAAAACTAAAAGGAAAATAAAACACTACAAATTTATAATCACAAAACTAGAAAGGAAATAAAACACACACTAGGAAGAAATTAAAACACTGTACGCGGGACAACCCTATCGCACGTTAAGGTACTGCGCGCATGTAGGTAATTATTTCAAGGACAGGGCCGAGTCACAATACTGCTAGATATCTTTACTGTGACGAAACATTACAAGTAAAACTGACAATAAGCTATTTATCTCTTTCGCACGATTCTCGCTGTAGTTGATCATAACGCGCTCAAGGTCAACGTGTAGTAACTTGATGTGCTGGCTGGCGACTGTACAGATCAGGGCCTGTAGACAAAATCTCTTTTCTGTTAGCGTTAACGCCAACGGAAAATGAAATAGGGTATTTTACTCTATACGAGAAAAAATCTATAAATATGTTATTGAGACAGTTTAGGCATAAAGCAGTCGGAAAATGTAAGTTATAGTTCATAAAATAACAAAACAAATTTTTAAATTCAATTTAAAGTTTTCAGTATTTTTAATCTGTTATAAAACACCGTGAAATAGTAGCGGCCATGTCATTACGCCATACGGCTGTGTAAACAAAAAATGGTCAACTGTCAGTCAACCGATTGGCGTAATATAGGCTTTGTACCTTTATTATTTCCGTAACTAACGTAATTTTTTCATTATTACACCTATTACAAAATATGCTTTCAATTATTTTTAAATGATATACAATTATCATATTTAATATGAGCTCATTTGATACAAAACGAACTGACGTCATTTACGCTGAGCAATATGGCGTCCAGTAAGAGGCGTTTTCATCAAACTACGCGCGAAATTTGTAAATTTAAAATTTAGATGCATTTTTATGGCATTTATCGATTGAATAAAAAATTTGTGGTTTATTTGCTGGCATATTAGCAATACAGAATTTCATTGAGACACTTTTCAAAAATGGGTGTAATACCCTATTGTATGGAGTTGACGTTTGCGATGGATCATGTGATGCAAATATGTCAACTGCATACAATTTGATTTTTCCGTTGGCGTTAACGCTAACAGAAAAGGGATTTTGTCTACAGGCCCTGCACATCAAGCTACAACTATCTGCCAAATTTCTTTGATAGATTTTCAAGTTTATTCCAAAACAGTAAGGTTCATATTCAATTGGGAAAATTTGTCAGTTTGGTATGGCTTGATGTGCTGGCGTCTTCTTACATACAATTACAAAACTTTCTTGTTAGTACTACATAAAGAACCAGATCAAAGAAATTAAAATATATTCAATAATATGGAGCAAAAACAACCCTGTTTTCGATAAATATACTCTACCTATTCCGATTTCTGGTAATAATACTCTTTAAAAATACTAACTTATTTCTATCAACTTAATACTATATTTCTATTCAGAATTAAAATATGACTCATAAGTACCTTGCAGATAATGCATGTCTCATGCATTTTCTTTTCATTGTTATGGTCCCCAATTTTGTCAGCAGTTTTACAAACAGTAGATATGGTGGCTTGGAAATTCTCTTGAAGATCAGATACAAATGAAGCGATTACTGACTGTAGACTGTTGCCTTCTAATTTGCTGTAGCATGCAGGTGTCAACTGTCTGATGTCCACATAGTACTTCAATTCCTCATTACTGATATCTTTTAATGGTCTTATTATTTTTACATTTTCATCACGAGCATCACAGAAACCCTGAAAATAATTAAGGGTAATCAAGTATGTCTGTATCAGACATTTCTGTGCATATCCAGCTGATGGCCAAGAGCATAAAGAAATTACAGAATAATTTAACTTCTAAATAAAAAACCATTTATAACTTTTTTGTTACCTACAATAAGTTGAATTATCTTGCCAATTAGCTCCAATGTTGCAAATGAAATTGCATAAACTGCAATTTTATGCTCTTCCTAAACTGTTACTAATATCTTTCAATTTTTGACCACACCAAGTTCAAATAGTGACAAGAGATCAGTTACCTTTTTGTTTTTGAGTTTTGATTAATTGTGGGCTTCAAACAGTTATTGAAGTGAGTGCATCAATGTAAAAAAAGATATTATTGTAATTACTGTACAACATATACATACATATTTGTACCGTATTGTACCTGATACACTGATTGCAAAGTAAAAAACAAGTACCTATGTTGTTATTTTGATGTTAATGATTTGCTTTGGAAGTTGTATTTAATTAAATCATTTAAAAAATAGGTTACATATTTAATTGCACTCCATTGACTCTTGAACTAGCAAGCATGTGTACGACTGAGAAAAAAAGTTTTGATTGTTGTTACTGATTAGGAATAATCATTACAGAACAGGAATAAGCGAAGTTCAATACTTGAATGATAAAAATGATACTAATACTTTTTAATTCTTCCCTGTTTTTAAATGAATCAGCATCCACTGCATGTTAATGATAAAACATCAACAGCAGTTAATATTAAAAATATGTGCATCAGCAACAACACTGGTCCCGGAAATGGATACTTGACTTACAATTTCGTTTTGAATTTGTGATCCCCTACCAACAGCAAGGTTAGAAATTAAGTTCACTGCCAAAGTATTTGTTGCTTCTGCAGTAAAAACAGCATTACATTTCAATTGTTTAGCATATTCAACCAGCAAATTGCGTTTAATTTTCAGCAGAAAATCTGTAGCTGCTGTTGCAGGCATGCTAATTAACATATCATGGAATGCTTTTGTTTCATTTTCTTCTATATCTGGTACACAGTTTGCTTCGGGTAATTGAAAATTTGTGTTCATGTATACTGCAAGGTGGACTATGTAAACATTGAAATTATACTTCTGACACTGTTTAATTATTGATTCTGCTAAATCTTTGTTTTTGTCATCTGGAATTCAAGAAAATAAAAATTAAACATTGGATGTAGGTTTTATTTTAAACTGCAGTACTAGGGGTTTAGTTCAAAAGGGTTTTTATAGTCCGTAAGACAGGTTCATTTTTAACTACAAGTATAAAGAAAAACTTGTATTGCATTTCATTAGGCTTACCAAATAAATGTATACAGAATGGGGCTATTCGTAGCTTCTTGGTATTTTGCAATGATATACCATGGTGGACTAAATCTAATAACACTGTCGAACCTACACCTCCTGAGAGACCAATCAATACATTTTCATTTGGTGACAAAACTTTATTTTTGCCAATACATGCACGAAATTTGTGGTTAACGCTAACCATGAAACAATCATCACAATAGTAATCTTTTTTTCTCAGTATAACTGTTTTATTAGCATCACACTTTTTGCAGGTCATATTTGAAGTATTCCTAACTTAGACTACATTCATTTCAGTTTTCACTTTTTAATGAATTATTAATAATATTTTATACAATAACAACACGCCATAGACAAAAAAAAGTAAGAAATATAAACAAATCATTGACATTTATCTTAGTTTATGGTCACGTCACCCACAGAGTATAGCCGGCGTAAAGTAATATAAGAGTTTAAGATATAACTACAGTATACAGGTAAAGAGTGCCCTACACAGACTACTTAGAGATAGTGCCCTCCAAGAAGTTATAAGTATACCTAAGAACGAGATGCGCGATACGCGTTTTCTTTATCTTATGTATGCATTCAGAAAGAGAGCGTCTGCCCACAGTTGGTTTCACTTAGGTGTTCAGTGTTGCCTCTTACGATATATTTATGCTAACAAGCGCAGTGGCGCGCATCTAATCCAGCGTCTATAGCTAGGTATAGGTAGTATTGGTAGGTACTGGATGGAAAGAAATAGAAGCGTTTTACCTAAAATAAAACGATTATTATATACTTACCTTAGTAGAAGCTTTTAACTATTGAGATAGGCGATGTCATTTCCCACTTTAGCAGTCCTCTCTTTCTACCCTGTGTAGTCTGTCTCTTTCGCACACCTCCCTCCACAGCAGGCGCGCGAGGTAACTGATGTTCCGAGTTTGGTCGTCATTGTGTCGAAATACCACCAGGCAGATATTAAAAGTAAGCTTCTACTAAGGTAAGTATATAATAATCGTTTTATTTTAGGTAAAACGCTTCTATTATACACTTGACCGTTAGTAGAAGCTATGTATTGAGACCTGTTTGTTATCGCCTGGTGATTTAAGGGAGGAACGCCAATGTGATTGGATGTATTCAAATGAACTACAATGAAAGTAGGTATACACAAAAAACAGGTAAAATAAAACACATTGTGTGAAGAAAGAGGCTTTCTTAATGAAACATAAAATATAAAACTGGTTCACATGAAAAACGAAAAAGGTAATATTATTATTATCAACAATTTTAATTTTAAATAACGACCAATCATTGTATCTTATTATACAGTTATATGTACCTAATAGGTACTTCAATGAAGAAATCGTCTGGTGACAAAATCAACGGACCGGAACAAAAAGTGTAGAAATATCTGTGCTAGGATTACTGATACTTGAGGAAGTCATTATCTCTCGACGATAGAATTTTTGAAAAGTTTTTACTGATCTCCAATTTCCTTTCTCTAAAATATCATCCAGAGGGAAGTTGTCAATCCAACTTCTGGAAGCCACAGCCGAACGCACGCTTCCCGGCGTTGCAGATATGCCTGCTGCCTTCAAAAGCGACTTAAACCAACCTGCAATGACCGTCCTGGAGGCAGGAGATGGTGGACCTCGTAAGGTTATAAATAAATTTGATGTTCCAGAGCTCGTACGTCTTTCATTTAGATTAGTTATAGTTTTATTGACCCAATATACAGGATTTAAATTTTGATTTTTAGTATTAGCCATGAGACTCCACCCTGATTGTCTTTAATCTCTACAGTCTGTTTTGGACCCAAATTGAGGCCACAAGGTAATTAAATCGCTCTTGATAATACATCGATCTTTGTCAACACCCAGAAGGGTCAAGTCGTGAATCCTGCGACCCGAACAAAGGCACAACAATGCTACAGTATGTCGAACAGTTTGAAAAGTATTTGTACTGTCTACCGAGTAATTACTCATAAAATTGGTTAGAATGTTAATGTCCCAGATAGGTGGTTTAGGAATAATTGGATTTTTTAAAGATATTGCTTTTAAAATATGTTTTACAAGAACATTTTTACCTAGTTTACCAGACAGTTCCGTGTTGCAGAGTGTGGAAACTACTGATTTGTGAAGGACGATTGTGTTATACGAGAAGTGAAATTTAATATATAGGTCGGCTAAAGATTGTGCTAAATGGGCTGCTTCAGGGTGCAATGGATTTATGTCATGCTGTTTTGTCCATGAGATCCAGCGATTCCAAGGTGCCTTGTAAGTTTTCCACGTCGAAGAACGCCATGAAGATTTAAGTAAAGCTACCTGAGTAGAATCCCATGTTTTTATTTTGTCTTCCCACCCCCACATTTCCATACTTCTAGAACCATGCTCTCGACGTTGGGGGGTGGTAATCCCGTCGATGTGTCGACTAGGGATCGTTTCAGATTCGTTAAGGTGAAGGGGGCTGCGATTGCCCGTGATTTCAGGTCCGCTCGCCAGAATACCTTCTCCCAACGTGGAACCACAATGAGGTACAGGCCTGTTGCTTGATTGAGGTGCATTAACACTCTGGGAATAAGAAATGGTGGCGGGAATATCCAGGCTAGGGGAAAATTCCATGTTGTGCTGAACGCATCGTGAATCATAGCTTCCTGATCGTTCAAGTCTAGGGTTGCATAATTTGCAACTATTCGTGCGGTCTTGGATGCGAATAGGTCTATCACGGGTGTTCCCATTCTTGCAAAAATCTTTTCTGTACTACTCGATGTCAAGTGCCACTCTGGGGACCGTTTGTGTCTGGATAAACAATCCGCGTGGTTGTTGAACTTCCCGGGTATGTAATGAATTTTGAATTGAATCTGATGATTGTCTAGGATCCCCAGAATTGAAATGAATGAATTGAATGTTACCTTCATGAGCAGTTGGGATTTGGTCCCACCCTCGTTGCGGAGATAGGCTACCGCAGATCGGTTGTCCGATTGAATGAAAAGTGATCCTCCCGCCATTTTTGTCGCTTGTAACTCTAAGACTCTCAGAATGGCTAACAACTCCTTTACGTTGCCGTGTAGAGGACGTTCCTCTGTGTTCCAAACACCTGACATAGTCTGGTTGTCGAGCTGTCTTCCCCATGCTATGTCTGAGGCGTCTGTGGTTAAGTAATGTCTCGGAGGCGGAATATGAAGCGGGGATGAGAGGTGGCAATGTTGAAGCCACCATTGCATCTCGTCTAGCATGGAGCGAGGTAGCACATATAGGTTTGGGGCTGAGTACTCTGGCAGGGAACTTAGGAACTTCAGAATGGACCGGTGGTTCAACCTGCCTCGGGGAACCGCAAAGCTTGCGAAATTCAGTAAGCCGACTAGGCTTTGTAGTTCTTTTAGGGTCATTTTTCCGGTGTTCAGATCATGTGTGACTTTTTTTTTATTATGGCAAATGACTTTTCCTCTGGTAGCTGTTTGTGATTTGTCCAAGGATGCCAAATAATTCCGAGATATTTTACAGACTTTTGTGGAAGTAGAACAGACTTTTCGTAATTCACTTGGAATCCAAGGATTTCTAGCGTTTCCAGCAGCAGATTCACATGTTGAACTAATTTCTTTGAGTCTTGATGTGCGAGAAGAAAATCGTCTAGGTACACTATTATTCTTAGACCTTTTTCCTCGAAGAATTTGTGCAATCCAATTTGTAAGGCAAGCGAAAACCTTCGGGGCTGTACTTAGCCCGAACGGAAGGCATGTCATTTCTAGTACCTCGTCTCTGTACAGGAGACGTAGAAATCGCCTGTGTGACTCTGCTATCGGGAGATTGAAATATGCTTGGGAAAGGTCGACCTTGCACATCCAATCCTGAGTTTGAAGAAAGTCTGGGACGCGGAACATGTTTATTAAACGAAACCGTTCTGTTAGCACATAGTGGTTGAGCAACCTTAGGTTGAGAACAGGTCGGTATGATCCATCGCTTTTTGGTACTAAGAACAGGGAAGACACAAAGCTTGGAGTGAGAGGGGCCACTTTCAACACGCCTTGTTTCATTTGACGAATGAGTAAAGACATTTCCTCTGACTCTAAAGTGCGATGGCGATCGCCTTTTGGGTCCGGTGTTATCAAGGGAGGTCTTTGCAGAAAAGGTATGCGATACCCTGTTATTATCCTCAGTATAAAAGATGGGGCTCCCATTTTCCTCCACTGGCTGACAAAATATGCTAACTGACCGGCCAGGAAAGGTTGTGAGTCATTGTTTTTGTCTTTTGTTGCCTCTGTAGCCAGAGGGAGACGAGCGGCGTTTTTGACCTCTTTGAGAGTGTCGCGATCCTCGAGATCGAAAATTATTATTATTATTAGAATTTCTATAGTTACTTCCAGTACCAGTGCGTTCAGGACCAGTATTGTTTTGGGTTTTGTAATTATAACCTTGATAGTTACCCTGCGAGGGTTGATTATGAGAGCAATGCATATTGTTTGATGCATCACAGAAATAGTTTTGATGACCGTGACCATGCGATGGCCCAGTATTACGTACGTGCCCCTGCGAGGGGAAACGTATAGCAGCATTATTGGGTTTTGCTCGCGAAGCGTTCCCGCTGCTAGGCCTGTTCACTGGCCAGAACACCTTTCTTATACCACCTGCTTTTTCTAGGGCCGATGTGAGAGCTTCCGAATTAAAAAGATGTGTATTTGAAGAAGGGATTTTATTAATAACCGTTTTTACCAAAGGGTCTCTAATGTACTTAAGTATACCGTCCCTTCGCATTTCTATAGTCTCTGCTCTGTGGCCGCAAGCCATTTGTAAAAGGTCTTGAGAAACTTTCTGAAGTTCTCCTTTTAGAAAAATCTCATCTATTTTATCTTTTAAATCAGTGAGAACAGCATCTGGTCTTTGAGACCATGCAATTAAGCTACGTAAACTATTTATTAAAACCTCTTTTTGCTTCAAAATGCCGAATGTAATAGCTGCGTACGATTTATCGGAATAAGCCAGGTGGCGTATATTATCATACGCCTTTACCTCCTCGTTTGATTCCATTTCCGTGAATCCCGGTGAATGGTTATATAGTTTTTGTGTTTCTGCGTACCTAATAACGGTCCACGTGTTTTTTCCAAAAAGCTGAACTTCGTCTAACATGTTTAAGAAATTCACCGGAGTTTTCGGAACCGCAGGATCTTTTACTTTCGTTTCGATATCAAAAGATAATTCCGGTACGGCCGCCAGATTTTCATAATTCTGTATTGGTGACGCCTGCGAGGCGCAATATTCATCAATACATCTAGGCTTACGATGGATACATTGTCACTATTACAATTATAATTAGGAGGGTATTCGTAACTTTGAACCGCCTTTTGTAACTTATCTACATCTTTCGATAATTTTTCAATAAGATGACGATCGTGCCTTCGATTTTTATAGTGGCGCCGTCGACGGCGCTTGGTATTCCTATTTTTAGAATCTTGATTTGAGGAACTAGTAGATGATGTGGAGCTACTACTACTATTACTGCTAGATGAGGATGGTGATCGCTGACCCCGTAAACGCGATTTACGTTCCTGCGGTTTGGTACCAGATTTACTAGCGGTGACTGGTATGGTTTGGTCATCGGACCCCATGTTTAATCCTCCTGAGTTCCTCAATTACCTTAAAAGATAATATACAATCTAAAACACGATCTCTAAAAGAGATTTATAATGAAGAAAATTTGAGGGTAGAAAATTATCAAGAAAAAATATTTCTCTAATCAATAACTTTAGAGAACGAACGATAACATCGTTTTATAAAATTATAAAAGCACTTATGCACTTACGTGATATTTTTTCTTGGGAACCACTGAATTTAATAAAGAGACTAAATTATTAGTCTAGAACAGGTGAACCTAGATTTTACACTGAAGTGGACTGCTCGGGAAATACAACGCCAATGACGACCAAACTCGGAACATCAGTTACCTCGCGCGCCTGCTGTGGAGGGAGGTGTGCGAAAGAGACAGACTACACAGGGTAGAAAGAGAGGACTGCTAAAGTGGGAAATGACATCGCCTATCTCAATACATATAAGCTTCTACTAACGGTCAAGTGTATAATAGAACATTATTATTTGGTTTGGTGCAACCGCTTACCAACGGCATCGAAACCATTTTAAGCGGAACTGGCTTTATTATCACTTGTCGTAGTTACTTTCTAAAAGATTTCACAACCGAAATACAAACTAAAAATGGAAAAGATGTTACAAACTTGCGTAAACAGCCACCATTTTGAAATTTGTAACAGACAGTACCAGTTAAAAAAAAGATCAGTACCTATATTACATCTTTTTTTTTTTAATGTGTAAAAATACTAAAATAAGCTCAATTTTAATTTGAAACATAAAACATACTTTTTTATATATTTTATGTCACAAAATATATAATAATCAGGACAATGATGTTTGTTTTTGTTGCGACATCTGTTGAGATGTTTTAGGTACTTACAAACTTTTGGGAACAACATGTAGATGGAGCCACCACCTTTTGGTCCAAGCCAGACATGTGACTGACTCCCCCTGGATCCCCCTGGAACTGAATTATGAATAAGAAGAGTAAAGTTCTGCTCAGTGTTGTAATGCCAGATCTAAATTAAAAAAATCCATAGATGACCTCTACAAAAATCCGTAGATACGGACATTTTTTAAAGCTAAACCTGACTATGTATTTAGAGATGGATGACCTAGTTCTTAGTAGGTAACATTCTCAGCACCCTAAAATAAATTGACATTCGTCAATGCCGCTACCCATTAACCGCCACTGTACCTGATTGGCTACAGCAAAAACATTGAGGGTAGTTATAGAATTTTAAAAGCAACATTCGATTTTACTAAATGGGACAGATAGTGCGTTAAAATAATATCAATTTTGACGGATATATTCGATATACCTGTCGGTTGTCACTGAGAAAATTCTTTCTCAACAGTTTAACCGTCTGACGTCTGTGCTAACTGCACCATACTGCACCAGACCATAACTATATTATTATTTAATGACTTCGTAAGCCCAATTTTAGTTTTAAGTATGTTTGTTTATTAAATAGAGGATCTATTTATTAACAAACATATTTAAAAGTTATATAAATACAATGAAATCATGCTTGAAACACCGCTGTACTCAGTTGCGTACAGCAGTCGAATCCATTTTATACCTAACAATTGTTATATTTTTTTAAATCTTTTTCTAATGATTTCGAAATGTTTTAATATTTCCAACCATTACTAAGACTTGGAGAAAGCAGTTGATGCCATTTTAGAGGATACCTAGTGATAGTGACGCCGATTACGACTTTGCGGTCATACCTCCTGAACCTAGCATCGTGACAAAAAGCTTAAGATTTTAACCTTTCCTGCCCTCTACATCTATGAGGTCGCTATATTTGTAAAGACCAATAAGGAAAAGTTTGGTAACCTGCACTCCCGTCGACATGCCGACAAAATAACAAATATGCCCTCAAAAACAGCCCTACTGTCCAAAAGTTTCTTCGGAATGTTTTCACGAATTTATAATAAGCTTCCTAAGCAAATAAGAGAAATTGAAAATAATTATATGTTTAAAAAAAAATATTTGACTTCTTGGTAAATAGACCATATTATACAGTACATGAGTTTTTGTCCGAAAGATGCATGATGAGTTAATGCCAAACCGTGTTATGTTTTGATGCAAATTTAATTAATATAGTATATCACATAAACATAGGTCTAAGATAATAATAATAACAAAACTAATTATTGTATGCCTAACATGGTGGAGCAGTGCAAACGCACTTTCAAACTCAATAACAACTCTATAACCACTGTCTCACAATAAAGATCTTTGACTTTGACTTTGACAGATGAAGAAGGTCGGCACCTTCTTCATGAAGAGGGCATGATAACTGCCTGTTTGATGTGCTTGGTAATATTGAGATATACTTAGTCTGGCCACAAATTAATACTGTTACAATTAAAAATAAGAAAGATAATATTATATTTGAATTTGGAATCTGTCATTTTTATACGATTGTTCATTGAGTTTTCTAATTTTGGCGCCGATACATTGTACAATATTTTGCGATATTAAAATGGAGTGGGGTGAGAAAGAGAACCGAATCGCTGTGATTGCATTACACAAAGTTGGTAAGGAGCCAAATTCAATTTTTAAAACTCTCCATACGCTTGGTATTAGTCAAATGTTGGTGTACCGGGCTATTAATAGGTACAATGAGACCTCCTCTGTTTGTGACAGAAAAAGATCTGGCCGTCCACGTAGTGTTCGTACGAAAAAGGTGGTCAAAGCATTAAGGGAAAGAATTCGAAGAAATCCTGTCCGAAAGCAAAAGATTTTATCTCGGGAGATGAAGATAGCACCCAGAACCATGTCGCGTATTTTAAAAGATGACTTAGGACTTGCAGCCTATAAGAGACGCACTGGTCATTTTTTAACTGATAATTTAAAAAAGAATAGGGTGGTAAAATCGAAACAACTACTGAAGCGGTACGCAAAGGGAGGTGACAGAAAAATTTTGTTTACGGATGAGAAAATCTTTACAATTGAGCAACATTTTAACAAACAAAATGACCGTATTTATGCTCAAAGCTCTAAGGAAGCTCGCAATTAGTCGACAGAGTGCAACGTGGGCATTATCCGACTTCAGTGATGGTTTGGTGGGGTGTTAGCTATGAAAGAGTGACTGAGCCATATTTTTGTGAAAAAGGTATCAAAACATCGGCACAATAGTATTAAGATACCATTCTCTAGAAGGTAGTTAAGCCCCTTAACATCACCATGTTCAATAACCAAGTATGGTCCTTCCAACAAGACTCGGCGGCGGGTCATAAAGCTCGGTCCACGCAGTCTTGGTTGGAAGTGAACGTTTCGGCCTTCATCAGAGCTGAAGACTGGCCGTTGTCTCAATTTTAATAATAAATAAATAATAAATAAAATTTATTTCTCTCTCCACAAAGGTTAGGTTATTGATACCTTAGGACGAATAACATTACTTACTTGCCAAACATAGTTCTAGGTGAACGGAAAGTACCCTATAATGTCGTGTCGATATGTACGTTTTCTGCGACATAAACGACCGTATCTTTTTTCACGTTAAGTTAGAAGTTTGATTTTTTTCACAGCTTCAAGGGACCGTGGACCGTGGTATATGGTATTAATTTCAACTTTTTTTTATTTTTATCAAATAGGCAAGTTTGACCGCAATTCACCAGATCTTAAGTGCTAATGCGGCCTAAGTTGGAACACGCTTGCCTAAGATGAACCGGTTAACTCGATACCTCTACGCGTTTCCGAGATAAAGGGTCTTGATAGACAGACAGACGGAGAACAAAGAGATCCTATAAGGGTTCCGCTTTTTCCTTTTGAGGTACGGAGCCCTAAAGAGGTTTATGAGATGACTCTGCTTAATTGTGCTGAAGTAAAATTGCCATTTTTGGTTAAATGCGTACAGACTGGTGGCCGTCCTGAGTCCTGATATCGAGAAGAAGTGCATTCCAGAGAAGAATGGCCTGGATAAGAAAGGAAGAATGAAGAAAAACAGAAGTATGAGAAGGGCAAAGTAAGAGAAGGTTATTAGAAGAACGCAGTTTCTTAGCATGTGAAGCACATAGATATTGAAAGTGGGACATTATATAAGGAGGGGAGAGAGAGTTAAGCAGGGAGAACAGTGTTGTCAACGCACGCATACTTCTCCTTTAGCGAATAGGCAACCATTTTAACTCATACCTGTAACTTGACACATGGTCATATTTCCTCAAGTTATAGATAAAGCTGATGCAGTTATTGAGAACCTTATCCAGCTTATCAAACAAAACCGCGTTCAAGTCAAAGTAGCACACACCACCACACATCACCACACAACACATCACCATAGTCGATTATAGGGAAAATTAAAGTCTGCACAAGCATAGTCTTCGTCTTTGAAGGCAAAAAGTTCCTCAGACGATACAAGGATCGTAAAGTTCCGTTGGTTCTTTGTCTGACACTAGAGACCTGGCTTTACCAACCAAGTGTCGAGTCAAGACGCAAACAGAGATCTTTTACGCTAGGGCTAATAGGGATGACGCGACGGTACCATTGAAAACAACCGAAGGAAGAGAGCTAACCGCCACTCGACCCATCATACGCGAGCTTTCAATCATAATGGCCTGAAATTTTGTGGAGTTTACGGCCACCCATGTTTGCGTTTTTATTTTCAGCACAAATAAGCAGTCATCATAAGAACCTCCTTTGTTTTCTTTTATAAATTTTATACATATTTGTATTTATGTTTTTTACTACATAAAATAAAACCTAACCAGTTTAGATACGGCCTACTCTTTTTTTGCGCCGGGGCCCTTGGTCACGTATCTACGCCACTGATTATCCCCTATTTTCCTACCATTTTGTAGGGGATCATTTTCGATATATCGTACCCTATCCAACGAACGAAATCAGACAAAATGTTAAAAAAAATTGAGTACTCCGACTTTACGTCGGATAAAAAGAACATTCAATGTGAGTCCTTTAGTACCTTAAACTTTTCATTACCTTCCGTACTAAATCATTACACTCTCACCATATTTTTCATTACTTTCCACATTCCCATTACAGTCCATCAATTTTCTTGAAAAGAAAATCATTTTCATGAACATCTATAAAACGATAATCCATATCTAGAAGCACGGACTAGAAAAAAAAGGATTCCACGCCACGCTTAACGAAAGTACCGACTACCGACCGTACCGATCTGTTTGCGTCCGGCCGGCGTACTTTAAATGCTTCACTTTTGCGTTCGCGTGGCGTGGAGTCCTTGTTTTTTTTCTAGTCCGTGTCTAGAAGGTACTCGGTAAATTAATTATAAAGGAATTGTTTCAAAATGTATAGAGCCTGGGCCCAGTCCTTGTTGTACATCATACTTAAAAATAGGAAAATACATAGTTCTCAACTGTCCATTACTAGAAAATGGCTTTGTGACAAGTAAAACACAAGAAATTGCACTTGAAATTGCAACACACAACGATAAAATAGTCATGGCGGTTAGCTGTCATTTTCATTGATAAATTACGTTTGTTTGACATTTATAATTCTGATTTTCTGCGTCGATTTGTGGATAGCCAGGTAAACAGATGGGAAAGAAACGGTGTTAAATTCAAAAAACGAAAGGGAAGTTACTGACAGCCATGAAGTTATAGGTATAAATGGAGCCAACACTTAGAACAAAAACTTGAAACCAACTGTGGGCTGATGCTCTCTTTCTGAATGCATACATAAGAACGAGACAGTGATATGTGTTTTCTTTATCTTATGTACGCATTCAGAAAGAGAGCGTCTGCCCACAGTTGGCTTCACTTAGGTATTTAGAGTGTTGCCTCCACTTTTATCTATAAGCTTCTTGCTGACAGCTGAGTAGCTGACTCTTTTTAGTTCAGTTTTCTTTCTATGATCAATGGTCGATCTATGGTTTATAGCAAGAAGCTATAGATAAAAGTGGAGGCACCACTCTAAATACCTGAGTGAAACCAACTGTGGGCTGCCGCTCTTTCTGAATGCATACTGAACGAGACAGTGATGTGTTTTCTGTATCAATACTATGAGCTTCTTGGTTTTATGGGTAGGTATATATGTTCTGTGTTCTTGGTAGAGAAGCTTAATCTGAGTGACGCGTGACGCCATGTTGAAAATCCATAAAAATAATAGTTACAAGACTTATCAATTTACTACCACAGCACACTCTATGTACCTACACAGTGGTGTAGGTACATAGACTGTGTGCGTTTCGACCGCGCGGCCACAGCGATATTTCGAAAAAAAAAACTATTCCAAGATTATGTAAAATTTTGTAAAAGTTGATTCCCAAAACCATTAATTTGTCGAAGTTATGGTTAAAAAGTTAGAAGGGTTTTAACGTGGCCGCGCCTTTAAAACGCGGAGAACCGCGCGGCCACGGAGATCTTTAAAACTAAGCGTAGCAGAGACCTAAAACTCAGGTAAATAACAGATTGAATTTGTAAAAAAAATGTAAAAATACGGAAAAAAATCCTAGGTTTATATTTTAGGAGCTGCAAGACAAAAACCCCATGGCCGCGCCATTAAAACGGTGAATAACACTCTAGCGCCGATATCACGCTGAAAATGCATCGCAGACGTCTGAAATTCATTGTAAAATCTTGATTTTAATTTGTCGAAAATGTAAAAAATATACAAAAAGTACCTAGGTTTATATTTTAGGAGCTGTAAGACTAAAACCCCATGGCCGCGCCATTGAAACGGTGGAAAACACGTTATCGCTGATATCTCGCTGAAAAAGCATCGCAGAGGTCTGAAGGTTTTTGTAATACCTAGATTTGAATTTGTCGAAAATGGAAAAAATATACAAAAAATACCTAGGTTTATATTTCAGAAGCAGTAGTGCGGTATCGTGTAAAAATAAGTTTTGATTATCTATCGAACAAAGTAAGTATTAGTGAGTTTTTTTTTTATAAACAACACCTATTAATATGTAGAACTATCGATAATATGCAAAACATATTTTTTATTCATAATACAAAACCTTGCAATGTGTTTTGAATATTTCGATAGGGTGACCATGCCTTGTTGTTTACAGAAAACTTTCCACCTGTTGTAATAGAAATCATGTCCCAAGGATTCTAAATTGAATTAAAATGAAACGAAGAGATACTATATCTTTATTTCTTTAAAAATCACATAAATCACAGATTGTTTACTTACACTAAGATATAAACTTCTATTAAAATCACAAATCACAGATTGTTTACTTACACTAAGATAAATATTTTTTATTAATTAAGGGGACAATTGTCGAAATCATGCAAAAAAAATTACATTTCACACAAACCAAAACTATTAAATGAGGTAACCACCTCGAATAAAACGTCAATATTTTTGAGATTTCCACCAAAAAATCGAGGGTCAAGAAAAAAAGTGGTTGCATATTCCCACTTAGCGAGCTTATTCCCAATGTAAAGTAAAGTATAATATTACCCTGATTTTTAATATCATAATCATCATCTATTAGAAATCTTAAAAATATTGACGTTTTATACGAGGTGGTTACCTCATTTTATAGTTTTGGTTTGTGTGAAATGTAATTTTTTTTTTGCATGATTTCGACAATTGTCCCCTTAATTAATAAAAAATATTTATCTTAGTGTAAGTAAACAATCTGTGATTTGTGATTTTAATGTAAGTTTATATCTTAGTGTAAGTAAACAATCTGTGATTTATGTGATTTTTAAAGAAATAAAGATATAGTATCTCTTCGTTTCATTTTAATTCAATTTAGAATCCTTGGGACATGATTTCTATTACAACAGGTGGAAAGTTTTCTGTAAACTACAAGGCATGGTCACCCTATCGAAATATTCAAAACACATTGCAAGGTTTTGTATTATGAGATTTCCACCAAGAAATCGAGGGTCAAGAAAAAAAGTGGTTGCATATTCCCACTTAGCGAGCTTATTCCCAATGTAAAGTAAAGTATAATATTACCCTGATTTTTAATATCATAATCATCATCTATTAGAAATCTTAAAAATATTGACGTTTTATACGAGGTGGTTACCTCATTTTATAGTTTTGGTTTGTGTGAAATGTAATTTTTTTTTTGCATGATTTCGACAATTGTCCCCTTAATTAATAAAAAATATTTATCTTAGTGTAAGTAAACAATCTGTGATTTGTGATTTTAATGTAAGTTTATATCTTAGTGTAAGTAAACAATCTGTGATTTATGTGATTTTTAAAGAAATAAAGATATAGTATCTCTTCGTTTCATTTTAATTCAATTTAGAATCCTTGGGACATGATTTCTATTACAACAGGTGGAAAGTTTTCTGTAAACTACAAGGCATGGTCACCCTATCGAAATATTCAAAACACATTGCAAGGTTTTGTATTATGAATAAAAAATATGTTTTGCATATTATCGATAGTTCTACATATTAAAAGGTGTTGTTTATAAAAAAAAAACTCACTAATACTTACTTTCTTCGATAGATAATCAAAACTTATTTTTACACGATACCGCACTACTGCTCCTGAAATATAAACCTAGGTATTTTTTGTATATTTTTTACATTTTCGACAAATTCAAATCTAGGTATTACAAAAAACTTCAGACCTCTGCGATGCTTTTTCAGCGAGATATCAGCGATAACGTCTTTTCCACCGTTTCAATGGCGCGGCCATGGGGTTTTAGTCTTACAGCTCCTAAAATCTAAACCTAGGTATTTTTTGCATATTTTTTACATTTTCGACAAATTCAAATCTAGATTTTACAATGAATTTCAGACGTCTGCGATGCATTTTCAGCGTGATATAGGCGCTAGAGTGTTATTCACCGTTTCAATGGCGCGGCCATGGGGTTTTTGTCTTGCAGCTCCTAAAATATAAACCTAGGATTTTTTTCTGTATTTTTACATTTTTTTTACAAATTCAATCTGTCATTTACCTGAATTTTAGGTCCCTGCTACGCTTAGTTTTAAAGATCTCCGTGGCCGCGCGGTTCTCCGCGTTTCAATGGCGCGGCCACGTTCAAACCCTTATAACTTTTTAACCATATCTTCGACAAATTTATGGTTTTGGGAATCAACTTTTACAAAATTTTACATAATCTTGGAAAAGTTTTTTTTTTCGAAATATCGCCGAGGCCGCGCGGTCGAAACGCACACATACCGCACTACTGCTCCTGAAATATAAACCTAGGTATTTTTTGTATATTTTTTACATTTTCGACAAATTCAAATCTAGGTATTACAAAAAACTTCAGACCTCTGCGATGCTTTTTCAGCGAGATATCAGCGATAACGTGTTTTCCACCGTTTCAATGGCGCGGCCATGGGGTTTTAGTCTTACAGCTCCTAAAATATAAACCTAGGTATTTTTTGTATATTTTTTACATTTACGACAAATTCAAATCAAGATTTTACAATGAATTTCAGACGTCTGCGATGCATTTTCAGCGTGATATCGGCGCTAGAGTGTTATTCACCGTTTCAATGGCGCGGCCATGGGGTTTTTGTCTTGCAGCTCCTAAAATATAAACCTAGGAGTTTTTTCTGTATTTTTACATTTTTTTTACAAATTCAATCTGTTATTTACCCGAGTTTTAGGTCTCTGCTACACTTAGTTTTAAAGATCTCCGTGACCGCGCGGTTCTCCGCGTTTCAATGGCGCGGCCACGTTCAAACCCTTATAACTTTTTAACCATAACTTCGACAAATTAATGGTTTTGGGAATCAACTTTTACAAAATTTTACATAATCTTGGAATAGTATTTTTTTCGAAATATCGCCGTGGCCGCGCGGTCGAAACGTACACCATAGACTGGGCCCATTTTGAAACGTCCTTTACCGAAATATTCCTCTTAATTGTTTCGATTTGAACGAAACTGTAGAATCACTCTTCATTAATTAATCAACATTATTTCGTCATGTATGTAATTGAAACAACTTACATTGAGAAAGGCACATTTTTATTATTTCAGTTCGTTTTGAAAGTAACAACCTTATAGGTTCTATTACACTTTATTAAAGGCAGCAATGTCAACACTTTGAACCTGTAACAAGCAAAATAGAAATATCATAATCATAGGATATAGAATTAATTTCATCATATTTTTTTAAGTCTCTCATAATATTAAGTTGAGACCAGTCATTTAAGATTTAGTACTATCAAATAAGATTAGGTACCTGAATATAAGAATTACACAAATTTGACTATGTAATGTTCCAAATAAATAAAGTCTTGTATTACACTTTACAAACAATATCTTTTAAAGATATTAAGTTTTTATTAGTGTTATTTTCTTCTGAAAACGGGACAATATTGCGTCTCGAAGCATCCTTCGTGGACGCCGAATGCCGATGCCGTGGACAGAGTACTGAATAAGGGAGAGTCCCATTCAAAATGGGACTTTTGGTCACTCTAGGTATAACGGGCTCGTGTACGCAACTCCACTTCTCAGCGCGTATTTTGCGTACAGGTTCCCACCTGTACTTACTTCCCAGTAAGTCATTTGAGCCACCCCAGTTCCAAGAAAGGCCAGCAGTGCCTTGACGTTGCTGGCGATCTACTGTAGATCACCAGGGTTACCGAATTACTTTGCCCTGTTTGAAGCGACCTCAGGGCAGTTCAAAATTTAATGTAAAAAGGGGCTTGCTGCCAAAATAAGTTATTCAACTTACAAAGTCTTCAATTTTTTCAATTTCTTCGGTTAACCAATCCACAGAAACTTTGTCATCTTCCACAACACAAGATATCTGCAGTTTGTGTATTCCATAGGCTAGCGGCACAAGTTTAGCTGCACCCCACAAAAGGCCATCAGTAGCAATATCTCTTACTGCCTTTTCCAAAACTGCCATATCTGTTTCATCATCCCATGGCTTAACATCCAATATAATGTTAGATTTTGCAATGAGAACTGGTTCTAAAATAAAGTATTAAAAACAAAATTTATGAAAAATAGCTTGTTTAGTCTTCCAAGTCACTCACACAAACATTTATTTAAAAAAAAACATTTTTTAGGGCCGTAGGAGTCAGACAGCCAGAAAGTCCATGGACGCTTACTTAAATACTTAAAAATAAGCTGTGGCAGTTAAGAGATGACAAGTCTCAACTGACAGCTTTCAGAAACGTAACTCATGGGTCATCAATGGGTCTTAATGATTATGACCCACTTTGTAGGGAAACAAATAAATTAGTGAAAGACATAATAATTGCACAAACTTTTGGCTTTCTTGGCATTATACGCTGCTAGGCGCTCCTCTCTTATTCTAGCTGCTTCTGCACTCTCTTCTTCATCATCAGAGCCAAAAAGGTCAACACCGTCATCATCGTCGTCGTCTTGAGCTTTAGCAGCAGCTGCCTTGGATATTGGGGCCTAATAAAAATTTTACATGTATTAAGAATAATTTTAATCCAATTATGTCAAAATATATTTTGTTAAAACTAGAATACTAATAACTTACTTTGGAAGGTACAGTCTTGGCACCATCACCTGTTGATTCCAAAATCTCTACTCTGGCTTGAAGACTAATGACCAAGTTACGTAAGTCATTGATAGCTTTCTTCAGATCACCATTTTCTTTCTCCAGTGTGATGACTTTGTTAGTAAGTTCTGTGTTAGGAACTCCTGCCAAGGTAGCAACACTATCCATCTAGAAATATTCAGTTACTGTGTATTAGTTTTTCAAATAATAAGTTTTATGTTGTACAATTTTACTCTAAAAAAGGAACTAAAAAGATATGAAAAAAAAAAATTAACTGAAATACATATAATGAGAAAACTGTAGCAAAACAATGTGTGAATAATAATCAAATATAGTTAGTTTACTCACACATTCTAAAGAATCTTTGATATGTTGTCTAGCCTTAGCAACTTCACTGGCCAAAGAAGTGCGAGCTACTGAAAGTGGAGTAGCTTGGACCTACAAAGTTTTAAAAACTTAAAAACATCATGGTTTGTCAAGTTTGAAAATATTAATAGTACAATTTTATAATAGTTGCCTACGGAAGTATAAAATTTTACATTAGGAAGTTGATAGTGATACAAACCTTTGACAATGATTCATAATAATTCCGTTCAGCATCGCCATAGATGTTTTTGTCCAACCAAATCTTTTCATGTATTAGGGCAGACATTCTGAAAATAATAAAACATTGTTTACAATCTTTGAACAGTAGGTACGGTCACCAAAAGAGATAAGTATCCATGTCGCCGGGAATAGTTGAAGTTTACTTAGAAACCAATGGGTGTTTATGAATAAAATAAAGTACAATTAATAGATAATAAACAGTTCAATGATTTAATTAAATTTCATTTGAAAGCCTCCATTGGTTTCTGAGTAAACTTGAACTATTCCGGGCGACATGGATACTTATCTCTTTTGGTGACTGTACATATGTAGTAATTTAGAAAGTTTTTTTTTTTTAATAGTTTTAAATTTGTTTATCCAATAAGTGCTCTTCAGTGTGAAAAATAACGATTATTTATATAATATCCATTATGTGCTCTTCAGTGTGAAAAAATAACGATTTATATTATATGTAGATTTCTTGGTATAAACTGAATAAATTGAACATTCACCGAACGTGTAAGAACCAATTTGATTATAAATAAATTAAATAGTACTATAATTTTAAATATATACATTTATACCATACTCTAGATAATATCAAATTGAAGGCGGCAGATACACTTTCAAATATGTAACCTTTTAGAGGTTATACTAAACATATTTTGTGCAATAAAAATTTAGATAATTATCGGCAGAAAACTTACTTAGGGATTCAATAATATTCTTAATGAAATTTTAATTTTTATGTGAAATCTATCACAAAATTATAGAAAATTCGTTCGAAAATCTGAAGTTACAGGAAGGAATAAATGTGAACTTCAACACTTCAACTTTCCGTGAGATAATGAATGATGACTGGACAGTGGACTGGACTGACACTGATGACATAGACAAGAAATGAAAGCGAACAGGATCCGGCCACAATTTGATTATTTCAACCAATCGTATTGGAGTAGTATGTTAGTCTCTGACTATTTTAGAGTGTGTGTTATCTGTGTTTGTTAGTTCCACGACGACATTAATTTTTTTTCGTAGTTTCGTAGGTACCTTATGGGCTATTAATATCATGAAGATATAGATATAAATGGAGCCAACACTTAGAACAAAAGCTTGAAACCAACTGTGGGCTGATGCTCTCTTTCTGAATGCATACATAAGAACGAGACAGTGATATGTGTTTTCTTTATCTTATTTGTATGCATTCAGAAAGAGAGCGTCTGCCCACAGTTTGCTTCACTTAGGTAATTAGAGTGTTGCCTCCACTTTTATCTATAAGCTTCTTGATTAATATTACGTCCATGCCTTGGTCGTTGTGGACACTTGTGGAACTTGTGGATGACGTTAATAAAGCGCCTTATCACGATCCATCCCGCTGTACGTCCGCTCAATGCAGCGGCGCTGGATGTAGCTTACATTCTATTTTGTGCATCTAGCGTGCTAGATGTAATCGAGCGAATGAAATGAGAGGACGTGTTTTATTTATTTATAATGCCACCTGTTTAGCAAAACGCCAAAAATGGGAGTTCTTCTGAAGTTGTCAGCAGCAGCAGAAGATCGGGAAAAAATAGGAAGAGGTTTTAGATGAAAAAGAAAAATGTATTTTAAGCACGTTTAGTCCTCTCTAAGCACGTTTAGTTCTTTAGTCCTCTGAGATAACCGTTTCAAATTAAGAATGCCTATTTTTTTACGCCATAATTGCCAAATCTGCTGTACAGCAAGTTTATTCACTATCCAGCTGCAAAGCGTTCGCGGTGGCGAGGGCGCTCGCTGGACGCAAAATGGGCCCAGCAAGTCCAGCACTCCATTAATAATAACTATTGACGTACAGCAAGCCTATTCACAGTATTCACGATACTTTTGCATCTTGCATCACCTTGGCGCGACGTACAGCAAAATGGACCGTGTGTAGAGCGCTTAATGACGTTGACCAGTGTTGGGTCCTCAGCACGTGTGCTAACCATGAAGCTGTAGATTTCTTGGTGCTAACATACAGTAGGTGCTACCACACTTGTAGCTACTTACTTCGGTAAAAAGAATCACTTACTCTTTTTTTGATTACTAGCATCTTAGAGGGTTTGCTGCTTTGCCATACTTGAGATGGCAAAGCAGCAAATCATCGAACAACTTTTTCTGACAGTTTTTGCGGGAGGCGAGGGAAACACAAACATTACGAAAATTTGACAATCACGCACAGATGCATGCTTCCTATTGCTACAAACCTACACAAAAAAAATGCAAATACTAATAAAAAACACACACATTGACAAATGATGAAATGACAATGCCAGATCCTGCCCAACCCATGTAGGTACAGAATTTAAAGCAAGAATTAAGAGTAATTATTAAAGAAACTTAGGTATACGTTGGTTTTTTTTAGAACTTCCCTGCGTTCTTGCCTTGTTTCCAAGAGACAGGCTCGTCCTAGTGAGGAGTTCATTAGCAAAATGCTTTTTTTGTCGGCCTATAAACAACATTATTATTATTACTTGCGGATTACAAATCAATGCTAAAAGGAAATCAAATGCAGTTTTTTGATTTAAACAGAAACGGCAAGTACTGCAGTCATTAAGACTTATGTTTAGTTATCAGCAATAAATAAGCAGTAAGATGCTAGATATTGTAAGCTTGTTCATGACTTTTATTGAGTGGGGCAAACTTCTATAGAGTTTCTGCCATTGTCCTTTGTACGTATCTACGCAATTATCCTATGACAACAAACACAAAATGCTATAGTGATATGACATAAACAATGAGTGGTATTTTATTCATTGTGCATGAATGAATGCAGTGGCGGATTAGCCACATAACAAGAGTAGCAAATGCTACGGGCCCCGCACATTTGGGGGACCCCAGCTCCAACGCTCTTCGATCGTAAAAAAAAACAATTTAGGGCGTTACGTAAAAAGGTACAATATTTACCACGAAAGAGTAGGTACCAAAATGTTCAACAGTAATTAAAAATTTTTGTGCGTTTCTAAAAGTGAGTGGTCACACTACAAATTACATAATTATGTTTTGCACCGCACTGCACACAAGTCGCCAACTTTTGTTAAGTTCTTGGACATAGAATGCTATATTGCTGAGCCACTTGCACAAAGCTCATTATTCATTAGCAAGCAAATAAATAAGTATACAGAAAACATTCACTATCTTGCACACTCTTTGGTTGCTAAGTTGCTGTTATACAGAAGCACACATTTTCTTTGATTTTATTCAAAATTTTAATTTTAATTTCCACTTCTACCTCTCGATGGGGTCCGAGGTGGACAGCCCGCCAATTAAGAGTACTCTTTACAGCGTGCCTTGAGTGGGGCCAATTTCCCACATTGTGGAACTCTGGTCGTCTGGTCCTGCTCAGGAAGGCGGAGCGCCCTGTGGATTCTCCGTCCGCGCGGTTCGGGCGGATAATCGCAGCCCGCCTCGTCAGACACTTGTGCGAAGAGGGGCCGGATCTAGACACGAGTCAGTATGGTTTTCGGCATGGGCGCTCCACCATACACGCTGTATCTCGAGTAAGAGTCCTGGCGGAGGAAGCGGTGTCCTGAGGCGGGGTGATGTTGGCGGTCTCCTTGGACATCTCCAACGCCTTCAACACCCTGCCCTGGAGTTATATACGGGAGGCACTGCGCTATCATCGAGTGCCTTCCTACCTTCGCCGCATCATTGGTGCTTATTTGTCAGAGAGGTGTGTCACCTACGCGGGATGCTGCGGCTGCGGTCTTACAGATGGTGAGCCGCATCCAGCGCCTCGGTCTGGAGGTGGCCCTTCACAAGTCGGAGGCTGTGATCTTTCATGGCCCCCGGCGGGCGCCGCCACCGAAATCACAAATCGTGTCCGGGTAGGCCTGAACAGCTGTCGAGTCCACCATGAAGTACGTGGGATTGGCTTGACATTTGGCTTTGGCTTTGCATTGGCATGGGTGCGGCGGGGGGGCTGCTTCCCAATTTGGGGGGCCCGCGCGCCGTATGTAGGCGGCTCTGAATGAGGAGGGTGAGGATCATGCGATCGATGGCCATGTACGGGGCTCCGATCTGGGCAGCTGACCTGACGGCCGGAAGCATCGTCGATCTGCGAAAGCCGCAGCGAGCAATGGCCATCAGAGTCATCAGGGGGTATCGCACGATCTCCTACGAGGTGGTTTGTGCACTGGCCGGATCCCCGCTCTGGGGCCTGTAGGCGAAAGTACTCGCAGCACTGTATAGGTGGCGCGAGGAAGCGCGGGCGCGGGGCGAGCGTCCGATGCAACGACATATGGAGCTTCGTTGGTCTCAGCTTTGTGAAATCCTGGTGGCAGAATGGTGGGACAGGTTTTTGCACCCTACCGCCGGTGGCCTCGCCACCATCGTGGCAGTCCGGCCGGTGCTCGAGCGCTGGCTCTGGATGAGGCACGGCTCCCTGTCGTTTCGAGTGACCTGTTGCTACCGAGTCGATGGTCGGCAGCGCAGAGTCCTGGGACGCGGTGGTTTCCTTCTGCGAAACTGTCATGTCGCAGAAGGATTACACTCGACGACCTTGTTGAAAAACAAACAGCGAACGTTATAAAATTCAGGTGTTTATTGTCATTATTGAAAACCTACTGACTGCTTTAACTAAATGTATGAAAGTATTAATAATATTAATAATAATAATATGTGGGGACATTTTCACACACGGCCATCTGACCCCAAACTAGGGAGACCCTTTACTATGGGTGTCAGACAGCTGATATACATACACAAATACATATTTTTTTTTGTAAATACATACATATATAGATAAACAACACCCAGACACAAGGCAAACACAAGTGCTCATCACACAAATGTTTACCCTGGGCGGGAATCGAACCCGCAACACGCTGCGCAGCAGTCGATCGCTCAGCCACTGCGCCAACCGTGTCGCCAAAGAAAGTGTACCATAAAATTAATCGTATTTTTTAAATATTCCGACAACTAAAACAACAGAAGAGATCGGTGGATCGCAGATGATTTGGTGGACAGCCTAGTAAGCGACGAATCAGAGCAGTTCTCTGCATTGCAATTGCACAAATCTTATGTGGCCTATTATTTTGACGGCAAGAGCATGAGGTTCTGGAACTGCAATTTTACAAGCTTTTGTTAAATATTTCTGTAGAATGTTTTTTCCCAAACTTACAACGTGCGCGGACGCCGTGACGGATGTGTTGCGGAGGGGGATGGAGTACTATATTCCGTTCTCAGACGTAACAATGTCTGGCGAAGCTCGCCCATGGTTTGGTGCCGAGTGCAATCGTGCTAATGCGCTAAAACATTCAGCGTACCTAGCATGGGTTGACGCCCGCACTCGCAAAGCAAGTGACGTGAGCCGGAAGAAGAGAGCCTTTAACAGGGCTGCCTGCAAGAAGGTGTTGCGGAGAGCTCGGTTTGACCACATTAGCCGAATAGGGAACAAACTTGCTTCATACCCAGCAGGTAGTAAGGCTTTTTGGTCCCTGGCTAAGTCGGTCGAATCAAACTTCTGCCGCCCCTCACTACCACCACTGCTGAGACCCGACGGGTCGCTGGCCCACTCCGCTGAGGAGAAAGCTAACTTGTTCGCCTCTATGTTTGCCGAATCGTCACGTCTGGATCCGGGTGGCGCGAGGCCCTCTGTTTCTTCTGTTGGATGCGAGTCGAGTATGTTGAGCATAAGCATTCATCAGAAGGACGTTCTTAGGGTACTGCGTAACCTAGACGTGAGCAAGGCTAGTGGCCCTGACGGGATTCCAGCAATTGTACTAAAGACTTGTGCGCCTGAGTTGTCTCCGATCTTGACACGCTAATATCGCCTGTCGTTTGAGACTGGGAAAGTGCCGATGGCTTGGAAGCAAGCTAACGTGCAGCCCGTGCCCAAGAAGGGTAGTCGGGCTGACCCGTCGAATTATAGACCCATTTCGGTAACGTCCACGGGTGCTAAATCGTAAGCTCCCATACCTAGAGGCGAATGATATCCTCAGTGACCGACAATCGATCAACTGGGGATCTACTAGCGTATGCCATTCACATCTGGAGCGAGGCCATTGAGAAGCATGGAGAGGCACTAGCGGTCTCCCTTGACATCTCAAAGGCCTTGGACAGAGTCTGGCACGATAGCCTTAGCCTAATAAGCTTCCTTTCTTCGGTCTGCCCGCGGGTTTGTGTGATTGGAATGCAGATTTCCTGAGGGATCGGTCTATTCGAGTGGTCATAGATGGCTGCTCGTCCGGACTGCTGGATATTAATGCCGGGGTTCCTCAGGGGTCGGTGCTCTCGGCAACATTGTTCCTGCTGCATATTAATGATCTGCTAAAACCCGGTACCTTTGGGTATGCAGACGACAGCACTGTCGCTGAGAGATACGTGTCCGACGCACGAGCTGGTGGGTCGCAGATCCGGTCTCTCCGGGAGGCGATGGTTGAGCGCTTGAACTTGTCCTTACAGGCTGTCTCTGATTGGGGCGATACCAATCTGGTCAAGTTCAATGCTGCTAAGACCCAAGCGTGTCTCTTTTCCGCTCAAAGGAGCCAATTCCACCCAGCTCCATCTTTCCGAGGTGTAACCGTGCCGATAACCGACCGACTTGAGCTTCTTGGTGTTACGTCAACATCTACCTTCAATTTTGGCCCTTTCATAGAGGCAAAGGCTCAAGAGGCTGCCAAAAAGCTGGGGATCCTTGCAAAAGTGAGACGGTACTTCACGCCGGAACAGCTGCTTAAACTTTATCAAGCGCAAGTTCGATCGTGTATGGAGTACTGCTCTCATCTTTGGGACGGATCTGCCAGATGCCAGCTTGATGCCCTAGAGTCAATTGAGAAACGAGCCAAGAGGATCATTGGCAATGATAGGCTCGTCGAATCAAAGCTCCAAAGTCTTGAGCATCGACGCCGAGTTGCTGGCCTGTCGGTTTTCTATCGGTTGCATTTTGGGGAGTGTGCGACGGAATTGCATAATTTAATTCCGCCGAGCCGGTTCCATCATCGGACCACAAGACGAACGGCGATGCGCCACCGGTACATGGTGGACATCCCACCCACACGCACGAAACGTTTTGGGAATACATTAATTGTGCGTACTGCTAAGGAGTGAAATTCCCTGCCTGAGTCTGTGTTTCCTGATAGCTACAACCTGGGAGTCTTTAAGTCAAGAGTGAATAGGTTACTTCCAGGCAAGCGTGCTCTATCTTAGACCGCATCATCGCTTTCCGTCAGGTGAGATAGTGGTCAAACGTATGCATATCAATAGATTAAAAAAAAAAAAAAATTACCTTGCGCATTTATTTTTCGCAAAGATCTCCAACTCTGCAGTGCTGAACGTCCTTTCTTAACATTAAAACGTGTTAAAAATGAGTTAGGGACACAATGGGCCAAAAACGTTTTAGTCATCTCACTGATGAATATTGAATACGAATTGCTCAGAGAAGTCGATATTAATAGAATTATTTCTAAAGTACAAATTAGTTAAATCCAGAAAAGTTTGTAGCCGTTTTGTTTTATTTATTACCATATACTTTATAACATATAGCAATCCAAGGGCCCCTGATAGAATTTGCTACAGGCCCCGCGTTGGCTTAATCCGGCACTGAAGGAATGAACAAAATTTTAATTTCTTTTGTTTCCTTGTATGTACACTTACCTATATTAGAGAATGGGATACTGTTGCAGGAAGAAAATACTTTTTTGTAGTGCAACAGAAAAATATAATTTTAGACTAACGTTACTACGGTTGCTAGGACACCTCAAGCAGTAGACAAGATGTAGTTTATATTAAACTTATAGGCTTGCAACCTCTAACAACCTAATTGCACAAATAAAGTAATATACGCAATATGATTGAGTGACCTGGGAAACTGCGTAGATAGCTAAAAGTAGCGACTAAACAATTTATAGTACACTATGGAAAAAGTACGATTGTATTCAATTTTAAAATGTCTCTTTTTTAGATTATTAAATGCCCTATTACTGGATCTGTACCATTTGTATCTTTCCTATAAGAAATACGCTACAAATTGGTAGAAAAACTCCATGCGTGGTAGACGAACTGAAGATAGTCGTGAAATAGTGGTGTAACGTCTAACATCAATGTTCATATTAAAACTAGATTCTTATGTATGTAGGTACCCATAGATTTCAACTCATAATTGTTTAAAACTGTCATTCTTTAGAGTCAGAGAGAGAGTTACTGAACATACTGTGAGAAAATAATTTATTTTATTAATCATTCAGTCACGTTGTCCCAGCACTATGCAAAACCCTGCCCTGTACTGCGTTTGTAACGTTGTACTCCCTCCTGAGGTTATTATGCTCTAAGCGCTCTACACACGGTCCATCTTGCTGTACGTCCCGCCAAGGTCATGCACGATGCACGATGCAAAAGTATCGTGAATAGGCTTGCTGTACGTCAATAATAATTATTCATTCTTTGCTGGACTTGCTGGACCCATTTTGCATCCAGTGAGCGCCCCCGCCACCGCGAACGTCTTACAGCTGTAGCGAATACAGTTGCTGTACAGCAGATTTGGCATTTAGAGCTTGTGTTGCAAGGTTAAAATGGATCGCGAAATACTTTCAAGATTAATATATTTATTTTTTATTGAAAGATTAAGTCCCACACAAATACGTCTATTGAATGTCTTATGTGCAGACTACATGAATAAACAAAAAAGCGGCCAAGTGCGAGTCCGACCAATGACAGTTGTTAGCAACAAGAATACGACGGTGTTGATTTATGACGTATTAAAAAAAACTACTTACTAGATCTCGTCCAAACCAGTTTTGGTGAAAGCTTACATGGTAATGTACATCATACATTTTTTTAGTTTTATCATTCTCTTATTTCAGAAGTTACTACATTTTATGACTTTGGAAGTATCTCTCGCGCAAATTATTTGGTTTAGAAAAAAAATATTTTAGAAACCTTAATATCATTTTTGAAGACCTAACCATAGATACCCCACACGTATGGGTTTGATGAAAAAAAAATTTTGAGTTTCAGTTCTTAGTATGGGGAACCCCCAAAATTTATTGTTTTTTTTTTCTATTTTTGTGTGAAAATCTTAATGCGGTTCACAGAATACATCTACTTACCAAGTTTCAACAGTATAGTTCTTATAGTTTCGGAAAAATGTGGCTGTGACATACGGACGGACAAACAGACAGACAGACATAACGAATCCATAAGGGTTCCGTTTTTTGCCATTTGACTACGGAACCCTAAAAAAGATTTGGTGCCCATTTTAAGGGAAGCTGCAACGCTATTGATATCGAGCGTAAAAAAAAATAGGCGTACTTAATTAGAAACGGTTACTTCAGAGAATTAAAGAAAGTAAATGCAAGCTCATCCACAGGGATGTCCGCAAAATAATTTTTGTACGCTAACATTGTGGTACTATGGCTTGGTGTCCTTCTTTGCCATCGTTTTAGTATACTCTGCACGTATAAGATAAAAATAGAAAGAGGTTTTGGATGTAAAAAAATATCATAAACGTGCATAATATAATTTAATTTCATCCAAAACATCTTCTGTTGCTGCTGACAACTTTAGAAGAACTCCCATTTTTGGCGTTTTGCTTAAACAGACGGAGTTATAAATAAATAAAACACGTCCACTCATTTCATTCGCTCGATTAAGATTATATTATTAAGTTTAAGATGCGCGCATGATAGTGTGTATATTACATCCAGCGCCGCGACTTTGAGCGGACGTAAAGCGGGGAAGGATCGTGAATAAGGCACTTTATAAGACCACTTAATACACACTCAAGAAGCAGATAAAAGTATGTGGGGACATTTTCACACACGGCCATCTGACCCCAAACTAGGGAGACCCTGTACTATGGGTGTCAGACAGCTGATATACATACACAAATATATATATATATTTTTGTAAATACATACATATATAGATAAACAACACCCAGACACAAGGCAAACACAAGTGCTCATCACACAAATGTTTACCCTGGGCGGGAATTGAACCCGCAACACGCTGCGCAGCAGTCGATCGCTCAGCCAGTGCGCCAACCGTGTTGTCGCAAAAGTGGAGGCAACACTCTAAATACCTAAGTGAAACCAACTGTGGGTAGATGCTCTCTTTCTGAATGCATACATAAGAAAAAGAAAACATATATCACTGTCTCGTTCTTAGAAAGAGAGATTCAGAAACAGAGCGTCAGCCCACAATTGGTTTCACTTAGGTATTTAGCGTGTTGCCTCCACTTTTATCTATATGCTTCTTGTACACACCACAGAGTTAAATAACTTTATGTGATACTAGTACTATTAAGTATTCTGTGGTGATACCTAGCACAACCACAGAATACAACACTGTTGTGTACACCTCTGATATTCTAATAAACAGTTATGTTAAACACTCACAAAACCACCGAAAAAAATGTTCCGCGCAGCAGCGGCAGCACACATACACACTTTTCATTCATTTTACAATTACTACAAGTAAAAATGATAGAAAAGGGATGGCTTGCAAAAATCAACGAGAAAAAAGAGACAGTTATTGTTGTCAATTGCGCGTGAATGTAAACAAACATTATCCTGGCCACCAATCACCGCGTCTTGGCATCATAAACTAACAAATTTAACGAGACAGAAGGTACAAACCGCGAGTACATTAATACACGCGGTTTATACCTATAATCACTAATAAACAGGGCTAAAGGTATAAGGGAATATAAGAAAAACAAAACATTGTGACCTCAAATTAGGTAGTCAAAAAATGGCACGCTTGGTTTTCATACAGATCTAATAACATATTACAGAGTAGAAAATATTTATTATGTAATAAAATTTAATATAATGTCATTGCCTCATGTGCTGTTCAAGTCTACGATCTAATACCTATATTACTTAACTCTGTCCATATCTAGGTATTATTTATAAATATTATTTACTAAGATAAATATTAAAAACTCACAAACAAACCTAAAAATATTCAAAAGTAAAACTTTAAGGGATCATGGCAAGATCCGATCAAGATCCATTTGTACGACAAGAAAAGTTAATTTAGATGGTTTCAAATATTTTCCAATGTGGAGAATACATTACCAGGAGTAGATTGGTATACTTACTATATTTTTAAACCCCCACATAATTAACATATTTCGAAATGAAAATTGCAGTTTTTCGTTTCAACTCGTTGCCCATTATGTTTTTATAAAAAAAAGTGATAAGTGACAGTAACGAATCTATCAAACTGACAGACAAGTGATGTAATCGTTGCTTACAATGGCGGAGTTGAAAAAGTACCTGCGAAAAGGCGCTTCGTACTGAAATAATGAGGTTTTCGTTAAACTATTCACTTTTAACATCCATTTTTATTGTGGGGTTATAAAAATATTGTAAATGCTTGAAAAATGCCTCTTTAGGTACCTACCCAAGAGTATATGAATTAGAATTTTAACTTCTTTACATCTTTATTTTTATGTACAGTCAACAACAGAAGTCGTTGAACATAATTTGTTTCCAATATTTCCTAATCATTAATTTAGAACTTATTGACTAAAGTAAATTATAAAACAAATTTGTCATAATAGGGTATTACACCCATTTTTGAAAAGTGTCTCAATGAAATTCTGTAGTGCTAATATGCCACCAAAAAAAACACAAAATTTTTATTCAATCGATAAGTGCCATAAAAATGCATCTAAATTTTAAATTTTCAAATTTCGCGCGTAGTTTGACGAAAACGCCTCTTACTGAACGCCATATTGCTCAGCGTAAATGACGTCAGTTCGTTTTGTATCAAATGAGCTCATATTAAATATGATAATTGTATATCATTTAAAAATAATTAAAAGCATATTTTGTAATAGGTGTAATAATGAAAAAATTACGTTGGTTACGAAAATAATAAAAGTACAAAGCCTATATTACGCCAATATGTTGACTGACAGTTGTCAGTTTTTTGTTTACACAGCCGTATGGCGTAATAACATGGCCGCTACTATTTCACGGTGTTTTATAACAGATTAAAAATACTGAAAACTTTGAATTGAATTTAAAAATTTGTTTTGTTATTTTATGAACTAAAACTTACATTTTCCGACTGCTTTATGCCTAACCTGTCTCAATAATATATTTATAGATTTTTTCTCGTATAGAGTAAAATACCCTATTGAACTACAAAAGTCGCTGAACTCAGTGAAACCATTAATTGCTAAACATTACTACCGACAAAATTGTATGATCTGTAATAAATACAAATGTCGCTGAGCATAGCTAATTCTCTACATTTACTGTTTGTTAAACCCGTTTGCTCCAAGGCACTATCTGGCGAAGCACAGCGTCGCGGCGTCGGTACGCTCAATGCGCCAATGACAATGTTTTGATTATGAAAAATGCGGTAGTTTTTCATAATCATAACATTGCCAGAATATATATTAAATATAGGTAATTTAAATAATAATAATATTAATACATATTGAAATTAACAACAAAGACAATACTTATTTCTTTCTAGTATAAAAGAAATATCAATAATGGGTAGGCACTACATACATAATAAAATACAGAACATAAAAATATAACAGACAGTAATATTACAATATTTAAAAAACAATTACGAGTCTGCTATATGTTTACATGCGATCTTGTTTTATGTACACCGTATGAACACCGATTACGCTGAGATTTATGATCCGGTTTACGTGATTCTTCTTTAGTTTGATGCGGAATAGTTTCCATTTGGTTTCATAAAAAAATAACATAGTTTGGCCCAGTAGTTTTTATTTTATGAACATTGTTTTTATTTTTTATATATTTTTTTTGTTTGACCATGCATATTTATTTTCAGTGATGTCCGATTTCGATGGTTCTTTTTTAAATTGATAGTGTGCATCTCAAATTTGGTCCCATATAAATTTCAAGAAATATTCCACCCCTGAGGGTAGAAAATTAAGAGATGACCGAATTTGTTTGGTGCTTCCATTTCGTAATTATTTTGCATGTTATGAAGTAGGCACTAAAAAGCGAAAAAAAAGTTTATAACAAAAAAGACAACCGCCTTCAAAAAGTAAAAAATAACTTTCAATTCGCAAGTCGGTGGCAATACAAAACGCAGCAATACCAAAGCCTTGCGAATTGAAAGTTATTTTTTACTTTTTTAAAGACGGTTGTCTTTTTGTTAAAAACTTTTTTCTAAATAATAAATGAATGACAATGTCAGGATTCCATGATAGCACCATATGACCTCACAGGTTCTCTATGAGGTTGAGATATGGGCTTTTGGGCTTTTTTCTAAATAATAAATGAACCGGCGGTGTTGAAACTGAGTAACAAGAGATAATCCGGCGCAATTTATTGAGATCCATTTCCCCCCCAAAAGCCCATATCTCAACCTTCAGCCGAGTCGGATTCGACGGATTGACGGATTGACCTCTTTCTCGAAGTTAGACCTACCTAACTGGACCGTTTGGCCCAGGTAGACATAATCGTCTACAACTTCGAGTGTAGAGCCTCCGATCTTGATAGGAGTGGGTGTTACAAGGGCATTCAACATGTCCTTGATTTTGTCCATGTTCATTTTAAGACCCACTCTTCTACTTTCGTTGCTGACCGTGCCACATGAATAAAAAATCATGTGGTTGGTACTGTGCATTTTCAGTACCAAACAACAGTTTTTTACTTTTCGAGGCACGGGGATGTCGTGCTTCATCGCTAAATCCTAAACTCTTTCTACTGAGAAATTCCTATTGAAAGTACCCAATTACAATGCCTGACTTGGAAATTGAGTTAAGGACCGCTCAGCAGTCGCGCTTGCGACCACGATACCAACAAGACAGTAAAATAATACACAGATGTTCGGCACTCGGCACATTTGGACTCACTCACTCGGTAACGTTGTATAGCTCGACTCGCACGAGTGATGACGAGGGAGAGGGGGAGAGGGAGAAAAAGACGTCGACTGCACGTTTGTAATCGAATTGCGCGAACTAAAGGATCATGGCAGGATTTGTATGTACAGTCAGCCACGAAATTCAATGAACAGATACTAATTTACAAAACACCTGAACACAAAAAACGAACCATAAATAACTTACCAGAATAGAGTACAAAATAGGTTATTTTTTTTAGGATTTTAATTATAGGTCATTTCAATGTTACAAAAAAAGCTAAGCATTAATATGTTATAAGTCGCTAAACATCATTACAGCATACCTAAGTCGGTAACTATAATTTAGCCGTAAGTTGCTAAACATCATTACAGCATAAGTCGGTAACTATCATTTTGCTGTAAGTTGCTAAACATGTTTTGCGCGAGTTTTTTTAACTTGATAACGCATGAGTTGTTGAATCTTATAATTGAATGCATGATACTTCAAAAGTTTTTTTAAACCATTAGGTACCTTTTAGACATCGTTCTGATTTATTGTGATCATGTGCTTTTTAGTTATATGCTGTTGTAGTGACCCACCTTTATTTATTTTATTATTGATAAAAACGACACGGACGACACGGTTGGCGCAGTGGCTGAGCGATCGACTGCTGCGCAGCGTGTTGCGGGTTCGATTCCCGCCCAGGGTAAACATTGGTGTGATGAGCACTTGTGTTTGCTTTGTGTCTGAGTGTTGTTTATGTATATATGTACCTATGTATTTACAAAAAAGAAAATGAATTTGTGTATGTATATCAGCTGTCTGACACCCATAGTACAGGGTCTCCCTAGTTTGGGGTCAGATGGCCGTGTGTGAAAATGTCCCCACATATTATTATTATTATTATTATTATTATATTATTGATGTTTTACTTTGTTTATAATAATTCAACAGTAAAATTAAAAATGAAAATGATTTACATATTTATTTACATAACTTTAAAACTACAATTAGAATTATATAAAATACAAAATCAACTTAATAATATTTACAACTTGGTCCAAAATCATAATCAACATATAAACACATTTCTATTAGTAGCTAATTTCTTTTTGAGTAGACCGGAGCGTCTATGACGCATCTATTGTTCCCGCGATAACCGGTCGTCACGCGAGCGGCGCGCATGAGTGCGACGCATGATGATGCCGTCTTAGTCTGTTTATATTATTATACGTCCATATTTAGTACTACCTTAGATTTATTTATCAAAATTATGTTAAAATAAGTTTTATTAAAATTGTTATAACTTATCTTTGAAATAAAATGTTTTGCATTCCTGCTTCTATGAGCCTCTTTTTTCTAATGCTATTATAAATGGAGTATAGTTAGAGCTGATCTTATAATAAGTAGGCTTACTATAAAATAACAGCAAAGTAACCTATCTTTATTTATTATGATTGTTGTTTTACTTTGTTAATAATAATTAACCAGTAAAATTAAAATCAACATTATTTACATATACTTTAAAAAATTACAATAAGAATTATATAAAATCCAAAATAAACTTAATATTTAATACAACTTTATACTTTTTTTTTATACATTCAAAAATCATAATCAAGCAAGCGGCGTCCATGAGCGGGACGGCATCATCATGCGTCGCACTCATGCGCGCCGGTCGCGTGACGACCGGTTGTCGCGGGAACAATAGATGCGTCATAGACGCTCCGGTCTACTCAAAAAGAAATTAGCTACTAATAGAAATGTGTTTATATGTTGATTATGATTTTGGACCAAGTTGTAAATATTATTAAGTTTATTTTGTATTTTATATAATTCTAATTGTAGTTTTAAAGTTATGTAAATAAATATGTAAATCATTTTCATTTTTAATTTTACTGTTGAATTATTATAAACAAAGTAAAACATCAATAATAAAATAAATAAAGGTGGGTCACTACAACAGCATATAACTAAAAAGCACATGATCACAATAAATCAGAACGATGTCTAAAAGGTACCTAATGGTTTAAAAAAAGTTTTGAAGTATCATGCATTCAATTATAAGATTCAACAACTCATGCGTTATCAAGTTAAAAAAACTCGCGCAAAACATGTTTAGCAACTTACAGCAAAATGATAGTTACCGACTTATGCTGTAATGATGTTTAGCGACTTACGGCTAAATTATAGTTACCGACTTAGGTATGCTGTAATGATGTTTAGCGACTTATAACATATTAATGCTTAGCTTTTTTTGTAACATTGAAATGACCTATAATTAAAATCCTAAAAAAAATAACCTATTTTGTACTCTATTCTGGTAAGTTATTTATGGTTCGTTTTTTGTGTTCAGGTGTTTTGTAAATTAGTATCTGTTCATTGAATTTCGTGGCTGACTGTACATACAAATCCTGCCATGATCCTTTAGTTCGCGCAATTCGATTACAAACGTGCAGTCGACGTCTTTTTCTCCCTCTCCCCCTCTCCCTCGTCATCACTCGTGCGAGTCGAGCTATACAACGTTACCGAGTGAGTGAGTCCAAATGTGCCGAGTGCCGAACATCTGTGTATTATTTTACTGTCTTGTTGGTATCGTGGTCGCAAGCGCGACTGCTGAGCGGTCCTTAACTCAATTTCCAAGTCAGGCATTGTAATTGGGTACTTTCAATAGGAATTTCTACTAGAAAGAGTTTAGGATTTAGCGATGAAGCACGACATCCCCGTGCCTCGAAAAGTAAAAAACTGTTGTTTGGTACTGAAAATGCACAGTACCAACCACATGATTTTTTATTCATGTGGCACGGTCAGCAACGAAAGTAGAAGAGTGGGTCTTAAAATGAACATGGACAAAATCAAGGTCATGTTGAATGCCCTTGTATACTCGAAGTTGTAGACGATTATGTCTACCTGGGCCAAACGGTCCAGTTAGGTAGGTCTAACTTCGAGAAAGAGGTCAATCCGTCAATCCGTCGAATCCGACTCGGCTGGGCCGCTGCCCAGCCGAGATACCACGCAACTTCCCGAACGCTTTCGGGAAGTTGCGTGGTATCTTCTCGTCCAACTTACCGCAGTGTCTCAAGACGAAAGTCTATGACCAGTGTGTGTTGACAGTGATTACATACGGGACCGAAACGTGGTCGCTCACATTGGGTCTCATCAGAAGGCTTAAAGTCACCCAAAGGGCAACGGAGAGGGCTATGCTCGGAGTTTCCTTGCGTGATAAAATCAGAAATGAGGACATCCGCAAGAGAACCAAGGTTACCGACGTAGCCCGAAGAATTGCCAAACTTAAGTGGCAGTGGGCAGGGCACATTGCTCGCAGAACGGATGGCCGATGGGGCAGAAAAGGTCTAGAGTGGCGACCGAGAACTGGAAGACGTTGCGTTGGAAGGCCTCCCATTAGGTGGACCGATGACCTGGTAAAGGTTGCGGGGATCCGCTGGATGCGAGTCGCACGGGACCGGTCAATGTGACTATCGAAAACTAAAACACTATCGAAAAAGAAAAGAACCGAAAAAAAGTGATAAGCCTTTTCATAGTGATTTTGTGAATTCCGTTTTTAGCCTCTAGGACTATTAGTAAAATCTGTGCTCCGGGTCAGATAATTTTGTTGCATTTAAACAACTACAGAGTACAATTTTTTTTTATTGTATTTTATAGTTTTAGTAAATCACAATGTGATATGTAACCACGGAACAGATAAATAGTTATCTGTTCCGTGTATGTAACCAATATTTCTGAAACTATCTACAGGTGAACCAAATAAGAATATCAAAAATTAATAAATTTGGTAGCCTCTCTCAATGGGTTTCCCAAAACATCCTAGTTTGTGCGATGGACTTCTCATCAAAAAAATCAAAACACCATTGAAGTTTTGTGTAAGTTTTAGTTATTTTTATTTAATTAAACAAAATAAATAAATAATGCCTGTTAATTGCGGATATTATAAGGTATCGTTTAACGAATATTAATATTTCAAATCAAAATTATTATTTTTTAGCTATCGTGTTTTGTTTAACAGGTATAAAAACATACTTAACCTTTAAGTATGGAAGTTATGTTTTCTTAACACTACTGTGGACGTGGAGTCTCACAGGCTCCTATATGCACACACATTTTTTTTGGGGAATTTGATATAAGATCGCTTTAAAACTGATTAAATTTTAATTAATTTAATTAATTAATTTAATTAATTTTAATTTTTTTTTTTTTTTTAATTTAATCAGTTTTAAAGCGATCTTATATCAAATTCCCCAAAAAAAATGTGTGTGCATATAGGAGCCTGTGAGACTCCACGTCCACAGTAGTGTTAAGAAAACATAACGTCCATACTTAAAGGTTAAGTATGTTTTTATACCTGTTAAACAAAACACGATAGCTAAAAAATAATAATTTTGATTTGAAATATAAGTATTAAGGGATTTTGCAATAAAATAACGTGCCTAAATGATCAACTTTCATTTCCAAAACTACAGAAATTTAAAAAATCGAAAATTATGGCACTTTTCAGTCTAAATCTACTTAGGTTACATTTTTAGGTATTAATAACAGCCAAACTTGTTCCTATAACAAAATGAGTCTTCTTTTCTCAAAATATAATATATAAGTAACCAAAACACAAAACACCTACTTCAGGTAAGAAATATAAAAAAAATTGACAACAGTATAATAACGTAAATTTATTGGCAGTCAGTGCACAAAGTTCTAGAACATGGGAGACACACACAAACCTGTGTGTCTCCCATGTTCTAGAACTTGCACCCAACACAAACATGGGTAGTCATCCTATGTTTATTCGTGGGATAGTTTCTACATGCTCTTCTGGTTCCTTGACTGGTTTCTTGATCCTGGACATCTTCTGTAACCATATCACTACCTAAAACTCGAGTCACGGTCAACCTCATCTCCTGCACGCAAAGTTTTTCTCGCAGGGCCCTGAACAGAACTCGTAGGTAGATGGTTGTTTTGATTTAACACTACCGGCTTTATTGTTTTTGACATTTTGTACTACAAAATACGAAATCAACATAATCGCCCCTATAAAATATATCATAGGGCAACAATGGACGTGTAGCCTGACAGGCTCCGGTCAATATTTTGATGGTCATTACTTACGTGATATTCATCGGAAGCCGCAACCTCACCGCAACCTCGTTAGTAGTTTTACAATTAAAACAAAAGCTACAGAGCCGCTCAATCGCGGGGAGTGGGGGGAATTAGGTGAAACTAAGAAAACGAAAACATCGAGTAGCCTGTGAGACTTACACGTTCCATCGTCCACGTCCATACTTAAAGGTTAAGAAAATTTTGTAAAATGTTAGAAACAAAGACGTATTAAACAAAAAAAAAAGAAAAAAGTTTATTCAGTATATCGTATCTCCCTGGGCTCTAATTACTGCTTCCATGCGGTTCCTCATGGAACGGATCGAGTCACAATCTCGTGTTGTGGGATGTTATCCCACTCTTCTTCTAGAGCTGTTTTAAGCCGACCAAGTCTCCGGAGCAGGATTTCTCGCTCTGACTCGTCTCTTCCTTAGGTGTTTTATAGGAATAAGATCCAGGCTTTTTGCTTGCCAGCCCATAACCGTAACACAAACTTCGTTCAGGGGTTCATTTACAATGCCTGCGGTATGAACTCTGGCATTGTCCTGCGTAAAAATGAACTCTGCGCCAATTAAATGTGCGTGGGGTATCTCATGACGCTCCAGACACTATTTGATGAAAAGTGACCCATTTAATGACGGCAGGCGAGGTCCAGATACAAAAACAAGTTAGGTTTTTCCATCGTTGTCGCTTATGCCTCCCTAGATCGTGCATCCCCACCTGACTCTATCTTTAATACAGCACTATGCAAAACGCTCTCCCTCTTCGATATACCTCTTTCTTCCATCGTTACCATACAGCTTGATCTTACTCTCGTCAGAAAAGAGAACATTGCTCCATTGAACCTATGATCAGTTAAATAAAGTGCTCACGTGGAAAGTTAAGGCTCGGTCTACCGTAAATTTTAGGCTATTTACTGGTTTATGAAGTTTCAGACCATGCCCTAACAATCTTCTTCTAATGGTAGAATCTCACAGTCAATCCTCGAAACTCACAGAGCCGCTGCTGCAGTCGGATAAAGTTAAAGTGACGATTTCTTAGAGAAACTGGATACAATATACCGGTCATTTTGCTCAGACATTACTTGATATCTACCAGATCCTGGACGTCGAGTAAACATACTAGTGTCCTGATAATGCTGATACACTCTATTTGTCAATAGAGTGGATGCGTATGCAAGGAGGCTAAAATGCAATCGTGCAGCTACAACATGCTGGCTATGCCCTAAATCTAGCAACGCCATGCCATGACTTGGGCGGCATCCGTGAGCGAGGCATGCATATTTTTCGAAAAAAAATATCTTTGGCAGGATGTCACAGAGCTTCATTAACAATCACTTTAAAAAATAACATATTTTTTGCAAAAAAATGTGATCAAATGCAGAAATTCCAACGTGTAACGCCTTTAGTACACCGACGCGTTCGTATGCGGCAGCAAGTCGCTGCGGAACTACTCCGTAACGAAATATAAATGAATTACAACTAGGTATTTAGTTGTAATAAATTTCTCTTAAAAAAAATCTACATATCTTTAAAACTTTGTTTCATTTGAAACATTACCAAATTTTTTTTTAAGAAATATGTAAGTACATACATAAGTACAAACATACATAACAGTATATTCTTAAGTACATTAAAGGTACACTTTGTAAACAAGCCTATTATAATTTTGAGGATTATATCCAAGATTAGAAAGCTTGGAAACATGCGGCTCCATAAGACAATCAAAAGGTTAGACAAAATCAAACTGATTGCTAAACTTATTATTTATGTATAGATATTTTATTCTTTAGGTTACTCTGGCTCACACACTAATTCATTGTTAGTTGGAATATGAGGAGTGATTGACAACTGTTTCAATATTTGTGAATATAGTGAACACTTGGTGTATGTGTACAGTTAAAGATTTTAATACTTTGTACTTACTTACTTATAGTCTATGCAAGGTATTCACGTAATTATATAACTGCAAAATATAAATCCATACTAATATTATAAATGCGAAAGTAACTCCGTCTGTTACGCTTTCACGATGAAAGGGCTGAACCGATTTTGATGAAATTTGGCATGAAGATAGCTTGAACCCTGGGGAAGGGCATAGGCTACATTTTAATCTGCGACTTCGTCTGCATCCACGATAACCGACTTTCACGCGGACGAAGTCGCGGGCAAAAGCTAGTGCTAAATATTGTCAACATGTTTTTTTTTAAGTGTATATGTATGGACTTTCTTGCCCGTTCTTCTCCGTAGGAAACTATCAATTGGAATGGGCAACGAATACAAACTAATATGACGTTCAAAAGTGCCTTTTAATGGTCTAATTGAAATAAATGAATTGACTTTGATTTTACTTTTAAATAATAAAATGTGCATTCGTAAATCTAGTTTAAAAACAATCATTAACATTCAGGGCGGATTCGACCAAACGTGATTTGTCTTATCCTAGGAATAAAATCACCCATTATTCTAGTGTAATAAAACTTTTAGTTTTACTAAAATGTTAAATCCGGAATAACTGTCTGTAAGCGGTCTATCCGAGAGTTAATAAGCCACCAAAATGCATCGAGTAAACATGTTATTCGAGATTAATTCAATGGTGGCCACTACATTACCAACTGACAATGACAACTCGTGTGAATATCATTGACAGTTGAGTTGACACCATTAAAAATATCAAAATTGCTTGCATATGACTCTGGAACTCATAAATGACGACAGTCATCAAACTGAAACTCAAATCAATTATTTCAAACAAACCATTAAACGTAACATACGGACGGTTAAAAAGTTACTATGACTGATGATGTTTAACGTACGTTAAATATAACGGGTTGTTTCATGACATAAAAATCCGTCAGTTAAGGTTATTCAAAAAGAGATTCCATAATATTTTGATGTTTGAAAGTAGCTGTTTGACAACACAAAATTACGATGACTGGTCGGTTATGGTAATAGTAACTTTTTGACGTATGATTTTGTGAAACAACCCATTTTTTTGATTTGACGATAGTTAGCGCCATTTATGACTATTATCGGTCAGTAATGGTTAGTTGAAGCAACCCGCCCTTACAGGCACTTTTGAATTGTCAAGGAGTCAGTCAGTCAAAAAGTTGCAGCTAGTTACTCGTTCCAAACAGTAGGTTTCTATGGAGAAGAACGAGCAAGAAACTCCATGAACACTCTTTTAAAATCAATAGAATATTACTTTAGGTTTTAAAGGTTTAACATCATTCATGTTGAATCTAGGGGTACCTACAATGTGAGAACAATGTAACAAGTTGTGCACGTTAAAAGAGGTCTAGTGACAATCAAATTAGACAATTCAAAATAAATTTAAAATACAGCTAAGAGATATATGACGAGTCTAACCTTATTTTGAATGGTTCCCTTCAAAATGATCAACAATGCTCATGAATGATAAAACACATGCGCCACCATCAGCGAGACATTCAAGTGAGCATGACAAACTCTCAACTGCCAGGGCATATTCAAGTCAACGAAAGACATATCTCGTAAATGGTAGCTTTACAGTAAGTACATAGTGCTCACAAGTATGTGCTATGCAAAATTATATAATATAATAAACTTTGAGTTTATTTAATGCAAAGATAATTTAGTTCTACATGCTCAGCAGCTCCAAAAATAGTTACCAATGGTAATCTATGAACTTTTATGGCTGTGGAGCTAGACCAGCATCCAGCCACATACACCACACCACTCACGAATGACAGTCACTTTCACACTATCTCACTCACCTCACACCACTCACATTACATCACCCACATCACATCATTCACATCACATAACACACTTTTTTTTTTGTAAAATATTTTTAGTAAATAAGTAGTCTTTTTTCACCGATCAGTCTACCTAAGAAAGAGCGGCGTCTCTTAACACAGGCATTATCTGCTTAAAAAGAGGCGCCTTTCAACAACAAAATGTATACAAATATGGTCATGCAATAAACATTTATTTATTATCCAGCCAAGCATTTTTATCAGTGATGTGATCATCCAATTTATAATATGCTCGGTATGCAGCCGAGCGTGCGTTTAATATAGGACTTAAATTTTGTCTCATCAATGTGGGGAGGTATTTTATTGTAACACTTTAGACAGTACCCCATGAAAGACGAAAGTACTTTAGCCATCCTGAAACTTGGTTGAACTAGTTGGTCCCTATTTCTAGTACTATAGTTATGTCTGTCACCTCTTTTACCAAAAAGATGCAGATTTTTTCTAGCGTACATGATGTTTTCATAAATGTATTGACAAGGGAAGTCCTGGGAAGGTTTATACGGCAAGAAAATTGAAAAATCGATTGACAGGACGTCTGTCGGGGCAGCTAGTTTATGTATAAATTAAACAGGGTACGAGGTTAACCCATCCTGCCTAACTCCACATTCCATAACGTAGGTACTGTAGAGACTTGCCCAGCAGAGAGGCTTTATGTAATGAAGCCATAACTATTTAATCTATGGTTGGAATCTTCTGGAAATATATTTAAATAATATAGAAGGATAGTTTTTATACTATGACATGTGATGTCAGAGTTAGTCCGGCTCAGCTCTAAGCTGCGGGCTACCTAAAGTTTTTCCTCTCGTTAATCTGAGTAATATAATCTTCTACAAGTTATTCGTACCTTTCATTTAACGTAGCTTAGTTCTACAGTAATTCGTACAAGGTACAAGTGTAGCATAAGTGTTACAAATTGGCGAGAGGCGCCGGTTAGAAGATTTTTTTTCAGATGCGAAAAGCGAGTGCTCGCCCCCAGAGCATTTAATATTCCAGCAGAAGTAGCTGGAAGGCCTATCAAGGGGGCCAGATTGATGATTACGCTGGTATAGCAGCGAAGAATTGTACGTATAATCGTTCTATATTATAAAGTGCAGTGCAGACGAGCGATTTTTCGGCATCGCATAAAAGGAAATAAAGAGAAGTATTTGTGTCGTTTATCTAATGTTATTATAAACCACGATGTATCGTCATGATCGTGATTATTTCCCTGGGGAAGATATGCCCTATTATTATGGTATTCAGGGTTTGGAGTTCGATGATTTCCTCGAACAGTTTAAAGTGGTTGCACAGCGCAAGGAATGGGAAGAAGCCGGTTATCCAGTACTTCTGGGTTGTTTTATGAAGAGTACTGCAAACGCATACTACCGACTTTTCTTCAAGTATGGCATGTCTTTCGAGGAGACTTGCGATAAGTTAAGGGAAGAATTCGCTAATGATTGGCCCGCTAGAAGGAAGCGGCAACTCTTACAGCAGCAAGCCGTAATTCCAGTAGTGGAATCGGCGAAAGAAGTTAAGTCTATGGATATTAATGGTTCATTTTCCCAGAGAAATGAAAAAGATGGCTGCCAAGCAGGCAGTGTTGAAAAAGATGTGGTTGCTGTGTCTAGCTGTCCAGAGAGCAGCCTAGATGAAAATGAGGCACAGGAGTCGGTCTCGTCCCCTCTAGAACACGAGGAAGAGAAGGATGAATCGGGTCAGTCCGGTCCGATTATTTTATTAAGTAGAAATCTTTCAGAGCAACCTGATGTCGAGGTGCCGAAAGAAGAAGAAGTAGTTAATGTTTTGTACCAGCAGGTACAAGATAGTGTTGTCACTGACGTTCAGGAAGAGAACTTGGTGATGGTAGAATGCAAGACGAGTGGTAAGGCATTCGTTGAGGTGGAGGAAAATGTTTTCGTCGAGTTGTCGCGAATGGATTATGATGGTGGTCCGGTTAACCAAATTGTGTTACCAGAGAATATTGTTGTCGAGTCCTCGCGAGATATTGTGTATAATGGTGGTTCGGACAGCCAAAGTTTTGATAAAGCGAATAGTAAGGTCACGCGTGATGTGAAGTTATATAATATGGTTCCGCAACCCGCTGTAATAAATAAATATATAACACGGAGTAAATTGAAATCCTTATTAGGTTCAAAGAATAGTGAAATAAAAATAAAATATATTAATAAATTTATAGGTCGAACTGAGAACCTCTTTCCGTCGAAGTCGGTTAAAAATAATTTATTACGACTAGCTTTGTTGAAGAAAATATTCAATAGTATGAACTCTCCTTTAGGTAAATTTTATTATTGTCAATTTTTGAAAGATGATTTTATTTTAATTTTTATGGCTAACTCTAAACAGTTTTGTATCATAATAGTTTTTACGGATTCGATTGAATTGAAACTTTTTGTTTATAATAATTCTAGGTTGGGTATTATTTGTCATTTTATTAATTATTGGTTGTTATACAGCATAGTTACTATGGTTATTTAGGTCTGTCATGATGGACAGTTGATGCTAGGTGTATTGTTATGTATGTGATTAGAAATATTTCGACATGATAATAATGCGTGTTTTTTTTTTTATTTTCATATTTACTACGAGCTGAAGACTGATGGGTGAATGGTGCCCACATTTCTTGAAGTACAAAAACGTGTATCTTATTCTTTTTTTTTACTTAGTAGATTGTTTGATGTAGTTAGCGTAGGACTCCTACAGGCCTCGTTCACTGACGTAGCCAATTACGCTAACAGAGTATAATCTCTGCGTAAGCTGTCGATGACACGCATGGTTTATTAAGTGATCAAAGTTTGTTTCGAGTTTAGTCTTTTCTCATTTAATTGTAAACCTCGTATAGGAAGAAATATAGGTCACCAAGAATGGAAGATATGGATTTGACCATATCATTTTGTTTAGCGGGATGCACTCTAACCTTTTCGAGAGGGTTTTGGTAGAGTGGGGTTTGGACATGATGGCATGAGCGTATTTGTTGTTCGTTAATTCTTTTAGTTGATTACCCCATGCGTCATGGATTAAACCATCTCTACAGAGACGTCCTCATTGCAATTTCCCTCTTTAGAGTAGGGACTTACTATAGGTTTAGGTAGTTGTTAGGTTAGTTAGTCAATTACTTCGTAAACTAGTATTGGTTTCCAGAACGTTCAGAACATGAATAAAAGCTACTAGTCCCTTTTATTCATGAAGGGGGCGTAGCTGATGTAGAGACTTGCCCAGCAGAGAGGCTTTATGTAATGAAGCCATAACTATTTAATCTATGGTTAGAATCTTCTGGAAATATATTTAAATAATATAGAAGGATAGTTTTTATACTATGACATGTGATGTCAGAGTTAGTCCGGCTCAGCTCTAAGCTGCGGGCTACCTAAAGTTTTTCCTCTCGTTAATCTGAGTAATATAATCTTCTACAAGTTATTCGTACCTTTCATTTAACGTAGCTTAGTTCTACAGTAATTCGTACAAGGTACAAGTGTAGCATAAGTGTTACAGTACTCCTCCGACATTACATTAGGCCATCTCACACAATTTAGTTGATGGGAGTATCAATATTTAAAAATATTTATCACCCCACTAGCACAGAATAGTTAATAGTACTACCACTAAAAAGGTAGGCACATTTGCGTCACAGAGCTTAGACCACAACTTGGCATAAAACACCATGTCAAATGCCTTTGACATGTCTAAAGAAACGGGCAATAATGGGAGTTAGGTTGCCTGTATAGTAATTATCAGTCTTCTATTAGTTTTTTTAGTTTCATAGTTACCTATAGGTTTTCCTAAATACAATTAGTAATTATTCAAATAAACATAACACTTTTTGGTCCATCTTTAGACACATATGTTTAAAAGGAGAACCTGAATGTCTGACGTATCAGCGCACAGCCGAAACTACTGGAACTGAACTGAACTGGGAACGTGAAATATTGCACGCCAGTAAACGGAAAAAAAAGCACACGGCTTCCTTTTATGATGGTAGCACTTTGAAAGATTTTCCTGAAAGTTCAACGCCTGAGTCCCCTCGTCTTTCTAGCAAAATTATTAACTTTTAATCAAAAATATTTACGTTGTCTGTAGCGTGTCTTCTCTTAATTTAAAAAGTCTGAAAAAAAAACTTTTAAAGCTAAAAATACCCACGACACAAAAAAAGCTTTAGTAAGTCATAAAATAAAATGTGTTTGTGGCCAACAAGTGCCTCGTATTACATTTTTATTCTTAATTAATTTGGCTTATTGGCTCTAAAATATTAAATAATATTCCAACAGCATTTTACTTGCTGATTCTGAAGTCGTGTTGACATGGTTGAATAACCATGTCAACACGACTTCAGAATCAGCAAGTAAAATTTTCCATCTGCAAGGATTTAATCGAATGATTAAATCCTTGCAGATGGAAAATTTTATTGGTAAGTAAGAGAGTAGCAAAAATATATTCCAATTTCGAATAAAACCGTTATTGTTTTTGATACTCATCACATTTTAATCTTTCTTGTGAGAGCTATTAAATTCAATTCGTACAGTTCTCAGTATCAGAACTGTAACAGGTGACCCTGACGTCGGTGTGCGGTTGCACCTAGTTCTAGCGGCTATGGTGAAGGCTAAACCTAGTTCTAAGCGAAGATAAGTAGGATACATTTAAGTTTAACCGCATGTGGCCGGCTGCACCTAGTTGTAGCCGGCTAAAATTAGATGTAGCCGAACTTCGGCTATTAGCCTTAACATATTTAAAAAAATGCATCTGATTAACTTGCAATAGAAATCGGAAATTATTCAATCCTTCAAAATAACTTAGAGCATTACTCGCTCCAATGCGCGCTAAGCAATTCTAGACCCGTGGACTAGCCCCGCTTTAATGTCCATCTTGTTAGCATGGGCCCTAACAGACAGGACGCACTGATCAAAGACTATCATCGTCAGTCTCTGCGGTAATGGCATAAGCAGCGAGAAGACTCCACAAAACTTACCCAATACTGCCCACTCCAACTGCATCCTCCTGTCGGCTTCCTTCTCGAAGTTATTTCGGCCAAAATGGATCGTTTGTCCGAGGTAAACGTATTCCTGGACCATTTTAAGCAATATACCCTCAACGGTAATCGGCCTCGGCACGAGGTGATGGTTGAATATAAACTTCGTCTTGTCTTAGTTCATGCGGAGGCCAGTGGACCTCGGCATAAACTGAGCTGACTGAACTAATGAGTGCAACATTTCGCTCACTTCTTCCAGAGACTGCCATAACGTCAATGTCGTCGGCAAACCTAAGATATGTGGTGTACAGTAGGTACTCGCCGTTAGTGCTCCGCCAAGTCTAGTCCAATATTTTGAAAACAGCGCATTGTTGAACAGTTTCGGGGATATAACATCCCCTTGTCTCAACCCTCTGGGGGCTTGCTTTTCGTCTTTTGGTTCTGTAATGGACGATCATTGTAGCGGCGTTGTAAAGACATTGCAGCATTTTGAAATATATCACCAATCTCTGATTATAAATAAATAAACCTTTTTTTCAGACTAAAGTTCATAGTTGTGTTAGTATTTTGGTATAACAACAATATTACCTAGATAAATAGGTTAGTATTGTTTGTGGTCATAATTACTCAATTCATTTTTATTTCAGATCTAAGACTGTCGCCACCCGGTGACTCTGGAAGGGGCAGTACGGTCTGTCAGCAATCATTTTTTAAATGCTGTGGCCGCTTTCTTCCGCATGATCGCGTGAAAACCATCTATGCGAGCCTCCGCGAACATCCCCGACACGCTACAGCGCCAAGTCAGTCCCAACCACAACAGGTCCCAACAGCATCCTGAATGCATTATTAAATTGTACACGCAGAGCATTGTAGACTCGGCGCGTACATGACACCCACCTCGTGTAAAACGATTTACAGAACGCCTTAAAACAACTTTATACAAAAAAGAAAAACCGCCATCAAAAACTAAAAAAGTGATAAATAACTTTAGCACAGAACACGGAAGTCGGTGGCAATACAAAACAACAAACAGAACAAAGCCACCGAAACTAAAGTCATGTGTGTTCTGTGCTAAAGTTATTTATCAATTTTTAGTTTTTGAAGGCGGTTCTCTTTTTTTTGTAAAACGTTTTTATTTTCCGCTTTGTATTTACGACGGATTTCAATGGCCGTCAATGTGGCAGTCGACATGTGTACTGCCACATTGACGGAACATGTGTGAATAACATAAGCTATGCGGACGATATGGTGCTGCTCAGTCCATCGAAAGGCGGGTTGAAGGAGTTGCTATCGACCTGCGAGGCCTATGCGGAAGAGCATGGCTTAATATACAACTCGAAGAAGAGTGCAGAGCTTCTCGTATTTGAAGCGGCTAAGCAGTTTATGCCGAGGTCCACTGGCCTCCGCATGAACTAAGACGTGGAGATGGTTGAATATAAACTTCGTCTTATATTCAACCATCACCTCGTGCCGAGGCCGATTACCGTTGAGGGTATATTGCTTAAAATGGTCCAGGAATACGTTTAGCTTGGACAAACGATCCATTTTGGCCGAAATAACTTCGAGAAGGAAGCCGACAGGAGGATGCAGTTGGAGTGGGCAGTATTGGGTAAGTTGTTGTTGTGGAGTCTTCTCGCTGCTTATACCATTACCGCAGAGACTGACGATGATAGTCTTTGATCAGTGCGTCCTGTCTGTTAGGGCCCATGCTAACAAGATGGACATTAAAGCGGGGCTAGTCCACGGGTCTAGAATTGCTTAGCGCGCATTGGAGCGAGTAATGCTCTAAGTTATTTTGAATGATTGAATAATTTCCGATTTCTATTGCAAGTTAATCAGATGCATTTTTTTAAATATGTTAAGGCTAATAGCCGAAGTTCGGCTACATCTAGTTTTAGCCGGCTACAACTAGGTGCAGCCGGCCACATGCGGTTAAACTTAAATGTATCCTACTTATCTTCATTTAGAACTAGGTTTAGCCTTCACCATAGCCGCTAGAACTAGGTGCAACCGCACACCGACGTCAGGGTCACCTGTTACAGTTCTGATAGTTTAGGAAATAAAAGGCTATGTAGAACTGTACGAATTGAATTTAATAGCTCTCACAAGAAAGATTAAAATGTGATGAGTATCAAAAACAAGTAAGTATTAAAATAAGGACTGACCTAAACGCACTAGAATTAGGCAGAGATTTCCAGGGAGGATTATGAACCACAGCCTGGCCGGCAAACTGGATCGGCCGAAGAGAAGACTGGCGCGGTCGGCTCTGGGACGGAGGTCCTCCAGGCGGTCAGTAGGGCCCTCCCTGGGCAGCAGGAGGCACGCGACAGCTCGACTTAACCCGCTTAACCGACTCTTGGTTGTAGACTGGTAGACTTGCAGTAAGTAGACTGGTAGACTTCAGCAACGTAAGCGTATGGGTAATCAGCGTGTTACCCAAGCGACAGCGAGATCTAGACTGACCCTTTGACAGGTTTTGTTTTCTGACCGTTCTTCCGAAATTCGTAAAAAATCCAATTATGAATCCTCTTTCTAGAACGGTCATCGGTTTTCCAAAGCGAGGTATTATAGTACCGGCCAGACTCAATAATTGCAGAATGCCAATTATTTTTTATATATTATTAGTGCGAATTAGATCTAAAGGAACACGCGATAAATCAGCGGGTGTTCAGCCGTTTAATATATAACACAAACAAACATGCTTACAAAATCAACAGCATAGAGGATTTACGTTAGTTAGCCGTAAATTTTTAGAAGTAATGTTGACGGTCGTCAAGTTTGATGACTGTCATGGACAAACATGTCAAAGCAAAACATTATTTATTTTTCAGATATAACTATAAATATTTAACAGGAATAAACGATGATATGAAAATATTATCTAATGAAATACAGACAGAACCAGCATATAAAACTGTAAGTACATAATACACATTCTATTCATAAGATTCCAAGAATCTACAAAAACAAATATTATAAAATGTAAACATAACGTGCGATGAATGATTTCATGCTTATAAAAAGTAAATATAGTTATCGGATTAAACCGAAATACTATACACCCCGAGGTTTAGTTTGGTTAGGTTCCTTCAAAATCCTGCAGACAGAAGACAGACCGAGCACGCAGACTACACCTAATAATAATAATAATAATAAAAACTGGCAACTCTGAATGTCACCATACGTCGTCTCCCTAATTTTATTGATTTATTTTAACAATTTTTACAGTTATTGGACATTTCGTATAAATTTTGCTACACAATATAAAATTCCATCCAGTTAATCGAATTATTAAACCATATTGCAACCTCTTCCAAAACAATTTATATTTTTATGCAGTGAAATACAATTGACATATATGTCATTGCAAAACCGAAAATAACGTCGATTAAGTACATAATACATGATAAAATGAAGAATAATTATAATAATAATATAATATATGAATAAAATGAAGAAAAATGAAGAATGATTATAAACACGATTTACAAAAAACGGACAAAAAAACGATGACAAGATGATATTGAGATCAGCACGCCGAGCACGCCCAACTTCTCCGGACCTGTCGCTCAGCTCCGCCTCGCCGCCGCCGGAACCCAGCCCCAACGTAAGTGCTGTGACACCGGCCTCGGCAGTTGCGTCGAGCTCGAGCGACGAGTACTTCTCTCCGCCGACGACGCCACCACCTGTGCGTCGGCGGGGACGACGCCGGCCGCCGGACAGCTTGGGGCCTCGAGACCCACCGGTCTCTGATAGGGTCCCCGCTCTCGGTGGAAGTGTGCAGCGCATGAGATGGACGCAGTCTATTAATGAAAGTGTCATGCGCTCATACTTTGGGGCTACAGAGGGGGGAAGTAACTTGACTGCGTACCGTGGTCGGATGCTCTCTCTGTTTCAGGTGCTTGAGCCAGCTGTCAACGTATCGGCGCAGCGATTGTCGGATCAGGTGCGGGCCATCCAGCGTAATCATATGCTGGACGACGCAGTACTTGATCGACTACGCCTTGAATCACGGAGTAGCCACGTCACGTCTGCTTTGCCACTGGTTGCGGTCGCGGTACAATCCCAAGATTTACCCAGTGCTTCACCGCGACCTGACGACGGTGGTGAAGAGGATAATGGTGAGGCTATATCCGTGAGTTCCCAGTGCAATATTCAATTGAGGAGTGCTTTGGAGGATGCGTTCCGAGAGTGTCGCTCTACACCGCCTGAATTAAGACCACGATTACCCCGTTTGCCCATGCACAAGAAAAACCGGGCGCTGGTGTGTGCTTTAGATTCGCAGCTGTCAAACTGTTTTGACAACAGCGAAGACCTCGCCGATACCCACTCGATCTTGTACTGCGCGGCTGTAGCGGCATGTCGTGTAGCTCATGTCAAATTTCCCAACTGTGACAGAGCTGCACGACCAAAGCCAGCTGTACCAGCATGGCAGTGCAGGATTGAGCGTCGTATTGGTGAGGCTAGAGCACTCATCGGCAAACTAATCTGCTTCAGGGAGGGCAATACTCGCCCTAGACTGATGCGCTTTGTGAGGCGGGCATTCTCGGGGACTGATATTAGTCCTCGAGATTATTTATCCTGCATCACAGAGCGTATCGACTTCCTGAAGCAGAAGATCTGTGCATGGGCAAACCGTATTCGACGGTACAAGCGGCGGGTGGAGCGGTACACTCAGAATCGCATATTCCAGAGTGATGAGAGGTGGGTGTACAGGACTTGGGAACGACCGGACCAAGGTGTGGCTGATGCGCGCCTGCCGGATGATGATGCCATGTGTTCATTTTGGCGCAGCATCTGGTCAGTGCCTGTCAGTCACACTGAGGGCGATTGGACTCGCGAGGTTGAGCGAGCGTGTGATCCAATACAAGAAATGGGGGCAATTACCATCAGCCCCCACGATGTAGCTCGTGCAGTCCGTCCGTTACCTAACTGGAAATCTCCAGGGCCGGACGGGCTGCACAACTTTTGGATAAAATGGTTTAGAAGATCGCACACTCGCTTGGCGTCTCAGTTCCAGTCAGCCTTAGAGTCAGGATCGTTGCCCCAATTCTTAACAACTGGAATAACCCACCTGCTCCATAAATCCGGTGGTACTACGGAACCCAAAAATTATAGACCGATTACTTGTCTACCAACGGTCTATAAAGTTCTTACATCCATTTTGAGAGTGAAAATTAACGAACATATTGACAAAAATTCTATCATGTCTGCCTCTCAGAATGGATGTAGGAACGGGTCTCGTGGTACTAAGGAGCTCCTCCTCATTGATATGGCCATTAACCAGCAGGTTCGTCGTTCCCGAAGGGATCTGTCGACATGCTGGATAGACTATAAGAAGGCCTATTATTCTGTGCCACATACATGGCTCATGAGGGTGTTAGAGTTGTATAAAATTGATACAACTCTGCGCACCTTCTTGATGTCATGTATGGGGCAATGGAAGACGGTCCTTCGCTATCCAGGATGTCGGCAGATCCGGGAGAATAGCGAACCGATAAGGATCGAGCGAGGTATATTTCAGGGCGATAGTCTGAGTCCACTGTGGTTTTGTTTAGCCTTGAACCCTCTAAGCGCGTTGCTGGAGGGTTCAGGTCTGGGCTATCGGCTGAGAAGAGGAGGTCAGGTTATATCTCACCTCCTTTACATGGATGATCTGAAACTCTTTGCCCCCAACAATTTGCGACTGATGGAGCTACTGAAAGTAACAGAAACGTTCAGTAGCGCCATCAGGATGGAATTTGGTGTGGACAAATGTGCAATCATGCATGTGAAACGAGGGGAGATTGTGGAATCCGTGGGCACACAACTCTCGGATTCCATGCACCTTAGATCCCTCTCTTCAGCCGAAACCTACAAATACTTGGGTATGTCGGAAGCGTTAGGCATCAATGCTACCGACATGAAACAATCGCTGAAGGAGCGCTTCTTTGGCCGCCTGAATAAAGTGTTGAATAGTCTTTTATCAGGCGGAAACAAGGTGCGCGCCTTCAACGGATGGGTCATGCCGGTTTTGATGTACTCTTTCGGCATACTCAAGTGGACTCAGACGGAACTTGACGCCCTGGATAGGAGGGTCCGTACATTGCTGACCGCAAATCGGATGCATCACCCACGGTCATCGGTAATGAGACTGTATATCCCACGGAAGTGCGGAGGTCGAGGCTTTCTTAATGCTAAGTCCCTGCACAACCGTGAGGTATGCAGTCTCAGGGAGTACTTCTTTAAAGCCGACGTGGGGATGCATCGAGATGTGGTCTCAGTGGACAAGGGCCTCACCCCGCTCTCCTTAGCGAACGAGAACTGGCGCAAACCTGTAGTACTAGATACTAATGACCGTAAGAAGGTATGGCAGAGCAAGGAGCTTCACGGGCGCTTCTACCGGGCTCTATATGGGCCTGATGTAGACTTCTTGGCGTCCGTATCCTGGCTGCGATTCGGTGACCTCTTTGGGGAAACCGAAGGTTTTGTCTGTGCGATTATGGACGAAGTTATGATGACGAACAACTACCGGAAGTATATTGTGAAGGACGGCACGGTTGACATTTGTCGGGCATGCCACCGACCGGGAGAATCAATCCGACACATTATCTCTGGGTGCTCTCGTCTGGCTAACGGAGACTACTTGCATAGACACAACCTTGTAGCTAGGATTATCCACCAGCAACTTGCTCTAAAATACAGGCTTGTGGAATCGGAAGTACCGTACTACAGATATGTGCCCGACCCAGTTCTCGAAAATGGCATCATCACATTGTATTGGGATCGATCTATCATCACTGACAGGACTATTGTTGCCAATAAGCCTGACATAGTGGTGATAGATCGATTAGAGCGTCGCGCAATGATTGTTGATATAGCGGTTCCGCATGACGAGAACCTCGTGAAAACCGAGAAAGATAAACAAATTAAGTATCTTGACTTGGCTCGCGAGGTTGTCGACATGTGGGATGTGAATACAGCAGTCATTGTGCCGATAGTCGTTACGGCCAATGGACTCATTTCCAAGAGCCTCGACCAACACCTAAGGAGGCTCTCGTTGGGCAGCTGGATCAAGGGCTTGATACAGAAAGCGGTACTCCTGGACACGGCGCGTATTGTTAGGAGATTCCTCTCTCAGGAGCCCTGACCACCGGTAGCTTGGACCCTATTCCCGATACCGGTGGGCTACTATTTTTTTTATATTTTTAAATGTTTTTATGTTTTTTTTACTAATATTTAAAAATATAATACAATATGTAAATAAAATAAATAAATGAGAATAATAATAATAATAATATGTGGGGACATTTTCACACACGGCCATCTGACCCCAAACTAGGGAGACCCTGTACTATGGGTGTCAGACAGCTGATATACATACACAAATACATTTTTTTTGTAAATACATACATATATAGATAAACAACACCCAGACATAAGGCAAACACAAGTGCTCATCACACAAATGTTTACCCTGGGCGGGAATCGAACCCGCAACACGCTGCGCAGCAGTCGATCGCTCAGCCACTGAGCCAACCGTGTCGACCTAAGTTTAACCAACTACTACCGGCTACACATAGTTCTAGCTTCGAGTCTTAGCCGTAACATATACATTCTTTTCACTTTTATTTACCAAATGAATTGACAAAAAATATAAACAAAAAATACAACTATTACCTACATATTATTATTACCTATACCTATTAATCTTTCAAGTGATTTTGGCCCATTTATTCATGACTGGTAATAATAATTTCTAAAGGTTTTATTTGACGTGAAGCAGCATTTGATCTGTGGAATTATTGTCTGATTTAACATATGACCACTGGTTTTGTTCGAAATTTGAATATATTTTTGCTACTCTCTTACTTACCAATAAAGTTTTCCATCTGCAAGGATTTTATCATTCAACCATGTCAACACGACTTCAGAATCAGTCCACGCATGCCAATGCTGTTGGAATATTATTTAATATTTTAGAGCCAATAAGCCAAATTATCTATACATACATCTTTGATGACATTATATTTAATCAAAGACATATACATATAATAAAACAGTGAAAAAACTCAGTCTGTACATTGAATATATTAAAAAAATAATAATTGAGGGGGGTTTAGAAACAGTAATAGAGCACGAATCCAAAAAAAAAATTCTGTCTGTTTGTCTGTTTGTTTGTACACGCATATCTTCGGAACTGCTAGACGGATTTGAATGATTTTTTGGTTGTTGTATAGGTATTAAGCCTGGGCAACATATAGGCTATAATTTATATATATATAGGAAACTTGAACACCTGATGCAGAACAGCAACAGACCAGCTAAACTATAAGAGATACAAAAATGGTACCTTAACAAAAATTGTTCCACGTGATGAGCATTTTCTGCTGAGCGAATAAATTTGAAGATCTGGAACACCTGATTTGGAACTCTAAGAGCCCAGCTACACCATAACACATATATTAATGACGTCTTAGCAAAACTTGTTCGGTCTGATGGGCATTTCCTGTTGACTTATAAAAATCGAAGATCAGAAACATCTGACGTGGAAATCAAAGCTGTAATTTTTAAAATTTTACTGTAAAGTTATCACTAATTTCACTGTATTAAAATAAGCTGGGAGTACCTCCACGCGGTGAAGGCGGTAACAGTTTAGGACTGATTTTTGATGACGATGGTATATCATTGAAAATTTGACCCTACTGGCCAAAACTCCCATTTATTTTTTTATTTTATCGAATAAATATGCCTTTGGGAAATTAACGAATTAACGAAGTTAACACGGTACACGTTACACAGTGTCACTTCGTGACACGGTAGCCTACCCGGTAACGCAGGGGAGCAGTCACTTAGATTTTAATTGATCAGGTATCTTCACAATAAAACTATAACCATGCCTAGAATGAGGTCAAATCTTTCCCAATGTTCCAAAGGAGCTAAAGATTGAGGATCATAAGTTCCCAAGAATCTACCGAAGAGCGTCAGGAGAGACTTGATGCTGTTCGAGAACATCAGGCTGCAACTTGCTCCGTGGAAATCGCGAAGCACGCCTGCGTTCTCAGCGTATTAGCGTTATCTACATCCAGGTCTCTAGAGACCCGTAAAGAATATGATGCGCGACTGACCGCTGATCGTGAACGTGCATGCATTGTCTCGCGAGTCGGAGACATTCACGGATAGGGAATTGCTCTTTAGTTCCAAGCGTATCTACGCATCTGCTTCTAGGTCTCTAGAGACAAGTGCGGAACGTGATGCCCGACTGTCCGCTGATCGTGAGCGACATGCATTGTCTCGCGAATCGGAAACGTTTACTGTTACAGAATCACGCTTGAGTTCTCAGCGTATTCGCACATCTACTAACAGGTCTTTTGAAACGAGTGATGAACGTGATGCGCGACTAACTGCTGATCGAGATTATCATACATTGTCCCGAACACGCACACAACAAAATATTCATATTCAGTTCGAAAGTTAGAGAGAAAGAATTGCTGGAGTACGGCATGAAGAGACAGAAGAAGAGTGCAACGAACGTTTGAATTCTGATCGACTTCGACATTCTCTGAACAGAATGTCGATGTCATCTGAAGAATCGGATGTGTCTCAAGATATAGCCGTAGGGCATGGCGACCTTCCTTGGGTTGATAAGGAACTGAGCGCATTTACGTATACTCCTATGATTGACTACGCCACATATTCCGCCATCGGAGGTATGATTCAAAATTGTACTTTTTGAACGTCTCGAATCGTCTCGCGCTTCCCGTTGTTTGCCCGTCCCCGGGCTCTTAGAATTCGACATCAGATGTTTCAGATCTTCGAATTTGCCGACCCCGTTGTCGCTGGCATAAGCAACAGGATCCGCGTACGAAGTCGCGGGCAGAAGCTAGTTTAAGAATAAAAATGTAATCAAGCGATGAAGGAAGGGGATCACAAGGCACTTGTTGGCCACAAACACATTTTATTTTATAACTTACTAAAGTTTTTTTTGTGTCGTGGGTATTTTTAGCTTTAGAAGTATTTTTTCAAACTTTGACTTAAATAAACAAAAATTAAGAGAAGACACGCTACAGACAACGTAAATATTTTTGATTAAAAGTTAATAATTTTGCTAGAAAGACGAGGGGACTCAGGGGTTGAACTTTCAAGAAAATCTTTCAAAGTGCTACCATCATAAAAGGAAGCCGTGTGCTTTTATTTCCGTTCACTGGTGTGCAATATTTCACGTTCCCAGTTCCAGTAGTTTCGGCTGTGCGCTGATACGTCAGACATTCAGGTTCTCCTTTTAAATATATGTATCTAAAGATGGACCAAAAAGTGTTATGTTTATTTAAATAATAACTAATTGTATTTAGGAAAACCTATAGGTAACTATGAAACTAAAAAAACGAATATAAGACTGATAATTACTACTTATACAGGCAACCTAACTCCCATTATTGCCCGTTTCTTTAGACATGTCAAAGGCATTTGACATGGTGTTTTCTGACAAGTTGTGCTATAAGCTCTGTGACGCAAACGTACCTTTTTAGTGGTAGTACTATTAATTATCCTGTGCTAGTGGGGTGATAAATATTTTTAAACATTGATACTCCCATCAACTAAATTGTGTGAGATGGCCTAATGTAATGTCGGAGGAGTACCTACGTTATGGAATGTGGAGTTAGGCAGGGTGGGTTAACCTCGTACCCTGTTTAATTTATACATAAACTAGCTGCCCCGACAGACGTCCTGTCAATCTATTTTTTAATTTTCTTACCGTATAAACCTTCCCTGGACTCCATGAATATTTCAAGACCAAAATTTACGAAATCGGTTCAGCCGTTCCCAAATTTTAGCGAGACTAACGAACAACGATTAATTTTTAGGGTTCCGACCTCAAAAGGAAAAAACGGAACCCTTATAGGATTACTTTGTTGTCCGTCTGTCTGTCTGTCTGTCAAGACCCTTTATCTCGGGAACGCGTAGAGGTTTCGAGTTGAAATTAAAACCATATACTTAGGTCTACGGTCCCTTAAAGCTGTGAAAAACAAACTTCTAAGTTAACGTAAAAAAAAGATACGGCCGTTTATGTCGCAAAAAACGTACATTTCGACGCTCTCAAAGGAATCATAATTTATAGGGTACTTTCCGTTAACCTAGAAATATGAAATTTGGCTAGTAATATCGCCTTATACTATATATACAGCAAAAAGTCTGAAAACTAAACATTTGTAATTAAATCATAAAAAATATATTCTTTATTTCTTTATATTTATTCTTTATAAGATAACCAACATTCACAGGGACCAAATCGCGGACAACTCGTTATAAAGTTTTTGTCCGCGATTTGGTCCCTGTGAATGTTGGTTATCTTGGATGCAGACGAAGTCCCGAATTGGTTGACTGGTAGAGAATGCCTAAGGCATTAAATCCGCCTTTGTACGTTTGTGCATGAAGTATAAATAAATAAATAAATTAAAAAGTACCCTATGTGCTGGAAAGCACATAGGGTACTTTTTCACAGGGTTCAAGCTATATTCATAAAAAAAAAACATCAAAATCGGTCGGTCAGTCGTTTCATCGTGGAAGCGTAACAAACAGAGTTACTTTCTCATTTATAATATTAGTATGGATATGTATCTACAAATTTGTACGGAACCCTCGGTGAGCGAGTTCGACTCGGACTTGTCCGGTTGTTTTTATTATATAGATGACCTCATTGTCGAGCTCAGTTTACATGCTGGCTGCTACATAGATGGGGTTGCTTTTAATAACATTAGCTACGCTGATGACATGGCGCTGCTGAGCCCGTCAATGGTTGGTCTTAGGAGACTAGACTCTGTGAGTGTTACGCTGAGGGACACGGTTTGAGATACAATTCGGTCAAGAGTGAGTTGATGGAGGTGGCTAACAAGGTCACTGAGAGCTACCCAGCTGTCTTTTTGAGTGGTTGAGTCTTGAACCGTGTTCGTTAGTTTAAATAACTAGGGCATATTGTTACGAAGGATTTAAAGGACAATCTAGATGTGAACCGGGAGCGAATAGCATTGGTGCCTGGCGGTGAGGTATAATATGTTGATCCGGAGGTTCTCACGCTGCACAGGTTCAGTTAAAATAACACTCTTTAAAGCATACTGTCAAGTATTTTACACGTATAGCCTAAGGACTAGCTTAACTCAAAAAGCCGTTAATGCTCTTCGAGTCCAGCACATTAATGTATGCTGTTGGGGTTGCCACGCTTCTATAGTGCCTCAGGGATGTTCGTGGACACCCGGACTGACAGCTTCGCTGCAATCAGGCGCAAGCGAGCAGCGTTCATGTTGCGCAGGGTGCGTGCCAGTACCAACAGTCTCCTGAGTGTAATTGCCAACAAACTGGATTGTCGTTTAATCTGGTACCTAAGTCAGCTATATGCTCCTGTGTATAGGTATGTTCATAATTTTATTCCGAAATAAAGATTAAATATCCAAAAAAAAATCCTCCACATCGCCGTCAACTGGGAATGTGCCCAAGAGACTAGCAGCATTGCCACGTTGAATGGCATGGCATTTCTAATTTTGTAAAAAAACAACATTCTAATTATTTTACTTTTAAATTTGAATTATGGCAATTATCCTGTTTTTATTGTTTGTTATTAAATCGTGGCCCCAATACATTCCATCATTGTTCATAGTTGTCATTGGTAATACCGATGTGCCTGAACAAAAGTTCAGCCTCTCCAGTCAAATATCTTTAGATAATGCAATATCTGAACGTTATTAATGCCATTGTTTATTGTGTATCAAAGACACAAACAGATAACACCTTTAATTCGTTTTGGGAACCCAAAACCTCGTGCATTAGAGGCGGGCGTCTGAACCACTGGGCCACCACGACTTTGCACTTTTTTTTCTCCGGTATGGCATCTCCCTAGCCAATCTTGGGGATTCTGGAAATTCTTGTGGTGCCTTAAAGAGAAAAAAAAAACACTTATTTATCATAATTATTATTATACTTAATTATATTGTATGAAATGTGGAAATTTCGATTTCCCATACAAATCACCCGCTACTGAGGTAGATATTTTCATATTTTTAAACAAGGCCTTTGTTTCAAAAATAATAAAAATCTATTGTCTTTGATTGATTTTACTTCAATGTTGTCTAAGTTTCATCCCATCAGTTTATGAATGGCTGACCATCACTTCATACCGGAGATCCCTCCGTAATTCGGAAAGCACATAAAGCAGTTAGTCCCGACTGTCATTCGTAGATCTTTGACGGTCGTTACGGGTAGTCAAAATCGCAAAAAAGACTGGCAACCAGTCTTACCAAACGGTATCGTGTTGGTTGCCCAGTAACTAGGTTGTGGAGGTCAGATGGGCAATCGCTTCATATAAAACACGGGTATTCAGGTGCATCCGGTTAGACTGGAAGCCGACCCCAATGTACCTAGTTAGGTAAAGCTTAGGAGGAGATTGACTAAGTTTTATACAAACTTTCATCTCCAATTAAACACCCAAATTTAATACGCCAGTGTATTTTTTTTTAGCGCAAGTGGGCTTCAGTTGCAGTTAGCACGAGGATAAAATACAGAATGTCACACATAATGAAGGTAGGTAGGCCTTTGCCCTGGGAGCGGTGAATGCTCATGCGAATTGACTCCACATTTATTGTGCGAACTGCCAGACTGTGGAATTCACTGCCCGCCTCTCTATTCCCCGATACATATAATCTGGGTATCTTCAAGGCACGAGTGAACCGGTTTATTCTAGGCAAGCGTGCTCCACCTTAGGCCGCATCATCACTTAAGATCAGGTGAGTTGCGGTCAAACGCAAGCCTATAACAATATAAAAAAAAAAAAAAAAAAAAGAATTCCGCACTCCCGGTCATAGCCAGAGATGGAAGACAGCGGTGGTTTTAGCCGGTAAGAGTCCGGCATGCACCTCCGTCCACGTCCTCCACGATGGTGGAAGTCCATGAGGATTCCCAACACGCAAAAAAGGGGGTATGTTTGCAGTGGGCTGTCCCACGGGGTAAATATATAATTTACGGGCTAAATATCTAATAAATACATAGTGGTAGAATTTCCAAAAATCCTTTTTAGTTACGTTACAGAAGGAACCTATTGTACAAATTTCATGTGTTTTCTCCAGTAGTTTTCTATACGCTTTGCGTTAATTAATCAATTTATTTCGAATTAGTCATGGGGATGCAAGCGCTAATGAGTATAAGAACTTTTACTATTATACGTCTCGGAAATAGTAACAAAAAATTTAATTCATAATATTAATTAATATTTATTATAATTACATTTTTGTAGTGTAAAAATTTATAAATAAATGTAAATTATCTTAATTTTCTTAATAAATTCTAGACGTTGCTTTGAAACGACCTAACATGTTAACAAAATTTCGTGAAATGGTACTACATCTACCCTGCCCGACGTCCGTAATGTGTGATACACCTGTTTTGTATTGCTTTCACCGCTCATTGAAACAATTCTTGGAAATTTAATAAATTTCTGCGGTCCTGTGCTGGTCGCTATAACGTTCTTTGACATTCTTATTACGATTGACATTATAAGATATTATCAGCTCCCATTTAACTTAAGAGATATCGTCATTTTTAAAACCGGGGCGTAATCGGGGCTTGACCGCCCCGAAGTACTGTCAAAGAGATGTCATATTTTTCAAAATGGGCGGACACCGGAGCGTATATTGGTAAATACTAAAGAAGGTCAGATTCTGATGGCAGTTAGGGCAACGAGCAAGGCATTGTAGATGTACTTAAGTCATATCATACACTCTCCTTACCTACGTAAGATACGTTTTAGTCCCAGGTATGGCGCTTCCCATTATCACAACTTTTAGCAGTCCCGCTTATAGGTCCCCGAGTAGTCCACTCATCGTAGTAAGTTCACCTCGGAATTTGAGATACCCAGCTATTAACTCGTATAAACTTGTATTTTGACTTCCTAAAAGTTGTCTCAAAACTTACACGCGATTATTAAAACCTAAGGTCAAAGTCTCAAAAATCGTTTTTTTGCACAGTTTTTGCAAATATCTCGTTTTCTACGCGTTTTACGCTATTTGTATTTCTTATTAATATTCCTTACGACTTTTGTTTCAAATTTTTTTATACGTTGTATCGTTTTCGAGGTAGAGGACGGAGAGCGCGAGGTTAGAGCATCATTTTAGGTCAACTGGTAGTCCCGGTTATAAAGTCATATAAAGTTTTTAATCATTGATCAATGAAAAATCGGGCAATTGACAGACCTGAATACCGCTAGACTAGTCTATTTTAGTTACTTTCATAGTATCATGTCTTACGGTATTTTGCTTTGGGGACGGGCTGCAGATATAGATTCTATCTTTATATTGCAAAAGAGGGCAGTCAGAGCCATCTCTATAATCTCAGCAGACGCGAGTCTCTAAGAGAATTGTTAAACAGAACATCATGACGGTACCTTGTCAATATAATAATATGTACGAAAACATCATGCATTGTTCGGAAAAATCTTCAATCTGTTTAATAAAATAAGTGACAGACATAACTTTAGATTTATTTATGAATTATTATACTAGAAATAGGAACAAATTATATCAACCAAGTTTCAGATTGTCAAAAGTACATAGGTACTTCTTTTATAGGGAATTGTGTAAAATGTTATAATAAAATTCAGTTCGATATTTTGCAAGTAAATGAAAAGCAATTTAAAGCATGCATTAAACGCACTCTATGCAGGAAAGCATATTATAAGTTGGAAGATTATATCAATCATAAAAATGCTTGGCATATGCTGGTCCTGCTCCACAGCCACTTTAGGGAATTTCTTATTTACAAGAAAATGATGTTTCTCACCCTTTGTTATTGACATAAATAACGTGTACCGTTATTATTATTTACTTTATTACACTTTATCGTCAATGACATACATACATTAGAAACTTTAGGTTCGTATAAATTAATACCACTATTTCAATTTTGTAAAACAATGTGAGAACTATGGAGCCATTTATTTATTATATGTGTTTGACATAGATTAATGAGCATGGCAGTTGAGAACATTGTCATGCTTGCTCAAATGTCTCGCTGATGGTGGCGTGTGGGTTAGATCATTCGGTTCCCTTCAAAATGGTTGAGTTAAGTGGCGCTGATCTGTGCGTCATGTTCGTGGACGGGCGCTGTCATTTGAGATTGGTCGTCTCTTAACTGCCATGTCTTTTATATTAATTTATTTTTAGTAAGAATGTTTTGGATTTCTGTTCACTTACATTGTTTTCACATATAGAAGCAACTAGAATAATGTAACTAGGATTTTGTAAAAGCTTGATTGAAAACAGTATCCGTGGAGTTTCTTGCTCGTTCTTCTCCATAGAGACTTACCCTTCGTTTTGGAACGAATGAACTTCAACTTTCTAACTAACTAACTGACTCTTTGACAATTCAAAAGTGCCTGCAAGTGGTTTAATTGAAATAAATGCTTTGACTTTGACTTTGATAAATACATAATTATTAATGATTTTCATTTCTTAACTATTACATTATATTTAATATTTTTTTCATCCCCCCATCTCGGAAAGAGTATTTTTGCTCTTCGATATCTGAGTGCAAAAGCCGCTTTTATCCGTTAGAGGATAAAGTAAATTGAATATAGAACATCGTGAGCCCAAAGATTGTGAAGTCAAAATATCATTAAACCTATTTACTTCTACCTCCATGGTACCAAATTTATCTTACAAGATTTTTTAATTTGTTAAAAACTCAGACTCGGAACCTTCTTGGTGCACTCTATTTTAATTTGCTTTGCGCGCGCCATTTTCTTTTCACGATATTGTTTAAACCTTAGGCACACCTCGGACACTTCATACAAAACTTGCAAAATAATTACCTATTACTACTACAAAACCAAATGACGTCTGTACACGTACAAATGTGTGCGTGAATTTTAGTAGGGTTGAATCAGTTGGATGTCGTGGCGTACAAAATAAAAGTGCAGCGCTTTGCGTCGGGCGAACCGAACGACGACGGAACTACCCGAACGTTTCGAGCATTATTATGAAGTGATCTTGTCCGAGCGGTCAATTATTTATTTCTAATAAATAAAATAAATGATATTTGGTTAGGAATACTCGGATTTGTAATGACATAAAAGTAATATTATAATATTTATTATGTAAAGAGGTTTATTTATTCATCAATAATGGTAAATTAAGGTACCTAATTACAAAATATGGAATTCACGATCGCCCCGTACCATTACGCGGCAACGCAATGGGGCGACGCGACAAAGTTAGTGCGTAGGGTAGGTACTACTTTTCAATTCCAAGAATGAAAAGAACGTGAAAGAAAGGGACATAAGTACATAACAAAGACAATAAAGAGAGAGAGCAATATTAATAGCTGGTAATGTTGGTATGTTATTATTACGGAAGTTTTAATTGTATTATTATAAAACGACGAAAACTTGGAAAATAAATGAATCATCGAGATTAAAACTAATAAATAAAACTTAAAACAAAATAAATCGCAAAATTGTGTGTTTGTGTCAGCAGTACCTACAGCGCTGCAGTTCTTACGATTTTGAGCGCCCTGGCTAAAGAGTCGGCGGTTAGCCCCTGTAAGTGCGGGGTGAGGGTGCGGTATCTGATATAGCGCGGGGAAGGGAGTGTCCCTTCTGTACGTAGTACTATTAAGTATTCTGTGCCTTAGGTTAAAATCAAGAAACTTGAAAACAAGTGAAATACCTAAAATGAGTGGTTCTAGCGACGAGGAAGTTTATTTGATGCCAACAGAATTGACTGAAACTGTTAATAATGCGCAAATAAGCTTTCTCCCTCAACAATCACGCGAGAAGTATTTGAAACAGTACGATATATTTAACACGTAACGACTAGCTAAAGGAGCCAAGACTTTCTCAGAAAACGTTTCGCTGGCATATTTTATTAAATTATCTGAGACCAAGAAATCAAGCACTCTATGGAGTACGTATTCAATGCTAAAAGCAACAATAAAGATGAAAAAAGATATACATATCGACACCTATCCTAAATTAGTGGCATTTGTAAAAAGAGGCTCATCTGGCCATCAACCAAAAAAATCGAAGGTTTTCATCTGAAATTGCATCTGAAATTCGAACGAAGCACCTAATTCCGTATATTTGGCGGCAAAAGTAAGTCAGTTGCACATTCAGTATCTACCTAAGTATATTAATCAACGACTTAACATAATCTAATACGTATTTAGTAGATGTTGATAGGCATAATTATGCACGCGTATCAATTTTATTACTTTATCTACTACAATAGTACTCTTTACGTTACAGGTTGTTCTTATTATTGGTATAAACGGAGCATGTCGAACTAATTAACTAACACCACATAATGTCAAAAACATTGAGAAACATTCAGATTTGTTTATTAATTTATTTATTCACAAGGCAACTACAACAGGTGACAAACACACATATGACAAGGTTTACAAGTATATAGTTTATAAGTATTAGTACTATTGTCCCAAAGCGTAATCGCACAACATGACAAGCAACAACAATAATAATGATGATAACTATAGTAAAAAAGTTTAACTCACAAAAAATAGACAAAGATTAGAGCTACAAGGTATGTGCATCCGCTCTCCTACACACTTCTCCCTAGGCGGCAAATGTGTAGTAGACCAAACACAAAACAAATTACATATTTGATTAATACAAAGTTACGTTTTTTAAAGAAGACAGGTAGGTATTTAAAGCATCATTAAAAAGAAAGAGTACATACATGTCCTCTAAAAGTAGCGGCACGAGGATCGAAGATATCATAGTAGATTGTTATACAAGGAGCTAAAATGACCCATTATATACGAGGTAGTTTTACTCCCGAGCCTTAGCGAGGGAGTAAATAGAAACCGAGTTTTAATGGGTTTTAGCGCCGTATGTTACACTATACTTTTCACTACGATTGCGACAAAAAAAAAAACAATCCAATATAATATGAAATATGTAGTTTATTTTATTAAAAATTAAATGTACAATTTGTACAATTCTGGATATTTAACGAGATGGTTTTTCCCGGTAACTTAATTTCAGTCCTCTGTGAAGATGAACGTTGAGTTGTCTGTGGGGTAAACGTGGGAGATACACGTAGTTCCAGGTTGGAGGGTCCCTCGTTCGGATGTTCTGGATAGAGAATCAGCTCAGTTGACTCATCTCTTGATGTTGATGGTCGTGGGCTAGTTGGGAGAATATTGATGCGTTCTGTGATACGCTGGGTGATATCGAATTTGTTTTGAATGGAGTTCTCGATATAGCCTTTCGCCACTTGATCGGATCTCCATCCACCGTGGCGTTTTAACGTTGTTATATTTGCACCAGAATTCGCCAAGAGAGTGGCGGATGTTCTTCGGAAACAGTGGCCAGTGTACTGTTCCGGATTAGGCAAATTTAGATAAGTGGCGATCTCTTTTGGCATGTTGCTTAATTTATTTTTGCCTATGACTTGCCCTGTGCATTTTCCGTTTTGATAGTTGAGAAAAAATCTCGGCGTGCCCACTCCACTTGGCCATAAGTCTTGGTAGGGTTTGACAATGTTTAGAAATTCTCCACTTATAACGAATTTCCTCTCCTTATTTGTCTTTGTATTGGGCAGATTTATGGCTTGAAGATGGGTATCAGTTTCGACATCTTCCACTGTTATGTTAGCCAGTTCTATCCCTCTGCAAGCACCGCTGATCCCAAAAGTTAAAGCAACCTGTAAAACAAAAATAAGTGTGTTAGAACTGTATTTTGGTTGGTTCATCAAACTAGCAATTTAGTTTGATGAAAATAATAGAAAACAAATGCAACTATAACCTACCTTTGTTGCTAAGTGTTTTTCATTTGGTGCCTTATTTATGAAATTCTCGATACCTGTCCTCGTGAAAACTTTGGATTTCTTGGCCTTGTAGCCGGTGGATAATTTCTTGAGAAAAGCCGTCAAATTTACATATTTATTTATATTTACATTTTGTCTTATCTGTATGGTTGTTCGTAACATTGAATATGTGCTCCAAAGCGTTGAAGTTTGATATTTTTTGGAAAGTTCATCGAAATACGTAAGAAAAACTCCTTCCGTAAGAGAATCCACTCGTTTTTCTGTCCTCCACTTCATAAACTTTTCGTAAGTATTTAAATAAATGCTTTGTGACCTGGCAACAGATTGAAAATTATTTCTTTTCCTTTCTCTTCTATTTGTAAATTATTGTCTCCATTCTCACTAGATGATGACATTTTCACTATTGTAAAATTAATTACGGTCACTACCAATTCAATTTGCAATTAGAGAAAAATTATAAAGATTTTGCGCCAATGTCTTTTTTTTGTTTCTTCTGTAGCCGCAACACATTGCATGCATTCTACCAGAGATCGCCGATTTTAGTTCCATTTTCAAAATTAAAGTGAGGTTCTTTTTTTTATGAAACAGTAATAAGTCGAATCTTTATTCATGATTATTCTACTTATGACTAAAGACTTTTTCGTTTTTGTAGGCTCATTGTCATATTAGACACACAAAAATTAAAAAAAAAAACTTTTTCCCCTTGAGGATGAAATGCTATTTTATCTCCGCTCTGGTATGCTACAATGACGGCCTTTTTGAGCAAGAGAAGTGAAAATACTGTTATTATCTTTAGAAATTTCATTATATAATCGACACATTCTGATGATGGGGCTGTAAAATGATGTGTTATTTGTGAAGACCAGAAGTGCAAAATGGTTCGGCATTCGAGTGTTATACCTAGTATTTATGTATATAAGGGATAGCAGAGCTGAAGAGTCCAGCGTGGAATGTAGGATCTTGTGCATGTTTATTAAGTCATCCAGAAACCAGTGCTCTTGTTCCTGTCGGACACGCAAATCGGATGTCCGTCAGACGTGCCGTACCTTACCTACCCAGGGTTTTCCCTGGAGCACCACTTCAGACCACGCGCGGGTGTATGTATGTACGCCCGGGACGACATCTGTTATCGGCGTCTCCGCAACCTTGAGGACTCCAGGTTTTCAACGCTGTGGGTTCTAGTGGACACAGGTCTGGACAAAATTGTCTACGCCTATGTCTACCGGTCGCAAAGCGGCGATCTGGAGACAACTGGGCTCATACAACACCTCAGTGAGGCGGCGGATGCGGCTCAGCAGCGGTACCCTTCTGCCCAATTGGTGTTGCTGGGGGACTTCAACGCCCACCATCAAGCGTGGCTCTTCCCATACCAGCACACAGACCATGCTAGCCTGGCGCTAGCGCTAAATCTCACCCAGCTGGTCCAGGGGGCAAAAAGGGTGCCAGATGTTGATTCGCACACAGCCAATTGCTTGGACCTTCTGCTGACAACAGATCCAGACCGCTACTTGGTGTACATTTCTTCTCCACTGGGTAGCTCCGAACACTGTCTGGTGAAGTCTGTGTCCGTCTACTCCCCGCCCGATCCTTGCCCTAGAGGCACCCGGCGGGTATGGCGACACAGGTCAGCAGATTGGGATGGCATGCGATCTATCTTCGCATGTTATCCTTGGCAGCCTACTTGCTTTTCTTCGACTGATGCTTCGTAGTGCGCGGACGCCGTGACGGATGTGTTGCGGAGGGGGATGGAGTACTACATTCCGTTCTCAGACGTAGCAATGTCTGGCGAAGCTCGCCCATGGTTTGGTGCCGAGTGCAATCGTGCTAATGCGCTAAAACATTCAGCGTACCTAGCATGGGTTGACGCCCGCACTCGCAAAGCAAGTGACGTGAGCCAGAAGAAGAGAGCCTTTAACAGGGCTGCCAAGTCCTGCAAGAAGGTGTTGCGGAGAGCTCGGTTTGACCACATTAGCCGAATAGGGAACAAACTTGCTTCATACCCAGCAGCTGGTAGTAAGGCTTTTTGGTCCCTGGCTAAGTCGGTGGAATCGAACTTCTGCCGCCCCTCACTACCACCACTGCTGAGACCCGACGGGTCGCTGGCCCACTCCGCTGAGGAGAAAGCTAACTTGTTCGCCTCTATGTTTGCGGAATCGTCACGTCTGGATCCGGGTGGCGCGAGGCCCCCTGTTTTTTCTTTTGGATGCGAGTCGAGTATGTTGAACATAAGCTTTCATCAGAAGGACGTTCTTAGGGTACTGCGTAACCTAGACGTGAACAAGGCTAGTGGCCCTGACGGGATTCCAGCAATTGTACTGAAGACTTGTGCGCCTGAGTTGTCTCCGATCTTGACAGGCTTATATCGCCTGTCGTTTGAGACTGGGAAAGTGCCGATGGCTTGAAACCAAGCTAACGTGCAGCCCGTGCCCAAGAAGGGTAGTCGGGCTGACCCGTCGAATTATAGACCCATTTCGGTAACGTCCGTACACTGTAACAGTATGGAACGGGTGCTGAATCGTAAACTCCTGGCATACCTAGAAGCAAATGATATCCTTAGTGACCGACAATACGGCTTCCGCCGAAATCGATCAACTGGGGATCTACTAGCGTATGCCATTCATATCTGGAGTGAGGCCATCGAGAAGCATGGAGAAGCACTAGCGGTCTCCCCTGACATCTCAAAGGCCTTCGATAGGGTCTGGCACGATAGCCTTATTAATAAGCTTCCTTCCTTCGGTCTGCCCGCCGGATTGTGTGATTGGATTGCAGATTTCCTGAGGGATCGGTCTATTCGAGTGGTCATAGATGGCTGCTCGTCCGGACTGCTGGATATTAATGCCGGGGTTCCTCAGGGGTCGGTGCTCTCGGCAACATTGTTCCTGCTGCATATTAATGATCTGCTAAAACCCGGTACCTTTGGGTATGCAGACGACAGCACTGTCGCTGAGAGATACGTGTCCGACGCACGAGATGGTGGGTCGCAGATCCGGTCTCTCCGGGAGACGATGGTTGAGCGCTTGAACTTGTCCTTACAGGCTGTCTCTGAATGGGGCGATGCCAATCTGGTCAGGTTCAATGCTGCTAAAAATGAAATGAAATGAAATTTATTTATTACCAGATTATTATCCAATTCAATATATAAAAACACATAGACAAAAATAAATAATAAGTAATAATTACAATTATGGCGAACTAAGTAATCGGCGTATGATCGGACTGCCACCTTTGATGAAGAGGGCTGTTGTCCCAGTCTTGCACCGCGGCCACCAAGGAGTTACGCTGTGAAAACGCAGCTCTTCATTAGTTACCTAATGAAGAGCTGCGTTTTCACAGCGTCGCTACAGTGGCTGAACCGCCTCGCTAGCATGTTGCCACACACCGAGATGGCTCGTCTCTGCCTATCTATATCAGCGTGATCGGACAGGTTAGCTGTTATTACGCTAAGACCCAAGCGTGTCTCTTTTCCGCTAAAAGGAGCCAATTCCACCCAGCTCCATCTTTCCGAGGTGTAACCGTGCCGAGAACCGACCGATTAGAGCTTCTTGGTGTTACGTTAACATCTACCCTCAATTTTGGCCCTTTCATAGAGGCAAAGGCTCAAGTGGCTGCCAAAAAGCTGGGGATCCTAGCAAAAGTAAGACGGTACTTCACGCCGGAACAGCTGCTTAAAGTTTATCAAGCGCAAGTTCGATCGTGTATGGAGTACTGCTCTCATCTTTGGGACGGATCTGCCAGGTACCAGCTGGATGCCCTAGAGTCAATTGAAAAACGAGCCAAGAGGATCATTGGCAATGACAGGCTCGTCGAGTCAAAGCTCCAAAGTCTTGAGCATCGACGCCGAGTTGCTGGCCTGTCGGTTTTCTATCGGTTGCATTTTGGGGAGTGTGCGACGGAATTGCATAATTTAATTCCGCCGAGCCCGTTCCATCATCGGACCACAAGACGTACGGCGATGCGCCACCGGTACATGGTGGACATCCCACCCACACGCACGAAACGTTTTGGGAATACATTCATTGTGCGGACTGCTAAGGAGTGGAATTCCCTGCCTGAGTCTGTGTTTCCTGATAGCTACAACCTGGGAGTCCTTAAGTCAAGAGTGAATAGGTTACTTCTAGGCAAGCGTGCTCCATCTTAGACCACATCATCGCTTCCCATCAGGCGAGATAGTGGTCAAACGTATGCCTATCAATAGAAAAAAAAAATCCTGTTTGCGTCGAGTATGCAACGGTTCCAAGCTGAATTTAGCAAGACGTTCGGAATAGCTTTGTAGCGTTCTTGAGACCGTGACGGTACGAGACCCACTTCAGACATTTTCTTTGCACACTCTTTATTCTGTCAGAGTGTATTGAGTAACACAGTGACCAGATAACCGAAGTATTCTAATATGCTCGAAACCAGTATTCCAATATGCTTCTTACTAGGCTTTTATAAAGTAATATAAAGCTTTGAGGCTTTTTAAATCCTTTGGTAGACCTAGATATAAAATCGAGGAGTTTCAATGCTTTATTCGTCATGTAATTGTAATAATCTCTAAAAGATAGTTAATCATCGAACAACACGCCGAGATCTCTGGCTACGTGCTTTCGTTGTAACGATTGCCCCTCAAGTCTGTAGTCATGGGTACTCTTTATCCGTTTTTTTCGTAAAAGCTATGACAAGGCATTTATTTATGTTTAATTTCATTTGTACACCAGTCAGAAATTATATTTCAATCGTTTTGAAGGCATTCACTGTCGCAGGTGTTTTTTATCGTCGTAAACACCTTCAGATCATCGGCATACAACTGACAGGGCCATGCCAATTGTATAACGAGATCATTGATGAACATTATGAAAAGTAAGGGACCTAAATGCGATCCCTGTGGAATGCCTGACGTGACACTAACCGGCAATGACAAGTACCCTCGGACAGAAACGAGTTGACTTCTGTTTTTTAAGTAAGATTGTATCCACCAGAACAGGGAACCGTGTATACCGTACGATTCAAAGCTTCAAAAGCACTTCATGATTAACTTTATCGAACGCTTTCCGAAAGTCTGTGTAAATTCAGATGACTTACTATTAATTACTTTACCTAATACAAAGACAAAAAGAGACCGCAACTTCGTCATTCGCAAGGAATACGTAACAATTGTTGAGAAATATCAAGCCTTACGCACGCCTAACACTCCAATCAATCGATTTCGCAACGGAAAGTGTGTTAGACAGCCTATGGGTGTGCTAATAAAATTGGCCACAAGTATCCCACGAGAAATAGCAACATTTCTTGAACTTCCGGAACCCGTGTTGTACACGGGTCATTGTTTCCGACGAACTTCAGCCACACTTTTGGCCGATTCAGGAGCTGATCTCCTGCCCTTTAAGTGCAATGGAGGCTGGAAGTCCAATGCAGTTGTAGAGGGATACATAGAGAATTTCATCCAAAATAAGTCTAAAATATGTAAAGGCATCGTAGGAGCCATTACACTGAAAGAGCCTCAGTCAGATCCTTGGACTGGCCCTTCTACATCAAAAATGAGCCATTACGAAACACCTAACCATCGCCCTCTCTCGCCAACATTTACGCCAAGGGAATCCGATGAATCGGTACAACTATTAAGTATGACAGATAGTTTACCAAAAAACAGTACACAAGTCACTAACACCAACATTACAGTACCTAACAAAAATATTACACTCAACTTAAGTAACAGTAGCAACGTTACTTTCAATTTTTCTTAATTATACCTAAGTCATATTTGTTATAATTTAAAGTTTATTCTGTAATACTTACTTATCATAATATAGTACTCGTAGGTAGTTAATACCTAAACTGAAATAAAAGTATCTTGTGTTTGTAAATGTTTTTTTTTTTGCATTTAGTCATTTACTCGCTGAGGTAGAATGAAAAATTACGTGTTGCACTCGAGTGCAAATATTTTTCACCTCGTGCTCTTTTGATTCCCTCGCTAACGCGTAGGGTTCTAATTTTTGAATCCTTCAAGCAAAGCAACAAGTTAAAAAGCAACTTTGCACTCTTGTACTCTTGTTATAACAAATAACTATTAGCAACGCACAATTTTCGAAGGGACGTTACAATAAAAAAACAATGACAGTCTCGCAAATTAAAAAGTAGGGGAAGGTAGTACAAAATGATTCATCCGGGTATACTGATTCCCGGCTGTTTTACTGACTTAATGGCGTCATCTATAATATTTTTTGTGAATTGCGTGCTCGTACGGTCGAGCCTGTCAACATAATATGTCAGTGTCATGGCATCGTAGGCACTGGAAAAATTTTAATCGAACAAAAATCGTAATTACTGCGTTCAGTATAAAGTACGCCCTAATTTAAGATTGTGTACCTTTATCGTACATAAATATTATGTGATAGATGTGTTTGCCTCAGTTTCTGTAGCCATATAGCAGTGTAATTAACCATCCATTATTACAGTATTCGAAGCAAATAAGTTACGTTTTGAAATTTTTCGTTTATAGAGCATTTGGGGCCAAACAATCCCTTCTTAGGGTGGGCAAAATGATCCCGGGATCATATTGCACCATACTTACTTTAGTTTACTTAATTAAAGTTTTATTTTGTTTTTTAATATTCATATTTTTTATTTACTCACCTTTATTGCGCATTCCACGCTTTGGGAACTCCCGATTGTTTGTAGGTAGGTCGTAATTATTAAAACGCGGAGATTATTCGTTTTGTACAGAAAAAAATGCAATGTTTCAATATTTCGTACATTATTTACGCCATTTTGAACGTTTTTAGACTATTTTTTTTTATATTTCATATTTTACAGCAAAAGGCAACGGTATTCAGCCATACAGTATCGAAAAGAGTTCGTTCAACAGTTCATTTGGTTAGATTCTGAAAACAGCACAGGTTTCGCTAATTGTGACATAATATGAAACGCTTTTCATTTAACGTTAGTTCAAATATAATAAAATGTTGCAAATAAAACACAAAACTTTAAAAACATATTTCTCAAAAAGAGGGACCTTCGCGCTTCCCCCTCTTAAAAGAGGGTTGGTATTAAAATCTTAGGATGATGTACAAAACAACCCTTTCATTTTGGTTTTAGAAACATGCCGCAAACTTACACTCGTATAAACACACGCCAGAACTGGAATGAAAACGCCATGATTAACGGCATATATGCTGTGTAAGAGAACATACATATAAAACCACCTCCAAACAATTCTCAATTCCACTTATGGCACTTAAGAGTGTGAGGGAAAAACTTACTTATTACCACAAAGTTATTTGATTAGATTCTATCAAAACTATGAAACCATAATGATAATATAGAAAATTTATTTAAAATTATATTAAGAAACAATATTAAAGGTTGTAAAAAAATGCTAATAGATATTAGCAGAGCGTTGCTTATTTAAGATTTTATTCAAAAATAGTTAAATCTATAAAGTCATCGCTACAGATGTTTTATTTCTGTTAAATTCTTTGAATTTTATATAGTAGAATCGGAATCATTTTACCCTTACCTGGGGGATCGTTTTCCACACCCCGGTGTACAAAATTATCCTTTACTAGACTTTCACCAAAAACATTTATAGAAAATTATTAGTTATATCTTACGTAATTCAACGCTTACTAACTTGTAGTTCGGTAAACTAGCTACCCAATAAATGTCTTAAATTGAAGAAAAAGCTTCATTGTATCATTTTTTTACGCTCATTTTATCGCCATTTTTTCTTAGGGGGATAATTTTGTACCACCTTGACCTAACATGTTCCCAAAGAGTTTCATTTTCGAATTCCATTTTTTTTTTCATCCTTTTATTGTAAGTGGTTTGATCCAGAATCTTTTAGTATGCCCCACGTAAGGGTCTCAAATATTTTTTTTTATTATTTTAATCAAAGTCAAAGTCAAAGTCAAAGTGTTTATTGCGAACTAAGCGTACAATATTGGTGTTATATATATGTTAAGTTAGTACTTATGACTTAGTAGCCTTCTACAAGCATTGCAATATTATCATTCGCTTACCCTTTTCATCCTAAATTAGCATGCATTTAACATTTTTATTAGGTATTTAATTATTTTCATATTATATTTGTACAATAAAATTGATATATTATAGATAAGTCAAAATTAAAATGTCAGTAATCATTGAATTAAATACAATGATTAAGCAATATTAATGTCATCTTTTTCAGGTAATACAATATTATAATTATGATTTTATTTGAAGTTGAATAGGATAGACTACATTTTTTTTTATTTGTATAGGACAGATCGCCATTTGTGTACATGAAAGAGAATTGTTATTTTAAGCTAGACTCCAGATATTCTTTTACCGAGTAGAAACATTTTTGGATTAGGTATAGTTTTAGCCTTTTCTGAAATATAGTTACTGATTTTTCAGTTTTAAACAGGTTGGGTAACTTATTATATATTTTAATTGCCATATAGTAAGGGCTATCACTTAACATTTTGATTCTTGAAAACGGAGCGCATAACCTCTTTTTGGGGCGAGTGTTGACGTTGTGCGTAATAATAAGTAAGTTCTAAGAAAATTGACCATTGCACCTGTTATCTCCGAAACAACTGAGAATTTTGAAAAAATACAGAACGATTTTTTGTATTTTTACACTGCATTAAACATAGATTTACAGGAATCTACAAAAAGTCTATGGTTTGAATTATGTTTAGAACTTTAGACCATAGACTTTTTGTAAGTTTCGGTTCTTGGTAAATCTTTAAATATTGTTCGTACAAATGGCAGTTTTAGTGTATGGGAAAACATGGAACATGAACATACTATGGATACCAATTGTTATCCCGACTTCTTCGCGGACGAAGTTCCGGGAAAAAGCTAGTGAGAAACTATAGAATAATATAAAACCCACACTTCTATAAAAGTCGACCTATCGGCCCAGCTTATTAGTCAGTAATTAATTTATTACCACGACCACGGCGACCACGGTATGAATATTTTCTTGATTTAAATACTTTTTAAACGATTTATGTGGCAGTGGGGTTTAAGTTTAAAAAAGTAATGGTTCTACAATAATCATTTTGCATTCATCAATATATTCACGTGTAATTATAAAATACACGTGAATGTGATGCATTTTGAATAAAACCCTTAGGTATACTAGAATAGGTAACAAAGTATTACAAATAAAAACAGGTAGATAAATTTTATTATGCTCCTAGATACATGGTGCTTACATATTTAGAAATATTGAAACCGCAGACGACCACTCAGTCCTAATATTAAAAAAAAAATGAAATCGTGTGCGAGCCAGAGGCATCTTTAAGAATGTAGAATTAATGTAAAATCAGTAATAAATTAATTATGTGAAATTAGTAACAAGTTTGATTTTTTCTAGTCTATAAATTATCCTATGGAGCAGGAGGACCAGCATGTTTCCAAGCATTGCACTTGAATATAATGGATCCAACTTGAATGTAGTGCTCGCTGCGGCACCGCTCGTTTCATTGGCTTGGCTCGGCTCGCGGATGTTTGATTACAGTTCTGACTTAACCTAACCCATTTAGTTGGAGTGTCCTAGCCTAGTAACTGAGACAAATCTGAATGTCCCAGGCAATGAGAAAATTATACTTAAACCTAAAGATTTTTATATATATATGTGTTTAGCTTAAATGAACGTTGTATTGTATCCAATAATGTTCATCAAAATGAGTATTCGAGTGCAAATGTATAACATACATACCACCTAATACTCACGCCTAATTCCTAATTATCATGCATTAGTATGTACCTACCTATGTTATTAGTAATTTAATTACCTACATCAACTGCTGGTATATCTTTCATTCATTGTAGCTCGTGAACGTTATTGAAACGAAATATTATCAAATAATTATTTATGAAACGAGACACCCAAGAAATTTACATTGGCCCATGGTAGATAAAAACCATTTGTAAAATTCCTTATTTTACCATTTAACACCTTGCGGTCATTAGCATGAAGTTTTACAGGTCTGGACCAGTTTCTTTTTCCAAGAATAGCAGGACGTCTTTGTCAATAAAAGTGGATGTAACATCATCAAGCTTTCCATCGAGTACACTTTACTTATTGTAAAGTCGACTTGGTGAGTCGTAGTAATTAACCTTTTTTTTACAAATCTGTAGTCCTAGTAGCAACCTTCTACTTATGCAATGGTTACACAATTCTTAATATCGACAAAACAATGAGTAAGCCCAACATTTAGCTGATATATGGTTGTATGAAAGTTTAATAAGGGAAGTTGCGTACGGCGTGGTAAAGTTGGGCAATCGCAATGTTGCAGGTCACAGGTTTTGTAACGGCTGTAACCGACGTCGCGTCGCTGCATGCGTCTGCGTCGTCGGCTCGCAAGCCATCGAGACGCGGCGGCGTTCCTTGCCTCAGGCACTGCCGCCGCGGTCGCTGCGCCGCCCGCCGCAGCTTCGATGCGTCCGCTCTGCGGCTACGATGTAGTCGGTTACAATAGGTAATTTGTTTTTACAATTATACAAAGAGAGAACGATATCCGAGACCTATTAGTCAATCGAATGTGTGTGAATGTATGCTGATGATGCACCGATATAATGTAGATGTTGATCCGCCAAGGAGCCAACCTGGGCAACGTCCTCGGGTAGGAGGGCCAGCAGGCACGGAAGATAAATTCGTCGTTTTGGTGCGTGCGAGAGCGCGGCGCGGGCGGTGCGGGGAGGCGCGGGGGCGGCGGCGCCGGCGTGCGGAGGCTGCTGCGCTCAGAGCACCTGCGCCCGCGCTCCGTAGCGCCGCTCGCCGTGTGCTCGTGTACCCGCGCCCGCGCACCGGCCCGCGCCGTGTTCAGCGTCGTGACGCCGCCCACGGTATGTGAAATGCCGATGGCGCGTCGGGGTCGGGCGGCAGCGCGTCCGCCACTGCGCTGCGCCGCTTGCTGGCGCAGTCGGTTGGGCCGCCAGGCCGGTTTTGTAATTTCGCCTGGCGGGCCATGACGTCACGAGACTAGTTTAACGCGCGTGCGTGACGGCCTGCGCCAGGACGCCCGCGCCGCCGCCGCCCCCGACCTTACTACCAGTGCAATGACGTGCTCGCTTGTCTCCCCCGCTAGAGTTACTAGTGTTCATAATTGTGCATCTATATTAATTACGTCTTTCGTCAATGGTTTGTCGACATATTCTCACACTTTACTATTTCTTGTCGTTTGTTTTGATATTTTGCATATTATGACAAAATTGAGATTTTCAAATGCTTTTTAGTTACATTCAAATATCTCTCTACTTAATTAAAATGTATTCTAGATACTTGTGTCTATAATGTCAACGTGTGTGCTTTTGTATACTTATTATACGCTAACATAGTCAGTCATGACCAATTCACTTCTGCGTGTGAGTAAAATTGTGTGTGCTTATGTCTTATAACGACGCAACGTGTTCGTCGAGCTTCATCTGTCTATGTGTGTGTGCACACATTGACGACCCGGCTCAGCGGCAGAACCTTTTTGTAATTTTATTTTTCCTCCTTCAGTTCAGCAAAGTAATGCTCTCCGCAAGTAATTTTTCGATTGGACAAAGATGGTGTCTGTATTTAATGCGTAAAGCTTGCATTGTTAAAAATATTAATAGATAAATGCCTACATTTAATTATGGGTATATTATAGAAAAAATATATTTCGTAGTCCTGTATCTATAGCGAAGTGAAGAATTATGGAAACATCTAACGGAATTATATATATTTTAAGTTGTTTGAGGGTAGTCCAAAAGTATTTTTGTTGACAAAAAGCTATTACAACGCCATAATAACGCTTAATATCGTAATGCTCCTATATGTGCCTTTTTCGAAAAAAACCCACAAAATATAATGTTAGTCGTATAATTTCAACGAGTGATGAATGTCAACGCATCACCGAGTATTTGTTTGCCTCTTAAGTATAATAAGTTTAATGTAACATACATTTCGCAGTAAATAAACCCACCTATCATAAAGAGACAAAGAGCAAAGTTTTATGTCTTGAAAAATTCCTTAATGCACACTCGTATATACGTATTATATAGTCGACTGATATTGGTCACTTTCAAGCTAACGTGTCGGTCGTATCTCCCTCTCGTTCGCGCGCTCGAGCCTCAGCCTCCGAAGCAATGCACCGAGAACTCAGTATCCCTCTCAGTACAGCTTCTGAACCAATACGATTCTTTTTGTATTTGTACAAAATGAGAACTATAGCTAGGCTAAACCTAGTTATCGTACTTTGTTTGTTTTATTCGTAGGTGTTATGTTTTTAGTCTCTCTATGTTTTGGTATTTTCAATATTTGTTTTGTTAATACAAGATTAAATTATTTTATTTGGATTCCTTGTATACCTTTAATAGATACCGTTTTGCGAAATTAAATGCCACTGTCAGAGTTAGCATAACTGATTTGTTTGTAAATAATTGTTTACTGACGAGTTTGACAACCACGTGGATACAATAGTTACCAGTTTGTACCGTTCGGTGGTGCGTCTTGTTTCGTACGGCGCCGGAGCAAGAGGGGGCTGAACAAGTTCGGGCGCTTCTCGGCGATCAGGTGCCACTTGATACTCGTTCTTTTCTAACTGGATTTGAATCAGCTGTTATTTACTTCTTGCCCTTAGTGTCTTAGATCGATCTTTGCTGAGATCATAATATTTAGAATGTGTTTTAATATTTTTACCAATTATTCTGATACATACGTTACTAGTCTATTTGTAGTATTGTTTTTTGGCTAGCTTTTGTCACGACTAATGCGGACACAGACAAAGTCGTGGACTAAGCCATCGAACCGTTAGAAATTGTCAAAAAGGTAGCCTGGGAATTGGACAAAGACATAAGTTACTTTTATGTCTTTGTCCAATTCCCAGGCTACCTTTTTGACAATTTCTAACGGTTCGATGGCTTTGCCGTGATAAGGTAACAAACAAACAGTTACTTTCGTATTTATAGTATTAGCGTGGAGTGTGGATGTGATGTGTGATTCCTTGGTTTATGAACAATATATTGAACAGCTATTGGAGACAAGCGAGCGTTCTTCACTGGTTTTGCAATTCTTTACAATCGTTCATTCCACACAGGATTCACAAAAGATTATTTTTCAGAAATTGAAGTCAGGGGAGTCGAGTGTTGAGCGGGGTGCTCCAGTTCGGAGCCTCCGCCCTCACGAAGACGTCGCCTACCGTGTCGAGGTACGGCGAGATGTCCTCGTCGGCATCGCCGTGCGAGGAGCGCGCGCGATCGCCCCGCGCCGGCGCGTCGCCTGCGTCCGCGCCGCGCTCGCCCGCGGCCGCACACGCCGTGCTCGCCACTATGACCCCCGTGCAGCCTGCGCACGACTACTACCCACACAAAGTCGAGATGGACTCCGATGACGGCTATCCTCCGGAGGGACACTCCTACCGCCACTCGCCACACGAACTGGCAGCATATACCAATGATAGCAAAGTACCCGTGCAGCCCGATGTTTACGACCAGGGAATGGAGTCTATGGACGAGAAGACCCCGATAGATTTAATATACGAAGATGAAAAGCAGACCGTCATTTACACAACGACCCCGGATCAGAAGCGCGTAGAGATGATTAGTGGACAGCTTGATGACGGCCAGCTGGTCAGCAGCGGCGGACAGCTGGTGGACGGCGGCGTGTCGGTGGTGGTGAGCGCGCCCGGACAGCCTACCGTGCTGGTGCTGGCCGACCACGTCGTCGACGAGCTCGGACAGGTCATCACTATTCCCAGGTAACTAAGCTTTTTTAATCTGTATCAAGCCAATGTTATTGTCCAACTCCACACACTACAGTTTGTGTTACGATTATTTGTATGTAGGTAACTACTTATATTTACTAACAGACACAATATACCTAGATACATTTTATCGAATTTTGTCTAAAAGGCTATTGCCATAAACATCATTGTAACATAAGAATTATCGTATTAAATGGCTTCCAATTTATACGATGATATGGAAATATCGCGCTGCCTCTGTTGCCAGGTGTGTTTGATAGTGGGAAATTCCACTACAGTCGAATATAAAAATACCGTCAACTTGTAAAATATAATCTTTTTGTGTAACTAAAATATTGTCCTGATAATCATCGTCTAAATAATTTTGTCTACGGCAATTTATGCATAATGGATATCTAAATTATGTTGAATAATAGCATGGATAAACTAATTTATATTTTACATCGTATAATTTGGTGTGGGTGTTAAGAGCGTATGGGTCACGAGTTCGTCTAATTAATTCGTCTAGTTAACACGTGATCGTGAATATTTAGATAGTTAGAAACAATTGATTGTTTGTACGTCAAGTGAGTGGTGTTTAGTTGAAAGAATAAGGTGTTTGTGTTGGAGGTCCAGTCTCGGGTGTAACGGTTTTGCGCGTTAGGTGCGGCGTGTGTGGGCGGAGCGACGCGCTCACCTTGAACTTGCCGCGAGAGCCGCGTCTGCGCCCGCGCCGTTCAGCTCGGTGCGACTCAACACACTGTGATGCTGCGAGTTTGCCAATTGTATCGACACCAAATTGCCATTATAAAGTTAATCCTAGAGAATCTTGCTTTACAAGATGACCCCAGTGCAATGGTCTCAAATTAATTTCAAATATGCATTTTGATTCACATCAGATTTTGATATTACGCGAATGTGGCAAAGCTAAAATCAAACAAAAAGAAAGGTTACCACAATCGGTTTAATAGTATACGAAAGCATGTCAGATGATTTGGGTACCGTGTCTGCTGAACGAATTTAAACTAATGCGGTGTTTGAATTTTTCTGAATCCATAACTATGGTTATGGTGGTGTGTAGTGGTTACATTCAATATAGGAGACAAGTTAATATACTTCCAGATACTAAACTACAAGTTTTAGCACTCGATTAAAGCTGGGGTTAAAGCTACCGCAAGTCAGGGCTCCTGAAAGAGGAATTTCCAAACAATACGCGCCGTGTCTACGAGTACCGCTTTCATAATCAAGCCCTTGATCCAACTACCCAACGAGAGCCTCCTCAGATGATGGTCAAGGCTCTTGGCTATTAAATCATTGGTTGTCACGACTATCGGCACAATGATTGCTGTACTCATATCCTACATGTCGAGCTAAGTCAAAATACTTCATTTGCCTATCTTTTACAACTTTACGATGTTCTCGTCATGCGGAATCACTATATCAACAATCATTGCACTAATCAATCTATTACCACTATGCCAGGCTTATTAGCAACAATAGTCATGTCAGTAATGATAGATCGATCCCAATACAACGTGAAATATTACGTATATATTGAAGCCTGACCCAGTTCTGGCAATAGCCAGAACTGGGTCAGGCTTCAGGCACATGCCTATAGTACGGTACTTCTGATTCCACAAGACTGTATTTTATAGCCAGTTGCTGGTGGACAATCTTGGCTACAAGGTTGTGCCAGGATAATGATTATTATTATTATTCATTGGTTACCTTAATATACGGAAGAATTAACTTAGTATTATCGGACAATACTGAGTTTATTCTTCGGTTGGCTTTCGACAGAAGGATCGAAACTCAAGCCATTTAATGGATAATAAGTAAATCGCCTCAGATCGACATTCAAATATATCGCGACCTTACCTCTATTGTTTGTCTAGTTGGTTACTTAAAAGCAACTCATGGAGGCGTCATTAAATACGGCGGTTACCGGGTTGAACGTAACTGTCACAAAAAGCCTTCGCCATGTGCTTGCATGTCATTCATATCGCATGACGTTCGTCTACATCTCACGGCGCATGTAGTACAATTAGTTACGTCTGTTTGCTGCCCAGTCGAGTTTCATAAGCGGCACCTGTGTATTAGTTTATTCTAATGTAGAAATAATACGCGGTCACGCCGCAACGATGTAATGCGTTAACGGGAAAATGAGCGCCTACAATTGATTAATAGTATCAGTCTAATAAGACTTAATATCAATAACAATAAATATACTTAATAATAACATTAGTAATCATGTAGCAAATTGATTGACTCCGTGGCAATTAAAAAGTGTCTGTAGGTACCTATACTGTATTCTGAAAAACAGTTTAATTGAAAGCAATATAGGTACTTTGACTTTAACATATGGGTTTCTCTACACTTATACTTCTAAATTAATATGAATTCATTCTTAAAACAAGTGACAAAGTAGAGTTACGTAAGTAAATCTTGATACTGAACGCTTACGGAACGTTAAAGCCGCGCTACGTCACTATTTCAACACTGTAAGGCATTCGAACGGCTGCTGTCCGTAACTGTCTCCCAACTAAAATCACTTACCATAATCAACTCTTCCACTAGCTAATCTATAAATTATAGATATGTTATCTCTTTCTACAACCAGTTTTCGGAATATATTAAGAAAATGGACTTAAAAATAGGAGGGAATCTATTTCATGAGATATCGTGCGTGAGAATGGCGTATGGAATTGACTAGAAATTATTTTTTATTTTTGTTTTGTATCAACTTTGATACTCCCAATTTATGTACTTAGATTCAAAGTAAACTTAATGACGTCAATGTTACTGGCTGATAACATAAGAATATGATACTCGGTGTAATTATAAAATTGTATTTTAATGGGCATCCTTCTAATTATTATCTCTAAACTAATACTATAATAAAGAGGAAAGATTTATTTGTTTGTTAACTCAAAAATTACTGGTCCGTATTCAAAAATTCTTTCACCAATCAAAAGCTACATTATTCCTGAGTAACATGGCTATATTTGTATTATTGAAAAACTAGGGGTCCTTAAGAAAATTCACGCGGAGGAAATCGCGGGGTTAATAATAAAATAATATTTATTCGATATGTGCTGTACCGGATTTCTGAAAATCATATCGGATGTCAATCTTTATATAACTTGATTATATAGTTTCGAGAGTTTTAATACTGATAAGGGAATTTCAAGCGGGAAAGCTCTTAGTAAAAATGAATAAATAAGCTCGATATGGATTGGTAAGTGATAAAAACTCGGCTGAATCGTTTAGGACGGAGCGAGAGGCTGCGAGTCTCACCCGCCGCGCCTCCAAGACTTTAATGATGACTTTTTGTAGCATCATGGTACGCGGCAAAAGCGGCCCGCGGTTCTATATTATAATATTTTAAGGTTCAAGTACAAGGAATATAAACATTACGAAAATTTCCTGGCCTGGTATATTTTGGATAAACCTAAGTTCCTTGATCATTCAACACATCATTTTTGTAAATCCACTATCCTATTAGAACTGGTACGTTTATTTTTCTCGAACATTTAAATCACAATATTTTGGTAATGAGATATGTTCGTCCACCTTAAGTGTTCTTCAGAATCGCTTCGTGTCATGGCTTAGACCCCCTGCAAGGCGACCGGCCGCGGCCCCCGCGCTCCTTGCGTCCCGCCACAGACTTATTTTATAGCCTCGCTCGCGCTCGTTGCGGCGAGCCCTCGAGATGAGCTTACCATCGCTCAGATTCTCGCCCCAATCATTATTTAATGTAATTATTTGGCCGGCAAACTGCTTTTTTTTGGAAATCATAACAGTTATATACACTTTTTATCGGGCGGCTTCGGCTTTAATTGGTTTCATGCAAGTTGCCATATCGTGAGCGTCACAAGTCACAACGGCTTACATTGTGAATGTAATTTATTTTAAAGCTTTTTAATACTATGCTAAAGGCATTAGCATTTTTAATCCTTACGAGAATTGTAACGATAGCGCGCTCCATACAAAACGTAGTCTAGTCATATTTTGATCGTTAAGTAATTAACCTCACAAAATGATACACAGCAGGCTCAAAAAGTATTTTCCATTACGGTCTTTTAAGTTACGAAATTAAGTTATTTGACTATAAGCTGGCTAACACCCGCCTAGACATGTGTGCCTCCTATTCTGTCTATAAAATGTGATCGAATTTAGTCAATTGTTGATCAAAATATTATTAATAATAATAATATGTGGGGACATTTCACACACGGCCACCTGACCCCAAACTAGGGACCCTGTACAATGGGTGTCAGACAGCTGATATACATACACAAATACATTTTTAAATACATACATATATAGATAAACAACACCCACATACAAGGCAAACACAAGTGCTCATCACACAAATATTTACCCTGGGCGGGAATCGAACCAGCAACACGATGCGCAGCAGTCGATCGCTCAGCCACTGCGCCAACCGTGTCGCCAATGCAAATATGACTAGACTACGTTTGTATCACGGAATAATAAAAACAAGGTTTGTATGGAGTACGGAGCAGTGAGTTTGAGAATATCCTCTCAAAAAATTCTTCATCAGATGACGTTACATACCTACATGAAATAAAAAGGAATAGTTCCATGACATGGTAGTTATAAAAAATAAGCAACCAAGTAGTGATTGGCCTGAAAGACAGCAATTATTACTAATAACAGCAATAAATACTATACTACAACTAAAATAACTAATGCTATACTACAACTAAAAAATTACAAGATATAGGCAAATATCACGACACAGTCCGAAACAAATGCCTCTCAATTGCATTTATAAAATAAATTAATTTCAATATTTGACAAGTTAAATCTTGCACTATATATTTTGTCGTAGCCGAATAAATCGTAGTACTCGTAGTTCAGTATGGCACACACCAAGTGCATTTGTGATGCTGTTAAATACACAATATAATAATAATATATGTATGTTTATAATTCATGGTCTCTGTAACAATATTCATCTGGCAAAGAATCAAACGTTGTATAATATGTTGACTACGACGGCGACGCGACGGCGAGAAGTCAATAAACTCGTGAAAGCGCGAGATAAAAGCTCTTAGCAAAAGACATCAACGGGCGCTCCAGCACACTCCCGTAGCGCGATGGGGGGCGATTCGTAGCACTTTGGTGAAAATTATGCATTTTTTATTTTCTGGATATTTTGAGCAAACAGTGATTACTGTTTGCTTTAATGTTGTACATAATTTAAAAACTTTGTTTTTATTTTGGTTCTGTTAAAGATGTACTCGTAGTATTAAAGTTGTGAGTTTATCTATTTTTTTATTTGTATGTTACAACAACGCAGATATATCTCTCTCAATTTACCTTCGCTATATCGAATAGTCACTGTCTAAACTCAAAGTTCAGTGTGTCCTTTAAAAATTAACGATCATCCTTTCTACCTGATGCCGCTGTCCGAGTGCAAATAAAAAACGGTTTCCCCGCGTAAAGGGTTCACTTCCCATCACATGGAGGTTGAAGGTACCCGCACGCACACACACACAGTAACACACATTCACACGTTGCTATGTAACTTTAGGCACCGACGAGCCAGCATCCGACAGAAATCTCAACGGGGTATAAAATTTCTTTAGAACTAAAGAACATTGTGGATCGATTGATCGAAAAAGTATTATTTTTACATGTTATGTCTCGATACATTAACAAGCTGTTTTTTTTTTTAATTTCAAGGAATACTGACGTAGGTCAAATTAGTAATAGGTATATATGAGTTTAAAATTTCCATAACTTTTTGTTGATGACTCATTTTGTTTGGATCAACATAAAATTTAATCTTGACAATATTAAAATTGAATGTTATTTTTTTTATGTAAAGGTTAAAACACAAACAATAAAGTACTGTCGAAAATTATGTTTACGAGTAAAGATTTTAATGACGGTATATAATCAATATATTTTTATGAAGTCAATGATTTTCGAAAGGGAAGTAAGTATCACATCCATACACAGAAGTAGATACATATTTCATTCTTTTTTTGTAACCACGACTACAGACTACACAACAGCAAATCCATTATAGGATTTTATTATCTTATATCAAGGTTTGGAATCGAACATCAACGAAGTGTAGGGTCACAGCTGCGAATGAAAACGGCTTCTATTGCAGCAGAGTATACGACTGAAAATAAACATTTGGCTGGGAAGGGAAGTTAAATATTCATAGAGATACGCAAGTTTTTTTTGTGAGTTCGGGGATTCCTTTGTGGTTAGCCTCTTAGACGGTCGTGGCCACATTCAGCCCCGTAATACTGTTGTTTACCTTTTGGACATAGTGATTGTGCTGATAATTAAACGTAGTCTTAACTGACCAATTAATACTAAAGTCTTTTAGTTGTCTTTAAGTTTTTAAATAGATTGCATATAAAGACCGTTGTTTATTTTTATCGAAACTAATTTATAACCAGTTTTTTGTGACAATCTCACTTTAGCATCTGAAGAGATTATGGTAATTTCTCTGGTTATACCTCGTGATAAAACAAGAATGAGAGGTTACTATGATGGTGTTTGGGTTTTCGTATGAAGAGCTTTTATCATCATATCAGTTGAATCATGGACCGTGCTTGAATTAATTTGATAAAGAAACTCTTCTATTATTTCAGCCATCGCGTATGGCATATTCATTACGTGCTGGTCGTTTTAATTTTTGCTCAGTCATGATTTAGGTAGGTACGGTGAGGTTATAGGAGCCTCCTGTAGCGCCAACAAAATACGTATTTGGCTTTGAGATCGATCGATCAATGTATTACAATTTTATTATACATCAATTTAATATTCTCAGAAACGACGAGGAGCGGCTCACTGTTAATTAGAATGTTTCTGTAAATTGCCGCGCGACTTTTTCTGTTTGATTGCGTTAGTAAATCAACAATGTGGTGTAAGATTATCCGATATCATTCTTTCGCGACGTTGATGTAATAGTTAATAGCTGCAGGCTTTGTTCAAGTTTAAACCAATGTTACCATCGTTACAGTTAAGCTGTAGAACGTTAAGTGTTGAGTTACAATTATGAGATAACAATAATAGCCACTGACAATATAGTATGTAGGTAATTGTACTCGCGTCAACTTATAGACTGTTTTATTTTTTAATTCTTTCCTAAGACCACTTAACTATTTCAAAATCATTAACCAACTTTGCATAGATAGGTATCTATAATCATTGAGTCGTAAAATCGGAGAAACTGTTTATTCATCACATTGACATCGTACGTACACACACAATGTAACATTGTAGATGAGTGCGTGGAGGCTGCGCGTGTGTTGTAGCTTATTAGTGTGACAGGGACGGAGCATACGAGTGATCTGTGTGACAGAGAGAAACGGACGTCAACAAGGCTAGCTTTACCTTATAAGTATATGAATGTACGTTTTTATTAACTTGATTCGTTATACGGCTGCCCATTATAATAATATATGGGTACATATAATCACATTTCAGTCCAATTTTAAGAGTACCGTCTTATAAATATATATATGTATCTATATATTGGCTGTCGATTTTAATAAAACATCATACAAAAGTTATAAGGAAAATGCATGTTTTACGAAATATTATATTAATTATTAAGCTGAATCGATAAGATTTTTTTTATTTTGACATATATGAATAAACAACTAAGTACTATGAGCTAAATTATATTTTGTATATTCAAAAATTTCAGTGTATTTATGCATTTTCTTCGAAGTTCGTGGATTGAAAAAGATTCATGACATCATCGAGTCACTGGACTCACGCTAAGTCGAACTTTTCTTTGGTAGGAATGTGTGTCTCATCGCTTGGTATTCATTTAAATAATACTAAATATTTTAAATCATAGTTTATTTAAATTCGACACTTACTTTAAACGTGCAGTGACCTATAGTGTAGTATAAAAATAATGGGTGGATTTTATCCGACCACTATTTTTCAGTGGACGTCAGAATACTCGAATTAAATGTTCTATCATGAAGATTATCAGCAATCAACATATCTACTTCAGTATTCTAAACCATCATCATCAATATCAGTCTAGTCTTTTCCCAACGATGTTGAGTTGGATTTTTAGTTTAAACGGATGGATCTGTATACCATTGTTTTACATGGAGCGGTGGCCTTTCTGACTGACCCCCAAACCCAGTTACTGTGTTACACGACAACTCATGGTAAGACTAGTTGCCAAATATTCAGCCATCTGACTATCCATAACAACTGTAAAAGTTCTACGAATTACAGCCGGGAGTGACGGCTTTGTGTGGTGCCGAGACACGGAGGGGTCTCAGTATTCTGAATATTGTACTGCGATCATAGATTACACTAATAGTGAAATATCGCCAAAATAAGTATTATTACAAATGTAGCTTCGTAATGGAACATACCTAGTTACCTGATTTTGAGTTATCGTGTATTTCATCTAATTTTATTATTTATTGACCAAAATATGGACTGCGTATTGTATGGGGCGCGCAGTCGGTACAGTTCTTTTAAAGTCTTGAGACATTTCATTGACGCGGTTAGCTATGAAGCTAATGTTTAAATAGTAGTCGTATATGGGCCGGTATGATATCACGCAACAGTATTAGATACCTTATACATTATGTAGTGTAATACCTACTGTGTACAAATATGGGAAATTATAAATGCTAATTAAATACCATTAGATTTACAAGTACAACGAAATCTATGAAATTATTTAAACTAGAAAATTGTAAGGGATACGATTGATCGAGAAACAATTTTTAATTTTTCCAGAGTACCTACCACTCACAGCCAGCTGGTGGGGGTAAACATTCCTTGCGAAGGAAGTTGCAGGAACAGTTTGCATTGATTGTACGTAATTTAAGGGGCTATTAACGACTTTTACAGATTTTAAACTGACAATCACGTCAAAATGTGTAGTGTAAATGATTTAAAAAATATTATTATTTTAAAGATAGGTTAAACTAAAACATTCTCTTAATCATTTAGTATGTGAATATTTTTGATTATATTCATATTAAATAGTTTAATTAACTCGTGAAGTTGTGTCTGACGCGTACAAAACATTGACAATCACACAAAATCTACCAGTTAGAATTAAACGAAACTTAAACTATCTTACAGATAATTTTATTATCTATCTTTTAATATACGCTTTTTTTTAAGTTAAAGAATACTATCTTTTATTATTTTTTTTCGATTTAAGTTTGAGAGTTCTGGACGCAGCACATACGATTCTCTGGTCGCTCAAGGTCGCCGCCGTATATCGTCGCCTTAAGTGCAACTTAACTAATATTGTAATTTTAAGGGTGTGTATCTGTCATACATGTCCCGAACCCATTGTAGACTCCAGTATCTCACAAAGGTTTGAATCTCCTAGATACTATGTACCAAAATTTTACCCTTTTGGGAGAAATAAACTACTATTATTATTATTATGGAGGTCTTGCCCGTGAGATTTATCATATTTCGTAACTTTTCACACTTTGAAACTATGTTTTGAATAACATATTAAAGATGAATCACTTAAAATGCCACAAATGGTCGGTGCATTTACAAAGTAATTAAGTTACATTAGCATTTCGGCGCTGTTAATTAAATATTGATGTAAATACTCATTTGTAAAAACAATTTCATTCTTGAAACAATAGATTGTGTTTCCAATGGGTGACTTTAAATTGCCTTTTCGGAACTTAATAATTTTGATATTATCATCATATCAGCTTATTGCTGTCCAATGCTGGACGTAGGCTTCCTCCAGAGATCGCCAACCAACCCGGTCTTGTGCAAGCCACTGCCAGTCACCTTCTTCACATCGTCCGTCCATCGTACGGTGTGCCGCAGGGTTTTCAATGCTACGCTTGCCCAAACGCGGTCTCGACTCTAAAGCATGTCTGCCAGGCCATCTACCGTCTGTTCGTGTACAAACGCGGCCGGCCCATTTCCACTTCTGCGCGCTGACTCGACGCGCAATGTCGGTGACTTTAGTTCACTATAATAGTAATTTTAATATACCTTTAAGAAAATATTAGATCAATATGACTTATTGCTCTCACAAATACATTATTATAATTGGGTTTGATTAAATAGGAATCAGACAGCAACGTAAAATTATTAATCGTCGCGTGCGTATCGGTTAAGTTCTGTTATTTGTTAAAATATTGCAGACTTCTCAACATTTTATCATTTTATTTATTTAAACATGTAGCCCGTTGTGTAGGAATAAATGTGTAAAACAAATTTATTTCTACATCTAAGTTTTAATAAATTATGGATGGCATTTCTGTGAAATATGTATCAAAAAGATGTTTTGACAATCAGTTTATTTATTTAAATATCGACATGAAATACCTACCCAAATTTAAAAAATCTGTTCGTCTCGAGTTTTCTTTGAAAAACAAAGAAAGACTGAAAATTATTTGAAAGTTTTTTTCTATAAACCAATAGCTACTATTACCTAACTATGATTTCTCGAAAAAACATCCGTTTATTTAGCATAGTTCAGATTGACTGTCACAGGAAAATAATAAATCTATGTAATAAAAACGGCCCGACTTATAAAAAGTAAGTAGGTAGGTACTAAAAAGAAGATTTTTTTTTTACAAAAAGTAATTTAATTTTAATAACTTTAGTACAGAACACAATATGACTTACTTATTAGTTTCGGTAGTTGGTAGCAAACAGAAGCCAGTATGTCCACACACGTATTAGTCAATATCTTGAAAACTACCAAACCGATTTTGATGAAAATTGCACTGTTCCCTAAGGTGAAGCCAAAAAAAAACTATCACAACCCGATTAATAGTTTCAGTAAAATGCGTGGACAAACATACATAAATACAAACATACATACTTACAGCTATAAAAATGTTTGGTATCCTAATACATTATCATACGTGAATATAAAGCTATATATATAGCAGTTCCAATAATATTACATACATAGGTCTCGAGTTGATAACGCGCTTTCCGAAGTACGAAGGGGTGTCCCGTGTCGGTCACCCATCCATGAGCAGCCCTCGGCACTTTATCCTCCTGCATGAATTGAATCATGTGGCTGTTACTTATTCTTAAGCCCTATTATACTTAAACTGAAACGATGTTAACATGGCATATTCCCAATTTGTTCATCCGTATGGTATTCGTAAAAGCCATTGCATTAACAGTTCCGACCTTTCTAATACTGTATGTACTGACGCCAGCACATCAAGCTAAAACAATCTGTCAAATTTCTTTGATAGATTTTCAACTTTATTACAAAACTATAAGGTTCATATTCAATTGAGAAAATTGGACAGTTTGTTATGGCTTGATGTGCAATAAAAAAACAGTGAGGGCTGCATTTGTCAGTGTGCATGTAAATATTGGTGCGAAATACTTGAAACACGTGCAGCATAAACTTAAAAATGTATATAACCTTATTATCAATGATAAAGACGCCAGTGACTGCTGCACAAAATATAGCACGCTATAAAACATAGCACGAGTAGGTACCTATCTAATATCATAATATAATGCATAAAATATTATCCATTCACGTATCTATCCAATAAATGTTCTAAGTTTGTGAGAAAATTATACATCTGTAAAAAAAACTATGGTAATTGCTATGATAAAACTTCATAATTTATAAATATTTTCATGAACTTCTTAGAAAGGTTTTTTGTTTAAGGTTATGTAAATGACTTGATAAAGTTGTGTTTATTACCATTACCGTTTAATTCCCAGTGTAGGCGAAGATTAAAAGTTTTGGTCCCAATAAATTTTCTGATTTGAAAATATTTTAATTAGGTACTTTACTATTACTTATTTTAATTCACTTATAAGAAAACATATTACAGCCAAGAAATACTAGATTTAAACAATCGTTAAGCGTCAGTATGTGCCGTGTGCTGAGAATGCTGGGATACACACTACCTATTTAAATTTTCTAAAGCACGTGTTATGCTAAATTTAAGCTGTAATTTTATATTAATCTTATGCATTTTTTATACCGATTCATAATTATTGCGTTTGTAACTATTTTACAATTCCCGTGGACAGGTAACATAAACTATTCGTTATCTGTGTAATTGGAACTCTATAAAGGCGGCAAAAATATATGTAAATTGCTGGCGTAAGTAAAATATCGCGATAAATGACTTTATACATATTAACCGAGCTTTTGCGTATGGTTTTCACCTGGAATAATAAAAAAAGCTTTCTATAAAAAAGACAACTGCCTTCAAAAAGTGAAAAATAACTTTAGCACAGTACACACATTGACTTTAGTTTCGAAATTCAGTGGCTTTGTTCTGTTTGTTGTTTTGTATTGCCACCGACTTCCGAAACTAAAGTCAATGTGTGTTCTGTGCTAAAGTTATTTTTCACTTTTTGAAGGCGGTTGTCTTTTTTATAAAAAGCTTTTTATTTTCCGCTTTTTAGTACCTCCTTCTCATCCAAATCTATTAAGAAGAGATAGAAAGTTAACTACTACAAAGATTGATGAAACTAAAACGTCGTCTATGTAAAATTTTTGGGTATTTGTTGATTTTTCAAAAAGTGCTAAATCAATTTCGATAAAATTTAGATGGGACCACCCGTGAAGCGTACCCTATCCATAAAAAAAAGAATTTTCAAAATCGGTTTACGTTTGCCGGAGAAATCGCGTACCAAATCGCGCACATACTTAATGCAAATTTAAGATTTATACGGTTTTCTCATGGACGCCATTGTCAGAACTGAACCTAATTAAAATGGGACCACACGGGAAGCACTAGCTTTCAAATAAAAAAAGAATCATCAAAATCGGTCCCAAAAAATCAGGTAACAAACATAAAAAAAAAAAATACTAGACGAATTGATAACCTCCTCCTCCTTTTTTGAAGTCGGTTGAAAATAGTTGGTAATAATGATAACGTAATATTCAGAATAATTATGATTTTTATAATATTGCCGTAAATGTACACGTCATAAATATATAAAAATAAGAATAATTTTCATGTCAACCATCTTTTGAGATATGTATGCTCGATTTCTTGGAAGCCCCTGAGGTCGTTATAAACTTTATAAGTTAACATTAAATAAATTTTGGTAATAATGTAATCAATTTTACCTGTCTTGTAAAACATGCACGTAAGAATATTTGATATGTGCGGGAAATAATACTGTTGAAGATTGTTAGTTTAAATTTTTTAATCGTTTCATTGCATTGAACCTTACCATATATCTAACGTAAGCGTAGAGGGTCGTGGGGCTTTTGGGACCGGGACCACGACGATTCCATCTATAAATACAATAATGGAATCCGGGACCGAGTTCCCGGTCTTGAAAGCCCCACGACCCAGCGTAGACATCATAAATACCCACTTGCAATACATATTATGTAATTATATCGAAATATGAACTAATGAATACCGTAATCGAGCCGTGGTCTAGTAATAGTTAATCTGCTAATTGTACACAGTAGGAATATTTTTATAATAATATTATAAAAATATTCCTACTGTGTACAATTAATCGCTAGATATTTTATGAAGGGATATTTTATTTTATTTGGGAAACAAACAATTATACACTGTATGTTATATATAGATAGATACACAGTATTCTATAAGTAACTGTACAATCCACTACGTTTCCACATGTTACTGTACTCCGTTCACAATAAGATTAGACATATAGACAAAACTTTATTACAATCCGTTCAACCGATTTTGACATATTGCGTTAAAGGCATGACAAATGGCAGCTGCAGTAAACAGTTGTTATTGTAAACACTTTTTTGCCTCCAATGTCATCCTTCAGCCTACGGAATAGAAGTCAAAATCGGTTGAAGGGACTGTAAAAAAAGTTTGTGTTTATGTCTAATCTTATTGTGAACGGAGTATAGCATAAATTAGATACAGTTTTGGTAAACTTAAGTAATAGGTACCAATATAAAACAACAATACTATTGTTTCGATGTCTAACAGTCTTAAATATATATAAAAAAGTTTTAAACAAGGCGCTTATCAATTTGTTTTTGTTTTATGTTTGGATATAAGATAATGAACCTAAGGTGTTTATACGAAATTTGGTAGACGGTACTTATTGAGGTAGCTGGGAATATCTAGTAGTACCTAGATATTGAAGATAGTATGATCTCTACCTTTGTCGTAACACTTTCTGTTAGCTAACCAAATTTTCAAACCAACTTGAATGAATTCAACTTCAGATTAATTCCGGAATTCAAATGACTTTTAGGCGGTCGGAAACCTTGTATGTCACCAGTATTAGCTAGGCAGCAGCGCCAGCCGCTATGAAAGTACCTAATATAATTATAGTGCCTATAAGTATTTCTTAGAACACGGTCACGGTTGAAGTAACGACAACTCATATTTGACTTTTTTATTAATTAATATTTACAACTTAACCAAAATTAAATATAACTATACAAAACCTATAAATAACAATAATAAAATTACGTACAAATTAAAAAAAGGGAGGATGACCTCATCGTCCTTATCAGCCTGAAGACGTCCACTGTTGGAGGCCTCCCCCAAGGGGGGGGGGGGTTGGTTTGCTATAAGCCCCACGGTTGGCAGGCGTCTTGGGAATTGCAGTAAGGTTGTTAAGTACACGGAAGTCGCTGCTGCCCGACTTCTGGATTTTCCCTTAGTCGCCTTGTACGACACCCTAGGCCGGGTGATCTCATATGGCATCAAAAACCTCGTCCACATCGCTGTCAATGGGACACGTACCCAAAAGGGTTGCAGTTGTATGGAAATGACCGAAGAATAGGCCAGCCTCCGGGTCGCTTGTAGAGTCGAATAGCCGCTTGGCGAGGTCCCACTAAACAACACCCTAAAGAAGATGACGCAAGGGTGTCGAAACATGTTGCATCTCACACCAAAGGCCTACCTAACTTCTAAGGCATTATTATCATCCCATCTGATCTCTTCTCATTATCGCAAGCCATTGGTTTCTAAACCAGCAGATACCCCAGCAAAGGAAAAAGCACGACTGATAATGTCTTAAATGCTGTCGTGCCGAACCATTCAGCATGCGCTCTTATTGCAGGATGGGCCATGATGGCCAAGGCAATCGATAGCTTCACCGATAGCGATGAGGAGCCCCCAAATGCAGGCAGGTATCGACCTAAAATTGGTAAAACGAATCGGTCTCGATAGATAAGACGAATCTGCAAAATACAGACCATAAAAGTCTCAGAGGTAGGACCTTAAAGTACATTCTCTCAGATAGCTCGACCTCGAGAGCAGGGTGTATGGCCGGAGTCCGAACTTACGACGACATTGTGGCAAGGACCGAGGCAAGGGCGCGCCTTTCACTCGCCTACATACGTCACACGAATGTTTTTCGGATGCCGATGTGATTATTAAAGAAATCGATGTTGTTGGAGTTGCGAATAATTAATGACTTTTAGTTTAAGTAGGTAGGTTTTTATTAAGAAAATAGAATTTCATTTTCATATTATTATTATGTATTTATAGTTAATCACAATCTGTCTGGTCTGGTCACACTAGCGCTGTGATTCAAGTTGCTTGATTTCATTATTATTTTATAACCTGCTTTTTTGAATGACAATTATTAAGAAAGTTTAATGTTTTAAATAATAATACCATCGTAATGTTAGTAGGTATAGAAGGTACCAATAGTATGTAGATCATCGGAGTTTTTGATTAATGTCGAAAACACGAGCTCGTTGTTTCTTCTGCAGACACTATATGAGTATATTATTAATACATTTCTTATGATGGCACGTCATCTTTCCGGATTAGTAGATATATAAAGATAATAACAGTTATCAAAAATATATTTTCACATTGATTAATTACCTAATCAATAAAACTTACAAACCCATACATCGTCCATTACATTTTAAACTTAATGAGTAATTAATTAAGAAAAGGCGTTGTAGTTCTCAGATGCCTATAATATCATAAATTACTAACTAACTGCAGCATAAAGTACCTACACAGTACATTTATTGCAATATGTCGATCTTATAATAAATTAGGGATGTGTGCTCAATCAACCGATCCATTACTTAGATCACTTACGTATCCTTTAATATAATCTTTCATTATACCTTTGCTACTGCATACGTTTTTATTTATTTACCTTTAATTGTTGAAATAATTACATCGTTTTTAAAAACATCACAACGAAATATTTTTTTAAAGTTTTTATTGGTTACCCACCTACTTGGTAAAGATAAAGTTTATCTTATAAATTTAATGCAATCTATGGATGAACGTTGTGTTGGATCATTAAGCGAATACTTGGAATACATTAAAAAAAGAAAGCCTCAAGGAGAAGTATGGACGGTTTTTTGTGTGGCACAGTGGGTTCCGTACGCGCCACTGACGCACATACAAGGAGTTGCGATCCACCACGTCCGCTGCGTCGCGATGTAAATGATCCCCTTGAATAATGTATCCCTTTCCCGGTCATCTCTCTTCTATCAGCAACGTATAAGGCACACCACAATCAACCGTTAATTCTAACTGCTCTCCTTCTTTGTCAGATTATAATGAAATAAGCAAATTGTCAACGTGATTATAATTACCACTTTTGGATTTTGTGTATTTGTACCTACGTCTTATTTCTAAAGTTTGACCATATATACTATATGTGCACCTACCTCTCATATACTGAGGGGCAGGTAAATGAACACAATAGGTATACTTACCTTCGTAAAACATAAGGCACATCACAAATCGACTCCTCAATAGTTTATGAGCTAAGTGTAAAGTATATTACGTAGGTGCAATCATTTCGCGTTACGTTGTCTTCTGTCTCGAGTTCATGGCCTTCGGAGGAATTCAACGAAATGGTTGCGTTGTAATCTACTACGTTTTATTGTTTAGTTTGACTTTGTTCCGGTTTACGACTGAATGAAAAATATAAAACCTGGCTACCACTATTGTCACGTGACTTTAATATACATAAATCTATATTATATTAGTTTTGTCATACGGTTTCAAATACTCTGCTTTTAGGAGGTTAATTAATAGGATAGGGATGCTGGGTAAGCATCACTGGGTTTAATATTGTTTGGTCGAAGTAGTTGTAGCACTGGTCACTTCTAAATCACTTTTGTTGTAAACTTGGGGAACATATTTTGTTTTGACACCAACTGATAGGTAGTGACGATATATGTAACAAAAATGTGGTTTGTTTAGATTTAGAAGCTAGAATGTTTGTATCTTATAAATATTCTTATAGCAATATAGATTATCATGAAACTTAGCAAATAAAACCGTCTATGATCTCAGCTAGTCGCTATTTATATGTAGGTTCGCACTGACTCATTTTTGATTGCGGAAAACGAATTCGTTATTTTGCTACAAAACATTATTTCGTTATAAGCACGCTAGTGTACCTATAAAGTTAATGATAAGAAGAATTATAGCTGGTTATCAAATTACACAATCAGGGTAACATAATTTAATTGCAACTACTATTTAGATTTGTTAATTGTTCTTTTATTTGTGTACTAGGTACTTCAAAAAAATCGGACCGTTGAAAATATTCCTTCCCTCATCACGATTCGCAATACGGAATTTTAGATCTTGTCATGCATGTTAAATGAAATGTTATCTAAGTGAATAGTTCTACATGAATTATTATATTATGACGCATACGTGCAGTTAGAAAAGCATCTGGCTTGTCTAGAATTAAGAGGCGATATGAGCGGGCCGGAATACCGGCGGTGTCGCATTAGATACAACCGAGACATTGTATTGAGATTCAAGTACAAATGACTGTGTACTCTATTGTTATTTTCATTGATACGAAAATTGCAGTGTTGTGTTGGGCAAGGCGCGCGAGCGGGTCACGACTGACGCGCACGCGCGTTCGTGACCTTGCCGCGCGCGCCTCGCAGAGGTCACACTGATGCGCTTGCGCTCCACACCACGCTTTCCATATTTTCAAGCGCATCTTTTAATGAATGTAAGCAATATTTTGGTACTACACCTATTAAAGCTGAAATTAAGGATCGCCTTAAGATGATTGTGAGGCTGTAAATTTTCATACAAAAAGCGATAGCGTTTTACCCCCGTAAACTAAGTTCAATTTTCATAATTTTTGGAAATGTTGTAGATATAACAAAAAGCTAGGTTTGTCGCTTTTATTTTAAAATACTGCGAATGATAGAAGTAATCTAAATATTTACATGTTTGACTTAAAAACTTTCTCGCTCGAGCATTTTAATTTTTTTAAATAAACTATACTGAATTACTTAAAAAGCAACGTACAGACCTAGATTTAGGTGTACTGAATCGAATGAGACGGTTTAGGGGGGGGGGGGGGGGGACCGTTATCGCCCAAAACCATATTTCAATAAGGAAATGTAGGTAATTGCTTTCTAGACTTGCAACTCTCTCTATCGCACGATACGGGTCGGGGGGCAGTGCCATATTGTATTTGTATTGTTCACCCGGAGGGAGGCAGAGCAGGCGGTATGAAACAGACAGCATTTTTGGAAATACCTACCCGCACCGCGTATCGTCACCTCACAATCCTCTTAAGAAAAATGACAACTACTATTTCAGAGTTAATTATTCGCGATACTTAATGTGTGCCTATTCTTGCTTCATTAATAATAATAATAATAATAATAATCTAACCCAACTCTCGGATTCCATACGCCTTAGATCCCTCTCCTCAACCGAAACCTACAAGTACTTGGGTATGTCGGAAGCGTTAGGCATCAATGCTGCCGACATGAAACAATCGTTGAAGGAGCGCTTCTTTGGCCGCCTGAATAAAGTGTTAAATAGTCTTTTATCAGGCGGAAACAAGGTGCGCGCCTTCAACGGATGGGTCATGCCGGTTTTGATGTACTCTTTCGGCATACTCAAGTGGACTCAGACGGAACTTGACGCCCTGGATAGGAGGGTCCGTACATTGCTGACCGCAAATCGAATGCATCACCCACGGTCATCGGTAATGAGACAGTATATCCCACGGAAGTGCGGAGGCCGAGGCTTTCTTAATGCCAAGTCCCTGCACAACCGTGAGGTATGCAGTCTCAGGGAGTACTTCTTTAAAGCCGACGTGGGGATGCATCGAGATGTGGTTTCAGTGGACAAGGGCCTCACCCCGCTCTCCTTAGCGAACGAGAACTGGCGCAAACCTGTAGTATTCGATACTAATGACCGTAAGAAGGTATGGTAGAGCAAGGAGCTTCACGGGCGCTTCTACCGGGCTTTACATGGGCCTGATGTAGACTTCTTGGCGTCCGTATCCTGGCTGCGATTCGGTGACCTCTTTGGGGAAACCGAAGGTTTTGTCTGTGCGATTATGGACGAAGTTATGATGACGAACAACTACCGGAGGTATATTGTGAAGGACGGCACGGTTGACATTTGTCGGGCATGCCACCGACCGGGAGAATCAATCCGACACATTATCTCTGGGTGCTCTCGTCTGGCTAACGGAGACTACTTGCATAGACACAACCTTGTAGCTAGGATTATCCACCAGCAACTTGCTCTAAAATACAGGCTTGTGGAATCGGAAGTACCGTACTACAGGTATGTGCCCGACCCAGTTCTCGAAAATGGCAACATCACATTGTATTGGGATCGATCTATCATCACTGACAGGACTATTGTTGCCAATAAGCCTGACATAGTGGTGATAGATCGATTAGAGCGTCGCGCAATGATTGTTGATATAGCGGTTCCGCATGACGAGAACCTCGTGAAAACCGAGAAAGATAAACAAATTAAGTATCTTGACTTGGCTCGCGAGGTTGTCGACATGTGGGATGTGAATACAGCAGTCATTGTGCCGATAGTCGTTACGGCCAATGGACTCATTTCCAAGAGCCTCGACCAACACCTAAGGAGGCTCTCGTTGAGCAGCTGGATCAAGGGCTTGATACAGAAAGCGGTACTCCTGGACACGGCGCGTATAGTCAGGAGATTCCTCTCTCAGGAGCCCTGACCACCGGTAGCTTGGACCCTATTCCCGATACCGGTGGGCTACTATTTTTTATATTTTTAAATGTTTTTATATTTTTTTTTACTAATATTTAAAAATATAATACAAGTCATGATACTTGATCTGTTCAATCTTTCCCTTCTACTGCTATGATAACAATCAATGCAATCTCTCCGATCGATTAACACCATACACCGAGCTTATTGACTACAATGGTCCTGTCAGTGATGATGGACCGATCCCAGTTCAATGTGGCATTTTCGAGATGTAAGTCAAGCAAATACCTTAGCAAGGTACTTCCGATTCGACGTGGTTGTATTTCAGAGTAAGTTGCTGATAGATTATCCTGCCTACAAGATTATGCCTATGCAAGTACTTTTCGTTAGCAAGACAAGAACACCCAGAGATAATGTGATGGATTTCTCCCGGCTGGTGGCATGCCCGACAAAAGTCAACCGTGCCATCCTTCACAATGTTGTTATTCGTCATATATCTTCATCCATAATTGCACAGACAAAACCATCGGTTTCCGCAATTGGGTCACCGAGAAGTTGTCAGGACACAGATGCTAATAAAATCACATCGCGCCCATGCAGGGCGAGGTAAAACGCCCGTGAAGCTTCTTACTCTGTCATATATCCGCGCGATCGTTATTCTCAAGCACTACAGGCTTGAGAGTTCTCTTTAGCCAAGCAGAGCGGGGTGAGACCCTTATCCTTTGCACTACTTAACTGTTAATCAATGTTGAATGTATATGCTGTTGGTGTACTTTATTGAATAAATAAATAAATAAATAAACCATATCTTGGTCCATCCCCACATCATCTTCCAACTAATATTACCTGATATTATGATATTTTATTAATTATGATACGTTCATTATTCTGATGTTGGAACACCATTGTTATTATCGTAAACTTATTTCCACTTAAGTGCTTTTAATTAATTTTGTTTTACAACAGTTCCGGGTCGACTACTCACCTTAAGCTTTGTTAGGTAAGTATATAAAATTTAGTACCAATATCTGAAGAACAGTGCTACTGGTACTTAACTCGCATTATAAGAAATAAATGCTGTATTTACTTGCAATACCAAAGTGACATATTTACGCGAATAATAGGAGAAAAGGCACTGGCGGAGGAATGAGAAATGCCGCCATAACAGGGCTTTGCGCACTTTCTCCAGTCATGGCTCTCACTCGGTGAGTCGGTGCATGCACCCTTTACAAAGTACAGTTAGTGTGAGGGCTCTATGAACAATAATTAATCAATTAATAAAATTGGTTGTATCATGTATGACGTCAATGTACTTTTTTGGTTAACATCGAGCTAAAGATCAGGTCACAATGGCTACAAAGAAAATAATAGACGGTAAAAGGGAAGACTAGAATAGAATAGAATATTCATTTATTTGCTCAGAATGTAGGTATTTAAAATAAGGTGCTTACAATAATATAAAGAAATCCTTGTACATTCTACCATGTTGGCATGCAAACATTGATGCAGTTCATTATCTAACATTAATACAATAACAACTACTTAAATTAATCAGCTAGAAAATCCGATACGGAGTAGTAACATTTATTCAATGGAAGTACAATTAGTTTCTTTTTAAAAGTTTTAACTGGTTCCTCTTTTTATGGAATTAGGAATATGGTTAAAAATAGCCGGTGCCATACCAAAAACACTTTTCCTCAACAAAGCAGTCCTATATCCACCTGTGCGTAACAAGTTTTGGTATTGAGATCGTAAAGTTACATCTCGGTATCTGCACTCCCATAAAGCTAAAAATAGTTGTTGATTACATTTAACAAAAAGAGCAATTTCTAAAATGTAGAGCAAAATAAAAATATACTTTTTTTTAATTAAGATTTTTTTTTAAATGCCTAGCTTACATCCAGAGCGAATAAATAATAGCCCATAATCGATTACTTACCATATTACAGCTGTTAGACGAAACTTAAAGTACGGTAGCCATACTTATGAGTAATATTTTCTGAGGACTTACAATAAATGAAAAAGAAAAAATAATAGTTTAAAAAACTAAAAACACGCTTTTTATAGAAAACCAAACTAAAAAATAGAAAATAAAATTTAATAAATTATTTTATTTTAAAAAAAGTGTGGGGTGCTTTTTAGGATATTATCAAAATGATAATCACTCTACTCATATCTGTCAATAAAATATTTATAACTATTGACACCATGCACCCCACGCTTTTTTTTTTTAATTTATTAAAATTTATTATCTATTTTTTAGTTTGGTTTTCTATAAAAAGCGTGTTTTTAGTTTTTTTAAACTATTATTTATTTTTTACTTTTTAGTTTGGTTATATCTGTATCTATAAATATTATGTACATTTATTCTACCAGGGGCGCTTGTGCAGTACCTTCCTAGTATATAATAGCTGTTTATTCGGCAACTAATTTTGAACGACTTATGTTTTTTTTTTTAATATTTTTATCAAATTTGTGTATTGTCATCGGTCCTCGATAAATCTACAAAGTTTGAACGAAATCTGGCCGTTTAAAGTGGGTCAAAATCGCGCCCAAAGAAGTCGGTTACAAACAAACATTCAAACATACAGGTGAAGCTAATAAAAAGCGTATAAAAAAAACATGACGGCTTATTTTGTTGATTACAAATTACTTAATTGATTGCGGAAATGTGTCGTTAGCGGTAGATGTCATCCTTCGCTAAATGAGAACCGGGTAAGAATTTCGCAATGAGTAATAACGGTGCGAAACGAATTAAGTAAGTAGAAGGAAGTTACATTGCAACTTATGAACTTATCTGATCTAAACTTAATAATGATAGCAATGGTATTCATAATATATAGTATAAAGTACCTAACTAAGTAAGTATTACGGCTATTCCAAATTTAGATTTTCTTATTCATTTTTGGTATCGTATGGAACACGTAAGTTTTTTGGTTGTTGTACAATATAATACAAAAATAAACATTAGTAAAAGCAATAAAATCAAATATTTGCGTTATAGACTAATATTCAAACCTTGAACTTTGCAAATGCGAAATCGAATGGCGAGCAGACAAGATTGTTAGTGATATTTATTGTTATATTTTTCAATATACTTACTTTAGTTGGTACTTATGTAAATTTAAGGAAAGGTTCATTAGAAAATTGATAAATCGTGCCGCTAGTAAACTTGCTTAACAATAATGGAGAAGACAGGTACAGTTGCTGTGCAGTTGCTGCTGTGACAAAAGAGATTAACTTAGCATTGACGCTCAACTTTCTGTTGCAAGATCGATCGATATGAAAATAAAATATTATTAAATACTCAATTCAAGCACATTACAGTTAAGTAACTCAGTTTCTTGCAAATTTTGTGATCTATGGACATTACATACCTAAACACATACAATTATACGATCGTATTTTGTTACAGACAGATAAAGTAAAGCAAAAACAGAGCGAAACATAAATACATGTCGAAATACTTTTGCAAATGAGTTTTGTAAATCATGAAAGAAAAGCGCTCACCGTTACAGCCTTACTTGGTCAAAAGTTGTGATGAGTGCCACAAATGGTATCGGTCTGAAGCACGTCCAGAGCCTGCACACGCTAATGTTCCTCATTAAATACTGGAACATCAATTTGTATCTGCACCACGTAGAAGAGCACCGATGCCATACATTTTTATTGCGCTGTTCCATCGGAACATTCGAAGACGCCGATTTAAAAAAATATCATCTCTTATCTGATGTTATTCATATAAACGCAGGTATTTTATATTTTATGTAAATCCGTTCATTATTATTCTTGATTAATGATTAACTCCATGACTTCTGCAAATTACCAAGAGTTCAAGGGCATCAGCATCATGAATTTACTTCGGAAAGGCTGTTAAAAACAAATGGATGGATTATTCCTAGCCACTCAGTGGTATAAAAAACATAATTTGGTATAATTACAATAATATTTGTGATGTAAGAAGATGAATGAATGTGAGTTGACTCGATTGGATGTATTTTACCAAGCAACAGGTTTCGATACGATAATAAAGTCAATAATTTTTCTGATGCACCCCACGATATGTGAGTATTCCGGTTAGTTCCGTTAAGTCCAACTAAAGTGGACTGTTCACTTATTGCTTACGTTCATATAAAAATTGTATTTCTACCTTTAGTTTACGCATACAAAGTGGTTGTGACTTGTGAAGGTGCAATTATATTGAAACGTTTTATCTAAAACCCAAGAGAGTTGTGGATTAGTCGACAATGCGGACAAGAATCAATTTCATTATTAATATGTTAGACACCTAGATAGTCATAGCTAGTTGTTTATTTTGAAATATGTAGATATATAGTTTTCTCCTTAATTTATGATGATAAAAATAAGTCTATTTTAGTAGTTTTGTGTTTTTGCAATTCCCATAGTAATAATTTAGCGCAACACAAAATAACTAATTAAATTGGCGCCGCAGGAGGTGTTTTTATATTCCCACTGCCTAAATATTATTGATACTAGCTAAAGCTTTATGTCAATAATAATTGAATTTCGGGAAATGTTTACGACTCAACGTTAAAGCTATAATTTACATTTAAAAACGTTTGTAACTGACCTTTGTGTAAAAAAATGATTATAAGTCAGATATCAGACTTTGTTTTCTAAAATTATAATAGACATGACGTTTCATGTACCTATATGAAGTTTTTACCTCGTATTTTGACCGTGAATCGTACACGTAAACATTAATTATATATTATAAACGTTGAATATGTTTTATGAACGCATAATTTCTGTTTTATCAGATTTTATTGACCGTTTTTTGATTAATCTAGAACGATGACAGAACCTACTATTCCTCAAAGGAGTCAAGAAGTCCCGTGGTCTTAATGTTTCAATCTTGATTTTTGTAAACAATGGGAATGCCACTTTACGCTTCCATCCGAATTTTAATTAGTGTGCATCCTTTTGTAACCTAAACATGAAATTGCAGGCTGTGGGTGTTTATTACGAATATTATGACCTTTGCCAAGTGTCTGTTTATTGACGTGTTTTGCAATAACAAAAAAAATATCTGTTATTTCCGACGCTCTGTGGGAATTTTAACTTTACGTAGCGCAATGGCAGTAGCTGATGGAGATTAGAGTCACAAAAGTCGCCGCGAATGACGTTCTGCGTCATTTAACTACACCCTTTTAAGCTGAACTAACTCCAAGTAGGCAGATAAAATTTATTTTTAAACTGCATACATAGATGTAAAGCCAACAGGTTCTGTATTTATACCTGATTAAAACAACATATTTCAATCTGCAATGTTAGATTAGTAATCAATTTAACTGTATTATATTTTTATCTAAACCTCTTTTAACGTACACGACTTGTTACATTGTTCTCACATTGTACCCTAGATTCAATATGAATGATGTAACCGAAATTTGTAACATATTATTTATTTTAAAAGAGTGTTGTTCATGGAGTTTCTTGCTCGTTCTTCTCCATAGAAACCTACTGTTTGGAACGAGCAACTAGCTTCAACTTTTTGACTGACTGACTCTGACAATTCAAAAGTACCTGTAAATGGTTTATTTGAAATAAATGATTTTGAGTTTGAGTTTGAGTTTGTAGGTATTGTTAATGCGTAAAATACATACCTATGTAGTTGCATGATCATTTTAGATCATGCAAGTACCTACTAAACTAGGTTTCTAATCAATAATTATCTTAGGATATTTAAATTCGTCCGTCAATGCAATTTTTGGGTTATCAACAAAATATAATATACGTAGGTAGGTATCTACCTATAATCTTGGCTGACCTAAGTTTGATCGATCACGTCGTGTTGATAACCTGAAGGCATTCATATAGGTATGTATACATAAATAAAAAAACTTAGAGTATCTTGTAAACTTACCTCGTCATTGTATTCTGAGTAGGTAGGTATTTAATTAATTTTGTAAAGTTTAAACGATTGGTTACTTAAGTAAGACTTTTTATGAAAAAATAAATAAACACCCCATTGATTCATTAGACCTGTTATTTTTTTTGTCGTCGAAAGGTTTATGATTATGTAGGTAGGTAAGTATATCTTTTGCAAAAGAACCAACGCGATAACAAATAATGGTTGGAACGTACGTTCGAACCTTGAAGGGCTCGATAATATTATTTTAATATAAATTGTATTCTTACAAATAAATCCGTGTCGGTGGTGATCAATGCTCATGCCTTCTCGGTGTGAGAAGCGGCATCAGTGTATATTAAATTAAATTCATAGTTGATGGTATGAACAAAAAAGCTTTACTGTTAATGTGTGCGGTGGATCATGAAAACTACATAATTATATTGGCTGTGCTCCGCTGTAAGTGTCGTATTAAATTTTTTCTAGTTAAATGATTTAAAAAACACAGCCTTAATTAACGACCAAGTTTTCTATTTAGGAAGAGCTATAAATCACTGAGCATGCGCAAGCGTCTGCAGGAAGTTATATGATTCAAGTTTGACCGTTTAATATGTAAGGGTCGATGGACCATGAAATGATTCAGCGACATAGCCCCATAACATATGGGTACAGGATGAAAGCTTTAACAACTTAATCATAATGTATTAGGTTATATTACAAATATTTTGCTGCATAGTACGTATTTGGATATTTTGACAATTAACACCAACATATTTGTAAGATAAATAATCTTTGCCAAATAAGTTTTATAAAATACTAGCGGCCCCGCAGACGTTGTCCTGCCCCTAAAATAAAAATGTCCTACAACTTGGCTGCAGCGCCACCTACCGGATCCAATTGTGAATCTAAACCATTCTCGAATTCACTGGAACAAACACAAACAAATTCAGCAAAATCGATCCAGCCGTTTAGGAGGAGTTCACTTTTATACACACGCACAGAAGATTTTTATATATAAGACTAGCTTAACTTACTGTGTTGCCCATGTGTTACATACAAGTAGGTACCTACCACCGGCCGGTCCGTTTCACCTGGCGGATCGACCAGGAAAACCTTTTTGACTAGATTTTCCTTGATGAGCAGGAAGTTTAGGATTTTTTTACCAAGTTGTGACTTTGTTAATATATTTTGTCAAACACTTTTGCTTTGAAAACTAAACATTTAATTGAAACGAAATAAAACCGGCCATGTGCGTGTAGAATGTGTAGATCCGTTTCCACGTACAGTGTAGGATTCCAAAGCGTAAATTAAAAACTAAGTAACGTTTGTTATGTCCATGTAACCAATCATATAAATAAATAAATATTAGTACCTATAGTTTTACGGCTAACTGAAAATAGCGGATATTTCAAAAACCTGTACCTACGTAACTGGTTTAAAAATCCCACTCTGAAATACCTATTTTTGCGAACAACATGCAGGAGTTTTTAGACCTCTAATATTTAAAAACAATTTTTTAAAGATGTTTTTAGCTTTAGGTACCTATGTATATTGTATATTTTACGAAGATGTGACAGATTGATATGACAAAGTTTAGGCTGATGAAAATCCTCGAATCCTGGCCTCATGGAAATTATAAAATTTTGACATATGATAGTTATTAGTTTCTAAGGACAAATGAAAGAAATGTCATTAAGTAGTTATTCTTTAGTTTTACTTAATCAATTAGCTTAATGTCTTGAGGCTGTACTTTATACAAATGAGAAAAAGGTTTCAAATATAATATGTAGTTACTTAGAACTCACGTACAATGGTCCATATTTAAAGGACTAAGTGCGGAAACCAAACATAGAACATAATATGTAGTTATATGAATAGGTGCCACAAGAAATTCTCGTTTGAGTTGAACAAAATTAAAAATTTTATAATATTAACTTGTCCCTTGGCTGTGAAACATAGATTAATGATATAGATATATGTATTTTATAATGAATACAAACCGTTTGAAGTAGTTTCTCTAATTCTTTTAGCCTCAAACTCAGATGACTCAGTTCAAGATTAGAAATTAAGATTTGATCTAAGAATTACCATAATAGGAGTAGCCATATTGATTGAATGCATTTTTATCTGATCGCAAGAAGCGTAATTATGTACCCAACGTCTTTATAAGGATAATGGATTCTAGTAAAATCTTGTCATTTCCTTAGCATAATGAACAATATTAAGAGGCCTGCTAAGTGTAATTGGGGCTTGAGCAGCAAAGTGCTCGGTTTACGCGGCCGCATAATTACGTATAATAGGCGACTTTTGCAACGCACGCGCATTCAGAATATTTAACTCCTCTGAGACAGAAGTTTTGAAACACTGGCTAATTATAAGTTATAAGGTGAATATTATACGATTAACTTAATTATTTACCGGTTCGGTAAAAAAATATATCATCGATTTTTATTTTCCAGTATATATATCGTTTTAGGAGTACACACTAAAATGGTGAAAACAAAAAACACATATTTCAGCTATGTACCACTAAAGTTATCGACTTGTCCATTTATACTGCTAATAAAGAATTGAATTAGGGAAGAAAAATAGTTGTTATTTTTATTGCAACAGGAGTCGAAATTTTAAAGTGGGCTTGAATATCAATGAAGACTTCATTTGTATGTATATCATAAAACATTTTTTTCCACTATAGACAATGTTGCAGAAAGCTGGGTGTACAGCTATATTTATCAGGTTAATATACGTCTATTACACGATAACTTGCAGTCTTGCGTTTCTGTGAAGAGTGAACAGTCAGAGTTCTTCCGTGTTACCTAGGTAGTGCAAAGTAAAGTAGTGTAAAAAATAATATTAAAGTAGAAAGCAGATTAAAGTATGGATAGTAGGTATGGATTAGTATAGAAGTATGGATATGTACCTACAAATTTGAACGGAACCCTCGGAGGGCGAGTCCGACTCGCACTTGTTTGGTTTTTTTAACCTAACCCGATTAAAAGCTCACACCAAAGTTACTTACGTACGACCTTATCAACGAGTTCATGTGATGATGATCTGTGTCTTGTAGCGGGATCCGCAGAAGACCTGCAGGAGTAGATGGAAAAACTTAATAAGCTAAGAACCACGAATGTTGATCATGACTGCCAATCTCAGTTTGAGGGGAGAGTATCCAACGACACAGGAGATATAATAAAGATATTATAGAGAATTGTGTGCACACAGGAGCTCACATCTTCTCTAACTCTTATAGTCCGATGGGACGGCAATCCGACACGGCCTGTGTTAGATCAGGCGCAGGAGAATGGTTTAACATTATTATTTATTATGTTGTTATTTTCTTCCGGTGGCATGAGGTGCATCCCCCATGCCACCACAACTGTAAACTCAACTTTCTAACACCGGGTGACTACTAAGAATTTCCTATTGGAAAAGCAATATTTAACACTTTGAGTGACACGGCTTTGAGTTCAGAATCCACGACCACTAGAGAGACAAGGCAGTAAAAAAACGTTTTAAAACCATGGATAACGGTTATTTATGTGGTGAATTTCCTAAGAAAGGAAATAATTAAACCAAAGATACTTACTTATTGTTATATCAATAGCAGATAAGTTCCACAGAATGTATTTGTCACATGAATGCTATAATTATCTCTATACTGCGAAGACTACCATCCTACCAACAATACCTTGAGGTAGTCGTACGGTAAGAGTCGTACCCGTTGATTAACTATAACATTTTGTTCCAACATGTTATTAAGTTTGATTAAACTTATGCAGAACCTTGGACGACAACAGGTAAGTACCATAAGTTCTAAAAAGATTTATCTTGCGAATCATACAACGAACTTTTCGGGTTTTTTAATAATAATAATAAATAACAAAACCATTTATTTTCAGGTAACAAAGACCCATAGAAAAATATCTTAACTTAAGTATACATATAACAATATAACAATTGTGTTAGTAAATAAAACTTAAAACTACATATGTTAGTATCACTTAGTTGCACTAAGTCTTTGCACGTTCCGGTGGCACTTGGCTTCATGTTGTATGAAAGTACCTACCTATACGTCGGCATTTGTGCACATGCTGTAGGTAGATGTGCTATTGACTGATTGTTGGATTGGTAAAAAAGCGCAGCTCCTTCAATAATGAAGACACCGGTTCCGCTGGGCTTTGCTCTCGCGATAATTAATTTTGTCGCCTTTTTCGGATAATTGTTTTTGCTCGCATATTGTATCGAGGCCAGCACTAATCGGGACACAATTACGAAGAACTACGTAAGTATTTCATTTTATACATTTCGTTAAGTTCCAATTACATTAATCGAACTATGCGACTCTACCATTAATAGGTATATGGTATTCCTCGAAATATTCATAGCGGATGAGTAGCATCGCCCTATTAGGGGCACTAGATATACGGTTAGCAGAAAAAAATGTTGAGTTGCTTTTAACTGAGAATCGATCTTGTAGAGTGATGTCTACAGGTAAGATGAATAAATATCGAATACTTATTCTTACATTAACTTTATTGGATATCACTGTAGAAGTTTTGAATTGACATATAATTTCATGTTTACGTGAATGATAATAGGTAAGTAGGTACCTATCCAAAGATTTATACGTAGTTTATATTTTGCCTATTAAATATTTGTTAATTAATGACTCAAAATATCTACTGAATTAGGTCGCTTGCAGCCGAAGTGATTTAACGAGATGGCGCATTCGTGTTTGTATCTACAGATAGCATTTTATATAAAACAATAGTGGACGTGGTCAGCATACAGCGACTACGACCGACTTGTCTTACTTAGTCAATCAATGGCCGTCCTAACAATCCTTGTGGGTTTTATTTTTATATAGATACCTATTAGAGGATATAATCTCCGGCACAATTTAGTACCTATGCATTTACTCAGTAAGCGATGAAACTGAGCCGCTGATTGATTGATATAGTCATTAGGTAAAAGTAAAGGCATTTTCCTCATTAGACCCAGCCTTTTTTGTGGGGTTGATAAAGAGAATATCCAGCCGTACCTATTAGCTAATTACTACTCAGTAATTGAGGATGTTACTGTCTTTGTATTAGTATTACTTAATTAGAATTTAAGGTGTTCTGATATCTACCTAATTCAATTAAAAGGAAAATCTTTTACTTATTAAGTAAAAGTTTCACTGACGCCATCATAGATGTCTCTCGCGTGCATGGACATCGTTATAGTTCTCCTATTCGGCAACAGATGGCGCTAGCTGTAGCATTTTACACAAAGCCTCGAAAAACGACATAGTGTAATAATTTTAATCTATCTATGCTTCATTGCTACCACGTAGTTTTTTTGGTAATAAATATTTCTGATCAATTTATATTGATTTATTATTTAAGCCATCGTTCGAATTTTATGTTATCTAAACTGTAAGAACATACTAAGATATCTAAGAAAATAATAATCTTGAAATATACTTTGTCACCTATCTTATTACGTGCAATAAGAGTCTCTGTTAGTTTCAGCAATAGATGGTCCATCGTAGTTGTAAGTATTTTACGATAACATTATTGGTTAAATGTACAGTGTGTTCCGTTCCACTAGATACCTAGGTGCCTGTATAAAAATTATGTTTGAGCTTAGATTTCAGAAATAGTACTACTTCTGAAAAGAAAGTTGATTGAAAGAAAGTTGGTTAGTTGGTTTAGTGTGCCTATTAGGCACTAGGCATGTATTGTTTCACGACGCCGCAGTCAGACACAATAAAATAGGTTTCACCGGGCTCTATGTTATCTTTTAAGTTATTTATAAAATCAGTAGGTATTTACAGAAACCTAATTACTATGCTGAATTCGAATTCGAGTTAATAATATTGGACTATTAAATTGCACCGGAAACTCTATAATTGGTGTCTATTATAACTTTATAAACAAGTACTTAATGGTAGTTTATAATCGTACCTAAGTATGTGTATAGCGCATGTCGAGCCGATAACTGAGCAGGCGCAAGTTGAAAATACACAAAGGTGTCTATCGAACTAAACCGTGCTTTACGTGTTCTTAGCAGTTATCATATCCATCGCGTTATTGACCTTAATCTTAACAATTTATGGTCATTCAGAACACACTACCATAAACGTTTTATTGACAGTCGTTATTTGAACCCGTGGCTAAGACGGTTTTATAGCGATTCGCTGTTCGTATTTTATTAACGCCAGTGGCAGTGACGCAGTCCCCTCCGTGCATGCATATTCAGTGCGCTCCAAATGTGTCTCTCGTTCCGCAAAAATGTTCACGAAAGCACTTGAAACCAATTAAATTACATAACCCGAACTTAATTTATGCACGGTTAAGTTTGCAATTCTTATTGACGTAAGTTATAATAAAAAGGCCAGTGCAAGATTCTGCAAGAGTCAAAATCGGAAATGTGAAACCTGACTTTTACCTACCTACTAAAATCAATATAAACAAAGGACAAAATTGCGAATCTGTTACAATTCCATACAATTAATCTTATTGCAACAGATTTGTTGATATACTTTTCGCAGATAACGACATATTTCAGGTATCGACTCCAAAGTGAACGCTGTAAAAAGAGTCAATGTGACGGTTGTTTTAGTGCCTTTTGCAATATTGTCGATATTTTAAGATTCGAAGGAGAATATCATGTTTCAAGTGTTGTTTTTAATAGCCATATCTTTATACGCTTGTGGTATTTCCTTATCGAATAAAGAGATTGTACATTACATACGCGTGTTATCCTGTATATACAATGCGAAGTAAACGTAATAAATGGATCGCTATGTACCTTCATAAGAATCCCACTGGCAGTGGTCAACGTAGGGGACGCAACAGTAATAATACATCGGCGAGATCGCCAGTACAGTCACGTTTCCATTGTTCGTGGGCGGTTGATAAAAAGTTCACAGAGAACTAATAATTAGTTTCAGGATCGAGAGTGAGCTCGAGAAACAAGAAGCTTAATTAGCACTCATAAAATAACTCGCAAGGGCAGAGCCAATAATAAAGGGTTGCTTTTGACTAACCACGCACCGGTGACCAATTATGATAGCACTGTAATTTCGGAATAATCGAAACCTATGATCCACGATCCCAGAGTCTCCAGATCTATGTCATTTTAGCAAGACTGAAATTTTGAGAAGATATAGAGGAATACCAATGTAATTAAGAATGTATCTAAACTTGGAAGAAGACGTATTTGCTAGGGGACATTTTTCAGGTATCAGGTACAAAAGGTGACTGTGTCTATTTAAATTGTTTTACAAAGATATTGTTATAAACTACATATTATTCGTTTGCCAGCTTCAGATGCACGCTTTAAAGTTCCTTTAAAGTGTCTGGCTGTCGTCCAGTAACAGCAACAATCAATACAAAGTAAGTAATTAAAAATAATATATTGCTGCCTGTTATGAATAGACCACCTTATCGTTCCATGTAGTATGAAAGGGGGATGTAGTAAAGACCGATAACATAGTCCTTGCACTTCACGAGTGTTCTTCAGGTTAATCGTATCATCTGCCTAGCCTTTTCCTAACTATGATGGGGTCGACTTTCAGTCTAATCGGATGCACCTGAATATATGGAGCTACAGCCTGTCTGGCCTCCATAACTCAGTTATTCAGAAATGCGATACCCTTTGGTAAAACTGGTTATAAGAATTTTTGGATTTTTGCAAGGACTGTCAAAGATCTACGAATGACAGGCGAGACCGACGGCTTTACGTGGTTTCCCAGGCATAGAGGGGTTTCAGTTTTTACTTTGCCACGAGCCCCTGTGAATCATATATCATTATTAAAATTATCATTACAAAAATTAGATTAGTCATTTAGTTCTCGTCATAAAGGAAATCAATAAACTTAACTTGTAAACTTTGACACCTCTTTAAAAGCCCGATAGAGGTTAATTTTACGTAAACACAAAACAGTGTTTTGAAAATGTTCAGCTTCAGTTCGACATTCTGTTAGTTTAAAAAAATACGGATTACCTACCATTTGTCGATCAGATTCTATATCTGTAGCTTATGTTCTTTTCTTGATAACCACTTATTATGTGGGTAGATACTTGTATACATAATGCTGCCATAATGCTGCCATAATCTGCTCAGCAATCATTGGTCTGCTACGCACGAGTTTCCGGTCTCTTATCAAATCAGAATTTTAAAGGTGGTCTACGAAAAGCCTGTGAGATCTCTATTTTTGTTTGCCTTAAAATAGCTGTTATTGTAATTATATCCATAATAATCATGTAAAAACAACAATTTATTGATTCACATCCCTTAAATTATTACATATAGTTTATATGGTGGTACGTGGTTCATCATCACCATCATTTCAGCCGAAAGACATCCACTGCTGGACATAGGGCTCTCCCAAGTCTCGCCACATTGACCGGTCCCGTGCGATTCGCATCCAGTGGATCCCCGCAACCTTTACCAGGTCTTCGGCTGCGTGGTTAGTCAGGAGTAATTCTTTATTACTATAATGACAGTACCTATATTTTAATGCAAGCACATTATCCTGCAAATTTTTATCTTGGGTACAATGTGTAGACTATCACGGGCTGGTTTATTAAATATTTGAAATGTTAAAATGTAATATTATGTTATTGTAAATATTGTTTTCAACAATTTGAAAAAGAGGCATGCCAGTAAGTTGATGACTATCAGTCCTACATGCGACTTTGGCTCCAATTGTATGACATTGTGGGAGGTGCCATTTGTAATGTCGAGCAAAGTGCAAGCGCGGGCGCATGTAGCGTATCAAGTAGATCGCTGTAGTGATAGGTCACAACAAGCACGCGACTATCACTCGTCTATGGCGATATGTTTGAGCCCCGTTCCGCCCTTCGCGCTAATTTACTCCGAGCATAAATCTTGGAAGATCGAGTGCTGCATGTTGTTGCCATTCGTCACTGCTGTACGGTCGTGGACTGAAAAACGAACGTGATTTGGTTATTAGAAAGCTCTAAAAGAACCACTTAGACGGCTCATTAAATAAATTTATTTCATTCGATAGTGATTCGATACGATTGCAAGTTAGCCGGACTATGTTTGACTAATACGGTTCGTGGCGCCGATAAACTTTTCGACTGTAGGTATATATGATGACGTTAAGGTGTAAGCATATCAACATAAAACTAATTAGTTCTTGTGTTATTCTTTGTTGATTATATGCAAATTATTCAATATGTAATAGAAATCTTGAGTTTCGATGATCGGCGCACGTTTGAGTCCACCCGGGATAATTGCGTGACTAAATTCCGAGACGTAGGTTCTGTATCAGGCTCGCAATTCATTCTTGTCGACGCAGCTCTATAATTAATGAGACAATATATTAGAAACGAATTCGTTTTGGATCGATAACTAATGTTAAAATATATCTTTAGGTTTTCTAAAGACTATATGCAATGAGTGAATTAAACGACATTATAACTTATTACCTACAGACAACTTTTGAGAACAATTTGAATAATGAAGGTACGCTGTGCAGCTAGCTTAAATTAAATGTGTTGGCAGGAGTCACCGTCATGTCTAGTTGTTAATTGGATTTATTGATGTATAAATAAGTAATAAAAAAGTTTATTCATCATCTTATATACTGTTTTATCTATTATTTGCTTGATGTTTGATCGATCTTGCTAATCTGATATGTAAATTTTAAAAATTTTGAGCTAGCACATACTCGTAAAAATCATCAAAATTATCAAAAACAATTTTATGACATTCGAAACGACCGTCATTATTTGTGCTACCTTTTTCTTAATTAGTTTAATGTTAAAGAAACGACGCTCTGATTTTGAGGTTTAGTGAACAAATATTTTACGTACCTATTTGTTATTTTAAATAGATGCCATTGTAGATCGTATTTTACGGTAAGCACTAACTACCGGGTAGGTTTTCATAAGTCGCGGTCTCATGGTAAGCGTGTTGACCGTGCGGCGCTGCCCGGGTCATCTAAACTAATATTATAAAGAGGAAAGATTTGTTTGTTTGTTATAAACATAAATCGTTTATTGCACATAATGGGGTGTTTGTTACGATTTAATTCAAAAACTACTAGACCGATTTAAAAAAAATCTTTCACTATTAGAACGCTACATTATCCCTGAGTAACACAGGCTTTATTTTATTATTTAAAAATTTAGGGACCCGTTAGAAAAATCACGCGAACGAAGTTGCGGGAAACGTGCTAGTATCTAAATATTGCTGTGTTGAGTCCCGTTTAAATTCTCTATTGATTGGACATGCGCCTCATTCATACTTTGGCACCTATAACTTTCTCACTAACATAAACATTAATCTACTTCTATGTCACAAATGTCGTCTCCTTAAATAGTTTTGGATAAATACTAATTGAAAAATAATGGACTAATTTATGAGGTAAAGTAATATCGATGCTAATTACGGTGCAGTATATACCTACCCACACCACAAATTACTTCTCCAGAAGTTTTATCACTCTCTCACGATCGGTCTTTTCTAACGGCTATCACAATTTTTTTTAATTAGCTCCCAAAATAGAGCCCTCATAAATTTTATAGCAACATAGAGGTGTAATGTAGCGTCGGGCTCAGCCCGCTGCGTGCGCCCGCGTCGCCGCCGGCGTTCATTTGGATATCACAGTTTTACGATAGCATTTATGATTGATTAATCAGTGATCCCAAAGTTGATCGCTTCCGCACTTATTCTTCTGATTGCAAAACATTCTATTTCGTCTACGTCTAATTGTGACTGTAATTTGTCTGTTTATGAGCATAATGTTAAAAATATTGCCTGAGGATATTGACATCGTAAAATTAAAACTGTCTTTTGATCAGATTATTATTCAGTGATTTCGTATGATATTGTCTAGTCAACGGTGTCATATATAATGGGGGGCGGGAGCTATGTGTTGATACTCGGTACTAGTCGTTACTTCAAATAAGGCCAAGCGCTATTGTTCTGCTATTGTGTCTCATAAATGGCAAATCGAGTTTTCGTTACGTAAGATTAATGACTTGTATTTACATTACATTTGTTAGACAAAAATTGATTTATAATTCAACTTTGTTCTACTTTTGAATCATTTACATTCAGTAGTACTTAACTAGTCTGATTCATTTAGATAGTTTGAGCTTACTTGACGATACTGGCTTTCTTAATGCAACTGTCATCCGTGGAGGTAAGTCATACATAGTTGAGTTCAAACATTATATTCCAAGATAAGTATCTGGTCCATAGAATATAAGGTCGAGTAGATATTAATATTCGTGCTCTGCGGCTGCTTTCGAATGAGTGACGGCTACCGAAGAATATGCGTAAAGGAGATAACAAAGCCGAACTCATCTCTGTTGGCTTAGTTCTAGTATTATCTGCTAGATATAAATTCAGTTCTTGACAATGGATGACTAAAATGGAATTTTTAAATAATCACAACATGGAAAAATAACAAGGGTTTGTAGTTAAGCTGCATGCTAACGGCACCTATCACTATCACAAGATTTTTATGTTTAACGATAAACACTAAAAAGTTGTAAAAATGGCAGGTCTCGTCAGTATAATCGTTTTCTAAGAAAACTTAGATGGTTGATAACCTGTGAATGTTAGGCATTATAAGATGTACCCTCTACAATTTTCTTTGACCCTTGTATGGTATCTTCTGAGGACAAAAATTATACAGTAGAGAATAAGTTGATATCAGTCGGGCATCTGACCGTATAATATGGCAATAGCCATTACGGATACACCGTAGCATCTTCAAAGTGCCTCGTAAACGCGCTACACGGCTACTAGAAATGTAATTTAGCGGTACTGAGAAAGAAACGATGGCTATCTTCAGATGAATGAAGCAGTGTTAGTGCACCGTCACACTTTTTTTTACTGGTTAAGGTGTTCTGGAAACTTATCTCTCAATCACTTGCCGTAACTGTGTGTTATAAACTTATTTTTCAGATCTGCCCGCCTTGTTCTCGCTCCATAAAACTTTCGCAACTTGTAACATATACCTACGACTCATACGCAATGCGCAAAGCGCATGTCACTGCTAGCGGTATACTTATATAAATGTATTATTATTACCTTGTTGTTCATTATAAAAACGATTCTATCGTTAGTTAGGTACTAATATTCCCCTGGTTTGCTCGCGAAAAATTAGTTCAAAACAGAACTTGTTTTTACCTAATAACCAATAAGTAATGAAATACAATCTTTTTGGCTTTGGCTATTGATTTTATCCGTTCGCATAGCTGTGTTGCAGTTATTTTTGTTGTTATTAGGTATTTCTTTACACTTGTAGTAGGTATCTACATAATACCCATATATTATGTAGATACCTACTACAAGTGTAAAGACTACAAGTGTAAGCTTAAGTACTACTTTAAACAATAAATTATACATAATTTCTTGGAGTTTCTTTGTGTAGGAATGTTAATCAACACGGTGCTAGGTTTTAATAAAAAGACAATACCATACGTGAGATATAATATTTCGAACACAAACAACGAGCAACGCGACAAAAACTATACTTTAATTTTATTTTAATTGGTTCGGGCGAGAGTGACATTCGAGGCTGTCAGATTTAAGTCGTGTTCAAGGTGATAGTCTCTCTCGCGTCGAACTAAAATGGCGACCGGGTTGGCATTTAAATGCCATGCATTTTTAAATTCATTCGACGTACGCAATTAACAATTCGACTTCGATTACTTTGTCATAAACGTGCGCGTGTTTATCGACGTCGCCCGTTAGGAAGCTGTTTAAGAATTCATGACACTATTTGTGTGGAAATTAACTATATGATTTCTGTGAATATCGACAGCATTAGCAACAAAGTTTACGAGGAAGGTCCTATTAGACTTTCGCATTATTTGTGCATAGCAAAGCCTGCAGGACTAGTGTACTCACGTACAACAGCGGGCAAGTTCAATAAAATAGGATCAATGAAACATTTATGTTGAGTCGAGTACTCGCCTACAAATAATTTTGCTTTACACTTTATTAATCGTGGTGCATAGTATATGCATTGAACTCGCGGTAATTATGATTATTACGTGTGATTTACAGCTTGTATAAGTGTCTATACTAAAGTAAATGCTGTCTGATATTGTTATGAATTTTGTAATAGAATAAGAATATGCTGAACGTAAACTTCACGGTTTTAGTTAAGATATCGTATTTCATCTAAACCCTACAAATTTGTGTACCAAACAGTATCAAAGTCTGTATTGTGGCTGAAATTAATGATATTGTTCGTATGCACATCGACCGTGTGCTAGTTGATAATAATCGTATAATGTGGGTTGTTCACTCCTAGTATCTACATATCTCCATAGGTATGTAAGTGAACTGAGTTTTACCTACACGCAGCAAATTCCTAGGATAAACTTAGATGCTAAGAGTCTGGAAGTCAATTCAGGCAATAATGCAATAATTTACATCTTTAACTTTGCTTCAATGTTAAATAAAACTCATCTTGAATCCATAACTGTATCTCGGATGCTTTTAATCCTTACGGCCGGAATAAGCCAAGTTTTCTTGTTGATTTTAAACAATTTCAAAGACAGCAGGTTTTTAAAGTGGATTTTACGATTTTTTTTTTCTTCTATAGGTACTGATTACTGAAGTTGTATAATATTTGTGTTTAGTATCTTGAAAGCTTATGTGTGATCGGGCGATATTAAATAACAAGTGTATTAAAGTAATTAGCACTAATAACAAGAAGTGCGTACTGTTTTAATAGCTAGTAGTTATTGAGCCTGTCCTGTGTCTTGTGGTAAAATGTTGACTTTTTCAGAGGTCGTCAGTCAGCCACTAGTATTTCTTCTAAAGATCTGTTTTCGAATAACTATTGATAGATACTTATACTTCATCATCATCATCATCATTTCAGCCGAAAGACGTCCACTGCTGGTCATAGGCCTCCCCAAGGGCGGGGGTTGCCATAATCGCCACGCTTGGCAGGCGGATTGGCGATCGCAGTATGGTTGTTACAAAGGCACAGAGAACTCTGCTGCCCATTCTCTGGTAAGCCCCTTAGTCGCCTCTTACGACACACACGGAAAGATATGGGATGGTGCTATTCTTTACGTCCGACACCACACGGACTACGGATACTTATACTTAAATCATGACAATGCAGGAGAAATTCCTTGTGTGGAGCAAACAAAACAAAAAAAATCTTTAAAAGTTCTAGTGCATTGGATTTACTTTCGCTTGCAGTAATCAATTTTTTTATCAGTTACTGATTAGAGTCAAATTCCAGAATAGTAGAAGATTATTGTACAGAGGCCAGCACATCAAACTACTTTCTTTGATAGATTTTCAACTTTATTACAAAAGCATACGGTTCATATTTAATTAAGAAAATTTTACAGTTAGGTATGGCTTGATGTGCTGGCGTCTGTACATATGCGTGCATCCAGAAACTTTTGTCTGTAAATATAATTATCGTAGAAGCTCGTAGGCGCTCTTAGATTGTGTACTTAAATGACGCTGCGACAATTATGCTAAGTCTGTAATCATCTGTGCCTGAGTCACTACTGCGTTTCCTTTTACGGTAAACGCAATTCATTTAGTATTTTTCTAATTCGAATGGCGCCGAACAGGCCACATTAATAGTACTACTTACTAACATATTACATTGATATAGTCCATTTATTATTCAGCGCTTACTCGCAGTTATAAGACAGTTGCTGCAATGTAACACCGAAGGAGGATGGCCGCGACACATCCCGTCCTCGCCGACAATCAATTATCCACAATCCATAATCACGAACAATTAATTTTTTCTCGACGCAGTTAATAGGACTACGCTTTCGTCGGTTATTTTCTCGATAAGGGTCAAATTGATCCGCCCGCGGCCTATGTGAACAAAACAAGCAATTTACGGCACTCGATACATTACGGTTTTTATTATTATTCTACTCTGTTGCTTATCTTGTTACAGCGGGGCTGCGGGTTCCTCGCGGTAATAACAGTGCGCGTCTTACACTGTCTGCTTATATTAGTATTCCTGCTGGAATGTAAAGTAGCGCTTCATCTACTTACTGAAAGTTAGCCGTGCTAATCAGTTACGTATCTGGTAGCGTGTTCTCGTCTAACTTCACCATATAAACCTCTGAACAATACACAAAACCGTGACCGCTTGACCCGCTCGTAGTGTTTCCCGAGAGAACATAGATCGTTATGTATAGGTAGGTACTCAAAGGGGGGGGGGGGGGGAATCCTTTATGATAAATCACTGAAAAGAAACAAAGGGCGCATAAATTTATCGTCGGCTGCTGGCTTATCATGATCACGTCGACTTTCTCCGAGCGTCGATACTGCGCGTGCGGTGTATAGCTGCAGCATCACACACGCCCCGCCAGCACCTCGCCGCCTGCGCCCGCGCCCGCACCTGCCAACAGAAAGCTACATTGATCACAGGGTACCTAAGCTATCACACCATGTTACTGCCACTTGCTTGAACTTGTACCTTTAATCCCAACCTTTAATAATCAAGGCTGATTGATGGTTGTCTTTTACAAGTCTAGCTCTTTAGGTAGGTAATGCGACGATTTCTCTTGGTTCTATCATCTTTAAGTACATTATATTATCTTTATGCCTGTTCAAGAGGTACTGTGAAGCTTGGGGTAGCTTCACGGTACCCACCAGTCGTGTCGAATACCTTTACGTGTGTAGGTGTGTGAGGAGTCGGAGGGTTTGTAATAAATAATAGAGGGAAATCGAAGGAAATCAGTTGTATTACGTAGTAAACGTCACAGCTCATCGAGCTGATGGCCAGCAACTGTCTTCATATAAAAAAAATAAAGCATAACGCTTCTATTTTCAAATTACTTCTATAATAATTCAGTGTTCAGAAGAAACATTTAATAAAATGTTTTCGACCAGGTTGGATTTCGCATACAACATTTACGGTACCTAGACATTTTATTGAAACAATCGAAGAATGAATGCAACTAAAATTCAAAGTACGTTCTTGTTGGAATTTATTTAGATATTTCGTCTGCTAGCTTTCCTCTTCCTCCAATAGCATCATAGTAACAAGCTAAAGTATACATTTTCGATTACTTTTAATTTGTATCTACTTGCCGTGTATATTTATTCTATATTATGACAAATTTAGAAACCTAATAAGACCATTCTGTATTTCTTTTTTTTTCTTTCCTAATCTATTTTAATTGAATAGTATAGGCATAGGTACCTACGTATCGAAGCACTGTTACGAGCTTTACAATCGGCCGGTATCGTCGAGTACAATTTGAAAAATAATTCTGTAAGGCTACACCAAGTGCCTACCTGCACATTAGGAGATGAATGGCGGCCGTTTGCACAATTTAAAGGGGTGTCGCGATCCCAAATCTATCTAGCAGTCTTTCAAAAGATATTTAATCCATTCAAAATGAAAAGGGTTGTTTTTTACTGGGGAGACAATGTCTAAACAAAACATTCGATGACCACCGATGACCGGTACCCGTGAATGACCAGTGTGGGAAGAAACGTTTATTTCTCTGTGAAAGCTTGACCCTTTCTTTGTGTCACACATTATAGATGATGTCTCATAGTGCAAAAGCAAAGGGTTAGTCCGAAGAAATGATACTCGGTACCTTCGGTGATTGTTTATTTTTTGCACGGTTTAAAACCGTTAAGTGAATTAATAAGAGAGAAAAAAATCTTGTCCGAACTTCCCATGCATGTATTTTTCCACCTATAATTACGTGAACTTGGCATGGACTCCTCGAGATATTTTCGTGCGCACGACGTGAAGGGCTTGCACAAGAACTGTTCAGGCGTTTCGGAGAACAGCTATGTGATAAATCGGACCCTCCAATTATTATTGCATTCGGTACGCGAAAGTACTCACTATACTTATGGCGATTATTGACCAAATCGGTACTTGTTCTCGTTACGCCAATCACATACTTGATATGTACGCTGCGTTCATGTAAGTACTTGCAAAACACAGGTAGATAGGTATAATATATAATTAATGACCTAGTGCCTACACAGTAACCAAAACGTATCTCAAATTGACTGAGCTGTTTATTATGATGTCATTACCCACTAGGTATTTATATTTACTAGTGGTGTAGATAGCAATCTTGATACTAAAAAAATATTAACAATTATGGGATGTATTATAAGATACGGAACAATGTAGAGGTTTCAATGCTTAAAAAATAAATGTAATTAAAAGCAGTAAGCTAATTAGATTTTAATTTGACTCATAGTAATGTCATAAATTATTTCATTAAAGGTACTGTACCCTTCCCACTCTGTTAAATATGCAGAGATTTTTGTTTGTTTACTTAAACAAAATTCGGTCTTACAATGATACACTCGATATAAAATCTATTAAGAATCATATTGGACGGGCCATTAGCGATCTGCTTGACTAGTTAGTGTTATTTGGCTACTTAAAAAACGAACATGACACATAATCTATGGCAATTCATCTCGATCGAGTGCGCTCCTCTAATTCTCTTATTCGCCGCTTGTGAGTGGGCGCGCCGGCTGACCGGTACACATACGTACTCATAAATATAAGGCATAATTTTGTAATTATGTAAAACGGTAAAAAAACCAAGTCTAAATCGTTTGCTATCTGTAACGCAATATAAATTAATGGCCGTTATAATAAAATTCGTAGACGGCAAATGTTTGAAGCATATTCTTTTCCAATCAATGGATGTAAGTGTTCTACTTTTATCATTTAATTAAAATTAGTCGAAATATATTTGGCTCGTTAGACGTAATTATTACTCGAGATAGTAGAGTTGCAGTTTTACTCACTAATCATGTTAAATTAGTCGCTAAGCAGGCAAGAATATAAAACGGTATCTTATAAGATACGATCACTCATTAATCATATTTTATATGAGTATTCAAATACAATCTAGTTTTCAATGATCCTATAACATACAGGTAGCATATGATTACTTTTAACTACATTCCCTTAATTATATTAATGATCCATAAAAACCGAGGTTTTATTTAAAATTGCGAAAAATGTATGCACGAGTAAAACCGGAAGAAAAAAATACTTTAAACTACCAAGGACTTTTTGTTTTGTAAGCAGTGAACGATAAGTAGATCTTTTATTGTTTTATAATGATAATGTTAAGTAAGTACGAGTGGAATGACGGAACGTGAATTAGGAATTTGCATTTCCAGATGTCTGAGGTTCGTTGTAAGTAGGTACAGTGGCGCTATAGTATAATTAAAGTAACGCCTTTGATTTCCGCGTCACGGACCCTCTGCGCCTCTCGGCTTCACTCAAATTTGACTTCTAATTGCTTGACCACTGCCGACATTTTATGTTTCCTTAGGCCATAACTTTAATTAATTCTTACATCGTCCGAGCTTTTCTCACGCTGTATTATCGTTATTAAATTGTAGTGTTAAGGTTCCTTCTATTCAATTATTTCTACTAAGTATTATAATTAGATTTGGTAGCTTCATCCTCGCAGTTTTTTTAAATTTTGTATTAAACCTTTAATTACATTCATTGTAATTTATGTCGCATAAAATGATAAAATTAAATATAATATCTAATTCTGTATTTTTATTCAACACTTGCATCATATTAGTTAAGCGTGTAAACCTGTAAGTAATGATGATAACTCTTCAGGCAATTATAAACGTACTACGACTACGCTACGTAGCGAAAAAATTACGAAATCAGCTACTACGTACTCTCGTAGCCTCGTAGCAAGAACACAAAGAGCTAGAAATTTTAAGTGTTGTCATTATACCGTTCGCTTTAAACAAAGTAAATAAATTTATGGCAAGCTTCTTGGGATTTATACTATATAAATAATCACTTTATACTTTGGCATGCACCAATCTTAATACGTCGGTCGTGGCTACGAAGCATGATTCATGTGCATATGGTCAATGGAAATGGGTGGTATTTCTGTTCACTTCCTTCCTGTGTATGTACCAGCAGCTCTATAAAAAAGAAAGCTCTTGTGTCACTTAAATGAGTTACGATTTTATTATCGACAAATACAGACTGTCAATTTAAGATCGACTTCGATACGTGTGGATACCTATCGTGTAGCTCGTTGAACTCTAATGTATGGAGATTTGAACTTAGCTTGAGATATTGATCGTGATATTGTTAATTTTAAAAATATTCACTAATTATTTTATACACACTAAACTACGATTATAAACAAATGCATAAAGTATAATTATAGAGAAGATATTTCGACTTTTTCTCTAACGGTTTCGGCGACTAAGACATTACAAATAAAATTCAATACAAAAGCTCCTGTTCAAACAATCGGCAACCCTTTATCAGCAAACAAAGAGGAAGAGCTTGCATGTCACCCTTCTCCGAGCGGGTCGAGTGAGCGTTTGGCGGCCGTGTGGGGCGAGCGGCCGGCGACGCAGCAGTAGCGAGTGACGCCGCACCCGGACCGCACCACCGCCGACCGCGCACTGAACCTTCCGATCACTGTCCGCCGCGAACCTGTTTCAAAATCGACCCCAACCGAGGCACTCCGTGGGACAGGGTGGACCGGACACTGTATTGTGCACAAGTGACCCCTATTGGACAAGCGTGACAACTGACCGGTACCTGACCGCGTCATGCAAAACGCCCTCGGATGTTGATGCGGGGTAGCCCAGCTGCCCCCTCGGCGACCAGTTCTCAACTTGTTCCACAGGTATTTTCGATTATTGTCGTGACCTGTTCTTCTTGGCCATTATTCAGGCAACGTATTGAATCATTATGATAACATCGTGAGCCGTAACGTACCGATGTGTGATATCAGTCGTAAATAATTGCTACTTATTTGACACTTTATTTCCCGCAACCTGCCTCTAAATGTGTAACGTGTACCTGCCTACTGGCTACTTCTGACCTAGTGTAACGTTTAACTATTAATAGTTCTTATTCTTTGGTATAATGCAAATGAATCTTTGTATATATGCAATGATTATTTTATAAAATGCTTATTCAATTTTAATCTGATCAATACATATAAGTCTTTTCATGACACAAGGTCATTTTATTTGACCTAGATTAAATCTCGATCATTATAATATAGTAATCATTTAACTGGTTTTAATGAAATGTAAACCTAACTATGTACTCCTAATAAAAAACATTAATTAATTTAAATTATACTACTAATTACTACACTTTTGACTCTAATCAATTTATGTAAGTACATTTTGGTTTTGATTATTTACTTATTAAACCTTAGGAAACTTAAATGGGTATTCCTAATTCGGTGTAGCTTCAATCATTCAATCAACTCGGCCTGAAAAACTTGTGCCAACTTGTACAGACGCCAGCACAACCAAACCGACAACCACACTGACAAATTTTCCCAATTGAATATGAACCTTATTCTTCTGTAATAATGTTGAAAATCTATCAAAGAAGTTTGACAGATTGTTGTAGTTTGATGTGCTGGTCTCTGTACCTTGTGATGAGATATTTATGTGTAACGTGTAGCGACTTTGGAATGTTATAAAATGTTTGACAATTGAAATAGTTATTTGTTATACAAGAGTGCAAAGTTGCTTTTTAACCGCGTGTTCAATTTTGATGACCGAGCAAGCGAAGGATTCTAAAATTGAATCACGAGCGCAGCGAGTGATTCAAAATTAGAATCCTGAGCGTTAGCGAGGGAATCAAAAGAGCACGAGGTGAAAAATCTTTGCACTCGAGTGCAACACGTAACTTTTCATTCCACCTCAGCGAGGAAATGACTAAATGCAAAAAAAAAAACGTTTACAAAGTCTGAGTTTTTAACAAATTAAAAAAAAGTTGTATGATATATTCGGCACCATAGAGGTAGCAGTAAATAGGTTTAATGTTTTTTTTTAATTCACAAACTTAGTGCACACGATGTTCTAAATTCAATTTACTTTATCCTCTAGAGAATAAAAACGGCTTTTCCACTCAGATATTGAAGATAAATTTACTTTATCCTCTAGAGAATAAAAACGGCTTTTCCACTCAGATATTGAAGATTAAAAATACTCTTTCCGAGATGGTGGGATGAAAATGTGTTTTAATTTTCAAACATTCATAGCATATTTTAACTGTGACGAGTATAGTTATTATCCCTAAAATATATTCAAGCCGCTTAAAAAGTAGGGTATGCTTTGTATTTCGCTGGCAAGCATCATAAAAAACAAAATTTTCCCAAAAATAAAAGATTTGGTCTTGTCCTAGTGGGTGCATAATTATAATCTTATTGATTTGCCTAGTACTCGTTAAACGATGAAATAATTTCACACAGAGCACCAAAATAATCAGTGTACTTACATAACATGTTTATTACACACACTGATAATTTAATATTACGAGTATTTTATTTTTCTTTATGTCCATATTTACATAATAGGTACGTATATCCTTCGGTATTTGTTCTGAGTTTCATATTTTTTATAAGGTATAAAAACCAAAATTGGATCTCAATGCTTTTAGTGACACATTTGATCTTTGGAACAGGAAAATTACACTCAGAAATCAATTACCTGTTTTGGTTTTTGTAATCAATTTACAATGGTCGAGAAGGAAATGGTTTATTTAATATGGTTATCACTATTTAATGTATTCGCTATCACACGAGAATGTAGAAAATAAAACTTCAGCTTCAGCGTTGCAGCTTAGGCGAAGTAGGTACTTCTTTAAGCTATAATAAAGACATTTTGACGGATGGGTTGACCAGTAATCTCTGGAATGTATTTTATCCTGTCAACTAAGTTTTGTTTTAGCAAAACTTAGTTACAAAGTAGTCACGTGTGAATGAACCTGATGATATATACCTTATTGATAAATTAAAATCTACAAGTGGCTTAAAACAATATAACATTAATACAGGTCATAAAAATACTTCTTCAATGCAGAAATCAGATACAACCCATGAGGCCTTCACTCATGTGTATTTGCACTTGTCGTTTGCATTGTATTCAATGAAATTGCGAGGGATCATTTTTTTACTTAGCATCTAACAATTCCGTATGATTAGCAAGATTGCCGCGTGTTCGGAGTAACAAAAACACGCGTATCCATTTAGTAGTGACGCTTAATTCAAAATATATTCTGATTCTCGGTTATAGCAGATAATTAGGTGGTAATATCGCGGCAACACTTCCGCGTCGCGCCGCGCTCAGCGCTCGTCAACAGATTTATAGCGAGTTTGACCGTGAGACCTCAAGCGTAGCCGTTTTTTGCCTAATGCGTTATTTATTAAAATTTGATTATAAAACAACCGATGTTAATTTTATAAGTTGGACTTATGTCAAATCTTAGAATATAATACATAAATATCGTCAACTATTGGGTGCTTAATGAATATGTATGTACAATGTTAGTATATTTTTGTTTATTCATAACAAGAGACCTCAATTTAGCTAATTACGATATCGGATGTGAATGAGGATGAAGGTTGATCATAAATGTAATTGCGTGTAGGCTCATAGTTTTGTCTATGTATTTTTTTTTTATGTCAGTACTCAAATTAATTTGATTTTAGTTGTACCCAACATTAGGTAGTGTTGCTAGGCGTTTGATGTTTTAACGTTAAAATGTCACGTAATATTATTACAAAGACCAAAAGAGCCGCTAAAGAGCTTGATGCCTCGAGTGGTGCCATGTACCACGACATACATTAGAATAGTATTTTCGAATATCAAATATTGGTTTTGGCGGCGGTCGTTGTGCAAACAATTAATGTTTATTTCTCTAAAAACATCGGCGCGCGACGGCTCACGTTTTTGTTTAGATAATAATTGATTTTTTATTTACTCCTTGAGTGTTGCCGCACGAAGACAACGGCAAATAGCGTTAGGCACATTTTCTCACGGAACGCGGATAAGCAGTATCACTGTCTGAGTCCGTTAAACTCTTCTTGCGAAAAGCACTCGGAGCGATTGAGCGAATAATGCGTGCGGCGCGCGGCGTGCAGAGCGCAGCCGCCGCGGTGACCGAGCGCGCTCGTGTGTCACATGTCAGATCAAATACACGAGATAAAACTAAAACTAATGTACTCTCTACACAAACTTTTTACAATCACCGGTGAGGGCAATAAATAAAGCTTCGCCGAAGTACGGGAGCAATTAATATGGGCGCGCCCGACCAGCGTGAAAGTAGCAGTCGCGGACCACATGTGTGTGGACCGTGGACGAGTTACCCGCGCCTGCGCAGACGTGTGCTATGTATACTGTCAATATTATAAATGCGCACACAACACATTCGTAGGTACGTGTAGGTGGAGCTCAATTGCATCGCGAGACATATCATATTATTTGTTATGATATAATGTTAATCCACTGATAGAATACATTGAACATAATGTGGAAGTGATAAAATTGTTTATAGCATTTGAGAAATAAAACTACATTACTTTATAAGTTTATAAGATAGTCAAAGTGATATGACGTCTTCCAAATACGGATAGCGGTCCAGTGCAAATAGTATAATTATTTAGAGAGATTGTATTATTGTAACATTTCCTTGTCATATCTTAAGCTGCGCTGAGGTGAGGAGAGTTTCTTGCCGGTCCAGAGGATAGACGCGTAGGCGTACTTCTGTTTTTAAATATAGAACATCTTATAACCATCGAGAAATCCTCCTCGGCTTGAAGCCAATCAGCCAAAGTTCATAATTTAGTACGTATACTAAATAAGAATGTGTCTTTTGTAATATTGCAAATAAGATTTTTAATAAATTAACTAGTACGACGAACATCAACTATACAATCCGTAAGGAGCTCTGTGAAGTTCCGAAGAAAGATAAGCTTTGATAGCTCGCAGATCAACATAAGCTCATATTAGCAAGTATGGAAGCTTTAACTAAGTACATAACGTAGCCGTAAACATGAGATGGAAGTATAAGTACCCGGTGTACACATTGAAAGCACTTATCCTTCCAAATTGCGACTAATAAAGAATAAATCATAAACTGGTAACATAATAACAGACTATGATGCAGTAAAACATAAACGGCGCATAGGTACAATTACTTCCGCATCCAATTACTTTGTTGAGCTGATATTCGACTGACCCACATTTAAACCATTTGCGATAGTGCCTCCTACGCATATGAGCTACATGCCGATATTGGCGTATAGGTGATTTCAATATGGCAACGTGGAGCCCCAGTCAACCGTATGCTAATATGTGCCGCGGGCGAGTGCGGCAGGGCGCGTCGCACTATATAACAGTGTACACATACTATGCAATTACCATTTTATTAGTTGGTTAGCTGCCTTCACTACACATGACGGAATTTCACGAAATATGTAGTTATATCGAATTACGGTCAAGTCTCCAAATGAGAATATTATGATGCACTTTGTAATTAAAAAAATAATAATTTTGTTGGTGGTTGTGAAGAAGATAAACACTGAATTGAGATATTTTAAGAACAGTTAACTAGTTAATTCATATGGGTAGTACATGCAAATAAGTTTATGTTCAATACATACACTACGTTATACGCAACTTCCTTAATTCTAGATCAAATGTAAACATCATAATTAAAAGTTTATAAAGTAAGTAATTAGATGGGTGTTTATTGTATCCTTAGGCCGCATCATTACTTAAGATCAGGTGAGTTGCGGCCAAACGCAAGCCTATAACAATATTAAAAAAATAAAAATTCTAACATAGCGTGAAGTTTTTGTGTTTATTAGGCGTGCTCCCGAGAATCCCACGCACGCTCTGTAAGCTTTTCTAGGTATGATGCGCGAGTGCAGCGCGGAATGCGGCCCACGAGACTGCGCTCTCTCGGACGCAATCAAGGGCGGGCAAGGCTCGAAATATTCTTCATTGGTCTTTAGAAACTGTATATTAAGTGAACCGCTGTTTACAACGTGTTACAATAAACTCTTAGCAGTCGTTTATTAACTTTACAGTTACTAATTCTAATTTAAGTGTGAAAAGTTGCATAAGAAAATTGTAAAAAACGTAGGTGTTATTTATATTGAAATATCGATACATTTTTACGGTTATAAAGATTCGATTGAAAAGGCATCGTTTCGCACGCTGCATACGTAGGCACGGAGCGCGGCGCGGCGTGGCTACGGGCTACGCGCCGTAGATCATAATCGGACGAGTATTTATTGGTGCGCGCTTTCTAAAGCCATGCGCCATCCCGCGCCAGTAAAGCTGAATACTTACAAATGTCAAGTGACACGCGATATTACATGCAATGTTTTTTATTGCAACTTTACATCGTCAACATCATCGGCGTCTAAATGTGAATAAGCCTGAGTGGCAGGTGTATGTTTGGATTTATTACGAACTTCCTTTTTAGTATAACGGTCGATGGCAGTTATTGTTGGACATTACTCATTTATCGAACGTAATTAATTGGCTACTACGGGTACAATCAAAGTGAATTTTAATATTGAGTAACTTTAAAGCTAAATAAGAAAACTTTCAAAAGGTCGTACTCGTCCGTTTGAATTGCTATCATTGCCTTGGTGATAGCTGTAGTTATTCACACAAGAAGTCATTTGTAACAATTAATTTTAAAGTAATAGATAATTTTAATGTTGTAAAGGTAGGTATGATGCGGCTTTTATAACGGAACTTAAAATTTATTGCTTTCTTTTACTTAACGACTTTCAATCTCTTAAGATTCGACATGTCGTCTTTAAACACGACATCTAAACATAAATAAACGTACATTGTCTCCCGTTACCTGAGAGGATTTGACAAAAATGTTAAGTATCTAAATACTTACACATGTAATTATTTATCGAAAATAGCTTTGACAGTAAAAATGCGAATTGTTGACTTGATATAAAGAATTAACTGTCCAGTGATCATTGTCACTGGAAGTTACACACGGAATAATTGTATAGTGAGACGATTATAAAATGATTTTATCCCATGATAGTATATTATTATAGATCAGCACTCTGAGCTTAGACAACAACTGAATTAAAAAGTAATTAGTGAAATATTCTTAATGTCTAACGAACTATTTGTAAAGCGCATTATATTACCTCATATGGATTCGTTTTGTAGGCGATATGATAGTTGGTGCCTGTCATGAACTATCACGTAATATTGACAATAGTTGCTAAAGGTCCAAGGTTTAATTAAATTTAACAAATCATCCTTAAATTGTTTAATTTATATGAATCAAATTTTAACATTAATACGCATAATGCTACTAATAATAATCGTATTATTAGCAATCATGGTGTATGAACAATGTTGTTGTAAATCCATCAAAATACTGCGCTTAACCAACCTTGACACTTGTATTTAAATATCCCTTAATATTATGTAAAGCAACATTTCGGCTGTATTAGAAAGCGCCAATAGGATCAAGTATTTTTTAGAGCTTAAAGGACGATCAGGTCTTCCTGTGATAATTAACTGTTTTTAATGTTCAAGCATTCAGCAATTAAAAAAGTTATACGTTAAAAAATCATAAAGCACATTTGATAATTATTACAAGATAACAAAATCGAAAATCGTTTACTCAAATTAGGCCGAGAATCAGCACTTTTGAATGTCCAAATTTCATTAAATGCCCCCAAAATGTCCGCCTTTTAGAGACTGTTAGAATGAAGGTTAAACCTTTGTTTCGTGTAACATCAATCGTGGGAGATTAAATGTAGTTAAACAATAAATGTTTTATTTATAAACTATACCTACTTCATTTCAGGTTTAAACATCTCATATTTTTCTTGTACCATAAAGAAAGCTTTAAAAATGTTAAGTCAGTAAAATAAATGTGAAGTGTCTTAACGTGTAGGTCGCAGTAGGCAAGCGCTCGATGGTCGCAGGGCGGGCCTGGGGTTGTAGTGCGGTACCTGCCGAGAGCGTGTGAAGTCCGGCGCAGGCAGGGGGTGCAAGCCACAAAGGAATATTCAAATGCGCTCCTGGACGTGGCTCGCATGAATGTACATTACCCTATGACCATATTATTTTTAACATACGAAGATAATGGCTCATCGGGCCGATTCTTAATTTTTTGTCGCTTTCTTTTACGCGACCCTCTATTATGGCCCGCAACGCTTTAGGGTTTTTGTGCAACCGGCGAATGTTGTCATTATAGCGAAAATAATTAATTATTTACTCGCACCGTTTAAACATTTCTTAACTTAACGTTCTATGTCAATAACAATATACCTAGTTGATCAATGCTGAGAACGCTTCATTTTCGTAAACTACTTCTTGAAATCCTACATTCTAAAGGTAGGTTTGGTAGGTACACACATTAAAAAAATAGTTTGCGATCACTTTGAAAAATCGAAATCTTTTTTGTTACGGTAGATTATGTTATGATTTCTCCTTCTTTATAGATTATTTATTTAGAATATAAAACTATAAAACAGTTTATTTGTTTTTCCATATAAAAAGGCTTTCAGCCCTAGGTTACGCTCATTCAGAAATCTGATTTAGTCAATTTGAACGGATTTTAAATACTTTTTCGCGGAAAGTTGTGATTGAAAAAACGCCAAGAGGAGTTCAGATCGGAAGTTTTACAAGCAAGAACAGTAACTTTGAGGGAAGACGGATACACCACGAGAGAAATAGCACGCAGAGTTGCTATATCCCAATCCTCCCGACCACGTTGCAAAGGTACCACGGGATGGGTAATTTAGCTGACGGACCCCGCAGTGGTCGCCCAACTGTATTGACTGCTGCCCAAAAGCGCTATATTAGATTGCTGGCAGCCCGTGACCCAACAATCAACGCTACTAAAATAAAAGCAGAAGTTCGGGCCGCATCTGGGCTTGAAGTTAGCACTCAGACCATTCGGAATTGCTTGCACCAGGCTGGATTACGAGCACGGAGGTCTTGGCGAGCTCCTCTGAATTCTCGGCGACGTCAACGACGGAGATTGCAGTGGGCTAATCTTCGGCAAAATAAAGAAGAAAACATTTGGAAAAACTGTCTCTTCGTTAACGAATCACGAATCAGTACTCATACATAACCGACTACCGGCAAAGAACTGCCACTGGCACAGTTCAGCAAGGCGGGAAATCGGTGTCCTTTTGGGGTGGTAATATGATTGGAGCTAGAACGCCTTTGATCCTGTATCGATTCTTCATGACATGTATAGAGTAGTTGCTGTTGATGGAATTGTCAGACCATTCCGAGTAAACCAAGGGCACCAATTTGTACTGGTCGATGATAATGCGCCCGCCCATCGTGCTCAACGAGTCAATGGTGCTTTCCGAGAATACGACATCACAACGTTAGACTGGCCCACCGGTTCGCCTGACTTAAACCCAATAGAGCACACATGGGATGCTCTTAAGCAAGCTGTTTGGAACCATCGGCCACGTCCTCAGACAGTGCCAGAGCTTAGGGAAGTCGCTATTCAAGAATGGGATAGGTTACCCCAAGAAATGCTGGATAACTTGATTCTCAGCATGCCCAGGAGGATCTCCGCATGTGTTCGAGCCGAGCGAGGAGTTATATTAGGTATATTGAATATAAACCTTTTATTAATAAATGGTTGTTTAAGTTTGGTAAAGTAGTATTTTTCTTTCTATCTAATTTCTGTTACAATTACATTATGATAACTTAATTAGGTACTCAATTTTTTTTTTTATAATAAGTAAAGAATAGTTTTATTTTTTAATTTCAAACAAGGTATTTCTATTTTTAAAAACACGCAACAAAGGAATTTTTCTTGATATAGTTCAATTTAAAAAAATATATCAGCTTATGCGAGTGATCACAAACTTTTTTTGACGTGTGTATGTACCAAATGTATCAATGATAAATCATAATATGAAGTCATGTTAACAAAAATGGTAAAATGCCAGCCTTAACACCGAGTTATTAATATCGTTAACAAGTTTTTTTTAGTTAAACAAATATCTTAGATGCTTATATTCAATTATCTTGATTAATTATCGCAGTTTGCGGTCTTCAACTTTTGCGCGTAATTAATTCCGTGGCGTTAGATAAAGTTCAAATGTGGTAAACAACAATAATGTAATGTCGGTGCACAACCGGTACTTATGACACTTTACCCTGTAATTTGGCAATCAGTGGTGTGCCCACTGGCTGAGCGCCGAGCTATTGTGCACTGCGCCACGCTGACATCAGGAGCCTGTAATTTTGCGGTTACTTGCAGGTGTTTATTACATTATGGCTATGACGTGAGATTAAGTGAAACGAATAAACTATACAGGATACGTCGGTTAGACTTTCTGAATGTCGTATTTCCTTCAAATTAACCGTTTATGTACTTACTGCGCAAATATTGAATTCATATTATTAAAATAATATGAATTCAATATTGTTATAGAACTACAAGACTACCATCAAAATGTATGTGTATTTTCTGCAATAATATAGAAAAATTAATGGTATGTCAAAAGTGTGCATACTTAAATTTTAATATTATTTGGAAATCTTCTAAATTTAAAATAAATAATGTATTAGTAAAATAACAAAAAATAATACGGCTGCCGGTGGGGATCCTACTTACTACCAATGATGGCTTTTATTGCGGCCGCGTCGATCCGTTAGGCCATCTACTTCGATGTCAATAGGATTAAAATGGCCGTTCTAGTTTACCATGATTTACTGCTTTTAGCTCCTTCAAAGTATGGAGTGATGATAATTTTTTTTTAAGTTTACTCCACCGCTACGTACAATATTCGGACATTAGTTTTCGTCTTTTTACAATTCCGTGATAATCTGTAGAAGAATACGAGCATAATGCATCATTGCTCATCCCCCAAAGTAAATAGCGCAATAATTTATTGTCTATGAATTGTTCAGACCTATGTTGAATTCTTATTAAATTTGAACAGGATCTATCCAGCAGTATAAATTTGCGTGACACTTCAACATAATTAAATACACCTATATTTTTACATCAGAATCGTTCGCCGACTTCGTAGCTATTTAGGTATTACTTTTTCCCAATAATATTCAATGTATAGTTTTGACTTCGCTCCAATTTTATTATATGTAGGTATAGATAAACTTTAATTAAATAATATCATCGCAGAATTGTAAAATTTCAACTATTAATCAAGTTTATTATCCGTGATCGTGACAAAGCTCGCATAGAAAAAAGCGTATTAATTTATTCCGTTACTTTATAAGGCCATCTCGCATATAAATGTTCGGTGATTTCACACGGTGAGCGGTGCACTGACCATTGTCTCCCCTATCATTAAAAAGAAAATTGCGAACCGCGCCATTGTTGTATCTTCAACCCTTTCTTTGCCCTGTGTCCATGAGCGTTACGGCGACCCGAGGTAATATCTCACAGTTTTGACAATCACCCGATGGGGAGACACTCATTGTTTCGCAGCATCCGAGGGTCCCGCAGTGAATTTATGCTCGCCTGTCATAACAGAATGAATTTACGCATTGTGAATCAATACAGTGATTTCATCAATAGACAGCCTTTGTTTCTGGGTGTCGAGCTTACGTAATGTATTAGGATATGTCAGCAAACAGTAATATGTAAGTGGATACTTTTAGTTGAGACAATGGCCACTCATTTATATTGTGCCAATATCTTATTATGATAAAAAAATGTCAGCTGTAAAAGCTCGACGTCGCTCTATTGAATAGGTATTTGTGTGAAAAAGTAGTCAAGTGAGTATTATTTTGTTATTCTAAATGCATCCAAATTATCTAGCTAGGTCGTATCTTGCTCGATTAGAAAAGAACAATTAAATACCTACTTCTACACAAATTAAAAAATGTGTGCAGTTTATTAATAACCATGAAAACTTTATGACCTGAAAACAGAACATTTTAACGACGATGATGAAATAAACATAGACAAATCAGATATCTAAATATATACTAATATTATAAAGAGGTAACATTTGTTTGTAATTTGTATGGGGTAATCTCCGAAACTCATCCGATTTCAAAAATTCTTTCACCAATGGGAAGCAGCAGCTACGTTAACCCTGAAAGCCCTTGTGAAAATGCAGGCAGACGAAGTCGCGGGCAAAATGCTAGTGTACCTACCTATGGATATGAATATATTACAAAATATCGAATCCATTATTATTAATTGGGTTAAATTTGAATTTATTACAGTAATTCCCAAATTGTAGGTGTAAAATTACATAGAAGTCGAATTTATGATAGTGCCACTCAATGTTTTCGGTACGTAAATTATGGACGCAGAAAGTATAAAAAAATGTATAGATGCAATTTATGCCTGTGTACGTAAAGTTTTGCCTCAACAATTCTTGTTTACACTCAATACTGTAATTTCATAATTCAAGCGTTTAAATGCATAGCTTTTCGTGAGCGTCCGCAAAAAAGCGCAGACTCGCTGGAACGGCGATTACGGCCCTTAAAATAACATCGTACGTTTAAGTTAATGACAGACACACCGACAAAATGCACTTATAATTGCTTATACAAAGACTTTTGGTGAAAAATTATCATGTATATGATGCTATTACGAGGAGGTTCTCCCACGGGTTTGCGAGGAAGTGTTTTGTTTCTCTAAGTACTGTAGGGAGGTGCGGGTTGTATACTTTATTTGTGTGTAATATAACATTGTATGGGATTAGGTTGAGACGAGGCAAACCTCCAGATGTAGGTAGGTACTCGTATGTTTGTGTTGAAATAATATATCGTATTTAAAGATTCCAATCGTGCACAAGTACTAATATTAATTTATTTATTTACACTGCATTAATAAATAAACATATATAGGTATCTATTATGAGCCAAGGGCGACGTCTGTTTTACCACATTAAATACCAATGTGACACTCGGGCTGTATTCTTACTAGATTTGTAGTCACGAGAAATATCGATTAGAACCTTTAATGAATCTTAAAACATGAGTTGCTACTACAAATTAATTATATTTGTGATTAAGTCCTGGATAAGAAATATTTAAATTATGTAAGTACCGTATTTATTTTATTAGATCCTAACAAACTATCAAAAGTCTCTTGTAAGATATCTTGTGACCGAAAAAAAAACCACTCAGTGCAATGATTCACTCGGTCACAAGATACCGGATTTTTTTGTTCTTTAAAATAAAGCAACGTGTTTAAAAGTAAATAATTACAGATATTTGATTATTATTGTGCAGGTTTTTGTTTCAGTATTTTTACATATATTATTTGCTGGTAATTGTACCTTGATTAGTCTTGAATTAACTGTCTGATTTTAAGGGAACTCTTTAACTCTTCTGCAAACTTATATAAAAGGTTTAATAGGGAACATTACGCGAAACTCGGCGCAGAGGGCGCCACTAGCACATTCCGTAAATCATAACCTCGTATTCTTGTTATATTATGTTATTAAATGTAGTAACTAGATATTTTGTGAAAATATATCAAAGTTTTAATAAATCTTACTTACCTAACTGTACTTTAACCATATTATGGCGTCCTACGACCATTTGAAAGTGGATTCTATGTTATGCTCAGAATAAAATAATATTTGGTTGTCTTACATGATAAATGTGAACGTTATTCTGTAAATGCGACTATCTCACCTGAATACTTAACCTGAACATATTTTAGAGTGATTTTTAGCTGCTTCCCAAAGCTTTCGAACATTTTCTTCTTTTGGAAATGAATAATTCCCTTCATTTCTTCATCGAAATACACAGCACTGATACATTATTGTATAATATAACACACTACCCAATTTTGAACTCAATAAAGGCAGAATTTCACGCTTTGAACGACTTGTCGATAAACTGTTTACGGACTATGCTAGTGCTGCACTCTGGTGCCAGAACATTGCAGTAATATCCCCTACTGGATTTAATTTATTGAATGACACTATAATATATAGTTATGACCCTAAATTACCATTAGGTATCTATAAACTAGATTTGATTTACAAATTCTAATACGAGAAATGTAAACCAGTTTATCACGTACGTATTTGTACGTTACCAAATTAACAACCCTTATTTAGAATCCTTATGAAGTAAAGTCTGTTAAACCATAGATAATCGATGTTAATAGCACCTCAAAATCTCAATATATACACATTAGATCAAAGCACAATTTTCGAATACCTACAAGGAAAAATAATTTCCGACGAACAACTGTAATTAATTATGTGGAGAATTATAATGCTGACAGATACAGGCACAGGTGTCGATAAACAAAACCGATTTTTTTCCATTATATAATGTCACAGAGATATTTAATGCTTGAAACATTGCATAAGCAATTAGCAGCTCTTAGTCGTGGACATACATCAGTAACTGTAGCTGTAGGTAGCGGGTCCGGCGATAAATTCCTGCAACTAGTCGGTGGTTACTAGCCAATAATCGACGTAGCACATTTGCATAATTGTACCCGCTAAGTGTCTGTATCTACATAAAATTGCGTCTTTTTCATGACTCCTCTATATTTAACCATGATGAAAATCGCTTCGATCAAAATATTTCCTCTGAACCTCAAGTCTTTTAATTAATATTTATTTTGAATAAATTTCGACGACGATTATTTTATAATGGCGGAATGATTTTGATAATATCATTAGTCATTATACATATTATTATGTTCAACGTGTATCATAAAACTTTAACTTTATGAAGTATTTCTGTGAATATCAAATAACAGATACGAATCTAATTAATTATTACGTAGGAAGGTGCTCCTATCTGATTCTTAACTGAGTCTTCAGCGAGCGGCACCGCGGCACTGCATGACTTCACTAATAGTTGCTCTTATTGGTCCCATTGAACTGTGAATGATGAACTAATTATACTGTCGGAAGTTAGTAATAGCCTTAAATCGTTATGAATACCAATAATAAACAAGAACATTGGTATAAACGGTATAAAGTTTTAAGTTTAAACTTTTATGCTAATAAGTTTCGTGTTTTCATTCCACACGCATATTGATTATGGCGTTATTGATGTGAGCAGGGTGTGAATGAATATTTATCAATTTCTAATAGGCAAGCATTGAGATGTTAATTATAGTAAGGGTACATTAACAAAGTCTCGTAACTGTGTGATTGGTGAACGAGGACACATTGTACAACTAAATAAAAACCGGCCAAGTGCGTAAGGGTTTCTTACCACCGTACTTACAATAAAATAATCTAAAAACAATTAACATTGTAGTTGAATAACATGTTCTCTAATAAACTAAAATTGCAAATGTTAGTTTGTAGGCACAATACGCACAAGATTTACTACGCTATGTTCAGACCCTAGACTTCTCGTAAGTTTTCCTGTAACCTAAAGTAAATAACTGTTCTCTACTCTTCTTTTTTACATTACCTAATTTACCCGCAAAAATTACCTTCGTGCTCAAAATTCATTTATTTACATGTGTCTGTGTATTGGGTCACAGAAATTTATGTGTATCCAATTTTATCTGAATCCTGTATGTACCAAGCTTATTGGTTTACAGGCAAAAATATTCATCTTTCTGATACACTAATATTTTATTTATTTATTTTATTTTTTTATCTTTAGTACGTAGCTACCAGGGATACCTACGTGCTGGAGATAAGAAAATGGAATAAAATAAAATATTGTAAGTGTAGTAGAAACATGAATATTTTTGCCTGTAAACCAATTAGCTTGTTTGACTGTCCAGTATCGGTCAAATTGGCTATAAAAGACGCACGAAGTGATCCTAAGGGTTCCGTTTTTCATTCGGACGTATGGAACCCTAAAAATCATTAAGGTATTTAATTGAGGTGGTGTTCAAGGGATGGAGAAAACGTTAAAGTTTACGACTTCATTATAAAGTAACACATATTAGTAATAGATTATGTGTTCAATGACATCATGACACGACATGCGATAAACGAGAACGGAAGATAGAAAAAAAGTGTAACAGAAAACAATTTTATTACAGAGACATTTCCGTTCGGCTCGATCGAAGATAATTTTTAATCTTGAGACCTGAACACAGCTAATCTAATTAGATTCCAACTAGTGGAACTAGTCGATAAAAACGGTTATGAAGTTGAAATGAACGCCGCGACCGGGCGACAATTAGGTATAGTGTGTGGATATCAGAAGGTCAATTCTATTAATTAATATGCAATGTGACTGACAGTTGACCGAACTGAGGATAGACTGTATTTAGGGTATTCTGCTAACCTAAAATTCAGTCCGATCTCAGCCTGATCCCAATATAAATAGCAGTCTAGTCTCGTGTTGCTTAAATTTATGTAAACGACTTGCTTCTGCCCGCGACTTCGTACGCGGATCCTGTTGCTTATGCCAGCGACAACGGGGTCGGCAAAATCGAAGATCTGAAACGTCTGATGTCGAATTCTAAGAGCCCGGGGACGGGAAAACAACGGGATGCGCGAGATGATTCGAGACGTTCAAAAAGTACAATTTTGAATCATACCTCCGATGGCGGAATATGTGGCGTAGTCAATCATAGGAGTATACGTAAATGAACTCCGTTCCTTACCAACCCAAAGAAGGTCGCCATGACCTACGGCTATATCTTGAGACACATCCGATTCTTCAGATGATATCGACATTCTGTTCAGAGAATGTCGAAGTCGATCAGAATTCAAACGTTCGTTGCGCTCCTCTTCTGTCTCTTCATGCCGTACTCCAGCAATTCTTTTTCTGTCACTTTATAACTGATTATGAATATTTTGTTGCGTGCGTGTTCGGGACAATCTATACTATAATATTATAAAGCTTTGTTTGTTTGTTTGGTTGAACGCGCTAATCTCAGGATCTACTGGTTCGAATTAAAAAAATATTTTTGTGTTGGATAGTCCATTTACCGAGGAAGGCTATAGGCCAATGCGAAGTTGGGTCGGGTCGCTAGTGTATGATAATCTCGATCAGCAGTAAGTCGTGCATCACCTTCATCATTCGGTTCAAAAGACCTGTTAGTAGATGTGCGAATACGCTGAGAACTCAAGCGTGATTCTGTATCGGTAAACGTTTCTGATTCGCGAGACAATGCATGTCGCTCACGATCAGCGGACAGTTGCGCATCACGTTCCGCAGCACATGCGTAGATACGCTGAGAACTCAAGCGCAATTCTCTATCCGTGAACGTCTCCGACTCGCGAGTCAATGTATGACGTTCACGATCAGCGGTCAGTCGCGCATCATACTCTTCACTGGTCTCTAGAGACCTGGATGTAGATGCGTAAATACGCTGAGAACGCAGACGTGCTTCGCAATCTGAAGAGGTTTCCACCACCGGAACTGGAACGTGGTACTCCCAGCTTATGTTATTTTATAAGAAACAGTGAAATTAGTGATAGCTTTGATTTTCACATCAGATGTTTCTGATCTTCGATTTTTATAAGTCAACAGGAAATGCCCATCAGACCGAACCACTTTTGCTAAGACGTCATTCCTATGTGTCATGGTGTAGCTGGGCTCTTGGAGTTCCACATCAGGTGTTACAGATCTTCAAATTTATTCTCTCAACAGAAAATGCTCATCACGTGGACAAATTTTTGCTATGGTACCATTTTTGTATCTCTTATAGTTTAGCTGGTCTGTTGCGGTTCTGCATCAGGTGTTCAAGTTTCCAAGATAAATTATAGCCTATATGTTGCCCATACTTAATACCTATACAACAAAAGAAAAATCATTCAAATCCGTTCAGTAGTTCCGAAGATTAGCGTGTACAAACAAACAGACAAACAGACAGAATTTTTTTTTTGGATTCGTGCTCTATTACTGTTCCTAAACCCCCCTCAATTATTATTTTTTTAAATATATTCAATGTACAGACACAGTTTTGTTATTGTTTTATTATATGTATATAGATTTAAGTAAAATATATATTTTTTGTAACCTTATTTCATGATATTTCATTAAAATTGTCTCTTTCTATCTGTCTCTTACGTTTTCACAACGAAACGGCTCAACCGATTTTGACGAAATTTGGTATGAAGATAGCTTAAATCCTGGGGTAGGACTATAAGCTAGATTTTTTAATCCCTTACTTCGTCTGCATCCGCGATAACTAACAATCATGCGGACGAAGTCGTAAAAGGGGAAAAGTTAGTTAATAGTAAAAATGCGAAAGTAACTCTATCTCTTGCTAGAATTTCTAGAGAAGCACCAATCATTGGCTTTGGGTTAAGCAAGACGCAAGGAGGGCAGCGCACTCCCTTAAAGGCTGTGAAGGCAATATGCGGACATTCGGAACGCCCATGCAGAAGGACGTAATATATCTGGCCGGTGTAGAAGAAAGTAAATAATTTATTTTATACTGTATATATTGTAGGTACTATACTAAAACGTACTCCCATAAACAGGGAACTTTATCACCAATTTGTATTATTCACAACTATTTACTAATATTCCACGACCATTATTTAAGCTTTATCAAAGACTTTTATTTTTAGGGCGTTGGTCACATAACTCACATATTTTATGCACGTTGACGGCTTCCATTATTATTCCGGGCTCCGAACCAGTGATTCTAGGGCAATGGGGTCCGAGTGTTCACCTTGTCTTTCGGGACATTGCCAAGCGGCTGGCCTATTCTTAGGTCAAAGAATCAGTTACCATACATTGACGACACGGATGGCGCAGTGGCTGAGCATTCGACTGCTGCGCAGCGTGTTGCGGGTTCGATTCCCGCCCAGGGTAAACATTTGTGTGATGAGCACTTGTATTTGCCTTGTGTTTGGGTGTTGTTTATCTATATATTATGTATGTATTGACAAAAAAAAAAGTATTTGTGTATGTATAATCAGCTGTCTGACACCCATTGAACGTAAAATCCTCAGTTTATCGAATAAAAGGCAGATAGACTGTGCGGAACACTGCTAGTGAAGCCACAAAAGCAAATACAAATTCAATAACGAATACCTACAATCTCGTGATTGTAAGTATTCGCTTTTGATTTTTTATTTGTATTAGTATTTGTTTTTTATAACAATGCTTCGCTTCGTGCTGTAGGTACTGACCAACGAAGTAACTTACTTCGTGGTACTGACTCGTGTCAGTACAGGTCGAAGCGAATTGTAGGTATTCGTTTTTAAATTTGTATTTGCTTTTGTGGCTTCACTCTCTTTTGTCTGTTTCATAATCTGAAGTAAAATCTAGTAGAAAAAAGCAAGTAGCATTGGCTTTCTGATTGCAATTCAACACAGCCTTTACAATTCGATACTAACAACAAGTACCTACACAGAATTAATACCGCTTATTACGTCGATCTGTGCACTTATTAGAAGCGTATAATAATACAAAATGTTGTTACCTACCTACATACATACGAATTTAGAAATGACTTATAATGTGTGGTAATTACATTTACATAAGCATATTACATTAATATTTTAACTTATTGGTTAAGTATATCGTCCTTACTTAAAAACAATGTACAACTAAGCAAACTTTAATCATTACTTGACATTAGAACTAGAGATTAGAAGAAAATAATCTCTACACGTGCATTTGGTGTAACGTCCGAGATTGTGGAGATGCATTGCAACAAGGTATTTGTTAAACGTTTACGCAGCTACGGTAATGGATATAGTCACTGGATACTAGCGCCAATGTCTGTTTGCGCTTGTACTACCTACACTAATGATAAATGATTCTGGGGATTGCGTTTCCTTAAGCACCTTTTGCATTTAGGTTCACTTCAAGGTTCTTGAGAACAGACATAATTCTCTTGTCGCTATTAGTTTAACTAATAACTGTTACAAATACCTACAAATAAACATACTCTTGTACATAGACTTCACTAATAGTCCTCGTTGTGCTCAGGTTCATGTTATTGATAATACATACATGTAGTTTGAAGTTTCTTTTTTGCAGTGGAATCGTTGTTTGAAGACCTATATTTATCTGTCTTTGGAGCACATGTAATTCTTCTGAACCTAATTATACTCCATATAATTTGTGTTGGCATAATTGCATTGTGAAATGGTATGATAGTGTGGTGGTGCGTCGCACGGTCGCGCCCGAGGGCGACTCGGACGGATAACGGAGCGCGGCCCGTGAGGCTGATTTATCGTGGACATCCACCGAACCTATCCGATTTGCATTTAGATAGCGTAGCGTTGCGGCGCGGGCGGCGAGCGGGCCCGGCGCGCATCGACCGAACACGCCGTTTTACTCTATCGCACGTAAATTACCTATACAATTATCTTTCTGCAAAAAAACGACAACGGCTATTCATCCTACTAATAAGATTTAAACGTACTCTGTCGAAGCTCTATCATCAAGCTTCATATCTTTAATAGCACGGTTAATGATGTTAAAATTTCCTTAGAAAGTTGAGAAAAGTTGATCAAACCAAATTGCGCCCCACTTCCCGCGTATCTCGTCTTAATTAATAAACAACTTATAAATACAACAACAACACTTGTTTTAGTCATCGTTATGTTGTATGAGGAAATTGATAGCCGAATATAATTTTGATTCATGGTTTTTGTTATAACTATTATCCTGATATGTAATTACATTTAGTTAGCTCATTCGACGAGGGCCGTTACGTAGTGGCGGCGGAAGGCTGACTATGACGACGCTAGGTTATTCAGACTGCTCGTAAATTATCTACCTCCGCAATTAGTAGGCGCCGATTTGGCGTATTATAAGTTTCCTTCAGCAACAAGCAAACACCGACTACCTATATTGAACAGTCACCGACTTTATCACTTGATTGTTTTCGTAATGTATAATAATCTGTCTTTATCTAAGTACATAAACTAGAATTGTTGCGTAGGTGCATAGGCATCATGAAGGAACCATATTTATTTGGGCAAAAAGGTGCTATTTCATTTGGTATTTCCTGCTTCGGTCACTTCGTCTGCGGGGACTTTCGACCACCCTCATATTTATTAATTTATTTAACAAGTACATTATCATTTACTTCGTACAGCTCCTAGATATGGTTGTTTCTTGGTAAAGGTTTAGGAGAACAACTTAAATAAGTAGGATGCTACCGTCGTTACCTACATGTATTTTATTATGCGGTACCTACCTCTTCAATACTGCCTATCGATACTACTGTATAAATGTATATATTTATGTAGTCACTGGAAACAAAAAAACCATAATTATGTTAGTGAATCATCATCATTTCAGATATATGTTCAAACGAAACGCTAAATAAAACGCTATAAACAGAAACTTATTTTAGATTTGCATGCTTATTTATAAAATGTACTTAAATGATACATAATACAGACGTACGTTTTAATCGAAACTCTGAGTATAAAATATGGTGTCGTGAGTGGACGTTGCTAAATGTTTTACAAAATGGAAATCGCAATTCAAACGGCTTGCATGTGTGGTGCGCAGCTTATTGCAAATTTTCTTCGTGAGAGCATTTAATCTTTCCGTCAAACAGATGTTATCCATTGCAACAAACCCAACTACTCTGAGGCGTAAAAGGAAGAAGCACACGCCCCTAATTGCGATATAGGTATCCCCGAGTATCTCCTACAATATGTAAATAGGCGTTGGAGGTAATTAAAAGCTTATCTCGCGCCCTGCCATCGCGGCCTCGCTGATTGCTTCGTAAAATGATTGACATGCTATTTTAACAGTGTACCGATAATGAAAACGTTCGTACACAGTTTAATTCATACTTTATTTATTGTTGACAATTACTATTTGCACAGGATAATTGATCGCGTTCTCACAATTGTCAGGCCGCTGACGAGTTGTTCGCGATTTTTTAAAAGCTGCGTAGCCGCGAGGCGCCTGCCTCGCCGCCGCCTGGCTGTGTCCACTCACCGCCACTTGCTACGAGTAGGTACACTATTTTTTATTGTTTGTGTCTCTTTTTCGTACAGAATTCCCGATGAATTATCTTAATACGACAAATATTTACATTCGTTTTACAAAGCTTATTGACTTGTCTATCTGTAGGTACAGGTATTTCTTAATCGTTATGAAGATTTTTTAAGCAATGGTTAGAACGGTTTTACGTATTAACTGCTAAATGACGTGTTTACTTAGCGGTTCGGATGGACGTTGCGAGCTAAGAATGGAATTTGTAAATGGCTTTATGTCTCTGGCTGGTAGTATAGATAAGTACAGACATCAATAAGTCGTGTTTTATCTGTTATAGCTGACTAATAGTTGTTCTATTCTTCAGTACGGGTACCTTAATAACCTCGTCAGTGCATCTAAGTTATACAATGCGATAACAAATCTGAATACATTAAATCAACATTGCCATATTTCCGTGGGCAGTGTCGCAGAACTTGTTGATCTTTGGGGAATAATGGCTTCGCGGTTTAATTATAGTCGCAGGAGTATAACATAATCGGGCATAAATCACGCTATATAGATACCTGCCAACCACAACCTGTTTCAATTGGCATGGCACAATGCGCGCGGCGTATTGTGCGCCTGCGCGGTGCTCCTAATTTATACCTTCATGGTGATTTAACGACAGCAACCGAATCTATCCAAGAATACGTTTCAAAGTTTTTACTATTGTTGCTTTAAAGAATAAAATTCATTTGTAGTGTCATTTATAGGTTTTTTATTTCGCATCATGAAATTTATAGATATGGCCGCTTTGTTTAGTTGGTCGTTCGGTGAGTATCACGTTTAGCACACAATCGAGAGCATTAACATTTCCATTGAAACGTGCAGACTTTAATCAGCGATACGAGTCGCTCAGCCCAAACATGACTAACTGACAGAACTGCGGCACGGACGCAGCTTCCCTTGAGAATGTTGTTCTTCATTTGTTTCTCGAGATAACGACACAACGATCCCAACTTATTACTTTTCCAAACCATTTAAGTTATTAGTATACACACACAATTTATATTGTTTACAGATTTATACCGCTCGTAGGTCTGATTTATAATAAAGGCTCTACACGCTATTAAGTAACGCCTTCTCGATGAACATGGACCACACACAGCATTCAAATTAGAAAAGTCAGACAAAACGGAAACGATGCATTTATTTTGGGTTTAGAGAGAAGCGGGCGCCGCGGGCGTTCCTTCTTTCTAAGCTCGTAACTCTTCTAATAAGACACTTTACGTGAGCTTAACTAGAGCTTAATGCGTGCAACTTCAATTGTATATATCATTTTGATTTGTAGTGAAACCGAAACATTTGTACGTCCCGCATCTCGACCGTTAAGACGATTAGAGTAATATTTTCATGTGGCCGCTCGTGGTTAGAAACATTCTCTCAATTTACTTCTTTATAATTCCCAGATAACAAAATAATATTTACCTCGTACTCTTTTTAAAACGGGATATTTATTTATTGTTAAATGGTAGTTAAACATAATTCGTTTTAAAATGATCGATGTTAAGTGCCTGTTCATTTTTTGTTGTGTTCGCGCGGTGAAATAATTGCGAGCATATTCTTATGTCGCAGACAGGCGCAGGCGGCCTTCAAACCGTCTCTATTTCCGCACTTCCCCTCACTGTTAAATGGCACAAATTGTCTTTTACATGCATGCTTTAGATAATGCTCTTTGTTTCGTTTTTGACTAATGGCGTGAGTTCAGGGTTAATAATTTAGGTTACGAACGTGTGGTAGCATTTGTTAATGTTAGCGTGGCATGACTGAATATAAGAAGGACTTTAAAGTTCGTCATATTATCTTTATTTCTCCTTTAATCAAAATTTGTAATACCGTGTATTTCTTGTTCATATTCTAAAAACCATTCATTTTGTACATAATTATTCAGCACTGGATAAGCTCAATCAATTTAAGAAAGGATGTAGGTACGTACGAGTACGTGTAATGTTTAATTACATCAATTATTCTCTTTTATAAATGAAGTGCGTATTGATCATGATGTCTATGACGGCTTCACGCGTCCGGCGTATCGCTAGCGACCGCTGACGGCCACCGCGCGACCGAGCACGCACAATACAAAGAACACTTCTTACAATCGCGAGTTAACGTCGCATTCAATCGCCGCGTCAACCTACTGCGCGTTGTCACTCAACGGTCACCCAACGGTTTTCAAAAGAAACGTGAATAAGAATTTTATGCGCTCTGAATTAAATTAAAATTTTATTTTGTACCAAATGTCAAATTTTAAATAATATACTATGAGTGACTCTATAGAAAGATATGAATACGGTCAACCAATCTTAAAGAAGAATTTCGCATTTTTATTATTTGTAACCATTGATGAAATAACGGTCTCAATCTTAGAATAGAATATAAACAATGATATAAACTTCATAATTCAATGCATAGGTACTTATAGTTGTCAATAATAAACAGAGAACCCCAACTAAACGGTATCGATGTGTCAATATCAACCCTATTATTAATAGTCTTTCGTAAATTTAATACGAGCTCACCTTAAAATAATTCATAGATTCCGTAAATCTAAATTTATGTAGATGTATAGCCTATTGTCACTTGTTAAGTACCAGTAATTGTAAGCTTCAGCACGTAATTATAGAGCGACGTTAAATTTTCAGACTTGAATGCTACTAGTTACGCAGACAGGAGACATGACTTATTTAGTGCCCATGTTGCGTTTCCATCTTTAATCTGCGTGGGCGCATATTTCCGAGAAAACATTTCTTGTTGACCGTACATAATGCTGCCAAGAAAACAGAAGTAATAATGTTGGCCATACTTGTACGGTAAAGAACTCCGTAAATGAATCATCGCTTATGCGTTCCTCGTCAGGGCGCAAAAAGAGGTTTGTCGAAAATGCTCCTCGTTTAGTTTAGCTCGGTGTGTCTGCGTTCGCGCTCACTGCTCCCTGTACTCATCCCTTATTTATTTATACTGGTATGAAGAATGTTCATTTTTTGTGCTGCCATAACAGTGTGCGTCCAGTGCTGCGACAATCCAAGCCAGCGAATTCTTTAATTGACAAAATGCAGCGAAGTTACATTCCACCTCGAATCGTTAGCTTTAATGTGGGAATACAAAATGGATCATCATGTATTCCCATTTCACACATTTCCACTTCTGCACTAAGTCACTAACATGATTAAACAATCCTTTCTTTAGGGTTAGCTGTATCAATTATACTAACTAATATGTTTAATTCGAAATTAGCATAATATTTATGTAACTGATTCAGTTTTTCTTTCTTGCATTTTATAAAATAAAAGATTCCTATCGTGGGAAAAACTTAATTATGACTTGAAAATAATGCTGTAGGTTGTTGTTATCCTCATTGTATTTCAGAAGTAGGTATATTATTCTGGCATATATACTTAAGGTATGTAGGTACGTAAGTACAGGAAAATTTGTAATGCATTATTAGTCATACCTACACAAAGAAAAATGTTCTTATTGATTTATCATCACAAAGTCCAAACCACTGAAGCTGAAAATATGTTTTGACAGTAGGTTCCTTGAATATTTATCTAACTATATTATTCGATTCAAGTACGACAATGACACGTTCAAAAAAAAAAGACTAAGACTCGGTAAACATTTTTGACAATAAGTAAAAAATTTTGTTATTTTTTAAATTTTCGAAAATCAACCTCCCTTTTCCTGTCAATCGTGATTTCGTCCGCACGCGGACCTCGGCCGCATGCAGACTGCCCGCATCCTATCATTTCAAACATGTTTTTTCCTATCATGCGGGCAGCAAGCGTGTGGCTAGGAGTGTGCTATCACCCGCATGCGGACCAGATCCGCGCGCGGGCTATAATCCGCATGACAGAAAAAGGACCCTAACTGGAAGTAACCGCGTAATTCAGTTTTGTGAGAAGGATACTGCATGGTTGTATTAACTCAAAAGTTGGTATTAATAATCTGTATAAAATATATTCATACTAAAACCCCTTTAAAATAGCAGACGGTGTGTGAAATTTATACCAAATCTAAGCATATTAAGTAGCAAAGTGCTTGTAAATCATAATTGGATACCATACGTATGCGCTACCTAATAGGATTTGTGAGGTTATAATTTCCAAGACGCAAGTTTTAGAAATGAGTTTTTGAAGAGCTTTTTCCACTGATATCATGGTTGTTTCGAATGTAGGCAGGTAGGTACCTACCTACTTTCATATATGAAGGTAGATACTATGTACGATGTAACTTACGGTCTAATGAAAAATAATCGTTTAAATCATCAGTTTCTATCACGTCTCGCTCAGTGCAGGTAATGAGTCGTTAGTTGCGATAGGTACTAGTTTCTCTTATCATCGATGATAAAACATGCGTAGATTTGAGCCGCACCCTACACTTTCCCTTGAACGTAGGTACTGCACCTGCCGGGTGAGCGAGGTGAAGCCGCGCGGCCTGTTCTGCCGTCACGCATGATTCAATGTATCTGCAATACGACAACAACGTTTATGGATATGTATCTACGTGAGGTTGTTAATATGAGGCAGGTGAAATAAATCTACGTGAAAGTTTGTATCGTGATACCATGAAGGGACTCTATGATTTTAGTAGTATTCCAGAGTTGCGCTGGTGGATGAGAGTTAACTTACCTACTAATAGATTTTAAATATGCGCATATTTGAGTATTATTTTCTTAATCAAAGTTTCTTGGATTTTAATTAAGAGATTAATAATGAAGCTGCGAGTGCCAACGACCGGAGAGGATAAGCTCGGCAGGCGGGCGCACGCAACCCTACGAGACATGCGTGCCGCTCCGTTACGACACCTACACCAAATTTTTCCACATGCCCGAGCAGGAGATAAGCGGCGAGCGACGCCAACGTGTTATTTATTAACGAACCGAATGATCGATAGTTGGACGAGTCACCGGACGTGGACGTGGACGAGCGCCGCCTTTCGAAACTCGCCGCCGCCGACTGATCGTTTCGCTGTACGTTGTACACCTCCGATAAATCCATCCCGCAATGTCTCCGACTCGACCGAGCACGAAATTCATATACTTTGGGACAACTTCATAGCCGAGCTTTCACTCACGCGTGTCTTCGGAACATTCCAGGTTTTAGCTGTGATAGAAGGTGCTTTCGTCTAAATTGTAAACAAAACATTGAGCAACAGCAAAATATATTTTTATTACCAAGGATTTTGTAAGATGTCTGAGAAAAGTCGTGCGAGCAACGTCCATGTCGAATGCATTGTTTGCGTTACCAAGGCTTCTCCAACCCTTTGCCAAAGTCATCCGTTCCGCTCTAGCATACGTCTCGTTGTCGTGACAGCTGTGCGCGATACTTTCTAATCGCTCCATTCAATAGTCAACACCAAACAAATATACAAGGAGTAGGCAACTTGCGAAACATTAAATGGCCCGAACAATTGACAGCCAGAAAAGAGTAATCAATTAATTATTTATAGAGGTGCCAGTCAAGCGAAACTTTGTCAAACTCGTTGCACAACACCGTGCTCCGAATACTTCCAGAATGTTGGCAATCGAATGAGCTTATAATGTAAACAAGCTCGTATGTTTACATGTATCGGTTCGAGGCAAACGTGATAGGAAACGATCGGAAATTCGAGGTTCGGCTGCACAGGGCAGGTTAGACCAGTCCCGGTGGCCTCGCAAGGACCCCAGCAAACCTGTTAGATTCGTTGCACGATTTTTACGTGCGCACCTACCGGAATCTCATTCACGTGGTGCAGCCGTCCGCTCCGCCCGGCCCCCTGCGCCTCCGCCTGCCAGTTAACTCGTCAAATGACTCACGCTTCGGCTGGTTAAATGCCAGAAGCTGGCTTTTCCAGTTCTCTGATCCAATTCGCACATTCTATTCTTACTTGACACTAACGCGACATTCTGTAGCCTGGATTAATTAATAGATTAGGTAATGATGTGAAGTAACACGTTAATGTCTTGTTAAAAGTTCTTGGACTCTATTATTGGATTACTCTGAATTACTTCCTTTCATTCATATTCAGCGTTGGGAGTATGTAACTTTCCCTGGGATTAAAACAGAAGGTATATTTTTATAGAAGGACAGCCTTTTTTATTCCGATTATTGGATAGCTCTGAGCTCAGAGCACACAACATGCGCACACAGCACAGAACATGTTACCTAATTTGGTGTTTTCCTTTGGATAAAACTGGCATCTTGATTAACTTTTGTGGAAAAACAGGAAAATCTATTGTGTAGTAGTTGTCTGCAGCGACTGCATCGTCACAGGCAAGTGGGAGAGCCAAGTATGTCACATTTCACACAACAAATGCCAAGATATATTAACACACCAGGAACAGGAATCAGGTAGAACTACGATCCGGTCAAACCCGTCCGACGCGTGCTTCCAACATTTTTTATTTATTTGTCTGCATCGTCGGATACCGCTGGGCGTGACGTCAGACGACCTAAACTGGTTAGTGAGGGAGCAGGGATTTGCCTCGTATCCTTCCGGTTCTGCGGGTGGTTCAGACCTGTTCTACATCAGGTTGTGCCACCAGGCGACCCGGCCGTGGCCACGTGACGTATGAGTACTACGGCGAACTTGTATAAAACACCCGAATTAGACACCGCCCCTGCGTGTATCGGAAGCCCGTTCTGATAACTGGTCATTTCACTCTCGCAGCAGACACCAGCAGTGCTGACTCATGGTCTGTGTGCGCAACAATTAGCAAACGTAGCGTCACATTATGCGATGACCGCGGTGGGTACCATCAAAGGTCAGTATCCGTACCAAAATGGTCACGCCTAATAACTGGTTCGTAAGTTGTAGTCGACTCATTCGTAAAACTACAGTGGTTTTGTATACCAGTATTTTACGCTATGTTTACTCGATTTACTCTAGACTACGAACTGAATGAAGCATTACAAATAGTGGAGCGATATGTTTAGCGTTCAACGTCATGGTCTATTCGAGGTGATAAGCGTTTTTTGGCATTTATATAAACTTTGTTGTATTGTTGCAGAAGGCGCAAAGAAGTGATGGAGGTGAGCGGCGAGTCGTGGCGCGCGTACTACTCGAGCGCGGAGCACCCGCTGAGCGCTGCCACGTCAGCTGTGCTGGGCGCCGTAGCGGACGACGGACAGGGCCAGCCCATAGAATACTACAAGCTGCCGCCGCTCGGCCAGGACACACACCTCAACCTGCACAAAGACGGCAAACTTGTCGATGTCTGGCCGTGAGTCCTATACTATGTTTTCCTCATGGAGAGTCCTACGCGGACTGCACAACTCGTCAGTCATTTTTTTATTAGTTCTAGAGTGTTGACACATTATTATTTAACTGTTACTTAGAAATATAACTGCGCAGCTAATCGGCTAACTTCAGACGCGCCAAGTTACGTTGACCGTATTGTAAACATACTGCCAAAATCATATGAAAAAAGTTACATGTGGAAGATTCAAAATGCACTGCTACAGGCCCTGAAAATATAGTGCAACTCGATTTCCTATAATATGATCGTTATAGTAGTTAGGATCTACGAATGCCACATTAAATCTGAAATACGACACTACAAATCATAAATATTTATTGAAACTACAGTGTTAAGATACTTAAAATAAGTATTCTTCTAAACATATAGGTACACATCGAGCATAATTAATTACTCATAAATACTAACATAGCACGAATACATAGAGAGATAATCTAATATGCAAATCCAATCCCAAATATCGATACCTAACAATCAAGAGGAATCAGAAAATGATCGCGGAAAATCAATCGTCGATTCTCACGGCCGTACATCAAATTGAACGTTCGTGTATCGGAGCAATTATCATTATAATCGCCGAATTTCGTGGCGCGGTGAATATGGAATGAATTCGCGTAAAATTTATATGTAAACTATGATAATATGCAATCTTTTTGTAGTGGAGTTTTTGTGCACGCTGATACGCAGGCGGGGCCGGGGGTTGTGTGTGTTGCTCAAGTCTCACGGACGAGTACACTGAGACAAGACGCCGCGTGGCTTCCGGCCCCAACGAAAGGTGTAAGAATAACAAATAATAAAAATGTTAATGTTCCACTCAATAAATCATGAGCGCTCATTTGAATACCTATAGCGGGATTAACGAAATAGCAGTTCGCAACTCGCGAACCCCCCGCGCCCTCCGACCTTCTTGTGTATATCGTTCAGAAATTAACATATTTTTGCTATTTGACTTCGTTTTGCAAAAGAAACATGTGTTTTTAGTGTAAATATTTTGGGATTAGCTCAAACATTATGACAAATAATTTCTTTCTCTGCTGAGGATTTAAAAAATACTCTCATACAAATAAATCAGCCTAGATTTTGGTTTTCATTATGTTTTTGCGATTATTATGAACTTCAAGCTGTAAATTGTAAATCTCCAAAAGAATTAAACTGAACTGTCAAAAGTTTGAAATCTTCTAAATAATTATGAATACAGTCGGTGCATTCAACGAATTCCCATACAAACGCGACCCCGATCAAATTATACTCGCTCTTTGAAAGAGGTTGTTAACAGCATCCTTTGAATAGCGACGCAAAAATGAGCAAGCGCCGTGTCACATTCTTAATACAAGGAGTGCATAATGTTAACTTGACCCTATACAGACCATTTTAACTTTTATGAATGTTTTATTATGTTCTATAAACACTAATCATAAAAGGAACTAGTTCTGAATCCGTGAAAATGTAAATTTCTGAATCCAATTTCGCTGTCAACAAAAACTACATTTTAAATTGAATAATGTGAATAACTGGTATGTGTAGAAGTTTGTGTTATGTAGTATGTTCATAAGATTAGAGAACTGTCGAAGTGGTAAAGCCTCCCACGTGTCACCACACACGTCGGCGCGGCCGAGGGTCTGCAGTGCGGCTAGCACTGCACGGCTGCTGCCGGGCCGCCGGGGCGCCCGGCTACGCTCCAGAATGTGACACTTGGTCCGCTTTATTCCGCCCGTCATGCTCGTCATTGTTACGGGAGTGCATAAATACAAATAATGACAATAGACGGATGTGGCTGGAAGCGGCTCACATTGACAAGGACGCCCAGGACTTGTCTCGAGTCATTGTCGGCACGCGTCCCACGCGCTCGGTTCAACGCGCGCCGCTATTGCTCATTCATACATTCAAAATTATAACGAATGCTCTCAGTCGCCCGCACCCATACGCGCGTTCTATGTCTCAGATGCGTTTGTATGCTAATAGTGCAGTGCCAGTGCATCGTCAGGTTTGAAGCACACTATTTGTTGTCTAAATCGCTCATATTATTTGAATTGAATGCTCGATAGATGTAGAAATGAACTAGTTCCGTCTGTATTCCTTCGAGATTTGTGGACGTAGGCGGGAAAGTGTTTCGTAAACGCATTGCATAGTGCGCGGGCGCAGCTAACCGCGCTCTAAGCACAGGACTACACGGATGTTACGGGTATTAAATGGAAACGGCGACTATAACCATTAATAGTTGTCGGAGGCTGTCGAATGCTAACGCTAAGATTAGCATAGAAACGCGCGGCGGGATGCCTCTGGGGAGGGCCTCGCCCTCTTGACCCTGTCACTGTTCGCACTTGCAGTACCTACTAACGGGAAGTCGGTTTCTCCATACTAATGTACCTAACTTATTTTACGAGCTAATGACTGAAATTATCTACGTATTTAATTACTATGTAGGTAAGCAGTTAATGTAAATACTATTTAAATACTCGTCTTATATTACTTTAGGTAGGTCTAAAGTCAATTTGTATTAGGTTTTGATAAATGCAAAAATCAAAAACCTACCTAGGCAGCAAAAAGTAAGAAGTGAAAAGTTTAATTTAGCGAGCAGGCTGAGCGCATGTGTCGTTAATGTCATGGTGGTTTAACAAAAACTTAGGGAGTTGGAACCGTGTGACCCATTTAGGACTAGAACCGGTTTCCTCTTGAAGATACGTTGTTATTGTTAAAGACACAGTAGTTAATACCATTCAATTCCCTTGTATATAACGGACCCTCTTATGAGGATAATGCATAAAAAAGATGGTAACATCGTTATGTCCCTGACAGTGGTGGTCATCACGTAGCGAAAATTGACAACGGGGATTGACCATTCGTTTTTGACCATTCTTTATCATGCGAATATATTCACAACAGCTGCGCAAAGAAGTCGTTAGAGAGTTGTATGATAAAAGTCATTCATTATTATTAAATGCCCACTTTGTCATTATAGGTAGTAGTACTTACTAAGTAAGGTAGGTACTTAGTTAATTACGATTTAGGGAATAACTTACTGGGAAATTAATGGGCAGAGACAGTTATGTGTAATCAAATGCCCGATTTAATGACTTAGACAAATGGCGAAATCGTTTTCAATTAAAGTTTTTGATAATGTATTAGTTCCGTGAGAAAAGTAGCAATAAACCTACATTTAGTCGAATGATATATTCAAATAGAATGAAATTACGTTGGTCGCATCCGCTGCAAGCGCCTCCTTCATCTCGTTTATCGTTCGGTAGATTGTAATCTATTCGTCAACCGATGGATAAACTGTCGTCGCTTCTGATTTTGATATCGATAGGACCCGCTGCGCATATGTTGGCTTATTAAGTTATTATCAAAGGTTCCGTGGAATTACATGAGAGTTTTCAGCATTCAAGTCTGAGATAATGACTGTCTGCACCATATTTGGAATGAGCTATAAAGCAAGCGTACGCCTACCATAATATATTTACTGTTCTGCTTTAGAGAGCAGTAAATATGCTATCTAAGATATAAATAACGTTAATGTCTAAAAACTAAAACGATTGAGTTTTGATGAGATGATACCAGGATTTTTCTAAAAAAAAGCATACAGATCAAAAAATGAAAAAAAATAAGAATAGTGTTCTTTGTATACCTTAAGAGGTATTTCGATAAACACATTGAATGCATGTATGAGCGCGACGCGAGGGTCCCTGCACCCTTAGCATCGTATTGTCGAGATCTCATCATGTGTGAAAGGGTGTTAAGTAAACATTGCAAATAATTATAATGGCAATTGCATCCGAGCGACGAACCGATTCAGCTTTGATAAGAAAATTTATATTTACATATAAAATATAGTACACAGCTAGAGATGGTGATCATTCTTACCTTTTATTACAGTTACTGTTATGTTAATTGCAAGTAACGTGACACTGATATCAGATTAACAGTTTGGGAAATCTGTTCCGCTACCTGATAGAGTTTTAGAAATATCCTTCACGCCGGCAACGTTAGGGGAGCTAGTAAAGATGTAACTAGGTATTTCATTAATATAAAGTTATAAAAACAGTTTTTTTATGTATCAACGGTATGTAAAATGTCTTAAGAAAATGTGAAGAGCAGAAATTGAGAACTAAACTAGCAATAATAATTTGCATATATTAAAAGTACTTAGTAAATCGTCACTTTGACTTCTTTTCGATTAGCCTTAAATTTCCTTATATAACTTTAAGACTTATATAATATATTTTACTTATTTTTTAAATTAATATATCTAAAGATTGAAATGATTAGTGAAATTTATTTAAAAGTCGATGCATTTCCTTAGCAACGTTATTTTGCTGCAGAACAGATCAATCTAATAGTTTATTTTTAATTAAAAAATATATAATACTATCATCAGTGACTCACTACTATCATTATAACAAAGAACAATTATTAAAGAAAGTTATTTAAAGTTTAACTTTAATAGAGTATGATATTTTCCTTTTTCATTTATAATGTAGATATCAGAAAAGCACGACTTTCATGGCAACTCGGTACTCGATAGTGGCAGCACCCACAGGGCTCGACGCGTCAGCTGTCAACGAAGCGCGCTTTGTGCCGTTTGTACAAGCGTCAACAATGAGCGACAAGCAAACACTGTATTGTGCTCCATGCTTATGAATAACGACATCTACGCGACGCCGCCGCCGGCATACCGACCTCGGATTAATACCAATAATTCAATTTGCATGCGTCGCAAAAAAATTGGCGGGATAAACCTTCACAACACTCAAAGATCACAGAACAAGCTACAACTCAGTTTGTTTCTCTTGAAATTACAAATTCGTTTCACTTTTCGCATGTCGCGTTGTTAAGTTACTCGCACTGCGGAAATTTGGCGATACCTACATACAGAAATATTTTATACGGCTGAGCTTTATCTTATCGAATGAGCGATTTCACACTCGTCGCGTTTCTCTTACAAATCGCGTGCATAAATCGTTAAGAATGAGCAAAGCGAGAATTGCAATCAGACACGGGCGAGGAGCGCCCGCGACTCGGCTCGCGGGAGGTCGCGCGTCCCGACCAATTCGGACGCATGAAATAGTGCCTCGAGACTCTCTTATCTAAAATAAACATCTGAGCGCCGGTGAAACATGTCTTCAATTATCATAAATCGGCGCGCACTGACAACGACCGACGAAAGCCGCGCCCTGCGCCTCTCGCGAGGTGCGCGCTTACATGCAAACAAATCAAAATGCTTCCATGTAAGCGAACTTGCTATCGTTATTACATACTAACTGTCGTACTTGCGACGTTCATGTTAAATCTGTAATTGTTCTAAAAGCATGAATGACAACTTCCTTCACCTACAATACAAAGTGGGTCACAAATAATACCGTTTCTATCCCTAGCGATTTTACGCAACCGGTAGGGTCCTATTTCTCAACAAGTCTGCCCTAAAATTTGTATCTAGTGAAATATCGACGGCAAAACTTCGATTTTAAGTAAGATTAGTTTTGATTAGTTTTAAATATAGTAAAACTTCGAACACAACTAACTTACTTTCTGAATCTGAGAACTATTAAACTAAAATCTCCTGACTTAAAGAACCCACTCTCTTTATTTGTGCAGTTATATGGAATCTCACCGTTGTTTTCGATATGAACTGGATCCAATCAGCTACCGTTGGTCATTTTCATTCCTATGGCAATCAAGATTGCGTATCTACCTACCATAAAAAAGGCTGTACTGAACCATACATTATACTCTAACCTAAAACACAACCATACCCCAACTGAGATGCCTCGTTGTAGTTATCGACTTTCACAGAAATCGTTAGTAATTACGGTGCTACGAAGTTCTACGAAATCCGTAGCACTTCGTAGACCGTAATAAGGGCACTTAATTTTTTCGTTTTTTAAAACCAATTATCAGTTAGTGCTTAATCTAAAAAACAAATTGTAACTATTCATTTAGGTAGATTGTGACTGGTTACATAACCAAGGTATTATACTTAGCGAGCAAAAAAAATATGCCCATTTACAATTGCTACGGAATTTTGGCTGCGTAGCACGTTTTCTCTTAATTACCTACTGTAGCATTGTAGGTCAGATGTCCAATGTGTATGTGTGGAAGCAGAGAAGAATTAGACCATATTGAATATTAATATCATGAACATAACTATTTTTTTATTCAAAATTATAAGTAATTAAAAAGAACTGCTGTATTGTAATTAAAACGTAGGTAATATAAAACATGTGTTTCTCATATCGTGATATTGTGGTATTCATTCGCGTTCATTTTATATAAAAGTTCATAGCTTTATACATAGATGGCAGCACAGTGATGACTTAACAGTAAAGAAAGTGGAAGGAGTGGAAAAACACTAGAAACTAATACGAAATAATTATCCTTAATAATATTTTGTAGAAAAATAATTATTCTGTAGTAATTTGAATTTTAAGTTACATATAACGAATTGATACCACAAAAGGTATGCAAAAAAAATATTTATTTAAAATAGTAACGTGAACCAAACAGACAATTATTTAAACTGTTTGTTAAAATGAACTAAATATTTTCTATTGATCGACAATTAAGCTTAAATAAATAGTTGTAGTGATAAAGTGTCAAGTAATGTTAACAATTTTAAATTATACAGTTTGAAAGTAGGCTTCTATCTTAAAATGCCTTATTAGGATCGCGTAGAGCGTGCAGGCCAGATATCTGTAAAATAACTTTATCTAGGATTAGATATTTACTAAGAAATATAAAGTAAACCTTGCAAACATGTAAATATTATTGCAAACTGCAACAAGTATGATAATTTTATTTGTATTTTGATTGCTAGGAAAATACCATGTGACAATTTGACAGTGTGCAACACCTAGAGCGAGAATGATAGTATGACGAGTTAGCGCGCGCATTGCGAAGTCGGGCGGACTCGAAGCGGCGCGCGCGCACGTCGCCAATCACGCCTGTCTCCCCTCCGCAGGGCCGGCGCGGCGCTGAAGGCGGCCAATGGCGCGCACGGGGCGGAGCTGGCCGAGCTGTCGGGGCTGCTGCACGCGGGGCTCGTGAAGCGCGAGCCGGAGGACCTCAGCCGCAAGGTGGTCGACGAGCCCGAGCACGCGCTCAAGCCGCCGCGACACAAGGTGCGTCACACGTCCGCACGCCGCCGCCGCGCGCGCACGCACTCACACACTTACTGTACCGGTCACTCATGTATTATTTACCGCGATTGTCGTACGATGCGCCGAGCACCGCGCTCGCGACGCACTAGCCGCGCCCGCCCGCGCCCAGTCCGGCCGGCAGTGCTGCCCGCCCAGTGCATCGCCGACCTCGGCGACTATCAAGGACCATTACACTTTTTCGGGATTACACACAGATAATCGTGAACGTGATACGATCCATCGACATTAGTGTACGTGAAGCTGTGAACTGTGCTTTGACGCGGCATGTATGCGTCGACGTTGCGGAGCGGACAATTGTCGTGGGAGAGCGCGTGTAACCGGCGCGTGTGTCCGCAGGTGGCGGTGGGCGAGCCCGGTGAAGCGGCCTCGCCGTCCCCGGCGCCCTCGCGCGCCTCCTCGGCTGGCTCGCTGCTGCCGGATGCCGCCATGTATGCAGCCCAGATGTTCGCGCCGCCAGGCACCCCCAGCCCCACCCCCTATGGCGACCAGTATTCGCGCCAGCCGGCCACCTTCGCTGGCGAGCCTTACTACAGAGAGTACTTCGTCGGCGAGGGTTACCAGCAAAGGGCTGCACCTCCTTACGCTGATGCAGAGTCAGCATCTGCTTCCGCCTTTAGTGATCGATACGCGACCCCTCGCTATCACAGCAAGAGTGTAATCGCAGCCGCTGGACTCACAGTGGACCTGCCGTCACCAGATAGCGGTATAGGAGCAGACGCGGTGACTCCCCGGGACCACGCGTCCACCGTTCAGCAGGTCGGTGCACGCCACGGGCGCGGGCGGGCGGGCTTCACACACATACACACACAACAATAACACTGTACACTTATGTATCGATGTATTTACAGAACGCTGCGATACTATCATAGGACTCATTCATGCATTCAGTCACAACCTTAAGATACATGCTTTGAGGAATCACATCATGTCTCCTTCTGGCTCCATATAGAACATTAACTTACTATATTATATAATATAATATAAGGGAGACTTCATCTCTACTTTTCACTTTGAAAATATGTCTAGGTACATTTATACATGTTCATGTAAATATCGAGACTAACCCATATATTGTTGAAGTTGCAAACTGGTCCATTTCTTTGAAGTGCTAGTTTGCCTTATCAGCGAAGCCCACCCGCGCTCTAAACTATTGTCTAATCGTTGTATATAGTACAAATTTTTAATAAGTAATCTAGCTTTCTTAGTTGACTTAACAAATTGTTTTATTACATAGAAAAGAAAGTTGTGCAAAGTTGCGTGCGTTGCATTGTTATAAAGTCATATTCTATCACAATGAGCTATTCACTTCCAGTTAAAGGTCAACACGTGTACCATACCGTACCATTTTCAGTGGTTAAACCAACTTCCAGTCAAGAATATACTCGAAATTATACTAGATATGTGTGAAACATGGTATCTTAGGTTCAATAAGTAAAGAAGTAAAACATACCACGCTAACTAAGTAGTCACCAATATTAGTACCTACATCCAACCAATCAAATTAGAATAGTTACTAGCTATGAGTAATTTGTTAATAGATACTATAAGTATAATAGCTAACTACTAATTGCAAGTACGTCGACGTACAGACAATAGAGCCCACCACGCGAGACCTTCAACCGACATAATTGCAAACAGCTCGCATTTGACTGTAAATTTATGAGTTTACATATTAAAATAACAAATTGACATGACCGATACTCTGGTTGAGCTAAGTGGTTTTGAAGGACTAAGCAGTTCCTAGGGCGTGGCGATCACGAGCATTGTTACTACCTACTTACCACCCAACTGATCTGAATTGTGCATTTATTATTTTGCCTTTTGTTAACTCGACCTAACAGATCGACAGGCCCGACACTAAATAAATTAAACCCGACGCCTAGCTACTGAACATTGTTACAAACTTGTTCATCGATTCAAACAAGAATGTTAAATTCCTATAGAGCATAAATACATTTTCTTTAAATACTTAGTTCCTTATTTGTTATCAGTATCTCGAGCCCAACATTTTCACAACATAACAGTAATTAGTTTAAATTTTGTGAGCACCTCACGATGACGTAATTACAATGATATTTTAATGTTTAACCATTATCATAAATTAGTTGCCAATTAGATTTAATTTATGGGAGATTGCGACATTTAATATCTCTTTACCAGTTTTGTTTTTTTTACAAAAATCCAGAGATTGTATACTTACCTACCTAACGATATTAAAAAAGCAAATGACATAAAGGAAAAATTCACAAATTCATTCAATAATATTATAAACACATTTTCTTGTTCAGAGTCAATCCAATAAGATTGGCAAATTAGAGTGTGTTAAATGTCACAAGGAGGTTTCATATTACACTGGAAATGTATTTTAGTGCAAAAGTTGGCTAGAGATAGGTGTTGGTAACTAACTTCATATCTAAGTTGTTTTGTTTATTTATGCCGCAGATTATAATGTTTGTTATTGTCCGTGCAGTCGTTTGACTACACGGTGATATGCCAGCAGCCGGGTGTCGGCGAGGACGGGCGAGGGACGCCGTCGGCGCACCACTCGCCTGCGCAGGCGCCGCGCACCAGGCCCTGGCACGACTTCGGCAGGCAAAACGACGCTGATAAAATACAAATCGCCAAGCTGTAAGTACCAAGTTAACCCTCCATATTTGGGACTCAGATCCCGAAGTAGCATCGGTGGTGTTGATCTCAGAATGTGCTAATGCGCTCGAAAGGTACAGGAATGTAAGACCAATTCACATATAAAGTAATACAGCATTCATTCATATCCAAGCACAGCAATGTAATTTTTTATGCACGGTATCGAAAACAGGCTGCCGTATGATACGAGTTCCACGAATTAGCATTTTATTATTTTTACCTCAAACGTCTCAAAGATTCTGGGTAAATTACTTATTATGTTAAATCGTTCAAAACTAAATATTTATGAGATACTCGTATCTAATTTAGACAGTTACTTTAGTAGTCCTCAGCCATAATACATTGACAAACAAGCTATAAATGAAAATGTTCATAGTAAATAAGTACATACGTTTCTTTAAAAGGACTACAAAGTTAAGTATTTATGTTACATTACATTTACTGTAAAAGCACGTCTTACGGTTAATCCTACAATTTTCCAGTAAAACCTAAGATTTACCAACTTTTAATGGTAAAAGTTCAAAATAGATGATGATCACAGGATATTTCGAACTTTTACCACCACTAACTCTGTAAATATTAGGTCTTACCTTAGTGACACGGAAACTGTCAAACAATTGACATATATAACACAGTTCCCCTTTCTTCAACTGAATAATTAGTCCAAGAGCGAGCAAAGTGAGCTCGTATTCTTGGGGTACAACAATACGGACAGGTTAGGTTCGAAGGGGATAATAGAGGCTAGAGTGAGTGAGCGAATGATGCTCCCTGACATACCCCTCGAGTTAGGTTCCTTTAAATCCTGCAGACAGGGGCCCCGACGTCCTTGCCTAAGTCTAAGAACGCAACATGTAGCATGATGCCAACATTAACCAATCGTCATTGGTATAACTTAACATGTACCCAACATTAACGGTAAAAGCCCGAATAATCGTCTCTTTTTATAAAAATCCTTACCAATTCATGCAAGTAAATCCTAAGATTTACTAGTCAAACCAAAATTCACTAATGTGCAGGATTTTACAGTGACGTATGTTATGTTATTTATATAAAAAGGCAATAGAACAATAAAAAAACACAGCTAACCAAATGCTAATCAATTCCTTATTACTTACAGCATCTTTTCATGCTCTCAATGAGCGATGCAAAGTTTCAGTTTATTTTTTTTATTTTCATGTATGTTTTCTTCAGTGATTTGTTACAAATTGCCTTCGTATAGTCACTGACAAAAACAAAACAACACGCGGCCCGTATAAATACGTAACGTAAACAGACAATTCGTTTTGATCAAACCTTTTTTGTAATATTTAAGTAATTTGCTGGTGTGAGTGGTTCGAACGACAATATTGACCGAGCACTTTACACCTCCCCGCATGACGGTTATAATGTAGCCCTTTCTAGGAAACGTAGGCATTTTGTGGTCACTGCGGACACACACATTGAACGAGACAATGTAACTGCTTCTAAAACTACACAAACGGTTTAATATGTTCAACTCCTACATTGTTCGTATTTATTACCGTTTCAAGTGAAATTGATATTCTCTTAGCAAATACTATTACAAATTGCGCTTTGACAGAATTGAACTTAAAGCTAATAATATTTTTCATTTGGAATGCTCTAATAAGTTTGAAAAACACAACATATTTGAAAAAAACGCAAACACGAACAAAAAGTAAGAATAAAAAATGAGAGAAACGACATCTTGTTTTGTATTATTTTCATTTTATGTCCTTCACTTTGTTCAAATATGCTGTAAAAATACATAAAACAGATTAAGCAGGCATCTACTAAACCCACAAACAAAATACTACATCTTAAAACTACTGAAAAAGCAACAACAACAACAGCCCTGCGTTGGTTTACTTTGTCTTTTTATTGTTTATGAGTATTTTCCTTCACATGCCTTCCTTTGCGGTTGTCGGGCCACCGACACATATATGTGTCTTGAATCATTTAAGTGTTAAAAATTAATAAACAAAATGTGGCGTAATTAAATAACGAAAAAGAGTTCAACATTTGCGGTTTTTAAGTCACTCTACGTGCATTAGAGTTTTAAAAATTACTGAATCAATTTACAGATTATAAAGATGCATTAGTTTATTAAAATCATACCATATTTAATTAAAATATATTAATAAAACTGGTTGTTTCTGTTATTAATCAGTTAATAATTTATCTAACCTATTGATATAATTAACTGTTTGATTTCTATCTAAAAACTGCGCGGACCGCACGCGGTGCGTAGCCGACCGACACCGCTAAGGGGCAGACATGTGTGTTACTGTGGGAACCTATTATGTGCCTTTTACTATTATATTAATTCGATGCCCTAGTTATTTTAAAGAATTTCACTTGTGTGTGTTGATTCTATCTTAGTACTACGCCAAACAAAACTTTGCTACGAACTTTCTTGTTAATAATCAAAAATCATTCAATTTTTAACAATCTCGTAAACTAGTACCTCGATCCTGCTAATGTTAGAGAGAAAAGTGGTAATTACTAAAACATGAAGTATTCAGACGTATTCAATGAAGTTTACAATGAGCGCCGGTACCGGCTGTATTCATCTGTTCCGTTGTTAAGTTGTTACCGGAATAGTTCTTTAAGAGGTGCTAACTCACATTTCGTGATCTTTGAATACAACCAGTAAAAGCAAGTGTGAATTAGTAATTTCCTAACTGACAAGCTAATTTACTTGAAGGGTTCGTCTTAATTATTTTCCTCGGAAACATTCTGTTGCTATCTATATTAGGACGTGATTTGAGGGTCTGTTAGGTACCTATTACAAGTTCTATGTGTGCATGAGCATATGCACTTAGCAACATTGTAAAGCGATTTCTCCCAAAGTTTTGATTAAAAATAATGTTATGGTGTTACGAAGATAGTATTTTGGATCCCATACTACTACGAAATAGGTTTTATTTCAAAGTTGTAATCGTTATTCCACAAGATCACTTTTTAAGTTTGCTAATTGTACCTAAACATATTCATGCTGCGTACTTGGAGATAATAAAATGGTAAACAATTTCTTACATAATAAAGTTGAAAAAGGTGATCTGTGTCCAAATGTAGTTAATTTATTAGTAATGTTTTAGTAAAATCCATTAGAATACACACAACTAACCTTCTCTTCCCGCCTTCTTGTAGACCTCAAATGCTCGCAATTCCAAGGAAACCAAAGCTCTTTATGTATGGTATATATAATGGAATACAACTTCTTACATCGCATAGCACAAAATTTTATGTTTTTTTACATTTAAGTTAGTTTGGATGTGCTACAAAGTTATCAAAGGAAGTACCTATCAGTAAGTGTTATTCGCACAAATACGTACTTACTCGTATAAAATTGTCATTTACACAATGACTCAATGAGTAAAAATTGATACATTTAATTAAGATTATTTAAATATTTGAATTGCCTCGAGTATACCTAAGAATCAACTTATTTGAAATAGACTTTTCAATGAGTGAAATCCTTAGTAAACGACATCAACATAATTAAAATCAGACGCATCCATTGACCCACAAATTACTTTGAAATAATATTTGTCCTTAATCATTTATTTATCCTAATATTTTATTTACTTTCATTGAATTTTTCTCATAGATTAATTTAATATTAAAAGTGTAAACATTTCTACCGTCGTCAATGCAAACAATTTTTAAATGACAAGTAAAATTTCTAGGGCTACAATTGCGAAATTATTTCAATAATCGCGCTTTTAGTCTACACTGTCCATGAATTGTGTCCAGCTGCTTGTTTATGAGTACTGAAAGCTGTATTTTACTGTAAATTTGCTCAACAGTACACTATAGGCACTGGTAGTTTACAACCCGAGTTGGTACAATTCACGATGATAAATGCTGCTGAATGTTATTTTTCCATTTCTAGATCAAGATGTCATTGTGTTCCAACATAAAACAATGATCGTAGGAGTCAACAATTTTACCAAACTCCAATGTGTCGCATAGTACTTACCTGGTAACTACTCGTAGAAGTTACTTTTTCATGTGCATGTTTCTTTGTCAACTGATCATGATAATAACGGTGTCGTTCATCTCAAAACGCATTTTATTTTCTACTTGAGTAGGTACTTGTTAATGCTCCTATTGAATACTAAACTGAATTTATTTACACGCTACCTAATTGGATCGAAGAAAAGGAACGGATGTAAGTAAACTTAGCAATGATAAGTAGTTAGTTTTTTACCTTTTACATAAATGATCTCGTAAATGAATTCAAAAGCAACCATAATGTAGTCTTTTTTTATTACAATAAAGTTTATGAGTCGGTGATAAGATTGCATTCCCGATTTTGAAGTATCCAAATGAGACAAGAGATACCAAAATATTTAGCGAATTTTGGATGAAAATAGAATTATAAACAGCAAAATTATTAATAATCCCTTTTAACTAACTGCATAACCTTTCTTAATTTTAATTACAATATGTTTCTAATTAAAACCAGCGATTTAAAACACAAACATCAAAACCTTCAAATGAAATCGTTGGAAAAAACATCGCGTCGCCGGCGGAAGCACTCGTCGACATGATAAGTGCATTAGCATTATTATCTCGATAATTACTTGCTTGCATTTGGCCCAAATAGCGCGGTCGCTTCTACCGTCTTAAATTACCTTCGGTGTCGATACGCGCCCGCTTGCCTCTCGCCTCGCGCCGCGGTCCGCCTGATATTTACCAGCCCTCGCCAGCGCCAGTAATTCTAACGCCCTCACAAATGTTTGGTCTATTACTTACCGGCCAGTTAAGTACACCAATACCTTTCGATGTATCAAACATACACTTATTTACTTCTTGAATATACACAGAAATGGGCTTAAAAAGGTATAGTAGCCTAATCAAGTAAATGTGTGTTTAGTTGCTTATCATTTCAAAAGGCACCAGCACCCTGAATACTTAACTATATCACAGATTTAATTTGTCATCACTATCACTTCACATACGTATTATGTGGAGACAAATTAAAGTAGAATTTGTGTTCGTTTGGGCTAATTTCCGAAACTTCTGATCCGATTCTGGTAAATTCTTGCGCTATTCGGAAGCTAAGTTACCTGAGTGGGCTACTCTTTTTTTTTTAATTAGGACTCCGTAAATATCATGCTGTCATAGTCGCGGGCAAAATAACGACTTTTGTCTTTAATTTATTTCTATAAATATGTATGTATTTCCATTTTACGTATGATAACGTTAATGCGCATAATGCTGTAAAGTTAATATTTAATGAAAAACACTGTTATTTTTAATATGTTTCTTAATATTACAAGTTCATTACTGTATCTTATAAATGTTGAGAGCAATATCGCTGCAATGCTTCAGGATTGCGGTGTACACGCGATCCTAACATCTGTCCGCTTTAAGCCAAATGAATGTACTTACTTATACTTACTTTAAACGACATTCCTTTAGTATTGAAACGACGTTTTCATTCCGTTTGCTCGATCACTTGGAGAGATCTACTTATCTGTTTTGTTGTCTCTTGAATAAGGTTTACGTTGATTACAATTTTCACGTTGAATAGCGATTAATAGATACGTTGTATTGGTACAGTTGCAAGCGCGTGTTTGTTGCAATGCTTGCGACCAGGCAGGTAGAAAAGATTCCATGAATCGCGGGAATAGTAGCTGCAAATAATATAATAGTTAGGCTATGATGATAGGGTTGCGTCGCTGCGTGTGTCGGTCGTCGTCAGCCGCACCCGGCAATCAGCGCGGCGCCATTACGCTGGCTAAGCGTTCTCATTAAGCAGCCGCGTGCATGGTGCACCAGCACCGCGCCACCGCGTGGCGTGTAATGTGCTATCTCCCGTACACCGCACACCGCCCCTAGTATTAAAAGATAATATCTTTTAATTTCAGTGATGTATCGAACAAACCATCATCGTCTTGCTTCACCAATAGATCTGACAGTTTAGCTCGAAGAATACCGTCGATTTTATAAAACCAATTAAAATAATTTTTCACTTTTTTTCTGCAGCGAGACTTCTAGCATTTTCAAATATGTGTGATTTTTAAAGCTTCATGTCCCTTTTTATATTATTATTACGTACGTATTCGTCTCAGCACACGATGGTGTCCAATTTCCATCAAATAATGATATCAGAAAGATGCGGCGATTCTCTGCATCGTACACTGTTGTAGATGAATTACATTTACATTCTATAATTTGCTCATGATTGTAATGTATTTTTAAAACACACTTTTTATAATTATTTACATGGGACACAAAACCATTAAGTCTGGGTACAATAGTTAAATTATCCGTATAAGTGCATAGACCAATGCGTATTTTATCCCTGGGTCTGATGACAAAGAAAAAGCGTAAAAATAAACCGCTTTATCAAGTCATTTTTACTACTAACAGTGTCATCTTGCTGCGAATTTGCTTGGTTTTATAATATGACTTATGTAGTTTGGGATTTCACAGTTTTTCCAAAAGAGACGAAACTGTATTAGTTGTTCTACGAACTAAAGTTTTTGCTCTCATAAAGTAGGCACGTAGTATTGTTGTGTTACTTATAGAGTCAGTGCCAACTAACCCTTTTTAATTTCATTTCATTTATTTAATAGATCTAATGTTAGTTCTAGGATCACACTTTCTTTTCATTTTCTTGTTAACCGTAAGTACCTATAAAGATATTTTATCTAAATTTAGTGCAGTTTTACATTTGACCTAGAAAGTTACTGAAAAACTGCAATAAAATGATTGTCTTTCCAATAAATGGTGTTTTTTGCCGCAAGTGTATATATGGCTATAGAGGTTTCGTATTTATGCGCATCTAATTTAGGGCGCTGCGCTCGGTGGCTCTGCGGGACGCGAGCACAGACGCAAACCTCTCGTCTCTTATCGCGGCATACGTTTTTATTGTGAGCATTTTGTTGTCGCTACGTTCCAAGACTTTTTGCGCACTCATCAATTTCCGCGCCTCGTCCGTTGATTTATTCATGAAAGGCGAGGCTCTTGTCTCCACTCAGGAAGTGTCTTTTTTTGGCTGCTTCGCCACTGAAATTTGTAATGAAGCTCATTCGAAAACAATGTGTTATTTATTACTGAATACAAAGAATTCATGTACGACCACAACCTGCTCGTTACACTTACATACAATGTAAATCTATCGGTGTTCTCATTGTCTTTTTACCCATTGCGTTTGTTTATTGATCGGGAAGTATTGCAAAATTATAATCTTGCTAGTAGTACGAACAGTCCATCAAGTGTAAGTAAACAAAGGATAAGGGTAGTTGAAATGACAATACAAAGCAACATTGCAAATGTAAATTGTGTTCGGAATCACTTAGAGAGCATCAGATAGGCGAGCGCCCGCGCCGCCGCGACCGATCCGTCAATGTCGGCCTGCGTTTGCATTACACGGCTTTTATCTTCACAAGCTCGGTTCAAATCGCAAACATCAGCGGGGCTGTTTACCAAATTGTTTTCAATAAGCTTAAGTAATGGTGTAACCGTAGAACTAAATCGACGCAAACTGCTTTATCCGCATTCCTCGGACAGATTTAAAGGATTAAGCGTTTCATAACAATTTATTACTTTTTATCATGTTACATAAGTTAAGTCTGTGCCACAATAGGCTGCTCCGATAATGACTATGACTAGTTAGTTTGGTGGTGCAGTTTGTAAGCGCGAGAGTGGCGCGCGTGGGCGCCGAGATCAGCGCAGTGACAAGCGCTGTGCGGGCGCAGGGCGAGAGGTGCTCGGTATCGCTAACGAGCCGCGGCACGCGATCACCGCTAAATTAGTGGGGTTTTCCTTCCGCCGGTCCAGCACTCAGGAAATCGCGAGAAAACACAGTTTTTCATTGCTTACTACGAACTGGATCTCCGCGCCTTTATGTAACGACGCCGCTGACAAGCTGTACCGCCGGTGCAATTAAGATTTCCACTTTTTGCACACTTTTATTGCTTTGCTTCATGGAAACTTTATTGTCGAGAACGTGTATCCGTAGATAAGTATCTCAAAGAAGAAATCGCACTTTTTCTAAATGTTACAGAAACCAGCTCTTATTGTGCATTTTATGTTCCAACAAACATTAACAACAAGTCGCCTACTGCGCTACTCCGTAATACGCAAGTTTTTGTGTTTATCTTAAATCTTGAACTCGCAGGTGTCGTACATGTCATAGCGACTCGTTGTTTCTCGATGGTGATATAAACACTTGTTCTTGTTTATGCCAGGTTTTCCCCGTACGGCTTCAAGTACCACCTGGAGACGGCGAGCAGCAGTTCGCAGAGGCGCGAGGATGACCGGATCACATACATCAACAAAGGCCAGTTCTATGGCATCACACTCGAGTACGTCCACGATCCTGACAAACCACTCAAAAACCAAACCGTAAAGGTGAGTCTCTTAATAGAAATGAACAAATGCTAGACATTCTCAGTTTAAAAAGCCAATGAAATTATCGACGTTAACGGTTAAGTGGCCGGATGTTTACTTGTAGTAGACCTTAGAAAGCAGCGGCAGTGGTCACTAGACGTACTCGCATAGGGAATCGTAAAACAAGCCGCGCCTCGGCGTCGCACCGCACGGCGCTTCACGAATATCTCAATTTGAAATAAAAATTGCAAAATTATTGCTCTCTGATGGGAACCGGGAACGGTCAATATTGTACAAAGTAGAATATGACATAGAGGTGTCATTTTATTAAGGTTTGTCAATTCAACAACAACATTAAAATGAAACAGAAGAATGTGTTTTACGTATCTTAATGAACAAGTTTTACGTAATAGTCGGTAATATGTTGCAAGATAATTTAACAAAAGCTACTGTAAGTAGTGTGTAAGTAAGTAAGTGGTAAGTAGATAAGTGGGAGCTCGGTCCTGGCCCGCGTCGGGAGCGACCGCAGGAGACCGGCTCAGTTTCACCCTGCTCCCTAGCCTGCCTGGTTCACCTTCAAGTATTCACTTTCATCATATTAATTTCGCTACCTACTTGGATTACCAAACATGCAAAAAGATCTCGTTGGTATTTATTTATATTGAGTAGATATTTACGTTGAAGTACAAAACGAATATGTGAAAAACAATCATTCCGGTGCATGACACAATTCATTGTACATCTTTCATAATAAAATTTATTCACTGAAAAACCCGTATTTAAGCTTGATGACTTGTTATATGACATTTTCTACTCATAATCCCGTTTTATACCATACTTAACCGATTTTCAGAATTTACGTTACAAAAAAAGAAAATATGCCGTAAGCTTTAGTAGGTTACCAATACATAAAATGAATTACCTTCTATCATCTTGTAATTCAGATGCTTGCGTAACATAATAATAGCTGAAGTATACAGTTCAATATTTAATGATACAATAACGTGACTTAATTAACTACTTAGCTCGTGGGAAACACTGTTTAGACAAAAGATTAACCGCAACGATTATAGACACTTGGTATGGAGTCGGTGCGCCGTGGAAATCGGAAATCCCATCATTATTGTTTCCTGACATTTCCCTGAAAAACGTGATGATGAATAGTATTTCCCGAGAGAAGGTTGACACAATAAAATTGCACCGTAATACTCATTAACTATGTAATCTTGTTAAACCAGAAATTCCACATTTGGTAATCTGGTTAATCTGGTTTAGATAATTGAAGTAGGTTTTTTGTATTGTTTTGATTTTAATGTTATTGTTTGTACTGGTTATAAAACGGAACGTTACTCATACTACAGTAAGAGATGCCAAACACGTAGACCACTTACGCAATATCGTTTTATTCAATTGTTACATTTTCCGTTTTTTGACAGCGCCTAACATATTCAAACACGTTTTATCTCTATTCAATGGGCTTAGATCGGAATAATCAGAGATACAATGCGACATACGTTTGAAGTTATTATTAAGGCAGTAAGTGGGCCGCGAGTCCGGCCGCGGCCCGGCGTATCGCATTCAATACGAACTCAGATAGGTGTACAGAGCTTATCTCGCCGCAATCGAGTCCGCATTGTATAGCCGCGCCCGATAATTAAGACGACGCTTTTGACATTCGCCATATAGGAATACAATGACCGCCCCGGGAGTCCGTGCCTCCGCTCGGATAATATCGCTCCCTTTAAACAATAACCATACTGCATTATGATAAAGCAATTTCAATGCGGCAAACATCGTGTTTTCTTAACGAGAATTCTTTTATGTTGCCAAAAAGAAAATAAAAGCTGAAGAATCTCATGTTTTATATCTACCTACCGGTGAAACTATGGCATGTACAGGCGAATTAGCTTAACAATTTAGAGAAACCCGTGTGAAATCTTCCTATAACCTACAGTATTTTTCTATAATTTTGAGTTTCATGGCGTATTTTGTACAAATAAAGAATATTTAATGGCTACATTTAAATCCAAACGAGCACAAAATTGATAACCATGCCTACACTATATCTACGAAACAATTTTATCGCGTTATCAACCGTAGCTAAGAAAGATTAATCCACACGCGATGCAAATTGAATATGTTTTGCGTGCCAAAAAGCGGTTAAAAGATTGTAAGAAATTTTTGTAAACAGAGAGATTTGGTCTGGGAGTGCCCGGGTGTGCGTGGCGGGATTGTAATTACGGCTGGCACGCCCCTGTTTCGGCGGAGCTTTGCCTTCGTCCGCGATACCATCGCCCCGCGGCTTTCCACCGACGAACACACGACACAACACGAATTCCAGATTCTGCACCTAATTAAACACCGTACAAAATACACGATTGACTTAATCTCCTCTTAATATTGGAAGCGTTCACACGCCATGGCCGTAACATTTACATAAATATTTAATGACAAATATCATTTTAAAATGTTATCTTAAGATGTTAGTTGGGTTGAATAGATTGAAATGTCGTTCCGCAAAAATAGTTTACGTACAAAAAATATAATGAAAAGAGCTCAATCAATCACAGTACACAGTGGCAATTAATCATCCCGCTAGCAACACGGAGACGTTGTTTGTTATTCTGCATCATTGCAAGGGTTGCGTCGCCCTACATCCTCCAAGTAAATATGTTAAGGTGTATTTTAATGATATCCGTCGTCATTAATCACACCTGATTCTACAGTAGAAGTAACACAGCTGACTCGCCTTTAACTTCAACCGTCTCATGATAATATGCAAAATCTAATCAAAAGTTTACCTGTAAAGATTATTGTACTTTTATGCGAATGAGTCATAATTTATAAGATTTATGGAATAGGTAGGTACGCAGAAACCACACTATAATTAAAAGTCTATAGGTAAATGTATAATTTGCATGCTGATATTATGCACGTTAAATCGCTACTAATAAACTTCCGTTCGATCTGTTTATTATGAACTACGATTAAGCCATTTGTGTTGCGTGTCCAAAGCGCTTCTACTCATTCAGAGCATTTTTTACTCAACTTTTTATCGGCGAACTGACATCATTGTGTTCACTTTCGTAGCAACGGAAACTCGCGTAACGAGACACGTCGTTGTTTATTTTCTTTTTACAATATTTTGCGACTTTAATGATTGCTCCCGTTTGCCTTTTTAAGGCAATCGTTAATGATGCCTTTTACACTGAACATATTACGCTTGATGAGGGATTATAACGGTTCACATTCTGAGTGCTCGGTTTGTACGGCGCGCACCTTTCGGCCTGCGACTGCATCGATACAGACGAGTGAAGGGCTGTCATACAAGACTGACTGAATATTTCTCACAGGAGGTACTCGGCTGTAATGAAATTTTCGTACTCGAATTCGCAAGAAAGGTTTCACAATGTTGTACAAAAAATGTATTCAAAAATTTGCATGCGCTTCGTTGAGAGTTGCAAGTTGCCAATCATGGCTGCAATCAATCACGTGTTGAGATGTCTCAATTTAGCTTGCACCCTCATCTCATGTGTTTGGCGCGGAGAGACACACCCCGCGCCCGCTCTCAGCCCTGTCGAATCAGAAAAACGTTAATGATTATAAATTGTAGAATTATACAACAGAAAGCTCTTTGTAACGGCATTTCTTTAAATCTTTAAATTACTTGCGAATAGACATTCTTTATCAAATTAAAACCCAATTGTTATGTATTATTGAAAAAAAGTATTTCTGAAAAAACAGTATTTCTGAAAAAAACAATTTTTTTTTCAGAAATAATGAATGAATATTACATTTTAAAAGAATTCGCAACGTTCGTTATTTTTACTACATTATTCGTGAGTAAGGCGAAAATAAAATATAGGTACTCGTATCTCAGATATATCAATATGGTTATTTATTAGCAGAGCGGTCTCTTCTCAAGTTAATGTACTTTTTCTGCTGTTCCTTATTTTTTAAAGAATAATTTATGGGATTTTAATGTACCTAATTGCTTTTTTCATGTTTTTATTTTTCATGCTAATAAAAATTGGGTAATTCCATTTTAAGATAAAAAAGTATAATTGCGGTGCCTGCAAATGAACAGTTCCGTTAACGGCAGAAATTCAATTAATAAATACAATATATGAGTGTGTGACCATTCATTATTAAATTTTTTAATGAGATAAAAAAGAAGGAAAAAAGAAGGCTCCCCTCTGTAATTTAACCAAAATTAGTTACTTTGACAAATCAAAGTTTTTTTTAATTGAATGTCGTTTAACGCTGAACGACTCCAGTCAGTTCACTGCGCACACGTGGTAAACATGGGTGTGCTATAACGTGTTACTTTGATTATAATCAAGTGCGCATGTAGATATATAATGAATTAATGACACATATTTCGTATCCGAGCAAACAATAAAAAACATTGCGTTTGTAGTTAGTGCACGGTGCAGTGCGGCGAGCGCGCGCGCGCCGCTCGACCGAGCATGAATTTTCCACGTTCGGTTTCAGGTTCGCATAACGCCACTCGATAACTATTACACTTTCGAAATATTACGTATTATTCGGTAATATGTTTATACGTAACCGCTGTAACTACATAACTAGTTGTAATTAGCCCTGTAACATTTTTTAGCATTTATAATAGAGCACTTTATTCGAATTACGAATAAATATGCATGTTTAAAATTGGTTTATAGAATAAAAAGTTCCTATTGAGTAGTAAAATTTTCTTTTAGATTAAGAATACACAGTAGGTATATATTTACTTTAAAGTAAAATAAAATGATTTATTCCATTCTAATAATAAAAACTAATACCATTGGTATTTGTTTCAACTCAATTTTTTTTTCTATTCCGAACGGGTACCACTTTTGAAATAATTAAATTTAATGTGCGAACGAATACCAACAACTTGAATTTGGTACAGTCAGCTCTGTCAAACCTAATCAAATTTTTGTTTTCTAATATTTTAATGTGATCGTAATATAATGCTATACAAATTCCAATATTTTTACAAAGATAGGTATAGATAAGAGTAGTTTAAGTGAATCATCTTGCTTTTTTTTTTAGCTGCGATTAATAGTGAGTTTGCTCTATTGTTCCAAAATTCGAAACAACTAATCAGAGTAAAGTGCGACTGGAATGTCTAAAATATTTTACTGTCATGGTGGCCAATTTATATCAGCTTCTGAACTTGATGAAAGAGAACGCAGATTTACAAACAGTGGTTGTTACTCAGTATGAATCAAACGCACCCCCCGCAAAACGATGTACAAAAACAACTGTTATGAAAAATTCGTGGATCATTTACCTAACTGACCAACTCTTCAGTAACAAAATCTACGTTGATCACGGTTTAGAAAAATTAAGGGTTTAGCTACTAAAAGTTAAAATATAAGAAATTATTTACACGTCATTTAGCTGATTATACTAAAAGTTGATTTTCTGTAATATTTTATAATTGTTACAGTAAAGGTCTTATAATTACACACAAAGCATTTTTACTGACTGTACCTTATATCGTTGAACTTGTTTTGGTATTAGTTTAAACAATGGTATCCATTCAGAATAGAAAAAAAATATAAATTGAAGGGTAGTAGTCAGTGGTATTAGTTGTTGGTATTAGAATGGTATAAATCAATAAAACATACATTATGAGTAAGTCATAATATTACTTGATCTTATTATAAGTAGCTCCATGTAAAATACTGGTATACAGATGCATCCAGTTAGACTGGTAGCCAACCCCAACATAGTTACTTGAGAAAAGGCTAAGAAGAAGTGATGATTACAACTAGCAAACTGAAACCACTGCTAGTTCGCTTAATACTTGCTGAATTTCAAGTTATCCTATCCCTATCTGGTATTTAAGGGCATTTTATTTCCTTGCGACTTTCACAAGCTGATAGTCGTGTGACAGTAGCGCTTGTCGTAAGTAGCGTTACGTAATCCGGAGTCCGTCATTGTTTCGATATTGGTGGTGTCACGGCGCAGACGTATTTAGCGTCAATCCTTGATACCATCGCCGGCTGACAACCGCCTGTAATCAGCAACATTAGGGTGATATAAGATACGATTATGCAACACCAAAGTGACTCAAAGCTTAACCCAGCTGTTGTTTAACCGAATGAGTATCATTCGATTATATGGACCTGACACATATTTTTTCTTTTCCTGGGGTTATTGAAATATAGGATTGAGACTTTCAATTTCTATAACCTTTCATGCGTAAGAACAACTTTTCTTCAGAGTTTAGCTGAAGAATGCATGAATATTATCTATATCTATACTAATATTATAAAGAGGAAAGATTTGTTTTTTTGTATGTAACGAATAAACTTAAAAACGACTGGTCCGATTTAAAAAAATCTTTTACCAATCGAAAGCTACATTATCGCTGAGTAACATAGGCTTATATATAATGTACAATATAAATATATAATGTATTGCATTCTTCTTGCATTAAATAATACATTCGAAAATTTCTCACACGGAATCACTTAATGATTTCATTAGTTCCACCGTTAGTGCGAGAAATGTACCTACGTGATTGAAAGCTATGCCCTCCCTCAGCGGTAGGTACCACATCTTAAGCCGCATCACGCCTCGTCTTGAGCCCTGCACATTACAATCTGACATTTCCTTTCGACATTTAAGCAGATTAGTGTTACAACGCGGCTTCGGATGTTAATCCGACGCTCGACGTGTCGCGGGAATTGCTCCGATTTAATCGAGATTTAGCGGTCAGCGCGCACTACGCAATGGCACTATTTAACCACTATGTAACTGTCTATTTGCAAAAGCTACTTCTATTACGTAGCAGGTTCAAATGGTAGTTTTAAATAAAAAAAGTATACAGACAAAGACCCTCATTACGGAGGTATTGGTTTACGGATAAGCTGTTCTCACGCGATCATGATAATATCACGTTTACGAAGACATATTGCGGCTAATACAATCTTACGTGGTTAATATTCAATTATAGTAGGTGGCTGTAACCGCAGCGGATGTGCAGGAACACTAGGCAATTTGTCCAGCGGCGGAAGCTGCACATCTCTAGCAATCTCCCGTAGCTCGCGGCACGCTGCGGGCGCCGCCCTGCGCCCTGCCAATAGACGTACAACATTATGCGCTCTTCATTACGCCCCTTCAATACTTAATGCATTTTCACTACATGATACCATACTTTATTTGAATATTCCTGATCTTTTCTACAATGCCTATCTATAAATAATTTCGAAGCTTATCTTCTCATCTCAGATTTAGATTACAAAGCAAGGTATAAGGACCTACATGAATATTATGCTAGTTAGCGCCTACGAAGGCTCGTTTGAATAAAAGTCCGAGGAAAGGAAATACGTATACTGTTATCGCTTTGTTTACGGGACAAAAATGGTCATTGATATATTTCACCTGATGTGAAATAAATACCGACACGTAGGCAACTGCGCGGCAGTTACACCCACAGTTTCGCTCAGAATTTATGTCGAAACCGACATTCACTGCGGAGAACATTCACAGCAAATAACCTAGGCGTTAAAACAACTAGCACAGACAACTAGCGCACTTAACAAACAGACGTATCCGTATCAGATATAGCCTATCGAGACGGCAGGACATTACTTCTGCGCTATCGATAAAGCTCAACGGTGAGCGAAATAGTTTTGCCACGCAGTGAACATAAATAATTGTCATAAAATAGATAGGAGCTGATGGATGAACGCCGCGCCCGGTCGACGACTAACGAGGAAGCGTTTGTGACGAGTAAGAACGCACCAACTGACAAGCTCGTGTTTGCTGCATCGCTGCATGCAAACGCACCCACTCGCGGATTTACGTGATGGTGCACGGTGACGAGTGTTTCTAACTACCTTCTGCTGAAAATTGCTATTTGCTATGCACTATTTGTGCGTTTATGTACAAGAACGTAACTCAAGATTAAATCTGAAGTAATTATTACCTACGTTACTGATGCTATTAACTAACGATTTATAGGTAACAATAAGACAGGTGTGTATACTGGGTGAGTGGCCCTTGTGGACTTGCCGACTACAACAACAGTATCGATGAGAAATAGACATCGATATAGATATAAAGTGTATACACGTTTGAGTGCTATAGGTACTTAATTAGATCATTTATCTCCAACACGCGAGTGAGCCTTTGTCGCTAGATATTATGAGTTTACTAAAACTTGCATATTCGATAAATACTGAATGTTTTTGTAGTACCTCTTATGCCTTGTTCGCCTCTTAAGATAGCTATCCAATTTAACATATCTGTACTGAATTTCTTGAGCTGTAAAATACTAAACTAATTCAGAATAAACGTAAGAGAAAGCCTGTTTAAACTACTAACCATCTTAGCCGTATTTTTTGTTACCGTGGTTTTATTGAACAACTTTTTTACTGCATTTGTTAACCTAGAGCTAATTCCGACCGTGATAAAAGCACTTATTTGATTTTTGTCTTACTGCTATCATAGATTCCTACACTCGCTCATCCTCTATTTAGTAGCGTTTTCGTAGCAAGAAATAATTATTATATTAGCTATTTTGATTAAATTGCAATTAAAATCAATACTTTGATCAAACATATAATTCGGTTGTTACTTAAAATGCAATACGAATAGATGTTTTAAGAAAATTCTCTGTTTAGTGTCCATTCACGATAAGATTTATGTGCTCGATAGCTGTCACATGAACAGTTCATCTGATATTGCGTGTGTGATATTTAAATATGCAATCGGTTATTTATTTAAATAGAGTGACGAAATTAAGGCAGAGTGGTTGTCGGAGCGTAATCACATCGGCGGCCGACACTTGGGCACAACAGAGTGTGTGACACACGGCGAGAGAAAGCGTGCTTAATCAGATAACTCAGATTGTCAACCGAGCTCCTGAAATCGGGTCGAATGTCGATACACTCGATTAATTAATTGACGGTCCGAAAAGTTGGAAGTAACTGGTCCACGTAGCCAAAACCGTAGACCCTCTTGTGAAACTTGCGCGTTGTAAGTATTCAATACTTACCAATAAAACGGTAATACTACTACATTATTTTAAAGCGTATTCAGGACCAATTTTACTTCACAATTCATACATTGTAATTATAATGTCAGGAGAGCAAGTCAATGTTAAGTTTAGTTGATTAATATATGGTCTGTGGTAAAATATAATATTTATGGCTACACAATTTTTTAAATTTATAAAAAGTGGTTTTGGTGTTGTTGATGTTTGGTTCGAAATTCTCCATTGTATTAAGTATATAATTTTAAATTGTAATACATATTATAATATAATATTAGTGTCAGTTATGAATTGAACGTGATACAATTTTGTGCTATAAGAACACATAATTCTGTCATTTCGGATTAAAAATCCAATTAACGTGTAGAACAAGCGCGGCGCCCACGCATCTCGCCTGTCCGCTATAACACGGCCAATAGTCACCAACATGACGGAGCCATCTGATCACTCCGAAACTTGTCCAAATATATCCGAATCACAACTTTGCTCCAAATGATAAAACATTTTTAAATTTTTGGACCAAATTCGTAGTTCAATTCGACCAATTCGAAGCGTTGTAAAATATGTGACAAGATACATGCATACTAATCAAGTTGACGGAAAAAATGCAATAAATAGATTAATCCTGAGGTAGGTATTTATTAGTTGAACATTTATCACGCATAGTTATAATTATATTTAATTATGAACATCGTGTGTCGGTACTTCAATCAAAACGTGATTGACGGTGTTAAAACTGCAGTGAAGTTAAAGTTACATAGTTTTAGGTTAGAAGATAAGGTCATAATTCCTATCAATACCTTTTTAGGTATTGGTTACTAAAATTAACTCTAGAAAACTGTATAAAGAATAAAATATTATTTATTTTAGAAACTTTACATCTTATCAACACAGAACGTATATTAAAAAAAAATTGCTTGAACACATAAAAGTAAAATATATTAATTAATGCTATCTAATCATAAATTAAATAACATACATCTGCATTGCATTCCAATCCCACGGAACTTCTCAAATGAAGTGAATTAACATACAAGCAGCGATTAGTTAAATCTTAATGCAATTGTTGCCAGTCGTATGGTTTTCGCAATAAGCTCCACAAACTTGTACCTACACAATGTCAAATTAAAGTCGTTAATGAAATCAAAATAAAGCCTGTCTCTGATAAATTGTGCGGTAAGTCAAACAATTATGATTGCCAGTTATTACAATGTATCTTTGTCATGCAACAATAGCCAACATTGTTCAGTACCAATTGCAACCAGAAAATAGGCACTAAATTACGTAAACCGTTACCAGTTGGACTCTAAATTAGTTAGCAAGTGTTTATGAATCATTAGTTCCAATACAATAAACAAGAGTGGCCAGTTAAGTCAGCGATTATCTACAACACATAAATAAACGGCAAGCATAAAGAACAATAAAAATAGAATATTTGTGGAAACCCCACATTTAATTTGTGCTATTTGGATACCACTGATGCTTTATAATATATTGGCTAATTCAAGTTTACAGTTAGCATTATGTATTTCGTCAAATGCTTATGGCGGCGACGCGCGGAATTCTAATAAAGTGGTAAATGTTTATATTTATTTATTATAAGCGATGAGGCGGTCGGTAGAGGCGGCGTTAACCGTTACAATTTTATACATGGGCTATCTATTAGTATGCACGGTTCCGTTGGGTTTACGCGTCGCGCGCCCGATCTCCGGAGAAAGCCCGTGTCCCGCTTATAGACTCGCTGAACTATTCGCCGACACAAATTACTCGTAAATTCATCGATTTACAGTAAAATTGAGTTTTTATAGCCCCAAGCTAACACTGTAACCGCGGGTCCTTGCTGTATTTAATTGCAATGCTAGCGTAACTGCCGTGTGCAGACGCCAAATACTTCATCTTATTTAGCTTATCTTTTCCTTTGCATATTCATGATCCGATAATGGCGTCTAAGTCACAATTAAGTTGTAAATAGGTATTGGAGTCAGGGACGGTTATAGAGTCACTTCTCTAAGTGCTGCAGTTAGCCGGGAGGAAGGGTGCGGCAGTGTATATACATACATCTGCACTCATCACACATGGTAAAATAATATATGACAAGTATGACAACATGACAACTTTGCTTTGCTTTTACCATTAATTCAGGAAAAAAAGAAATGAAGCACCCAATGGGCCCACAAAGGAATGACGACTTCCAATATTTGTTAACGATAAGGTAATTGAATAGAATAGTACTAGGTAGTACCCAGGGACCTAGAGCTACCTTATTACCTAGTTATCTGACATTCGTGAATAAAAAAGATATTTCATAGAAAAAGTTTAAGATCAAATTAAGCTTTTAATGATGCCTCATGTTAAAATGGAAACTTTGATTTATCATTTTTCCAAATGATACTGAATAAACTTATTTTATCACTGCCGTAATCAAATATCTACATTACAAATGCTAATGAACGATTAAATTTGGAGACAACGGTACAAGGAGGAAGGAAGGAGCAAGCGCGGTTGGGCATGATGTCTCGTCGCGGCGATCCATCAATCCGAGGCGACGATCGGAGGTGCTTTCTCGTCGTTAGCCCTACAAGGCACGGTCGGTACCACGCCTCGCGCAAGCCACTTCTTTTTCACTTCATTTTCTAACGCGTCGATAGAAATCGTCTTAACAGCATATTTCACTTTTTCATCTAAACGGAAACGGTCCAAAGGTTTAACGTTACTTTTTAAGAGCATTTAAATGCGTATGAAATTAAGATGCCCGCCGTAACGACGTAATCGCGCTCGTTTAACGTAATAGCTGAGAAATGCACGCCGGTAATCGCGTTTTGCGTATTCGCGAAATGCTCACAGCGCTTCGTCTGTACTTTCGCCATTAAAAGTTGGCAATAAATAAAGTAGAGACATAGCTGCCCGATGCCGCGATGTCAGGTGTTTCTAATGGCCACCCTGCGTGTTAATTTATATACCGTCTCATTTACAGAGGCAGATATTAGTTATTTAAACAGTACTGCTCAACCGATTTATGGTATAGCCTGAAGACTAATTTGTACTAAACCTTGTATCTTTGATTTGTTTCAGAGTGTAGTAATGTTGATGTTCAGAGAAGAGAAATCTCCTGAAGATGAAATCAAAGCGTGGCAATTCTGGCACGGCAGACAACACTCAGTCAAACAGAGGATATTAGATGCCGGTGAGTACCTATTGTTTTATTGTTGCCAACATTATATCACACAAATCAACGCGTTTGATCTTGCGTGAGTGATGATAAGTGTGTATTTATGTAATTATCAAATTAGATAATTTTAAGAACAATGACTGTTCAGTTTTTGCTAAGTATACGCTGTATAGTAGCGCATACAAGGGTTTAAGACACGATACCCGTGCAAAAACAGAGTCGTGCTCGAGGCGACACAGAAACATGGCGGAGAGGTTGCGTGCGGTGGCGGCGCTCGGCACGCAGGACCTAATTACCGTGCTGCAGGCAGATACCGCGGAGACGCACCCGCGCACCCCGCCACCACCATTATATCTCGTTAGGACATTTGCATAAATAACGCGCACGACGGCCGCGGCCCACACCGACCGGTGAACCTATCAATCGCTGCGACTAAAAATAAACATCTCTGGCGCCGCACCACCACACCGCCTAGCTGGACACTTCGCCTGCGCCGGACGGAGCTTTATATTACGCTACCTGTAATGACACATTCCAACATTAACCAGATTATAGATATAAAAGTAAATGTGAAGTTTCCCCTACGCAGGCAAATGAAACTATGTAATAAAGATATCTGACACGATGAGCTCTATGAGACCGAGTAACAGGAAATCGTTAAAATTCGTGAGAAATCTCTTCAACGCAGTAGAAACACCTGCCTGTTTTGTTGCTGTTCGTTTTGATACGTTTAAAATGGTTTTCACCAACGTCAAAATAAGCAACGCCTATTTAGGTAGGTAATGACTAATGTAAGAAACTACCTAAGCATCCCTGCCGTTTCACCATACGCTTCTCACTAGGCGACTCTTTGGCGTCGAAATCTACATTTTTGACACCTTGTCTCTGGTTTCTCGAGTTCAGTTGTTTAATGTCTGTCAATATTGTTGCCAGGAAATTGGAGTCGTTTTTGTGCTAGATAGGCTCAGGTAATTAACTGCTTAATATTTAGGTCTTACATTTAGTAGTCTTCAAGTGTTAGTGAAAACGGCAGTAGCTTGGCTACCTTAGACTACGCGTGTCGAATTTCTACAAAAAGGATAAAACATATAAGTAATCTTACAATATAGTCGCGCGCGGACATAATTACAGCGATGATATCGGGGAGCGCGCTCATTAGCATGTTAATTGCGCGATGGGCCTCGGCCTGCTCCATCGCAAGCGCTCTGCCTTAGAAAATTATTGTTTTTGATAATTTTACAAAGTTGCGATTTTCCTATCTTTGCAATATCAATAAACTTTACAAGCTAGGTGCTTTGCTACTTATAGCTTCGAATTAGTAATGGAAATCAATAGTGGCGTTTTTTTTTAAATACTGCGAGTTAAAATAATACATAGCTCTTATTTAATAGATAAACGTTAACCGATTAGTTAGGGAGTTACGTCATCGACAAAACGCTTACTTATTAATCGCTTGCCTCGAAGTAAACAGCGCTGATATATGACACTTTACACATTCTAACATTACTTAAGTGAGGCCTGTAGCATTTGTAATGAGTGACGCCGCGGCCACAAGCACTGCCTATAAATTAAATCTCAAGGAAAATAAAAACATGGAAGCCATTAATTCGCGCGGTCGAGCCAAGTTTAATGTCAAGGTTTTTTAGCTTATCTCGATGTTAGTTAAGTTTTTATTTTTTCATTTTGTTGACGTTATTACATAGAATGAATTAATGTCTAAACACAAAGGAATTTTGTATTTTATATCTCAAAAGACCGAGTTAATGTATTTGTTTTTAGTTTTATTATATCCGTAAGCGTTGTGGCTCATATTTCATGGGTTAGTTTTGGTAGACGTTCACACCGTAATTTAACATTGGTGGTTTCTCAAAAACATCTGATTTGTGGGGGGTATATATTGACCTACTCGTAAATATTTATTTGTCGGAAGTATTAAGATAAGAAGTGGTGAGGGTAGGCAGAGAGGTAGTGCACCATGAATGTATGCGACGAACTTGGGAGCAGCGTCAAGGGCGACACCGGACACCTGTGCGCAGGCGTGTGAAAGCGCGGTGGGGCGAGGGCGGGCGGTGCGGGTGGCGGGGGGTCGCAACGCACTGTGCGCCCGCACAATGCCTTCTCCGATTACCTATATGTCTTCGTATATCGCGTGTCCACGTTCAGCGCAGCTTCTTTGCCTCCACACTTATTTCTTTTGACAGTTTTCTTATATACCATGCCTCACTGATTCGACAGATTACTCTTCAGTAAGTCGTTGTTTTGACGATATTAAGGAATATCCGTTTGTAATTTTATACATCGATGGTCATAATCATAACAGACAATTTATTTTCTTATTTACGTTTTATATCGTCCTCGATTATAATTCTCCTGCCTATTTATAAGTTGATACCGTACGGAGGTCATATTTCAGTCGCACGAGCCAGATATGTTAACGGAATGGAGGTGTCCGGAAGTGGACAGGAAAGTACATAGGTACCTAGTTTGTGAATTGTGTTTATGTTGTTTCGAGTATATTTGAAAAAGTTGTCCTTTTTAGTCCTACATCCATAAAGCCACAAAATATGTATGTATCGTGTGTTGTAACGTGAATATTCTGCATTTGGACGGCACTATGAACATAATATCTGTTTGTGCCGACGCTTGCGCTGATCCATCGGTGGTCGGTTTAACGTAAACACAAAAGAAGTCGCTGTACCTACATGATTTGCGTTGAGTTCATGTCTTGTCAACAGTATTCGCGTTACATTACACGTCTCTTAAAATTCATTTTACAAAATCAATTGATACAAACATACCTGTGTCTACATAGGATGTTTTTGTGTGGGTGGATTTATTAGCACATAGCAGGATGTTGCGTGGACTCGTAAATTTGTAAGAGGCTGTTAAAACAATAAGGTTGTCGGAGGGCGGCGTCCCCCGGCGGCTCATAAACACGTCAGCGGCGACGTCGCCTGCGCCCGCACAGATCGCCGCGCGAGAGCCCGACTGATAGCCTCCGCCCACGCGCCAGCGCAGCACACTCTGACGTACACCAACCAACAAACACCCGCGCAAACCTATCACACTGCTCCAACTGCAAGATACTAAAAGAACTCAAACTTACCTCTGTAGACACCAGATTACTCAAAAATATCCCACAGCGCGTTATTGTTGATCGAAGCACAGCGCCAATTACCGCAATATAGGTTCTTAAATATATAGAACTATAAAGTACTTTAATAATGGTAATTTTGCAAACGTCTTATGAATTTAGCATTCAATTCTTGCAATAGAGAATATAAAATCAAATTGTTATTTCAAATAGACGCAGCTAATATTTATAATATTAATGACCCGACTACCTCGGGTAACATAACTGTGACAGGACGTCGTGAGCATGAATGATATCATGCCTTTATATTAAAATAAAAGCTAAATAAATACAGCAGGATTTAAACAAATAATATAAAGGTACATAGATGCGTAGGAGAAAATATTTCCGGAATATCTACTAGAGTTTATCTAGTCCATGTGCAATTAGTGCAAAATGCAAATCTGCTAATTACTGCCCATAAACCTCAATCTAGGAAGCTAGAAGGGCAGAAATGGAAACATTGCAGTCGTCAATAAATTGATCTTATCACGTGATTATTCACGCCCAGCAAATAAATTTCCGTCCTCGATGACGTATTGTGCGTTGATATCTTAATCGAAATCTCCGCCGCCATTACTGCACAGTTACCCGAAGACAAGATTAATGACAATTTGTTGTTTTGTTACAGACACGAAGAACAGCATCGGACTGGCGGGCTGCATCGAGGAGGTGGCGCACAACGCCATCGCTGTCTACTGGAACCCGCTCGAGAGCGCCGCCAAGGTATCGTCGCACGCCTCTTACTCAACTACCTGCCACAGTGTCACAACACCATATACGAACCGCACGTTTTATTTTCCATTCAGCAATTTACCATAACGCAAAAAAAAAATAACTAACTTTGTTCATGTACAAACACTAATGGGCTAATGTGTCTTTCTGTCAGTGTGACTGCGCCAAATGACGACTCCGCTCACTGATGCAAAAATATGTGCATATTTAAAGTGCATTTATCGCTGCCACGCATCGTGATCATTATAAACGTACAAAATTAAAACGCAGATCATGATATTACACATATTAAAATGTAATTAAATAGGGACCTGCAACCTTATTTGGTCGAGTGGCTTTACCAAATGAAACAAAAAGCGCGTGGAGTGCGCGGCGGCTCGTCGAGCGGCCTACCAACCACATGCGCAGGGCTTCTGCTCTACACCGTAAACACTCTCTATAATGTTGAATAATAAACAACACTCTGTGTTTTAAATTGCTTACATAAAATTATACAGTATCTACTAGCGGCACAGAACGTATACTCCATTGATAATGTTATGTATATGTACCTAGCCTAGCCTTTTAAATATTCATCAAACAATTAAAAGTCCGCGTAAAATAGCCTCAATTCTATGACAGTATGCTAATGTTAGTCAAGGGAGCAATTAACATTTAACGACTTCTACATCGGATCACAATTTCGACTCTGATCATAAAGTTGATCGCTGCTGCTAAAAAAAAACCTTGCTGTAGAAGCGTTTCGAATGGGATTAAAGTTGTTTTTTCATTGATTTATATTATTGCTGTTAATGAGTCGGGACGGAGTTGCGGCTACTGGTGGGTTATCAATATCCGTAATCATTAATTGTTGGCCATTAAATGGTAGCGGATACAAGTTGTTTGTGTGTGACAGTTAATGTGCGTACGGACAGCCGTCGTCGTGACGATGTCGTCGGCGAGAAAAACGCGAGAGAGCCATTTGCATAGACCGCGGTAATGAGCGGACAGAGCGCGACCCGCCCTCCGCGACCACTCGCTAAGCTAAACACGCCTTACTTGACTCAGTACAGCATACAGTAAACACTGCAACTGTACACACCACAAACTCAATGATTTTCATTGAAACGCCTTTAGCCCTGTACACTTTTTATAATTAAATGTTGTTTCCTACACATATTATTTTCTAACTTTATGTCATGCATTACTCACGACATAACTACCGTGGCGCCTATCTTTGTACTTGAGATATGATCGCAGTCAATACACAACACTGAACTTAACAAATATGTAGTTGAATTGTTAGTTGTTTATAAAAAGCTATTATGTATATTATGCACTTATCTATTATTATTATTTTGCAGATCAACATTGCAGTTCAGTGCCTTAGTACAGATTTTAGCAGTCAAAAAGGAGTAAAGGTAAGTCATCGTACAAGTAGGTACTGTAAACGGATTTCAGATATTTTATATCTGTACCAATAGATAAATCACTATTCTTACAATGGTAAATTATTTTAATATATTTAAATGTACGTCGATGAAAATAAATAAAGTTGTTTACATACTGCTCTTGAGTCTTGTTGAGGAAAACGGTAATTTACTTCTATATTGCCGATCGTAAACAATTTTACATATTATTTTCATCGAAGTGTTCATTGAATGTATATTATCCATATGGACGGAATAATATGTCGTTAGGCAGTATTTTAATGGGCGTGGGAAATCGAAGACGAGTAGGTAGCAGGACCGTAGGGCTACAAATGTCATTTAATTAATATTATGTATTGCAAAATGTCAATTAAGCTTACCACATTGAAAGAAGTAGGTAGGTATGTAAATTAAAGTTGCGATACGACGATGCGACGTCAAGGCATGAGGTCGGTAACCGCGTTGTCGCCGGCGACGCCTCGATAACCATGGAAGCGATGCTCGGGCATGGGCGACACGCCCGCAGAGCGCACGACGCGAGCGCAAGCGACTGTCGCGCTCAGCGGTCTCACTAGAACACTTATCATTCTGGGTATCGTACAGAACTGATAGCATCTTATTTGTGACTAGTGAAAACGACCGTGTGGCATTGCCTACTACACATTAGTCGTCTGAAACTGATGAACCGCTGTAAGCGTCGCTTTCGGGCCGCGCTTGTCCATCGCCTGATATGGAACCAGTCCGCTATCAGCCTCTCAATTACCTATCCAATGCGCAGTGACGCCGCCGCAACACCGACCTCGAACGAACGCAATTAAGACGTTTTAACGCGATTCGATTCAGACACGTGCATATTTTTTCCTTATTCGTAAATTTATCGCAATTATCCCTTATGAACGTTTATTAAAACTGTTTTTTTGTTATCATTCTAAGATAAGTGTAGACTTCAAGCGTGAAATTGCTTGACTCAAAATACAGTCGATTTGTGTATATGACTATGTATGTATGAGATCATATTTACCAAATAGCTTAGCGTAAGAGATATGTCTTTGAGTGATTGGTCAATTAGTCCTAACCTTCTTTCTAACTCCCCATTTGACTAAAATTGACACAAATGAGTTAGCATCATTTTGCAATTAGAAATCAAATATTTTTGAACGAAAGAAGTGATGCCAAAAAAATTTATATTATTATTGTTTCGTTACAGGGTTTACCGTTACACATACAGATTGACACGTTCGAAGACCCCCGAGACCAGCAAGTTTATCACAGAGGCTACTGTCAAATTAAAGTTTTCTGTGATAAGGTAAGATGCAAAGCAGTACAATACACACAGCCTATATCATTAAATATTAACCAAATAATCAGCGTACAATAATGTAATTGCATTACTTTTAAATTGAAGGGTGCGGAAAGGAAAACAAGAGACGAAGAGAGGAGAGCAGCCAAGAGAAAAATGTCAGCAACGAATAGGAAGAAGTTGGACGAAATTTACCACCCGGTTACGGAACGCAGCGAATTCTATACAATGGCGGATCTAGGGAAGCCGCCTGTGCTGTTCAGTCCGGCCGAGGACATCGACAAGTTAGCGGGGATGGACATCCAGGGCTTCTACGGGCACGATGACTCCGCGCTGGCCGAGGCTCACCTCAAGGGCGCGTCACCCTTCCTGCTACACGCCGCCAAGCCACAGGCACCCGCTCTCAAGTTCCACAACCACTTCCCACCCGATGCGCCAGGGTACGTACCTACTTATTATCGTATTTCTTTTTGTTTTTTGTTAAGATATTTCTTTAGTTTTAACAGCGAAGTAAGTATAACAAATTTTAACAATCGACCACCTTTAGATAACTATAATATTAGTAGGTAAATCGAAGCAATCAAATCATAAATAATTTCGCCACAGAAAATGATAAGCTTTTTGATAACATTTAGTCGTTTAAATGCAGTGCAATAATACTTTTAGAATATTATACTACTCCTAAACAATAAAATTTCAATATTTTAAACCATTTTATTGTTCTTATAAGGTACCTATATTTATTCATAATTATGTAAGTAGTCTCCGATATGATAATAAGTATATGAATAGAATAGGTTGTGGAATAGTTAATAGAAATATAGTTAAACATTAATGAATGTCATACATATATCAGAGATCCACTACGAGCTTCTTCTTCAATATTATCTGTATTTGGTTTCTACATGCAGCATTAATGCGACTTAGTTGCCTTCAGTAAAATCGTATTTTATTCGTATTTAATTGAATGTTTTATTTGTTATTAGCTGTTTTATATTCAAAATAGTCTCACAACTTATAAATAATTATAAAAAACAGGTAATTAATGTGTAAAAATAATTGAATGGCCACCTTCAAGCTGTCACCAAAGTATAATTTCCGTTAGCGTTTATTGTACATTCAGCGAGGAGTTTTATTATCGGTAGTTATATGTTTGTATTCACATACGTAGAACCTCAGATTATGAAACAAAAGGCAGATAGACTGCGCGGAACACTCAAAAGCGAATACAATCACCAGATTGCAGGTATTCGCTTTTGAATTTGTATTTGCTTTTTTGGCTTCACTCTCAGTGTTCCGTTCGGTCTATCTGCGTTTTGTTTCATAATCTGAGCCTAGAACCTGAAATATGCGTCGTAGCTGCGATCTGCTTTTTAAACAAAATACCCTACCCCGTACCCCCTACAAAATATTTACATATTATTACGTTATGGCGCTTCCCTGACCAAATAACCTTGACCATGACACCTGACCTTGACATTTCCTCTTTGCCGCAAAATCGAAATTCGCACAATTTTTTGTTTTTTTTTTTTATAAAAAAAGAGAAACGATCTTTTGAAATAAAATAAAACGTGAATTATAAAGATTTTTAAGTTAACGTCAACTTTAGCAAAAGATACATGTTTTCTAATTATTTTAGTCATTTTTACAGGGAGATTTAGGCGTAGGGTACATTTTTAATTTATTGTAATAAAAATAATACATATTTGTAAAAAGTAACAAAACCAAATCATTTTCCTTTGTATTGCAAAAGCAGTAGATATTTTTTTTATACTCTTTTGATGATAAATTAAGGAGTAAAATGGTTTCATCTCAATGATTTGGAGGTGATTTGACTTTTTTTTTCTTATTATATGATACCGATAGAAAAATTGTGGCTAAACCAAATTACGTATCATATCATGTACTTATCATACTATTACTAACAATTTTTTCAGATGTAATTTCTCTGTAAATGCCTACGAAAAGTTGCTTCATCTGCATGCTTCTTTCGAGCTTTCTTCGTGAGAGCAGCCTTAAGAGTTTTAGTATAAAATGTAACGTGTGTACAGTTACCGGGAGGTGGGCGGGCTGTCGCCGTACAGCGACCGCAAGGACTCGCTGGAGCTGGAGGGCGTCCTGGGCAAGCGGCCGCGCGTCAGCACGCCGCCGCTCAGCGAGCGCGTCATGCTGTACGTGCGCCAAGACACCGAGGACGTGTACACGGCGCTGCACGTCGTGCCGCCCACCACGCAGGGCCTGCTGCACGCGGTGAGTCCGACTACACCCACACTGATGTGTTCTATGCGCAGTGCACCTCGACACGTCACGCTCACTGCTCGAGTGCGACGTCTCCAGGTGCACGAGAATAACCTTGGTGATGTCAGCTAACCACAGAACACGAGCGAGCGAGACGGTCTCCGTCGCTTTCTCGGTTTCTCGTCGTTCATCAATGAACTCATTGTATACTTGTACGTGAAGTAAACGCAAGAAATCGAGACGCTTCGTCGGCGCGCGGGCGCCGGTCCGCTTGCCGGCCGGGCCGCCGCTCGCCGCTGTAACCGATCGGACGCTTTATAACCCCGTATAATAAACACACGATCATCATAACCGCATGTTGTAATTAACATCTGCACGGCCGGGCGCCGCACAGGACCTCCGGCGGTCCTCGCGCGTTTTGTCCCTAAGAGTAAGAAACCACTAGACCGGTTACGAACTTTCGGTTCCGTTAGACGAGACGTCTCGGTTCAAAATGGCGAAAGGTCCATTTGTAACTCTTTTGTTTTTTGCTTATTTTCAGATTGAGAATAAGTACAAAATTTCAAGTTCGGCAATTAATAATCTTTATCGAAAGAACAAGAAAGGGTAAGTGGTTTACATTGGCCTTAGACAAATCTGATAGCGTAAACGTACCGGCCGCCTCGCGTTAATGCAGCATCGCTTGTCCCGAGGGCGCGCCACTAACTGATAACTACGCAAAGCTTTACAATACAAACACTCCCCTATAACTATCTAATGAGCTTCATAATAGGTGCCAGTCACTTAATCGCCTCCCCTGGTCCGAAACGACACCTTAATCTAAATCCGAATGTTAGCTGCATTGCTGGCAAGCGTTTGCACCTAATTTATGTTAATGAGCACTTACTTTAATAATTTGCAACTAAAATATTATAGTTTTTAATTTCGAAGCATCATCTGATTAATTTGCACGTGTTTTATTTGTTCGAGTAGTCTAGTCCCCTCGAGCTGCAGACCAAAAGGACCGCATATTGACGAGTGTTCTATTGCAGGATTACGGCCAAAATTGACGATGAAATGCTGGCATATTACTGCAACGAGGACCTGTTCCTGCTGGAGGTGCGGCCGGCGGGCGCGGGCGAGGACGAGCGGCTGTACGACATCACGTTCGTGGAGCTGCCGCTCGACCCCTAGCGCCGCCGCGCGTCCCCCTATACCTCACCGCCCTCCAGATCTCCGGACGGCAGTTTTATCTATAAGCGTTCCCGGTTTACACTCAAAAAATCTTTATGGGATAAGGTTGTATCAAAAGTGTCGATCTCAGGTTGAAATTTACTCGTAAGCGGTCTACCCTCTTTATTTTGTTCGAAACGGAATGTTACAGAAACTTTCGGTTATCGTTGTAAGCGATCGAGTCGAAATCGTTGTGTAAATATCTACTTTAGTGCCTTATGAAATTACATCGTGATTCGATTGCCCGGTGATGGCGAACAAAAATTTAGAAGTTTGGTTATCAGAAAATCATAATGTATCGTTAATTTAATGTAATTTTATTGTAAATGACGATGATCTGTTGCTGAATATGAACGCGTGTGCCATTCACTCGGTTATCATAGGTATGTAGTGAACATTTCAACAGGTACCTTTTATTCTTGCCATGATGATAAAGTAATAAATTCTTGTCACAAACTTATACGTAGGTATAATAATATATCTACACTGAGACAGCATGAAGTGCCTTCGTCATAATAATTAATGTTAAAATAGCATAATGTAAGTGAGTTAAGTCAAATTAAATGCCATCCACTTTGTTAAGTTTTGTAAGCCTAAGTTTGCTTTATAAGCTCGCTCAATTCTTACAATTAGTAAAGTTGATATTAGTTTTAGGTTCAAGCATGCGTGCATTGCTTCCACCAAGTGACTAGGTTCCGTTTAATTATTACTATTTATTGAAAATGTAAACCTATTTGAATTGTAATAAAGTATCCGGATGTCTGTATTTTAATTACTTTTGACCATTGCCACGAATTAATCAATGAATTATTACAAACGGAAGCAATGACGTGAATTACAATTTTATGAGATAGAGCCGAGGTTCCGCATAATGTTGGATGTATAATAGTCATATAAATATAGTCACAAAATCGTCCATCTGAACAACATTCACATTATCATCGATGGGAGTGGTTTGCGTAGAATTTTAAGATTTTTATTATTAATACATTTGATATAATAAACGAATTTCGATACATAGGTTATCGGGCCATGACAACAATTTAGTTTATGAAGTATTTTATGTCCAAGACTTATTTATATTATAAGATTTCGTGCCGGATAGGTCCATATTTTTCTGTAGCAACTTAAGTTTTATTTGTTTTTAAAGCTCTCCACAATCAATATATGAAGAAAACCTTAATAAAATTAATTATCAGAAATTACATAATCATAATAGGTATTAATCATTTCTCAAAAAAAAAAACTTAAAAATATTGTTAAGTTATTTCCACCGATTATTCAAAATCCAGAACAAGGTTCTGTATCAGTGTATGCGTGGTCGCGCGTCACCGCCGACAGGAGTGTCAGGTGTGTCGCGTGTGTCGCGTCTGTCGCGAGCGCCTCAGAGCGGGCCGCGGAGTAGTGCGGACGGTTCGAATAACTGCCATATTATGACATAATTTAGAGTACTTAATGTTCTTAGGCGTAGATTCTTTAACATAACGTTAGTTCTTTTTACTGTGTCTCATGTGACTTGCAGGCATCGAATTTTAATTAAGATATAGTTCATATATTTTATATATTACGTAACGTGTTGTTTTTGTTTCATTCAGCTCTAGCTGCGATTGCGTTGTGACTTGTTCCGTCCTTCGCGTTATCTTCCATTATTTTCGCTTTCGTACACTTGTTATATCTTCACAACTGGAACTTTAATTTCCTTAAATGTTATGTTTTGGTTTCAAATCCGTTGCTCAATGTCTGCTACCGCATTTGTCGGGCGGACTCTATCAGAATTGTTTTTATACTCATTGCAAGTAATTATATTTATTTATATACTTATTAATATAAATTGTGCAGCTTTAATGTTTACTTACAATGATGTTAGCTCGTGATTCAGAATCTCGTCATAAGTCACAAACGTCAGTTTAGCAATAATACAGTGTAGTAGTTAAAATGTTAGCTCCCGCGTCGAGTCGCCACGCGCAGTACCCGCCCAGCAAGGTTGTGCAATGTATTATCAGAGTTTTACTATAAAAGTTGTATAATTATATGAAAATGGTGGATGATTACGTCAATTGGATTGAAAATTATATATAATATAAATGTAGGGAGAGGCATCGTGGTGGCGACGCGGCGCGGGCGCACGGCTCGCGGAGATATTAGTCACACTAGTTAAAACACAACCCGAAAGTGGTAGCACATTTTCGTTATTAAATTGTACTGTACTTAAGGTTTAATTGAATAGATGTTACGTTATTCTTTTATATGAATATTTGTAAGTTGTCATAAAAATATTATTAATATAATTATTTTTATCAAAGTTTATAATCTAAATAAAAATGTTTTTCTTGAAAACATCACCATAGTTTCAATGGTAATTACGAATATACACCTTATTTGCTTTTTTGATAATTTATTAGATATTATTTAAACAATTTACCTATGCACCAGTACTGCATAGACCCTGAGGCTGCAATAGTGGTCCGTGGACCAAAAGGGATCGAGCCTGCAGGAGATATTGTGAGGGTCACAGATCCCGATGGTTTGTGACCAAAACCTGTCCACATTCCAGATGGTGTAAGTTTTTTTTTAATAAGCACAGACCAATCCCGCCTGCAATGAAAAATAAATAACTATAAATGGCATATCCGCGACAAATAAAACATCATTGCAACTTCGTGTGTTACTTTTTATTAATCTCATTATATTATGTTAACAATTTAGTTATGTTCTGTACATTTAGAAGCTTCAAAGCTTACGAAAGCGTCAAGATAAAGACTTGAAGTAAGACTAGATACTCGCCTATAATTATCTGTTAAGATAAGAACATTTACTAGAAATTAGATAATTATAGCAATGTTTACTATTAAAATAGCGTTTCTAACGTCTTTTCATAATAAGCTGAGTTTGTCAATTCTTAAAAAATTGAGAGCACATTTGCCTTTTTTTAAGTTTCATAGCTTGTAGTCGAGAAACGCTTCAATGTATAACATATATCGCACAGACTTGAAAAGCAAGCTAGAGTCAAGTTTTGAGAATCATCTAATGTGAAGATCAGTCAAATATTCATAATTTGGACATCCACAAACTATATTCAAGATCAACTTAGTTTGAAATTATTTTGTAAATCAGTAATTAGTTATGGGTTGAAACAAAATCATTAAAAATGTAAAGCGTCTCCTAACGTTCCAACAGGCACTTAGTGTGAATACGAATACACCCAAATGTTCGTTATGGTCAACAAATAAATAACAAAAAAACTGTCTAAATCACTGCAGAAACTACTTGTTTACACACCACATATTTGATTTATCAAAGAACAAACGAACTCACTTACGAACAATATTATAATCAAAAACCGTATTCTGACTACTGAAGCCTGCTTACAAAAGACTAGAACGTTAGTACAATAAATTCTTAATCAATTTAATAAAATCACGTCCACTTAGTATAAGAATTATAAATATAGCTATATGAGCTATACATTTATTTTGTCTCTTACAAGGTAACGCCTAGATTGAATTTCAATCTAATTGAGTAACCATCCTAAACAATCCTAAACAATAAGTTAAATTCATCTGCAAATTATTAGGTTAATGTAATGATCAAATAGTTCAAGTAATTGCTCGTAACACACAGTAAAAAATAACGAAATTATGAATATTGTTATTTCCTACTAGCAGCGGGACACTACATAATTTACTACAGCTATAATCATAAATTATTCGTACATATTTTTTCGTCACGCGGCCACAAGTTAATGGCTCCAGGTTATTGATAGTTATTCCATCTCCCACGCGATTATTATACTTTAGCGTAAACTTTGTTTATTGAAATTGATCAGTAATTGCCAACAACACTTTCACATTCCAAAATAAGATAAATATTTTACTTTCTATAATGGCACATTAAATGCAATGCATTTTACTTAATTGTTCGAATGGATTTTAAAATATTTGAAGTAACACGCAGTACCGTTACTGAAGCACACAAAGATGGGACAGGAGTCGCTTCTTCTTAGATCTGTATCTTGAACCGTTCCCCCTCGGAGCAGTTCTGGAATGATTGCTATTGAATGAGAGGCGAGCTCTGACTGTCGCTGAAGTCGAGGGTGTAGTACATGTCGGTGGTGTCGAGGGTGTTGGAGGGTGGCGGGAAGGGCGCGGCGACGGGGACACGCTTGTCCTGCAGCCAGTGGTGCGGCGGGCCCGGCTCCGTCACGCGGGAGAGACGCGACAGCAGGCGCGAGTACGTCTTGTTCACGCGGCAGTGACATGCCGTTACCTGAACAAACATAAGAACATTGAAACTATTATCCATACTTGTTAATATTATAAATGCGAAAGTAACTCTGTCTGTTACGCTTTCACGATGAAACGGCTGAACCGATGTTGATGAAACTTTCATGCATTTGGCATGAAGATAGCTTGAACCCTGGGGAAGGAGATAGGCTACTTTTTAAACCGCAACTTTGTCTGCATCCACGATAACCGCCATTAACACGGACGAAGTCGCGGGCAAAAGCAAGTCTTCTATATAATAAAAATAAATCGTTGTTAGCTAGTCTCGCTAAAACTCAAGAATGGCCGAACCGATTTCGATTCGATTTCGATTTTTGATCTTGAAATATTCATGGAGTCCAGGAAAGGTTTTTTCAGTAAAAAAAAAATAAAAATCAATTGACAGGACAACGTCTGTCGGGTCAGCTAGTACTCAATATAAATCATCTTTTCAGCTGTAACTCACTGCTGGGTATAGTACATAACAACTTCTAGACGTGCATGCCTATGTTATTAACGCAATAATGAATAATCTTGTGTAATAATTTCATAATAGCAGACAGGCATAACGGTTACCGCGTTCATATAATGTTACATTGCTAAGGTAAGTGCAAGAAAGAGTATCTATCTATCTATCTTTAGTGTACGCAACTACTTGATACGTATAACTTAACAAACACGAATTACAAGTTACTAATATTTCTAATTTTGCTAGGCTTAATCCAGTATTAGAATTTTATGCAGAGTTTACATTTTCGTATCTCTACAAATTGTTATGAAATTCGAAGTTGAATAATTGGTTCAATTCTTCGTGCTACGAAACTGCTACGACATTATAACGATAAATCGTAATAACAGGCATATCCGGGTAAGATAATAATAGTAAATTATTATTTAAAATTGTGCTTTGATGAGTGGTAATGATACTAATGATAATCCACTACAGCTTTACAAGCGCTTGTGCTTTTAAAGAAAATCTTAGGTCACTAAATGAGTCTCGTAGCAAAATGCTACGAAAACAGGAGCTCGTAGCTCGTAGCAAGCGTAGCACGTAGCAGCCCTAAAATTGTTTTGAGGATAACTCATTTGAAGGGTATCCCTAATTAATCTAAATGTTAAAATATTCATTTAAATGCGTATGTCAGTAGTTTAGGCAGTTACAATAACCTGTCTCATGTACACCACCTTATACCACCTTATATTCATTCAGCACGTTGTACATGTCTTTGTACAATGTCATTTTCCTGACGACTGTAATACTCACCACTACCCCGACGATCGCAATAGCTGCGCCGAGCGTGCCTGCTGCAATGTACACGTTATGCAGTCGGTCGTGGTACAGGCCGAGCGGCATGCGCACCTCCCGGACGGACCCTCCGCCGCTGTTCTCGATTCTCCCTCTGCGAGGCTCCATGTCCATTCCACCCTCGCTGCCGACCACTGATTCTAAGATGAAGTCCTCTGTGGAAAAATATATTAGAAGTATACATTATACTATGATAATCGGTAGTTATTGAAAATATCCATAAGGAAATGAGAGATCCATATAACTCTGTCCTCTGAGTTTAAAGGGTTTACGAGATGTCTAAGAAAGTCTTATGAACCTTTTTAGAACGAATGAAAGAATAGTCGGGAACGGTGATTTTGATTAAATGTAGATAATTTAGTAAAGAAAAATATTTATGTGGCGAATGGCCAGCTATGAACTGGCTGCTGAAAATCCATTTAAACACATTATTATTTTGCTGTACATTGATTGCTTTTTCAATATAACATGGCGGTGTACAAAGTAATGAAGGGTAACTTTATTTAAAGAAACATGTAGCAGTAGATTCATGGAATTGATTAACCACATGAATGTAAGCAGAGAATGTACCTTCACAAAGCTTTCCAGTGTACCCCGGTCGGCAGGAGCAGTAAAAAGACTCGATACCACTCCAGCAGGTACCGCCGTGTGCGCAGGGATTATTGTCACAAGCCTGGAAATGGTACAACAGTACAGTTGAGTAATAATCACTACTGTTTAAAACGACTAATAAAAACATTAAAACGGTTTACTTATATATATTTTTTAGCTTATATTGAACGGATGTAAATACTTGTAACAAAACTCTACATTTTATACCATTATGAGTGTATAAATTATATGAAAAGACGACCTTCAAAATGATTAGCTTTATAATTATAATAAGATCAGACTTTGTTTTTGTTACTACGAAACAATCATCTTTTGTAATTATTGTTTTGCTATTATTTAGTGCGGATGTTTAGATGTGAGTTCATGTTTTATTATTGAGCTAACACACTTTCTGTATACGATTAACAACACTTTATTAGCACGCCTTGAAATATGCTTATCTACATTAGTGTGCATGTGTAATGCATGTTTTTTTTTTTTTTTCATTTAGTTGCAAAATATCGAGTGATATTTTATCATAGCATAAAAGAAGTAAAATATTTGACAATCTGAAACGTGGTTAATCTAATTTGTTACTATTTCTAGTATTAAAATTATGCCTGTCACTTATTTTACTGAAAATATTTTTTTAGTAACTACTACGACTACTAAATAAAAAAAATGTTTATTATTGGAATGCAATAACTTACAGATCTAGTGGGTATATGGCACTCATCACCCACGAAGCCAAGAGGACATTCGCACGCGTAGGTATTGCCGCGGTCCAGGCAGATCCGGTGCGACGGGCACGGACTCGGGGAGCATAGGTCCACCTACACACGTCAAACGTTCGGTGTTACTTTACAAATTACAAAGTTTCAGATACGGAACATAACGGAGCACAATGGAGTGCCATCCTGTGTCTAAAGTGGGCTGTCAGGTACTACACAGACCGGAAAACACCTATATACGCGTGCTTCCTCGATTTATCCAGAGCATTTGATCTGGTCTCTTACAGTATTCTTTGGAGTAAGCTTGAGAAAGCTGGTGTTCCTTCTGAACTAATAAGCACTTTGAAGTGCTGGTATGGAGGTCAGATCAATCAGGTTCGATGGGCTGGGACTTTGTCGGAGCCGTATGGATTGGAGTGCGGTGTAAGGCAGGGCGGGCTGACCTCACCCACGCTCTTCAATCTATACATCAATGAGCTGATTAAGACACTCAGCAGAGAGCGAGCCGGCTGTTACATTGATGGGGTGTGTGTAAATAATATTAGTTACGCCGACGATATGGCTCTGCTGAGTGCCTCGGTTTGTGGCCTTAGGAGGTTGGTGGCCATATGTGACTATGCTAAGCTTCATGGTTTGGCCTACAATGCTTGTAAGAGTGAGGTCATGGTCTTTGGTGCCGGCGGCGGACGGTGTCCAGAAACTATACCACCAGTCCATTTGAATGGAACGCCGCTCACATGTGTATTTAAGTTTAAATACCTTGGACATGTCGATGACGATATTGAACGAGAGCGAAGGGCGCTGTCGGTTAGAGCAAATATGATAGCTCGTAGATTTGCACGTTGCTCACCGGATGTGAAAACAACTTTATTTCGTGCATACTGCACTTCATTTTACACGTGCAGTCTGTGGGCTGATTATACGCAAAAACCGTACAGCGTCCTTCGAGTTCAATTTAATAATGCGTTTAGGATGTTGATGAGGTTGCCCCGCTTCTGTAGTGCGTCAGGGATGTTTGTTAAAGCTCGAGTCGATTGTTTTTATGCAACGATGAGAAAACGATGTGCTTCCCTGGTGCGCCGGGTGCGGGCCAGCCCCAACATTATTCTGCGCTGTGTAGCGAGTAGGCTCGATTATTTATATGTGAGTTGCTGCTGCAAGCTTTCAACTTCGGTGTTACGCGTGTGGCAGTGATTCACATATATTCATGGTAGGTTAGAATAAGAATACTAACATAGGGGGTAAGGACGATTGTTACTAATACAGTTGAGTCTTTGTTACTTTTTAAATAAAGATATAATTATTATTATAACACTGTGAGTATCATAAAGCTATATAATTTTACAAAATCATGGATTTTATCTGTTTTACTTTATTGTTGCAAGAGTGTAACTGCATTGTCACTGTCTGTTTGCATGACAAAGTTTGATTTATGCAAAGAAATATATACGGTATAGCATTTCTATTTTTGTAAAATATGCTAAACCGATGCTCGAGCATGAAACCTAGATACCAGGTTCGCAGACTTATTGATGTTTTTGAAGTTTAATAATGGCCATGGCTATTTCGCTGAAAGTACAGCAACAGTAAAATATGAGATTTAAATCACATTGCGTTGGTGCTGTACTATTGTCATGACGTAGCTGAAACTGAATTATTGTGCATATTGAAAAACAAGATGAAACAATATTTATTATAATCACAAAGGTTCTCTTTGTTCGAAATATGCTTGGGCGATTTCATCTCTACTAGTTATCTTGGATTATTTCAACGAGTGCACGTAGGTCAGTCACCGCCGAACATAAAATGAAGAATAAAAAACACAAGATCAATGCAACATGAATTTTAATGTAATCTTTTAAAGAAAAAAACGTTGAATATTCTTCGAACTTTTAGACAACATATCGCCATTTGTCAATATTTTGGGTATTCCCGTTATATTTCTTTATGCTTGGTCAAAAAATTAAGATGATCAAGCCAATGAGAAGAACCAATTCATTTTTGTATCAAATTATTCGCTAAATTGGTGACAACAGCGACGCGACGATGTGTATTAGCATTATCCATTAGTATGTGAGCGGAGCGCTGACCTTGAGCTGGCACGTGTTGCCGGTGTAGCCGCGGCCGCAAGAGCACGCGAAACCCCCGACGCGGTCGGTGCAGGTGCCGCCGTTGGCACACGGCGACGACTCGCATTCGTTGTACTCTAGCTCACAGCTCTCGCCTGTGTAACCTAAGGAGTTCATCTTATGTACAAGTTGAATAAAATAACAAAGAGCTTTTAGATACCTATTATTCACAATCAATTTGTAAGTACTAGTACGTACGTATACGTATTAGCATAATATAATCTGTTTAGTATAATACGAAAATGTTTTAAGGGGGCACCGAGCTTCTGGCGCTAATCGATTTTAGGTATTCTATGCGCTCTGTGTATGTGTGCGCAAGGCACACATTCACGCGCCGCGCGCCGCCGCACGCGACACTCCGTGCGTCGATCGACTAGCGAGGGTGCTACAGTATTTACGAATTATAATGCTGGCACTTCACATGGCGTATTTGGGCAAATATTCGCCTTATTTGAATAATACAAAATCGACTATATTTCAATGATTATAGGGTACATTTTGTATTATTCAAATAAGGCGAATATTTGCACAAATACGTCATGTAAAGTGCCGGCATAACACCAATAACGATTTCAAATATCTACTTTTATTAAAAAAATATTCAAACATTTAAATACTAGTTTAATAATTACTATTTATCTTACTACTTATTAATTTAATAATTTACTGTGGGTAAGTAAGTAGGCACCTATCCTAGGTACTTTCTAGGTAAGTACCCATATAGTAATCGAATAATACTTACCTAATTACATTTTATGATAGTATAGGTATATTCTAAGTACAATAGAAACTCTAAAAAGTGAACTCAATAATGTAAAATAATAGAACAGCTAAGTATATAGGGTGAACATCTCAGTAGTCGACCCTTTATTTTCAAATTCAAAAATATTTATTCTTCAATGTAAATTCAATACTTTTTGAATGTCAAACCAGAACCTAAAAAAAAATACATAGATGACGTAGGTATTAATTTCTTCACCAAAAATTATACACAGATGACGTATTAGTTTCTTAATTTTTGGAGGATTGGCGCAATTAGTGTAGGTAGGGTATGTAGGCTCAGACCAATTAAAAGTATAGACGGAACATAGCGCTCATAAAAGTGTGGCAAGTAATATGAAGACGATTCGGTGATATTATTATGAAGACGGCCGCTCGGTCACAGTAATCTTTTCTGTGGCTCGGTAGTCTGCCGCGCCGCGAGTGATTGAGAGCGCATGACGTAGTTTTGGTAAAATGAAAATTGCGAAATTATGCCGTCGCTTGTCAGTCATAAACCGCTGCAAAAAAAAACACGTTTTCTAAATAAGTATAAAAAGGGATTACTTTTCACAAGTAGATAACGGATTTTCTGCATAGTTTAAACAAAATCGCAAAAGTAAGTTTAAATATTTATTTTATTTAAAAAAAAACATTGCTCCACTTTAGGAATTACTCCTGTGTCGTTTACAAACATATAAACTCACATACACAAACAGTCAGACCCGGAACAACTATCTGTAGGCCATACAAATATTTGTTCAGTGCGGGAATCGTATCCACGACACGCAGCGCAGCAGTCGATCGCTCAACCACTGCGCCAACCGTGTCGCCGAAAATATATCATTAGGTACACTTACGGTGTGCGTTTCGACCGCGCGGCCACGGCGATATTTCGAAAAAAGAACTATTCCAAGATTATGTACAATTTTGTAAAAGCTGATTCCCAAAACCATAAATTTGTCAAAGTTATGGTTACAAAGTTATAAGGGTTTGAACGTGGCCGCGCCATTGAAACGCAGAGAACCGCGCGGCCACGGAGATCTTTAAAACTAAGCGTAGCAGAGACCTGAAATTCAGGTAAATAACAGATAGAATTTGTAAAAAAAAATTAAAAATACAGAAAAAATCCTAGGTTATACTTTAGGAGCTGCATGACAAAATCCCCATGACCGCGCCATTGAAACGGTGAATAACACGTTATCGCCGATATCACGGTGAAAATGCATCGCAGACGTCTGAAATTCATTGTAAAATCTAGATTTGAATTTGTCGAAATTTGAAAAAATACATCAAAATGTCCTAGGTTTATATTTTCGGACCTGTAAGACTCAAACCCCATGGCCGCGCCATTGAAACGGTGGAAAACACGTTATCGCCCATATCTCGCTGAAAAAGCCTCGCAGAGGTCTGAAGTTTTTTGTAAAACCTAGATTTGAATTTGTCGAAAATGGAACTAAGTTTTGATTATCTATCGAAAAAAGTAAGTGTTAGCGAGATCTTTTTCTGTAAACAACACCAACATGGGGTTTTTGTCTTGCAGCTCCTAAACCTAGGATTTTTTTTAATTTTTTTTTTACAAATTCAATCTTTTATTTACCTGAATGTCAGGTCTCTGCTACGCTTAGTTTTAAAGATCTCCGTGGCCGCGCGGTTCTCCGCGTTTCAATGGCTCGGCCACGTTCAAACCCTTATAACTTTTTAACCATAAATTTAACAAATTTATGGTTTTGGGAATTAGCTTTTACAAAATTTTACATAATCTTGACTTTGACTTTGACATTGACTTTGATAAATGCTTTGACTTTGACTTTGTATTATTATTGTCTTCAAAATGGTCTGTTTCTCTTTCTATACTAGCCGGCAGTGAAATGCCAACAACTGGTACATTTACCCTATAATTAGAAAAAAGATACAGAGAACGATTCAATTTAGCGAATTTGCCCACCTGTGGTGTATTGTTGAAATATCGTAAATAGTACTTAGTTATATTGTTAGTACGTAGGTACAGACACCAGCCCATCAAGCCGTACCTAATTGTCAAATTTTCCTAATATATTATGATATGAATATGAACCTTATTCTTTTGTAATAAAGTTCAAAATCTATTAAAGAAATTTGACAGATTGTTGTGGCTTGATGTGCTCAGTGCTGACCTCAGTACCTAACCGAGTACTTAGGTACGAAACAGCAGGAGCATTCTCTTTGAGTTCAAAATTCTCAGCCTGTAGACGTCTTGCTCTAGAAAGATACATTTTGGCTAGTGATCGATGATTTTGGCTGAGCGATTGACTGCTGCGCAGCGTGTTGCGGGTTCGATTCCCGCCCAGGGAAAATATTTGTGTGATGGTCACTTGTGTTTTCCTTGTGTTTGGGTGTTGTTTATCTATATATGTATGCTTTTAAAAAAATATTTGTGTATGTATATCAGCTGTCTGACACCCATACTACAGGGTCTCTCTCAGGTTTGGGGTCAGATGGCCATGTGTAAAATGACTCCACATATTATTATATTATATTATTATTTTTAAATTGTTTTTAATGCATCCCATTAAAAAAAAACGTACCACCCTGTAACGCAATCAGATACGAGTTTTACTTACTTTATTTTTTCATTGTAAGCGAATAGAATTCTGTTTTCGCCAAGCAATTCTTTTCTTTGTTTACTTTGTTCTCCATTTAAAATAAATTGAATTAACATAAAATTCTTCGTTATATTTTTAAAACCGTGCGTAAGCGTAAGCGACACAAGCTCCCCGTCTGATGGCCGAAGCAAGACTAAAGCGGACAGGAGGGAAGCGTGGCGGCTCTAGTTAGATTGGGTAGAACACGAGTTAATTTAGGTATTTCCTTCGTATTATTAAAACAAATACACATTTTGAAAAAGTAAAATATATATGCGATAGAGAACATGTAGTTTTGTTATTATTTAAAAACAGATGACCTTTCGTGAAGTATTTACGACGTAGTAAGGGTTTATTTTGTTATTAAGAGATTACTTTGGATTTTTTTTCTATCGAGAAAACTTCAAGTGATCGTGTTTCTAACGCCTATGAAGTATAGAGTGAATCCTCTAATATCTTATGTATGAATTGCATGACAAGAGGATAAGTAATAACGATGTAACAAGGAATCAAACGAACGCAATTATTTAGCAATTACGTATCGTTCCTTCGGTACCCCCTTAAGGGGGCACCGAGCTTCTGGCGCTAATCGATTTTAGGTATTCTATGCGCTCTGTGTATGTGTGCGCAAGGCACACATTCACGCGCCGCGCGCCGCCGCACGCGACACTCCGTGCGTCGATCGACTAGCGAGGGTGCTACAGTATTTACGAATTATAATGCTGGCACTTCACATGGCGTATTTGGGCAAATATTCGCCTTATTTGAATAATACAAAATCGACTATATTTCAATGATTATAGGGTACATTTTGTATTATTCAAATAAGGCGAATATTTGCACAAATACGTCATGTAAAGTGCCGGCATAACACCAATAACGATTTCAAATATCTACTTTTATTAAAAAAATATTCAAACATTTAAATACTAGTTTAATAATTACTATTTATCTTACTACTTATTAATTTAATAATTTACTGTGGGTAAGTAAGTAGGCACCTATCCTAGGTACTTTCTAGGTAAGTACCCATATAGTAATCGAATAATACTTACCTAATTACATTTTATGATAGTATAGGTATATTCTAAGTACAATAGAAACTCTAAAAAGTGAACTCAATAATGTAAAATAATAGAACAGCTAAGTATATAGGGTGAACATCTCAGTAGTCGACCCTTTATTTTCAAATTCAAAAATATTTATTCTTCAATGTAAATTCAATACTTTTTGAATGTCAAACCAGAACCTAAAAAAAAATACATAGATGACGTAGGTATTAATTTCTTCACCAAAAATTATACACAGATGACGTATTAGTTTCTTAATTTTTGGAGGATTGGCGCAATTAGTGTAGGTAGGGTATGTAGGCTCAGACCAATTAAAAGTATAGACGGAACATAGCGCTCATAAAAGTGTGGCAAGTAATATGAAGACGATTCGGTGATATTATTATGAAGACGGCCGCTCGGTCACAGTAATCTTTTCTGTGGCTCGGTAGTCTGCCGCGCCGCGAGTGATTGAGAGCGCATGACGTAGTTTTGGTAAAATGAAAATTGCGAAATTATGCCGTCGCTTGTCAGTCATAAACCGCTGCAAAAAAAAACACGTTTTCTAAATAAGTATAAAAAGGGATTACTTTTCACAAGTAGATAACGGATTTTCTGCATAGTTTAAACAAAATCGCAAAAGTAAGTTTAAATATTTATTTTATTTAAAAAAAAACATTGCTCCACTTTAGGAATTACTCCTGTGTCGTTTACAAACATATAAACTCACATACACAAACAGTCAGACCCGGAACAACTATCTGTAGGCCATACAAATATTTGTTCAGTGCGGGAATCGTATCCACGACACGCAGCGCAGCAGTCGATCGCTCAACCACTGCGCCAACCGTGTCGCCGAAAATATATCATTAGGTACACTTACGGTGTGCGTTTCGACCGCGCGGCCACGGCGATATTTCGAAAAAAGAACTATTCCAAGATTATGTACAATTTTGTAAAAGCTGATTCCCAAAACCATAAATTTGTCAAAGTTATGGTTACAAAGTTATAAGGGTTTGAACGTGGCCGCGCCATTGAAACGCAGAGAACCGCGCGGCCACGGAGATCTTTAAAACTAAGCGTAGCAGAGACCTGAAATTCAGGTAAATAACAGATAGAATTTGTAAAAAAAAATTAAAAATACAGAAAAAATCCTAGGTTATACTTTAGGAGCTGCATGACAAAATCCCCATGACCGCGCCATTGAAACGGTGAATAACACGTTATCGCCGATATCACGGTGAAAATGCATCGCAGACGTCTGAAATTCATTGTAAAATCTAGATTTGAATTTGTCGAAATTTGAAAAAATACATCAAAATGTCCTAGGTTTATATTTTCGGACCTGTAAGACTCAAACCCCATGGCCGCGCCATTGAAACGGTGGAAAACACGTTATCGCCCATATCTCGCTGAAAAAGCCTCGCAGAGGTCTGAAGTTTTTTGTAAAACCTAGATTTGAATTTGTCGAAAATGGAACTAAGTTTTGATTATCTATCGAAAAAAGTAAGTGTTAGCGAGATCTTTTTCTGTAAACAACACCAACATGGGGTTTTTGTCTTGCAGCTCCTAAACCTAGGATTTTTTTTAATTTTTTTTTTACAAATTCAATCTTTTATTTACCTGAATGTCAGGTCTCTGCTACGCTTAGTTTTAAAGATCTCCGTGGCCGCGCGGTTCTCCGCGTTTCAATGGCTCGGCCACGTTCAAACCCTTATAACTTTTTAACCATAAATTTAACAAATTTATGGTTTTGGGAATTAGCTTTTACAAAATTTTACATAATCTTGACTTTGACTTTGACATTGACTTTGATAAATGCTTTGACTTTGACTTTGTATTATTATTGTCTTCAAAATGGTCTGTTTCTCTTTCTATACTAGCCGGCAGTGAAATGCCAACAACTGGTACATTTACCCTATAATTAGAAAAAAGATACAGAGAACGATTCAATTTAGCGAATTTGCCCACCTGTGGTGTATTGTTGAAATATCGTAAATAGTACTTAGTTATATTGTTAGTACGTAGGTACAGACACCAGCCCATCAAGCCGTACCTAATTGTCAAATTTTCCTAATATATTATGATATGAATATGAACCTTATTCTTTTGTAATAAAGTTCAAAATCTATTAAAGAAATTTGACAGATTGTTGTGGCTTGATGTGCTCAGTGCTGACCTCAGTACCTAACCGAGTACTTAGGTACGAAACAGCAGGAGCATTCTCTTTGAGTTCAAAATTCTCAGCCTGTAGACGTCTTGCTCTAGAAAGATACATTTTGGCTAGTGATCGATGATTTTGGCTGAGCGATTGACTGCTGCGCAGCGTGTTGCGGGTTCGATTCCCGCCCAGGGAAAATATTTGTGTGATGGTCACTTGTGTTTTCCTTGTGTTTGGGTGTTGTTTATCTATATATGTATGCTTTTAAAAAAATATTTGTGTATGTATATCAGCTGTCTGACACCCATACTACAGGGTCTCTCTCAGGTTTGGGGTCAGATGGCCATGTGTAAAATGACTCCACATATTATTATATTATATTATTATTTTTAAATTGTTTTTAATGCATCCCATTAAAAAAAAACGTACCACCCTGTAACGCAATCAGATACGAGTTTTACTTACTTTATTTTTTCATTGTAAGCGAATAGAATTCTGTTTTCGCCAAGCAATTCTTTTCTTTGTTTACTTTGTTCTCCATTTAAAATAAATTGAATTAACATAAAATTCTTCGTTATATTTTTAAAACCGTGCGTAAGCGTAAGCGACACAAGCTCCCCGTCTGATGGCCGAAGCAAGACTAAAGCGGACAGGAGGGAAGCGTGGCGGCTCTAGTTAGATTGGGTAGAACACGAGTTAATTTAGGTATTTCCTTCGTATTATTAAAACAAATACACATTTTGAAAAAGTAAAATATATATGCGATAGAGAACATGTAGTTTTGTTATTATTTAAAAACAGATGACCTTTCGTGAAGTATTTACGACGTAGTAAGGGTTTATTTTGTTATTAAGAGATTACTTTGGATTTTTTTTCTATCGAGAAAACTTCAAGTGATCGTGTTTCTAACGCCTATGAAGTATAGAGTGAATCCTCTAATATCTTATGTATGAATTGCATGACAAGAGGATAAGTAATAACGATGTAACAAGGAATCAAACGAACGCAATTATTTAGCAATTACGTATCGTTCCTTCGGTACCCCCTTAATAATGTACATTATCTCATCAGTATAAGTGTATTTGCCTTGTTAATGTTAATGATTATATTTAAATAAATAATGCCGAGTCGCATGATTGTACAGTTTAGGAAATTTTCCGCAGCTAAAATGAGTGTCACTTGCAAATGGTAATCTCCTGAGAAAAAAAATGTACTTACGCAGAGGAGAATAAAAAAGAAAGTCGCAGCTTACTTATGACAAGAAGCAATCTTTCCCAAGGGATGTTTACTAGCAACCCGCAAAGAAACGTTCCTTGAGTAGAAAAATACTCTCAGTTAATTCACTCTGATTTATATAGCGTCGTAAAAAGCTTATTTGTGTATTCCAGAAGTTAATACATATTTTTCTCATCAAATTGATAGTCAGAACATAATGTATTTGAATTACAAATTTTCAATCTTTATCTTCTTTTTTGGGGCTTGATTAACTTTTGATTTATTATTTTATGTTTGTATCCGAATGATTGTTTATTGTAAATGTGTTTAACATTATGTAAATGAACTCCTAATGACATCACATTTGTATCTTACAGTAACATCCTATTAGCCCTGAGGTATATACTGTTGAATACATTTGGTATTATCATAGTACATTTCGTGTTATACATATAACATTCAACATAGCCTTAACATTATGTTTTTAGTTTAGTGATGTGGATGCAAGTTGGTAAGTAGGTAATAGTTATTTGAGTTTTATATACCAGTTACAAGCTACAGGAACATAATACTTTACACATCTTCGATACACGATACATCGATACATGTTTAACCATTTGACCGTCACAGTCATGTATAGATGACAAACGAATGTGCCCAGCATGCCACGGTCACGACTAGATTGCTACACGTAATTGTACGGTATTGTACCGTGCAGCTTTTACTGATAGGATGCTATGATATTAAATGATGCGAGTCCATGAAGGTTTAACAGTTTATTACACTAAGTTAACACCAAAGCTCAAATAGAGTTAGTTTTTAAGAATAAATTATAAATGATAATGATACGTGAGAACACGAGGTGCGTTCGATGACCGGTAGTGAACAAAATTATAAGTAAGTGAAAATGAATTATTAATAATAATTATAATAATAATCATTTAATTCAGGTAACAAAGACCCATACAATATATACCTTATAAGACTAACATACATAACTTAAATTACATTACTTGCAAGCCTATGTTAGTTACTTCACTTCACTATGCGATCGTGTGGCACTTGTCCGCGGAAGCGACGGAACACCACACCCTTCGGCCAAAAGTCCTCCACCATGGCGAGCTGCAGATAACACGTTGGTAACCGTACCAAAAACACCCTGAAGTTGACGTTGCGATGCGAGTCCAACAGCTGCACTCTCGGCGTGTAGTTGGTCTTTGAGCGCACGTACTCGACGATGTCCTCCGCCGTAGTGGTGTAGTGGAGGCGTTAATGTTGGTGGATATGCTGACGCGGTATGTACAATAATTTCGCAATAGGTTCTACCGTACAGAGTTGAGTGATTAATTTTAGTATTTAGAGTAGATTTTCCTTGGCCCCGATGGCACGCTTTTGCTTTTTTGACGTGGTGGTCTTAAGGCTAATGTAATTGTCAACTCGCTACAATACGAGCTAGTATAACCATGTTCGTGCCCATTGGAGCCTATTTCTCATACACAAGCAAGTCGAGTAATGGACAATATTACTGAAATCATAATCTCCACTCTTACTCTTACATTATCTTGTAATTCCTTCATACTATTACCCAACTTTACAGTCACTAAGTTAGATTTTACTTTGTTCGTATACCAATTGCTTTTTTAATATGTCTTATCAAAAGGCTAGTTAGATCTAGCTGTGTGGAAATAAAAAACGACCTTAAAACAGTGTAGCTACAAAAAAGAAATAACATGGACGCGCTAAAAATTAAGTAGGTGCTACGTATTCTGTTCAAAGATTTATTTTTGCGTAGCAAATTACTTTAAATGTTTATCTTTTTTTACCTTAAGTACCTACTTATATTTTTATCAAATTCCATTACCTGAAAACCTAAACCTCATTTACTCAATACATACTAAGTAAACAATTATTGTAATATGAAATCATAAAAAAACATGACCGACTACTACTGGACCATCCGGAGCACTGCAAATCTTTTTATCTCTATACATTTGACTCTTAAGAGTGAATAAAAATGTTCTCATAAATGACATCATTGTGAACTTCCCCTTAACTTTGATTCAAGTGAAGCCTACGGAGTTAACAATGAGCGGACGAAACCGCATGAAACCGCACGACGGATAGCGGTCGTGGGCAGCCTTCCAACTTAACTCCAATAAATCACTGCGCAAATTTGCTCCACAGTACCCACATACAAGTTTCAACCATTATTAAATTGACCTAGCTCTAAAGCTTATTTGACCTCCAACTAAGCTTTAGCCTTCATTCAAAAATTCCTTATTATGCTAGTGGTAACTACCTCCAATTTCAGACCGTAATAAAAAGTTCTTGAAATGCAGCATCTTTACTGCATAGGTACATCAATCCATGCTCTATTCATCCTACATGCTGCTAAGCATGGCGATTTAGGTGTTCTCCAGCACCACACAACCGCGAGGCGTGTTCACACAACCGCGTGGCACCGAACACTTTTTGGACTTTATTACATCACGGGGACAAACTAATGGTGGGCGTAATTGGTGTAAATACCAATCAAAATCGTTATTACGTACTACATGAAATGTTCAAACTCCATGACACAGTAGATCGTACATAATAAGCGCGATTAATAAACAAAGAATAATAATACCTGGATATACATCACTAATGTATTACCAAGTAGCAATATGTACAGTAGGTATACGTTTCAAGCATACAAATGACACCGCTGATTTAGGAAAATAGGCTGTCATTAGATTCGTATTGTTCCGGACGTACCTAATTCACGTATAGCAGTCTCAAAATATGACGTATTACTTAATACGTCACGAACGCTCATAGCCGATTTATCTCACAGGATATAACTTAACGATGGGAATCTTGGTATTTAAATTGGTTCTCACCAGTGATCAACCGTTAGATATTAACTATTGACTGATAGTTTAGACATTCACATGTTTCAGTTCACTAGTTAATGGCATAATAACAGACAGGACAGTCCTCCGGTGCACTAATAACAGTATGCACCTTGCCAAGCAATATCTTCATACGACCGTATAATTTCACCGGTATTTCAACAGTAAACATTCAGTCAGCAGCGTGCCGTAGACTCTTATGGCCCACTGCCTACTTTAGATGCACTGTTATTTGTAGTAGGTACACCAAGTCAATAGAAATGACTGACAAAAGAGTGTCATGATGTTAGTACAGTCGAACAAGCTAATTGGTTTACAGGCAAAAATATTAATCTTTCTACTACACTCACAATATTTTCTTTTATTCCATTTTCTTATCTCGAGCACGTAGGTATCCCTGGTACCTACGCACTAAATATTAAAACATAAAATAAAAAAATAAAATGTGAGTGTAGTAGAAAGATAAATATTTTTGCCTGTAAACCAATTAGCTTGTTCGACTGTACATGGCAAGACAGGACTATGTCCAGTCGGTGAAGTAGGCCTAGCGGATAATAGTAGTGCATAATGCTTCATAACTTCTCTCTTCTCTTTTAACCAGACTGCGGCGAAATCCAAAAAGGAGGCATGCATTTGGCATGCTGGTCGAACCCATTGATTTTATGGCTTCGTCTAAGCATTCTTCTAGAATAGTTTTGTAATTAGAACGTTAGTCCTTATTTTTATATTGTCAGGCAGATTGTAAAACCAGCAGCCGTCAAAGGGTGTGCCTTTCATCGATATATTGTTAGATATATTTCTATGGTGCCTTTATAATATTCTAAAACAGAGCGATTATAACGAGGAGTCTCTCTTTCATTGAAATATCCCTCCGAAGTCCACACACACGATATTATTTATATACCACGGTACCGGCAAGGGCTCAGCTAGTGAACTCTTACAGTACCTAGCTACCAAGTATCTGACATTCTAATTAAAATATCAAAACAAGAAAAGAAATAGATATCCTTACCAGGTTGACAGAAACAGCGATAATCTTGTCCTTCAGCGTCGTTATCAGTCTGCTCGATACAGATACCCTTGACGCAAGGATTGGACGCGCAGGCGCCTCCGGTTATAGAAAGCTCGCAGTGCGCGCCTGTCCAGCCGTCCGCGCATGCGCAGTGGAAAGTTGTTGAACCATTCATTGCCATACTCATACAGGAACCACCATTTAAACATGGCGATGAGAAGCATGGATCCCGCTCACATTTTCTGCCCGTAAAACCTGTATGGAAAATTGATTAATAGGTATATATTTATACATTCATACTTAGAAACTATAGATACGCAATTAATCATAATTGAAAGATACTCAAACGAAATAAATTAAGAAGATAAAATGCCATAGTTATTCAAACTCCAAATCCAAATTCTAAATATCAAATTCCTTTACAGAAGTTTTACAAAGCTCCTGTTTGAGTTAAAATGTTCAACAAAGAATAAAAAAGTTTCAACCTGATTTATTCAAATTAAATCTGAAATGAAAATAATGAGGGAAAACCTTCGCGAGCCATGACGTGGCTTTTGCTTATGTTTATACCGATGTAAACAGCATAGGAATGTGTAAAATGTAGGTTTGTATTTATATGGATACACCTCCCTACAATACATTTTATATAAACGTGCAAAACGGTTGCATACTTACGTAACAGCGAGCCACGCGGTCACCGATTGCGTCACATTGACGCTGAATTCAACAAAAACCAATTTTTTTTTCGGAGCTCTTATAAAAATGTTTTTTTATTCGCTTGTACGGAGTGGGTAGATGTCATACATTCGCCCTCCAGCGCTACCAGTCTAAAGCCTTTCACTGGTGAATTTTTGAGGTCAGACTGTGACGTTATATTCTGTACATATATGTACCTATACTAGTTGTCAGATACCTAAAGTGTCTCTGAATATGTGTATACGACAAATTAAACCATATAACAAATTACCTATATCAAATCCCTCGCGGGCATCAAATGGACTCTACAATCAGAATACAATCTCTCCCGTTCTCTACTTTCTTACTTATATTCACACAAACACGCTAGCTTTACAGAACTCTATTTACGGGTCATCTAGATAGTCGGTAACCTCATGTACGATTTTCGTATTATATAAGTCCGAAATCGAAATGGAATAGAAGCGGATGAATGAAAGAAATTGACAGAGGGAAGCTTACTGTTGCCTCGTAGATAGTCGATTCACCAAATAAGGGACTCTTTTGTGGAAAAGATTTATCGGTTCATAATCTTACTCACAATAATTGAACCAATCATATTATAGACCAGTGTCGTAGTAACAGTATGATTGTTATAGCATTCTGTTACGTTACAATATTCTTATACCAAATATCAATGTTCTTCATTGAAATAAACATACGCTACTTTCAGGTTTAGTATCCATAACCTCGAACAAAATATACTTTTTAGAGGATAGTAAATGTTTATGTGTACCATAAGGGCAGAGACAGCGGTAGTTGGCGCCGTTCAGAGGTTGCGTGAGGTCGACACATATGCCGTTATTGAGGCACGGTGACGGAATACACGCGTCGCGCTCCTCGCAGTGCGGGCCTACGTACCCCGGGCAGCACTGGCACTCGTACCCTTCCTACAAACACACCACATCGATTACAGTGTCGCCCACAAACCCCATATCATAACCTAAAATCTATTACGTACCATTGAAACGTTAGTGTAACATACACCCTTTCCTGAACAGTCTTGAGCCTCGCCGCAGTTGTCCGATTTCACGGTTACTTTTAATCGCACACATTGAGACTTCCAGTTTTCAGAAACAACTGAAACAGAAGCAACTGATAGAAACTACGTTGTATGTTTAACGGTATTTTCATCGAACATTCTCTAGCACTAAAACCAGAAAGATATAAAAAAGAACGCGTCAATGAGTTTTCACACCGCTAACATCGACACGCATTATACGGTGGAAATTCCGCACATATCTATTGTGTGATCATAGAATAAAAGCGCCGTCGTTGACGTATTTTTTCCTCGCGGTTTCTTTCGTTTTCCGGTCTATATTATACATATCTGAACCGTTTCATCGCTTCAAGTTTTAAGCACCTACTTTTTATGCAATGTTTAAGCTGAACAAAGTATATTTTACTTAACATTTTTAACAGTGTGAGACATTAAGTACATTGTTAAGATGTTCTGTATTCTGGATACCTATAAGTAAATTGACGCCTTCAGTTAGATCCTTATCGTACAGCGTGAAAAGTTTAGCACGACCCTCATCGAGCGGAGTGATGTCCAACAGCATCCCATCAGAAACGTCGCAGTGTTCATGTCCCTGGCGCGTCACCTGGTACACGGCTGGCTGTAGCAGCGTGCGATGTACCCTGGAAAATCAATCATTGAACGATACGCCGAGTTGGTACAGGTCACTGGTTAAAGCTGTCGATGGCGATATAGGTCAGAGATTTTCAGTTCTAATAATAAAGCTGACCTTTCCCCATCGGTATGAGAAACGTTCGCCTCAGGAGTGCCGTTCTTGATGTCGATGTGGCCAAAGGTGTCGAGTAGCAAGGAGTCCGCGATGCGGACGATAAGGATGTCTCCGCTCTGAATGTCGGCGGAGCCCTCCCACGACACGATGACCGGGGGGCACTCCTCCTCGGCCGCACCCGGCGCCGCCCCCCCGCTTCCCGCGCACTCCTCCGCCATCCGCACCACAAAGTCACACACACGTTAATTAATTATCAAGTCAACCTCTGTGAATACTAATTGAAATGGCCACTGTCATATTTACTGTATCATTCAATATGCATGAAAGGGGTACTTAACTACAAGCTTTTAGTAGGTACCAGCTTAGAGCGAATGAATTGTAAACTGAGAGGTGAGCATCAGACATGTTCTTACCACTAGAAAATATTATTATTACCGATTATATGGTCGTAAAGAACTGAGGTCAGTAACGTGGACATTATAATGTTAGAATTACGTATAAATATATGCAACGGCACTAGGAAGAATAATCTAAACTGTGCATCAGCGTTTTATGTAAGGGCCTCAGAAAACATGATTGTATTAATTAAAAAAATTGGCCAAGTGCGAGTCGAACTTGCACACGAAGGGTTCCGTACCACTACCATTATTTAACACTACACACAAAAAAACTATGATAGCGTGGAAAATAAGTCGGAATAACAAACTTAATTTTGATGATCTAAAAATACTTCCCCCTAAAACGATATACCGATATACCTATATGTAAATATTTTGCACCCGAAAAGTAGATGGTAAACAGTCAATTTTCCGAGCGAAAACATAAGATTGTGGCGTATATTTTTTTTTCTTGTTATGTTACAACTGATTAACGATTTTCAGATTTTTTATTTTACTATACAAGTAAGTACCCTATAGGTTTTTATATACCCGCGACGTGTTATTTAATTTAATTATTTATTTTATGTTAAGTTTAACTTAATACTTCCACGCGTTCCTGAAAAAATGATCTTGACAGACAGACAGACAGACGGACGGACGGAATTCGAATCGATTATATAAGGGTTCCCTTATGCCTTTTGAGGTACAGAACCCTAAAAAACAATACTACTAAAGTCAAAAGTTTCGTCGTCGTCACGGATAGACCAGAACAGTTCAATCGCACATAAATAATGGATTAGACGTTTTCCTTAACAGTAGTATCAACCACTGGAGCAAAAAAGCTTTTTTCCTTATTTCTCCTTCACTAAGACGATTTATGGTTTATGTATTTGACCTCGGCATGCTCGCTGCTGTCACGATCAAAGTTGCGCGAACAAGAATATTATTCTCTAAAATAAAGGAGCGGAAGAAAAGACATTGTATAAATTGCCCATGGAGATTAAGTTTAGTACATTGATGTCTTGCGTTTTATTTATCGCTAGTCCTGCTACATCCTCTTCGTCATAATATGCGTGTAATGTACGTTTCAATAAACTTACACAAGCTAAGTAATAAAATTGGCATTAAAGTGGTTCCGAAATAGAGATATTAGTAATGCTATTGGACCATATTCTGTATAGTTAGGTGCGGTTCACAATAATTCACAAAGAGTTCAAGATGGCTAAAATCGATTGCGAAGAAAAAGTCAAGAAACTGGACAGTGGCAAATGTTTAACCTTGTAGTTGATCGATATGCGAGATAGTAGGAGGTACCTATATATGGTAGACTTTCAAACGTCATTTGCTCAATGCGATGACATGTCATATTATATTGCTGAGTCTGCCGATGCATTTACCAATAATTAAAATACTTACTGTTCATTTGCCACTCGCAATGCAAGAACGGACAACTTGGAAAGTACCTTGAAGGTAAAAGACAAAGCCATGTTTGATTAAGCTTTACTACATCAACACGTCAAGTCGTAAACTTGATCTGATAAATTAAATTTTAAAGCAACTTACTGTGTTGGCAGTGACAGACAACGATATAATATGAAGATAACATTTATAAGTAGCGTAGACTTCTAGTCAAAGATCCACTAATTTGGGCTATTTTCAGGATAAACTTAGTAGTTTATTTAATAATGGCCGTTGAGAATAACTTCAAATGAACTCACGAGTTAAACATTGACAAATATCTGGATGCGGCTATAGAATACGAAGTTACTAAAAGCCCAGCAGTAGAAATGCGAGCAAATTATAAATGATTACTGTATATTAACATGATTAACACATACCAAGAAGATATTTCGTATTCTAGACCCGTAAACAAAGACATAAAAACACCTTTACCCATAAAAATAATTTGCGGGTCGTATTTTCCCTGAGAATTACGGTACATACTTCACATTCAGGTGGATTAGTAAGATATAGCTGGCTCCGATAATTCAAGTATCAAGCATTAGCCACGATGGCACTCGATTAATATACCTACGTAATAGGTGTCCTTCCGAAGAAGAGGTAAACTACTTGTAACTAAATATCTTCACAGATCCGGTTAGGTATGTACTATCGGATTTTCTTGATGGCATTATTTCAAGAGCAGTCTGAAAACAGTGTCCCTAAAATCTAGTGATTAAAGCGATACCGACCTCGATATTAATAAAAATAGGTCCTTAATTGTTTAAAAAACACTAGTCTTACATTGTTCCTGTAGCCTCTACAGGGTATACTGAGATGGGAAAACAAGACGTCAGGTTTACAGAGCGGTATGTTTATAAAAGTAAAAATAAAATCTTAGCATAAAACGGGAAAGGAAACGCATACAGAAGCCAATAATAAATATTATGAGAAAAAGTTTATATTTTTAATTCAATATTAATTTTCATAATTTAATAGCGGTAAGTTGTATAGTTTAACGGTTTTTTACCTAGTAATCAGTTTCAGTGTTCTTCAAAAATTAGACCAGCTCCGATAAATAATTATTACAGGCTACGCTGCTTAGTTTAGGTCAGGTTAGGCTGCGCGTCTTCTCGTCTAAATATTCCCTTTAAATGTCCTCGTGGACTTCCGGATTTACGGAACCAGAAACAGAAGTCTATTCTTCTTTCTTATATCTATGGGTCTGTTCCATCACTATAAATCATAGTGCTGCAAATGCAAAATAGGTACTCCTTTGGTCCTGGTGACCGAATTAAGTGCTTACCAAATAGGTACATAAATTATTTTAATACAATATTTAATATTGCGATACTCTTTTTAATAAACTTTATAAAAATGAATTGAAAAAAGCTGATTGTTTTTGCAATTAGTCGTTCATGCGTGTAGTCCGCGACTCCGTGTGACGGATTAATTAACACACGACACAATCAGGGAACGCCATATTTACATGTACCTACACTTCTCAAATGTTTCAAAGGCAGATTATAACATTAAAGGGCTACCTAAAAATTGCAAGAACAGGATTAGGCAGCACAGCGTCTACAGAAATATAAATATAAATAAAACAGTTTCTTTCTCTTGGCTAGATGCGAGTATGCGACTGTATGCTTACTTGTTATTTGTTTATTTAAACTTTATGCAAGAAAATGTATAAAGGCGGACTTAATGCTTTAATATATTATGTAACTGAAGTAACCTAAGTATATGCGAAAAGTGAATTAAGTAGGTAACGAACGAATGAATATCGGTTCCAGAAAAAGCATCGTAGTAGCTACTAGACATCGTTCTGGTCTGTAGGGACACCCATACAACAGTGATCATCTTGAGGCTGATACGATACACAAAGAGGTCAGTTCCCTCGAGTATACAATAAGAAAATCACGAATAGCATCTGACACCTGGCAGCTAACTAACGAAGGCGTACAATTAGGCCATATTATAATATGATTCTATAACAAATTATCATTGACGGGTATGATCAGCTGCAAAGTAGGTAGTATAGTGAATTGAAATTAAAGCCAGAATATCTGAATTCAGTTACTTTGAAGTAGGTATACTTACAGTGACCGGCAGATTGAGTTCATGTGTCTCGTTGCCGCGCCAGAGGCGTGACTCCCGCGGCAGCACGGGCAGATCGCAATCTATCGCCCCCAGGCGCTCTTGTAGCCGCGCTGGTGAATGCCCCGCGCCGAGGGCACTAGAACTAGTGTTTAACTTTTGCCTTCTTGCACTTTTCACTACCCCCTTTGTGCTTGTGTACACTTTAGTAGTTGAATGGCGCGCGGTAGCCGGGCTCTCCGTTGCCGCGTACGCTTTTGTTGTTTTTAAGCTATTCTTTGTAGTTGAAGATGCAGTCGTCGAAGCCACGGTAGTCTCTAATGGTTTAGCGTAAAGCTTTTTAAGTGGTACAGTCGGCGGGGCTTGAGAACTTGATACTGTTTTAATCTCGTCTTGAGAAGATAAAGTCAGCTCACAGTAACAGGCACCGACTAATGACAGGATTAGCGCGATGGCCATTAACAAAGAGTGCGGTGTTATGTGGCCGCCCATGGTGCTCTGTTTCATTCTTGTCGGTATATGTTGTTATTATCTTAACTTATTTTAAAAACAATTTTGGCACAACCACTGTATTTGTAGCATGTGAAAAATCGGGGAGACCTGGTAAAATAAAAGTTACTATAAATGTTTATGCACAATCAATACAATATGATATGATAGGCATACATAGTTGAGATTCGATTGCAGCACATACGGTAAATTTTACGAAATTAAAAAACGGCAGTCTTCATTTTTGTGCACGAATGGACCAATAGGCCCACCTTTTGGTCCATTCAAACTAAGAAAGCAACGCACCGTAGATGAATATACTCTAAAGATGCAAGACACGCGTTGGCTCCACCTCCGCTACAGTACTTATAGTCAACTCAAATATTAATATAGATTAATGTTAAATTGTAGATATAAGAGGTGAATAACAACTAAAATATTTGTTTCTAATTTTACTGTACTGGACAAAATAATTATAATTTTTTTTTTCGTTTGTCTCGTTCACGTTTCAAAATAAACGTGAACGTCTTATCGTCTGACACCTCTTAATGCGAACGTCTATAATTGGACAAGCTGTAAAACCCTCACGTGGAGTGGCGACCCTCTTCAGAAACGAGTGCAGCCCTCAGATGAACTTAAGGAAGCTCATTTTTATTTAGAATTACAAAGGCTACTTACTATCTTAAAGTATGAATATAAATAAAATGATAATTAAATGAAACCCCCACAGGGATGTATCAAGGTATAAATGTCCTAGATCAGCTTAGAAAATTAACTTTAGAAGTAAATAATAACTACGTCTAGAGCTTATTCCATATTCAATTAAACTAAAATAGTTAATATATTTCTCTTGGAACGTTTATTACGAAATCAACTCAATCATTACTATTACCATTATCTGAATATAAACTGAGCTGAACTACAGCGATAAACATAAATATTTCTATTCTGAAATAACCTTCAACAAATTCCTTCAGTGACCACTGAATAATGTATACTTACGTAAGAACGCAGGAATGATAATAATATCATGAGGAGTGAAAATAAATGCTTTCACAACAATTGACTAATTCACTAGAAAGATAAACAGTTTAATCTCATAACGGTACCACTAGATTAAAATAATAATTTCGAATTATATTATGTACCGGGTAACAGAATAACAATCTCCAACAGAGATTTATCCAAAATCAGATAAATTCGAATGTATTTACTTGAGCAAATGTCAAAACAAATCAAGCTCTAATTTATAAAGAATGAACCAATGTTTTGGCAGGGCGACAGCGTAGCACAGGGCGGGCGACGTAACCGGCCGCAGCCTCCGCGGCACTGAGGGCGGCCGAGCCCCCCGCCACCCCGCCACCCGGCGCCCGCACCCCTGCACCCCTCACGCGCACCCTCATACGTCCGTATCTTTGCTTCATTTTACTCCACGCCTGTATTGCCAACGATTTCCTTAACGTTATACGAACCATCCTGTTTTCTCCGAATTTGCATTTTACTTTTGAGATTCGGCTCAGAATATGTTTTGTGATGATTCTACTTTGTATTTGTTTTGGTAACGTCTTTCTAAGATTATTCGGCGCTAGAGGCGTCTCGCCGTAGTGCGGCTGATAGAGCGGCGTGGTGCGGTCTCGCGGACGGCGCACCAAGCCCACTGTAAACATCAAGTCAGACACCGCCCACGACCCCATGCTACCTGCTCTCAATATTTATTTCATTACATTTCATTGGAACGTTCAATAAAGTGATCCAATATCAAAGGGCACGTAGAAAACATTTTCTATTCGACCAGCATCAAAACAAAGCCTGAAGCTATAAAAGTATTATTAAATTTTTCCATCGCCCTCAAATTATTTCTTAAAAAGAAACCGGCCAAGAGCGAGTTGAACTCGCGTGGAGAGGGTTCCGTACAATGCCAATTGATAGAATTTTTAGAGGTTTTCCTGTAATCTCCAAGCAGTGATGTATTTTTTTCAAAACTTTAGGCTCGGTAGTTTCGGAGATCAGGGTGGCAAATTTTCGTCTTCTTTCATGAATAAAATCGAAATCATTTATTTTACAATAATAACAAAAATATATTTGAGATCCTCATAACGAGCCCTTTCATTTGATATATGACACAGTAAGGTTTGCGAAACTTTTTTAAATTTCCTAATTTGTCCCCCGAAAATAACCCATACTTAATTTTAAAAAATATTTATTTTCTTTGCACACCGTCCTACCAAATTTCACCTGATTTGGTCCAGTAGAAACAAATTGGCTGTGACAGACGCACGAGTGATCCTATAAGGGTTCCGTTTTTTTATGTACGTAACCCTAAAAATAAACCAAAACACCTGCCTATTCACAAAGAACACGAAGAAGTATACGACGAAAGTGAACTCATAAAACTGCCGCGGTGATTTAATGGTCAATAAGTTAAGAAAAAAAAGTTTGAAAAAGCCGAGAGCTTCCATTTTCTTTTATAACTACGCAGTTGATATCGATTAGTTAATGCATCAATCTACTACTGCGTGCTTATCATGACTATAGGAAGGCCTTGCTTTTCAGAAACGTAAATGTCTATTTCCAGAATAGGTCCATATCGTAGAAGTTAATTAGTCACTAAATAGATTGCTTTGCTAATCAAAACAGGAAATTGCGTCCATTTCTGATATCCGGCGCGATCTAATGAAGCGAACTGTAGTGCCAGCTTTAATAACATCTACGTACTTTCAATTACAACTTGCTAAGCATACTTGATTAAACTTCAAGTAGAATTTTATCTTCAGGTAGGAGTATATAATCCGTGCGCAAATAATTAGTCATCATGAGTTGTGTGATTAGGAATTCTACTTGTCGTTATTAGCTAATAATAATGTTAACTAATAAACTTAGCTAATAATAATGTAAAGTAATTAACTATATTTGCTATTTTGAAAAAAATAGTAGGTAGGTACGTTCCTACTTGGCCTATGTATTTTCACGTAACGTGTGGTTAATTAAGCTCGATGTAACGGATTACGCATGTAGGTACCTACCTATCCTGTACCTAAATCTTGTCTAAATCCGCTCGCTAATTAACTGTCAACTGGAAAATCGTACAATTTATTATTTACCTACTTTATGAAGGTAAATCTTACCCGATTTATTTTATGTTTATTAGCAAGTTTTGGCTAAAAAAAAGTTCTTTTTAATGGGTAAATTAGCAAGTATTCCTAATTAATGAACCTTTAGAGTATTTTTTTACACTTTATGGAGAAATCTTAAAATTTAATACTATGCACACATTGAGAGTACAAAAGTAGTTTTATTCTGTTAATTATATCTATCGGAAAAATAATTCCTAAGACCTAACTACCTATACCTACCTAGCAATTTTCCATCAATTTCCTTACTTAAACTTGTGCAAAGTGACGGCAAGCAAACTATATCGCTGAAACTATTATCGCTGGCCTGATATTGAAGGGTAATTAAGAGTGCAAACGGTTTTGTGGGGCATAGTTATAAGTTAAGATTTTGTAAACTTTGTTTATAATAAATAAATAAAATAATAAAATAATAATAATAAGCTATATGACCCTATAGGTAGTTGTTCAGGCTTATCATACCAAGAGAGATAGTGCGTGTCAATTAATGATTGTAGAGGGGGAGCGAGTGGTTATTGTTTCAGAACTATAGACTGCTACATATATATAAACCTACTGTTATTGGCTTTGTAACTAAACTGTTTGTTGTAGTAATCGCATTATGGAAAACAAATTAAAACTTAAATGAAAAAAAAAGATTTAATGGCAATATTTTCATAACAAGTTGATCTTAGTATCTAGTAGTAGTAGTATGACGGGCTGGTCGGCAACTCCACGTCTCAGCGCGTATTTTGCGTACAGAATTTGAACTTACATTTTAAATCTTATTTTTTCTCGTATTCAGCCAGATTCCCCGCCATTTTTACGTGGTTAAGGGGTTACACAATTTCGATGCCTGCTAAGTGGAGCAGAAAAATGAAATCGTGTACCCCCCGCACCACGTGAAAATGGCCGCTCTATCGTCCACATCCGCGTCGGAAACATTGTGTCATTGGCTTTTCCTGAGAGGAAACTCTTACCTTTTACGTTTTCCCGGGTTTAAAATTATGCTTATTTCATTATAATGGTGAAAATTAAGGTAAATAACGTAGTAGATTTTTTTTAAATATTTTTACTCATGAAATAAAATTTACCAAAAATCCGCCCTCCACACTATAAACTGATAAATAACTTTAGCACAGAAAGTCATCAGCTCGTCATCAGCTCATATGACTTTAGTTTCGGAAGTCGGCGGCTTTTGTTCTTATTATTTATTATTTTTATTTTGTATTGCCACCGACATCCGAAACTAAAGTTACCTTAACAGTGTTCTGTGCTGAAGTTATACCTAAATCATTTTTTAATTTTTGAAAGAGATTGTTATTTTTATTTTTCTGTTTAGCGCCCACTTGTTACCATCCTTTAAAGAACGGCATCACTAAAAAAAATATTTTCGAATACGACCCACAATAGGGTATTACACCCATTTTTGAAAAGTGTCTTAATGAAATTCTGTAGTGCTAATATGCCACCAAAAAAAAACACAAAATTTTTATTCAATCGATAAGTGCCATAAAAAAGCATCCAAATTTTAAATTTTCAAATTTCGCGCGTAGTTTGACGAAAACGCCTCTTACTGAACGCCATATTGCTCAACGTAAATGACGTCAGTTCGTTTAGTATCAAATGAGCTCATACTAAATATGATAATTGTTTACCATTTAAAAATAATTAAAAGCATATTTTGTAATAGGTGTAACAATGAAAAAATTACATTGGTTACGAAAATAATAAAAGTACAAAGCCTATATTACGCCAATCGGTTGACTGACAGTTGACAATTTTTTGTTTACACAGCCATAAGGCGTATTAACATGGGTAGCGGCCATGTTAATACGCCTTATGGCTGTGTAAACAAAAAATTGTCAACTGTCAGTCAACCGATTGGCGTAATATAGGCTTTGTACTTCACGGTGTTCTATAACAGATTAAAAATACTGAAAACTTTGAATTGAATTTAAAACATTGTTGTGTTATTTTATGAACTAAAACTAGCCTAAACTGTCTCAATAACATATTTATAGATTTTTTCTCGTATAGAGTAAAATACCCTATTGCCAGAGATTTCGCGTCATAAAGTGAAAACCAATAAAATTAAGTCATCCCCTTATTTTTCCACCCTTAAAGGTGGAATATTTTCATGAAATTTATTAGGGACCACCCTAGAGGCATACCTACCCTATCCATTAAAAATCAAAAAAGATGTTTTTAAATCGATCTACAATTGCCGGAGAAATCGCGTAACAAACATACAAAAAATAAAAACATACACACAGTCGAATTAGAGAACCACCTTTTTTGAAGTCGGTTAAAAATACAATATGACTTAGCCCACTTTTACTCTGACCGTGCGGTTGTAATTTAAATGTGCCTGTCCAAAATTATTGAAAGCTAGACGAAAACACTGTGCTCAGTTTTTGCAATGTTACGTAAGATGTTAGTGAAGCGAGAGCACGGGGGCTCCGGGGTTCGAAAGCCATGACGTGGCTAGCGGCCTCGGGCGGCTGGCGGGGCGCCAACGCTCTGACGTGTGTGACTGACTACCCTTATCTCCACTCAGATCCACCTCCGACATGCCGTGCTTCACTTTCAGCGAGAGACGCACAACGTGACGTTAAACAACGTACTGTTACAGCCATCGATTAACACAATTACTATTAATAACTAACTCAGGCAAAGTGATTAGTGAAACTATCTACCCTATGCCTATGAATAAAAATGATTAGATATTGAAGATATAAATAGATTTATGAAGTAGGATGTTGTTCGTACATCATTTCCTACTTATTTAAATTAATTAACTACCTAAGCAACTACAACCTGCCTAAGTACTTACACATTTTGACAATTGTGAGGACGAATTCTCTTCCCTTATACAAACGATTAGACATTATATACTTATATGGTAAAATATTCGGGCGACCTTATGGTTAAATACCTAGGCGAGCTTTGCTTGGTATTTTTTTTCGTGTTTTTTTTAATGAAACCTAGCTAGATCGATTTATCGCCCTCGAAACCCCCTGCATACTTAATTTCATGAAAATTGTTAAAGCCGTTTCTGAGATTCATAAATACATATATCTACTATATTATGTTACCGGCAATGTGTATAACCCGGTATTCTATACAACGTCTAGAATGCATAAAACGGGTAGGTAATGTATGAAATATTATTTATTTTGTACTTTGCCAAGGTATTCTATACAATGCCGAATGCGCAGCCGGTAATGTGTGTAAAAGACAAGAGCGGGGAAGGAGGCTGTAAGTAGATTTGATTGACTTCTGTCACGGCTCCGGCGTTGCGGGGCTCCGGCAGTCCCAGGCGAGCTTATCGTCGCAGATGTGGTTTATGCTTACCACCGCGGCTGAGACTGGCCGGCGCCGGCCATTATGCCGAAGTCGAGCTTTAAAACCACCTGCTCCTCAGCTCGCGGGCCGCCTCGCCCCACCGCGCCTACGCGGGCTTAGATTAAACTCTAGAGGTATGGCAGACAAGACTACGTGGAGTCGGTTTTGCAGCGATTCGTTCTGTCACTAACTTTTGTAGCACAACATACTGTAATTTTTAAGACAATACTTTAATACGTGAAAATAACTCAAATTTGTTTCCGTTATTTCTAATAATTCTTTCTCTAAATACTATTATGCTAAATGCTAAATTATGCTAAATTAAGCAAACATTCATTGCCCGTCATTTTATAGGTAGGTTGATAAACCAAAATCTATTTATTTTACACATTGCCGGTGGACTAGCAGGTATTCTATACAATCCCTAGGAATTGTATTCTACATGACCTAGGTAAAGTATGTCATACACATTAATATTCATAATATTTCATCCATTGCCTGAACGCCCCAGGTATTCTATACATTGCCTAGGTATTGTATACAATATCTGAATTATCCAGATTGCCGGTAACATATAGGTATACAAGAATTGCTCGTAGGTATTAGATAGCCATCCACTCTGTAGAAATTTAGACCTACCTAAACTTAAAATTCGAAAAATATGTTCTTGGAACTCTACCAAAACCCTAAGCCATTCAACCTTACCTACTCTAGTAGGTAAGATGTAATTGTACCTATACAATCCTTAGATACAATCATATTTTTTAACACATTTTATAAGTACCTACCTACCTACTTAGATAAATATTATTAAGTGAAAGCTTTGTACGATACTAATGCCCTGTCAAATAAACATAATTATTTCTCTCTGCAGAATGCAGATACCTACTTTTGTAAGCGAATAAAATATTATTATATAAAGATAGCTCACAACTTGTGACAGTTGTGACTCGTAATCTCCATGTAGGTAACAGCTGAGTAATGTCCGTCAATAGAAAAGGGTCATCACGATGACCGGTGCTTATCATAAAGAAATTGGAAGATAGGTACGTACTAGTGTGTGTAGCGTTGAGTGTGTGCGTAAGGAGACGTGTCCTAGATGTCCAGCGAAATCGAGGTCACTGTACTGATTAGAATCGAAAAATGTATTTACCGATATGATTTTCTTGGTAACTTGGTAGGCAAGTAGGTATATATTTATGTTTAGATTTGACATTCAAAACAACAAGTATCGAAGGTAGTGGTAGTATTTTAGTGCTTCGGCTAGGCAGCCGACCCATGTCAAAACAACATTACATATTGTCAAAATCCTATTCTCGCTCTACTTGTACTTAATGTTGTCAGTTTAACCTTTTCACCGCCACGGACGGTTTAAGCATATAGGTATAAAGCAGACCAATAAGCATTTACGGTATCTATCATTTCGTGTGGGTAAGGACAATAGCGTAGCGTGGACTAATATGGATGTGGGCGAAGTCGCATTAGCGAGGCCCCTTTCCTTTCGTTCCCAAAATCTACCTTTGACACGTCACGACATAGGCTACCTTTACTCATGATAGTGAAAAAAATATAAATGCGCTGTGGAAGAATATTAAAAAAGAAGACGATTTTGACCGCTAGTAGGTTTTTAACTTAGTTTTACCATAATACATACTATAATAGGTATGTATTATGGTAAAACTAAGTTAAAAAAGTAGAAGTCGGTGGCGGTGGCTTTGTGTTTGTTGTTTTGAATTTTTATGTAACTAAATGCAGTAGTGTGGATGTTTGAGTGAGTCGACAATTTGGTAAGGGAGTGTACAGGTGAGGAAGTGTGTCTGGTGTCTGGGTGGGTGGGTTAGCGTGTGTGTGTTTGTTACTGTGTCGTGTGCATGTGAATTTTGTGTGTTAAAATTATGTAGTTAAGTGTTTCACAAGATGTTATAGTTCTGTTTGTTCATAATCTAGTCCTAATAACCAATTCCTAACAGTAGATTTAGCTTCACGGGTCGAAGGAGTGTAAATTTTTCAATTTATTTATTTTACTGTAAAGGTAAACTGCTTTATGCCGCCTGGCCGAAGCTGTTCGGCATACAACTGTCAGACATACATTTTTTAAGACACGCTGCCTACTTTAATCGTCCGTATTGAACGGGGTGATCTTGTGCTGTTGGATGACAAGTTGATGTAAGTATATAAAGTTGCCTCACTGTTAGTAGGTACTTGGCATTTTTCATACAGCATGTTAGTGTGGGAAATCTGTAGGGACTAAAAGCCAAAGTCATGACTTTTAGGATACATCATACATCTCTGCGCTCTTTCCAATTTCAGCATAAAAGTCTTACAAGCGCCCAAGCTTCTAAGTATATAATATCCGAGAACTGATTGTCCCAACGCAAAATATATTGTGCGGAGGAGATCTAAGTCAGCAACGTGCCTCAACTAGGTACTTGAAAACCCAAACAAGTTTTCTGGTGCGCGCAGTTATGACATCTATATGAGAACGCCAGTTGAGCTTGTCGTCCAGAGTAACTCCGAGATACTTGACATTCGTGGATTTGGTTATCACAGGGCAAGAGCAGGAAGGAGCAGAACCGCTTGGGTAGTCACATGCATGAATTTTAAGATCGATGTTCTCTAGTTTAGATTTAGCCAGGGAGAACTGCATGTATGAAGTTTTTGAAACGTTCAACGTCAATAGGTTTGCGAAAAGCCATTGATTGACTTTGTGGAGTCCCAACTGAGCATAATGGCAGACCTCGTTCCAAGTCTCTCCATAAAAAACCAGCGCAGTGTCGTCGGCGTACCTACGTGAATATTTTGCCGTTTATTAAAGATTGTTCACATAGATCGTTTTATATAGATCAGGAAAAGACTCCAGGAAAAGAGCCGAGAATGCTGCCCTGAAGGACGCCACAGGCGACTGGTGCATCAGAATTGACGTGCTCACCAATTCTAACCTGTTGTGTAAGGTCGCTCAAGAAGTCCCTAAACATCATAAGCTCATTGCCACGAATACCGATGCGTTCTAGATTGCTCACAAGAATGGGAATTGAGACGGTTAGTTAGTTAGTTAGTTTGTCGGGGCCTTTTTCCGCACTTAGCCACTTGATTGGGCCATTGTACGTAAAACACTGTCTTTCCTCTTACTCCAGCCATCTCAGCTCATCCCAGAAGGCGAGCAGCCTTTTCAGGTCGCTGCAGACTTCCGAAAGTGATGCTGGAGACCGGAGAATCTGTGCCCGTTGATCCGCCACGCTCCTGCACTCCATGAGCACGTGCTGTGGCGTTTCTTCCGCCTCCATGCATCCCCTGCACAGAGGGCTATCTGTCACACCTATGGTGTATAGGTGTTTGTTTAAGGGACAGTGTCCGGTTATCGTACCTAGTACTTTACGGATTTGGTCCCTGTTCAGTCTTGTAAGGTTGCGGGCAAGCTTTTTCGAAGCCGCCGGAACAGCATTCTATTGAATTTTTCGAAGGCTTTGGCTAGGTCAAGGAATACACTTAAGCATTTTTGTTTACTGTCTTCCTGAGCTGTAACAAATTCCGTCAATTTAATGACTGCGTCAGTAGAGCTTTTCCCTGAACTAAAGCCAAACTGCGATTCATAAAACAAATTACAGACCGGAGGTATAAGGAAGTTATATGAAGTAGGGTTACTTTGATTAGAAGCATGTTTAGCATCGGCTAGCTGTTTACCAATATTTGAAAAATAATTATAGTTTCAATATTCATAGTAGCATTATTGTTAGGACTCAATAGGTTATCAGCAGATGATTTTTGGTTAGTATGGTTTATGATTGATTTGATTGCATTCCTAGAATCTTAAGTAGATTTACAGTCTGAATGGCGGATGAAAACTGATAGTGCATGTTATAAATATCTTATGGTTACCTAATATTTACCAGAGGAATGTACAGTACATACTGAATGTGATTACACTTTACTGAATTCAGTAGCGACTGAATTTAGTCTACTTAATTCAGCCAAGTGTAATAAGGGCTTCAGTACCTACTTACGCAATTAATTTCAAAAGTTTAGTCGTTGTAGATAGACCGTAGCAGTAGGTACGGGTATTGCATTGCATCCACGAAGTAAGTATAACAGAGGAGATGGCAATATAGATTTTTCCCATAGAAAGATGCGTGACACTTTTTCAAGCTAAACCCTGCCCACTTTTAGTCAAGCCCCGCCTTTTTTCCTAGCGATGAATAGCAAAAGTTAAAAGCTGTCATTTTCTACGTGGTTTAGCTATATCATGCTAGATGTCTCTATGACACTAAGTATTCACAACACAGGGACAAACTTAGAACCTTTTTATTTTTTGCAAGGATTTTTCTTATAAACATGGGTTGTGAAAATAAAAGAGGTGGTGTGTCCCGAGTGTTACGCAATTAAGGTGCTGTATAATAAATACACAGCGAATCTAGTTAATTGTTGCCACGACATACTGGCTACACAAGTACATATAAATATACAAATGAACTTATGCAAAGAAGAAATAATAAAATACAAAGTTTTTAATTCTAATATTACACCTTAATAATCGTCGCCGCCGTTATAAAATTATTGAATTCTAAGTACGACCCTGCCATTATTTTGCTTGTCAATTCAGCAATGTTGCAATTTTAGGGATTTTCCCATTTTTAGGGGAAAAATAACATAACACACTAGACCAAATAATTATGGATTACGACGATTTTTCTTTTTATTCGGGGATTTAGAATTAAATATAGGTTTGTCCCGAAAAAACAATCTTGATAATTAACAATGTAACATGGCGAAGTAAATTATAGGTAAGTGGTGCTATCGGCAACGCTTCGGTGTTTAATTTTGATTCAATATTATAAGCTATACTCTATTTAAAATAACATTAGAAAAAAGAGGCTCATAGAAGTAGGAACGCAAAACATTTTATTTCAAAGATAAGTTAAAATAATTTTAATTAAACTGATTTTAATATAATTTTGATAAATAGATCTAAGATAGTACTAAGTATGGACGTATAATGATATAAACAGAATAAAAGTCTTTTAAAGATTAAGTAACATTCTAAATTTGGTAGAATTACAGTGAAATGAATAACGTTCCGGGTATTGTTCATCCCTGCTTCTGTTAGGTTTTAAGCATTGACACTGTAATTTTAAATTGGAATTAAATATACAAGTTAATGAAAGCCACATAATTTTAGAAGATAAATTAATAAAATGATTACAAATACGTGCGACATCTACTGTAAAAATAGATCATAATAAATTCGGTGTCTATCGTAACTTTAACAGGTTTATTGTACTTTTGTTACAAAGTGTGCATCAAAAGAACCTTTTTTAACTTCTGTCTAATGCTATTGTATATAGATATGCACCATGCTTTCATGTTATATGAGCGTGCAACTGGCGAGCGCACTATTCAGTGGTGGATCAATTAATTAATTGTAATATAAAATGAATTGATGTAAAGCAAAACGTGTTTTTCCTAAAACGAAATTGTGCCAGAAATCAAGGCACTTTTTGGCCTCCATTTTATTTAAATAAGGGCTAATAAAAAAAAAAATGGGAAAATTAAATTATAAAGTTATAACCCTGGTTTTTTTGTTTTGCTACCTCACACTAGATGGCATACGGAACTAGAAATGGAAAATTTTAATTTAAAACAACAATACTATCGTATTGTAAGATAATCTAAAATGTATTTACAAACATACATAATAGTTTCACATAATTTTTTTACCGAAAAGGTGGCGCCCTCTTGTTTCGAGTAGTAGAATAAGACTGTTTTTTCTAGAACTTTGCTGATGAATTACGCAAAAAAATGCCTACCGGTGCGATAAGTGGCCTTATGTGGCATCAGAACGTTTATTGGTGTAGGTTTAGCAATTAAGCACATAACATTTCATGTTTGAATTTTTATAAATAGAGTAATTAATAAAAAATGATTAAAACTGACATGTGCGAAATGTCTGGTGCACAAGACGGCTATTGATCTAATGACCGAAGCCACGCCCACTTTGATGACGTCATTGCACCAGTGCGTGTCACGGTGCACCGGTGCTATGGGCATCATTCTCCTCTATTATACCTACTTCGTGATTGCATCCCTTCATTAGGTTAGTGTTGTATAATTATTATATTGATCTGTGCTACTTTTCTGTTACTTGTGTAGTAGGATACACTTAACGCTGGAGGCACAGAGCTATTTTTGTACGTACGTATATTAATAAAATTAAAATACGTGGGTTACATTCATTTATTAGATGCTATCCTTACATGTTTTATTGCAGGGTTTCCTTCCACTTAAAATAATGACAATTACAATAAAATACCTTTTTTGAGATGCACTATTTTTCACGCTAGTAGGTACCTACTTACTCACTTTATTACAACAAAAAATCTGTGAACTAAATACGTGGGTTACATTCATTTATTGGCTGCTATCTTACATGTCTTATTTCAGGAATTCCACTTAAAATAATGACTTTAATATTTCAATAAAATACCTTTTTTGAGAGGCACTAATTTTTCACGTTAGCAGGTACTTACTAACTTTATTACAATAACTAAAAAATCGCAGAACTAAGTGATGTGTGGAAAATGGATTCTACCTCGAAATCCACAAACTCGATAATATTTGATTTAGATTAACAATACTAGGAGTTTATAATCAGAAATATGTAAATTTAAAATTACTATTTCATATAACTATGAATAAATATTTACACATCTATGAAAATAATAATAATAAGAGTTAAAAAAACATTGAAACTACGAAAATATAATACAAATATTGCATTTTACTAAACTTAAAATAACTACACATTCTAATTGCTGCTCAAATAATTGTTCTCTTCTAGAAAAATGTTCACAAATTACAAAAAGTTCACATAAGAATAGATAACACTTATCTTATAGTATTACATAGCCTCCACTTCGTTCTTTGCTACTGGAACATTTATAGGCGCCACATCATTCTTGATATAATTCTGAAAATTTACGACCATTAAATCCAGTGAATTAATATTTGAAGTATAATAATAGTGACTGCTGCTAGCTTACCCCTTGCATGTCGTAGTTCGGGTAGTTGACGTGCGCTTGCGCGGCCATCTTGTCGGGGTGGCAGCGCAGGCGGTGCGAGCGCAGCGTGGATGCGTACGAGAACCGCTCATCGCACCACTTGCACGTTAGCGGCTTGTCTCCCGTGTGGGTGTACATGTGCACCTGATGTTAAGAACATATTAACGTTTAGGATATAAAAAATATTATTATTATTCACATTTATTCGTCGTATATACACATAATTTACATTTTTTAATATTAATAAAAAAAGAAAACATTTAAAAATATAAAAAATAGTAGCCCACCGGTATCGGCAACAGGGTTCAAGCTACCGGCGGTCAGAACTCCAGAGAGAGAAACCTCCTGACAATGCGGGCCGTGTCCAGAAGTACTGCCTTCTAAATCAAGCCCTTGATCCAGCCACCTAACGAGAGCCTCCTGAGATGTTGGTCGAGGCTCTTGGCAATTAAGCCATTAGCTGTAAACTATCGGCACAATGATCGCAGAGTCCACATCCCACATGTCGACAACCTCGCGTGCCAAGTCAAGATACTTTATCTGCTTGTCATTCTCGACCTTCACGAGGTTCACGTCATGCGGAACTGCTATGTCAATAATCATTGCGCGCGTCTCCAATCGATCCACCACCACTACATCAGGCTTATTGGCTACAATAGTCCTGTCAGTGATGATGGATCGATCCCAGTACAATGTGACATTGCAATTTTCAAGAACTGGATCGGGCACATACCTGTAGTCTGGTACTTCTGATTCCACGAGCTTGTAATTCAGAGCAACTTGCTGATGGATAATCCTGGCCACAAGGTTATGCCTGTGCAAGTACTCTTCGTTAGCAAGACGAGAACATCCAGAGATAATATGACGGATTGATTCACCCGGCCGGTGACATGCCCGACAAATGTCAACCGTGCCATCCTTCACAATAAATCTCCGGTAGTTATTCGTCAAAATAACTTCATCCATAATTGCACAGACGAAACCTTCGGTTTCTCCAAATAGATCACCGAATCGTAGCCAGGATACGGACGCTAAGAAATCCATATCGGGCCCGTGTAGGGCCCGTAAAAAGCGTCCGTGAAGCTCCTTACTCTTCCAAACCTTCTCGCGATCACTAGTCTCAAGCACTACAGGCTTGTACCAGTTCTCTTTAGCCAAGGAGAGCGGGGTAAGGCCTTTGTCCACTGCAACTACATCTCGGTGCATCCCCACGTCGGCTTCTAGGAAATATTCCCTGAGACTGCATACCTAACGGTTGTGCAGAGTCTTAGCATTCAAGCCACGACCTCCGCACTTCCGCGGGATATACAGTCTCATTACCGCTGACCGTGGGTGATGCATCCATACGCTGTCAACAATGTACGGACTCTCCTATCCAGGGGGGCATCGAGTTCCGTTTGAGTTCATTTGAGTATGCCGAAAGAGTACCACAGGACCGGCATGACCCACCCGTTGAAGGCGCGCACCTTATTTCCGCCTGATAAAAGGCTATTTAATACTTTCATCAGGCGGCCAAATAAGCGCTCCTTCAACGATTGCTTCATGTCAGCAGCATTGATGCCCAACGCTTCCGCCATACCCAAATATTTATAGGTCAAAATTGAAGAGAGGGATCTAAGGTTTATAGAATCCGAGAGCTGAACTCCCACAGATTCCACAATCTCCCCTCGCTTGACATGCATGACCGCACTTTTGTCCACGCCAAATTCCATCCTGATGACTGAAAGTTTCTGTTACTTTCAGTAGCTCCATCAGCTGTGAACTGTTGGTGGCAAAGAGTTTTAGGTCATCCATGTAAAGAAGGTGAGATATTACCTGACCGCCTCTCTTCAACCTATAGCCTAGACTTAAATTCTCCAGCAGTGTGCTTAGAGGATTCAAGGCTAAGCAGAACCAAAGTGGACTCAAACTATCACCCAGAAATATACCCCGCACAATCCTTAACGGTTCACTATTCCTCTGGATATGACCACATCCTGTATAGCGAAGGACCGTACTCCACTGCCCAATACACGACATCAGGAAGGTGCGCAGAGTGGTATCTATCCTACTAGTCCTATACTATCCTACTAATATTATAAATGCGAAAGTTTGTGAGGATGGATGTATATATGTGTGTGTGTATGAATGTTTGTTACCCTTTCACGAAAAAACTACAGGACCGATTTGAATGAAACTTTCCAGTAATATAGGTTATTCATCAGAATAACACATAGGCTACAATTTATAATGATTTGGTCATATTATAACGATACGTGTCAATTAAGTCGGAAAAAAATCCCATCCATCTGAGATCTATCTTGGCGTGCGCTGCCTTAACCAATGGAGTTACATAAAGATGATGTACTGCGGGATTATTTATCTTAAGTAGGTCTAAATAAAAGTCCGCGACAGCTTATATCTACATTTTATGTGCAAGCCAGTACGACCAAAATTGTGAACCATAAATTTAATTAAATTTAGTACTATTTTACAATGCACATATTAGTATATAATTGTCAAACTCTTATCAAAATGAATACATTTCTCGCATTAAGTATTTAATGTAGATAAACTTTGTCTTTCACACTAAGTAATTTGGCCGAATAGTTTGAAAGTTATCACGTTAAGATTGACTTGAACGGAGCGCCTAACGGCGGCCGGCGGCGGGCAGACGTCATTGATGGTTGTGTTCTGTATGCATTTTTATTATCATGTCATTTATTCTTCGTCATTTATCCTAGAGAGCGATTAATTACTTTTTATTTTTAATTCAGTCGTATAAGAATTGTCCTTTATTGTTTGTTTAAATATAGGATCGTAGATTTCGTTATTTAGATATATAAAAAAAAATGTCGCGTTACTTAATGTGGCAGACCAAGCCGCGGGCAAAAGCTAGTCTTATATAACTCTAGCACCTTCATGAGCCATGTATGTGGCACAGAGTCATTGGCCTTCTTGTAATCAATCCAACATGTCGTCAGATTCCTTCGGGATCGGCGAACCTGTTGACTGATGGCCATGTCAATCAGGAGCAGCTCCTTAGTACCGCAGGACCCATTTCTACATCCATTTTGAGAGGGAGACATGATACCGTTACTGTCTATGTGTTGGTTTATTTTCGCTCTCAAAATAGATGTAAAAACTTTATAGACCGTCGGCAAACATGTGATCGGTCTATAATTTTTGGGCTCCGCAGTACTACCTGATTTATGGAGCAGGTGGGTTATTCCTGTCGTCAAGAACTGGGGCAACGATCCTGATTCCAAGGCTGACTGAAACCGAGACGCCAAACAAACGTGCGACTTTCTGAACCATTTTATTCAGAAATTGTGCAGCCCGTCCGGCCCTGGAGACTTCCAATTAGGCAATGGACGGACTGCACGAGCTACATCATGGGGGCTGATAATGATTGCCCCCATTTCTGGTATCGAGTCGCACGCTCGTTCGACTTCCAGAGTCCAATCACCCTCAGTGTGACTGACAGGCACCGAGCAGATGTTGCGCCAGAACAAATACATGGCGTCTCTAACAAGAATATAAAAATTAAACTAAAAAATTTAAAAACCCCCATCTGCAATATAGCCTCAGCGATAGCTTTCGATTGGTGAAAGATTTTTTGAAATCGGACCAGGAGTTTTTGAGTTTATTCGTTACATACAAAAATACAAATCTTTCCTCTTTATAATATTAGTATAGAAGTATAGATTAATGTAATACTCGATCGAATTTGATGGCTCAACCATAGGATTTTTTTTACTTTTTAAATATTTCGCTTTTATAGTTTGCGTTGGGGGTTTTTAAAATTTCTAATTTAATTATTATTTTAATTTTTTTAAACGTGTTTAGTTTTGTTTTGTATACGATTTTACAGTTGTGACCGTATTACACTTCTTATCTGCCATTAATTTATCAAGAGTATACTAGTGTACTGGATATCCTGGCAGCTACATCAGCTAATCGCGTTGCCACTATTGCATGTAGAATTAAAATTAATTAAAGGACATGTATGATAGGATTACATTGCATAGGTTGAATAGGCTATTTGCAATTATTCTCCTGGACCATTCTGGAGCTATGTTAAATAATTGAAACTAAATAATTCCTACCCTTCAGTGCTGCAGTTTGGCAATCAGTTTTTTAGTGACGGTGAGGAAATACACACTAAATCGAAATTTTGTGGTGGCGGCCGTCTTGGATTTGAAATTTGACATAGTGTATACTATTCTACTAGTCAAGCCCTTTCATTTGATACCCATATTGAGGGAATTGTGAAAAAATATGTTATCCGTCATTTTATTGCGGCGGCCATCGTGGACCGATTTCATCAAATTGAACACTCCCGATGAATTCACCTTTCAAACAAAAAAAAACAAAATCAAAATCGGTTCATCCGTTCGGGAGCTACGATGCCACAGACAGACAGACACACACACACACACAGACACGTCAAACTTACAACACACCGTCGTTTTTGTGTCGTTGGTTAAAACGGCGATATCTCAACAACTGAATAATAGTCTGTATACCTATAGATTGCAAAATTCAAAAGCAATTTTCTCGTGAAATAATTATTTAACTTATAGCTTATAAAACCTATTTTATAGAAGTTTGGGATCAAAAATACCCTTTTTACAAATAGGGTATTTTACCATACCATTTAAATCAATAGTTAAGGGGCTTTCTCCACGAGCGAGAGAATCGCTGCGATATTATCGTCGTGCCACGTATTTCTATACACTCTCTTAGAACGTGTCTACACACGGCGATGTTATCCGAAAAGTCATCGTATCGCCGTCTATTAAGACCGAGATTACCCGACGATAGAAGCGCGGAATCGTCGCGATTCACTCGCTCGTGGAGACGGCCCCTTAGGAGAAAATTAGTTTAGAATGAGACCAACTGTTTACATGTTTTTGCTCGTGACTGTACAAGTGTATTTTATGGCCTAAGTAGTTTGTAATACAGAAATTGTTATAATTTTTTCGTCAGTCGGTCGTTACAACTGTAAAATTCGCGCTGAGACGTAAGATTGCGGACACCAGCCCGTCATACTACTACTACCACAACATTACGAAGCGCGACCGTCGCACAGTGGATCGAAATAAAAAAGTAGGGACTTAAGGATTCGTTTGTACATTTTTGAAATCTATATACTAATACAATACTTTTAAGTCGTGTGACTTTTTTCATTAACCCATTACTTTCAAAGTTATACCTCTTTCAGGATTGTATGATTTTTTTTCTTAATTTAGTATTCGAAATGTATTGTAAAATATAGTCAAATTACACTTTGTTGTAAGTATATTCCACATCACTTCCGTGACGTCATTTGTTTGTGTTCAAACCGGTTTTTTTAATCAGTAGTTGTGCCGTCATTAGTGACGTGCGCCAATCATAGGGCATTAAATTTGCAGATAATTGCAAAATTTCCCTACCCTCTCGGTAGGAAACGTTAAATGATGATCTCAGTTCGTTGTTACAGTACGATTCAATCTTAATGGCTGTTCTGAACACAAGGCGAGTGGCTGCGAGTGGCTGCGCAGTAACAATTTCACGTGACAGCGGGGGGTGAGAGGCGGGGTACTGCGCAGCCAACTGCTCACTTCACAGCCGCCATTAAGTTTGAATCGAACTGCACCCACCATTACATACGGACAACCCCTTATTTATATTTTTTGTTAAATTGCGATTGCGATGCCTGCAAGTGTACATAAAGTTTTTCCAGCAGCTATCATTGAACATTTTGGTTTGTGCCGATTGAAAAAATATCCGAAGAAGCTGCTGAAGCTCGAAACAAAGGCTTCAGAAGATATCGTGCACAGCATTCAAGAAAATTCTGTAGAAAGGCTACCAATGAATATATTCTGAATAATTTGCTAATGAACTCTGACCCACATATTTCAAAAATAAGTCTCAAACTATTCCGAAAACACAGAGCCCTCTAAGAAGAAGCAAAAACTTTATAGATTATGACTGAGACATTTATTGACCATAATGATCAGGAAAACTTAACAGTTTTAAAGTGTAGACTCATCATTGCATAATGAACCCGAATCTGACTCTTCTGGATATTAAATGATACCTTTATCAAAGGATGAACAGCGTTTGCTGTATTGGATTAGGCTTATCTATACCACTGCCTAATTTTCTACCTCTGGGGTGGTGTGGAATCTACACTAATATAATAAAGAGGAAAGATTTGATTGTTTTTTTGTTTGTTTGCATTGAATAGACTCCGAAACTACTTGACCGATTTGAAAAATTTTTTCACTGTTGGGAAGCTACACTATCTCCGGTGAACATAGGCTATATTAAATTTTCAAAAAAAGTTAGGGATCCATACTAAAACTCCAATAATGTAGCCCAAGGTGTGAAAAAATTACCAAAAAACTTTCTTACATCGCGTGCGCTGCGAAAACTATTGATTATAGAACAAAATAATGTACTACGTCTTTGCAGAACATATAATTATCTACAAAAAAATATCGTAACTATTACAGTTATGTCACAATAAGTGTTTTTTCATTTTAAAAAATATATATAATGCCACCGCTATAAAAGCTCTTTTATTTATACTTTGGAATTAATCCTTATCAAAATAAATGTGAAGAAGAAGACTTAAACTTTATATTTAAGTCTTCTTCAACACCATTATATGAGTTTTTGAATTATTCAATTTGGACATACCATTCGAAAGATATCACAAGTTTAAAATGTAAGTTATTTGAAAAATGTCGCATGGTCGCCGCTCACGCCGCTCGGTTAGACGGCACTATAATAATAATAAGCGATGTAGCGATATAGTCCATAGTTCAGAAATTTTCATAGATGCAGTATACCCTGACATCGAGAATTTGCACGAAAAGGACTTTCATTGGTTGTGTTCTACGGCAATAGTGTCACCCAGGAATGATAGTGTCAACAATCTAATTATTCAAAAAGTTCCCGGACAAATAAAAAATACAAATCCCCAGGAGTTCTGGACTGCCACCACATGAATTGACTTTAAAAATTGGAATTCCAAATATGATTTTGAGGATTTTAAGCCCTCCAAGCATGTGCAACGGGACGAGGCTGCTTATTAAGGAATTGGAGGACAATTTAATTGTAGCAACCATTATCACCGGCCCAGCAGCTGGTCAACTACCTCATATACCGAGGATTCCGATGATCCCAAGTGACCTTCCAATCCCATTTAAACGGCTTCAATTTCCGGTGAAAACATCTTTCGCCCTAACTATCAACAAGTCCCAAGGCCAAACTTTCGAATTAGTAGGGATTGACCTACGAAAATAATGTTTTACTCATGGCCAACTGTATGTTGGTCTATCGCGGGTCGGAGGTCCTGAAAATCAATTTATTTTGCTGCCACAAAATAAATTACATCAAATATCGTTTACAGGGAAGCTCTGACTCAATAAATTGATTTTCAGGAGCAGAGAAAGTAAAGAATATAGTAAAGGCCTATTTACAAAAAAAATAAAAAAAAAGGAAATAATAATACAAAATAAAAAATAGAAAAAAAATATAATTTCATATTCGAATTTTCTTCATTTTACTCTTTTTTAATGATCCCACGCAAAAACGAGAAACTATGTATGGGAGAGTGTGTGAGTGTGTGTAAAAATTATAACTTTTGAAATGTTTGCCCGTGCGAAGCCGGGGCGGGCTGCTAGTAGAGAATAAAAAAAAACGAAATGTGTGCTGGGACACATAGCAGAAGTGAAACTTCACCGCTGCCGCCTCTCACCACGCGATATAACGTCTACCCCCTCCACGCGGCCGAAACGCTTTTTGGTGACAGAAAAATCCTAATACCCCCCTCTATAAATAAGTTTCACTTCAAAAATATACAGAGTGAATCTTTTAAGTTAGACAACAGGGGCAAATTCGAATCCATAAGAGATATTGGAAAACTTTGTTAGGAAAATTTCGCTGTTTTTTGATGGTAACAATTTTGGCATAGGTACTTTAAAATTTTTGGTCAGGTGCGAGTTGTCATTAAAAATGAATGAAATTGATATATACAAATTGTATTAAAAAATATAAATTTGACCAACTTCCACCGTCTCGATTTTTTTCTTCCGATACAATGAAATGATCCGTACACGAAACAGAGTGGAAGAGCAATAAAAAATAATATTGCTGATTTCACTCATTCTTATGGACAACTCACACTTGACCAAAAAAATAATGCGCCAAAATTGTTAAGATCAAAAAAGCATAAAGTTTTCTAAGAAAGTTCTCTGTATCTCTTATGAATTTCGATTTCCACCTGTTGGGCCACTTAAAAGAAATACTCTGTATATCTCCAATATCGCAAAAACAACGCAGTACCAGATTAGATGCAAAAATAGACAAATAATTCGTACTATTCAAATCTTCAATCCGTTGTTTGAGAAAACTAGAGAAATCCGAGATATTCATGACTTTATGTTTTTCTTCATACAAAAAAAAAACTTTAATATTCATAACATAAAAAATAATAGGAAAAACGTAAAAATCATAGAACAATATTATTATTGTATTTAATAGTATATTTAATTTAAGTATGTAATTATTTTTTTTTATAAGACAAGATTTTTTTTGTCCCTATGGCCTCTACCACGGAATAATAAAAACAAGAGGAAGTGCCCTTAGTCTTACTTAATACTGGATCCAGTGTCGTCAAACTCACACATTTGCAAATTAAAATGTACTTGCAATACATAGAAAACGATGATATATTTGGCTACAAATTATAAACGCAACTTTGGCGAAAAGCTTATTTATTGTTGTTTGAAATTAAACCGTATCACAACTAATATTTTACATGTCAAAATCACTAAAGAGATTTTTGCCATCTAACAATCCAATTCGAGCAATGTCCAACGAGTTCAGCAATTCGACGCTAGAGAGCGCTGTTACCAAATTACTTAACATGACATCTATTGTAACTATAAATAGATGTCATTTTCGCATGCAACTGTTATTTATTTTTCTATTCAATGAGAGATGTGGTCAAGTTGTCGATAATTTGTACAATGTAAGAAATATAATTACCTACAGTGTTTAAATTCATCTTTTTAATGTACGTAATGGATCAAAAATTATGATTAATTAATTATGTATGCGTATATTGACATATTTTTCTGCGATACGTTTCATTGAGTCCGTAATATGATTGTATGTAGAAAATTTATTGCCGTCCCAATGAAATGACGCATTATTTTAGACATGACAATATCTTTTTAAATACGTGACAGTCTTTTAAAAACATAATTGACATCTGAATTTTTGTGAAGATGAACTACTACGTCTAACCGCGAATGAATGCCATTGCCAGAATATAGGTATAAGGTTTTTAAAACTCATTTATTAAAAAAAAAGTTTGGTACTTTAAAAACATACCACATGTTATTGTTTTATCGACACGAACTATTTGCATTAATGTGTCGCATCCCTAAACGAGTAGCGTCGAAGTTTCTAGAATTTATGCCATGTAAAACGATTACAGTCAAGACGGCGAGCAAGCTAATTTAGACTTTAATGAATGGACATAAGGTAGTTTTTAGTTCGCATCAAAGTAAAAATATGGTATTGTCAATAAAAATCAATTATATTGAAATATATGAACGTTTTATACTTTTTGGTGATACGATATACCTCTGCAAGAAACATTCTTTGCCCTGCTATCATTTTTGCATGTAAAAATTGCACAATAAGGCATGGTTGTATTTTTTTCCTTACATGCGATATTGTGCGATATGTCACGTCGCTGCTAGTAGTTGATCTCGACTGGACAAATGTTGATCATTTCCACATAATTGTGCCACACGTTCGATTGCTGCGTGGCACTTCCCCTTGTTTTTATAATTCCGTGGCCTCTACGGTTAAATATCAGTCCACCGTGCGTTGGTGCGACAATACCGTGCACCATTTCTGCCTTGCGAACATAAAATGATATTAAGTACCTTCAAAGTCTGTCTCCTCTTGAATGCCTTGTTGCAGTATGAGCACACGTGCCTACATTTGTCTTCGTGTACCAGCAGATGTTTGCGGAGCGTGCGTCGACTGTTCAGCACTCGTCGACAGATGTAACACTCGTACGAGGTTTCCTCGTGAGTGTCCATATGCGTCTTAAGATTTGAATAAGTCTTGAAACTGTAATGTAATATGAATTATGGATGAAAAAAATTAATTTATACTTGTACACACGCATACCGGTAACAGTTTCACAGAAAATATTAGGAAAACAATGATTGCCAGTTGATTGCTTAAATTTGCTTTGGCCATAAAATAACGCCAATTTCTAATGACCTAATCTTACACTAATAATAAAAAGAGGAAAGATTTGTATTTTTGTATGTTTGTAACGAATAAACTAAATAAATAATAGTTTAAAAAAACTAAAAACACGCTTTTTATAGAAAACCAAACTAAAAAATAGAAAATAAATTTTAATAAATTTAAATTAAGAAAAGTGTTAAAAATTTCAATAAACATAAATTAATAATAGTGTGAATAAAAAAAAACAATATTTTATTTTAAAAAAAGCGTGGGGTGCATGGTGTCAATAGTTATAAACATTTTATTGACAGATATGAGTAGAGTGATTATCATTTTGATAATATCTTAAAAAGCACCCCACGGTTTTTTTTTATTCACACTATTATTAATTTATATTTATTGAAATTATTAACACTTTTCTTAATAAAAATTTATAAAAAATTATTTTCTATTTTTTAGTTTGGTTTTCTATAAAAAGCGTGTTTTTAGTTTTTTTTAACTATTATTTATTTTTTACTTTTTAGTTTGAAAAATGGAATAATTTTATCAAATTAGTGTATTGTCATCGGTCCTCGATAAATCTACAAAGTTTGAACGAAATCTGGCCGTTTAAAGTGGGTCAAAATCGCGCCCAAAGAAGTCGGTTACAAACAAACATACAAACATAAAGATGAAGCTAATAAAAAGCGTGTAAAAAGTACTAGACCGATTTCAAAAATGCTTTCACCATTAGAATGCTACATTATCCCTGAGTAACATAGGCTATCTTTACCAAATTTATTGAAAAAATTAGGGATCCTTGAGAAAATTCACGCGGACGAACTTGCAGGCAAATTGCTAGTGTTTGAATACACGGACCGATACGGACAGTTTTATGATAGTATTTTGACTAAGCAACCCGTTACCTGGATTACATACGAACATGTCACGTAAATATGAACTAACGGTTTGGAACACTTTCTGCAAACGAAGGGCTTGTCGTCACTGTGTATGGCGCGATGCTGTCGCAGCTCCCCGTTGGTTCCGCACGCGTACCCGCACAGGTCGCACACGTAGCCTTTGATCTTGTCGTGAACCACGCGCTTGTGGGACGCTGCTGACGAACGAGTCGTAAATCTGCAAAAGAAAAATTTAAGTTACAGTTTGTTTAATGCTTACTGTTTTAGTCTTATTACATTCTAGTAACATAATTTCATCTGCCCAAATGCGAGCAGCGCGCAAACCTTAGTTATTTATGGCCAAATACTCAAACGCTACTCAATTTTAAGATGCCGATGCCATTAGTCTCATACTAAAATTGAGTACTGTTTGAGTATTTAGCCGTATAATGTGCTCAAAATCATGAAACATCTCAACTTCATATTTTTAACGCGCAACAGATGAGGAAGTGTATAAATTAAATAAGCTATGGTAAAATAATATTTTTATCATGAACGACATTGTATAAGCTACAAGTTAAAGAGTTAGATTATGATACTTACTTCATATTACACATATCACACCGATATATTTTGCGCTCCTCTATCGGTATATGCGATCTTTCGTGAGATTTCAGTGCATCCTTGGAAGTAAATATTTTATCGCATGAAGCACAACAGAACTTTCTCTCTGATTTTGGTATATGTCTCATTTTATGTTTATTTAAGGCTGATAGGGTTTTCGTTATTCTGGGACACTTGTCACATCTATAAATAGATTTAATATTACAAAATTAAATAAGCCATTTATATGCATAGATATACTGAAACTATTCTTAGAGCAGGTCCAATTAATCAAGACAGGCACAAGCAGTTACAGGCCAAAGTTTGCAACAGTTATAAAAATATTTTAGTTTTAGAGAGTGAAATCTAGCCAATAAGATACTTACGACAACACATTGGGATTCCTGTGGTCTTGAACATGCTTGTACATGACTGACTTGGATTTAAGAGTGATACCGCAGATACAAGACACCACTGGTGATACTTTGTGAGCATACTCAGAATGTGCCTTCAGTCTGTACCAACTTGAGCACTCCTTGTCACAGTGCGGACATATAAACCTTAAAAAATAAATAGTGTTTTATAAAGTATTACTAAAAACATAATTAAAGGGTCCTCTGCAGCCACAATAATTTATTTATTTTATCTTTATTAAAATGGTCAAGATCACTTACAATAATTAAAGACAAAGATTAATATTGAAGAGAAAAAGAAAACATACAAAAACAAAATATCATAACAAAGTTTAGGTATCACTTTCATTCCTCTCACAGTATTTCTGACATACCAATAAACTCATCATCCATCTATCTGCAAACACATTGATTGTTGGATTAGAATCCAACAGATCATGTAGCACAGCCAGAGTGTGAGGTACTGGGGACTTAGGGCATACAATAGTGCGACAAGGTGAGACAGCAAATAGTCTGTTCTATCTAGTACGCCGCGGCAGTAATTGTTTCGGGCAGAAATGTGAGCCAGCGCAGTATGCAGAACAGGCGCGTCAATAGTGCCACGTAACGCTTTACAGGCTGTTGTGAGCTGATCTCGTGCCTGCGTACTTCTAGAGAGCTATATCCAAGGCAACCCAGCAGAAATCTCATTGGATATAGGTAGGGATAACAGGCATTTAGGTTTATATAAAAACCTAAGGAATGCTTTTGCACCTATTTTTTAAGTAACTGTAGTAGAAAAAGTCAAAATTCGCGAGAGAACAATTAATTATAAACAATACCTTATGAAATCCTTAACATTTAAACTTTCATATTTAAAACTTTGTTTTTCTTCATCATCAGATTCCTCTGAATTCTTCCTTAATTTTCTACTTTCTATTTTATGGTCTGATACATGTTTGTAAAGAACACTTTTAGATCTTACTGCAAAGCCACATAGGCAGAAAACATATGGCTCACTCTTGTGTACTTTTGCATAATGCACTCGCAAGCCGCTCCATGTCTTCAGTTTTTCACCACAGAAATCACACTGCAAACTAAAATTAAAAAAAAATATTTATTTTCATTAAATTAAGTATTCATTACCAAATAAAATTACACAGTTTATTCATTCTGTACTTACTTTACAAAATCCTTTACTTTTAAATTTGGCTTTTTGAGAATTTGGTTAAACTTTTCTACCTCCTGTTCTGTTATCTCCTTTCTTCTGATGCGTTTACGTTTGGGCTTCAATGCTGCTATAGCAATGTCATCAGGATACTCGTCATCCTCAACATCATCATCATCACCATTGTGAATATCAACATCATCATGATCACTATGACTCTCCGGGAAAACATTAATCACTGATAAAGCTGCCTCATTATTCAATGCACCTGTAAACAGAACATGTTCTGTACTACATATGGTATGTGTTTTGTAATTATTCAGTGTTAATTTAAATATTTTTATATTTAACTGTAACCACAAAATGTCTTGTTCAAATTGATTAGAATGGACCAGGCAAATATTTTATAAAAAGATAGGATTGTAAAGTAAGTTATTGTATCCAGAAAAGAGTATATTTTATAATGCAACTTACAAACTATATCATCTGCAGTTACTTCATCTTTAACCTGTAATTAATTTAATTATTTTAACCATACAGTATAAAACCAGTAAGACCAAAACCTATACTTAAAAATAACCCATAATCTATAAATGTATGTGTAAATGCTGCATGTACAAATAGCTATTATTCAAAAGGATTGTACCTACTGTTATAATTTTACTAGCTGACCCGGCAAATGCTGTTGTGCCATATAAATGAAATACATAGATATATAAAAAATGGCCTACAATGTATTCTCAGATCTACCAAATATACACATTTTTTTTATAAAAGTTTGATAACAAACACTATCACACAAGATTTAACATTTTGGCTTAAGTCATTTTCATATATTTTATACTAGCTTTTGCCCGCGACTTCGTCCTTGTGAACGTCAGTTATTACAGATGCAGACAATCACAGATTAAAAAGTAGCCCATGTCTTTTACCAGGGTCTAAGCAATTTTGATACCAAATTTCATCAAAATGAGTTCAGCTGTTTCATCATGAAAGCATAATAGACAGAGTTACTTTTGCATTTATAATATTAATAAAGTATGGATTATACTTATTTCTATGAGAATGACTATACCTCTGATTTAATTGGGAGACCAAAATCTACAGCTCCCTGCGTATGTTCAGTTTTAATATCAAGAGAATCATAATTATCATCGTACATCTTTTTGAGTGCATCTTGGACTTTATAACATTCCAAAACAAAGAGGTGGAATGACACCATTTTTTCTTCACAATTCAAGCAAATCCTCGTCGGTAAAGTATCGTTTTCAAAGATCTAAAATATCAAGAAAATATTATTAAGGTATTCAGAGTAAGAACCTGCATGTGCATAGTGCATGCAGGTGACATAAAATTAAGTCGGATCGAAAAATTCATGTCCGTTTTTTTTTGTAATAAGAAATCATTACAAAAAAAAAGGTTGACAACATATACATCGATGGTTGACACAATTGAAACAAAACATAATCACGATGTTAAACGCAGGGATTAACATTTTTATCGAACTATCAAAGATACTTCACAGTCAATGTGTACAATGTTTTGTCTGCTTGGTTGAGTTCATAGCTTTGTCACAAGTTCATAGATATTTAAATTAATACTTACGATAATTTGTATGAATTCTTGTAGAAGCTTTAAAACATTTCTGTTACTTTCATCCAATAAATCTTTTGAAAATTCGTCTTTTTTTGCACATAATCTACACAAGTCTTTCATGCTCATAGCCATTATGGCAAATAATGAGCAATGAGCATATATTTAATAAAACTGTTTAAATAATAACCATATGACCACTTGTTTAAAATCACTAAAATATAATCAAATAAACAAAAATTATGTTTTTATTTTATAACCATCAATCATCATAGCAACTTATCATCGACAATAGAAACCTATTTGTTTTATTTTTTTAATTATCTGTCTTCTGTCTGTAGGTCTGTCTAGTAAAGAGCTTACCACACGCACAAGCTTCACCACAGTTTCGCCTGCGTAGGCCGGACACGGAACACGGAGCGTGTGGTTGGTACAAAGAGTATAATGGTTGGTATAATAGGGTATTACACCCATTTTTGAAAAGTGTCTCAATGAAATTCTGTAGTGCTAATATGCCACCAAACAAAACACAAAAATTTTATTCAAGCGATATGTGCCATAAAAATGCATCTAAATTTTAAATTTTCAAATTTCGCGCGTAATTTGACGAAAACGCCTCTTACTGGACGCCATATTGCACAACGTAAATGACGTCAGTTCGTTTTGTATCAAATGCGCTCATATTAAATATGATAATTGTATATAATCTAAAAATAATTAAAAGCATATTTTGTAATAAGTGTATTAATGAAAAAAATACGTTGGCTACAAAAATAATAAAAGTACAAAGCCTATATTACGCCAATCGGTTGACTGACAGTTGGCAATTTTTTGTTTACACAGCCGTACGACGTAATAACATGGCCGCTACTATTTCAAGGTGTTTTATAACAGATTAAAAATAATGAAAACTTTGAATTGAATTTAAAAATTGGTTTTGTGATTTTATGAACTAAAACTTACATTTTCCGACTGCTTTATGCCTAAACTGTCTCAATAACATATTTATAGATTTTTTCTCGTATAGAGTAAAATACCCTATTCGCTCCGTGTTCCGTGTATAAATCAAGAAGCTTAAAGGTAAAGATGGAGCCAACACTTCGAACAAAAAGTTGAGTCAAATACCTACGTATCTCCATCTCACTCTCTGTGGGCCACCCCTCTCTTTTTAGTGTGGCCTGTAGTATTGCTACCTTCTTATTTAAATCTCCTACTAAATTCTTCGAAATAGTCTTCACACTAACCAAATCAGAAGTCAAATAATGTTATTACGGATCAGTAGTTGTACTATGATTAGTTAAGTTATAAAACATAAAATTTTAGGTCACACTCACGCTTCACGCATGCTAAACTGGGTTGACGATCAGTGAATTACAATACCATTTCCGAAGTAATCGGTAATGTGGCAACATTGACACTATGTGCCAACCATGAAGATATAGGTATAAATGGAGCCAACACTTAGAACAAAAGTTTGGAACCAACTGTGGGCTGATGCTCTCTTTCTGAATGCATACATAAGAACGAGACAGTCATATGTGTTTTCTTTATCTTATGTATGCATTCAGAAAGAGAGCGTCTGCCCACAGTTGGCTTCACTTAGGTATTTAGAGTCTTGCCTCCACTTTTATCTATAAGCTTCTTGGTGCCAACATAAAAATGGTCAATATGGCGGTTGTTTACTTTACAGTTCACACTGTTCACAGTTTCGTCTGGTATTTTTCGAGGTAATCATCGTTCTGTAGAAATCTTCGATTTCCACTGTCGGGACTTGAACCCGATTTATATGTGTGCTTGTGAGGTAGCGTGAAGTGAAGCAAAAGGCGGAAGAATGAATAAATGAAGACAGGAAGATGAAATGAAGAATATTATTTGTGACAGATAGCAACTTGTATATTATAATTACAATTTAAATACAAAATGAAACAAAGCAATAATATAAGCGCGACGTGAGTAAATCAACAGCTCGTCATCGGACGACTGGCGCTAGTAGCTCGGTTTCTCCGCACACCGTCTCCAGTACAAAATGTCACGCACCTGATTGGTGCACAGAGATCGCGCGAGGATCGTATGATTTTTGTGTATGCCCCAAGGTGCATAATAATAATAATAATATCTTTATTTAAAAAGTAACAAAGACTCAACTGTGTTAGTAACAATCCTCCTTACCCCCTATGTTAGTATTCTTATTCTAACCTACCATGAATATATGCGAATCACTGCCACACGCGTAACACCGAGGTTGAAAGCTTGCAGCAGCGACTCACATACAAACAATCTAGCCTACTCGCTACACAGCGCAGAATAATGTTGGGGCTGGCCCGCACCCGTCGCACCAGGGAAGCGCATCGTTTTCTCATCGTTGCATAAAAACAATCGACTCGAGCTTCAGCAAACATCCCTGACGCACTACAGAAGCGGGGCAACCCCATCAATATCCTAAACGCATTATTAAATTGAACTCGAAGGACGCCGTACGATTTCTGCGTATAATCAGCCCACAGACTGCACGTGTAAAATGAAGTGCAGTATGCACGAAATAAAGTTGTTTTCACATCCGGTGAGCAACGTGCAAATCTACGAGCTATCATATTTGCTCTAACCGACAGCGCCCTTCGCTCTCGTTCAATATCGTCATCGTCTTTCATGCCGGCGGACAAGACATGTCCAAGGTATTTAAACTTGAATACACGTGTGAGCGGCGTTCCATTCAAATGGACTGGTGGTATAGTTTCTGGACACCGTCCGCCGCCGGCACCAAAGACCATGACCTCACTCTTACAAGCATTGTAGGCCAAACCATGAAGCTTAACATAGCCTTCACATATGGCCACCAACCTCCTAAGGCCACAAACCGAGGCACTCAGCAGAGCCATATCGTCGGCGTAACTATAGTTATTTGTTATACAAGAGTGCAAAGTTGCTTTTTAACCGCGTGTTCAATTTTGATGACCGAGCAAGCGAAGGAATCTAAAATTGAATCACGAGCGCAGCGAGTGATTCAAAATTAGAATCCTGAGCGTTAGCGAGGGAATCAAAAGAGCACGAGGTGAAAAATCTTTGCACTCGAGTGCAACACGTAACTTTTCATTCCACCTCAGCGAGGAAATGACTAAATGCAAAAAAAAAACGTTTACAAAGTCTGAGTTTTTAACAAATTAAAAAAAAGTTGTATGATATATTCGGCACCATAGAGGTAGCAGTAAATAGGTTTAATGTTTTTTTTTAATTCACAAACTTAGTGCACACGATGTTCTAAATTCAATTTACTTTATCCTCTAGAGAATAAAAACGGCTTTTCCACTCAGATATTGAAGATAAATTTACTTTATCCTCTAGAGAATAAAAACGGCTTTTCCACTCAGATATTGAAGATTAAAAATACTCTTTCCGAGATGGTGGGATGAAAATATTATTTACACACACCCCATCAATGTAACAGCCGGCTCGCTCTCTGCTGAGTGTCTCAATCAGCTCATTGATGTATAGATTGAAGAGCGTGGGTGAGGTCAGCCCGCCCTGCCTTACACCGCACTCCAATCTGACCTCTCATTGATCTGACCTCTATACCAGCACTTCAAACTGCTTATTAATTCTGAAGGAACTCCAACTTTCTCAAGCTTACTCCAAAGAATACTGTAAGAGACCAGATCAAATGCTCTGGATAAATCGAGGAAGCACGCGTATATAGGAGTTTTCCGGTCTGTGTAGTACCTGACAGCCCACTTTAGACACAGGATGGCACTCTCAGTGGACAGCCCAGCTCGGAATCCGAACTGGTTGTCGTGCAGTTTAACATGACTATTAAGTTGTCTATTAAGTAGGCTATCAAGCACTTTCGCTATCACCGTAGCCAGGGAAATAGGCCTATAGTTTTTTATATCCGCAATATCGCCTGTTTTATTTTTAACTATAGGCACTACAATCGTTCTAGTCATCTGACTGGGTAAATATTCATGACACACACACAAATTAAAGAACATTGCTAACACTCTAGGTAGATGAGGACCCGCATACTTGAGGTGCTCGATACTCAGACCATCATGACCTGGAGACTTTCCTCCAGACATAGTAGTGATGACACCCTTGATCTCCTTGGCTGTAAATCTAGTTTGGAGATCATTATGCTCTGGAGCATCAGGCACCGACAAGTTGGGGCCCAGTGGTGATTTTATCTTAAACTGTTCCTTAAAGAGATTAGCAATGTCTATAGGATCGTTTACTCCGCCAACCGATACAGGGAGACCCGGCCTACTACTCATCCTGTTCGTGTGCCGCCAAAACGAGCGATAATCTTTGTTTGAATGATGTGAGGCCAAAATATCCAGTTTTATCTGCTCCTGGTGTGTTTGACACCACTTCAGACGAGATTTAAATATCCTTCTGGCGTCACACATATCAGAAAACACAGGACCTGCAGACGGTTTACCACATTCCAGCCACACACTGAACTTTAGCCTAGCGTCCCTGTACGCATCACTAACATGCTTGTTCCAGCCTGCCACAACCTTCTTTTTCCTATATCTGCTGCTCCCTCGACCCACCACAGCTGATTCCGATAAAGCTCGCACAATACTATTATACATATTGTCTATAGTATTGTGATGACAATGCCGTTTACAAATTTTATCGCAACAGTTTCTGAACTCTTCGGGGAAGTCAATACACCTAAGTCTCTCATGACATGCCATGGTTTAAGATTGTATTTGTTCAGAACTTCTTTTCCCCCATACAGCATTATTCTCTATATAATTAAAATTACACTGCTTAAGATAAATATTATCAAATATACATTCGATAACGAGTGGATAATGATCCGACCACAATACGTCATAAATCACCCTCGCATTAACTACAGAGTCACGAGCTGCTTTAGTGACCACACAATGGTCCAGCCACCTGCGTGTACCATGTGCGTCGCTGATAAGAGTATATGTGTCCGAGCTTATTCCTAATAATTCAGTATCAACGCAATTATTACTGACAGAAAACTATTAATTCCGTGAAAAATCGACCTGTTGGGTGTGCATTAAAGTCTCCCAAAATATAACAGTTTTCTATATTAGAGTTCTCTATAATAGCACTCACCGAACTCAGGCAATCCGTGTATTCCACTAAGTTACATGCCTCATCCGTGGGCATATACGTGTTGAACACTAACATTGACCTCTCGTTAATCACTATTTCGACAGCGCACACTCGCGAGTTATTACACGGAACCACTGCCACCGTATTAAACACACTTTTCCTCCACAGTATCGCCACGCCTCCGAAAGGACGACCTCGTAGAATCGTAGAATAAGCGGAGCGATTCCGCTCGAGATTGTAAGGCGGCGGTCCAAGCAGAATTATATCGCGCCACAGTTCTAATTAAAGAAATGTTGCAAAAATGAGTAGTGCGTGGTTGTGGTAATACGTGGTGTCCAGGAGGTGATATAAAATTTCACCCGTAAGTGTTAAAATCGTGATTTCTGACATTGAATCATTGTAATCATATTTCGTTGTTTTTTCACTTAATTTCTTCTTAAAACGTTTTACCAGTGTTTTTAACATATTAGTAAATGATAACTATATCAAGATCAAATACTTTTACTGAATTTCATTGATTTTGTGCAATCTATTTGATTTTATTTAAAAGAAGTCGTATTGAAGTAGTGTGACCATATTGAGAATATATTTAGGACTTTGCGTGAGAACTTAACTAATTATACTAATACTAAGAAACGTGTATATTTATATGTATTTAATGTCTGATGTACACATACACTTAGGGCAGTCAATTTTTATTTAATTTTGGTTGCTCATTATTCGGGTATTTTAATAACATTATTTTTTTTTTAGGTTTCCTAAAAATAGTACACAAAGAAAATTGTGGTTATTCATTGAGCCGTTGAAAATGAAGTTCTATAAAAGTGCAAGGATTTGCAATTTGCATTTCAAGAATCAGATATGATTCAAGAACAAGGTGCTCAAAACAAACAGCAGTTCCTACTATAATAAAACAGTAGGAAAGGTAAAAAGATAACTGTAATTAAAACTGTGTTACATTATTATCATGTATTTAGAAATATAATGTTTCAAATATATAGCAAAAAGCAACATTTTTTAAATTTATTATAATTTTCAGACAACAAGTTCACTACATGAAGAATCTATGGCGCAAATAGCTGCTCTGTCTGCTTACGGAAATGGGAGTGAAACATGCTGGCTGCAATGTAGTTAAAAACAGTGTCGAAATATTCTTGAAAATATAAGCAATCTTAACAAGTTACCTGGTGTCCCTTTCCGTTAATAAATATTAAATACATACCTTTTATGTCTATTTATTATGTATTACATAATAATGTTATTTAGTAAAGTTTCAATTACATACTATATATTTTAACTAGTGAGTCATGTGCTCTGTTTAAGAGACATACAGAAAATATCTCGGTGATTTACGTGGTAAGAGACAGAAACTCCATAGAGTAAAGATATTTAGTCATGTATGCTAGAAAAGTTACAATAAATGATTTTAATTTGGGTGGTATTTTTATTTCCTTTTTGAGGTTCTTACATATAAGCGTTCATATTAGGGCCGGCGCTGTCTGACGTCGCGGCACGGCAAAGGATTTTATATTTGATCAAGTTATTTTTATTCTTACTTCATCGAGTTTAGAATTCATATTACTTTATTTCTTAATGCAATGTATACGCATACATTACGTATCATGATGTAAACAAACTTAGACGAGATATTTGTTTATTTCAGGCCTTAATGGTGAACAGAATGTAGATATTTACTGAACATTTACTCAAGATCACCACCTAATCACTCATTCTAACACACACACGATCTCCCATTCAATTCTATTTATGTTTAATTTACTTACATTACACATACACATACATTCTGAACATTTACTCATCCTCATACACTCACATTACTCCCTCTATTTCCTGTTACTATTTATTTAATGGTTTTGTTCTAATTGTTTAATTATTATTATTATTATTTTTATTTTTTTTATTGTATAAAGTTCTTATTTGCGACAGTTAAACTGCACTACCGCCCCTGCTATCTCTCGCGGGAATCAGTATACCTTTGTGCGTCAACTTTTGTTGGAACCCTGGTAGTCATAACACAAGTTAAATCTTACTTTGAGTACCAGAGTTCAAAATACGCTAGTTTAATATTTTCTTTTATATTCTCTCTTAGAACTTACTGTTGTTATTGTTCACCTAATGCATAATAGTGTAAGTTTTATACAAAAATAAATCTTGTATTATTAAGCAGAGACGATGCACAGCATCTGTGAGAGGGCGCTGTATACTTCCCGTTTATTGCTAGCTTGTTGACGTCATATCCACGACCAATCAGCGCAGAGTTCCGGTAGTCACGTGGTCCCAGAGAGGGGGTCGCTAATGGCGACCGGTCTTGCCTCATAGAAGTCTCTCACCAGGAGCCCTTGAATGGATGCTATGCATCGTCTCTGCTTAATAATACAAGTTTTATTTTTGTGTAAAACTTGCACTATTATTTGCCATGTGACGATGCACAGCATCTGTGAGAGACGTGTTTATAACTCCTGGTGACCACGACGACGCTATGTGAGAAATTATAATATTAACTGAAAGATAAAACCACAAATCAGTATATAGATCTGTATTATCAGTCAGTGTGTCAGTGATCAACAATAATTTGGCAAATTATTATACTTATAAGAAATTACTACCAAGAAGAGGTCAATGTGTTCATACAGGTTCAAAATTATTCGAAAGATTTACCCATATTTGGTAAAGTGTCAACTTTAACTATAATCAGTTTTTGATAACATTTAGCGAAAGCATTTGGTCTTCGCCAATTACCACGAGGCAAAATATGTTCTATCGAAAGATTTTCTTACCAATATCAAATCTAAGAGCCTGCTTACGCTCCTAGGAGATGCGGAAATACCTGCATCTTTCAATAAAGTTCTTACCAAATTACTCATAACAGTCCGTAATGCACTTTGCGTGGGATCTCGAATTGACACAGTGAATGCTTACATTCAGCTATCGTACGTATGTCTCTGTCTTTTACCAATTTAGTGGACGTATATTTTCGTTATTAAGTTAAGATAACTTCAACTTCCATCCTGATTTCCTATACGCTTTCGGTGTCTGTTTTTGACCCAAATACTGGATACATCATGATGTGGTCACCCGATAGATGGTGGATGGACAATTCAATTAGACCCTAAAAACAGTAAGATTATGGACGCGTCCACCTTATGCCAGCAACAAAAGAGGCCAATCGACACGATTTTCTGAAAAATTTAATTTTATTAGGAGGGTTCGTGTGCATCCGCAGCAATTAGTTCATTTGAGTCCCAAATTGAGATATTAGGGGCTTCTCTGCTCCACGGGATTGAAACTAAAGAGATAATTTTAAGAATATGTTGTACATTTTCGCCTTCAGACGGTCGTTCAAATGTTAGTAGTACAACCCTATGTGACAATATGTGGTAGGGTAAGCTAATCTTTCCTCAATGAATACGAGTATTAAAAATATAGACAACTAATATTATAAGGACAAGTAAGTATGAAGTAATATTATAAGGACAGTTGAGTCACCATTCCAGTCCCACCAGTGTACCAGGTGTACCAGTCTGTTAGTTAATTTGACAACATTTGACCCGTCGACATCATGCCGATCTAAATTTACAGCATGGACTCTGGCCAACTAGATCTACAACAAGGTTGTTGATCCTCAAAGGTCTGCCGAGTGCTCGACATCGATGATGCAGTCTCTCGCCCACCCCGGCCAGAATTCTAATGTTGAAGAACTTTAGGAATTAGGCTCAGAGGCGGAAACACCTTCGCCAGCTGAAATAGCCATATACGACTGACGGCTGTGCAAAAATGGGTAGACCGTGTCTAAAAAATGTTTGGTAACAATATTCTAACAACCCTGGTATCCCTGTTGGCAAAGTAAACTTGATAAGTCATATAAAGTAAAGCCACCGATCGTGTCCCGTCTTCTAAAGTAGACTACTCGTTACGTTGTCCTCGTATTCATGTTGAACCGACGGGATTCAACATAAATGATTTAACGTACATTTGCAAAATTTAAAAAGAGTGTTTCTGTAGTTTCCCCCGCTCGCTCTTCTCCATAAAAGCCTACTATTTGAACGAGAAACACATAACCATATAAAGCCAAGCCGGGAAAAGCCATAACTTTTACGATTGACCGACTTCTTTGACAGCTCGAAAGTATTGTCAACTCGATTCAAGACTATTTTTTATTCACTATATACAAAATCATAAAAATCAAAATAATAAAATTATTTACAATTCTAGGAAAAAGGCAGGGAGCTCAAAGGGCATCAAAAAACTCGTCCACGTCGCTGTCAACGGGACAAGTGTATTCAAGACTGTGTATAGTTTGTTTGAAATAAACAGTTTTGAGTTTAAGTTTCGATTTTGAGTTTAGAACATTAGAACGTATGAGACCACTGTGATTGTTGGATTGCATGCTGTAATGGCGACCACGTGCCCGTGGTCGGAAATGCTCCACACGTGTGTTGGCAACTCAACTCAAACCTGTAAATGGCTTATTTGAAATTAATGGTTTCGATTCTGAATTTTGAGTTTAGCAAGTACGAAACAACTGTGATTGTTAGATTGCACGCTCACATGGCGACCCAGTACCAACGCCGCTGGTCAGGTTGTCACTTGGAATCGCAGTTTCATTAGTCGTCTCCCGCAATTATATTTCATAAATACAACTGGCAGATGTCTGCCAAATAACCTCCAATCCGCCGCTCTTATACATTCATCAGTTCGGCTACACCAATTCTACCTACAGAGGCTGTCCCTGACCGTATTCGAGACAGTGGCAAACGGTTCGGGCTCCGAAAACCCTTCTCGAAATGATTACGAGAATGCGTCTGCTATTTATCTCCAAATACCCGTTATGCATCCATCAGTACGAGCCCTACACCGATTCAAAGCCTCATTCATCAGAATTGTCGAACATCGAGCACCTGAATTGTCACATTGGGAAACTATTCAAGCTGTTTCCCACTTATAGATACCCGATTTTTTACAAAAGGACTGGGTGGTGAATGGTGAAGCTGGATCTATCTTCAGTGTTTTGAAGAACCACCGTCGATTACTCAGACTAAAAGTTTCAGATGACGTACCTGCCATTCGGCCTGTCATGGGCACCCAAATATTACACAGCTTTAACCAACTGGGTGGTCCAAAGGGACAGGGAGTTCCAAGTACCGACATGTAACATTAATCAATATACCCTACACCTCCCCCTTTTAAATATAACAATATCTACATTTACTCAAACTTAGATCTAGGTGTAGCTTTTATTAATGAGATAGTTGTTTATTAATAACAGTACCAGGAGACAAATCAATCTTGAAGAACTTCATATTCTGTCGTTAAGCTATGAAAAAGAAACAAAGTAAAACTTAAATGATAATATTGTAATCATTAGATGTAAATACAATCAATACATTTTTGATATAAAACAGATGATGCATTATCGATAATGGCTCACACAATAAAAAAATTGTTTAGCGCCGTCAGTAGAATACCAAGTGGTGATTATCATAGCTACTTGGAATCTATTTAATTCTAAGTGATGACAATAAATAAAATAACCACAAAAAGTAGCCTACCTTTGTGCCGGTCACATTAAGTTACAAACTATTACTTCTATATAATCGTGATACAAACTTTTAAGTGTGACCCCATTACACACAGTAAACAAAGTAATTAAGGTTCCGGTGTTTATCCCGGACAAACATCGTGACGCGAGTTATTTTTTATTTTTTATTTTTAAACAATAATATTTAATCTAAACTACGTAGGTACATGAACTTAATTTTTACGTCTAACTTCTACTTAATATGATAATCATGCACCATACATACCTACCTAATAATCACTTTGCATATTTTCCTTGAAATAAGCATTGACGCCTCAGTCTATCACCTCGTATTTCAGAAATCGGAGCTGGGTCTGCTGTCAAATTTTTGGTACTGCCAGTCGAGTTAACGTCTATTTCTTTTGGATTCTGGTCGGTTTCGGCTATACCTGATGGTGAAATACTTTCTAATTGATTATCCTGACTCGACTCGCAACCGTCAGTCTCAATTACCGGCTTATCCGTACTACTAATTATGGAATGTCGCGAAAAACGTTTTCTAATAGGTAATAATTGATCCACATGACGCTTCCACTCATGTCCATCGGACACGCGTACTTTGTATGTGAGTGGATCAGTTCGTGAAAGCACGGTAGCCGCTGCCCATTTGTCAGCGCGGGCGCGATAGTCCCGGGCCAGCACCTGCTCGGTGCTCGCCGAGCTCCACGTGACGCTCGGCGCCGGGCCGCGCGCGCCCCGCTCGCTCTGCAGACGCTTCCACTGCGCGTTCAGTGGACGGTTTAATAATGTCTAAGCGACCGCGTAATGTCCTACCAAACATAGCTACCGCTGGTGCCACTCCGGTAGTAGCATGTTAAAAATACGTGATCTCATTTCATCACTAGCTAACCCCGACACAAATTGGTCGCGTAAATTTTCCTCCAGTGTAGTATTGAAATTACACGTACTGGCCAGATGTTTAAGTGTTTGCAGATATTCACTGAGAGATTCGCGCGTATTCTGACGTCTTTGTCTAAAAACATGGCGTTCTGCAATTTCGGACCGTTTTGGTTCAAGATGGTCGCCCACGATTTTTACTAATTCACAGATTTTTTTGCTTTCTGGATGATTAGGTGCACACAAATCACACATTAAATCATAAGTTGCTGCTCCCACTAACGTCACCAACGTTGCAACTTGTAACTCGGGTTTTATTTCGTTTAAGGTTATGAATTGTTCCACGCGCCTAATATACGCTAACCACTTTTTGCTTGTAAGGTCAAATTCTTCGATTTTTCCGATAGGCATATTGAAGTCTTGCACTTAAACGATTTAAACTACTATTTAAAATGATTATCCTCGTCGCCAGTTGTATTTATGAAATATAATTGCGGGAGACGACTAATGAAACTGCGATTCCAAGTGACAACTGGTTTATTTCCAAGTACCGACATGTAACATTAATCAATATACCCTACACTGCCTAGCCTTTTCCAACTATGTTGGGGCCGCTTTACAGTCTAACCGGATGCAGCTGAGTACCAGTGTTTTACGTGGAGCAGCTGCCGGTCTGACCCTCCATAACCCGGTTACCGACTAGGTACCCCTTGGTAAGACTAATGATATAGGAGCCAGAGCTCCTGATTATCCATAACGACTGCAAGATCTACAAACGACAGCTGGGACCAACGGTTTTACGTGCTTTCCGAGGCACAGAGCGGTCTCGGTATAAAATGGATGGTCACCCATCCATGGACCGACCGCGGCAAGCGTAGCTTAACCGTGACCGATCGATCCGTACGGCTTCTACTTAGCCACGAGCCCCAGCTCTTGGAGGTTAATGACAGACGCATTCCCGTGTTCAATCATTCAAGAAGGGCCTCCGGAGCCCAAAGCGTCTGCCACTGTTTCCGATACGCTCAGAGACAGCCTCCGTATACTTATTTTAATTCTGCTCATTACCAAACCAAGGGAATATCCATGTTTCTACACGTGCCATACTTTGAATGCAGGTTACAGTGCAGTTGCAGTTGCTTCTCATCAAATAATTAGAACTCGCAGGGATCTTACGCAGACCGTCCCGAAAGTTTCTAATTCGCCTAGGATACGCTCCCGGCGATTTGCAATGTATTTAGCAAGTTTTCCGCAAATTAGCAGCATAAGTTTCCAGCAAATTTTATGGAATTTTGACGAGGGTAGAAAGATTATTCCGACCTTTTATCGAAAATGCTAAAGGCAAAGAGTAAAGCATGATTTTCTTGAAATAAACGATTAATAATATGAGGGGACATTTTACAACTCAAAGGGATCTTACGCAGACCGTCCCGAAAGTTGCCAAAAAGTATTTCGCCTAGGATATGCTCCCGGTTATTTTCAATGTATTCAGCATGTTTTTCACAAACTGGCTACATAATTTCCTATTACTATTACTTGTACCCACGTAAAAATGACATGACATCAGTCATGTAATTTTTGCGTGGGTGTTTGCGAGATTTTATCAACAATGCCAAAAACAGAAAGTGAAGCATGATTTTCATCCAATAGGCAATTAGAATTTGCAGGAATCTTACGCAACCGTCCCGAAAGTTCGTTAAAGAAAATTTTCGCACTGTCTCCGATACGCTCGGAGACAGCCTCCGTCTACAAACCGAGGGCATACCTACTCATGTTTCTATACCGAATGCAAGCATGCAGTTTGTTCTCATCAAAAATAATATAATATAATAATATGTGGGGACATTTTCACATACGGCCATCTGACCCCAAACTAGGGAGACCCTGTACTATGGGTGTCAGACAGCTGATATACATACACAAATACATTTTTTTTTTGTAAATACATACGTATATAGATAAACAACACCCAGACACAAGGCAAACACAAATGCTCACCACACAAATGTTTACCCTGTGCGGGAATCGAAGCCGCAACACGCTGCGCAGCAGTCGATCGCTCAGCCACTGCGCCAACCGTGTCGCCAAATAATTAGAACTTGCAGGGATCTTACGCAGACCGTCCCGAAAGTTTCTAATTCGCCTAGGATACGCTCTCGACGATTTGCAATGTAAGTATTTAGCACCTTGTCCGTAAACTATCTGCATGATTTTCAAGTAAACTTCATGAAACTTTGTCGAGGGTAGAAATGATTCCGAAACTTTATCAACAATGCGAAAGACCGAAAGTGAAGCATGATTTTCATCAAATAAAAAATTGGTTGTCTGTAAAGTCGGTTTACTGACGATAGTTGAACGTGACAACGCGAAAGAATCATTACCTTTATCGCTGTAATTATCGTTGCTATAAACAATTGACACCACATTCACTTTTCACTGCACTTGATACTCGATCAAAACATGTAAATGTACTATAGTATAGCAGCTGTCCACGCAGACGCATCGCTCACTCAAGTAGGAGAAAGACGGATGTCGAACGCTGCCGAACGCAAAGGCCGATTGTGCTTCTTTGTCGCTCATTCCGCGCTCTCGCTTGCACTTCAAGCCTTACATGGAACGCCTCAGAGCGAGGTAACGCCGTAACGACGCATGAGTCATGTTTTTTCGTGCGTGCAGCTGGCTCTATCGAATTATAAGACGTTGTCACGTCAAAATTTGAACTCACAGGAGTCCTACGCAGACCGTCCCGAAAGATTCTAAAAAGTATTTCGACTAGGATACACTCCCGGTGATTTTCAAAGTGTTCAGCACCTTTTTCGCAAAGTAGCTGCATGATTTTCTAGCAAATTTTATTAAATTTTAATGAGGGTAGAAATGATTCCGAGATTTTATTGAAAGGTATCGAGGAGCTAGGTCCAGGAATTGGTTCAGGCATAGGTGAATTATGTAGAACCGGTATCGAACTGGGTACACACACGTTTTCATCACCACGGGACCACGTGACTACCGGAACTCTGCGCTGATTGGTCGTGGATATGTCGTCAACAAGCTGTGCTTGGCTAACAATAAACGGGAAGTATACAGCGCCCTCTCACAGATGCTGTGCATCGTCACATGCCAAATAATAAAGAATTTTTTTATTATTATTATTTATAAATTATTAATACTTATAGCGATGTCCTGGGACAAATAAAATAAAGGTTACCCTACTTAGAAAGAGAGGGTTGGCCCACAGAGAGCGAGATAGTGATAGATAGGTATGGCTTCAAGTAGGTATTCATAGTGTTGACTACATTTTAATCTACAGGTTCATGGTATAAACCGGCCTGCGCAGGCAAAACTGTGGTAAAGCTTGTGCGTGTGGTAAGCGCTTAAAGGCTAGCAAAGGCTATATAATGAAACAGCCAGAACTCAAAATCTATACAGAAGAGAGGTCAATGGTTATGTTTCTGAAGGGATCTTAAACGATCCGTCATCTTAAGATTCTATCCAACTGGTCCCTTCACTGTCCTGTCCTCCGGCCTCCCCCAGGAACGTGAAGGACAATAAGACCCAAGAACTCCGTATCCGTACCCCACAGTGGCCCCCCTTAGCGTGTAGTCGCTTTTATTTAATTAGTTTATATTTTTGTAACTTGGCTGGAAGTCTTAAATTTTCTTTAAGACACCATAGAAAAGTCCGGTTAAGCAACCGATAACCGCCAAGGTTGATCTGTGAGATGGCATAGCATACAGAAAAAAATAGATCTTTCTTTCATCAGTTTAATCCGGTCGAAAATAAACTAAGGTCTCCACTGAAAAGGTAAAACTATCGAAAAAAATTACTGTGGTACGAGCTTAGCTTTGCCTGTGGCTGCTGTCATATGTCTATGACTCGCCTCGCTGTCGCTGTGCTTTGTCTCAATAGTGCTAGATGTCATGTGTGAATGTCAAAACTTCAAAAGTCAATGCTATAGCTAATTCTATGATTTCTATGGACGTTTTTTATTTGTTCATGGTTTATTCCGTGTTTAATAATAAGCAATCTAATAATAATGCATATTTAAACAACTGATTGGAATAACGATTTTGATACGAATTTGTTTTATTATGTACGGAAATAGTTCTGAAGTCTTTCTAACTAGAAAAGATGAAGTAGCCCTTGGCTTTTACCATGGGAAAACAGTAAAAGACAGAAGATAACTATCAGTTATTACAATGGATGTGCATTCAGATTATGTTGAAACTGCTAAATCGATCCTGTCTTTTGACAATATAAATTACTATAGAGCCGAGGACAGTGGATACCATACATCATTTACCCCAGGTTCGGAACTATCGAGTGGATTCCTCGATCAGTCAGCGGTAGCAACAACAGGTTTCATTGATCAAATTCAAGTAGATTATGTTACGCCTGATGCTACGTATAGATACAGCCAGTTAAAACCACGCAATGACAATTATTGTAACGACACTCCACCGCCAAGGCGGGCTGCTAAGCGCCCTTACTCTAGCGTCGAGTCTACGAAACAGACTACAACAATCCCAACCCCTACAACATGGATTGCAGGTAAAATACAGAGCCTAGAAGTCAATGAAGATAAAGAGAATACCACCTTACCATCAGATAGCTCTCATAGCACTGGAAGGAATACAAGATACATTTACAGATTAAACATATGTGAGCAGAAATTTTCATATCCAATAACACCAGTAAAGAGAAACTGCAAATCAAGTCCCTGTAGGAAATCTGGCAGAAAGCTAGACTTTGTTATACACTCTCTGTCTTGTGACAAGCATGAGCTACAGCCATTACAGCAACAAGTATCACATACTAAGATAGGACTTACACAACCTATTCTAGCCAGACCTGACCAAAAAATAGATATTTTAGGATTGTTAAATGAGAAATGTGCCATACCACCTATTAAAAATATTTTTCGGTATTTAAGTAATGAAGATATTTGTAACTTTTGTTCTGTAAGCAGTACTTGGAATGACATTTGGAATTTACATAATAGCAATAAAAAGAAACAGGAGCTAAGAAAACATCTTAAGTCAGCTAAAGAAAACCAAGAAAATTGTACAAAAGAGAGAAGTACGAAAATCAAAACTATTAAGTTTTATGATGGATGCCTCAGAGAAATTAACAATGAAATCAATGACCATGCTGTGAGCAGTACTCCTATCAGTCCTCAGTATTCACCGAGAACAAATCGCTTTAGGAAGTTTATAAAGGTATTTATAACATTGATTTTATTTTTATCATCCATCTAATGGTACAGACAGCGTCATCAACTGCTTACCCCCTATCCGAAGAAATTTTAATGCGTGGGGGGTAAGCCGTTAATGACTGTCTGTACAGTCACAACACATCAATTACAGTAGTAGTAGTTGTAAGACGGGCTGGTGTCCACAACTCCATGTCCAAGTGCATATTTTGCGTATAAATCAATTACAGTAACAATTTGACTTCGACATAGCTTTTATTTGGTAGAAGTACAGTTGGTTTTTATCATTCCAGCATTGCTACTGAATTGCATTTGTCCTTACACATGTTAACTGAACCATGTAAATAGGCCCTTATGTCATTATCCAGGTACCAACCTTCTATTACGATGAAAAATTTCACCAAAAACAATTGTTATCATACCAAACAAGCTCAAGTTTTAAAAGAATTTACTTATTTTGTTAATGGGCTGGCAAGTATAGTCACCTTGCATTAAAGTGCTTAATGTTTATGTGATTATGAGATAATCTAGTAGATCATTCTTAAATAATAGATCATTCATATTTTTTCAGACAGGATCACTGGATTCACGGATGCAGCTGGTGTGTGTAAGGTGTTCACAACCTGCTAAAGTAACAGAAGAACCTACTGGAGAGGAATGGGTAGAGTGTACAAATGCTACTTGCTCATATCAATTCTGCAGATCTTGTAATTGCAGTAGGCATCCAGGTAAGAGTTGTAATCAATATGACCTGAATGCTCCAAGTCCCTCTAAAAGAAAGAAATGTGATTATGCTGTTGGAACAAGAAAAAGCAGAAAGAACTTGCGTAGACTTCTGTGATTAGTTTCCAACAATGCAGTTATATCCAGTGTTTATTATTTTTGTCAATTACATTCCATTATCTGAAAAATGTTACTGTTCTGAAGTAGCTAAATTAGAATTATTAATTTGTTTGCATAAGCATTGAAATAATATCATATTTTATGATATTTGAGATTAAGGGGATTAAACCCATGTCTGATTTTGTGCCATTTTTTAATCAATTAATAATGAATTTATAGTTCACCACAAAGTCAGTAGGAAGATTTTTTGGCAGTTTTAAATTAGGTTCAATCATTTTAAATTAAGGATTTCTACGGGTTTTCTTATTTTTAAATCCACAATTGATTTGTGGTTTCAAGAACTTATTCATTGCTATATGTAAAAGACATTAAGCAGGCAGTCATGTTTAAAAAACTAGGCCCAAAAGCAAAACAGACGGCAGACTATGAGTGGCACACTTTTGTAAATTCTTCATAAAGGTCAACATAGAATTATATTGTAACTAAAAGTCGGTCATCTGTTTTGAACTGTTTGTATTCAATTTTTTTCATATTGCTGGTCATGAACGGTAAACTCGTATATTTTTTAGGCAACCAATCGTTTTATTGGGTCTCTCCACCGTTGTTGCAATAAAATACGCTGTGACGAGGTAGGAGAATGGTCCATCAAATTGGCGACAGCTCGCTGGACCGCTTCTACCAAAATCCAAGTATTATGTACCTATATGTTAATATGTTACGCTCAAAGATCGAAAACGCTAATTGAGCGAAAAAACAGCTCACAACGCGTTGTGGTCACTGTAAAACAACCACATAGCGAAATTCGTGTCATTGCTGTTATGTTGTACGACCACAACGCATTGTGGCAATAAAGAAAAGCCATGACGCGTATGGAACCTTAATAGATTACGACGCACAGTGCTTTACGATATGGGTAGGTACTACTAGTATCGAAACGTTTTGTTAGATATCCTTAGGAAATATATAATAGCAACACAATGTTGGCGTACAAACTACAAACATCATTTAGCGGACGTCCCTGTCGAACTGGCATTAACTATAGTTCTCTGAAATAACTGTTTCTAATTAAGTATGCCAATTTTTTTACGCTCGATATCAATTGTTGCAGCTTTCCTTGAAATGGGCACCAAATCATGTAATGCTAAAATTCTTTTTTGTTTATTCATGTAGTCTGCACTTGAGACATTCAACAGACATATAATTGTGTGGGACCTTGCAACACAAGCTCTAAACGTCAAATCTGCTGTACAGCAAGTTTATTCACAATACAACTGCAAGACGTTCGCTTTGGTGGGGGTGCTCGCTGGACGCAAAATGAGCCCACCAAGTCCAGCAAACAATTATTAATAATTACTGACGTACAGCAAACTTATTCACGGTACTTTTGCATCGTGCATGACCTTGGCGGGACGTACAGCATGATGGATGGTGAATAAGGCGTTTTACATGACAGCCACGACACGAATTTCGCTATGTGGTATTGCCACAACTTTATGTCCTACATAAAGAAACATACAGTTATCGAATTATGTCCAGGTTAAGCTAATTTGATGCGCCTAATTTCTGTGATTGCCACAACGCGTCGTGAGCGTTTTCATATGAGCCATAACACGAATTTCGCGATGTGGATGTTTTTCAGTGACCACAACGCGTTGTGAGCTGTATTTTCGCTCAACAAGCGTTTTCGGCCTTGGAGCGTAACATATACACACTGACTTAATTTGTCTTATACCGAGAGGTTGCTGTTAATTTTTAGATCTTATAAATGTTGTGAGTATAAATATTTATGAATGTGTAAGAAACACACGGGTATGAAAGGATCGTAGTACGTGGCTTTCCATAGATTCTGCAATCCAGCCATATAAGTATATTCTTTCAAAATGTTATAGATTAAAAAAAAAATAATGGAGATCATACTAGAGACAACAAATTTTATGAAATTCCTCTAATTTTAATAATATTATCTACATAATTTAATTGTTAAGTAATATGTCTGAGTTTACATCTCATGGTTTTGGCCCAAAATTAATGACTATCCATAATCAACAGCTAAAACTAAGACTGCCTGTATTAAGTATTTTACAGATTTTACCCTCAAATTCAATGAATGAAATCTACTAATATTCGAATAGTAATTACTCAAAAGTAAGACTGTTTTTTATACATCACTACTATTAATTGAATACTTATCGTTTTTCTTAGCGTTTTTGAAAACGGCTTTTTATTAATATTATAGAAATACCTAATGGTTCTTAGTGTCTTTTTAACTTATGTGTTTTTAATTTGAATTATTCCAACCAACGAACAGACGTTAATAATAATGTAGAACACCTTGGTTGTAATTTAGAAAAGCAACGCTAATTTTAATCATTTAGGTATAGCTTTTACTTTTTATAATTTTTGAAGACATACTTTTGATTTTAATATTGTGTGTTATACGCCATACTCTGTACCTACCGAATAACCACAACCTGAAAAAAATACTCGAATCACTCAAGACCTAAATAAGTACCATCGCGGACACTGGCAGTGAACCACTTTTCAACCTTATGGCTTTAGTAATAAGGTTGAAAAGTGGTTCACCGCCAGTGTCCGTGATGGTACATATGACTATAAATGAGAAGGAAATGCCAGGCGCATAAGAAAGCGGCTCGCCTTGCTGTAACAAAGAGTTTAGTGATAAAAATCTATACATTTTAGAAACGAAACTCGCATGCTTAGTATAAATACTGTGGTAATACTCATCCGTAATTCAATGAAATATGTTAATCCAACATTGGATACTATAATTTTACTAGTGGGCCCGGTAGACGTTGTCCTGCTCTGAAAATAAAAAGAAAGTCCTAGAACCCGACTACAGCGCCACTTACCGGATCCAATTGTGAATCTAAATCTTTCTCAAATCAATTAATTGTAACACCCAAAAAATACATCAACATCGGTCCAGCCGTTTAGGAGGAGTTCAGTCACATACATACGCACAGAAGAAATATAAAGATAGCTACATATTGTTTAAGATCTTTGCCAAGTTGTCAAGATTCGGATATTAAATTTTTTGTGAGTTTCGCTTTCTTTATTTTGAACTTTCTAAGTATAGAGTGATTTGAGACATTTTAATTTGGGTATCTTTATGCTAGCACTTCACATGGCGTATTTGTGCAAATATTCGCCTTGTTTGGATAGTACAAAATCGACCTTTATTGCAATACCTATAGAATTTTGTATTATCCAAATAAGGCGAATATTTGCACAAATACGTCAGGTGTAGTGCTAGTATTACATAAATAAATTGTCGCGTTGCTCGAGGTTTCACCCGAATTACTTTTCCTTGAATATGTCATTCTGTTAACAGTGTGAAACTTCAATAGTACTTTTTAACCTAACGAAACATTCTAAAATGAAATGTTTTGTATTGTAAAAGGGTGTTCTAAAGTGTAATTTGTATTTTAATATAAACTTACCGCCTTACCAGTGCTTTAAGTGTGAAGTTGAAGACTCACCTGCCACGTCTAATGTTGTCTTCAAAAGCATTACACATCTCAACTGATTATACTAGACTACCTTCTTCCGGGCCACTAGCAATGGCCAAAAGCGACCAATCACAGGCTATGGTCTTCAGTAAATAAATGTTTAGTAGCGAGCAAAGTGAGTTGCTGGTCATATGTGTGAATTTATATCGCCGGTCCTTGCACCACCAAGCGAAATCTAAAATCAATAAGCAGTAAAGACAGTGACACTTTTGGCTGTGGCTAATGACCCGTGTTATCTCCTTAGGTACTGTGGCGCCTGGTTTCGACTAGACTTGTAGTCATGTTATTTGAATAATTACATAATATGGACAAACTTTTAATTTATAGGTTACTTATGAGGACCTGAGTGGCTTGCTTTTTGCTTTGTAAATATATTAAACTTATTTTTAAAGAAGTCACCTCCTGAAAGGTGAACATTGATATTTCGTAAAATGTTAATGTTTGTTTAAGAAAGAAACCAGTGTTTTTAAGTTTAGTGTAGCTATTTATACCTAACACCTATTAAAGGTTTCAGGTATGAAGGGACCAAGTGCGCACAATTTAATTTTATCAACAATTTTTAATACTCAAGACTTAATTTTTTAAATTATGACGATCTGTATGTCAATGGATACTGATTTTGTCGAATAATTAATTTTAGTTTCAAAATTCATGACATGTGTTATAAGTATTCATTTTTATTTTGTAAATAGTGTTATTTCAATTTATGTCTTTGATTGGTAATAAAAAACGTTTTGGAAAATATCACTTTTTAATTATTAATTCTTTGAAAATAAAACAACATAGTATTATAGTCAAACTATTTTATTATACAATTAAAATTAATATTTACAAATACATTTAGTACTAGATGTAAATTAATGTGATTGTTGATCGCTTAAACTATTCTTGGTAGATTAAAACCTTTTGAGTGATTTAATTTACTTTTAAAACTGACTAAGGCACTTTGTTCAATTGATATAATGTAATAAATATGGTAGGTAAATGAGAGGCTACCAACAATACGGTCATCTAGAAGTTTATCTTCCGACTAAGCCCGGTGATATACTAACTTTTGCACATTCATAATTATAATTCTTTTGTCAGCCGAGTCCCATCACGAACTTTGGTATTTGATACGCCACTTGAGGTATTTGCATTATCATGGACATTCTGAAATAAAAATAATTAATATTTGGGTATTTTGGACGAAATACAAATAATTACTGCTGGGATAAAAGATTTCGTGCCAAAAATATTAACTATAAAGTATACTTTGCCAGTGACTGCGTCCGCGTGATTTTTTTAAGGATCCCTATTTTTTGATAATGCAATATAGCCTATAGCACGTAGGGGTAACATAGCTTCCTATTGGTGAAATAAATTTTGAAATCGGATGAGTAGTTTCAGAGATTACCCCCTACATACAAACTAACAAACAAATTTTACCTCTTTACAATATTATTACTATTACTATAGATACAACCGTCATCATTGGAATATTCATTATAAAGTTATTTGGAAGATAAGTAAAAGTTCGTATTATAATATAAATTTAAGTAGTAGTAGGTTATTTATACCATCACCATTACCTACTAACCCTTACAACAGCCTCGAATCCGACAAAAGGGTATGAGATTTCATTCTGATGCTATATGCACTCAATACTGAAACTACTTACCTTATTAGGAAAAATATCATAATGCGATAATAATAATAAGTTTATTTGTACACAAAAACAAGAACTAGCAATATTTACATTATAATTCTATCTACACTCGGCGTCACAAAAATCGCACCTCGTTAAGTATTCCCTTCAAACTCATTTTAACCCTATTAATCAACGGTAGACTATACGGTATCATTGGAAAGGCAATATATTTAAATTTTAGAATAAATCAATAGATATGGTTTTTTGTTTACCAGGGAATAAAAAAGCAAGCTAATGCAAATGATTAAGAAGTTAAATTTTATTTTATCATCAAAAATTACAACAAAGTCCTTAAAAATAACTTAAAACCTAGTGTTACCCCGCCTAGCCCTGATGACTGCGTCCATGCGTTCTCTCATGGACCTAATTAATGCGACAACAGTCTCTTGAGGAATATTGTCTCATTCTGCAACGACGGCATCTTGGAGGTCTTGGAGAGTAGTAGGGGCAGGACCGCGTGCCCGTACTCGCCGTTTCAGTTCATCCCAAAGGTGCTCAATAGGGTTCAGGTCTGGACTCCGCGCCGGTCAGCGCATAACAGGGATCCCAACTTCTTGCAGGTAGTCTCTTACAATTAATGCGGTGTGACAGCGGGCGTTATCGTGCATTAACGTGAACCCACTGCCAACAAAACCAGCATAAGGGACAACCTGCTCCTCTAAGATCTCTGTTATGTACCGAGGCGCAGTCAGCGACCCTTGCCCGCGAGCACTTCCAGTCCGAGAAACACACACAAGGTTCGTTTTGCCGTCGATTGACATGCCACCCCAGAACATGCACGAGCCACTCCCGTAACGGAAAAACTACTCAAGTTCAGTTGCCGAGCAACATCACATTCCGCACCGCATCCCTGATTGCAGTAGTGCAATGACTTAAGCGGCTTCATCTGCAGTGGTATCCATCTTCTGGGGTGTTTTTCTTGCGGTAGCTGTTCACGTGTGTTCACTTCAAAGGTTGGATAGCGAATGACCCACATTTTTTTTATTTTTTTTTTTCTTCTCGCATCTCGCAGTTCAACCTAGAGGTTGTTGACTGCTTAACCGGACAATCCTGTGGTGCCTTAAAAAATGATTTTTAGGGCCTCCAGCCAGGGCAAAGACTTATAAACTAAGTGACTACGCTAAGGGCACCCCCTGTGGGGTTCGAGCCTCGGCTTAGGGCGTCACTGAGAGAGGGCAGCAAAGGGACAGGCTGGATCGGGTCTCCATTAATTAGGGGCTAATTTTAAAGCTAAAGGCTCAGCGACGCAGGCTGGAACTAACAAGGGTCAGGGGGGGGCGTTACGGGGACGTCGCGAAGGACCTTGGCGGCGAGGTCGGAATGACGGAAATCTGTGCGTGTGTTTAACTAAAGTACTAATGGCCTTATTACTCTCTTGGAGGAGGGTTATAGCGTCATCTGGATCGGATAGGGTATGACGTGGACGACGGGTCCTGCTAATACGGGAACGGGTGTATCGGGCGGCCGCTACGACGAGCGGGTTGCGGTGTTTCTCCGCTTGATCGAAGAAGCTCTTGCAAGCGCGGTTCATAAACTGACGGATGGTCGGGAGTTTGAGATCGAGATGAAGGTTCTGGTTGCGAACATAGAACGGGGCGCCCGTAATTTTTCGCAAGAAACGGTTTTGTAGGGTCTGCATCCTATGGAGACGGTATGCCTTTGTGTGTGCGAATACAGCACAGGTGTAGGTCGTGATGGGACGAATGCACGCGGTGTAGGTACGCAATTTGCACTTGAGTGACAATTTGCTGCGTGCATTCAACATAGAGTGAAGTCTATCTTGAGCGAAAGCGGCGCGCGAACGCGCCTGCTTTATGTGCTCACCGAAGGTTAGGTGACTGTCGAGGATCACTCCTAGGTATTTGGCTTGCTTCTCCCAAGGGATAGGCTCGCCGAACATGGTTATCGGACTGGGAAGGGAGGGTTTGAAGCGCGGTTTGGAAAACAGCACTGCCTGACTCTTGGCGGGGTTGACTGTGATTCTCCATCTCCGGTACCAATCGCCTAGGGCGTTTGCGGAGTTTTGGAGGGTGCGGGCTATGCGGACTGGGTTGAAACCAGAGCAATAAATGGCTGTGTCATCGGCGAACAGAGCCAAATGAGCCTGTCTGTTCTTTGGGATGTCACTGGTGAACAGTGTGAAAATGAGAGGGGAGACCACGGAGCCCTGGGGGACTCCAGCACGTATGGGACGTGGAGTCGAGAGTGCCCCCTCGACGCGATAGCGAAAGGTGCGATTCGTCAGAAAGTCTCGTAAGATCAGTACGAGACGATCCGGCACCCCCAGTAGGTAAAGCTTGTATAACAAGCCATTGTGCCTGACTTTGTCGAATGCCTTCGCTATATCGAAGAAGAGCGCACCGGTCTTCAAGCCGCGTTGGAACCCAACGCTTACATGCTCGACGATGCGGTGGACCTGTTGGACGCAACTGTGTTCGGTACGAAAGCCGAATTGCTCGTCGGGAATGAGACTCTTAGCTTCGACATAATCTTTGAGACGCTTATAAATAAGCCTCTCGTAGATCTTGCCGAGAGTGTTGTGTAAACTAATGGGGCGATAACTGGAGGGGTCAGACTTGGGTTTGCCTGGTTTCGGAATGCCGATAACAGTGGCTTCTTTCCATGCCTGAGGAAAAATGTTGTTGCTTAGAGCGCCATTGAAGATGGCAGTCATTAGCATTATCAGGGAGGCGTGACCCACATTTAACCCGGGTCGACCGTTTTATACCCTTGTATAGGGGGCCTTCTTGTTTACGTGCTGTTGAGATCTGTTGTGTTTAGGAATTCTAACTGTTGTTAATATAAAGGTCGTTAAACATACTTTCAGTTGATACCAATATTAATTGGGTTTAATGTATTCGTTGATGGCGGGACATCCTTGAAACTTATTTTCGGAGAGGTGCGATTTTTGTGACGCCGAGTGTATTTATAGGTATAGATAATACTGACCTTAGCATTGCTGTGCAGGAAATTTAAGGCTAATTCCACCACCACTTATACTTGCTGTACAGAAGGAGTGTCTCTGCATAGATATAAGAAATATATTTACATAATCAAAAAGTTGATATTCCTTCGACATAAGCCCTTCTTATTATACAGGAGCAACATAAATATAACAACATATAAAAGCGGCTAAGACATCGCACTGCCCTCCTATGAGCTCGTGGGTTGGAACCTCGACTGTTGCACTGTAGACAACCCACTTTACATTCAAGGATATGGGTACTAATCACCTAACCACGTTAATTGTTTAATCAAAGAGGTCGGAGAAAAACAAGGGTTTATACGTGTAAATAATTTATAAAGTAGTGCGTAAGAAAAAATGGTGTGTCGACTAACAGTAAGTATTGGAATGCGGCAATTTTATCGTTCTTTCATACCGCTGTGTTCTACTTTAAAGAAAGTAGTAAACAAATGGCCGACAACGATGACCCGGCTCAAATTGTAGTTTCTCAAGCTTACCTACTAGACAATATTTGCATATTTTGGCAATGTGTGCTTCATGTTTAGCGTTTAACATGTATGTCACCGTTGCATGGTGGACGTTCAGGATCAGGAACCCTGAACTCATGACATGTGTGTCATATATTTCTAGGTTGGTCAATACCCTCAAACACCTGTAAGGGCTAGAACCATTACCGAAAATTATCAAGTAGGTAATTATTAGAGAAATTTGGGTCTTGCATGCTTTTAGTCTTAGTTCGACCATGTTTGAAAAACAAAATGATTCATCGGGTATTCTGTCCAATTTTTTGGTAACTAAATTACTGGGTATATTACTCGGGTCAAAAACAAGCACGAAGCTTTAAGTAGGTAAGCTGTGGAACCGATATAGTGCAAGTGCGCCCCATTCCACTCGATAGGTCTTACAGCGAGGTACGGTAAAACGAAATTCTCATCACTAAAATTATGATTGCGAGTTTTTACCCCGAGTAAATTATAGCGCTGTGATGAACATCGATATATACAAGGCGTAAGTACAAAGCAGTGGTTAAGTTATGTATAACTCACGAGACAGACAAGCCATTGTAGAGCCATGCTCGCCAAGTCTGCGGTGTGGGTTGGGCGCCGTCGATACGTGCTTCAATATGGCCGCACAGAGCGCGTCTGTCGTGCGAGCGACCCGACCGTGCGTCGCACACTAGCCGCTTGCGACACTCGCCGTCGCACGTCCCGCGACGTGGACTGTTCTTCCAGTAGTGTCTGGAAAAGTATAATTTAAGGGTCACATATATTATGAATATAATTCTTCGGTGAGTGGTTAAAGAGGTTTGTATTAACATGCAGTTAGACCGCCGCCGCACTACTAAGGCGACTGATTTCGTGAAAACAAACATAATTATGTCGATGACCGCACTGCCGAAGCGACAATTGATTTTGTTTATATCGTCAGAATAAAATTATTCGGTGACCCGCAACTACGAGCGGTGCGGCTAGGGTTGTCAACTCTTTGACGGTCAAATATAGGTGTGCGTTTAGACCGCGCGGCCACGGCGATATTTCGAAAAAAAAACTTTTCCAAGATTATGTAAAATTTTGTAAAAGTTGATTCCCAAAACCATAAATTTGTCGAAGATATGGTTAAAAAGTTATAAGGGTTTGAACGTGGCCGCGCCATTGAAACGAGGAGAGCCGCGCGGCCACGGAGATCTTTAAAACTAAGCGTAGCAGAGACCTGAAATTCAGGTAAATAACAGATTGAATTTGTAAAAAAAATGTAAAAATACAGAAAAAAATCCTAGGTTTATATTTTAGGAGCTGCAAGACAAAAACCCCATGGCCGCGCCATTGAAACGGTGAATAACACTCTAGCGCCGATATCACGCTGAAAATGCATCGCAGACGTCTGAAATTCATTGTAAAATCTAGATTTGAATTTGTCGAAAATGTAAAAAATATGCAAAAAATACCTAGGTTTAGATTTTAGGAGCTGTAACACTAAAACCCCATGGCCGCGCCATTAAAACGGTGGAAAACACGTTATCGCTGATATCTCGCTGAAAAAGCATCGCAGAGGTCTGAAGTCTGAAGTAGTTTTAGTTTGTGTGAAATGTATTTTTTTTTTGCATGATTACGACAATTGTCCCCTTAATTAATAAAAAATATTCATCTTAGTGTAAGTAAACAATCTGTGATTTGTGATTTTAATAGAAGTTTATAGTGTAAGTAAACAATTTGTGATTTATGTGAGTTTTAAAGAAATAAAGATATATTATTATGTTTTTGTATCTCTTTGTTTCATTCAATTTAGAATCCTTGGGACATGATTTCTATTACAACAGGTGGAAAGTTTTCTGTAAACAACAAGGCATGGTCACCCTATCGAAATATTCAAAACACATTGCAAGGCTTTGTATTATGAATAAAAAATATGTTTTGCATAATATCGGTAGTTCTACATATTAATAGGTGTTGTTTATAAAAAAAAACTTACTAATACTTACTTTCTTCGATAGATAATCAAAACTTATTTTTACACGATACCGCACTACTGCCCGTGAAATATAAACCTAGGTATTTTTTGTATATTTTTTACATTTTCGACAAATTCAAATCTAGGTATTACAGAAAACTTCAGACCTCTGCGATGCTTTTTCAGCGAGATATCAGCGATAACGTGTTTTCCACCGTTTCAATGGCGCGGCCATGGGGTTTTAGTCTTACAGCTCCTAAAATCTAAACCTAGGTATTTTTTGCATATTTTTTACATTTTCAACAAATTCAAATCTAGATTTTACAATGAATTTCAGACGTCTGCGATGCATTTTCAGCGTGATATCGGCGCTAGAGTGTTATTCACGGTTTCAATGGCGCGGCCATGGGGTTTTTGTCTTGCAGCTCCTAAAATATAAACCTAGGATTTTTTTCTGTATTTTTACATTTTTTTTACAATTTCAATCTGTTATTTACCTGAATTTTAGGTCTCTGCTACGCTTAGTTTTAAAAATCTCAGTGGCCGCGCGGTTCTCCGCGTTTCAATGGCGCGGCCACGTTCAAACCCTTATAACTTTTTAACCATATCTTCGACAAATTTATGGTTTTGGGAATCAACTTTTACAAAATTTTACATAATCTTGGAAAAGTTTTTTTTTCGAAATATCGCCGTGGCCGCGCGGTCGAAACGCACACAAATATAGTAGTTCTAAAATTTTTACCCATAAAAATATAGTAATCAACGAAAAGATGAAAAAGAAATAGTAGGTTCCAAAAATTAGGTAGGTACTTTATTTTTTTGAAGAATATTTTTGAATTATTGAACGCATCTCTCAACTTGACATTCCAGAATCATTAAAAATAGTTATTGACGTTTTGTTTTACGCTTACACATTTTGAAACGAATATTATTGCTAAGAGTTTGATGCCTTTAAAATATAGTAGTTTCGCCTACTGGCTACTATATCTTTTTTTCAAAACTATAGTAGTCGGGCCTCTAATATAGTAGGGTATAGTAGGGTTGGCAACTCTACCTAGGTGCGGCGGTCATTTGTCACGATTTGCGACCAAATAAGTATAGGTACGGTTATAAGAAAAAAAGAAAGTAAGAAAATCAAAATAATTTGATAAAGAAGTTTAACGGTACGAGTTATTGTAAGTAGGTATATTATTCACGCTCGTATAGTCATACAATTTATCTGAATGATTCCTCGATTCTGGGTATAGAAGTTGAAATTCTCCGTATTTAGTTCTGTCTTAATTTAATACATGTAGGTACCCAATCGTTTTTAAAGTTAAAAAGGAACTTTCGACCAGAAAAATATTTCATGGCTCTGATAAAGTCCATAGCGACACGTACGTGCCTCTTTCCACAACACAATGAAGACTACAGCTACACTGAATCGGTATCGTGTGCGTGGAGCCTCAGTGCCGCCACTGATCCCCTAACAATCGTGTCGTGTCTTGACCGGTACAGCCACTATACGCGATTCGTTGGTTTGTCGCCTCAGCAGTGCTTCCAACATAACTGTTTTTTGTAACCGTCGCGCGTCGTCGCGTTGTAGTCGCCTTAGCAGTGCGGCCGTGGCCTAAGTATTAGTTAGAAAACTTTATTAATCAAGTCATTTTTAGGCAGGTTACCAAACAATATTATACAAAAAATCTGTGAAACGGGCCTGGACCTGGTTTGATTTGATGCTTGTGTACCTATGTATTATTCGATTTCTGTATAAGAAATATAAATAAGTCAAAAGATTACTTGTAATATAAGTTAAACACATCTTCTTTGGTAGTCATATCGTCAATAAACTTGTCCCAGTCTTGCGGCCGGAGCGCTGGCATCATGTATGAAGACCGAGCTGAATATAACTTGTACCAGATCGGGTATCCGAACAGATTGGCCTCTTTCAAATTCATTATCCAAGTCTCATGGTCAACCACTTGCTGGAAAATGTATTTGGGTAAGTTAATTTGTAATGATATTTTGCCTGCCTATTATTTTCAGGTAAACCTGCTTATTTATGAAGTAAATCAAATTATAATTACCCGAGTAGTTGCTTCATGGTCACCATCTACATAATATATTCGATAACCTAAATTCAAATCGTAATACGGTGTAACTGAGGGCCCAACGTACGCAATACTTGTGGCTCTACCTGCGAAAAACATAACAAATGACGGTAAGTTAAACCCAACATGCCCAAAATTTTAAATAGCCTAGTAGCTCAATCAATTTGACAAGGTTCACCTACCAAGGTCATTCGGATCATAAAAAACTTCAAATTCATCGAAATGAGTATGTCCGAAAAATTGTGCCGTTATCGTTGATTCATATCGGTTAACTATAGCGTAGTAATTTCGGCTCCATACTTTCAAACAATCGGAATGGCCCGGCGGGATGTGGCCAATAACGTGGACCTTTTCGCCACTAAACTCTGCGGATTGCAATTCGTAAATTAACCACTGAAGTTCTGTTGCTGGATCTGTGCTGTTCATTAACAGCCACCTGAAAGTGTAGAAGAATAACACATTTTAGAATGCACGTGACTAACATAAATGAGGGTAGTTTAAATTAGAATCTACAACGAAAAAGTTAACTAATTTAACTTCTTGTATTCATAAAAAATAGTCCTTACCAGTTCTTATTATTGCAGTAGTTCATATTGAGCGATATGATGCGGAAGCCTGGCCTCACGAGGACAGAGTAGAAGGCGCCGCGACGCACTGTGTGAGACACACCTGCCGGTAGCCAGCGACGCCATTGTGCGTCCAACTCGTCGTACAGCCACGCGATGTTCAGTTCCGAAGACGCTATATACGGTGGAGGGAAACTGGAAGTAAGGCGAAATCAATCTGTAAGTAATCAGACTTAGACTAAGGTAGATAAATAAGCCCTCGAAAGGGCCAGATACTTCTCAAAATTAATGTTTCAGTGCCAATACCTTACAAATGCCGTTTATGCTCAATATTTCCCTCCACTTAGCACTAAATAAAAACCATTTGTTGTAATACGGATGCATCTACTACTCATTCGAATGTTCGTGCACCGGACCTAAATTCCAAGAATAAAAGATCTTGAAAGGAATTGTCTTTGTAATTAAAATGACCCCGACGGACATTGAGAATGCAATGGCGACATAGGTACCTACGTAGGAATACGTTTTATTAGTACCTATTGACTGGCGATGACTCATGGTTCCCTAGGGCCGGGAATATCGGAACACCAGGAAACATATCCGACATCTGAGCTACCGTTTCTTGTAGCACTTTCAAATTCTCTTCTTTGGTTTGGTTCCATACATCATGCGGTGGTAGATCTCCCGTCCATAAAATGTAATCTATGTCCTGGAAAATACAACAGTTTTTTAGATTATTATACCAAGCAAGCTATTCGTGAAGTATCTAAGGTTTTTAAAAATACAATCTTATGCTGGATATGAAAAAATAGCCTATACCGCTATTTTTTCTTTCGGATTGCTTCAAAGTTTTTTGAGGCAACTATTAAACGGTTGTTATTCAATCAGGAAGTTGCAATGCCACATATATCAGGACATATATCAATTGATCGTTATGTTAGATTAACGCCCACACGTTTCCCTACATTGTGAATACACCAAATTTATCCTAGCTGGACTGGGCTAGCTTCTGGATGCACCTGTGCCTGCTGAATAGTAACAGTCATACGTACAGTGTGAGTATCTGCTATGTGTTTCAACATGTGGTCTATGGTCCGTTTGGGTGTATCACACTTGCGGTAGTCTCCCCAGCGACCGGCGCCTCCACCTGGCGTCAACGCTGGTCCATTAGACGCTCGACAGCAAAGTGGCTCATTACATTCAGCATTCGCGCCTGAAATTTTATGACAGGTATTATAGTTTACAGTGGGCTTGTTATATACAGTATCTGAGAATAATGAAAAGGTTTACAAACGGGCAACTTTGGACGCTACATTTTCTGCTAATATTTGAAATATTCTGTTGATAATTTTGACAAGCTCAGTGTTGTATTTATAAGATGTTGAAATGCTCACCTTCAGCGTAGTAGGGGTCGAAATGTGTATCAGAAATCTGCAGTACTTTAAACGTAGGAGCTTTATCAGCAGGAGCATCAAGTTCTCGCAGGGTAGGCTTCGGTACGGGAGGGAACGCTACCTCCCACTCGTGGTAAGGATTGTACACGTCGCCACACGCGTCTCCTATGACAAAACTACAGATTTCTTCAGGACCTATCGTAATACGTTTCAATACGTAAACTACTTCACTCTGAAATATGAGAAGCATTATGTAAATTAAGATACACAGAAAAAAGAAGATTAATTTATTGTTTGTGTGCGTCCACAATTTCTTACCCCAAACAATCTCGTGATGCCTTCGCACACGCGAGCCGATTGAATTTTTAACGAAACACAGAATTGATAGATCATCTTATTGATGTCGTCTTTACTTTTACCGAGTCTTATGTAATGTTGTAGTAACCCAGCGCCAGCTTTGCATGCTGTACATGAAACCTTAGACATAACAGAGTGCTCTACTTCGTAATATACTTGTTTTAAATTTAGCAGTTTGAGAGCCTTTTCTACGAACACTGGAAGGTTACTACTCTTATCGCTATCCCATAAAAGACGAGAGTAATTTCGTTTTAAAGCTGTCATGTGTGCTATAAGTTCAGTCTCATTAGCAGATGGCGGCAGCGTATGATTATAATTAGAAGGAAGGAAAGACGGTTCCTCATTGCGTGGCGTCAGTCTCCAATTCCAATCGTCGTTAGGTGGCATCCATTTTATTACCGGTTGATAACTCCTTCCCTTTTGTTGCAGAAATATAGGGTTACCTGTGATCATGAGAAATCACTTAGTTAAAGGTAAAATTTTCATTAAATGAATACAATAAGGTACTTAAGTTGTTACCTGAAGTCATCACCACACTTAGAGAAAGAGTGACGATCCATTGCATGGGCCATCGTATTCTTATAATCATAACTAAGAAACGTGGAAGAAGGAAGTATCTGAAACAAAACAAACAAATGAGTATTTATGTCACAACTCACGCACGAATTCATTATCAATTTGTGCTAAGTATCTTGCGAAGCATAAAGTAAACAAAATTGTAATAGAGAAAAAATCATTGAGACGATCGTTTGTCCCAGTTTGTCGAAGACGTTCGACAAAATCACGCTTACGCTACCTAGAAGCATAATATTAGTAGAAAATTGTGTCACTCAGTATCACATTTCTATGGAAATGAATCTGTTTCTCCTTCCAAACCTCTCTCTCTTTTGCGTGAACGACTACACATTGTATTACATACGTAATGATCATGTCATCACGTTACTTTAGAAAAACTACAATAGCGAACTCAACGCTAGTTCCAGCCATATGGTATAAAAAGCTTTTCATTCCGTGGTTCTAGCGATAAGTCTATGTAACTCGAAGCTAAGCTAGGCATAGATTATGACAAAGCGTTCTTCGCCTAAAAATCGTGAAAGTCATAAAAGCGATCTCTCTTTTTTTTTAGTTAGATGTATCCTCTGTATAGTTGACCATAAAGGTCCGTTATTCTAGCCACTATGTAGTTTACTACATCATTTATAAGTTATTATCACTAATAAACAAATTAAAATTCTTATACTTAACAAACTTTCTAATCAAAATACTAACACCTTTCTTAACCATAAAATGTAAGAAAAAATTATAAGGAAAGGGGCACCAATCTACTAACCGGGAGTTTACAATTTATGGAATAAGTGACTTCTATTACGTACCATTAGTCATGAAATCGTGATTTTACATGCCGTAAAACTAAATTAGACTCACAGGTGATGGAGGTGACACCGTAACAGCTAAGTGATGCTGTAGCACAAAAGCGAACCCATTTACATAATATATTGTAGTTGGTAAAACTTTGGCCAGTACATTTAAAGTGTAGGTAAATAAAAGTTTCACTTGTTTACAAATTCTCAAAAACTGTCGCGAACTTTAACATTTATCCTATAGGTATATAATATAATTCTAAATGGTTGAATATTTATTTCTGCTCGTTTTGCATAAGTAGGCAGTTTTGGTTGGTGTACTACCTGCGTGGGCTAAAGTCAAAAATAAATTATATTTATAGCAAACTTAAAAGTCGCGTTAATTTCTAACAAAAATGTGAAGAACAGAACTATGAACAGAATTCATCAACAAAAATGAAGAACATTAATTTAATACAACATTTTTTTATATTAGTTTATTTTGGTGCGTAATTTTATTATGGAGTAGTTAGGTACCCACTATTTCTGCTAATCCTATCATGTAGTCGCGTGATGTGTGAATGTCTTATGAGTCAGCGGATTTTACAGACGGCAGTTGTATACGGACGTGGAGGTCGCCACTTTCTCCGCGCTTCATTGACTTTGTTGGAAAGTGACGGTCGTATCGCACGATGCGTCTGCTCACCTATCATAACTCCTCCACAACAATGCAATTGCTCAATACTTTATTGTTAGAGTAAGCAACATTATACATCTTAATAGTATTACGTATGTATTATGATCGTAAGACCGCCAAGCTCCTTGTATACTCTTCTAAGAATTGATGTAGGTATTTATAATATAGCTTATACAATATTCTATGTAAATAGGTATTAAATTGAAAATGGCGACGCAAAATATACTCACTCACTTGCTCGCTATACTGTGCGTGTGAAAGAGCATGTTAAACTTCTTTGTTTGGCCGCCATTTTTAATTCGCGCTTTTATTGACGCGGGCTATCAATGATCCACGTTGTTTGGTCAGTTTCTTTTTTCTAAAATCTTTTCGTAATTGAGCATTGGTTACTGTTAATTGAAATACATTAACAATATTTGGTTTATAATAGTGTTTGCTAATGCTTGTCGTAATTCTACTATATTGGTTACAGTTGTACACTGCCCTTGCACAGCACTGCGAATCTGAGAATCTGAGGTTGACGCCTGGGCATTTGGTAAAAACCTAGATTTATAGATGCTCGTACTGACTTCTTTTGTTTCCTAATCTACAACTTTTGTTATGATTTGCTTTGCTGTTGTAACAAAGAAATTCATTTCACATAGGAACAGTCATTAGTGTGAGCCGGAGGATATCATGATCACTATCATGTTTACACACGCTACGTGAAATACTTGTTTGTTGTTAACATGCAATGTAGGTAGGGTAGGTACCTACTACGTATCCTATATAATATGGTTTTATATTTTTTCCTTATTTTGTTTAAAAAAATATAATAAGTACATACATGGCTGTTCCTAAGCTATATTTTCCATAATTAGTATGATATGTGTGAACTGGGGTTGTACGTTGTTTCATAGCTAATAGTTTTATAGAATTTCGGTTCACATAAAATTTTTCTAATAATTTCGTTTCATAGAATAATCAATACGCAGAATACTTACTTTCAAGATTTTGAAATCAATGATTTTTGTTTCACATAAAGTTTATTGTTAGAATAATCATATCATAGAATAACAAATCAAATATTCTTTATCCTTATATTTTTTATTTAATATAAAACGTATTCCCAGGAATGGGACTCTCAGTTTTAACCAAACTTACTGCGCGTACGTGCTAGCAACCACGCAGGATGTAAGGAAGCATGCAGGATGCAAGCAAGCATGCAGCGTACAAGCAAGTATGCAGCATGCAAGCAAGCATGCAGCGTGCAAGCAAACATGCAGCGTGCAAGCAAGCATGCAGCGTGCAAGCAAGCATGCAGCGTGCAAGCAAGCATGCAGCGTGCAAGCAAGCATGCAGCGTGCAAGCAAGCATACAGCATGCAAGCGAGCATGCAACATGCAGCAGGCATAGTTTCTGTCACGGCTCCGGCGTTGCGGGACTCTGGCGGTCCCACGCGAGCTTATCGTCGCAGATGGTATTCACGCTCACCACCGCAGCTTCGGCTTACTGGCCGGCTACGCCGGCCAGCCTCGGCCGCGGCGGCGGGCGTTAAAACCACCTGCTCCTCAGCTCGCGGGCCGCCTCGCCCCTCCACGCCTACGCAGATTTAAATTACACTCTAGGTGTAGGGCAGACAAGACTACGTGGAGTCGGTTTCGCAGCGATTCGTTTCTGTCATTAACTTTGGTAGCACAACATATTGACTTTTTAAGACAACATTTTTGTGTGTGTCTATTTATATCGAAATAAAACTCGTTACTTCGCAACTTCTTATTTTCGTTGAAATAAATTCCATGGAAAAATACAACAAACAAACAATATTCGTTAAAAAAGAATTCTACTTTTTGATAAGTTTGTTAAACAAAAAACTGTGATTAAAAATTCATTGAATTGTGTTTCTGTGAAATATTTTTCATTGAAGTAAATAGTCTTTGAAACAATAATAGTCGAAATAAAAATACGAGAACCAAATATTATGCTAAACATTTTCTGGGAAACGAAATTCTATGAAATTTCTGTCTGCGAAACAAGGGGACACCGTGAACTGGATATATCATTGGTTACATTTAGTTTGTAAATAAGAAGAGTTAATAAGAAACAAAATCGAAATATAAAATAATACACACATCGACTCAATTAGGGGATTTAGTTATTCGTGTATCGAAATTTAACTACAAAGAATTTCTTAAAGCATCCGGTTAAGAAAATGCGCAGTAAGTATTTTATACTCTAAACTCCTATAAAGGGCGATAAAAGGATTGTTTTTTACAAAATTAACATTGTTTTAAATGATGACTTAGGCATGTACTGTTTTCGGTAATTAAAGAAAGAAATAAAATGAAACATTTTTGTTTAAAAAGCAGTTCGGATGGTATAAGTTTTATAACGCATCAAAATCAGGTTGTCAATATCTCCTTGCAGGATACGGACGGTGCTAGGTCCGACGAAGATGCATAAAAAGTGCAGTGTGTCACCAAATTTTCGTAAAGTCCTTCGTTAGAAGCGTATCCCACGCGTCCTCAATCGGATATAAATACGGGGACTGCGCAGCCAAGTCCAGGGTCGCCAAATTATGTTGCTGTAGCCACTGAGTTACCACGGGCATTATAAAGCTTAAGCGTAAAATTTTAAGTCATTTCTAACTTGCAACCAATGTAGTCGGACTATATGTGCAAGCATCTCATCACGGTATTTGGCAGCAGTTGCCGTGTCTCATACGAGGTTGGCCCTTGCGCCCAAGCGTGTTTTTGTCCATACATACTATTAGTTATACTATGCCCATACCATGATTGTGCCACCTTGATATGGGTGAAATTCCTGGGGATTTCGCAGACGGCTCTCACGACCAGGTATAATAATAATAATAATATGTGGGGACATTTCATACATAGCCATCTGACCCCAAACTAAGGAGACGAGATCCTGTACTATGGGTGGCAGACAGCTGATATACATACACAAATACATTTAACATGTAAGTAAGTACTTATTCTTACGTCTTACGACACGTCACGATACGTCACGATACGATACGATACGATAAGATACGATACGACACGACGACATGACACGACACGACACGACAAGATACGATACGATACGATACGATACGATACGATACGATACGACACGATACGATACGTCACGATACGATGCGATACGATACGACACGACGACACGACACGACACGACATGATACGATACGACACGATACGTCACGATACGATGCGATACGATACGACCTGCGTCAACCTACGCAGGTTCGTGGATCGAAGCCGAACCGGGATTCATCTGAGAATAACATTGGAGATCGTTCCAAGTCAAATTTTCGCGTGCCCATTCTAATCGTCGTCCGCGATTGCCTCGTTGTAGTGAAGGAATCTAAAGTGGTTTACTTGCAGTCTCCTCTTGACTGTTTGATCGCTAACCAGGATCTGGTGTTCCGACTTGTACTTCCAAACCCATTGCCTTAGCTATAATGTTATGTTTGTTCTCGTCGTAATTTGTAAACATCAGTCTTGTCTTATGCTAGATCGATTTATCGCCCCTGAAACCCCCCGCATACTAAATTTCTTGAAAATCGTTGGAACCGTTTCCGAGATTCAGATTATATAGTTATAGATAAATATACAAGAATTGCACGTTTAAAGGTATTAGATTAACAAACGAAAGAGTAAATTAAACAAAATGTAAAAAAAATAGGTAAATCTTTAGTACACACGGAAAAGAACATTAAAATATATCGTTATCAAATTAATTGAAATTTTGTTGCATGCGTCATTCTATTTTCCATTTCAATTTGGAATATAGAAAATATATGTTTCAGGAACAAATTGACGTTTATTTATTTTTTTAAGTTCAGGACTTTTTAAGTTATGCCTTCTACAAACCTAAAATATCTCTAGACATGATGTGATACAGACAAAATATTTTACAAAATAATGGAAGGAAAAATGTAAAATTAATATGTAGCGTTTAAATTAATGAAATCCTTTTGTCTTGGTCTTATAGCACAGTATAAGGCTTATAGTCTTACAGAATGTATTGCTGATTGCCAGTTATTTGTATGGAAGTGTGAAAATTGCAAGCCACATACCAAAAAACGCTCATGAAAGAGATCTATATCTAATTACACGGTTCCTAATAGGTACCTAGGTAGGCAGCTTTTACTAATTTAGTAAGAGGTACCTACCTAATTTGTTAACGTGATCTTCGTTTGCAAGTTAAAGATAATAACAAATGACAGGTTGTTTTTCCTTACTCCCAATCCTTCCCGAGCACTCCCAATGATTATGACGATGATGTTGCTTTACAAAAAAAGTTATGCCTTACCTACGTTACGATTCAAAACAAACTATTATGCTTTTTTAAGTACCTATACAAAAGAATTACAATGTTTTTTGTAAAAATAGGTGTAGAAATCAAAACACTAATACTTGTCTTATCTGCATCTGCACTCGAAAATAAGGCGTTGTTGCATAAGTTTTCTCTTCGCGGATGGCAGTTAATATTCAAGGATTATTCATCCAGGCCGCTTACTTTCGACTGCCAGCAGCTTGTAACAACGTGCGTCCACTTTCACTGCCACACTGCGTGATCTCCCCTATACGGCTGTAATTTAGATACTTGTGAGATTACCTAATCAACAGCATCGAGCTTTTGTCATTTTTTGTTCCGTATTACTCAATGTTAATAGCAGTGTACGTAGTTATGTGAAAATATTCATAATCTTACCGTAGATAAAAATACCGTAGATCTTACTTCATATGATGTGAAGTAGGTGCCTATTTGAGTCAGAGAATCTATCGAAGTGAAATTCTATTCATTACATTCAAAGTGCTAAGAAAGTTATACATACTTACTTAGTCATTTTTTATAAGATTTCGTACATGAACATGATTATCTACTCAAACATTAAATTTAAAACGTATGTACCTAATACTTACAGAGTTCTACTTATTTATCTACAATATGTAAAAAAAAAACGAATTCTATGTCCACTAAGCAATGTGCTGTGATTTTCTATTTTATTCTACATTCCTAAACGGGTCTAGAGTTCTTGTTTAGACATGTGAGCAGAACCAGCAAATTCCGTGAAAGGTGCTAGGCACACAGCAGTCACCGTCTCACTCTACTACACCGTTACTGTCGCGAACGGAACATTGCACTTGCATAACGATTGTCTTCCGTAAGGTTTTAATTAAAATAATAATAATATAATCCTAAATAAACACATGTCCTCATTGGCTATCTAATTACGTGATGGGCGAACACACGAATGAGAAATTACTGGCGTGGATCTGGAAACCAAGAAAAGTCAAAAGTAAAAGTAAGGACGGCCGTGAAGGCTGGAAAAGCAAGACTTTGCCTGAGTTGTAACAAAGATGTTAATATATTCATCATACGAACCGTATATGCCAATTATGTTCCAAAAAACAGCATGTTTTTTTTGCAATATTTGCAGAAACTTACACAAACCGCACACCGACACAATAGTAGAAAATTACACAGCACTCCTACACAAGAACCACTAGAAACATTTTGATCATGATAGTCGTTAAGTAGATATTGCTACTATCGAGCTGAACACTATAAAATTGTGGGTTGAGGTATTGAAGCTGAGAATAGCACCTACTTATGTATTTACTTACAATATAAGGTCGCCAATTGGGTTATTAAGTTCATATTACACCCAAAAAAGACAACCTGCAGCTCTTACAAGAAAAGACCCAAGCCAATATAGGACTTTGCTTAACCTACATATTTCATTTTTGTTTCCAGTAAAATAACTGTTTTTTCCTGTTTGATACCAGGTCCTTGTGCTAAGAGTTTATTTATAATTATTGTCTCATCATTATCATCATCATATCAGCATTATCAGCCTATAGCCATGCACTGCTGAACGTAGGCCTCCCCCAGAGATCGCCAACCAACCCGGTCTTGGGCAACCCGCTAATTATTGTCTACTAAGAAAACCCAAACCAAACCTAGAAACCTAGTGCACTGGTAAAAGGGACTGGAACTAAGTGTAGTTCTATAAACACTAACATAAATGATGTTTCAATCAGCAGTACCTACCTGTTTGTTTCTAAATGCATTATCGTATTTCAACCAAGTGCATTAGTTATTGGAGGGCATGCAACGTTACCAATCTTTGCCTAATCAAGAAGGTCATGCGAACGAGGACGCAAACAGACTCGGTCAATATGCCTCTTGCCTACTGAATCGATGCATTACCGTAGTAACTATTAGGTAATCTGTGATATTTAGGTAATCTGTGATATTACAAAGATCTTAAAGCTTGTGTTGTTCTGATCTGATCATTCGATATACCTAAGCAAAATAAGTAATCAAAATATTGATTTTTCCTTATCTTTTATATTGTCAATATAAAAAAAAAACAATTCTAGGTTAATAGACCAAATACCAAATACAATTGTTATCCGTTACGATATTGACATGCGGGATTATTATTATGCAACTGCATTTTGTCCCGCATCATAAAATGAAATTCTAACAATATAGGTACCTAGTTAGGCCTTGTGATATTAACTTCAACTCAGCGACTTATTTTTCTTGTATAGCTCGGTTTACGTGTTCTGGACTTGTGCCAAGCTTTCTCGATAAGCTTTCTCTAAATTACTCCTTCACATTTTCTTAATAAAATAACCAGCATAAGCATTTAGTATAGATTTATTGTGGACTGTTATTGATTATGTATTCTAAATCACACGAATAAACGAGACAACCATTCGCTCAGAGACCTTCAGGGCACGCTCCGAGTATTTTCATCGTCTGCCTAGTGTTTCCTCAACTGTGTTGGAGTCGGCTTTCAGTCTAACCAGATGCAGCTGAATAGGTACCACTGTTTTACATTGAACGACTGCCTGTCTGACCCCCACAATCTAGTTACTGGGTAACATGCCATTTCCTGGGGATCAAAGTGAATCTACCGGGCGTCGTGTTTGCAGCTATTCGATCGCAAACGCAATTCAACAAATTTGTCTAGTTACATGGACACCGCAGGCACAGTATAGTATTAGTAGGTACACTAGCGATAACCATCAAATAAAACATCATTAATGCTTTTTCTTTTTCTCCCAATACACGGTCGCGAATTTGAGATGCATTCAAAAATGATACAATCGCGCGACTCCGACCGACGATGACGTCGACAGACATCAGTCGCACAAAGTACGTAAGGCTGCGGCGATTTTGTGTCAGTCGACGTGTCAGATTACAGTCACCGGTAGCATCGATGCAACAGGCCCAGCAATTTTGATACGACAAAGTTATCGCTGCACGTCTCTTATTTAAATACACACTTTTACCGCTCCAAATGGCACTCTTATGCAATATGTCGTACAAGACCGTAAATACAGTTCGCATTTCTGATCGCGTTCAACTTCATTAGTCAAATTCGCCTTGTATCATTCTATTATTTCTTTATTTGATTTTACAGTGTAGCGTTTATCAATAATAGCTATTCCGAGTCGAGGTATAGGTTTTATCGTAGGAAAATAGTAGTAGATTATGCACTAAGGGGATAAAGTAGTGTCTTATGTAGCGGGCGCCGAATTGAATCCCGAGCAAAACGAAGGACTCTAGCGTTAACTCCCGAGCAAAGCGAGGGAGTTAAGACAAGAATACTGAGTGCAGCGTGGGATTCAAAGTCGCCCAAGACGAAGGCACCTTTATCCCCGAGGAGCATACTCTACTTTTCACACCATCTAAGAGACAATAAAAAGCAATAGTACTAGAATCAAATATTAGTATTTATGCAAAGCAATGCAATTTTCAGTATTCGCTCTTCTTTTTAATTTGTGTTCTATTTTCCTTTTATTTATATTCTACTCATAGTGCAGATCTTAATGGTGAATGAATGGAATTAGTATGTGCCTACTACCTATGGTACCTAAATGTTCGTTTCATTGTCGAGCAGGTGGTATAATAGTACATTATGGTACAAGTGTGTAATGTTGGTGATTACCGCTGAGGCGCCATTGAGACCCGAGCCGTTAGGTGAGGGTCTTAAGAGAGACGAGGACGGTAATCATCAATACACACGTGTATCATACGACGTTTTTCAACACACTTGTGAAGAAAATAATACTAAAAAAAATATTTTCAACAGTGGAAACGAGTTGTGAAAAATTTTTCGCAATGGCGGGAAAATTTTTATCAGTTTTCCTATGCGCGTGCATCAAATAATGGCGATCGGCCATAGATTAAAAGAATAAGGTTTTTTTTTGTCTTTTCGCGAATAGCATTCCAGCCATGTACAAAATGGGGAATTCAAAGTTTTCTTTATTACAGAGAAAACAAAAATTATATTTGAGTGAAAGTTTTATTTATTAAAAATGTAAAAGTTGAAATTATCTATTTAAATACGAAGTTGCATGAAATGAGCAAGCAATAGGCACATTAACTTATTTGTACTATTGAACACGATCTTATTTGTATCGAAACTTTTTTAAGACCAAGCAACTCAACCAATAAAGTTAAAAAAAACCCTATAACTCACTTGTGAATAATAGCAATGAAAAAGTCACAGTTTGATTACAGGTGTCATTATGTGCCTAATTGCGGTGAAATTAGAGCCATTTTATGAGCAACTGTGTTGAAAAAAGTATTTTTCACACCACCTGGGCCTCAAGTCTGCTATTAAAATAGTGACAGAATGGTCTGTTGATTTTGACAAGTTTGGTAATCTATTAATATAATGGCGGCATTATGACTTTCCAATGGTCAATCACTACACGCCATTGAAAGAAATGATATAGAATGGTAATCTCATACAAAATGACAACAGAATGAATAGGCGGTAATCTGCTAAAATTTCCTTTTGATCAGTGACCTACCATTAGAACGTCATTGTGCAGTCATTGCTTTTAATTCGACTGACCAATGATCGACCATTATGAATTTAGCAGATTACGAACTTTTAGCAAAATGACAATAGGATCGTGTTACGACGAAATTATAAAAATAGCAGACTTGGCCCCCTGCTCGACAATGTCAAATTATATGTCATGCAAACCTAACCTAAAGTAAGTCATTTAAGACCTGAGGTCTAGCAGGGCAATAATGTTGTACTGAATTTCATTATGACCCGCTGGTCATTAATGTGATTTGAATTTGGAACATAAGTAAAAATCGCATACGAGCATACACCATTAAGATCGGCCTCAGATTATGAAAGAAAAGGCAGATAGGACGCGCGTAACACTGAGAGTGAAGCCAAAAAAGCAAATACAAATTCAAAAGCGAACACCTACAATACGCTTCGTGATGTACCTACTAACACGAGAGTAGCACGAAAAACGCATCGTTAAAAAAACAAATAAAAATACAAACACAAATTCAAAAGCGAATACAATCACGAGATTGTAGGTATTTGCTTTTTTGGCTTCACATTCAGTGTTCCGCGCGATCTATCTGCATTTTGTATCATAGTAGAATATAAATAAAAGAAAAATAGGGCACAAATTAAAAAGAGGCGCGAATTATTAAACAAAAAGCAGATAGACCGGTCGGAACACTGAGAGTGAAGCCAAAAAAGCAAATACAAATTCAAAAGCGAGTACCTACAATCTCGTGATTGTATTTGCTTTTTTGGGGTTCACTCTTAGTGTTCTGCGCTGTACCTATATCTGCCCTTTGTTTCATAATCTGAGGCGCAAGTACTGAAAATTGCTTTGCTTTGTTATACAACAAATTACATATCAGCAAATTCTCACAAAAATGTCGAGTGACAATAGTGATTTGACTCCGGACTTCCGGAGTACATTAAATCCGAATTTAAGCCATTAGTATTACCAACAACCTACTCTTAATTCTAGTACAATTTTTTCTTTTTATTGTCTCGTAGATGGTGTGAAAAGTAGAGTGTTCTCCTCGGGGATAAAGGTGCCTTCGTCTTGGGCGACCTTGAATCCCACACTGCACTCAGGATTCTTATCTTAACTCCCTCACTCCGCTCGGTAGTTAACTCTAGAATGCTTCGTTTTGCTCGAGATTCAATACGGCGCCCGCTACATAAGCCACTACTATATCCCCTTGGTGCATAATCTACTATTACCTGACTTACCTGTGCCGCCGCCGCCAGTCGAGCTTACTTACGTTTTGCAACTAGGGACTAGCTTTTCATTGTACTTACTAATAGGTAAACACTTAGATATTAGACCCAAATAGGTAAATAATCTCGTCTTTAGAAATTTACAGAATTTTTAAAGTGAGTTAAGTACTTAATAATATTTTTTTAAATTGGCCCTAAGACGGGTCGCGTCACGTACGCGTGGTTTTAGATTTGGCTATCCACGCCCACTTGGGATTATACGCTGAATTGAGTTAAGTACAGAATAATGCCTACCTACCTACTTATCGCTGATAAAAATGACTACCTTTCATTGTTGTCGTATGAACAATTGCACAATTTTACTTTCTGGGAAGCGCATTCACACGCACTGTCCCGGCGTGCATCCAGAATCCCTTTGTAAAAACTTTCGTTTGGTTCATCGAACTTACTTTCACCTATTGTAAGCACATGCTCTCATCGGAATGCACTTCAATTATATTTGTTAGCACGTCCCACGTAGGTATTAGATATAATCCCTATTGTATGATAAATGTATTAAATATTAGTGCCTCTCGCTGGAAATGGAAATTAGCTTTCATTTCATAAAAACCTAAGAGCTTTACACATCTATAAAACTCTACGACGTTTTACATTTGTGTAAGTATCCTTGGAATTTATTTCAGAAGTTTGTAAATAGTGTACCTACATAGCGGGATAAATTATACTCCGGTACACTTAAAATGGTAAAGTAGGTACCTATTCATAACAAATGGCCGAAACTGTTTTTATTGGCAAAATTCTCTTAATTCTTGGCTTGGATTCAAGAGTGATGTTAATTTCCTTTTTTTTGTAATCGTAACGTGGCAAAGTAGATATAAACAACGCAGACTATATTTCATGTAAATTAAATACTTATGAGCTCCTGCTGTTCGAGGTTGAGGGCGCGCCTGGTCATTGCTCAGATTTTTCTCATTTGCTATTCAGTGTCCGTCTCGCGACTCGCGCTACCCAAGCTATCTATAGTGAAGTATAAATAGTGTCAGTTCGTAGCCGGCCTGGACGCCGGAAAACGTGTACGCATATCTAGCAATTAGATAAATATTGACATTTATTTATTGATGTGTAATATAAAAAAAACGACTTGCTATCTGGTACAATATCAATTTTGGTATTTGGGGTGAGTAATGTGTCAGTTGTCTCTGTTTTTAAAAGTGTCTTATAAAGCGGCGAAACAATAATATACTTACTTAAATACAAAACATAGTAGTAACCATTGAACTATAATTGTAGTACCTCAGTGGTAGTAACCTACTTAACCTAAGGTTTTGGTTTCCATTTATAAATTAATAAAAAATCATGGAAAATCGTTAATTAATGACACAAATTAATATACTCATATCCTCTATCTATTCACCTACATACTAATATATCATGAAAAGCATGAACAATTACGTACCTTCAAATTATTCTTTATTTGCTGGGAAGTTCAAAAACGCGTCCGATGTAGAAAAAACAAATAACACTGAATTGTGAGATCCCTGAAACCGTTATACACCTAGGTAGGTTTTTTTTGTAGTTTTTTCTATCTTAAATGGGTACACATAATTATCACGTTTAATGTCTACTGATGAATATTGTAGAATCTACCGTTATTAGACGATTACGTTAATAAAGCACTTGTGAAAATCAGACGACAATTGACCCCACTGCCAGCGCTTGTAGGCATAATGACGATTCCGATAAAAAGACTGACCTCTTGTGTCGATTCGACCCGTGCGATTACGTAGACGTTGCCTTACTACGCTGATACTTGGGTACCTACTTATAATTATATAAACATTTAAAACAGATAGGACTAATGTTGTACTTAGTTATACTCAGTGGCGTAGCTATCTGAGGCACAGTAATGTGTCGGAGGGCTAGTCGGTACAGTGCACCTGGGCCCCCACGCTCGGGAGGCCCCTCGGCCCCTGGCCAGGAAACCTCGAACTGAAATAATGTTCTTCCACTTTCAGGATATATAATAAAATCTTTCTGTTCGTTTAGGCGCAAAACATCCAATTCTCAAAATGACCAGCGGTCGCAAAATGTCCAGTTCGCAGAATGTCCAATTCGCAAAATGTCCAGTGGTCGCAAAATGTCCAGTCGTCGCAGATTGTCTCCTATATTCATCATAACGTTGCCACCCCACTAATTGAATCAAGAGGGTTTTAATGAGTAGTCAAGTGATTAGTTAAAATCGGTTTTATTTTTGACATATTTCTTTTAATACAACATAAATATAAAATCGACATTAAAAAATCAAAAACGTTAAATTGCGGTCCAGTGATTGGTAATTTTTTGAATAATTGAATGGAAAAATAGTATAATCCCAACTCCAGGACATTAAAAATCTATAGAAGGTTGGAGCCTCAGGTTGAATCGCCGCATACCTAAACATCCAAAGCTATACTACTTAATTGACATACTCAAGAAAGAAGCCAAACATTGGGATCGTATAAAGAATGATTCTTTGTTTAAGCTCATAAGAAACAAAAGAAGGCTCTAAGATGTTAACTTTGATATTCAATACAAAAGATGTCTAAGAAAACTAGAAAACGACCAGATTCCAATTAAACAGTTTAAAAAAAAAATGTTTTTGCGCCTTAATAGTACGTCTTAGTAACACTGATTTTACAAATTTGATTTATTTTTAATGTCCTGGAGTTGGGATTGTACTATTTTTCGATTCAATTATTCAAAATTACCCATGACATTACCGCAATTTAACGTTTTTCATTTTTTAATGTTGATTTTATATTTTATGTTGTATTAAAAGAAATATGTCAAAAATAAAACCGATTTTAACGAATAACTTGACTACTCATTAAAACCCTCTTGATTCAATTAGTGGGGTGGCAACGTTATGATAAATATAAGAGACAATCTGCGACGACTGGACATTTTGCGACCACTGGACATTTTGCGAATTGAACAATGTGCTACCTCTGGACATTTTGCGAATTGGACATTCTGCGAAGTTGACATTTCGCGAATTGGACATTGTGCGAAATGGACGTTTTGCGAATTGGCCATTTTGCGAATTGGACATTCTGCGAACTGGACATTTTGCGACCGCTGGACATTTTGAGAATAAGACGTTTTGCGCCTAAACGTTTCTGTTGTGTTGTGTGTTTCTTGTGTTTAGCCACTATGCAACTGATTTATGAATACTAGCTTAGTCTACCGAAATATTAGTAATAAACTACTGCACTCCTTTTTTTGTCAACTCCTTTTCTGACATCAATGTTCATGCTGTTGTGATTTCTGAAAGTTTGCTCAAACCTCATTTTCTCTTTACCATCTCCTCCCTGCAGTTTCGTTCTTATTGAATTGCGTTCTTATTGAAAACAATAGAATTGGAAAGGGAGGAGGTGATATTGTTATTCTTCGTAGCGATTTTCCTTCAAAAACCATTTCCTTCTCCTCCTTCACTTTACAGTGCCTCCGCTGAGTATCCCATATAACACCTTTGATATATCCATATCAAAGGTGTTAAAACTCTACTTGTCTCTATTGTCCGCCCGCCGTTGACTCATCCTTGAGAATCTGTAGAGTCAGGGTATGCACATTGCGTCATCATCAGCAAATTTAACACAGACCTTGAGCACCCAACCCCTCTCGTAAACTTCTAGACATCATCGAGCCTGTACTTAGTCTCTATGATCTTCCTCTGCATCCTACTTATTTTAATATCTCAGGGGATAACACGTGACTCGACCTAGTCCTAACGACCTCTCCCTCTCTATGTCCACTCATCAGTCAGGTCAGTGTTCTGCACCTGGCTTTTCTAGGCCACGACTTGATTTTCCTCTCGTATGTCCTAAAACCGCCTAAACCAGTTCCTAATGTTCAGCCATTGTAATTGGAAGCTCGCGGTAGAGTGGCTATTAGCTTTCTTCCTACAATTCATGTTGGTATGATAAATGTCAATAGTACCATCATTCTCATTAACCCTAGCGTGAGAGATCTCAGTTTGCATAGCATCTTGACTCGACACTTGGTTGGCAAAGTCAGGTTTCTAGTGTCAGTCAAAGTGCCAACGCAACTTTGCGATCCTTATATCGTCTGAAGAACTTTTTGCCTGCTACGACGAAGACTATGCTTGTGCAAACTTTAATTTTCTCTTTAATCGACTATGGTGGCGCATGTGCTACTTTTACTTGGAACGCGGTCTTGCTGGATAAGCTGGATAGGGTTCTTAATAACTGCATCAGGTTTGTCTTTATCTTGAGGAAATATGACCATGTGTCAAACTATAGGTCTGTGATAAAATGGTTGCCCATTCGCGAAAAAAGAAGTTGGCGTGCGTTGACACTCTCTGTCCCTCCTTCTTATCTAATGTCCCACTTGCAATATCTATATTCTTCACATGCTAAAAATCTGCGGTCTTCTCTTACTTTGCCTTTCTCATACTTGTGATTTTATTCATTCTTCCTTTCATATCCAGTCCATTCTTCTCTGGAATGCGCTTCCTCAATATCAGGGTGGCCTCCAGTCGGTATGCATTTAAGCGGAAATTGAGAATTTATTTTCAACACAAATAAGCAGAGTCATCTCATAAACCTCATTTCTTTTATTTTGTCTAAACATATGTATACTTATGTTTTTACTTGATGAAATAAAACCTAATCAGTTTAGATAGGGTCCCAACTTTTTTTTCGAACCGGGGCCTCTGGTCAACCTAGCTCCGCCACTGTATACTATTATTGTTTACAAACAACTAACCTTTATAAATGGGACAACTTCCATGATAACATAGAGATGTTTAAAAAATATTTGCCTGACCTAAATACTCAAACAAACAAAATAATTCTAATTTAAGCCCAAACATTAGTGTTGAATCCGGGCAACAGCCTACCTACGAGATTCCACTAATTACCTAGGTAGGTAGATCACACTTAATATTTTTTTTAATAATTTTGATAACATAGGTACGAAAAGACTAATTAACCCAAGTAGACAGAAAATCACTTCCCGTGAGTTTCATGAATATTTTTTGCTATTTGGAACTGGAAAATTATTATAATGGCGTTGTTGTTTCATCATCATTTACCTTTAGATGCCCACTGCTGGGCATAGGTCTCGTCTCCCCCAAGAGTTCAGCCGTAATCGCCATGCTTGGCCAATGCATGTTGGCGATCGCAGTAGGTGTCATGGTACTCAGAAGAACGCTGCTGCCCATCGTCTGGTCAATATCCCTCTGTCGCTTTCTACGACACCCACGGGTAGAAATGGGGTGGTGCTATTCGCGGCCGGCACCACTCGTTGTTGTTTATAGGTATGGTCCATACCTATAAACAACAACGAGTGGTGCCGGCCATTCAATCCATACCGTATGGATTGAATGACTCCGCAACCAAGGGCGAGCCAGTATTCGTCAGTCTAGTAACTTAATTATTAATAATAATACACACATCAAAAAGTTTGTGATCACTAGCATAAGCTGATATAATTTTTTAAATTGAACTTTATCAAAAAAAATTCTTTGTTGTGTGTTTTCTTTAAATAGAATAGGTACCTACCATGTTCGAAATAAAAAAAATAAAACTATTTTAATAAAAAAAAAAAAAAATTGAATAATTAATCATAACGTAATTATAACAGAAATTTGAGAGAAAGAAAAACACTGTTTAACCAAACTTAAACAACAATTTATTAATAAAAAGTTTATATTCAATATAATATAACTCCTTCCCTGGCTCGAACACATGCGAAGGTCCTCCTAGGCATGCTGAGAATCAAGTTATCCAGTATTTCTTGGGGTAACCTGTCCCATTTTTGAATAGCGGCTTCCCCGGCTGTGCTCTGGCACTGTCTTGCTTAAGAGCATCCCACGCGTGCTCTATAGGGTTTAAGTCAGGCGAGCCGGCAGGCCAGTCTAACCTTGTGATGTCGTATTCTCGGAGAGCAGCATTGACTCGTTGAGCTCGATGGGCGGGCGCATTATCATCGACCAGTACAAACTGGTGCCCATGGTTTACTCGCGGAATGGTCTTACAATTCCATCAATAGCAACAGCTCTATACATGTCTGGTGTCATGAAGCCTCGATACGGGATCAAAGGCGTTTTAGCACCAATCATAATACCACCCCAAAAGGACACCGATTTCCAGCCTTGCTGAATTGTTCCAGTGGCAGTTCTTTGCTTTTCACGGTCTCCTGGTCTGCTCGAGACACGGACACGTCGGTTATCTGGAAGAGTACAGATTCGCGATTCGTCAACGAAGAGACAGTTTAGCCAAATGTTTTCTTCTTCATTTTGCCGAAGCCTTCGTTGACGTTGCCGGGAATTCAGAGGAGCTCGCCAAAACCTCCGTGATCGTAATCTAGCCTGGTGCAAGCAATTCCGAATGGTCTGAGTGCTAACTTCAAGCCCAGAGGCGGCCCGAACGTCTGCTTTTATTTTAATAGCGTTGATTGTTGGGTCACGGGCTGCCAGCAATCTAATATAGCGCTTTTGGGCAGCAGTCAAAACAGTTGGGCGACCACCGCCGGGTCGGTCAGCTAAATTACCCATCTCGTGGTACCTCTGCAACGTGGTCACGACACACATGATCAGGATCTGCAGCAACTTTGCGTGCTATTTCTCTCGTGGTGTATCTTTCTTTCCTCAAAGTTACTATTCTTGCTCGTAAAACTTCTGATAATCCTCTTGGCATTGTTTCAATCACAACTTTCCGCGAAAAAGTATTTTAAATCCGTTAAAATTGTCTAAATCTTTCTGAATGAACGTAAACTAGGACTGTAAGCCTTTTACATATATGGAAAAACAATTGAACTGTTTAATTGTTTTCTATTCTAAATCTATATTTTTAAATAAAGAATCTAAAAAGAAGAAGAAATCATAATATAATCAACCGTAACAAAAAAGATTTCGATTTTTCAAAGCGATCGCAAACTTTTTTTGATGTGTGTATTTTTACGATTACTTATCAACAGTTCATTGGCATTACCAATAGGTACCTACTTAAGAATTACCTAGTGTTATAACTTCATATTTTTTAATAATAATTTCACAAATGTTCTAATAACTATGAATTTTAACAACTTCCTAACATTTTTTTTACTCTTCATAGAACGTACTGGGGTAGGGACTGTGTGTGGGTAGTGTAGAGTAGGTTAAATTGCACTTTTGTATGTACACCTGTAAACAATGTGGACAATTGACACTCCTTTACACCACGTAAAGAGTATCATGTTCTTTACCTGTATGCAAAAAATCAATCAATTCTAACTGTACGTGTTAAACCTCTACCGTTGGGTTGGCGGATCAAATATTTTTTTTAAATTAGTATTTCGTGTTAAGAACAGAGAACTGAACTGTACGAGTTTTTTTGTTTCTTTTTTTCTGCAAATGGCCAGCCTGAATGGGATCTTGATTGTTTAGAGACAAAGCAGCGCGGGTTGGTTCGAGCAAGGGAAGGGGACTGTACGAGTTACATGGCCCTATATTTATTACTAGCCTACATGGGCATGGGCACTCCAGATAGGTTTAGACAGTTTTCTTGCAGCTTGTGACCGCGACCAATCATAATTTATCATAATGTTGCATACCTACCTACATAAGTAAAACTTTACGAACAATCTGAGCTTATTACATATCACAACTAATTACACTATATACTTCATTTAGGTAGCTATTATTTACTTTATACCGCACATGCACTTAGGGCTGCCACCTTTTTTTGTAGCAAATAGAGTATATAACGTATTACTTTCTAGTGAAAAAAATAAACTAAGTACTTACAATAATAATAACATTTATTGATTCATAAACAAGTATAATAATAGGTACTTAGATCATCGATGCGATCTACTCGTTAATAACCAAAAACCATATACCTACGTTACTATAAGAGCCCCAAGTACGGTACATTCTTAGATTTTCTAGTAAAACCTAAGATTCCTAGTCCGAAACATTTTATGATCATCATCATCGCGATAAATGTCAAAAAATATATCTGAAAAAATTATCGAACTCAACTGGAAAATCTTAGAATTTACCGTAGTTCGTGCAGTAACATATAATTATAGGTACTTTATTATAAAAACCCTACGTACACTATCACATCGTTAATTATTAAATCTCCAAAAAACTGATTACCTACACGACACGCACTAGCAACGTCGATGCGTTATAAATAGGAATCTTAAACTACTGAAAAAAGTACAGTTGACGTAGTTGGTATCTAGGTCAAATAATATAAGCAGTACCGTAATTTCTTTGATCTAATATTTCATGACACTAAAGTTATTTATTCTCATTTCTCATAGTCATCAATTATCGGGGTAACTAAACTACAAGGCATCACTAGGCAAATACTATAGGGCCTATCAACACGATTATTTAAACTACGTATTGTACTCAGCTGTCGCGTTTATTATTACGGTACCTGGCAGTCATCTACAAGCTAGGTACTAATGGTAGTTAGTTCCTACGTAAGCTCACTTTTTTATCGCGCTCCATTCACTCTTTTGCCTAACATTTAGAGTGTGCTTTTGCTCTCTATTCATATGTTAGTGTTTATGAATAAATATCACGAGTTTTCATGTCATTTTATTCATGAACTTTGTGACCTTTAATAATGGCAGCCGAGCAAGACTACGATGCGTATTTTAGCGTAAATCAATAGATAACGATAGAGGACGTAAATCTTCTGGTAAACAAGTTGTATGATTGTTGGTTCTTAAGTACAATAATAAACTTTAATGCGAACAATTTATTTTCTCTTCATATTTCTGCAGACGCAGTGGCAATCGCTTTCATTTACTGTTCGATGTTCGTTTTAACCACAGATCTATCTATATCTGTGGTTTAAACCGATTTCAAAAACGGTAGTCCGATCAAGTCTGATGTTTGACCCGTATGTATAGGTATAGTTAAGTATGTTCGCTTCTCAATAACTACTTATGCGATTTGGATGGGGTTCACATTCGACTGCATATTTTTGTACTTAGATATAAAACTTTGTCATAGATTATAAGACACCAGAGAGAGTGAGTGAGTTAAGAGTAAAACAAAGGAGTAAATCAGTGAAATTTTCATTAACAGTGCTTCAAAAAAAATCTTTTGTGTGATACCGTTTCTTACCGGCACTAAAACAGAAAAAAATATAATTATAAAGACAACGGATTTCAAATATTACAATGTGAAAAATAATTTTCGAAGTCGGTAGCAATGGTAGTCCAATACTTACCATAAAAAATATTATTATCCGAAGCCGCCCACTTCTGACATTACTTCACTTTGTAGTTTTTGAAGTCGGTAGTCTTTTTTGAGAAAAAGACTATATTTTTATTATATTATTATATTTTTTTAAAGATGCCTAGCTTCTGTCCGCGACTTCGTTCTCGTGGAAGACTAATCTTATATAGGTATAAAAATCTTCTGTGCGTGTGTATGAAAGTGAACACCTCCTAAACGGCTGTACCGATTTTGCTGAATTTGTTTGTGTGTGTTCCAGTGGATTCGAGAATGGTTTAGATTCACAATTGGACCCGGTAGGTGGCGCTATAGTCGGGTTGCAGGACAACGTCTGCCAGGCCCGCTAGTATACTATAAAGCATCTAATGACACTCATTAGATCCACTCTCACTATAATATTTTATTGGACGACTACATCCAGGGATTACAAGCAAGGTACGTGTTTATAATATAAGACCCAGATTGCCCGAGACTTCGCCCGCGTGAATTTTCTCAAGGATCCCACAAGTGCTTTGATAATTTAATACATAATGCAATAGATGCTTGTAGCACACAGGGATAACGTAGCTTCCTATTGGTGAATTGTTGAAATCGGATGAGTAGTTTCGAAGATTACCCCCTACATACAAACATATAAACTAACAAACAAAACCTCTTTATAACATTAGCATAGAAGTATGGATTCTAGGAATGTTAAAGTTAAATTTACCTATATCAAATAGGTTTCAAGATAAGACTGCTAGGCTAGTCATCGAAGACTGCTACGGTATGACAACGGTACGGTATTGGTTCCTGTAATATCTAACTAATGAGGAAAATTTGGTTGAATACGTAATTAAATTGTTTTCCTCTATGACAAATACAATCATTAATAACAATAGCAGCCGTGCCTTGTTCAATTTCAACAGTTTTGTAAACGCAACATTCTGGCAGATCGCCTTGTACGTAGACCAGTTGCAATAAACAGGTTGCAACAAAACATTCGTTAGTTTTAGTGCAATTTAAAGTCCTAGGCCCTTTCCTAAAATCTTGAAAATGTAAAAGTTTTAACAACAATACTTTTTTATTGGTCTGCGGTTAGGACATGCTGCTGGTAGATACCAACGTAATCAATTTACTTTATAAACTAATAGTCTACCTTCTTCACTATCACCTACCTACATAAAACACACACAGGTACACATTGTGGCACCTATATGTACCTAGTTACTACGAGTATCTAAATAATTTAATGTAGTTATCAACTAAAACAACTAAACTAAAGTATTTTTTTCGTTTATTTACTACCTTAAAATTACAGTCTGTAGTCTGTACCTAATATAATGAAATAATGTCAGAATGTTATCATCAGTATTTTACATGTAGAGCTGCGGATGTATCAACTTGAACATAGCTCTATACACTACACAATACACGATTGTTTGCGTGCATATTACTAAACCAACCTGTAAACATGATAAGGTCAATTCGGAGAAGACGAACTTTATTTAAAAAATATACACACATCAAAAAAAGGTTGCGATCCTTTGAAAACTCAAAATCTGTTTTGTTACGGTAGATTATATTATGATTTCTTCTTCTTTTTAGATTATTTATTTAAAAATATAGATTTCGAATATAAAACAGTTCAATTGTTTTTCCATATAAAAAGGCTTTCAGTCCTACTGCTTACTTACTGCGAGCTTACGCTCGTTCAGAAATCTGATTCTATTTTAAAGGATTTAAAATACGTTTTCGCGGAAAGTTGTGATTGAAAAAATGCCAAGAGGATTATCAGAAGTTTTACGAGCAAGAATAGTTACTTTGAGGGAAGAAGGATACACCACGGGAGAAATAGCACGCAGAGTTGCTACATCCCAATCCAGTGTCGTGACCACGTTGCAGAGGTACCACGGGATCGGTAATTTAGCTGACCAACCCCGCAGTGGTCGCCCAACTGTTTTGACTGCTTCCCAAAAGCGCCATATTATTGCTGGCAGCCCGTGACCCAACAAGCTTCTTCTTCTCCTTGCCCTTATCCCATGTTACTTGGGGTCGGCGCTACATGTTTTCTTCTTCCATTCCGTCCTGTCCAACGTCATGCTTTCACTGACTCCCTTTTCATTAATATCATTCTTCACACAATCCATCCATATTTTCTTTAACCTTCCTCTCCCTCTCCATCCATCCAAATTATTATTCATAGCTCTTTTGGTCACATGCGTTTCATCTCTTCTCTTCACATGCCCATATCAAGACAAACGATTCCCTTTCAACTTTTCTATCCCTGGCGCCACTTTCAAACTTCCTCTAATATATTCATTTCTCACTTTATCCATTCTGGTAACTCCACACATCCATCTCAACATTCTCGTCTCCGCTACGTGCAATCTTTTTTCATCCATCTTCTTAACGACCCAATATTTCGATCCATTCAGTACGGTCTCATCACGGACTTGTAGATTTTTCCCTTTAACATGAGGGGCATCCGTGGATCACAAGTTGTTCCAGTGACCTGTCGCCATTTCATCCATCCTGCGTTGATCCGGTGCGTTACGTCTCGGTCTACTTCGCCATACCCTTGGACAAGCGACCCGAGGTACCGAAAGTCAGAGCAGGTCGGTATGGGCGTTCCGTCTAGAGACATGGGCACAGGACTAGAGAGACCGCCGAAATCGCAAAACAAGTACCTACTCCGTTTTGGTTCTGCTCAATTTCAGGCCCACACTCTCTAGTCTTTGCCACCACACCTCCAATCTGCTCTGGACCTCTAGGCCACTTTCGGCTACCAGCACAATGTCAACGGCAAACAGCATACACCGGGGTGCCTCTTCCTGGATGTCCGACGTCAAAGCGTCCATTATAACCAGAAAGAGGTAAGGGCTGAGAGCCGACCCTTGGTGCAAGCCCACGGCCACATTGAAGTTCCAGTAGTGCCCACAGTAGACCGGACTTTGGTACTGCATCGACTGTACATTGCTCGAATCAAACGCACATACTTTTCTCCTGCGTGACCCAACAATCAACGCTACTAAAATAAAAGCAAAAGTTCGGGCCGCCTCTGGGCTTGAAGTTAGCACTCAGACCATTCGGAATTGCTTACACCAGGCTGGATTACGAGCACGGAGGTCTTGGCGAGCTCCTCTGAATTCCCGGTAACGTCAACGAAGGTTTCGGCAAAATGAAGAAGAAAACATTTGGCAAAACTGTCTCTTCGTTGACGGATCGCGAATCAGTACTCTTCGGGCGTTTGTGCACTACAAGGAATTTTACTGTCCGCCAGTCCGATTTTTTACGGTCTGATACAGAGTCTCGTAGATTCAGATTAGGTTAAATTCCAAAATCGGACTGCCGGACAGTAAAATTCCTTGTAGTGCACAAACGCCCTTCCAGATAACCGACGTGTCCGTGTCCGGAGAAGACCAGGAGACCGTGAAAAGCAAAGAACTGCCACTGGAACAGTTCAGCAAGGCGGGAAATCGGTGTCCTTTTGGGGTGGTATTATGATTGGTGCTAGAACGCCTTTGATCCCATATCGAGGCTTCATGACACCAGACATGTATAGAGCAGTTGCTATTGATGGAATTGTCAGACCATTCCGAGTAAACCATGGGCACCAATTTGTACTGGTCGATGATAATGCGCCCGCCCATCGAGCTCAACGAGTCAATACTGCTCTCCGAGAATACGACATCATAAGGTTAGACTGGCCTGCCGGCTCGCCTGATTTAAACCCAATAGAGCACGCGTGAGATGCTCTTAAGCGAACTGTTTGAAACCGTCAAACCGTCAACCTCGTCCCCAGACAGTGCCAGAGCACAGCCGGGGAAGCCGCTATTCATGAATGGGACAGGTTACCTCAAGAAATGCTGGATAACTTGATTCTCAGCATGCCTAGGAGGATCTTCGCATATGTTTGAGCCAGGGAAGGAGTTGTATGATAATTGAACATAAACCTTTTATTAATAAATTGTTGTTTAAGTTTGGTTAAACAGTCTTTTTCTTTCTATCAAATTTCTGTTACAATTACATAATGATTAATTACTAATTTTTTTTTATCACTAATAAATGTTTTATGCAATAAAGAAATTATTATTACTATTATTGAAAATAGTTTAATTTTTTTATTTTAAACAGGGTCTATTTAAAGAAGACACACAACATAGAATTTTTATTGATAAAGTTCAATTTAAAAAAAGCGGCCAAGCGCGAGTCGGACTCGCCCATGAAGGGTTCCGTAGCAGCAAGTAACATAATATAAAAGTTTTTTTTTATTTTTATATTTGAGTTGATTGAATGAAAGGTAAACTGCGGTTTACGATTTATGACGTATTAGAAAAAACTACTTACTAGATCTCGTTCAAACCAATTTTCGGTGGAAGTTTACATGGTAATGTACATCATATATTTTTTTAGTTTTATCATTCTCTTATTTTAGAAGTTACAGGGGGGGGGGGGGACACCTTTTACCACTTTGGAAGTGTCTCTCGCGCAAATTATTCAGTTTAGAAAAAAATTGTATTAGAAACTTCAATATCATTTTTGAAGACCTATTCATAGATACCCCACACTATGAAAAAACTGTTGAGGTGTTTTGTCTGATGAACAAATTTTTTTGAGTTTCACTTCTAAGTTTTTTTTCTATTTTTGTGTGAAAATCTTGTATCAGCTTATGCTAGTAATCACAAACTTTTTTGATGTATGTAGGTACATATTTCATTAGCCAAAGGGCGTCAAATATTTTAGGCGTCTTTTATTATTAAGGTGATCAAATATTTAGTGTCGAATTTGCTGTTAGGTTATCTATCTATACCTCAACTAGGTTTTCCTTTTAAGTATATAAAAGGAAAACCTAGTTGACTGACTGACTAACGTATCAACGAACAGCATAACCAACCGAACTAGGGATGTAAAATTTTACACAAGGCTTCCTATTATGTTGGAGGATATCCGTGGTTGGAGGACACTTTTGATTTTTTTTAAACATATTTGGAAATTCGACACCTAAGGCTAAAGGTGTAACATTGGGGTATGTAATATATGGCATAATAAAAGATAGTATAAAATCACTTTCGCTTGAAATAACGTTCACATTATATAATTTTCATATGTTATAAAACCAAAAATGTGTAACCTAATTACATGTGATCTAATGTTATATTTCCTATTACCTTTTTTCTTCTAATCGTAAGTATTATATCATCTGTGGTGGTGCTATTCGCGGCCGGCACCACACGGCTCACCAAACGTGCGTAAGTATGTAAAATGCTGTTGATATGGTTGTGAATAAGCCTGCATGTATTTAACTGCAAAAATTGTTGTTGACGAAATAGGTATAGGTACTGAATATCAAAGCTCTTTTATTTTGCGTTCTAACAGAAATAATCCGCTTTATTTGGGAGCAGGAAAAACTGGAGTTTTAATAATTAAAACTCCAATTTTTCCCGCTAAATACAATTATTTTATTACCTTCTCTTTTGAATGAAAAAATTAACTGCAAAATTCATTATGAAGATTAAGTATGTATTTAAAAAGTTGTGAAAAAAAAATCCAAAAGAAATGATCAGATACAGCGGTTTCGGATAAACGCGATTCGGATGAACGGGTGTTTACATTAATAACAATAAATGTTAAATAAAAGTCAGATGGCAGAAAATAGCACTCATATGCAATATGAATCAGTGGCCAGTCTCTTGGGCACATTACCAGATGACGGCGATGTAGATGAAGTTTTTGATGTCTTATTGTATTACTTAGCTTTTCTGTTGAATAGTTTTAAGTTTTCTTTTTTTGTTTCTTTTGAAAACGGTGAAGACGGATCTTCTCTCCAAGAACTAGACGGACTTCTCCAACTTCACAAAGTTGATAACCCGACTTTTGTAACCTTTTGACCGCTACAGTCATGTATAGATGACAAACCAAAATGTGCCCAGCAAGCCACGGTCACGACTACATGACAGACTTATATACGCAATTCCATAGAGTATGAGAGTATGTAATTTAGCTTGATGCCACGAGGTCAAAAATAGCGCCATCTGTGTCAATAGGGTATTTTACTCTATACGAGAAAAAAACTATAAATATGTTATTGAGACAGTTTAGGCATAAAGCAGTCGGAAAATGTAAGTTTTAGTTCATAAAATAACAAAACAATTTTTTAAATTCAATTCAAAGTTTTCAGTATTTTTAATCTGTTATAAAACACCATGAAATAGTAGCGGTCATGTTATTACGCCATACGGCTGTGTAAACAAAAAATTGTCAACTGTCAGTCATCCGATTGGCGTAATATAGGCTTTGTACTTTTATTATTTACGTAACCAACGTAATTTTTTCATTATTACACCTATTACAAAATATGCCTTCAATTATTTTTAAATGATAAACAATTATCATATTTAATATGAGCTCATTTGATACAAAACGAACTGACGTCATTTACGCTGAGCAATATGGCGTCCAGTAAGAGGCGTTTTCGTCAAACTACGCGCGAAATTTGAAAATTTAAAATTTAGATGCATTTTTATGGCACTTATCGATTGAATAAAAATTTTATGTTTTTTTTGGAGGCATATTAGCACTACAGAGTTTCATTGGTTTCAATGGGTGTAATACCCTATTTATTGAAACTATAGAGCACAACGTAAAATGTCATCTCGTACGGTCTTACCCATAATTACAGAATACTTAATAGTACTACCATAATATAAATTTTAGATTTCTATGATCCTACCCTACAGACGGTCTTCCGCATTAACTTTACGTGAAGTTAGGTAGGTGCGTAGTTTTAATCACGCAATAAATAGCTTAGGTTCCTTCCTTCAGAGATGAAACAAGGTAGCGGAAATATAAATGATTTACTGAAATAAACGATAAATTCTTTGTTGGTACTCCCCACTCCCCAGATCTACCGATCTACTGATATCTAGGTGGGTTGGACGCTTTGTTCGATCAACTCCTTTGTGTTGAAACAAAGACACTGTGTGTGGGACTCACATCGTAGGTCCTGTTTAATTATTTACAACACGAACTTCTTACTTACTTGATCTACCCATTTGCAAATAGCCCGATTAAGAATTTTAATCAGTATTTATAATAAGTGTTTTACACTGAGTACTTACGACATAAGTTAGGTTTATGGCATGTCTCCATACTTCCAACAGACAACTTGGCGAGATATACCTGAGTAGATACCTAGGCACAAGCTTAATTTTAAAAATAATCTATTATAATAAAAATGAATCGTTGTTCCGTTGTTCGTTAGTCCCACTAAAACTCGAGAACGGCTAAACCGATTTGGCTAATTTTGGTCTTGAAATATTCGTGGAAGTCCAGTGAAGGTTTAAATGATAAGATTGACAGGACAACCTCTGTCGGGTCAACTAGTCTATCTATATAATAAAAATTAATCGTTGTTCGTTAGACTCGCTAAAACTCGAGAACGACTGGACCGATTTGGCTAATTTTGGTCTTGAAATATTTGTACAATTCCAGGGAAGGTTTAAACGGTAAGAAAATGGTAAAATCGATTGACAGGACAACGTCAGTCGGGTCAGCTAGTTTACAATAATAAACAAGTAGGTATAGGTCACTTAATATCAGTTCGATTTAAAATATTTGTCGTGGTAGCCCAGTGGTTGAGGCACCCGCCTCTCATACACGAGGTTGTGGGTTCACTACCGGGCACGAGCCAGTACCAATGTGACTTTTTCGATTTCAAATGGCGGACGGAGAACAAGCGTGGTGATCAATGCCTTCATTCTATGTTTGAGAAGAGGCCTTAAATAATAATAATTGTTTATTTTCAACATGTACTACAATTCTTATTTTGAGCAAATAAACATTATTATTATTATTATTATTACTGGTAGAACATCTTTTGAGACCGACACCTTTATGATGACATAACTCATGCACAGTTGTTTTGCTAACGATCATGATTAGGGTTGCCAACTCTTTGACGGTCAAATATAGTAGTTCTAAATTTTTTACCCATAAAAATATAGTAGATAACGAAAATGAAACGAAAAAATAGTAGGTTCCAAAAATTAGGTAGGTACTTTATTTTTTTGAAGAATATTTTGTGAATTATTGAACGCATAGACTGTCAACTTCACATTCCAGAATCGTTAAAAATAGGTATTGACGTTTTGTTTTACGCTTACACATTTTGAAACGAATATGAGCTAAGAGTTTGATGCCTTTAAAAGTAGTAGTTTCGCCTACTATATCTTTTTTTCAAAAATATAGTAGTCGGGCCTCTAATATAGTAGGATACTATAGGTATTATATAGTACCTAGGGTTGGCAACCATAATCATGATCGTTTTAAAAATTAATAATTATTAACCGACCAAGTCTTAACTAACAAACTGAACAAGATTTAAGTCTATTGCAATGACGACACATTTGATGACACGATTGGCGCCATAGTTGGCGCACTGGTTGAGCGATTGACTGCTGCACTGCGTGTAGCGGGTTCGATTCCCGCACGGAACAAATATTTGTATGGCCTACAGATTGTTGCTGCGGGTCTGGCTGTTAGTGTATGTGAGTTTAAATGTTTGTAAACGCACCCACGCTTAGGTACCTACTTAGGTAGACTTTCCAAAGTGACCTCCCCATCCCAAGGATCTATAACCATTGGAGCTGATGAATCCAGTAAATTATGGTTGATAAAGGGACGAACGGTTGACAGTTTGGGGGTGAAAAGCAAAACTTGGGAAAATCCTAAGTACATTTGGCCAGGCACTTACTAGGTGATCGTCTCACCCATAAGTAATTCAAGTCAAACATGATTTCGGATGGTTGTTTGCACATAAGGATCCATTTAAGTAGGTACTTACGTCATACAGGGAAAGCAAGCTCGCCTTGGGCCATGCAAGCTATAATAAAAACACTTGTATGCATCGGACCAAAGTGTCGCGAAATAATGTTGAAACTCCAACGTTTAATGTTGCCAGCCGTTGGTAAAATAAATACAAGCTATAGGTAGGCCCATTGTAATAATACCAGCCAAGGGCGTCGCCCGCTGATGGCTTAAGGGGGGGGGGGGTAAGTTGATATACCTATGGAAGATAGTAAATTTAAATATAGTCAAAGGCACATGAAGCTTTTGGAATCTCTAGGGGATGGGGGGGGGGTGACTACTCCCTGCCCCCTCTTGACGACGCACTTGATACCAGCCTATTATTATCCCATGTAACATTAATTTTAAATCTTTTGTGGTGCGGGTTCTGACTCATCACCTGGAGACCTTTTTGAAAGAAGAATTTTGGCTGTCAGGTCACAGTTTAACTAATAGGTCAGGTGTCGTGTATCGGCGTTTTCTTGGGAGATTACCCGTTACCACGACTCAGTGCAATACGTCGCCGACGTCTAAGCCGACGTCGGTAAGTTAGGTCGGCACAAAATAAGTATCTACTACCTATATATCTACAATCGTGTGGGTGAATCACTGTTGTCCTAGCTAGTTTATGAAATAACCTGTGTTAAGGGGAAACAGTCTGATCCCCTAGACTAGACTAGAGTATAGTGACGAAAAGTTACATAGTCCTTGTGATGTTCTACCAGTAGGCACTCACTCAGCTAATGATAGCGTTAAGTTAATGTAATTTTTCTAATGAGCAATATAACGGCAGTCTGAGAGGACATTATATAGGTACCCACTGCAAGTGTCAAACCAGAATTTGCTTTACCCCTGATCGTTATAATGATTTGCTTTTTAATAAGTACTGGCAGACCCTTAGGTAATAGGAAACGCTACGAAACCTGTTTTAATTGACATACCTGCCATGTTAAAATGATGAGTACAATCTATAAAATGAAGCAATTACTTGGTAAGAAATAAGAATTCCGTAACATTTACTAGTTTTAGAAAATATTTTTATAATTGCTATTTAATCGCAGAGTCCATTCACATTTGTTGAGAATTCTTTTCGTGTGGTAGGTACAGTCAACAGCAAAAGTAGATGATCAAAATCAGAAATTCAATACTAATGAAAGGAGTTTGAATTTTTGATTTTGGTTTTTTTTGTTTGACTTTCAGTCACTGTAAAATAATCTGTTACCTACTGATTATGGAATATTAAGGCATAATCCATCAATCAAACACTTTTATAAATATGGGGTAGTTTGAAAAGTCAAATCCGGGACAGTGATGTATCGTGTAATCATCTTCTAACACTATTGGAGCTGGTTGAAAACCAGCTCATACGTTGCTTATAGAAAATTAGCACATATCATTGAAATACATTTGTTACGACTGGGTAAGTATTTATATTCTATAGGGGTTCATACAAAATGTTCCATATCACTTATTTATTCTGAACACATTGAGAATCGCCGTTAACCTCCTTTGGCTTGCCAGAAAGAAAGTAGTTGCAATCCACTTTGATTTCGATGACATGATTCGCTAAAATTTTAAAGCGAAGTTGCTTCAAAATTGATCACTCGACTATATTTTTACCCACCTAACTACGTATATAAGATATTTTGTATGTTAGCTATCTTTTAAGGGGATAAAAAGAAAAAAGATCTAAGATTACTTGGGTAAAAAAAAGATTCCAGTAAGCTCACACTTATATAACTACTAAAGTAATAAAGCTCATTGATCTTTAGCATCTGTAGATGATGAAGAAACAGCAATTGTCGCCGTTGCAGAAGGTCTCTTAAGTATAAGTAAGTAATACAGTTATTTACTTACCTATGTTTCACAACAATAAAAAAAAAGATTAAAACAAAAAATGTTTGTTAATAACAAAAACAAAAGATTTTAAAGAAGATGATTAATAATATTCAACTATAACTAAGTTTTTTTTAATCATCTCGATCTTATTGCCTTTTACGCTTACATAAGACGGATTGTAAAGAGACTGTTTACTTGAGAAAGTCACACTGGTTATCGACCACACCACAAGCAGAGCTAAATCAGTTACTTAAAAATGTATAGAATTATCACAACATAGCTGATATACTAAGTATGATGATATACTTAGTATATCAGCTATGCTGTGATAATTCTATATATATATATATTTGCAAACATAGTACAATACACATAGTTAATTGAATACAAACGTGACTATACGAAACGTTGGGAATCTGTATATAAATGGATTTCACTTTTTCGTTACTAAAGAAAGATAAACGGTTATGGTTAATACAGCAGGCTTTAGCATTACCTACTATTACCTAGTTACGCTCTCTCCAAAGATAAAAATCATAAACAAGTTTATAAAGGAACCGTTTCCGCAATAGCTTTACTTTTGGTATAGGCACCAAAATATTATCTTTTGGACGCTTTGCTTTCGCTTTGGATATCAATTTCTGTATGTTTCTTTTAAAATAAAGAATTCAAGAATTAAATACCCAAAGGGTTGTTGTAGTAGGTAGGTACGTCTTCCATACAAGAATATTTGAATACAAAGAGTAAGTATTCCTGAAATAAAATATACATAATGAATAGGTACCATGTAAGCAACAACCTTACCGGGGCGAAATTAATTAGTGGACAAGTTTCACTATTTCGGTAATTTTATACTACCTACTTTTATTATACCATTTCTCAAAATAATTGCACAATCGTCTATGGCCCTAATTAGGCACAGTTTTCAGAAACTTATTTATTGTTTGGTCTTAAATAACATTCTTGATTTAAATCTGTTGTTACATTACTGCAGGTTACTTCTGCCACCAGTAAAAATACTTGATTTCTTTATCAATAGTGGTCATTATACTTAATAGTTTCTTGCCGCGTTCTATATTTAAGTGGTTCATTGTTTATTTCAGTTCCCACTGTAAATTAAGAATTAGGTACTTCCTAAGTTGTTTAGAAGGTAAATAAGGGCACGTAAATTAAACAAAGGGCTAAGAGTCAAAAACGAATTAACAAAGCTATCGGTGGCCCAAGTAGTAAAATCAGATCAGTAGCGAAAAACGTATCCAATAAGCGAACAAAATAACAGTCCGCCTCTTGGTAACTCGATGTCGTTTCGGTGAGAAGTGGGACATCTGACTTTCTGACCTACACACGGTATTCTTGGTTTTTGAATTACCCGGCAATTGGGAGTGCCTATGTATTGGAACATAATATATTTTTTAAACCGTAAGTATCAATAGTTTTTCTGTGCATTGTGCAATTATAGTAAATGGTGAATTATTTCAAATTATAAAATGTTTTATATCCAACTCACCGTAACTGAAAGAAGTGGTCAGTCCCTCACATGAAGTCTGTCCAAAGGCGAAGCAAATGCGTGCTGATCAGTGAGCGAACAACATTTCACTCGTTTTCGTGTGGAACAAATAAAAACGTCGCATTCACATACTAATTAATTTTCGAGAGAAACTGCGCGACGTACGGTTTAACGCGCATACGGATAGCTGTGTGACAGAGCACTGAAGTGTGTCGGAGCCGCAGCAGGTCCGAGCGAACGAGGCGAGGAGGTGGGCGAGTGACCACAACCGCACGCGGCGCGCGCAGTGAGAGTTGTGCCTAGTTGCGTGTCACAGGCACCACGCCGAGCGTCGAAGGCCGCGGCTGCAACTGCGAGATGCTGCACATGCACCAGTGTATCGTCAGTACTACGTATCTGGACCGCGTTTACGCGCGGCACGCACAAGAGTCACGGGACACGTGATATACTGTGAAATACGCACCCAACCATATGAGCAGTCAGCCAACAAGATCCGAACTGTCGTGTCAATGATTCTGAATTTATATACATACTAGCTATCTACCTAGGTAATGTACTATATATGTAGGTACCTAACCTACCTACTGCTGTACATGATGCCGGTTTGCCCGGTCATTGCTATCGACGAGTGAATGTTATCGTTTGTTTTTCATAATAAATTAGTACATGAAGCATAAACACAGACAAAATGTTGTCGTCAACAACAACTGCAGATAGGTACCTACTTCAGTAAGATACACAAAGAAAAAAACCGTACCACCGTACAATGTTTAACACTTCACACAAAATAACCCAAAAATTGCAAGTATGAAAAATATTATAAGATTTACCAAGTTATGTCTAGACTTTCTGTAAATTTTCCCATAGCTACCCATAGACTTCTTGTAAGTTTTTCTGTAGGTAATCTACAAGTATTTTTTTTTTTCCTAACTTTTTTCCCCAACAGATAGATACAATAATTCATAATGTGTAAACCGACTTTCAACTTAATCGGTCCAGGAAATTCGGAGCAAATTGGCACACGGAGTGATGCTATGGGTTCCGTTTTTTATTCGTACGGAACCATAAAAACTGTTTATGGAGTCAGTTCTACTTTTTAATATTTAGGTATATGGTTCTACTGCTCCTACCGAAAGGCTCTCTTGCTCAGTTTAATTTGGGTAGGATCTTCTATCTATCATACTACCTATATGTATTTATGTAATAATGTAAAATAGGTAAGGCGTGTGAAACCAAATGCAAACCTGCCAATCTAAGGGTCAATATCGTTAATGCATTATAAATCAATATGTATTTAGTATGTAGGTACTTAGAAGCTTTACTTCAAGTTTGTCTTTCGTTTATATTATTTTCTATTCCGTTTATAATTTATATATCTATCAGGGAGGACACGCAATTTCCAAATCACTATAAAAAGGTTTTTGATTTATCATGTACAATATAGGTTTCTTGTAAAATAAAAGAAAAATGACCGCCTCAACAAAAGCGGAACTATAAAACTTTGAGCACAACCTAACCGTGCCACTACCGTTAAATTATTGACAGCATTATGAGAACAGATGTTCGTTCGTTCAGTTGCACGTAGCACGTGTCACTCTTGACCGAGCACAGACCTTGGCCGCTGGAACACCATTCCACACCAACCCTATTACTTCATCCCTTTCTACCAGGCTTGCAATTGTATTATTAATCCCTTTCGCACACTGGTACGATGGACGGGGTGCTGGTGTTGGTGTAAGGTTGTTAGACGTTGTCACCGGCAACGGTAGTCCGATACACGGCACGCGGCTGCATAGCGACCTGACGTGTTGAATAACTTCCACTTGACTGACAATATTTAAAAAATATAGTTAACTATTGAGAAGTGTTTTTAAAAGGACATGAGCTGCATTACTTCATGTAAGTGTTTCTTAGAAATTAATAATTACTTATTTTAAACTGAGTGTTTACAAAAATCAGCTGGGCTAGTTGAAGTAGTAAAGTTACTGTTAAAATGCTGGCTTGACCTAGAAATTGTTCTTGACCTGCCATTTATCTTTATTTAGAACTATGTTTAGAACCGTGCTACAAATATTTGCCTAGCTTGTTTGTTTACATGTTGCAATACAACTCCACTACTTATGTAGATACCCAAATGTTTATTAGATATTAATGAAAATATATATATGTTTTTTCATTCATTGTAAAATTTATAAAATGTTGAAAACTGTGCTTGAAACCGTAAAAATATGAAATATGTACGAGCATTATGCATTTTGTGAGAACCGCTAAATTAAAATTAATCAAACTAAAGTAGTACATGCAGTAGAAAAAAAAATACTTGCAGTTTGGCCGAATCTTGAACAAAACGTACAGGAATTTTAGTAACTTACGACTTAATAACTACCTAATGTTACATACTCTTTAATACTTATTGAATCTGTCAATTCTCTCGATACTCTTGACTCGATACTACCGTTCATAAGTAGCTAACATTTTCTTGAGTAGTTATAGCTTCCACACATCTAATAAAACAAACATCTAAAAAAAATTGTGTCGATCCAATTTTCTAAGTGAAATATAAAAAAGAGACTAGGTGCCCAGCATAAAATGGATAGCGTGAACCAAAATTATGTAACACCTGTCTGCAGTTCATAGCGGCCAAGGGTGAAAGTATCCGCTAGGGAAGCCAGTTCAAAAACATCTGCAGAAATTCATAGTTGTTAGTAGTAGTAGTAACTAGAACTTAGGTAGCTTATCAATTTTCGGAGTTTTTCAAGAAAACATTAACATTATGATAACTAACCGCCGAATCGATCCAGAAACTTATTTATACCGCTACAGATTTTGACTTCCTGTTCTATTTACTTAGGTACACCTTAGAAAGAAAAGAAAGAAAGAAAAATTGTTTATTTGAACCTTAGGGATACTTACTTTGGGTATCGCTTACTATAATTACGGCACCCTTAGGTTACAAACGCTTGATAAACTGGCTATCCTCTTTAGATTACAAAGGCGATGAATTGAATGTCATGGCTTGATAAATTACTTAACTATTGGATTTTGAAAATAGGTAAGGGCGAAAGAATTAAGTATACCAAAATCACCCGTGTAATTGCTGATAGTATACGAAACGCTGACTACTAGCATTTACTTACATACCTACGTAAAACCAACATTATAATAAACTAGCTTTTGCCCGATTTTTTGGATACTTAATAAAATATAGCTAATAGCAGTCAGGAATAGCGTAACTTTCTATCAGCTAAAGAATTTTTAGAATCAAACCAGTAGTTCCGGAGATTAGCGTGTTCAAACAAAAGAAACTCTTCAGCTTAAAATATTAGTAAGTATACAAAGTATGGATTAAGGCATTGAGTTCAGTTATCTGTAAACGATATCATTAACACACTTAATTAGAGGGGATTATGTTACCCATCTAATTGAACGGAGCCTACATGAAACCCCTTTGTTAAAGTGAGGTCTCCCTCGCTTCAAATTACGTTATAATTCAAAATGAACAGCGTACAGAAATCATGTACTTGGGCCTAGCTAACCAGCTGTTAAATAGAAATGATGTTATTGGTATTTATTATTTGTAAGGTATGGCACTAACGTCTTTCCGCACGCCACTTTGCATGATCTTCAAGTTACATAATATTATATCTTGAATGATAGAGATTACTTGCGTTATTTCCATTGAAATAACCTGCATATTTTCTTCGTAGGTAGGTAGGTACACACAGGTTCGCATTGTAGATAAGAACGAGTTAATGATCCCACTTTTATTTTTGTTTCAGGACTATATAATGTTTATTTATAAAAGTAATGACAAACAGGCTATTTATAGGACATAATGACATTATCAGGGAGTTTCGATGACTCTATATCAACATCTGGTCACCTCGAAAGCTCGGTTAATTTGAACTCGCTGTACTGTTCCCATCTTTGGACGAACAGTGATTTACGTAGTGCAATTATTACAGCACCACCTAAAGATAGAAATGTAATAACATACTGTTATACATGTAAAGGTAAAATAAGAAAATATGAAGTGAAGCCACCGAAACACTTCACGCCACATAATCATTCCACTCCTAACAAAGACATAACAATAGAAAAAGATGGAACGTTTTTAAATGAAAGACAAGAACACCCTATTGATACAAACAGCCAATCAGTTTGTACATACAACAAAAGCTTTACAAGATACTCAGAGCCCACAAATGTGGAAAATAAACTACGCATTCCCTCCATATCGCAACAGATTGATTCCAGCTTTAGACAAAAATACACTTCTTACGCAATGGATTCAACTGATGCAAGGCGACAGAGACTGAGAAAAACCCTGAGAGGTTTTCGGTGTATAGTTCATTTTACTTCGGCTGATAGCCCTGTAAAGAAGAGAACTCAAATACAAGCCTGCTCAATAAGTGTGATGATTGTAGCTATCGTAATAATAAGTTTTATTTTGGTCAATTTTACTAATCCTAATTTTAAAGGTATGACCAACAATATTAGTACAACCGTAGTGCCAACAAAAAATATAATCAATGGAACAGCAGCAGCTATAACTAATGTTTATGTGGACCTGTCGTCAGTGACAGAAATCAATTCGACAGAAGAATATTTTACTGCTACAGAGTCTGCCAGCACTTTTAGCACCGAGAATTCTACACTAATTAACGTTATATCAAATATTCTTAACAATATAAGAACATATCCAAAGTATTCAAATAAGGCATATGAAAGTGCAAAATCGAAAGATGTTAATAACCGAGATTTGTCTCAAAGATTTTGCTCGTGTCAAAAAAACGAAATCTGCATGTTAGATGAAAACAGTGGCAAATCCGTGTGTAGAAAACCGACAGACAATGATGACCCAACAGGTACCTTAAGTTTAATCATTGCCATTTAATATATGCACCCATTGCAGCGCGTAAATTGTGAACCTTTGATCAGCTGTTACCAGGTGATATGTATTACGTACATACATAACAGAGAGCGAGTTTTATCTAAAATTTTCATATTTATATATTTACTATTACTTATTTTGTATGCACATCTGCCGCATGTCAGACGATCATTAGGCCAAACGCACAACCCAAATGGGTCCGCCCTCTACATGGCAAGCGACATCGCGGCAAGCCCAGGCGGAGATGGCGGGATGATCTGGACTCCTTCGAAAAAGACTGACCCCAAATAGCCCTTATAGAGAGAGTTGGAAGGAGAGTGGAGAAGCCTTTGCCCTGCAGTGGGGAAATCCAGGCTGAAATAATAAAAATAATAATATTTTGTTTCCCAGGTTGTGGAGGATTGTGTGCCCTAGAGACGGAAGCGTGCCAACTAGTAGATAAAGCGCGAGGCGTGCGCGTGTGCCGCTTGTTGACGCTTGTGACATGCTCAGCAGATGAATGGCGCTGTCGTAATGGTATATGTGTGCCCGCGGAAGCCCGATGCGATGGCTCTATTCAATGCTATGATCGATCTGATGAAACATATTGTGGTAAGTTATGTTACCTACCTAGATATAGATAATATTTTATGTTTTACCAACTTCTTAAACTTGTGTTAATAATAAAAAATAATATTTACTGTACTCCAACAGAATGCGATTTAACAAAGCAGTTTCGCTGCGGGCACTCCATATCTTGTTTCTCACACACAAAATTATGCGACGGAGTTATTGATTGCTGGGATGGATATGATGAAGTAAATTGCACAACTGGTAAGAACGTTTAAATTGTTGAACTATTCGAAATTTTAACAATTTATTTCGTAAACCTACAAAACTGAAAACCAAATTGCAAATGGAACTTACTCTATCCACTTCCTCTACATAGATTACAACACAAAAGAATCATTTTCAACATGAGTGCCACTGCTCTTGGTTTTAATAAATGTGTAGGTGCATTAATTTATAAATCTAGGCACGCTGCAGCGTGTCAAGTTCAAGCCAAGAAAAAGGAACTGGCGACGCAGCAGCCACCATTAACCCCTTAATAACCCAGAATCTATTTGACATAAGGTACACAAAATAGGTTTAATATCTGGGTGAAAGAAGGGCATTTTGTTTTTTCGTGTTTTAAAAAAATGAAACCTAGCTAGATCGATTTATCGCCCCCGAAACCCCCTGCATACCAAATTTCATGAAAATCGTTGGAACCGTTTCCGAGATTCAGATTAAACCCGAAAATTCATAAATACAGCACTGCAGCATAAATACATTAAAAGGTTTTTGATATATTAATGAACACCTGCATTAGTCGATTGTCGACTTTGCCGACGAAATAAGTAATGGAGATTACGGAGATTTAAATAGGTACCAAGTTCTGTAGATAATCCAAAAATGTATTAAAAGAACAACATTCTAAAATAAATGACACAATTTCTTAAAGTATAATCTAGGTATGATAACTAACCACTAACTAACCGATAAAAATAATGGCGGTGCTTATACATGCTTAAACGTGCTTAAACATACGTGTAGATATAAGAAAGAATATTTCGAATAAGAATTATGTTTTAATTACAGAATGTCCTGCCGACCAATTTACGTGCACTGACGGGCAATGTATTTTAAGTTCAAGATTCTGTGACGGGCTGGCGGATTGTGCGGATGGTACTGATGAACCCGAAGGCTGTGGCGGTAGCTGCGGTGCGCATGAAATGCGTTGTAAGAATCAACGTTGCGTGCCGCGCGCTGTGCAATGCGATGGTCATGACAATTGCGGCGACCGCACTGACGAGCTGCATTGCTCTAAATGACATAATTTTATCCATTATTTCAGGTAGACCGACTCATCATTCAGTGTAAATGTAAACCTAATTACCTACCTACGTACGATTCATCAAATTTATTTTCCAGAACCAATAAAACTTTTTTAAATAAACGGATTTTATAAAATATTGTTCGCTTTATTTCGTGCATAAATTAATAGTATAAGCGATAGCCGTTCTTTTGGTAACTATCGGTAGATAGCCGAAGCAGTAGGTAGGTATTAGGTGGGTGGAGGGCCCTTCACTGGTGAGAATGGTGACTGTCTGCCTGCATGTGGCCAGAGCAGTATCGCCGCTCATAGACGACTTATGGTTACCAAAAATGAACGATCACTAGGAAAACTAAAAATAGTAGGTACTGCATCTTGGATATATTGAGATTTTAGGACCTTTTTCTACTGTTAAAGAAATTAGCACAAAAATCAACACATGCCCTTAGACACCCTTACTTCGAAAACCACTGGCGCCTGTCGCTTTTGATAACTAGGTAGGTACTGTAAGAGATCCTTACATAGGATTCTTACTGGTACCGGGATATGCGTGATCGTAATATGATTATTCTATAAATAAAAGCACTGAAACTCGGTACTGGATTATATTATCAGATACTTGTAGTGTGCCCGTGACAAGATCAGGCTAGGAAGTCCTAATGTCAAACGTAAAACAATACAAGTCTACTATTCAAATTTATTCTAGAAGTTTGCTGAGTGTTCCGTCATAGAGTATAATATCTAATGACTATTATCTCAGAAACACATCAGATCTCCACATGAGCTACGCCCCCTTCATGAATAAAAGGAACTGGTAAGTAAGTCCCTACTCTAAAGGCGGAAATGTCGATGGGGACGTCTCAGACGAGATGGTTCAATCCATGACGCAAGGGATAAACAATTAAATCCATGCCGTTGGGGATCGCTCGCATAATAATGTCCCCAGATCGAGGGACACACAAGCAGCCAATCACCCAAACGCCCAAGGACACAGACGTTGAATGATGAAGCGGGAGTGTCCGCTGTGTCCGGAGCAACCCGACTCCCAACAGTAGATAAACACTGTCAGTTTATTAATATTTCATTAGTTAATCAATCATGTATGGCTCTATTAGACACTGGAGCATCAATCTCATGTATTTCGGAGAAGTTCATGTCGGAGTTGAAGTTGGAGCATACCAGTGGAATTACGAAGCGTTTTGTAAAGTCTATTTCAAACGTACATTTGAAAGTCGTGGGTGAAGCTAATATTTGTTTCATAATAGACTCATGTGTGTTTGTTTTGAATTTTGTCATAATTAAGGACATTAATCAAAATTTAATACCCGGCGCCTCCACCACTATGTAAGAGATCCTTACATAGGATTCTTACTGGTACCGGGATATGCGTGATCGTAATATGATTATTCTATAAATAAAAGCACTGAAACTCGGTACTGGATTATATTATCAGATACTTGTAGTGTGCCCGTGACAAGATCAGGCTAGGAAGTCCTAATGTCAAACGTAAAACAATACAAGTCTACTATTCAAACTTATTCTAGAAGTTTGCTGAGTGTTCCGTCATAGAGTATAATATCTAATGGCTATTATCTCAGAAACACATCAGATCTCCACAGTACCTACGACAATTAATGAAGTCAAACCACAGTAAAGATATCTTTACTGAAACGCACTTAGATAACACTTTCAACGCCATGGCCAACACCGTGTGTCCGCCGCTAGTGGAGGTTTTACCTTCAACATTTTTGGCATGTCAGTCAATGTTTTAAATGAGATCTCGGTGCAAATTCCATGCAGATTATAGATGTGGCAAATGCTACTCTCACTAGCAACAGATATACAGAATTGATTACTACAGAGTTTTAATACATAGGTACTTATTTAATAATTTAACTGAAAATAACGCAACTTCTGATCGGACGCAATTTATGTTTGATAAGGGTGACTATGAGTCTATAAATAAGGATATTTGTATGACTAACTGGGAACTCGAGTTTGCGACACGATCAATTGATGATTCAGTAACCTTTTTTAATCAAGTTATTTTTAATTTACACGCTAAATATATTCCTCAAAAATTACATCGCAATAAAGCATATCCAACTTGGTACAATTCGGCACTCATAAAAACAATTAAAGAAAAATTCAAATATCTTTAAAAAAATAAGAAGTACGGTAATTTAGCTGATGACTCGACATTTAAACTTCTTCAGGAAAGGGTAAAGGTATTAGAATCGGAATGTTATGAAAACTATCTGAATTTAACTGAAAAATCTATTATAGAAAACCCGAAATATTTTTGGACCTTCGTTAAAAAACGACACAACTCAAATGCAATCCCGAGCACCTTAAACTATAATAGCGAAGCGTTGCGTACCGGTGAATCGATATGCGAGTCGTTTTCCATGTACTTTCATTCTACATTTCTCGACACTAGCCCTAGTCATTCAGATTCTTCGCCCACTATTTTTACTGAATCTTCCAGCCTATCTGATATTTGCAGTAGGTATCGCAGTGAATGCTGATGAGGTTGGTAACATGCTGCGTAAGTTGGATACGACTAAAGCAGCTGGCCCGGACAATATTTTAGCGAAATTTCTTGTACGGTGTGCAACTTCCATTGCCCAACCTATCTCGTTATTGTTTAAAAAATCCTTGGATACCTGTGTTGTTCCCGAACTTTGGAAATCGGCGTTTAATACATAAAAAAGGAGTCAAAACAGAAATTGTTAATTATAGGCCGATATCTAAACTCTGTATAATAGCGAAGATTTTTGAAAGGATTATCTATAACCAGGTATATAGTGCTCTCAAAAATTCATTTAGTTCATTCCAACACGGTTTTTTGAAGGGCAGATCTACCGTTACCAACTTAATCCTCCTCAATGATTTTATAACTGAAGCCATGGATAACGGTAAGCAGGTCGATGTCGTGTATACTGATTATAGTAAGGCCTTTGATCGGATCGACCACGACATCCTACTAGCGAAGTTATGTGGCATGGGAATACGAGGTAGTCTGCTCATCTGAGCAGACTACCTCTTCTTATCTGGAGAACAGGTCCCAAGAGTAGTATTAAGCAATTATATGTCTGGTTGGGTGCCTGTTTCCAGTGGAGTGCCCCAGGGTCATTGCTAGGCCCATCGACGACACGGTTGGCGCAGTGGCTGAGCGATCGACTGCTGCGCAGCGTGTTGCGGGTTCGATTCCCGCCCAGGGTAAACATTTGTGTGATGAGCACTTGTGTTTGCCTTGTGTCTGGGTGTTGTTTATCTATATATGTATGTATTTACAAAAAAAAAAAAAAAAGTATTTGTGTATGTATATCAGCTGTCTGACACCCATAGTACAGGGTCTCCCTAGTTTGGGGTCAGATGGCCGTGTGTGAAAAATGTCCCGACATATTATTATTATTATTATTGCTATTCATCATTTACATCAATGACATCGACTCTTGCCTGACTTCATCCAAATTGGTGTGTTTCGCTGATGATATGAAAATCTATGCCACAATATCATCTCAGGTGGACATGATTGCGCTTCAGGAGGATTTACGGCGTCTGGAGGATTATTGTCGAGGAAATAAGCTGGATCTCAACCCTACTAAATGCTCGGTTTTAACATATTTTCGAAAGCATTCAGTCATAGCCACATCGTATACCCTGGGTAATTAAGTACTACCTAGATCGAATTCCATCCGAGATCTGAGGGTATATCATGATCCCAAACTCACGTTTGAACTTCATGTCCATGTCATAGTCGCTAAAGCATCCAAGTCACTAGGCTTCATAATGCGGCTATCCAAGTGCTTCACACAAGCCAAAACTTTAAAAATCTTATACTGTACTTATGTTAGAAGCCACTTGGAGTACGCGCCGCCTCTGAGGTTTGGAACCCATGTTATCACAAATACATTGATCGTATAGAGAGCATCCAAAAAAGATTCATTAAGTATTGTGTTATCATCAGAAAGTACCCTACCGATTTGAAGATTACCTCATATTTTATCCCTAACGAACCGTCGAGAAATCTCTGACTGTGTTTTACTGTTTAGAATTTTTAACAACAACATTAATAGCTCCGATACTCTTTCAAAATTTTCCTTTAACGTTCCCGGAAGGTCGAAGAGATGGTACCCTCCGTTACGTGTTCCATTTACCTCCACCAACTACAGGCAGAATACGTTTATTGTGCGTGCAAGCAAAAGCTTTAATAAATTGTGTAAACAGCATGATTTCGATCTCTTCTCGACAAGTGTGTCTACGGCCAGAAGATGCCTGAGCCTTACCTTTTTTACATATGGTAATTATTGTTAAATATTAGTATAATATATATTTAGTAATATATGATATAATAATAAGTATAGTAGAGTAGTAGTGTAGTAGTGTGTAGTAGTATAGTAAGTGTAGTATGTTTAAGTTTAAGCTTTGATGTTATCCTGTTTATTTTCTTTTTGTGTGGGCAGTACTGTGTTGTTCACACCATCTTTACCAGTCTGTTTTCTATAAGTGAAGACTTGTAATTGGCTGTCTGTTTCATTTACCATTTTTATTCTGTTTTGTTTAGCTGCAAGTCTTCCATACTTCATAAATAAATAAATAATTTGATAAAAGTGGGGTAAGTAGGTAGGTACGTACCTACAATTTACGAAGGTAACTACCAAGAACTTTTTTTTTATTAACTTAATGCGGGTATGGTATCACTGCGACCTGCGACTGGATGTAGATGCGTAAATACGCTGAGAACGCAGGCGTGCTTCGCGATCTGAAGAGGTTTCCGCGGAGCGAGTTGCAACCTGATGTTCTCGAACAGCATCAAGTCTCTCCTGACGCTCTTCGGTAGATTCTTGGGATCTTATGATCCTCAATCTTTTAGCTCCTTTGGAACATTGGGAAATATTTAACCTCTTTCTAAGCATGGTTATAGTTTTATTGTGAAGATACCTGATCAATTAAAATCGACTGCTCCCATGCGTTACCGGGTAGGCTACCGTGTCATGAAGATAAATGGAAAAGCAAATTAAACACTCAAATAACATAAGCCCGAAGGCATATTTATTTGATAAAATAAAAAAAAAACACTAGAAAAACACGCTTTTATAAATGCTCGTAAAAACCAAAAATAAATTATGGATCGTTCAAGTTGTCTCTATTTCTGGGCTGAAGTGTAAACTATGTGCTTTTAATTATAATATTTGATTGTAAAAGCGTGGGGCGCTGGAACAGGAAAGATTATCTTGTAAACAAATACTAATACTAACTTCCTGGCGGAAGCTGCATAAGGTCGCACAAGAGCATAACGTTTATACCGCCAAAGGGTTACCAAAGGTAACCAAAGATATTTTGTCCACGAACAAGAACTCTACATGTTGCCACTGTTGACGCATTACCCTTACGTACTTAATTTCTGGAAAGAAGAGGCGTTCAAAATGACGGTAAATATCGTGTCTCCTCGCTGCTGGCGCATGTTTTGCCTGAGTTCGACAAACTGGTACTTTGAACAGACTGTTTAATGTAGAGCCACCTACTAGTCGTGCTGCAACTCCAGTTAGAGCGCCGATCTCTGTAACCTGCTTCCTGTAACACTAACATCGCTTAACTTGATTTCTCAGCAAGTTATACAAGTCTTTCCTGTTCCAGCGCCCCACGCTTTTCAAATATTATAATTAAAAGCACAGTTTACACTTCAGCCCAGAAATAGAGACAACTTGAACGATCCATAATTTATTTTTGGTTTTACGTGCATTTATAAAAGCGTGTTTTTCTAGTGTTTTTTAAACTATTTGTTTATTTTATACTTTTTAGTCTTTGAGTTTCGCCCGGTTCCCTGAGGTGACGCTAGCGACATGATATTATTAACCACCCTCATGCCATTCAGTCCTAGGCACGTTTGTCACCTTGACTTGGGTGGGATCTTTAACAACCTACTACCCTATTTACACGTCAATATACATCATATATAGATATATCAATATTATTCTATTTACACTCTCCATGTACAGGTCTATATACATTTTATACAGGCACCTATGCAAACACACACATAGTACACTATTATATATATACATATTTACACTATTTACACTCAATATTTACAAGTCAATATATAATAGGTTTGTTATAGCCTTGAAACCTGATCGTGTTCAAAGTCCATTACGTGACCTTTCTCACAAGTGCAATCACGACTATGATACGATATTCCATCATGGAATGCCAGTTCCTGTCTTCCGGCTTCATCATCAGACCTTGAAACTTAATCGTGGACAAAGTTCATTACAAGACCTTTCTAACAAGTCCAAACACGACTATGATACGATATTCCATCATGGAATGCCAGTTCCTGTCTCCCGGCTTCATCATCAGACCTTGAAACTTAATCGTGGTCAAAGTTCATTACAAGACCTTTCTAACAAGTCCAAACACGATTATGATACGATATTCCATCATGGAATGCCAGTTCCTGTCTTCCGGCTTCATCATCAGACCTTGAAACTTAATCGTGGTCAAAGTTTATTACAAGACCTTTCTAACAAGTCCAAACACGACTATGATACGATATTCCATCATGGAATGCCAGTTCCTGTCTTCCGGCTTCATCATCAGACCTTGAAACTTAATCGTGGTCAAAGTTCATTACAAGACCTTTCTAACAAGTCCAAACACGACTATGATACGACATTCCATCATGGAATGCCAGTTCCTGTCTTCCGGCTTCATCATCAGACCTTGAAACTTAATCGTGGTCAAAGTTCATTACAAGACCTTCCTCATCATGATGGAACATCGTATCATAGCTGTCTATCCAAAGTTCCAGTTCATATCTTCCGGCTCCATCATCAGATCAGTTCGAAAGTACCATATTATTGTATTGTCATCAGAACTACATATAGCTGCCAATTTTCATGACGCTGCGATCCTTGGAAGATGGTTAAATTAGTAACCTTAGATTCCATTACATAGTTACAACATACATAATAAATGGGAGTTTTGGTCAGTAGAGTCAAATTTTCAAAGATATACCATCGTCATAAAAAATCAGTCCTAAACTGTTACCGCTTTCACCGCGTGGAGGTACTCCCACCTTATGTTATTTTATAATATACAATGAAATTAGTGATAGCTTTGATTTCCACATCAGATATTAGTCAACAGGAAATGCCCATCAGACCGAACAACCTTTGCTAAGACGGCATTCCTATAGGTGTTATGGTGTAGCTGGGCTCTTGGAGTTCCACATCAGATGTTCCAGATCTTAAAATTTATTCTCTCAGCAGAAAATGCTCATCACGTGGAACAATTTTTGCTATGGTACCATTTTTGTATCTCTTATAGTTTAGCTGGTCTGTTGCGGTTCTGCATCAGGTGTTCAAGTTTCCAAGATAAATTTATGTTGCCCAGACTATACAACAAAAAAAAACATTCTAATCCGTCCAGTAGTTCTGAAGATTAGCGTGTACAAACAAACAGACACAAACAAACAGACAGATTTTTTTTTTTGTATTCGTTCTCGTTTACTGTTTCTAAACGCCCCTCAATTATTTTTTTTTAATTATATTCAATGTACAGACACATTTTTTTAAATGTTTTATTATATTTATATAGATACTAGCTGACCCGACAGACGTTGTCCTGTCTATATCTACCTATTTACCTACCTTACACCTACCCTACACCTACCCTACACCGATCCTACACCTACCCTACACCTACCCTACACCTACCCCTCACCTACCCTACACCTACCCTACACCTACCCTACGCCTAGCCTACACCTACACTACACCTAAAAAAAAAAAAAAAAAAATCCTATGTCCGTCTCCTGGTTCTAAGCTACCTCCCCACCAATTTTCATCCAAATCGGTTCAGTCGTTCTTGAGTTATAAATAGTGTAACTAACACGACTTTCTTTTATTATATAAGATAAGTCTATATAATAATGTAATTGGTCAATGACCGTTTTATGTTAAAGTAAGGTTAAAGTAAAATAAATAAGTAAAATATGTATATTTACTAGCTTTTACCCATCGCCATATCTTTGATTATTTACATGTCTAGATAGAGCGTTGCGTTGTAGTCTTTGGCAGGCCAGATTTGAAGGGCTTATGTGCGTAACATGCACACAAGTAAGGCACTTTGGGGCGGGTCTGGGTCTATGCTTTAACGGTTCCCGTACGGCATGCTTAACATGTTAGCATAGGTGCAGGCCTACCCTATCACCTCCTTCAGAGGTGATGGGGGGGCGTTTGGTCTTGGGGGAGAGTGACAAGTTGGTCGCAAAGATCCCCAAGGCAAGTTCGGCGGATCTAGCCTTCTCGAGGTTGCCAGCCCTGTTACTGGGTCTAGCTCATTAGTAAATAGACTCAAAACAGAAAACACCGAGCGCTTTTTGTATAAAATATATATAGTATATATCTATGTAAGGTTTATTTTATATTATTCATATATATCACCCAATCCAAGGTGTTATCCGTACCGTGCCGAGGGATGCGTGGCTGAGGGGGAGCTCAGTCGCTAACGGTGGCTATCCGACACCTGGACGAATCGGGTAGTATTTTTAGTCCTCCCATTGGCATGCGGGGCTCTGCTGATGGGCATTTTTAGTTCCCTAGCTTCTCGTGGGATTAGTAATGGAAGTTAATAAAAATCAATCAAAATCAAGATCGTCGTCTCCAGTAGGAGAACAGTTCTCTCCCCTTTTAGGGGAGACGATAAGCCTAATGGAGGAGGTTTTACTAGCCTCTCCGGATAGGACAACCGTGGTGGCGGGTGAGGGGATTAGTCCGGCCAGGGCAGGAGGCTCCTGTGACTCGGCCCAAAGGACGGAAAAGTCCTCTCATCGCCGTGAGAGATAAGGTGGTGCAGCGCGGAAAAGGCTCCGAAGGCTATTAGCAGCCAATGTTCAGGCCGAAGAGGCCCGTGCGTTGGCTAAAAAGCCTTGGAGCGAGATCCCGCTCTCCAACCTTCCTCCGGACCCGAAGGCTAAGAAGCGTATAAGGTCAGAGGATGAATCCCCAAAGGAGCAACCCAGGAAGGCTCCTAGGGTGGAAAAGCCCGTAGTGCAGGCCAGCTTCAAACAGGTCGTGGAGCAAACGCGCGTGGGGATTAGAAATGTGATCCCCATGAGCGAGGACCAAATGAAGCTGCTGCACCGCTCCCTTACTCTGGCGATGCTCAGCCTCACCGATATGGGTAAGGGGCCGAGATTCACGGGCTTCACGCACAGACCTGGGTTCGTTATTATTACCTGGCCATTATATATTACCTGGCCTGGACCAGGCCAGCCTAAAATGGCTGTCCGAAAGGGTCCCCTCTATCAAACCCTGGAGCGGGGCATCGCTTTCCGTTATTCTGTGTCTGTTTCACACCTTTTAGATAAGCTAGAAGCTATGGGCATCCGCGGACATACCCTAAAAATCTTCCAGGATTACTTAAGTGATAGAACTCAGTTCGTTAAAATTAATAATGTCATCAGTGACACCAAATCACCGAGCTTTGGCGTACCTCAGGGCTCGATCTTAGGACCTACCTTATTTCTTATTTATATTAATAACTTGTGTAAAATGTCGCTAACGAACTGCTCGATTGTTACTTACGCAGATGATACGGCTCTTCTTCTTCATGGTAGTGACTGGCCAGAGACTATCAAATACGCGGAACACGCATTGAACTCAGTGATGAAGTGGTTGTCAGACAACATCTTAACCTTGAATGTAAAAAAAACAGTGTACTTACCTTTTTCCCTACTGCATTCCAAAGTCCCTCCACCTGATTCAATGATACTTAGAGCTCATACTTGCTCACTTGGTCTGTTTTCTTCACAATGCGATTGTCCTCGACTTGTGAGATCTGAGTCTGTTAAATATCTCGGAGTCTATGTAGATAGCTCATTAAGCTGGAAACCTCAGATCAGCACTCTTTTATCACGAGTCCGCAAATGTATATTTATATTTAAAAAATTAAGGCACTCTACGGATATGAAGACAATGACAACAGTTTATTATGCCTTATGTCAAAGCATAATAAGCTATTGCATCACTGTTTGGGGTGGAACCACCAAGACAACCCTTCTCCCTCTAGCGAGCACAGAGAGCTGTCTTAAAGGTTATGACATCGAAGCCGTTTAGGTATCCCACCACGGCACTTTACACCGAATGTCAGGTCCTCACTGTGAGGCAGCTCTTTATCCTCGCCACAATTCTACGTAAGCTTCCCTCCGTAGTGTATGAGTCGAATGCTACCAAAAAGCGTAGATATTATGAGGTATGCTCAACTCATGGCTGTAGAACGACCTTTGCTCAGCGCCATTATAATGTGCTGTCGAACCACCTCTACAATAAAATAAATAAGGTCTAGATCTGTACCATAGCACCCACTTGCCTACGCAAATGTAAGACCAAGGTTGTAGAGTGGCTGTTAACTTTAAATTATAATAAGACTGAAGAATTACTAAACATCTCGACCGCATAGTTTAAATAAGTTAATTATTACATTGTAATATTATATTTTGTTTATAATTACGCACGCGCACACTGACACTCACATAGTAGTATAGATATATACACTACCCATACTATAAGTACCTACACACGCTATACATATACTCACTACACATACGCACACATCGATGCATAGGTACTTAATTAGTAATTAGCACACTTAAAAATTGTTTAGTTTATAAGTTTTTGTTACTTTGTGTGTAAATGACAGGCGAGGACGCTGGCACCCTAAACACAAGTTAAATTGGGTGCCAGAGTTCATTGAAAACACCGACGTGTGGTGAAATACTTTATGTCTAAAGTAAGTGTTTATGTACAAACTTAAGGTAATAAATAACTTTTTATTATTATTATTATTATTATTATTCCGGAAAGTGATTTGCCGAAACCCGCCGTAGGGACCATCTTTATCCCCAGCAACGAGGCAGAGTCGATTGACGAAGCTGTACATTTGCTGGGGTTACAGAATGAAGGGCTCAACACGGGGCTCTGGAGAGTCGCGCACAGCAGGGCGGAGGGGAATGGGCATGTGGTGTCTTTTTTCCTTGACGATCCTTCTGTCGCGGCCCTTAGGGTTAGGAACTTTGAGGTCGTGCTTGGTTTTAAAGTGCTCTATTTTAAAATCAAGAGTGACCCAAAGGTTGACCCTTCAACGACAGCTGCGGGACCGGTGAGGGAACCGCAAAATTCTACGTCGGGGGGCTCGGAGAGGCGGCGTGGAGAGGAACCTGTTCCGCGACCAGTCGCGGCTGAGGTGACTCCCACGCCAGTGCCTCGGAGCGACCCTGGACACGCGGAACCTCAGCCTTCCACCTCCAGAGGGCTCCCTGCATTGCGGGGGCGTGGCTCTGGGAGAGCCTGGCCGCACTTCGCTGCGGGCGGAAGGGCTCAGAGCGCGGTGCCTCGCGAGCAGGTGGCAGGAGGGGCGGGGTCCGCGGGACAGAAGAGGGACGCCTGGCGTACAGGTCGGGGGCGAGCACGTCCCAAGCCTGCACGCTCGGGAAACTATGGGGGGCTACCCAGGTGGGAATGGTGAGGGTCCTGCAAGCAAACCTCCATCATGCTGCGGCAGCGGCTGCGGTAATGGAGCGCTGTATTGCGAAGGGCATAGCCAACCTCGCCCTGATCCAAGAGCCTTGGGTAGCCAACATCCAGGTTCTGGGACTGAACGGTGCCGGTAAGATCCTTAGTAACGGTACTGGTATAAGACCCAGAGCATGTATTTTATTTAACAACTGTGTTGATTTCTTGCCAATTACAGAAGTTTGCAATGACGACTTGGTAGCGGCCTTTGTCAACCTCAAAGGGTGGTGCGGGGCCAGGGTGATTGTGTGCTCCGCATATCTTCCTGGAGAGAGGGACAACCCGACGGAAGACTTGGTGAGGGTGGTGGAATACGCCGCCCGACACAACGCTGAGCTTCTTATAGGATGTGACGCCAACGCCCATCACTCCTCATGGGGGAGTACAGACACCAACAGAAGGGGTGAGTTACTCTTTGACTTTTTACTAACTAATAACCTAATTACGCTAAATGTAGGCTGTGAGCCAACTTTTGTGACTCGAGCAAGGCAGGAGGTATTAGATATTACGATCGCCACTACTAACCTGGCCAGACACATAAATGACTGGCATGTCAGCAGTGAAAATTCAATGTCGGACCACAGACATATTGTTTTTGAGGTTAGGGCCGCTCTGGACGCCCAAACCATAACTTATAGGGACACAAGATCAACTGACTGGGTGGGTTTCAGGAACCAACTCAGACAAAATCTTGACACCTTTCCAAAAACAATCAGAACAATTGAGAGCCTAGAAATAGCTGTGGAAATTCTAACCAAAGGACTGAATCAAGCCTTTGAGGAGAATTGCCCGGAGAAAACAAAGACCTCAACTAGAGAAGTACCCTGGTGGAGCCCTGGACTTGAAAAGTTTAGGGTAAAAACCAGGAAATTATTCAATAAGGCTAAAAAGACTCGCGAATGGGAGGTCTACTTGAAAGAATTAACTGAATATAGTAAACTGATTAGGAAGGCGAAGAGAGCATCGTGGAGGAAGCTTTGTGGGGAGCTAAAAAGCCTCAAACAGCCAGACTTCACAAGTTGCTCTCCAAAACCAAGACTAATCAGATTGGACTCCTTAAAAAGGATGATGGCTCCTTTACGAACAATGAAAAGGAGACCTTAATGTTGCTGGCCGCGACTCACTTTCCCGGGTCTCTGAGCATAGACTTGCCCCAACAACAGCCAGCGTTCAATAGACCTCGGAACGAGGACTGGCGCAGGGCTGCCAAAATCATAAGACCCAATCAGTTTAAGTGGGCCGTTGACTCTTTCAAACCTAACAAAGCCTGCGGGGAGGATAGGATAACACCAGCCTTGTTACAACAAGGGGTAAATATCCTTCTTCCCCATCTGGTCAAAATCTTCAGAGCAAGTTTTGCCTGGGGACATGTACCAGAACGATGGACTATAGCCAAAGTCCTTTTTATACCTAAAGCTGGCAAGAAGGATTACAGCCAGCCAAAGTCCTTCAGACCAATAAGCCTCTCTTCATTCCTCCTCAAGACGATGGAGAAGGTGCTTGACAGGTATATTAGAGATGTAGCTCTGGTAAGTAAACCAATCCACGACAGTCAACATGCGTATCGTAAGGGCAAATCTACGGAGACTGCCCTCACGAGCCTGATAGACAAAGTGGAAAGAGCTACAGAAGACAAGGAAATAGCGCTATGTGCATTCCTAGACATTGAAGGGGCTTTTGATAACTCACCGACTCCTTTGCTAGTCAATGGGCTGATAAGCAAGAGTGTCGACCCGACTACGGTGAGGTGGGTAGAATCCATGCTCACCAGCAGAGGAGTAAAAATGTCCCTTCATCAGACTTCAATCCAGGTACCCACAGCAAAGGGTTGTCCACAGGGTGGTGTCCTGTCGCCACTTCTGTGGACCCTTGCAGTGGACGAACTTTTGCATAAATTGGCAGAATCTCGCATTGATGCGCAAGGCTATGCGGATGACTTGGTAATCATTGTGAGAGGCTTTTGCCAATCTACTATCTTCAGTAGAATGCAAAAAGGCCTTAGCATTGTCAGTGATTGGTGTAACAGAAGTGGCCTCTCTGTTAATCCTGACAAAACATCTATTGTACCCTTCACGAAAAAACGGCGTTTGGACAAACTGGCAATGCCAAAGCTGAATGGGAAGGAGATAGATTTCTCCACGGAGGTTAAATATTTGGGCGTAACAATCGACCAAAAGCTGACGTGGAACCCTCACATAGACAATGTGTTAAAAAAAGCCAAGATGGCAATTGGTATTAGTGGACGAATGATGGGTAGCAACTGGGGTATTAACCCCAAAAACACTCTGTGGACGTACACAGCTATTGTGCGGCCGATCATAACGTACGCATCAGTAGTGTGGCACGTTAAAGCACATCAGATCACCACTATAAAGAAACTAGACAGTCTTCAGAGAACTGTCAGTAAAATGGCTGCAGGAGCTATGTCAACAAGTCCGGGAATGGCACTGAACGCCCTGCTTGGACTACCGCCTCTACATTTATATATACACAAGGAGGCGAAAGCAAGCATGTACAGGGCCAAGGTCCGGGGCAGTGGTTGCTGGGTCTCGCAGAAAATGAGGACCTTACAGGACTCAATATTGGAAATGCCAGTTCTCGGCATGACAACTGATGTCATGCTAGTGCGGCATGTATTTGAGAAGCGATATTCCGTGGAAATTCCTTCAAGGGACTACTGGGCCAAAAGCCAGCAACCTCAGGTGGCAGGCTGCATGATCTGGTACACGGACGGTTCCAAAATAGGATCCAAAGTAGGTTGTGGGATAAATGGAGTGCGGCCAAGGTTCAGCAAAAGTGTAAACCTGGGACAGTACGCCTCCATTTTCCAAGCAGAGGTGTACGCCATCCTAGAATGTGCGGAAATAAATCTGCAAAGGCAATACGTGAACCTAACCATACACATTAATTCTGATAGCCAAGCTGCTCTACTAGCGCTGGACTCGAATTTAGTCTCATCGAAACTGGTAGAGGAATGCATGGCTAAACTCAACTCTCTAGGCAATAAGAATAGAGTAGTATTGAGATGGGTGCCTGGGCATGCAGGCATTATTGGCAATGAACGTGCCGATGAGCTTGCAAGGGCGGGGGCGCATATCACGCAACAGGGTCCGGAGCCCTTCTGTGGTATACCGAAAAGCCTAGCTCAGAGCACCCTGATTAAAGCATGCCTCGTAGCTTCCAGAAAGTTATGGAAGGAGTCTCCGGGCATGTTACACTCGAAAGCACTTATCAAAGCCTATGACAGAAGGCTTAATAACCAAGTCCTAGCACTCAGTAGGAACAACTTGCGCATTGTAGCTAGAGCCACTACAGGACATTGTTGCTTAAACAAGCACATTATTAATAAAATAAAACAAGTTGATTCAACGATGGCTACCAGAGAGCTGTATTTTTCATACATACAGTGTTACCAACACATTCAATACAAAAATACAGATTATAAGTAGGTAATCATTCATTTGATGTAACAGACTATTAATTACAACACCCCCACTACATCACATGAAACAGTGAAATAAATGTTTTTTATAAACTAACAAGTCCCATGATTTCGACACATTTGTAATGCTTTGTTGCACCAAGTGCTTTTGTGAGAACATCAGCTGGCATATCGTTAGTACACATATATTTAACATTTATAACATTATTACTGACAGCATCCCTTAGAAAATGATAACGGATGTCTATATGTTTACTTTTTCTATGTAAAGCATGATTAACAATAAATTTTTGAGCACTCTGACTATCATTGTATAGGATAATGGGACATACATCTTGATTAGTAACTTCAGACAACAGTACTCTTAAATACATGGACTCTTTACATGCCTCTGCCATTGACATGTATTCGGCTTCCATACTCGAAAGGGCCACAGTCCTTTGTTTTCTGCTTTCCCATGATATGACACCCTCTGACATCATAAAGCAATACCCTGTGTATGATTTCCGGTCAATAGCATTATTAGCCCAGTCGGCATCAGCAAATCCCAACAATTCTGAGTTTCCTTTTACATATCTTATACAACAATGTTTAGTCTTCTTTAAATATCTGAGAATACGTTTAGCATAATTCCAATGAGTGCTAGTGTGACAAGCATTGAACTGACTTAAAAAACTAACACTAAAGGCTATGTCAGGCCTTGTTAACACAGACAAATACATGAGACTTCCTATTAACTGTTGATATGGAATATTAGTATCATTAACATTATCATTTTTATCTATATTTAGTTTTAACTCCATAGGTGTACTAGCCTCTTTACAATTTAACATGTTAAATTTAATTAACAATTGATCAATGTATTGTTCCTGATCCAAAGTACAAACATTATTTTTACTATCAATATTTACTCTCATTCCCAAGCATTGCTTTACTTGTCCAAGATCTTTAATTTGAAATTTACAACTCAATACTGAAATTAAATTATCTGTCTCTACTTTACAATTTGAATACACAAAGAAATCGTCCACATACAACGCAATAATAATTTTAACATTATCATGAAATTTTGTGAATACACATGGTTCTATATCACTTCTTTTAAAGCCTAATTCTGTCAAACACTGATCAACTTTTTCATACCATGATCTTGACGACTGTTTCAGTCCGTAAATAGCTTTATTTAACTTAACAGTTTTCCTGTTATTATTACTATCTAAATCAATTTGTGGATAAGCCATATAAATCTCCTCTTTCAAAATACCATTCAAAAAAGCAGTCTTAACATCTAAGTGAGTTACATTTAAATCTAATTGTACAGAAAGTGCAAACAATAATCTTAAGGTACAGTGACGCACTACAGGTGAGAATGTCTCTTCATAGTCTATACCTGGTTTCTGGGTGAAGCCCTTTGCCACTAGACGAGCACGATATCGAACACTGTTAGCATTATCTAACTTTCTTTTATAAACCCATTTACACTGCACTAACGTTTTTCCTTGAGGCACTTCACTCACCACTACCCAGGCATCATTCTCTTCAAATGCCTGAAGTTCCTCTTCCATCGCAGCAACCCAATTGTCTTTGTCAGGGCCTCGTAGAGCTTGTTGGACACTAACTGGATCACTTTGATTCTCAACATTTGATTTCATGCACAAGTTTGAGTATCCATAACGCTGTGGTGGCCTCCTGATCCTCTTTGGTTCTTGCGGGGGTGGAATCTCGTCCACATTCTGCAATATAGAGTTATTAGCCTGGTCAGTATTATCCGTCTGGTTAGTATCATTTTCAGGTTCTGTACTAGTGACTATATCCACAGGCTCATCTATTTCACTCTTAACTTGTTGCGTTTCGGAGATTTCCCCCACTGAAACTGATATCTTATCATCTATGTTACTCTTCAAGTTTTCTTGGATTATGACATCCCTGCTCACAGACACACACTTCTTATTTGGGTCGTAAATCCTATAACCTTTGACGTTTTCAGCATAACCAACCAGAATATGTGGTTTAGACTTAGTATCCCACTTAAGTCTCTTTTGCTTAGGGATATGTACCATGACCTGACTCCCAAAAATCCGGATGTGACTGAGATCTGGTTTACTATTGGTCCAAAGCTCAAATGGTGTCATGTTCTGTAATCCCGATGCTGGGGACCTATTCCTAAGGTAAACAGCTGTATTTACGGCCTCAGCCCAAAAACTTTTGTCTAGTCCAGCATCAAACAACATGCAACGAGCCCTTTCTACCAAAGTTCTGTTCATACGTTCACTAATTGCACTTTGTTCTGGGGTATATGTGTTGGTCTTTTGATGCACTATACCAGCTTCAGCCAAGTGACAATCAAACAACGCATTACAGAATTCTAGACCATTATCTGTTCGAAATATTTTAATTTTCTTATTCTGTTGATTCTCAACTAAAGCTTTGAACTCTTTAAAATATTTAAACACTTGGTTCTTGGCCTTCAAAAAATAAACAAAGGTCATGCGTGTGTGGTCATCTACAAAAATGAGAAAATACCTGCAGCCTCCAATTGAAGTCACCTCCATGGGTCCACACACGTCTGCATGAATGATATTGAGTACTTCACTGCTCCTCGTGCTCACATGGTTGAACGGTGATCGTGACTGCTTCCCTTGACAGCACACAACACATGTACTTTTGTCAATAACTGCTTTATCCTTGAAGTCTATACCCACAACTACACCTTCTTTCATTTTATTAAGGTCACTACTATTCAAATGACCCATTCTTCGATGCCATAACTCGCTCTTCACACTGTCAGATATCGTAAACAAACAGTTGTGTCTCTCTTCTACATTAAGTTTGTAAACACCATCAACTAATCTGGCCTCTCCAACCAGTTGATTTCTACTGTTATAAATATAGCAACAATCTTTCTGAAAGTCAACTCTGTTTCCATTTTGTATCAATTTACTCACTGATATCAAGTTCGTAGCAACACTAGGCACACATAACACGTCCTTTACTGTGATAGTATTTTTGCTTTTCGACGTGATTGTAACAATATCAACATCACCCGAGCATAACACAGGCATCACTTCTCTATTTGCCGCTGTAATTTCCTTTATACTCGTGTTTTCTGACGTGTTCCGAATATTGTTTACGTTTGACGTGATATGTACACTCGCACCGGAATCCAAATACCAATCATTCCTTCTGAAGTTTCCGCTTAAAAATACGGCAGAAAACGCATTCGAATTGTTTGTTTTTGTATCTTGAACTTGTGTACATTTATTCTTGTAGTGCCCGATCTGTTTACAACGATAACACTTGATGACTTTATTTCTGCTGTTGTTGACATTAGACGTTTCGCCATCTTTGAACGAGTTTGCTGTTTTATTGAACGACTTCGATTTTTGATTGACATGCTGGCGCCCTCTAGAATATAATGCTGTTTCCGTCGAATCTTCACTTCCGGACATGTCTAATAATTTTGATTTTACGACATCCGCCGTAATGGCGATCCCCGAATGTTCGATGGCCATCAGCATTGGAAAATATTTTTCAGGCAATCCCGCTAGCATTAGACAGCCAATCCACTCATCATTCACCAAAAAACCAGTTCTTGATAATTTCTGCCCCGTTTCAATAATTTGAGTAATGTAACTTGTCATAGAATCGGAAGTTTCGAGACGTATTGATATTAAAGTCCTCAATAGTGTAATTCTTCTCGAAAAACCACAGTCGTCAAACATCTGTTGTAATTTTTGCCATAGCTCCTTAGTAGTGTTAGCACTCTTAATGTGGACATACAACGACGGATCTATAGTTAGGATCAACTTTGCTTTCGTCATGGCGTCCTCCGCAATGTTGGCGTCATCTCCTTCTTTCTTGAGAAAATTTAGCTTTCCTTCGAGTATTAACAGATTTTCGGCAGCAAACGCCCACTCACTATAATTTTCCCGACCTTTTAGTTTCGGCACATTTGCAATAAACGAGTTCGACGCCATCACACTTGCGGCGACGTTTTTTGTATAACCACGTTACCACGTGCAACTCAATGTCAAAGTTCACTACAGTGAATGCAATAACAACGCACGCAAACGTCCACTGTGCACTTACTATTCTTACGCTAACTGTTATAACTTTACAACGTTGACTGACTATAATAAATGGGTCTGGGCCCATAACCTATTAATAAAATAAAACAAGTTGATTCAACGATGGCTACCAGAGAACTGTATTTTTCATACATACAGTGTTACCAACACATTCAATACAAAAATACAGATTATAAGTAGGTAATCATTCATTTGATGTAACAGACTATTAATTACAACACACATGTTCTACCTGGGGTTAAGTGCTACGCAAACCTGCAGACGCTGTAATGAGGCTGATGAAACGCCACTTCACCTTCTGGGGGAATGCGGAGCACTAATGCACAAGCGCAACAATCATCTGGGCAAATACCTGTTAAGCCCGGATGAACTAATGGAGATCGCCCCAAAGCAGATCCTGCAGTTCATAACAGCTGCAGGGTTTGGCGGCGTCCGGCGATCTCTAACCAATACAAGCGGCGATCACAATAGACCAACTCTGGTCGCAGTGATAGTGAGCGGTCACAGCCGCAAAAAGCAAATAAAAAAAAAAAAAAAAAAAGGCACTTTGAGGCTGTAAGATCTTCCCATAGAAACTGCAAATGTGTTCTCTAGCAAATAAACATTTTTGATTTGATTTGATAGATTCTACTGTATTAGAACATGCGCGCGCACTTGAATATTTCCCTTAAAAGGAGGGAAAAATATGTTTTACTTTGTGACAATTATCTACAATCTGTTTTAAATTTAAATACCTACCAAATTTTTATTTCATTATGTGTTGGTTTGTGCATATTTATTACTAGGTAAAATATCTTTGTAATGAAAAAGATATTACTATTGAAGGTTATTTATTCTTAATATTGTAGTTCGGAATTATTTAACAGCATTATTATTAGGTCTAGGTACCTATTATTTAACAACAACATTACTATGTATGTATTCTAGGTCTATATATTTATAAAGGGAACATTACGCGAAACTCAGCGCAGAGGGTGCCACTAGCACATACCCACGAGCATAACCTCGTATTCTTGTTTAATTATGTTATTAATTATAATAGCAAGGTATTTTGTGAAAATATATCAAAGTTTTAATTAATCTTACTTACTTAACTGTACTTTTAACTATATTATGGCATCCTACAGCCATTTGAAAATGGATTCTAGGTTATGCTCAGAATAAAATTTTAATTATATTTGGTTGTCTTACATGACAAAAGTGAACGTTATTCTGTAAATACGTCTATCTCACCTGAATACTTAACCTGAACATATTTTAGTGTTGGCTCCATTTATACCCATGAAGATATAGGTATAAATGGAGCCAACACTTCGAACAAAAGCTTGAAACAAACTGTGGGCTGATGCTCTCTTTCTGAATGCATACATAAGAACGAGACAGTGATATGTGTTTTCTTTATCATATATATGCATTCAGAAAGAGAGCGTCTGCCCACAGTTGGCTTCACTTAGGTATTTAGAGTGTTGCCTCCACTTTTATCTGTAAGCTTCTTGTTTATACCTATATCTTCATGCTGCTGATCATCTTCTATCTCGCTTACACAAGAAAAAGAAAAATATATACAAGATGCTTGTAAAGAAAAGAGACAGAGCTTAATATTTTTTGTCCCTCATCGCGTGCCGCGTTTTTGGCTCATGTGCCTATACACAGTCGTTACCTAATCTTGCAAAATGGTGAAAATACACTGCACCGTAAGTGTTCGTGGTTGTGCTTTTCTGTCCCTTTCGGCGACACGCTGAGCAGTAGTCTAGTGTTCTATGTCTATGCCTTAAAATAACCACTCTCTAGAAACTATGAAAGTACCTGTCTCTTTTCCGTGTGCCGAAGGCGTGATGCCTCAAAGCATCCGCTCTGTTAAGGCTCTGACGTATGAATTAACAAAGAAAGAGACAGCTACTGGCCGCGCGATCGCTGTGTCTCACTGACACTAATCTGCCCGTATTTACTTTACAGCTGGATAGGAAAAGGTCAATATATTCTCTGTCTATGGTACAGAACTACACAGACATGCCCACAGACCATAACCATGAAATAAAAATGACCAACCCCACCAACCAAAGATGATTGCTTCATAAATATCTTATTATGTGAATACAGTGACAAAAGAGCCAGAATGCCATTATAATATTAATATTAAGGCCGGCAGTAAACATGGTAATGACTTTTTTAAAATCCGAAAATCTATTACATGTCTCACACCTAAAAGGCTTTGTACGAGCACTTGTTTGCTGGTACGAATTGAGATGGAAGAAAAACTATTTCTTGCTGACTTCTTGATAAGTTATTTATTAATTGTAACAAAGGTGTTTACAATAAAACGGTCGAAAGTGTACTCAACAATATTAATTGCTATATGAATTTAAATAATGTAAAAGTGCATATGCTAGCGCGCTGAATATTGTGCGATGTAATCGTACATATTCCCGGACGAGATAGGGAGGATGCCGAGTAACTTGATTTACAAAATAAAATAAAATAAACGTAAATAATTACAATAACAAAGTAAATGTAAAAACTATTAAGTAATTATATAAACTTAGTTAAGGGCTAGTGCCGATATGAACGCGAGGGACGTGGACGCGCACGCTGTCAAGCTGTCCGGTTGAGGCACTTGTATCGCTGCTGCTGCGGCTAGGAACGGCTGGCAACGGTCTTGATCCCTCGGCAAGTGATGGTCGCGGTGATGACGGAACTCGCCATTGGCATTTGAAACGGCGAGTTATCACGATGATGACAGTAATGCCCATTACTCCAACTATAGCGTAGATCATAGCGTAGTGATGAATATCGTGATAAGATAGATTATCAGGTAACTTCACATACGCTTCGTTCATAGACTATCCTTTTGTCTACTTCGCTAATTTCTTGCTCTAAATCTTGAGTTTTATTCTCTAAAACCAGTTTAGGTATGCTGATGTTGATGATGTGGTTGATAGGGGCAATCACTGGTGCATAAATTTCAGAGTTCGTCCTTAACTCACTTAAGTAAGGTTTGTGTGAATATAAGGTAAAGTTGTTTGTCTTGATTATGCATCCTTGACCTATGCTCAATAGTCCGGCTTGGGTCAGCTGATGTGCGGTTATTTGATCGCCGCATATTGTTCGAACGTGACACCTATCGCAGCAAAAGTAAAAATAGCTGTTTAAAGTGTACGTTTCTTGTAACTTGTCTTTACAGAATCTTGAGATGGTTTTACATTCCGTATTTTCTGTTTCACAAAGGTTCTTGTCTCCTTTAATCTGGTATATGGGTCGTAAGATGTGGCAGTAATAAACACCTGCTACGGTTCGACATGATCTCAAGTCTTCTTCGGACACGTCGATGTAGGTATCCTTCTTCATGTTGATAGAAATGTACTCGGATACTGAGATTATGCTGATCATATCACTTGGGCCTGTTGTCTTGGGAATCGGAATCGTCTTGAAGATTTCATACGAATCTCGACTGATCAGCGGTAACTTGATTTCAAAGATGATAATGTCTTCCAGAAGTCTTGTTTTTATTTCCAGAAGATCATAATTATATCTTCCGAAGGTCCGAGTGTATGTCGTTAATTGGCAGCGAGACGTCCTTGGTGAGCTTGCTAGAAATCGTACTTAATGCGTTCAATAGTTGTTCCGGTGTAATTAAGTGTAAGTTGAAACGTCCATTGTAGATATCTGTGACGGTGTCTAATAACATATTCTGTATGCTTTTCAAATTGTACATCATATTACTTGCAATTATAGCTCCCATATTAAAGTCATTAATGACGCTGTTTGCTTCGACATTGTTCTTCAATTGATCAACTGCTGTGTCAAGCTTGTTCATGTGACGATTTATCAATTTAAGCTGTTGATTCATATCTTGCTCTGTGCGCTTCAGAAGGTTGTTCTCTGCTTCCATGAGTGAAGTCTGATTTTTCCACAGAGAAACGAGATGCTTCTCGTTCTCGTGAACGAGAGAAATGTCCTTCCGATATTTTTCAGCGAAACTTTCATCAAGCACGCCGAATAAGGTATTAGCGATGTACTCCACGCCATTGATAAGGCCTCGGCGCTGACGCATTGTTCCGTGTCGCGTGCTGGAATGCTGACTTTGCAAAACTTGGTTGTAGTGCTCAAGTTCTGAGAATGCGTGACGTAGCTGTAGTACGATTACGTCACAGTGAACTTGATCTTGGATGGTTTCACATGTTTGTTTGAGCGATTGAATATACTTGTTGAATGTTGTAATTGATTGCCAGTACGTATCCATGCTATAGTAAACTACAAGGTTCCAATCATCTCTGATAAGCATCATGTCAGATACTTTGTCAAAATATAACCTTTGACTTGTTTCAAATTGGGTTATCTTCATGTTGCATTCTGAGCTTGTAATAAACGTGAAGAGTAGTGTCAAAGCAATAACTATTGTTGTTAAGTTGAACTTGCTTTTCGTTGACCTCCTTGTTGAGGATCTTTGGGCTTGCTGGTGGTCCAGATCTTGATGCTTGTCCGGTGCCATGTCGCACTGTGGGGCAACTTCTTTGTGTTCTAAAAGTACGGATACCTTTATGACGAGACGCTTCATAATGCCGTTCTTTGTTTTTAAGGTCACAACACGCACGTGGCCGTCCTTGCCGGGTGGTAGGTTGTCGTCATGGATGAGAACTACATCGTCCATCTTGAGATTAGGTTGAGGTTGCCTCCATTTGCTTCGCACAGTTAATTGGGCAAGATACTCTGTGCGCCATCTCTTCCACAGATCTTGTAATATCTTTTGTGTTAGCTGCCAGCGTGTTCGCAGATCTCTTTCTGTCTCAACTAACGTTAGCGTAGGCCCACCAGTTATAAAGTGAGAAGATGTTAAGAAATCCAGATCTTCAGGGTCTTCTGAGATTGAACACAGAGGTCTTGAGTTAAGACAGGCTTCGATTTGGGCTAGAAGTGTAGTGAACTCTTCATATGTCAACTTTTGTTCACCAATCACTTTCTTGAGGTGCAGCTTGAAACTTTTCACGGCACTTTCCCAGAGGCCTCCAGCTGATGGCCATGCAGGAGCGTTGAAATGCCATGTGATCTCCATATCCGCTATCTCCGCCAATAGGTTGTCATCGATTATACCCTGAATTTCTTCATATTCGTTTCGTAAAACCTTGCTTGCCCCTACGAAGTTACGGCCGTTGTCGCTGTACAAGTGAGAAGGTGTGCCTCTTCTTGCTGCCATTCTGCGTAAGGCAGCGATAAAAGATGATGTTGTGAGGTCGGAGACCAGTTCCAAATGCACGGCCTTCGTCACCATGCAAACAAATACTGACACGTATCCTTTTGTGGTCTTGACACCATGACCCTTGTTGGTTTTGATATAGACATGGCCAGTAAAATCAACGCCGGTGTGTGTAAAGGGACGGGATGGATTAACCCTTGCTGCAGGTAAATCTCCCATCAGGGGTTGTTGTTTGATAGGGTTTTGTTTTCTACAGGTAACACATTGACGTATTTGTTTTTTCGTTGCATTGTTTCCCCCGATTATCCAATATTTTTGCCTGATACATGCTAATGTAACTCGAGCTCCGCCGTGAAACGTGAGTTTGTGTGCGTGATCTATAATTAGTTCCGTCAAACGATGTTGATGAGGCAAAATTATGGGATGTTTGAGTTCTGAATTGATCACAGCGTGATGCAGTCTTCCACCTACGCGTAGTATTCCCTCTTCGTCTAAAAACGGGCTCAAATTCAAGATCTTGCTAGTCCTGGATACTGTGTTGTTTTTCTTCAGGTCTTGGATTTCTTGTTCAAACTCCACACCCTGAACTCCTTGAATTATTACAGCTTTTGCCTTACGTTGCTCGGTTAAGGTAACGTAGGGCTTGGTGGCGTTTTCTGGTTCTCGGGTTACCAAGCGTCGTAAACGTGCTAGTACGTGTACAGCCATTGTAAACGAGCTCAATTTGCTAAGCAGTTTCTTGATGAAGCTGTTGTCCTGAGACGCGTCTTGTATCGCAATATGAACTTGCTTGTTAAGTGCTTCTTCTTCAATAAAGAAAGTTTCGCGACTTGCTTCGATTTCCGGTTTGAAGAGAGGTAGCCAAGTAGGTCCGTTCCACCACAGATTGTGTTCCTTTAACTTCAGACTTGTTAAACCTCTGCTAGCGCAATCTGCTGGATTCTCCGCTGACTTCACATATCGCCAGCATTCAGAAGGCATCTCTTTTGTTATTTGTCGCACCCTGTTGGCAACAAACACTTTCCAGCGATTGGGGTCGCCTTGTATCCAACCCAGTACCGCCGTTGAATCGGTCCACCCGTAAACCTTGATGTCGTGGCCGTTCAAGCTTGTTATCACTTTGACCATTAGTTTAGAAAGCAGATGGGCACCGCTTAGTTCCAATTTGGGCAAAGAAATACTTTTGTTGTGAGGTACGAGTCTTGATTTCGCAACCATTAACGTTATGTTTGTTTGACCTAGATTTGTAATTTTGCAGTAAATGACGCACGCGAATGCCTTCTGCGATGCATCGCAAAAACCGTGTAATTCAATATTGTTTCCGGTCATGTATGTGCCTATCCATCGAGGTATTTGGCATCGATTTATGTTTTCTATGTCTTGTTTGATTTTATTCCATTCTCGGTTGATTTTCTCAGGAATCTTGTCATCCCATTTTAGGTCCTTTTCTTTCCAGATGTCTTGGAACAAAATTTTCATTTGTGTGGAAAGTGGAGTGAGCCATCCGAGGGGATCAAATAACTTGGATTTCTCAGACAGTAACTTCCGCTTTGTCAGATGCATTGTATTGGGGGTGGTCTCAATTCTTGATTGAAATGTGAAGATGTCTTGTTGAGGATTCCAGTGGAGTCCCAATGTTGTTGTTGACTCAGCTTGTTTGAAGTCGTAACGCTCTTGATCGCAGTCCTTGCTGGTGCTGTCATGCAATTCTTGATAATTGGATCTCCATTTTCGTAAATTGAAACCACCCGCCTTGAGGGTCGCTTGCAAATCTTGCTGTAGTTGTTTTGCTGATGCTACAGAGTCGGAACCGTGTAACAAATCATCCATGTAGAAGCATTCCTCGATCACTTGTGCTGCATGTGGGTGTCTTGCTCTCTCGTCGTTAGCCAACTGCCTTAGAGTCATCATTGCTAGAAACGGAGCGGCCTTGGTGCCATAGGTGACTGTAGTAAGTTGATACTCTTGTACGTATTGCTTAGTATTATTTCGCCAAACGATTCTTTGTAAATTTTGGTCGTCTTCATGGGCCCATATTTGCCGAAACATTTTCTCAATGTCTGCGATGAAAGCTATACGATGTTGTCTCCACTTCAAAATAAGCGTCATAAGATCCTTTTGGAGGTTGGGTCCTGGATACATACAGTCGTTTAGACTAGCCCCAGTAGAAGTTTTTGATGACGCATTGAATACTACTCGGAGTGACGTAGTTGTTGACTCGTTACGTAGTACGCAGTGATGCGGTAGAAAATATTCAGGTTTCTTGTTACTATGCGCAGGTTTCATGTGACCAAGCGATAAGTATTCATCAATAAAGGTCTTATACTGTTTGGCAATAGAGTCGTTTTTCGAGAATTTCCGTTCTATCTGATACAGCTGAGCGATTACCTTATGTTTCGATTCCCCAATATCCGTGTTGAAATTGGACTTCAGTGGCAATCTGACTTGATATCTCTCGTCTTCCAGCCTTGTTGTGGTCGACTTGTAAAATTTGATGCAGTCATCTTCTTCATATGAGTTTTTATCATCTTCTGGAATATCTTCGATCTCCCAAAATTGTTGAATGTCTTGTATGTTGTTTAGGATTAGGTTACACTGAAGACTTTGGATCTCGCCGAACAAAATCCACCCAATGCGTGTTTTCTGGGCAATGTAGTTGCTTGCATCTTCTCGGTGAACCTCGTTCATGATAATCTTGGCGTATACATCCGCGCCCAATAATAATGTCAATTGGGTTTCTGATGTAAAACTGTGGGTCAGCTAATTGAATTTGATCTAAAAATGCCCATGATGGTTTTGAAAATGTTGCGTTTGGTAGAGTTCTTGTTAGTTTGTTCATTATGAGAACATTAGTACTGAATTCGTAGTTGTCGTCGAATGATGTACAGTTGATGCTCAACATTCCTTTGCATGTATTGTTATTCATGCCGATGCCAGTGATAACTCCCTTACAGTTTTGCCGTGGTAGTCCTAGCTGTTGAGCTGCGTTTTCGGTGATCAACGAAATTTGTGATCCTTGGTCGATCAAGGCTCGCATAGTCCTTTTTATTCCATCAGCTCCTGTCACCTTGATAATTGCAGTCGCTAATAAAACTGTCGATGCAAGTTTTTGTTGTGCAACATGAGTCGCGTGGCTTGACTCTTGCTCAGGGGGCACGAGGCCGGAAATGTTGTGTGACGTCGTGTTTTCGTTTGTAAAGGCATCGTGTAACACTGTATTATGTTGCCCCTTGCATTTTCGGCAACGATTGCTTGACGTGCACTTTTTTCCATTATGACTATACAAACAATTTGTACAGAAGTTAAGTTGATTAATTGTTTTTCTCTTCAGAGCGGGGTCCATTTCTTTGAATTCCTTGCAATAATATATGCCATGATGATCCTTGCAGATTGGACAAGACAGTGATCGAGTCTTCTGGGATGTAGCCTTGTTGCTGACGTTATATCTTTTTCCCTGACTGGATCTTGAGTTCCCCGAATTTGAAGGAAGGCTTGCATCCTTTTGTATCGCATCTTGTTTACGACGTGCCGACTCCATTGTAGTGAACTTGTTTTCCAGAAACTCTAAGAATTCCTTCAACGACGGCAGTTCTCTTGGCTGTTTGAGTGAGGTGAAATATTCATTGAGAGTTTCGGAATCCATTTTCAGAGTTAGTAGATGTACTATCATTGGGTCCCAGGTATCAATGTTGACGCCTAAATTCTTGATTCCATTTAGGCACTCGGTTGCTACGTCATGAATACGTTTGATGTGGTTTGATGTCGCTTGTTGCATGACTGGAATATTCACGAAGGTGTTAATAAGAGTGGAGAAAATGAGTTTCTTGTTATTGTAACGGTGGTTCAATATGTCCCAGCTGGCAATGTAATTATCTGAGCTGATTGCAAGATGCTGTATTAAGCGTTCTGGTTCGCCTTTAATCTTGCTCTTCAGGAATTGCATTTTCTGGGCTGCAGATAAATATGGGTTACCGTGTATTGCCTCCGTAAACAAGTCCTTGAATGATACCCAAGTTTGATAATTTCCGTTGAATATAGGAATATCAAGTTGAGGCGTAGATTTTTCTCGATGTGATACAGAGAATAACTTACGGTTTATTTCTTTCTTGATGTTATAATACATTTGCTCATGGTGAGTGTATGAAATTTCGTAAGTTTCGTCTACCTCATCGAATTCGCTGTCTATTTTCCAATGGAGACCATCAACAGCTTTCCAACGGGTTTCCAGAGTTTTCAAAATGTCTTCAAACTCCCATTTTTCTTCTACGGCTGATAAGTTTACACTGGACACGAAGCGGGCAAAGGCTTTAAAGTTGCTGCCCTGTTTACGCAACTTTTCATCGAACTTGCTATCCGTTCCCCGAGTAGTAAACTTCTGAGTTGGCATTGGACTCACCGGGGTTGTTCTGCCCTCTGCGGGCGAGGCACCTGGCTGCTCCCGACCAAACAGAGTCGGCTTTATCAAACCTGCCCTCTGAATCGAATCTCTAACCTCTATGTAAAACGCCTTATTCTCTTCATAATGATTTCCGGTAAAATATTCCTTGTTTTTATCTTCGTACATACACAGTTTTTCATGATTTTTCTGAAACTCGTTCCAATAACTATTCAGAGTTTCAATCCTTTTCTTGATATATTCTGTAGTTTTGCGATCTTGACCATCTTTCTTGAAATTAGACCAAAGTTGTCGCATGCCATTGATGGCAACTTGCTGCTTGTATAGTAGTTCTTCCATGTTGATACTTGATAAATAGGATAATCAAATAGATTTCTTAATTATCCCTGCTGACTTGCGGAGTACTATCGCCGTCAACTTGCTTGAACTTGCTGAAGATCGATCTGTTCTTGTATTGCTAGCTAGCTTGTTCTTGATCTTGTATGAAGCCTTGATGCCGAAGTGCTTGTCTTGTTTGTAGCCTTGATGCTTCTTGTAATCTTGGACTGCTTGTTCACTGTCACTTGGTCTGTGTTAGTGGTCTGATATCTTACCGTGCAATCTTATGCGCCTTCTCAATTCACGTCAGTGAGACCCGCTTCTGGGAGGCCAACGGAACCGATTCGCAATCACACGAAAGAATTCAAATCACTAACACTTAGCTCGAAGGACCACATGTACGAGCACTTGTTTGCTGGTACGAATTGAGATGGAAGAAAAACTATTTCTTGCTGACTTCTTGATAAGTTATTTATTAATTGTAACAAAGGTGTTTACAATAAAACGGTCGAAAGTGTACTCAACAATATTAATTGCTATATGAATTTAAATAATGTAAAAGTGCTTATGCTAGCGCGCTGAATATTGTGCGATGTAATCGTACAGGCTTATTACACTAGAGATGGGCCATCGCGCCGATTGGCCCAGATCTCGTGCATAGAGATACCTACTCTATGCTCTAACTGTCTTTTTCTCGAGTTTAACGGGTGTGTGCCTGAAGATATCTACAGCTTCATGTGTATGTGTTAAGGGGTCATTAACTAACTAATGGAATACAAATTGACTAATTGGCGGATATGTTTATTCTAAGGAAATGAAATCGACTTCTTTAAAGCATATATTAATTAAGATAATTATGATAACATTAGAATATCATTGATGATAACCAATTATACATAAACAATTATTAGGTATCACTATGGTTCATTGTTCAATTGTTAATTATTGTAATTTACGGTTAAAGATATTTATTTCTCAAAAGAATTATAAATTCACTTATAGAGAAAACAAATAGGTTTAAAAACAATGTTATCTGCCAGTAAGCGGAGATGAAAGCAAAAACAAAATATTAATGTATCTTAAACTAACATTACAATAATACTTCGACTTAACATACATCGTTTTAACAGGTTTTAACATAACACACACAGAATAAACAGATCAGAAGAAGGTAGGTTACACATTATAAGAAACAACACAACAGTTTTGAGCAACGAGGGTAGGGTGCAATTTACTAGGCGTTGCGTGTTTACTAAGGCCGCCGACACAGTGCAGAACATAGGCGATTTATTAAATTGTTTTCGGTTTATATTTATTTGTTCATTACATATTTCTTTATTCTTGTTTATTTATGTAAACTGTCATTATTTATTTATTTTTTGATTATATTTGTGTATATAGTTTTTTTTTTTTTTTTTTTTGTTTAATTTTTGTACATACATTTATGATTTTAAATATATATTATTTAATATGTAATGTGTATTGTATATGTTTAAGTTTATATGTATATATAATAAAATATATATATATATTTACTTATTATTTTATTTTGATTAATCGAAACGCAAGTAAAGATCTTTTAGTATATGTTTTTTTAATGTTTTCTTGTAAATGTATGACGACTTTATTTCTTTTATGTCTTTAGGTAGTTTGTTGTAAAAGTTGGCCCCCTCATACATAATATTCCTCTTTCCATACTTAGTCCTAGGCTGGGTTAAGCAGATGTCATTAGCTTGCCTTGTTAAAATTTTATAAGTTTGTGCCCTTTTTGTAAATACTAGCTGAGAATGTATGTCCTTGGTTAGAATTTTTCTTACGAGTACGCATGTGTTGTATTTATACATTTGAGGGAGATTCATAATTTGAGTTTCTTTGTAGATTTTTTCAGTGGGAGTTAAATAGTTATACCTAAATAGTGTTTTGATTATTTTATTTTGGGCAATTTGAAGTATTTTTAAGTTTGATTTGGCAGCAGTTCCCCAGACCTCAATCAAGTAGTCCAAGTGAGATTTAATCATAGAATTATATATAGTATACCGCACATGTTTAGGAAGACATCGCACTATACCACGGAGCGCACCTGTTAGTGACGTGAGCTTGTTCTTGATACTCTCAATATGTGGTTTCCAAGTTAATTGATCATCAAGTATAAGACCAAGATATTTTTCTTGATGAACTCTCCTTAGCATTTGACCATCAATATGTAAGTTTCTGTGCTGACTAATCTTTTTGTTTTTTGCTGCAAATATAATATAATTGGTTTTAGATATGTTTATTGTCAGTAAGTTTGATTTAAGCCAAGTATGTAAGAGGTTTAGATCTTGTTGAGCTTGTTCTATAATTGAGCATATTGAGGTACCTGAGTAAAACAAACTCGTGTCGTCAGCATACAGTGCTATATCCCCTTTTAGACCAATTTCGTGAATGCTATTTATGTAGATTAAAAATAATAATGGGCCGAGGATTGAGCCCTGGGGGACTCCGTAGGTGATTTGTCTAGGTTCACTTTGGGCTTCACCGATTTTAACAACTTGATATCTGTTACTAAGGTATGATTTTAACATTTTATAAGCGGATTCTGAGACACCTAGATGCTTTAGTTTTAATAACAGTATATCGTGACTAACAGTATCAAAGGCTTTTTTTAAATCTACAAACACTCCCAGTGTTATTTTCTTACGATCTATGTTAGTTTTGATTTTTGTCACCAGATCGGTTGCAGCTGTAACCGTGTTTGACTTTGGTCGAAACCCATATTGCTTGTCATATAAGATTTTTTTTGACTTTAGAAATGCACTAAGTCGGTTGTGTATTATCTTTTCGAACACCTTTGATAATATTGGTAATACAGATATCGGCCGGTAATTACTTGGATCTGATTTGTTTCCTGACTTATATATGGGGCTGACTTTTGCAACTTTCAAGGATTCTGGGAAATTTCCTTCTGTTAGACACCTATTAATACAGAGAGTTAAGCTTTCCGCTATTTGATTTTTAACACATTTTATCATTTTTGTACTTATTCCGTCAATCCCGGTGCTTGTGTTTGTGTCTAAATTTTCTATTATTTTAAGTACCTCTGCAACAGTAGCAGGTTCAAATTGTGTTAGATTGACCGTACTATCTGTTATACTAGCGGGTACTTGTAAAGCTTGATTATTATGATACGATTTTGGAATTTTATTAGCGAGCTCTGCCCCTATATTCAAGAAAAATAAGTTAAAGCACTTGCAGATATCCTTTGTGTCAGTAATTTGACCTGATGGCGTGTCTAATTTTACAAGACTAGAGTTATGTTTTGTTTTATTGTTAGCCAGACTATTAATAAGTTGCCACATTTTGAGAGGATTTTTTTCACAATCTTTAAAGGCTTTGTGATAGTATTGATTCTTTGATGATTGAATTTCTTTATACACGTTATTCTTCTGCTGTAGGAACTCGTCTTCTACCTCTTTGTCTTCAGGCGAGGAATGTTTCAGTTTCATTTAATTGATTTCATTTCTTATTCTATTATTGAATTATATTAATAATTAATTGGTGAATAATTATTAAACATACTGATTAATGGCTAAAATAGTGGAAATAATGGATTATTTAACGGGTTTATGGCTATGGAGGAGCTCGTGGCTAAGTTAAAGCCGTACAGATCGCTTGGTCAAAGGTTAAGCTACGCTAACCGCGGTCGGTCTGTGGATGGGTGACCATCCCTTTCATACCGAGTTCCCTCCGGGCCTCGGAAAGCACGTCAAGCCGTTGTTCCCGGCTGTCATTTGTGGATCTTTGGCAGTCGTTATGGGTATAGTCAGAAGCCAGAAAGTCTGACAACCAGTCTTACCAAGAGGTATCGTGTTACCCAGTAACTGGGTTGTGGAGGTCCGATGGGCAGTCGCTCCATGTAAAACACTGGTATTTAGCTGCATCCGGTTAGACTGGAAGCCGACCCCAATATACTTGGGAAAAGACTAGGCAGATGATGACTGATTAATGGCTAAAAATGCATTCAAATATTTGAGGGAATCGGCGCTGATAGCTGAAATGCAAGCTTCGGCCTAGTTCAGCTACAGGTGTTTCATTCATTTTGTAATTGTAAAACACAGCCTAAGTATATTCATGAACCACTATGTATATAATTCGCTTTTTGGAAATAAATTTTGTTATTATATTATTATTATAGTTCGTGGGTCTCTTGGACTGGTAGTTGTATTTAAAAAAAAACTTTTTACAAAAAAGAGAACCGCCTTCAAAAACTAAAAAGTGATAAATAAGTTTAGCACAGAACATGAGAAGAAGTCGGTGGCTTTGTTCTGTTTGTGGTTTTGTATTGCCACCGACTTCCGAAACTAAAGTCATGTGTGTTCTCATGTTCTGTGTTAAACTTATTTATCACTTTTTAGTTTTGATGGCGGTTCTCTTTTTTGTAAAAAGCTTTTATTTTCCACTTTTTAGTGCCTCCTTATCACTTAAATCCATTAAGAAACGGCAAGCCAGTTAAAACAGAGATTAGAAGTCCTCCAAAGATGAAAGAAACGAAAGCGTCCACAATGCATTTTTTTTTTTGTTTATTTAGTTTTTTTCAAAAACATTGAATAAATTCCTATTTGTTATTATACTAAAACCTTCTCCAGAATGTAACAAACACTTTTCTGATAACCGCATCAAAATCGGTTCAGGTAAACGAGAAATAATCGCGGACAAACATACATACAAACATACGGGTCGAGAATCTCCTTTTTTTGTAAGTCGGTTAAAAAAAATGCAGTTCTGTTGGTAGACGAGTCATACGATATGGTGACGAGTAGGCGACTGGATTAGGCTAGAGCAAGCCTAATCTTCTGTTGTTTTGATAGTGTGATCACTAGCCAACAACTTTGGTTCCTGACTGTTCGTCTGTTCCTAATTCGATTTTCTAGAAATGAATGTTATGTAATTAAGTGTATTATGCCTTTAAGCGTTACCTATCATAATTTGCTAAAAGAGTATAGAATTTTGAAATGGAATAAAAGCTAATAATAATGGTTAATTATGAAACAAATATTAAACGGATCAAATCAGTCCGACCCGCTGCATTAGATGTTTCACGTTAAGCCTTTCACAGACAGCAAACCTCTCTGGCGGATTAATTTGTTCATCAAAGCCATACATAATGTTGCAGTTATGTTGTACACCCAACTTAACTTACCTAAGTATCTGTGAAATGAGCGTTGTTCGTCAACAAACTTAAGTTAACAAAGTATTAAGCCATCACACATACGTAGCTATACTATTTATTAATATACTATGCTATATAATAGACAGCCACCACACACGGTAATTATAATATAATAATATATTTTCGCCTTTACTAAGTCTGCGATCGTTGTATGCTGCACGTTTTTCAAATAAATATTTATATGACTTGCTATAACTGTTCACATATTTTGGTGACCAATGATATTAGAATATCATTGTTGGTGACGTAATAAACATGTACCTATATTATAGCTCGATCTGTGGTCACTCGAAGTTTACTGAAGAAAATATATCGTAATATGAATTGCTATTAGATTTATTATTACATTAAAGCAACGTCTGTGACGGGCTTTACTTCCAAATACTACCATTTCACAGCTTTTTTTCACAGTTATGTTGGCAAAAAATGTTTAACGTACACGGTACAAGTACTTGGGCTCTATCTACTCTATGAAATAGGTTATAGGATTTAGTTGTCTGTGGTTTATGACATACTTAGGTAGTTTTTGATTTCGCTTCTTGCGCTTTCATTTCAAGTCGGGACGAAACGAATTCTTAAAAAATACTAAAACAAGCCAATATTCGTTATAAAAAGGTCAGTAAACTTTCAAAAAATGGCTGATAGTGACGATGAATATGATCGTAAAAGGCGCGATAAATTCCGAGGTGAACGGGGCGCTGCAGAAGGCAGCAGTTACCGTAGCAGTGACCGACGCGAGGAAAGAAGTCGCGGCCGCGAAGAATGGTCTGAGAGGTAATTATTGTTGTTACAGTGAGATGAGATCTGTGTTTGGATACCAACTATCTATGTGTTATGAACAAGTTACGAATTTCTTACAGATCCCAACCTCAATCCTTTGAACCTCCAAAAAATCCTACCCAAGTTCCAAAACTTACAAAGCGTTCCGTAGCTCTGATTATAAGGTAATATTACATTGAAATGTAGGTCATCAAACATCGTTTTTGAGAATAATATCTGAGAACCAGGATTGGTTTTCGTTTAAAATGTTATAACCTCTATGAACAATAAATAGTTTTGGACACCTACATTACACAAAATGTTCAATCTGTGAAACACCCTTTTGTGTAGTCTCATTATTTATTTGTCGGTAGATAGATATTACGAACCTCTTAAATAGTATTGTTTTACAACAAAATATGGCATTGCATGATAGTTTCATCAAATATCCAAAGAGGTTGCACTTTCTTTCAATCTCCGTTCACCCTTATAGTTTATTTTTGGAGTGTGACACTCCAAAATATTGCCATTAAACCAAATTGTGCACAGCATGCCAGGGTCATGAACCTTTCCTACTATGCACAATTTGATTTGTCATCCATTTACGACTATTAGTCAAAAGAGAAGTTTAAATCATTTGATTTTATTAAAGGTATTCTAGATTATTAAAGCAATTCAATTTATGTACAGAGAAACTAATTGAAATTAAACTAAATTGATGATTGAAAGGTTAAGTTATTCAACATAATATATTTTTGATTTGTGCATAATTAATACAATGTATTCTTTGACTGGCAGATCCCGTGGGGGCCGTTCTGGGCCCGACTACAGGGATTACCGTGGTGGAGCCAGTGCTAGCCGAGGATACTCTCCTGTCAGAGGGGAAGGTCCACCTAGCAAGCGCATCAGACCTGACTGGCCCATAGATGAGAGGAGATATGGGGGTATGCCACATGACTCTTATGGGTATGGCTGGGCCCATGATCACTTTGGCCCACATCCTGCTCACCAAGGCTATGGACAGCCTATGGCACCAGTGCCTGCAAGGTCGGATGAGATTCTAATGCAGCATATTTGATTACAATTTTATTGTTTATTACTCTGCTTTTATTGTAACCACTATCTTTGCAGAGACACAGTATTACCATTGGGAGCAACAGATGGCCCCCCCACTATGATGTCGTTCAAGGCATTCCTTGCAGCTCAAGATGACTCTATCACAGTAGATGATGCCATTCAGAAGTACAATGAATACAAGCTGGAGTTTAGGAGACAACAACTCAATGAGTTTTTTGTTGCTCATAAAGATGAAGAATGGTATGCATTACTCAACTTTGTGTTACTTTATATTCACCTAGTAACAACTTGAAATCTTCAAAAAAGATGGGGTAACAAAATTTATTTTTGCATGAATAAATTTAAATGGGGTATTGGACTACCTACAATGTGTAACTAAAAGAATCAATAATTTGCTCTTTGTATAATTTGCTGGTTATCGAGAAATTCTAAGCATTTATTTAAACAATATAATATTGACTTACTCCAATGTTATCAATAGACACCCACTATATGACCCAGTTATGCTTAGAATTTTTCAAAGATGCTATGCAAATGTTAACAGTTACCTTTTTTCCTACAGTCTACAGTGTAATCGCGTGGATTGCTGGACATCATTAAGAAAAATTTAATCAAACTTTTGCAAATGATTAAATGCTGTGTGTAGCTAGTTTATTTCGCGTTGACCCGTAGCGCGCAATGCTACAGGTTTCGATTCTGTTAGGGGTAGGGTAATATATTCCACATGTGTGGAACAGGTGAGATTATGAGATTTTTTAATATGTATACTAAGCAATTTTAGTTTTCTGTGACATGAAGTTCAACCAGTCTGGATTTGTTACAAAAGGTCATCCATTTCTTTATAATTATGTAGTTAATTGGAGGCCGATTTTTAAACGCAATCTTCTTTGTTTGTTGTCTGCATTTGAACATGTTGATAAAGTATGCGTAAGGGCTGAAACATTTTGAATTTTGTTTAAATCTTATTTTGTACTACTTGGTGTTTTTTCACATTTCTAATTATTTATTTTACAGACTACTCAAAAAATATAGATTTTTGTTTGCTGTAAAACTGTTTATAAAATATTATTTGTATAAAAATCGGTCTATTCACTTTGTTTCTTTAGTGTTTTATGGACTTGTTGACTTCAATTAAAACATAAACTAATGTAACTATTTTGTTTGTTAGGTTCAAGATCAAATACCACCCTGAAGAATGTGTAAAACGTAAAGAGGAGCAGCTAGGTGCCCTGAAGGTATTATTCATAATGTTGTAAAACTTAAGTTTGTGATTTATTATAAGAGCTATCTAGACAATAGACCAATTATTATATGACCCCCAAGATACAGACAAACATCTAGTTTGGGGATCACTGTTAAATCTACATATGTAATGTACTTGATTATTAATAAATAATTTGAATATATTTAAATTAATAAAATAGGTAATATTAAAAGGCCACATATCGGACGTCACTGACATCTGTGAAGGAAACATTGGGAGGAAACCTGGACTTATAATTTAATATGTCTGAAATTGTTAATCCATTTTGACCAAGAGTTGTGATCAATGCTTGTGCCTTCTCTGTACGAGAAGAGGCCTACCTGCAATGGGACAATAACAAGCTGATAATATAGGACCATAAGATTGTTTGAAAATACTCAATGACTACATTTGTAGCAAATCATTTATATGTGTAGATGAGTGAGCAGTCAGCAAGCCATCAAATTATATAGGAATATTATAACAGGCTCTCGTAATGTCTGTACTAATTACATAGTAAAACATAAAATATTGCAGAACCGACTCAATGTGTTCCTCGAGTTATTGGAGAAAGGGGAACTGGACAAGGTCTCTGTAGATATTGACAAATCTGAGAAATTGATTCGACTTCTGGATACTGTGGTCATTAAACTCGAGGGTGGTACTGAAGAAGATTTGAAGGAGCTTGATGAACCCCCAGCTCAAGAAATTGTCAACTCAAATGACAAAGCAGGTACATACCTATTGCTAAAACCCATGTTGTATGTTTAGTCAAAATTACCATTTTCTGTAAATATTCTATTTTATTATTCTTAATATTTAATATTCTTTGTAGAAAAAATTAATGCTGACAAGCCAGTAATTATAGATGTTGATGATGTGAAAGTGAAAGAGGAAAAAGAAGACAATGAAAAGGTTTGCATAAACTTTTACATTTATAATAATTTTAAAAGCGAGTGTAAAATCCCTTAAACATGACCCTCTTTTTTCCTTCTTATGTATGCAACCAAAACTTAACTATTGATGTAGGTAGTACAGTTGTTTATTAGTCAATATTTACACATTGGTAGCAAATAACTTATACATAGCTAACTAACACGTGATATATAATTTTGTTAAACAGAAAGAGGAGAACAAAAAGCCTGAGTCGCCGAAACCGACGGCGCCTCTTACTATGGAGATTGATCCCCACTTGCGCCATCTCCAAGAGCAGGCCAAATTGTTTTCTCGATTTAACTCGACAGGAACTGAACCAGACACAGAAGAGACAAAAGAGACAAAAGAAAAGGAGAAGGAACCACGTAAGTGTCTTATTAAAGCATAACATTGTGTTAGTTTTACTTTGCTAATAGATTATAAGATTATAATTATTTGGTTATTCGATGCAAATATCCCCGCGTGAGAGTTCTGTGGCAGTTCCCCGGAGAATCACTGTCTGTGTCATTTTATTGAAAAAACTTCTAAAAAATGTATATTTACAGCGCCACCAGGATCATCATCCAGTTCTTCCTCATCTAGTTCATCATCATCGAGCTCAGAAGACGAAGGCGAAGTTCCCAGTCGCCGAAAATCAAAGTCCAAATCGAAAACTCCTGACAAGTCCCCTAAACTTAAAGAAAAGTCCAAGTCCAAGTCACCAAGTGTGGAGAAAGTTATTGAGAACAATACTGAGAATGACAAAGAGAAAGAGAAAAGCGGCGATGAGAAAGCGGAGTCAGTCAGTGACGTCATCGTCGAGAAGAAAGAATGTCGCGCTTTACACAAAACTACTTCCATATTTTTAAGGAATTTAGCACCTACCATAACCAAGGCGGAAGTTGAAGCTGTAAGTTCTACTTATATTTACACAAAGTAACATCAATTTTCAATTCTTCTTTTCAGAACTTACATATTATAATGGAATTTATTAGCAATCTCACTTTGCCCATATAAAATAGCTTTAATCGATAAAGTTTTAAATTGAAAAAGTAATGAAGAATACTGTTTTCTAGATGTGCAAACGTTACGGCGGCTTCCTGCGCGTGGCTCTGGCAGACCCGCTACCGGAGCGTCGTTGGTTCCGTCGCGGATGGGTCACCTTCAGACGTGATGTCAACATCAAAGATATTTGTTGGAATCTTAACAATATAAGGGTAAGAACCATATTTTTTAAGCTTTAAAGTTTTAGTAATCATTCGACACACCTGCACGCGTAGCAGTTTGACAAACTGTACTGATTTGTCTATTCTTCCGTAGACATACCATGGTCATGCTACGCGTGCAGGGCATGCATTGAGCTTAGTTCTTTTCGTGTGATCTATTTTTGTCTTGTGGCCTAATGACAGTGGGGTGCCAATGTACTGAATTTAGTTTCTTTATTGTAGCTTCGCGAGTGTGAATTGGGTGCTATAGTGAACCGTGACCTGCAACGTCGCATCCGTCCAGTGTCGGGCATCACTCTAGAACGGCCGGTGCTACGTGCGGACGCGCGGCTGGCGGCGCGACTCGCTCACCTGCTAGACACGCGCACGAAACTGTGGCACGACAGCTCTGAGGAACAAGATAAAGACGGCAATCAAGTAAATCGGAATGAGGTACAACTCACATTTCTTTATTATTTCTCAAGATAATATTTTCTATAAGATTTTTTGTTTACTGTAATCTTGGTTGTTTATATTGCATAATTATATGTATTTTTTCTTCTTTAGAGCTTCAGCTTAAATTCTAAGAATCCAGTGCTTCATAAGATAACAGAGCATTTAATAGAAGAAGCGTCGACAGAAGAGGATGAATTATTAGGTCTGGAAGCGTCATCCGATTCTGTGGTCTGTGAACAACCGGACCCAGAGCTCATGCGCGTTTTAGACCGCCTTGTATTGTACCTGCGTATTGTACACTCAGTCGATTATTACAATCATTGCGAGTATCCCTACGAAGACGAAATGCCTAACCGCTGTGGTATCATGCATGCGAGATCTGGACCTCCTGCTAATAAGGTAACAATCATATAATTCATGAGAATTGTTGCTAATCGAAGTTGCATAAATCATTATTCCTTTTATTCTTCTCATTGTAGCCAACTCAGCAAGAAATTCAGGACTATGTCAAATCATTTGAAGGCAAAATGTCTGCATTCTTACAAGACGTTAAACCTCTTTCTGACGAAGAGTTGCACAAACTTGGAATTAAGGTAAAAAAAAATTACTTCATATTTCCCGCGCTCTTCTTATGAAAGACATAAAAATGGCAGTAGTATATTGTTAAAAATGTTGTCCTAACAGGATACAGACGCCGAAGTTGAAAAGTTTATTCTGGCCAATACACAAGAGCTGGCGAAAGACAAATGGTTGTGTCCTCTCAGCGGCAAGAAGTTCAAAGGTCCCGACTTTATCAGGAAACACATATTCAACAAACATGGTGAAAAGGTAAGAATTGGAACAATTATAAGACGAAGAGATGAAAAAGAAATGTAACATGTTCTGTGACAGCATTTGTATCAGACTATATAGGGTGACTGGTAATTAGTGTACGATACTTAAACACGTGATTGTGTTCATGATAACAAACAACTTTCCCTAAGAATTTTTTTTTTTGTACTGGTTCACTTTAGGTCACAGGCGTGCGCGCGCGCGTGGTTTTCATACGGCTGTTGTGTTATTGTGACAAAAGTGAACCAGTACAAAAAACATTTTTTCTTCGGCAAAGTTGTTTGTTATCGAGAACACAATCACGTGTTAAAGTATCGTACACTAATTACCAGTCACCCTATATATAGCACAAGCAAATAAAGCCTACTTGACTGATGCTCCCAGAACTAGTATCTTTATCACATTCAGTGATTTTGGCACTACATCATCCTTATTATCATCAGCCGGAAGACGTCCACTGTTGAACATAGGCCTCCCCCATAAATCGCCACAACTAGCGAAAACCTGCAGCTTGCATCCACCCGCGACCTTAACGATGTCTTCGGTCCATCTGGTGGAAGGCCTACCAAAGCTGCGTCTTCCGGTTCGTGGTGGCCACTGGATAAACTTTCTTCGCCATCGGTTATCGGTTCTTCGAGCGATGTGGCCTGCCTATTGAGACTTCAACTTGCAAATTCTAAGAGCTATGTCGGTGACCTTAGTTCTTCGGCGTATTTCCTCGTTCCGGTTTTTATCACACAAAGAAACTCCGAGCTTAGCTCTCTCTATTGCTCGCTGCGTGACTTTGAGCTTCTGTAGGAGGTCAGGAGCCGCAGCAGCAGCCAGCTATACCATAAGTCAACATTGGCAACACACATTGGTTATAAACGTTCATCTTTAGGCACTGTGGAATATAGAAGCACATGCGTGAGGGTCATATGCGGTATACCAGAGTTAATACCACGTTTACACTCAGCCCTGTTGGGCAGGGAAGTGGGCAGCGCGAGAATGTGAAAGGTCACTCGCGCTGCCACTGCTCATACCGCTACCATTGCCCTGCGCTCCCTCCATTGTCGGTTTTTCGCGCGGAAGTCAAAGGAAAGGCAACGCGAGCACGAGTGAGTGTTTACATTCAGTACTCGCTCACTTACCCCTGAACACGAAATAACGTGTTTTGTATTGTGTTCGTTTTGTTTCCTTTAATAAATAGTCGTTAATACTTAAAAATAATCATATGAGTTTATTCCGTAGTAATAATAATAATAACCTTTATTTCAGACTACAGTCCATAGTTGTATTAGTATTTTGGTGTTAGTAACAATACTTAGATAAATATGTTAGTATTGTTAGTTTTCGTAATTCATTTTTATTTCAGACCTAAGACTGTCCCCACCCAGTGACTCTGGAAAGGGCAGTCCGGTCTGGCAGCAATCATTTTCAGAATGCTGTTGCCACTTCCATGCAGGCGCCGCAGTAAGGAGGCCGCTTTCTTCCGAATGATGGCATGAATCATCCAATAACTCAGTGGTTAATTCCAAAGAGTTTTTGTTTTTTATAAACGTCTGTCGGGCCAGCGCCCGACAGACGTTTTCTTGTCCCTATCTACCTACTCTACATACCGTACCCTATTTTTCCTTCATCCACCATCTTCTTTGACAATGGCGTCTTTTGTTTTTTTTTTTAAACGTATATAGTTGTTCAAACTGAGCAGACATGATGCTGTCGCCGCAACAACCTCGACGTCATTCATTGTTGCGAGTCGTTCAATATAGAAGTATGAAGGCTGAGTGTGAACACTCACTCGCTTCGGTACTTGCGCAGAAGTATTTAGGGCAATATTTCCGGCAGCGGCAGGAGCTGTGGCTGGGGCTGAGTGTAAATGAGGGGTAAAGCCCGGCTTCCACCGCGAGCGGGGCGGACCCATTAAGGACTCCGTTTAACTCGCAAGAGTAAACTGCATACATGTGTTTCCACCAACAAAGAGTCGAGCGGAAATAACTCAGCGGGCAAAAAGAGTAAAACGGAGTTCTCGCTTCATCATTTCTCTTTTGCGGTGGGAATCGGACGACTAAACTCTTCCTTGGTGGAAACGCAGACCTATTTCATAAAAACGAAGTCCGCTCCGCTTAGCCATTTTCAGCTCATTACTCTTTCGCGGTGGAAACCGGGCTTAAGAGTTCGTAAGAAAGGACAGTAAAATGAAGTAAATTGTTCGCCGGCAGGTGGACGAGGTGCGGCGCGAGGTGTCGTACTTCAACGCGTACGTGCGCGACGTGCGGCGGCCGCAGCAGCCCGAGCCGGCCGGCCGCGCGCCGCCGCAGCCGCAGCACGCGCCGCCGCCCGCGCCGTCAGTACTACATCATTATTACATACTAGCTTTTGCCCGCGACTTTGTCCGCGTGGATGTTGGTTAACGCGAATGCAGACAAAGTCACGGTTTAAAAAGCTTATGTTCTTCCCCAGGGTTCAAGCTATTTTCATACCAAATTTCATCCAAATCAGTTTAGCGGTTTCATCGTGAAAGAGATATTAGAGCTCTGCCTCATTAAGACGCCATGGCGACGTCGCCAGCGGTGCAGGCCTGGCTACTTCTGGCATCCGAAGGTCGCCAAGTCGAGTGGCCATGGCGTCTCGACAAGTCGACAGTCAGTTCGTTTACGTCCGTCAGGAATGGATGTAGAAGAAATCGAACTTCTTTGTTATCTACGTCGCAGAAAAATGGAAAAAGAAAAGAAGAAAAAAAGGAAACTATGGGTTCATCCTTTATATATCACATAGAAGCCGAAGTGGTATTTTGTTTAAACTGTATGGAGATTTACGAAAATATCCTGATTTTTTTATTATTATTATTACATATTACTCATTATTTACAACAATATCAACTACTATAATTCCGATCGAGCGTCTAAAATGGCGGCTGACAGGCGACTGAGTGGGCGAGGTTCAGTTTACTCGTGTATATTATAGTGGCAACGTCGCCAGGCCGCCAGAGTATCCAAGAAGCCACATAGGGAGCTGTAGCTCATGGCCGCGCTTCCAACTTGGCGACGTTGCGAAACCGTCGCCAAGTGAGTTAGGTACCATACATTTCAATATTAACTGCTTGGATACGTAGCCGGCGACGTCGCCATGACGTCTGAATGAGGCAGAGCTCTTAGTATGGATAAAAGTATGGATTATTCATTCAACAGGTTGCTGGAATTTTAACTGTTCTAGACTGTTTAGAGTGCCTGAGACAGATGTTTTAGGCCGGTTACAGTGCTCCACCAACCGTCAGTGTGTACGTTCGGTCCTGACGGTACGCATTAACCGACCGTCAGTTTGTATCATTCAGTGCTCACCTAACCATACACTCACACACGTATACTTGTTTATGTTCAGACATCTGTACGGTCGTTCCACCGATCGGTGCAGCACTGAACGCATTCGTTTGTTTCCAAAGTCCATAGCGCGTCGGTTTACCGACGGTCCCCGTACGCAGTGCGTAGTAATGTACGCATGCGTACGGTTCAGCACTGTACGGTTTTTGAACTTTCATGTAAATGACAAGCGCGACTGATGTACGCACCGACGGTCGGTTGAGCACTGTAACCGACCTTAGATAAGCTGGCTGGTCGATATGAAGTCAGTCTGTGTATTGGGTTTGAAAATTTTGCACCCACAACACTAACTCATTATTGGTTCAAGCCGGAATATCACTACATATTATAAAACTAAGTCCCCCGTCGAGTCTGTCTGTCCCTATGTTGCTTAGATCTTTAAAAATACGCAACGGATTTTGATGCGTGTTTTTTTTTAATAGATAGAGTGATTCAAGAGGAAGGTTTTAGTATATAACTAGCTGACCCGACAGACGTTGTCCTGGTTCTAAGATACCTCCCCACCAATTTTTATCCAAATCGGTTCAGCCGTTCTTGAGTTATAAATAGTGTAACACTAACACGACTTTCTTTTATATATAATTATATATATAGATTTGTCAAGCGGGTCGAAGCCGGGAGCATTAGCTAGTTGAATAAAAAAATGCAATTTGTACAGTTTGGCTGTATTAGATATTCTCTCCCACAGCAGATACGGTGGTGGGCCGGGGGGCCCTGGCGGAGGCCACGGGGGTGCGCGCGGCTGGGGCTGGGGCGCATGGGCCCCGCCTGCCGCGTACGTGCCACGACACCCGCGCTTCACGCGACCCAGGTAACAACTACATTACAAAACATGTTTGTGCTTTCACCAAGCTAAAATAATAGTCTAAAAATAACTTCATTCCGTTTCGTGAACCGAATACAATGCTACTTATTAAACCTTGGTTTAATTGACCAATCATAAGAATATCCCACCACCTTAAATGATATTAACTCAAGTTCATGACACGGAATGTAACCTCAGCATGAATCATCAATGCCTCCTGCTTGTTTTGAAATATGCTTTATTTTATTAAACTACACATTATTTTAAACCAAAATATAATAGATATTATTTTAAGAAACTCATTTTACATTGGTGTATGCCTATGAATATCAGTTATTTATACAGACTTTATTTAGTAAATAAATATTATTATAAAGTACATACAATTATGTTAATTAACATGGATCAGTATAATTATAGCTTTTTGAAGTAAGATAAAAATAAAAATAATCATATTATGCTCAAAAATCGTATGTTCTCGTGAAGTGGAAATCGATTTTGCTTATTATATTTGTGATTCCCACGAAAACAATATTTGAATGAATAAAATTCAAATTAAAGAAACAGTAACCTATCATTTTCTAAGTTTAGTAACCTCTCGTAAATGTGTGAAAAATGCGGGTTTTAAATTCACGCTGCATAGGATGCAGTGTAACGAATCGCAACATAGAATGTTAATAAGATACATTATGTCACTGGTAGATGCGATTTACCAATATCAAATGGCTTTTTCTGTCCTATAAATACTTAATACACCGTGTTTATAACCACTGCGCTAACTAGCTACTTTCGAGGTATGGAATTCCAATATGTCTAATTACAGTCGAGGTTTAACTTTAGTCCACGCTTAAACCATTGATCTCGTTTTTGTATTATGAACTTTATTTCGACTTTGATAACGTTCTTAATACAAAAACTGGCTTTCGACCGATCGAAGAAGCACTTTATTAGTAACTAAAAGTGAGAACTTTACTTTCGTTGTACTGTTGGAACATAAAACAAACTAAGCAACTTAATATCTAGACCAATATTACTCATTCTTATATTTTGCATGACCTTAACATTTTGATTTATAATGTTGCACCTAACATAATATTTATTGCTTTATTAATAACTTGGCTATGATTTGATTCGGGTTTTTGCATCTCATTACTATTTATTATTGTGCATCCTTTTAAATATTCCCCGATATTATTTTGCGATGAACATATTCATAAGTTATGAGAAATCATTTCCAGGGAAAATGTGGACCGGTCCCGGCCTATTATAGCGTACAACGATCTTGACTTCCCGGACAGTGGTGACATATTCTAAACATGTGTGTGTTAATGGCAAAAAATATATCATGTTCATAGTTTTTTAATTGTTAAAATAAGCATTCCGTTGTTTCTAATAATTTTATTAGTAAATAAGCTAAAAAAAAAAAGGTTTCTATTTCAGTATGAATACAAGTTTGTATTTAAATTACATTTATTTTTTGAATGATAAGAAGTGTAAGGAATTTTGCAAATATAATACAATTTTAATTTATCCCACCATCAACTATCGTAAAAAAAAGAGAACACTCAGGCGTCGAAGTTTTATAGCCAAAAATTAAAGCCCTATTTAAATACGGGAAATATTTCAAAATTAAAGTTGAGCAAAACTTAGGCTTTGGACATTTTGATATTCACGTGGAGTATTTACCTAATTCGTGATTATTGTTTTTGTGAAACATGTTCAGGACGTTACTTCCCGTAAGAAACCAGTTGCTTACTTTTTGGCACTTAAAATTTATGGGTTCAATATGACTGATGTTCTTTGTAAATAAATAATAAATACAAGCATTCAATATTCAATTTATAATGTTCATTTAAATTTTTTGTTACTTTTAAATTTATTTACAGACATAAAATACTTAAATTATGTATCATTATTATGTTAAAGCATCGTAACAATATTCTTCTAAAGGGTTAACATTTAGGTTTACGATGTTGTCTTCTACCATAGTATTTATTGTACGATTTTCAATAAACTGTCCAAAAATTTTAACAAGCATCTTTTTATTCTAATTCCTTTTCATAACCTTATGTGAATTTGTTTATTTCTGTATCACCAAAGATAACCTCCCGGGAAGCTAAGATTTCGACTAAAATGGTTGTAGTTCATGCGGTGTGATTTAAAGTAGAAAAAAAATAGTGTTTGAGAGTGCAATTTGTTATTGTGTGTTGGGTGAGTTGCCTCTAACGTAGTTAATATGATTGATTGTTAAAGGGGCGGCGGCGCCGAATTCCGTCCGGTGATACACTACCGCGACTTGGACGCCCCACGCGAACCCGACGAGTTCGTATAACGTGGACCCTCGCAACAGCGACTAGCCAAAAGGATACAGTCATGAGGGACTTAAAATAATTTTCATCTTGTTAAAATTGACACACCTTTTAAATAACCGATGTAAATAGTTTTATTTCATCGTGCGGTTTTTTTTTCCTAGATATAAGCTAATTCTGTGGAAAATTGTTTCACATGTATGTATTTTACGAATACATAAATTATTTTGTATGCTTGATATTTCATTTGCATTGAGTAGTAAGTAGATAGAAATTCTTACTCTATAAATTAGTTTCCCTGTAAGTATGATTTGCTAAAGTCCAAATTCGAAACTATATTTTTGTCATCTAAGCAAATAAATTGTAATGTGCGATAAGTTACGTACTTTCAAAATCTTGGCAAGTACAAATATCTAATCACACCGAAAGAATTTATACCGATTATATTCAAATACCGATGAATCGATGATAATAAATAGGTAAGGTTAAAGACGAGATCATTGAAGGCATATTAGAAATGTGCGTGTGAACTGAGGAACCATACTGGTATTTTCCTAAATAAAAATTGTAGGATGTAGTAGTAGTCTTAAAACAATTGTAGAACTAATCTGGGAATTTGTAAAGAAATATAATTAAAACTACAGCCCCTAAAGTGCGGTTCCTCAGTGCTCACAGACCATCAGCCAGATCTCGGGAAGTATCTGAAAAATTAAGGTATTGTGACTACGGACATTTAGTAAAGTACGGGCGGGCGGGCAAGTACTTAAGTAGTACGGGCATTTATCTTTGGAATATTCTTATCCTTACATAGCATGAAACAAAGTTCTGAATAACTGCGCCAAATTGCATAATTCTTTTTCGTTGTGTTCGGTATAGCCAGAAGGTTTGTATGAACAAAATTACACCCGTGCGAAGCTGGGATTGGGGGGGGGGGCTAGTTCATAATAAAATAGTAAGTACCTATGGAGTTTCTTGTCTTTTCTTGTCCATACGAAACTAAAATTTGGAAGGGCAACTAGATCAAACTCTTTTTACCCGATTTAAAAAAGGAGTAGGTTCTCAATTCGATGTGTACTCATCATCAGCCTGAAGACGTCCACTGTTGAACAAAGGCCTCCCCATAAAGGGGGGGGGGGGGGTTGCCATAATCCCCACGCTTGGCAGGCGTCTTGGGGATCGCAGTGAAGTTGTTAAGTACACGGAAGCCGCTGCTGCCCGACTTCCAGATTTTCCCCCCTTAGTCGCCTTCGACGACACCCTCTGGATGAAATGGGGGGGGATGCTATTCGAACACGGACACCCCACAGGCGATGAGTACTTATTTATATGTAACTAGCGGGCTCGGCAGACGTTGTCCTGCCCTGAAAATAAAAAAAAAAACCCGACAGTCGCGCCACCTACCGGGTCCAATTGTGAATCTAAACCATTCTCGAATCCACTGGAACACACACATAAAATTTCATCATAATCGGTACAGCCGTTTAGGAGGAGTTTACTTTCATACACACTCACAGAAGATTTTTATATATAAGATTTATTTTTTGTTCGCCTATGAGTAACTTTTTACAGTGTTATCCGCGATTTCAAAAACTATTTTTTAATTCATAGGGTATGCCTCGGGGTTGGTCCTATATAAATTTCATGAAAATATTCTACCCCTTAGGGTGGAAAATTAAGGGATAAGTTAATTCGTTTGGTGTTACCGTTTCTTAATTAATTTGGATGTCGATAAGAAGTAGGCGCTACTACAAAGCGAAAAAAAAAAAAAAAAACCTTTTTCAAAAATGACAACCGCCTTAAAAACTACAAAGTAAAAATTAACTTTAATTTAGCAAATAATTTACTTTACGGGCTTGGTTCCGAAATTAAAGCTATTTTTTACGCCGTAGTTTTTGAAGGAGGTTTTCTTTTATAAATAAGTATTTTAGTACTCTTGTAAATGACGTTCAATGATCTGACGAATACTGCAGCAGTTTGAAATGCGAGCATTACTTAACTATTTAAATTGAAATGGAACCGTGATATCATACGTGGCGGACACGGAACAACATCATAGAGTTCTTTCTAATAGCATTGAAACCACTTGTTGTTACAACCAATGACCTTTTAGTGCGGTTCTTCGAATTAGTACCGAACAGGAAAATATTTATAATTTTACGTGCGATGAGTATTATGAATAAACCTTTTAACATGTTGCCAAGTTAAATCGTCCCATAAACTTATTTTCTACAAGGTAAGCTATACATATTATATAAACCTTGACCTCTGAAATTACCTTGGATCGTACATTAGACAGGAACATTGTTGTCACATGCAGATATATCATATCTATAACTCATTACATAATAAGTTATGTAGCTATCATATTCCCATTACATTTTAGGAATAAATTATTATTTATTAATTCTACCATAAGAGGATGTCCATTACGTTATTGGTATTTTTATATTCCGTTTAAGTCGGTGTCGAGTGCACGACTTACTTTGTATGTATTATGTATTATTGTACATAATATAGGTGGTCGGTATGTATGAAGAATTTGTGGTGAGAACATACATGCGACGCGTCACCCGGATGTGTGCGGGATGCACGCTTGCGGTCACACGACAGAAGCGCAGCGACTCGCTACCTTCACCTGTGTTTGTCAGCCCTCACGTCATTTTGATAATTTATGTAAGTATTTATTTTATGTATTAACGATTATAATACACTAGAGTTATCAACTTTGGTAATAATAGTAAGTAGTAGTAGTAGGTAATGGTATAAGTGAATCTTTATTTATTATTTTGTTAGAGAACTTGGGCCCAGTAGGTAGCCACATTTATCGCGGGATCAGTGGTATTTAATGTCCTCTAAAGTGCAGGTGTAGGGGCACTGTACTCTAATAACTCTGCCATCGTCTGGTCAGAAGCACCGCACTCACACTGGGTGTCGGTGGGATCTATAATCCCCCATTTGCAGCGACCTACCGGAGTGCGCAGTCTATTGAGCGCTCTCACTATAGGCCACTGCAAATCACATCCGAGTGGCAGGTATCTACCACCACCCAACTTCGCTCAACCCTCAGGGGGTGGAGTGAAGTTAGGTGGTCGTGGATGATGTTCCTCTCACAACTTACGGTTCATCGTAGATGGTCGGTCCTAAATGGCCTGTGTACAACGCAGAAAGCTCCTTCCACCCGGAGCAATTGAACATTTGTATAGGGGATGCGGGAAGGAATCGAATAAAACAATGTTAATTACTTAATTAAACATCAACTACATTCTAGTATGCCATGTATTTTAGTTGATTTGTTGAGCTGTTTCCATGACACAAACTTTTATAAGAAAAAAAGTTTAAAAAGCTCTAACAACTGAATATGCGACCGCTACATAGGTAAAGGTGACCTATCCAACCAACCATGCATTATGAATTTCAACTGTCCGCGGTACGGTCAGCAGCCACAACAAGAGCTTTGATATAGGTAACTTCATCATAACCTTCTGCTTGTGGCTCGTACGGGCACCGCTTCATCTACATTTATAAAAAGAAATAAAATTGTAGTATCAAGTATGAAATTAATAATAATATGTGTGGGGACATTTCACACACGGCCATCTGACCCCAAACTAGGGAGACCCTGGTGTCAGACAGCTGATATACATACACATATACATTTTAAATACATACATTATATAGATAAACAACACCCAGACACAAGGCAAACACAAGTGCTCATCACACAAATATTTACCCTGGGTGGGAATCGAAGCCCCAACAGGTTGCGCAGCAGTCGATCGCTCAGCCACTGCGTCAACCATGTCGTCAATTGCATAAAAAAACTATCAATTTTTACCCGACTGCGCGACGTAAAGGAGTGGTAATGTGTTTTTGTAGTAAATATTATAATGTAGGTTTGCTCCGCATCACCATCTTCCTGCCCTTGTCCCATGTACTTATTTATTTAATAGGTAAAGGAACAGTAAGAAACCAAAGCTATTAAATGCTAGAATAGGGTATCACTCATATTATCGTCATAAGTATTTAATTCATTCATTGACTTGAGGTCGACGCAACACGTTTTCTTCTTCCATTCTATCCTGTCAACCGTCATGGTATCACTGCCTTTACTTTCATACCATATTTTACACAATATTTTCTATAGAAATATAAAAACAAAAAAACTTTTCTTTGGCCTTCCGCTCCTTATCATTGATAACTTTTAGTCAAAGAAAAACGATTCCCTTTCAACGTTTTTGTCACTAGCGACATTTTCAAACTTCTTATTTATTATACCTACTCATTTCTTGTCTTATCCATTCTTTTCAACATTAAAAAAAAATGTTCCGACCGATTTTCTGTCACGGAGAAACGGTAGCCAATTTCAATGGAGACTAGCCAACAAATAAGCAGAATATATTATAGTGCACAAGACTGTGCAAACCCGGGTGTATTCTCTCTACCCTCAATCTCATAGACCGATAAGATGGCAATAGGACTCGACCGGGGAGAGATCAAGCATAGGCCTGCGCAGGACCAACAGCGGGGTAATACACGAGTAACTTCCAAACTTCGGATTGCTACAAAGAAATGTCTAATGGATATTCCATTTCCAGCAGTGCCCAACATGGGAATCAAAGTTAGGACCTCACGCTTAGCAGTCGCGTTGCAACCACGAGACCAACGATGCAGACAAATTAACAACAGATATTGAATAGGTATCGTGGATAAAAATAATACCTACCGCACCCATTTGTAGGCTATTTCCCTGGTAAAGAAGGATAAGTCCTATGCTTATTAAGTTCCTATTTAAGCATTTTACGGCTTTTTGGGAATAATCTAGCTATCATAACATAAATAATGATCAAATATGTATGCAAGTAATTTACATAAATAGCTAGATAGGAGGATGAGGTGTTTGAACTTGAAATGGTCAAAATCTACATATTTGAACATAGATAGGCCACTAGTGACACAAGCTTATCTACTTACATTATTTAGTCACTCGACAACAAAAGCTATCCGTTTAACAATTAGTATCTTGCTCACATCTTATTGATCATCGCAGACATACCTACCTATCTATCTACCATGCATACAACAATAAAAATACCAAGCCGGAGAACATAAACATTGGTTATGTCAGCGTGTTTTCCCAACGGTTTCGTTTTCGCATAACATATTTATGATAGAGTGAGTAATAGGTGCTTTATTGTTAGATTAAAAACATTGTTACTATGAACCACATCAACATTGCGCTGTACAGCGCTTTAAGAACACGGGAAACAATACTTACTGCCCACGCTAATACAGCCTCCGATTCGCGGTAATACCAACAGGTTTTTTGCTATAAGTAATACACTAGCGTCTACCTATTTGTGTATCGCTTTATAAAAGCAAGCGGCTGCAGAACAAAAACATTGTTAGTGAGAAGCTCCACAATGATGGAGCTCACCTGTGCTTTCATACTGATATCAGCGAGTTTAGTGCTCGCTTCCCCGCATGGATATGGGGGATATGGTGTCAAGGGTGGAGCATCTGCAAGAGGTAGGTGTTTTATTCAGTTATTTGGTGTCTACTAGACGTAAATAAACATCACACTCTATAGTCACATCACACTGGGCAGGTACTTAAATGATCATGGATTAGTAATCAATTAGATAATAGTTCCTACTTACCTATTAGATAATTAGGTCACTTATATTTAAATTATTATTTTTATTACATACTTACATAAGTTCATATTATGTCAGAACAACATAATATGTCAGCATGTTGTCGTTCTTAAAACTATTAAATTAAATCTATTAATTGGTGGGTAGTAGTTGTTATTATTAATGGTATACCAATTTAGAATACTTATTGATTATAATCTATCTATATGAGCTTAAAGATTATAAACCTGAGGAATTAGTTTGTTTTTGTTACAACGCGCTGATATCCGGAACTGATTGTCCGATTCTGAAATTGTTTCGTTAATACGAAGCTACGTTATTTCGAGTGCTATAAGCTATTTTTATATATTGTCATTTTTTTAAACAAGTGATCCGTAAGTAAATGCACGGGTACGAAGTTACCTTAATTTTGATATGAAATAATAATAACAAATAGGCAAGTTTTTATTCATGAATATTGATTGCATGTAGGTACGGTGCGACCGTACTTACCTTTTATCCAGTTTGCGTTTTTAGCAAATAGTAGTTTCATTAGCGTGTTGATATGAGTAATAACGACCTTGTCCATGTGTGGTAGATATTATTTATATATAAGGAGGTTGTCGGCTGCTTAACCGGACTTTCCTGAGATTATTAGCAGGACTGTACGGTAAGCAACAAAAGTCGATTAACACTTCAGATTTTTAAATCATAATTCTTGAGCATAAGGAAATACGGAAAATCAAAACAAAATAAACTCTTGACTATGACCTGAAATAAAGTAAAGTATTACTTACATCGTATTTGTTTTTGTGTCTTTTTAGAGGTTATGAAAATGTAGGTAATAGTATCAATCTAAGTTTGTTGCTGACCGTACCTACTCATATCCAAGCTTTTGTATAGTATTATGAGTAAGTGCAGTTAGTCAGGAAAATAGAGTAGATATACTGGCTAACTATTCTTTATACATATAGGTAAATATATATATTCGTTTCGACGTAGGTAATCTCTCATGAACAATTGTTTAAAATTCTGATTAATATAGTAATTCGCTTAGTAGTTATTAAAGCTATCTCTTTTATTTATTTCAGCGGAATCTAGTGCCTCTGCAGGGGCCTTTGGTAGCGTAGGTGAAATACCACTTCCTGTGCCACTAGGAGCTGGATATTCAGGAAGCTTTTCCAAATCTTCTTCGTCCAATTCGGCTTCATCGAGTGCTAGCTCGAGTTCTAGCTCGTTTAGCTATACTGGCGCCGTAGCTGGTGGTTTTGGACTAAACGGCGGAACACCAGGCCATGGAGGATGTTCATCTGGTAACTGTCAGACTGCAGGAGGTAATGGAACACCAGTGCCTCATGGGTCTTCTGCTTATGGATATAACACTGCCAATTCTACAGCTTCAGCGGGGGCTGGAGTTGTGTCAGGATCGGGGTGTCCAGGATTAAATTGTGATGGTGTTTTTGGTGATTATGGTGATGAGAAATGTACATCTGGACAGTGTAAACCAAAACCTCAAACTGGAACTACGTCAATTGATTCTGATTCCAACAAATGTACAGCGGGTCAGTGTGGATCTGCTTTAGAAAATGGCGCAACTCCGACCACTGACTATGGTTCTAACGACATTCGTGCTGTCAAGGAATCATCGGATTCTGCTCATAACACCAAAGATCAATCTTCGAGTATTGACAAAGCGTCATCAGCATATGATGGCGCTGGTACTGATTGTTCGCAAGGAAAATGTGATTCTTCAGGACCTCATAATTCAAATTCTAATTACCATGGTCATAATTCAGACAATTATTATCAGGGATCCAGTGGTTCGAATAAACAACAAGCTAGTTTTGACACAGGAATAACTTCTCATTACCAGAAACCTTCTACACATTTGGAAACTCCTAAATTAGATTCAAAATGCAACTCTGGAAACTGTAATGCCGGACCAGGTGAACCTGGGCATAAAATTCCATCCTCTAGTTACAATGTACCTATTCATGGATCATACGATAAAAGTGAACTAAAGCCTAAGTGCGATGGCGTTAAATGTGAAAATCAACCAAATAGGCCATATTCTCCTATAGACAATACCGTAACCGCAAGACCATCGTCTTTCGATTTTCCGAGTTCTACAAATTGCGCAGGATCAAACTGTTTTGGAATACCATCAAGCCAGGTTACGGGTGGACCTTCTCTTACCGTAAGGCCGGGTAACGTTAATTTTGGACACCCACCGTCTCATGTACCTACTTTGAGTGTGCCAAGCTGCAATTCTCCAAACTGTAGTCCGGGTCCTACAAATCCAACAATAACAGCTGGATCAAATCCAGCGCCTGGGCACATTGGGCATGGCAATTACGGCAAACCAAGTGATGTGAGTAATGATAAACTCCCAGCATATACAGGAGGTTTTGGCGGCCCGGCCGGAATATTAAATCCCAATGAATATAATTTTCCTGCACCAACTGGTAATCCAAGCCATGGCCATGCAAGTACGCCACAAAATACTAAACCTTTAGGAAGTGCTCAAACAGGTTGTAATTCGCCTAGCTGTTCTGTATATCCTTCTACCCCTGGATCTACAGGCGGACCTGTGCCAACAGGAACGTACAATCACAAGCCTGATGGTGAGGTACCTAATAAAAAACCAACGTATACAGGTGGCTTCGGCGGACCCACTGGAACACTTAAACCTAATGAATTTGATATCCATGCAGCAGTTACGAATAAACCAAACTATGCACATTCCGGGAGTCCATCATACAATATACAATCACCAGCCGGTAATAATGGCACGCCGAGTTGTAAAGCAGGCGGGAATTGCGGTGGATACTCGCCTTCTGCGGGTGCTGCACCTAGTTTTGGCGGCCCGGCCGGAGTATTAAATCCCAATGAGTATAATATACCTACACCAATTGGTAATCCAAGCCTTGGTAATCCAAGCCTTGGTAATCCAAGCCATGGTCATGCAAGTACGCCACAAAATAATATACCATTAGGGAGTGCTCAAACAGGTTGTAATTCGCCTAGCTGTTCTGTATATCCTTCTACCCCTGGATCTACAGGCGCTCCAGTCCCAACAGGAACGTACAATGATAAACCTGATGGTGAGGTACTTAATGAAAAACCAACGTATACAGGTGGCTTCGGCGGACCCGCTGGAACACTTAAACCTCATGAATTTGATATTCATGCTGCAGTTATGAATAAACCAAACTATGCACATCCCGGGAGTCCATCAAACAATATACAATCACCAGCTGGTAACAATGGCACGCCGGGTTGTAAAGCAGGCGGGAATTGCGGTGAATATTCACCTTCTGCGGGTGCTGCACCTGGAGCAATGGCGCCCTCTGGATATTATGGGGCTACAAAACCTAATACTTTCAATAATTCTCCGAATGATAAACTCCCAACGTATACTGGTGGCTTTGGTGGACCAGGTGGAGTTTTTAATCCTGATAAACATGATATTCACGCAACTGACTTTAGTAGCCCTAACCATACTCCCTCAGGAACATACTACAACCCTACCTCTAGCGGTCACCCTGGGGGATGCAAAACACCAAATTGTTATCCTTCGTTAGGCAGTACTGCAGCAGCTAATGCACAAGCTGAATCGTTGGGCATCACTAAACCTAGTTTAGGCCCTCATTCCTCAAGCGTAACATTGCCGGCTTATCCAAGTGGTTATAATACACCTTCCGGAGTTCATGGCCAAAATGAAATCAGCGGTCCCACATCAATACCGAGCTTTACCCATAATCAGTCACCATCGTCTCCGGGCAATTACATGTCTGGTTGTAAAACGGGAAACTGTGCCACTTACCCCTCTAGTGGGCCATCAGCTAGTGCAAATGCGCAACCCGGATCATTTGGAACTACCAAACCTACAGATATAAGTTCCGCGGCCCCGATTCATCCACAATATATGGGTGGTTTCAGTGGACCTTCAGGTTCTTTTAACCCTAATGAACATACATATTATTATGTTACTCCTTCTATAGGCAATGCTCCAACAAATTGTAGGACGCCAAACTGCGTTGGTTCATCTGAGGCTACTGCTGACGCGATATCTGGAGCTAATGCTCATCTTGACTCGTACGGTATTACTAAACCTAGTGGTGGAAACAATCCTTCAGACGAAAAGCCAATCTATAGCGGTGGTTTCGGAGGGGCTTCTGGTTTGTTAAAGCCCAATGAAAACACTATTCCAAGTGTAAGCCCTGCTCCTAATAATAAGCCAACAGGAACTTCCACACCTGCTGCTTGCACTTCTGGAAATTGCAATCTGCACGTGGCCCCCGTCTCTGCAATTCATTCGCACAATGGTGCATCGAACGGAGCTCATGCTACCGCAGCAGCAGCCGCTGAGGCTCATGCAGTTGCATACACTGGTGGGTTTGGAGGACCACCTGGTGTCCTGACACCCTATGATGATGGCAAAATTGGAGCTTTACCTACCTATTCAGGACAGGCTCAGGGGCCACAAATAGGTGGTGCACATGGCTCATACAATACTAACACTCATTCGCAACATGGTACGAATTCCGGAGCTAATAGTGGTCTATCAGGACCTGCAGGGTTAGCAGGAGCCTATGGAAATACAGGTGCTCAAGTTGGCAGTATTGCGGGCTCTGTGGCGCATGCTGGAGCCGCGGCAGGCGCTTCTGCTGGAACACCTGGATATAATCCGTATGGATCGCAGTACAATCATGCAGGAAGCATTAAAGGCAATCCTTGCGGCAGTGGATGTGGCGGGTCCAGCGGAGGCGCTCATAGCGGCAGCGGAGGCTCTGGCTTAGATATAAGTGGTGGACACAGTTTTCCAAAACTTGGATACTCAGACGGATTAAGCGGAGGTGGAAGTACATCGGGCGCCGCAGCGAAGAGTTTGACTGGCGCCAACGCATTTGGAGTAGGGGGCGGCTATGCCAGCAGCTCTGCAACTGCACACGCTTCTGCCGGAGCCTACACTAAAGGAGGTAAGAATTAAGAATTTGTTATGTTTTTGTACAAAGTTTTACTTTGATCCATTAGATAAATATTGTTATTGCCTATTTTAACCAGTTCAATATAAAATATCTTGCAAATAAAAGGACATTCGCCTAATGTATGTACCAAACCCACGATCAAATTCTACTTTCGCCTAACTGTTGTATGTAATTGGAGTTTTGTCATTATAAAGTAGATACCAACCCCTGTCTACCTACTTAATTTAATCATAATCAACAAGGAAAAATAAAAAATAGACTATATTAGTCATGTCATGTAGGTATAGATTCGGGATTCTACTACAAATAGGTAACTATTATTTACGTCAATCTTTCATTTGTTTCAGGTTATGGAAAACGATAAAATGCAGAATTTTATTAAATTAGTATTGTTATGAAAACGAAGACTTATTTAATGTAACTTTTACCTTTTAAGTACTTACGATAGTCGATAGATATTATGATAATAATGTGATAAAAAACGACATCCGTTAAAATATATGATTAAAGGATTCAGATTATAGTCTATTCTAGGTTTCTTCAAGTCCTTAACCCAAGGACTCGATCAGAACTCAGTTCTATTGTAGGTAATGGAGTACCCAATTATCTAAAGACTATAAAAATATTGATCCTAAGAAGTAAGACAAAAACTATTACTGAGCAATGTTAAAAGCAAATAAAAAAAATTAAACTTATGATAAATTGTTTTAATAAACCAGTAGATACCTTCTGCTAATAGGTACATACAACGTAAAATGTACATAACTCAGAACCAAAGAGGAAATGACAAAAGAAGAAAAAGGGGTATCAGAACTCATCATTATGAACACCTTTTACTTTAATATGGGACCAACACAGAAATTGAACCAAATTAGGATATTGTATGTACCTACCTCAGATTACAATAATCTGAGGTACCTACATTAATTATTAATACCTTATCATAGTTACAAGTAGGTATATGGTTTTATCTCAAAAACATGTCATCATAGGTCACATTTTCGATCGATTCTTTCAACGACCGGAAATGTAAATGTACTCAAACAGTAATTAAATTATTTAAAATCTGACACGAGAAGAATAATTTATTTCCTTATTCGTTATCGAATCATGTAAATTAAAATGAACTGAGGATGAAGATGCAGCTGATAATTCTAAATATGAATAAATAACAAAAGTCCCATAGATATAGACAAAAGGCAAATCACGGTCTTTTTAGGGTTCCGTACCTCAAAAGGAAGAAACGGATTATAGGATCACTATGTTGTCCGTCTGTCTGTCTGTCTGTCAAGACCCTTTATCTCGGGAATGCGAGAGTTATCGAGTTGAAATTAAAACCATATTATGTACTTAGGTCTACGGTCCATTGAAGCTGTGAAAAAATCATACTTCTAAGTTAAGAGCGTGTATTCGATTCGTGACGAAAACTTCATGTTTTTGCATTGAGTTATATTGTTTTTGCGTTTGCCCAGATCAATATCGTAATGATGTGAGCAGATTATTTAAAGACAAATACAGTTTTAAGAAAGATTAAGTCTTGATTTAGACAGCTACAGAGTAAAAGTATAATATTTAATTATGGTTTTTTAAAGCGAAGACAGTCCTTTCATAGCGTTTTACGAAAATAGACGTCAGAGTTAACTTTCAGGACGAATACAACCATTACAGTATGCCAAAATATTATGTTTTATGCGTTTTTCCAACAGGATATACAGTCCTAAAGTCAACTACAGAGCCAAAATTACGAAAATATTACTATTATGTATTAAAAAACAATGTTGAAAAAGTAGAAAATCGGTTCACTTTGACAATTTTTTTTAACCAGTATTTGAATAAAAACATAACTGATATATTTATTTTATGAAAATAAAGGTTATTTTAAGAAGCACTGTAAAACATCGCGCGCTTTCGTTTGCCGATCAATTTCAATGATTCGAGCTTACTTCGTGCTTATTTTTTTTTCTGATGCACGCAAGTAGACCATTGTGTTGAACTAGTGTGTGTCAATGCTGCTACGCCGTTCTAGCAATCGTTTAGATTATGAGTTGCGCTAAATCGAATACGCGCCCTTAAAGCGAAAACAAGATACGGCCGTGCCGTTTATATCGCAAAGAACGTACATTTCGACACTTTCAAGGGAATCAAAAATAGGGTACTTTCCGTTGACCTAGAACTATGAAGTTTGGCAAGTAATATCGTCTTATACTATAAATAAAGGAAAATGTCTGAAACCTATACATTTGTAATTAAATCATAAAAAATATATTCTCTATTTATTACGATCATTTGTTCGCGTTTTGGTCCGTGTGAATGTCGGTTATCGCGGATGCAGACGAAGTCCCGTATTAAAAAATACTCTATGTGCTTTCCCAGGCTTCAAGCTATTTTTATACCAAATTTCATCAAAATCGGCTCAGCCGTTTCAAGCGTAACAGACAGAGTTAGTTTCTCATTTACAATATTAGTATAGATATGTATATGTACCTACAAATTTGTACGGAACCCTCGATGAGTGAGTCTGAGTCGCACTTGTCCGGTTTTTTTCTTGTATCAATAACCAGATATTGAAGATCTAATCAATCCAATGTTTAGGAAGAAATTACGTCATTCCTTGTTTCTTCCCACGTTGCGACCGGTCTTAGAAATGTTTTTTTTTGTATGACTACAAGTATACCTACAATCTACCTGAGTGCCTAAATATTTAACACGCTACGTGAATAGCTAACGAGGTATACCACGAACTTTTTGCGTGTACAAGTAAAGTAATAGGTAGGTACTACTCCTAGATTAGTTTTAAAATTGTTTGCCTGTGGGTACCTAAGTAAGTACATATTTAATATATAACTACATATGAGACAGGATTTTGCTACGGTCCACTGCTACGGCTACAGGTAGGTACAGTCAACATAAGGGATAAGTAACAGAGATTGTCAGATATAATTGAAGTTTTCTTAGAAGCTGGTAAGTACATGATTTCAAATGATTTATTTTATTAAATCTAATAATTAAATATAATTAAAAAAAAATATTTAGAAAAAAAATAACTGTTTTTTAATTAAATTATTCATCGGTTACCAAGAAAACTTTGACTAAGTTGGTTATTTGTCTATTTTATTGCCGGTGCCGAATAACGTGGAGGTAAGTGAGGAGTAAACAATTTATATGTTTTGAGACGTAGGTACGAAAAGATCTCCAGAATCTCCTTTCGAAATGGCCTCCGTGACGATTTTCAATAAATAAAGAGGTACTCCAAAGCTAACTTAAGTACATCCGTATGAATATGTAAGTATATCAGAAATTCCTTAAATTTTGTGTTGTTAGCTATTTTTTGTGTTGATTTTCGTTCCAGAAACCGGATATTAGAGTTACACCAACACATGTAACAGCTACAAAATAATGATACATTGATATTAATACGATAAACGTTACATTAGTTTATATCCTATCATTATATACTTTACACGAGAGAATAACAATGATTGCAATAATTACGTGTAGCCTTCTAAGGAGGTAAATGGAGGACTCATCTTTGTCAGATCGTAAATCACTCGATCCGTGTCATATATGTTTGCTGATATAATCATCCACTTCTCTCATCCATTGTTCACGACTAGTTCACGGATGCTGTGCATATAAATTATTCATAAAGATTCGACATACGTAAAACTGCCACCAACGCCTCCTTGTCAGTCTTATTAGTAAGTACCTACCTAGGTACTATTAGACTATTAGTTGTTGTGACGGTCTGGAACTCTAGGTACCTAACGATAAGGTCGATAAGTCTTACTAACCTGAAAATATGTGTAGGTACTGACGCGGATTTTAGTCTTCGTCTAGCATCTAGGAGAAGGTGGGGTATGACGGGGTAGCGAGGTAAGATGGGGACCATAACAAAACAGATGTTACAATGTCGCTAGAAAATATATTTTAATACCATCCTACGGTATTTAACAGAAGATGTTAATGTCACAAAAAGTTTGGTCGAAGGTGTGCACATTGCGACTTAGTACCTACCTAGGTATTTTTTTATTTTAAGTGTTGTTATCTAATTATTGACGTATTATTAAGTGCGTAACTGTCAACAATTTATAGTACCGTAAAATGCTCTTACAATGCCGTCATTCTAAAATGTTAAATGTTATGTAATAATTGCCACTGAGAAATGTTTTTTTTTTGCCATATAGATAGCCGACTTGCTTTTAGTAATACCATAGCACCAATGATATTATATTAAACAGATATGTTATGAGCGCCCAATTTTGAAGATTCAAAAACGTCCTAATTGGGACGTATTGCCTTTAGTCTGCGTCACGCATGGCGACAAATGGTACGCTTTGTTAAAGCAGCTAAAAAAATAAAAAAATGCTATTTTGTGTATTTAGAAAGTGTACCAATTATGATACCCAATTTAATAAAGCACAAGGGATCTCATACCACATGTAACTACGCAATATACATCGATTTGTTTATATATTTCAATTATTTTCCTAATATTCTTATATTTGGAGGTTAGAAAAAAGACAGAAATGGAAGTACATTGTTTCACGTGAGTAAGACAAGGACGCGTTCACTCCGGACATAGAATAAAAGTACAGATGCGATATCGTAGGCAGTAAAGTCATTGTTTACCCACAGTTCTGTTTTTCTTTTTTCTAACCTTGTAATATTTAATCATTTTGTTTTATTCAATCATTTATATACCTAATTAGAAATTAAACAATATGACAACAGATATTTATTATCTTTTCTTCGTTAAGGTTATCCAATGAGATCTGGCTTCAAGAATGGATCGCATTTGTTCGTAAACAAAGAAATTAATTTTATTACAAAATAAATATTTTCTACTCTATATTATTATAATTATATATTCTATTATACATTTAGTCCTGTTTATTAGTTGTTATAGGTACAAACCGCGTGTATAAATGTACTCGCGGTTTGTACCTTCTGTCTCGTTAAATTTTGCTAGTCTGTGATGCCAAGACGCGGTGATTGGTGGCCAGGATAATGTCCGTTTACATTCACGCGCAATTGACAACACTAACTGTCTCTTTTTTTCTTGTTGGTTTTTTCAAGCCATCCCTTTTCAACATTTTGACTTGTAGTGAATTGTAAAATGAATTAAAAGTGTAAATGTGTGCAGCCGCTGCTGCGCAGAACACTTTTTTCGTTTGTTTTGTGAGTGTATAACATATCTGTTTATTAGAATATCATTGCATAGCACAGAATACTTAATAGTACCATAGACAGCAAAAACATTTCTCAGCGGCATAATTTAACTTTTTAGAATGTAGGCAATCTTGAGCATGACGGCAATGTTACGGCATTTTACCGGTATACAAGATGTGTGATATATTTTTGTATTGATGTTTGTTTATTTTACTATTCTAAATTCATTAATTCATTCCGGATTGCTTTGATTTATAATGACATAAAAATGAATACAACTTGGAAGTCCAGTTTGGGAAAAATGGGGTACCTACTAGCGGGCAAGACGGGGTACGGTTAGCCCGAAACAGAAACAGCTATTATCATTGCTTTTCTTTGTAAACCAGAGTTAGAGGAAAGAAAAACAGTAAGAACCCGAAAAAAAAATCAAAATAGCTCAGACAGACGGACGGACGGAGCATCAGATGGCGAAGATACAGAATGCCGGTACTGCCACGGCTTGCATTCCTAGTCTACTGAAGGATGGGGATCAGTTGCCAGACAATGCGGTAAGTGGACGCATTGTGACTGTGCAGGAGTAGAAGACAACGAAGACGAAGCGGTCCATATCCGCCCGGTTTATAAAGATAACGACGATTAAATAGAATATTTAATCGTCGTTATCGTGTCGTGTCGTCGTCGTCGTTAGAATTTACCCCAACTTACTCAAGGGGGTACCCCGTTTTCCCCTGTAGGTGGAACAAGGTGGGAAATTTGATATTTTTTTTTAAGGTTGTTATATCTATGACAAGAATTATATTTTATTGTTTTGACTGAGTATAATTCAAGAAAGTATTTGATTGTTTTTTTAAGAAAAGTTACTACCTACATTGTGCAATCAAAAATGGAGGTTTTATTTATGAAAGACCTTATTTATGGTCGCTACCTTCTCCCACCTTCCCCTACAGTAAGTTTTGTTTATTAACTAGTGACCCGCATCAGGTTCGCACATGTGTAATTTTATTTTCGAATTTCTGAAGTTTTCTTTCACACAAACCTTTTTCTGGCTATTGCCAGCAGTGCTATTCTATTACAATATCCCTCGGTGAACACCTAGGTGAAGTGAGTTGTCCCGATGCTAGGGATTTACAAAGCACTACAATCGGATGATAGCTCACTTCACCTAGGTGTTCACCGAGGGAGATTGTAACAGAATAACACAGCAGGTTAGGTATTCCTAACACAATATAAAAAAAAAAAACAATTTGGTGCCATCATTCGGAAGCGTACTGACATTTCGGCGACTTTGTTTTATACTACATAGGGATATAAATTAAATTCGGATGACGGATGTTCTATTCTTTTTAATGAGAATATCCAATCTACTTTGTATTCATACATTCATGACTATTATACTTATTATCCCCGTCATTTGATCCATGTAAGTAGGTGCATCCAAGTCTTTATGGTAACAAACAATGAAGAGGTCTCACTTACATGCGTAGGTATCTGAATTTATAATAAAATAACTAGGTAAATGATTTGATAAGAGGGAAAGGATTGGGGAAAATATCAATCTTTTACCAACATAGTTTTCATAGGAGGGTAGTTATTTAGGTAGGTACTTAGTTATCACTTATCACTTCACTACAAAAATAAGCACCTTATAAACATTTTTAATGAAATGTAGGTAAGTAGTACAGAGGCCATCACATCAAACTACCCCAATCTATCAAAGTGTGATAGTTTTTCAATTTTATTACAACAGTATAAGGTTCATGTTCTATTGTGAAAATTTGACTGTTTGGGTAGTTTGATGTGCTGACGTCTGTACATTAAAACGTACGTACGTACGTTACGTATAAAAAGTTATTTGTTTATTAACTGTTGCCTGAAGGTACTGAGAACACACTTAATGTGGACGGCATGCGTGACGCGTTGACCCTGATCGGCACAAACAATTTCAACATGTCAGCACATAAATTATTAACTATATGAAACATCGCAAAACTCAATATCTTATCAAGTTGGTTAGGTTTCAGGTTATCTGCTTATAAACTCTCATAATGAATACGAACAATAACTTACACCTGACCTGATAAAGATACATCGTTGACTTGTCTCCCTACAACACTTTCCACACGTCTCTTGCTGACCACATTGCAGGTCTTTCCTTCCCCAACCCCAACTAAATCAACAGACAACATGAATAAAATAGTCTGGTTGAAGGACCACAGGAACTATTAGTTAATCTGTGCCACAGCGAAGATCTTTGCTCGTACTGAACCTACCTGTCTACCATAGCATCGTTGGTTACGTTCATACTTACTTCGTTACTGACTCTTTTTATTCTATATAAATCTGTTTTCGTCCCGTTCAAAATCGTGGAAATAGTTTGTATACCATGGCGCGTCAACACAAATCCGGTTCTTCATAAATTGGCAAATTACTCAAAATCGTTAATTTACCTTTACAAATGCGCGTGTAAGGGTGTTTGTGCACTACCTCGTATTGGATTCGTATTCGTGTTTTTTACGAACAGCATAAAAACAAATCATTTACGAATGGGCGCTGTGCACTCACTTGTGCGTGATTCATTTTGAAGAATTTGCCTTTGTATTGGATTTGCTTTAAAAGCACGAACACGCGTCGGTTGACCGCACAAATATCCATACATTTATTATGAATTTTTTTTTAAATCATATTTTCACGAATTACGAATACGAACCGGATACGAGGTACCTAGTGCCCTTATGATCAGATCAGTCTGTTGTTCAAAGCAAAACCTGTAATAGTCATTAAATAAAGTTTTAAAAGCTTAGCACCAACGAATCAAGGATTGGTATTTGATTTTAGGTAACATGGTAGAGTAGAGTCAGAGTCGATAGAGCAGTAAGGTATTTGTGAATTTTGCTCCAGGATAAACATAAATAAAATAATATGACATAATATTGGTCCCTTACAAGGAAAAATAATAACTTCTTCAGAAATCAATTCTTCAAACCTAATGAAAACGTTATACCTACCTGTAGGTACCTATTTAATTTTATTAGTATTACACCTATTTGTATGTCCTTGTTTTCTAACAGTACGTATAGTACGCGCCACGAAAGATGAGACTTGGCACAGACTTGATTTGACTTGCGCAGTACTCGATTTAAAGGTAAGAGACCTTGACCTTAAGTCGAGTACTGCGCAAGTCAAATCAAGTCTGTTTCAAGTCTCATCTTTCGTGGCACGTACTATAACGTACTACAGCCTGCAAACGTAAACCGGTACCTATCTATTTTCATATTCTATCAATGTTCGATAAATATGATCCGCTAATATTGAGTAAAAATAGGAGCAGGAAACAACATTATATAAATTATAAATCCAAATTTGTTTTGATGACGTAATTAAATTAACAATAGGTAATCGTGCAACCAAATTGGATGCTTTGTGTTACTTCGATTCTATTGAAAACCACTACGTCTCGTGAATCCCATATGGTTCAATGTTTTTGTGTCTTTATTATTTTCATCATAAGTGCTACGTCAGTAAATATCTAGGGAGTTCCACAAAACGTGATCAAAATATCCGGCTTCGAAATTATCTAACGAACAAGTAATGTTTGAATGTGGTTCTAAAACATGTGAGTCACTGCGGTATTTCAGCACATCGTCATCAACAAGTAAATTGTAGGTAAAGTGAGTGCAAGGTTGTTATTGGCCCAACTGATTAAAAATCTATGTTAATTTATAGTTTATTTTATAGGGGCTATATTCTAAAGCCGACAGGCCACCTGCAACATTCCTATTTTAAACTGATTTAAGCGAATACCTTCACTGGAACGTTGATTTCATAGTTCGTCGCTCCACACCTACTCGATATCTATTAAGGTTGGTCAGGGCCATATCCTGTCATACAACATTACATCCATAAAAGGTACTGAATGTATCAGTAAATAGACATTACGCATCCATACTTTTAACTTATTATGTTCGTTTTATTCAGTTCTCTTGCGATCTAAAAAAATACTGACCTGCTTCATTTTTAGGGTTCCGTAGTCAAATGGCAAAAAACGGTACCCTTATGGATTCGTCATGTCTGTCTGTCTGTCTGTCCGTCCGTATGTCACAGCCACTTTTTTCCGAAACTATAAGAACTATTCAAAATAATAGTACGAGATCCGGCTGCAAATTAGTGCGCTCATATCGTATTTGCTAAAATCTATTTTTTTTACGCATATTTATGATTAGGAGAATATATTTCTACCAGGTTGCGTATCAAAATGTGGCCGCTAATATATTTAATTAAATTATTGTTAATTGGTTTTTGTCGTTTTTGTCGTTTGTGTCGTTGTATATTGCCGTGAAGTGGACGAAATTTTTTCCCATAAATCAATTAACAATAATTTAATAAAAAATATTATTATACTATACTGTGAAACTTGGTAAGTAGATGTATTCTGTGAACCGCATTAAGATTGTCACACAAAAATAGAAAAAGCAATAATTTTGGGGGTTCCCCATACTTATAACTGAAACTCAACATTTTTTTTTATGAAACCCATACGTGTGGGGTATCTATGGATAGGTCTTTTAAAATGATATTGAGGTTTCTAATATATTTTTTTTCTAAACTGAATAGCTTGCGCGAGAGACACTTCCAAAGTGGTAAAATGTGCCCCCCCCCCCCCCCCTGTAACATCTAAAATAAGAGAATGATAAAACTACAAAAAATATATGATGTACAGAGGCCAGCACATCAAGCTACAACAATCTGTCAAATTTATTTGACAGATTTCAACTTTATTACAAAAGAATAAGGTTCGTATTTAATTGGGAAAATTTGACAGATTGGTATGGCTTGATGTGCTGGCGTCTGTCTTTTTTTAATACGTCATCATAAATCGTAACCCGCAATTTACCTTTCATTCAATCAACTCAAATAAGAACTTTTATATTATGTTACGCTGCTACGGAACCCTTCATGCGCGAGTCCGACTCGAACTTGGCCGCTTTTTTCTTGTATGTACCTACTTTGTAAATTATTGCAAGCATGTCTAGCATTTATGTATGTAATTACTCATTTACACATTATAAACTCAGAATAGGTTATTTACACGACATTTTAAGTAATGTGCAGGTACCTATTGCAATATGTATTTTCTATTAAACATTGCAGTATGATTGCAGTGTTAATTAACTAAAATGTCGTTGCAGTTGTTTTAATTTTGCAAGCACAAATTGGTGGTTAGTAGGTGTTGTATGATGAGAGGATTCTCAATAATTAAAAATAACAAGACCTACCTAGGTACGTAAACCTTAAAGATAGCTGCTACATAATTATGTAATTGACTTTTGATTTTGGACTTTTTGGTTTTGGTTTTGGATGGAGAAGCGCGACGTGGCTAAGACTAAATCAACCGGTCAAAGGTTAAGCTACGCTTGCCACGGTCGGACTGTGGATGGGTGACCATCCATTTCATACCGAGTTGCCTGCGTCCCTCGGAAAGCACGTAAAGGGGTTGATCCTAGCTGTCATTGGTTGATCTATTCAGTCGTTATGGGTATTCAGAAGCCCGAAAATCTGACAACCAGTCTTACCGAGGGATATCATGTTATCCAGTAACAGGGTTGTGAGGTCCAATAGGCAGTCGTTCCATGTAAAACACTGGTATTCAGCTGCATCCGGTTAGACTGAAAGCTGACCCAATATAGTTAGGAAAAGGCTAGGCAGATGGTTTAAGGATCAAAATAAATGTTCACTACGTACAGACGGACGTACCTATGTTTGTTAATATGCTACAGTGCTCCTTACTCCTAGTAGGAATAAGCAATAGCAATAGGATCTTTGCAAGTCTTTATACAATGAATGAGTAAATCTTATAGTTGAATGACTGTAAGATTAACATCATAATAAAGTAAAACAAAAATTAAGTTGGTCATTGTGTTAGCTACTTATTTACCTACATGGCATTTCGTTGACCTTTAAAGACTCGCTTAAAGAATAACTAACGACTTTTTTGCTGCTAGCCACTTCATACAGTGCTTTATGGTGTATTTACTTAAAAAAATTATAATAGGTACCGAGCTCATCATCTCAGCCAGTCACCTTGTGTCACCGAGCGATGACCGCTAGTTTTTAACCGACTTAAAAAAAGAAGGTTATCAATTTGACACGTACGTCTTGCTTTTTCTTTGTGTGAAAGACCAACTAAGAACTATTTTCACCACAAAGTACCTATACTCCATTTACAATAGCATTAGACAGAACTAAAAAAAGGTTATTTATAATGCACACTTTTGTAACAAAAGTACAATAAACATGTTACAGTTACTATATATATAACTATAGCACTTTCTCCACGACTTCGTCCGCGTGAATTTGCAATTTAGCATAATGTTACTCAGCAATAATGTAGCTTTCGATTGGTGAAAAAATGTTTGAAATCGGACCCGTAGTTTTTGCGTTTATCCGTTACATACAAAAATACAAATCTTTCCTCTTTATAATATTAATATAGATATATTTTTACAGTAGCTGTCGCCCATACTAATAATTTACCGAAATTATGTGGCTTTTATTTAGTTGCATTATTTCATTCCAATTTTAAATACAGTGTCAATGCTAAAAATCTAAAAGAATCAGGGACGTCATTCGTTTCACTATAATTCTACTAAACTTGAAATGTTAAATAATCTTTATAAGACTTTTATTCTGTTTATATTATTATACGTCCATATTAAATAACATAAGTAAAACTATCTTAGATCTATTTACTTATGTTCTTTCAAATAAATGTTTGCATTCCTGCTTCTGCGAGCCTCTCTTTTTTCTAATGCTGTTATACATATTATATATAGCCCTTGACAGAGAGAAGTGGAAGAAGAGTAGAGAGGCCTTTGCCATGCAGTGGGAAAATACAGGCTGAAAAAAAAATACTGGAGAGTACCTAAGTCTCGGATTTACCCATTGTACCTTACTACATAAGTAGGTAGGTACCTACATGTCGAGTTAGCCATGGAATCAACTTGGCGAGTTGGTTGGCGATTAATGCAGCACTGTTAAATGACTCAATATATTTATTAATATCAATTATTCTGTAGTCAACTGCACGACTTTTAGACACATTTAGGTGTATTGTATGTCATCGTTGGTAATTAAAATCTACGTTAAGACGAATCTAGATACGGTAGTAAACGTATTAGTACCTAAATCAAAAACGTAACGTGTTAACCGTAGATAGGTTGGTAATAATGTCATAATTTTGTTTTAGAACTATTTTTGTAGCTTATAAAATAGCTGCGTAAAATACATTTATTTGATAAAATGTTAAGAACTAAATGTTTAACTTAATTTGTAAGTTTGATAACCCTAATAAAGTTATTGTGTCACAGATCAGATACCTAATCAATTATCTAGTTTAATTAAATGTTCAACCGGCAGAAGTCAAAGGTAACCTACACACTACTCCTACATAATCTTAGAAGATAACATCATTCAATTATTAAGTTGCGTAGTGGCTGTCACAAAAACGACAAACGTCTAAGCAAAGAAATAAACATATTACTATACTTAACATAAATATTTTAACGGAAAATTATATAATCCGTCATTGTATACAATTCCTAGGAAAAAATGTGTACAATTCTTAAAATAGATAGGCAATCTTTGATAGGCACCTATATTTTGTAATAAGTACATAATATATTACATATAGTACATAATAAGATCTCTTTACAATAATTTAAACTTTAAAAAAACACTGTACTTATAAACTACTAGCTGATGCCCGCGACTTCGTCCGCGTGGTTATGAAGATATGAAGTTTAATGATGTCGAACGCAAACTATTCTTATATTTCAGTCAACAGAAAATGCCACCAATTTATAAAAAAATAGATGTTGTTATTTTCATAAAATCTACAGCCTACCTATACCTACACCACATTTATAGTTTTATTTTCAGGCTGCAGTTTATTTCAATTCATTATATATTTAAAGAGATGGCATTTGTGATTATGATACAGTGGTCTTCTTCGTTTCGAATCGATGGTTGTGTTCTTTTTTTGTGTTAGACTCATATCCGTGGTTAGACTGCTTGAGCCCAGTAGGAGCTGCATTAATCGCAGCATTAGTGGCGTTTTTAATGTCCTCTAAGGTGCAGGTGACGCGTCACTTTGGGCACTGTAGTAAGTGGGCCATTGTCTGGTCAGGAGCACCGCACTCACACAGGGTATCAGTGGTATCCCATTTTGTTAGGTTGTGTTTGCAGCGGCCTTCTTGGGAGCAGACTCTATTGAGCGCTTTCCATTTAGGCCACTGTAAAACACTTCCGAGTGCCAAGTGTTCTTGGGTTGAAAGAAGTTCAGCGGCGGTGGGTGATGTTTCCACAACTTTCGTCTGACCGTAGGTGGTCGGTCCTGGAAGGCCTGTGTGCTGCGGAGAAAACTAAACTGGCCCTGTCGTAAAATCTGTTTCTACGTATCATGACTTAACTATATTCTATCTCTCTGCCAATTTACAGGTACAAAGACCAAAGGGATATACATAAACTTGGGAGAGCAAGTCCAGGCTGTCACAAAATTCTTTCTTAGCAAATGTCTCCTACTCATAAACTCTAGACTTGCTAAATTTCAGCTCGGTAGTTCAAAAATGAATCAAAACTTTCATACAAACTTAAGAGTGCCATTAGACCTGTTTAATCCGGCCCTGTCACAAAATACGTTCTTAGCGGATGTCTATTAACTATAATTAACTACCTCTCTGCCAAATTTCAAGATTGTAGCACAAAAAATATAGGACTTTCATACAAATCTGCGAAAGCCATTAGACCTCCGTAATCCATCCCTGTCGCAAAATCTGTTCTTAGCGGACGTCTACTAACTATTAACTACCGCCCTGCCAAATTTCAAGTCTGTAGCACAAAAAATTAAGGACTTCCATACAAACTTGCCAGAGCCATTAGACTTTAATGCGGCCCTGTCGCAAAATTCGTTGTTAGCGGACGTCTATTAAATATTAACTATCTCCCTGCCAAATATGAAGTCTATAGCACAACAAAGAAGGACTTTCAAACAAACTTAAAAGAGCCATTGGACCTCCTTAATTCGGCCCTGTCCCAAGTCTGTTCTTAGCGGACGTCTATTAACTATAAATTACCTCCCTAGCAAATTGCAAACTTGTAGCACAAAGAATCAAGGACATTCAAACAAAGTTGCGAGAACCATTAAACTTCCTTAATCCTGCCCTGTCGTAAACTCCATTCTTAGCGGAAGTCTACTACTTATTAACTATCTCCCTGCCAAATATCAAGTTTATAGCACAAAAAATCAAGGACTTTCATAAAAAGTTGCGAGAACCATTAGACTTCCTTAGTCCGGCCCTGTCGCAAAATCCGTTCTTAGCGGACGTCTACTACTTATTAACTACCTCTCTGTCGAATTTCAAGTTTGTAGCGCAAGAAATGAAGGACTTTCATACAAACTTGTGAGAGCCCCATTTGGCCTTCCTAATCCGGCCCTGTCCCAAGTCTGTTCTTAGCGGACGTCTATTAACTATAAATTACGTCCCTAGCAAATTGCAAGTTTGTAACACAAAAAATCAAGGACTTTCATACGAAGTTGCGAGAACCATTAGACTTCCTTAATCCGGCCTTGTCGCAATATCCGTTCTTAGCGGACGTCTATTACTTATTAACTACCTCTCTGCCGAATTTCAAGTTAGCGCAAGAAATGAAGGACTTTCATACAAACTTGCGAGAGCCATTAGACCTCCTTAATCCGGCCCTGTCGCAAAATCCGTTCATAGCGAAGGATTACTACTTATTACCTACCTTTCTGTCGAATTTCAAGTTTGTAGCGCAAAAAATGAAGGACTTTCATACAAACTTGCGAGACCCATTAGACCTCCTTAATCCGGCCCTGTCGCAAAATCCGTTCTTAATATGTCAAGCGGTTTTCGACATTTCGTGATGTGTGAGTGAATGACCTTTCGCTTTTATATATAGCGGTAGCTGGTGGCTGGCCTACGAGTATGTGTCGGCGCTGACGACGTCGCTGCAGGGGCTGTGCGTGGCGGTGCTATATAGATAGATTTATACTAATATCTGTTTTTTTGTTATCTTTCCCAGATCTGTTTGCCAATCGGCAAAGGCCTCCTTCAACCTTTTCCATTCTTTCCTTTCTTGTGCTACTCTGTTCCATATGACTCCTGCCACTTGTCTGATGTCATCATCCCACCTTTTATGCGGTCTGCCTCTCTTCCTTTGGCTTCTCTGGGGTACCATCATGTCACTCTTTTGCTCCATTTGTCGTGTCCTCTTATTACGTGGCCAGCCCATCTCCATTTAAGTCTTTTGATTTTTTACCCGACTACGGCAAAGCCAAAGGAGGGTTATGATTTTGACAGGCTATGTATGTATGTTCATCTGTTCGCTCATAGCTCCTAAACTACTAATCGGAACTGAACAAATGAGGTATCGTTAGAAGCGTCTTGATCGTCCGCTGGTTATAGGCTATATGACGTGTCACCGAATCCAATGTGGCGCCCTCTGGCGGACAAAAAAACCAAGATAAAAAAACAAAATGAAGACAAGCATACCGTGTTTGGTATCATTGGAAAGGGGTTCACTAGTACCATTCAAATATATAATATTTAGTTGTGACTTGTCATAAATTATTTAAAAAAAGGAAAGATTACCAAATAAATTAAGATACGCATACCGTGTTTAGTATCATTAGAAAGGGGTTCACTAGTACCTTTTATATATATAATACTTAGCTGTGACACCAAAATGGTTTAAATAAAAAGTTATAAGTTAAATAAGTTTAAAAACTAAAACCCGACTACAACAAAAAGTGATATAAAAAGTACGAAACAAGAAAATATTTCACACAGAAATCAAGACATAGGTACAAAATAAGCCGTGGTTGCATGCCATTATAATTCCTGTTCATCGCACTCTTATGGGATACAGGCATGCAACCACGGCTTACCTTGACGATTTTGTACCTATGTCTTGATTTCTGTGTGAAATATTTTCTTGTTTCGTACTTTTTATATCACTTTTTGTTGTAGTCGGGTTTTAGTTTTTAAACTTATTATTGTTACATCTGTAGTTTTTGTTTTGTTTCCAGTGGACACAGGCCTCAAGCACTTTGGATAGAAAGGGAAGGACCGAAATGGGACGGAAATGTGTAGGAAAAGAGGGATTAGGGACCTTGGGTAGCGGACAGACATAGGCTTTGCGCCACAGGGAAGGAAATACTCCGGTAAACAAGGAAAAACTGTCCGACTTTTTGACGAAGTTGCTAGTTTGTTCATAATCTCTTGATTTAAAGCCCATGATTGGCAGCCGTACGTAAGAACGGGTAATATGCAGGTGTTGAACAATTTACTTTTTATGTTTATATGAAGCTTTTTGTCTTTCATGGCTTCTTCCAAGCCCCAGTATCTCTTCCAGCTATTTACGATTCTTCTCTCCACTTCTTTTCGCATAGATTCTTTTTGAGTAATGTTGTCCTAGATAGATGTACTCGTCAGTATAGTCAATTATTGTGTTCCCTACTTCTATGGTATGTTGGTTTCCATTTGTCATTTCTCTAGTTTTCTCCGGATTCAGTATCAGCCCAACTCTCTCACTTTCTGTCGCAAGGTCTTTTATCATGGTGTTTAAGTCTTCCGATGTTTTTGCCAGTAGCACTATATCGTCTGCAAATCTCAGATGGGACAGAAACAAGCTGTCTACTTTAATTCCTAGATGTTCCCAATTAAGTCTTCTGAATATTGATTCCAAAACTGCGGAAAATAGTTTCAGGGATAGGGGAACTCCTTGTCTAACGCCTTTTTCCAATTATTATTATTATCTGTAATAAGTACATACTTACTTTAAAATTTAAAAAGAAATTAGAAGCTTCTTTGATACTGTGATAACATAGAATTACTTGAATAATAGACTGATTAATTGCTTACCAAACGAAAGAGTGTGTTTTATAAGAAATTATACGTAGATTTTTATGTGTGCTAGATCGGCCTTATAGAAGAATAACTATTTCAAACTTTCCTTGCGATCCTGCGACCTTGTGCGATCTCTGCCTACGTTTGCCCCGCAAATATGGTCAGATCGTCACCACCTTCGTTACAGTCGGCCTTGGCGGTGATGTACTTCTTCAGGTGTCCAGTGAGTGACCATCTTTTCCCATTTCTCCGGATGCATTCGCGCAACTTGGCCAGCCCACTCCCACTTCAACCTGACTGTTTTTTCTCCAACATCTGCCACTTGAGTTATAGAGCGCAGGGTAGTGTCTCTAACGCGATCCATTCGCTTGACACCTATTATGCTACGCTCCATTGCTCTTTGGCAAATCTTCAGTTTGGACTTCTGTTATCCGTTAATTACCAGCTTTGTACACCATAGGTTAGGACGACCAGGATGCCCATGTCGACGAGTTTTCTTTTCAGCGTCACTGGAAGACTTCCTTTCAAGTGTCCTTTATGGGCCTAGAAGATCTTCCAGGCGTTTTGGACTCTTCTTGCGACTTCTTTGTCTTGTCGGTTTTCAAAAGACACTAAATCTGGCCCAACTATGTGTACTCATCGATATATTGCAACACATAATATGGCCTTCTACCTCGAACCTACGTTTCGTGCTGTTTGTCATGATCTGGGTCTTGGATCTGTTCATTGAAAGTCCAACCTCAAGACTTGCTGTGCTATCATGCTTTAGTGAGCATGTGAGCACAGCAAGTCTAAAGTATTATAAAGAGGTAAAATTTTTAAAACATTGTTTCACTAATAGAAAGCTTCGACGTTCTCTCTGAGTGCTATAGGCTATATTTTACTATCAAAAATTTAGGGATCCTTAAGAAAGTTCACGCAGACGAGGTCGCGGGCATCGTGTTAGTATTATATATGACGGATCAATGATCATCAAGATGTTTTGAGCTACGATCAGCCATCAGACAGGTCTAAGTGGGTATTGTGCAGTAAATAACAATGGCTAGGAAATTAATCACTTTACTCTTCAATATATCTGATTACAATGAACTATTAACTACTAAGTAATAATGAGGTACAACGTAGAACAGACAATTCCGGTGCGTCTTCACTCCGCGACTGCCAGGTTAAGACTGCGCAGCTTCGATATTTCTGGTGTCTTGAAATACAGGCTTGGATCCAGTCAACTGCCTCTAATAATATTATAATAATATTATAAATGCGAAAGTTACTCTGTCTGTTACGCTTTCACAATGGATCGGCTGAACCGATTTTGATGAAATTTGGCATGAATATAGATTTAACCCCGGGGAAGGACATAGGCAACTTTTTTTTCGCGACTTCGTCTGCATCCACTATAACTGACATTCACGCGGCGGACGAAGTCGGGGGCAAAAGCTAGTATTTTATAATAGATATGTATGGCATCCGTCAATTGATTTACAACGAAACGAAGCACAGCAGGCAACTAATCTCAAACTTATTTTGATAGGACTGGCAACCAACATGCAAACAAAATATAATTAGTTAAAAAAATCTGAAGTATTCCACCAAAAAGCAAACAAATATTACTTAACAATTATACTTGAGATTTTGGCAATTCCAAGATTTACTTGTGATAATCCTAACAAAAACGACTAGAATACGTTGATTCGTTATGGAGTTGCAGTGCCTATCTTCCCGCTACATCATCAGATCTTAAAAACGAATCATGGTCAAAGTGAATTTCAAGACCATTCTTACAAGCCAAACACGACTAGGATACGTTGTTCTGATCGATCATTTTCCTATTGTTCGATCATAATAATATCATAATTATTGTATTGTCATGGGTTTTACATACATTTGCAAAGTTTCAAATCGACTTCCAAGAATTTCTTACATAGTTGAAGCTATCAAAAACGTAAGCAGAAGAAATTCAAATCTTTTTATTTTTTTTACATACGGTACTCTATTCAGTTTATCAAATCTATCTCTAAAGTAAAGATTGATTTCCTCATTCAACATTAGTCGTAATTTATTTATTTCAAGCATGCGTCGTATAATACCGTCACGACTATTGTAAACTAGTTTATGTATAATGTATTCCATTTATATTCTCGCAGAAAAATGTTAAGACCACAAAGTGTTAAGACGCACCTGAGTGTAAGCCACGAAGTAAGTATATTTATTTATTTATTTATTTAAATTCCTTGAAACTATCCTTACAGGTCTTAACCTAAGGCGATAGCCAAGTCACACACTCAAAATTAAAATTAAAACACAAAATAAGTACATATATTCAAGATCCTAAAAAACACTGTTTGTAGCAAATTGTAAACAAAACAAATTATATACTTCGTGGTGTAAGGTGTATTTACTAATGGATGGTGCACCGTGTGGTGCCGGCCGCAAATAGCACCAATATCGCATTTCTACCCGTGGGTGTCGTAAAAGGCGACAGATGGATATTTACCAGAGGATGGGCAGCAGCGTTCTTCTGAGTATAACACCTACTGTGATCGTCAACATGCATCGGCCAAGCATGGCGATTACGGCTAAATCCCTCTTGGGTCAGAACTTTGCCCAGCAGTGGGCGTCTAAAGGTTGACATGGTAATGAAAGGTATGGAAACACGACATAGAGTCCTGAGTTTGATTCTCAGGTCGATTAGTGTTATTGTTTTTTTCAGTAGCAGCTTGGAGTCTGTAGTTTATAGGCAAAAGGCTTGCCTACTACTAAGAGGTGAACATAACTGGTAAAATGTGGGTGTATCTACTACCCACATTTTACTAGTTATGTCGCCGGGTATGTATCTCTAGATTACCAGTCGGTGAATATACATAGGTAGGTACGCAAATACTTTGTTATATTGTATGGCAGCAGCAGATAAAATCTAGAAACACATTTTATTAATTTCCTTATAATGTAGAGACACGAAATTATACCTAGGCAAATAGTAATTGTAATAACCGGGAGGTTCAATCAACTTTGATTTATACAGAAATTACGCTATTATTCGTATTTAGAATAAATTGTGTTATATTATATTCTATTTATTTGTCTTATCGGCCACAGTGGCGGACTACTAGTTCCTTCTAATTACGAACAGATATTTATTTTATAGGAAAATTAATATAAAATAAGGTAAATAAGGGGTATGGCAATGCCTTTGATTATATACCTGTTATAATCAAAGGGCAAAACTAGCCAAAGTCTCTACAGTGCTACCTACTTAACACAAAAACACAGTAAAAACAACTTAACTAAAATTATACCTGTCTATATACCTACTACGTTAACCGAATGTGCCGACCCGCTTATATGTACTGCGATCCTATATAAAGGTACATGACATACATGGTTACATGACGATTGCTCAGATGAGAGTTCATTGAAACCAGAACCACAGAAATACATGATGAAACAGAACATGTTGTAGGTAAATAATAGATTTGGATTTTAATATTAAAAATTACAAAAGAAGTCATCGTAATAGCCAGTAGCTTAATCTATGTCAATAATAACATGACCGCACACGCAGCGGTCGCGAAACTCGGCGCGGGTCAACTGATGACCGCTTTCCCTGTACAAACAAACATTGAACTTTAAGCTGGGCAGATTTTACGATAAGATTAATAACGATGAATGAATCAAATGTGTTATAATATTATAACAGAATAATATTTTATAAAGCTGTCACAATGTGGGAATAAAGATACTATGCTAGAATAATAATTAAAAGTAGGTAGAACACTCTTAGATTAGGTACATTTTTTATATATTTCAATGTAAATATTGAATTTATGACTGGTTTATTTAGATAGATGTGTAAATCGTAGCGCCTAGCAAGTGTTTAATATTCACAGTACCTACCTACAATCGTATGAAGTGGATATAACCTTAAGCAATCATTTATACGTCAGGCGCTGAGAGCAGAGAGATACGGTGTCAAATTTAAGTCCTTGCTATGAATTACTGACAATTACACTAATTGGAGTATGTTAAACCAACAAAACACCGGAAACTATGAATAAGTCATTACGAACGTGGACAATCGTGAGGTGCGACCGTGTAAACATCCTTATCTATTCCGTATTAAGTCTGTATTCTTCGGGTGGATGTGTTGGGCAACGTTTCGCAAAACGCTTCTGCGGGCGACAATACCATGACAAGCGGCGAAGACAAACACCTTACCTTGTTATCTTATGAATAATGCCGATTATGTTGAGTAAACACACGCACTCGCGACCCAATGCATTTTTCACGAATCTTTATCGTATACAGTATGTGTCAATTTTGGATTATCGTTCAAACATTTTTTGGTGTAAATTATTATCTTGGCTCAAGTTCGCCATTTTAATTTCACTTGAGACCACTTACTGAAAGTTTGATTAGTAAATCTACTGTCATCACACGATGCTAGCAGGGATCGACAGCTCACCTCCAGTTTACCTAAATTCAGCGAGTAAGATTTTTTACAGAATAGACCCGTTGTTGGCCGTTTTGGATCACACCGCTACTTATCCTTTTCAGCGCCAGTAGTCAAGTACTAATTAGAGATTAAATCAAACTCTCAGAAAACATCATAAGCAGTTATTGTTACAAGAAAAAAAATGATAAAGGCAGTTTTATATTAATGCTGATTTGTAGGTAGGTATTAATGTTAAGAATGCATCTAAGTCCTAAACAGACCAAAGTGCAGAGATATGAATCCCAGTGAATCGTGAGGATGATAAACCATGCAGTACCTACTTTCTGTGCTTATTACTAATTACGTAAGTTGCAGCATTTGAAAAATGTCGATTTACATATTGTGAAATGTCTATTGTTGTTTTTCGTGGACACATGTGGAATGATTTAGATACAACCTGTGCGTGCCGGCGGCAGGCGGCGGCGCACGAGTCACCTAGATGTCCCACCTATTGTCCACGCCGCGTCCACCGCTGGGTGAGCCGCCATTACCTCACACTTTCAATACTGGGTTACGAGAATTTTACTTCAAGGTCCTCGTTTAGGAGCAAATAGAGGAGGTATAAATGGAAAGACGAGCAACAATAGGACACAGTTGGAGTTCAGCAACTCGATCGAAAATGTATGCGTTCATCGGTTTTGTAATGTGCTTTTTTGTCGGTACGTGCAGTGAAATTAATTAACGTTTGATATTGTTTTTTATTTTATTCGATAGAAATCTAAAAGTGTATTTTTTTTTATAGGGAGTAGTGTAGCGTACTACCCGCAAAGAGAAGCGCCCTACTACAGCGGCCCAAACGATCCCTATTCAGTGGGCTTCAACCAGGTCCCAAACTCTGTCCAGGAGCCGTCACAACGGCTTTTCTGGGGCAACCAAGGCAGCAATCAAGTTGGAGGAACCGGACTATGGGCGACATTAACTAACAAGTTTCCGTTTTTGGGATCTATGTTTGGCCGTATGGAATTGCCTACACAATACGGAGTGCCCAATCAGTATGATGTGTCTCCGCAGTACGGAGTTCCTGGGAACTTCCAGCCGCAGTACTTTCCGGGTCAACAGCAGTTCTACCAGCAGGGTCCTGCTCAACAGTTCCCTCAACAATTCGGTCAGAGGTTCGTTCCTTCGGGTCGCGACGTGGGGATAACCGATGATGCAGTGATTGTAACTCCTCCGTTCGTGCCTGTTGTGCAGCCGGCACCGTTCCCTGTGCCGGCGCCAGCCCCGGTACCAGCGCCGGCGCCGGAGCCCACTCAAGACCAAGGATACACGTATAACAGGCCTCAGTACAGATTGGAACTGCCCCACAAATAAGTGAAAACTATTGTTTTAGCAACTGACTGACTGTAAAAGTTAAGTACCTAGATAAATTATTGCACTATTTTGTATCACTTCTATGTTTTCTTGTGGCAAATATTGATATTTGACTATCATGTGTGAAAACCAACTTGTGCTGGCCAAATATTGTGAGTAGATTAGGAAAATATTCAGTATCTTTGGTTCAGTCTTTAAACTTACAGATGTAGCAACGAATGATATCTTGACACCATAAACTCCACTTCAATAGCAGAAACATAATGTAAAGTTAGGGATACATCAGACGTATGTGCAACTGTGCATTGCGCCTGGTTGGGGTTACACGGAGGTTGTATATGTATACTGTGTGCTGCATCTGCCTTTGTAGTCTTCACTTCACTACTGCATCTTTTTAAAATAAGGTGGCGTTGACTTGTTAGAAAACAACTAAAACACATATGTGATAATTTAATCAATCGATCTACGGGTTTAATAACAATTTATTAATGTACACTTCACGCCCTCTCAAAGTATTCGAAAAAGCAATAAAAAAAGCAAAATAAATTGAATTCAATGTTTTATTATTTACCATCCTGAAACGTGTTCATTTGATTATTCCTATTTATTTCACATAAAAATATATATAATGATATTCCCAAACATTAACGTAAGTACCTACATATTTCGTAAATGTCAGAATTTTCCAAACTATGAAAGACAATTTCATTTAAATACATTTTGGTATTATTAACAACGACTGCATAAGTTACAAGTATGCATAATACGACATTTAACACTCATTTCTCGTACCTGAGTTTCACGCCTTTAAGAAACTCTTTAAATTCGATCACGTAGTAGTAATAGTCTAGGACTCCTAAGCTGTTAAATTGTAGTAGGTATGAGAATGACCTGCATTTAGGCCTATAGGCCTAAATGCAGGTCATTCTCATTGGTAGCTGTGTACCTACTAAACGCCAATAGCCAACAGTAGTTCTAATTCCAATTCATGTTTTAAGAAGATATAATTAATAATAATAATAATAATATGTGGGGACATTTACACACACGGCCATCTGACCCCAAACTAGGGAGACCCTGAACTATGGGTGTCAGACAGCTGATATTCATAGACAAATACTTTATTTTTTTAAATACATACATATTAGATAAACAACACCCAGACACAAGGCAAACACAAGTGCTCATCACACAAACGTTTACCCTGGGCGGGAATCGAACTCGCAACACGCTGCGCAGCAGTCGATCACTCAGCCACTGCGCCAACCGTGTCAAAGAAAGAAAGAAAGACAAATATGACAACAATTAACTGATTTAACAGAAACCAGAAACAGAAATCTATAGAGCTCATATATATAACTTATGCAGTGATTGAACTTAACGAGAGCAAAATGACCATCAGATTAGTTAACAGATGCAGACTGGTCGTAGTATCCAGCTCCGGACGCATCCAAGCCCACTGAGGTGCTGGCGCTCACCGACCGCCCTTGCACCGCCCCGAACTGACGACGAGTCATGCCAGCACTGTGGAAGTATATAATTATTTTATAGTAAAACTAAAATCACACAGGAACGATTACCACACATGCCAGGCAGTTTTAGCTTTTAAATCCTTTTTACACACTGACAGTGACACTTCTTCTAATCCAGTTTCGTCCTGTGTCCTCGCAGTTATTTAGCGAGTGACGGTCGAGACGGGGAATTAGACACCTAAAAAAAATATTTAGACATCTCGTGGCAAACTAAGACCCGTAAAGATCGATCGGCCATGATTAAGTTACACTTACCGCGAGACCCCTCTGTGGCTCGGAAAGCACGTAAGGTCGTTGCTACCGGCTGTCATTCGTAGATTTTTGATAGCCGCTATAGGTAGCCAGAAGCCAGAAAGTCTAAGAACCAGTCTTACCAAGGGGTATCGTGTTACCCAGTAACAGGGTTATTGAGGTCAGACAGGCAGTCGCCCAATGTAAAATACTGGTATTCAGCTGAATTCAGTTAGATTAACACACACGAACACAGTTGAGATAAGGCTAGGCAGATAATGAGAGGTGTCCTAAGTCCTAAGTATAGCAAGACGGAGACAGGAAATATGAGTCGTTACTTACAATAAACGAAAAGGAATTATTCCAATATCCTTTTACATGATTGAGCGAGACACGCTAACTTAATGACCACGTGTAATTGAACATAAACATTAACCGAATCAATTATCAGGCTTTAATAGCTTTCGGAGCTTTTTATTTATTTATTAAATTAATTTCTGTAGGTAATTTATGTAATTCAAAGTGTGTTTTGTCAATAGCCAGCAAAAAAATAGTTTAGAAAATGAATCGACTCGAACAAAACTCAATTTGCGTAAAGCATGTACAAACTATTCTTTTCATCATGTGATTCCTCTTTCAAAAACATGTAAATAATATTAGAAAAATAAATAATAAAATCTGATACTGAGTAAAAATATGAATATACATAGTGATTTTACTACAGAACGCAAAAGATTTTAAACTAACTCTAGGTATCACGCTGGTTTCCAAATAAAAATGAACCTATGTATAGCCGCCAGTTTCTATTAGAAATATTTATTTTAATAAACTATTCCAATAATTATTAGATACCTCTAAAACGTTTTTTTGGAACAATACTGTATTCCATAGCATCTAGTATGTCCTAAAGGTGACCAGCTGAAAATCGAGCGCGTTGATGTCTTTTGATTGCAACTGCGCAAGCGGCTACGACAAAGTTTACGACAAGTTCAAAAAATATTATATTTTGTATATTGGATTGTCATAAATAGTATATTTTAGTACCATTATTTAATAACTACTGTATTATTTATTTTCATAAAATTTGTTGTGGAAGTTTGTTTTATTTTGTTTTTTCTTTTTGCGTGGTTCATTTTCGGTCTGTAAAGGTGTTGATCGAAATTTTTCTCTTGAAGGATGCTTGGTAAGTGACATTAAAATATTTATAAAATGGTATTGCTTAAAACATTTATTAGGCTAATGAATTAATTATTAATTACAATAAATAGGAAATAATCTTCCGGCAGTTGCACAGCGATGCGCGGGCGCAGAGCGCGGCGGGCGTGCAACTGGTGGAAAATACGCGTTCAAGATGGATGGGCCGACACCATGTAGTTAGTCTAGTTATTCACTGCCGTCGTACTAATGCCTAGGAACACACAAAATTATACAAGTTAGTGAACGGTTATTTCAAAATTGAATCATTGATTGTGTCTCAAAGGAGTGACAAAGAATATAATAATAAATAACAGTTTTAACTGTAAATTAGAGTAAAACATTATAGCTAAGCAAACATATTTTATATGCGTATGACCTTGTAAAAATGTATGGATGGCAACTCATTTTAGTTTGTAAAAATAAATTGTTTCATGAGAATGAATTACTGCGTGTGAAAATAGTATTGTTCCAAAATAAATGTCAAAGATGGGCAATTTCTTTTATTATTCGTAGATGAAGGTTACTGCGAGGTCAGGTCAATCTCAAGATTGTTTCATTCTTGAGGAGCATTACAGAAGCCTCCACGAGTACATAAGTACCTACGTCCGGTAGTCAGGCTATTTAAACCTGACGCAACTTCGTCCGTGCAACTGCTTCAACTGCATAATAATAATTATTAATTTTATCCTTTAACAGTTAGAGGATAAAATTAAGGGTAACTGTTATAATGATCATATCGAAGGAAAAAATATTGCTTCTGAGATACAAGTATTTTTTATTTCGGTTAGGAGTCAATTTGTACATCTAAATTTCCATTGTTCACCGTTTGTACAATTATATCTGTTTTATTCATAAACAATGTTTAAATGTTCTAATGTGTGCGAAATGAACTAATAAATAACTATTATTTTAATTAAGTTGATATGCATTGTTGTATCTCGGCCCTGATATGCTTTGTGATGTATTTATTGTTATAATTATCCTCACACAAACAAAGAAGGGTTATTTCAGGATTTTCAGGTATTTTCCTATTGGACGGTAAATGACCCGACGGCGTCAAACATATGCGTCCCAGAGATAAAGCTGAAATGTCTTATGCCTGTATTTCACCGGCACCCATTCCAGAACACAGCAATGCTGTTGTACGGCAGCAATAGGTATGATGGTACTACTTCTCTGGACGAGCTCATTCATAAAGAGTTTTAATACTAACCAAAAAGAAGGGTAATCTTTAACCATGTTACCTTAAAAGAGCAGGGTTGGAGGCGCCGTAACCACCGGCAGGGAGTCCCCAGCCACCGTTGCCACCTCCACCCCAGCCGCCGGAGGACGCGCGAGCATTTGCGTTCGCGGTCGCAGAACCACCACCGACTGAAAACAAAATTAAAGGAGTTTTAGAAGATACTCAATAATAAATGTAGTATAACCTCATAGATAAAATTTAAAATCAGCCTATTCTCCCATACATACGGTTTCTTATGGCCTTTACCTATTTGGTTAGGAAACGTTATCTAAGTAATTACAATAGGTCAAAGAGAGCCTATGCAAAATATAACCACGCTCAGAATCTTTATGGGTGTTCCAAAAAGCATGATGGTATCGTGATAACAGGCAGCAAGCATACACCAATCCGAAACACGGGTCTGATGATTATTTCAATTGCCTGCCAATATTCTCACAACCGTATATTGTAGTACCTGCCTATAAGCAGACAATGCTACGCAGTTGAATGGAATGTACCTAAGCTGTTGTGCTAAAGGTCATAATAAAATTGTGATCAAATCATGATACCGATCAGGGGGCAATGAACATCGGCGGGTCTGGACCCCATTATAGTTGTTGGTACGACTAGATTAAAATGTTGTAGCGCCGAGTGCACTCCAAATACCGGTATTAAGTTTCAGACAAAGAATAAGCTCGTAAGCGACAAGTCTACCTAACCAAGGGACTGTTTGAAAGTCGAAATTCGTTACTTTAAAAATGGTTTTAGCAGGAAGACGGCGGCTTTGTACTGTTCAATCGCCTTCAAAAACTAAAGTGCGAAATAACTTTAGCACAGAACACGCATATGACTTGAGTTTCGGAAGAAGGCGGTTGTCATTTTTTTGTAAAAAAGCCGCTTTTTCTTAGTACCTTCTCGTTATCATTAAAATTCATTAAGAAACGGCAACACAGTTAAAACAGATTGAAAGTGCTCGTCAAAACGTCATCTACATATAATGTATAATTTTTTGGTTTTGATGATTTTTTCAAGAAGGGCTGAATTAATTTCGTTAAAAATTATATAGGACCACCCCCGAGGCATATCCTATCCATTAAAAAAAGAAGCCGGAGAAATCGCGTAACAAAACGTCCTTTCTTGAAGTTGATTAAAAATAATAAATTCAATTCTTTCTCAAATGAGCTTAAGAAAAGCGGTCAAAGAAAGGGGCACAAACTAAACCTGTTAACAAAGCGACCTACTATCAATCAAATAAAAATGATGCGGCTCGCAATAGTAGACATTAAAAAGAAATTTATAACCAACCGGTAACTACTCCACTTATTCTCAGGCCACCGAGAGTGCTGTTTATCGATCACTTTTTGTACGCTTGCTTGACCGTCGCCGTCGCCCCGAGTATTTCGAGACCGTTAGATGAACGGCGCGACCGTCGCAGGCGCAACACTTTTAAGCTTACTCGACACGTCCCCGTTCTACATTCGACGACAATTATATGTACCGCACATCTACACCATGTACTGTGGTTATGCATTCCAAGTCCAGAAATGCAGTTAGTGCATAACAATAGGCTTGAACTTTGGACTGACCCGCGGCGACCGGCTTTTACTTTGGCTTTTGATTCGGTTAGGTAGAGCAAGGGACTGTTGTAAAATCGTTGATTCAAAAGTATACCACTGATTATGAATTCAAGAAGGAACAAGATTGTTAAAATTGAAATTCTTGATTAAACTAAGTACGAGTACCTATAACGTTTAAAACACGATTTGGGTAAAGTAAGTACCACAAATCTTTAGAAGATCGTGACCAAGAAATAAATTCTATGCAAAATTCAAGTACAAAACTAAAGCTTAATTTTGGATACGCTTATTGTTACTGCAAGACTGCTTTGTACTCAATATTGTGTATTTATATAATAAGAAGGTACATCTCTAAATTAATACAACCTTGCCATTAAAAATGTTGTTCGTGAAAAACCTTCACTTCAAGTCAATAACTTTTCTTAATAATCTTCACTTGTTCAAGAACAATTGCGTAATTAATCATGAATGACGCGACGTTATGACGGAACTTCATGCGTCAGTAATAATTAATCATTGTTAGTATCATAAACTGCATATAGTCACATCTATTAGACATTTTATTGCTATCTATTTGTGTGACACGTCCTTGATGAGGACATCATATCGGCGTAACTGTATTTTATTTATTTACTTACCTCTAACATAGTTTACACGCTTGTCAAGTTGTTTTCAATTGCTAGTTCAATATGCTAGCAAGTTAATATTAAAACAAGTTGAACCTCATTAAATACGTCTTTGGGAAAATATTCTAATGGGTTTACGAAGCTCTCTCGGGCCGTGAAGAGCCAACTTACTACTTTTAACAAGTACTTCTGAATCTGAAAAGTAATAAGTACCTGCTTGCTCTTAGTTCTTCGTCTAGAAGTTACGTATAATATTTTTCTGCATCCTCATTTTTAAACTTTCAAGCTCTAGGAAAGTGGTTTTATGACTCAACATTTTCAGCGGTTAACCGCATATATCCGGTTTCTTCATAATAATTTAAACATAAATACGTTTTAGGTATGACGACTTGCAGAAGTAACAGTTAATAATGCTTGTTTCGTTTTAAAATATTTAAAACATCCCCCAGTCGGGGTATACCCTAAGTACTCCTAAGTTCGTTGATTAATAAATTAAATAAATACCTAAATAAATAATAATAATACGTTCCCAGAGGCTTTTTTATTCTTCTGGCAATACAAAACTAAACATTGTCCAGGGACAATAGTTTTCATTGAATAGAAATTTATAATATACGGTTTAAGAAATTTATTTCGCTCAAAAGAACACAATAATTCACTTCCATGAGGAAAAACATTATAATTAAGATAAGCGACGATTTCGTTTGGTAATAAACTAAAATTAAGGTATAAAAATTGGTGAAAACTTACAATTTATGCATTACACAGGTGGTGCTTTAATAGCCTTTTAAAAGTTGAAAGTGTAATATTTCCCTATCACTATAATTATGCTGTATTTTCAATATGCTGTAAGAAATATACAAAACAAGGGAGTCTAGACATTATTAGCTCAGTGGCTTGACATTCCACACACGTTTCAACACTAGGTTATTCTGTTATGGCCTATTGTGTTGCATATAAAGCCGAGAGCTTTTCTTTACACAAATTATGCGTACGACTGTTAAAAGATTTACTACTGCGTGTGACTTGAGTGATGTTAACGTTTTGTGGCTTCTAGTAAACTATATAACATGCACATTACTGTACCTTTATGGAAAACCATTACACGTAAGGTTGCCGTATTAAGATCACAGCCTGGACGGGTATATTTTATCACACGTGCTTATGTGCTGCACTTAGAAATAAAGAATCTTTATACAATAGAAATAAAGATTCTGCGTGCCTTCTAACGTACATGCCTATTGGGCTGGCTATTATCTTTTTTTATTGAAAACTACCTACTGAAAGATCATGGGAGTTTTCAGTTGATCAACATAGTAAAGAGAAAAAAATTACACAAAACGAATTGATCAGTGCCTACCGTAAGATAAGACGAGTAATCAAAACTCGCGATTGACCAATTATACGCCTACAATATACTGGCTTTCATTTACACTAGAAACATTTATTCGGCGAGGCTCCGTGTTCGACAGCAGGTTATTTTATTTTAAAACTGAACTGGCTTATGCCCGCGTCTTCTCTCATTTATGCGGATTTTCGAGGAGAAAAGGTACTCTTGTCACTCTTTGGGCCATAAACTATCACGTCTATTCTTTACCCTTCTGTGTTATTGATGGACAAACCAACAAACATACTTTCGCATTTATAATGGCACTTCACATGGTGTAAATACACCATGTAAATACACTTGGTCAAATAACCAAGTATTCGCCTTATTTGGTTAATACAAAATGGATTTTAAATCAATAACTATAGGGTAAATTTTGTATTATCCAAATAAGGCGAATATTTGTACAAATACGCCATGTAAAGTGCCAGCATAATAATAATGGGATTATAAAAATAACTTACATGCTTCAGCATTGGCGTTTGCGTTGGCATTGGCGTCAGACGCGTAGGGGTAGGGCTGCAGGGAGCGGCGCAGGCGTCGCAGCGGCACCCGCGCAGACTCGTGCCCCTCCGCGTCTATAGTGTAGTAGGCGCGGGGTACATAGTACTGTCCTTCTGGAATGTGCACAATGCACATATATGTCACTCGTGCTCATACTAGTGGGTCCTTTATACATATCAAGTAGTTTTCACGCAGGTATTATTGCGTAGGTATTGATTATGGATCAGGTAATCAGGTTCTCTACCTCTTTATCTATTAACACATCTTACTAAAAATAAGAACAAGAACAGTTATTTTTAATGTTTAAAAAAAATATCTTATTATGCTATTACATGGTATTTAACATAACTTATTAAGAGCCATCATACATTTAAGATGGCAATCCCCAAACTAACAGGCCAAGCAACTTGAGTTTATTATATCTAATTATGGCTTGCTTTAAGTTTATCTTGTGACTAAAATAGTTACTTATAATATTTTTAAACCTTTCTAAGTTTCAGACTAGATAGAAACCTTGAACCTAGAGTAACAATTGAAGGAAGAATGTAAGCAGGTATCAATTAATCAGGAAGCTATTCACCAATATAAGCTGAGATCATCACTAATCGCTGTAGTTAAACGCACGACGCGTCTGCTTTTTATGTATGACCTCAGCAGATCGTGACCGGCAGGATTCGACGATACATCATCATGGTAAACGTTAACATTATAAAAAAATATGATGTTCCAATAATACTGAGAAACCTTACTAACAAAGTTACCTAGGTAGGTACTAGCAAAGTTTTAGATGAATATTTTAACTTTTGATAAAAACCGCGTTATCTAATTATCTATGCCGCTATTGGTTAAATGTACCTATGATAATTATTTGTTTTTTTTTTACAAACCTTAAGCAGGTACCAATAGTGTCTAGGTGGCCGGAAAATATTGAACGAGTGAAAATAGTTTTGATAGGTACTCGACAGGGCTTTTATAATAGGTACTTAAGTTTTGTAATTTAATTCACATTTAACCAGTAGCTTTGCAATTCAAGATATAACCGTACAAGTATTTAAAAATCTAAAGTGTTTTAAGCGACTTTTGTCGTCGACCGTACCCTATACAAGTTATAAACAAGTAAAGCTCGCGTCAAGTTACACGATATTGATGACTTAAAAAGTTAACTATTAACAAGATGGAAATCTTTAAAAGCGGCGATATCGAAGGGTTAGAACTAAACTTTAACTTTTGGTCCCTAGATGCCCTAGGCAAATGTTATTTTCAGATAATATTGTATATTGAAATTGTAATTTCACTTTGTAATATCAGTCGACAGCTGTCACTACGAACCATTGAGGTAATCACCCCCGGGATGACTGACCCTCCTGATTCATCAAAAATAAAAAGTGAATCACCATAGTAAAACCAATTACATGCAAGATCACTGGTCTCTGTCTGAATCCAATCGGAAATTACATAAAATGACACTTAGAAAAGTAAATTACGAGTCAGCTCGGACGCTGTGGCGGTAAAAACCGGGGGGCACTAACCTGCGAGGGCTACGGCAAACACTGCCGCCAAGATGAACAGAGTAATCTTATGCATTTTCAACGTGTAGACTCCACAGATGCCTAACAACAACTGGCTTCTCCGCACTCACTCACACACTTTATAGGCTTTATATATCGCGACATTGGCTGCGTCTCGGCGGAAACTCACGCGCATCTAGATGCACGGCCCGCAATAACGGTCGTCGCCGGCAAAAACCTATCATCAAATTGAATGGATCCCAAAAAATACCAATTTGCTTTGATAAAAACCTGAGTTCTAAAACGAAAGTAAGTAGCCAATTATTTTCAGGGTACCCAAGCTAAAGGTACATGTTTAGAACCTCATAGCCGTTAAATAAATGTTTTAAATATATGTTAGTATAGTCATATCTAGGTAGGTACTTTTAATCATTTACTGTTCCGTATTTTCTCTATAAGTGAAGTATTTACAGCAGTCTCTTCTTCAGTCGGAGTAAATCCTTGTGTCCTTATGAAATTTTTTCCACACCCTAAAATCAAAACCGTGTAACCTAGATACTTGGCATAAAATTATAGAGAAAGATGACTCCGTAGTCGTTCAATGGGTAGATACCTACTTATCATTTGTGTGTCAGGAAGTTAATTAGATCGCTAAATGTAAATTAACTTTGCGTGGGAAGATAGAGATGTCAATTGTTAACACAGATTCATTAGCTTTCCGATCCCCACATACTTCAGAAGAATATTAAACAATAGGAACACAGACGGAACCCAGCATCTCAGGTTCTTATTATCTAAGCGCTACATTTAGTGCTCTATAATCTATCATCGAGTTCTATACAAAAATAAAATCAGGCAAGCCTGGCAAATCAACGAAAGCTTCGAATTTTTTAGAAAATTAAGATTTTCTAGAATTCACAGGTATTTTTTATCAATCTGGAATTAGATCAATTCTGGGCCACTATTTAAGACCTTGCTTAGATCTAAGTTTTAGTAAGTAAAACCGTTTTTTTAACCTGACGCTTCTTTACCGACCCCTTTTTTGATTGCCTCAAACGAATAAGGCCTGACAGGTTGAGTTTAGATCTACCTATTTGACCGAATAACTGGATCGAATCAAATGCTGGAGTTTCTTTACATTCCTAATCTCATTTCCGTCGTATGATACTCTAAAAACTTGATATTCCCATGTAACCACAAAACTAGGTATGGTAAAGATACTGTGAAACTCTGGCTGGTATAATAGCCAAATACAACTTTATCGGTTAAGTTTATACTATGTGAATTAAGTGGTAAATGCTTTTCTTAATTAGAATAGTTACGTCCAAGGGCTAAATAGTTGAAATAGAAATAATAATAACAATTCTACTTAATCCATACTCTAATTTTATAAATGCGGCAGAAACTCAGGTTGTTACATTTTCACAACGAAACGGCTGAACCAATTATGATTATATTTATTATGAAAATAGCTTGAACCCTAGGGAATGAAAGAGGCTACATTATAATCCGTGACTTCGTCTGCATCCGCGATAACCGACATTCACGCAGACGAAGTCGCGTGCAAAAGCTAGTAATATAATAATTCAATATACAAAGTTATAAATTGGGTTACAGTAGGTAGGTACCTAAGTAATCTAAGAGGACATTGAAATAATAAGTAAGTGCCTATTATTTTTACGAGATAAGTGATAAAATTTATTAAATGCCCTGTTCATAATGACTAGGTAGGTATAACATCATTTAACTAACCTATTGTTTAGTATTAGTAGGAAATAATTAGTCCTGGTACAGTCAGCGTCTTTGGAAGGTTGTGTACAAAGTTCCAAAATAATGAAAAGATTTGTAACTCAACTTTTTAACCGACTTCATTAACTTACCTACTTGCTGATAGGTCCTATACATAATTTAAATTTCTATTATTTTGTATCTAGGGACCAAATCATTCTCGTCATCTTTTATTTTTGTACCTATATAAGTACTTATATTGTTGTTTCATAATGAAGGCTATATCTTTACCTATACAATCTTTACAAGTGACACTAGTATCTACTCAGCTACATCTTGGTAGGTATATACTGATGCTGACCGTACCAAACTGTAAAATTTGCGTTAGGTAGGTATCATATTAAAGATATTATGTCATCTATTTAAACAATGCATTTGTCTTCTGAGAATAATCCATAACCATAGTAAACTATACAAATTTATTAACAATAAAATTATCAATTTACACTAACTATTGGTTTTTACGGGTACCTACCTATTTGCTGTACCTAGGTTATGTATCTATGGCTAGTGTTGCAATGTGTGTGTAAGTCTAGACTTTAAATATCTTGGACTCTGGAGAGCCGTTTGTAGATTAGGTTCCGCAGTCAACGAGGCCTTTACATTCCGCCTGCTCAAAATCGAGTCTAGGATTGTTGCATTAGATACAGATGTAATGTAGGTAACAAGTAACAATAGACTCGATTTTGAGCATTAGGCACCTACGTTACAATACCTGTAAGTACAGTACGTGCCACAGACCTTTAAATCGAGTACTGCGCAGGTTAAATCAAGTCTGTGTCAAGTCTCACCTTTCGTGGCACGTACTATACTACCTCGCTGACAGACGATCAGTCGCCTAAAGGCCCATTTAGATGGAGAAAGTTTCTCGAACGTTCCTTGGCGAGAAATCGTACGTTACTATCGCAAGCAATAATCGCTATAAGATTATCGTATCACTATGTTTAAATATAGGCAAGAACTAAATTCTTGCCAGCGATTATGGCGTACGAGATTCGCTAGTAACTTATCGCTAGGCGATATATTACTGCGACTGTTTACACAGCGAAAATTATAGTAAGAAAGAAGATTCTTGTTAACGAGTTCTCGACTTGTATAAACACGACCTCGTATGACATTTTTTCAAGTTCATACGACTACGAGTATCGTACAAATCGGTTCGAACCGTTTTTGAGTGCGAGATTTGCGGTTGCCATTCGAGTTCAGTGATTAAAGTATTGTTCTCAAAATGACACAAAAATCATTCAAATTTCGTACTACGGATAATGTTCATTGAAATTTATACAATACGAGTGTTTGTGGGATACTATAATGGCATATAATATAATAAGTATATATTATAATGTATCTTCAACTTCCAAATGTAATTCAAGCTCCAAAAGTGTTTCTTCTCGTTATCCATTTTTTAACCCAACGTTTTTTTCCGTTTTCTTAGTAATTCTTGTCTAAGAAGAGCGGATATAATTAATACTCGCGCACTGCACTCGCGCACTGCACTCATGGTAGCGACTGGCACAAAACCTCGAAATACAATTCTCGCTTTGTAGTTCTGTTTACACGGAGATAGATATATTCTATTGCGAGGCAATTGCCTCTTCGCCCGTTACCCTACTCGAGAGTGAACGTGTGCTCGGTTTACGCGCAAATCCTCATAAGGTGTTCAAGAGGTTTTACCCCTTATTCGCAAAGTTAAAGTGACCAAATTTGCATAAACGTAATTAAAAATATTTATTATATTTGACCGGCCGTCGCACTGCTTATGCGCTGCTGATCCAAAGTCCCGCCCACCCGTGGAAGCAAGACAGCCGCCATAATTGCCATCTCACGTGTGCTTGAGTGCGGTGAATGGTAATAGTAATCTCAAGCCTATCGCTGTGTACTACGGCCTACATTGCATTGACTTTCTCCATACTACGAGACTACGATGCTTCGTGTACAGCGATCGCCTCCGGCTTCGCCATCGCTAAACTCCAGTGGAATGCACGTAAAATCAGATTCGGATATACCTAAATCGGTATCGAATAGCCCAGTTGAAAGTGTCAACATTGCATCGCGGCATAAACGTCCACGCCAGGAACTCTCGCCGGGTAATGATGTACAGGACCCGAAACGCGAAATTTTGCAAATGCTGACGACCTGGAAAAAAGAACTTGAAGAGCGTCTTAACAAACATTCTGACGATCAGAGCTCGTGTCTCACTAAGCTAGTTTCCGATATTGCCGAACTAAAACTCCAGAACCTGGAGATACAAAGAACAAACAGTGAGATAGTAAAATCCGCTTCGTTTATCAGTAAACAATATGATGATATGGTTAAGCTCGTTGCCGTCTTGAAGAAGGAAAATCAAGTATACAGAAATGACATAAATAATTTGGAAATGAAGATACTAGACCTTCAGCAGCTTTCCCGTACATCATGCGTCGAGATTCGCAATGTACCCGCGTCAGGCAACGAAACACCGCTAGATCTCACGTCGATAATCACGAAAGTTGGTGCGGCCGTTAATGTGACCCTCAATAACACCCAACTACGTGACGCATATCGGCTTCCCGGAAAACCAGGAACCATCAGGCCAATAATTGCTGAATTTTCAAATGTTCACACTAAAAACCAGTTCATAACAAGTGCGCGCGACTTCAATAAAATCCACTCGAATGAGGGCCGACTTAACACACAACGCATTGGATTACCCGGTGATCGCCGACCGGTGTATGTTGCGGAATACCTCCCGGCTGGCTCCAGAAAACTCTTCTATGCAGCAAGAGAATTCGCTAAACAAAAGCAGTATAAGTTTTGTTGGTCGGCGAATGGAAATATATTTTTGAGAAAAATAGAGGGAGTGAAACCGATTCTCGTTAGATCAGAACAAACCCTACGCGATCTTGAAGTCAGTTCAGAACAAATCCCCTGTGATCAACCATTAAACACGGACGCCAGATCGGAACAAACTTTTCGCAATCTGCCATTGAATACGGATATGGACCAATGACTGATTGTTACTACGATGTTTACGCGTAGCATCATACCTTGTAACTATAAGTACATTTTAGTAAGGTACTACTTTAATTTGTTATTTTTTTATTTTTTTCTGTGCTTAAGATCTATGTCAGTTATACCCACACGCACAAATTTCACAATTACAGATTACACTACACATTATCATACTATATTCATTTACGTAATATACTTTTTTAAAACAAATACAAATCCATCATTACATACTTCACACAAATCTGACACAATACGAACTCATATTAAATGTGGTAATAATTATACCTATAGCTTTCTAATCCCACTTACACTCAACACAAAAACATATTATTCCTATACCATCACTACAACTTATACCCTAATAACTCAGTTAAACATATTTGTTCATATAAAATCATTAATATATTATTATCATCAACTATGGAGCAAGCAGAATATAAAAATACCACCTTTACGATATTACATTAACAGCGACACTGACGAACATCAGACAGTGACATTTATTGAAATAAACAACCTCTAATGGATGACTCACTTCAGACAGTTAATGAGATAGATAACATTGAAATTGCTTCCTCTATTGAATGTGATTGTTTGAACCTTTCGAAGCATATTCTTGTTAAACAAAATGACTTGACTATTGTCTCGCAAAACATCAGGAGCATATATTGCAATTTTGATAACTTTATGATAATGTTATCTAATCTTAAATTTGACTTAGATTTAATAATACTTACAGAATGTAGATTGAGTACTAACAAACCTTTACCACAAATACCTAACTACAATTGCCATAGTACAACACGACAGATGAACCAAAATGACGGAGTGGTTATTTATGTTAAAAATACACTAAAACCTAAAATTATAGAATTACATCTATCTGAGGCAACTTGTTTCCAGGTGGAAATACTGAATAATACAGTTTTGTGCATTTATCGATCCCCGTCACATACAAATATTGATACATTTTTAGATTCACTTAGTTTACACTTGGACACATTATCTTCACTGAAAAATATAGTATTAGCAGGTGACATAAACATAAATATCAGGTCCCAAGAAAATGAAACGTCTCATGAAAGAACGAACCGAAACAACTACCTCAATATGTTATCTGGTTATGGCATATTGCCTGGTCATACACTACCTACCAGAGAACGGAACTGCCTGGACCATTTCATGATACGACTTCATAAAAAAAAGACTTCTGCCTCAATTGCTATTTTGCAGACTACAATTACCGACCACTATACTACTTTTCTAAAACTTTCAAAAATAAAAAATAAATGTACCCCAAAAAAAACTACTACTAAATTAAACTATGAACAAGCCCTAATATATCTACAAGAAAAAAATCTTGCTGAATTAATGTTTTGTAACGACCCCGATCTTCTAACCGAATTACTCATAGAAAAACTGACTGACTGTATCATTAACAATACAATAACAACAAATATCCCAAGTAGTAAACGCATAATCAAGCCGTGGATCACTCAGGGAATATTACGTTGTATTAAGAATAGAAACAAATTGCAAAAATCCTTACGGTCTGACCCATATAACACAGTCTTAAAAATAACGTACCGTCGATACAGAAACTACTGTAATCAGCTCATTAAAAAATTAAAAAGAAAATACGAACGGGAACTTATCTCTAAATCTATCAAAAATACAAAGCTACTCTGGAAAAATATAAAATCAATTACCTACACAAATAAATACAAAAATCAAAGCACTGAACTACTTAATACTAAACCGTCTCCAAATGAATCTGTAAACTTTGTTAACGACTATTTTGTAAATATTGGAAAGGAATTAGCGCAACAAATCCAAAATAGTAACACCCCCTCGATACAACCCTGCAATTCAAGTATGCGAAATAATTCTTTTGTGCTTTTAGACACTGACATCAAGGAAGTAGAAAATACTCTGATGGGATTGAAATCTGGCAGTGCCCCTGGTTGGGATAATATCTCAACTAGCTTTTTAAAGTACTGTCATAGGGAAGTCGTCCCCATCATTACCCATCTGACTAACCTTTGCTTCAACTCTGGTATTTTTCCAACCCTACTGAAAAAATCTATTATCACTCCGGTACATAAGGGTGGGAACAGAGACGATGTCAATAATTACAGACCTATCTCAGTTTTACCAGCTATATCTAAAATTATAGAAAAAATCACAAATACGAGATTAGTTAACTACTTGAACAGATTCAAAATTATATCATCTTCGCAATTTGGATTCAGGCATGGAGTATCTACTGAGGATGCAGTTGACGCTCTTAGCTCGTTAGTAACTGAACATCTTGATGCAGGAATGAAATGTCTAACGGTATTCCTGGACCTAAAAAAAGCCTTTGACACCGTCTCTGTTCCAGCCCTTGTAGCAAAGCTGGAGGGTATTGGAATAAGAGGAATTCCCCTAAATTTCTTCAAAGATTATTTATCAAACAGGAAACAGAGAGTTAAAATAGGAGCTTTTACTAGTGAGGATGCTGATGTACTATTTGGCGTTCCACAGGGGAGTGTGCTAGGCCCTACATTATTTCTTACATATATAAATGACCTCTGTAACCTAAAGGTAAAAAACGCAAATATTATTTCGTATGCTGATGATACTGCCGTGGTTTTTTTCGGAAATAATTGGTCAGATGTAAAACTCAAAGCTGAAATCGGTATGATCCAAATTGCCGATTGGCTCAGAGATAATTTACTATCACTAAACACAACAAAAACGAATTATATTTGTTTCTCAATCACTAATCGTTCTCAAGATGTAGCCTTTAATGTTAAAATACACTCATGCAACGCAACGTCAGACAAAAATTGTGAATGCCCTATAATTGACAAAGTTTCGCAGACAAAATACTTAGGTGTCATAATTGATCAGAGGTTATCTTGGTATTCCCATCTTGAACACGTCACTGCGAGAGTTAGAAAACTGAGTTGGATTTTCAAGTCTCTAAGACACATACTTCCAAAAAATGCAAAGGGAAACCGCGGATCACCTAGAAATCTCCTAAATGAAATCTACTCATCTCTTGCACAATCTGTCATGGTTTACTGCATACCTATATGGGGAGGCGCAGCTAAAACAAAATTTATCAATCTAGAACGGGGACAGCGATCCTTGATAAAAACAATGTATTTTAAGAAGATGAGATATTCTACTGAAAAGCTATACCAAATTAGTAATCTACTTTCAATTAGAAAATTGTATATCATATCCGCTGTCCTAAAAAAACATAAAACTCTGACATATAATCCAAAAGTAAGGTCGAAAAGGCGAAATGACTTGATTGCACAAGTACCACCAACTAAAACAAAATTCGCGGCTTTGCAATATCAACACCGATCTGCTCAACTGTATAATAGAGTAAACAAACAAATACTCATATATCCCCACACACTACATGAATGTAAAAAGAAACTAACAGATTGGATAAAGCCCCTCACGTACACAGATACTGAGTCACTCCTTCAACATATGAACTAACACACACACTCATCCCCCCCCCTCACCCTCACGCACACACACCATACACTACTCACGAATGTCAGTCACTTTCACATCACAACATCTCATTCACTTCACATCACATCACTCAGATTACATTACCCCCATCACATGACATAACTCACATCACTCACATCACATCACTCACATCACATTCACTCACATCACATCACTCACATCACATCACATCACTCACATCACATCACTCACATCATATCACTCACATCACATCACATATTTTTTTTTTTTTTTTTGTAAAATGTCTTTAGTACTTAAATAAGTAGTCCTTTTGTCACCGATTAGTCTACCTAAGAAAGAGCGGCGTCTCTTAACACAGGCATTATCTGCTTAAAAAGAGGCGCCATTCAACAACAAAATGTATACAACTGGTCATGCAATAAAAAAACATTTATTTATTTATTTATTTATTTATTTAATTGTCACCCAAGGGGTAGGGCGACAATCGTGAATGTTTACACGAAGAATCTTTTTTAATGTTCTTTCGATAATCGTATCTTCGAGTCGAGAAACTCTCTCCGTCTAAATGGGCCTTTATTCTCGTCACCCGCTGGTTGACGAGATGACATTACAGGCCTGCGCTGAGTACATTTTTGAGCTACTATAAACTTTGTGTTAAACACGGTCATTGTATAGATGACAAACCAAAATATGCCCAGCATGCAACGGTCACGACTACATGACAGACTTCTACGTAATTCATAGCTTGGCGCCGAGGGTACGTTTTGGAACGTGTCGGTGGCCTTATTGATGGAGTCTGCTTCAATAATTTAAGTTATGCAGACGACATGGTGCTGCTGGCCCCGTCGGTTGGTGCGTTCCGTAAGCTTCTCGATATTTGCGAGTCGTATGCTTCTTCTCATGGCCTGGTATACAACGAAGGCAAGTCAAAATATATGGTCTTTAAGTCTGGGACCAATTTAAGTGTCCCTTCACAGTCCCTCTTGTGTTACTGAACGGTGTAGGGTTGCACAGGGTGTACCTACTCTTTTAAATACCTGGGTCACTTGGTGACGGACGATTTGAAAGACGACGCAGATATAGAGAGGGAGCGCAGAGCATTGTCGGTTCGGGCTAATATGCTGGCCCGCCGGTTCTTCCGATGTACAGCCGCAGTCAAAATAACGCTGTTTTAAGCGTATTGCATGTCACTGTAGGCTACCTACTCGGGGAGCCCGTGGTTCAGCTACACCCAAAAGGCCTACAATGCTCTGCGGATCCAGTATAATAACGCATTTAGAGTGCTGCTAAGGCTGCCTCGGTACTGTAGCGCGTCATCTATGTTCGCTGAGGCACGTACCGACTGCTTCAACGCTGTACGGAGTAAGAAAAGAAAGCGGCCTCACTGCTAAACAGACTCCGTGGCAGCCCCAGCAGCATTCTACGAGCTATAGCCGGAAGACATGACAGCCCGTTGGTGAAGTCATATCACCTTGTTACCTGTACACTGTCTGTGTTATTACTTAAGTACTAACATACGTTAAGTAAGTCTATTGTTACTAACCCAATGGATCTATGTCGTCTAAATATATGAAATTATACCTATACATATTTGCTTTTTTGACGAGGCGGTCAAAAGGTTAAAGGTAAAGGAACCAAATTAATAGTTTTATCAATATCTCTCGAATTATATGCACGTAAAAGCCGGTGCTCTGCATTTCCTGACTTCTTAGGAAAATGACGCCCTCGAGTTCTTCTTATGAAGGGTGTCGACTGCAGGGAAGAGAAGTCTACCTAGTAATGCAGGTCACTGACTGTAAGATGCGTGGGCGCGGTGGTGCTCACGAAATACTTTTGGCTATACACACGGTAAATGTCATAGAAATACTATATGTATACCGATGGTAGGTAAATGTGGACAAATTATATTGGCTAAAATTTCACTAACACGTGTGTTGGTCGGTACTACGAAGCCAAGCCAATAGGTATGTATTGTGTGTAATTAAGGTGTAATTACTTCATGATCGGTACTTACGCTTATATTTCGGGCACATTTGGAAAAAATCTTCTAGTTAAAATCTAGTCGCAATCAAAGAGTACAATACTTATATATATAGAGAGTCGCAATCTCATCAACAATCAATGTTCTGTATATACATTGTACTCTTTAAATCAATGTCAATATCTTGTCAAAAATGTAGGTGCCTCTATTTTTTTCAAGTTTCTAAAGACAGTCTACAACGTTTCTAAAATCAGAATGCAACGTTCCTAAAGGTACGTACTGAGGCACGCTCGGCTCGCCCTGTTGCCTCAAGTGCGTACGCGCCTCAGCCCGAGGCGTACCTTCACGAGCCGTGCGTGGCGAGGCTGCGCACCCCGAGGCTGCCTCTAGTCCGTACGCACCTTAAAAGTTACCAGAATTGCGCTACATGTACGAGTGGGTAAACTGTAAATTATAGCTATTGTACCTATGAACTGAACAAAAGAAACCACTAGGTGGTGACTGGGACCTATGCAACTTTTACGTCTTGTTCTGAAAGGATTTAAACTATTTTGACTAAAAATATTTTTTTTTACTGACTAACTTGACTGTTTCTCATTAATTAATCTTGTGTAAGTATAGCAAAATAAAAAAATGTCCATGATTTCTTACAAAATTTATTTGAAATAAAAATAACATCAAGCTTTTAAAATTGACAATTCTCATGAAAATTATATAATAATTTATGAGCACAATTTCACGTTAGGAAGAATAATTTCATTATTTCTTTACTTCACATTAAAGTATAACAATAATCACGGATTGAATGTCAAAGTGTAACGCAAACAAGGCAAAACGTTCATACCAAATGCAATGAATATGTAGAAAGAATAATAATAACTAAACAGCGCCTGATTACAATTACTGCAACTAAAGAAAAACATCCATCTCGTTAAATATATAGAAACTGTTAATTATAGTAAAAGTATACTGTAAATATAAAAATATAATTTAAAATGTAAACTCGTATTAGAATCCATCACAACAAAAAATATTTTCTTTAAATATTGAAATGCAAAATAAAAATGGAATTTTCATCATTTAATGTGTATGAACACACAGTACTTCAATATTCTTATCAATATATTCATATAAACAACAGTTTAACCTAGACTTCATTTTTTACACTTTAGGAGATATTTTTACAACCCTGTATCCACTATACTTTTAATGACGATAATATGTTCCACAGTCTAAATTAATATTTCGTAAAAAGAAGATACAATATTAATAGCTACGATAAAGTAAGTCTTGTCACGTACGTGCTTGATACTTATTTAATTAACATCAATTAACATCGACATCGATTACACGTATCAGAGTCCGTTAAGAATCTCACAATACAAAAGTACAGTTTTGTGCTAACATTGATACCTAAAGAGGAAGATAAAGAGTCGGCTTGAAGTAACTAAGGTGTAGTAGTGGAAAGACTCAGTTACAACGGGATGACGACAACCTAACATTACAGTAAATGTTAAAGTATTGTATCAGTGAGCGCGGTTCACTTCGCCTTGACGGCGGCGGTCTGTCGCTGTCGCAGCGTCTTGTTCGTGTTCTGATCCACTTCGGGCAGGTCCGACTCTTCGACGGGGGCTTTCTTTACTGTTCACACAAATAATAACATACTTTATTTTATATGCATACAAAGGCTAAAAGACATGCAAAAATAACTGAACAAACGATTTTACTACTTAATAGGTATTATTATTATATTTAGCCCATACTATTTCACTGCAGGGCAAAGGCCTTCCTCCATATCTTCCATCGGTCTCGGCTTTTCGCTATGTATTGCCAATCCTTAATACTGATAAATGGGTGTGACGCTGATCGCAGTGATCACTTGGTCTTTAATTCATCTCCAAAATATTAGTTCCCTTAGCCACCTCGTGCCTACCACGAGGCGGCAGCGTGACATGGGTAAATAACTAAAAATAATCACCTTTCTCCTTCTTGGGCTTTTCCTTTTTCTCTCTCTTGGGCTTGGCTTGCGCCAGTTGACGGCTCTCCTGCCTCTGTTTAATTGTTTCAGAGATGAAGTTGAACATCAGGTATACCTGTTTATAAAGAAACAAGAATGTTAATGAATGATAAACACATTAAAAGCAGTAGAAATAAATCAAATTATTTTATTGCATGTACTAATTAGTATGTACCACTTTTAAACCGCCGAGTAAACTACACATACGTACAAGCATTACACATGACAAGTTGAACAGTTGCAATAAGTGTCAAACACAATAATTACTCGTCAAGGTTAGCAAATAATATATCATTTTTTACAATCGTTTATACTACCATGTGAGTATATCTTCCGCGACCAAGTTAATTATAATTAAATGTGGGATAAACTGTACTAAGACGAACGCGGCAGTGTGAGCCGCATTTATCAGTTATCTTATTGCTTTAGTCAGCTAGTATATGCAACATACAAGCGGTTCCTTACCTGGAAGGACACGAGCACTGACAAGGCAGCGACGCGGAGTACCAGCTGAGCGGCGCCCGCCAGACCGAAGTAGAAGGTAAGCACGCCGAGCACCAACGAGCACAGCCGAACAGCCACAAACACGGAGCCGTTGATCAGGCTCAAGACTGTGATGCAAGTTTATTTTATGATAGGAGGAAATAAATTATCACGTTTATTCCGCCAAGTCTAGCCAAGTACGCAGAGATATCACTGTACAAGTATATGCGCAAACAGAGGTGCACTGCCTCTTCTCTCACTCTCAAGACCGGTATGAGATCAAGCACAGGGCCAACAGCGTATATGTTTTCTTTAATTGATATACTACTGTGTATGTTCTAGATAATTAATATGAATACTAAGTAAATATCAGTAAAAAGGTACTGAATATATTTAATTGATCTAGCAGTGTTTTTCTCTTATTTGCTTTGCTTAAAACTCTGATCGCCAATTTGATTGCTTGGTTAGTTGTGCCAATAAACTAGATAAAAACTTAAAAAAAAAAATATGAGAACCGCCTTCGAAAACTAAAAAGTGATAAATAACTTTAGCACATGACTTTAGTTTCGGAAGACCTACCTATCCACCTTCCCACACCTTGTTACCTTCTCCAGAATGTACCAAACACTTTTCTGAAAACCGCATCAAAATCGGTTCAGCCAAAGGAAAGATAATCGTGGACAAACATACAGGTCGAACTGAGAACCTCCTTTTTTTTAAAGTCGGTTAAAAACTTATTCGGTAAATATGAAAAAGATCTCTATCTTTTATGGAAAAGATAGGTTTTGGGAAAAGAGTTCTTAAATCATTATGTTTCAAATGTTGTTTATGTTAATATCAATAAGAAATAGTTGTGTATACCTATACCCTGTTCACAATAAGATTAGACAAAAACACAAACCTTTTTTACAGTCCCTTCAACCGATTTTGAATTCTATTCCATAGGCTTAAGGATGACATTAGAGGCAAAAAAGTGGTTACAATAACAACTGTTTACTGCAGTTGCCATTTGTCATGCTACCAATGCAATAGAAGTCAAAATCGGTTGAACGGACTGTAAAAAAGGTTTGAGTAAATGTCTAATCTTATTGTGTACAGGGTATAAATACATCTAGAAGTAGATAATAATATATGGAGTTTCTTGCCCATTAAGGAGTTTCTTGCCCATTCTTCTCCATACGAAAAGACCATTTGGAATTGGCAACTAGATTCAAATTTTACATTATGACGTTCAAAAGTGCCTATTAAAGGCACTTTTGAACGACATAATCTAATTGAAATAAATTATTTGACTTTGACTTAGAATAAGAAAGCCCATATTATTTGTTTTTCACTTACATTTTTCTAACCAGTCTTCACGTTCTCCCCTGAGGATGGTATTCAGTCGGTAACTGTGAGATACAAACTCAGCCAGAGAGTGCAGGACAACCAAGCAGACACCTACACGCTGGAACCTGATGACATAAAACAGTTAGGTCAGTAAATAGCACAATTGTTGTTCCTGGGTGAAAATAGGCCAGATTCGCCGCCCCACATTCAGTAAATGCCCACTACTAACTATGGAACACACGAAGTGGACCGTTAGGTAAAATTCTCATATCTGTTCATAAAGAATCTAATCTCCAATATTATGTCTTTCAAGAATAATGATGAACAAATACTGTATACTGAAGGGGTTGAAAATTTTCATGTTTACCTGTAGAGATAATAGATAAACTGGAATGACTGCCTTTGCCTTCCCATTTAGGAAATGCTCAGGTGATATTTTAAAACAGACTCATTAGTTTTACAATATCTAATTGTAAAAGTTATCTTATCCGAACCATAATAAAAGTCATGACATTGCTTACAAAAATAAAACAAGCCACCTACATGACCAGTAGCACTTGATTGTGTTATGTAATACAAATTTATTCTGATAAAGAAAGGTTTTAAAAATAAGTATGGAATTATGTACTTACTTGTTTTACTGTGATAATTACAGTAGTAAAAATGATTCGTTATCAATCATTTTAGTATCAACAAGACAAGTAGTTGATATAAAAAATATTGAGAGATAGATATTCATATCAGTATCATTCTGACCATTTTTTCTAATAAATAACATAAAATATTAACTCCATAGGGGGTTGTTGTTTGCACATACTTGCTTACTCATTCTATAATCAATTTGATAACTTATAAATAAATATCAATAAAAAAATATCATAAAAATATACTTACTTGAAGCCATAAGCCAGAGCGACAAATGCAAATGCAGCAGAGGCGTGTCTGATACGGGCCATCCACTCGTCTTTCTTGATGCGTTGGAAGTACAACTCAGGGACAATGTGAATCCAGTATGCTGCTTGCACAATCCACCAAAGCTTGAGCAAGAAGCTCATTGGATGGTTGGGGTAGCCTGCACAAATAGACAGAAATGTCAAACTAAAATAATATGTGCCCTAAATACTTTCATGCTGAATCATTAATGTCAGAGAAAGTTTTTCTCTAAGTATGCTAATAAACAGAGTGGTACTGTTTATTAGCATACTTGGAGAAAAACTTTGTAGACAGTTTTTAAAAAAATACTTACTAGTGGACAATCCAAGTGGATTTAAAAACATGGACAGTCTTCAAATATTATTATTAATAATTAGGAATTAAGCACTATTACATTATACTCAGGGAATATTTCTGAGAAAATACAAGTTCTAGGTATTTCTTTTCAATCATTAATATATAATTTAATTAGTAAAATTCACAATGCATTTAATATAACACCGCAAGTATGACAATGCTACAATGTCATGTTATAATAATGAGGTAGTTCATTACTGTAATTGATAACATAATATCTCATTACATAAATATTCATTTCACAAGAGAAATCATCTGATAATGAACATTGCTTGATAAAATTCCAGTGGTTAATTAATTCAAATACCTATATTTTATAGTAAAGTTCAAACAATTTTTTTCCATTACAACTGAATAATAATAACATTAATAACATAAGCAGCTATGGTCTCATTTAAAAACTACTCTAAATAATGATGCTTTTATTAAAATTTCTATAACATGAATGTGTTATTTGAGCAATTATGAGTAAACAATAAATTATTTAATAGTATTAAAAAACAATCATTTACCATCCCACAACTGCGAAATATTGAAGACAAATCCTTCACGGAGAATGGCATCCCCACCCCACACAAGAGTCACAAGGTGGAATACAACCAGCTGACCTGACTCATTCAGGGCACTCAGTCTTGATTTGGACAGATGAAACTTCTTTGATATTCTCTACAAATGAAAAATACCTTAATGTAATAATATAAACCATGTTTAGTCAAATAGGTTACAATAGCATGATTTTAAGATATTTGGTGACTGAAACATATGTTTGAATTGTGTCATACTTACATCCAAGAAATACTCCTGGAGGATGGCATGCATTACAATGCACACCAACGAGTAAAAGAATACGGCACATGCGTCTTTCCATCCTGCTTCATAGAAGAATGGTTCTCCTTTCGGCGCTTCTCTGGTGGGTTCAACTCCACTGACATTGTGATGTAGGCTGATGAATAAACTCGCTATGGGACTCGTCGACTGCAAGAATAATACAACAGCTGTTTCACAAATAGTGTGTAACACGAATATTATTCTATAGAAAACATAAGTATTTACCGAGGTGCCTAGAGCTTACGTGGCAGACTTGTCACTCACCTGTACCATCAGCCCGACCAAAAACACCATCACCACACACGAAACAATATCCGCATGATTCTGAATCACAAATTCATGACTAAAAATAGGTGGGTTTTTGTTAGATTTTCTTCCAATCGCAGGTTTAACACCCATTTTTTCCCGGCGATAACCTGTCTGAAAATGTACTACATGTTATAACAAATTAAAATGTAACATGCCATTCATAAATTTAAAAATAATAACATAGTTGATTGGGGATAAAAAACGTTAAAAATATCGTACCTCTAGGCAGACGGAGTGAATTAAACCAGAGTAATAATATTTCTGACAGGAATCCAATCGACGTGACACTTTCACTTGCTACGCGGTGAAACGTCAACGTCGTTTGTTGATTACGGAAATACGACAGTTGTTGTGTTGGCACTTGGGAGCATCAATTACTGGTCTATCAAGATTTATTTAGTTATATTCAATTAAATATGACACTAAATAACTATAAATATATCTAAGTTAAATAAAAACCTTTAATTAAGTAATAAAACACGGCTTGTTTTTAACTTGTCAATATTTTGTAGTTTATTAGTTTCTTGTACCGGAAAAGCACAACCATAAAGTAGCCTATTTCCATAGTGTTTTCGAATTTTTTGTTCTATTATTCTCGATATCCTAAGTGATGAGCGTCCTGGTGGGAACATGGTCAATTTGCCAAACTTCACACAGCCTACTTCAAAATACGATGTAACTTTAGATTGTTAAACCAATTGTTGCATTTTCATATTTTAAAACCTTTTAAAAAACGATTTGGATTGGGTTTTGAAACGTGACGACCCGCGAAAGAAGTATATTAGGGAGAGAAGAGAAAGTGAGTATATTAGGGGATTCTAGAGGGTTTTCTGATATCCCTGCAACAGCTTTTTTTTGCCGGGAACGCAATAGAAAAAAGAGAGAATCCTAATTTTTAGGATAAAAACGTACATTACATTTTAGACCAAAAATATGTGTTATACATATTTATTTAATGATCCGAATTACGTGAAACTAAACGCAGTGCCGCCATTTTGTCACCTTGACAATAATACACTACGACTACAGCTGTCACTGTTAAGCCTGCTCTACACTACTCGCGAAGTAGGTCGAAGTTGAGCGAATACAATAGTGTAGAAGGGCACTTCGCTTCGCTTCGTGCAACCTCGGCTCGCATCGGGCGACTTCCAGTCGTTGTCGGTTTTTGCGCCCGAGTCAAAGGACTCGAAGTATCCCGAAGTTGCGAACACGAAGCGTCTTACTACACTACTCGGCTCACTTCAGTTTGCATCGAGACGTCAACAGCGCATGTTGTATTCATCGTTCCGTAATTTACAGAACACTGATACGATGAGTGATATACAGTGGACACAAGAACAAATTTTCTTGTTCCTAGAAACACTGCAATCAGAGCCAGTTATTTGGGACCCAAATGAGAGGGGTCATAAAGACAAAAACGATGCTTGGTTTTTAAATATATTTTTTTTAAATTTTAAAATATAAAATATTAATTTAATTTAATTAATTTAATTTTTTAATTAATTTAAAATATTATATTTAAAAAAAAAATTAAGTCAACGGCAGCTGCCACTTGAACGTTATCCATGATGCCTATCGTGCGGGCGCCGGGCGACTGAGCTCCTCGCGAAGTTGCACGAGTGTGTAGTCACATACTTCGGACTTCGATCAACTTTGGTGAATACTTCGTCGAGGCAACTTCGCGAGTAGTGTAGAGCCGGCTTTAAGAAGTGTCATTCCGAATTTCCGATTAATTCCGATTTCCGTAATTTCCGTTTCCTTGCTTGTAGTTGTTCCCAACTGTGGTGAATGTGTCAGTCAGTGTACTCAGTGTTGTTTTTTTTTCGTGGCTTTTCTTCTGACGACTCTGGCTTGCTCACTGAATTCCGACTATATTTCTTACGAATTACTAAGTTATTAAGCTTAAATCAAGGACGGCGAGAACAAGTGGAACCTTGTTTGAGAACAATCAAAATAGACGTACGGGTTATTTGGGAAAAGAAAGCACAACTGAGGTAAATATATTAGATATACTCCTTGCCCTAACTCTTTAGTACCTATGTTATGATTATTTTTTCATGCAGACAGGACTTAGAACCGACACAGAGCACCCCGACCCCACAGCCCACATAGTCTTGTGCTCCCTACACCTAGAGTGTTTTTTATAAAGGCGGGAGCCAGAAGGTCAAGGGAACTCCTGAGTGAAGAGTGGAGCAAGCCACACAAAGCCGAGCAGAGCGAAGCGAAGGTGGAGCGCGGCGTCGGGCGTAGCGACATTCAGGGGTGACCAAAGAGTTTCTGGCGGGAACACACCCGGAGTCCGACTCAGTCCACCTTGACTGGATTAGGTTAGATACAAAATGTCCGATTGATATTTAGTAATTCTTTATTTTCTGTTTCAGGTATATTGAAGGTCACTGGGTGTTGGGCATGATAGAAGATGGATCTGAAGATTTGAGATGTGCCCTGAAAATATTTGTAGCGCTGATGTTTTAATTCAAAAACATGTTGAAGTGGGCACCACCATACATACTGATTACTGGAGGGCATACGATTGTCTCTCAGAGCACGGGTACACCCATAAAAAAAGTGAATCATTCAGATCCAGACAACCCTTTTGTGGCTGAAGATGGGACTCATACTCAAAGGATTGAGTCCCAGTGGAGAGCAGTAAAAAGATTTTTTAGAAAAGAAAATTATAATAACCCAAAAGATTTTGCCGATTTTATTATTGACTATTTGTGGCGGAGGAATGTTCACAAACAAAAAAGATCCGTTTTTAGATTTAATGGAGGGTGTAAGTTTGTATATAAAATAAATTAAAATTTTAAATTAGTTGTTTTTTATTTTTCTCACTTAAACGTCATAAACCAAAAAAATTCATACAAACAATAAATATCTGCCGTTGTCCTCCCCCTTCCCTCTGAACTCCCCAGAACCTCTACAATCTACATTTGCTATGACAAATTTCATATAAAAAAAAAATACGTTATCGGCGGGGGGAATGGGTCCCCCTTCCCCCACCCCGCTCCACAGAACCCTATCTTCTATAAATTATGCGCAACCACCCATTAAACAGTTTAAGTACTTACAAAATGGGTCTTGTACTCAGATTATATTGTTGTAGAGCAGTTTTTTATAAGGACGTCATAAAAAAAAAAACGCCCGCCGCTCGCTCTACTCGGCCTTCAGAACTATGACCCGCATCCGTAACGTCAACGAAATGTGATCGTCCCGCCAGTCCTCTACATGCTCGGTCTGCGAAGTCCGGGTCTGAAGTGGCATCGAAGCGTGCTGATGATGGTTTTGTGACGGTGCAAAGGAAGAAGTGCCATCTGAGAACCTCCAACCACCCGCTTCCACCTTCACTACACGACTACGGCGGAAGACATCGTGGAATACGTGCGTCGAAGGACCAACTACACGCCGACAGTGCAGCTGTTGGAATCGCACCGCAACGTCAACTTCAGGGCGTTCGTGATGCGGATGGCATATTATTATTATAAAGCATTAAAAACAATAAAAACTACGACAAAAAATTTATTACAAATTTTCAAATACGTTTTCAACAATATCTTCATACGTTTATTTTCTTATTAAGGGGGTACCGAAGGAACGATACGTAATTGCTAAATAATTGCGTTCGTTTGATTCCTTGTTACATCGTTATTACTTATCCTTTTGTCATGCAATTCATATATAAGATATTAGAGGATTCACTCTATACTTCACAGGCGTTAGAAACACGATCACTTGAAGTTTTCTCGATAGAAAAAAAATCCAAAGTAATCTCTTAAAAACAAAATAAACCCTTACTACGTCGTAAATACTTCACGAAAGGTCATCTGTTTTTAAATAATAACAAAACTACATGTTCTCTATCGCATAATTGTTTTACTTTTTCAAAATGTGTATTTGTTTTAATAATACGAAGGAAATACCTAAATTAACTCGTGTTCTACCCATTCTAACTAGAGCCGCCACGCTTCCCTCCTGTCCGCTTTAGTCTTGCTTCGGCCATCAGACGGGGAGCTTGTGTCGCTTACGCTTACGCACGGTTTTAAAAATATAACGAAGAATTTTATGTTAATTCAATTTATTTTAAATGGAGAACAAAGTAAACAAAGAAATGAATTGGTTGGCGAAAACAGAATTCTATTCGCTTACAATGAAAAAATAATTTAAGTAAAACTCGTATCTGATTGCGTTACAGGGTGGTACGTTATTTTTTTAATGGGATGTATTATAAACAATTTAAAAATAATAATAATAATATGTAGGGTCATTTCACACATGGCCATCTGACCCCAAACCTGAGAGAGACCCTGTAGTATGGGTGTCAGACAGCTGATATAAATACACAAAATTTTTTTCAAAAGCATGCTTATATAGATAAACAACACCCAAACACAAGGAAAACACAAATGACCATCACACAAATATTTACCCTGGGCGGGAATCGAACCCGCAACACGCTGCGCCGCAGTCAATCGCTCAGCCAAAATCATCGATTCATCGATCACTAGCCAAAATGTATCTTTCTAGAGCAAGACGTCTACAGGCTGAGAATTTTGAACTCAAAGAGAATACTCCTGTTGTTTCGTACCTAAGTACTCGGTTAGGTACTGAGGTCAGCACTGAGCACATCAAGCCACAACAATCTGTCAAACTTTAATAGATTTTGAACTTGATTACAAAAGAATAAGGTTCATATTCATATCATATTATATTAGGAAAATTTGTCAATTAGGTACGGCTTGATGGGCTGGTGTCTGTACCTACGTACTAACAATATAACTAAGTACTATTTACGATATTTCAACAATACACCACGGGTGGGCAAATTCGCTAAATTGAATCGTTCTCTGTATCTTTTTTCTAATTATAGGGTAAATGTACCAGTTGTTGGCATTTCACTGTCGGCTAGTATAGAAAGAGAAACAGAGCATTTTGAAGACAATAATAATAGGTTCACCCTTGTTTGGTCGAACAATGTTTCGTCGAAAATCACTTCGGCGAATTTTAGTTGCAATAAAGTCATTTCGTAGAATTATTCATTTGACCGAATAATTCATTAGTAAATTTTTATTTAGCATAATTATTTATTTGAACTAATTTCATTTGAACAAATTTCATTTCACCGAATTTTCAAATGCACTAATTTTATTTAAACTAATGTTTCACTAGACTAATAATGATTTAGTCGAAAGATCGTATCGAATATTTAGTTCATTAATAATTACTATTAGCCTAATCATATTTTCGCAATAACATTATTTACGTATAACAGTTTACGCATAATTTTTCTAATCATAATAATGATTAAGGTTAACATTCTAAAGCATAAATGATTTACGCATAATGATATTAAAACTCATTTTTACCATGCATGCAGTAACCACGCAAACATGTAAACAAGCATACACCATGCATGCAGCAAGAAAGCATGCAGAATGTAAGCAAGCATGCAGCAAGCATGCGGCAAGCATGCAGCATGCAAGCAAGCAGGCAGCATGCAAGCAAACATGCAGCAGGCATGGTTTCTGTCACGGCTCCGGCGCTGCGGGGCTCCGGCGGTCCCACGCGAGCTTATCGTCGCAGATGTGTTTTACGCTCACCACCGAAGCTTCGGCTTGCTGGCCGGCTGCGCCGGCCAGCCTCAGCCACGGTGGCGAGCGTTAAAACCACCTGCTCCTCAGCCCGCGGGCCGCCTTGCCCCTCCGCGCCTACGCGGGCTTAGATTACACTCTAGGTGTAGGGCAGACAAGACTACGTGGAGTCGGGTTTGCAACGATTCGTTTCTGTCACTAACTTTTGTACCACATCTTATTGTTTTTTGAAGACATTGATTTAGCGTGGCACAATAGATTTGCACATTATGCCTAGTAACATTATGTGAATTTAATTTATGCCAAAACAAATGTCTAAATATAATTTGCTACGCAATTGAGGACATCTGGCGCTAGGCGGCCGCTGACGCGGCACGCTCGCTGCGCTCGCTCGCCTTCGCGCGTTGTGTCGTCACCACCTAACCTAATCTACCCGTTTCGATTTATAGTTATATATTTTTTTCTGCATTACTTTACACCAATTGAATATTCGATAAAATACATGTTATACCATCTGAACATTACATGAAATGAACATTATACCTTTTGATCATTAGCACAAATGTTGTTATAGCAAATAAATATTCGACGAACTGAAAATTCTGTCAAACGATATTATACTAAGTGATGATTTTCTTAAACGTTGTTCGATTTAGTAATATTGTATCAAACATTGTTCGACCAAACAAGGGTGAACCATAATAATACTGTGACTTTGTAAGTGGTGTGCGTTTCGAACGCGCGGCCACGGCGATATTTCGAAAAAAAAACTATTCCAAGATTATGTAAAATTTTGTAAAAGCTAATTCCCAAAACCATAAATTTGTCAAAGTTATGGTTAAAAAGTTATAAGGGTTTGATCGTGGCCGCGCCATTGAAACGCGGAGAACCGCGCGGCCACGCAGATCTTTAAAACTAAGCGTAGCAGAGACCTGAAATTCAGGTAAATAACAGATTGAATTTGTAAAAAAAAATTTAAAATACAGAAAAAAATCCTAGGTTTAGGAGCTGCAAGACAAAAACCCCATGTTGGTGTTGTTTACAGAAAAAGATCTCGCTAACCCTTACTTTTTTCGATAGATAATCATAACTTAGTTCCATTTTCGACAAATTCAAATCTAGGTTTTACAAAAAACTTCAGACCTCTGCGAGGCTTTTTCAGCGAGATATCGGCGATAACGTGTTTTTTCACCGTTTCAATGGCGCGGCCATGGGGTTTTTTAGTCTTACAGGTCCGAAAATATAAACCTAGGATATTTTGATGTATTTTTTCAAATTTCGACAAATTCAAATCTAGATTTTACAATGAATTTCAGACGTCTGCGATGCATTTTCAGCGTGATATCGGCGATAACGTGTTATTCACCGTTTCAATGGCGCGGCCATGGGGGTTTTGTCTTGCAGCTCCTAAAGTATAAAACCTAAGATTTTTTTCTGTATTTTTACATTTTTTTTACAAATTCTATCTGTTATTTACCTGAATTTCAGGTCTCTGCTACGCTTAGTTTTAAAGATCTCCGTGGCCGCGCGGTTCTCTGCGTTTCAATGGCGCGGCCACGTTCAAACCCTTATAACTTTGTAACCATAACTTTGACAAATTTATGGTTTTGGGAATCAGCTTCCACAAAATTGTACATAATCTTGGAATAGTTCTTTTTTCGAAATATCGCCGTGGCCGCACGGTCGAAACGCACACCGTAAGTGTACCTAATGATATATTTTTCGACGACACGGTTGGCGCAGTGGTTGAGCGATCGACCGCTGCACTGGTGGATACTATTCCCGCACTGAACAAATATTTGTATGGCCTACAGATAGTTGTTCCGGGTCTGGCTGTTTGTGTATGTGAGTTTATATGTTTGTAAACGACACAGGAGTAATTCCTAAAGTGGAGAAACGTTTTTTTTAAATAAAATAAATATTTAAATACCTACTTTTGCGATTTTGTTTAAACTATGCAGAAAATCCGTTACCTACTTGTGAAAAGTAATCCCTTTATACTTATTTAGAAAACGTGAATTTTTTTGCAGCGTTTTATGACTGGCACGCGACGGCATAATTTCGCAATTTTCATTTTACCAAAACTACGTCATGCGCTCTCAATCACTCGCGGCGCGGCCGACTACCGAGCCACAGAAAAGATTACTGTGACCGAGCGGCCGTCTTCATAATAATATCACCAAATCGTCTTCATATTACTTGCCGCACTTTTATGAGCGCTATGTTCCGTCTATACTTTTAATTGGTCTGAGCCTACATACCCTACCTACACTAATTGCGCCAATCCTCCAAAAATTAAGAAACTAATACGTCATCTGTGTATAATTTTTGGTGAAGAAATTAAATTAATTTTTAGTTATATTAGATAAATTAGTTTTGGTGAAGAAATTAAATTAAAATTTGAATTAATTACGTCATCTATGTAATTTTTTTTAAGTTCTGGTTTGACATTTAAAAAGTATTGAAATTACATTATAGAATAAATATTTTTGAATTTGAAAATAAAGGGTCGACTACTGAGATGTTTACCCTATTTACTTAGCTGTTCTATTATTTTACATTATTGAGTTCACTTTTTAGAGTTTCTATTGTACGTAGAATATACCTATAGGTACTATCATAAAATGTAACTAGGTAAGTATTATTCGATTACTATATGGGTACTTAACTAGAAAGTACCTAGGATAGGTGCCTACTTACTTACCCAGTAAATTATTAAAATAATAAGTAGTAAGATAAATAGTAATTATTAAACTAGTATTTAAATGTTTAAATATTTTTTTAATAAAAGTAGATATTTGAAATCGTTATTGGTGTTATGCCGGCACTTTACATGACGTATTTGTGCAAATATTCGCCTTATTTGGATAATACAAAATGTACCCTATGTGCATTGAAATATAGTCGATTTTGTATTATCCAAATAAGGCGAATATTTGCCCAAAACCGCCATGTGAAGTGCCAGCATTATAATTCGTAAATACTGTAGCACCCTCGCTAGTCGATCGACGCACGGAGTGTCGCGTGCGGCGGCGCGCGGCGCGCGATTGTGTGCCTTGCGCACACATACACGGAGCGCATAGAATACCTAAAATCGATTAGCGCCAGAAGCTCGGTGCGCCCTTAATTGATTAAATGAACAGAAATATAAATGTCCATCCAATGTTGTCGAACATATTGTTCGAATTATCTAACAATATTTCCTTATTGTCTAATATATACTTAAAACAATCTCGAATACAAAATACTTGATGGCCAATCAAAAATAATGTATATTTCAAAAATATAATTCTTAAAATAAAATCTCATTTACATCGCCTCCAAATAAATTATAAAAACGATCCTAACAAAATAAATTAACACAATTATTAGCAAAACATTAACAGTCAGTCCACAGCCACTCAGTGTTTTTGTACGCTGTATTTAAAGATTCTTTTTTTGAAGATATAGTTAAGTTATAGCACAATATGGTATAAACTACGTCTACATTGGCCTGTGGTTACTGAATTACTGATAAATAAAGCAATTAATCACAAAATGACGACGGTGGAAATAGAAAACCTCAGTTAACACAGTATCCTAGGGGGGCTAACAATCAAATGAGTGTCATGAAAATTATTGCTACCCTACAATCTAAAATGGTAGAATAATAAAGATTTCGTCTTTTACATAGAGTCTATAATAATTGTTCCTAATACTTTTGAAATCAACTATATTATAATTTAAAATAATTTCGAGCACAAATTATGTGCCATTCGCTAAATAAAACACTTGACTTCTAGAGATTACAATAACAATGACATCTATTAAATTTTATGAAAATAAGCACCTCTGTAACAATAGTTTCAATTAAAAAAAAACGAACTATAAGCTTCATAATATTCAAAAATAAAAAAAAATATATATAAAGTCCGAATGGACGGATATAAGTAGATGAAATATCTCAAACAATAATAGTAGATGGAGAATTGGATTTAACTCTCAAATTATATACTACACTAATGCAATAAATAACACTATTGTCGACTTTTGATAGACGCATGCTACATATTAATTAGCATTTTATATAACGTTTTCAGAATCAATTTCGCCCTGTTCCACGGTCATGTACATGCCCTCTTCTTCGTAAGTCGACTCGTGCTTGGCCAGGATGCGGAGCAATGGACGCAGCTTCATCCACCATTGCTGCTTTGGTATTCTCTGACTAAAATAATAAAAAATATATATATTCCAGTCTGGACATAGGTTTTTCTAAAGAATCGTCACAATGACCGATCCTGTGTAAATATTTGTCTTGGTTTAATAATACTTACGCAAAGTTGGTCTGCGCCTTCAAGTCTTCAAGTGGCGAAAACTTGTATTGCCTTTTGACGATGCCAAGAAGACAGGCGGAGTCGGGCGTGTTGGCAGGCCCCTTCTGAATGGTCTCCACCAACCAGTGCAGGCATTTGGCCGCCATCTTGGTACCCATGTTGCGGTCGAAAGGAGTGGGGGAGCCGCCTTGTTGCATGTGACCTGTTCAATTATGACACATTAGTCGGTAGCCCCTTTTCCTTAAAATTAATTTGTTTTTTTTTTGTGTACGGTCAGCAACAAAAGTAGATTAACACTGTTACATTTTCATATCCTCTAAAAAGACACAAAACCAAATACGATCTAAGTAATACTTTACAGTATTTCAGGTCATCGTCAAGAGTTTATTTTATCTTTATTTTTTTGTCCGCATTTCCTTTACTTGTGCCCAAGAACTATGATTTAAAAATCTGAAGTGTTCATCGGCTTTCGTTGCTGACCGTACAACTAGCTTTTTCCCGCGACTTTGTCCGCTTGAATTTTCCTACCGTTCCTAATTTTTGGACAACGTAGTTTCTAAACGTGAAATAATTTATGACATCGGATGAGAAGTTTTGGTGATTTCCTACATCCAAACTTACAATCTTTACCTCTTTATGTTATTAGTATAGACAAAGAGTATATTATCTATGTTTACATACCAAGCACATTCATCCTAGCAGTGAACAATCCCTTGCCCTCTTCAGAGTACAGGCGGTAAATGAAGTCGGTGTTATAGTTATCATTAGCCTTTTCGTTACGTAAGATGAGCCCACGCTGGATACCGCCGGTCATCTTAGACGCCATGTGATATACATCTTGCTGTAAGTCCTTGATAGAGAACTTCTCTTCGTAGATGTACGCTGCGTCGGCACCGCCAGCTAAGCCTGGAAGGACGAAATATTTTGTTTTATAATTTGGTTTTAATTTTAAGGTAATCAAGGTCAGCGGGCGCATCGAGTCTTATAGCGTCGTTTCTATCGGTCATACAAATTTGACGATCTCCTTCTTCTTAATGTTTAATATCAATGCGCCCGCCCGGGAGCAGTAGCAGTTTATTTTTAAGATTAGATACTGGCGATATTTACAGTGCAGAATAAACACGTTATCTTTTTTTAGAGTTCCGTACCTCAAAAAGTAAAACAAAACCTTATAGGATCACTTCGTTGTACGTCTATCAAGACCTTTTTTGTCAGGAACGGGTGGAGCTATCAAGCTGAAATTAATATCAAATGCTAAGATCTGTAATCCCTTGGAACGGTGAATTCAAACTTCTAAGTCAACGCAATGAAAAGATACGGTCGTTTATGCCGCATATTATGACACTCGCAAGGAAATCAAAACCTAGGACCTAGAATCATGAAATTTGGCAAGAAGGAATGTCATGAAGCACACATAAAGAAAAAGAAACTTAAAACCGTAGTAGTTGCATCACAACTTTTATTTTAAAGATCTTCGATGCTGGTGTACGATATATTTACATAACTACAAGTTTGCACGAATCCCTCAGTGCGCGAGTCCGGCTCATACTTCACTGGTTTTTTTTTTATTTCTTTTAATGTGCAATTTATTTGGTAAATGGTGCTGGATTTCTGCCAAAAAGCATTTCTTTTTTGTGTTTATCTTGGCAATGTAACACATTTTTGTATTACCAATAAATATATGTTGCAGTGGTTATTTCTTTACCTGCTAAAGTAGATAAGTAGCCACAGTAGCCTCCCATAGTTTCAATTACGAAGACACGGCGTTTGGTTCCCTGAGAATAAAAAGAAAATAAAACTTTTATAAGTGTGTTTTTAGGATACGCATAGTTTGGGGGTCTATCTACACACCCACATATAATAACAAGACTATAATAGTATGCAGTCACAAGGTTATAAATGCCCTAACAGCTGAACGCAGAAAGATTTAGTGGCTGCCATCAACAACGCGGTCAAAGTGGCCAAAATCTGGGCCGCAACAATTTAATATAGGTTGTAGTTAGTTTGTTTGAAACGCTATGAAGAAGGGTTAAAAATATAACACCGACAAAGAAGGGTTAAAAATATAACACCGACAAAGAAGGGTTAAAAATATAACACCGACATACCTGAGCCGACTGTCGAATACGGTCGCAGATCTCAGTGATCTCATTAAGCGCGGTGTCGGATCCCAGCGAGAAGTCGGTTCCGGGCACGTTGTTGCTGATGGTCGACGGAATCACCACCAGTGGGATGCAGAACTCTGGGAACTGGGCGCGACCCTCGTAGATCTCCAGGCCGGCTTGGTAAGCCTGAGGAAGTATGGGAAAAGTTTTAGAAGCTTATCGAGCATACCGGTTTCAATAGTAGTTCATGGAGTTTCGACGCTTGCGTTATGGCTTAGGTTCTAGCGCTACACCCATGCAACGCACTAATATGGATAGCTATTTTATTAACAACTAACTTTTGGGCATTACGCACCATCCCTTTGCCAACTGGGTTCAATTTCCAGCAGTTTGATCTTGACCAACCAAGTCGATTGAAGTTTTAAAGTTTATACATTTATGAATGTTCACTAAGAAAAACCATTTCAGGCTAAGCACTCACGATGCTGTTTTCGCCCGCGCCCGCAGCGGGAGCCGCAATCAACCACGCACACCGCAGGCGGACGCGGGTGAAAACCGTATCGTGAGTTCTTAGCCTTAGTTTCCATATAAACCGTCACATTTAATTTAAAATAATGTGTTACTGGAGTTGGTTATATTTAAATATAATACCTACTTTTCTAATCTTATGTCAGTTTCCAGTTTGAAAGTACTTAAAGTATAATTATTTGATGGTACTATTTTAATTATGTTTTGTGAACACAATAAGGAATTCAATCAATGCTTATTTGAATAGGGTAGGTATAGTCACTGCATTTAACGAGCACACTGTAGTAATAACCTTACTTCAATGTACATAAAAGTCAATTGAAGCGCGCTCTAGACTTGCTATTGTTATAACACAATACCTCAAATCCACCAATAATGAGAAGGCCTTGAATATTGAACTGCTTGATGCGAGCCGCTATTTCCGCCTTCTTGTCGCCCGGCAAGGTACGTTTAGTGCCCAGGAAGGCCCCGCCTTGAGACACCCAACCGGCCACATCAGACCTAGAAAACGATAAAGGAGTTTTAATCGAGATTGGGTTAACACTTTCGAAGAAGGTGGTTAATAAAGATTTAGGTACCATCCTCGTCCTATGATCGAAATAAGTTGAAAGTGCGACCGATTGCTAACAATGTCTACAAAACTACGGACTTATTTTATTTATGAAATTTACTTGTTTAATCAAGATGCATATTTTAATATTATTTGTGTGTAATTTGAATGAGATGGATATTATGAATTTATTACTAACCCGGCGTCAATGACGTAAAAAAAATTAAACTTACTATGACACCGGGTCATCATGACCCGGGCTTTATCGAATATTTTTTCATGAAATTCAAGTAATTTCTTGAACTTTATTACGTATTTATCAAATAAGGGTTCTTTGCATATGATGTAAAATAAAAATAATACTAATATATTCTATAAATCAAACTTCTATTAGTTTTCCCAATAACACATGCAAAATCAACTTTGCAAATTTTTTTGCTTTTGGGAGAGTTTTCCAATTAATAATGGTAATAAATATTCTTATGTACTAAAATAGAGATTACACAAATTTCTTATCATAAAAATAATAGAGAAACAATGTTCTTGTTCCTCATTCAAAGACATGAAACTACTAGAATGATTGCAATACAGAATCACATGATATGGACATGCATGACAAGCTGGAAATGTTTTCTTATCCTTTTTAGAAGGACCTGACCTCTCCTGCTAGTTCTTGAAACCTTATTTTGAGGTTTTCGGTAGGTTCTCCCAAGAAATCTGCAGTTCTGCGATTTTCAAAGTCGACGTACGAATTAACGTTAGAGTCTTCTTTGTCGGACTATGACTCTTCTAACACTGATGAAATTCTGTCTGGGTTATTTATCAATGACATTTTTGACAAAAAATGAATGGCCAACTTAAAAAAGAAGAAAAAAGTAAGTCCCAAAAATACTACGCCAACGATGACGCTGGGTCACAGTGACCCGTTTTGAGTTTACGCACTTGAGTTGTACCTTGCTGCACATGCGGCGCTGCATTTGAGTTTACCAACGTTCAGGAAGTGAGAGGCCGTATCTCCAGCTACGCAAACTTTAAAACAGTATGACCGACGCAAAACAAAGATATGGCCATTTAAAATCGTCTCGGGTCAATATGACCCAACGTCATTGACGCCGTGTTAATACAGTCGGCACCTGTGAATATAAGTATGATAACAATGTAAGATGGCTCTTTTAATCAAAATTCTGTTGGAAAACACTCACCATTCCATATTAACGATATTTCCACTGATGAATCCCTCCATACCATCGTGTATGCCGAGCACAGTGTCTCCGCGGTAGATACCGTTACGGACGAACGAACGCACGGCGGCGTTCATACCGCATGCGGGCGCGCCTACATGCATCACTGCCAGGGTTAAACCTTCCTACAGATTACAAAGCCAGTAAAGTTAGACATTTCATTATTTACTAGCAAAGGAAGTGGACTCAGCTTATTCTTATTCAGTCCAAACATTTCAACATACATTCTACCCCACGCTACGATTACGCTTGACTAGAAGACTCGTATTCTCGGGTCTTTGACAGACATGGGCCTGTAGATAAAAAACCTTTAGAAAAATCAAATTGTATGGATTTGGCGTTGGCGTTAACGCTAACAGTAACGGGATTTTGTGTACAGGCCACGGTGGGCCCGCTTCAAAGTTGTTTTATTATTCTGAATTATTACAATTTCATTATTTATCTTAACTGCAATGAGCAACAAGCTCGCCTAATCTACAATTCTGTCTACCTCTTCGGGAAACAATAGCGTGCTATTATTGTAATGTCAGGTCTTTGCTGTTTCTTGTTGTGCCCAATTACAGTGGACCTATAACCTAATCAAAATTACGATTACAATGATTCAATGCCATACTTACAGAAGGTTTGCCAGATGCATCGAAAGCCTCCTTGGGTGGCTTCAAGCGGGTCAACATCTTGTAAGTTTCCAAGTTGCGTGCAAAACTGCGACCGCGTAGTTGCACTGCCAGTTCCCAGTTTTTGTCGGTCATAGCCTAAAATAATATTTCAAGTGACTGGTTTGACTCAGTAACAATGTCATTGCCAATTTCATTAATTTTCGCGATGTTCAGTAATCTAAACATCGCGTTTACACAACAATAAGCAGCAACAGCGGTGTAGCTGTATTGTGTTTAAATGTATGTTTGTTTTAAATGTGCGCGTGCAGCGAGTATTAGGTAGCACCAGAAAAAACAGTAAGTAGATAGTATGTCTAAGGGTCAATTCACACCAGAGTGGCGGCGGTGGCGAGTGGCTTGGCGATTAGTTGCGCGCCGTCACTTATATGCGGCGGTCATAGGCTCGCGGAGCCGCGCGTGGCCGCGTGCTGGCGCTTATGCAAAGCGATACTATGCCTTTAGGTCTAGAGATAAAGCTGAAAATGGTTTTTCAGCAAAATTGCCGGCTGCTGCGCTGCCATCCCGGTGTGAATTGACCCTAAGATAGGTATGACTATGTACTTGTAAAATAATTTACCTGAGCGACGGCCTTAGTGCGTCGCACACACTCCATGAGAGGCAGACGCACGGCTTGGTTTCCATCCAGCGTCACGACACATGGCTCCGTGTCGGGAGAAGCTTCCATCAGGGCCATTACTGCTTCAGCACCCATACGGCAACCCTAAAACAATATTGTCCTTAGCAGTCATTAAAGAATACTATTTCTAAATTCTACGCGCCGTCGCATACGTGCCCTTGCATTATGATGTATCAAGTACAAGGTTGGATGATCTGCTAGACATAATGTAATTAAAACATGACTAACGTCTTTAAATAAAGTAAAATGACTTACTTTAATACAGTAAAAATAACTAAACACTGCTTTCTAATTTCCACAATTACATAACATATTATGAAGGTACCTAATAAGCCACAATGCCGCAAAACGAGATAAAGGTCGCAAGTTACTCAGCCGTTGTATTATCGACGTGAATAAACCTTCTCCTATTACAGGTATACATGCTACAGTCAAAACTCTTAACCAGTCAAAACTACTTTTGACTGGCTTCAGTCAAAACCCTAAGATAAAACGCGTTTTCGTAATGCTTCGGCCGCATCTGCGTGTATCGTCCCGAAGTAATGTGTGCCGAAGCTTCGCCTTCGCACGTTTTAACCACAGAATACTTAATAGTACTAGTTTAACACTAAAAAATTATCGCGATAGAAGCAGTGGTCACATTAGCGGCTTCGATATTTTGCAATGAACTATCGTGCAATAATCCAAGATGGCCGAAACCATTTCCAAACGTTTAACTATGGACGACGGCTTTCTTTACTTCTACATGTGCCGGCTACAAAATGTTTTTATTTTGTGATTCATATTTTTTGGATCGCATAATAATATGATGGGCTCAGCTTCATAATCATGGAGGAATTCCAGTACCATTTCATCGCTCCACTCCATTTTTACACAGCCACACGTCTGAACTGATCGAAAACAACGGCCGAAATGAACAACACTAGTCTGACCAAGCAGCGCGATATGTTAGCGCGCTAAAACCCTTTGATGTACCGCCACCCGCGCGATAACACACGAATGTTCGCGACGATAGCCGATAATGGCCGGTCACATCTGCGTGTATCGTGTCATGGCGCGAAGCTTCGTGACGATACATGCAGATGCGGCCTAAGCATTACAAATACAAAAATACGGAACGCCCTAGTTATAAGAATAACTATAAAACAAAAGTTTTAAAAGGGTCACCAAAAACCTACCACCCAAAAAGGTTTCTAAGTATTAAAATAAAATATATATTATTTAAACCATTCAAAAGTACCAATATTGACTGACTTTTGTAGTCAAAAGTAGTTTCGACAGTTCAGAGTTGACTCTGACATACATATTGATTAGCTAGAATGTTTAGTCACCCAGTTTATGCAAGGTCTTACCAGGATCCTGTCGAAAGCCGAAGGTGATCCTCCTCGCTGTACGTGACCCAGCACGGTGATACGAGTGTCCTGCTGCAGGTTCTTCACCACCACATTCTTCACCAGCTCCGCCGTGATAGGCTTCCCTTCGCGGTCAATGGCGCCTTCCGCCACTATGATTATGTTCAGACGCTGGCCTGACTTCCTTTCCTATATAAGAAAAAAACCATTAGCATTGGCTCGTAAAAAAAAATCTCATACACGTGAATAGGTACTAAATTACAAAATGTAAGCAATTGAAAAAAGGTAAGCATGCATGATAACTATGATTAGTAAGTACAGAGGAATATTATGAGAGTGAATATGAAATCGGTATAGTATAGTGTAAGGGCGTTCTAAGTGTGCCATTCTTATATTATATCAACTACAAATAATTTATAAGCTTACGTAAATACCACATAGCCAAAGCGTTTTCATTAAAAATGTTAATCAGAATAAACTCTTTCTGCCACTGCAGATAATTTAAAATTAACATCTTAGTCAGTTGATAAATTTTAAGAGTACCTATACATAATAAATAAAGCTTGGAGAAGATTATACTTCTCAAATATACGCTATTGCAATGAATTAAATGAAAATAACCCATTCTTTTTTGTTTTTATATACCTAATATTAAGTAAAAAATTGCGAGACCTACTTATTATGCAAATGCTGTAATGAAAAATAATACTTAGTTACCATACAAGAGTTTAGTCAAATTAATTTGACCTCCAGTTGATCTTGTACCCACATTCAGTAAGTATTGTGAACATAGTTGCATCATAATTTCTCAGCCTTGTAATAGCGACGCGCAGATACCTTTTAGAATATTTTCATCTAATACATTCATAGTCATCATTCCACTATTACGCAAAAAAAAAAATTAAAAAGCTTTTTATGAGCATTGTGTGTTATAAAAATATACACTGCCTCTCAATTAAGCCTGCATACCTGAGCCAATCTTTTGCAAAGCTTTTCGACCCAATTATTGGGAACAGGGTCCTCAGGAATGAATACTTGATCTGCCTCGCTCGCCAGAGCGGCCACTAATGCCAGATAACTGCAACAACCAGTGCCCGAAATGGTTCATGCAAATGCTCCCAAGTTATATTTAATAGTGATGGATATATAATAAAAAACATTTTGAATTTCAAAGTCATTATCTTGCCAATGGATCTGCCAATTCAAATTGACGAATGATAAAACCTTAAAGTTCAAGTGATCGTGCTCCCATTTAAGATAACAATTAAGTCCTTGCCTCAGCTATTTTTGCACACATTTTTTGTTTCCAATTGTTAGGTGCTGGGTCTTCGCAAATAAAACTATAAGTAGCGTCCGTACAGAGTGTCGTGCAAACTGCAAGAAAACTAAAGGAATATTTGAATAATACGAAAAAAGTTAATGTAATGTTGTTGAGGACAATCTAATTGATGTGCGGAAAGGACATAAAGATGGAGCCAGAGCTTGCCTGTTCTAATTTATCACAAAGTTTATCTCTCCAGTCAGTAGCTGGTGGAGCTTCTGGGATAAACACAAAATCCGCTTCAGATGCCAAAGAAGTGACCACAGCAAGGTATCTAAATGAATAAAGAATCATAAGAATGTTACAACAAAGTGATACTGAATTGGCACACATCCATTATAACTGGTATAATGCTAGTTTAGATCATAATTTTATTTCTCTAAATACCGGGGAGGCCACACGGATTAAAATGGTAAATGGGGTATTACAGGAAGGTACACCAGACATTACTTTCGTTTCTTCAGATATAGCAGTTTATTTTAAATGGTTGGTTACAAAAGAGAATCTAGGTAGTGACCATATCTTTATCAAGTACCAAATTGAATATTCAGATGTTCCTTGCTTTACAAAACGTCGCAACTACAAGCTTGCTGATTGGCAGCTTTATCGTGATACGTGTCAACAAAGCTTCACAGATAGTTGTTTCTTGGTAAATGAAGTCAATGTTCAGGCGTTGTATGATTTTTTTATTGAGAACTTGAATAAAGCTGCTAGTTGCAGTACTCCATATTTGAAGATTAATATGAATCCTTCACAAGCGTTCACACCTAAACCTTATTGGAGTCCATCTACATCACATGCGGTAGCAAAACGTCGCTTAGCTCTAAAAAATTTTAGAAAAAACCCTACGCCGAGCAATTTCGATATTCTAAGTAAGAGCATAGCAGAGGCACAAAGATGTATTAGACAAGCCGTGTCAAGCAGTTGGAGGAGCTTCTGCGGAGAGATAGATGAGACTACTAATTCCGCGGAAATGTGGCGAAAGATGAGGTGGATAAAAGGTGTAAGGAAAAATAAGGCTCGTGCTCCAGATAATATAAAACAAGAACTATTACAGGCTTTAGCGCCTGATTTCGTTGAACCTCCTTCACCATTATTCAGGTCTCAAAACCCCCAACTAGAGAGTGTTTTTACTCCGCAGGAGTTGTACAACTGTTTAAAAAAGAAAGACACGGCTCCAGGTGAGGATGGTATCACTTATAGCATGATTTATCATCTACCTGCAGAAGGCAAATTATTACTTTTAAAAATTTATAACATAATATTTAATAATGCATCAATACCAGAACAATGGCGTCAGATAAAAGTAATACCAATTCCTAAGCTAAATAATAATAATAATGCTATACCCAAATTTAGGCCAATTTCATTAATCTCATGTGTCTGTAAAATTTTTCACACAATGCTGAACAAAAGACTTGAATGGTTTATTGAAAAAAACAAAGTACTGGGACAAACCACATCTGGTTTTCGTAGGTGTCAGTCAAGTGTGGATTGCATTGTGAGGTTAGTGCTTCAAATACAGGTAGGTTTTGCGAAGAATATACCAACACTTGCTTGTTTTCTAGACATAGATAGTGCATATAATAATGTTCTGGTGGATCAACTGGTTCTAAAGCTGGATGAGTTAAAAGTTGGAGCTAAAGTATGCAAATATTTGTATGGGTTTTTGAAAACAAGATGTCTTAAAATTAAAGAAGATGGAGAGGAAGATATTTTGCTAAGGTGGACTGGTAAAGGCCTAGCACAGGGAGACCCTATCTCTCCTCTCCTTTTTAATATATTAACATCAAATATATGTCAATCTGTGAGTAACACTTATACTTTGCAATATGCAGACGACTTTGTTTTTTATGCACAGCGTGAAATGGTTCAAAACAGTGTTATAGATATTCAGGGTGATGTTACATTGGCTACTACATTATTAGAACAAATAGGTTTGAGCATCTCGTTTTCAAAAACTCATTTATGTCTTTTTAGTCGAGGGCGACGGAAAGATCAAGTAAATGTGACTATTAATGGTAATATTATTCCAGTTGTAGACTGTGTCAGGTATTTGGGAGTCTGGATGGATAGGTCATTGAAATGGAATAGACATATAAACGAAACGTACGAGAAGTCAATGAAACTACTTAACATTTTAAAAATTTTAGCAGGGTCATCTTGGGGACTCCATCCAAAACACCTCCGAAGAGTTTACATTTCCCTTATTAGAAGTAGGTTGGATTACTCGAGCTTTATTTATGACAATGCAGCAAAAACAAACCTACTAAAATTAGATAGATTGCAGAACGCGGCATTGCGTGTAATGGGAGGGTTTATAAAAACTACTCCTATTCACGTAATGGAATGCGAGTTGTGCCTACCTCCGCTTTATTTGCGACGAAAATATTTGGCTACAAGATACTGTTTGAAATCTCAATCTTTGTTGAATAACGTAACAATAGATACGCTTAAAAACCTTTTAAACTCAAGTGCTACTTATTATAATAGAATTAAAAAACCTTTACTTGTGTGTGTGTTTAACGAGACCAAAACCGAAAAAATTAATTCTAGTAATCCGATAAGTATGTTTACTTTGGATACGTGGGTATCAAATATAAATGTGGATTTTATACAAACTAACGTGGAGAATATACTTGTGGCAAAACGTAAATATGATAACAGAATTTTGAGGTACAACACACTCCATATGTTGGGAAATAAATACAGTGATTGGTGTAAAATTTATACGGATGGATCACAAACGGGAGAGGGTCGCGGAGCCGCCTTCTATGATCCCAGTCACAATGTGAGCGAAAGTTTTAGGTGTGTAAATATATCTAGTCATTCAATTATGTTTGTAGAACTATTTGCGATCTCAGAGGCGCTGTCATATGTCATTAGTGCGGGACTTAAAAAGGTTGTAATTTTGTCTGATAGCAAAAGTGCCTTACAGCATATAGCTCGATGCTCCTCTGGACACAGAGGCGCATCGATAGCTTATGCAATATTAAATAAAGTTCTGGCCCTGGTCGCTGGGGGAGCGACTCTGGGATTGCAGTGGATTCCTTCACATGTTGGCCTCCATGGTAATGAGGAGGCAGATAAACTAGCTAGAGAAGCTATCTCAAGTGGTACAGAAGTTTATCTAAAACCAGAATACTCAGAAGTTTTAATCAAATACAAAAAATTAATTGCATCTCAGTGGAAGGAGTATTTTGACATAGTTTCTCTCGATAAAGGAATATGGTACAGGACAATACAAAGTGAGCCTCCTCACATACCATGGAGTGCCAATGTGAAGCTAAATCGTAAGCAAATTGTAATTGCTCATAGGTTGCGTTCCGGACACATGCCCTTTAATAATTTCAAATTTTTGATGAAGAAGGTTGACAGTCCCAACTGTGATTTGTGTGGTGTTGTTGAAGATATGTATCATTTTTTGATGGAGTGTGTCCGGAGTACATCTATGAGAGATAGTTTATTTGAAATGTTAGAAGTAAACCGGCTTGACGTGGGGCTGTTCCAGAGCATTTTAGCTGCGCAAACTTCGGCCGCAGCTAGAATGCTCTATCAGGCTACAGACAGGCTGGTCAATGAGAGTTAGTGGAGCAGTGAAAGAACTATGGGACTGGCATAGTCGTTCAACGACTCAAAGTCCCTAAATTAAATAAAGAAAAAAAAAAAAAAAAAAAAAAAAACTGGTATAACTGTAGAGACAATAAGCATGTACCTGTGATCCAATGATACATAAATATAGAAAGTTTATTTTGATTATAATGACACAAAATAAATTAAAACACATGGAAGAATCAGAAAAACATCTTACCCGCAATGCCTTCCCATGACCTCCATAATAAATGTTCTTTGATGGGAGTATGCTGTGCTTACAATAGCATCAATAGCTTCAATGATGCGATGCAAGGCAGAATCTGTACCTATGGTCATGTCTGTACCACAGAAGTCATTGTCAATGGAGCCCACCTACAAGAAAAGCATGATAATAAAGTATTTATTTTGCATGATTTCTCTGTCAGGTATTATTAATATAAATTAACTTGCAATACATGACTTGTAAATGCAAATTATAGTTTAAGGCATAATTAAAGTAAAATGTAAAAAATGTGTATTGGTTACCATGCCAGCAATGTGCAGGAACTTATATTTCTCTCTTTGGTCTTTAGTAATCTTGTTGTTTGCAAGCAATTCATCAAGCAGGCTTGACCATTCTTCACGGAATAGATTAGCACCAGTGAGGGAACCATCACCACCAATTACAACTAAATTGGTGATACCACGAGTTACCAAGTTGTAGGCAGCTTTAAGGCGACCCTCTCGCTGTCTGAATCAGATAATGGAATAGTTATAAGTACAATAAGTCAAAAATTAATTTAAATATTTGAAAATTAATGAATGCAAAATTTTGGATTAATGTTTATCAGAACATATTGTTTTCCATATTTACATAATAATATTATGAAATGCTTGTTTATTTGTAGTGTTTTTTTAATATATTAGGCTGCTACTATAATAGTATTATAGTAGTAGCCTTTTTTTATCTCACTGCAAGGCAAAGGCCTCTCCACATACAGAGAAGGCACGAGGATTGATCACCACACTTACTTAAGATGGAGTGTCATTTTCACATGAATATTAAATACAAGTTCAGATTACTGGAGATGCTTTTTCTTTACTGATGTCAATGATATCTTAGATAGCTGTACGCAAAATACATGTTAGGATGTAGAGTTGCGGACACCAGCCCTTCATACTACTACTACTATCTTAGCTAGACTTAGAAAGATATTGGTCAGTGGGTCGTCTTAAGATATTTTATAGGTATCAATTACGAAATAGTAAATAAATAAAACCTACACGAAATCCATGCAACGAGCTGATCCAATAATAGTGCCACCTTTATGAATGATCGAGCTGACAGAAGACCAGTTTGCTTCTTCTATATTATCACCTCCGTCGACCATGCCTTGATATCCTTCACGGATGAAGTATACCTTGCAGCCCAGGTAAATGCCCATTCGCACCACGGAGCGTACGGCGGCATTCATACCCTGAGAGTCGCCTCCACTGGTGAACACTGCCAAGCCTTTTCCCTTGTGGGAACCGCGCCCGATAAACCTTTGAGTACTTTCCATCGTTTGTACTTTTATAATATCCTAACACCTACAAATAATAATAATGCCATTTAAACTGATATTACATAACAATAAACACATATTTTATCACTATTTATATCTTATCACTGCACTAATTAAGCAATGTTTTTACCGGTACAATTATTAATATCTACGTACCGAAAAATATTAATAAAACTACTGAATTTAAAATCTTGAACTTCACCAAGGTGACCTTTGGTGAATGACATGACAAGTGTCATCCGTGTCATTGTGTTTAGATTTGGAAAAGCTTCTTGGTTTGGAACCACCAAGAAGCGTGTATGCTACGTAAGAAAAACTTGCTTTTTATCGCAAGACTAATTAAATCATACGAATTATTAATTATACAATAAGCAAAAAAAGTGAAAAAAGCCTATTATCTATTTTTATTGAATTCCATGCAAAAGTGGAAGGGATCCATATACTACTTCCATGCAAAAGTCAGTAACTATTGATTAACACCAAGTTAGCGATTAGCAGTATTTATCCATCAAAGACAAACTATTTTGAGCTACTATCTAATATGCCAGATTTCGCCACGTTTTAGTAGGTATTTCTATAAACCACCAGAATTAATGCAAAAGTTATATTTAAGTTATAAATGCTGCGTTTTAAAATATTAAAGATTTATACCCTAGTAAAAGGCGAATATTTGAAGTGCCAGCATTACATTTTATAAATCGTCTTAATTCAATAAACGTAGGCGTTTAATGAATGAATGACGATTTTGTGAAGTGCATTAGGTCAGTCTGTCATGCTGCCACTTCACATGGTGTATTTGTGCAAATATTTGCCTTATTTGGATAATACAAAATCGACTAAACTAGCACTTTGCCCGCGACTACGCCCGCGGTCTCCTTCCGCGTGAATTTTCTCAAGGATCCCGAATTTTTTGATAATCTAATATAGCCTATAGCACTCAGGGACAACGTAGCTTCCAAATGTGAAAGAATTTTTAAAATCTGATGAGCAGTTTCGGAGATTATCCCCTACATACAAACTTACAAACAAATTTTACCTCTTTATAATATTATAGTGTAGATGATGTAGGGTACATTTTGTATTATTCAAATAAGGCGAATATTTGCACAAAAACGTCTTGTGAAGTAGGTACCGGCTTATACACTACAATCACCACAAGCGATGAACTGGCGGTCCCTAGACGTAGGTCTAGGGACCTAGGGACCGCCGAATAACACCGAATAACATTATTTTATTGTAATAATAATAAGATTGAAAGGTGCATTGCATCTAAACGATCAATTATATTGCACAATAATAAGAACTGCGCAATGTTATCGTGTTCAGTCGTGGAATAGTATTAATCCAGTTAGTTCTCAAGAATGGGGCCCACAACCGATACGTGAAAGCTGATCTCACATGGCGCCACCACTGTAAGAACCCTTGTCATTGAGTGAGACGAATTCGGATTTCTTATTTGCGTTGATTTTTGATTTCTTGACAATTATCTGCTTAAAAACATGTACGGAATATGTATTACACTTGGAAAATATATGAGATTTAAAAAGAAGAGGCGCCTCTTTACGTGGGAGGAAAGCAAACCTAGTTGAAAGTATTGTTGTATTTTAACCTTAAACTTTTAAAATTGTATGGACTTAAAACTTGTTTCATGGTATATTTAATGCTTAATGATAATCTAGTCTATGATAACAATTGTATCATTCTCATAGTTGGTACCTACCTTACTAACTTAGATACTCTTTCTGTCGTGTTAAAAAGTTTGAGGTTATAAGTAAGATAAGATAAGATAATTTATTTTGCAAATATGGGTACAGGTACATGATGTCAGATACAATTATACAATTCAGCCACATTTTGAATGATTTTAAATATTAAAAGTTTTATGTTACAGATTAGAGTCTTATGACCAAAACTTCAATTTTACTGAGTATTTGCCGATCGTCTCATAATCACTTTCCTTGAAATGTTTATGACACACTCTCGCCCCGCTTTTAGTCTCAAACTTTATTCGCCTTATTGCTTTGAGCCACAAATTTCTGATCTCGAGGAAACTGGTGGGTGTGGCCTCCAGTTTCGTTCCAGTTTCGTTTCGTCCAGTTCAGTTTCGTTTCGTTCTAGATGTTGTATACATACAACATCTAGGTATTTCCTCAATAATGGTGTCTAATTATGAAATCAATAACAAATTTCACACAAAACTGCTTTGCTATTGGTCTTTGCGCTACTAGCGCCACTTTGACAGTTGTCGACCCTATTGAATTTTTTCTTCACGTCATCATAGTTACCTGTGAAACATCTCTATTACTTATTTAGAAAACTGTTTAGTAGCGGCATGTTTTTTTTATCACGGTCGTGATATTCTTTGCTCTTGACATTCCACAGAGACTGAATTCTCTGTACATTGGATATAATCGACGATAAACTCTCTCTCTTTTTTAGATTATCTTTTTTCGCTATTTTTGCGCGTGCGCGTGTATACTCCTCGTCAAGATGAAACACACACGATGCAATAGAAAAATATGGAGCAATAAAACTCCCTCAGTTTTTCGCTCAATCATTGCGTAAGGCGGTCCCTAGACGATCAGTTATTTGGTGCAACATTACGAATTGTGCAATATTAATGACCGTATAGGGTTATTATTGAAGATTGGGCAATGATGGAACGAATGTTTGAGCGAGTTTAATTTTTATTGCTCCATATTTTTTGTTTGTTTGTTTGTTTCGTCTTGACGAGCAGTACACACACGCGCGCACAAAAATGGCGTAAAAAGAGAATCTCTCTAAATACATAAAGATGTTTCCACAGGCGCAATATTGTGCAATATAATTGATCGTTTGGATTCAAAGCACCTATCAATATTATTGTACAATAAAATATATTGCACAATATTATTGTAGGTCTAGGGGTTGCCTAAGATTCAACATTAACCTTAGACGTTTTACGCACCATCCTTCTTGCTGTACATCCCGCCAAGGTCACACATCAAAAGTACCGTGAAAAAAAAACAATTAATAATAATTATTGTATTTTTTCACGGTACTTTTGAAGTATGACCTTGGCGGGACGTACAGCAAGAAGGATGGTGCGTAAGGCGTTTAATACGGTTAAAAATATTGCGCAATATAATTGATCGTCTAGGGACCTCCTTAGTTACAGACAGCGTCATCAACTTACTTATAATATGCCCTAAATGATTATGATATTGGTTGCTGCAAGGAGTATAGTAAGTATAGAGGGTTGCTGCAAGGCCCTGGGCAATTGCCCTGCTCAAATAGTATAGTAACTATAGGGGAATGGCCCTGCTTGCCTAATGGCATAATGGCCCTGCTTGCTTGGCATTGTCTAAGGCTTCGAAGGTCCTACAATTATAACTTAACAGTTATACTATAACTGAACAATAATTAATTGAACAAGTCTTTTATTAATAAATTGTGAAAAACTAAAAAGTGTGAAATAAACTAAATAAAAAAAAAACATAGACCCGACTGCGTTGAAAATCAACTGATAGGCGATTAAAATGCGAACTTATAAAAAAAAATGGAAACAATGTATCCCATAGGTACAGTCGGAGGCATCTTCTTTAGTTAAAAGTACTCTGTGTTCTTTAGAGTGAAATCGTGAACAACTAATACCTCCGACTCTGTGAAATTTCTTGCCATATATTTAGTTTTAGGCCTGTAAAAACGCCTAATATTAATATCGATAGTTATTCATCGAACTTTCTCGCGCTCTATTTTAATCTCCCACAGAGCATACTGGTATATATGTTCTGTGATACTATAATACCCATGAAGATATAGGTATAAATGGAGCCAACACTTAGAACAAAAGCTTGAAACCAACTGTGGGCTGATGCTCTCTTTCTGAATGCATACATAAGAACGAGACAGTGATATGTGTTTTCTTTATCTTATGTATGGATTCAGAAAGAGAACGTCTGCCCACAGTTGGCTTCACTTAGGTATTTAGAGTGTTGCCTCCACTTTTATCTATAAGCTTCTTGATTATACCTTATGTGTATGTGTGTGTGGAGAAGAATATAAAAAATAGAAAAAAAGACAAGACAACTAAGACAAGGGAATGAAACGGTGTCGGGTGTTTTATAGTACATAATTTGTTGTTGTTATTATCGTACAAAATCCCTTGATTTCTAATGAAACAAGTACGAGATTATTCTTCCACAGTATTCAATAAGTGTAAAATTTTTGGGTTATTTTTAAAATTGAAATCAATTTTACAGTGTTTTCCGTCATCCTCGTTTCATCTTGAAATCCAGCAACCATACAACAACCAACATGTCTGCGGAATCTGATATGGAATATTCAGATAACGATGGAGACGACTACGACTATTATGGAGAGCAGGATGACTGTGACATGGAAGCTGTGGATCGAACTAAATCGGACCCTGAATATTTTTTGTATACTTGCCTAAAGGTGGAAGAAGTAGAGAAGTTGTTGAATGAATCGATAGAATTGCTCAGCAATAGCCTTCAAATAACGCCTTCACTGGCCAAGGTTTGTCTTCTGTGATGTTCATTGTAAATGTTGCTAAATGCCTAGATCAATGTACCTAATAAATTATTGATATGTTTGTAGGTAACACTCCATGCATATGAATGGAATGCTCAAGAGATTATAAATAAGTATAAGGAGAATGCGAATGAGGTGTTGGTGTATAGTCGCGTGAAGTCGCGCGCGCCTGTGATGCAGGGGGGCTCCAGTCGGTCCAGCTGTGCGGTGTGTGCTAGCACTCCTCCTATAAATAAATACAGTGCATTAGCTTGTGGACATTACTTCTGCAATGACTGCTGGGCAATGCATTTTGAAGTACAAATTATGCAAGGTAAATAAATAAATATACCAATATATTTGTGGCCTTTTAATGATATCACAGTTGACAGCACATTTACACAACAGTCAGTCTGTTTATTTGGTAAGCTGTATTGTGACTAGAGAAACAGGTAAGGTAATTCATCTTAGACAATTCCATTTTAGTCATGGCCTGAGATTGATGTGGGCAATGAAACAGCAGATATATCATCAGTACCTAAGATGCACTGCAAACTGTTTATTTCTTTGTTACTATATGTAAGCATCCTACTCCTTTTGAATTATGGGATAAGGTGCTTTTGTGTTTATCTAATACCTAGAATAAAGTATTTAAACAATACTTTATTCTGGGTATTAGATAAATAAAGGTTCCTTATTCTTACTTCCTTTCCTTTTTTATAGGCATGTTTTGAAAGTGGTATGTTACTACTTGCCTTCAATCCTAATACAAATTTTTACTTCTAAGTTAAAAAAATATATATATAAATTATAACAAGCAGGTAACTCCTATCAGCTGCTTCTGTTCTTGATAGAGTATTTCTCAGGTAGTGTAAATGTACAAAATATTATGTTATTCAATTCTTTTTGTGTGGATTTAAGGATTTTTAATCAAATTTGATTTAAAAATATTTAAGCAAAAAAGGTGTGATTTAATTAGCCACTGTTTGCTATGTAATGCTCTCATAGCATAACATATTGGAAAGTCTATGAACGAATGATACAAAAATTGAAATGATCTCATATTTCAGGAGTATCAAACACTATTCTTTGTATGGCACAAGACTGTGAACTGAGAGCCCCTGAAGACTTTGTGCTATCACATGTAACCAAGCCTATAGTTCGGGAAAGATACCAGCAGTTTATGTTCAAGGATCATGTGAAATCGCACCCAGAACTTAGATTCTGCCCAGGGCCCAACTGTCAGGTAAGCATCTTAATAAGCCATTGAAAATAAAATAGAAAAATCAGTTGTATGCAAATTAGGCTAACAATCAGCATTTCTAGTAATTTTTTTAGATTTTAGGTTCAACCATTTTAATACCTATGCTTTTTGGCTGGTAAAAAGGGGCAAAAACCTTGCCAGTATCGTTTAAGATTGGATTTATTCAATTATTTTTTTCGGTCATAATTTTCTGTAATTTTTTCATGGAATTAATGTTATTTTAGTGGATATTTCGAGCATGGGTTCGTGAAGGCGCCCGTCGTGTAGAATGTCAAGGGTGTGAGCTATTGACATGCTTTTCATGTGGAGCTCCACACCATGCACCAACTGACTGCCCCACTATTCGCCGCTGGCTGACCAAATGCGCTGATGATTCTGAAACTGCTAATTACATTAGTGCTCATACTAAGGTAAGCCAAGGAGTTATCATGTCTTTCATACAATATTTAGTAATCTTTATCATCATAAACAATGTTGTTATGATCAAGTTGATGTGTAGTAAAGATTTTAATACGGTTTACAGGTATGATCAGAGTTTAACTTGTTTAAATGACTCTAGAATTTAGATAAAAGAAGTACCTTGGCTTTAACTATACAACGAGCGAGCAAGCATGCCACAAGCAACTAGCTTCAACTCTTTGACTAACTGACCGACTCCTTGACAATTCAAAAGTGCCTGTAAATGGTTTAATTGAAATAAATGCTTTGACTTTGACAGAAATAAATAAAATTAAAATGTATGTCGTTATTTATCGTTGTTTACAGGACTGCCCTAAGTGCCAGATTTGTATAGAAAAAAATGGTGGCTGTAATCACATGCAATGTGGTGCATGTAGACATGACTTTTGTTGGGTGTGCCTGGGAGACTGGAAATCACATGGGTCCGAATATTATGAATGTAGTCGTTATAAAGAGGACCCAAATTTGACCTCTGATAGCCAACATGCTCAAGTAAGCACTCATGTAATGATTTTACTATTTTACTTATTTTATTTTTATTTTTTGGTTGCTACTACAATACAATCATTCTTTTATTTTTCTTTTTCAGGCAAGAGAAGCTTTAAAAAAGTATTTACATTACTATGAAAGATGGGAAAATCACGCCCGATCTCTTAAATTGGAGGAACAAACTTTAGCTAGTTTGAAAAGTCGAATTAATCAAAAGGTAAAGGTATTATGCACTAAAAAAAAATATTCACATTTACTGGCGTCTTTGAAGACATCAATATGTCTTTGCAGCAGCAGAACTACCTTACTACTTTGCTTTTGAATAGCTTAGGGTTATATTTGCACAAATGGTACCCTGAGCTTAGCATTAGCTCTGTACCTTTACTTTTAAGAGCATTGTGAGGCTGTAAATTTTCATACAAAAAGTGATAACGGTTTACCCCCCGTAAACAATACAATTTTCAAAATTTTTGGAAATGTGGATATAATGAAAAACTATACTCCATTTATAATAGCATTAGAAAAAAGAGGCTCATAGAAGTAGGAATGAAAACATTTTATTTCAAAGATAAGTTAAAACAATTTTAATTAAACTGATTTTAACATAATTTTGATAAATAGATCTAAGATAGTACTAATTATGGACGTATAATAATATAAACAGAATAAGTCTTTTAAAGATTAGGTAACATTCTAAATTTGGTAGAATTACAGTGAAACGAATAACGGTCCGGGGTATTGTTCATCCCTCCTTCTGTTAGGTTTTTAGCATTGACACTGTAATTTTAAATTGGATTTAAATATACAACGTAACGAAAGCCACATAATTTTAGAGGATAAATTATTAAAATGGTTACAAATACGTGTGCTGCGACAGCTACTGTAAAAATAGATTATAATAAATTCTGAGTCTATTGTAATTTTAACAGGTATATTGTACTTTTGTTACACAGTGTGCATTAAAAAGAACCTTTTTTAACTTCTGTCTAATGCTGTTGTAAATAGATTAGTCTGTAGGTTTTATTTCAAAGAAATATTGCGCACGATAGAAGTAATTACCATCTAAATATCTAAATTTTTTACTTAAAAAAACTTTTTTGAGAAAAGAACCACCAGGCTTTGTTCTGTTTGTTGTTTTGTATTGCCACCGACTTCCGAAACTAAAGTCATGTGTGTTCTGTGCTAAAGTTATTTATCACTTTTTAGTTTTTTTTGAAGGCGGTTCCCTTTTTTCAAAAAAGTTTTCATTTTACACTTTTTAGTGCCTACTTATCACCCAATTCCATTATGGAACGGCAACTAAGTTAAAACAGAGATTGAAAGTCCTCCGTAGGTGGAAAGATGGAAGAAACGAAAACGCTGAGTATATTTCTGTTTGTTGTATACTAAAACCTTCTCCAGAATGTAACAAACATTTTTCTGAAAACCGCATCAAAATTGGTTCAGCCAAACGGGAGATAATCGCGGACAAACATACAAACAAACATACGGGTCGAACTGAGAACCATTTTTTTTTTTTAAGTCTGTTAAAAACTTCTTCAGCGTTTTTATTTTTTTAAATTACACTATACTTGATTACTTAAAAAGCAAAACTTACAGATCTAGATTAAAGTGTACTGAATCTAATGAGACCAAAATTGTCTCATTTCGTGAAGGTTTAAGGGGGGGAAAATCGTTATCACCCAAAACCATATTTCAAAAAGGAAATGTAGGGAATTGCCTCCTAGACTTGCAACTCTCTCTATCGCACGATACGGGTCGGGGGGCAGGGCTATATTGTATTTGTATTGTTTACCCGGAGGGGGGCAGAGCGAGCGGTATGAAACAGATAGCATTTTCGGAAATACCTACTCGCGCCGCGTATCGGCACTTCACAATCCTCTTAATATTGTAAAAATGGTAGTAGTAGTAGTAGTAGCAGTAGTATGACGGGCTGGTGTCCGCAACTCCACGTCTCAGCGCGTATTTTGCGTACAGTTTAAAAATGGTAATAACAATTTTAATAATGTTTCACAATGAGGTGTAATTTTATTATTACTTTAATTTTAGGTTATGGCCGGTGAAGGTACTTGGATAGACTGGCAATATCTTTGGGATTCAGCAAAGCTATTGAAGAGGTGTCGATACACTTTGCAGTATACATATCCCTATGCCTATTACATGGAAAATGGGCCTCGAAAAGAGTTATTTGAGTATCAGCAAGTTAGTATAAACTTTATGCATAGTACCTATACCTCCTCCACCATACCTTATTTACGGCCGGCTGCGTACCGTTATTTTAATTGGTTTTAGTAGAAAGTATTAACTAGAAAATGTTAACTAAACTATTGTTATTAAAATTTAAGGCGCAGTTGGAAGCCGAAATAGAAAACTTATCGTGGAAGGTAGAGAGGGCAGAAACGACTGATAGAGGAGACTTAGAAAATCAAATGGATATTGCGGAGAAAAGACGAACTACGTTACTCAAAGATTTTTTGGAGTTCCATACCACTAGCGCCTCAAGCAGTAAAGTATAATAATATCACGATCTTCAAGATGTATGTTTAAATAAATAGTAACGTACGACACATTTGTATAATATTTGTGAAAGCTAGAATCTTTTTGTTCTGCCAAAGTATATTTATTAACATGACTTTGCAATAAAAATAGTGATAATTAATTTATTGTTTTTTTAGCAAATCCTACAATAATTTCCCTCGTTCTAAATTATAAACATGAGTTTACACTGGTATTTTAATATTATTATTATTATTTAATGATGCCTTGCGTTCCGAGGGCGGCGTGAAATGGAGCGGCGTCATATTTATTAGAGTTCGTTCACCCTAGTACAAATATCAGTTCTCAGTACTATACATATATATATATTATTTCTATGTACATACTATTATTCCAATTCTTTCATATTTTTACGGGCTTAGGACCGTCTGAAATCGCGTCTAGAGGTATTTTATGTCGAATACATTGAGTGGATGTGGACCACCCTTATAGTGCATTCACCTTAGAGAAAATTTATGCCGCATTCACACATGACGCCGGCTTTGAGACTGCCTTGCCGTCGGTTTTGCCGCCGGCTTTCAGACAGTCTTGCCGCCCCGGTCGCCTTCAAAAGCCAGACCGCCGGCTTCGCCGCCGGGCATGTGTGGGTGGATGCGTTATTATAAGACTAAAGAGTATAGTAAGTAATATAGAGGGACTGTTACACTTAAATGTCACAGTGTATACATGGTTAGGGTTGCCATTCGTCCCGATATATCGGGACTGTCACTGTCACCGTCATTGGGGCCTAGGTGCCGACGTCCCGACAAAGCACTATTAAGGTGCGTACGGATTAGATCGCCTGAGGCACGCACGGCTCGCCCTGTTGCCTCAAGTGCGTACGCGCCTCAGCCCGAGGCGTGCCTTCACGAGCCGTGCGTGGCGAGGCTGCGCACCTCGAGGCTGCCTCTAATCCGTACGCACCTTTACGTCTCATTTTTTCGCGCGGTCACGGCAATTCAAATACGCGAGCCAAATTCTACTCCGCCGAACGTAGCGCTGAAGAGAGACCACCTAAAATAATTTCAATATGTTAGTTATTAATATAATAAGTTTTTTTTAAAGTTCAGTGAAATTTATTTCCTACTAGCTTTTGAACGCGACTTCGAATGAATGTCGGCTATCGCGGATGCAGACAAAGTCGCGGATTAAAAAGCCTATGTCCTTCCCCAGGGTTCAAGCTATCTTCATACCAAATTTCATCCAAATCGGTTCAGCCGTTTCATCGTGAAAGCGTAAAAGACTGAGTTACTTTCGCATTTATAATAAGTATGGATTTTTGCAATCAAATCTGAATTTGTTTTACAAAAATATAAAAAGCGTTGAGAACAAAGTGTCAATAATCGAAATAAATCAAATATTACAGAAAACACATTTTTTTTATATTAAAATTGCAATAAATATAGATATTTTCTAATTTATGTGATTTTTAAAGAAATATATATATATTATTATGTTTTTGTATCTCTTCGTTTCATCTTAATTCAATTTAGAATCCTTGGGACATGATTTCTATTACAACAGGTGGAAAGTTTTCTGTAAACAACAAGGCATGGTCACCCTATCGAAATATTCAATACACATTGCAAGGCTTTGTATTATGAATAAAAAATATGTTTTGCATATTATCGGTAGTTCTACATATTAATAGGTGTTGTTTATAAAAAAAATCTCACTAATACTTACTTTCTTCGATAGATAATCAAAACTTATTTTTACACGATACCGAACTACTGCTCCTGAAATATAAACCTAGCAATGTTTTGTATATTTTTTCCATTTTCGACAAATTCAAATCTGGGGATTACAAAAAACTTCAGACCTCTGCGATGCTTTTTCAGCGAGATATCAGCGATAACGTGTTTTCCACCGTTTCAATGGCGCGGCCATGGGGTTTTAGTCTTACAGCTCCTAAAATAAAAACCTAGGTATTTTTTGTATATTTTTTCCATTTTCGACAAATTCAAATCTAGATTTTACAATGAATTTCAGACGTCTGCGATGCATTTTCAGCGTGATATCCGCGGTAACGTGTTATTCACTGTTTCAATGGCGCGGCCATGGGGTTTTTGTCTTGCAGCTCCTAAAATATAAACCTTTTTTTTTCCCAAATTTTTTTTACAAATTCAATCTGTTATTTACCTGAATTTTAGGTCTCTGCTACGCTTAGTTTTAAAGATCTCTGTGATCTCTGTGGCCGCGCGGTTCTCCGCGTTTCAATGGCGCGACCACGTTCAAACCCTTATAACTTTTTAACCATAACTTCGACAAATTTATGGTTTTGGGAATCAACTTTTACAAAATTTTACATAATCTTGGAATAGTTTTTTTTTCGAAATATCGCCGTGGCCGCGCGGTCGAAACGCACACAACATGGCAACCCTATACATGGTGGATATGTGAGTCTGCAGCGTCAGCAGTGGTCAAACGTTCGCCAATGTCGATCGATCGCACCATCTTGAGACCGCTAGTATACATTCACACCTGTAACCTAGTAAAGCATTCCCCGAAGGGGTAGGCAGACGTTAATAATAATTGATATTTGACAAATTCATGTTAATTGACTCCCTTGGTCAAGGACAAATCGATTGCCATTAGCCCGTCTCTGGGCTGTTATTGAGAAATTCCTGATCTATCGAACTAAGTACCCATAGTTCAGCAGTCTGGCCTGTGGACTCCTGACCACTACTCACTACGAGAAAGAACTAGAAAGAAGTTTCTTTGAAAGTTAAAAGTTTATTGTAGGCACTGGAGATTTAAATGGGAGCAGATAAGGGCCAATGAAAATTTACATGTAGTTATATAAATACAGTTCAAGTTTCTTGTAACGTAGGTAACATATATTAAGTTTGTTATCATTGCCACTAATTGGGTACTCAGATCCGAGTTGTGATAGTTGGATAGAATTTCTTCGAAAACATATAGGACAGCATCTTCTCTTTGCTTATCCTTTCCAACTTTTTCCAATTCTTAATGGAGATTTTTTTTAAATTATTTATAACTTTTATGAACTTATTTTTGAAGCACCAAATATTCCTTTGATCATTTAAAGAAATTAGAACTCGACTAAAAATAACATAAAAATATCGACAAATCAGTGTGTGACTCTACCGCGTTGTGTCAATCATAGACAATATGCTGATGGAAATCCCTGTACCTACTGTGGTATAAATAAGTGATTTTAAAATGCGCACCTCTAGTAGCCCACAAAATGGCTACCACGAATGATTCGAAGGCGCCTGTGCGCCAAGTAAAAAGAGTACAATTTGGTATAATATCGCCAGATGAAATCGTAAGTAATGTTTTCAAACTCTTATTTAGCTAGTGTTTGAAATATTACATTAAAACCTTTACTTTGAGTGCGTTTGAATGTGATTCGTTCATGTCAATTGATAAGTGGCACGCAGTTTGTGGTTGTGCGATGGGCATACAAATATTAGCCTTATGTTTCCTTATACTATACTTCCCAGTACCTGGTATACATTAATTCTTATCTCGTTATGTTGTGGCTTGGAGACAGGTATAGTACATATCGTAACAATCAGTGACTAATAAGAAGTGGTTGTTGCACAACAAAAGCATTTAGCTTTGAGACTCCACAACCTTCAGCTTATAGTTTCATAGACCTGATAGTCGAGAACTATCCATAGACTGTTTAATTAGTGTGCAATGTATACTTCGTTTTGAGTATGCATCAATTTATCAATCAATAGATTTTTTGTAAACAATACTGCCAGCTTTCTAAAGGGATTAGCACCAAAGTAACTTAAATTGTTGCAACTTATTTTAAGACCAGCGTTGGTCTGCATTAACTACACTGAGTTTTTGTCCAAATGGTTATCTTACTACCTTTTATAGATTGCTTTTTTAGTGTAGATGATAAGTTGTAGCTGTAGTTAAACCCGAACTATTAACATGGGCGTCATCAATTCATCATGAATAAATAAATACCTAAATAAAATTCTATAAATGAATAAGTTTCTAAACAACTTTCAATAAGTTAATATTATATAAATACCTTTTAGCGCCGGATGTCAGTCACTGAAGGGGGGATTCGGTTCCCTGAAACTATGGAAGGAGGTAGACCGAAGCTTGGTGGACTTATGGATCCGCGACAAGGGGTGATTGACAGGAGTTCCAGATGTCAAACTTGTGCTGGAAACATGACTGAGTGTCCAGGACATTTTGGACACATTGATCTAGCTAAACCAGTTTTCCACATTGGTTTTATAACAAAAACAATAAAGATATTAAGATGTGTCTGTTTTTACTGTTCTAAGCTGCTCGTCAGCCCAGTAAGTTGTGTTGTTTTTAAAATATTGGATTTTTCACAAAATCATATAATATTGTTGAGACTTATTGTCAATAATTTGTGTTTTAGACTAACCCAAAGATAAAAGAAGTTGTCATGAAATCAAAAGGACAACCTCGTAAGAGACTGACATATGTGTATGATTTGTGTAAAGGCAAGAATATTTGTGAGGGTGGTGAGGATATGGATATTGGGAAGGAAGGTGAAGAAGGTAAAAGAGGCTCAGGGCATGGAGGTTGTGGTCATTACCAACCCTCTATAAGAAGACAAGGTCTTGATCTGACTGCTGAGTGGAAACATGCCAATGAAGATACACAAGAAAAGAAAATTATCATCACAGCAGAGAGAGTGTGGGAAATACTTAAACATATCACAGGTACAAATTAGAGAATACCATATATGTTTTTTTGTCTGTACCATTCCCTGATCTAATAAAATAGATGAAGTTGCCTTTATGCTTTAGTTTATCAAAGTATAATATTTACATATTTATTGTAAATAAATTGATATGACTGCTCTCCGCTAAGAATAAGACAAGTTCTTGCCTGTGTGAAATTATCAGAATTGTTGAGTATTATCTATAATAGGTAATAAAGATAGATAATATTTGATTGTCATGAGATAACCTTGCACAAACAAATTGTGTTCTCATTTATTCACATGTTCATTATTTATTGTAACTTTTTGGAATTGGTTTGCACGCCTATTCTAGGATGCCTACTTACCTTTCGATAAAGTTCTTAATCTGATCATCTTAAACTAATGTTGTCAGTATGCTGTTGTTGTCCAACTGCAGAACAAAGGCTTCTTCTCACATGGGCAAAGTATTAGCATTGATTACAACTCTTGGTCAAGGCGGATTGGAGATTTCAGACATATTCATTATAAGTCCAGGTTTTCTCACAATGTTTTCTGGCACCGATGTTACAAGTGATGACAATAGTTACATACTAATGTTAATTTTAAAATATGTTTTCATTATAGATGAAGAATCTTTTATACTGGGTATGGATCCAAAATTTGCAAGACCGGACTGGATGATAGTGACAGTCCTGCCTGTGCCACCATTGTCAGTGAGACCAGCTGTAGTGATGTTTGGCTCCGCTAAGAATCAGGATGACTTGACACACAAACTTGCCGACATAATCAAATCAAACAATGAATTGATGAGAAATGAACAGTCTGGTGCAGCGGCTCATGTGCTTGCTGAGAACATAAGATTATTACAGTTTCATGTGGCCACATTTGTAGACAATGACATGCCTGGTATGCCAAAGTAAGTATAATTTATAGTCAGCATTATTGTTCTAATAGGAGAACTTTTCCCAATTATTGACATAAAAGTCAAGATTTTCAAAATAAAACTTATTATTAAACGATTGTTCTCATCACTATCACTACAACAAAGTTCCCCACGTCCACGTCTGTCCCTGTGTATGCTGAGATCAACTACGCAACGGATTTTGATGTGGGGTTTTTTAATAGATAGAGTGATTCAAGAGGAAAGTTTGTAGGTATAATACACGCATATTATAGTAGAGGAAAACCAAGAAATTCCATGATTTGTAATGTGAGGTTGTAATAAGCATATTTTTGTGCGCTTACATTGCAAACACTGGCTAAACCTTACGAGATAGATCAAATGTACTATGGAATTGTATTTCTTAAAAACATCGATAAAAAAGTCCGCGATGGCATGTTTGGGAACCGATCACTTTTGTTCGAATTTCGTTTTACCGTAAACTATTGATCGACGTCTTTTTTGCTATATGCATTATTTGACATATTTTTTAGATCATCGAAGTATCATGTGTCCTAGGTATTATTTTACCGAACTATATTTCGCCGATTTACGAAATAAATTTTTAAGAGCGCCCAACCCGTCATATTTTCCATAGAAACGGTCGTACGCGATTACGGTATTATATCAAATTATTTCCCAAATATTTTTTACACACAGGTATCTTGTGGTTTAAATCTAGGTTTGTATGAAGCCAAAAATATTCATTTTTGATAAACGAATTCAGTAAACACGTCCGAAAATCAGTATTTTTGCACAATTTTATCTGAACTTTGGCCGTTCATAATGCACTCATACATTGAAAAAGTAAAAAAAAAACAGCTTCATACAGACCTTGCATATGTAATGGTGATTGAAACCGTGACAGAAACAATGCTTGCTGCATGTTGCATGTCTTGCTTGCTTCCATGTTGCATGCCTGCTTTCATGCTGCATGCCTGCTTGCATGCTGCATGCCTGCTTGCATGCTGCATGCCTGCTTGCATGCTGCATGCCTGCTTGCATGCTGCGTGCCTGCTTGCATGCTGCGTGCCTGCTTGCATGCTGCGTGCTTGAAGCAAGCATCCTTGTTTGCAAAAATTTGCGATGTAATACTGCACAAACTTCCTAGGCGTTTGGTGGAATGAAAATATAATTATAACAGTGCTATAATGAATGTTCGGAAACATAATACTTCGAACAAATGTTATTTCGGCTAAGTGTAACTTCGGTAAAAAGTTTTTCGACCATATGAAACATCGTAGTAACGAGAATAATCGAATTGATAATAGGTCAACTGATACAGTGGCAGACGTGACTTCGATGATGTAAAAAAAACAAAACGATAATAGTTGAAAAGTTTTAGGTGAAATTAAATTCGGTCAAATATTTTTCGAACTTCTGCACGCGTAGATTAAAATTGCCCTTTACAGCATATAATTAAAATCAATGTATTAGAAGATATCACAGTGTTAAAAAACGGGGGCAGAGCGGCTGGCGGGCTGTTCGTTTGTCCCGGTTGGCAACGTTGCAGGCTTACATTTGAGCATTAAGTGTTTCTCACACGGCCAGTTATATATTATTATGTCGCGCTTTCGAGACCACACGTTCGTACGCTTCGAGGAATAAATACCCCCTAATGTGGGGATTAGAGGGTATTCCTCGAAGCGCGCCTATTTTGAAATGCATGCAATGAAGCGCACCCAAAGTATTCCTCGAAACGCTCCTGTCAGGTGCGGAAATTAAATAAAAAATATCATAATCTTATTCCTCGAAATGAACCCACAAATAACCATAGTGAAGAGTTTTGAAATTGAATTCGTACATTTTCTCACTGTTTAAACCTTCCCTGGACTTTCACAAATATTTCAAGACCAAAAATAGCCAAATTGGTCTAGCCATTCTCGAGTTTACATTTTTATTATCTCTTATTTAGATGGGTATTAGGTAACGGAAAATATCGATAACAAATAATGCACGTTTCTTTTAAGAGTCCGTAAAAATTATATCCTCCATGAGCTTAGATGGGTTACGTGTACTTCAACCATTAGTGAGCTAAGTAGTATCGCATAAGCAACTACTTCCAGTTTATTTCTGTTTTCTGATATTTATAGGTATAGGACATGACAGTTATAGGTAACATAGGACAGTGTTGTAGGAGTTCTATCGTTATAGTGAATAATAACGAATATTTTAAATTCCTATTTGTGTTTAATCAATTGGTGCACAACTTAGTGTGATTGTTTAGGCGCCTATTTTCTGATCATTTCTGTCACTCTGGAAGTACCCACGGCTCGCTCTCGTCGGGATGAACAAAATCCAATAGGCTGTCACGCGCTCGCTCAAGTGTACATACCTGCACGGAGAACTGTTTTCGGACACAGTTTAACTAAAAGTTCCTTACGATACTGCGACCGCGCCTTTAAAATGGCTAAACGTGCATATTGCAGTGTACCTCTACACAAAATAAAATCTTGTCAAAATAAAACAACCAACAGAAGTTTATCATTTTTAATTTACCTAAGAAGGAGGAAAAATAAAAATATATTATATAGGTACTAATAATAAATATTTTGTATTTGTTTTTCTTCATTGATTCTATTTTTTTTTTATCGAGATCGGAATAGGTAGATTATAATATATTTACTGCTTTACTTTGGTTTTTTGTGTAATGTTAACAAGAAAGTTTTATAATAGTATGTAATTATAAGTATTGATTGATTGTAGATATTTTACTCTTATTTTTCAAAACATACACACAACCTTTTGTGTAATCATTTCATCATCATTCCATCATCATCATCATTTTCATTTCTGTTCTTTCTTTCTAACATAGACAGCCCTAGCGTTGCGTAATTTGATGCAGGTGATCGCCAGACACCACGGCAGAAAACGTAGTAGATATTCTCGAGCGTGTGCACAAGGTACATTTTAGCGCGCACGAACGGCTGGAATATTTTTGTAGGCAGTTATAGCGTTACGTATCTATCTTTTTGTATGGAGTGAAGTATCAGTTCCAAAGGAACTATTAGTTAATCTGTGCCCTGGTAGTTTTCAAAAAAACAAATGATTCAATTTCAAAACCTGAATTTTTACCATTATACAGCTAAGGCTAAGCTAAGCTATGTGAGGCGCTTAAGCACTTAGTTCCAATTAATTTAATAATAATACCAGGAGAGCAGCTCCTGGTAGTTTTAATAAACAGTTGAATTTTAAAACATTTTCTATCTATATCATTCAATACGAATTCTTCATGTACTTCACGATGTTTAATCGTGGGTGCGTTTCGAGGAATAAATTTATACTATATTTAACTTTATTTTTTAAGCGCACCTGACGGGTGCGTTTCATGGAATACATTGGGTGCGCTTCATTGGATGCGTTTCAAATAAGGTGCGCTTCGAGGAATACAGATCAAACACCCCACCCCACATTAGTATCTACAATGCACCTGTGCGAAGCCGGGGCGGGTCGCTGGTGAAATATAACTTTTGCCCGCGACTTCGTCCGCGTGAATGTCGGTTATCGCGGATGCAGATGAAGTCGCGGATCAAAAAGTAGCCTATGTCCTTCCCCAGGGTTCAAGCTATTTTCATAACAAATTTCATCAAAATTGGTTAAGCCGATTCATCGTGAAAGCGTAACAGACAGAGTTACTTTCACATTTATAATATTAAGTATAGATAGTATTTAATGTTATCATTTTCTATTTTAGAGCTATGCAGAAATCAGGAAAACCACTCAAAGCTATCAAGGCCCGGCTAAAAGGAAAGGAAGGAAGAATAAGAGGAAACCTCATGGGAAAGCGAGTTGATTTCTCTGCTCGTACTGTCATCACGCCTGATCCTAATTTGCGTATTGACCAAGTAGGAGTTCCCAGATCAATTGCACAAAACTTGACATTCCCTGAGCTGGTAACACCATTCAATATTGACAGAATGCAGGAGCTTGTGCGTAGGGGTAATGCGCAATATCCGGGTGCTAAGTATATTGTTCGCGATAATGGAGAAAGAATAGATTTAAGGTTTCATCCAAAACCCTCAGATTTGCATTTACAACATGGTTATAAAGTTGAACGTCACTTGAGGGACGACGATCTCGTCATTTTCAACCGACAACCTACTCTTCACAAGATGAGTATGATGGGGCACAGGGTAAAAGTACTTCCATGGTCAACATTCCGTATGAATTTAAGTTGCACATCTCCCTATAACGCTGATTTTGATGGGGACGAAATGAACTTACATGTACCTCAGTCAATGGAAACGAGAGCAGAGGTTGAGAATATTCATATAACACCTCGACAAATTATCACTCCTCAAGCTAACAAACCCGTCATGGGTATTGTACAGGACACATTGACAGCTGTAAGGAAAATGACAAAGCGTGACGTGTTCCTCACGAAAGAACAAGTCATGAACCTACTTATGTTCTTACCTACATGGGATGGAAAAATCCCACAACCTTGCATTTTGAAACCCCAACCACTGTGGACTGGGAAACAAATATTTACTCTCATTATTCCTGGTCCTGTAAATATGATTCGAACTCATTCCACACATCCTGATGAAGAAGATGATGGTCCTTACAAGTGGATCTCTCCCGGAGATACAAAAGTTGTTGTGGAACATGGTGAACTGCTCATGGGCATCCTGTGTAAAAAGTCACTTGGTGCTTCAGCAGGTTCCTTGCTACATATATGCATGTTGGAGTTGGGGCACGAAACTGCTGGTCGCTTCTATGGTAACATTCAAACTGTTATCAATAACTGGTTACTCCTAGAAGGTCACTCGATCGGTATCGGCGATACTATTGCTGATCCTCAGACTTACCAAGAAATCCAGCGTGCCATCGTGAAAGCCAAAGAGGATGTCATAGAAGTTATTCAAAAAGCCCACAATATGGAGTTGGAGCCTACTCCTGGTAACACCCTCAGACAGACATTCGAAAATCAAGTAAACCGTATTTTGAACGACGCTCGTGACAAAACTGGTGGATCTGCTAAGAAATCTCTCACTGAGTACAATAACCTAAAGGCTATGGTGGTTGCTGGCTCCAAGGGTTCCAACATTAACATTTCTCAGGTTATTGCTTGTGTAGGTCAACAAAACGTTGAAGGTAAACGAATTCCATTTGGATTCCGGAAAAGAACGTTGCCGCATTTCATCAAAGACGATTACGGTCCCGAGTCGAGGGGTTTCGTAGAAAACTCATATCTTGCCGGTTTGACCCCATCTGAGTTTTACTTCCACGCTATGGGAGGTCGTGAGGGTCTTATTGATACTGCCGTAAAGACTGCTGAGACCGGATACATCCAGCGTCGTTTGATCAAGGCTATGGAGTCTGTAATGGTTCACTACGACGGAACTGTGCGAAATTCAGTTGGACAACTCATTCAGTTGAGATATGGTGAAGATGGTCTGGCTGGAGAAACGGTAGAGTTCCAGAATTTACCGACAGTTAAACTGTCCAACAAAGCATTTGAAAAGAAATTCAAATTTGATCCTTCAAATGAGAGGTATTTGAAGAGGATCTTTAGTGAGGACATCATCAAGGAGTTGACGGAATCTGGCTATGTTATTAGCGATCTTGAGAGTGAGTGGGAACAACTTAACAAAGACAGAGATGTGTTACGTCAAATTTTCCCGAGTGGAGAATCTAAAGTTGTGTTGCCTTGCAATTTCAAGAGGATGATTTGGAATGCACAGAAGACTTTCCATATCAATAAAAGAATGCCTACTGATCTCAGTCCCATAAAAGTAATATCGGGTGTAAAAGATCTACTTAAAAAGTGCGTCATTGTGGCAGGCGAAGACCGTCTGTCGAAGCAGGCTAATGAAAATGCTACTCTACTTTTCCAATGTTTGGTGCGTTCTACTTTATGCACAAAGTTTGTGTCTGAAGAATATAGACTTTCAACAGTCGCTTTTGAGTGGTTGATTGGAGAAATCGAAACCCGATTTCAGCAAGCGCAAGTGAACCCCGGCGAGATGGTGGGCGCACTGGCCGCGCAGTCTCTGGGTGAGCCCGCCACGCAGATGACACTGAACACCTTCCATTTCGCTGGTGTGTCGTCCAAAAACGTAACCCTCGGTGTGCCGCGTCTCAAGGAAATTATCAATATTTCTAAGAAACCTAAAGCTCCATCTCTAACAGTGTTCTTAACTGGTGGTGCGGCCAGAGATGCAGAAAAAGCCAAGAATGTACTGTGCAGACTGGAACACACAACGTTGCGCAAGGTGACCGCGAACACTGCTATCTATTACGACCCTGACCCACAAAACACAGTCATTGCTGAAGATCAAGAATTCGTTAATGTTTACTATGAAATGCCTGATTTCGACCCAACAAAGATTTCGCCGTGGTTGCTTCGTATTGAATTAGATCGTAAGAGGATGACAGACAAGAAACTAACTATGGAACAGATTGCTGAAAAGATAAATGCTGGATTTGGTGACGATTTGAATTGTATCTTCAATGATGACAACGCCGAAAAACTTGTGCTACGTATTAGGATTATGAATAATGAAGAAAGTAAATTTCAAGATAATGATGAAGAAACTGTTGATAAAATGGAAGATGACATGTTTTTGAGATGTATTGAAGCTAACATGTTATCAGACATGACGCTACAGGGTATAGAGGCTATCGCAAAGGTATACATGCATTTACCACAGACTGAAGCTAAGAAACGTATCATAATCACAGAACAAGGAGAATTCAAGGCTATAGCTGAATGGTTGTTGGAAACTGATGGTACTTCATTAATGAAAGTGTTGTCTGAGAGAGACGTAGATCCCATAAGGACATTCAGTAACGATATTTGTGAAATATTCCAAGTACTGGGTATTGAGGCTGTGCGTAAGTCGGTAGAGAAAGAAATGAACGCTGTGCTGCAGTTCTACGGTCTATACGTGAACTATCGTCACCTTGCCTTGCTTTGTGACGTTATGACGGCTAAAGGTCATCTCATGGCTATCACTCGTCACGGTATCAACAGACAAGACACTGGTGCACTTATGAGATGCTCCTTCGAAGAAACGGTCGACGTATTGCTGGACGCTGCCAGTCACGCTGAAGTAGACCCTATGAGAGGCGTGTCTGAAAATATTATCATGGGTCAATTGCCACGAATGGGAACTGGTAAGTGTTGCATTTATAGCTTGATTTGTCTTTTTATTCAGATTTTGGTACAATCATAAGACTAACGAATCATTTATCTGTTTCAGGCTGCTTCGACTTACTGCTTGACGCTGAAAAATGTAAGCTGGGTATGGAGATGGGCGGTCTTGGTGTGGGAGGAGTCGGAGGCGGTATGTACTTCGGCGTCGGCACTCCATCCATGACACCGCTGATGACGCCTTGGTCCACTCAGAACACACCTGGATATGGCAGCAGTGCATGGTCTCCAGGCCAAGGTAAAAGCGTTTTACTTTTGAGATATTTAAAATGCAATAAAAGCTTAAATTGTTTAAAGAATCTAGTGTTTTTTTTACATGTTACATGATAAGTGATACTTTGTTACAGTGGGCAGCAGTATGACCCCGGGTGGTCCATCGTTCTCGCCGTCAGGAGCATCAGACGCATCGGGTCTGTCTCCAGCTTATAGTGCGTGGTCCCCGCAGCCGGGCTCGCCGGGCTCCCCCGGCCCCCCTCTGTCTCCCTACACGTCTCCCGCCGGCGCGTCCCCCTCGTACTCTCCCACGAGCCCCGTGTATGCTCCGGCGTCACCCAGCCTCACGCCGACGTCACCACACTACTCCCCGACGAGCCCGTCGTACTCACCGACTTCTCCAAACTATTCACCGACTTCTCCAATATATTCGCCAACGTCACCGAGCTACTCCCCTACATCCCCTGGCTATTCACCCACATCGCCCAGTTATTCTCCTACGTCACCAAGCTACTCTCCTACTTCACCGAGTTATTCTCCAACAAGCCCAGCGTATTCACCGACTTCACCGAGCTATTCGCCGACGTCACCTAGTTACTCACCAACGAGTCCGTCGTATTCACCGACTAGTCCGTCGTACTCACCGACCAGCCCAGCTTACTCACCGACATCACCCGGATATTCGCCGTCTTCACCGAGCTACTCCCCGACTAGTCCTGTGTACAGCCCTGCTTCTCCTAGTTACTCACCGTCATCACCGAACTATACGCCGACATCGCCCGCTTATTCTCCAACGAGCCCTTCGTATTCGCCGACGTCACCGGCATATTCACCGACTTCTCCTAGTTACTCACCATCCTCGCCTAAATATTCTCCATCTCCTAACTATTCCCCAACATCGCCGTCCGTGGCAGGCAGGAGCCCTACTTATTCACCGACAAGTCCACAATACTCTCCTACGAGTCCACAGTACTCCCCAACGAGCCCAGCTTATTCACCCTCGTCTCCGCAACACCCGGGAAGCACTCGTTACTCTCCATCCTCACCAAATTATTCACCATCTTCCCCAAATTATTCTCCTTCCTCACCAGGATATTCCCCATCTTCGACAAAATATTCGCCGACTTCTCCGACATACACACCAACTTCTCCGAACTACTCTCCGTCATCGCCAGCTTACTCTCCGTCCTCGGCGGGACCATCCACATATTCTCCAACTTCACCGACATACTCTCCTACTTCACCTAATTATGACGACGGCGACGATTAATCTTCTAATGAACTTATTTTTGTTATTTCTATTTTATTACTTCTTAGCTGTAATAGTATTTGTAAATATTTTCGAATCCCCATTCAATTGGGAAATTAAATACATAAAAAAGCAAAAAAAAAAAATTGTTTAAAGTTAGCATAAGTTTATATCAAACAAAATTACGATGCTCTTATTTTGTCCCGTATTCAATATGGATATCAACCGCGCGGCCAACTCATAAAATTTTATGAAACTTTGCCAGGAATTAGTGGTAATTTGTTACTATACACACCTCTTCCTGAATTTGTTCCAAAAAAAAAACTTAAGACGCTATGACCATAAATAGTTGGCCGCTAGAACCGCCACTTGTCGTAGTCATCCCCTGTGATTACACAGAAACTGCGTAATGCAGATAGGCGAATGATGCATCAAAACAAAGGTCTTAATTTGTTGTATTTGTTACAAAAATAAAAAATGTCTAAACGTAATTAAATAAAAATTCGCAATAATATTTCGTTTTCAAAATTATTGAACCTATGCATCAAAACAAAGGTCTTAATTGGTTGCAAAAATAAAAAAATGTCAAAACTTAATTAAATAAAAAGTTATGATCTAGTATTTTTCTTGTTTGTTCGCTGCAACAAATTAGCATGTGTATAGAGGCCATACACATAAGCCTCTATTAGTTTGATATTTATGGTGACATACCTACTTACACATAACCTGGTAACTACAACAACACACACACACACACACACACAATACAACACACATACAATAATATATATATATTATGAGTATGTATATATGTATTTCGGGGTACATATATTCCATAATATTATTATGTATGTGTAGTTTTTATATATATATAAATATATCTTTTTTCACTTTTTAAATATTACTTTTTGTAATGCACCTGCCTTGTTATCTCTTCACCACCCTTGGTTGACTGGTAGAGAATGCCTAAGGCATTAAGTCCGCCTTTGTACGTTTGTGCATGAAGTAGGTATAAATAAATAAATAAATAAATAAATAAATAAATAACTAAATATTGCATAACTTTTTATTTCATTATGTTTTAACGTTTTTATTTTTGCAACAAATACAACAAATTAAGATCTTTATTTTGATGCTTCATTCGCATACCTGCATTATTTAGTTTCTGTGTAATCACAGGCGATGACTACGGCAACTGGCGGTTCTAGCGGACAACTATTTTTTTGGTCATAGCGTCTTACTTTTATTTGCATCAAATTCAGGAAAAGAGATATCTAAACCTACAAACCTTTTTTATAGTAGGTAACAAATTACCACTAATTCCTGGCAAAGTTTCATCAATTTTTATAAGTTGGCCGCGCGGTTGAAACGGACATGATTGAATTAAATACCTACTGTTGTTTTGTTTTGTGGAGTTTCGTATTTTTGTCGCTAATATATCGCCATTTTTAAAGAAACCTTGAATTAGAATTTTCATTGACTTGAAATAAGGAAAATAGACTTTTCTTCAGAATTCTGATGTTAGATTTAAGTAAGTACTGCCTATGTGGCAATATTATGTTACAAAACATTTTGTGGTGGAAAAATAAAATTACCTAACTACACTGTCGAACTTTTATTTTATTAATACTGACCCAGTGTTATCAATAAACTACAGTAATCTTATGAATCGCAAATAGTATTTATGTATAAAAGTAACAATACACTTAAGGTTAACGAAATGTATTTGGGGTTTATAAGATATTTCACTTTTTAAAGTTACAAAGGTTCAACAAAGTATATACTTTCAAAGCCATCGATAGGATGAGAACATAAATAAATAATTACAAACCTACTATCTACATTACAATAAGTACATAAGGTACATCTTAGGACAATTACAAAATACAAACCATTCTATTGTGCTTTTATAAACCTCGAACACAGCCATTTTATATTTTTTATTATTAATATTACTTACAAACTAAGCCGGTCGTTTTTAGGGGTATTCCTCGAAGCGCACCCATTTTGAAACGCACCTAACGAAGCGCACCTAAAGTATTCCTCGAAACGCACCCGTCAGGTGCGCTTCGAAAATTAAATTAAAATTATTATAATCTTATTCCTCGAAACGCACCCACAATGAAACATAGTGAAGCGCACGAAGGATTCGTAATTTTAAAATTCAACTGTTAATTAAAACTACTAGCACGCGTAGCATGACCACGCTATGTCTACGGAAGAATAGACATACTGACAGCAAGAATAAACAAGTCAGTACAGTTTGTCTGGAGAGCAGAAATGAACTGGAAGTAATAAAAATAAAAAAAAAGTAAATGCTTACTCACTATTTAGCTCAATAATGGTAAAAATACAGGTTTAAAAATTGAATCATTTGTTTTTGGAAAGTACCAGGGTGACAGAAATGAACACAAAATAGGCGCCTAAACAATCAAGTTGTGCACTTACGATTAAACACAAAGACAAATCTAAAGTATTCGTTATTATTCACTATAACGATAAAAGTTCTATCTTACCTATAACTGTCATGTCTTATACCTATAACTATCAGAAAAACAGAAATGAACTGGAAGTAGTTGCTTATGCGATATCTACCTACTATTTAGCTCACTAATGGTTGAAGTACACGTGACTCTTAAAAAAACGTGCATTATTTGCTATTCATGATCATTGGGTGCGTTTCGACGAATAAGATAATATTTTTAATTTAATTTTCGAAGTGCACCTGACGGTTGCGTTTCGAGGAATACTTTAAATGCGCGTCGTTGGGTGCGTTTCAAAATGGGTACGCTTCGAGGAAAACCCTACTTTTTAATAGGTTGATAGGTAAGTTATTATCCGTAAGTTTGCATCACATACCTACCTACGTCAATAATCCTCGACATCCTTCAGTAAATAAACTCGAAAACTATCCTAATCTATCAGTGTAAAATGTGATTTATCGGTCTACTTATGAGCAACACTTATTATAAAACATGACCTATTAAGAAAAATACAAATAGTTACTAATGAGTATTATGGAAGCCGTCTTGAAGCAATTCAGTTTGTTTTTATTACTAAAGTTGATTTATTTTCCACGATAAATTTCTATGATGCGATCCTGGTCGACGTACTCGAAGATGTGAGGTGCGTCCATCAGGATGCCGACCGTGCCCGCTGTGGTCACTATGAAGAATATGTACAGCTGCAGCCTGTCGATTACCATTGCTACGTACTTCCAATCTTCACGTGTCTGTAAAAACGTAACGGATAAGAGACAATTAGGTACCTACTTAGGTACAGAGAGGAAAACAGCAAAATAAGTTATCCTCAGCAAAACGAAAGTTTAAAAAAACTTTTTTGCGATAGGTGAAGTAAAGACAATCGCTTTCAACAGCTAAAGGTAAAAAATAACTTTAATTTCTCGGTGGCAATACATAAAAAAGTAAGAAAAAAAGAAAACCGCCTTCAGATACTAAAAAGTGATAAATAACTTTAGCACAGAACACACATTACTTTACTTTTGGAAGTCGGTGGCGGTAGCTTTGTGTTTGTTGTTTAGTATTGCCACCCCGACTTCCGAAAGTAAAGTAATGTGTGTTCTGTGCTAAAATTATTTATCAATTTTTAGTATTTGAAGGCGGTTTTCTTTTTTTTTTTTACTTTTTCTTTTTCGGCTTTTAGTGTTGCCCTAACATCCTAATCCTTTAAGAAACGGCAACACACTTAAAAGAGATTGTAAGTCCTCCAAAGATTGAAGAAACTATTACCTATATATTAATATCTGGAATATTATCGGGAAATTGATTTAGGAACGATAGACAAATGGATAGTTTATACCACAGAACAGATAAATTTTATCTGTTCTGTGGTTTATACCATGGGTAGGTACACTATCCCTCAGAATCTGAGCACTAGGTATCCATTAAAAAAAGAATCATCAAATTCGGACCACACTGTAAAGAGTTATGCATGGTCAAACATTAAAAACATATATTTATACGTGCCGAATTGAGCACCTTCCACTTTTTTTGAAGTCGGTTAAAAATAAGCATAACGTCCTATATAGATAGACAGACTTATACAGTAACAAGGTTTTTTTGAAGAATATTACTGTGGTGAAACAGTATTGTATTATGTAATGTTGGAATTTATAAGTATAATACTTACCTATCTATAGGCTACTTAACGGCGGAAGATGGTGAAGATTATCTACTCTAGATTGAAAATACCTTCGCCATTTCTTTAAACAATCCAGATGAGCCCATCATAACCTAACCCATCTGGATGTTACAATAGCGTCAAAAAACTTTGCCTTACCTGTAATTAGGTACTTTGTTATTTATACTATTTAGCCAATTTCGTTACATAAATAAAAACCTAACTGACCTGAATATAAAGATCTTCGTTACGTAAATGTTCTGCGATGAATTCTACTGCTTCCGTAGCTTTCGCAGCTTCTGGCGACAACAGTAGCGAGTCGGAGCTCTCCGATTCCCTCCTTTCCCCTCCAAGACCGAGGCCGCCGAGCGCGCCGAGTCCACCAAGCGCGCCGACTTCGCCGCCGCCGGCCGCTCGGTTGATCTTGCAGTTCGGATGGTGTAGGTCCGACATCTCCATCGCCTCCATTTTGCTTTGTTTTGCACCAATCGCACTAAGAAGTTAGTACATTTACAAGGTTCGCAGGTTAGAGGAGGTCACTAGTATCTAGTGAGTGTTATTGACTGAAAACGTACCTGATGTGTTTAGGCAGGTCGTGCGGGGCGGCTGCATGCGGTGGGGCGCCCATGCCGGGCATTTCCATCATCCATCGCAGTCTTGTTTTGCGCGGACGACGCATGAGTAGTCCTGTAGGAAGGTAGTGGAGGAACACACTTCGGATCCATAGAGGCATTCTGTTGAACAAGAAATCAAACAATGTATCTAGTTAAGTAGGTAAGATACCTATACATTCTATGTATATTAACATAGGTACCTGTGTGTTCTTGGACCTCTGAAATTCCAGTTGATGATGATGACGGTGACCAGAATACTGACGGTGTTCATGATGAATGTAAAGAGCAGGTACTTAGCGATGAGCGGCAACACGAGAGAGGTCGGTGGTAGAATCTTTGACACCAGTAGCAGGAACACAACCAGTGACAGCAAAATGCTGATACCCAACGTCACCTACGAGGAAATATTATTTAGAATAAAACCACAGGTAGGTACTTAATTATGCAAGTATTTAAAGCAGTGTAAATAAAACTCACTTTTTCACCAGCTTCAGCAGGTAAATAGAATACCAAAACGCAAAGGAACGAAATCAGTACAGTGGGCAGGATCAAGTTGACCGTATAGAACAAAGTCTTTCTCCTAATTATGATGTAGAATGTAATGTCTGTTTCAGTAGGATGGTTCCCTTCATAAATGTTCAGGTACGCTGGTACTTCAATGATATCCCATGTCCCTGACTTCCAGTAATCTGACAGATCGACAAAGTTTTTGTTGTTGTATAAGGCCAAGGACACTTGGTCTCCGTTGAAGGTCCATGACCCGAATTTCATGATGCAAGTTTGTTGATCGAAGGGAAAATATGTTACATCGATCGTGCAGGAACTCTGAAGAACAAAACAATAGATTAATAATGATAATATAACTCTATCGAGGATTGTAATGTTAGTGTGCAGCTCGTTTGTATGGTTACCTGGTAAATAGCAGGAGGTACCCACAGCACTTCACCATTGGGATAGATCAGGACGTTCGATTTATATCTCACCTCATAGTTACCGTCAGCGCTGAAACAAAACAAGACGTATTAGCAAGTAAAACCCGTCACAGACGTAGCTATAATATATATTAATATACGTCAGACGTAGCTATAATCAAGGCATATTACGATCAGCTATAATATATATTTTTACCACGTCACCAAAATATGTGGACAGATATAGCAAGGCATATTAATATAAATTTCAAAAATGTGAAACAAACAACGATCGCAGACGTAATAAGGGCGAAAATATATTATTATATTATAGCTACCGTGTGTGGTGTGGTGGCTAGCTAAAATATATATTATAGCTACCTACGTATGCGTTACGGGCTTTAGATAATAAAAAGAATATAGAGGTATATAAGTGAGAATATATACTAACTTGTTGAATAGTACAATGTCAGGTTTCCAGACCTTGTCGGGGGGCAGACGCAACACGCCTATGCCGCCGTAATCAGCCTCATCCCACATCAGCTGATAGTCCATCCATACTAAACGAAGCCACACGTTTGATTTCATGATTTGATTCTTTTCGTTCTGTAACAGATAAACAACATAAATTATGTTTATTTTTGAGATAACTTAGTTTTGATTTATTGTAGAACCCCATTATATTTATTGTTTTTTTCAACAATGGGTGGTACGCTCAATCCTTAATATTCTCTGAGGTCTATATTACCTGTCATAGAGAGGCTGGAAGATTTATTAGCTAGGGATAAATTTGATATCTAAAATACAAGCACATACTACGTTAATTAGTTGTACGAAGGCTAAGCCGAAGCGCACGTCGACTTTTTGTGTCATGTTCTGCACTGGGCGGATGAGTTTGTTGTAGCCACGGAACAGGTCGCGGACCAACCGCTCTTCGTCTTCGGAACACCATCCTGGAACAGGTTTTTAGGTTTAAGCAATCACTCACTCCCGTTATACCTAAATTTCTAAACTTAATTTATATTCGAATACATCACCATTATTCATTTAATTTGATTACATGAAAGGCGAATTTAAGGGAGTGTTAATTGCCTTCCTATATACAAGTAGGTACTTATCTATATTTGCGATGTTATAGGTTTACCTATGTGTTGTTTTTCATCAAAAACAACACATTGGTAAATGTTTACAAACTAAAGTAGATGTGTTAGTATTAGGAAAATGATTTGTTAGAAACTGCATTATGCTCTTTAGAGTAGATAATCTACCTAGGTACCTAATAAAGTTCTTGAAAATCCTAAAAAGTAAAGTCTTGATTTCTTCTGCGTTTAATTAGGTAGTTTATACGCATACGCGACACAAATTTAAATACAGGCAACTGTGTATTGAAGATAACTGCTGTAAAATCATTCATAGGTAAAATAATAGGTATGTCTAGGTATCGAGCTTTTAAAAGCTCGCTGTAAATTTAAAATGGTGTAAGACATTTTTTCCTACTGGGCTGCTTTATTCTACGAAAGTTAACAGGCTCCATATACATATATGTCGAATGAATTTCGATATATAAAATAGTTTTCACGAGAGTTAGTTCGGTAACGTGTATGTAGCGAGATGATGCTGCGACGATAGATCAATAAAGAGCCCACCGGGAGATAATGTTGTTTAGGAACACACTTCTCGAACATTAAACTCATTTTTTTTATTTAGATCATACGTTAATTATTTGCTTGTTGAAATGTAATTAATGTTTAATGAAATTAACTCAATAAATCACAAAAAATATGAAAAACTCAGCATGAATAAGATAAAGTTAAATAATAAATGAAATGCATAAATCAGCTGCGCATCTTTTGTGTAAAAAATTGTTGTATTAAACGTATAAAATAAATATTTTGTTTTTATGCACATCTATTTACATAGCTAGCCGGCAGTGGTGCTTTCTTGAAAGGATAAAAAAAATCAATGAGATAGTTTTTCTTTTTACCGATTTTTGCAAATATATTGTGCGTTTGTGTATAATATGTTTATAATGTTAAAAGTACCTGAGTAGAGAAGTGTGAGTATCGCGGCGACAAGCAAACAGGCGCGCGTCCCGCCCGACATGGCGGAGCGTACTGCCGTACGGACGCAAACCCGCGCCGGTCACTGTCGGGCGCGCAACCCGCCGCGCTGCGCCACACCCCGACATCTTCCTGAGTCCTCCCGTAGCGCCCGCCCGCCTTACTTACCGCCCTATGCACTAATGCATGCTGCAAATTACTCGTATTCCTCAACTTGTTTGTTTCTAACTTTCTACCAGTAATACGAAGGTACCTATGTATGTTTATGGTCACTTCTGTCGTTTTCATCTTTATGAATAATGTGCTCATTATTCCCACAGTACACACAGTTGCACAGTATGGTACCTTTTTTATAAATAAAAGAAAAAAATACCGAAATATCTGCGCTTGGATGTCAGCAAAATTGGTTCAGGTTGGTTGGTGGTCAGTCGTTTAGCCGTGAAAATATAACAAGATGTACTGACTCATTTTATATTTTCCTAATATAGTGTCTATTTTGTATATTCCCAACTATATACTTACCTATCTACAGTCAATATTTTATACGTTTCAGGAAGGCTCTATTTTATGTAGTTGGTATGATGTAGGTGGCTTTCGGGGAAATTAACTAGTGATGTGCGCATGTGCAGTTATCCCGTGGGATATCATTGATTGCTCCGTGGCTCCTCTCTGTTTCCAAACGCCGCCGCGGGAATATTATGTAGGTCAGGGATGATTTACATAACTCACAGGGCTTCGATCGGGGGCAACACCTACTAGCGAGATAAGACCCAAAATTGAAATTATGGCTCAGGTTTCGAATATAATTTGTATATAGTTAATTTTGTAAAGATAAATAAATTAAAAAAACTTAACTAATAAATTGATTTAGCTTATCTAAAGATTGGGACTTTGAAGAATTTCTGTTTCTTAAAATCTATGGTAGGTATGTAGAAATAAATAAAACAAAGGTTTTGTTTCATTCGTTTATATTTAATAAACAAAGTGCAATTCAGAGTTAACCCTAACAATTGAACAAATCTTGGGGACAACGGGCTGTCCCATTGCCGACGGAGGGATGCCGCACAAAGTTCCATCCAAAACAAAGATGAGGCCCGCGTGTGCGGGTCGGCGGCCTCCATCGTCCGGGTCGTCACACAACCTCTAGCGAATGGTAAGAAGATTTAACAGTAAATAAACGGATGATTAAAAACATTGACTTATAATCATATCCGGTCCGCAACTTCCTTCGGACCGTCTAAGATTACTAACAGCGCTACCTCGGAGAGGGAAAACATTACAGGAGTTTTGCGAGGGTACATTCGCTTGTCGAGTGTACCCGCGCATTCTCGCTGTTTACACTACGTTTTGCTTCTGAGAGGTTTACAATGTTTTCGAAACAAATGAACATCGATGAGTAAGAATGACAAACTTAACAATTGCTTATGACGGAGCAGTAAACTGAACGTGTGTCGGAGTGTGGCAGACGAGCGGCAGGACTGGTCAGATGGTCACGAGATTATTATCATGAACCTGTACTTATCAACTGATCGTGCGTCGCATCTGTCAATAAATAGGCACCTTTGTGTTAAACCCTCTATGTAACGAAAAACCGGTTCAGGTTATAACTTCTTGTACTTATAAAATGTTGTATATCTTATAAAATGAATTATATATTACATGAACATGTCTGAAACGATGGTCATATCTTCTGAATTAATTTTCGAAGAAGAAAATTTTATAAGCTAATATTATTTTCAGCATACGAATTACTGTAACTGTATGGAAAGAAGTACAAACGTGATATTAATATGTAATTTTAATTATTATTTGTAAAAGTCGTTCCGAAAGACCCAGATATGACTTTATTAAAATAATATTTGTAACTACAACTTTTAACGAACGATTTATTAAGCTATAGCCATGGGTATTTTACCATTTATAACAATATCGACCCGTTCACAACGAGGCATATCACAACCTGTACCAATTGAATCAACATTGTTTGTAAAGTTCTATACTAGCTACTGACACAAATATATCCGAAAATAAAACTAGGGATTATAACCACGATTCATGGAATCGAACAAGAAGGAAACAAAGGGCCATTGTTTCACCGCCCAAACTCTAAACTGTACAATAGATTTCAAGAATTGAAGAAGTTCTAACAAAGTTTAATTTTTAAATGCGAATCAGGTCGTTCAACGGTAAGAAGGAAGACGTTTTTGTGCAAATATTTTCTGCCGCAGTCTTGTCTAGTGGGTGGCCACTTGCTGCGGTGACTACTTTAACGCGGAGCTCGCGCAGGCGAGCCCGAGTGCGCACCGCGGCGGCGTGGCGGCGCTGGTGCCTGTATAGCACGTACTGCCACTTTATCGCTTTGGGCGACCGTTCCGGGACGGAACGTCTGTTACGGAACCGCTCATTGAAACTCGTGTCATACCCTAAAGGGAACGATCGGGTGTAGAGTGCGGGAGTGATTCCTCTGAGCGTGACGACCGTTTATCATTGTATTCTTGGAAGAAAAGGTACACAATCGCTGAGTTCTTAAGGGATTAGAAGATTGGATGGGCAGTTATTTGTAACGTACGGGGTTGGCAGTTCAGCGGTAACTTATGTCTACAGGGGGGCGCGGACGGCGAGGCAGGCGGCGGCAACTCCAGCGCCGCGGCGTCAGCGTCCGCGCCACTTCGCTCATCACAACTTAACAAATATTCGCGGTATCACAGAACTTTTCGCATGCGCATCCGCAAGCGGGCGGGTCGCTACGACACCATGATGTGCGGCGCGGACAGCAGCACGGCTAGCGTGGCGATGATTGTGAACAGGGTAAAGATAATAAGGCACAGTCTGTCCACGACCATGGCGGCGAACTTCCAGTCGCGCGAAACGTCCGCATCCTCGTCGTCCTTGCGCATCTGGAAAGTATACCACCATGTTAAAATGTGTGTGTTGTGTGTTAAGCTTTATTATTGAACATAATATACAACTTTATAGTCATGTTACCTGATCTGTGATGACTCGGATCTCCTTCAGTATGAGGGAGAGCTCGTAGTCGACACCGAAACAACTGTGTGCGGCCAGCCCCGCGCCGTTTTCTTCACCCGACCTGCAACGAGCATGCTCTGTAGATAGCAGCTACATCTGCACCCTACACTACAGGTGGAGCCGAGGAACGGAGGGCACTACAGGAGTTATGCCGATTAGATGTTAAAGACCTGACCCAGAAGTAGAAGTACTAATCGAAAGTGAAACTATGGATGGCCCGTGAGAGAGTATGTTGATGTTGAATGTCTGAATACTCGTGATTTAGCTGTTAGGGTCGGGTACTGCGGAACGTTCGAGGCTGGGGTTAATTATCGTAACCGTGCTATTTACGGCGAGTAGTGTTCGTGTAGATCGTCGAGGGACCTGTAGTATCGGCAGCATTGCGGCTGCTGCGCTTGCGGGTGTCGGAAGTCGTCGTCGATGTCGAGCACGTTGGCGAGGAGCGACTTGGAGGAGCGCTCGCGCAGCTCCAGGTCGGGCGGCGGCGGCGCGCGCGCCGGCGGCGGCGTCGCCGAGCCCGGCCGGGACATGCGCAGCACCCACGGCAGCCAATACAGGAACACGCAACGAATCTGGATAGTACACATTATATATACTTTTCTTATTGAATTGACTACAATTTAATTGTTGCTTTCAAAAGAAAATAGAAATAATACATACCCAATCACTCATTTCGTGTGTGTCTGCGTGCCTATGGTGGTAGTTGAGAATGAGTATGGTGGAGACGACGGAGGAAGCCACCATGAACATGATGCAGTTGAAGTAGGTGCCGAGCAGCGGCACGGCGTCTGACGTCGCCGGCATCGTCTCCGCCACCATATTGAGGAACACCGTCAACGACAGTAATATCGTTACACCTGAGTATTACAACACTATGGTTAATTACTCTCATTATCATTATCAGCCGGAAGACATCCACTATTGAACAAAGGCCTCCCCCATAGAACGCCACAACGAGCGGGAACCTGCCGCTTGCATTCACCGGTTACCCGCGACCTTGGCGATGTCGTCGATCCATCTGGTGGGAAGCCTATGAACCCAGCGTCTTTTGGTTCGTGGTCAGCACTTGAGAACCTTTCTTGCCCATTCCCACTATAGCTTGCATATTTTGAGAGCTATATCGGTTAATTTGACGTTGGCTTTCACGTGAACGAAGTCGCTGGTCTAAGTAGCACTTTTATGTTTACTAATTGTATAAGGATTCTATGGCCCAAAATTAAATTAATTGTATTATTATATACTCTATGTGCAGGAATAATCCTCGATCGAAATTAATGGAGAGACCAAGTATATCCAGCAGAGTACTGCTATGTGCTGACGACGGTAAATAAAAATATTTTTAAATTTACAATAGGTATACTTTTGTATGTATGTATGTTCTAAAGCCAATATTACCTAAAGACAACTTCTCTCCGGAGTCTGGAGGCAAGGTGAACCCCAACAACGCCATGGAGGCAATGAGCACGCAGGGCACGATCAGATTGAAGAAGTAGTACAGCGTCTTGCGCCGGATCACCACCGCAAACGTGATGTCGATGTACGGCTCCGGGCAGCAGTTGTAGTAAATCTCATTGCGCTTGCCGGGGACTCCTACGCGACAAGAAGAATAGAATACAATACATTACTGGACTAATAATAAATTACGGAAGATATCGTAAGTAGTCACAATTTAAGTGTTGGTAAGTTTTTGTTTATAAATATGATAAAATAAAGCCAAAGAACACATTTTAAAGTTATTGGCCTCCACTTAGGAGATAGTGATCAATCTGTAAAATTAAAATAGAAGTACAGTTTTGATTCCATTAAGTTGAAGTCGTAAAGATATCGTACAAAAATCCTATCGTAGATTAGATAGTGAGAAAAGATAATATGCAATAATAATAATAAAAAAAGTATACCTATTAGCTCCCATTCGCCATTCGTGACAAAACTGCTTATATCTCCACCTCCTTCATCTTGTAGTTGTAGATCCAACTGTAAGGAGAAATAGGAAAATAAAACTGAAAACTATATAAGAAAACTACGAAATGTTGATAATTTTAATGGAACGGACCTGATATCCATCATAGGTCCAGCTGCCAAACTTCATCTCGCAACGTTGGTCGTCAAAGGGAAACCAGGTGATGTCGATCTTGCAAGTGCTCTTGAAGATGCCTGGCGGCACGTACAGGCACGAGCCGTTGTTCCGCACTACCACGTTCGTCGGATATGTGCTGTCGAACCCTTCGTCCGCGCTGTACAAATAAAAAATATAATTTTGATACTGCTACACGGACGCACCAAAAGCGTGTTGCGTCGTTGGTTCTACCAACGATTCAGAGGATGATCACACTCAAAAACTCCCTCTTTTTTTTATGGAACTTCACTTCAAATGATTATAAGGTGTAGGAATTGGGCATAGAAAAGTGGGTTTGTCTGTCAAGTGTCAAGAAAACACCACATAATAAAAGATAATGCAATAAAAAAAAATTATGCGGTGGGGGACCCCCGTAAGGAAGGAATAAAAAAAAAGTATAAAGGTAAGTATATATATAAGTAATAATAATAATTTATATGAATACACGAGCAGGTGAGTGTGCTCATTTGTTTGTAGTAGGCTCGATACACGCACACATAGATACACACACGCATTTCGTTACATGACGATTTCTACTAATTCGCACTACCCGTAAGCCGCGTTAATGAACTTGGTTCCAAAAAACTAAAACCTTTATTAGAAATATTTTATGATTCCATTATTTAATAAATACTGATGGGTAATAGTAAAAAATGACGCTAACTATCGTCAAAACAAAAAAATGGATTATTTCACAAAATTTCTTCCGTACGTTAAAAAGTTACTATTACCATAACCGATTTAAAGTAACAAAGTTCAAAGCTCAAATTTAGTTTAACGGTGTTTACCTATTCAAATATCACCAGTCAACGTAATTTTGTGTTGTCAAACAGCTACGTCAAACATCAAAATATTATGGACTCTCTTTTTGAATAATTCCGACTGATGGATTTTTGTGTCATGAAACAACCCGTAACATTTAACGAACGTTAAACATCTCACGTCATAGTAATTTTTAACCGTCCGTATGTAACGTTAACCAACTGTTTGAAACAACTCGCCCTAACAATTCAGTGATAAATGGAACTTTTCCACGGAATCAAATTTACGATTGCTACGATCGTAGCGCGCCGCGTACTACATTCGTAGCGTTCATTTGGTAGAATCGTAGCATTCGTAGCACGCAGCGTTCTACGTTCGTAGCATTCGTAGCACGCGGCGTTCTACGATCGTAGCATTCGATACAGGTGGGCACCTCACGGTCGTAGCTATTGTAGCATGTGGCGTTTCTCGCTCGTAACATATATATTCAAACTACATGGCGTTCTACGAGCAGACTAGAAAACGCCATTACACTTGGCATCTGTTATAAGTTTATAGAAACTTATAAAAATTTTAGTAATATAGTTTATAAGGAAAAGGAGTTAAGAACCGTACAAAGCATTTCAAACTAAATCGTTACGTTTCGTTAGAAGTGATCCATTTTGAGATCCTACGTAATGGGGATTAGTTAGTAAAGACGAGAAACAGAACACAATTAGCGATATTACACAAGTTTTGGAAAGCGCTGTCAACGGAGAGTATAAGTTCAAGTCTTAAATGACGTCTGGAGCTTAAGTCGACGACAGCACAAGTCTTTAGAAGTATATAACTATATACTATGTTTGACACTTTACAAGACTGAGATTGTGGTACAAGTTGTAGGGTGTGAAACTTTATTTTTAAATCTATTCAAAAGAGTCTACCTAAAAGACTCCATTTAAGTAAGTCTAGGTTGTAAGTGAATTAGTGAGTTATAACAATTAAAGGGGCATGTACTTATGTAGTAATAATATCATACCTCGATCATTAATTTGCCAGTGAATCTTGGTTCCTAATTATGCCTGCCCATGATGGCTCGTTGTGGCAGTCTACGTGGGAAGCTCTAATAGCCCAATGGACCTCTGTATATATATTTGGAATTCATATTAAATGGAACTCGTGAGTGAGCTTGTTTGCGTGTTTACAATATTGTGTTTTGTTTTAATCAAATTTTGATGTACATGCCGTGGTACATACATAGTTTAAAATAACAAATCAATGTTTTCTCACCTATAGAACTGGGTCATTGGTATAAATGATTAAAACAGTAATTATTACGGAAAACTATTTACACTTTCGCTTCAACTTTGATGGATTAAATTAAATCAACAGTACCTTTATATTTTAATAATTGAAAACGATAAAAAACGTATTAATCTTTCCTTACAAAGCTAGTGAGTAATAAACATAATATTAATCTTTATTTTTCATCAGTGGCTAAGAACTCAATTTATATTGGCACTTTCCAATCTCTAATAGATATTTGGGGTTATATCGGCATAAACAACAATTACATAGGTAGGTACTTAAGTTTTATTCTCACGCGAAAATAATGAAATCAAGGAAACGGATGCTGAGCGTTGATGATATGAAATCATTTAAGCTTTTCATTTTTAACCGCCATGTCAAAAAAGCAAAAAGTGCCCTCGGCGCCAAGCTACGAATTATAGAAGTCTGTCATGTAGTCGTGACCGTGGCGTGCTGGGCACATTTTGGTTTGTCATCTATACATGACAGTGGCGGTCAAAAGGTTTAAAGAATCCTTTCACAACATTATACCTAGGTACTTAGCTAACAAGGGAGTAGGTTACATTTTAGTAGACAAAATGTCTATAAAGTATATCTAACAAAGAGATTTCGCTGCAGTATTCAGTTAGATTGTGTAATTATTGTTCGTTACAAAGTCATCAGTTATGCAATACAGCAGCCCATTTTCGGACTTAATTGTTGTTGATTGATATTGCTCTTCATTTCGCTGTCGTATTATCTTTGTAGTTTTTTAGAAGGTGCATTAAGCATAGGCGATCTTGTCTGCATACCTATATGTAAATTGTATGTCAGGTAGGTACGTACCTGTTGTACATAAGGACGTCTGGTTTCCATAGTCTGTGGGGTGGTACTCGTAAATCTTTGACCCCGCCGAAATCCGAAGTGTTCCACCTCAAGTTCATATCATTCCACTCCTGAATAAACAAATTAAAAATTCGTATATTTATCTAAAAAATAGATACTGAAATGTAAAATGTATAAATGTCATTGCTATGCAAAAATCATTCTATACTTTCGTGTTTCTTTACGCGTATAAACATATTATAAAAACTAATACTCACAAGTTTAAGCCAGATGTTTGTTATTAAAAGCTGGTTTTTCTCGTCCTGTGAACATTAATTTGTATTTTATTACTACTATCTGTCCCGTTTCTTCATAGTTCGAACTCAAATTCATCGTTATTATGCTGTGAGAGTCGGTCAACAAGGATTACAGAAAAACGTGTATTCGAACTGGTATCAGGACGTCGTTTGGACAAAAACTATCAATAATGTTTGAGTGTCGACGCACACGACTGCAGTAGTACGTTGGTGTGCACTTAAAATGTGAAGACATATTTAGAAGACTTGATTGGTTAGTTGACTTAATCATTTTCAAAATGGCTTGCATCGTTGTAGTTTATTTATTGAACGGTACATTTGGATAATCATGAGAACACTATCAATCTTGATCTCGAATTATGTGTTAAGGGGCTATTTAACGACTTTTATAGATTTTAAACTGACAATCACGTCAAAATGTGCAGTGTAAATGATTTGAAAAAATAAATGTAAAACTAGAACATTCACACAATCATTTAGTATGTGAATATTTTTAATTATATTCATATTAAATAGTTTAATTAACTCGTGAAGTTGTGTCTGACGCGGACAAAACATTGACAATCACACAAAATCTACCAGGTATAATTAAACGAAACTTACACCATCTTACAGACAATTTTATCACATCTATCTTTTAGTATACGCCTTTTTTTTAAAGTTAAAGAATACTACTTTTATTTAATTTTTTAGACTAAACTTTGAGAGTTTTGGACGCAGAACTGACGCAGAACGGACGCAGTCTGCGTCCAAAACTCTCAAAATTAAGTTGAATTTTTTTTTTTTACTCTGCACATTTTGACGTGATTGTCAGTTTAAAATCTGTAAAAGTCGTTTAATAGCCCCTTAATTGGTAGTGTTTAGCGTCTTTTGTGTAGTTTTTAATGGTAAATGCTGACCACGTCGATGATCTGCATGAGCGTGAGGCCGAAGGAGAGCTGCAGCGGGTCGCTCTCGTTGACGACGGGCCTCTCGAGTACGTTGTAGTGGTCCAGTAGGTGGTGCAGTAGCCGCTTTTCGTGCAACCCGCAGCGGGCCCCTGCAGGGACATAACACCCACGCGTTATATTTATGTAGTAACTAGCACAAGTGGATCTTGGCTGTAATATGTAAGGGAAAAAGAACAATAATTGCTCTTCAAGTCCCCATATTATCTATATCTATGCAAGATACAATATCCGCGGCAGTATGCAAATGGTGCAATCTTAAGATTTAAAAATTCACTCCGCATGTTTGAGTCCCTCACGTACGATTGAAAACCCTCACGTAGTTAAAGGATCGACCGTGATTCCACATTACAGGGGATGTCTTACTCAGTGATTTGAGAATCAGGGAAAATTTGAATTATGAAGATGTTTCATCAGTATGAGCAGTTACAGTTTGTTGGAGCGTTTGATGGTTAATTATTTACTTAATTCACATGAATGTTGATTGAGCAATAACAAAAGATTCTAGAATATCAATAATGTTATTTTGGCTATTCTTTTAGCCTATGTAATGAACTAGTCACCTATTAGAATGAGTAACTATAGCTCTACATTAATGCCAAAGAAAAAAAAACACAAATGCATAAAAGTAAGATATAAGAAATAGGAGCTCTTTCTAACAAAGCATAATGTATAGCCACGGATATCTATGTGTATAGCGAAGATCTGATTATCTTAAAGAATGACAAAACAAGTACAAAATTTTAAAGAAATAAAAAATAACAATCAAAATGAAAACATTGAAATAACCCAACGGATTTTAATATTGATTTGCTCTCAAGGGCCGACTCTGTTGAGTGAAGCACACTAAAGTTAATAAATTAAATTCTTACGATGTTTTCCATTATAATAATTAGTCATCAATAACTTTAGGCATATTATAAAATAATAATAGCCAATATCCTTAAAAGACGCCTCTACGTTGGTTTAACTATTTTAAGTGAACTACGTAAGTATGTGGGTATGGGTGTGTATTTGTAAATGGTCCATTATCTATAACGAGGCCAGGTAGAGGGAATTTATTAATTGGAAAATGTTTCAAGAAAAGCATTTATAATTTCTTCCTCATCATCATCATTTCCTCATCTTTTAGGAACATTATCGATGCTGCGTACTTATTTCGTAGTATTTGGTGGGTACAGGGCAAATCGGTTTCGTAAGTACTTGTAGGTAAGTATTGCCATTTTACCAGTAGTTAATTGTCTCCATATTACTTTTAGCTCCACGTGTAAGAATGCCTGTTATTTGTTCTAGTACAGCTGCAATATTTCTCTAATCATTATTTTTGCCTGTTATCAAGTAATTGTAAATTATACGGCATATTGGTTGGTCGACGCTTTTTCCTTGTTTCGTAGAATCTATAATTAATGAATTATTTACAAGTTTATGCATTTAGGAACTAACATAATTGACAAATTGTTGAGAAGTGATCATAAACTAAGTGCCTTAACAACCTCATGTATTTTCTGAAAATAGGTACCTAAAGATAAAAAATGATCAAACAATTTTACTCTCACTTGAGTCACTCGATACTCTTGAGATTATTGAAGAGCTGGCGATCAAATCTCATCTCTGCTTTTGAAGAACAATGTTGTCACTTTAATTAAGGAGACATGACGTATCTTTCAGAACGAAAAGAAGTGTACATTTTTGTGTAATATTTATTTCTATGAATGAATATTGTCATGCGATTTGCTTAAAAAGATTTTACAATATTTTAAGCAGACATGGCTGCCATTTTGCTACTTCGGTTCACTTTACTCTCACGGTAAAGATGAATAAAACTCTATTTTCCATATTGACTACTATGTTCTTCATGGGGTTATGATGTGGATGAGACATGTTTTATAATATTATTTTGTGGTTGTTAACGTAATTTGGTAAGATTTATTACAGAAACGTCTGATGTGAGAAAGGCGGACTATTTAGCAAGATGGATTAGGATGGTGTCGATGGTGTGGAATCTTACCCCTCGGCCAGAGCAGGCCCAGCAGCAGCAGCAGGCCCGCGGGCGCCGCCAACAGCGAGCGGCGCGCCCGCCCGCCCATGTCAGCGCCGCGACGCCGCCGCGCCGCGCGCCGCCGCCGCCGCCGCCCCGCGCCGCGCCATTCCTCCCCGACCGCGCGACCCGACCCCCGCCTCCCAAACGCCGCACTCCCGCTTCTCTATTAGGATCTATCGAACACGATCGGCTTAAAATTCAATCTTTTTACGGTTTTCATATGTATGCAACTTGTTCACGACCGCTCGCCGACGGCCACGCGTGCCGGCCGATCCTCAAACATCGCCTGCTGCGCCGAGGGGATGTGTGTTTTCAGTCACGGCGTGTTTTTGAGCATTGTTGTTCAGCGGAGTGCGGCCGACCGTGGGGCAGCGGAGCCGCCGGTGTGCGGACTGACGGAGCGCGGGCCGCGCAGCCGCGCGCCGCCGCCGCCCATTCACCGCCAGCAGCCGCGCCGCGAGGCTGCGCGCCGCGACCTTGTCTCCGCAGCAGCGCGCCTGCACGAGCTCCACCACCACGCACACCGTGCACACCACACACCACGGACACCACGCACACAACTACACCACTGCACCGCTACATCACACACCCCTCATTGATGCTTATTACCACTTCATTATTTGTTTATCAAAACTATGTACACATACTTACATGTATTATGATTGGATATTTGTTTTCCAATATTCCTCTTCTATTTCAAAGTAAGTCTTTCTAGCAATCTAGGTATCTATACAAGGTCAATCAATACTAGGTACATAACAAAGTTTATTTTGTATTTTACGCATGTAATCGAGAGTAATTTAATTTATGGACCCTGTATGCACCTGAGACTCGGGTATAAAAAAATAAAGGCGGTTTATCTTATTTGGCGTAGAAAGCTTTGTTCGAAGGGGACACGAATCTAGTAAATGATGTTTGTCATTGCTGATGTGGTCATTGTCTTTGAATGATTTCCCAAATATTAGTGTGGTATGAGGCAAGTGTTGTGTTGTGCGGCGCGAGTCAGCGACAGTGCGGGGATGCGGCGCGGCTCGGGCGCGGGCCGCGTGCGATCAATGAGGCCGCTCTCTTCCCTGCTCCAGCCTCCCTACACCCCCCGCGCCCACCACACGTTTCCCCTTACCATGCTGAATTCATCCCGTGACTATGGCACTTCCAATTCGAACATTCATTTAAAAATATTAGCTGACATACTTTTTTCACGGGGTAAATAAAGTTATGTTGAAAAGGTAATCTTGATAACCGGAGGGCCATTAAACCCCATTTTATTATTTCAGTTTGCAAAGCTGTAATGTAATTTCTACAGGCGTGAAAGGATTGTTTATCAAAATGTTTATAGGGGGAGATTTCGAAGTTTTGCGTTCAAATTCTGTCATCGCCTTGCAATTTTTGCAAAGATCTCTTGAAATATTTAGTTAGTGAGGACTTAACAAATAGTTGGTATACAAATTGGTACCTTAAGTACTTCGAGTAGGTACTCTGACAGTCGTATTCTGACAGATCACATAACATAAAAGAATACGACACGGTTGGCGCAGTGGCTGAGCGATCGACTGCTGCGCAGCGTGTTGCGGGTTCGATCCCCGCCCAGGGTAAACATTTGTGTGATGAGCACTTGTGTTTGCCTTGTGTCTGGGTGTTGTTTATCTATATATGTATGAATTTACAAAAAAAAAAAAAAAATGTATTTGTTTATGTATATCAGCTGTCTGACACCCATAGTACAGGGTCTCTCTAGTTTGGGGTCAGATGGCCGTGTGTGAAAATGTCCCCACATATTATTATATTATTATTAATATGAAGGTTCACTGGAAAATTTGGTAAGGTAGCAAAAATACGAACTATGAATTAAAATATATATATTAAAATATATATACCTAAAGTCAATAAATTGGTAAAAAACATTATATTTTTATAGTAAAAATATTATATTGTACACGAACGAATAACTTTCAATATAATTTTAGCGACCCAATAAAGGTACCTAAATGTGCATAGTAAGTACATCAATGAAAATAATAAAGTATGTAATAATAATAATAATATGTGGGGACATTTTATACACGACCATCTGACCCCAAACTAGGGAGACCCTATACTATGGGTGTCAGACAGCTCATATACATACACAATTTCATTTAAATACATATATAGTATATAGATAAACAACACCCAGACATAGACATAGGACACAATGAGGCTCGCGTGTCGCCGAGAGAGTCGCCTGCGAGCATGCCTGCGCCTAATGTCGCAGAACCTGATAATGAAGGGTGTTTGCTCATTACCGCAACCACTTTACGCTCCGCGGCTGCGCTCACCGCTCACCGCTCAGCGACACTTAACACTTTGCAGATATTCAAAAACTCATATTACGCACGGGAGTACCGTGCGTCTTCACTTCAAATCACATTCAAAAAACATTGTACCAAGGGAGATTCTTAAATTACGTAAACGGACAATGATTATAACTTTTCAAACAAGATAAAATAATTGACTGGCTCATTAATTCACTCCTTGAATTAATTAGTACCTTGAGATAATTAGTGCCGTAGTGCAGGCAATTAATTATCAACAACAAAGTAGAAGACGGGAACAATGCTTTAGTTGGAGTTCACGATTCAGTACCAAGTCTTTATTGGGCGTTGGATATGTTTTGTAAATGGCAAATGTGTTGAGAACTAGGAAGTTTGCGAAACTCGGAGAAAGCGTCCAAGGAGTAGGTACGTACGTTGAATGGCGCAGTAAGAACAAAAGCAGTTCATTTACTAGAAACTAGGCGAAATAATGAACGTCTTATACCTGACTCCCTCAGTGAAATGTCAAAAGTAAAGGTTAAAAGTTACGAGTGGACAAGTGCAAGTGTATAGGCGCCGAGGGTTTGCCTGCATTAGGCACTCATCGCCACCCACATAGGCCCACATGTGAAGTTTGTGCCAACGTCAATGTTCTGACTTCGATACTTTAAAAGCCCACAAAAGTTTCAATATTTACACACATTAAAAAATGTTTACGATCTCTTTGAAAAATCGGTATCTTTTTTGTTACAGTAGATTATATTATTATTTCTTCTTCTTTTTAGATTATTTATTTAAAATTAGAATATAAAACAGTTCAATTGTTTTTCCGTATAAAAAGGCTTTCAGTCCTAGCTTACGCTTATTCAGAAATCTGATTTAGTCAATTTTAACGGATTTAAAATACTTTTTCGCGGAAAGTTGTGATTGAAAAAATGCTAAGAGGATTATCAGAAGTTTTACGAGCAAGAATAGTAACTTTAAGGGAAGAAGGATACACCACGAGAGAAATAGCACACAGAGTTGCTATATCCCAATCCTGTGTCGTGGCCGCGTTGCAGAGGTACCACGGTATAGGTAATTTAGCTGACCGACCCCACAGTGGTCGCCCAACTGTTTTGACTGCTGCCCAAAAGCGCTATATTAGATTGCTGGCCCGTGACTCAACAATCAACGCTACTAAAATGGAAGCAGAAGTTCGGGCCGCCTCTGGGCTTGAAGTTAGCACTCAGATTGCTTGCACCAGGCTGGATTACGAGCACGGAGGTTTTGGCGAGCTCCTCTGAATTCCCGTCAACGTCAACGACGGAGATTGCAGTGGGCTAAGCTTTGGCAAAATGACGAAGAAAACATTTGGCAAAACTGTCTCTTCGTTGACAAATCGCGAATCAGTATACATCCAGATAACCGACGTGTCCGTGTCTGGAGAAGACCAGGAGACCGTGAGAGAGAAAACTCAACAAGGCGGGAAATCGGTGTCATTTTGGGGTGGTATTTGAGCTAGAACACCTTTGATCCCGTATCGAGGTTTTATGACGGCAGACATGTATAGAGCAGTTGCTATTGGTGGAATTGTCAGACCATTCCGGGTAAACTATGGGCACCAATTTGTACTGGTCACTGATAATGCGCCCGTCCAACGAGCACGATTTAATGCTGCTCTCCGAGAATACCTACGACATCACAAGGTTAGACTGGCCTGCCGGCTCGCCTGACTTAAACCTGATAGAGCACGCGTGGGATTCTCTTAACTGTTTGGAACCGTTAGCAACGTCCCCAGACAGTGCCAGAGCTCAGGGAAGCCGCTATTTAAGAATGGGACTGGTTACCCCAAGAAATGCTGGATAACTTGATTCTCAGCATGCCCAGGATCTTCGCATGTTGTCGAGCCAGGGGAGGAGTTATATTATATTGAATAACTGTCGCTATCAAGGGAATCAAAATTTATAGGGTACTTCTCGTTGACCTAGAACTATGAAATTTGACTAGTAATATCGTATTATACTACAAGTACATGGATAAGCCTGAAAACTTTACATTTGTAATTGAATCACAAAAAATATTACGGTCTTTATTTATAAATAGCTTTTGCCCGCGATAACGTCCGCGTGAATATCGGTTATCGCGGATGCAGACGAAGTCGTGGATTACAAAGTAGCCTCCGCCTTCTTTCCCCAGGGTTCAAGCATCTTCATACCAAATTTCATCAAAATCGGTTCAGCTGTTTCATCGTGAAAGCGTAACAGACAGAGTTACTTTCGCATATATAAAATTAAGTATGGATTAAAGTATGGATAGTAGGCAGATATGGATTAGTATGGGGGTATGGATATGTAATTACAAATTTGTACGGAACCCTCGGTGGGCGAGCCCGACTCGCACTTGTCCGGTTTTTAATTTCAAACAGGGTATTTCTGTTTAAAGAAAACACACAACAAAGATTTTTTCTTGATAAAGTTCAATTTAAAAAATTATATCAGCTTATGCTAGTGATCACAAACTCTTTTAGATGTATGTAGGTACAATATTAACCCATACTACATACTTATAAATCGAAAAATCTATATTATCTATATTCTATTGTAGGGGAGTGATTACATTGACAAGGTCTACTTTTTGGTACAGTTACATATTTTATTAACTGTTTGTTGAAATCTTTAAAAGTCTCAGCTTGGATTTTTTTTGAATTTTCAGGAAAATGGACACACATATATGCAGAAAATAAGAACTCCAATCTGAAACCAGAATAAAGTTAAAAATATATAAATTATGTAAAACTATTGTTTAGTACTTGTTTACGTTCGTATCAATGTTTACTTTTATTTTAAACCGAATTAGGTCTCATGTTCATTTGAATGGGTACTTAAGTATCATGTTTATATCCAAAAGTTTACAAGTTCACCAATTCTTGCAATTTTTTCTTCTTATTTTGACAACTAATTTGTAATTTTCCAAGATAAAACGTGTCATTTATTCGGAACGACACCGCGCTCGATGCTAAAATATTGATCGAAACGTTCGAAGTATCGTCCTATTATGAGGCTAATAGAAGTACCGTTACTCACAAAAACTGGTAACATTTTGTTTCTAAAATGTATTTAGAACTTTACTGTTTTTCTGCGTCGCTATAACGTAACTTGAATTTGTGTGGCGTTGGTGCGGCGTGGCGGAGTGGCGTTGCGGCGCGGCGGCACGGTGTCGCGTGACCGCCCGATGGCTGCTTGCAAATTGCACATTACACGCCGCGTTCGGCCTGCAACCGACCATTAGTGCATTCCCGCAGATTACTTCATAGCGAAATCGACCATGTTAAACGGTATTTTGTTCAGAAAAAATAGTTGTGAAAGACATTGCCAGTGACACTAAGATGACTAAATATCTGCTGGTACTTGATTAATATCAGAGTAGAGTACCTTCCTCTGCTATGTTTCATGCATATTGAATCACAATAATTGTGTTGCTCTACCTTAGATATTATTATGGAGCTCAACTTAATACAGTCATTGACATTGTGACTTTCGAAGCCAGATAATTACGACTTTGTAAACCAACTGAAGAAATTAGATAGAATTCAAAATAAAAGGTCAATAAAGTCTGGTAGGTATCAAATGAATAAGATATAATATACGAAACGATTAAAAACATTTATATGGAGCGTCGATTCATGAAAAAGCGTGATTGGATATTTACAGCGCAGGGTTATCTTATTTATTCACAGAGAGCCAATTGCAGTTATTATAGATGTGAACAAACGAAGCGTTCACTTTAATTAATATTTAAAGCGATCGACCGAACAAACGATTGTAAAATAATCACGGCGGTGGTTCGTGGAAATACTTTCATGTTGTGAAACGTGTCGATGAAAAATTGTACTTCATTTTCATGATTGCTTCATTTGATTTATGACTGCGGAAAGGGTGTCGTTAATATTGCACGGACTATGAAATGTACCAAATTATATTTATGTGTTTGTATTGGGCGACCGAGGGCGACGGGTTGGTCGCACTGATTACTTATTAATGACCACAGCCTGCCAACCCCCGAACGCCGATAAATATTGTCTGAAACAAATTGTATCACTGATCGCAAGCAAACAAACCGAAGAATATCAATTTTCTCTGGAAAATCTGAGCAAGAAAAGTAATTTCAAAGTAAAACAATGAAAGTGTAAAAATGTAGAGCAACGCAACCACAAATAGGTGGTGACAGTTTTCTAATATCAAGACTATGGTCATATCCTAGCTATGTGCTATGCTACGAGCCTCACAAATGTAATACACAGCGAATAGCCGCACATGGAGGAAGGGGTGTTACCGCAGACATTTATTACGTGACGTTTCTACGTCTTTAGGTCGGCCGACAGTTTTGTAAGTGCACGGTGCACTTTTACGCGGTAACCACGTAGAACTATCACAAACATAATATTTTGAAAGATTGTCTTTAAATATTTCCTGCAATATAATATTTTAAACGTGCGAAGAGAATATCTTAAGGACAGATTTATCGAAGCGACGGTAAGTGACTGGGATGTTTGCCTTCGGAGCGCGGAGTTCCGGATATGAAACTCGTGACAAATTGTGGAATGTTATGTGTCTGACGGTGACATATGATTTTATAGCACAAGAAGTCTTTCATTTGGAGAGCCTTCCATTATGTGACGGGAAAACATATGTAGCTATGATTTGTTGCTGTACGTATGTATGTGTCTATGATGTATGTGACTATACTATTGATTTTTCTCTGAAGGGGTAAGCAGACAAAGCGGAACAAATATGATGTACGTATGTTTAACCACACGTCATGTTGGGTACCTTATGAGCCATGTACACCGATAATGTAACAAGTTATGGGGTCGCAAATAATGATGATTGCTGGCCTGTCGCCACGTGCAAGGAAACCAGCTTTCCTCGTTTGACTTTTACAGCTTCGGCGAATAAAGATAAAATACAAACTACATTTTTAAAATTTCTAGGTCGTAGTACTTAAAATGTTGTCAGAACCCTAAGAATTTTCCAGCATCCGTTTTAAAGTTGAACTAATGTCATCCAAAAATGGAAAGAACGTCCAATTTTCAAAGTTCAATTAAGAACATAGCCAGGTATGTTCATTATAATTAAGTTAGTGGTTCTCAAAGTATGTAGGTACCAACTCACACGTGTAGAGAGTACATCGGTGTGAGCCTTACCTGGTGTAATTGGGTGAGCGTCTCACGCCTGCTATGGAAGTCAGCGCGATTTTCATTAACCTCAAATGAGAAAAATGCCGTCATCGTGTTTGTTCCTCAAGTAGGTTGTTTAACGACTGCGGAATATGCTCAATGATGAAACTTTTGATAATAGATGTTTGAGTAATTTCAATGCGTTTTCTCATTCTTTTACTGATCAAAATTATTAAGATAGGGACATAATTATCTAGTTAATAACACGATGCATGATTTTGACAGGAATAAATAATTTTGGTTTTATAAGAAAGAAGGTCGACCGACACCGTCCGGTGTCGGACGCGAATGGCACCACCCCATTTCTACTCACGGGAGTCGTACAAGGCGACAGAGGGATATTGACCAGAGGATGCATGGGCTGCAGAGCAGCGTCCTTCTGAGTACCATAACACCTACTGCGATCGCCAACATACTTACGTCGGCCAAGCAGGGCGATTACGGCTGAACCCCCTTGAGGGAGAACTATACTCAGAAAAGGGCGTCTAAAGGTTGACATGATAGTGATGACCTACTTCTTTCTAGCAACAACTGAAATTATTTACATTAGAATTTTCTATCTTTGGGACAAAATCGAGCATCCTAAGCTGTGAAATTTTTATACGGATCATTTAACCCGTAAGTTCCGTTCACACTTGACTGGTTTTTTAATTGAATCTTTAAAAGGTGGGTATCCACATTTTAGATGCGCGTAATTGGCCGGGCCATCGTAATATTGGCTATACAGGTATACCTACCTATAATTTATATTTTCGCCTACAGTGTTTAGCTAATTAACACTCCGGTAGATATGTATGTGCGATTATATGTTAGACAGCCGCAATAATTTAGGACAGCCGTTAGGCAGCAAGATGTCAAAGTCAAAGTCAAAGAAATAAATAAATAAATCTAATCTAATTGAAATAAATGATTTGACTTTGACTTTGACTTTGATGAAATTAGCTATATCTAACGGATATGTAAGACTATAAACATCAGCCTCTGATTAGTTTACCAACTGTAGTTTTGAGATCTATGTGCCAACAAGGCATCCGTTCACGGAAAAGGAAAAAGCTATTTGAGTTTTGGAAAAGTTCTACCTATCAATTTGTCATTTCATGTTGGTGTTAATTAGAAGGTGTCCGCTAGCTCCTGAAGATATAAAGATTCCATTATAATAGGAAGCAACTCACTTGTTTATTTTTATAAGGCTCTACCTAGATTGTGTCTTATTTTTTTTACAGGAAATTTCATATCTTTTTCTGTCTGGAATTGATTCGTAAAATCGATTTATTATGTTACACAGAGTGGTGAAAATGCACTTTCAAATATAAAACTGTAGGTATCTACTCAGCGGTTCCTAATATATTATATTCAACTTAACTTACTTAGATTACAATTAAAGGCTTAATAATCATTTATCATTTGGAATTTAATTATGTGTATATACACATAATTGGTGAGAGGAAAAAGTGTGTGTTTGTGTATTATCTTGTTTGTTGTGTATTTTGTTCTGTTTACAAATCTTTGATTGAAGTCATAGCGGTAATGTCGATGATGGTAGATGGTCTCTCAACAGAACTCGTGCCTTTTTCGTAGCACAGGAGCTTTTAGAGTTATTTAAACTTAAAATTTCTGGGTTGAGAGATGGCTGGATGAGACAAGTTTGTGTTTTATCAAGGATTTATTATTATTTTGTTGAAACTGTTAAATTAAGTTGGTAAGAACTTAAGTACCTGCTAACAAGAGAAAAGAGGATACACGTTTAATTTGCTAGCGTACCTAGTGGTAAACGCTTTGGAAAGCTTTTGCTTTATAGTGAAAATGTTCAGTAAATAGAAGATAGGTGTACCTACCCACAACATGTCAAAGTTTTGTGTAATTGTAAATGTCAACATTATAGGTGGACTTTAATATGAATGGGTTTGAGTAACTATGTGTTTTCTGAGCGAATTGATGATGTACAAAAACTTTTTAGGGCAGAAGAGAAGCGGTACTTTCGTTGTAGGTTTTGATCAGTTTTATTCTTCATTTGGTAAAAATCCAAACCGGTTCAATAGAAATGCTTAACTGAGTCTACTAAATAAAGATAATGGTGAATATAAAAATAATCATAGTAAGTAATAATTAAATGATTAAATAAATACCTCGTCACAGCGATGCTGAGTTTTATCGATTGCATAGAAGGTATCTAAATTTGAGAAACTTTTGATTACGTAGTATCAGTGATATCTACAATTCATGAAACCATATTGTTTTAGTTTACTTTGATGTGCACAAACCATTCAGAGATAAATGATAGTTTTGTTTCATCACGGGAATTAGCACTTACAGCGCCGAATAATTGAATTAGTGGTTGATTGTCTGCATGACAAGAAGGAAAAGTGGTTGCAAACTTATCTCTCGTGTTATCTCGCAGAGAGAATTGGCAATTACTTTCACTGTCTTTCAGTTCGTCAAAGTCTAACTGAGTGATGTTGATCGAACCAAAGAAAAAGTTTTTTGTTACATCTGTTGTGTAAGACTGACCCATTCTTTATGCCAATAAGAGAAGCCTATACAATATACCTTACTATTACACTCACGATACCTGAATGTCGTGGAATTACCTAATTCAATTAGATCCGTGTTAGTCGGCTTCAATGATGTCCTTTCCAGTCAAGGTGATGTCACGTAGCCATCGACAGACGCCAGGACACGAAGGGACAGGTTTGATTAGGAAACGAGCGTAAGACTGATATCTTCCTGTGACTTTCCTCGTATAGTGACATAGAAATGTGAAACTTTCTTGAAGATCGAACGCGGCACGGTGTCAAGTGCGATTATAGCGAACATTGTGGCAGGGCGGCCGCGGCGTGGTGAGAGCGCGGCCCGGTTGCGACCGGTCGGCCCCGCCTGCTGCGCGCGCGCACACGCCGCTCTGCGCCGCCGACGTCGCGACGCTCGCTCGCGCTGCGCCCCCGTGCGCTACTCCGACCCCACGTCAAGGGTTCTACCCAATAATACTGAATATCGTGAAGCCCACGCACAACAGAAGTTACAATGTTTTGAACGTTATGTGCTGTGAGACGTTACAATACAGTGAATTCGTTTTTTGCTGAATTAAGTGTCTGAAAAATTATAAAATAAATTGGTGTCTATTGAAGAGAAAATTGTAAGGGTGAGTATTATTTAATAGACTTAGTTTGTTCACTGGGAAGTCCTTAGGCTAGTGTTGTATAGATTGACGTGGGTAATAGTATAAACAATGGTGTGTGGAGTATTATTATTATTATGCGGGTTCCCATGTCGGGTAGCGGGCTAAGGTCAGCAGAGCGGCCGTGTGCGCGCGCGGTAATGAGATTAGGGAGGGCGGCTCGCTGCGTTCCCGCGTCCCGACTCCGCGCACCCCGCACCCCGCGCCCCGCACCCCGCGCACCACCCCGCACACACCGCGTGCGCCGCCCGCCGCAATCCTTGTTCTATTTTCCCGCCCGCCCTAATGATACGGCATTTTTTATTTAAGATTAAGTTATCAATTCCTTAATTATTGGATGCTTTTTTTATTTATATTTACATGGAATCGTTAGGTATTCAAAGTTACAATCTTTTTGGTTGCATAAAACAAATAGCTGCGATGCATTAATGTATCCTTCTGTTTATAATGATTTGTTTATGTCAGCAAAATTCAACAAAATTTTATAACTTTGATAAGTTACGGCTAAGTTAAACTTATAATTTTTGAGATAAAGATTTATAAAGATAAGTTAAACTAAACGTCCAAAAAAGTATAGATTTAGATGGACAATTATATTTTTCTTTTCAAACGTGTAACGATTATACTGATTCAACACTACCATAAAATAAGTACCTATACCTAAATAAAAGAAGTAATGAAGTTAATTAAAAATGACGGAAGTTTTAAATTAATTGATTAAGATAAAATCAAGTCGGTAGATTCAATGGAACGACAGTAATGCTGAGACAAGTTAACTGTAAGCCGGCGGTAGTGAACTTTAGCGTAAAGTCTGATAATATACGTTTGAGCACCTCCGGAAGAGGCTTTCTCTTGTTACTTTACTGTATAATATTATCATTTACACTGATATCCATCTGTGTCTCAGACGTAAACAATGTTTACTCTCATATAGGGTGGAATGGAAGGGACACATACGCCACCTGTTTCCATGGATTGAGTACGTGATTTTAGAAAATTTTCCATCGCTTATGGAAGATCAAATCTATACACATAGGTATAGATGTTGTAGATGTCATACTTCGTATGGAGTAATTGTTTTTTTTTTATGTCAACGTTCCTTCGATGTAAACATTGATTACCAATAGTGTCGTAGAATATCAGGCTTTATCCCTATGAAGCCTGATATTCTACGACACTATTTACTACATTTTTGTAGGTGTTACTACTGTTATACGTATTATACAAGTACCCTTTAAAAAATAGACAATAAATAACGCTTTGTAAAGTTCGGCTCGCACAAAATTGGTATAAACGTACCTACCTATAAATATTGTAGGTACGTTTCCATAATTTAACAGAAATTAGACATTCTCTAAATATTCTTGAATAATAGATAACTATGCAGAAAATGTATGCATACCTACATACTAGATATTACATTACATAGCTAACATACGTATACACAGTCCAACATAGTAATCTACAGGGGAAGTTATAAATAATTACCTACACATAATAACACTAACGTATTAAAATTCGTCGGAATCGTCGGCCATAAAAAGCGAGACACATTTAATGTAGGCAGTGTGTAAAAAACATATCGATTTAACAGATTCATTCATACCGATTAGCGGTGTTTGTGTCTGAGATAACTTGCAACGAGTTATAAAATCCCTATGTCGATGTCAAACAGGCTTCTCTATATTATTTGGGAGTGCGAGCTGATTGGTCCATTGGTTCGGCACGGACGCTCATAGGATGTTCACCTCTAGTCGATGGTCCATGATGGCGGCAGCGACACCGCTAATGTCTGATGTCATGCTCTCCGGTGACAACGCCTACGATTTCCTAACATTTTATATTTTATGCTGTTTTGCATTTAATTTCAATATTTTATCACTAAAAGTAGCAGTCCATGTTGTTGTCTTTTTAAAAAGTGGTAATACAATGTCGAATGTCAATAAAACCATTTGTCTCAAGATTATCACTATTGTTTTAAATTTAAATAAAATAGACTAATATCATTTCTTTTAGAAAATTAATTTAATTAAAGAACAGATATTTTTTAAATAGTATCTTCGCTTTGTTAGGAGACTAGGATTTGTTACGACCTGAATATACCTACTACTAATTTAAAATTTTGTCAAATATCAATTTCAAAGACGAACGGTTTAAATTATACGATGAAACGGACATTATCCTCCCATTTATCACGAACATACTTAATTTGATATTGAATCTGACGGCCTTCATTATTTACAGCTACAGTTTAATTGAATTTGTGGAGTCTTGACTGTTTCTCAAAAATATTATTCAAATAATTTGATCTACGTGCGTAGTAATAGCTTTTTCTAGAATTTTTGCATCTACCAATCTACCAAGTCTAAATAGTTTTTAATAACTAAATTACAGCTTAATCTGGTGGGTGATATTGCTCAGCGGGGGATCTCTTGTTTTGTACCTGAGCAAAACGGAGCATTCACCTTTTCAGTTGCTGGACCTTTGTACGCTGTATCATTTCAGAGGAGATTTAGGTACTGCAATAATCGTATGTTTTTTTCTGCGATAGCGTATTTTCATGCTAACAATGATGTATACAAAAACATGACATTTGTAAGGCTTATGTCGCGCTAGTTTTATTATAAATATCAGGTGATAAATATCATTGTTAGATGCATTTCAATGTGAAAAAGATTTCAAGATGATTTCAATAATATGTCGGTAAAATTATGATAAACTGAATTGGAATTGTCAATAAGAAGTTAATAATTAAAACTTGATTTATCGTCACAGCGGACACAATCGCATCGAATGTACTGCAATCGCATAATGTTTATGGTGATGAAATTCCCTGTAAAAAAGGTAGCTGAAATTTAAATAATATAAGTAAGTAGATAATTTATGCGGTTGCAGTACATAAAAGTTAATTAAAATAAAAGAGATCCGGATTTCAATGTATTATTTGCGGTATCACTGGAATCCATTCTTCGTTGAAACGTTTTCCAATGAAGCGGTTAACTTTAAATAAATTATTATTTTTGCTGAAGTCTGGTCGTGGAATGCATGTTTTTGTATTTCATTTTGGCTATCACAGATGGTGATCCGCGGTGTACGTTTGTTACGCCTGTCTGCTCGCTGTTTTTGGAGACACATCTAGATAATGTCCAAACCACTCGCCTTTTGCGGCCCGCTTCTTCTTTATAAGCGGAGATTTTATCAATCTTATTTCAATTTCGTGTGAGATAAGCGAAGGAGGGCGCTGCGTGATACACTATTGTACGTCTCCTATACTTATGTTTATGTTATTCGCTATTTGTTGTCTGTTATGACGCGCTGGTTGCCGCGCCGCTGGCTATGTAAATGTCGCGTGCCGATGGAGTCATGGGTTCAGAAACCAATATATTTCTTGCAAAATTGTTTAGGAAACAGTATTTTACATAATACCGGGTATTGGAAATTGACAATGAAGGCTTTAGAGAGTTTCTTGAGAAAATTTAAAAAGTCAGTAAGAGCACATCTAACATAAGCTTCTGTGCTTGTAAATGAATAATTTGTGCTGGGAAGCTCTTACTAGCTCTTCACACTTTTCAGTACGTGATAGCACACATCATGTCCGTTATTATCACCTCTTATTTACCAAGTTCCGGTCACATTATTATAGAAAAAAATACGAGACACTTGCGAGAAAAGAAAATATATCAATATGGGTAAAAGTAATCTTCGTAATGATGTAGATGCGTAACTCCGATAACGGAATATTGATCGTTTATGTGTGGGTAATTTCAACCCATTATATTTGAATAAGATGATTGGTTTTAAAAATGGCATGTTAATTAGTAGTAAATTACAATGAACTTGTCTACATTTTGGAGCTACACGATGTGTGTCTATAATAATCAATGATATTTCGTGTTTCTGTGTGATTTTACGCATGCCGTTGTCAATTTGACCTCTGTAACCCTCTAGTTTATGCGCTAAGATGCTGCGGTGTGTAGAAGTTTCTCATGTTCAACGTGATATCTTCCCTTAATATCTAGTTACGAAAATTATGAACACGCCTTGCTGTTCATATTAATTAGACTTTCAGTAGGCAGCAATTATGTAGGGAGATTGCCTAGCAGGACTAGCAGACTACTAGTTTATTGATGAGTCAACTTGAGCTAACTTTGGAAATGGCACATCAGGAATCTTCCTTTAGAGTCGTAGTAGTTAATAATTGACACGTAGAAAAGCTTTCGAAATCATCTTTTTGATCCTAAAACGGTATCAAGTCAAGGATTTGTTTTGAGAAATCCCCGGTTATTTGTTTGCTAGTCACATACCACGCAAGAATCTTCTACCTAAATTTAAATAAGCAGAATGTATGGCGTTGCAACGTACTTAACACGGAGCGGAGTAATAAATAAGGCTAGCATTGTGTCGGTATCGTGAACTGGTATTGCATGCCACCACACTGCGCTTGCACAACCCGGGGATCCTCTAATTAGATGAGTTGGTGCGATTGGCCGTCGCCGGGCGCTACGACCACGAATATTGCGTTGCGTTACACTTTTCCTTTTATTTTTCATGTCCTAATAATTATGCATGGCTAATAGCATTGCGCACTCACTAATCGATCACGGTTAAAAGACGGAGTTATTTTTGAAAGTTGTTGCGACATATACAACTGCAACTATGACTTCAATTATGAATGCGGATTTAAATAAATACGTACTTATCCTACTGGCGATTATTATTCCTACGTGCAACTAACATATATGTAGGTTCGTTGCATTAGTCTAAAGAGGTCGGCCGTTCCTTATTCTGATAAGGATTATAAATCCTAATGTGGTTCTAGGTGCAATTTTATGCAATAAAAAGACGCGATGGTATCCTTAAGTGGAACGATTGAGTAAAGTGGTTTTAAAGGTACCTAAGCAATTTAGTTTAAATGTGTTGGTATGTTGCTCCTATAGCTAGAACTGGCCGATATCCAACCATTATTATACCGATCTGATAAGAGTTACAAATTACATGACATAAACAATACTATATAATGTTTTATCAATTGAATAAATAAAGAATAAGTAGGTATCTACTGCTACCATCTAACACAAAAACGAAGAAGATTTCATGACAACAGCTCACATCACAGATGTTGGCTTCTAATGGTTTCAAAATAACAGGAAAAGGTGGCGTAGCGGTTGCTTATATAAGTTTTGTACGCAAAAATTAAGGTTATTTTGCGAGTTATGTATCTCATACAATTTGGTTATGGTTTTAGGCTGGCTATTGTATTTATCAATCGAGAGTTATGAGTGTGTCCAATGTATAAAAAGTGATGGTTACGTCATGGTTTGTCTGCGGCCTCTACAGTTAATTAGATTCTGCTGGCTTGATTGTGTGATAAAGAACGCAACTATGCAAAGTGATAGCAATGTTTGCGCGTCTGATAAAGTGATAAGTGGTACATTTACCTGCAAACCGCATGGGTGCAGTGACTGCCGTGTTTGTTTGTACTGTGTCACTGTCACCGAAGACTTTGTTTGGGTTTCTGTGCCTTGCTGTAATGAGGCTATCGCTGACCTCATACGGGCCCTAACTATGGGAGGTCTAGCAGATTAGTTAATCAGTGTTGTACAGCCTGCTGTATCTCGGCGTTTGTTAGTGATGTCGTTGATTCTATGTAAATTATTCTATTGGTTATTGTGTTTGAGTCTCCGCGGTCGTTCTATTGTACTTTTGGTAAGGTGGCGATGATAATTGTTTCAGAAATCCTTTGTTCTACTTTTATAAAGTGACCTAAGTATCTATGATTATTTTTTTCAAGATCTGGCGAAATATGAAGTCAGTGTTTGCCAATTTTAAAATAATATCATAGGTATAAGAATGAAAATCACACTAATTTTAAGAGAAGACATTAGGGACAAAATTGTTTTTCCCAACACACGGTGTGTTGGTGAAAACTATTTAAGTTTGCACGTTGATTTGAGATCGAGTTGTAAAAGTTAACTTAGGAATACAAGTTTCTTTGTTGCTTGTACGCGTGTAGCTGAGTACTTACCGACGACCTACTTGTTGTTGTTGCACTAGCAATGAATTTAGTTCTGTTCGCTTCGTGAAGCAATAAACGCATGACCATTCAATATGAATACCGACTGCAAAGTTCAATGAAATAAAAACAAATGTGTAATCTTTACGATTGTATATGCATCGACATTAGCATGTATACAAACGATGAAACAATAGCAGAACGTAACGTTTCACCCACTTGTTCATAAGCTGTGTAATTAGCGATCTTCCAAATTCCGTCTAAAACAACACGCGCTTACGCCAGATTACCGGCGAGTCGTGAACACAATGAATATTCATGGGTAACACCATTAGTACTACATTATGAGTGGATTAGGCATGTGTTATAATATCCCAAGTTCATGACTGACTAACGGTTTTTTAGATACGTTCTCCAAACTCGGCTCGTAAAACTATTAAACAAGATTTGCCCACTTTCCATACGTAGGTGTATTATTTTTTATAACTGGTCGTCGAACATGTCTGAATAAAATCTTCTTTTGTATTGTAGGTTACGGTGTAAAGATTTAATTATGATATATCACTAAACAATACCACATACGATGCAGCAACCTTTCTTTGTTTGCGCGGTAACAAAGTGAACCAAAGTTGATTCTGCCGATGTGTTTGTTTTTGCTCCCATTCTCCTGGCGTCTCGTTAGCCAAGGTCACGCACTAGGCTCTATAGATACAATATTTTAAATTTTTATCAGATTTTATCAATAAAAACCGGTTTCCTCGTTTACTGCCTTTTATGTTGCAAAATGTTGATGTCTAGTAGGTAACTATATCTAATCGAAAACGGAAATATTTATCCAGTAAATTCCTTCACTGTAATTGCTACTTAAATTCATAGTATCAGGCGTGTTGTTGCTCAGGAATTTGTTAGTTAGACCATTTTACATTTCTGTTTCGTTTTCATTTATTCTTCCTGATGACGAAGAATAAAGTGAAAACTATTGTTAATTTTTATGTTTTTTATTGGTAATTCACATGTATACCTATTTACGAATACAGCTATTCCTAAGTACATAATAATACAGAGTTAAAATAAACGAGTTTAATAAACACCAGTTTATCTCGCTATCTAAATACGTAACGAAGTTAAACCGGTAAGGACCAAACCTGTAGTAAACATTGCGTGGCCGGTTGGGAAGCAGACAGCAATTTCGTACGAAAATTGTCGAGAGCCGTGAGAAAGAGTGGCCCTTCGGAACGGGACCCGGGAGTAACGGGCCTTCGCAGCCGCCGCAGCCCCGGGCAATATGCTAATGCGCCGATTCTCCGCGAATGCCGCCGACGACGCCTGCACTGCCTCTGGTGCTACTAACCCACATCTCGCCCATTCCAATGATGCGACTGTTTGTGGTCAACACGTTCCCTCGCCACGAACACGCTCGTTATACTTTCATATCGATCAACGAAAGTTTCGGACGGTCGTAAGTAGGAAGTAGGTGTACGTAGTTAACTAGCGAGAATGATCAACTTCATCATATATACCTGCTACGGTCATCAGTGTGAAGGAATTTGTTTTGCAAACGGTAGCCGGTAGCCAGCAATACCTATTGATGACGAGATGATTATGATGATTTAGCGATAATATACAATTCAAACATTCAATTTGTGATTAGAAGTTTTATTTTTATTTTAGTACGTTATTCCATATTTGGTCGAGTAGTTTGTATCAATAGGCATAACGGAGATCGACATTTCCGATCTTGGCTCATCTCAGAGCGTTCAAGTGCAGCGCAACGGTGAAAGAGAGAGGCTGCGCGCAGTTCTTGCGTGCCGTTCGTCGGGCGCGCAACTCCAAACATTACTATTGCATTTGTATTACGTAATCTCATTAATGTTTTTTGTCTGCAGGTTCGAATCTGAAAGTGGTGATTGAAACTGCGCGGGCGCGTTTCTCGCGGAATGGCGACGGACGCGGCTGCGGACGACTTCGTCACCATCGTTCCGGTTGGCGAAGGCCGACCATCCTCTCGAGATCCTTCTTTCGTTACTGTGCTCACGGTGGGCGCAGCGGCCGGTGCTGCAGAGGTCATAGTTCGGAGACCTCGCGGTGAACGTCTTGGTCTGGGACTTAAATTCGAAGGTGGATCTGCCGCTGCTGAAAAAGTACGGAGACTTCTCGTGCAGTCATGTGCAGAGGATAGTCCTGCAGCAAATGCTAGTGCCCCTTGGGGAAAACTCATACCAGGAGATGAGATATTAGCAATAGACGGTGAATCGGTATCTAATTTAACTAGAATAGACTGTGTTCGGCGGCTTAAAGACTCAGATGAAACATTAACATTGCTTGTGCGACATTTTGAACAAGACAGCAAAACTGAGCGAACCAGCATGGACGTGATAGAATCTCTCATAAACTCAAAACATTCTTCTGAAATAGTGCGACCTACGACATTACCACCGCCTGTGCCACCTCGAAAACTTGGCAAGAAAAACTCCTTTAAAGACAAACAGACTCTACAAACTGTTGGTGAACAAAACTTTACAAATAACGAGAATCAATCCGAGTGTCAAATTAATGGAAAACATAACGGTATTTCTACAATAACAAAATTGTCAAGAAAATCTTCATTTGACAGTCACATACTTCGCCAAAGTAAAGAAGGTAGCATTGCTTACTTGAAAAAGGGGTCTCCAGAAGAAGTGAGACGTTTAGTGCGACGTTTGTCCGATGGAAAAGCGATGCCGCCTGAAGCTGAAGTGTATATAGACTTACTGTCATCAGAGTGGGAACGCTGCCTTGTACTAGCTGATGCTGAGTCTGACGACACAAGCAGTTCCATTTCCACAGTTGTAGATAGATTGGGATCCATGACAAGCTCCGTAGAGAACAGCATTCCTTCTACTCCAACAATGCAACCTAAAACTATCGATATACAGAAAGTTCTGAATTGTATTGAAAATATCGACACAAATATTTTAAAAGACATGACTAGTAAGAGATTTTTAGAAAAACGATTGGAAATGAATACCGAATCAAAATTGACAGAGAAACCTTATATTACAAATGGTTTTAACAGTCACGAAAACACAACTCAGAAACTACTACATAACGATAAAAACAATAACAACACAATAGTTTCAAATGTGACAAATAACTTTGAAATGAATCAGCAATCTCAAATAAAAAAAAATGATAATAAAACAGAAAATGTGGCTGAAAAACCGAAACCTATGCCTAGAAATACAAAAATGGAACGTTCTGTTAGTGAGAAAAAACCGAGACCGATTCCCGTGCCAGAGATTCCGCCACCGCCAGTCCCAGACTCTTTACTGACTCCAACGAAGAAAAACTGCATAGAAACATGGTTGCAGCGTTCCGAAGCTGAAATGAATAACAAAACTGTTGAAAAGGTGGAGGAAGCTCCTATGCCTGAGGTGTTACCACGATTGATAGATTTCGTACCTAAAAATCAATTTAAAGAGACTAGCAATGAGTCACCCCTGACGCGACCTACGACCGCTCCACCGCCGCCACCACCGCCCACCGAGACACGAGAAGATGGCTCCGGAGCATCCCTCGACACTATTGGCGAACTCGATGAATCTGCAGACGTCACTGATAATGTGTAAGTACTTTGATTAACTATTTTTCCATTTAGGTTTATTTCATCGGGAAAAAGTGCATTGATTAGACGACAGTTTTCAAATCAGTGATGTTCATGATGATAATAAATAGGTTTTTTTCTACTTTCCGCTGTGTTACTATTCTTATCAACAAGAATTAAAATATCTAAAATCTTTTTAAATTGAATATTTTTAAAAGATTTCACGACTCAGTTGTGTAGGTCAAATTAATTTGTTAAGCGTTATTTTCAGTACAAATCATAGTTTGACACGCGAACATTCATGCGAACAACCGGAAAAACTTAATTTATCAATAACAAGTTATGAATATGCATGTTTTAAATTTAATTAACAGTGTAGAAATACAGTCAGGTCGTTTTGAAGAATTAGCTTTTGCAACAATAAGATCAAGGTGAAAATTTAGATTAAGTAACCATTTGTGAATATTAAAATATACAAAGCGCATGTTGCAAGTACAATTTGCATATATGATGATAAATTATTCAATGATACGCGCTAGATTATATTGAAGATTTTCTTAGAAGAAATGAAATACTACAAATGTCTTTGTCGGTGAACAATAACCTTTCGTGGCGCGACAAATGCACCATCAAAAGATTTGTTCCGCGTATCTGTCACCGGCTCGGCTTGCTTGTTAAAATAAATACGAGTCATTTGGACGTAAACCTGGCTATTCGTCGTCGTGAGTTGATGGTCTATCTCATAAAATATACTCAACGTGTATAAGTTTTAGTGTGGGTCATATAAAATGTGAATTAGAGTTTCCATAATATCGATTTTATTTAAATGCTTTCTACTCCATGTTTTATTCTTTACAAAAAACTTTATTTTCCAATGGAAAGCTTTGGCCATCAATAATAAAGTTACTTTTGTAACATCTGCACATAACGGTATTTAAAATGATAATAGGATAAAAAAATACATTGCCAACACTTAATAAAAAAACATGTTTATAAAAATAACAAAATAGTCTTTTGCATAATTATATTCAAATCATTTTGTCTGCTGCACGTGCGAGCATAGGTACAACGAACTTCGCATAAGCGGGGAAAACTTTTTCCACAGAAACTCGGTCATCAATGAAAGAAAGTAAATTTTCACCTAAGGGGAAGTAATCACTGGTTGCAATTGAAAATATCCATTTACAAGTCAGCCGAGCAAATGGTTAGTAATGCACCTAACGTTTTCCAACAGAACTGGAAGTGAGTTTTATGTTTTCTCTAGTTTCTTGTGATGGGCGGGTAGGCGAGCAAGCGCGTTCGGGCACAGCTGTGCGCCTGCGACTGCCAGCCATGATTGCTCGGAGGCTTTAGAGATATTTTAATCAAACGCATGAATAGGATTATTCTAATTTGTATTCGTCTTATTTCGTACCGATCGATTACAATAGTCCTACTTTATTATTGTGTTATTCCTTTGAACCATTGTGTTCAAAGGAATAACACAATAATAAAGTTTTTAAACATTGCACTCTGTTATAAATTAGTCTACGTCTGTTTACTTGCCTATTATTGACATTATTCGGACAATACTGATATCACGCTTACAACAAATTAAATGGTATGGCTGTTTCATAGGCATGCTCGTGGGTTCGCCATATTTGCATTAGGTAACAAACTAACAATAAACAGGTACCTAGTTGAACCGCATTTGTGCTCTGAATATCCGAAAACTGGCTTGCACACAATGATTCATGTAAGTAAGTACATAGATAGATAACCGCGAACTAGATTCCTTCTAATTTATTCCGGTCGGTTAACTCTATGTGCATGTGCGATTCACATATACTTTAATTACTGACCATTTTTCATGGAATTCTGAATATCTATTTTATAGTTCAACTAATTAACTTTCTTAAACTTTGTTTGTGGTAAATCAGTGATTATTTACTAGTGGTCAACAAACACTTGATTAATTAGAAATTATGTAGGTATATAAATATGTTAAAATAATAACATTAATTTTATCGAAATGTAAAGAAAGTAAGAGAGTCGAAACAGGAAGGTATTATGCACTAAAGACAAAAACTGCTCCTGTGAACTTTTTTTACGTAACCAGCGAAATTGTTTCATAAAGATTCCGCTTAATGATAAAATACCTAACTTCATTGTTTTCTCAGCATACAATACTTTTACTAGTTGCACAGGAACAACGGCTATAAACAAAGAAAAGAATATTTTATTCGGAACGGCGACACACATGGAGAGTTTTCTCTATTTTCATGCAAACTAGCGGGTAACAATAGAGGGGTGGCGGTAGGGGGCGCTACCGCCGACCAGCTGCGCCCTCGCCCTCCGCCACGCGCTCGCAATGCACCAAGCAACCTACTTGTGTACCAGTGTACCTATAGCAAGTCACAACCAGGCCAATATTACAAGAAAACATACTCCTGCTTGTATGAACCTTGGGACATTACACGTCGATTTGCATTCAACATGATCACTAGAATCGAATGAGTAGGTACTTGCCGTTCTTACAACAGTCAGTAAGAGTGCAGAGTCAACGGTAAAATTAGCGAAATAAAGAGCTCTCTCAAATATTTGTGACCCACTTTAGACAATGTTTGAGTGCTTAGGTACATAATTCTATGTATATTTAGGAATACCTTTCCAATTAAGACTATGTGTACACAAAATAGATACTGTTATTCGCGGAATTCTTGATGTAAATAGAATTTTTGCAGCTTAATCGTTAAATAGGTTTACCTAGACCACCTGCGAGAGTTTTGACCTAGACATTAACAGCTTTGCTTAGAAACTTGTGATTTGAAACGGTTCTTTACAAGTTTCTGTACAAATATTTACGTGAAAATTAATGACGGATATCTACCAATATGCCTGTAGGAACTATTGAGTAAAATCATTAGATAGAGAACTATATAGGATTTAGACAAATTACAGATGATTAAAAATGCAACTTCTGAAAGTCTTTATTATTTTAATTCAGTGTCAACAGTTAATAATGACCTACGTCTTGAAATCACATGTTTATACTTTCTCAACAAATTTTTATAATTATAATAACCATTTTAGAACAGACTAGAATTAGCAATGATTTATTCTAGATATCGAGTCCAGATGTTGCAAAGAAATTCAAATTCGATTTAGGTTTAGTACAAATTACTTAACAAACAGCAGCTGACACTGCAATAGTACTGCGGTAGTTTTACATACTGAAGAATGTATAGCTGTGCAGCTGTACTCAATTGTAATTGACGCAGGATCAAGCACTACATGTAAATGTTATAAACAAAATACTTGAGATAAGTGAATGATTTCAGATTCAACTTTGCGTGTTGTATAAGTAAATGATGTATTGATGAAGAATTGTATATTAATCAAAGCGTCATGGCTTCAGAACATGAAATAGAAAGTAGATCTCTATCATTGTTCGACCACTTATCTGATATTTACGAGTATTATCTTTTAACATCACAAACATCAAAAAACATACGACCATTGATACGGATTGTTAAGCCTTTAAGAGCCTTGTCGACGACAGACTTATATTTCATGAGAGACTCTTAGGTCAGGACCTCATGTATATTATTCGTATTTACTCTAGCTGGGGCATAATACGTAGAAATTCGAGTATATTTCTGATTAATCTTCGAGATACATCATGTATCTAGCTCTATTGCTCTATCGTTATTGAAGCTCATTAGCAAAGCAAGCGTAATTACGCACTACGAATTAAAGACACGATTCTGTGTTTCTATTTTTGTTTTAGAATCATGGTAAATTATGAAGTATAAGTCAAAATCTGTTTTGGTAGTATAATGATTTTTCATAGAGAGGGTATCGTTCGTTGTTGTCAAAGGATTGTGTCAAAAGAATATTGAGCTTTAATATGCTCATAAATATTGCACATATTATTATGTAGATAGTGCTGTAATAAAAACAAAGACCGATCGGAATCTACATGCCAAGAATAGAAATAAGGAAAATGGATCCTTTGTCGTTGCAGTGTTAAGAGGTCAAGAAACCGTAGTGGTCAGTCACAGAATATATTTAACGTGTTTCATTTATTGTTCTACCTCTCCTAAATCATTTCTACTTTAATAGCAGCTAATCATTGAATATTTTGCTTCTAAGTTGTTATGAAATCCAATTCGTATAAACAGTATAAGAACGTGATTCGGGTATTTGATACTCTTGCATGAATATTGCTTACTGCAACGGCTATAAATTTTCCTACAAAAAATCCTTTTTATCAGACTTAAAAAAAAATGGAGGCTCTCAGTTCGACCCGTATATTTGCATGTATGTATGTTTGTCTGCGATTATCTCCCCTTTGGCTGAACCGATTTTGATGCGGTTTACAGAAAAGTGTTTCTTACATTCTGGAAAAGGTTTTAGTATGTACAACAAACAAATTTATTCAGTGCTTTTTGATCAAAAACAACAAAAAACCGAGAAGACGTTTTCTTCCGTTTTTCCATCTTTGGAGGACTAACAATCTCTATTTTAACTGTGTTGCCGTTTCTTAATGGATTTGGGTGATAAGGAGGCACTAAAAACTTTTTTGAAAACAGAGAACCGCCTTCAAAAACTAAAAAGTGATAAATAACTTTAGCACAGAACACACATGACTTTAGTTTCGGAAGTCGGTGGCCATACAAAACAACAAACAGAACAAAGCCATCGACTTCCGAAACTAAAGTCATGTGTGTTCTGTTCTAAAGTTATTTATCACTTTTTTGTTTTTGAAGGCGGTTCTCTTTTTTCAAAAAAGTATTTTATTTTCCACTTTTTGATATACCTACCTACGACAGACCTGTATAGTAAAGTACAAAGTACGTAGTACGTAGTGTGTTACAATTAAAAACAAAAATAACATGAAATGATTCGTCTGATGTCTATTATGTTCAAAAAGGTATTATTACATTAAAACACACATCTTAATGTGTTTTCGGCACTTTAATACACGTGTGAGTTCACGTTGCGTAATGTCTAACTGGAATTTCACGTTTAGAGTCTACATTTTGAAGTGTTTTGTGCAACGAATGCGATGTGAAACATTCATAAAATTTAGATGTGTGTGTAAATTTTCAAATACATGTAGATTTAGTAATCTATTGTCAAGAGGCTCTCCAATGTAAACAAGGACTACCTAAGTGTTAGCTATATTTTCAAAACGTTGATTTTACACGTGAGTACAAAGATTCCTTTGTTTGTGATGATTCTTACATATTGATCATCAATGAAGTCATACTTAAAAGTGAACTTGGGTTTGTCTGTTTATACTTAGCATTATTTACTTTTTTTCTTATACAATAATGTACGTACGTAAACATTAATAAAGTCTTGGTAATGACTCATGTCATTTACTGTAATGTGACGGTCGTTTTCTAGATGGGACATCATAAAATATACGATACCTCTACATCACCTGATGTATGCAGGATAACTCAAGTTCGTATCCTTAACATTTTTAACAAAGAACCGCTAATTTCTCATTTCCGGGCTACGCTAATTATTGTTCTATTTATTGGCCTCCTATTATTGTGATTTAAATGAGAAAGATTCGATTGCCCTCCCACGCTATGTTAGGATTAGTAATTTATAGGGTCATAAATTAACCGTTCAAATATGTAGTTGATTTTTATTATTAAGTACCTATTACGAACACTGACACTAATTAAATTACAGGTTTATGTAAAAAATTTGCTGTAATAATAGTGACTGTTATGTATTCTGTTTATAAACATATTTTAGGGTAGTAGTTACCTAAGTAGGTAACGTGCCTAACGTTAGATAAAGCAAAGAATTTGTCAACTCGTGGACGCTAACGTGGCGTTAAACCATCGATCATATTCTTTTGTCTCGTTTGTCTATGCGTCCAACTATAAGCGCGACCCAAAAACCTGACGGATTTTAATAGCATTTTGTTACTCAAACCATAAAAGTGTTCAATAGTGGATAGTAAACATATATTATAGTGTCTTCACGCTTTCTATGCGGAACTTGCTACTAAACACTTACGTCCTTAGGTCTCTGAAGCGGTCCAGTGTTAAATAAATTCAACACCATAAACGGCCACTCTACATATTCATAGAATTTGATTGGTTGCGCTACCTCACCCTGTTTATATGCATTATTCACGATTTTATCTATCACCGGAGAGGCAGCGTCCTAGCCTGTACCAACGGACGAAAGATAGACAGAAATGCATGAAATTTTAAAGTGCCCTGTAAAGTGAGTAGGTACTCACTTCTAGGTAGGTACCTAGCATGAGATAATATAGATCCTTATTACGTACTATTAAGTCTATAAGAGCTATAATTCAATTGACGTTTTTCTACTTCTTTATGCAAACACACATAAGTATCTTAACTAAAATAAAATTATTCTGTTTGTCGGGGAAATTCAAACAGGCTTTTTTCATCGATACATTTTGGGACTTTATTGTCTTATAATGTCGGTCAAGTAATATGGGTCAGGTTGGGCTTATGGATTCAAATTGAGGTCGCGGCGTTTAAAAGAATAAATGCAAATCGGGGTTGATTGCTTTTGTAAAAAATGCACTAACGATATGTCGTTTAATAAGGCTCATTATGCAGTGCAAATGTTGTATTATGTATGATCAGTCCCTATATATTAATTGAGTTGCGATTTACATCTAGAAAACGTCGTCAACGTCATCTTTTATGATGTTTTTCAACCGACTTCATAAAGAAAGGAGGTTCTGAATTCTGACTGACTGTATGTTGTTTTTTTTTGGTAATTCTCTTTTTGATGGATAGGGTATACCTCAGGGGTAGTCCCATATAAATTTTATCTAAATTGATTCAGCACTTTTTGAAAAAATCAACAAATATCCAAAAATTTTACATAGACGACGTTTTAGTTTCATCAATCTTTGGAGTAGTTACTTTCAATCTCTGTTTTAACTGTGTTGCCGTTTCTTTATGGATTTGGATGAGACGGAGGTACTGAAAAGCGGGAAATAAAAAGCTTTTTTTACAAAAAAGACAACCGCCTTTTAGTCGGTGGCTTCTTCTGTTTGTTGTTTTGTATTGCCACCGACTTCCGAAACTAAAGTCATGTGTGTTCTGTGCTGAAGTTATTTTTCACTTTTCAGTTTTTGAAGGCGGTTGTATAATATATGATCTTAATTCAATTAATTACGTCAAACTTGCCGTGTGGTACCGGTCGCGAATAGCACCACCCCTTTCTTCCCGTGGGTGCCGTAGAAGGCGACAGAGGGATATTGACCAAAAGATGGGCAGCAGCGTCCTTCTGAGTACCATGGAGCCATTTATTAAGTAAATTATACCTAGTCTTGCCATAAATATTATCACGAAGAAAACAAATATTTTTTATTGCAAATAATATTTATTACTTTTACAGTGTGTTAGTTTAACACATAAATATAAAACAATTTAAAATATAAAAAGCTTATTCGAAGTGGTCTCCATTGGCTGCAATACAGTCCTTTAAACGTTGAGGCCAGTTGTTTTAGGGACTCCAAATTATCATGGCGTTTAGAGCAAGCCGTACTCTCTAAAACTGACCATAAATCATAATCCAGCGGATTAAGATCGGGACTAGACGACGGCCAGTCTTCAGCTCTGATGAAGTCCGAAACGTTCACTTCCAACCAAGACTGCGTGGACCGAGCTTTATGACCCGGCGCCGAGTCTTGTTAGAAGGACCATACTTGGTTATTGAACATGGTGTTGTTAAGGGTTAACTACCTTCTCAAGAATGGTATCTTGATACACTTGTGCCGATGCTTTGATACCTTTTTCACAAAAATATGGCTCAGTCACTCCTTCATAGCTAACACCCCACCAAACCATCACTGAAGTCGGATAATGCCCACGTTGCACTCTGTCGACTAATTGGGAAGCTTCCTTAGAGCTTTTAGCATAAATACGGTCATTTTGTTTGTTAAAATGTTGCTCAATTGTAAAGATTTTCTCATCCGTAAACAAAATTTTTCCGTGAGTGACCTTCCTTTGCGTACCGCTTCAGTAGTGGTTTCGATTTTACCACCCTATTCTTTTTTAAATTATCAGTAAAAAAATTACCAGTGCGTCTCTTATAGGCTGCAAGTCCTAAGTCATCTTTTAAAATACGTGACATGGTTCTGGGTGCTATCTTCATCTCCCGGGATAAAATCTTTTGCTTTCGGACAGGATTCTTCTTTCCCTTACTGCTTTGACCACCTTTTTCGTACGAACACTACGTGGACGGCCAGATCTTTTTCTGTCACAAACAGAGGAGGTCTCATTGTACCTATTAATAGCCCGGTACACACACATTTGACTAATACCAAGCGTAAGGAGAGTTTTAAAAATTGCATTTGGCTCCATACCAACTTTGTGTAATGCAATCACAGCGATTCGGTTCTCTTTCTTACCCCACTCCATTTTAATATCGCAAAATATTGTACAATGTATTAGCGCCAACATTAGAAAACGCAATGAACAATCGTATAAAAATGACAGATTCCAAATTCAAATGTAATATCTTTCTTATTTTTAATTGTAACAGTATTTATGGCCAGACTAAGTATATACCTATGTGTTTGACATAAATAAACATGGCGGTTGAGAGCATTGTCATGCTCACTCAAATATCTTGCTGATGGTGGCGCGTGTATTGGATCATTCGGCTCCCTTCAAAATGGTTGAGTTGAATGGTGCTGATGATCCACGCGTCATGTTCGTGAACGGGTGCTGTCGGTAGAGATTGGTCAACTCTTAACTGCTATGGCTTTTATTTTCATCCTTTTTCTAATTTTTTGTATGGTTCTTTACTGCATTGTTTTCACATATAGAAGCAACGAGGATACGTAACCAATATTTTGTAAAAACTTGATTTAAAAGAGTGTCCGTGGAGTTTCTTACTCGTTCTTCTCCATAGAGACCTACCTACGTTTTAGAACGAGCAACTAGCTTCAACTTTCTGACTCACTGACCGAATCCTTGACTATTCAAAAGTGCTTGCAAATGGTTTAATTGAAATAAATGCTTTGACTTTGACTTTGACATAACACCAACTGCGATCGCCAACATGCATCGGCCAAGCATAGCGATTACGGCTATAACCGTGATGACATGATGATGACATCAAATTTCATATTATCAAATATGTTACATTACTATTCAACAAAAATATTTAAAATTAATCAGGATTTAATATCAATATCGTTAGGTACAGTCGAACAAGCTATTTGGTATACAGGCAAAAATATTCATCTTTCTACTACACACACAATATTTTATTTTATTTTATTTTTTTAACTCGAGTACGTAGGTATTCCTTGTAGCAACCTACCTACATGCTCAATATAGAGCAAATAAATTAAATATTGTTATTGTAGTAGAAAGATGAATATTTTTGCCTGTATACCAAATAGCTTGTTCGACTGTACAATTACTTCAAAAGAACCGGACAAGTGCGAGTCAGACTCGCTCACCGAGAGTTCCGTACAAATTTGTAGGTACAGTCAACAGCAAAAGTAGATGATCAAAATCAGAAATTCAACACTAATGAACGGAGTTCGCGTCAGAACTGTGTGGCGTCGAAGTGATTCAAAAGTATGTGTGTGACAATCACATATTTTAAATAAATATACTAGTAATAAATTATATAAATTAGTGTTAGTAAATTAGTATTGAATTTCTGATTTTGATCATCTACTTTTGCTGTTGACTGTACATAATACATATCCATACTTCCACACCAATATTATAAATCAGAAGGTAACACTGTCTGTTATGCTTCCACGATGAAACGGCTGAACTGAAATTGATGAAATTTGGTATGAAAATAGCTTGAACCCTGGGAAATCACATACAAAGTACTTTTTAATCCGGGACTTCGTCTGCATCCGCGGTGACCGATATTCACACGGACCAAATCGCTGACAAAAGCTCACTATAAATAATAATAATAATATACACTCTATATCGCCCTACAGAAAGACGCTATATTAAATACGCGCCGCATTGTCAGAAAATTCATGCAAATAGATGAACACGAAATATGCCCCCAACACGACACGCTGCATTTACTTGGCTTCGACCCGTAAATGCAGTTGAAACCAGCCCAAGGGCTGAGAACAAATAGCACTTCCGAAAAATAAAATAATAATAATAAAGTTTATTGATTCATAAACAAGTGTAACAATACTTAGGTATGACACTAGATCCCGCACTAGGATACCCTGTGTCGCAGGATTCAGTCTCTTTCGACAGATAGTATGAATTATTAAAGCTAAGTTAGCAAGTTTAAAAAGGTTTCAGTATAATTCATTAAACTTAGGACTAAAAGGTAACCAAATATATGTGTGTATGTATTGAGTGTAAACTAAGTATGTATGCACGAGTGTGAATGTATGATTGATGAGTGTAAGTATGTATGTGATGAGTGTAAGTATGCATGTGATGAGTGTCAGAGTGTAAGTAGTGATGAATACTTTAATAGTTGAATGATAAAAGATTTTCCGTTTCAGCATATTTAAGCTCAAGCAGCCATTCCTGAACCTGTTTTTTGCACCCAAACTACAAAGTTTGAAAAAAAAAAATTAAAAAAGTAAAAATTATCAAAATGCTTAAAATCTGAACAAATCTATCAAAATGACAACATGGGGAAGATTTTAAGCATTTTGATGATTTTTTCATACAGGTGTGGTCCAATACAAGAGATAGCCTTATAACCAAATTTTAATTTGCAGAAAATTCAGTTCTACTTAGGTTTTCTACGTGTGCGCTGATCCTTTATCTCTGTGTGATATGATGTGATAAAATGTACAGTTGGCGTACCGTAAGCACTCTCGTTTCTTGATATAACATGTTAGTGGGGAAAGAGATTCCCAAACTATGAGAGACCTTTAGAATTGCTCTTTGTGCACGTTCAGCAGTGATAAGATAACTTTTGCTAGCGACACACACAGATATTATGCAGTAAGCTAGAATAGACTGACATAAAGCCAGGTAAGTCATCTTGAGAGTATCATTGTCGGCTATTGATCTAAGTCTTTTAAAAATGTACAAAAGCTTTCTTACGTGCGAAGTAACCTAGAAGTAAAAGATTTGTTTTTCCATGTCAGGTGTTGGTCTATGTAAATACCAAGATACTTGATACTGTTAACATGCTCAAAAACAGGGCAACTGCAGCTACCCCTTAGACTATATTTGCATTGGTGGGATTTGAGTGCGAAGTGCTTAGGGGCAGTTGTTTCAATGCTTACAGAAACATTAACTACCTTGGTTCTTTGAACATTAAGGATAAGGAAGGAGCAGATTGTGAAGCGGCCAACTTTTAATCTTCTGTATTCCAGCCTCTGCGGCACCGTAGATTTCCTGCCAAGAGTCGCCGTGGAAAATAATTGCTGTATCATCAGCGTACGCAGATATATATGCGTTGTCCAAATTGAGTGAGCAGAGACCATTAACGTGTAGAAAAAGCAAGGTGGGTCCAAGGACACTACCTTGGGGCACTCCATATTCCATTTTCGCAAAGGTACTCTGGATATTACCTAGGCAAACCTTTTGTTTACGTTCGGAAAGATAGGAGGTAAACCATTCCAACGCAATGCCCCTGATACCTAAGCGTTCTATCTTCTTGATCAGTATGGGCCTTGACACGGTATCAAAGGCCTTGGCAAGATCTAGGAAGACGCTAGCACACTTTTTGCCTTTATCAAGGTTATCAATGACATGATCCACCAACTTAGAGACTGCGTCCTCCGTAGATCTGCCATTTCGAAAGCCGTACTGGTTAACCGATAGTAGTTGCTTCTTTTCTAAGTACGCTAATAGTCTCTTGTTTACCAGCTTCTCGTAAAAAGAGATATAGGCCTATAATTAGATGGGACTGATGCGTCTCCAGTTTTGAAGATCGGGCAGATATTCGCTGTTTTCAACTGAACTGGAACTACCTCTGACGACATGCTCAGATTGCAGATGTGTAAGATGGGTTAATAACACGATTTGAAATACCGTCCCAGCCAGGAGCGAAATCGTTTTTAAGGCTGCCGATGATAAAAAACAACTTCCGATTCGTCGCTTGGAGTCATGAAAAAAGAGTGCGATGGAGGAGAGTCAGTGTTATCCAGGATAAGTGCTAAATTTGCTAGTTCTATCTCTGTTGTATTGAGTTGAGTCAAGGTCTGCTCGGCAAGTTATATTCCCACATCAGCAAAAAAAATTGTATTGACCATATTCAGCGAAACTACGGGATCAGAGTTTGTGTTGAGCAAAGTCAAACTATTCGATTTTTTTATTCTTTAGGTTACATATTGTTTTATTTGCTGCCCAGGTTTTTTTGCTATCTGCTTTAGAACTATCCAGAAGGCTTTTATCATAATCATGTTTTAAATTTTGTATAATATTATTGCAGTGGTTTCTATAAGATTTATATCTCTGTTGTAGAGCGAAATTGTCTATATTTTCGTATTTTTTTGTTTCAGAGTGAAGGGTGTCTCTTTTACGTATACAATTCATTAAATTTTTTGTCAACCAGGGTCTTCTAATGGTTTTAGAATTGCGCAAAATTTCTTTTTTGGTGTGTCGATTTATAATGTGCCGTAAATTATCAGTAAATGTATTCACTGCTGTATTCAAGTCATCGGAGTTTCAAATAAGTTTTCAATCTGTATTTTCAATTTCGTTAAGAATGCTAGGGTAATCCAGCCTTAGCTTATATTTAGTTGGTCCAGAGATATATATTCGACTAGATGGTTTTTTACTAATTCCTATCAGCACTGCATCATGATCGGTGAGAGAAGATTGACATACGACAATTATTGTGTTTATTTTTGTTTTTATTAATGTATGGTCAAGGCAAGAATTTCGGATAATCGCGTGTCGGATATTGATGCCCGGGATAGAAACCATCGTGTCCGCTAATGTCAAGACATTCGCTAGCTCGTTTGTCTTCTGTACCGATTTAAATGTCGATATTATGTCCCCTATAATTGCTATCTATGATGTATTGTCGAACTGAGGAGGGTTTGTAAGGATTCGCAAAAATTACTAATGTTGTACACTGAGGGCGATCGGTAGATAGCAAAAATGGTAAATTCTGTGCCAACATTAATAACTAAGCAGTGTGCATCCTTAAAAGGCGGCTCGAATATGGTGATATTAAGTTCCGATTTGTATAAAACATTCTGATTTAAATAAAATTGGGAATAATAGCATTTGTAGCCATTTAATTGAACTTTTGGGGTGTGTTAATGAAGTCTACATTCGGTCAGTACGATAATGTCAGGTAAAAAAATTTAACCGGGACAGAAAAACCGAAAAATTATCAAAGTTTTTCATTATGCTTCGTATATTTTGGTTTAGCTGGTTTTTAACGTCGCCAAAGTCATTCACGCATTGCTCTGGGATATTATGTTTAGTACTAATAAAAATTTCGGTGCTGCCATTCCCAGAAAAAGGTAATTTTATGGTTCCATTGTAAGTTCTTGATTTGAGCGGGAACACGTATTTAAGTGCGAGAGGAATTAGGTGTGAATTATATTTACATTTCAAGCTTGTGTATGCATTGGAATAGATAAAAGTTAGTTTTGTGGAGTTGTGTGATTTTGTATAATTTTGCGCGTTTGGGTCGGGTGCTGCATAAAAATAAGATTATTAGTGAATAGTGGAGATTAAAAGTGACAAGTGTAAATGTTATATTAGTTGCCATAAAGTATAATTTTAGATAGAAAATGTTATTTACATAGATAACAATATTTAGGGATTACTACATTAAAAAAAAGAAACAAAGATATAAAGAACTAAACAAGTGCAATAACAAAAGACTACAGTTAGTATTCTCATTTTTGACCTGTACGTACTTAACACCCTCTTCTTTACGTAGAAAAATTCTTCCGTTTGCGATCCAGCAAAAGCGATATTTTCCATCAGCAGCAAAGTCTCGAGCTAGAAAATGCAACCTAATATAGAATATAACAAAATAAAGAATATACATTTTTAATGATTTAATTACAAATATATAGTTTTCAGACTTTTCCCTGTACGTATAGTATAAGCCGATATTATTTGCCAAAATACATAGTTCTAAGTCAACGGAAAGTACCCTATAAATTTTGATTCCCTTGAGAGTGTCGAAATGTTCGTTTTTGTGGACATAAACGGCCGTATCTATTTTTCACGTTAACTTAGAAGTTTGATTTTTGCCATGGACATAAATATATGGTTTTAATTTCAATACGATACCTCTACGCGTTCCCGAGATAAAGGGTCTTGATAGACAGACAGACAGACAGACGGACGGACAACAAAGTGATCCTTAAAGGGTTCCGTTTTTTCCTTTTGAGTTACGGAACCCTAAAAATGGGAGCGATTTTGAAGTGGGTTAGTTTGGTTTTGATAGAATAAAAGATAGTTTGTAAAATTACGGTTGCAATAATTACCGCATTGCGCTTGCCGTTTGCCCTGCGTCGTATATACACGCCAGCCCCATGTACGGGTATATACAAACGCTACATAGGTACGTCGTAACTTCTCTCTCAAACTTACTTCATAACAACTGAACTTTACTAGTTTATAGTCATTGGAACTTAGTACACATAACTGTTATTTAAGTACACCCTTATGATCTGAAAACTGATGAATTGTGCGAAGGTATTTATATCTAACGGTTAATAATTAGTAACTAAACGTTTTCAATTATGGTGTGTGTTTATTCAACGTGTAACATGGTATTTAGGTTTAAAACTTGTTCACTAATAGTTCGTTTTTAACTGCTAACTAAATAGGTATACATAACTACATATCTACCTACTTTGTGAACGACTGTGTAATTTTGAACAGAAGAAGGTTAAAAGCTTGCGGTAAATTGCAAGACTTGCAGTAAATTGCAAGACTTGCAGCTGCCGTTAGTGACGAACAATGAAAAAATACTAAACATTTCACACTATGTACATACATTTTGTGTGTTATTTTGAATCGTTCGTAAATATGTAATTTTTTATGTTTCTCTCATTCATTAATTATTCCTTCGGCCATACCGTGATCCTTAAAAGGTTTCGCTAATAATAACATCCGCACTGAAATTAATATAATTTACTGAAATTTTATTGATGTCAATAAATAATTGGAACCGAATTTTAAACTATTAAATGCAAAAATTGCATTAAACATTCTAACAGAATTGGTCCCAGTCCTACATATTTGTTAAGGTAATGTTCTTTATAGATAATCAAAGCAATAACGATCACGATATGACCCACATACTAGTTTGAAAGAGAAAACATGCTCAATAAACGAATACCATAATAATGAGAACTTACAGAGCTTTAGACTGCTCTTTATAATGGATAGGTATAATCCTTAAGTGTATATAAATGTTTTTGGTATAATGTAAATGATCATAGTAGGTAGGTACACAATATTGACTTGTCCCAGAATGCGCCTGGGCGTGGTCACTGCTTATAATCTGTTATTAGAGCAACTTTGTTTTATATCAATGTGCAAGTCACTGCGGCTAGGTTGGGCGACGAGACAACGTTCGAGGTCATTCAGTCATTTACTCTCTAACGGACCATCTTCTCAGTTTTACAATCGTATTCTGTAAGCGTCTGCGTGTGTAACACTTATTGGTCACAAATGTTGGTCGTCCACTTCAACTAGGTTTTGTTGTCATTGAATTCTAAATAGTGCAGTTAGTGCTCATTGAGATTTAGCGTAACGCCAAATGTGTTCTACTTACACGATTTTCTTTTGGTTTGCTTCGTGTTCGGTTTCAAGTATAAATCTTGTCATTGGAACATTATCTCACATGACTGGTCCATTATCTGTTATTAAGTAGGCTGAATGGTCTGATGTGGGTACCACGCGGCCGGCGCGCTAACGGTACCGGGTCTCCGTCGCCGCCCGCACTGATTGGCCCTGCAACTCTCAGACGCCGTCTCTGCAATCTAATACATCTAATACTGTTATTAAATTTATGTTTGTATCTATCCATACTTTCTCTCATGTGTGATGGTAATCATAGGCATCGATCACGGCGATGTTATCGAGAGTCAGTTTTTGTCCGCTTTGCATTTTGACGCCCACGTAAGAATACGTTAAGACAATGCTAAGTATGATTTGCAAATTATGGATAACTTTGAGTTGAGTATGATAAACTGGCTGATTATTTTATTGGTCTCATATAATCACGCATTCATATCTCAACAGAAAAGCTACATAAAACGTTGTTGCGCTTTTAAAATTCTAATCTTCAATCAGTTGCATTGCAATTAATTGCTTTTGAAAATTTAATTCATTAAGTTTCAATTTTATATACCTGGACTATCTCTAAAAAATTGCAAGTCATAAGTTATCAATTAGTGTTTTGATACAAGGCATCAATCTCAAGTAATCTAAACACATTAAAACGATGTATAAAATTGTAATGAACAAAATCATTTTAGTTACTAGAGAAAACTTATTTTCTCCTCACAAAAGTAGGTTTTAATAAATGAAATATTTGCAATAACGCGGCCCGGCGCGCACACCGCCGCATTCTAACTTTGTCATTTAATTTAACCCGTATCGACGCGGCGAATGTATGGAATTCCAAACTGGAGAGGCGGAAGCGTTGAACGAGGCGCCTTGATCTTGTTCATATTATACACTCACCTATAATGTGTGTGCCACTGTATGTACTATGTTCATGAGTAGGAAACATCGCCAAGTGACGTTGTGGTGACAATAGCACGTTCGACCCTGTTCGCACGCTTCTCCCACTTTCCATTTATCGACTTGTTCGCTGCCCCGTTTATAAGAGGGCTATTTAGTCATTTACATGTACAAACAATTGTATCTTCAGCTAACAGTTGCTAAGTGTTTAGATGGAGCGGAGCGCGGTACCCAAAACCTTTTAGAATTCCCCCATCCAAGTAAAACTTTTGTTTTGTGGGTACTTGCGTTTTCAGTGCCCTGTAAATACAAATAGGTACAACGTGAATTCATTAGTGTTCATTAGTGGGTTTGCATATTTTAATTTATGAAATTAATTCAGCATCTACTCAGTTAACGAAAAATAGGCTGGTAATGAAGTAATGCATTTTTACATTAAACACAATTTATGTAAAAAATATTTAGATCAAACCTTTCAGAACATGTCTCAGAGGATAGGGCAGGTGCCGTGTGGTGCCGGCTGCGTATAGGACCACCCTATTTCTACCCGTGGTTGTCGTAAAAGGCGACAGTGGGATATTGACCAGAGGATGGGCAGCAGCGACCTTCCGAGTACCATAACACCATTGACATGTTGGCATCGCCAACATCACATCGCCCAAGCATGGCAATTACGTCTGAACCCTTGGGTGAGACCTATGCCCTGCAGTGGGCGTTTGGAGGTTGACATGGTGATTATACAGAATGCTCTCAATAATGATGTCAATAAAAAAAAAAATAGATTTCTCATACCTAGGGGTATCCGAAAATATCCCAAGGCATGTATATTTCCCGATTTTTTAATTTTTGGGGAATTTCTTTGCGGACATTTTTCTACAAGCTCTTTTTACGATTTCTTTTTTGTGATGGAATTATCACGAAATACCCTTTCATGCATAATAAAACTATCTTCCTAACATTAGTGCAAGATACATTCTTTTATTTACCTTCTTTTTATTATTAAAGCTAAGATTACCACCACTAAGACCACCTATATAAGTACCTACTTGTAACGCCGTCTTAAAACAGTGTTAGTATAATACCAATGCTTTTTAATCTAAGTTATTTTTAACCCCCGACGAAAAAGAGGGGTGTTATAAGTTTGACGTGTCTGTGTGTCTGTGTGTCTGTGTGTCTGTGTGTCTGTGTGTCTGTGTGTCTGTGTGTCTGTCTGTGGCACTGTAGCTCTTTAACGGGTGAATCGATTTGAATGCGGTTTTTTTTATTTGAAAGTAGATTCTCTAGCGATGGTTCTTAGACATGTTTCATCAAAATCGGTTCAGCAGTTTTAAAGTTATCAGCTCTTTTGTTTGCTGCGGTAGGGATCTTAGACGCATACCGGATGTTTACTTTGCTTTCAAACATATTATTATAGGTGACCACACTGACCACACAAAACCAAACTAAATTACATTTAAAAAATTTAAAATAAAAATTAAATTAAAAATTTAAAAAAACCCCCAACGCAAAACATAAAAGCGATTATGTAAAAAGTAAAAAATAATACTTTTGTTGAGCCATCAAATGTTTGTTCGTTGAAATGGCGCTATAATGTCGCGGCGGGGTACCGCTAAGTTTAAAGCAATAACTAAATATCTAAAATAGCGAACTGATGGTAACTAGATTTGCAACAAGATTAACAACTAGATTAGCAACAAAAATTTGATGATATCGAAGCAAATTGGTCGGAAATGCTGGTAAATTAATAGACAGTGAATGAAATTGAGGGACTGACTTACTTAAGCGGTACCCCGCCGCGACATTATAGCGCCATTTCAACGAACAAACATTTGATGGCTCAACAAAAGTATTATTTTTTACTTTTTACATAATCGCTTTTATGTTTTGCGTTGGGGGTTTTTTTTGCGGTAGCATTACATGCTAATCTGCGAATAGATACGGATGCCATTATAAATAAAATGCGATGCGTCCTTGAGATTTAACACGCATTTCTTCTTATTTTGGTGGGATTCAATTCGTCAAACGAAAATAGCATTCAGGTGGGCGTTCCGAATCTCAAGTTCAATAAACGCTTTTTTTGTGATAATGTCACTCAGTCCAAGACTTACATTTTTGATTTATTGCTATTTTCGGGTTATTCACCGCAGAAAATATAACCAGTTTAGAGAAGCTCGTAGGACTGTTAGTTAACACCGCTTCACCGCTTGAGCTTGATCAATCTTTTCCTTTCAAATGTTGGCTTCAAAACAGGCTCAAGATGTAGGTGACTTTATTTCATGTCTGATCCATCAAATACAGCTACGTAACCCTTAATAATGTATCTGCGGATAATGAAGTGAAGGCTGATGCAGTGATTCTGCGAAGTGTAGCGCGGGCGCCGCTAACGGTACCATCGCAACGACGTCGTCGTCGGCTGATCGGGGCCCACCCTGCTTACCGAACTGCTATATTTTTTATTAAACCTTTTACATAAACTGTGAATAATTTCCTAGACTGCTCCTGCAATGTATTTGTTTTTACAACCTTATCTCAACTTAATCAGTTTTCATAAGTGGATGTAAAAACATACGTAGTATACATAAAAATGTTAAACAAACAAACATAGAGTTGTACAATTCGTTTAGAAGTGGTTGTTTGTTTTCGTATTGAACGAGTCCGAGAGGTTTTAGTTGTTTAGGAATACCAGTTTACCAGCTTTTAGTTGTTCACGAATTTCGTAGACAAATGGTGTTTACCGCTGAGAATTACAATAATAGTTTACAAACATAGCTAGTTGTTCTAAGTTGTCATTCGGGGTTGTGAATGCAACGAATCTAACCTTCTAGATAAATAGATGCAGGTATCATTGACAGCTATGTTCTACGAACTTTAAAAATAAAATAGGTACCTACCTATTTACTATTAGCACTTATACTATGGTAGTGATATTACAGAAAGTCAGAAGTATACATACCTACCAACATAATAATAATATATCACCAAATGGCAATAGACAGAGTCGGCATTCAAGTAATAAGTTAAAGACATTGGCGGGGAAATTGATGATAGAATTTTATTATTAAACGTCTACATTATGTCACCGAGGTAGATACTAATAAAATAATTTCATAAGTTTTATCATAGCAAGCTTATTGTCTATAGTCTATGGCTATAGTCTACCAAAAAATCCATCCTGATACAATTGAAAACTCAATTGACTAGATTATTGATAATAATAAATAATCATATACTAGCTTAGTTTATTTTTCTAACATGACTTTTGGTTACGCTGAACTTTTAATGTTGTCATGTAAAGCTTCGTCAAATTACAATAGGTACTATGCTATGCATTAATATACTACTGTGTCAAGAAAGTACCGGGAATTATTCATTAAAAAACAAAATATGTATTAAATATCTAAATTTATTGTATCGACTTCAAAGTAAGTCTATTCTGTAATAATACTATAACGCCAACGAATAACCCAATAACCAAAACATTTTTGAGACGTATTTTTTGGAATCGACTTCAGTAGTAGCGAATTTTCTTTTACGTCATCTTTTTTCAGTTAGAAGGCGCCATTCCGGTTCTTGTTGACTGGTTTGCATGGCAAACTCGTAAACTCATGTCTTGTCACCAGTAACAATGCGAATGTGGGGTTGGAATTGACTCTTTCTAACACGTCTTCAGCAACGTATACGCGATTGAGATTTTGCAGACGATTCGAAACTTTCGGTACTAGCATTTCATGCCAAAACAATCGTTTAAAACGATACGAATTGATTTTTGAGATACAGAAATTCCAGCAGCTATCTCTCCTAGACTAAAACGACGATTTTCAGTCACCATTTCCTTTATTATAGCGATGTTAGTTCAGTGAAAGACGTTGATGGCCGACCAGAACGAGGCAAATCTTACACCAGGTCTCAACCACCGCACGTATTTTTTATTAAGTCGATACACTGAAAGCCTTATGTAACATTTTCAGTGCTTCTGCATACGAAATTCTATTTGCAATGCAACATTTAAGACGAATTTTTTGTTCGATATTTTATAGTAAAAATCGCAAAACACAGTTGACAGGAACTGACAAAATTGACTGAACCAACAACCAGTGACGATCGAACTCCGCGTGAGTAAAGAGAACAGTGTGCCTACTTAGCGTCAAAAAGAATTTAGACAATCCCTTTAAATGAGCTTTTTAAATAATTCATTCCCGGTACTTCTGTCTTTCTTTCTTTTTCTGATTTCTGCATCCGAATTAATAAATGTAATATATTATTATTTATTTATACTAATATTATAAAGACGTAAATTTTAAAAAATTGGATCGTTAGTTTGTAAGTTTGTTTGTAGGGGGTAACCTCCGAAACTACTAATCCGATTTAAAAAAATCTTTTAACAATATTAAGATACGTTATCCCTGAGTGCTAGAGGCTATATAGCATTATCAAAAAATTAGGGATCCTTGTGAAAATTCACGCGGACGAAGTCGCGGGCAAAGTGCTAGTATAAATATAAACAAAATAAGTTTCAAAATCAAAACGGAGCGCTTCCTTGTAACTTTAAATAAGCTCTAATAAATGACTCTGTAACATTAATTTTTTAGAGCTTTTATCAGCTACATTTGAATTGTATTTTTAATGCAAATTACCAAATTATAGTGGAGGCAAGAAAATAAACGGTGGCCATAAAAAATACATAAGTAATTGAGAATCTCGTCAAGTAGAAGAGAGGTTAAAACAGAAAAACAAGACTTTTGGAAAATAAAGAATCATGGCAGGATTTGTACAAAAAAAATAAAGACGTTTAGAGAAGTTGAACTTATAATTCTTATATTCCTGGGTACCTAAAGAGTATCTTCAGGCATTTACAATATTTTTAAAACCCCGTAAAAAAAATTAACAGTTTAACGAAAATCTCATTATTTCAGAACGAAACGGCGACTGACAGTACCAGTGACACTGACAGCCGCCGTTTCGCAGTTCTTACACTGAAATTGCATCGTTTTATGGGAAATAATATCACAAATAATGTTTTTTTTCCACACACTTGTCACATCTCTTGTCTGCCAATTAGATAGATCCTGTAACGTCGCTATGTAGCTTTCTTTTTTTATAAACACGAAATGGGAATCGAGATAAACGAAAAAGTGTTATTTTCATTTCGTAATATTTTAATTATGCGGGGGTTTAAAAATATGGTAAGTGTATCAATCTACTCCTGGTAATGTATTCTTTACATTGGACAATATTTTAAACCCTCTAAATCTTTTTTTTTTCATACAAATGAATGCATGAATCTTGCCATCTCGCCACGCCATTTCGGTTCAGTTTTTTTTTCAAAATCGAAAGTTAAACTTGCACGTTGTCTGTTATAAACTTAGGGAGTAAGGTCTGGTTTTCACAGGCCCAGTTTCTGACCACACAGTAGTCAGCAACTTTACATTCTGCTGTCTATACAGTACTGTCAATTTCCCGACGAGTTCTCACTACTGGGTCTGCATAGGAAACAGCAGTACGCAGCTACCTAATCTAGGTTCTAATTTTTAAATTCGTTATGCCTAATCGATCTACCAATTAGTGCGCTGCCAAGATTAATTTAAAATCATTCTAGGATTTAGATAACAACCGTAATAAATATTCAAACAGTTTTGTGGTACCATTTAAAATCGGTACGAATCCAATTAAAACCAATGAAATTGATCTTGAAGAAAGTCAATGCCGTCATAGATGTAGTCTTGACATGACCTTAACACTTAAAAGCCATAATTATAAGCTGAACGAGAGTACGAGATAAAAGTTGTTATGAACTGATACCGGTTTAACTTAAGAAGGTTTAGGTGATCAAGTAGTTCGATGTTTGTAACTGAATAATATCGTGAAGGCTTTCCGGTGAACGAGAACGCACAAGTTGCGCTTGCGCCGCCAGGCTGGGCAAACGGGGAGTGCAGGGGGGAGTCACGATGTGGTTAGCCTAGCCTACGCTAGGTTAGGCTTGATTCCATTTTGCCTTTCGCGATCGCTCTGTATTTCTCCTGTGTAGGTTATCGTTTGATCGTAAAAATAACTTTTAATACCCACGAAGGAATGCGCATGCGGTTTTGTATTGGTTAATGATTTTATTGCATAATGTTTCTTCAATATTCAGTCAATTTTAGTTAATAATTATTTTATGTGACCGCTGGAATATAATAAATGTTTATTAAGAACGACCTCGTGTATTTATAGTCGTAAATAACTTACCTAATTGGGAAATGTATGTATGCACAGCGAAGCCTTCACGTGACAATAAACATTTAATAATTCTGAATGTCTATATATAATAATTCTGAGTAGAGATATTTATTATTTGAAAAAAACATTTTTATTGAAGAAATTCCTATCCTATGATATCGGCCTTATTCATGATTCAACTTCACCAATCTGTTGGCATTTTGATTCTATTCGTCGCCGCGGCGGACCCTGACATTTCGATAAAGGCAGCTGATGACCTGTTTTCGATGTTATTCGTTGTCAAATGCTTTAGAATGAATTCCAATAATGTCGAAATATTCTGAGCTGCAAATTATACTCGTATGATTACATTTGATTGAAATTGATTTAGTTCGGAACAATTAAAGTTGATATAGACTAACTATAATTATCGTTTTGCAACGTAGCATCTTGTAGGGATCCCTTCTTTTCGCATAATGTTCTTTTTCCTAATATACTTTGGCATAACCGTTTTGCGCAATTTGTTTTGCCATAATAATACTTTGCCATATTCTTTTTTGGCATGCAGGTTATGTTGGCATAATTGTCTTGAAGGTTAATTTGTTTTGGCATCAAATTTATTTCGCATAATGTTACTGTGCAAATCTAAGAGTGTAATCGCGGAGGGGCAAGGCGGCCCGCGAGCTGAAGAGCAGGTGGATATAACGCTCGCCGCCGTGGTTGAGGCTGGCCGGCGTAGCCGACCAGCAAGCCGAAGCTGCGGTGGTGGGCGTAAAATACATCTGCGACGATAAGCTCGCGTGGGACCGCTCTGGAGCCCCGCAGCACCGGAGCCGTGACAGAAACCATGCCTGCTGCATGTTGCATGCTATATGCTTGCTTGCTTACATGCTGTGTATGCTTGCTGCATGCTTGCTTGCATGCTGCATGCTGGCTTGCATGCATGGTAAAAAATATGTTTTAATATCATTATGTAAATAAACGTATGCTTCAGAGTGTTATGCTTAATTATTATTATGATTAGAGAAATTATGCTTAATAAAATTATGCGTGAATAATGTTATGCGAAAATATAATTAGGAGAAACAAAAGTATGCTAAGTTATATTGGACTCAAAATTTTATGCAAATGGATAAGGAACCCATCTTTTAGTATTGAACTAGCAGTCTAGTAATAAATTTCACATACTTTTCAGAAAAATGTTGTACCCTGCCCAAAATGATCAGGAATTTTAAGGATTCCAGGATACAAACGCACAAGTTGCATTTGTGGCTGTTAATAAACAGCATCCGGTATTTAGGGAACGTCCCACATTCTGTAAGACAACTTTTTACATTTATAAAGCAATAAAACGATTTCTTATACATATGTGTTTAATAAAATATACCCACTAATGTCCTAAAGTTCGTCAAAATTAGCAAACGTGCACGATGCCAAAGGACAATGCCAGAAACTCTATAGAACTTTGCCCCACTCAATAAAAGTCATGTGCAATATGTAGCATCTTACTGTTTATTTATTGCTGATAGCTAAGCATTAGTCTTAGTGACTGTAGAACTTGCGGTTTCCGTTTAAATCTAAAAACAATAATTACATTGATTATAGGTTAAATTGTATTTTAGGTAAAATGCGTTTGTATTTTGTGAGTAGGTATTTCGTAATCCGCAAGTTCTAAAGAAAAACAATTTAGTATAGAAAGGTTCTTTAATCATTACAATTATTTTCATTAATTTACTTTTTCTGTACATGTTTTACTTTTCCTGTACATGGGTGGGGCAGGATCTGGCATTGTCATTTCAGCATTCATTGTCATCAATTCAGGTTGTACGTTGACGGTTATATGGATTTCAGTTGTTATGTTGTATTACATCGCTGTTACATTTTAAAAATAAAATTATCTTGTAAATGGTGTAAAGTATCCACTACCCACTAATAAATGGTTTAAACAGTGTCGGTTGAGCGGTTAAGCGTCTGTAATGGTGGGGCGGTGTGTCGAGGCAGAAGGCGGCAGCGGGCGCCACCCGACGCCGCTAATTGTTACTATTACAGAAATTGGTCACTTACACTGAATCGCGATAAATCACTAGCCCGCGCTGTGTAGGCAGTCGGCTCAAAGCGTGCACAACGACGTTCATTGGATTACTTACCCGCTCAGTAAATAAACTGTGCACTCGTATTTCGTTGCAAAACATTTTATTATTCATTATTGTACGCATACCGGCTACTTTTCGTAGCGTGACTGTAACTTACCCTGATTTTAATGCGATTGGCTATCACTATCATCTAATATTTTATGAGAAATAGTACAATTTATCATGTAATCCGCGGTAGAGCGTCTCGACATAATTGTTGCATTCGTTGGTATTCTAGTTTTGATGTTCATTATGTTTTATTTTATTGCAGAAAACCAGTTGAAGTCATCAACAAGAAAGAGCGAAAGTCTTCGTTTGAGAGAAGCTTTTGGGAGGGTGAGTAATTTCAACTTTGTCGTGAATTCTAGCTCCCTGAACCCTTTAAAAAGGAAAATCTCTTATTGATCCGCCACTTTAGGGTTTGCCCACAGGTCCTGTACATTCACGTTAATAGTGCTAACCCTACACCAACCTGGGGAATTTTATTTCTGAAGTTGGGTGACTTTAACTCCTTTCGGTTGGTATTCCCACTTATGTTGGTCAGTGATAAAATCCGGATACATGCACAAACACCGAGATCAGCTGTTGCAAGATTCGTATGAGTCAATTATGTGATGGGCTATCAGCAACCTCTCACAACTTACGCAACTTTTCGACCAGTGGGTCACAAAAGTCACGTTCAGTTTCACTGCATTCTGTTACTTTAATAAATGCTAATGGTGTTATGACGATACCGGTCGTAGTTTTGCATGCCTCTTCAACTTCAACATAAATGGAAACAGTGTAAATTGAAGAGGATTTTATTCCTGTTTTCCTTCGCACTTTCTTTTAATAATATCCAGAGATTTATAGTTAAGTCTTCCCCTTATAAAGGAAACCGGAAAAAGATAAGTCAGCGAGCATTTACCATGCTTTGTTGCGTATTATGTTTTACTGAGGACTTGTTTTGGAATTGAACGTATCAATTAGGTGATTACCTACATTATGACTGTAAAACTAATTTCTAACATGAAATGAAAGCATCGCTAATGCACATTATTATTCTAACATTATTATTATAACATTATTATTATAACATTATTATTCTCTTCTCATGGTAAACACGAGAAATGCAAGTTATGATTCTTAATCATGAAAAGTAATAACCTGAATAGCTACCGTATATTTCTCAGAATCCGTGTTACATAATAAGATTAATCGACAGCAAAAATGTTACAAGAATAAACTAGCATTAGGAATTCCGATAGAGTTGTGTGATAAAGTAGTAAATGCAGCACGCGTCGGGCGCATATCAAATATTCGCGGTTCGAGGGAGGCTGGCCGTGCGCAGTGGTGCTGCTCAATTAATCGGAAAATTATAAGTAATGAAGTTGTAATTGAAGTGATTTCAACGAACTTGTTTCTAAACATGCAATCCTCTTAAATTGTTGATGGATCATCGTGGTTACAGTAAATATGTTGTAAGTTTCATTTTTTGTTTAATTAAGAAATATGGTAATAGTTTTTCGTTGAATGAAAATAATTTAACCAACATTTACTGTTATTAATAATATTTAGATAATATAAAGGAATGGTCACATACATTAACATTTTATAACTACTCACGATGTTGCTGAAACTCGTTATAAGTTTTAAACGATATTAGAAAGATATAACCTTTTTAAAATATATCTATGTAAATTTCTCAGACAAGTGTTATTGAACTCATAGAGAAACTGGTTATACATCGCGTCCTTTTTAATGATAAAAATTACAAAGTATTGAGTAGGTAAAGTTATATCAGAATCCTTGTCCGGGGCGTGAAAGTGCACCTTGCGCAGGCGCGCCCGTTGTCGCACCTGCTCTGGCTCAACACATGGCGTAATGTAGTTTCGGTGCAAGGCTTGGACTGCATTGCTGGCACGCCACAGGATAAAATATTAACAAAATCAAACCTTTCAGGTGTTCTAGTCATGCGATACTACTTTTTACATTCTTCTTCACGATATTACATAAAATTTACCAGGAAACACGTGCAAACACAATTTTTTGAAAGGCCAACCCTGATCGAGTTGTTTGAATATCAGAGTTCGTCATTTCACAATGGTAATATTGCTTGGCTTAAATTCTTACATACAACACAAAAGAAGAAAGGTTTGAGTCATTGCTCAATTTTAAAGCTTTTATTCTCAATATCACGTTTATTCCCGTTGACTTGCTAATAAACACATATCGACGTACCTAAGTATTATGATAATAAAAATAATTATTTGTAAATTGAAATAATTATCGTGTATATAGAGCGTATACATCAACTGAGAATCCCACAATCGATTGCTTAGGAATCGAACCGAACGACCCAATCAAATCAAATCTCTTTATTACATTCATGTGTACATTTAGTTGTTACAATCTATGTAGGTAAGTTCCAAATCACTGGCTTATGGTGGTTGGGTTAGTGTTAGTATGTAATTGACTTTACCGCTTTATAAAATAATACATTTTAAATTGCGCCAGCTTAGCTACTTCATTATAAGCCTACAAATCATGTTTTTGCAATACATTTAATATTGATTACACCACGTTTTTAATTATTGGCTTAGCTATAATATAATACGTCTCGTCTGAACGAAGTTTCTTTAGCCTTAGGTATCGATTGCGTGCGCACAACTTTGAAACATACCTCTACATGAAATATGTTCGAAAACATTTTAACTGCATGACCACGACTTTCGATGAAGCAAGTAACAATTGTATTTTTTCAAGCCTGAACACTACACATAAAAGTACTTTCAAATAAATTCCCGCGAGGAAAGTAAGGTGGGTTGGAATCCCGCGCACGATCATTAAAGTGAAGGCTTTCATTGTTTAGACACCGCTTTGCATATCGTCTCACCAACATCATTTTATCATTCTCAATTGTGGTCAGATACCATCTCCTTCCTGCCCAAGATTAAGGGAACGCATTCGCATTTTGAACGGCGCGCACTTACCTACATAGGAATTTAAACAATGCCGGTTCAAATAATTTCTGGAGATGAAAAAAATAATAAAAATACCGTAATTTAGCGTCCAAAATTTTGTGGCGCATTAATTTATCCTGTTGTCATTTAAATGGGAAGTCTCGGCATTTCCTCTGAATAGCAAACAAAAAATGATTTAAAATAAAATAAAGTAATGTACGCCTAAATATGAGGGCCATAAGGTCTCTATTTACAAGTAAGTGTTTGTGTTTGATGGGCATGCTGTGGCCTGTATGACTTGCTGTACAGAAAGGTAACCACATTCTGACAGAAAAGTATTTTATTCATTGTGCTATAGGTACGTTCTTTCCGATGTAGATGCGCCGGCCATTCACTGTAAGAAAGTTTTGGCACAAAAACTATCGTATCTTGATCGGTAGCTTTTGAGCTTCGCGCGAATAACTCGTTTTAGCTAATTCTTTGTTGTAAAAATTACTTTAGCTGAGATTAGTAATAGCTTGATAAACGTTAAGTAATAACTACATAAATATATTACCGGTCATGTAAACATTGGGTGACAATCTATTGTCGCTTTAGGGACGGTTTAGCTAGACCATATGACATACGCGTAGATCAAAGATAGATAAGTCTATTTAATAAATGCCTGACGACCTTTATAGATATAATGTTGCCGTTATTATTGACTTGTTTTGTTCAGATTACGTAAGACATGTCACTGGAGAAAGTTAATTTAGTTTTGAAAGTGAAATCGATTGCACTTTCTTTCACTTATCCATTTCATAGTTTCGTTGTTGGATCCGTCGATTATATTCAAAAAACAAGAAACCTAGTTCCCTGTAAGTTAGCTGCACAATAACACCGCATTCAGTAAAGTTCGTTGCGTATCGAACCTGGCTTATACCTACCCCAAAGTTCCTAATAAAGCTCAGTACCTCTCTAAAATTAAAATTGGCTTACTTTAAAAGAATTTCTCATAAAATATTTATAAATGAAAGATATAAAAAACTCCAGCAACGACTCTACAGATATCTATTCGTATATTGAGGTAGGTATTACAGGAGGGCTTAATAAAAGGACGGGAATGTAAAAAAATGTGCAAACAACTCTGCAAACACGTCGGAGCGGTTTAAAGGCCGCGTCCGGATTGCGAGGGGCGGCGGCGGCGGAGGGCACAGGCAGCATTCCAGCCTCCCGTGGCCACGGCGACGTCACTCCTATATACCTACAAGGCGCATTCCACGATGCCACTCGTTCTTTCACCGCAAATATGAAAAAGAAAGCAAAAGAAAGCGGCTATTATGACGGACCAGCATTTAAAGGGCTATATATTTATATAAATTGGAAAATAAATTAAATTTTGGAGCGATATTAGAAATACGTACATGTGGATGAAAATAAAAGATCTAGTTAGAGTAAGGGCGCCTCGACCCTGACATCTGTGGTGCGCGGGCGCCGTCTGCTGTACGCTCACGGTCGCCGCCCTCCAGCGCCTACTGGCTAAAAATAGCACACGATACCGATCGATGCTTATTGCTTATCGAGATCAACGTTAGAACTCTAGAATTAGCGACATAGCGTGCCTTCAGTACTACCTGAGGTTTCAGTAAGCCAATGTAGCGTGATTTGATCGTGTTAATAATCGCGTGTCTTTAGGTCACAGTGTTAGTCAGGCAGGGGCGGCTGATAATAAATGGTAGTTTTGGTCGGTGGTGATGGGCCCGTGTGTCGGGTGACGGGTGCGCGGTGGGCTGCGGGGGAGCGTCGCGTGCGCAGCTCGGTGTCCGTCCCTGGCTCGGAGCAACGCCCCCGTCAAGGGCGGCGACGCTGCAAATTTCTGCAAGTCCACCGCGAGTCAGTGCATCGCGCCATGTCGCGGCGGCTCCGCGCTCGCCGCTCGCGCTCGCACACCGCCGTGGGCGCACGCCACTGCACGCACCGCCCTATGTAAAATAACTGTTATTTCGGTCGTTAATGGACACGTTCCGCATTCTTAACTCGATCCTCCTTTCTTCGGGCTTTTGAGAACTGTAACATTATTCCGTTGCCAAATAAGTGGATAGGGGTTTTTGGTATCGCATGGTTTTTTGTTTCTAAATAATTTTCTGAAGTGCACAATGAAAGTAAGTTTTCAGAACGAACAGGATTCAAAAACTGGTTTGACGAATGAAAGTGTAGTGTTATGAATTGGTTCAAATGACGATCACCTTGGAAGTGATATTTTGTTTTTTTTCACAATGTTGGACACGAGGAAACTGCCGAGGCGATCGGTGTCGCTTCATGGTTTGTATGAAGGATTTATTTGTTCACAGAGCTTTCGTGTATATTCATTAAATTGAAGCATTTATAATTCACAATATCAAATATCATCATATAGTAAATATACAGCATCAGGTTATGGTTTAATATCTGGCGCGCCGAGCAAAGCCGCAGCCTATGTACCTATGTCTTTATTTATGTAGAGTTGACCTAGCGGTCACCTTCTTCAGGCGGCTTCCTAGGACGCACACATAGCCTTTATTTGACAACGTGTTTAAATCCACTGAGGCTAACTTTGTACTGTTTTACGTATCCAGTTGAAATAAATATTATGTATTAATGAATCCGATTTTATATACTTGTGAAAGTTTATGTTATCTGTAATTTTACTCTGAATTTTGATGGATCATTAGGAAACCATTAATTTAACGAGCAATATTATTGTAATATTTGAAAGCATTCTATGGTTTAATAGTTAGGGAAGAAATGATTAATGTGTAGGTAGAATAAAAATGTGGAAATAAAAAGCTTAGGATTATTTTTGTTGGAGACGGTTGCATTCAATAATATTGCTTAACTAACAACTGAAAATAATACTATTTTTTACTTTTTCCGACTAGTATTTGTATTGTTCAGAATGGGTTGAATTGTTAAAGATACATAAGCCAACTGAAAATAACACCGCTGTAGAGTTTTTCTTTGCCTACCCGACAAAACATTATGAAAGTGGATCTTGTTTTAAGTATGTTACCAATACTTCTGTCTTATTTATATCTAAGAGAAGTTTGAAAGGAAGTTACACCAATTATATACTGACTATATAACTGACGACAATACTGACTGATATAAAAAACGAATACGAACGAGTAGGTATTATGTCGGCACCAATATTTATATACCTAATAAAATAATTATGTGTTTCATGACAATTTTGTCGATAAGAAGGTACGTTGGTATGTGTTTTTTAAATACATCCGTACAAAGGACATCGCAACCAACTGAACAAACTGAAAAATATATTGTTAAATATTAAAACTAAGTATATGGGTGTATGTACCACCCATGTACATAATTGTGTACCTAAAGGCGCATTGTATATGATTATTTATATAGGTCCATCATTTTTTCCACTTCTTCAGCACAATTTTTATAATATAGAGAATATTTCAGCAATATTTCATGTAGGTATGTACTTTTGTATGTATTCTGTCGATGGTCACGACGTAAAATTTACGCAACTGTATAAATGAATCCAATGTCTTTGTTCCAACTTAATGACGACATAAAATTAATAATACTGTTAGTATTAGTACCCTTGAGGTTGTTCATTCTAAGACTGAATTTCAGTAACAGTTGTTTAAATACAAGCTATATGGAAGCGTGCCGTGTCTTCAAAAAATGTGTTTATAGAGTTTACTGCGAACGGCGTCGTGGTGAGAAACGTCAGTTGTATCGCATATTTCTTAAAGTTAATTCATTTTGAATATTATCTGTCTCAATATTAAATACTAATTAAATTAATATAAATGTCATGGTGATCTACTTAGATAAGTTCAAGACCGTTCGGAAGATAAATGCGCAAATAAAAATTAGTACCGAGTTCCTTTTTTTGTTCACTCAAAGCATGATAGTGTTAGACTCAAAAACATATAGTGTTGTTAAAATCAGACATTCTCGTTGTTTACATCGAATTGAAGAGGAGAAAGAAGGTACTTTTACTGTACAAGATTGTGTTTTAAATATCATCGCGCGTATTTTATCGATGTACCTACGTTAACCCGGTAAGGAAGACTTCAGGGGAAATACAAATCAGTACTATTAACACGTTTTCTTATTTAGATATGCGCTATATCTTGAAATGATTAACATATTACTACAAGTATCAGTGACTAAGTATCACTTGTGATGAAGTACGTATTGTGACGCATCATCTTAGCTAATGCAGTGTTGGTCAACTGTAATAGGACACTGTCAGTGATTCATAGTGTTAGCTTATTTGAGTAACTTCCTTCAACGATAGCGGACAGTTTACCACATCACTTGAAATATATCCTCAGCTTATAAAATCAAATAAATGCATATAAATTTTAGTATTATAACCATGCGGTAGCTGTAAGTTGAAGTATTTACGATAACACAAGCGGCGAGAGTTGACCTGGATACAAATATTTAGTTTATTCACTTATAAGATGCTGACTACACAGTTAGGTATATTTCATTTAAGTGTTGCACGCGCATTCCGATGTCATTAGCAAATATGTTAATTGATAATGTTGTAATAACGTGTATTGGCTTTAGTTTATTTTAAAAGGTTAGTGTTATCTTAACACGATCGGATCAGCTGTTCTTATAGACACCGCTCAGACGAGTTCGCGTGCTGATAATAGCGCAGGGAAAATAAAGTGGCTACAGGGATCTCTGTTATTTAGAACGGTTTATCTGATTTATTCAATTTAGAACTTTATGTGTCGAAACAATTTGTTGTTAATAAATAGGTTTTTTATATTACGTTAATTACATTTTCAGACCGTGTCAACAAAAGCGACGCTGAAGACAAAAGTTTGTCTAATGACGAGACACCTCTACCATCATGCCCTCGGCAACCTCCAGATGGAGTAGAGACTCCTTGCGAGGCTGTGGAGAAGAGCTCGGAGCCGACGTCTCGCCTGCCCTTGCGGATGCCCGCAGGCTGGCCTGGCGCGCGCCCACGCTTCTCTTATACATCTAGGACACAAGATGCCCGTAGTGAGGCTAGTGTTAAAGACAAAATTGCAATGTTTTCAAATGACCGAGCGACATCTTCAGATCGCTTGGATAAATGTGGCACGTTGCCAGCAAGAAACCCTTCAACTGTTAGAAAGAGTACGACCTCATGTGCAAGCAGCTATAACGACGTTTCTTCTTTGGATAGACGTTTGACGAAATCTCAAGACAATCTTGATGATTTACCTCGTTCGTACAAGAGGTACACGGAGAGACCGGAAGTATTGGGTGGCGTGGAACGTGCTTCAACTGCTTCAACGTACGTTTCCGCAAAGAACACGTCGCTATATGCAGAGACTAAACCCTTATTTTATGGAAGTACTACAACGTTACCTTCGAGTGCAGACCCTTCATTTGCTAAGACGGTGTATCATGTGCGCAGTGTTAGTGATGACAATGGCAATAAAAACATATCGAAACACAAATCGAATTTAGACTATCTAATCGAACAAAGGAAGAAATCCATGTCCAAATTAAGATGTTTAGTTATACCTGAAGTACAAACGCCAATTGTGGATCTTCCCGAAATTAAAGTTCAAGATGCGCTTTCTAAGTCCTTCCTTTTGAAGAACAATCTAAGTAATGCAAATACAAAAGTTCACAAACCAAATAATTCAAAACCCATCAATCTAAACGAAACAAAATGGAAAGCCGATATACTGCCTAATAATTTACCAAAATATTCTCCAGCTTTCAAACGTAAGTCGCTACAAGTGTACACGCCTTCATCACTTTCTAAAGAATCTACTCCAGAACCTAATTACAGTGAGAGACTAGATTCGATTAACAAAACATCTTACAAAACCACAAAGTCTCTTAGGTCTACCATGGATACTAATGGATTAACAGGCCGATTGCCCACAACCACTATAACAACAAACAAGAATTTGTCATCAGATATTATAAACACAGCAAGAAGAGAACATAAAGATAATATATTAAATTACATCAGAGATTATAAGAACGTAGATATCAAAATTTGTACGGCGACTGACGTAGTAGATAGCGACAACGATTCTGCAATGAGTTCCACACAATCTAGTTACCGGTCTTCAGCTTCATCTCCAATGCACAATATAGAAAATATGGAATCTGACAGCTCACGCCTATCACCACGAGTTTCACACTATGCAACATATTCAATCTTTAAGTCTGAGATACCGACTAAAATCAACGAGACAGAAAAGAATCCAGAAAATTTTATGAAGCGAAATGTCTGTCGCTCCGTGTCTTCTGATACAAACGTATCACTCAGTTCGTCGGCGGGTTCGGCAGCTACGTCTGGATCGCAAGCGAGTTGTAGTTCACTTGAAAGTTCTGTCGCTGACTCCGATAAGAGAAAAGTTTCGAAATCGTATAATATCGATACAATCAACAGACGAAATATTTTGGCATCAGCGAAATGCAGGAGTGGCAGAGATGCTAAACTTAAATCGCCTGTTGTTGAAGCTAAGTTCTCACACGAGCCTTGCGACAGGTCCCCGAGTCCAGTACACAAAACGTCTGAGCGCCTTTCTACACTCACGCCAACAGTGAGTGTTATGTCGAATAAAGGCGAAAACAGACGACGCAACAAAGTTATTGCCGAAACTGACTCAGATAGTGATAGCGACGTTAACGTGTGGCAGAGGAAGAATGATTTCAAAAATACGCGACTCAAACGAAACTCTAGTTCGGCTAATAAAAACAAACAAAGTGATATTAATTTAGAAAATCCAAAAGTCGAAGATGGTCCTAAAATTATATCTGAAAAGATTATAAAGGAAATTAAAAAAGCCGGACTTGATAACTATAACAATAATAAAAATTCAAATCTGCCAGAGAAAAATGACATTGTTGTAAAAAAAACTGAGAGCGTATCCAACAAGCAAGAGAAAACTTGCAAACCTGAAGTAATCGAAAATTATAACGCTATTGATAGCATCGATGGAAACTGCAACAATGTGAAAAATAATGAAATATCATTAGAAATTAGTAAAAAAATCGAAATCACCACGAGCGATGAATCTGATGTTATTTCTGCAGAGGAAGTTAAAGTACCAACTGAAACCATTCGACTTCGTCGTGGAGCTGGTACAGGCGTAGGAGTTATTTTGGCCGGTGGGATCGATTGTGAAGCGAAAGAGGTTACGGTATGTATATTTTCTTAATTTGTTATTTACTAAATCAGTTACGAAAGTTCTTGTTTATTTCTTGAATAATTATTATTGATTGTTTATCCGTGTAAGTGATCAAGAAATAACTTTAAAAGGGACTTAACTTTATGAATCTATAATATTTTGACTATAAAAAAAAACATTTATGGAGCGATAGAGCAATACCAATAACCCCCAAATTTCATAAATCTTTCTTCGACCTATGAGCACATGATTATGATTCATGGCGATTGTTTTTACCATTATGGTGTATGCTTTGCGTACAGTGAATCTATTAATCAGATAATGATGATGCATATTCCTCACAAATAATAGTTTTATAGTATGTTTTACTAATTGTTGTAATGATTTCCATTTCAGGTTCATAGAGTTTTAGCAGATAGTGTAGCGGCCAAAGCAGGACTGAAGAGGGGAGCGAAGATCAGAAGTATAAACGGCTGCGCTATGACAGGGTTAACTCATGCACAATCTGTTACTATCCTAAAAGTAAGCACCATTATATTATTATGTATTATTATGTGAATTCGACAAATGTAAAACACGAAAGCATTCTCTGGTAGAATATTCTTTCTGATTAACAAACCAAACCCTTTGTTTAAAATTTTTCATTTATGAAAACTTATACAAAGTCTATGGCAATACTTTGTTATTCATGAGATAAAATGACAAAATTCTAAACGTGGTTTTAGTTTTAAATTCTCAATTTTTAAAACATGTAATTTGGTTTTTAGGAGCAACGTTCAGAAGTTATTATCGAAATAGAGATCGAAAATCGACAAAATGCAAACGGTGTAGGATGCGGCTCTGACAAAGGTTTGTAACGAGTTTATAAATCATTCGTGTCTATCTCTATATGTCTGACTTTTGGTGAAATATATTTAAGTTGACATTTCATTTTATTTAACAGCGGAGTCGAAGGTCCGACATGAGGTTAAAGATAAAAATTTGGAAGACGACAGGAAAGCTACCCGTTCTGTTGTGTCGGTGCTGTTGGAGAAGGCTGGTGGTGGAGCCGGGCTCGGCTTCGGCTTGGACGGTGGCCGTGACTCACCGCGAGGCGATCGACCTCTTACCATTAAAAAACTTTTCGCAGGTGAGCTTGAAAAACCAAACTAAGTGCATGATTCAGAAAAGATGATTAAAGTATTCATAACGTAATCTGATGAAACAGATATCTAAAGGTTTTAAAATTGAATTGCAGGAGGTGCAGCAGCACAAAGCGGTCGTGTTCTAGTCGGTGCGGAACTTCTATCAGCTGGAGGACAGTCGATGGAAGGATTCACACGCACACAAGCCTGGGCGGCTCTCAAGGCTTTGCCTGCTGGCCCGGTTACCCTTGTACTTAGGAACCCTAAAGGCAATATGGATATTTGAATACAAATATTATAAAATAAGTTTGAATACAGTAAAGCCGACACCTACAACAGTGATACCAAATTGGTTATAAAGATCTTCTTGAATAATTGAGATTGGTGACATGTCTCAGAGCCCGGTTAGCATTCCGCTTAACAGATTAATTTATCTGCGAGCTTTCGTTTAAAGGAGAGAGTAAAACGGTGCTAACTGACACCATTCAATTTAGGAAAGTGCGATGAAAATGTAAGGTCTCGGGTCTGGTTATTCCTTCTTTTTTTTATTTACAATTTGCCTCATTCATTAGTCACTGTTTCTATAAGATTGTAAATAGGTAATTTATGATAACTGTCTGTAACGGATTCTCGTAAAGATAGGTTTTTTAAGACTGTGTCTCATTTTTGTTAAAATCGTTTATTTATTAATTCGGTTTAATTAACTAGTCTGGACTGTAGAAATGTTGGAGACAACATCGAATTTTAGGTTTTGTACTTAAAGTACATGCTATAAAACGAAGATCAAAATTGATGTCATTAGTGCCATTTTTAGTTTCATGAATCATTATGCGCACACGGTGATGTACATATTGACATAATAATTATAATTTAAGCTTGTGAAGCGTCATTAATAAAGCTGAGCTTTCAGAGTAAGTACGTAAACATAATAATAAGTACCTACGCGTGCGTTTCGATGGAGATCCATTTCACATGTATTAACCCCTACAGATGGTAATTAAAGAGTAGATGTCGGATGTACGGCGACATAACATGGTGTCTAATCGTAATCTGCAATGTACTTATTTCTAACTAATATTGTGTACCTAAACCTAATTATATTCTTGCAAATGCCCCTGATGCACACATTTTTATAAACAGATTGTTTAATGTATTCTTATGAAAACCTTTACTTGCCATGATACTTATTGCCAATAGCGGTATCTATCATACCATTGCTTATATATAATGCATCGAACTATTTAGTTAAGGACTTGTAAATATTTTGTTATTTATTAATAACTGTTTTATTTAGCGGGTTTTGTTAAGTTTGTCGCCGCTTGTAGACACTTTCAAATTCTTCGTAACTTTGTCAAAATTTTGAGGCGAACTGAAAAGCGCCTAAAAATGATTCGACGTACCTTAGGGCGGGTTGTTTCAAACAGTCGGTTAACGTTACATACGGATGGTTAAAAATTACTATGACGTACGATGTTTAACGTTCGTTAAATGTAACGGGTTGTTTCATGACATAAAAATCCGTTAGTCAGATGTTCAAAAAGATAGTCCATAATATTTTGATGTTTGACGTAGCTGTTTGACAATACAAAATTGCGTTGACTGGTGGATGAAGCATCGGTTATGGTAATAGTAACTTTTGCCACCATTTCATCTTTTGGTTTGACGATAGTTAGGGCCATTTTTGACTATTATCCGTCAGTAAAGTATAGCAGAAGCAACCCGCCCTAACTAAACTGAATTGATGTACCTCACCCGACCTCTATTTATTTTCTACTAGCAGTAGAGTCCGATGATGTATCTACCTATAAAATGTTTGGTCGCGTTTCTATTTTTTTAAATATCTTTTGTATTCTTTGTTGTATCTTATAGTAAGTGCAAACATGTCATTTAATTAGCTAGATACAAATAGAATAATATTTTTGTACTTACTAGTAACTTTGAGGAAAACTGACTCTGTTTGTGACTCTTTAGAAGAATGTGTTTTAGTACAATGTTCGAACTCGAATCTTGATTAAAAACTAGATTTGAGAACTTTAATTAAGACTCATATTTGAATCATCGTTTTGGAATAGCTATACAACGAGGTTTCAGAACCTACTATATTATGACTTACGAGCGGAATTGACACGTAACTATTCTTGTCATTAACATCTGATTATATACCTACCTTTTGATGAATATACACAATATTGTTTATTTACTAATTAGGTGATATATGTTATCTTAGTTACTATTAATCTTTTATGTTACTATATTATATAATCACCGTAATAAATATTGTTGTTTTCTTACACAAATACAATACTTACATAATATTACAATCACCAAGTTGTATAATATTATAAAGAAGACGAACGCGTAATAAGAAACGAATTAGATACATTTTAGAAGAACTTAAACCGTAGCAAGTACCGAGATTATGCTTGTTTCATTACTTTATTTCTAAGCTCAACCTACTACAAACTGCATAATATTTGAGGCAATAAATTAATTTTCTATGGAAAACTAAAATATTAGCTCTTAAAATATTTTCTCAAAAATATTCTCAACTAACTGTTTAGACCCATGTGTCCTGCGTAATAAGTTTAGTTGGAATCGTTTCATTAATTTACAAGATTTGAGATTTGAAAGTTGAAAGAAATCCCAGGCCAAGTACCTAAAGGCTCTTACGCTCGCAGTAAATAATAAGAGGACAGAGTCACAAGTATAACTAGTTCTTCCCATTAGCATCCTGTAAATGAACTGTTGCAATTATTAATTAAACCGAAGTAAATTTCGTCGTGTAATCACGTCGTCGGTCGTCCGCGTTCACAAGCGATTAATGGCATGGCGTTGACGACTTTCAAGAGGTAATGAGGTTTGCTAGTACCTACCGTGCGCTTCATTCTAGTGAATGCATATACTTACCATATTATGTACACCTATATTTCGAACAAATTCTCACTTCTACGGAATGTCGTCCTTACATAGGTATCTGTCTGCGATGCAAATGAATTCTCTTTATTTGGACTGACTACGTTGCATTCGGGAACATTTTAAGGTATTATACGTAGAATATTTGCCCGTAATTGGACCCTGCAGCTTTCTAGAAAATAAATTAGTTTAAGCATGGCTCTATTAGATTTTTGATTAAATTCTCTTGCTATTCATTAGTTGAGCTCGTTCTACAAAGATATTTATTCAGCAGTGTATTTACTTACTTCATTACTTTTTATGAATTGTATTTTTTTTATAGAAAATCAAATTTTGATTAGGGGAATATGTATGCAATATCAATCAAATCTTTTAATTATTTGAACTATTGTCGCGGATCTGGTCAGCAAATATAATAGACCTCGGACATCTACTAATCCAATCGTGAACAAATCAAATATCGTTGACGATTATATAAGTACTTGTGGTCCAAGATACCAGAGTCGCCAGACCTACGTTATTTCAGCATGACAAAATTTTTAGGTAGAGAGAATGGACGCCGGCGACCTCTAGTCTTTGAAAAAGAAACAAACTGCGATATACACCCTACAAACGTGTGCAAAGTGGGGATATTCTCTACGATCGTTCATTACAGCAGCCGGTAGGTGGCCTGTGTTTAGTAATGAGCACTGGACAGTGACATAAATATTTTTCCTCACGAATCTTTGTTTTGCACTTTGTTCAGCAGGACAATGAACCATAGTTTTTAAGTACGTTGCATTACATACACAGCTCTTACATTGGCGATTCGATTTGAAAAAAAATAGTTAAATAATATAATTATTTTCTTCGAACCCCATTCTAGGCCTTTTTAACATTCAAAGGTCATTCAAAAGTCACAGACTTACACGATTTCAATATGTTTCTCAAGACAGCTTTGATCCCGTTTAGAAGGTAATAGGGTTCAAGGGTCTATGTTACGACACCTCAAATATTGCAGATCCATATATTTTTCTAAGCAGGTAACCGATCTACGGAGGCCTACGAAAGGTCTACGCCGTAACCATCTATTAACCCGCAAATAAAAATAAAACAATGTAGGTATCCTTTTTAAATATTTATATTGTTGTGTAAGTATATAATAAAATGCTATATTAAAATGCAAAAATACTTAGTTAGCCACCATACTATCATTGTTACGTTTTCTAGTTCATTGGTCGAATATATTTATTTTAGTATAAAGCTACAATATTCACTGAAAATATACACAATGCGCATTGTACTATAAGTAGATACATATTGTTATAAAAATATTAAAATGCTGTCATTGAATACATAAATATTAGTGTTGTAAAAGATAGAGCAATGACTAATAGTTGTCGAAATTTGTAAACACTAAATATATTTTAATTCTACTTTCTACTTTCATTGTTGTATTGATCACATTTAAATACATAATATTTAATAGTCAAAGCGTAAGTATACATAGATTTATACTTTTCCACAGACCTCAGCTACCGACGCACCTATTACAAGTGATGTATGTGAATATTTATTTAAGGTAAAGTAAAACATAACTACAGTGGAAAGAATAATTAAAGAGAAAGGTAAAACTAAGCAATCAAAGAAAGAAAAATCTTATTACACAATGGACAAGGTCGCTATTTGTGCGTTAGTGACATTAAGTTCTCTTCGTAGATATTGTAAAAAAGATTCGTGTTTTTTTTTTAACTTCGGTATTCAAGTTCTCAAAATACACCTACACTAAGCAATTAAGTACTCTTACTTCTATTCTTACAAAATATTTCATTTCTTATTAAAATAAAATGTATTATTATTTTATATGTACTATATTTTTTACAATAAATACTAATTAAACGTCAAATACGTTTTAGAATATATAAAAATAAGTTAGTTGCCTTACAAACACTACATGTTGCACTCAGCTTTGAATATCAATATCACAGACAATTTTTATCAAATTGTATCAAACTGTGTGTATCTAATACTTTTTGTTTGCCTTCGTTAATTTGGTTAGCCTATAGGTTGGGTACATAAGTAACAAATCTATATGCAGACAATAACCAAATATTCGACCGGTTAGTTAAAGCCGATCACAAAAAGTTACCTACATTCCCATTATTTTTAAAAATATTTTTAGTAGGGTAGCCTAACCATCCTTAACATTATACACTTCAAGCAACTAATAAATGCGATATTACAATAATTTTTTATAACATTTTATTGATTGTGTATCTACTAAATTGGTAAACGTTTGGTCAAAACGTGAAATACATGTTACAAAATACAAATTTTCGTACTTTCTAAAAATATTTTACAAAATACATTTCATGGCTTTTGTTTAAGCAAAATCAATATTTTAATCAGATTTTATTATTATTATTATTTGTTTATTTTTTGTTAAAAATCGGACCTACTTTCTTTCCAGACTTTTGCTCGTTGACTCACGCCTATTATTGAGTTCCTGACCTTTCAAATGTGACTACAAACATAGCTACCGATTCATGCCGAATGCAGGACATACTACGTTTCTACTTCTTTTTCTTTTTTTCTACTTTTCTTTATCAGTGTTAGACAACCCAGTCTGTACGTTAAAGACAGTACTTTACAAATCCTAATATGCATACTAATTCTTCGTGTACCAAGTAGCTACGAATACCGAGAGACCTTCGAAGCACGCAGTGCATTAACAACTCCCTACAACTTTATAGTTAAATCTCCATTCAATTAGTGGCAGCAGCTACATGGTGGAGTAGATGTCAGGTGTAAAGGCAAGCGCCTGCTGGTCGTGCACGAGGTCGCAGCAGGCGCAGTGCAGTCAGCGCGGCGGGCGACGGGTCACCCTCAGCAGAACGGGCCCAGCTCGTACGTCCTTGAACAGGCGGATCGCTTCACCGTGTGTTAAACCCGCAGTGCAGCGACCGTTCACAGACAGGATCTCGTCCCCTGTAGAAAAATAAACAGGCAAAATTAGTATAGTTTAGTTTAGTTTATTTATATATAATTATTATAATTACATGTCAGGTTACTCATTCATCGTTGTTATCATCATCATGTCAACTTTTAGACGCCCACTGCTGGGCATAGGTCTCCCCCAAGGGGTGGTTCAGCAGTAATCGTCATGCTAGACCGATGCATGTTGGCGATCGCAGTAGATGTTGTGGTACTCAGAAGCTGCTGCCCATCCTCTGGTCAAGATCTACCTGTCGCCTTCTGCGACACCCACAGTTAGAAATGGGGCGGTGTTATTCGCGACCGGCACCACACGGACCAAACTTTTCATAATTTTATTTTAATAGAAAGGTCCTAAAAAGTTCAAACATCATCGCTTCTTAGGTCCACTGTCACCCTTCTCAGGAAGCTGTACAGACCTACCTAATTTGAGAAACGAAACGGTGACTGATAGTGATTCTTCCTAACAGCAACCGTTTCATTTTAAGAAACAAAATATATACCTATCTCTCGTTACTCAGTAAATCGCATTGCATTGCTTGAATTTCCTAATAAGGAAAGTAATGGCCGTTCCTACACCTTTTTTTATGGGCAGAAAATGCTTTAATTATGTCTAAGCCATTACCCCAATTTCACAGTCCTTATCTGAGCATGAACTCCATAAATGCAAATGAGTCAAGATAATTATGCCAGAAATTATCTTTTAAATCTATTTAATTAGAACGATTGATAATTTAAATCTATTAATTTATAACGACCAAAATCTAAATTATTACTCCTTTTTGCTTGTTAACTTTGGTTTTAGTAAGTATTACGGTATCTACTTTAGAAGAGAGTCAGCCACATCAATGGCATCATTACCTAATATAGCGATTTACATTGCTGTGTAATTCGGTAACTACATTAAATATATTTATCCTTTTGTATTTGTATTTATCCTTTTGTATTATCCTTTTGTAATTTCAGAGAGGCAAGAACGAAACACAATTCCTTGACAAACCCCAACTTTTTATCAATCTAGTTCTGATTTTCATCAACAAAACTGTTTTGACAAAAATATGCAATCAACTCATTTAAAGTATCTATTCATATAATTTATACATTTATTACCTTTGACTCCGAAATTTAAATTAACCTTATAAATAATCTTATAAATTGAGTATAACAAATAATTTTTCTGAACACCTAATCTAAAATGAACCTAGTGTAACTGACAATAATAAGATGAAAGCATTTAAAGTCAAATATCCTTTAAAGAAACTGGAAATAAATTAAATATTTCGTCTGTATATTCTGTGAGACAAACATGTTTGATGTATTTGAGTGTACATGAACACTCAAGACACATTAAAAACACGTTAGTCCTCTTTCTTTACGACACAAGTATAAAATGTATTAGCTAACACCTACCTAAGTTTCCGGCATCATGTACTTTGTATACTTATAGCGAGAATAATTATTTAGAATCAAAACTTATAACCTCTTAGAATGTTCATAATAACTAGGAAATCGAACAATTATTACTTCCATCGTAATTAGTGTTTTTATTTGAAGGTAGAGTACCTTTGTATTCTACAAGGGCGATCTAATTCTTACGTGCCAGTGCTAACTAGCTCCTCCGTTTACTCAACAGAATAACCTTAAATTCTTACTTATAGCTTACAAATAGCAGGTGTAAGTAACAGTTAGGTAATATAACATGCAGCTGTCGTGCAACAGTCGCTGAGGAATTTTCTGCACCTTTCTATGAAGTATAATAATGATGGATGGTATACATAATTAAAAGAGTACTGCATTTTTTGACGAAACAATGTTTGTTTTAAATAGGTAGATACTTGATGGGTGACATTTAACTAATGAACTTGGCATTTACGTGACGATTCCATCAGAAGTTTTATTGGAAAACATAGGTACTCGGAAACAAATTGTTCACGTAACTCCTGACAACATTTTCTTTCAATATTAAAATCTTATTGTTTACGTGTTCGGTTTCCCATAAAGCTCAAAATGGGTCATAGTGTTACGATAACCATACTTAATGCAATGGAAAGCGTTGAAATCTGTGTCAAGTAAATAGTAAAATAGTCGTAAAAATAAATTATACCTTCTCTGAGTGCAGATTCAGCTGCCTGGCCATTATTGAAAATGGTTTTGACAAAAATACCCATGTCTCCGCGCGGTGAGTCGCGCCCACCCACGATGCTGAACCCGAGACCTTTCCCGCCGGCTGACTTTGTAAACCGCACCTGCAACATTATTAAAGGCCAGCTTGATGACAAGAATCTTATAAATTAAGAGAATATTAAGAATTTGGTCTGTGATAATTAATTTATAAGTCTAAAAGTAGATCATACCTCAAAAGTGTGTGTATCTCGAGGTTCAGGAGCAGGCGGTCGTTTACCCGACTGAGCAGAGGTAGGCGGAGCGGGAGGTGGCCGCGCAGATCTCGGAGTCGCACTTACTCGCAACTCTGCGACACCATTCCTCAACTGTTGCATCGGTTCCTGCCGTGATTGAACCCGTGGCAATCTATACGGCTCTTCCCATAGTCTCTGAGAAGCCTCACATGGAAGTCTATTGTATCCATTTCTGTACGGGACATCTAATTCTACATTTTCACTGTATGGACGGCGACTTCTCCCCTCTGAACTATTTTTCCTCCTTTCAGGCACATAATTGTAGTCAACCACATCTCGACTTTCGTCTTCTTGACTTATAAGAGGCGTGCGGTCTCTTTGTGCTGCAGCATCTTTAGCTGCTCTGTAAACATTCGGAGAACTACACCGTCTGCGTACTGACTGTGCCGAATGGCGCGGTGGTGACGGTGACGGTGGATGTCGCGTTGTTGTAGGACTAGGAACATAAAAGGTGGACGGCTGTTGTTGTGGTGGCGCCAGAACGTCGTGTGCAGATAGAGCTCGTCGTCGAAGTCCTCCTCCAAGCTTACCCAAAGCACGGAGTAAGTCAGGAGCACCGCTCGTGACACGAAGGGACGCCGTAGTGTAAACTTTTCCTCGATGACGGAATGATAATTTGGAAGGCGGTGCAGGCGAGCAGTGTGGTGGTGGTCTCGGTGGCGAAGGCGAGCAGCGCACTGGACTCGGCTCACGGTTGCCAGAGCCCGGCCTCAACCGTGAACACCGACGACGTAGTTTTCGCCATCTCTGTGACAAGTTAGCGTTCCATCCTTCTTCTGAAAAATATAATAACAGAATCGATATTATATTATTATTAACCAAATAATTTAGATTTACTTATGTTCATTGTTTGAATAGTATCAAGTTAGTAAATAAGTCAATATATTCACGTTTTGAATGTTCACATTTCTAAACAACTTATGTATGAAGTTTGCTGTGAGTACATGGTTTGAAGTTAAATCTAACATCATCCAGTTAATGTTCTAAATAAACCGAACGTATAGCTTATGTAAACGACAGTAACGCCATATATGGTGTTATGTTATGACACATAAGGAAGTTACCTTTTTTGTTGGTGTCGGCGTCGGAGGCGTAGTCGTGAGCGCGCGGGGGTGGCGCGGGCGGCGACGCGGGCGCAGCGAAGCTGTGGCGCAGCGGCGTCATGCGCAGCAGCCGCGGACGATCACCACCGCCGCCGCGGGAACCCCACGCAGGGGCGCCCATTGTCATCTAACCCCTGAAAGAATTATGAAATAAATCTGTTAATCCATCTGTTAAAAAAAGGGTAACAGATATATGCCATAAGTACCTACTTTGAAGTAGATTTTAAATGCTTTTTACTTCTTAACTACAGATTTTCATTAACGTTGAACGGTAGAATCTATTTTGGTTTAGCATTGTAAATGAAATTATTTTACAGTCGAAACGACTATAAAGTGTTCAATTAATTTCCTAAGATTTCCTTTATTAATACTCAATAAAAGTTTCATTACTAAACGGTAAGTGTAATGTTTAATAGTACAAATGTAAAAGGTGAAACCCAATAAGATTCCACTGCGAAGTCTTGAACAAAGTAGGTTGATTGGTACTCATAGACGTGATTACTGTAGTTGGACTTAATAAACTCGAGCTTCACGCACGACTAAATATAGTATAACCACTTGTGCTTATTAGAAGCTCGATATAATTAGATGTGTGTGACTTTATGCCCACACACTTACATCTTAAGAGGGCCTTCCACAAGTATAACAGGCTTGTGCCCGTATGAATTAAAAGTTTAAATACGTTTTAAAACTGGTAGCTGTTGAGGATTATAGAGGCATAAACATTGACCACGAGGCCTCACACATGGCGTGGGTTTAGGTCGGCAAACAACGACGTCCGGTCACCGGAGCCCTGTCGCATAACTTCAACAATTATGGCTAGTCGTGACCTACATAGCCCGTAAAATATTCGTTAACCGCGACTAGGCTACGCCGAAACCAAGGGCTATGTCACGATTTCCATTCCTCCAGACTAACATATTTCGTCCTTTCATATAGGCGTCGAACAATTTACATAGTTATCTATCGCTATCAAACTACTATGCTTTTGTCGTGTGAGTGTGAAACACGTAAACTGCTTCTTAAGTATTATTTCTATTAATACTCAGCATTACTCATACCTTCTACATCTTAATTATAGACTCACATAAAGCCGTTTACTATCTTAGACAGTATTGTAATTAGAATCAAACCCAAACAACGTTTGGTCTTACTTAAGTAGGAGCGGCAGCGGAGCGGTACCTCTTGCGGATATCCGCTTCGCCAGACTCACCCACCACTCATACTAAATAGTTGAGGCGCACTTGATGCACTTAATGCTGTCTATCGTTATATTTTTTTAAGGCCATGGAGTAATTATAATTTATAACCGCTTATTTGATGCTTGGCTGACCATAGCTCGCGTGCGCAACGTTATTTTAACGAGTGGTTATGATTTGTGTCCAAAGTTAGCAGTTAAACAGTTAATGTACTAACTATTCCTGTTACACCGACTGTGGTACTGAAGGAACGTAGGAAACGAATTTCTTGTCGATATGGCAGAACAAAGAATTTATGTAGTATAACAATGTCACTAAACCTTTACAGACTTATTTTCTATTTCTAAACATGTAGGTAAGCTGTATTTGGTCGATATTTCCAGTTAGCCATGTCACAGGAATTTTCACTTTTGAGGAAACGCACAAACTTTACAATGAGGAGAAGAACAGTAGAGCTAACTTACTGTAAAGTTTATAATATAAGAATATACGTTTGTAAAGAGCAGGATAATAATAATCTCAGGGGATATGTAGACTTGTAGACACCATGAGGACACGGGTAAGTAATTAAATTCCGGGATACGGATCCCAAGGGTGAACTTTACGACCGATAAAGGGCTTTGTGGTCAGACCAATAACAAGGGGACGGTATTTAAATTGAGAATGACCAGCTATTCAATATAAAGTTTGGTTCAGAATTATCTCATGAACAATGGTGTATTATACCTAACTGTTGTCCCATTCATAAGTTTGAGATAACTCGAATTACAATACAAAATCAATTATTGTATATTATTGTTTAAATGCGTCATAGGAGCTGTTTACAGTAACAATGAATTAATTAAAGCGTTAATCTAGAATCTTAAACTACCGTAAACATTTATTTAATAACGAGAATTATTAATTAAATTCTTTGAACTAGAAGGTTAATTCATTATAAGAAACATTTTATTGTATGTGTCATCAAAAACATTGAAATTGTGGTTACTAATAGATTCGAATAAAGGTTGGTAATTATTGGTGGGTGCCTTTCCATATAATAACTAAAAGTATTGTACAGAACTGTAAAGTACAGTTTTGTTGTACAAAACAATAACATTAAGCCGACTAGTTTATCTAGTTAGGTACGTACAGACCCCTTCACGGACACGGACCGTCCCCGTCCCGGGCACGGGCCGGATATGTGTGGATAGAGCTTTAGCCATACCAAACTGTAAATTTTTCACAATTGAATATGATCCTTAATTTTTTGTAATAAAGTCGAAAACTACCAAAGAAATTTGGCAGATTGTTGTAGCATGATGTGCTAGCCTCTGTACAATGGAGGAAATTGGCATTAATTTGTGCCGGCGCAGTACCGTTGCGAGCTGAATTTGGCAGCGCTTGCGCCGTGTGCCCGTGTCGCTGGTCACTGATCTTCCGGTGTATGCTTTACTGCCATTGCCAGTTACAACAAGCGGCAATACTTACATATTGCATATTAATAATATTTTTTTTGATAATTAATGTACTTGACGCGATAATAATAGCGCCTCAATATGTCTGACATAGTTATAGAGACATCAATGGAGACGCTTCGAAATCGTAACACGTTACTCCCACGTTTGTGTAACGAGGTGTTTCTGTTTGGGCTACATTTTTTACTATAAAACGAGATACGTTCTTGTTCGATGACAATAGATCTATTAAATCTAAACTTTCTGTGTGTATTGTTTCTGCTCTATTAGTATACGGCGTGATGCAATTTTTAATACGGATAATTTTCCAGAGTTTTTCTAAAAATATAAAGCAAACAGAACCAAATCTCTAACTAATGTGACTACTTAGAAAAAGATTTGTAAAACAACAAATAAAGTGGTACCAAATCTGCTTAAAATATTATTTTCTAATATTTTTGTTTATTTATTATTAAAATACTAACGAGCCCTCCGGCTTCGCATTGGTAGCATAGCCATCTACATAGGCCCCAGTTGCAATGATTTTTTTTGGCACCGTCAATAATTATCGACATGTTTCAGCTAATTTACACAAAACCTTAACAAATTATACACTTAAACTTTCCTCATAAGTCACCGTAAAAACCGCATAAAAATCCATCGTTTAGTAGTTTTTGAGTTTATCGCGAGCAGACAGACAGACGGACAGACGCGGCGGGGGACTTTGTTTTGTAATAAATGTAGTGACGATAGCATGTCCTGCACAACACATTTCTTGGTTCAAAGAAATTAGATCTTTAACACATATATACGCACACGCAAGCCTATTTAAAAAAAAAAAAACATATTGCTCACAAACAACCAATTAATTCGAAAAACCATTCGGTTTCTGCAACAAAAATACATAGTCACAATGGATACTTATCCCCAAATGAGTACGTGACAAAATCAAAAGCAGAATTCATAGCATAAGCAGATGGGTGAGTCCGGGAACGCGGGCTCCTCAATTGTTCCCCTGCGGCCCTTCTTTGAACTCAAGTGGACTGCCATTAAAGCCTGAATCCATTAGTTGTTCATTCCACAGAAGTTTAAGTGTTCTCGATCGCCTTCAATGGGATGTGTGAACCGGCAAAATAACAGTTTCTTTCCATTATCAGGAGATCAGTAACATCTTAAAGTTAAAACTTGACAACTCTCTAATCAGTTAAGGGCTGATTCGACAAAACTTGTATAACTATTGTCTTCTTAGTATAAAATCACTCATTTCTAGAGAGAGTTAGAAAACTTTCTGTTTTACCAAATTTTAATCCCGGAATAACTCTTTATCCGAGAGTAAATCGCTATACAGTCAAATTGCTTCGAGTAAACAAGTTATCTGAGATTAATATAATGGCGGCCGCTACATTGATACAAACATGACAACTCATGTGAATATCATTGACAGTTGACACTTATATAAACAGTCAAAATTATGTAGACATAAAATCATGCGTTCTGCTTCATAATCAATTCTATTTCTATTTTAGTTGGTTTACCGTTATTATGCCTGAAATTATTGTTCTCTCGTGTAATTATTATTAAATGTAATAAATAAGCTTTGCGGTTGACCATCAAGGTTAAGAACATAAAGCAAACCTGATATGGCCATACTTTTATTATTAGTTATAGTTGTATAATTTGTGCTAGACCTAGATTTTCAACTTATTGGTAGTGACAACTCACTCAGCCGTACAATATTGTTGTTCGAATTTATGGCTAATATAACGTAACTGTTTGGTGGGCATGTTGCGCCCACACTTATTAACCAAACTAAGATTTATGCGTAACTACGCGAGCGATAGTGGCACAATAGGCCCTAAGGAATGTGACCCGCGTTTTGTTCGTTACCTACATCAGCATCGCCCCTTTCAAATAATTAATTCAAAGTATGAACGACCATGATGTGATAATAATAAATTTTATAGTGAAACCTACACTTAAAATGTTGTCTGAATCATCGATTCTTTTATCCCTACTAATACTTAATATAATAAGTACGAAAGTGAGTGTGTTTCTTTTTGATTGTTACGGTTTCACCGCTAAACTACTGCCGATTTCGATGTACTTTGGTACAGTCTAAGCTTGAACTCTAAGAAAGGATAAAAGCATTAAACGGTGACTTTGTCTGTATCTGCGATATCCGACATTTACGCGGACGAAGTCGTGGGTAAACGCTAGTAATTTATATTGCTAGTTTGAGTTAAATATGAACTGATCCTTTATTGTATTCCGATGTAGGTATAGAGGTACAACCTTAATTCAATTAAAAGCGTTAAGTCATTGCTTTCATTTTCCTCGCTTTTCTGATAAGTGTTGATTAAATTTACATAATACCTACAACGGCTCTAGTTTCCAAGGAGTTTCGCTCTCAAACAATATGATTTACCACAAAATAACCTATATACAAGCTGTTAAAACATACGTTTGTGTGAAACTGATGTCATAAATGATACTAACAGAAATAGAATATGACAAAACTACGCGTCGACGCTGGTGATCACTGTGCTGTTTGAAAAGAATAACCTTTTCAAACAGTTTATAGCGCTATTCGTAATTTGTTTGAACAAGTAGGCCGGCTACGGTATTGCAATACGGTGGATCTCTGTTGTTCGCAGTAACATTGTTTGCAGTGGAATTAAGAATCTACCCGCGCTCTACATCTCAGCTCATCGAATGAATCTGGGAAATTGCTTCTCTCTCTTTCTATTATGATGTTCATCGTTATTTACTATCATATTTTTTTTCTCAGGAGAAATCGCTTGCTCTTATTTCATTGTTGTTCAAGTAAGCCTTCAAATCATGTTCCGCACAATAGAGGCAGAACAAATGTATACAAATTAAACACTTAGGAACTGTAACCGGTTCTAATTACAATATCGTGATTATTCATTGTTTGTAGAATAGGTAGGTATGCAAAGTATTCATAAAGATTTTAACTTATATATGTATATACATTTTTAAGTCATTTGTCGAGTGCATGAAATACAAAGACCAATAAAAGTGCGTGTGAAAATATTTAAAACACTGAAGTTATTGCAACCATTTAATGTAAATTGTACAATTGTATTTGGTATGGTCAGTGACTCTGTGACTTCTCTGTGACTGCTTAGGCATCAAGTATACATTTAAAGCGGTTAAGGAAGAATGAATAACGATGAGTACTAGTTTACTCTACTAGTCTTTATTAGTATACTCTCTTTAAATTAAGTAGGTACTGCTCAGGTCCTAATGACTATGTCAGCGGTCAGCGCGAATATTCCCAATGGGTAACACCCCGTCGTCAACACTGTTGACGATCAGAAAAAAAAGTTCCGTTCGTTCACAGTGTTGACGAAAGCGACGTTTTTTCGATTATTCCAATTATTCCCGCACAGTAACACCCCTGCCGTTAACACTTAATGATCGTTGATATATTGTTATTGTAATTACTGTACAAGATACAGGGTATAGGTAGGTACCTATTTGATATTTTGTGTTGCAAATTTTAAAAATCCGTTTCATCTTTAATTGAATTTCACCTTTCTAAACGGTGACTCTGAACTATGCATGTGTACGACTGGGAAAAAAAGTACCGATTGTCAAGACTGTGAACGAACGGAACTTATTTTTCCTGATCGTCAACAGTCTTGACGACGGACTGTCAACACTGTTGACGATCACGTGAAATCACGTGAAACGTGTGTTATCGGGAATATTCGCGTCAGCGGATAGCGTAGCCGTGACTGAATACTGGGCCAAAGAAGGAATATGACAAGGTCAAACATGATACACACATACATATTCATACACACACACACACACTCACACACACGTTACATATCTATTTTTGGCATCGACACGCTAAGCAGAAGTTACTTACCTACATGATGTATCTTCTATGAACATAATAATATTCTGAGTCTGTAACATAGAAAAAAAAAAAATGGTTTCCTGTTAAGTTAAAGTACGCTTCCATCTTTGTGTATTTGTCACATGTGGAATGTATTCAAAGTATTCTACATGACAATGCACATGAGCTGAAACGTATGAACTTCCTAATATGACACACTCATTGAATGGAAACCGCGTCATTAAAATAACAAATAAGGTAAATCTAAAATAGAGAGTCAAATACCGACCATTGTATGGGCTGTACATGCTACGAATTTGTTAGATTTTTAAACAAAATTGGAAGGTAGTGTTTGGCCATAAAAATGACAACAATTTGTCAATGTATACTTTAATAAAACTATGTGTATAATTATTTAATTAACTGTTTATTTCTATTTGCCAGCAATAGGTAGATTAGCGACATTTGCCTTCTACTTTCCCAGATAGGTACATACGGTTGGAAAAGCAAATATGAATATTTTTTTATTGGACATGTGAAACTGTTTTATAAATATGTGGGTACTACGTAATTGTGCTCATATAGTATGTCAGTGCGTTTCAAGTTTCAATTGATGGATGACTGACGGCCGCATTTTTCGCCGCCAGTAACGATGTCGTATGTAGGACACCGTACAGGGTTTCGCAAGAGTAAAAGCACAGAAAAAGTAAATTTATATAAACAGGTGAACTCGTGTCATACTGCAGTTTTAAGTCGGATATAATGTTTTTACGATATCTTTTCTTGCATATTCGCCTGATTTCCATTTTGAAAACTGTAGCTTCTTGATGTAATACAACGAATATATGTGACTGAATTTTTGCTTTTTAGTAAATAGGTAGCATAACGTACATAATTAAACCTTGAAAAGATTTGCGTAAGTTTGCATATTTTTTGAAAGCAAGTAGAATGAATTTTGTTATTAAAATTAATCAATTGCTACGTGTACTTAACTGTGACTGTGACGAGCAACGTTCATTTGAGATAGGCAATAATAAGATTGTCTTTGTAATTTATTGTCTCTTAAGGTGGGTACATTTCTCTTTGACGTTGATATATAAAAATGACAGGGCAACATGAGTAGAAAATGTTATGGTGTACAGTTACCGTTTATTGGATGGAATACCCACATACAATATTTTAGTCTGTAAGTATACAGTATTTTTAATCCCAAATGGATTTTACTATTTATAAACATAGACGTATACTGTGTCATCTACCTATTCATTAGGATGACGAAAGGTATAAATAAGTAAAGGTACCTACCTGTCTTTCGTCATTAGTTGCCAGTACAGTCTTAATGAAGATGTAATTACTATTTCCATATCTACAATTGTTATCTCTTCAAGCTGTAATTGGTCCATGAGAGCCCTACTTACATGTAGCTTCGTTAATCAAAGACGTCATTGTCTAGATTATCGGCGTGGGAGACCCGGAATATACTGCGACGAGTTTATCATACTGGACTGTATCTACTAGTACTGTAAGTAGGTGCATTACATCAATATCGGCCGCCAATCATCGTGTGAGAATTGTAACTTGTAAGATAAGTGATGGAAAAGCGCAAAAAGTAAATAGGTAGGTACTACAATAATATTCGCCTATTATTATCACACCGACTATTGTTCACCACGCTTGCTCAAGCCGTATTGGCAATTTCAGACACTTCCTCACGATTTCCTTACGATGTTTTCATTTCATCGATATCAGTGATGTCCAAGATAAATCCATACTTCCATACTTAAAATTATGAATGCGAAAGTAAGTCTGTATGTTCCGCTTTCACGATGAACCGATTTTGATGAAATTTGGTATGAAAATAGCTTGAACTTTGGGGAAGGATACAAGCTACTTTGAAATCCGCGACTTTCTCTGCCTCCGCGATAATCGACATTCACGCAGACGAAGTCGCGGGGAAAAGCTAGTTGCTTATATAAATAAATTGAAAAATCATATGGTATGGTACTAATTCGGTATCGAACCCGCAACCTCATACATGAGAGGCGGGTGTTTTTACCTGCGAATAACTGTATAATATTCAAAAAAATAACGAATTCGCTTCATTTTTATCTATGTTACTACAACTTCTTAAAAAATTCAAAATTCAAATTATTTATTTGTAAACATGTGCCTACAGTATAGGTAATAAGATCTATTTGTAGTGTCAGGATCGCTGTGTGTGTATGTAATAGATTTCATAAATTAGGTACTTAACAATCCTACTTTTTAGATATAAATGTAAATTATTTGGCTAAATCTTTTTAGGAGATTATTGTTCTAAAAAATGACCCTATCTAACATTTTTCTAAATCCAAGATTGTGAAGACAAAAACCTATACCATATACCTAATCTTTTATTGTCATGAATTTTCAGGACAATTACAGTTTTTTTGTTATTGTAGAAAAGCTACTTAGGTTCTCTATTGTTTTAGTTAGATGACTATGCTATTTTATTCATTAAGTAATTTAATACTGACTGTAGGTACTACCTACTAGGTAATACCTACAGGATATTACGTCATTTTGTTTTCGTAATGTTGTTTATTTTATTCTATTGCTTAGAAAACAGACAAACACGAACAGACAATCACAAATACATAACAATATTGTCGGTTTTCACGAAACGACAGCTGTTTGTAAGGTAGTTACTATCTATACCTAATGTAAGGTTGTAATAGTTAGCAAAATACCGATACCTCAGAGATCGCTTTTATTTGAGAAATGTTAATCGTATTGGATTTTAATCGTATTGGATTTTTATTCCTTTGAAGTTGTGACTTATATGTTCCATTATCAAACTGAAGCAAAACTTGGGTGCTTATTTGAGATAGTATTCTTTTGTTATACTTATACTAGAAATTATACCTATATATATAGCATCATTAGCTCTTGCCATTTTTGCTTATTCTACTTTCATAGGTTTTAATAGCATTGTTACTGGCAAATTCGCTATTGTTGTGCAAAATAATCAAATTTTATGGAACGAATGCATTACTTGATAACAATGACGAAAAATTTTCTCGCATTCTCATTATACTCAAGATTAAAATACCTACACCATTATAATAATAATAATAATAACTAATAATATGTGGGGACATTTCACACACGGCTACCGCGTGATCTGATATACATACACAAATACGAGTACATTTTAAAAACATACATATATAGATAAACACCAACCAGACACAAGGCAAACACAAGTGTTCATCACACAAAATGTTTACCCTGGGCGGGATCCGAACCCGCAACACGCTATGCAGCAGTCAATTGCTTAACCACTGCGCCAACCGTGTCGTCGTGATTATCCATCCATACTTACTACATTATATATATCCATATTATAAATGCGAAAACAATTCTGTCTGTAGCGCTTTCACGATGAAACGGCTGAACTGAATTTTGATGAAATTTGGTATGAAAATAGCTTAAACCCTGGAGAAGGACATAGGCTTCTTTTTAATCCGCGACTTCGTCTAAATCCGCGATAACCAACATTCACGCTAATGAAGTCGTGGGCAAAAGCTAGTTTTTAGGGTTTCGTACCCAAAGGGTAAAAACGGGACCCTGTTACTAAGACTTCGCTGTCTGTCCGTCCGTCTGTTTGTCACCAGGCTGTATCTCAAGAACCGCGATAGCTAAACAGCTGAAATTTTCACAAATTATGTATTTCTGTTGTCGCTATAACAACAAATACTAAAAACAGAATAACATAAATATTTATGGGTAATATATGTTTAATGTTGTAAAGATAATGATACGGGACCCTTACTGCGCGAGTCCGACTCGCACTTGGCCAGTTTTTTATAAATGCAAAATGGATAACGTGAGTAGGTACCTAGGTTATGTAAGATTGAGTTTAATACAAAATAATGTAGCTATACACGTTATTCTGTCTAAGTTAGGTTATTATTGTTAACATTTTCCTGGACTACGCAATTGTTTGCGTAAGAGTTTAGACGCCAGAGTCCATAGTAAAGGTTATTTCGTACAGGCTGAGCATATAAATTTGGGGTCAACTTACAAAACACAGCCAGTTTTCCTCGTTGTTTCTAATAAAAATAATTTTGACTAACCATTACCACAGACGAAACGAGATAAGTAATAGGTATGTTTCCATTGTTATTAGTCTACAGTGTATTTAAAGCTGGCATAAACAATAATGGTCATGACGCAATTGTGGTTACGGATGGATCACTAGTTTCTTGAATGAACGTCTCATTACAAGTACCTACGTACTGCAAGTACTTGAACTACAAGTACTACAGATGCGCGTGACTACAGATGCTGCGAAAGGTTAGAAACGTTAAAATTCGTGTCAGAATAATAAAGCCCGTCCAATGTTGCACACTGCACTCTCGGCGATTGGTATAGATCAAGGACTTGAAGCAACGATCGAACGATTTGATTGTTTGGATTCCAATAAAAGCAAAAAGGTCTACTTATTGGCTGTTGACAATTTTGTAAGTGTCATATGATAACATGATATTTAAAAAAAGAACAAACGCGGAGACTCAGAAGACCTTTAAGAATCGATTTCAATTGACGTTACTTAAGAGACTGTACTTTCTCATTTGTTGAATTTTTGCTTGAAACAAATTTTGCACCCCACGTTTTGCTCAGATTTACCTTATTAATGCTTTACGACAAAAGATGTAGATTTAATAAGAAATGTATTTAAAAAGTTAAAAGGCATGTAACTTTGACGTGGTTGTAATGACAGCTAATGAAATAATAGGATTTAGATTTTGTATTGTTGTTACATGTTTGTGTCTGTTTCGTGATGTAGCGTTTAATCGGAACAAAATACATAAAAAAGCAATTTATTTAGAAGTCACCTTTAAAACTAATCCTTTAGCCCACACTCGCGCTGGCTATAGTTGGCGAATCTTGTTTGTGTCCACGATAATAAACCCGGTTTCCACTTTAGGTGATGCAGAACACTTAATAACTGCCGTTTTAAAGATGCAACGGTTTAATTTCAAATATTTTTTGAGAGACATCCGTGTTGGTTAATCTTTGTAACGGTTAACAATCCTTATATTGTTTTCTATCGGTATTCAGCGACTAGAATTAATTTGTGAATTCGAGAATTGAAACATTGTGGTACCTTTAAATTGTGGCAAATAAAATATATCTACTTAGGTTACTTAGGTTTTATATTTTTACTGTACGGAAGATATTCAAACTTGAGATATTCGCACAAAGCAATCAGAATGAACGTTAAGGCTTAATTAGACATGCTTATTTTCATATTATGATCCTCAATAGAGCCCAGCTGTTGTACAATACAGGCTGCCAAACTAATGGCTTTAATCTCCTATATCATTTGCACAACAATAATATCTAAATACCTACTAGAGATTAATCGCTCTAATGGATTGATGCAAGTCACAATGAGAACCACAACATGCATACGGTATAGGTAATAAAAGAGGGTGCGGGATGAATGCACGGCGCTGACGGTGCACAATTATCATTACCATTTAAATGAGAGAGAATAAATCTTATTTCCTTGCAATAAGGGGTTTGAAAACTGTACACAATTTTTGGTACGTTTGTCTGCTGGAGTGTGGCCGGCGGAGGGTTCAAACTATGGGGAGCGTAGAAAAGCAACGAACGATACGTTATTTTTTGTGCAAATATTTTTAAGTATTTATTTATCTTTTTCCAGGTGACTGAACTGTGATATTTCAGTATTGAATTTGAAATTACAAAGAAACTAAAGTTTATATTTTGTTGATACGAGTTAAATTTCGTTGTCGTGAAGTAGATTACTTACAGTAGTTGCAATTTATAGATCTAAAATACATACTAAGTAATATAAGTATTTGCAAAAACAAAGGCAGATAAAATTCAAATATCAACCAAATAACGGTTTCTTGTATAATTGCGCTCATTTCTATAAAAGACCACATGACCTACAAATCAAATTGCAGTACCTATCGGTATCGCTCAAGAACACAGGTAACAAGTTATTTGACTAATAAGAAATTTGATGAAACCCTATAATATTCAATAATAAAATAATAAAAATAAACCTCATATATTGAAATATAATTATTTTGAAACAAACGAAAACAAATAACGCTTACCTTAAAACGTATAGCTGAATTTATCCAAATTGTGTACGTCCGGTAGGCACGTTAACTTTGAAAACGATACCATGGCGGTTACTAAACTTAAAAATTATTTTACGTACACTGTCTGCACAGACACTGCAATAATGCACTCGCTTGTACAAGATATCGATCGTGACGTAACGAAAATGCACACGATCACAAGCCGGTACGCGCGCTGCACTGTCGCACGTTCGTCTAAAGCGAATGTCGAATTAATACTAACATAACCTCAAATTTACGCGCGCCGCTCGAGAAATTGTTTATGCTGTCTGTACACCCATAAATGGGGTTCAGTTGTGAAGAAGAAGGAAATACGACAAACTCCAAGAGAGACAAAGAGCGAATGTCGACAAAGGTGTATTATGATGGGGGAGCTGACTATACTACGATAGCGTTACTCGTTAACAGCGGCGTCTTTTATTTATTTACAATTTAATATAAAAAACACTAATTTTACACTTAATTTTAGTCTAAATTGCAGGTATTCTAACGGTACATAATAGTTAGAGACTAGATTGTCAATCAAGTTATTAACGTTAGAATTGGTAAAATAAACATGAACCTGACATAGTTCTCTACATACACATTATCTCGACAACAACACACCTATATTGATAAAATGCGATATAGACTTAGTGATGAATTTATACCACTATACAGGAAAAATATTATTTCTGTAGCTCTTTCGTAACGGCTACATTTTTTAAATAAAAACGTGCAGTCAACATATTTGGCAAGTGGCACTTGAGCGTCAAGACAAGTTGATGACAAAAAAATATTTTATTGCGTAGCGATGGTGTACCTGCGTAGTGCGCATCGTCTCCCCGGGGTCCCATTCCCATCCCATAGAAACCATTGAAGCGTGAGGAATGAATGATTTTAAACCGCCGCTAACAAATACCTGCTTTAAATTCTTCCCACTCCGTGTAATCTGCATTGACTTTTTGTTGAATTCAATTGTTTTTGTTATTTCCTTATCCACAATTAAGCCGTAAAATGCATGTTTTCCTATGTAGTCTTTAGAGCTCGGATTAAAATTTATCCTGGAAGTCTTATTATTACTCCAATTCTGTGAAATTCACCTTTAAAAGACTGAATTTCTTGTACCTATACGCCGCCATTGCCCCTTGAAACTGTCAAGTACTTGTATACCTATTTAGTTTTAATTATTGATGAGTGAAAGATAAGGACAAGGTCTGTAATAAGTTCGTAGGAGGGAAGCCTACACACCGTCTCGCGCCTCACATTGGCGCCCGCAAGGCTGACATATTATTTTATCGAAGTGCAAACAAAAGCTCGTTTCTAAGAATGGGAGAGGACTTCATTATCAATTAGTACACATACTTATGTCACGTAATATAATGTTTGAATTATATACGAACTACGTTATCATCATCGATATTGTCAGTGTTTATTTTACTTAAAAAAAAATGTGAACTCATTAATGCAACATCCGTTTAAATTTTTCAAAAGTAAATCAACTTGAATCATTTAAGCCGTTTCAGGTACTCACCAAGTAATAACTTTATAGCTCTATTCTCGAGGCATAAATATTTATTGAATGCTTAACATAAAATTAACAGCATTTAATATTTAGCAGGCCTCCTTGACCTGAATGACCTTTATAAGGTATTTGTCAAGTCCATAAAGGTAAGGGGCTTAACGAGCGTGTGTTGACTGGGGAACGTAGCGGTCGCGGTGGCGCGTGTTTCCTGCGTGCGCGCAGCGTCTGGCTGGAGGGGGCACGCGCACGACTCCCAGAATGCGTGTCGTTAACGTTTGCTAGCCATGTTACTACACAAATATAGCGTGTTCCTTACAATAACACACACATATAAACTTTATATAAACAAAAGGTCCTGTTATGCCAAACAACACGTCCGATACATTACTTCTAAAGGGTTTAAGTAGAACACAAAAGCTCATTTTGAATTCACTTCCAATGTTTGACAATTATCGATTTTCAAGTTCAATGTGGAAAGTTTATAGAAATCGATCATGCTGCATGCATTACGTAGACCCACATATGAGATCGACAGATAGGAACATACTGTAGGTACGTATGATGTTGTGGTTTCGAGCCCGCCTGTAGGTGTGGGCGGATGGTTTATTTTGTTTGGACCCTTCCAAACACAACGAATAGTGACGGCGTCTAAACGGCGCCGACGAATTTTTGTTTTTATCAAGTGCTTAATCGGAAAAATTACCGATAGCTGTTACTGATAAGTACTGAACTCTAAACCTACATAAAAGAATGACAGAGTCAACACCAACAAAGATACGAGTAGCGAATCGTCTTGATAAGGACGTTTTGAAAACTTATCTACAGTAAGTTGTCGTAAGTTGCAGCGCACCGGGCGGCGGCGGTTGATAAATAATTTTCTTCGTCGCATATGTGAGTAATCAGCTTTGTTTTAATTCAGACTTGCCGGTCGTGTTATTGTTCCGGGCGGGTGCGTTGCACGGAAGCCGTTTGGTCGTAATCACGATTACAGGCGGGGAGCATATTACGCGTTCTAAACTTCAAACATTCGTGTGTTAACATTGCTTAGCTTATTATTATTGGATTGAACGTGTAATACCTGTTTGATTAAGCATTTAAGCGGATAACTATCGTTTATAAATCAAACTGTGTTAATGAAAAGAGTACAGATGTAGATAGATCTTCTGTTATGATTTTGTTTCATCGTTCTGCATATTATTTTCATTTATATTTAGTTTCTTGATTTTAGATATACCCACATATATGTTTTGAATACTTTTTACTTACACACTTTCTCTGTATTCTTACAAACCTTTTAAAAAGGAAAAGTAATGCGCCACACTTAAAATCTCAAGAAACTTGAAAATATTCTTTAGATTTATGTAAGTTTCTTTGTACCGGACAGGAAAAGCATGGTAGTCGTTCTTTGATATACACAGATAGAGACACTCACACTCGTCATTCCTGTTGTAAGTTGAATAACAAAAGATACATCAACAAACAGCGCTCAGTTCAAGAAGTTCTCGGAATTTCTCTAAGTAGGAGTGGTAACCATTCCCTTGGAATGTCTAATAACTATTGTACAATTATTGTTTAAATAATAGAACACTTATTTAGATAATACCCAGTACTTTATCATCACGACAACGTATTCAATGTTGGCAATAAGTGCACAATGTGTGGTCCAGAAGCGACGTCTAGGAGCGACGTTGCGAAGGTCACACATTGTCCAATAATGCTATTTGTGTCAGTTGAACTTTGTACTGATCAAGGTTTTCGACAGGACACAATACATTTATCCATGCAGTCTAGGCAACTTAGCAAACTAACGACGAATTCTCAATAAATTGAGTAAGGAACAAAACAAACCATAATTATGAATCATCCAATTCACTTTCCGTTCATAAATCTTTTTCTTTATTCACTGACTTCAAAAGAAGAGTTATCAATTCGATAATATGTATGTAATATTATTGGAACTGCTATATACACATATTCACATATGATGATATAATCTAGTAGGCTTCCAAACAAATATATACAATTTTATAGGTCGGCTGCACTAAGCTAAATTCAAGTATCTCAATTTTTTTCGTTTTTTTTTTTACACCGTTGGATTCTTATCGCTTCGGCGCATATTTCTACATCAAGCAAACCTCATATTTCCTTTTAATTTTAGAGCTATCGTCAAAAGAAGTACATATTCAAGTATCTTAAAGCAGACAAAAAAACTAAGCTAAAATGAAGTATCTCGCTATGACAAAGTTAAAAACAAGCATCACAAACGCAACATACTTGATTTATGATTTGGGTTGGCAACATGCTTGTCTTTAGTTTTGTATCACTATACAAATCAATCACTAATAATATAAATTACTGTAAACTTTAAAATCACATGTATGATTTTTACGTAATTTTTTCAAGCCAAGCTAACTCCCAAAATCATTGTGTAAGTAAGTAAGTAAGTAGTAAACGGTTTTTTATTAACCGAATGAGTTTCCTTATGGAATCCTGTGGGACTTCCTGCCACTCTTCGGATAAAACAGTTTTCAGGTCTTCTATCGACGTCGGAGCTGGACATCTTCCTCGTGCCTGCCTTTTCAGGTAGTCAATCATATATTCAATCGGATTGAAGTCAGGACTCAGGGCTGGCCAGTCTTGTGTGGGAATCCCGACTTCTTATAGGTATTGTCTAGTCACTGCAGCGGGGGCAGCAGACATTATCCTACGTTTATTAGCGAAGATTTCCATCAGAACGTGGTTTTTTTTTGCGCGGTGGAAATCCTCTTGGACTACCTCCATCGTGGGGGTGACGGAGGGGAGGACTCTTGCCGGCTAAAACCGCCGCGGTGTTCCACCTCTGCCTATGGCCCCGGCCATAGGCAGAGGCGCTTCGAGCCGCGGTCGGGCCGCTTATGCGGGTTTCGCATAAGCATTCACCGCTCCCCCGACAGGCCTTGACCCGCTGAACCTCAGCGGGTCCCACCTCCCAGTGCGGCCATTCCTATAAGGACCGCACCCACTCTAAACTGGCGCGCGTGGAACACTGCGCCGCCAACTCGGGCCTATCTGGTCGGACGACGGACGCCCCAAGTCCGCCGCCCGCAGGCCACCTCTCATGGAGATCGCAGATCGTGTTGCGCCCTCCTCGGGCGCCCGGTGCATCTCCTGCGAGAGGGGAGAGAGGACGCGGTTTCTCTCTCCCGCTCAGCTGCCTCCTTTGCAGACATGACATCCTTGCAAAAGGAGCCAACCCCGTCCCATGCGCTCTCGCTCTCGACCATCGATTGAACGACGGCCAGAAGCGAGAGATCGCTCCCGCCTATTGCCACAACGAGGCCACTGCGCCGCCCTGCCCAGGCTGGGCACTCCTCCAACGTGTGCTGCGCCAAATCCTCTGGGCAAGCAGCACAGTGGTGACACACCGGTGTCTGCTCCCGACCTATACGACACAGGTACTTCCCAAAGCAGCCGTGCCCAGAAAGTGCCTGCGTCAGACGGAAGCTGAGGGCGCCATGCCGCCTCTCGATCCACGCCTCCATGACGGGTCTTACCGCCGCTATAACGGCGTGCCCCATCAGAACATGGCCTAGCAGAATGTCGTTGATGTATCTATCTGCGGTTAGCCCGCCTCCCCGGCCTCCACCAGGTACGAAGATCAGCTCCGTTTTTGCTTTAATATAAATCCCCGCCCACAAAGTACAAGACCTACCCCCGTAAGCCACTGTTTCCGCAAAACAGTATTGTGCGACATCGCTCCCCCTTTCTTCTATATTATACTCTCCGTCCAGCATGCAGGCACATCCTGGTTTCGTCCGGAAACAGGACTTGTCTACATTGCTCCATATCCCTAAGTGATCGCGAGCAAACTGAATCAGGGCTTATGGGTGGGCTGGAGACAATGTGGGTCCCGTGGCTGGCTTTTTGGGGGTTAAGTTCGCTTTTTTGAGTCTTCGCCTCACTGGTCACTCGCTAACAGCCCTCCTTCGAACTTGTCTGAGCTGCTGCCAGACGTCCATGCCGGTCAGGTGTCGATTTCGGAGAGCAGAGGTGACATTAAATCGCTCATCTTTTACTGTAGTATATCGCTGTCGTGTAGATCTTGGTTCCCGGACTAAATTTCTAGTCTCCCTGAAACTCTTGTATACCTTCTAGGAAAAGACTGGCTCAGATGAAGTGGTCCAGTACCGTACTTTTTGCATCCATCGCCTTCCTACAGTCCTAACCAATATCGCCAGTCCTTGTGAGGTTCTATCTAACCTGCCGTTTAAGTTAGTTGTAGTTAAAAGTTACCCAAGTTAAATTCAAGTAAGTCGTAAGTTACTTGTTTTTAGTTTTTCCCAGCACCTTAAACAAATCCAAGTAAGTTAGTTGCTTGTTTTATGCTTAGTAAAACTAACTGGAAACTTATTGTAAAACTAAGCTAAAACCAATTTCCACTTGCATTAATTAAATGGGGGGGTTTGGGATGCGAAAAACGCTGAATTATATTAAGAACCTTTATTATCTATATTATATCAAAAAATTACATCGTTCTGACAATTAACATAGGAGATAATCCAATTTAAAACAAAAAAACATTTTTTCGCTCCCCTGTAAAATTTGCCATAATCGACTTACTTGAATTTAGCTTAATGCAGCCAAGGTGTATGTGTGTGTATTTTTTCATGTATTTCTCCGAAACTGTTAATCGAATTGTGACCATTCTTTTTTTATTATCTTACTTTTACTTCAACTTAGGGAATAGTGTAAGTTTCATCAAAATCGGTTCAGTAGTTTTTAAGTTTTGGACTTATACGTATTGTAAGTGTTCGGTTATTTAGTGTTTCCGTTTCTTAATGGATTTGGATGATAATAAGAAGCAGGTACAGTAGGTATGTACAATATTTACAAGAATAAACAAAAAGAAAACCTAAAGTATTAAACTAAAAAAACTAACACAATACGGCATCATAAAATTCGGCCATATCGCCGTCATCTGGAAATGTACCCAAGAGACTGGCGGCATTGCCACGTTGGATGGCAATGCGTAATCTCTGAGGTAAAGACCACCTCTTGGATCACGGGAAGTGTCAACCAACCTTTTGGCCATTTCCTTAAAAAGAAGATAAGCACTCGGACCTCACGACCCGAGGGTTTCAACCCTAAACGGCCCGAAAATAACGTTCACACCAAGGTACTATACTTTCGCCGTTTGAGGTCTTCTATAGCCGCAGCAGCAGCAGGACCAGCACGGCACGCTGAACTAGGAAGATGGGATGGCGCAAGAGTATCGATGCACGTAGCGTCCCACACTAAAGGCCTACCCAACTTCCTGGGAAAAAGAGACATGCCTCCGGTCTCTTCCCAGCGGGCGACGAGAGCACGACGAATAATGTCATTAATATTCGCGTGCCGCGCTGTGCGACCCGCACTCCGGCTGCACGACAGGCCATGGTGTCCGAGACTGTTGACAGCTTCCCCACAGCGACAGCGATGAGGGGAAGTTGTCAACAGTCCAGCTCCTAAACGTAGGCAAGCAGCGAGGCGAAAAGAGGTGTCATCAAACATAGTGGGTTGTCTTTAATGTCAAAAAGTATTTTACACATTTTTATATTAATCAATCATTATTGCACAAGCTCATGTTTTCTTTCACGTAGGCGTAATGAGTAAAATTACCATATGAAAGTCGACATTACTTTCGTAAACTTTTCTATCGGTTTCTTTTTACAAGAAGCAGGTTAGATAATAGGTCATGGTCCCATTAATAAAGTCATAATTATAGTAAGTGACTAGAATTCAACTCGTTAGTACGGTAACAAAGGAATAACATAATTATAATCCATAACTAATATTATAATATGCGAAAGTAAATTTATTTATTACGCTTTCACAGCTAAAAAACTAAACAGATTTTAATGAAATTTGGTAAACACTAAGTCAAAGTCAAAGCATAACCATTTACAGCCATTTTTGAATTGTCAAAAAGTCAGTTAGTTAGTCAGAAAGTTAAAGCTACTTAGTTGCTCGTTCCAAAACGTAGGTAAGGTCTCTATAGAGAAGAACGAGCAAGAAACTCCACAAGTTTTTACAAAATACTGATTAGATTATTCATGTTGCTACTATATGTGAAAACAATGCAGGTAAAATAATAAAATAAATTAGAAAAATAAAAAACCCGACTGCGTAAAGAGTGAACTTTAAATAAGTAAAAACTGAAAAGAAATAAACAAGTCCGGTAGTCTAGAATTATGTTTAGTATTGTTGAATAACTATACCATTGAAATAATAAAAACCGCGCCAATAGCGATTTGATTAGTCGGGACCCATTAAAATCTAGACCGGCTCAAATCTTCCCTATAATGGGTCCCGACTGATCAATTCGCTATTGGCGCGTTTTTGATTATTTCAATGGTATAGTTATTCAACATTACATAATTCTAGACTACCGGACTTGTTTATTTCTTTTCAGTTTTTACTTATTTAAAGTTCTTTACGCACTCGGGTTTTTTATTTTTCTAATTTATTTTTTTATTTGATACTTTTCAGTTATATACCTATGTATAACTATTATTATTATTTATTTTTCAATGACGTCAAAAGCGACAATCGCATCGGTGGTCTCTGCTATGGCGCGACAATAGGGTATTTTACTCTATACGAGAAAAAATCTTTAGATATGTTATTGAGACAGTTTAGGCATAAAGCAGTCGGAAAATGTAAGTTTTAGTTCATAAAATAACAAAAAAAAATTTTAAAATCAATTCAAAGATTTCAGTATTTTTAATCTGTTATAAAACATCGTGAAATAGTAGCGGCCACGTTATTACGCCGTACGGCTGTGTAAACAAAAAATTGTCAACTGTCAGTCAACCGATTGGCGTAATATAGGCTTTAGACTTTTATTATTTTCGTACCCAACGTAATTTTTTCATTATTACACCTATTACAAAATATGCTTGTAATTATTTTTAAATGTTATACAATTATCATATTTAATATGAGCTCATTTGATACAAAACGAACTGACGTCATTTACGTTGAGCAATATGGCGTCCAGTTTCGGGCGTTTTCGTCAAACTACCCGCGAAATTTGAAAATTTAAAATTTAGATGCATTTTTATGGCACTTATCGATTGAATAAAAATTTTGTGTTTTTTTTGGTGGCATATTAGCACTACAGAATTTCATTGAGACACTTTTCAAAATTGGGTGTAATACCCTATTTAAAAATATAAAATATCGGACCGAACATGAACTGCATGGGTAAGTATGGCAACGACGGAACCCTACATTGCGCGTAGCCCAGCACGCACCTGGCTTTTTTTTGTATTATTATTATATTACAAAGGCATTGTAATACCTTTTTGGAATTCTTAAAATGAGCTCTTTATTTTGATACCCACATTGCACATATCGAAGAAAAAATCGTTTTATTACGTGATTTTAATTATTATTTTTTAAATATTACTGTGATGATATACATTTATAGTATCCTTAAAATAAGCCCTTGAATTTGATACCCATATTATAGCTTTAGACAAAAATCTTTTTTTTTAAACTTCAAACAATGGCATTTTCCAGCTGCCACGTTTATTTATTTTTTTCGTCACGTATCTAAGAACACTTGGACTAATGAGATGAATCTAACGATATCCTAACGAAATATATCCGTTCAGTAGTTTGGAAGATATCAGGTAATAATAGTTATTTGTTATACAAGAGTGCAAAGTTGCTTTTTAACCGCGTGTTCAATTTTGATGACCGAGCAAGCGAAGGATTCTAAAATTGAATCACGAGCGCAGCGAGTGATTCAAAATTAGAATCCTGAGCGTTAGCGAGGGAATCAAAAGAGCACGAGGTGAAAAATCTTTGCACTCGAGTGCAACACGTAACTTTTCATTCCACCTCAGCGAGGAAATGACTAAATGCAAAAAAAAAACGTTTACAAAGTCTGAGTTTTTAACAAATTAAAAAAAAGTTGTATGATATATTCGGCACCATAGAGGTAGCAGTAAATAGGTTTAATGTTTTTTTTTAATTCACAAACTTAGTGCACACGATGTTCTAAATTCAATTTACTTTATCCTCTAGAGAATAAAAACGGCTTTTCCACTCAGATATTGAAGATAAATTAACTTTATCCTCTAGAGAATAAAAACGGCTTTTCCGCTCAGATATTGAAGATTAAAAATACTCTTTCCGAGATGGTGGGATGAAAAGAATATTTTATTTTATTTTACCGGCGCGAAAAACATAACCCTTTCCTTGCAGTCGGGGTAAAAACAACGCAAAACATTTTAAAAAAGAATCAAGATAAAAGGTAGGTATGGCAATTAAGAGTTGACCAGTCTCTACTGACAGCGCCCGTTCGCAAACATGACGCGTGGTTCAGCACCATCCAGCTCCACCATTTAGGAGGGAGCTGAATGATCCAACACACGCACCACTATCAGCGAGACATTTGAGTGAGCATGAAAATGCTCTCAACCGCCATGCTCATTTATGTCAAACACATAATAAACTTATTCAATGGTTCCATGGTACACACATTTACAAAATTGTAATATTGTTGCTAAATTATACAAAACTAAGGTTTTCATTGTGCCTATTTATAGATGAAATGTAATGAAAAAAATGTATAATAATAATAACGATATTCGTTACTCATTTCAATAAAAAAGGGGTAGGAAACATCATCTTTTTCCAATGAGGAAATTCCCTAAACTGGCTGTGGAGCAGGCCCAGCATTAAGCCAAGCATTTTTTATCATTGATGTAATCTTAACATAATTATGCTTGTCTACATAGTGTGCGTTAATAATGTTTTAAATGGTCTTTCATTGAATTGTAGAATATCAAGTGGTATTTTATAATAGCATTTCACACAGTACCTACCCCATAAAAGAAGTATCTAGATACTTTTGACAATCTGAAACTTGGCTGATCTAATTTGTTCCTATTTCTAGCTAATTTCTAATTTATTCCTAAGCTTGAAACCCAAGAAAGGATATAGGCACCTAGGCTACTTTTTAATCCGCGACTTCGTAGGTATCCACGATAGCCGCGGACGAAGTTGCGGGCAAAAGCGAGCACCCTATACCTAACATAATTATATTATTAACTAACTGAGCAAAACAAAGAACCCTTTGAAACAGGTTTGGGTAGCAGTAGCAAGGAATAACTATGTCTTAAGTAATTTACGAAATCGATTTTGTAATTAAAAGTGTCGGCAGTGAATAGATGTGAAGTGGACTAAGTACAGCGATAAACATTTATTATATCACCGGATACAACGCATATTCGGCAAGCCTAATTAATGCGAACATTAAAAGTAATATATACTATAGCGCTAATTACTCGAAGTTTTAAAGAAACAATGTGAAATATCACAACGATTTATGCGCGGGAAAGACGGAGTCCCACGGCCACGAGTGAGCTATTTAATCAGTACACTAGATCTGGATGATATCATTGCTCTTCGATCCGGGTCGCCTTGGCCGTTAAACGTTTTTAAACGTCTAACTATAATTAGATACATATTGTTTTTACCATTTAAATAACAACAAGCTAAATCTAAGATTGATATGCCAAAAGCTTCTCAAGTGCAAAAAACACGTCCGTGTTTACTTTTGAATACATTTTGCGCAATCTAAGTGTCGTCTGTATCTACTAAGCAGTTAGTAGGTCGTAACATCGTTTAAAATGACATCGCTTTGTGTTTCTAGCTGTAAACTAGAGTTTTCCATTACCGCTGGATAGTACAACGTTACGCTGAATGATTCGTGTGAAGAAGCCAACAACTCAATTACTGAGAAATCTGCACTTCCGTGAGAAACATGTAGAAAATTATTAAAACAAACGGTACATATTCCGGTAGTTAGCTACAGACGTTCTAAAGATTTTGTTAAGCAATTGTTAGACATGACATTATAAAAAAGTAATTTAGAAAGATAAAAGTGTTATTGTCGTTTTGTCCAGCAATTAAAAGATATACAACAAGCTTTAAATACTGTGTTTTCAATACATTATGTTTCATTACCAACATGAACAAAACCAGTAAGTAACACAATAATGATAAAATGGTGCAAACTAAAAATTTACAATATGTAAATGCTATATTGTTAGTAACCAATATTGTATTGTGAATTTGTCACAACTCGGTGACACTGAGAGGTCATTCGTCTTTCAAAGTTCGTCTGAGTAATGAGCTATTGAAAAATATAACAAACAGTCAAGATTTTTTTGTGAATTGGTTAATTCTGACACAGGAAATAACACACTGGTCAACTACTGGTCGGAAATGATACTCGCCTGGCTGGTTTTAAACAGCACGGAAATCAAATGAATTCATTATTATTGCATTGATTTGACATAGAAATTATTTTAGATTGAAACTCGTTCAGCTCATTTTAATACTGCAGCTGTGCATGTAGTTAAATAGAGTACGTTATAAATACCTAAAGCAAAACCACTTTTTGTGCGCTGACCAAAACCAAAAAACAATATTGGTTTGGTATATTCTTATTAACTACTAGTACTTTGCCCGCAACTTCATCCGCGTGAATTTCTCAAGGTTCCCTATTACGGTTTCGTAGTCAAATGGCAAAAAACGGAACCCTTATGGATTCGTCATGTCTGTCTGTCTGTCCGTCCGTATGTCACAGCCACTTTTTTCCGAAACTATAAAAACCTGTTGAAACTTGGTAAGTAGATGTATTCTGTGAACCGCATTAAGATTTTCACACAAAAATAGAAGAAAAGCAATAAATTTTGGGGGACCCCCATACTTAGAACTGAAACTCAAAAATTATTTTTTCTTCAATCCCATACTTGTAGGGTATCTATGGATAGGTCTTCAAAAATGATATTGAGGTTTCTAATATCATTTTTTTCTAAACTGAACAGTTTGCGCGAGAGACACTTCCAAAGTGGTAAAATATGTGTCCGTTTTATCATTTTCTTATTTTAGAAGTTACAGGGGGGGCCCTGTAACTTCTAAAATAAGAAAATTATAAAACTAAAAAAATATATGATGTACATTACCATGTAAACTTCCACCGAAAATTGGTTTGAACGAGATCTAGTGAGTAGTTTTTTTTTAATACGTCATAAATCGTAAACCACAATTCTTTTTTGTTAAGTTACTTGCTGCTACGGAACCTTTCATGGGCGAGTCCGACTCGCACTTTTGACTGCTTTTTTTGATAATGCAATATAGCCTATAGCACTGACGGATAATGTTCCGTCCTATTAGTGAAAGATTTTTTGAAATCGGATGAGTAGTTTCGAGTATTACCCCCGTACATACAAACTTACAAACATACTTACAAACAAATTTTACCTCTTAATAATATTAGTATAGATAAGGTAAAGTATCCATTACACATAACTATAACAGCTGTCAGTTTGCCGTGTTTAAGTGTCAGGCCGCGCGTAGACTAGTCAGTCACTTTGGAAACCATGATAGTACGCATACTGCAACAAAACAAAACAATACAAGTAAGCGCAGGCGCGAGTGTAGGCGCATAGTGTAACAGTTCTGATAGTTTAAGAGAAATAAAAGGCTATGCAGAATTGTACGTATTGAATTTAATAAGCTCTCACACGAAAGTTAAAATGTGATGAGTATCAAAAACAATTGTAAGTATAAAAGTTAGCACTGACCTAAACGCACTAAGGTTAGGCAGTACCCAGGAGGATTATGATCCCCAGCCTGGCCGGCGCACAGGATCAGCCGAAGAGAAGTCTGACGCGATCAGCTCGGGGACGGAGGCCCCCCCAGGCGGTCAGTAGGACCAGCCCTGGGCAGCAAGAGGCTCGTGACAGCTCGACTTAGCCTCTAAACCGACTCTCGGTTGCAGACTGGTAGACTTCAGTAAGTAGACTGGTAGTCTTCAGTAACGTACGCATATGGGTAATCAGAGTGTTACCCCAGCGACTCCGAGATCTAGACTGCAGCAACGTAAGCGTAGGAACAATCAGCGTGTCCAACAAACGGCTCCAAGAACTAGACTCAGCAACGTAAGCGTATCAGCAATCCGCGTGTTTACCAAACGGCTCCGAAATCCAGACTCACCCATTTGACAGGTTCCTTTTCTGACCGCTCTTCCAAAATTCATAAAAAATCCAATTATGAATCTTCTTTCTAGAACGGTCAAATCGTTTTTTATATAGCAACTTTGAGCCTGGCCGAGGCTCAATAATTGTCGAATGCCATTTATTTTAGTAATTTTTATTATAATATTAGTGCGAATCAGATCTAAAGGAACACACGATAATACAGCGGGTGTTCAGCCGTTTACTATCTAACACAGACAAACAAGCTTACAAGATATACAACATAGAGGTTTTACGTTAGTAGCCGAAAACTTATTTTAGAAGAAATGTTTGCGGTCGTCAATTTGACGACTATCACTGACAGACATGTCAAAGCAAAACATTATTTATTTTTCAGGTTTGTAAATATTAAACAATGAATGATAATTATGAAATGAAGTTGATACAGGAATACAATTATAACACAGACAAAACCAGCACATATAACTGTGGGTACATTATATATTACTTATAAGATTCCAAGAATCCATACAACAAATATTATAAAATGTAGACATATCGTGCGATTAATGATTTCATGCCTATGAAAAGTAAATATAGTTTTTCGAGTTGAACCGAAACACTATATTATCCCCAACTACCCGAGAAAAATTTTTGGCCTAGAACAAAAATTTTGAGAAGGTTAGATATTTCAGCATTCACAAACTTTCATACCTCATTCAAACACACCGACATCTTACGAAATTAAGGTCAAATGAGATTCACATTCAATGATCATCACGCAAACCTAAAGATTCATTAACAATAGGGCTTATTTTTGGAGTTGTAATCCGCTCGCGTTTAAAACCCATTATTAAGATAAAGATTTAAATCAAGGGCTAGGCCTTGATCGATTATAATAAGGGCTTATGGAAGACGAGTTATTAACCGCTCGTGAAGATACCTATGGCTTTCAGAGTGAAGCCATAGATATGGGGAAAAAGATCAAGGGGATAGCCCTTAAATAATATTAATACAGGCTTATTTAAGGCGAGTTATTAGCCGCTCGTAAAGATACACCTTTGGCTTTAAGAGTACAGCCATAGATATAATAGAAGATCCATCAACCTCAATAGTTGACGGTGGCTAATTAGTCAGAAATCCATCAACATGCAGACGTTGATGGTGCTAATTAGTCAAAAACTAACAAAGAGTTAGTAAATAAGAGGGTTAGGTAACGTTGTACCTAACAGTACTTCTTAAGTTCTTTAAAAAAGGAGATTAAAATAATCTTATTGGTTTCAGAACCGATGAATGAAGAAAATAAATATCTATAGAGGTTTTATTAGGTCAAGATTAAAAACTCTATAGTAAGAAGAAGGAAGCGATAGACATGAGTCATGAATAAAACCATTTATAAAAAAAGGTAATATATGACAATATAAAAGTCAAAAGAAAAGAAAATAAAAATAGTCATAGGATTCCAGAGAGTGTCATGAAGTGACACTTGAAAAATATAAGTCAGGAAAAATAATATTTAAGAAGCAAGAAGCAAAAGCTGAGATAGTAACAAAGTTATAAATAGTGGAAAATAAGATTTAAGAAACAAGAAGCAAAAGCTGAGAGAGGGACGAAGTTATAAAGAGTGAAAAAAAACTCCGAGAGGCTCAGAGTAACTAGCCTCCAAAAGTTCAAAGGCGACTAGCCTCAAAAAGGTTAGAGTGACTAGCCTCTGAAGGGTCAGAGTGGCCTCAGGAGGGTCAAGGTGACTAGCCTTAAGAGGGTCAGAGTAACTAGCCTTAAGAGGTCAGGCGAGGTTAAATAAGATTCAGAAAATAAGAGAGCGACAACCCTCTGAGAGGTAAATGAGGGTAAATAAGGTTCAAGAGGATAAGGGAGTAACAACCCTCTGAGAGGTAAATGAGGTTAAATAAGATTCAAGAGGATAAGAGAGCGACAACCCTCTGGGAGGGTACATGAATGACTAAGCCCTTTCGAGAGAGGGTCAAGCATGACTAGCCTCTACGAGAGAGGGCCAAGCATGACTAGCCTCTTCAAAAGAGGGCCAAACTTGACTAGCCTCTTCAAGAGAGGGTCAAGCGAGACTAGCCTCCTCAAGAGAGTCAAGCAAGTAATACACCTCACCTAGAGGTTCAAATAGTGATACGCGCGTAAGAGTAAAACGAGTAATAAATAGTGACCGACCTTCGGTAGGATTAAACGTAATACACCTCACCGAGAGGTTTAAGCCGAGAGTGAAATAAAATGTTTATAAATCGAGCCCACGACATTGAGCCTATTCAATAAAATAAAACATTTATAAAGTACAGTAAATGAAAGACAGTATTTGCTATTTTATTTATTGTTGTTAGCATCTGTATAGTTTATCATCGTGTAGGTATGTACAAACAACTACAGAATATTGTTCTGAGCTGTCGAAAAGTGTCTCAGTCCCCAACTCAGTAGTGACCACTAGGTGGTTTTAAAAACACACCCAAGCGAAGACTGAGTGCGGTTACCATAGGGTAAGCGCTGTGGTGTGCACGTGTGTGGGGTGCAGCGTAATGTGGTAAAGTATAGAGTAAAAGTATAGGTGAGAACGACTATAGAGTATTCTTCTAATAGCCGCGTACAGTAAACCAAACCCCAACTTGTAAGTAACCAACGAGTGATTTAAAACTCACAAGCGCAGAATGGGTGCCAATTGCCAGAGGCAAGAGGATTGTGTGTGGGGATGTAGTGTAAGTTTTTGTACAGTATGTAAGTATGTTCAGTACGACGAAGCGGGCTGAGGAGAAAATATTAGTATTTTACACACACACACACAAAAAAGAATCTAAGCCAAATCAAAATGTCGAAATAAAGAGTACTAATAGACTAGTAAGATTAGAATTTTGAATAGTATTTTACACACATAAGAATCTAAGCCAAATTAAAATGTCGAAATAAAGAGTACTAATAGACTAGTAAGATTAGAATTTTGAAGAAAATGAGAGAGCTAGCTTTGATTTCACGATTGGGCGCCAAATGTAACAGTTCTGATAGTTTAAGAGAAATAAAAGGCTATGCAGAATTGTACGTATTGAATTTAATAAGCTCTCACACGAAAGTTAAAATGTGATGAGTATCAAAAACAATTGTAAGTATAAAAGTTAGCACTGACCTAAACGCACTAAGGTTAGGCAGTACCCAGGAGGATTATGATCCCCAGCCTGGCCGGCGCACAGGATCAGCCGAAGAGAAGTCTGACGCGATCAGCTCGGGGACGGAGGCCCCCCCAGGCGGTCAGTAGGACCAGCCCTGGGCAGCAAGAGGCTCGTGACAGCTCGACTTAGCCTCTAAACTGACTCTCGGTTGCAGACTGGTAGACTTCAGTAAGTAGACTGGTAGTCTTCAGTAACGTACGCATATGGGTAATCAGAGTGTTACCCCAGCGACTCCGAGATCTAGACTGCAGCAACGTAAGCGTAGGAACAATCAGCGTGTCCAACAAACGGCTCCAAGAACTAGACTCAGCAACGTAAGCGTATCAGCAATCCGCGTGTTTACCAAACGGCTCCGAAATCCAGACTCACCCATTTGACAGGTTCCTTTTCTGACCGCTCTTCCAAAATTCATAAAAAATCCAATTATGAATCTTCTTTCTAGAACGGTCAAATCGTTTTTTATATAGCAACGGCCAGGCTCAATAATTGTCGAATGCCATTTATTTTAGTAATTTTTATTATAATATTAGTGCGAATCAGATCTAAAGGAACACACGATAATACAGCGGGTGTTCAGCCGTTTACTATCTAACACAGACAAACAAGCTTACAAGATATACAACATAGAGGTTTTACGTTAGTAGCCGAAAACTTATTTTAGAAGAAATGTTTGCGGTCGTCAATTTGACGACTATCACTGACAGACATGTCAAAGCAAAACATTATTTATTTTTCAGGTTTGTAAATATTAAACAATGAATGATAATTATGAAATGAAGATGATACAGGAATACAATTATAACACAGACAAAACCAGCACATATAACTGTGGGTACATTATATATTACTTATAAGATTCCAAGAATCCATACAACAAATATTATAAAATGTAGACATATCGTGCGATTAATGATTTCATGCCTATGAAAAGTAAATATAGTTTTTCGAGTTGAACCGAAACACTATAATAGTGAGGCGTAAAAGCAAGTAGAGCTGTGTAGACGTAGCTCATACGCTTTAAAGAAAACTCCAAATAGGGAAGGCACCTAATTATAACTGTTTAAATGGTTTTAATGAACATAATAACTATGTATAATAAAACAATTAGCTGTTTTAATTACAAAAAAGCCTAACAAATTATTATCACACACAAGGTATTTTTTGTCACGTCTCTCTTAAACAAAATTTTAATAAGCACCTCTTAAGTTCTCATGTGAAGAACAAGTCGCGTCTCGACAACCGTATACGGTTTCATCCATGGGAACCAAGTGCTGTTCCACTTGAACGAGCCCGCTATCACCCGCCGACAATTGTAATCCTACTACCGTTAGCTCTTGTTGAAATGTGCAATTACTTGACACACGAATCGTGAAAGGTGAAAATGATAAAATTTTAGACATGTACTTTGTAAAAAAATAAACATGTGGTACAGACAGCGTCACCAACTGCTTACGCATTAAAATTTCTTCGGATTGGAGGTAAGCAGTTGGTGACGCTGTCTGTACCACATGTTTATTTTGTGACGCTGTCTGTACAGTCGAACAAGCTACTTATTTGGTTTACCGGCAAAAATATTCATCTTTCTACTTTAATGTTCATCTAACAATATTTTATTTTCAACCGGCTTCAAAAAAAGAAGGAGGTTCTCAATTCGACACGTATCTTATTTGTTATATATTTTTACGCATAACTTTTTTCAGTGTAGTCCGATTTCGATATTTCTTTTTTAACTGATAGTGTATACCTGAAAGTTAGTCCCATATAAATTATATAAAACCCATATAAATATAAATTTCATGAAAATATTCGACCCCTAAGGGTAGAAAATTAAGAGATGACTGAGTTTTAGTCGGTATCCCCGTTTCGTAATTAATTTGTATGATAAGGAGTAGGCAGCGAAAAAGAAACTTAACCTATAACAAAAACAAAACAAAAAACAGTTAAAAGGGTGGTTTTTATAAAAAAGTTTTTACTTATATTTAAATCTTAAATAGGTACCAGTAATACCTACGTCACAGATTAAAAAAATAAGATAATATAAAATATTGTGGGTGTATTTTTGTCTGTAAACCAAATAGCTTTTTCGATCGTACTAGAGGTACAATATTTTTGTGAAGTTAAATAGTTATAGTGGGGAAAGCCCACACATTAAGCGCTTAATGTATTCTAATATGGTAAGGACAGTTGATAGCACCTGACTTGTTCGTCACGTCTTATACCAAGGTGTCGTGGGCACGCTAAGTGCCAAACATGTGCCATTATTGGCGATCGTGTTTTGTCTGCTTGTTAAATAACCTTGGTAATGATTTGCTATACCTATATCTCATTTTAACTGCGTCGAATAATATTCATAGTCATCATGATTTATTACGCTTTGCCAGGAAGAAAAATAGCCACGTAGGAGTACAACTTATTTCAGTTCTAAATAAGTACACATAATTATTAGAAAATAATAAAATCCCTAAATTGTGAAACAATTCTTAGGAGAGTTTAGATTAAACTTCGAATTAAAATCTAGTTTCGTTTCAACAAGTTTCAACGGCCCCGAGTTGGATAACCTTAGATATTGTACAAACACCTCACGGACATACACAAAGCAAAACATTATCCGCCACTTAGAATTGCAACGCGGCAATTACAGCGTATTGCACTTACACGAGTACGTACGAGTACGTATGTCACCACAACAATAGCGGACTTTCACTACAGCTTGTTCCAAGTACCACGACCACGCACATCTAGGCCGGACGCAGTTTCTGGACCATAAAGGATATAGCCTATTCATTGTTCTCATACTATTACATACTTTCGCCCTCGCGGTGCGTTACGCAAAACGTATCGTTGTGACATGGACAAGATATGCTTAAGATATCGTGTGCACGATACGTTCTACCTACCGACCTACGTCGAAAAAATTAAATCGTGTATCGGGAATTGTTTCTCGAAATGGTTATCATAATAACTTATTTGTATACGTATGGAGGTATAATTAATTAATGTACGCACCAGAGTCTAATTCCTAACCCCCTTGTGAATTTGATGACAAGGGAGATGCGAGGGAGATGCAAGGGAGTGCGGTCTATTTGTTTTTATCTGCAACAATCAAAGTTTTAAGTACATACATAGACATACCAACAGTACCTACAGACAAGCTAGTCTTACATTTATAGAACCGCACTTTCCAGGTTTCCTTTTATTTTCTTTTAAATGAATACAAAATCATGAAAAAGTACGTATTTAGAACTCAATTATTCAAGACTACACAGATAATTTATCGTATCAAGTGTAGTATATTGTAATAGTTAATTGATAGGTATTGACTGTTTTTCTTTATATTTACAAGTTACTTATTTCAGTTAGAGTTAATTATCAAACAGCAAGACAACTTAAAATAATGTAATGATAAAAAAATACACAAAAACTTCATCATCATCATCATTTCAGCCGAAAGACGTCCACTGCTGGACATAGGCCTCCTCCAAGTGTCACCACATTGACTGGTCCCGTGCGACTAGCATACAACGGATCCCCACAACCTTTCCCAGGTCATCGGTCCACCTGGTGGGAGACCTTCCAACGCAACGCCTTCAGGTTCGCGGTCGCCACTCTAGAACTTTTCGGCCCCATCGACCATCCGTTCTGCGAGCAATGTGCCCTGCCCACTGCCACTTGAGTTTGGCACTTCTTCGGGCTACGTCGGTAACCTTGGTTCTCTTGCGGATGTTCTCATTTCTGATTTTATCACGCAAGGAAACTCCAAGTATAGCCCTCTCCATTGCCCTTTGGGTGAATTTAAGCCTTCTGATGAGGCCCATTGTGAGCGATCACGTTTCGGTCCCGTATGTAATCACTGGCAACACACACTGGTCATAGACTTTCGTCTTGAGACACTGCGGTAAGTTGGACGAGAAGATACCACGCAACTTCCCGAACGCTGCCCAGCCGAGTCGGATTCGACGATTGACCTCTTTCTCGAAGTTAGACCTACCTAACTAGACTGTTTGTCCCAGGTAGACATAATCGACTACAACTTCGAGTGTAGAGTCTCCTATCTTGATAGGAGTGGGTGTTATATGGGCATTCAACATGACCTTGGTTTTGTCCATGTTCATTTTAAGACCCACTCTTTCAGAAGCTCTACTGAGGTCATCGAGCATTGTACTGAGGTCTCAGTCTCTCTCATGACCACTATATCGTCGGCAAACCAAAGGTGACAGATGTACTCACCATTGACGTTGATGCCTAGCCCGCTCCAGTCCAGAAACTCGATAACATCCTTCAATGCAGCGGTGAACAGTTTCGGAGATATGACGTCTCCCTGTCTCACACCTCGCTGCAGAAAGATAGGTTCCGAGGTCTGGTCCTGATATACCGATAGCCGATTTGGCACCGTTGGAGAGACTGCAGTACAGCCCAAGTCTCGATTGAATCGAATGCTTTCTCGTAGTCCACAAACGCTAAACAGAGAGGCAGGTATATCAGTCTTCTGTATAACCTGCCGCAGCGTATATATGTGGTCTACGGTGCTAAAGCCTTTTCGGAAACCGGCTTGTTCGGGAGGCTGAAGTCGTCAAACCTGCGCGCGAGACGATTCGTGATGACTCTTGAAAACAACTTGTAGACATGGCTCAGAAGTGAGATGGGCCTATAATTCTTCAGCCGAGCATTGTCGCCCTGTTTGAAAAAGAGTACCACCACACCTCTGCACCATGCCTGACCACAAAAACTTACTTATTGTCTACTAAAATCAACACAAAGAAATTTCTCAAACCAATTTTGTAGCTATGTTTTGATATTTTATGATACTATTCCTTATCACCATCTGCCTAGCCCTTTTCCCAACTAGATTATGTTCGGCTTCCAGTCTTACCGGATGCATCTGAATGTTTTATATGGATTGACTGCAAATCCGACCTCCGCAACCCAGTAACAGGGTAGCACGATATCTCGTGGTAAGACATTCGGGCTTCTGATTATTCGAAACAACTGTTTATAAATAACAGCCGGGAACGTGCTTGCCCAGGCACTGAGTGTTTTCGGTGTGAAATGAATGGCACAAACCCGTTGGCTGGTCGTGGTCCTTGGTTATTTTGTGAAATGTACCATTCCTAGTTTGGGGTCAGATGGCCGTGTGTGAAAATGTCCCCACATATTATTATTATTATTATTATATTCCTTTCCTATTATCGATAAAATGTTATAAAAATAAAAAATAAAATTTAAATTAAATTTTAAATACAATATTTATACGTATAATAAAAAAGAAAAACCTATAATTAAAAACCAAAAAATCTAAAATAATAAGGCATCAAAAAAATCCTCCACTTCGCCGTCATCTGGAAATATGCCCAAGAGACTGGCTGCATTGCCACATTGGAAAAACCCAGCTCTTGGGTCACAGGAAGTGTCAACCAACCTTTCGGAAATTTCCTTAAAAAGGAGATGAGCGCCCGGACCCTGTGACCCGAGAGTTTCAACCCCAAACGGCTCGAAAATAAAGTTAGCAATAAGTAAGTACTTCGATTATGTAAATGCTTTACGTATCTTCATAGTTGAGCATGATTATTAAAATGTAACAGGGTTTAAGAATAACTACACACCGTATCGTTTGTAGCACTACCCCTGACGATGCCCTCAAGGGGAGTCAAGAAGCAAATACTTTAACCCTGCAGCTATGGCGTAAACGTTACACACTGAAGCGTGAACGAAATGAGCATCAGGGGAAACGTTATATGTTGCCTTAGTAAACCGCTGAGAGCCGAGTGTTCAACACTTTTAACGAGGTGTGGATACCAGCGAAGATATTTTTAAAACGAATGGTTCTATTTTATAGCAATATAAACGCTCCGCAGTGAAATTGGCGTGACACAATGAAAAGTTAAAATTATTTTTATGAACAGTTTAAATATTGTTAAATGAAGTGAACCATTACTATTGTCGATGCACTATTCTTTGAGACTATTGCAACTCTGACAATCAGTCTTACCTAGGGCTATCGTGTTACCTTGTAACTGGGTTGTGGAGGTCCGATAGGCAGTCGCTCCATGTAAAAACACTGCTATTCAGCTGCATCCGGTTAGACTGGAAGCCGACCCCAACATATATAGTAGGAAAAAGGCTAGACAGATGATGATGACCTTTGCTGGAATAGAATTCCTGGTTACGGAATCGATGAAAGATGTTGTATAGTCTCATCATTACAATTAGATTTAAAGTTTAATCATAGCCTGCAGGAAAACATGGCAAAGTATGCCTCACTCAGTTTACATTTAGAAAATACATAATACTTAGGCCCTTAGAATACTATCACGTTCGCTAATAACAACGAGTGAGTCAGAAGTGTTTACCGTTGATAGAATATTAAATGTTTGAATTGAAACGTTCAAATGACTCATGGCCTTTGAAAACATGACTGACCAAGTTGCGGTCAGTTGCGGTCACGAGGTAACGAATGCTGTGGTTCAAGATGTGCTGTTGTTGTTTTAAATTTCGCTCTTATATTTATGTACCTAAAAGTAAACATTTGACGACACGGTTTGCGCAGTGGTTGAGCAATTGACTGCTGCGCTGCGTGTCGCGGCTTCAATTTCCGCACTGAACAAACATTTTTAAGGCCTACAGATAGTTGTTACTACCTACTATTTTTATATTGATATTAGAATACTACACTTGTATAATAGGTATATTTTGATTCTTAGCAGTACTTTGATCATACGGACAAATTTTTACGTATTCGAAAATAACTTTTCAAAGAAAATGATTATCACGAATCGAATGTACTCTCAGGTTGTACACTTAAATGCGTTTAAAATCAATTGATTGAAGCGGAACCGATTCTGTTTTGTTTTCATATTTTACTATTTATAAGTTCGGTCTATTTCGCATAATAGTTGGTTTTTAATCTAGTCGGACTTTTTGTTTCTCGTTTTAAAATTTTTTTTTGCTCTATGCTTTTTAGTTATCATTACTTATTAAAAGAGTTGTTCAATTAATTATTGCTAAGATAAAGTGTTTATATACATATAAAACTATTTATTTTTCTTTTTAATCCCTTCTCTATTTTTTTTCCGCGAACGCTACATAAGTTTAAATATCAACGATATTTATATGTTCGAAAAACGTAACCCTTCTCCACTGGCAGTCGGGTATAAAAAAGGTTTCATTAGATTCTGAAAATATTCACGAGGTAAATAGGTATAACAGATGTCCCTTGAGGTTAAAGTTAGTTAATTATAAGAACCTGTTAGAACTGTTATTTCTTAAATAAATCCAAATTTTTGCCTTAAAATCAATTTTTAAACTACACGGCAAATTAACGAATACTAAACCTAACAAATTCAATCTCGTCGTTGCGTCATTGGTCCGCTAAATCGCATTAATATGGACAAGTTTTTTGATACCTTGTAACGATCTTTTTCAAAATCGGTTTGGCGATGATGTCAATTCACATAGCAATATAATGTTGTATGTTTTAAGAAAAAAATACAAAAGAAATTAAATTCATTTTACGATAGATAACTGACAAACGTCAACAATTTATAGCATTTAAAATTAAAGAAAATGTTGTTGTAGAGAGTTGTTAATGTAGAATTTGTGCAAGAATACTCTAGGAAAATAGCAGAAACTGCATTAACTGAATAATTTTCTTATTGAATGAGTTGGTTTCATAAAAGAGATCCCTAATTAGTTAAGCAAACATTAAAAAACCCCAACACAAAAAATACCTCTAAAAAGTAAAAAAATAAAATGTGTATGTTTATCGTTTTACTATATTTAAGTACCTAGTTATATTATTATTCAAGCGTTTTTATCGTTTTAGGTTTATATTTTTATTTTTGTGTATTTTTTTTTAAATTGTGAGAAGATAGGTACGACGCTACGCACAACGTAAATAAAATACCTACTTTAAAAAAATAAGGTTTTAATTTAACTAGAATGACGAATTTCCTGTCAGAAATTCCTTTCATCACAAAAATAACTTCGAATTGGCTTATCCGATTTTTATCGTAAGAAGGGTCCTCCTAAAACCACGCATTCTATGAAGAAAGGGTTAAAAATGATCCGTTTGCCATTTTTTTAAACAAAAACAGTACACAAGACTTTATTCTAATAATCGACTTGTTTGCACTATTATTTCCACAAAATGTATCAGCAAGCGTTTCTTTAAAGTTGTTTTAATTCTTATTTTTTTAAGTTTCTTAGCGTGGAGAAAAGTACTGCTACGTCAAAACTGCTACGGCGTTAATTTTGTTCGTAGGCTTTCGTAGCTCATTCGTAGCATGATTTGTTTCTAACGCAACTAAAAACTATTTTAACATATTATTATACATACTACACAATTTACCAAAATTGTTTCTCATTTCGCGTAACTGCACGCAATGCCACCTTTCTGAAAAAAAGCGCTACTTGTTGGAGATAGGTTTCGCTTCGTAGTTTTAGTCGATATTTTTCAACAACAACGTGCTACGAGGTTAATATAATTCTGTATATCCAGTAGATGGCGTTGCCGAAGGCGCCGTCCTTCTCTATAGCTCTCACAGAGGGCGCTGCTCTTATCCCCGGCAATACATAGGAAGCTATTTGAGCTTTTCCCTCCCACGCAAAGTTCAAGCCACTACGACCAAATCTGAGAGCGACAATTTAGGTTTGTGCTATCCATTGCACGCTGAGTTTCTTTTTTTAGTTCAGGAGTTTTAAGAGAAGCAGTAATGTATAAGGCTCAATCAAGACGATAATGCGTGAATGTAAACCGGTAGTGTCATGGTGAGCTGAAGTTGTGAACGCGGGACCGGCGGCAGTAGATTCGTGTTCGCTAACAGTGGCAGGTGGCACGCTGCCACACATGACCACCAACTTGCGCTCGCGATATCATCCCTTTTGTACATAACACTTGTGACCTCCGTTTGGTGTAAACTTCATTAACTGATAAGTTTAAGGCAAGTTTATGTTATAACATTGTAAAATGTGAACTTTATAAAAGTGTCGTGAAGTGTTTGAAGAAATACCGGCTTTGTCAGTCATGTCGTCAAGTACGGTTTAAGTGCAAAAATTATCTTGCTTTTTAACTTACGATGTTCACCAATATTGTATGTTACTGTTCAGCTTGAACCGATTACTGGACAACTTTGGACTTATCAACTTAGATACTAATAAGTAAGTAAGCGTATAATTTTTTTATCAACTTTGTTTGATGTTTATGTATTCAACTTATGTTAACACAATGCAGGTGGTATTTTAACGAAAAAATAGTTGCGGCTTGAATGAATGGTATCGTGACAACCTAAGTGAATTTCATTTGGTTAATTACTTTATGATGCGTGACCATTCTCTTTCGTTTTGAGTTAATTGTCGAATTTAACGGGCATGGCATGGAGGTCAGTACAGCCATTCTTTGGGTGAATGATGTAATGGATAGTATGGGTGGTGTTGGACAATAGTTCAGCGCAGGGTTTTCCATGAAGGCCGGGCACCGGCAGCGCGAGGCCACGGTTGAGTTGAATGGCCGCCGCCGCCGTGGCCGCGGTCGTCGGCGCCGTGCATCCATCGCTGGCCGCACTTACCTCACCTTGGCAATAATCTCATTTTGTTTCGTAGCGGAACTGATTATACAGTAGCCTCATGTACTTTTGGTACCTATTAGGTACAACAAAGTTTTTAAATTACAAACCAGAGATTGCACCACTTCTGCAGTAGCTACTGTCTATTTCTACGGTGCTTGAAACTCGCGTTGGGTAACTCTATATTTTTTAAAAGTACTTAACAATGTTAGATCCTATAGATGTAAAAACTTATTATCACGAACGACTATGCAGCTCAAAGTTATCTGTGACACTTTCTGGTGAGACCCCCTAATCTGGTAAACTTACTCGAGTAAGTAATGTTACCTACATCTGAGTCCCTACATGTAACATATTGGTATCTTCGGATGAGGACGGTCTCCAGGGAGATTGCCATCTTTCTTTCTTTCTATCTTGACTTGTCAGTGATAACGAGGTCGATCTCATTTATAGCTTTCGCTTAGAATTATGTCTTTCTGTTAGTTACAACGGATAACCTAATACTGGCGAGTAAGACAAGCAGCTAGTTTTAATTTTACATATAGGTAGCTGAATTGAGAAACTCTATTAGAAAAAAACTAAAATTTAACGACATCCTCTTAATATTTTTACTTAACAACTATTAAAATAGATTAATGACTTAATAACATTGTAATTGGGTGTTTCTACGTTAAGAGTTCACATCGACATATTACATGAAAAAAAAACACATATATTTCGAAAAATGAAAACCAGCAAACATATTTCATTAAAACTCATTGTCTTCTTTTATGGCACAAAATTTCATCCATTTAATTTGTTTAGTTTGGCTACAATTGCACTGAAACCTAGAAAAATGTCTCTTCCCTGGTCTGTCCCTTTACAGTATTTTCAGTAAATCAGTCACTTTTAAGTACTTTTCAATAAAATAAAATAGGTTTATATTATGAATCTATACACTAGAATAACTAATTATTGTTAATCCATTGTTTTAGAATTCGAATATCTAAACTTTTCCATTAAAAAAATTCAAGACATTTTGTCCCGCGCATTTTAAGTCTCCTCCCCTGGTTTTTTTATTCCTTCATTATTAGGTAATAATAATTTGTAGCTGGTAACGAAAACCTGTGAAAGCTCAGTGACTCACGTGAAGTTAGCAGTCAGCGTCACGCGAGCAGTCCGCGGGGTTTGTTTGGCGGCTATTTTGACCACGCAGTTGGTTTCGTACGGATGAGAACAGTGAACGCTGTCTCTACACTGGTAAGCTTATTTTCGTGATTTATTATTTAAATAAATGGTTTCATCACTAGTTAATTGTAATTATATGCCTAAATTTACATGTTTGCGTGTGATTTCTAAACGATAAATACTTTAGAGGTAAATTCTACCTTAAGTTGAAAAAGTCTCTCCCCTGCCATATTTCCCCTGCCTCGAAAGATGCCAGGGTAGATACAAAGGGTACAGGGGAGATACATTTTGTGAGCTAAGAAATATGTAGTTGGCTTCAACAGCTAGCACCGTAATGACATAGTGTACCTATTCATTTTTAAACTTCTGTGTTAGATTACAGCTATAGATATTTCAAACAATCACAAGGTTTAATACTGTTTTTGTGCCTGTGATGACAGTACCTATGTTATAAGTTTTTGATACTTAGTTTTTCTTTAAAGCTTGTTATTGAAGGATTAAAAAGATGGCAAGCCAATTACATTTAGCATTATTAGTTTTGCCATATTATTTTAATATTTTTGTTACAGATCATGGCAGCTCGAAAAAATTGTCACGTGAAGAACGTTTAGAAAAAAAGCATGAAGCTGAAAGATTGCGCTATCAACACATAAAGAATAACCCCGAAAAATACGCCCAACAAAAAGATAAAGAACGAAAGAAAAGAAAAAGAGAGAGCATTAATGTCTTTGCACAAAATTAACTTGTAGAAAAGCATGTACCTCATGCACTTGGTTAAATTTTTGATCTCATTTTGTGATAATACTGATGATAGTTTTTATACGCCAAGAAGAGGAATAATAATATTCTGCGCCAAGAAGTTATGGTGATTTTTGTTATTTTTTGGTTTTTGCAGTAAGATTTTTAAGCGATAATGTCAAAGTTAAAGTCAAAGTCAAATCATTTATTTCAATTAGACCATTAAAAGACACTTTTGAACGTCATAATAAAAAATATAAAGTTGATTCTAGTTGCCCATTCCAAAAGGTAGAGAGAAGAGGAATAGGTAAGTCTTTTGTGCAAAGAAGTTAAGGTGATTTTTGTTATTTTTATGTTTCTGTAATAATATGTTTAAGCAATATACTACCAATCAATATGATGATTATATCTGACAATATTGTTTGAGAAATAAGTCTGATTATTAATAATTAGTACAAAAAAGTTTATTAAAGTTGATTCCTTTAAAATACAAAATATTTCATTTAAAAAGCCATACATGAAGTCCCTCCCCTGTTCAAATTGTACCCTACCCTGTACACCATGTCTCTCCCCTGTACAAGATATCTCCCCTGGTACCTTCTAAAATAAGAAAATAACTATTAAATATCTGGCCCTCTTAAAAGTAATTCACAAGTAGCTACACAAATTTACATATACTATTATTAAATTAAAATTAGCAAATTTTTGTTATGCCGCCATCTCATACAGCCGCAAGACCTCTTAACGTAGAAACACCCAATTATCAAATAAACATTAGAATGATAATTTGCATACATAATGTTATCTAAAGCCATATAATATAACATAAAGTATAGCTATATCAATACTTCACTCGTATAAATTATAGAAAGTCTGTAGTAGATTCGGGAGCATTTCGGGCACCTTAAGAGAGGGTCAAGAGGGTTCTCAGATTTGTAAATCGCGGTCCACTCAACGGACCACCCACTTCAAAACCATCGAAAATCGACCCCTCGACTTATACTACTCTTTTGTCCTCGGGTTGTTAAGATATTTCGAGAGTACCAACCTACAAATTGTTCTTGTTACGCGTGTTTATCCCGCTACGTATTTTGAGTCAGGACAATTAACATAAAATTGACCTTCTACAAATGTCAATGTAATTTACATAAGGGAATTTCAGTCTGCAGACTGAAATACATAATCAGAATGTTTAGTTTAATAAAGCAAAACACATTAAGTCCCAACTCGTTTTACAACATATTTTTGAAAAAATATAATATTATTATAGGACTTTTGAAGTGTTTAACTTTCAACAGGAAACGCTGGAGTTCAAATCCGCAAAAAAAATGTTTTTGCCGGTTCCCAAACGCGTTACTTTTAGGACCCAGTGCCGGCCGCGGCGGCACTCCTCTCAAATTATTTCAGTAGATAAACAAAATGTATTTTGATCTAGGAAAAAGTCCTCGAAGCTATATTGTAGGCTTGTCCGTAATAAAATTTTCTACGAAAACCATCTTATGTTGGAAGCTAGGTAGCTACGGAGAAGTCCTTTATAAGTAGTTGAGTATTTTCAAGGTATACCTGTGTATTTTATGATCTTCAGAGCGTGTTATTATTTCTTGGTATTTGATATTATAATTTAAGTAGGTATTAATTATATAGGTAGAGATACCTACAAACCAACCCAGACCTTGTTGGCTGGCCAATATTTTTTACTCGGCATCGGCATAACCTATTCTCTTAATTTTTACAAACAACACATGTTGTGATGATATCATTGATTTTTTGACCAACATCGAAGGTTTAAGATGAACGGATTGAACAGTGCACTTCTTTTGACTATTCCAAAGTAATTTCGTAGCCAAGGATAAAAGTTATATTAGGTTTGGTATCTGTAAGTAATATATTGGTACATAATATGCATAAAAAACTTTGTCCCGGAAAACTATGAACTTTACAGTTGGAACTCACATAAAGGAGGATAAAATAGTGGTACAAAATGGAATATGGACATAAAAACATACTTATGAGCTCAACTGTCTAATTAGCAGACACACTAGTTAAACAATTGACGCGAATCTCCTGGAGATTTCGTTGTATTATTGGCATCAAACTCATAATCAGCCTGCCCCTGATTATGAGTTTGATGCCTCTTATCTGTGATCCATGTTATTTGGGATCGAAAATTTTTTTCTACCATCCCATGTTGTCAACCGTCATGGTATCACTGACTCCCTTCTCTATATATCATTTTTCACACAATCCATCCATCTTTTCTTCGGCCTTCATCTTCTTCTCCGTCTATCCACATTTATATTCATAACTCTTTTGGTCACATGCGTTTCATCCTCTTCACATGCCTATACCAAGATAAACAATTTCCTTTCAACTTTTCTGTCACTGGCGCAACTTTCAAACTTCCTCTAAAATACAAATTTCTGGAATTATCTTTGGTTACTCCACACATCCATCTCAACATTCTCACATACTACAGATCGCTATATTTCTTCAAAATCTTTTTAATCCATCTTTTTCACGGCCCAACATTTCGATACAATATGACAGGTCTAATTACGGACTTCCAGATTTTTCCCTTTGACTTGAGGGTCGCAAGTGGTTCCAGAGACTTCCTGTTGTCATTTTATCCATCCTGAGTTGATCCAGTGCGTTATGTCTCAGCCTACCTCGCCATCCCCTTGGACAAGTGACCCGAGGTACTATCGCGGACTTTCCCGCCTGCTCAGTTAAAATTTTTTTCCCTTGGCGTCTGCGAAGTCAACGGGGCGGAGTAGAGAGCGCTTCCATCTTTTGAGTGCAAGCAAAAATGAACTTAGTGGTGGTCAGGCGGGTGTGACCACGATAGTACAGAAAGTCGGAGTAGGTATGAGCGTTCCGCCAAGATGCCAAGTATTTAGTTTCTACTCAATTTTCAATTTACTTTTGATCAAACTGTGTTTTTTATATTTTATACAGCATTCGTATAGGTATTTATTTTATGTTTATTTAACATCGATCCTTTACAACTGGACGTGAAGTCCAATATTTTGTTCTGAATTCATTTGTAACTCAATGTCCACGTGTAGTAGGTTCGAATAGATTCTATTTATTGTGACGGACATGTCGGAATCTGTATGAATGGTGCTGTATTATTGGTGACGGCATGAATATTCGCGAGCATGCGGCGAGCGGCATAGCGCTGGCGGCAGCGAGGGCGCGGGAGGACGAGTCTGCCCGTGGACAATGGGACCTTTGTTGCAACAATGCCCATTTCCGATTACCAGATTGAATCGTGTCTGTCAAAGCGCCCCCGTACCAATAAGCGGCTGCAGAATTAACTCCATTTTTGTAACTATCAGCTGAGCACGTTTCATGGTACAGACTTTTCTAAGCGTGGGACTGCAGTTAAAATGTTACGGGGCGTAGGTTGTTTCTACCTCTTGCCCACAAACATACCGTGTTTATTAAAAAGGAAGAACTTTTGGTTTGGTATTAAAACTGGAGAATGGGAATACTTTCGTTGCGCGTTGGTACAACAACAACACCGGAACAGGTCGAAACAAGCGTAAAGTGAAAAAGTTGGGTTTTGTTGATGGGGTAGGGGAGGCAAAATCATTTTGTTGAGTATCAAATAAAAACTTACGAAAGTGAGAGTAATAGTTTTTCGATACATAAAAAAGTTGACAAAGCAAACACGTTGATAAACATACTCTTCCTGGTAAGCAGCCATAAGCAGAACAAATTCGTAGATATTAATCAGGTATAAGATAAATGGGACACTGACTGCGGAAGTTTCACTCACACTTGGCTCTTTTCTCGGGTAAATGCAGTTCATTGACACAAATAAAAACCAGAATTAAATGTTAAGTCTACGCCAGAGTTCACAAGTGCTTAGTAGTTTTAATGTTTAGCAAACTGGTCCGCAGCAGTAGGTAAGTTGGTTTCGTACAGCGGAACCCGTCACGAGCTGTTTGCGGTCAGGAACTTCCAATAGGAATCGAACTAATAATATACCTCCATCGTTACAGCACTCCACTCCGGAGATTCTCAAAGTTTCGTTGTTATTTAATTTAACCTCTCGTTATGCGGGCGGATGAGTAACGCGCAGTCTGCGAAACGACGCCTGGCGTACTCATTGTTGCGGAAATTTAGACGAATTTGCGACGATCGCGTTTCATTAAGGAGCGTTTTAGTGCGAAAGGAGCACCGCTTTTAATTCACAAAGCGAGTGCGGTGCGAACGTAAAACAAAGTTTTAGAGGGGTTCTTCGTTAGTTGCTCACTTATACAAGGTGGAGAAGCACCGCGCTGCGCCGAAACGCACTGAGTATGTTAATCGCGAGCATGTTTCAACTTCCTCCTTATGTACCGCCTATGTGTGTTTGAGTTCAAACTTTGCCTAGTTCTCGAACAGCCAGCAACCTCTGCTACTCTTACCCATGGTTTATAAGACTATAGATTTACAATAAATCGTTTTACTAAACTATCATTTTGTTTAGGACTGGTTCGAAGTATCGGCAAGGACATTCAAATAAATGTGTGTAGGTGTAAACATTTACGGTTTCCGTCAATAAGGGAGAGCTGTAACAAGCTCACGAAAAGCCTTAAATGTTTATGGCACAATAAAGTTAGGAAGAAGTGATGAGGTGATACGTAACGTAAGTTCAGGCGTGTATGAGACCACCATAGCTATTTATTTTATACTTAACGGTGTCGTCTTCCATATATTTATGATTCCTTCTGCAGCCAAAAGCTGTTTGAAGTCGCGAAAGCAGAGTTACCTATTCTAATATTATAAAGAGGAAAGACCTGTATGTTTGTACTCAAAAACTACTGGTCCGAGTTCAAAAATTCTTTCACTATTAGAATGCTACATTATTACTATAGGCTATATTTATCAATTGAAAAAATTAGGGATCCTTAAGAAAATTCACGCGGACGAAGTCTCGAGCAAAGTGTGTTAGTCATTAGTAATTTATTCATTAACAAGAAAATTTTATCTGAATTTACATTACACAATTACAGAATATTTTATTATAAATATTTACCGGTGAATGTAGTTTAAAAAGCGGCGAAAAGTATATGTTACAATTTTATCAATTTATAGAAACACCTTTCGATACCAAATACCAACATGCCGTATTAATAATTTATAGGTACGGCAGAAACATAACTTATGTATGTTAGATCCACGTTTGTGAAATTATAATATTTTACAAATATATTTTTTTACCTAAATACTAAAATAGATAATGTATTCTTTGAAGAGTTTTTTTATTTTATTTTTTGTTCAGGCTACACTGTCCCACTGCTGGGTAAAGGCGTCCTCCAAGTCCTTCTAGGAACTTTTGTTTCATGCCACCTCCAACCAGCCTTCGTCGTGCGCGTCCAGGTCATCCCACCACATCTTCTGGAGAAATTGTGAAATCTGCACTCCGCTCTGGGTAGTGAGCGTAATGCTCTAAGAATCCTTATGTGATAAGTGCAGCGTTTTAATTAATGCTTCTATTGTTACGTCACAAAAAATAACGTTCTCACAATTTCCTCGTTCATACGGTTTCTGAGCGGATTGAGGCTCGCAGTTATGAGCATAAGAATTTTATTCGTGTTTAATGCTAATGTACTCGCTCGACGTTACTTGCGAATAACAACAAAAACAGGTCAAATGTTTTGTTTTCCATGCATTTTATGTTTTTTATTGTTAGAGATTTGAAGAGAATTAATTTACCAATGAAGAATATTTTTTTGTTAAATTATGAAACCGTAAAAAACAAAAATGAAAATATATAAAAATTAAGCTGGTCATCTTAAATCCTGAATGTTTTTCAAAACTATAACACATCGAATATTTGCAACAAAATTTAATATCTACTAAACTGCTTTTGGCTGCTATCAATAACAACGTTTCATTTACATACAAGCTTTATTAGTTTTTGTATTGACGGGCTGTGTTAGAAATGACCCGATAACTTTGTACAAAACAATTTAAAGACGTTGACCCTTTCATAGTAATCACGGGCGTACAAAATAAAAACACAACATCGCGCTTGGGCTTAAGTCGAAAATAATAATGACAGTATAATTAGAGTGCTCTATAATAAACAATGCAACGAACTAGTATTAATTCCCAGGCGAGTTGAAAAATGTTAAACTGTGGGCGGAGCCGGGCGAACGGAGGTGAGCCTTCATATAAGATGCGTTACCGAGCGCCTCTACTGATTGTTGCTGAGAGCGGCCGCCTTGCCGCCGCGGGCTACCTGCCTTAATTTGAGACTCCAGAAATTACTCTTAATAATAAATGAACCTACTAATTTTCGAAAGAAAGAAAAAACCTTTCCTTGAAGAGGCTGGGAGTACTTGGAACGTATTACACTATGAGTCAGGCTTGAAGAACTTTAATCGCCAATCCAACCGCTCTGAGGTCTATATGATTATTTCGTATTGTAAGAATGTTTTAACATTTTATTGAATAGCTTTACACAAGCAAAGTGTTCACACATGTCCTAGGTTTATACAGTGTAAGTTCCTACTTATGCGCTCTTGGCGACCCTGTTTTTGGCGTGTTTCCAGCTAACTACTCGGAACCATGTCATCTGTTAAGTTTATTTCAAGGATGTAGTGCTTAATACATTACATTTTATATTCAGAGGCTATTGAATAATACTGAATAATGGACTTTATAACCTCAAACCACATTCTGAACAATAGAAAAGAAGCAGTGCATGAACTAAATCTATGATAATCACTTCCGTAATCACGCTGAATACGAAGAGTAAATATATCCTATACAGCGTGTCATGAAGAAAACTCGCGCTATCTTAGCTTATCGATGTACTGCGTGTAAGGAGGTTTATCGTGTCGAAGCGCGAAAAGTGCGGTCGGTGTTGTGCAAACTTTACGACGTCCGTCCGCTGAGATACGGCCTCAGATCAATGTATTCCCTAACGCTCCGCCATCAGGCGTGTACGGTACATGCATCTCGTGAGTAATGCGTGCGCGTTATTGCCGTATAAAATTCGAGATGGCTCATTTGACTTAATAGGAATACGTATGTGAGCCCACTGAATTCAAGGAAAATAATGACGTAGAAGTAATTTGTTTTCTACCTTTCAATGCAATGCCAGAAACAGAAGCCACCTGCAGAAAAAAAACAGTTTTCCAATAAAAATTGGCTTGATAAAATCGAGCATTTAAATCAAATTAAACCTTATCGATGAACAGCAATGTAATTTTGAGAGGTCCTCATTCAATACCTAGGCACTCTACAAACGCATTCCATTGAAATTCATAAAACGTAGGTAGTTTCGGCGTCATTTAGTAGCAGTTGGTACAAAGCCACTCATTCATGCAGTGAATCCGGACGAAATATTCACGTTCCGTTAGTCAAACGAACTACTACATACGAGTCGATACCTATTTATTACTTATTGATACGAGTGTATTACCTTACTTACTTCCTGTTTCGACCATTTTACAAATACATACTTATTTGTCTGTGGCCAATTCAATACAATTTATCACTTTTGTTGGAGGTAGAGAGACCTTTACCTATACGTAATAATTAGGTAGGTAGGTAGTTATTAGAAATAATATTAAAGTAATTCGCACATAACTTGCTGCTAACTCCATGAAGTGGAAATTTAAATCTTTAACATTAAGACGGACCATGCATAAAGAAAATTCACGTTTGATACTGACGTTTTGAATTTCACTATTTTCGCTTCTTGTAGCGTTCAGTGTAGAAAGGCCAAAATAAACTTAGTTTTCCCCTACATATTGTTGGCGACTACTAGAGCTACGCAGTAACTTAAGCAATGTCATTCACGGCCGAAAAAATAATACATTGTCATCGGTGAAAGCTATTAACTGTTGGAAGTAATTCATAAATTCACAGTAGAAAAAGATTTAACCCAACGCATTGCCTTGAGGAACCCCTAAGGTTTTTAATAACTTTTCAATTAGATTTTTATTTGCACATAAAAAAAGAACCCATAATTTCGAGAAAGACTGTGCTAGCTCGCATGCTTCCCGTATTTATGGAAAATTGACTGTAACCTCGTTCTGAAAGCATCGGCAAAGCTTACCTACTAAATGACTGAAAAGTTCTGGTTTCTTTATCACGTTTCCTGGACAAATAAATAGACAAGATAAAATACCGTCTTGGCGTCTTATAACCATTCCCAGACCAAGGGTCAGTTATGATAATATGTCCATCAAATATATTTGTATTAAATACAAATTGTGAATTTCAATGCTCTGAATTTTAGGTATACTTAGGTATTAGATTAAATTAGCAGGTGGATGAGGAATTGATCTCTTTCTTTCACATGAAGCTCCCAACTAATACTAAGCCCACATAAAAATATTCAAACATGTCGTCAACTTGTTTGTACATTATGGCATTTAACATCGTTTTGTCTGCAAGTCTTTGACCCTTTTTAAAGTGAACAAAGAAATTAGATCGATTTGTTAACACTTAGAGGCCCGGCGCAACAGAAATTTCAAGTGTGGAATTGATAAGCAGTATTTACTATTATAAAACAGTTTAGATAGTGTCGGCGGGCAGCAGGCGTCACAAGCCTCACGCGTCGCCATCAGTATGCGCGCGGCGAGTGCGTGTCGGCATGCGACGCCGTCCGCCGCTCGCAAACACTGTGTTTATATCACCAATAACTAAGAAACATTTTGATACTAACATATTCCCAATCGGACAATAGGTATGTGTCCTATTTCAGATTTAAGTCTATCAAATGAAAATGGATCAGGGATTAATTGCATGTAGATAAGCTAATATGCTCATATGCAGACCCTTAAATACAATAACGGACTACCTTTACAGCTTCAAAAGGATTTAAGTACTAGCATTACATAAACCCCTAGCGCCACTAACGACTTCATAATTGCCTCGCCTGTCGTTTGTCCTCTGCGTGGAATGAAAAGCTACATGATACTTATAAAAAATATGCCCTTTGAAGTCCTTTAGGTTATATTTATTTCCGTAATCACAGAAATTACAGAAATAAAATCGTTCTAAAAAATAGAAAACATAACGCCGGGAGGTATTTCTTAGAATAAATAAATTCTCTCTTCCTTTGTCTCATAAATCCTTTGTCTCTGCCTTATAAATTCTGTTTCTTATAAATCGCTTGTTATGCGTAACAACAAGGCATATTTCTAAACAGTCTGCGTGTTCTACTGTAAATGTTGGAAAAATTGTACTCAGTTTTTTCTGTACAGAACGGTTAAATCTTGTTACATCGATGCACATGGGAAATATTATACGTGAGAACGTGATTATTCTGAAGAGACATTACCTCGGTGCGCCAGAAGATTGCTGGAGGCTCATGTTATTTATATATCTAGTGATCATCGTCGATGCCGTCGCACTATCTCATGTGTATCTTCTCAAGAAAACAAAGGAAAATCGCAAATATCGAGTGCAACCGCCATAGAGCGCGGTGCACCCTGCACACTGGGTCGTCGCGCGCAGCCACGATGTCAATCGTGACTCCTCTTTTTACTTCCTGCTCCGTCAGACAATGGCGGGAAAATGTTTTCTACGTGTGGGGACGTGGCGCGGGGTGTGGGGTCAATAGCGGGAGCACTAATCTCTGTCGGGATCGTTCGGATTAATGGCTCGTATTGCCGTGTCTGTTGTTTGTTTCCACAATTCTTGGTCCCTCTTTCTTCTAGTTGTTATAACTTTCTTCGTAACTTTCAGGCGTTAGAGTGAATTAACTTTTGCAATATAAATCACTAGGTATTTTTTTGATATCGTATTATCTTGAGTGGTATTGATAATAAAAAATAGTAAAGCATGTATAATCATAGTAGCAGGTATAAATATAGCTTAAAAATTGGTTGCCAGTCATTACAAATGTTCCGTGGTATAATGTGAATAATATTATTGCGTTAAAACAACAGCACACCTTACATTTTGCCCCATTTTATACGACTGACTAGTCTACAATCACTGCCACAAAGAAAATGGGTACTTAATTTACGATGTTCCCGGGAAACTTACTACGACATTGAAAAACAATGAAAATGAAAAGCCATCGAGCGGGTCCAAGCGCACTTGACCGACTTGGAAAGAGCGCAACGCGGGAGCCGAGAATTTTCTCCTACGGTAATTTGCATTTTATTTAACACAGGTTGAAGTTGAAACTAAAACCCTTCTTTTAATTTAATTGTGGAAACAGTTCTGTTAAGTTGATTGTATGTTTGGATTTAGTGAATAGCAAAAAAATTACTCGCAGCTATACAAAGAATGTCAGTTGCTGCAGACTAACTAGTAATTTGACCAGTGGTATCGATTTTACGACATTATTGTTAATTCTAATTAACGGTATTGTGTAGTTATTAAACAGTAGATACTACTGGCAGAGTTGATGAATCTCTGAAGTTGGCAGCAAATGAACATTGGTAACATCCTCAAATGCTACAGTGAAAAAAACCGAAAATTGAATTTTCTTTTTGTGTACGTAAAAATCCAGCCGAATCAAATCCGCCTATTAGGGAGCGCGCTGCTACTAATTAAAATAAAATTGTTAAAACAGAAGCGGGTGCGCGCTCTCTCCCCACACCAGACTAACTTTTAACGAGGATATATTTGGTTTCGACCAACCCTTTGGTGATTTTACTATTGAGTCTGACTGCAAATAACTCTTTAATTGACTTCAAACAACTTCTGGCTTTGTGGATAGAATACCGAGATTACTCTACCTCTTGTATTAGAATTTACGGCCTACCTGAATATCGTTAGAGACCGTAACTAAATACAATGGTTGTATAAAATAACAAATTACGTGTGTAGATTGGGTAATCATTTAGAAATTTTTTAATGACTTTATTGACATTTTGGGAAATATCAATCAATGTTTTAAATGTCATCCGTTTAAAAAGGATTGTACCACTTTGGCATATATTTCATTTATTTTCGCTCCAATTACTCAGATGTGTTCGTCTCGCGTCTTCGGATTAACTGTATATATACCTATGCAGCGTGTCATTTGAACGTTGGTTTACTGCTATGTTAAACACCCTCACGTGTACGTTTCTTAAGTGACGTCATTTGTTGCAGAGAGGTCTCGTAGCGCCTGGGCAGCCGGGTGCGGCGGCTGCGGCGGCGGGATGATGGACTGCCTGTGCCCCGCGCCGCGCACGCTGGCCTGTCGCGTGGTGCTGCTTGACGAACGAGAACTGCTGCACGAAATACAGGTACACCATTATGTTACTGACAAAATTACATTATAAACACCACTCTAATATACACAGGAAGAGCCTTCCTTCGCTATATTTAGTCGCCCCATTATCATTATGGCGGTTAGCCACACAGTTTTTGTTTCGATTCAAAAACGATAATACAATGCCTCTAGTCACAAAGTATAGAGGGTATGCGACGCAGCCTTACGTACTTTGTGCTCTAGTAGATGTTGACGCGGGAGTTTTTACAAACCCAAACATAACCGCGGTCGGTTCTCTGACACTGTCGAGTCCCGATAGTATTTTTCTATTTTCCCTTGTACATGAAACAACGCGTTGATTTTTCTCCATTTCTCAACCCGCACTCATGATATGCAGCTATTCCGAGACAAATTATTTGAAGTACACCCAGGGGCTCAAGGAAGGTCTTTTATATGCGAAGCTCGGGTCCAAGGTGCGGGCGATGAATTCACTGAATCGTACGTCGGCTCTATGAATATTAAATTCTATTTGACTCGCATTGTCGCCGCGTGGTGAATGTGAGAGTGGCTCGCGAGCGACGAGCGGACCGCGCCTGCCTCGGGCCCTATCAACGTGTCCCTAATGTTTATCTTTACCACTATTGCTGCAAGAATCAGTCCGAAACAAATGTCAATCATCATTCTCATTCAGTTATAATGCCAAGGCACATTCTAATTAAAAGTCTTCTTAAGTACAGTGAATCTTGAAAAGCATCTCTAAAACTTGGAAGCACATAAGATCGTAGTAGTCACTAAAGCCTCTCATTCTGAGATAATACTCATATAAGTCTCCATCGTAACCGTACACAACCGAGGAATTTATGCCAGAAATGCTTTTGTTCGGTCTATATGAAGACCCGCAACTTGTTCGTCAAACAAATTCTCAAGATATATTGGGCTAAAATCATCCAATTTGGGTAAAGTGGAACCGACACGAGTTCGACGTTTCTCGCTAAATTGTATGGATATTTTAGATAAATCACCGTCCTTTCGTAAGTTTTCCCTATCTACAAAGGAACATTTGTCTTCAATGGATCTAGCGAGGACTTTTTCTTGCCAGAGATGAAAATAATATTCTGATTTATGGCTGCAATGGCTGGGAATTCGATTTCTGTCACCAATGAGATTCCATTCAACTAAATTGGATTGATCTAATAAATTCAACCATTCCACAGATTTTGAACTGACCAATCACTACAGGAGAATCTAGCAGACTGATATTTTAAAGTTTGAGAAATGTCGAAGCGTCCGTATCCGTCCGTAGCCCATAATTGGTTAGGCTCGTACCTACTTAAGTTTATTGTGGAAAATTACAGGTAGACGACTCGCTGGGATGACCTCATCGTATGACTTGAATCCTGAAAAATACCGCAGTTATATAAATGTCTGTTGATTAGATGTTTATAAAATGAAAAAAGTAAATCTAAGATTAGAAATATAAAACAATGGAAATGATTAAAGCCCCGTTACTTCTATTAACGTAGTAGAATTATTGAGTGTTGAATTGTTATAAAAGCAACAAGCTTTTCTTTTGTCAAGACAATTGAGTGTCGTGCGACACGGGCGCGCCGTTTTATTTGGCTCAGACAGTAAAGGGGAGGACAAGGAATTGCACAGCAATTTATGAAGCGGGCCTAGTGTCGGCGGCAAGTGGTGCGGGCTTCGAAGTGTATTGTCGCGCCGGCAAATTGACTCGACGGCATTTCACGGTCTACTGCGTTGATGCACCTCGTTCCTAGTTCTGCTTTATTGATGACGTCTTCATTGCCTGCCCCTTGACAATCAGCCGACACAATGGAGCAAGCAATTACCTGTCCATTCGATCGAGGCTGTCGTGTTGATTAACGTAGTTTGCGGGCTTTACTTTCGATTTTGTATGAATGATAGACGGCAGGAATAAATTCGATTCGCATATCATAGCATGTTCACTGTTAATAACCGATCTCTTTCACAGTAAGAGGTGTACATCGCTAAACAGAAAGTATTTTTACGGGTTTTTTTATAGAAACTTATAAATCACGGTTTTATTGGAAACTGTCGTGAATACTAATTAATCTTGATAAACATGATGGAGTGAAACGACTTTCTTTTAGACAATTTTGTTGACGAAGAATATTAGCATACTTACCCTATTATAAAATTTCGCCAATTTCCGGGTTATTAAATGTCTCAAAGCCAATAATGTGCGATCAAAACCTTTGTACCGATGGAAATCTAATAACTCAGACCGTATTTTGAACGCAGCTATAAAACACAAATAGTGGCTCTATGTTTATTAAAACGAAGTGAAAAGTAAATTGAAGTATGTGGCGGTAGGCCGTGGACACCCGACACGGCGAGGACGGGGTCCGCGGCGGATAGCGTGCACGCCGGCCGCTACATCTACATCGTGCTGCCAGATTTTCAAATCGTTTGTTATTTTTCGAGCTTCACGTACGCTGGGAGCAAACGCGCTCTGTTATTAAATCATTTATTATTCAGCCCAACGAACTGTTTCGCAATTTTCCCACAAGCCGGCGGAGGATTCTATACCTGGGTACACTTATAGTGATGTGTTGTTTCAAGCGCACGTAGCTCTCTTAATTGAGACTTATTTTGCCAGTTGGACGGTAGGTAAGATTTTTGCAATCATTGTAGTTTATTCGTTCATCGCATTTAAATTATTTCATTTGTTTGTGGGCAGCTTTGGCTAAACAGCATCAGTAGGTACAAACTAATTAATACTGTGTATGTGATCATTATTAATTCAATGTTTGAACTATCATAAATTAACCACCGGTCATCCAAAATTCGCTTTGTTGGCCGTATACACTTTGTATATCGTATATATCGTAAATTTTAGTTATTTAGTTAAAGCATGTTAGAAAAAAGGTACTTAATTGGTAACTAGATGCCTGTTTTTTTAAATAAATCATTTGAGTTTTCAATATTATATGAGGTCTTCGTCTATTATTAATTCGACTAACTCACAAGACAGTCATTTACCATCCAAACGCATTTAACTCACAGAAAATAAACCAAGACCATAAAGATTTTCTCACACACCAATAATAACAAAAACCCAAAACCAAAAGAACGTTACAAAACAACCTTTACATTTTGAGTAGTTTGGGAAAAATGTAAACTAGTACCTTGGACTGTAGTTACGACGTCACGCGGAGCTCAGAGGCGCGCACGCAAGGCGGAGAGATGCGTGTGAGAGCTGCGTAGTGCGCTTGTTCTTCGCCAACCCGTTCATTAAGTTACCGAGTCGACTACTGGTGTTACTGGTCCAGGCCCATCGCGTGCGCATTAGCCTAATTGTGGAAATCTGAGCATCAAGATGCTAATCAGAGATAGCCCGACTGCATTATTGCTCGCGAGAGCATTTGATTTCTAACAGTACTTACGTTTTAAATTACCGGTTCTGATCAGTGTCTAGTTTCTTCTCAGAAATCATGCATTTCCGCAGCATCGATTGATTCATTTAAATTGCAAATCTTCTATTTGTAGAACAATTATTGCGATCGACTTGTTTGTGTGTTGTTTAAAACTGTACGGACTTATAAATTGTTAATATGTAAAATAAGATATATTTTAAAACTGATTTAAGGTTCACATAAAAACAAAGCACCCCATAAGATTCAGGCGGGACTAAGCAAAATTAAATTGCAAGCAGACAAGAAATTCTAAGGAGGCATTCCTCTGTCGATAAACGAATAATGAGAGCTGTTTTTCGCCAAATTAAATTAGGACTGACGATAAATTCAGGTAACTACGCCGTTATGCCAAATTCAAATGATTCTTCTACATGGAAACATAGACTTGACCTTAAATAAATGTATCTAAATTAATTAGATTAGCGCTGTGTAGACTCAGACACTCAGACATGTTTATGTTAAGTTTTCCCAAATGCAAAATAATATTGACTAAGTATTGCATTTTGCGACGTGGCTACGATTTATTAGAGATATATTTTATGGGAATGTGACATGAATGCTCCTACAATAAAAAACTTTGTTTAAAATGAATAAATAAGTCGTCATATTTTATTGGCTGACTATTTGTTAACCAACTTATTGCGTCTTTTTCAAATGAAACATGGCTTTTAATTGTTTCTTTTTTAATTCAAATGAAACTTTCAATAGCTCAGTTAAGTGGGAAGTTCAACTAAACAGTACACATAAGCAGAGGGAGCTTTAGTTCTGTCATTGTGGTTAACGTTTCCTTGCGCTTTGCGGTTTGTATTAATCGAGCTCAAACGATTTTGTAATATAGTTGTAGTTCCCTGGGGCGGTGGCGGACAGTGATTTGTTTTTGAAGATACTGTTACAATATCATTTAACAATCATAAACATGTATAAACTCCATTGGGTTATTGGCTAAGTAGGTATATTAATGATGAATGTAGTTTCCAGAGAACATCAGCGTCAAAGTTCAGTTTGCATGAGCTAACAAAGTATATTATGCGAAATCAATTTGATTTCCTTGTCCAAATTTTGCCGTGTTTACTCATCCCTTTGATAAACTATGCTGAACAATGTTCGATTTGAAAAAAAAAATTACTGAAGTGTTTTGTTTCAGGATAATAACACTGGTCAAGCATTATTGGACGTGGTGTTTCGTCACTTAGACCTCTTGGAAACAGCATATTTTGGACTCCGCTACGTTGATCAAGATAGTCAAACGGTAAGTCGACACTACAAGAAATAAAATGATAGACACAAAGAGCGAAACCTAGTCAATGGTGTAGGTACTTACTACTTATGATCCAAGATCCCAGAGCCGCCAAGTCTATATACCTCTTTTAACTAGGGCTGAAATTATAAAACGATAAAGTAAGGAAAAGCAGGTACTTTAGCGTTTGTCTGAAATTATGGCCCACGGAAAGTAGTGCGACTGACAATAACGAATAATGGTTTATCACAATCCATATTTCCATATTAATAATGTAAATGCGAAAGTAACTCTGTCTGTTACACAGACTGATATAGATAGACCCTAGATAACGCAAGTATCACGATCTGTATAAAAACCAAGCGTGCCATTTTTTGACTACCTATTATGACGTCACAATGTTATGTTTTTCTTAAATTTGGTATTACCCGGTATTACTGAGCGTATTAGATTAAAAATAATTGTTTTTTAAATTAATTACGCATAATATTAATCACAAAAATGACTTACCGATGGAAGGAAACGTTTACTTAATTTTTTTACTTACGATTTTTGTACGTAAGCTAGGCACGAAACTAGGCACGCGAAGTAGTTGCTCTTGCGTTATCTAGGTCTATCTATATCTGTGATCTGTTACATTTTCACGACAAAATCTCTAAACCAATGTTAATGAAATTTGGCATGAATATAGCTTGAAACTAGAAAGTACGTAACTTATACCTCCTTAAGAGGGCCCTTTCCGGTTCGTCTATCATCAAAGCGAGCATGATTGATTTTCTTTTGTTTTATCTAACGTAATGTTTCGAAAACAAACGAGTGAGTGAGAATAAAACAACTAGAAACTAGAATCAATCCAAACTAGATTTTTAAAATTATTAGTAAACAAGAAAATTAAAAACAGCTGTAAAGGAGACTATATAGTAGGTTATTCAAAACATGTAAAATTCTACCAGTTAGCCTTAAACATAAATACATATTATTACCTATAGTTAATAGCCGTCGAGATAGTGACGCACTAGTTTGTAACAATTATACTACTAGGTCGACGACAGCAGGTTAATATGATGTACCCAGAGTTAGTAATTGCTATGGCGACAGAACTTTAAAAAAAGCGGCCAAGTGCGAGTCGGACCCGCCCATGAAGGGTTCCGTAGCACCAAGTAACATATTATAAAAGTTTTTTTATTTTTATATTTGAGTTGATTAAATGAAAGGTAAATTGCGGCTTAAGATTTAAGACGTATTAAAAAAAACTACTTACCAGATCTCGTTCAAACCAATTTTCGGTGGAAGTTTACATGGTAATGTACATATTACATATATTTTTTTTAGTTTTATCATTCTCTTATTTTAGAAGTTACAGGGGGGGGGGGGGACGACGACACATTTTACCACTTTGGAAGTGTCTCTCGCGCAAACTGTTCAGTTTAGAACAAAATTATATTAGAAACCTCAATATCATTTTTGAAGACCTATCTATAGATACCACACACGTATGGGTTTGATGAAAAAAAAATGAGTTTCAGTTCTAAGTATGGGGAACCCCCAAAATTTATTGTTTTGTTTTCTATTTTTGTGTGAAAATCTTAATGCGGTTCACAGAATACATGTACTTACCAAGTTTCAACAGTATAGTTCTTATAGTTTCGGAAAAAAGCGGCTGTGACATACGGACGGACAGACACAGACAGACAAGACGAATCCATAAGGGTTCCGTTTTTTGCCATTTGGCTACGGGACCCTAAAAACGCGTTCCCTATTTATTGAACACTTTGCCTGCTGACATCAGACAAGAGAGCTCAACTGTCGATTAGGAAACACAATAGTAAAACAATGACAAGCGACCAATATTTGGCTTCTGGACAGACGAAGGGTAAAGTAAAATTCGCACGTAAACTTAAAAAATATTTATTCGATTCTATGTAAGTGTAGGTATTAAGTATATCAGGTTATAGATGCACCTGATAATAAATAATAATAATAAATAATAATATGTGGGGACATTTTCACACACGGCCATCTGACCCCAAACTAGGGAGACCCTGTACTATGGGTGTCAGACAGCTGATATACATACACAAATACATTTTTTTTTTGTAAATACATACATATATAGATAAACAACACCCAGACACAAGGCAAACACAAGTGCTCATCACACAAATGTTTACCCTGGGCGGGAATCGAACCCGCAACACGCTGCGCAGCAGTCGATCGCTCAGCCACTGCGCCAACCGTGTCGTCAAGTTAATAAGTTTACCTTTAGAGAGACTCAACGGTCTGACAGTTAAACTGCGTAAGCAGTTTTGTGGGGCAATGGCATCTAGTTTTAAGGATTTTTTAAGTGAATAAAACATTAATTCATTAAAAAATATTTATAACTAGCTTTTGCCCGCGACTTCGTCCGCGTGAATGTCGGTTATCGCGGATACAGACGAAGTCGCGGATCAAAAAGTATTCCCCAGAGTCCAAGCTATATTCATACCAAATTTCATCAAAATCGGTTCAGCCGTTTCATCGTGAAAGCATAACATACAGAGTTACTTTCGTATTTATGATATTAGTATGGAAGTGTATGGCGGTGTATGGTGTATGGTGGTGTTATGGAAGTATATATACTAATCCATAGTATGGATTTAGAATCTCCATACATGTGCAAAGTTGCTTTATGTAACGATGTTTTCTTTATTTTTTTAATGTATGAGTACGTCATGAACGGCCAAAGTTATGACAAAATATGCACAAAAAATTGATTTTCGGACGTATTTACTGATTTCGTTTCAGAAAAAGATTATTTTTTATTACATAGAAACCTAGATACCTAAAAACCACAAGATACCTGATGTGTTCGAAATATCTGGTGGCACATGTATATAAATATATTTCCTTTTGAATACAAAACCATGGAAACAGTACCTTCTTGGTTGTAACTTTGTATTGTCTAGAGTTTGTCTACCTTTGAGAGAAATATGAGCTTAAGAAAGTTTCCTGAAAAAGTAAATGTATCTAACAATAGTTATTATATTTGTTCCAACTAGATCAAACATCTTAAAAGCATAGAATAAACAAAAACTAACAAAGTTCTGGTTCTTTAAAGTAGAGCCATTTTGAAAAGATGACGTAGAATTGGATTAGAGGATTATGTCCCATCTGCGAGATCTTTTTACTTGTCTGCGTCCGGATTTTGAATGTGAGGAAAGACTTTATGATAATAAAAAATATTTGTAAGAAGAATGAATAACAGTTTTTAGTAAGACGTAAAAGAAGCAGCGTGAAAATAAAATCAATGAAATGATTTTTGAAAAAAAACTTTCTCAATTTTGACTACTATGTGTGAAAGTTTAGTCTCATAGATTTGAATTGGATTTAAATAATTAATTTATACATTAATTTTAACGCAAATTATTTAATCATATAGTTTTAAAAACCAGTATTAAAAACCAGTTTAAAAACAAACAGCTTCTGTTACAATTCATGGTTTAAATGTAATAAATTTTAATGTAAAGTACTTACTGGTTTATTTAGCTTATATTGTAGATATCATATTTTTGCATATTATTTACTACGTGCTGCCACATTTCTCTAGTCTATGACTGAAGTTAGTAGAAGCACTTAGTAGTTACGTGGCGGTCGTATGACTAGTGATAGTATTTCTCCTAGGATACCCATTCCTGAAGAACTACTTTATATACCATAACGGATAAAATGGAAAGGGTCCTTTTTATCGCATGTATAGTCGAGGCTTTCAGAAGTAACATAGGTTAAGTAACTTTTTAATTAATAATAAAAATATTAAATATAAAAATTTACCGATATTGTAGGAGTCTAATACTAGATACCATCCAATTTTTACCGATTTACCACTAGTACGAAAGATAAGAAATTGATATTCCGTATATTTCTTCTTTTCCGTGCCGGATCCTTGAAGGAATCCTGCATTTTTATAATATATTATGTATCGTTTTATGTGCTTGTATCGTTGGTCTGGCAGCACTGGCTGGACGCGGGCAAGAGGCTGCGTCGTCAACTTCGTGGCTCCGAGCCTCACACTTTCTACTTCGGAGTGAAATTCTACGCAGCAGACCCATGTAAGCTCCTGGAAGAGATTACCCGGTAAGTACGGAATGTATGCGTCATCGTTTGTTGTACAGCTGTGCTGCGTTCAAACATTGTTGTCTTTAGTGCAAAATAATGGCGGTCAGATAATTAGGTAACATTTAGGCAGAATATTCGTTCAAAATAAAATTTAAAGATCAGGTGCCTACTTATCTCTACAAGTATAAATCTAAGTAATTTACATAATTACTACGCTTCCTGTGTTGAAGATACTTATTTACCTTAATACATCGTTAGTTTCTACAAATTAATAAATAATCTCTTCAATAATACTGACGGTATCTAGACAGAATATCCAATATAACATGTTTTTTTACTGACAACCATAATTATACGTGTTTTGAAATACATCATTATAACTCGAATGCTACCTCATTTAAAAGTTTATAAAGCTTGTTAATACTTCAATAACGTGGATTTTATTATCAGTCTTCCGCTGTTTATGGAACTCGCATGTTCAAGTTTTTATAAGAACTTTTATATATCTATGTATACTGTTGACCTGCATTCAAATCAGACAAATGGTCACACATGAAGTATACGTGTAGAATATATAGCTTTACATAATATGTCGGCCTTACAGATAAAATCTGTTATTTTAATGAGTTCCAGTAAAACCGCTAACTGCATGTGAAAATCAAATTAATGGTTGAACATTAACAAATTATACAGAGCGATATTTATTAATGTGGTTTTCCATCAAAGCGTTGAATGCGGTGTGTGTATAACTCGCACGTGTCTCGACACGTAGGCACTAATGTAAGTAACGCTTTCACAACATCATTCATATACTTATAGCACATTAATTCGGGAGCGCGAGGGATGAAATAGGAAGTGATAATAAAACACATCTGTGTTCTTAACGTGCGCCGTGTCAGCGATTCCCCACCACACCACACCACACGGCACATTTCTGTCCACTGACACTTTCCGTCACCTCGCTAGCTATAAAATGACACAGATATTATATCCTTTTTAATATTCAATGAAGCATAAGACGTAAATGACGACACGGGCTTTATTTATAGACAAATGCTTTACAGAGCTTTACAAATAGCATTATGTTATCTTTATTACTTTGTATTTCGATATATAGCCACACAATATTCTACAGTGTGTTTGTCTCACGTTAAACTATGACCCCATATAAAAAGTTTGTACATTATTAAGAACATAGAGCTACGAGAGTGCCCCATTATTCCCACATGTAACAAGATAAAGCTGAGAGATAGAGGGACATAATTAGTGTAACGTTGCAAGGACAGTAGTCAGACTTTTATGGAGATAGTAAGTACATTTGTACCATGTATGGGACACAACTAAATAACGACATTAACCGTAATAATAACAACATGACTCGGTTATGTACTTTACAAGTAGAAGCTGTATTGTGGCGGGAGTGACATAACTGGACACATTACCGTTGAAACACAATGCCTTTAATCCGTAATGCTGTTCATACATGTATTGTAATGTTGACGCGTCTAGGAGCAAATTACTTAATGCTATTATTTTTTTATTTAAAACTATTAAAATTTCATAATCATAAAAGAGAGTGAAGTCTAGTAAGGACACAAAAGAAGGTGTAGTGCTCTCGCAATAAACGCGGTGAGCTCGTAAACTGACGTCGCACTGATGAAATGAATGGGGCCAGGCGGTGCAGTGGCGCTGCCGTGCTGCGCTCCACTGTCAATGGTGAAACATAAACAGGAATTTCATTTCATGGACAATTTTAATTGGACACCTTTTATAAAATAGACCCCTTGGTGTAATATTTGCTATTCACTGAAACAAGAGTTCGCTAATTTTTTATATACAGTACAATTTAATTCTTGCCTAAAATATCTTTTGAAAACCGCGGAGAAACTTCCGCCTACTCGTATTTCCTTTAAACTTTACAACAAAGGCTACAATTGAAGTCAGTTAAGTGGAATTTTGAAGAGTTTTCATTTTATTCTTTATTTTATTCGTTGTGAATGTTGGGCGGGTACGGCGATGTTTTATTAAAATTTCGTTATTACGGTGTTGACGGTGCAGCCCCGGCGGCGCGATCTGCTTCTATATCAGTACGTAGTACGTAGGTACAACACGGGGAAACGTCTTCCTTTAGGTAAGGGCCGCAGTTTAATACTCGTAAATTCTTTGAAAACCTTTGCCTTGATAGTCTTTTAATATTTAATTTCCCTTTAAGGGCAATCTTTTCGCAACGTGTTTGACGAGTTCCTCTCAGTTAAAGAAAAATGAAATGGGTAAATGAAAATTTTATGTTTCAGGAAAATTTAATTAAGAGTAGGTTAAGTTGTTTTCAATGTTAAGTGGTTTAATCGTTTGTGAATGGGCGTGTAAGCTAATATGTGTATGATTGTATCAGGTACCAGTTGTTCTTGCAACTGAAGCAAGACGTGCTGCGCGGCCGCCTGCCTGTCAACTTCGACCTCGCCGCGGAGCTCGCCGCCTATGTGCTGCAATGTGAGTCATACTTAATTACTTTACTTATGTTTCAATGTTGTTAGAATTATGTAAGTAGGTATAAATTAAACCATCTGTCGTGGGAAGTTCAGGTTTAAGTATGGTGGAATTGTGCTTGACATGATTCACATTTTAACAAACATTTCGATAATCTTCTTCCCTTACAAAGTCGGGAGCAAAGTGTGAAACTAAGTCACGGTTTTTCACGAGGTTGATTGGCAAGCAATTTTCTTGGGTACTAATATCAGGCTACAAAAACTACATCATAAAACATTTAAAAATTGTATTATCCACAGATTTTAAATAAGTTTTTTTTTAAACCGACCGTAAAATCCATTCAAACTAGAGTAGCCAATAAACAAGTCGGTGCATTAAAGTAAACGACTCCAAACTCTGGCGGAGACCCATTACGAAATGCGGCATGGACATAATCCGATGGTACTTTAGGAGTATATTCGCTGTAAACATCGGCGACAAATTAGAGTTTCTCGGCGTAGTACGACTAGTGGCAGTAAAATCCGCAAGTGAGACCCGTGCTCCGGTTACAAAGTGGCTACGGGGCCACTAACCCAGGCTTATTGTGTAACTAGCCTAGGACATGACAGCGCAGGTACCTATAGCAGCGACTGACGTATTACCACGTCACACCTTAATAGGATTTCCTTAAGGTCCACCACCCCGACCTAACAGCCGGATAAACCGGACCTTCCAATTGAATTAGCAAATATTTTTTCAGTCCTAATCATAGCCTTCTTAGAGACCTGCAATATTATAATATTACAGATGCAGGTGCTGATAAGGCTTATACCTATGCCTTATTAAAATTCACTTCTAAAACAACAAAGTTATAAGATGCTTCGAGATCCCTGGTACAGTTCTCATCAATACTTTCGTGACCAAATCCATAGCAATCACAATTTCCATTGTGACCGGGATTTGATTGTATCTGTATCCCGGGCATATTATTATCGACTGCAGATGAAACCATTTACGAAACTCGGCTCAATTTCAGTTTAAATGGCGATTTTATGAAACAGTCATAATGATCATGTTGAACCTTCTGGTTGATTACACTGTAATCCGATATTCTTTTAGTATTTGGTTATAATACGCGTTTTGTGTGCAGTTGTTAACAGAATTATTTGTGAATTTCATAACGTGCAAGTAACATTTGGCATGATTTATTCAGATGCGAAAATTCATCTTCTCTTATATAAAATGCGGACTGCAAATGAACATAGGTACTACACCGTTTGTATTCACCCGCTTTTGTGACAAAACAAAACACTTTTTTGTGAAAAATCCCTGAATATCGTTCAGAATTCTATTTATAGACTGGACATTCTTTTATGTATTTTACATACTCACATGTATAGGTTGTACCATATAGTTACCAGTTTAGTAAATGTATTGACCACATGCGGTCGCCTAGCTATACTTACCCTCGTCACACACGTTTACTATTTCATGCAATAACACACCTTTTTTATTAACTTGATTGTGAACCGAGATTCCAGGAAAACGAGTGTTTTATTTACTGTTGACTTTGAGAAATATGATCCTGTGATATAGGCAAAAGCTTAAAATTACTTAGGTAGTATTATTTACACATTTACCTTTTACCTATTTCATCGCAGTAAGTAAACACTCACAAAGATAAAATGTACCAACTTCGACACATTTTTGGCTAGCTTTAATTTCAACAAATGATAGAGTTTGAGTAGGCATCATTTAATACCCAAGTCAGGGCACAAAGAGCTCTCAAAAGATTTAATAAGTAGGTACCAAACCTACACATGTAATTTAAGTAGGTATAATCGCTGTTCTATAAAATTGTTTAGTACACGCAAGGGAATAATAACGTGTGCGATCATGTGGGGACGTTGACTCATCGCCAGAGGGGCACATCACACGTGATAGCCGACTCTACGCATGAACACTTACATACAAACTGCCGCGAATGAATCTAAATGTATAGCGCAATAAAAAATATATCCTACTCGGAGGATGCTTACGAAAATATATATCAATGAATAGGAAAAAAATGGATCGATTACACTCAAAATCACGAGTGCTTTCCTTAGAAAACACACATCAAAGTATAGGCGAACTCGAGACATCGCCTGCGCGAAGTGTTTTCAATTTTCCGCAATGAATTTCCTATCTCTGGCCTCAGTTAACTTTTCTATCATCAACATCATCAAAATCGGTTTTGGTGTATAAGTCTGACAATAAAGCAAACAAAAAGACAGGTAAACATGAATATTCTCTCATGAGTCAACATGACATAGCGCAATGAACATTTTACTTTAGGTAGGATGTTATGCTAAGATTACATCAATATTCTAGCCGTATTTACTTAAAAATGGAAAACGATGTGCATTGTCCAGAATGTACGATGGTTTTGAATAGAACTTGTGGTTGTACTCGTAATAATATGTGTCATACATACCTACTACTTGTTGTAAGATGATCTCACAATAGAATTCAGAGTGAGAACTGGGACCTGTTTAATAAAATTGACAATCCGACAAGTCTGACATATGTCAAAAAGTGACATTCAACAATTTTTCTGTTTTTTTTTGTTTAATAAAACTTACAGGTTACAAAATTGTCATGGTGGAAAATTCACAAACATGTAGGATTGTCGCGACAATTCGACATTTTTCTGTTTGATAAAACTTTTTGTGCGACAGGTGACAGGTGACAATTGCTAAAATGCTTTAATAAACAGAAAATTGTCTTGACATATTGACATATTTTTAGAATTGTCCGACAATTCTGACAGGAGGGATGCCCTCAGTATCGAAATCATATTTTTTGAAGGTGTAAGAAAGTGTTTATTTTATTACATAAAATGGTAATTAAATCGAGCAGTAAGATTAGGGATAATGAATACTTGGAACAAATACAAACAAGGAGCCTAGGACGATCATTTAGAAGCAGAATCAAATTCTCCTTCTCAATTACAGATTTCTGATTTATAGAAAAAAAATCGTATACCTATGTTAAACTACCCTAGAATTTTAATTGATAATATATTGTTCTTCGACTTTATAAGCAGAATTCTGGCAATTACATCCGATACACAAACATGCGCTTTGTATAGGATGGGTTGTGGTTCACAGTACCACATTATTGGATGCACAAAGACTTAGTAAAACTACCGTACATCATTGCATAAGCAGTTTATAGGGGTATATGGAACCGACATAATTGTCACGACAATCCGACAATTGACAGAAATAATTTGGCTGTGGTTTTTTGACATATGTCGAGTTTTTTATTAAACGCGTTTTTAAATGACAAATATGTCAAGATTTCACTTGTCGATTTTCGACATATTTGTCACTTTTATTAAACAGCCTAAGCGCGACAATTCTACAATTTTGACATTTCTTGACATAAATGTCGAATTGTCAGCTTTATTAAACAGGGCCCAGGGATCGGATGCATATTTACCTAAACGGTTCAGGTGTTGGCTTGGTATGCAATGGACTTTTGTAAAAAACGTCCTGGAAATCCGAAATTGTCGGGGTTTGACCAAATTAGTATACCTACTGACTATTATTTGGAATGACCTACGATGAATAAAAATCATAAATATAAATATGATTTCGTTTTCTTACTATAGTGTTACATTCACACATTACATTAAAAGCGCTAAAAAAGAGAAAATTACGAAAGGAATTTTATTAATTCTTATTATATTATTTGTTTATTTGTCTTCATACTCACGATTGTTATGCGTAAACGAAACCCCGCTTCAAATGAATTATTTCACGAAGTCGTATCAACACTTTCCTAGCGAAAACTAATCTTTCAATAATATTTGACACACTCTTAAGTTTGACGTTAAAAGACAAATTCTAGACATGGTAATTAAGTTCAAGAAGTTTGTCGATCTTCTTTATACTTCACTCTATCACGTCGCCTCAGCGGTGCATAGAATGCTATTGAGTCGAACTAAATTCCGCTTCCAGTAATAGCTAGCGCCATTCTTCTGAGATTCTGCAATGGCGGGACGAGGAGTTATCTTACCGCAAACGCAGTAAAATTTATCAGGCATTCCGCTTCGCTACTTCTGGCTCAGACTAATAGACTGCACCGACAGCCCGATAACTATACGGATTATTGAAATGTTTTTAAGAGACAAGTGTTAATGTAAAGCTCTGTTCGACACCTTCAAAGCGATTCGATTAAGGACAACTACTTAAAAAAAACAGCAGGTGTAGATACTCCTCATTAGGGCCTAATTTACGCAATCAAATTCATTTTTATAAACATTAGGAGATTATTACATCTCGTTTCGACCTTACCTTTGAAGATTCACGTAATTAATTACTCTCCCAGTTTGATATTCGCTTCAATATTTATAATTGACTTTATAACGTAATTAATTTTATTGCCATTTTCTTATGATCACGTTATTCCTGAATAATATTTTATTAAAACATGAGATGTGTTACATAAGACGTCGGAATTCTAAGGCATATTATACAAATATTTTGTATTGAGGAACTTCAAAGTCAAGCTTCCATATCAAATTGTTTTACTAAAATATTTATGAACGATTTTAATTAGGAATTTAGTAAGTCATGAACTGTGAGCGTACCGTGATTGTATTTAGATTAAGTAGTGATATTATACGCATATTCTCTGTGCTACTAAGGTGGTATTATATCCTTAGATCAAACAAAAAAGAATCATCAAAGAGCCATTTATGTTGGTAGGGCAATTTAGCGCAGTAAGTAGGGACGGCGAAGGTCTAATATCGATGCGTTATTCAAGAGGTAAATGAGCCAACAACGGCGCAGCATCGTTTGCATCTAATCTACCAGCATAAGCGACCCTTCTGCGACCTCAGGGAACCATACCGGCGTCATAACCGTCCTCAACGACTGAAACAACATTTTTGCGTGTTACCGAACTTTGTAATTGCCAGTAGCGTTACTTTGTACGGGTAATTATTTTCAATGGCCCCTGAAGGCTATTGCAAAAATTCAATTATTTTTCCTTATTTATTCTAGCGTGACGAAGAATTTTGCTCAGCATTTGACTCCGAATGATAAAGTTAATTGTTTGGATAAATTAATCCATCTATATAATAAAAATGAATCGCAAAATGTGTTGGTAAGCGCATAACTCAACAACGCCTGGACCAATTTGGCCAATTCTTTTTTTAAAATGTTCGTTGAAGTTCAAAGATGGTTTTTACGGCGAGAAAAATTCGAATAATTGCCGGAAAAACCCTAAAAACACACTTTTCTTTTTCCCATACAAACGTTTTCTAACTAAAACGAGCTTTATTGCTATTGTATAAAGTTCATATTGAATTATAAGCAGTAACTGTTGTTGGTATGTTCCTAACGTCAAAGAGTCAATTTTGCACTTAGGTAGTGGTAGGTGTAGGGTAGGTGTAGGGTAGGTGTAGGGTAGGTGTAGGGTAGGTGTAGGGTAGGTGTAGGGTAGGTGTAGGGTAGGTGTAGGGTAGGTGTAGGGTAGGTGTAGGGTAGGTGTAGGGTAGGTGTAGGGTAGGTGTAGGGTAGGTGTAGGGTAGGTGTAGGGTAGGTGTAGGGTAGGTGTAGGGTAGGTGTAGGGTAGGTGTAGGGTAGGTGTAGGGTAGGTGTAGGGTAGGTGTAGGGTAGGTGTAGGGTAGGTGTAGGGTAGGTGTAGGGTAGGTGTAGGGTAGGTGTAGGGTAGGTGTAGGGTAGGTGTAGGGTAGGTGTAGGGTAGGTGTAGTGTAGGTGTAGGGTAGGTGTAGGGTAGGTGTAGGGTAGGTGTAGGGTAGGTGTAGGTAAATAGGCAGGTAAGTAGGTAGATCGGGACAGGACAACGTCTGTCGGGTCAGCTAGTACTTAATATTGTAAATGCGAAAGTCACTTTGTAACGCTTTCATGGCTAAACTACAGGACCGATTTTTATGAAATTTAGTACAATCTAGGCTAGAACAACAATAAAAGGATATAGGCTACTACATTTTAATCCGCGACTTTGTCTGCATCCGCGATACCGACATACACGCAGATGAAGGCGTGTGCAAAATCTAGTAAGTATCTACATACATTTCAACTTTCTGGTAATAAACCAGGTGTTATATTATGGTTACATCATAATAATTGCTTTCCTATACTACTGAAATGTTCATACGTAGCGTTCTAAACGCTCGTTCATATACCTATTTGTGAAACAAGAATGTAAAATATTTGCGTTTTTCCGCCCCTATACACCCAAATGATCCACTCCCATTACCGTCGTTATGTTAAAGGTATGTCTATTATATGCCTTGTAATAAATTGCACGTGAAATCATTTCTTTCATATTATATACTTGAATCTTATTATTCATACAAGGAAAGAATAAAGTATTGTTACGTGCTCTCAAAGCGTTCTTCAAATAATTTGATATTATTATTTGGAATATAAGCCATCGTCATCGTATTTTTATTAGACAGTACCTACTTGCGCATATGGCGTAAAAATCATATGTATTTGATCAGATGTTCACGCAAGTCTATTACAGCACTAAACATGATTAAAATATTTTGCATGTTGAGCTGAGAACTGTGTGCAAAAAAGAAAAACAACAGCTTTCCTTTTAGTGACTGAGTGTGAGTTCTCCAATATTTAGTTTTATAAACTTTTCTGATATTCATAATTTAACAATATTTCTATCCAGTGAAAAATAAACTAAGAAAACCTGTGAACGATACGATGAAAACGAAGTCACTAAGTTTTAAAACTGTAACTTCTTTGCAACGAATATCTCCTGACTGTAGACCAAAATGCTATTAATCAAGAAACATTGTATTCTTATTTTGTCTAGTCCGTAGTCTTGGTTTGGGAGAGACGAATGAAGCGAAACAATCTGTCCCTCGCAACAAGTTAACGGACTCTTGTAACGCGTTCACATTAATCAAGTAGATGGACAATTGTGCTAGCGCTCGCGCCGCTTACCGCAGCAACTAACTGTAACCACACTGTGCACACTGTGGGATTATAATGCTGAGTTATCATTCCAGCATGTACAGACAGCGTCATCAACTGCTATCCCCCCACGCATTGAAATTTCTTCGGAAAGGGGGTTAGCAGTTGATGACGCTGTCTGTACGTTCAATGTGTAAGTACTTGCTTTAAATTAATTTTAGGCTTCAGAAGCTGTGGCATGCTGGGAACTTACGTAGCACTAATAATAGCTATAACTTCATTGAATTCCTGACGTTTATTACTCCTAGACACATTAAAGCTCGGCTGTATTTATGTATTATTTATACAACATTCGCGTAATTTTTTTTCGTGGGAAAGTCATCATGCTTACTATAGAGAACAGAGGGTTATGTCGGACTCTTACAGACTAAAACGCAGAAGTGAGAGGTTCGCTCCCTCTTCCTTTGCATACATTACCTCTTCCCAAAAAAAAGGCATCGACTTCCCACACGTTCACGCTCCCGAATATACGATTGAATCACGCTAGATCACCTGCACTAAGTGCGACGATGAGGTCACAGGTGTGCAGATCGAAGCGTATGCTGCGCCTTGTACTCAGGGCAGTTCACAGAATGATGGCAACTGGGCATCCGCTCCCGGCCTACGCGCCGCAGGAACTTACCAAAACAAACTTTCGCGTACATAAATTATGTTTTCTCAGGCGCTTAGCGGTACTTTAACTGTAAAATAAGTATATGTATTCGTACGGTCGAACAAGCTATTTGGTTTACAGGCAAAAATATTCTGTCTACTACATTAACAATATTTTTTTTTTAAATCTTGAGCATCCTTGATATCTACGTGCTCGAGTTAAAAAAAATGACATAATATTAAATATTGTGACCGTACATGCGTACAGAGTAAAAAAATATACAATTAAAAATTGTTATACTTATACATTTTGAGAAATGGCAATCATCTGTTTCGTTCTATGTTTTAATTACGAGTCAGCGTGAGAACACAAAATGTAAAAAAAACAGTTCATTTTAAAATTCATCGGGAATCTTATGGATTTTGTAATAACATAAGGTCATTTTTAATTTACCAGCACAGAAGTTTGTAAACTAGTGGTGTCTAAACGCGGCTCTGGCTAGTTTAGCGAGTACCATTCATTTATCGTGCGCGACGTGTGGGCGGCGCGCCTCTTTGCCAAATGATAGATGGTCTCTTCACACATCACTCACACTTACTAACATAAAACAGATTCCGACTGACTTATACCGATCGGTTATCTGATGGAAACCATTGCCAATGCGATTCTTTGAACTTGTCCAAATAACAAAACGTGACGTACAGGTGGTGAATATACGCGAATGTTTGTAATAACTCAGTCACATGAGGGAATATGCCGTGTACCATAAATACAAACCTTTTGAAAACCCATTACATAAATATCACTAATATTAGACAGACATAAACAGTCTAACTAATGTGCTACTAATATCTGTAATAGATCACAAAGCAAACGCGTCCATTTCCAACATAGGTATATTTTAAAAGAGTCTCTTTGTGTCATGACTTTTCAAAGCATCCATAAAACAAACCGAAGCGAGTGAGTTTAAAAATAATCAGATTTATGGCCGCCCTTAGCTACTTGCTCGGAAATTATACGTCAAGTATAAATATGTACTTAAATAAAAAGAAAAAGAGCGGTGTCTTTCAACAGATGAAAGCTAGTAAGTAATGTCTGAAATTCAGACTAATGGGTAATCATTAAATATTTCACTAGATCATATTTAACATAATCTTTCTTAGACAAACAGTCATCAAATTGTAATCAGCAACATGACTGACGGAAGACGCACACAGATTCCGGGCGTGGTCCTTTAATTAGAGAGCACACTGCCACATTCATCTTCTCGACAGGCGAAACGTCAGCACTATATTATTTTTTCACAGGTGGTTGCGAGACTTGGCCCTTGATTTGTAATTCAGTAGGTATGTGCTAGATAAAGTAAAATAATGAATAATCGTAAGGTACGTGAGGAAAAATATCTAATCCCAAGTACACGTACTTTTATTTAAAACCAGCTTCTGCCCGCGACTTCATCCGCGTGAATGTCGGTTTTCGCGGATGTAGACGAAGTTGTGGATTAAATAGCAGCCTATGTCCTTCCCCGGGGATAAATCTGTTTTCATACCAAATGCTATCAAAATCGATTCAGCCGTTTCATCGTGCAAACGTGACAGACAGAGTTACGTTCGCATTTATAATATTAATAGCTTTTGCCCGCGACTTCGTCCGCATAAATGTCGGTTATTGCGGATTAAAAAGTAGCCTATGTCCTTCCCCGGGGTTCAAGCTATATTCATACCAAATTTCCGTTTCATCGTGAAAGCGTAACAGACAGAGTTACTTTCGCTTTTATAATATTAGTATGGAAGAATGGATGGAAAATGTAGTATGAATTAAGAAAAAATAAGTAATAAGTATAATAAGTATGGAAGTATGGATATACGAGGTTTTCAATAAGGTATACGCTGAACGATGTTTGTAAAAATTAAAAAAAAAAACCCTACGATTTGCGTCTGCGTCTTGGTCGTGGTTTTCTCCATTTTTTTTTTTTTATACCATGTAATTTCAGATGTACAATTTATTGTTCATGAATAAATTACTTATGTGCCCATCATACGTTTACCAACACATACACATAAAATATTAAAAGCATGTGACAACGTTTTATTCTCTAGACAAGCGTTAACGTAATGTATGAAAGGTCCGAACATCTACATACTCGTGTGTACTCCCGCGAGCGTACCAGATGTTGCGATTTCCGAGTACAAAAAAAAAGATATACGACGGGAAATGACTGTCAGCCTCGTTCACTAGTCATAGTTTTTCTGTGCTCGCTCCGTATGTGGATATTTCTTTCTCACCCTGAATAACGTGTCTAGTAAACTACGTGGAATGGACAACTATTTTCTTTTATGTGCCACTCGGAGATATTGTTTTGATCCCCTTCGTAAAATAAAGTTTAAATATCCGTGAGGGTAATCACAATGGTATACGCATACCTCCACCCCAACGCGACGTTATCCGCAAGCTAACCTCAATTTTGTAATCAACGCGTAGAGATACTCTTATTTTGTTTACCTTGCGTCGTATATTTGGTTAGGACGACACAAACCCCCGCCTTTACAGAGTTAATTGCGATTGTAAAAGAGCGAAAGACTATCATAATAGCGATACAACCTCGCGTGAAGAATTTGTTCAGGATATTTTTGGTCAACTGCACGCGACTAAACGAGATGTTTGTTCCAAAAATGGAATAGCGCCGCTCTCTCTGTGTATTTCCACCTACTGTTTGAAGTATCCTGTCAGCTAAATGAGTTCACCGTGACAATGTTTGTCGTACGTTATTTTAAACAGTTTATAGCTGTGCCGTAGGCCCTGTAATAAAGTTATCTGAGTAATGTACATCGTTTGTATAGTAGTTATTGGTACAATTTGTGCAGCGGAGCTGGGCGACTACGACCCGAGGCGACACGGAGTCAGCTACGTGTCTGAGTTCCGCTTGCTGGCGCACCAGACACCAGAGCTGGAGGCGCGCGCCGCTGAAATACATCGTACGTTCACGTAAGTACCTACCCAATACAATACTCATTAGTATACTATTTACAGTCAACCTGTTTTAAATTATTATGATTAAAACTCGATGAGGAGGTCTTTAGCTAATTATATCCGGTAAAATATGGGCACGAGCAACGTACGAACGTAGAGTCATGTATATTTCCATCAACACCGAGAATAGACATCATATTAATTAACAACTTATGCGCCGAACGCTAGGAAGTCCTTCCTGTTATATGTACTATTGTCTTAATTAACCAAGAAGAAGGCAACTTGCTAAAAATTAAGATTTCAGAGGCGCAGTTTCACGCCAAAAGCGTCGCCGTCCGCCCGGAAATTAAACTTCGTCGCCTTTCTCACCTAATTGAATGAATTTTTAACTGCGCAAAGATGCAGTCTTCGGCCGCTGGCGCGTCACAAAGCCGCAATTATATGCAAATTATGTGTTCCTACCTACTTAACACCAAGTGAGCCGTGGCTTAGGGCGGCGACACCTCGCCACGCTACCCGCGCCGCCCGGATTATTCATTGTTGCTTAGCCTTTTGTCCTCAATGCCTCGCCTCCTATTAATTAAGGATAACAGTTTAATTGACTTTTAACTCTCTTTTCTTTTAAAGAAATATTAATAACAGCCCTATTTACAGGGGAATTTCGCCAGCTCAGGCTGAATTGAGCTACTTAGATAAAGTGAAGTGGCTGGACATGTACGGTGTCGATCTGCATCCAGTTTTGGTAAATATTTATCTTTTAACACCTCAATAAATGTCTTTTTAATAAAAGTTACCAAAACGTTTATTTTTGTATGACAGGGTGAAGATAGTGTGGAGTACTTCTTGGGGCTGGCGCCGAGCGGTCTTTTACTACTACGTGGAAAACACACAGTTGCAAACTATTATTGGCCGCGCGTCTCCAAACTTTATTACAAGGGACGCTACTTCATGCTCCGTGTAGCGGATAAAAATGTAAGAAGTACCTCTGACAAAAACTACAAAGAATGTGAGTTAGACGAATAAGTAAACATTAAAATCGGGCGCTTCACTTGACCCATTTCTCGTTTCGGATCGCGGAGTGTGATAACGGGCGCAGTTTGAATAGTGGTGCAAGATAGAGTCCACCTTGCGTCGCTTCCTTGAAAGACATTCGTAGGCAGGCAATTACAGATAAGTCGCGTAGAACTGAGCGCAGTATTTACAGCGCTGTGGGCGCGGCGATAACGCGGCGGCGTGGCGCGGAGCGGGGCTCAGCCTGCCGCTGATATGCCGCCGCCACTGCCAACCTGGCCCACGCTACTACCCGACTTTTCTTTTTACGGTGATAGTTGATGCATGTACAAAACAAAATCTGTAAACATTATGATGACTGATTTCATGTATTTATTAATGATTTGACTCGATTTCGATGGGATTGTGATGGGAATAAGTGTCAAATTATACATAGGTATATATAAATAAGCGGTGAACACAATAGCTAGTAAATATTTATTACTGAAATAGGCTTTTCACACAAAGCTCTGTACAAAGATCTGGGTCACTGTAAGATATTATGGTCAACATGTCCGCGCTTGGACAGCCATTTAACAGACGGAACTGCATAATAATTATTATTTTGCTGGTTTATGCATGACCTCTTTTCAATACTACCTACCATTTCAATGTTACTCCATATGATATAGTATTTTGACTATAACAATATACTCTTGTACCATTTTCACCACCGGGCACACACTAAATAATAACCGGTATGAACGTCTGCAGTAAGTACATATAATTCGTGACGATTCTTGGCATCAGTCAAAATGAAACAAGTTTCATAATAAAAGCTACCTCCATCAAAGTTTGCAGATGTTTATATTACCATCGCTTGAACGGTTAGTTAAAGGTATTACACGATCAATACTTAAACATTCAATTTCGTTGGATATAACGTATTTTAAGAACATTCTTTTGATGGCCTTTAGAGATAGAGTACTTCGTGATTCACAGAATCGTAAAAGAAATCTTGAACATGAAAGAAGGTGATAAGCTGCGGAGTTTACTGCTGCTTGTTAAACAAAATCTAGACATAACCTGGCTTATCTTGAACAAGGGTTCGGCTAGGAAGGAAAAATATTACCTACGTAACGTTATAAAAATACGAAACTTGACCTTCGTTTACATAAATTGCCAAAATCTGCTTGCTGTTGGACCTAAATATTTTAAACAAAATATGAGGCAAAGTAATCCGGGAGATATGTAGCTAGAGAGCTTGCTAATTACTCCTGTATAACTTTCATAACATGTAATAAATAATTAAAATACAGTATCGACTCCGGACTCAACAAATTGCTTAAAACTCGCAAGGACATCACGAGGCTGGATCGACCTATAGTGTGGAGTCCACAAGTACCTAATATTATAATTATGTTTTATTATGTGTAACAATAAATATAATTATATTGTTAATATTCTTTGTATCAGATCATGATACTGAATCAGGAATACCTGATTGTGTGATAATTGAAAAAACTAAATGTAAGTTTTTTTTTAAGTCCACACTGAATTTTATTTTACCTCCCTCTTAAATATTTTACTTTAATAAAATTCTCATGTAGAATGACACGTCAACATACGGTTTCGAGTCTCCGACGAGGTCAGCATGCCGACACTTGTGGCGGTGCTGCTCCGACCACCACACCTTCTTCCGAATGCAGCAGACATCACCAGCTTCTGCTGATATCTTCGCTTTGGGAACTAGGTTGAGGACCAGGTATGTAATAAAGAAATTAAAGATGGCAATACATTTAACGAACATATGACAAAAATAAATAAATGTATAAGTACCAAACTTTATAAATTATCGGGGACAATATTTGAGTGTATTATAATAAGTTCCATTAATTGTTTGTTATTTTGTTCATCCTCTTGTGCTCTAAAATCCTTATTTATTTGTGTTTTTGTAGCGGTAGAGGATCAAGACCCCGGCCCCCGCCCGCGTTCACTCGAACCCCGTCCCGACGCATCGCACGGCCGCCACATGCTTCGCACGCATCGCTAAATGACGGTATTGATATGTTAATCCTTCTGGAAAACTCATAAATATCTTTCTTAGTATTGATTTACGTGACACGCGACTTATATATTTTCCTTACACTAAGTTCTAAATTACACAGAACATGAAGACTTCACCAAACTCTCTCTCTCTATAACTCTTACATTATTATTTTAATATTATACCTTTATACGATATCACGAAAATTTTGTTTCAGTGCCGAAACTAGAAGACTTGAGAATAAAAGACTGTCCCCCAGAAATCAAACAACCTACCTCAGTACACCGACCAAACTCGTAAGTTTATTAGCTAACTTCCCTAAATAAATTACAGATGTGTTCCACAAAACTGTCCTCCACAAAAAAAGATTGTGGGAAACGTTTTTCTAGAAGAATAGGACTTAATACTAGATACGTACATTCTACAATTGTATGTCAATGTTCGTGTAGGCTTAGAATCAGTGGCGAAGTGATTGGTTCCGAAGTCCCCGCGGTGGGTGGGTCGCCAAGATCTACTCGGTCAGCACCGACTCGGCGTGGCCTGTACTCAGCATCACCTACGGCCACCAGACCACCACCAGCACCACGACATCGCTCCGCTTCAGTAGATTCCCAAAGCTCGAATGACTCCCGCTCCAATCGCAAGTAAGTTTTAGAAGAAGATGCATGATTGACCATGAAACAAGAAGTTTTATACTCCCTTGTATGAGTTTTCGAATAGAAACAGACTGTACTCATTAGTTTTCATTACTTTATATAGAACTAATGTTTTCTACATAGGGTACCTTTTCACGAAGCACGTAAGAGTCGTTGCTTTCTTATGACTTTGTTACCGCTTCAAAAGTCCTTACGCGGTGAATAATGGTGGCCTCTCTTTAACTTTCCAACTAAAATTCAAAATCCATTATTTCACGCGGTAACTTTGTCAGTGTCCATTTTTTTACGTCAGTGTTCCCTGTCTGAAGTTTTTTGATGCATGTTGCGAAAACGACACTGTTCGAGATTAGTTGAAATGCAAGAATAATTTTACAATTTCATGACCTTTCAAGAAGAAATCGAGTGTTTTTAAAACATATTATGTGTAATATAGACATAAGCATCGCTCACGGAGGCAGCAATCTGATGCAGAGAGTGAACTTTCGCGGGGATCAGGACGTTCAGGACGTCGTCATCGTCGTCATCGGTCCAAACACAAGCATGAGTCCGGCTCGGAGAGGGATGACTCACAGCCAGATACCAAGTTAGTAATGTTTTGTACATTGAAAATTTTACATCCTTAACAGGACGAGGAAGGTAATAGAGCTATAGCCTTCCTAAGTTAGAAAGTATCCTCAAATATTCCCTGAAAATATAAGATTAGATGCTAACCGTAACATTGCATTTACAGAGAATATGAACTGGTTGATTCTGAGTCACAATGGAAGGAAGTGTTACGGCAAACTACTGTTGGAAGCGGAGTCCAAGTCAGTATTCTAAACACAACATAAAATGACGAGTATTTGTGGGAAATTACATAAAACAAAATTGTTTTACAGGTAGCGAACGTTCGTCGTTCACAAATGGAACCCGAAACTGGAACACATCGATCATCTCACAGACACCGAAGACACCGGAAGCATCGGTATAATAATTACCTTTATCTTATTATTTTATTAATTACTCTCCACCTGAAATAAGTCTCATTACTCATCCGTAGATCCCGGTCAGGGTCCCCAAACGACAAGAAATGGTTGCCAAGTGAGTTAAAACAGCACTTGGAGTTCTCATTAGTAGATACTACTGGCATGACGGAGGAGCAACTGAAGGAAATTCCATACACCGTTGTCCAGACTAGCCATGCACGGCAAACTAAGCTTCGAACTTCATCAAAGCATCGGCAGTAAGTATACACCTAAAACATAAAAAATAACTTTTATTTGGTAGGAGTTCTGTTTTTATTTTATATTTTTAATTGTTTGTAGAGCTGAACACGGATCACTAGCAAGACGAGATAAAAGTTCCTCATCTCACGGCAAAAGTACGCACGATAATCACAACCAAGGATCGCTACGATCTAGTTCTAGTACACTCAGCACGCACCGCACCGGTCTCGAGAAACATGGAAGGTACGCGCCGCTACCCATAAACTATGATTTATTGCCCAAATATGGATGATTTACGTTATGGGTTTTTGCAGACGTGTTTATCCGAGCTACGATGAGCCCGTCGGGCGGACGGGTGATGATTTTTTGACAAATAACGGGTACAAAGGCAACGTGACGCCGGTGTCGAACAACAACAACAACCCTTACAGCCCCGTTACCAACAGCAACAGTAACAGCTCGAGCGGCGAACTGATCGGCAGCGCGCGCGTCTCGCACGAACATACGGACTCGGGGCTCGGTGCAGATCAGGACTACGCGTACTCTTCGGAGAGGTAATTATATTGAAACTCTTGTGAGCTTTTATTTTCATTGTAATAATGAATTTAAATTGGAGGCCAACTAGTATTTCAATATTAATTTTCCGAAAAAATAAAATCGGCGATAACAGAAATGTTCGCCCTGTTGAGGACCGTTGTTCCAACAACCCTAATTTATCTTAAACCGTTGCCTTAAGATCATGGAGTACTCGAACCAGATTCAGCAGCAGTTAAAGGTGTTTGGAGATCAGAACCAGTAAAGATACCGGGAATAACTTGACGAGTGACCATATTGTATTACTTTATCGGCAGCAGGCGAGAGGAATCTGATGTAAGGTCCATCTCTGTCGGGTGCAGGTCCAGCGACAGTGCCAAATGCGGCGCCGGAGGATCGTCGCGGACGGCGCCTGTGAGTAGGCAGTGGGCAGCGGGCGAGGCGGGGGTACGGGAGGCGCGGGGCGCGGGCGGCGCGGGCGCGGTGACGCGGCGGCCCCCGGCGGCGCCTGGTCGCGCGCGCGCCTCCGTGTCGGGGTCGCAGCGGTCGCTGCTGTCAGTCGCCAGCGACTCCGCCACCGCGCGCCGCCCCCGCGACCTCGCGCCGCGCTACCCTCACCCGGCCGACGGGGGCTTTTCTCTCTTCGTGAGTGGGCGCTTTGCTTTCTAACATATCTTCTGCTCAACGATGGCCCTTGTTTTACAAGACCTTAGAAATAAAAAAAGAACCGTATGGTACAATAAGATACCTCTATTATCTATTTACCTTTAATGGTTTTGCAACCGAGATTTATTCATAAATATGCACAGATTTTGTTTTCCGTCCCCGCTTGTTTTTCACATAAACCGGAGTCACATAAGCTCACAAGGGCCGTCGGAATAATCCGCAGCTCCTGTTTCTGGGTCGCTGAAAAAGCTAACAGTGTACAGAGTGCTGTAATTCGAGAATATTTTCATGTGCAGAAACCTGTCTGTACAACTTTTTACGGATCATTGAATAAATAAATATTTTTTATACTCAACTTAAGCGTAGCATAGAAGAGACATGCGTAATTGCGTTGGTTAGCCTAATTTTACTGACGAACTTTTGAAAATATAAATCTACTTACTTATATATTTTCTTATATTTCAAAGATATTCTCAATACCTACTTCTATTTGCTTAAGGGGCTTATAATTTTACAGAGCGCTACAGTTGTTCGTTATTTATTGTCAAACAGAAGCTTTCGTGCCTCGTCTTTGAATGATGATGCTCTAAACTGTAGCACTTTGTACGCGCCTATCATTCTAGATACAAGTTTTCTTTATAAATACGCATATATATCCACTGTTTAATCCATGTATAAAGCTGTAGGGTGTGCACAGGTAGTTTGTCTAGCGTGTATGATTATTGGGATGCAGAGACATGCTAGCAACAACAACATATTGGTGGGCGAGAGCGGGTCGCTGGCGCGGCGGTATGCGCGGCCGACGCGCGAGCGCGACCACAACGCGAACCTTGCGCGCACGCACGTGCGCCTCGCGCACCACCGACACGACAACACCCTCGACATTATCCTTAAACCTCTCATAGAAAGCACGCAGTAAGTAAGGCACGCGCTGATGAACCACCATGTTTGTGTCGCAACACTAGCGGAATGAGTAGCTGCACGAACCCCTTGGTTTGTTGATTGTTTTGTTTTGTCTATGCATGCTGGTGACGGTTTAGTGGTGTGCTAGAGCTAAGTAGACTAACCCATAACTAACCCGTATGTAACTGTCAATGTCTTGTGTTTACTCCGAACAATTTGTTTTTATGTTAGTATTTGTGTTGCACCGTGTTGTGATTAAAAATTTGATAACCGTTTTTACTGTAACTAAATATATACAGAATATTTGATGTTAATACAAAACCCAGTAAATAATAATAATTTGATTTATTTTGATATAAAAATAAAGCTGAATATTTAAATCATGTGATAATGTAATTGTTTAAAATAAAACTGGTTTGTATGTGAACCCAGGCTGCAGAGCAACTGAGTACGTCAAATGAAGGAACATCTGGGCTCGCGACCGGCGCTTGCGCTACATCTGGCAACGGCAACAAACCCACTGGAACTGCCGAAATGAGCACTGAACTCTAAGCTCTATGCTGACAAACATTATAGTCAAATTGTTTTATTGTTAAATGGCTATACTCATCTTTTTATGTTTGATAAATACTCACAGTAATATAAATTTATTATTTCGCTGAGTTATGTGAATGTTAATTAGTAAATAAGGTTTTAAGAAAACCCTTGACTTAGGCTATAATTCTACAGTATTTTTATAAAACGTTTTATAATAATGTAATAAGTTAAAAACCAATATTTTGGCCTCAAGCTAATTTTCGTACTGTCAAATAATCTCATTTTTAGTAAAATATTTTTCTGCTATATAATGTAGGCACAGTTAGTAATAAAGATGAAGTCTGTATTCAGTAGAAAGTACAGATTTATTATTGTTTTCAGTTATTTTATTTCATATTTTATTAGTAAATATTATTTTTGTAAATAGCTTTAAAAAAATTGCGTCTTCATAATATTTCAATGTAAAAGAAACATACCTACGTTTAAATAACAAAAGAATCTCGTGCCAAAGATTTTGTAAAGAAAAATCAGTTACGAAAAGTTAGTTTTCTGTGTGTGCAAGAAAACAGTCTATGGGAGTTTACCATTTCACATAGAGCTACTTTGAAATATGTGTTTCTAACTTTCTATATTACCTCCTTACCTACCACTTTGATAAACATAATTGTAACAAATATTACCAACATTATTTCGAAATTAATTATATTGGATATTTATTTATTCAAACATTTACAACGGGTATTAATTAAAGTGTTTTACCATTCTCATTAATGTAAGTTAATCTACGAACACAAAATCTTGTACAGTTGTTATGTAGCTTAGTGTTAATTAATTCAAAGTAATTTAGCTCTAGTTGGTAAAGTATCTGTCTATTAATACCAGAACATCAAACAACAGACATAAATTTATGGTTCAAACTGTAATAACCACTTCGTAATATTTACTTCAAACTGACTGTTTATTACTTTACTATTTGATCGGCGGAGGCAAAGTTTAGTCTAATTTATTTATGGATTTTGCAGAATAGTTTTACGTAAAACATTTTCAGCCAAAACCATTGCTTTTCCCTTTTTGCAATTGTCGCATGTAGAGCAGACATTACCACGTGACTGCTATCGGGTACCACTTGAGGGCACGTATGGGAGTGTAGGGGAAGGGTTCGAAGGACCGTAACCCTAGAACTCATAGCATACTTACATTTCTATAAAAAGATTCATCCCATCAAATAAAACCAAACAGTAACTATATCGTCCTAGTTGAATGTTATGCTGAAAAGCCTTACCCGCTAACTGCTACTGCCACGCGTTTCGACGCAAAGGCAAAGCTCTGTTGTAAATATCGTTAGTCTATTAAGATGTAAATAAATTGCAATTTTCGCATCACTATGCTCAGATTTTGGTATGATGTCGTAGTTTTGTAGTTACCTGCAGCTAATTCTACAATAATTTGGCAACTGGAGTAAATCTGAAAAACAATTTGTAAATGGTTCGGTCAAATTGTGTAAGACTGATAAGATTGCGACTGTAATGCTACTCACACACTTTTTGTAACCGATTATAACAGTTTGTATGTATTTTTTCAAAATCGTTTCGATTGTTCACATTAAACGATCTATATCAATTGGTGTGTCATTTCTTGTTCACGCAAACTAATAACGACCGTCGATGACTGAATCGTTCTTTTGTTACTATAAACCTATAAAGTGACGTCATAAAGGCCGTTTATTAATCTACTTATTATTAATGGGCGCCATACAGCATCACAAATGATTTATCGATTATCTGACAAAGAGTCTGGCTCTGGCATTAATTAAGCCGTTCTGTCTCAGATATCGGCTGCGTCCGACCGCCATTAACACTAATGAGAATGACTTGGTACCGTTACCCGAGGAGTATTTTGGATACAAAAATATGTCAGCCACTCAATAAACAATAACCTGCATATTTTTGTTAACGGTAATATTGTGCAGGGTAAGGTATTTATTTAAAAAATCGAAGTATGTTGTATGTGTTCAAAACATACTTATAACATTCTGATATGAGTTTTAAAGTATTTTGGTTCATGGTCTACCTACATAATTTTTATGTTCCAGGCCACGCATTGTACTTATACAAAGTAAAGTACGACGTACCTTTCATAAACAGTTACGAAGGCAAGTATTTGAAAGCTACATAATTGGCCATTGTGTACATAAACTAGCCGTTCGCCCGCATACCCAAAATCAATAGACTCAAATTACAAAAGATCACACTTTTATAGTAAAAAGTCGACCCTTTTCATTTTCCACTCGCTCCTAGTTCTATAGTAAAACTACACCTTTTATCAACGCCGCTTCTGTTCCGTCAGCGACTAAAATTAAATATCGTCCAACACATTGACTGCGATCCCCGCATCTAAAATCCGGCTAATTGAGCGGACGTGTCACTCGGGCCCAATTTGCCTGCATGAAAGCAAAAGACAAAATAAGGTGGCGCAGTCTATCAAAGCTCCGATGTCCACTATTCGGCGAAGGGTGAAAACTCATTACCAGTAATGAAAGGGTTCCCGGGGCGTGTATGATTACTAGTTAATTGGAAGGCGGAAAATCAGAAGGCGACCAGATAAAGTTACCTTATTCATACAAAGTGTCTGCTTGTGGTTAATATTGTGTAAGTAAGTTGAAGATGTCTTCATTAAACGCTTTAACGTGAAACGTTTCGTCCACAAATTCAATAGATACCTGTACCTAAGTTAGGATTTTATTACTTTTCTAGAAAGATATCCTCTACAGTTGTTTATTACTTAAAAACAACAGTACATTTTTTACATTTTTACCTTTATTTTGGAATATATTATAAGAAAGTAGGTACTTTTAAGATGAGTAAAGATATAAAAATCTTAATGAAGTGGTAACGCAACCGCAGTTAATGTAACAGTAGGCAGCATTTAAAATCTTAATGATGTGTTAATGGCGTCTTTAAGTTTTCACAATATAAATGAGCAAAATAATGGTCAGTAAAGTAACTGTATTATATGATATACTTAGGTAGTATAAGAAACGGTTCACGAAGAGCTCCTGGGTTTTCAAAAACCGAATGGTAGCTTTTATTTCAGAAAGAAAATACAAAACTACCATGTTTTTCCTCCAATTCCAGATCACGGTAGACATAGAGATGTGATTGGTTTTGTATAATGTGCTCACATAAATACATAATAGTAGTACTACCGTCTCTAATCACGCTGAGTGCTTGTCGCCATATATTAAGTTCAGAGCGAGGGTTTACCAGCGAATTCAAAGCATTCCAGCCACGATTTCGAAGTAGGTAACCTCTCATACAGAAACTTGTTTTATTACAACGTAAACCATCACATATTTGAGTATATATTACTATAATCTGCAGTTTACACAACAGTATTTATGCGATTTAATATTTAGTTTAATATTCCGTTTGTCGAGCTCATAATGCCTAGAGGCTTTTAAGGTAAGTACGTACTTAATAGCGTTGATGGATTTATAGACGGTTCTTCGGCAAGGATTACTCATAATCTGAAATATGAAGTTGAATGTGATGTCTTTAGTACTTAAGCATATGCACCTACCTATAGAATTGTAAATGTTAAATAATAAGATAGATCCTATGTAGGTCGATGTATAATTGAAATATATAGAATAACATCATTCATTGTAGTAATTTTATAAACTACTCGGGCCCCGCAGACGTTGTCTTGCCTTTAAGCCTTTAAATAATAAAGTCCTACAAGTCGACTGCAGCACCATGATCCAATTGTGAATTTAAACCATTCTCAAATCCACTTGAACACACACAATAAATTTCATCAAAATCGGTCCCGCCACTCACATGCACACGCACAGTAGATTTATTAACCGACTTAAAAAAAAAGGAGGTTCTCAGTTCGACCCGTATGTTTGTATGTGTGTATGTATGTATGTATGTATGTTTGTCCGCGATTATCTCCCGTTTGGCTGAACCGATTTTGATGCGGTTTTCAGAAAAGTGTTTGTTACATTCTGGAGAAGGTTTTAGTATACAACAAACAGAAATTCATTGGGCGCTTTTTGAAAAAAACAACAACAACCGAGAAGACGTTTTCGATTTTTCCATCTCTCCATCTTTGGAGGACTTTCAATCTCTATTTTAACTGTGTTGCCGTTCCTTAATGGATTTGGGTGATAAGGAGGCACTAAAAAGTGTAAAATAAAAACTTAAAAAAAAAAGAACCGCTTTCAAAAAAAGAAACTAAAAAGTGATAAATAGCTTTAGCACAGAACACACATAACTTTAGATTCGGAAGTCAGTGGCAATACTTACAAAATAACAAACAGAACAAAGCCATCGACTTTCGAAACTAAAGTCATGCACACGCACAGTACATTTATATATTTATAAAGATAACCCTAGAGTAAAGCGAGATACCTACTAGAATAATTAATTTTATATTACATAAAGTAATTTACCCGTAATTTTCATTATACCTACCGTGAAAGGATTAGTTATTATGATAGGCATCGTGTCAATACACGCTAGAGGTACTGATACGTATTCACCAACACATTGTAGCATAGAACAATTAGCGTTTAATACAGCTCGTCGCTAAATCATATTTGCAATGGCGGTGCCTGCTGAAGGCAATATAGTCAGGCAATATCGAAACGTGAATGAAATTTACTTTGCACGTATATCGATCAGTGCGTCGAACTTGAACGATTAATTTGTTACTTTTTATATAAACATTGGAGGGTTAAAAATACATTTCACTCAGTTTAAAAAAAATTACCTAGTTAGTTTAAGTTGCCAGACACAAAAGTAATATAATGTAGTACCTTCAACTATGTTAAACCTTCTCGAATTTAAGTAAGTACCTATTTCTGAAACTTAACAGTAATTTGTTAGACTAAAGGTCAAGTAGATACATTTATTACTGCTCCAGCAGACGTTAGTGAGATCTGCGTTGGCGTAAAACCTTGAATATTAAAAACTTTTTAAGAACGAAAGAAAAACACGTGCCTTTAGCTTAAGAGTATTTTATTCTGCAATAAAACGAGGAACTTTCTCTGTAAAACATGAAAAAAAATATACTACGAATGATACTATGTAAAGTATAGCAAGCAAAGCTAAGAGGTAAAAGAATTTAAAGTAATGTAAACACGAAAAGTTTGCTTTCGAGTTGAGGCAACTCAAGCCGGAAGCGCATTCGAACTCAACTGCCTGGAAAAATTAATTCGAAGCTGTGGCGACGACGAGGGCGCCCTCTACCCGAACCGACTGCGTGCGGCCTTCGCTTTCCACGATCATTTTCGCTCCTCATGAACGAAATAAACAGACTTTAAAATATCATACTCGTATCCCCTCGAATGCGGGGCACCTCCTCCCGCAATGTAATATTACTGCAATAATCTCGCCGACATACGAATAAATATTACCTTATACCTCATTAAAGTTTTAATGAGAACAGCTGGTGGTGTAGCATGAAAAGCCAAAATTGCATATTCAGGGGAAAATAGAGAGGTATTGTAAATGTATGTAGATGCGAGAGGTGTGGGCGAGGCCGCGAGCTCGTGCAGTCGGCGGCAATTAGCACCGTGACAATGACATTCAAAACGTGTGCAAATAGAGCAGACGACGGATACGAGAGCATTCCTACCCACAACACTACCACACCGGCCCAACATTGTATATACCTTCTGACAACTTGAATTGTCGGTATAATAATACAATCTGGGAGAACGTTCATGTGACAATAAACTGTTACGACGACTTCCATATTTCAGGCACGTTCTTGTTGTGGCATTTACGACTTTGTAATAGCTGCTCGAGTATCGCAGAATGCTTTTTAACTTTGTGATACTTCGTCCTGAAAATAGTTTTCTGGTATTTTGTCGATCTTCCAAGTAAACTTATTGTTTTGTTGTTATTAGTATGAAGTAGATTATATACAGAACCAATAAAAAAAGCAGGCATAAAAGGTTACATACATACCTAACTACCTGCTAACCTGTAGTATAATTTACCTAGTTGTGGATGATAACGATATTGATACCAATTAATTTGTACCAGACAATAGAAATTTGGAAGCAATTCAGAACGCTCGCTGGTCCGGAACCTACAAATGCTTTGTAGCAATTCTCACATCCGGACATTATTGCTATACGTGGCTTTCACGGTAGCTGCACCGACAAACCAAATTACAGGTTCTATTTTTTTTGTATTTGATTTGATTTTTTTGTTTGCTGAATATTGGTATTTCATATTTTAATAAAACATATAAATTGATAGCTTCTTTCAGCCGTCTGTTTTGATGTTCAATATCGTATAATAAACGTTGTAGGTACACCTGGCTGATATGTTTTTTTAAATATTAATAGATAGTATTTTGTCTAATCCATTGCAAGCAGCACACAAATAGAATCTGTAACCCCCTCGTCATAAGTAATTTACTAAATCTATAACGGAAACAATGGAGTTGCCCTATCTGTGCCAAAACTAAAATGTATGTCATAAGTATACATATTCAAAAGTTAATGTTTACACGGTAAGGCCTGCGACAATAACCTGTGAAACATACAAACTGCGGTCAAACATCGCAGAACAAACTTGTCCAATCATGGCTGCTAACAATAGCCATTGAAAATGTCCAATGAAACGTAACGCAGTTCTCAACTTTGTACCCATTGACTTCGTGATATTTTAACAATGTTTCCTATACTCTTTTATAATTTTATTTTAAAACATTGTGCTGACTTTACCTATCCAATTTTATTTAAATTACCGATTATTTTGTTAGGCTCTTTTTAACTTCGCGTATGTTTGTATTTCGGTATGCTTTGTTGATATTTGAGGATGAAAAAATACTATATCAGACAAAATATACAGTTTATTTCTATACCGTACGGGCGCTTTTTTCCTCAACGTCAAATAACCGCTAGTTTAGTAAACAAATATGGGAAAATGAATAATATATCGAACAAAGCCAATTAGGAAGGTAGTTTTGACCGTAAGAATATCTGAGTTATAATAAATTGCAAAGCTTGAGGGTTTTCGTTGAGATTATTTGTGAAGTTCATCAAAAATCAATAACGCGAGCCGCAAGAAGTGCTAAAATTTTAATCCAATTAGCGCGCGCTCGTACTTCCCCTAAGAAAATATATTTCACCGTCAAAATTAATTTAACAATAAATTAATCCCTTTTACTTCATGCAGGTTTGGCTATGTAAATAAATTTACGAAAAGAAAATAAACAGAATAAAATATGGGTGCAAGCATAACGTATAGGTGAACCTATAAAATGCAACCTTTGGTACACGCAGAATCATGAATTCTGTGTATTTTTAGTTGAAAGGAGTTGTTCCAAAATGTATGGAGCCTGGGCCTAGTCCTTGTACACCATACTTAATAATAGGGCAATACATTTTAAATAGTTTTCAACTGTCCAATTACTTTAAAATAGCTTTGTGAGCAGGTAAAATACAAGGAATTGCACTTGAAATTGCAACACAACAAAAATAACAATCATGGCTGTAAGCTGACATTTTGATTGATAATTGACGTTTGACATTTATAATTCTGATTTTATGTGTCGATTTGTGTATAGCCAGGTAAACAGATGGGAAAGTAACAGTGTTACAAAAAAACGAAAAGGAGGTTGTTATAAAGTACTCCAGTAACTAGAAACAAAACGAGACGAAAGTGACACTGACAGCTGACAGTTCTCTTTCTATGATCAATGGTCGATCTATGGTTTATAGAGTAGCTAAATCTGAGTGACGCCATGTTGAAAATCTATAAAAACAATTGTTAAATTATCAATTTACTGCAACAACGGTACACATTTAAATGAATTATCTGTATTTTCCCGGATTCTACGGATTTTTCTGTTTTTTTTGAAGTGGTGTACATAGACTGGGCCCATTATGAAACATGTCCTTTCAGTTTGTATTAGCAAAAGGTGATGTAGCTATTCATATAATGTCGGCGTGACTGTCAGTACTGTAAAAGATAGTCTTCTATTATGATTGAAAAAGCCAACGTAACCAGATGATTGTAACAGAATAGCGCTGCACGAAGACTTTTATTCATTGTTAAGTGGTTCTAAAATAAGCCCTAAAAATGACTAGATGGTACTTGGTACGTAATAGGCCTGGAGGTACTTAGAAAGTAGATGAAGACAAAGTTGGCAGACAGAGCAGCTCTTGTTCCAATCGTCTGCATCAGAGGCTGCCAGACGACGTCAGTAAATTATGTCGAGTATTACCTACACGCAAATAAGCTACACAATTGAAACTTTATAATCGAGGATCAACTTCGAAACAGTCGTTATGTGTACATTTATGAGCATCTACGAAACTTAACTGCTTTTGAACAATTAAATGAGCAACATATATTCAAGTACGTAGAGTTTTATGTCTTCATTTGAATTTAACTAGTCTATGGTGTGGTACATTCCTACTCGTTTATAATACAATACCGAACGTCGACAAATTCTGCTAAACGAATTTCTTATCTTCCAATCGGCCACTCGATCGTTGCTAAAATTAAATTCAATTAATATTTTCTTTTCACAAACGTTGAAACTGGCCGGTCTGTTGAGTTAATTAAATTCTTGTGAAGCTGCGAGCCGGAGCTGAAAGTAAAATTGTATTTTTTTGGAAAGCCACGTAACGACCATTACATATTTCAGTTGATTTACTTTATAACAATTAGTCTCGATTACTCGTTACCTAAGTAAATAAAACAAATTAAACATTCAACAGCAGGCCCTTTGAGTGAATTCGTTTGATATAAAGTTTACTCATAAATTTGATTTTGTTAATGTTGTTTGTTTAATAAAAGTAGGCATTAAAAATACCGTGAAATAAAAACAAGTGAAGATCTTGTATAAACGCGACTTCAAAGTAATAACCAAGTAAAAGAGTATTTATCTTCCAAGTAAGATCTGAGAACTCTAAGGAAACACAAAGTGTCTGTTATTCCAGCAAAACTGCTTGAATAATAAAAGTGTGTACCAGTTTGCCTCGTAGCTACTAGAGCAATATAGATGCTCGTAGCAGTTTGCTACAATAATGCTAGATCAATAGATGTTCGTAGCACTTGACTATGATGCTGCTACAGCAATAGATGTTCGTAGCAGATTACTACGAAGCTGTCAGAGCAATAGAAGTTTGTAACACTTTGCATTAATGCTACTAGAACAATAGATTTTCGTAGCAGTTTGTAACAAAGCTGCTAGAGCTAGAGATGTTCGTAGCACTTTGCTACAAAGATGCTAGAACAACAGAATTTCGTAGCGGTTTGCTTTGATGCTGCTAGAGTAATAGAAGTTTGTAGCTATCTACATCTACAGTTTGCAACTTTCTTTTAATTAAAGTCTTACACTCGGTACACATTGACTATCAGAGATGGTTCTTAATACCAGTATATTATGTGCAAGATATAACTATTTCTTACGTCATTTTGGTAGTTTCTCATTCAATTGAATAACATTAATACATACCTTTAGTCGAGTCCCTACCTCGTTCACTTCAGCAACAAGCTCGGTTTATCAAAGGCTTGTTGGGTGATTAAGGGCTTCAGTGGCAATGACGTTTGATTTAGCTTTGTGGCAACGTACACGCAACGTAACGTGAAACTAGTCGCCCTGTTGCAATACGAACGCGGGGATTACTCGTGAATTAATGTTGTTCGTTTTATCGTAGGAAATAGAATATGTAGTGATATATTTGCAACTGATCCACTTAATATTTAGATACCAATGAACTTAGCTTATGAAACAAAAGGGAGATAGACCGTGCGGAATACTGAGAGTGAAGCCAACAAAGAAAATACAAATTCAAAAGCGAATACCTACAATCTCGAGATTGTATTCGCTTTTAAATTTCTATTTGTTTGTTATTTTTAACGATGCGGCGCTTCGTGCTGTTCTGACTCGCGATGTATGTATGTTCGCGATTGTAGGTATTCGCTTTTAAATTTGTATTTGCGTTGGTAGCTTCACTCTCAGTGTTCCGCGCGGTCTATCTGCCTTTTGTTTCATAATATGAGCCAATGAAAAAGTTCTACGTAGTTCTGTACATACTATTTTTTGTCATACTAGTTCACTATTCATATTACAATAGACATAATTATGTGGATAGCAATTAGTATTATTTCTCTTATCACTGGTAGGTATTTAGAATTACTAGTTAGTGCATATAGAATTTATAATGTTTATTGTGTTCTATTACAGACCAAATCACACTTTAACAGACAAAAATCACTCTTTAATAACCGCCAATTTGAAAAAAGATGTGTCCTTCAAATATATATTTGTACCTTGTAGCTCGTTAAGACCCGGAAACCCGGTAGTGCAGACATAATGAAAAACTATTATAAAAAAACTGGCATTTACAAAAAAAAACGGGCCAACTAACCCATAACCCGGACATCGGGACACTGTACAAAAAGTACCGACATAACAAAAAGTGTGAAAACAGAATTCCCATATTTGATATTACATGTCCAAAAAATAAAAGTACCGAGAGTCCGAATGGGCTCTGCGACAAACAATACCTTACCCTTTGTTCGTGCCAACTACGCAGTCTATAGATGGCTATAAAACCTACATAACATGGACAATAATTAACTAGAACTAAAGAAGAAATATCTCTTTTCTGATCTGAAAATTATTATAGAACGTCACTAAGGAAAAAAGTGATTAAAAGAAAAGCAAGCGGATCAGCTGTCTAAGCGCTGCGAGCGTTTTTACCGACGCTCTTCGCATTCATCTATTACAAAGCCCAATTTCAGCAGTGAACGGTTACGAGATGAGCTACATTAATTAGCTCCACGTATTTAATTTTATATGTGCCATTTCGCCCAGACCGTAGCCGTAGCACTGACCTACAATAACTATAAAATGTTATTCGCTACTGTCCCTAACAACAACTATTTGTAGGAGCAACATAATCAGATTGGTTTGTGACATGGCCGACTTGTCACACGCTACGCTACGGGTCTCAATCACAACCTGTAACGATTTTCCTTAACAATATTACCGGGCAACGGGCGTATCCTGTAACTTTATTACAATTTCCTTGTTTCGTACATAACGAGTGGCAGGGGTCCGGAACCCCCGCCTCTAATAGTTATCTGTTTTGTTATTAATGCCCTTATACAGATCTCCAATTATATCGTCAGCGGGCACCCAGCTTCAATAGCGACACGGCTTTCTATTTGCTATCACACTAACTTAATTGATACAAATTAATATCGCTGTGGATCTAAATATTCACCACTCAGGTATGTATGTGAGAATCTCGAGTATAATATCTACACGTAAGTGTATATGTGATAACAATTAATTCATAGCCGTGCTCCGCGTGTCTAGTTTAAGGCTGGAATTGGATTAGATTCTCAGGTAAATTAATCATCGTGAGACGGATAGACATCCGTCTGCCGTGATAACCCGCTAATATATTCCGCTCGCCGTTCATCGTTGTGCGAATAGTTCCCAAAAGTGTTATCAAACCTGTAATTACCACTGCCATGATGAAATTCCATTTCAGTCATTGTAATCCGATACGTTACGTAACGACGATACCTTTAACGTCGACGGATACATAAAATTGATTTGTTTCCTTAGGGAAAAGCACGCAGCGATATCTTTAAAACTTATAATGAAGGTTCCTCTCCAAAATTCGGTGTAAAGTTTTTAAGAGGTTGTAAATTACAGTAATAATCGACCTCAAGTTGAAGTTTGTATTTCCGTAGTATTCATTGTATTTTCATGTAGAGGAAGATTTCAACGTCAGTAGAGTAAATATATTAAATGTTTTATAATATGTCAAAGTACTCCTTTGTTTGAAAATAAAAACTTAAGTTAAAGTGCTTGCACATTCTAGTCGGGGTCCCAAATGCTCTACAGAGGGATCATAAAATTTCATTGAAAATCGACAGTAGAACAGTAGGCAAGTACCAAAAGTCTAACGTATCGACTTCTGCAAATATTAAAATTTCTATGGGTAATATTCTTCGGTATTGCCGTTGTTTAGTCTCATACATACCTTTCCTTTTTGGTAAAATAAAAAGGCGGGGAACTTCGAACGTTACATATTATATTATGCGCTTTCAAAGATATTGAAACTTTTCCTTTCTGTTTATTAACTCGGGATCTTCTGTTTTTAGGGCGTACCATTTGGTAAATATCGAAGGTTCACTCCCGTATAATCAACATGAAGTCAATCAGTCCTAAAATTGGGTCAGATTTTACAACAGCTTACATTTCAGGTAATGGTTACTCGCGACCGTAAATGGATCCTTTTTGAGAATACCAGTTAAGTAGTAGTAGGAAGAAAAACTTATCAGAAACAATATAGTTTTCATTCCGTGAATACAAAGGAAGTGATTCCATAAATCATAAGGTCGCTGCCACACTGTATTTAAGTTTAGCGCACCCGGTGTGTATCGGCACGCGGTACGTGTGTAACAAAGTCGTCTGCAATTTGTCTCGAGGAACCTCCGGCGATATGATTGGAATTCTTATCGTTCTTTCAAACAACGCTATGATATGACTGTGAGAAGAGTGACTCACGTTGTTCAGCAAAAAGATTTAAATATAATGTTTCCGTGATAAGTGATAAGGAACATATTCATCAGTCCTTTAGAAATGTAGGCAGAAGCATCAATCAGGGCATTCAAAATTCTAGTATGTTAGACTAAAAATAAGAAAAGTAAACACTTATGCCTACTCCAAGAAATTTGAAACTGTAGAACGGTAAACATATGCTATGAATTTAAATTAAAGTAAAAACCCGGAACCAACCCCCACTTGCCATACTAACATACTTAAAAAGCTTTTTAACTGGAACTCCGGAGATTTGCATTAACCGCCCGGACCCTAAGAAATGGAAGTGTTGTAATTAGCAAATTTAAATTAGCATATTCTCTTGCAAACGGAATACTATATTCGTTTTTAAAAGTATATGTATTTAAGTAATCTAATTTAAATTATAATAAGCTGTCTTTGAATTACAATATTAACACCGGAAATGAGTGTTGTTGGTGGCGGAAAGAAATGAAAATTAGTTGTTGACGAAATCATGGAAATTATCTCTCAGTTATCTCGGAGTCGGTTTTTAGTTCCAAGGTATGATTTATAGCCTTTTTAGTTTTTTCCGTTAAATATCAATTTGGTTAGGAAACGTAAGAACCTTTCAGTGCAGAAGAGGCCAAGCCGGCCATTTTAGTAAGACAAATTATTATGGTATCCCAGACAAAGGAACAGACCATGCATTTATTAAAGGTTGCCTCTTTCATTTAAAATAGAACTCGCCACCAGACTGAACAAACGCCAGGCAAAAGGAGTTCTGTAATATAAACTTTCGTAAATAGAACAACAGTATACTGCGGAACTGAGCCAAATATTAAGAGAGTTATTTCCATTTACGAAGTTCGTATTAGTCCATGAAACAAAGCGGTTTTTGGAACTGGCCAAACAGTAATAAATAATTTACAAAAGCGGTCATGTGAAAGAGGATCCCCTCCTCTGCCGGGGTAGCCATGCGGTAGTTAGGTATTTGAATTGCTAATGACTTTCCCGGTCGAATAACTTGGCGAGTCACGTTAACTGGTTTCGGAGACACTAGATACATTGCCACGAGTTGTCCTGGAGTCACCAACTCGAGGACCCCTATTTGCTATGAGCCGCCATCTATTCGATACACAATGTTGCTATGTAGCGACACTACACAGACAACACCCATTCCATTCGTTCCTCAGTTTTTTTAGACTAGAGATACGATCAAAACCTATATATAAGTATACGTTTATTATTTATTTATTTATTTATATATACAATAAGTTCATAATTACTATAAAACTTTGCCCCGCAAAACCGTGTTATCGGTTTAACTGCGGGATCGAGTCTCCGTACTATTTTAGAACAACTTATAGGTATATAATAACAACTAAATCTTATACATTATGCCTATGTTATACAATATCATTATGTTTAATCGTAACTCTGACAAAACACTTCCTATATATTAATGTAATGTTTCCACAGCTTACGCTTAAAAACTCGCTTATCGCCCTCACTTCGAATATCCTCCGGCAGAGTATTTAGCAAATATGGCAACCGTTTTTTTAGTGTTCGGTCGCCATAGTAGTTATTGACTCTCGGCACTATGAACCTACTGGAGGTCATCGAGCGGGTGTTACAATTATTATTATATAATACTAAGTTATGCTCCTGAATGCCATGGTTATTAGTAGCAAGAATGTACTTATGCCTAAGAGATAAAGGTAAGATATTACATATTTTAAATAATTTAGTGTAGTCGTCTTTACATTGTTGTTTAATTTTATTATTAACTAATAATTTTAAAAACCTAACCTGAATTGCTTCCAACCTGTCAATATATAAGCAACTTAATTGTTTCTAAACGTAGCAATAATTTCTGAGACACATTGTTACAGGTGCTGTCAACGGCCTTTCTGACTACAGACAGTACACGTGTTAAACATTAGGAAAGTTCAGGTATTTAATTATAAAGACTATATGCGGTTGAGTTATTGGAATGGTAATATTATGAAATATTTGCGGTAGCACATTCGCGAAACCCGACGAGTCTGAGTCTAAAACAAATACTCCGAGATTGAGCTGTAGTAACTGAATCGACTCGTATATAAACTTAGGCGTACTGCCAGATGAAATAAAGGTCACACAAATATTGTTCTGAGACCGTACGGAGGTAACTAAGGCGAAGGCCTGTTACGACAAACAACTTCAGATTTATCTAACGTAAGCGAAGTTTTTGAATAGAATACGAATTTCAGTAGCCTAGGGCTGTCGGATAACAAAATAATCTTTTGTCCAAATTAGAGGAAATTTTCGAAACATTTTCCTGTGTTTATGATACAAACACAAGCTGAGCCACATAATATTATGCCAAGTTGCCAAGCACCTCCATCGAGTAAGTACCTGCACAGTATCTTATATTATATTAACAGGTAGTAGTTTGATTGTTATGTTATGTAAAATCAGGATGTTGTTATTATGTAGTTTACTTTAGTAAAATAGTGTGAACGCCAATAGAAACTGAACTATGTAGTCAACCTACTTACAATATAATCCAGAAACAGAACCAGTGCGGGTTCGCGCTGGCAGGACCCAGTATGCTGCGTCCAGCAACACCACTACTACTCTATGAGTCCCGGCTACGACACACGAACTGCAAGTCGTTCGTGATGCGAGTTCCGGCTCATTATTATGTCAATAACCCATTTTTATGTCAATAAAACATTATTATTATTATTATTATTATATTGAGACCTTCCTCAAGGAAGACTTTGGCCGAAGGGTGTCGTGTCCGCGGAAGGCTAAGCGACAACACGCAGCGCCAACACGACGCCCACACTTGTGTACAATAGTTTCACTTCGTGTGCAGTGATTTTTAAGTCTTAGTTAATAAAAACTTAAAAGTAAAAAAATGTGTGTATTGTTATTACTTTTAAACTTTTTTTTCTCTTCTGCTTTACTTTAACCTGGCTCTTTGAAAACACAATGGGCCATTCGATTGTCTTGTTTTGAAGGTAATGGGCGTCTCGGATAGGAAGCTTTAATAAACTTGTCTATGTGATATTGTCTACAAATCGGTCTACTAGAGCAGGGACGCTATTCCTTTTTAAACGAAAGTATTGAGCACTTCCAGTGCCTTCCAGCTGCGATACGTGTCTTCTGACAATCTATAGTCTGGTACTTTTTGCTGAAGTTGGCAATTTCCTGTTCCCTGTTCCCTGTCCAATTTGTTGCTGATGTAATGTGGTGTGTTGAGTATGCTACGCAGAGTTTTACTCTGGAATTTCTGTAAAAACTCTATGTTACTGATTTTCGCAGTTCCCCACTGCCCAATCCCGTAAGTCCAAAAAGGTTTTAGGATGACCTTATATATGGTCAATTTACTACTTGATAGCTGTGATTTCCGTCCAATCATCCAATACATGTCTCTGACTCTGGCATCCAATTGCTTACGTTTAGCCCAAATGTGTTTCCGCCATGTGAGTCTACGGTCTAGATGCATATCCAAGTACTTTAGCGTCTTCTTTTTGAGGGATTTCCTTTTTATAGAGTGTAATTGGCGGGCAAGTTTTTTTTCTGAGTGTGTAGGTAACATGGGCTGACTTGCTTTGGTTTGCTTATATGCGACATTTGTCCAGCCACACTTCGATTTCTAATAAGTGGATTAGTAGGTTTTCAGATGCCACATCAGGGTCATGGTATACCGAGAGAAGAGCTGTGTCATCAGCGTAGGTGGCGGTCGTTTTATTGGGATGCGTGGGTAGGTCAGCAGTAAATAGGAGGTATAATATAGGTCCAAGGATGCTTCCTTGTGGCACTCCGGAAAGTATTTTACACATTTTTGAGGTGATGTCGTTGTACTTGCCCTCGTAACACCTTCCGTTTAGATACGATTTCACCTATTGAAATCGATTTCAATGGGATCCCTTCTTTTCGCATAATGTTCTTTTTCCTAATATACTTTGGCATAAGTGTTTTGGCATAAATTGTTTTGTCATAATAATACCTTGCCATATTCTTTTTTGCCATACAGTTTACGTTGGCATAATAATCTCTAAGGCTAAGTTTTGCCACAACTTTATTTCGCATATTGTTCTTTTTCCTAATATACTTTAGCATAACTGTTTTGGCATAAATTGTTTTGTCATAATAATACTTTACCATATTCTTTTTTGCCATACAGTTTATGTTGGAATAATAATCTTTAAGGCTAATTTGTTTTGGCATAAATTTATTTCGCATAATGTTACTGTGCAAATCTATTGTGCCACGCTAAAGTATTATCTTAAAATTCAATATTTTGTGCTACAAAACTTGATGGCAGAAACGAATCGCTGCAAAACCGACTCCACGTTGTCCTCTCTGCCCTAGAGTGTAATCTAAGCCCGCGTAGGCGCGGAGGTGCGAGGCGGCTGAGGATGGCCGGCGCAGCCGGCCAGCAAGCCGAAGCTGCGGTGGTGAGCGTAAAACACATCTGCGACGATAAGCTCGCGCGGGACCGCCGGAGTCCCGCAGCGCCGGAGCCGTGACAGAAGCTTTGCATGCTGCATGCTTGCTTGCATGCTGCATGCTTGCTGCATGCTGCATGCTTGCTGCATGCTTGTGTGCATGCCACATGCTTGCTGCATGCATGATGTATGTTTGTTTAGTTAGTATGGTAAAAATATATTTTAATATCATTTTATGCTTTAAAATGTTACCTATGCTTAATTATTATTATGATTAGAGAAATTATGCTTAAAAAAATATGCGTAAATAATATTATGCGAATATATAATTATGAGAAACAAAAGTATGCCAAGTTATATTAGGTCTTAAAATTGTATGCAAATGGATAGGGAACCGATTTCAATACGTAAAATAATGAATGCGAAAACAACTTTTCGATTTTGTACAGCAGTCCATTATGCCACACTTTATCAAAAACCTGTCCAATGTCGAGAAAGACCGCAGAACAGTATTAAAGCGATATCAATTTATTCTGAATTCAAGAAGACCTCTAGCTCTAATCGTCGATCAGTAAGCTCGGTAGCGTTCCAAGTGATTATTTTATATTTAAATATTTCTTGTGTTTTATGGGCCTTAGTTGCCTGAAATAAAGGACAAATAAATAAATAATTCTCGCAATAATCAGTGAAAAATCACGCACGTCATTACATTTAACGTTCACAAAGAGTAATACATGACAGAATTTAATAACAAATTTAGCTGTTATGTACAGTGCAGGGATAAACAAGGTAGGCGAGCGACAGGGCCCGGTGGCGGTCACTGTCGCGTTGTAATTAATTGCAAATTGTGGTAATTGCCCCGTCTCCGTCTGCTGTGCACCCCGACACTAAGTAGACAGGTACAGAAGGCCGCCTCTATCATCGAACGAAAACAGGCGCACGTACTCATTGATCCGTGTATCCAGCGATCTCAAACTAAAGTCAAACGAATACCAACCTTCCCTCGCTGTAAAAAGACGCGTGCGTCTTAACACGTGCATGCGATTTGCTACTTGTATAAAGTAGACCTTCTGTATTTATTTATTCTATGACTCCGGGTTCCGTGCCCACTACAGCCGTACATCCCGCGCATTGTGGCCATACCCGTTTTCACTTTACATACCACACAGCTAAGATAAATCCGTGAACAATATAGAACATAATATATCTGCCTACCAGCAACGCCACATGTTGTAAATAATAAATTACTCTCCGGTATTTTGACCAAACATTTCTCTAATTTTGAATTATAAAATAATTCCTTGATAAAAATCAAATTCCAATTTCCCACAAGATATTTTTCTGAACAATCCGGAAGATTCAGAAGGTAAGTCATCAGCGTCTGCTTAACCATATTTTTTTTATACGACAGCATGGTTTTATTTATTTAGCAGATAAATGAAAGCTTACACGGACACACTACATCATTGATTGGTGAACCTTCCAATGATTTTAGTAATGGACGTTGACATGACGATAATACACAGATGTGAATTTACATAATCTGATAATATACCTGCAGCTTACTCCATAAGTGCCCATTAAGTGTACAGTGGATATAACGTAGAACGTGCAGCTTCAGTCAGATTATTAAATAAAGCTCTGCGATAAAACGCAAATCTCCCGAACGCGGTTGGTTTTTGCCTTCTCTTTTATATCGTGTGGAAATTTTATACCTCCGAAAAGGATGAAAACGCATCAAATTCTTGCTTGCTATTTTATAAGCAGGTACTTTTGTATTTTATGGGGACTCACGTGTTAAATTTATGCAGGTATACAATTATCATCACTAAAGATATATGATTCGTAAAATTAGAATATTAGTGGCAATATATTTTTATTTTTGACCTCGTCTTCGTTATTTGTTCTATAATAAACATAGTATTAGTTAAATAGCCGAATCAAGTTTTAGCGAGAGAGTTTATATTAAAAGTTGGCCAATTTGTCTGTTTAGTAGCCTTAATTTATAGCCTCAGTGTGACAGTGATGATATCGTATATTAATGTTATGTTACAATATCTATTAACTTTAGTAGTTATCGGCAATTTGCGCTCAGATAGACCCATAAAAGTGATAATAAAGAACTTATGAACAGGCCGCTAACAATGTATGTTGATCACAACGTCGAAAACAATGTAATTATATGTTAAATACTGAAAGTGTGTAATTCGAACACAATGCCTACTTTTAATTACATAGTTGAAGTACACACTCGTAGGGATATGTACCTAAATTTAATTCAGTTTCAATTCATTAGTCCGTTGCAGTTTGATTTCAATTAGAGAAAGTCAACAGCGGTCGCTGAATGAACCTCATTGATTTCCCGCCGGTCTCCCGACAGTTTGAACAGAATAATGGCTATATTATGTAGAATAAGGAAGCAAAAATAATTGAAATTATAATTTCTTGTTTTACCGTAATTTTTTTGAAGTTTTAGGTTCCAAGATTTTAAATGTCAAAGGATTATACCTAAAAGTCTTATAGGGAGATAGTACAGTATTCATAAAAAATAAGTGAACGCGAGTGACGCGCCCTCTCGTCTGCATGTCTAGACTAGACTGACTTGTTTGCCCTATTTCGTCTCAACCCAATTAAAATGTATAACATTTTCAAATTATCCAGCAATCCATATAAACGCACAAAATAAGGAGAAAAGGCTTCGAATTCCGTTAGGCCTCCGTTAATGAAACACGAAATTGGAAATTGAAGCTACTGTACAACATTGTTCGTCGTTGCCATTGTTTTATTAATTACTGAACACAACTTTAATTTAATTTTTAATGATAGCTGTTGTCATAACTGAATCAAATAAAAGTTTGCCATTGACAATTCATAAATGTCAAGTACACAAATTGGAAGTTTTTAGGGACAACGCTAAATAAATTATTGTAATTCGTTTCTGTAAGTTAATTAAAACAAGGCAAGTTTGTTGTTTATTTTTGATTGCTTAAAGAATCACTTTTAATATATTTTTACAATATTTGTGTCTAGTTTGGAACTTGTGAAGACTACCACTAAACTAAATATAATCGTATTTTAAGGTTGAGTGAACCGCATATGTCTGCAATTCTGCACGGTATGCTTGATAAGGCAGACAAACCCTTATTGTGGTCTAGCTAAATCGTGTGCATTAGAACCGTTCCGCGGATTAAGAACACCACATTACACTATTGTGGAATTAAAGAGATTTTGTTTTCGTACAGATTCCGACGATTTTACCTTAATCGCATTTCGCAGGTTGCTGAGCAAAACAATTCCAAATATCTACATAATCTTGTAAACAAAAGTATGTGTTTACATGGCCTTTATTATCCGCTTTCATTAAATTTTAATACTTACATAAGATAACGTTATTGCCGTAGGCTAACCTTATTTAACATAAACGTGAAAAATAGACTAACATTTTTCCAGTACCTTTATGAAAACAAAATAGCTAAGACGTTATATTTTATTTTAAAAATCTATAGAACATTAAATAAATCTATAGAAGGTTTTATACTTCGTAGGGCTGTATTCTTTGAGAACATAAAAGCTATAGCCGCTCTGTAAAACGCACTCTTAAGATCACAATCGGAGTTCAATGCGGCTGGATGGGCCACCTGAAACCAAATATGGCCTAATGCTAAAGCGCATACAGAATAAATTCACACGGTACCTGCATATACAATTTTATGGAGTCTATCCTTTCTATCCATTGATATACACAAACCTATTAGTGCTGGATGACAAGCCGGAACAAAAAGGAATTTGGCACTTGTTACATATTTTTGAAGTAATTACGTGGTAAAATAACTAACCCTGTTGTGCTGAAGGATGTGTCTAAACGCCGGATAATTACGTGTTGCGGCGACGGAGACCGCGGTTAGTACTAGCGGTGCTGCGCTGCCTGACCAACTTGCTGGGTAAAGCACCAATGACGCGCGCTTTGCACACTCTTAACGAAATCGCGGAAAGGCTGTGTGCATGTTTTTAATATTGTAAAATATTGTTTAGGGCCACGCTACCGATTTAGGGTAACCTTTAATGGTAATTGTGCTATGAATAATAAATAAATAAATTTTAATAAGTATTTGAGTTTTTATTGCTGTGCCTATAATAAAATGTGTCTCAAAATGATTCTATCGAAAGTACAGATTATTGTGTTGGTACTTACGTAGCCTTTTCAAAGTTCTAGGTTAAAGTAAAGTTGTACAATCAAAGGGTGCAGCTTCTTATCGTAGTGTAACGAGAGTAAAAACCCTTTCGCAGCAGCCGCGGCTCCACCGGAAAATTGAATTGTAACCTCCACCGGCCGGCCTTATCTCTACGCGATGACTTGCCGACCCGCGAGCCGCCGGTCTTAACACCTATGGAATTTTCCGTCACGTACCTACCTTAAACGTTTCCTGTTTTATTTGTATCAAACACAAAAGGTCCAGTCCATGTGGAGTACAGTCAATGTTAAAGTAAATAAAGTGCGAAAACGTGGAATACTAAAAAGGTTTCCTCGCTTGAAGCTATTTCGTTTGTGTTATAGACATGATTTAAATCAAAGTAAAATGAGCTGCCCAATGAAGGTAAGTAGGTAAATTGTACGTTATTGTAATTTTATACAGTCAAATATAATACGTAAGTATGTATTTTGAATTTGTAATCCTAACGATATTATAAACGTGAAAATTTCTGAGGATGAATGGATGTTTGTTACTCTTTTACGTTTTAACGGCTGAACAGAATTAGCTGAAATTTGGCACACATAGATATTGATCTAACTTAACACAGATATTTTTTATTTCTATCCCGTTTTTGTGTTCCCTAGGATAATTTAAGACTTTTGTTTAATTCTGAAATATACGCAGACGCAGTCGCTGGCAGAAACTAGTTAACTATATTTCATAGACACGGGTATACATAATAGTATAAATAAAATAAATAGTGTAAATAAATAATTAGTGTTTAGTGTATTATAAGTAAAATAAATTGCAGATTAAAAACAATTACCCTTTGACTGGCTTTCAGAATGGTTAAAATCCATATCCTACGATCACGGACTAGAAAAAAAAGAAGGATTTCGCGCCACGCATGTCGAAAATAAAGCACCCTAAGTAAGCCGGATCGTTAGTACCGACCGTACTTATCTATGTGTGCGTCGGTCCGGCTTACTTAAGGTGCTTCACTTTCAATATGCGTGGAGTCCTTCTTTTTTTTTCTAGTCCGTGCCTACGATGCAACTAAACAACTTGTGGTAACTTAACATAACAACTCACACATGCAAGCACACCTACATATACATTATACCGACATACCCTCAAATACACACACACACACACACTCACACACACCTCATAATACACTTAACTTGAATTTGATTTTTATTTTTATTTGTTAGTATATAAAGTTTCATTCATTATTCATAGTTGTTTTCTTTGAAATAGTCTGGAACCAAATGTATTTTACTCTGCCCTGTTGTCGGGCGTTGATAGGTGCGCTACAGTGAATACTTTTGTAGCTATAATCGTTAATATTGTTATATAAAAAAAAAAAAAAAGTATTTGTGTATGTATATCAGCTGTCTGACACCCATAGTACAGGGTCTACCTAGTTTGGGGTCAGATGGCCGTGTGTGAAAATGTCCCCACATATTATTATTATTATTCACATTTATTCATTTGTTTACATATTATAATATATTTTTAAATATTAGTAAAAAAAATAAAAACATTTAAAAATATAAAAAATAGTAGCCCACCGGTATCGGGAACAGGGTCCAAGCTACCGGTGGTCAGGGCTCCTGAGAGAGGAATCTCCTGACTATACGCGCCGTGTCCAGGAGTACCACTTTCTGTATCAACCCCTTGATCCAGCTGCCTAACGAGAGCCTCCTTAGGTGTTGGTCGAGGCTCTTGGAAATGAGTCCATTGGCCGTAACGACTATCGGCACAATGACTGCTGTATTCACATCCCACATGTCGACAACCTCGCGAGCCAAGTCAAGATACTTAATTTGTTTATCTTTCTCGGTTTTCACGAGGTTCTCGTCATGCGGAACCGCTATATCAACAATCATTGCGCGACGCTCTAATCGATCTATCACCACTATATCAGGCTTATTGGCAACAATAGTCCTGTCAGTGATGATAGATCGATCCCAATACAACGTGATATTGCCATTTTCGAGAACTGGGTCGGGCACATACCTGTAGTACGGTACTTCCGACTCCACAAGCCTATACTTTAGAGCAAGTTGCTGGTGGATAATCCTAGCTACAAGGTTGTGTCTATGCAAGTAGTCTCCGTTAGCTAGACGAGAGCACCCAGAGATAATGTGTCGGATTGATTCACCCGGCCGGTGGCATGCCCGACAAATGTCAACCGTGCCGTCCTTCACAATATACCTCCGGTAGTTGTTCGTCATCATAACTTCATCCATAATCGCACAGACAAAACCTTCGGTTTCCCCAAACAGGTCACCAAAACGCAGCCAGGATACGGACGCCAAGAAGTCTACATCAGGCCCATGTAGGGCCCGGTAGAAGCGCCCGTGAAGCTCCTTGCTCTGCCATACCTCCTTGCGGTCATTAGTATCGAGTGCTACAGGTTTGCGCCAGTTCTCGTTCGCTAAGGAGAGCAGGGTGAGGCCCTTGTCCACTGAGACCACATCTCGGTGCATACCCACGTCGGTTTTAAGGAAGTACTCCCTGAGACTGCATACCTCACGGTTGTGCAGGGACTTAGCATTAAGAAAGCCTCGGCCTCCGCACTTCCGTGGGATATACAGTCTCATTACCGATGACCGTGGGTGATGCATCCGATTTGCGGTCAGCAATGTACGGACCCTCCTATCCAGGGCGTCAAGTTCCGTCTGAGTCCACTTGAGTATGCCGAAAGAGTACATCAAAACCGGCATGACCCATCCGTTGAAGGCGCGCACCTTGTTTCCGCCTGATAAAAGACTTTTTAGCACTTTATTCAGGCGGCCAAAGAAGCGCTCCTTCAACGATTGTTTCATGTCGGCAGCATTGATGCCTAACGCTTCCGACATACCCAAGTACTTGTAGGTTTCGGTTGAGGAGAGGGATCTAAGGCGTATGGAATCCGAGAGTTGGGTTCCCACGGATTCCATAATCTCCCCTCGCTTCACATGCATGACTGCACATTTGTCCACACCAAATTCCATCCTGATGGCGCTACTGAAATTTTCTGTTACTTTCAGTAGCTCCATCAGTCGCAAATTATTGGGGGCAAAGAGTTTCAGATCATCCATGTAAAGGAGGTGAGATATAACCTGACCTCCTCTTCTCAACCGATAGCCCAGACCTGAACCCTCCAGCAACGTGCTTAGAGGGTTCAAAGCCAAACAAAACCACAGTGGACTCAGACTATCGCCCTGAAATATACCTCGCTCGATCCTTATCGGTTCGCTATTCTCCCGGATTTGCCGACATCCTGGATAGCGAAGGACCGTCCTCCATTGCCCCATACACGACATCAGGAAGGTGCGCAGAGTTGTGTCAATTTTATACAACTCCAACACCCTCATGAGCCATGTATGTGGCACTGAATCATAGGCCTTCTTATAGTCTATCCAACATGTCGACAGATCCCTTCGGGAACGACGAACTTGCTGGTTAATGGCCATATCAATGAGGAGTAGCTCCTTAGTACCACGAGACCCATTGCTACATCCATTTTGAGAGGCAGACATGATAGAATTTTTGTCAATATGTTCGTTAATTTTAGCTCTCAAAATGGATGTAAGAACTTTATAGACCGTTGGTAAACAAGTGATCGGCCCATAATTTTTGGGTTCCGTAGTACTACCTGATTTATGGAGCAGGTGGGTTATTCCAGTTGTTAGGAATTGGGGCAACGATCCTGACTCTAAGGCTGACTGGAACTGGGACGCCAAGCGAACGTACGATCTCTGGAACCATTTAATCCAGAAATTGTGCTGCCCGTCCGGTCCTGGAGATTTTCAATTAGGCAACGGACGAACTGCACGAGCTACGTCTAGGGGGCCGATGGTTATTGCCCCCATTTCTGGTATTGGATCACACGCTCGCTCAACCTCCCTAGTCCAGTCGCCCTCAGTGTGACTAACAGGCACCGACCAGATGCTGCGCCAAAACGAACACATGGCAGCATCATCCGGCAGATGCGTATCAGTCACACCGTGATCCGGTCGCTCCCAAGTCCTATACACCCACCTCTCATCACTCTGGAAAATGCGATTCTGAGTGTACCGCTCCACTCGCCGCTTGTACCGTCTGATACGGTTTGCCCATGCACAGATCTTCTGCTTCAGGAAGTCGATACGCTCTGTGATGCAGGACAAATAATCTCGAGGACTGATATCAGTCCCCGAAAATGCCCGCCTCACAAAGCGCATCACTCTAGGGCGAGTATTGCCCTCCCTGAAGCAGATAAGCTTGCCGATGAGTGCTCTAGCCTCACCAATACGACGCTCAATCCTGCACTGCCATGCTGGTGCAGCTGGTTTTGGTCGTGCAGCTCCGTCACTGTTGGGAAATTTGACATGAGCTACACGACATGCTGCTACAGCCGCGCAATACAAGATCGAGTGGGTATCAGCGAGGTCTTCGCTGCTGTCAAAATAATTTGACAGCTGCGAATCTAAAGCACACACCAGTGCCCTATTTTTCTTGTGCATGGGCAAACGAGGTAATCGCGGCCTTAGTTCAGGCGGTGTGGAACGATACTCTCGGAACGCATCCTCCAAAGAACTCCTCAATTGATCATTGTACTGGGTACTCACGGATATAGCCTCGTCATTATCCTCTTCACCACCGTCGTCAGGTCGCGGTGAAGCACTGGGTAAATCTTGCGATTGTACCGCGACCGCAACCAGAGGCAAAGCAGACGTGACACGGCTACTCCGTGATTCAAGACGTAGTCGATCAAGTACAGCGTCATCCAGCATATGATTACGCTGGATGATCCGACAGTCGCTGCGCCGACACGTTAACAGCTGGCTCAAGCACCTGAAACAGAGAGAGCATCCGACCACTTCCCATACTTCCCCCCTCTGTAGCCCCAAAGTATGAGCGCATGACACTTTCATTAACAGATTGCGTCCATCTCATGCGCTGCACACTTCCACCGGGAGCGGGGACCCTATCAGAGACCGGTGGGTCTCGGGGCTCCAAGCTGTCCGGCGGCCGGCGGTAGGCGTGCTCGTCGTGCCGCTGCTCGCGTCAACATCACTGTTCACATTGTTTTTTACCTGCTTTTCGTTTCGTATTTTCCATCGATATTATGTATTTTCCAAAGTATTTTCCATTTGTATTGATATTGTTTTGACATATTATGTCATAATAAAATTTTCATCACTTTTGTGTCCGTTCGTTGTTGTCGTTGAATTATTGGTTATTATTATTATTATTATTATAAGCACGTAAAGCCGTTGGTCCCGGCTGTTATTTGTAGATCTGTAGCAGTCGTTACGGGTAATCAGAAGCCAGAAAGTCTGACAACCAGTCTTTCCAAGCCGACCCCAATATAGTTGGGGAAAGGCTAGGCAGATGATGATGAATCGTTAATATTGTAAAGATTGTGTAATTCTTAAATTGTTCCAAATAAACGTATTTAAGTTTTTTTAAATGTTCTAATAGCAAGAAATATTATATTTTGAATAGAGCTTTGTACAAACAGAACTTAAGACAGAGTGCTTTCTAAAGAAGACAACGAAGTGACTTCTTCTTCACAAAGTATATTTAAGCAGTGAAAGATAAAGTCTTGTGTTCAACAGTTGGAGTAGACTGCAATAATGGCATTTAGAGAGGCGGCGAGCTGGTAAGGTAGGGAGTGAGTAAATGTCAGGCTCGCCGTAAAACTTATTGCAACTTGTTTACTCGCCGTCTTCGACGCCCTTTGTTCTGCTACAACTTTACAGACGCCCTCGGACGGTTGCTCCCTATAAGCACAATTTACATTCATTACTGTCCGAAGCTAAGAGAAAATAATGGCTACAATAATAGGCAGCTGGCACAAGACCTGAAGAATGTTAAACGTTAATTAGATCCATTACAATGCACTAGAACAGGTAAATCTTCCGCACTGAATCGTTAAACTGCTCCGACGTATTATCAGGCGCGCTGAAACGTTATTTGCTTTTACGGAGTGATATCGGTACTAAAGGAACATTTTGCCTGCGCAGTGGAATGATCATAAAAAGTCTCTTCATGCAACAATGTCGCCGGGGACAATATAAACCCCAGACAACAGAAGCTGCCATCAAAGTTTACTACAAATGCTTTACTCCAGCCGAGTATAATACGCTACGAAGAAAATTTAATCACAGACGAGTTCAAAGAAATCTAATAAAAATTAAGTAGCTTTCATGTTTCCACTAAATATATGTGAGTAAGTAAAATAATAAAATAGCTAGTGAGGGGTAAATTTATTACCAGCAATAAAGCTAAATCAATCGTATTGAGCACGAGGGATCCCGATCGGCCCCTATCGGCCACATCTCTTGGCGAAACTGTCCCTTACTGGCCTGATTCTTGTTTACACAATGGTCGTGCCCTACAAACCTCAGGATTTGTAACGCATGCTGCAATTGCATAATGACGTTCTGTGGAATGCGAAAACGTTAATTATATCGACTATGCAAACAAATATAACAATGCCATAACTATTATTATAAATTAAAGTGGTTTAAAACTAAAAACACAGAAAATACACGTTAACCAAAGCACATTTCGCGGCGGAGTGGTCCCCGGATATCGACTTAATGAAGAACACTCGGCGCCATCACGCGATGTGGCTCCGCTATTTAACAGAATGGTGGGCTATTTACGCAGATTAACCCAAGGGATCTAGTGGAAGACGCCATTTTTCATTAAAAACTCTATTAAGTAACTTAATTCGAAAATAGAACTCCTTTTTTTAAACCTGATGAGCTAACAAAGATTTTAAACGCTTTAAAAAGCTGATTCACTGTTTAATTAGTTACGTGTTTTACCTACATTGCTTTTGCTTATTAATGGTTATAACGAGTACCTGCTTCAAGTTTTTATGCCTAATGAATGCCGTTATAACCTCCCATAACAAGATCTAATTACTTAACAAACTTCAATGGACTATATAACTTAACAACTCTTAATTAGTCTTCCTCTCCAGTTCTGAATCTTAATTAATTCCCATCGATATCGTCCTATTCTGCAATGCTGAAGATCCGTATAATTATGTAAATGTCCAATTAATATCTGATAGGTAGTGCTGTATTTGGGCACATAGTTACTTTTGTTAGCGGTCCGGCTGAGTGGGTAGTTGATAGGCTCATCGCGTCGCTATCACGGATCGACTTAATCAAGTGCACTCGGAGGGCCGGTCCATTACCTTAACATATTGCCTCCATCGAGCGACGTTCTGCTTCACCTCGGAAGCTTAAGATGTGCACACACGTTTAAGTCAAGATAGTAGCCTGAATAGTGAGGGCATTTTATAAAATGTGAAAAGTTGGATGAACGCTAAAATTCATAAATTATTTTTATTTCTTTCTGATCAATAATATGTTTTTTTTAATCAGTGTGTTTTTTGTCTCAGTCTGTATATAAAAACATCCTAAAAGCAAATAATTTTACACATTTTTGTAATCTGTGGGCTAATTCACGTAACCAAAGAAGTGCTGTTGCAGTGCAGTTGCAGATAAGTTTCGATCAAAACATCGCTTTTCGTATTCTCTACTGCTGTCAGACACGGTCGCGTCAGGTTCGCGTCACGCGAGCGCAATAACGGTATTCTACTGTTGCGAGTCTTTAGTGCGTGCTTCGGAACGCAACATGATCGGTATTCTACTATTCGTTTGACGTCTCAAAATGATAGTTAAAAAGCACTAAAATCTGTACTGAGGTAAGTATTATTTTAATATTATTATTATATTTTCTCCCATGTGGCTACACCATAGTCTGGTAGAGTTAGGTTGTCGTACAGTTGACGTGCAGTTCACGCGCAGATTACGCGCTGTTCAAAGATTACAAGAATACCGTTTATCGCTCAAACTTGAACTTACTTGCAACAATTACTGCACTACGACTTCATCGGCGCGTGATAAAATTAATGTGACAGTCGTAGCACTACAATTTATATTAAATCTAATTTCCCAGCTAATCAGTGTAGTGTATAAACTATCCTTAACTAACTAGCTCCTTTCTACGTCCACTAAGAGGTAATTTGTTACCTATCTTATTTATCTACTCCACTAGATTAGTAATCAAGGGATCGCCCTTAAACACACTGCTAACTTTCCTAAGCTTTAGAAAAAATATACGACCTTTTTAGTTTCATAAAATTCGTCTCCTTTTTTTCCTAACTCTTTGATCGTTTGTAAAGATTCATAAAAAGCTAATTTTCATAAAAAAACTTTTGATCTGCCTTAATGTAGGCACTTTTTTATCAACTATAATGTCAAAGATTAACTTTTCAACATCAATAATTATCTGAAACAATATCAAAATTAATTAAAGCACCTTTTAGCTATTAGAATTGATAACGGGTATCTATTTTGACGTAATTATCCAGCGTAGCGTATTTCACGCTAATTATAGACAGTTCAGTAGCCTAACGATGTAATGAATATTTTGGATCTATTGAGTAACGCCTGATATAATTTTACTAATTTATTTCTAATGAATCTCTTACACGTACTCCCGTTCGTAGAAGAGATTATTTAAACGCGCGTACTTAAAACTGAATATAATCACATTTTTCGTACATGTCTCACTCCAAAAGTTCACCTAGTTAGGATGATGGGTGACCTAGGTACAATCACGAGTGAAAAAAATCATCGAGCCTTAAGTAAGCGTAGCGTCTTGTTACAACAAATATCAGATCAAAATTGTAAGATAAGAAGAACATCAGTTGAATTTTAATGTTACTCCACAGGAAAATACACATACTCATATTTTATATCCTTCATGACCTGTTTATGTATATTAACATGCATGAAAACAGACTTGAAAGTTCTCCTCATATACATAGGTACCTACCTATTTAGATGCAATGTGGTAAACATGTTGATATTGACTTTCATAATGAAATGCATCTTCATATCTTGTTTATACATGCAGTGCCTTCGTGTGTGCATTGATGAACAAAATATATTAGGTTCAATGTATTTGCTAGAGTTTTTATTTCAACATGTTTGTTTAACTTTTAACGTTTAATTGAAACAGCTACGCACGCGGTATTCTGACTTTATTTACCAACCATCGAAATGCACTGAATACATATTATTTATTTATAAAATCTGTTTACTTGACCAAATGCAAATGTCAGTTGTTTTTGGTTGATATTTTTGTTTGAAACGGTGAATCCGCGGCCAGTTTGATATACCTAGCTGACTATCAATAACAATACATGTTGATTCAACTTCATTCGCAAAATGAAGTTAGGAGAATATTAGTTTCCTGAATCAACAATTTGAAATAAAAGATAAATCTTTGAAATATCGACGCCCAGTCAGTCGTGCGGGTCGTGCCGAGCTCCGCGAAATATTCGTTAATCCTTTCACCAACGACGAGTACAGAACACGAAAAGGAATACGAAAAAGGATAATATTTTTTTAGGGTTTATCATGGTCTGGGGACTCGCATGCCGAGGGGCGAGAGATAGCGTTCGCAAATTAATTCCCGTACCTTTGATCTCAGCGGCATTGTCGGTTTGTTGTACAAATAAGCAGCAGACCTGCCAGCTACGGCGTACAGCCTTCATAACTCCCCCGAGACTGCACGACCATGTACTGAGCTCGCTAAAAGCAGTTTAAGCTGTTACAAGTCGAGTAATAAAGCTAGACCCGTCTACTTTATAAATAGACGCGGCTTTTCATAAGAATTTATGACCCACCTTCACACTTGAGATCATAGTAAATTCATTTTATGTAAGACCCTTTCCTATTATATGATGAGTATTACTCAGCAGTCTTGAAACAGCCTGCTCATGACTTTATATTGTCATTTTGTTGGGATGGCCATCCAATAAACAGAACATAGCAAGTCCCGGTCACGTATAGAACCTTCATTAATTTTTATGTTATTGTTCCAAAATCGTTTGTGTTCAAGACTAAAATCTTTATAATTATATAGCTATCTCTGTTTGTGGAAAATAAGCAGAAATATTAATTGGACAAAACGAAACCGATCTTTATTATTCTTAACGATTCGAACATGAGAACAAATTAAATAAACTGCTACGAAATTCGTAGCAACTTGCTACGAGAATCCTCGGTTGATTGTAATAGTACTAAAAATAAAACTGTTATGCCACAATTAGAAATACGTACGAGTATGTCAACAACATGTGGAATCCTTGCTACAAGTACAAAAGGAATGAACACTTGAAGGAAATTGTCGTATTACCTTGCGTTTTTGCGAGTGCTACGGGCTACGAGAGTAGCATCGGGCGCGGGCGGTGTTCTGTTCCACAGAGGCGCACGTTGTTATTTCACCGTGCTATGCTCTGTAGCCCTCACGTAATGACGAACGCAATATCAAGCGTTTACTCTATCAAACACATAGTTCCTTTCAACGACCTAAGTAAATAAAACATTCCTCTTTGGTTCTTATTGTCAGTTGAAACGACACAGAAATGGCGATAATTGATTAAGGTACAATAGCGTTGTGAAGCTGACGCACTGATATCTATTTTATGACCATTGGATGCTGCTAAATCAGCCCATAAAAATATGACGACGTAACCGTCTTATGACACAACTTTATTATACCCTGTTTGTGTAAGAGTTAATATATCAGATAACCCGAATGAGCTTACCTACCCAGGTAATAATTCCCATTGTGACGTTTCCATTCCACAACTGCTGACGTTACCAAAAAAAAAAAGTAGTGTTATTATATAAAGTTCTGTATTATGGAGCATGTGGGAGGTTGTATTAAGGAAAATAGTGTTATCACCGACCAAGTGCCTGGAGAACGCAAATAAAAAATAACAAAGTATCTGTTACAGTGGGATAAGCCAGCAAACGGGCAGCATTCAATTCGCCGCCACTATCTCTACGAGCCTCTAAAAGATCGCCCTAAACCCACATTTTTGTGTCAAGTCGGGCACGATGTCTATCTGCCGACACTCTTCAATTTATACACTCGCCGCTTTTAAACTTGCACTTCACTACGTATAAATAGAATTGTACCCTCACAACAGTCAGCCTGCCTGTTTCTTTGTTTACCAAAGAAAGTTTAAAATTGGTTTCCCGTTAGCTGATAAATAAAATGCTGGACGTCTAATAAATTCTAATTAAAACTTGGGTAGGTAAGTTATGAAGTTATCTACATGAAACTTGTTTGAATTGCAAAATTCTTAGCTTATAAGCTGAGAACGTGACGTTCATATCAGCAGAGTTGAAATTTGGATACAAAATTGAGTGAGAAACTATAAGCTGGCGTACTGCGGGCGGCCAATTTTCTTTTCGGGTCGTTTTGGATTTAAATAAAATATGATATTGTTAGAACTTGTAGAAGAGCGCTGAAGCAAGTTTTTCTAAATCCCGGCGATAGTCGGCACAATCATAACCGGAGCTATCCTATTTGGGAAATACGTAATAGAGAGAAGTTCGCCGCCAGGCAGGCGCTCACAAACGAGAATGCGTGCTCAATGTGCTCATTCCAGCCTATTTGCTAGAATAGCGGTGATATCCTGCCGATGAATCGCGACTGGACGATCGGAGCGTGATCCCGCATTTCATTTAGAGCTTGTTTACAAAAATGACCTATGTACTAGACTAGACAACAATCGCCCATTACTAAACTATGGGTATTCTATCTGCCGCCAGGGACAAAGAGCTCCTGTCCTTTGAAAATCTTTTAATAGCGCATCCTATTGCCGGGTACCGACAGAATAATAAACTTTGTAGATGCGAAAATACGGATAATAGGGGAGAGTCTGTACACAATAATAGATCTAGAGGTACAAAGCCTTTGTCATTTCGTTCTTAATCTGATAATAATTGAACTCAATTTCGTTGTTATTATAACAGGAATGAACCCTCGAGCAAGGTTGTGTATGTCTCGCGTCTCGGAACACCCCACACATTGCCATGGTGATTGTAATAATAACTTTGTTACGGAAACTTCCTTTCAAAACATATTTGTAATGCTACCTAAGTGTGGAAGTTTTGAAATATTTGTATATTATTATTTGCTCGTGTACATTAAATTAGGTCGCACCTGTACTGGGAAACTTCTACTGTTTGTGACGATTTAGTTCATTGTCCATAATTGGTTAGTGTTTATACATAACATTATTTTATACAATTATTTATAAATACAATTTCTATTATGAAATGTTAAAGCTTTTGCTTTATTGCTTTGCTTTAACATTTCATAATGGAAATTGTGACCTTTTAATAATTTTGTACACAAATAAATAAACAATTCTAAAAGTACTGTTTGCATAAACATAATTAATAAAAAGTAAAAACAGCGAAAACCTTACATACAGTAATAATCATATAAAGTACATGTCACTCAATGTTATCTTTCAGTGTAAAAATAATGAGATGGCAAAGTATGAAATGAGAGGAGGTCGGTTGGCGTTCTGTATCGCGGCGCAGAAATAGTCGCTTCTCTCCCGGAACCGGATGCACGCCATCTCCGACTCCGATCGAAAACCGTACCGTGCCGTACTTGTTGTATCGTTATTATGATAACGTGGGCGTTAAACACAAACCTTTTGCTAACCTTTTTGTACCCCATGAGCTTTACGTACGCTATATAAATAAATGCTCCCATAAAATATGGGTACTCATGAAAAACACTTTTATTAGTCCACACTTCAGTTTTGGAGTACTGCAGTTTTTTGTTTCCTATTTCAGTGATTTGCTGATTGATTGATTGATTGGTTAGTGCTTTCACTTGTGCTATAATATAAAGTGTGTATATTCACGGTCCATCGCAATCGGGCTTGTTCGTCATGCGTTCAATTTGCCAGCTTCCTTTGATGCATATTTCAACAAGTTTCATGGCGGGCACGTCACAGACAGAAACTGAAATTTTACCTTAATTAAAATTGTTCGTAGCAGTACATCAAATGAACATTATTCATAATTATTGATTGTGAACTGAATCAGTTTTGTCAATATGGGAGTAGTGGCGTGTTACCAACTCGGACACCATCCAGGAACATTAAACAATGTACAATCAATCTCTATCCGATTACCATAAATCTCGTTCCAGCTATTGAAATCGTAAACAATAGATACGTGAGTAGGTACATCACGTATAGAACACAGGTCCTATTAATGTCTATTATACGTCTCAGGTGGAGTTTTCAGTTAAATTCTAGATATTTATCAACAAGAAAGTAAACAATGTAGGTAGTATAAATAGATATTTATTGGTATGTATAATAATGTTCACAAGTATACTTTAGTCCATTAGCTAAGCTCGTGACGCGGGTACTCGGTAAGCGGATCAGAGAATAGGTTTATGCGTAGGATAAGACGCCAGAATGGTCTTGCAAAGTTAATGGAGGCTTAAATAAATCAATACAACAAAAATATCGTTACCAAGCTATCGCCGTGCGCATTTTAAAGCGAAATTAGGAGCTTTATTTCAACCATGGCGTAGTTTTGAAATGTGCTTACCTAGTGTCTAGACTCCGGTAATGAGCCGTATTACAGTTTTGGTAACACTCACACTGCTTAGTTATGAATTGCACATGAATTCGGGAATCACAGAGATTTTTCGGATGATTTCCCTTGGGCCGTCAGAGACCACTTTAGGTTCTCTACATTACAGCTCTATACAAACCTACATAATTATATGTATGTCTTTTCGTTTTCTATTGAAATATAATAGTATTTCCAGACAAAACCAGCCACTGAAGGTATTTACTTCAATGACGTCATTTCAATTTGTTTTTCGGCAGCTGAACCTAAGAGGTTTAAATTCTGATCACGTCGCCCGTCTTTTGCCTAATGCGACCCACTCAAATTCAACTTACGGTAAAGTTATTTGTGGGTAAACTAGATTCATAATTACCTACTAAAACGATCACAGACGTAATAAATGGAAGTTATTTAAAATAGAATTACAGCGAGAGCCAGACAAAGTGTGTAGTGTAAGCGCAGTATGCAAACTTCAAAGAAACTGAAGTTAATGAAGACGGCGAGCAATAAAGTTTGTAAGTCGTCAGGTGTCGGGGGACGGGCAGCGCTTTCAGCGCTGTCGCCGTGTAGTCTGTAGTGTACGACATCACGGGTAGTACGTGAAGTGCAATCGTTCAGTTAATTATTTTCCTAACAATTACTGTTGCTAGTAAAGAGACGGTGCGTAAATATGACAAGATGTCTACCAAAAAGTAACAATAGCTGTCATTTTAAAAGCCGTATCAGTATTAAATTTGATCAAAGATTTAAATCGTTGATGTGCCCTCGCCGTACATATATTACTCGAAAAGCGGAAATACAACAGAAAGCTTATTAAAAAAATTAAAATAAACAGAACATGATCGACATGATAATTTAACGCGGTAGGGCACATCGAACGACTGAAATCCAAGATTTATCTGAATATTCCCAGCCGGTATTCATGGTTTCTGTTAACACTTGTGTCAAGTCAGGCAGTTCTAAGGTTTATAACGTTTCATCCTACTGAATAATTACTGTTAGCTTAAAAGCTTAGATTGATGTTTTAATAATATCAGACTAGATATTCTCAAGAATGTTTCATCAGCTAACGCTTTAACCAGGTAGCTATTTAGTTGTATCTGTACGTCTTATGTATGGCGTTCCTCTTAGTTAATTATTAGTTAGCCGGAAGTACAGTCTGAACTTCTGTGTTGTACTGTTGTGGTGTGCGTGTGGCTGTGTGTGTGCGGGCGGGAGGATCAGGTGACAATCGGTGTTTGAGGCATTGCCGTTTGTTTCCGCCGCCCCCTGACAATTTATAAGCCCTTCGTTTGGGCACAAAGGATTGCCTTATCTGTTTCCAAATTCATGAATTGTTTTGCGAGACGTCAGGACACATGAAAGGTTATTTTGTTTACCGGCGCTGTTTCAGGTGCTTGTTTATTATGTATTCAATAGGATTTAAATTGTTATTTAATTTGCATACATTTATTGTGTTAGCTAACAACCATTCTTAATGAGTAAGTAAGGGCCCTTTTCCTGTCGTGCGTATTTACGCCCGCGCGCGGATGTGGTCCGCATACGGGCTACCCGCATCCTATCATTTCATACATGTTTTTCCTATCATGCGGCAGCACGCGTACGGAACGCTGATTGGTTCGGACGCGCAGCCCGCGTGCGTGCTAACCGGATGCGGGCGGCGTTCTTCAGCCTTCAGTGTTGTTTTTACTGTGACGCGGGTCACACGCATGGTCATAGTACGCACGAGATTAGTCACTGGCGACACGCACGACACTACAGCGGTAAACGAAATCTTTGCCCTGCTTGTGGCCAGGAGCGTGCTATGCTGCTATGCATGCGGGTGGCATGGGGACCAGATCCGCGCGCGGGCGTAAACACTCATGACAGGAAAAGAGTCTTAATCTTACTAATTATTAATTATTTAATCCATACTAATATTATAAATGCGAAAGTAACTCTGTCAGTTACGTTTTCACGATAAAACTTATGCGTGTTTACGCCCGCTCGCGGATCTGCTCCGCATTCGGGTGAACCTAAACCGATTTTAATGAAATTTGGCATGAAGATAGCTTGAACCCTGGGAAAGCATATAGGCTACTTTTATAACGCGATAACCGATATTCACGCTGACAAAGTCGCGGGCAAGAGCTAGGTATAAATATGTTAGAGGTTTCCTAATGAGTTCCTTATGAAGTTTAATTAACGTGCGCACAAGTACGGGATCATACAAAAGTATAGGGTAAAACCTGTTTTCAAGCAACAAAGCACTTCACTTATTGGAAAATCCGAGCTAAAGCTAAGAAAATTCAATAATATGAGGGCAGCGAGGTCGCAGTTAGCTGCGGACTGAGTCTAACAACGCGTCGTTTATTGAAAGTTATTTGAAAGCCGTCTGCGGTGACCGCCTGCCTATAAGAGGTTTCATGTTATTTACGAGTTGCTGGCCCGAGCGTTTCACATAGTATTACGTGTTATTGGTGTTGTAGACATTTCGCGACTAGCAATAAAACTGCTCATGCTTTTTTATTACGATAGAATGTTTGATAGATTTTATTATGTCATTTATTTATTTATTTTATTATTTATGTACACACAGTAGACAACACAGGAAAAGAACATTATAAAATATGAGTACATAGGTACTGCTTATTTCTTAAGAAATTTCTGCCAGCAGACCTGCAAAAGGAGAAATGAAAAAAGAAACATAGACTATAGTGTGTGAGAAAAGGAAGAGAATAAAGTATGTATGTGCCTTATTTAACTAACCTATAATATTATATATAAATACACATATAAGTAAATATTAATATATACTTATATAAATACATAATGCTAAGATATATAAACCAATAAAAATATATATGTATATAATAAATCACAATAGAGAGGAAAGGTAATGCTCTTTCACTCTGGTTTTGAACAAAGAAATTGTCTTTAGATCACGAATGCTAGGCGGAAGTGCGTTCCACAACCTTACAGCATGGACGGAAAAGGAATATGAGTAATAGCTGGATTTATGAGGATGGGATTTAAGTAGGGATCTAAGGTGCGATCTACACGGTGCGTCAGTAGGGCGGGCATAAGAAAAACGCTCGCGCAGGTAAGAAGGATAGGACGGGTTGTGAAGGATATTGAAGAGGAGACATAAGATCCTAGTGTTCCTGCGAAGGCGGATAGGGAGCCACTTGAGTTCTTTGCGAAGGTGGGAAACGTGGTCATATTTACGAAGACCAAAAATAAAGCGAATACATAAATTTTGCAAGCGCTCAAGCTTATTTAATAACTCCTCAGTAGCATCCAGGTAGCAGGCATCGGCATAATCTATTATCGGCTGAATAAGCGTTTGAGCCAACGAAATTTTAGTCTTCAAAGGCAGGACACTCTGAAGGCATTTCAGCGAATGAAGAGAGAAGTGTACCTTACGGCTTACCTCATTGACTTGAGCTCGCCACGACAGACAGGAATCAATAGTTACACCCAGGTCTTTGGCGGTATCTGTATAATCAATGCGAACACCATCAAGGTACAACGGCATCAAAGATGCAACAACGGCCGCACTACGAACAAATCGGCTGCCTATGACCATGGCCTGAGATTTAGTTGGGTTGATTTGCAATCCAAAAGACTTAGCCCAAGCGCTGATACAAGCCAGGTCATGATTCATAGCAGCAATGGCAGAATCGGCATCAGCTACATTAAAGTGCCGGTATTTAGAAATATTAGGCATTACTTTTCTCAGGCAATTAAATATAGACTCAATATACAATTATATATTTGTGGTTATGTGGTTATACATTTTGTTTAAATAAATATTATATAATAGTCCTGACAGTTACTGTCAAATGCAAACCTTGATTTTTTTAAATGCGTTGATTGAAAAAAGCGCTCACAGGACGCGTGCACTGTCCCGCTGTAACTTGGCTGCATCCCGCAAATTGTGGTCCGTGACACACACGGTAAAGTATCTACCTACACACTAGCACACGTGTGTACTACGTGACACACGGCACTCTCGTAAATACGACTATGACGTCATGACAACCCGCCATATTTCCAAGCACTTCAAACATTTCCACAGAGATTTACTCATAAACCCCAGAATACTCATAGAGCTGTCCATAACCTAATTGAGTTTCGCTGTACTTTGAGCCCAATGTTTACAGCAAACGTGTACCGTCGAACTTTACTAATACAATTTCATATTAAAGCCATGTATACAAGGTTGCAAATAGGACATGGTCGCCCGATCTGTTTGCTACATGGCGATAGTTGTGTAAAGCCCCTAATAAATCCCAGTACAATGGTATACCCCGCGTAGCCCGCCGCACCTGCAGGCGCCCGTCGCCCAAATGGGAGATGCAACACAACATAGATGCTAGGTACATTCATTGTGAACCGACTTTGTTAACTATATTGCATTTGTCTATTGTATACTATGAATGCTAAATATGTATAACACACAGTTATCGAAAAAAGGATTATCCAAAACTGTCGGCCTAGGAATTCTAGCTCGGTTTACTTACGCTTTGATCTTGCTCCCTTTATGATTCTAGTCTCACCACATATCTTATTTATGTTCCCGGGCTTAGATATTTATTTGATAATATTCCAGACTTGTTCTCATCTTAGATAAGCCCCCCCGCAGGCTTCTTTGTTAGTATAAATGCTTTGAAATTATTTTTGATACCTAGCGAATGTTCTGGAGATAATTTACGAAAACAACTAGGTACCTACCACAAAATATCACGGCGTAAGTGTATATTTTATTATATAAAATATAATATTATAAGGAGGTAAAATTTGTTTGTAAGTTTGTATGTAGGGGGTAACCTCCGAAAGTTCTCATCCGATTTCAAAAATTCTTTCACCATTAGGAAACTACGTTATCGCTGAATGCTATAGGCTATATTGCATTATCAAAAGGGATGCTTGAGATAATTCACGCGGACGAAGTCGCGGGCAAAGTGCTAGTATAAAATACAGTGAATGAAAAAATTAAATATATATGCATTTAATTTTATTTAGCTCTGTTTTATTTATTTCACGAAAAGCCGGCTGCTCAGTCGCGTACAACCCCCATAAACAAGTTTCCGTTAACATAAACAATATCCACATTTTAACTCGCCAACAAAACCGACAGTGCTGACTATTTACAAAGCGTTTCACCCTGCATCTGTGCAAACCTGCGCGGATTTTCATGCTGAACTTTTGCAACGGGAAGCATTGTAAAAGCCGACGGGTTGTGACCATTAGCGCACTCACTAATTACCTACGGATGTTCGGATGTACCAGCCAAATCCGTCGGCCGACATAGCTCCACTAACAGTAACTATATTGTTATTGCAATCAGAGACCACCTACTTACTATTGTTGTACCATAAGTCACAAGATATTAATAAAAGTGTGTAGTACCACCATCCCAAACATTTGCTCAACGCATGAAGTGAAGCAATTAACAGCAGATTTTTTGTATATTTTTGAAGTTAGATCCGTATAGTAACTTATCCTGCTTCCTAAAACACAAAACAAAATTCACAAGTGGAGTGATGTTTCCTTAGTTTTCCAATTATAAAGTGAAGCAATTTAAAATGGGATCTTATATCGCAATTTACAGTATTGTCCCGAATCTAGATCGTTCGAGTTTAAAATTGTTTGATTATTACTTCTCTGTAGATATTACTGTTACACGCGGATAGACGGTACGGATTATCATTATAACAATTTAAGAAAATAATGAATGTTTAAATAGTTAATGTTTAGTAGTAGAACTGAACACGTACAATATTCATTTTAAGCGTTCCTTTCGAAATTCCTGTGGCGAAAATGTCCTACAGTAAACATAACATTTCGATATTTGGCTAAAACTGTAGCCGACATTAGCTTAAACAGTAATTCTCAGATTTGAGCAAACCAAAAATCAAACCTACCAAATGTTACGATAGATACCTACACTGCACTAAGGAATGTCATGCCTGAGATAAGACTCAGCTAATCGGATTATATATTCACTTTAATTCTTTGATACGTCTGCACAAAGCGGCACCAAGCATTATAGGACGCCATTTCTCGTCGCGGTTGGCGCAGAAATTACCTAAGCTTAGACAAACGCGCTTGGTAGACGACGTGGCGCTAACTCGGCGCTGGAGTTGCGCCGCGTTGATTGTCAACTCTGAATCCGCTGGAGGCAGATGCGACGCTAACTACTTATTATACTAACAATTGTGACGTGGTCCTTGTCGTTATGTGAATTCTACATATGAAGGAAATGCAGATAAAGCTACTACGTAGAAAAAATAGTGTTATAGATAATATAATGTCGGTATATTTGTTTGGTTCACAATATTGACTATTTTAAACTCAGTTTTTTTACCTCTATTGTAATTTAGAACCGCGGTGGCACCGCGGTTCAACCTAGAAATTCAATTTCCAGCCACGATAATACCTAAACGAACCGCGTCCTAAAACCTACACATCTGTCAATTCACACAAACCTTCTGACTTTGCAGCATGTGACTGAAGGTTTTCGATTTGGGGCCACACACTCATGCCCCTTGAGGATCGATTTCCTTTCATTGTCAGCAATAAATTCCCCTACTTTCTTATTTACCACATGTGGTACGTTCCAAAGTTAGACCCGAAATTCTTGAATAGGTTCGTTTCTCACGTACAAAGACGCGATAGGTTTTCTTCGTATGCAATAATTAATAGTTATTCAAATTCAAAATGAAAAATCACTAAGTAACCCAGTAGAAATTCAAATAGGCTATTTAAAAGCGAAAGAAAATAGCTTTAAGATGGTAATGGGATAGATCATGCCCAGACTGTTACAGTGAATACTTTGTTACTAAGATAAAAAAAAGGAAATTGCTGTTTTAAATATTAGGGAATAAATAAGAAGGGCGTTAAAATAATTTTGTTAATATCAAGAGTTGCTTTTAAATTCAAAACACACAAATATAATATTTAATAATTTATTAAATAACTTTCGTTATTTTTATTCCCCAAATTTGTATTTAATAATTTAACTTTTAACTCAACGACTGTCGGGCGAAAGTGTTGAAGGTCTAACCTCCGCTGCTTATGTCGGACTGTGTAACATAAGACATTCGAAAGGTTAATAGTTTTATAATTAGTTACTATAATAGTTATGTATAAATGTAATTATGGACTTACTTGAATAAGATTTATCAAAGTAAAAAAGAAACACAGACCTAAGTAAATAATGGCAAGTTGGTTAAATCAATTCCATATAAACTAATCTACAGGTGAATAATTTGCCCATTGGCACAAATGATTCAGGTTACTTAAGCAGGTATTCCAGTCACCCGAGTAGTAAAACAAGACAGAAACGGTTGTCAAAGCAAAGTGTTACATGGAGGAACAATTTTCACTAGCATTCGGCACTAAGCCCGAACCCCTGCGGCGTCCAATCAACCGCAAAGGAAATTAAACTGATGAATTTATTAACGGCTAGCTTCGAATAATAATCTTTTGTAACTACTCTCAATATCGCCTTAAATGTACTGGAGCCGATCTATTGAATAATAAACAGGATTACAATGAATAAGTGCTAATGACTTCTGTGGTAGCTGAAATTGAGGAACGACATTTTTAACCAACTATAAAGCAGTGAGACCCAATTATTTTCAAGATTTCATTTTTCTTCAGCTTTAATCGAAATAAAAATGTTGTACTGCATAACGTAACGTAATTAAAATCCATTTTCGGTCTAGATTTACGTTGACAAAGTTAGTGGAATAACGTTCTGATGGAATCGTTGAATTAATGACGATACCAGAAACTGATCATAATAATGCGGCTGAAATAGGTCTCACTTAATACTGAACTTTGCAATGTTGCTTCCAACAAAGCGGGATCCCGCAATAGTTCGAAAGTAGGCTATTATGAAGTATAATTAAATAAATAAACTAAAGGTATACCTACATAAATTTAACCAAAGTCATTTAACTTTACGGAACACGTTTACATTGCCCAATATGTAGGTTCTGTTACTATTTACTCATTAGCCCGCAATAAAAGTTACTAACGCCCACCTTTAACCGTTCGAGCTATTTATCACGCGGTTGTTACAAAACTTTTGTAGAAAGAGTTTTCGGAGTGGACCCCTGTGTCGTCCCTCCTCAAGATTGATGGTTTCCCTTAGTCAACTGGTTGTTCATGGTGCCCATTCTTCCCGCACTCACCCTTTGTTTGTACCATTGTTGTGAGTTTTACAATTATCATTAAGATCCTTGTCTGCGTGGAGGCGTGCTGCTCACTTAATGAAATTGACTCCGACTGTGTCTATTCAAACGTCAGTGGAACACCGTAAAACAGTACTGGAAACATTTATTTATTTATTATTCACAAAATCCACAGCTCTTTGACAATTCATCTTACAATTGATCTTACAGCCAATTACGGATTTACAATTTAATAGCTATATAAAATACACTCAGTAGAAGCAGACTTATATGTAATGTGTGAGGAGTTGCTAGTGGGTGTGTGAGTAGGGGGAAGTCCCCTAAGCCCGGACGGGTCCTAAAGCCGGACAGAATTTGAATCACTGCGAAGAAGCGCGCCAATTTGTTGCTTGTGCCGCGGTTAGGAAGCTTCTCCCAAGTGAAGTGCTGGAGGGGAGTGCCAATAGCAAGTGCTGACTCGTTCGTCGTGGGGCGTGGTGCAAATTATGAGGTTAGTAAAAATTTTGTTCGAACTAATTTTTTGGGGTATATTAACAGTATTTAAAGTATGGGATAATATTCATTGTCATTAATTGTTACTGCTATTGTACTAATCTGATATAATTCATGCGTTTTTTTTTTATTCATATCACACAATATGAATGAGAATTTTTCTTGTATGTATCTAAGGGTCCCTAAGTTCGGACACTCTCAAAGTCCCCTAACACCGGACAGATTTACAGTAACTTCGTTTTTGTTGAAATTATTATTTTTATTTTTGTTTTTCAGATTCATAATGGGTAAACCCAAACCGAGATGTGAGAATACCCCCAAACATGAAATATTGAAAAAAGTCATCGATAAAGTGATGTCAACGAAAAACGTTTGTAGAAAACATTCCTGATTATAACCAAAGTCTATTAAAATTATGATTAGTTTTCTTTATTAATAACTAGTGATTTGTTCTATTATAATAAGTATTGTTACAAAAATTATTTGTTAAAATAATGTTTAAGTTTAAAAATGAACGAAAAGTTGGCTGTCCGTCATTAGGGGGCCTTTTTGAAAACGTCCATTTTTCTATATTAATTATTCCTTATTATTTAGTACATTTATAGTGACATTTGAGATTGCTAATAAATCTGTGTTGATTAGTTATATAGTTGAGGGCTTATTAGAGAGAAATAAACAAATTAATCTATAACACGATTTTTTTTATTTTTGTTATTCCTTAAGTGTCCGGTTCTCGGGGACCTCCCCCTATGTTATAGTGGTGTGTGGAGATTGTGTGTATAGTATATATTATCTAAGTACTATTCAATTGAAACTATTTTATTTAAAGATTCAATAGTTAGTTCGTCATAACTATACAGACGTTAATAGTTTCTTGAATATGGCTTTCTAGAGTTAAATGTAAGAAGATGAGACAATTTCTTGTTCAAATTACTTAGTATCCTACCGATGACTGAATTTTGAGCGTAGTTTGTGTTTGAGTTTGCGAAATGTGTTTAAAGTTTCCTTATGATGCATCTATCGCTTTCAACTACCATGTTCGATTTCATAGATATTTACCGACAATATGAATAATTCAAACGGATAGTGTGGCGTGAAAGAGACTCTTTCAAAGGAAATGCACCTACAGAGTTTAAAATTGACGGTGCTGTCTGCTCGCCTTCGCTTTAACGTCTCGCACGTTAGCCTCGTGATATGAACGAGTCGGCACACCCAACACCACGTAGCGGGAATGATATCGCGACGTGCACCTCAAGATTTTATTGATACTTCATTGGTAGAATCAGTGTAGGTAGGCTGTATAAGTTATCAATAATTAATTTAAAATCTGAGGTTTTTAATTTTTAAAACTGAATACTTCTTTTTTTTTAAAGACTATGTTTCGAAGATACCAAGGTGTGTTGGTACTGCAGACGTATTGCGAATATCTCCAAATCAGTCAACTCCCCTTTCGCAGCGCGTCTGTGGGGTTCATTCAGGCCACGTACCGTAGCTTTCATTCAAATGGACGTGTCGAGTTTTCGTGGCAATTCGAATACTTTCTCACAAAGTGGAGACCTATAAAACCTTCAGGAGCGATAAGTAAGCAAATACATGAGGCCCATGAATTGTTATTTTAGTGAATGACTTTAATAATCAACTGACTGGTATCTACGCAATTTATTTTGTGTTAGGTCTTTCAAGTTGAAAAGTTAGTTAATTGTAATTATACTATAACTTTTCAATCTACTTGTGTTCATACATAGGTACCTAAAATACTATATACCTACAATAAATTCAAAGTCGTTTCTTTTAATTGGTTAAGTAAAAAAGAAACAATTATTCCGATAAGAACCGTGATAGCTAATCTACTTCTGGTGCCGACTGTATTTGCATACATTAAACCGAGATTAATAAGGGTCGTTAAGCTTGAACCCTGAAAAGCCAGATGTGGGGGCTTAGGAATTCAATATACATATTTATTGGCTTGTTACCGAAATTATTTTCAGGCTACATAGTTACTTAGTTCGTTTCAATACTCATATGTTTATTAAGTAGGTACAAAATATCTACGCCGACGTTTCATAAAGACTGAATTCAATTAAAATAAAGGACACACTATAAAGGAACGCTACAATTTGCTAATCGGTAGATATTCAGCAACCGATCAGCAAATTGTAGTGTAAACAAGTATCACAGGAAGTGATTAAAGAATTGGCAATCACAAATATCAACTGCAAATTAATTGCGAAAGAAGGTGTGAATCAAAATAAAATCATAAAACGACAGAATAGAACTAGGTGGTTTAAGCTTGGCAAAACACGTCACAATTAAAACAAAGCACTCAGTCGTGCCTACACATTACCAACTCATCTGCGGGTACCACAACGACCCATTAACCGAACTATTATACCCAACTTATCCGACTATAAAAAGCAGTTCGGGTTTACGAAGTACATGTTAGTAGTGCGATGCTTTGTTATTAGCATTTCATTAATTAGTAGAGCAACAATAAAGTGGAATTGCACCTATGCTTCAGTAAATTAAAACTTCATTACTGTTTATATTACAAATGTTTCCTAATTGTTTCGTCGCCCTTCTCTCGCCTTTCAGGAGTACTAAGCTGTATCACTTTTATTTATGCTTCAGATAACCCCTCTTTTTATTTCATTTTTGAAGAGGATTAATTGATAGTAAAAAAATAAATAATATGAATGAAACAATATAATGTCAGTAATCCAACTAAAATAAAAGAACAATAATAAACAAAACACGCTCATGCTCATAATTCACCTGAAAGTTAATTTACAATAGTGTCTCCAAAATGGCGACATTTAGCAAAGCCTGGCTTGATTAATTTAACTGCTGCCACCACCATAATGTGCCAAACTATCACAGTAATACTCGTATATTAAGGGAAACCAAATATTAGCTTCACCTCCCCCTCCCCGAGGAACGACCATTAAAACATTTTTTTAATCACGCTTACCAAACATAATTGCCTATTAGACAGGTTGCTGTAATTGATAACATTCATGTTTTTCGTTTTGGTGAAAATGAAATTAATGACCACTTTACAACATAAACCCACAAAGTACGTAAGGCTACGGCGCGCCCGAAAACGTACATGTTTTGTTACCTGTTATTGTTTAGAGATGATTAAGAGCAGCCACAGTGATGTCCGCAATCCTGAAACACTCTGAAGAACATAATGAACTTGTACAATGTATAAGTACCACCCTGAAATGTCAGGGCTGATAAATAAATTGCATTTCGTCGAGTGAAAGATGATGATAATATTTTAAGGATGTCCGCGAAGCAAACCGCTACTTATTATAACAATATTACGATGCCACCCGCGGCGAGCCTTCGGTTTTATTACATAACGCGCGCATGATGCTACATTACAGAACCATTATGATATATGGCCGCTAAGCGTAGGGCAGAGCTCCATCAAAATTACCCCATTGCATGTAATACAAAAATAAAGAATTTTATATTTGCGTCAAGCCTGAATCGCCACGACCAAGTAAATAAACACACTGTTAATTTAATTATTGTAATTTTCCATGTTAAGCGATGCCTGAGGGTGTTTGTGAGCTGAGACTGGCGTTTCTATATAAGATTTAAGATCGCTTTTTTCCTCTATTTCCCCTCAGCTAGCTATCTTATTAATTATTTTTTACACAGTTACCCACTGAGTGGGGAGGAGATGGAGCAATGAACTGATTCTCTGCACAGCGTTTTAGTGAACAGGTACTTACGTGCAAAAGTATAAAGATGCAGTACAGTGTTACTAAATCTTTTTACGAGTATAGTTATTAAATATTCTGCAGTAAAAAAATGTTTACGTATAAAATTATACGCTGTGCGTTTTTCATTAAAAATTCGATCTGACCGATTTCTAAAAAAGAATCAGTAATTAAAGAAAGTTACCTTAGTAATCAATAAAACATAGTCAGCTCCGCCCACGACATGAGAGCCTAGTGCTCCACAGCATTTACATAAACAAATGGAGTCAAAAAGCGGCTGACAGCCAGGAGCCAAGGTTTTATACAATTCCTTTTCGGAGCCTACAATAAATTACTAACCCCCTTCCTTTGTTCTGTATGTACACGTATCGGCAATGTTTGGCACCAACATGTATAATTTACGAGTGTCACACACGTATAGAAGGGAGCCTGGCTGCTGGCTGACATTCATCACGCCACGCTCGTCACCCGAACGTGCCGTAAATCGTTGCAATGACGTCACGTATTTGTTTAAATTCAATCGATCCAAACAGACGTGTACACAATTTAAATTTTCCGAATTTTACAGCTGTTGCTCAATGTTCCATGAAAGCTAAGCTGTGTTGTAAAACGGATTTATACGCTTTTTCATTTTAGATACCCTTTACATTTATGGACATGGCAAATAATACGTAACGAAAAATGAAAGCAATATGTTGCATTCTAGAGGTAAATATGACACTAAACAACATTATACTCGATTATTGCCATCAAAACCCATTTGCTAAATAACGTATGGTAATATCCAAAAATTGGAAATGTGTTATTGCTCGTCTTATAACCCTAAAATGCAAATTGAATCTATTTTCGCATGGGGGAATGTTTGCGTGAGGAAGTCTGAAATGAGCTTAGCGGAAAGTACGAAATTGGCTTGGATATGTCGATATTATTTAATGTAGCGTACCCCCGAGCTTGTTTGTCGAGTGGAAAATATTTATTACAGTTTACCTCAACTAAAGTATTTTCATCTGTTTTTCTTACTTAGTAGGCACGTCCCAGATTTACTTTGACACTTATTTGTATATTCAAGAGTCGAAGGCCAAGAAAGTTTTTCTTGGGAGTTGTGTGGTGTGTCACATTTAATTGGCCCCACAAAGTCTAGATAGATAAAAGGTAAAATTACAAGAGTGACCACGGAGTGCTAAGAATTAATATTGTGAATCATTTTACAACATGTAAGAAAATTTTCACAAATATAATTATGTACCTGTCTGAAAAGTTTACTTGTTTATAATGAAGACCCTGACTTGTACCCACGAATTCAAAGTCAATTTGCATAAAAGGCGCGGAAACGAATAATATCGTTGATATTGGGAAACTTGGGAGGCAATGTTTTGAGCTACGCACACAGCTAATAACATCCGACAAGACGTTCGATATTTGCAGTAGACGTAGGGCTGACACTTACATCTTCAACGAATTGTAAGGCAGTAAAATTAACAGACACGACCTTACACAAATACACACTTGCGATGGAAAAATCTAAAAACCACAATACCTAGTTTAATCCTTTGCATTTATTTAGAACTATACACAAAACATGGAAGTCTTAATAATTAAGTGTAATACTACTACACACATCAAAAAGAAAGTTTGTGATCACTAGCAAATTATCAGAAGCAGAAGCAGAAGATCTAGCAAATCATAGACCCATTGCTTTAATACCTATTTTTCTAAGATTATACAAAAACTAATTTATGACTCAGTTAATAGCTTTCTATCCAAATACAACATTTTAAGCGCGGAACAAAACGGTTTCAGGAAAAATAAAGGTATAAATAAGGCCGTTTACGATTTGATAAATGTCATATTGCAAAATGACGAAAAAAAAGTACCAGTTTGCGCAATTTTTACGGACATGACGAGGGCTTTTGACTGTGTTGATCACGAAATTCTTATAAAAAAGCTAGACATCATAGGCATCAGCGGAAATGTACTTAATCTCTTAAAATCGTACATAAACAATCGTAAGCAGCACACAGAAATATCTAGAATATGTCTTAAAACTAAGCGCGAGGAAAGATATTTATCTAAGGTCAGAATTATTAGGTACGGCGTACCACAGGGCAGTGTGCTAGGCTCTTTATTATTTTTGCTGTATATTAATGACCTACCTCGCCATATTGAACATCCTATGGTCGTATTCGATAGTACTGCCTTGATTAAATGTATTGACGAAAAAACATATGACCATGAAATAAATGTCACTTTATTTAACATTATACGCTGGCTTGACCAAAATAATTTAATGATTAATCTACCAAAAAACGAATGTAATGCATTTCTATCAACGGATTCCACCAGAAGCCTTATAATATTTTCATTACAATGAACAAAAAGTTGACCAAGTAATAGTTGCAAAATTCCTTGGCATTATGATAGACAGCCAATTGACTTCGAAGTCACAAGCAGAAGAAGTATGCAAAAAACTTAGTTTAGCTGCATATGTACTTTATAACCTATCAAAAAAAGTAAATATGCCACAAGGTTAATTGCATACCACGGGTTAGTTGCGTCGATTTTGAGATTCGGCGTAATATTTTGGAGAAATTGTAGTCTATGGGAACAAGTGTTTAAAGCTCAAAAACATTCCCATTACTTTATATTTTCGAAGTGGCTGTTTTTGTCAAATCAAATATGCTTCTTTTTAACAAAATGTCTGAAAATAGAAACCGGTCAATCAGGAGACAGTATAAAAAATTGTTAATTGTTAGTGGTTCTGATACGGCCCTAGTTAATAAAAATATTATTTGTATGGGTCCGATCATATTTAACAAAATACCCGATGAAATAAAAAATGAGACATTTCCTGTTTTCAAAAAGAAATTGACAGATCTATCTAATATATAAAATTCTCGTGTCACAGTTTTCGTTCCCGTACTCCTCCGAAACGGCTTGACCGATTCTGATGAAATTTTTTGTGCATATTGGGTAGGTCTAAGAATAGACCAACATCTATTTTTCATCCCCTTTTTTCACCCTTTTTTCATCCCCTCGGGACAGGACAACGTCTGTCGGGTCAGCTAGTTAATTAATAAATTTTGTTACTCAATTGGCGAATTTCTGACCGATAAAAATTTAAATTGATAAATGACATATTCCTAACATATAATTGACTGTATTCCTGACTCGTACTTAATCATTTATTGACCTCGAAACTTATAAATTTATAATCACATTTTATTAAATTTGACATTAGGGCCTGGGCAGACTAGCTACTTTTAGTATCGGAATCGCGCGTTTTAGCGATTGCGCCGATGCTGCATCGCGTTTTGGCGACTCTTTCCGTTCGGACGCTGGTCGCCTGTAGTATTGCTGACCGTTAGTCGACTATCGATAGCTTGCTGATTTGCAATGGTATTGATTACAAAAATGATAAATTTCAATATTAATTTAATTAATCAATCAATCAAAAATAAAAAACAAAATAATCAACAATCAATCAATTCAATCAATTTTTTTTTGGTTATTCTTTTTTAACTGTAGCAGTAACATAGGTCGGTAAAAATATAAACATCCTCCCTACAATACATCGCATCCTTCCTTTAATACATCGCTGTTTATACACAAGGTAAACTGGCATTATTAAATGTAACGAAAGTCGTCATTAAACGTCGTCTCTTTCGTCATTAGTGAAACTGTAAGGAATACATAGGTATTCTCTACTGAACATTGGTACTGGGTGGAAGGGGAGAGATAGGAGCAGCGTGCCCATCTGAACGTGTATCAGAGCAGAGCGTTATCGTTAGCAGAGCTAAACAGTTATAAGTATTTTTATTTGATTACTTATAATAATTGTTGTTATATTTGTACAGATAGTGTAATGAGTGTCTTTCTTCGTTATAAATTATACATTAGAAGTTTAATAGCAGTGATTACTTTGAACATAGAGACTGCTTTTTGTGCGTCGGGTACGGTTGTGACATATTTTCAGGGTACGCTAGTGACATAAATAATATTACACCTTTCTTCTAGCTAACTGGCATAATCGCGCTCGGCCGCTCTGCTGCGTGTCATGCTGGATTGGCCTCGGCATTGCATCTAACAAAATTACAGGCGGTCAAATGAAAATTGACACAATCGTACCCAGTCTACCCTACCCTACCAATTTGCAATAGGGATTGCAAATTGGCAACCTATTGATAATCTACATTTTATTATTAATTTTAATAATAGTAATTTAACTATAATAATAGTATTACACTCATTCAATAGTATTGCCAAGGAACTATTAGTTAATCTGGCATTGCTCCGTTCTGAGCTATCGATAAATATCGATACTACTACTATCGATAGGTCGATTGATACTGCATATCGATAGTATAGCAACGCTAGTCGGCTGGCGGAGAGGTGAAGGGGGGGTGTCCCTCGCGCTTGCGCTGGGTGCAGTGTTGTCACATCTACCAAATTTTTGGTAGATCTACCTGTTTTAACTCCATTCTACGTTACATTACATTACATAGGTACATTATACATTCAACTTCAGCCTCAAATATACTTATTTATAACAGGGAAATAATATGTGCAGCAATAAAAGTTTTCTTTGGCACCTGCTGCTTGCATTCACCGGTTGCCCGCGACCTCGCACGATACGCGATGAAAAAAATAATATATAATATTTTAAGCTATCGATGTTGCCATGACAAATGGAACGCTTTAAGTAAGTTACAAGTGAAAATTACATTGACAGTGGCAGGTAGCCAACTGACATATTTTGTAAATCAATTATGTACTCTGTGTAAATACCCATTGGTTTTACCGCAGAAAATAAATCCATACTAATATTATAAATGCGAAAGTAACTCTGTCTGTTACGCTTTCACGATGAAACGGCTGAACCGATTATGATGAAATTTGGTAAAATAGCTTGGACCCTGTGGAAGGACATAGGCTACTTTTTAATTCATGACTTTGTCTGCAGCTGCGATAACCGACATTCACGCGGACAAAGTCGCGGGAAAAAGCTAGTAAATAATATAAAAAATGACTGAATTGTATATAATTTTCTTGACGAAAAGTAAGTATGCTTTGCTTGCATTGCATTTGCAGCAATTTTAGTACTTATTGTAATTTAAGACTCCATAATTGTGCTGTTTTAGTAGTTTCTGACAATAGCGAGAAAAATAATAGTGGAGAAGAAGGATAACGGAGCCAAAGGTTAGAATCTCCAGCTCAGAACATTAGGAAACGGTACTATGATCAAAACTAGGTATTTGAAAACATGGAAAACGAAAAGGACTATGCAGAATGGCTTCAAGAAAGTGCCAAGGGCGATAACTACTGCATACGAGGCGATTCATTTCTAAAAACGAAGAGCCAAGTACAGAACATTAAAACTTTTCTATAAGAATATATAAGCATCACAAATATAGTTAGTTAAATAGTTAGATGTGTATTATTTCGTCTTGGACTAGCTTCCAGATATATAACAAAAGCTCTTGAAATGAAGTGTTCAACATTCCAAAATGTATAAAAAATTCGTTCATCTCTTCGTATTTATTAAGTTTAAGAAATAATGAATGCTCTCCAAAAGTAAAACGTGAACTGGTTAATGGATGTAACCAATACCGCCTTCGGAGCGATTGATTTAGAATCCATGGTAAAGATATAGCTTCGTCAAAATCTAGAGCAACACTGACTTCAAGTCGTGTTGCGCAAATCATGCAGTGTTACCAGATTCAAATTATCAACTACCGTGCTGATAGATTAAAAATGTGTTTTAGACCAAAATTACCATACATTCATTTAAAACAACCGTGCCATTACCGTGTAAAATGAAAGAAAAACGATTATGAATTTTTGTTGCTCTGCCAGGGCAGCCCGCGAAATTGTTATTATCTTACTTTTTTGCAATTTGCAGCTAAGTATCAGGTTTGTTTATTTATACTTCACGTACAAAGGCGGACTTAATGCCTGAGGCATTCTTTACCTGTTAACCAAGGTGCAGACATAACATGGCAGGTGCATAGTTATTAATATAATATATATCCATATAAGTATATATACATAAGAAAAGGCGCGATGATAGTGCTTACTTATGTAGAAAGTATGTCCTCAATTACCGCTTAAATGCATACCGACTAGTGGCCGGCCTGATATCGAGAGGAAACGCGTGGCAGGTTGTATTGTAATAAAAATATTATTCGCGGGAGTAACGAAATGCATTTGCAGAATTATAATATTTAAAATCAGCAATCATCTCCAAGTCGAAAAGCTGGTAAATGTGCCTATTTCATAAAAAATATACCGTTTATGATTAAATCATGTCTATACGGTTACGAAATGATGATGTATCACGTATATTTTAATGTTTTAGCTAAAAATAACGTGTTTCTACTGTTATTACCTGGTGTATCTGGTAACACTGCGGCCGGCAAATGCCAATCGCTGCGACTGGCATCCGCAGTGTGCGCGGTGTAGCGATCAGTCGCTGCGTCTAGCTTCTAAATGCAACTAAATCGCCGATCGCCGAAGCTAAAAGTAACGTGTGTGTTTTGACCCTTATGTATTGTTTTGCCTATTTTAAATTATTTGCTGAATTTCATCTTGACATGGTAAACTCATATTGTTTTTATTGAATGTGTGAAAAATATATATTAAATGAGTCTTTATTACTACATTAGCTAAAACTGTTTGCATGCCTTATATTAGTTAAAGGTAGTTAGTTTATGGATCTTTCGAAACTGAACATCTATAACAACGTATACCTACTTTCAATGCAAATAAAGAACTATTCTATTCCATTTTATTCTGTTCAATTTTAGCATAAGCAGATTTATTTTTTTTAATTGAACTTTATCAATAAATAATCTTTGTTGTGTTTTCTTTAAATAAAAATACCCTATTTGAAATTAAAAAATAAGACAATTTTTATAAAAAAAATTGAGTAATTAATCATAATGTAATTATAATATAAAGTTGTTTCAAAATGTATGGAGCCTGGGCCTAGTCCTTGTACACCATACTTGCAAATAGGGAAACACATTTTAAATAGTTCTCAACTGTCCAATTACTTTAAAATGGCTTTTTGAGCAGGTAAAACACAAGAAATTGCGCTTGAAATTGCAACACACAACAAAAAAACAGTCAGGGCGGTAAGCTGTCATTTTGATTGATTAATGACGTTTGACATTTATAATTCTGATTTTGTACGTCGATTTGTGGAAAACGTAAACAGATGGGAAAGAGACGGTGTTGAATAAAAAAAAACGAATGTAAGGTTGCTAAAAGGAACTCCAAAAACTAGAAACAAAATGAGACGAAAGCACAGAACATACGGACGAAAGTGACACTGTTGTAACACTGACAGCTGACAGTTCTCTTCCTATGATCAATGGTCGATCTATGGTATAAAGAGTAGCTAAATCCCAGTGACGCCATGTTGAAAATCCATAAAAATTATTGTTAAATAACAATTTGCTACCACAACAGTATACATTGAAATGAACTATTTGTATTTTTCCCGGATTCTACGGATTTTTCTCTCTTTTTTGAAGGTGTACATAGACTGGGCCCAATATGAAACATGTCCTTTGATAGAAATAAAAAGACTGTTTAACCAATCTTAAACAACAATTTATTAATAAAAGGTTTATATTCGATATAAAATAACTCCTCACCTGGCTCGAACACATACGAAGATCCTCCTGGGCATGCTGAGAATCAAGTTATCCAGCACGGCTCGCTTAAGAGCATCCCATGCGTGCTTTATTGGGTTTAAGATAGGCGAGCCGGCAGGCCAGTCTAACCTTGTGATGTCGTATTCTCGGAGAGCAGCATTGACTCGTTGAGCTCGATGGGCGGGCGCATTATCATCGACCAGTACAAATTGGTGCCCATGGTTTACTCGGAATGGTCTGACAATTCCATCAATAGCAACTGCTCAATACATGTCTGCTGTCATGAAGCCTCGATACGGGATCAAAGGCATTCTAACTCCAATCATAATACCACCCCAAAAGGACACCGATTTCTCGCCTTGTTGAACTGTTCCAGTGGCAGTTCTTTGCCTTTCACGATCTCCTGGTCTTCTCCAGACACGGACACGTTGGTTATCTGGATGAGTACTGATTCGCGATTCGTCACCGAAGAGACAGTTTTGCCAAATGTTTTCTTCTTCATTTTGTCGGAGCCTAGCCCACTGCAATCTCCATCGTTCACGTTGCCGGGAATTCAGAGGAGCTCGCCAAAACCTCCGTGCTTGTAATCCAGCCTGGTGCAAGCAATTCCGAATGGTCTGAGTGCTAACTTCAAGCCCAGAGGTGGCCCGACTTCTGCTTTTATTTTAGTAGCGGTGATTGTTGGGTCACGGACTGTCAGCAATCTAATATAGCGCTTTTGGGCAGCAGTCAAAACAGTTGGGCGACTACTTGGGGATCGGTCAGTTAAATTACCCATCCCGTGGTACCTCTGTAACGTGGTCACGATTGGGATATAGCAACTCTGCGTGTTGTTTCTCTCGTGATGTATCCTTCTACCCTCAAAGTTACTATTCTTGCTCGTAAAACTTCTGATAATGCTCTTGGCATTTTTTCAATCACAACTTTCCGCGATAAAGTATTTTAAATCCGTTAAAATTGACTAAATCACATTTCTGAATGAGCGTAAGCTTGGACTGAAAGTCCTTTTATATGGAAAAACAATTTGAGCTGTTTTATTGTTTTATATTCTAAATCTAGGTATATTTTTAAATAAGGGATCTAAAAAGAAGAGGAAATCATAATATAATTTACCGTAACAAAAAAGATTTCGATTTTTCAAAGTGATCGCTAAGTTTTTTTATTTGTGTAGGTTCTAATGATGTATGATGTGTGTAATACATAATATTAATAAATCAAATAACTAAGAAGTGAGTACTATTAAAGTGTTTAGCATGCACGACACAACCCTACCGCATAAGATTGTAGCAGTCCGCTGTTTGCCAGAGGCTCTGCTCTCTTCCCGCATACAGCACCTAATGCAAATATTTTGAAAATGAGCCATACTTTTGAATAACATTCCCGAAAATAAACGAATAGCGAATAAGCAATTTTAACGTTAACCATGCACGCAATTTAGCTTATAAGTCACTATAATATTGGACTCCATAAATATAATTTACATCACTTTGGTTTTCATAAAGTTCAATTCTGTATTTACATAAGTAACTAATAGAATAAGACAAAACTCATGCATTCAATATTACAAAAGAATCGCCGCGATGTTTACGCCGACACTCAGGGGAAATAATGATCGGAAAAACTGTCGGCAATCTTGCTCAATACTAGCGCTGTAACGTCGACGCTTCAGCTAAAGTTCACAATTTCACCAAATTAATATTGTATGAGATCGTTTGAATGGTAGATGTCTGTAATATACCAACAGCTACTACGTGTAAACAAAATACAAATAGAGTAGGTATCCCAACTACGTTGTGAAAATAATTTTCTCTATAACGTGTTCAGAATTGTGATCAAAATCGATATGCGAGATGTAACGATTGAAAAGTAATCAGCTTTTAATCGCAAATAGCGCTTTTAAAACTGTTCGTGTGTAGTGTATAGCAGTATTATGTTAAAGCTACAACCAACTTTGTGAAGCTTGATAGTGACGTTGAAAGGCATTCCTCATGCTCGTGTATCCCGTGTAAGAACCTACACGGTAATGTTCGCAGACTTGTCTAATTTCGCTCCGGCTCACTTTGTTTTGCGTAACGCTCCACAGTAATTCTACTGAATATAAATGAAGTTTCCCTTGTTCTATGAATAACATTTGCTAAGAGCGCAATTTACATTTTATTTAAAACCATTGTTGTGTATTGTATTCTAATAGCAACTTATTTTCAGGTTCAGTTGTGAAGACGCGATTTCACTTAGCCTACGTGAGTACCTACCTACGTAAGGAAAGTGCCTACAAGAATATTGTGGAGCATTTAAGCTTTCGTTGAGAGCAAAAATTACTTGTCTGAGTAATGCTCTGCTTTTATTAACATCTAAAAATATTGCCGAGTGGAGTGAACACGCCCATGATGAGTCCAACGAGATTACCTGTGACGTTTTTTAGGAAAGAAAATAAGAATATATTTATCTTAGATATAACAGGAAAACCGAGTTCTTAAAAATCAAACGGATGTTTATTTACAAAATTGGTCCTTTGATGGGGGATTTCATAAACAATACATTTAATAATTTACAAACAATATACTTAACAAATATCTTTCCTTAATCTCTTTAATCGTGTTGAATATCGCAAGTCTATTATTCTCTTTGTCTTTAAAATTACACTCCATCAAAAGGTGGATAATGTAACTTTCTCCCCAAATAAGTACCTAACTGTGTTGCTCGAGCTTTCTTATGTCACGTGGCTAGATAATTCCGCCTCATAAGTTTTAATGATGGCTGAAGTTATTGTAAAGATGATCACCTGCATGCAAATTATGATCGCCTTTATACAGTAATTTAAAATTTTATTCCGAAGGTTTTTCGTAAATTCTCATTCGAGGGGTGTGCTGAAATTTTTGTAGAGAAAAGAGAAAGTTAAAATATCTCTTTGCTTGGAGATAAATTAATTTTGTGTTTTTAATGCTCCGTCTTTTAGGTAGGAGTGTCTACTTGAAATCCGGTTTAATGTTTCGTCGCGCTCTTCCGTTTTTTTCTTAAATTAAGGTAGCATTAACCTGAAATTATTCTACCAATGTTAGGATAATTACTTAGATATATATCTATATTATATACACAATTCATGAAGTTGATCGTTATTTATTTTATTTGACAAAGAAGCGATTGTGGTTATTAGGACATCTTAATAATATAAAATTTAGATTCGTATTTGATCTACCTTATAGTTAATTAAAGTTCGACACAGTGTCGATTAAAAATAGATGTTTCTAATGATTTCAGGGAGCCCACACTATAAACAAATGTTATTGTGAAACTCGATGTTATGAATTATTCAAGTGGGAAAGGTTACCGACGACGAACAACTGTAACAATCAACGATTCCTAACAAAAACTTTGCAGTTTTGTGCTGAAACAATTATTTTATATTTAGTTAACAGACAAGCTTTATATCAAACACTGAAGTTATAGAACAGTAATTCCACTTATTTGGAACCAAAAGTTCGGCATTTGAATAACATTTTAGGCTACTACTAGGTGCTAAAACTTAAATTGAATTTAAGTATACTAATACTTGACTCTATCTTTAATAAGTCAGAAACTTGAAGTTCAATAAGTAAAACGATTTGCCGCCATCAACCCAACTGATTCAGGTATCGTCTATGCATCGATTTTGGCAATTAAGATGTCAGAATCCGTTAAACTTAACATATTCTTCCATCAAATCAATAGGAACGTTATTATTAATTAATTAACATCATGTCTTCAGTAAATAGGCACGTTTACGGATTGGACTGGCAAATTATGATGATGATTCTATTTTATTATAATAGTCTCAATACATACTTATTCGTTACTGTCGCGGCCATGTCGCGGCTATGTTTTTATTACCATACAACTAGAACAAGAGAGGCCCGTGGATTTAAATATAAGCCGTACCGATCGATTATCGTTAAACTACGCTTGCCGAGGTCGGTCTGTGGATGGGCGACTATTCATTTCATACCGAAACACTCGGAAAGCACGTAAAGTCGTTGCTCCCGGCTTTCGTTCGTAGATCTTTGACAGTTGTTATGGGTACTCAGAAGTCTGAAAGTTGGACAACCTTTCTTAATAAGGGGCAGCGTGTTACCCAATTACTAATAATAGACACGACGGCAAGCAGGCAGGTGACTGCCTGTCCATGTAACACACTAGTATTCAGCTGCATCCTTATACTGGAAGAGAACCCAACATAGTTCGGAAAACGCTAAGCCACATGATTACAACTAACTGACAACAAGATAGTAACATAAAAATAACAAAAATCGTAAGAATATTTGTGTTTCAGGGGTCATCCTAACGCTTTTACCCTAAGTTGAATTATTTTATTTTACCTAACATAACTGACAGTCACGCGGCCGTCTAGATTTTTATTTGATTAATTATCATATTATCTGACCCTGAAAACTGAACAGCAGAAGTTATATCATTCCGTCACAAATCCGATACACGTGTCGTCACGTCTTCTTACTGCCTATATTTAATAAAAGTTCGCGGGGTACTTAGAATTTGGAATAGGTATACATGTAGGTAATCCATCTGAAGCTGGCTGCTGATCCGAGCATGAAGTTCTCTGTCGCGATGATAAACCTTTGTTCTCTGTGACGAGTTTTAAGAATTGTTATCAAGTCTATTGTGAGCGATAATGAACGTCATTTCACTGAAAATGTCTGAACAGTCAGCAGAGATAAGTAGACTACCGCAGGGATGGATATTGACGATATTATAATATAAGTAATACTGAAAAGTCAAGGTAGTGAAGACACTTAACACTTCAAAGTATTTATTTGTGTGATTTCTGGTGATAACAGGTCTTACAGATATTTTACAGAAACTCAAAAATCTACCCTGTACATAAAGACAGCAATTTCACATAATAATTTCATATAATTTAGCAAAATTAGACCTTTGTTAAATTATATTAAAATAAATAGTGTAATTCTGTTAAATTCAAATTTTTTAGAAATTAATTACATTTTAAAATAAAAAATTTAGGATCAACCACAAGAAATGTTGTCAGCAAGAAATTCGTCAAAGGTATAGGTATATAGCTCAAACTCAAACTCAAAATCATTTATTTCAAATAAACCATTTAGGTACCTACTTTTGAATTGTCAGAGTCAGTCAGTCAGAAAGATGAAGCTAGTTGCTCGTTCCAAACAGTAAGTTTCTATGTAGAAGAACGAGCAAGAAACTCCATGAACACTCATTTAAAATCAATAATATATTACACATTCCGGTTACATCATTCATATTGAATCTAGGGGTACAATGTGAGAACAATGTGGCAAGTCGTGTACGTTAAAAGAGGTCTAGATGAAAATATAATCATATTAAGCAATTCAACAAATTTAGAATAACCGAGGCAGCTAAGAGATAACCAGTCCCAACTAACAGCGCCCGTTCACGAACATGACGCACGGATCGGCATCAATTAGCTCAACCATTTTGAAGGGAACCGAATGATTCATCACATGCCTATTAAAAACACATGCCCATAGCATTTGTCTATTAAAAAAATATTTAAGTTGCGTTTAAATTGGGTCAAGTTTAAACCATTAGTGCCATTCGGTACCTTATTAAAAAAAATTGGAGTCATGCATAGTATGGTCTTATGCATAAGGGCGGTTTTTGATCTTCTAAGGTCTAATTCATGTCGATACGTTGGTCTTATAGATATATATAACTTTGCTCTAAAGCTTTTGTTTTTAATAAATTACCGTTCTTTATCACGAACAATGTGGTCTCGTAAGTGTAAAGACAAGGCAGCGTTAATATTTTGAGGGAAGTAAAATATGGTTTGCAACTATCTGTTGATTTAAGATTGCATATGGACCTAATGCACCTCTTTTGTGCTTTAAAGATTATCATGTTTTTCACATGAATTTGCCCAGAAAATCATTCCGTAACGTAGTATAGAATCTACATAGCCATAATACGCGGTTACGACAGCTACCTGATTTACAATTTTTGGTAGTTTGTGAAGAGCTAAGGCAAACCTGCTTAATTTATTGATTAAGATGGTTGCATGTTCTTTCCACGTCGGTTTATAGTCTTGCTTCTTTATCCGTTGTTCTGAAGTCTTACCAACTACTTCATAGAGTCTACATTGTTTTTAGAAGGATGCTTTGTACTCATGACTATTGAACATCCTCTCCGAAGATATATTATTATAATTGTGTTATTATAATTATGTTTAATGAACAACACAGGAAACAGTCATGCTGTTATCTACGCTTAGTATAAAATAGTGATAAATATAGCTACCTACAATATGGTGTTACAATTCATAAAAATAAAACATCGCCCATTTAAAAGGCTATAATATTGTGTACATTACGCACGATAAAATAAGACAAAGCGCCCAGTACCTAAACAAAGTGAAAAGTCAGCTTTATACATTGGGGTTGGTTATTGTAGTGAACCATAATTCAGTTGGAGGGTAGATAACTTCCAGCGGTAAATATACTCGAGGGCCTGATACCGCTGCTGCTGCGATACAAATGAAATAATCTTTGATAAAATTCGCCTCTATTTCGTTCATAGTTATGTCTTTAATATATATCTAGAAAGTATACATCCACACCAACACAAACCTACAGCTTCGTCTGAAGTGTTCTTAATAAAAGTTCTAGATAGTTGTAATGACAACATTACGCTGTGTACGTGACAAATACTTAAAAATTATGAATCCAGTTAACCTCTAGACATATTAATAACACGCCAAAAACTCTGTTAATAATAACAATGTGCGTGTCGTCTGTAGAAATCTAGTTGACAAAAACATCGTCGCCGATAACCTCTCAATCTGCTGCGAACTAATACCATTATCACTGATACGAAAAAGGAAGCAAGGCCTCTCAAACGACTTGATTGTACGTGTAGAGAGGGTAGCCGAGAGCGCGGCGCGTCACAAAGGGCATGTGTACTGTACAAGCATACGACGCAACAGTCGCGCGGGAGAGACGTGTCTTGCATCCTACCTGGCTGACCTGTCCGGACGGGGCCCGTATGACGACGACGCCGACGCATCGCCGCTCTTAAAAGAGATTAGTTCCCCTTTGCCTTTTCACAGCGTTAGGTATATATCTGCGAAAGGAAAACTTTGTGGCTCAAGATTTCAGGTAGGTACCTACATGAAAGTCAATTAGGTAGATACAGCAAATCAAGATATTAAAAAGTACCTAACATTATATGTCGGTATAAATGGATTTTGTTCATTATGAATTCCACATGCGTAAACTTACAGCACCGAGATGTAGGTAGACTAATTAAATTTTCATAATACCTCAAACATTCTCCTCGAGTAAACTAAATGAACTTGTGCATGACACCTTCGCCGCATACAGAACCCTAGTGAAGTAGTGGTGTTTTCGATTCCATAAACAAACCAAACATGGGATATAATAATATGGAAACTTTATAATGTGGTACTGAAGTTCGCTGGACCAACCCAAGAGCTTACTATTGGACCCGTACAATTGAATAAATCCTAGTGAAAATGTAAAAACTACTTCAAAATAAATAAGATGGACTAAACCTACTCGTAACTTATTCAAATGACATGTGGATGGGATAATGTACAAAAATATCGCTTGACGTTCTCCGATAAGCCTATTTTATAGATACCCTTCCAATTTTTTATATCCTTAGTGAATACGTGTTTATCCTTTACAAAAAAAATATGAGTAGAGAAATACCAACTGATTTTCGTAAGCATTGTAATACCATTTGCACATAAATTAAGTATATTTTCTTACTGCAGCCACATTCACAACACGGAGAAACATTATTTAAGACAAATTGAAGAAAAATGTTTCACGTAAACCAAGATGCTGAAAAAACATTTTCGATAAAGTAAAGATTTGGGATCAATAACAAAACTCAATTCTCAAATGGAAAAAGCTCGCTACCGAAAACTGGATAATGAAAAGGAATTCGACGAAGGCTCAATAGGCACAGCCCTTTTATTTATCAAAACTTCAACCATGTCCCGCAGTTCATGCGCTATTTAATTGAACTGGGAATTCAATGAAGTACCTCCATTAAGTATTAGTAAATTACAATTTTATAAGTAATCAAAATCACAGAACAAGACCAATATAACTTGAAACATAAAATTATTTAGTAGGTTTATTCATTAAGTACCAATTTCCATATTGAAACCAACAAATAACAAGCACTCCGATTATTAAAATAGCGAATGAATAAAGCAAACCAGACGTTAGAATGAGATTTTCTTTGGCATGAACGAAAGGAGAAAATGTTATTGTGAAACTACATTATTTTAATCAGATCACTTGCATTTTGTACACTGTACGTACAATTATAAGCAAATTAATATTGTACTTATTAAAAAAATATATATTAGGGACACAAAGAATCATAAACCTGTTTCTTATTAATTTCCTTGGAAACCGAATGATATTCATGATGGTGGTGTTTTAGATCAATTCTTATAACGAAGGGTATGACTTATTCATATTCTGAAAGGTAGACGCAATAAGTTCGAAGACTTTCGATGGCGAGCTGTATAATAAACAAGACAATAACGAACGCAGTGTCCCGACGACGACGCGGAGAGACCAACACAACTATATTGCGTAATAAGGAAAACAATTAAGACACTATAGTACAGTTACGAACTAGGTACTACTACTAATTTATTTCTCAAATAACATAATCACGTTAAAGATTCAAATAACCAAAAAAATAAATTAAAATCAATCTAAAAACAAATCATTCGTCGGGTATTGGCGTGTGGATCTGCCAAATATTATTCGGTAACTCCCGTCCGTAAACATCGAGGTATGTCTTCAGTATGGGGGCGCAAAGCTGTAATTAAATTCATAAAATTATTTTTGAATAAATCTTTTCATGTCAAATACAAACTGTTTGAACGGTATTACTTACTTTTCCCATGAATCCCATAGCCCATTGACCAGAATTAATGCCTAAATTAAGATTTGTAGCACAATGATTTATAATAACATCTGTGTTGACCTGAAAATAGAGACGTTACTTTAATTGAATTCCGACTCCCGAGAATCGCGTACCTATTTACTGTCAAAGGAAATAAATTATAAACTTACTTACATTTACTCTGCAAAAACATTGTTTAAACTGTTATTTTAATAAATTTGTTATTTCATAAAATCATTATTAGTAAGCCTTACATTAACGAAAGTTCCTTCTTGTTCGAACCTGGTGATTTTGGGGCTCTGGACAGGCAACACTCTCCAGCGAGTATTAGACACATAATGCTTGCTCAGGTATAGTGAAAACGGGCCGCACAACCCCGGGACAGGATCCGGATCATACCTTATGTATAAGGGCTGAAACACAACGCACCTTTCACAAAAACCTGCGTACTAGGTACATAAGAAGGGACAGAGCTTATTGACATGAATGGAATTATCGTCCCTTACAAAATGTATGGTTCTCTTTTCAAGATTAAATTTTTCCGTATTCTAGCAATTTTGTTTTCCTTGTGTTTTGTTATCCTGTCCTCTGTATTATTGGATAAGCTGACTTTGATTGGGTACAATGTGTACTTCATTAATAAACCTAATTAATGATTGATTCGGTCAAGCAAATATTTAGTAAAGTAAAAACACAACCTGTTTGTTAACAGACGATGCGAGCTTTAGAAGAAATTCTTGATTATATTTTAATAGTTCGCCAGTGCGATCACAATAATCTGCGCTCGTGATCACGAACGCATTTTTGTGTGCTGGCGTGCTGTACGGGTGTGCTATGACAGAACAGCCATCTTCTAGCTCTTGCGAGTACGTAATGTCGTCTGACGAGATACGGCCGCCTAGGAGGAGACCCACCTTGCCTTCAACAGGCGGATCGGAGGCTATTATAAAGAAAATCAATTAAATATTAATAATCGACAGCAATTGCAGGACTAAAGCTAAAAGGCCGCACTGGTAAGGCAATTGTGATGAGACAAGATATGCGAGACAAATCCTTTTCTTACGTTGCATTAAATTCGATGTGGCTACATCGCAATTGTATTGTTGGTACTGGAGTTTGTTTAAAAGAAATCGCCTTTCTACTGCGGCCACATCAACCGATTAAATGTTCGAGCTATTCTAATAACATAATATGTGACTATGACGGTTTGTATGTAAATACATATAAAAAAATGGTATGTAAATATACCTAGGTATATGGTTTTACAAAACACTAATAATTTTGTTAATGAAATAAAGAAATATTGTTTACATGGCACATGTGGCGCAAAAAGAGATATTTTCGAATCAAAGGCGATGGAACCCGTTGATTGGGTGAGAACCGCCGGTGTGTTAAGATTTTCGACCATCTTGCGGAAACGCGCCAACATCAGATCACCTCTCTTCATTTGTTGAAGGAATACATTGAGCTTATACTGAATATAAATAAGAACTAATTAGTTTAAAGAAAAACGTCTTAACAACAATTTAGTAGTAGTATTTAATGTTAGGTAGTAAATTCACCTCTTCCAATGTAACGGCTTCATACCAATTTCCGAGACGAACTCTATCACAATAAACAATACCTTTATCAGCTTCTACCTTATGCATTTTTGATAAATAAATAATAAAGTAACTAATCAAAAACTCGAGCAAATCACCACAAAACACCAAACGTCGGACTCTCTGTATAAATACTGTACTCTTTGCGCCTGTATAGGTATATTATATTACTCTGTGTCTTTGCGTCAGACGTTATTTCAAAATTCTTATAGATTACCTACCACAGACCAAAAAGTACAGTATATACCACAGACTTACGAGTAAGATAGTAGATAGTCGACAAATCCACAATAGGTTTGTCGGTATAGACAAAAGAAATAAACTCAGATGACATAGACAAAAGGAAATTAATAAGGTTTCTCATGGGTGTCATCGTTCAGCAGTTGGCCGGTACTAAATGTTTTTCTAAGGGTCATACCAGTACCAAAGGGAGATTCGAGAGCTAACGTTGAAAATATAGACCTGACGCTGTATTTTCAACAACGTCTAAATTATAAGAATCTGCTATTCATAAGAAACTATATCAGCAAATTAGCTCGCAACGCACAGTTTGGGTTTCAGCAGAATACAAAAACTATTTACTTAGCTGCATGGCGGAAGTGCTGCTGATATTAGACAGTGGAGGGAACGATGCTGCATACTTCGATTTAAAAAAAACGTTTGATTGACGGTGAGTTGCACAAAACTAACATTGGTTTAACGGAGACTTTAAATTAATGCTGTCACTTTCTTTTTGATACTGAATTTTAAAGGATGGCCTGAATTTAAAGTCTCCGTTAAACTAATGTTGGTTTCGTGCAGCTCAACGTTAGGCGATTAAGACGTGTTTCTGAAAAAGTTATCAGGGGTCGGTTCCGTCCCGCATTTACTTAAGTTTTTTTGCAAATTGAACCTTAGATTTGTCATTAGAATGGTTTACGGCTTCACAAATATTAAAGCTATTACGGCTGTGTATTGCGTTATGAGTCAATTAGAATGTAATGCAATTATCTGGGCTCTACATGAAACTAAATATATGTGTAGTCTCATATGAGAGTGACTACCAGATAAATTTATCAGATAAAAATACCTGAGGGAATACAGGGTATATCTATTTTATCCATTGATGTATCCAACACTATTTATCTCAGGCATGATCGGATATAATAAAATGATCAGGAGGCGACTCACACTTGTAACTTGTCTCTTTCAGATATTATGGAAGCGTGATTCGCACTCTCAACCTCATTGCTGATGACGTCGACATAATATTCAGTTGCGCATTGGTCGAATTTGAAAGAATAACTTTAAATTGTGCTATGTAGTACAAACAGTGGACGGACCTATTCAAATTTTTAGTGTGCTACAATATCGCATTGGGTCTAGCCCGTAATAGTTATTTTTATCCCCCCCCATCCCGGAAAGAGTATTTTTGCTCTTCGATATTATCTGCTTATTATTATCCGTTAGCGGCTAGATGATAAAAACGCACTAAGTTTGTAAATTCAAAATATCATTAAACCTATTTACTTCTATCTTCATGGTGCCAAATTTATCATACAACCTTTTTTAATTTGTTTAAACTCAGACTCGGAACCTTCTTGGTGATTTTTTAAATTTGCTTTGCGCGCTCTATTTTCTTTTCACGTCATATTATTGTTTAAACCTCAGGTTAAAAACAAGAAACTTTAAAACAAGTGGAAAACCTAAAATGAGTGGTTCTAGCGACAAGGAAGTTTATTTGACACCAACAGAATTGACCGAAACTGTTAATAATGTGCAAATGAGCTTTCTCCCTTAACAATCACGCGAAAAGTATTTGAAACAGTACGATATGTTCCTATAGTTTTATAATCTGAGAATATGTTTAACGCGTGGCGACCTCAGATCAAGAAAAATTTACTTAAAACTTTCTCAGAAAACGTTTTGCTGGCATATTTTATTGAATTTATTATTATTTTACTCTAAATGAGAAAAAATCTATAAATATATTATTGAGATAGTTTAGGCAAAAAGCAGTCGGAAAATTTTAGTTTTAGTTCATAAAAAAACAAAATATATTTTTAAATTCAATTCAAAGTTTTCAGTTTTTTTAATCTGTTTTATAACACCATGAAATAGTAGCCGCCATGTTATTACGCCATAAGGCTGTGTAAACAAAAAATTGTCAACTGTCAGTCAACCGATTGGCGTATAGTATTGGTTTTGTACTTTTGTTATTTTCGTAACAACGTATTTTTTTAATTAGGTATTATACCTATCACAAAATAATATTTTAATTATTTTTAAATTCAATTCAATTCTCATATAGAATAGCAGCGCATTTGTGACACAGCGAACTAACGTCATTTTCGCAGAGCAATATGGCGTCCACTACAAGGCGTTTTCGTCAAACTAATCGCGAAAGAAAATTTAAAATTTTGATGCATTTTTATGGCACTTATCGACTGAATAAAATTTTGTTTTTTTTTGGTGGCATATTAGCACTACAGAATTTAATTAAGATACTTTTCAAAAATGGGTGTAATACCCTATTATCTCAGACCAAGAAATCAAGCACTCTATGGAGTACGTACGTATTCAATGCTAAAAGCAACAATAAAGATGAAAAAATTCATACATATCGACACCTATTCTAAATTAGTGGCATTTTTAAAAAGAGCCTCATCTGGTCATCAACCAAAAAAGTCGACGGTTTTCACAGCATCTGAAATTGAAAAGTTTCTTAACGAAGCACCTGATTTCGTATATTTGGCGGCAAAAGTAAGTCAGTTGCACATTCAGTATCTACTTAAGTATATTAATCAACTACCTTACATAATCTAATACGTACTTAGTAGATGTTGATAGGCATAATTATGCATGCATATCAATTTTATTAATTTATCTACTACAATACTCTATACGTTACAGGTTGTTCTTATTATTGGTATATTATTGGTATAAACGGAGCATGTCGAACTAACACAACTTAATGTCAAAAACATTGAGAAACATTCAGATGACTTACTATTAATTAATTTACCTAATACAAAGGCAAAAAGAGACCGCAACTTCGTCATTCACAAGGAATACGTAACAATAGGTAGGGTATTTTACTTTATGTGAGAAAATATCTAAAAATATGTTATTGAGACAGTTTAGGAATAAAGCAGTCGGAAAATGTAAGTTTTAGCTCATAAAAGAACAAAACATTTTTTTAAATTCAATACAAAGTTTTCAGTTTTTTTTAATCCTTTTTATAACATGTAGTAGCGGCCATGTATGTTATTACGCCGTACAGCTGTGTAAACAAAAAATTGGCAACTGTCAGTCAACCGATTGGCGTTTAGATAGGCTTTTTACTTTTATTATGTTCATAACTAACGCAGAAACTAGACCTGGCAGGACCCTGATGGTGCAACTAAAAATGAGATTGACTTCATCATGTCAACCAAGAAGCAAATGTTCAATGATGTCTCTGTGATCAATTCGGTGAAAACCGGGAGCGATCATCGCATGATAAGAGGCACATTGAACATCAATATAAAGCTTGAAAGGTCTCGACTGATGAAGTCTACGCTCCGTCCAGCACAGGTCCAGATTCAAAACCCCGAGAGCTTTCAGCTCGAACTCCAGAATCGTTTCGAGTGCCTAGGAAGCTCAGTGGACGAATACAACGACGAGTTCGTGGAAACTGTCCATACGACTGGGTCTAAGTTCTTCAAGACACGTCGTGCAGATAAGAACAAAAAAACTCTCTGATCGTACTCTCAAGCTCATGAAGGAGCGGCGTGAGATGATCTTGCAGTCTTCAGATGAGGCGCGGAAATACCGGCCGCTCAATAGACGGATCTCTAAATCCTTGAAGAGCGACCTCCGCCGCTTTAATACCGAACGTATTAAAGACGCAATTGAGAGGAATAAAGGCTCCAAGGTATTTGCAAGGGATCTGGCTATTGGGCAAAGCCAGCTCACGAAACTGAAGACCGACGATAGCAGGATTGTGTCCGCCAAACCGGAGCTTCTGAGGGAGATCGAGAGATTCTATGGGCAGTTGTACACGTCAACCAGTAAACCCGTTGTAGATCTAGCGAACGACCCAAGAGCTAGACTAACCCGACACTATACCGAAGACATCCCGGACGTCAGCCTGTACGAGATTAGGATGGCTCTGAAACAGCTTAAAAACAACAAGGCACCGGGTGATGATGGAATTACGGCCGAACTCCTGAAGGCGGGTAGAAAACCGGTACTTAAGGCCCTTCAGAAGCTGTTTGATTCCGTCATACTCGAGGGAAAAACGCCACAGGCATGGTGCAGGGGTGTGGTGGTACTCTTCTTCAAAAAGGGCGACAATGCTCGGTTAAAGAACTATAGGCCCATCTCACTTCTGAGCCATGTCTACAAGTTATTTTCAAGAGTCATCACGAATCGTCTCGCGCGCAGGTTTGACGACTTCCAGCCTCCCAAACAAGCCGGTTTCCGAAAAGGCTTTAGCACCGTAGACCACATACATACGCTGCGGCAGGTTATACAGAAGACCGAAGAGTATAACCTGCCCCTCTGTTTAGCGTTTGTGGACTACGAGAAAGCATTTGATTCGATCGAGACTTGGGCTGTACTGCAGTCTCTCCAACGGTGCCAAATCGACTATCGGTATATCGAGGTGTTGAAGTGTCTATACAGAAACGCCACCGTGTCAGTCCCGACTTCAGGACCAGACCTCGGAACCTATCCTTCTGCAGCGAGGTGTGAGACAGGGAGACGTCATATCTCCGAAACTGTTCACCGCTGCATTGGAGGATGTCTTCAAGTTTCTGGACTGGAGCGGGCTAGGCATCAACGTCAATGGCGAGTACACCTCTCACCTTCAGTTTGCCGACGATATAGTGGTCATGGCTGAGACCATGGAGGACCTCAGTACAATGCTCGGTGACCTCAGTAGAGCTTCCGAAAGAGTGGGTCTTAAAATGAACATGGACAAAACCAAGGTCATGTTGAATGCCCATGTAACACCCACTCCTATCAAGATCGGAGACTCTACACTCGAAGTTGTAGACGATTATGTCTACCTGGGACAAACGGTCCAGTTAGGTAGGTCTAACTTCGAGAAAGAGGTCAATCGTCGAATCCGACTCGGCTGGGCAGCGTTCGGGAAGTTGCGTGGTATCTTCTCGTCCAACTTACCGCAGTGTCTCAAGACGAATGTCTATTACCAGTGTGTGTTGCTAGTGATTACATACGGGACCGAAACGTGGTCGCTCACAATGGGTCTCATCAGAAGGCTTAAAGTCACCCAAAGGGCAATGGAGAGGGCTATGCTCGGAGTTTACTTGCGTGATAAAATCGGAAATGAGGATATCCGCAAGAGACCCAAAGTTACCGACGTAGCCCGAAGAATTGCCAAACTTAAGTGGCAGTGGGAAGGGCTCGCAGAACTGATGGCCGATGGGGCGAAAAGTTCTAGAGTGGCGACCGCGAACCGGAAGACGTTGCGTTGGAAGGCCACCCACTAGGTGGACCGATGACCTGGTAAAGGTTGCGGGGATCCGCTGGATGCGAGTCGCACGGGACCGGTCAATGTGGCGCCACTTGGGGGACGCCTATGTCCAGCAGTGGACGTCTTTCGGCTGAAATGATGATGATGATGATGAACTAACGTGATTTTTTAATTATTACACCTTCTACAAAAAATGCGTTTAATTATTTTTAAATTGCAATTATCATATTTAATATGAGCGCATTTGGTACAAAACGAACTGACGTTATTTCCGCTGAATAATATGGCGTCCAGTAAGAGGCGTTTTCGTCAAACTATGCGCGAAATTTGAAAATTTAAAGTTTAGATGCATTTTTATGGCACTTATCGTTTGAATAATTTTTTTTTGTTTTTTTTTTGGTGGCATATTAACACTACAGAATTTTATTGAGACACTTTCAAAAATGGGTACCCTATTGTTGAAAAATATCAAGCCTTACGCCCGCCTAACACTCCAATCAATCGATTTTTTCTACAATATCGCAACGGAAAGTGTGTTAGGCAGCCTATGGATGCTAATAAAATTGGCAGTATCCCACGAGAAATAGCAACATTTCTTAAACTTCCAGAACCCCTGTTGTACGCTCAGAATTCAAATTTTAGAATCCTTCGCTTGCTTGGTCATCAAAATTGAGCACGCGGTTAAAAGCAACTTGCACTCTTGTTTAACAAATAACTATTATTGGGTACATATTCATTTTAGCAGAAATTATTTTTGTGTACATGAAGACGGCTCGGTCTCTGCAGAAACAATAATGGTCCATCATATAATATATTATAACAATACAATTCGTGAGATAAAATATTTTACGTATAGGTAAAGGTTGCTGGGATCCGCTGGATGCGAGTCGCATGGGACCGGTCAATGTGGCGACACTTGGGAGAGGCCTACGTCCAGCTGTGGACGTCTTTCGGCTGAAATGATGATGATGATGATGATAGGTAGTTCTGAGTTTGAATGGTGTGAACCTGTATTTTAAACTATAATGTATTCTTACTTACCCTATTGTAATAAGAGCAAAGAAGTTTACTCGGTCTTTCGTAACACATAATCACTTTTATAAGCCGCAATTATATTTTAACTACTAACGAACCGTAGTCAGTAGGTAGGACACTAGCTACAGTCGCATTTGCTAAAAGTCAAGGATGCCGTAAGAATTTAGGACTCAAAGCGAAGAATGTTAACAACGCGTATAACCGGAGCGTTACGGCACTAACAACTTGTTAATTTATTATTATTATGTACTGTTATTGTTCTACCAAATATTGTCGTATTTGGGTGCAATTTTATCCTAAGCATACAAATGATATTGCTAGGTACGTTACTTTTTACGAGCAAAGCAATTGAAAACCTGCGTAAGAAAAAAAAATAAAAATAAGCGACTGAAGATTATAAAAAGACAAAAAATTGTTATATAACTTTAGCACATAAAACACATGACTTTAGTTTCGGAAGTCGGTGGCTTTGTTCTGTTTGATGTTTTGTATTGCCAACGACTTCCGAAACTAAAGTCATGTGTTTTTAGATTTTGAAGGCGGTTGGGCCTTTTTGTAAAAAGCTTTTTATTTTTCGCTTTTTAGTATACTTCCTTATCATCCAAATCCATTAAGAAACGGCAACACAGTCAAAACAGAGATTGAAAGTACAAGGTTGGAGAACATTACAACAACATCCATGTATATTTTTTTGCTATCTGTCGATTTTTTCAAAAAGTGCTGAATCAATTTCGATAACATTTATATGGGACCACCCTTGACCCTTTAACTTTATTTCCATAGGTACCTTTAAGTTATATTTTTATTCGTCGTCTAAAAATACCGATGTAAGCCGATGCCGACAATGGGGGTTAAAATCCGACCCAAATAGAAACCACAATCTTCGTTAGAGTATGCGGTAGGCTTTCGTGTTTCTCACAAACTCCAGTTTGAAAGAACAACATAATTAGGTACCTATCTAAACATATACGTTCGTTTGAATATTATCAAAGTAGCGTCTCAGTTATTTATTACTAGCTTTTGCCCGTGACTTTGTCCGCGTGAATGTCGGTTATCGCAAATCAATAAGTATAGCCTATATCCTTTCTTGGGGTTCAAGCTTAGACTGTACCAGATTTCATCAAAATCGTTTGAGTAGTTATATCGTGAAAGCGTAACAAACAGATAAACCCACTTTCACATTTATAATATTAAGTATGCTTTGTTTTAACTTTAATTGGCCGTTAGCGGTTTTCACGGACCGCTCTTATGCTGTTATGTAGGTTACTGTAAAGCGTAGGGCGATAAGCTAAAACATACAACCTTTACAGTGACTGTACCTACATTTATTTTCTGTTTATAGGAAATCTATATAACGGTTCAGGAAAGAACCCATGTACAGAACTAGAATACATCTCACAAACGAAAGCCTACACAAAATTATATTTTATTTAAATAATAATAGTGAAATCTAATCCTATTCGACAAAAACTTGCAGGTTTCGTGTATCAAAACAGCAATTTAAAAAAATATAGTAAAACAATTACCTATAAATAAATACAATAATTTATATAAAAGCGCCACAGTCCGTAATCTCTGTCAATCCTTGGTCTTAGTCTCGACGTCGCTAACCAGAGTGAATATATTCTCAGCTGTAAATCTTCCGTGAATGTCTATGTAGTTGCGGCAAGTCACTCCACACTCCTGTAAAAGTTGAGACAAATGCAATGGTTTAAATCTCGTCATTGAGAATTAATGCGGTCGTCATCATCTACAGCCCAACTTCACCGACAGCTGAGTATATGCCTTTCTTTGTTTGTGGCTCACCTCATCCAGCTTATATCTCATACCGGTGTAACATTTCAAACAATTGCAAGTGTTCCACATAAACTTTCATTTACTACATTTAAAGAACTAAGCAGTCAAACAGATAAACACGAAAAGCGAATTTAGTTTAGCCCTTGCTAATTGTCCCTACATAGCTATGATGCAGTTTTTCGTAACTCTAAAATCAACGTCTAAAATTCAGATTCTTCCGACCAATTTTACGGATCCAACATTTCATCACACACACCACCCGGATCACCTAGTATATCTAAGTTAAATAAATTAGTAGGTATTATAAATTGTATTTAATTTTGTCATCATTATAAATTTATAACACGTTGCATCCGACATCCAGTAATGATAAACGCTCTTATCTTTTATTATTTTTCCCATGTGTGTATCTCCTGACACACGACCACTTACAGAAGGAACATGAGGGTATCTTTCACGATGAAAATAAAAATAAAATAATGATTAGGTACTCACTGGGCCAAAAAATGTCTGCATCCAGTTTTGATTCATGACACATAAACTCTTGTCTGCGACACAGTTTTTTATGATTAGCTTGGCACCAGTCTGAAAATAGTTTGGAATCCTACGCTCAATAAAAACAATATGTGAAACTAATGCTTAAAAACTTTTTTTTTCCCCTAATTGATTTTATGTAAATCAAATGGGAAGAAAAAATACTTTACTTTAATTAATTCGCAGAATAAAAATATAATGAAATATGAATGAATTTGAATTTGATGATGAACATATTTCAAAATTGCTACTTATTAATAAACCCATCAGTAATTTTTGACTCTGAACCGTTATCCGCCTGCTTAACCAATACATAACAAACATAGATATGTCGCATCCGGTCAATAGTACAGACATGAAACGAATCGCAAGTGCGCCATTAGCGACAACACGTTATCTACCACCTCCATTTTGGTGCGCTTCTACAGAGTCGTGATGTTTACAGCCCACAGCGAGCTGACATTCCGAATTCAGTCTCTGATCGCATCGGAGCTAAGACATCCGGGAACTGTACTCGATTCGTTATGTTTAAGTGTTGTTATGTCTATTTAGTGTTACTGTGCTAAATTGTGGTTTTAATAAACATCGTGTATTGTACCCTATACCCAGTGTGTTTGCATTGCACGAAACCCAAACTTGTGCCCACATGATGACTGAATCTAACGGACTAAATCCTGACGATCCGACAGATATTATTTTTATACATTGACTAGATTCCGCCCACGACTTCGTCCGCGTGGAACTCAAATAGACCATAAAACATATCCTATAACAATCGGCAATAGTGAAGCGTTCTATATGTGAACATTTCTTTTTTATTGGGCCAGTATTTTCAGATTTTACCTCTTACAAAAACAATACAATTTTACCTATTTATAATATTGGTAAGGCAGTCGCTCCATGAAAAACACTGGCACCTATTCCTCTGCATCCGGTTAGACTGGAAGCCGACCCCAACATAGGTACTTGGGTAAAGGCTAGGCAGATGATGATAATATTGGTAAGTATAGATGAAAAATTATATTTTTGTTTCTTGTGTTATTTTTAGCCATCCTGCTGGCCTTTCGAAGTCGTTCTTAGCTGCTTATACCATAGCAACAAAATGTAATAACCTAACAGAATCACTTTTGGCAAATTGATTGATAGAATAAAACTACCTAAATAAATAAAATACCTACTGCAAAGGATGTGTGTACATAATAATGTTATGTACTAAAATAATGTTGGTTTCAAGTAACTAGGTATTCCACTATTTGGAATAACATTTTATGTTGTTACTTATTAGCGGATAGGAGGAAAATGCAGCCCATTAAGCTGATAGGTACCTAATTACTCATATTAAGTCACTTTTTACGACACGGGAAAAATCAGAAGTCATACGTTATTTTATGAGGATATTATTCTCGCTTCAAGTTTTACGTACCGATCTAACAAGAAAACTTTTTGTCCCAACAGAACAGCTGTATCCATCCCTAGATAAATATTCTAACCTGCTAACTTAAGGCTCTAAAAGTTGTAAGTACCTTTACAGGGCTGCCCAATCCTTCAAGTCTGTCGCACGGCAACAATGGCATTGTAGTGAAGCGACAGTTGCTGTCTTTGGTACCACTCAGCTGTATAGGCATGCGGTCCGCGGGGGCAGGGGAACCAGACGGGGTGTATCGGATGTAGAGAGGTGCTGCCTGTAGATTTATTATTAGGTACGTATTATCATTCTGCTGAATAAGTATGATTTTAGGTACCGGTCAAATGTTGTAACTTTGCCTACATGCTCAACATTGCCTACATTCTAAAAAGTTAAATTATTGCCGCTGAGAAATGTTTTTTTGCGATATAGATAGCCGACTTGCTTTTAGTAATACCATACAGCAAAATCATTTCTCAGCGGCAATAATTTAACTTTTTAGAATGTAGGCAATGTTGAGCACGTAGGCAATGTTACATCAGTTGACCGGTACTCCTGAAGTCACGAAAAAGCTGAAAACTTCCAATTGTTGTGGCTTTACTAAGAATCCACTTAAACCGGGTGAAGAACCCGACTAAAATATTTATTTTTTTAAATTCTATTTTAATCGACATGGACAGATCCGACAGCCTCGGAAAATTTAAGATATAAGACCTACCTAAAATAGCGCAGATAATTGGCCTAGCTAGGCACAAATTGAGAGCTTATTTATCTACAGGTAGGTACATTTCCCTGGTTAATGAAATCAAGCACGACTCAGGTATTACTATACATATATGCATAACCTTATTAACCGTAGTTTAATCATTAGGGTAGTTAATGAGAACCCAAGGCTCATTACAGGCGCAGTTATGTAGTTATATGATACCATAGTAAGTCAAGTTATAACCCATAGCAGCTGCATCATTGTATGTATCAACTGTATTGGTATTGTATATAATTGTTGCATCTATACGTCTGTCTACCTATGTATCTATATATATTCTAAATTAATATGCTGCGCCGTGTCTTCATCTGACTGATTCCACCTAAATTCAATCGTTAAAGCTAAAAGAATATAAGTACGTAAAAATATTATGATGTAAGCGATCTAGATATGAGTATGATACTATATTAAGCAGAACAAAAATTTACATCGGGGTCTCCGTAATTCTCAGCCTTCAGGAGGAATTCGTCACCATATTCCATTTTCACTCCGTGAAGACTTTCATCACGCGCGCTGCAAGCAAACCGAATGCTACGTAAATAAAGTGCTCATATCGTAATGAAACAGACGCAATTCGATGCAGCTAACACTTACATAAAATACAAAAGGTTTCAGTAAATTATCTAACCTACTATTACTAACACTAGAAGAATTTATGTTTGATACGTAGTTAGTACGTAGGTGCCTACATTTCGTAACTTATTGTTACGTCAGGGGAAAGAGTATACACGCCCAATTAAAAATATCTATAATTATGTAAAGGACCTTGGGTAAAAATGTATGGGGTCCGTCCCCACCTACCAACCCACATGAAACTGATGCCAATGTGTTCCTAAAGCATCCACTATTTGATTAAAATCCTTTTTTTACATAAATCAATAGGATTATTAAAATAAAACAATTTGTAAATATTAATTAACCTAATTACGAAGCGGTAACAAAGAAATCGTTATGGAAGGTCTGCATCCTATTGAGACGGAATGACTTTGCGTGTGCGAATACAGCACAGGCGTAGGTCATGATGGGACGAATGCACGCGGTGTAAATGCGCAATTTGCACTTGAGTGACATTTGAGCATTAAAATAATGTGAAGTAAGAGTGAGGTGTACGCGCGAACACACCATCTTTATGTGCTCTCCGAAAGTAAGGTGATGGTCGAGGGTCACATTATTTATTTGGCTTGCTTTTCCCATGGGATAGGCTTGCCATACATGGTTATCGGCCTGGGCTTGGATGAAATATGGTATGGAAAAGAGTACCGTCTGACTCTTGTTGGGGTTCACCTCGATTCTCCATTTCCAAAACCAAGCACCTAATAAGTTTGCGGAGGTTTGAAGGTTAAGAGTACTAAGCAGTCTGGGGAGCAGCCAGAGTAATAAATGGCCGTCTCGTCGGCGAATAGAGCCAAAAATAGAGCGAATAGGGCCTTCTTATTGTTGGAGATGTCGCTGGTGAACAGCGTGAAAATGAGAAGGATAGTACGGAGCTCTGTGGGATTTCGGCGCGTATAAGATGGAGCGGCTCTTCAACGGGTGGGAGCGAGATTCTACGACCGACTTCAGCGCTAAGCGATTAAGCTCGTGTAGCGTTTCTATAGATTGGAAACTGAGATTTACATTCTTGAGCAGCGCTATATCGAGGATGTCGGGAAGATGGTGGGGTCGTGAGGGAAATGAGTAGGAGTCATCAGGGCTATGACGTCGAAATTAAGAAGAGTACAGAGGTTACACACGGTCCTACCTCTGGCAGAGATCATATTACTGTTCCAGGTGGGGTGTTTGGCATTGAGATCACCCGCTTATAAGATTAAATCACCCAGGCCAAAAAGGACAGACAGGTCAGCCTTGAGGAGGATGGGATCCTCCGATGGTGAAGGAGGGGCATATGCGGATATGATTGTTAACGGCTGATGACCGATCATGCCGAGCCAGCAGACAGAGACCTCGAGGCGACAATCTATACTAATATTATAAAGCTGAAGAGTTTGTTTGTTTGGTTGAACGCGCTAATCTCAGGATCTACTGGTTCGAATTGAAAAATTCTTTTTGTGTTGGATAGTCCATTTACCGGGGAAGGCTATAGGCCCATGCAAAGCTGGGTCGGGTCGCTAGTATAGCATACGAGGATAATGCCCTTGTGACAACGCGACCTGTAGTGGCGAACTATAGTTGGTAATTTTTGGATCTCGATGATGGGCCTTGAGAAAGGTCTTCTGTACGAGGAGGATGTCTAGTTGATGGTCGCGGAGCTAAGTAGCGATCTCATCACGCTGGTTGTTAAGGCTATTGGCGTTGAAGAAGCCTAACTAAAGGGGATCGGGGTTTAGTGGTACTCGGCCTTAACTTATCCATTGAATTAGTAAGGGTAGAGTTTTCTTAAGGCATGCGTAATTTCCAAGTACGCATCGAAAACTACGTTAAGTTTTTTGATTCTGCTTTGGCAGGCGATCTCTCTAGCTATAGCTTTAGTAGCGGGGTCGCTTTGTGTAAGCGTTGGACAGCGGATACGGGGATACTTTGCGACAGAAAACGCGGAGAATCTCCTCTGGAGAGGTTTCCTTGAGGACACGGTGGATCACCACTCGGGTGGGTTTATTTTGTGGGAGGGAGTAACTTTCAACATAGCAGTAAGTTCCCTGTAGTCATTGAATGTGGGAATTTACACTTTAATGCTCTGTTGGGTCGACCGAGCGTTTGTGTATTTGATCTTTCGATCATTACACATCTTTGACACATCGGTTCATTTAGCTTTGTCCTATTAGGTTTCTACTTTGAAACAGTAGCATTGTTAAGGGCAGGAATGAACGGCTACGCCTTGGTGACCTGGGAGGGATAGTTTCCCTTCTACCCTTTCTTGCGGACAACTTGTTTGTCGTCGTCAGAGGAGGCGAAGGCCGAGAGGGATTCCTCAAAGCTAAGGTGTGCACCTTCGTAGAGTCTATTTTTTTGCGGACAATGGCTGCGGGAACAATAGGTGCGGAAACAATAGTTGTTTTTGCGTACGTGTCTATTGTTCGGATGGATAATAGAGGGAATTTCCTGCGACAACATTGATGATGTCGCCACTGGAATTCCTTTGTCACCGGGTTACGGGAATACGGAATTTTCTAATACGTCGCCGAAATCAGCGACACTCTCTATGGAGTCACGGCATGCAAAATGGTTTTGCTGTGAGGCAGCAAACCTTGTAAACTAGGTGGTAGAGGCAGGGACCTTTTGGAAGATCACCTTAGTGAATCCTAGGATTGTAGCGTCCGACATAATAGGGGAGAGAATACTAAGTATAAGAGGGAATAGCGAGATACAATCTCGCGGGGAAACCTACTGTTATACCTAACGCGTAACTCATCGAGTGGAGTGGCCTGAGCATTGTGTGACCCTACCTGCCGGGTTTAGACAGGGAGCTGAGTATCTATTGGTGAGCCCTAAGCTTGTAAACTAGTCACCAGTTTTATTGTGCAAACGGGGCCCTAGCCAGTTTAGTGTTACCCGACCGATACTAGGTATGAAGCTGTGAAAGGAAACCAGAGACTAAGTTCGACTAGGAGACGCCCCAAAGCCGAAACAGTAGCTCTCGACTCCAATTGACTGCCTCTTCCTGAAAAAGGTAGTCGGGCGTGATTGGGGCAACCCTCTGCTTCGTTGGCACCGTAAGGGATCGACCGAGGACTACAAAACTGTGGTTTTCACTAAAGCTAAGTTGGGCCAAGTAAAGCTACACAACAAACGCGGATGACAAGGAATGGGCGATGCAGCCACCGCCTTGAAAAGGCAGGTTTCGATCTAATTGGTAGTAGTCGGCTGACTGCAGAAATCGTTGCGGCGGGCTCAACCAGTTGGTGATGAGCGTAGCGGCTGAGCGTGGGGCGGAATGAGACACGTCCGTGCGCGGCGAGCGTCAGGCGAAGAGTGTTACTCGTCAATAATACGTAAACGAAATATTTATATTTCGTTAGATACTATGAGAACCCAATGCATTTGGGCAACGTCCCCATAGTAAAAAAATATCATCTTGCCGAGATCTGTCAATTGAGCTACATTTCATTGCTGTTGATGGGTGGGGACGATTTCGCCCATGGTCCTTTGTTTAAAAAAACCGGACAAGTGCGAGTTGGACTCGCTCACCGAGGGTTCCGTAGAAATTTGTAGGTAGGTACATCATACTAATATTATAAATGAGAAAGTAACTCTGTCTGTTTCGCTTCCACGATGAAACGGCTGAACCGATTTTGAAAGTACCCTAAAAATTATAATTCCCTTGAGAGTGTCGAAATGTACGTTTTTTGCGACATAAACGGATGTATCTTTTATTTACGTCAACTTAGAAGTTTGATTTTTTCACAGCTTCAATTGGAACCGTGGGCCTAAGTATACGGTTTTAATTTCAACTCGATACCTTCACGCATTCCCGAGATAAAGGGTCTTGCCAGACAGACGGACAGACAGACAGACAGACAGACGGACCACAAGTGATCCTATAAGGGTTCCGTTTTTTCGTTTTGAGGTACGGAACCCTAAAAAGCAAAATATAAACAGTAAGTGGATGCACCAGATTTGGAATTAGGTACTAATACCAAACTAGGATCTCAAGTAGATTCAGCCACTTTAACGATTGTGCTTATTTGCTGCTCTAAATTAATTAAGTCACAGCTAAAGAATAGGATGATCGCTCTCACGCCGATTGAACCTTTAATGTCTCATAAAGTAATAATGTAAAGTTTGACAGGCAAACCTTATGATAAGGAATGAGTTCCGACAGCAAGGCGTTGTGATGGGCGACAAGGTCATAAGACAGCCGTCACTTATGTTCTGCATATAGTCCACCTGCCGATCGCTCACAAGAATTGACATAGCCAAGCCGTATTTCTGTTTGCCACCCGCAATCTTCGGTGTTGCTAACAACGTTACAATATCATATCAGCTTATACATTTATTTTTAAGCAACCTAGATTAAAAGTAATATCAAATGAGAGTTTAAAGTGATTAGATTTAAAGTGATCCTAGAACCTAGATTAAAAGTAATATTAAATGAGGGTTTTGCTAAATCTCTACAAAATGGATAAAATATCTACCTGGCATGTCAGAAGCAACTAATTGTACGTTATATCCGTATAAAACATAAGCTCCACTTATCGCCAGCGGTCTCTGGAATTAAATTAACCTTTAATAAAATTGGAATTGGACTAAGATCTTTAAGTTATTTATAATTCCTACGATAAACGATTTCCATATATAATTCTATGCAACATCCTTTTAAGCACGTTCATTACACACGATGACACCACCGACCGACCAACGTCCGCGACCGATGACGATAGACGAAACACTATTAGGTATTTTCATCCCAATTAACTGTCTCTCTGTGTTAACAGGGTTCGGTGTTTCATGATAATTGTTACCGAATTTCTAATCTAAGAAAAGATTCATTACGTGTTAAACTGACTTCAAAAAGGAGGAGGTTCTCAATTCGACTATATTTTTTTGTATGGTTGTTACGCAATAGAAGATCGATTTCAAAAAATATTTTTTAGTTGGTAGGTTATGTCTCAGGGGTGGTCTCATACAATAATTAATATTATATGGGGACATTTCACACACCGCTATCTGACCCCAAACTAGGGAGACCCTGTACCATGGGTGTCACACAGCTGATTCTTTTGTTCCTTTTGTTTCAAAATCTGAGCACACACAAAATTAATTTCATAAAAATATTTCACCTCTAAGGGCAGTGAACGGAAATTGTTTTAGTTCCGTTCACTGTTTAAGGGTAGGAAAATTAGAGGATGACTTAATTTTATTGATTTTCACCCACAATGACGCGATATCTCCGGCAATTGTGGATCTATTTCGATTTTTTTTTTTTGTGTGTTGATATTAAATGTATACTAAAAAGCGAAAACTAAAAACTTTTTTACTGAACATAACCGTGACTTTAGTTTCGGAAGTCGGTGGCCATACGAAACAACAAACAGAACCAAATCCGCCATCTTTCGAAACTAGTAATTATTTTTTTATTATGTTCTTTATGTGCTAAAGTTATTTATCACTATTTAGTTATTGAAGTCGATGGCTATTTTTTGTAAAAAAAACCGGACAAGTGCGAGTCAGATTCGCCCACCGAGGGTTCCGCTCAAGTTCCGTGGTTTGGTCACTCATACAATTATGACCGCACATACCTTGATGATTGATTACGCACTTTAAATAAAGACTATATTTTTTATGATTGAATTAAAAATGTTTAGTTTTCATACCTACTTTTCACTGCACTTGTAGTATAAGACGATATTCCTTGCAATATTTCTTAGTTTTAGGTCAAAGGGAAGTCCCCTATAAATTTCGATTCCCTTGAGAGTGTCGAAATATAGGCTTTTTGCGGCATAAACGGCCGTATCTGTTTTTCATGTTAACTTAGAAGTTTGATATTTTTCTCAGATTCAAGGGACATATGGGATATATGGAGGATATGGGATATAAGGGATATATGGTTTTAATGTCAACTCGATACCTCCACGCGTTCCTGAGATAAAGGGTCTTGACAGACAGACGGACAGACAGACAGACAGACGGACAAGAAAGTGATCCTATAAGGTTTCCGTATTTTCCTTTTGATGTACGGAACCCCAAAAAAATATTGTTAATCATTATCAGCATAATTTTCACATTGATGTAAACTCAAAAATCTGGCTTATCAATAATTAAACATCGCAAGCATAATTGGTGCATTACCTCACTTAGTAAATTGCTGAATAAAGTTCTAGACCTCTGAAGTAAAAGTTCTCGTCTTTCACGCTTCCGTAAAAACAGTTTGAACTCATACTGCAACAAAGGAAGCAAAACGTTTTCTTGCTTTTAAATTTATTTGCAAGAGATATATTTTTCTTAGTAAGAACAAAATGGTCCTATGTAGGTATGACAAGATGAAAACTGAAATCCCCACGACCATTGACGCCTCCTTCATGAAGCTGCTTAGAAAAGTAGAACGATTGACCTTAGGGCATCAGGTTGATTTCACACCTGCGGTTCACGCTCCTCGAATGGATTGAAAGTGTTGACTGTTCATTCAAACTCAAATTCATTTATTGTTTGGTCATAATAATAAGTAAATCGCTGTAACATACCCATAGGGCGTACAATATTAATAATATACAATAATATACCTCATTTTTAAGTCTTTCCTCGGCCCAATTTCCAATAAGAACTGAATTATTGTATGTCATAACGCTGAATATTTCTTTATCAAACCAATTTATTTATGTCGTATTGTGATATTTTTTATTCAGAAGATACATAATAATACTTCATGATTAATCATTTCAATAATTTAAATGTCAACAAACATGCAATCTCTGAGGTGCGCATGTCAAGCACATGTCAAGTCGTATAGATAATATTTACCAAAAAGTACAATAATTACTTTCCCGTTCTCAATATCTATACCCTGTTCACAATAAGATTAGACATTCACAAAAACCATTTTTACAGTCCGTTCAATCGATTTTGACTCATATTGCGTTAGTACCATGACAAATGGCAACTGCAGTAAACAGTTGTTATTGTAACAACTTTTTTTGCCTCTAATGTCATCCTTAAGCCTACGGAATAGAAGTCAAAATCGGTTGAAGGGACTGTAAAAAAGGTTTGTGTTTATGTCTAATCTTATTGTGAACAGGGTATATATTAGGTATATAGACAGGGCGTCCCACGGATATGCCACATGGAGGGAAAGTACCTTGAATATTGTAGATGGAACATTTTACTGAACGAAGACTTTATTTGAATTTATAAAACAATTTAAACTGCATTCATAGATATTTAAATAATTACATGTTTGAATCGGGAATCGAACCCATTACATGAGAAAAATAATCACAAAATAAAATTATAAAAAACTAGCAACCCTCGATAAATGGACTATCCAACACGAAAATATTTTTCCAATTCAAACCAGTAGATCCCGAGATTAGCGCGTTCAACCAAACAAACAAACAAACTCTTCAGCTTTATAATATTAATATACTAGTAACCCGACCCGGCTTCGCATGGGCCTATAGCCTTCCTCGATAAATGGACTATCCAACACAAAAATATATTTTTCAATTAGCCAAACCAAACAAATAAACGAACAAACTCTTGAGCTTTATAATATTAGTTATATTATATATATATATATATACTACTCAAAACAAAATAAGGGCCACGAGGTATTTTTTCATTTTGGTGTAATTTATATTTAAACATTTACATATTGAAAGTAGTAAAATATTGAGTACCTATACAAACTCTTTGATACCTAAACTTTTTAATATTGTAGCAACAATTTTAAATAAAATTTGATTTAAAATCCTCTTTGAATATTTTGATTCCATTTTCTTTGACGTTTTGCTTTCCTTAGCTTCTTGGTTTATTAGAAATTAAGTTCATTGATACCTCGAGTCAGAAACATCTTTTGCAATATGCCACAAGCACGCAGGCGTCATATGGACTCGCTGACAGCAACCAGCGCCGTTACGATGATTGAAGAAGGTCATTCGCAGCGATCTGTGGGTTTGCAATTGGGATTTTCTCGAAGAGCTATTCAAAATCTATGGAATCGTTTCCAAGAGACCGGCAGTGTTAGAAGAAGACCTAGTTCGGGCAGAGTTCGCATTACAACAGCTCAAGAGGATCGTTACATTCGATTAAGTGCGCGCCGAGATCGCGCAACGCGGCCCGTGGCCGGCGAACAGTCCGGACTTAAATCCAATAGAGCACATGTGGGATCAGTTGAAACGAAGAGTTAGAGACGGTGATCAGGAAATCCACAACCAACAGCAACTCATCAACGCTGTGAAAAGGACCTGGGAAGAGATTCCAATGGAAAATGTCACGCATTTGATTGAGAGCATGCACTCCAGGCTTCAGGAGTGCGTAGCTAAACGAGGGGGGCATACCCGTTACTAAAAGATGAGCATGGAGTATTTTCTTTTGTTTTCAGTAACTTTATGTTGTTTTTATTTTTAACCTAAAATGTGTTTTTTCTTTCAAAAGCAAATAAACTTTTAAATCATTATTATTTGAATAAATTTATTGGTCTACATGGTAAAAACAACATTAGTTTTCGTTATGGAGACAAAAAATATATATTGGTTTTATTATTTTCATGGTACAGACAAAATACCTTGTGGCCCTTTTTTTGTTTTGAGTAGTATATATATAGTATAGATATAATACCGATCGAAAGGCTTCATCATAAGGATTATTTTTTGCTAAATAACATAGTGTCAGAAATAAAAGGAACACCATGAATTTTAACATTGTTAATACAAAATTGATTATTATCAAATGCTCACAATGAGTCCCTTCCTGTTGAATACAAAGTCGCACTCCTTTGATTATTTCGCTCCCTGACGATTTTTTGATCTTGTTGTGGTGGATATTTAGAATAATACGTCTCAGTTCTGCTTGTAGCTCGTGGACACTTTCATACTTTCACTTTCATTAATAATAGGTACTTATGATAATGTCAGTTGTATGTCCTTACGGCTTTGATTATTTCGCTCCCTGACGATTTTTTGATCTTGTTGTGGTGGATATTTAGAATAATACGTCTCAGTTCTGCTTGTAGCTCGTGGACACTTTCATACTTTCACTTTCATTAATAATAGGTACATATGATAATGTCAGTTGTATGTCCTTACGGCAATGGTGCCGATTCCATTGTTCACAAACTAAAATTAGGCATTTGGCATCTCTTACTACCAGGCAGCTGAAGAAAAGGACGGCGACAGACAAGGACTAAGTTAGAGATGTCAAATTAGTTTTTCCCTTGAAAGTTCAAGGGAAAAGCGCAGTGCTTTTAATCAAATGTTATCTTTATTTGTATGAACATTTTAGATCAACTTAACTTGACAGCTCTTATTAATATATGTCTCTTTCTTGTTTTATTGGAGAGAAAGAGATACAAATAGCTTAAAATTAATTTAGTTCGACATATATAGTTCGAAAATAAAGTGGTGAACTCAATATTATTATATTTTAGTTATTATTAAACCCCGACGAAAAAACGACGGGGTGTTATAAGTTTGACGTGTCTGTGTGTGTGTGTGTGTCTGTCTGTGGCATCGTAGCTCCCGAACGGATGAACCGATTTTGATTTTGTTTTTTTTGTTTGAAAGGTGAATTAGTCGGGAGTGTTCTTAGCTATGTTTGATGAAAATCGGTCCAAGATGGCCGCCGCTACAAAATTACTAATCACATATTTTTTCACAACTCCCTCAATATGGGTATCAAATGGGTTACCTATCATAAGGTCGAAAAATATTTGACCGAATTTCATTTCACCTAAAACTTTGCAACTTTTCTCGTTTCGTATTTCTTTACTTCATCGAAGTCACGTCTGCCACTGTATCAGTTGACCTATTATAAATTCGCTTTTTTTCGTTGCACCGACGTTTCATTTGGTCGAAAAAGTTTTTACCGAAGTTACACTTAGCCAAAATAACATTTGTTCGAACATTCGTTATACCACTGTTTTAATTACCATATTTCACCAAACGCCTAGAAGTAAATATGTCTGATATTGAGTCAATGATAACCGGTACTCCACCGGAAAAAAAAATTCGTCGTTAAAGAAACGAAAAATCAAAAACTTTTGAAAATTGAAGACAATTTGAGTGAAATTAAATATTTGAAAGAGCTTTCAAAACTAATGTATTTATGACAGTGGCGTTATAGAGAGCTTATTTCAGATTAGTTTCCTACTATTTTGTTTCATTAATTATTTAACGTAATGGCACTTAATAAAACCCCAGTCATCCCAGTAAGAAGCTTGCAAACAAAGATTCTTGCTTCGAGCATGCAGCATGCAAGCAGGCATGCAGCATGCAAGCAGGCATGCAACATGCACAAGCATTGTTTCTGTCACGTCTCCGGCGCTGCGGGGTCTGGGCGGCCCCACCCCTCCGCGCCTACGCGTTCTTAAATTACACCCTAGGTGTAGGGTCGCGCAGTCGTGTCTGACTGCGTGAAGTCGGTTTTGCAGCGATTCGTTTCTGTCACTAAATTTTGTAACGTATTGACTTTTTATTACACTATTTTAATTAAATGTTGAAAATTCTACCAAGTAACCGGCTATATATTTGAGATCAAATAATATTCCCAAATGTTGTTTTGACGGGGTGAAAATATGGCAAATAAATCATTTGGCAAATGAAAATAGTTCAAAAGAGACTTCGGCCAATAGGAAAAAGTTATTTTATAAATCGGAGAAACATAGTTCGGTAAAATAATACGTATGACACATGATACTTCGATGATCTAAAAATATGTCAAATAATGCATATAGCAAAAAAGACGTCGGTCAATAGTTTTCGATAAAATGAAATTCGGACAAAAATAATTCGGAAAAGTGATCGGTTCCCGTATCAAATGAAAGGGCTTCACTAGTAGAATACTTTACACTATGATACATTTCAAATCCAAGATGGCCGGAACCACAAAATGGCGAATTACATTTTTTTTTCACAACTTCCTCAATATTGGTATCAAATGAAAGGGCTTGACTAGTAGCATAATGCATACTATATTGAAAGGGAATGAATATTTTTAACCAACGAAATGAAAACTTAAAACTTGAAAATTAATTTTATAAACTCTAAGGGCCAAAGGACATACGCTACTTTTAGCATCGGCGATCGACGATTATGCGACTGTATCAATGCTGCATCGCGTTTTGGCGACTCTCTGCGTTCGGATGCGGTATCGGAATTGCACGTTTTAGCGACTGCTCCGATGCTGCATCGCGTTTTTGTGACTCTGCGTTCGGACGCTGGTTGGCTGTAGTGTCGCTGATCGATAGTCGACTATTGATAGTTTGCCGATTTGCAATGGTATTGATTACAAAAATTATAAATTACAAAATTTATTCAATCAATCAATCAAAACAATTCAAAATCAATCAATCAAATCAACAATAAAAACCAAAAAAATCAACAACCAATCAATTCAATCAATATTTTTTATTATCTTTATCCTTTTTTAACTGTAGCTGTAACGAAGGTCAGTAAAAATTTAAAAAAAAAACAATAGTGGTCTAATTGCATGGTCTTCCTTTACATTGCTGGTTTTGTGTAAGAATCAAACTAAATTACGTTTAAAAAATTTAAAATAAAAATTAAATTAAAAATTTAAAAAACCCCCAACGTAAAATATAAAAGCAATTATTTAAAAAGTTAAAAATAATACCTTTTGTTGAGCTATCAAATGTTTGTTCGTTGAAATGGCGCTATAATGTCGCGGCGGGGTACCGCTAAGTTAGCAATAACTAAATAGTTAAAATAGCGAACTCATGGTAACTACATTTGGAACAAAAATTTTATCGTACCGAAGCAGGTCGGAAAAGCTGGTAAATTAAGAGAAAGTCAATGAAATGAAGGATCTGACTTACTTAAGCGGTACCCCGCCGCGACATTATAGCGCCATTTCAACGAACAAACATTTGATGGCTCAACAAAAGGTATTATTTTTAACTTTTTAAATAATCGCTTTTATATTTTACGTTGGGGGTTTTTTAAATTTTAAATTTATTTTCTTTATTTATTTGGTTCACCAACGATTATATACACTTCAACAAGCAAATGAAACATAAGGCAAATCAGAATAAAGTGTAACAATCACTTATAGGCAAACTCCGCATGCACACAAAATGTTGTTGTAACATAAAATATAAAAACAGAAGAAAAAGACTAATTTATACATTTGCATTAATTTAAAGCAAGTTTCAAACAAACAACTTAAAATAAAATTAAAACAAAGCAAAACAAACTTGACTAAACAAAACTAATAAGTTCAAAAGATTAATAAAGTAATGTGTAGCCAATATAACTCACCCAGTGAGAAGAAAGGGCCAAGAAACTAAATTTTCGGGGAGATACATAAAAAAACTGGACTTCAATTTGCCTAAGCTGTCAAACTGGAGGTCGATCCGATCACTGTAAACGTTAACTACCTTACAAAACCTCGCGAAAGGAGAATTAGCACCGAGAACAGTTCTTCTCTGCGGAGGGCAGAGTGGCGTTATAGGATTGCGAGGAATCCTGGAGGGCGCACGGAAGTTAAAATTATTTAATATTTGCGGGCAGTCAATTTTATGGGCCATAACTCTGCACGCAAACATCGCGTCATTCAGTTGTCGACGTTTGTCAAGAGTAACCATATTAAAGTGTTTGAGTCTATCACTATATGAACGTATTTTCTTGGACAAACCACTAGCATAGGCCAGGTGACCCAAAAATCGTTTTTGTACACGCTCCAGACGCAATGAATGAGTAGTGTGGGCGCCAGACCACGCTACAATACTCCAAAATGCTTCGACTCAAAGAATTGTACAGTATAATTTTAGTTTTGCAGTTTTTAAATTGTTTTGTGTTTCTGATAAGAAAACCCAGCATTTTGGAAGACTTTTTCACTATATTATCTATGTGCGGGTTAAAAGTTAGTTTCTGATCAAATATAATACCAAGGTCTTTTATTGTGTCTAATTCCTTTACTTTATTTCCATTAATATAATAATCGTGGTCAATGAGATGATGTTTCCTAGTAAATTTTACATGGTAGCATTTGCTAGGATTAAGAAGCATCTGATTTATTTGGCACCACTTCACCAACTCATCCAGATCGCATTGTAATTCAGAGGCGTCACGCTTAGATTTTACTATTTTGACGATTTTTAGGTCATCAGCAAACATAAAAATTGTACAGTGGCGAAAGCAGTTCGGAATATCGTTGATTAAAAATATAAACAAAACCGGTCCCAAATGAGACCCCTGTGGCACGCCCGAGGAAATGTGTCTGACGAGTGACGGTTGAACGAAAGCCATTGACTACTACTATTATTTTATTATTATATATTAGTTACCTTCACACATACCACAATTGAATAAAATCATTTGATTTTGGCATTGTACGGAACCCTCCCCACGCGAGTTCAACTCGGACTTGGCCGGTTTTTTTTACATAATATCACTCCTGTATTGCAGTTCAGACAGCAGAGGTATAGTACATATAATTATACTATAGTGAATGTGTAATATAAGTAAATGTTAAATTACAACGGTGTGTGTCGATAATTACCAAGTTCGATTGTGTACCTAGGTCAGGTTTGGTTTGGTGGATGGTAACATTTACTGGTGAATGACCGACATTGTCATGAAAATAATAAATAACCAGCTGTATGTCTTTTCTGTTACAATCTCCCTCTTCAGATCAAGTAAAAATTTGCTGCTCACTTCACCTAGGTGTTCACCGAGGGAGATTGTAACAGAATAGCACTGCGGGTTTGGTGATTGTTAACGAACACCCGAGTAACTTAACATACACTGCGCTTCGGTCTCGGACATTTATAGTGACGTAATAGGTACCTATACCACAGAATACTTAATAGTACTACGTACAGAAGGGACACTCCCTTCCCCGCGCTATATCAGATACCGCACTCTCAGCCCGCTGGAGAGGGGCTAACCGCCGACTCTTTAGCCAGGGCGCTCAAAATCGTAAGAACTGCAGCGCTGTAGGTACTGCTGACACAAACACACAATTTTGCGATTTATTTTGTTTTAAGTTTTATTTATTAGTTTTAATCTCGATGATTCATTTATTTTCCAAGTTTTCGTCGTTTTATAATAATACAATTAAAACTTCCGTAATAATAACATACCAACATTACCAGCTATTAATATTGCTCTCTCTCTTTATTGTCTTAGTTATGTACTTATGTCTCTTTCTTTCACGTTCTATTCATTCTTGGAATTGAAAAGTAGTACCCTACGCACTAACCTTGTCGCGTCGCCCCATTGTAATTATTATTATTGTAATATTTTAATTAATTCTTAATTTTTATTTTTAATACTTTTGAACTTAACATGTATGGACATGGACTGGTTCCGAAATAAATGAAAAAAAAAAATTGCGTTGCCGCGTAATGGTACGGGGCGATCGTGAATTCCATATTTTGTAATTAGGTAGGTAGGTACCTTAATTTACCATTATTGATGAATAAATAAACCTCTTTACATAATAAATATTATAATATTACTTTTATGTCATTACAATTCCGAGTATTCAAAATCAAATATCATTTATTTTATTTCTTTAAGAAATAAATAATTGAACGCTCGGACAAGATCACTTCATAATAATGCTCGAAACGATCGGGTAGTTCCGTCGTCGTTCGGTTCACCCGACGCAAAGCGCTGCACTTTTCGCGCCATTTTGTACGCCACGACATCCAACTGATTCAACCCTACTAAAATTCACGCACACATTTGCACGTGTACAGACGTCATTTGGTTTTGTAGTAGTAATAGGTAATTATTTTGCAAGTTTTGTATGAAGTGTCCGAGGTGTGCCTATACGTCAAGATTTCACGGATATGTGTGTAATGAGTCACATGTAATAATATACATAGGTATACGTCATCCAGCGAAATCTTAAGGAATAATGATATTATTATTCCATACTAGCTGACCCGACAGACGTTGTCCTGTCGCTATCTACCTACTTACCTGCCTATTTACCTACCCTACACCTACCCTACACCTACCCTACACCTACCCTACACCTACCCTACACCTACCCTACACCTACCCTACACCTACCCTACACCTACCCTACACCTACCCTACACCTACCCTACACCTACCCTACACCTACCCTACACCTACCCTACACCTACCCTACACCTACCCTACACCTACCCTACACCTACCCTACACCTACCCTACACCTACCCTACACCTACCCTACACCTACCCTACACCTACCCTACACCTACCCTACACCTACCCTACACCTACCCTACACCTACCCTACACCTACCCTACACCTACCCTACACCTACCCTACACCTACCCTACACCTACCCTACACCTACCCTACACCTACCCTACACCTACCCTACACCTACCCTACACCTACCCTACACCTACCCTACACCTACCCTACACCTACCCTACACCTACCCTACACCTACCCTACACCTACCCTACACCTACCCTACACCTACTCTCTCTCTCTGTCTGTCCGTCTGTATGTCAGTCTGTCCCTCTGTCTGTCAAGACCCTTTATCTCGGGACCGGGTGGAGGTACCTATCGAGTACCTATACTTAGGTTCTCGGTCCCATGAAGCTATGAAAAAATCAAACTTCTAAGTTAACGTAAATAAAAGATACATCCTTTTATGTCGCAAAACACGCACATTTCGACATTCTCAAGGGAATCATTTATAGGGTACTTTCCGTTGATACAGAACTATGACATTTGGCTAGTAATATCATCTTATACTATAAATACAGGGAAAAGTCTGAAAACTATACATTTGTAATTAAATCCAAAAAAAAATGTTCTTTATTTATAACGATCTTTTTTCGCGATTGGTCCGTGTGAATGTCGGTTATCACGGATGCAGACGAAGTCCCGGATTAAAAATTAGCCAATGTGCTTTCCCTGGGTTCAAGCTATTTTCATACCAAATTTCATCAAAATCGGTTCAGCCGTTTCATTGTGGAAGCATAACAGACAGAGTTACTTTCTCATTTATAATTTTAAGTATAGATATGCACGTACAAATTTGTACGGAACCCTCGGTGAGCAAGTCCAACTCGCACTTGTCCGGTTTTTTTCTACATAGTCTCCTTCCAAGTCTACACACTTCTCCTAGCGATACATACGTCCAAATAGTACTCGGCGTCTTTCTCTAGAAAATAATTGTTGTTGTTGTTACTATTTTGTTGAAGTTTCTTAATGCGAAACAAACCATAGCACAAAAAATGGAACAGCGTAGTAGGTAGTAAGATTTTTTTAGGCATCCTTTTTGGCATTTTCTCAAAGAAGAGTTGGTAACACTGATCTCACCTATGCTCTCATAGTAATATCCGATTCTTTTTTTGAAATTAATTCCATGGCGAACAATGTATGGGCGCCGAGCAATATCTTTTATCAGAAATAGTTATTTTGCGTAAAAGTGCGAAGAAAATAATTTTATTTATTACGAGGCAAAGTTTGCTTTATTTACCTAATTTGATTATTTTTAAGAATGACTCTGACTGATTCGTTTTGTAGCGTTTGAGGCCCATGTTCCTTGGAGAAATTTGTTGTTGAAAGAAAATTTCATTTAATTTTTTTTAAATTTCATTTTTCAGGGTGATAACCCTGAAAAAGGACATTGCCCGACCCCCATACATTGTTCGCCCTGGAATTCATTTAATAAAGGAATCAGATTTTAAGCACAAAGTACGTAAGGCTGCGTCGCGCCCGAGCAGAGAGACCACTCAGAACAAACCGACATTTTTACCACGCACACATTGACATAACGATTATAGGCATTCTTAAGCCGTTTCAAGCAGACTTACGACTCGGCTGTCACGTGTTATCTAAATGAATAAATGAGAGACTTTGACATTTCACGACAAACAAGAAAATTTTGTTATAAAAAATTGCAAAAAGTTCCAACCAGTGTCAAAAAAATTTCATATTGTCACAAATAAAACCTACAGAGTCAAAACAGTAGCAGCCCTAGTGAGTCTGGCAAGTTTAGCTAATTATTTTTGAAGATGGCGGGAGCGGTTCTTCTGTACCCTCTATATTTTGTGGCACAAGCGAGGGTAGTGTTGCCAACTCCAGAAAATATCCGAAGTAGCAAAATGTAGTCCTGTTATATCTTAGGAGCATTATTTTTTTAGTCCTATAAAAATCCTACAAACGATAATAGTGCCGCATTTGGACGCAGTTAATAGGAGTATTTCGCCCTATAGTAGTTTTGTTACTATCTGGTAAAATGCAATTCGGTTTTAAAAAGATCCGGTAAACGCACTGGCGCACTGGTGTTATAAGTCCTGGAATAATCTGATACCTGCTGCTACCAGTGTAATTAACGAAACAGATGAGATTTTTTTTCTGGTTAGTACAGTGCTTATTTAGAGGGAATATTTCAAACAAAAAGATCAAGTAATCTATAATAATCTATTAGCATACAATTCAATTTTGTTCCTTGACTATCGTTTTGAATGCCAACTCAACTTGCGAAAATACTTAATTTTATTGAAAATTTTATCGATGATAATCAACATTATTTTATACCCCTTTAAAATTAAACTTATATGTTGGAGACGGTTTATTAATCACAATTGTGAGTGTTAACTAAATTTGTTATGATTTGTGTTTCTTATTGTTAATTTATGTGATTTTACTATCAATTATTGTCTATTAATTCGAAACATGATTTATTGTGTATGTACAGTGGGTGATAGCTGTTACCTGACCCACCCTAAAAACAAACGAGTTTAAACCCTCTGTCTGTAACAATAAGGGTTATTCAATTTGTATGAGTTCATCTGACTAGCGCTACTCGATAAACAAATACAATAATAAAACAGACACGCAAAATTGATCTTTAAAACGTTAGCGTTAGGATATTTAAAATTAAATTAAAGGACATGTTAGGTTTTTGTATGGAGGCTGGGCTTTAATTCGGAGCTGCTGTGAACAGGGACGAGATTATATTTTATGAAAGTACATAAATTAAGGCTACTTTATGTATATTTTTTATTTTTTTTAAAAGCACCCTTCCTAAATTATTATATTTTCAATTAATTGTAATTTAAAAAATAAGTTGCAACCCTCGGTTATTATTGATTTTGGCAACACTTTTCGGTTGGATGTCATTATTGTCATTATGAAAAGTGTAAACGTCAATCAAGTGTCAAATTCAATTATGATTGCGTACCTATGCGCGCCTTATTATTAATATACTCTGCGTATGCGTCTGTGGTTTGCGTTACAACAACGGAACGGACACAAGTGATTTGTTTATTTTTTTTATTTTTGTTGTGTTATTGATGTTCAAGTTTCTTGTAATCTTTAAGTTATCTTTATTTGACCTGGCTTTTAATTTGGATTCTTTCCTGCACAGTTTCTTGATAATATAATTATAAGGGATGATGTTGAAAATGAAGAGGTAGAATAAATACAGTTAAATATAAGTAAATGCGTAAATGTTCCACGGTCTCGAACCAAGCGCTTTGACTCCACATTTATTGTGAGAACTGCCAGACTGTGGAATTCCCTGCCCGCCTCTCTGTTCCCTGATAAGTATAATCTGGGTATCTTTAAGGCACGAGTGAACCGGTTCATCTTAGGCAAGCGTGTCCCAACTTAGGCCGCATTATCACTTACGATCAGGTGAATTGCGGTCAAACGCAAGCCTATTTAATAGTAAAAAAAAAATGCATTACTTTTATTTCTCTACCTAATACACAAAAATGTTCACCTATTCTGACCTGCTGGAGCGACTATTTACAAAAGGTGAACAGGTCAATCCATTTAAGTCTGACCATCGGTTTTACAGACGTAAAACCATCAGTAATCATTTTGCAATTTACTGAATTCATGATGATAAAGTCATAAAGTCCCAAATTGTAGGAGAAAATAAGGATCTTTGATACAAATAAATTCATACACTGTTTTAAGCTTTCACGGTTTAAAACTAAACTTATATTGTCACACGGGATATCTTCCATGATACGCGATCATGGCGCTTGCCAGCGTCGAAATATCAGGAGCTCAAAACAATTAACAATCACGGAAGATATCCCCAATATGACAATATAAGTTTATATAAATTCATTACCTATCCTTATCATAAACCATTTACTGTTATTGAAAATAATAGCATTTTTGCGTTAGTACAATTTCGCTATTAAAAAATAAATTCAATCCATTACTGGCCCCTTGCTGGGCACGGGCCTTTTAGAATGAAAAGGGTTAGGCCTTAGTCCACCTCGCTGGCCTGGTGCGGGGATTACACACCTCAGATGATGATTTTACTAATATCAAGTAGAAATTACAAATATTAAACCTAAATATTCATAAGCAAACGGAAAAATAGCGATTCTAACAATGAGACAAGGGCTTGACAATGGACCGACATGACAACTGACATGTGTGGTGTGACACTGACAACCTTACTGATACAACACAGTTAATGTTTTCATAGATTCCGAAATCAATGCCATGCATACCAATCATGGAGATAATTCGTCGGTTTTATAGCAATCTAATAGTGTTTAAAAATATTTTAAATAACAATAAGGTGTTTAATGTACTTTAAAAAATGATATTTAACCCTTTTTTCTTTGTTTCAATGTACAAAAATAATATTACGATACAAAAAAATATCTGGATTTAAAATATTTATTTATTAAATAATGGTGCTTTTAATTTTTTTTTGTTTTTGTTAGGCCGTCTTTAATAATTTTCCCTATCAGAAAAACCACACATGATAGCTGTTCGAAAAAAAAAATATTTTAAGCCCATTTCATAACATGTCCTTTGATTTTTATGCGGTAAGACTTAAAGTTTATCACAGTATTGTGTCATTTTAACCTAACTTGTAAAAAGTGGGTAGTTGAAAGACAAATGCGTATTCATTGTAAAACTGGTATTCAAATCTTACTAAGGATATGGGTAGGAAAATAAAAAAATACCGTGACTATAACTAAAGCCAGTCTACGCACAATTGCAATGACTACGCGCGAACATTATCTATGTTACCTTTCTAAATTGCGAATAGCCCACGCCTTTTTAAATTTTTTAAATATAATCTTTGTAGCTTTATTAACATGTCTCAATTGAGTGATTATTTAAAACACAAAATAATCTATTTTGCACGAGGAGAATATTGGCATCAGAGAGATTGCAAGGAGACTTAATATAGCAGTAAGTGTATTTTTCTAATTTTAAACCACGTTTTTATATCTAGCTATTCCTTGTGCCGTGACGTAAACAAACATTTTTTTTATATACTTAAACGAAAAGTGACACCGTTTAATTTCTTTGTTTCAGAAAATACTGTGAGATTGTGGTTAAGCCAGGCGTTTTAAAGAAACAGGAAATGTTCAAAAGGATCCTCCAGGACCAACGACTAAGAACTTGTGGAAATTGGAGGCCGATTTAATAGTCGCTAATATTTGGAAATGTTACGTGATGTAATGTTGCCGACTGTGCGTGTTGCTTAGCCAAACACGGATATTTACTTCGTGCAGAGATGCTGTGGTGCAAAATTGGCTAACCAGTCCAGAAGGTGTCAAAACAATAAGTTGGCCATCTAAAAGTCCTGATCTGAATCCAATAGAAAACTTGTGGGGTCAAATGATTTTAAACTGAGATTCATCAGAAGTCAGGATAAAAGAAAATTTGGCGCAACTTGTGACTTCAACGTGGGAACTCATGAGAGGAAGTGATGCTCGCTGGAACATGGTGTGCAGTATGCGAAGCCGCTTGCAACAGATTATAGAAAAAGATGGTGCTCCACTTCGCCATTAAGACAGCATCACCGCCTGCAGTCAACAATACTTACGTCAGTGTGTGTGTTAAATAATCTGTTGTTATCATAATTTCTAAGGAAGTGTTTCATACAATGATGCAGGTTCTTATAATCGTTATAAGAACCTGCATCATTGTATGAAACACTTACATAATATTTAAAACTAAAAATACTTTAAAAAAATCTAAAAAGTATGTAATACATCAAAGTATGTTGTGTTGTGCTGTTTTCACTAATATTTTATAAGTAGGTAGGTATGTATGACAGTAAATTAATGTGGTGATGTTATTGTTATAAAATAGAAATATTATAGGTATATTTCTAAACATAATATAACATGTTGATTCACTACATTCAACACTTTATAAAGCATGTAACTACTTACCTACTTAAAAAATAATAAAAATGGGTATTATATGGGCACTATTAAAACGAAAAACTGTTTTGTTGTCGCGTTAGCAACTTAAACAGAAAATTCACGCATAGCATAAGTAGTTTAGTATTCTAACTTCTTTTAAAATGTTGTAAGTAATTATTTTTTATTTATTTTGAATAAAATCTTTATCATTATCATTATTGTTTTTATTTTTTGTGGTTAGTTGTATTTATATATTATTAATTTAAATCTACTTTTCTTAATCTAATAGAAATAGTATTTTCAATTCAAAAAACATAAATGAATATTGAAAAACTACAAAAAGTAAAAGGTTAGTTTCGAACTCGCAATCAAGTAGACTCACTTGTTTCCACTGGTTCAACCACTAGACCAAACAGACTTTATTAAAGTTGTTGAAATTAACAGCTCCATCATGTGAAAAAACAGTATTATTATCTACCTTATCATTAGGTGTTAAAGATTAAATTGGCATAACTATATTCTTTAATATATGCCTACCTTGAACAAGTCGTTCTAGTTCGTACGTATCAAATAACACTTATCTACTGCTAACTGCATAAGGTTAAAATTCGTCTAACTTTTAGTGGGTCAGATAATAGCTATCACCGACTGTACACTGATTTGTGGTTACTTTATTTCGATAATTGTTTTCGATGGTTTTATTCAAAACAATTGTTGACACGTTACTTTGAATGTACACTTCTGGACACATCTATTGGCCCACCTTGTATTTTCAGTTTCCTTTGGTCCTAGCTAAAATTTTATATTAGGTCGAGCAAAAAGTTTTTATGCAGTTTTGAACCTGGCACATTCACAATTTCATTCAATAGTCTTTTTTTGAATTTTGAACACAGAATTTAAAGAAACAAAAGACAATTTGAAGCCTGTTTGTTGATATCAAACAATCGAATACTAAGAAAACTTGGTTTTATTGGTTTACTTGGATTTAATTCTTGAAAAAGTGATTGATATCTTTGGTTTTGCAACAAACATTACTTATTCTTAACATTAAGGTGAGGGTCTATCAATAATCTATGGATACTTCACCTGAAGTCGCCGCCCAAGCTGTGGCACTTATTCAGGCCGGACACAGCCAAAGAAACGTGAGTGCTCAACTTAATTTAAGTCGATCTGCGGTCCGAAATGTTTATCGGAGGTACCTAGAGACTGGCGGCTTTGTTCGTCGCCAAGGAAGGCCACGATCTCGGGTCACAACTGAAAGGCAGGATCGATTCATCGTGACGACCAGCTTGAGAAATCGTCACCTTACCTCCATTGAGATACAAAACCAACTTCGCGACTTCCACGGAGTATCTGTGAGCGCTCGAACTGTTCGGAGAAGGTTAAAAGAACGCGATATGGTACCACACAAGCCAGCTAATGGGCCCAAACTAACGCGAGCCCACCGAACAGCGCGCCTCCATTTCGCACGCAGTCATTTAAATTGGACACAGCAAGATTATTTATTTATTTATTTATTTAATATTAAGTACAAAGTTTTTCCATACATTAAAACAAGGCACACAATTAGACTGATGAGTCTAAAATTGTGTTACATGGCAATGATGGAAGGAAGAAGGTCTACCGACGTAAGGGAGAGCGTTTCGCACAATGCTGCTTTGAAGAGAGGGTTGCTTATGGCGGTGGCTCATGGACTGTCTGGGGCGGTATATCCGCGAGCGGCAAAACGCAACTTGAGGTTGTTACAGGACCACGGCTGCCAACATTAAATGCTGAAAGGTACATTCGTGAGTGCTTAGAACCTCACGTGATACCATACGCGGACTATGTGGGCCCAAATTTCCTTTTTATGCATGATAATGCAAGAGCCCTTGCGGCCGGCATCGTCAGGGAATATCTTCGGGATGTGAACATCACAGTTATGGACTGGCCAGCCAGAAGCCCAGACATGAACCCCATTGAGCACATGTGGGACGAGCTAAAAAGACGTGTTAGGGCTCGTCAGCCAGTTGCCCAGACGATGCAGCAGTTGAAAACAGCCATAGAAGAGGAATGGGAGATGATCCCTCAAAATTTCATAGAGCGGTTGATAAACTCTATGCCTAATCGTATGAGAGCTGTGTGGTAGATGCCCATGGAGGCAACACGCGTTATTAAATTAAACCTTTATTTGATAAAACATGTTTTTTATTCAAAAATCAATTGCCTTTAACAAGGCGCATATCCGACTTGTTAGGCGTAGCTCCATGTCGTATGGTATTCTGAATTCAAATTTAAAACAATACGATCGAAAAAGATGGTAAAATGTATCAGGTTTAAAACTGCATCAACAGTTTTTGTTCAATCAAGCAATCATATTTCGGTAGGGGCCATCGAAACCTAAACTCTAAGGTGGGCCAATAGATGTGTCCAGAAGTGTAGAATGAATTACCCACTTTATGAAATTACTATTGTTTATTCATGACAATTATTCTTGTGTTAATTGACTATTTTATAATGAAGTCTTATTAGGTTTAGCACATTTTAGTGTTTTGTATCAAGTAAACGCGTGACGCACTTCCGAGTCTTGTTATGGAGAGGTTGCAAGGTGGGGGGCATCGTCTTATAAAAGGGCGTGCACTCCGTAATTATGGCAGTCGATCCTCGGATTCGACTCAGTAAAGAGCTCCTGCTCCCGACAATACTGTCGGTTTACCTGGTACAGCACTGCTGTATATTCACATAGTTGTATAGGCTTGCTGCTTGCGAGTGATACACTTTGTATTTGGGTGGCTTAATAAATATGCTACTGTACGAACTGAAACCTTAAGGGTTTGTTCGTTTATCATTGGGTGGCTTAGACTGCTGTACGAACTGAGGGACCTTAATGGTCTGTTCCATAAACTGTATTGTTGCTGTACCTTTCACTTACTTTATTCTTGTTACTAATTACCATTTGTATTGTGTTTTCCTTATGTAGTGTGTAATTGTTTTTACAGGTCTTGTTTATCCCTAATGGGATAATGGGAACGCCTATAGTCCTGACGATGTACTATACCGCTCGGCACTCCTCCTCGCTCCATGACGATCCTACATATTTGTATTTCCAATAAAAATAATAACCTATAGCAGCTATACCTAAGAAATTCATAGGAGTACTTATGTCTTATAGAAGAATGAAACAAGACGTTAAAAAGAATAAATAATCTTATTAAATGTGTTTAGATGATAGATTACATTATGCTAAGTCGTTTTATCAAACACTTTTATAGGACTACAAGTCTAGTTACAATGTTATAAAGTGATCCTGCAAACGCTTATAAAACTACGTTATAGAATAAAAAGTGCTTCTAGCGCAAATCGAATCATAAGATGCTGTATTAAGATGAGTGATCTTTGGCAAACCGTTTACTGGATTCCTATAGGACGTTTTGTCTTATTAGTTAATGATTATAGGAGAATTTTGCTACTTGGGATATTATGCTTAATCTACGCTGAGAAAATGCTAAAGGTTCGTCATTCCCGAAAGGATCTGTCGACATGTTGGATAGACTTTATGAAGACCTATGATTCTGTGCCACATTCATGGCTCATGAGGGTGTTATAATTCTATATACAACTCTGCGCACCTTTGTATGTGTTTGGTTCACGGCGAATAATTTAGTATTGAATGAAAAAAAAACGAAGTGCATCAGATTTTCTTTACCAAATGTCAAAAGTAATGACTGTGACATAGTATTGAATAATGAGAAGCTGGAATTCGTTGATAAAACTGTTTTCCTGGGGATCACGCTCGACTCAAGGCTACAATGGGGTCCTCATTTAACATCTCTCGCTGGACGGCTAAGCTCGGCAGCATATGCTGTCAGAAAAATCCGGCAATTTACTGATGTGGATACCGCGAGACTGGTCTACTTTAGTTATTTTCATAGTATAATGTCTTACGGTATTTTACTGTGGGGACGAGCTGCAGACATCGAGTCTATTTTTATTCTGCAGAAAAGAGCCATCAGAGCCATTTACAATCTCCGTATGCGCGATTCTCTAAGGGAACTGTTTAAGGAAATTAACATAATGACGGTACCTTGTCAATACATCTATGAAACAAAATGTACGCTAGAAAAAATCTGCATCTTTTTAGTAAAAGGGGTGAAAGACATAATTATAACACTAGAAATAGGGACCAACTAGTTCAACCGAGTTTCAGACTGGCTAAAGTAGATACTTCTTTCATGGGGTACTGTTTAAAATGTTACAATAAAATACCTCCCCACATTGTTCAACTAAATGAGACAAAATTTAAGTCTTATATAAAACGCACACTATGCAGCCGAGCATATTATTCATTGGGTGAATACATCACTGATAAAAATGCTTGGCTGGATGCTGGTCTAGCTCCACAGCCATAAGGGTTCATAGATTCATTGATTATCATTTTTAATTATTTTTGGAGCTGCTGAAGATATAGATCTACATTATCTTTGCATTGTATAAACTCAATGTGTTAGTATTATATAAATTTTTCATAGCACATACATGTGAGCACTATGTTATTTAAAGCTACCATTTACGAGGTATGTCTTTTATTGACTTGAATGTGCCCTGGCGGTTGGGAGTATGTCATGCTCACTGGAATGTCTCGCTGACGGTGGCGCGCGTGTTGGATCATTCGGTTCCCTTCAAAATGGTTGAGTCAAATGATGCCGATCCGTGCGTCATGTTCGTGAACGGGCGCCGTTAGTTGGGACTGGTCATCTCTTAGCTGCCTCGGTTATTCTAATTTTATTTTGAATTGTTTATTATGATTATATTTTTATCTAAACCTCTTTTAACGTACACGACTTGTTACATTGTTCTCACATTGTACCCTACATTCAATATGAATGATGTAACCGAAATTTGTAACATATTATTGATTTTAAAAGAGTGTTGTTCATGGAGTTTCTTGCTCGTTCTTCTCCATAGAAACCTACTGTTTGGAACGAGCAACTAGCTTCAACTTTCTGACTGACTGACTCTGACAATTCAAAAGTACCTGTAAATGGTTTATTTGAAATAAATGATTTTGAGTTTGAGTTTGAGTTTATGGGGCAATGAAGGACGGTCTTTCGCTATCCAGGATGTCGGCAGATCCGAGAGAATAGCGGACCTATAAGGATTGAGCGGATTGATTCCAACTCATGCGAGGAAGAACAGGCTCTCTGTCCGGACCACATAAGACCAAAAACTAACAAAAAGCTTTGTTTTTGTTAGTTTTTGGTCTTAAGCTACAAAACACCCCAAGCCGGCTAGTCATCGTGGTGTTAAGCGACTATAACCCTCCAGAGAATCGGCAAGACAATAATATATTGCCAAAGTCAGCACTTGAGACACTACACATCTGCACATATAATGTCAAAACCCTAAGTACCAACGAAAAATTTATAGAATTGAATGAAACTATTAAAAACATAAAATATGATATTGTAGGGTTAGCTGAAGTACGTCGTGTAGGAACAAAAATTACAGAAGATAAAGATCATATCTTGTGTACTACGGGGCAAACTCCAGGCCAATATGGCGTTGGATAAAATCAGAGTTAAAACACACCATAGAAAGCTACACAGGAATATCGGAGAGAGTATGCTTACTAAAATTAATATTTGTTGATTATAATCTTACTCTTATACAAGTTTATGCTCCAACAGAAAGCGCCAGCGACGATGAGATTGGAAAATTTTACCATGACGTTTAACTAGCCCACGATTTAGCAGGAAAAAATGTGATAAGCATGGGAGATTACAACGCAAAAATTGGCGAACTAAAAAACGAAGAATCACTGATAACTGGGAAATTTGGGTATGGAACCAGGAACAAACGTGGAGAAAGACTACTTCAATATGCATACGAGCAAAAGCTAACAATAATCAACACTATATTTAAGAAAAAAAAAAAAAAAATGGACATGGCTATCCCCCGACAAGAAGACTAAAAATGAGATTGATTTTATCTTATCAAATTCCCCACGTTCATTTACTAACTTCGAAACCATATCTACCGGTTTCCCAATAGACCATAAGATGTTAAGAGGCACAGTCAAATTAAAAGCCGCGAAATTAAGTAGGAGAAACTTCACCAACCCAAGAAACCAACTAAAAACAATAGAAGACCAATCAGAATATATCGCCAACTTAAAAAACGCCGAACCCGGCCTCTCTGAAAAAGGAAGCGAAATTCTAGACGTAAATACATACTACAAAGTAATTAAAACCACAATTAAGGGCCAAACCACACACGCTACTTTTAGCATCGGCGATCGTTTTGTTTTTTTTTTTTTTTTTTTTTTTCGGATTGGCATCTCGCAGGTCAACCTAGGAGTTTGTCGGCTGCTTAACCGGACTTTCCTGTGGTGCCTTAAAAATTATTATTTTTAGGGCCTCCAGCCAGGGCATAAAAGCTTACAAACTAAGCGACTACACGCTAAGGGCACCCCCTGTGGGGTACGAGCCTCGGCTTAGGGCGTCGCTGGGAGAGGACAGCAAAGGGACAGGCTGGATCGGATTTCCATTATTTAGGGACGAATTTAAAACTACAGGCTCAGCGGCGCGGGCTGGCACGAGCAAGGGTCGGGGAGGGGACGTACGGGGTCGTCGCGGCGGGCCTCGGCGGCGAGGACGGAATGACGGCGGTCTGTGTCTGTGTTTCTTAACTGTACTGGTGGCCTTATTGCTCTCCTGGAGGAGAGTAATAGCATCGTCAGGGTCGGTCAGAGTATGTCTCGGTCGTCGAGTCTTACTAATACGGGAGGGAGTGTACCGGGCGGCCGATACGATTAACGGGTTAGAGTGCTTCTCAGCAGTGTCGAAGAAGCGCTTGGCGGAGCGTTTCATGAACTGCTGGATGGTAGGTATTTTTAGATCGAGATGGAGGTTCTCGTTGCGAAGGTAAAAAGGGGCTCCTGTGATTCTTCGCAAGAAACGGTTTTGGAGGGTCTGCATCCTATGGAGACGGTATGGTTTCGCGTGTGCGAATACAGCACAGGCGTACGTCATGATGGGACGAATGCACGCCGTGTAAATGCGCAATTTGCACTTGAGTGACAATTTGCTGCGTGCATTCAACATGAAGTAGAGCCTACCGAGAGCGAAAGCGGCGCGCGAACGCACCGTCTTTATGTGCTCTCCGAAAGTAAGATGGTGGTCCAGAATCACACCTAGGTATTTGGCTTGCTTCTCCCAAGGGATAGGCTTACCGAACATGGTTATCGGACTGGGCAGAGAGGGGGACGAACGCGGTTTGGAAAAGAGTACTGCCTGACTCTTGATGGGGTTTACCTCGATTCTCCATTTCCGGAAATAAGCGCCTAAGGCTTTTGCCGCGGATTGGAGGGTACGAGCTATGCAGTCTGGGTTACGACCCGAGTAATAAGATGGCCGTGTCGTCAGCGAATAGAGCCAACTGAGCCTTTTTATCTTTGGGGATGTCGCTGGTGAACAGCGTGAAAATGAGGGGGGATACTACGGAGCCCTGAGGGACGCCAGCGCGTATCGGGTGGGGTGAAGAGAGCGCACCCTCGATGCGATAGCGAAAGGTGCGATTCGACAAAAAGTCACGCAAGATGAGCACGAGACGATCTGGCACTCCGAGTTGGTAAAGCTTGTATAGTAAGCCGTTGTGCCAGACTTTGTCGAATGCTTTCGCTATGTCAAAGAAGAGTGCACCCGTCATCAAGCCACGCTGAAAACCAGCGCTTATGTGCTCGACGATGCGGTGGACTTGTTGGACGCCGCTGTGTTCGGTTCGAAAGCCAAACTGCTCGTCGGGAATGAGACTCTTTGCTTCGGCAAAGTCTTTGAGTCGCTTATAAATAAGCCTCTCGTAGATTTTGCCTAGAACATTGAGTAGACTAATGGGACGGTAACTGGTGGGATCAGACTTGGGTTTGCCTGGTTTCGGAATGCCGATAACGGTGGCCTCTTTCCATGCCTGAGGAAAAATGTTGTTGCTTAGAGCGCCATTGAAGATGGCGGTCATTAGCATTATGAGATGGGCGGGGAGGAGTTTGAACACCTTATTGGTGATACCGTCAGAGCCGGGGGCTTTCCGGGGTTTGAGCCTCTTGATAATATCGTGCACTTCGTCTGGAGTGACAGGGGGCAGAGGATAATCAGGGTCTTCAACGGGTGGGAGAGAGGCTCTACGTTCAACTTCGGCGTCGACCTCAGAAAGGTGAGCTTCGTCTACTGGTTGAGAGCTGGGGGTGCATTGAGACTCTAGGCTGTCGGCTAGACATTCAGCCTTTTCATCGTTGTCGTCATCGGCGATCGGCGATTTAGTCGCATTTAGAAGCTAAACGCAGCGACTGATCGCTACACCGCGCACACTGCGGATGCCAGTCGCAGCGATTGGCATCTGCCGGCCGCAGTGTTACCAGATACACCAGGTAATAACAGTAGAAACACGTTATTTTTAGCTAAAACATTAAAATATACGTGGTACAAATAGCAATTATAGCATCATTTCGCAACCATATAGACATGATTAATTTAATCATGAACGGTATATTGTTATTAAATAGTCACATTTATCAGCTTTTCTAACTTGGAGATTATTGCTGATTTTAATTATTATAATTCTGCAAATGCATATTTGTTACTCCCGCGAATAATATTTTATTACAATACCACGAGTTTCCTCTCGATATCAGGCCGGTCACTAGTCGGTATGCATTTAAGCGGTTATTGCGGATATACTGCCTACATAAGTAAGCAGTGTCATCGCGCCTTTTCTTATGTATATATATTTATATGGATATATATTATATTAATAACTATGCACCTGCCATGTTATGTCTTCACCTTAGTTGATAGGTAAAGAATGCCTCAGGCATTAAGTCCGCCTTTTTACGTGAAGTATAAATAAATAAATAAACAAACCTGATACCTAGCTGCCAATTGCAAAAAACGTAAGAAAATTACAATTTCGCGGGCAGCCCTGGCACAGCAACAAAAATTCATAATAGTTTTTCTTTCATTTTACACGGTAATGGCACGGTTGTTTTAAATGAATGTAACTTTGGTCTAAAACACATTTTTAATCTATCAGCACGGTAGTTGATAAATCGCTCCGAAGGCGGTATTGGTTACATCCAATAACCAGTTCACGTTTTACTTTTGGAGAGCATTCATTATTTCATATTACTTAATAGGCTTTAGGTCCAGATGGAATACCAGTGGAAGTGTGGAAGTTATTGAGGGTTCATGGATGGATGTGGTTAGCTTTATTCTTCAATAAGTTGTTGATGGAAGAAACCATACCTTATCAATGGTGCAACAGTTCACTGGTGCCCATCTATAAAAACAAAGGTGATGTGCTAGAGTGCAACAACTATAGAGGGATAAAGCTAATGTCACATAGTATGAAAGTTTGGGAGAAAGTTATTGAAAGGCGGTTGAGAGAAGAGAGTGAAATTTCACAAAACCAATTCGGTTTTATGCCTGGTCGAGGCACAACGGACGCCATTTTTGCTATCCGCCAGTTGTGTAAAAAATACAGAAGTGTGCATAAGAACTTGCACATGATGTTCGTTGACCTCGAAAAGGCGTACGACCGGGTGCCTCGGGAAGTGTTGTGGTGGGCCTTGCAGGAGAAAAGTGTGCCTGGGAATTAAGTGCGGTTGATTCGAGCAATGTACAGTCGATGCAGTAGCCAAGTCCGGTCTACTGTGGGCACTACTGGCAGCTTCAATGTGGCCATTGGCTTGCACCAAGGGTCGGCTCTCAGTCCTTACCTCTTTCTGGTTATAATGGACGCTTTGACGTCGGACATCCAGAAAGTGGCACCCTGGTGTATGCTGTTCGCCGATGACATTGTGCTGGTAGCCGAAAGTGGCCTAGAGGTCCAGAGCAGATTGGAGGTGTAGTGGCAAAGACTAGAGAGTGTTGGCCTGAAATTGAGCAGAACCAAAACGGAGTACTTGTTTTGCAATTTCGGCGGTCTCTCTAGTCCTGTGCCCATGTCTCTAGACGGAACGCCCATACCGACCTGCTCCGACTTTCGGTACCTCGGGTCGCTGGTCCAAGAGGATGGCGATGTAGACCGAGACGTAACGCACCGGATCAACGCAGGATGGATGAAATGGCGACAGGTCACTGGAACAACTTGTGACCCACGGATGCCCCTCAAGTTAAAGGGGAAAATCTACAAGTCCGTGGTAAGACCTGTCGTACTGTATGGATCGGAATGTTGGGCCGTGAAGAAGATGGATGAAAAAAGATTGCACGTAGTGGAGATGAGAATGTTGAGATGGATGTGTGGAGTTACCAGAATGGATAAGGTGAGAAATGAATATATTAGAGGAAGTTTGAAAGTGGCGCCAGTGACAGAAAAGTTGAAAGGGAATCGTTTGTCTTGGTATGGGCATGTGAAGAGAAGAGACGAAACTCATGTGACCAAAAGAGCTATGAATATTAGTTTGGATGGATGGAGAGGGAGAGGAAGGCCAAAGAAAAGATGGGTGGATTGTGTGAAGAATGATATGAATAAAAAGGGGATCAGTGAAAGCATGACGTTGGACAGGACGGAATGGAAGAAGAAAACATGTTGCGCCGACCCCAAGTAACATGGGATAAGGGCAGGAAAAAGAAGAAAAAGAAGAAAACTTAATACGAAGAGATGAACGGATTTTTTTTACATTCTGGAATGTTGAACACTTCATTTCAAGAGCTTTTGTTATATCAGGAAGCTAGTCCAAGACGAAATAATACACATCTAACTATTTAACTAACTATATTTGTGATGCTTATTATATTGTTATAGAAAAGTTTTAATGTTCTGTACTTGGCTCTTCGTTTTTAGAAATGAATCGCCCCGTATGCAGTAGTTATCGCCCTTGGCACTTTCTTGAAGCCATTCTGCATAGTCCTTTTTGTTTTCCATGTTTTCAAATAGTTTTGGTCACAGTACCGTTTCCTAATGTTCTGAGCTGGAGATTCTAACCTTTGACTCCGTTATCCTACTCCACTATTGTTTTCCTCGCTATTGTCAGAAACTACTAAAACAGCACAATTATGGAGCCTTAAATTACAATAAGTACTAAAATTGCTGCAAATGCAATGCAAGCAAAGCATACTTACTTTTCGTCAAGAAAATTATATACAACTAGCGGACCCAGCAGACGTTGTCCTGCCCAGGAAATGGGTACAAAAATCCAGTTCCAGCCTACCCTACCTACCTACCTACTACCTACCCTATAAACCTAACAATTCGTAGGTTTTTTTTTATATATTGTTATAGGCTTGCGTTTGACCGCAACTCACCTGATCTTAAGTGATGATGCGGCCTAAGGTGGAGCACGCTTGCCTAGAATAAACCGGTTCACTCGTGCCTTGAAGATACCCAGATTATATGTATCGGGGAATAGAGAGGCGGGCAGTAATACGTGTACGTACAAAAATCGCCTACCCTGCCCCACCTACCTACCATACTTACCTACCCTACTTACTTAACTACCTTGTGTCCACTCGACACAGCAATTTGGCCTCTTCGCAGTGGAGAGGTACCAGGGTGACATAAATAAGTAGTACTAAGTTATGCACTCCTAGTACCAGGGTGACATACATCTAAGAAGTCCTACAATTCGACTGCAGCGCCACCTACCGGGTCCAATTGTGAATCTAAACCATTCTGAAATCCACTGGAACACACACAGGATATTTCATCAAAATCGGTCCAGCCGTTTAGGAGGAGATCACTTTCATACACACGCACAGAAGATTTTTATAAATAAGATTCAGTCATTTTTTATATTATTTATTTATTTTATGCGGTTAAATCAATGGGTATTTACACAGAGTACATAATCGATTTACAAAATATGTCAGTTTGCTACCTGCCACTGTCAATGTAATTGTCACTTGTCACTCACTTAAAGCGTTCCATTTGTCATGGCAACATCGATAGCTTAAAATATTATATATTATTTGTTTCATCGCGTATCGTGCGAGGTCGCGGGCAACCGGTGAATGCAAGCAGCAGGTGCCAAAGAAAACTTTTATTGATGCACATATTATTTCCCTTTTATAAATAAGTATATTTCAGGCTGAAGTTGAATGTATAATGTATGTAATGTAACGTAGAATGGAGTTAAAACAGGTAGATCTACCAAAAATTTGGTAGATGTGACAACACAGCACCCAGCGCAAGCGCGAGGGACACCCACCTCTCCGCCAGCCAACTAGCGTTGCTATACTATAGATATACAGTATCAATTAACCTATCGATAGTAGTAGTATCGATATTTATCTATAGCTCAGAACGGAGCAATACCAGATTAACTAATAGTTCCTTGGCAATACTATTGAATGAGTGTAATACTATTATTATATATTGTATTGATAATCTACGGTAGGCTAGGGTAGACTGGGTCCGATTGTGACAATTTTCATTTGATCGCCTGTAATTTTGTTAGATGCAATGCCGAGGTCAATCCAGCACGACACGCAGCACAGCGGCCGAGCGCGATTATGCCAGTTAGCTAGAAGAAAGGTGTAATATTATTTATGTCACTAGCGTACCCTGAAAATATGTCACAATCGTACCCGACGCACAAAAAGCAATCGTTGTGACAATACATAATACTCTATGTTCAAAGTAATCACTGCTATTAAACTTCTAAGTTCTAATGTATAATTTATAACGAAGAAAGACACTCATTACTCTATCTGTACAAATATAACAACGATTATTATAAGTAATCAAATAAAAATACTTATAAATGTTTGTCTGCTCTGATACACGTTTAGATGGGCACGCTGCTCCTATCTCTCCCCTTCCACCCAGTACCAATGTTCAGTAGGGAATACCTATGTATTCCTTACAGTTTCACTAGTGACGAAAAAGACGACGTTTAATGACGACTTACGTTACGTTTAATAATGACAGCTTACCTTATGTATAAACAGCGATGTAATTAAAGGAAGGCTATTCAATTAGACTACTATAGTTTTTTTATATTTTTACCGACCTATGCTACCCTTCACCTACCTACTGCTACAGTTAAAAAAGAATAAAGATATTTTTTTTTATTGAATTGATTGATTGTTGATTTATTTGGTTTTTTATTTTTGACTTGATTGATTGATAAATAAATTAATATTTGAATTTATCATTTTTGTAATCAATACCATTACAAATCAGCAAGCTATCGATAGTGGACTAACGGTCAGCAACACTACAGGCGACCAGCGTCCGAACGCAAAGAGTCGCCAAAACGCGATGCAGCATCGATACAGTCGCATAATCGCCGATCGCGTATGCTAAAAGTAGCTAGTCTGCCCAGGCCCTAAAACATGTCTTTAAAACAAAAAGACAATAGCCTACATCAAAAACCAAAAATACTCAAAGATTACACCTTAAACTTAATGAAAGAAAGGGGTCTACCTTTTATAGCAGAACTTTTTATGTCATAATATTATTTTGCACAACAGCGGATAGCATAAACTTCATTTCGCAAAAAATTGTTTGGCAGACACTCATTTATCATTCACACTCATTCAAAACTCATAATTTTGTAAGTCAGAATCATCTTTAGGCATAAATTTCATAATGCATAATAATCGAAAAGTAGAACCATCATATCTCAGAATTCTTACAGTTAGAATCATCTTTTGGCATACATTTCATATCCATAATAATTGAAAATCTCATATTTCACATTGCAGAAAATTCATAGTTAGAATCATTTTGTAGTTTTACCATAATAATTAATTAATTATTTGTATAAATTCATTATTGCATGTATTATCACTGAATCAAATAGCTGATTGTGAACATTTATGTTTTTTTATTTTCCTGTAAGAAGCATTCAAACATGCAAACAAGCATACACCATGCATGCAGCGATCATGCAGCAAGCATGCACCAAGCATGCAGCAAGCATGCAGCATGCAAGCAAGCATGCTGCATGCAAGCAGGCATGCAACATGCAGCAGGCATGGTTTCTGTCACGGCTTCGGCGCTGCGGGTCTCCGGCGGTCCCACGCGACCTTGCCGTCGCAGAGGGTTTTAACACTCACCACCGCGCCTACGCGGGCTTAAATTACACTCTAGGTGTAGGGCAGACAAGACTACGTGGAGTCGGTTTAGCAGCGATTCGTTTCTGTCACTAACTTATGTAGCACAACATAGACTTTTTAAGACAATACCTATTTTAATTTTAATTTAAGATTAAAAATGCTTTTTTTACAGAAATGGCAATATGCCGAATAAAATTATTCCAAATGAAATTCTGCCAAATAAACGTTATACTAAACGAAATTTTGCGAAATAATATTCTGCCATCTTAAAAGTATGCCATTGTAAATTCGGACACATAAACATTCTGCCAAACAATAATTATATTAAACAATTTGTATGCCTTAAGAATATTCGTTTAAAGAAAATTATGCCAAGTGTGTTATGCCAAATAAATTTCGGAGCATCAAGATTCTGCCAGATAGTGGAAACCCGAAAGAAAGAAGTCAAGTACTCCACAAACAACACCTAAGCCACGATGAAAAAGCTAGACTTACCAGCCTATTTAAAACAATTAACAAAGACATTAAAAAGAACTATAAAGATCATAGAGAATCCATTTTTACGAGACATTTAAAATCTTCCGGAAGTCTTAAAAAGGCTATAAAAGAACTAAATACCGCAAAGCAATGGATACCATCATTGAACACGAACACTCCAAAACAGCAAACTCGAGCAGATGTCATAAACACCGCCACAGAATTCTACCGACGGCTATATAGCACCAGGAAAATATAGAAAGTCTAACAGCAACATATCAAAATATAGAGACACCATATTTCAAAGAGATCGACACATTAAGTAAATTGGAGAAATTAAAAGATGACAAAACCCGACACAGACGGAATACCAAATGAAGCCATTAAAATTAGCTAAAACAGAGATCCTCTACCCCTTAAATTACTATTTAACAAAATTATTGATGAAGAAAAGGTTCCAAAGACATGGACAGAATCAGAAATAATACCGTTGTAAAAGAAAGAAGATCCAACAGACGTAGGGAATTACAGACCCATAAGTATAATGCCATGTTTGTTTAAACTCTTTGCTAGCTGCCTTCTAGAAAGAATTAACAACGATATAGAAAAACACCAACCAAGAGAGCAAGCAGGGTTTAGAAAATCGTTCTGCACCATTGACCACATACAAGTACTAGAACAAATAATTGAAAAATATTATGAATTTCGCAGGCCATTATACCTCGCTTTTATCGACTATAAGAAGGCATTTGATTCTATATCTCATCAAAGCATCTGGAACTTCCTCTACGATCAAAATGTAAACAACAAATATATCAGATCAGATATGCTTGCAATTTGCTTAGAAGAACTTATAGATAGAGAATTAAAAGCTGACATATTGTGCATAACGGAACATTTTATGTCAGAGGGCGATGAAAAACATCTAAAAGCACACCATATGCAGAGTTGGTAATGCCAAATTCCTTGGACTAACCATTGACAAAAAACTTGATTGGAAAGATCACATCGAAGAAATTTGTAAGATCGTTAGTTCTTCCTACGCATTGCTTAAACTTGCCCCAATCGTAAATACGGATACATTGCTTACTGCCTATCACGGACTTGTTGCATCGATCCTTAGATACGGCATAATTTTCTGGGGAAACTCTACACATAGAGATATAATATTTAGAATGCAAAAACGATGTATTAGAGCTATGTTTGGTCTTAAAACTACAGACAGCTGCAAACCATACTTTATTAATCATCAAATTCTCTCACTTCCTTGCTTGTATATATTGGAAACGGTATTATTTGTCAAAAAGAATCCCCAACCATTTCCGAAGTCTTCAGACGGTTCCGAAAGAAGTCAGCGTGATAACCGGAGACTTTGTTTACCTAGGGCTAAAACAGCTCTCATGAGTAAAAGTGTATTCTGCATGGCTCCAAAATTATACAACAAGGTACCAAAGGCATACAAAGATTTGAACATTAATAATTTTAATAAAAGTATGAAGAAACTTTTAATAAATAAATGCTATTATAATGTTGCCGATTATTTAGAGGATGTATTTTAGACATTATTATTAATTTTACATAATATTATGTTTTTTTTGTGCTTTAAATTATATAATTGACAATTTAAATTTATTTGACCTTATGATTATTATTATTTTTTGTTTTTTGAATTATATTATTGACATTATTATTATTATTAATTTAACATTTAAACTTTGTTTGTTTTGCACTTTGTACAAAAAGTCAAAGTATTATTATAGTAAAGCCTTTCCAGGCAAAACATGTTGAAACTTTTTTTTTTGTTATCTTACCAGCTGATTTCAATTTACACGTGTTTTTGACAAATAAATTTATCTTTATCTTTATCAGAATTATAAAACACATCTATGAAAACAGTACTAGCAAAATCAAACTAGAAAGTTCAGGACAAATAATAGAAATAAACAGAGGAGATAGACAGGGCGACCCCCTGTCACCTAAATTATTCCTATCAGTTCTCCAAAACGCTATGAAAAATCTATCTTGGGACAAAAAAGGATTAAAAATCGGTAATGAGCGTCTTCACCATTTATGCTTCGCAGACGACATTGTGCTATTCTCAGAGAGCCCCGCAGAACTCCAATCCATGATGTCAGAATTTGATAACGCAAGCACAAGTGTCGGCCTGGAAATGAATATTTCAAAAACAAAGATCATGTCTAACCACCACAGAACTCCGATTCATGTAAATAATAACATCTTAGATTATGTTGATGAATATATCTACTTAGGCAAACAGGTATCCTTTCGCAAAAGTAACAACGTTGAAGAAATAAACAGGCGTATATCTACCACATGGAAAAAGTTCTGGGGCTATAAAGAAGTTATGAAGTCTAACATGGACTTAAAATTAAGAAATAAAGTAATGGATTCATGGCTCTTACCTTGTCTCACATAAGGATGTCAAACGTGGATATTTGATTCAACAACCAACAAAAAGCTAACATCATGTCAAAGAGCCTTAGAACGCAGCTCATTAAAAATAAAATTGAAGGACAGAGTTAATCACAGAGCAATATGGAAGCAGACTGGCGTGATAGATGCCTTGTCCTTCGCACGAGGTCTGAAATGGAGGTGGGCGGGTCACGTTGCACGCTACACTGACAACAGGTGGACGAAAACCGTGACTATGTGGAGAGGACCTCAGGGGCACAGAAGCAGAGCGAGGTCAAAGGCAAGGTGGAAAGACGAGATAGAGGACGTCGGAACACGCAATTGGTCCAACCTCGCAAGGAATCGCGACGAGTGGCAATCTCTGGAGAAGGCCTTCACCCGAAGAGGGGTCCTGTATGTCTATTCTGTTACAATCTCCCTCGGTGAACACCTAGGTGATGTGAGCTGTCATCTGTCCCGATGCTAGGGATTGACAAAGCACTACAATCGGATGACAGCTCACTTCACCTAGGTGTTCACCGAGGGAGATTGTGACAGAATAGCCCTGCAGATGGCATTGGACTAACAATATCCACACCCTTTACTATTCATATGTTTGTATGTACTTGCCAATGGAATAATAAAGGCTTTTTTATTTTTATTTTACTTAAGGATTGAGCGAGGTGTATTTCAGGGCGATAGTCTGAGTCCACTGTGGTTTTGTTTTTTTTCGTCTGATGATGTAGAAACTAACAATTTCATCGAGAACGAACATAAATAATGTTTCAAAATAACGACCAAGTCGCTATCGTACTTTCTTGGACTAGAATTGAAGCGACGCAATGATGGAAGAGTTCATCAAGCCGCTTGTACTAAAAAGGTTTTGGAGAAGTAAGTATGGAATGAGGGACTGTGAATCCATTGGAACACCTACCTACAGTCAAACATATTCCTAGAAAAAAGATCTATGACATTTAATTTCCTTATAGACAAGCTGTGGGAGCGTTGGCTTATATCTCATGATGGGTACAAGACCTGATAATGCCTAATGCCTATGCAGTCGGAGTCGTACCCAAAACCTATTATAACTCTCTAACACGAATGTGTTACAAGTGAAGAGAATCTCACGTTACCTCGAAAAAACAATCTTAACTGGTCTAGAGTTCAAAAAGAATGAGAAACTACTCATGTTTAACAGTGATGGAGATCATGGAGGCAACGACTTGAGTAGTTGTTCTACTAGCGGGTTGATATGCATGTGCGAAGAATCAGCCAGACTGCTCCAGGAGATTCCTGAAAATGTGTGAAGCAAACCTCAGTTCCGTTGTCGTCCACAGAAGCAGAAATAGTAGTACCTACTGGGGTTTCTAATTGATCTCTTTAGCCAAATCATTTCAAGGCACACCTCTGCCTTGAAATGATTTGGCTAAAGAGATCAATTAAAAACCCCAGTACTACGAATTATGAGTCTCTAATAATAGTAGCTCATAATCCGCCAGGCGAATATTATCGGCAGACAAAGCACATCAAGTTATGACATTTCTATCAGTGAGGCAATGTATGTCTGAAGGAGATATTCAAATTGAGCAAGTACACCTACGTAAGAACAATTGGCTGATATTTTTACAAAGCAATAGCTTTGCGAAGACTTCGGTTTAAAAAAGAAGAGGGAATATTCGGAAAGCACTTCCAGTAATACTTTATGAAGTCGGCTCTTCTAGATCTATATGTTGGTCGTTGGCCGTTGCTAGATTACACTAGTTATTCGTATTCTACGTACCTAATTATATTCTACATCGCAAATATTTTACAAAACCAAATTCTGCTGCGTATACTTGTACGCACTGGCAAAAAAAAAGACTCACACTTCCACTGTCTTAAAAAGCTCATACCCCAGTTAGATAAAATGCAACTAGCGTGAAATTAAAAAGTTAAAAGTTTTGTTTGTTCCGAACCGAATGATGTCAAAGTTCACTAAAGTTCACGATTATTTTTGACGACAAATATTACAGACGTGAAGTAGGTATCTATTTGTTTGTAATTTGAAATCTTTTAATTCAAACTCAGTGAGTTTCATTTTGTTAGAGTTAATCACCCAGTAATTATTTTAAAACAATCAAAATGGTGTCGTACAAGATTTACTTCATGATTATAATAATATCTTTACATAAAAGTAAATTTTGCGAATGCCTCACACCAGCTTCACTAGAAAAAACGTTTCATAAAGGAATAGTCGCCTACTCAGACGAGAGATGGTCGTTATGCATTGAAAAATTTGAAGAAGCATTACATCTTTATAAACTTCACAAATCTATTGTTATTAATTGTAGGATAAAATGTAATGGACAAATTTATGAATCTCAAATTAAAGAAGACATCGACGACCTTAAAATATATGAAAAGTACTTCAATAAACGAAATTGCCTTAATAAATGTCAAGATAAAGAATTCTCCAATGTGAACCTAAACAGCAGTCTTGAAGAATCTGTGCTACATGACATGCAGGCTAAGAAACCATATGAGTATCTCCATATATGCTATTATCAACAGCATATGTTTCACAAAGCCGCTTCATCTGCCTACACTTACCTGGTTGCTAATCCTGATGATGAGACAATGAAAGCCAATATGCAATATTACCTAATGCAACCAGAAGTAGACTCAAATGAAGTAATTGATATGGAAAGTGACGACTATGTTGTTATGTATAATTTAGGTAAAAAATCATACAAACAAAATAATTGGGCCGAAACTGTAGCAAGCATGGAAGAAGTTTTAAAAGATTATTTTGCATCTGAAAACAACTGCCGTGCAGAATGTGAGCGGCTGCCTGGACAAGAGTGGTCTTCAGAATTTGTGATAACTATGTCAAATAACATAGCATCCCTTTTGCATTGCAGACAACAGTGCCAAGATAAACTTAAGTACTTAAAATATAATTCTGGAGTAGAGTTCATTGCAGATGTGCTTAATTATATACAAGTGTCATATTATCACCTGGAAAAATATACTGATGCTGCTGAAGCTGTTGGAAGCTATTTGGTCCTGATGCCTGATGATGAAGACATGTTGGAAAATGTAAAATTTTATAATAAACATGTAGAACCAAAAGACTTTGTTCAACGATCTGAAGTAATTTTTTACTTGAAACGTGATACATATGAAAAGAATATATTGCATTTTTTTCACCAAGGACATAAACATAATGTTGATTTTAACACCATTCTTAAATCTTATAATTTTTTGAAATAATCAAATAGCTCTGAAATATTTGGTGCCATTGATTGTAAAATAATCTATTGAAGTTCCTTTGCTTTTTAATCATTTTATTTTTTTTACAGAATTTTTAATTGTTATTTTTTATACTTAAGTACTACATTCATTTAAATTATATAAAATCAAGAATCTAAAAAGATATCTTACTAAATGGTATATAATACCAATATTCTAAATAATAACTAGACTGTAAGGAGTACCTACTAAACTCAAAATGCAATCCAGAATTTTATTGCCTTAGTTTTGGCAATTCTGTGTTACTACCTATGTAAAACCAAAGATTTTTTAATACATTTCATTTTATTAAAACCCCTTTTTATTGTGCAAAAAAAAATCTAGGTACTGTGAAATCCTCCAACTTTGGCCACATTTTGTAGAAAATTTGTTGCTACAACAAAAAAATATAAGAAAACGTGTTAATTTTATGACGTGAATGCAAAGTAAACACGAATTCCTATAAGTTAAGCTAATTAAATCGTAAAGAAATAACTGCAGTGCTATTCTGTTAAAATCTCCCTCTGTGAACACCAAGGTGAAGTGAGATGTCATCCAATATCCATCCCGAAGCTAGGGATTGACAAAGCAGACGGACGGATGACAGCTCACTTCACCTAGGTGTTCACCGAGAGAGATTGTAACAGAATAGCACTGCAGCACGCGTAGCATGACCACGCTATGTCTACGGAAAAATAGACATACTGACAACAAGAATAGACAAGTCAGTACATTTTGTCTATTCTTCCGTAGACATAGCGTGGTCATGCTATGCGTGCTGATTATGAATCTTAAAAGTCACTTGAAAGACTGGCCAAAGTTAGCTCCTCTGCCTGTCAACATTGTCCACAGCTTATATCGTCTGAACTATCAGCCCTATTTGCATAATGTTAAGAGCTATGGTAAAAATCTGGCCAAAGAAGGCAACGAAATAAAGTAAATTACCAAAAGTGGTCATTTACGCTATTTATCACAGTGGCCAATGTTACCTGGTAATTTTTGATAATTTTCATACAACTGATTTTAGGTACTAGGGTTGACACAAAGAAAGATAAATAAATTAAAAATAAATGATTTTACACTAAATTGCTTTATTTAAAAATTAACTAAATGCGAGCTCATAACCACTATTAAAACATGAAAATAAAATAAAAATAAGAATTTATGGATTTGTAATATATATTATTATAAACTTTGTACCGTCTTAACTACAGTACGGTCAACGTAACTTGGCGCGTCTGAAGTTAGCCGATTAGCTGCGCAGTAGACAATTTCGTTCCTAAAAGTTCCATTGCGCAGCCAAACAGCTAACTTCAGACGCGCCAAGTTACGTTGACCGTATTGTACTTAGTTCTAAATTTTGACATAAAGACCCAGCTGCTAGTTCAAGAATTTCTTGGCTATAGTTTTTATATTCATGGGCCCCAAGACGCCGTCTTTTTCTGATTTCTGCATAGAATTTGCGTTTCCTTTGTTGCTGAAATAAATAAAATAAATTATTGCTACATATAGCTAGGTACTTACCTACTTATATGATAAATTTGAATTGAAATATATTAGTAAATTTATATTATTTGCGCAAATACAATATTACAAAAAATGCAATCCATCTTATTAACGAACCACATAATTGTACTAACATTAAAATTACTTAATTAATGTCAATTAATTTTAGATAGGTAAGATACCAAACTTTTATGAGCGAAAATCTCAATAGTGTAAATTTACTAGCAGTAGGCAGCCCTAATGCATAATTGACAGCGGCCAATGTTTACACCCCAGCACCCGTAGCATGACCACGCTATGTCTACGGAAGAATAGATATTCTGACAGGAAGAATAGACAAACTGTTTTCTAACGATTGGTGTTTGTGTTTGAGAAATGTAAGCGACCAATGTTACAAACGAGTTCTCTGTACCAGCACGCGTAGCATGACCACGCTATGTCTACGGAAGAATAGATATTCTGACAGGAAGAATAGACAAACTGTACTGGCTTGTCTATTCTTGCTGTCAGTATGTCTACGAAAGAATAGACATACTGACAGGAAGAATAGACAAAATGTACTGACTTGTTTATTCTTGCTGTCAGTATGTCTATTCTTCCGTAGACATAGCGTGGTCATGCTACGCGTGCTTGTACAGAGAACTTGTTGAGAACTTGTTTGTAACATTGGTCGCTTACATTTCTCAAACACAAACACCAATCGTTAGATAAAATGCATATCAAAACGTTCTCCTGACATCATTCGTTATCATATTGAAAAACTACTTACCCAGGCTTCATTATAAGAGGATGTCAATCAAAACTTCAAAAGTAGAAATTGGTCCACTCTTCAATGGTGTCTCTTTGACCACGGCTGATAGACAACTGAATGATGTTAGATGTTAGCAAATAAACCTTCAACTAGAGTTGCCACAAATATAATGTAGTTTCTATCACTGTTTCAGAAATGTGGCTATCATATCTACATCAATTTCAGTGGAAAGAGTTAATTTAGTTATTTTTTGGTTTCCCCTAGAGTCCAAAGTTGGAGGATTTCACGGTACTTATCCAAAACCTTATCTTATGTTTCAGCATACAATCACTAGGGATATTATATTTTTGTAAATCAAGTTAAAGAAAAATATGTAGATTTGCTCCTTTAGCGGGGACAAAAAGGTTGAAATACCTAAATCAATTCAATGTAGGTACCTACCTACTTATTAAATAATAGTAAAACAATAAGGATAGGTAGGTACAGATCGTTCAGTCAGTGACATGCCACTTGGCAGCATCCGAGCAACACAAATTAATTACAAGCGCACGCGCACATGGTGCCGCGCGCACAGATGAGTTTCAATTAAGTATGATTGAAATTGAAACGATTGAAATTACAGATGTGCATATTATGCACTTAGCAGTTGAGTGTAGTAGTAGTACTTATACCTAGCGGGCTGGTGTCCGCAACTCCACAGCATATCACTTCATTGTCGCTCTGGATCCCGTGTGCCCCTGCGCACCTATGCAGATTGTTAGGTAGGTAGATAACTGGTGCAAGAAACCAAGATTAGCGATGGGCGTTGAATCAACCGTTAGTCTCCTTTCAACATAATTTAACGTTAAACGTTTATGAATCAACTACCTAGTTAAATCGTTCAACGACGTGAATTAACTCGTTTAAAATCAAAGAGTACATTTTATTACGTTTAAAATCAACTAAAGTCGAGGAGAACGCGAACGCAACAAAATGAAAAAGTTTACATTGAAAATAACATAAATTAGTAAGCGACGATGGTTATGTCATAGAATTTGAACGCGAACGTAACACAAGAGTTGATTTTTGAAATATTTATTATAAAAATCGTCATAAACGATGTTGGTAGGGAAAATCATGTAAGTATAACCACCAATAAAACGTTTCCCAACACACTAATCAAATACCTAGTTTCTATTATAACATTTAATCAGGTAGATGTTTACTCGTTGAACGTCGCGCAGCGTTGAAAAAAACCTTCAACCTTCAACTGCTGCAAATTGACGAATTTAACTAGTTGACAAACGTGATAATATGTATGTTTAGGTTAAGGTATTTATCTATGGGCCTATGCAGCCTGAAATAAATGAATTATTATTATTATTATTATAATGTACAGACGCCAGCAGGTCAACCTACCCGAAACTGTCACATTTTCCCAATCAATCTTGAACCTTATTTTTTAACCATAAAGTTGAAAATTGAATAAAGAAATGTGACAGATTGTAGTAGCTTGATGTGCTGGCGTCTGTAGGTACTCTGTGAACGTGATAAAACGTTGACGTTAAGTTGACGGAACGGACGGAACCTTCAACGACCCATCGCTATCCAAGATGCTCTACAGGTACCCGTACTATGTATTTTCTGTATTTAGATAACATAGGTAGTAACAGTCTGTAACTGCAATTAGGGTTGCCAGGCGTCCACCGTCCGGATAAATCTCGGTAGATGTTTTAAGACGATTCAATATTAACGGATCAAAAAGCTAAATACAAACTATAATGCTAGCTATAATGTTAATCATTTTTAAAATAAGACAAAAGCCAATTTATGGTGTCCGGCTAAACTGTTGCGGTTTTAGGATCTGGCTAATGACGTATTATAAATAGACGCGTCATACACGAACATTAGTGCACTTTAAAACGGCGCAAACTTTTATGGCTACATACCAGTAGGCAGATACAATTATACAGTGCGAAGAAAAGGACAGAAGCATACAGCGTATACCTGTTAGAAAAAGATAAACATACATATTTTGTTATGTCATTTAAGTGTGAATTACGAGCGATACTGACGTATAGCCGCGACACTGGGTGGTAGATGACTAAGTGAAACCCCGGCAATTGCCTTGCTTTAATATTGCCATATAGCGCCAATCCCACACACAACTCCCCGCACCTCTAGAACACGTCGTGTGCCTGCCCGGTTGCGCGACTAACTCTAGACGGCACCCCACTATGGGCGACATCCCGATCCCGCCAAAGCATATGACAGTTGGCCACGATCGCTCCTAGTCCGCGCACGCACTTTGTTTCCCGCGCACTCCTGCGCCTCGCGTGCCGCTACCTACTCACTAAAAGTTGTCTATATTAATGTTTCTACCTACTACCGTGTAATATACAGTTTTACACCACATAGTTCGGAGTTTTCTTTGTTTAGAAGTACCTCGGCTACAGCCATTATTGAGCGCGGGTAACGCATCTAAGTGTATTTAATATATCATTGGATCTGGCAACCCAACCTGCTGTCAAGATCAAGATACGTAGATGCAATGAAACACAATACCTAGTAGAACAGCATCTACTACACGGCCCATCTACACATCTTCGCCAGCCTAAATATATTATAGGTACCTACACAAACAGCATTACATATGTAAATCAACAAAGAAAGAAGGATTACTTAGGCCTAAAAATGCAAAGTTGTTGTGGGCTGTGATCTTATCGGACTTGCCGGTACTGGGACCGTCAAGTGGAGCCAGTGGCCCATTCAACATAAATAATCATAATCATTAATCTTTATTTATCAAAGTCCAAATGCCTGTAGTATGATGTTAAATGTTATTTGACAGAGGTATTTGGGCAAAGGTAAAAGTCAAAAACAAACACAAGATCAAAGTTGCAAGTAGGGTAGGTACGTACCTAGACAAATAACAATAACAGCTTTAAAAAAAAAATTTAGAACATGACTGTACTGGTCCGATTTCAAAAATTCTTTCACCAATCGAAAGCTACATTATCGCTGAGTAACCTAAGCTATAGGGTAGGTGTAGAGTAGGTGTAGAGTAGGTGTAGGGTAGGTGTAAGGTAGGTGTAGACCAGGGTAGTTGTAGGGTAGGTGTAAGGTAGGTGTAGAGTAGTCGTAGGGTAGGTGTAGGTTAGTTGTAGGGTAGGTGTAGGGTAGTTGTAGGGTAGGTGTAGGGTAGGTGTAGGGTAGGTGTAGGGTAGTTGTAGGGTAGGTGTAGGGTAGGTAAATAGGCAGGTAAGTAGGTAGAGGGACCGGACAACGTCTGTCGGGTCAGCTAGTAGGTAATAAATTTGATTGACTAGTTGAAATTTTATTTTTCACTTACAATTTGTGAAAACAAGAACAACAAAAAACTACAATGATGAGTATGCGCATGAGTGTTTGTAATTATGTGTCAGTGTAAATGTGATAATAATAAGACTATTTTTAAATTTTCTAGTGGCGAGAAACATAATTTTCGTTTACAAAAAGCTTTCGTATGTTTCGGTTTATCTAGACAGTGTGGGTAACGGTCAAAGCTTTGATTATTTATTTACATGTCTAGATAGAAAGTCTGAGCGTTTAAACGTCAAAAAAAGAATAGGCCAACTATTGGCCTGTTCACTCGCCCCGCCCACTCAGTAGCGAAACTGTCACTGCCCGCCCGCCAAAGTTACCATAGAGAAGACTCAAGACTGTTCTGTAGCCTATAGCCACAAAGTACGTAAGGCTGCGTCGGTTGCGCCCGAGCAGAGAGACCGCTCAGAACATACCGCCATTTTTACCACGCACACATTGACATTACGTTTATAAGCATTCTCAAGCAGACTTCTTAAGACTCGACTGTCACGTGTTTTCTAAATGAATAAATAAGAGACATTGACATTTCACGGATATCGAGAAAATTTTGTTATTAAAAATTGCAAAGAGTCCCAACCAGTGTAAATAAAATTTCATATTGTCACAAATAAAACCTACAGAGTCACTACAGTAGCAGCCCTAGTGAGTCTGGCAAGAATAGTAGGTAAGTATTTTTGAAAATGGCGGGAGCGGTCCTTCTGTACCCTTTTTATTTTGTGCTTTAGCATAGTAGTCACGTGGTACATGCACAGCGACGCATACGGGAGACCTCTCTATACGTACCATAACAAGCGTTACACAGGGGGTGTTCGGTGCGATATTTTAAAGGGAAACGGAACGCTTTCCATGTGCTGATTCAGCTGATTGTAAGTTACAATCAGCTGAATCAGCACATGTCTATCAATAGTCGACTATTGCTAAACTATCGATAGTCTATCGATAGTTGACGTCATAATCAATAGTATCGATAGTATCGATACTATCTATAGTATGATACAGGGCAATAGTATTGATATACAAAAATAGTATCGATACTATCGAAGAACAGCATATGTTTAGGAGCAATACTATCGATAGTATTGAAAGTATCGATAGCTCACACTATCGATAGTTTAATAAAAGGCGATAATACAACGATACTATCGATATTATTGATGGTATCGATAGTATTACTTAAAAAAATCGATACTATCGATACTATTGATAGTATTATAATGTAATAGTATCGATCCTATCGATACTATTGCTTCCAATCAATAGTATTAGTTAATTTGTGATATCGATAGTATCGATGGTATCGATACTATCGATAGCACTTTCGATATTGTTACTAGTTTTCGAGGCCATCTATCGATAGGGAAACTATCGATAGTTTGGCAATAACCACCGGGGTGGTTTTAGTGTCGTACCTAACAATCGCACATTCCCCGATCAGTGACCGTGCGCCTATTGAAGGTTTCCCTCCGAAAAAAAAGGATTATCCTTCTACCTATTATAAACGGGAAATAGAATCATGACTTCAGGATAAATTCGTCACAAACACGCGGGACAGTGTTAGTTTTCTTTTATTTATTCTGCTGATCTAATATTCAGGAATGAAAAAATAGCAACATTGTTCTGCTACATACCAACCCTTAGGTACATAGACATACATTACCATAGAGGATTAGACTTTAGTACTAAAGTGAGAGAGTACTATTAAAATTAGACCACTGAACTATAAATTTGAATACCTACCTACCTATACTTATTAATTCTATGATGGAAAATAGCAAAATCGCTAAATAATAATATTAGGTACTAGAATCTTATTATTACATAGGTACACACCAACAACATTTCATTACATAATATAATTATTTTCACGACAAATAAGTAACGCTACGATAATTATAAACCTCAATTTATTTGGGATCTTTAAGATCCACGGTTCAAATATATAGCAAAATAAAATAAACAGGTACGCTACGTAATATTATTTTTGAAAATCGAGCATTACTTTGCAGATTCCGGACCATTAGCGAACATTTTCAACGCACTAGCAACACAAAAACTATTTTAATACTGGCGATACTATCTTTGATTTGTGCTCGACAGAGGGCGTTTTCATGTTTCTTTCTGTCAAGTTCCTGAAAATCCAAGCATGTCTTTCATAATTTTAGAAACAAGAATCTGGGAATAAAGGTAAATTTTAAATAGTTTGATGCTAAAAGCTATAAGCTTTTGATGCTATAGGTAATTTACATTGTTGTTCATCAGCTTGTATCCATAAGAATAATCAATTAATTTTACTAACACTCGGGAAGTATTGCCATGTTGTGCGCAGGTTTCGTAACTGGATATATCCGACGCTATTCATGCGCTATCCTAACAAAATTCTATCTATCTAGTATCACAGTGATGAAGTAAAAAAAACTATTTTTGAACAGGCAATGACATGCTGAATACTTTATAATACTTATTCTGACATGCTATTCTTTTCATATTTACAATGTTCCTATCCAGCACTTTCCAATGTTAATAAGTAGGTACATAACTAGGTTCCCACACATATTAACATTGAACTAGAACATTGTTGAACATAAAAATACCTGAATAACTGGTAACAGCAACTTTATTTATATGGAGAAAATAGTAGTCATGTGTACCTACATAATCATATCATAATCCAAGAATCAAAATAGTCTTTATCCAAAAACTATGCCTGTATTAGAAGAATCATTTCTCATTATTTTACTATTGTTCCAGATAAATATGGACACGGATAATTTAAATGATAAACTCAGTGTTAAAAATCTTGTGTTTACTAAGGCTTTGCCTAACTATGTGATTCCAGTACCAGTAAATGGTCACAAAGTTTATGCATGTACTGATTGTGGCGACAAGTAAGTAAATTCATTTAATACTAGGACAGTCCTGTAAATATTGTAGGCAAAAATCTGTTAGTAGATAGGTAAAATCGTAATAAATAAGTTGCATCGAGAAATGTAAGCATCCCTGCTAATTGTCGGATATTACCTCCACAGCATAAGCTATTTACATGGAATAGCTTGTGCTATCATGACATACCTTATAAATTTAATGTTTGGGAACTCATAATAAGTTAAAATTCTTTTCAATGTTGGTAATAAGTCGATTTGAAACCAACTGAGGTGAGTTTGTCTACAAACATTAATATGTTCTGGACCCAATCAAAATTGTTCAAACTAAGAACCCGGGCAATGTAAATAGTGGGAAAAACATTATGACCATAAAGATATCAACATAGTTAATACTAGATTGACAGGCTTTTTTGAGAATGTAACTTGGACTGTTATTTTCTCCTCTCACTCTTATACCTCAGTGTGGTCTAATCTAGTTACTCTATTAGCAGGTATTTTCTTCAGATGAATCAAATGAACATCTTATTTATTCAAACATTCAATTTATTTTTTTTATTTTGTACATAATAATATACTTACTGTGTTTTAACTGATATCACAAAATGAGCATTTGTCAAATCAGATCAGCTATAAATGCTATCATCAACAATTTAATTTATATAGAATTCTAGATAGAGGTACTCTTCTAAGAGTTTCTAAGTTATTAATCACCCATGTGTATGCGTGTTTGTGTGTGGCCAAAAAAGGAGGGTAATATTTCTATTTGGTTTGCAGGCATGTCTCTGCTAGATTTTCATTTACATGTGATCCTTATGATTGACGCACCTCCACTCGGACAGGTTAGGTTATAAGTGATCACCATCCCCAAACTGCAAAGTTCAAACCAATAGGTGCCATAAAAATACAGGATGTTATTTTTTAATTTCATTTGGTTAGACTAATTTAGTTGCTTTCAAAAAATGCAATGAGTGAATAAAAAGACTTTCCACCCCTATAAACAATGGATTTTTGAGCAGGGCAGGGGCAGTAAGGGCAGGTACCATAACCATTGCAGCTATAGGAAAATAGTCTTAAAAAGAGATTTGGGTAATTTAGACCAAAACTTTTAATATGCCAATCAAGAAGAAATAATTAAAAAAAAATATCAGGCTAACTGAAAATTAATTATATAGGTAGGTACTTAATTTTCAGTTCGTCCGATAGTTTTGTTTACCTACTACCAAAGTCAGAAATCGCAGAATGTTTCCCACAGGACAGATAGACAGATAACAAAGTGAAACTACAAGGGCTACGTTTTTCTTTTTGAGGTACTGACCGCTAACATAAAACAAACTTGATCGAGTTAAGGTATGTTCACACCAGTGCGTTTTCATGTTCATCTTGCGTCTTCAACTTCCAATAGGGTATTACACCCATTTTTGAAAAGTGTCTCAATGAAATTCTGTAGTGCTAATATGCCACCAAATTTTTTTTTTTTTTTTTTAATTTTTATTCTATCGATAAGTGCCATAAAAATGCATCTAAATTTTAAATTTTCAAATTTCGCGCGTAGAGTGACGAAAACGCCTCTTACTGGACGCCATATTGCTCAGCGTAAATGACGTCAGTTCGTTTTGTACGTATATTACGCCAATCGGTTGACTGACACTTGACAATTTTTTGTTTACACAGCCGTACAGCGTAATAACATGGCCGCTACTATTTCACGGTGTTTTATATCAGATTACAAATACTGAAAACTTTGAATTGAATTTAAAAATTTGTTTTGTTATTTTATGAACTAAAACTTACATTTTCCGACTGCTTTATGCCTAAACTGCCTCAATAACATATTTATAGATTTTTTCTCCTACCCTAGTAAAATACCCTATTCGTCTCGCGTCAAACGTATACAATATTGATTGCCTTAATGCTTCGGCCGCATCTGTGAGTATTGTCCCGAAGTAATGCGTAATCATTTCCAATCATTAGTTTTTTTTTTTCAATCATTTCAAATCGTTTTTTATGTGATTAATATTTTTGGATCCCATATGATGGGCTTCGGCTTCATAATTATGGAGGAATTCCAATACCATTTCATTGCTCCACTCTATTTTTACACAGCCACTCGCACGCATCTGAACTGATGGAAAACAACGGCCGAAATGAGCAACCCTAGTCTGACCACGCAGCGCGATATGTTGACGCGCTAAAACCCTTTGATGTACCGCCACCCGCACGATAAGCTATTGGAGCTATTTGTGCAGCATAATAATATTTAGTATTAACTGCAACGAAAAAACGCAAGAAAAGGAGTAGGTATCTAGATGAAAGATTATATAAAGAAACGGAACAACACGAAATACAGCTGTAATCAACGCGTCGTTGCTTTTTATGTTATTTGTGTAATCTTTGTGATTGTGGTTCCACAATACTTAATAATAGTTTAATAATTTTCGATATTAAATTAAAAGCTTTTAACTGTATCTACTGCGTAAAGTCATGTGAAACGCTCGGAATGTTTCACGCACGAAGTAAGTATAATAACTTACTTCGTGGTTTCACGTGAACCTACCGTCGATGGATCAGCGTGAATTGAGGGCATGCGCTGTAGTTGAACTAGTTTTAGCGCATGCTATGGCGCTTTACGCATGCGTCAGACGAAAATGCAAGATGAACATAAAGCGCACCGGTGTGGACATACCAGTTAGGCATATGAAATTCTGAAAAGTAGTGGAATACACGGGGGACGGAACATCCCTCTGAAGAGTTGAAATGTTTCTTCAATTTAAAAACAGCCACAGACAGCCTTTTAATATAAAAGTAAAATATGGACACATTTTTCAAACAGCTGATTTGTACCGAATGTCTCTTCCACCGTGTAGATATACTTAGTGGTGTCTAATAAAATTGTGTAAAACACAACGATTTATTTGACTTTCGTTATTGACCGGCGACGGAACCAATCCATTTATAATAAGTACCGTACTTAGGTTAGCTACCTACTTACACTTTTGTCTTTCTTTTACAGGTTCATCTTTGAATCCAGTTTCAATGATCACATCAATCGCAAGTCTTTAAGCATTACTTACATGTGCCGGAATTGTAATGAATCGAAAACTTTTTTTAACAGATGCAATTTACTTTGCCATATGAGAACTCATGTTTTCAAAACAGCAACAATCAATGTTACAGACTTACTAATAGAACCCTTACCGTTGAGTAATTACAAAATTACGCCTTCAACCCCACCAAGCAATGATTCTATGATATGCACTGTAGCGACAACAAGTGGAATTCCACAAGCAGCTAAAATTCCTACAGCAACTGAAACTTCAAGTGCACAACGAAATATTACACATACCTCAGTCAGTTGTTTGGAATGTAAAGAAAATTTACCGAGCTCGGGGGTCGCTTATAAAGATAGAGCTAGTCATTATATGCAGTTTTCAAACGAAGTTATATATTCGTGCCCTATTTGTTTATTTGCACTGCCGAGTATATGTGCATTCAAAACACATTTGCGTTTACATTTAAAATGTCAACCTTATTATTGCCCAGAATGTGGGTTTCATCTTGTCAACAAAAATGTGCATTACCCATACAACCACGACTGCGAAGGATTCAAGATGATGAGGGCAACAGCCAGATTAAAATGTGCCTCGCCCGAATGTCGACTTTTCCATCCCAATGATTATAAAGAGCACATGAAAGAGTTGCATATGAAAAAAATTTTTAAATGTCCATTCTGCGTCGTTGCTTGTTTCAACGCAGTAAGTATGCAAGACCATTTGAAGAGTCATCAAACTGAAACTAAACCACTCGTTTTTTATAAATGTGAATTGTGTCCAGGAAAATTTGTCTTGCAAAGTCGCATGGAGTGGCACTTAAAAAGTCACAAGGTTACTTGCGTTTTTCCATGTTGGCCTTGTGGTTCCATTTTCAAAGATGTATCTCTTCTACTTACCCATTTCTTAGCAAAACACAATACAAATAAAACAATAGAGAGTGCATTGAATTATATCCTGTCTGAAAGCGAAAGTGACAGAAGTGGATCTACAAAAGATTCAAGTAGGCAGAAACGAGTATATCGCGTTGTGAAAAGATGTGACCAATGTCGGAGGAGTTTTATATATAGATGTCAATATGCTGAAATTCATAATCTGCCTAACGAATGTCCATATAAATGTACTTCTACTTTTGGGTGCTCTACGGAATTGGATGTTATGCCTGATAGAACGCAAAGCAACACCCATATTACATGTCACCTTTGTAAAACAAACTTATCGCTAGACTGGAATGTAATCAAAAGACATTATGCTGCACTGCACAAAAAATATAAGTGTCTGGATGCTAAAATAGTTCTTACAAGGATTGATGTAAGAAAATACCTATCTAAACGCAAGATTTCGGTCAACAAAAAAACGATCGATAAGAAAATATCTAGAAGAAGCAGGAGACGCCAAAACAAACCGTCGAGAGTCTCTATTGACAATAATGTTCTGCTTTCTACACATAAAAGTCAAAATAAAGTTGGAGACAGTCGATACGTTTGCATCAAATGTGGTGATAACTATAAACAAAAAATATTATTAGAAAGACATATGATATCGCACAGAGATCCTTGCATGGCATATCAATGTATGGAGTGTGGACAGAGTTTTGTTGTCAAACCTTCATTTTCAAAACATTTGCTATTGGAACATAACATTTCTGATACTGAAGAATATATAAAAAGAAAACAATGTTACAATTCAAATGCTCTCATTAAGTACCAAAGTAATGATATTATTTCTAATGAGCCACTTCGTGAAAATCAGTGTAAAATATGTCGGGAAGACTTCGAAGGTCCAGAAGATTTGGCGAAACATTTCAGAGTTCACGGTATGGCATTCTTAATGAAAAACAACTCTAATAAGATTGAATAAAAGCTCGTTAGTAATATTCTTTAAAGTTATATTAAGTATTCTAATATGACTGTCGGCAGCCTGCCTAATACCTTTGTTTACTAAACATTCAAAGAAGAGAAAACACTTTTCAGCTGCTGACCAGTGGCTGGTGCCACCCATGGTGATATTTGAGTTATGGTAGTTGTAATTGAATTAAAAACACACTCTTACTCCCTGGTACACATGTAACTGATGTTCTCAGGTTCCCAGTAAAGCAAAGCACTTTCGGGGGGTGAAAGGCTAACATTATTTTCCATAGTATTTACCTTTAAAAGTACTTACCTACATACCCATCACTTATAGGGATTATGATAGGCTACTTAAAGATGGCACTTGATACGCAGACGTTGATAAATGTTTGATATTTTAAAATGGATTCCTAATAAGAGACATAAATTAACATTTAAGTTTATTTTTTAACCCCCGACGTAAACAGAGTGGAGTTAAAATAATAATATAATAATAATAATATATGGGGATATTTTCACACATGGTCATCTGACCCCAAACTAGGGAGACCCTGTACTATGGGTGTCAGACAGCTGATATACATACACAAATTTACATTTTTAAATACATACATATGTAACGTGTGTATCTGCGTCATTGTAGCTACCAAACGGATGGACCGATTTGGAGGCAGTTTTTTTAATAGTTCAATGCTGATGTTTGGGAGAAGTTTTTAGTTACGTACGATGAAGCTCGGGAGAAGCTAATTCGAAGAATCAGCATTTTTCCGTTATGATGAAAGGAATTTCTGATACAAAAGTAGTATTGTAGCTAAATTATTACACTTATTATGTTTAATTAAAAGTGTTTGCGTTGATTGTAGCGTGTCTTCAGCCTACTGGAATAAAAAAAAGTTCAGTTTTTTTTACCATTGTTTACATTTTGAAATAAATAGTTTGCAAAATTCGTAAATTTTTCCCTATTTTAATCTAAAACACTCGTTCAATGATGTAAAAGAATACTTCGCCTTTTACTATCTTTAAGAATTTAGAATCGCCTATTATTCCCGATCAGTAACACCTTGTCGTCAACACTTGACGGACGGGAACTGTGTTACTTTACTGTTCGGGAATAATCGCGAATAGCAAGCAGTTGTTTAAAATGGAAATAGGAAATAGCAAATCAGCGTCTATTCGTGTTATATGAATTCACAGTATTTTTGTTTCACAAAAATATTCTATACAGGGTGATCCAAATAGTAGGTAATAAAAAAATGTAAAAAATTTAATAATAATAATAATAAATAATATGTGGGGACATTTTCACACACGGCCATCTGACTCCAAACTAGGGAGACCCTGTACTATGGGTGTCAGACAGCTGATATACATACACAAATACATTTTTTTTTTGTAAATACATACATATACATATAGAGAAACAACACCCAGACACAAGGCAAACACAAGTGCACACAAATGTTTGCCCTGGGCGGGAATCGAACCCGCAACACGCTGCGCAGCAGTTGATCGCTCAGCCACTGCGCCAACCGAGTCGTCAATTTATTTTCTCACTATCGATAATCAAAATGTATTTTCCACTAATGTTAGGAAGATACCGTAGTTTAATGCGTGTTAAGGGGCTATTAAACGACTTTTACAGATTTTAAACTGACAATCACGTCAAAATGTGCAGTGTAAATGATTTGAAAAAAATTTATGTTAAACTAGAACATTGTCTTAATCACTTAGTAAGTGAATATTTTTAATTATATTCATATTATATAGTTTAATTAATACGTGAATTTGTGTCTGACGCGGACAAAACATTGACAATCACACAAAATCTACCTGGTATAATTAAACGAAACTTACACCATCTTACAGACAATTTTATTATCAATCTTTTAGTATACGCCTTTTTTTTTATTTTGAAAGAATACTACTTTTATTTAGTTTTTTCGACTAAATTTTGAAAGTTTTGGACGCGGACTGCGTCCGTTCTGCATCAGTTTTGCGTCCAAAACTCCGCGTCAGACACAACTTCACGTATTAATTAAACTATATAATATGAATATACCTAATTAAAAATATTCACTTACTAAGTGATTAAGAGAATGCTCTAGTTTAACATACACTTGGGAGCAAATAAATCGAGCCACTTCCTTTTTCACGCATTATGGTAATTATTTTTGGTATTAAGGAACGCATCGATTCGAAACATATATCGCCTAAAAGGGTATTTAATAACCTTTACAATGAGGGTAGTTAGTTGTCAAAATTTCATTTTTATTAAAGTTTAAAGGGTAGAATAAAATTATCGCATTTAATTTGCTTATGACATTTTTATTGTACTCTGTTAAGAAAAGATTAAATTTGAGGTTTTTGTTAATCATACCCATATTACTTGTTATTGTTGTCTTTATCTGTGTCTGTGTAATCAAAATAACCTGATAAAATGGATACTACACCGACGGAAGCTGCCCAAGTTGTAGCTTTACTTGAGGTTGGACACGGACAACGTGAAGTGGCACGCAGACTTCATTTGAGTCGTTCAAAGGTACAGCGGGTATACCGCAGGTATCTGGAGACTGGTGCTTTTGTTCGGCGACCTGGAACTGGCCGACCACGGGCAACAACAGAACGTGACGACCGCTTTATTGCAACCAATTCGTTGCGCGACCGTGGACTTAATGCTGTTCAGCTACAGCAAGCGTTACGTGACGTTCGAGGAGTCGCAATCAGTAGGTGGACAGTGAGACGAAGACTAAAAGAACGAAATTTAACATCACACAAACCAGCAACTGGCCCAAAATTGACTGTAGCTCATCGCCGATCTCGCTTGGAGTTTGCTCGAGAACACATTAATTGGACGTTAGAAGACTGGAGGTCAGTTTTGTTTTCTGACGAGTCAAGAATCTGTCTTTTTAGCAATGACGGGAGAAACCGAGTGTATAGACGTCCTGGTGAAAGATTTGCCCAATGTTGCATTCGAGAAACGGTGAGTTTTGGTGGTGGTTCTTGTATGGTGTGGGGAGGAATTTCTCTAGACGGAAAAACGGAACTTGTCTTCGTCGACCCCGCCAACGATGGCAGTGGTAGACGTGGATTAACAGCTGACCGATACATAACTGACATTCTTGAAAACCACGTAATGCCGTATGCTGGTTTTGTCGGAGAAAATTTCTTGTTTATGCATGACAATGCGAGACCTCATACCGCGCAGATCGTTACGGAATACTTGTCTGCGATCGGGATTCAACAAATGGTATGGCCAGCACGAAGTCCCGATTTGAACCCGATCGAACACCTATGGGACGAGCTAAAACGGAGAGTCCGAGCCAGGGTTCCCGCTGTTTCATCCATTCCCGAGCTTAAAGTCGCTGTGCTTGAAGAGTGGGAGAACATACCACAATATGTCATCGTAACGCTGATCAGATCGATGACTAATAGGCTACAAGAATGTATCAGGGCAGGGGTAATACCAGTTATTAAGAATATTTTTTTTGCAATAATTTTGTTTTTTATTGTTTTTATGGACTGTTTTAGCCCTACTAAATTTTCTATCAAAATTACCATTTTTCTTGCAGAGCCAATAATTTATCATTCAATAAGGTTATTATTCAATAATTTACCCTCATTGTAAAGGTTATTAACTAAACTTTTAGGCGATATATAGTTCGAATTGATACGTTCCATATTACCAAAAATATTTACCATTTTACGTGAAAAAAGGTAGTGGCTCGATTTATTTGCTCCCAAGTGTATATTTTTTTCAAATCATTTACACTGCACATTTTGACGTGATTGTCAGTTTAAAATCTGTAAAAGTCGTTTAATACTACCCTTAAGGAATTTCTTGTCCCACTGCAAAAAAGAAATCATAAAAATGCCTTATAGAAAAAAGTAACACATCTTTTAAGATGTCCCCAACATTCCCAACAATTTAAAAATATTCATAATCTCAACTATGTATAATCCCTGAACATGGGGTGTTTTCGGATACTCTTAGGTATGAGTATTTTTATTGTCGGCACTATTTGGAGCAGCCTCACCTACTTCCTACGTTTGCTTTCTGGCTTCCGTATTATGAAAGCCAGATAGCAAGCTAAAGCCCATAATACACTTGGCTAAATTCAGTAGCGACTGGATGTAGTCAAATGTAATTAACATGTTATTTTAAGTACTTACCAACTCATATCAAACGTTTATTCCCATCTGCCCCGTTAGAGCTTGCCACCGGAGTGGTGGCTGGCACAACTAGTGACTTTTACCACTTATTTAGTGCCATCTGCACCCTTTACATCAAGGGCTGTATTTAAAATTCATTAGTTTTCCTATCCACCATCTACTTGCACCCCCCCCCCCCCCCCCCCAGGCCATCAGCTGGCAAGTCCTGGCGACGCTCTTGCTTTACAATTATAGTAAAGGTGCTACTCCCTCACACGGAGCGTTCGCCTATAATGTATTGAAACATTTAAGATTCGATTTTGAGCATTACATTACTGCCTCCCTGACTGACGAGCACTTAGTTGATTCCAACACGACACGCTCAATCACAATTAGTGCGCATTGATGTTACATGTTTTTTCAAAATATTATACACTAAGGTGCGCACGGATTAGAGGCAGCCTCGCCACGCACGGCTCGTGTGTGGGGTGCCTCGGTACAAAATTAAAACAACATGAGGCAGCAGGCCGAGGCAACTTGCCTCGAGTCGAGCCACGAAGGCGCGACATTAAAAATGGCGCCGCCGCCGGCCGGTTCCTCTTTACAGCCGATTTACTTCTGCGTCTGTCCTGTCCGCCATTTTGCATCACGCACGACAAACCATGGCGTCGTCGAACGAAAATGCTGCTGCATTTATCTTTTTTTATTTATCGAGCCGTGCGTGCTTCAGGCGAGGTTGCCTCTACGCACCTCTAGCTTTTGCCCGCGTGAATGTCGTTTATCGTGTGTCGTCAGATTAATCCGACAAATATTTTTGTGTCCATTACGCCAGCGTCGTATATTTCCGACCAACTACCACAGCTCGTTAAGTCTGTTTTTTAATTTAATTACGCTGTAGGTATTCTATCAAGAAGATGTTTATATTAGGTAAATAGTTAATTAAGTAATCGTTTACAATTTAAAACACTTTAGTCTCATAATTAGATATCCTAAAAACAATGTCAGAAGTTAGATGAATAAATTACTAATATTATTCACTGTGCCGGGCGCTGGGGGCACGCCAACTGATATGAAGTCGGGCGGTTAAAAAGTAGCCTATGTCCTTCCCCAGGGTTCAAGCTATAACAGGGCGTTTTTTAATTAGTTCGCTACTTTTCCTTTAGTTAAGAGTTAAGGTAGTAAAAAGGTGCGTCTTGCGAAAGGTACATTCTGCGGTGTGGTAAACGACACTAGTTAATGCCAGCCACCACCCCGGTGGCAAGCTCGAAGGGGCAGATGGGAATAAACCTGTATAATTAATTTAGTCTTAAGCACAGACGTTTTTTTACGAGCTGTCGACTGACGCCCCGTGTAACGGAGATTTGCTTGACTTGTAAAGCAGTACCTGCTAGATGCGTTTGCATTGCATTTTTGTCTAGTTTATACACGCGAGAAAAAAAGCGTGCAAAAGGCAGGTGCGCAGGCCCTTAGGTGTGGACATAAGCTGAATTGTGTAAATAATTATTTGACTAAGTATTAATTACATGACATTTATTTTAAGAATTGTAACATTTGTAGTAAATAAACTAAGTTCACTAAAGTCAGTCTATATTGAATTAATTAATTTATAAGAAATACATAATATATTAAAACGTATGGTCTATTTTCTATTTCACAAAGTTGTAATCGTGACTTTGTGAAATAGGCCATTTATAGTAGAATATAAACACATCACAAACACGTGTCGTATCGACCGCGCGGCCACGGCGATATTTAAAAAAAAAACCATCCCAAGATTATGTAATATATTGTAATAACTGATTCCCAAAACCATAAATTTGACGAAGTTATGGTTAAAAAGTTATAGGGGTTTGAACGTGGCCGCGCGGTCGAATCGCACACCACAAACACTATACCTACACTGAAGCACTCATATCATGCCAGATAGGTAATATACCTACAAGTCAATAATAAATAATGTAATTTAATTAAAGTATACATATTCACATAAATCATATTCATAAATCGTACCTATCATATTCATATATTATTTAGGATATCGAAATATTTACAGAAAATTAGGCGCGCTAAATTCTAAAATTGAAAGCATGAGTCACGAGCATCATAAAATAAATAAAATTACAAAACTTGTTACAAAAAGCTCATGTAGGTACTTGTCATACATACCTACATAAATATCACATTACTACTATTTAATACAACATACAACCAACGCACATTGAGTCGAATTTAATTTAAAAAAAAATGTTTGATAATAAGTATTTTGTTACAAATTGGTACCTACGGGCGATCGCGAGCAACGTCAAGGCGCTGTGGCCTTTCTTAGGAGCTAAGGTGGATCGAATGATTGACTTCCCACCTGTACGCAAAATACGCCCCGAAACGTAGAGTTGCGGACAACAGCCCATATGAACTATACTATACAATTTGGTATTAGTCTACAATTTATAGACAACTGAGGCCTGAACCATTGACATCCCCATCCCAGAATATCCAAAAAACGTAAAACAGAAATCTTAGTTCAGTTAAAAAAAATAATTTATAACCAATGCTGTACATATGAAAAGTATAATAATTACCGGCACGTAAGGCAAAAGATTTTGTAGTGGTGGAAGATCGCAGACGCACAATTTCAAACATTTTTACATGCTCGAACTTCAAAATATCGTGCCAACTTACAATACGCGCCACGAAAGATGAGACTTGACACAGACTTGATTTGACTTGCGCAGTACTCGATTTAAAGGTAACACTTACCTTTAAATCGAGTACTGCGCAAGTCAAATCACACATCACATCAATTTACTAAATTAAAGGACAAATTAATGTAAATTGGCGCGAATGTGGTGTTTTGTTTTTTGTTTCTGACTTTGAATATTAGGAATATAAAATCAGTTTTTCTGTCTCCTAACTGGGGGATCTCTGACACTTATTTTATTCTCTACTTAAATAAAGGGGATGCCATGAAGTAGATCCTTTTAAACTCTGCCTACAAGTAGGACATTTCTTCTGTACTTTTAGATACTCCTGTATACATTTAATACAGTATACATGTCCACATTTAGTAGATGCCAAAGGATTTTTACCTAATTCATCCCAACAGATGGGACAGCCACCAAATTTGTTGTTTTTATCAAAAACTGGCGATGCTGCATCACTCTGAAACATATTAAAAACGAATGTAGACTAATTACTAATAATCCATTGATAAAATTAAAAGTAGGTACATCATTCTGTTAATGGCATAGTGGGCCCCTTAACCTTTAATGCCAGAGCATAAACACATGCTAGTGCCCTCCACCCAAAGCCACAAATCCATTGTGATTAAAATATTGATGATTGTTCTTTTAAAATAAATAAAGAATCTCTTAACCAAAATTGGTAGTTAGTACAGTACGGTCAACGTAACTTGGCGCGTCTGAAGTTAGCCGATTAGCTGCGCAGTAGACAATTTCGTTCCTAAAAGTTCCATGCGCAGCCAAACAGCTAACTTCAGACGCGCCAAGTTAAGTTGACCGTATTGTACTGTAATCGCTATCGCTGTTGTATTTACTACCGGGGGGGGGGGGGGGGGGGCAACAGGCCCCACCTTTAGCCCCGACTCTAACCCTTCTGCCCCAACACTGCCACCCTCCATTAAGGTGTCTTGATTCAAAACTTTACCCGCAATCCATAGTATTCTGCGTCTTTGTAAGAAAATATGAAATTATTTTTTTACCTTTCTCAGTACCCGAAGACTGGATGATTTCCGTTTTTTAATTTTTTTTTTTGAAATATCAGCTGTTGTTCTTCGCTCTGCTGTTCTACAATCAGTCACTGGATGGCTTTCTGTTTCAACTGAAAAAATTATCACCAATGATTAGGTGAATGATATTTTATATTACAGTTTTACTCCGTCCCTAAGACGACCCACTGACCACAGTTTTTGCTTAGTCAGAAAGTAGGTAGAAATACCTATGCTTATTCGGCTAGTTAACAGGCTTTTTCTATCCTAAAAACGTGCTCTCGGCTCAGCACTAAGCTAAGTTACAAACTCTTTCGAATTACGTAGAGAAGTCTGTCATGTAGTCCTGACCATGGCGTGCGTAGTCCTGACCGTGCTGCGGGCACATTTTGGTGTCATCTGTATCCTTGCATAGGTTTTTTGCAGTACCTACCCACATAATCCATACTCATAATATTATAAAATGCGAAATTAACTCTTGTCTGTTACGTTCTTTTTTCACGACGAAACGGCTGAAGCGGTTTTCATGAAATTTGGTATGAATATAGTTTAAACCACGAGTAAGGAGATACAACTTTCTAATGCCGGAACTTCACATGGCGTATTTGTATAAATATTCGCCTTATTTGGATAATACAAAATTTACCCTAAGACGACCCACTAACCCAAAAACTTTAACAATCTACTGAAAAGATGCATACCAACCACCAAATGTAGTCTAAGAAATATATTAAAGCACCACTTACTACTGAGGGAATCATCAGTCAACAAATCAATGACCGCATTGAACAAATCACAATGATCCACTAAAGTAAAAGAATCGGTCAAATCAATGATATCACTTGATTCCGACATTTTCAGCACCAGTTGACCAGTCTTAGTTCAGATTCTTCTCCCCTTTGAGTCTGAGTCTGAGGTCTGACCGTTATTTCAGAGATAGATCAATATTTAAATTTTGACAAAACAGACCTAAGACTAGTGACACTGAACTGACAAGTTGACAAGACAAGTGACAGGCGGTCTGTCACATCAACGTCAGTATTGAACAAGAAGCTTATAGATAAAAGTGGAGGCAACACTCTAAATACCTAAGTGAAGCCAACTGTGGGCAGACGCTCTCTTTCTGAATGCATACTTATGATAAAGAAAACACGTATCATTGTCTCGTTCTTATGTATGCATTCAGAAAGAGAGCATCAGCCCACAGTTGGTTTCAAGCTTTTGTTCTAAGTGTTGGCTCCATTTATACCTATATCTTCATGGTATTGAATTTATGATGCCAAATGCCAGATATTTGCCGCGATTACACATAACTGTTTGTTGCTCGAATAAAAAAAAAAAAAAAACCACATTTATACTTTTACACTCATCCTGTTGGGCAGGGAAGTGGGCACTTGGGCAGCACGAGTATGTAAACAGGTCACTCGCGCTGTCACTGCTCAGTGCTCATGCCGCCGCCATTGCCCGGCGGCGCTCCCTCGATTGTCGGTTTTTCGTGCGGAAGTCAAAGACCGGGCAGCGCGAGCGCGAGTTAGTGTTTACATTCAGCATTTTCGCTCACGAAATAACGTGTTTTGTATTCGTACCCGACTCCGGCAATAAAATTATTAATTAGCTTTTTATTCTGTAATGACTGAATTTCCTTCATCCACCATCTTCTTTGACGACTGTCTTTGGTTTTTGAAGTTATACTTCTTTAGGCGCGTTATGAAAAAATGATGAGAGTGAAATTTTACGATTCGCGCATGCGCGCGCACAGCGTCACACAAAATTCTCACGGGAGTAATTGTAAACAACGCCCTACTACTACCGAAGGCAGTAAGTAGTTCAGCATGTACGGCAGAGATGGCGTTGTTTACAATTCAAATTGTGCTTATATACTTTTTTAATAATGCCAAAGAAGTATAACTTCTCACGCTCGTACATAAGTACACGCACCCATTTTTTTTTTTTAAACACACGGTATATAGTGGCATTTACTGAGCAGACTTGATTTTCTGTCTAATATTGTACTCTTTGGACATGATGCTGTCGCCGCTACCACAGAACATATATACTCCTAACGGAGGCCGCTACAACCTCGACATCATCTACCTATTGTTGCGCGTCGTTCTTAAAGAACTATGTATGAAGGCCGAATGTGAACACTCACTCACTTCGGTACTCGAGCAGAAGTATGCAATATTTCCGGCAGTGGTAGGAGCAGTGGCAGGGGCTGAGTGTAAATGTGGGGATATTAGTAGATACTCTGTTGATTACTACGAGCAGTTTGCATGAATGAAGTAGGTAGTTCCGTAAGAAATTGTCCAATGTCCGAAGTCAGGCGCACTCAACCCCATCCATTTACACTTGGTTATTTCTGTTATTTACCCGAATCGAATTCTATAGGAGGCAGTCTTTGAGCATACCGCATCGACAGAGTTTCTCCGTCCGATGATCCGATTATGCTCCGTCTGATCTCACTGCCCTTATTTCAGTTACTGAATCAATTATCAGTTTAAGCTCGATCGTGTTCAAGGATGGCTCCAGTATTGTCCAGAAAACAAAATAAATGACCTTGGCGTAGCCCTCGCTGGAAAAGAAAATAATATGAATACTTGGAAACCTTCATTGCGAACATTTTTATTCATAGTTTTTTGTCATTTTTCTAAACTCTAGACAGCTTTAGTTTGTCCTATCTACCATTGATAAAATTTTACAGGAGAAACATTTTTGGAACGAAGTTCCTTATCGCGCGTTGTGAAAGGGGGCTAGACGGAAAAAATTCTTACGAAAAGTTTGTCACGACATGCTATATAAAGCTAAATTGAATCGTTGGAACTGTCAAATAGAGTTCATTATTAGTTGAATGGCGGCTTTTCTATGAAAATATTGGAGCGAATTAAAACCTTATTTTTGCTATTTTTATTAGCCCGACCGGACAATAGGAGCTATGTGCAACCGAATTTCACGGTTAATGTGTAAAAATAAGGTTTTAATTCGCTTTTCTATGAAAATATTGGAGCGAATTAAAACCTTATTTTTACACATTAACCGTGAAATTCGGTTGCACATAGCTCCTATTGTCCGGTCGGGCACCAGCCTATACGTTTCTCAGAATAATTTTATCATACCTAGTTTGGTAAAATTTCAATTTTTAACCGTTTACGTTTACAAAATAAAGTCCGAATTCGCTTTTCGTAGATGTTTTGGTTTAAATTAAGCCAGTGGGAGCTTAGGTGGGTACCTAGGTAGGTAGTGGTACTTACTTTTATCATTGGCGAATTATTTGTAGTTGTAAGTAGGTAAGTGAGTAGGTACTCTTTTGCTAGAAAAAGAAAGGCAGGCAGGCGTAGGTACCTATAGGTGCTATAGGTAACCTATTTAAATAAATTAGAGCTATTCACAAACACAGTTTTAATCAACTTTGGCTTAATTAAAAAACTTACCTATTAGGTATAAAATTTACACTTCCCTGTATCGAAGCAACTGCTCAATATGGAGTCCATTTCGCTCGATACATAAACGGGCACGTTTAATTAAATTGTCTTTTAATTACATTATATTTGTTAATAATACAAAAAATATTATTATAACTTAAAAAAAATAAAATTTTATTACAATTCCTTCACTAATTAATCGAAAGGAACTTCGTTCCATCCGGGTGTCCCTTGACACCTCTCAAGTTTTTTGCTCTATTTTTTTCAAAATCGCGTAGTTTCTAGACTTGAATGTTTTTCTGAATACATGAGTTCCCTATGAATTGGTTGTTATAATTTTTATCTACAGATGGTCATTACTTTTATTTTACCTTATTTTACAGTTTTTGTGTGGAGATAGGACAAACATGCACAAATATTATTACGAATGTTGACTTAGGACATTACCACATTAGAGATAAGACAAAGTGACGGTTTAATTTTTGCGTGCTTGTTTGTTCTATGTTCCAGATGTAATATAAAGGATGGTGTAAAGTTCACCGTTTTATTCATAAAAAACTCAAACAATTAATAAATCTATTTTAGTTAAAAATGTTTTTGGCAATTTTTTTCGAATTATGATTTGAGTTTGAAAGACCAAGACAAAACATTAAAAACTGAGCTTTAATTTTTTTTTAATGAATATTACGGCAAAGCCCAGAGCACACGAAGCAACCCAAAAGTGACAAAACTGTGTAATAAAAAAGTAAAAAAAACTGTAAGTGCGTGGTCGCCGCGCACTTCCATTTCGACGCAGCCGCCGTTGCGTGAATATCTGCGTGTGATTGTTTGGGCGCGGCGATAGGAAGACGCCGCGACTCGAAGCTTTCTTCTAGTTTTGTCAGAAAACATAACAACAGTTCTTTTCAGAACTATTCTCTGTTTCTTTTACGGGAAATGTCAAAATGTTATACATAGTTCTTCTCAGAGCTGGTTGCTTCAAATGTTTCTTCATGCAGAAAAGTCAAAACGTTATGTGCTGTGATGTGCTGTGATGCATGGTAGCTACGAAACTAATCTATGTGTGTGAGGATTCTAAGTGTTTAGGAGATGAGAAGTTAGGGTGCTCGAATTAAACAAAGGTAACTAATTGAAATAAAGTTCGGGCGCCAGAGCCCCCTATGTAAAACAAAGAAATCCGGGAAGCGGAACGGTAAAGGTGGTACTTTTAATCTTATAGAGTTGGTTATTTTATAGTCAAAAGCTTTTGCTTCGTGTGTCATAGGCCTTACTTTACACTGACTAGCATAAATGAAAGCTCTCTGAGATTATGCTAATGGTGCTGTGGGGGACATTAAATATGGGATGATAACTAGCGCCTCCAATCTTAAAACAAATATTTTCTAAAAGATAGTTAGTATTAGAAATCAGGTCCCTGATGTCCTCAATTTTAGTAAATACTATTTTTTTGAATACGTACGTTTATTATTTATTTATTTTATTAATTAATAGGCTTGCGTTTGCCCGCAATTCACCTGATCTTAAGTGATGATGCGGCCTAAGTTGGAACACGCTTGCCTTGCATTAATTTCCTTTTAAAGCTTGTAAATACGTATACGGGTAACCGCCCGCGCTCTTGCTAGCGAAGATAGCGTGGAGGTTGTTCAAAGTCATTAACAGCTCCCAGTTTCAAATTCAAAACGGAATCGAGTGTAAACTAAAAGTACTTTCTGCTCAGTTTGAGGCTGCGTCTCGTTCCATTTACTTTTAAAATATGTTCTAGATATATTTTGGCATTAAGTTTAAAACATAAAAAGCACACAAACTCAACAATTTAAACAGTTTTAGAATAGTTTTCGGGAGAGACCATACGTTTCTCGTGATATCTACAGCGACAGTGTCAAATCAATCAAAATGTCGGACATGGCATCGCGGACTGTTATTGGTCGATTGAGTGGACAAAGAATACTCAAGCACTCAAAGTGTTTTGCGATGTAGGATTTTAAACGAAAACTGGATATAGTACAAATTAATAAGCACACATATTTTATCATGTAAGTCAACCAAATATGATTTTATTCTGAGCATAACCTAGAATCTCTTTCAAATGGCCGTAGGATGCATAATATAGTTAAAGTAGAGTTAGGTAAGTAAGATAATTAAAACCTTGATATATATTTTGATAAAATACTTATTCATTACAATTAATAACATAATATAACAAGATTAAGAGGTTATGCTCCATGGCGGTTTGTTTACTGTATGTGCTAGTGGCGCCCTCTACACCGACTTTTGTGTAATGTTCCCTATTTTCAATAGCGACTGAATTAGGTAGACTTAATAGGGGATATTACTGCAATGTTATGGCACCAGAGTGCAGCACTAGCATAATCCGTAAACAGTATATCGACGAGTCGTTCAAAGCGTGAAATTCTGCCTTTAATTGAGTTCAAAATTGGGAAGCGTGTTATATTATACAATAATGTATCAGTGCTGTGTATTTCGATGAAGAAATGAAGGGACTTATTTATTTCCAAAAGAAGAAAATGTTCGAAAACTTTGGGAAGCAGATAAAAATCACTCTAAAATATGTTCAGGTTAAGTATTCTGGTGAGATAGTCGCATTTACAGAATAACTTTCACATTTATCATGTAAGACAACCAAATATTATTTTATTCTGAGCATAACATAGAATCCACTTTCAAATGGTCGTAGGACGCCATAATATGGTTAAAGTACAGTTAGGTAAGTAAGATTTATTAAAACTTTGTTAAATTTTCACAAAATATCTAGTTATTACATTTAATAACATAATATAACAAGACTATGAGGTTATGATTTACGGAATGTGCTAGTGGCGCCCTCTGCGCCGAGTTTCGCGTAATGTTCCCTATTATAATCAAGTGTAATCCATCCATTCCATAGATTCACTTCAATGACTTGTAATACCAAAACAGAGACAAGACCAAAGAGTACAATATGACAAGACGGAGCAAAGACAACAAGATGAGGGCTTGCTTGATGAATGTCATTGTCGATTGTCGATTGTCGAATGAGGGTTTTTGTTATCGTTTGCCAAGACATTAATTTATTTTCATTGCTACTGTGTGTTGTAAAAACAAAGTAGTAACTAAAAATTCGGTCAGTGGGTCGTCTTAGGGCTCCTCTTTGTGTACAAAATAAAAATCAATGCCGCAAACCTATACCATTGTTTCAATAGCATCATCAAACTTACACTTTATTTTTGTGCATAGTGAACCAACAACTTAAAATTTGCAAAGTAAGATAATTATTGTTTAAATTAGTATTCATTCACAGTCAGTTGATTGGGACTACAACTACATCAGTGACTACATCCATCTATATTTCCAGAATGCATCTAGGAGTTAATATTTCAAATGCTTTGCAACAATTAGAAAGTGTAAAAGCAGCTGTAGATCAAAGTGATGACCCGAAGTTGAAGGTAAAATCTTAAACAATTCCATATCATCAACGTAAAATAATTTCATGCGTTATCAAAGCACTTCTAATGATATAATATAGTGTTGTTACTTTTATTTAAATAGAAAAAGTGTTAGAATTACCCATAAATGTGCAATCACAATCTTTATATGGTTGTAATGATTTTAGTCATATATATAGGTATTCGTTTCAGTCACAACGAATTATTTTATTGTCATACAACCTGATACTGAGCTGCAAATTGCACAATACAAACAAAAATGAATTTGGTGGGTCACCATAGCGCATCTCCCTTAATTAAATATTATTGTTATTACTAGCTGCATGATAATTTCATAGACTCTGCTATCAATGTTGTCAATGTCATTGGTCATAAAATGTTAGCTTTTATTCTTGTACAGGCAGCAACCAATGATGACTTGAATATGCTGATTAATTTATTGGAAAGCCCCATACTTAAAAGTATAGCGACACTGCATGATTCAGTGGGAATGCTTGCAACTCAGGTTGCACATCATCCATCTATTATCCCTGGGGACTTTGACATTACTCCAGCAGGTAACACTAATATTTAAAATAAATATGTTTATTTTGAAATAATGATGAAAATATGTGTGATGTTTTGACACACATCTACCAAAAATTGGACACCTTATCACCAGATATTATAACTGTATGGAAATTGAAATTTGATTATGTTAAGGCCTATTATATAGGCCTGAACCTCCACAATTAATACACACACCTGAGTTTGAGTTAGTTGATTGTTTGCTATCTTAATAACTAATATTTTCATTAAGATATTTTCCAATTAATTATGTTTTCTGTAGCACAATATATATTTAATGTAAATTTAAGGTGACCTTGCCCTGCAAGCAAGAAACTTGTATGGAAGTAATGAGGGGGAGGAAGAGCAGCGTGTACCTCAGGTGTCACCACCACATAGTCTTGAGTTTGGCTCTGGCTCAGACAATGAGCGCATTCTGGGACTAGACAGTGGATCTGTAGACTCTAACATGTCTCCAAAACAGGTACTATTAATGTAATTGAACACATAAAAATATAATCTCAAGTTTTACCCGGTCCTCCTCACGATGTCTGCAAATTATTATCAATAGAAATCCAAGTTTAAAAAAAAACCAGTTACCTGTAATAATGAATACTGTGCACTTTTTCTATCCTTCCAGAATCGTGGCTTACTCGACTTGTCAAGAGCTGATGAAACCCTTGGATCTCTTTCCCACAGTATTGTAGGCAGTGACTGGGCGCAAGTTGAAATCATTAATCTGGTTAATGATGGCACAGGATTAGGATTTGGTAAATCAATTTATATAATATAAAAGTGAAATACCACTTGCTACTAGACAAATAAACCTAAAATTTGCCAAGTAGGTAGTTCATAGGTAAGAGACGTCAGTTAAGAATGGATTTGACTTACATGCGGACAAACTTGTGGGCAAAAGCTAGTAGTGTATATTTTTACTAAACTCTATACTTTCATAATTGTACATTGTCAGCTTAGCTCAAATCCTAAGGTCAACAGTTTTTGTACAGTTGACTACAAAGATATGTATATCCCCTAAAGTTACAAATACGTGTACCCATTTAAATAAGTGTACATACTTTGTTACAAATTATTGTACACATGAAACATGATGCATATATGTATTCACTCAATGTGCTTAATTAATGTATACAGCAAGATGGACACTGTAATGTGTACGCTCTGAAACAAATTAATATATTCACACTTAGTTACAAAAATATGTATACAGGATACATTCTAATTTTCAACCGACTTCAAAAAAGGAGGCGGTTATCAATTCGTCTGTATTTTTTTATTTTTTTTATTTTTTTTTATGTTTGTTACCTGATTTCTCGGGACTGCGTGAACCGATTTTGATGATGCTTTTTTTATTTGGAAGCCAGTGCTTCCCGTGTGATCCCATTTTAATTTGGTCTAGTTCTGACCATGGCATTCATGAGAAAACCGTATAAGTCTTAAATTTGCATTAAGTATGTGCGCGATTTGTTACGCGATTTCTCAGGCAAACGTAAACCGATTTTGAAAATTCTTTTTTTTATAGATAGGGTATGCTTCAAGGGTGGTCCCATATAAATTTTATCGAAATTGATTGAGTACTTTTTGAAAAATCACCAAATACCCAAAAATTTTACATAGACGACGTTTTAGTTTCATCAATCTTTGTAGTAGTTAACTTTCAGTCTCTTCTTAATAGATTTGAATGAGAAGGAGGTACTAAAAAGCGGAAAATAAAAAGCTTTTTACAAAAAAGACAACCGCCTTCAAAAAGTGAAAAATAACTTTAGCACAGAACACAAATTAACTTTAGTTTCGGAAGTCGGTGGCAAAACAAAACAACAACAGAACAAAGCCACTGAATTTCGAAACTAAAGTCAAGTGTGTTCTGTGCTAAAGTTATTTTTCACTTTTTGAAGGCGGTTGTCTTTTTTGTAAAAAGCTTTTTTCTGAAATTCTGTCAAAACCATTGAAAACTCTTTGGATGGTATAATTATGTGTAATAGTATTTTTATGTTATGATGACACTTATAAATAAATATTCATATTATAACGAGGTAAAATTTGATTGTATGTAGGTGGTAATTTCTGGAACTAATTCTACTTTGGACAGAAAAAACTTAGGTTAATTTAGGTCGACGTCAAACTTTGCAGACAGAAATAGGAGCCCAGCGCAAGATTTATAATTTCTTGCCAAAATGTGAAGTAGATCTACTATTGTTAGTAGTAGTTATAGTATGACGGGCTGGTCATACTATAACTACGTGGTCCGCAACTCCACGACTCAGCGCGTATTTTGCGTACAGGTGGGAAGTAAATCATTCGATCCACCCCAGCTCCCCAAGAAAGGCCAGCAGCGCCTTGACATCGCTGGCGATCTCCCGTAGGTTACCTGGGTTACTGAAGTACTTTGCCCTGTATGACGCAACCTCAGGGCAGTTCAGAAGCACATGGGCTGCTGTCTCGTCCGCCCCCATGCAGGCTCTGCACAGTGGGCTGTCTGTGACTCCTATGACAAAAAGATGTTTATTGAAAGACCCATGGCCAGTTATGGCGGCTGTGACCACACGTAGCTGTTGTTTGGACAGTCGGAGGACTTGCCTTGTGAAGCGGCCCTCAATCGCAGGAAGAGCCTCCTTGGCCTGCCTGCACTCGCCATGCTCAGTCCACAGTCTTTGGTGTAGATCCTTGGTACGTTTCCTTACCATGGTGCGTAGGTGACCGAAGGGGATTGGCACTATGGGTTCCGGACCCACCACGCTTGTACTCGACCCCCTTCTAGCGAGCTCGTCAGCAGCATCGTTGCCGCGCAACCCGCTGTGTCCTTTGATCCATTGAATGGTTGTATCATTGAGAATACACACCTCGTTCAGTCTTTGGTGACATTCGTATATCAGCCCGGAGTTGACCGTGTAGCTGTTTAGAGCTTGTAGTACAGCCATGCTGTCCGACAATATGCGAATTGATTGTTCTACTACCTGCCTGTTTAGTATAGCTGAGGCCGCCAAGCAGATGCCCATGCACTCGGCCTGGAACACTGTGTTGTAGGCACCCAGCGGCGTTGCTGTATGTATGTTGAGGTCTTCCGAGAAAACGCCGGCCCCCGTGCCGGTACCTGTTTTAGATCCATCTGTGAAGATCCGCAGCTCTGTCGGGCGAAGGCCCTCACACCGCCGATCCTCATGCAGTTGGATTTTGTATTTTTTGTCAAATATGAATTGCTTTGGTATCCTGTCGTTAGTAGCCTTAGTTATAGGAAACTCCTTACCAAGTTCCTCTAGTAACGCAGTGTGTCTAGTGCTAGTCTTGCTCCAGAGATTTAGTGTCTTTAAGCGTAATGCTGCCGTTGTCGCTTCTTGTTGGATGAATAGGTGAAGCGGCGGGAGCCCTAAAATGGCCTCCAGTGCTGCCGTCGGAGTGGTCCTCATGCAGCCCGTGGTCGCCATGCAGGCTAGTCTTTGCATACGCTGGAGTTTGTTGATGACTGTGATAAGTTTAGTCCTCGGCCACCAAACTACCGACCCATAAGCAATCATGGGGCGGATTACCGCGCTATACAGCCATAGTATTATCTTGGGGGATAGGCCCCACTTGTTACTATATTTTTTTGTCTAGGTGGTTACTCCAGTTTAACTTACTGTCCAAGATGACCCCGAGGTATTTTACTTCGTTGGCCAGCTGGAGCTCGGTATTGAAAAGTTTGTGTAGGCGGTAGGGTCCTAGTGCCCGTTTGTGGGTAAACAAGACTAGTTCGGTTTTATTGGGATTTACGGATAGATCGAATTCCCCGCACTATCGCTCCACGATGCGTAGCGCCCGCTGTGTGAGGTTGCAGATGTTCCCCGTCACCTTCCCTGACACAAGGATGGCAAGGTCATCTGCGTAGCCTATGGTGTAGTAGCGTTCGGCATTGAGTTTCTTGATTAGAATGTTGATCACCAGGTTCCACAGGAGAGGGGATAACACCCCTCCTTGGGGGCAGCCTCTGGCAATCATGGCCACTTGCTGCTCTTCCTCAAGCCGAACTATACGTTTACTTAGCATATTAGTAATCCAGTCAATTAGTACCTGTTCTACCCCGTGTTTGGTTAGGGCGGCGCTGATGCTGGAGAAACTAGTTTTGTCGAAGGCCCCTTCGATGTCTATAAAAGTACCCAGGCAAGAACCCTTTTGGTGGATGTCCTCCTCAATTCTACTGACTACCATATGGAGGGCGGATTCTGTTGACTTACCTGAGCAGTAAGCGTGTTGGTTACCGTGTAATGATAAATTTCTTAAAGGCCCGTCCCTCAGCTCCCTTTCGCATAGTCTTTCCAACGTCTTTAGCAAGAACGAGGTCAGACTGATCGGTCGGTGGGATTTGGCGTTTGTGTCACTCTTACCTGGTTTAGGGATGAATATGACCTTCACTTCCCTCCATCCTAAGGGAACATATCTTAAGGCCAGACACGCTCTCATTAAGGGCAGCAGTCTGTCGGTGACTAAGGTACCCCCCCACTGAAGCAGGGCGGGAAACACTCCGTCTGGGCCGGCTGCCTTGAAGGGATGGAAGGACTGAATGGCCCATTGGAGCTTCTCCAAGGTGATCATCCTGTGTGCGTAGACCCAGTCATCATTTGATGGTGTGTAGATTACCTCTGACCAGTCTACCATCTGTGTGAAGACACATGTGGGAAAGTGGGTTTCGATAAGAACCCGTCTCGCTTCGTCTGGTGAAGTTGTGAGTGTGTTGTCGGGTTTGCGGAGAGTGGCAACCCCAGGTGTATTCTGCTGTGCCAGTATCTTCCTTACCCTGTTTGCTTGTTGGCAAGATTCAATGTTGCCACAGAATTTGCGCCAACCCGTTGTTCTCCTGAATCTGATGCATTTCTTGTAGCTGGATTTGGCCGCGTAGTATGCGTTCCAGTCTTCATCAGCACAAGTGTTCATAGCTCTGTTTAAGGCTTTCCTTACCTTACTGCGCTTACGCTCCAGCTCTGCTCCCCACCAGGGTTGTTTACCCGGTGTCTTAGGTGGGGTGGTCGCTGGGCATGCAGCATGGTAGCTTGCTATAATGGTTTTAGTAACATGGCTTACCTGTGCATCGATCTGTGTCGTGAACTCAAGAGGCGGCGAGTTAGCTATAGGCGCAAGCCCGCTTGCAAGGCTGCGTGTGTAGGCCACTTTGTCCGTGTAAAGGCCTATTCATACTTAAGCGGTATTCGCTACCGTCTGCGGCAGAGAAAACCCAGTGGGTATGCGGTAATATTACTGTTCAGACCTAAGCGGTATTGAGTTGTGAGGGGCGGGATGCATGCCGCTGCTCCCGCGCGGTATGTACCTCTACCCACAGCGGCAGCGAATATCGCTCAGGTCGCTCTAGCCGCGGTACTTGATACTAAATACCTGAGCGAATCCCGCGCGGTATGTACCTCTACCCACAGCGGCAGCGAATATCGCTCAGGTTTGAATAGGCCTTTACGCGGATTACGTCGTGGTGTTGCTGGTGGAATACAGACCTAAATGTCGAAGCGGATCCACCTGTGATCCGAGCAGGAGGCCTCCTTGGAGACCCGCCACCCGGTGGTGATTTCCGCTGCACCGTCTGATGCTAACGTCAGGTCTATGATTGTGCGGCTGCGTCTAGTGACGAAGGTCGGTTCGGAGCCTGTGTTTAGTAGGGATAGGTTAGTCGTGAACAAGTAGTCAACCAGTGCCTTACCCCTCTCGTTTAGTGTGTCCATGCCCCATAACGGGTGATGGGCGTTGGCGTCGGCCCCAATTACGATCTCTAGCCTATTCCTCTCGCAGTCGTTCACGAGGCGGGTTAGTTTGTAAGGGGGCGGGTCCTCCGCCGCAGGCATGTAGACCGAGGCGAAGACAACCACTTTTTCTTCGGCGCCACGTTGTATGACCAGCCTAGCTGCAGAGAGGTCTCTGCAACAAAAATCGTTTAGTGGCTGTGCTTTGAGGTTACCTGTCACATAGATACACGCTCTAGGGTGATCTTGGTCTGTGTTAGCTAGGATCTTACCGCCAAGATTGGAGAGTCCTTGGATGTGGCCGGCCCTGATCCACGGCTCTTGAATTAGGGCAATGGCCGTGTGTTGAACCTCCAACCACTTACGCAACTGAGCCGTCGCGGTTTGGCTGTGGTGGAGGTTTGCCTGAATGATTTTACAGGGTGACGAAGGGGACGCCATCGCTGGTTGATCCCTCCTCATCCCCCCCAAGGTGCAACCCGGCGAAGAGGACCTCGTCGAGACCGTCACCCCCGTCGAGGCCGCACCCCTCCAGGTCCGAAGCAGAGGACAGAGAGTCGTCCGGCTCCTCACCCGGTTGAGAGGCGGCGGCCGCGGCGGCGGCGTCAGGAGCGACCGGTTCTGCTGTAGCAGTGGTGGCCGCGACTGCTGCCGGGTTGTGTGTGTCGGGAGTAGTCTCCTCTGTTGTTGGCGGCCGTTTCAGCTCGTCGCGGATAGATTCGGTGGCGGGGTCCCACCCCCGAGGGACTTCAGTAAACCTGCCGTTCCAACCCTGAAACCTCACGTACACCGCCCCCAATCCAATTGAGAGGCGGCGTCCGGCCTTCATCAGGGTCGGGATTTGGTCCTCGGGGATGCTAACCACCACGAACAAAGCCGCGGCCTGTTTGTCCGATCTACTATTGTAAAAGAAAATTATAGATAAGTTATATTATTAAAAGCAAGACATCGATTTAAGTTTCAATAAATTTGTTTTATGATTCAATACTTTAAATTTTGTCTATGTCCAAATAATGTTACTTAAGTTTAGTTTCTGTATGGAAAAAAAACAGGTTGAATAGATAAAACACCTTCTTTTTATGAGTCGAGTGAGAAAAATAATGTAAATAAGTGGCGAAAATAATTTGTAATTTTGTAAATCAACTTCGATAAACAAATGACACGCCAATGACGTCATGCACGAAATGAAAGAGAAAACAAGTATTCCCGCACTATCTTAAAAATAGAATATTATACCTGTATACATATTATTGTAACCAAATATGAATACATTAATTAGTTTCAGAGCGTACACATTACAGTGTAATTTTAGCTGTGTACATAAAATTGGCACATTTGATAGGAACATAAATCTGGCATACATCATGTCTACTAGTATTTGTAACAAACAATGACGACATCATGAATGGATACATATTTTTATAACTTTCAAATGTATGCATATTTTTGTACTCGACTGTACAGTAAGTATAACAATTAGTTGACCCACCTTTGCATAAACAGTTGAGATTTTTAAGAATACGATTCGATAGAATTTTTGATTCTTTCATATTTTTTCACCATTTCAGCAAAATAAATAATAAAATGCTATTGATTCTTGTTCCAAAAAATCTCAACCATTTATGAAAAGGTGGGTCCGCTAATTGCTATAATTGACTGTATATCATATGAGTGATTAGGCACAAGCAAATATGGTAAATAAGGTGTTTGTTATTTTATTTCGCTCATTCATTTATTGACGACACGAGTTGGCGCAGTGGTTGAGCGATGGACTGCTGCGCAACGTGTTGCGTGTTCGGGTAAACATTTGTGTGATGAGCACTGTTTGCCTTGTGTCTGGTTGTTGTTTATCTGTTATATATATAAATTTAAAATGTATATCAGCTGTCTGATACCCATAGTACAGGGTCTCCCTAGTTAGGGGTCAGATGGCCATGTGTGAAATGTCCCTACATTTTTATAATATTACTAGCTGATGCTGGCGGTTTCGCCCGCGTGGATGTCGATTTCGCGACCAAAAGTAATCATGAAATTTTGATCCCGTTCCCGCAACCCATAGGAACCTATTCCAGGAATAAAAAGTAGCCTATGTCTTATTTCAGCCAGATCCGTTCATCTGTTAGAGCCTGATTAAATAACAAACATCCAAACCCATTTTTTTAAGTATTAAAATGGATATACTCTCCGTCCACTGGTTTAACCATTTTTTGACCGTTGCTGGTTTTGACAAGTTGACACCTAGTGATTGCCGCTGGGCCAAAGTATGTTAAATTTTCCGCATCAAACTAAAGAAGAATACGTAGTGTACGTGCCACGAAAGATGAGACTTGACACAGACTTGATTTGACTTGCGCAGTAGTCGATTTAAAGGTACTGCACGCGTAGCATGACCACGCAATGTCTACGGAAGAATAGACATACTGACAGCAAGAATATACAAGTCAGTACAGTTTGTCTACTCTTCCTGTCAGTATGTCTATTCTTCCGTAGATATAGCGTGGTCATGCTACGCGTGCTGTACCTTTAAATCGACTACTGCGCAAGTCAAATCAAGTCTGTGTCAAGTCTCATCTTTCGTGGCACGTACTATAAATCGGATAATAAATCTCAGCCTAATCGGTGTACATACATAAAAAAAGATACCAATCGAATTGGGAACCTCCTCCTTTTTGAAGTCGGATGATAATAATGATTTTCGATTTATTAATTTGAAGCGAATACATTCGATCCCATCACTTATCAACTATATTATGTAACCATATGGTGTGGTTTTGTAAAATCTGATACACATACTGTACTATAATGTATGTAAGATGTCATAAATAAAATAATCCATTAACGTAAAGCAGCTTATATATTTATTTTATAACACATAAAAAGTTAACTTTTAGGTAATCGGGAATAGTTACGTTCTAAGGCAGCTGTCAAAAAACTAATAACCCAATGGACATGGTGTAATAGATAGATAGGTGTGTGGACGGCATATGACAATGCGAGGTCACGGACACTGACCTCGGACGCTCTACTTTCTCTCTCGCTCCAATTCTAAAACTTAATAATATTTCATGTACACACGGCTACACATCAAGCTATACATTTCCAGTTTAAGCTGACCTCGCATTGTAAAGAAATTCTATACAAGGCGAGATCAGCTTATACTCGAAAATTAAATTAAAAGTAGCTTGGAAAACTTTTCGATAGGCAAGTTATCATAGGCATGTTTGTTAATAAATTATATTTGATAAAAAATATGTCTCATCAAGTTATCTAATGGGCGAAGGTCGATCTTCCACGGCTCTTAGACTATTTTATCTCTTTATAATATTAGTCAAATAAATCCTCCACACGCCGTCAAGGTCAATGAGCAACAGCAGATGAGGAAATAAATGAATATAATGTAATGAACTGTGTGAACTTTTAAAGGTATAATTGGCGCACGAACGAGTGGCGTCATCGTCAAGACAATTTTAGCAGGTGGTGTCGCTGACAGAGATGGTCGTCTAAAATCTGGAGATCATATATTGCAAATAGGAGATGTAAGTAGGCATAGTTACTGGTTATAATATTATATGTACAGTTAATTAATATATCTGAATAATGTAGGGAGATTGACGACACGGTTAGTGCAGTGGTTGAGCGATTCACTGCTGCGCATCGTGTCGCGGGTTCGATTCCCGCACGGAACAAATATTTGTATGGCTTACAGATAGTTCTGGCTGCTTGTGTATGTGAGTTTCAATGTTTGTAAACGCACCCACGACACTGGAGAAATTCCTAGCCTGGGACAACGTTTTTTTTTTTTATACTGTGGCGGTTTTGGTGAAGTTATTTTGATACCTTTGCAAAAGTGGGTAATTGATACCACTTATCAAATAGACACACTCTTTATGAACTGTCAAAACACGATCCCCCTTAGATTTTGTATGGCAATAGTAAAATGTGACGTCACTTTATTACCAACTCAATTGCCAACTATTGCTTTGCTTTGAAATCAAAGCAAATAAAAACCCAATTTTAAAGTTAATTGAAAATTAATCGGGTTTTCAAGGTTAATTTAAATTGGTTTTTAGGGTTCCGTACCCAAAGGGTAAAAACGGGACCCTGTTACTAAGACTCCGCTGTCCGTCTGTGTGTCTGCCTGGCTGTCTGTCACCAGGCTGTACTGTGTCTCATGAACCGTGGTAGCTAAACAGTTGAAATTTTCACAGACGATACATTTCTGTTGCCGCTATAACAACAAATACTAAAAACAGAATAAATAAATATTTAAGGGGGGTTATACAACAAATGTGTTTTTTGCCGCTTTTTGCTCGATGTCTAATGTTGTATAGATAATGGTACGAAGCCCTTCGCGCGCGAGTCCGACTCACACTTGACCAGTTTTTTTTTAGAAGTTGTGTCTTAAAATTATAAAATTATTGCTTAATAGTAGCACAGTATAAAGATATGAACAGTATGGAAACTAGGCCTATTTGTTGAAATAATTACCTAGGCTCCATTGGAGCGTTAGGGCACAGTAAAGATATCTATACAGTATTCTATCTTCATACAAACGGTCGGAACGCGAGTCGTACCTACACTTTTTAAGTTAGTAGGGAAATTAGTATACCGACAGTCTCGAATGCGCCTCAGTGGCGAATATATTGTGTTGTTTTTGGTTGCTTGAATTCGTCAATAACGCACCAAGAGATAACATTTTTTAAATTACCTGGGAACTCCGAAAGACTATTATGTTCCTGAAACTTAATAGACTATAAAAAAAATGACTTCCAGACTATAGGTACCTACTTACTAGACTATTAAAAAAATGATATACCTACTATAGTACGTAATTTGTTTCTTTTTTTAAAAGGTAAGTATTTTGCTTTTTCTACCAAGTAAAGTAGGTAGCTGGATTAATAAACAAATAAGTGGATAGGGTGAAAAAGCGACCTACCTACGCTCGCGTTGAAACGAACTGGTAAGTACCTGCCCAGGTAGTTTATTAGGCTAGGCTATCTATCTACCTACTTATGTACTAGCTACTTACATATATTATTGAATTAAACAAAATATCATACAGACGCCAGCACATCAGACCATTAAAAATTGACAAATGTCCCCAATTGAATATGAACCTTACGCTTTTGTAATAAAATTGAAAATCTATAAAAGAAATTTGACAGATTGTTGCTCCAGCTTGTGCTGGACTCTGTATCTACCTATTTAGTAAGATTTACATTATTATTTACTTTTTAAGTAAGTAATTTTGTAGTCGGTAGTTAGAGGTTTTGTCAGCTGTGTTTTGCATTTAGGTTAAATAAGAAGTACGTGTTGAAGTTTGTAAGGATTGCAGAATAAAGGGAAATATTTTTTTTTGAGACGCCTTGAATGGCTGCGACTGAGGCGCAAATATCTTTCAGTCTCAAAATAAGGGTGGTTTTATTATTAAACTTCTAATCAAAAACATAACATGCACATATATTGAACACTTCCCATTTATCTATTTCATTTTTTTTAATTAAATGAAAAATATTATATACCTATATTTACAATCACAAAACTAAAAGGAAAATAAAACACTACAAATTTATAATCACAAAACTAGAACACTCACTAGGAAGAAATTAAAACACTGTACGCGAGACAACCCTATCGCACGTTAAGGTACCGCTCGCATGTAGGTAATTATTTCAAGGGCAGGGCTGAGTCACAGTACTGTATAGATATCTTTACTGTGGTTAGGGTTGTCACTCTTAATGTCTAAAATTGATGTGTTTTATTATAACGAACTTTTTTGACGCGTTTTGCAGTTATGAGTTGGCTGGTTATCTTTCCCTCCTTCTGGTCAAAACGAATACAAATCGACGGTTAAAAGGTAATAGGGCATAAGCGACATTTTGGTCGGAAATGAGTTATGAATGCCATCCTACTTAAAAAAATTCGCTCTATCGAATCCACTTACTCCCTCGGCTCTACAATGACTTTTTTGTCACTTATGCCCAAGCAAAAAACTGCGTTTTCGAAGTGTCATTTTGGTGTAACCAACAGAATTTTAGGCCTTTTTTACCCTTAAGGCGCTTGTACCCCTGTAAAAATAGCATCACTTTTGGTTTATAGTCGGTAATGTATTTTTACTTCTTACTGGCGTAGGGATTCCGGGTGCTTACGCCTCTTTACAATTAGCACCTATTTTGAAAGCTGGCACTTATGTCTTTTTACCTTTGTCGCCATAAACATTAAGCGTCGGTTATACCTTACTACCATTTACAAGTTTACAATACAGTTGTCGCTTATACGCAATTACTTAAATGTAATTTGATATTGAACTGTCGGTTATACCTTACTACCATGTACAAGCTAACAATACATTTGTCGCTTATACACAATTACTAAAATCAAATTTGATATTGAAATGTCTGTTATACCTTATTACCATTTACTATTTTAATATAACTTTGCCGCTTACGCCGTATTACTTTACAACGGTGGTTTACGAAATGGTGCTTACGCCAATTTGTATCCCGTTTTTGTACTCAAGTAGCTATTAAACGTGTCGCTTATTTCAAAATCAGTCGACCGCGTGCAGTGACGGCGAGAGCATGACGTGCGTTTAATTTTTAAAAAAAGTGCGCGGAAGTTCCTGTCAACGGTATGTTATTATTACCTATTTCTCTATGCTGTTTGGTAGTGAATGGTTGTGATTGATTACTAACTGAGTATGTACATAATTATAACGATGTTTATTATTTTGAATGGATCGTTTTAGGTTAAAATGGAAAGAAAAGATCGAAAAAGAGACATTCTGGAAATGGCTTTAAAAACATCGGGTATACGAAATCAGAAGAAATGTCGCAAAAGCCTTCTCTTCGAATTTGATAAGGTAAATTTTAATTGTTTTATAGTTTTGTTTGTGAACTTCAACGGTAGGTATAGTTTAGTAGGTCTAAACAAAACGTAATATAAACACCCATTGGGCGCTTTCACATTAGACGATAACGGTAACGGCACGGTATCGGGCCGATATCGTTCCGATTTCGGTATATGACATGATATCTATACTAATATTTTATAAAGCTGACGAGTTTGTTTTTTTTGTTTGCCTATACGGGGTAAACTCTGGAACTAAAAGTCGGATTCGAGTGTGTCAACTCATGCATGCCGCACGTCAAATGAGAACTTTGTGATTGTTTTTAACCCCCGACGCAAAAACGACGCATTGTTAAAGTTTGACGTGTTTGTGTATGTGTGTCTGTCTTTGGCATCGTAACTCCCGAACGGATGAATCGATTTTGATTTTGTTTTTTTGTTTGTTAAAATAAAATCCCTGGGGGTACTACACTACCCCCGGGTAATATAGGCTATATTACATCATGCTACGACCTACGGGAGCGGAGCGTTTTTAAACTAAAACACCATGCAGTGTTATGCGCAGTCACTATTCATTCATTCACCATGTTGGTGAATGAATGAATAGTCACTGCGCATGCAATAAGTGTATTACTTATTTAGCCACTATGATGAAAGTTGTTTTGCTAACAATAATAATTAAAATGTGTCAATGATTCTAAGTACGTAGTGCTATGTTGTACTGAGTTTGAAAGAACTTTTATTTTTGGGAGTACCTACCTTTTATATTTTTATAACAATGACACTGCGTGTTTTAGTTGTAAGTAAAAATAAATACTTTGAGAAACTTATTATTGTTGCCTTGAAGGCTGTTGTTTTGTCAAAGATTCTAAGTACGTAGTGCTATGTTGTACCTACTGAGTTTTTTATTTTTGGAAAATCTTTTATTTTTGGAAGTACCTACCTTTTATATTTTTTTATAACAATGATACCTACTTACTTACTTCATACATAGGTAGGTATAATTTTGCTAAGTTACTACTTTATTTTTGTTAACACACACGTTGTGACAACTACTTGGTCTTTTATATAAGATAAGATAAATTTATTTGTCAAAAAAACATGTGTAGGAAATGTTTTTTTGACAAATAAATTTATCTTATTTACGTAATAGCATTTATTTATAACTGTGTATTTGCTTAATAAATAATTATTGAAAAAACGAATTTTTATTTTCATTTAATCACCAACGATTTGGTTAGATTATAATGTAAAATAGTAATCTAGTAATTTGGCATGTGTGAACAAATTTTACCTGACATATAGTAGGCCTAACCTAATTAAACCACAGCTATATCCCTAATCTTTTGAGCTATGTTAACTATAAGGACATTTAAACAAATAAGGCTTTAAAGCCTACATTATCATTAGCTTACTACCTAAATCCTACTCTAGTACTTTTCGTCTGAAAAGTACCTGCCTAATATCTGGAGACCAGCTATGTTAACTCTTATTTTAAAGGAGAATCATGTTGGTTGTGATTCTATTATTTTAAAAACTGACATTTAATCCTCGTTACCATTTGGCCAAATAATGCCGTATGTTGGATGTTCTCGTTTTCCTCTTGATATTGAAATCATGATGTGTGGAAGTATCATGTTACCTTTTTTCCAATCCACTTATAGTGTCGCTAATGTCTAACACCCTGAAGATGTTTTTGCTAAGCATTGTTTCTTATGTTCCATTACCTTATAGCATAATAATGTGAATCGTCACTTATCCTTCTTTACCCATTTAAATTATTCGACAGTCATGTGACATATTCCCTATTACCTCTTGGCATGAGGATATCAAATGTAGCTAAGTCTTCTATACTCTTCGTTTTTTTTTGTGTAGATGTAACTTATGCCTAATTATCTCATAAGGAAAATAAGATCAATTGATCTAAGCGACATAAAACCACATAAAACAACGTCGAATCAAATAAATAAAAGTGCTAATTAATGCCTTAATTTTTTTTTAATCTAGAGCTGTTTCCAGTTTCACAATATGACAATAAATAAAAAAGTTATGTCAATTTTTCTACAATTTCAAACTTTAAACTGCTCTCCTGAACAATTCGGTTTTTGTTGCTTATCCCCTATTACCTTTTAACCGTCGAAATATAATTTATCATCGTGAATATCATTTAAATTGCGCGTCCCTCGCCCGATGCCTAGTTAACCCTGAACCTTACCGATTTAACTCGACAATGGGTGGTAATGAAAGAAAACAATATCGTAAAAAAAACTTTATTCTTCGTAATCGTTATTTTTAGTAGCCTATGCTGTCCCACTGCTGGGCAAAGGCCAATTATAATTAAATTGTAATTATAAATTGAAAAAAAAAAATAAAAAATCATAAATTATTTACTGAAAATTTCACCTGCTACGTACGACATGTTCGAAATGCTTTGTTATTAAATTTTATTATTTATTTTTTTTTTATTTTATTTTAAAGAAAGCTTACAGACTAATAACAACTATCAATAACAATAATACATAATGATGTTTGCTAATTACAAGCTTCCACATATATATATTCAAGTTTTAAAACAAACAAATTGGCTTCTATGGCAAAAAGTAGAAAGTAGTAAAAAGTAGGTGACACGAGTAAATGACACGAGACATTTTGGATCAAAACAGACAACACGTTATTTACGTTTTTCGCCAAAATATTCCACATTCAGCATGTTTCTAATCTTTTGCGTGCCAGTGTTTTACAGTAAGTAGTACAGTAAGTGACTAATAAATAGTTTTTTTAAATAAATTATCGGGAAACAAGGACAGGGTACTGTAAAAGAGATTTTGTCAAGTTCTTTGTAAATTAAAAGAGCTATTTTGCAGTTAATATGTTCTCTGTTAAAGCAATCACGAAAAGTTGTATCCATTTTCTCGACATAATTAGCAAAGTCATCTGGTGGTACGACTAGCAAGCTTCGGTTAGTATCTTTGCTGTACTCTCTGTATCTCGTTCTTCTTGGAGAGGGTTACTTATATCGGTTTCAATTGTCGTACGGTAGCAGCAAAAAATAAAAATTGAAAAGATTAGAATATAGTAAGTAGTAGCATTGGTATTTATCGACATGTTTTGAACTGGCGTCTGGCGATAGGAAGTAAAAGAACCGATTCGATGGTAAACTTGTCCTTGTATTTGTGAAGGTCGGGCAAAATTCTGTCATTCAGACAATTTTATCTGCTCCAAAAGCAGACATATAAAAGCACGTATTGCATTTTCTTATACTTCTTAGTAAACAGCGAGACCCATATTTGTCATTAGGGAGAAGTTCTCTTAAAGGTTCAACTGGCTCGTCTATAGAATGATTGGCTACTTTCCCACCCGAACAACACATATAGGCTGCTGTTTCTTCTTTCCACTTAAGAACTCCGTAAAATTTGCTATCTTCATCTCATCGTTTCTATCTAAATAAACTTGTGAGTTTCATAATCAAGAGTCTCGTCATATCCAAACACCTCCCAAGTGTTTCTTGTAAATGTTTGACGTCGCTGTGCTGCCCTTTTAGCAACTGCACGTCTGCGAGATTTAGCTGCTACAAAGATTTCAGTGGCTCTTTGGAATGCCATGTAAGTCGCCTGCTGCTAACGCCGAACTTGAGTCTGTTCTGGTGTCTCCGCAGTCCATTGTGATAACAGATACTCAACTTGCTGTTGCCGTCGATTTTGGGACGGTTCTGGTGTCTTCCCAACCCATTGTGACACCAGATACTCAGCATGCTGTTGCCGTGGATTTTGAGACTATTCTGGTATCTCCGCAGCCCATTGTGACACCAGATACTCAGCATGCTGTTGCTGTCTATTTTGGGACTATTCTGGTATCTTCGCAGCCCTTTGTGACAGCAGATACTCAGCATACTGTTGAGATGCCAGGTAGTCAGCGTGTTGTTGACGTCTATAAAGCTGTTCTGGTGTTCTGTTCTGTTCTGATCAGTTGCTCTGTGTGCCGCCTCTCGGACCGCCTGCTAAGGCTCTAGTAGCTCGGCTTGTTGAGACGTCTCAGTATGTCTAGCTATTTACATAGATCGGGCTTTATTAGAGCTTTGTGAAATATTAGAATAATGCATACGCGGCATTTAAGTACTATTAAAAAAAGTATATATACTTACTGGGTAGTCATTTCCAAACTAACAACTAAAACCATTCCAATATCTAATGAAGAGAAAAACTAAACTTTTTCTAACCACTTATAACACAACCAGCAACCTATACCTAAAACTAACCCTTATTCTTAAACTAACAACATTGTAATAATCTAATGGAAATAAAAATAAATCTTCTTTTTCTTCCTTCCCTGAATCCCATTATTTGGGGTTGGGTTTCCTCAATTTTCTCCGCTAAGTCAGACGATCTTGGGTTGTCGGTCCTGGCAATTGGGTCGCTAGCGGGCGGCCTCTACCTCTTTTCTGTTCTGGTTGGTCCAGCGCAATTTGTACCACATGGTCTGCGCTTCGTCTCTTGACATGTCCATACCAACGGAGCGGGTTTTCGGTAACTTTGTCCACGATTGGAGCAACTTTGAAGCTGCCTCGTATATATTACGAATTCTGTCCAGTCGGGTTACACCTCCCGCCCATTTAAGCATCTTTATTTCGTTGGTATGTATCTTTTGATCATGTGTATTTTTTGTTATCCACCATTCGGACCCACAGAGTAGAGCCGGTCGGACTGCCGTTTTGTACACTTTCCTTGGTTTATATATGGGAATTCGTGTCGTTCAGGCTACGTTAATTCTGTTTGTCATATCGGTGTCAACGTTTAGTATCGGGTGTGAGCATGGAGCCTAAGTGTTTAAATTTCTCTACGGTGGGAATTGGCGTCGTCCCTAAGTAGATGGTTTCAGGTGTAGTATTCCCGCTGTAGATCTTTTTTGTTAAATCTATAATTTTCCATCATAATCTTGATTGCTCGTATAGCGTCAGCAGTTGACCTGGATGCTGTGAAGCCAAACTGATTTGGAGGTAGGTATTCCTGTAATATTTGTCGACGTTTATTGATCACTCTTTCCTATATCTTAAGCGAATATGAGGTCAGCTTTATGCCCCTGTAGTTTTCATATTGTGCCACATCATCCTTGTTCTTATAAAAAGGTATATTAAACAGCTTAGTCAGCCAAGCTACGGCTAACGGGCCAAGGGTTTACCAAAGGTCTACAGGGATCACATCATGCCCTGTAGCTTTTCTGTTTTTCATTATAGACATAGCGTGTTTAACCTACTAAAATCTGTCTCGGTTATGGGTCCATACGTGGATACGCAGGGTATGGGATCCGCATTTAAAACAAAAATGAACCTATTAACTGAATACTTACAAATACAATCTAGGTATACCGAAATAAATAAAATTACAATCCTATATAGCGCATTCCAACGTAAACAACCAATTAAAGTAAGTGCTCCTTATCTCTATCTTATCGTGATATTTTTTAAACTATTTGTCCACTTTGCCTAGTGTAAAAGACAAAGTTCATCTACATTAAATACTGAAAGCGACAAATGTATCAATTTTGATAAGAATTAGCTAAATACTCTAAAATGTGCATTGTAAAAAGAGTATTAAGTTAAATGTATTTATGGCTCAAAATTTGGGATATATTGGCTTCCACATAAGAGGTAGATGCATGCTGTCGCGGACTTTTATTTAGAACTTTTTAAGGCAAACGATCCTACCATACATTGTCTTCGTGTAACTCCAACGGTTTTGGCAGCGCACGCCAAGATAGCTCTCAGAGGGCAGATATTTTTCCAACTTACTTGATACTTATCGTAATATTATGGCCAAATTACACAAAATCTTTATAAATTGTAGCCCATGTGTTATTCTGATGTATAAGCTATATTTCTGTAAAGTTTTATCAAAATCCGCTCAGCCGTTTTTGCGTGAAAACGGAACAAACATCCATCCATCCATCCTCACAAACTTTCGCATTTATAATATTAGTAGGATTTTTCTGTTATTGATGAAGAAATAAGGCCGTTCTATGGTAACAGATCTCTTTTTCGCTGCGTTAACTAAATCAGATCTCATGTCGGAGACAAATGTTCTTATGTTAAATCCTATTTCTAATTTATTTCTTTATTATTTATTTTTACTTCATGCACAAAAGTACAAAGGCGGACTTAATGCCTTAGGCATTCTCTAATAGTTGAATTTTCTAATAGTTTTTGCAAAAGTTTGTCAATCCATTTATTTATGTCTACATAGTATCTACACTCGGAAAGCAGTGCAAATCGCTCGCTAGTGCAATCGCGCGGGTTGCTTCCAGTTGATGAATATTCCACGAACCATTACAACCAAAGCATTTTTTGCAGGTTCTGGTGACTGTACTCCATCGACCTCATGAAAACCAATAATTTTATCTTGTTTTAAATTATAAAACAAATTCGCTTTTAAACTCATGGCATCAATGACAACTGAGCAGTTTTTTTTTCCATATCATTCATGGCATCGACTTTAATTTTAAGAATTGTCATAAGTCTGTCATTTATTTTAGATGTTACTGGGTCTGTCATTTATTTTAGATGTTACTGGTATTCCATGTTTATTTAATGTTCTTGAACTTTGGAGACATAAAGCACTCTGAAGTAACCGGTAAGCTTGTGGACTATTGTAATATAAATTCAAGTAAAACATTTTGTTATGTTGGTTGTGTCTATTTCCGGTATAATTAAATTTTAAGTGAGTCTGTGCCTTTACTAACACAGCTAGCTTTTTTTGTCAGAAATCTGTCACACAATTTATGGAAACCATATCTTTGATATTTCCCGTTTTATTGTCAATTTTGTATAATTGATTTAGTTTTCTACATGCTAAAAGATCGCATTTTAGTTTTCTTTTCCTTGGTGTGTCCAATGAAAGATCTGGAAGTTTGAGTAGTGTCACTTGCTAAAAGTGCTATATCTACTTCTGTCTGTGCACATATTTTTGTACCAACTTTGGAGATTCGGTTGATGTTTGAACATCCTTTTTTTGTAAACCTGATAAATGAAGAGATGGTAATGAACTGGTTTTAAGTTTGTTGCGTTGCACTCCCGGTAAAATATCCATAGGTTTAAAATTTTCTGCACAAACGGTATAGTTTTGTGGTGGTCTGTTGATCAAATCTTTTCGTGATATTAAGCGAAGCCATTGGGAACGTCTGAAAAAGATAACAAAATATCAATTTTTAATGTGTAAGTCTTATTATGAAATAATTGTTTGTGGTTGGAGGATCTCCGTCAGGAATGAAGTTCCTCCTCACATATGAAATAAAATAAAAACAGCCACCATCTTGGATTTGCATTTTGGACTTAAGTATTGGCTCTAGCACCCTCGAAATTAATGAAAACGACTCCCATGACGAAACATTTTAAATATTTTGCAGCCTTCATCTTGGCTCTACATTTTAGCCTCCCTATAGGCTTTAAACTATGAAAACGACAGCCATGACAAAAAAATTAAAAAATTTTGAAGCCGCCGTCTTGGATTTACATTTTGACAGTATTGGCTTTAGCACTCTCGAAAACTACGAAAATGACACCCGACACAAATAAATTACAAAAAAATTACAGCCGCTATCTTGGATTTACCTACATTTTGTCCTTACTATCGGTTTTGGCACCCACGAAAACTATAACGACACCCATGACGAAAAATATAAACATGAACAAATAAAAAAGCCGCCATCTTCGTTTAACAAATAAATTCACGAAATTCATGTGAACATAATTGTACAACAAAGATGGCGGCTGCTAACATGTATGTATTTATTCAATCGTATTCAATATCAACAATAAATCATTCTTACCTTTCAAGATCAGCAGGAAGTTTAAAAAACGACAGCTCCGGTTTTGAAGAAGCCGAGTTCAAAAAGCCGTAGGCCACAAAATACGCTCGAGGCATTTTTAAAAAGATGGACGGTCCGTGGCGCAAGGAATAAATGTATTCGCGACTACTCGTTCCAACACGCCCGCTTAGGGGTATCGTAGATGCGCGTGTCTGTGTGAGTGTGCAGTTTCGAACGTTTACAGACGTTCGAAACTGCACACTCACACAGACACGCACGTACGTAGTTTATGTACTGTTCATATCTTTATACTGGGATTGTAGGCACTACCCAATAGAGTTATAAACATAAATGTGAATGGGTAGAGAGAGGAAGAGGAAGGCCGAAAAAAAGATGGATGGGTTATGTGAAGAATGTTATGAAAGAGAAGGGAGTCAGTGATATCACGACGCTTGACGGGACGGGATGGAAGAAAAAAATGTGTTGCGCCGACCACAAGTCACATGGGATAAAGGTAGGAAAATGATGATGGTGTCTGCTACCCAATTCGGTAGATGATGTCAAAAAGCGATTCCCCCATGTTTGTACCTATGACTTCACTTATTTGTCAACTCAATTGACTAACTATTGATTTTTTTAAAGCAACTAAAATCTTTGCAGTTAATCGTTATTTTCTTATTCCTTATTTTGTTTTTGCAGGCGCATCTGATGGAGATGGGGTCGGAGCAGGTGGCGGGCGTGCTGCGCGCGTCAGGCTCGCGCGTGCGACTGGTGGTGGCGCGCGCGGCCGACCCCGCCGCGCCCGCGCACCCCGCGCACCCCGCACACCCCGCACCGCTCGTGCCCGCCAGGTTTGTGGCTGGTATACCCTGATACTTAAAAAAAAGACAATGTCAAGGCCATACTGGTATGGAAGGTAGTAGCACACCTCGATTCAATTACCTACACTACTACTAAAATAACAGACTGTACAAATACGTGCATGTGTGTGTGTCTCGCCGCTAGAACTAAAAGCAGTTTTGAGAGCACGTTTGAGGCGGGAAGAGGCGAGGAACAGTGTTTCGGAGAGTGACGGGGCGTGTCGCTACTGTACGGTAGTACTAATATTTATACTGTGGTAGAGGTAAGAAGCACGATCTCTGTGTACGAAAGAGTCCGTTAAAATGTGCCACATAAGGGTGGCGCTACAATTGCGACCGGGTAAATATTCTCTAACTCGGCATAATTCAATCCGTCAACAACTGCTACATTCATACAACCTGTGCCTACGCTAGCGCCATTTTAGTGAGTTTTGGAACTGTTACTTGCTGCATAAAGTTAGACACTTTTATGAGATAATGCTTCTTACCTCTACCCTCAATACAAACTGGGAATACCAACGCACAGATACGCAGGTAAGACCAACTAATGGTCAGATACGCAGGTAAGGCATTAAAGTGTCTGACAATTAATTGATCTTTAATAACCAAAACCTCAAGATTATTTTATTGACCATTGAAATATCAAGATTATTTCATTGATCTCGGCAGTAAAGAGTAAACTAACTGCTTTACCAGGAGTAGTGAGTTTGTCGCGCTCCGTATTATTCTAATAACGACGGTGTGCGTAAGCCCCTTCTTGGTAGCTCGTCGAAAGTTGAAACGCGAGGACAACTGAACTGTACTAATTGCATTTACGCTGTTTAAATGCATTTGAATACAGGCATTTGCCTGTACATATTAAAATGCGGGTTACGCGTTACCACGCGGGTGCCCTCGTCATGTTTTCCTCCACGCGGCGGCATCGCTTGTTATATTTGAAGCGAATAAAAACATTAACGCGATGGTATATATATATATATATATATGTTTGAATGTCTATTTGAACGTGTTATTTGAAGTCACGCTTCGCATTTTTGTCGTCAAAACAATAGATGATAATCAAAAAACGTCAGGCATTCCATTCATAGCACAGCGTACATAAATATTACATAATTCAAATATACTATAACTCTCAGGTAATATTAAATGTGAATTAAAAATATATAAATATTTGTAGACTCCTGTCGGACCCCGAAGCTCTGGACCGTTACCTACTAGACGCAGGATTTGAACAAGTGTTCCACACGCAGCCCACTCCCGTCCCACACAACTCCAATGCTTCTAGATTTGTATTCGACCGATCTATTACTCCACCGCCGGACGCAGGTAATTTGGAAACATTCAAATTACTAATTGAAATATACTCATACAAAATTATATGTAAACTTATGGCTAAACCTAATTACCTACCTTCACTGAAATGTAGATCACTACTGCTGGAAGACAATATGCTTCTATCTATTTTTGAAAGGTGTCTCACACACATTCATCAATAACGGTTATCTATGTGACGGAAACAATAGATTGGGGTGGCCCTGACCCTCCCGTGCGTTTCGTTACAACCAACATCACCATAAACAATGTGATTTTTATAAAAAAAAGTTCTGTATGTTTAAAGTATTAAATGACTGGATTTAGTTTTAGTTTACGTAAATTATAAAATCTGGGAGTAAGTCATACAATTATACAAGATTTGACTGCATTTTGCGAAACAAAGCGGTAACGCTGGAGAGTAGGAATTAAACGTACCCAATTAACAGTTTAAAACTCAAGATTTTTTTTGGAACGAAGTTCCTTATCGCGCGTTGTGAAAGGGGGCTAGACGGAAAAAATTCTTACGAAAAGTTGTCACGACACTTTTTGCTATACTTCACAAATGCAGACAATTCGAACAGAAAAATTGAATCGTTGGAACTGTCAAATAGAGTTCATTATTAGTTGAATGGCGGCTTTTCTATGAAAATATTGGAGCGAATTAAAACCTTATTTTTACACATTAACCGTGAAATTCGGTTGCACATAGCTCCTATTGTCCGGTCGGGCACCAGCCTATACGTTTCTCAGAATAATTTTATCATACCTAGTTTGGTTAAATTTCAATTTTTAATCGTTTACGTTTACAAAATAAAGTCCGAATTCGCTTTTCGTAGAATATGTTTATGTATTTAAAGGCGGCGCGGCGAACTCTTTGAACTAGGTACCTACGGCGATATATTTAGTACCTAAGTTTATTCGCTCAAATAGTGGCGGTACCTACCTCAATGACATCGGAATTATCATTGCGTTATAATTCCGATGATAACGACCTACGAGATAAGTCCACCTTTCACTGTGAGACTGTGTGGATTGTGAAAACGAGTGTAAATTTTAAGTCGATAATTAAGCCATAGAATACCTACGTAGGTTAGGTAGGTAGGTAGTTACTGTACCTACTTCTATGTTTTGTTTAGTAGGTACCTATTGAAAGTTTGGGTTTGGTAATCATGAGCTTTCTATCGGTCGCGGTCGTCAGTAGGTAACCACTGCACCTTATCGCTCTAGGTCACAGAGTACTTTTCTCTAGGTTTTACTAGCGACAATAATATTTTTTTTGATTTGATTAAAATGTTTTGGTTTAAATTAAGCCAGTGGGAGCTTAGGTGGGTACCTAGGTAGGTAGTGGTACTTACTTTTATCATTGGCGAATTATTTGTAGTTGTAAGTAGGTAAGTGAGTAGGTACTCTTTTGCTAGAAAAAGAAAGGCAGGCAGGCGTATAGGTTACCTATAGCACCTATAGGTGCTATAGGTAACCTATTAAAAAAACCTACCTACCTACCTATTTAAATAAATTAGAGCTATTCACAAACAGAGTTTTAATCAACTTTGGCTTAATTAAAAAACTTACCTATTAGGTATAAAATTTACACTTCCCTGTATCGAAGCAACTGCTCAATATGGAGTCCATTTCGCTCGATACATAAACGGGCACGTTTAATTAAATTGTCTTTTATTTACATTATATTTGTTAATAATAAAAAATATATTATTATAACTTAAAAAAAATAAAATTTTATTACAATTCCTTCACTAATTAATCGAAAGGAAATTCGTTCCATCCGGGTGTCCCTTGACACCTCTCAAGTTTTTTTTTTTAATTATTTCGTTGAGTAAATAAATTCCTGTGGATTTATTTATTTAAATGGAATCTATATGTCAATTCATTACAAGCTAATATGCTCATTTGATCGAATGTTTGTTGTTGGTTCTATGTGATTGGATCTCAAAAGCATTTTCCTAGTGGGATAACTCTAGTTTTATTTCAAAATCAGTACTTTAACTTAAGTCGGACATGTTTCATGAGATTATAAATAAAGTATATTTTAAAAGCAAAACTATTTATCCCTAGAATTCGGCGGATACACAAGTTACCGTCCTATCAAACAAATAGTTGTCAACACGTCATTGGGACACATACTTTGGCATTTTCATACAATTAGTTATCCGTACTAAGCCACAGACCCTCTCATCAATAGATATCGTGTGCCGGTAAGATTTCTTACTCTCTAACAAATAATTGGGACGTTATACCCACAGACAGATAGGTTTTTCTATTACCAGTATGTCAAAATTGGAGATAGAATAGGTAATTGGGTTTGGCCGTTAGTGGATAAAGACTAGTCGTTTTGTCTAATATATGAATTTATAATTGTGTATGATATACAGGTATGATATAATACATTCATAAAAATTAACAGACGCAGAATCACCTGAGGTCGATAGATTCACTGTGCAGCTCAAGAAAGACGAAAATGGCCTTGGAATCACCATCGCAGGTAATTGATTTAAGAAATCTAACTATTGCCATTATTGTTATTACTTTTACTCTCCACAATCCAGACACAAATTCAGAATACAATAATTTACTGAAAACTGTCAAGACTCACTTATTTTCTTTATGAGCAGTGTTTTCGTTTTTTCATTCAGTAAGCATCTTGCAAATGAATTTACCTTTTGAACTTTTAATAAGCTTGTTAGAACAGGGCTCTACTGGCATTCATTTCATAAAATACTTAAAACAAGCTGAAATTCATGAATGATTTCTATTCTGTAGGATACGTTTGCGAAAAAGAGGAGCTATCCGGTATATTCGTAAAGTCTGTGACGCCGGGCAGCGCGGCGGCGCTGAGCGGCAAGGTCCGCGTCAACGACCGCATCGTGGCCGTGGACGGCGCGTCGCTGGCCGGCAAGTCCAACCAGCGCGCAGTAGACGCACTTAAGCAGAGCGGGAATATTGTTACACTCGAGTTGGAACGGTAAATTATTATGTAGTATCTTATAAAAATGCTAATTGATTAAAATCAGTAACCCAAAGAATTAATAATAATATGGCTAAAAATATATAATTGTAATAATAATAATAATTAGCATTAGGTTAGGTCTTTGGACCCCTGACCTTGGTAGCTTGAACCCTTTGTATTCTTTTTTTATATTTTTAAATGTTTTTATTTATATTTAAAATGTAAATTATGTGTATATATATAGGAATAATATAAATACTATAGTTGGCTATTAAAATGGCTTACTACTCCATAAAAACAAACTTTTCACTGTCGCGCGCGACAATATTGTTTACTTTTTCTCGATTCGGCTTCCATTGAAGATTAACTGAACGCGCTACGCGAAGTCCTATTTAAGCGGATGAATTTGCCTTATCCTAGCTTACCCCTTAGAATAATGTTTTATTATCAACAGATACCTCCGCGGGCCAAAGTTCGAGCAGCTGCAGCAAGCCATCGCGGCGGGCGAGTCGTGTGCCAGCGCCGCGCCCCCGCACAACCCCTTCCTGCACATGCACCGCCCCGACTCGCTCACGTCGCCCGACCACGACATACCCATGGCGCAGCTGCACAACTCGTAAGTGTTCATATATAATGGGTCATGGGTGACGCTGGGCCTGTATACAAAACCCCTTTCTGTTGGCGTTAACGCCAACGGAAAAACCAAATTGTATGCAGTTGACATATTTGCATCACGTGATCTCTGGTAAGCAAACGTCAACTCCATACAATTTCATTTTCCGTTGGCGTTAACGCTAACAGAAAAGGAATTTTGTCTACAGGCCCTGTTCCGTTTAAACTGCGTCGATAATCGGAACGTATGTTTGTTAAAGTTTTTACGATTTATTAAAACTGTACCACAAAATATAGAGGGTACAGAAGGGCCGCTCCCGCCATCTTCAAAAATAATTACCTAAACTTGCCAGACTCACTAGGGCTACTACTGTATTGACTCTGTAGGTTTTATTTGTGACAATATGAAATTTTATTGACATTGGTTGGAACTCTTTGCAATTTTTTTTAATAAAATTTTCTTGTTCGTCGTGAAATGTCAATGTCTCTCATTTATTCATTTAGACAACACGTGACAGTCGAGTCGGAAGTCTGCTTGAAACTGCTTGAGAATGCCTATAAACGTAATGTCAATGTGTGCGTGGTAAAAATGGCAGTTTGTTCTGAGCGGTCTCTCTGCTCGGGCGCGACGCAGCCTTACGTACTTTGTGAATGTACCGTCAAACGGAGTAGTATGAAAATTTCAATAGATAAAAAGGAATTGGAGGAAACTGTGCTGATAATAATCGTAACGTGTGTACTGAGAGATCTATTTTCGCGAGGATTGCGTATCGAATTAACTATCCTATGATCATAATAAAATCACTTACGATTGTTTAACTATTGGACAGTTAACTATTTATGGTTTACACCAGGTCCTTCGATTTTCCGCATCCTGATTTTTTCTTTTCTCTGGTTTTTATACGCAATATTGCAATAATACCTAATGCGTCGTCTGTCGATGCGATCGGGGAACGAAATGAATAAACACAGTTTTATCGCACGGATAAAACTAAAAGTGTAGCCCCCATTCCAGATGTTACATTATGCGAAGTTTTAGTAACGGCAAGCAATGTGCCTATTTTCCCGACTCAGATCAAATCCAATTTTGACTACAAATGGACACATATTGTTTTTTGGCCATACAGCAATTAACAAGCCTAGATTCGTCTCAGAATTTCTAATTATGTAGAAATTGGAGATGCAAGTATTTTAAGCATGGTGTAGTTTTGGTCTACTTTCAGGTGACTGGAACACATTTCACAGTCCACTAAAACATATCATATAATAATCACTATATGGTTTGTTATTCTAGCATTACAGTAGATAACCCGATAGAAGAAGTAGTGAGCGCATCCCCTCCGCCCGCGCCCGTAGTGACTCGTGCGCAGCCTGCCTTCGAGATGCCGCGTACAAACGAGCAGAAGGACGCCATCAAGAGAAAGTGGCAGGCTATACTCGGTAAATGTACACTTTTGTTATAGATTTTTTAATACACGACACAAAGAAAAGGAGGATTCACTTACACTTACACACACACACACAACCACACACATAAACGACCACACGCCCACATAAACACACACGACCACACACCCACACAAACACACACACAAGTATTGCTTACCAAAAGATCATGCGTGCATCTTTCATTTCTTTTTTATTTTACTGTTTCTTTGTTATATTGCACGTCAACATAAATGCTAAATGTACAGAGGCCAGCACATCAAGCTACTACAATCTGTCAAATTTCTTTGATAGATTTTCAACTTTATTACAAAATCATAAGGTTCATATTTAATTGGGAAAATTTGACAGTTGGGTATGGCTTTATGTGCTGGCGTCTGTACATACCACAATTGGGCGAAGACACTGGTTCCTGTAACACAGGTTGCTACGTAGCTCAGGAGCCAGGACTTCAAATAAGTTGTCATACCTGTATTTTATGTCAATAAAAATATTATTATTGTTATTAATCCATTTCGTAGTTGACGTGAAGGAAGTCTGTACCTTAACAACACTCTTGAAAATGTGAAATATCTGACGTTATGTATTTCTTTCTGCAGGCGACGAAGTAGAAATAGTAGTAGGCGTGGTTGTCCGCGGCGGCGGAGGGCTGGGCATCTCGCTGGAGGGCACCGTGGACGTGGAGGGGGGGCGGGAGGTGCGGCCGCACCACTACGTGCGCTCCGTGCTGCCCGAGGGGCCGGTGGGGCGCGCGGGGGTGCACCGCCCCGGAGATGAACTGCTAGGTACTATCGTGGACACACCCGCCTGACCAACCACTAAGTTCATTTTTGCTTGCACTCAAAAGATGGAAGCGCTCTCTACCCCGCCCCGTTGACTTCGCAGGCGCCGAGGGAGATTTGTTTTAATTGAGCAGGCGGAAAAGTCCGCGGTAGTAACAACGCTGTCTCACCTACGACTCCATACAAACGTAACGATTACACCTACACTGCTACCAAAATAACAGACTACAAATACGTGCGTGCCGCTTGAACTAAAAGCAGTTTCGAAAGCACGTTCGACGCCGGAAGAGGTGAGGAACAGTGTTTCGGAGGGAGGCGGGGTGTGTCGCTACTGTACGGTAGTACTAATATTTATACTGTGACGCTGTATAGAATTGTGAAAGGCTAGCTGGGCATCAAATTATAAAGGCCGACTGACATGACCGTGGAAGGCGTGGATCGAATAATAACGTTCGTTCTTCTCAATGAAGCTTGATTTGTAATGGTACACCAGCACGTAAAGGAACTTTTAGGTACAATAATTAATATACATAAACCAAGAAGAACCAAGAACAAGATTCAAAAACGTCCCCAAAAATTTTCTATCCGAGAATGTGCACTCATTTCATTTAGTTTAAGTATGACTAAAGGTCGTTCAATTTGAACCATTCACAACATTTTTTATTGTGATATTTCTGTGAAACTGCATTAGTTCATTTTTGTATATCAATAGGTACAATACATATTTACTATAGATGCCTGGCTAAAATGATTAAAGTTAAAGTAACACATTGTACTGTCCAGAGGTGAATGGCCACCGTCTACTCGGTATGAACCACCTGGAAGTGGTCTCCATCTTGAAGGAGCTGTCGAGTGAGGTGTGCATGGTGTGTGCTCGACCTCGCCCCGCGCCACCCATCGACCTGGCGCCTCCCGCTGCTACACTTGTCAAGGTAATATGAACTTTGTTATCAAAAATAAAATCAACTTTATTTTAATAAGATAGGGTACATTTTATATTATCCAAATAAGGCGAATATTTGCATAAATACGCCATGTGTCGTGCCAGCATTACACACATGTACGGCGCTGTGTGACGCTGATTTCTGTTATATCTACGCGTGACGTCACTGAAAAATGCCAGAACTTACTCGACATATTTGCTAGCTCAAAAACTAAAGTGTTAGGGTTTCTTCGCTTTCAGCTTAGGTCTTCGACGAACTTAGCATAACGAAGTCCTATCCTCCTTATATACGAAGCTGATATTGCGTTTATCGCACGAACTCCTCGTTTTCACAGCGTAATGACTTACCACTCCAATCAATCAGCAATCATACAAATCACTTTGATACGGCTAAGCTACGATTATGTAAAACTAAATGTCGTTCATTAATATGTACCTATCTATTACTAAATCTATTACAAGATAATAACAGTTACGTCAAGAACGTTTCGGCTTTGATGTTAATTTAATCCGCAGCATAGGTACATTGACATTGAATAAAGTATATCATGCGGAAAGCGTGATATATGATATCTAAAGATATGATTTATGCAATGTAATTTTTTATAAAATAATGCTTGGTCACAGATCAATCACAAACATAAAAATGTACAAATATGAAAGGACATTGTCAGACCATTTACATAAAAAAAACTAACGAATGTCTACCTAAATGTCCTTCCAGCGCATTTATCTTAGCCACGACACCGATATAGTTTTTCGCACTTTGTTAACTTATTTTGATAACTTTATTTACCAAAAAACATGTCTCAGGCGAAGTCAGATGGAAGCCTGGCAGGCGCAGGCGCAGAAGAGGGTGGATCTCTATCTGCGGGTGGGAAAGTACGCTCGCGCAGTCTTGAGCCGTTAACTGGCCTTGCCATGTGGTCGTCGGAACCGCAAATTATTGGTAAGAATCAGGAATATTAATATATTTAGTATACTACAGCAAACAGGAACCCTAATGAAAAATAAGCGAAAAGCGGGGTTTTGTTAAATCTTTGGTTGAAACTTTGCACTGAACATAAACAACAACAAAAAGAATCATAATTATTAGAACCTTTGTTTGTGTTATGCTTCTGTTCACCGTTATTTTGCTATAGCTTTAGTTTCGTAAAGACATAAGGGCGTGTTTACTGTCATGCGGGTTAGCACTCGCACTTAGGATTGGCCTGTTTACGTGTTTCTTTTTTCTTCTTAATTCTTTATTTAAATAGTGTGAAACTGTGTAGAACCGGGGCTGACCCGCGTACGTGATGAAATGATAAATCAAGCATTTCTTAGTGGCTGGCTTCACCCACTTACCCTTTAAAGAAAACTTGTACCTCGTTCCTTGTCACAATCATGATAAGCGTTTATTTTTCTATAGAGTTAGTAAAAGGTGAGCGAGGTCTCGGCTTCTCGATCCTGGACTACCAAGACCCGCTGCGTCCGTCACACACGCTGGTGGTGATACGTTCGCTGGTGCCGGGCGGTGTGGCGCAACAGGATGGACGGCTAATACCAGGAGATAGACTGCTTTTTGTTAACGATCAGGTGGGTTTGACAACTTGGAAGAATATTTTTAGCAGTATAGACGGAACTAGCAAGCATTGCGAGGTCTGGCAAGTTAAGGTTGTTAACCTGCTTGCATATCGACTAATCGTTCCATCTTAGTCGCACATTATACTATGCGAGTGAAAGGGCCGATAAGCACCTTTGTTTGACCTCCATTAATGGCGCGATATATATACTGTTTCACTGCGCAGCTAGTATGAGCTAGTCATTCAATTTAGCGTTAACCCGGTCAGTATATTTATGGTAGAACAGGCAACAATAGATCCTTTCTGTTGCTAAGAACCTTTGATTCAGATGACGTTATTTTTTTTTTTAATTTGTAATCTTCAGGCGGGAGTGGAAGTATTTTCTTATTACTTTCGTTAGAATCATGGCGAGATTCATACAGTCATTTCCATGAAAAAAAAAGTAATTTAGAGGGTTTCAAATATTTTCCAATGTGAAGAATACATTACCAGGAGCAGATTGATCTATGTACTATCGCGGACTTTCCCGCCTGCTCAGTTAAAAAAAAATTCCCTTGGCGCCTGCGAAGTCAACGGGGCGGGGCAGAGAGCGCTTCCATCTTTTGAGTGCAAGCAAAAATGAACTTACTATAGTACTTAACATATTTTTAAACCCCCGCTTAATTAAAATATTACGAAATGAAAATAACACTTTTTCGTTTCATCTCGATGCCCATTTTGTGTTTATAAAAAAAAAGAAAGTGACAAGCGATGTTAAAGGATCTATAAAATTGACAGACAAGTGATGTGACAAGTGTGTACAAAAAAAAAAAGATTACTTGTGATATTATTTCCCATAAAACGATCCAATTTTAATGTAAGAACTGCAAAACTGTCAGTGTCACTGTTACTGTCAGTCACCGTTTCGTTCTGAAATAATGAGCTTATCGTTAAACTATTAACTTTGTAAATGCATTTGTAAATGCAATTGTAAATGCAATTGTAAATGCATGATGATACTCTTTAGGTACCCAAGATTATAAGAATTAGAATTTCAACTTCTATAAACATCTTATTTTTTTTTTGTACAATTCCTGCCGTGATTCTTTGTTCAAGTAACCTGATATTGACTTTTGTTACAGAACCTAGAGGACGCGAGCCTGGAACAAGCAGTAGCAGCTCTGAAAGGCGCAGCTCGGGGCGTGGTGCGCATCGGCGTCGCCAAGCCGCTGCCACTCGCCGACGCGCCCCCCCCTCTGCCGCACTCCGCGCCGCCCAGCCAGCCCTAGGCGTCAGCACACGCCACGAGGAATCGCAGAAGTCATACTGAATAAAGAGCCGGTAAGGAACTTACATATAGAGTAGTTACGATTGAAGAGTACCAAACCATTATTGTAGTACCAAATCGCCAATAGAGAGTATACTGCATTGCAATTTTAGACAGTAGATGCAGTTTCTATTTAAAGTCCGCCGCTATCGATATTGTTTTCTTTAATCGCTTAATATGTATTTGTGACCTTATTGCACTTTGTATGGGGTAGAACTTCTGCGCATATTTATTTCTTTTTGTGCTTAATGTATTGCTCATTAAATCTATGTTCAACCAGACTTCGATAGGGAGAGATTTCACTGCCAAATAGGACTGCAGCATTTTTCTTTTAATAGGAAACTTTACTTGTCGATAAATGGCTGTAAAAGCTTGTTTTAGTCGATACAAATACTTTATTGTGTCCATAAAGGCAATTAATTTTACTTTAAGTGGTTAGGAGAGCTCAATATGCACATATTTATTTGCATCGATTTAGCGAGTTTTTCACTTTTGAGTTAAATCGAATCAAAAAAGAATCAAAAATAAAAAGCGTCCTCTTAAAATCGTTATTCTCATCCCTCCCTATCGTTATTTTTATTAGTGGTAGTGTTATATTATTACTGCGATATATTATTAAGTTTTACTCTTGACGTGCTAAATCCATCTAGAGATATTTCTCGCGAGTGACTAGTGTTTTATTAAGAATATTTAAAGAATGTTGACGATAAACAAAGTTTTAAAAAGTAACGATTTTATTAGTTAAGAATAAATAAAATCATCAATCTTGTTGACTATCTAAAATAAACAATGTATTAGTATAATGGAGTCATTCATCAAGTTTCTTCGAAACCTTTTAAACGTGACCATCAACGGGATTCATACATCAAATTTAATTTTTAGGGTAGCCATTCAGAAACATAATTACAGAGAGAATTTTATAACCTAAAAATTGCAATTCAAAGGCTTAATTTTGTTTGTTTGTTTACAACAGCATTACGATAAAAATCATGACTAAAATGTAATTGTGACAATATTCTATGATAATGAACTTGTGTACTTAACGTTACGGTGTGTATCCTATTAGTGGGCGATCGACGTTCAAGCAAGTATGCGTACCGAAAGCTCGACGTCCTTTTTGCCCATATTTTATTGTAATGTTCGTGTAAGAGTGACAAATTTGGCGTAAGAGCAAAGTACGCGTAGGTACTTGCCTGAACGACTACTCGCCTAAGCAAAATAATAGTGTAGTGCTCAACGCCTTGGTGCACATTGGCGGTGCGATGTAGTGATATAGTTGTTGAAATGCGATATTATACTTAACGTTAACAACTTTCACGGGAATATACGTCTTATGATTTACAAAATAAGTTGCATATTAGATTGTTTCGTCGCACTGTCAATGTACTGTAGTGATAAATTCTGCGTAGCTCGCTTAAACCTCAGATCAGCTTGCAAATAAGAAAATGTACTTATTATTATTGAATTATTATATAACTATTGAGTAACCTGAACCATCTTATATTCTGTATTTAAAAGAAATACTCGTAAAATGTGATTTAAATTGTTTATTTATAGGACACATATCAAAACAATTGTGAGATAAATGGATCTAAACATTCTGTGATGCATTCCGAAATATTATAAGGTCCTATGTACTTAACTGCCCAATGCAAAAGCCTTTTGTGAATTTCTTAAGAATGAAGTATAAGAAAATGTTATCAGATGAACAATTATTAGATAATATAAATGTATAGAAAATGTAATGATAATATTATAAAATAATGTAATTTTATCGTTTTAAAGTATTACAAATTATCTACCTGAATTAATAATATTTAACCATTCTTGTTATCTTATTGTTTCCTTTACACATTTATTGTCCATTCCAATTTTATTGAAATATGTTTATATTTATGGAATAAAATAAAACTTAAATAATTACAGATTTTGTGTTTTATTAAAACCACCTTAGATTTTATAAAATATATTTTTTGTAACAAAAATATAACCTATTTACACCTTTTCGTAAAGTACTATCAATCACATTGATTCCGATGCACTAGCCCCTAGTTGAGCAATAACAAATTAAGTTAACAATAATTATTACGTTGTCCCTCGCCCTAAACACTAAGCTTATGATTTACTCTTTATAAAAGTTTTCTATGATGTCTTTGTACTTTTCGTAGACGACGTTCCTTTTGATTTTCAACGTTGGTCCTGTAAGCAAATAAGGCAATATGAACGGAATATCGGATCAAGGTTTTCTTGACACGGACTGTGTAGTGCTTGTGAGAGGGTGTTGTTTTGCATGTTAACTGTAGTCTGGCTTGGTTTAAAGAAAGTAATAGATTTTAGCTGTTACACATCTGCTGACCTGTTATTTTCGATTTCAGATAACTAGAATCTACGTACCTAACTCTCCAGAATGTACTGAGAAGTCTGCAGGAAGGATTGCGAATTTCTGAATTTTCTGTGCGTTGGAAATGGCGTGTTTGTTAGCGCGGGTTATACCTTCTTCAATTGCTTTGTGGACCTGAAAATAAACATTAATTTATTAACTAAATTGGTCCTAATTGGACACGAAGATTTTCTTAAAAGATTCTTAATGAATTAGCTGTCAGACTTACTGCAGGATCCTTGGTGTTGACAATTTCACTAATCTTGGTAGCCGAGCTTCCGAGGCTGGCCACCCATTTCCTTGTCTCGTTGTCCAGATCGTCGAGCGCTTCACTAGTCTCAGAATTTACTTTAGCCTGAAAAATAATAAGAAATCTAGTTAGATACTGTGCCAAAAATGTTTAAGGCGTATCTGCCGACCATAAGCTACGTATAGGAGTAATTCTATAGGTAGGTACACTGGAATCCCGCATAGTGGGATGAACCGTGCGGTTTTAATCAGTCGAAGGCAGATTTTCTCCCCAAACAAGAACAAAATGGCATTAATTCTACTCGTACCCTCAGTATGTTTTTGTCCTTGGTACAGTCGTTCAGCGATTAATATTCCTTCGGTATCATCCGGTTGACAGCAGTATATGTATACTATCCTTATTCCCGTACGAGTGTGATCAAGTCTGCTGTCATATCACAACATATTATAAAGTTTCCCCCTAACGGCGGGGGGACATTATAATAATTATGTTCAGACAGACGTCTGAACGCGATGAACTTAAAAACTAATAAACAGATTTTCATACAATTTTCACTAATGGACGGACTGAATCATGAGGAAGGTATATCATTCATTAGGGTGTAGTGATTCATGAGGAAGGTATATCATTTATTAGGGTTTTGTGTAAATTGGCAGAAATATGACTATGATTGTTGAAGATATCGGAAAAAATGCCGACTGGGAACTTGACTGCCGTGCGCCGCGTAAACCCATAGGCAGTTTTATATCCTATCCGCCACCCGTGGGAAGCCAGGGCGTAAAGTAGCAAATATTATAATCACCTTAAGTGTAAGAAGTATAGCTAGGAATTTGCGTCGGTCGCCGATGAGCACTGCATGGCCGATGTGCAATAGTTCTGCCTGCACCGTCTGCTCGATCAACACCGGAGCTACGTTCTCACCACCCGCAGTGATCAACAGCTCCTGTAAAGAAAATATACAAAATATTTAAAGGATTATGGACGCTACTCAATTTTAAGATGCCCTTAAGTCTGGCGCTGTTTCTGTCACTTTATGTCAAAGTGACTGTGACAGAACGAGATCTTAAAATTGAGTGGCGTTTCAGTATGTGGCCATAGCTTGATGAGTGAGTAAAGTAACACTTGGGTGTTAGTAACCTAATTGTATCCCAGAAGATTGATTACAGAGAGCATTACCTACTCAGAGGAAGTAAGTCGAGGTTGAGGGTTCGCAACCGGACACGGGCAACTACCAATGTAAGTTTTTCTATTTTGTATGTACTTTCTATGTTTATCTTGGACTTAAAGGTAAGTAATATACGTCCAAAATCTCCAATCCGCCTTAAGCAATCGTGGTGATCAATGCTCGTGCCTTCTCTGTATGAGAAGAGGCCTTTACACTGCAGTTTTACAATAATGGGTTAGTAATATATATTTATTATATTATTTTAGGTTATAAATGTGATAAATATGATACAAATGATTTTTTAATGTAATTTTCATATTTACTCTCCTGTAGTTTTTTCTACCACCTACCTTTATTCTTCCAGTAATATACAGAAGGCCGTTGCTGTCGACTCGGCCGATGTCTCCGGAGTGCAACCAGCCCTCGTCGTCGATAGCTTCCTTTGTCTTAGCATCATCGCTGAGATAGCCCATGAACACGTGGCGCCCGCGCATCATAATCTCTCCCGGACCGTTTTGACTGATCGAACCTCCGAACATGGTTTCTGTACCATCTAGAAGTGCACCAGCGGAGTCTAAGGAAAATCTGTGAAAGTCAAAGGTGTTATTAAGGTTTAGAATTGTATTTTATTATTTTATGCTTTTCTTTATTTATAATTTGTAAAAATGTAATGTGTTAAAAACTGGCCAAGTGCGAGTCGGACTCGCGCACGAACGGTTCCGTACCATTATTTATCAACATTAGAGACACTATATTATTATAACCCTTTTTAATATTGAGCAAAAAAGGGCAAAAAAATCACATTTGTTGTATGGGAGCCACCCTCCCCCCCCCCCCCCTCCCCGCCACGAATCTAATAGACAAAGTGGAAAAAGCTACGGAGGGCAAGGAAATAGCGCTCTGTGCATTCCTGGGCTGTAAATAAAGATGTTGACCCGACTACAGTAAGGTGGGTAGAATCCATGCTGCCATTTGCCAGATGCATTCTTGCTAGACGGCAAACACCTACTAAGCCCGGATGAAATAATAGAGATTGCTTCAAAGCAGATCCTGCAGTTCATCACAGCTGCAGGGTTTGGTGGCGATCTCTAACCTACACAAGCGGCGATCATAATAGATCAATCCTGGGCGCAGTGATACCATAGCCGCATTAAAATAATAATAATGAAAAAGAATGGGAGCCCCTTATGTATTTATTTTATTCTGTTTTTACTATTTGCTGTGGTAATAGATAATATATAGTGGCAACAGAACTACATCATCTGTGAAAATTTCAAGTGTCTATAGCTATCTATCACGGTTCATGCTAAAATACAGCCTGGTGACAGACATCCAGACGGACACTGGAGTCTTAGTAATAGGGGTAGGGGGTAGGGGGTAGGGGGTCCTTTTTTACCCTTTGGGTACGGAGCCCTAAAAAGCGATTCAGACATAGGAGGTAGGTATTGTCATCGGGGAATTCTTTCTGCATTTAGGTTCGGAAAACCGTTTCAGTTATCTTTATGATAAAATAGTAATACTATTATTATTTGTTGTTTGATTGACGCATTGCATGACTCATTTGTTTAGGGAAAATAATTATCACAAACAGTTACCTACACTCATTCTTTTTACAAAAAAAGAAGGCTTGGTCATGCCACCATGATGGTTATCTAACATGATTATGTATAAAAATATTTGATAAAAATTATTTCGAGTTAATCACATTTAATTATAGTTAACAACTCAATGACATCACTTTTTCCGGATTCAGTACTCGTTCAAATTAATTTTGACTACAATGTTATCAGGTTTCCAAATCCACATTATCATGTGAATTGGCGCCACACACTGACTCAATGGTGACAAAAAAAAACAAGTGTTAACCAAGTCATCCTCAGCCTGGGTCATCCTCACCGAGCCGAGCTTTAGTGTTGTCGTGGAAAGAATGTGACTTGGCATCGTCAAGGGTATTTTTACACCCCTTTTAGGTTCTGTATTCTCTGAGAGCGCTCCATGTTTAAGTAGAATTATGTGCAGACAGCGTAATCAACTGCTTACCCCTATCCGAAGAAACATTAATGCGTGGGGGGTAAGCAGTTGATGATGCTGTCTATACTAAGGAAATATACCGCGTCGGTTATTGCACATATTTACTCACTTAGGGTATATGCTGAGCGTGTGAGCTCCGGATGCCTCGCTCATGCCAAACGCGTCAACGATTGGTATGTCGAGGGACAGGAAGAACTTCTTGACGTCGGGAGACAGTGGCGCCGCTGCCGTTACAAATGTCTTGCACTGGTCCATTCCCAGAGAGTCGTGCACCTTACTGAACACCATGGACTTTGCCAACTTGTACCCGAACGATGAGCCGTCAATCCTGCGGATATGAATACGTTAGAGATGGGTCTGATGCCGAAACTGACAGTCTGTTAGAATGGAAATAAAAACAAAGTTAAGTACATATCTAACTATCTACTTAACTACCTATGTGATTCTAACACTTTTCTACATCTTATGAAATTAATATAAAAATATAGTATAAGTAATACAAAAAAAAAAAACACGTGAGTAGGTGTGCCAAAATGTATTACTTTACCTACCAACCGACTTGAATACCCTCGTAAGAACACCTAGTTAGAGTAATAGAGTAACCTCACGGCAATGGCAATGGCAGCATATTCTAGTATCTACTCGTAAATCACCTTTAATGAAAAATGAATAGGCAACTTAAGGCAATTATCTAGATATTTACTTGTATTGTATTCTGCCCATTATTTACCGTAATTAAGTAGTTGATTGTAACTCCATTCATATGTTTATCATTCTCTTAGGTACTTTGTTTTATGCTCAAACAATGCCAAGTGCATTACCTATTCACGGTCGGACTGTTGATAAACAGTGATTAATCTGAAATTACTTATTTTATACTTTACTAGCACTGCCCGCGACTTCGTCCGCGTGGATTTTTTCAAGGATCCCAATTTTTTTGATAATGCAATATAGCATAGAGCACTCAGGGATAACGTAGCTTCCCATTGGTGAAAGATTTTTGAAATCAGATGAGCAGTATGAGATGTCCCCCTCTCAGGTATTACCCTCTACATACAAACTTACAAACAAATTTTACCTCTTATATAATATTAGTACCTATAGGTTTTGCGCCGTACCTATGCAATACACATGCACTATGGAACAAATTTGTTTTTTTATGAAACCGCAAGTTATTTCGTTTATGTATGGATGTTTCCTATGGTAAATAGGCAAAACCAAATGCGAAATGACCATATGGACCAAATCTAATACTTGCGTAAGTAGGTATCTACTTAACCACAACTTAAGAAAAAATAACAACTTTAGAAAAAATATGTAATGTGCATGACATGCTACTAAAATACTCAAGCTCATTTCAAGTACTTAATTAAGTAGGTGCTAAATAGATCTACATTGGGATGCATGCTCCAAACGCTACAAGGTTCATTGACCTTACATACCAAAATTTTGCGAATTCAGCAATGGTGTAGTCTATTGGTAGACTGTTCATGCTGCTCGATAGCGAACTGATCGAAAAACATTGGTATTAATATTGTTATGTTGTCCAGACTTTCAAATTTTGAAAGACGTCTTCTGTCACCCAGGCCGGGGTCAAGGGCGTCGCCAAGGGGGGGCGGTAGGGGCAGCTGCCCCCCCCTAGAGATTCCAAAAGGTTCATGTGCCTTTGACTGTATTTAAAATTCATACTTTTCCTATCCACCAAATATCAATTTGCCCCCCCCTAGGCCATCAGCTGGCGAGTCCTGGCGACGCCCTTGGCCGGGGTACTATACCAAACGATACTTCTGTGTTCTCCACACCAATTTTTAACCCTGTGATCTTTATAATTTTTTATGTAAAAAGTTTTCTTGTTTTTGGTCTAAAATTCAGTTCCGGATATTGGAGTAGATATACCGTATACCGACACACCGTTAAATGTTTTTTTCCTCAATCCTCTTAAGTAGTACCGTAGTATCTACTTACTTACTCAAAAAACATGGCGTAAGAAATGCCTAATCGTAGTAGATAGGTATCTACGTAATTGATATCAGTGCAAGGTGACCACCTTAGCATTGTAAGATAAGGTATGTATATGTAATCAAGTCCGGAGGACGTATGCTATAAATTGTATATTTCTGCGGGATGCAAAAATAGTTCAGCCTGAATTTACGCAGTATGCAACATGTCGGAAAATTGAATTGTTCGCAGGTCTTCCGCAATGCTAATGCATGCGCTCAGTTTTCGAAGCATTACAGAAAGATACTGAAAACAGATCTCGCCTTGAGCATATATTTATAACTAGCTATTTGATTGGTTGAAACTGATTAAATAATGCTTGAGTCAGTTACTTTCTGTAATACGACCCTTAAAGGGCCACTTTTATAGTATAGGTAAAAGCTATAAGACCCCATGTAGGTAAGTAGTTATATTAATTTGTCTCACCCATTGATCCTGGCAAGATGGTACTTTAGACCTTTGTCCTTCGCACAGAGAGCAATCTGCTTCTTGAAGTAACCGCTAGACGCGCCCACCGCCATTATCTTCTCGTACATCTTCTCCCATACACGAGGGACGCCCAGGAACCTGTTGGACCATTAATTAGCTTGATTATGTTAACTATATATGAGAATAAGATAAACGCATTGGTTTTGTATTTTTAAAGAGAAAAGAAAAGCCTATAATTTAGAAAAGATAGGCTATTGGATTGTTGAATTTGCAACAATATATTATCTTGTGTCGTGCGTGACCAGCTGAATGAATAGATATGTCTTAGACTTATGTGACTTAACAGATTCATTAGGTAATTTCTAAGAATTTTCAAATCTTTTCAGGAAAACTTGAGTACGTCAGGCATAATATACTTATCTATCATATCGCACAGATGATGATCTTGCTATATTCCCACTAATTACACAGTGAATCAGATGTAGTACACTTTTATACACATAGCTACTAAGATAAGCATGTGTGTCATTCATAGGAGATCGTGTGATTACCATGACACATCTAAAGTCTCTCACTCGGGAACATGCAGACAGCGCTCTACAAAGACTATTTTTTTTGTCTTAAACTCGATACATACTGCACAATGTGCTTAGTTTTTGAGTTATTCGTAAATAAATTTGGATGTCTGTCAAATATTCGGTTACATTACCTCGTAGGTCGGACTTCTTTGAGCGTCTCCACTAGACTGCCTTTGAGCGCGTCCGGCTGCGCGAAGAACACCATGACCGCGTTTGATAGAGTTGTGTAGATGTCTACCACCTGACAAATAACACATAAAAGGTCATTATATTAAAAATTCCTCATCATCATCATCTGCCTAGCCTATTCTCAATAAGTGCTACCGTTTTTATGCTCACCAGTTGGCGCCACTGTCGAGTAAGGTCCCAAAGTTTGTTATTACGAGCAAAACATATCGTGAAAACGCGTGAAATCATATTTAATACCTTAAAATCGTGCTGTAGAAATATCGAGCATGTTGTGGTGTTTCGCAGTCCCGTTTTATTCGGAAAAAAGCAGGACTTAAGTTTCCGAAAAATAAAACTGTTTCAAAGCACTGACATTCATTGACCCGTAACTCATATTTGCTATAAATAATCTCAAGTATTGCAAAATATTCACAACATTATTCTACTTAGAAATAAACCCGCGTAGCCTACCCACAAATAGCTACATTTGGCATTTCGGAGACCTCACGCTATACTAGCACCTCTAGCGGCGAATTCATACGCGATAGCCCTATAATGAGGGTTAGGGTCGGCTTCCGGATGCAGTTCAATACCAGTGTTTTACATGGAGGACTGCCTGCCCTGCCACAACCCAGTACCCAGTAGCACGATACCCTTTGGTAAAACTGGTTGTCAGACTTTCTGGCTTCTGACTACCCTTATCAACTGCCAAAGATCTACTAATGACAGCTGGGACCAACGGCTTTACGTGCTTTCCGAGGCACAGAGGGAACTCTGTATGAAATGCATGGTCACCCATCCACAGACCGACCGCGGCAAGCGTAGCTTAATCTTTGACCGATCGATCTGTACGGCTTTAACTTAGCCACGAGCTCCTCCACCTCCTGCTCCTCGCTCTTATTAAAAAGTCCTATGAATTGAAAATTTTATACGTATTTGACGAAAACGACGTCTTTTCAGAAAAATCTGTACCAATAGATGAGCCAAAACATTTGCGTTAGGTAGTTTCTTGTAGCAAAGACAATATAGATTCCTTCATTTTAATTATTTAATTTGTACTGGATACGACATGTAAATTAATTTGTACAGTACAAATCCAATACAAAAACCTTGAGTTTATTTTATTGGCTAATAAACAAGGTGGATACCTTGTGGTTTGCTTTTACCCCTCGACTAGCGAGAATGATGTTTACCTATTCATACTAATGTTATAAATGCGAAAGTAAGCTTGTTTGTTTGTTACGTTTCAATACTAAAATCCTGAACTGATTTTGATGATAATATCATCATATAATATTATTTGGTATAGACTAAACTCGCAAGAAGAAGCAAGAAGCTGCAGTCGTATATCTAGGCTAGTTTTTAATTAGCGACTTCGTCGGCATCCGCTATAACCATCCCATCCCATATCTTCCCGTGGGTGTCGTAAGATGCGACTAAGGGACGTACCAGAGAATGGGCAGCAGCGTTCTCTGTGCATTTGTAACAACCATACTGCGATCACCAACCCGCCTGCCAAGCGTGGCGATTATGGCAAAACCCCCCCTTGGGGGAGGCTTATGTCCAGCAGTGGACGTCTTTCGGCTGAAATGATGAATGATGATAACCGATATTCACGCGGACGAAGTCGCGTGCTAAAGCTAGTGTAAAATAAATACCTAAACTGATAGTCGTGATAGCGCTATCAATTAATCAAGAGAACTACCTACGTCACAAACAAACTGACTTTTTCCAGCCTTTTACTTTGTATAAGTAGGTAAGTACTCTAAATTAATCATAATTAATTGTTTTGTATAGCCAACCACATCTTATGTGCTTTGAAGTTTTAAGACCATGATGCAGTATATACTGCTATAGAATCTACTTTTGTCAATTAAGTATGTGTGGTGATAACATATTTACTTGGTACCAATTAAATAGGTATGTAGGTAGGTACTCTAGAGTTTTGTATTTTTACTATACCTGTGCAGCGACGTGACTGAGTGGTAGGAAGGAGATGATACGGTCCTGCGTCGGCTGCAAGTCAGCAACTCGCTCCCCGATGGAGAAGGCGTCCCACGTCAAGTTGTCGTGGGACAGCATCACCGCTTTCGGGGGTCCCACTGTCCCTGACTGTTGGCGGAAGAGGATTGATTAGTCAAAACACAATCAATATAACAATATAAGTCACGCAGGCTTTTTTTATGTACGCGAACATAATAACGCGTCAGGGCTAAAAAAAAATAGCAAATCCATACATTTATCCAGTCATGCGAACATAACCACGCCTACGACACTCCATACAAACGAAACGATTTTTTTTACTAACACTACTACTAAAATAACAGGCTGTACAAATACGTACGTGTTTGTGCGTGACTACGCGCCGCGAGAACTAAAAGCAGTTACGAGAACACGTTCAACGCGGGAAGAGGTGATGGGTGGTGGGTGGTGATGGATGGTGGTGGTGGATGGTGGTGTGTGGTGGTGTTTCGGAGGGAGGCGGGGCGTGTCGCTATCGCTACTGTACGGTAGTACTAATATTTATACAGTGACATAACTATGGATGGATGGACGTACGGATCAGTTCCATAGTAGTAATGAGTATAATGTCCTCTTTTCAGGTTTCTGATAAACAAAAGATAAGATTGTAGATAGATACAGAATATGTGAACGTGAGATGTTAGATTGAATTCAGATAATAAGTAGATGTATTTGTGATTGTCGTATTTATCCTAATTACATTTGTGGTACAGACAGCGTCATCAACTGCTAACCCCCCACGCATTAAAATTTCTTCGGATAGGGGGTAAGCAGTTGATGACGCTGTCTGTACGTAGCTATGTGTGTACATATAGCCATATTTATAGGTACGACCTACCTATATTTCAATTAAGTATAAGCGTACTGTATTTCTAGCTTTCCATAAACGAAATTAGTAATTACATACACCATTCAAATTACTCCCACCACCGCAACGAGGCCACTGACTATCTTTATTTATTACAGCGATTCAGTTTCCTCCAATGTTTACCGAATTGGAGTTATTTTGTGTCAATGTGCGGTTTTCATCACTCAGCCTTAATAGGTACAATGTCCTCCGTGTCCAATAACTCATTCAGGGTATTGGTGGGGTTGCCCCGTGTTTGTAGCATCCCTGGTGCGCAGAGTACGGGCCAGCACCAACAATATCCTTAAAGTTATCGCGAGCAGACCTACTTGAATCACTGCAGTGCCATCTCCTATGAGGTAAAATATTTATTTTAAGCAAAATAAACTAACCTAGCTCTTAAGTTTACTAACACGATGAGTCCTTGTTACTGATTAAAGAAATTTATTATTATTATAGGAAAAGTAGGCATGCCATTTAAAGTAGATTTATGGTATTCATAATAATATAATGTTTACATCATCTGCTGGATGCCTACATTCAGATTATTGAAATAACGAAGGCACAACACACGATAGTTGTTCAATACTGCATACAGCTTTCTAACATAAACATGAATTATTATATCCTGTAGTAGGTACTATTAAGGACTTACGGTGTACACTAACGTGCAGCATTCGTTGACAGCAATAGTCTTAAGGACACTGTCTAGCTGCGTGTTGGGCTCCTTGGCTCCCATTTCCATAACTTGGTCCCACTGAAAACGAAAATGTTTGGTTGTGAACAGAGCAAGGTTCTATCGACAACAAGGTTAACATAACTTATCTCTTCTATCCAGTTCGGCAGCTTGTATCGGACTAAAATCAATCTTGTCGAGCTGTTCATTCTAACCATTGGCTACTCACACTATAGACCCCGGGCACCGAAGTGTCGACATTACCCTCCCATTGTATGAGGGCCTTCAAGTGTGGCAGCTTGTGTCGGATTGACAGGATCTTTTCCAGCTGCTTCTTGTCTTGCACGGCACAGATGTTGGCACGAGACGATAACAAGCAGTGGTAGCAAGCGTCCGCTGAGTTTGTAGTGTAGATACCTGCCGCGTAACCACTGGGGAATAAGACAATTAAAATTTTAGTTTCTATGGTAGGATATTAATTTTCATTTGACATTATGTGGAGTTGCTTGTTCAATAATATTGTTATAGGAAAAATATTATGGATGGTTAAACGGTCAAGCGAAAATCTACACAAGTATATTTCTAATTTCTATTGTGTCCGATAGGTTTTTGATATTTGTTAAGTAACTAGTAATAGCGTCATTGTAGAGGTTTAAATCGGAAAGCAAACACGGAAACCTAATTAATAATAAATAATTATTATCATTTTGAGAGTATGACGCATTTGGCCTTCGGTAATAATTAATAAATAATACTTGGGTTAACATAATAAAATAATAAATAAATAAACTGTCAAAGTGACTTCTTATCTTGAGCTTGTTATAAAAATTATAAAATGCTTTAAGTAGGTACCTAGTTACTTAGCTGATTTATAGGTACATCGGACTGTTGTAATCTTTTGATAGAGTACAACGTTGTTTGTGGGTACCTATACCTACCTACATAGGTTACATATGCATTGGAAATGTAAAACACTTGTGAAACAATAGGTTCGTATAATTAAACTACTTTGTGAAAACTGTAGGACGATACCTAGGATGATTTGAGAAATGGTATTAGCAATGTTACAGAACAACGTTATTATATTTCTGACAAGTTTATGCATTGCCGGAAATATTTCTTGGCAAAAACGAAAAGATTAGTATCTACCTAACTAGCCAACTCTTTTGGTGGGAACTAAATAATCACCTATTGTTTTAATTCAGACGAGGCTTTTAAAAACATAACAACCTTTAATAATAAGTATATTTAAATGCGTCACACAACCATACATGTACCTAAGTAAATACTTTATTGACTAATATAATTATTTATTTGTACCTACACGAATAATACTGGGAAAATCGTCCTCTTAATAACTACATATTGTTATAATAACAAACAAAAATGAGGCGCAAGGGCCTAATATATTAGGCCCTCGCGCCTCATTTTTGATCCACAATTAGGTACCTATAATAGCCAAGTATACTTAGCTATTATAGGTACCTAATTGTGGATCTACGATGCTTGCAGAATGCATTGGTGGATGACAATATTTCATTTCGAGTAGTCAGAAAGACCCAAAGTATAATATCTGGTACTGGGAATAGGGTTTTGGTGATCAAACTACAGTCGCTCGTCTTTTACTTAACTTGAAACACACTATCTTGACATTAGTTAGGGCTAGGTGATCAATGGCAGTTAGTTAATAATAAAATCATACTAACCCGGCGTGTATAGCTGCGAGGTCGGCGACGAACCATTGTTCTGAGTTGAAGCCGAGGATGCAGACTGAGTGGTATCGCTCTAGGCCCAGCTTTATGAAAGCTTTCGCCACAGTCCGAACGCGCTCCTGATATTGTCTGAAAATATATGAAAATATGTAAAGAAACGTGTAAGTACTTTTAGCCGGTCAAATTCGGCAGGAAGATCATACCGAAGTATGACGAAATATTAGTTTACAATCATTGATATCGTGATAAATTCCGTTGATAGCAGTTTCACTAATCAAGGATACTAAAATCTAATCTGTTTATTATTAGTGAGCGTTTTTAGATGCGCCACGCGTCTTTGGCATTTCTTTAGCGCACTTGGGAAAATTAAAACAGTCCAGATGTCCATAAAATTTACTTTTGCCTCTATTTATCATGATTCCTATCAGCTAAAGTAAGATATGCAAATTACATAAGTAATTATTATGCATTTCCTTCAATGCGCTTATGCGTTATTCTTATCTGGGTATATCGGCTTAATTGACAACCAATTTTGCACATGGCAGGAAATTTTAATCAATGATTTCATTACTTAATACATTTCAAAACGTTTTTGATATCAATTGGAAAAGGCTTATAACCTTATCTGAAGGATTTTCTGAAGAGATTACTTACACGAAAATAATCTGCAACTTACTTGTAAGTGATTTTGTGCCATTTCCCGTCAGCTTTTTTTGTTGCTAGCGCTGTTGCGTCGGGGTACCTTGCTACCGTCCGAGTGAGAAGGCCGGGCACTGAGATGGGGGGCTCCGCAGCTAACCCTCGCGCCTGCACGTGTAACTTCACATGGCCCCCGGGTATTGAATTAGTGAAACTATCGGATGGTACTACTTGGTCGGGCCCTGCAATGTTATACCGGAATGGAAATTACTGCAATATTATGCAAACATCAATCACAGGACAAGTATTCGGTAAACACGTGCCCAATAGATCAGGATGTTTGTTATTAGTTTGTATGTCCAGCCAGAATCTATTTGCATGTTCCGAGTTCGTACCTATATAGACATCACTTTGATTTACCATTAAGAAACTAATTTAAACTATCATTCTCTCACCATCTTCTTTCTTTTAAATATGCTTGCTATAGGTACTATGCGAATGAAATAGCTCTTGTTGAACCACCATCATTATTTTTCATGGCTCGAATTACACTCATACTAAAACATGTTACAAAACCGCTCATTCAAAGGTAATTTATTGCGATCGTGCCATTGTTATAATGTTCACCTTTATAAAACGATAAGCACATTAAATCAATTAGATATATTTCCTATTTATAATTACCCACGAGACGTAGGTACAAGCATTGTATGTAACCACTTCAATCAACCTTTACCTTGTCTTGTGTAAAACAATGCTACATTGTTTCTATGTTTTAGAAATTGCAACGAAATATGTTATCAAATCTGAGCTAATTTATCTTTAGAATGACTTGACGGTAGGTACACACGGCTACACATCAAGCTATACATTTCCAGTATAAGCTGACCTCGCATTGTTCGGAACTCCTATACAATGCGAGATCAGCCAGTTACTTGCCCAATAATGTATAGAAAACTGGATACAACGCAAAGTTATTTCGTCCCATCACAATTGGCATCTAAAAAATCCTTGTTAAAATCATTTATTTAGACGGAAAATGGTGAGTTGTGTACTGTAGATACTCTGGCTGGTTTCGAGAAATCCAACCTTATTTGTATGGTTTGAATTATGAGAAAAACTCTTTTATAATTTAGAAGAAATTTACAGTTTGTCTTGTGGGCTGTCAGGTCGAACTATGGAAATTAAAACATGAGGAGATTTGAGTATCAATCATTATTAAATACCTACTATCTGTCCCGGTCCTTATAGTACTAGGTATATTGGGGTCTATATTCAGTCCCCCACTGATTAATTTATGTTATAGAGCTAGGTACCGCTACCGACTCGACAAAATAATGGGGTCATAAGTCATCAGTTCATCACATATTTTATAACATGCCAAAAGAGATATTGTGCGATATTTAACATAAAAAAATGTTTTGAACTAAAGCAAGCTCTACTACTACAGACTAGACTAGACTCTCAATAAACATGAACAAAACTAGGTACTATTTACAATTTCCGGAAAAAGGGTTTTCGGTAAATTCGTAATTTTGAATGATCCTATGTTTGATGCGAATGCAGAAAAAAAATGACTTACCATTTAAATGTTTAGTTTGACTAATTCCATTAGGCACTTGCATTTTACTAACTTTTACAATTTCTTCGCCGTTTTCCACGATGACTGTTGTGGTATTCTGAAAAAGCAATATTACACTATAGATAGATAAATACTATTTAAATTAATTTAAGGACACTCAATCAGCGCGTAGAAGTAAGTCAAAAGTATACACCCACAGCTAACCTAATAAGTATGCTATGACCTCCTACAAAAACTAGTTTAGCTTTTTCTAGAACGACATTTAGCCAAGGTGGTTATTTAGAATGAACGTATTCATATAAGACGAACAGTGTGGATTATGCGCTGATCATGTTTTCCACTGTAATTAGGTGCCTATGTATTTTTTCCTAGTCGGTCTCTCGATAGGAATTTTCCAAATTGCAGTGACAATCATGGTAATGAAAAGGAGAAAAATTGGTGCGTTCTTGATCTAGAATTTGTAAATGCCGTACCTAATGAATCATGTTTATTTATATAGTATAACGTGTTTGTTTACGTATTTTGTTAATATCGGTTAAAAGAAACGACATATTCTAACTTGTCTATAATTTTATTTTTCAGGATTCATTAGGTTATTTAAAAGATCTTCGTAAATTCTTTAGTTATATACAACTTTAGAAGTGATGCAAAGTAGAGTTACCTACGAATGGGAAATATTTAAGGATATTAACATTGAGGAGAAAAAATTGTTATATAATTAATAATTATGCGTGTTTGAAGACTTCTTGTAACGGTTGAAACTTACCTACTTAGGTAAAGTTTGCCTAATTTTAGTTTTCTATTAAAATATCTATATAAATCATAATGAGTACCAGTCCTGTAGCAGAAATGAGGAAAACGACTCCTTAATTATGATAGCCACATAAATCAAGAGGTCAACGTAAGGATGTGGAGTGCTAAATCACGACAAGGGGCGGGGAAGTGCAGGGTTTATTACACTTTTGTTAATAAGTCCGACCCAAGTTTGTTAACCCAGGCTTAGAGAATTCAACCCCTTTTTAAAACCCTGTTTCGCTTTACCTGCCATGCGTATTTCTGTAATTAAATGTTCATCACGTGATTTGAAAAAAATTACATTATTTTTTCAGACGTAGGTACAGTCGACTACAAAAAGATGTATACATTTGAAAGTTATAAAATATATTGTATCCATTGATGATGTTGTCATTGTTTGTTACAAATACTAGTAGACATGATGTATGACAGATTTATGTTCCAATCAAATGTGCCAAATTTATGTACACAGCTAAAATTACACTGTAATGTGTACGCTCTGAAACGAATGAATGTGTTCGTATTTGGTTACAATAATATGTATACATGTCTAATATTCTATTTTAAAATTTTAGAATAGTGCGGGAATACTTGTTTACTCTTTCATTTCGTGCATGACGTCATTGGCGTGTCATTTGTTTATCGAAGTTGATTTACAAAGTTACAAATTATGTTCGCCACTTATTTACATTCTTTTTCTCTCACTCGACTCATAAAAAGAAGGTGTATTCTATTAAACCTGTTTTTCTTTCCATACAGAAACTAAACTTAACATTATTTAGACATAGATAAAATTTAAACTATCGAATCATAAAACAAGTTTATTGAAACGTAAATCGATGTCTTGCTTTTAATAATATAACTTATCTATAATATGGGTGCTGTTACTTATAACAATAGTATAATTATCTACTTCACATATTTTTGGCAAGAAATTATAAAACTTGCGCGGTGCTCCTATTTCTGTCTGCAGGGTTTGACGTCGACCCAAATTAACCTAAGTTGTTTCTGTCCAAAGAGGAATTAGTTCCGGATATTACCCCCTACATACAAACAAATTTTACCTCTTTTTAATATAAATATTGATTTATAAGTGGCATCATAACAGAAAAAACTATTAAGTATACTTAATAAACCATCCAAAGAGTTTTCAAAGGTTTTGATAGAATATCTGAAATTTAAAATTAGAACGACGGCTTGTATGTACATATTTTTGTAACCAGGTGTGAATACATTAATTGGTTTCAGAGCGTGTACATTACAGTGTCCATCTTGCTGTATATATAGGGACATTGAGAATACATATATCCGTCATATTTAATGTGTACAATAATTTGTACCAAAGTATGTACACTTAAGTATTTAAATGGGTACTGTATTTGAAACTTTAGGGGGTATACATCTCTTTGTAGACGACTGTACATAATTTAATTAGCTAATGAATATTTGCTGTACCTATGACAAATGGTCTTTAGAAAACAGTTTGGTAATTTGGTATATTATTATGAGTAGTTAAAGCGAGACCCTGATTGGTTCATTACACTATTATCAGATAAATTACCAAGACACACGAAACAGCTGTACGGCTACAAGGTGAGTGTAATTATAGGGTCGCGGAATGCACTATTCAAGGTCTATGTAAACTAAATTATACACATTTAGCGAGTCCAGAGTCCAGACTGAATGCAGTAACCGTGGAAACTAGCATTAATAGCTGTGCTGCATAATATAATTTATAATTCCTAATCAGAAATGCAATCAATTAACCTTAGAATAAACGTTATCTTTCGTTTCTCCAAGTACTTAAATAAAAAAGGCAGACAGACGACAAAAACAATCTGAACAAAAAGTACCTAAATGACTAAAATATTATTGCAAAACTTATTTGCGTGATGTGATGCCACATAACAAAAACAGTCTCTGCAGTAGGTACCTACTGTCTAACAAAATTATTAGATACCAATTTGTGCTTAAATGAAAGCTTTTGCCTTAGTTTATAATAAAATGTAGTATTGAGATAATTTGGTAATGGAATCTTATTGGATTGGGCGTCCCACGGATATGCCACATGGAGGGAAAGTACCTTGAATATTGTAGAAATAAAAGGAAGTCCATGAATTTTAACATTTGATGTTAAATTTTGTTCAGAAAAATGAAAAGCTGACATTTCCGTAAGGACATACAACTGACATTATCATAAGTACCTATTACTAATAAATGTACCCACTTATAATAATAACGCATATAAGGACAGTCTCTATACGCTGTCTTTGAAATATTTACGCCACAATAGTAGGTTATGTGTGAGTGATCGGCATGTAATTACGACTGCTGACACGCACACACACGTAAAAAAATGTTGCTACATAAGAGAAAAATATTTTTTTCGTGTAACGAGATTCGATTCCCGGTTCAACCATGTAATTATTTAAATATCTATGAATGCAGTTCAAATTGTTTTTTTAAATTCAAATAAAGTCTTCTTTCAATAAAATGTTCCATCTAAAATATTCAAGGTACTTTCCCTCCATGTGGCATATCCGTGGGACGCCCTGTATAAGCTATGAGATAAACTCAGTTTGAATAAAGTAGAACTTGACACTCCAACGGGCTGAAAAGACGAAGAGTCAATATAAGAACTTATAAAGTCAAATTGTGTCTCAATTAGTAAATACAACCATTCCCGATTGACATGTGTAGGTACCTACCGACAATTTTAAGACTAATTACCGGCACGAATTCTAAAATCTTAATTTGAAATCAAGGTAGGTATTTAAAGCAAGTTTCTTTACGGACAACATTTAGAAATACCGGATAAAATTGAAGCACTTATTTAGTAATTTGTGAATTGGACTAACTACCTACCTGAATACTTAGTGCGTATTTAAACACCCAAATAGGTTTAATAAACGACCATGATCTAGATTGATGTAAAAGTTGCTTTTAGTATGTAGTCCAGATTGAAATTTAGATTTACAAACACATTTAAGGGCTTTGAAAGATGGTTGGCTATGATTACGAGCAACATGATGATGGACAGGTGTAGGTACTAGCATCTATTATCTTCGATGAAATTCCTTTATAATCTTTTTACACCACCTGCTCGACAATGCCAAATTATATGCCATGCAAACCTAACCTAAAGTAAGTCATTTAAGACCTGAGGCATTAATATTGTACTGAATTTCATAATAACCCGCTAGTCATTAATGGATTTGAATTTGGAACCTTCTATTATTGATCGAAGTTTGGAACCTAAAGTAGAAATTGCATACGAACATTTAAGTACGATAGGTAGTAGGTATATACTAATTGCATGCATTCACCATTAAGTTATGCACTAAAAAATAAATTGTTCGAAAATCGAACTGGCCACCACGACTCACGAGTAGAATATACTAAATAAAAGAAAAATGGAATACAAATTAAAAAGAAGCGCGATTACTGAAAATTGCAATTGTCTCGTATACCTACTATTGCTTTTTATTGTCTCGTATGATGGTGTGAAAAATAGAGTATGCTCCTCGGGAAAAAGGTGCCTTCGTCTTGGGCGACTTTGCATCCCACGCTGCACTCAGGATTCCTGTCCTGTCCTTACCTCTAAACTAGTTAACGCTACAATCCTTTGTTTTGCTCGGGATTCAATACGGCGCCCGCTACATAAGACACTACTTTATCCCCTTAGTGCATAATCTACTGTTATTTTGTATGTTGTTTCATTGGTACCTGGATTAATCTTTATGATAAATAATATCCGACACCTTAAGCGCAGGCGCTTAGTAGCTTTAGGTAATCACAAAAAATGACCACATGGCGTCCGTTATGGCGGACGATTTATTTATTACTTTTAATTATCACTCGTAAACGGCTCACTTGACTACACAGATACGAGATAAGAAAGTACGTCATTTACATAATAATGTAGTAGAATTTATTATGTTATAATGTTGTAACGGATGTAAAACTAATCCTGATGCTAGATAAAGAAATGTCATTACCGAAAATGTACCTAAACATATAATTTATTATAAATCTTATGGTTGACGAATACCTATTCACATTGTTTTAAATATGTTTCTCAACATAGAACTTGAGAGTGGAATGTAGAGTGTAAAAAACAATGGTGAGCCATTTGTGTTACTTAAATTCCGGAAGAGGGATTACCGGAACAATGCGTTTTTATTTATTGATGATGATTATAAGTTCACATTATATTTTAATGATTCACAAAAGTTGTAATACTTACTATCAGTTTTAATATTGATTGGATTCGATAATGAGAACCGGATTACTAATTCCAGTAATGGCGATGTTACATTTTTCACTCAAGGAATGAGCACTTTTTTTTAGGATCAAAGCGTGTAGGCATCTACGCCGCTACAACCGGCCTATATGTTGCTTGGATGCGGCTACGCTGCTGCTACGGCTACGCTATTCCGAAGCGGTTGCTACGCCACATTGATGCGGCTGCTACGCTGCGCCTACGGGGTTACTACGGCTATGCTGCTCGTGCTCCAACGCGGATGGTACGCCGTGATACTGCTGAATTACACTTCGTCTAAACGACTACTCTGCTGCTTCTGCGTTGTATATCATTTACTGTGTATTTCCGACCATATTATAGTGATACAGACTCCTACTAAAAACTTATCCCACAATAACAATGTTGGTATGTACTTTAATTATAATATTATTTTACAACCAACCAACCAACTGAATGTGCAGTGTCACCAGTCACTCCAAGATTAAGCCAATTATTGATTTTTGTTTAAGTTTTTTCCCAAAATCAATAGGTATAGGTAGTATAGATTGTAAAAGAAATATTTAATCAGCGAAATATTTAACAAAAATAAAAAAGAAATCATGTGAAAATTAGAATGAATCAGAAATACTATGACTAGATTGTACCATAATTACACGATTATGATCTGTGTAATGTTTTTTTTAAATGGATAGGTAACATTTTTACCTACATTTTAAATTCTATTCTATTTAAAAATAGGTACATCAAATCAACACGGAACAGGTGAATCACTAGCACGCAATGATCGGCATGAAGCAACGAACATGCGTGATTAGTGACTCATTAGCGCCGCCGTGTCTGCATTAAGAAATGAGCGCACAGTAGGTGAAAACTGAAACCCGTACATTTTACACTTCACCTGGCACACTGACCCCGCCAGCCAGACCCAGTCGACACCCATTAATGACACGATCTAACACAAATCATGAAACACTATTAATGACGTTTTATGTTATTTTATATGATTGAAACTACTTATGTAGAACAATCAAATAGAAACTACAATATGCGATCGACTTTAATAGGACAATATAAAAACTGGTGCCAAAAGTCTTGCCACTTTTGTCTGCACTCTGTTTGGAATGAGATGATACAAAAAAACGCAAACGAAGGTCTCGTACAATATTACACACCTATGTTAATGTGAAATGTTTTTTTCAAACAAGAAAGTGTTTTTTTCTTGTGGAATGATTTTTTAGGGCACTAAGGAGATGATGGTGAGACGAACTGGATGGATTCCTGCAGAACTATAAAAAGGAAGCACGGTATCGCGAAAGTTGAAGAGGGTGGATCAAAGAGAATAGATGGAGGTCTTTGCCCTGGAGTGAGACAGAATTTAATAGCATAAAAATAGGTACGTGGTCATTAAAACTACCGATTTATTTTTAATACATTTTGTGGTAAGAACGACACAACAAGCCCAATATTTACTGTACCTATTAGTTACATAGCTTGTAGATAATAGACAGGAAACATTTGGATCTAGTCAGTACAGATCAGAAAATGATGGAAACTACATTCTTATATTACTTACAATACCATTATTTAAAATATGATCCTACCTGTAAAGGCAGACAAGAATGAATACAAAATCTGACAATGTTTAAAGCGTGTTGTTGTGTTGTGATGTTTGTAATTTTCATAGCAGGTTGTTTACAAGTTGAAACTAACAATCAGGCAGAGTATGAGAATAATATTTACAATTCTCAGAATAATCGCCAACTTCAGATGTCCCACCATTTTAGCGGCTATTTACAGATATTACAAGATTTCACATGAATATCACTTGTCACTTTTAAAAACAAACACTGTCAACATTGTTTGTTTTTGTGTCTTATTGATGTCTAGTTAGTAGACACCGAAATTGGCACCAGACGGGTACTAGATTACAACATACCTACTTAATTTATTCGTAATGAAGATTAGATTATCTAAATTACCAACGTTGCAATAAGTACTCATGTAAGTAATTGTGGATTTTTTTACTTTCATTTCGATGATTCAATTCGAAGTAGGTACCTATTTGAAAGCGGAAATGATTTTTTTGTGCCCATGTCATTCTGCTCAGCATTTCGTTTCCGTATATGATGCAGACATTTACAAATAATAGCTGCCTGACACGTGTTCAGGGTTTTAAGAACACACAGCAGTGCGTTATGCAAGTGGCAATATGAATAAAGATTTAAATAAGTAATAACGTTGTCCCACATGACACAAGAAATATCGACATGCAATCTAGGGACATGCAAGACTTATTACCTGTTGGTAAAAATGTAAAAGAAAATGGATAGGCAGGCCCAGTTCCTAAATAAAAAAATACACCTAAGTATTTAAAGATCGATGTTTTATGATTGCAAAACGCAATATTAACTATAAATATTAAGTATTTAAAGATCGATGTTTTATGATTGCAAAACGCAATATTAACTATAAATATTGTATTTCGATTGTAAATGAAGTCAAGCGTGTTTTTTATTATGAAGAAATTTTATAAAGTAAGTTAGCTACTTAAGTAGAGTAAATAATAAGCCGGACGTAAACGCCGGGGTCACCACTATCTTACGTTATCAGTAATACCACACCAATGATATAAGAAAATATTACAGTGGTACCTAAAAACGTATAATATACCTACCACCTCAGGAACAATCATTTTTGTTACCTACATTATGAAATATGCTATGGTTTTTTATTAAAATATGTAAGTAAGTAGGTACCTACAGGTCCTTACGTTTTATTTTCTCTACCATTATGTAAGTATAATGCAAGATTCTAAAGAAAATGTAGGTTCAATCAATTTTTTTTTAAGTTTTAAACATTCGTTGTCAAACAGTTAATCATGTGAAGTTATGCATGATAAATATCTACGTCTTCTTGAATTATTATATACATTTGTTTATTCATGTTATATAAAATACCTACTTAAAAAAGGGCATTAAGCAAGACTTTTTTAATATTATTCGAGAGCACCTTATTCTTTTTTAGTTAGATAGGTAGGTACACTAGGGTAAACATACCGGTTATCGGCCGTTTAAGCGGCTTGTTGACTTCAGAGTTAATTTCTATCATTAAGCTGCACTCCAAGATTTTCAATTTTTTTTTTCATTTCAACCTACAATAGTCTAGTTTCATAAAACCTAACATTTATAGACGTATCAGTGATACATAATTTAAAAAAATATATTATTCGTAAAAATAGCAAATATACCGGCTATCGGCCTTTTCACTCAGTTATCGTCCACCAGTGTACTAGTTATCGGCCATCTAATTCACGGTAGAAAAACGACTCATATTCTATAGTTCATAGGGTTTATAATAGAATGGAAGAAAAAAAAAAAAAATTCACAAAAAGCTGTATATTTTTACTCTCTTCTACGACTTAAAAATAAAATTAAACAACTGATTAAAATCTCGACTCAAACAAATAGCTACTTTTGGCTTTAGCATCAATAGGGGGTTAGGAGCGGGCGAAGCCGCTGGCAAAGGCCAGTATCAAATAAAATTAAAACAACATAAAATTCTATGCCCTGTTAAAGGAACTAAAATAGGTACACCAATACCATCAATAAAACAATATACATAATAGTAAGAATTCTATAAAGTAAACATTTAAAAATAAACAACAAAAAGTTTAATTAGGTAAAGTACTTAATCAGTCTATCAATCCGTCAGTCCGTATTGTTATTGAAAGCCTTCAAAACTTCTCTTCTTGCATTTTCAGCAGTTTCACACAACATACATTCGTATGGTTTAGTAGCTGCTTGATTGTATGATAAATTCTTCAGTTTCGTGCATTTAAGGTGATACCAACGAATGCATTGATCACAGCCAATATTCATTTCGCCCTCTTCTTCAGTGTCACTTATAAGGTCAAGATAACAAGAACCACATTTAATACGGGATTGAGTTTCTTCTACTTTCTTTTTCTTCCTCCTATTCTTTTTTGCTGGTGGTTCTTTTCTCTTTAGCTCTCTTTCAAGCTTTCTTTTCTTAATTTGGTTTTCTTTGTCCTGTTTCGCTTTTTCTTTTTTTTCGTAGTATTGTTGCCAAGCTTTAGATGTTATAGCACTCGGAAACTGATTCGACTTCAATGTAGTTCCATTGTTTTTAGTGACGACATCAGGAAATTTCAAGTGTTTTTTAAATGGATCCTCATCTATAAGATTTGCTGGTGTTTCCGGAGCTGATGCTATTAGTATGTTTTCTATGATTTTTATTTTACTGGCATTTCCCGATTTATTGTTCAAAGATTCTGTAGAAAGTATTGATTCTGTTTCTGCTAACGTAATAAAATCATTATCAGGTTGTCCAATTGTATTAACATCATCGATTTTCAACGCAGAAGAAGCCAGATTCATGTCTGAAATTGTTTCTGTATTACCGTAACCTATAATAATAGGAGGGATCTTTTTTGTGTCAGACTTTTTAGTACATGTTTGTTGTTTATCTGGTGAAACATCCAAAGACCTATTTAAGAGGACGTGATCGTAATCTATATCTCCAAGTGAAATATCCATCCTAATGTTTCTTCTTTGATCCTGGTACTTTTCTTCAGATTCTTTAGCTTCTAGATTTGTGTGCATTTCCGGATGGGAGGGATCTTCGTGTAGCTCAGCGACTGTTTCAATTTGGATAACATCTATCGTGGGGCTGTCATCAAAAGGAATAACGATATCGTTACTAGCTTGACATATTTTTGATAAATGTACGTTACTAAATGGTGCTATTGAGATGTCGTTAAGAGATACATAAGAACCAATCTCTGGAATCTGAATAGAGCTGTGATCCATGTCCTGAACAGAAAAAAATCCTGAAGTTTTTGGCCTGGCGCTTTTCGAAGGCTTGTCAGAAGGATTTTTAAATTCAAAAGATTCTGAATGTCTGGGTGTTGAATTGGATGGATAGATTAAACCTACGGGTGTCTTCGATATCATGTCGGAGGATTCCTTAACCTCAAACGTTTCTGAATTTTCCAGTATTGAACCGGATTGCGAAGGTCGGGGTGACTTCGTGGTCTTGTCAGAGGATTGGTTGACTTCAAATGATTTAGAATGTCGAAGGATTGAACTGGATCGTGAAGTTTCCGGTGTCTTTGACGATTTGTTAACTTCTAATGATTTCGAGCGTCTGGCAGTGGAACTGGATTGTGAAGTTCGTGGTGTCTTCGATTTAGATCGCCGTTTTTGTAAATATGACTCCTTTGTGCGATCAAGTTCACGTAAGATTATGCTTGGATTTATACCCAGTTTACATATATTCCCTTCCATCAGGTAAAACACTTTTCTGGCTATTTCAAAATGCCTCTCGTTCAGAGGTCTTAGTGAATTTGTTTGAGCAGCAATTGTATTTCGTATCTGAGCGTCTTTTACGCATTTTGAAAAGTCTACCTGTTCTACGTCAAATGGATATAGGCCGCATTTACGGAATCCATTCTTGATCGTCTGAGTCATATCCATGTCTAGCGTCTCTTTAAAAACTTGGCAGAAGTTTGTTTTTGTTACGCATTTATTTAGGTTTTCAGACCGACTCTGCCATTTTTTTACGGTGCGCTTCCATTCTTGTTTCAGTGGCTTGAAGACACTTACATCTGCTGGTTGTAGAATGTGAGTGGCGTTAGGCGGTAAAGCGTAGAGAATGATATCATTATCCTCGCAGAACTTACTCAGTGGCATGGACATGTGTGACTTATGTCCATCTACGAAAAAAAGTACAGGCTTTTTTACGTTTTGTTTCGTGAGCCAATCGTTGAACCCGTTAGACATGTATTCGAAAAATGTATCCGAACGCATCCATCCAGTCTCCGATTTCCCCAAAATCCAATCAGGTGGCATGCTGTCGACGACTGCTTTAGGTGGTCTTTTATATGGGAACACCACTAATGGCGGACATATTTCCCCAGATGCTGTTATTACCACTAACACTGTTATATTCTCTTTCTCATTGCCTTTCTTGACAACGTATACGTTTTTATAGCCTTTAGGAGCTAGAACCTTCCCTGATTTAGGAGACAATGAAACACCAGTTTCATCAGCGTTTAGAATACGACTCGGATCATCTAAAATATCTATTGCATTTCGTTCAACCAAGAAAGTGTGTAAGTCTGCAAACCATTTTCGAATTGTACTTTCCTTGATGGCTTCTCGCGCCTTATTAATAGCTTCTGGCTCTCGGATGCTTATGTTTGGATGGCGTTTGAGAAAGCTGAGATACCATCGTATACCAGGTTTACCTCCTGGAAAGCGATGGTCTATGCCCAGTTCTATTGCAAGTTCAGCCACCGTATCCAGAAGGTCATATTTGTTGATTGGAATTCCAGCTTTCGCCAACTCAATTATCCAATCCACGATTTTTTTCTCACCATCAAAACCAAATATAGGGTCTGGGCCAACTTTTCTCCTTTGATCAGCAACACGTCCGGAAAGCCTGTCCTGTATAGTGGATCTTGGAACTCCGTACTGCCGGCATGCTTCTCTTATGCCGCGAATGTTGCCGCGTATATCTGAAAGAGCGCTTGTCAGCGCTTCTTCACTATAAGCAAACCTTCGGGAAGGCTCTTCATTTTTTTTCTTTTTCTTTCCTAGACTGACAGGTGCCATCTGCAAATAAAAGCACAATTCCAACACCAAGCACACCAACCAAAATGTAGCTATTATCACATAATCGGTAAATAAGCTTAAATAAATGGTAATTATTAGTGAACTAGCTACGCCCCCGCGGATAAAGGTTTAACAAACATAAAGTCACAAACAAATATAACGGCCAGAAATAGGTAACATTTTTACCACTTATCGGCCACCTTTATTTCAAACGGCCGGAGACAGGTTTTGGTATTAACTGGTTATCGGCCATCAAACGGCCGGAAACAGGTTTTGTTTTTACTGGTTATCGGCCATCAAACGGCCGGAAACAGGTTTTGTTTTTACTGGTTATCGGCCGCTAAACTTAAGATATTTTTGAAGGTCATATCTTTGAAAATATGAGGTATACTGGCGGCCGGAATCTAGTTTTAAATTCACAAAATTCTAGCTGTTCACAAATATTATGGAATCTATGTTAGTGAATTTAAGGTTTCCGCAATAAAGGCAAAGAGAAATGACGTGAATAAACCGGTTTTGCGACCACCCGGTCGGAAAGTAGATTTTTAAATTAATCGTTGACGTATTATCCGACCACCAATAATATCACAAATTATGAAATGTTTGATGAGTTTGGGCACTTGAATAATGAAATTAAACATGCTAAATACACACAAAGCAAATCAATAACCAATAAACCGACAGTAACACTTAAAAACTTACCTTTGAAAATCAATCCACGTGCTATTTTTTTTCCTAAATTTGACACGCGTCCACACACTAAATTTTGAAATGCCGACTGAGGGCTCAGTTCGCAAATTTCGAGGTCATGCCGTTGGATTATGAACCGTGAAGTTCGTCCGGATAGAATGGCGCCAAATTAGAAAGGAGCGGTCTTTAAAACTGTTTATTATTCAAAATAACGTACAAAGTGGCCGAAAAGGGGTAGTGGCTGGTAAACCGGTACGTTTACCCTACCTACTCAAATTGTGATATTTATAGTTTGGCATGTTTTTATATACCTACCTAGGTAGGTACTACATAATTAAGTGACTCAGTGTAGCCTCAAGTTCAGTTTTTTTTTGTACGTAGGTACTTACTAGGTAATTTAAGAAATATATTTTTAACTAAGGATGGTGCACATAGTTAAGACATGTCAGTTAATCCACGTTTATAAATATAACCCCTTCGGTGATACGTAGACTTGATAACAGCGTGATAATGGGAGCGGTTATCACTTATCAGCAAATGGCGCGATGTAGGTTTGGCTGCGTGCGTAGGTGTACATGTGAAATGCAAACTTTTCCTAATGTGAACTATGTCCGTGAAATTACCTAGGTACCTACTTACGTGATAGGGGTCTACATTATGTTAAAAAAACGAGTTTTTGATCAGACGTTATATTGTTATAAACCGTATTATATACGTTATTGTACCTACCACTTAAGTTCCGGTTTAACTTGTTACGTGTGTTTTAGTACTTACGCGTTGACTCAAATTTCACACGACGCGATATAATTGAACAAAAATATATCAAACACCTCATTTGTTTAGACAGAACGAGGAAAACCAATGATTTGATATACCTAACTGTAAACTATTTGATCAAATAATTACTTACATTGACGACTCTATGGTACTACGTACCTGACTAAGTAAGTACCTAGGTACCTAGGTATATATATCAATAAGTAAGATCGACAAGATATTGAGTGCAGTTCTTCATAATTATTATCTAGCAGTATGATAAATTAGAAATAAAAAACATCTCATGGCTATGTAAATTTGGGCAGACGACCCAGTAACGGTGTAACGGGTTATTGTTCGGCGCGGGAGTTTCGAGTGCGTGTCAACTTTGGATGTCTTTTAATATGTCCGAATATACCATGAAATAGCATGTTATGACGTAGTAATACTGAGAAAAGTGCAAAAAAACTCTATTCTAACTTGGGCTTTGAAAAAAAAAACCTATACAGCTGCTGATCATGGTTTTTATCTGTTGATTAAGAAATGCGAGCGTCCTATAGTAAGTATAACTTAAAATCGTGTGTTGAGAGCTTACCTAAACAAATACTGAATCATAAAATCAAATCAGACTATTTGAACAATCCTCACTGCACTTTATAAATAGCTCTAGTACACTGTAATGTCATTTCACGTTCTCAACATGATAACTTTTGTCAAAATTGAATTTAACTCTGCAAAAATATAGAGATAACCGCGATCGACAGCTGACCCTGTGTAGGTCGTCGAATAGACGGAAAATACATAGATTGTGGCGACCGAGGTGACGCGAGTGCCGCAGCCAACTGGCGACTTGCCCTAGTAGCGCGACCACGTACAGCTCGAGTATAAAGTTCACTTCACTGTTCGCAAAGACATGGTAAAACATCTTCAGTTTTCGCGCGCTCATAACATTCGAACATTACAATATGCAAATTGGTTAGATTGGTTAGATCGGTTACGGAAAGACTGGGGTATATTGTGAAAACGTTAATAAATTGTGAAAAATACATACGGCTGCATCATGGTTTTGTAGTTGGTCCACGTCCATGGTGCGATGTTCGCTCACACTGGTCACACTTATAGTATCACGGCGCACGTGCTTGGAAGCGACCGCGCAGATGACTGAGTGCGCGTCGTTTACACGCGGTTGTATTTCTCAACCGGCTCTGATAAACAACACTAGCTTCGGCTAATCAGAGGTGATTGCCACATTATTAGTAATGGACCTATTCCTATAAAATATAAAACTCTATCTAATCTTCTGTAAATATTTTTTCTAAAATAGTATAGGTACTTACTGCACTATGGCGATATTATTTTCTTTAATGGCTATAACCGCTCTACAAAAATTATCCTGTTCAGTAAATAATTGGCAATCAAATTTGTAAAGGACCTAAATAATGAAAACTTTACCTACCTAGGTACATAAAGTATGTGTATGTGTAAGTAGGTACCTACTAGACTGCTACGATTGTTGGCAGCCGCGCTCTATGGCAAACAGTTGTTAGTTAATTCACCGTGGAATTGTATCTATGGGGGAAGCTTCAAGTATTTCCTTAATTTTTACAACCAAGCCAAATCACAAGGGTTCTCTAGCTATTAGTTAGGTAAGCAAATAAACGAAAGTCTTCACAAAACGTAGCAGAATAGGTAAGTATTACAAACCAAGTTCAAATTAAGGTCGTCAACGTGGATTTCTGAATTTTTACACTATCTTGAGATAATTAAGTGGATTATTTGGTAATCCGAAGTATTATATTATTTATAGACCCCCCCACGTTGAACAGTTTTGCTCGCAGAAAATATAAGTGCCCGGTATTCCTAAGATGGATTACATAAATCAACCATTTTATATATTTGCATTTTTACACTCAGGTATGTTCAACTTTAACTCTTTATAAGATTTCGTCATGTTTTTGTAGAAATTATTGTCATCAAATTGTCATGATGAAGTGTGTAGCCATTTCTTTTAAATCATTTGAATAATTCCTCTTTGGCGGTTTGATATAAAGGTTATAGGGTTATAGAGATAATGTATTTTTTTTTTCTTTTTTAAGAGTTATGGATAGCGGAAATAACATTATCAGACTTGCAAATAACGATAACAATTCTTGCGCGAGCGCCACTGCTAAGCTGCTGAAAATGAGGTCCCATACCCAGGACAAGCAGTGTCATGAATTTTTCACCATGGAATTCCTCAGTACGCTACGCAACGCAGACGCAACACAACTACGCAATGCAACGTTTTTTTTTTTTTAAAGAAGTCGCCGTCGTCGTTATGTCGCCGTCATGTTCAGATTTGTAGCCAGTGAAATTCACTCGCCACATTTTACATGCACATTAAACCTGGTGAATGATAGTTTCACGTAGGTACACACAACTTTGCCGACCCTACTTATTACATTATGGTTCAAAATTAGTAAGTAATCAAAAATAATGTCTATTAAATTGTATTCTGCAACTTACGTGGAAACTCAGTGCTAGTCTGTAAATAGGTATGGAGAGTTTCCACCGACTTCAAAAAAAGACGGAGGTTCTCAATTCGACACGTATTATACTTATATATTTATAAAAAAAAACGTTGCCACACACTAGGAATTTCTCCTGTGTCGTGGCGTTTACAAACATTTAAACTCACATACACAAACAGCCAGACCCGGAACAACTATCGGAAGAACTATTTGTTTCGTGCGGAATCGAACCCGCGACACGTAGTGCAGCAGTCGATCGCTCAACTACGCCAACCGTGTCGTCAAATTTGTCGTATATTTTATTTTATGTGTTTGTTGTGTTTGTGTCACGCATAACTTTTACTTAATTGATAGTGTAAACCTCAAAGTTCGTCCCATATAAATTTCATGAAAATATTCCACCCCTAAGGGTAGTAAATTAAGGCATGACTGAATTTTATTGGTGACACCGTTTGGTCATTAATTTGTGTGATAAGAAGTAGACACTAAAGAGCGGAAAAAAACTTTTTACAAAAAAGACAACCGCCTTCAAAATGTAAAAAATAACTTTAAATTTGCAAGGCTTTGCTTTAGTTTGTTATTTTGTATTGCCATTGACTTGCGAACTTAAAGTTATTTTTTACATTTTGATGGCGGTTGTCTTTTTTTACAGAACAGACTGGCAGGATAACTTTCATCTGGAAAGCATATCATAGATGGTGTGAATATTGCAGTTGACGTGAATGGAGTCATCCATCCGAAACGTGATAGCGGTAGGTCTCGGATATCGAATTGCCAGGCCCCCTTTTAGCCATGCGTCCCTCCTTGTTGTACTTATGCACCGGACGTCCCAACCTCGTGGTACGATTCGCAATTTTGTAGCGTGATTGGCTATTATCTCTAGGGTTCTACCGTTCTATAGTTAGAACAGTTGCTGACCAAATGACGTGGAGACGTGCTGAAAGTAAGGAATCGGTAACCTTAACTGGGTTATTGATTCCTTAAAGGTGCATCCATATTTGTAACATTTTGGCGTATCGTATCTCCACCGCGTGGCTCCGACGTCTATTAAAGCGGATCCACATAATTATGATCATTTGCCCAATCCGATCACCGTATCCGTATCATGGTCGCCTATTGGGACGGGTGATGATACGCGATCGTGATACACAGTCCTGATACGCCGCTCTGATACAGAGTGCGATACGGCCCGTTCCATTTCGAGTCGGTTTTTGTTTGATCATCAAAGATGATACGGATACGGCACGGTTTGCCGATACTTTTTCTTGAGGACACGACAGGTACCTACGATACGGAGTAAAATAAAGGCGTCCATACGGTGATACGGATTCAGCGATCGGATCGGGCAAATGGTCATAATATGTGAACCCGCCCATTTTGATTTGCGACCATCGCAAACCTCTCCGCTGACATTTTGTGATGCCTGCTGACCTATTGATACACTCTGACCATCGCAAATAACGATTCCGGGTCCATGTCTAAACTGAATGAGATTTGTGCTCGGGAAGTCGGAGCGTATACAGATTCCCACCAATGCGGAGAGGAGATAGATGTCTTGTACGCACAACAATTAATCGGCTTGCGTTACTTTCACATTTCACCGCTTAGCTTCAACGCAATACAGTGTCCTATTGGGTGTTTACGAATTACGATACATATTTCCTTTCTGCTTTGGCTAATACCGGGTCTAATTGCTAAATGTGGCCTTAGTAGGTACCAACTTATATAGAATCAGGGTTTTAAGTTTGCAAACACTAAGAAAGGATTTTTAACCGACTTCAAAATAAAAAGGAGGTTCTCAGTTCGACCCGTCTGTTTGTATGTATGTATGTTTGTCCGCGATTATCTCCCGTTTGGCTAAACCGATTTTGATGCAGTTTTTCAGAAGAGTGTTTGTTACATTCTGGAGGTTTTAGTATACACCAAACAAAAATTTATTCAGCGCATTTTGAAAAAAAAAACAACAAAAAACGAGAAGGCGTTTTCGTTTCTTCCAGCTTTCCATCTTTGGAGGACTTGCAATCTCTGTTTTAACTGTGTTGCCGTTTCATAGTGGATTTGGGTGTATATAATAATAGGGAGGCCCTAAAAAGTGGAAAATAAAAACTTTTTTAAATAAAGAGAACCGCCCTAAAAAAAACTAAAAAGTGATAAATAACTTTAGCACAGCACACATGACTTTAGTTTCGGAAGTCGGTGGTAATACACACGGAACAAAGCCACCGAAGTTAGGTTTTGAAGGCGGTTCTCTATTTCAAAAAAGTTTTTTAACAATTTACGTTAGCGCGGCGCCTCAGGTACGATCAATGAAACAAGTTCTTTCAAAGTATCAGATACCTACGGCCACTTACATTTTTAGCATGAAAAAACTAAAATTATGATAAAAAAAAATCTTTTGCATTACTCGCAGTAATCGCAGTGCTGCAGCCTATGTAGCTAGTTATGTAGCTAAATAAGTTTAATACAATAAGAGGTGATTACGAAAATATGCACATGCATCTTAATTAGTAGCATAGCTTGCCCTAAAAAGGCCATGTATCAAAATTTGTCGGGGGCTTCTGACCGATACAGCGAAGCCCAAAAACGGGGTGGGTATCTTTTTGTATTCATACTAAAAGATACCCGCGTAGGTACCTACAGTAATTTATTTTATAAAATAAATTACGGCACCTATTTTGATTTAGAATATAATAAAGTTTGTTTCCAGCATTACAGCTTGTAGTAGTACAACATAGGTACCTACACAGAACTATAGTAGGTACCTACCGGAAGCAAAGGGTTCGTTAGGCGTTAGCGCTGGTTTTCAACTTTAAAAACGTTTACACAAAAAAGGCATAGAAATAATTACTTAAAATGAATGCTCGCAGCGAATGACCTAACTAAGTTTGAGTGAGATTTTGGGTAACATTTTGTGAATTACACATGTTGGGGCACCTGCAGCCCGGGGGGGCCCGTATCATAGATGCGGCTGATACGGCGGTAGCTACGCCCTCAGACCAATTATATGGGTCTGAGGCTATGCCCCGCTTATTCAAATGAACAAGCCTTTAGTTTTGTAATCTGAGTGAACAAGATACATGTTGCTGAAGTTCTAACAATAACTTACTTTTTTAAAATAAAACCTAGCTGTAAATTACCTTCTCACATTTTTTTATACTAAATTAACCCAAACGAACATCAACAGTTGTATGACAATTTATTTATTCTGGAGGTCAACTAAAATTATCCTTTCTAATACATAATTGCTACTTAACATTGAACATTTACATAAACGCTACGCATTTATATTATCTGCCGTGATGTAAGTAAAGGTGGCGCGAATGGCGCGATAGCGTTAACGTTTCAATTCAAGCATTGACACTGTCAATGCTTGAATTGAAACGTCAATTTGACACTACTTACGTTTAAAAACACCATTTGCAACACAACATTATTTTTGTGATCAATCTAAATAACTACATCATCCAAAAAGAAAACTATGCTTACCTACATCCTCATTACACAAAAAAATTGATTCAACAAACTGTGAATGAATAGCGATGATTTCAGAACGAACGGAATGTCTACTCCGTCGGCCATGTTTTGCACAACAACATCACGTCGCATAGCAAACGTCAACTATTGGTTTACGAATTTCAGAAAACTATCCAAATATTCGCTTTTACTAAATCAATTTGTTTTTACTTCGCAATTTAATTAAATGTTAAAATGAATCGAGCTGAGGGGTTGGTGCAACGAAGAAACGTAAACGTAATTAAGGACAATGCAGAATTAAAGGAAAACCACGACATCGATGATAAGAAAAATGATAAAAGTTATGATGACGGGGACTCAAAGGAAACAAGATTGACTCTAATGGAAGAGGTATTACTTTTAGGACTAAAGGACAAAGAGGTAAGGGAATGCTCTTTTCGGCCGCAGTAAACAGATATTAAAGTGAATGTCGTGACCATTCCATCTCACAATGATGATTATTTCAGGGTTACACATCATTTTGGAATGATTGCATATCCAGCGGCCTGAGAGGATGTATTTTAATCGAACTTGGTCTGAGAGGCCGCGTAGAATTAGAAAGAGCTGGTATGCGTAGAAAGGGATTGTTATCTAGAAAAGTAATAGTTAAATCAGGTAAGAGAATAGTTTGCTAAAATTTTATTGCAATAATTATGTTTCGTGGTATAGTGGTTATGTTTATTGGTACATAGTTGAAAACTACATTTTCAACTATGTACCAACCAATTTTCTAAAGGTTTGCTATTCTTTACTGGTAAGAAGGGTACAAGTTCACAAAACTACTGCCATTTGATTCCATGGATAGAACTATACATAATATCCTCTCATCTCATTAGTAATGCTACAATCTGCCATAATTGCATATGAATTGTGTGTGTTAATTCAAATGATATGGCTTTACCGGTGTTACTGCATAGAGCAAGAATTTTATGAATAATGATGTATTCGTACAGTTTGGTAGTGTACTTTATTTAATAAAACAAAATAACATAAAAATATTTTGCTCAACAATATTATTATTATTATTACACAGCAAGTTGTTAAGGACAGTAAAATCAATATCTACTTTAAGATTTTTCAGCTATTATTTGTATAAAATTGTAAAAATGATTTCAGATACACCAACTGGTGATGTTTTGCTAGATGAGGCCTTGAAACACATGAAAGAAACCGAACCCCCAGAGTCAGTGCAAAGCTGGATAGAATACCTTAGTGGTCTGTATCTTTAGCGCAACATACTGTATCACCACATCTCATACTTACCTACTATTATTGCTCAACAGGGTTTTGATTATCGTAATACATCACACATGTGTTATGCTTATCAAAACCCTGTTGAGCAATAATAGTGAGTATGGGAAAACTGAAATAAAAACTACTGGTGTTAGCATTAGTTTTTTTTTTCAGTAAAAGTAGTTTACCTAAATTATTTTCATGAAATTTTGGTAGTGGTAAATAATTGCGTCTAATAACATGTGATCTAATTGTTTTAGGTGAAACATGGAATCCAATGAAACTTAAATATCAATTGAAAAATGTTCGTGAACGGCTGGCAAAAAATCTTGTTGAAAAAGGAGTATTGACAACAGAGAAGCAGAACTTTTTGCTGTTTGATATGACTACTCATCCACTGACTGACAATGTTGTAAAATGTCGCTTGGTCAAAAAGGTATTACAAACACATATCCTGCACTGTCCCAATTGAGAATTCTTATCAATTTTAAGATAGCAATTGTGTGCTTCCTACAATTAACAATGGTAACATAAAATGATAATAAATCCTTTTAAAGTAATTGATTTCAGCTGTAGATATAAGATAAATCAATTTTAATATCCTACCTACCTACTATCATACATGTAGTGAACTACATAATTTTGTAGGTACATACATAGGGTTGCCATTCGTCCTGATATATCGGGACTGTCACCGTCATTGGGACCTCTGTCCCGACGTCCCGACAAAGCACTATTACATCCCGTTTTTTCGCGCGGTCACGGCAAACCCTAAATATTGCAGTTACTTGCAAATAATGGCCAGTTTGAAAAATACATAATTTAGTTTCATTTTAATTTATTAATAAAGTATTGTGTAAGCAATTTAATTAAACATGATTAAGGCATCTTTGTCATGAAACCATATAAAATATTAAAAAAAAATATCTTTTAAACTGGCCATCATTTGCAACTAACTGCAATATTTTGGGTCTTGTCATCAAAAATCATAAAAATTTTGCTAAAAAAAAATTGTCACACTTCGTCTAAGACAAGTTCGGTTCAAATGGTTATAAATAGTATATAAGTACTAGCTCCGCTTTACGGCTTTGCATCAATCTACCAAACACCCTGTATATATTTTTCTTTTTGCGTCCCGACACGAGGTTTGGCAAATATGGCAACCCTATACATACATCATAATGTAAAACAATAACATTGTTAAATAACAAAAACATCCCCTTTACTATTTATGCATAAAATATAAACAGGTGATTCTTTCAAAACAACTTATATTTCAATATGAAAGGAAAGTCAGTGTTAGGGTTAAATTATACATTCAACACTGTGTATGTAAACATGTAAACATATTGCATTACGTACTTAACACACACAATATAATATTATAAAATAAATAGTGGTGTTTTAGTCTGTACAAATTATAATTACAGGTCCAAGAAGCGGCTCTGAGGCGCTCGATTACCGATGTCGCTCACGCGGACAAGCGTTCTCTTGCGCTCTTAATGCTTGCCCATTCAGCTGATGTACTAGAAAACGCGTTTGCTCCTCTCTCTGATGAAGATTATGAGTTAGCAACGAGACGAGTGCGCGCGCTTTTAGATCTAGATTTCGAGGCTGAAGCTATGCGACCAGATGCCTGCGAAATTATGTGGGCGGTGTTTGCAGCGTTCACTAAATAGCGGTAACGTGTGTCGTCATCACTGTTGGCAACTAGAAAATGGTAAATTTGTGTTGGATTAAAATAATACTTTTTAGCCCATTTTGTAAAATCTAAAATGAATATAAATAAACATGATCATGTTTAAATTATATCAAACATAGAAAAATAATAATGTCACCACAATATAAATATGATAACAATGGTTTGAAGTTTAACGCGCGTGCTACAGATATGAACTTGTACAAAAAAGATCATTTACACATAATGTTTACTACATAATTTTGTTTAAGCAGTATTAAATTATTTCATTCAACTCATTTTAAGCTTTAACAGATATAATAACTTTTAATTTTGTTCTGTTAGTTTTTTTGGAAAAATATCACTGCTGCTACAATACATTATTGTCATGTATTTATGATTTTATTTTCATATAAGTGTAGTTTCTAAATTTATTTTATCTTTTATCATAGCACAAAAAAATTCCTTAACTTATTTGATGTATGAATACTGTTTGTGTTTAAACTTGTACAGCTGGCTTATAAAACAACGTGTGGCAGGCACTTGAGCACTTGACATTGCTGTTAAACTACATAAATAAATAAAAATAATTTCTTCATAATTTAGTTGTAGTAACTGTAAATATTTTTTAATATGTATAATTAATGGTATTAAAAAAATCTTTACAGTGACAAATTTTTTTCGTGCAACAATTTCATTTACAATGGAAGGGGTAACTGTTAGGGAGGGAAGCGAAAATTGTATTACATTACATACGATTCTTATATTTTCATTATAAAGAGCTCATGCGGCGAGTTGTCCTACTATTTGTGATAATACACAATAATACACTTAACTGTTTTCATTTTTGAATTCCTATTATTTACACATTTGTGCATATATTGTCTATGACACTGTAAGGCAATTATGTTGTTATGTATTTATTGGTTATTGACACCAACTGTACTAGTTTACACATTCTTGCGTATTATTTTGTGATGAATAAGATGTTTGTTGAAATTTTTAATAAGTAGGTTTTTGTATATGTATGTTGATCTGCTTTTCAATAATAAATTGGATTACCATTTATTACCCATGTATGTAAATTATTTTATGTTCTTTATTATTAAGAGCTGACTTTTCAATGGTCAGGTAACTTTTATCTGAACAATAAATACCTAGTGAGAGTTTTTTATTAGAAAGTATGCCAAACCACTAAATTTATACATCAGGTAAAAGTTATCTTGACAATGATGAAAAATCAGCCCTTAATTCATTTGGTGTTTTTATAATATAATTGTTTTTAGTGTTTTGTTAAACATGTTTAATTATTCAAATTGTGTGTAAAGTGATAGTTGAACTGCACTATATTCACATTAAGAATCCGAATGCCTTTCACTTATAGCATGAGAGAAAAGAGTGCAATAAGCATATTTTTTTTATTAAAATCTATTTTATTGGGTAACTTTAAAAGGTATGTGGAGAGCAATATTGTATGTTTGTCCGAAATCAATTCTCTTTACATTGCTGGTGGTAATATTATTGTTTTTAGTATCATAGACGAATCATATTACTACTGGGTCATACTAACCTAATACTAATGCGCGTATAATTATTTAAATAGCGCACGAGATTTATATCCTAGTTTACTTTAAGATAATAAGCTGGTTTGTTTTATTATTATTTTAATTCAAGTTTAGTTATGAATAAATAAATATACAAGTGAATATTTTATTAATTTAGCTTGCCATAAATGAAGTAACATGTTATTTACAACACTCATTTGTGACAAGCGTCAGTAACATAGTAAAATTGCCTGTATTCATATTCCATTTTTGTAAAAACAAAGCGACACTGATTTGTAAAAAAATATAACAAAATCTATAAATTCTTACAATAAATTGTGTTGTCATTTCAAATGAAATTTATAAGTACCTAGAAATAAATTACTGATTACTTCATTATGTTTATGTTTAATTCCTAATGCATAAACAATGGTTAACATAAGATCCTTTACTTAATTTTAGTGCTTTTAAGTTACTGTTAGATTTGGGTATGTATATAAATACGGTATTTTTTTGGTTTGATCATTACCATAAAGCCACAAATACAACTGTAACAAGTTGATAATAAATTTAAAAGTGATGGAGACATGTATAAAATTAAGGTAAATAACTATGTATAATACACATACTATAGTATTTAGAAAATTACTCAAATATATTCCTTAGTAAATATTATTAGGTTTTTTACTCGAGATACCACGTTGGCCAACATTTTCACCAGCAAAACAATGTCGAAAATAGTCATTTAAATGGTATAGATAATTAGTAGCCCGACCTTTGAATTTGTTACACTTATAATTTTGTAGTTATTTCACAAAAACATTTCCTGTTACCGCAGCCATGTTCTTTTAATGGGAAAATTAATAATAATAATAATATGTGGGAACATTTCACACACTGCCATCTGACCCCAAACTAGGGAGACCCTGTACTGTCAGACAGCTGATATACATACACAAATACATTTTAAATACATACAATTAAAATATATATTAGCTATATTGTCCTTTCTTCGGCTGCGAAGTTATTCGAGATCTGGCTGGAGCAACGTTGTGGTTTTGCTGAATCTCTAAAACAGTTAAGCGGATTTCTATTAAATGTATTTTGTACATGACTTCTTAAGTATTAGTTGTGCAATAATAAAATAAGAAAAATGTACCGTTCAAAGGTTATTTATTTAAATATAAAACATTTCAGACCTATTGAAGTGTTTTTTAATTAAATAACCTCTACCACAGATCATATAATACTGTACTATGGGTGTCAGACAGCTGATATACATACACAAATATATATTTTTTTGTAAATACATACATATATAGATAAACAACACCCAGACACAAGGCAAACATAAGTGCTCATCACACAAATGTTTACCCTGGGCGGGATTCGAACCCGCAACACGCTGCGCAGCTGTAGATTGCTCAGCCACTGCGCCAACCGTGTCGTCAAGATATAGATAGATAGATAGACTAGCTGACCCGACAGACCCTATCTACCTACCCTACCTTCTCTAACTACCCTACCCTACTTACCCTACCTGACCTACATACCCTACCTACCCACCTACACTAATTTAGCCAATCCTCCAAAAATTTAAGAAACTAATACGTCATCTGTTTTTTGTTGAAAACATTAAAACGTCTACTATGTATTTTTTTTTTGTTTTTGTTGATTTTTTTTTTAGTTCCGCGCAACTTTCTTAGTTTTTAAATAAATAATAATAATAATTTATTTACCAAATAAATAACTGCTTACATTTCCTTCAAATACTTCATAACATCTAGATTTACACATCTTTAAAATTACATCTTTAACTCTACTTACTCTACTCCACACTAGGTCTAGCCTGTCTCGTGGAGTCCGTGAGTGGATTTACCAAAGGTTTGACCATCTTTGTTGCAAACAGTATTAATCAGGGTAAATTATGTTTTACTATTACATATTAGACATTAGTTAACTTACAATAACTTTTAAACTAACAAAAAAACAAAAGAATAAAAGCGAAACAAAGAAAAGGTGTATATTGCGTGATGTAAGTATATTAAGGATGGGTGTAGGTGTGTAGGTGTGTATCAGTGTATAGGTGAGGGTGAGTGTGAGAAAAAGTAGTATGTGCGCCTGGTAAGAATGTCCTATGAAATTATTCTTATGAAGGACTCTGATTCACCGTATGATTGCGATAGCAGATATTTTCGAACAATCTTTTTAACTTTGCTTGTTCTGCAGGTTTAAATATCACATATTTTGGCTACTTTATTATATATGTGGCTAAGCATAAAACGTTGCATGTGTTGTGCGAAGACAGTTCTAGTGTTAACAGACTTATACTGAAACACTCGACGTTTGAGGAGTTGCGAATATTCAGGTGATAGGAGGATGATTTTGTGTTGTTTCAGTAGGTAGTATTTTTAGAACGTACAATTGACGAACATTCAGTACAGTAGCTTCCTTATATAAGAGATCGGTCGGATATTGAAATGACTTTTCAAACATTACTTTCAATACCGAACGTTGGGCTCGTTCGATTTGTATCATGCTGGAGATTCCAACTCCACCCCACACTGTTATGCAGTAGCAAAGAATCGACTCACACAATGCCACATATACCAAGTGTAACATATTTTTGTCGTTGGTGTTACGCAAAAGTTTCATTATGTGAATCAACTTTCTGGCTCACTTGGCTACTAATTCAATGTGAGGTTTGAAAGAAAGTCGTTGGTCAATTAGAACCCCCAGATATTTTAACACATCCGCTTTTTTAATACTCTCACATGAGCAACAAAGAGGGTCGCATGTAGGTTGATGTATTTTAATACTAAGGGGACGTTTGGGCGCTGACGATTTGGTTTTGTGGAAGCACAGGTAGTTAGTTTTGCCTACATTTAGAGATAGTAGATTATAGTCAAGCCATCGCTTTAAACTAGTCATGGTATTTTGAGCTATTTCCTGCACCGATTTCCAGGATTTGCCATGGAAGGGGATAGCCGTGTCGTCAGCATAGCATATAATAGTAGTTTTTTGAGTTATTGCACTATGTATATTATTTATGTACCTATACGATAAATAAGGTCGGGCCGAGTACGCTTCCCTGCGGAACTCCAAAAATTAAATCTTTTTGACAGCTGTATTCACCCACTTTTACACACTGACGTCTATTCGTTAGGTAGGATTCAAACCAATTCAATGGCAGTCCCCTGATTCCTATGACTTCCAGTTTCTTTAGAAGGATGGGAATTTTCTTTCATATTCTTCTTCTCCCTATAATAACAAACACAACAAAAAAAGAATTAGCGAAATTGGTCCAGAAGTTCCCGCGTGATTAAATAACCTTAAAACGGTGAATTACTTGTTTTATTATTGTAATCATTATTCATCATTCATTCACATATCATTATTGCAAAATTTCAAAAATTACTCCAGCAGGATCTCTAACAACTTCGCAGCCGAAGACAGAACAAATACAAAATAAGTTGCAACATTTACCTCTTCTAGAATTATATAAGGTAATGGCGGGAACACCCAAATATTCCGAAATATTTTATTCCGAATTTCGATATTCCGATTTTCAAAAGTCCGAATTTCATAATACCTAAAAATTATAATCTCTATTATTTAAAATCACGAAAGTCATTTTACCGAATGTCGTAAATCCGATTTGTTTGTTTTCCGATTTTCATATGTTCGAAGAATCAAATGTTCGATGAGTTCTCGGTCCGAAAAACGAAATTCCGAATTTCAATATTTCGAATAAACTGTTAAAATTACAATTCTGATTCAATTCAGCTACGTATATATAATATATTCAAAATGGTGTCCCCTTGTTTCGCAGACAGAAATTTCATAGAATTTCGTTTCCCAGAAAATGTTTCATATAATATTTGGTTCTTGTATTTATATTTCGACTATTATTGTTTCAAAGACTATTTACTTGAATGAAACATATTTCACAGAAACACAAATTCAAAGAATTTTTAATCACATTTTTTTGTTTAAAAAACTTATCAAACAGTAGAATTACTTTTTAACGAATATTGTTTATTCGGTGTATTTTTCTATGGAATTTATTTCAACAAAAATATATAGGTATAAAAAGAAAGACAATAACAAAAATAATCCTAAAAAGTCAATATGTTGTGCTACAAAAGTTAATGACAGAAACGAATTGCTGTGAAACCGACTCCACGTAGTCTTGTCTGCCCTACCCCAAGAGTGTAATTTAAATTCGCGTAGGCGCGGAGGGGCGAGGCGGCCAGCGAGCTGAGGAGCAGGTGGTTTTAACGCCCGCCGCCGCGGCTGAGGCTGGCCGGCGAGGCCGGCCAGTAAGCCGAAGCTGCGGTGGTGAGCGTGAATACCATCTGCGACGATAAGCTCGCGTGGTACCGCCGGAGCCCCGCAACGCCGTAGCCATGACAGAAACCATGCCTGCTGCATGTTGCATGCTCGCTTGCATGATGCATGCTTGCTTGCTTGCATGCTGCATGCTTGCTTGCTTGCATGCTGCATGCTTGCTTGCACGCTGCATGCTTGCTTGCATGCTGCATGCTTGCTTGCACGGTAAACGATTGCACGATAACGATAAAGATAATCGGAATTTTAATGATCGGAATTCGTATTTTTGATGTTCGGAATTTTCATTATGTCGGACTTTTTGTTATTCGATCTTTTGAAACTCGGTATTTTGAGAATAGTAATTATAAATGTTCGGAATTTTGAAATTTTAGTATTATAAAAATAGGATGAATGATAAATCGGAGTTGCCATATTAGGAATTTTGAGCTATTCGAAATTATGAAAATCGGTATTTTGAAATTCGTATTTCTGACTTTCGGAATAAAGTTTTTCGTATTTATGTAGTGTACCCGGTAATGGCACCAGTCATGGACAGTGTCCCAGTGATGGACACTTTACTTTGACTTTTTTTTTTTAATGAAAGTAAAGTGTATACGGACTATACTTTAGAGGTGCAGCAAGCCTTCACCACTAATTTAATTGAGATTTGACGGATCTCAGCCATATTGCTTTCAAGTAAAACTGCAATGAATTCGGTAGTGGTGAAATTTGTAAAAAAATCGTGATTTACTATAAGAATCCAGATGTGAGTACAGTTTTATTGCAATTATGGGAAACATGCTTGTTTAAGATGTTGTTTCTTTTTATTTCCTTTTTTAATGATAAACCTTATTACAAATACTTTATTTATTGCTTATGTTGAAATTATTTAGTACATGCAATGTTTAAGATTGGTACCTTACATGCTTATTTATCCAATCATGGACATTTTCCTAATTAACGGCCTTTGGGTTAATACCTTTATATCGTATTTGGTAGATGTTAACGATGTAAAATTATTGATGTGATGTGTATCTATGTCTTCTACTTCACCTCTGGGTAGCTCCGACCACTGTCTGGTGAAATCTGTATCCGTCTACTCTCCGTCCATTCCTAGCCCAAGTAGCTGTACCTGGATGGCTGGATGTGGCGGTACAAGTCAGCAGACTGGGATGAGATGCGCTGTTTTTTCGCGTCTTACCCTTGGCGGCCGGTCTGTTTTTCTTCTGGTGATCCCTCTACCTGTGCGGATGCCGTGATGGAAGTGCTGCGTCAAGCTATGGATTTTTTTTTTACCCCATATAACGACGTACCTCTGTCTGGCAAAGCTCGCCCTTGGTTAAGTTCTCAATGCAGACGCGCAGAAGCACAGAAGTATGAGGCTTACCTAGCCTGGGTTGACGCTCGTCACCGTAAAGCAAGGGATTTACGCCAGAAGAAGACAGCCTTTAATAGAGCTGCCAAGTCCTGCAAGAAGGTTCTACAGAGGGCTCGACAAGACCACATTAGTCGAATAGGAAACAAACTAGCCTCGTACCCTGCGGGTAGTAAAGCTTTTAGGTCCCTAGCTAAATCGGTCGAGTCAAACTTCTGTCGCCCCTCACTGCCTCCACTGCTGAAACCTGATGGTTCTCTGGCTCACACTGCAGAATAGAAAGCAAACCTGTTTGCTTCTCTTTTTGCAGAATCTTCGCATCTTGATGCAGGTGACGCGACTCCCCCGACTTTACCTGGCAACACGACTACAATGTCTGATACTCGCATTCGCCAAAAGGAGGTTCGTCAAGCGTTACGCAATCTTGATGTGAACAAGGCCAATGGACCAGATGGTGTCCCAGCTATAGTTCTGAGGACCTATGCACCTGAATTGTCTCCTATACTGACACGCCTCTTTCGGCTCTTTCTCGAGACTGGATTAGTGCCGAAGTCATGGAAGCTTGCCAACGTGCAGCCCGTGCCCAAAAAAGGTAGTCATGCCGATCCTACCAACAACAGGCTCATCTCGGTCACGTCCATTATCTGCAAGACAATGGAACGTGTCCTTAATTACAGGATCCTGCCGTACCTTGAAGCTAATGACCTCCTCAGTGATCGTCAGTATGACTTTCGCCGAAATCGGTCCACTGGAGATCTTCTCGCTTACGCCTCTCACATCTGGACTGAGGCCATCGAGAAATATTGGGAAGCACTTGCCGTCTCCCTGGACATTTCGAAGGCCTTTAATAGGGTATGGTATGACGGCCTTATTAGCAAGCTTCCAGCATATGGCTTGCCCGCTGGTTTCTGTGCATGGATATTGGATTTCCTGAGTGATCGGTCAATTCGAGTAGTCATCGATGGCTGCTCGTCAAATCAAATGGCAATAAATGCTGGGGTTCCTCAGGGCTCAGTACTCTCTGCAACCCATTTTGTATGCCCCTGCTGCATATCAACGATCTGCTGAAACCCGGTACCTTAGGGTACGCAGATGACAGCACGGTTGTAGAGAGTTACACATCCAGCGCACGTGCCAGTGCGGCTGAAATCCAGTCTTCCAGAGAGTCCATGGTCGAGCGCTTGAACTTGTCCCTCAAGGCAGTCTCCGATTGGGGCGATGCCAATCTTGTCAGGTTCAATGCAGCTAAGACCCAGGCTTGTCTTTTCTCTGCGCAGAAGAGCCCTTTCCATCTGGCCCCTACGATCCGACATGCATCCGTTCCGTTCACTGATCATCTTGAGCTTCTTGGCATTACTTTGACGTCGAATCTTACCTTTGGGTCATTCATTGAATCCAAGGCCCAACCAGCTGCCAAAAAACGGGGACTCCTCGCAAAGGTGCAAAAGTACTTCACGTCGGAACAGCTGCTCAACTTATACCAAGCACAAGTTCGATCGTGCATGGAGTACTGTTCGCACCTTTGGGATGGATCAGCAAAATACCAACTGGAGGCGTTGGAAGTTATTGATAGCCGTGCCAAGAGGCTCATTAACAATGACTCCCTGGTTAGGGCTAAGCTCCAGAGTGTTAAACATCGCCGCACCGTTGCCAGCCTATCGGTCTTTTATCGGGTACGTTTCGGAGAGTGTGCTTTGGAATTGCACAATTTAATTCCCCCATCCCGGACGTCGGACGAGCAGAGATACGGCGAAGCGTCACCGCTATATGGTTGAAGTTTCACGGTCTCGAACCAAGCGCTTTGATTCCACATTTATTGTGCGAACTGCCAGACTGTGGAATTCACTGCCCGCCTCTCAGTTCCCTGATAAGTATAATCTGGGTATCTTCAAGGCACGAGTGAACCGGTTCATCCTAGGCAAGCGTGTTCCAACTTAGGCTGCATCATCACTTAAGATCAGGTGAATTGCGGTCAAACCCAAGCCTATTAATTAAAAAAAAAAAAAAAATGTTGTATATGTCGCAGCAAGCGATAATTTAGCGATAAAGAGGATTCAAATTGATTATTGTAGTACCTACAGAAGAAATGGTAAACGCCGTGACGTCAGCTGTCGGTTAAAATGGCGCCATGTGGACAGAGTCGTGTTGGAGAGTGGGGACCGTGCCAAGCTCACTTTTGCTCGAGACACCAAGCAGGACACTCATCTAGTACGAAACTGTCGGTTTACCTATTTGAATTGTATTGTACGATCACATTTAATAAAGTAAGGTTGTTAGTACTGCATTGAATATTGTTAATCTACAATGAACCCGATACCACCGAACCCAAACGATGTCGGCGCTCCCGCTCAGCCATCGCTGGCGCCGACATCAGAAGCGGGATCTGAAACCCACTCGCGCACAATGTTCGAGATGCAGCTAAGGAATATGATGCAGGTGATCGAAACATAAAAACTCAATCAACTGCGGGTAAACCGGCGCATAAGGCGGTGAACTATCGCAAAAATCACATAGCATCTAACGGAACGTCGCAGGAACAATCTAAAGGTCAGAGTGTTGATTTATTAACAAGTGAAAACAGCCGTTGGAAAGTTTTATTCGAAATGCAGCAACGCTAAATAATGAAATCAATTCACGGGATTAAAGCACCTAGTTCAGAATACAATAAGCTATCTTTACCTGAATTTAATCCCGATTTTCGAGATAGTGATACTAGAGTTTAATGCAATACCCTCAATTTGTGCATTCAAAAAAAAAAAAAACTAGCAGTTGGTTAATTATTACAATGAGTAAAGCCCTTAAGGAATGCTGCTTCTTGGTTAGCTTAGAATACTTTTCCTGGAATAACCTGGCATGCACCTGCAGATGTCAAGAAACCAAAGTCAAGGCGTTGTTACAACTGTGGCAATCTGGGTCATATGACAAATGAATGTTCGAATAAAAGCTACCGTAATTCTTCTGCTAACTCTCAATCTCAGTTTTCAGGAAACAGTGGATCGCAACGGGTCAAAGACAGCATTTTTAAGAAAGCATGATGCCGACGATGACCTGTAATGACCTTCTCTGGCAAGCCGGGGCACAATACTACAGGCTGTCCAACAAAGAAGGAGGCTGACTCCGTTAAAAGTCAAGTTGAAAAACGAGCGGATAGCTGTACCATTAAGCCAGCGACTGATCTATTATCTACCGAATCTGGTGAGTCGTATTATTTTTATTTTGTTTCTGGTGCCGAATGCTCTCTTGTTAAGCAATCTGTTAGCCGTAATTTCGTAGGTAAACATACCTACATTTGCTTGTTCAGGGTATAGGTTTTGCTAAAGTAGACTGTACCTACTGAACAAATTCTTTGGGACGTATTAATTGGTGGTAATCTTTTACGATTTTTATTTCATGTGTTACCCGGTTATTGTTTGAAATATAATGTGATGATTAGCGAACTTATTTTAAAACTTAGTTTAACGATTAACGTGTCTATTTCGTGTACGTAAGGGCAAGCCCTATTTAGGTTTTTGATATGATGCGTAACTAGGCCATTAAACCTTTTGGCATTAATAAGATAAGAAAACAAGCGGCAACGAATATGAAAGTGAGTGTTTTAAATTTGATTTTGATTCTGGCTTTGAATGTTCTTTAATGAAGGAGAGTATTTCTTGCAAATTTAGAAGTCGAAGTAGAAGTTGAAGCAGAAGTTGAAATAGAAGTAGAAGTCGAAGTCGAAGTAGAAGTAGACGTTGAAGAAAAAGTCGAAGTCGAAGTCAAAGTCAAAGTCGAAGTTGAAGCCAAAGTCGAAGTTGAAGTAAAGTCAAAGTCAAAGCATTTATTTCAATTGGACCATTTGCAGGCACTTTTGAATTGTCAAAGAGTCAGTCAGTCAGTCAGAAGGTTGAAGTTTAGTTGCTTGTTCGTTTTGGAACGTCGTCGTCGTCGTCGTTTTGGTTTTGGAAATTTAAATTACGTAAAGTTTGAGGTCATAGTTTTACTTGGCGGTGATCGCTATAATTTAAAAGCACTGAACTGTAACAGAACATAAAAGTATGCTTATGACCGCATAAGAAGGATGCCACAAGGTGATAACCCTAGCGAATTAGACGTGATTAGTGAAGGGTTAGATGTTGAAGATGCGGGTGAAGGCCCATCAACTCGTTCTAAATGTTAATGCACAATGTATGTCTTTTGTCTATACTTTTGACTTACCGAAGAGAAGGACCAGTAATGACCATTCTGTTCTGGGCCTATCAGTGTGAAGGACTGATACTAGCCATCTGATACTGGGCTTGCCAGACAGAAGAACTGGTACTGTCCCATGTAATGTAGGGCATAGCAGCGAGAAGCGCTGTTACTGACCCACTGTTTCACAACAGATGACTTACCGGAGAGAAGGCTCGGTAATGTCCATTCTGTTTTGAGCTTATCAGTGTGAAGGACTGATACTAGCCGTTTGATACTGGGCTTGCCAGAGAGGAGAACTGGTATTGTCCCATGTATGTAAGGCATGACAGCGAGAAGGGCTATTACTGATCCACTGTTTCATTACCAGCGAGAATGACGTTGACTATTGTTAATACTGGGTGCATTAATATTGTGATTCAGTTCCTTTAATTTTTTTACCTTTATGAAACCTGTAGTATTCCTTCTGATGCGAGTTTATTTATTGAGATAGACAATTGTCTATCTACACACAATTGACAATATTAGGCTCGGCCTACCTGACTAATTAGTCAGGTAGGCCGAGCCTAATATTGTCAACAAATGGATTTTGTTTGGTTAATTATTGTTCTTCTTGATAAAACTTGACGTCTTGGCGGGGGCACTGTGCCGTGCCCCCAGAAAAGAAAAGGGGAGTCACGGGGCCAATTATGCTATTGGCTGTAACAACTATCGGCACAATTATCGCTGAGTCCACATCCTACATCCTACACAACCTCGCGGGCCAAGTCAAGATTTGCTTATCTCTCTCGGCCTTCACGAGGTTCACGTCATGCGGAACTGCTATGTCAATGGCCCGGAAAAAGCGTCCCTGAAGCTCCTTACTCTTCCAAACCCCCTTTGCGATCAGAAAGTTAGTCTCAAGCACTACAGTCTTGCACTAGTTCCCTTTAGCCAAGGAGCGCGGGGTAAGGCCCTTGTCCACTGCAACTACATCTCGGTGCATTCCCACGTCGGCTTCTAGGAAATATTCCCTGAGATTGCATATCTCTGGGTTGTGGACGGTCTTAGCATTTAAGAAGCCACGACCTCAACACATCCGCGGGATACAGTCTCATCACTGATGACCGTGGGTGGTGCGTCCGATATGCTGTCAACAATTTGTTAAATCGCAATCTACCAGTAGTACAAACCTAATGATTTTTACGGAATTTTTATTTGAAATTAAGGATAAAGGCACGCAGGTCGATGCTGTGTATACTGATTTTAGGAAGGCTTTCGACAAGGTGGACCACAAACTGTTGTTAGACAAAATTGCTTTCAACGGTATTAGAGGGAATCTGCTCAGATGGTTTGTGTCGTACATATTCAATAGAACACAGAAAGTTGTCATCAATGGATACGAATCTGATTATACAGTTGTGGATTCCGGTGTGCCCCAAGGTTCAGTCTTGGGTCCATTATTATTTATATTATTCATAAATGACATAAAACCCTGTATAGTTAACTCTACATTCCTCACGTACGCCGATGACATCAAAGTTTTTAAATGCTGCACGAGTATGCAGGATTGCTTGCTATTACAAGATGATCTACGCAGACTTTCACAATACTGTTTTGACAATAAACTTCATCTCAGTTTACCAAAATGTCATTATATATCCTTTACTAAAAATAAGGCAAGTATTAATTGGGATATTATAAATTGCATATCAAATAAATAATCGCCTATCAATATACTCATCATTTTTATTGTTTTTAACATCAAATAACTTACTTCACTCCAAATAAACTAAATGTTTAACAAAACTCAAACTGCAGATAATTCGAAATTATACATCAATATGACATTACTTTTTTCCTCATAATGCAATACAGTTAAATTTATTATTGTACAAATATACTACACTAGCTTAAGCCCGCGACTTCGTTCGCGTGGAAGTCGTAAAAAATGAAGAACTACTTGAGTACTCAATAGCAATTATAAATTTCACTGACAGACAGTGTACAGCTTGGTCTAGAAGCACGAAACTTTTGCTGAAAAGATGTTTCAAAATTTCCGAGCTAAAGGAGACTAAAGTTTGTATAGAGATTTGTCTTTTATGCCAATAGGAAATTCTGTCGTGCACACGGACTGAAAAAAGATGAGTCTTTCGCGATACATGCTGAAAAAAAAAGTGATCATATAATTGTTTCTTTTTTACATTTTAAGGTAAAAACAGAGTCCGTACGTACATTGCACGATTTAAAAACGATTTTTTTCTTTGTCGTTCTTTCAAATATATTATATTGTACGCAAATATACTTTTATTTTATTACACATACGTACACAACAAATGTTGAAACTCCAAACCCAAATATGTTTGAAAAGAAGAAAAAACATTAAGGAAGCTTAGCTATATATTTATAAAACCTCTCTGTAAACTTCGTCCGCGTGGTTGTGAAGATATGAAGTTTTATGATATTGAACGGAAACTATTTTTATATTTCAGTCAACAGAAAATGCCTATGTTAAGGCACCAATTTAAAAAAAAAAAGATGTTATTTACGTAAACCCTACAACCTACCTATACACCACATTTATGATTTAATTTTCAGGCTGCAGTTTATTTCAATTCATTATAATATTTAAAGAGATGGGCATTTGTGATTATGATACAGTGGTCTTCTTCGTTTCGAATCGATGTTTGTGTTCTTTTTTTTGTGTTAGACTCATATCCGTGGTTAGACTGCTTGGACCCAGTAGGAGCTGCATTAATCGCAGCATTAGTGGCGTTTTTAATATCCTCTAAGGTACAGGTGACAGGTCACTTTGGGCACTGTAATAATAATAATAGCCTATATAGGGTGACTGGTAATTAGTGTACGATACTTAAACACGTGATTGTGTTCATGATAACAAACAACTTTCCCGAAGAAAAAATGTTTTTTGTACTGGTTCACTTTTATCACAATAACACAACAGCCGTATGAAATTCACGCGCGCGCGCGCCTGTGACCTAAAGTGATATATATAGGCCTTTTTGGGAGCACACTCTATTGACTGCTTTCCATTTAGGCCACTGCAAATCACTTCCGAGTGCCAAGTGTTCCTGGGTTGAAAGAAGTTCAGTGGCGGTGGGTGATATTCCCACAACTTACGTCTGACCGTACGTGGTCGGTCCTGGATGGCCTGAGTGCTGCGGAGAAAACTTTTCCGACTCTTAAGTCTACTCGAAACTGTTTAAATGTGAGCATTCTAAAATTAAATTTATAGTTTTACAGAAAACGATGGTCAATGTGGGATAAACAAAGATGTATAAAATATTGTTTGGAATTTGGTAATTAATATGGTGATATGTGAATACCAGGTTCTACGTATTATAAGATACTTTTATCCACAAAAAGCGTCACAGTAGTACCCAGGGGAAAAACAAAGAAATATTTGAGCTATAGCTTTACGAATGTCATAACAAAAAATATTAAGACCTTGATTCTTCTGAATTTCATTAAGTTGTATTTTCTATTTGTTGTATTATAAGTAATCAATAAATGTTTGTTGAACACATAGAGTTAGGTTATATTCCCTTAAACTGGCCCTGTCATAAAATCGGTTTCTATGTGACATAACTTAACTATATACTATCTCTTTACCAATTTACAGATGCAAAAAGCCAAGGATTTATATATATAAACTTGCGAGAGCAAGTTCAGGCTGTCACAAAATTATTTCTTAGCAAATGTCTCCTACTCATAAACTCTAGACTTGCTAAATTTCAGGTCGATAGTTCAAAAATGAATCAAAACTTTCATACGAAGTTACGAGAACCATTAGACTTCCTTAATCCAGCCCTGTCGTAGAATCCGTTCTAAGCGGACGTCTACTACTAATTACCTACCTCTCTGCCGATAATCAAGTTTGTAGTGCAAAAAATGAAGGACTTTCATACAAACTTGCGAGACCCATTAGACCTCCTTAATCCGGCCCTGTAGTAAATCCGTTCTTAGCGGACGTCTACTAACTATGTACTACCTCTCTGCCAAATTTCATCTTAATATGTCAAGCGGTTTTCGATATATCGTGATGAGTGAGTGAATGACCTTTCGCTTATATATATATACTTTTATTTTATTACACATACGTACACAACAAATGTTGAAACTCCAAACCCAAATATGTTTGAAAAGAAGAAAACACATTAAGAAACTTTAGCTATATATTTATAAAACCTCTCTGTAAACTATATTTGTAGTTTTGCCGTTAGTCAAAATGTACAAAGAGTCAGGACTGGTGACGCGAGACTCCACGAGAGCAAGCGACGTATAGTTGGCCGTAGGCAAAGCAGCTGGTCCTGAGATCGACAACCGCAGCCTTCAGTGTGACAAACACCGACCGACCTGAGACTTGTTTATAGTCATGCCAAAGCACACGCTCACAGGGAATTGCGCACGCTTGAATTGGAAGGGGTAATTGTGGGGAATCAGTGGTATACGTGATATAAACACTCTCACCAACGCCACAGCCTGTTACAATTTCAGCTTCAATGATAATTATTTCTCTGCAGACAGACGACTTCGAGCCGATTTCTGTTACACAAAATAATAGGTACACCGACCTTCAGCTGGATGATGTGCGCTAGAAGTCCACTTGCCGTAAGCGAATTCTATTCCAAATTCTACGGCGTCGTGTGGCGTCATCTTGCTCGACTACAGTGTTCATTGAGATATATACTACTTCTCTCCCTTCAATTTGAGAGAAACAAAATGCTTTTATTGATCGCTGCAGCTTGATCAATTTTGGGTGTTATAATAGCCTGTTCACACACCCAAAATCTGTTGATGCGGTATTTGACTGATGTCGCTGTACAAAACATGAATCAGTTGTTCTATTGTAGATACTACAATACCAAGAGTCTCTGTTAGATCCACCTGCCCTCTCTCCTCTGGTAGAAAGCTTTCACCAACTTTTAAATGAACATCGGAGAATTCTTGAACACGTGAATTGCCTCCAAGCTGAGCACGCATATTGATGGTCAAGCGGAATTTATCAACTCGTGACCGTTGATCGTTTCAACGATGCATTTACCTCGTCAGCCCTAGTTCCTCGCGTCACTACAGGCAGCGTCTGCCGGAAATCGCCACTAAACAGAACTGTGACCCTATTACCCATCATGTCTTGGTTTGAACACGCTGACGTGGTTATTTACGATAGTACTCATTGCACCTGGATCGTAATTGTTTTCGACAGTGTATTCCACGATTTTAATGTGCCAATGATTGCGGGGCCGGTAACCCAAACTTGACCACAGGAATGACGCCGATGTAAACGACGACGTTTTGAAGAGAAGTAAGAATTGTTAAGAATACGTTTCTCATTGTGTTCAATGCCACCTTTAGTAGTTGATCTCAAAACTCGGAAGAAGTCTTCGGACAGATGATGCCGATATTTCTCCTACAAAAGTACTGGGTTTGCAATTCCACAAAACAAACAAATGTCTCTGACGATTGGGAATTTTTGAAAAATTTTGAAAGTGTTTCTCTTCGCCACACTATTTTTATAATCGTTTAATTTAATGTATTCAAAATTATATGTAATTCTTCTGCAGTATCATGTAATAATCACAGAGTAATATAATATGTGCGTTAACATTCTAAGATAATAATATGGTAATAATATTTATTTTGAGTTGAGTTTTCAAACATGACATGTGTCAAAATAATATGTATTTAAATCAAAAGCACTAAGGAGTATTGATATCAACTTCGATGCAAATCACCCTCAAAATAATTTTCTACCCATTTTTAACTCCGTTACGTGGTGAATTTCAATAAAATACGAAACTCATCTTCCATCAATTCTGTTAAAGAATGTTTCTGCGAAATTTGAAGTAGATAGGACCAAGGAATCACGTTGTCCCATACAAACTTTGCCCCCGTTTTTCACACCCTTAGGGGTAGAATTTCGGAAAATCCTTTCTTAGTGGATGCCTACGTCATACAAAGAACACACCCTTCAAGTTTCAGGTCTCTACGATCAGCGGTTTAGGCTGTGCGTTGATACATCAGTCAGTCACCTTTGCCTTTTATATATATAGATACATAGCATATATACTGACGGCACAGCAAATTTTCCATATTTCATAGCAAAATAACTATCCCAGTCGCATATTAACAACAACAGTAAGTACAACAAAACCTGTTCATCATATTTGTCTTAATTTTCAAGAAGCCATGCTCGGCAAATTTAATGATTATTATAACAAAAAAATCCTGTCACATTGCATTATTTCTAAAAGCAGAACAAATTAACTGAAAAATTGAAAACGAATCGCTGCAAAACCGACTTCACGTAGTCTTGTCTGCCCTACCCCTAGAGTGTAATTTAAGAACGCGTTGGCGCGGAGTGGTGGGGCGGCCCGCGAGCTAAGCCCAGCCAGCCGAAGCTGCGGTGGTGAGCGTTAAAACCATCTGCGACGATAAGCTCGCGTGGGGACGCCCAGACCCCGCAGCGCCGGAGCCGTGACAGAAACAATGCTTGTGCATGTTTCTGTCACGTTGGTTTCGTCGTCTTCGTCGCCCTCTCTATACGTCCGTTTCCTTATTTCTTAAAATTGTATGTTATCCCGTGGACAATGGTATGGGTTATGCGTTTTTTTTTTAACTATTATGCTTAACTTAATGTTAATATTGTAACGTGTAACTGTTTTTTGTCCCTAATAAATAAAATAAAATAAATAAACAATGTACGGACTCTTCTATCCAGGACATCGAGTTTGAGTCCATTCGATAATGCCGAAAGAGTACATCAGAACCGGCATGACCCACCGTGGAAGGTTAACCTTATTTCCGCCTGATAAAAGACTATCATTATTATCTATTAACTACTACTATTATTATTTATTAACTGTTCATATTCTGAGTGTTCATTGATGGGTGTGTCCATAGGTGGGTGTCCATTATTGGAAGCAGTATGTCCATCACTGGTCGCTAGGTTTAGCCTGATGTTTTTCTTAATGTTCAACTTATAGTCGGTATAATTGTTAAAATTAATAAATTAAGTTTAAAATTATACCGTCTCTTATTACTTTTCATTCCTTTTAGATTCAAAGATATAACAAGCAATAAGAAAACCGTCAAAACAAAAAAAAATCTTAAACTGTCCTTGACTGGTGCTTTTACCTTATCTAATATTTATTTCAATCTCCCATAAAAATTGCTGCGGTAACGTTTTCTTTTATTATTTTTTTATGCGGCTATTGTATCACTGCGACGAGAGCTGATCTATTGTGATCACCGCTTGTTTTGGTTAAAGATCGCCTCCAAACCCTGCAGCTGTGATGAACTGCAGGATCTGCTTTGGGGCAATCTCCATTATTTCATCCGGGCTTAACAGGTGTTTGCCCAGATGATGGTTGCGCTTGTGACTTAGTGCTCCGCATTCCCTCAGGAGATGAAGTGGTGTTTCACCAGCCCCCTTGCAGCGTCTGCATGTTCGCGTATCACTTAGCCCTAGATAGAACATGTGCTTGTTGAAGCAGCAATGTCCTGTAGTGGCTCTAGCTACAAGTTGTTCCTACTGAGTGCTAGGACTTGGTTACTAAGCCTTCTGTCATAATCATTGATAAGTGCTTTCGAGTAAAACATACCCGGCGTATATGGATTTACAAAGCAGCGCTGCTGTCGGGCGACTAATTTGAAGGCGCCCTTACGCCCAAATATTAAACCTCCGTGGAAAGTGCAATATTTTTCCCATTCAGCTTTGGCATTACTTTTATGTTTCGAAAGCCAACCTACATTGATTGTCAAATCAGAGGTCAGAATGATGACAATGAGCCCGCGGTTTTAATAAGGCTGAAGAATAGCATGCTTTTTAAGTTAGAATTCCGCTTCCCCGGTTACATGAAGAGTCGACGATCGCCGCTTGGCGATGCCCCGATAAACAAGATGGCCACTCGGACCCCATAACCCTAAAATTTGAGCACCCCAAACGGCTCAAATCCTTCAAGAAGCATATTATATTTACCCCGTTTAAGGTTTCCGACACCTGCAGTCAGCAGCCGCCCCAGCATAACACGTCGTGCTAGGAAAATTAGATGGCGCAAGGGCGACACATGTTGCGTTCTAAACCAGAGACCTACCCAACTTCCAAGGCATTATGGTCATCCTATCTGATCTCTTCCCATCCCAAGTAACAGAACCGCGTCTATAAACGGACTATTAGATATCTAATAGAATTTAATTTTATTGTCTACCATAAGAGTAGGTAAAATATCTCCCAAGTAATATTCAAGAACGCTTATAGACACAGTTTAGTAAAAGTGGCCACAACCTTATCCCTTCTCATAAGAATGAGTTAAGAAAACATGAATAGATAGAGATAAGACTGTATTTAAATTTTCAAATTGTCTGTAGAGATTTTTCTAGTGTCTCACTAAACTGTTTATAGACCACCAATTTTACCAGTAGATAGTTTATAAATAAAGTTGAGACTTTAAAGAAGTCTTTACTCGTCAAGTTTTTAAACCAAAATTAACTCAAGACTAACAACTTCAAGTTACATTCGATTTGTAATAGACAACGACACATACCTAATGGCGCAGAACTTACAAGAGTTATTTAAACTTATTAATGTATTACATTACTTGTGTTTTAGCTATTGTTAATAATGGGTAAACAAGCAAAACTATATGTGGTTGAAATTATATCGTCGAATATTATGTAAAACTCTCTTAAAATAAGTACCTAACGAAAATCATTTGAAGCAAAATTGGATGCTGATAAGCAATAGTATGTCAACCCACAAAAAGTAACATTTGGATATTTTGATGTATGTATGTATGTAGAATACATCAAAATATCCAAATGTTACTTTTTGTAGAAAAAATTCAAAAAAATAGAAGGAGGCATGTATAGATATACGATATATACGTAATTCAGTTGTATCTTCTGTCGTAGAACAATTTCCCGCGTTTTGGAGGAAGTAACTAGAAAGTTTCGATTCTGAATCTGAATTATTTTGCAACTCTTCTTCGTTTTTCTTCCTTTTTAAATACTTGCCGATTTTTCGACGAAAGAAAAACCACACCTTTTAATTTTTTTCACTGTCTCCACTGCATAAAATCATCCAATTCAATTATTTAATACAAATGCACTTATTTAAACCATTTTTAGGAAAAAAATAACACTAAAAACACGTTTTCACAATCATTTTTTTAGACAAACTGAAAAATATCTATTAAAGTATTTTATCTAGACTTGTCTCTTTGTAAACAAAAATAGGAGTACCAATATCTAAAATAGAATGTTTACTTCAAGTTAGACCTTTAGGCTATTTGTAGAGCATTTTATCTTATAACATTCAATATACCTATAAACGTACTTAATAAAAAATAAGTGTGCTATAGAACAAACGCTCTAAAAATAATCGAGCTTGAGAAAAAAACTCTATAAGAATACATTTTCTTTATTGGAACCATCTTTAGAAGGCCCCCACCCACGAATATACTGTCAATAGACAGATTTGTTTTAAAGCTCCAAGACTGTGTTACTTGGGCATAGTCGCGTGCCAAGCCATTGGCTTCTAAAATAGCAGGCAAAAGAGCACGACGGAGGGTCTCACTAATGCTGGCGTGCCGTGCCATTCGGCCTGCGCTCCTACTGCAAGACAGGCCATGAGGCAGTCTACAGCTTCATCACACTGCGACAGTGATGCGGAGCCCCGCATGGAGCGCCTAGACGCAGGCATGTATAGCGAGATGGAAGGTAGTATCACCCAGCATAGTATCGATGTCGAGTGGCGGAAGTGCCTGAAGCCAGAGGCCCGAATCCAACTTACCTACAGCCAGTAGGCGGGCACGCTCAGCAAAGTTGGTGTACGTATTGATTAGATTATTCTATAGGTACCAACCAGCAGAGCGGCTCATCCTACTGTCTCTGTGAAGATGGTTTCACGGGCCGAACTGTATCCGGCCAAGCCTTTCCTGTCGATGATTTTAATTATTATAATTCTATAAATTAATATTTGTTACTTGCGCGAATATTTTTTTAGTACAATACAACCTGATACTGAGCTGCAAATTGCAAAAAACGTAAGGAAATTTGAGTTTCGCGGGCTGACCTAGCGCATCCCCCTTAAAGGTCACGCCGCCGCCGCGCCGCCGACCCCAGAAAGTCCGCGCGCCGCCGTCGGACCTATACCATCGGCGCTCATATCTAGTCCGTATTGCGTAATATGAGTTATAAATAAATTTTCAGATAGGACCAAGCCTATCTCAAATATGGCGGATTACATTTTTAATTCAACCTCTTAATTACGGGTATCAAATGAAATGGCTTGAAGAGTAGAAAACGTTAAAGTTATAACATAACACCAAATTCAAAATGGCCGGCGCACCAAGATGGCGGTTTACATTTTTTGTTCAACCTCCTCAATATGGGTATCAAATGAAAGAGCTTGAAGGGTTTTTTGTTCAACCTCCTCAATATGGGTATCAAATGAAAGAGCTTGAAGGGTCGAACACAATAAAGTTAATAACATTACACTAAATACCACATGGCTGCAGCTCCAAGATGGTGGATAACATAATTTTTATCAATCTCCTCGATATGGGTATCAAATGAAAGGGCTTAAAGAGTAGAACATGATAAGGTAATAATATCACACCAAATTCAATAAGGTAACAATAAAATAAATCTTTAAGACTAAAAAGTAAAAAATAAAATAATTATTAAAAAAATCTTTTAAAAACAAGCTTTTACTTAAAAATAAAAACGTAACCAAAAAAAAAAGAAAAAAACGTGAACTAAAAATAAAAAAATTAAATTTAAGTGACTCATACAAATATTGATTGTATATAATTGATGTATATAAATATTAATCTTTCAAAATGTTAAAGATATATAAATTTTAAAAGCTTGAGGCACTGATAGACGCTTTCCGTTATACAGGTGTACTGCACAATATCAGTGCCTCAAGCGTTTAAAATTTACATATTTTTTACATTTTGAATAGAATAAAATTTATGTATAGGTACATCAATTTATACAATCAATATTTGTATGAGTCACTTAAATTTATTTTTTTATTTTTAGTTCGCGTTTATTTCTATTTTTTGGTTACGTTTTTATTTTTAAATAAAAGCTTGTTTTTAAAAAGTTTTTTTTTTATAATTATTTTATTCCAAAGAAAGCTTACTAACTAATTGTTTAGCTAAATGAAAATATAATGTTAAGAATCAAATATTTTTTTTTTTTTTTTTTTTTATCTATTGACTATCTCACCTGATGGGAAGCGATGATGTGGTCTAAGATGGAGCACGTTTGCCTAGAAGTAACCTATTCACTCTTGACTTAAAGACTCCCAGGTTGTAGCTATCAGGAAACACAGACTCAGGCAGGGAATTCCACTCCTTAGCAGTACGCACAAAGAATGTATTCCCAATTAAATACGTTTCGTGCGTGTGGCGCATCGCCGTTGTCCGTACGTCTTGTGGTCCGATGATGGAACGGGCTCGGCGGAATTAAATTATGCAATTCCGTCGCACACTTCCCAAAATGCAACCGATAGAAAACCGACAGGCCAGCAACTCGGCGTCGATGCTCAAGACTTTGGAGCTTTGACTCGACGAGCCTATCATTGCCAATTGTCTGAAATGACATTATATTTTCATTACTCAATTAATCCATACTTACTTAATGTTCTCAAATAGATACAGAACTCTACCGCTCTGCTTTGATTCTTACGTACGCTCTTTGCTACGTCGTCGTTCATAGTTAATAATAATAAAATTAAAATATTTTTTTTTATTATGCATTAGGTGAACAATAACACTAGTAAGTTCTAAGAGAGAATATAAAAGAAAATATTAAACTAGCGTATTTTGAACTCTGGTACTCAAAGTAAGATTTAACTTGTGTTATGAGTACCAGTGTTCCAACAAAAGTTGCCGCACAAAGGTATACTGATTCCCGCGAGAGATAGCAGGGGCGGTAGTGCAGTTTAACTGTCGCAAATAAGAACTTTATACAATATTAAAAATAAAATAAAAAATAATTAAAAAATTTGAACAAAACCATTAAATAAATAGTAACAGGAAATAGAGGGATGGCCCCGAACTCCTAGAGCTTCCAACTTCCGCAAAAGGTGGGGGACAGACACGGTGTCAAAAGCTTTGGAAAGGTCTAGGAAAATACCAAGACATTTTTTCCCGGAGTCAAGGAGGCTGACAGTATGATCGACAAAGCGGGTAACAGCATCCTCGGCAGACCTTCCAGCTCTAAAACCGTACTGATTCGTAGCAAGAATCTGGTGGGATTCAAGAAAATTAGTAAGGCGATTATTCAATATTTTTTCTAAAATCTTAGAGATGGAAGGCAATACCGAGATAGACCTGTAATTATTGACATCGCGCCTGTCCCCGGCCTTGTAAATAGGATGTACCACTGCTTTTTTGAAAACTTTAGGGAAACATCCTGAAGAAATTGAGCAATTACAGATGTGAGTGATAATTGGGACTAACACAGGGGTGCAAGATTTTAATATTTTCGGAGATATGCCATCCCAGTCAGCCGCACTATCTGTACGCATCCCAATACTTTCAACCTCGGCATTATCAGTAGGCAACAGTGCGAATGAGTGGAGTGACTGGGTAACTTTGGTCTGCTCCACGGAATGTGGCTCACATGTCATGAGTTTCTCTGCTAGATTTTTGCCGATATTTGAGAAAAACTCATTAACACCATTTGCGGCCGCAAGATCGTCGGCAGTCATGCTAAGGAGTTCACTGGAGGTGGACACTGGGCGATTAGTATTTGTTATTTTTTTGATTATATTCCAGGTAGCTTTTGGATTCTTTTTAGCACTTTTAAATTCAGTTTTTTCATAATCTATTTTTAGATTTTTTAGTAACTTATTGCGATATCTAATGTACGTTATTTTTAAGATGTAATTATTTGGTTCTTTATTAACTTGGCAATTCATTAGGTCCCTATTTCTGATACACCGTAAGAGGCCCGGAGTAGTCCAGGGCTTGAGGATCCTGTGTTTGTAAACCAGGGCTTGAGGATCCTGTGTTTTGACGAGCTAATTACAATTGCGGTATGTTTATCAACGACCATCCCTATGGTAGACACGAGGCGCTCTGCAGCCTCATCCGCTTCCTGTCAACCAGTTATAGCACTAAAGTCAGTCTCATTTATTTCTGCTATAACAGCTGAGTAATGTATTACCGTGCGCCTCACTTTGGGCGAAGGAAATGACGCTGAGTTTCCCAGGCTAACTAAAACTGGGCAATGGTCTGTGATTGCAGTGTCAAAGACAAGTGTGGATGTTTTGAAGTCGGACTTAACCATAACATGATCAATACAGTTGCTTCCACGAGTGGGGAATTGATGTGCTGGACGAAGTCCATGTGAGGCAAGCAGTTTAAGATATTCGTTACTCTGTGAGGCAATAACCGTCGGTATAATGTTAATGATCAAGTCTCCTATGAACACTAGTTTTTTAAAATTTGAAACAGATGTAAGAACATTGTTGAGGTTATTTAGGAATTCGTCAATATTATGAGTAGATGGTGAACGATATAGTGCTATTATGGACATATTAAAAGTTTTCAAACTACATATTAGTGTGTTAGAGCCATGGAGAACAGGCTCAGTGACCTCGTGTTGCAGTTCTTTTTTTATGAACACGATCACACCATCGTTTTGATTTTGAAGTCTCTTAGAATAGTAGGCAAGTATCCTTCAAGGCAAGGAATAATTAAGTCCTTTTTTAACCAGCATTCGGAGAGAATAATAATGTCGCATTGTAGCTTTAAAGGCTCGATAGGCTCGTCGAGTCAAAGCTCCAAAGTCTTGAGCATCGACGCCGAGTTGCTGGCCTGTCGGTTTTCTATCGGTTGCATTTTGGGGAGTGTGCGACGGAATTGCATAATTTAATTCCGCCGAGCCCGTTCCATCATCGGACCACAAGACGTACGGCGATGCGCCACCGGTACATGGTGGACATCCCACCCACACGCACAAAACGTTTTGGGAACACATTCATTGTGCGTACTGCTAAGGAGTGGAATTCCCTGCCTGAGTCTGTGTTTCCTGATAGCTACAACCCGGGAGTCTTTAAGTCAAGAGTGAATAGGTTACTTCTAGGCAAGCGTGCTCCATCTTAGACCGCATCATCGCTTCCCATCAGGTGAGATAGTGGTCAAACGTATGCCTATCAAATGATAAAAAAAAAAAAAAAAATTAAATAGAAACACTCTAAAGCTCTCAAAGTTATGATTAACGCTACGTATGTTAAGGTGCAGTATTTTCAGTGAGTTACCTTTTTTCCCAGGATATCAACGGCCAGTTCCGGCTTACAGTTATTGTGAGCAAGGCTAGTACCGAAAGAGTCAAGTTCTTCCGATAAATAGTTTATGTTGGGCATTGAATAGTGTTAAAAAGGAGTGCACAATAGTAGTTTACAGACAGGTTGTTTTGCATGGCGTGGCAATGAATATTACATATCCGGGTAGGAAGACATGATAAGGGCTTGACTATATACAAATATGAAACCAGGTTAGTGTGAGAAAACGTGGAATGTTTAGCTGTAAAAACTCTATTTATGAGTGTTAATGTAAATTGTGTGAGTCTGTGTGTGTGCAGTGCAACTTGCTATAAAATCCCCTACGGTGTGAAGGTCAGGTGAGCTTGGAGCTGTCACGCACACTAAAATAGACAGACAGATTCGAATGTAAAAAACCTATTTATGGGTATCGAACCCGCGACTTGTAGCATAGAGCCATTATACTCACTGCTCCTGCGTCGTTATACCTACTGTGTCAATGTAGATACTGAGATTATACAATGTAGTGCATTTGTGCAATGTGCCCTATGGTTTTCACCCTCTGTTTATGTAATGCCATTGTGGAATAACCGGTTATGGTTTCAGATATGCGGGAGTGGTTACTATAGACTTCGGCTTAACCCTTCAGATAATACAGTCACGATATTATATTCTGTTATTGTAGATAGTACTGAAATCGAGGAAGGAAAGTGTTGGAACTAAACAGAATCGGAAAAACACACATGGGGAATTCAATACCCGGGCGTACCTATATAGATATATACGACTCATCAACTTTTTAATTAACCGACTTAAATAAAAAAAGGAGGTTCTCAGTTCGACCCGTATGTTTGTATGTTTGTATGTATGTTTGTCCGAGATTATCTCCCGTTTGGCTGAACCGATTTTGATGTGGTTTTCAGAAAAGTATTTGTTACATTCTGGAGAAGGTTTTAGTATACAACAAACAGAAATTTATTCTATACTAGCAACCCGACCCGGCTTCGCACGGGTTTATGCATTCGCATTTAGGCATTCGTCTATAGCCTTCCTCGATAAATGGACTATCCAACACAAAAATATTTTTTCAATTCGAACCAGTAGATCCTGAGATTAGCGCGTTCAACCAAACAAACAAACTCTTTAGCTTTATAATATTAGTATAGATATCTTTTTAGAATGTAGGCAATGTTGACCATGACGGCAATGTTACAGCATTTTACGATAGCGTGTTCAAATGCAAATCGTTAAATAAACTCGCACTAGGTACTCTTGCTGGAACCCGAATCACATGCGTGCTGCCTACGGCGTAGCACGTAGCGCGCGCTGTTTTACAAATTGCTACTGATTGGTTTTTTTTTATTTGATTACCCGCTTTACCTGCTTGTATTTGATCATTCAAGGTAAAAACACATAAAAACATTATGGACATATGTTCATAATGTTTTTATGTGGTTTGTTGTTCATCTTAAGGGGCTATTTAACGACTTTTACAGATTTTAAACTGACAATCACGTCAAAATGTGCAGTGTAAATGATTTGAAAAAAATATATGTTAAACTAGAACATTCTCAGCGGGCCTCTTGCGATGTATGAGGAATAGGGATAATTTACATCAAAAAGCAAAGAAGAACCCTAACAATCAAGACATAGTAAAAACTTATAAAAGGTATCGAAATTTTTGTAACGAGTTACTGAAAAAAAATAAAAACGAACATGAAATTGAAACTGCGGCTCAGATAAACAACAAAAAATTATGGAATGCCATTCAAAACATAACTCATACAACAAAATTAAAAAATTAGGCCTTGCAACTAATTGATAAACAAGATCCACTTGATTCCATAAACATGATTAATACTTTTTTCGCGAATATTGGTAAAAGTTTAGCCGACAACTGCTGTCTCACCGATTGTTCTTCTTCTGCACAACAATCACTTAAATCGCATCGCACTCGCTTGCACTACTTCCCACGGATCCAACAGAAATTGATAGCCTCATAATTAACTTGAAGAATGATTGTGCTACAGGTCGGGACAACATCTCATCCACCTTCTTAAAGAGATTAGAAGCATCTTAATTCCACCAATTACATTTATTTGCAACCTTGCTCTAACGTCCGGAAAATTCCCTAGCGATTGGAAACTGGCGGAAGTCATTCCTATTTACAAGAGCGGTGACGGAGCCTGTGTCAATAACTATAGACCAATCTCCATATTACCAACGTTATCAAAATTATTAGAGAGAATCATGAACAAGCGCTTAGTCCATTACTTAGAAAAACATCATCTTCTTTCACCTAGTCAGTATGGTTTCAGGACGGGCCTGTCAACTAGTGACGCCATTCACAATTTGACAGACTTTGTCTCGGGTAATCTTGATAATAACAAAAAGGTTGTAATAATCTTTATGGATTTGGCTAAAGCTTTGACACGGTCTCCGTCCCGCTACTATTGGAAAAGCTTGAGCGACTGGGTGTGAGGAATACTCAGCTTGAACTTTTCTCTGACTACCTAAGAAACCGGTTTCAGAGGGTTAGGGTAGGTTGTGATCTCCCCATTGTGCATGGAGTCCCGCAGGGAAGTATTCTCGGTCCCACGTTGTTTTTAACATACATAAATGACCTCTGCGACGAACATGCCCAATGGGAGGATTATTTCATTTGCCGACGACACGGCGCTCTTGTTCCAGGGCGACACGTGGCACGAGGCTTACAGTTATGCTTAGCAGGGCTTTGATATGGTCCAGGCATGGTTAGCTTACAACAAGTTAACACTTAATGTAGATAAAACTAAATATGTCTCTTTTTCTATCAAAACGACTACCATTCCCAATCATATTATTACGGCTCATTCCGGTAACTGTTTTTCCTCACATTCTGCTGTTTGCTCGTGTTCCGCCCTGCAGAAGGCCGATACAATTAGGTACCTGGGAGTTATAATAGACAGCGCGCTTAGCTTCCATCCTCACATTGATCTTCTTGTCTCAAGAACTCGTAAACTAATTTTTATATTTAAAAACCTTCGTCATGTCGCAAGTTCTAATATTATAAAAATGGTCTATCTCGCACTGTGTCAATCATTGATCTCCTATTGCATAACCATATGGGGTGGCTAAAGCTTGAGCGTGCCCAGAGTGCAGTCTTGAAAGTGGGTCACTTCTTGCCATACTTACATCCAACCAAAGACCTGTATGAATTTACTGGTGTACCGTGTACAAACGGTACGTCAATTATTCATTCTTAATGCAACCCTTCGTAAACATTCTCAGCTGCATTACAATCCTGCAGTTTTTAAAAATAAACGACGTAAACACGCTGTATGTCCGACAATGCGATTCCATACAAATTTTTCACGTCGACACTTTTTGTTTCTCGGTAGTTACCTTCATAATAAAATAAACAAAATTTTATCGGTCTACCCCCTTTCTAGACGATCTTGTAAAATTAAACTCTTTAACTGGTTGAAAAAGCTGGATTACGATAGCACCGAACAACTATTTCTCATCCCTTCCCGATCGCTTAACTCTGGCGGATCCAGTGCGCACACGAACAACACACACACACACTCACATATATATACACTCACTACACACAACATCATGAACTCACTCCCGCTGACACACCTTACACTCCCAAACTACACACACCACACACACAATGCCACTTTACACTCACACATCACACACACCACACTCAATGCCACACTCCACACCTTTATGCATGACCAATTAATTTAATATTTAAGTATTTAAACCCATTTATCTTTGGTTTTTTTTTTTTTTGCTTCTCTTCCATAGAAGTCTAAAAATTACTTGTTGTTTGTTTAACCTTAGACTTTTTGCAATGTAACATTACTTCACTTTATCACTGGGGTGGGAGCCTGGAGATCTGTAACACAGGGTTTCCCTAGTACGGACTCCAGTCTCTCGCAAAGGTGCTTTTGTTTGCACTATCATATTGTAGTATCATAGTCCTAAGGTATCATTAACCTAACCTTTGAGGAGAGAGAAATAATTTATTATTATTATTATTATATTATTCTCTTAATCATTTAGTATGTGAATATTTTTAATTATATTCATATTAACTCGTGAAGTTGTGTCTGACGCGGACAAAACATTGACAAGCACACAAAATCTACCGTATAATTAAACGAAACTTACACCATCTTACAGACAATTTTATTATCTATCTTTTAGTATACGCCTTTTATTTTTAAGTTAAAGAATACTAATTTTATTCAATTTTTTCGACTAAATTTGGAGAGTTATGGACGCAGAACTGACGCAGAACGGACGCAGTCTGCGTCCAAAACTCTCAACAGCAGCAGAGCAGATTATTTAAAGACAATAACAGTTTTAAGAAAGTTTAAGACTTGATTTAGACAGCTACAGAGTAAAAGTATAATTTTTAATTATGATTTTTTAAAGCGAAGACAATCCTTTCATAGCGTTTTACGAAAATAGACGTCAGAGTTAACTTTCAGGACGAATACAACCATTACAGTACGCCAAAATATTATGTTTTATGTGTTTTTTCAACAGGATATACAGTCTTAAAGTCAGACACAGAGCCAAAATTACGAAAATATTACTATTATGTAATAAAAAACCATATTGAAAAAGTACAAAATCGGTTCACTTTGTCAATTTTTTTTCACCAGTATTTGAATAAAAACAAATTGATATATTTATTTTATGAAAATAAAGGTTATGCTTAATATACAAAATATTTTTTAGTCCCTTATACGAACTCATTTAATTTTAGACAATTATTTTAAAAAGCCCTGTAAAACATCGCGCGCTGTCGTTTGCCGATCAATTTCAATGATTCGTGCTTATTTCGTGCGTATTTCTTTTTCTGATGCACACAAACCGACCATTGTGTTGTACTAGTGTATGTCAATGCTGCTACGCCATTCTAGCAACAATTTAGATTTTGAGTTGCGCTAAATCGAATACGCGCCCTTAAAATCCACTTCTATATCTCGTCTAAATGACGGAGGGTTTCATCGAACTTCTAGGTATCGTCCTCAGTCCTCAGCAAATGTGTAAGTAGGTGATGTTAAGTGGAACCATAGACAGTGTAGCTCTTCTCGAGAAACTACCGTTCTATCGAAGGGTATTACAAATAAAAAAAGGTGAATAATATTTTAATATTTTATTAAAAACTCACACTTCTGCCTTCGCACGGTGGATAAGTCTTGTATCTCTTTATATGACATAATTTCAATAACAGTAATTCAGTTCACATCTCGTTAATCTATAGGTATTTTTGTGCAAGATCTTGCGAATTGGTAGGGATGCGGATTTTGTTAGAGCAAAATTACAATTGTGCAATATCGCAATACCTATAATTGTATTTTTATCAATGTATGTAATGTGGGTTGTATGTTGTAACCTAGTTATGTGAACAAAATCGGTGTTTTAGTGGATTTTTTTTATGTTATCTAACGAACAGTTTTACAAGTTCCGGTGACACGACTTTGCCAATACATCTAATATTATTATAGAATTGAGTAACATTGTACTTATTTTCTAATGACGTGAATTTGAGTTTAAGGTATAAGTCTAATAAAAGAACAAAATTACAAAATACTGGAACGATATATTTAGTGATGATACATGGTGTGCCATTAAAATGTTTGGATCAGATGAGAGTTTACTTATAAGTAAAGTACAGAAATATTTTTGTTGTCAGGTTAGGCCGGAAATCATGATAAACACCATATATTAAGTATTGTATCAACCGCACTAAAGGATAGTTCAGTGATATTTGTAAAAAACCAAATAAGAAAGTAGGTATGCAATAATTATTTATCATCCTGCAACATTAACATTGTGCAATGAAATATGATTAAGTATTTTACGAATATTCGTCTACTATCAATTGAAATTATTGATTTAGTTTAGAAGGATTATACTAGAAACAGAAAATGCAAGTATAAAATAATAATAAGAAAACATTTCTTCAATTCGCGACAATTACGCATTTACCGGTTGGTTCTCTTTCTCACAGCCGAATACTCCTTATAAATCCTACGATGCTAAAATTTAAAGCATTATTTCTAACTATACTTACTTATTACCTACGTAAAATGCTGGTGGTTAGAATAAATAAATACTTAATCTTAAATAACACATACTGGCTGTCGTAACTCTAAAGCGTTTACGTGGCAGACCTAAATGTTGGTTTATATTACACATTAGGTTCCTAAACTTAGTTTAATAAAAAACAAATGCTCGTTGGGCGTTTAAGCCCTAAAGGTGAGAAGGAAAATCAACGTTGGACCGTGACTTCATTTGTAGGTACGAGTAGTAGGTACACTAAACTTAATGAATTAAAATTCACCCAATTGCTTAATTCGAATACATTTTGGTACCTATAATATAGGCTGATAAAAGAACGGAATAGTCGGCAGATAACGTTGTGGTTTCTGTACACAATGACAACATTTCTATATGGCAATGGCCTTGTGGTTTCCATGGTATTGGCCTGGCAATATCAAAAATGCAAAGTATGTACTTAGGTACCTATGTATTCAACATAGTCAGGTAATATCAATGCCAGGAGTCTACCTTTCCATTTCAAATCTTATCGAATAACTTAGCATGTAAAAAATAATAATATTGACAGTAAAATAAATTATAGAACTTAACAATATTCGGATGTTGGATATTTTGGATATCCTTGTGCAAATTTAACTTATTTGAACATTGTAATACTGGGATAAAGCACTTTGAGATCGTGTGTGAATTTATATGGTGGAAGTGGAAGGTGAACGAGCGGCAGCCCGCTGTCACCACGCCTCCGTGTACCGGATGTCGTACTCCTGGAGCTGCGGCAGGCGCTGTCGCAGCACCTCGAATGCTTCAGCCGATAACTTAGTGCTATTCAGGTTTAGACGCCGCAAGTTTGAGAGACCTGAAATAAAAACGTCAAATATTATGTTTTGATTGAAATTCAGGTTTATTCTCTTTAAAAAAGATGTGAGGCAGAATGCATAGTAGAGTAGCTACAAACGTCAGAGCGATACATTTAAGTAGGTCGATGCGTATAGTATCCATTGCCCACTCCGCCACTCGAGAAAGCTATTTGGACGTAACCCATTTTGAGTAGATATTCGTGGGAAAAAATGATAATTACCCGATAATGCCTCTATTCCTTTGTCGGAGACGGGCGTCTCGCAGAGGTTAAGGACTTGAAGCTTTGGAAGATGTTCAGCGATCAATTGCACACCACTGTCGCCAAATTTTGTTGCCCACAGGTTCAAGTAGCGAAGAGATGGCAACTGTAGAAAAAAATAAATGTACCTATGCAAATAAAATTCATTTTGAACAGGTTATTTAACAAATCAAATTTTAATTGATCAAGAGTCAACGTTAAAAAGGGGTAAGTACCTAAGTACCTACAGTTAACTATATTTTCTGAAGATGACAATCATCGATCGTATTTTAGGTAAAATATACAAATTGTGTTCTAAGAGATTCAGCGAATAGTTTTCAGTGCGTTGTGCAACATAGTTGTTGGTCTAGGCAACTGACGCAATTGCACGTTCAGCTTTTATATTCATTTAGTGCTGGTCGGACAATATTTACAAGGCGTGGCAGATTTCGATGATACTGTTAAAAGATTTCATTTTGTTGTTTTTGCGTCACAATATTAATGACATACCTTAATGAGATGATGTGCACAGGCGCTGGTGACGCTTGTGAAAGCGAGGGAGAGGCACTCGAGGTTACCGAGAGCGCCGGCGTCCAGTAGCTCGGCGACGTCCGCGTCGGTTGCACGCACCGGCAGCGCTAGTCGACGAGGACCGCCTTCAGATTGCTGAAATATAATAAATACGTATAAATAATAGATTAACGATATGCTTAAAAAGTTATGACTATTCGATATTATGCAAGGTTGGCATGGCTGGCACAAACTACTTAATGGTTGGCACAAACTAAACAGAAGCCCAAAATGAGTTGATAATAGAGCAAAAATTGCACTGACTGACAATGGATACAACAAACAAGTAATAACGAACGAAATAAATAGGATTGTTTCCACTAGTTCTACTAAACAGTTCTACGGTAGAACTAGTGGGACTTTTTTTCCCAGTAGTCCTACGATGTTAATTGGTTGATCAGTTTTAGACCTTACCAGTCGTTGAAGATTTTGCTGTCTTTCGCACAAATCCTTGTAATATCTCTGCCCAGGTTCAGTGCCTTGCAGTGCAGCAATGATCTCCAATTGAGTTTGGTCTCCAGTAGTAACCTCCCATTCCAAAAATAAACATAGAGCCTCTATAGCAGCTTGCTGTAAGAATAAATAAAAATTGAATTGGGGTGCTCATGGCTCTATTGGTCATATTACATACTCATACTAGCACTTTTCCCGCGACTTCGTCTGTGTAACACAACACTACACTTACCCCGCTAGGCCAATTTGAGAGGGCCTAGCGGGGTTAGTAGAAAGTAAGTTTCATGTCTCTAATTACAAAATTGAAACAGTTTCATACATACTCGTACATTCATCCATTTTTACACCTTAGGGGTTGAATTGCCAAAAATCCTGCTCAAAAATTCTTTCTTCATCAAAATTTCACGTTCCTAGTTCCAGTAGTTTCTGCTGTGGGCCAATTCGCCAGTCAGTCAGTAAGTCAAGGTTCTCGATTTATATAAGTAGGTAGCATTTTGAACGCGACTTCGTCCGCGTTCATTTCCTTAAGGATCCCTAATTTTTTCCAAATGTATCTCAGGGATAATGTAGGACATTCTAATAGTGAAATATTTTTTTTAAATCGGACTAGTAGTTTTTGAGTTAAATCCGAACAAACGAACAAACAAATCTTTCCTCTTTATAATATTAGTATAGTATAGATTACATAAAGTGATTGGTACTCACGTGAGCAGTTAAAGCGACTAGAACAAAATCGGGGAGTTGGTTGCTCATACTCTGTAGAAAACTTTTCCGTTTACAGCAGCAGTTTAACAGACTTCCAAGCTAAAAAAAAATAGACGTTAATGCAAGGGGCTTGTAAATCAAAGCAATTTTAAGATACTGGCGATTCACACACTGCACTGCATCGCGCAGCGTAGCGCGGGAGTGCGTGTTCTTACGTTGCTTGAAAGTATCTATTTGTATCAAAAACACGTGCGCGGCGGTGCGCGTGATGCGGCGCAGTGCCATCGGCTTATTAATAATAATAATAATTGTTTATTTATCCAAAAAGTAATACAATAGACACAGATTTAGAGGCAGAGTAACTAATATACTTTTATCAGTTTGTACACACGTCAAAACATTTTTGGTGACAAGAAAATCTACATTATAACCATAATTATAAACACTGTCTCTTAAACTAGGAGACCAGCAGTGCTATTCTGTTACAATCTCCCTCGGTGAACACCCAGGTGAAGTGAGCTGGACGGACGGAAATGTCTATTCTGTTACAATGTCCCTCGGTAAACACCTAGGTGAAGTGAGCTCTATTCTGTTACTATCTGCCTCGGTGAACACCAAGGTGAAGTGAGCTGTCATCCGTCCCGATGCTAGGGATTGACAAAGCAGACGGACGGATTTCTCCGAGGGAGATTGTAACAGAATATGTATCTTCAGAGACAGTGTTTGGTCAAACAATGAATTAAGTGATCCATAAATGAGTGATATTATATGTAATTAAAGAAGAAAAGTACCATATTTCCCCAAATCTGACACAAATCTTCATGAGGCAGAGCAAGTAGCGGGTCGGAAGGTGCTGCTGCCCTCAACCATGACGGCGGGGAGCGGCGCGCGGCGCGGGCGGGCGCCACGCTGGCGTGAGCCGTGCAGCGCGGGTCGCGGGTCAGCGCCGCCAGCAGCGCGCCCAGCCGCCGGGCCACGCGCGGGCAGCTCATGGCACCCGCACATAGCGGAACCGGCTGCAATACGGCACCTACTACAACTAACCAATCCTCGTATTCGCACCTGAAAAATTATATATACGTTACGTTAACTCTAAAACTAAGTATATAATGGTTGAAGAAGTCTTCATTTTAAGTATTGGTCAGTACCAGTAGTGGGCTAATTCACGTAACTAAAGAAGTGCTGTTGCAGTGCAGAAGCAGTTAAGTTTCGATCAAAACAACGCTTTTCGTATTCTCTACCGCTGTCAGACACGCTCGCGTCAAGTTCGCGTCACGCGAGCGCAATAACGGAATTCTACTGTTGCGCGTCTTTGGTGCGTGCTTCGGAACACAACATGATCGGTGTTCTACTATTCGTTTGACGTAAGAAAAAAGCACTAAAATCTGTACTGGGGTATTATTTTAATATTATAATAACGTCATATACATTTAAATGTAATCGATTCTATTAGTTTAAGTAGTATTAGTAAGTTTGGTAGAGTATAGTTGTCGTACAGTTGACGTGCAGTTCACGCGCACCTTATGCGCAGTTCAAAGATTACAAGAATACCGTTTATCAATCAAACTTGACCTTAACTGCAACTGCACTACGACTTCATCGGCGCGTCATAAAATTACGTAAATTAGCCTTCAGATTAAATTTAAGAACGAAAATCCGCAATGTGAACGCACTTCATTTTTCATTTTTCATTTTTCAGTTGAGCTCATATACAAAGTCAAGTGCAACTTACATGTGCTCCAAGATATCAGCAAAGCATAAAACTTCGTCTTCAGTATCATCGCAGACGTGTGGCATAGCAGAATCGCGGTAGTGGTCATCTAAAGCGGCCAGCGCTACTGCAGCGAGGTTCGGGGCTGCCCGAGGGTAAGGACAGGTAGCGCGGCTACCGTGCGTCACTTCCACGAAGCGCCGGACCAGGGCACTGCCCGAGTTGTGCGCGCTCAAGGCACTGAAGACAAAAGAAAAATTCGTATAAAACAGCTGTTTACCTTACCTAAGTATGTTGTCTTCATGACGGAGGATGATAATGGTTTCAGTTACAGTGACTTACAACCTAACCTTAGGTGTACTATATGTCAGTTCCCTAATTTACATTAAGCCGGAACTGGCCGGTAGCCAGTTTTAGAAAGCGTAACGAATTTGTTTAGTAAATAATACGTTGTTTATCGTGATAGCTGTTTTGATCAGTTTACTAAAATAGTGGTACCTTCTAGTACTAATCATAATCCGTCTCTGTAATAAAAAGATAACATCGGTACCTATTGATTCTATTCAAAGACAGTTTACTAATATGCCAGATTCAAATCGATCAATTAAGCAAACCTGAAATATGGTTTATAAAGTTTTCGGACATAACTACTATGCTATTTACAGGAGCGCCTAGATCCTAAATTATGAATAACTTACGCCGAGTTTCTATATTTATAACTAGGTATAACGAATTGTTTTGCTAACCAGTGGTATACCTACCAAGACTACCAAGTGGAAGTGAAATTCAAAGTTTTGTTTGTAAAACACAGAGATATAGGAATAGATCACTATGTTTTGCCTTTAGTGGCATATAAATATGAAATTAGTTAAATAATTTAAAAAAAAAACAGTATCTAAGGAATTAAAGCCGTCAAAATATGTATGAAGAATATTACAAAAAAAATATATTACAACATTAAGCATTTTAAGTACTAGTATGTAGATATGTATAGAAATTGTAAATATCTTAACATTTTAACATAATCGAAATGATTAAATTACTTTTCATTCATGCAGATATTTATTCACAGGATTCAGGATTCCATTATCGTCTTGATTGGTTTTGATATTAATATGCATTCTAACAATACATTCTAAGTTGAGAAATTGTGTAAATATTTCGGTTGTATCTTCAGTTTAGTATCATACCCAGCGTGGACCTATCTGTAGTCAAACATTATCGTAAACTCGATTGACGTCACTGAAGTAGTGGAATTGATTGGCTTTACTTAAAGCAATTACTAATGTGTATTGTAACCAAATGAGGTTACAGTGTTTATACTGTATACAATGTTATGCAGGTCACCAACATGACTAAAGTAAAATGTATTTTTTCCTAAAGTACTTTTTGCCAAGTCCAATGGGGACATTTCATGGACATTACACAAAGTGCAGGTGGCAATCAACTCAACGTCTGAATTCGATTGTTAATGTTGCAATAATAACCTAGTTTTAAAACCTTTGTGACTACATTATATTAACAAATCAAGTCTGAAATATTTATAATAATTTTAGTACCTTATTATGTAGTATTAAATAGCATTTGCATCAGATGACACAAAGTTAGGTAGTACAGTTTAATAACTGGCTGAATTGATTAATTTATATTTTCATAGTTACTTTCAATAACATTAAATTCAATGTGCATGCCTACCTTTTTGTTATCGTTGTTGTGCAGAATAAGTACTATAACCGTGTTTCATTGTTCTTCGGTTGCTAGATTAGAATAATGATTGACGTAGGTAATTCACACAATGTCGATTGTATAAAAAAACACTATTGTTTAATATTGCTTTTTATGGCTATGGTTATTTCGGGTTCGATGTGTGTCGATTCATGCTTGCGACTTACAAATAAAAATCCACAACTGCTCTAACCTTCCAAACCCCCGCTGTCAATGCTTAAAAATAGAGAGACTTCTGCATATTTAGAGTTATGATAGACCGGTGACTATCTTGGCACATACACACTGAACTGATCATGAAAAGGGTCAGAAAGATGATCGGGACCTTTAAAACTCTCCGACACGTAGCCTCAAACAAATTACTGCGACAGGTCTACATAAGCTAAAATAAAAATATTAAAGCTGGAGAGAGCTCAGTGGTCTTTGCTAAAGGTTGTGCTTTTATGCCTTATTGATTAAAGGCTCTCTTACCTCCTTCAACTAATTTAAAAAAACCCTTTCCCTTCCATATGATCCTGCTAAATGTAAGGGCAGAAGGAATACACAGTCGCTCCTACCGTCGCAGTTAGATCCGCATTCGCTAAAAGGCAGTAGGTACGCGAGGCAATCTTCTCGCTTGTACAACTATATCAATAAAGAAATACGTATATTATACTATCTGAAGTTTCGAGACTGTGAAATACTTGTGACGGAATGGCTTCGAATCAATAGCCATTATAGTGAACACTACAGAAAAAATCACACATTGTACCACACAACTCTCACACCATACACTCACTACCACTATCACACACCACACAAAAGTGCGCTATTACCACGCCCTATTTTACTTTTCTTTCTTTTTTAGTTTGTCACTTATAGAGAATGTAAAAATCGAAGAGCGGAGTCTCCTAACACAAGCAACTCTTTGATTAAAAGGGGATTTTACTTGTTGTTACTGTAATATGTGTATGAAATAAAAAACTTTTTTTGTCACGCACAAATAGCACCAAGTTCAGTAAAATGCGTTTTTGTTCAAGTGCCAATGAATACACACTAAGACTGAAAAAGAAAACGAATTTTACCTTATGTAATCTCTAACAAGCCGCCTTGCATTTGGGGCTCTAGCAAAGTCGACATTGCGCGTAAGTACCCGACGTACAGGCGGCGCAAGCGCAGGTAAAGGAGCTGCGCGCGGTCTCCGCCGGCACAGCCGCGCCAGCAAGGCACACAGGTCGCCCGACACGCACCGCTCTGCTAACAACGGCGCCGCAGCGCTTGTCACATTCTCTGCCCACACTTCCCAGTCGTCACTTTCTTTATTCTGAAAAAAGTGATAATTTTAACGGTTATCACTCATGAGTCAATCTGAGATTTCTTTTTGTGTAACGAGTGTTGCGTTACAATCTGCGTCATGAAGAAAGCGGGTCGAGAGTGACCCAAAAAAAAGTATGTATTTTGTACTGTTCAATGTCTGTTGTGACTTGTGAGAAACCTACAAGGAAAATATCGAGGTTCTGTTCGTTGCTTTCACCAGATTGCCTTGTCCAGTCTCCTTTATGACTAAATATCTTGAGTTCTCTATGATCTATTGGTTCTATAGCTTGTGTCATTTTTATTACTCGAGGAATAAGCGCCAACATAAGCCGATCAGAACACAGAAGTGTTAGTATTTAGGACTCTAAATCAGAAGAGATAGTGTCCTAAATATTAACACTTGGCAGACGGACACCTCCTGAAAGACAGATGAGCCAACCAGAAGTAGATTTTTTTTTAAAGCGATTTATTGATTCGTTCTGTAATATAAATTGTTTAGAACAGCAGTAAATAAGCACCGCAGTGACGTTAACTCATAACCTTGCCAAAACGTTTACATGTACCTATATACCTACATACTGAAATTTTAATGGGTTAAGAGCTATGACGTACGAACACCATACAATGAATTTGATAAACGGGTAAATGAAAACCTGAAACTAATTTTAAATTACCTAGTTCTATTACAGTGTTTGTGCTGACATCGTTTTAAGGTTTATGTTACTAGATAATCGTTTTATGAATTACAGCTCCAGTTAAATTGTGATCTAGTTTTTATATGCTCTACCTACTTCTGAATTATATTTAAAAAGTTTACGTAGGTAACTGTATGTTGATAAGTTTGAATATGTCTGTAAAAGTATAATTATCTTAGTATGAAACCGTAGTTTTCAGATTAAATTGGCCTCTAGGTATTACCTAAACTTGAATAAAGTTGATGTTGACATTTTTGGATGACTGCTACTATTATTACGGGGTGTCACTGGTCCCAGAATCCGTCATTAGTAAGTATTTGTAAATAAAAATACAAAGAATGTTTTGAGCAAATATATTTATGCACCTTATACGCGTATCAAATGTTTAAGTAATGCAAACGTCAATATGAGCACGTGTACCCCGCATGACTTGATAAGATCGAGAAACAATCCGTTTCCGTCACGAACGGTGAAATTGTTCAATCTTTACTAAGATTATGTTACATATTTGTGGGAATAACATAGCTAAGGCGGCAACGATTGAACAGCACACGTGGGTGTAAGTTAGTGTTAGATACCGAGTACGTACGTCAATCGACTACATGAGGAGATCACGAATCACATTTCATGTAGTGGATTCACACGATATTATATGTATTTACGTGAAAATGGAAGATTTCCACAGGTGTTACTTATATCTCACCTTTTTCATTAGATTAAAGATTTTTACGTTTTTTTTGCTTAACTACTCAGATAAATTAATGTGAATATACTTTTAATATTTTACAATGTTACCTCGGAGAGTAGATCTGTGAGAATCTGCAGAGGCGCGCGCGTCACACTTTCGTCTTGCAAAGGTGTGGTCATGACGAAATCCACCATATTCTGAAAGAATATCAACATCATAAATAAAAACCTACGTTGTGCTTTAATAAACCATGTTCCTATGATTAAATATTTATTTTTACAATATTCACCTTCAACTCTTTTAAAACGACTTCTCTTCTCACAGTCTTTGTAAGAAAATATCTGTACCTTATCATATTTCTCTGAAAAATAAACGTGCTTATTAGAATAATTTATGTACGATGTAAACAATCAGACATAACCACAACAGGAAGGAAATACATAAATGTAGTGTACTCACCCTCCATATAATGGAATGAAACCATTGGTCCCGTGTATAAGCATCGTTTGCCTAGAAAAAAGAATGAGTACATTGATTAACCGACATTATTAATATTACTGGGAGGTAACCACAAAAACACAACAAGCGGTAACACGTGAGGATTTAGAACCTGTTTATTAATAAGAATTACAAACCTGCAACAGCAGAGATCCATGAGGCATGACTATTCTGAGGCAGTACTTTCTGGCAGGATCCCAACGTGAGATGCAGTACACCTCCTGCATACAACTATACGACAGCGCATTTTCCAGCAAGCCGGAAGGCTGAAACAAACATAATTAAATCAATTGTCAAATTACACAGTTTAGAAATTTGAGCAATGTAATCATTTTGCTAGAGAAAAAACCTCTCTGAATTAAATAATAATATAACATTATATTTTAAATATATTCTAATACCTAATATAGTTTTAACATATTTAATCGAAAACCTAAGGTATCTTGAAACTGAAATAGAATAAAATTTAATTAAAAGTGCTTAATAAATTGCACTGACCGCACGCACGGGAGGTTTCAGATAATTAATAATACCTTTAATAGAGGAAACAAAGAGATTTAACTCGTATTGCATTTTTACAGTAGTAAATAATGAATAACTGTATCGAATGGAGAGTCTCACAGGTCTCATAAAAAGGTAGTTGGTCTACATTACATCACCTCCCTACATAGCGAGGAATAAAAGAAAGGCAAATCCTGGAAGTTTTTTTTTCATGTTGCAATTTTCTTCCTAGCTACTAAACTACTGTTGTACCAAGTCTATTATCACAGGACAACACAACTACAACCTAGTGCAAAGTGAAGTACTATTATCATATTAAGCCTTAGTGGTACTCCTAGTAGGCAAGAGTTTATAAAATACTAGCTTTTTCCCGCGACTTCGTTCGCGTGAATGTCGGTTATCGCGGATGCAGACGAAGTCGCGGATTAAAAAGTAGCCTATGCCTTCGCCGGGGTTCAAGCTATCTTCGTGCCAAATTTCATCAAAATTGGTTCAGCCGCTAACATCGTGAAAGCGTAACAGACGGAGTTACATTCGTATTTATAATATTAAAAAAAAGTATAGATGTATGTTTCCGCTAACTGGCCTGCAATAAATAAATTATTATTATTACTAATTTGTTAATTTACAAAAACCATTAAAAATTTCATCTTGCATAACGAAAATCAAAGTCTTTGTTGCAAAGCGCGAACTCTTAGAATAGTATCTATCTATTGTCAAACTAGTTTAGTAACAATATTTTAACGCTATGATATTTAACTGAGGTGTTTTAGTATTAGCCAGTAAAGTCTGCTTGTTGTCGATATTGTTTTAATACCAAACCTCCAATAAAATATTCCTAAAAGTTATCCTTACAAAACAAGGATATGTGTATGGACATAAATAAATAAGGTTGGTTTCATGACGTAATTAAGCCACTCATTATTAATGACCTCTGTATCAGTGCCTACTTAGGTACCTACAGCCAGCCAGCCAGCCAGCTTATTATTATTTCAATGAATGAATGGATGAATTAATGAATTAGTGAATGTCAATTTTAATATTATTTCAATTTTATGTTTTTATGTTAATGATTTTGTGTATTTTATGGATTATTATAATCTGAAATAAATGAATTAATAATAATAATAATAATATTAAATAATATATCAAATGCAAGTTACTATTGGTCGGTTAATATTCAAATAAAACATATTATGTTTGGAAAGTGAGAATAGTCATTGAGAAGGTTGGCTCCGGGACTCCGCGATGGATTATTCATAGTAATAAGTATTAAGTAGTTAACAATACATAACGCCTTTCTTAAGTCAAGTTTTTATATTGACGACACTCAGCAGGCAATTTAGGTGTATCTAGAATTGCCAAGTGTGACTTAAGTTGTGTGTTACATTTGACATTTGTGTTATTTTTAAACGAAGAAGCTGTACCCCTAGCATTATATTGCCATTCTTGTCTTGAATTGGATTGACATTCGTAATAGGATACCGAAAACGATGCATAATAGATATTTTGGATATTTAATGAGGACGCAGCCCAATTGAAGTCTATGAATTAGAAGCTATATTTTGTAGTTCACAAGGAGTTAAACTACAATTCGATCTACAAAGTTCTAAGACAAGAATGGCAATATAAAGTATATGTGCGCTATTTGTTACGCGATTTCTCCGGCAAACGTAACCCGATTTTGAAAATTCTTTTTTTTATGAATAGGGTATGCTTCAGGGGTGGTCCCACATAAATTTTATCGAAATTGATTCAGCACTTTTAGAAAAAATCAACAAATACCGACAACCGCCTTCAAAAACTAAAAAGTGAAAAATAGAACAGAAACAGAACACACATTGACTTTAGTTTCGAAATTCGGTGGCTTCGTTCTGTTCGTTGTTTTGTATTGCCACCGACTTCCGAAACTGAAGTCAATGTGTGTTCTGTGCTAAAGTTATTTTTCACTTTTTAGTTTTTGAAGGCGGTTGTCTTTTTTGTAAAAAGCTTTTTTAATTTATTTGAAGTATAGCTTTATTATTTAATAGCTTTTGCCCGCGACTTCATCCGCGTGGATGTTGGTTATCACGGATGCATTGCAGACGAAGTCGTTTATTAAGAAGTGGCCTATGTCTTTTCCCGGGGTTCAAGTTACATTCAAACCAAATTTCTTGAAAATCGGTTCAGCCGTTTATAATATTAGTATGGATTTATTGTAGTAAAAAGAAAATAAAAAAAACCCTTAATTGTAATTCTATTTAGTACTAGCTTCTACCTGCCACTTCGTCCCCGTCGCAGTCAACTATAGCATTTAAACATATTCACGCACACTCAGCAATGGTGAAGCTGTCAGTCAAAGATTCTTTGTAAGGAGATTATACCTCTTACAAACTTTAAATATGTAGGTATAATATTATTATCTAAGATTGACTTTAAGCTTAACCGAAAAATCAAATCGTTTTAGTCTCATGTTGGCGCCTTCCCATCTCGTCACCCATTAATGAAAAAGGGAATGTTTCCTGGGCACGATACATTAATTCATGTGTGCCGAGATGGGACTAAACCATTAAATCAGTGGGTAATGTAAAATTTAGGTCATTCAGTTTTATGTAGGGTAGGTGCCTACTATTTATATAATTTTACTAGCGACCCGGCCCGGCTTCGTATGGGCCTTCTTCGATAAATGGACTATCCAACACAAAATGATTTTTTCAATTCGAATCAGTAGATCCTGATCCTGCGTTTAACCAAACAAACAAACGAACAAACTCTTCAGGTTTCTAATATTAGTACAGATTTATATTAAGCATCGGTAGAACCAGCTATAGTACATAGGCCATTGTTTTGTTTCGTACCTAACAGTTACCTAGTAGGTAGGTACCATAATTTATTTCTACCACAATGACGCAAATCAACTAAGTTATTTTTTTTATTTTTCCTATGTGGAAAATAACATAGATAAATAGGTGCCCGTTTTATATGATCACCACGTTTGCTCAAGTTATAAAATGTACTTGGATAAAATTTAGTTTGAGAAAATTTAGTACAAATTCAATTGAAAATTACATTCTTATACTTACATAATCCATACTTACTTATTAAAATTATAAATGTGAAAGTAACTCTGTCTGTTATGCTTTCACGATGAAACGACTGAACCGATTTTGAAGAAATTTAGTACGAAAATAGCTTAAACACTGGGAAAGGGCATAGACTAACACTACACACACTATTTTACACTTTTTAGACTATTTTTTTTATTCATAAATTAATAACAATGTTAGGTGAAGGACCAGGACCAGGACCATATTTTTGTGTAGTGGTCTGTCGTGGCATGTTATGACGTCTGCACAGTCCTTGCATAATATTTGGAGATTTTAACCAAGATTATCTCCGTCGTCCTCTGTGGGCCTGTTTTTATACGTTATAAGCTTTGAGCTTGAACTCAATGAATACTTTCATAGTATCATATAAAAAGCTCCTTTAGGTATAATATAAAGGAGCTTTTACACACAACATATTATGTCCGCATATTGCGACGAGGAACTACGGAACCCTAACAATGCGCGTGGTCCGACACGCACTTGGCCGGATTTTTCTTTAATGTTTTCTTATTATCATAAAACCAAATATGAAAATCCGATTGTGGTCGATTTATAACTGTACAATTATGCCAAAGCCAAATATATTGAGATTATTTTCCTATAATAATTCTGCATAATGACGTGCTCAATTATGCATCTGCTGTACGTTCATAAATATTGAATATTAGAATAGATGTTTTAGAACTGTAAATAGCTACTAGCAAGCAACCTATTTTCGTGTTTCGCGTAGTATCGATGCAAGAATTAGGTCAACTATAGAGAAGGGCGCGGGGCGCAGCCACCGCTTTGTGTGAAGAATACTCGGTGGGCGGGGCAGTGTACGACGATGTATGACGTCGCGGAGCAATGCCCCTGCGCGAGCCGCATCGCGGGTCGCGGCTCTCTATGACGTCAGAAGTACTCACGCGACCCATCCTTGCCCTAACACCGTACACGCCGATATTGTCTCCTCTCAGCTGGGTTACACGTTGCCTCGTATTCGACCTGGGTGTATTGTCCGAAGTAGACAAGTATACATAGCAAGTATTTATACGAAGTTACCAGAATTGAAAACCGGATATTTATTAAATAATAAGAACCTTGTCAAAAATGTAGTTAAACCTGTTTACGTGATTTCGTACATGTTTTGGGGTGTGGGATTAAGGTGTTGCGGCGACGCGAAGAAAACCAATCAATTTCCATCTTTAGAGTTGCTGTTATTATAATTTTCTATGCAAATCTAATGATTTTCTCGTAAAATTTTTGGTCGACTATTCATTTGACACCCTTTATACGAAATTATGTAACTTACTTAGACCACGTGTGGCACAATGAGAGGCCTACCAATCAACACGTACCGAGCTGTGTCTAACGTAATGATCAATGATCCCATACAAATCTAAGTCAAGTAATGATGTGACCTCACCTGATTCGAATAACAAAGTGTACTTTAACAATGACACCTAACGAAGGTTATGCAAATCTACTAAAGTATGACAGACAGGTAAAACTACAAATAACTTATCATTGTTTAAAGTCACATTAACTATTTATAATTCATCAAAGAGTTAATTACGTCGATAATAATCATGAAAAATAGTAATATAATAATGTTACCAATTAAATACAATGTAAACGACCACGCTTTGACGTCAAAGTAGTTTTTTTAATAAAATTAATTAATAGGCTATGAAAAAATAATTGAAATGAGTTTTTCGCTGTTCAGTATGAAACAAAAATGCTCTTGTGATAGAGAACTGGCAACAAAAAAATAGGTATTCTGTTTTGCAGATTGACGTCAGAGCATATTAATGACATTTGTGGAGTAACTTTACGATAGCAATAGCAGAACATACGAGTGTAAAAATAACAGTCACGAGTTTGATCCCCGAATAGTAGAGACACGTGTCACCTCCACGTGAACCATTTCACTACTATGTAGATATACCCCATACCTTGTATGACAACATTATCCTATTGTGCCACTATCTGACCATACCTAACTGACCATTTTACAATATGCTAGAACACTGTTCTAAAAGTGATAAGAATTCTCCTACTTGGAAAAATACAATAATACGTTGATAGGTTTTCGAAATCTTTTTCCAGCGTAACCGTAATTATCGTACCCGTAGACGCTGAAAGCCTACGCAGAATAGTAAACCTACTTATAAACATTATGTATCTGTTACGATGATATATTTTAGCCTGATTTAAAAAAGAAGGAGGTTTATTTTTGAATGGACGGTTGTTTTTTTTAATGTGTTGATTCTAAATACAATACCTATCTCAAGGATTTTACCTCAAGAAGAAAAATATGTGACACGTATTGTGCGTCACTCGCTAGCGTCACTCTACGAAAATGCGTATTTTTACGATAAAATAGATAAAACATGACATTTTCATGAAATATATACGATCGAAAACGCCCAGTTTAACAACTGACCGCGGGTTTTTCCATATTATGACAGAGAATCAGAAAGCAAGTGTAATCATTGTACAGGGATAACTGGACTTCTTTTAGTCGCTAAATAGGACCTTCGTTACTGTTTTTTTAGAAAAGGAATATTTTATTCATCTAAATTAATACCTATTATAATAGAAAATAAAAACATTTAAATGCGTCGTATTTGAACCATTTAAGTTATTATTATGTTAGACTAATTACAAGATTTACAAGTGATTAAAAACTGAGAAATAACAGCGACGTCGAAAACAACGTGAACATTTGGACTGCATCCACGATAACCGACATCCACGTGCACGAAGTCGTGAGCAAAAGCTAGCATGATTAAGATTTTGGGGCGTCATGACATGTCGTGTCATATTTACAAAACATTTTGATAGCTGAAAGACGGGCGTAACCCGCTGCCATGTTTTTCTATGACTTGTGTACCTAGTGATAATAAGAAACGGTCACGCAACGCTCTTTCGCCCCAACCGATACGAATTACACAAAATGTAATTATAACTTCGATAATACGAACACGAAAAATTTAAGTCCATTTCCTCGGCCATACAAGGTACGTACGCACAATTGCACACGTCCGCATCGTCGTCGTGCGTACTGCGTAGTGTTACAATTATTATAAAGTTTTCACATTATGGAAATCCCATGTTTTTAATAGCAGTTGCTATAACCTGACATTGTTAAAGGACCACCTACGTACTTAGGGCGGGTTGTTTCAAACAGTCGGTTAACGTTACATACGGACGGTTAAAAAGTTACTATGACTGATGATGTTTAACGTACGTTAAATGTAACGGGTTGTTTCATGACATAAAAATCGAAAAAAGTTAAAGTTATTCAAAAAGAGATTCCATAATATTTTGACGTTTGAAACAAAATTACGTTGACTGGTCGGTTATGGTAATAGTAACTTTTTGACGTATGATTTTGTGAAACAACCCATTTTTTTTTATTTGACGATAGTTAGCGCCATTTTTGACTATTACCGGTCAGTAATGGTTAGTAATGGTTGAAGCAACCCGCCCTTATAAGTTACCTGTAGTACCTAGGTATACTCGGGTGGTATAACAATGTGAGGTAAAACATTGTTTACATAAGCTTGTAATTTCAAATGACGATCGTTTTATAGAGGGGATTATTGTAATCGGGGCGTCTATTTTCACGGATGATAACTTCTATTTTTAAAGATATACGTAGACAATGAGAGCGAAAACTAAGCGTGGACAAAATGAACGTAGGTAAGTACTTCCAAAGTTTCAATGGTCCCTTCTGACCATTAATAGAGGTCACAGATTTCAAAAGGTCAAGAGTTGGTGCCTAAACTTTAGTTATTTTTAAAATGTTCAGTGTTATGATTGTTAAAGTAGTTATGGCGAACTGCAAGGACGTAACATAGTTTTGATTTAACAGTGTGCGTCAGAAAACTGTTATTGCCTATTGTTTCTTGAGCGGCTATAATCGAATCAACTGCGAAGTTCTTAGACGTCAACTCTGTTCATAATTTCTAAATGCACTTCAATATTTACTTAACATAATTACTGACTATCAATTTCTATAATGGAATAGGGTCGCTATAAAAGTGACCCTTGTTGTGGTAAAATGCTTAGTCTAACTGTGGCCGACCCCTGACATTAGCGAAGAACTCACATGTCTGACGGTTCCGCCTTCACTGCAGACAAATGGCGAATGCAGTTGTTTGTCTTTGCTCACACACAATGCCACTGAAAAACTGCGGTATTCTTTATCAATTTACATTGAAATTACATCACATACGTATTTAAACTTTAACAACTTGCACATTGAAACCCTCTATTAATAACTAGCATTATTGTATCTAAATACCTACTAAAGTGCTTGAAATCCGTAAACAGAGCGAACATAAAAAACACACTTTGTAGTTAGGTATAGAATTTATCTGGGATCCAAAACATGCCAATGTCTTTGAATGTCACAAATTAATGTAAGAAAAAAAAGTAAGCGACATTAAATTTATCATTTGGTAAAGTGATTTTGGTTGGAGTTGGAGGCGGAGCCTTGGGGCGCTAAGGAGCGAGACTTAGTCAAGTTTTCCTTTAAATTTTTCAGAAATGTACCAATTTTATTACAGTATCGGATTGACCTTGACCATAGAAACCATTTCAAGTTCTAAGGAGCATGGCCCTACGCTTTCGATATTTTTTTATTATATAAGAACGTTCTATATGGAACGTTCTGTATGGACGGCTTCCACGCAATCTTGCGGAAGAAATAGCGTCTCTTGCAGCTAGAACCCGGGCCAGTAGCAACAGCATTCTAAAAACAGTAGCCGAGAGTGTGTTTTCCCCTTTTCTGAGACATTTTGTGGAGATGATGATCGAGTAAGAAGCTCATCATCTTCTGTGCAAAATGCTTCTCAAACTCAAAATGTTGTTTTAATTTTATGTAGGTACTAACACTAGATATAAGGTGGTAAGTTACTAACACTATGGATTTCTGTTATCCGATTTTTGGAAATAGGTAATAATTAATAATATATTTCTAAAATGGTAGATAGTTCGGATGAAAATCTTTTCTGAAAAGAAATTGTTGCTCTAGTCGAAAACCGTGAGATGTTGTATAAAAACCTGCGAAATATTGAAAAAAGAAACTATATCATGTTATCACAATACCCCTATTGTGATAACATAAATAGTTTCTTTTTATCTATTTTCGGTTATTTTTTGCCTAGAACGCACCGTTTTTGAGATGATATGTATTTAAAAATCAATGTTTTGCGAAAAATTTGCAAGCCCTTAAGTCGGAAACGGTGCGACATAGGGCCATGCGTCTTAAATGGAGAAGCCTTTACGGTTAAGGTTGGATAAGGTTAATAAAACCTATAATAACGATAAATAGGTTGTTAATCTTCTTCTTCTTAGTCGTACTCTCCTGGCGGAGTGGTCGTGGTCATGGATCGTCTGTTAGGTTTGTTACGTGCGGCTTTCGCGAGACTTCTCCATCTTTCTCTGTTCGCGGCACTGCGTGTACTGTATCAGAGAACACTTTGCAGAAGTAAAAACGGTCCACATCTACTTAAAAAAATCTTCGATTATTGGGCTGTCTTCTGCCCTATATAAGCAAGCTGAAAGATCACCCAACACATAAAAAAATCTTTTTTTAAATATTGTGCGGGGTTTTTTACATCATCTCATGGTTCTTGACTAGAGCAACGATTACTTCTCAGAAAAGATTTTCATCCGAGCTACCATTTTGGAAATATAGTTTTAATAAAAAAAAAACGAAAGTTCTAAGAAAGGCCATGCTTCTAGGAAACTGCAATAAAATCGGTACTCTAAAAATTTTTTTACATTAAAAATATTTGTTTCTTATCTTATAGTGCCCCTAATGCTGAGGCTACATTAGCGGGCTAAATATTCGTGGATTCGTATTTACGCGATGAGTGTGGCCAGGTAGATCGTTGCAACGCGTAGGATTCGGGCAAAGACGATGTACTATTGGGGCACTGTCGGTAAACTGGCGCGCATCAAAAGGATTTGTCGCAACAATATTCGCTTGGGTGGCTAACTACGTTTACTTCCTCCATTTTGAATTACAGCCTACGTCTCAGCCACACACGTCGGCGGTTGAGAGCATTATCATGTTCGCTCAAATGTCTCGCTGATGGTGGCGTGTGGGTTATAATAATATATAAAATGGTTAAGCTAAGTGGTGCTGATCCGCACGTCAAGTTCGTGAACGGGCGCTGTCAGTTGAGATTGGTCATCTCTTAACTGCCATGGTTTTCAGATTAAGTTATTTTTATTAATTCGAATGTTTTGGATTTCTCTTCACTTTTATTGTTTTCACATATTAATGTAACCAGGAAACAAGAATAATATAATGTAACCAGGATTTTGTAAAAGCTTGATTGAAAAGAATGTCGTTCAAAAGTGATAAGACGTTCAAAAGTGCCTTTTAATGGTCTAATTGAAATAAATGCTTTGAATTTGACTTTGTCCGTGGAGTTTCTTGCTCGTTCTTCTCCATAGAGACCTACCAAGGGAGAGATGGAGCCAACCTTCGACAGAAACAAAAAGCTTGGTTGGAAGTGGCAAAATAATTTAATGCTACTTACAACAAAATTACACAAAACGAAAGCGTACCTAACTTAAAATATCTCAAAATTAACATTACTAGCCCAGAGTTAGTTGACTTTAACCCTCCCAAAACAGTGCCTTTGCAACAGTGCAACAGTGGGTAAAAAATTAAAAATGTTACTCATGGTTAACCCCTAACTCTTCATGGTGCAAGACATAATTAAAATTTACTCCAAAATAGCGTTTACCTCGGATATCTATGCATGTTTTACCTCTGAGTTACCCGTGATAACTTAGCCTGGCGCAAGTGGGCCTTAATATAATATAATATAGAATCTATGAGCCAGAGCCGCTGTACAAAATACAGGATATGTCATGTTCGTTCGCTTCATTTATGGAGCACATAACAACTCGTGGTTACCAAAAAGGCTAACGATTAACATCGAATTTGGATACCAAATGCAAATGTGTTCTGCGTATACGTGACGTCAAAGGAAAACTGTTTTGAACTCCAAAAGCCGTTTATGTAGATAAATGTAAACATTTATGTTTTTTTTTCTCTCGGGCAAGTTTGGTTCCCTGCTATTCTATAAAGTTATTTGAGAGATGAATATAATTCGTGGGGCTCCGCGGACTGTAATGCAGCGCTGCGCATTACATAATGCTGTGAACAATCATGTATCGGTAGCCGGACGTTTAATATAAAAGTTGTGACGCACGAACGCTCCCTTATCTTCGATTGACCTCGTTGAAAGGTTCGGGCCGTAGCTGCAATCTAATTTAAATACCAAACGTCATATTAACGATTATTTTGATTAATTAAAAAAATTATCACTATCATGACGTTTCATGTATGTTAAAGTTTCTAATGCGATACTTATGGGATATTTGTTTGTACATTAACCGGCGACGCGTCATAACAATCAATTTAAACCAGACCGTGCGTGATTTACGTGATAAAGGCATATTTTTCCTTAATAGGTAATTTGTGTGAATTTACGTCTGATGATGATGATTACTGATCATTCATTGAAAAATAATACCAATAACTGATTGAAGATTTGACTTGAAGAATCACGAGTTTGTTTTTGTTTAAGATTCTGCTGAGTAAAATGTTGACTTTGCGAAACGTGTTTGTAAATAGCACTCAAATATTGATTGCAAACAATGTTATCAGATGAGGTAGTATATACGTCATTATAGAGAACAATGAACACTTACAGCCTGTACCTAGTGTAAATAAGAGTTATACATAGATATAGGCCTAAGTGGATGAGTCTCGATATATTCGATAGGTATCTGACACTGATGGTTATCAAACAAAGATAAAGATAGGTGTGGTGTTTCATTTTTAGTCGCCATTAAGGAAAGTAATTAATTATATCTATTTACGTTTTGTTCAAAGAAACAAACACATGCTGTTACATCGAACGAAGTTAGTAATTTTAATTATTGTCAATCACTCTTCGTAATTCTAATGTTAATTACTTACGGAATGACGTCATAAGAAATGAAGTGACTAATCAATTACTTAAGTACCGACTCATTTGTTGATTGAAGAATTTTTATCATCACAGTTATTATCAAAACAACTTGTCGCATGATTAAAGGAAAACATATTTTTATTTGTGTTTTTAGTTTAAACAGGATTATCCGATTGATATGAAACTTTTATCATAATATTATTAGAAGTAGAAGTAGTTATGTAGGAAGTGGGACTAAATGTGAGTGTGTGTGAGTATATGTGTTTTATGTATGATTAAAGGTTTTTCTAATTTTATTTATCTAAACTTTTATTATTAATAATAATAATAAGGGCGAAAGGGACATAATCAGACTTAAATAAATAATAAATGATTATTTGTCTAAAGTTTGATTTATGTCCCTTTCGCTCTGTATAGGTTTAATATATTTTAGGCCGTAAGCGTATAAGGTACTAACATCATAAACAACATAATTTGTTCTTATTTTCATAATTCATAAAAATATTTTCATATATTGCAACAATTTAAATTTGAGCGCTATAAATGTGAAAAACTCTACGCGGTACCAAAAGATAACATTAAGTAGATAAGTTTACAATAAGTTTAGTGCATTGTGAATGCAGGGGCGCTACTTACTACAAAATACAGATAACAAAATATTATAAGTGTGTGTTTTGTATTTTATACCGATAAAGTATAAAATACATCATCATCATCATCAGCCTGAATACGTCCACTGTTGAACAAAGGGCTCCCCCATAAAGGGGGTGGGGGGGATGCCATAATCCCCACGCTTGGCAGGTGTCTTAGTGATCGCAGTGAATTTGTTCAGTACTCGGAAGCCGCTGCTGCCCGACTTATATAAAATACATACAAAACACAATTTACCTTCCTAGTAGGTAAATTCTACCACATTACATTGTGATAATCAAAGTCCATAATTAGCGGGGATATTCCTTTGATGTCAGGGCAAATCCAGGAATAGGGAAATTACTGAATACCTATTAGGTATGTACGCCTGAAATATTTAGATAGGTTCAGATTTCCTCGATCCATTTTTAACAGTAAGTACTACAAGCGAGCTCTATACAAAACTTTGTCTAGGTACATAAAGTATTTAGAGACAGTCACTTTTCCGGAAAATACCTAACTTAATTTCAAAATTATATAACGCAAAGACTCGTAATTGAAAAGAAGATTTTTTAAGTTACAGTAACACAAAAAATCGTATGTTGATTGAAATTAAGTTATATGATGGGAAACTGTCTGACTAGATTTCTATGGTCTCACCAGCCTGTCACTGACCTGCCTGTGACTGTCTGTATAAGCGCCTATATCATATCTACAGCATTTCATCGAGTTTAATAAATTATCGACCATAATATGATTATCTAGACTACATTTGTGTTATCATTTCAAGCGAATGAGCATGTTTCACATGAAAAACTAGCGACGTTGCTAAGAAACACGATAATTACGAATACCTACTCACATCTTATAGTCGCATAGCAATTCTGTCCGCGTTCTTATTAGATGTATAAAAACACTCCAAAGAAAAACAACCAATACGTATTAAGTCAGGTTTTGTTTCGATTTTTTATTATCTACCCTGAGATCAAAACACAAATCTCGATCCTCGATCCTAAAATGAACTTTAGTATGGAGGTCTTTCTATTGATTCCAAACATTATTTTTAAATAACCATAATTAAATAACAAACTGTGACATTTGCTTCTAAAATGTTGATTTATTTACTGTTCTGATGTCGCAGACATTTGTTACAATTATGAAGCAATTAAAATTTCTAAATTATTACGCATAGATACGTCTGATGAGTAATCGTTGACGTATATTATGTGTTTATACAGATGTTAAGAAGATTACAAGCTATTTAAACATGATATTCGATTGTTATAAACTATGCATAACTAAATGACGCGTGTCTAGAAAAGCCAAAAATTGTTGACAGTACAAATATCAGCAATAGTCTTACGTCAAAGCAATTAGATGTAATGGTAGAGCGATATGCTCATAAAAAATCTACTCAATTTGGTAAATATTTGAGACACACTTAGATCATTATTCCTTAAAAGCACGCTACGATATCATAGAGCACATTGTCACAGTCTAACTTTGTTAGAATTATTCCGATGCCCAATAGCAACGAATAATAAAGAGCTTACTTTTTCAAGACTACCAATTAAGATTTAAATCGATACAATTTTATTTTATGAACTACTGTTAATATATTACATATTATAAAACTCTTGAAAAATGATCGCCCGGAAAATTGGCAGCACAAATTATGTTAAAAATAGATTATAATAATATATCAAAATCATAGAACATATTGTTTCAGGGACAATGTTTGACATCAGAATGACGTAGTAGCCATTATTTAGAATTCGTTTCCCAAATCCCGAGTAGTGTCGAAATCGTAATTCTGAAGAAATGTTGCGTGTTTGTAAACAGAAAACTATAAACTTACCGTTTTTGAAATAATATGTTGTTCATCTAGACATAGCACGTGGGTTTCCCACCGTCTCAGGAACTTTGCTGCGAGTATCTTGTCTACAACAGTTCTGGTGTGCTGAAAGCAGCACACTCGGAGGGATCCCTCCGACGCCAGCTTGTAGCGAGGTCCCGGGGGCGGAGCCGGCGTGCCAGCATTGTTGGCAGAGTCCAGCCCTGCATTGTCAGCACAGCACTCCGGACTTGAACCCTGCACAAGAACATTTTTGTTGTTAATAAAATAGTCAAATTCATTCTCTGAATTACTCTCTATTAACGCATACTTTATTAAACTTAAATTGATAATGAAATAGCCATGGAAAGAAATTTCCTTCTTCATATTTTTTTTTCCTTAAAATTATTTTCTTAGTTAAGGATTTTATACAATTGTTGTAAAAACGCAGAGACCTGAATTTAGGAGATAATGTGCTATTATAAATAGACAAAGTCTGTTAAGTAGAAAATAATGATTTTTTTAATGTCGACCACATGCTAAACTAAACTTCAGGAAAACGTTGTTCACAAACTGCTGCCAAAAAAATTTATAAGCGGTACCATTAAACAATATCAAACAAGTTTTGTGTAAATAGGTAGGTAAACATACCTACATGCATAATTGGGAACGAATATAACGAACGATAGCTATAGTTCTAACTTTTACAGACTATTTGAAACTTGAAATAGTAGATAATTATTAGTAGCTAGTCTATATTAATTATAGACCATTGGTGTACTACCAATAACATCGCCTCATTCCTTATAACATTTTGCTGCAACGCAAAACGTCTAGCGATATCATTTTGGGATTCCCGATGTTTGTTATCATTTGAGTTTTTTTTTTTAAATGCATTTTTATCGGTATCGTGAACCTAAAATTTATACAAGAGTCAGAACAAAAATAATTTAAGTAATATTTTTCAGTTCAGTATTATTCTCGTTCGTATACGTATGTACCTATTACACTTACACACATCAAACAAAGTTTGTGATCACTAGCATAAGTTGATATAATTTTTTAAATTGAACTATATCAAGAAAAACTCTATGTTGTGTATTTTCTTTAAATAAAAATACCCTGTTTGAAATTAAAAATAAAATCATTATTATTTTTTTATAAAATTTAGTGATTAATCGTAATGTAATTGTAACAGAAATTTGATAGAAAGAAAAAGACTGTTTAACCAAACTTAAACAACAATTTATTAATAAAAGGTTTACATTCAATAAACTTCTCCGCTGGCTCGAACACATGCGAAGATCCTCCTGGACATGATTAGAATCAAGTTATACAGCATTTCTTGGGGTAACCCATTTTTGAATAGCGGCTTCCCTGAGCTCTGGCGCTGTCTGGGGACGTTCCAAACAACTCGCTTAAGAGCATCCCACGCGTGCTCTATTCAGGTAGAAGTTTAAGTCAGGCGAGCCGGTAGGCCGCTCTAACCTTGTGATGTCATTCTCGGAGAGCAGCATTGACTCGTTGAGCTCGATGGGCGGGCGCATTATCATCGACCAGTACAAATTGGTGCTCATGGTTTACTCGGAATGGTCTGACTATTCCATCAATAGCAACTGCTCTATACATGTCTACTCTCATGAAGCCTCGATACGGATCAAAGGCGTTCTAGTTCCAATCATAATACCACCCCAAAAGGACACCGATTTCCCGCCTTGTTGAACTGTTCCAGTGGCAGTTCTTTGCCTTTCACGGTCTCCTGGTCTTCTCCAGACACAGAAACGTCGGTTATCTGGATGAGTACTGATTCGCGATTCGCCAACGACGAGACAGTTTGCCAAATGTTTTCTTCTTCATTTTGCCGAAACCTAGCCTACTGCAATCTCCGTCGTTGACGTTGCCGGGAATTCAGAGGAGCTCGCCAATACCTCCGTGCACGTAATCCAGCCTTGTGCAAGCAATTCGGAATGGTCTGAGTGCGTGCTAACTTCAAACCCAGAGGCGGCCCGAACTTCTGCTTTTATTTTAGTAGCGTTGATTGTTGGGTCACCGGCTGCCAGTAATCTAATATAGCGCTTTTGGACAGCAGTCAAAACAGTTAGGCGACCACTGCGGGGTCAGTCAGCTAACTTACCCATCCCGTGGTACCTCTGCAACGTGGTCACTCACTACACAGGATTGGGATATAGCAAATCTGCGTGCTATTTCTCTCATGGTGCACTTCTTCCCTCAAAGTTACTCTTGCTCGTAAAACTTCTGATATGCTCTTGGCATTTTTTCAATCACAACTTTCCGCGAAAAAGTATTTTAAATCCGTTAAAATTGACTGAATCAGATTTCTGAATGAGCGTAAGCTAGGACTGAAAGCCTTTTTATATGGAAAAACAATCTAGAAAAGAATAAGAAATCATAATATATAATCTACCGTAACAAAAAAGATTTCGATTTTTCAAGGTGATCGCATACCTTTTTTTTTTATGTGTGTGTGTTTTTGTTGTTTTCTGTGTGTGTTTTTTTTGCATGGTTTGTCGGCAGTAGATACAAATAGCAATATAATAAACAAAAGCCTACTTCAATAACATTCGAAGTGTAATTTTAGTGCTACTTTTAAACAATATACGTACCTATATATTTATATTTATTGCTGCTCATGCAACAAGCGAGGGCGTTATGTAGCCGAGGCTGTAATGATAAGTTGTTCACACCTTTTATACGACGTTTTTCAACACACTTGTGAGGAAAAAACATAAAAAAATTAAACTTCCGTAAAACTTAAGAAAAATTTGATTATTTTTTTGCGGACATAGGCGCAGGTCAATCATCGCGCCTCCGTCTCCATAGGATGCAGACCCTACAAAACCGTTTCTTGAGAAAAATCACGTTCGCCCCTTATTATGTTCGCAACGAGAATCATCATCTCGATCTCAAAATCTGGACCATCCGTCAGTTTATGAAACGCGCTTGCAAGCGCTTCTTCGACCGAGCGGAAAAACACCGCAACCCGCTCATCGTACCGGCCGCGGCTGCCCGATTCACCCCTTCCCGTCCGACCAAGACATACCCTTTACGATCCTGACGATGTCATAACCCTCCTCCAGGAGAGTAATAGGGCTACCAGCACTTTAGTGAAACATAAATACAGACTGCCGTCATTCCGACCTCGCCGCCGAGGTCCTTCCCCACCCTTGCTCGAGCCAGCCCGCGCCGCTGAGCCTTTAGCTTGAAATTCGTCCCTAATTAATGGAAACCCGATCCAGCCTGTCCCTTTGCTGCCCTCCCCCAGTAACGCCCTAAGCTGTGGCTCGTACCCCGTAGGAGGTGCCCTTAGCGTGTAGTCACTTAGTTTATAAGCTTTTGCCCTGACTGGAAGCCAGGAAGTGATTTTTAAGGCACCACTGGATGGTCCGGTTAAACAGCCAACAACCTCATAGGTTGACCTGCCATTCAGAAAAAAAAGCGCTAAGAGCTTTCCAACTTTTATTTTTTTTTACTCCCACTATACCTTTCTAACCTTGTCTATTTCATAATTTCATCTTTTTCACTCTAATAAGCTTCACATCTGTCATAAATTCGCGTGTTTCGCGCGTTTCAACACTCTCATTTCGTTCTTATATAAATACAAATTACTTTTTTTTGACCTCTCGATTGCACAAAAAGATATTTGTCCCTTTTTAGGGTTCCGTAACTCAAAAGGCAAAAATGGAACCCTTATAGGATCACTTTGTTGTCGGTCTGTCTGTCTGTCTGTCTGTCTGTCAAGACCATTTATCTCGGGAACGCGTAAAGGTATTGAGTTAAAATTAAAACCATATACTTAGGTTCACGGTCCCTTGAAGCTGTGAAAAAATTAAACTTCTAAGTTAACGTGAAAAAAAGATACGGCCGTTTTGCTGCAAAAAACGTACATTTCGACACTCTCAAGGAAATCAAAATTTATAGGGTACTTTCCGTTGACCTAGAACTATGAAATTTGGCAAGTAATAGCATCTTATCCTATGAATACAGGGATAAGTCTGAAAACTATACATTTGGAATTAAATCATATAAAGTATACTCTTTTTTTTAGCTTTTGTCCACGATTTGGTCCGTGTGAATGTCGGTTATCGCGGATGCAAACGAAGTCCCGGATTAAAAAGTACTCTATGAGCTTTCCCAGGGTTCAAGCTATTTTAATACCAAATTTCATCAAAATCGGTTAAGCTCTTTCATCGTGGAAGCGTAGGACATATAGGTATGTTCCTACTCTATTACAGAATCCTCGGTGAGAGAGTCCGACTCGCATTTGTCCGGTTTTTGTCATTTCCTTTCCTTTTTAACCGACTTAAAAAAAAGGAGGTTATCAGTTCGACCCGTATGTTTGTATGTATGTATGTTTGGCCGCGATTATCTCCAGTTTGGCTGAACCGATTTTGATGCGGTTTTCACAATAGTGTTTGTTACATTCTGGAGACGGTTTTAGTATACAACAACTAGAAATTTTGAAAGCGCTTTTTGAAAAAAAAAACAACAAAAACCGAGAAGACGTTTTCGTTTCTTCCATCTTTCCATCTTTGGAGGACTTTCAATCTCTGTTTTAACAGTGTTGCCGTTTCTTAATGGATTTAGGTGATAAGGAGACACTAAATATAAAAACTTTTTTGAAAAAAGAGAACCGCCTTCAAAAAAAAACTAAAAAGTGATAAATAACTTTAGCACAGAACACAGTTTCGGAAGTCGGTGGCAATACAAAACAACAAACACAACAAAGCCATTAACTTCCGAAACTAAAGTCATGTGTGTTCTGTGCTAAAGTTATTTATCACTTTTTAGTTTCTTTTTGAAGGCGGTTCTCATTTTAACCGACTTCAAAAAGGAGGAGGTTATCAATTCGAATGTTTATATATATATATATATTTTTATGTATGTTCGGGCATAACTCTGTCATATATAGACGGATTTGCAAAATTCTTTTTTTGTTCGAAAGGGGTTTACCCCGAATAGGTCCCATATAAATTATATCAAAATTGGTACAGCCCTTTTTGAGAAAATCAACGAATTCCCAAAAAAACTTACTTAGACGACGTTTTAGTTTCTTCAATCACTGGAGGACTTACAATCTCTTTTAAGTGTGTTGCCGTTTCTTAATGGATTTGGATGTTAAGGCAACACTAAAAAGCGAAAAATAAAAAGTATATTAAAAAAAAAAGAAAGCCGCCTTCAAAAACTAAAAAGTGATAAATAACTTTAGCACAGAACACACATTACTTTACTTTCGGAAGTCGGTGGCAATACATAACAACAAACACAAAGCCACCGCCACCGACTTCAGATAGTAAAGTAATGTGTGCTGTGCTAAAATTATTTATCACTTTTTAGTTTTTGAAGGCGGTTTTCTTTTTTTATGAAAAATCTTTTTTTCAAGAAAGTTTTTTTACCTTCCAGTATGTTATGTCGTCTTTACAAGGTTTTTTTTATACCATGGTATTTTAAAAACTTGTAAAAATTTATACTTGATGATTCTGTGTGATTAACGCGTCTATCGGCGGATAAAACAGTAACGTCAAAAAAATTTTTCTTCGCAGTCAGTATGACGTGTCTGCGAAAAAATAAAATCTTTTGCATTTTCTTTTTCTAATTTTGATTCATTTATTAACGTGTTTTAAAGCCCAATGGTAATTTACTTAAATTTCAAGGTTTTATTGGCAAAAATTGCAAAATCTTTCGTAAAAATAGGAGAACAAATATCATAAATAAAAATATAGAGGAAATTCAACCAATATTCGCAGTTTAACTATTTTTCAAAGTACTTAGTACTAATTAATGTAATTTAATTTTCACATACATTGTTTCTGTATAGTTTCAGCTACACACGATTATTTTTATTTTAGTATAACTGCAGCATTTTGCTAGATAATACGCTTTAAATATCAAACGGCGCCGGTTATCGCGCAGAATTTTTCTGCGCGAATACGTATGTGCGGAATTTAATGCTACTTCATTTATTTGCTCACAAAATATTAAGAAAAAAAAAGATCAAAACCTTGCAAAAAAAACACACACACAGTACAGCACTGCACACTCGCAGCATGCGTAATACGACCCTAAAAAGCGAGAAGCGCAAGAAAAGCCACTTTGCGAGCAAGTGAGTTAAAAATTATATAATTTATTACAATTAAAACGTTTGTTGCAATATAGAATAGCTTTTTTTGACTTTCTCTATAGTTTGAGTATACATAAATATTTATAGGTCAGTTACCTATCTTAGGACAGGTCGAGTTTTGATAAATCAATTGTGACTATCGAGAAAAGGCAGGAAGATGATATTACGATGATATGACGATTTATAGGTATTTCCGCCAAATTCTTTACTGGTTGACGCACTTGTTCCGCTCATCTGGATCATGAAAATCCCCTTTTCCGAATAGAACCTTATTCGTGGTCGATTTACACATAATAATATCTATGTACGTTACTATTTAAACAGAATGCTGAATAAAAGCGTCCATGGATGCGGTCGAAATCAATCCGGACTAAAATTAGATATTGTTACAACTATGTACAACCACCTACATATTCATCGTATAAGTACCTATTGGTGAATTAACTCACGTTGGGACGTTTGATTTTAATTCGTGTTCTACTTTAAGGAAAACACTCAAAGTAATTTAAACATATGCTCGAGATTTATTCCAGGGTAATTAAGGATAAAAATGATACGGAATTCATTCAAATACAAATAAATTAAATAGGTACGTAGTTTATTTTGAGTCCCATGAATCAAACTATTGTAAAATAACAGGTACATAGGTATGTAAGTACGTGTCAGATCACTCGTATTAACATAAAGGTGTCTAACAAACAGTTATTATAATACGCATTGACGTAATTAATTTTCCTTGGTAACCGTAACGTATTTTTATAACAGAGCTTTGCTATGATACAGATTGTTTTTTAACATACTTGGGTACCTATCTCTCTGCGGTTTGAGCTCTGGAGCATTGATTTTACTTCGGAATCTCTTACTTAAAAAAAGACATACTGTCGAATTGAGAACCTGCTTCTTCACACTAGACCCTCAGAGTAGCGAGTTTTTATTAGAACTAGATCGCGTTAACGTAAACTCCAATTTGTATTGAAACTGGAACAGCGCAGTCAAGTGGCAACAAGGAACCACAATAATAGGGTATTTTACTCTATACGAGAAAAAATCTATAAATATGTTATTGAGACAGTTTAGGCATAAAGCAGTCGGAAAATGTAAGTTTTAGTTCACAAAATAACAAAACCATTTTTTAAATTCAATTCAAAGTTTTCAGTATTTTTAATCTGTTATAAAACACCATGAAATAGTAGCGGTTATGTTATTACGCCATACGGCTGTGTAAACAAAAAATTAACAACTGTCAGTCAACCGATTGGCGTAATATAGGCTTTGTACTTTTATTATTTTCGTAACTAACGTAATTTTTTCATTATTACACCTATTACAAAATATACTTTTAATTATTTTTAAATTATATACAATACATAATTTTTTTTTTAAATTATATACATTACATATTTAATATGAGCGCATTTGATACAAAACGAACTGACGTCATTTACGCTGAGCAATATGGCGTCCAGTAAGAGGCGTTTTCGTCAAAGTACGCGCGAATTTTTTTTTTTTATGGCACTTTTCGATTGAATAAAAATTTTGTGTTTTTATTCAATCGATAAGTGCCACAGAATTTTATTGAGACACTTTTCAAAAATGGGTGTAATACCCAATTATTCCATACTAATTGACTTATGCCATATTAAATTACGTGAACGCGATCGAGTTCGAATAAAAACTTACACTAGGTCTTCAGATCAAAAAATATAAACCACTTTGTACTTCTAAAGAAATGGCCACACATACCCATAGACTGGCCGTGCCATCAAATGACCCGCGCGGTTGCTATTCAGACACGAGTTTCTCAACGCTCGTAATTCCATGCCACCCATTAATCTATAATGCCATAAATCTGTATCTGTTGATGCAGATGTTTACGCTACAGTTTTAGCTTACTATTCGGGGCGTATTATAGCCCAAAACAACAGTTTTTGTGCATACGTAAAAATGTTAACACCGATAAAAATGTATAGTATCTACTTTAATCTCATACTAATAACGGATGCAAATTAGTAGTCATTAAACACGTGTGTTCATAATTTAAGGTACCGTCGGTCATATATACGGTAAAAATATGATAGCGATAAAATCACCACGTTTTAAAGTGCACTGGCCATGCTTTTCCTAGCACTTTCAAATAATGTACATTTCGCTAAAAGCTGTACGAGAAAATAAGCACGATGTGTGTGGTCCCCATACTCCATTATAGAAAAGACAATATAGGTAACTATTCGGATAAGGCATTTACTGGCCATTAAGTGTCTGAAGAATTCTAAAGAACCGAATTCTAGTACCTTGTACTTTTATGTACTGTAGCAAATTTTAAACTGAAATTCCAAGAAATATGCAAAATATTATAAGAAAGTACGTATAAATACAAAGGAGCTACAACATCAAGGACAGCATTACAAACTTTAATTTAACTTTTCAAATTATTTTATACATTTTTAAAGTAGCAAATCGTAACAAGGCCGTTGGCGCTACGTCAATATGTTTGTTTTAGATCAATTATGTTTATTACAGTTGAACCATAAGTCAAACTGATATTATGAATGTCGTAAGTACTGCAGAAGGTAACGTGACCTAAAATTATATCTTGATTGTTGCTATCTTATCTGGTGCAATATCGGAGTGCAGACTTGCAGAGTGGGTCGGTGCTAGCGCATGACACGACCCACATCGTAGTCGGTGTTCGGTGACGTCATTGCGAAAATTTGGGTCATGAGGGCGCGGATACTGAAGCACCGCCACCGCGCTCTTCCGTTTGAGGAGATCGACCCGAATGGAGAACATTGAGCAGCGCCGCTCGAGCGCGAACATTACACTGCGCTGTCGTATTATAATAAACCTCACAGAGAACTAGCGATCATCAATACAAATATCATGATTTTCCAGCTCAAGTATCAACTCTACTTATGTGTAGCCTAGTCGTCATTTAGTTTACTGGTCTAAGAAGGCCAGTATCTCAAATGATACACCATATTCAAATACCATATTCATATATATCACTCGTGCTACTAAGAAGTAGCACGAGCATCATTTGAGATATGAATATTATGGCGATCTCTAAACTGATTTAACCTTCGCTCTGCTCTGTACCTACCCACCTCATGTCAATTACAATGAAGTATGAACCTCATGTTCGTTATTAATACTAATAAATACTGTACACAATCATGGTCAAATACTTACACATTACGCTAAGTTAATATGGTTAAGAACATTTCGTTGGATACTGCTAATCCATCGGATATTTGACTTGGAGGTAAGCTCGACAACGTAAAATTATTAACACGGACTAAATAATATATCTATGTGCTAAAATGTAACTTATGTTTTTATTCAGTAGTAAAGTCCTTAGAATTTTAAAGTATTCCATCACCTTCTATATCATGAAGGTTGAAAAGTGTGAGGTTAATAAAATTCGAGGTTTCGTCCGTGTAATCTTATTCAAAACAGATTCTGGCAGTGGCACTGAACATCGTTTTGCTCGTAAATAAAAGTCGAGGGCACTTTGTGATACCTATTCGTTTCCGATATTCATTTGTTCTTTCCGATTACTATTGTAAGCTACTGTATGTCTTATCTGTGTTATAACCTTTTTGAAGGAATCGGTAGATAGTTTTTCTCGATTTTCGCTAAAAGCTTTCACTGATTACCCGGAAGTTGATTTGTCATCACATGTTTATGTTGTTTTGTTACATAAGCGTATGCACAATCCGTCCCTTAGTCACGTTACGACACCAAAAGAGTTAACACGACATCATTTGAACGTCCATGAACTCATTTAGTACCGGTATGGTTACTGTTACTCGTTAGAACTGAAATCATTGTGTTTTGATTGCATCCACGCCTCCATGACGTCTTTAGGGATTTGAACCAATGCAGGAAAACGAAACATGTGTACAACATGAATCATCATAAGTACCTACAGTAAATAGTCAAACTGGGTTTCTAATGAACTGCTGTGGTTGTCATCATTTACTAGTTAGGTGATCATATGGTTTACCAGGAAGTGCCAAGCCAGGCATTGATTACATGGAATACCCTGTGTAATCAATTATGTGTGTTCAGGCACAAAGGTTGCACAGCTATTTTCCGCTTGCGGGAGGAACTAAATAGGTATCTACTTTAAATAACAGTGGAGTAGCGATAAACAATAGCCTGTAAAAATCAATATGAACCGAGTAACCTTGGAAATTAATGAGGTATTTTTAACTTCTTTCTGTGGTATTTGTAATATGTACTGAGCAGGTGAGTACTTATTTCCGTGTCTATACTTTCTTGATGTTTAAAGAGACTTTTTCGACGAAAGTATTTGTACTTTTGCATTTTTCATATTTTTTTAAATAAATACTTTTATAAATTATTACATGGTTACTAAAACGCAGAAGGACTGGTTGGACCGGACCTTAAATCAAGACAGAGGTCTTTTCTTCGGAAGTTTCATAATGGACGTTCTTAAGTACTCAGATATCGAGCTGTTTTCTGAAACAAATTGCAAGCTACATTCCTTACAGCTACTTTGGTTGTCTATTCTTAAGGTTTTAGTTAATATGTAAGATCGCTAATCCAACACAACTCTAAATCAGTCAGTTGACTCTAAAGGTGCGTACATGACACCACACTCATTAGAATAAGAAAAAATAACTGAATGTCGAATAAAAACAGTCGAGGTGGTTCTTTTGTTGTACAAATTCGGTGACGTATAGTGACTGGTCATGATTAAAGTGAATCGTTTGGTCGAACCAATCGATACAGCACGCCAGCGAGTGGTGGAGGCGCCGCGTGTGGGTCATGATGTGACCGCGTGCTCCAGCAGTGCTTATGTATGTTTATCTGTGCGAACAAACTGTCGCTCCAATCATTTAGGGGTGAAAAAGCTGTACCATTTAGGCTGCAAACCCTTTTATTATAAAAAACACGATACAATTGTTTGCTATGAAGTGATTTGAAGAAATATTTTACTAATTTTATAATGTTGCATTTCTGGAGTTGCTTTCGTACATAGTGAGGTTTGTTACATAGTAGATGTTGGCTAGCTAGCACTACATACACATAATGTTATCTTTAGCTGAACACGTTCTGTCATATGTAGTATCAGGCTATTGTTTCGCGCACAGATAAGTAATATGCCGTAGTCGACTTGGAGCATTTTTAAAAGATTTGAGTGAATACTTTGAGCAATGCTTTTTATTTTTTGTTTGTTTTATAGTATAATTCACAATTTTAAAACTTTATGAAACAGTGAACCGTAACGGTTACGGTTTACACTGTTTCATAAAGTTTCACATTAACATATTAATGTTGATGTTGATTATAGACCGAACATATCTACTGAATACTGAAAAATACTGGAATTCTTCTCAAAAATATAGCAATCTCGGAACATACGGATATAAAACTTAGTGCCAATGATTACCAACGTTATAACCAATTACCTATGTGAAAGATTTCTACAGACAAAGTAGACGTACTAACTTGATACAATTTTTGTCCCAATACCTGCATAGCGCAATCCGGTGCTTAGCTCGCTTCAACTCAGTTCTTTGGTTCTCTTCTTTTGTTATAACTAGAATTTCACTGTTGTTAATTATACTGATGACAATTCGTCACCACGTGCATTCAAATACTGTGAATTCAAGCAGGAAATTACAAGTACATAATAATAACAAATCGCATTTATTATCAACTCAGATAACAATAAAAAAGCCTGTATCATTTGTTGCTACTGATAAAATATTTGGCAAGTCCAAAGAACTAGGTATTTAAATTGCCAGTAATTAGTCAACTTTCCTGAAAACGTGATGGATCATCAGTGTTTATTTGGCAAACGCGACACTATCTCGACTCTACATCATTTGCGTAGGTATCTGACAAAATAACATTTGACCACGTTTTTGGTACCGTAAGTGCCGTAAGTTCGGGATATCGAAACAGCTGTGCGACCGGTGTTGTTGATACATAAATAAAGCCATAACAGACGACGTACCGATGACGTCAGCAACTTGATTTATACAATAATGTTCTGACTTTTAATGACGTTCATTTATGGGTGAAAGGCTGTAGGATGTGCTTAAGATACAGTTTTATTGCTGTTTAACGAACTGAAGCATTTTTTGTTTTGTTTCAGGCTGTTAGACGTGCTGCGATGCTTCAGTGTACCTACTGCGTGATACTTTAGTAATCGAAGTTTACTTTTTACTATGGAAAATTGAAGTAACGTAAACCTCGATAACTGGATACTAGTCGTTAATTTCTGAGAATAGTTTAACAAAACAACTAAGTTACATATTTTCGTTCCTTTTAGGTCGGGTAAATACTTAATTGAATACCTAAGGACCAGGTAAACTTTAAATTAAGTTATTGCTCATTATTTTCTTAAAATTAAAAACATCATTATGACGCAGCTGATTAAAGAAGGTCGTAGTTTTATTTATGTTTACAATGTCATGTTGTTTTTGGGTATTAAATCATCGTAGACAGGTGTAAGTAATACATTCTACGAACGGAGCTGAAAATAAACATAAAATTCCTAAAGTATCAATGTTTACTACCTAATTCATATGTTTACCTACCTACGTCAGCTTTCGTATTAAGACAAGCCCACAAAATATGAACCATAGGTGTCAGTAAATAATATGTCCATTACTATCTGTGTGTTACATTACAAACAGGCTGCGATGTGGTTTAGAACCGCAAAACCGATCCTAGAAGGTTTCGACATCAAGGTTTTATACTACAACTAAAGTGCTGCATCCAAAATAATTAACTTAATGGAAATGACTATTTAACAATTCGTAGCACGGTTGTTAAATTTTGATGTAGGCACTACCTATGTGGAAAAATGCTTTGTTTTGCGACGAGGTGCGTGCGTCTGCGATACGCAAATACTTGCTTGTGTACGTACTTAGGTATTATGTAAATAATCAGCCTCCGCGTCGTATACCTACATATATGACTTTTGATAAGAACGTTTACAGGTAATGTTTTTTTCAGCCGTCTGTAAATAATATCTAGGTATAATGTGATGTGATAAGAAAAAAATAAGACTTACAAAATAGTCTGCAGAGCTCTGGTCTGCGAGTGAGGGTGAGAGCAGACAGCCTGGAGACGGCGGCGCGGTAGCTGCCGGGGGCGGTGGTGCCAGCGACAGCAGTTCGCCCGCCGACGCAGACATGCTACCAGCCGCCGCCAGGCTGCGCAGCCGGTCTGCCAGGTCCGTGTGACCACCATTACACACTTTGCTAACATTGCCGTCTTTGTCGTCTTTGGAGCACAGGTTGTTTATGATCCACGGCCGGCGCAGCTTCCTTGACGCAGCGCGCCACCGCCTGAGGCGGCACGCTGCGTTGTTGAGGACCTCCTCAGTATCACGGTTTTGTGGTTGCTCCTCTTCGGAGCGCGTACAGTCTTCTCCATCTACCTGCTCATCTATGAAAGGCATAGTCTGTGTCAGGGCAGAGGGGGATGGTTCCCCATCACTGAGAGCGGTGCTCGTTGGACTCAAAAAATCCCTCAGAGCGAAAGCTAGCCTCTGATCAGTATTAAGCCCCACTGGCGCATTGTTCGGGACTTGTTCCGCCGACATAAACCGACTCTCATCGATTTTGCCATTTTTGGCATCAGTCTTCAAGGCATCATTTTCATTAGAATTAAGATCTACGTTAATTTCTTGATTGTATGAAGGCATTTTGAAAAATCGGCAATTATTAATAAAATTCATTTGCAGTTTTATAAATGCCGCATAGGAGCTGTAAGCACGCTTAAAAAATTGGCTTTAATTTATGACCTGAATATCTGACTGAGTCGTTTTTGAACCCGAAATTCATGAAACTTAAAACATAGCAGCAACAATACGCACATTTTTATCATAAATGTGAATGATACACTAAATAGAACTTTTTATTTCTACTGCAGTTTTAACAGGCACGGTTACGTCTCGTATCGTCAACTCACTGAACTAATTTTTTATTAATTTTTTTTAGAGACATCACTCGAAGCAGTCATAATTAAAACTCGCGGCAATGTTAAAATTATAGTATGGATCGCATTCACAATCGGCCTCGAATTACACTAGCAGTGTACGCAAACTGAGCGGAGCACTACTGGCTGGCGCTATCATCCGAAGCTATACATATACGTGACGTTCTCGACAGTACAACAGACTCTTGTTTGTATTGACGTATGATCGCCTTGCGCAGAGCTAGCTGCGCTGCAGGCGCCCCCTGCGGCTGCGGATATCAGACGAACACTTACAGCGCCATCTGTACTAGTGTTCACTTCGTGCGATATACAACGTACTGTTTCACTGACAACGATAAACACTCGTGCGTGGGTGAATGAATCGGTGCAGAGCATTTTCGTAAGGTGGCAGTGATAAAAACTGTTACTGTCGATTTTACATGAGAGTCAACACCTATTATGCAAATAAATAAATAAATAAAATAATACTTTGGTGATCTTTACCATTTCGACCCTTAGGTACACGTGCTAGAACTCCGTTAACATTTATTCAGTCAGTCTCTATTTTCGTGTTTCGTTTGACGCAATAATTTCACAGTAGGTACTGAACTGATTAACAGAACAGAATAAATATACTGAGAATGATTGTTCCATTAGGTAAGTATATAGAAATGCGTAAGTAAGAAAAATTGCCCAACAAAAAATCTCCAAATACAGTTAGCTTTCCTTATCTCCAAATACAGTATGGTTTCAAAAACCCAACACGTTTTATGACAAACATAGGTATCGGTAAATATTATATGTGCCTACGGGGAAATCATTAGTATTTGGATATAATTATGTATATCATTATTTTGTGACGTCTATAGCCATTTTTCCTTTCCTGCCATTATTTCCCAAAAGTAGGTAAAAAATAAGAAATTATTATTTTGTTGTGAACCTGCTACTTCAGTGACATCACAGAAAGCGACCTAAATTTTATCTCTTTTTGATCTAATGACTAATGTGAAAACTAAATATATTGAAAAATAGTCTATTTTCTGTTTCTTAACAAAATAAGTAAATTAAAATTTTACATAGTAAAATGACATTTAAAATAAAAATATAAGTAGAAAAGATGACCCGATGCTGCAATTAGACCATTCCACCTTCATTTATTATGTCATGTAGAGACTCTTATAATTTGTAATATGGAAAATGAAATTAAGTATGAAAATATAATGTTTATGTTGAGATTGGCAAACAAAACTTCATCATGAAGATGGCTCCAAATTCTTAAAGGAGTCAATCAGGGCGACCCGCTGTCTCCAAAGCTATTTACCGTTACCCTAGAAGAAGGATTTAGAAAATAGCCGACCGACTGGCAAGAGAGCGGCATCTGCCTCGGCGAAGCGAGTTTGACAAATCTACGTTTCGCTTACGACATTGTCCCTTGCTCTTCAGCAGCTAAAATGCTATAATGGGACTGGACGGGCCAAGTCTACCGGATGCCGGTTAAACTGTGGGCTCGCATATCGCAAGACAAGGGTGTGATTCCGTAAGACCTCATTCTAAACTTCGAATCTGAATCCGCTGTGAGTTTCTTGATTGGCATTAAAAACTCGGTTGATAATTCCAATTTACACTAGCGCCACCCTTACGAGCGTGTCAGCGAGTTGAACTAAATTAACAGGGAGATTTTGACAGATAAAGTATGAGATGACGTAAGAAGTGGCATTCTGTAAAGTAATTTTCCCGTCACTTCGACGCTCACTTCGCACTCGAACCCGATTCAAAGTGTCAAATATATCAAAGTCATTTTGAACCTTATGCGAAGTGAGAGTGAATAGCGATGTGAGACGCGAGTTGTTTGAATTTTACAGAATCGACCTACTGGAGCCCCGACACGGTGACGGGTCGCGGCAGAGCGAGGAGAAGATGGCGGGACGCCTTAGATGGCATGGCTACCTCAAGAACTGGCGGGATGAAGAGCACAACTTCGGGAGAAATGGAAGGAATGGGGAGGCTTTTACCCAGGAGCGGGACAGTCACGTCAAGTTAAAAAAAAAAATGTGGTAAATTCTCGACTTCTCGACCAAACACTTAAAGTAGGCACAATAATCAAATGCTAGCAAATGTATTGATAAAGACATAAATACAATACATACACCAACATATTATTGTCTAAATGATGACCGTCTGTTTATTTCAACCACGCCACGGTCTCATAACTATGCATGCTCAATGGCTTTGTTATTTCGCACTTCATTGTCCACCTGCCAAGGACTGTAGGATAATTATTAAGTATGTTATATTAAAATAATATGTATGTCACCCTAGGATATATTAAATAAAGGTGTAGCAATTAAAATGTGATAAACCCCTCATTTCACCCCAGTTTCACGTTCCGAAGAAACCGTATTATAAAACAAAACCTGTGCAGATTAAAAATTAAATAGCGAGTAGAACCAGGACTAAATGCCACATAAAATAAAATAGTGTTGAGTTGTTATAAATCCTTTGTTACAGTTCCATACTAGCCATTATGGTTCAAGTGTGGTGAGATTACAATAATTTACTCTTTCAAATGATGACGAAAATTACAACATTTGCCTGCCAACAAAAGATTAGTAATCCACATTTCGTTGATTGCAACAATTTGTCGCTATATGATCATGCGCATTACACCATGAAGGCTGCAATTGTTAGGGAAATACCATCAATCGTAATTTTAAGGACGTATTTAATGTTTAGCTCATCATCACCTTCAACCATATCAAACAGTGATCGGTCGCGGTGGACGGCGTACGGATAGATAGGATTCATCTCACGGTTTAATATTGTGTTCCTAATGTGTCTGTGGATTCTGACAGCATGTTTAGGGTTGCTCCCTACCAACCCGAGCCCAATCGTGGTAGTACCTGGGGTACCTGCACCCATCATTGTGCCTACAGCAGCGCCAACTGCGGCCCCTACGGTTGCACCTACGGCAGCTCCTACGGCGGCTCCAACGGCAGCACCTACGGTAGCCCCCACTGTCGCACCAACCGTAGCTCCCACGGTGGCTCCTACGGTCGCCCCTACAGTAGCTCCCACTGCAGCACCTACGGCAGCTCCCACTGCAGCACCTACGGCAGCTCCCACCGCAGCACCAACGGTAGCTCCCACCGTCGCACCAACAGTAGCTCCAACGGCAGCTCCTACTTTAGGTGGAATGATTTTATCTCTCATAATTTGTGTCGACCCTGACTCAGTATGTATATTTAATCCTGATGAAACCATCGCAGGCCCGCTCCCGATTGATCCTCGGCTCGGCACCACTCCGGCTCCCTCAGCAGCTTTAAATAGACCTCCCATCACTGGCTATAGTGCACAATTATCGACGTACGACACCGCTGTGAAGTTTCCAAGACAACGTAGAAGCGTGGACCAATATCCTATAAGCATGAAAGATTTTTTAAATAGTTTAGGAACAGATGGAAAACACAAAATTGTGAAAAGACAAAGTAATTGTGCATGCGTGCCTACTGGAACTTGTATTCGAACTAGTACTTCTGGCGCTGGTATGATAGACATCAGGATCGTCACTCCGGTAAGTGGAACTTGAACTACAAACAATTGCCTTGTCAATTTCTTATTCCCTGCAATATCAAAAGTCGTGACTGAAACTATTCAGGTAGCAACTCAATGTGCAGCTGGTCAAGAGTACTGCTGTGGCAACACCACTACCGCCGCAACTATAGCTTGTGGTGTACTACAAACTGTACCAACTACAGCTATCGCTCCGGCTGCGGGACAAGCTAATTTCGGAGAATTTCCTTGGCAGGTAAGCATCTCTCTAAAAGTACATACGACCATATTTTGTTTCCTAATTTCAGATTCTTTAAATTATTTCTATTCTATTTTACAGGCCCTTATACTGACGAGACAAAATGATTACATTGCTGGAGGTGTTCTGATAAACTCACTAAATGTTTTGACCGTGACTCATAGATTACTGCCTTATGTGTAAGTAATGCAATAGCTTTATATGTTTAGACAATGGAATAGACAAAATGGGGTCGCCATAATTAATATACACCTATAGTGTTACAGGAACTGCTCCAAACGTTAAGGTTCGTCTTGGCGATTGGGATGCTGCTGGTACGTACGAGCCAGTTCCTTATCAAGAGTATACAGTGGCTAGAGTGTTTAGTCATCCATCGTACAATGCGAATACACTGCAGTTTGATATCATGGTGTTAAGATTGTCGGCGTCTGTACCAATTACACCGAGTGCAGGAGCAGCAGTCACCATTAATAGGGCATGTCTTCCACCAGCATCGACTTCTTCTTATACAGGACAAAGGTGAGTAAAATAGAACTAATTTAGGTGTTAGGTATGACATTGATATGTTTTGTGTTAAGTTGATAATATTGTTGTCCCACCTTATAGAACGCGGCGCGGGACCGACACAGGTGAAGGTCTTTTGGGAAGCCCTATGCCCAGCAGTGGGTCTAAAGGTTGAGATGATGATGATGATGATGATGACCTTATAGAATATAATTATATTGAATCCTGTTTTAGCAGTTGGACATGCAATTTTTTCAGATGCTGGGTATCAGGTTGGGGAAAGGACATGTTCGGTTTACAAGGCCAATACCAACAGATACTGAAGAAAGTGGACGTACCAATAGTTGCGTCTGCGACATGTCAGAGTCAGATGCAAACAGCTCGGCTTGGAGCTACCTTCGTCCTTGATACCACGTCTTTTATTTGCGCTGGTGGTGAAGCCAATAAGGATTCATGTACAGTAAGTGCACGTTTGTGTTAAATGATAATGAAAGCCATAGTAGGTACTCAGCTACTACACGTCAACGTAACGCTAAATGAGGTCACTACAGCATTATTGCAGTTATTGTTGCCGTTGGTGTTACTTATCTAAGCGTTCAGAGGGACAGACGGCGGGAAGCGACTTTGTTTTATATATGTAGAGATGGGCTATTGATAAAAGTTTCGTCCCTTTATAATTTCCGACGTGTGAATGTAGAATAGTTTCTAACACTGCTTTAACATTTTGTTAATCCCAATGAAGTTATTTTATGTCCGCCATCAGGGTTTTGGCTAAAACAACTGCTACAATGTTATTCTAATTATCTATAGGTAGGATACTCAAATATTCGGTAAAAGTTTTGTTAGCAATGCAATTGCTTTATAAAATATATGTATGTAAAACCATCGTTAGAGTTACAGATAATTTGCTGCATAAATAAGCCTGTAATTGTGTTCATGAAAGCGGGAAGTTTGCTTTCGCTTAGAAAGTTTGCACCTCTCATGGTGATGCACTTTTTAATCGGGGTATAATTTAATATTTTAGTTTCAAAATATCGACCTACTTAAAAAAGATTTTGATATTTGGCAACAATTTCAAATTGTTTTCGTAGCGATAACTATACATTTATATTTTCGTTACTTTCCAGGGTGACGGTGGTTCAGGCCTTGTGTGCCAAGTGAACGGTCAGTGGGTGGTGGTGGGGCTGGTGGCGTGGGGTCTCGGCTGCGCGAACGCTAACGTGCCCGCTGCCTACGTCAACATTGCTGGATTCCTGCCATGGATACAGACGCAGGTTGCCACCGCTTGAGGGTACAACAGTTTATTGTAGGATATTTAGAATATTATTTATAAGCTATGTCATTGTTAGCTAACATCGACTAATTTGTAAAATTAAATAAAGGATCAATACTTTAATAATGAAATGAGTTATACAGATTTGCCCATCTGTGATGATTTCATGGTTTTGACAAAACACAAAAAAGAAAGGTGAGTACAAAAAACGCTTTTATGTTGAAGCTTAACACAATATATTAATTTAACAGTTTATACAAATAGCCATGTAAACATTATAAAACATACTCCTAGCCAACATAAACGATAGGTACGGACTACTTACAGGAAATACAGCGTTCTGAACGCAAAACTTTAACGACTAACTTTTAACGAAACTAACCACTTACAACTAGCTCGTACGGACGTAATCTAGTATTGCAGCGGGACACATGCCCGCGTCAGGGACGACACATTCACTGCACGACGAGGAGGCGTCTAGTTACTCCTCGTCAGGCTTCTCCTGTTTCACGACAGGTGCGGGCGAGGGCAGCGCGGGGGGTGCAGGCAGCAGGGGTGCGGGAGGCGGAGAGGACACTTCTATATATTCGTCTGTTCCTCGCTCCTCTTTAATCTCCGGCTCACGCTTGACCTCAGCTTGTGGTGGAGTCGTTCTTGGCTCCGGTGGTGCCAAAGCCGCCCACGCTGACGCAGCACCGCGAGCGTACGCCTCGTAGAAAGCTCTCTGAGCGATTTCTGCCTCTTCAAGATGCACGAATGCGTGATTATCAAGTTCTGCTCGGAAGAAAAACTTAAGCCCGCATCGTGCGCAGTCGTAGGGCCGCGGCGCAGACGCATGTTCAGGCAGGTGGCGCTGCAGGCCGGCCGCGCTCGTGAACACGGCGGAGCACAGGTAGCACGTGAAGGCTCCTATACCAGCAAACGTGTGTTCGATGAGATGTGCTTGTAGTCGCGTGGGGGAGCCGAGCGCGCGACGACAGAGGCGGCAGTCGTGGTCGGCGGGTGGCGGGGGGCGCGGGGCGGCGTGACGCGCGTAGCACGCGGAGCAGGCGCGCGCACCCTCGCCAGCTTCCCCCTCAGGTAGTGCACGGAGACATATGGCGCACCTAAAGAATTATAAATAACAAAAAGTATTTATCTGAACTCGCACAGGAAATTACAAACACAAGAAAAGCTGAAGAAGTGAAGTGCGAGTCTCATATTAAAGGGTTCTGTTGTTGTACAGTACCACCAAAACTGATTATTTTAATTTTTGCCATTATAAAAGGCTTTGGTTTGGCAAAACGTGTACCTAAGTGACAACTCAAAAAAACTATGATAAACAAACGGAACAGTACGGCACCCTAAAAAGACATGTACAGTCAGCAATAGAAATAGGTATGCAGGTCATCGGAAATGGTTGAAGTTTACTTAAAAATCGATGGATGTTTTCGAATGAAATTAAATTGAATCATTGAAATGCTTATTCTCTATTAAATTTATTTTATTTTATTCATAAACATCCATCGGTTTTTTAGTAAACTTTAACTATATCCGACGACCCTGCATACCTGTCTCTTTTGCTGACTGAACGAGACCAAACGGGTTTTTATCTCATCGTAGTCGATCGACATTATTCCTACCTCTGCTCATCCTCTCCGGGACGAAGGTGAAAACGTGCGTGAAGCCTTGCCTCTGCCTCTGAAGCCAGTGTCTGCCGGCACACGACGCACGGCGCCGGCAGTGCCGGGTGGTGCCGTGCCATGTGCCCCAGGAACGACTCTTCGGATAACAAGCGGGCGCGACAACGGGAACATGTGTCGCCTGATACAACCTGGAAATAGACCATGACTTTGTTGGACAAGGAGTAGGATAATTAGACTATTAGAAGGCACTTTTGAAAAGTTTTATAATATTCTAGGAATTATATATATAATCACACGTGAATACGATGTACCTTGCATAAAAACCATTATATTAGAATACGCCGCGTGAATTTTCTCATGGATCCTAAATTTTTTAAATTGATAAATATAGCCTATATTACTCGTTAAACTGTAGCTTTCTATGTTAGAGGTTGCATGCAAACCTATAAGTTTAAGGCGACGATTTACGCCGGCGACCTTGAGCGACCAGAAAATCGTATGCGCTGCGTCTAAAACTCTCAAAGTTTAGTCGAAATAATTAAACAAAAAACATTTTCCAAAAAAAAAACTAAATAATGATAAATAACTTTAGCTCAGAATACAAATTACTTTAGTTTCGGAAGTCGGTGGCAATACAAAACAACAAACAGAACAAAGCCATCGGCACCGACTTCCGAAACTAAAGTAATTTGTGCTCTGAGCTAAAGTTATTTATCATTTTTTAGTTTTTGAAGGCGGTTGTTTCTTTTTTGGAATAAGTTTTTATTTTCCACTTTTTAGTATCGCCTTAACATTTAAATCAGAGATTGAAAGTCCTCCAAAGATTGAAGAAACAACGTCATTTATGTAATTTTTATGGGATTTTGTTGATTTTTTCAAAAAGCGCTGAATCAAGCTCGATAAAATATGGGACCATATCGGAATAAACCCCTTTCGAACAAAACAAGAATTTTGCAAATCTGTTTATATATTTATATAATTGATAACCTCCTCCTTTTTGAAGTCGGTTATAAGATAGTGAAAGTTGCGTTTAAATATACGTGATAGATTTTGTGTGATTATCAATGTTATATCCGCGTCAGACACAACTTCACGAGATAATTAAACTAGTTAATATGAACTAAATCAAAAATATTCACATACTAAATGATTAAGAGAATGTTCTAGTTTACCATAATATATTTTTTTCAAATCATTTACACTACACATTTTGACGTGATTGTCAGTTTAGTTAGCGATACTTGCCATATATCGACCCCCTTCTTTTAGAAATACAGACAATTTCACTGACTCGCTAAACGACACCTTGCAGAACCTATCATCTTTCAAAAGCACCATTTTAATTGGAGATATTAATATTAATATTCTTCCAGGAAGTGCTGACGCATGTGCTGAGGAATACCTTAACCTATGCGCCTTCCATGGTTTGCTTCCCGCCCACACGTTTCCTACACATCAAAGTGGCTCCTGTTTGGACCATATAATACTTAAGTCGAACCTTTCTGCACTAGCTCTTGTAATTAATTCAACATTAACCGATCACAATGCTACCCTACTAATTTTAAATTCTAATTTACCTAAAGTAGTCCCACGAACAAATTCTAGATTAAATGTAAATAAACTTGAAGAAGACTTACGTAATATCGACTTCAACCCAGTCTACGATTCTGCTGATCCGCAGTTTTGTTTGTTATACCTAATCGAAAATGTACAACATGCAATTCATAAAAACACAGTCACTTTTCGGCAAAATTGCAAAAACTACAACATAAAGCCGTGGATCACGACAGGTCTCATTCGCTGTATGAAAAATAGAGATAGACTGCATATGAAAGCGAAATCTAATCCAGATAATTTAATTTTGCAACAGTCATATAAACGATATCGGAACTTCTGTAATGATCTTTTGAGAAAAGTTAAAAGAAACTACGATAAAATTGCACTAGAAAAGGCTGGTACGGATAGTAAAAAAATCTGGAATTTTATTAAAAGGGTAACATATAACTCGCAGCAAAATCAGTCACCTACAAGTTTATTACAAGCACACGCATCTCATTTAACATCGGTTAACATTGCAAACGATTTCTTTGTTAATGTTGGAAAGAATTTGGCTGAAAAAGTTCTTGGCCATTCACATCATCTATCGAGCACGTCGTTTACGTCTAGCACTATCTTATCATCTTTTGTGTTGCTAGATACTGACGAGACAGAGGTAGATACAATAATTATGAATTTGAAAGACGACTGTGCAGTTGGCTGGGATAACATATCAAGTAAAATTATCAAACAGTTCAGGCGCATTTTGGTGCCGCCACTAACTTATATTTACCAAAAATGTTTATCCTTAGGTATTTTTCCCGAATGCCTCAAAAAAGCTGTTGTTGTCCCTGTCTATAAATCAGGCGATAAAGATCATGTGACAAATTATAGACCTATTTCCTTACTGCCTTCTATGTCTAAAATATTAGAAAAGATTATAAATAAAAGGCTTTTCAAATATTTGGAGGAAAAATTAATTTTATCTAGGCAGCAGTTTGGATTCAGGCCTAAAATGTCTACAAATGATGCTGTACATCATCTGACTGACTATCTAGCACAAGAACTTGATAATGGTAACCACACAATAGGCATTTTCTTGGACCTCGCCAAAGCTTTTGACACGGTTCCTATTCCTATTCTGTTGCGCAAGCTTGAAGCCATAGGCATTAGAGGCACCCAGCTGAACCTATTTAAGAGCTATTTAGAAGACCGTACCCAATGTGTCAAGATTGGTAATGTTCTCAGCGATGATAAAAAAAACACGTCCTTCGGAGTACCCCAAGGAAGTATTTTAGCCCCTACACTATTTTTGATATACATAAACGATCTTTGTAATCTAAATTTAGAAAACGGCCTAATTGTTTCTTATGCTGACGACACTGCTCTTTTATTTTCGGCTGACTCAGAAGAAAATGTCTACAGGTTTGCGCAACACGGATTTAATGTTGTTAATAAATGGCTTCAACACAATTCACTAACACTAAATGCTGACAAGACAAATTACATTAAGTTTTCAATGCGCAAGCAAAAATCAACTGGTACTAACTCAACATTATATGCTCATCATTGCACCTTTTCCACAAATAACCAATGTGGTTGTCCTAACATTAAAATGGCAACTACAACAAAATATCTTGGCGTTATAATTGATGAAACACTTTCGTTCAAACACCATATAGAAGCATTAAATAATAGAGTTCGTAAGTTGATATTTGTTTTTAAAAAATTACGCTATATTGCGGACTCAAAAATAATTCGACAAGTGTACTTTGCTCTATGTCAATCAATATTAACTTATTGTATTACGACATGGGGTGGAGCGGGTAAAACCAGGTTACTAACCATGGAGAGAACTCAGAGGGCGATTCTCAAAGTGGCTACTTTCCGCCCTTTCCTTTTTCCTACTAACCTCCTATACAAGTATTTTGAAGTATTAACAGTTCGACAGCTATTCATAATGGGCATTGTATTAAGACAACATAGAGCTTTACCCTACAGCACTGAATATACTAATAAAAGACGTAAAGATATAGTCTGTCCACAAAAAACAACAAAACACGCATTTATATCAAAATTTTACCTATTCCTCGGTCCTCTCCTCTATAATAGACTAAACGCAAAAGCAAGCATCTATTCCCTGACCTACACAAATTGTAAGATAATTCTCAAGGATGCTCTTCAAAGTATGTCCTATGAAGATACAGAGAATTTACTATGTGTGATAAAGTGAATTTATAGTTCAGATATTTTATGTTTTACTTCCATTTAGTATTTATTTAATTTAGATATATTAGTTAAGCTACTCAACTGTTGTCTATAAATTGTCAACTTTCTTTTGAATTGACTTTTTGATTGTTTATTAATTTTATAACATTATTTAGCTCTTCTCGCCTGAAACACAGGATTACCTAGTTCAGGCACGGAAGTCTTAGAAATGTAATTTATATTTTAAGCAAAAATGTATTTCTTTTGTCAAGTCATTTCTAAATAAAAATATTATTATTATTATTATTATTATATTATTATTAGTTTAAAATCTGTAAAAGTCGCCTGTTAGCGCCTTAATATCAACTAGGTACATCTTGTCTAATATTTTAATGGTGAAAAAATCGATCAACATCGAATTTAAAATCGTCTAGTAGTTTTTGAGTTAAATAGTCGATTTAACTAAAAACTACTCGACGATTTTAAATTACGACGACTAAACAATTTTTTTCTCTTTGTAATATTAATTTAGATAACCCTAGAACAAACAAACATAGCAGTGTAGTTGAATAACATTGGTCTCACATACACTACTCAATACTCAATTTGACTAAAACTACGCACGCATGTTTGTACGCACAATATTGTAAGATTTACCGTGTTATGTTCAGAACATAGAATTCTTGAAGGTTTTCCTGTTATCTATAAGTAAAGAACTATTTTTGAATATTTTTTAGGGTTCCAAAGTAAACGAGGAACCCCATAGTTTCGCCATGTCCGTCTGTCTGTTTGTCCGTACGCGGCTTAGCTTAGAGTCTATTATTGGGTACTAGAAAGCTGAAGTTTGGCAAACAACTTACCTAAGTACTTTGAGAAAAGAAAATTGAAATGAAAAAATTTGAATTAAATTATTTTGAATGAAAAAAATCCATTGAAAATTACTCAAATAAAGTTGTTAGTTATGTAAAATAAGTAGTAAACATATATTTATGAAGCATGTATCATCATCATCATCATTTCAGCCGAAAGACGTCAACCATTTTAGTGAAACAAATTCAGTAAACACGTCCGAAAATCAGTTTTTTTGCACAATTTTATCTGAACTTTGGCCGTTCATAATACACTCATACATTGAAAAAGTAAAAAACAGCTTCATAGAAACTTTGCACATGTAATTCTAAATTACAAACATTTTTATCAAAAACATGTAAGGCTTTTTTAGAAACACGTTTGTCCTGGAACAAGTTTTGTGTCATTTCCGCGCGCCAATTCTTCTGTGATGTTATCGCGTTCTCACTCATTCGTTTGTTTAGTTAGCATTTGCATTGGTTGAAACAAAAAAAAAATTAATCACGCTCGCGTTGAAGTACGTTCGATGGGGATGGGCGCTCTTAAGTCCGCAAATTGTGACGGGCAACTACGAACCCCTAACACTGCGCGTGGACAGACATGCACTTGGCCGGATATCTTTTTCAAAATTTTAGGCTCATTATTTTTGGAGATAATCTTCTAGTTTTCCGGCTTGTTCCCTCTTTGCTTGTTCCAGTTGCACGGGTCCACGCATTTGTTGACGCGTTGTCCGAAGCGAAAATGGTATACGCAAAGCCAGTTTGGGTCTTGCGGGGTTCGCCGTCTGCTGGTGCTGCGGTCTCGCGATCTTGATCTGTAATTTTGTCTCCCCCAGTTATTGTACCTCGGTCTTGAGTTACGGCTCTCCAATCCCTCAATGCGTTCCCCTAGACTTCTTATTTCGGCGATTATGTCGGTCGTTTCTTTTGGTGCGTCTATCTTGCTAATATTATCTTTTGTCGTAATTGTTTACATTATTTTGTCCGCTACCGAAGCCAAGATCTCCGTGTCTTTTGACTCTGTGGCTGCTAGAACACTGCTCACAGTGGTGGGCAAGTGGTTCTTCCATAGAACTGTCAATGTTTCATCAGTGACTTTTCCTCGTGCCAGGTCTTTCATTTTCCGCAGCAGCTGCGATGGCTTTTGATCTCCCAGTTTCATTTCTCCTATCAGTTTCTGCACTTGTCGGGCTTCAGACTGCGCGTAAATGTTGCATAATCGCGTTTTTAGCGCCTCTTACTTTCCTGACGTAGGTGGGTCCAGTAATATGTCCGTAACCTGCGATAACACCTCCTTGCTTAGTTTGGACACCACGACCTGGTACCTGGCCTCGTCGGATGCCTTTTGTCGGTTCAATGCCGCTTCTGTTTGTATGAACCACAACTTGGGTTCATCACGCCAAAAGTCTGGAATGCGTGCTGACACTGAAATGCTGGTAACCTGCTGCTCCTCGTTCGGCACTTCCTTCACCTTTTCTGATGCCATTATTTGATTCTTCAAATTATTATGCAAGGCGCTTTCCACGTGGTAGCTGAGTCACCCGGCTGAGTTATGTGTAACTCGATATCCTTTCCTGCTTGATCACGTCGGGGTCACCAATGTAGGTTCCTTATGTATCTTGGGTAGCAGGATGAATAAATGAGTATACTGACAGAAAGTTCACTTGTGGTTTTATTTGATTACACCGTAGTTACACAATGATGCTTAATTATTACGTACAGTTAATTCACGTCACGATAGCACTATTCCGAGTGGGGATCACCGAGCGACTCGCGTCCCCGCGTCGCCTGTACATTTTCTATGAGAATGCTTACATTGCAATTGCTGTCGCTGTACGGTCGCTACATAGGTATTAGATATATATTTGAACCTTTACAGCAAACCCTTTCATTTAAGGCGCTTCCCTGACCAAATAACCTTGACCATACATTTCCTCTTTGCCGCAGAATCGAAATTCGCACAATTATTTGTTTTTTTTTTGTTATAAAAAAAGAAGAAACGATCTTTTAAAATAAAATAAATCGTGAATTGTAAAGATTTTTAAGTTAATTAGTGTTATCCTCAAATTAATAGGACGTCAACTTATACAAACAAAAGATACAGTATTCAATTATTTTAGTCATTTTTAATGGGAGATTTAGGTGTATTTAAGGTACATAAAAAATACATAAGAACGTTGAATGTGATGATAGGATATTGAACATTAATAATATGCTTTTAGGTGTAGTTTGTTTCTCTTAATTAATGAGTTATGAGCCTCTGAATAATGATCAAGAAAAACGCACTTTTGGTCGGGGTAGCGCCTTTATATGATTTTTGTTTATGGTCATTGAACATGAAACATTCCTCACCTTGCAATGTGTGAGTTTATGTTCAGCCAGCACTGCTGCCGATGGCAGCACCTCGTCACAAATCAGACACTTATGTCTCGCAGCAGCGGCCCCTGAATGCGCTCGCGTATGAGCTTCTAGTTCTGCCCGACTGCGCGTGCGTTCTCCACAGTATGCACATTGTAAGGCGACGGCGCCATTTTTCCGCCGCCGTTCCTCACTGGCCGCTACCACCGCAGTAGTCACACCACCGCTCTCTGCTCCCGGGGTACATGGGGAACGAGCGTCATCGCCACCCTCACCGCCGTTACTTGTGTCCATTCTTTTAGTTCTAGATATTTCTCCGTTTAGAACCTGTCAAGAATCATTCTGGTTAATACACAGATCGAAATATAATATGCAGGAGAGAATATTTGGTACGACTTAAAAATGCAATAGCCTAGTTTTTAACCTGCTGTTGCATTGCATGATGTGCCTGCATGTGTCTTTCCAGCAGATACTGCACTGCAAAGGCGTCATTGCAGGCTGGCACGGGGCATCGATACGCGCGATGTGGTCGAGGAGTCCTCGCAGCCACGCCACTGCCGAGCAGGGCTCCGCACGCACACCGCGGGGCTGCGGCCGCGTGTCTAGAGCGCACATGAGCCGCACCCTCGGCTTCCGAGCGGAGAGCACCCGCCCCCGCACCGCAAGAACGACACACCCAGACTTTGTTTTCGCCACTATGTGCCACCGCGAAGTGCACCTAAAAATAAAGAATTACATTAAAAATAACGCATTTTAAAGATGGTAAAGTAGAACCAAAATTTCCATTCATATGCGAGGATTAGGAAACCTTACCTGAATCGCAACCTTTGAATCAAAAATCTCCTTGCAAAGAGCGCATCTATACAGGTGATGCGCATGCAGTTCAAGAAGATGTTTCTGCAGGTCATCAGGAGCAGAGAAGCTTCTAGCGCAACTGTGGCAGGTGTACTCGCATGAAACTGCCAAGTAATGCGCTGTGAGGTGTCGCTCCGAGGCCGCAGCGTCCGCGAACGTAGCACCACAGTGAACGCAAGGAGCAGGACTTGAACGTAGCTCCCCTCCTTCTTCTATATGACCTTTTAAATGAACTCGAAACGCTTCAAAATCTGGGAGTGCGGCATCACATTGATTGCAGAGAAGTGTACTCGGTGATAAAGTTGTTTGTGGTGTGCCAGAGCCGGAGCGAGGGCGTTTGACAGGGGGCACTTCTTCAGGTGCTCGTCGGCTTAGATCAGTGGGTGCAGGTTGATCTACTTGGACAGGCCCTTCACCATTTAACAGCGCTGAGTGTGCTGCACGCACGTGTAGTTGCAACTGCTCCATGCTCGTAAAGGTGTCGCGAGTGCAGTATATGCAGGCGAGCAGTGTGGGCGGTGGCTGAGATGCAACACGTCGCGGTGGAGTCATGGCTGCTGTGTCAACGCCGTGTGCGCTCACCATGTGTGCCTGGACAAATACGGCAATGTTTAGATATAATAAACCCAAGGCTAAAGTGATTTGAATTATGAAGCAAGGAAGAATATTGATAAGTTTTAGATACATTATTTTTTACTTTTAACTTTTAACCGACTTTATTTATTTATTTATTTATACTTCATGCACAAAGGTACAAAGGCGGACTTAATGCCTTAGGCATTCTCTACCAGTCAACCAACAAGAATCATACAGATAACGTGAAGTATTCCTTAGGAAGCTAGACAGCCATACCTGTAACAGGTCTGGTCGTCGAAAGGCGTCCCCGCATCGCAGACAGCGCAGAGCCCTACGCCTATCAGGTTCGCGACCCTCGCGGTCTCTTTTGTGTCCCTGCATGTGTGACGTCAGAGCGGCTGCTGTGTTGTATCCTCGGTTGCACACAGTACACTGAAACGGCTTCTGATTGTCATGTGTCTTCATGTGGATCTTCAAGTGGTCGCTGGAATTTACGTCATTGTATGTTTAAGACATATTTTATAAAAAAATACTTATATCGTAACAACCCCTCTTCCAAATTATATTGTTAACTGAAGTGAATTCATCGTTCATCAAAATAACAACAACCAATAATCACTTACGAAAAGGATTTTAAAAATCGTGAAAGAACTTTCGCATTTGTAAAGTTTTAAAGGAGTCTTTCTTATTTTGGCTCAAAACCTTGGTGTAAAGTTAACGTGTACCCAAGTACTATGCCTATAACAACGAAACATCCGTATAAAGATTTTAAAATTAAGATAAATCGTCTTTTTGTGACCAAGCTGAGATGTCAATTTGTCATATGAGACATAAGTACCCACATAAAGCACGGACCAAACAGAACTCACAAAGAGGCTTTTCACGCAAACTACAGAATAGAGGCGTTCGCCCAAACACCTCCGCTAATGGCCGCGCTCGCCGTGCCCGTTTAGGTATGGGCCATTATTTCATTTTTGTGAGACCCTCCACGTCATTTGTCAGCGCATCATCTCTTTTCACTAGTCGGCGGTTCGTTGGGCCGACAAATTGCATGGAATTAGTCACGTGGTCGCGGGAAGGTGACGAAAAAGGTGACACGTCGCCTTACGACCGAGAGCGCGCGGTGCCCGTGACTTATGGTGATCAATCTTACCCTGAGGCCTTTGTCATGCACGCATCTCCTGAGCATTCTTTTAACTATATATTAATCTTCAATGGCTTCGGATTAGACGCATTAGCATATTCTTTGTACACTCAACCATTTGTGGTAGTACTTACCTACCTAGGTAATACCTTTGGTGGTAATAGGATTTAGCAGTGAAAAAACAAATAATAAAACTAAGTGGTGTAATTAAGTAACATGAAACTTTCAATTAGTCTTCACTGTCTTTTTGTGTTCATTATAAACTTATACTCGAAGAGTTTCTACCAAGCCTTATAATTGTTACCTTCTGGAAAAGGCAGATTCGCAGTGTGCACAGCGGTACTTGCGGTCCCCGGTGTGCAGCTTGACGTGACGGTCACGAGAACGCTTGTGCTTGAACAGTCGCGAGCAGAACTCACATCTGAACGGCATCTGATCCGAATGGGTCTGAAACAATAGCATTTAGCATAACACACACGCCACCCTAAATATCCTAGAAAGTGGTTTCAGAAGTTTCAGACACCCTAGATTAAATTTTCATAAGAGCTTTCATAGATATTTAAAAAGTGGTGCAGGTTAAAACATTAATTCAAGACCTTAGAAACCGGACTGATACTGACTGATGCAGTGGGTTATATACCGCAAGACAAATAATAGATAGGTCCTACTACAGGTTGTACAGGATAAGATGCTAAGCCATATTATTGTAACTATATTTTTTTTTATCTGTGCTGTCATGCATACCATCAAATGTAATAACATTGTAATCGATTACATGAGGAGCGATTAAAATGTGTATACATTTTTTACGTCACACAATATCGAATCGAAATAACTTCGGGTGCGCTGATCATAAAAACTATCGTGAGAACGATCTGTGAACAATGGGCTGACTACCGCTGCGCCTGCGTGAGCTGACCAGCTTACAAAGTTACGATCTATCGGCGTTTTGTGTCAATAGAGAGAAAAAACGCGAAGGACCCTGTAAGCTCGTCGTGACGTCCGAATGAGATATCAACCATTGGGAACCGCTGCTTCATCGTGGCGATCGATTATGACTGATAATTGTTCAATTAATTATCTGCGTATCGAGTCTTTTGATCTCCATGGTTTTTATAAGTACAGCTATGCAATGAGATGAGGTTGAGTAAACTAGTAGCGTGCATTAAAATTATCAGCTAAATGTTGCAATCCCAACCAAATAATTTTATCTTAGAACCAATACAGTTTGTTGTACAGACGCCAGCACATCAAGCCAAAAGTACCAAACTGTAAAATTTTCCCAATTGTTATAAAGTCCAAATTTTACCAAAGAAAGACAAATTGTTGTAGCTTGATGTGCTGGCCTCTGTACCTTCTTGATAGGTACAAATAATTTATTTTGTTGAAAACATAGTTTCGCAACGAATCTGAAGCTACAGTATAACGAATCGATACGTGTAACCGATAACATTCCTGCGCGGAAGCAGCGCGGGCTTATCACAATGAGATGGATTTGATCGGTAATGTTCACCGGAACGCTATTGCTGCGAACAACACGTTTTGAGTTACGTCTTCTCGTAACGGTAGATAGGAACAAAAAGTAATGCCCAGGCTCGACAGGTTATGAAACATGGCAACCGTTATACCGTGTAGGCAGTTCGCAGATTTCACCGTATACACAATAGTCTCGTCACATAGGTGCTACTTTGTTGTAAAACGTATTACCTAGTTTACACGATGCATTTAAAGTTCCCTCACGACTTTGGCAGGCAAGTGCAACAACAAACCTAAACAAAATAAAAAAAATAATTAAAAAAGAAAAATCGAAAAATAAAATTGAAAAAGCAAAATCGAAATGAAAATTAAAATTTTGCGTGACCATTTCAGGTTTTTTTTTTCAACTAGCGACCCGCCCCGGCTTCGCACGGGTGCAATGAATCACTCTATCTATTGATGAAAATGCGTAGTTTTAAGTTTAAGTGGCGACTTGCATGGATTCAATCGAAGCCTACAGTAATGTTACCATCCTAGAAATGTTTCTATGCATGGTTACTCATTATTTTATAAGTGGAATTGAATAGCACTTAAGTCCAAGCTATCATTTGTAGATCTTCACTGTTTAAAATCAACGAATGACAGCCGGGACCTACGGCAATTATGAGACTTGCAGGCTTCTGTATAACCACCACCGGTTAGCTGTTAGGCACAGCATCCAATTAGACTGGAAGCTGACCTGGGAAAAGACTAAACAGAAAATGCCTCAAAATTTTAGGATGAAGAAGATGACAACTACCTCTCCTCTTATCCTGCAGTATTTAATATGAAATATAAAGCTTTCAAGGTAAAGGATCATGATTTCAACACAGCATTGCGTCGACACATAAGCACACACACTAGTGCGTGCGAAGTTATGCCGCAAATTTTATGCTTAATATTTATTATGGGAAAACACATTGTCGCAAAACAACTACGCAGCCATTTCAGAACTCCAAAGATATCTTGTATCTACGTGACGAAATACGTTTAGTTATAAAAAGCAAGTATTATTGGGCTCACTCAAAAGATTATTCATGAGTTAGGACATAATGAGGATGCTAATGTGGTGCTGCTTGTGAATAGCATGTGGCAGGGAGATAATGAGAGCCGTCCGCGTCGTCGGCCTTCGCACTGCCGTGAACTGGAGCTGGCTACAACACAATAGACTCCCAAACTGACAGCCAGTTCACGCTTTTACTAATTGACCACCTCCGCGACATTCATTCAGAACAACGTTAAACAAATGGTACGAATGATTGACTTCTATTCCATTTCAGCTAACACGTTTAACTTTAACGTTTGGTACTAAACAAACATAACAATAATGTATTTTTCTGAAGCAAAATGAACATGTCAGTTTGTAGAATTTGGAATAGATACAGGTAAGGATACAGATAACCTCCGTCGGTGAGAGATTTTGCTGCTGCGTGCGTCCCCAATTACCACGGGACGGGACCCAACGAGGCTATTAGCGCCACATCTCAATTTGTTAGTGTTGCCTTGTTACTAACGCACCACCTTATGGTTGGGAGCCAAGTTACAAGTACCATGTGATGCATATCTACGTAATATGTATTCAGCAATTATTATAACAATATTATTGTCCCGTCCGTCGTCATTTTGTACAATCTCTTTGTTCTTAGCTGTAAGGACTAACTAGCTATATTATTATGAGTATTATGTGTTGCCTATGAGAATTTCCTGTGTTTCAATAGTCTTCTTAAGTTCAGTCACCCATATGTATTTATTGATGCTTTACAAAAGATTTCCATGCTTTTCCAAAATCAGAATTTGTATTTTTTTGTTGTTGTCCGTATTATTTATCCATGGAACATTAATAAAGCGTTAAACTTTGCCGTTATTTTAATGTTGCATGTTTTATGCTAAATCATGCAATGTCGCGAGCACTTTGTTGTGATAACAGTAATAAATTACCGATCCACTGTTATAAATCTATCGACATGTTGTAAATAGGTTATGAATTTATCGCTTTATGCAGTGTACCGAGCAAGAAAATCTGCACAATTTAGATATCCAAGTTTTGAAAGACAACCCATCATAAAAGTAAAATACCTGTTTACATATATTATGGTATTTATTTATTTATAAGCCTAATAGTAGATTGTTATACAAGGAGCTAAAATTACCCATTATATTCGAGGTAGTTTTACTCCCGAGCTTTAGCGAGGGAGTAAATAGAAACCGAGTTTTAATGGGTTTTAGCGCCGTGTGTTACACTATACTTTTCACTACGAGTGCGAGAAAATAAAACAATCCAATACAATATGAAAAATGTAGTTTATTTTATTAAAAATTAAATGTACAATTTGTACAATTCTGAATATTTAACGAGATGTTTTTTCCCGGTAACTTAATTTCAGTCCTCTGTGAAGATGAATGTTGAGTTGTCTGTGGGGTAAACGTGGGAGATACACGTAGTTCCAAGTTGGAGGGTCCCTCGTTCGGATTTTTTGGATAGAGAATCAGCTCAGTTGACTCATCTCTTGATGTCGATGGTCGTGGGCTAGTTGGGAGAATATTGATGCGTTCTGTGATACGCTGGGTGATATCGAATTTGTTTTGAATGGAGTTCTCGATATAGCCTTCCGCCACTTGATCGGATCTCCATCCACCGTGGCGTTTTAACGTTGTTATATTTGCACCAGAATCCGCCAAGAGTGGCGGATGTCCTTCGGAAACAGTGGCCAGTGAACTGTTCCGGATTTGGCAAATTTAGATAAGTGGTGATCTCTTTTGGCATGTTGCTTAATTTATTTTTGCCTATAACTTGCCTTGTGCATTTTCCGTTTTGATAGTTGGGAAAATCTCGGCGTGCCCACTCCACTTGGCCGTAAGTCTTGGTAGGCTTTGACAATGTTTAGAAATTCTCCACTTATAATGAATTTCCTCTCCTTATTTGTCTTTATATTGGGCAGATTTATGGCTTGAAGATGGGTATCAGTTTCGACATCTTCCACTGTTATGTTAGCCAGTTCTATCCCTCTGCAGGCACCGCTGATCCCAAAAATTAAAGCAACCTGTAAAACAAAAAATAGGTGTGTTAGAACTGTATTTTGGTTGGTACCTCTAACTAGCAATTTAGTTTGATGAAAATAGTAGAAAACAAATGCAACTATAACCTACCTTTGTTGCTAAGTATTTTTCATTTGGTGCCTTATTTATGAAATTCTCGATATCTGTCCTCGTGAAAACTTTGGATTTCTTGGCCTTGTAGCCGGTGGATAATTTCTTGAGAAAAGCCGTCAAATTTACATATTTCTTTATAATTATATTATGTATTATCTGTATGGTTGTTCGTAACATTGAATATGTGCTCCAAAGCGTTGTACTTTGATATTTTTTGGAAAGTTCATCGAAATACGTAAGAAAAACTCCTTCCGTAAGAGAATCCACTCGTTTTTCTGCCCTCCACTTCATAAACTTTTCGTAAGTATTTAAATAAATGCTTTGTGAAGCAATTAGAGAAAAATTATAAAGATTTCGCGCCAATGTCTTTTTTTTGTTTCTTCTGTAGCCGCAACACATTGCATGCATTCTACATGAGATCGCCGATTTTAGTTCCATTTTCAAAATTAAAATGAGGTTCTTTTTTTATGAAACAGTAATAAATCGAGTCTTTATTCATGATTATTCTACTTTTGACTAAATTCTTTTTCGTTTTTGTAGGCTCATTGTCATATTTGACACACAAAAATTAAAAAAAAAACTTTTTCCCCTAGAGGATGAAATGCTATTTTATCCCCGCTCTCGTATGCTACAATGACGGCCTTTTTGAGCAAGAGAAGTGAAAAACATTTTACTGGTAATTTTTACCTTAGTCTAGGTAAAATTTTTATTGTTTTTAAGTATGTACAATATTTACAAGAATAATAAAAAAGAAAACCTAAAATATTAAACTAAAAAAAAACTAACACAATAAGGCATCATAGAATTTTACTGGTGGAGAAGTTGGAGGCGCGCTATTACATCATTTTCAAGTCGTTTGTGGTGCGCGTTCCGACTCAACATTTGGTGACCTTCCTCAAGGAAGAGTTTTGGCCGAAAGGTGTGCTGTAGGTATCGGCGTTTTCGCGGTCAGCTAACACGACGCCGTCACTTCATGTGCAGTAGTTTTTAAATCTATCGTTTAAAATATGTATTAGTTTAAAGTTATTATTTTTATGCTTATAATTATATGTATTGTGTTTTATGGGCCTTAGTTGCCCGAAATAAAGGCTAAATAAATAGGCAAAGTACATGCCACTTAATGGACTACCACAAGTGTTAATCCACAGATTGATAAGTGTCTCGTATCCTGGTGCAGTCGCTGAAGTGCCAGCAACAATTATGAGCACGGAGTCCGCTGTAATTGGGCTAAGTGGACCTGCTTCCGCCGCCTCGGAGCTTTCCTCTCAGATCTACTGTTTATTATTATTATCTATTATTTTATGATAACTATAAAACTTTAACTTTCCTTTGCGTTGGTATCACGGATAATAGTTGGTATCTGTTTTGTCGGGAAATGTGTTTCTAGGCTCACTTACAAATTTAATTAATAATTTCGAATTTTAAACCGTTCACCTTAATTTTATTTGATGAACCAAAAATAATTAAGTGCTTATAGGTGTATGTATAGTATGTATAGTGCCTATAAAAAATATCTTAAAATAGTAGATTGTTATACAAGGAGCTAAAATGACCCATTATTTACGAGGTAGTTTTACTCCCGAGCTTTAGCGAGGGAGTAAATAGAAACCGAGTTTTAATGGGTTTTAGCGCCGTGTGTTACACTATACTTTTCACTACGATTGCGAGAAAATAAAACAATCCAATACAATATGAAATATGTAGTTTATTTTTTTTGTTTCTTCTGTAGCCGCAACACATTGCATGCATTCTACCGATACCGAGATCGCCGATTTTAGTTCCATTTTCAAAATTAAAATGAGGTTCTTTTTTTATGAAACAATAATAAGTCGAGTCTTTATTCATGATTATTCTACTTATGACTAAAGACTTTTTCGTTTTTGTAGGCTCATTGTCATATTTGACACACAATAATTAAAAAAAAAAAACTTGTTCCCCTAGAGGATGAAATGCTATTTTATCCCCGCTCTGGTATGCTACAATGACGGCCTTTTTGAGCAAGAGAAGTGAAAAAGTCAAATTATATGTCATGCAAACCTAGCCTAAAGTAAGTCATTTAAGGCCTGAGGTCTATCAGGGCAATAATTCCAATCCAATTCCTAGTGATATATTGCAACTAAATGAAAGAAAATTTAAAACATATATTAAAAGTACACTCTGTAAACAAGCATATTACAGTTTAGAGGATTATATCCATGATAAGAATGCTTGGAAACATGCTGGTCCGGGCTCCATAGGACAATCTACAGTCTAGACAAAATCAAACGGATTGCTAATTAAAACTACTTAATTTATACTTAGTATATACATTATATTTAATTCTTGCTTTGGGTCACACACTGGTTCATAGGTTCATAGTTTGTTGAAATGTATGGAGTGGTTGTCTACTTTTACAATAATTGTAAATAATAATATGTGAACACTATGTATACAACTTAGCTGTCTTTCTTTATCTTGTAATACTTTGTACATACTCAATATAGTGTTTTTATGCAAGGTCCATCGTATTCACGTATAGTTATATAACTGTAAACTGTAAATGCAAAATATTGTACACATTTTTTTTAAAAGAGTAAGTACCGGTAAAACGGGGCTATTCGGGACATATTTTGAGTCACTTTACCAAATATCTTGTTTATTTCACATAAAATACTATGGTGAAAAAATTGTACGGGTGTCGGAGAACTCCTTACTTCTGCAGACATACTTTTGAAGTAGCTACATGTAACAGGAACAGAAAAATAAAAAAATAATGAGGCTGCCCCAAATATCGCATATTTGGGGCTATTATGGACAGCACTGAAAAACCGATATAAAATGCATATTTTGAGACAAAACAGCCACTTTCAACAAGTCTATCGATATTTAGGACAAAGACTGACAAAAACTACATAAAATAATGTTTTTGTTTTAGGGATTGGTAGAATTTTAGGAAGAAAATTTTTTTTTCAAAAACTAGTCAGGATTTTGCGCTGTGCGAGAAGTTTTGCCGCCTAAATTTTGACGTAAAAAACGGTCTCTGACTCTTTCACCAAAATTTGTTACTAAACTGTTTAATATACTGACATTGACAGTTGACAATTATGACGTTAACTATAAATGTGTTGCTAGAGTTCATAAAACAAATCCTACCAAACAGCAAACGAAAGTTATCAATATTTTTGTACGAAATCCTGGGTTGTCCCAAATACCCCCCCGAAACCCAAATAGCCCCGTTTTACGGTATGGAGTTTCTTGCCCATCCTTCTCGATCTATCTGCATTTTGTATCATAATCTGAGAGATCTGCACTAAAAAATAAATTGTTCGAAAATCGAACTGGCCACCACTAGTACAATATAAATAAAAGAAAAATAGGGCACAAATTAAAAAGAGGCGCGAATCTCAGATTATTAAACAAAAGGCAGATAGACCGGTCGGAACACTGAGTGAAGCCAAAAAAGCAAATATAAATTTAAAAGCGAATCCTTACCTACAATCTCATGATTGTATTTGCTTTTTTGGCTTCATTCTCAGTGTTCCGCGCTGTATATCTGCCCTTTGTTTCATAATCTGAGGCGCGAATACTGAAAATTGCTTTGCTTTGTTATACAACAAATTACATATCAGCAATATCTCACAAAAATGTCGAGTGAAAATAGTGATTTGACTCCGGAGTACATTAATTCCGAATTTAAGCCATTGGTATTACCAACAGTCTACTCTTAATTCTAGTACCTACTATTGTTTTTATTGTCTCGTAGATGGTGTGAAAAGTATAGTATGCTTCTCGGGGATAAAGGTGCCTTCGTCTTGGGCGACCTTGAATCCCACGCTGCACTCAGGATTCTTGTCTTAACTCCCTCGCTTTGCTCGGGAGTTAACTCTTACGCAAATAGTAGATGAGAGACTATCTAGTGTCTTATAAATCCTAAGATTACGCATCTATCAGCTCAGTAGCTGATCATTTATCTCACAATTTTTATAGCCCTAGTAGGCTGAGACCTTAACTAGGTATTCACTTAATTGTATTGATTAAAAACCAAAAAGAACCAACTTCTAATTAAATTCCATTCACATAAACTAGTGATGCGATTCGCAAGTGATATTTAAATCACATGTTGTGATTAGCGGTGAGTGACGTGCGAATTTTACCGCGAAGCGCCCGCGCACGACGCACTACATCGGCACCGGTACAGCAACACATAAACATAGCAGCGGCATGTTTACTCCACTCACTTAATTGGAGCAATCGGCCCCTGACAGAATTAATAAATTTGATCGTCCGTGCACGATAAATCGCGCCCCGCTCCGGCCAGCGCCCATGCCCACGCACTCACTTAAGAGGAAGCTACCCTCAACGTAGGCCAATTAGACGCTCGCGAGATTGACAATCGATTAATCGATAGCTGCTCTCTTTTAAGACGTTGTTTTATTGTGGTTGCGATATACTGTTAGCAATTGATAGTCCTGTAGGTAAGATACTTACTATAAAAATGTTTTGTTGCTTTTACAAAATATTGGCCCTTGTCATCACGATACGTCGTGCGAGCATTCAATAAGCGAAACGATCTGGGGACGCCGCGGGGGCTCGTCCCTGGGTGCACAGCGGAGCCCTGCTGGCCGCCGCGTGTTGCTCCCACCACGACACTATACACAGCGCTTATGGTAAAAAGACACGCGAATGGTATGTATCACGGCTCGTTATTTAAACTGCTAACAAATACCGTGAGAGCGACCGACATAATGTTCCTAATGGTAGTAAGCTTTCCGAGTAAAGCGCACCAAGAACATTTTAAACTAGTTTGAGGTGAACGTGATAGCCAATAAAAGCTTGGAAATGGGCAGCTGCGACTACTGAGCGACTTTCTCAGATGAATTACAGCGCGACATCGTCGGTTCACATGATCAGGTGCCGGCAGTCCCCGAGGTCATGTAAGCCCGCTGGCCCTCATCGCTGCGGCGATAACACCACCCGTCAAGACCTCACGCGAGCTCCAGTTTAATATTGTGTATTATGTTCATGGGCATTAAATGTTGCAATTAACATAACTTTGTTTGCATCAAAACCAGTGCTCGTTGCAAATAAGTTACCTTGTCTTAAAGCACAAATAAATGTAAAGTATTACATGAATAGAATAAACTTAATGTACCCCTTCACCACGCGCTGCGTATGCACAAAAATATTAGGCTTTATGATAAAACATCTTAATATTCTTGTAAATCACAGTTCTCCGAAACAGTAGCTCTACTTCGTTGGTGCTCGTACCTACTGTTATTAAGATGTGAATCTCTCAGCGCGCTCTATTTTTTTTTATATGGACATCCAGTAACTGTCTCAAGTTACTGTGTCAAGATCATTAATTGTTTTACCATATTATTATTTTGAAAATATATATAGGTTGATTGGTAATTTGTGACCGATATTTAAACCACATATTGTATCATTATTAGTACAATTCTTTTCTAATAGCACACAGGGGAATCCACTGGTTTACTAGACGTACTTATTGAAGGTAATTTCTTTTTTGAGTTTATTTACGAATACGTATTTATATACATACCTAAAAATATAAATACGTACCTATGTGCCAATACTAAACTTTTTTCTGGACAAAAATAATTCTCTCCGCTGATAGGTATAGTGCGTTTAATGTTTATTGGGTTTTTGTAAAATGAAAGCATAATTTGTTAAGAAAACTAAAACATTTTGATTATGTTTGTTTGGAACACGATTTGTAAAAATTAAAAAATAATTGCTACTTTGACCTTCAACATTTTCAGAACCAGTACATTGCCAGGTATAACCTAGAAGAAAAAGAAATACTTATCCTAGCAATTTGTACAATGTATGGTTTAAATATAGGTCACGTCACGCTATACAGCAAAATAAACAGAGGTGGTAGGTAATTCGCCTGACACTGCATTAAAAATTTTGGAAAATAGTTCATCATCTTACATTTTCCAAAATTTATGAATGCAGGACAGGAATGTCTCTTCAGAATATTTTCTTGTGGCTGCCTCATCTCATGTTACACTTTGTATAAGATAATATTTATACTGCATATATGAATATTATTCGTGTCAATTAACAAATAACACACCAAACCAAAGCTGATGTCAAAAAAGATGTAAAATCTTACATCCCTGCTTGATCTGTTATGTTATAGGGGCCAATAATGAAGATTGGTAGATTACCGATTCCTGAGGTACCTTATGGTACCTGTTGAGATTTTCTTGGAAATAAATTTCTAACAAAACAATATCCTCACTTCGTCATCCGCAAACCCTTGTTTCAACTATGAGAGATCGACTTTAATTATATTCTTCCGCTGTAGTGTATCTAGTGGTGCTATCTTATAGCACTGAGCAGTGTGTTCACATCGCATCGTTTCGAAAGTTTTACGATGTCGATTACCTCTATCAAGCACAATGCGTATCGGACAGGTTAATTAAGCTGGACAGCCAAGAACTATTCAAGCTATCGATAGTATTTCAGCATTAAAGTAATATTTTGCTCTAGACGTTTTACTGTTTTACGATTTCTCCAGAGGCGCAACGAGAACAAGGCGAATGGCGAGTATGCGTGGACTCTGTAATTGATTTATTCTTATAATGATCGCCTTTCCCAAGCAGCGGCGCGATGATAAAGGTGTGGCGAGCTAGGCTAGGGAGTTGTTATCGCAAGCCTATTTCCGGCCGTCACCGCGCTGCTGTCGCGGCTCCGCGACGCGATCATCGCGCGATACATTTGTCGGCGCACACCCGACACCAGCAACGGTCGCCGAGATGCGCTGATCGATATCGACGCGAGCGCAACACGCCAATTGCATACCGATAATCTAATGAAATCCTTTCTAGATAATACTAGATATTCGTCTCTCTTATCGCAAATTAACATGAGCGAGACCTCCCCTAATTTTAATTTTGAACGAGGTGACGGTTTTGCCACTTGAAGTGTACGTGCTGATCCATATCCGTATGTGGGCGAGCAGCTCGCGGCGGCATGCAAAGTGACGTTTCTATTTGTCCTATCTCAGCTAGATCTGTCTCGGCGTGTGTCGTAATCGTAACGCGGCGAGATCGGCGCGACACAAAGGAGCCGAGATGTACGGCCGGCATAATGGCCACTCACGTCACAGCCCTCAGCTCGCCAGCGCGCTGCAAGCCGAGAGCGATGCATATCTACGCACCGGCTCTGTAAATGGGCTGTTTTGGGTATCTACTTGCTAATGAAGCGAGGGCATGCATGGCGAAACTGGGCTGTGGATTCACAGATATGATTGCCGCAGCAGTCGTATTGTCTGCGAAGCTGTTAGCTTCGTTACTTTATGGAAATGAGTATGAGAGGACGGCCGGTAGAGGTATATTACTTACTTAAAATGTTACTTGAATTGGTCTAGATCTTGCGGAGTTTAATAGAGATTACGAGTGTAGGATGGGATGCGTTGGTTTTAACCGTCATTCAAGTAGGTAACGAGCAAAGGTAGGATCGTAAACATAAATACCTGTTCATGTTTCTTGAGATAAGAAAGCCTAGGGAAGGCTTTATCGCAGAACTGGCACTGGTAAGGGGTGTGCTCGGTGGCGCCGAGTGTGAAGGGCGGCTCGGCCTCAGCGTCGGCGGCGTCTGCCGAGGTGGGCGTGGACGCCGGCGACGGCGACGGCTCCGGCGTCGACGACGGCCAAGAGCTGCCCGCCGTGCTGCCCACGCTGCCCAGCGCCTCTGTCATCACACATGCAATCAAATTAACGTTACTCTAATAGCATAGTTTCTGTATGTACGAAAAGAAGAGGATTTAAGCACCAGTTAAGCTGCTTAGAAGTAAAAACTGGGGTGTGATTCTGTAAGACCTCATTCTGAACTTCGAATCTGAATCCGTTGTGAGTTTCTTGATTGGCATTCTAAAAACTCGGTTAATAATTAGAATTTGCGCCACCCTTGCGAGCGTGTCAGCGAGTTGTACTAAATTGACAGGGACATTTTGACAGATAAAGTATGAGATGACGTAAGAAGTGGCATTCTGTAAGGTGATTTCCCCGTCACTTCGATGCTTACTTCGCACTCGAACCCGATTCAAAGTGTCAAATATTATATCAAGGTCATTTTGAACCTTATGCGAAGTGAGACTGAGAGTGAATAGCGATGTGAGATACGAGTTCTTGTTTGAATTTTACAGAATCGACCTACTGGGCATCCTTCCAGGATTGAAAGCATAGAAAGTCAACAAAAAAAGTGATGTTTTAAATTCTAAATAAAATGTCTATTATTTTCATTGAGTTATATGTACTACGTATTAGAGAAGACGCCTCAACTCGATAGTTTGTAACACGAGTTAGAGTGCGCGCACTCCAACTCACTTAGACATATCACCCCCCCGCTTGCACCGCGCGTGCCCTGCTGTCATCAAGCTGCGCGACACCTTTTGCTTGAAAGAGCTTCTCTAGTACGTAGTACATATAACTCAATGATTATTTTCCTGTAATATCTTATAATCTTTAATTCGTAGCTTTAGATTATTGATAGGTCTCCGTACGCTCCGACCGTGCCTAGCTTATGATGACAGATGACATAAAACTTCTATGACACCGAATGTAATAATACTATTGTAATATTAAGTAAGTAGTTTTCGTTGTCGTGAGAAATGTCATGAGAGCCAATAGATTGACTGTGGAGGATAATGAAGTCCTGTGACAACCTGTGCCGACATCACTAAAGGCAGGTAAAAGAAGTATGCTCGGCGCGCCGCAGCCTTACGTACTTTGTGAAGTATGTCTACTTTTTGAAACTCTTTGAAATTAACACACCTGTAAGTTCGCTTCTACGAACATCTCTAGATTCTAGAGATGTTCACAGAAGCGAACTTAACGAAATCATCCAAGTAGGTGGATGTGAACATTTTTAATAGGTCTTTCCCTATGAAGTTGCCGTTTTACAATACTAGCCATATATAACGTAATTTATGTATGGGCTGGCAATAAAATGTAAATTCAAATAAATTTTATTAAAAAAATATGTAATTCTTTATCCAAATTCAGTATTTTTTTTGTTGATTAGTGTTTTCTTTTCACTACATCTATCTATCTATCTACTAAGAGAATATAACCACTATAGTATTTGTAGTATACACATGTATCTCTTTCATCAATATGGGCACGATAAAAATACGAGTACGAACGAATACGAGTTCCGTCGCGGTAGCAATGCCGCACAAACGGCTTGCAACATTTATTACCTACGTGTACGGAGTGAACACTACAAACGAACGCACGACTCCTCATTGGTTTGAACGCTTCCGACATAAAATTTTTGATCTAAAAACTTTTTAGAAAAAAGAGACCCGCCTTCAAAAAAAAACTAAAAATTGATAAATAACTTTAGCACAGAACACACATGACTTTAGTTTCGGAAGTCGGTGGCAACACAAAACAACAAACGGAACAAAGTCACCGACTTTCACTTTTTAGTTTTTTTTGAAGGCGGTTCTCTTTGTTCAAAAAAGTTTTTATTTTACACTTTTTAGTGCCTCCTTATCACTCAAATTTATTAAGGAGCGGCAACACTGTTAAAACAGAGATTGAAATTCCTCCAAACATGGAAAGATGGAAGAAACGAAAACATCTTCTCGGTGTTTGTCTCTCTCATCAATATGGGCACGATAAAAATATAAGTACGAACGAATACGAGTTCCGTCGCGGTAGCAATGCCGCACAAATGGCTGGCAACATTTATTAGGTTTACGTAGTTAACACTACAAACGAACGCACGACTCCTCATTGGTTTGAACGCTTCCGACATCAAATTTTTGATCTAAAAACTTTTTAGAAAAAAGAGAACCGCCTTCAAAAAAAAACTAAAAATTGATAAATAACTTTAGCACAGAACACACATGACTTTAGTTTCGGAAGTCGGTGGCAACACAAAACAACAAACGGAACAAAGTCACCGACTTTCACTTTTTAGTTTTTTTTGAAGGCGGTTCTCTTTTTTCAAAAAAGTTTTTATTTTACTCTTTTTAGTGCCTCCTTATCACTCAAATCTATTAAGGAGCGGCAACACTGTTAAAACAGAGATTAAAATTCCTCCAAACATGGAAAGATGGAAGAAACGAAAACATCTTCTCGGTTTTTGTCTCTCTCATCAATATGGGCACGATAAAAATATAAGTACGAACGAATAAGAGTTCCGTCGCGGTAGCAATGCCGCACAAATGGCTGGCAACATTTATTAGGTTTACGTAGTTAACACTACAAACGAACGCACGACTCCTCATCATTGGTTTGAACGCTTCCGACATCAAATTTTTGATCTAAAAACTTTTTCGAAAAATAGAACCGCCTTCAAAAAAAAAACTAAAAAGTGATAAATAACTTTAGCACAGAACACAAATGACTTTAGTTTCGGAAGTCGGTGGCAATACAAAACAACAACCGACTTTCACTTTTTAGTTTTGTTTTGAAGGCGGTTCTCTTTTTTCAAAAAATAAAAACTTTTTTGAAAAAAGAGAACCGCCTTCCGATCAAAAATCTGATGTCGGAAGCGTTCAAACCAATGTGGAGTCAAACCAATGAGAAATGAGGAGAAAACGTCTTCTCGGTTTTTGTTGATTTTTCCAGAAAGCGCTGAATAAATTTCTGCTTGTTGTATACTAAAACCTTCTCCAGAATGTAACAAACACTTTTCTGAAAACCGCATCAAAATCGGTTCAGCCAAACGGGAGATAATTGCGGACAAACATACATACATACAAACATACGGGTCGAACTGAGAACCTCCTTTTTTTTAAACCGAAAACTAAAGTCAACAACGACGAATTAAAAGCGAAAGTGGAAGCTGACGATACTCAATCTACGGCTGAGTTAGCAGCAGCTTTCAACGTTAGCATTATCCATCGTCCATATTGGTCAATATTGGTCAATTGGCAAGGTAAAAAAACTTGATAAGTGGGTGCTGCACGACCTGAACGATCGTCAGCACGACGAACGCGTTGAGGTATGCCTTGCGTTGCTTAACAGACACAGAAACTAAAAGGATTATGAATCGCATTGTCACTTGCGATGAAAAATGGATTATTTTGGATAATCGTAAGCGGTCATCATTTTGGTAAGGTTGTGGTTGGTTTAACGCCTAGACAATGCCCCAAACGAAAACTTACCCCTAAATTAGTCATGATCACGGTTTGGTGGTCTAGTGCCGGTATAATTCATCACAGTTTCTTACCAAATGGCACCAGCGTTACTGCGGATGTGTACTGTGAGGAACTGGACACAATAATGGAGGAGCTCGCAAATCTCCGGCCAGCCTTGGTTAATCGCTCTTTCCCGCTGCTCTTACACGACCTCGAAAATAGACAGTCTCCAAGCTACAAAAGCTAGGGTCAGAAGTTGGCGTCATCCACCGTACTCACCAGACATTGCGCCACCAGACTTCTACTTTTTCTAAAATTTGGACAACTTCATAGCAGGGAAAAAATTCAACATCCGAGAGGCAGCAAAGTGCCTTTAAAGAGTTTGTTGGCAGATGTAAGTACAGTAGTACACCTAACTTTTTTAAGACGGGCATTGAAAAATTTCCTCTGCGCTTGCTGAGATACATCGATAGAATGGGTGCATATTTTGATTGAAAAGACTTTAATTTTCTGTATACTAAACGGCAATTACAATTACCATACCATAGTTATGTTTTAATATCATTTTTTTCTTACATCCATTCAGGATTTCTAAAAGTAATACCAAAGCTGAACTTTTTTAATGAATATTATAACGAGTTTTAATTTAATTGAGTTTTCTTCTTTTAGGCAGTATGATATATTTTTTTAACGTTTCCCCTCTCTAGGAATAATTTCTCCTGTATCGTGGGTGCGTTTACAAACATATAAACTCACATACACAAACAGCCAGACCCGGAACAACTATCTGTAGGCCATACAAATATTTGTTCTGTGCGGGGATCGAACCCGCAACACGCAGTCCAGCAATCAATCGCTCAACCACTGCGCCAAAAGTGCCGACAAACCACAAAACAAAAATATCAATTTGTTGGTGTTAATGTTGATCGGAGGTCTAACGGAAAGTGCGGACACCTTAACGTTTGAAGAGAGTATCATCCATTGTCTATGTGTTTATTTTTCAATTCTGGCTCGTCTATGGTAGCCTGCGGCCTGCAGCCTGTGGCCTGTGTGGTGTGTCTGTTGCCTGTGGCCTGTGGTGGTGTGTATTGCCTATGGTATGTTTGTTATTTCCAATTATGTTCTCTTTAGTTATTTCAATGAATAGTTCATTGAATAAAATACTTTCTGTTAATCCGATCGGGCAATCTTCTCAATAATAAAGTTACTCGCACTTTTGTTAATTTGCCTGTGTTACATAGACAAAAACCCGACTACAACAAAAAGTGATCTAAAAAGTACGAAACAAGAAAATATTTCACACAGAAATCAAGACATAGGTACAAAATGGTCAAGGTAAGCCGTGGTTGCATGCCTGTATCCCGTATGAGTGCGATGAATATGAATTATAATGGCATGCAACCACGGCTTACCTTGACCATTTTGTACCTATGTCTTGATTTCTGTGTGAAATATTTTCTTGTTTCGTACTTTTTAGATCACTTTTTGTTGTAGTCGGGTTTTAGTTTTTAAACTATTTTTTTTTATTTAAACCATTTAAACCCATAGTACAGGGTCTCCCTAGTTTGGGGTCAGATGGCCGTGTGTGAAAATGTCCCCACATATTATTATTATTATTATTATTATTATTATTTTGGAGTCACAGCTAAGTATTATATATTTAAAAGGTACAGTGAACCCCTTTTTAATGATACTAAACACGGTATGCGTATCTTAATTTATTTGGTAATCTTTCCTTTTTTTAAATAATTTGTGACAAGTCACAACTAAATATTATATATTTGAATGGTACTAGTGAACCCCTTTCCAATGATACCAAACACGGTATGCTTGTCTTCATTTTTTTTTTTAACTTGTTTTTTTGTCCTCCAGAGGGCGCCACATTGGATTCGGTGACACGTCATATAGCCTATAACCAGCGGACAATCAAGACGCTTCTAACGATACCTCATTTGTTCAGTTCTGATAAGTAGTTTAGGAGCTATGAGCGAACAGATGAACATACATACATACATACATACATACATACATAGCCTGTCAAAATCATAACCCTCCTTTGGCTTTGCCGTAGTCGGGTAAAAATAATTAATAATGAGATTATCGTAGATTATTGATATCTTCACATGGAAAATAAAAAAAATAATGTAGCATATAGCCAAATGTTGTTATGTTGTTACTCATAACCTACAACTAAGGTACCATTACTATTTAACATTTCATTTTCTGCCCAAATCTTTTATTTCCCATAGAATAACAACAATATATCCCTAAGGTAGCTCGGAAATACAATTTATGACTATTCATGCACCAATAAATGCTAAAAGTCGTTACCTGTCAAATTGTAAAGAATAATAATATCAATTTGATGATTTTCCAAGGTGTATAAAGCACATTACGGTAGACAGTCACATCTCGGATAAAGCTATCATAAATATCGGTAAGGGTCCATATTTCGGTGTTAGGGCTAGAGGTAATATGTCTACGGCACCTCGGAGTGGCGTGAAATATAAACAAATTGAATGGGCCGCAATGACGAGCGGCGTCGGCGCAAATGATGACTAATGTCGAGTTGGAGAGGCGCGAGGCTGCCTGGCTGCGCGCAACCCTGACGCAGAGACCAGGATAATTGACTAGGTGAGTACATACTTTGTAACTTTGATTGCACAGATTGATTCAAATAGAATATTTTTCTGCAGTAATTTTTAATCTATGTTAATTTTATTAGTAGCTCGATTTATTTTTTTAAATGAGACATTGTGTTTACATTCGCTCGCTTTCATCTTCATTTAGTATCTCGAAAGGAAACGATCCATATCCCTTACAAAACCCAAAGACAAAACCCTAAACCAGAAGCAACGTTTTTACGATACAAGTGATATTACTACTCTGCTTACTCTACAATCTTAGATTATATAAATCATTACCGGCCTGGGCACACTTTGATCCATAACTTCTCCTTGCCTATTTGCCTCTTTGAATTTGGTGTCCAACTACTTGTATTTTTATTTCCATGAGGTCTTTCCAAGTCTTATGACTGGTCATATTTATGCAAGTTGCCCTTATCCAAATAAAGCTACTATCGTGTGACATCCAAGTCTCAATTCTCAGTACCTTCCTATCTAAAATAAATTCATCGAAGAAGAGACAGAATTATAATTAAGTACATTTATTTGCAATATATCCACATTTAAATCCATCGAGTAGGTGCTTAGTATAATAACAGTAATTTATCATGGGAGTAAGCTATTCATTACATTTTTTCGCAATATAACATTTCTTTTACGACTTATTTCCCTTCCAAGCAGCGCATTTAATAAGAGGAACTATTTATATCAATCTGTCGCGTTCCACGCCCCGGACGCGGTAACGACTTCCACTAATGGTCAAAATAATGATAGCTGGGAGTAGGTACGCAACATTAAAGACCTAGAAATGGAATCGAATACATATTATAAAATCGTGTATGTATTTGTTTAAATGGGCAATAATTCGCTCTTTGTAGATTCAGAATCTCCAGACAGTCCGGTCTATCCTAACCTAATATTAGACCAAAGTTCCTAATGCACTAAGTTCCCAATACATGACCATTCCGAAAACAATTGAAGGTCAGTAATGTTACGTCAACAAATGAGGCCAATAAAAAGCCCAGCCTTTTCTCGTCTCGGCAACAAATAACACTTGGCGCAACACATAACGGGACTCGTGCAATTTTAGCAGCGCTCGGTGGATGTGGTCGGTCACTGAGGATAGCCGTAATTAGCAGCGATTGCAGGCAATTCCTCGGCGGGTGACGGTGGCGCCGCCGCCGGCGACCGGTGGGCGGCGGAAGCACACTTCCTAATTGCGCCGTCTACGAGACACCTCGACCGGCGCCTCGGTAATCAACGCCAATCGCTAGCCGACATGGAAAACCGACAAACCACTTTATAATGCTCGTAGACCTTGATTTCGCTAATGTGATGTTAAGTTCTAATGAGATAACTGCTTATTTTTATAATTTTATGTCTCTTACAGCTAGAGTAATTATGCCGTAGGATGTAAACTTAATCATGCAGACACTGTTCAATTAAAATCTTATTTACTCTAGGCTACCTAATAGTCCAACTACTAACAACATTAAACGCTGATGGATATGGTATTGATAACAATATATGGATGTAGGTAACATAGGTACAGACAGCGTCAACAACTGCTTACCTGAAATTTCTTCGTAAAGGGGGTTAGCAGTTGATGACGCTGTCTGTACCTTCGCAACGAAGGTTCTTGCTTAACGCATAAAGGATGCAGAGCAGACAATGATCCGGCAAGCCTGTGAATGCATTTAACTATCTGAAGGAAGTACCTCTAATAAAAAGCTGTAGAAGACGGTGATGTAAACCTCAATAACAACTGGCATCGTGATTGATTCGGATTTGTTTGCACGCAATTTTAAGCCTGATTACTTGCTACGACACGGATAGGAGATTAACGAGTTGATTAAAGTTTAATTGCAGCGGCAACGTAAGTGGAGAGTGGAACTCTGCGGAACGACGACCATTCATTTACATTAAGATAGCCGACCGAATGTTTTTATTACGATCCTGTATCATGCGGCATCAGAGATCAACCGGTCTAGTTTTAACTAGATATTGACGGATAAGCGTGTGCAGTTTTGTTCTTGTTATAATTGATAACATACGATTGATTACGTTATGATCTATACACTATTTTTTTTCAGATTATTATCTTGAAACATGTTTATGATGATTACAAGCGATTAAGTAGGTAACCCATTAGGTTTTGTAAACAATACAAATAATAATAATACCGCCCTTTTATTAATCCACTGCACCTCTTCTCATACAGAGAAAGTACGATCATTGATCACCACTTGCTTAAGGCGGATTGTCGATTTCAGGTTTATATTAATTGTAAGGTTTTCTCACGATGTTTCCCTTCAACGACGTCAGTGATGTTCAAAATAACCTTACATATGAATTGTAAAACTCGCAATGGTACTTGCCCGGTTTTGAACCTTAACTAATAGGCCATCACGACACGTGTAGCTTGCATTTAGATTTTGCCTAAAACGTAAAGAATCAAAACAATGATGACAGTTGACGATACTTTTGTTGATGCTTTGGGAGACTTCTCCATCTCTTTCTGTACGCGGCACTGCGTGTTATCTCTATCGGGGAACACTTCGTCGTCGATTTAATACGGTCTGTCCATCTTGTGGATGATCGGCCGCGAGAACGTTGGCCTTCTATTTTCCAAAGAGCTTTCGTTGCGTATAACATGTCCAAACCTCTTGAGGATTCGCACTTGCACAATTGAGAAAAGTCTTTGTTTGACGCGATGCTCCTTCAAGATGGAAACGTTAGTGCGGTGAGCAGTCCATTTTATCCTCAGCAGACGTCTCCAGCACCACATCTCAAGGCCGTCAATCTTTTTACGACCTTTTTGATTGATGGTCCATGTTTCGGCTTCATGCAAGAAAATAGGGAATATCAAGTTTTTAGTTATGCGGCGATCTTTCCATATCTTTGTGAGTTTTTCCACGACTGCTCGTGTCACGGCACACCGTCTTGTGATCTCCTCTTCGCATGTTCCAGTATTTGTGATTGTGGATCCTAAGTAGATGTAACTCTGGACAACTTCGCAATTAGCTATTATTATATATATATAATTAGCTATAGTGAGGTAGATTATTAGTCTTACGATCCACTACCATTATTTTGGTATTGTCACGGTTTATGGCGAGGCCAAAATCGGAGCTCGTGGTTTCCAGAAGCGATATAACCGTTTCATGTCTGCTTGTGACGTCGTAAGAAGAGAAGTATCATTCGAATAACTCAGGTTTAATATCAACCGACCACTAATTGAAACACCTTTGTCCCCGTTTTCCAAAACTACCCGCATTCGGTATAGATATTAAATAAGAGAGGGGAGAGAATACATCCCTGTCGAACACCAGCCTGCGTTCTGAAAATTCCAGAATCGATTCCGCCCACGCGAACAAAAGCTGTATGTAACCTTCGGAAAGTCTCTTAACAAGATGAACTAGATGTCGTGGTACACCCATTGCCAATAGTACTTCCCACAGTTTCCACCACTAAACGGTGTCAAAAGCTTTACGAAAATCCACAAAACAAATAAAAAGCTGGTTATTGAATTCCCGGGTTTTCTCAATAATCTGTCTTAGATTTTGAATCTGTTCCAGTGTTTCCTTTCTTTTAACAAAGCCTGCTTGTTCTTAAGCAATTTCCCGGTTTCAATTTCCAATGTATGCCTGTAACCTCGTGTTTATTATGTGAAGAAGGACCATGCTAGCGTAGGATATACCTATACAGCACAAACTATTTTGTAATTTGCGTCACTATCTCGTGAATAAATGGTTTTTCTTTCTTCTTCTTCTTCTTTCTTCTTTCTATATCAGAGATATTAGACGGAAATTGTTACATCTCTTATTTGAGCCTTTTTTGTGCAGCGGGATGAACAAGAAATGCGACAAATCTTTAGGCCACTTTCCTATATTCCTGTAATTGCAAAAAAACCATACCAACATTCCCCATAATCTTTAAATGGGAATTTCGTCAGCGCAGTTTTACAGCGGCCTCTATCTTCTGCTCTCAATATAGAAGGTTCTTTTTAACATTCGTAATCAATTTTGAAATATTTTTTATTTACTTTACCATAAAACGGCCAATAACATTAGTTAAAGATGTTATTATAGAATTGCATCAATTACATGACATTCACACGCTCATCTGGAAATATTCCAAACATATAATAATAACAATCAGACTTTGCGTCAAAGAGAGCGTCAAGCTCGAGTAAGTAGGTGTTTGGAGTTATTTTTATTTTTACGTAATTATATTGTTTTACTGACAATAGGTACAACTACTAAGTAATATCGTTCCTTCAACGTAATGGACTCTATAAATATAAATTCTATAAAAGTGAAGATTTTCTTCGTTCTGAAATGTTTGCCATACGTTTTCCCGAAATACACTTTCAGCTGTGATCAAAACCATTTGTAAATCATCAGTATTATCAAAGAAATGAAAAAACGTTCTTTATTTGACCTTCAAAATAATGACTGTAACAACCGTGCATTTACTTCTGGTACTCGTTTTTTTATAAATTAAATAAATCAATAACTTAATTTGTATGACACACACCTGGCAAGGTGGAATTTTATTTTCAACTTTGTATCATTTGTATGTGCATTTATTAACAATTTGTTTAAAGCTTTCTGAGCAATCAAAAAATAAAGTTTTTATTTATCCTTACACATTTGTTACTAATTTACTGAACGAAACCTTGCAATATTTGCTAAACCAGCATGCGGTCACGCCGAAAACTGTAGTCAAAGAAGTTATTGAGTACATTCTGTAAGTGCAGGACGTTACGCCCATGTCTTGAGAGGCCTATTTCCATCAGAGAACCCCTTTGTCTGAATGATGATGATAGCTGCTGATGATAACCAAAGAAAAGGAAAAAAAGCATCAAAGTAATTGTAGTAAAAACAATGTTACCTGATTCTAGCAAAAGCTAAGAATGCGATGCCAAATTTGGGTTTATGGGCTTCGTTAGAACCATCTTAGCTGCCTAGAATTTTAGCGTTAATTTCTAATTTACCATTCTTCTACTTAGTAGGTACAAATGGGACAAAATAATGTGCATTTCTCCTCATTATTTGAATACAACTTTAAACATATTGATTTCCTTGTACTTAAAGTTATCCGTTATCGATTAACACCAATTTTATTGTTAACCAACGGTTTTAACAAGCTATTATCAAGCTTTGTTCACTTTATGGGCTGTAAATGTGTTTCCCGTGCAGAAAAGGTTTTTAACACTAAAAATATAAATCCAGATGTATTGCACGAACGTGCCTATACCTATGTATCTTCAATATACATTATATGTGTATAACGGGCGTAGAAACACATAACATTTTATTCTTCCTATTTATTTTTTGTTTTTTTCTTAACTTTCTTGTTTTGGAGATATTGAAAGTCAAAGTTTCAACAAAATTTACGTTTTTTGGAGTTTTAAATGTTATAAGACTTTAAGTAACCAACCACCCCCGTACCTCTTGGATGCACCCATTAGCACAATGTTTTGCTTGCGTTACATAAAGCAACATTGCTCGCTACAATACGAATTAATATTGTTTTTCACACAAAAAGTACAAATACAAGTCGTTTCCCAGTAATCGTTTTTGCTAAAATGTTTCTTAGTTTGATGGGTAGTAAGCGTAACTCACGGTTAACTTATTTGTCTTTTTACACCCCATAAGAACCTATACATAACTACATATGTATAAGTAGAATAAAGGTAAGTTAATATGTATAACAGCAACCTGTATGCATATGAGTTATTGCATTGCGACTTTACGATAGCGCGAGCGCTGAGTATACTTTTTTAAGAAAAAAGCTTTATTATTTCAAGTCATGTTACTTATGCAAAACAGCAATAAGTCGTTAAACTCTACATAACAATAATGATGTTCCTCAAGTATACAATATTACTTATTGCATATTACTGGTAGTCCCTTTGTCGAATTCTGTCTAAATAATACGTAGATAATAATACATGTCCGCGTCAAGGGTAATCAAAATGGGAATTATTGCAAACCATAGTTATAAAGTATGGTTATATGTGCAGACATACACGGCTTTGAAGGAGAATCCCCCTTATATTTAAACATAAAAATATGATGGCATTGATAGTATTAGCACTGGAAGTGATGTCTGAGTGTTGACAAGACGTTTAATTTGTTCAGTCTTTTGTTTTGTAATAAAACAAAATATAGTGATAAGAACATCTTAATGTAGCCATTTACATGGAAATGTTTTGTAAGCATCGCTCAGTTCGAATAGCCAACGGGACCATAAGTAATTAATAAAATAGGCAAAGCTGCATTATGCCTTTTCCTCTTAACAGTATACTATTATGGATTTTATATTATGTTTTATGTCTGCTCGTATGAAATATAATGGCTTAAGAAATATAATAGTTGGTCGTAACATTCACTTAAGAACTTTATGTAAAGATTCGAGTTGGATTCCTACTTAGAAATATTTTTCGTATCTTTTTACATTTATATTTCAGCTCCGTTATAAAGAAAAAAGCACGTTAGTATTTTTAAATAAATTTCGCATAATACACGTCTGTATTTTTTGAATGCGGTGGAGGAATTACTGAGATTCTACTCTTAAAAGAATAATGCAATACAATATCGGAGGATCTATCTGATGGTCAGACGTATCTACTAATACTTTTTCGACTTTTTCCAGTTTGGAGAAAATTGTACCACTAGCTAGACCGTCCGTCGTTGCGTCATATTTAGATTATTTGTAACAGTTTTAGATTATCGTTGATCAAAAGGAAGTAGAGCTCTTTGATAGATATTAAGTCCAGAATGGAAATAACTAATCGATCAGGTAGCAAATTAGGTCCAAAAAGTATAAACGTCGTAAAAAATAAGTTTACCGTTTCATTTTACCCTAAGTTTTAATATCCAAACTATGTAGCTCATATAAAAGAAAATAATACAACGTTATAAGTCCCCGAAAGCTCTACACACATTTGCAACTATAATCATCCAACCCTTACTAACTAACTAATATCATTGATAATCAAAATTAAAGACACCAGAGACAGTGATTGTCTTACATATTTGCGAATAATCAGCATTCAAAAAATAAGGAAAAGGTACAGAAGAGTATTTGATACTTTAACTCGATTTCCCAGTTAAAATAAGTGCTGACCTTTTATATCCTCCGATGTGACGTCGTGGTTTTCTTTATTCGCCTGGATCTTCTCGATGAGGTGCTCCAGCCGACTGCTGTTGCCTTTGAATAGCATGATCATATCTCCAGAAGTTTGGAGGCTCTCGATCCTGCTCGGAGTGATTCGTTCATCCAACTTGTAAGCTCAGTCTGGTCCGTGGCGGCTGCTGATTGCAGCAGGTGCATCAGTTCCAGTTTATTTTGGTATTTTTTGCGGGTGCATTTATGCGAGTGCGAATTAATGCGCGGCGCGTGTCGGACAGGTGCCACTAATTGAAGGGGCGCGGGTCGCGGGCTGCGCTTCGTGCGCTTCCTCCACGCCAATTATTTGGGTGCCTGCTGCCGATGCGGCTTAATTAGCGACAATCATTCGAGACACGCACCTTTATTTCCCGATTACAGGTGGTTGTAAGCTTCGAGGCCAGTGTCGCCTGTATCGGCGAAATGATATAATGAGGGAGTAGTGTTCCGGTGGTCTCGCCTCGTGTCGTGGTGCAGTGATGCAACGGTACGCGCGCCGAGAGCGGCGTGTGGTGCGCGACTGCCACGAGCCGGGCACCGGTGGGCGAGTCGCGCCCGCCAGCACCGAGGTGCTGCACCCTGCGCCCCGCCTGGCCGCCCCGCCCACACGACCTCCTCCCCACTTGCACCCACTACCTCTTTCTAGCATTTAAAGTAATGGTCATTAGGGTCATAAATACCAATAATACTTGGACCAACATCCGACCGTTGGTAACCCGAGAACATCTCCAGTTTCCTTAGCAATGTCTACTTTGGTTTTTTCACGCTTTTTACTAATATTGTTTGTGCAATCAAAAAGTTTCTATGTAATGTTAATATTTCTACTCCTTACTAACTGGGTAAGAACTCGGCTTTATTTGGTCTTGAACATCGATGTGTACACTATACTTAGGTGAATTATCTATTTCATAAGGTGAGGTGATGCTAAAAGCATACAAAATTGGATTCTTTCTTATTTTTCCCATGCCAAAAGTAACGAAATGATAATGAAGTAGGATCAGACAGACGACCTCGTATAGAAGTTCAGGAAGTCCCCAGCGTGCCTAATCAGACGTCACATTGACATATCGTACATCAGTTTGACAGTCGCAAATACGGCACGCGGCTCGAGTAATGAGTCGAATGACAGGAAGATGACGCTAAAAGCTTTTCAAATCTAGAGCGTCGAAGGAAAACTGGTTTTAGATTTTCCTCGTTCCACCCACGGTGTGGGCGCGGCCAATGGGCGCCGGCGCCCCGCGCGCCCTCCACTCCGCTCCGCTCCACTAAACTTCGCTAAACACAATGCACTCCGCCAAATACTTCACTCAATAGTCTATGTACATTTTTTTCCTTTTTTGTAGACTTGTCTTTGTTAAGAGGAGGCCTCTTTTTAAACCTTTTAGCTTTGTAAGTGGTAGCAATAGAGTACAATATTCAATGAGTATGTATTGTTCAGAAGAAGAGATCTACCTATAGCGTTATTATAATTTGGATTAAAGTATGATTTAAAACGAGAGATTGCGATGGTCACCAGGCGTCCGCGGATCACTCCTTTGGGGGCGATATCGGCGGGCGACGGTCGTGGTGTTGCCTTTTAGTTGTGCATATATTAGAGGGATTTCGCGGCCTACACCGCAGCTGTTGTAATTTAATGGATAAACTCGACAAATATCCGCGTGGAAGTACACACACCAGATATGGGCAACCGGGAATTCTTTTGGGGCAAAATAAAACGAACTAGGTAGACTTGAACTGGAATTTTAATAAGCAGTTGGATTATGACTGCTTTTCAGTTTTAATTGAGATATAATTGTAACAATAGCCGTAGCCGTAGCAATTTTGTAGTCGCAGGCGCGAATGCTGTGCCTCGATTGAAACCACGACCCCATGGTCGTGGTTTCGATTCCCAGGTAGAGCAAAGTGCTATTGGGTTCTTACATTAGGAATTTCTCAGGGGCGAACCGGAGTTTTGAACTTCGTGATGTGACGCAATATTTTTAAAGCATATCATTGTAAGTAAGTACTTAATTGTTTTGACAATAAATACATAGATAAGTGACGTCTGCGAAGTATGGGAAATAGTAAACCATTTATATTTTATGAAATCAGAGCAAAAAGAAAAATAAGGCCAGCAGAGTTAAAATAGATAAATATTTTGTCTTTAATCCAAAGAAAAACATTTAGATTTCCTTGATATTTCAATTCTATAATAGGTACTAGAATGAAAACTTCCCTATACGCTCGGTAAACCGAACCTAAGTAAGTTCCAAGTTAGTCCCAATATATCCTAAATTAGCCCCGATTAATATTTAGTTAGAAGTCTTCTGAATCTATCATTTGATACTTGACTAAAATAATAATAATAATATCATTAATTTCGGGTAACAAAAGACCCATCACATATATATACCTTACAGACTTTCATACATATTTATAATAAAACCCACAAAAATATTTTACACACCGGGACTTACAGCTTAGTACGGCGGTTGTTCCAAATGCGTACGATGTGGCTACGTTTGAGATCACTGAGTCTGGTTCAGTACCTAAGACCCAACTGGCTCCAAACCTAGCCCCAGTAATTACCTAGAACCCTAATTATCCTAGCCCTATAGTAACTACCTACCGAGCACCCCAGTTAATATTGTCCTAATGCCCTAACCTACCATACAAACCATACCAAACGTAAGTTACGTCGGTTTTACGTGAGGGATGTCTGTTACAAGGAGTAGGTCTCCTTGTAACAGACATCCAGGGTAACAGACGGAACTTGGGTAGGAAGAGGGGTTTGCGTACGTCGTGCAATGTACACAGGAAATGGTTTTCTCACTGCCGATCCCACAGACTCATAGGACCGTTTATGGCTAAAGGTGTCTTGGCCACAGTAAGAAGAGGTATAGGAGATGAATCACACTCGACTCCAGCTTAATGTAATACCTACCACAACCATCATCCACCAACTATTTTCGTTTTCTTTTTTAATGCTATTTTCGTGTGTTTTTGTCCTGGGGGGCGAATAAATACTTTTTCTTTCTTTCTTTCTTTCTTTACTAATTCTAATAAGAGTACCTATAGGTATGGCGTCTGACGCCTGAGTCGGAATATCAAATAATCGTCTATCCGCTAAAATTAGATTTACCCTTAAATCTAAATGAAAATCTACGTCTTCCTCTGTAATTCATCTAACTGTCTTTCTTGTAAATGAATTGGCAAAAATGTTAAAATCATTTAATAATATTTTAGCAACAATCCCACTGTATCACACACAACATTGTAAACACACTCCGCATCTATTCAATGAAGTCGCACATTTCATGTGGATTACAGAAACTTGACTAATTAATGAACATCAAATATGTAGGAGCCGTTCGCGGGATGGGATTGACATCGAGTTGTCGGGTGCCCGTCGCGCAATCGCCCGCTGCAAAAGGGTTAAACATTAATACTTAAGCGAGCCCACCTCACTCCTGACGCGCACGATTACTCTGTCACTGAGCTAAATCTCCGAGCCTGAATAAAGTATTATGAAAAAGTGCTTCTTATCTACATTGCGACGTTACCAACGCGGTCCACTTTGATGAGGGTCTGAATTTCAGCTGTTATTGCTCATTCTTTACATTTTCTGGGGTTTACGTAATTGTTAGTACGTGGATATAATTTAAGTGGTTAATGATTACGTCGTAGAAGAACAAACCTTTGCTTTAATTATTTTGTTTTAATAGGGCATTTGTTTAGGACTCTTTGCTTAATTGAATGCAAGTTACAATATTATGCTTTGGTGAAATAAAATATAGGACCAAATACAATTTTATGTACTCACCATAGACTCACAAAATCACAATAAATAAGAGATAGTTTATATGAATGCCTTTTAAAATCATTTGAAAGGAAACAACAATAACAATAATACTGTAATTTTCCAAATTCCTAACTGATACGGAGTGAACGCGGCAAACACGAGCATCTTGAATATTTGATGGCGATCTGACTGTGCCCCCTGCTTCTTCCGAACTTACTCCAATGTTCAACCCTTGATTTGTATTTGAACGTTACGACTTGTGAAATCTATCCGCTATCGCATCATTAAACTTTCATTGTTTGTTTACTCACTGTTCTGTCTGATGAATCATTAAAATTGTATGAAGTCTCATCAAATCATTTAACTAGTATCCAACATTTGTCTTAAGAAAAAGAACCATAAACGGCAATTTGTGTAGAGACCACGATAATCGCTCAAAATATTTGTAATAAAAAATATTTACATCTGTATTTAAACAGGTATTCTCGAGCATGACGGTGCGTTGTCAACAAACACCCAGATATCCACACCCAAACAAATATTTTTTGTCCGTACCTGCGTCTCCCGGGACCCGACGAAGTGGGACATACGTCTGTTCACGTCCTAATAAATCAACGAGACAGCCGTCATTTCGATGGATTAGGCACGTCCCTGTTCTCCCCTTTGCGTCACTTTTTGCGTCATACCTCATACGCCTTTCGTACAACTCTATCAAGAGCTTATTTTCTTTAATAGCTTTTGTTAAAGCTTTCGTAATGATAAATGTTTTAATTCATGTTTGGCATATAGCATGTTTGGAGCACTTTGAATATCAATAATTGTAAAAAGTAGTTGTTTCTTAAATAGATATAGGTTTACTACAAATATTTATTTTTTACTTTTTTATGAAAAAGTAGAGGGGTGACCTTTGTCCAGCAGTGGTATAGTAAATGTCCTAGGTAAGTACATTTACAAAAAAAAGATAAACTATAATATTTTAATTAGAATAAATGCAATAAAATTAAAATTATATTAATTATACAATATATAATAAAATAAAGATAAATGACATCTCAACTCAGCTCATTTAAGTAAAAACTGTAAATTAAGTAGGGGACTTAATCAAGCACGTAATAAAAGAAAGTTTCAAAAAGAAACTTAAGTGCTTCTGCTTTCTAGTTGATACAAAGGGTAGTTCACGGTTTATTTGAGAGATAGTTCGGAACATTTCACAGTCATCGAGGATCGTAAAAAGAAGGCCACACAGGACAAACAAATCGATGGGGGTGACGTTTTTTGGATAGATTGCGGAGAGATAGCGGCGGCAGGGTGGTCCGCCCATGATATGCCACTTCACCCAACGCAAGACCTTTTTATGCAGTGTTTGGCTTCGAATATAAGAACTCTTTCTTAATTTGTTTATGTATTTAATTATATCTACAACCTACTTTCAATTTAAATAAGGGTTCAAATGTTAAAGTTGAAACCTGCTACTATTATCGAATAGATCTAAAATTTTGCACGTGATGTCATGTAATATCTTCGTCCTTCTGATGATTGAACGCTCTGAGAGAGAATGAAGTTAAATAAGTTTATATTTATTTCATATTTATTTATTTATCAAATATAAGTACTATAATAAAAAATAATTGTACACTTTACCTATTCTTTCAAATAAATGTATGTTAATTACGCTATCTTTTATCTTCTTGCACCTATTTATTTATATGTATTTTCTATCTGTGAAAACTTTTAATTGGCCCTAATCTTGTTACTCACGTAATCTTACTTTCGTACGTACAGATATTACCTAAATCTGATAACGTGGAGTAAAAGACGACTGCAAAATTTCGTAGAGAATGCTAAGTGGGGTAAACCTTACCATACAAACAAACAACAATATTAATTAAGTTTGGTGGTGGGTGACGAAATCTACAAGTTAAAACTAAAGTGTCAAGATTCCAACACGAACGTGTAATATGTGTAATAAACAGAGTATGTGGGCCACAATATGTGACCGCCTTGATATCATCAAGTTGCCCTCTTGAACGTCCACCATCGCTTATGACACTTTACTTGTACGAATTCACACTTTCTTAATGATATTAAAACGATATACCGTTTTACCAAACGAATATTTAAGAAACGGTATCGGTGCAAAATTTTTTATAATTGTATCAGCTTTAATATGAATATGTTTATAATACGATGTTTCCTTCTAATAATTTTTTAACGCGATACGAATAGGCAATGTTAGAATAGCTTAGGTGACAAGGTAGTCAAGAAAACAAGATTATCTAAATTGGTTCCTTATTTTGTGTTGGGATAATATGTCACAACGAGGACAATAACTTGACAAATAACCGTGAGCAAACAACAATATAAGAGTATGCTGTCAAATGCGAAGCAATAGAATCTAGAAATGACAATTGAATAGTGTGTGCACGTAGATAGGCGGAGTCACGTCCTGCGGCGATGGTATCCCTGACGCGGCTCTCTGTGAGCGCTACATCTCACACGAAATGGGTCAATTAAGACGTGGGAGTGAGTCATACGTGACCGTAACGCCTGATCTCCGTACCGATACGACGAACTGCTACATTTCACACCTTTACCATCGTAACCTGCTGCTGCCACGATCTCATATCTGTTTCTCGTGCGCGTGATATCAACGTACTTACGATATGCGCATGACTGTCGCTCACATTTACACCATTTTATTGGGGCGGTTAAACGCTTTACTTAATAGCTTCTTGTCCATTAATTCCTCCATTGATCCTAAAGTATTCAGTGGGCATATCTGGGCGTGAACCCTAAATCACTTTCAATTCCGGTAGTAATCAGTGACAAGGCGGTTTGGGTTACCGCCCTTTTTGAATAGTTAGAAATTTGCTTTGCGTTAGTGATCTAAACAATATTAGAAACTCGAATCATTTTATGTTGCCAAATGTCACGCTTTTTGTAATTTGACTGGGATTATAATTTTTTTAACCGCAGCCTTTTTGTGTTGAGTACAAAATAAGTTAGTGTTCCGTGGGAAACTGTTCCGCAGTAATAGTGCAACAGTCGTTTAGTCGGGCGGCATGAGCGTGAGCGCTGCGGAACGAACTGAGACGCATGCGCAGCTTGGTGACAGTTCCGCGCGGCCTCTGCGCCTAATACGCCGAGGTCACCCTGCCGCCCGCAACTACTGTGACCAACTTTAAATAATAGGTTGGTACTGAAAATATTTTGCCTGTACATTTTACAATTACATTTTATACCAAAATGAGAACTAGAAAGTGGTTAAATAACGGTAATAGCCACCATTATTTTACCGTACTATTATGTAAAAGCATAATAAATTATGAAACTTGTGAAGAATTTCTTCAGACAGCTCAACAGCAAACAAAACTGAAATTCAAGTCTAAAATCAATCTTTAACGCCTTTAGGTAACCAAATTCTTTGTTGCATTTTATTATGTCCACCAAATGCATTTCTTTAAAATGATCAGTTTTATTATGATGGAAGTAGACCGTCTGTTGAAAAGTCTGACTACTTAGTCACAGCAGTGACAATAACTAATCTGCGACAAATACAGTTGTCTGTTCGGCCGTGGTGCGCTCGTGATCTTCAATTGTCACGGCGCCGGCGCGCCGCGTCGCGCGACTTTTTACCACCTTTGGTGAGTTATGGCGTGTTAGTGCACGACCCTCGGTGTTACCACGCCTAAGCTGGCGATTACTCAGTTTATTACATGACTCTTTCAAGAAATATTAGTCGAAAGTTCAGTATACTAAGGCAATTTGCCTTGGTCAATGAAATTTCTGTCTCGGTTAAAGAAATTGCAAAAGGTAGACTCATTTAAGGTAATTTATATGTATTAGATGACGGAGCTTCTAGCAGGGGCGTGCAATAGGCGAATCGGCACGTAGTTCCGGAGATGCGCGGGCGCAGGTGACGTTGATGCTGCGGTTGCCAACGACACCTGCGCTGCACGCTCGCTGCGCACTGATTGATCCAGACATACCTTTAAACGTGATTTGATAGGTAGGTTGGTATCGTTCTTTAATAAAATCCACCAAGTTACTTTCAGAGTAGAATTAACACACTTACAGAAAGGCCTTTTTCATAAAAGGCCTTCATAACTAAAGTCAACATTAGAAATTCTAAGACAAAGTATTTGCATAAAAGGGACTTGAAATTACGTCCTGTGCAAGTAGTACAGGAAGCCTCGCCCTCGTAACTTGCCGGCAGTGGTCCGTGCGTCCGGCCATCGTCCGGCCGTCCGGCGTCCGTACCCACAGATTTACTCGAGATCGCAACTAGATGGACTTCCGCCTTTTAACTGTTCTTACGAGACTTGGGGCCGCCTCATTCATTTATTTAACTGTGTGCAAGAACACAGTAAATCACCCCTGATTTATTATATTGTACACCATTGTTTAACAGCCTTAATTTAACAAGTAACGAGGTGAAATCTGCAGTTTTAGCACATAACTTTTGAAGCTTAATGAAAGCTGAAATCTTAGTGTCACCTAAATTTTAGTACTTAAATTACATAAAAGAGCAATAAAAATGCGTCATAATCTCAAAAACATTCACTAATTCTAAATGACAAGTGCATACGTAACTCAACTCAAACTCAACTCTAACAAAAATATATAACATCAAAATATCTCTTTCTACGAAACCTGATATTTTCTCAATAACAACTAACCAAGATATATCGTTGTTTTCAAATAATCGGATATGCGTCTTCGTTGTATAGAATGTCGAACTATAAACTAACTCAAAACCGGCAGAAGCAATGAGCGAATGCTCCTAAACAATAACAACAATAGACGTAGGACAGCACTGGAAACTGGCAGGAAATGCCGGCAGAGCCGAAGATGAAGCGAGCTCCGTAAACTTGCACGCACAATAGCCATAACAAACAAAGGACTCGAAACATCAAACATTCTACGTACGAGCTAACTCTGTAAATATCTTCTGCGTTAATTACATGTTTATGTTTAACAATCAGTAAGTAATTATCCGAAACTAAACAGAATAATCAATTACAGCTATTCTAATGACTAGAACCTTCATCAACAAAATCGTTACTATTACAGCTGTAAAAAAGTCCACCTACACAAAATACTCAATTTAACACCATCCATTTAACTGTGAGGCGGTATAGCGATGAAAAAAGTGCGGAAGTGACTTTGATTGCCACACAGAGTATATAATAGGTTGCTATCCGATAACTGATTACATTTAAATTATTTCACAGTGGCGATAGCTTGGGGGTGAAAGGAGATTAGTTGCGCACGCGTCGATGAAGACGTCTGCATCGTTTAGTCGATCACCTGCTCCGTGATTGTAGGCACCGCAGCCACCTGGCTACTTTCTGCGGTCACAGTGAAAATACATTTTGATTGCATATTATTTCGAATAAACTCTGATTGAGATATTGAGAAATCACACTTACACCTAAACCAATTTTCCGAAGCACGTATCGATAGGTCTACGAACCACTTATGAACGTGTTTTTTTTTTATCGAATTGTTATGTTATTAATATTTAAATAATCACAGTACATCGATATGATTGATGATAAGATTTCTTAGACCACGACTCAACGTCTCGGTGTCGTACCGACACTTAATATGGTCGCGAGTAAGGTTCTCACAAACTGTGACTCACACCCTTTATGGTCTCATGTAATCAAAGACATAATCATTTTAAAAACCAGTCTTTTATTCCCAGAATTTCGCCTCTAACTGCTTCAAGCGTGGATTATTAACCTTTAGTATAATTTAAATTGTGTTTGGTGTTCAAGCAAGTTGTTACGAGAGTACCTAAATAACTTAATCAAAGATGAGTTTCTGTCAGGGAACGTAATCTTCACCACAATGAGCAGACTTGATGAGTACCTAATAAAGGTGTGAATGCGATGTTGTACCGGTGACCGATGGAATCGTGACTGATGCGTTTGGCGCAGCCGCAGCGCACCACGAAACTTTGTAATTATGTGTTCCCATAAAATGTTTTTAAAATGTCTCCATGCTACTTGATGACCGTGTGTTGCAACACCTTACGTCGCGTCGTTAATACCGCAAAATGATGAGGTGTTTACTTGCCCATATTAAGGTAATATAATGTAAGGCACTACAAAATTAGCACAACGTAAAATTGAGTTACCAGTATGTTATCTTTACGTCGCATCTTTTTGATTTCTTGCACCCTTTATGTGACTTCATAGCTATGACAATCGAATGAAGACCCCTATGTGAATACATTCGTACTTATCGGCAGAAGCTAATACCTACTGATAGATGAAAAGTTATAAGAAAGTTAAAGCTTTTAAAAGAAGTGTCCTGTGATTCTCACTATGTTAATCAAACAGATCAGTCTCAGAGGCCCATGGCAGCGGATAAGCATCCTACTCTTGGGTGGTCATCTCCCAGCGACCGTTCATTTCACGCATTTTAGACTTCATTATAGAACGACCTACGAGCTTCGACCATAACCGAATAAGCACAGTTAATATCAATGATTACTAACACTAACATAAATTACTCCAAAATGAATATCAATTTATATTTGTGACGTTCTTAAAATAATTTTAAATGGTTTGAGCAGTTCTGTCTATGACTGAATGTAGATAAGTTTGGTTTAAATCAAAATACACAAAAAAGTAAAACTCATTACAGTAAGCTTCGATCAAATGTGATTCTTAATTTGGTTATGATATGGGATTAAAAATGATATGGCAAATATTAAAATAGTTTGTTCAAATTAAACTTTACTTTTTGACATTTAATACTGAACTCTTTGAAGAATGCTTCAAAGAGTTCGGTGGTTTGGAAGTTTGGAGGACGACAGCATGTACAGAGTTGTACGTATGAGTGGCTGCATGCATGCACTGATGCATCATACTGTTGCTACTTGACGCATGGGTGCTGGGTGGGTGCTGGCGTGGGTGCACGGGGCGGGGCGCGGACCGCCCACCGCTACGCCCTACGCCACGCCCTACTGCAACTATTACAACTAACTTCTGTGTTAATTTATTAAAAATGTATTATTAATTGTCATTATATTACATGCATTGACTGCCAGGCAGTGTTAAGTGTTAGTCATATAATCAGACGAGTATCCTGAACGCTACAAGCACGTAAACACGTTCTGAACTAAAATCATTTCTGAACTTAATGCTGATTTGTAGTTTCAATCTAGGTACATACTGTTATAAGTAATAATCTCTTCTATTGAATACTTCGGTGTTTGTCTTTGAAACATCGGCAGACGATTTCATACTCTGTTTAGTTTAGAATACGGGAGACAGGGGCATGTCCTAAAAGATGTTACTTTTTTATTAATTCTGCGGAATTTAAACTAGTTAGGGATAATTATATTTTTCAAACCATATGAAGCGTCAAGTACCTGTCTGTGATGGAATTGTTGAAAAAAAAAACCACAGCTCCCTAGTACTTTCTCCGCAATTAACATGGAAACAAAATACTATTCAAGATGAAATATCGCATAATTTAAAACAATTGCAGTCTCATTTACGTATACAATTATTATCCAACAAATCAAAAAACGTCGTTAAATAATTATTATTTACCTACCCTACAAAATTCACGCCTGCGTCACAACTTTTTTCTGCGGTATGCGACCAACGACTAATAATGGTCGCAATGTATCTGTGGTAATTCTCTGATGCCAATAATCGTACGTACGTCACTCGTTCACGTGTAGTTTGACAGCAATTGGCCTGTTAATACCAAGAAGCTTATAGGTAAAACTGGAGGCAACATTCTGAACACCTAAGTGAAAACAACTGTGGGCAGACGCTCTCTTTCTGAATGCATACCTACGTAAGATAAAGGAAACATATATCACTGTCTCGTTCTTTTGTACGCATTCAGAAAGAAAGCGTCTGCCCACAGTTGGTTTCACTTAGGTTATTAGAGTGTTGCCTCCACTTTTATCTTTAAGCTTCTTGGTTAATACATACCCCCGTTAAAACAAGTCCCTGTCTCCCATATATTCAGAAGGTAGACCAAGTCCAATTAAATATACAGGTATTTATTTTATTTTAAATGAAATGTTGCTCAGACACCTACTTCTTTTTATTTGCTACAACTTAATTTATGTGATATATAAACCAGTCGGAGTCAGACATAATCTTGCTCTATAAAAAAGGTGACCCAAATAACATTAGCAACTATAGACAAATTAGCCTATTGCCCTCATTATACAAACTATTCTCATCTCTTATGGAAAAAAGGATAAGAAAATCCATTGAAAAACATCAACCGATTGAGCAGGCAAGTTTTAGAAGAGGCTTTTCTACTGTGGACCACATTCACTCACTAGAAATGCTGATTGAGAAATATCAAGAATTCCAAAAACCGTTATACATAGTGTTTATTGATTACCAAAAAGCTTTCGATACCACACTCCACTCAGTGATTTGGGAAGCTCTGTACTCTCAGCAAGTAGAGATGAATTACATTAGCGTCTTGAAATGCCTTTATGACAACTCTACGAGCAGAATAAAATTGGAATCCACGGGACCACCTATATATATAAAGCGAGGAGTTAGACAAGGGGATCCTCTATCTCCCACCATCTTCATAGCGGTGCTAGAGTCAATCATTCTCAAACTAGACTAGAGCAAACTCGGCTTAAACATAAACGGCAAGTATATAAACCATTTGAGATTTGCGGACGATATAGTCTTGCTATCGGAAAATGCAAATCAGATACAGTCAATGATAAACTCACTCTACGAAGAAAGCAGAAAGGCAGAAATAAACCTAAATAAAACAAACATAATGACAAACCACACCGAAATCACCATTTACGTTGAAAACACAGTTCTAACTTATGTAACCAGCTATATTTACCTGGGAAAACAGATTTCTTTTGACAGGCAGAATAATGAAATGGAAGTCGATAGGAGAATTAAAAATACGTGGAAAAAGTTTTGGAGTCTCAAAGAAATCCTCAAAAGCGATATGCCTATAGAAACTAAGAAAAGAGTTATGGATACCTGCCTACTTCCCTCACTAACATACGCATGCCAGACATGGAAATTTACCCGGAAAGTGAAAAATAAAATAAGGTCATGCCAAAGAAGTATGGAAAGGAGCGTCATGAATATACGAAAAATGCAAAAGATACCACATAGTCGTATAAGACTAAAAACAAAAGTTATAGACGCTCTCAACTATTCGCAAAAGCTGAAATGGCGATGGGCGGGGCATATAGCTAGACTCAACGACGACCGCTGGACTACAAGAGTGACGACATGGCCAGGCCCATCAGGCCAAAGAAAAAGAGGAAGACCTATAGCACGCTGGGCGGATGACATTGCACAGATCGCAGGTACTAGCTGGATGCGAACAGCAAAAGACAGAGACCGCTGGTCATCTCTGGAGGAGGCCTTCACCTTCTACTGAGAGGGGTTCTTGCCAATCAATTATTTTAATCATATTTTTTATCAAATTATTAATGAAATTCTAATCGTAATTTTTCTTTTAACAACATTCACTTTTAATATAAATAACTTCTTAATACTAAAAGAAATTAATAATAATATAATAGATTTTATATTTCCTCCAAATAGAGCTAAATGCTAGAAAAAAAAATTGAAAATAAAGTGAATTGTTAAAATATGAATTTATGATTACATGCATGTTATTCTTATTAATTATTTTGTATTGCAAGAAATAAAAGGTTTTTTTATTTATTTTTATTTATAAACCAGTTTATGATTTAATGTAATGATATACGATAAAATAAACAGTTACGGTTCTTTATATTGTGCCTTAACAACGACTAAATATGGAAGTCTCATTTGATAAACCATATCAAATGCCAAGTACGAAGCTTATGTAAAAGATTATGCGAATTTTTCAGTCTGATCAGTAGCAATGCTTTAAGGAATTCAAAAACATTAACCAGCAATTAATTTTAGTAATTATTAATAAATGATATAATATTTAATAAATAACTAATATTTGCATGAGAGTTTCCCTTGCGAAAATCTACCCCGGGCCTCCTGGGTACAGAAGACAAACCTCTATCCCTCAAATTGTAATATAACAACTTTTTCGCGTTCAAAAAAAAACTGAAAAGTGATAAATAACTTTAGCACACAACACACAATGCCTTTAGTTTCGAAAGTCAGTGGCAATACAAAACAACAACAACACACACTTCCGAAACTAAAGCCATGTGTGTTCTGTGCTAAAGTTATTTTATCACTTTTTTGTTTTTTTTTGAAGGCGGTTTTCTTTTTTCAAGAAAGTTTTTATTTAACACTATTTAGTGCCTCCTTATCAGCCAAATCCATTAAGGAACGGCAACACAGTTAATACAGAGATTTAAAGTCCTACAAAGATGGAAAGGTGGAAGAAACGAAAACGTCTTCTCGGTTTTTGTTGTTTTTTTCAATAAGCGCTGAATTAATTTCTATTTGTTGTATAAAAACCTTCTCCAGAATGTAACAAACACTTTTCTGAAAACCGCATCAAAATCGGTTCAGCCAAACGGGAGATAATCGCGGACAAACATACGAGTCGAACTGATAACCTCCTTTTTTTTCGAAGTCGGTTAAAAAAGAAACCTTTGTTGGTAGGTATCACATCCCAGATCCGTTTCGTTAAGGTTAGATTATATTCTTAGATTAAACAAGACCTGCAAGTAGAGCTCGGTGCTTGTTTCGTAATACAATCAAATATACTGTAACCATACGACCCAAACCATAACCATAATTTACAATAACGACAAATGGTTGTAGGTAGTGACCATTGTTGCGTGTAAGTATTGGAATCGGAAACGAAAAAAACAAAACGACAATGGCACTCTATAGGCAATTATTTTACAACCGCATCGTTGAACTAAGTAATAGGCAGAATTGAGAAAACTATGTAAAAAATACAACGGAGTGGCATTGAAAACTCAGTTATACGATACGTAAACAAGTAATACCGCTACTAACAAGCTAACAGCCACTCGAACTTATGACGCCAACCAGTGGCGAAAAGTTCCAACCCCAAAACTTTTCCTCGACACTTGGAAAGTAACTTGTTAGTAAGTCGATTCCATACTTTTCCGGTAGATGTCAGTATTCGGTGTTGGAGTTTCCGAGAGCTCCACCCCTGCTGCCCTGTTCACAACCTCCCCTCAGTTTTCACTTTTCTGCCTTCCGTCGACAGAGCGCGCTACAAATACCATTCTCGTTGAATGCAAATGATATTATTAGCGCTCAGTGCTCACAAAACTTTCTGACCATAAACTTTTTATTCAAATACAAAGATATGCAAATAGCGATTAGTTATTCCACGTAGCTATAGCTACATAACAATAAAGATAAAGCAATACGATTTAAATAAAGCGATTATCATCAAGTAAATTCAGTTAGTGAAGTGGCGAGATCCCCGAGTGCTGTGCGGCAGCGGCGGCGGTAGGCCGCGGCGAGATGAAGGAGCCACAGGCACACAGATACCATCGCCGAGGCTTTGCAACACGTCGCCGCCGCCGCGCGCCACGCGCCTTGCATCAAATAACTGATAAAATACTACGCACATCTTTAATTTCATCTGCAGAAATTCAAGTATTTAATTTTGATTAGTTATTTTAAATTAATTGGAGGTTAATAGTAATGTGACTAACGCGGACGCGACCTCGCGATTCCCACGCCCGCCAGCGCTTTCCCCGGGCGAGCGGCGACCCCGCCGCGCCGCCATTGTCAGCCACTCTAGCTACCCAACAGTTATTGCCTTACGTACCTATAGCATAATGCTGTGATCACTCAAGCAAAATTTCATAGAATAATCATCGGCAGTGGTGTTCCGCTCTTGATCAAACAATATAGCCCCATGTAAACGAATGATCGGTCAAGGTGAAAATCGATGTCTGCTACGATTTCATGCCTTTGGTGTTATTGTAAAAAGTATCAGTTTTTGTTTATAGCAAATACGTTTCTAATTCGATGGTAAAGGCACCTAGCAAAGTAAAAATAACTAATAAGTAGGTACAAAATTAATATCCATAATATTAACGTAAGTAACCACCAACAAGTACAATGCTTACCTAATCGTGCTCATACTTTACGCTGGTAACAAAATAAATCTTTTAACCTTAAAATTGACTGTGAAACTTCGGCAAGGTTTCGTATTCGGGACTTCGGTAGTCCGGTATCTCCGTCCATGCATAGTTAAGTGCATCTGTGTCAAGTGTCGACGCAATATCGGAGTTTCCCCCGAGGCCAAAGGCTGTCGATTTAACTTCTTGGCTGGGCGGTGCGCGGTGGACAAACAATCATGAGCCAGTGATGTTCACACGCTGCAGAGCTGCTCATGCATAGATAAGAAGGCTGTTGCGTCGCGCCTCGACCACCTCCCTAGAGCCTGCCGCGTGTCTTGAGATATTACTTCTTTTGCTACCATGACATGTTTTAGGTGAAGCGGTGCTGTTATATTTATGAAAGTAATCTGTAAAAATTGTAAGCAAAAGCTTAGCTTACTCTACTCAGTTTTTTAGGCGATGGCTGGATGTGAGACCTATATTTTGTATAACATGGAGTGCTACTGACCATGACGTTCCGATCTAATTCTAACCAACACAAATTCGTAAATGATGTGTAGAGTACCATACTTGGCAAATCACAATTATATAGAATTTTTGGTTTCTAGACAAATGCGCACAATCGTCTACCGCAGTAGGAAAGAAACGACAGCCTTTTAAAATTCAATATTTACCGACTTCAAAAAAAGGAGCTTCTCAGTTCGACCCGTATGCTTGTATGTTTGTCCACGATTATCTCCCGTTTGGCTTAACCGATTTTGCTGCGGTTTTCAGAAAAGTGTTTGTTACATTCTGGAGAAGTATTTAGTATTCAACAAACAGAAATTTATTCAGCGTTTATTGAAAAAAACAATAAAAAACGAGAAGACGTTTTCGTTTCTTCCATCTTTCCATCTTTGGAGGATTTTCAATCTCTGTTTTAACTGTGTTGCCGTTTCTTAATGGATTTGGGTTTTAAGGAGGCGCTAAAAAGTGGAAAATAAGAACTTTTTGAAAAAATAGAACCGCCTTCAAAAACTAAAAAGTGATAAATAACTTTAGCACAGAACACACATGACTTTAGTTTCGGAAGTCGGTGGCAATGCAAAACAACAAACAGAACAAAGCCACCGACTTCCGAAACTAAAGTCATGTGTTTTGTGTGCTAAAGTTATTTATCACTTTTTAGTTCTCGAAGGCGGTTCTCTTTTTTTTCAGAAAAGTTTTTTCTGGATCACTGATAGATTATTTAAAATGAATTAGCAAATAGTACGGTACGGTGCCGGTGGCCGGTAGGGCGAGTGGTGCTGTGAACAACAGCATGTTGAAGTTTAATTGAACTGAGACGCCGCTGGCCCGGCGTGACCTCCTCGGTCGGCTCACTACTAGGTACCTACTCACGATACCGACCCCAAGCTATAATGTGTCAATAAATCAAGTAATATGTTACTGTGCATGTCGAATGTCATAATTTTGGACCAATCTATCAAAAAACAAATTGGTTGGGAGGATAATATGAAAATTAATTAAACTTCGTATATTAAATGACGTTCCCAGTGTTCATACAACAATTCGATCAAATATATCCAATAGTTTAGTCATAGGCCTTTATTTATTTATTTTACATTTTCTACATGATGTTTCATAAACACCTGTTGTCAACTTGCACACTTCAAAGATCTTCGCCAAGTTCTTTTGACACATAAGTACCAAACACGAAAACTTTGAACTTGTTTGAAAAGTGATCAAATTATTAAAAAAACAGGTTTTGATGGCAAGCAAACAACTGAGACCCTTTTTGTCAAAATGTTAGATCATTTGGTTCTCTTCAAAATGGTTTGTGTTGCAATAAGGTGCTGATCCGCGCGTCATGTTCGTGAACGGGCGCTATCAGTGGAGATTGGTCAACCCTTAACTATCCTGGCATTTATTTTTATTTTTAACCGACTTCAAAAAGGAGGAGGTTCTCAATTCGGTTGGTTTTATTTTTTATGTATGGACATCGATTACTCTGAGATTTATGATCCGATTTACGTGATTCTTCTTTAGTTTGATGCGGAATAGTTGCCATTTGGTCCCATAAAAATTTAACATTGTTTGGCCCAGTAGTTTTCATTTTATGATCAATTTTTAATTTTTTATATATTTATTTTTGTTTGTGTTTTATGTTTTTTCAGTGTTGTCCGATTTCGATGATTCTTTTTGTAGTTGATAGTGTATACCTCAAATTTAGTACCATATAAATTTCAAGAAAATATTCCACCCCTAAGGGTTGAAAATTAAGGGATGACAGATTTTTTTTGGTGTCGCCGTATCGTAATTAATTTCTATGATGAGAAGCAGGCACTAAAAAGCGAAAAAAAATTTTTTCCAAAAAAGGTGGCAATACAAAACAACAAGCAAAACCAACCGCCGTGGTTTTGCTTGTTGTTTTGTATTGCCACCGACTTGCGAATTGAAAGTTATTTTTGACTTTTTTAAAGGCGGTTGTCTTTTTTGGTTATTTTTTTTTTATCATTATTAAATGCTTTGGATTCTTCTGCACCTACATTGTTTTCACATATAGTAGCAACCAGAATAATGTAACCAAGATTTTGTAAAAACTTGATTAAAAACAGTGTCCGTGGAGTTCCTTACTCGTTCTTCTCCATAGAGACCTACCCCGCTTTGGATCGATCAACTAGCTTCAATTTTCTGACTAACTACTTATCTGACTGTTTGACAAATCAAAAAATTGTGTAAATGGTTTAACTGAAATAAATGCTTTGACTTCGACATTATTCTATGCGCATTAAAAATATTGACCGTCCTCCCTCCTTCTTACTTAATCTTTATCGATAATTTTTCTAATCTAATCGAATCTATGTTTTCAATGACAATTATTATAACCTTTGAGTTTGACGTGAGAGGTTTCAAAAGCTCTTGAGCAGTTTAATGCTATTTTATAGTTTTACGTTGATCCACAGGATTTAAAACAGATTATGATAAAGTGTGTAAGTACCTATGCTGTTTTTAATATGTTTATAGTAAGGGACTTGTAGATATCGCAACCCCGTGGGGTGTTCGGACTAGAATAGCACCCCCCATTTTATCCCGAGTGTGTCGTCGAAGGCGACTAAGGGAAAATCCGTAAGTCGGGCAGTAGCGGCTTCCGTGTGCTTAACAACTTCACTGCGATCCTCAAGACGCCTGCCAAGCGTGGGGATTATGGCAACCCCCCCTCCCCTTATGGGGGAGGCCTTTGTTCAACAGTGGGCGTCTTCAGGCTGATGGGGATGAGATATTGCAAACTACTAACAGACGAGGTCAGTGTTTTGTGCACGTAAGCTTAGTGATAAAACAAAGTGTTTTTGAATAAATTAACTAACCGGTACCAAGGGTATCAAAAGATCACATCGTAACATGACACCACGCTGTTGCCGCTCTTATCACAGGTTACTAAACCAATATTTACAAAGGCTGTTGTATTTTATTTTCATTTTTGGTGCTATTTAGTTTGTTTGAAAAATTATTTCTTATTATTTGATGTTTAGGTTTGATACAAAGAACGGTCGAACAAGCTAATAGGTTTACAGGCAATAATATTCATTTTTCTACTATGCAAACAATTAATTTATTTTATTTATCTTTAGTACGGGTATACTAGGGATAGGTACCTACGTGCTCGAGATAAGGAAATTGAATAAAATCAAATATTGTGAGTGTAGTAGAAAGATGAATATTTTTGCCTGTAAACCAATTAGCTTGTTCGACTGTAGTAGTAGTATGACGGGCTGGTGTCCGTAACTCCACGTCTTAGCACGTATTTTGGGTACGGATTTAATACATATTTGATAGTTTAAATACTTCTACGCACTAGTATTACCAGTATTTTGATTTAAGTATTGTTGTTTTGACATCCCCACGTTATTTATTAAAGTTTGCTTATTTTATAATGTTAATAACTAAAATCTCAAGTTATATCTAGCTCAAATGATATTTGCAGTACCCAGGCAGAGACAGGCCTATAACATTTTCAGTTTAAGTACATCGAGTCATAGAACAGTGCAACCTTCATAAACTAGCCTTTAGTTTAGAAGGGTTCGTAATATGGAATATCTTTAGCATGTCAGAATTGTGAGCAATAAGAAAATTTATTGAATAAGATTCTATTTTCGGAATACTCAAGTACTATGTGACACCTATCTCATGAGTACCTGTGTCGCACCTGAGCGGAGCAAGCGTCTATTGATGCGTGTTCCTGACGGGGCAGAACCCTTTTCACGCTTCCTTTATTCAGTTAACGTAAAAAACATAATTTCGTTAAGTTAACATTTCAAAAACTTGAAATGGTTTTAAGTACTATGTATCCACTGCTTAGTGTAGATATTTACCTTTATACCAAGCAGCTTTATGAGCCCATCAGGATACTACAGAACATCATCATTTAGTGTTAAATTGCTGTCTAGAGCCTGAACCATAAAAGTGAGCAAAAACTACTGATAAAAAACCAAATTAATTTTTCGAGGGGAAACATCAAATTGAAGTTTAGAGTGTACATGATATGAGCGTTGACGCCGCACAGTATCTACAATAATATTATAACGAGGAAAGATTTGTATGTTTGTATGTTTGTAACGAATAAACTCAAAAACTACTGGACTGACTTCAAAATTTCTTTGGCCATTAGAATGCTACATTATCTTTGAGTAATTTTATTTAAAAAAAATGAGTATTACGAATTTATTTTCAGCACAAATGAGCAGAGTCATAAACCTCTTTTCTTTTATTAATATAATATATACATATATAGTATGGGTATGTATATATTTATTTCGGTATATATATTCCAGAATATAATTATGTATGTGTAGTTTATATATATTTTTTTTACTTTTTAAATATTACTTTTTGTAATGCACCAGCCATGTTATCTCTTCACCACCCTTGGTTGACTGGTAGAGAATGCCTAAGGCATTAGTCCGCCTTTGTACCTTTGTGCATGACGTATAAATAAATAAATAAAAAATAAGCTATCCGAAGGAAAATCTCACGCGTACAAAGTCGTAGGGAAAGTGCTAGTCTTATTTATTTTTTGAACCGATTTAAATTAAATTTGATACGTATAAGCAAAATACATAAGTCTTAATTAAAGAGAGTAGAGATCATTTTTGAACCTAATGTACAGTCACGGGCAAAAACATGTAAACAGTTGGTCTCATTCTAAACTGATTTCCTCCTAAACTATTGATTGAAATGTTATGGGGTTGCAAATAGGGTATTTTTGATCCCAAACTACTATACAATAGTTTTTATCTGTTAGTTGAAATAGTTATTTCAGGAGAAAATTGCTTTTGAATTTTCCAATCTGTATACATATTTATGCTCGTGACTGTACGGCAATTGTATGTTTTATATAGAAAACTTGAAATCGCTCAACATTAACAAAAACTTTATAAAGGATTATTTCTCAAGATTTTGAATTTGAAAGTTGTATGAAATACCGTGCAGCGTAAACGATCTTAATTAGTTGATTTAACCTTTAATTGAACCTTGAATAAATACATCGATCTATCAATCAAACCCTAATAATAACGTAAAGGTGGTCATCCACATGAGAAATGCGACAAGCCACAAAGATTCGGAGATAATATCCCGATTTCCCGACCATGTCTGCATAAACTCTACTACCTATCACACCAGCTGTGGTACTTCTGTTTATTTAGACTGAAGCTTTAAATAGATTGAAATACGTCTACGATAAACAAGTATTTTATCAGCATCTGCGCATAAAGATAATAATAGTGCGATTACAAAACGAATGCAAAATTCAGTTGATTGAGCTCAAAGGCGTGTTTTCTATTTAATTATAATTTAAACACATTTAAATGAACAGTAGGAGGTTTGTTATTGCCACCTCAGACGTCCCTGGTCCGCCCGAACCCGCCTGCGCCGTATTATCTTCCTACGATCTCTAAGCACTGAACGCACAAATGCCCGGGACCCATTCATCCGCGCAATTCACCATAGAAACAATAAGCGTACCCTTCGCCGCGCCCGCTTGAAAGACTATAAAACGCGAAAAAAATAATTTATTTTGTACGTACTTCTTGGGAACCCTTTAATACTGGCGAGGGCAATCGAATGCTTAAAACATTGCAATTGAATACTCGTCGGCGGCAGCGGGTGAATGGTGACGCACAATGAGTAGCAGCCCGCTGCCGCGGCGAGGTGTCGTATGACGACCGCGCGTCGCCCACGCCGCACCGCGCCGCACCGCACCGCACCGCCGCACCTCTTACCACCGACATACGATATCGCCTTTTTATTTCATAATTTCAACACAAAAGAATCGCTGCAAAGGCGTAGGGTGAAGACAATGATCCCGGAGGTAGAAACCGCTCGGAAACCCTTTATATCCAATTTATTGTCTCAAAATAAAATCGGGTGCAAATTAAAATATGTATTGAGCCATACAACCGGTATCACCAAGGGTTTTAAAACCGTCCTTTTATGTTTTTGGTATAAATATTAGATAATACTTAAGCATGTACGTATGGTGAACAGCCGTGAGGTGCAGTTAGGAGGAGCACAGAGAGAGTAGGAAGTAACAGATGCGGTACGTTTTCATAAGAAATGGGAAGGATGTAAACACAAAGGGTGCGTAAGAAGAATGTGACAACTATTTGTTTTCTGTATATTAGCCATATAATACCGTTTTAGTCTGTTTTATACGGTTAATGAGATAAGAGTCGAAAACAACTCGTCAGAGCCACTAATAAATTGTGGAGGGGGCTTATCGAGATGGCGATCCGGTGTAATGTGTGTGTTTGGGTAATCAGATGTGAGCCTTCCAACTTTTAATTCCCCGAGATCGGGGCGCGGGTTGGCGGGGGGTCCGGCGCCAACGCCGATATCGCATATAAAAAGGTTGCGGATCGCTCGCTCCTCCATCCGGCGATTGGCTAGGCGGCGCCCGCTGCTCCCTGGGGCCCTATACGAGAAGCGAAATGGGCCCCAGAACACCCATAAGAGAGCGACCCCGCCCGCCACGGCCGAATAATTAGGGCTCTTTGTTTAGATAGCGGCAATTTTATTTGGGAGAGAGCGGGCGCTGGGGACGTCTTCGGCCATTCCAACCGCCTGATATTAATAAGAAACGTGTGTGCCGCTGCCGACTAACAGCCATCGCTGAATGAAAATGCCGCTCCGATTTCATTTTCCTTAGTAGAAGCACAGCCTTCGTAAATCTATTACATTAATATTTTATAGCCTTTCCACAGTTCCAAACACTGGTTCGTTTGGAATACACCAAACAAAACCTCGTGTTATGTTTGTAGGTATTGATAGCAAAAGTTATGAAAGTGTGAATTACAACGACCACAAGTTCATAGCAAAGAAAAGGGGAACGCTGACAGTGCCAGCCAATATCACATAAATAATGCAGCCAACAAAATTGGGATTTTGATTTGTTTTCTTCCTAACTTTTATTTGTCTTTAGCTCGAATTGGGAACACAAAGCACCTTCACTTATTTTTCGATCTTAAGAACTTAAGTTTTGCAGTATTGTTGTTAACGAAGCGGAAAATTTAATGACTCTCGCGATTGTATGACAAATTGGACCGATGACATTGATGTAATTACCACTACGCACCTAAACCTGAGGTTTATTTATTTTGTGCTTCATGCACAGTGGTGGTAAATAAGGAGGTCTGAAGCCCTAAGGAATTACAAGAAATTCGTACCTTCACCACAACATTTTAGAATACTAGATTAATAAAAATACCGATTGATATTACCTACGCACTTCGTACGTAATTGTCAAGTGACATTGTCTTATATATTCATCTGTCATTTGATATTTGGTACCTATCTTATTAATCGGTATAAACTTTATGTTGCAATAATAATCAAATAAAATTCTCAAACAAATCCCAACCTTTAGGCAAGAGTTACTATTAAGAGGATTGTTACTGAAATTGGAGATAAAAGGTATTCCAAACCGGCGGGCTGGTACAACGGTCACTGCATATTGTAGAGATATGCATAGCAGTCGGAGGGCTGCGGCGCGAGTTCCACGGGGGCCGCTGCTCGCCTCGCCTTTGTCTCGTCCCCGCAAACTTGCCATAAATGTTAATATGGGATCTTCTCACATTTGAATATCTATTTCTTCGCGAGGCCGGTTCGTTAACGCGGCCTTGAATTTTAAATTTTATCGCCGCACCGGGAGCGCCGCAGATGAGGTGCGCGCCTACGTGCTCTCCCCGACAAAATAACCGAGGGAAACTTCTTTTTGTTTGTCTCCTTTATTTTTTGTAAAGTGAAATAGATGATTTGGGGAAAAAGTGTAGTGTTATTGTGTATACAATGCTCATACTTTATCTTTAGTAGAACGTGTAAACTGAACAATGTCGCCATATCCAGATTGATATCGCTTAGCACAACCCGCAGTCCTACCTAAACATAATGAGGTTGTTAATTAGATGTCTCACAATGAAAACCCGGGCACTGTACGTAGCTACAAATTGCGACTCAGTTCGCTTAATTACTAATTTTCCTGTTTCTGTTTCGTGTCTGTCACGTCTGACGTCACACATTCTGAAACTGCAAAAGTTCGTAGCAACGTCGTAAAGTGGTTCTGGAACCACACGAGTTTAGAGGAAAAGAAAAATTAGAAGCAAATAAGATCAGTAACACAAAAGTGTAATTGCTTTAATAAGCATTTCCATTGCATTACTAATCTTGCAAACTTGTTTAACACTTTTCACAAAGTTACACTCATTAATTAAGAAGACATCAGATTCGGAAGTTATTAATCCATAATTATTTATTCAGCTCTCAGATTAAGTGAAAATATGTCTGTTTTGATCCGACGTTGCCACTTTATCGTTGTTGGTCCATTAGTCGACAAATCCGGCGCGGCTGTTCGATGTCGCGACTCGGTGACGATCGCAAAGTTTAGCTGCGAGCATTTTAATGCGCCCCCACCTCCCCGTCTGACCCTCAATTATTGAAAATGCATTTCTGTCCGCGCCCTGCGCCCGGTGCAATACGCCACATCGCAAATGCACATTTTAAACTGCACCTGATTGCAGAGTCGTGTTACTATCCACGGCTAAAAGTCCCGCTGTCGCTTTATTTAAATCGAAAATTGGCTTTATTATAGTGGTCAGTTATATAGATAACTCATGCGGCACGTCAAATCGACGTTGAATGGTTAATTGAAACAATTAAGGATACCTCTATGGCTAATAATTTATTGATGAAATATATCCAGAATTCAAAACAGGCTAATGTTGTTAATATTCAATCAACATGAAGGTGTTCCGGTTTATTCATATTAATAATTTAGTTGAAAGATACGGTCAGTCCAGCCTGTGTGGCTACAAAAAGCAAAAAAGTTCTGTTTCTCTTGAAATTTAAATTCATAAATTTGAAAAAGCTTTCTGCTTATTAAACAAAAGCTACCGTCTCTTTTATTTCTCTAAATTTAAATAAAATTCATAAGTGATGACATAATTATTAGTAATCATAATATGTTAAATGAAAGAGCAGTTAAATTTACAATTAACATAACTATTAAGAATATGCGCAAAATTAAAACTCTTCAACGTCAAATCATGTTTACCGTTCCAAACACGGTTTATGAAAATAAATCGTCATCTATGGTTTAGAGATGTCCGAGGCCGCGGACACGACCGGCCCCCCATTTATCGTGAACTAAGTGACGAACGGTGTACACAATTTCGGGCGTCCGTTTTAATTGTAAGTTCGGAACGGTGACTGTCCGCAATGCAATTTTAGCTTCCACATTTTCCGTTACAACTATGTTTGCTCTTAGTCCGACTCCTCTTTTAGACCTATTTCAAAATACCCGGAATAACTGCATGAGTTTTGATTTTCTCGTCGCTGAAGCTATTTTCCGACAAGCGTTTTTGATCGTTTTGGTCGGTTCTGTTTGTAATTTTCATTGAATTTAAAATTAAAAACTTAATAATAGGCACGAACTGTACTTTGAGATAAAATGTGGATGACGATAACCTGAGAAATGTATAGACACCTTATTTATAATCCTATAAAACAATTATACATTTTGCCCACTGCCAAACACTTAACGCGACATTATAATGAGAAAGATTACAAGCCCGCGGTGCGATAGAGCACATCGCTATAAAGGCGCCGCTTCCGCAAACTGCGTGTAGCGAGTACGTTCTAGTCGTAGCCGGTTTAGTGTCGCCAGGAGGGAAACTACGATTCCTCTGAGCGAGAGTATCTGCTCCTCAACTTTATGTTCATTTTATCTTTTCGGCTGTATTGCGAAGCGGGGACTTCGGCAAAGGCCCTCTAGGGCTCCGTTAACGCCGCGGCCGGCCCTATCACCTCCGACTTCAACACTTTTTTACACTTCTCTATTCAAATATTAATATGGGAGCGCCATTCCGTAGTTGTCTTCTAAGTTTAATTTTATTCTTACGACACGTTTATTATGAGTTTGCGTACTCTTACATTATAACTGAGTAAAATTATGTTCAGCACTTTAAACTTACCTGATTCGAAACTGTCCATGCTCTCCGATTTAATATCCGCCGCATCTGAAACAATATTAAGATATCAGTAACTAAAAATTAACTTTTACGGCACTTGGAAATCATACTAAGGGCGGGTTGTTTCAAACAGTTGGTTAACGTTACATACAGACGGTTAAAAATTACTATGGCGTGAGATGTTTAGCGTTCGTTAAATGTTGTATCATGACATAAAAATCCGTCAGTCAAAGTTGTTTAAAAAGAGAGTCCATAATATTTTGATGTTTGACAACACAAAATTACGTCAACTGGTGGATGAAGCATTAACGGTTTGGTAAGTAACTTTTTGACGTACGTTAAGGCTAGCATTTCGTGAAACAACACATTTTTAGGGTTTTGTACCTCAAAAGGAAAAATCGGAACCCTTATAGGATCACTTTGTTGTCCGTCTGTCTGTCTGTCTGCCTGTCCGTCTGTCTGTCTAGACCCATTATCACGGAAACCAGGTATCCAGTTGAAATTAAAACCATATACTTAGGCCCACGTTCCCTTGAAGCTGTGAAAAAATCAAACTTCTAAATTAACGTGAAAAAAGATACAGCCGTTTATGTCGCAAAAAACGTACATTTCGACACTCTCAAGGGAATCAAAATTTTTAGGGTACTTTCCGCTGACCTAGAACTATGAAATTTGACAAGTAATATCGTCTTAAACTATAAATACAGGAAAAAATCAGAAAACTTTACATTTGTAATTAAATCATAAAAAATATATTATTTATATATAACGAGCTTTTGTCCGCGATTTGGTCCGTGTGAATGTCGGTTATCGCGGACACAGACGAAGTCCCGGATTAAAAAGTAGGTACCCTATGTGCTTTACAAATTTGGTCGGAAACCTCGGTGAGCGAGTCCGACTCGCACTTGTCTTGGTTTTTTTCTTGGTTTGACGATTGTAGTCATGTTTGACTATTACCCGTCAGTAAAGCATAGTTGAAACTCAAAACTCAAACTCAAACTCAAAATCATTTATTTCAATTAAACCATTTACAGGTACTTTTGAATTGTCAGAGTCAGTCAGTCAGAAAGTTGAAGCTAGTTGCTCGTTCCAAACAGTAGGTTTCTATGGAGAAGAACGAGCAAGAAACTCCATGAACACTCTTTTAAAATCAGTTATATTTAACAAATTTAGGTTACATCATTCATGTTGAATCTAAGGGTACAATGTGAGAACAATGTAACAAGTCTTGCATGTTAAAAGAGTTCTTTTTTATTATGGGACAAGCCCGCCACACTATTCCCAAACCACTGTAACTCCTGTAAGCCAGAATCAACAGTGGCGACCACCAGAAAACCGCCAAAGCAATGAAGCTCGACGAGTCCCAGAGAAGCGATTCAACTGTCTTGGATCCCGCAACGAAATTATTATTAAAAGAGGTCTAGAGAAAAATATAGTTATAATAACAATTCAAACCAAAATTTAAAATAACCGAGGCCGCTAAGAGATGACCAGTCCCAACCGACCGACGGCGTCCGTTAACGACCCTTAGTACATACATTACATTATTTCCGATTTTATTGATGATTTAATACCTACCTAATCGATAGATGTTATAAACCTATCACAACTTGCACAAGTAACTCTAAAAAATAAACCGTGGGTGTTATGAAAGTTTAAAAAAGATTTCCTTTCAGTTAGGGAGCGGTAACCGCATGAAGTTGGTGTGGTAGTGCCCCAGGCGCGGTCGGGCCACGGGCCGCGGTCGAAGGCTCTAATCCACTTTGGCGCCGTATCGAGTCGGGCTCGGTACCCTACCCGAGACACTTTTCCTCTGTTTTAAATTCGGATAGGTGATCCAGTTTAAACTTTCAGTCTAATTTTGTAGTTTGGGAGTCCCTTTCAAACATTTTGGTGTAGTTATGTGAATGTATGTATTTTATACAAAGCGTTTTGTTTGAGTTTCGCATTACGTGGATACATACGTAGATAGATATGTACCACTCGAAAGTAATATACACAGAATGGTTTTCATGACCAAAAAATATTCATGTAGGTACACTATTACTTTATTAGTTATAACACGAGTAGTGCCTTCAATGGCTCAAAGGCTCACTCATCACGCCAATCATGGCGCCACCTATTCGCTTATAGTCCAGGGACTGATAGCAGATGAAACTTAGTTTTTTTTTTTCTAGTACTCTATTACAGATTTTTCATATATTCGTGTAATTAGAACGCTGTTAAAAATATATTATCCTCAAAAAGTAAAATTCAAAGAGTCTTAAATGAGTTACTTATTCACAAAACTTAGATCTCAACATAATGAAATTTAATGAGTGCCATGGCGCTTTGACTCCTTTTCCCAGCCAAATTGCAGAAACACAGTACTGTTCAAATGATGTAACATAAAAGGAAGACAGGCCGGTCCGTCCCCGGGCGCCGGCCGGCCCGGGGGACTTCGTTACAGTCGAGATATGCAACCGCTTACACGATGACCGCCTTCTCACAGGACCATAGGCCAAAGACCGATGAACAAAGTACTTAAGTACTCACTCAAAATATACCGCTAGGTTCATATATCACCTAGAAATGATAACCGCTCTAGCCATACCCTGCAAACTTAATAAATTATAAGCTATCGAGTATTTACTAAAACGTATATAGTTAGGTTTAAAAAATAATAATTTAGCTTCTAGTGAAGTTTGGTGAAGTTTCATGACCAAAATCGAACCCAATTGGATGATATAAAATATGCTTTGATAATCCAGAGACCATACCGGACCACCAGTACCTACTCGTATGTAATCCAGACACAAATCTTCTACAACCAAGCACAGAAAATCAAACACACAAATTAGTCCTAACGGTTACGAAAAGCGTAGCATTCATGTAGACAGCAAGTCGCTATAATTAAAAATTAATTATTATTAATTAGTATTGGGATACTAACTAATTATAATTAATAGATATATCTGCAATATTTCATTTCTATTAATGAACATTAATAGTAAAATAAAATAACATGCTATGGTCGAACTAATTTTTGGGGTCTACGAAATTCTTTCGTAGCACTTTGCTACGGCGTTTGCGTATCACTGCGTAACCGCTACGCTAATACCGCTACGCGACTATACTTCATTTATTTCAAAGATAAGTTAAAACAATTTTTAATTTAAATTATTTTAACCCTTTCCTAGTCCCATGAACCACATACGGTTCAGGTTGATTGTTTAACTATTGTGTCTGTTAATTAGACAGTGAAAGTGTTAACATAACTTTGATAAATAGATTAAGGATACTATTAATATAAACAAAATAATAGTCTTTTAAAGATTAGGTAACATTTTAAATTTGATAGAATTATAGTGAAACGCACAACGTTCCCAGTATTGGTCACCCCTGCTTCTTTTAGGTTTTTAGCATTGACACTTTGATTTTAAATTGGAATGTAATAATACAACTAAATTAAAGCCGCATAATTTAATTAGATAAATTATTAAAATGGTTACAATTAAGTGGGACAGCTGCTGTAAAAATAGATTGTAATAAATTCGACGTCTATCGTAACTGTAAACATGTTTATTGTACTTTTGTTACAAAGTGTGCATTAAAAAGAACCTTTTTCAACTTATGTCTACTATGGAGTATAGATCAAACACAATAACAGTTGAAATAACATTTAAAAATCATTCATCAGCATTACTATAATGGCTAACAGTAGTACGTCAGCTGAGTAAGTAGATAATAGAGGAGCACGGGGGTGCTTGCAACATTAATGTGCAGAGGCGCCGCTCACCGCCGCGATTGGATCTTGTGAATTAGTAAGGCCGTGCGGGACGCAGTCTCCTTGCCGATGCTAAATTAATCTGCGTGAGAGTGTAACTTGCGCTAAGTGTCCCCACGCTGCTAGTAATTGATCGATTAGCTTATTACGAGTATGGTGTCTTGCGGTGGATTGGAGAGCATAGTTTAATTATTGATAGACAAATACATTTGCAACGGTACGCGGTATTGATATTGGAGGCAACTTCTGCTGTGTTAAAGTCGTGAGTAGACTTATTAATACTTCGGTGGCACAAATTCAGACACTTTAAGGTTCATATTATTACACTAGCGACCCGACCCGGCTTCGCATGGGCCTATAGCCTTCCTCGATAAATGGACTATCCAACAAAAAAATATTTTTTCAATTCGAACCAGTAGATCCTGAGATTAGCGCGTTCAACCAAACAAACAAACAAACTCTTCAGCTTTATAATATTATATAGTATAGATATATTTTGTAGTTGTAAAAGTTACCGTTTCCGATGACAAAATGGTGCGGGATCCCTTCTTTTCGCATAATGTTCCATTTCCTAATATACTTTGGCATAACTGTTTTGGCAAAATTTGTTTTGCCAAAATAATACTTTGCCATATTCTTTTTTTGCCATACACTTTATGTTGGCATAATTATCTTGAAGGCTAATTCGTTTTGGCATAAATGACAATGCCAGATCCTGCCCCACCCATGTACAGAAAAGTAGCCCATGTACAGAAAAGTAAATTAATGAAAATAATTGTAATGAATATAGAACCTTTCTATAGTAAATTATTTTTCTTTAGAACTTGCGGATTATGAAATACCTACCCACAAAATACAAACTCATTTTACCTAAAATACAATTTAACCTATAATCAATGTCATTATTGTTTTTAGATTTTAACGGAAACCGCACGTTCTACAGTCACTAAGACAACTGTTTAGTTATCAGCAATAAATAAACAGTAAGATGCTATATATTACACATGAATTTTATTGAGTGGGGCAAAGTTCTATAGATTTTCTGGCATTGTCCTTTATTTCGCATAATGTTACTGTGCAAATATATTGTGCCACAAAAATTCAATATGTTGTGCTACAAAAGTTACTGGCAGAAACGAATCGCTGCAAAACCGACTCCACGTAGTCTTCTCTGCCCTAATCCTAGAGTGTAATCTAAGCCCGCGTAGGCACGTAGGGGCGAGACGGCCCGCGAGCTGAGGAGCAGGTGCACCGCAGCTTCGGCTTGCTGGCCGGCCAGCCTCAGCCGCGGCGGCGACCGTTACAACCACCTGCTCCTCAACTCGCGGGCCGCCTCGCTCCTCCGCGCCTACATGGGCTTAAATTACACTCTAGGCGTATGGCAGACTATACTACGTGGATTCGTTTCTGTCACTAACTTTTGTAGCACAACATAGACTTTTTTTTTAAGACAATACCTATTTTAATTTTAATTGCAATTTAAGGCTAAAAATCCTTTTATATAAAAATTACAATATGCTAAATAAAATTATTCCAAATGAAATTCTGCCAAATAAACGTTATCCTAAAGGAAATTATCCGAAATAATATTCTGCCATCTTAGAAGTATGCCATTGTACATTCGGACATATAAACATTCTGCCAAACAGTCATTGTTTATGCCTTAAGAATATTTGTTTAAAGAAGATTATGCCAAATGTGTTACGCGCATAAATTTCGGAGCATCAAGATTCTGCCACCCGTAGCTAGAATATACTAGTTTATATTTATTTACAAATAATAATAGTTTATTATGAAAATAAAGTACAAGTTTGACACAAGTTATACTACACATAATTATTACTAGGGAAGACAAAAATTTACTACAATAATAGTGTGCGAGGATAGATACAGTACGGTCAATACAAAATTTGAGCCCTGACTCCTAAACTAGGAAGATCCTGAGGCAATGTCTTCGCATAAATAGTGAACGTTCTGTAAGACATCATCCGCGAATTAGAATCCTATCTTATTTCTGATTTCACTTTTAAAGTAAAAAGTATTTGGAAATCGTTAAAATAGTTACGTAAAAAATAGTTCACTTCACATATGTTCTCACTTATTGGCACATAATAAATCACTTAAGGCGACAATATACGTCGGCGACCTTGAGCGAAAAGAGAATCGTATGCGGTGCGTCCAAAACTCTCAAAGTTTAGTCGAAAAAATTAAATAAAAGAAAATATTCTTTAACTTAAAAAAAGGCGTCTACTAAAAGATAGATAATAAAATTGTCTGTAAGATAATAAAAGTTTCGTTTAAATATTCCGGGTAGATTTTGTGTGATTATCAATGTTTTATCCGCGTCAGACACAACTTCACGATTAATTTAACCTATTTAATATGAACTTAATCAAAAATATTCACATACTAAATGATTAAGAGAATGTTTTAGTTTAACATATATTTTTTAAAATCATTTACACTACACATTTTGACGTGATTGTCAGTTTAAAATCTGCAAAAGTTGCTTGTTAGCGCTTTAACTGCAAAAACCACTTACAGTCGTAACTTGTAAGTAAAACTTCTTGGTGCTAGTTGTCTGTGGCCGTGTCGTTAGTCGTCACCGTGAGCGCAAGATATTAAATACATCCCGGTGGAGTGGGCGCAGCCGCCAGCCGGGCTCTAAGGCTGCCGCTAGATTTCCCACGGGAGCACGTTAATTTTCTGCCGCCTTGAGCATAGTGCCCCCTAGGGACACCCTACCTTTCGCGTAGCCATTCAGACTGAAGGTGTTATTCCGGTAACGCCGCGGACTGATGCCGATATGCCTCTCAAGAGGAAACTTTTTCACGTAGCACTGAATAAAAATAACAAAGCACACACTATAGTGCTCTAGCTGTGTTCTAACGTTTACGTAATGCCTAAAATGTCACCTTAGCGCAGAATTATATAGCGTATATGTATGTAGCCGTTTATTATGTAAATTGTAAGCGGTGTTGATTGTAAAAAAAGCAATAATGTTGTTGATGTCATAAAAGTTTGATTTTTAAATTGATGGCACGTGCAATACCTTACTATTAAAACTCCTTGTTCGCAGTTATAGTACATCATTAAAAGTTTTGCTAACAGATTTTAGTACGCAGCAATGCATTGACATATAAACTTTCAGTTTCACGGGCATTGGACGTTAATACATTTTTTCCAATCATCTGTTCGATACATTTTGTTTGATTTACAATTTTATGCTATCCATTTTGCAGTTCCAACTTACATGTAATTCGATGGTTTTTAAACGTGCTAAAGTCAATGTTATATTTATTTAAGTCTCGTAATGTGGTAACCATTAATGGAAAGTGTTTCATAAATGAAGAGATTACCCAAAATATTTTTATAATAAAACTGAAGTATATGTATATGTAGTGGTGCCCGGGGGAGGTAGAACGGCAATCAGTTCGTCTGCCCCGGGAGGCTGCATTAATCACGATCCGAGCCGCCATCGCGCCACCGACTACGCGCCACACGAAATACACAATATACCACACACTAAACTGCGTTTAATTGCTAATTAGAAACATGCAAGTGAACTTAACTTTGACTTAGTAATAGTTACATCATATTATGGATGTTTCATTACAATCTATGATAACTATCAAAGTTTTCACTTTTCATGACTCCCCGAAGTAAAACATACGACGTTTCCCTTTGAAGTGATTTTGATTTTGTACTTGTGTAAGTGAAATGATAAGGAGGTTCAGTCCTTACTAAAACAATGATGAGAACATAGATGAGAAAACCGGTATAAAAATGTATAAGTATTTATGTTGTGTAACGTTTCATACAAGTGCAGAACGTAAGTGTGTGCGTGGCCGGGTCGAGGAGTACTCCCAAGAGACGGAAGGAAGTGTGCCGGAGAACGTCACCTGGGACTCGCCGGGCGAGGGGACTCAGACAAGTAACAGACGTAAACGATGAACGCCTTTGTATCAGCAAAACAGAACAAAGTAGCAAACTTTGCTGATGACGAAACGATATCCACGATGTGGATTAAAATCTTGTCCCTAGTGTAAACAACAAACACTTTTAGTAATTAAGCATTGAAACAACGGGCTCAGGTCGCGGGTCATCCCCTCGTGGCTGTTGATAATATCTAAATGCCTAATGGCTGCTGGGCCTGTGACGAATGTATCGGCCCCCCTCCCGCGCGCCCCCGCGCCCGCCCCGCTCCTCCACTATGTGATAATTCCAAACGCTGCGGCCGCGCCACCTGGGATCATGCAGAGCCGCACTCCAATCATGGAAATACCTACTTTTATTTTATATACAGTTGAATGAAATGAAATGTTTGTTTTTAAAGTATGCCTTTGCCTTCATTTTTAAACTAATATAAGTATAGTTCGTGTATTTTTAAACCAGATGACTTCTGAACTGTCAAAGACAATTGTCTTGATTTTGGTATAAATAGCAATTTTGCTTTGTATTCCTACACAGTGTACACCGAAAGAGTACAATTCAAATCGATATGATTGTTACATAACAAGTTAATCACAATGATTGGCTGGAATTCGGGTTAAACTTTGTGAACAATTTGGGATTGCTGACACAACAGCAGCGTGGCACGCGGCGCGGTGTCGCCGGCACGCGCCTCGGCACCGCGTAGAATTCCGAATGCACCCCCAATGTCGAACATCGGCATTTAATTAACCACATGCCGATCGAGACACTGTTCTACACCCGACCAGCATAGCGAGCATTGTTGACCGTCTAAGTCAGAATAACTTGTTAATGTTTAGGATTAAATGTACATATTTGAACAATATGATTCTGGTTGCTTGGACTCTCAAGTTAACTTGTTTAAAGGGCAACATTTGGAATTTGTTTTTCAGGATGATGTGAGATTTTTGATGTTTTGTACATCATTCTAATCATAATAAAGGTTTCTAAATTACAGTATAAAGTAAAGGAAAATATAAAATATGTTGGTGTGGAGTGCGGTCCCTGCGGTAGAGTCCCACGGGAGCAAGCCCGCGCGCCCAACTTCGGGCTCAGCGGCGGCGCCCCCGCGCGCTCGCCCCCCCGCACCCGCGCGCCACCACTCACCCCCGCAGAGAATACATTTGCGCAACACGAGTGTTGGCCTAACAACGACTGCGACACCGGGAACCACTCACTGCGAAAAATTACTCATTTTCCGATACTGCCGCAGATAGTTCAAGACTTGTAGCAGAACAAAGAGTCCTACAGCCGTTTATTTCTGCGGCATCGCATTTGTCCTTCCGGAACATGCACTAAAGGACTTGCAATAAATTTGAACAATGAGTGATTTTTAACATTCTAAGGGTGCCTTAGAGGAAGTGTCTATTGTTTGTCACACTGTTATTTTCTTATTATTCGATTGTTTTACCTCCATAATAAGATGGCCAAAACTACCCACATACCAAAAATTTGCTAGAACGTCATTGTTTCCCTCATAAACAAAAACATCCTTTTGTTTGGTTGACTCTAAATAAATGTTATCTGACATAATATTTTTAAAACACCTATTGTAAAAGTAATATAAACGAATGCTTATTTTATGTTTTCCTCGATGATAAGTAGGAGCAGAAAATACAAAGTTTATAACTCTAGTAACTCTTACAAAGATTTTGTTACGACTAGGTAACATAAAAGCTAAATTATCTGGGTGGCATAAAATTAAAACGTCAGCGCCACGGTATGGCCCACTGTTTTAAAAACTTCTTAAGTCATGAAAGATAAAGTGAAGGTAGCGTTGGTCGATGATGGGACGCGGTGGCCAATTTATTTATAATCTCTGGTGCAGAATTGGCTACGAATTAGCATGTAAATATTTGAGGTCCAAGGAGCTGGGTGGAGATTTATCGCGAATGGCGCGAGATAAGCGAGGACGGAGTCGTAAAGCACCGAGCCGGAGTGGCTCGGCAGCGCTCTCCACGCCGCAACACAGCACACCCTTTGACGAAGTTGTAAAAAGAGCATTAAACCTCAGTAAAAACGCATCGGCCGCGTGGGCGATGCCTACGGCCGCTCGTTATTTTAGTGGCCTCCTTATGAATTTCAATGAGATTTAGACATAATGAGACTCGCTCAGAGGTCTCTGTGATATTAAATAGTGTACTCTTATCTTAACTCTGTAAAGTTTGAGATAATTTATTCATCGTTTACCTACATACATTAATCTTTATCGTATCTTGTGCTCTATAAATAATGCAGATGTATTGAGAGATAGTTACTGTACAAAGCTCACCTGCCACATCTTCCCTCTCGTATAGTTGTTCTTTCGTTTGATTAGGTTCTGCGTCTTCACCGTCTGTAACAAAACAAACCATGTTAACATTTTTAATATAAACATATTTGAAGGAAATTTTCAGAATTATGTCTTAGTCTTGGTTACAGCCAGTTACAGTTTGCGTGCATACAGCGATCTACGGGTTCAATAAAATAACGCACTCAGGATACTGTTGGGGCTGCCATGGCGATGTAGCGCTTCTAAGATGTTTGCTGAAAGACGTATTGATGGCCATCATACGCTAAAGAAGCGCCTCCCTACTTGCCCGTCTCCGTGGGAGTGCCAATACTATCTTGAGCTTATTTGCAGATAGGTGGGAATCTCCAATGCTTAGACATTGGATAAAACTCCACACCCAATAAAATGTGTATGTCTACTAACACTAGTTGTTAAGATCATTGTTACTAACACTATGGGCGTAGCCCAAAATAAATGCTATTATTATTATTATTATTAATCAAACGTGTGCCTTGTGCCACTAGGACGAACCACTTGTTGTTTTCTCACTACTTACTAGATTGAGCTTCTTTTACATCAAGCTAGTTTTCACCTTATTGTGACACCTAAGGTACGCTTAGATACTGTACAAGATGTTTGACTTATCAACACAAGCTCACGTAGCGTGTTAGATGCGGGGGCGACCTACATGTGTCCATGTAGCCACTTGCCAAGAAACCCAAGCGAACTCCTAATTCCCTTAGCGATTTTATTTGACAACATCAATCTTAAACCTCGGTCCATATTTCTGACCTAAGACATTTATTTCTCAAAACAAAACAATTCACTTATATTGAGAAACACTAGTTAATAGAGTAGATTATTCATAATAGGTAGTGGGCATCAAAATTGTGGTCCAAAGTCATATGTTCATTTTTGTTAGTTATTTTCTTAAAACTGTGTCAGTGCTAAGTAAATAAACTATTCTATTTGTACATAATATTTCTTTAAACTACTGCACATTACATTTACGCTACTGTGCATTTGTCCGTAGTCACCTGCATTATGCTTCGCAAATTTGGAATCCTTGTTAATGTTTATATTAATCGCCTCGAAGGCATATAAAAACGATTTTTAAGGTACATTCAATATCGATCAAGTACCTATATCTTCCAAATTATACAACTCGATGTAAGAAATTCCATATTCTTCCTCTACAAGAGCGCAGAAAAATTCCAGATCCTGCCTTCCTATTTAGCATTTTGAATAGTCCCATTGATGTGCCTGAGCTGGTAGGCAGGATTGGACTTTAGGTATCGTCTGTGTGTCTTCGAAGACCACAACTCCTTCATGTACCTAGTACAAGAACTGCCTACAGACTTAACTCATATATTATAAGAGCTTGTCGTACCTTCAATGTGGTGTGTCGGGATGTTGACCTGGACTTGTTTGTTACTAGCATACAGAGACTAAAAATAAATAAGTGTAACTATTTCTTTAACACAACTGTTGTACAAGGTAATTGTGTCGTGAACGCTGTTATATTCATTCTACGTACCTACAGAGTTTTCTTTTCTTTTTTTCTTGTATTCCGCATTCTGTCTACGCGGATCTTTATATCTTATTATCTTGTACATGTTTATCAGTGGAATCTTGTAATGGCCTTTATTTATGTATTCTATTGCTTATTCAGATGTAGTAGCTGTAAGTTTTCTTCAAATAATTAAAATAAAATAAAATAAAAAATTGTAATGTTCAATATAGATAGTTAAATCTTAAAATAAATATAGGAATCATTTAAATAATCTATTAAACTAGTTTAAAAAATAGCAGTAACATAGCACCTACCCGTACATTTAAAAAGAAATGAAGAATAAAGACCAGGCATAAAAAGGCATGAGTAGGTCGCGGTAACGATCGATCTTCTTAAATTCTAAAGTAAACCATTCATTATACATGTGCTCAACAATCATAAAACCCTTCGCGCCGAGCGACGAGCGACGGATCCGTCACCTGGGGCCGCATATGACAAGCCAAAAGTAAAGACGATAATGTAAATGCATCGAACTCAGAGTTTTTCTCCGTTCCCCACAATTCACTTGAGGACGGATGTCTTGAAGCATAAGGAAGCTTCAAACAAATGGGTCTTTTGAATATCACAACATAATGTATTCGAGAATTGCCGTTTAGAATTTTAACTGATCTGCAGGTACGGCGAGCCCCTGGCTAATCTGACGATGGATGGAAGTCGATAAACGCGACCAGTGAATAGTGCGGCGCATCAAATGCATCTGACATGTGACTAAGTGCAGGGTGCGGTCACTACCACAACTATAAATTTTATTCAGATATGTGCCAACTGCGTGTTATATACATTTCACTGAGCCATTACTCCTATGAGATGTTTCATTAGTCTATTATAACTAGGGAATAGTTATGTGTTTATTATAATAAATGATTTCTCTAGAGGCGCTATAATGAACAGTAAACTACGAGAGTTTATTCATTGAAGATTTCTGTTTTCGTATAGTTTTAACTTCACAAAGTAAAAAAAAACTACTTCTAGATGACATCACACTAACTGACTCAAAACCAGTGTAAATTTTACTTAGAGGGAAATCTACATAAATCCCTTTGTTGCCCTGTCCCAGTGACGCCCTAAGCCGAGGCCCGTACCCCACAGGGCCCTTAGCGTGTAGTCGCTAAGTTTATAAGAATTTGCCCTGGTCGGAGGCCTTAAATTCGTTTTTAAGGCACCATAGGAATCTCCGGTTAAGCAGACGACAACCTCCTAGGTTGCTATATTAAAACAAATTTGTTCTTCTGATAAATATAATTAAACATTTTGGGTACCTATATTTTGTGATTCGTAACTTTTAAGCCAACTAACTTTTTCTGAATGAATAACTTTAAAATAGTGTTTTTTTTTTCATTGACTACCTATTATTTGACCTAAATAAACCAATGTCCCGTTTTGAGTCAAAGAATAAATGGTCACGTTAGCTATACCGTAAAAATAAATATTTAAATTAAAAATATAACAGAAAAAAAAACTATATCTAAAATTGCTTGACATCTGTGAGTAAAACATAACTTTCAATTCGCAAGTCGGTGGCAATACAAAACAACAAGCAAAACCAAAGCCGACTTGCGAATTGAAAGTTATTTTTCACTTTTTGAAGGCCATTGTCTTTTTAGTTAAAAACTTTTTTCTTACATCGACTCTCCCCTAACATTGCCGACTCAAGCCCATTTCCTAACAATTCGTAAATCAGTACGATAGCTTCACAGTGTCGTGTCGTGTGTCATTCGCAGATGGACGTCGTGCACCCAATACGCCGGTCGTACGTCATCCGTTATCGGCGCCTCTACGTCAGTGTCAGCCGAAACTGCACGCACTCCCATAAACTGCCGCTTCGGCGAACATACTCATGTAGTTAATCGCTTAAATGCATTGCATCTATCGTTTTAGCTGGAAGGAGCTAGTTGAATAACGAAGTTTTCAGAGCTTTACGGGTATCTAGGTCACCTTTAATACTCAAAAGAAATCAAGATTAATATTTGATTGGACTTCTTCTCGATCATCTAGAGGGTTTTTTTATTTCTCTTCACAATGAATCCAGTTCTGAACCATGTCTTCATAATGTTGTAATCTTTAAAAATAACATAACTGTGATAACACTTGCATCAAAATGCTTACCTTCAAAAGTTTCATCAGCATTGCTTTCTTCATTTTCATCTCCTTTGTTTTCCTCGTTGCATCCCGATTCATCCTGCAAGTCGTTAGGTTCACCACCATCATTATCATCATCTTCTTCTTCGTGTTCACTGTATGTCTTTCTCGCTCTCTCGGCTGCAGCCGCATCATCATTCCACTCCTCTTCTTCCGCTGAAATTATTGTTTTCAATTAGATAAGAACAAATAAACCATTGAATCAATTCTTATATATAGGGTGACTGGTAATTAGTGTACGATACTTAAACACGTGATTGTGTACATGATATAACAAACAACTTTCCCGAAGAAAACATGTTTTTTGTACTGGTTCACTTTTATCACAATAACACAATAGCCGTATGAAATTCACGCGCGCGTACGCCTGTGACCTAAAATGAACCAGTACAAAAAAACATTTTTTCTTCGGGAAAGTTGTTTGTTATCATGAACACAATCACGTGTTTAAGTATCGTACACTAATTACCAGTCACCCTTTATATTTACACACAAAGTGCCCTATCTATCATTGTTATTCCTGGCCATGCATTTTTTTTAAGCTTTACGTCGATTACTTTACCTCGTTACCGTAAGTATAATTTAGGTAAACTCTGCTCAGGTATTTTTTATCTTTGATTACGTCACTGGCCTGCATGTCTTACGCCTTTTTATTACTGTATTGTCTAAATTGTATAGCGTTATCTTACATTTAGTTAAAGTGCCCAATTCAAAACGCAATAGTTGTTTCGACAATTTCGAGGGATTTTCTTGTAAAGTGACGATGTCACACAGTTCACAATAAGAGTGTGCCGTGGAGCGGACACCGGGACGTGAATCCCCTTACACGTTGCTCTATCCACAATTATGGTAATCTTATAGTGTATCTCCAATTTCAGTAAACGACTCGGGTGATAGTAGTGATAATGTTAAAACAAGACCCGTCGAAACAATATTGTGAATTTAGACCTAAAATAACTACGTCGTCAATTGTTATTCGTTTCCTCTTCTTCTAACCACTAGAAGCGGTAAAGAGATTCTTTGAGTGTTCTGTATTTCAATATGTGACCGCTCTTAAAGCACAAAGTTCTTAGTTTTTGTATTTTATAAACGATTTATAGTTATGATTTACCATTACATATTAATATTACGGGGCAAAACTAGGCACTAAATTTTATTAAAGGACAGGCTGGTAGGGGTAATCATGGTGCTACTAATAAAGTAAATACTTTTACAATCAACTTTAAATAAATTGCATTGCTCCTTCGCTCTACCTGTTAGTTCAATAACGTTACCATGTTTTTGACTACAGTTAAATTCATACAAATGAGTTTTGTCGTGGCACTTTTATAAGGTTACACAAATCCACAATAGGGACTAGTTTGGTGACATAATTAGCAGGCGGGCGGTGGCAGGGCGCGGGACGTTGGCGTGATTGCGCCCCGTCGTCGGCGGCCGCGCCCTCGCCCCGCACACATTTCGAATTATACAATTAAACACAAAGCTGTGGACATTACGGAAAAATTGTCACTCCCGGTTTGTTGTCAATGTAAACTATGCTAAGCACGGAATGAGGAAGTCACTACAGTTTTGTTAAATCAGACTGTGCCCTGTTTAAATCTTTTTGCTTAACCACACCATATTTTCAAGAAGGTTAAATTAACTCGTGAAATTGATTAATTTCATGAGTTAATTACGAAACTAGAAATATTGTTACTAGCCCCTTCGCTTGTCATCCCATAAATAAATTAGTCATGCACATAGGGAAGTACGATCATATTTAGATGAGTTGAGGCAAGAGATTCGTAGTGCCGGGGTCCCCGAAGACCCAGCCCGGCCTAGTGACCCACGGGAATGTCCATCGATCCATCAAAAGCAGGCCAGAAGCAAAATTCTAGCAATACCACGGCACCCGTACTGTCCCTGAGGCAGTGTTCGTACTTACTAAGATGTAACAGAACTAATATTTTGTTACTATACGCCAGAGCGTACTTGAATGGAATCTACGGAAAAATATTGGTGACTGAAACGATAAAAAATAATAATAATATCAATGCCTATTTTGGCTTGAAAAGATTGCAATTCTATCATAATCTATACTTCTATATCAACTAATATTATAAATGCGAAAGTTACTTTGTTTGTTACATTTTCACTATGAAACGGCAGAAGCTTGAACCCTTAGCAAGGACATACCTAGGCTACTTTTTAATCTACGACTTCGTCTGCATCCACGATAACCGACATCCGCGCGGACGAAGTCGCGGGCAAAAGCTACTTAGTTCTTATAATAATAAAAGCAAACCTAAGCTAGCGTGCTGTACTGACAAATATGATAGCCATTATTTCAATAACGTGTCTTGGCTCTGATCCAAATTTAAGTGGTTGATATTCCAAAGCAAAATAGATATTTTGAGTCAAGAATCTTTTTTCAAAAGCGATGTTCTGAATTTATTTTTATGATCCACGAAATATCCTCCAAACGTGGTAGCATACACCATTTATATAGAGAATAGCGAGGTATGACGTCTGTAGGGCCATCTCTGCACCATCGCGATAGCCCATCATAACTCGAGCGCGCAATGTGCCGCACGGGATCCATTCGGCACCAAAGAGCCGCCCGCGCCGATACTCACGCCAATTCAATTTTCTACCGTATGCTATTGCTTATTACAGGAGACCAAATTATGTTCATGAAAAGTTTTGATTTTATTTTTATTTAGATACCTAATTCGATTATTGACCCGAATAAACAATTTTATTTAGAACAAAAGTTGAAAATTCAAAGAATTTATGTCGATTTTTTTCAGGACAATAACTTTATGACTAATATATCTCATTTAAAAAAGCCAAGGACTTAAAATTACCAACTAAAAGGTATATAAATATGAACCGTTAATACATTTTATGACGTAAACGGCTACACTCTTTTCAGAACAGTCTCAGATATCAGATGTTTCACTGTCTAGGTAAAACGTACCACAGGAGGCATTAACCTACTCAACGTCGGGCGGCACTAAATGTTGTAGGTACGTACCTAATAATTTTGATTAAGTACCCGGGGAGCACAAAGGAATAATAACAATCCCATCTCAACGTAAGTCATTGTAGTTTCGCTCAGTTGTATATCCTTGGAAACTGTAATTTTAATGTGTTCGGAGGCGTCGGTATGATGTCGAGTGGGAATAGCTGAGTAGCCGGACTCCCCGAGGTGGCCGGCCGTCGGCAGGAGCTGGCCTGCCCGCGCCCGCGCCGCTACATCGTTAACTGATGTAGGTACACTCAACATGAAGGTACAATGTATATTACGCATGTTTTATGCATGTCTGTTTCCGTAATCGAAATATCGGAGGTCATTGTTGTGTTGGCAATGTCAGAGGATATAACAGATACAAGTAGGGATTAGTAATTTTTCAAGTGTAAATATGTATAAATATCCTACCTTCCCTGTATACCTATGTTCATTACAGTTTAGTTGCTGTGAACCGATACCGCTACAATAATAGGAAAAAAATATACCCAAGTAGGTACATCAAAAGTAGAAGTAGAACGTATAGACCGTATCGACAGTTTATCTTTCAACATTTCAGTCCCAAACACAGGTGAAGATAGGTAAGGGTTAGCTATCAATTAAAAGTCGAACGTCTCAGCTGGTGTTTTCCTGGGAGAGCAAAGCGCGCGGGACGGTGCGGTGCGGGGCGGTGTAGCGGGGGCGAAGTCCCGAGGGAGCAGGAGGCACGCGGCTGCCGGGCCAGACCTCGCGGGACGCCGCGTGGGCGGCGGGCGAGAACTTGGCATCCTCTGGGACTACCCCCCACTACCCCCCACCTAGTCCCGGCAGCCCGGCTCACAACGACGCTATCGTGATATTTTTAACAGATACTGTTATGCGCGACTCTCGGAAAATTGTTGAACCACATGAGTACTGTAAATAATTCCAAATACCTTCTAAGATTTAATGTAAGTGCTATGTAAAAAGTGGTTCACACTTAAAACTACGATGTTGGTGTTGCTGTGTAGTGTACATATCTACATTGTTAACTCGTTACCTATTAGACACAGCTATGGTTTCTATCGTCACACCTTTGGTCTTGGTCTAAAAATACGGATGTAGAACTACTGTACTAAGTAGTAGATATCTATGTTACTACCATGATTTGACTGTAATGTGTTGTGTAATAATTAAATACATCCAGAATTCTGATCCAAGTTTTTTAAGTGACCTTTACTGAATATTCTTGAAAATATACCTATTTTTTTTTTGTATACCTACATACATAAATTGTATAGGTACATATCTATCAATCATGAGAAATACATGGTGTTTCTTTTTTAATAAAGAGACATACGTAACAAATATTTCACATACACATGTTCAGAGTGAAATACACACAATGATATTAAAAAATCCTTCATCACGTGATTCATAATGTAAGTAGGTACTAGCCCACATTATTATTGTTACCTTCTATGGATTTTTTGCGTGAAACAGGTGAGTGATTTATGACAGTCGACTGGGATTTGAAAAGAGAATTCCTCGCCGTGATAACAGATTGCATTAATGTTCAACATTATTTTTTTTTGTTTTACTTATCCAATGCGCTAACTTTGATATATAAAACATGTAATGGTGTCATTTCATTTCATACAAATTCCGTGAGTAATGGTGCGAGGCTACATAATACGTCATAGGTATGTCTAATTTAATTACGTTAAGGAAGCGATATTAAACACTCCAACACAGTATCTACTACCAAATCTTCAAATAATAGAAAATACCAATGTATTAGAATGTTATAATTTTTTCTATGTGATAATTAAATAGTATGACTGACTTCTGCATGAAAATTGTCCCGAAAACAGAATCCTAAATTACAGCAGAAGTATTACAATTAGATATAGTTGCAAGAACTTACATACGGATAGCAAATATATAGAAGGAAGGAATGTTAAGGCTAATTGTGTTCATCTCTAAGTACTTCTGACGAGTTCGCACAAAGCAGCATAGCAAATTACATCGATTAAGCAACTCACGGGCAGCCAGCAGTAGATGAGAGGTCAACATAAACATAAAACTGTTATGATATGGCTTTAGCGTATTTCCCAGAGGCACAGGGGAGGTGCTCGCCACCCAGGGGAAATTTCCCGGCGATTCTCTGCGGGGCCTCTACAAGTTTTATGGACGCGCAACACCTAGGGCTGCTACAGCTGCTAGATTGATGTTACTAGACAAAAAATATAATTAATTGATGGTTAATTATTAAAAAAATATATTTCATTGTTATACAATAAGCATTAAGTATTGATTCTTTCGTTTTTCTTCAAACCACCAATTCTCCAATTTTTACCTGAAACTTGTGGAAAAAATGAGTTTGCAGAAGAAGCTTCTCATTAAAGAATTTTTAAATAAAATTCTGCCTTTGCGAATATTGCCTGGTAACCCTGTGAGCACCCCGCGCTAGCCCCACTCCCCGGCGTGGGCATCAACTTCTTATCGTTACAATAATGGTGCTCTCGGTTATAAGTGAAGAACTGTGCACTGATTAGTATTAATAACTCTAGCTAATATGACAAAAAATCGAAATATGAAAACCTCTTACCTATTTGATTGAAGGTAATTTTAATAAATAAAAGCACGAAATAAAGAAGTTTCGTCTGTTCTCCCGACAGAAGAACAAAATGGAACTTAATTTTCAAATTAAGTTATCCCAACTGCATTAGTGTAGTCTAAACATCGGAGTACATAAGCTCAGTAAAAAAAGTTGACGTACAAAGCCAAATTGACTTAACCCTCTTCAAAAGGCTTACAAATACGTCCGTCCGAAGCTTTTACCTCGAATAAAACATTCATACGGTTTATTGTGATCTTTACACCTTCCACCCCCGATCAATCCGTTAGGTTACGTACATAATGTAATTACAAATTATGCATACTACTTACTTATATGGGTATGTAAAATAATTTAACCCCTTAAATAATTCAACAATCTCGACGTTAGAATTTCGTATGACAGTTACTTACAGAGTATAACTAGATGGATTTGTGACTTGGCTGGAAGATGCCCGCACTTGGAAGACCCAAGTGTGGGCATAATCGTTCTTATAAATCTACCATATTCCTTCATAATGATTAAGCTGTTTTGGTCATCTTCTATTTCAACTCTATCCATAACAAACCTAATCACATTATTTAATATATCGCATTCAAATACTATTCAGTGATCATGCATAGGTACATGGCAAACACATTATAATCCTTGAAAATTCGAGCAGGTAGAAAACGACGGTGAGTAAACAATTCAAGATACGGCAATTCGTTTTTATTGTATACCTGGGACAGGGAAGGATTAACATTTTCACTGGATGTAAAATTTTAATTCCTCCGCATGAGGGACGGGACGATGAAATTGACGTGTTATTGGACCCCAGCGAGGGCAGCGGGTAACCTGGCAACGGACGCAGTATACAGATCAAATTATAATCAAAAGAAAAGTGACAATCTAGGCATAACATCAGACGAAAGATTGCAGCGTAGCGACGGACGTACAGTGTTTCAGGAGTCTACGGTATTAATTTTTATTAGATGTGGCGTCTATACTCTATACTTACCCGATTTTGAAAACCTTTTCACTGTCATAAAAAGTAAATCATAATAAAATTCACGAATAGAAAATCTTCAATATAAATTACAATCCGAACAGACCTACTGATAAAGAGTAAGCAAATTTATTTGAAAATCTCAATATTAAAGCTATGACTACTACTTTATAATTACATATATAACAAAACTGCACTAGCAGAAAGCAACAATGAAACCATAACACAGTGCGTTATACGTATACCACTATACACAAACGTAGGTACTGAAGAGCTAGTATTGCATTAGGTATCCCTGGAGCCACCCGGAGAGTCGCAGCATCCTCGCGGTCCCCACGGGACGCATTACGAAAGTACTAGACGCCACTAGATCGATATATAAAGTTACTACATTACATAGCTGTTAGTTCTCCAACAAATAACATTGTTCTCTGTACTTATTGAACTGTAAAACTATATACATAGATATAGATATTATTTAGAAATAGTGATGTAGTGTTTAGTCTGAAGTACCTGAGAAACTCAAGACATATTTTTTCTAATCATTATTTCTGTCAGTGTTTGTTTCGTTTCGTGTTTAGTTTATAGGGTATAAAATATTAAATGAAAAAAACAAATATAGTATCAAAAACTCCAAAATGAATAAACAGACAACCTGCCACTTTCAGGAACCTTAAGTAAAAGTTTGGGCGACCTCATTGAAGTCTTCTCTAAGCTAAACCCTTCAGTTGCTATCATCTTTGGCAAAAGCTCTTCTTTTTTTTAACAGTTTTGAATTTATAGCAGCATCACCAGCAGCAACTTTGATCATTTATATAGAAGAATCAAAGGCGTCATTCCATCGTGTGTTCAGCTTTACTCATACACAACCCTGCATTTAAAGCATGTATTTATCCAGAACACTAAAATCGACGACTATCAACTGCATGAATGTAAGAAATTCTATTCCTTTTGCATACAGTGGCAAAATTCCTCAAAATATTGTCAAACGTTTTAGATTATTTTTTTTTTACTTGATCAAGGTGTTCTAGTCTAGCGTGCAACCATACGAATGCATCAGTGATGACGACAGGTCATCCTTTAAGCCTGCAGTCTGGCTGTATGCAGAAGATACATTGGTGCGATGTTTGCCGAGCGGCGACCGCGACCAGTCACTGATAAAACGTTGATATTAGGGCGCCGCGACCGCACCGCGCCGCGGTCCGTCCATCACCCGGACCGACGCGCTCTCATTGACGCCAAGCCATTAATTGTTTACTTATATACTACGTTTGTACTTGCGTAATTTCAATGGAACTGAAGTGGAGATGAACATTCGAGTGCAGTGAAATATTGGTTTGGTAGTATATTTTAAAAGACTTAAAGTTGCGTAAATATAGGTAAGTTATTATTTTTTTAGGATAGTAGTAATAAAAAAAATGTCTTGAAAAAAAAATAACGCTAAGGACATGATGCTGAATATTTTTTTTCGAATGCAATGTAAATGTGGCAAGATTTGATTAACGCTATCAGATTGCAGGCCGTACACGGTTTTTTGTCTACTTAAACGGGGCTCAAAGGTTTTCAGCCGGTGGGTATTTTATTCAGTTTTATACGGCAGTGGAATAAGTACTTGGGACTATCACTCACTAAATCATTACCGTAATCATTACAATAGGCCAGCATGTTTTATTTCCACTTTTTGTCATTTTTGTTTAATTTTCTCATGTGCCTTAAGTTTTTACTTTTCACCTAGAAAAATCTTCTATTTACCACAAACAGTTTATGAATATTTAAAGATTTAATTACAAATTCAACACGGAAATTCATTTTAAACAAACATTATCTCAGTTTGTCCTTAGAAATGGAGAGTAAAACGTATTCAGTTTGTTAATATATTAAAATAGGAATAATTGATATCCTATATGCGCCCCATAATAAATACAATGTTTATAAAAAAATATTTTCTACCATAAACTTACGTTTAAGCGCCCTCGGTTTGGCTTGTTTTCTTCGAGACATGGTCCCACGCCTTATCAGTGCGTAAAAACGCAACTATCACTTCATTTCACCTTCTATAATCACATAGAACTGTGTTTACACATTAACGAACGCTCCTTGTGAAGTGGCGGTAAAGTTTATCGAAAAAGTAAGAGTGTGCGCCGTCGGGAGTGGGCGCGACACGTGCCACGCGCGGGTCCTCCCGCGTACTGAGCTTACTGGCGCCCAACAAGTGGCAATAACAATATTGTAACCTTGCGCGCAAACTCGTAAGACATGTGCTATCCCAGCTAATGTTTGAGTTTTCTTTGCCGAAGCCGACAAAAATGTAACGTTTGTGTGACGTACCCGTCAATTAAATTATTATTATTATTCTTATATTCTGAAAACAGCTGAATGGTTATGTTACTGAAAAAGTCTTCACTCGTCAACTTAATGTGTATGTAGGTGTCGTTATAACGACAGTACCTAAGATATTAAAATTTACGGAGTCCTTTAGTAAGAGTATAATAATAGATACTTTATAAAGTTTATTTACTTACAAATACTGTTTCACAAAAAGTTTTCATCGTGAATGGGCTAGATATTTTAAGACAATTTTGAAGACAAAATCCATTGCCGATTGAAAACCTGTATTTCAGCTTTAGAAGCCAATTCCCCACAGAAAAATTAGGTCAGACTAGCCTTTCTAATACAAATAAGGCAAGTAACTACAGAGTCTACTTAACTTCAGTAAATTCCAAAATACTTACCAGTAGATATTTGCACTAAGTGTGGAAGGAAGCATGCATTGCATTTTTTTTTTGCTTTTTTTTCGTGTTGCTATAATATATTCATAGTTGTATTACAGATGTATTTTTACTTTTAGTATTTGTTAATTCTCCTTATTTCTTCGGCTATCTTCATGTATGTTCAGTCAGCAAAACAGATAGGTATGCAGGGTCGTCAGATATAGTTAAAGTTTACTTAGAAACCGATAAATGTTTTTGAATAAAATAAAATAAATTTATTATAGAATAAACAATTTACTGATTTAGTTAAATTTCATTCGAAAACATCCATCGGTTTCTAGGTAAAGTTCAACCATTCTGGATGACCTGCACACCTATCTCTTTTGCTGACTGTACATTACCTAATTAACTATATTTTAAACTACGTTGTACTACACTAAGAATTCCTCCTGTATCGTGGGTGCGTTTACAAACATATAAACTCACATACACAAACTTCCAGACCCGGAACAACTTTCTCTAGGCTATACAAATACTTGTTCCGAGCGGGAATCGAACCCGCGACACGCAGCGCAGCAGTCAATTGCTCAACCACTGCGGCAACCGTGTCGACAGAATTAAACGAGAAATAGAAAATCATTACGTTTAATTATTTTTAATTTATAATCCATACTCCATACTAATACTTATTATAAATGCGAAAGTAACTCTGTCTGCTACATTTTACGACGAACGGCTGAACCGATTTGAGAAAAGACAAAATAATGCTACTTTTTAATCAACGACTTCGTCTGCAACCGCGATAACCTTAGGGTTTAATGCTCGAAGGCGATAACGGATATTCACGCGGACGAAGACACGGGCCAAAGCTAGTAAGGTAATAAACAAAATAATAACTAAGCTATACCATAAATAAACCAAGGTATATATTATCATCTTTTTATCATTTTTTGGAACGAAGTTCCCTAACGCGGCTTAACGGGTAGAGCGAATTAGTAGAAATCGTCACGTAACGAAATGCGTGTGTTTTTTTTTATCATTATCATCAGACGCACGTATAGTGCCTAGAAGAGCTACTGGTCCATGAAAGAGCTATTTAAATGCGATTAACTTATCCTCTTAAAACACAAGCTAATGGGCATGTGCATTTTCCCCATCTTGACTTATGGTGCACAGACTTGGTCTTTGACGAACATACAGAAGTCTAAACTCAAGGTATGCCAACGAGCGATGGAGCGCAGCTTACTTAATGTTAAACTTACAGACCACATAAGAAACACCACTTACACCACACTGCACTCCAGATCGCAAAAAAAAATTGATGTAGCTCAAAAAGCCGCAAAACTAAAATGGGACTGGGCGGGCCATGTCTGTTTTTTTGAGGCAGGTCTCTGTAGATGGCGAACGCCGTCTCGGCTCTTTTGAGGACTTCTTTTGTGGTTGGGTTATGTGTGGTGAAGTAAAATATTTGGGCGTAACAATCGACCAAAAAACTGACGTGGAAGACAATGTGTTAAAGAAAGCCAAGACAGCAATTGGTTTTAATGGACGAATGATAGGTAGCAACTGGGGTATCAACACCAAAAACACTCTGTGAAGTGGATGTACTTACACAGCTATTGTGCGGCTGATCATAACGTAGGTACTGTTATGGTTAATTAAATACACCAACAAAATGCAACCTAGGCAAAACAAGGCATCAGTAGTGTGGCACGATAAAGCACATCAGGCTCAGACAGTCTTCAGAGAACTGTCAGTAATATTGCTGCAAGAGCTATGTCAACATTTCCGGGAATGGCACTGAATGCCCTGCTTGGACTACCGCCTCTGCATGTATTTATACACAAGGAGGCCAATGCAAACATGTACAGGGCCAAGATCCGGGGCAGTAGTTGCTGGCTCTCGCAGAAAATGAGAACCTTCCTGGACTCAATACTGGAAATACCAGTTCTGGCATGACAACTGATGCCATGCTAGTGCGGCATCACAATAGATCAGCTCTGGTCGCAGTAATACCACAGCCGCACAAGGCTAATAAAAAAAACCGAACCTACCTTCGTCCTGTATTCGTGTTAGTACAGCGCGAAGCTTTTGAATTATTGTATTTGCTTTGGTCACTTCACTCTCGGTGTTCCGCGCGGTCTATCGGCCTTTTGTTTATAACCTTTTGTTTCATAATCTATGGAGTACCCTATACAACGTATTATATCATCTGTGACAATGGTTAATTATTCGTTTTCGGAAAATTTAAAAAACAGGCAACAGACCGATCTGTTTTAAATGCCTTCATTTGAAATTGTAACAATTATGATTACGATTACGACTTTTTTATTTTTAAAATTAGACCAAAACACCATCATCTGTGTAGTCGCCTACCACCTACACTAATCACTTGCACATAATACAACTTAAGGTCTTGGAATGGTGGTCATCTTCTTCTCGTATCAAGAGGGCACACATTCAGGACACTCCGACATGGGATGGGATATAGTCTGGTGAGGAGCACTAGGTGTTAGGTGAATCAGTAGGTCTCTATCTAATCCACCATTTCATCAGATTGTTTGCAGCGGTCTACTTGAGTGCGTAATCGATTAAGGTGTTCTCCGTTAATGTTTGGTACCTACATAGATAGGTACCTACTAAAAGATATAACTTATGGAAACTCAGATACAAACTTAATAAATACATAGGTACATAGTGAAACGGTTCTGGGTAGGTATGACGAGTAGAATATACTTATTACATTTAGTCATAAACTAAAACAGGTACAATTACAAAAGTCGTTATAAGATGATTATTAAACCATTATTAAAGCTATTATACCGATCTATCATATAAATAAAATACTAGCTTATCGTCATTCAAGAACTCAAGAACAGTAGCGACTTGCGACGACATGGTGGCTGACAGTTTGAACTCCTTGGATTATTTATAAAACATCATATACCTACATTAACGCCGACAAAATAACAAACATTGAGAGGTTAGTAAATTATTTAGATCTAATATCTGAAACAGTAAGCTTACGCCTATTACAATAACTTCCCAGTAAATTACTTGGCAGATCATCACGTAATGAATTGTGCTCCATTTTTTATTATACATCCGGTGGATAGTGAAACAGACCCATACTCTTATAAGCTCTTATTGTATAATTTACTAGCTAAACCCGGTCACGCTTCGTTATGGATTTTTTATAACTTCAGAATTAAAAAAAAGTGTACACAAACACTTTTCTGTTAAAATGTAACGTGTCCTACAAACATTTCAAATCAATCCATTGACTACTTACCTACCGAATATGGGTCTGTTTCACACACTATCCACCAGATTGTATAATAAAAAATGGAGCATAATAATTATGCACCTACCTACGTGATGATCTGAAAAGCATTATAATCGGAACGTATTGGAACGTTGTAAAACAGACCCACAGTAGCATAGATATATGCACTGCGGATGGATGCGGGCTGCCCAAGACCGGGTTGATTGGCGATCTCTGTGGGAGGCCTAAGTTCAGCAGTGGACGGCAACAGTTATAGTGTAGCGTGGACTAATATAGACGTGGGCGAAGTCGCATCACCGTGGCCCCTTTTCTTTCATTCCCAAGATCTACCCAATAAATCTATCCTACTAAAAATTCTTTACACGTCACGACGTAGGCTACCTTTACTCATGATAGCGAATTAAAAATTTAAAAATAATTATAATCCTATTTTTTAATAGGTGTAATATTGAAAAAAAATACGTTTGTTACGAAAATATAAAAGTACAAAGCATATAGGCGCCAATTGCTTGACTGACAGTTGACACTTTTTTGTTTACACAGCCGTACGACGTAATTATATGGCGGCTACTATTTCAAGGTGTTATAAGACAGATTGAAAAAACTGAAAACTTTGAATTGTATTTTAATTTAAAATTTATTTTGTTATTTTATGAACTAAATCTAACATTTTCCTACTGCTTTTTGCCTAAACTATCTCAATAATACACCAATTTATAGATTTTTTTCTCGTATAGAGTAAAATACCCTAATAAATGCCCCAGGTATTTAAATTTATGAACTGGCCATTTAGGGTAATATGTGAATATTATGTGAATATTCGGGGCATCCACCGGCGCCCTTAAAAATTATATACTCAGTTTTTTGGACCTTGTATACCAGGCGATGTGCCCCAGCATAGGCCACACATTCTCGTAACAACTCTCCGAGACCCCTCACCATCGGGCTCAGCAGCAATATCGCCTGCGTAGCTAATGTTAATGTTAAGAGCCCAAAGAGCCCAAGAGGCTTCTTGCGAGCCCAAAACAAACATGTTTTTTTTGGTGACATTCTTTTTGTGTGTTAATGTAATCAAATTAATTAGTCATCTGTGGCAAAGTCTGGGTGTATCGCATTTAATGGGGCCTCGCGAGGCCCCTTTAAGAGCGAGGCCGTGGGCGAGGACCCACTTCATCCACGTCTAGGTACACCACTGGACGGCAATAGGCTAATATAAAGATGATGATGATACTTCAGAAGAATAAAAAGTTTTTTCAAAAAAAAGAAAACCGCCTTCAAAAACTAAAAAGTGAAAAATAACTTTAGCATCGAACACACATTACTTTACTTTCGGAAGTCGGTGGCAATACAAAACAACAAACACAAAGCCACCGCCTCCGACTTCCGAAAGTAAAGTAATGTGTGTTCTGTGCTAAAGTTATTTATCACTTTTTAGTTTGTAGTATCACCCAGGATTCACCACATAGCACTGTATTTTGAGGATAAGAGTTTTCAACCGACTTCAAAAAAGGAGGATGTTATCAATTCGTCTGTATTATTATTATTTTTATTTTTTTATGTTTGTTACCTGATTTCTTGGGACTGGGTGAACCGATTTTGATGATTCTTTTTTATTTGAAAGCTAGTGCTTCCCGTGTGGTCCCATTTTAATTTGGTCCAGTTCTGACAATGTCATCCATGAGAAAACCGTAATAAGTCTTAAATTTGCATTAAGTATGTGCGTGATTTGTTACGCGATTTCTCCGGCAAACGTAAACCGATTTTGAAAATTCTTTTATGGATAGGGTATGCTTCAGGGGTGGTCCCATATAAATTTTATCGAAATTGATTTAGCACTTTTTGAAAAATCAACAAATACCCAAAAATTTTACATAGACGACGTTTTAGTTTCATCAATCTTTGTAGTAGTTAACTTTCAATCTCTTCTTAATAGATTTGGATGAGAAGGAGGTACTAAAAAGCGGAAAATAAAAAGCTTTTTACAAAAAAGACAACCGCCTTCAAAAAGTGAAAAATAACTTTAGCACAGAACACACATTGACTTTAGTTCGGAAGTCGGTGGCAATACAAAACAACAAACAGAACAAAGCCACTGAATTTCGAAACTAAAGTCAATGTGTGTTCTGTGCTAAAGTTATTTTTCACTTTTTGAAGGCGGTTGTCTTTTTTGTAAAAAGCTTTTTTTTTTTTCTTGCGATGTTGACGTGCCCTTATAGGTACTCCACGTGGAGTTTAAGGGCACGTCAACATCGCAAGCAAAAAAAAAATACTCTCTTATCTCTCAAAATACAGGGGTTATTTTTTGCTTTTTAGTGTTGCCTTAACATCCAAATCCATTAAGAAACGGCAACACACTTAAAAGAGATTGTAAGTCCTCCAGTGATTGAAGAAACTAAAACGTCGTCTAAGTATTTTTTTTGGGAATTTGTTGATTTTCTCAAAAAGGGCTGTACCAATTTTGACAAAATTTATATAGGACCTTTTCGGAATAAACCCCTTTCGAACAAAAAAGAATTTTACAAATCCGTCTATATATGACAAAGTTATGCCCGAACATGTACATCAATACTCTCAAAAAAGGCAACATAACTAATCAACTACTAGATCTTGCGTACAATTTTAATCTAAATTTACATATAAATTAACCAACACGCAAGACCTAGTGTATTGACCATATTCTCAGTAATATTCCGGATGCTATTGCTAAAGTAATGCCACTCCATCTATCCGACCATGATACTGCCCAAATGTTGAGCATTCCTTTAGCACACAATATACAAACAAAACAAGCGGCATACTACGTCTATAAAAGAGACTTCAACCTGAATAATATTCAGAAGTTTAAAGTATGTTTACAAAGCGTGTCCTGGTCAGATACTTATGCAGAAAATGATATAAATGCAGCATTCAGTTCTTTTCATGAGTTATTAGATTACGTCTTCTCTATAATTTATGCTTCCCAAAAATAAAAGTAAAAGTTAAAACTAATCAAAAGAAACAACACTGGATAAGCAAAGGACTGAAACAAAGTTGTAAAACAAAACGGTATCTTCGCTATCAATATTATAGAAACAAAAATATAGGAAATAAAAGTAAATATATGCAATATTCAAAAATCTTAAAGAAATGTATCTACACGTCAAGAAAAAAAGGGAAATATTAAGTTTATAAACGGAAATGAAAACAAATGCAAAGCCGTATGGAAAGTAATTAGGGATGAAATCATGAACAATAACCTTAAGAACAATATAGAAAGTATTAAAATTGATAACACAATAGTCTCGGACCCTAGAGAAATAGCAACTGCCTTCAATAACCATTACATTAATATGGCGGTTTCTCTTAGTACGAATTTCAAAACAAATCCTAAGGAAAGTTCAGAACCTCATTCGATGTTCCTCAGACCTGTGTCTGAAAATGAAGTTAGAACGGAGATAATTTCATTGAAAAACTCAAATTCGGAAGGGTACGATGAAATTAACACGAAAATTATAAAAGCGTGCTATATTGAGCTAAGTGCAATTATAACCCATTTAATTAATTTATCTTTCTCACTTGGTACTTTTCCTGAAGCATTAAAAGTATCAATTGTAAAACCAGTTTTTAAAAAAGGAGAAAAATCTGATGTTAATAATTATCGCTCAATAACAATAATACCCATTTTGTCCAAAATATTTGAAAAATGCATGTACAAAAGATTGGTCAGGAGATTGCCCATTCTACTATAGACCACGGTTGCGCAATAAAAATGTTTGTATGTTTACATAAATTGGAGATAAAAGAGGGGTGATGTCGTACTTTTAAAGGAAATAAAAATTATCCATGTGTACTGTGGGGGTTTCCGTTGTTCTTTGATTTTGTGTTCAGTTTTGAGGTTAGTTTTGTAACAAACCTTTCACCAAAAAAACCGTCTAATATGATTTGATTTCACATAAGATAATAGATAATAGTTCAAACCAAATAATAATTGATCCCAAATCAATAATATTACATAGGTGATTCTTTTTAATTCTATACATAGGAAGCTTGTACTGTAGGTTTGTATAGGAAGTAGATAATAAAAATACTTTAATATAGGAATGGAATATAGTTTTACTCATTCATTCGTTTATTCATTCATAAAACAATTTACATTATGTTGAAAATACATGTGACTGTTCCATGAAATAGGCTTTCGATTTTCCTAATTGTGTTGAAAGCAGTGATTTAAATAGTGATTAGGCTCAATCGGGACTTTATAATAAAAGATAGTGGACTGTATAAACATAGGTTTAATGCCGTTTTCACAATCGCTATACGTATTAGATTGTTATAAATAAATGCCCGTAGTCGACCGTGGTAATGAGCTGAGTGGTGACGACGGCGGAGGTGCGTGTGCGGCCGGGTTCGATACCTCGACCCCGCGCCGTCCCCGGTGTCGTCTGTAGCTACTCATGCGCCGACATATTCCCCGGGTTGAAGGGACGTCTTCAATCTTCTACTGGAAGGGGGCAGATGCAGTTGAAGGCACGACCTTGTTTTGACTAATGAAACCACTTGGTTTTGGCCTGCAGCAGAGAAGTGTACTCATTATGGAATCTGCTCCAGAAATGCTGCCTAATGAACTGGACTCGTTTCCACCGATCCAGCCGTGTGATGTCAGCTGCAAGTTTTGTAGGTATGTGCTTACTGCATAAAACAATGGGATGTTTCACATTAAAATCAGAGGGGGGGTTATCGAGCCTCCCGCCCACTCGAATGAGGTTATGAATGTCAATAAACGGTGTCAGAGGAAGCAATCTACTTTTGCGTGGTAATTTTTGTCCAGACTTCAACAAATTATACTCTTCTGGAAACATTTCAAGCTGTGAATAATGTATAATTTTATTTAATGATTTTCTAGCTCTGTTGTTGAAAAATTACCATGCAATTTATTTTTATTTTTTACATTGTAAATAAAGCGTTGTACATGTGTAAATATAGTTTGTATTTTTGTTAAGCTGGAATACTTTACTAATAAATTATGAATGATTGATGAATGAATGATGACATCTGAATGATTACTATATAATGAATGATTGTTACTATCACTGCCAATGAAATGAGTCACTACTTCCGGCAGACTATCTTTCCCGTGGTTTGGCATACTGGGCCACTCATTTTCACTATGCTGTAAAAATGAGGGTCCAGACCACCACAGAGGTGTGTCTATGATAACGTCGGCCCTGAGACCACGGGAAACAAGATCCGCCGGGTTGTCCTTCGACGGTACGTAGCTCCAGGTATGACCACAAGTGCTTTCCTGTATCTCATTGACTCTGTTTCTAACAAAAGGTTTTTATTGATTTGAAGGAGTAGAAAGCCAACCCAGGACTATGGTTGAGTCGCACCAGAATCTACATTTGTGAATGGGCATTGTAAGCGCTTCCTTAACCTTAGTACACAGCCTTGCACCCAGCAAAGCTCCAAAAAGTTCAAGCCTCGGTATTGTTGGTTGTTTAATGGGCGCTACACGATTTCTAGAGACTAGTAGTTGTACGCCTATGGATCCACTACTATTACTGCTAACATGTCGTGACTTAATTCTTCCCCTTACTAAATACTTATCCGTTCCCAGAGACAATGGCAAGTCATCCTCAATGTCGTTTGCTAGTTCAATTTCGTATTTACCATTCCTACGGACGTGCTCCCCAAAATACGATCGAGCCTGTTTAATCTGATAAGAACCTAGAGCTACTGTCATCAGATCATGTAATGATAGTCTTGGAAATATATCCAAATATGGATGTTCAGCATCTAAAGTTAAAAAAACAGCTCTCTTTCTATTAATATTTTGATTTTGTATGTACTCTCCCAAATAGTTTCTTGTATTTAATCTAGCTTTAGCTATTTCTAAAAACTGTTGAGCATCAGCAATATTAAAATCCAACATCAAGTGTAATGATGCACGATTGAAATATTCTTGGCGAAATAATTTAAAATCGCGTTTAATTCGCCCATTTACAACTTCAACTACCCATCGACACATTGTAACACATCTTGATCGATTTGCTTGCAATGTGGTTAGCTGCTGTTCGCGTTCTAAAAGAGATTCAGGCATATACGCTTTATAACCGTGGCTGTGCAATTCGCCACTTACGTCTCTGAAGCCCCTATTCAAAATAAAAACATCTCCAGGCCTAAAATAATTTCTTAATGTAGTTGATTCATAGCGAAATTCAGTAGACATAATGTCCGAGTCGCTTTTAGTTGCTGGGAATGGGCCGAGTGATTGCAAAATAAATCCATCGCAGCAGACAAACAAAAATGGTTTTACCAAATAATTTATTAATATTAATAAAAATAATTTATTATAATTTATTAATTGACATATTGAATGATAATTGTAATGATAATTTATTAGTTGTAATGATTTTTGTTTTGAATAATAATTAAATAATTTATTAGTTGTAATGATTTTTGTTTGAATAATAATTAAATAATTTATTAATTGACCGATTGAATGATAATTGTGATGATAATTTATTAATTGATATTTGAATGATTAATAATAGTAATAATAATATATGAATTGATTTGGTTTTAAAGTGCATGTTCATAATAATAATGTTTCGTATATTATGTAAATGTTTGCATGCCGAATGGTAAAATATGGCTGAGCTTTAATGTGTTAAGACAACTATTGTGTATTACCCATATTTGCAAAATAAAAGTCTATTCTATTCTATTCTATTCTATTCTATTCTATTCTATTCCATTCCATTCCATTCCATTCCATTCCATTCCATTCCATTCCATTCCATTCCATTCCATTCCATTCCATTCCATTCCATTCCATTCCATTCCATTCCATTCCATTCCATTCCATTCCATTCCATTCCATTCCATTCCATTCCATTCCATTCCATTCCATTCCATTCCATTCCATTCCATTCCATTCCATTCCATTCCATTCCATTCCATTCCATTCCATTCCATTCCATTCCATTCCATTCCATTCCATTCTATGCTATTCTATTCTTTTCTATTCTATTCTATTCTATTCAAATTAACATATTTATGTGGGCTATAAGTCTTTTTTTGGTATAAATAATTACTACTGCTTTGCACATAGACATAAGTACCATCACACATAATAATTGCTGGCTTGGTAGAAACTGGCATATCTGGATTTCCAAATAAACCATCTGGAATTATCTTATTTTTAGCCGCCACATCTTGTATCGACATGTGACCAAGTCCTAAATATAAGGGTACAAATGTATTACCCAAACAATTTCTTGCTTTAGACATATACCTTTCTAGAGTGCTTCTAGGAAGTTGAAACAATATAGATAATCGCTCATTACTCTCACTAGTTCTAAGTTTAACCAGCATAATACTTAAAGCCACACTTGGACAAGGAGTTTCCTTTGCCAGCTGTGTATGTGTGATAATAATTGATAAAACTGTTCAGGATTCATACCTAACCAATAATGACAGAGGTGTGTATTCATTTCACTAATATTAGAAAAGTTGTACTGTCTGCGAGTACCTCTTTCCATAATTGACATCATATCATCCATTTGGCACCCAGTAAAGTCATTATAATGAAACTGTAATTCATCCCAAGAACCAATATTAAGATGATGGCTGCATATTCTAGCACTAACTGGTACGTACAATTTATGCTCTAACAGTAACATTTCCTATGTAACAGATGGTACCAACAACCGTTCTGTATTACTACAGTCATCAAAAATACAATGTCGTGATGATGCAGCAGCTCTTTTATAAATACGTGATATTATTTTGGGGCGGTGTACAACATTATGCTCCTGATGCAACTGGTGAATGGGTTGTGGTGGTGGTGTAGGTATTGATAAAGTCCTTGAAGACATAGAAGTTTCTAATATACTTACCCCCTTTTGTCTTGATGTAGGAACATCTATACTACCTTGCGGTGCAGAAGCTTCTTCATGAACAATCTGCTGTTGCCTATCCTGATCTTGCTGAGTTTGTCTCCTTACACTTCTATAGGCCTTTGTCCAACAACGTAAGCAAACTTTTTCAAGTCTGTGTACCTAAAATTAATTAACATATTTGGAATAAAGGACAAAAATAGACTTAACCAAGTTAGAAAATAGCATACTCCATATTTCATGAGGTGTTTGTGTAAAATCTGAGAACAGTTCTCAGATTGTACAAAAACATCATTTAATATTTTAATGCACCAAGTGTTATTAAACGTATAGATACCTGCTGAGATGGTATGCATGACAGGATGACATTTCCCTCAGGGCTATCAATTGATACTGTGTGTGTCTTAGCTCTTAATATGGAAGATCCGCAGACAAAGCACACTTGTTGATGTCCATAAGCTCGTACAGCTGTTAATTCACTTGACAAGTTTATAGATGCTCTTTCTAGTATTTCATAACATTCTTGACAAAGGACATCTTCTAATGACATCTAAAAATAAATATAATAGATATACAATTTATTCAGGTTAGATAATGATCTTAGTATTAGTTTAATAGAAAATATACCTAGATTATTATCATAAACACAAAAGTCAAACAAAATCAAATCAAATTAAGAAAAGTATAACTATACTCTATTATAATAGCATAAATAAAAAAAAGAGGCTCGTAGAAGTAGGATTGCAAAACGTTTTATTTCATAGATAAGTTAAAACAATTTTATTTAAAATTATTGCATCATAACTTTGATATATAGATCTAAGACAGTACTAAATATGAATGTATAATAATATAAAGAAAATAAAGGTTAGGTCTTTTAAAGATTTGGTAACATTTTAAAAGAATTATAGTGAAACGAATAACATTCCCGGTGTTGTTCATCCCTGCTTCTTTTAAGTTTTTAGCATTGACACTGCAATTTTAAATTGTAATGAATTATTACAACTAATTGAAAGCTAAATAATTTCATAAGTTAAAATATTAATTAGTCAAAGTTAAGTGCAACGGCTGCTGTAAAAATAGATTATAATAAATTCGGAGTCTATCATAACTGTAACATGTTTATTGTACTTTTGTTACAAAGTGTGCATCAAAAATAACCTTTGTCAACTTCTGTCTAATGCTATTGCAAATGGATTATAGTGGTTCATAACATGTTCATATATATTTTGAACATAGTTAGACAGTTTCTAGTATGACCTGTAAAAGTTAACTGTAAACAATAAAATATGAATAGTGCTGAAAGACTTGAGCTACAGTTTCTTATTATTAATATTATCTATATTATCAATACAACATTATTATAAATATTATATTGTGTGTATTGTTGTTGTATGTTTGAAACTATTGCACATACGTCTAAAAAGTGAACTGAGAAGAGTGGTAAAAAAATATAATAAAACATAATTGAATAAATAAGATATACTAACCGTCGCTGGAGTAATCCAGGATCGTAAAATTCTAACCATTACGTCTGTTGCCTCCCCGACTTGACGACGGGGTAGAGGATGTACCAAAGAAAGAGAACAGTTCACACAGCGTGACATTTTAAACGAAATCGTTGATGATTTACTGCACAGATGACACGGTCTGTAGGTAGTCGTAAAAACGTTCTACACAGTCACACCACCAGCACAGAAAAAGTACAATTGTCTTCTAGAGTTCTTGATCATGCAGGAATCTTAAGATTCGACTGGACACGAACTCCACGCAATGAAAGGTTATTTATTAATACACAAACTCAACAACAACAACTATCAATGCATGTAAAAAACACTAAACAAAACTTCGCTGCCGCCAAATGCCGACACGATTGACAGTGACACAACTGACACATTAGACACTTTCACTTTGACAGTTCACCTTTCATGTTACCCGTAATAGTGTTGCCAACAGTTAATCTAAAACACCCCGATCACTAGTGATTTGTCAAGTATAAAAACATTTTTAATATGTAAAGTAATATTATTTTATGGATATTAATCCATAAAACGCATTATTTTAATTATGTTAATTAAAAATATTAATATTAATAACGAGAAAAAAAGTGTTAGTTGAAATTATTTTTTAAATGAAGTGTCACCCTTTTTAATGTCTGTCTAGACCGATTAGTGGAAGGTCCTTGAAATTGACAACACTGCTTTGATTTGAATACGCCATTTGAAAAGTATTGCAATAAAATCAACTAAAAACCTAATTAAATACAAAATGTTAACGCCATATACGATTTCGATCAAGTAAACTAAGACAAATTAAAAAAATATTTTATAATTTATGAACACATTTTCATGGCTATACTCTATTAATATATAGCGATACTACTTCTGGGCAATGTCCTTTGGCATAATTAATAAAGAGCAGTTCGGCTTCCAAAAAGCAAATCTACAACACAAGCTATCTTCACTCTCATAAAAAATATATTAATGAATATAAATGAAAAACGGCTTACGACAGGGTTGTTTTTTGATCTATCTAAAGCCTTTGACCTAGTGTCGCATGATCTGTTATTACAGAAGCTGAAGGCAATTGGAATCAGAGGCATAGTGCTTCAGTGGATATCGTCATACCTAAATAACAGAAGGCAGTGGGTTACTATTACAAAAGTGGATAAAAATAACGACTTCATGCCACACTCATCCCAGCTTGAGTACAACAGATATGGCGTCCCACAAGGGAGTGTGTTAGGCCCAATCTTATTCCTTTTATACATAAATTCGATAACTGATATAACTAGCCATAAATGTGTATTGTCTATTTACAATTTAATAAATATAATAATGCTAAATATAATGTTAAAATGAATATTCATAAAATTGATGAAGTAACACAAACTAAATTTCTAGGCGTAACTTTAGACCAAGACTTAAACTGGAAAGCTCATGTTGATACCGTCTCGAAACAAATAAATAAGTTTGTATATGCACTTAAAAAAGTGAAAAATATAACAAACCTAACCTCCTACCATGCATACGTTGAATCGGTGCTCCGCTATGGCTAGATAATGTGGGGTAATAGCACAGATCAAAATAGAGCATTTATTGCGCAGAAAAAATGCATAAGAGCAATATACGGGCTTCGACCTGACGAGTCCTGCAGGCCGATATTTAAAAAGCTTGACTTGTTGCCGCTACCGGCTCTTTACATATACGAAGCATGTATGTTTGTGAGGAAGCATAAGGAATTATTTAGTAATGCAAACGACTTATTTCCTCGTAACCGACGAGATCCCCACAGGCTAGTACTAGATATCCTTCCGAGACTAGCTAAATATAATAAAAGTTGTGTCTCTATGTGTGTACGTATATTTTAACAAGATACCCAGCAATCTCAAAAATTTAAATATGAGATTGTTCAAAAATAAATTGCATGTATGGTTGTGTAGTCATAGTTTTTATAGTGTCAAAGAATTCTTTGACAATAAATGTTAAATAATTATTATGCTTGTAAAAATTTGCACGCTTATAACTGTTAAGCAAAAACATGTATGTTCTTGTTATTTTTTTGTATCTTACCATCTTTTATACCGTGTTTTTAGGCAAACAAATATTATTATTATTATAAAAAATATATATATTAACATTCGAATTGATAACCTCCTCCTTTTTGAAGTCGGTTAAAAAAGCAATGAATAAGTATTGAATATTTCTATGGTAAAGAAAACAAATGTCAAATGACTTATGTTGTAGTAGATAGAGACCCTGTAACTTCACAGCACATTTGTTTTCAGGATCAAACCAGCGTCTGTAATCTGCGAACAAAGTGCCTAGGATGGGATTTTCAAATAGTCGATCGCATGGTAAACTAAACTACAATTTGTAGCCTCTATAAAATAGCGCTGTCTATTGACAACAATGAAAAGCACAATAATATTCCATACACATTCAAATTTAATCATAGTGAAACTTTCCGTAACCCGACCGAAAACAATAAAGGCACTCAGAACAGAATCGCACTGGATCGCACACTAAAATGCATAGAGAAAACTACAGCATGGAATAAAGTTTCTCATTTATAAAATCTGTGTAGTTTCTTGTCTAGTGTCTTGCAAGAGCTTAAAATCCTATAGGCCAATTTCGCCTATTTGTAAAAAACCATACTAACATTGACGTGAGACAGACGTCATCACGTCATTGTTAGTTGTCAAACAGACCAGGCAGGCAACCAGCTGTTGTTGTCAATGTCAAAAGAGGAAGGAAGAAAATACTAAAATAAAATTTGGATATCAGTACATACAAACAAATGTTAAATTAAAAAATATAATTACAAAGCATTACATTATTATTTGCATTGTTATTAAGTTATAACAAATGGAGCTTCCGTATGAGGTACGTAAATATGTTTCATAATGAGCAATACTTCCGTCTTTGCAAGATCTAAAGGGCTTTCTTTGTTTGTTCTACACATAATTTTTTCACGTGATTATCGATCATGAATATGAATTTTCTCTTGTCGATAGTATGCCCAAAAATGACTGTAAATTTTAATATCGTAACAATAAATTTATTGCATGAAGAATTTATTGTTTTGATCCTGTTATAATTTTATTGAAATCTATTTCACAATAATATTTATATTTCTGCACTAATTTCAGGTATTAGTTTATCTTTTCAAATACTTACCGAAATCTGATAGGAAAGCTGCCAGTGAGACATGCCGCTCATGGTACTTGGCTGCAAATGATCAATCCTTTTTGAAGAACAAAGTAGCTGTATTTTACAAAACAGTATTATCCGATGAATTATCCTCACCACTCACCATATTTGAAGAGTCAGCTATCACATATTACAATTATTTATTTAATGAAGTGGAAATATCAAATAAACAAAATGAATTCTGGAATAAAATGGGTGAACATATTCGATGTTTGACCATAAGGAGTTGTGACATATGTGAAAAAGTATTTGTTTATATGCTACAAAAATGTACAAATCTAGAAACATTGAACATACAAAACTGCAAAGAACTTTTCATGTCAGGACGCCTGCTAGAGGGAAAAAGTGAAGGATTTTTAACAGAAAACCTTGAAAACTTAAAATCTTTAAGCCTTTCAGGGAATCAGTACTTGACAGATGCATTATTTAATAGATTTGTATCAGCCGCCCCGGCCCTGGAGGAGTTAAACTTATCAGCATGCTCCTTGCAGTTCCATCTTGGTTTAGTCAAGAAGTTCTACCCTCCAAGTACTGATATTTTCCAAAACCCATCAGAGAGTGTATTAACATTTTATTTTTTACTGCAACTGATTGTGAGTAGAGCTAAAAATATCAAACGTTTGCATTTTTCTTGTACTCTCATTGATGGAGCTGCACTGAAGTCTCTGGCAGAAGTAAAAGATTTAGAGCTGCACTCCTTACAAGTACATTCCTGTGATCAACTCACTAATGCTGGTATATTATCTCTGACCAGATACCAAACTTCTCTAAGAGAACTAGATATAGGTTTATGCACACGAGTGACGGACCAATCACTTGTACTTATATGTGATAATCTAGTCAATTTGGAATACCTCAACCTTCAAAGATGTCGAGCTGTCACAGACTCTGGAATAGCTGAACTGCATAAGTTGAAAAAATTGAAATCTTTAAATATATCACAATGCGAGCTGTTAACAAAAGATGGTCTTGAGAATGGTATTTGTATTAGAGAAAATGAAAGACTGGAAGAGCTTGATATCAACTCATTGAATTTAGACCAAACTGGTGTTATTATGCTTTCTGAAAGACTTCCCAACTTACGTGTACTAAATTTGAGCTACTGCTTCAATGCTGTAACCGATACATCAGTACAAGTTATTTTTAAGAATCAATTGTTACTTCAGACCTTGAAATTGAGTCATTGTGATAAGGTGTCTGATGCTGGATTAACTGGTATGGGGAAAGTTGAAACAAAAAGTGGGGAAGATGGTCCAATAATGTCAAGTATTGATGAATCACATATGTCACCTAAGATCCATTTGGGGTCCAGAGCAGAAGAAGAAATAGTTCGTGATGCTAGACGAAAAAGAGATGTCATGCTTATGTGTGAAAACCTATCAATGGATTCATACACAGGTTACTCCTTAGCACGCATGCAAGGTCTTAAAGAGCTGGATATAAGTGGATGCAATAGAATAACAGATGTGAGCTTGACCTATGCTTTTAATTTCAAGGAACTAATTAATCTAAACTTAAGTAGATGTCAACAAATAACCTGTAAAGGAATTGAACATTTAGTCAAAAATTGCCCCAGCATTGAATATTTTAATCTGACAGACTGCTACAATCTCAGAGATGATGCTGTGAAAGAAATAGTCAGAGACTTGCGGAGATTAAAACAACTTGAACTAAGGGTAAGTTATTATTAAAGATTCTCCTTGCAAAAAGTAATGAACAGCACTTTAATCTAAGAAATACCTAACATTTAAAAAATATATTTCAGGGTTGCAATCAATTAACAGATAAAACGTTGGAATCAATAAGAATGCACTGCTGTAAACTTCAGTTCCTGGATGTGCAAGGATGTCGTAACATGTCTCCAGAACTGGCTTGTTCAATCGGATCTTTACCCTCACTGCATACTGTATTGATGTCCAAGCCAGGACCGTACATAGATGATGGAAAAAAGAGTAGAGCCCCTGCCCCAGCTTTTCTGCCAGCGTTGATGAGAAAATTACGCTTACACTAGGTCTATATTTATCACTAATAGTAATTTATTGTAAAAAAAAACACTACAGAGAAACCTCGACGTATTACACAAACATATTTTCACCTGGATTCAGGCATAGGTACAACTAAAATTATTAAAACCATATACAGTCAGCAACATAAGTAGATTTACCCTGTTAAATTTTCATATCGTATAGGATAAAATAAAACGATTTAATACTTTTCAGTGTTTTAGGTCATTGCCAAGAGTTTATTTTATATGCATTTTTAATATTGTGCTCAATAATAATGATTTAAAAATCTGAAGTGTTAATCGACTTTTGTTGCTGACTGTACCTAATCACTAGTGCGCCCGGGCCAAATTTTGTCTGTAAATAATTATGTAAAGCAGTGAAATCCTGTATGCATTTTTTTTTGTAATCATAGTGATAATTATGAACTAACCTAGGTCATCGAGTTTGCGCTAAGTTATTTATTATGTTTGATGTGAATCTTTGTAAATACTGTATCCAATGCACTTACCTACTTGCCATTTGTAATTCTTATGGCCAAATACTCAAACGCTACTCAATTTTAAAATGCCTAAGCCTCGTACTGTCCAGTCAATAGAGACAGCACAAGGCTTAAGCCCGTCACGACACGTAACTATAATATCTTATATATAAAAATCTTCTGCGCGTGTGTATGAAAGTGAACTCCTCTTAAACGGCTGGACCGATTTTGATGAAATTATTTGTGTGCATTCCAGTGGATTCGAGAAAGGTTTAGATTCATAATTGGACCCGGTAGGTGGCGTTGTAGTCGGGTTCTAGGACTTTTTTTAATTTCAGGCAGGACAATGTCTGCCGGGCCCGCTAGTATATTAATATAATTCATAGCAAGGTATACCTATTACGATATATTTTCTATAGTACCTATTCTTCGAGCGACAACAGATCCAGCTATAATATGCATATATCTTTATTACGTCACCAAAATATATGGACAGATAGAGTGTGGTAGCTAGCTATAATATAATATATAGCTTAGTATATTAATACCTATATATTATAACTACGTATGTGAGGGGCTATAACGGCATCTTAAAATTGAATAATGTTTGATTATTTGGCCATTAGACAAGTATCTGGCATATTAGACCATTTTCACCAGACCAGAAAAGGAAGGTAATGTTTTTCAAGTGTTTTCTATAGGAAGTGGTAGTGTATAGGTGACGTAAAGTAAATGATTGTGTCATAATAGTCTGCTCTCCTACGTCGTCATTAAATTGAAATGTAATTACCTACTGAAACCGATTTTACCATCAACAGTCTCAAGGCCAAAGTATCTGCTAGACTAGCGGCGACTTTGATTGATTTTTTGTACAGAAATACATTTAATGCTACTCAGGGCCAAATAAAGAACCTAGGAAATTGTATGTGATAGTCCGTGGTGATAGTAATGTTTATCTTGAAACCCTTTTAGGTATAGCTTACCTATAATTTACGTGCTAATATTTGTAATGCAATATGTGACTAAATGTTTATGTTAAATTATATAAAATACTAGCTGACCCGACAGACGTTGTCCTGTCCCGATCTACCGAACATTTGGATGGGGGATGAAAAAGGGGGATGAAAAATAGATGTTGGCCGATTCTCAGACCTACCCAATATGTACACAAAATTTCATCAGAATCGGTCAAGCCGTTTCGGAGGAGTACGGGAACGAAAACTGTGACACGAGAATTTTATATATTAGATTATAATTTTTAAAATCAAAATAGGTACTATTTAATTATTGTTTCTAATGAAATGAAACTTAGACATGTTCCTGAAACAATATTTCTTTAGCAACTGTGATAATATCATTTTATAAAATTAATTTATACATAATTAAGTACAAAATCGCTAAATATGTTGCAATAAAAGCTATGTAAAAAAACCACTATATCCAATATTTATTTGTGTCCTCTGACCCACCATCTTGATAGAATAGAAAGTAATCTAAACTAATATTATAAAGAGGAAAGATTTGTTTATTTGTTTGTTACGATTTAACTCAAAAACTACTGGTCCGATTTCAAAGCTACATTATCCCTGAGTAACATAGGCCATACTATTACAAAATTAGGGGTCCTTAAAATAATTCACGCGGACGAAGTCGCAGGCATAAGTGCTAATAAGTATTATTACCTCCTTATATCCACAGACTGCTGTAGTTTCGTACCACGACTCCACATGTTCAAAAATCCCGGAAACTTGGCTAAACTTACTAGATTTCAAAATTCCCTAGCCTAGTTGAACTGTTTCAAATTAAATCCCTGGTTTTGACATCGATAGCTTACAGCCGTCTCCATTCTCCATACAACATTTAATTTTCATCTCTTATTAGAATAATAATACCTACCCCCCTACCTAATATTCTTTAAGTATATTGTTCAGAAAATACAAAACTAGATCAGATAAATCACTGGTCTCCACACTAGGATTCCCTGTGTCGTGGAGGCCAGTACCTACTTTCACCATGGTTCAAAAAAAAAAAAAAAATACAATGTAGCTTATGAATAACAAAGGAACAGTTAACTAAACAAAAATTATGCAGTAAATTGTGTATGTGCGTGTGTGTGTAGAGTGTGCGTGTTTCTGTATGTGCATGCATGTGTCATAATCATGATAGGACGTACCTATGTATTAAATGGTTTTAAAAAGTATTTACTTGTTTCTCAGTGCCCTCGTAATCCAGACCTTTCAGGTCAAAATATGTTTCTTGTTTCAGGTAAGTTTTAATGTGTAATTTACATTTCGGCTTTCTCAAGGGTGATAAATTAATTTTGGTCGTTAGGTTTAGGAGAAGAACTTAACTTTGGTAAAAGGTGCTTCCACTATAGTATGGGGCCACATATTTTTACCAAAATTAAGTCTACGCTTAGGTTTATGCCATCTAGGCTTTCTTCGGGAGTGCGCTTTGGATTTCACTTTATCTAAAGCCTCTTTATGGAACCTTAGAGCTGCGGCCATAGTAATATATATCTGTCGCACTCGCATTGCATCAATCTCATAGTCATGATGTATGGTGTTGGTTGGAAATCGCCTTGGTTTTTTATATGCTAGCTGTAGAACGGCCCGTTGAGCGCGTTCTACCTTTATCAAACGAGTCTAGTGCAACCATACGGCTATACAATAACTAAGAAGAGAGATTCACACAGTGTGATAAATCATGTTCATAATTTTCGCACCTGCAATCTGACCCATTCTCTTAAAGACTTGTAGCAGTTTCCTAACACGTCCAGTCACATCTTATCTGATGTGACTGTAAGATGTGAAGATAAGAGGTTAAATAACCTTGAAGAGGGTAAGCCCTCTTCAAGGTTATTTAACCTTTTGATCGCCAGTCATGTCTAAATGACACACCAAAATGAGCCCAGCACGCCACGGTCACGACTACATGACAGACGAATTACTACTCTATGGAATTACGGTTTCTATAGGTACGTAATTCCATAGATTATGAATTCGTACTATTCGTAGCTCGGTGCCGAGGGCACGTTTTTGCTTTTGTAAGTAGGTAGGTACGCATATTTTTCTGAAATATTAAGTGGACAGCTGTAGCTTCAACGGTTTCGATATTCCATACAACAGTACCTAGGTGTTTCACTCTTTACACCCTCTTAGGAAAATTCCAAAAAACACTGAAACAATAATATATTGTGTGTGTCCACAGAGATGTCATGTACCTACCTAGGTATCTAACTTAAAAAATAATGGTATTTCCCATATCAATTTTTTTACGTCCTTAGATGCAGTTTTCAAAAATAGGTACACATATTATTAATGCCTAACCAAAAATCCAACCGCCAAGGATCATGTTTATAAAATTAAATATTACGGATTTCCCATATCAACTTTCTTCCCATATTTTACCATCTTAGGGGTGGAACTTCAAAAGTTGAAACGCATATAAAAGTTATCTTATAAGTTTCATGTCTCTAACTACAAAAATGACGCAGTTTCATACAAACTTTCAGCCCCAAATAACTCCCTCAGTCAACCACCGAGTTGCCAAGAATCCTTTCTTAGTGCTCGCCTACATCTAAAGAATCTGTGTAAATTTCAGGATCCTAGTTCCAGTAGTTTCAGCTGTGCCCTGATACGTCATACCGAGTGGATTTTTGGTGAAACAACGATTAATAATCTCGAAATTTATGGATGGTCACTAGATACGTTTTCCTGTGACTATAACGGTTGAGGTACCGGCCCTTACTGTCCCGTCCCAAAAAATACACTCTGTAGGTATATTAAAATATATGTAATAATTCTTACGACCTAATTTCGGTCTCAGTGGCTAATCACCACGCGGACTAGCAAAATATGCAAGAGAAATTATAGTGAACAAGCGTGTGTGCAAACTCAGCACTCCTTCCATCAGTCTCATTCATAGTCAGACGAGTGACGCCAATCAGACACGACTTGGAGATCACACGCAGGACCAACAGCTTTACGTGCTTCCAGAGGCACTTGCAAGTTCCGGCAGAAATGAAGGAAGTTGATATATCACTACCTAATCATAATGATAATACCAGCAGTAAGAAAAACAAGAGTCAGCAATAAAATAAATCATACTTTCGGTTTGCGGACCAAAGCCTCAAAGTCTTAGACTGGCATCTGAATATGTGAGTAATTTGTGTGTGACTTTAGAACGTTTTCTATCATATGATATGGTCCTCAAGTGTTTAAATACAAACAAATTGTAAATTTCAATATTTTAATACATTGAATTTAAAAATAACTTATATATGAGGGGTATAAAAGCAAAAACGCCTCTGTCCAAATTTTGGTTTTTTTAATCTATGGATGTCATATTTTGCCCGACGTTAAAAGTTAGACACCCCTATCTTAATTTAGATGCAAAAGCGTACCATTGCCTAGTAAATCGCATCAAAAAAACATGTTGCGATGCAAACACGCCATTCTCCATAACCATTCAGAAGCAAACATGACGTTGTCCATTTAGACCAATCACAGCACAGCATTTCTGGGATTTCAAGATGGCGTTTTCTGTGTTTGTAAAGCAACGGTGTTCCCCAATTAGTTCAACATTTTAAGTGCTTGTAGCTAGTTTTAGTGATATAATGGAAGAGAATGTGCAACCAGTGACTTCCGGGATCACTAGGAAACGGAGTCGCAATCCAGAAAAGTGGAAGCGAGCAAAAGAAAAGGCAAAGCGGTAAGTCATTCAATACTACTACCTACACGTCGTTTTAGGGTAACCACACCCAGTTACGAACCCATAATGGAAATGGCACCACCGGTAAATTGACTTGTTGTACCTAAACTGATCAACTGATTACGATTTTGGAGTTCGGGACGACAATTTTATTTACTAACATATTTATCTTTTATTTTTAGGTACTCAGCTAAAAGACTACCTCAATATCCAACATGTAACCATGAGAAAGGAGCATACCAATGTCATAAACTAACGATGACAGACATTCGGTTTTTTTTCCAATCATTTTATGCAATTAAAAGTAAACAACACCAGGATGCCTTTCTCTTAAAATACTGTAAGGTTACTGATACAGTACGCCGGCGACCACGGGTTGGTATTCGAACCCCAAATAAATACAACACGAAGCTATACGTAAAACAGAATCATACATTAAAACTTATACCTGTATGTCAGAAAAGTTTTTTAAAAATTTTACAAATCTCCGTGCATCGTGTACGCCGTGTCGCAAAGGTTTTTAAAACAACAGGAGGTTTGGTGAAAGATATGAGAGGAGGTGACCATACTTCACACAAATATTCAGTAAAGAGGTCGGCGGTGGAAAATTTTATAGAATCGTTCAAATGCCTGGAATCTCATTATTGCAGGTCATCAGTGCAAAGAAAATATTTAGACTCTAACTTAAACATAAGAAAAATGTGGAAAATGTACTGTGACAAATATGGACCAGCTGATGATTTGCACGTGAAAGAAAGCTATTTTCGTGACGTTTTCAATAGACATTATAATATTGGATTTGGCAGTCCACGTACAGACGTATGTTCAAGGTGTACAGAGTTACTAGAAAAAATTAAATGCGAAAAAGATACTAATTTGAAGAATACATTAATAATAGAGAAACGGGTGCACATGCTCAAAGCGAAAGCATTTTATCAGTTATTACGAGAAGAAAGACAGGGCATGATAACATTATCGTTCGACTGCCAAAAAAATCAGGTTTTGCCAAAAGTACCTGATCAAATAGCCTACTACAGTAGACAACTCTACATTTACAATTTTGCTGTTGTCAAATCTGCACCAAACAAAAAACTAAACAGAGACACAGTTTCATTGTATTATTGGACAGAAAATCAATTCAAAAAAGGAGCCAACGAAATATGTTCTGCTGTCTACCATAGACTTAATAGTTTGGACTTAACTGAAATAGATACAATACGTCTTGTAGCGGATGGGTGTGGGGCACAAAACAAAAACTCTATAATGATGGGGATGTGTTCAACATGGCTGTCCAATGCTCCAGCACACGTTAATTCTATCGAATTAGTTTTCCCAGTGTCAGGACATTCATTTCTTCCCGCTGATAGGGTTTTTGGGAATATTGAGCGAGAGCTGAAAAAAAGAGAGGTCATAATAAGCCCGTTTGAATATGTGGAGATATTTGACCGTTACGGAAGGGCTATAAATTTTGACATGAACCTGGATTGGAAGTCTGCATTAAATTCTGTCATAAAGCCCCCTGGAAACTGGCACTTTCCATTCGCGGCAAGCAAGCGATTCTTTATAAAAAGGAGTCACAATAACAAAATAACGATTAAAGGTGAATTACACTATCGTTCTGAATCACAAGTCTACAAATCAGTTTTGAAAAGGGGACAATCATTCAAAGATGTCGTACCTGATCCTATCACGAAAAACAAAATAAAGATACAGAGCGCTAAACTTGCCGACGTTGAAACGTTGTTAAAAAAACATTTCGGCTCAGAATGGCAAACAAGAAATGATCTGCAATATTTTAAAGGAGTACTAGCTGGCTCAGGGTCTCAAGAAGGTGATGCAGAAGATAATGAAGAAATTTGTGAGCCAAATCCACCCGAAATAGGATTATGCGTATAAAATTATACTAATGTTATGATTTTTAGGGCCACCTTTAAAGTAAAACGCTCCAAATTTCAAATGCAGTTGGCTATCTTTGTTCCGAAATGTTTTTTCTTACTTTTTTACCATCCTGTCGATATCAATAAGTGTACCTATAGATAACGTTGTTCATTATATTTTTTAAATAAATGTCATAAAAAACTATTATTTTGATTGCCAATTGCCCATATTCGGTACATATACCCTATTGCCAAACCAACAAAATGGCTGACTCGTGAGGTGCAAGCTTGACATAGTCCTTGCCGTTGAGTTGCAAATACGACACAATCCAACGTTTAGAAGCAAATGCGCCATTGTCCGTCAAACTTTGATATATATAAAGGTGATTTCAGCATTTAATTACCAATTCTTTCTTTCTTTTTCACTGCAAAGAATCAATAAACGTTTTCAAAATAAGTTTTACAAAAAATTAGGCGTCCATAATACCTAGATGTAAAAGTGCGATTTTCTCCATACCAAATAACTTGGACAGAGGCGTTTTTGCTTTTATACCCCTCATATAACATAGATAATGTATTCTTACATACTTGATTTACTTTAATCCTACCAAACTTTGTTCAAGTAACTTGTTTGTTAAACATTATCATATAGGTAGTTATGTTACAATGGCTGTATGTAGTCTAAAATAATAATAATTAAAACTATTGTGGTTGTATAGGTACATAGTTTAAGTTATACAGCTAATAATAATTAATTTGTAAATATATATATATATATATAATTATGTAGTTCTGCAGTATATACCTAATTTTTTCCTAGCATTACTTATTTTTATCAGTTTTTAGGTATTTTAAGGAGGATTTAGTCACAGTACCCGACTAGGAAACTGCAGTACTATTCTGTTAAAATTTACCTTTATGAATTTAAGTGAAGTGTGCTTCCAGGTGAGCTGTCGATTCCTAGCAACAGGCGGGAGGGAAGGGGGGGGGGGGGGGGGCAATACTCGTAACTATAAAAAAAATGCCCTTATTTTATGTACGTTTTGACAAGGTTTTGATATTGTTACTGAGATGAGCTTGATGAAGCTTCTGAATAAGTGTGAAGACGACTCACCTCAAGCTCTCTTCGCCTAAATTGAACAAGGCAGACTTTTACATAACAGACTGGAGTCATAGTGAAGAAACCATTACCTATACCTAGTTTTTTTTTCATTATGTTTAATGTATTCTCTACTTTTTAATGTATGATGTTTGCCAGCCAGCTGCAAGCTGAGCATGATAGAAAATGCACGTTTGTAATAATACTTCGTTTATGGATGATTTCGTAATGCATATTATTTTGAGATATCGCAAAATGGGGGATGTTCGGCTAATTTACACTCTAAAATTAAGACTTACATAACATTATACTGTATCTATAAACGATTATATACTTAGATCTTATATACACCACAAAGTATATAATCTTTTAACAAAGATGACATCGTTTTATAGTACACACATGAGCGAATCACAAAATCTTTTAATAAAGTTTTTTTTTTAAATATTCATTAAATATCCCTGTGCAAAAGTTCAACAAAAGCAGTCGCACTGCTGCATTTAAATACATAGGTAATAAACAAAAAATGGTTCAATGCACCAAAATAAATAAACCCTACTACACCTGTTGGTGCGATTATTAGCTAGCTACAAAAAGTAGACGAAGATACATCAACGGCAAACTTTGTTTTATATTATTGTGCAAATCCCAAACCTGGATAGCCGATTGATAGAAATAATAGTTACTCTGAAATTCCAATATCACGGGCCTTTAAACAGAAACCTCCTCATTATACATGCTGTTACCAACCAACCGATATAAAACACTTATATATGAAATGGCTTCATTGGTTATTCAAGGATGTTATCTAGTTTGTTTAGATTGTACAATCTACAATGACAACGTACGTAGGTACATTGCATTAAAATTGAAGTCACTGTAACCACCTATTCATTTTTTCTAAGGCACCGAAGCAATTGTAGCGACTATCACATCTTTCTCTCAAATGATCTTATTCAGCTGTCTTATTTTATATATTCGAATAAGTGCAAAGAACCTCAGTCACCTGATAAACATACTTGCATGTTATCATTACCCTATTACTATACAAAATACTCATTATTATATAAAAATCGTCTATGAATAAAAACAGTTTGGATCAATGTATTGTTCAATGTGCGAGCTTATGTTGATCACTATTTAAATTGTAATAATTTATATATTATGTAAACATAAATTCACAATGTTAAGTTATCAGACTGTTCTTATTCGTGACAAAATTTAAAAACATGAATATTTAACAATTACACAAAGTGACTACTATGTAATAGACATATTATGTAATATTAGTCTTTTCCCGCGACTATCTATTCAAGAATATAGAAAAGATTAATGAATAAGTTATATTTAGCTTTTTCATTAATTTCTGCATGTAATTTTTGCATTAATCTATCCAAATAAAAAAAAATATCATCAAAAGGAAAATTAGTGTATAAAAAGATAAGCTAATGTTGATTTGCATTCCCTTGGCTTCAATGTTTGTAATTATAGACAATAGGTACAAATATATTTTATAAATTAGTATGTTTTTATAAGTGGCACACAGGCAAACCAATGATCAAATAAACAAAAATTGTATTAGCAATGTCTAAAGCTAGTTGTATTTTTGTTTTTCTTTCTCGGTTACATGTATAAACTACACTAATCAGTTATCAAAGTCAGTCCACACGAAGTATTACCAAAGTGAAATACTTAAAATTTCACTGTTTGGACGAACGCTTCTTCCTGTGACGTCGTTTTTTGGGCTTTCCTCATGGTTTCAACGTAAAGGAAGGCGAGCGCAACTGCATCTGCGGCGTGTTTAGCGTTGAGCTGCTGGGACTAGGCGACACGCACGGCTCCTGAGAATTATCGCACTCCAGATCTGGTATGTTTATATCCTCAAAGTCTGGAATATTCCCTGTATACGAGATTAGCTGATTCCCTTCAACTGAAAGTTGCCCAAAAAAACATTATTAATACTTTTAAATATCAATTTGAAGACCGACTGCAGTTTACTACATACTAACAATATTACTACGCTATCAATAGTGTATTACAATAATGATATAAATGTAATAAAACAATGTCATATAGTCAACCATGCAAATAGTTCAATAGGCAATCAATAACTAAGTAGTACATAAACAATAATATTTGTCAATCCTTATTAGATAATGTTTGAGAGCAATATCCTACATATAATAACGTCTAACTTAAAATAAATCACTACGTACGATATAAATACAACCCACGCCCAATTTTATAAACAAAATGGAACATAAAAGTTAAACGCTATAAAAATGCAACTTTAGAATAACGGTATTCCAAGTGCGAGGCATTAATAAATAATTCAAATCAATGCACTTTCTCAGGTAACATAACAACATAAGTAGTACTAACGGAACTTTCAAAAATCGTTGATGGAGAATTAAAACATATTTGCCTCTGAAAAATAAATAAGCACTAAATGTACTCAAAACTAATCAGTGGGATGTAATATCATTGGTTACAGTTTTAAAGATTTCAGAATGTAAATAAATTTCTAGTCTATTTCGTGCAAAATCTATTTTGTATAAAATCTACTTTGGCATTAGGTATGCGAGAACTGAATTACTACCATTGTCCTCAGTAAACAGGTGCTGGACGCGAGTGTCGTCACTGCTTACATTCGAAACCTCACCTTTCTGCTTCTTTGCTTTAATTAACAATAAAATATAATTACGGTTAACACAAAACACTTATTTTATAACTATTGTGCCTTATTTTAACATGATATTTTAGTAAGACATACAATATTTTCACAGCAATAACTGTCTTCATAAAATGTTGCAAAAAAAAATGATATCTCTTAATATTAAACCACTTAGTGGCATTGCGATTAATCTTGTTTGAAACTACCCACGAAATATTTATAATATATCTAGATAATCATTTGCATAAGGATAACGGTAATATTTTTAACAATACATTTAATTCTTTGTGTTTATTGATATGACATACACAATTTTACAACTGCTTTGCACAATAATGCATTTTTTATTAGTATTTGCCAAGGGTTTCGAGTCCATCTATGGCGCTGTCCTAATACAAAGCGATCGTCCTCGAACACGCGACCGTCGCGATCGTATGTCCGTATTCACACGACGACCGACTCCTATTAGGGCACGCAGTTTGTCAATTTTGTTGCGACACAATCTACCTATCTTCCGCAGCACTGACCGGAACCACCATGTCTATCTTTAAACCCTTTTCCAAAAATATCCACCACGTCAAGTGGTCGAGACGCGGTCAGCGTTGAAAAAATCTTGCAAGATGAGGTAGCAACAGGCTACTTTGCAGGGGAGGCCTCGCTGTTACCGATCAGCCAATCAAAATCAATCATCGGATACTGTTTGGTTGTATCTACAATTAACATAAACGTGAAATATAACTCTGAAAACACAGCAGATATGTACTGGCCTTTTAATGATTTGTTGATGGAAGTAGTGCGTGTGCGTTTTGGTTTGAGTGATGTTGTAGGTAGTCATATGCTCTTAATCTTATACATAATGATAGAATGAAACTGGCATCATACACCATGGACAGCAGTTTTATTTTCAACTCTGCCCTCATTACTAAATTCCTACAAGCTCTATTAATATGTATGGGGTTCAATAAGCAAATAAGTTACCTTCTTGTGTTCTGTAGTGCGAGTGATTATTATGCGTTATGGATGAAATAGCAACCCTTATGATTCCCACAGCATTGTGGGTAGTAAAATTAAACAATGTCAGGGAAGTTTGGACACAGTATCTCTGCTTCCTTGGAAAATTGTAGGTAGGTATGTTTATTTGAAAAATAACATACAAAAAACTATAGAAATGTGTAGTTAGTAACTCACCATTATTAGGTGTTTTCGTCCTGTCCTCCATCGAGTTATAGGGTAGCCCGTAGAATGGATCATCAGACCCAAATAGCTGAAATAACATTAATAATAATATTATATAATAATCCCTTTTTATCTCCAAAAACAAAATAACAACATGTACACGACAATGATAATACAAGATAATATGAAGGATATATCAATACATCTATAATTTTGACGACATGCACTGGAAGTGTAACTACCGTGATAAGCGTTAGTTCTCCATAGAACAATGTTTGAAATTATTAAATTTATTCATACTAAAAAAATTAAAAGTATTGATTATTAGTCAATAAGAAATATCCATAACTCATATTTATCTAGCATCTAGTAGTCCTGCTGATTAAATATAACTATTACATAATTATTTGATGTGGGCTGACAGGAAGGAATAGCGAGAGACATCGAAGGTAATATTCTTGCGTCAGCATTCTATGGACAATACAAAAATAATTTTATGCATTTTTCTATCATTTCAATGTTTAAATCTGTTTATAGATATAAACGTATTATATTAAATATTAAAGTGAATACTTATAAGAAAAATGATATACTCAATGGATCCTACTCATTAACATGTAAAATATCTGAGAAAGAGAAAAACCCCAGCATGGACATTACAGTGTAATCAAAACAATAAAAATAATAATACTAAAACAATATAAAAATAGCATTACTAAAACTCGGGATTGTTTCTGTGTTTTGTGAACCGGTCTCTAACATGCGTCTGTGTGAGTGAGATCGCAAGCAAGTGCCGAATGCCGCACAAGGCTCTACACGCGGATCCAACACGTTGTCTGCAACGTGACTTTCGCAGCTCTACCAATCTAACGATCTTAAATATAAATGTTTACAGCTCGCTACAGATTGGACCGAATGTATATGTGCGTGTGATTCCAATAGGCGCATTCGTTATTACCGAAGTTTCATAATGTTTAAACGGGAGGGAGATTATGGCTAGGTACCTCAAAAGTGAATGGTAAATAAGTTAGAAAAAAATACACATAGGTAAATTGAATGTATGCCAATAATATTGATTATAGGGATTAATAATTGTCTTTTTGAATTAACTGTTCTGGGAATATTTTGAATCAAAATTAAATTGATGGTTTACCTTTTACAGCAATGTGGTAACTATGGAAACAACATTTCAATTGCAAAATAATTGTTTCTGCGCAATTGTAATGAAGGCAGACTTTATTAATATAAATCATATACATACGCCCAATAGTGTGTTGGTGTCAAAAGCGTAGCTATCACTTCGAAGCAGTTCTCTTAGCGATTCAAGGTCCGTTTGCATCGCATCCAAATGATCATCAATATCATTCCTGAAATATTTAATAAATTCAATTATTAACTAATTTTTGAACAAACCTCACTATATTTTTTTTTCAAAGTTTTGCAGTACCTTACTGTACAATAGTAATTATAAAGAAAGCAAAATTACAACTTGTGTTCCCAAATTAAATTACCATAGCAGTTGCTGATTGGCAATAGATGAATAAAGCTCAAATACGTTATAAGCTCTGTTTTTCCCCTTTACCAAAAAAGCAAATGATTTTTTAAGTAATTTTGTTTTAATATTTACTTAAGTAAGGCATAAGTGACAATTAAGCTAAGCTTAACCTTGGCAATTGCTCATCTAATATAGATACTTATCAAAGTTTTTAATCACAGATACAAGTAATATCCTAATTTAAAAATACTTTCAATAAATATTTATACAAGGCCACATCTGCACCTGTAACTCAGAATAAAAGAAATTAATTATATATTCACATACTTGTTCGAATTTGTTCCAAAGAGGGAAGAGTATTCCTCCCGATTTTTGCTGAGGTTATCTCTCCTATTCCTGAATTTCGAAATTTCATACATATTACACACATGACGATAAGTGGCTAGTTTTTCACTTTAGCAACCATAATGCATCAATCTTCATCTACCCATTTTTAATATGACATTTTAAATCGAAATAATTGTATAAAAGTGATTGTAAATTCAAATTACCTTGTTGGGAACCTATTTGTGTTGTTGTTTACAGTTGCTAGAGTCATGTTGTTCCAATCAATATCATCCTGGAGTTCGGTTTTAATATCGGCCAGATTTAAGGTAGTTTCTGTATTTTTGTTGCCTTTCTTTGGTTTTCTATTAGCTTTCATCTCTGGTCTTTCTATTTTTATATCTATGCCACCAAGCATTTTGTCTTTTGATGCAAGGAGTGACTCATCAACCAGATCTTGCAGTGCATTTTGCATGCTTAAGTCATCAGCAGCAGCAATGCCAGCATCGCTTACTGAATCATCACTGGCAAATATTTCTGCTGGAAGCTTCAAATCTGCCGACGGGTTTAATGTGTTGTAATTTCCAGATGAAAGAAGACCTTTGCCTGTGGATGTTATTGTACTTCTATTTGCAGAATGATTACGGCCTTTTTGTTTGGAAGAGATTTGTTCAACTTTAACAACTATTGGTGAAGGTGAGCCCATCATACTGTTTACCACTTGTTCTATGGCAGGCTGATCCATTGGGGTAGTTGCAGGTGTTGGGGATGCAGATGTGATGATAGGCATGTTGTCAGATGTCTGCATACCATTTCGGGCTATTGAATATACTAATCTGTTTCCAACTGAAATAAAAAAAATATATTAAATAAAAGTTTGTGACAAGCTAATTTGAGTTTGTTTTTTTGTTAATGATTTAGATTTACATACCTGATTCAGCATCATCTCCATCTTCCATAGTGACATGGTACCTAGTGGGATCTCCTGGACTGTGGTTAGTAGTGGCATTGCTCATGCTGGGTATGTCAACAGTAACAAACTCAGATCCAGGCATGGAGTCTTGAGTACCCTCATTGTGCATCAAATCATCGTGTGCCAGTTCATGTATAGTAGGTCCATCCTCCTAAAAAGTGCATATTCATTTTCAAGTTTAGTTATTAACTCAAGTCAAAATTGCTGAATCAACATAGTTTAAATATAATTAGGACAACTTACCACATTATCTTCACTTAACTCATCCAATATACTTTCTTTGTCTAATTTAATGTTCTTTAACCTGCCAGGATAAGATGCGTCTGTGCCAGCATGGTGAGCTGCACTGTTGATCATCAACTGGTATGGTCTCTTGACTCCAACGTTGTTACCAGTGGCATTTGGTGGCCTAGTTGGCTGTACTAGTGACATCAGGAATTGGATGAGCTAAAAAACATGATAAGAATTGATTATTATACTGTTGGTGATCTTTAATCTTTCATGCCTAGTTTTACATAGGCAATATTTGTGAAGTAATGTATACTGACATTGTTAACAATTTGCTGTTGTTTAATGTGCTTCTGTCTTAGAATGGCCACTTCTCTCCATAAAGCTTCATTCTCCTGTTTCATGGCACTGAACTTAGCATCCAGACTCTCCTGCTTGCCTTTCATTTGTTTAACATCTGTTAGAACTTTGTTCATGAGCTCTGGCTTCAGTAGAACTTTCTCACCACTTTCATTGCTTGTAACTATTGACTTTGGGTTGGCAATCTTTCTTTTTATATGCTCCAATAGATATGCATGACCTTTCATAAAACAAGGGTGAGAAAATTCTATTTCATCTTTTTCATAGCGCAAACCACCATTTTCCACAGAAGTGATCTTGTGAAATCCATACATATTCAATTGTCGAATAAAGCTTGCCATATTGTTGTGTTTATAATATAAAGGAAGAAGCTCCCTTGCAAAGTCTGCCTGATTCTTGATTACAAATGTTTTCCCACCCTGTAATAAATAAGTGAACACAAATATCATCATAAAGAAACTACCTTAAAAAAAGTAATTACTATAGTCACTGTTATGTGTAAATGAGTACTTGATTTATTAACAGACTTATTTGGTTGATGACAAGGTCCTATTCACTGCACACTGAAGTGACATACAAACACATAATGCATTGATTGTTTACAGTGTCTACTATATACCATACACAACCATATACTTTCATTAATACTGTCATGACCTGCCCAGCCAGGGTTCACTTTCCAAGCATTTGTTTGTTGTTGCTATGAAATACATAAACAGTATAAATTAAACTCAGATTTATTATATTGTCTTACATTAAATACAAAAATATGAATAATAATTGAATTCCAGTAGGCAATATTATTTTTAAAGTACTGCCATCAACATCGATCGACGTTGATCGATTGGTGTGGTAGCTATGGCTGATCGACGGATACATACTAAAACCATTTTCGCAAAGGTACTTAACAATGTACCTAAATTTTACAAAGTATACAAATAGGAAACATCTCAAATATTATCAATAACAACTGAATGTGCGACATTATAAAGTGATCCCCAGCCTAAGAGCTTCCCTCGGCCTTAAAAAATTAAAGTATCGTCAATTAGTTCAAGTCAGTGGCCGAGAGCATGGTAGTAAACGTGACCTGTAAACTATTTATTTATTTATCAAGTTTATCAGGCAATCAGCTTGCAACATTTTTAGGTTGTTTTCGTAATGACTTTCTATTAGGAAATCTCGCACTATTACGCTTTAAAATCAAATTAGGTGTCAGCAAACTGTATGAGACAAGTTTTAAAGTCTGATACAAAAATATAAATACTCACAGGGCTCCAAGAAATCAGATGGTTCGTCTCTGTATCATTGACCAGTTTCCATAATTTTCCAAGGAAAGCAGGCACGCTAGCCCCAATTTCAACTACTGAACGCATGGTAAATTCTGTTAAATATATGTCACTTTGTATAAAAACGACTATTCCGAGTCCTCTATCTTTATTTTCAGAAATAATTTAATGTTACACTGATGTTACCCTCAAGAATATGGTTCTCAAATCGCCATTTTAATTATCAGAACGCACACACTGTCAAAATGATTTCACACTGACGCAATACCAATAACTATACGAAGTAAATTATACCTTCACACCAACACAAACAAAATAGTGTGTGCCAACATGCCAATATTTATGAGATGGCCAGCCACAGAGTCCCTACCAAGAAGCTTATAGGTAAAAGTGGAGGCAACACTCTAAATGCCTAAGTGAAGCCAACTGTGGGCAGACGCTCTCTTTCTGAATGCATACATAAGATAAAGAAAACACATATCACTGTCTCGTTCTTATGTATGCTTTCAGAAAGAGAGCATCAGCCCACAGTTAGTTTCAAGATTTTGTTTGAAGTGTTGGCTCCATTTATACCTATATCTTCATGGTCCCTACCAATGGTCCCTACCCATGAAGATGTAGGTATAAATGGAGCCAACACTTAGAACAAAAGCTTGAAACCAACTGTGGGCTGATGCTCTCTTTCTGAATGCATACATAAGAACGAGACAGTGATATGTGTTTTCTTTATCTTATGTATGCATTCAGAAAGAGAGCATCTGCCCACAGTTGGCTTCACTTAGGTATTTAGAGTGTTGCCTCCACTTTTATCTATAAGCTTCTTGTCCCTACCCTACTTTTAATGGCGGCACCACACTTCGTTGTGCGTTATTTGCTATGCGGCTACACTGTGTTCGCCAAATATTTGCTATATGAACAACAAAGACGCCATCCACACTTCGTGCCGGTGTGCCAAACAAATGTGGTGCGTTTGCCTTTTGAAAAAATCATAACTTTTTCATTCGTCCACTCCATTTTCACATATATGTCCGACACGACCGGCGTAAGCGAGCGAACACGAGTGAATGAGTGAGCGAAGTGTGGTGTGGGCAGTCGACATGCACATTCGGCTTATTCGTGTCCTTTGAAGTGTGTCAAAAAACCGACAGTTTTATGGCGGCACCACACTTCGTTATGCGTTATTTGCTATGCGGCTACACTGTATTCGCCAAATATTTGTTATGTGAGCGTACAACAAACACGCCATCCACACTTCGTGCTTGTGTGCCAAACATATGTGGTGCGTTTGGCTTTTGAAAAAACAAAATTAATGTGTTGACTGTGGCTGCTACTTTTACAGATTAGAGTATATGTCCGACACGACCACCGTAAGCGAGCGAACACGAGTGAATGAGTGAACGAAGTGTGGGCAGTCGACACGCATATTCGGCTTATTCGTGTCCTTTGAAGTGTGTCTAAAAACCGACAGGTGGACGGATAGGCGTATTTGCTATTCGCGCTTATGCGTTATGCGGGCGAATAAAGCAAATATAGACGAATAAACCCTCCACACTTCGTCGTATGCGAGCGAATAAGGCGCATAACGCATAGCGCATAGCGAAGTGTGGTGCCGCCATAACGGATAGGCATATTTGCTATTCGCGCTTATGCGTTATGCGGGCGAATAAAGCAAATATAGACGAATAAACCCTCCACACTTCGTCGTATGCGGGCGAATAAGGCGCATAACGCATAGCGCATAGCGAAGTGTGGTGCCGCCATAATATAATTATGTAGCCGGCTTTACACGTTGTGCACGGTTGTTCTCAACTCTCAACGTATGTTATGCATTCGAATATTTAGAAATTGGTACCAAGTTGGTATGTGGGAACAGGACCAAACTTCCAAACGTGTAGAACCGCCATTGCTCCACACACTTGACCTCGCCAATGCATGCAGACTTGCCAAGCCGTTTATATGTATAAACGAACGACTACCTACTAGTACATAGTCGTTAAGTTGGACACAGCAAGATGGATGGTGAATACCAAAAATGAATGAATATTATGATTGGTGGTATGGTTGGTGTATATATGATTGGTGAATATGGTTGGTGGTGGTGATGATGGGTGGTGGTGATGGTGGTACTAATATTATAAAGCTGAAGAGTTTGTTTGTTTGTTTGTATGTTTGAACGCGCTAATCTCAGAAACTACTGGTTCGAATTGAAAAAATCTTTTTGTGTTGGATTGTCCATTTATCGAGGAAGGCTATACGCTATATAACATCACGCTACGATCAATAGGAGCGGAGCAACAATGAAAAATGTTACAAAAACGGGATAAAATATTTCATTTTGAGAGCTTCCGTTGCGTGCGCTGCATAAACGGTTCAAGTTACACAAAAATTATGTATAACAGAATTGATCCTCTTTAAAAGTTCTAAAAAAAAGTCCGCGACAGCTTATGTCTATCGTTTAAGGTTGACTCACTATAACCTTTTTTATGGTAATTCTAAAATAATACATTATTTGCGAAGGTGTTTTATAAACATGATATTAATCTTTATCCAAATAAACACGTGATTCATCAAAATTGCCTTTGACATCATTTGATTTCAATGAATATCTTAGGAGATATCATAGTTTTAAGGTGTACCTACTTAATTTTATTTTGTAGTCATTTTCTATTGGGTATTGTTTCTCTAATTCTTTTGTTTGCTTTTTTTGTTTGCCATTTTTGAAATTACCTAACATATATTTTAATTAAAAAAAAATATTTACCTATCATCATATAGGTACCTATATATTAATAAGAAGTAAGAACTCGGCTTTCTCTGGAGTCTGCTACAGCAAAACGTCTGGGACTATTACGCAGCAATGAAACAACGGATTAAAATATGCATAGCTTGGCAACGAGTAGGTAACTAATCAATTTAACAAAACCGTGCTAGTGAATCAAGCGTTCAACGTTTTCAGCGTTTGGCCCCACAAAATTCCAGAACTTTGGCTAATAGTGAACGGGGCCTAGGCACCACCACTACCATCTTAGTGTGGCGCCAAGGTCGCCATGCAAAAGTACCATGAAAAAAAAAATCAATTAATAATTATTATTGACGTACAGCAAGCTTATTGACGGTCGTTTTGCATCGTGCATCGTGCATGATCTTGGCGGGACGTACAGCAAGAAGGATGGGAATAAGGCGCATTGTACTGAGCGTAACTCGAGTCGTGTTCTTGCGTAGAGCAAGAAGCTTAAAGGTAAAGATGGAGCCAACACTTCGAACAAAAAGTTGAGTCAAATACCTACGTATCTCCATCTCACTCTCTGTGGGCCGACCTCTCTTTTTAGTGTGGCCTGTAGTATTGCTATCTTCTTATTTAAATCTTCTACTAAATTCTTCGAAATAGTCGTCACACTAACCAAATCAGAAGTTAAACTCTGTCAAATAATGTTATTATGGATCAATAGTTTGTACTATGATTAGTTAAGTTACAAAACATAAAATTTTAGGTCGCACTCACGTGTCACGCATGCTAAACTGGGTTGACGACCAGTGGATTACAATGCCATTTCCTAAGGAATCGGTAATAATAATAATAATAATAATAAATTCATTTATTTCGGAACCAGTCCATATCCATACATGTAAAATTGAGAATTAATTAAAATATTACAATAATAATCAACAATAAACGTGTTGTAATGTGGCAACATTGACACTATGTGTCAACATAAAAATGGTCAATATGACGGTTGTTTACTTTGCAGTTCACAGCTTCGTCTGGTATTTTTCGAGGTAATCGTCGCTATAATTAAAGAAATGGTGCAAAAATGAGTAGTGCGTGGTTCTGTTAGTACGTGGTGTCCAGGAGGTGATATAAAATTTCACTCATAAGTGTTAAAATCGTGATTTCTGACATTGAATCATTGTAAACATATTTCGTTACTTTTTTCACTTAATTTCTTCTTAAAACGTTTTACCAGTGTTTTCAACATATTAGTAAATGATAACTATATCAAGATCAAATACTTTTACGTTAAATTTTATTGATTTTTTGCTATGATCTATTTGACTTTATTTAAAAGAAGTCGTATTGAAGTAGTAATAAATAATAATAATAATAATAAATAGCTGGCAACACTATGTGTCACTTATCTAATATTTTATTTGTTCAACAAAAATATTAATTAAATACCATATACACATTATTAATAGATACTGATACAATTTTTTATAAATAACGAGCATATATTCAATTAATTTTACTACTTCTGTGAGCCATACCCATAAAATCATCGCAAATAGTTTTTGGAAAATAATTTCTCATCATGACATCTGTCATAGTACAAATATATTGCATAAATAATTGGAAATTGTATATAATCATCGATACATATGGACTATATAATCAAAAACGAAGGTACAAGATAAAGAAAATATATAGATAAGAATGATAACGAGAGCAGCAGTACGTCGAGCACGCCTACAACCTCCGGACCCGTCGCTCAGCTCCGCCTCACCGCCGCCGGAACCCAGTCCAACCGTGAGTGTTGTGATACCGGCCTCGGCAGTTGCGTCGAGCTCGAGCGACGAGTATTTCTCTCCGCCTACGACGCCACCACCTGCTCGTCGACGGGGAGGACGCCGGCCGCCGGATTGTTTAGGACCGCGAGACCCATCGGTCTCTGATAGGGTCCCAGCTCCCGGCGGAAGTGTGCAGCGCATGAGATGGACACAAACTATCAACGAAAATGTCATGCGCGCATACTATGGGGCTACAGAGGGGGAAAGTAATCTGACCGCGTACCGTGTTCGGATGCTCTCTCTGTTTCAGGTGCTTGAGCCAGCTGTCAACGTTTCAGCACAACGACTATCGGATCAGGTGCGGGTCATCCAGCGTAACCGTATGTTGGATGACACTGTACTTGATCGCCTCCGAACTGAAATGCAGAGAAGCCATATCACTGCTCCCCTGCCGCAGATTGTGGAAGTGGCACAACCACAGCCGACTGCAACATCTAGTCAAATGACATGACATGGCTACACATGTAAGTACCCAGTGCAATGAAGAATTGAGGAGCGCTTTGGAGGGTGCGATTCGAGAGTATCGATTCATGCCGCCTGAGCTTAGACCACGCTTACCTCGTTTGCCCATGCATAAAAAAAACAAGGTGCTGGTGTGTGCTCTGGATTCGCAACTATCAAATTATTTTGATAGTTGCGAAGACCTCACTGATGCGCATTCGATTCTGTACTGTGCAGCTGTTGCGGCATGTCGTGTAGCTCACGTCAAATTTGCTAATGATGACAGAGCTACACGACCAAAACCTGCCGTACCGGCGTGGCAGTGCAGAATTGAGCGCCGCATTAGTGAGGCCAGAGTGCTCATCGGCAAATTAAGCTGCTTTAGGGAGGGCAATACTCGCCCAAGAGTGATGCGCTTTGTGAGGCGGGCATTCTCGGGGACTGATATCAGTCCTCGAGACTATATGTCCTGGGTCACAGAGCGCATCGACTTCCTGAAGCAGAAGGTGTATGCATGGGCAAGCCGTATTCGAAGGTATAAGCGACGGGCGGAACGATACTTTCAGAATCGCACATTCCAGAGCGATGAAAGGTGGGTTTATAGAACTTGGGAGCGACCGATTCAAAGTGTGACTGATACGCGCCCGCCGGATGACGACGCCATGAATTTGTTCTGGCGCAACATCTGGTCGGTGCCTGTCGGTCACACTGAGGGTGATTGGACTCAGGAAGTCGAACGAGCGTGCGACGCAATACCAGAAATGGGGGCAATCACTATCAGCCCCCAAGATGTAGCTTGTGCAGTCCGTCCATTGCCTAATTGGAAGTCTCCAGGGCCGGACGGGCTGCACAACTTCTGGATCAAATGGTTCAGAAGGTCGCACGTTTGTTTGGCGTCGTGGTTCCAGTCATGCTTGGAATTAGGATCGTTGCCCCAGTTTTTGACGACAGGAATAACCCACCTGCTCCATAAATCGGGTAGTACTGCGGAACCCAAAAATTATAGACCGATCACATGTTTGCCGACGGTCTATAAAGTTTTTACATCTATTTTGAGAGCTAAAATTAACCACCACGTAGACAGTAACGGTATCATGTCTCCCTCTCAAAATGGATGTAGGAATGGGTCTCGCGGTACTAAGGAGCTGCTCCTGATTGACATGGCTATCAGTCAACAGGTTCGCCGATCCCGTAGTGGAGGACCGTCCTTCGCTATCCAGGATGTCGACAAATCCAGAGGAATAGTGAACCGATAAGGATTGAGCGGGGTATATTTCAGGGCGACAGTTTGAGTCCGCTTTGGTTCTGCTTAGCCTTGAATCCTCTAAGCACACTGCTAGAGAATTCAAGTCTAGGCTATCGGTTGAAGAGAGGAGGTCAGGTAATATCTCACCTTCTTTACATGGATGACTTAAAACTCTTTGCCCCCAACAGTTCACAGCTGATGGAGCTACTGAAAGTAACAGAAACTTTCAGTAGCGCCATCAGGATGGAATTTGGTGTGGACAAATGTGCAGTCATGCATGTCAAGCGAGGGGAGATTGTGGAATCCGAGGGAATTCAGCTCTCGGATTCCATAAACCTTAGATCCCTCTCTTCAATTGAGACCTATAAATATTTGGGTATGGCGGAAGCGTTGGGCATCAATGCTTCTGACATGAAACAATCGTTGAAGGAGCGCTTCTTTGGCCGCCTGAAGAAAGTATTTAATAGTGTTTTGTCAGGCGGAAACAAGGTGCGCGCCTTCAACGGACGGGTCATGCCAGTTCTGATGTACTCTTTCGGCATACTCAAATGGACACAAACGGAACTCGATGCCCTGGATAGGAGAGTCCGTACATTGTTGACAGCATATCGGATGCATCACCCACGGTCATCGGTGATGAGACTGTATATCCCGCGGAAGTGTGGCGGTCGTGGCTTCTTAAATGCTAAGACCCTGCACAACCGTGAGATATGCAGTCTCAGGGAATATTTCCTAGAAGCCGACGTGGGGATGCATCGAGATGTAGTTGCAGTGGACAAGGGCCTCACCCCGCTCTCCTTGGCTAAAGAGAACTGGTGCATACCTGTAGTGCTCAAGACTAATGATCGCGAGGAGGTTTGGAAGAGTAAGGAGCTTCACGGACGCTTTTTCCGGGCCCTACACGGGCCCGATGTCGATTTCTTAGCGTCCGTATCCTGGCTACGATTCGGTGATCTATTTGGAGAAACCGAAGGTTTTGTCTGTGCAATTATGGACGAAGTTATTATGACGAATAACTACCGGAGATTTATTGTGAAGGATGGCACTGTTGACATTTGTCGGGCATGTCACCGACCGGGAGAATAAATCCGTCACATTATCTCTGGATGTTCTCGTCTTGCTAACGAAGAGTACTTGCATAGACACAACCTTGTGGCCAGGATTATCCATCAGCAACTTGCTCTGAAATACAACCTCGTGGAATCAGAAGTACCATACTACAGGTATGTGCCCGATCCAGTTCTTGAAAATGGCAATGTCACATTGTACTGGGATCGATCCATCATCACTGACAGGACTATTGTAGCCAATAAACCTGATGTAGTGGTGGTGGATCGATTGGAGAAGCGCGCAATGATTATTGACATAGCAGTTCCGCATGACGTGAACCTCGTGAAGGTCGAGAAAGACAAGCAAATAAAGTATCTTGACTTGGCCCGCGAGGTTGTCGACATGTGGGATGTGGACTCAGCGATCATTGTGCCGATAGTTGTTACTGCCAATGGCTTAATTGCCAAGAGCCTCGACCAACATCTAAGGAGGCTCTCGTTAGGCGGCTGGATCAAGGGCTTGATTCAGAAGGCAGTACTTCTGGACACGGCTCGCATTGTCAGGAGGTTTCTCTCTCTGGAGCCCTGACCGCCGGTAGCTTGGACCCTGTTCCCGATACCGATGGGCTACTATTTTTTATATTTTTAAATGTTTTTATTTTTTATTAATATTTAAAAATGTATTTTATAGGTAAATATAATTAATAAATGGTGATAATAATAATAATATGTGGGGACATTTTCACACACGGCCATCTGACCCCAAACTAAGGAGACCCTGTACTATGGGTGCCAGACAGCTGATATACATACACAAATACATTTTTTTTTTGTAAATACATACATATATACATAAACAACACCCAGACACAAGGCAAACACAAGTGTTCATCACACAAATGTTTACCCTGGACGGGAATCGAACCCGCAACACGCTGCGCAGCAGTCGATCGCTCAGCCACTGCGCCAACCGTGTCGTCAAAGTAGTGTGACCATATCGACGATATATTTAGGACTTTGCGTGAGAATTCAACTAATTATACTAAGAACTAGAAGAAGAACTAACTAAGAAACGTGTATATATTTAATAACTGATATACACATACACTTACGGCAGTTAATTTTTATTTAATTTTGGTTTCTCATTATTCAGGTATTTTAATAATATTATTTTTTTAGGTTTCCTAAAAATAGTACTCAAAGAAAATTGTGGTTATCCATTGAGCCGTTGAAAATTAAGTTCTATGAAAGTGCAAGGATTTGCATTTCAAGAATCAGATATGATTCAAGAACAAGGCGCTTAAAACAAACAGTAGTTCCTACTATAATACAACAGAAGGAGAGGTAAAAAGCTAACTGTATTTAATTATCTGTATTACATGAATTTAGAAATATAATGTTTCAAATCTATACTATACCAATACTTTACTAATATAATAAAGCTGAAGAGTTTGTTTGGTTGAACGTGCTAATCTCAGGATCTACTGGTTTGAAATGAAAAATTCTTTTTGTATTGGATAGTCCATTTATCGAGGAAAGCTATAGGCTCATGCGAAGCCGGGTCGGGTCGCTAGTATATAATAAAAAGCAACATTTTATAAAACATATTATAATTTTCAGGCTGTTGTCTTTCACTACATGAAGAATCTATGGTGCAAATAGCTACTCTGCCAAGTACTAGTTCTGACGTTTATAGTAATTCTCCACTTATGGAAACGGGAGTGAAACAGCTGCAATGTAGTAAAAAACAGTGTCGAAATATTCTTGAAAATATAAGCAATCTTAACAAGTTACCTGGTGTCCCTTTCCGTTAATAAATATTAAATACATACCTTTTATGTCTATTTGTTATGTATTACATAATTATGTTATTAAGTAAAGTTTCAATTACATACTACATATTTCAACTCGTGAGTCATGCGCTCAGTTTATGTGGTAAGAGACAGAAACTACATAGAGTAATGATATTTAGTCATGTATGCTAGAAAAGTTCAATAAATTATTTTAATTTCGGTGGTGTTTTTATTTCCTTTTTGAGGTTCAGGCGTTCATATTATATTGTAAACCACAACATTGCGATATTTTTCTAATAATTCGATCACGTAAATAATGCAATTGCAACAGAGATAGACAACAACGAGTCTGATGTAAACTGTGTTCTACTTGGGGAGACCAAATTATGTTCGCAGGTGATCAATTATTCTAAGCATGATAAAACTTCGTTGTCTGTTCTAACTTTAAATATAAGAAGCATTCACTGCAATTTCGACCTATTTCTAGCGTTCGTTTCAGCGCTACAATTTCCAGTGGATATATTTGTTCTCGTGGAGTGTTGGGTTTCCGAGAACAATCCACCCCCATACATCAACAACTATGACATGTTTTGGACTAAAAAAACAATTAACAAAAATGACTGTATAGTTGTTTATGTACGGGAAGAAATAGCGGCGCGATCGTCTGAGCCTGTGTTTTCTGAGGGCAACTGCCTTCTTATTAACATTTCTACAGACTACACCTTATTATGTTCGTACAGACCGCCATGCTTCAAAAATGTCTCTAACTACTTAAATTCACTTGATCAAGTTCTCGGCAATATACACACTAAAAACATTGTATTTACGGGAGATATTAACATAAATACTCTAGATGACGCAGCTGGACCAGTTCAGAACTATCTAAATCTAATGGCAATGTACGGGCTGAGGCAGGGTATAACAAAACCTACTAGGCTCAACAACTGTCTGGATCACTTCATGGTGAAATCTTGCAACTCTTGGAAAACAGTAGTGTTTGAACAACAGCTGACTGATCATTCCCCTATTTTACTCTATATTAGCAATATGTCAGTAAATAAAACAGTTGCAATGTATAAGAAAGTAACCATAAACTATGAAGAAATTAGGAATGCTTTTTCTAAAGAAAAATGGGACAATTTATATAAAATTAGCGATGCCAATATAGCAGCTGAATTAGTAACTAATAAACTACTACTCGTTATTACTAATAATACTCAAATAACAATGACACCAAAACGATACAAACCCCTTAAACCATGGATAACAAAAGGAGTTGTAAAATCAATAAGAAAAAGAGACAGACTTCATGCAAAATACAAGAAATCACGTAATGACGAAAATATTAAACATAAATACTTAGCATATAGAAATACCTGTAACAAATTGGTTAAAACCTTAAAAAAACAGTACTATCAAGACAAGTTAGCAATAAAAGGAAACATCAAAGAAACCTGGCAAATAATAAAGGAAGTGTGTAACTTTGACACAAAAAAAGCAATACCCCACGAGCTTTTGAATATTCATAATACACCAGTAGATTCCCTTAACACTGTCAATGCTTACTTTACCACGATTGGGGGTACATCAGCGAGCAATATGTTGAATAAACTTAATAAAACAGAGGAGGACTAGGCATCAATGGCAAAAGCAAATAATTCACCAGCTGACTCAATGTCCTTTGTTCCTACTGACCCACATGAAGTAGCTAAAATTGTATGTGGCTTAAGGTCACACTATGCTCCTGGATGGGATAAAATTTCCACGGATATCCTTAAGCAAAATATAGTAGCACTAGCGTATCCTCTCTCTTACTTGTGTAATTTGAGTCTCGCCACTGGTACCTTTCCCACTATTTTCAAAAAAGCTATTGTGTGTCCTATATACAAGTCTGGAACTAAAGATAACCCTACGAATTATAGACCCATCTCACTACTGTCGACGTTGTCTAAACTAGTTGAAAAGTTGGTTAATAAAAGGCCAGTCTCTTATCTAGAACAAAACAAGCTAATAAATGAGAATCAGTTCGGTTTTAGAGAGGGTAAGTCTACTGAGGACGCAGTTATTAAGTTGACAACATCCTTGACCACACACATGGATAAAGGAGAACGATGTATTGGAGTCTTTTTGGATCTCCAAAAAGCTTTTGATACCGTTTCCACAAAAATCCTCTTGGCAAGGCTTGAGAATGTAGGTGTACGTGGATTAGTATTAGAATGGTTTAGAGACTGTCTATCGGACAGAAACCAGATTGTGCGAGTTGATAATTATGAGAGTAACAGTGGCCACTGCTCATTTGGAGTTCCACAAGGTAGCACTCTTGGGCCCACCTTATTCTTAATCTATATTAATGAATTGTTTCAAGTAACTTTACACAATGCGGAACTCCTTATGTTCGCAGACGACACTGTCCTCGTTTTTCACGGGAAGGACTGGGACAAGGTTCGCCAAGATGCTGAGAACGGTTTAGCTAGCATAACGAAATGGCTTGAAAATAGTCTCCTCTCGCTGAATACCTCTAAAACAAAATTTGTTTGCTTCAGTAAGACCTATTTGACAAAACCAGGCTTAAACTTCTCACTAAAAATACACATGTTTCCATGCAATCGAACCAACGATCGGTCCGACTGTAGTTGTAGCTCACTATCTCGATCCAGTTCTATTAAATACTTAGGCTTAATTATAGATGAGAGGCTTGACTGGAGCACCCATACAATTGCGTTAGCCGGGAGGATTAGAAAAATGATTTATATATTTAAGAACCTACGTAGTGTGGCAACCTTTCAACTACTAATCCAAACATACCGCGCCTTGTGTGAGTGTCTAGTCAGGTACTGCATTAGCGCCTGGGGCGGTTCAAACAAAAGTCACCTTATTGTAGTAGAAAGAGCGCAAAGAGCTGTTTTAAAGGTAATCATGCGCTTACCCCATAGGCACCCAACAGCTAATGTCTATGAAAGGGCTGATGTACTGACGGTGAGGAAACTTTTTGTACTTGAGATGTTGGTAAGATACCATAAAAACACTGTACCTACCCTACCCATTACAACAAAACGACGTGTTGACTGCTGTCCAATACCGCGTGTTAGGACTGTCTTTGCTAAACGACATATTATGGTTTTAGCTCCGAAAATGTACAACAAACTAATTAAAACCTACAAAGACTGTAAAATCTATACTTTATACAAATTCAAAACTAAATTAGTAAATTGGCTAAAAGAATACAGTTATGACGAAATCGAAAGCTTCATTAACGGGTATTAAATAAATATATTCATAACACCACCACCACCACTATCTACACCCACACTACACACCCGACACACACAACCACTCACTTCACACCATATACCACAATACACACGACACAGACACACACCACGATGTTTGTTCTTATTTCTTTTTATTTTTTTGTTTTTATTTTAAATTATTATTTTAATTGTATGTAAACTTAAGTAATCGTTCTTTTGTTTTGTATATATATATATTTTTTTTTTTCTGTTTGTTTGCTTGTTTGACATAATGTTATAACAATCAATTTTGTGCGAAGTCACTGGTCCCTATCATACAGTTTACACTAGTTTAGGGGCCAGGGGATTCATATCGTTTGCTTGTTTGACGGGCCTGTTGGTCTAGTGGTCACTGACCCTGACTGCTAAGCCGGAGGTCGTGGGTTCGATTCCCACCCAGGACAAACTTTGTGTGATGAGCATGAGTGTTTGTTCTGTGTCTGGGTGTTTATCTATAATATGTATGTATTTATAAATTATATAAGTATGTATATCAGTTGTCTGGTTACCATAACACAAGCTCTGCTTAGCTTGGGACCAGATGACCGTGTGTGAGTTGTCCCAAGATATTTAGATATTTAGATTTAGATATATTTTGTGATGTAACCCATTTTTATGTCAATAAAACATTATTATTATTATATTAGGGCCGGCGTTGACTGACGTCGCGGCTGGCAAAGGATTTTATTTTTGATCAAGTTATTTTTATTCTTATTTCATCGAGTTTAGAATTCATTTTACTTTATTTCTTAACCGCTACGCCCGCGCGCGCATTATTTTGTTTTATCTCTAAAACCCCGCTCCCCCCCGCTCGCGGCCTTAATTCAATATCATTTTAAGCATACGCTACGTATCATGATATAAACAAACTTAGACAAGATATTTGTTTAGCCTAGGCCTTAATGGTAAACAGAATGTTAATATTTAGAAATGCTGATGGAATGTGTCCGGAACAGGCGCGAAAGGGAGTCATTGTTGAGAGAATTGCATTTAAATAAGTTTAACGTGGGATTAATCCAATCAATTTTATCTCGACCCACTTCAGAAGGTGCCAAAAAATTATGCCGTTTAATAACAGTCCTTGACCTATGACTCCCATATTTATCACCAAGTGTCTTACATATTGTTCAACTGATTAGTATAGTTAAATATTTAAAATGTTAAGTTTATATAATTTTAAGAGGCACGATGGGGTTGGGATATCTGTTTAGATAAAAACCCCAAAAAAAATTAAGACAAACAAAAATTGAAATTAATCGCTAAATGGAAAGCTATTACTTATAGCGATGTCCTGGGAAAAATAAAAAAAGGTTACCCTACTTAGAAAGAGAGGGTTGGCCCACAGAGAGCGAGATAGTGATACATAGGTATTGCTTCAAGTAGGTATTCGAAGTGTGGACTCCTCCACTTTTATCTACAGTTTCATGGTGTTGACGGACGCATCACTAATCCGAACGGACTATTTTAATATAAATATACGTAGTAAGTATCTCTGAGTAGTCTGTGATATAAATATTATAATATCTGTGGATCATGTGGATGTGAAACCATGAAGATATAGGTATAAATGGAGCCAACACTTGGAACAAAAGCTTGAAACCAACTGTGGGCTGATACTCTCTTTCTGATTGCATACATAAGAACGAGACAGTGATATGTGTTTTCTTCATCTTATGTATGCATTTAGAAAGAGAGCGTCTGCCCACATTTGGTTTCAATTAGGTATTTAGAGTGTTGCCTCCACTTTTATCTATAAACTTCTTGTGTGAAACTGAAATGTGAAATTCAGCGTTGCCAACTCTACGTCTTTTTACGTAGATCTACGAACTTTAGGTCTTTTCCGAAAACCTACGAACTTCAGTCCCAGAATCTACGTATTTTCTATCAAATTGTACAAACTGGTAAAATAACATAACTCATTAGGCTGAATGGGCATAACTTCCTTTTCATTTGCGAAAAAAGTTAATTATTGTTCCGTTTCATACTAAATCAAATCAAAAATCACTTCCGCTTTAAAGATGAGCACAGACAAAGGCTGAAAACTTAAGGTATATAAGCCCTGACACATTGCTGGACCCAAATCCAAATCGTTCTGGACCATCTATAGCTCAGTTGAGGCAAATGTTTCCAGGTATTTATTTTCTCATTAATTTTTTATTTTTTTATTTATGGGTCGAGTGAGAGTCTGCTGCACTTTAACGTTTTGATTTAATTTGCTTAATTTTCAGGATTATGTCCAACAAATTTGACGGATTACATAGGAAATGGAGGACTCTAAAAATTATAAATCTTCCATTTGAAGAAAAACAGTTAGCAGACGAGTTTTGGCATCATAATTCAAAAATAAGAAAGGGTGATTCGTCTCAAATGTAGGAAACATTTGATTTTGAATTTTGGCCCAATTTGCACAAAATTTATTAACAGTGCCAATGTCGAGCGACTGTTTTCTGTGATCAATTTAATGAAAACCAACACTCGTTTTATTCAGTTTTACCTACCCTACCCTCTTCATTTTACTCGGAAAAAAAGTACGTAGATCTACGAACTTTTCGGACGTAAATTTTACTAATTCTACGTACTTTTCTAATATGGGCTACGCAGTGTGACCACTTTTAGTAGATTTCTACTTTTTTGGTAGATTTGAGACAATGAGAACGATGATTTAGTAGTCGGATGATTTAGTAGTAATTTCAGTAGAAAATCGGTATAGTTTAGTAGATTCGGTAGAAAATCGGTGTTTTTGAACATTCTAAAAATGGTAATCCAAAATACAAGTATCCAGGCCAAAAAAAACAAAATGTCAACACTATTTACCTAGGTATGTCTTCATGATATCACTATGAATGAAGTTAAGCACTGAAGACGAGGCGGTATACGTTAGGAAATCGCTAGCTATCTCGGTCATTCGGTTCAGCATGGGCATTAGTTCATATTATTTGTTTTGAAATTAAAATATTGTTGCGTGCGGAGTTCAAATTCAAATTTTCGCAAACCGCAACGTTTAAATCATGAAAAGGAAATACAGCAGCACTATCGTGCTGAATGGTAGGACAATCCATCTTTTTCAGCGTGGCTGTGAAAATTTCGCGAAAGCAAAACACATAATCTTACATGTTAGAGAGGGTTTAAAAATGCTGGAAAATATACGAATTTTAAACCTAAAGTATCGATGACACAAGTCATGAAAACATATTACTATACAACCTTGTATAAAAATGTCAAAAAGCATAGTGATGCTAATGCTGAGAATAAATAAATAAGTATGAAATAACAAAATGTTCATAAATATGTTTTATTTTATGTACCAAACACCTAGAAAAAAATAATTATTAATGGTAGAATTTAAGTAGAATTTGAAACAGGGCTTGGTAGGTTCTGGTAGATTTTAGCAACATTTTTGGTAGATCGTGTGATGAAAAAGTGGTCACGCTGGGGCTACGTCTTTTTCAAAATCCTAGTTGGCAACACTGGTGAAATTAGAAATTACATTTACAATTTGAAGTGAAGTAATACGTGATAACGTAAAATTGGACTTCTTCAATGCATTTCAATACTTTTCTATAAACTAACAGAACAGATTGTTCTGTTTTTTTTCGGTGCAAGTAAACGATTGTCTATTTTAGTACTGCACAAACACAAGTAACGAAATGGAGGTAAGTAAAGAGAAAATTCTAAATACTATTTATTCTTGGCTGTATGATTTAACCTGTTTTTCTAATTTCATTAATTATAGATTGAGATCCTCAATACTTCTGGATCCAAACCTTTAGGGAAGGTAGTAGTAAATGAAACTACCACTATAAAAAATGTGAAAGAGAAGATTTACCAGACCGTCAAGAGATCCTTGTCCCCCGACCGGCAAGCTCTAAAGTTAGAAGTTAAAGGAAAAACCTTAAAGGATGAAGAAACACTTAAATCTCTTAACATTCAAGATGGAGCAAAATTGTATGTTAAAGACCTAGGACCTCAAATATCCTGGAAAAACGTGTTTTTAGCAGAATATGCTGGTCCATTATTGATATACTTATGGGTTTACCAAAGGCCTTGGATATTATACGGAGTGTCGAAAACATCTCCTGGAACAGTGGCAACGTAAGTTATTAATGTCTTGCATTAAAATTCAATTTCAGTATATTATGTGTATGTATGTGTGCTCAAAATTATCTCTTATTTAACTCTGCTTAGTCAGCCTTCACTATGCATATAATTAGTGTTAAGCCAAAAAACTATTACGTTTTAATACACTTACACTTACTACACTTAGCGGGGGCCAACCAGTCACAATTCCCATATGCTTGTATGTGATTACAACAATGCAACAAATTTTCCTCCAAATCTTTTTAACACAGGTATCTTGTGGTTTCTATCTGGGTTCATAAATAACGAAAACAAAACTTTTATGAGAATTTAATTCAGTATCCACGTCTGAAAATTGACTTTTTATACAATTTTTGGCCGTTCATAATGCATAGAAAAAAATACATAGAAATATAAAAAATACGGCTTCATAGAAACCTCGCATGTGTAATGGAGATTCTATATTACAAACATTTTTACCAACAACTTAAAGACACGTATTTGCTGAAACATGTTTTGTGAAATCTCTGCGTGCCAATTTTCATGCAATTTTATCGCATTCTTACTCACTCGTTTGATTTCAAACTATGCGTTGGTACAAACCGAGAAGGGCCCTCTTAAGTTCATTATTTAAAAACACTATTTTCAATGCAATATTTTGTTACAGTGTTGCAACTGCATGCTGGTCCCTTCACTACGGCAAACGGCTCCTAGAGACTCTATTCGTTCACCGCTTCTCTCATGGCACCATGCCACTGCGCAACTTGTTTAGGAACTGTGCATACTACTGGCTGTTCACGTTGTATGTGGCATACCATATCAACCATCCCCTGTATACTGCACCTTGCAACACCTGCTTCTATGTGGGACTTGGAGGATTTATTGTAAGTGTTTTTTTTACATCATACACTAGTTACTTAAATTATCAGGATTATTTGTAGTCTTGTTCATAATTGATAAGTACCATAATTGTAAAAAAATTGGCTGGTTGATAAAAAACATAAAGTAGGTACTTGACTGTCCGTTTGCCTGATAACCAGTTTTAAACTTATATTTACTGAAATTTTTGAAACTACCTCAAAATATTTACGGCTGGTTGTTAATTTGAATGTGCATTTACAGTCTTAATTTAATTAAAACAATTCTTTTGACTTTCAAAGTAAAACCTTTATTTCTCAAAACAATTATAAATCATGGTTGACTATTGTGCTCATCAGTTGTAAATAAAATCTAACATTAAAAAAAATAAAATTCTCTTTATTAGAACCGGCGTCATAAATAAAGACGCCAGAATCTAGTGGCATACATTATGTTTACTCATTGTCAATACAACAACCTCCGACCTTGTGTATGTGACAAAGTCCATTGTCGATAATGTTCAAGAGTCAAAGATAAATTCATTTTAAAAATGAAATGAAATATGTATAGGTAAAGTATTATCATGAAAAGTGAATGTAGTTTACACCCTACAGGTTTCGAGCTACAATTATATAAGGTGCATGCTAACTTTAGAATTTATATGCAATTTTAGACATGATAACCCAACCAAATAACATGTTTTTTTTTTCAACTATATGATGTAATCAGTAATGTACGACTTCCAGCTGTTACCATTACGTAAGTGCAGCACAATAATTATTTAAAACACGCGGTAACTGAGCCGTATCTGCTTCTCAAAATGAAATTACTTTAATAGAATAATTTATATAATATTTGGTATTCTATATTTATCAAACGTTACGTTCGACGACGTCGAGTTCTGTTTGCAATGCAATTACCTAACTCTTATTACCTGCCATCCAATGTGGCAATGCTGCCTGCCAGTCTTTTGGGTACATTTTCAGGTAACGGCGATGTGGACGAATTCTATGATGCTTTATTGTGTTAGGTTTCTTTTTAGTTTAATATTTACAAGAATAATAAAAAACAAAACCTAAGTTTTGTTTTTTATTATTCTTGTAAATATTGTACATACTTAAAAACAATAAATAATTAGATTGTTGATATTTCAATTTTTTATAGTTGCGTAACATACAAAAGACAATTTCCTTGTAGGTATGTGGTAAATGATGTCCATTAAAATATATTTTTGATATTGATTACAGATTTGTGAGCTCGGCAACCTCAGCATCCACTTGTTGCTGAAGAACCTGCGGCCTCCCGGTACTAAAGTGAGGCGCATCCCAGTTCCGGATGGCAACCCCTTCTGTCTTCTTTTCAACTTCGTCTCTTGTCCTAACTACACTTACGAGTTCGGATCGTGGCTGTTCTTTACTATCATGACCAAATGCGCTCCAGGTAAGAAAACAATTTGTTTCTGAACTAGTTGTATTTATATAGCAAAATGTCTTATGTAGAAATGAGCAACAGAGCATTACTACCGCTATATTTGAAGGAAGCTTGCCACATTTTAAATTTTGTATTCTATTCATTATAGTCTAATGAATGCACGAGCATGCCACGCGTCATGAACTTTACTTTGTTTTCGAATATAATTTACATGCCCATTACGTTACGAATGATAATTATTTGTGAATAATAAATTAAACTTACATTTCCACACTATTTGTCGACACTTTACGTTTTTTTGAGAATAATGTTTATTTAATGTAATATATTAACGGCAGGTTTCTCGCTTGTCTCATGCCTAAATATCTAATGATCGGTTAGAATTATCCATTTAATTTTTTATATATTAGGTACGGTCGAACGGGGTGAGATTAATTAGTTTTGAAATAAAAACCTATGTATCTTTTACAATATTAGAATAAAAAATATGAAAAAAGAAAACAAATTTAATGACGGCTTTTTCAACGATAACACTAATAACTTTGTTTACTTAAAAATTATGAATAATTTAGGAGACAAAAAAATTATAAACTGTCAGTTTTATTGATATTGAAAATGGGGCTGCTTTGATAACGCCCACGATTATTATTGCTGGTTTAAAGTCGCCCCGACGTAGAACGTGTTTTCGACCAATGTTCAGGGTTAAATTTAAACGTAATTTTTTCCACTTCCAACTATCTTTAATGTGCTACACCGTTTGAAACACTTGGCGTAACGACTTGAATTCCTAATATAAGAAAAAAAAATCAGATGTGTTTAATTTTACGGGTAAAAACTTGTAAAATATCAGAATGTTAGGTAATGATCAAAGTTCCTCTTGTTTTGAAACTTAATGTATACTTTTCGTTTGTAGCTGGCCTGTTTGCCGCCGCCGGGTTCTATCAGATGGCTGTGTGGGCCATCGGTAAACACCGCAATTACAAGAAGGAATTCGCAGACTACCCCAAGGGACGTAAAGCTATCTTGCCTTTTATTCTATAAGCTTTTAATTATTATTATGAGCTATCGCTCAATGCTGCTTGACATGGACTCATCAGTCACAAAAATAATATACTCCTATGTCTTATTTCTATGGTCGGGTATTAGATAGTGCTAATATGGGTGATGGCTTGTATGTATTGTATGACATGGATGCATAGGCATAATACATTCGAGAAATATTAATTTATATTTTTTCAAATATGTTTACGTTATCAAATAGGGCTTTACTTAGTTTTTTTTTATATTATAAAGAACATGTTTGTATACTTTAAACCCAACGATACACGACATTTACGTTTAATAAAAGGTTTCAAATATATATCTACATTTTTTAAATCCTCCCAATAGTCTCTACTAGTTTAAGTATGTTTATAATTATTAATATATAAGTTCACCACATATTTTATTGAACATATCAAAACATAACCAACATAAACATATAACAATAATTAATAACATGTTTTGCAAGCCACGTTACTAGCTAGTATGAGTATATTAATCGTTATCAGCATCGCCTTCTTCATTACACCTAACTTTGGCGAGTAAGCGATCATTTTCTTCTTTCAATGCAAAAATTGCATCTTCCTTTTCCTGAAAAAAAAAAAGTCATTTATTTCAGGCTACTTATAGGCCTTTAAAAAATACCTTAGGTAACCTAAACATACATATTTTATAATTTAAAACTTGAGTTAATAGTAAGACTTTGAGTATGTAAATACTGGTAAAATAGTAATGACAATGAAACATGGCTTATAAATATCAACTTTCAGTCTCCTTGAAATTATTTAAACATTTTGTTTTATATGATGAAGCTACAAAAGGATATCGTATCATGTCGACAGCGCCAATTATTTTTTTAGACAAAATTTTATGGGTACTCTTTGTAAGTTAGTAGTTTTAATTGGAAACCCTTGCAGTTAATGATTATAAACAGCACAGGAAATTCACAAAATGATCTAAATGGTATTAAAATAAGAAATTCGAAAATAGAGTAGGTACAATGTTAAAAAGTGAAGTTTAAGTTATAAATCGCAAATGTTACGCACGCTATAACATGTAGGTATTTAAATCCACATTTTCGGAATGGCCTCGTTCATACGGTTCACATTCACGGTCAGTTGGCTAGTATTTTTTTTACTTCATGATACTACACTTACGATCATATACGGCAAGTCGCCATGCCAACTGTTTACTTATTATTAAGAAACAAGTTATTAAGAATTGCATAAAAACAACAGAACCTATTTCGCATAACGTGATACGGATCACAATTTTATACATTACTACGGAATTTTACTTTCACGGGTGTCCAGACTCGACAAGTATGTAACTTACAAGCTATAAAGTTATTCAACTCGGCCCATCGCGTTCTACTGCTGGAAATAATCTTCTCTCAAGTTGCGCTATTAGGCTACAACATTCGCAACTCAGTCTATGGACCAGCAAGATGAAAGGCGGTTACACGGTCATCTCTTCCAGATTCGAGCTTAACGGCTATCAGTCGACACTTATAGCCTTTCTGTACGCAATACGCGCTGAGACGTGGAGTTGCGAACACCAGCCCGATATACTACCAATACCATACCAGTCGACACTTCGACAGAGATGACGGGTTCAGCTGTAAAGTGTAATAAGTATAGTATTGTCTTGCCTCAATTTTCTGCTGGAAATTCTCATCAAGTTTCTCCCTATCCTCCGTGACGTGCTTGAGCTTGGCCCGCGCGACTGCGGGTGGAATGTACCGCGCAGACAGCCCCAGAATAGACTCCATTTGGAAACATTGAGTGCGACACATTTTTAATTCGGTGCGCAGATTATTAACCTCCGTAAGCAGTGTACAGTTCTCCTAGAAATAAGAATTTAAACATAGATGTGTTATACAGATACAGTAATAGTTTGCATAAGACCCAGTGCTGCGTTAACGCTCAGAAGCCGAGCGTTAACGCAGCACTGGGTCTTATGCAAACTGTCAAAGTTTAAAATGTTGGAAATTATTGAAACTATGTTAATTAAACTTGATGCGTTTATCTCCGCTGGATAAAAGCATTTACTGCCGATAATCTTATCCGTTAATATGTTGAAAATTCAGTGGGCTGCAATATAGTAAACGCTCGGTTGAACTGTCACTTACAGTAAACCTATTGTAGCTGTTTATTGTCCCATTAAATTAGAATAAAATAAAAAGTGATATTTTGAATGATGCGAGTAAAGTCCCGTATTCATAAAACAACGCGGTTGCCGTAGTGGCTGATGCGCTGTGTCGCGGGTTCGATACCCGCACGAAACAAATATTTGTATTGCCTTCAGGTTCGGTTTGTTTGTGTGAGTTTATAAGCTTGTAAACGCACCCAGGAAACAGGAGAAATTTCTAGATAAAATATGAATAAAAGCAACATTGTTTCAACATCTTGTTTTAGTGTTGCAGGAAACAATAATTTAACTCACGTCCATAATTTTGCCGATATCGCTCTTAGAGCCGCCCATAGCTTTGGTGAGCTGGGACTTGAAGCCTGCCACCTGCTTCTCCAGGTGATCACGCTGGCGGTTGAATTCGCGGACCGCTTCGTCGTCCGCTAAGCGACTTCGGACAAAGTCAATGTCTTCCACGTATTTGTGAAACAGTGTCTGCGGAAGTTCAAAATATGTTGTCCAATATTTTATAACAACCCCAAAAGTACACCTAGTAATGCAATCCAGTCCTCAAATTACGGCATACATTGCGTATTTGTAAATTGTGTTATAACTCTGCATTGAAGTGCATTGTGCTAACACCTGCAGTGAAATACTTACTTTCACAGCTGACTTTAATTTGTTTGGATCTTGGAATTCTGCTGTCATATTGTGCAGATCGATTTTAATTTTCTTTAGTGTATTTTTTAATGTTAAGTTTCTTTCTGCTTCGGCCATGAAGTCTTTTTTAGCAGATTCCAATTTTTCATTAAGCTGGGAAATCTTAAGTTCTGAAATACAAAAATGTAAGGAATATAAACGGCAGCACAGGTTTTCACTTTAGTTATAATTGTGCTAGTTTTCGTCTACGTTGCCAGGCTACAACTATTTTCCTACAGGATATAGCTATTTTAGGCGCACTATGCTAATGTAACTGTGTACACTAAATAATTATATAAAACGAAACATAAAAAGCATGAAAATTACCATTACTGTGACTACATTAAGATTACCTACTTGGTGTAAAGGTATCCTACATGATACGCGAAAAAAATTACAACTGAAGTAGAAATAAAAAGAATACTGTTTTACCGCGAAATGCTTTTTTCTTTAAAAGATTCTCCAATGAAACTTCCAGTTCAAGTATACGCACTTTTTTCGCTTTTATATCGCGGTCTAATGGGTCTATCTGGTAAGCAAAGATTAATAAATTAATGTATTTCTTACAGCTGTAACTTCTTTCCTACTTCATAATGGGTTGAAAATAACGCGATAAGCCTATTTTATTATCTGTTCATACCAAGTTCATGTTTCGTATTTAGTAATTTGAACTCCTCGTTTTCCATGTCATCAATTTGAATTCTTAACTCTCGTATTTCTTGCTCTTTTGGCTCAATCTACGTGTACAGTTATAGTCATCGGTTATTAATTATTATTGAAAGCTAGCTGTATTAGATGTAAAACGATAAGAATAGTATTCGACTCACTTGATTTTTCAGCTCAGTTATCTTAAAGTTCAATACAAACTTATACTTTTCAAGTTCTTGTTTCTTTCGTTTTAATTCGTATATTCTCTTTTCTTTGTCTTGTATTGAATTATCTCTTTCTGCAATTTCTTTCTTCAAATCAGCAACGTCACGTTCCAGAGTTGAAATGACTTTTTGGAATTGTTTGTGTTCAGCTGAAAATATCATTGCAGATGATTATTTCGCAAAACATCAAGATAATTCACAATTAGTTGGCGCAGTGGCTGAGCGATCGACGGCTGCGCAGCGTGTCGCGGGTTTGATTCCCGCCCAGGGTAAACATTTGTGTGATGAGCACTTGTGTTTGGCTTGTGTCTGGGTGTTGTTTATCTATATATGTATGTATTTACAAAAAAAAAAAAAGTATTTGTGTATGTATATCAGCTGTCTGACACCCATAGTACAGGGTCTCCCTAGTATGGGGTCATATGGCCGTGTGTGAAAAAATGTCCCCACATATATATATATAATTTTAGGTTTAATTAAATAGAAAGTACCTTTCAACTGCGATATTTGATGTTTGAATTCATCAATATCTTTTTGAGCGCTAATTAATTTCTTTTTCATAAGCCCAGTCTCTCCTTTGAGTCGTACATTAGAGTCTTTTTCTTCCCTCAACTGAACTTCGTATGCTGTGCGGATTTCAATAATTTCACGATCTGCATCCTCTTCAATTGACGATTTAATAGTTTCATGTTCTTTTCTCTCCATATCTGCTTGTTCTTGTAACTGTATATTAGAAAAAATGTATATTATATCTGTTAACAATAAATCATTGTCTACCGTCTAATAAACCCACAGAACTGACGTTACTGAAGAGAATGAACCTTAAATATTGATGATAGCAATTTCTTTATTTTAAGAAGTGAGTCTGCATTAAATTTTTGTAAAGTCACTTGTTTCAAGTGCAATGCATGCATGTTAATGCTAAAATGTGCGAGTCGCACTCGTGAACCAAAGGTACCGTAACTTTGGTAGGAAAATATTATTCCATTTCCATAGAGCTATTTTTGTTATTTTGGAACCGCATCGCATTGCCAAGTTTTTGGGTTCTTGCTTATTTCGGAAAACTGCTAGAACATTTTTTGCATATTTCGAAGATAAAAGTATAATATTTAGTATATATATATACCATAGTTTTTTTACGCATATTTTTTTTTACAATGTGCAAAAAAAAAGCCTTTTCTTGAATAGTACCCAACTTGACCTAGTTTCCCAATTTCTATTTCGTTGCTGAAATAAGAAGCTGTGACAGAGAGACAATAGTAAGCAAAATAATATGTTTACGGCGAGGGCGCTATTTTGTATCCTGAGCGTAGCGAGGGATTCAAAGTATATCGCCTGAGGGAAAAATATTTTTGCTTTTGAGCCATATACTCTACTTTTCATCTCCTTCTATGAGAAAATATTTCTCCCGGGATTTCGTAGGTATTAAGTTTTGTATGACGTGATTAGCTTCTATTTTTATTGTTTCAGGAGTTAAAGCACTATCACTTTCAGAACTCTACGTAAAACTCTTTTTTTAATATCATTTAATAAAGATATTTTTCAAATAAATAAATATATTTAAATTTTAATAAAATCTTAATAAAATATATATTTAATAAAGTCCGTATGTACCGATTACAAGAACAGGGAAGTAAATCGCGCGCTTTTGTTTTTTTTTTTAGTTAACGCACCTACCCGCACCGTACAGCCGACACTTACAGCCAGTAATTTATACAATTTGCGTTCGATTTCAATGAACGATTAATGTTCCAAATTCAAATCTCATTACTGCCCGCTAAAAAATCTAGCGAAGAAAAGAGCTATAACTTTGCTCCCGCTTATAGAGGAACAAAACGACACTTTTCGAATAGAAGGGATGAAAAAGAAGTTGCACAAACGCAATACTGTATTATTGGCAACCAAACGTTAAGTTGAGCCGATCAACCAAGATATTGAACCGACACTACTTCGTGGCTTGGAAAAACATCAGTCCCGGCTGTCATTCGATCTTTGACAGTCTTTACATGTAGTCAAAAGCCTGACAGTTCGACAACCGTTTCATCAAAGTGATACTGTGTATGTTACCTACATTATTTGCGTTGTGGAGGCCAAGTCGACAGACGCTCCATATTACATACTGGTATCATGATAATATGCATCCGGTTAGGGTACCAGTCGACCCTAACATATGCATAGTTGGGCTAGGCGGAAAAATCTAGTTTATTTAACATAATCATTGTAATATACTCATAGGGATATATCTACTTACTTATTTACACATTACATCTAGGTCCATTATGAATACAAAACTTATAAATAATAATAAAAATATAATGCACCAATGGACCCCACAGGGCATTAAAAAATTAACGTCGGCATCGCTCTAAACGGGAGAAGTGCCCAAAAGGCAGGCAAAATTGCTACATTGTATGACGATGCTGATTCTTTGGCCCGAGAATAGGCCACCCCTTTTAGTCAAGTAAAGAAAAGATCAGACGCTTAGCAATGTCCTTAAAACCACGGTAAGCACTCGGGCCGCAAAGCCCTAGTGTTTCATCCCCAAACGGTTAAATATACAACTTCCAAGAAGGTTGTTATATTTACGCCGTTTGAGGTTTTCGGCACCTACAGCAGCCGCCTCAGCACAACACGTGCTAGACAGAGTTTCTCTGAACTAAAGTCTCCTAAACTGTATGAATTTAATGAACTTGTATAAGCAAAGTCCTGGCATTACCTCTTGCAAGATTAAGTCTTTCTCTTCCAATTTACTTTCAAACTCACGAGTCATTTCCCTTAAGGCTTCTCTTTTACTTTCAGCAAGTATATCGAGTCTCTCCTCATATTCTTTTCTCAATCGAGCAGTTTTATCTTCTAGACTCTGTAAATAAAATTCGCATTTGAATAAGAGAATTTATCTCGTAAAATAATACTAAGACCTTTCTTTTTAAATCTCACCTGGTATCTGTCGTACTCGCCAATAAGTCTGACATTGAAATCAGCTTCCAAAGCTTGCAACATTCTTTCGTGGCCTGACCGCAACTTGGCGATATCTTGTTGAATCATTCCAATTTCGTGAGTGTGTTCATTTTCCATTAGCTGTCAGGATGAATGTTAATTATGTGTGAACAAGTAATTACTTTAGTGACTGTTGAGAAACGATTAATTAGATACTCACCTCATTCTTTTCCTTAAGTTCCTCAATAGCAGCGCAGTAACCTTCGTGAACTTCTCTTAGTTTTTCTGCCTGTGTCGCCTCAGCTTGGCGCAGTTGATACGTGTGCTCTGTCTCAAGTTCACTCATTCGTGTACTCAGTAACTAAACAAATGAGGTTCATTCAATTAGTTGGTTCCAATCTTACTAATTATTTGTAAATTGTTCACTGTAGGTATGAAGAACCACACTTTATTCGCAATAAGTGGGTTTATTATTGATACCTACTGCGACCTATTTTACATACAAAGGCTTTGTCTGTGGCTCTCATGAATAAGCAAAACATCAAAATAATGGACAGCAAATCATGTGGCCATAATTTTATTATCGTATTCAGCAAGTCATTTTTTTTCTACAAAATAGCTTTACTTACGAAATTATAACATAAGTAAAAGCTTTGAAATTATTTTACTAACATTAATATTGTTGATTTTTTCCTGCAAATCCTTCTTACTTATCAATATTTCTTTGGAATACGCGAAATCTTTGTCTAAAGCAATAGCTCTTCCATCAGCGTTAGTCAACCTCCATATGCAGATAGAAGAATCTTCGGCGACAGAAACCAAAGTCTGGTCGTCGTATGAAAGTGCAATACTTGTTACTTTCTTGTTGTGCATATGAAATTCGTTATATATGGCTTTGTCCAGCAATGGCAGCTGTATGGAGACGATACTGCCCAAGCCGCCGCTGATGAACAGCATCAGGTCCGATCGCGATAGTACAATAGTATCAAGTGAAACGCCAATCAGAGGCAAGTTTCTCCTTATGGTATTTGAACCAATTTCTTTGACCTCTGTATCTGATCCAATTCCATATGCTGTTTTTCCATTCCTTAAATGTAGTTTAAATTTATTTTAATACTGTGTTAATTTTATTTCCAGTAAATATATCTACTACTTATTAGTTCTTACCCTTGCACCACGCATCCGGAGAACTGGTTAGTTTTTAATATAACTTCTCCGACTCGTTGTCCGGTGACCATGTTCCATTTGTACACAGCGCCCTCGGTGCCACATGATACCAATGTTAGATCATTTGCTGACCATGCTAGACATGTAATCTATTAAAAAAATAAATATTTCAATTGACTTTCCCAAATATTATTTGTATACATCAGTATATTTTGAATACATCAGTAAATTACTGCAGTTTACAAAAATTACCTTTCCGTTATGTCCTTTTAAATTAAAAACGTTCTGAAATGACACCGAAGAAAACACTTGTATGACTTGACCGTTGACTGCAGCAAAAAAGTGTCCATTTGTACTAAACTTGGCTTGCTTACAATTCCTTATAGGAAACTCTCGCATCACTTCAAAGTCATCTATCAACACCACCATGAACCGAAGTTTATCCGAAAACCCAACAATTGAAAACAGCCCTGTAAATAAATATACAAATATTGCATCGAATTTCAAAAGGCCGCAGCATTTTGGTCGTGTTTTCGTACGAATTCGACTCGTGCGTATCAGTATCACTCACGAACAATCTTAACCCACCAAGCACTATGGGAGCGCGGCGAGTTGGTCGTATACGTGCGTGTTGTTCCGACTTCCGAATACAATCTGAACTTGTTGGTTTTTGAAGTGAAACTTCTATATAGACGGGGGTATTAGGATTTTTCTGTCACGAAAAAGCGTTACGGCCGAGTGAAGGGGATAGACGATATATCGCGCGGTGAGAGGCGGCAGCGTTGCACTTGTCCGTTGAAGTTTCACTTCTACTGTGTCCCAGCAGGCCAGCTATGTTATTCTGTAAGAACTCACTCCAGTTCTCACTTCTGATTCCGCGGTGAAAACTGTTTTAGGTATTCTGTAACTCGATAAAAACTACGCTAGCGCCACTGAGTGACAACATAGGTGAAGCGAACTATTATTACGTAACTATTTTAGCGAATACCAAATACTCACTTCAGGTAAGTAAAATCGGAAATGAGATAGGATTCGAATTCGCGGGTGAATTCTTACAGAATTCGACTGCGGCACACATTTCGATCTTTTTTTTTTACACACTTTCCTGCGTTAGTGATATCATCGGGACACTGCCTAATTTATGGTAAAAAATGTATTTAGTGTGCGCACTCAATTCGTACGACCAGCATTCATACCACTGCGTCTAATACAAATACATCCTAAGTGCGGCCGGTCTTAGGGCCCTAAATAGCTCCAAAGATGCTTGATAACTTTGATCTACGCCACTGCAACTGTGTTACTCTGCTCTTCTAATAGCGTAGATATTTTATGTGCTGCTTACCAGTAGGATGTAGGGACACGCAATGGATTTCCTCCTGATACAATTTTATCATCTCCACATCATCCGTTACGTAGTTCCAAATCCTTATACTCTTATCTTGTTCTCCTGATGTCATAAATATTGGCTTCCAGGCACACAAGGATAAAGAGTTAATCCGGCCATAATGCATTGCTGGTCCAAGCTCATTGAATGGTATTTCTGGATTCTGAATTGTATAAAATAATATTTATTTGTGCTGTCATTTACTACAGGCAATGGCGTCGCCAAAGGGACAGGAAAGGTCGATTACCCCCCATCCTCCCCTCCCCGCGTGCGCACAACTACTTTAATACTTCGATTACAAGTTTAATTTATTATACAGTCAAAAGCTTTACACATCAGACTTATTACAATCGCCGTAGGTACTGGTAAGACTGAAGTACTAACAGTGGCAAGCTTCATGTGCTTTTGATTGTATTTTAAAATAAATTCATACTTTTCCCATTCCATCCATTTGTCAACTTATAAGCCGGGGTGGGGACCCCGACGATAGGCTGGCAATGCCCTGGCTTACAGGTATCTTACTTTGAGTGCACTCCATGTTACTGGCTGTCGAGACTTCTCGTTGATGTTACTTACAACCGAGCAGGTAGGTAAGTCAGGCATACATATACATATACCATTTTAAGTTATAAATTATTTATTACTTTTCGCATATACCTACTACAAGGTTACTATAGTGTCCAACTTCCGGTTTCGGCGCTACATTGTCGTGTTAATTTCAGCAGAAAACCTCCCTAAACTACGACCGAACTGACTCACCTGACGCGACTGTCGTGCGCTATATTATTAGACTATTAAAATACATATCTACCTAACCCCATTCTATACCAAATAATATAATAGATAGTTTTTTTAGAGCTACTAATGTAGAGGTGTGCAAACAGCGTAGCAAACGTGCGCGGCGCGCTGTGCTATGATTGGACAACAGCCGCGCGCGGATGTCGCGAGCTAGCTGCCGCGCGCGAACGGTGTTGCTGCTCGTTCGTCGGTGATTGTGTGTGGACGTATTTTAATTTAATTTAACAAGCAATATAAATAACGAAGCAGCTATTCGCCTAATTGAAATATATGGCTCCTATAGTACAGAGAGCAGAGCTACAACACACGCGGCCGCTTTCATTGTGAATAAATAGCGCGCGTGGTGAGTCTCAGATATGACCCGCAGTTGTGCCGCGCAAAAATTTCTGGATATGTTTAAACTAGTCGCGCGGCAAATTTGTGTCCTGCGAATGGCGCGCGTAGTTGCCGCGATGTGTTTGGACACACCTTAATAATTTATCAAAAAGTCACATGCTTGTTTTATACATGTTATTGCGGAATATCTATGGATAGCTGCGAATGGTTCAGATAAGATCTGAACCTCACGAATCGACACCAGCAAATCATAAAAGTTACAGAAGACGACAAGGAAAAAATAATAAAACCGAAGAGGTTGCTCGTTGAAAGAGGAGTCCCACAGGGCTCTATTTTGAGTCCCATTTTATTTATTATTTTTACTGATGACCTACCAGGTACTCTCCAACACTAAGGTTCACCTCTATGCCGATGACACTCAAATTAATTTATAAATCATTTAAGCCAATTGAAACCAGAAATCCTTAACTGGTCTTAGAAAAGTACGCTACTTAACGCTTCTAAGACAAAATGCTTGATATTGGGCACCAAATTACAGATTTATTACAGATTATACTGTCAGCAGCTTTATGCTGACATTTTATACGAGCCAATTCCAGAGAACGGAGAAGTACTTGAAAGAGTGAAAGTTGCTAGGAACTTGGGGCTGCTTATGGACGATGAACAACACATCAATGGCCGGATAAAGAATTCCTTATAAAGGTTGAATGCTGTCTACTGAATTCGTGAATACCTCTCCGAGGATATTCGGATACTCCTGTCGGATCTACTCGTACTTTCACCATTTAACTACCTACTGTAATCTATATAAATAAAAAGATAAGTCCTGACTGACTGACTGACTGACTCATCAACACCCAGCCCGAACCCTTGGACCTAGAAAGCTGAAATTCCCTTTATAGAGGTAGAGGCATAGAGGTTCCCTATATAATGTAGACAAGGAATTAGGAGATTTTTTTATTTAAATTTCTACCCCTAAGGGAGTTAAATAGGGGATTCAAGTTTGTATGAAAAATCGTCATTTTTGTAGTTTATACCATGAAAAATTGGTGTTTGTCATTTTGTAAAACCCCACACTGTACCGACATTCACGCCAACAAAGTCGCGGGCATCAGCTAGTGTTGTATATATCCCCAGACTCCTTTAAAAGACCAAACAATGCATACAGAGGGTTCAGAACGCATGCATTCGGTTTAGTTATGTACAGTCCTAAGAAGAGTGCACATGTCCCTATTTACACACAGAAATCATTGCCAAAAAAACATTGCTTGCGGTATTACAGTTCTGTGTATGTACTTCTACTAACTGTAATACTGGAGACAATAAACTTTATTCTATTCTAAATTCGGGCTCGGTTGTAAAAACTAGTTACGGTCAGACACTAGTTACCTGTAACATGTGCTGCCCAAACAACTTGACGGTATATAACTGTGTTCTCAACGTTGTAATAAGCAGTGTTTCTTGATTAGGATCAATTGTTATGTGTTGTATTTCGTCAAGCGTCGACCACGTCGGATGTTCTCGAGTATGTCTACAATATAATTGTATCAAAAAAAAAATTTAATGTAAATAATCTTTTTTTTTAGTTAAAATATAACATTACGCACTTGTAGGACTTTTTAGAAATTCTAAAAACGTTTCGTTTTCTCCAGTGATGAAGTGTCTCCTTTTCAAACATGTGAACATATCCCGGTCCACAACCGAAAGCAAATCCTGGGGAAAAATCCAGTTGGTAATTGAACTTTTTATACTTAGGTCATTTAGATCAAGTTTTTCAATCAAGTTTATTTTATTAATTATTATTATTAAATGAAACATTTTTTTTTTAAATCTCACCTTTGGCAAAATTCACGAAGTTTGTGACTGGATAATATTCTATTTCTTGTTTATCATCGCTGCTGGAGTCATGTTTACTAGAAGTACTTGTTTTGTCGGTTTCTTGCGGTTCTTGCCTGCTCATAAAAATATAAGTATTGAATTTACACAAATATGTATTTAATGGTATAGATAATAGGTACCAGTTGATCTCTTTTTAATTACAATGCTAAAATACATGTGCTCAATAAGTGGCCAGTTTAACCCAGCTTTGTTCTGTTTGAGGTAAAGCAGAGTTCTGTTTCTGACTCTACAATCCGGACGCACCTTGTGCAAATCATTTTCGCTTAGGCGCAGAATGTCCGATTCGCGAAATATTCAAGGCCCGGTTGACGGAGCACCACTTCGAGGGCCTCCTAATTTCTGGGTGGTTTAAAAAATAAACCACGAAATGAATTGCGGGGTTTCTGATCCCGCAACAAATGGGCTGCAACGTTGTCACCCCATCAAGTCAAAACTCTTAATCGGTCAAAACAACCAAAAGTAATTTTTACTGAACAGGTTGGTCAAAAGTAGTTTTGCTTGGAATCAGTTAGGTAGTCAAAACTACTTTTAACCAGCTCCATTGGGCAAAACTTACTTTTGACTGAATTTGTGAAAGAGCGATCCCCTGCGTGGTTGTTATTTTAACTACCCAGAAATAGGAGCCCCACTACCTACGTGGGGCTCCGTCGACCTGGCCTTGGACTTTTTGCGAATTGGACGTTCTACGAACTGAATATTATACGATTTGGACATTCTGCGAACTGGACATTCTGCGAATTGAACATTTTGCGACCGCTGGACATTTTGCGAATTGGACGTTTTGCGTCTAAACGATCATTTTGGAAGGGTCTCCAGCTTATTATTGCTGAGCTTATTGGACAGTTATAGATCGTGCACAAATATTATACCTACAGAAGGGGCGACTTTCTTTTTTATTTTCCTTTATATCATTTTAATTCCTGTAATTCACTCACATATATATAATATCTACTTATAATAAACGGTTTAAAACTTACTCAACATCTACTTTCTTCAGCGACATTTCTGTAACTTCAGTGGCTTCAAAAATGCAGTTCGGTCGGAGTTCGCCATTTTCGACCATCATGATCATTCCTTTATCTGTTCCGAACATGATGCGGTCCGGTGTCAACCACATACAAGTTGTTATGTTGATCTACCCGCACATGAAACACACCAATTACCTGTCATTTACTGGCACACATTATCTACGGAATAATGTCCTGTCGCGTGATGGTTATTACATTACACCTACCAATAAACCAGATAAGTACGTTCTCGGGCATAAATTAAGTAGATATTAATTATAATAAAAATGAATCGCTGTTCGTTAGTCTCGCTAAAACTCGAGAACGGCTAGACCGATTTGGCTAATTTTAGTCTTGAAATGTTTGTAGAAATTCAAGGAAAATTTTTATACGGTTAGAAAACTAAAGAATCAATTGACAGTACAACGTCTGTCGGGTCAGCTATACCCTGTTCACAATAAGATTAGACATTTACAAAAACCTTTTTTTACAGTCCGTTCAACCGATTTTGACTTATATTGCGTTGGTAGCATTACAAATGGCAACTGCTGTAAACAGTTGTTATTGTAACCACTTTTTTGCCTCGAATGTCATCCTTAAGCCTACGGAATAGAAGTCAAAATCGGTTGAAGGGACTGTAAAAAAGGTTTGTGTTTATGTCTAATCTTATTGTGAACAGGGTATAGTAACATATAAATTCTCTTACGTTTTCAGATTTGCACCAGCCCCATTGGCGCCAAACTGTTTCAGATACATTCATAATGCGAAAAGTGTACGGACCAGTAATAACGACCAAAGTTGCATCCGTGGGGTTGCATTGCACCTGTTAAAAACATCTTTAGATTACATGCTAGCGGTAAAAACATAGGTAATTTGTTAGGAACGTGTAAAGTAAATATCAATTTATTACGTTTGTAACGATACCCTGACCACTTGGGTTCTGTGCTTTAGCATGGCTCTCAACTTTGCCCTTGTCCCAGTTGTAATAATACAAGTACCAGTCTGGCTCTCCAGTTATCGCCACTAGATATTTAGAATCAAAGGTAAATTGCACACACGCGAATTCCCTCGCTTGAGAGTTCTCGAAAGGCACAGTTAAAATCTTGCGCCGTTTGTATGTAGTTAGATCATAGATTGTTATTATAGGTTTTTGACCTTCTTCGGCGATCTCGTTTAGTGCAAGCCATCGTCTGAAATGTTAAATTTAACTGACCATAAAAAAATATTTTTTTTTTAATTCAGTAGCTATTTACTAGAATATCATTGTTAACCATGGAATCATTGAGCTCTATCATTAAATAATTATTTTAATATGATATCTGTAGGGACTTACCTACTAAAAATTGAGAAACGTTAGTTTCCTTTGCAGTTCAAGCTGGACTAGGTAGTACCTTACAAACTTACCGATTTGGCGCTAGAACCAATGACTTTATAGGTTTGTGTTTATCCTGTAGTCGGATTAACCTCTGTTTCTTTTGAAGGTGGTTGTGAATAACGATGACGCCACCAGCCGGGTACAAAACCTCTGATTCTGACAAATAATGGGCATTGCACCTGTACAAGAATAGGTACTTACTTTAATTTTTGTTTTGAAAAACTTTTTTTTTTTTTCTCTAAGTATATTATTACGCTGTTTCACTGTTGGCAAAGTCTACAAAGAGAAGTCTTTGGGTACCTATCTACTTACTTATGGACGCTAACAAATTGTAGGTATATCTAGTACCTAATTAAGTTAATAATAAAGAATGTGACTATTTGTAGGTAGGTACTTACTGAATATCTGTGCGAAGACCGTAAAATATACGAGCCGAAATATTAGGCGGCACAGGAATATTAGCGGCCATGCTCGATTTTGTTAAGAATTAAATAAATATCGTAAAACTACCACTTGTAATCATAAAAATTATGAAACCTGTATTGCAAACGCGTCCTATCAAATTGAATAAGTCAAACTAAAACGGTTGTCATGGATACTGGTGAGTGGTTACGTAGACCGTAAATGTGACCTATTTCACGTGCCTACCGTGCTCATAAGTGGCCCACACAATATTTTTATTAGGAAATAACTACTTCTGCTTGTGTGATTTTACAAAGTTGCTCATTTAAGGAGTTTCCCTAATCGAGTGCTCAGAATCGCGAAACTCCGGTTAGAACACCTCAGAAACCGGCCCTTAGTCTACCTAGTACCTACTTACTTCATAATGATTAGGTGCATTAACCGTTTTTTAATAAGTATTTTATCATCTTCCTTCATACCATATAGGTAGCTTTATAGGATCGGGATCCTATAGGTTTTATCGTTTGACATATATAGGTAACGTTTAAAATGCAAGTCTGTCTGAAAATGCCTTTCATTAGCGTAGAAATTTGGAACAGCAGCTGAGTACGAACGAATTTCTAGAACTAGATAGAAAATCAATAGGTACAGTCCTTTTGGTAGTTGTTTGTCTAAGCTGATATAGATATAGAGAGAGGTAGTAGGTTGGTTGAACCAATAACGAACAAGACCCCAGTGATCGACAGTTTTTCCTTTTTACAAAGAAAACAAGTACTTAAGTACTGCGTGTTGAATTTTTGTATGGCAAAGCTTAAATCACACACAATAGACTTAGGTACTAGTAGCCTTACAAAAAAATCCAATGTGATAGGCCGTTTTGTTTCAAGATTGCGAGATAAATATTGGACCGTGTTGTTGCTCCTGCTGAATAATCCAATTTTATTAACAAGATCATTAAGAGGGTGAGTGCATATTTTCCTCAATTATTTGTTTGTTATGTATTATGTATGGCTGAATTCCAATTGATTTCGTCGATTAGCATTGAAGTAATGGAAGTCATTTGTATTCTATCCAAGAAGCTTATAGGTAAAGCTTTAATCTACAGCTTCATGATTCTATCCCGCCGTTTCAAAAGTTTTTGTTGAAGTTATAGCCGGTGTCATTTACTGGTTCGGACATGTAGACGTTCTCCAGTGATCGACTAATGTCCATTATTGTCCATAATTATTTTATTGGTTTTTTTTTTGAGTAAGCACACAATTTTAGCTCCTTTTTCAATTATGTTTAAATGTATATTTAAATGAAACGAATTGTACCAGTAAATAAAAAAGTGTCGATGACTGGGTCCCAATGAGTGTCCATAACTGGTTTTCACGTTGTTTTTTGTATGGCTTCAAGATAAAATTATACGCCAGAGCAAATGGGCAAAGCCATATTGAAGCTGTTCGCAATGGAGTCAAGACTGCCGTTGCTGCTATATCATTTAGGCTAGACTCCAATAAATTGCACAATATTGCCTGACACAGTCCTTTCAAAAGAACAGGAACAAAATATTTCAATAGCTCGGCCTTTTATCAGGTACATTTCGGAGCTGTGCTATGGAATTGCACAACTTAATTCCCCTATCCCCATTCCATCATTGGATGAGCCAAGATACGGCGAAGTGGACGGATGATGTACCCGGTCTCGAACCAAGCACTTTACTTCCACATTTACTGTGCAAACTACCAGACTGTGGAATTCACTGCCTCTCTATTCCCCGATAAATATAATTTGTGTATCTTAAAGGCACAAGTGAACCGGTTTATCCGTGCGTAGCGTGCGTGCTCCACTTTAGGCCGCATCATCACCGTAAGATCAGGTGAGTTGCGTCTTTGAGAATAAAAAAACGGAAAGTCGGAAAGTGGATGGATGTGTAGGGCTTGCAATCCGGATATCCGTATTATCCGGATATCCGCCGATTTTAAAATCCAGATTTTACTTGCATCACCATCCGGATTTTTCGGATATTACGGATAGTTGTATTTCATGGTCAGATCAAATGTATTTCTGTTTTATCGACCTTGAAAAGGCTTTTGATAGCGTGCCTCGAGAAGCTCTCTGGGTGCTGCTGGGAAAGATGAAGCTGGGGTGCACAGAGAAGCTTCTGAGGTTCCTGCACGATGATGTGGAGTGCTGTGTCGCTGTCGGCGCAGAAATCAGACTTCTTTCCTGTTACCTGAACAGGGGTGCGTCCTAGCACCTACATTGTTCGCGATGTACTTTGTCGTTGTAGTCCGGGAAGTATTGCAGGTTGCTTTCGAAGGTTTCCTACGCTGTAGTTACTGAGATCTTGTATGCTTTGTTTTGTGGCAGATACCCCAGACTGGCCTGCTACTAAGGTCTCAGTATACATGGCAGCCGTGCTGCCTAACATTTTATATTCAGCAAAAACCTGTACCGTCACCGTGTACCGCCGCCGCCGGCACATCCGCATGCTGCACCGGTTCCACCTTCGATGTGTTAGGAGAATTTTTAAGGTCCGATGGTCTGATCGCATGCGGAACACCAAAGTGCTTCGCAGGGTTAATGTTGGAGGCATTGAGTCTTATCTTATGCGGCGTCAACTTCGGTGGTGCGGACATGTGTCACGGATGACGGAGCACCGAGTGGCGAAGCGCACCTTTTATTGTGAACTTGAAGAGGACAAGCGCAAGCATGGCGGACAGCTCTTCAGGTATAAATATATGCTAAAGCGTCACTTTAACTAGTGCGACTTAGACCCGTCTCGCTGGGAGCAGCAAGCCACCCAAAGACCTGAGTGGAGAACTTTGTTTAAAGCTAAAGTTCATGATTTTGAATTTCAGCGGCGCCTTGAGCTTGATGCCAAGCGTGACCGATTGAAAGCCCGACCACCTGCGGCAATCTTATATATAAAAATCTTCTGTGCGTGTGTATTAAAGTGAACTCCTCCTAAACGGGTGTACCGATTTTGATGAAATTTGTTGTGTGTATTCCAATGGGTTCGAGAATGGTTTAGATTCACCATTGGACGGCAGGTGGCGCTGTAGTCGGGTTGCAGGACAACGTCTGCCAGGCCCGCTAGTTAATTATAGTTATATAAGTAGATGGTGAGCTTACATGTCCGCAATGTGCGAGTGTCTTCATAAAGAAGATTGGTTACATAAGCCACATGCGAGCTCACGAACGTCAGCTACAGCGGAGCTGAAGTAATCGCCTTGGCCGAAATTGGTCGGATCGCATCATCATCATCATCATTTTATTTTTTACTTCTTACAAACTCGAAAATACAATTAGCCTAGCTGACTATATCATGGTATATCGTTGTTGAATACTGGTAAGTGTCGATCAGTCGGGTGTCGGTGACTGGTAACTGTCGGTCATTGGGTATGGACACATCAATAACTGGTGATTTTACGTTATTTTAAATTTTTCCTATTTTTTAGAATTCATAAACGATAATGTATTAGTGTTTCTTGAAAATATTCTTCATTGTGACCACTAATTACCGTGAATCTGATATTAATATTTTATTATTTATTGTATGTATTTCGATAATTGGGTCCTTCATCCTATACAGGTATTTACAGGTCTATACGTGTAAATAAAAGAAACTGCGCATTCACCATATTGCTGAGCTCCGTCTGATTGGACCTCAATGTCGTTTGTAGTAGCGCATCCTCTCTGCAATTTCCGAGATAAGTCGCTGCTTCCTCTGCCGACGATGCCAATACAAATCATATTTACACGTGCCAACAGCTGTCACATTTTACATTATATTTTTATGACCAACCTCACTTAGGAAGATCCTACATATACTTATTTGACATTTCTATAAGTACAGAAAAAAGCTTTTTACAAAAAAGACAACTGCCTTCAAAAACTAAAAAGTGAAAAATAACTTTAGCACAGAACACACATTGACTTTAGTTTCAAAATTCGGTGGCTTTGTTCTGTTTGTTGTTTTGTATTGCCACCGACTTCCGAAACTAAGGTCAATGTGTGTTCTGTGCTAAAGTTATTTTTCACTTTTTAGTTTTTGAAGGCGGTTGTCTTTTTTGTAAAAAGCTTTTAATTTTCCGCTTTTTAGTACTTCCTTCTCATCCAAATCTAATTGAAAGTTGACTACTAGATTAAAGAAACTAAAACGTCGTCTATGTAAAATTTTTGGGTATTTGTTCTATAAGTGTTGTTGATTTTGAAGTGCTGAATCAATTTCGATAAAATTTATATGGGACCACCCCTGAAGCATACCCTAGAATTTTCAAAATCGGGTTACGTTTGACGGAGAAATCGCGTAACAAATCGCGCACATACTTAATGCAAATTTAAGACTTATACGATTTTCTCATGGATGCCATTGTCAGAACTGGACCTAATTATGGGACCACACGGGAAGCACCAGCTTTCAAATAAGAAAAGAATTATCAAAATCGGTTCACCCAGTCCAGAGTTCTCAGGTAACAAACATAAAAAAAAAATACAGACGAATTGACAACCGTCCTTTTTCGAAGTTGGTTGAAATAATATAATGATATATGAATATAATTTAAGACTCACATGTCTTCGCGTGAAACTATGAAGTACGTACTTATAGTTAAAAGTAAAGATTTTGTGAAGGTTGCTGTACTGGACTACGTGGGCTGGGTACTGCAAACAAATAGATTGTTTGTGCAATACGTAACAAAAATAATTTTACAATACTTATAAATTTTCATTGGGTTCTGTGGGTGTTGCATAATTTCTGGACAAACAATAGCGCCTAAATGACAAGAGGAAGAATAGGTACTTATTGTAAGAGTTTGGTTATTGAAGAAGGTAATAAATAAAATACTGGACAACAATTTAAGATGTTTTATGTTTAACTCAGTCCTAAGGATGTCAGTGTAAATAATACTTACATACAAATAAAAAATAAAAAAAATTGGTTGTCTGTAAAGTCGGTTTACTGACGATAGTTGAACGTGACAACGCGAAAGTATCATGCCGATTGTGCTTCTTTGTCGCTCATTCCGCGCTCTCGCTTGCACTTCAAGCCTTACATGGAACGCCTCAGAGCGGCGTTATGGTAACGCCGCATGCGTCATGTTTTTTCGTGCGTGCAGCCGGCTCTATCGAATTGTATGACGTTGTCACGTCAATAAAGATAAGTAGGTATTCCTGTTTGTTGTCAGATGCGTAGGGTAAATACGCCAAACGTCGGCCACCCCCCAATCTTCGGCCGTCTGCACATTTTTAACTTGCATTCATTTACAAGGTAATTAAGTGGCAATTTTGCCACCCGAATTGCATCCTTAGCTCATATTCTATACGTACGAACCGTTACTATTCGATTTCGTCACTCGTTCTTTGCACACTGAACGTCCGTAGCGATGCCGACGTTGAAGTGTCAAATTCGTAGTAAAAGTAGCTTACTTGCTGTGAATACCCACGCTTCGGGAATTGGTATTACAACGATAAGACATTATTTTTTATTGTTTCAAGCTTTGTTATCAATAATAAGTTTGTTTTATTATATTTTGAGATGGTTTTTTTAATGTTTTGCGTATTGGTTTAAGGGAAAAATAGGGGGCCGCCATTAGAATACCAGTTTCGGTTTAAAACCGGATTCTCGGCCGGGGCCGACTTAAAGTAAATGTAGTCTGTTTTATAAACTGCAATACCATCAATTCCTGTGGCATAATAGGAGAATTTGCAAAGCTTTTCGGGTAAATAAACCTATTTTACGTTTAATCGTGAAATACCGGCCGGGGTGATATTAATTGAATCTCGAGAAATAAGGTTCACAAAACAGAGGCCGACTTTAGAAATATTAAAGATCGTAATGTCGGCCAGCCTCGAATTCGAGCGCCACTTTAAAGGCTGATTACTTTTGTATTTTTTCACTGATTCTGCGGGTAGTCATGTTTAATATACCTATTTATAAAACTTATTTTCTCAAAATATAATGAATGAATAAATGAATGAATAAATGTTTTATTCACTTAAAAAAGTTCTTAAAACTACGTACATTGCCGTTTTCTATGTATTGTTATAATTTATAAATAAACTTATGAAAAGGTTAAGTTTTGGTGTAGAGTTGATATTAATTATAAAATTGAGTTAAATTAATTACAAAGTATTACAATATTGAAAACATGTTTATGATAGCTAAATATGGTTTGGGATACAAATAAATTGCTTTTTGGAACTTGCTACCGATTAAACCCATGTTTACTAGCTTAAAAAATCTTTAAATGATTTGTATTAACCTGCTTGGTACAAAAAGCTACCTTTAGATAGTAAGCTCGTTTTTACTTAATACTTTTAATTTAAAGTACTACAATGACAGAATAGGGACACGCAAGGCCTTCACGGAAAGAAGGAAAATTATGCAGTTACAACCGCACTAAAATAAAATAAGCTCTTGAGGCAATAGAAATAGAATAAATCATATTATTAATACATTTTTCATTATCATTTTTTAAAACACCCTATACCCGGCCGACATTTGGGGAAAACGCGACCGACAATGGGCCGTAAACAGCCGACTTTAGGGTTTTTTCGTTTTCGATGCATTTAAACCTTAAAACTTTTTGCTTTTAGTAGAAAAGACAATCCTATGCCTAAAAACATAAAATAGATTTATCAACCTATCTAAAACCGCATCACAAGGTATCCTTCGTTTCAAACTGACGGAGCCAGAGCGATCCAAAGTTAGAAAATCGGTAAGGGAGGGCCGACGTTAAGCGTATTTACCCTAGGTACCGCTCCGTATTGGTCGTATCCCGGGCTACAGACGCCTCAACGTGTGTAGCAAAATTTGTTTGTTTGTATTTGTTTGTTTGTTTTGTTTGTGTTTGTTTTGTTTACACACCGATGCCGATTCCCTAGTTCACAAACTAAGCTAAAATATAAAGGACGGCGACAGACAAGGACTAAATTACAGATGCCAAATTAGTTTTTCCTTTGAACTAGCAGTATTTTTAATCAATACGTTCTGAAATGACAGCTATAATACTCAGCCCAATAAAAAACGGGTAGTATTTAAACGCAAATCAAAACATATCCTTTTTCTATGCAATAAGATTCCGAATTCCCATCAAAATTACTGATTGCACAGCAAAATATTCAACTCAAAATATCACTAAACACACTACAATTTATTTTCGCAGCGTACAGCGATTTTTCCTAAAGCAAAAGCTTTTTCATCAATGCACAGCTAATAATCTTAATGCACATTATACATGTTAACTCTTTTTCTTTTAAATATAGCTTCTATTTTTATATTATTTACAGCAGTTTTTCTAAATAAAACAGCATTTTATTAGTCACAGTCGTCTTATTATTTATTAATTACCACATAATGAGATCAGCAAAAAAAAATATAAAATTAGATACAAAATTGTAATTTATTGAATTATTAAAGCGGGTCTTGAAAAGCAAGACGACGAAACCAACGTGACAGAAACATGCATAAGCATTGTTTCTGTTACGGCTCCGGCGCTGCGGGGTCTGGGCGGCCCCACGCGAGCTTATCGTCGCAGATGATTTTAACGCTCACCACCGCAGCTTCGGCTGGCTGGCCGGCGGGCCGGCCAGTCTCAGCCGCGGCGGCGAGCCTTCAAACTGCCTTCAAAAAAATAGAGCCCTAGGCGGGAAAAAATATTGCACACAATGTAAGTAATTAGTGGGGTAGGTATTTAATATTTTTTGGTTTTTCACTCGATCGTTCATCTATTGGGGGTTGTTCATCTTTTGGTGCCCCTACCCTATTTGTAATTAATAAATTTTTTTGCTAGCCGTTAGGCTGTCCCTAATTAATATTTAGGTATTTGTTTTAAAAGATACCTCCCACTCCTACCTACGAGGGGATAGGGCGAATCAGTCCAATAGGACAACCAAACCTGCCTAAATTTTATTACAAAAGTAGTTTTAAACGATTTTTTAATTTTATAATAACATGATAGAATCTCTATATCTCTCTCTATATTGGAATCAATCAAAATCTCGACCGTCCCTGACGGTGGGCGGTTTGACAATCAATCTGTCAGAGTATAAAACTATATTTAAATCATCGAATATAATTCAATGGGGTGCGCCAAAGTTCACCTAATTTTTTAACTCCGATAATTGGAAATTCGAAAATGTTCTTCCTAACATTTTTCATCCTAACAATCACAATTCCTAACTACTCTGGTCTCTAATGTTCATAATCCGAAGCATTCAACTTCATAATGTCAGTAGCAATAAACATCTATTATACTTTTATTTGTTTTCCTATATTTTCTCAACATAACCATCTTTTACACTATTATTCAAAGTCATATCTTTTTTGTTTAGATTTCTTTTTATTCATAATAATCAGTATACATTAATTTTGCGTAACTTTATTTTCACATAACATGTATAACGGTGTCCCCTTGTTTCGCAGACAGAAATTTCATAGAATTTCGTTTTCCAGAAAATATTTCATATCATGTTTGGTTCTTGTAATTTTATTTCGACTATTATTGTTTCAAAGACTATTTACTTCAATGAAACATATTTCACAGAAACACAATTCAATGAATTATTATTCACATTTTTTTGTTTAACAAACTTATTAAACAGTAGAATTATTTTTTAACGAATATTGTTTGTTCAGTGTATTTTTCCATTGAATTTATATCAACGAAAATATATATAAATAGACAATAACTAAAATATTGTCATAAAAAGTGAATATGATGTGCTACAAAAGTTAATGACAGAAACGAATCGCTGCGAAACCGACTCCACGTAGTCTTGGCTGCCCTACGCCTAGAGTGTAATTTAAATCCGCGTAGGCGCGGAGGGGCATGGCGGCCCGCGAGCTGAGGAGCAGGTGGTTTTAACGCCCGCCGCCGCGGCTGAGGCTGGCCGGCAAAGCCGGCCAGCAAGCCGAAGCTGCGGTGGTGAGCGTGAATACCATCTGCGACGATAAGCTCGCGTGGGACCGCCGGAGCCCCGCAACGCCGGAGCCGTGACAGAAATCATGCCTGCTGCATGTGTGCTTGCATGATGCATGCTTGTTTGCACGCTGCATGTTTGCTTGCACGCTGCATGCTTGCTTGCATGCTGCATGCTTGCTTGCATGCTGCATGCTTACTTGCACGCTGCATGCTTGCTTGCTTGCATGCTGCATGGTTGCTTGCGCGCTGCATGCTTGATTGTATGCTGCGTGCTTGCTTGTATGCTGCATGCTTGCTTACCTGCTGCATGCTTGCTTGCACGCACGCGCAGTAGGTTTGAACTTAGCAATAGACACAACTCAGTACGTTATGTAAAGCATACCCCCAAATAATAATCATACCCTCAAATTAAAACTATAAATATCATCTTCTACCCACATAATTTTTTTATTACACTTGGTAAATGTTTCTTTCCGAGTATGAGTGAAAATATTATGGTAATTATGTTTAGGGACAGAAGCGTTATGATAAAAAACAGTAGGAGTTTAAATATATTTACATTAATGATATTATTAATAACAATTTTCGGAAACATGAGTGTTATGAACATCACCGGTAGCACTACAAATAGTATGAATAAAAACTTTAGGATGAAAAATTTTAGGAAGAGTGATCATTCGGATTACAAATCCTTAGGAAGTACAATTTCGGGTAAAGAACTTTTGGTGAGCCAATATGGACCCAATTCAATGACACCTACCTACATTCTAGAACGATGTATTTGTCCATAGAGCAAATAGTTATTGACCTGTATGCTAAAAGCATACAAGCCTCTACTTAAGCTATGCCCCACCCATAAAAGGGACGAGTAGCTTTTATTCATGCATAATAAACACTGCATGCTTATGCTATTTATTAACAAAAATAATTAAGTAAATTCCCTAACTGCTACCTAATCCTAATCAGAGGTCCCTACCCTAAAGAGAGAATAACGTTGGGGACGTCTCTGGAGAGACGGTCATCATTTGAATCTTTCTACAATGTTACTAAAATTTAACAGAATAACATATTTACAATAAAAGCGTTCATGCTTAAACTTGCTTAAAGCATCATGTTTACCTACGCCCCGTTTTTTAAAAACTCTCTTCAAAATGAAAAACGCGTCCCCTTAAACAATTGATTTGGCCAAATCCACATCTTCCATTCTTGGTTCTTGGTGACCTATATTTGTTCCTATACGAAGCTCACAAATAAATTATAAAAACTAAAGTCAAAGCAAACTTTGTTCACCTAATAAAACTATACGTGCCAATTCGACATCCTACACAGAGATAGAGATAGGTGATGTCAGTGAACAATGCCTGTTGGAGTTCTATTCTAGCTACACAAACTTATGTATACTTAGCCTGGCCATAAATACTGTTACAATAAAAAATAAAAAAGATATTACATTTGAATTTGGAATCTGTCATTTTTATAAGATTGTTCATTGAGTTTTCTAATTTTGGCGCCAATACATTGTACAATATTTTGCGATATTAAAATGGAGTGGGGTGAGAATAGAACCGAATCGCTGTGATTGCATTACACAAAGTTTGTATGGACCCAAATGCAATTTTTAAAACTCTCCATACGCTTGGTATTAGTCAAATGTTTGTGTACCGGGCTATTAATAGGTACAATGAGACCTCCTCTGTTTGTGACAGAAAAAGATCTGGCCGTCCACGTAGTGTTCGTATGAAAAAGGTGGTCAAAGCAGTAAAGGAAAGAATTCGAAGAAATCCTGTCCGAAAGCAAAAGATTTTATCTCGGAAGATGAAGATAGCACCCAGAACCATGTCGCGTATTTTAAAATATGACTTAGGACTTGCAGCCTATAAGAGACGCACTGGTCATTTTTTTACTGATAATTTAAAAAAGAATAGGGTAAAATGGTATGGTAAAATCGAAACAACTACTGAAGCGGTACGCAAAGAGAGGTCACAGAAAAATTTTGTTTCCGGATGAGAAAATCTTTACAATTGAGCAACATTTTAACAAACAAAATGACCGTGTTTATGCTCAAAGCTCTAAGGAAGCTTCCCAATTAGTCGACAGAGTTCAACGTGGGCATTATCCGACTTCAGTGATGGTTTGGTGGGGTGTTAGCTATGAAGGAGTGACTGAGCCATATTTTTATTTACCATTCTTGAGAAGGTAATTAAGCTCCTTAACAACACCATGTTCAATAACCAAGTATGGTCCTTCCAACAAGACTCGGCGCCGTGTCATAAAGCTCTATCCACGCAGTCTTGGTTGGAAGTGAACGTTCCTGACTTCATTAGAGCTGAAGACTGGCCGTCGTCTAGTCCCGATCTTAATCCGCTGGATTATAATTTATGATCAGTTTGAGAGAGTACGGCTTGCTCTAAACGCCATGATAATTTGGAGTCCCTAAAACAATCCATACGATTGGCAGTGAAGAATTTTCTCATGGAAAGAGTGCGTGCTTCTATTGATAACTGGCCTCAACGTTCAAAGGACTGTATTGCAGCCAATGGCCACTTCGAATAAGCTTTTCATATTTTAAATTGTTTTATATTTATGTATTAAACTAACACACTGTAAAAGTAATAAATATTAAGTACAATAAAAAAAAAATGTTTTACTTCGTGACAATATTTATGGCAAGACTAGGTGTATATACTAACCAAAAACTAATTAAATATTTGATACATAGCTTTTTAATAAAATTTTGAAATCTAAACCCTCAGAATATAACCTACTTATATTAAATTGAGAGCCAAATACGTAATGCAAAAAATAGAATAATTATGCAACTGAACTTCCAAACTATGTAGGTAGTTGTGACTCATCTCAAATATTTGTGGTTATTCGTATCAGCAATAGGTGGGTAGTACCTAAACTATCAAATATAAGGGTAAATAACTTTTCTGTTTTTGTTGTTCACAGTCCAATATATATTTAAAACTGTTTGCAATCGACATAATGTTGAAATTGATAGTCGCACTAACCTGGGAAGTCCCGGTCACAAAAGAAACAACTGTAGCTGCATTCTGTTATTAACCGCTAATGAATATACTTAGTTTCATTATGCCTATAGAAAGTGGCAATTAAGAACCGTTTGTTAACGATAGCGACTGACCTAGTCAATTAGATAGCGATATTGGTCCCGATGATGCAATACCTACTAGACAATTAGACACATCCTATTGAGAATACGGCATTTTTAGGTATTACCTAGATGAATAGAAGCAGCAATTAAGTACTTTTCTACCTCCGTTCACTGTAAAGGAAATTGAAAAAATATAAAAAGAACAAAAAAAATACTTGGTAGGTACCTATACCTACCAAAACAATATAAAATGCAGAACCATCATCAGATCAGGGTGGGTTGGTCTTGGTACACTTGGTACCTAATTTAATTAATTAGGTACCAACCCACACCCTAAATAAATAAAATAAATAAAAATCGTTTAGGTAAACAATATTAAATAGGTATATAAACGATGAGTGAATAACACAAACAAAACAAAGACCTATCTCAAAACTGGTGAATAAAGGAATGATATTTTCCTGTAGGTACCCTTGTTCAAAGTGCAAGCATTGCTACAATGAACAAAAGTAGATGATGACTAAGTCGTTTTACGTTTATTGCAGGCACTATAAGCCAATTCTGTAACATTTTAATCTGTAGTTAATAATAAAAACTAAACGTCCAAGTCGTTAGAAGCCATTAGCTTCGCTATTGTTTACACCTGCTGGTAATCGATATAAAAATTAATTATTTAGGCACCTTCCTCGGTCTACGACCGCGATATACTTAAACCGTACACGCCCGTGCTAATCAGATTGTCCTAGAATTTCAAAATTAGGTATTCGTTTTGTTTCCTTAATACTTATCGGTAGGTAGTGTCAGAACCAGCAGAAAAAATAAATTGAATGGCCTCAACCAGTTATTCAGGTCGTAAAATTCAATTCATAGGCGTGAAAAACGCAACCCTCCAATGACCTTGCCATTCTTTATTATAAAGAAAGGCAAATGGCATTTTTACCTGAATATTACATAGGTAAGTATATAGGTTGGCCTTTAGTATAGCTCACCTTTTCATATTCGTGGTGTAGTGGATCAATACCACGAAAGCATATACCTACACTGGTGGTGGTATTGTAGTTGTGTGTGGTGGCCCACCGCTCGCGTGCCGCGGCTTGAATCACACTGAAATAAACCTCAGCACAGTAAATATTATTGTAAATTTGTAATCGATGACGTAGAAATCGAACAAAAGAAAATACCTAGAAGTTATTTTGGTCTACTGAGGCTGAGGCTAGTCTATAATCTTTTTTGTTCGTTGTTAACTTTAACAAACAATAAATCTAAATAATAATATTATGTACAATTCCAAGGAAAAGGCAGGGGAGCTCAAAGAGCATCAAAAAAACTCGTCCACATCGCTGTCAACGGGACTCGTGCCCAACAGGCTGGCAGCATTGCCACATTGTATGGTAATGCTGATTCTTTGACCCAAGAATAGACCAGCCGCTTAGCGATGTCACGAAAAACAACATGGGCACTCGGACCCCATGGCCCTAGAGTTTCCACCCCAAACGGCTCAAATATATAGCTTCCAAGCACTGAGTTATTATTACTACATAATATTAGTTCAATGCTTCCAAGAAGGTTATTATATTTGCGCCGTTTGAGGTTTTCGGCACCTGCAGCAGCCGCCCCAGCACAACACGTTGTGCTAGGAAGATAAGATGGCGCACGGGTGTCGACACATGTAGCGTCCCACACCAAAGGCCTACCCAACTTCCAAGGCATTATGGTCATCCCATCTGGTCTCTTCCCATCGTCGCGTGCCAAGCCATTGGGTTCTAAAATAGCAGGCACCCCGGCGGTGGCAAGAGCACCACGGAGGATGTCATTGATGCTGGCGTGCCGTGCCATTCGGCCTGCGCTCCTACTGCAGGATAGGCCATGATGTCCGAGGCAGTCGACAGCTTCATCACACTGACAACGATGTGGAGCCCCGCATGGAGCGCCCAGACGCAGGCATGTAGCGAGTCGGAAGGTATTATCACACAACATAGTACCGATGTTGTGTGCCTGAAGCCAGGACCGACTCCCACTCACCCAAAGCCAGTAGGCGGGCACGCTCAGCCGAATTGGTGGACGTATTAATTAGATTATTCCGTTCCAACCTGCAGAGCGGCTCGTCCCGCTGTCTCTGGGAAGATGGGTTCACGGGCCGATCTGTATCCGGACAAACTACTTTCCAGGCGTTTACCGCATCAGTCAAGCATGGCACTTCAAAGGCAACCAGTGATGGGGATAAATTTTTTTTGGTTACCTAACTTTTCGGTGCAGTGGACGGAGGACAGGAAAACCGGTAAACTCACACTGGATATTTTGCGGACGCCAAGACCACCAAAACGAATGGGTAGTGTGGCTTGTTACTTGTAGCCATGCTCGGTCGTCCAGGGCCACATTCAAAATTGATGTTAAAGTGTTTTTAATAATTTGATCAATTTTGTCCAAGAGGTGTGACTGTTTTGTACAAAGGTAAAGAGCGGAGGTAGTACATACATACAATTTGGGCCAAAACAACAATATCTAATGAGAGTAAAAACCGAATGTAGATTAATTTTGGAAAGTCTATCCGAAATATCGTTAAAATATTTATTTTTTTCTTCAATAATAAATGAAAAACTATCTTCCAAAATAGGAGAACCTAGGAGGTGTTAAAAACTTATGTCTAAATTTTTTATGTCTGGGGCAATACCTAGATGAGTTCTCAACTTACATTTGCACCTACTGGTAATTTTCCAAAACTAAAACCAAGCTCAGATATCTAGCAAGGTCATCTGTTTATTGTTTTTAAGTATGTACATTTAGGGAACTGCTTTTTATGATAAGGCAATGCCTATAAAAGGCGATGCGCGCCCAAGCATCGGTCATTTTGCTCTTTGGAATTCGTACGGAACGGTAGTTGTCGACGCGATTTGTGAGTGGTTACATTTATAACTTTAGTCGGTACATACCTTGTAAAACTCTGTAAGTACTTGTATTAGTGATTGGTGTTTTATTTTGGTGTTAAGATTATGTAAAACTTTAATTTAACGAGGTTTTAGTTCGTATTTTTGGTTTTGTTATTAAATGATTCATAACGTGTAAAATAATTGTTTTTTTTTAATGATTTCTGCTTCTGAATCCTAAATTCAGAAGTGGGATCACTTTTATAAAACACGCCCACGGTTTTATTTTCTTAGTACCTACCCTCTTGATTTGCAGAAAAAAATAAAACACCAATAAACCGTTAATTTTATTTTCTCTGATTGTTATTTGTGTGTGAATATGGCTGATAGACAGCATAACTCTCGCAACAAGTCGCGTCGACATGATAGGGACCGTAGTTATCGGGATAGATCTCGTTCTCGGGACAGAACTCGCTCTAGGAGTCGAACCTATTCTCCGTACGGATCCCGATCACGAAGTAGGTCACGTTCGCGGTCAAACTATTATCCTCGTGATCGAAACGGGGCCATGCAGCAAACATTGCAATCAATTTTGTCTCGTTTAAATACACTAGAAACGGAACGTTCTCCCTTACGTAACGCGACTAATAACCAGCTAGTTCAAAACAATGCGACCGTAAGATCATACACGCCCCCGCTAAGCAAGTCACAGAATGATCAGGCCCTTCAGGCTGCAGCGCCGTTGTCTGAAACACCGCTACCTAGTTCTATCACCACATTAAATATACCCGCGTCTGAGATTACAGCGCCCGAGGGATCGAGTGCTAATGTAAACGGTCACGATGGACAGGTAGTATCGGAATCGGCACGGATATTAGCCGAAGCCATTAGATCCGTAAACTCAGACAAAACGCAAAAGTATTTCGTATCTAACTTTGACCCAACTATTCATGATATAGACGTGTGGTGCGAGGAAGTTGAACGGGCTAAGTCTTCTAATAACTGGGGTGATTCAGAGTGTCTTTCACGTGTATCGATATGTCTCAAAGGCGACGCGCGTTCTTGGCTAAACGAGTGGGTGACTACCGACCGAACATGGAGCAATTTCGTTACGGAATTCAAACCTTTGTGTCCACGAAAGCTCGATTACGCGAATATCCTATATGATGCAATGCAGGTAACCTCTGATAAATACAACACGTACGCCGAATATGCAAGGAGGACATTATTGCGTCTTAAAATAGTTAAGGGACTAAGCGACGAGCTGAGAACCCTTATAGTTATTCGCGGCATTACGGATCCTCAAGTTAGGGCTGCGGCTGCCAACGCTAACTTACAAATTTATGATTTGGTTTCATTTTTATCTATTTATGTGAAACCTACCCGCACTAAACTCGAGAATCGAAATTCTACTTCTAAACCGACGCCTTCTAATCGTTCGTCGAATCTCAGATGTTTTATTTGTCAAAAACATGGACATAAATCTCACTATTGCCCGAAAAAGCCAAAAACCGATCAAACTTCTAACGTTAATCCAACTACTAGCGATGCAAATAGATTAGTCTGTAATTTTTGTAAAAAACCGGGACATAGTGAAGATGTATGTTTTGCTAAGGAAAGGTCAGGTTCTCGTAATAAGAAAAACATTAATTTATGCACACACGTGGCTGGTTCCCCGCAAAATAATGACCTTAAAACGGCAATTATACAGGGCATCCCTGTGGATGTTTTAATTGACAGTGGCGCCTTAAACATCTCATTGGTTTCTTCTGAAGCATTGAAACATTTTACATGCGAACGGAAGCCCAAGCAATGTATTTTGAAGGGAATTAGCGACGCTGCCATTCACGCCGATTCTTTTGTAACCTTAACGATTGAGTTCGATGGTATTTCCATTGAGGCCGACTTTGTAGTGGTACCAGGGTCTTGTATGACTACGCCCGTTATCATAGGAACTGATATCCTAAACCGTGATGGTATCACATACGTGCGGACTAAAGATAGACAGTACCTCACTCGAGCCGTAGGGAAGGAGGTCCATGCGGTATCCGTTAATGAGATCTCACAGATTAATACACCCCTTCAGGGTGCCGAACTTGAACGTCTAACGACCTTAATAAAACAGTTCTCAAGCTATTTCATTTCGGGTACTGCATCGACTACCGTGACCACCGGCAAGATGTCTATCAAAGTAACGGACGATACACCCGTAGCTTACCGACCTTACAAGTTGTCATATTCTGAGAAACTTAAAGTTCGAGAAATCGTGCGCGACCTAAAAGATAAGGGTATCATCCGCGAGTCTAATTCCGAGTATGCAAGCCCTATAATACTGGTAAAGAAAAAGGATGGAAGCGATAGGATGTGTGTCGACTATAGAGCACTCAATAGACTGACTGTTAGGGACCGGTATCCTCTACCGCTCATAGACGATCACATAGATAGGTTGGGTAACTTTAAATACTTCACCAGTCTTGATATGGCCACAGGCTTCCACCAAATTGCTATTGAAGACGGTTCAGTTCATAAGACGGCATTCGTCACACCGGAAGGACATTTTGAGTATCTTCGAATGCCCTATGGTTTGACGAACTCGCCCATAGTTTATCAACGAATTATTAACGAAACCCTTCGCGGTCATATTGAGGCTGGCAATGTCTTAGTCTACGTTGATGACGTCCTGTGTATGAGTAACGATGTAGATGAAGGTGTTTGTTTATTAAAAAGGGTGCTAGAAACGTTAACTGAGTCTGGGTTTTCGATAAACTTACGAAAATGCTCATTTTTATCGATGGAAGTCGAATATTTGGGGCGCGTAGTTAGTCAGAGTCAGGTTAGGCCGAGCCCACATAAAATTCAAGCCCTAGTCAATGCACCGATACCTTGTAATGTTAAGCAAATACGACAATTTCTGGGTTTGGCGGGATATTTTAGGAGATATATTCGAGACTATGCAACCAAGACCGCTTGCATAGCACGATTGATGAAAAAGGACGTGAGTTTTTGTTGGGGCATGGAACAAGAGAAAGCTAGGCAAGAGATAATAAGTTGCTTAACTAGTTCACCTATATTGTCCATTTTCGACCAGTCATTGCCTGTAGAAGTACACACTGACGCTAGCAGCATTGGCTATGGTGCTGTATTGATGCAAAAGAAGGCTGATGGTACGAAGCATGTAGTCGCCTACTTTAGTAAAGCCACACAGAGCGCTGAGAGCAGGTACCACTCTTATGAGCTGGAAACTTTGGCGGTCGTGAGGGCATTGCAGAATTTCCGTCACTATCTAGTTGGGATAAACTTTAAAGTAGTCACCGACTGCAATGCTCTCAAGGCTACTGAAAAGAAGAAAGACCTGCTCCCACGCGTTGCTAGGTGGTGGATCTACTTACAAGACTTTAACTTCACTATTGATTATAGAAAAGGCACCATGATGGCACATGCAGACTACCTAAGTCGAAACCCAGTCACTGCTAAAGTACATCAGATAACTAGGCCACGCAACTGGGCACAAATTGCTCAGTCAGCAGACGATGAAACCCAAGGCATTTTACAGAAATTACAGGACGGAGAATTAGATTCTCAGCGATATGTCCGTCGGAATGAGCTTCTTTATTATCGGTATACACCAGCAGGTGAGGAAGCTAGATTACTTTGCTTTATCCCTAAGGGACACCGGTTAAGTTTATTGAGAATCTTTCACGACGAACACGAACATATTTGTACAGAGAAAACCATAGACTTAATCCTTAAATATTTTTGGTTCCCTGGACTTCGCCAATTTGTAGCAAAGTACATAAAACACTGCCTTGTATGTGTATCCAATAAACGTGTACCTAGAGCCCCTCATCAACTAATTACATCTTGGGAAAAACCCAGTCTCCCCTTTCAAACGTTACATATAGATGCACTTGGTCCTCTACCCGAATCTAACGGTTACAAATTTGTGTTGTTAATAGTAGACGCGTTTACAAAGTTCTGTTTGCTATATCCGATTTGTAAGCAGGATGTTAGTGAGCTTAAACGTACTTTTACCAATGCAATTTCACTATTTGGCGTTCCTAAGCTTTTAGTAGCTGACCGCGGACGAATGTTCGAATCCTCGGAATTTTCTACTCTTTTAACTGAGTTCGGTTGTGAAATCCATTTTATAACACCCGAAATGCACAATGCTAACGGACAAGTAGAAAGATACGTCAGAACCGTTCTGAACATGATTCGTATTGAAACAAATCATAAACATGCGGAATGGTCAGCAAAACTATGGAGACTTCAACTCACCCTTAATATTACCAAGCAAAAGACAACACAAGTCTCACCATTGAAGCTCCTAGTGGGTACTGACGCCACGACACCTATTGTTCGAACACTAATTCGTGACGTCGCCATCGAGATGTCCGAAAACCGTGAAGGCTGGCGAGAGTTGTGCAGAACCAGGGCTCATCAACTGTTGACACAAAATCAAGCCAAACAAGATTCTCGTGTCAACCAGCAGCGACGAACACCACGGGCATATAACATTAACGATCTGGTTTTTGTAATTAAATATTCCCAGTCTACAGGAAAACTAGACCCTGGCATGCGCGGACCGTATCGGGTGATTAAAGTGTTACCCAGTGGTCGCTACCAGTTGAAACTCATCAGTGGTTCATATGGTAAAACCACACAAGCAGCTGCTGAGTACATGGTACCCTGGAACGGAGAGTGGTGTCCAGAATCATGTGCAGCCTTTTTCGAGGGTGAGTATTGAATTGGTTTTATGCGGAGAATTGACGGGTTGCTTTGCCATAAACTTTTTACCTGCACATTGCTTTCTTTTCCTTACTGTTTCTTTACATAGAACGGCTATAAAGATTTAAAACAAATTAACTCTCTTAAGCATAACTGTTATATAAATAAATAAGTTGTGGCGGATCAACTCGCTGATGGATCAATGCATTCAACTAAATGATGAACTTATGTGTCGGACGTGCGATTCAGAGATGCCTCCGTCCACACTAAGTAGGTATATGAACCTGTTTATGTGTATGACAAATATGTGATTATTTTGTGGTGTTGTATACTGGACGTGCGATTCAGAGATGCCTCCGTCCATACTTGGTATATGAGCCTAGTTATGTGTTTAACACATATGTTATTATTCGTGATGTGGTCCGGACCGGACGTGCGATTCAGAGATGCCTCCGTCCAAATAGACATACCTATACTGAGAGGTATTGTTCTATGAACTAACTGAAGTCTTGACGTGCGATTCAGAGATGCCTCCGTCAACCTCAGGCAGAGGGGACGCCTTCTGTCTGATTTGTTCACAGGTACAGCTTCGGATCGATGGAAGCCTGGTTGTGAAGACTGGAACATTATCATGAGAGCTCTCACGAATCTTTGTTTTCATTACATGTTGCGTGTGATTAAAACTGTTATGTGAAATTCTAAGATGTGTGCATATTTCAGATGACGAAGTATGTGACCCCAACACAGGGTCATCATCAAGATTCCTTCAACCCGGTACTGAGATGGCTGAGCTGAGTGGCGACTCTTCAGCTGCCGAGTTCGCTCCAGTACCAGCCGAGGACCATGAAGACCGCGACGAGGACGACGCTTCTTCAGGATAGGCCGATTTAGGGAACTGCTTTTTATGATAAGGCAATGCCTATAAAAGGCGATGCGCGCCCAAGCATCGGTCATTTTGCTCTTTGGAATTCGTACGGAACGGTAGTTGTCGACGCGATTTGTGAGTGGTTACATTTATAACTTTAGTCGGTACATACCTTGTAAAACTCTGTAAGTACTTGTATTAGTGATTGGTGTTTTATTTTGGTGTTAAGATTATGTAAAACTTTAATTTAACGAGGTTTTAGTTCGTATTTTTGGTTTTGTTATTAAATGATTCATAACGTGTAAAATAATTGTTTTTTTTTAATGATTTCTGCTTCTGAATCCTAAATGTACAATATTTACAAGAATAATAAAAAAGAAAACCTAAAATATTAAACTAAAAAATCGAACACAATAAGGCATCATAAAATTCGTCCTCATCGCCGTCATCTGAAAATGTACCCAAGAGACTGGCGGCATTGCCACGTTGGATGGCAATGCTTAATCTCTGACCAAGGTAAAAACCAGCTCTTGGATCACGGGAAGTGTCAACCAACCTTTTGGACATTTCCTTAAAAAGAAGATGAGCACTCGGACCCCACGACCCGAGGGTTTCAACCCCAAACGGTTCGAAAATAACGTTCACACCAAGGTTGCTATACTTTCGCCGTTTGAGGTCTTCTGCAGCCGCTGCCGCAGCACCAGCACAGCACGCTGGACTAGGAAGATGGGATGGCGCAAGAGTATCGACGCACGTAGCTCCCACACTAAAAGCCTACCCAACTTCCAGGCAAATAGAGACATGCCGTCCGGTCTCTTGCCATCGTCGCGTGCCAAGCCGTTAGGTTCTAAGACAGCCGGAACGCCGACGGCGACGAGAGCACGATGAATAATGTCATTAATATTCGCGTGCCGCGCTATGCGACCCGCACTCCGGCTGCACGACAGGCCGTGGGGTCCGAGGCTGTTGACAGCTTCCCCACAGCGAAAGCGATGAGGAGAACAGCACGAAGCTCCTAAGCGTAGGGAAGCAGCGAGGCGAAAAAAAGTGTCGTCAAACATAGTACCTACGTTCGACGACGGAAGTGCCAGAAGCCAAAGACCCGACTCCCATTTACCCACAGTCAGTAGACGCGCTCGCTCAGCAGTAGTAACAGCAGTGGTAAGTAAATTATTCTGTACTAACCTGCAGAGCGGCTCATCCCACCGTCTCTGAGCACACGGGTTGTCGGGTGAATCAGTATTCGGGCAAGCAAGTTTCCAGGCGTCTATGGCCTCGGCGAAGCACGGCACATCAAAATCAACCAGTGTAGGAGCTAGATACTTGAAATTTTGCGAACGCCGAGGCCCCCCATTCGAACAGGTAGAGTAGCTTGGGCCCAAACACGGTCGTCCATTGCTAAATCTAAAATGGAGGTTAAAGTATGACGGATAATTTGGTCCATTTTGTCTAAAAGGTGAATGTGTTTCCACAAATGGGTAGCACGAAGGAAGTAATTTAATTTAGGGCCAAAACAACAGTAACGAATTATGGTGATGGCCGAATGCATGTTAATTTCTAGCAGTCTTTCCGAAATGTCATTGAAATTTTGTATTTTTTCCTCAATGAAGATAGGAAAGGAATTCTCAAAGATTGGAGACCCAAGGAGACGAAGAGTGCTTTTTTCTATAATTTTGATATTGGGGGCTATTGCGTTAAATTTTGAAAGTGTCGATTGTCTGTCAGTATTGTCCGATATATATAATTCAGATTTCGAAAGATTGAGTTCTAAGCCAATTAAACGCAGTTCATTTTTTAAGAAAACCAAATCTTTTTAAACATTATCTACATCAAGTTAATATATGGTGGATAGAAAAAGTATGAATTTTAAATACAGTCAAAGGCACATGAAGCTTTTGGAATCTCTAGGGGGAGGCAACTGCCCCTACCGACCCCCCCTTGACGACGGCCTTGTCTAGAAGATTGAACTGAAAACTTGAGTACTTACCTACTTATCAAGGTAATGGATTACCAAAATATATCAAATAAAGTACTTTTACTTACTGTTACGTTCACAGATATCAGAAATGGTTACGTTACTGTAGGTAAGTAGCGGATTCGTGGTACCATTTCTGATGATATTATACACGGTTTATATACTACTTAGTAGCTCGTTTTCTTTCATGCGTAGGTAATGAACTAATGATGCTACGTGCTACAAGTTGTTAAATTGTACATCCTATAATATTATGGTATCGGCCTAGTATGAGTAAAGCAGCTCAACCAATACGGCAATAAATAGGTACCATTCATATTTTAAGACGCTATTAAATTTTCCGACTAGTTGACGCGACCTCGAGTTCTGCGGGTGACGCTGACGCGGTTCTGGCATGGCGTCATCTTAGGCAAATACACGCCACTGTTTACGATAACCACCTCTATGACAAGTGTTTTCACTATTGTGTTGTAAAAATATTATCACTAAACAAAATGTCCTTTATGAAAATGGAACCCGGATGCTACAAGACAATAGCCAGCGGCTCCTTAGGGAAATGCTTAAGCTACTGATGATAGATGACAAATATTTTTCATTATGTTGCTATATTTTTTAATAGCAGAAATTTTAGTAGCGTTAAATATTGATTGCTTTAGAAGCAACTTTCTTTTTCGCTGATGTTCAGTTAACGGGTGTGCAGTGAAGCACTGAACAGTGTAGTTGCTGGTGCATCGCGCGATGGCCGGTGACTCGGTGCGGCGTGTTATCGTCGTCTGCTAGCGGCTGACGACACGCGGCGGCCGCCTCGTGTGCCGCAGTGACTTGGCTAGTGTGCCTCAGCCCGCGACGCCGAACGCCGCGACGCCCGATCTCTCGCTATACAACGCCGCGAAAACAAACACCGTAATTATCTCCCCGCGATAAAACCATACAACGCGCTATCAGTCCTTGATAACTCACCAGTGTGATAACTGATAAAATAAGTGGTTGACGCCTAACATACTGTGTATTATGTAAAACCCATAAAAGTGAATTTCCTGGAGACGCAATTATGGCTGCGGCAACTGCTCCTCGTAAGACAGTCTCCATTTACGACTACCCGGAACATTTGAACCCTTTCCATGAGGAGGACAATCACAACAAGATCCGGTTCTGGACCCTCGGTAGGCGACTCAATCGTTCAAACAGCATCAGTTTCTCCGGACTAAAGGACCTTAAGAATTCATGGTGAGTTCAAAACAAGTTAAGTAGATAGGTACTTACCTATAGGCATTATTATCTTTGTTTTATAAACTTGCTCAGTCCTACGAAAAATACTTAGGTACTGTGACAACCTTGAGAGAGAATTGGTTTCAGACGGAATTATTTTCACTTGGAAATTGTAATTAGCTAGGTTAGGTGTTTTTCTAACGGTGTGATCTAAATAATGTAATTGTTTCTACTAGCTAGCTAGAAACTAGTCAAGTATTGATAACTTGTAAATAATGTGAGACTGAGCTAATATAACTACGGTCAACATGTTAATACCTACATTTTTCAAATAAAGGAGCATCCTAAAATCATGAAAACCAGCTACTTCACTCTACCAATGATAATATAGACTGTAAGTTAGTTTTTTGTCATACCTACCTAATTACCTAACAGATCCCACGATGATTCATGAATACAAACCAAACATGATAATGTCAGTGCGCTGTGCTATCTTGAAGATTAATATGCCTACGGCAATAAGTCCGCCTCTGTACATTAATTTGTGCAGTGTAAATAAATAATTAATATATTATTCTATTCGTGCTTCTGTCTGTGCATTCTAAATTTTGAATTATATATTAGGTAATGACCAGCATAATTTCGCAGATCAAATTATTATATTTCCATCTTTCATATTTTGTACTTAGGTTTGTGAAACTTATCGAATAAGTAAAATAAATGGTTTGACAGCATGTGTATTTTCCCAAAGTAAAGGCTAACCGGCGTACCATAGATAAAAAGGTAAAGGAAATCATGCAAAAAAAAACGTGTTTACTGTTGGTAGAAAAATGCCTGTACTTGAATCAGATTATCCATGACCTTACCAGTCCCAAAATTGGATGTCATCATTGTTACCTATGCTGATGATATGGTGTTGCTGCTGAGCCCATCGATCGGTGCTCTTAGGCGGCTGATGGCTGAATCCTATGCAATGATTCATGGGCTAACTTCAATAAGAGTGAAGTAATGGTGTGACATAGTTATCCAAGTATTCCAAATGTCGCTCGTGGTGGAGAATCCTTGCAAAGAGTGGACAAGTTCAAATATTTGGGCCACTGAATCACTGCAGATCTTAAGGGTATTTGTGACATAGAGAGGGAACGTATAGGTAGGATAGGATTAATTAATTGCTTAATTAGTTTTCTAATTTATAATAACTGATAATATATGTAGATCAATTGACGTATTTGGTTGTCTTTTATTGTATTCAAATCATAGAAGGAGTTTACAAAATGATTAACCGAATAAAACACTGTAACTCACACATAACCATAACGCGTGGTATGCAGTTTCAGGTTATTTATATCTTTCGCTTAAAAATGCCATTGGTGCTAGGAATTTAGAAGATTTCATTGGTTGTGTTCTATGAAAATAATAACATAATCTAATATATAAAAATCTTATGTCACGGTGTTTGTTATCGAACTCCTCCAAATTATGAAATTTTTGAGTATATTACATTTGTTGGTAGGTCTGAGAATAGGTCGTTTTTTTATATAGCAGGCAATACAACGTTCTCCGGGTTAGCTTGTATTATATAAATTTCTTGCTGGTTTACGTAAAATTTAGTATTTGTATTTATTTATTTATTTATTTACACTTCATGCACAAAGGTACAAAGGCGGGCTTAATGCCTTAGGCATTCTCTACCAGTCAACCCAGGGTGGTGAAGAGATAACACGGCAGGTGCATATAAAAAAATAACAAAATAGGTAAAGTACATAAACAAAACTATATAACTAATAAAATATATATCTATATAAATATATTTATGTATATATATGTATATAATTATATCATAAGAAAAGTAAAGACGTTTATGAGATGACTCTGCTTACTTGTGACGAAAATTATGTCCGCAATTTCCGTTTAAATTCGTTAATTCGTTTTTTATTCGTTTGTATTGGTGTCCCTTTGTTTCGCAGACCGAACTTTCATAAAATTTCGTTTCCCAGAAAATGTTTCATATAATATTTGGTTCTTGTATTTTTATTTCGACTATTATTGTTTCAAAGACTATAATTTACTTGAATGAAACATATTTCACAGAAACACAATTCCATGAATTTTTAATCACATTTTTTTGTTTAACAAATTTATCAAACAGTAGATTTTTTTTTAACGGAGATTGTGTGTTCGGTGCATTTTTCCATGAAATTTATTTCAACGAAAATGTACCTTATAAATAGACAATAACAAAAATATTGTCTTAAAAAGTCAATATGTTGTGCTACAAAAGTTAATGACAGAAACGAATCGCTGCGAAACCGACTCCACGTAGTCTTGTCTGCCCTACGCCTAGAGTGTTATTTAAATCCGCGTAGGCGTGAAGGGGCGAGGCGGCCCGCGAGCTGAGGAGCAGGTGGTTTTAACTCTCGCCGCCGTGGCTGAGGCTGGCCGGCTTTGCCGGCCAGTAAGCCGACCCTGCGGTGGTGAGCGTGAATACCATATGCAACGATAAGCTCGCGTGGGACCGCCGGAGCCCCGCAACGCAGGACCCGTGACAGAAACCACGCCTGCTGCATGTTGCATGCTCGCTTGCATGATGCATGCTTGCTTGTATGCTGCAGACTTGCTTGCATGCTTGCTGGCATGCTGCATGCTTGCTTGCACGCACGCGCAGTAGGTTTGGTTAGATCAGAGACCCCTATTCTTGGTAATATGTTTTATATTAAAAAAACATTATATGGATAAAGAATATTTGATTTGTTATTCTATGATGTGATTACTCTAACATTAAACTTTATGTGTAACAAAAATCAATGATTTAAAAATCTTCACAGTATTGATTATTTTATAAACCGAAATTATGAAAAAAAAATATGTGAACCGAAATTCTATAAAACTATTAGCTATAAAACATCGTACCTACAACTATTTTTATTCTATGCATGCTTATACAATAAGTAGGTAAGTATATAAGTAATAATAATCAGGTAGGTAGGTAGTAGGATAGTGGAAAAAGCGTGACTGGTCATACAAACTCCCTAATTTGCTGACGTAAGATGTACCTACGTCAACAATCATTCAATATGTCATTGTGTAATTATTATGTTTTCCTCGCTTATGTCTAAGGGATCAAGGACAAACTGAATTATGTAAAAACATTGTAACTACTAGGTATTATAACATAAGCTTACTGACATAAGTTACATTACATTAGGTACACGCGAACGGTTGTTTTATTTCTTTTATTTTTAATAAAATGGACCAGAAAACATATTTTATTTATGTTTTGTTTTAATTTTGGATTAACTATTGTTTTGTTGGTGATTTATAGACAATCATTTTATACTTGACCAGAAAACCCCGCGTTCCTACCGTTTCTTTTTGTGGAAAATGAAAAATTCCACAGGGCGAGTGGCGAGGGAAGCAATCATTAACTCTTAGCGTGTTCAAGTAAGGTGGGGATGACGATACGACAAAAAATAAAATACTGGTAATACTACTTAGTTCATAAGACTATATTGAAACTATAAAATAAATCCTATCGCCGAAATTAAAAAAAAAAAAAACAACCAAAATATAACCAAAATAGAACACCATTTGAAATATTGGTTTACTAACTTGTGAGAAGAGCGGCAACTTGTGGCGCAATTACACAAAATTACCAAATCCTGCCATGCTCCTTTTTTGTGCTATTGTCATCGCCATCCTGTATAGTCGTTGAGGCATATAACATAATATATGAAGGCTAAATCTTTGCCAACTTTCATACTGTCTTCTAAACGGTATCGTACTTCGACCCAAGAAGCCGTTTTCTGAAGAAATGTGTTAGGTACTTGCTTAGTGATGTAGACGCGGTGGTCTGTAACTCAAGAAATAATGCTTAGTCTACCGCTTCTACCATTATGAATCATTTTTTTTGTTCGTTACTTTCCTTTTGTACAAATAGACGTAGTAACGAAAAGGCCAAGGCTACATAATTATTTTGACTAAGGTGTAGAGTTTGTGAAGTTAGGGCTTGTAGAGTTAGAAGCCTGGGTGTACATGAGACCTGGGGGCCAAGTCTGCTGATTTTATAATTTCGACATTCCAACACGATCCCATTGTGATTTTGCTAGATAACTTTTTGACAGTGCAAACCATATGGTCTCGTCTTGGTAACAGTGTACATGAAAATGTTTTTAGTGGGATAGTTATTTTATGCCAAGTTTTATCCGTTTTTTCGGTACCCGTACCACGAAGTAAGTCTACATGATATATCTACCCACTTCTCTTACTTATTAGGTACTGTACATTTAAGATTTCGTCCGTAGATGTGTAAAAAGGAATAATACTTATAGGAAATTTTAAACCATGATTACGTGAGATTGATGAGTTTGCATTTAGATAAAATAATTACGTGCACTGCGGCACAGTAAGGCTAAGAACTCACGATGCGGTTTTCGCCCGCGCCCGCGGCGCAGTTGGAGCCGCAAACAACAGCGCACTCGTGAAATGTGCTTTGATTTTTTACATTCTACAGAAGCTGCGGGCGCAACCGCAGGCGGTCGCGGGTGAAAACCGCATCGTGAGTTCTTAGCCTAAAGATATCTTTACTGTGACTGCGGTCAGGCGCGCAGTTTCTGTTTCGTGATTAGTTAGTACACACGGCTACACATCAAGCTATACATTTCCAGTATAAGCTGGTCGCGCCTTGTATAGAATTTCTTTACAATGAGAAGTCAGCTTAAACTGGAAATGTATAGCTTGATGTGTAGCCGTGCGTACCATCGATTTTTTTATTTCTATGCCAAGCATGTAATACCATCGGATATTATGTGTAATACCTATAAGTTAGTAGGAGGACCAAATTATACAGGCTGTTCTGTATAAGGCCCGACACATGCCTTGAGCAACTGTGGAGGTTATTTGCTTAGGTACCTACCCAAATTTGTCTTTTTATATTGTTAGTAATAAAGTTCACGTTTTCTATACTTATATCTTACTAAATACTTACGATAATTTTAAAACAAGAAGTACATTCGTTGCTATTTTTAAATCAATTGCTATAATTTTTCATTGCAGGTTACACCAAAAATTATTAGGTAGGTAAGTACTTACGTTATGTCGACTTGATAGCAGCTATACACGATCCAGTTTACCGACAAATGCAGAGCGCTTGAAGTGGCGTCCGGCCGGTAAACTTGATAGTGTGTAGCTATCAGTGTGCATGAACTTGAACGTGAATGGTATAAATGGATGCACCGCAAACTGGACGCCACTTCAAGCACGCTGTAAACTTGACGGTAAACTGTATCGTGTATGGCTGCCCTTAGGGTGAGATTTCGGGGATTTATAAAAACGTTTTTATTACAAAAAGCAAACAAAGCCTTCAATTACATTTTTTGTCAACCATAGAGGTGTAGGTAATAATAGGAAATTTCACTCTCTCGCATCGAATAGCTCGTGTGTCTTATAATCTAGGACAACGTATTAAACTGTAAAACGTTCCCAGAAAAAACATGCACTCGAATATCGAAAACCCTATCTCAATCAATAAGTGTTTTTTTGAGAAAAGCACTATAACTTACATTTATAACATACCTACCTATATATCGGTTCTAACAGAGAATCTCAAAAGGAAAAAAACGGAACCCTTATAGGATCACTTTGTTGTCTGTCTGTCAAGACCCTTTATCTCGGGAAAGCGTGGAGGTATTGAGTCATATGAAATGAATACGAGTCATGAATTGTGTGTGTGTGTGTGTGTGTGTGTGTGTGTATATATTGTACACTTAGTTCGCAATAAACGCTTTGACTTTGACTTTGTACTGAAATTAAAACCGTATACTCAAATATACAGTCCCTTGAAGCTGTGAAAAAATTAAACTTCTAAGTTAACGTGAAAAAAAAGATACGGCGTTTATGCCGCTAAAAACGTATATTTGTACACTCTCAACGGAAATAGGGTAATTCCCGTTGTCCTAGAACTATGAAATTTTGCAAGTAATATCGTCTTATACTACAAGTACAGGGAAAGTCTGAAAACTATACCTTTGTAATGAAATCATAAAAAATTTAGCCTTATTTTAAAGTACACACGGCTACACATCAAGCTATACATTTCCAGTATAAGTTGACCTCGCATTGTACGGAAATCCTATACAATGCGAGATCAGCATTAACTGGAAATGTATAGCTTGATGTGTAGCCGTGTGTACGTAATCTATAATCGATATATACGCGCGCCAGCGCGGTCATAATAATTGTATGGGTGACCAAATCACGGAATTTAAACGGTGGGCGAGTCCAACTCGCACTTGTCCGGTTTTTTTAAGTTAACATTTCTTAATTACCGTGACACTTAAAACATGGGCTCCTGTGTGAACACTGAACACTAACAAACGAATCCCCAATCCCTGAAAAAAAAATGTGTTGGTCTTTCTACCAAACATTCTGAAAAGTGAATATGAGTACCACAATGAAGTATTCGCAAAACTATAATATCAACTTGAAAGCATCATTGGGTACCTATTACCTACTTGTTTGTTTAACTATAATTATCAACTGTACCTATGTGTGAATAATGCAATTGTCGTCAGATGTTTATTTATAGGATTGAAGTCACTCTATCGTTCATGGATATTGAGTAATACGTGATTGACATCTAATTTACCAGTTTACAAACGCGTGTGGCGAAACAATCATAATGCAGAGTTACTTATGTATGTACTGTACAAACTCGGAAGATTGACCATTTTTTACAGTGATCAGTCTGTAAGTACCATATTTATGTTTATAAAATTCGGGAAATGGGTAGTAAATATGTATAAAGAATGTAGATACGTACTTACGTAGTTTTATTATCCATAACTATCTAGATCTAATAATATTAAGTAGGTACAATTCCAAGAAAAAGACAGGGGAGCTCAAAGATCTAAAGAATGAAATAACTATCAACAAATGACGCTGTGCACAGATATGTAGATATTATAAGTGCACTATCGCTTCTTTCATACTAGAGTACCTATATGAATTATTTCATTTTAATCTAAAAATACTATGTATGGGACAAAATGTCATTGTTTTACGATATTTATCAATCACGCTGCGCTGTCATCAGATGTTAATAAGGCTTATATAAATACTTACGCAGGTATTTCATTGAAAATATGAAACGTCTACTTACTTACCTGAAAAATTCCACACGGTAAAAAAAACGTCCTTAGTCAAGAGCTATACAAATATTGGAAGAATATCGACATAAGTGTGAATACTGATTACAAAATGTCAAGATGTTCTAGGTCATATGTATAGCTGTGCAGTCTTGAGATTGTAACACAAAAACGCAGGACGTGAACTCTTAAATCCGGACAATTTACTAATCATGTGGGTGATTCCTCTGAGTTGGTAATGCTGCGACAAAATTTATTGAGGTCAAAGTAATAGCGTTAAAAATAAACTTAGGTAATATTATGTTTTGCACATAATACATAATAAGGGGGAACACCCAAATATTCCGAAATATTTTATTCCGAATTTTTCAAAAGTCCGAATTTCATAATACCTAAAAATTATAATCTCTATTATTTAAAATCACGAAAGTTATTTTACCGAATGTCGTAAATCCGATTTGTTTGTTTTCCGATTTTCATATGTTCGAAGAATCAAATGCTCGATGAGTTCTCGGTCCGAAAAACGAAATTCCGAATTTCAATATTCCGAATAAACTGTTAAAATTAGGATTCTGATTAAATTCAGCTACGCATATATATTCAAAATGGTGTCCCCTTGTTTCGCAGACAGAAATTTCATAGAATTTCGTTTCCCAGAAAATGTTTCATATAATATTTGGTTCTTGTATTTTTATTTCGACTATTATTGTTTCAAAGACTATTTACTTGAATGAAACATATTTCACAGAAACACAATTCAAAGAATTTTTAATCAAATTTTTTTGTTTAACAAACTTATCAAACAGTAGAATTACTTTTTTAACAAATATTGTTTATTCGGTGTATTTTTCTATGGAATTTATTTCAACAAAAATATATAGGTATAAAAAGAAAGACAATAACAAAAATAACCTTAAAAAGTCAATATGTTGTGCTACAAAAGTTAATGACAGAAATGAATTGCTGTGAAACCGACTCCACGTAGTCTTGTCTGCCCTACCCCTAGAGTGTAATTTAAATTCGCGTAGGCGCGGAGGGGCGAGGCGGCCAGCGAGCTGAGGAGCAGGTGGTTTTAACGCCCGCCGCGGTGCGGTGCGGTGGTGAGCGTGAATACCATCTGCGACGATAAGCTCGCGTGGTACCGCCGGAGCCCCGCAACGCCGTAGCCGTGACAGAAACCATGCCTGCTGCATGTTGCATGTTTGCTTGCATGCTCGCTTGCATGATGCATGCTTGCTTGCTTGCATGCTGCATGCTTGCTTGCACGCTGCATGCTTACTTGCATGCTGCATGCTTGCTTGCACGATAAACGATTGCACGATATCGATAAAGATAATCGGAATTTTAATAATCGGAATTTTAATAATCGGAATTTTAATAATCGGAATTCGTATTTTTGATGTTCGGAATTTTCATTATGTCGGACTTTTTGTTATTCGATCTTTTGAAACTCGGTATTTTGAGAATAGTAATTATAAACGTTCGGAATTTTGAAATTTTAGTATTATAAAAATAGGAGGAATGATAAATCGGAGTTGCCATATTAGGAATTTTGAACTATTCGGAATTATGAAAATCGGTATTTTGAAATTCGTATTTCTGACTTTCGGAATAAAGTTTTTCGTATTTATGTAGTGTACCCATAATAAGGACGTAAGTTTATTTTTAAACTAAAAGAATCTTTAGAAAAATATTAGCTACCCCGACAAGTGTTTATTTAGGTAGGTAAGTACTTACTGGCTTGACGAAGCGCAGCACAGTGCAGTTTTCACTTGATTAATTATCTCTGAATTTCGAATTCTGAAAACAGTACAATTTATTAGAGTAGTTATGCAATTTATAGTAAACAACAGTACGGTGATTAAACGTTTTCTGTACCTCTACCATGAGTTGTCATCGAAAACTTACTCGCTAGCGTTGAACTCGCTAGCGTGCTAACGCGGATTGAATAGATTTCGATAATGCTTGCACCATGAGATTTACGGAGTCTTACGCAGGCGCTAAGGTAGGCTCGATAGATCGTGTCGTCTAGCTAACTTCACTCTACTCATTAGAATACTTTCGTCTATGCTTCACTACTTATGTTTTGTTTCTTTCTTTCCCACTAATAAGAAGAGAGAACGGCTCTTAAGCTTAAAATGTACTGTTATCCCTATGCTAAATATGTTAAGACAGTAAATATCACAAATAAACCGACTAAATAGAAAAGTTGACGGTTAGTGGACTACTTAAGGTATTTAGTGATTTTTGAATTTTTATTCCTTATAATATGTCGGTGTCGTCGTCTCGTCTTTCAATTTGTAATTTAGTTTGTTGACGTTGTGTGACAGAGCTGCGTTGTATGTTTTAAAAGTTTACAATTAGATTAAAACAGATTATTTAATACAATGAGGACCAGTGTCTCACAGTTTCAACTGTTGGTGGAGTTCATGGAAAGGTGTGTTTCAACTTTCTATTCAATATAGGTATTGCATGGATTGTTTTATTTATAAAATAAATAAATCAATAATTTACGTTTCTAATATTACTTACTAGGTATTATAAATTAATGTGAAAGTTTGTGTGTGAGGATGGATTTTTGTTATTCTTTGACGCAAAAATAGATGACTTACTTACTATACTTTACTTTCTGTTTTATTATATTATTTAAAACGTAAAGTTACAAAATTCCTCAAAGCAGGTAGATAAACCAAGCCACTTGAAACTTTAAAAGTGTATTAAGTCAGCTTATTAGCTAAGTTCAAGTGTCTAATATAAAGATGTGAGGAATGCAACCAATGAACAAAAAAATATGGCTCTGAATATGATATGACCAAATTTAATTTGAAGGCACAGCTTGCTACTATTTAAAATAGAAATATATTGTTTAATAAACTTTTTTTCACTTATATTTTTTAATTGGTATCCAAAATGAATTCTCATTTTGGGTTGAAATTTACTTTGGTCCACGTCGTTGATCTTCAAATTCAGCGGCCACTAACATAAATAATAGAAGCGTTTTACCTAAAATAAAACGCATATTAAATTACTTACCTAAATTCGAAGCTTAATTTATTGAGATGGCAACACCGTGTTCCCGCTGATTTCCCTACTCTTTCTATCATATACACCTCTCTCTTTCGCACAACCTCCCCCCTTCACCTCTCCTTCACCACCTGGCAGGCTCGTCGCTAGCAGCGTTCGAGTCTCTTGCTCATTGTGTTGAAAATCAACAGGCAGAACCTTAACTTAAGCTTCGAATTTAGGTAAGTAATTTAATATGCGTTTTATTTTAGGTAAAACGCTTCTATTAAATAACTTGACCGTAAATTCGAAGCTTAATTTATTGAGACGTGTTTGTTGTCGCCTGGTGGTGAAGAACGCCAATGTGAACGTTATTGTTCATTCATCAGTCTGTACCATGAAGATGTAGGTAAACTTCATGGTCCATGTAGATAACTCATGGTATACCTAGTGTATGTATACGAATATTTAAGTTCAGGTAGGTTGAAGGGAGAACCAGTACCAATATGTAAATTAAAAATAATGATTCATATGCCCAAATAAATATTTATTTTTAACTACAAAAGAATCATATTATTATCATAACCAGAAAATAGGTAATTTTCAGACTACTTATATCATTTAAGATATGATACAATTTATCTATAAATTACTCCTTAGTGCCAATACATTGAGTCACAATACTCATACACAATAAGTAAATCAGTTTACAGTATCGAACAAATTAACAATAGTACCTACTTAACACTTTCACTGTCTAATTATCAGACACAATAGTTAAACCTGAACCGTATGTGGTTCATGGGACTGGGAAAGGGTTAAATGAATTAGAGACAAGAAGCTTATAGGTAAACAGACAGCAGGCATAACCTGGCGTTTGTAAACAATTGTAAAGTATTTTCAGCTATCCAGTTACCTCTAGCTAAAATGTTGTCAATTGGAAGATTGTCGGACCAGTTTTTAGAAGCAACTACAGACCGAAAGCTATCAGGTCGGGTCGCTATTATATTAGCTTCTAATAAAAGAGATTTAATCCAACCTGCTATTACTGCTCGCGAGGCAGGTCTTGCTTGGCCCCTAATATTTATAAATAGATTACTGGATGATGCCATATTATTTCGTTTATCTTTGACGATATTAATAGTTTGTTGTATCCAGTATACAGGGTCAAGATTTCTGTTACTCGATATTTTTATTAATTTCCAGCCTGATTGCCTATAAGTTGCAGAATCAGTTTTGGATCGAAAAACCGGCCAGAAAATGATATTATCTTTAGACATAATCAAATGTTCTGAATCAACACAAAGCAGAGTCAAGTCGTGTAGATATTCGCCTGCCCGAACAAAGTAATAATAATGCGGCGGTATGTCTGGATGTAGCAAAAATATTATTTGAACCGATGGAACTATTTTCTAAATAAGAAACCAGATCGTCCATGTTCCAGATCATGGTTCTGCTTGCTACCGATTGTTTGAGAGCAATCAACTTGAGAACATGCTTAACTAAAGTATGAGAACTTAAAAGGCCAGCGGAGTCCGCATTACGTAGTGTAGAAATTACAGATTTATGTAGAAGAATAGAATTGTAAGAAAGTTTAATCGATTAAAAATAAATCTGCCAAGAACCGTACCACCACTGAACCTCCTGAAGGAATAGGGTCAAGTTTAAGTTCCTTTGCCCATTTAATCCACCGTAACCAATCTAGGTACTCTGTAGGTCTTACGAGTTGAGTTCCGCCATGATGATTGTAATAAGTAAATCAATTTGATCAAAATTCCAGTCTAAAAGATTTTGATCCCACCAACACATTTTCATACTTCTAGAGTTATATCCTAGACTTTTGGAGGTGGAAGGTCAGTTGATGTGTCTACTAGGCTTTCCGTATGGTGAACGGACTGTGACTTGCTTTCAGGTCCAGAAAACTCGATCCCACCGAGGAACAACTAGGAGGTAAGTTCCGGAGGCTTGATTGAGTTGCATTAGAACTCTTGGTACAATACAAGGTGGTGGGAATATCCAGGCAAATTGAAAGTCCCAATTCATCGAAAATGCATCGTGATGAATTGCCTGTTTGTCGTTCAAATCTAATGACACATAGTTGGCAACGACATGAGCTGTTTTTGATGCAAATAGGTCTATAACGGGGATCCCAAATTTTCTGAATCTTTTCTGTGCAATGGGGTATTAAGTGCCATTCCACAGCGCTTCGACGCCGATAGGCGATCGGCAAAAATATTGAATCTGCCTGGTAAATGAAAACCTTTTAGAGCGGTATAGTGCTGATGCTGATCCAGAACTTTGAATACCTCTTTTGTAATATTCATCAAAGGTTTTGATATTATCCCCCCCTCGTTGCGCAGGTAAGCAACTACTGTTTTGTTGTCGGACTGGACTAGGACTGTAGAGGATCGCAGATGTAGATAATGGTCTTGTAGGACTTTTAAAATGGCCAACATTTATTTTTAATTGCAATGTAACAGAGCTTCCTTCTTGTTCCAAGGGCCTGACAGAGACCAATTGTTCAATTGTGAGCCCTAAGCTAGATCGGAGGCATCTGTTGTTAAGAAATGACTTGGTGGTGAACTGTGAATTGGAGACAAGGTCTGATAATTCTGTAGACACCATTTCAAATTTGTCTGTGCCTCTACTGGTAAAGCACGTGGCTCCTTTGATCATTTCGCCATTGAGTTTAGAAACTCCAGCAAACTCCGATAACTTAGTCGGACTTTTGGTACTGCAAAATTTAGAACACCGACCCGGGTTTGGAGATCCTTGACCGTCACTCTCATGTCCTCCAATTTTCGTGACACCTTGGTCGGAAGGTTGTGATATTTTTCCTTTGGGAGGCGTTTTTGATTGAGCCAGGGGTCCCAATGAATATCTAGGTAGACTAGGTTCGTTTGAGGAACTAGCTTGAACTTTGAAAAATTTATCTGCCAACCTAAGTTCTGGATTCTGTCTACGACTAACTGAACCAGCGATCTCAGAATGTTGATATTCTGATGAGCAATCAAACAAATCGTTTAAATAAATAACGACGCGAATGCCTTTTCGTTCTCGCAAGATCTGTGCGATCCAATTGATTAAAGAAGCGAAAACCTTTGGAGCTGTGCTGAGTCCAAAAGGCAGGCATGTCATTTGGAGTAATTCCCCGTTGTAAATTGGTCGGAGGAAACGTTTTTGGGACTTTGTTATTGCCAAATGAAAGTAGACCTGGGAAAGGTCTATTATGCAAATCCAATCTCGGGGTTGGAGAAAATCCGGCATTCGAAACATGTTTATAAGCTTGAACCGATATGTGAGAACAAACTCGTTTAGGGCTTTCAAGTTGAAAATTGACCGAAAGGAACAGTCGCCTTTCGGAACCAAGGACAATGTTGATAGAAAACTTGGGGACAAATCTGCAATTTCGAGAACACCCTGCCTTTTCATTTGATTTATGACTATCGACATTTCCGTCGAAATGGGAATAGCCAGGGCACTCTTTTTTAAATTTGGTACAATTAGTGGTGGCCTTTGAAGAAATGGTATTCGATAACCTATTATTTATTTGATAAGGAATTTCGGAGCTTCCAAGTTTTCCCAACAATAGACAAACCGGGATAACTGGCCGGCTCTGAATCTGACGCTCGTAGGCCCCGAGTCAATACTTACGATTTTTAGAGGCACCAGTGGTTGTATTTTGGTTTGTGTTTTTGAATAATTGTCCATTGATAGATCGATTTTGGTGTCTAGGTCGTAATCGAAAGGAACCCCTGGTATTGGATGATCCCCGTCGATTAGAGCTATTATTGCCTAGATATCCCTGAGGATATTGAGAATAGCTACCTCTCGGAGGAGCATTGTGCTTCGAATGTTCAGCTTGCGCATGACAACATTCGGGTGTCACAGTCTGTGAAGGCCCAAGGTAACAGCCCGCCCTCTTCGGAGGGCGGTTGTCAGATATAGTTCTGCTAGGTCCTGTTTAAGGGGTAAAGCTAGTGTAGCTTTAGGAGGAAAGAATGCTTTCTTGATCCCACCAATTTTCTCTAGAGCAGTCGTAAATGAGTCGGCATTAAAAAGATGTTGGCACAAAGGTAGTATTTTACGTAAGGCCGATTTTATAAAAGGATCGTATAATTTTGTTATCCCATCTCGTCGCATCTGAATTATTTCGGCCCTATGACCGCATAATAATTGCAACAAATCGGATGAAATTTTATGTATATATCGCCGTTTAAAAATAACTCGATCATCTTTTCTTGTAAATTTTTAAAATTCAAATCTTGTTGATCTTTTGCCCACGATAACAAACTTTTGATTGCTTCTTGTAGAACCTCTCTAAATTTTAATAAACAGAAGGTCTGGGCAGCCTAGGCTCTATCAACTTGACCCAATTGTCGCGATGACTTCACTTTAATTTCATCATTAATTTCTAACTGTACGAAACCCGGAGAATGACTGTATTTTTTGTGTTTCGGCAAAACGAACTTCACACCAATGGCTATTATCAAAGTGCTGGATACTGTTTATAGTAGTTAAAAAGTCTTTAGGAGCTACAGGAACCGATGGTTCTTTCAGTTTAGTCTGAATAGTAAACTCAATGCAAGGGTCTTGTATGGCTTCACTGGAACTACTCGCACCCTCTTTATTATCAGAAAATAATTCGCGGCTTTCGATCAAATCTATACATGATACATTATAAAAATCAGCCGAATTTACAGGAGTACAGGTACTCTTATTAGCAAGTAATTTACGCAGCTCACTTCTTCCCTAAATAATTATCGTACCTATTACCTGAACGTCGCGTCGTGAACGTTTAAATTTTCTATGACGGTGGCGCCTAGCACGTCTCCGTTTGCGACCCATTGATGTACATGAGCTACTAGAACTCGATGAAGTACTACTAGAACTGCTAAAATAAGTACTGGACGATCTGCGACGCGACGGTCTCGGAGCTACCGACGCATCACCGGAAATGATTTCGGAAGGTATAACTTTATTCATCCTAGCAACAGATAAATCGTAACCGCTATGAGTATTCATCAGCCGTTTATAAAATACGAAAATTACTAGCAGGTACACTTTTTCATTGTGATTCTTTTTTTTATTTTTATTATTATAATATGAAGGTAGAACTAAAAAACAATTATTAAATCCTAATGTGACCTCATTTCACATCACAAACGGAAATCGGTTGGTTGATGATCCTTTGTTAGATCCGAGGGTAAAACAATTAAATTATAATATAATAAAACCATACAAAAGATGAATCAGTAATTATTGGTAAGACCCTTTTGTTAGATTATATTATAAAGTTGATAGAAACGAACAGTAAAACTGTTTGAAAAAATATATAATTTGAATAAACACTCACGTGAATGATGTTCACAGCTTTCTCAGTAATAATGATATTTAAGGGATATACGGTTAGTCGTTATGTAGTTCGTAACCGTACTTTTAGCAGCGGGAAACAGAACGCCAATGAGCAAGAGACTCGAACGCTGCTAGCGACGAGCCTGCCAGGTGGTGAAGGAGAGGTGAAGGGGGGAGGTTGTGCGAAAGAGAGAGGTGTATATGATAGAAAGAGTAGGGAAATCAGCGGGAACACGGTGTTGCCATCTCAATAAATTAAGCTTCGAATTTACGGTCAAGTTATTTAATAATAATAAGCCATTTATTCCATGCAAAAAAAAAAATAAGTGAGATACAGACGCCAGCACATCAAGCCATACCTAACTGTCAAATTTTCCCAACACTAACATATTCCATGCTAAATAAGCTCTTGCAGACATTATTTTGACTGTTTTAGACTCAAAAACGTATATAATTTTAATGTAAACATATGTTTCACCCGTCAAAATGCTAGTGAGCTACGTAACTACTATCGTAAGCGTATTGTTCGATAGCTTCAGGGAAATTAGTGAGTCATGGTACCGTTTTGTATGGTGACAGCTGAAAAACGTTAGCGACTATCGAATAGATTACGTTAGGTTTTTAACCTACCGTAATCTATAGTGCTCATGGTACGAATTTTAGTTCTTTCTGTGACCGCTAGGGGCGCTGTTCAATATTTCATACAAATAATTTACGGAGACGCTAGCGAGTTTTGGCTGTGTAAACTCATGGTAGAGGTAGAAGCAGTGAACCAAATAAATATTGAAGAACCTTGTTCGTGATTAATTGTTTTTGCTGTTTGAAACAGTTTTAATGCTTTATTAGGAAGGACTTATCCATTGTTCTACGTAAAATAGTCCATGTAGGTAGGTAGGTACTTAAAAATAAATCGACTTATAAATAATGCGTTACAAAGAACATAAAACACTTTGAACCCGGTTGTTCCGTACGTGCATTGGCACAGATCCAAGTCTTCATCGCTGGATTTGGTTTATTTAATTGCACTGTGATTATTTTGGACACGATATTTGATAAGCCAGTGCTAAAGTAGCCGTAGCAACAGCACCATAATACCTAATGATAAGTACCTACATTACATTAGAAAACAATACTCTTCTTCTTTTTCCTGCCCTTATCCCATGTTACTTGGGGTCGGCGCAACATGTTTTCTTCTTCCATTCCGTCCTGTCCAACGTCATGCTTTCACTGACTCCCTTTTCATTCACATTATCACATTAGAAAACAATATCACAATAAAAAACAATACATTACAAAAAAATTAAAGAGTCATCTATAAATAATTACTAAATGCTACCTACAAGTTATGTCTTGTTTTTTTTTGTCCTTCTTGGACTATTCACATTGGTCCCTTAGCTTACTTTAAATTGGTACTTAATTAAATAACTACTACTTACCTATACCTACAACTGTTTCTCTAATCCAGGATTTCTTAAAGTGGGGTCCAGGGACCCCTTAGGGATCCGTAGCATGTGTATCAGGGGTCCGCAATAGGTCAGTAAGCTCACAAAGTCACAACATATTATTTTATTTTATTAGGAAATTGTATAGTAAACACTACATTTCTCGGTCAAGCCACGAACTCGAAATAAGGTTTGTTTTCTTTTCCTAAACTATTTTTTGGCAGGGGTCCGAGGAATTGTTTAAATTGTGAAAGTGGTCCGTGACTACAAAAAGTTTAAGAAACCCTGCTCTAATCGAAGATAAAAAAGCATTTTATTTCTGCTATTAAATAAAACCCATATTTCAACGACACATTACCTATAAGTATGTCAAGTTAAATTATAGTAGGTAGAGGTTGCATAATTATTTGTATACTAGCTAACCCGACAGTGACGTTGTGCTGTCCCTATCTACCTACTTACCTGCATATTTACCTACCCAACAAAAGTTTTTTTTTTTCTATGTTTCTCTCCGTAAGAACCATCCTAGTACTTCAAGGAATATTATAAAAATAAAAATTATCCAATTTGGTCCAGCCGTCCGCAAGTTATGCGCTTACCAACACATTTAGCGATTCATTTTTGTATAAGGCTGTAAATTTTCATACAAAAAGCGATAACGTTTTACCCCCCGTAAACTTGTCCAATTTTCATATTTTTTGGAAATGTAGATAGGTATAATGAAAAACTAGGTCTGAACGTTTTGATTTTAAAGAAATATTGCGAACGATAGAAGTAATTAATAACATTTGAATATCTACATTTTTGACTTAAAAACTTCCTCGAGCGTTTTTTTTTATTAATCTATACTAATTCGGTATACTTAAAAATCAAAACGTTAAGATTACTGAATCTAATGAGACCAAAACTTTCTCCTTTCGTAAAGGTTTAGGGGGAGAAAAACGTTACCGCCCAAGACCAATTTCAATAAAAAGAAATATAGGTAATTACCTCCTAGACTTGCAACTGTCTTTATCGCACGATACGGGTCGGGGGGCAGGACTATATTGTATTTGTATTGTTCACTCGGCGCGGCTTCACCGTTCGCTCTAAGCGGTATGAAACAGATTTTGGAGATAACTAATCGCGCCGCGTATCGGCACCTCACAATCCTCTTAATCTAAACCACGGATATCGAAATCAAAATAAATTAACAAAATCAAAAACAAATAAAAATAGTAAGGCTACAAAAAAAAATATCAATGAATCAAAATCAATATTTAAACTAAATAATTAATAAAAGTCACCGTCACATGTCTAAACTTGTCTAAATGCATGTTCAGAAGGCAAATTAAAAACATCATGGAGCCATCGGAGACCCTTCCATCTGAGCCTGCGTTGCCGGGGCAGACCTGAAAAACTTAAAACCGGCTCTGCAGCTCGGTCTGCCGCAAAAAGAATCTTCACAGGTGGGGGTTCTCAGATGATGTCAATATTGCGGCGTCTTTTTGCAGACCATAGTCCACCTTCTATCTTGCGCCGCATGCCCCTATTAATGACTTTGAGGACCTAATGACTGCATCCGCTGATGGCGTTGCCGTGGAATACTGAACCAAACATGGATTTTGACAAGAACTTGACATATTTGTCTGATATCGAGACGCTAAGAAGAACATTGTTTTTCCGACGATTGTTGTTCGACGTTAATAAAATCAGTCCCATCAGTTGCATTACAAGTAGGAGTTGCATTACAAAAGGATATCATCTAGAGGTACAGTCAACAGCAAAAGTAGATGATTAAATAAAATCAGAAATTCAATACTAATGAACGGAGTTCGCGTCAGACCTGCAGTGCGATTCTGTAAGAATTCACCCACGAATTCGAATCCTATCTCATTTCCGATTTCACTTACCTGAAGTGAAAAGTATTTGGTATTCGCTAAAATAGTAACGTAATAATAGTTCGCTTCACCTTAGTTGGTACTCAGTGGCACTAGCGTAGTAGTTATCGAATTACAGTATACCTAAAACAGTTTTCACCGCGGAATCAGACGTGAGAACTGAAGTGAGTTCTTACAGAATAACATAGCTGTGTGGCGTCGAAGTGATTCAAAAGTACTTATGTGTGTGACAATCACATACTTTTGAATCACTTCAACGCCACACAGTTCTGACGCGAACTCCGTTCATTAGTATTGAATTTCTGATTTTATTTAATCATCTACTTTTGCTGTTGACTGTACCTACTTAATTAATGCAAAGACATTATTCGCAATTAACAATCAAATGAAACCTATCCTGGTAGATACGCAATAACCTTCGTAATCAGTAGAGTGGCATACTCCGCAATTTATTTTTATTAGTTACACGCTAATAGTAATTTAATACGAAGGAAATGTTTGTCTGATGTATGCTTAACACGAAGCGACAACTCAGGATGAAGTAAACAAGCATTCAGCCAGTGACTACAATTACCTTCCTACGCTAGTTGTACCAGTCGGTGCTATCGCTAGTTGTAACGTAGGTGGGTAGGCGTCATTTCAGACAGCAGTGGATATAGGCACTGGTGTCTACAAACCCCTCAACATTATTGTTTACCAGCTATGAATATGGGTGCACATCACAACTATAACTCTAATTTCAATTCAATCTCCTTATCCAATTAAAACCGCGGTTGGACCTGATAGGGTACAGCTAAAACATTGAGGGTAGTTATAGAACGACGGAGCGACATTTGTTTTTGTCGAAAAACAAGGCTTCGAAACTTTCACCTGTAATACGCCGCTGTACCCAATTTAGTACACCCCCCTAAGGGAGCTTAGGTATATATTTTACCCAGATTTTTCATACTTTTGAGTTTATAATTATGTTTCAATTAGATCAATAGAATAAAAAAGTAATTAGATCAAAGTTACTGAGGATTTGTGGGGAATGTCTACTAATGTTTGTAAATCGATTATTGAGACAGTAGCACCCTATTTAGCTTACATATTTAATTTGTGTATAGACCAAGGAGTTTTCCCAGATTTAATGAAGTACAGTAAAGTTATACCACTTTTCAAATCCGGCGAATGCAAGGACACGAATAATTATAGACCCGTTTCGGTTTTGCCAGTATTCAGCAAAGTGTTTGAAAAAGTAATGCTTAATCAAATGCTCAGTCATTTTAATTGCAATAACATCCTACATGATCAACAGTATGGGTTCACCAGAGGGCGTTGCACTACTGATGCCGGTATTACTTTGATTAAGCATATCTTTAACGCATGGGAGGAGTCACAGGATGCCATTGGCATTTTCTGTGACCTCTCCAAAGCATTTGATTGCGTAAATCACGAAACACTGCTTTTGAAGCTTGAGCATTACGGACTCGGTAAACTAGCGCTCAGATTAGTAAAATCGTATTTAGATGATAGGCTGCAGCAAGTTCAAATAAACGGTGTAAATTCATCGGGCTTGAAAGTAAAAATGGGTGTACCACAGGGCTCAATATTGGGTCCGTTCCTATTTCTAGTTTATATTAATGATTTACCGCATTTACTGAGAAATCAACCTCAAATGGTGTTATTTGCTGATGATACTTCATTGATTTTTAAAGTAAATAGACGGGCACAGCACTATGACGACGTAAATGACGCCATGATTAAAGTTCATAATTGGTTTACTGCAAATAACTTAGTGTTAAATGAGAAGAAAACCAAGTGCATAAGATTCGCTTTACCGAATGTTAAAAGTAGTGAATGTAACGTTTTATTAAATAAGGACGTACTTGAATTCGTCGAAAAGACAGTTTTCCTAGGGATTACGCTTGACTCAAAGCTGCAGTGGGGTCCTCACTTAACATCTCTTGCAGGGCGGCTAAGTTCGGCCGCTTACGCTGTCAGAAAAATCAGGCAATTGACAGACGTGGATACCGCTAGACTAGTCTATTTTAGTTACTTTCATAGTATCATGTCTTACGGTATTTTGCTTTGGGGACGGGCTGCAGATATAGATTCTATCTTTATTCTGCAAAAGAGGGCTGTCAGAGCCATCTATAATCTCAGCAGACGCGAGTCTCTAAGAGAATTGTTTAAACAAATTAATATCATGACGGTACCTTGTCAATATATATACGAAAACATCATGCATGTTCGTAAAAATCTTCATCTGTTTAGTAAAATAAGTGACAGACATAACTTTAATACTAGAAATAGGAACAAATTATATCAACCAAGTTTCAGATTGTCAAAAGTACATACTTCTTTTATGGGGTATTGTGTAAAATGTTATAATAAAATACCGCTCGATATTTTGCAATTAAATGAAAGGCAATTTAAAACATGCATTAAACGCACACTATGTAGGCAAGCATATTATAAGTTGGAAGATTATATCAATGATAAAAATGCTTGGCATAATGCTGGTCCTGCTCCACAGCCTCTTTAGGGAATTTCTTAATTGCAAAAAAATTATGTTGCTCACCCCTTATTATTGACATGAATAACGTGTACCGTTATTATTATATTTACTTATTATATTTTATCTGTCGAATGACATACTTACATACATTGGAAATTTTAGCTTTGTATAAATTAATAGCATTATTTCAATTAATATGTAAATGTGAGAACTATGGATCCATTTATTTATTCAATGTGTTTGACATAAATGAGCATGGCAGTTGAGAGCATTGTCATGCTCGCTCAAATGTCTCACTGATGGTGGCGTGCGGGTTGGATCTTTCGGTTCCCTTCAAAATGGTTGAGCTAAGTGGTGCTGATCCGCGCGTCATGTTCGTGAACGGGCGCTGTCAGTTGAGATTGGTCATCTCTTAACTGCCATGGCTTTTATATTAATTTATTTTTAATTAGAATGGTAATTCTCTTCACTTACATTGTTTTCACATATAGAAGCAACAAGAATAATGTAGCCTGGATTTTGTAAAAGCTTGATTGAAAAGAGTGTCCGTGGAGTTTCTTGCTCGTTCTTCTCCATAGAGACCTACCCTACGTTTTGGAACGAGCAACTAGCTTCAATTTTATTTTGACTATTCAAAAGTGCCTGCAAATGGTTTAATTGAAATAAATGCTTTGACTTTGACTTTGTTTAGTAAACAATAATAAAATCAATTCTTCATAAAAAATATCTCTGCTGTTTTCATTTTGGCCGTTAACTTTGAATTTAATAATCATTGCATCTGATTCTAGTGTTCTAATTGGTTAGAACATGACGATGGTAATTAATTGGATGATTATAATTTCTACTCTATTTTCTCAATACCATTTAATTGCTATTAAAATTAACTATTACGTTGCTTCATTTCATTCCACGGTTTAATTAAAACGGCAGAATTGCATAGTCATTCAACCGATTAAGAATTAAATACACGAGAAACAAGACATCACATTTGAATTTAGTCCAAGTAGAGCACGAAACGTCACGTAGTACCTACCTACTCAAGACTCGCGTTCTTTGCAAATGAATACTTGCCTGGCCTAGGTACACCTAAATGGCGAACATTCTATTGCTCAGTAGATACTATTGATTGCGAAACAATCACAGGTTTCTAATAAAGTAGGTATTAGGTACCTAGAGATACAATTAAATTTCTAGTGCCTGTGAGTTAGTATGTAGGTACCTGTTATAGGTACTTATGTACTTATGTACTGTGGCTGGCATGCACGGTAGTAAGTACGTATTTCGAATTTTGGAATTTAGATTGGATTGATTGAGGTAGGTCGTATTTTAATGCAATGGTAAATAATACTGACATGCAGAAAGTATGTAGTTAAGCATCTACCTACCTTATTTAAAAATTACATAAAATATCTACGAATAGAAAATATGTAAGTAGGTACATTGTTGATACATAATTGTAATGTAGATACCTACCGAGGTGCCTACATACTCTTGCACTTTGCACACTGTGGTTGGGTCTGTGTGTATATTATAGGTACTATCCAATTTAATACCATTTGTTTAAACCAACAAACGACACTACTGAACATTTAGTCGAGTTTTGACTAATAAATCAATCAAATGTCAAAAGGGGGATTAATTAACGTTGACCTTTTTATCAGCGTAGACCGTATCACATATAATATTGATAGGTGAATAATAATAATAATAATATGTGGGGACATTATCACATACGGCCATCTGACCCCAAATGCGACATTTATGTGCTTTTCCAGTAGGTAGACAGGTAACTACTGTAGATACATACTGATATACAAAAGTAAAGGTTATGTAGTGTGTATCAGAATGGCTGGTTGCCTGTGGCTTTGGTCTATGAGAGTTGATTAGAAAATTGCTACATAATTGCTTATATTTGCTACATTTAGTAAATAATTGCTACATACTATATATATTTAGAAATAACATTTTTTTTTTGTACAGCCATCCTGACGTTTGGTTGGCTGGTCGCCTCCTAGGTTAAAGCCAAGCATGCAGAGTTTCCCGAAATGTATTGCGTCTATAATTGCTACATATTTTCTTCATTTATGTAATTTAGTTGTATCTTCAAACATATGTTAAATAAAGGATGTAGCAATTATTTTAATTATCCCAAGGAAAAGTGCCTGATAAAACAGTACAGTACTGAAAACACACTGCAACTATTTGCCTTTATTGTTTCATCAGGCACTTTTCCTTGGGATAATTAAAATAATTGCTACATCCTTTATTTAACATATGTTTGAAGATACAACTAAATTAAATAAATGAAGCAAATATGTAGCAATTATTGACGCAATACTTTTCGGGAAACTCTGCATGCTTGGCTTTAAACTAGGACGCGACCAGCCAACCAAACGTCAGGATGGCTGTACAAAAAAAAAAGTTATTTCTAAATATATATAGTATGTAGCAATTATTTATTAAATGTAGCAAATATAAGCAATTATGTAGCAATTTTCTAATCAACTCTCATAGACCAAAGCCACAGGCAACCAGCCATTCTGATACACACGGTTATGTATTGTGTAAAAGTAACTCTATTCAGTAGAAAGTTTGTGAGTGAGGATGAATGGACGTGTGAGTGTCCATAGTACACTTACGCTTAAACGGCTGAAATTTTGCACTAATTATATTGATCTAGCTTAAAGGGCGTCACAAACGGTGAAGATACTATAATATTTTATCTCAAGATAAACTATCGCTCACTTTGAAATATTATAGTATCTTAGCCGTTTGTACGTACTAACTGTATAGTGAGCGATATAAAATATTATAGTATCTTCGCCGTTTGTGACGCCCGAGGATTATGAAGCTGTAAAATCTAATACAAAAAGCTATAACGTTTTACCCCCCGGAAACTTAGTCCAATTCTCATATTTATTGGATATGTTGTAGATATAATGAAAAACTAGGTCTGTACATTTTTATTTTAAAGAAATAGGTATTGCTTATGATAGAAGTACTTAATTATCATCTAAATGTCTACATTTTTGACTTAAAAACGTCCTCGAGCGTTCTTAAAATTATTTTTTCATATTCAACTTTACTGAATTACTTAAAAAACAACGTACAAACATAGATTAAGGTGTACTGAATCTAATGAGACCATTCTCATTTCGTAAGGGTTTAGGGGGAGAAAAACGTTATAGCCCAAAACCATAATTGAAAAAGGAAATCCTCCTAGACTTGCAACTCTCTTTATCGCACGATATAGGTCGGGGGGCAGGGTCATAGTAGTTGTATTATTCACCCGAAGGGAGGCAGAGCGAGCGGTAGGAAAGAGATAGCATTTATGAAAATACCTACTCGCGCCGCGTATCGGCACCTCACAATCCTCTTAACATCTTTACATAATATAAAACAAAGTCGCTCCCGCTGTCTGTACGCTTAGATCTTTTAAACTACGCAACGGATTTTAATGCAGTTTTCAGCAATAGATAGTGATTCAAGAGGAAAGTTTTTACGTATAGTTTGATCTACATTGCAACCCGTACGAAGCAGGGGAGCCGGGCGGGCGGGTCGCTAATAAAGGATACTATATTTCCCGTTTTTGTGTTCCCGTGGGAACAATGTACGACAACGCAGCCGAAGTCGTGCGCAGAAACTATACTCCATTTATAATAGCATTAGAAAAAAGAGGCTCATATAAGCAGAAATGCAAAACATTTTATTTCAAAGATAAGTTAAAACAATTTTAATTTAACTTATTTTAACATAATTTTGATAAATAAATGACACTGTAATTTTAAATTGGAATTAAATATACAACTTAATGTGCGACATAATTTTAGAAGATAAATTATTAAAATGGTTACAAATACGCGCGACAGCTACTGTAAAAATAGATTAAGATAATAAATTCGGCGTCTATCGTAACTGTAAACATGTTTATTGTACTTTTGTTACAAAGTGTGCATTAAAAAGAACCTTTTTTTAACTTCTGTCTAATGCTAGGTATTGTAAATGAAGTATAGTGTTATGTGTGGTATGCTAGTATAATTACACTTCACACTAAAGATTCTACAGCTTGTGGAATTATATCTACACAGTAGATAATTGATTAACTGAAAACTCGGTCATTGCACTCATCATTATGGACAACTTTTACTAAGGGATCAATGTCCAACACTGACATTATGAAAGTTGTTCGTAATGTTCAGTTACCTAATTCAATAAGGTGTAAGTAAAAATACCTTCAAAATTTATTTTTTATAGGAAAATAAGTAGCTAGGTAGGTACCGGTCAAATGCTGTAACATTGCCTACATGCTCAACATTGCCTACATTCTAAAAAGTTAAATTATTGCCGCTGAGAAATGTTTTTGCTGTGTATAGTATTACTAAAAGCAAGTCGGCTATCTATATGGCAAAAAAACATTTCTCAGCGGCAATAATTTAACTTTTTAGAATGTTGACAATGTTGAGCATGTAGGCAATGTTACAGCATTTGACGGTACCTACCTACCTACTTACTTATTTAAGACAAGAGGACTCCCTAACGGGAATAAGTGAATTATATCATCGCTGATATCCTCCAAGGAGTCAGAATAATCCAGAGCTACTTATTCTCTACAATCTCTACCAACTTTATTGTCCTCCGTTTACTGTCTTCACTTGTGCCAACTACGCGGTAAATGTCTACACAGTGTCTACATGCTATTTGTAAGCATATAAAGTACCTACCTGTCTATTTAAAAATATTGCCAATCATGAAATGTGTACAGGTATGTTTAATACCTATTGTGGCGTGTTCGATGTCATTGACCCACTTAAATATTCAAATTACCAACAGTTTCCGCACATCGGTACAAAATCATTGTTTTTAGAACAATTTCCAGTTTTGCACTGCTACCTTTATGTAGGTAGGTACCTATTTACCTACTTTGATTTACCGACTTCTACTAAACCTTCGGAAGTAGTAATTAAAACTAATTTTAAAACGTAAATGCGAGGTAATATTTACAGCAGATAAGAGATTAAGTCTCATAGAGTGCCATTGTTCAGTCGCGTTATGGAATGCGTTTAACACATAAGATAAAGAGGGTAAGGTGAATCATTCGTCCAGCAGAAGTGTGATAAAACCTCTTTAGAGTGTAAATGTGGGTCAGGCCCCGTTCAGTTCAGTTAGGATAGTTAGAGTAATTTACGATCCGTTAATTTTCTCTGTAGGTATAGGTAGTACCTAGGAAGGTCACAACCTTGGCAGATTGATATAGGGCATATGTAGTAATCAATCAATGTAAGAAAAAAAATGTAGAAAATAAATGTACTATCGCGGACCTTTTCCGCCTGCTCAGTTAATTTTTTTTTCCCTTGGCGCCTGCGAAGTCAACGGGGCGGGGTAGAGAGCGCTTCCATCTTTTGAGTGCAAGCAAAAATGAACTCAGTGGTGGTCAGGCGGGTGTGACCACGATAGTACATTCGTTTAGGCGCAAAACGTCAAATTCTCAAAAGGTCCAGCGGTCGCAAAACGTCCAGTTCGCAGAATGTCCAATTCGCAAAATGGCCAGTTCGCATAACGTCCATTTCACACAATGTCCAATTCGCGAAATGTTCACTTCGCAGAATGTCCAATTCGCACAATGTCCAATTCGCAAAATGTCCAGTGGTCGCAAAATGTCCAGTCGTCGCAGATTGTCTCCTATATTCATCATAACGTTGCCACCCCACTAATTGAATCAAGAGGGTTTTAATGAGTAGTCAAGTTATTCGTTAAAATCGGTTTTATTTTTGACATATTTTATATTCAAAATTACCAATCACTGGACCGCAATTTAACGTTTTTGATTTTTTTATGTTGATTTTATATTTTATGTAGTACTAGCTGACCCGACAGACGTTGTCCTGTCCTTATCTACCTACTTACCTGCCTATTTACCTACCCTACACCTACCCTACACCCACCCTACTCCTACCCTACGCCTACCCTACGCCTACCCTACGCCTTCCCTACGCCTACCCTACGCCTACCCTACACCTACCCTACACCTACCCTACGCCTACCCTACCCCTACCCTACGCCTACCCTACGCCTACCCTACGCCTACCCTACACCTACCCTAAAAAAGTTTTTTTTTTTTTTTCTCTCCGTAAGAACCATCTTCGTACTTCAAGGAATATTATAAAAAAAGAATTATCCAATTTGGTCAAGCGGTTCGCAAGTTATGCGCTTACCAACACATTTAGCGATTCATTTTTATATATAAGAAGATTAAAAGAAATATGTCAAAAATAAAACCGATTTTAACGAATAACTTAACTACTCATTAAAACCCTCTTGATTACCCCACTAATTGAGTGGGGTGGCAACGTTATGATGAATATAGGAGACAATCTGCGACGACTGGACATTTTGCGAATTGGACATTGTGCGACCTCTGGACATTTTGCGAATTGGACATTCTGAGAAGTGGACATTTCGCGAATTGGACATTGTGCAAAATGGACGTTACGCGAACTGGCCATTTTGCGAATTGGACATTCTGCGAACTGGACGTTTTGCGATCGCTGGACATTTTGAGAATTGGACGTTTTGCGCCTAAACGGCTACATTATGTGCTTACATTATGTGTGTTGAATTATTGGAGGCACCTGAGAGTGCTAGTTAAATAAATAAAGAATAAGCATGGATAATAGTATTAATTAGTCTTTGGTATTACTGGTGCTGCCGCAAGGCGCCATACTATCATCCTATTCTATACTCCGTTTACAATAAGATTAGACATATACACAAACCTTCACAGTCCGTTCAACCGATTTTGACTTCTATTGCGTTGGTAGCATGACAAATGGCAGCTGCAGTAAACAGTTGTTATTGTAACCACTTTTTTGCCTCTAATGTCATTCTTATGTTTTCGTGTTTTGCCCAGGGGGGCGATTCTCACGCAATAGACATGATGTCGAATTAGAGATATGTCGAAATAAAATGGCGGATGTCGAATGAAACCGATTTTTCGTATTCTCGAAATGTCACATTAGAGAAATGTCTATGCCTAGCGCTCGACTTGCAACGAGTGGTAAATTTCAGTCGACATGAATGTCGCGCGTGAAGTCTATCGAGTTCTCTAGTTGTTGTTGCTGCTTGCTCACGCCAATTCCGTGGAATTCCCATTATTATTCCTGCCAACTTTTGACACATTTCTACACAACAAGAGAAAACATAAAGTCTAATTACGCCAAAAAAATAGGTTAAACTTACCAAGCTCTAAGCTAAAAATGCACTCAACAAGTACACTAGCCATGTCAATTAAAATATGTAATAAATACCTACTCGATATATTTGAAGAACAACACAATAGTAATTTATACATTCATAAATAAATAAAAAGAGTTTATAATAAACGTAAATGTTATTACATATTATATCTAATATAAATAAATAAAAAAAATATTAATTTTCAATTAGGTACATAATGTAATTACATTAAAATAATAAAAACATTATAATTAATAATGCAATTATTTTATAATTAATAATAAAATCATTGCCTAATTAATAATACAATAATTGCATAATTTTATTAAAATAAGTTCATAATTACATAATAAATAACCAGTTACAATCAACTAAATAGTCAAACAAAAACCCTTTTATTCTCTCCTACTTTTACTTTTGCTGTGCCCGACCCGGGTCCGCATTGTTCATTTCTGTAAGTGCACATGTGGATGCAATAAATATATTGAGTGAACAACAAAAAACAATGCCAGACAAAAGATGCAAAAAATTACGTTAAGTTTCGTGATAGAGATCCAAAAAGCCTGCGACATTTATCTCTATTGATTCTGAGAATACGATTATATAAATTTTGTGACATTTTCAGTAGACATTTAAAATTAGACATTATCTCGAATTAGAGATATCTCGAAAGAATTGAGAATCGCCTCCCTGAGCTATTGTAATGACGTGAGCAAATTTTTTAAAGACAATTACCAGTTTTAGAAAGATTAAGTCTTGTTTTAGGGAACTACATAGTAAAAGTATAAATTTTAATAATGGTTTTTTAAAGGGAAGTCAATCCTTTCATAGCGTTTTACGAAAATAGACGTCAGAGTTAACTTTCAGGACGAATACAACCATTAGAGTATGCCAAAATATTATGTTTTATGCGATTTTCCAACAGGATATACAGTCTCAAAGTGCATAACAGAGCCAAAATTACGAAATATTACTATTAGATATTAAAAACAGTATTAAAAAAGTACGAAATCATATCACTTCAACAATTTTTAAATTATATTTATAATTCACCAGTATTTGTATTTAGTATTTAAAATTCACCAGTATTTGAATAAAAATATAACTGATATATTTTTTTTAGGAAAATAAAGGTTATGCTCTGTTTCCCCATTTTTTTTCAGTTCCTTGTACGAACTCATTTAATTTAGACAATTATTTTAAAAAGCACTGTAAAACCTCGCGCGCTATCGTTTGCCGATCAATTTCATTGATTCGTGCTTATTTCGTGCGTATTTTTTTTTCTGATGCATAAAAACTAGACTAGACAAGACTAGACTAGACTAGTGTGTGTCAATGCTGCTACGCCATTCTAACAATCGTTTAGATTTTGAGTTGCGCTAAATCGAATGAATAAAAGTCAAAATCGGTTGTAGGGACTGTAAAAAAGGTTTGTTTTAAAGTCTAATCTTATTGTAAATGGAGTATAGGCATGGTTAAACAATGTTCTCGAAACAGAACTTAATTTAAATCTGAGAGAATATTTGCCTCCTCATCTACTACCATTAGATAACCAAAAATATGAATCAAGCAATCCGGCCCGGCTTCGCATGGGCCTATAGCCTTCCTCGATAAATGGACTATCCAACACAAAAAGAATTTTCAATTCGAACCAGTAGATCCTGAGATTAGCGCGTTCAACCAAACAAACAAATAAACTCTTCAGCTTTATAATATTAGTATGGATTATGATTATTTTAAAATTAGGAATAATTTACTTAGGTAAAAGATTACTTATTAAGTACATATTAACTATACAGGATGTTTGGTAGATGCAAAGCCTTAAACCGGAGCTACTATAGACTATTTGCAACCATTTAAACCGAACTTGTCTTAGCCGAAGTGTGACTAATGTTTTTTTAGCATAATTTTAATGATTTTAGATGACAAAGCCCAAAATATTGCAGTTAGTTGCAAATAATGGCCAATTTGAAAGATAAGTCATTTATTACCCGACTACGGCAAAGCCAAAGGAGGGTTATGAGTTTGACAGGCTATGTATGTATGTATGTATGTATGTATGTATGTATGTATGTTCATCTGTACGCTCATAGCTCCTAAACTACTTATCAGAACTGAACAAATGAGGTATCGTTAGAAGCGTCTTGATCGTCCGCTGGTTATAGGCTATATGACGTATCACCGAATCCAATGTGGCGCCCTCTGGCGGACAAAAAAACAAATATTAAAAAAAAAAATGAAGACAAGCATACCGTGTTTGGTATCATTGGAAAGGGGTTCACTAGTACATTTCAAATTTATATAATATTTAGTAGTAATTTATCACAAATTATTGTAAAAAAAGGAAAGATTACCAAATAAAGTAAGATACGCATACCGTGTTTAGTATCATTGGAAAGGGGTTCACTAGTACCTATTAAATATATAATACTTAGCTGTGACTCCAAAATGGTTTAAATAAAAATATAAAGTTTAAAAACTAAAACCCGACCACAACAAAAAGTGATCTAAAAAGTACAAAACAAGAAAATATTTCACACAGAAATCAAGACATAGGTACAAAATGGTCAAGGTAAGCCGTGGTTGCATGCCATTATATTCATGTTCATCGCACTCATATGGGATACAGGCATGCAACCACGGCTTACCTTGACCATTTTGTACCTATGTCTTGATTTCTGTGTGAAATATTTTCTTGTTTTGTACTTTTTAGATCACTTTTTGTTGTGGTCGGGTTTTAGTTTTTAAACTTTATATTTTTTATTTGGTTAACATTGCGTAACCAATCTAATAAAACATAATTAGGAGATCTGTGTGATATGCCAATTTTTTTTACAGACATTTAAAGTCAAAGACATTTTTAAATATTTCGTAAATCTGTTTTTAGACGGCATGAAAAGAATAACGGATGGTGCTTTTTTTGTTCAAACATTTTTAACAACATGATGTCTGGTTATTGTTCTTTTTTTCGAGGTATCAACTACGCGGATAGCTATCCAATTATTGAAATTATGACTTAGAAACCAAATTGAGGGGGAATTTTTTTTTTAAGCGAATTATTAAAAGTAAATAAGTAATATCATTTATTATTCGTATTCAAAATGTTCGCCGCGGTTTCTAATACCAACACGGACCCGTCTTCACATTTCTGTTGTTGTTGTTTTTAACTTCATCTCCAGTTTCATCGTTTCTAACGCTAAATTAATTCTCTCAATCAATTTTTCGTTTCCATTTATTTCCACATTCGTATAAACTTCCTTGGCCCGACCCCACACGTAAAAGTCAAGCGGAGTCAGGTCGGGTGACCAGGCGGGCCAAGGGATTGGTCCGTCTTTGCCGATCCAGCTGTTAAGGAAGCAATTATTTAAGTGCTCCCGTACATTTAATGCCCATTGCGCCGAAAAACCATCTTGTTGAAAGATGACTTTTCGGTCTCTAGCAAATATCGGATGCAGACCTTCGAAACCCGGAGAAGGACATAGGCTATTTTCATACCAAATTTCATCAAAATCGGTTCAGTCGTTTCATCGTGAAAGCGTAACAAACAGAGTTACTTTTGCATTTATAATATTAAAGCATGGAAAGTATGGATGAGTGCTTCTGTCGGCTTTCCTGAAGGGGAAGGGGTCGCGCTCCGCTGTCCGCGTGACCCTGTAGAGCTCGTCCCAGACTGGTCACTCTCCCAACATTTGTATGAAATGAATTCCTATAAAACTACATATTGCGTTGTCCCGACTACAATATTTGTATGGCCTACAGATAGTCGTCCCGAGTCTGGCTGTTTGTGTATGTGAGTTTATATGTTTGAAAACGCACCCACGATACAGGGAAAATTCTTGGCGTGGGGCTACAATTACTAACAAAAAAATATCTTAAAATGTAGGCGAATTACAGGTATTTTTGACTTTACCTTAAGTAGAAAGAGAGTTGATTTGGCAGAGTGAGTTAAGTCTTGTAGCAGTAGATCTCTTTGTGAAGTAGCTAGACCGGGGAAACCACGCCACGTAATAGGTGCCAGAAGATGAATGGCGTTCAGATTAATTTCACTTCTAGTTGTAAACCGTAAGGTCGCCTTATTGTGTTGAACGGGTATGTGTGGCGATAAAATTACAGGCATATGAGATATTTCAGCTACCGTTAACGCCGTTAACGCCGCCGCCGCCGCCGTTAACGCTAGATGCGTTATCATTTCAGAGACTTAGCTCCCCGAGACTTAGCTCCTAGAGACTTAGCTCCTAGAGACTTCGCTCCTAGAGACTTAGCTCTCAGAGGCTTAGCTCCCAGAGACTTAGTTCCTTGAGACTTAGCTCCCAGAGACTCAGCTCCTAGAGACTTAGCTCCCAGAGACTTAGCTCGTAAAGACTTTGCTCCCAGACACTTAGCTCCTAGAGACTTAGCACTCAGAGACTTAGCTCTCAGAGACTTAGCTCCCAGAGACTTAGTTCCTAGAGACTTAGCTCCCAGAGACTCAGCTCCCAGAGACTTAGCTCTCAGACACTTAGCTCCTAGAGACTTATTTCTCAGACACTTAGCGCCAAGAGACTTAGGCACCTAGAGACTTAGTTCTCAGAGACTTATCTCCCAGAGACTTAGCTCCCAGAGACTAAGCTCCTAGAGTCTTAGCTCCTAGAGACTTAGCTCCTAGAGACTTAGCTCCCAGAGACTTAGCTTCCAGAGACTTAGCTCCTAGAGACTTAGCTCCTAGAGACTTAGCTCTCAGAGACTTAGTTACCAGAGACTTAGCTCCTAGAGACTTAGCTCCCAGAGACTTAGCTCTCAGATACTTAGCTCCTAGAGACTTAGCTCCAGACTTAACTCCAGACTTAGCTTCCAGAGACATAGCACTCAGAGACTTAGCTCTCAGAGATTTAGATCCCAGAGACTTAGCACTCAAAGACTTAGCACTCAGAGACTTAGCTCCCAGAGACTTAACACTCAGAGACTTAGCTCTCAGAGACTTAGCTCCTAGAGACTAAGCTCACAGTTACTTAGCTCTCACAGACCTAGCTCCTAGAGACTTAGTTCCCAGAGACTTAGCTCCTAGAGACTTAGCTCCCAGAGACTTAGCTCTCAGAGACTTAGCTCCTAGAGACTTATCTCTCAGATACTTAGCGCCAAGAGACTTAGCACCTAGAGACTTACCTCTCAGACACTTAGCGCCTAGAGACTTAGCTCCCAGAGACTTAGCTCCTAGAGACACTTAGTGCCTAGAGACTTAGCTTCCAGAGACTTAGCTCGTAGAGACTTAGCTCCTAGAGACTTAGCTGCTAGAGACTTAGCTCCCAGAGACTTAGCTCTTAGAGACTTAGCTCTCAGAGACTTAGCTCTCAGAAACTTAGCTCCTAGAGACTTAGCTCCCAGAGACTTAGCTCAAGGCCTCTGTCAGCAGTAAGACAGTCTATAGGCAGTGGTGACCACTTAAAATCAGGTGTACCGTCTGCTTGTTTGCTATCCTATGTCTCAAAAAAACGTGGTCCTTTGGTCCGTTGCCAATTTAAATTATTGTAAAAACATCCTCTCCTGCAGTCAGCCACCAATGTGACTATTCTATTTATGTAAAGATAAAAAGAAAAATCTTTATCTACACAGACCATGTGCACACAAAAACAATAATAAAAAGGTTTTGAAAAAAGAAGAATAAATGTGTACTTTCTAAGTTTATCTTGAACTACCGACCCGACCCGGCTTCGCATGGGCCTATGGCCTTCCTCGACAAATGGACTATCCAACACAGAAAGAATTTTGCAATTCGAACTAGTAGATCCTGAGATTACCTCGTTCAACCAAACAAACAAACTCTTCAGCTTTATAATATTAGTATAGATACCATAGGCCAACATAGTGTCTTCGAAAAGCAATTTACGATCCACCGTGCAACGGTGCCACTGCACTGTTACACGGTGGATCGAATCAAACATCACTATGTTTAAGACTTTGGAGCTTAGCCTTAACCAGGAAGCCAGAAATTCATCGACTCTAAATAATTGCTTCCTTAACAGTTGGATGGGCAGAGACGGGCCAATCCCTTGGCCCTCCCGGTCACCCGACCTGACTCCGCTTGACTTTAACGTGTAGGGTCGGGCCAAGGAACTAGTTTATACGAATGTGGAAATAAACAGGAAAGAATTAATTCAGCGTTTGAAACGATGAAACTGGAGATGAAGTCAAAAATAACAACTACAGAAGTGTGAAGATGGGCCCGTGTTGGTGCTAGAGACTGCGGCAAACATTTTGAACACGAATAATAAATGATTTTAATAATTTTCTTTTAACAAATTCGCCTAAAAAATTTTTTTTTTTTTCTCAATTTGGTTTGTAGGTCCTAATTTCAATAATTGGAGAGCTATTCGCGTAGTTGATACCTCGAAAGAAAGAACAATAACCAAACATGTTTTTAAAAATGTTTGAACAAAAAAAGCACCATCCGTGATTTTTTTTCATGCCGTCTAAAAACAGACTTCTGAAATCTTTAAAAATGTCTTTGACTTTAAATGTCTGTAAAAAAATTGTCTTATCACACAGATCCCCTAATTATGTTTTATTAGATTGTTTACGGGTTAAGTTAACCAAATAAAATAAAAAATTAATGACTTATCTTTCAAATTGGCCGTTATTTGCAACTAACTGCAATATTTTGGGTTTTGTCATCAAAAATCATTAAAATTTTGCTAAAAAAAAAAAAATGTCACACTGGTTTAGACAAGTTGGGTTCAAATGGTTGTACACAGTCTATACTAGCTCGGCTTTACGGCTTTGCATCGATCTACCAAACATCCTGTATAATAGAATATAATAAGTAATTATAATAATATGTCCTCACTTTATATTCGTCATGAAGATTAAACAAGATTTTCCAGATTTTTCCTCCTGTGTGCTAATGCACAATTGCACGTTACCTACGTCGTCTATTTGGAATATTTATCTTACTACGGACAAATAAACGAGAGCGATCCCTTGAAATAGATAAATATGGAAGAACAGACCTGCAGTGTGAGCAGGAGTAACTTTGTTCCAGCACGAAAATTCTAAACGAATGATCGGAGAGAGAAATATTGTGCATGGGCAGAGCTTATCAATTGGATTTGATTGATTATTTGTAAACAGGTAAAGAACATGATAGCCCTTACGTGTTTAAAAGAAAGTCAACCGTCCTGAGTCCTGACACACCTTGTATAATGTATAACCTTGTATAACCTTCAGGTTTTCGAGATATAGCATTTCCTGCTGGAAGAGTAACGTTTTGTAAAATCGTGCATCTCTAAAACTAGTAACATTGTATCAACCTGCTATGTGCATTAGAACAAGAGACATAATGTGCGTTATTACATGTAAAGGTATCGCCGTAATGCAATAAGTTAAATCCACTTTACGAGTTGTTGATATTTCTATGCCAGTGTTATTGATTTAGCTCCCGTCTATAAATTACCAATCCTCTAAAATTGTAAACACTCCAAGGTATTAAACTACCTATAGGTATGGTATGAACCTACCTACCTACTAGGTATTAGGTATAGTCTAGAATTGTTTAACATTTACCTTGTTTTAACCTTAGTTTTTATACCATACCTACATTAACATAGATCTATGTTCATACAAAACCTATGTTCACGTAACACTAGGTAGGTAGGTACTCATGAATTTTCAGGTAAGGTGGATAAACTGGCGCGGCCAGTGCCCTGTATTCCCCAGCGCAAGCGGCGTGCAGTCGCCGCCGGCGCCGCGGCACGCGCCCCTCATATTCCGAATATTCCGAGACTCACTTATCCATCTGTAGATAGCTGAAAAACCAGAGGTCGACCACGCTTAGGTTCAGTTAAGAGGATTGTGAGGTACCGATACGCGGCGCAATTAGGTGTTTTCTTTGTTTTTTCTTTTTTTGGAATGGTATCTCGCAGAGTCGCAGGTCAACCTAGGAGGTTGTCGGCTGCTTAACCGGAATTTCCTGTGGTGCCTTAAAAAAAATATTTTTAAGGCCTCCAGCCAGGGCAAAATAACTTACAAACTAAGCGACTACACGCTAAGGGCACCCCCCGTGGGGTACGAGTAGGGTTGAAAACCCTACTATATAATATAGTATCCAACTATATTAGAGGCCCGACTACTATATTTTTGAAAATAAGATGTATTAGGCGAAACTACTATATTTTAAAGGCATTAAACTCTCAGCAATAATATTTGTTTCAAAATGTGTAAGCGTAAAACAAAACGTCAATACCTACTTTTAACGATTCTGGAATGTCAAGTTGACAGATGCGTTCAATAATTCACTAATTATTCTTAAAAAAAATAAAGTACCTACCTAATTTTTGGAACCTACTAAGTATATTTTTTTCATCTTTTCATTATCTACTATATTTTTTTGGGTAAAAATTTTAGAACTACTATATTTGACCGTCAAAGAGTTGGCAACCCTAGGTACGAGCCTCGGCTTAGGGCGTCGCTGGGAGAGGACAGCAAAGGGACAGGCTGAATCGGACTTCTATTATCTAGGGACGAATTTAAAGCTACAGGCTACAGGCTCAGCGGCGCCGTGGCGCGGGCTGGCACGAGCAAGGGTCGGGGAGGGATAGGTGTTTTCAAAAATGCTATCTGTTTCATACCGCGTTTGTATTTTATATCGCCTAATGTGCCCCTACCCCCCGAGCCCGACCCGTATCGTGCGATAGAGAGAGTTGCAAGTCTAGGAGGCAATTACCTAAATTTCCTTTTTGAAATAGGTATGTTTTTGGGCGATTACGTCCCCCCCCCCCACTTTCACGAAATGAGTCAATTTTAGTCTCATTAGATTCAATACACCTTAATCTATGTCTGTTATAGTTTACGGGGGGTAAAACGTTATCGGTTTTGGTATGAAAATTTACAGCCTCACAATCCTCTTAACGACTGGGTGCATTTAGATATTCTATTTTATATTATAGTTATCTTTGTAGATATGTACTGTAAATCGGGTTCGCTTGACGCACGGCTGACGCGAGCGTATTGTGACATCCATCGCAAAGTAAGGGGAATATAAATAGGGCAGTTTAGATTGAAATGGGATCAAAATTACACAGCAACTAAACTTAGTTTAATTAGGTACTTAGGTACCTACGTGAATTATTATAGTCCACGGGTCGGCGACCTCGCAGTCAGTCCATTAGTGTCCTTCTTAACAAAAATCACATCTCATCTTATCAGAATCACATCCTCCTTCAGCTAAAAGATCCAGTATTCCAAATTCAAAGTTCTGCCAATCGTACCCGCAACTCCACGTTACTATTGAACTATATACATCCTACTTTTCAAAATCTGGTGTCTGAAAAAATGTTGGCACTTAGGTACTTATTTAAAAAGTTGACACCAACACAACAACGACTTAATCTGGCATTGTTATAATATTGTATGTCATTATCATAATAAATAAATATTAGGGTCATTCTTTTGGACAGGTTTTTCAAGCGGCTTTACTTAAAAATAATAGAAATCGAAAAGTTAGCAAGCCATTTTTTTTTTCGCGCATACCTTAGATCCTCCGCTAACTGGGATACTGATTATTATTCTATTTTCTTTATAATTAAATATCATTAAAAAATAAAAAACCCCCATTCTTTGATTTTCGTGGAGTGTCCCAAGCCCCGATCTGGTCACTTAGTAAATTATATATTTAAAACTAAACGCTACATACTTACCAAAAAAATAACACTAATTCCTAAGAAGTTTACAATGCTGTGAAAAACTAGACCATCATTCTAAAAGAACTACATTTCCTAAAAAAAAATTAAATGTAACTGTCCCGAGGTAATTGCTGATTTGCGTGGATTATTATAATTTCACACATTCGCGGCCTGATGATGCGTCATCATAATTCAAGTTACAACTAGTCACGCTTCGCCGGCCGGGCAAAGTTCTTGATGATGGTGCGTCAAGTTTTCAAAAAATAGATGGTAAGAACTTCGTTGCGTGGGTTTGGTTTCTCAAAACTTTGATTTGCGTGGTACAATTATCTCCGGTGTCTATGAATTTATTTATTTCATAAAATATTGTAGTGAACAAATATAAGGTAACGTAACTTATAATCAAAACACAGTGTATTTGCTTAAAAGGTTTTTGTATATTTTTAGCATAAAGGATTTATTTTGATTTCCGTGGTTGTGATTTGCGTGGTTTACGTGGTAGTTACGACCCACGCAGATCAATTTTTGACCTTGCAAATGAAATTACTTTGAGTTTTGTACTACTTATAAAGTTATGAAATGTTTTTATTACTTTAGTTAAATATAAATTCGTTTAAATCAAACTTAAAATGTCATATTCGATGGGTTTCTGACTTTATAAGTACCTAATCATATTAAGAATAGAACAATAGAAATAGATAACTGGCAGAGAATGCCATAGGCCATTAAGTTCGCGTTTGTATATTAATCATGCATAAATAAATAAATAAAACAAATGAAAATAGCGTAAGATTAGCCACCTATATTCATGTTTAGAAAAATGATATCGGATTATTAACATTTTAGACCAAAAATGCCATTAACAAGAGAAGAAAAATTAGAGAGAAAGAAGTTATCCGAAAGAAGAAGAAGAGAGAAGCTAATAAAGAGTGCAAGGCCAAAAACCGGGCGAGATATTATAATAAAATAACTTCTTTTCAATATGAAGTAACAATAAGTAACTCATTTGAGAAAGTTAAATTAAAATTTTCATTTTCGTGGGGTGTTTTGTGATTTGCGTGGCCTCAATTTTTTTAACCTCGATTATCTCTGTAAGTATATCGCTCTCTGAGGTGCCTTTTCTATAAAAAATAATAATGTTACGCATATTTTATGAATCTGATACCAATTAAAAGAAAAAATTAAATTTGAAAATTGCCACGAAAATCACCAAAGAATGCCTTACTCGAAGAACCACCCATTATACCTAGCGCGTATCATTAACCTAAATTCTATTGATATTACTGGCTTGGTATACTTATATGTTTGAAAGAAATGCCGCGCTGTAAGAAAAAAACCGGATTATGACTTAATTAGGTACAAAATGTATAGTTTTCAGACTTTTCCGTGTATTTATAGTATAAGACGATATTAGGTAGGTACGTCAATGGAAAGTACAGTCAACAGCAAAAGTAGATGATCAAAATCAGAAATTCAATACATGTACGGAGTTCGCGTCATAACTGTGTGGCGTCGAAGTGATTCAATAGTATTTGTGTGACAATGACATACTTTTAATAAATAAACTAGTAATAAATTATATAAATTAGTGTTAGTAAATTAGTATTGAATTTCTGATTTGATCATCTACTTTTGTTGTTGACTGTACCCTATAAATTTTGATTCTCTTGAGAGTGTCGAAATGTGTTTTTAGCGAAATAAACGGCCGTATCTTTTTTCACGTTAACTTAGAAGTTTATTTTTTTCACAGTTTATTTGTATGATTGTAATTTCAACTCGCTACCTCTACGCTTTCCCGAGATAAAGGTTCTTGACACTTTGACAGACAGACAGACAGACGGACAACAAAGTGATCCTATAAGGGTTCCGTTTTTCCTTTTGAGGTACGGAACCCTCAAAATCGAAGAAATTCACAAATAAAAAGAAGGGTTGGATGGAAGGCAAGTAGGGTAGGTAGGTAAGTATAGGTGGTAAGTAGGGTAGGTAAGCTAGTAGGTACTATAATTATAAATTGTATATGTATAATCAATACTTACATAACAGTGAACTAACTACCTACTGTAATCTTTGACCCCAGCAAGTAATTATTGTTGCACGTGGTTGCCTTCGAGAGCAAAACTAAGTTGTTATTGTTTAAACATCACCTACTTCAAACACTGCAAAGTGCGAACCTTTAGAAAAGAGACGAAATAAAAATAAAGGGTTGAAACACTCACAGTGAGGCCGCTACTCCAAAAATCAATTGATAAATGTTAAGTTACTTACAGACCAGTCGGGTATCTAACTAGGTATTTAAAACCACCGACGTATACTTACGTTATTATAGAAATATCGCAAGGGGATTCGCTGCAGTTCAAGTGCATGTCATGTAAATCTCGGTTTATCTTAGTGACCTAGGAGATTTAATCTCATACAGACTCGACTGTATGTTTACAAGACGCAACTGAGATAGCAAACGAACGACTGTTTATAAAGTTAAACACTAACAACCTCCGACTGGGTCGAGGTTATTTGTCGCAGAATATACATAAAACTGTTCCATTAAAATCTTTATTGATACCCTGAATAAAAAGCTGATTGATTTATCAGAACAACGACCAGTCTGTCGACCATGTCTCAGAAAATACAAGTTAAATGTGGGAATTAATTTGTGATTAATGATGAATGGTGAATTGATTTGTGTTTGTGTTTGGGTTTTTTCGTGTTAATGAAGAAAAGGGAACAAAGATTCAAGTCATGCTTGGTAGCGGGTGATGTCGTGAACTAAAGTAGAGTAGACGTGTCCGGTTGATGTACTTACACAAAAGTTGTACTTACGTCGTAATATTTAGGATTCCGTACCCGAGGGGTATCCAACGGGACTCCATTAGGTACTAAACCTCCGCTGACCGACCGTTCATCGTCCGTCTGTCTGTCAGGCAGGCTGTATTTTTTGGACCGCAATAGGCAGAAACTCGACATTTACAGTGTGTATTACTTACTACCTATGTTTGCGATAACAACAAATAATAATAAAAAAAATAAGTTTTTTTTTTAATCTTTATTTTATTAAGGGATTTTTGTACACATTTAAGTTAAGAATTAAAAAGGGTCTCCAATTCCCCATTCAAGAAACAATGTTTTTTAGGCGTTTTTGGTCGATCTTATTTTATTTATTTGAAACATGGCACGTCAACAATATAAACACAAATAATTATATTAACATTTGAGTGGACTTAAGGCTAGTGTTTATACCTATTACAGACATGCACAACATTAACTAAATGTCAGTTACAAAATTGCAAAATATATAAGATATTGAAATTGGATAAATAAAAATATTTATGAGGATTAAAATAGGAAATGCAAAAATAATAATAATTAATCAATAATGTCAAGTATAACCAGTTTTAAAAATATTGTAAACAGTTCGAAATACTTTCAAAAAGGTCATAAAAAAATTCTAATACAAAACAATGAAATAAATAATAATTAAATCTTAAAAAAATAAAAGGTTGCCAATTAATAAATAAATCAAAATAAAATTATACAAAATCAATATCATAAGTAGTAAAAAGAAAATCAGAAATAAAGTCAAAATTAACATCAAAATTAAAACGAAAATCTGAATTTAAATTAAATAGACAATTCTTCTTTTTCCTGCCCTTATCCCATGTTACTTGGGGAGAATTAAATAGACAATTATACAAACAAAAGAAAAACACAAACAAAAACAAAATCAATCGGCAAAATAAGTACAAATTACAGGTCACAGCTATGCTTTTTGTTAGTTTCTAATAACTTTCGTATAAACTGGGTGGTCGTGAAAAATGTCTAGGTTCATTAGTTTGCACCAGTCGTTATATGTTGAAGGCAGCCTTGCGATTGGAGAGTTTAACCCGAGATTGGTTTTATATCGGGGGATACTAAAAAAGTTACGGCTTTTCCTACGGGTACTTAGTTTTGGAACACATATCCCAATGTGCCCCAATACCACGTCACACGACGTAGAACCACGCATAACTTTCTGCAGAAACAGCAAGTCCAACACGCGTCTGCGATGCTGTAGGGTGCACAGTCTGAAGAGAGATAGTCTTTCCTCGTACGAGCAGCCTGTGCCGATGCCAGGGGTAACAAATGCTAGGTGTCTCGTGAATGATCTCTGAAGGGACTCAATACGATCAGAGTGCACAGCATAATTGGATTCCAGACAACACTACCGAACTCAAGCACACTCCGCACTAAGGCATTAAATAATGTTATCTTAGTGGCAATATGCCTGAATTCCCTATTGTGTTGCGTTTGATAAATCCCAACATTTTAGCACTCTTCTTTACCATGCTGCTGTAGTGTGGGATGGAACTTAGTTTGGAATCGAGAATCACACCCAAGTCCCTAACCTCTGTCACAACAACGATTTCCTCGTTGTTTACTTGGAAACCTGTCTCAAGCACCTTTCTCTTTCGTGTAAAACGAATATGCTGGCATTTTGAGGCGTTAGGCTTCATTTTATTGGCGTAACACCATGCATGAACTCGGTCCAGATCAGCTTGTATCAAGTCTGCATCTGCTGTTGATTCAATTTGTCGCGAAATTTTCATATCATCGGCAAAAAGAAAGCATTGGCAGTGGTGGATCTGATGGACTATATCGTTAATAAAGAACAGAAATACACTCGGCGTCACAAAAATCGCACCTCTTTAAGAATTCCCTTCAAAGTCATTTTAACCCTATTAATCAATGGTATACATATGACTATAAGGTATAATTGGAAAGGCAATTTATTTAAATTTCAGAATAAATCAATGGATTTGGTTTTTTGTTTACCAGGGAATAAAAAAAAGCAAGCTAATGCAAATGATTAAAAAGTTAAATTTTATTTTATCAGCAAAAATTACAACAAAGTCCTTAAAACTAACTTAAAACCTAGTGTTACCCCCCCTAGCCCTGATGACTGCTTCCATGCGTTCTCTCATGGACCTTATTAATGTGACAACAGTCTCTTGTGGAATGTTGTCCCATTCTGCAACGACGGCATCTTGAAGGTCTTGGAGAGTGGTAGGGGCAGGATTTCGTGCCCGTACTCGCCGTTTCAGTTCATCCCAAAGGTGCTCAATAGGGTTCAGGTCTGGACTTCGCGCCGGCCAGCGCATAACAGGGATGCCAACTTCTTGCAGGTAGTCTCTTACAATTAAAGCGGTGTGACAACGGGCGTTATCGTGCATTAACGTGAACCCACTGCCAACAAAACCCGCATAAGGGACAACCTGCTCCTCTAAGATCTCTGTTATGTACCGAGCAGCAGTCAGCGACCCTTGCCCGCGAGCACTTCCAGTCCGAGAAACACACACAAGGTTCGTTTTACCGTCGATTGACATGCCGCCCCAGAACATGCACGAGCCACCCCCGTATTCCACTGTCTCTTGAATACAGGCTTGTGCGAATCGTTCCCCTTGCCTCCTATACACTCTTCGACGCCTGTCGTTGCAGAAAAGACACACCCTCGTCTCATCCGAGAAGAGCACAGCCCTCCATTGGTCTATTGTCCAATCCACATGGTCACGGGCAAATTGCAACCGGTCTCTCCTATGCTGTGCAGTCAATTTGGGCCCTGTAGCAGCCCTATGAGCTGCAATTTTCTTCTCCCGCATTCTTCTTCTAATCGTGGAGACGCTTACAGAAGTTCTGCGAGCTGATCGCAGTTGTTGTTGCAGCTCAACAGCATTGGAGAACCGATTACGTAAAGACGTCGAAACAATGAAGCGATCGTCTCTTTCGGATGTGCACCGTTGTCTTCCAGATCCACGTCTTCGGATATAGCCACCAGTCTCTTGGAAACGTTGGAACACTCGTCGAACGGCAAAACGACTCAAGTTCAGTTGCCGAGCAACATCACATTGCCGCATCCCTGATTGCAGTAGTGCAATGACTTGAGCGGCTTCATCTGCAGTGGTATCCATCTTCTGGGGTATTTTTCTTGCTGTAGCTGTTCACGTGTGTTCACTTCAAAGGTTGAATAGCGAATGACCCACATTTAATTTTTTTTTTTTTTTTTTTTTTTCGGATTGGCATCTCGCAGGTCAACCTAGGAGGTTGTCGGCTGCTTAACCGGACTTTCCTGTGGTGCCTTAAAAATTATTATTTTTAGGGCCTCCAGCCAGGGCATAAAAGCTTACAAACTAAGCGACTACACGCTAAGGGCACCCCCTGTGGGGTACGAGCCTCGGCTTAGGGCGTCGCTGGGAGAGGACAGCAAAGGGACAGGCTGGATCGGATTTCCATTATTTAGGGACGAATTTAAAACTACAGGCTCAGCGGCGCGGGCTGGCACGAGCAAGGGTCGGGGAGGGGACGTACGGGGTCGTCGCGGCGGGCCTCGGCGGCGAGGACGGAATGATGGCGGTCTGTGTCTGTGTTTCTTAACTGTACTGGTGGCCGTATTGCTCTCCTGGAGGAGAGTAATAGCATCGTCAGGGTCGGTCAGAGTATGTCTCGGTCGTCGAGTCTTACTAATACGGGAGGGTCCCACATTTAACCCGGGTCGCCCGTTTTATACCCTTGTAGGGAGGTGCAATTAGTGGCCGTTGTAATGCGTATTTTGACAACATTTTTTTTTAACGTTACGTGCTAATGAGATCTGTTGTGTTTAAGAATTCTAACTGTTGTTAATTTAAAGGTCGTTAAACATACTTTTAATTGATACCAATATTAATTGGGTTGAATGTATTCGTTACTGGCGGGACATGTTTTAAACTTATTTTCGAAAAGGTGCGATTTTTGTGACGCCGAGTGTAGTATTGGGCCTGGGACCCTTGTGGTACTCCGGATGTAGCAATATATCTTTCTGATTTATGACCACCAAGAACTACCACTTGTTCACGATTTTCAAGATATGATTCAAACCAGCTCAGTATTGGATCACAAATACCGAATTGACTTTGTAGCTTTTGTTTGTGGCGTGTGGCCTATTTATTGTACCTAAGATGGTACGGAACCCTTCATGCATGTTCGAGTCCGACTTACACTAGGGCAGTTTTAGCACACCATTCAGAATATCTACATAATTTCGTCAAAAGACGTCAACAGAATAGTTTGCAAGATTGACTCTTACTTCTCGCACATTTGCATACAATGGGTGGACGAACGTTGCCGCGTTGGCTACTCATTCGTCCGACACACAGCACAATTGTGACCGCTCAAGTGGAATCAAGTGCACTAAACTTCCATTACTTTTGTCAGTGTTGCGCCTACAGACATCCGCTAACAGCATTGTGAGAACTCCTGCCATAATAACCGTTAACTAGCGCTGTATTCATCTCTTTGAGCACCAATATACCTACTATATGCGGGATCCCACGATGTCTCACGGTAATAATGGTGATCATTCCGGTGACTTTAAATGAAGTGAGCTATCATTTCACCTCTAAGAATTGACAGCAGTAGTTCCCAAAAGCTGCCCATATAAAATTATTGTCCAACGAATGATACTAATTTGTGTTGATGTTTGCTAACATTGTCCATGTTCTGTTTTCAGGGCCCTACGGTCTTTTATGAAGAAAGGGAAAAAGGGGACATCTTCAGAAAAATCTAGCAACACACAATTAAATGGTGACACCTCCCCCATCATTTACCGAAGAGCGCTGCAATGTAAGAACACAATCGTTGACGTTGAGTAAAAATACATTTCCAATTCATTGATTAAAGAAATTAAGGTGATGTTGATGGTGCGATGATCTAATGATGATCCTATACATAGTATAGTATTCCACTAAATTCATTATATGCATTTCCAATTCCAATGTTAGGTATTAACTACAAAAAAAAAATGGCTTATGTTTAACAAACCTCCAGATCTAGTAAACGATCACCAACATTAAAACCCACTTTAATGTCAAATTATACCTTTTTTAGAATGGATAAAAATTTGCGTTTCCTAAAGTATTGTAGAAATGTATGAGTTTGACTGTAAAAAGCGATTTGGTACTAGCACTCGGTGGCCGCTGCCGCGGCACGCTCGCTCCGCTCGCTCGCGCTTGCGTCACAGTTCTAACCTAACCTGACCATGTCGGATCCGCCCCAGGGGGGACTTCAGGGTCAAAAAGATTTTGGTTATCCATTCTGTTAACAAGCAAAAAGCCAAATTCTAAATAGCCACCAAGTATACCTATGTATATTGCATTAATTTGCACACTAAGATTTGGTGATCATTTACTACATTTGGTGTTTATTTTTATTTTTTTTGTAAGGTCTTAATAAGATCCTAAAGTATTTTTTGGTGCTCATTATATTTATTCCCATAATAAATGTGCAAGTAAACCTAGTACACATCAAAAATTATCTTCAGATTCGACAACGCCGACGGCGGCAGGCGCGCGGAGCACAGTGGCATCTCCTGAGCGGGGTGACCGCTACATTTATGGCGGTTCCATCACTCCGCTGCCTCGCTCCCGGTTTCAAGAGCGACTGCGCAGCACCAGCCACCATGAAGTTCAATCACTAAGGTACATTTAATTGAGTTGCGTTATTTTGTGATCTGGCCCCCAGGTTTATGTCCAAAACGTCCGGTATACTCCGTGCGCCCACTGGCAGGACGGCACGGCAGGGGATTTTTAGGTGACAAATAGTAACACTACCTAACTACCCAAGGTCTTAGAGTACCTATTGAAATTTATAGGAAATACTTAGTATAAAATTACCTTATATTGAAAAATATCCTCTTAATCTTCTGCTGTCTAGTCCACCGGTTAGCGCTGTCATTGTAGGGTAATGTTGAATAGTATGCTTTCGAGGCTATGGCGAGAATGTACTCATATATAGTTTTTAATATAATGGGCGATTAATTTGGAGGTACTTTTTTCATTTCAAAACTATTAAAAAATACAAAATCGGGCTATCTTTATTATTATACAAAATAACCATTCTATACATTTATTTTTAAAGATTATTTCTTTCAAATAGTGTTATGTCAACATGGTCCATTCTGCAGTTCACAGTTTCGATGACGCTTCCGAGCATTGCAAGTGATAATGGCGAATAACGCGGCCTATCCATATAGATTTTGAACCTATCCGCAAAGGATCTAGGCGGCCAACTGACCGGTTCGAAGCGCGAAATTAACTGTTTACCAAATTGTTCCCGCAATAAAGCCATTCCTCGTAGAACGCTGATTTTCGTAATACAGCTGAATAATTTGTTGGCGCTGTGCCGTCTTTCCATGATGAAATGTCAAACTATACTGAACAAAAAAAGTACCTTTAGATGAATCACCCATTAGTATAGGAACCATATGTTATTTTATACAAAATACTAAATAAAAAGTTTATGAAACAGATGCTTTGTTTTTGTAGTACCCCATATTATTTACGCCCACTGAAAGAATGCTAAAAAGTATAAAGTCAGCCGTAATATGATTATAATGAAACTATTATTATACCTAGTCTTGCCATAAATATTGTCACGAAGAAAAAAAAAATATTTTTTATTGCAAATAATATTTACTTATTACTTTTACATTGTGTTAGTTTAATACATAAATACTTATAAAACAATTTAAAATATAAAAAGCTTATTCGAAGTGGTCTCCATTGGCTGCAATACAGTCCTTTAAACGTTGACGCCAGTTATCAATAGAAGCACGCACTCTTTCCATGGGAAAATTCTTCACTGCCAATCGTATGAATTGTTTAAGGGACTCCAAATTATCACGGCGTTTAGAGCAAGCCGTACTCTCTAAAATTTGACCATAAATCATAATCCAGCGGATTAAGATCGGGACTAGACGACTACGACGGCCAGTCTTCAGCTCTGATGAAGGCCGAAACGTTCAGTTCCAACCAAGACTGCGTGGACCGAGCTTTATGACCCGGCGCAGAGTCTTGTTGGAAGGACCATACTTGGTTATTGAACATGGTGTTGGTAAGGGCTTAACTACCTTCTCAAGAATGGTATCTTGATACACTTGTGCCGATGTTTTGATACCTTTTTCACAAAAGTATGGCTCAGTCACTCCTTCATAGCCAACACCCCACCAAACCATCACTGAAGTCGGATAATGCCCACGTTGCACTCTGTCGACTAATTGGGAAGCTTCCTTAGAGCTTTGAGCATAAATACGGTAATTTTGTTTCTTAAAATGTTGCTCAATTGTAAAGATTTTCTCATCCGTAAACAATATTTTTCTGTGACCTCCCTTTGCGTACCGCTTCAGTAGTTGTTTCGATTTTACCACCCTATTCTTTTTTAAATTATCAGTTAAAAAATTACCAGTGCGTCTCTTATAGGCTGCAAGCCCTAAGTCATCTTTTAAAATACGCGACATAGTTCTGGGTGCTATCTTCATCTCCCGAGATAAAATCTTTTGCTTTCGGACAGGATTTCTTCGAATTCTTTCCCTTACTGCTTTGACCACCTTTTTCGTACGAACACTACGTGGACGGCCAGATCATTTTCTGTCACAAACAGAGGAGGTCTCATAGTCTCATTGTACCTATTAATAGCCCGGTACACAAACATTTGACTAATACCAAGCGTATGGAGAGTTTTAAAATTTGCATTTGGCTCCATACAAACTTTGTGTAATGCAATCACAGCGATTCGGTTCTCTTTCTCACCCCACTCCATTTTAATATCGCAAATGTACAATGTATTGGCGCAAAAATTAGAAAACTCAATGAACAATCGTAAAAAATGACTAAATTCAAATGTAATATCTTTCTTATTTTTAATTGTAACAGTATTTATGGCCAGACTAAGTATTTACAATTAAACTAAGAGAAAGCATGAAATGTTTCCAGTGCAACCCCTCGCTTGGCCCGCAGCGAAGTGTCGGGGTCTCGGCTGAGCGTGGAGAGTACAAACCCCTTTGAAGAGGACGGCCCTGTGCCCCCCGTCCGCGCCTCCCGACGGAAGAAAAAACGCGCGCCTCTACCGCCAGGGCCAGTCTACGCCACCGCCGAAGCTGCCGAAGATACTACGGTAAGATCTAAGTAACATACCCGAAACTATTTGATGTGTCTGACTTTATGTGAAAAGGGCTAAAGTCGAAAGGACTTACAAGCAAATAACAAGTTTTCTTTCCAGTTTGATTCTCACAAGATATATTCACTAGTATAAAAATTAGTTATTTTGATATTGTCAAAATTAGGAGACATCCTGCCAGTCATCACAAGAGCAATAGACCTATCTACAACAATGGTGAATACTTCAAAGGTGTCATCTCGTCCATTTTACGGTGATTTCATAACCTAATATCAAAAAGACTCCACTTGCACTGAAGGCTATCGACACCACGAATGCACTCGCGTAACAAAACAGTAACAGTCTTTAGGGAAACAACACTAACATGGGTGGTCTAAATAGGCTTTCAATATACTCATCTACTACTACTGTACGTTGTATGTACTTACTCTATTTACACACTGTTAACATAATATCTGGGTACCCTGACGAACGTCTACCTAAAAATAAACTATCTGGTGCATAATTTGCTAAAATATGTACAAAAAGAATGTCACTGATAATCAGTGACATTATTGCCTGTAACATACCACCAAAAAAGTTATTCCGAGCTAAAACCCTATTTTAACATAATTTTATTTGGAGTTTATTTAACACAACTTGACGTTAAGTATATATTTCCAGGTTTCGAGTGTCACTTCAGAAATACAAATAAGCGAAATCGAAGAAAACACATTGAACAAAACTGAAGGTGATTTAGAATTAGATGATATGAACTTGAATATTGAGCTAAAAATAGTTGAAGATGAAGATGTAAAAGTAGAAGAAACGATAGCCGTAGAAGTAACGACTCCTTATATCGATAATAAAAATGAAGTGGTTGATGTGTCAGTTCTCACAGAAAAAAAACCGAACAACGAACAAACCGATACAGAAAATCCAACCAATATTACTGAATATAAAGACAACGAAGTAACGTTAAGAAATAGTTCTTCAGAAGAGGACATCCTGAAGTCATCTGCATTCCATAAAGTAGACATTGTAACATACAGACGCAATTCCAGCGTTAATGAAGACGACATTCGATTGCGACGAGGTAATTTAGAGGATTTCCAGTCATTATCGAATAAAAGAAGTAAGAGCCTCACTAATGCATTAGACACGACGTACACAACATACGATATAAACTTAAATGAAAACACAAAACACAAGGACGCTAACGCAAACGACGGGCCCCAAAAAGTTGTATGCAAACTTTACGACGAACCGCAAGCAAAAAAGAGTGTTGAAACGATTTCAAGTACAGAAAAAGATTTTCTAGAAATTGACAGAGCTACTAGAGAGCTTGAAAGAGAAATAAATAAGCTAAATACTGCTTTAAACGAAGACGATATTCCATGCGTAGAAGCAAGACTATCCGTGTCAGAGATCAAGAGACGGTTTGATAAGAACGATGCATCGTCACCAAATCCAATACCAAAGCCAAGGAGGAGTCATTATGGTGGAGGCTCAAGTACTCCTTAAATGTACACTTAACTCTTTTAACTTAAATATGGCTGTTTGATGTGGACCCCACAATCAAACTAAAAATAAATTGACTAAAATTATCGTATACATGAGCTTCGGTCTTGGAAAAAAAAAGTAAAGTTGTATTTACACACACTTATCATATCAAATACTAAATAGGTACGTTATAAATAAGAGTATGTAAAAAATAACAACGTATTTACTGTAATCCGTAATAAGCTCAACTTAGTGCTTTCCATTGAAAATCATACAAATTAATATATTGAAGTTATGACTAAAATAAGTACCTATAATTCAGAGTGTACACTAGTAATTAGTAAATATATAAGTATAATGTGTTGTAACATGTGATTTTTAGATGATAACGATCGTGATTTAGATGTAATCGGATCTCAAACATTCATAAAAGGGATTGCAATATGTGATTATAAACTTTTATAACACAGTCATGTCATGCTTAATTTAAATTCTAGTGCCTTCGAAGAATACGATACGTAAAATAATAATAGCGTAAACAAGACCATTGTTTTGCCATTAAATATTCAAAATATTTTGCGGCGTAGAATAATTTACATGTGATAAATATTTTATTATATTTATAAAGGTTAGGTAGGTAGGTTTTGTGTTTTCCCACTACAAACAACATCCCGTCTACTTTAAAGGGTAGTTTTGGAAAATAAATGATGACTGTCTTTATTTTTTACAAAGATAAGTAAATATTTTAGCCAAATTTCATATTCCTAAACCGCATGAATAAAATAATAATTTTTTTTTTCCACACAAGCTTTAACATCACCCAAAATGAATAATGTCAATTTTGATAATTTATTTAGATGCCTATTCCTATGTTTAAAATCATTAAATAAAAAATAAAAAAGATTTTTAAAACAAACATTACGTTTGTATTAAAAATATTTTTTATTAGGTACATTACAGCGCAAAATCGCCTTAAAAGTAAAAACAAACCTCGTCTGAATTTTAAACTTAACCAAGGTTACCCTATATACCATAGGCGTTTTGCTATGCTATGGTCAATCGAGGCATTCGTTTTTATATATTAAATAAATAGATGTATGCTTTAGTAGTATCACATGAAATCACCAGGCGAGTATTCTGTCAATGTTATGCTATTGACATACATACTGCAAAAATAAATGTTGATATAGTGCACTATGTTTTTGTTAGCAAGATTCCTAATAATTTATACAAATGTTAACATTGGGATTAAGTAGTTATTTGTTAGTTCAGTCATTGTTGTTTAATAAATTATTATTCTACTACTGATATTGTGTAGTTTCATTTGTCTCACTATTGTGTAAAGGAATTATTAAAATATAAATATTTAGTAAAATATATATGTATATTTATTTCAATGCATATAAACTAAATCTGTTAATATGGATTTTAACATTTTTGATACATACTATCACAAAATTTTCACTTATAACCTACTTAATCTATCCTTCTTATACTTTATAAATCGCGGTAGATTTGATGATGCAGTACTGACAAGTACCTTGTATTCTTTCGGTAGCCTTTTTTGCTGTCTTGCCTGAAATAAAAAGTAGAATATATTACACTTATAACGTCAAAGTATGTAGGTACATTATTATTTCAAACGCCGCCGCAACGAAACTTACTTTATTCCGAAGTATTGGTGCTAGAATAGCCAATTTATCAGTGAGTTTTACTTTAGCTGCCAATACATCAGTTTCATCTTCAGAATATAAATCTACAAGTGTGTCTATTGCTTCAGCCAAAACCCATACTTCGTTTTCCTTATGTGCCTGCTCCAGTATAAATTCAGTGATGGTGCATATAACATTGGAAGTGACATCATTCAAATTATTGACCAATAGTAAAGCCAGGATTCCAACCATCCGGATTAAGTTGGATCTTATCTCAGGCACTTGACATTCCTTAATTCCAGTGAGCATTATCTGTAACAAAATGTGTTACACATTATAGATACGTATCCTACCATACCTACCATAGTCCACAAGCAAGTGCGATAATAAATTTGTCATTTTTTAATTTTCCATAATATGTTAACTTCACATTTTAGTAAACCCAAAAGACCTATTAATTTAATAATGATGAAAAAATAACGACCTGTACCTAATATACCAGCCTTACATTTATTTTTACTAAATAGTCCATACTGTATATCCATCTGACAACTGAGACAATTTCATTGTCAGAACAAGCCTGGACCTAACCTAAAACACACCCGGAAACCCCAAACGTGTTGGTGACTCTTCACCAAAAATGCTATACCTACTTACTTGTATTTTGCATGTCACTAATAGATTGGTTAGTAGTACTTATATCATTTTCTACTGTTAAGGTTTTTGTAAACACTATTGACACCAAAGGCATATCAAATACTTCAAGATGGTAAAAAATTAGTCTACAGCTCAAAACAAGAGATTCAACTGATAAAATCTTTTTACAGAATAGGCAACAAACTGACTTCAAAAAAATTTCTTCAATAATAACTTAAGTTTCGGAAGGGTTTGCTTAAGTCTGTTTGTTGTTTTAGTACTAAATTTTAATATAATATCATTGACTAAATTCGCAATCATTCGTCAGTAACCAGCAAATGTATTTGATCTACCATGCTATACCCATTCAACTGTATGTTTACTGTTCGTTGTTGACTTTGAGGAGTTCCAATGGGATGGGTATATTTGTCATCAATGATTATTGGGGATATACGGGAAGTGTTGTGGTGGGCCTTGTAGGAGAAAAGTGTGCCTGGGAAGTATGTGCGGTTGATTCGAGCAATGTACAGTCGATGCAGTACCCAAGTCCGGTCTACTGTGGGCACGACTGGCAGCTTCAATGTGGCCGTCGGCTTGCACCAAGGGTCGGCTCTCAGCCTTTACCTCTTTCTGGTTATAATGAACGCTTTGACGTCGGACATCCAGGAAGAGGCACCCTGGTGTATGCTGTTCGCCGATGACATTGTGCTGGTAGCCGAAAGTAGCCTAGAGGTCCAGAGCAGATTGGAGGTGTGGTGGCAAAGAGGCCTGAAATTGAGCAGATCCAAAACGGAGTACTTGTTTTGCAATTTTGGCGGTATCTTTAGTCCTGTGCCCATGTCTCTAGACGGAACGCCCATACCGACCTGCTCCGAGTTTCGGTACCTCGGGTCGCTGGTCCAAGGACATGGCGATGTAGACCGAATCAACGCAGGATGGATGAAATGGCGACAGGTCACTGGAACCCCACCGATGCCCCTCAAGTTAAAGGGGAAAATCTACAAGTCCATGATAAGACCAGTCGTACTGTATGGATCGGAATTTAGGGCCGTGAAGAAGATGGATTAAAAAAGATTGCACGTAGCGGAGATGAGAATGTTGAGATGGATGTGTGGAGTTACCAGAATGGATAAGGTGAGAAATGAATATATTAGAGGAAGTTTCAAAGTGGCGCCAGTAACCGAAAAGTTGAAAGGGAATCGTTTGTCTTGGTATGGGCATGTGAAGAGAAGAGACGAAACTCATGTGACCGAAAGAGCTATGAAAATTAATTAGGATGCATGGAGACGGAGAGGAAGGCCAAAGAAAAGATGGGTGGATTGAAGAATGATATGAATGAAAAGGGAGTCAGTGAAAGCATGACGTTGGACAGGACGAAATGGAAGAAGAAAACATGTTGCGCCGACCCCAAGTAACATGGGATAAGGGCAGGAAAAAGAAGAAGAAAAGAAGAAGTTTATTGATTAAAAAAAATTACCACAAATAAGTAGCTAATCTAATTTTTATCATTGAACTTCATTATAATAACCAGATCAGAATATGTGTTGGTTGGTTATTGAGGAGTTCTGTAGTCTATCTTCAGAGGTCTACACCGTCTACATCAGATCTTTATGAAATTGATATACAACTGAAAGTAAATCCTCAAACATCCAATTTGGTTATGTGAAATATCACAATACGAGGTAACAAACAGAACTGAAGAAATTGAGAACCTCCTCTCTAACAAAAAAATTGGTTGTCTGTAAAGTCGGTTTACTGACGATAGTTGAACGTGACAACGTCTTAAGAAAATACTGATGGAATGGTAGCATTTTTCAAAAGAAAATTTTACGTCGTCGTCGTCGTCGCACGAAAAAACATGACTCATGCGGCGTTACGGCGTTACGGCGTTACCTCTCTCTGAGGTAACGCCGTAACGCCGCATGAGTCATGTTTTTTCGTGCGTGCAGCCGGCTCTATCGAATTATAAGACGTTGTCACGTCAAAATTAAAATACTGTTGGAAGGTGGATTTATTTATTGGTTATGCTAAAAACATCTAAGATACATCCTGCATACTGACACATCAGCGCTAAGGCATTCATTCTAACAGCGATAAGTGATTGTTCGCTTAAAAATTATACATTTTTATTTGTGTTGTGTCACTTACCTCAATATCTGTTAATGACAAGTCACTAAACAAGTTACAGTCATTACTGTTGCCATTCTCTCTAAACTTAATCTTGTCTAAAGCAGCTCTCATGACTGCTGTTGCAGATTCCGAAAGATTTACATTTTCAACATCTTGTTTAAAAACTAGTTTTCCTGTATCTACCCAGATTTTATAGACGCCATTGACTCCACCAAGATTTTCGATAGGAAGTGTTGATAGTAAATTATTTATACATAGTAGTGCTCGTGTTTGCAAGCTGAGAAGCCTGAAAGATGGGAATAAAATTAAACACCAATACTATTATTACAGTTCGATTCAAACTTAATGGCGGCTCTGAAGTGTGCTACCGGCTGCGCAGTACCCCGCCCCTCACTTCCGCTGACACGAGAAATTGTTACTGTTAACCACTCACTTCGTATTCAGAGCCGCCATTAAGTTTGAATTGAACTATACCCTCTATGGCTTGCAGAAACTTACTGGATCAAGATAGGTAAATTATAAATCAATTTAAGATACCTCTTGTATATAAGTTGTGATCCTTCATATTCTTTTAATATTAAGATAACATTCTGTGGAGGTAACTGGGTTCTAGCCCAAACTTTATCAAATATTTCCAATGATATAAAAGCTTCCATCACTTCGGGAGGCAGCTTATCTTCTGCAAGAATGGTTTCATTACCATTTTCAAAATGTTCTTCATCAACATCATCACTCTCTGACGAGTCATTACCTTCTGAATCATCACCATCTACAAGATCATAATGAAACAATTGATTAACCTTGATTAAAGATGTGTATTGTACAGCGATAAAAAAAATAACTTCTTACCTTCACATGAACAAATATTAGCAATAATTTCAATAGAACTTTGTTGGGCCGTTAGCATTTGTGATACAGATTGTATCTGGCTTTCTAATTGTTGAGCTGCTTTGCCTTTGGGTGCTTCGACTTTTCCTGATCCATCACTCAAGGGCACACTACTTGATAACTGACTACAGATAAGTCTGTGATCTACTGACAGTGTATTAGCTAATATGGACATAATTCTATTGATTACATCAGCCGGCAATGTTGCTATGTTCCCGCCACATGTATTAATTATCACTCCTGCTGATAGGGTTTTCAACAATAGTATTGTAGGATCTCCTCCCTCCAATCCCAACAACGCTTGTAGTTGCTTTTCTGCATTATACTTTATCTTAGCCATTGCTACAGGATTATCTTCCACAACAACAAACAAACATTGTAAAACTGCTGTTACAATGTCACTACTGAAAGTCCCGAGATCTAAATAACGAGGTAATATGTCCAGTATTCTGGACTGTCCCAAGTATTTCACTGCAAGATCTGAGAAGTAACAGACGAAAAAATAAAAATAAACTCAACAAACAAAAATTACCTTAGTTACTTTACCCCTTAAATCTAACTAACATTTTAAGAATTTCACCCACCTGAACTCTCACACAGGTTCAAAAGTAAATTAACAATTTGAATGAATGTATCTATATCCTCCTCCTTTGTTTTGGCATTTGCATCAGGCACCCAATTTTCAGCATGCTGAAAAAAACGATTATTTATTTTAGTATAATAGCCTGATCCTGATACCAAATGATGATGATGATGATGATCTTTACAAAAGTAGTACTAGCTGATGCCCGCGACTTCGTCCGCGTGATTGCCGGTTATCAGCGGGAGTTTTTTATTTCTACACAAAAGCCAAAATTTTTCCCTAAAATCAAAGTAGTAGTGAAAGTCTTGTCAAAATCGGCCCAGCCATTTCAGAGATTAGCCGGAACAAACAGACACAGAGACAAAAATTCTAAAAATTGATTCAGTAACAATTTACCTTGTGTCTGAAAATTTTCATCATGTTTTTTTAAAATAAGTACTGCATATATATTTTTATATATGCACTCACACAGACATTGTCCCATCCCTATCTACCTACCCTACCCACCATACATACACTAATTGCGCCAATCCTCCAAAAATTGAAGAAACTAAAGTCATGTTTAATTTTTTGGTATTTGGTTATCTTTTTTAATGTTCCGTGCAACTTTTTTCTTCTTGCATATGAAGCTTCTCCTTACAATAACAAACACAACAAAAAAAGAATTAGCGTAATTGGTCCAGCCATTCACGCATGGTGCCTTGATTACTTAAGGAAAATAGGGATTACCCACCATGAACAAAACCAGTCCATGGTGCTGACACCACCATGTTTTTGTGGTGGTGTTGGCATCAACAAAGTTATCATTATTATTTTATTTTTATTAATAAACCATTCAATTAACCCTAGAAAGATAATCATATAGCAACTAGCGTAAAAGATAATCATACGTCTGTCAGACGTACCTTAGTTAATTAAGATTTTTTAGTAAGCCTACGGATGTATTATCATGCCTTAAAGGTTGAAATAATTGTTTGTATTCTATTTAAGGAAATAAAACGATAAAATAGCAATAATAAAGTTTAATTGACAAATTACAATCAAAAATCGTAAACTTCTTTACAAATTAACAAAAACTTAACTTGTCTTCTATAGGAACATTTAAAATCACTTTCAGTCTTTATATTTTCATATTTTGTACTTTTACACTTAAATTAACGTAAACAATACCTACTACAATAATCAGTCTTTTACTTTCGGTTATTAAATGCACTTATGGCACACAACTCTGTTGTGTTCTCCACACACGGGTTTATTGCACTTCACGCATGATAATTTAGACATCCTACGGAGTTTAGATGGACAGTACGAACAATATCTCTTTTTTTTTACAGGCGGCCCTTCTTGCTGATCCTGGCTACTGTTTGCATTAGGATTAGGCAACAATTCCTCAATATTTTGCCGCACAGTTCTTTTCAGAGTTGGCATCTGTAACCTTTTTTCCATCCAAGGCGAAGTGAGATCTGTACTAAGTTTCTTCATAAAGTTCTTACGGCTTAGAGGCTTTTCGTTCTTTGATAGGATATTAGAACAATAAATTACATAGGAATTTACAAAGGCTATGTTGAAAATGCCATAAACCATAGCCATTGGCCATCTGTTCGTTTTTCTGGAGCACGACATTGACGAACACATTTGGTCAAATGTGTCGACACCTCCCTTTGTCTGGTTATAAAACATTATCATTTCTGGTTTTCCTGTTGTTTGATTTATTGTACCTTCTTCATCACAAGATGATAAAAGGTAAACCATTTTTGATGGCTTAGGTTTGTATGATACCAGAGTCAAAGGACCGTCGTAACAGTACATGGAGGTGCCAACCGCTCGAGATCTAGTGTTTTTCATTTGCTCTGGGATCTCTCTTTTATTCGAACGTATAGTGCCAACCATTGTGAATTTATATGGTTCCTGTAGCAAGGACTTTGCTAATGGCACAGAGGTAAACCAGTTGTCGCAGGTGATATTGCGATTGGTACCATGAACAGATTTTGACAGTTCTTTTATATAAAATTCACCTTGAGGAACGCCGTTGGTGTTGGTTGCTTTGCCGATATAAGGCATGCCATTTATCATATATTTCGTCCCACTGTCGCACATCATGGGTATTTTTATTCCATACTTATTTGGTTTATTTGGAATATACATTCTAAATGGACATCTACCTCGAAATCCCAGTAGCTGCTCGTCAATGGTAAGGTATGGTCCAGGTGTGTAATTAATTATACATTGATGTATGAACATATCCCATACTTTTCTGATAGGTATAAATGGGTCTATAGTCCTGAGCGCTGGGCGTAACGATTTGTCATCCATTCGCAGACACCTGATCAGAAAGTCGAATCTGTCTCGACTCATAACTGATACGTAGCGCGTTCCTGAAAAAGAGCTATCAAAAAGTTCTTCCGTCGAGAGGTGGTTATCCTTCATAGCCGCAGATAATGTCAAGATCCCAATAAGCGCACGCATTTCAATTTCATTCGTTTCTCGAAAAGTAGCAGAAAATTTTACTTGTTTTCCAGCTTCTCTATCTTTGGCTTCTTTATTTCGGCATTTTAGGGAAATTTCTTCGTTCGTCCATCTGACTATTTCACTTAGTATCTCATCAGTTATGAACATATTAAAACATAACAAGGGGTCGTAAACGTTTCTACACATACGCGTTGGTCCTCTAGCTGATCGAACAATATTTATTGCTGAGGTTCTACCGTGACTTCGACCCTTGCTTGTGGCCCAACAATGTTTATTTTTACCTCTGAGTGTGCGCTGAGAAGTAATAATTATGCGGCTATCAGAAGGCGCAGCTTGGTCGGCAGTAGACTCTGAATGGTCTTCAGCAGAGACTTCGGGTATCTCCACAGCTTCATCGATGAATTCGTCTTCAGTGTCACTCTGTACATCATCTTCTAAGAGGTTATCATCGCATTCGCTTTCAGATTCTGATGACGATTCCTCTTCATTTTGATATAAAAAGTTCTCAATTTGAGAACTATCCAACACCCTTCGGTTTGCCATTATAATATAATAATAAATAATACCTGAAAATAATAATAAATAAGTGTAAATAACAATAAACAATCAGTTCAAATGATTGCAAAAGTTGCATTAAAGATAATCATACGTCTCGCGGACGTACGACATAGGTATATCTTTTATTTGAACGTACTTACCGTGGCGCCACTGCTGCTTAGCGCGAGCTCCGGCCGCCGACTGAGTTGACTCGCGCAGCTAGCGCGCTGCGATTAATAATAAAAAAACTACAACGAAATTTAATTTCACGATACGTCTCGCGGACGTAGATTATCTTTCTAGGGTTAAATAATTATGACACATCACAACAATAAAAAACATGACCTACAACTGTTTTTATAACAAACCTCATGGAAATAACATGTCACTGGAGTCATAATGTCCTGCTCCATCATAGCATCGCAGGTGTCCATAGTAACCGTAGATAAATTCCTGAGCGTGCCAGCTGCTGCATTCCTCACGGAGCTGGCTTGGTCCAGCAACAAAGGAGCAGCCACCTTCACCAATCCTCGACTTATAATCTGTGGTACGTTCTCCAAATTTTCTATCATTAGTGCAAAAGTTTGTAGACCACAGTACTTCTCTTCCACATCAGCAGCCTAAAATAAAGGAATAACATCATAAACTTTGACAATGCAAAAACCAGTCTTCGAAAAGTTTAACAGTTGCACTTTACTGTATCTGATAATGTTGAAAGGGTCACACGATTTCTGGAAGAACTACAGAGCCATTTAAAAACAAAAATTTTTACTCACCTGTAACTGATCCAATATAGTTTGAATAGCATTTTCCTTGCTGTCAATTGGTAGTTGCTCTTCCTCATCACTGTTATCTACCGCTAGGCTTCTCCTTGCTCTAGTTGGTTTAGATTTCCTAATTTTTCCCATTTTGTCAAACCTAACCTGCAAATTAAATTATTACTAATAAGTAATAAGAAGATGTCAGTTTACACAGTGACACTATGACAGACAACCAACTTACAGATTATCACGCACGCGGACTCGCTCCGCTCGACTCGGCTGTAGAGATGTTTAGTTCCGGATCGTAATAGTACCTGGAACTAGGCTTGACAGTGGAACGACATCGGTCCGATCTGAAAATAATCTACTAAATCGGTTCTTAATAGGGTATTTTACTCTACACGAGAAAAAAATCTATAAATATGTTATTGAGACAGTTTAGGCATAAAGCAGTCGGAAAATGTAAGTTTTAGTTCATAAAATAACAAAACAATTTTTTTAATTCAATTCAAAGTATTCAGTATTTTTAATCTGTTATAAAACACCGTGAAATAGTAGCGGCCATGTTATTACGCCATACGGCTGTGTAAACAAAAAAATTGTCACCTGTCAGTCAACTGATTGGCGTAATATAGGCTTTGTACTTTTATTATTTTCGTAACCAACGTATTTTTTTCATTATTACACCTATTACAAAATATGCGTTTAATTATTTTTAAATGATTTATAATCATATTTAATATGAGCTCATTTGATACAAAACGAACTGACGTCATTTACGCTGAGCAATATGGCGTCCATTAAGAGGCGTTTTCGTCAAAATAAGCGCGAAATTTGAAAATTAAAAATTTTGATGCACTTTTAAGGCATTTATCGATTGAATAAAAATTTTGTGTTTTTTTTTGGTGGCATATTAGCACTACAGAATTTGATTGAGACACTTTTCAAAAATGGGTGTAATACCCTATTCTACTCTCCGCGGATAGCAACGTAAACGAACGAATGAAACATTTACAGCCGGTCCTCCGATGGGCCGAGTAACCATTTCAAAAATCATGAGCTAACCGCTCCGCCAGCCGCCGCACCTCAAGTGAATACGTGTATCGGTGTATGCTTATTAGATTTAAGCAGATGAACGAAATAGTACCACGGACATATTAACGGCAGTCACGAACGTCAAAAGCCGAAATCGGTAGAGCTACCCACAAATATCGGCAGATTCCTACCCAAAATCAGTAGGTAATAGGTAAAAACCTATATTTGAAGGTCATGTTTATTTTTATAACAAAAAATAACTTTGTTAATTATTAGGAACATAAGACGCACCAAGTTTAAGTTGTTGTGTGTTGTACTGACTATTCAACACACAACAACTTTAACTTGGTGCGTAACTAATTAATAACACTAACACTTACAATTTTAGCCTTTATTAGGATCATGCTTAGAGGATTTATTGCTTTGACGACACGGTTGGCGCAGTGGCTGAGCGATCGACTGCTGCGCTGTGTATTGCGGGTTCGATTCCCGCCCAGGGTAAACATTTGTGTGATGAGCACTTGTGTTTGCCTTGTGTCTGGGTGTTGTTTATCTATATGTCGGATCGTTAGTGAGCGATCGAGGAGGAGCGCCGAGCGGTATAGTACATCGTCAGGGCTATAGGCGTTCCCATTATCCTATTAGGGATAAACAACACCTGTAAAAACAATTACACACTATTAGTAAAGAAAACTTAATACAAATGGTAATCAGTAACAAGAATAAAGTAAGTTAAAGGTACAGCAACAATACAGTTAATCGAACAGACCATTAAGGTCCCACAGTTCGTACAGTGGCCAAGCCACCCAATGATAAACGAACAAACCCTTACGGTTTACAGTTCGTACAGCAGCCTAAGCCACCCAATGATAAACGAACAAACCCTTAAGGTTTACAGTTCGTACAGCAGCCTAAGCCACCCAATGATAAACAAACAAACCCTTAAGGTCCATAGTTCGTACAGTAGCATAAGCCACCCAAATACAAAGTGTATCGCTCGCTAGCAGCAAGCCTATACAGCTATGTGAATAAACAGCAGCGCTGTACTAGGTAAACCGACAGTATTGTCGGGAGCAGGAACTCTTTACTGAGTCGAATCCGAGAATCGACTGCCATACTTACGGAGTGCACGCTCTTTTATAAGACGATGCCCCCACCTTGTAACCTCTCCATACAAGTCTGTCCATGCGCACGGAAGTGCGTCACGCGTTTACTTGATACAATACCACTAAAATGTGCTGAATCTAATAAGATCTGTAATCAAATAACACAATAATAATTGTCATGAATAAACAATAATTGTGTGATTGCATAAAGTAATTCGTTTTACATTCCAAGTAACGTGTCAACAATTGTTTAGAATAAAACCATCGATAACAATTATCGAAATAAAGTAACCAGAAATCAGTGTGCATACACTGAGTACTCAATAAATCATGGTTCGAACCAATAGACCATAATTAATTGCAAAATCACACAAATTAACCGTAAGAAACATAAATCAACAAATTCTGTTGACTACCCACAACAATAATTAATAAACCGTCTCCGACATATATATTATGTACCTATGTATTTACAAAAAAAAATAAAAAAAATAATGTTTTTGTGTAATGTGTTGTATATCAGCTGTCTGACACCCATAGTACAGGGTCTCCCTTGTTTGGGGTCAGATGCCGTGTGTGAAAATGTCCCCACATATTATTACTATTATTATTATTATTATTGCTCTAAAGGATCATATTAATATTCTTTAGTAATATTAGCAGTCATTTTAGAACTAATTTCAAAATCATAGCAACTAAAATGAATCATTAATTAATCGTTTTGTATGCAATAAACTTATGATAGATTCCTATCTCGCTGTTTTGTTTTCATTGGATTGACATGTGAGAATATGCGCTAAACATTGGCTGAGGAATGGGGCAGTATTATCATAGTAAAGACGAAAAGAGACAGCAAAGGAAACGTTTCAGTGCCATTGCCACGTTTTAATTTTTGTTTATATAGGCAAGCGAATCTACCTACTTGGGGCATTCCCTAAAACTAGGATTTAAAATGATATTCTCCCGAAAATAACTACTTTTCTCAAAGTAGGTAGGGAATACCCATGAAGCTGTAGATTAAAATGGAGTCAACACTTCGAATACCTACTTGAAGCCATTCCTATCTATCACTATTTCGCTCTGTGTGGGCCAACCCTCTCTTTCTAAGTAGGGTAACCTTTATTTTATTTCTTCCAGGACATCGCTATAAGTATTCATTTCTAAATATCTACATTCTGTTTACCATTAAGGCCTAAGATAAACAAATATCTTGTCTAAGTTTATTTACATCATGATACGTAATGTATGCGTATACATTGCATTAAGAAATAAAGTAATATGAATTCTAAACTCGATGAAGTAAGAATAAAAATAACTTGATCAAATATAAAAACCATTGCCGTGCCGCGACGTCAGACAGCGCCGGCCCTAATATGAACGCTTATATGTAAGAACCTCAAAAAGGAAATAAAAACATCACCCAAATTAAAATCATTTATTGTAACTTTTCTAGCATACATGACTAAATATCATTACTCTATGTAGTTTCTATCTCTTACCACGTAAATCACCGAGATATTTTCTGTGTCTCTCTTAAACAGAGCGCATGACTCACTAGTTAAAATATATAGTATGTAATTGAAACTTTACTTAATAACATTATTATGTAATACATAATAAATATACATAAAAGATATGTATTTAATATTTATTAACGGAAAGGGACACCAAGTAACTTGTTAATATTGCTTATATTTTCAAGAATATTTCGTCTGTTTCACTCCCATTTCCGTAAGTGGAGAATTACTATAAACGCCAGAACTAGTACTTGGCAGAGCAGCTATTTGCACCATAGATTCTTCATGTAGTGAACTTGTTGTCTGAAAATCATAATAAATTTTATAAAATGTTGCTTTTTGTTATATACATTATTTGAAACATATACATATATATATATATTTCTAAATACATGATAATAATGTAACACAGTTTTAAATACAGTTATCTTTTTATCTTTAATACTGATTTATTATAGTAGGAACTGCTGTTTGTTTTAAGCTCCTTGTTCTTGAATCATAACTGATTCTTGAAATGCAAATTGCAAATCCTTACACTTTTATAGAACTTCATTTTCAACGGCTCAATGGATAACCACAATTTTCTTTGAGTACTATTTTTAGGAAACCTAAAAAAAATGTTATTAACCGAATAATGAGCAACCAAAATTAAATAAAAATTGACTGCCGTAAGTGTATGTGCATATCAGTCATTAAATATATGCACGTTTCTTAGTATTAGTATAATTAGTTAAGTTCTCACGCAAAGTCCTAAATATATCCTCAATATGGTCACACTACTTCAATACGACTTCTTTTAAATAAAATCAAATAGGTAGATTGCACAAAATTAATGAAATTCAATGTAAAAGTATTTGATCTTGATATAGTTACCATTTAAATACAAAACCATAGGAAACATTGGTTTTATTCAACATTAAAAATACAGACAGTAGTGACAAATGTGACAAATACAGTATGACCATAAAACATAAAATCTTTTAAAATGGCAAGGAGTTCATATCACTAATATGTTGAAAACACTGGTAAAACGTTTTAAGAAGAAATTAAGTAAAAAAACAACGAAATATGTTTGCAATGATTCAATGTCAGAAATCACCATTTTAACACTTACGGGTGAAATTTTATTTCACCTTCTGGACACCACGTATTACCACAACCACGCACTACTAATTTTTACAACATTTCTTTAATTAGAACGATGATTACCTCGAAAAATACCAGACGAAGCTATGATCTGCAAAGTAAACAACCGCCATATTGACCATGTTTATGTTGATACATAGTGTCAATGTTGCCACGTTACCGATTCCTTAGGAAATGGCATTGTAATTCACTGATCGTCAACCCAGTTTAGCATGCGTGACGCGTGAGTGTGACCTAAAATTTTATGTTTTATAACTTAACTAATCATAGTACAACTACTGATCCATAATAACATTATTTGACAGAGTTTAACTTCTGATTTGGTTAGTGTGACGACTATTTCGAAGAATTTAGTAGGAGATTTAAATAAGAAGGTAGCAATACTACAGGCCACACTAAAAAGAGAGGGGTGGCCCACAGAGAGTGAGATGGAGAAACGTAGGTATTTGACTCAACTTTTGTTCGAAGTGTTGGCTCCATCTTTACAGCTTCTTGGTTAAAACTTAACTGTCACGTCACTGTCAACGAGCGAGCGTTGAATGAACTTTATTTTGACGTCGTAGACAGAGAACGCTCGACGTATTGTGTAGTGATGTGTAACACTGCGCTGCGCCGCGCAATGAGTTAAGTGGCTCACAGACAGACACGGCCTGCTGAGGTGGCGGCCAGTAATATTCAGTGGGCAGAACCGCGAGCCTTGGTTGGTGGCCGCCACAGGCCGTCTGTCTGGGAGCCGCTTAACACCAGAACGCAGGAGGAGAGTAGTCTACTGCCTACCAGTATGAAACCAAAGAAATCATAACGAAGTTTAAATAGAATATCTTAGGGTTATATGCTCTAATAGAATTTAACTAGTTATTCCACTCGTCCGTCCATGAACAAAAGTGGACGGTGTAGTTTCAATTATGTCGAGGACGGAGGAGCCATCTCTACTGCCAGCTGTCACTATTTCTTGGTTATAGCCAAGAAGCTTATAGATAAAAGTGAAGGCAACACTCTAAACACCTAAGTGAAACCAACTGTGGACAGACGCTCTCTTTCTGAATGCATACATAAGAACGAGACAGTGGTATGTGTTTTCCTTTTCCTTCTTTATAGCTATGGAAGGTACCATGGGTAGAGGTAAGGAGAACTAGACTCTCTGTGTATTGAAAAATGTTTATTAATTAAGCGCTGCAGGCGCGTATTAGAGCGAGATAGCGAATCGGCGCTTTAGGCACTATCTGCACCAGCCATAGAAATATATCTTACATAGAATAGCAATTTGGAACAACGATCATGTTCCGTTTGCGGGATGCGAGACGTCAGACACGTCAGTTTTGGTTTCCAAGAGTATAAAACAGACACGTCAATGCGCCATTCTCGCGGTATGCTGCCTAACATACCTAAATAAGTCTGTTTCCCCAGCATAATGTGAAAATTTAATAAACATTAAAAACTTAACAATATAATATGTATTAAACTAAAAACGAAATACTTATATTTTATTTTGACGTGACAACGTCTTATAAATTGATGAACAGCGGCTGCACGCACTAAAAAGTCAAACGTTCCGCCTGAGCCTGAGCGTGCAAGCGAGAGCGCTGAACAAGCTATAGAGAGGCACGATCGGCCCAAGCAATAAGCTCCACCCACGGACGAACGACGGAAGCCATTATTTGTTATTATTGTTGTATATGTTAGCCATTATGTTTCTTTATGACGTTACGTCCGTGTGGTGTCGGACGTAAAGAATAGCATCATCCCATATCTTCCCGTGGGTGTCGTTAAAGGCGACTAAGGGACTTACCGAGAATGGGCAGCAGCGTTCTCTGTGCCTTTGTAAGTGTGCGTTTCGACCGCGCGGCCACGGCGATATTTCGAAAAAAAAAACTTTTCCAAGATTATGTAAAATTTTGTAAAAGTTGGTTCCCAAAACCATAAATTTGTCGAAGATATGGTTAAAAAGTTATAAGGGTTTGAACGTGGCCGCGCCATTGAAACGCGGAGAACCGCGCGGCCACGGAGATCTTTAAAACTAAGCGTAGCAGAGACCTAAAATTCAGGTAAATAACAGATTGAATTTGTAAAAAAAATGTAAAAATACAGAAAAAAATCCAAGGTTTATATTTTAGGAGCTGCAAGACAAAAACCCCATGGCCGCGCCATTAAAACGGTGAATAACACTCTAGCGCCGATATCACGCTGAAAATGCATCGCAGACGTCTGAAATTCATTGTAAAATCTAGATTTGAATTTGTCGAAAATGTAAAAATATGCAAAAAAATCCTAGGTTTATATTTTAGGAGCTGCAAGACAAAAACCCCATGGCCACGCCATTGAAACGGTGAATAACACTCTAGCACCGATATCACGCTGAAAATGCATCGCAGACGTCTGAAATTCATTGTAAAATCTAGATTTGAATTTGTCGAAAATGTAAAAAATATACAAAAAATACCTAGGTTTATATTTCAGGGGCAGTAGTGTGGTATCGTGTAAAAATAAGTTTTGATTATCTATCGAAGAAAGTAAGTATTAGTGAGTTTTTTTTTTTATAAACAACACCTATTAATATGTAGAACTACCGATAATATGCAAAACATATTTTTTATTCATAATACAAAGCATTGCAATGTGTTTTGAATATTTCGATAGGGTGACCATGCCTTGTTGTTTACAGAAAACTTTCCACCTGTTGTCATATAAATCATGTCCCAAGGATTCTAAATTGAATTAAAATGAAACGAAGAGATACAAAAACATAATAATATATCTTTATTTCTGTAAAAATCACATAAATCACAGATTGTTTACTTACACTAAGATATAAACTTCTATTAAAATCACAAATCACAGATTGTTTACTTACACTAAGATAAATATTTTTTATTAATTAAGGGGACAATTGTCGAAATCATGCAAAAAAAAATACATTTCACACAAACCAAAACTACAAAATGAGGTAACCACCTCGTATAAAACGTCAATATTTTTGAGATTTCCACCAAGAAATCGAGGGTCAAGAAAAAAAGTGGTTGCATATTCCCACTTAGCGAGCTTATTCCCAATGTAAAGTAAAGTATAATATTACCCTGATTTTTAATATCTTAATAATATATAATAATAATATAATATAATATGTGGGGACATTTCACACACGGCCATCTGACCCCAAACTAGGGAGACCCTGTACTATGGGTGTCAGTCAGCTGATATACATACACAAATATATTTTAAATACATACATATATAGATAAACAAAATCATAATCATCATCTATTAGAAATCTCAAAAATATTGAAGTTTTATACGAGGTGGTTACCTCATTTTAGGTTCACCCTTGTTTGGTCGAACAACGTTTGATACAATATTACTAAATCGAACGTTTAAGAAAATCATCACTTAGTATAATATCGTTTGAAAGAATTTTCAGTTCGTCGAATATTTATTTGCTATAACAACATTTGTGCTAATGATCAAAAGGTATAATGTTCATTTGATGTAATGTTCAGATGGTATAACATGTATTTTATCGAATATTCAATTGGTGAAAAGTAATGCAGAAAAAAATACATTGTAAATATTTGAAAGTTATTTATTTTGAACAAGAAAACAGTTAAAGTAATCTTAAATTACTTGCAATTGCTTTATGTAAATCCAGTTCTGTATACATTTCAAAATTGCGCAATATGGTCTCAATATTGTCATTTTTTTTAGTACAAATCTTCTTCTGCTTTGCACTAGGTTCTCCATTTAAAATACACTGTATTTTTCCTTCAACTATATTCATTTCGGCAAGCAGTATAGTAGACAGTTCATAAAATCCGGGGCTTCTTTTATCGACTATACTATTTAACCTGTGGTGCCACGCTTCCACATTATTTTGTGTGCGTGGCAATTTTATATGGTTCAAATCATTACAAATCCATAAGCTAGGTGGAAACTGGTAGCATTATCAATATAAAATAAAATAGTGTCATAAAAAATCAATAGGCTACAAAATTTTAGTGACAGAAACGAATCGCTGCAAAACCGACTTCACGCAGTCTTGTCTGCCCTACCCTAGAGTGTAATTTAAGCCAGCGTAGGCGCGGAGGGGTGGGGCGGCCCGCGAGCTGAGGAGAAGCTGCGGTGGTGAGCATTAAAACCATCTGCGACGATAAGCTCGCGTGGGGCCGCTCAGACCCCGCAGCGCCGGAGCCGTGACAGAAACAATGCTTGTGCATGTTGCATGCCTGCTTGCATGTCTGCTTGCATGTTTCATGCTTGTTTGCACGCTGCATGCTTGCTTGCATGCTGCATGCTTGCTTGCATGCTGCATGCAAGCAAGCAGATAGCAGAATGAAGCAGATATGAAATAGTGTGCACAAACTTTCTAGGCGTTTGATGAAATGAAAATATGGTAATTAAAACAGTGGCATAATGAATGTTTGCTTGCTAAGGAATATGCTGCACATTTCGAAACAATTTTAATTAATAAATAATAAATAAAATAAAATATTTATTTGTTCATATAAAAGTGTAACGTTAGAACAGAAATAAATGCATTAAAACAATTATTAGTAATAAAAGGTGAGCAACTGTGCCTGAGCTAGGCTGAGCCTGTATTTCAGGTCACAGTGCACATACTTCCTAAAGCTTGAACAATAATAACAGTGGTTGGACATTAGTGTTACCTCGACTAAACAATTAAAAAACTAAATAAACAATGTTTACTTAGTTATGACTTATGATGAGACACAAATCGTTCTAGTGCATGACAATGACAACCTGCATGATGCATTTTTCTTGGTAATACCTTCATATTTACGATTATAGTAAATCTCAATATTGTTCCACTTACATCTACTAGATGGCGTTAGAAGTACGGCGCGCGCGTTAATTCGATAGGTGAAGGAACAATGTTAGTTTATAGACGATGAAAACAAACGAATTATTAATTAACTAAATATTCGATACGATCTTTCGACTAAATCATTATTAGTCTAGTGAAACATTAGTTTAAATAAAATTTGTTCAAATGAAATTAGTTCAAATAAATAATTATGCTAAATAAAAATTTACCAATGAATTATTCGGTCAAACGAGTAATTCTACGAAATGACTTTATTGCAACTAAAATTCGCCGAAGTGATCTTCGACGAAACATTGTTCGACCAAACAAGGGTGAACCCTCATTTTATAGTTTTGGTTTGTGTGAAATGTAATTTTTTTTTGCATGATTTCCACAATTGTCCCCTTAATTAATAAAAAATATTTATCTTAGTGTAAGTAAACAATCTGTGATTTGTGATTTTAATAGAAGTTTATATCTTAGTGTAAGTAAACAATCAGTGATTTATGTGATTTTTAAAGAAATAAAGATATATTATTATGTTTTTGTATCTCTTCGTTTCATTTTAATTCAATTTAGAATCCTTGGGACATGATTTCTATGACAACAGGTGGAAAGTTTTCTGTAAACAACAAGGCATGGTCACCCTATCGAAATATTCAAAACACATTGCAAGGCTTTGTATTATGAATAAAAAATATGTTTTGCATATTATCGGTAGTTCTACATATTAATAGGTGTTGTTTATAAAAAAAACTCACTAATACTTACTTTCTTCGATAGATAATCAAAACTTATTTTTACACGATACCGCACTAATGCTCCTGAAATATAAACCTAGGTATTTTTTGTATATTTTTTACATTTTCGACAAATTCAAATCTAGGTATTACAAAAAACTTCAGACCTCTGCGATGCTTTTTCAGCGAGATATCAGCGATAACGTGTTTTCCACCGTTTCAATGGCGCGGCCATAGGGTTTTAGTCTTACAGCTCCTAAAATCTAAACCTGGGTATTTTTTGTATATTTTTTACATTTTCGACAAATTCAAATCTAGATTTTACAATGAATTTCAGACGTCTGCGATGCATTTTCAGCGTGATATCGGCGCTAGAGTATTATTCACCGTTTCAATGGCGCGGCCATGGGGTTTTTGTCTTGCAGCTCCTAAAATATAAACGTAGGATTTTTTTCTGTATTTTTACATATTTTTTACAAATTCAATCTGTTATTTACCTGAATTTGAGGTCTCTGCTACGCTTAGTTTTAAAGATCTCCGTGGCCGCGCGGTTCTCCGCGTTTCAATGGCGCGGCCACGTACAAACCCTTATAACTTTTTAACCATATCATCGACAAATTTATGGTTTTGGGAATCAACTTTTACGAAATTTTACATAATCTTGGAAAAGTTTTTTTTTTCGAAATATCGCCGTGGCCGCGCGGTCGAAACGCACACCCTTTGTAACAACCATACTGCGATCGCCAATCCGCCTGCCAAGCGTGGTGATTAACCCCCCTATGGGGAGGCCTATGTCCGGCAGTGGACGTCTTTGGGCTGAAATGATGATGATGATGATGACGTTAGCACGTAAAACTATCGTTCGTAAACCAACTTTACAGACCACCAATTCTTTTTCAAACTCAAACTACTCGTAGACTATTTACAAAAACTTTTGAAGTAGTGTCTGTCAGTCAGAAAGTAGAAGCAGAAGTAGAGGTTCCTCATTCCAATAATATAGGCTACTATCTAGAGCTCAGAGAAAAAAGAATAAATAAATAATTTAAATGATTTTAATATGAAGCCATAATAGTCACGAAATGACCTGTCCGGTTAGTTTTTGGCGTTTCGTACATAAAGTTATATGTGTGTCAGATTTTGATTAATTCAATCAATGCAATCTAATTTTACTATATTTTTGTATAATAGCTCTGGTTGTTGCAAAGAATAAATATATAATGTGCCGAATAGGTTAGAACTAATTATCATAAACTAGTAAACATACTTATCTAGTAATTTTATAATAAAAGGTGCAGTCAAATTCAAGTGTTCGTAAATTTAACCTATTTGGAGTTCTGTAATATCTGACGTTTCATACTCTATGAAACATCATCGTTTATCTCGCTGCATAGGGCGCGATAGAGAGGGATAGATTGTCTACGACGATTTACAGAAAGTATTGTTTTAATTCTTGTAATTACATGTTATTGTAATTAAATAATATGTAATTAATATAAAAACTTGATGTTACGTATTAATAACCAATAATATCACTATTTGCTAGCGTAATTATATTTTTGTTTCACAAATGCCAAAATTCACGATGCACCAAGCAATGCACCGCTCTTTTAAAACGACAATGTCATACTAAATGAAGTGTTGTGACCTATCTAAAGTTCAGTGAAACTAAGTGATGATTCGAAGCGCTATCGCGACCGGGTAAAGGATACTTCAATCCGTCAACCATTACTATATTCATACCATACCCTGTGCCTACGCTAGCGCCGGGTTTTGGAACTACACTTTTTCAACTTTACCCCCGATACGAAATATTTTTCATTACCTCTACCCCCCATAGTCTCAGCCACTCAAATAATATATTATTCAATTTATTCAAGTCTTTTGAATCCAGTACTGCCATTTTAGCATTTTGGCTAAATGAACTATTGAACACTTGAAAAATGTAATTTTTCAAGTGATCAAAGAAGCATCAAAAAATTCAATGTAGCATAACAATATACATAATATAGAGTGAAACATCTTTTTAGCGTTTTCTAGACGGTGATTTAGCATATATAATATATTTTCTAGAGGACGCCAATATGCGAATCCGAATGCGAATTTTCGTTACACCACTAGTAGGTACCCTGTATTTCAGTTGCCCTCGATTAAGGGCAAAATGAATTTAATAATATTACTTCCTGTTTTCCCATTTCGCTGTCCCCGTTAATTTTTTGTAATATTTTCTTTTCAACTTACGCCCGTTGTCCATGATGCGTTAAATTTATAATTGAGAGTGCCTTATTATAGAAAATATTATATACGAAATATTACGCAAATACCTACACTCATAAAGTCGTAAAAAAAAATTTTTTTTTCTTCTTTATTTTAAGGGCTTTGTCGCTGAGCGATAATGTCGCCCTGTAACATCAACATACAAATACATAATATCTAACGGGCTCCTAACGAGTACAATTGAAATGCTCATCAAAATAACTTTTAGACCAGTATTTATTTATTTTTACTGACCGAAATGAATAAATTCTCACCAAATTGTGTGAACTCGGAACCTATGACCACACTACGGCACTCTGACTAGACCGTTACATTCATAAAATAAGAACGCCTCAAAGCGGAGTTGCAAAAATTACTAAATTGGAAGTCGTGAAATAAAATATTGATAACATCATTTAGCGACAATACTTATAAAAAATTTGGTCTGATATTTACTTTTAAGCTTAGCTTTAAAGGCGTTTATATTTTATTAGCGGTCCGCCGCCGCCGCCGCGCCAGCGCCTCTTCGCACGAAGCCAGTTATAATTTTCGAATTTCCGAAGTTTTCTTTCATACAAACCTTGTTCTGGCATACCAAGCACAACAAAAAAGAATTAGGTATCCAATTTGGTGCACTCATTCGGAAGTTAAGCGCGTACAGACATTTCGGTGACGGTTTTAGCACTGTCTTGTTCGTTGTCTCTCAACGACAAGGGTGTCTACTTTCCCCAGTTGATAGATCGATACCTTTAGGCTCAAAGGGCGGTATCCACTAAAACACGACTTCTCAGTACCTAGAGCAAAAAAAAACAAAAACAATAAAACGTTTTAAACATAACTTTTAAGTGCTCTTAACTATAGAAAAATAATGTATTACAAAAAAGCTTTTTACAAAAAAGACAACCGCCTTCAAAAACTAAAAAGTGAAAAATAACTTTAGCACAGAACACACATTGACTTTAGTTTCGAAATTCAGTGGCTTTGTTCTGTTTGTTGTTTTGTATTGCCACCGACTTCCGAAACTAAAGTCAATGTGTGTTCTGTGCTAAAGTTATTTTTCACTTTTTAGTTTTTGAAGGCGGTTGTCTTTTTTGTAAAAAGCTTTTTATTTTCCACTTTTTAGTACCTCCTTCTCATCCAAATCTATTAAGAAGAGATTGAAAGTTAATTGTCAAATCACAAATTATTGAGACACAGGCAGTCTTGTGTCTCAAAGGTATACAAGAGGCTCAATGAAACTGGTAACTTAGTCCAGAGATCAGGATCTGGACGACAGCGATTCTCTTCGGTGAGAGATGACAGATTTATGGTCTCTTCGAAATCGACACCTGACTGGCGTGACTATCTTGCAGCAGCTCAAAGAAGTTCGAGGGAAGGCTGACAGCGAGTGGACAGTGAGGGAAGGCTGACAGCGAGTGGACAGTGAGGCAAAAACTCAAAGAAGGGAACTTGATTCCAAAAAGGCCCGCTACAGGACCAACCCACCGACAAGCTCGGCTTCAGTTGGCTCGCGATAACTTAGATTGCGTAATGGGGCAATGGAACTGAGTGCTGTTCTCGGACGAAACCAGCATGTGCCTGAATGGTAACGACCGTCTATAGGAGACTGGGAGAGCGATTCGCACAATGCTGTTTTGCGAAAACAGTGTCATACGGGGGTAGATCCTGTATGATGTGGGCGTGGAATTTGAATATACTGTAAGACGTAACTACCATACTTGATATAATCTTGGGTTACATAGGACAAGTATGAACCAAATTTTAAAAATGGCTAAAGACGTAAACACCAAAGATAAAGCACGGGACATACACACATCAAAAAAAGTTTGCGATCACTTTGAAAAATCGAAATGTTTTTTGTTACGGTCGATTATATCATGATTTCTTCTTCTTTTTAGATTCTTTATTTAAAAATATAGATTTAGAATATAAAATATTAAAACAGTAAAGTTCAATTGTTTTTCCATTTATAAAGGCTTTTAGTCCTGATTTACGCTCATTCCGAAATCTGGTTTAGTCAATTTTAACGGATTTAAAATATTTTTTCGCGGAAACTTGTGATTGAAAAAGTGCCAAGAGAAGAAGAAGCAGAAGAAAAAGAAAGAAAAGAAGCAGAAATTTTACGAGCAAGAATAGTAACTTTGAGGGAAAAAAGATACACCACAAGATAAATAACACGCAGAGTTGCTATGTCATATATATATATATATATCATTGGCGACAATTATCTCGAAGATATTTGACAGTCTGCTTAACACGCAACTTAATAAATATATAAAACCACATAATAACCAATTCGGGTTTAGGCCCGGATTGTCCACGGATAGTGCTATTTTGTGTCTTAAGCAGACTGTCAAATATTATACAGATCGGAAAACGCCTGTGTACGCTGGATTTCTCGACCTTTCGAAAGCTTTTGACCTGGTTTCGTATGACATACTATGGAAAAAGCTAGAAGATGCTAAACTACCAAGAGAGCTTATTAACATCGTCAAGTTCAGGTATGGAAACCAGGTCAATAGTGTCAGATGGGCAGGGATCAGATCTGACGCGTATGGGTTGGAGTGCGGGGTGAGGCAAGGAGGGTTAACATCGCCCACGCTCTTCAACCTGTACGTGAATGAGCTGATTGAGGAGCTCAGCAGCACCAGGGTAGGCTGCTATATAGATGGAGTGTGCTTAAATAATATAAGCTATGCGGACGACATGGTGCTGCTGAGTGCATCGCCCTGTGGCCTCAGCAAGCTGTTGGGGATTTGCGAGAGGTATGCATTACAACATGGACTTGTGTACAATGTGAAGAAAAGTGAAGTTATGGTCTTTGAGGCTGGCAGCAGTAGTGTACCTATCGAGATGCCCACCATTAAACTGAACGATGTTCCTCTACAGAGAGTAAACCAATTTAAATATCTAGGGCACAATCTGACTGCCGACCTCAGGGATGATAATGACATCGAACGGGAGCGAAGGGCGCTGTCTGTGCGTGCTAACATGATAGCTCGCAGGTTTGCACGCTGCTCGAGTGAAGTCAAAGTCGCGTTATTCCGTGCGTATTGTACTTCATTCTATGCGTGTAGCCTGTGGGCTCACTTTACACTGAAAGCATACAGCGCCCTTCGAGTCCAGTATAATAACGCCTTTAGGGTGCTGATGGGGTTGCCGCGTTTTTGTAGTGCTTCAGGGATGTCCGCGTAGATTGTTTTTATGCAGTAATGCGTAAGAGATGCGCATCCCTGGTACGCAGGGTGCGCGGCAGCACCAACAGCATCTTAAAAATTATTTCCAGCCGACTGGATTATGCGATCCTTAACCGGTGCTGCAAAATCTCTGCTGGACTTGCGGCATAATAAAGTTGTGCATTATTGTTAGGTTAATTTATTTATCTGTATATATACATAAATTTAGTTTACTAACATAGATATAAGTCGAATTGTTACTAACACTATGAGTTATGTTGCTCGAATAGATAATTGAATTATTATTATTATTATATATCCAATCCTGTGTCGTGACCACGTTGCAGAGGTACCATGGGATGGGTAATTTAGCTGACCGACCTCGCAGTGGTCGCCCAACGGTTTTGACTGCTGCCCAAAATCGCTATATTAGATTGCTGGCAGCCCGTGACCCAACAATCAACGCTACTAAAATAAAAGCAGAAGTTCGGGCCGCCTCTGAGCTTGAAGTTAGCACTCAGACCATTCGTGGATTACGAGCACGGAGGTCTTGGCGAGCTCCTTTGAATTCCCGGCAACGTCAACGACAGAGATTGCAGTGGGCTAGGCTTCGGCAAAATTAAGAAGAAAACATTTGGCAAAACTGTCTCTTCGTTGACGAATCGCGAATCAGCACTCATTCAGATAACCGACGTGTCCGTGTCTGGAGAAGACCAGGAGACCGTGAAAGGCAAAGAACTGCCACTGGCACAGTTCAGCAAGGCGGGATATCGGTGTCCTTTTGGGGTAGTATTATGATTGGAGCTAGAACGCCTTTGACTCCTATCGAGGCTTCATGACAGCAGACATGTTAATAGAGCAGTTGCTATTAACGGAATTGTCAGACCATTCCGAGTAAACCATGGGCACCAATTTGTACTAAGTCGATAATAATGCGCCCGCTCATCGAGCTTAACGAGTCAGTAGGTACTGCTCTCCGAGAATACGACATCACAAGGTTAGACTGGCCTGCCGGCTCGCCTGACTTAAACCCAATAGAGCACGAGTGGGATGCTCTTAAGCGAGCTGTTTGGAACCGTCAGTCACGTCCCCAGACAGTGCCAGAGCTCAGAGAAGCCGCTATTTAAGAATGAGACAGGTTACCCCAAGAAATGCTGGATGACTTGATTTTCAGCATGCCCAGGAGGATGTTCGCATGTGTTCGAGCCAGGGAAGGAGTTATATTGTATTGAATATAAACCTTTTATTAATAAATTGTTGTGTTTGGTTAAAGAGTTTTTTTTTTTCTATCAAATTTCTGTTACAATTATGTAGTACATTATGATTAATTAAGTACTTACCTACTCATTTTTTTTTTAATTAAAAAGTAGTTTTATTTTTTAAATTCAATCAGGGTATTTCTATTTAAAGAAAACACACAACGAAGATTTTTTCTTGATAAAGTTCAATAAAAAATATATCAGATTATGCTAGTGATCACAAACCTTTTTTGATGTGGGTACATGTATCATGGACTTGTGGCCTCGGTTTTACGTTATGGTGTAATTTTTTGGGGACAATCAACAAATAGGGAACTCGTATTCAGAATGCAGAAAAGATGTTTACGATCAATGTGTGATTTAAAACAGACTGACAGCTGCATTCCTTATTTTAAGAAATTTAAAATATTACCTTTACCAGCTCTGTATATCTTGGAAACAGCATTTTTCGTAAAAACAAATCCACATTTATTTATGAAATTGTCAAAGAAAACACCGATGCGTACTCAATACGTGAATAGTTTGAGCCTTATGAAATGTAAAACTGCCTTAATGAAAAAGAGTTTCTTCGGAATTGCTCCCCAAATTTACAATAAAATACCCGAGGAAATAAAATGCTTGCCAAAATATAAATTCAAAAAATCACTTAACGGGTTATTGAATAAAAAATGTTATTACTCTCTTGATGAGTTCCTTAATGACAAATCTTTGTAATATATCTTGTTGTTTTTTGCATTAGAAAGTAATCTTCTAATTTAAAATAATTAATCAATGTACTGTATCATTACTTGATGATCATTTTTTTATTTATGAATTAATAATTAATCTGAAATGTAATAATTATCAAACATGTATATCTAAATATAATAATTATCTTAATGTAATAATGCTTATAATAATGTAATATTGTCCTTATTGTAATAATTAATAGAATGTCTAATAGTTTTGGTGTTAATGGTAATAATTTAAAACACTTCGTACTACCTTAGCTAATTATAATTGTAAAGATATGTAATATAATGCAAGAAAATAATAATAGTTGTATGTCATTATTGGCAAAGCATAGCGCACTATTTAAATGTTTAAGATCTTTTTTATATATATACCTATGTTTAACAAACAAATAAACTATTCTATTCTATTCTATTCTACAACCAAATCTTTAATTTTATTTACCTATTACGACCTGTGCTGTAACGAGAAATTTAATATTGTTCATTTACGGTTTACGTCACAATTTACAATAAGAATGTGTTTAGCGATACAAAAATTGTGGGTTGTATTCACCATTTTTTTGCGAACTTCGGGACTTAAAATAGACCAATCGAAAGAGGACCATTTTGTCCAAAATGGTAGTTGGTTACGCCTTTTGAGCCCTAAGGTATCGAGATGTGCAAACATCCACGGGAGAGAATAAAATGTGCAAACATAGGACCGCCCGCGCGGCGCCATTCAGTAGGTAACACTAGATATTGATATGTAGTAGGTGGTAATATACTAACCAACTTGTACAAAACTAGGAAATCACAAAATAAGATACAGTCAAAGTCAAATCATTCATTTCAATTAGACCACTTTATGGCACTTTTGAACGTCAAATGAGGAAAAAAAAATGATTCTAGTTGTCCATTCCAAAAGGTAGTTTTGTATGGAGAAGAATGGGAAAGAAAGCAAGAAACTCCATACTTACCTACTCTTAAAAAACGATGTTAACAATATTTGCATTAACAGGAATTATATAATTATAAATTATACGTGAATACGATGTACCTTGCATAAAAACACTATTTTAAAGTGTGTACAAAGTATCACAGATTAAGGAATGACAGCTAAGTTATGTTCTGACATAGGTAGTGTTCACACATTAATGTTGAAACAGTAGACAACCACTCCTAATATTTTAACAAACAATGAATCAGTATGTGAGCCTAAGCAGTGTATATGTACTGAAAAGAGTCAAATATATGTCGGAGATGGTTTTTAATCTCAATTAATATTGTGGGTAGTTAACTAAATTTGTTATGATTTGTTTCTCTTATTATCAATTTAAGTGATTTTAGTATCAATTATTGTCTATTAATTCGAAACATGATTTATTGAGTACTCACTGTATGCACACTGATTTGTGGTTACTTTATTTCGATAATTGTTATCGATGGATTTATTCAAAACAATTGTTGACATGTTACTTTGAATGTAAAACGAATTACTTTATGAAATCACTATTGTTTATTCATGACAATTATTAGTGTGTTATTGATTGCTTTATAATTAAATCTTATTAGATTTAGTACATTGTAGTGTTTTGTATCAAGTAAACGCGTGACGCACTTCCGTGCGGCATTGGATAGACTTGTATGGAGAGGTTGCAAGGTGGGGGGCATCGCCTTATAAAAGAGCGTGCATTCCGTAAGTATGATCCAGTCCGATTTCCATGTTCGGCGAGCCTATCCCTTGGGAAAAGCAAGCCAAATACTTAGGAGTCATTCTCGACCGCCACCTAACCTTCGCGGAGCACATAAAGCAGGCGCGTTCGCGCGCCGCTTTCGCTCAAGGTAGACTTCACTGTATGTTGAATGCACGTAGCAAATTGTCACTCAAGTGCAAATTGCGTACCTACACCGCGTGCATTCGTCCCATCATGACCTACGCCTGTGCTGTATTCGCACACGTAAAGGCATACCGTCTTCACAGAATGCAAACCCTGCAAAACCGTTTCTTGCGAAAAATAACGGGCGCCCCGTTCTATGTTCGCAACGAGAACCTTCATCTCGATCTCAAACTCCCGACCATCCGTCAGTTCATGAAGCGCGCTTGCAAGCGCTTCTTCGATCAAGCGGAGAAACACCGCAACCCGCTCGTCGTAGCGGCCGCCCGATATACCCCTTCCCGTATTAGCAGGACCCGTCGTCCACGTCATACCCTGTCCGATCCAGATGACGCTATTACCCTCCTTCAGGAAAGAAATAGGGCCACTAGCACATTAGTTAAACACAGACACAAATTACCGTCATTCCGACCTCGCCGCCGAGGTCCCTCGCGACGACCCCGTAACGCCCCCCCCCCCCCCCCCCCCCCGACCCTTGCTAGCGCCAGCCCGCGTCGCTGAGCCCTTAGCTTTAAAATAGCCCCTAATTAATGGAGACCCGATCCAGCCTGTCCCTTTGCTGCCCTCTCTCAGTGGCGACCTAAGCCGAGGCTCGTACCCCACAGGGGGTGCCCTTAGCGTAGTCACTTAGTTTATAAGTTTTTGCCCTGGCTGGAGGCCCTAAAAGTCACTTTTAAGGCACCACAGGATTGTCCGGTTAAGCAGTAACCAACCCTCAGGTTGAACTGCGAGATGCCATACAGAAAAAAAAAAAAAAAAAAAAACGTAAGTATGGCAGTCGATCCTCGGATTCGACTCAGTAAAGAGTTCCTGCTCCCGACAATACTGTCGGTTTACCTGGTACAGCGCTGCTGTATAGGCTTGCTGCTAGCGAGCGATACACTTTGTATTTGGGTGGCTTATGCTACTGTACGAACTATAGACCTTAAGGGTTTGTTCGTTTATCATTGGGTGGCTTAGGCTGCTGTACGAACTGTAAACCTTAAGGGTTTGTTCGTTTATCATTGGGTGGCTTGGCCACTGTACGAACTGTGGGACCTTAATGGTCTGTTCGATTAACTGTATTGTTGCTGTACCTTTAACTTACTTTATTCTTGTTACTGATTACCATTTGTATTATGTTTTCTTTACTAATAGTGTGTAATTGTTTTTACAGGTCTTGTTTATCGATAATGGGATAATGGGAACGCCTATAGTCCTGACGATGTACTATACCGCTCGGCACTCCTCCTCGATCGCACCTGACGATCCGACATCAGAAGTGGGATAGCCTCTTAATGATTCCGCATGGCTTCCCTAATGCCTAATGCGTATGTCTTTGCCACTCTTGTTATGACAGCTTCCTCTCTTGGGATTACCTAGCGCAGAGCTAAGGCTGTTTTAATGGCATTCATAAATCACCTACCCACATTAATTTCATTGTCTGATTTTACATACTTCAACAGTTACCGCTACCCTTATTAACCTACCTAAGTGTCAAACAAATTGCTGTTTGTACTATACTGGCCCATGCTTAAGAAAGTCTCATTTTCCTCTGACCTACACGATTCTTCTCAACCCTCTTAGGTTCAAGCCAGGTACAATAGTATGTCACTTTAGTGACTACCGGAGAACAGCCGGGAGGTTCGAGTGAAGATACTGTGAGTCAGTTTTCGAGCAACTAATCATCCGTGATAAGTTGAAGTCCGTGATAAGATAAGTGTGATGTACCCACCACTGATGTTCTACAACTATCTGGTGAGACGCTTCCATTTTGTTATGACTCTGGGTTTGAATGTACCTACTTTCATTACTGATACATGTGTGGCAAACTTACTTGTATGGTCAATATAAAGTGAAGTTTCATTTAATACCGAATGCTTATTCAAATCATAGTATCATATTATGCCGTGAGATATTAAATTTAGATTTTGGGGTTATTATAACCGAAAGTATTGTTACCATTACGAAAGTTGAGATTGTAACAGCTATGCTCTATTCCTGAAACTCCGAATAAAATTGATACTGATATTCCATCTGAATATAAATCAGTGATAATACAACTATGTCAAATAGTTGGTTTTTAGCTAAACAAATAGGTAGCATGATTCCGAGGTTTGAGGGATAGTTTATCTGAAAAGTAACTGTGTACCCCCTGATTGTTTACATGTGTTGTGAGGTAAGGTAATGACATGTGTTGTGAGGTAAGGTAATGACATGTGTTGTGAGGTAATAAGGTAATGACATGTGTTGTGAGGTAATAAGGTAATGACATGTGTTGTGAGGTAATAAGGTAATGACATGTGTTGTGAGGTAATAAGGTAATGACATGTGTTGTGAGGTAATAAGGTAATGACATGTGTTGTGAGGTAATAAGGTAATGACATGACATGTGTGGTAATAAGGTAATGACATGACATGTGTGGTAATAAGGTAATGACATGTGTGGTAATAAGGTAATTACATGTGTGGTAAGATACTAAACTTGTTTTGTGTTATCAGGTCTGTAGTGTTTGTTTTAAATTGATCAGAATGACCGAACGATAAGCTGTTTACTTGAGCTCTTTTCTGATTGTTTACAGATGATGAGATAAACTATTCACCCAAGAACGTGTGAAGATGCAGGACGGCTGTAACGCTGTTGACAGTGAGGAGATGAAAGTAAATTCTGTTCTGAAGCAGCACTGGTTATCGGTAAAGGTGCCGAAAGTTTGACGTTCGATACTTTATTTTGTTGGGTACTTTATATTGTTGGGTACTTTGTTAGTGGTTACTCTGTTAGTGGTTACTCTGTTAGTGGTTACTCTGTTAGTGGTTACTCTGTTAGTGGTTACTCTGTTAGTGGTTACTCTGTTAATGGTTACTTTGTTATTGGATACTTTGGTTCTAGATCCAAAATGATATTTGTTAAAATCTTTGAGTAACAATGTACGAAAAATCCCTGAATGTCCATCAGTAACTGTTAATGATGTCAATGTTGACAATGATGATGATGATGATGATTCATCTGCTGCTGACATACTATAGCTGAATTGAGATGTCTATGTTGACTATCGTTTGTATTTGAATGTTGATCTTGACGCTTATGCGGGTTGTCTATGTTGACGCCTATGCGAGTTGTCTATTCGACTTCAAGTTACTTGTCGAATCCCATGGTGTGATTTCGGCTGATTTGTTGAGCTATGTATTGTCTGTAACAGTATGGTTATTTTGACTGGTTATGATGCAAATTTTGCTAATAATTTTACTTCAGGACTAATTCAGGATTTTTCTCTACAACATACCTTTTGATAATTAAAGCTTTTTGTCAGAAAGGCCGATCGATATTTACCAAGAACTTTATAACTACACGAGGACGTGTAGAATGTCAGTTCTGGCCGTGTCGGAGATGGTTTTTAATCTCAATTAATATTGTGGGTAGTTAACTAAATTTGTTATGATTTGTTTCTCTTATTATCAATTTAAGTGATTTTAGTATCAATTATTGTCTATTAATTCGAAACATGATTTATTGAGTACTCACTGTATGCACACTGATTTGTGGTTACTTTATTTCGATAATTGTTATCGATGGATTTATTCAAAACAATTGTTGACATGTTACTTTGAATGTAAAACGAATTACTTTATGAAATCACTATTGTTTATTCATGACAATTATTAGTGTGTTATTGATTGCTTTATAATTAAATCTTATTAGATTTAGTACATTGTAGTGTTTTGTATCAAGTAAACGCGTGACGCACTTCCGTGCGGCATTGGATAGACTTGTATGGAGAGGTTGCAAGGTGGGGGGCATCGCCTTATAAAAGAGCGTGCACTCCGTAAGTATGGCAGTCGATCCTCGGATTCGACTCAGTAAAGAGTTCCTGCTCCCGACAATACTGTCGGTTTACCTGGTACAGCGCTGCTGTATATTCACATAGCTGTATAGGCTTGCTGCTAGCGAGCGATACACTTTGTATTTGGGTGGCTTATGCTACTGTACGAACTATAGACCTTAAGGGTTTGTTCGTTTATCATTGGGTGGCTTAGGCTGCTGTACGAACTGTAAACCTTAAGGGTTTGTTCGTTTATCATTGGGTGGCTTGGCCACTGTACGAACTGTGGGACCTTAATGGTCTGTTCGATTAACTGTATTGTTGCTGTACCTTTAACTTACTTTATTCTTGTTACTGATTACCATTTGTATTATGTTTTCTTTACTAATAGTGTGTAATTGTTTTTACAGGTCTTGTTTATCGATAATGGGATAATGGGAACGCCTATAGTCCTGACGATGTACTATACCGCTCGGCACTCCTCCTCGATCGCACCTGACGATCCGACATATATATATATACCTACATATTTATAATAAGTATGAAATTAGGTATTTTAAATGATCAATCGGTTCGATTTTGTCTAGACTGTCGATTGTCCTATGGAGTAATATTAGAATCCAATTCGACTTTATTTCAATAACTATAGGGTACTTATCCAATTAAGCTATGTAAAGTGCCAGCATTATTTGAGTTATGATTCCATATAATCACAAATTCTTACGACAAATCAACTTTTTTTGCAAAAAAAATACAACCGCTTTAAAAAAAAAGTGATAAATAACTTTAAAACAGAAAAATAGGTACCTATGACTTCAGTTCCGGAAGTCGACGGCTTTTCTTCCGTATGTTGTTTTGTATTGCCACCGACTTCTGAAACTAAAATCATGCGTTCTGAGCTAAAGGTATTTATCACTTTTTATATTTTAAAGGCGGTTGTCTTTTTTTGCAAAAAAAGTTAATTTGTCGTAAGAATTTGTGATTAGTCCTTTCATCCAAATCCGCTAAGAAATGGTAAAACTAAATAACCTAAAGCAAATGTACTTATTTCTATCTTCCAGACGGTATCCCTTTCCTGTATATTATGTACTGTTTGTCTATGAGGAGTCCATATCGTTAGTTGACCATGGATAGGTAATTTTATCCAGCAATTATGTTTCGTTTTCAGTCAGTACCTACAAGTTTTCTGATTTGGTTACAGTTAACCAAATAAGAAAACATGTACTGTTCGTGATTTAGGAGTTCTATTGTCTCGGAAGGTCTGCATCAGATCTTCACGAAATTTATATGGGACCACCTGTAACAATTCTACTAGTTTAAGAAATAAAAGGCTATATAGAATTGTACGATTGAATTTGATAGCTCTCACAGAAGGATTAAAATGTGATGAGTATCAAAAACAGCAGTAAGAATTAAAATTAGCACTGACCTAAACGCACTACATTCAGGCCGAGATTTCCAGGTTAAAGGGATCCACAGCCTGGCCGGCAAACGGGATCGGCCGAAGAAAAGACTGCCGCAATCGGCTCCTAGCTTTGCGGCGCGGATCTCATCAGTAAGACCCGCCCTGGGAGCAGCAGCACGCGACAGGACGACGGCACAACTCAGGACCGTTACCGACTTTCGATTGTGGAAAGATTGTAAGTACATAAATTCTATTTAAAAGATTCCAAGAATCTATAAAAATAAATATTTTATAATGTAAACATCAGTTGTGATAAATGATTTCATGCTTATAAAAAGTAAATATAGTATCGTGTTAAACAGAATACTATACACCCCCTTAATAAATACCCTAGAAATTAACAAGTTTTGAGTGTTTTCCCTAATTCACCACACCAATAACTCGTATTTCATATCAGTAAGCAGGCTGTTTCCCGTATCATGCATGAACCTTAGGAAGCTTGCTTTGCGATGAACCTCATTCTCTGGCCGAAGAGCAAAAATCCCGTCGTGTTGATTTTTTTTTCCATAACATACGTTACACTAGTAATTTCTCTGGTATCGTGGATGCAAACATATAAATTCACATACACAAACAGCCAGACCGCGGCACAACTATCTGTAGGCCATACAAATATTTGTTCCGTCCGGGAATCGAACCCGCGTTACGCATGATGTACGGTCACCAAAGGAGATAAGTATCCATGTCACCGGAAACAGTTGAAGTTTACTTAGAAACCGATAGGTTTTTATGAATAAAATAAAATACAATTTATAGAGAATAAACAGTTCAATGATTTAATAAAATTTCATTTGAAAGCCCCCATTGGTTTCTAAGAAATCTTCAACTATTCCCGACGACATGGATACTTATCTCTTTTGCGTACTGTACATAGACACAGTGTTCACATATTACAAATGTTGAAACAGTAGACAACCACTCCTTTATTTTAACAAACAATAAATCAGTATGTGAGCCTGAGCAGTGTATAAGTACTGAAAAGAGTCAAATATATATATACTACTCAAAACAAAATAAGGGCCACAAGGTATTTTGTCTGTATCATGAAAATAATAAAACCAATATTTAAGTATATTTTTTGTCTCCATAACGAAAACTAATGTTGTTTTTACCATGTAGACCAATAAATTTATTCAAATAATAATGATAAAAAAGTTTATTTGCTTTTGAAAGAAAAAACACATTTTAGGTTAAAAATAAAAACAACGTAAAGTTACTGAAAACAAAAGAAAATACTCCATGCTCATCTCGTTTAGCTCCGCACTCCTGAAGCTGAATTTGGAGTGCATGCTCTCAATCAAATGCCTGACATTTTCCATTGGAATCTCTTCCCAGGTCCTTTTCACAGCGTTGATGAGTTGCTGTTGGTTGTGGATTTCCTGATCACCGTCTCTAACTCTTCGTTTCAACTGATCCCACATGTGCTCTATTGGATTTAAGTCCGGACTGTTCGCCGGCCACGGCAGGACTTGAATTTGAGAGTCTTCCAGTACAAACCGAGTCGCTTGAGCCGTGTGTGCACGAGCATTGTCTTGCATCAAGATGAATCCAGGACCTGCTCGCTGTGCAAATGGGATCACATGTGGTCTGACAACTTCCTCAATATACCGCTGAGCAGTAACAGTAGGTACCCTCATTTAAAATAGCGAGCTCAGTTTTGCCGTGTAAGCTTATCCCGCCCCAAATCATTACATTTGGACCACCAAAACTATCGACTTCATGGATGCAAGCTTCTGAAAATCTCTCGCCGCGTCTTCTCCATACTCTAATACGCCGATCGTCGTTAAAAAATTTAACTTTGCATTCGTCTGTGAAGAGCACCATAAAAAAATAAATTACACCAAAATGAAAAAATACCTCGTGGCCCTTATTTTGTTTTGAATGAATGAAGTCTTGTATGAATTTAAGTACCTATTTTAAATTAGCAATCGGTTCGATTTTGTCTAGACTGTCGATTATCCTATGGAGCTAGCATGTTTCCAAGCGTTCTTATCTTGAATATAGTCCTCTAAATTATAATAAGCTTGTTTACAGAGTGTACTTTAACCCTTAACAAGGCGCAAGCCTGTGTGAAAGTAACTACAAAATTGAAGGTGAATTTATAGTACCTACCTATATTGATACCACTGATTTCATAAAAAAATATTTTAATAAGGGGGGGGACATGGAAACCCCCTTTTTTTCGGTGGGAAATTAATTCCCCTTGCCCGATTCTGTCTGTACACTTTGGGTCGAAGTGGGAAAATAATACCCCTTGCCCGGTAAGGTTAGATACATTTACCGTACTTTCGTTATAATTCTAATACAAGTGTTTCTTCCTGGCTTCGGTTGAAATAATTTATTTTTTAGAATTTATTTATTTTTATATTTTGATAAATGAAAAACGACGAATATGGAATCATATCTTTATTAGTAACATTAAATCCACGATGGCTTCCAACTCCGCCTTGATTTGAACTCTCTTATTTTTCCTATTCATGGTCTATAAAACCTGTAGGTAAATATACAAATTATGAACATGTCATTCACAAAAAGTCGTAAACAGATTTATTAGGAAGAGTTGGGACTGACAAATGTTTTTTTTTATATAAATAAGTAGTTATAGATCTACGTGTCTAAGTGCAGGCGCAATCGTGCAAAGGGAAATAATTTCCCACTTTGTAATTTGAACTTTTTACGGGTAAAGATCGCTAGATAGAATCCATATGAAAACTATACGAAAAACTGCTGGAATAATCTATTTATACGAAATACAAAATATATTCTACTTACAGAAATCTTTGTTGTACTATTTGACTTTTTTTTCTTCAAGGTCTCCGAAAAATAACCGTCGTCGGTCACTATTTCACGTCATGTCATTTTGACATTGACATAACATCCACAAGATGATATTATTACCAAAAGTATTGCTAGTTTAGAAATTTTAAATTAACCAAGAAGCTATTAAGCATAAGTAAGTCATGTAAAATTAAATATTTTTCAAAAGAAGCCTTGGTGGGAAATTAAATCCCCTTGCCTTAATAAGGGTATATGTGTTTTAAATTTTGTTTCACTTAGTTGTAGTACCTACCTCAGTACTATATTTCAAGAATCCAGTTCCAGACAATATACTATACTCAGTATATCTACTCTAGGCAGGATATAGGTCTGTACTTACTTAAATAAATTATTATTATTAGCTTTAGGTACTATGACCTTTACCTTGGGCAGATAGAGGTCATGGTACGATCAAAAAGTTCTGAACGGCCTATGTGCAGCCTGCAGCCTGCAGTGGACGTGTTCTTTCACTTCAGTCAGATGCTTTAAAGGTACCATGTAACTAGGCATCTACTAACTAGGTAGATAGCTACTTACTTATTCGACTATCTATTCTAAATCTAAATTCAGAAATGATAATATGACACAAGTAGAGTTCTCAACCTCAACACATGTGATAACACACGTCCAGTGTCCAAGTCCAACATGTCCGTCCAAAACTTGTAGGTACAGTCAACAGCAAAAGTAGATGATCAAAATCAGAAATTCAATACTAATGAACGGCGTTCGCCTTAGAACTGTGTGGCGTCGAAGTGATTCAAAAGTATGTGTGTGACAATCACATACTTTTAATAAATAAACTAATAATAAATTATATAAATTAGTGTTAGTAAATTAGTATTGAATTTCTGATTTTGATCATCTACTTTTGCTGTTGACTGTACTACGGGTGCGTCTCATATCTTATAAAATTATTTGGTATATTTTCAGTTTAATAACGTTCACAAGATATAATAAACGTGAGATATCCCAACTGTTGGTATAATTTCTTTACATAAAACATTTTATATACTCTAAAACTTATTTCTTATAACGTTATTGGATATAACGTTTATTTAATCGAAAATCATTAAGTCTATCGTTTTAAATATATGCTTTGACATAACCAGTTTGGCAATTAGTTTTGCCTTTATAATACTTTGCCATATATTTTTTTGGCAAAATTATCTTGAAAGCTAATTTATTTTGGCATAAATTGAATTCGCATAATGTTACTAGGCATGATCTGCAAATCTACTGCGCCACGTTAAAGTATTGTCTTAAAAATTCAATATGTTGTTCCTCAAAAGTTAGTGACAGAAACGAATCGCTGCAAAACCGACTCTAAAACTTATTTCTTAAAACGTTATTGGATATAACGTTTATTTAATCGAAAATCATTAAGTCTATCGTTTCAAATATATACTTTGGCAATTAGTTTTGCCTTTATAATACTATGCCATATATTTTTTTGGCAAAATTATCTTGAAAGCTAATTTATTTTGGCATAAATTGAATTCGCATAATGTTACTAGGCATGATCTGCAAATCTACTGCGCCACGGTAAAGTATTGTCTTAAAAATTCAATATGTTGTTCCTCAAAAGTTAGTGACAGAAACGAATCGCTGCAAAACCGACTCCACGCAGTCTTGTCTGCCCTACACCTAGAGTGTAATCTAAGCCCGCGTAGGCGTGGAGGGGCGAGGCGGCCCGCGAGCTGAGGAGCCGAAGCCGCGGTGGTGAGCGTAAAACACATCTGCGACGATAAGCTCGCGTGGGACCGCCGCGCCGGAGCCCCGCAGCGCCGGAGCCGTGACAGAAACCATGCCTACTGCATGTTGCATGCTTGCTTGCATGCTGCATGATTTTTTGCATGCATGTTTGAATGCTTGCCTGCATGCTTGCTTGCATGCTGCATGCGTGGTGTATGCTTTTTTGCATGCTGCATGCTTGCTTGCATGCTTGCCTGCATACTGCATGCTTGCTTGCATGCTGCATGCGTGATGTATGCTTGTTTACATGTTTGCATGCTTACTGCATGCATTATAAAAATATGTTTTAATATCCGCCGTGACAGCGGTCACCGAGCGCCAAATCGCCTCTACCGTTGGTGAATCATTTGGTTTAGGTTTGAACTGTGACCAGCATAAGAAAATACTTTTAAAATCGTTTTCATATTTAAGAAGTGTACCCAGCTTCAACTTATCAATAATTAGACTAAGTTATAATGTGTATTTGTGCAATTTTGCTTTGTGTTTTTAACTAGGCGTCTTTATCAAATTAAACTAAATAAGTTTTGTCTTTTGAGTGGTACCTATATCAAAAGATTTTATATTGAATGTATGTTATGCTTATAAAAAATAGTTATTTTAAAATTATATCAACTGATCATTATATGAAACAAAATTATAGAATCAGTTGTTATATCTTGTAAATATTAGAGATTTTGTAATTATATCATATACTAGCTGACCCGACAGACGTTGTCCTGTCCCGATCTACCTACTTAGGGATGAAAAGGGGGGGAACAGGGGGATGAAAAATAGATGTTGGCCGATTCTCAGACCTACCCAATATGCACAAAAAATTTCATCAGAATCGGTCAAGCCGTTTCGGAGGAGTACGGGAACGAAAACTGTGACACGAGAATTTTATATATTAGAAGATTACTTACCCAGTTACCCAGGTACTACATCCCGTGGGCACCTTTTCTTTTTACCGCAAACGCACACCTTTAAACCAATTATTTACATTTCATAGGTTGCAATATTTAAGGTACTTACATAAATAAAAAGTATGCGGCGACTTACTAATTAAATTATACATAAACAAAATTACATTTTTATTTACAGTCATGAAATACGAGATACGACTTTATTTTTAACGGAATTTGACACTTTGATATTCAATAGATAGTCCAATATTAATCTGCAATAACTCATTGATGGAATTTTTGTTTTAGGTAAATGTAAAACTAAAGGTAGGTAGCTAATAAAAGGGTTGAGGGCACAACGCGAGGCAGATGGCCGGATGGCCGATTCTTATGGCGGCAGCGCCTTTGTGAGTCGCCGACCGACTCATTTACATTATGTTTCAAAATCTGGCCGCGGGACGGACTTGTCGGCTCCCTGCTAGTGCTGTGTCTGACTTACCGAACACCTGTCGACGATTTTAATTTAAATAAATCCCATAACCAATGTTGTATCCTCATTCTTTTTTCTTGGTGAGTTTGACGCGAGTTGTGCGTTAATACTTTTATTAGTGCATTTTAATGCATGCTTTCCATATCTTTAGTTATTAACCAAAAACTTGTGTTTGCTGACTGCGCTGCTGAGTGAAACGAGGATGCGTAGCGGATTTTTCTGTGCCTAGGTACCTGAGTAAGCGGTGTGCTGCACTACGAGTCTGGGGCAAAGTAACGACAGATGTATGCTATAGAAATAGAGATATCCATCAATAGGACGTATTTACCTAGCTTCGCACAGCGCAGCTCTTGTGGAAATCTTCCTAGATTAGGCGGTACAGAACCAAGTTCAAGAAAACATCAAAATCGAAGAAGCATAATACCTACATAATTATATGAGTCGATGTAAATGTAAACGATCAAGTGACTTCACTAAGTTCACTAGGGTGCAGTGAGCGACGGGCGAGGCGCGCGGCGCCCGGTAGCCGCCTCTTTGAGCTTTCTTCATAAATCAAAAAGTTGTTTTTGTGTCTTATCGGCGGATAATCGGCGGCTGCTACCGCGCTGCCGAAGCCGATTGCGCTCCCCCCCCCTCCCACAAACGACCGCTATCGTCTGGATGGACATTAACTTTTTGTCGAATTTTAATGGGAATTAACGAATCGATAATCGTTAGTAGGTAGGTAACGTTCTCTGCCACTATCCACAGTTTTCGGTCAAGCTAAATGGAAGCTATTAAAGGATTTAAGTGTAATAGATAACGAAGGGATCCGGAGCAATAACTAGAATAGGTAGGTACCTACTGATTCCGCTTGTTTGGAATGCGAGGTTAGCTAGGAGCAAAATATCATTGGCTAGGAGATTAAAAATAAATTCACTTCTTGTAAGTAGGTACCTAGTAGTAGTTTTAGGATTTTGGGTTTTAAAAGATTAAGACTTTAATAGAGATTCTTTTTAGATTATTAGTGTAGGTATTACTGAGCTCAATCTAGGTAGGTACCTAGGTAATAGCTAAGTTCAGCACTATTTGATCTACAACATGAAACTTAGGTGATTTGTAAAGTTCTAACTGTTGAGAGTTTGAGAGCTTATACACGATTTGGTAAGTAATTGGTAGACAGACCGAAAGCTGTAAAGTACATAAGTACCTACCTACAACTAGTTTTATTTTTCTTGTTATTTTTACCTAGGTAGGTCCTGTACTAGTACGACAATCTCCATGAACTCTATTTATTTTAGATTTTTAGCTTTGCAAACTTCGAAGATAAGGCGGGGGTTGGTATTTTGACGGACATTAAAACTACAACATAAAAAACAATATTTAAGAAATACTTTATAATACCTGAGCAAATAAAACCCTTTCATAATTATGATGTGTGATCTTACCTACCCCAGTTAAAAATGTCAACCTCCTATTTTGGATCCTACCGTAATTAAAATAACGTCAAGTACCTATGTATTATAAATTTATAATATATGTAATGTATGTAGAAGTCATTCAGTCAGTCAGTCAGTTTTAAAGTCGCCCCTATTACAGACAAGCTCCGAGAAAGTCGTCTGGGATGGTACGGACACATAAAAAGAAAAGATCTCGACTAAACCGTGAATCGCGCATTAGCACTTCATGAGGTACCTACCTAAAGCGCGGCAGAGGCCGACCGCCCGCCACATGGCTCTCAACTGTGACCCGTGACTTGAAGACCCTTCATATTGACAATCAGACAACCCAGGATAGAGCATCCTGGCGCCGAGTAACGAGGAGAGCCGACCCCAAATGATGGGAAGAGGCAAAGAAAAGAAGATGTAGGTATGTTAATTGCTATGTGAGAGGACAGGTGTTACCTATTGAACATAAAATAATTCCAAACGAGTCGTTAGCTTTACTGCTTGCTTGAGAGGTTGCTGCTGCTGTTGCTGTACCTACCATAATTCATGGCAGTCCAACTTGTATTTAGTCATGCATCTATACAGATAACTTGGTGTAACGTCGAATTCGAATGATGACTTGATGAGCGTGGTATATCTAAGTATGCGACCATACGTATAGGCGGCGCCGCCCGGCGCGGTCATAGGTACTCATGTGATCGTGTCAGCACATCTACTTCGCCTAATTGCACCCCTGCGGGGTGATGGATGGTCCGTGCCAAGCCGGCACCCCCCTCGCAGCTCACACCTCGCCCCGCGGCACACCCCACGAACACAAGGGTTGTTCCCAGAAATTCCATTATTATCGGTCTCGCCTCGTGGGCCGCCTCATTTAACATCAATGTGCCGACTGTTACAATCGCCTTATTGTATTGAATACAGGAGTTTCAGAAATTCCACAATCTGGTAGGTCAAATTACTAAGAAACTGCAAAAAAAAAGTAATCATTGAAATAGACTAACTAACTCGTTTGAAGAAAAGATAGGGTAAAACACCCAGTAGTCAGCCCCGCACCAGTACTCAGCCTTTATAGACATTATTTCCTTATAAATAGTGATGAAATTTGTTTACACCTTTAAAATAACGTTTAAACGAATCAGTGTCTCTTTATTGACTAATACGCATATCTACGAACCAATAGCATGTCAGGGTGATGAGCTACACTCGTTTATTTGCACTGCTGCCAAAGACATGACTAGATGCGTCGCCATTACTATTTTTTTCTTAAGGAAACGTGTTTTAGTTTTCAGCAAGTTTCTGTGTGTTTTAGTTTTCAGCAAGTTTCTGTGTGTCTACAAGGTCAACTAGGTTCATTTAAGACTCCCAGAAATACCCCGTAAAATAAGATCTGAGTCAGCGCTGACCAAAGAAGAAACTGCTTTGAAAGAATGGTGCACAGCGTTAGGGTTAGCGTCGAGCCGCTGTAACTGAAGAAGGTATTCGGAAGTGGTTTGCCGAAAGGGTCTTTAACCAGTGCGTCCTACCTGTAATGACTTAGGGAGTCGAAAAGTGGACACTCATCGTGGGTCTGGTCCACAAATTCAAGGCTGCTCAACGTGCTATGGAGAGACCGATGCTCAGGGTTTCTCTGGTGGATAGAAAAACATTGCGCGTCGTATCGCTAAAATGGAAGTGGGCCAGCCATGTGTACAGACAGACGGACAGACAGTAGATGCTTTAGAGGACAGCAGACATGCTTTTGAGATTGCGTCTAGGCAAGCGTAGTATAGGACGACCTGCGGCACGATGGGCCAAGATTTGAAGAAGGCTGTCAGCGGATGGATGTGGGCTGCCAAAAACCGAGTTGGTTGGTGATCTCTGGGGAAAGCCTACGTTCACCATGGATGGCAATAGACTGATATAAAAGAACCTATATGCCAGTTATATAAGAATAAGTGAGAGGCTGACAACAGGGTAAGACATGGCTGACTTGTGGAGAAATGAGGCTGACTACTGGTGAAAAGTGCCAAAATTTGTTTAATGTCGATTTTTTATATTATAAATGTAATGATTTGTTGATATCTTTCGTAAATTTAATAAATAACCTTTCTCAAAATAATTATTGTTTTTATTCATAGTGTTTAATATTTAAAATACAGTTAAATCAAATTTGAGTTCTCACTAAAAGGCTGACTACTGGGTGTTTTACCCTACCTACCCTAAAAAAGAAATAGATTCGTACGTACTTACCTAAATAATTTAATTAGCGCAAGTACCTAGTATTATAGTAGAGTTTTTTTCCAGAACTACGGCGAAGCAAAAAGGAGGGCGCGTACTTACATCTGTACGCTTAAAATCGCTTAAAATCTTATGATTTTAAGCGTACAGCGCGTATGTATGTGCGTATGTTCGTCTGTTGCCTCATTACTTCTAAACTACTTGTCATACTCATAAATTGACAAATCAAGCAAACAAGAGTCTTCATGATAATATAATATTTTAATGGGTACACTACATAAATACGAAAAACTTTATTCCGAAAGTCAGAAATACGAATTTCAAAATACCGATTTTCATAATTCCGAATGGTTCAAAATTCCTAATATGGCAACTCCGATCCATCATTCATCCTATTTTTATAATACTAAAATTTCAAAATTCCGAACGTTTATAATTACTATTCTCAAAATACCGAGTTTCAAAAGATCGAATAACAAAAAGTCCGACATAATGAAAATTCGAAACATCAAAAATACGAATTCCGATTATTAAAATTCCGATTATCTTTATCGTTATCGTGCAAGCAAGCATGCAGCATGCAAACAAGCATGCAGCGTGCAAGCAAGCATGCAGCATTCAAGCAAGCAAGCGTCATGCAAGCAAGCATGCATCATGCAAGCAAGCATGCAACATGCAAGCGAGCATGCAACATGTAAGCAAACATGCAACATGCAGCAGGCATGGTTTCTGTCACGGCTACGGCGTTGCGGGGCTCCGGCGGTACCACGCGAGCTTATCGTCGCAGATGGTATTCACGCTCACCACCTGCTCCTCAGCTCGCTGGCCGCCTCGCCCCTCCGCGCCTACGCGAATTTAAATTACACTCTAGGTGTAGGGCAGACAAGACTACGTGGAGTCGGTTTCGCAGCAATTCGTTTCTGTCATTAACTTTTGTAGCACAACATATTGACTTTTTAAGATTATTTTTGTTATTGTCTTTCTTTTTATACCTATATATTTTTGTTGAAATAACTTCCATGGAAAAATACACCGAATAAACAATATTCGAAATAAAAAGTAATAGGGTATTTTACTCTATACGAGAAAAAATCTATAAATATGTTATTGAGACAGTTTAGGCATAAAGCAGTCGGAAAATGCAAGTTTTAGTTCATAAAATGACACAACAATTTTTTAAATTCAATTCAAAGTTTTCAGTATTTTTAATCTGTTATACTTATAAAACACCGTGAAATAGTAGCGGCCATGTTAATACGCCATAAGGCTGTGTAAACAAAAAATTGTCAACTGACAACAACTGACAACAAAGCCTATATTATGCCAATCGGTTGACTGACTCAACCGATTGGCATAATATAGGCTTTGTACTTTTATTATTTTCGTAACCAACGTAATTTTTTCATTGTTACACCTCTTACAAAATATGCTTTTAATTATTTTTAAATGATATACAATTATCATATTTAATATGAGCTCATTTGATACTAAACGAACTGACGTCATTTACGCTGAGCAATATGGCGTTCAGTAAGAGGCGTTTTCGTCAAACTACGCGCGAAATTTGAAAATTTAAAATTTAGATGCATTTTTATGGCATTTATCGATTGAATAAAAATTTTGTGTTTTTTTTTGGTGGCATATTAGCACTACAGAATTTCATTAAGACACTTTTTAAAAATGGGTGTAATACCCTATTCTACTGTTTGATACATTTGTTAAACAAAAAAATGTGATAAAAAATTCTTTGAATTGTGTTTCTGTGAAATATGTTTCATTCAAGTAAATGGTCTTTGAAACAATAATAGTCGAAATAAAAATACAAGAACCAGAAGAAATATTATATGAAACATTTTCTGGGAAACGAAATTCTATGAAATTTCTGTCTGCGAAACAAGGGGACATCATTTTGAATATATATGCGTAGCTGAATTGAATCAGAATCCTAATTTTAACAGTTTATTCGAAGTATTGAAATTCGGAATTTCGTTTTTCGGACCGAGAACCCATCGAGCATTTGATTCTTCGAACATATGAAAATCGGAAAACAAACAAATCGGATTTACGACATTCGGTAAAATAACTTTCGTGATTTTAAATAATGGAGATTATAATTTTTAGGTATTATGAAATTCGGACTTTTGAAAATCGGAATATCGAAATTCGGAATAAAATATTTCGGAATATTTGGGTGTTCCCTATTTTAATAGTAGGTAGGTACTTACCTACCTAATTATATTGTTCATGCTCATAGGTAATCGATGGGACATCCGACCCCTAATCGTTGTTTTAATGTCTTTGGTTTTATAAGTCTACCTAAGAAATAACAAAGGGCTCTAAGAAAACCATGATTTATACTCGTCGTAAAGAAATGTTTCATGGCACACATTAAAATACTAAACAAAAACAGGACGTGAGCTACCTTTGCCTCTTTTTTTAGTAAGTACTTACCTACTTACCTTAGGTTAGGAGTATCAATGAGTATTTATTGAAAACACAACTGTTTCACAGAGTTCAAAGACTAATCAAAACAGGTCAAATTGCGCCTGATCACCTTTTACACTTACACCGTGTGGTACCGGCCGCGAATAGCACGACCCCATTTCTACCCGTGGGTGTCGTGAAAGGCCATAGAGGGATATTGATCAGAAGATGGGCAGCAGCGTCCTTCTGAGTACCATAACACCTACTGCGATCGCCAACATGCATCGGCCAAGCATGGCGATTACGGCTAAACCCCCCCTTGGGGGAGACCTATGTCGTGCCGTGGGCACCTAAAGATTGTTATGAAGACCTTTTGTTTTACATGCATTCAATGCATTGCGTGTTTTCGGTGCGTTGATTGATAGAGAATGTGGCGATCAGTACCTATCTAGTACCTACTAACTTCATAAAGAGACGTTCAAAAAGTGTAGATTACGAGGTTGTTGTCAGAAATTCACCCTTTTCCGGCCGACTGAATGAAACGGAAGCGAAAAAAGATCAATATTTGGACAGAATGATTATAACGCAACGCAACGCACACGACCGGACGGACGCGAATACGTTTAGCGGCGCTAATAAAACGTAAAGAACAGGATGCGATTTTCGACGGAATCATGTTAACTCGTCTGTTCTCAGCGTTCTCTTGTCACAACGAGTTCAGTTTTTTGTCGACTGACGACTTAAATATCGTATTCGATTGAATTGAATCGGATATCGAGCTCCGCGGCATTGCAGTTTGTATGCCCCGAGCGGATTCACATTGAACCGGCATCACGCACTTCCGCAATACAATCCAAACCCCAAGCTATTGAACACGATCCAATGTTTATTTATGTGAGCTTGAATAAGATACCAAAATGAGAGATAGGTAGGTACTAAACCAGTACCTAGGTAGGACTCTGGGGGACATAGAACACTATGACTGAAAATATAAGTAAATAGTAGGTACTTAAAAGCTATTTTTCCATTTTTTTTTTCTATGTAGTTACAATGTAGGTAATTGGATTGGAAGATACAGCACTATGATGATGTGTTTTTCGCTTTTTCAACAAAACAAATCAAAAAAATATATCAATAGAAAATAATATCCAGCATTAATTAAGATTTTTCTATAATTTAGCTAGGTAATTAGAGTAAATACTTCTGTATTAAATAAGCAGAAATGTCAAATGATTAGACTTTTAATTTGACATTATTATGCATGCTAAAAACTTTTATTTAAAAGTACCTAAGTAATAGTTTCTTTTTATAATTATAATATCGCTGCAATGTTTGTCAATGGTATCACTTTAGTCTGTCGAATACCTAAAAGTTGTGTCTCGCTAACATGCTCGCTAACGTTCGTCGATCAAAAGTTGTGTTGCGCTATCGTTCGTCGGTCAAAAGTTGTGTCGCAGTCGCACACAAGTTCACACAACGTAGACGGTAGAAGTTACGTCGATATTATGATGTGCTCTGCTGTAACACTGATGGCACAGTAAAGATATTTACTGTGCTGATGGTCGAAATAATATTTGTTTGTCGCAACTTTGAGGCGGTCTAATATTTTGTATAGATTTTTGTTTATTTGTTATGGTTAATACTCACAAAAATACTTTACCGATTTTTTTTTTAATTCGCCAATAGGAAGTTATGTTATCCCTGACTGCTGTCCTACTAATATTAGATAAGTATAAATGCGAAAGTAAAGCTTTCACTTTACTACTACTTTAATACTTTTTAATCCGCAAGTTCGTCTGTTTCAACAATAACCGACATTCACGCGGACGAAATCGCGGGCAAAAGCAAGTAGGCTATATTTTCACTACTTATAAAAACATATACCTAATATTGATCCGTAAGGAAATTCACTAGATAGAAGTAGATATAGAAGATATAATAGAATATATATAATAATACTAGCTTTTGCCCGCGACTTCGTCCGCGTGGATGTCGGTTATAGTGGATGCAGACGAAGTCCCGGATTAAAAAGTAGCCTATGTCTTATAGTATATGTTGTAACACATACTATATTTACTTTTTATAAGCATGCAATCATTCTTCATAATTGCTGTCTACATGTTATAATACTTGTTTTTATAGATTCATGGAATCTTTTATATTTTAAATGGGCCTTTAAAGGTACTTACATTATATTTCATCGAGCATAAAGACGGTGTGTCTCAGATCATACTTAGTTCCCTTTTTATAAATCTGGAAAATAAATAATGTTTTGTTATGACATGTTTGTCAATGACAGTTGTCAATCTTGACAATTGTCAGTAATTCTTTTAATTAGTTTACGTCAATCTTGACAATTGTCAGTAATTCTTTTAATTAGTTTACGGCTTATATATCTTAAAACCTTCAAACTGATGTTGAATATATGTGTGTATTGCTGTATTTTATACTAAACAGCTGGACACCCGCTAATGTATCTGGTGTTCTTAAAAATCCTATACGCACTAATCGAGTAAAAATAACTGGCAGTCTACAATAATTGAGTCTGGCCGGTACTATAATACCCCGCTATATGACCATACGGGCGTTCTAGAAATAGAATTTATACTTGGAAAGTAATATGAATTTCGGAAGAGCGGACAGGAAAGAAACCTGTCAAATGGGTCAGTCTAGATCTCGCTGTCGCTGAAGTAACACGCTGATTTACTTCTACTTTACTTACTACAAGTCTACCGGTCCACAACCAAACGTCGGTAACGGTCCTGAGTCGTGCCGTCGTGCTGTCGCGTGCCTGCTGCTCCCAGGGCGGGTCTTACTGTTAAGATCCCCGGGGACTTCCGTCCCAAAGCTAGGAGCCGACCGCGGCAGTCTTATCTTCAGCCGATCCTGTTTACCGGCCAGGCTGTGGAGTCTGGAAATCTCAGCCTAACTTAGTGCGTCTAGGTAAGTGTTCTTATATCTCTGTTTTTGATACTCATCGCATTATTTCGAGAGCTATTAAATTCTAACGTACAATTCTACATAGCTTTTTATTTCATAAAGTAGTTAAATTGTTACAGCTCTTCCCCAGAGTTTAAGCAATCTTCATGCTAAATTTCATCAAAATCGGTTCAGCCGTTTCATCGTGCAAGCGTAACAGACAGAGTTACTTTCACATTTATAATATTAGTATGGATATAGAGTAAAAACCGGAGTGAACGCGTCCTTGTCTTACTCACGTGAAAAAATGTATTTCCATTTCTTTCTTTTTTCTAACCTCCAAATATAAGAATATTAGGAAATTAATTGAAATATATAAATAAATCGATGTATATTGCGTAGTTACATGTTGTATGAGATTCCTTGTGTTTTATTAAATTTGGTATCATAATTGGTACACTTTCTAAATACACAAAATAGCATTTTTTTTATTTTTTTAGCCGCTTTAACAAAGCGTATCACTCGTCGCCATGCGTGACGCAGACTAAAGGCAATACGTCCCAATTAGGACGTATTTGAATCTTCAAAATTGGGCGCTCATAACATATCTGGTGCGAATATAATCACTTTTAAATGCGCTTTTTTACTCTAGACTCTAATTAAGTAAGCACCTATAACTCTCTCTATTAATTAGTGAAATAGTTAAATATGTTTTTTTATTACCTATTAAATCTAGAGTATTTCCGTGAGAAATTAATGTCGACTAAGATATTTTAGGTATTGTCCTTACTCTAGTAGCTCTATGTATACGCCTTACAGAAGATTCTAGGCGAACTGTGTCGTGTCAGCTATAAAGGCTCTCCCCCACAGGTGCGTAATAATCGGCCGATAATATTCGTTGTGTTATTGCAATATTTGTTTTCAGTACATTTTGTACTAGGACGGCTACGATGTTACACACTGCTGCGATAATAACGACGCAATAGAAGTAGGAGGAATCGGGACGCAATATCGCATCCGGTAGGTACCTATTATCAACCGATAATAACGCGCCTGTGTGGAAGAGCCTTAAATTATAACCTAAGTCTTTACTTATGCTTCAACCTTTTTCGTTATTTAGGTACCTATACCTATATTCTGTCTCAATACATGTACCTAAGTAGGTACCTACCACCTATAATAATTTCTTAAAAGTTTACACTATCTGATAATCTCTTCCTTTATTTACGCTACGGCAATGATTCCGGAGTTATTTAAACAAGTTGATAGATAAAGAGCGATGAGAGCGGTGCTCTTGTCATGAGAAAGAAAACTAAACAAATAAAGAGATCCTGGTCTCGACTCTCGAGTCGACTGTGTAACACCAGGGGTAGCTTTGATAATGCAAACAACGAGATACTAAAATTAGATAAGTAAGCACTTTGTATCCGTATCCGTCAGAATGGCGGGTGTATGACTTTTAAATAAATAAAAAATAAACTATAATAATATAAATGTTCGTAAAATGTACGTTTTTGTACTAAAATAAGTATAAATGTACGTGTCTGTATGCGTAGCAAACATCATTTTAAAGTGAACCGCCATCCTGATATCAGGTCGGCGGGGGTTACCTATCATAAGGTCGAAAAATATTTGACCGAATTTCATTTCACCTAAAACTTTTCAACTTTTCTCGTTTCGTATTTTTTTACTTCATCGAAGTCACGTCTGCCACTGTATCAGTTGACCTATTATCAATTCGCTTTTTTTCGTTGCGCCGACGTTTCATTTGGTCTAAAAACTTTTTACTGAAGTTACACTTAGCCGAAATAACATTTGTTCGAACATTCGTTATACCACTCTTTTAATTACTCTATTTCACCAAACGCCTAGAAGTAAATAAGTCTGATATTGAGTCAATGATAACCGGTACTCCACCAGCAAAAAAAAATACGTCGTTAAAGAAACGAAAAATCAAAAACTCTTGAAAATTAAAGACAATTTGCGTGAAATTAAATATTTGAAAGAGCTTTCAAAACTAATGTATTTATTACATGGCGTTATAGAGAGCTAATTTCAGATTAGTTTCCTACTAGTTTGTTTAATTAATTATTTAAATGTAATGGCACTTAATAAAACAGGTGGTCCCAGTAAGAAGCTTGCAACAAACAAAGATTCTTGCTTCAAGCATGCAGCATGCAATCAGGCATGCAGCATGCAAACAAGCATACAGCATGACAAGCATGAAACATGCAAGCAGGCATGCAACATGCACAAGCATTGTTTCTGTCACGACTCCAGCGCTGCGGGGTCTGGGCGACCCCACGCGAGCTTATCGTCGCAGATGGTTTTAACGGTCACCACCGCAGCTTCGGCTTGCTCGGCTCCACCGGCCAGCCTCAGCCGCGGCGGCAAGCTTTCAAACCGCCTGCTCCTCAGCTTGCGGGCCGCCCCACCCCTCCGCGCCTACGCGTTCTTAAATTACACTCTAAGGGTAGGGCAGACAAGACTGCGTGAAGTCGGTTTTGCAGCGATTCGTTTCTGTCACAAAATTTTGTAACATATTGTCTTTTTATGACACTATTTTAATTTAATGTTGAAAATGCTACCAAGTAACCGGCTATATATTTGTGATCAAATAATATTCCGTAAAATGTTGTTGAAAATATGGCAAATAAATCATTTGGCAAATGAAAATAGTTCAAAAGAGACTTCGGTCAATAGGAAAAAGTTATTTTGTAAATCGGAGAAACATAGTTCGGTAAAATAATATCCATGGCACACGATACTTCTATGATCTAAAAATATGTCAAATAATGCATATAGCAAAAAAAAACGTCGGTCAATAGTTTTCGGTAAAGTGAAATTCGGACAAAAATAATTCGGAAAAGTGATCGGTTCCCGGTCGGCAGGTGCATTTTAATTCAATTAACTTTTTTCAAATTTGACATTAGGAATGAAATGTACGTCAATTGTACATAAAGGAAAACTATTTTAAAACTTTTTAAATGTTATACAAGCTCTGATATTGTACAACGCATGTGAGCCGCAACCCTGACTCCAGAATGGCGGGTTGGTTCTAAACCAATCAAACTATTTTGATCAACCAAATAACAAATAAATGTTACTTACATTTATTTGTTATTTGGTTCGTCTTATGTTCTTGTCAGATAGTAAAACAAGACTCGTTTAAATATTTCATAACATGATTTATTCAATTTGATATCATTTGACCATAAATAATACAATGGGTAATCACCATTTCTGGACTTCTATTTAATCTTGGCTTCAAATCATCATAGCACATCTATATACCATCACCCCTATGTGAATGCGCTTTATAGTGCCCAATTGCATCATTACTAGAAATTAAGCTTGGAGTTACATATTCAAGGACTCCTATAATATTATAAGTATTATTATCGTTGAGTGTTATTTCTAACTGAATATTGACAAAACAGATAAATGCCGATTGATTATATTCAAAAAGTATGATGTTTTGGGGTATGTATTCAAACGTTCGCATGCCTTTAAAGTCATTTCGATTACAAATGACCAAATTGCTGTCGCCCCATAACACTTGGATACAGCTTCCACGAACAAAAAAAGAACAAAACGTTCGAATACATACACCACAACATCATACTTTTTGAATATAGTCAGTCGGCATACTTTTAACTGTATTTACAAAATATTCCGTTAGAAATAATACTCAACGTCAACGGTAATAATACTTATTATATTATAGGAGTCCTTGAATATATACCACCAAACTTAATTTCTAATTATGATGCAATTGGGCACTCTAACGCGCATTCATATAGGGGTGATATGGTGTATATGGATGTGCTATGATGATTTCAAGTCAAGATTTAAATAGAAGTCCAGAAATGGTGATTGCCCATTGTATTCTTTATGGTCCAATCTTATAAAATTGAATAAATCATGTTATGAATTATTTAATCGAGTTTTGTTTTACTATCTGACAAGAACATAAGACGTACATTTATTTATTAATTGGTTGATTAAAATCGTTTGATTAGTTTAGAATCAACCCGCCATTCTGGAGTCAGAGTGGCGGCTCACGTGCGTTGTACAATATCAGAGCTTGTATAACATTTAAGAAGTTTTTAAATAGTTTTCCTTTATGTACAATTGACGTACATTTCATTCGTAATGTCAAATTTGAAAAAGTTAATTGAATTAAAATGCACCCGCCGACCTTATATCAGGATGGCGGCTCACTTTAAAATGATGTTTGCTACGCATACAGACACGTACATTTATACTTACTTTAGTACAAAAAAGCTTTTTATTTTCCGCTTTTTAGTACCTCCTTCTCATCCAAATCTATTAAGAAGAGATTGAAAGTTAACTACTACAAAGATTGATGAAACTAAAACATCGTCTATGTAAAATTTTTGGGTATTTGTTGATTTTTCAATAAGTCCTGAATCAATTTCGATAAAATTCATATGGGACCACCCCTGAAGCATACCTTATCCATAAAAAAAAGAATTTTCAAAATCGTTTTACGTTTGCCGGAGAAATCGCGTAACAAATCGCGCACATACTTAATGCAAAGTAAGACTTATACGGTTTTCTCATAGATGCCATTGTCAGAACTGGACCAATTAAAATGGGACCAAACGGGAAGTACTAGCTTTCAAATAAAAAAAGAATCATCAAAATCGGTTCACCCAGTCCAAAGAAATCAGGTAACAAACATTAAAAAAAAAAATACAGGCGAATTGATAACCTCCTCCTTTTTTGAAGTCGGTTGAAAACGTACATTTTACGTACATTTATATAGTTTATTTTTGCTTTATTTGGAAGTCATACACCCGCCATTCTGACGGATACTTGTATTCTACGGTGCAAACTTTAAAGAAATACCGCTTTGTTTGTCAGGCTGCGATTAAGTGTTCTGTTAAAACGATAAAATAATAATAATATATTTATTTGCAGTAAACACACAGAAAAACAAAAGCATTACACAGAAGACTATTTAAAATGCTAGTTTAGTGGAACCTTGGTAGATCAGATACCTACCAAAAATAATGTTATTCAAAAGTAGTTGTTGTTGGTGGTTTAGAAGTTATAGACTTGCCTCTACGTGTGAAGGCTAGAACATTATTTTTACGAATATATCATCCATCAGGCTCTGATTTAATTTAACAACGTTTTTTAATGATGATTAAGTAGATGCTGGTAACATTGTAGTTCGATGTTCCTAGAAAGTGGCTCCACGTCAGTCAGCGCCAGCCGAAACGCTAGAGCGTAAGACGACTGAACACAAATTCAAACCTGTAATTTGAATATGGAAGGCGGCGGCGGTTGTCCAAGCCGATGGCGTCTGCTGTCCGGAGTCCAGTCGGCTACGGCGACGGGACCAGCCAGTACCGCCTCATTAAATAAACCACGTGAAACTAAACTAGCCCTACCGTGCAACATTTCAACATCTAAACATCATTCCATTTATTCAATCACTACACACACACAGACACCGTTTTTAATGCTACCGTTAAATACCGTGTCATAATTATAATGTAGTCAAAAGATTTGTTCGCCATTAGGAGTCCGAAACAATGGAAACAATGCTCTGAATCAAACGGGGTATTCCCGTTCACCATCCGTAAACATTGGCAAGTCCTTCGCTTCTGCACATAAAATGAAGCTTTTAACAACAGACTTTGTTTTATCGACTGTCAGCGACGAGTTTAATAACGGACTAAGAGGACACATTCGTAGAATGTCGGAAATAGCGCTTCCGAGTAACTCTTACATCGGATCTCTTGTCGCCCGTTCCATGTTTATTTATACAACTTCTGTAATCTGATGGCGACCGACGGCTGACGCTGAGATCGTATCACTCTACGACTAGAATAACTGTCTTACCATCAAAGACGGTCACACCGTTCCGTAACGTTGACTATAATATGTACTTTAGTTGGGTTGTGTGCCCCTGTGATTCCCCGGTACTGCTTCAATGAGACTCTTACTCCGGTTTGAAATATTTTGTAACAAATGGATGGTTTACAATATATTTTACACATATGGACGCAACCTTTTAATCGATTAGCACTACTTAATCAACAACGGATACATGCGTTTATAATTTACAGATAACAAATAACACCTGCCAGCAGTGCACGGCAATAGGCTGATACCTATAACATGATGATGATGAACAAATAATCCGATCCTTAAATTTGATTTTGACTGTTCTTCCACGCGATTACCTACATGAATTTACCTAGGTAGGTACCTATCTGCAAAATAAATCTAGGTAGGTAGGTAGGTGCAGCTGTAAAGGTCCAGAGGAACTATCTAGTACAGTACAGTAGTATAATGTAGGTGGAAACCGTGGAAACAGATCGGGATCGTCGGAGGTTTGCGGCGATGTCGGCAACAGTGGTCGGGCGGCTCGGGCGGTTCAGTGCGGCGGCGGCGGCGCGTAGCGGCGAGATCAAAGCTCGGCGCGGGTCGACGCACGCGGCGCTCGATCGCCGCGTCACGTCCCGCGCTCCGCCCCGGCTCGCCAACTTCAACAACGACCTCAACTCAATTCGTTTGGCCGACTTCGAGATGCCGCCCTATCGGCACTCGGCGCGCGCAAAATAATACTCAAAGAAGCCTTCCATTCCATCTTTGAACCGGTTATTGTTTACAAACGACCAGCGTTTAATGGTCATAAATTGCTTTAAACGAAATATTGCGGCCTTGCTACTCTGTGAGCATGTTCCTTCCGTATTAAAAAGCTAAGACTAAACCGAAAGACTAAAAACCTGTTTGTATAATGCAGGTAGGTTACCTACGTTATTTTATTCCGCAATCAGCATTCTGCTTTTAATTTATTGTTGATAATTACCTATGCGAAGCGTGACATATTTTGTCCAATCTCGCATAAGAAAATTATTACCCGATTTAAAAAAAAACCGGACAAGTGCGAGTCGGAATTGCTCACCGAGGGTTCCGTACAAATTTGTAAGTATCCATATATGAATCGTTGTTCGTTAGTCTCGCTAAAACTCGAGAATGCCGACCGATTTCGCTAATTTTGGTCTTGAAATATTTGTAGAAGTTCAGAGAAGGTTTATACGGTAAGAAAAATGAAAAATCGAAAGACAGGATAACGTCTGTCGGGTCAGCTAGTATTATATATAAATGACTAGCGACCCGACCCTGCATTCGCATGGGCCTTCCTCGATAAATGGTCTATCCAACACAAAAAGATTTTTTCATTTCGGACCAGTAGATCCTGAGATTAGCGCGTTCAACCAAACAAACAAACAAACTCTTTAGCTTTATAATATTATATAGTATAGATATCACTTATAAATGAGAAAGTGACTCTGTCTGTTACGCTTCCACGATGAAACGGCTTAACCGATTTTGATGAAAATTAAAAGAATAGCTTGAACCCCGGGAAAGCGAATAGGGTACTTTTATTTAATCTGGGACTTCGTTAGCATCCGCGATAAACTTCACACGGACCAAATCGCGGACAAAAGATCGTTATAAATAAAGAATATATTTTTTTATGATTTAATTACAAATGAATAGTTTTCACACTTGTCTCTGTATTTATAGTAGGTATACGACGATATTACTTGCCAAACATAGTTCTAGGTCAATGGAAAGTACGACGACGTACGAAAGATACATAAACGGCTGAATCTTTTTTCACGTTAACTTAGAAGTTTGATTTTTTCACAGCTTCTAGGGACCGTAGACCTAGAAGTATATGGTTTTAATTTCAACTCGATACCTCTACGCGTTCCTGAGATAAAGGGTCTTGACAGACAGACGAACAACAAAGTGATATTATAAGGGTTACATTTTTGCCTTTTGAGGTACAGAACCCTAAAAAGAAGGATTTCGATGATTCTTTTTTGAATGGATACCTAGTGGATACCTCAAAGTTGATCCCGTATAAATTTCATGAAAATATTCCATCCCTAAGGGTGAAAAATTAAGAGTGAGTAAAAATTTTTGGTGTAAGTATCCCTTTTGTAATTAATTTGTATGATAAGAACTAAGCACTATAAAAAGCGAAAAAGAATATAACTTTCACAAAAAACACAACCGCCTTCAAAAAGTAAAAGTTATTAAATTTTCGCAAGTCGGTGGCAATACCAAACAAAACCAAAGCCGCTGACTTGTGAATTTAAAGTTATCTTTTACTTTTTCGTTTTTGATGGCCGTAATGTTTTTCTTTCGATTAAACTTGAGTAAGAATTAAGTACCGGTCAACTGCTGTAACATTGCCTACATTCTAAAAAGTTGAATTATTGCCGCTGGGAAATGTTTTTTACCCGACTTCAAAAAGGAGGAGGTTCTCAATTCGGATGGTTTTTTTTTTATGTATGTACATCGATTACTCCGAGATTTATGATCCGATTTAGGTGATTCTTCTTTAGTTTGATGCGGAATTGTTGCCATTTGGTCCCATAAAAATTTAACATTATTTAGCCCAGTAGTTATCATTTTATGAACATTTTTTAATTTTTTATATATTTATTTTTATATTCGACCATGCATAACTTCTTTGAGTGTAGTCCGATTTCAATGATTCTTTTTTTAATTGATAGTGTATACCTCAGATTTGGTCCCATAAAAAATTCAAGAAAATATTCCACCCCTAAGGGTTGAAAATTAAGGGATGACTGATTTTTTTTAGTGTCGCGTTTTTTAGTGTTAAAAAAGAATTTAACTATTCGCCGAATGTCGAATAATAATAGCGATTTTTTTTTGCTATACTAGAATAACAAGAATAATGTCGAGTAATACCGAATACCGAATAGTAACCAGTATTCGCGGCATCTCTACTATGCATAGGTATCGTAATTTAACCCTCTGCGACTGACGTGGCTAAATTTTTACAATTATACTGACGTGGTAGTCCACGAGACACCATTTCAACATCGAATATTTTTATGGAATTAAATTATGTAGCTATTTTATTTATATTTATTACATTGTTAGTCTATTTTTAACGTTAAATATACTTTAAATAAAATAAACAATTAGAATTTCCAAAATTAAACAGTGTTTATTGACATAACACAAATCACTCTATAAATTTCTACCTAAACATTAATGACATAGAAAAAATACAAAATCAACTTTTTTTAAATTTAACATTAGACATTTCAAAAATTGACAATAATAACAATCAGTCTAGAAAAAATGAGATACATTCATAGGTTGAATTCAAAATTAGACACTTTTAAAATCACAGCTTTATTTGACAATTATCACATAGTGGCTTGGAGCACTGAAGGCAAATTGACTTCAAACAACCTCTTTTAACCACCTCGTTCACTCCACCTTTTGTATGATTATAGTCTGCAATCATAACTGCTGCTTTCCTGTATCATTATCTATTTCTTGAATATGATGAGAAGAAGAAACCAACAACACGGCTTTATTAGGTTTTGGCACATATGATAAAATTGAATAGTCTTTCGTAAAACCATACAACGAACTTTCTACCGGTCTATTTCTATTCGGCAAGAAACAAGGTGGTATTTCGGCTTTATTTTTTTTCAGAGTGCCCAAGTACGTCAGTCCTCTTTTCAGTAATATTTCGACTAGTGGTATTGAGCTGAACCAATTGTCAGCAGTTATATTTCGGTTCGATTTTTCGACCACTTTTGCCAGTCTTAGAACCGACTGAGTGGGTACTGCCATTTTTTTCTCTTCTTCGGTTAAGCCTTTGCCATCGGAATTCTTCCCATGGTATATGTAAGCATTGTAAATGTAGTATGTACGAGCATCTACTAATAATAATACAAAAAATAACACAAAATAATACAAAAAAATACCTCATAGTAAGATAAACTAAACTTATTTACTGATGTGGTTGTTTAGGAGACACTATGAAAATATAACGATTTTACTGAGGTGGTAGTCTAGTAGACACTTACCTTAACACTGATGTGGTAGTCTCGTGGACACCTTCCTCCCGCTACGCACACTTGTGCATGCTACGACCGCCCTCCGCACCCCAACCGACGCGCGAGCTCACTACAGTAAGGTACTAAGAGCGGCGGCGCTCAAATTTGAAAATTAACGGAAATAAATCGAAATTTATATTTCGTGGTGTCTGTTGGACTACCACGTCAGTCGCAGAGGGTAGGAAGTTGGCAGTTGAAAAATACTGTGAGTATGGCTTTCATAATATGTAATTAGAAACGGGCCACACAACCGGAATAAGGTTACTTGTAGAGTTTCTTGAAATAACCTATCTACGTACTGGACTTAATACCTACTTATTGGACGAAGGTAGGAGGGTAAAGTGGTACCTACCATAAGTTCCATTTTAAAAATTATATACCTAAACCATATAATTTTCAACTACACATGTGACTTTTATGCGTGAACCCCGTTAACTTCCCTCTTACTCAAAAGCGAATACTCTCGAAGCATAAATTGTAGAAAACAAAAAATAACACGTAAGCAGGTAGTTATAAAATCAAAGCTCGGCGGTGCGTTCGCCGTGGCGCATGGCGTGTCCGACGGCCATCGTACGCAACGGGTTGAATTAATTAGTAGTGCAGTGCTCGGCGGCCGAGCCACTCACTGTCTTTATAACATAATTTGCACTTCGTGCGGCGAGATCAAAGCCGAGGCCGTTCGATGGCGGCGCCTTTGATCACGACGAGCCTTTGACTGCCGCCGCCTCCGCCGGCCACGCCTCGAAATAGTCAATTTGTCGCTGGTTTTTTCATAAGAAGAAGTGGTACTTTTACACGAGACAGGCAACATCATAAAATATTCTTTATTTACCATTACAATGTAATAGGTACTTATAAAAGTTTATTTCTATTGATTCCTCTTTTTTATATTTCTATGATTGATTCCGACTTTGGCCAGAATTACGTACACAGTTAAATTGTAGCAATAAGCAATGTAATTGTTTACTAACTGGCGCCAATAGATCTATCTATTATATAATATAGAGTTAACGTCTGATAAACGATAACTAGCACTATAATATCTAGTTCGTCTTCCTTTCCAAAACGTAAGATAGATACATATTCTATATTCTTATCTGTAGTTCTGTAGGTTCTTTTTATTAGATATTAAGTACTTACTGAAGTATTTTTGCCAGCATCTGCAAACAAAATAAAAAAAATTGACCCTAATCAGAGATTTATGAGAGTCGTTTAGTTGTATAGATTCAATAATAATACGTAGGTCTACCATGTTCTATTAAAACTGTATAATTTTAGTCAATGAAGAAATTATGAACATGATATGAACGATAAACGAAACGATGTCGTCTCACACACCACCCCAGACTACACTAATAAGATTTTTAATGAACTAAAATATCCACGGATCTACCCATATTTTTAACCGACTTCAAAAAGGAGGAGGTTCTCAATTCGGTTGGTTTTTTTTTATTTTATCAAGTACCTACCTACCTAGCGAAACCTAATTTTAAATATCATAAAATTTATCATATTTTAAGCACTACAACATAACTCCTACACAAGAACATCATTGAATTAGCTTTTATGAAGTATGAAACCAAATTAGGTAGGTATATATGACAAACATAAGATTTTACTAAAAAACGTTTAACGCTCTTTTATTTCACGTTGTAAACTTGTCCGTTGTTTCAAGTGAAACATCATGGGTGAAGCCGACAAAAAGAAGAAATATTAAGGTAACTGGTACCTAATCAATTTGATAGTGCAGCTGCAGACTACCACGTCCGTCGCTAGACTCGCTAGCCCTTATGATGATAACGCGAAGATGATTTTGGACAAAAGCGATGGGAATGCTACTAAGTTACTAACACATTGTTGTAAGACTTGTGTGTGTGTGCGTAGCTCGTAGATAGAATAATAAATTACGATCTACGCTGTTGTTTCGACTAATTTCAACATGAAACTCAATTTTATAATTTGTGGAGGGCTTGAGGGATTTATTAAGGAGTTACATTTGTCAACAAAGTGTATATATATTTTAACCAGCAGATCTAAAGGAATAACATTAAATTACACACACACACTAACAAAATTATAGATGTGCTTAGGTGAATACCGTGCATAAGTGTAATTATGAGGAAATATAGCCGAGGGTCGGCCGTCTCGCCCGGTCGCGCGCGCCATGCCGGCGGAAAGATCAAAGTCACAAAGATGAGTATCGTATCACTGCCCGGCGGCGGAGACCCTGCGCCCTTTTTTATCTATTTTTTAACAACTTAGCTCACAATTCTCCATTTACAAATATCTGCATTTAATAAAATACCTGCCGTAAAATAAAAACTTTATGTGGATACATGCATGCATTCAAAGTTATCTTAAAACTTGAAGTAGGTACTTAGTATTTATGTAAACTTTAATAATTTATAGGTAGTAAGTGGCTGATTTCTTTTTTGCACGCGTCATTATTAGTAATTTCTGTTACGGCCTTTTATTCGGAACAATGGCGGATACCGCGGACAAAGCACGGATAGATAGGTAGATCTATGATCTTTGGTAATATTAACTAACAACTTGCTATGAACTACCTGTTGCCGCGTATTTTATTCTTCTATTAAATATTTCTAAAGCGAGTTCTTTTTTCAATGACTCGATTCATTTTGCACTGCATTTTACCCCTAGTCGCAGTTGCAAGGTTGCAACATCAAGAGGTTGCCAAACGATGATGGCACGTGACGCAATAGCTGGCGGCGCGTTTGATGTCCGCTTTGTATCCAGTAAATCCAGTAATGGATCGGCGAGCAGGCTGAGTTGTCGCTTGTGATGTTACCGCTAAAGAGCGCGCCGACAAAGGGCCCCGCGGTAGCACAAAGCTATTGATATCATTTAAATCCCTTTGATAATCACCGACGTTGTTACATCCCTTTGGAAACAGAGCAAAGCGTTACAAATGCATTAAGCCGTTCTAATTGTTGAATGCGTCTACTCTGCATTTTACCTACGCTGAATACTGATTATTCTGACTGGTGCGGAAGGACACCGTTTTCCTACATAATAATTTTAACTTCATATATCAAGGTAATGTACGAAGCTGGTTATCAGGTAGATTGCATAAATACATTCATTGTCGCGAATTATATTTTGATCAACATGCAATACAACCCGTTACTGATTACTAAAAACATAAAATCTAGCGTGCAAACTAACATGCAAATAGGCAAAAATGCAAGCGACCATACACGCAAGCAGGCAAGCAAGTGGTTTAGGGGTAAATAGAAAACCTAACCAGCCAGGACTCGAGTTGAACTTGCCTTGGAAGTTGGAACGGTGACAACATGTACGAAAGCAAGTAAACAAGCATGATACCAAGTAAGCGAGCTTGAAAACAAGCAACATAAACAGCCGATCTGATCCCCCTCTGAAAATACACAGTTTTATGGGACTTTAATTATTAAGACCCCTGTACTTTTCCCAGCTTTAATTAACCTAAGTAGGTACTTACCTACTTTAAATAATAATAAAAACCAACTAGCACACAGCTGATTATACAGGCATTGTATAGCCTGGTGGTTGTATAGAAGTCGTTCAATTGTTCTACAATTTTTCATAAAATGTATAGGTAATACCATTTTGCAAAACCCTTCAACAGCTAGGTATGGTACGGTACGGTACAGTAGCCGTTTAGCAGCAACAAAATTTGTAAAAGTGACCAAGAGCATGCAATAGCTTCGCCTCGATACGGAATCATACAACACATTTTATACTGCCATAGGGGCTACAGAATAGTGTTATAGCACCTTAAGGATTTTAATAGTATTTACTAGCGTTGTTGTATTGTAACCATACATCTATAACGAAGGAACATAACTTTATACCTGGGCTCAAAGCGCTACATAAGAGTAAAAATTTGGATTTGTGATGTAAAGCTGTAAATTGTTATATTAAGGGATATCTCAACCCATTACTTACCTACCTACCTACCTACCTACCATTATACAACTTTCAATTGTCAATAGTACGCGCAAAAAGCTGGTGTGCTACCAATACAGTTGAATACCACCCCTATGCCACAACTGTAAATCCTAGAAGCAAGAGCTGTTACCAGCTGATGGCCTAGGCGGGGAGAGGGGGCAGTTATATGGAGGAAAGGAAAAGTATGAATTTTAAATACAGTCAAAAGCACATAAAGTTTTTCAAATCTCTTTAACTGCCCCTCTTTGATCCCCCTTGGCGACGTCCTTGCCTGCTAGAACAACAAACACTAGAGCCTTTGTACGGATTAAGCCTCTAGAACCGATGTAGCCAACTCTGAGAGCTGCTTGATGAATATAATTATTGCATTAAAAACTTAAAATTTTGGCGATAATATACATAATTATACATTGACAGCAAACTCACTCAGCTCACTTGTCACTGTACGTATGATTAAATTTAATATAATAATTTTTAGTTTACACCCCATTGCACCTACCATATTACTAATTTAAAGCGATGACCTTTAATATAACGATTATGGTCGAGCCGAAATAAGGTGAAGATGGTAGGTATAATGGCGCTACAAGAGCTTTTTCGAAGTCTCATGGCGCTGATAAACATTACCACTGTAGACTCATTGTAGAGCTATTAGCTGGATAATATGGACCTATTTGGCGTTTCCAGAGATCTGTAGACGCTTAACACTATATTTCTTACTAATGGAACCGCGGCCGTTATGAAAATCTTCTATGCGGCTACAGTGCAGCTTGTTATAATGCTTGTGTGCTAGTTGGGAATATATAAGCTAGGTAGACGTATTCGCCTTACAGGACTGCGATATCAAGTATAGGTAAGCAAAACTTATGAAAATTATGCAATTTTCGTGTTAATCTTATAGAAGAGACGATCAAATACTTACGACGACCAAAAAGTCGTGCATGTAACTATTGTAATAATCTACAAAACCATAAATTATATAGATTGCTTTCTCAGTAGAATAGCGCCCGTCATTATTATACCAATTATAGGTAAGTACCTACCTACCTACTTCAGAATACATGTTACAATAGGGTATTACACCCATTTTTGAAAAGTGTCTCAATGAAATTCTGTAGTGCTAATATGCCACCAAAAAAAAACACAAAAATTTTATTCAATCGATTAGTGCCATAAAAATGCATCCAAATTTTCAAATTTCGCGCGTATTTTGATGAAAACGCCTCATACTGGACGCCATATTGCTCAGCGTAAATGACGTCAGTTCGTTTTGTATCAAACGAGCTCATATTAAATATGATAATGGTTTAACATTTAAAAATAATTAAAAGCATATTTTGTAATAGGTGTAATAATTAAAAAATTACGTTGGTTACGAAAATAATAATATGTGGGGACATTTCACACACGGCCATCTGACCCCAAACTAGGGAGACCCTGTACTATGGGTGTCAGACAGCTGATATACATACACAAATATATTTTAAATACATACATATATAGAAAAAAAAAAAAAAAAGTACAAAGCCCGCCAATCGGTTGACAGACAGTCGACAATTTTTTGTTTACACAGCCGTACGGCGTAATATCATGGCTGCTACTATTTCACGGTGTTTTATAACAGATTAAAAATACTGAAAATTTTTAATTGAATTTAAAAAATTGTTTTGTTAGGTATTTTATGAACTAAAACTTACATTTTCCGACTGCTTTATGCCTACAGATATGTTATGAGCGCCCAATTTTGAAGATTCAAAAACGTCCTAATTAGGACGTATTGCCTTTAGTCTGCGTCACGCATGGCGACGAATGGTACGCTTTGTTACAGCAGCTAAAAAAATAAAAAAATGCTATTTTGTGTATTTAGAAAGTGTACCAGTTATGATACCCAATTTAATAAAGCACAAGGGATCTCATACCACATGTAACTACGCAATATACATCGATTTGTTTATATATTTCAATTATTTTCCTAATATTCTTATATTTGGAGGTTAGAAAAAAGAAAGAAATGGAAGTACATTGTTTCACGTGAGTAAGACAAGGACGCGTTCACTCCGGACATAGAATAAAAGTACAGATGCGATATCGTAGGCAGTAAAGTCATTGTTTACCCACAGTTCTGTTTTTCTTTTTTCTAACCTTGTAATATTTAATCATTTTGTTTTATTCAATCATTTATATACCTAATTAGAAATTAAACAATATGACAACAGATATTTATTATCCTTTCTTCGTTAAGGTTATCCAATGAGATCTGGCTTCAAGAATGGATCGCATTTGTTCGTAAACAAAGAAATTAATTTTATTACAAAACAAACATTTTCTACTCTGTATATTATTTAATTATATATTCTATTAAACATTTAGTCCTGTTTATTAGTTGTTATAGGTACAAACCGCGTGTATAAATGTACTCGCGGTTTGTACCTTCTGTCTCGTTAAATTTTGCTAGTCTGTGATGCCAAGACGCAGTGATTGGTGGCCAGGATAATGCCCGTTTACATTCACGCGCAATTGACAACACTAACTGTCTCTTTTTTTCTTGTTGGTTTTTTCAAGCCATCCCTTTTCAACATTTTGACTTGTAGTGAATTGTAAAATGAATGAAAAGTGTAAATGTGTGCAGCCGCTGCTGCGCGGAACACTTTTTTCGTTTGTTTTGTGAGTGTATAACATATCTGTTTATTAGAATATCATTGGCCTAAACTGTCTCAATAACATATTTATAGATTTTTTCTCGATAGAGTAAAATACCCTATTAACCTATAAGTACCTACTTAACTAAAATTTAATGTTATAAGCCCATGATAGCGCTCCATCATATATAAATGAAACTATAATATTAATATAGGTATACCTACCGTCTAATAATCACACATTGTAACTATTAATTCGGGATCACTTTTTAAGCGTCTGATAAGTAAGTATGTAACGGCAGAACAGGTTTTGTTGTAGGTGAATGTAAAGAAAAAGAATCGTTCACGCCGTAAAGTATAAGGGGATAAAAGGAGATACGTACGTACGTAATCGTATGTTATTATTTCTTTCTTTGAAGTACCGAGCCGACAGTCCATGCCGTGTCTACTACAAATTGCATCTGCGCCTGCGCCGCACGTTTTGCTGCTCTCGGCCTCGTGCGCCTCATACCGTTCGCGTTGTCTTTAATGTGAACAAAAACAAAACATATACATAATTATTTATACATGGACACAAAGCTATCTAAGTACAACAATATGAAAACAGTGTGTTACTATTTAATTTGAATTTGGCTTCTCCAGAAAAGTAGTCTACACTCACAGTACCTAGGTACCTACACTAGGTGTAAAGAGAGCTTTTCCTATTTCTTCAAAATAAAACAGCAAGATAGAAGCTCAGACCAATAAAAAAATTCATTTGTTCAATGAAATGTTGAATGGATGAAGTGAATATTCTTATCACAAATAGGTAAGTACCTTTTCGTACGCCTACTTCGGAGATCAGTTAACAAGTGCTTTTACAAGAAAAGCTGAAGATTGGAGTAAGTATGATGGTAATACGTGAGTGGGCATTGCCCACACGACGCGATAGAAGTCGAGCGACTACATCTGGCGACGTGCCAGCCGGCTGAATAGCAGAAATAACGCCACTATCAACATTCCAGGTCACTTCGTAAGATTATCTTTTTAATAATAATACATATAAGCATATACAAAGATTTGATCTTACAGACACTAAACGTACGGGATTACTATGAACACAACTGCAACGCTAACGTAATTAACAACGTGTTGAATGGCAGCATTAATAGGTTCCATTTATGATTTCTAAAAGTAGAAATCACTGTTAAGTTTTTGTACTATTTGTCCCTAATTATAATAACTGATAAGAAGACTTTGTGTAGAATTAAAATATAAAAGCCGCAATTATCAGTAATATTAAAAATCGCTTGATATAGTCTTATGTAGCCATCAACACTATTTCGTGGAACACACCCGCCACCCACGTAGAACCTGCGCGCGAGACCCTCCTGAGCGCTCTGTATGGTCATCTTATTGTAACGTCATTCGATAGATAGAAACAGTAAAAAAGCAAGGAAGGTAGGCACAACTTTACCCTTAACGTTACTTTTAGGAGAGCTCAAAATTTGACTGAAACCCAATATTATGCTGGACACTGAATGAGTTTTATTACAAAGTTGGTGCACATTTTACTTGCACTTTATAACTAAGTTAATTTTCATCAAATACTTTCTAATGAACGAGAGAATAGGTACACTTTTACGTCCTCGTGAAGTTTTCTTTATTACAGACATAAAACTTACATAAAACACTGTTTGTTGTAAGTCAGTTTTGGAATACGACCTCATCTTGGTCGACGATAACTTCTCGACAATAAACCTAACACGAAGAGGCCGTAAAATTCTAATTTGAAACGTTCTGGCTGTGCTACATCCCTGGCATCCGGACACCCCACGAGACCGCACCCTCCGCCTCTACCCCTGGGTCTAATAGCGAACACTTACTGACATTTAGAAATTTCCCATCACCTTTCTTAAAAAAATAACCAACAATTTTTGTTTCTATGGATGATTCTTATTCCGAAATGTAGATAAAAGCTTTATATATTACTTTCAAATACCTATTTACAGCGGCTGTATGCAAAATACGCGCTGTGGCGTGGTGGGGTTGGGAGTGGACACCAGCCCGTTAAACCTACTATTATACTCCATTGATAATACCATTAGAAAAAAGAATTGCAGAAGCTTGTAGAAGCAGGAATGCAAAACATTTTATTTCAAATATAAGCTAAAACAATTAACATAATTTTGATAACTAGATATAAGATAGTACTTAATATGAACGTATTATAATATAAACAGAATAAAAGTCTTTTAAAGATTAAGGAGAGATTAAGTAACATTTAAATTTGGTAGAATTACAGTGAAACGAATAAATTTCCGGGTACCATTGTTCATCCCTACTTCTGTTAGGTTTTTAGCAATGACACTGTAATTTTAAATTGGAATTCTAAATTACCTACGTGCTACAGCTATAATTATAATAAATTCGGTGTCTATCGTAACTTTAACATGTCTATTGTACTTTTGTTACGTGTGCAGTAAAAATAACTTTTTGTAACTTCTGTTACAATGCTATTGTAAATGGAGTATAGGTACAGATGCCAGCACATCAAGCCATACCTAACTGTAAAATTTTCCCAATTAAATATGAACCTTATGCTTTTGCAATAAAGTTGAAAATCTATCAAAGAAATTTGACAGATTGTAGTAGCTTGATGTGCTGGCCTCTGTACATAGATAGATTAACAATTGATATAGGTACCTACTTATTAAAAAAAGATTCCTACGTTTAAATTTTATATGAAACTACGTAGGTACTTGTTGTTTTAATGAAATAGAATACCATCAGATGTGTCTTATTTTTCGTCTCAAAGGTGGGCACAGAGCCGGTTGAAGTGAGACTTGGCTTCCCACTAACCAAGTACCTATCTACTATCTACCTACCTTAATCTTTTTTGTAATCGCTTACTTCAGGGTCATCGACCGCATGGAGGCTGCCATTGCCAACGTAGCGGATGCACGTTCACCTTTCTCTCTATTACTGCCCTATAGGTATTTATCTGCTGTTCACTTTCTTTGCCTAGTAAAAGTTGCCTTAATACGAAATCGTCAACTCAAAGAAAACCCTAAGCGCCTGTGTGTGCAGTGTAGGTAGGTTAGGTAGGTACTTAATTGTACATTTCTTTTAAACGTTGACTTACGTATAGGTAGGTACAGCTACGTAAATGTGTACCTATGTAAATACTCAAACTTTTTTATTGGTCTGAGTGTAAGTAGTACCTATGGTATTGTACTTAAACTGACCATAGTTAGTTCATATAATAAATTATTTAGTTTATACAGGATGTTTGGTAGATCGATGCAAAGCCGTAAAGCGGAGCTAGTATAGACCACTAGCTAGTGCCCGCGACTTCATCCGCGTGAATGTCGGTTATAGTGGATGCAGACAAAGTCGCTGATTAAAAAGTAGCCTATGTCCTTCCCTAGGGTTCAAGCCATTTTCATACCAAATTTCATCAAAATCGGTTCAGCTGTTTCATCGTGAAAGCGTAACAGACAGAGTTACCTTCGCATTTATATTATTAGTAATGGATTTACAACCATTTGAAATTTTGAACCGAACTTGTCTTAGCCGAAGTGTGTCAATTTTTTTTTTGCAATATTTTAATGGTTTTTGATGACAAAACTCAAAATATTGCAGTTAGTTGCAAATAATGGCCAATCTATACATATAATAAAACAGTAACAAAACTGTCTGTACATTGAATATATTAAAAAAAAAATTATTGAGGGGGGTTTAGGAACAGTAATAGAGCACGAATCCAAAAAAAAAATTCTGTCTGTTTGTCTGTTTGTTTGTACACGCTAATCTTCGGAACTACTGGGCGGATTTGAATGATTTTTCTTTTGTTGTATAGGTATTAAGTCTGGGCAACATATAGGCTATAATTTATCTTGGAAACTTGAACACCTGATGCAGAACCGCAACAGACCAGCTAAACTATAAGAGATACAAAAATGGTACCATAGCAAAAATTGTTCCACGTGATGAGCATTTTCTGCTGAGAGAATAAATTTGAAGATCTGGAACACCTAATGTGGAACTCCAAGAGCCCAGCTACACCATGACACATATAATAGGAATGACGTCTTAGCAAAAGTTGTTCGGTCTGATGGGCATTTCCTGTTGACTTATAAAAATCGAAGATCAGAAACATCTGATGTGAAAATCAAAGCTATCACTAATTTCACTGTATCTTATAAAATAACATAAGCTGGGAGTACCTCCACGCGGTGAAGGCGGTAAAAGTTTAGGACTGATTTTTGATGACGATGGTATATCATTGGCCAAAATTCCCATTTATTTTTTTATTTTATCGAATAAATATGCCTTCGGGCTTATGTCATTTGGGTGTTTAATTTCCTTTTCCATTTATCTTCGTGACACGGTAGCCTACCCGGTAACGCAGGGGAGCAGTCACTTAGATTTTAATTGATCAGGTATCTTCTTTACAATAAAACTATAACCATGTCTAGAAAGAGGTCAAATCTTTCCCAATGTTCCAAAGGAGCTAAAAGATTGAGGATCATAAGATCCCAAGAATCTACCGAAGAGCGTCAGGAGAGACTTGATGCTGTTCGAGAACATCAGGCTGCAACTCGCTCCGTGGAAACCTCTTCAGATCGCGAAGCACGACTGCGTTCTCAGCGTATTTACGCATCTACATCCAGGTCTGTAGAGACCAGTGAAGAGTACCTATGATGCGCAACTGTCCGCTGATCGTGAGCGACATGCATTGTCTCGCGAATCGGAAACGTTTACCGATACAGAATCACGCTTGAGTTCTCAGCGTATTCGCACATCTACTAACAGGTCTTTTGAACCGAATGATGAACGTGATGCACGACTAACTGCTGATCGAGATTATCATACACTAGCGACCAGACCCAGCTTCGCTTTGCCTTCCTCGGTAAATGGACTATTATTTTATTATTTTTTAATTCGAACCAGTAGATCCTGAATATTTTAGTTATAGTATAGATTGTCCCGAACACGCACACAACAAAATATTCAAAATTAGTTAGAAAGTGAGAGAAAAAGAATTGCTGGAGTACGGCATGAAGAGACAGAAGAAGAGCGCAACGAACGTTTGAATTCTAATCGACTTCGACATTCTCTGAACAGAATGTCGATATCATCTGAAGAATCGGATGTGTCTCAAGATATAGCCGTAGGTCATGGCGACCTTCCTTGGGTTGGTAAGGAACGGAGTTCATTTACGTATACTCCTATGATTGACTACGCCACATATTCCGCCATCGGAGGTATGATTCAAAATTGTACTTTTTGAACGTCTCGAATCATCTCGCGCATCCCGTTGTTTTCCCGTCCCCGGGCTCTTAGAATTCGACATCAGACGTTTCAGATCTTCGATTTTGCCGACCCCGTTGTCGCTGGCATAAGCAACAGGATCCGCGTACGAAGTCGCGGGCAGAAGCTAGTTTGAAATATAAGTCATTTATTTTTTATTTTATTTGGTTAACATAATACGTAAACAATCTAATAAAACATAATTAGGGGATATGTGTGATAAGACAATTTATTTACAGACATTTTAAGTCAGACATTTTTAAAGATTTCAAAAATCTGTTTTTAGACGGCATGAAAATAAATCACGGATGGTGCTTTTGTTCAAACATTTTTAAAAACATACCTGGTTATTGGTCTTTCTTTCGAGGTATCAACCGCATGCGGACACCCGGTAACGCGTAACAGATAGGCGCAAGCGCGGAATTACGGCCGCCCACAGATAAAGGGGCGGATAGCTTAGCAATTATTGAAATTAGGACCTACAAACCAAATTGAGGGAGAAAATTAAATTTATTAGGCGAATTATTTAAAAGATTTTTTTTATTAAAATCATTTATTATTCGTGTTCAAAATGTTCGCCGCAGTCTCTAACACCAACACGGGCCCATCTTCACACTTCTGTTGTTGTTATTTTTAACTTAATCTCCAGTTTTATCGTTTCAAACGCTGAATTAATTCTCTCAATCAATTCTTCTTTCCTGTTTATTTTCACATTCGTATAAACTTCCATGGTCCGACCCCACACGTAAAGTCAAGCGGAGTCAGGTCGGGTGACCGGGCGGGCCAAGGGATTGGTCCGTCTCTGCCGATCCAGCTGTTAAGGAAACAATTATTTAAGTGCTCCCATACCTTTAATGTCCAATGTGCTGAACAACCATCTTGTTGAAAGATGACTTCTCGTCTCTCTATCGAATATCGGGGCCTTGAATTCAGACGACTTGTCGGTCTCTAGCGAATACCGGATAATTTGTATGGCGAATCTAGCCATACAAATTATCCGGTAAGAAATTGTGCCCAATCCTATGTTTAAATTTCGAGTTATTTTTTATTTGCTCTTTCTTCGGGTGAGAAGTTATTCGAGATCTTGCTGGTGTAACGTTTGTGATTTTGCTTGATCTCTGAAACGGTTCGCATATTTTGTACCTACTTCTTAAGAATTAGTTTGCATAATGTACTACGCGGTCGCTTTTTTTGTAACCACCTAAACATGGTCGGGTTACCGTGGTCTTGCACTTCCCAATGACTTTTATTTTATTATCTCGTAAATTATTGTACATACAAAAAAAGTTTGCGATCACTTTGAAAAATCGAAATCTTTTTTGTAGATTATATTATGATTTCTTCTTCTTTTTAGATTCTTTATGGCCTGCCGGCTCGCCTGACTTAAACCCAATAGAGCACGCGTGGGATGCTTGGAACCGTCAGCCACGTCTAGGGTTGCCACCCGTACTTTATAATAAAGTTTTGTACGTTATTTCAGGTAAACGTATCTACTTTATACTTTATGAGCGGAATAAAGTACGTGAAAATACTTTCATTTTTACCTATTTGGACTTTCCGAAAGTTTTATTCAATAAAAGAAACAATAAAGTTACCTGTTTTATTAACTAACTTCAACAAAAGAAGACGCATAACCGTAATATGTTTGACCACGCATAACCGTTTAATACAGTGCAGTCCCATTTCGATGATTCTATTTTTAATAAATAGTGTATATCTTAATGTTAGTGCCACAAAAAATTCATGAAAATATTTAACCTGAGTGAAAAATTAAGAGATGACTTAATTTGTCTGGTGTTACCGTTTCTTAATTAATTTGGATGATAAGAAGTAGGCACTACAAAACTAAAAATAAAACATTTTTACAAAAAATCACCGCCTTGAAAAACTAAAAAGTAAAAAATAACTTAAATTTCGGAAATCGGTGGCATTACAAAACTATAAACAGAACCAGAATTGACTTACGAAATAAAAGTTATATTTTGTAAAAAAAACTTTTTTAATTTAGAACGGATCGCATCGATAAACCTTCTCCAATGCTAACGCTCCGTAAATAATACTTTATTCGCTGATGCTGTACCTTATAAGTAAATATACTTTATTTGCTTAAAAAAAAGGTGGCAACCCTAGCCACGTCCCCAGACAGTGCCAGAGCTCAGGGAAGCCGCTATTCAAGAATGGGACAGGTTACCCCAAGAAATGCTGGATATTGCTGTACTATTTGCCCAGGAGGATCTTCGCGTGTTCGAGCCAAGGGAGGAGTTATATTATATTGAATATAAACCTTTTATTAACAAATTGTTGTTTAAGTTTACAGTCTTTTTCTTTCTATCAAATTTCTGTTACAATTACATCATGATTAATTGCTTAATTTTTTTTATAAAAAGTAGTTTTATTTTTTAATTTCAAACAGGGTATTTCTGTTTAAAAAAACAACAACAAAGATTTTTTCTTGATAAAGTTCAATTTAAAACATTACTACCACACTACACTGCAATCACACAATTCGTCGGCAGATTCATGATTATGTGCTATGCTTCAAGTCTTCCTTGCCAAATTATAAAAAAGAAGTTACGGAACCACTCTGACATGACTCCGTGACGAGGCAACGTCTGACGACGCGCTGGCAATGATAATCTCTAAAATTATATTTTTACTGCATTTGAAGATCTAAGACAAAGGTGTAAGTAAGTTTAAAAGATAGGTACTTAACATTTTTGGATAGGCAAATCAATCTCAGAGAAAAATAACGAAAGGTTGTAGGTTTAAAAACGGATTGTAAGTAGGTACTATCAAAATACCTAGGTATCATAATTATGTTTTAGAAACATTTTTTTAAAGTAGGTAGGTAAGTATATTTTATTAAATATTCTAAGGTCTCTGCTTACTTACCTTATTCATTCTTTGCAACATTCTCCCCTAAAATTTCGAGATTCCGTTGATTAAACGTAGGGCCTGTACCTACCAGAAAGTGTACTTTTTTATTAAACTATTAATAATTAGCCGCTTCTGCTAATACAATATTCGTTTGGTACCTACCTTAGCAGGTGTTAATAAATATGGAACGTGGCACCGGTGGCACGTGTCTTCGTTCTTCCATTACGTAGGTTCCTACCTAGGGTCTCCTAGTATCGGCCCCCTTCTAATATCGGCCTTTTCGAGAAAATGGAACATAGGTAACTATAAAAATAGGCCTAAAATCATAATAGTTTTTATGCAAAAAGCGACTATGTCCATACGCATAACCTCCCATATTTTGGTGCGGGTGCCTCAACATTTGAACGTTCAGTTGGCAATAGAGCACGCGCAGGTGCGGACGTGCGTCGTTTGGTGGCATTGCCGAGTGAAATCCCTGAGTCGACGGTTGCGTTAATAAGTATTTGAATGGAATTAAACATACTTACTTATGGTATTTTATTCTATTAGTTCTTGAAGAAAAACAGTCAAAGTACTGTTTAGATAGTATGTTTTTACATTTATTTGTCTTTCATGTGAAATAATCGCGGGGTCGAGATCAGCGATCTGTATTATTGATAAATCTCAATATCGGTCGGGTGGCCGATATTGGGGAAATGCATGAAAACGTTGAACAATATGTTTGGCTATTTTATATGTTAGCAGTAACATTAATAAGGTTAAAAATGAAACAACAGCTCAGTTTGATCATTAGATCCTAACGTCGGCCGCCTAAAATCGATTTTTATCAGCTACGGCCGATATAAAGGGAATTGATGCGTAATAACGGCCACCTTAGATTAGTACCTACTTTCCTACTACCCTCGAACTTTACAATAAACAGGGACGTTGTACAAAATAAACTACTACCTACCTACCAAGAAAATGAATAATTGAAAGGAATAAAGCGGAGAGAGAAAGGAAAAAACTGGAAAGAGAATAATTAAAATAAACCAGACAAAGAAAACAAAAGTAGTAAAGAAGGGATTATTAAAGGACAGTAATCGCGAAACTGACCTTACTGATTTATCTTCTCAAGACATAAGTTTGGAAAAGGAGAAAATTCTTTGTGCTGGCTCTGAAGAAGAACTAATTAGTGACTACTCTACCTGTTCGAATGGGGGCCTCGGCGTTCGCAAAATTTCAAGTATCAGTTTGCCTGCCTTTATATCCTCGGTTCACGGCACTGAGAAATTAACCAGGAATATTCTAGCTCCTACACTGGTTGATTTTGATGTGCCGTGCTTCGACGAGGCCATAGACGCCTGGAAACTTGCTTGCCCGAATACTGATTCACCCGACAACCCGTGTGCTCAGAGACGGTGGGATGAGCCGCTCTGCAGGTTAGTACAGAATAATTTACTTACCACTGCTGTAACTACTGCTGAGCGAGCGCGTCTACTGGCTGTGGGTAAATGGGAGTCGGGTCTTTGGCTTCTTGCACTTCCGTCGTCAAACCTCGGTACTATGTTTGACGATCTTCTTTTCGCCTCGCTGCTTCCCTTCGCTTAGGAGCTTCGTGCTGTTCTTCTCATCGCTGTCGCTGTGGGGAAGCTGTCAACAGCCTCGGACATCATGGCCTGTCGTGCAGCCGGAGTGCGGGTCGCATAGCGCGGCACGCGAATATTAATGACATTATTCGTCGTGCTCTTGTCGCCGTCGGCGTTCCGGCTGTCTTAGAACCCAACGGCTTGGCACACGACGATGGCAAGAGACCGGACGGAATGTCTCTATTCCCCTGGAAGTTGGGTAGGCCTTTAGTGTGGGACGCTACGTGCGTCGATACTCTTGCGCCATCCCATCTTCCTAGGTCAGCGTACTGTGCTGGTGCTGCGGCAGCGGCTGCAGAAGACCTCAAACGGCGAAAGTATAGTAACCTTGGTGTGAACATTATTTTCGAGCCGTTTGGGGTTGAAACCCTCGGGTCGTGGGGTCCGAGTGCTCATCTTCTTTTTAAGGAAATGTCCAAAAGGTTGGTTGACACTTCCCGTGTTCCAAGAGCTGGTTTTTACCTTGGTCAGAGATTAAGCATTGCCATCCAACGTGGCAATGCCGCCAGTCTCTTGGGTACATTTCCAGATGACGGCGATGTGGACGAATTCTATGATGCCTTATTGTGTTAGTTTTTTTTTAGTTTAATATTATAGGTTTTCTTTTTTTATTATTCTTGTAAATATTATTGATATGTTTGAAATTAAAAGTTGATTTGCATTTTTCTATTAAAAACGAATATCCCCATTAGTGATGTCGAAGAGGATGAAGACAAAAATATTGGATGCGAAATATGACCCAAATGGTTCCACTTAAAGTGTACAGTTCATCGTGGGCGAAATTATATTGATGTGGCTAAAGAAGATTTTACATCAGAGAGAGAGAGAGAGAGAGATTTTACATTTTACAAGATTGCCATCACTGTTTATTGCATTTAAATTGAAGATCCTTTAAGTAAAGTTAAGTTTTCTGTTGACTTTATTTGGTAATTATTTTTTTTTGTAATTATTTGTTTTTGGACTTCCTTTCTTTATTTTGTCTTAAGACTTTTTATTCATTGTGATCTTTAGTTTATAATAACAGAAATTATTTTAATTTTAGATCACAATGATTCAACGTTGTTAAGACAAACAAAGAAAGGAACTCCAAAAACAAATTATTATAAATTAAAATAATTACCAAATAAAGTTATAGTAACAGAAATTATTTTAATTTTTAAGACACATTTTTAATTTTTACATCTCAGTAAAGAAAAGACTAATTAATGATAGATAAGAGTTAAAAAAAGTGATTTCTACCCGAGTTGAAATATAAAACGTTAACATTTTTTACTTTAGTAGTTTTATTGACCTTACTTCACCTTAGAAAAGGTATGCCGATATTATGGTCACAGGCGAATATTAGGGTGTTAGAGGCCGATATAAAGGGAAATCGGCATACTCGGAAAAAAAACATCTAGGTATATTATCAAAAATAACAAAGGATTCGTAATTTTGCGAATGTACCTAGTAATGGAGTGTCAGTATCCCCCTACCCAAAAAAGGCATTGCAAGAAAGCAAAAGCTATTAACGTAAAAATTACAAGCAGTCAAAGTTCAAAAAAAGTTGACACGGCCGATTGGTGCCACCACCCTACCTACTTTCTACAAAAACTAAAACCTTGTCCGTCCACAAACATGTACTTAAATTTTGATTTTAGGTAAGTAAACTAGTACCTATCATCAACCGACTTCAAAAAAGGAGGAGGTTATCAATTCGTCTGTATTGTTTTCTTTGGACTGGGTGAACCGATTTTGATAATTCTTTTTTTATTTGAAAGCTAGTGCTTCCCGTGTGGTCCCATTTTAATTTGGTCCAGTTCTGACAATGGCATCCATGAGAAAACCGTATAAGTCTTAAATTTGCATTAGTATGTGCGCGATTTGTTACGCGATTTCTCCGGCAAACGTAAACCGATTTTGAAAATTCTTCTCGAAATTGATTCAGCACTTTTTGAAAAATCAACAAATACCCAAAAATTTTACATAAACGACGTTTTAGTTTCATCAATCTTTGTAGTAGTTAATTTTCAATCTCTTCTTAATAGATTTGGATGAGAAGGAGGTACTAAAAAGCGGAAAATAAAAAGCTTTTTACAAAAAAGGCAACCGCCTTCAAAAACTAAAAAGTGGAAAATAACTTTAGCACAGAACACACATTGACTTTAGTTTCGGAAGTCGGTGGCAATACAAAACAACAAACAGAACAAAGCCACTGAATTTTTAGTTTTTGAAGGCGGTTGTCTTTTTTGTAAAAGCTTTTTTTTTAGTACAATTAAGTATCTTGGTAATTCTTGCTTGGCATAAACCCAAGTGCAAACAAGAGCAGAAAACCTAAGAACAATAAAAGAAAACAAAGTTTTTAAGCTTTGTAACTTAGATTTGTAAGTTACCTATACCCAATGATATTATATTATTTTTTTTAGATATTTATTAGAATATCATTGCCTATAACAGATAGAATGATAGATTATCTTAGAATAATAATATATTAAATTAAAATAATTTTAATGTAGGGTTCCCTACGCTTTTTAATGTCCTATAAAAAAAAAGTACAAAGAATACTGTTTTTATGACCGCGGTATTCGGTATGTAATGTATGACAGAATAGAACTTTTAAAGTAGGTAAGTAGGTACGGTCTATATTGATTTCATAAAAAATGAGCTTCTCATTTAAAGTAAGTAGTTAGATACTAAGTTAATATCAACTTAAATTATGGAGAGGGTTACTCTACGAATACCTACTATTTAGAAATGACAATAAATTGATAAATTGTGCAAGAAGCTCCAAAAAAAATGTTTTCAATTAAGTAAGTAAGTAAGTACCTACCTACCTACCTACTTACGGAACTGTTCGTTTTATTTAGCGACCTTAATATTTGTATTGTATATATTTCAAGCCATTTCGAATAGGTACCTACTACCTACATAGGTCAAAATAAAACAGGGATTTAATATTGTAAGTCTAAGTACCTACCTAGGTAATAGGCAATAAACTTACTACTTATATAGATAGGATTATGCATATGTTTACCATAGTACACAATTGTACTAGGTACCTACTGTAGTTTAGATAGGTAGGTAATAGGCAAGATTCTGATTGAGCACTCTTTGCAAAGTTTTGATCGGTAGGGTCGGTAGGTGTATGTTCAAAACTTTGCTAAGACTTTACGGCATAGGTACTGTGCCTGAGTGACATGACATGTTAAAGGCTTATAACAATACAATTAGTAGAAAATCTATTTAGGAAATCGGCAGGTGTAATCGCAGTTAGAACAGATTGGATCCGATTTACTTAGTGTAAATTGGTGGTTTGAGTAGGTACTAAATTGAATTCTAAATTGGTCTAATTTAGAATTCACTTTAGTGTAGTGTCATCACTAGCTAACAACTTCTGGCTGGTTGATTCCTAAACAGATTTTCTACAAATTGTATAGTGTAGGTAATAAGCCTTTTACTCTAGCTAGACGAAAATCGTCACGCATTGAATACTGTTGTATTGTGTACACAATCAGGCACCAGGCGGTTTCGCGATCGCGACACACACAGTGCAGCCGCGCCAGCCGCCAGTGCCGCCACACCGCGTCGCGGTTCTCCCGCGCCCTCGGCGCCCCTCCCTCTCACTACTCCCTTCATCCATCAGTCAGTCACTCTACGGCACGCACGAGAGACGGTCGCTCGATTTCTCGTGGCACTCAACATTCACGCGGACAACTGGGTCAAAGGTTTCGTGCCAACGTCGAATCCTTATAGGGTTCTGTGTTGTGACCGAATACAGTGCAAGTGAATTAGAATTATAGTTAGTGATATATTATCGTAAATCTGCGGTTCTTTTGAAGTGTACGGGATGCGTGCGTGAGCGCAGCGCATGACGTGCTACGAAACGTTGAGAGCTCCGGCACCCGCCGCGGACGCCCCCATGGCGCACCACTTCGTCAAGTGGTGGCGCAACAAGTTTAGAAATGGATACAAGAAATTTAGCAGTAAGTTATTACAATGAAATTTACTTAGGTAGGTACTTGTACAAGACGCCAAAAACATACCTTGTTGTTGCTATTTCACACTGCTGTCTTGTTGATAACATGGTATTTTTTTCCAAAATGTAATGTTCTTGTCATACCTACCTAATCAACAGCAACAGTCGTAGATCGTAGGTGTTAAAAACAAGAAAATATGTTGATATCGCAATAAAAACCAACTAAACAACACTGTAGTACAACACAACGTGCGATGCTAATAGCAATCTTCACAATATTATTATAAAACCGGTCAAGGGCGAGTTGAAATAGAGCAAGAAGGGTTTTATAAACATGTTGTTTACATTTAACACAACGCCATCTGGCGATTCGTCCCTTAAGTAGGTACTATTATTGTTCTTTTTGTGTTTAATTCACAATTTTTCGTTTGGCCTTATTTACACGATACCAGTTTTGCGCCTGTAGCATAGGTAAGTACAATGAAATTAAAGCAACCAATTTACTTGCATCGTTTAAATATTGTTCAGTCTGTGCAACTTTCATTGTTGTTTCAACTTAGTGCATTGAACAGGCAACTAAACTGCACCGTGTAAATGGGCTTAACATTTGCTCGTGCCAGATTATTAATTGCAGTAGCAAAATAATTAATTTCACTTGTTCCTGTAATCCAGTTTAAACGGAGATAAAAATACCTACTACGTAAACTTTTGCTATTTGAAGAAGGTACCTACTTAAGAAAATGATAACCTGCTTAGATGCCACCAAGTTCTATGTCATGAACCAAAATTGAGTAGGTACCTACTTACCTAGCACTATGTTACTAAGTACACCCAATATTACTCTCTATATCTAATAGCCCTATACATACCTATTTATTTTAGTACTTACCTAACTTTTAAATAATTGGATATCACGATATCCAATTATCTAAGTCAGCGCGGAATAGCTAACTAATGTAAAGGCTATAAGTACATAGGAAGGTACCTTTATCGTGCTTATAATAAGATTTTACGATCTCGCACGATGTTATCAACAGTCGGCAAGATCAAAAACTGGCTCGGTCGGCACGGCGACGACGACCCGCCGTCGCCGCCGACCGGGTGATTTGTTCGCGGCAACATGAATTTAATGAAAAAAAAAAAGTTAAATCAAATAATAGGACGAGTCGTCTTCCGCTATACTTACTATACGACTACAGCCCACGTACTACACAGACCAACCAACGTTTTATAAAGTTACTTGTTTCTTCAAAAGAATCACTTTCCCACGATGTAGAGTAGACAAACGTATTCATTGGAGATTAAAATTTTACCACTTTTGAAAGTAAAACGGGATAAGCAAACTTAGCAAACCGAAAAAACATGGTCTTGAAACCTTTTAATTGGTCTGAGCTTGAAACATTTGCTTTAACCCTAGAAGCCCAATCATATTTTATTGGTTATAAAGCCCAATCATAGGTCAAATTTACCTACATTAATACTATCAATGACTTGATGTATCCTAATAGTTATATTATTTTTTATTAATATATATTTATTAGGTAACTATCAGAGAATTAAATAAAAGTAATTTTTTTGTAACGTTTATTTATTTGATTTCAAAAATAAAAACTATAAGTAGGCATACAAAAAATTGGCATAAAATGAGATCCTTTTGTTTTATTCTTATAAAGTAAAATAAAAAATAAAAAAACTGAATAAATCTCCTATTTTACGATTATTTAGGAAACTTTTTATATTAATAAATCAGTTTTATGACAGTATTTTCATTTTATACACACTTCTGGCACACGTCAATATTGTGTTCATGACAAATTGGTTTTTTGCATTTCATGCACTGTGTATTTGTCTTTCGCTGTTTATTTATAAGAACAATATCCACAGTAGCGTCGCTTCTTTGGTTCTGGTTCATCTTTACAGATCTCACGATCACACGAGTCACACAGTCTTCCTCTCCCGAGTCTGTATCACAAAGGTCCGAGTCGTAAATATTTTCTAAAAGAGATGATAAGTCTCCCTCATTCTGTTGCTGAGAGGACGCCATCTTATGTTATAATCTAAAAACAGGGTCTCCAGGTCATGAATGTGAAATTTCCCCAGAACTGATTTTATTTTTCCCCAAAAAGATACTATTTGGTACAATTTTCCCCCAAATTAATTTTGTACCTAGAAACAACCAAATTATGATAGGTAACATGAATTTTATTGTCCTTATACTTTATTATTAATTTGGCAAGCTAAGTAAAATACTGTTATTCACACACACACCAATAATTCATTAAACTTATTTAATATTTATCTTTGCCATTTATTCATACAGTCATCTACCATTCAGTACATCCCATAATTCTTGAACTTCATCGCTGTCCACATTTCGTGATCTTGTATACAGCTACTTCTTCTGATTTAATTTTCTTTGCATATTTTTTGTCGGCAGCAATTTAACGCACCCACCATTTTGAAGATCGTGCCGGAACCGAATAACGTTATCAGCTGTTTTATTTAACATTTTATTTCGGAGTTTATTTTTAACCAATTTCATTACTGAGAAAGTGAGAAAGCTCTCTCAACACTCGCATTAGAAAACGGTAGCCACAAAATGTTGGTTACGAACTTATATTTTGGTATATTATATTTTTAATCTATGGAACGTCTGTATTAGAAGTTTGTTTCAGCTTTTCCCCAAATTTACGCCAAGAAATAATGTGTTCCCCAGAATTTTCCCCACAGTTTTCATTTCCCCAAACGTTCCCCAAAATTTTTATTTTTCCCCAAAATGGGGAAAAAAACCCCCAATCTGGAGACCCTGTCTAAAAATAATATATACCTATCGTTAAATATAAAAGAAAATAAAACGTTAAATCTCATAACTAAGACGTATGCAAAAGTTACATAAAGCCCAAACATAGGTAAAATCGACCTATGACTATACGATAACTCGGAAATGGAGGTACTTACCAAAGCGACGCAAACGTCTCGTGTTAGCTCTCGGCGGCTACTAAGTTGGTTTGATCAATCACGGCGATCGAAGAAACTGAGCGAAAGATATCGCAAATATGCGTTTACGTGTAGGTAAAAATGACCTAGATTGGGCTTCTAGGGTTAATATAAATGTCCAACTTGATAACAATTTAATTAAAATTGCATATCCTCCATTGATCTAATTCACTGTGGTAACCACGTTTGAAAGAGAAAACATCTGTCTGTCTTACAAATAAATAAAAGATTATTTCGGCTTCTTAATATTATGTGAGCAACACAGCGCACCCACTTTAACTAATACAACTTCAAAGCAAACAAATAGAAATAGCGCTTTGATCTTGCTCTGTATAGTTACAAAATATTGTAAACTGTATACTTCATTAACAAAACGTATTTCATTTTAATAATCTCCTGCTGCCGTACAGTTTGTTAATATAGACTTTCAGAGTAAACTGTTTTGCTCATTTGATCAACTTCAAAGCGCATTTTAATTAAAAATGAAAACTCACACGACCAAACGAAGCGAAGAAGCGAATGATATTGTATTTTATATAGGTTTATCAGACTTATCAAAGAAAACTTTAGACCTGTACTTATCGAATGCCATGTGCGGTTTTGATTTTTGAAGATTATTTTAAGACGTTCGTGTAGGTATCCATTTTTTTTTCTGTGTTGTAATTTCGCTAACTTAATAATAATTATAAATACCTGCCATTAATAATTTACTAAGTACCTATCTACCTGCCTAACCATAACACTATCTCAGTTTGTACCTTTTTTTAAATCATCTGGGTAGCTATGATTTATTTCATTTCCTTTTCTGCTAGGTACTGGATAACAGGTTTTCAAGGCTGTTTTAATGTTTTCGACATTTGGAACTTAACTCGAAAAGATAACATGAAATGCAGGTTGTTGTAGCGGGTTAAATACATAGAACGCGCCTATCTTAGGTACCTACTTAACTAAATCACAGTGCAGGAATGTGGTTACGCTGTTACGCATAGCCGCTTTCAAGTATCCAGTAATGTTGATAGCTAGCTAGCATAGAGTTAATCAGTCGTCTATAGAGACATTTGATATGTATGAAACAAACCCCAAAGTCTACGTAAGCCTACCCTTCTAAACTAAATTTCATAAAAAAACTTGCTAGGGATAACCAATAATAAAATATAACCAACCGGCAAAACAATGCAAAAATAAGAACGATTCTAAACTAGTAAGACTAGGCGGATAAAAGGAATGCCGCTTCTTTTGAGAGAAATAACATTAGCGGCAGATGTGCGATGCTACGGTGGATCCCAAACGTTCCAACGGGCGACCCACTCACGGGGCCTTCCAGGAAATGTCTCAACGCTCCCCGTAACCTTGTGTCGTTTACATCTCTCCGTTCGGCGTCGTTCGGGGCGAGAGTGCGTCGCCATCATCGGTCGGTCCGCATCACATAACTTTTTGAATTTCGCCGACAGGCTTTTGTGTGGGGACTAAAAACATTTTTTTTTTGGCCATTGTGTTTTGCAATTTGTATTGCAACGATTACAATGACTAAAATAGCATGAAAATTGTATTGAAGATAAAACTAAATTTGGGTTTGTACCTACCTGTTTTTGAGTTGAGTGGACCAAATAAGCCATAATCAGTAAGAACTGGCCAGTACCTACCTATCTATTATTGAATACTTTTAGTCTACCAATTTCATATACTAGATATTTAATTACATTTGAATTTGGAATCTGTCATTTTTATACGATTGTTCATTGAGTTTTCTAATTTTGGCGCCAAAACATTGTACAATATTTTGCGATATTAAAATGGAGTGGGGTGAGAAAGAGAACCGAATCGCTGTGATTGCATTACTCAAAGTTGGTATGGAGCCCAATGCAATTTTTAAAACTCTCCTTATGCTTTGTATTAGTCAAATGTTTGTGTACCGGTACTATTAATAGGTACAATGAGACCTCCTCTGTGTGTGACTGAAAAAGATCTGGCCGTCCACGTGGTGTTCGTACGAAAAAGGTGGTCAAAGCAGTAAGGGAAAGAATTCGAAGAAATCTTGTCCGAAAGCAAAAGATTTTATCTCGGGAAATGAAGATAGCACCCAGAACCATGTTGCGTATTTTAAAAGATGACTTAGGACTGGCAGCCTATAAGAGACGCACTGGTCATTTTTACAAGCTTTTATTTAACTTCACTTTTGTATGTTTTTTAACTTCACTTTTGTATGTTTGATACAAATCTTGCAAGGAAGATTTGAACCACTTCCAATAGACCGATTGAGCTGAAACTTGGTAACTTGGATGACAATACAATAATATGGTACCATGGAGCTGGTCTGATGATGAGGTTGGAAGGTGACCATAGAAACTTCGGTTCTTGTGGACCGATTGAGCTGAAATTTGGTATGTCTTCGTAACTTCAGTAACAATACAAAAATGTGGTATCATGGAGCTGATCTGATGAGGAGTTGGAGGGTGCCCATAAGAACTCCGATTCCTGTGGCCAATTGACCTGAAATTTTGTATGTCTTCGTAATTTCGGTAACAATACAAAAAAAAATATGGTATCATGGAGCTGATCTGACATGCACGAAAAATTAAAAAAATAAACTACTTAAGACATTCATAAAATTCGTAGTTTCTTAAACTTTATAAGTAACAACCTACAAAAATGTTCAGTTTAACTGTTCGATACAATTAGTGTCATCAGTAGAAGTATGATACATAAACATATTTATCTAAAACCAGTATATTAATATTCTTACGCGATCTAAAAGCTTGTCGCGGCCGAGGACTATGCGTTAACGAAATTGCGCGACAAGCTTTTAAATCGCGTAAGAATATTTATATACTGTTTATAGATAATAGGTATATGTTTATGTATCATACTTCTACTGATGACACTAATTGTATCGAATAGTTAAACTGAACATTTTCGTAGGTTGTTACTTAGGCCGCATTATCACTTACGATCAGGTGAATTGCGGTCAAACGCAAGCCTATTTAATACAAAAAAAAAAAATCGTGCATAATAAAAGCTTGTTTTTAAAATATTTTTTTTACCGTTAATTTTTTTACTGATAATTTTAAAAAGAATAGGATGGTAAAATCGAAACAACTACTGAAGCGGTACGCAAAGGGAAGTCACAGAAAAATTTTGTTTACGGATGAGAAAATCTTTACAATTGAGCAACATTTTAATAAACAAAATGACCGTATTTATCGCTCAAAGCTCTAAGGAAGCTTCCCAATTAGTCGACAGAGTGCAACGTGGGCATTATCCGACTTCAGTAATGGTTTGGTGGGGTGTTAGCTATGAAGGAGTGACTGAGCCACATTTTTGTGAAAAAGGTATCAAAACATCGGCACAAGTGTATCAAGATACCATTCTTGAGAAGGTAGTTAAGCCCCTTAACAACACCATGTTCAATAACCAAGTATGATCCTTCCAACAAGACTCGGCGCCGGGTCATAAAGCTCGGTCCACGCAGTCTTGGTTAGAAGTGAACGTTTCGGACTTCATCAGAGCTGAAGACTGGCCGTCGTCTAGTCCCGATCTTAATCCGCTGGATTATGATTTATGGTCAGTTTTAGAGAGTACGGCTTGCTCTAAACGCCATGATAATTTGGAGTCCCTAAAACAATCCATACGATTGGCAGTGAAGAATTTGAGAAATGCTATTTTATCCCCCGCTCTGGTATGCTACAATGACGGCCTTTTTGAGCAAGAGAAGTGAAAAATTAATAACTTATCTCATGTAAAGTAATTTTTGTGAACTCTTTCAGAGAACAGAATAATACATCTACCCTTTCTGCGATTTAAATGGTGGCCTGCCACCGACAAACACTGGTCAAATTCTGATCAGCAGCAATATAATAATAGTTTGTCATCGAAACGAGAAGAATATTAAACTCAGCGTTTTACACCGACCTCTTTTGTTTTCCAGTTGGCACGGAGGGCGAACGAACGGACACCGAGGAGTTGGTGGGACGAGCTTCTTCCCAGTGTTCTGCGCCCCCTGATCTGTTGCCGAGCGAGGCCCGAGCCCTGTTGCGACCAGCCACACCGCCGACGCTGCCGCCGCGCTCCTCGCACGGACCTACATTCAGACCACCACCGTCACCCTCCCCGGCGATGGAAAACCATGATGATAAACAACCTAGATTACGATTTGAGGTAAAACATGTTAGGTTAATAAAATAGGTACCTACATAAAGTCGTAGTACTCAATAAGAGGCCCTTTCGGGGGATAGGGCGCCTTCAAAGCCGCAAAATGCCGCGCGGAGGCAGACTGATAAAAACGTGCGACTGCATCGCGTCACCTGCGCTGCGGCCGCATCAGTTCATCGATCAACTACTGACAGTGCGACAAGTACCTACAGCAATAAAATCGAAAAGAAAAAAGCTTGGGAAGAATTATGCAATACATTTATTGAGAATTTCACAAACAAGATTATGATTGATTATTACTTTCGTTTTAATATTTATTTATTAATAATAACACTAGCAGCAGTGTTTCCGATGTTTCCTCCTCAGAGTCCTCGTCAATTCGTCAAACTAAATGTACAACCTTTTAATTTGCGGCCAATTTGAAGGAGGCCCTTAGCCGAATTATAATGATTTTTATGAAACTAACAGATCAGCAGATGCAGCTCTTCTATTTATTACCTATGCTTTTCGTAGCTGTCAAGGCAGTATTGAGAGCACTGCTTACTCCTGAGAGCCATGTGGCATTAATTTTAAAGCATTGGCGGTTTAAGTTTTCTTGGAATGTAATGTTTCTTTCAAAAGTGAAATAGCTTCAATACAATGTCTCTAGATTTTAGTGACTTTTAAGTATTTTCTACCGCTGCCTCAATTCTTAGGTACTTATTATTCTTGTGTAAGGTTGGTCTGAGGTGTTAAGCCTTATAAGGGCTAGGTAAAAAATAATAATTTAGTAATTTGAACTTCTTGATAGTTCCACCACAAAATGACACGGATTCGTGCTTTTGTACCATTTGAACATGGATTTGGTCCAAGTTTTATGGTAATTTCGGGATCAATAAAAATATCCCACAAAGCTTGTCCGCACAGTGTTTCTAGGAAATATTGGTACCTATTGCACGTTTGTACTCCGCGCTAGCAATACTGTGGCGCTAGTCACCCATGCGTGTATGGAAATTAGAAAGTGGCGATTAGTAACCAAGCAAGTCGTGACTTAAGATTAAATCAAAATGTCTTAACAATCTACATACTATAAGTTAGGGAGTCATGAATTCTTAGAGAATTTAAAAAGTCGCTGGGTTATCAACTTCGTTGTTCTCCTTAATTTATTTTTTTTCAAAATTCTATCCTTCCTATTTTAAGTAACCGAAGATCGATAGGAAGGAACAGGAACTCAATGTTTGTTTTAAAAATTGGGATTGAAATGGTTGTTTCCCTAATCCTTTGGTTGTTAGTATCACCCATAGATATAAGAACGTTTAGATTTCTATGGTACCACATGTTGAGTTTCCAATGAGTAGGTAACTAACAAAGTTGTTTTTAAGCAATGTTATTAATATTTCAATTCATAAATAAATCGTAAAACAATTCATAATTTAGAAATATGGGAAGTAACGTTAATAAGAGCAAGTTAATTCGTTAACTTACTGGCGAAGCCAACCAAAAGATAAAGGAACTGAATGAATAATTGCATTCCGAGGCATTCGATTCAAGTTGCCTCCGACTGCGATTTTTTTTTGTATTGATTACTATTTAGTTTTATTTTATTATAAACTAACACTTTCCTCGCGACTTCGTCCGCGTGAATTTGCAATATAGCCTGTTACTCAGTGATAATGTAGCTTTCGATTGGTGAAAGAATTTTTGAAATCGGACCAGGAGTTTTTGAGTTTATTCGTTACATACAAAAATAAAAATCTTTCCTCTTTATAATATTAATACCTATATATATATAGACTAGCACTTTGCAAGGACCCCTATTTTTTTAAATTGATAAATGTAGCCTATTAGATGTTGCTCAAGGATATGCATTCTAAAGGTGGAAGAATTTTTGCAATCAGACCTGTAGTTTTTGAGTTTATTCGTTACAAAGATACAAACCTTTCCTCTTTATAATATTAGTATAGACTAGCGACCTGCCCCGGCTTTACACGGTTATTACCTACCGCCATATTTTAACCATATTACACAAAACCTTAGCAATTTATACACTTAATTAAACCGTCCCCTTGAATCACTTTGTCTATTGCTGAAAACTGCATTAAAATCCGTGGCGTGGTTGAAAAGACCAGGGTTGTTGCAAACATCAGCATCAGCATCCGCATTGATTGATGCTGATTATTAATGCTGAAGTTCGAGTCGTAACATGCGTGTACGCTACCCCAGCAAGAAAGTGTCTCCTAGAGTGATATGAGTGGAACGATAATAAGGGCGTATACTGCTATAGAAATGAAAAATAGGGTATTACACCCATTTTTGAAAAGTGTCTCAATGAAATTCTGTAGTGATAATATGCCACCAAAAAAACAAAATTTTTAATCAATCGATAAGTGCCATAAAAATGCATCTAAATTTTAAATTTTCAAATTTCGCGCGTAGTTTGACGAAAACGCCTCTTACTGGACGCCATATTGCTCAGCGGAATTAACGTCAGTTCGTTTTGTATCAAGTGCGCTCATATTTAATATGACAATTGTACATAATTTAAAAATAATTTAAAGCATATTTTGTAATAGGTGTAATAGATAATTAAAAAATTACGTTGGTTACGAAAATAATAAACGTACAAAGCCTATATACGCCAATCTGTTGACTGACAGTTGTCAATTTTTTGTTTACACAGCCGTACGGCGTAATAACATGGCCGCTACTATTTCATGGTGTTTTATAACAGATTAAAAATACTGAAAACTTTGAATTGAATTTAAAAAAATATTTTGTTATTTTATGAACTAAAACTTACATTTTCCGACTACTTTATGCCTAAACTGTCTCAATAACATATTTAAGTATAGATTTTTTCTCGTATAGAGTAAAATACCCTATTAGTGCGCTGCGTCGTTTTAGAAAAAAAAAAACGGAAAATGGATTCCTGCTGGGGTAACGTTGTTCCACCAGGAAAATTCTAAACGAATGATCGGAGAGAGAAATGTTGTGCACGGGCAGATATCTTATATGTGTGCTTTAATGTGCGCCAAAAATATAATTAGTGCGTTTTCAGGTTTTCGAGATATTGCATTTCCTGCTGGAGTAACGTTTTGCAGAATCGTGTATCTCTAAAACCATTGCATGTCGCTTGTAAAATAAACATATACGAGTAGGTCTTCATTTGTGCGTATTTGTGACATGATTAGATTTAAGAAAATATTTATAATTTTCAAGTAATCGCGCTTTTTTGAAAACCCGAAAAAAATATCGCAGCGCCTAAACGATAAAACGTATAAGCTAGCTGAAAACTGTTTACCGGACCACGCTTATAATAACCATAAAAAGTTTCAAAAGTGTACATGCATGCGTTATTGAATAATATTGCTAAAAGTCAACACGACGGTGTCATAACTTCGACGGCAAAATACAAGAAACCGGCTCAACCCAAGATGTGTAACTATAAACAAATAAGCAACGCGTTAATTCAAAAATATACAGTGCTTGGAATGTTTCGCATTAAGTAGACATAAACAAAAAACTAAAAATGTAAATAACAGCTGTTTATCCGACCAAATTCGAATGACTACAACTACAAAAAGCGACGGATTCAATAAGTACATATCAATGACCTACTTAACTTTACTCACTAACTAGTTGAGACGTGTTGTGCCTGAGTACACTGAAGTAGAGAAGTATTAAAAATATATTTATGTTGATATAATCCATATTTTTTAAATACTTCTACTATCTGTTTCTGTGACTTAAACGTAAAAGCTATCTTATTCATTCCAAATTTCATTAAAATATATTCAGTATTTTGTGTGTGAACGAAGGACATACATCCAGACATTTGAATTTATAATATTAGTAGAAAAAAAAGTACTATTAAGACCAAAAATGTTTTAATATATAATTAGTTCAAGGAATACGTGAAGAATAGGTGCAACAAAAAAGAGCCCACAGATACAATTTATAAATAAAAAGCCAATTACCATACCACAATAGTAACAATAGTAGGCGTACGGTGTTAGTGGGACAGAGACAGATACATAAACGTCGCTCTTTCATCCAATATGCGAAGTGTTTTTTTATTAGGAAGTAAGTTTGGGTTATCAAGTTATATTCTTAATGAAGAAAAACTATTAATAATTTGTTGTAAATATGAAAGTTCTCCAAATGTTTTCATGTAAATAATATCGCGTATATTTGTTATGTTAATGAAATGTAGCTTATCTATTATGTTATTTCGTGTAAGTAATTTTATTTTTTGTATTTAACGTCATCTAGTGTCAGGCTTACCAATTATATACTGACCTATTGGCAGAAAATGTGTTTTTGCTTTTCTAACAATTTACGACAATTTACCAGTAATGAAATAGGAGTACATAAAAGTACAAATGTTTAGGCAAGCTCCCGTTTCATAAACTTCTACGCCAGCTGGAATATTAGTGTGGTCGTGCTGGGAAGGAATCTTTCCAGCACGACCAGTTTATCTGTGATGATTGAGAGGTATAAAATTTCTAATTAGTGGTATAAAATAGTAAAAATTAAAAGAATTTTATTACCATCTAAAGTTATAATGAATGCGTTCATGGTCGTGGTACGAAGTACAAGACGTATATTCGGACATTTAATAACGGGTTACGATGGTGGCACAATCTGCGATGGTAAGTAAGTATTTAATAGCATTGCTTTGACTTATTTAAAAGTACTTACACTTATAAAGTAACAATACTTTGGATTTTTCAGATTTTTTTAACAAAGAATGTACTATCATCAGCGTAATTTGGAGATAGGTTTTATTTTAACAGTCTCTATATTACGCTGAAAGTAAATTTTATTACGTTTTATTGAATACAGCTTTTGACATTATTATTATTTAATTTAGCAGCATTATTTCAATTTTGTAAATGTGAATACCATGGAGCCATGTATATTAATACCTTTATGTTTGACAAAAATTAACATGGCGGTTGGGAGTATTGTCATGCTCGCTCAAATGTCTCGCTGATGGTGGCGCGTGTGTTGGATCATTCGGCTCCCTTCAAAATGGTTGAGCTAAATGGTGCTGATTCACGCGTCATGTTCGTGAACGGGCGCTGTCAGTGGAGATGGGTCAGCTCTTATCTGCCATGGATTAGATGCCACTTTATCTTGCTTCTTTTTTGTGTTTTGTATTGTTAGATTACCTTCATCGTTTTCACATATAGAAGCAACAAGAATGTAACCAAATCTTTGTAAAAACTTGATTTAAAAGAGTGTCCGTGGAGTTTCTTGCTCGTTCTTCTCCATAGAGACCTACCTACGTTTTGGAACGAGCAACTAGCTTCAACTCTCTGACTAACTGACCGACTCCTTGACAATTCAAAAGTGCCTGTAAATGGTTTAATTGAAATAAATGCTTTGATTGTATTCAGAACATTTTAAGTACCTACTTATGTGAAAAAATTCACAAGTCATCAACATCATTTTTTCCGTCCACTGCTGGGTAGGTATAGGACTCTGCTTATGTGAATTTTAGTATGCACAGTTTATTCAATGATTGATTGAATAAGCTGTGCATAATGCTATTGCTAAAACTCCAGCATCTGTCAACATGTCACAGGGCTGTATCTATTGAACCGAAATAGGTAAACACTTAAATTTTTCATAGAATGTCTTTTAATTTTTGTTATAAAGATTTCCACATCAACAAACTCTTTCATTTGATATGGTCACAAGGTGCATTTAATATGTATATTTTTAATTAGCCCCCAAATTTAGGTCATACAATAGCCATTAAAAGTTTGAACGCGACTGTACGGACAACAGCTTATGTTAATACGTCCAATAAAGAAGGTCATTGAAATGTATGAATCCGTCGCTTTTTTGTAGTCATTCGAATTTGGTCGGATAACCAGCCGTTATTTACATTTTTAGTTTTTTGATTATATCTACTTAATGCAAAACATTCCAAGCTGAAGATTTTCAGTGTATATTTTTGAATAAACGCGTAAATTATTTGTTTATACTTACTACACATCTTGGGTTGAGCCGGTTTCTTGTATTTTGCCGTCAAAGTTATGACACCGTCGCGTCGTTTTGACTTTTAGGCAATATTATTCATTAACGCATGCATATACACTTTTAAAACTTTTTATGGTTATTATAAGCGTCAAGAAGGACCAAAAACAGTTTTCAGGGCGCTTATGCGTTTTTTCGTTTAGGCGCTGCGATATTTTTTTTGGGTTTTCAAAAAAGCGTGTAATCCTGTCACAAATACGCATAAATTAAGAGCTACTCGTATGTATATATGTTCTACAGGCGCGCATACAATGGTTTTAGAGATACACGATTCTGCAAAACATTACTCCAGCAGAAAATGCAATATCTCGAAAACCTGAAAACGCTATATTTTTGGCGCACATTAAAGCACACATATAAGCTATCTGCCCATGCAATATTTCTCTTCCGATCATTCGTTTACAATTTTCCTGCTGGAATAACGTTACCCCAGCAGCAATCGTTTTTTTTTTGTTTTTCGTCGCACTAATTTTTCACTTGGCGCACATCTATAGCAGTATACGCCAGTGTTGCCAGATGTACCGCATTTCCGCTTTTTACACCGCCTTTTTGACAAAGATCCTCGCCTTTCGCTTTTCATCTACGCGGTTCCACTTTTTTCGAATCTGCTAGAACAACCCTTTAACTTTTCATAGCAGAATAAGAAATAAATAAAAATAGGTAAAGATATTCTACATCAGACAAAGCTGTATGGGTTTGTATCTCAATAAAGAAAAAAATATCTGTGCTCTAAGTACTCACATGAAGATATAGATAAATTATATCTTCATGTCCACTACGCATACCTACTAGGTATTCAGTAATCTGTGGCTTTACCAGTCCGGTGTTAAAACAAGTCCTTCGAAGGAAAAAATATAATTTATTAAAACTTGATTACTGACATTATTGTTTTACTCTCTAATTCGTAAATTGCCTTGTCTTTGTATGAATAAACAATTAAAAACATCAATAAGAGAATTAGTTATTGCTATGTAAATGTTAAAACTAGAAATTCCGCTTTTTTTTTGTTGAAAATCTGCGTTTTTACAGTAACACTACCGCATTTTCAAGTTTCGGACATGGAAACACTGGTATACGCCCTTATTATACGTTCCACTCATATCACTCTAGGAGACACTTTCTTGCTGGGGTAATGTACACGTAATATGCACTGGGTAGTCTAGGTACTTAATTACTAATCTAGTACTAATTATTACTACACTTTATGTACCAAGGAAAATTGTGCAACCTTTAGATATATTTTCAAAATGGGCACTATATTATTCCTGATTTTTTAAGAGAATAATTAAAATCAGCATCAGCATCCGCTGATCAATGTTAATGATGAAACGTCAGCATCAGCATCCGCTGATGTCAAAAAAATATGCATCAGCAACAACCCTGGTACAGACAGCGGAAGCGGCTTTGTTATAAACTATGTAAACATTTTAAATCGGAGCTTAGGGCTGTCAATGGTAACTTAGAAAACATCATCTTGAATTTGATAAGTACTCAATATGGTAGGATGCTTTTGTTTTTCGTCTTTACCGCCATGTTGGTTTTATGAAAACAAACCTTTAAGAGATGAATTTATAGAAACCTAATTGATCAAAATCCATTCATTGAAATGCTTCGAGGGTATAAATAAAAAATAGTGAGATAGGTACACACGGCTACACATAAAGCTATACATTTCCAGTATAAACTGACCTCGCATTGTACGGAAATCCTATACAATGCGAGATCAGTATTAACTGGAAATGTATACCTTGATGTGTAGCCGTGTGTACCTATATTAATATGCCTGAAAAACATAACCATGTTTCTGCTGTCGCGCAGCCGGGTATAATAAATTGCATACATTTTTCTATCTTAAAACCAGACATTCTACTTTGTACCATTTAAAAACCCACTCACTTCGTCGCCTATTCTCACTAAATGTGTTCGACGTTACACATCACGTAGAGGCGATGGCGGGTGGCCCGACTTTACGTTTTTCTGCTGACTAAGTCAAATCATTTATTTCAATTAGACCATTAAAAGGCACTTTTGAACGTCATAAGGTAGTGTCGCCGAAGATGGCCCGGCTCCTAGGATAGCCCACATTTAAAAAAATACAGTTATGATTATTTGAAACATTTGAAATTTCGTGGGTGTATGCTATTGGTACTATAGACAATAGTGCAAGTGTGTTTCATTACCGGCGCGTCGCCATTTTGGAGACTGATGGCAGTTTGCTTGTTCATGTCAAGACGATACACTTTTTATTACCTGCATTATCTAAATCCTTTTGAAAATTAACGGATTTAAAACAAATCTCTTTGCTCTAAAATGTAAAAATTCATATTTAATCTATTTATAAGCGAATTACAGGTGAGTGTTATTATTTTATTTCCTTTTTTTGTATTTTTACGAGATTATACTCAACCCGGGTGTAATTTCCTATCATGGCCCATAATATAATTCCCTTAATGAATGACATCAAAAAAATAATTTTAAAAAAAAAAATCTGATTTATTTTTATTTTTGGTAAGTTACTTTCAATATTGATCTCGAAGTTAAATTTTATTTTATTTAGTGGTTTGTTTTTATTTTATAGTTGATTTTCATTTTGATAGATTTAAGATAGCCCACATTAAAATTTTTGGTTGATTTTTTTACCTTTTATGAATAATGTTATGGGAACTATGTGTTTTTATTTCGATGTTTTATGTTAAAAGTGTTTAAGAGTTTATAATGCATATACTTTCATTAATATTTTTCGGGCCATCTTCAGCGACCAGCTTCCCAAGATAGCCCAATAACAAGTTTCTAAAAAGTGTTTACATTTGTGTTAAAATGCCAAAAACTGTACTACTTTTTTAGATATCTTGTTTCTCAAATAAATATATTACAACTTCCATTATCTTTTTTCTTTACTTTACTTATCTGCAAGATTTTACGACATTTTGAAATTAAGCGGGCCTTCATTGGCGCCTGTACCTTATATAAAAAAAAATATAAAGTTGGTTCTACTTGCCCATTCCAAAAGCTACGAAAGCTAGTTTCCTTTTAAAGCCTGAGGAGATAAGGACGCCCGTCTAGTCGGCCGCCAAGCGCGTTATATCCGGCGCCCGCACCTTTGGTTTATCTACTACAACACAACCTTTCGACCGTAAAGTGAGTGATCCATTGGCGGTGAAAACCGAAGAGTTAGCTAGCGAAAGGTATAACCGCCAACGTAGCATCTACAAAACCGCGGTTTTAAAGTACTTCTGTATGGCACGTTGGTTCTTCGTGCATGCTTGAAATCCTAAGACCGCGGTATAGTAAACTCGTAGGTTGGCCAGTGGATCACCTACTTAATCTAACAAGGAAACTGTTAAGGGCGCGTATTCGATTTATCGCAACTCAAAATCGAAACGATTGCTAGAACGGCGTAGCAGCATTGACACTAGTACAATACAATGGTCTGTTTGTGTGCATCAGAAAAAAAAAATGCACGAAATAAGCACGAATCATTGAAATTGATCGGCAAACGACAGCGCGCAATGTTTTACAGTGCTTTTTAAAATAATCGTCTAAAATAAATGAGCTCGTATAACGGACTGAAAAATATTCTGTATATTTACCATAACATTTACTTTCATAAAATAAATATATCAGTTATGTTTTTATTCAAATACTGGTGAAAAAAAATTGTCAAAGTGAACCCATTTTCTACTTTTTCATTGTTTTTTTATACATAATAGTAATATTTTCGTAATTTTGGCTCTGTTACTGTCTTTATGACTGTACATACTGTTGGAAAAACGCATAAATCAAAATATTTTGGCATATTGTAATGGTTGTATTCGTCCTGAAAGTTAACTCTGACGTCTATTTTCGTAAAACGATATGAAAGAATGTCTTCGCTTTTAAAAACCATAATTATAAATTATACTTTTACTCTGTAGCTGTCTAAATCAAGGCTTAATCTTTCTAAAACTGTAAATTGTCTTGAAATAATCTGCTCTCATAATTACGATATTGCTCTGGGCAAAACACAAAAACATGAAGTTTTCGTCACGAATCGAATACGCGCTCTTAACCCGTTGACTGCGGGCGAACATTCGCTACGCCGATCGCCAGTGCGGCAGGCCACACAACTGGTGTGTTGGCCGCACAGCCGAAACGCTTTTTCGTAAACGAGACGAGAGTGCGGCCGCACACGCTTGGCGTGTGCGGCCGTACTTTACGCCAGTGCGGGTTTACGCGCTTGGCGTGTTTTACTACGCGTGTGCGGATAAACACATACGGTTGTGTTTCATAATTTTGCGTCGACTGTGCGGGCGCTCACATACGGTTGTGTTTTTCGATTTTGCGTCGACTGTGTGGATATTTTTTAGAAATATTCACACGATTTATATTAAATATAAATAAATAAATAATTACTTATACATTATATCAGTTATTTTTCTCTCAAGACTTAAAAATGTAAATAGTATTGCCCCCCGATTATGTAGGCAAGTATGAAAACTAAGGGTTCTAAACCAAAATTATAAATTTATCTAGGTTTGTTACCTAGTATTTATACATATTTCAAACACGTCAACATTGGGACTTAATAATACTGAACTTCTTAATGCTTGACTTGAAACTATCAACTAGCCTATTGCAAAAGTACCTCTTTTGCAATAGGCTAGTTGATAGTTTGAGAATTCGATTATTATTTTTCTTGTGACTGGTTCTTCTTTTATTCAAAATATAAATCTTATTCCCCATTAGAATCCTATTCAGTATCGTCTAACACATACGGTTGTGTGTGCGCCGCACTCACGTATTTTTGTTGAAACACAAACGTATGTGTTTTGCCGCACTAGCGTACCTTCGGCCGCCACACAACCGTATGTGTTTTGCCGCACTGGCGTTTAGCAAAATACTAAAACACATACGGTTGTGTGTGCGCCGCACTCACGTATTTTTGTTGAAACACAAACGTATGTGTTTTGCCGCAGTCAACGTGTTAAACAAACATCGATTACTCGATTGTTATTGCATATTATTATTTTCCTGTCAGATCACCCAATGAAAAGCTAAAGCTGATTACCTAAGCGTTCCATGATCACCAGGGATCGGATAATCCATAGATTTATGTAATAATCGGAATAATCGAAAATCCCGCAATTTCGAGATTAAAATCATTAATAATTCATATTATTATATCTATTTTATTGGTTGTACGTTGTTTCATAGCTAATAGTTTTATAGAATTTCGGTTCACATAAAATTTTTCTAATAATTTCGTTTCATAGAATAATCAATACGCAGAATACTTACTTTCAAGATTTTCAAATCATTGATTTTTGTTTTACATAAAGTTTATTGTTAGAATAATCATATCATAGAATATCAAATCAAATATTCGTTATCCTCATATTTTTTATTTAATATAAAACTTATTCCCAGGAATGGGACTCTCAGTTCTATTCTAACCAAACTTACTGCGCGTGCGTGCAAGCAACCACGCAGGATGCAAGCAAGCATGCAGCGTACAAGCAAGTATGCAGCATGCAAGCAAGCATGCGGCGTGCAAGCAAATATGCAGCGTGCAAGCAAGCATGAAGCGTGAAAGCAAGCATACAGCATGTAAGCAAGCATGCACCATGCAAGCAAGCATGCACCATGCAAGCAAGCATGCATCATGCAAGCAAGCATGCATCATGCAAGCAAGCATGCATCATGCAAGCAAGCATGCATCATGCAAGCAAGCATGCATCATGCAAGCAAACATGCATCATGCAAGCGAGCATGCAACATGCATCAGGCATAGTTTCTGTCACGGCTCCGGCGTTGCGGAGCTCCGGCAGTCCCACGCGAGCTTATCGTCGCAGATGGTATTCACGCTCACCACCGCAGCTTCGGCTTTCTGGCCGGCTACGCCGCCCAGCCTCAGCCGCGGCGGCAGTCGTTAAAACCACCTGCTCCTCAGCTCGCGGGCCGCCTCGCCCCTCCACGCCTACGCAGATTTAAATTACACTCTAGGTGTAGGGCAGACAATACTACGTGGAGCCGGTTTCGCAGCGATTCGTTTCTGTCATTAACTTTGGTAGCACAACATATTGACTTTTTAAGACAACATTTTTGTTTTTGTCTATTATATCTATACATTTTCGTTGAAATAAATTCCATGGAAAAATACAACAAACAAACAATATTCGTTAAAAAAGAATCCTACTTTTTGAAGAGTTTGTTAAACAAAAAAATGTGATTAAAAATTCATTGAATTGTGTTTCTGTGAAATATTTTTCATTGAAGTAAATAGTCTTTGAAACAATAATAGTCGAAATAAAAATACGAGAACCAAATATTATGTTAAACATTTTCTGGGAAACGAAATTCTATGAAATTTCTGTCTGCGAAACAAGGGGACACCCTATTTTATTACTAGGGTTAGCTACACATAATTTATTTACTTATCTAAAAATAGATAGGTAAAGTTGTAGGTAGTTTCTCTTATGAAAGTAGGTAAAAAGCAAAGTTATTTATATTATCGTAAGAAACGTAAACGTACGTCGTATCCAAACTTTTCTAGCGAAAAATGAACTTTAGGTAGGTAAATATACATCTGATTATCCTTTCGGATAACACCCTTTCGGATACTTTTTATTTTTTGTTGTGATAATGAGAACACTTTCAAGTTTCACATGTATGTCAAAATGTTTACAAAAGTACCCAGCTAATGAATATCTTTAATTCTATTTTAGGAGCTGACGTGTGATGTAGAACTGCAGCATCCAGAACCATCTAAACAACAGCCGCTGCAGTTCTCCTTCACCCTCTATGACCTCGATGGGCATGGACGCATGACCAAGGACGTAAGTATCTTGAATGGGATAGGTGCAAATAATTGTTATTTTCATAGAATAAATCTAGATTTGTTTAACAATATCTAACGTTTAATTTACAGGACATAGCCGGTATCGTGTCTACAATATACGAATCGATAGGAAAATCAGTGACAGTGCCACACTATGGGTCAAAAACAATACAAGTACGGCTGACAGTAGTGCCAGAAGACGGCAAAAGTAGAAGCCACCGAGAGAGGCGAGAGGCCCGGCGACGTCGACGTAGAGAATGTTCATCAGCTGGTAACGCACCGCCATCTCCACCTGACTGCATTGATCACAGCGAGGACGAACAAAGAGGGAGGCTCTCACCTGATGATGATATTTCTTCCAAGTCGTCATGTTCGGGTGACCGAAGACCAGTTCACAGTTCACCAAGGCAAACAACGTATCTACAATCCCGAGCCCACCGTCAACCACGTAGGGAACATCGGGAACGAAAACACACTAAAAAACGTTCCGGAAGTTTGCAAAGACGCGAATTACTAGAAATAATTCAAGCTAACATGGAAAAAAACCATATGAGCTTCCAAGCCTCCAGGTATGTACCATATCTATTACGGTTATTATAGTGTTGGTCTGAAGGAAAATATTACCACTATTTATTAGGGAAATAATATATTCATGTACATACATGACCTATTTCAAATGGGCCAATATCTAAAAATTTAAAACTGACCTAATATCTACCACGTTCTACGTATATCCAACCATCCTCTTATCCTTATTACAGGAAGCCCTGTGAACCTGTTACTGTTGAAGAAGATGTTACAAATAAATATCTGAAGCTTCGAAACAGATCTTACACGGTCAGTGAAAAGCCAACAAATGCATTCCAAAAAAATAAATCTGACAATTCTGGCAACGGATACCTAGATCTAGCAAGCGGCGGCGATTCACATTTATGTAGGTATGACCGTTACCTGCATGCGGTGATTTGTTCGTCAGCGCGTCATGCGAACACTGGATACCATCAAAAACAGACGCAGATGCCGCGGCCGCCGCGAGCGCCACACGCACATCACGCGCGCTCTCGCTCGCACGACTTACCCGCGCCAACGCATACAACGCAACCACCTAGAGTTTTACAAATAATATTCTTATAGAAATTAAGAAAGGGCATCTCCGATGGCGGTTTTGTCCTGCTTACGTGCTGAGTCTGTTTGATAGTGTGATTGTGGTAGAAACGTAAATTTATTATTGAGTTACCAAGTGCTATTTGAAAGCAACTTTAAAAACATTAAGGGTGAAATAACTCCTTAACTTCTATAATAAGACTTTCAAAATGTTTGTCCCCTGTTAGTAAGTATTTAAAATCCATGCCTAAAGTACCTATACTTTCTTACTACAATAGATCTGTGATTGGATTTGTTTTTGTTTTATATATTATACTTAATTGATTACACTAACCCAGTATTGTCATATTAGAGTTATTATCTTACTATATTTATGTACCTACCTACCTACTAACTTAATCATTAGTATTCTTTGATAGGTATGAATGCACTCCAAGATATAACCTATTTTCAAAGACAGCATGTGGCGCAATTTAGGAGAGGCCTATGTTCACCAGCTATGGTAATATGGTTAGATGAGAGTAGGTAATTTATCCTTTAGAGCGCCACGGTCGCATATAGCCGACAAATGAAAACGTGCCCAACACGCCACCGTTGGCCTTGGCTATAGCCGACAAGAAAACGTTACACGGAACATTTAATTATCCGTGTTGGTTTTACCTATTACTTAAAACTTCATTAATTCTTTTAAAAAGGGGCAAAGATGTATCCCGTAGTTATTTTCCGGAATGCCACCTCTGGACTCATTATTTATCACATAAATCACTTGCATAAGCCTAATTCATGTATAAACATTAATTATTAGGCTTATGAAAGTGATTTATGTATAGTTAACCTGTTCACATGAAACGAGCTGTTTCAACTGACAACGATGCGCAAATGCCTTTTGCAGTACTATTAACATTTGTGTTCATGAAACGGCCAAATAAAACTCTTGGAGCTTGATAGATAACTATCTAGCCTTACTACAATAGCGTCGATTTCCCTATTTTTTTTGTAGGTATTTTTTTTTATTATCTTTGTGCGGCTGTGGTATCTCTGCGACCAGAGCTGATCTATTGTGATCGCCGCTTGTGTTGGTTAGAGATCGCCACCAAACCCTGCAGCTGTGATGAACTGCAGGATCTGCTTTGGGGCGATCGCCATTAATTAATTCATCCGGGCTTAACAGGTATTTGCCCAGATGATTGTTGCGCTTGTGCATTAGTGCTCCGCATTCCCCAGAACGTGAAGTGGCGTTTCATCAGCCTCATTACAGCGTCTGCAGGTTTGCGTATCACTTTAGAACATGTGCTTGTTTAAGCAGCAATGTCCTGTAGTGGCTCTAGCTACAATGCTCAGGTTGTTCCTACTGAGTGCTAGGACTTGGTTACTAAGCCTAAAATTTTATTAGTATACTTATGTTTTATTTAAAAATGTTCCATGAACGTTTTCTTGTCGGCTAAGTTTAACCGACCGTGGCGGGTAAAACCACGGAATAATTAAAACAAGAGGAAGTGCCCTTAGTCTTACTTAATACTGGATCCAGTGTCGCCAAACTCACACATTTGCAAATTTAAATGTACTTGCAATACATAGAAAACGATGATATAATTGGCTACAAATTAGAAACGCAACTTTGGCGAAAAGCTTATTTATTGTTGTTTGAAATTAAACCGTATCACAACTGACGAACGTTGCTATTATTTTACATGTCAAAATCACTAAAGATATTTTTTCCATCTAACAATCCAATTCGAGCAATGTCCAACGAGTTCAGCTATTCGACGCTAGAGAGCGCTGTTACCAAATTACTAAACATGACATCTATTGTTACTATAAATAGATGTCATTTTCGCATGCAACTGTTATTTATTTTTCAATTCAATGAGAGATGTGGTCAAGTTGTCGATAATTTGTACAATGTAAGAAATGTAATTACCTACAGTGTTTAAATTGATCTTTTTAATGTACGTTATGGATCAAAAATGACGATTAATTAATTATGTATGCGTATATTGACATATTTTTCTGTGATAATATGAGTCCGTAATATGATTGTATGTAGAAAATTGATTGACGTCCCAATGAAATGACGCATTATTTTAGACATGACAATATCCTTTTTAAATACGTGACAGTCTTTTAAAAACATAATTGACATCTAAATTTTTGTGAACATAAACTATATACATGTAAGTATATAATAGAATATTTATAGGCCTACGTCTAACCGCGAATAAATGACTATTTGCCAGAATTTAGGTATAAGGTTTTTAAAACTCATTCTTTCAAACTCGTACTTTTATTTATTAAAAAAAAGTTTGGTACTAAACATACCTACATGTTATTGTTTTATCGACACGAACTATTTGCATTAATGTGTCGCATCCCTAAACGAGTAGCGTCGAAGTTTCTAGAATTTATGCCACGTAAAACGATTACAGTTAAGACAGCGAGCAAGCTAATTTAGACTTTAATGAATGGACATAAGGTAGTTTTTTGTTCGCGTCAAAGTAAAAATATGGTACTGTCAATAAAAATCGATTATATTGAAATATATGAAAGTTTTATACTTTTTGGTGATACGATATACCTCTGCAAGAAACATTCTTTGCCCTGCTATCATTTTTGCATGTAAAAAATGCACAATAAGGCAGGGTTGTATTTTTTTTCCTTACGTGCGACATTGTGCGATATGTCACGTCGCTGCAAGTAGTTGATTTCGACTGGACCAATGTTGATCATTTCCACATAATTGTGCCACACGTTCGATGGCTGCGTGGCACTTCCCCTTGTTTTTATTATTCCGTGGGTAAAACACGACCACAGTTAATATATTTAATTTATCAAAACGTGCCTTTTCTTGGTAACTTGGGTATTGATTGGAATTTGGGATATAGTAGAGTTCATGATGTAATGTATACTGATAAGTGATAATGCTCAGTAGACTATGTACCTTTAATAATACAAAACTCATTTTAGAGTTTTATAGACTGATTTTAGTTGTAAGTGTTAGGTACTCCAGCGATGATAGTTTATAACAATGTTATTATGAAAAGTTAAAGTACAATATACATACTTATGATAGGTTTGCTCATCTACTTAAGTTTTACTACAATAAACGTATTTTTTTCAGTTTTCGATGTGTATTTAAAAAAAAGCCTCCCCATTACATTACCAATATCAGTATTCGTTATTTTAAGTTAATGAAAGAATCTCTATGTTTTATCTACCTCTATTATGCTTTCATAATGTTTTTTATAATTTATTGTAGGCGGCTGAATTACGTTAACGTTAGCAGGTAGGTCTTTGTGATAATTTGTTAAAAGAAGTAATTGTATGTAATGATTTCAACTGAAGAATGTCCAGTTGTAAATGTACAAAGTGCTCTATCTTGTCAAAAATATTTATTGTCAAATATAATCATGAGATTAATTTACAATGTCTTTGTTTTACTTAGCACCTCACCTACCAATCAGTTTTCGTCGTGTGGTCAACCATATCACCGTAAACAGCATTATCACAGCCGTAATTACTATTGTGGTTTCCTTAGGTAGCTCACATTTGTGTACCGAGTAATCACTTGGTGTAAAGTTTACCTAAAACGATGGAATTTTTATAAAATTTGCTTATATTTTCATTAAATAATTACCTACAATTCAAAAATAGGAAATTAACTTACCAACAAATATTTTGGATCAGCTCTATTCCTCCATGAAAATGACGGTACTGAATATTCATAAAATTCGAATGTTTCTGGTTTCTCATAGATATGATGCTGTAAGCATCCATGGTGTGTGTGACCACCAAACACAACTCTAGGCATAATTTTGGAAACAAGATATTCTGTGGCCTCCTTAGACAGGGCATCAATTTTTAAACGAAATGGCTTATTTCGTTCATGTATCGGTGGCGCATCTGGCTCAGTACATGTTGCGTCGGACAGCCTGAATAGCGGAAAGTGCTGAAATTGAAATAATTCACAGTTATATGGATATATGGCTTCCAGTATAATAATAATATAAAATATTATGTTATAAACGCACCTGCATCAATATTGGTCTACTATAATTAATTTGTAGGATACCATCATAACAAAATTGGGAATTTTCTGCACATTTCAATATTCCTAGAAAAAGATTACAAAGGTACATCATGTCAAATTTTGCACTTGATTTACTACTAACGTCTTTACTCACAATAGTCACAATCATCTTCCTGCCGCAGGCCCATGTTAATTTAGAAAAAAAAAATAGAGATGCCACGAATATTCGGCTACTATTCGAAAACCGAATCACAAACCAACTTAGTGATGTAACGAATGTCAATTTTTCGCGAAATTCGCCGATATTTGCGAGTGAGAATATTCAGTTTTTAAATCTGGCGTCAATTAGTTACTGCTGGAATTTAACAGCTATCTTGCTGCGCCAGTTGCGCGCACAAATATGTCATCATTTATCTTATTCCGAGCATTGCCGAGCTTATGGCCGATGGTTGTTGGTGTTGATGGTCGAGTTGTTGTGGTGGTGAGCTGACCTCTGCCATTAACATAAATCATTTTCCTATCGAAATTTTCGATAATCCCATGGCTGGTTAATCTCGGGAGCAAAACCCCAGAACAAGTCTGACCAGACGTTACATTGTTTCAAAAGACTTCGGCATTTCGAGAATGTTCTGGCTAACTTTGCCATATAATTGGTAGATAAAAATACTGACGGGATTTTAAATTATAGGATGGACATTCCTTTTTGCCTGCGAGTATGACCACATTTCACTAGACACTGGTTTACTCACGGAATAATAAAAACAAGAGGAAGTGCCCTTAGTCTTACTTAATACTGGATCCAGTGTCGCCAAACTCACACATTTGCAAATTAAAATGTACTTGCAATACACAGAAAACAATGATATAATTGGCTACAAAATATAAACGCAACTTTGGCGAAAAGCTTATTTATAGTTGTTCGAAATTAAATCGTATCACAATTGTCGAACGTTGCTATTATTTTACATGTCAAAATCACTAAAGAGATTTTTTCCATCTAACAATCCAATTCGAACAATGTCCAACGAGTTCAGCTATTCGACGCTAGAGAGCGCTGGTACCAAATTACTTAACATGACATCTATTCTAACTATAAATAGATGTCATTTTCGCATGCAACTATTATCTATTTTTCTATTCAATGAGAGATGTGGTCAAGTTATCGATAATTTGTACAATATAAGAAATATAATTACCTACAGTGTTTAAAATAATCTTTTTAATGTACGTAATGGATCAAAAATGATGATTAATTAATTATGTATGCGTATATTGACATATTTTTCTGTGATACCTCTCATTGAGTCTGTAATATGATTGTATGTAGGAAATTGATTGACGTCCGAATGAAATGACGCATATTTTAGACATGACAATATTTTTTTTACATACGTGACAGTCTTTTAAATACATAATTGACATCTGAATTTTTGTATATTTATGAAGATAAACTATGTAGATACATGTATCTAGAATATTTATAGGCCTACGTCTAACCGCGAATGAATGACTATTTGCCAGAATATAGGTATAAGGTTTTTAAAACTCATTCTTTCAAACTCGTACTTTCATTTATTACAAAAAAAGTTAGATACTTTAAAAACATACATGTTATTGTTTTATCGACACGAACTATTTGCATTAATGTGTCCCATCCCTAAACCAATTCTAGAATTTATGCCACGTAAAACGATTACAGTCAAGACAGCGAGCAAGCTAATTTAGACTTTAATGAATGGACATACGGTAGTTTTTAGTTCGCATCAAAGTAAAAATATGGTATTGTCAATAAAAATCGATACCTATATTGAAATATATGAAAGTTATATACTCTTTGGTGATACGATAGACCTGTGCAAGAAACATTCTTTGACCTGCTATCATTTTTGCATGTAAAATTTGCACAATAAGGCATGGTTGTATTTTTTTTCCTAACGTGCGATATTGTGCGATATGTCACGTCGCAGCAAGTAGTTGATCGCGACTAAACCAATGGTGATCATTTCCACATAATTGTGCCACACGTTCGATGGCTGCGTGGCACTTCCACGTGATTTCTTTTGCCCTTTTTTGCTCGATGTCTAATGTTGTATATTATAATGGTACGGAACCCTTCGTGCGCGAGTCCGATTCGCACTTAACCAGTTTTTTATTGTTAATTTATCAAGTCCTACGCACGATTATAAAACATTATTTTTATTAACCATTAGCCATCCGCGACTTCTTCCTCGTGATTGGCGGTTATCAGCGGGGTTTTTTTTTGCGCAGAACCCAATTTTTATTTTCCTGTACCAAGCTCTAACCATAAATGTCCAAAACATCGTCTCTTCTTTATAAAATCTTTAAATTTACCAGTTCAGATTTACAAAGCGTTTACAGTAACTTTAAACTGTGAAATGTACACACATATTTGCATACTTACTATATGAGCGCTGAATATTCGGCGGAAAAAACATAATTCGTGGCATCTCTACAAAAAAATATAATCACCTGAAACTTTCATAATATCGTTTCTTGCCTTAGTGCATAGTCTGCATGAGTCACCTTCCATTGCCATAGAATTAATTAAAACAAAATGATTATCCTTTAAACTTATAAATTGAACTAATGAAGAGTTAAGAAGTTTTGAGAATCTTTGAGCTGAATCTCTCCTTATACTAAAAATAAAGAATAAATTAGAAAGAAACTACTATTGAGTATTGAGTTTAGCAATTATTATCAATAACAAGCAATGCTTTTCAATAACAACCAATTACAAGCAATGCTTTTCAATATTATGAAGTCAGTGGGTTATCTATCAATAATTAGTAATACATACTTATTATGGAAACCTATATCATGGTTTCCAGCAACCACATGCATCAAAGTATCATTTGGTATTGGGAACAATTGATGGAAGCGATTTACATAATCCAAAAATTGTTTGTCATTACTCCACTCACCCTCATCGAAAAGGTCTCCTGAAAATATAGCAAGATATTCCAGAACTTCATAAACATAGTATCTAAAATGTTACAGTTAATATTGTAAATAATTATTCATAGATTTCTGATGTATTAATAATAATTAATTATGTTGATTTGAAATGATTTTTAATTGTAATATTGTGCTATTCCTATTTTCTGTATAGAAATAATCATTCAAAGGACCAATGCATGTCTATTTGATTAGCAGTACCAAATTACTTAATAAAAAACATTATGACGTGTTACATTTTGTTATGGTATTCATTTAGTAAAATTTGGATGTTTCTCTCACAACAGCTAAAGTGTGATAGTAGTATCAAGAAAAACATGATACCCGCCCACTACAAAATCTACCACTGATAAACCTACTAAACTACTGCTACAATAACACAAATTTAATTTACCCAATACAAATACCACATCTGGTTTATGTATTAGCATGATTGCTTGGAATGCCTGATGCATTTGCCACTCTCGTCTCCATTTGTCCAACCAATGTCCTTTACGGGGACCAAGTAAATGTGTATCGGCTAAGATAAAGGCTTTCAGCAACTGTTTATCACTTTGTGTATGGTCAGAAACAGGCCAAGAACACTGTAAGAAATGCAAAAGATGATTACAGTAATAATATAAATAAACATAACCAATATTACAAAATAAAAAAATACTATTAAACATTTATAATTGTATTTACCTGTAAAGCAACTACATAGTAAATAAGATATTCACAATAAATTGCTGTAACTAAGACACCTGAAAGAAATATCAGCAGTTTTTTTGTAAAGCGCCTCATTGTACTTCGAAATCATGATCTTGTAAAAAGATAGTAGTCAAATTTATATAAAAATAGTGTTATTTTATCTTATCAACCGATGCACTGACAATGTTTTGAGCAGTTTGTTTGAAAATGAAAATGTACGTACAATTACAACGGTACACCCACGTCACACACACAGTGTTGCCAACTGCTATCAAAGGCTTGTACATAGCTACTAGCTAGGAATTAAACAGAAAGTTGCTAGATTGAGTAATTTTTTCTCCCTAAAAAGTAGCTAGAAGTAGCTAAACCCGATGACAATAAATACCGTTCTATCGTGATTACTGAGGATCACACTGTGATCTTCTGTTGAAGGCTTTGATATTTATTGCATTTAAAGTATAATATTAACGAAATAAAACACTGTAGAATCAGCTATAAACTTTAATAAAATTACCAAATCAAATAAGACAATATTCTGAATATTTTATTAAACCCGTTTTATATAACTTTTATATACTTTTTATATTTAGTTATTTAGGGACGAGAGTAAGATGTAGAAGGTTGGGAGTACTGGGAAGATAAAGATAAATCTTGTTCAGCTGCACTTGATTTTGAATATTTTTCCATAGTACCCATTTTTCAAGTACGGATTTAAGAAGGACGTAGTTGTGACAGCATTGGCCGCTTTTCCTGAGCGAATCTCTTATGCATAGGATAGAATTAAGAGTTATTAAACTCATTCTATTCCTCTGTTTATTTTTTACCAAATTCATTTGGGAGAATAATCTTTCTACCTCAGCATTTGAATGCGGAAGCATTTTATATTTTTTAACTTCCACCCAAAACGGTATAATATCTTGCGATACCCATTTGAACGAATGAAGAATATGCCACTGTTGCATTATCTTATCTATTTTTTCTGGTGCGAATCCCAAAATTTCAGCAAGATTCATAATATCGTTCGTTTTGATGGGTTTTACTGCCTCTTCAGGACTTAGTAACTGCATAGATTCTAATTGTTTATAGTTATCTGGAAGCCTTTGTTGTAATTCTGTAACCAGGCGCTTTAAAAATGTGACGCAGCGTTGTCTTATTGCATTTGAAGTCCCAGAATCAAACTAGTGTTTAGTTATTTTTGTTTCAAACATATAACCAAGAAACGGCCTAGGGTGTAAATCCGTATCAGTTATGGGATCGAAAATGTTCCTCTGCAACCGTGTTGGCATTAAAATTCTTTGGCTTACTGACTGTATAAGTGTTTTTAGAGTATTTAGCAGTTTTAATGGGTTAGAATCGTCGCTCTCAAATGCCTTAATTGCAATCTGAACATCATTCAAAATGCTTCTTAAAAATATCAGATATAAATAGTTTTGGTTATCCTCAAGCATACTGTATATTAGTTCAGCAGTGTAACAATTTTCATTTCCTCTTACCAAGTTAAAATGCAATTTCAACTCTTGCTAGCTGATCTACCGTGTGACGAAGACGTAGTAACAGCGACATATGCAGATTATACCGCGTGCCTCGCAAGCCATACAGACCCGGCTGTAGCATCAGCAAAACTACAAACACACCTGTTTGAAGTTGACAAATGGTTGGAAAAATGGAGAATAAAGCCAAATGTTACTAAATCCATACAAATAACGTTCACGCTCCGCAGAGGAGATTGTCCAGCTGTCACACTGCGAGGGGAGGAGTTGCCCACAGAAAAGAGTGTAAGATACCTGGGATTTCATTTAGATCGAAGGCTAACGTGGGCTACTCACATAAAAACAAAACGAAAAGAAGCGGATTTAAAATTTAAGAGACTCTACTGGTTGATTGGGAGGCAATCACCACTTACTTTAAACAACAAGATGCTAGTCTATAAATGCATAATTAAACCCATATGGACATATGGAATCCAGCTTTGGGGGTCAGCTAGTAACTCCAGTATTGAAATCCTGCAAAGGTTTCAGAACAAAGCATTGAGGATGATCTCAAATTCACCGTGGTTTGTTAGAAATGTAGAAATACATGATTACTTGGAAATGCCAACGATCAAGGAGGAGGTAAGCAGATATTCTGCTAAATACAAGGAGAGACTGCAAAACCACACAAATCAACTCGCTAGAGATCTAACTATCACCAATAAGGACACTATAAGACTGAAAAGATGGCAAATACTACAGTTGGACCAAAGATGCTAGAAGCCGGACATTATAATGTGAAAACCGAAGGAGAGAATTTACGGAAATGCCCCTCTGAACAAGAATGAAAACGTCAAAACATCTGATTATGACTTAGTCGATTGCAGATGAAAAAGGAAAAAAAAAAAAAAAAAAAAATTTCAACTCTTCCCATTGCGATAAAATCCTTGTAACTGCTGGCTCTATCGACAGCCAACGAGTATCGCACACCTTTGTAATTTTTAAAGGTGCTTCTCCACAGTTAATAAGCTCATATTTTTTTTATATTCATCTCTCTTTTTGGGAGAAACAGAAAACCACTTATAAATTTCTCTAACTAGAAATTCTATATTTCTTGGCAGAGAATTTTCAGACGCATGAGTCACTGCAAGCTGTAACGAGTGACAGACACAGCGTATGAGTATCAAATGTTGTAGACCATAGTCACGTTTTAATATAGCATGTACGCCGATGTTGATCCCTGTCCTATCTGATGCGTTGTCTGTGCCTATTCCAATCATTTGATTAATATTTAACTTATGATTCTCCAAACAAGCAACTAAACCATCCACAATGCCTTTTGCATCTGCCCTTTCGATAGAAATCAGCTCCAAAAAGGAGCTAACTATGTTTTCTTGTGTATTGCTATAATACCTAATTACAAGGCCAAGATGTTTACTGACGCTCACGTCTGTGGACTCATCTAGTAAAATACTGAACTTCTGCTTCCCAATATCGTCCAAAAGTTCCTGGCGAAAGTGTGAAGCTAACACGTTTTTCATTATTTCTGTGCATTTCGTTCTGTGCAACTTTAACCCATCGGTGGCTTTAGAATCTTTAAAGCACTTACTGCATAGCTCGCCGGGCATGTTTCTTAATATCGAACAGCTTAGCAAGTATTTCCATTGAACAATATAAACAAAATGCTTTTGTTGAATCTCCACTTGCTGGTTTTAACCAACCTTTAAACTCATCCACATTTTCCCACTCCGATCTATACTTCTGTGCGTAATTTTTTTTTTAACGGTAAATCCATTTTCACAATGAATATTATTTACTTGAACACAAAAGGAACAAACTGTTTTATTCCGACCACCAACCGAGTCTACCGATGATTGTCAATAGAATGAAAGAAAATAAAAACAAAGACGTAGTCTAGTATGATAGTAGTTAAGGGGACTCCCCACAGTCCAAAATTCACACAAACGAAGGAATCCCCATTAGGGGATTTCATCGATGTTATATCGATACATCGATTGTTTTTTTTAACAAATTAGTTATGAATAAGGCACATAAAAAAATACAATTTTGAAATAGCTGACAAAAATTTTAGATACTAAAAGGATTATAAGGATAAAACAGACATCAATTTAAGGTTGAAGCGTAGTGAGTGGCGCGAAATTTGAAATAAAACGTAGTTTTTTGTAGTCTTCGCAAGTAGAATGCAGTGATGTTTTTTTGTTGGTTCGCGACGAAAACTTATGCAGATACAATTATTTTACCCTTTGGTTTATTATAAAACTGATCCAAATTTAAATTAATTGAAATTTCGTGCCACTTACTACGCTTCGACTTTAACGGATAAAATTATGAAGTTAGTTAGTATCACGACAAACGAATTTAAAAAACTAAAAACCAAGTCCATCCTTCTCTTTTCGCTTCCCGCACAAAACGACACATGTCGACAGCTACAGTTATATACCTCTGCCGTTGGCAACATGCCGCTCGTGTGTATGAGCGCTAATGTTTGACAGTTCATACTATAGATGACGTTATTAGTTAGACGAAAGTCAATTCAATGAAGGGAGAACTTAGATGACTAAATTAAAGACGAAATTAATTCAAATACATCGTTCTAAAATACAAAGTACATATTTGTAGAATGGTATTACCTCTTCCATGCATCGAAAAAAGAACATCGATGTTAACTGGATGTTGATGTATTAACAAAACATCGATATCAATCGATGTATTGATACTTTACATCGAGTGTTTTTAGTACCTCGATGTATATCGTCCATCACTAGCTAAAACTATTTTATTTGTCGGGGATTCCGCCACCATCACATTATCTTTTAATTTTTTTACTGCTGTGCTTACAAAAAAATCTTAAAACCAATAAATAGTTGCTAGAAAAAGTTGCTAAAAAATTTAGCTACAAGTTTATAAAAATTGTAGCTGCCTGACATCAAAAAATTGCTAAATCTAGCTATAAAGTAGCTAACTTGGCAACACTGCACACACAATCACAACCGTCAATGTCAAATATGTCAAAACTATATTCTGTCCATTGTTATTGGTTTTTTGACAGCGCCTTAGAACGTAACTATTCCCGAACACCTAAAAGTTAACTTTAAAATACGTTTTAAAATAAATATATAAACTGCCTTGCATTAATGGATTATCGTATTTACAGACATTATAATACAGTATACGTAGCAGTTTACAAAAAACAAAGATTGTTATGCGCATGAAATATGGTTACAGTCTATCGTACTTAGTGGTGAATGTATTCGCTTCTAATGAATAAATCGAAAATAATAATTTTGTTAGCAGAAGAGTGATGTCACACCCGTCGAAAGGAAGGGATGGCAGATAGTTGCCGCCGCACGCCTATATAAGTCGCTGCACGGTCATTTGGAACAAGGAACACCGGCACGAGCCGGGAGGGGGTCACTCTTCGCTCGACGCTCGCCGCGCACGGACGTGTCGCCGCTTCGCTCCACGCTCTGCCGCTACGCTCGTCACCTGCTCTCGCTGCGCCCGCCGCAACGATTCCTGTAGTCAGCCGACTGCAACCAACTGTTCAAAAGTTGCCTTTTTCAAGGCGACGGCTGAAATTCATATTCCTTTAAACAGAGTCAGTCGTGTAGCTTCACTTGGCCCCTTCAGGGCAAAACCACAGTTTCGTGGTACTCGGTGGATACCTTACGGTGCCAACGAAGCCGAGTGGGTGTTGCCCCAATCACACCCGCCAAACCCCTTCAGGGCGAGGCAGTCAATTGGAGTCGGGAGCTAGTGTTTCGGCCTTGGGGGGTCTCCTAGTCGAACCTAGTCTCTGGTTTCCTTCCACAGCTACACACCTAGTGTCGGTTGGGCGTGTCTACACCCTTCGCACTAGACTGGCTAGGGCCCCGTTCGCACAATAAGACTGGCGACGGGTTTACAAGCTTAGGGCTCACCAATAGGTACTCACCTCCCTGTCTACACCCGACAGGGAGGGTTACACATCCCCGGGCCACTCCACCCGGGGAGTTAGAGTTAGGTGTTAGGTATAATTTAGGCTTCCCGGAGATTTAAATCTCCCAAAATTCCCTCCCCAACTTAACTCTCCCTCCGACCATGTCGGACGCTGATATATTAGCGTACGTCAAGGCACGCTTATGGCAAAGCGCCAAGTTCCATGCCGATCTGGACACATGGCTAGAGAACTCGTCCGCGTCCCGAAAAGCAGCCGAAGCTAGCGTCGCTGACTTCAGTGACATATTAGATAGCCCCTTTTCCCCCGATTACGCCAACGAAGGCACACCTGTGGCGGCATCCTCTATGCCACCGCAAATCCCGTCCCTATTGTCAATTAAGACAACAAGCCCGTACGCGGAAACACCTATTGTTTCCGAACCCATTGTTTCCAAGCCCATTGTTCCCGCGACCATTGTTCCCGCGACCATTGTTCCCACGCAGCTGCGCTCTGCGTCGCCATGTTTCTCAGAAACAATGGATACCTCTGTCCCTGTCTCTGAACCATCTCACTCCGACTCTGAGGAAGCCCACTCTGCCTCCGCGTCCTCGGACGACGACTACCATCTTGTCGGTCCGGGAGGCAAGAGAAAGAAGGGTAAGAGTCCCTCTCAGGCCACCAAGGCCAAGAAAGCCGTAGCCGCGCCCACCCCCTCCTCCACCCCCTCGGTTTCGGCCCCCTCAGTCTCAGCTACCTCTCGTCCAGAGGGCAGCCGTCCCGCTAGTCCCATGTCCACTGCTGCCCCCAATCCTTCGGTTTCAAAAAAGAAACTCCCCGCCCCGCCTCCCTTGTTCATCCAGGACAAGGCAAAGTGGACCGACGTGTCCAAATTGTGTAACGATCGTAAGATCAAATACACAAACGCGCGCTCGACCCAACAGGGTATCAAAGTTCAAGTTCCCACGGTGAACGACCACAGGGAACTTACATCCCTGTTAAAAGTGAGGAACATTTCGTTCCACACTTATTCCCTGCCCGATGATAAACCCACCCGTGTGGTAATCCGACGCGTCCCCAAAGAAATCTCAACGGAAGAGATTCTCGCCGACCTTCAGTCGCAAAATGTCCCAGCATCCGCTGTGCATCGTCTGCACAAAGCTAGGGGTGCGATTGCATACGACTCGGTTCTTGTCGTGTGCGATCACACCGACGGCCACCATCCGATCTTTAAAGTAAAGTCGGTATGTCACTTGTCGGGCATCTCTATCGAGAGGCCTTATAAATCCGATACGGTTGGACAGTGTCACCGCTGCCAACTTTACGGTCACGCCCAACGCAATTGCTACGCGACCCCTAGATGCGTCAAGTGTCTGGGTGAGCACGCAACTGCTGACTGCCCCCGTCCGAAAGACCGCAATCTGTGCACAGAACCTCCCAGCTGTGTGCTATGCGGCCAATCAGGTCACCCCGCCAATTACCGCGGCTGCCCCAAAGCCCCAAAATCCTCTTCTCCCAAGTTGACCAAGCGTGCGAACGCTCGTCAACAAAGGGAAAGCCCCTCTGTTAAGATTCCCTCCTCAGAGATGCCCGAGCGTCTCAGCCCTCAGAGGCCCTCCCCATGGAACTCGCTGAATCATCAGAGAGCGTTCCCTGCATTGAGGCCCTCCCAATCTCTGCCCATGCCAGCGCTGATGGATTCGCCAGTCCCCGCGCCGAACCTAGCCTCCGCGACCACGCCCCCCCTACCTAAGGTCGCCCCCGCCGCTCCTAAAGCCGCCACCGCCGCTCCTAAGGCCGCCCTCGCCCCATCTAAGGTCGCCCCCGCCGTTTCAACCGCGCCCTCAGCCTCCCGCGTACCTGCATCTCTCCCTACCGAGAGGATAGGCGAAGTCATCAACCTCGCCTACCAAATTTACCGCAACCCCGCTGCTGAAGCTATGGCTAGGGATATACTCGCGTGTAAAGCAAATATTAGCGACATCCTTAAGGTGTTCAAAGCGTATCCGGAGATTACGCAAGCCCTAGATAAACTTTACCCTTGCTAATCCAATGGATAAGGAAAGGCCGTGTACTAATAAACCCCGATCCCTTAAGTTAGGATTCTTTAACGCCAATGGCATTACTAACCAACGTGATGAGATCGCCAATTTCCTCCGCGACCATCAACTTGATATCCTTCTCATACAGGAGACCTTTCTTAAGCCCCATCATCGTGACCCGAATATTGCCAACTACCGTATAGTTCGCAATGATAGGTCTCGTTGTCACAAGGGCGGTACCCTAATATACTATAGAAAGGCTCTGTACTGCATTCCTATGGACCCTCCTCCCCTCGCTCGCCTCGAGGTCTCTGTCTGTCGGCTCGGCATGACCGGTCATCAGCCGTTAACTATTATATCAGCATACGTCCCTCCATCACCATCGGAGGATGATCCTATCCTCCTCAAGGATGACCTTTCTGCTCTTCTTGGCCTGGGTGACTCCGTCTTACTGGCGGGCGATCTCAATGCCAAACATCCCTCCTGGAATAGTAACAGGACCTCTTCCAGAGGTAGGATCGTGTTTAACCTCTGTTCTCAACTGAACTTCGACGTCATCGCCCCGATGACTCCCACTCATTTCCCCCACGATCCCAACCATCTTCCCGACATCCTCGATATAGCGCTGCTCAAGAATGTGAACCTCCGTTTGCAATCTATAGAGACGCTACACGAGCTTAATTCCGACCATCGTCCAGTGATATTAGAACTAGCTCCCCGTTCAGGTCCCTCTGACCCTAGCCAGCCCCCTCCGACCCAAATTATTACCGACTGGAGGAAAGTAAGCGAAAGCCTACAATCCACCACGTCGCCTCACTTGGACGCTATCCCCGACCACTTGGTGACAGTCGCGGACACGACGGGCGCGATCGACTCGTTCACAAATCATGTACAATCCGTCTTGAACGATTGTTCAAGGGAGGTTCCGGCGATGAGCGATCATCGCTGGAAACTGCCTGACGATGTGCGTGATCTGTTGACCGAGAAGAACGCGGCCGTCCGTGCGTACAGTGCCTTCCCCTGCGATGCGAACAAGGCTCACATGCGCTCTTTACAGCGTGCTGTAAAGAAACGCATCGAGGAGCTGCGCTCCAGCCGCTGGGACAAGACACTTAGCGAACTCGAGCCCACCCACCTAGCCTTCTGGGAACTCCAGAGGAAGCTCCGTTCTTCTAACGAGGCCTCCATGCCCCCTCTCATTCGTTCCGACAGTAGCGTCGCCTTCGACAACGATGAAAAGGCTGAATGTCTAGCCGACAGCCTAGAGTCTCAATGCACCCCCGGCTCTCAACCAGTAGACGAAGCTCACCTTTCTGAGGTCGACGCCGAAGTCGAACGTAGAGCCTCTCTCCCACCCGTTGAAGACCCTGATTATCCTCTGCCTCCTGTCACTCCCGACGAAGTGCACGATATTATCAAGAGGCTCAAACCCCGGAAAGCCCCCGGCTCTGACGGTATCACCAATAAGGTGTTCAAACTCCTCCCCGCCCATCTCATAATGCTAATGACCGCCATCTTCAATGGCGCTCTAAGCAACAGCATTTTTCCTCAGGCATGGAAAGAGGCCACCGTTATCGGCATTCCGAAACCAGGCAAACCCAAGTCTGATCCCACCAGTTACCGTCCCATTAGTCTACTCAATGTTCTAGGCAAAATCTACGAGAGGCTTATTTATAAGCGACTCAAAGACTTTGCCGAAGCAAAGAGTCTCATTCCCGACGAGCAGTTTGGCTTTCGAACCGAACACAGCTGCGTCCAACAAGTCCACCGCATCGTCGAGCACATAAGCGCTGGTTTTCAGCGTGGCTTGATGACGGGTGCACTCTTCTTTGACATAGCGAAAGCATTCGACAAAGTCTGGCACAACGGCTTACTATACAAGCTTTACCAACTCGGAGTGCCAGATCGTCTCGTGCTCATCTTGCGTGACTTTTTGTCGAATCGCACCTTTCGCTATCGCATCGAGGGTGCGCTCTCTTCACCCCACCCGATACGCGCTGGCGTCCCTCAGGGCTCCGTAGTATCCCCCCTCATTTTCACGCTGTTCACCAGCGACATCCCCAAAGATAAAAAGGCTCAGTTGGCTCTATTCGCTGACGACACGGCCATCTATTACTCGGGTCGTAACCCAGACTGCATAGCTCGTACCCTCCAATCCGCGGCAAAAGCCTTAGGCGCTTATTTCCGGAAATGGAGAATCGAGGTAAACCCCATCAAGAGTCAGGCAGTACTCTTTTCCAAACCGCGTTCGTCCCCCTCTCTGCCCAGTCCGATAACCATGTTCGGTAAGCCTATCCCTTGGGAGAAGCAAGCCAAATACCTAGGTGTGATTCTGGACCACCATCTTACTTTCGGAGAGCACATAAAGACGGTGCGTTCGCGCGCCGCTTTCGCTCTCGGTAGGCTCTACTTCATGTTGAATGCACGCAGCAAATTGTCACTCAAGTGCAAATTGCGCATTTACACGGCGTGCATTCGTCCCATCATGACGTACGCCTGTGCTGTATTCGCACACGCGAAACCATACCGTCTCCATAGGATGCAGACCCTCCAAAACCGTTTCTTGCGAAGAATCACAGGAGCCCCTTTTTACCTTCGCAACGAGAACCTCCATCTCGATCTAAAAATACCTACCATCCAGCAGTTCATGAAACGCTCCGCCAAGCGCTTCTTCGACACTGCTGAGAAGCACTCTAACCCGTTAATCGTATCGGCCGCCCGGTACACTCCCTCCCGTATTAGTAAGACTCGACGACCGAGACATACTCTGACCGACCCTGACGATGCTATTACTCTCCTCCAGGAGAGCAATAAGGCCACCAGTACAGTTAAGAAACACAGACACAGACCGCCGTCATTCCGTCCTCGCCGCCGAGGCCCGCCGCGACGACCCCGTACGTCCCCTCCCCGACCCTTGCTCGTGCCAGCCCGCGCCGCTGAGCCTGTAGTTTTAAATTCGTCCCTAAATAATGGAAATCCGACCCAGCCTGTCCCTTTGCTGTCCTCTCCCAGCGACGCCCTATGCCGAGGCTCGTACCCCACAGGGGGTGCCCTTAGCGTGTAGTCGCTTAGTTTGTAAGCTTTTATGCCCTGGCTGGAGGCCCTAAAAATAATAATTTTTAAGGCACCACAGGAAAGTCCGGTTAAGCAGCCGACAACCTCCTAGGTTGACCTGCGAGATGCCAATCCGAAAAAAAAAAAAAAAAAAAAAAAAAAAAAACATTTGGAACAACTTTTATCGTGGAGTGCACTTGCTAAGGGAAACCTCTGCCCGTTTGGATAGCCAATTCTGCCTTTATTAATTTAATTTTGTAATAATTAGAAGTTCGTTATTTTTGTATTTTTCAATTGTGTAATAAAAATTATAATCAACCGTCATTTTCATTCGTTGTCTTTTTTTTAACTTATTTTGCTCTATTCTGCTAAAATCAGAAGTGGGATACGGTTCTCACGTGCCCTGATCCGTTCCGGTTTCTGAATTGAGGCAGTTTGGCTATTCAACTTGAGAAATAAAAGTAACGGTTTTTTTGTAACGGTTTAATTATAAGTACTGCTGTTGTGTAAGTGGTAATTTTATGTGGTAAAGTATACATTGGTAAACTCTGGTGAGTACGTTCCGATTTGTTTACTGTAGAAGGCGATTTTGACTTTGTAACTTGCTTGATTGCTTTTTATTTTCATTTTACTTACTTTAAAGTTATTTGGCTATCTGTTTCAATTATTCGGATTTCAGTGAATTATTAAAGTGCTCTTTCTTATCGACAAAGATAGAATACCTACGACGTACTATAAGTCAAGGTCAGGTATAGCCGAGCGATGGAAAGGTCTGAGCTTTGGTTGAGGAACCAATTCCACGCAAGATATTTTCGTCGCTACCTAGCTAGTTTTGCAACCAAGACGGCTTCCATTACAAAATTATTCCATAGGTCCATTGCCTCAGTCTAATGGTTACAAGTACGTTTTAATTGTTGTAGACGCATTTTCTAAATATTGCCTGTTGTACCCTATGTTTGGTCAAGATGCTAACGAATTAAAAAGACTATTTACCAATGTAATTTCTCTGTTTGGTACTCCAAGATTAATTGTAGCAGATCGTGGCCGCATGTTCCAGCGCTCCGAGTTCACGAAGCTTGTTACAGATTTAGGCATTGACATGCACCTCATCACTCCTGAGATGCATCATTCCAACGGGCAAGTCGAACGTTATTGTCGAACGTTATTAAACATGGTTCGTATAGAATGCAATCATAAGAAAAACGAATGGTCAGATGTTATGTGGCGACTGCAACTGGTTTTGAACATAACAAAACAAAAAACTACCAAGTTGTCTCCCTTGAATCTTTTAGTGGGTATTGAAGCGGCTACACCGCTCATACGACACCTAGTCAGAAATGTCGCCCTGGAGAACTCTCATCCCAACCGCGAAGCGTTGAGAGAGATGCAGAGACAGAGAGCTTCCGAGCGTTTAAATGCTAATCAGCAACAGCAAGACGCAACTGCTAACTCTGATCGCAGAAGTCCTCGCTTATTTGAAATTAATTCATTTGTTTTTGTTATAAAACAGGCACAAACCACTGGCAAGCTCGACTCGGGCATGCGCGGGCCATACCGTGTGGTCAAGGCGCTTCCCCATGGTCGATATGAACTGCAACTGCTGGCGGGCTCTTATGGAAAATCGACCCAGGCTGCGGCAGAGTTTATGGTGCCGTGGCAAGGGGAGTGGACTCCTGACACGTGTGCGACTTTTATTCGAAGGTAATTTGTGTTACACTTGCTGACAAGCTAACGTCGTGCCTATGTCATGCAAGTGTAGAGACCATGTGGTAGGCTAACGTCGTGCCTATGCCATATGGGGTTGTAAGAAATATGCTAACGTCGTGCCTATGTTTCTTACGGTTATTTTGTGTGAATGTGGTATGCTAACGTCGTGCCTATGCCATATGGGGTTGTAAGAAATATGCTAACGTCGTGCCTATGTTTCTTACGGTTATTTTGTGTGAATGTGGTATGCTAACGTCGTGCCTATGCCATATGGGGTTGTAAGAAATATGCTAACGTCGTGCCTATGTTTCTTACGGTTATTTTGTGTGAATGTGGTATGCTAACGTCGTGCCTATGCCATATGGGGTTGTAAGAAATATGCTAACGTCGTGCCTATGCCATATGGGGTTGTAAGAAATATGCTAACGTCGCGTGCCTATGTTTCTTACGGTTATTTTTTGTGAATGTGGTATGCTAACGTCGTGCCTATGCCATATGGGGTTGTAAGAAATATGCTAACGTCGTGCCTATGTTTCTTACGGTTATTTTGTGTGAATGTGGTATGCTAACGTAGTGCCTATGCCATATGGGGTTGTAAAAAATATGCTAACGTCGTGCCTATGTTTCTTACGGTGATTATGTGTGAACGTGGTTCAGTGGGTCGATGTGTCTCCGGTGTGAGCCGGAGTCCCGATCTTACTGTAAAACTAGATGACTAACTGTGATGGCGCGATTGAGGTGTCTGCAGCGGTTCAATTGCGTTATTACAGTGAACGTAATTTCTACAAAAGTATTTTCCGGAAATTACGTGTAATTTTTGACAATTAAAATAAACAAGCTGTTTCTAAATTATTCTCAGGTGCAGACTGTAATGATGACGACATGGAGTCCATGCCTGATCGAGCTGACAACAACATGCCTTCTAGTGTGATGATGCCAGAACCCGTACCAAGCACTTCCAGTTCAGCACAGGCTCAGACACAGGAGCACGAGGACGTCCTCCAGTCAGGAGAGGCCGTGTTAGCAGAAGAGTGATGTCACACCCGTCGAAAGGAAGGGATGGCAGATAGTTGCCGCCGCACGCCTATATAAGTCGCTGCACGGTCATTTGGAACAACCCGCCGCGACGACCCCGTACGTCCCCTCCCCGACCCTTGCTCGTGCCAGCCCGCGCCGCTGAGCCTGTAGTTTTAAATTCGTCCCTAAATAATGGAAATCCGATCCAGCCTGTCCCTTTGCTGTCCTCTCCCAGCGACGCCCTAAGCCGAGGCTCGTACCCCACTGGGGGTGCCCTTAGCGTGTAGTCGCTTAGTTTGTAAGCTTTTATGCCCTGGCTGGAGGCCCTAAAAATAATAATTTTTAAGGCACCACAGGAAAGTCCGGTTAAGCAGCCGACAACCTCCTAGGTTGACCTGCGAGATGCCAATCCGAAAAAAAAAAAAAAAAAAAAAAATTTGGAACAACTTTTATCGTGGAGTGCACTTGCTAAGGGAAACCTCTGCCCGTTTGGATAGCCAATTCTGCCTTTATTAATTTAATTTTGTAATAATTAGAAGTTCGTTATTTTTGTATTTTTCAATTGTGTAATAAAAATTATAATCAACCGTCATTTTCATTCGTTGTCTTTTTTTTAACTTATTTTGCTCTATTCTGCTAAAAATTTTATATTTATGTAATACTAAAAACCTACATTATTAATATTTTAAAGTTAATTTTACATTGTTATTATAAATAAATCAATAAATTATTCGTAGTTTCGTTCGTATGTCGGAACATGGAACTTACGTCTGATGACGGGTTTTCGCCCAAATAACGATTGTTTCTTGCTTGCTTCAAATAATTGATAATCGATACTATATAAAGTGTAAATAATCGAAACGTTGCGTAGCTGCAATCTCTAGTTGTCAAACCAATGTCACCTGTCACCTGTCAAAAAACCAATAACCTAATGGACAGAGAGTACCTAGTCAATTTTATCACATTCACACGCATATTCACATCACATCCTGCTGACCATGAAGCAGTGTTGTCATGTCCGAAAGGTGAAAATAATAACAATACCTATAGGCAATATTTTTAATAATATAAAAATGCGGCAGTGGTACTTTAAAAGCGCGGATTTTCAACAAAAAAGCGAATTTCTTGTTTTAACATTTACATAGCAGTAATTCATTCTCTTATTGATGTTTTTAATTGTTTATTCATACAAAGATGTCAGTTAACAAGTTTTAATAAATTATGTTTTTTCCTTCGAGGGACGTGTTTTAAAGCTACAGATTACTGAATACCTAGTATACGTACCGGTCATGAAGATATACTTAATTTAAATAAATATCTTCATGTGAGTAGAGCACATTTTTTTTTCTTTATTGAGATCCAAACCCATTCATACAAAGATGTCAGTTATCAAGTTTTAATAAATTATGTTACGTACGTGTTGTTATGTATACCTATATTCTGGCAAATAAACAATTTCAATTTCTAATGACCGTAAGAAGGTATGGCAGAGCAAGGAGCTTCACGGGCGCTTCTACCGGGCTCTATATGGGCCTGACGTAGACTTCTTGGCGTCCTTATCCTGGCTGCGATTCGGTGACCTCTTTGGGGAAACCGAAGGTTTTGTCTGTGCGATTATGGACGAAGTTATGATGACGAACAACTACCGGAGGTATATTGTGAAGGACGGCACGGTTGACATTTGTCGGGCATGCCACCGACCGGGAGAATCAATCCCGACACATTATCTCTGGGTGCTCTCGGTTGGCTAACGGAGACTACTTGCATAGACACAACCTTGTAGCTAGGATTATCCACCAGCAACTTGCTCTAAAATACAGGCTTGTGGAATCGGAAGTACCGTACTACAGGTATGTGCCCGACCCAGTTCTCGAAAATGGCAACATCACATTGTATTGGGATCGATCTATCATCACTGACAGGACTATTGTTGCCAATAAGCCTGACATAGTGGTGATAGATCGATTAGAGCGTCGCGCAATGATTGTTGATATAGCGGTTCCGCATGACGAGAACCTCGTGAAAACCGAGAAAGATAAACAAATTAAGTATCTTGACTTGGCTCGCGAGGTTGTCGACATGTGGGATGTGAATACAGCAGTCATTGTGGCGATAGTCGTTACGGCCAATGGACTCATTTCCAAGAGCCTCGACCAACACCTAAGGAGGCTCTCGTTGGGCAGCTGGATCAAGGGCTTGATACAGAAAGCGGTACTCCTGGACACGGCGCGTATAGTCAGGAGATTCCTCTCTCAGGAGCCCTGACCACCGGTAGCTTGGACCCTATTCCCGATACCGGTGGGCTACTATTTTTTATATTTTTAAATGTTTTTTTACTAATATTTAAAAATATAATACAATATGTAAATAAAATAAATAAATGAGAATAATAATATAATAATATTTATTTATTTGACAATAAAAGGTTATATAGGTAGGTAACAGCTTCATGATTTAAGCTTTGCCAGTAGGGACTGTGTTGCTACTGTTAAAATTCAAACGAAAGAAAAACAAAATTGTAATAGCCTCATTTATTAGAAAATAATTATGATCCATCATAGAATATGTATGTAGGGACATAAATTGATCATTATAATACAATATCGCAGAATTATATCGATAATAAAACAGTAATCAACAGTAAAATTGTATGATTTCGAATTCATAATTCAATGTTATAATAATTATCACAGTTTTGTTTCAAATTATTTTCTCTATGTGAATATTGAAATGAAAAAAAAAGAAGGACAGTAAACAGACTTATGAAGAAAAGGGATTTTGAGAACTTAATTTACAAGGATAAAAAGTTTGTGGCACCTGTGCACATGGTTTATTTTATATAACGGAAAAGCATGTTTGGCCCTACATAATGATTATCCAACACGCTGTTCAAAGTCATAACATTCCATTATTATTTTTTCAACACACTTGCTCATAAAATGGCTCTAATTTCACCGCAATTAGGCACACAATGACACCTGTATGTCTATTCTGTTACAATCTCCCTCGGTGAACACCTAGGTGAAATGAGCTGTCATCCATCCCGATGTTAGGGATTTACAAAGCACTACAATCGGATGACAGCTCACTTCACCTAGGTTTTCACCGAGTGAGAATGTAACAGAATAGCATTGCTGTAATCAAACTGTGACATATACATTGTTATTATTCACAAGTGAGGTAGGTATAGGGGTTTTTTTATTATATTGGTTGAGTTGCTTTGTTCTTATTTTTAAAAACGTTTCGATACAAAAAAGATCGTGTTCAATAGGTACTACAAATAAATGATACCTATTGCTTGCTCATTTCATGCAACTTCGTATTTAAATAGATAATTTCAACTTGTACGTTTTTAACTCAGATTATAAAACAATAGGCAGCTAGACAGCGCGGAACACTGAGAGTAGTCACCAAAGCAAATACAAATTCAAAAGGGAATAGCGAGGTTATTAATTATTAATTAAAATGACTACAAGTTCTAGTTATGAAGAATATGATTTAAATAGGTACTGACTGTGGCACTGTATTTATATACTCAAAGTTAAAAAATACAGTGCGAACAAAGAATGGAGTGGACTTAAAAAAATACTCTAATTTGTCAGCTTATCTAAAGAGACTATCCGATGGATTTAGAAGCAAGAAATCAAAGGTTTTATCATCTAACGATGTTGCAAAATTTATAAAAGATGCTCCAGATAACCAATATCTGGCTACTAAGGTTAGTTAAATTGTTTCTTTTTTTCAGGTTGCTTCAATGATATTATATTAAACAGATATGTTATGAGCGCCCAATTTTGAAGATTCAAAAACGTCCTAATTGGGACGTATTGCCTTTAGTCTGCGTCACGCATGGCAACGAATGGTACGCTTTGTTAAAGCAGCAAAAAAAATAAAAAAAAATGCTATTTTGTGTATTTAGAAAGTGTATCAATTATGATACCCAATTTAATAAAGCACAAGGGATCTCATACCACATGTAACTACGCAATATACATCGATTTGTTTATATATTTCAATTATTTTCCTAATATTCTTATATTTGGAGGTTAGAAAAAAGAAAGAAATGGAAGTACATTGTTTCACGTGAGTAAGACAAGGACGCGTTCACTCCGGACATAGAATAAAAGTACAGATGCGATATCGTAGGCAGTAAAGTCATTGTTTACCCACAGTTCTGTTTTTCTTTTTTCTAACCTTGTAATATTTAATCATTTTGTTTTATTCAATCATTTATATACCTAATTAGAAATTAAACAATATGACAACAGATATTTATTATCTTTTCTTCGTTAAGGTTATCCAATGAGATCTGGCTTCAAGAATGGATCGCATTTGTTCGTAAACAAAGAAATTAATTTTATTACAAAATAAATATTTTCTACTCTGTATATTATTATAATTATATATTCTATTATACATTTAGTCCTGTTTATTAGTTGTTATAGGTACAAACCGCGTGTATAAATGTACTCGCGGTTTGTACCTTCTGTCTCGTTAAATTTTGCTAGTCTGTGATGCTAAGACGCGGTGATTGGTGGCCAGGATAATGTCCGTTTACATTCACGCGCAATTGACAACACTGTCTCTTTTTTTCTTGTTGGTTTTTTCAAGCCATCCCTTTTCAACATTTTGACTTGTAGTGAATTGTAAAATGAATGAAAAGTGTAAATGTGTGCAGCCGCAGCTGCGCGGAACACTTTTTTCGTTTGTTTTGTGAGTGTATAACATATCTGTTTATTAGAATATCATTGGGTTGCTTTAATATTTGGTGTAACTGGTGCATGTAGGATACAAGAATTAAAAAATATAACTGTAAAAGACATAGAGAACCATGGCCAGATGCTTCTAGTGATGATACCTATCACGAAAAATAAAATACCGAGGTCATTCATCATACACGGTCCATTCTATGAAATTGTTAAGAAGTATGAAAGTTTACGTTCACCAAAAGCAAAAGATGACCGCTTGTTTCTGAATAACCAGAATGGTAAAACCTGACAGCCTATAGGTATAAACAAATTTGGTTCTATGCCTAAAGCAATCGCTAAGTTTTTAGATTTAGCAGATGGTGAGAGCTACACTAGACATAGTTTCAAAAGAACTTCAGCTACATTGCTAGCTAATTCAGGAGCTGATGCGTCCTACTGGCGAAACACCAAGTACATCTAATGATTGGATTTCACCTACATACACGAATTATGAACCATCTCAAATAACAATACAACATGAAAGTACTTCAGTAAATAATCTATCTGATGAGACCGCTATGCCATCAAAACAGTTAATTATAATTTTGCTAACTGCACATTTACTAATTGTTTCTCTAAATAAACTTTTTATCTACTAAATAAAATGATTTTTTAGTATTATTTTCTTCACAAGTGTGTTGAAAAACGTCGTATGATACACGTGTGTATTGATGATTACCGTCCTCGGCTCGTTTAAGATGGCGCCTAAGCGGTAACCACCAATATGACACATTTGTACCATAACGTACTATTATCGTGTCGAACATATATTTAATAATAAGAGACATACGTACATACCTACATACTTTGATTATTTACATGTCTAGATAGTGTTGTGCTGCAATCGTAACAACAACAGGCCGGATTTTAAGGGTTTGTGTGAGTAACACGCACACAAGTTAGCGTAGTTTCTACTGTTTTACAAGCGCGCGCATCGTTGGGAGGGATACCAGCCCTTAAATATTGCCCATAAAAAGAGGGAATATGTTTTGACTTTGTGATAATTATCTACAATCTGTTTTAAATGTAAATACATTTTTTTTCATAAGGAGTTTGTGCTAAAGTTTACGCTGTGATTGTGATTGACTAGGTAAAATATATTTGTAATGAAAAAGATATTGCTATTGAAGGTTATTTATTAATATTGTAGTTAGTAATTATTTAATAGCATTTATAGGGGAACAGCTGATATTTTTTGTTCTTTCCATTTTGTCGAGGTATACTTTATTGTATTTATAATACGTAGAATACAAACTAAATTATAAATAAATAAATTAAATAAAAAAGATAAATAAATGAATAATTAAATTAAGTGTAATTTTATTAAAAAATTTGACACCATATTTACGGGGTTGCCTGTTAATTGAATGTATTACCCATAAGAACTTTAGATAATTAAAAAATAAAATGAATCATGATCACGAAGTCATGATTAATTTTATTTTTATATGGTGTCAAATTTTTGAATAAAATTACACTTAATTTAATTATTCATTTATTTATCTTTTTTATTTAATTTATTTATTTATAATTTAGTTATTTTAAATTTATTTACTGTTGATAGTTAACTTTTTTAGTTGTTTCAATCGTCCTTTGTAATTCCTGCACAATATTATAGCGCAATTCGACATTTTTATAGGCCCACTGAATGAGTGTTTACCATACAATGACAGTTCTGCCACTGAGTGGGCGGGGCGAACGAACCCAATAGTTGGCGGATTCTTTTTTCGACGTTTAAACGATCAGGCTCTCTATCTAGACATGTAAATAATTAAAGCCTACATAACTAAATCATTTGTAAAACTAAATTAATAATTAAAAATACTTAAGTATGTCCAATTATATTTAAGTTAGTGAGAAAGGTGTCACAATACATAACAACTATTAACTAATAAATATTAACAATATTTGGTATTTTAATACTTCATTAAATTGTTTGAACATTTGGCATGTTTAATAGGTTTTATGGTGGTGTGTGCCCATAGCGGAAAACTTTCTTTCATTCTTTTTGTGTTGGATAGTCCAATTATCGAGGAAGGCTATAGGCCCATGCGAAGCCGGGCCGGGTCGCTAGTATCAAATAAAAGGGCTTGTTGGGGGGGGGGGGGGTCTCAACTATTATTTTAAAGTAAATAGTTTAATTAAGTTGTTTGAAAAATAGTTGAAAATTAATTAAATGATTGGTACTATTTGACTTAATTCATCGTACGGAACCCTCTCCACGCGAGTTTAGCTCGCACTTTTTTTTTTATAATTCGTTGCTTACATTATATAAGTTATTGTTGCGGGCATTATTAGGCTTGCTATAGACGCAAGCGGATCGGTATACTCAGTTCGACCATTGCTAATGTTGTTTTAAAAATGCAGAATCTAATGCGCCGACCCGTTATTGTGTATATCGATAGCGACTGTAACGGCGCGGCGGACCGAATCTAAACTAATCTAACGAATCTAATAGACACCTTGGTGGTGTAGTATGGATTATACTACACCACCAAGGTGTCTATATAATGAGACAACCAAATCGCTAGTAAATTACTGTTTTCGTTGAAGTAAAAAATCGACAACTAAATTAAAAATTACAAAAAATGTTATTATTATTATGCTCAATATTCAGACAAATACGAGCAAAGACAGGTTATAGTCTAACGGTCCAGTCACAAAAATGCGGACGCAAATATCACTTCTAAGGGCTATTTATTATGATGAAAAAACCACAGAAAATAAACCTAAAATTGCGTTGCGCGTTAATTGAGACAGGTTCCAGGGCCTTAGTGTTATTTTTAAGTACAGTTAAGATTTACCATAAAACTTACTATTCAATAGGAATATTAAAAGATTAACATTAATTTTTGCTTTTCCAAACATGTCCATAACAGCACAACCTTCATATTGTTTCTGAAGCAGATCTTGTATATCAACTTCAATAGTTTCCATCTCAACACCCATAAATTTTCCTTTAATTGTGAAGACTCCATTGTGGTCTGTTGGTGTAATGTCAAATTGGACGTTTTTGAACTGAGATGGTGAAAGTCCATCAATTTCTAGGAGAACACCTCTCTCTAACAACTTGGCACCAGAATACTTCACAGTTAATTTTGATTTCAGTTTTTGCATGTCCTTCCCTGATCTTCTCAAGCAGGCATGAACACTCCTGTAAATCAATTAAACATTCATTTATAATAAATTTAAATTATGAGCTGTTTAATGCAATTTCTAAGTACTTACTTTTTTCCAGTGTGTAGATTATTAAGGCAAGACTTTATGTACTGATCATAAGATTTGCATTTTTCTTCATAATACTTTGTTTTTTCTTGTAAACTTTGTTTTGTACGTGTCAGTGTTGCCAAAGCTCTCCTTTGTGCTTGTCTATATTTGCCTTTATTACATAGGTCAAGTGCAATCGAAGTCACTAATGCTTGGTAACCATCTTCTCGTGTGACATACCCTTCGTCTTCGAGCATTTGCAGATTTTTGCGGAGTTTAGCTATATGCTCCCGCAAGGTCATTGCCTCGTCTTGTCGAGCTTGACCAGAATAGATACGTCTTTGTATTCTTCCAGCATATAGCTCCTGCTGGGCTTTAGTAGTGCCAATACATAATGCTTCCAAAAGATGATCACCTAAAAAAAAAAACAAGGAATTAATCATAGCATCCCTTACCTTAGATTCGCGAATAATCGCAAAAGTGAAATAGGTAAATCTTACCATTTAAAAATGGAATAATAGACACACATAACTCCTTTGTTTTAATGAACAGTTTGTTTAAATCAGTCATGTCGTCGGAAGGTGCCTGGAACTTATTTGTGAGTGCCAAACATACCTCTAACCTTGCATTCTCTTCAGTGGTATCTCCCATTTGCTATAAAAACGAAATTACATTTCAAGTTGCAGACTAATGTATCATGAAATATTAAAATTTAAATAACATTATGTTTAGTGTACCGTATCAACATCTCTGGAGGCAAGCTGGGCAACTGAGGGCACATCTCCCAAATCATCCAGTAAGTCGTTAAGCCGATCTCGGGGATCGGGAGCTATTATGTCTTGATATTCGATCAGAAGTGCGTGTGTATCTACAATTTCCTAAAGGTAAAGTAAACACTACTGAATTATTTTGTTAGTTACCAGATAGCCTGTAAATATAAAAACCCCCAACGCAAAACAAAAAAGCGATTATGTAAAAAGTCAAAAATAATACCTTTTGTTGAGCCATCAAATGTTTGTTTGTTGAAATGGCGCTATAACGTCGCGGCGGGGTACCGCTTAAGTAAGTCAGTCCCTTAATTTCATTCACTGTCTATTAATTTACAAGCATTTCCGACCAATTTGCTTCGATATTATCAAATTTTTGTTGCTAATCCAGTTGTTAATCTTGTTGCAAATCTAGTTACCATCAGTTCGCTATTTTAGCTATTTAGTTATTGCTTTAAACTTAGCGGTACCCCGCCGCAACATTATAGCGCCATTTCAACGAACAAACATTTGATGGCTCAACAAAAGGTATTATTTTTGACTTTTTACTAATCGCTTTTTTGTTTAGCGTTGGGGGCTTTTTTAAATTTTTAATTTAATTTTTATTTTAAATTTTTTAAACGTGATTTAGTTTGGTTTTGTATAAGAGTTTACAAAAATAATTTACAAGTTTTTAGTTTTCATTTCGTTACTTATTCCTCATTCCCTTGCAATATAGTATACATTATTCTACTAGTCAAGGCCTTTCACTTGATACCCTTAAATTGAGGGAGTTGTGAAAATAGAATGTAATTCACCATTTTGAGGTTGCGGCCATCTTGGATTTAAAATTTGTCATAGTATATAGTATTCTACTAGTCAAGCCCTTTCATTTGATACCCATATTGAGGGAGTTGTAAAAATATGTGATCCGCCATTTTATGGCGGCGGCCATCTTGAACCAATTTTCATCAAACATAGCTAAGCTAATTCCGACTAATTCACCTTTCAAATAAAAAAAACAAAATCGAAATCGGTTTATCCGTTCAGGAGCTACGATGCCACAGACACACACACACACACAGATACTTCAAACTTATAACACCCCGTCGTTTTTGCGTCGGGGGTTAATAAAATACTGATTAAAACGAATCCAAATACGATAGATCTGCTACTAGGTACTATAGTGTGCTGTATAATCTGGCTGCAGCATAAGACCAAGAATTCTATAATCTTGCATAGTTTTATAGCAAACATGGGTGTTTCAATGGGTGGTCAGTGTGGTCACATATAATAATATAGCAAAGTAAACATCCGGTATGCGTCTAAGATCCCTACCGCAGCTAAGAAAAGAGCTGATAACTTTAAAACGGCTGAACCGATTTTGATGAAACATGTCTAAGAACCATCGCTAGAGAACCTGCTTTCAAATAAAAAAAACCGCATTCAAGTCGGTTCACCCGTTAAAGAGCTACAGTGCCACAGACAGACACACAGACACGTCAAACTTATAACACCCCTCTTTTTCGTCGGGGGTTAAAAAGTGGAATCTGACTGACTGTATGACTGACGTATCAGCACACAGAAGATTCTGACCTTTTTAATTTCTCGAGGCACGACAATTCTCGAACTATATTTCTCGAGAAATTTTGTTTTTTTTAATAAAACACGATATTTTACTAAAATTGCGTTAATATATACAAATTAAACTGATAGACTTGATCAACTAAATTAAATGGTTAATTTAAAGTCACTATTTTCACTTATTTGGTAACAAATCAACAACAAAAAACCGGACAAGTGCGAGTCGGACTCGCCGTTCCGAACAATTTCGTAGGTACAGACGGCAGCACATCAAGCCATACCAAACTACCAAAATTTCCCAATTGAATATGAACTTTATGCTTTTGGAATAAGGTTAAAAATCGATCAAAGAAATTTGACAGATTGTTGTAGCTTGATGTGATGGCCTCTGTACATATACTTCTACATCCATACTTCTATACTAATCCATACCTACTATCCATACTTTAATCTACTAAAATATCCTCTTTTTTAATATTATAAATGCGAAAGTAACTCTGTTACGTTTTCACGACGAAACGGGTGAACCGATTTTTATAAAATTTGGTATGAACATACTTTTTTGTTGTTGTTTAAACATTATATTTTATAAATGTGTAATAGTTTATCATTTTTGTACCTGATGGGCAGTATGTTGGCATTCTCAACATTAAAAAATTAATTAATATGTTTTTTCGCCTTGCGACACTGTACGTAGTGTCAGTGTCATCTGTCATGTGTAAAAAATATATAGCAAGTTGATTGTCTCCATGAACAAGTCGCGGTTCTCATTTACCACAACCTTTTTTCAATAGGGTATTTTACTCTATACGAGAAAAATCTATAATTATATGTTATTGAGACAGTTTAGACATAAAGCAGTCGGAAAATGTAAGTTTTAGTTCATAAAATAACAAAACAAATTTTTAAATTCAATTCAAAGTTTTCAGTATTTTTGATCTGTTATAAAACACCGTGAAATAGTAGCGGCCATGTTATTACGCCGTACGGCTGTGTAAACAAAAAATTGTCAACTGTCAGTCAATCGATTGGCGTAATATATAGGCTTTGTACTTTTATTATTTTCGTAACCAACGTAATTTTTACACCTATTACAAAATATGCTTAGAAAGAAATATAATATGTGGGGACATATTATATTTCTTAGAAATTATTATTCTTATTATTCTTTAAAATTTAGATGCATTTATACGGCGATCTTATCTTACCGATTGAATAAAAATTTGTGTTTTTTTGGTGGCATATTACGAGGGCGGCACTGAAAATTTCGGGAATCAAGGAAGTGACACAACATTACTATTTAAAAATGTATTTATTGCTTTTCGAAGTATTCTCCGCGAAATTTGACACATTTTTCCATACGATGGAACCAATAATTGAAGCAACCATTCCATTTGGAAGTTGGGGTTTCCAAAATGGCCGTTTTGTAGGCGTCCACAGCTTCTTCAGGTGATGAAAATCTCTGACCACGCAATTTATTCTTTATTTTAGGGAAAGTATAGAAATCATTAGGGCTTAGGTCGGGGCTGTACGGCGGATGGTCTAATAATTCTGTTTTCTTGCTCTAAAAACTCTTTTGTTCTGTGCGCGGTGTGAGAACTCGCATTGTCGTGATGGAGGATGATGCGGCGGTTGCAGTTCTCTTTACGGAGTTCAGAAACGACCTGTGGCAAACCAATGCTAGCATACCATTCTGCATTAACCGTTCTTTGTCCCTCTAGAGGAATAGTCGCAACATGGCCGGTTTTGGAGACAAACGTGGCCACCATTTTTTTTGCAACATCTGTGAACGAACAATTTTTGTTGGCTTTAACTCATTTTCGAACACCCAAACTCGTGACTGGTTTTTTGTTTCGGGTTCGTACGCGTATATCCAGGATTCGTCACCTGATACGATGTTGTATACAGCATTTGATGATCCTGCGTGGAATCTTTCGAGAGTTCTGACGCACCAAGTAACGCGAGCCGCTTTTTGCTTTTCACAGAGCGAATGCGGTATCCATCGGGAAAACAACTTTTTTACACCTAATTGTTCATGCAAGATTATTTGTATTTGACTCATGCCAATGTCTAAAGTTGCCTGAATTTCGCGGTATGTCACATGTCGATCTTCCTCAATCAGCTTACGCACAGCATCAACGTTTTCTTGGATGACTGCAGTTTTTGGACGACCTTGACGGGGATCATCACTGAGCTTGACACGTCCACATTGAAATTCAGCAAACCAGCGATAAATTGTGGTTTTGGATGGGGCTTCATCACCAAATGCAGAAATCATCCGGTCAACACACTGTTTTTGTGATAAACCACTTCGAAAGTCATACTCATAATAAATCATCGCTCTTGAATTGTCTCGAGTCAATTCCATTTTCTCAACGACTAAACAAGTTTGACAAAACCTTGTGACAAGACCGAGAATCTTTTTTTAAATAAATAAATGGTATTCGATTTTTAAAACCAACGAGTATTAAATTTAAAAGATTTTAATATGACAGGAACAGTGGAAATATTCCATTCCCGATACTTTTAGTGCAGCCCTCGTAGCACTACAGAATTTCATGGGTGTAATACCCTATTTAATTAGTCAAACCAAACCCTACGGAAATACAAACTTTAACGTGGTAACTACTTAACTTTTTGATCCGCGACTTCGTCTGCATCCGCGATAACCGACATTCACGAAGACGTTAACGCGGGCAAAAGCTAGTTATAAATAAAGACTATATTTTTTATGATTAAATTACAAATATAATGTTTTCAGACTTTTTCCTGTACATGTAGTATAAGACGATATTACTAGCCAAAGGACAATGCCAAGAATTGGCCGCCAGCGCCAACCTTTTGAAAGATAATCAAAAAATATAACTTTTTAAAATAGGAATTATCCGAGTTATGCTACCTATCCAAATAAGTCTACGTAATCACAACAAATAAATAAGTCATTTAACTTATTATCAACACGACAGCCATTTTAACGCGTAGTTTGGTGTTGCCATTATATGGTCAATTTATGTCAATTCATTTATTTAATAAGTCTAATCGATTACTGATTAATTAATAATAATATAATATTGGTTTAAAACAAAAAACAACAAAAAAAATATAGGTTCTTGAAATCTAAAACCCGACAGTAAAAATAAATACAACGGCATAAAATACACTACTTGAGTATTTTATGACTATAACTTCAGAAAGCGCTTATAATATTGCTAAATACGAGTTTTTTTAAACTGATTTTATGTATTACTATGGTTAGCAAAAAGTTTTTCTGCTGTCATGGACATTTAAGTTTCTGAACGAACCTACTTGACTTTACACTTTATTTGACAGAACAATTATGTTAATAAACACCTCAGACTATCCAATAGTTTACACATACATAAACATAGAATGGTAAAATCACTGTATTCTTTATAGCTTTAACTTTAACGTAGTTTGATAAGAAATAAATTCATCGAGACTAAAAATCGATACAACTAATCGATTATTTTTCAAAATATGGCAACATTATCCTTTGACGGATGAGGTAGGTAATGTTTAATATGTGACTGTGTTTGTGTTGTGTATGTATTTGATTTGACAATCTTCTCAATAAGCGCGCTCACTATTATAATTTGCAGTTTTCATTTCCATGTTCGTTTTCACTTTGATACTGGTAGAATTTTCGACATCGGCATTGCTTACCATTAAATAAAAATACGATGAATTGTACAGCAAAGCAATGGGTTCTTTCACAACAGGTAAGCTTACTCATCTACATTAATCCTTTAGAAAACCATGATAGCAGAACAATATATGCAACCTTGCCCCTAATATGACCCACTGACCCTTTAGTAATTAAAAATAGTAATTTCACATAAGTATTATGAAACATTTTCATACAATACTTAGTAAAAATATTTTTTATAAATATTTCGAGAAACTAACAAAGTCTGTGGACTTTTATGCTACCCATTTCATTCTTTCTCACCATTTACAGTGAAATTAATATGAAATAATAATCAATTGCATTTTCAGGTGCCTGTCTCAATAACTTTGTCACATTTTTTTGTTTTGGACTGCAGTATAGAATGAAATAAGACATGCAGCAGAAAGTCTCACCTTCTACTGCTTGACTCATTTGTGTTAGCTGTGGTCGCTCACTACATAGACAAAGAAATCACCTACTGTCTCAAGATTCTCCACAAGAAAATCAAATAAGAAAAAACATTTCTAGACAAATTGCTCCATGTCAGGTACTTAAGGTTTCAAATAAATAGTTTTTATATTTCAGTTTATGGTGTGAAATATTTAGATTTATAATATTATTCAATCATACTGAAGCAAATGAGTCAACACAAAATCCATCTCAACGGCAAGAGATATTTTTACCAAATTATGTAAACTCAGCGCTGCTGCTTTGTTCCTGGATCTACAAGTTCTGATCACCTTACCGCTCCAGCATCACTAAGAGTAACACTTTTCTGTGAATCTAAATATTATGTACCCGTACAATGCAGAATTTGCAATTATCATCTAACAAGCAACTCATTGGACTTGTTCGGAGACTTTACAGAAAACCCAATACTAATTTTAGTTCATCCCACATCAAAGAGTTTGCTTCTTTACTGCAGCAGAATATGTATAAACATTTAGATATGTATAAAAAATATGTATAAATAAAAAAATAGTTAGATAAATGTATAAATATTTAATAAATATTTAGTATAAATATGTATTTTATTTTATATTTAGTATAAATAGGATATACATATCATATCAATATATACATATCATAACATATCAATAGATAGGAAGGTAGGGTAGGTAGGTAGGGTATGTAGGTACGGTAGGTAGGTAGGGTAGGTAGGTAGGTAGGGTAGGTAGGTAGGTTAGGTAGGAAGGGTAGGTAGGTAGGGTTGGTAGATAGGGTAGGTAGGTAGGGAGATAGGTAGGGTAGGCAGGTAGGGTAGGCAGGTAGGGTAGGTAGGTAGGGTAGGTAGGTAGGGTAGGGTAGGTAGGTAGGGTAGGTAGGTAGGGTAGGTAGGTAGGGTAGGTAGGTAGGGTAGGTAGGTAGGGTAGGTAGGTAGGGTAGGTAGGTAGGGTAGGTAGGTAGGTAGGGTAGGTAGGTAGGGTAGGTAGGTAGGGTAGGTAGGTAGGTAGGTAGGTAGGTAGGTAGGGTAGGTAGGTAGGGTAGGTAGGGTAGGTAGGTAGGTAGGGTAGGTAGGTAGGTAGATAGGTAGGGTAGGTAGGTAGGTAGGTAGGGTAGGTAGGTTACACCTACAATAAAATTAGTAAATTCTACGTCTTGAGACTGTTCAGCCACCACTTGTAAGAAAAAACTAGAGCCCTTTTAAAACTATCATACGAAGACACAAAAACTCTTGTATTTACAAATGGAGACTTATTTTCTAAACTGACAAGTTCTAGGAAGTGTTCATAACAATGTTTACTATAATTCCATAAACTATTTATAAGTGGCCACTGTGGGCCAGGATTGTTCTAGGAAATGGGCATTGTCTTTTCATAGTTCTACTAAGTCAACGGGAAGTCCTACCCTATAAATTTTGATTCCTTTGATAGTGTCGAAATGGCATATACGGCCGTATCTGGGCTTCCGTTTATTCCTTTTGAGGTACGGAACCCTAAAAAAAAACAATAAAATAAACAAACTATACTCGCATGCTCTCTGTAAAAAGTAAAAGGTAGGAATAGGATAGCCTATTCCTACCTTTTACTTACTTTTTGGGTACTTAACTTTTTTATAATTATTGGGACCATACCAGTTCCCAAATGTAAAAAAATAATTCATGCCTAAGGCATTAAACCCGTCTTTGTACCTTTGCGCATGAAGTATAAATAAATAAATGAAATAATTAGTAAAATTAAATCAACAACATTACTGGTAGAAGCTATAAGAACTTCTTTATGTATACTCTGCTTGCTTCATAAAAAGGTGGCAACCCTATTCGTGAGTCCTGAGTCCGAGCGAGAAAGCTGATGTACGAATAAAATGAATCACTCTTATATAGCCCTCTTTATTGTTGAATCACTTCATTTGCACATTACGTTACGTTTTTTGGCGGGATATTTTGACTGTTAATAATTCTTACCGTTGTGTGTATGGCTCAGACAAATAAAGAGTAGCTAGTAGGTATTTAATGTTTGTTGGTTTATGTGGATTATTGCAAAGACGGTGAACTTTTCAATAAAGTAAAGAGGAATAAATCAATTTAAAGACTGATTAATTGCTTATACTGTATGTAAATAATACTTAGCGTTGTGGTGTTGGGCTTGAATGAGACATTTTAAATTTTAGTTTTTTATACGGTATTGGGTTTGCTGGTTTGAACATTGGAAAATGGCGCCAACAAGAACGAAAAGAAGTAATATCTGGTTTCACTACATAGAAGATGCAAAAGAAAATCGTGCCAAATGTAAATACTGTTCTAGTTTTCTTAGTATGAAAAGTGGTTCTCTAAAATAAAATAATAATAATAATAAATTTTATTGTCGGACAACTACGGCACAGTAAAGATATCTAACAGTATTCTATCTTCATACAAACGGTCAGCACGCGAGTCGTACCTACACGACTCGAAGTTAGTAGGGAAATTAGTATACCGACAGTCTCGAATGCGCCGCAGTGGCGAATATAATTGTGTTGTTTTTGAATTCGTCAATAACGCACCCAGAGATAACATTTTTTAAATTACCTGGAAACTCCGAAAGACTATGCTCCTGAAACTTAATAGACTATAAAAAAAATTACTACCTGAGTATAGCTACTAGACTATTTAAAACAATGATATACCTACTATAGTACGTAATTTGTTTCTTTTTTTAAAAGGTAAGTATTTCGCTTTTTCTACTGAGTAACAAAAAAGTGGATAGGGTGAAAAAGCGACCTACCTACGCTCGCTTTTTTTTTTTTTTTTTTTTTTTTTTTTTTTTTTTTTTTCTGAATGGCTTCTCGCAGTTCAACCTGAGGGTTGGTTACTGCTTAACCGGACAATCCTGTGGTGCCTTAAAAGTGACTTTTAGGGCCTCCAGCCAGGGCAAAAACTTATAAACTAAGTGACTACGCTAAGGGCACCCCCTGCGGGGTACGAGCCTCGGCTTAGGTCGCCACTGAGAGAGGGCAGCAAAGGGACAGGCTGGATCGGGTCTCCATTAATTAGGGGCTATTTTAAAGCTAAGGGCTCAGCGACGCGGGCTGGCGCTAGCAAGGGTCGGGGGGGGGGCTTTACGGGGTCGTCGCGAGGGACCTCGGCGGCGAGGTCGGAATGACGGTATTTTGTGTTTGTGTTTGACTAATGTGCTAGTGGCCCTATTTCTTTCCTGAAGGAGGGTAATAGCGTCATCTGGATCGGACAGGGTATGACGTGGACGTCGGGTCCTGCTAATACGGGAAGGGGTATATCGGGCGGCCGCTACAACGAGCGGGTTGCGGTGTTTCTCCGCTTGATCGAAGAAGCGCTTGCAAGCGCGCTTCATGAACTGACGGATGGTCGGGAGTTTGAGATCGAGATGAAGGTTCTCGTTGCGAACATAGAACGGGGCGCCCGTTATTTTTCGCAAGAAACGGTTTTGCAGGGTTTGCATTCTGTGAAGACGGTATGCCTTTACGTGTGCGAATACAGCACAGGCGTAGGTCATGATGGGACCTACGCTCGCGTTAAAACGAACTGGTAAGAACCTAGGTAGTTTCTTAGGCTAGGCTATCTACCTACTTATGTACCTAGCTACTTACATAATATTATTGAATTAAACGAAATATCATTATAAAATGATTATGAGACTAAATGATAGGTACAGACACCAGCACATCAGGCCATTAAAAATTGTCAAATTTCCCCAATTGAATATGAACGTTACGCTTTTGTAATAAAATTGAAACACTATCAAAGAAATTTGACAGATTGTGGTAGTTTGTGCCGGACTCTGTATCTACCTATTTAGTAAGATTTACATTATTATTTACTTTTTAAGTAAGATTTTGTAGTAGGTAGTTACAGGTTTTGTCAGCTGTGTTTTGCATTTTGGTTAAGTAAGAAGTAGGTGTTGAAGTTTGTAAGGATTGCAGAATAAAGAGAAATATTTTCTTTGAGACGCCTTGAATGGCTGCGACTGAGGCGTAAATATCTTTCAGTCTCAAAAGAGATTGCCCGTTTTGTTAGGAGTTTTCGGCCCCTAAAAAACTTCGCGTGTCACGGTGGTTTAAAATTGGTTTTGTAGACCTAGAATTACCATATCATATGCTGAAATCGATTTTAAAATCTTCACCCTAGTTTAAGAGTAATCTTATTTTTTTGAGTGCTGAAATTGAGGTTATAAAACATGTTTTTTGTAAACATAGGACTTGAAATTAAATAATAACATAGTTTAACTATAAATATTGATTCCTGAATTTAGAAAACGCTACATAACTTCTTTTCTTGCTATATATTATGTACTTAGGTTAAGTACTTGCGCTTACAAATATCCCTTGCCGTGTCGTGCCGTACAACATGTTCTTTTATTATATATATAGTCAGTTAATACTAACTATAAAAATTACTACTATAAAAAAACTTGGAAGGTTTTGCTCTGGGATTGTAAAGTCTTGTTACTAAAAGCTATTGTTTACATCTGTATTACTAAGGTTAAATTACAATTTTATGGTGGCGCATTGATAAATTTTAAACTATTTGAACAAATTACACAAGGAAATTCTTATCGCATATATATTTGAACAAATTACACAAGGAAATTCTTATCGCATATATATTTGAACAATAAAAACCAAATTAATATAGAAATAAAAACTTACGTTGACAAAACAGTAGTGGCTGCTAGAATGTTTTCTTATTATTTGTTTTTCATTTTGAAACTTCACGTCGCAGAACAAACAGCTGACGAACGTATGAACAAACGAATGATTTCTGAGAAGTGGTTACAAACTAAGAACAGTGTTACCACACAGTAACGTAACTTTAAAACCAAATGTTACTGTGTCGACTATTCCCCATTTACGACGGAACTAAGTCGTGTTCCCGACCAAAAAATGTTTCTAGAATAAATCGGTGTCGACACGGCTACTAAAAAGCGCTATATGGGTGATCGGGGCGGATATATGTCGGAAAGAAGGGGCCAGATGGAAAGGACTCTTTTTGGCAGAGAAAAGACGCCTGGGTGTGAGCGTCATTAAACTTGACCAGATTAGCATCGCCCCAATCGGAGACTGCCTTGAGGGGAAGTTCAAGCGCTCGACCATGGAAAGGCTGGATTTCAGCCGCATTGGCACGTTCGCTGGATGTGTAACTCTCTACAACCGTGCTGTCATCTGCGTACCCAAAGGTACCGGGTTTCAGCATATCATTGATATGCAGCAAAACAAAGGGTTGCCCTCAGCCATCGATGACTACTCGAATTGAACGATATCTCAGGAAATCCGATATCCATGTATAGAATCCAGACGGCAAGCCATTTGATGGAAGCTTGCTAATTAGGGCATCATGCTAAATATGTTCTGGGAGACGGCAAGTGCTTCCCCATATTTCTCGATGGCGTCACTCCAGGTGTGAGTGGCATACCCGAGAAGATCCCCAGTGAACCGATTTCGGCGAAAGCCGTATTGACGATAACTGAGGAGATCATTACCTTCAAGGTACGCCGGGAGCCTGATATTGAGGACACGTTTCATTGTCTTGCAGATAATGGACGTGACCGAGATGGGCCTACAGTTGATAGGATCGGCATGATTACCTTTTTTAGGCACGGGCTACACGTTGGCAAGCTTCCATGACTTCGGCACTATTCCAGTCTCGAGAGAGAGAGCCGAAAGAGGCGTGTCAGTACAGGAGACAATTCCACCTGAATTGTCTCCTGTACTGACACGCCTCTAGCTCCGCTAACAGGTCCTCAGAACTAACTCGAATACCATCTGGTCCACTGGCCTTGTACACGTCAAGATTTGCGTTACGCTTTTCGAACCTCCTTTTGGCGAAAGCGAGTATCAGGCATTGAGGTCGTGCTGCCAGCTAAAGTCGGGGAAATTGCGTCTCCTGCATCAAGATGCGAAGATTCTGCAAATAGAGAAGCAAATAGTTTTGCTTTCTCTCCTGCAGTGTGAGCCAGAGAACCATCAGGTTTCAGCTATGGAGGCAGTGAGGGACGACAGAACTTGACAGAAGTTTGACTCGACCGATTTAGCTAGGGACCAAAAAGCTTTACTACCCGCAGGGTACGAGGCAAGTTTGTTTATGTATAGGGGGTTTAATTTATACCTAACAATAAATGTATTACCAGGTAAATAAAGTAAAAGCGTAATAAATGTAAACATATAACAATTATTGTCGCATAGTATGTAATATTATGTAAATATGTAGATTTCTCGGCCGTAAATGATTTTTGTGTGAAGTTTCTTAGGTGTCCATCCTAGAGTTTCGAATCGTGAACCCAACATCCTGGGGTGGGCACAAGACCTAACAGATAGTTAAAAAATATATCAAAAACAATATAGGTACTTATAACAACAAACGACAATCTCAAAATGTATGTGAAAAATTGAAATACCTAACCAAGTTTTTGGTTTTATTTGTATCTTTTACAATTTTTTTCATTTTTTTCACCAAATTTGGTGAAAACGTACCTTTTTATGTCCCAAATACATTATTTTTTTTTTTTATTTAAAATATTTATTTGTTTCACCTTATTTTGACCTAACATCGAAAAATCACCCTAATTTTTAATCGAAAAAAAATCTCACGTCAAAATAATTATTTGCTTTTTTAAAAAAGTCGATGGGCTTTTTGTTCTTTGAAATCTCTACTTTCTGATGGTGTAAAAAAATTTACAACATTATTATTGTAAATTTACTCAGCAAAAGCAAAAAAACGAAAAAAAACTCAGTTTTTTTTTAATCATTATGTACAATTTTGAGCTATTTATTAAAATTAACACTTTAATTAGGTACTAAAAAAACGTAAGATTCCATGTTACATTGATAAACAGAAAAATTGCAAACCGAAATATAGGTACTAGTATAATTTATAACCAAATAAGTTAATAAAGTTATTATTTAATATGACATTTAAAAATTTTTGAAGAAAGTTGAAGAATTTTCTTTAAATTATATGCGTAGATGCACATTTATTGCTATTTTAAGATAACTTATTTACCTGAGTGACCTACGGAAAATTTGAGCCCAACAAAAGGTATTTCATAGAGAAGTGGAGAAGTGGGAAGGGGCTAGAAGGGTCTGAGCCTTACTAACCTACCTGTTATTTCGTAGCTTTTATAAAAAGTAGTTATGTAGGTTTCTATTTAGTATTGTTGCGTACATGATATTTTATCGCTAATACTTTTATTTTAACGTTTGCTTTTTGTTTTATGTTTTTATTCAAATACTGGTGAAAAAAAATTGTTAAAGTGAACCGATTTTGTACTTTTTCAACATTGTTTTGGCATACTGTAATGGTTGTATGCGTCCTGAAAGTTAACTCTTACGTCTATTTTCGAAAACGCTATGAAAGGATTGTCTTCGATTTAAAAAACCATAATTAAAAATTATACTTTTACTCTGTAGCTCCCTAAATCAAGACTTAATCTTTCTAAAACTGTCATTGTCTTTAAATAATCTGCTCACATCATTACGATATTACTCTGGGCAAAACGCGAAAACATGAAGTTTTCGTCACGAATCGAATACACGCTCTTAATATATGATAGGTAGGTAAATAATTATTTTCATAAAAATATGTTAGGTAATTTCAAAACTGGCAAAGAAAAAACACAAACAAAAGAATTAGCGAAACAATACCTAGAAAATTACTACAAAATAAAATTAAGTAGGTACTTAGATAAGTACCTTAAAACTATGATATCTCCTAAGATATTCCTTGAAATCAAATGATGTCAAAGGCAATATTGTTTCAAATTGAATACTTGTGATGATACGTATTTATTTCGATAAGGATTAATATCATGTTTATAAAACACCTTCGCAAATAATGCATTGTTTTAAAGGTGATAGTGAGTCAACCTTAAAAGATACTTATGCTGTCGCAGACTTTTTTTTAGAACTTTTAAAGGGAAACAATTCTGTCATACATGATTTTTGCGTAACTTATACAGTTTACGCAGCGCACGCAACGTAAGCTCTCAAAAGGAATATTTTATCCTGTTTTTGCAACATTTTTCATTGATGCTCCGCTCCTATTAATAGTAGCGTGATGTTGTATAGCCTATAGCCTTCCTCGATAAATGGACAATCAAACACAAAAAAAAAATCAATTCGAACCAGTAGTTTCTGAGATTAGCGCGTTCAACCAAACAAACAAACAAACTCTTCAGCTTTATAATATTAGTATAGATATTAGTATAGAAGTATAGATTTAGGATTACATAAATATAAAATCATTGTTTTCGATTTATTTTCATTTGAAGCGAATACATTCGATCCCACATGTACGATAGAGTGTAACTATATTTCATGCGCAAAACAATCTTTATTTTGTAAAAATTAATATGCATACTGTATTATAATGTCTGTAAGTCATAAATAAGATAATCCATTTAACGCAAGGCAGTTTATATATTTATTATGTAACGTATTTCAAAGTTAACTTTTAGGTAATCGGAAATAGTTACGTTCTATGGCAGTTGTCAAAAAACTAATAACCCAATGCATAAAAAAAAAAAAAGTTTTTTGTTAAATACCTGAACTGTGATATAAATGTGTGGATGATGCAACATCGTGGCTTCTGTATATTCGTCAACTGCGAAGTATTCTTCAAGAGTTGGGCCGCGGCAGCATCGCCGGAATAGCTCTTTCATTTTCTCATGACACTCCACAATAAATGGATTAAGGCAACGCAGATGGCTTGATTCCTCTCCAAACTTAATGAATTAAAAATGCAATATGAACAACAATATGTACTCAAAACGTTTAAGCTGTGACCCTATCATGGCATAACTTACCCCTTTTTTCGCAGCAGAAAAATGCAGGATTTTGGCGACTGAAGCAAGATTTTTGCGTTGATCTGTCGTTAGGCCAGTACCATTAGGTAAATTTATAATGTGGAATGCATCAGGAGCTACAATAGCTGCATTAAGAAATTGATAATACACTAGATTCCCTATAACCTGAAAAAACAAGGAGGAAGAATAAAAAAAAAGATAAATATTTTTATATATTTTGTATCGCATTTAAAAACATCGAGATCTTCCAACTTACTTTTAAAATGTCTTTCTCAGGAGTGTGAGGAAATTTTGAAGTAAGAGCTCTATGTAAAACTCGAGCCATGTATGTTATACAAAATGGTAAGAGTTCAGTAGAATTAATAATTTCATCCAGAAACATGGTGACTATAGTTTTGAGTTGAGTAAGAGCTTTCTCTAGACGGGCTTTTACTTCAGGATAAGTTAGTGCTTCCTCTTGGGTCACACTGTAAGCCAGTTTTCTGAAAACGAAAATGTATTTAGCAATCAAAAAGATTTTGTTCATAAATGTTTTAAAAGTTAAGTACAGTCTACTCACGATATTTGTCCAGTTTTCATTTCAGTTTCATTTCTCCATGTTTTATAAATTTCAACAGGCCCAGTTTCTATGTTAAGATCTCTATCTTGCAACATTTTATTTACAAGTGGGCCAATTATGGTTTGCAAACTGTTCAATCCAGACAGCTGTCTTGATAGGCTCACAGCCATTTTAAGCACTAATGGTGTTGATGCTATTATATCAAAAGGCTTGACTACCTTACAGCTTATTTCTTCTTCCAAAGTAAATCTAAATAGTTTCAGCAATAAATATTCATCCCTGGCATAAGCACCAAAATTGTATAAACTTAATACAACATTTTGTAGAAAGAAATTGGTTTTGTTTTGTGGTATACAGAAAAGCAACTTTGACAAATATGTCGGATTTGTTTGCAACTCATAAAAAAGATGCTGGTATCCATCTAAAAGCCTTTTACTTTCCTTGGTTAGTGATTTTAACCCCTTTACAGCTGTTGAAACTGTCATCAATGATCCTTTACCATCTGGCCGTTTTTCTAAAACAAGTTTTGTCATTGAATTGTGCTTAACTAAATTATTTAACTTTAAGCCGTGGGCGGCTACTTCTTGCAAAGCAATGCGATTTTGAACAAGAAGACCAATTTTCAAATCCATATCGTCCAGTTGTTTGGATAGTTCCTGATTCTTTCTAATTGATTGAACTACTTCTGACTTCAGAGTTTGTAACTCTATTTCTCTATCATAATCTTCAGTAGAAAAATCCAACATGGGTATGAACTTTTTAACAACTTTCAGTGGAGGATTGTTCGAGTAAAATAAAGACGTGAAAGCTTCGCGTGCACGATGTCCTCTCCAAAGAGCCTGAATTTTAATTATTTTCTGTTCCTGAAAAAAATACATGCCAGCCATTAATAACTTAACAACACGAAATTTTTTGTTGTAAGTGAACAATTACTTCTAGAACTGAATTGTACCTGTACTTTATACCATGCCAATGGGTTTTCTTTCCTCTCCCTTTTTAATTTAGCTTCAATGGCTTTCATTTTTATTAAGGTTCCATATTTTCTTTCAATTGTAACCCCTCTCCACCATGCTTGGATTTTTACTATGTATTCTTCATTATCTTTAAAAAATCGAAGTCTGTCCCTGATATCTTTCCTGAATAAGTATCCCCTACCATAGGCTTGAAGTTTTATAATTGCTTTCTCTATAACAGTCTGCATATATTTATTAACATGGTGTTTGTTAGTTTTGTCAATGATGGCATTAATATCTTTTCTGGTTAAGTAACGAGCATGTGGGACAAAATCTTTGGGGGTAGACCAACAGTATGTATATGATTCTACATCAATGTATACAGTATTACCAGCATTTGTATGGCAAACAATCCAAGGACAAATATGATGACCCCTCTTTTTTAAGGCTTTAGAAAACATTTGAAAATAAATATCTTTACAAGAGGTTTCAATGGTCCCATATGTAGATAAAACAGGATGTATGAGAGCATTCCAAAATTCTTCTACATTATTTTTCATAACTGCCAAATTTAACTGAACCAATGATTCAGTGAGTTCCTTAGCATTTTGGGATTCTGAATGAACTTCATTAACTATCCCAACAATATCCTCAAGCCATAAGTTTTGAGATTCTTTTTGAACAAGTACTTTTTTTAGCATTCGTAAATAGAGATGACTTTCTTCCTTCTGTAAGGATGTTGTAAATTTCAGGCATGGGTGTTTCAGTAAAATCATTAAAGTGTCTGAATCTTCTTCAATAACTGCCTTATTAATATGTTCTATTACTGATACTACTGTAATGGAAAAATGTACTTAGTTAACTGTTATTTTACTATTACTATTAGTTACTACTACCTACTTTAATAGCATGACATGCCATAACATAACAAGTACAGGCCTACTTACATTCCTCATTGTCATCATCTTTCATGTTGACCATGTCAATTGAGTCTCTTATATCATCCAGTGTTAGCAATGGGCATGCACATTGTTCTCTTATTTTCACTTGTAATGCAGTTGCCAAAGCAGACAAGTATCTGCGGCGACAATGCGGACGCAATGCTTCCAGATGTAACTGTTTAGAGTTGAGACAGTTCCATACAGCAGTATCATCACCTCGATCGACAGCTTCGGATATAGAGGCAATTGCTAATAGGTATGATACGGAAGCTGCTATTTCACTTTCATTTAAGTTCTTTTCTAATTCAAACTTCTCTAATTTCATTTCTTCATACAAAAGTGGTACAGCATACTTATTAATTTTGAAGTTTAGTTCTAAATGAGGATTATTCAATGCAACATACAAATCCTCAAGGGTCCCTTCATCTAAAGCTCTGTTGACTTCATTGATAGCTGTTTTATGATCTGTATGGTCAAGTGCCTTCTGATTACCTTCATTGATTATATTTTGAAATATTTTGTGCCAATTTGTGGCACTTTCCACGTCAACATCTTTATTGTATTCATTTAATTCTTTTACAACATCACAGTAAAAGTCTAAATGATTAGGGTTGTAATTCCTTGTCTTTACCCAATTTTCTTTAAATATTTTGTCCATAGTAGTAATATCACCATTTTGAGATGCTGAACATATTTTTTTCCATAAAAATTTGTAATTAACAGCAGTTATATGTCCTTGTATTTCAACAACAGTTAGCAATTCATCATACTCATCAGGGATGTAGCTATCATTTAGTGAATGATTATGAGATGCTTGAACTTTTTCATATTTCGCAGATTTGAGAACCTTCCTGTACTCATCTATAAGCTTATTTTGTACATGTTTTAATTTTAGTTGTGGGTTCAGTAATGCTGAAGTTATTGATTTGTCTGTATCTAAAAACTTGTTGAGCTCTACAACAGCATTATGCATGGCAGCACCATCATACTCACTAGTATTTTTTGATAAAATGTTCCCAATTTTTTGAAACATTGGAAGTGGGTGTTCACATTTTTGCAAGTCTTTTGAAATTGAGTCTAATTCTTCATCTATACAAAGAACCAACATATAATTCTATTAGTACCTGGCTTTTAAAGAAATTAGCATAATGATGAAAAGAAAGATGCCCAAAAAATCCAGAGTCAATTAAAAAAAAACATAGGTATACTGGATATAGGTATACTAGGTATAGGTATACTAGGTAAACATAGGTATACATAGGTATAATGGACGCTTTGACGTCGGACATCCAGGAAGAGGCACCCTGGTGTATGCTGTTCGCCGATGACATTGTGCTGGTAGCCGAAAGTGGCCTAGAGGTCCAGAGCAGATTGGAGGTGTGGTGGCAAAGACTAGAGAGTGTTGGCCTGAAATTGAGCAGAACCAAAACGGAGTACTTGTTTTGCAATTTCGGCGGTCTCTCTAGTCCTGCGCCCATGTCTCTAGACGGAACGCCCTTACCGACCTGCTCCGACTTTCGGTACCTCGGGTCGCTGGTCCAAGGGGATGGCGATGTAGACCGAGACGTAACGCACCGGATCAACGCAGGATGGATGAAATGGCGACAGGTCACTGGAACAACTTGTGACCCACGGAGGCCCCTCAAGTTAAAGGGGAAAATCTACAAGTCCGTGATAAGACCTGTCGTACTGTATGTATGAGAATGTTGAGATGGATGTGTGGAGTTACCAGAATGGATAAGGTGAGAAATGAATATATCAGACGAAGTTTGAAAGTGGTGCCAGTGACAGAAAAGTTGAAAGGGAATTGTTTGCCTTGGTATGGGCATGTGAAGAGAAGAGACGAAACTCATGTGACCAAAAGAGCTATGAATATTAGTTTGAATGGATGGAGAGGGAGAGGAAGGCCAATAAAAGATGGGTGGATTGTGTGAAGAATGATATGAATGAAAAGGGAGTCAGTGAAAGCATGACGTTGGACAGGACGGAATGGAAAAAGAAAACATGTTGCGCCGACCCCAAGTAACATGGGATAAGGGCAGGAAAAAGAAGAAGATACACATGTAAGCATGCTGGTATTAAATGTGAAATTGGTTTCTCAAAACATATTCACCATAACGTATCACAGCTTCTTGCAAACTAGCAATATTGCAAGCATCAAATACAGAAGTTTCTACCGTCATAGTAGTGGGATTTTGGGAGATAGAGACAGATGTATGTGTAAAAGATCCACCCAATTGCCCCAGTATAAAGGAAGGTCCTATGTATCCCGAACTTTCTATTTAGAAAAAAACTAGCACATTCCCACAACTTCGATGGCGTGAATTTGCTTACGGATCCCAAATTTTTTGATAATAGAATATAGCCTCTAGCACTCTGGGGTAATATAGCAATAGCATAATATTGACGAACAAATTTAAAAAATAGGGTATTTTACTCTATACGAGAAAAAATCTATAAATATGTTATTGAGACAGTTTAGGCATAAAGCAGTCGGAAAATGTAAGTTTTAGTTCATAAAATAACAAAACAATTTTTTAAATTCAATTCAAAGTTTTCAGTATTTTTAATCTGTTATAAAACACCGTGAAATAGTAGCGGCCATGTTATTACGCCATACGGCTGTGTAAACAAAAAATTGTCAACTGTCAGTCAACCTATTGGCGTAATATAGGCTTTGTACTTTTATTATTTTCGTAACCAACGTAATTTTTTCATTATTACACCTAGTACAAAATATGCTTTAAATTATTTTTAAATGATATACAATTATCATATTTAATATGAGCTCATTTGATACAAAACGAACTGACGTCATTTACGCTGAGCAATATGGCGTCCAGTAAGAGGCGTTTTCGTCAAACTACGCGCGAAATTTGAAAATGTAAAATTTAGATGCATTTTTATGGCACTTATCGATTGAATAAAATTTTTGTGGTTTTTTTTGGTGGCTTATTAGTACTACAGAATTTCATTGCGACACTTTTCAAAAATGGGTGTAATACCCTATTGGATACCATATGTATTTTTTGAGTAGCAGATATATATTTTTTGAGCTTAAGCAGCAGTAGTATGTACAAACAAACACAGAGAAAATTAAATATTTTCTCTTTATAATATCAGTTAAGATAAATATACAGGATGTAAGGTAGTATTAATTAAATTCGTAACTGTTTCCATGATCATCTCAGATTTCGCTCAATCACTTTTGGTTACATTAAGCCCAAGAGGGAATAGAAAGCAGCACCTGAGCATGTTCTATTCATTGGAGGCAGATCTCATCTATGGATTTCCATCAAACAAGATTGTGGTCAGGAGTAGTAATAAAAAGTAACTTGAAAATTTTATTTGTTATCTACACTGTATGCCCTTTCAACCGCACATGTATTTTATAAATTAACTCTGGGATTTTTACCTGTTCACTTTTGGTCATTTTTCTTTAAATGGTTTACCTGTGAATATGGCTTTCCCAAACAGATCATGTATAAGTGGGGCTTTTCCAAGTTTAAATAAATGCGAACTTAGAGCATGAATGCAGTAAATTACTCTTGGCATATTCTTTTTATCATAAATATCAGTTGTCTCTGGCTGAAAGGTCTGCAACAATAGATTATTCATTATTGAACCTTTTGAGTGCCACAGTCATGTATAGATAACAACCCAAAATGTGCTCAGCAGGCCACGGTAACTACTACATGACAGATTTGTATACATAATTCGTAGCTTGGCATGGAGGGCACGCTTTTGCTTTTTTTATGTGGAGGCCAAAAGGTTAAACTTAAAAAATATCATACAATTGGTACATTGTCTGTATGCCAAAATTATTATTTACCACAGGTAGTTCTGTCTTCTTCAGCACTTGCAGAAATTTATTTATATTATCAGTGTGCTTGAACTGAAGTCCCATTATCTGAAAATAAATTTGATGAATAATTTAAAAAATAGTATAACTTTCTACTTACCAATTCTTGTATTATTATTGCAAATAATTTCTACACTTTTATGCAAGATGGTACTGTAGGACTGAATTGTCGACACCAGGGATTAGAGTATATTTACTGAAATAAAAACCCATGATTCCAATATTGGCAGGGTTTGACCAATTTGTATACTAACTGTAAAAATAAATAATGTTATGTTCACATGCAGTGTTGACGTTCTTAAGTCAAACAATACATAAATTCCAGGATTAACAAAATTGTACTGACATGATTTAATTTTTGGATAATAAAATATAGCACTCAGTGATAATGTAACTTCCTAATTATTGGTGAAAGAATTTCCATAATCAGACCAGTTGTTCCAAGATTAACCCCTTCAAACAAACTCTTCAGCTTTATTATATTATTAAAGACACATACATACATCTAACATATGTACAACAATAAAGATGTACTTAGCTATAAAACTAGATCAGAAAGCATAGTTATTGAAATGAGTGGTACAAATAAAGTGTCCATAAAAAAACTATTTTTATTTTTAGAATTCAACCCTCCATATTCAACATTTTATTGGGTGTCCATAAGAATTGTTGAAAACACACACAGAAAACACACACACAGAAACAGAAAAAGTTTAAAAGTTTGTTTTACTTTGTACCTACATTAATAAATACATTTTCTTTACCTTGTATCTTTTTTGATCAATGTCATAAATTTTATTTAAAGGAAGCAAGTCTGGAGATATAAAATTTCCTAATTTCGCCAAATAAACTCCGTTGCGTAAACACTCTTCGAACTCTGTAGCTGGCGGTAGTTTTTCCCTTAGACATGCTTCCAGCCAAGTCTTAGCTTCTTCCAGTCGACATAAGTATTCGTAAGCAATAGTTCTTTGTCTTATGGTGTCCATTTCCTGTCCCGTCTTGCGAATATCAGAGTCGCCTTAAGAACATTTCAAAAGAATTTACAATTTACAGTTGTTTATAGAATTTTATACAAAATATTATAGTAATCAATTTCTTGGGTCAGTGGGTCGTCTTAGGGTTGAATTAGCGATAGCTCTCAGCCAAGACAAAAAGTAATGAATACAATTTTATTGAGTAAATGATTACAATGATTGTACTTACAGTCGTCGATTTTTCCAATTCGTACTTCGTCAAAATCCTTCCCCATAATGGCAGAAATCGCACCACGGCCACCACTGTTAGTATTCTCATTTAAAATATAGCTTTACTTATTTCATAGAAAATATTAACAAAAGATTAGGTGACTTAGTTAAAATAGAACTTCTGAAAATAATCAAAATCTTCAAAACAAAACGGCTGGTCGGCTGTGCCTGTGAATGATCGGTTATTTTTTGATTTGATTTTATCACAGATAACTAAAATATTAAGTTAGCAGTCAGGTCAGAACAAGAAGCTTATAGGTAAAAGTGGAGGCAACACTCTGAACACAAAGTGAAACCAACTGTGGGCAGATGCTCTCTTTCTGAATGCATACATAAGAACGAGACAGTGATATATGTTTTCTTTATCTTACGTATGCATTTAAAAAGAGAGCGTGTGCCCACAGTTGGTTTCACTTAGGTATTTAGAATGTTGCCTCCACTTTTACCTTTATCATAGACATAGAACACTACACGTTGTCCAAATCATTGGGTTAATGGTTTTTTGACAGCAGCCTTAGACCGTAACTATTCACGATTATGTAAAAGTTAACTTTAAAATAAGTTATAAAATAAATACATAAACTGCCTTATTTTATTGGATTTACTTATTTATGACTCCTTACAGACATTATAATGCCGCAGATGTATCAGTTTCTACAAAATAAATACAAATTGTTATACGCATTCAATATAATTACATTCTATCGTACTAGTGATGGGATCGATTGTATTCGCTTGAAATGAATAAATCGACAATAATCTATGAAATTACCTTTTAGTATACAGAAAGTTAAAGTAATTTATATATAAATATTTTTGATTTCTATCAATTAAAATATGCACCCATGCTATCGATGCATCTCTGCCAGCACAGTGGTAATTTTTCATTGCTCTTCTTGAAGAAGTTAGGTGTACAGGAGCCAACAATGCCTCTCGGGTACCTATTACCTTTTTCCATGCCAATTTCCGGCGCAAGGTCTGGTAAGTACGGTGGATGGCGCAAAACTTCCAACCCTCTTGTAGCTTAAAGACCATCTCTTGTGCCGTATGAGGTCGAGCGTTGTCGTGTAGGAGCAGTTGGGACTGCGATTAACCAAGGCTGGCCGGTTTGCGATCTTCTCCACCATTGTGTGCAGTTTCTCACAGTACACATCCACAGTAAGTAATGCGGAGTGCGCAATAAGATTTTTCAAAGGGCACCACCCTTTGAAAAAAGATGATACCGACACTATATAACCTAACAGTGACCACGACTTTTTAGGGGTTGGTTTTCGTTTGGGGCAACGGTTCGTGGCTAGGCACTGAACTAGGGTCTAGCCAACATAGTGAGCGCTTACCAAAAAAAAAACATTTTTCATCGCAAGTGACAATGCAATATAAAAAAAATGACGGCAGTGGCATCGTGTCAGTTTTGCTAAGACAAAGATTTGCCACCATCAACAACATGTAATTTTTAAAAACGAAGGTTCTAATGGAAGTGTAATAAAACATTAACATTTACATTTTAAAACTTTCATAAAATGTTACATAAAAAGGTGTTTTAATATGTAGTAATAGTAATTTATATTGTTTAGTATTTAATATTAATAAACACAGACATGATCGTAACTGTACTGCACCATTTTTTTATCGACAGAAAAAACGATAATCGATTCTACATACAAATTAACGTGTAATCACTAGTTGGATGCTGATAACACTATTGCTAGTGTGTCAACCCACAAAAAGTAACATTTGGATATTTTGATGTATTTATGTATGTATGTATGTATGTAGAATACATCAAAATATCCAAATGTTACTTTTTGTGGGTTGACTGACACACTATTGCTTATCAGCATCCAGTTGTCAAAACTACCACCTGTCAAAAAACCAATAACCCAATGGACAGAGAATAGACTACTGCTCAGCGTTTCGCTGAAAAGGACGGAAAAGCACAACCAAGAACACTTACGGTACAGCCAAGGGCGTCGCCAGCCTGGGGCCAAGGGGGGAGGGGGGGGGGGGCAAGTTGAAAAATGGAGGACTAGCAGCTTTTCCCGCGATTTCGTTTGCGTAGATTTCGTACTTTCCACAAACACAACACCCCGCTAGTTTCAGCTTTTTGGGAATTACACCCATTTGGGTGGTAAAATGGGGGCTAAAAGTTTATATGGGAAATCCGTTATTTTTAACGTTAGAAACATGAAAATTGGTATTTGGTATTTGCGGTTAGACATAAAAAATATGAATCAGAATTTTGGAAACTTCACCTCTAAGGGTGTAAAATAGGGGATGAAAATGTATTTTATTGTGATAGAAACATGACAATTGGTAAGCTTTCTAGTTAATTAAACAAAATACATGTTTTTTTGGATATTCTCTAAGGGGGTGAATTAGGATGAAATACTGTTGTATGGAAAGTCATAACAATTCAGTGTAAAAAAAAAGAAAAATACGTGTCAGTTCAGTAAAACAATTCAATTGTTTTATTTAGATAAACTTGCAGAGGTTATCACCCTCCCCCCCTATGAAAAGGATGAAATGTTGTATAGAAAATACTGATTCATATTTCTTATGTCTAACCGCAAATACCAAATACCATTTTTCATGTTTCTAACGTTAAAAATATCGGATTTCCCATATAAACTTTTAGCCCCCCTTTTACCACCCTAGGGGTGTAATTCCCAAAAAGCTGAAATTAGCGGGGTGTTGTATTTGTGAAAAGTACGAAATCTACGCAAACGAAATCGCGGGAAAAGTGCTAGTCCTCCATATTTCAACTTGCCCCCCCCCCCCCACAGGCTGGCGAGTGGCGACGCCCTTGGCTGTACCGTAAGTGTTCTTGGTTGTGCTTTTCTGTCCCTTTCAGCGAAACGCTGAGCAGTAGTCTATTCTCTGTCCATTGGGTTATTGGTTTTTTGACAGGTGGTAGTTTTGACAACTGGATGCTGATAAGCAATAGTGAGACACACTATTGCTTATTATCTGCATCCAACTAGTGATTACACGTTAATTTGTATGTAGAATCGATTATCGTTTCTTTCTGTCGATAAAAAAATGGTGCAGAACAGTTACGATCATGTCTGTGTTTATTAATACTAAATACTAAACAATATAAATTACTATTACTACATATTAAAACACCTTTTTATGCATAACATTTTATGAAAGTTTTTGTAAAAAAAAAATCCCCTTCTTCACCACCGCGGGGGCAGATCATTTGGGGGTGTGTGGGAATAACCTTCTGTTTTTTTTTGTATTTTCTGAACGTACTAGTAGCCCTATTGCTCTCGGAGGAGAGTTATAGCGTCGTCTGGGTGATGGCGCCCCCCTTTCTTGAGCCTAATATAGGTATAAGCCAATTGTGCGTGCACGTATACAAGCATGGAACTGGCAAGATCTTGACAACGTCTCGCCATCATCAACCACAAAATTATACCTATATTAGTCATAACAACAATAGACAATAAAACAAAATTGAGTCAGCATTCAATAATGTGATCGTTATGTTATATATCCAAGCGAAGCGCTAGGGCAGGGGCACTACCGTGTCACACTTTCTAGCGGCGACATGACTAAATAAGAACTTCAGTGTGACCGCCGTCATTTCCGATCCAGCCTGTCCCTTTGCTGTCCTCTCTCAGCGACGCCCTAAGCTGAGGCTCACAGGGGGCGCACTTAGCGTGTAGTCGCTTAGTTTGTAAGTTATTTAATTTTTGCCCTGGCTGAAGGCCCTAAAAATAATATTTTTTAAGGCACCACAGGAAAGTCCGGTTAAGCAGCCGACCACCTCCTAGGTTGACCTGCGAGATGCCATTCCAAAAAAAAAAGAAAAAAAAAATACTTGAGTGGTGTCAAGGGACACCCGGATGGAACGAAGTTATTATTATAATTAATAATAATTATATTTTTATTATTATTTGTGTTTGTTTTCTTTGTTCTCAGCTCTTTGGCTGGTTTTAACTGCATTTACGGGCCGGAGCCAAGTAAATGTAGCGTGTGGTGTGTATTATGTTGAGGGTGTATTCTGTTAGGGGTCTGCTTCGTGTTCATCAATCTGCATGAACTTTCTCACGATTCGGCACGTATTTAATATGGCACCTTTCTGTAGAGTGATATAAAGAGTTTCTTGTAGATCAAGTAGTTTTAAGCTATGGAGAAGATGGTTCGGGATAACGCCTGTTGTGGATATGACTATAGGGATTACGTACACTTTTTCTTGTCGCCATATTCGAGTTACTTCATCTCTGAGTTCTGTGTATTTACAAATTTTTTCAACTATTGTTTTTTGTAAGTTATGTGTGTTGGGGACTGCAATGTCTATTAGGTAAGTGATTCTTTTTGTTTTATCCTGTAGGATTATGTCTGGTCTGTTATAGTGGATGGTCCTATCTGTGAGTATAGCGCGGTCGTAATATAGTTTGTACGTGTCATTTTCTAGGATAGTTTGTGGTGTGTACTTGTAGTAAGGAGTGTTCGTATTTTGTATGAGAGTGTGCTTGAGTGCTAGTTTTTGATGAATGATGTTTGCTACTTGGTTGTGTCTGTGAGTGTAGTCTGTCTGTGTGAGAGTTGTGCATGCTCCAGTTATGTGTTGTATGGTTTCTGCCTGAATGTGGCACCGGCGGCATTTATCGTTTGTAATAGAAGGGTCTTTAATTATATATTTCCTATAGTTTTTCGTGTTTATAATTTGATCTTGTATGGCTATGATGAAGCCTTCGGTTTCTGGGAACAGGTTTCCTATTTTAAGCCACTTATTAGAGGCTACTGTATTGATGTGGGATTGTTCTAAATCATGAGGGTGTCTACCATGAAGGGTTTTCTTTTTCCAGCTTTCAGTTTTCTGGCTTTGTGGGTCAGTGTTGCTTGTTTCTTGTGTATTTTGTTCATTCAAATTGAGCGGGGTGTAATTGACATCATTGAAAGTAATAGCTTTGTGTATGTCACTAGTGCGAGATTTTATATGGAAAAATGCTTTGAGCCTAGTGATTTGTTTCTGCCAAAGGTGATGGATGTCGATTAGGCCTCTCCCTCCATTCTGTCTTTTGATGGTGAGTCTCTCGATCGCAGATTTAGGGTGTAGGTTATTGTGTTTTGTGAGTGTTGTGCGTGTAGTCCTTTCTAACTGTTCAATGTCTGTTTTTGACCATTTTATTACTCCGAATGAGTAGGTCAGTATCGGTATGGCGAAAGTATTCAAGGCTTTTATTAGGTGATTTCCAGATAACTGCGTTTTGCAAACTGCGTTAATTCTCCTACGGTATTCTGTATTTAGTGTCTGTTTTATTGCTGTATGGTCGAGTCCCTTGAGTTGCTTGTACCCTAAATATTTGTATAGGTCTGATGGTTCCATAGCTATAATTGTGTCGGTGTTGCTAACTGCATAGTCGCCGGGTTTTACTTTGCCTTTTATAATATGCAATGTCCTACACTTATCTAGTCCAAATTGCATATTAATATCTTGACTAAAGGTGGTCGTTGTTTCTATAAGAGTTTTCATTTCTTTTTCATTTTTAGCATATAATTTAATGTCGTCCATATATATAAGGTGTGAAATAATAGTTTTTTCGGTATTATGTTTAATATTATATCCGGCCCGACACCGGTTGAGTAAATTAGACAAGGGGTTTAGGGCGAGACAGAACCATAGAGGGCTTAGGGAATCACCTTGGTATATACCTTTCCTAATATGTATCTGCCGAGTAATGATGTGAGTGCTAAGCCGGTTATTTAAATGAAGTGTAGTTTTCCAGTGTGTCATTATATTGCGTAAAAACTCTATTATTTTTGGATTAATTTTATATATTTCTAGAATTTGTATTAACCAAGAGTGTGGAATGCTATCGAAAGCTTTTTGATAATCTATGTAAGTACAGTGTAAGTTCCTATTTTTTGTAGTGGCATGTTTATGTATAATAGAGTCTATAACTAATTGTTCTTTACACCCCATTATTATTATTATTTCCATTTATTATTCATCATACATATAATTTACATTTTTAAATATTCATAAAAAAATTAAAACATTTAAAAATATAAAAAATAGTAGCCCACCGGTATCGGGAACAGGGTCCAAGCTACCAGCGGTCAGGGCTCCAAAGAGAGAAATCTCCTGACAATGCGGGCCGTGTCCAGAAGTACTGCCTTCTGAATCAAGCCCTTGATCCAGCCGCCTAACGAGAGCCTCCTTAGATGTTGGTCGAAGCTCTTGGCAATTAAGCCATTGGCTGTAACAACTATCGGCACAATAATCGCCGAGTCCACACCCCACATGTCGACAACCTCGCGGGCCAAGTCAAGATACTTTATTTGCTTGTCTTTTTCGGCCTTCACGAGGTTCACATCATGTGGGACTGCTATGTCAATAATCATTGCGCGCCTCTCCAATCGATCCACCACCACTAAATCAGGCTTATTGGCTACAATGGTCCTGTCAGTGATGATGGATCGATCCCAGTACAATGTGACATTGCCGTTTTCAAGAACTGGATCGGGCACATACCTGTAGTATGGTACTTCTGATTCCACGAGGTTGTATTTCAGAGCAAGTTGCTGATGGATAATCCTGGCCACAAGGTTGTGCCTATGCAAATACTCTTCGTTAGCAAGACGAGAACATCCAGAGATAATGTGACGGATTGATTCTCCAGGCCGGTGACATGCCCGACAAATGTCAACCGTGCCATCCCTCACAATAAATCTCCGGTAGTTATTCGTCAAAATAACTTCGTCCATAATTGCACAGACAAAACCTTCGGTTTCTCCAAACAGATCACCGAATCGTAGTCAGGACACAGACGCTAAGAAATCCACATCGGGCCCATGTAGGGCCCGGAAAAAGCGTCCGTGAAGCTCCTTACTCTTCCAAACCTCCTCGCGATCATTAGTCTCAAGCACTACAGGCTTGCACCAGTTCTCTTTAGCCAAGGAGAGCGGGGTGAGGCCCTTGTCCACTGCAACTACATCTCGGTGCATCCCCACGTCGGCTTCTAGAAAATATTCCCTGAGACTGCATATCTCACGGTTGTGGAGGGTCTTAGCATTGAAGAAGCCACGACCTCCACACTTCCGCGGGATATACAGTCTCATCACCGATGATCGTAGGTGATGCATACGATATGCTGTCAATAATGTGCGGACTCTCCTATCTAGGGCATCGAGTTCAGTTTGAGTCCATTTGAGTATGCCGAAAGAGTACATCAGAACCGGCATGACCCACTCGTTGAAGGCGCGCACCTTATTTCCGCCTGACAAAAAGCTATTGAATACTTTCTTCAGGCGGCCAAAGAAGCGCTCCTTCAACGATTGCTTCATGTCAGCTGCATTGATGCCCAACGCTTCCGCCATACCCAAATATTTATAGGTCTCAATTGAAGAGAGAGATCTAAGGTTTATGGAATCTGATAGTTGAACTCCCTCAGATTCCATAATCTGCCCTCGCTTTACATGCATGACCGCACATTTCTCCACACCAAATTCCATCCTGATGGCACTACTGAAACTTTCTGTTACTTTCAGTAGCTCCATCAGTTGTAAACTGTTGGGGGCAAAGAGTTTTAGATCATCCATGTAAAGAAGGTGAGATATTACCTGACCTCCTCTCTTCAACCGATAGCCTAGACTTGAATTCTCTAGCAGTGTGCTTAGAGGATTCAAGGCTAAGCAGAACCAAAGCGGACTCTAACTGTCGCCCTGAAATATACCTCGCTCAATCCTCTGTTTCTCTGGATATGTCGACATCCTGGATAGCGAAGGACCGTCCTCCACTGCCTCATACACGACATCAGGAAGGTGCGCAGAGTGGCATCTATCTTGTACAACTCCAGCACCCTCATGAGCCATGTATGTGGCACAGAGTCATAGGCCTTCTTGTTATCTATCCAACATGTGGACAGATCCTTTCGGGATCGGCGAACCTGTTGACTTATGGCCATGTCAATCAGGAGCAGCTCCTTAGTACCGCGGGACCCATTCCTACATACATTTTGAGATGGAGACATGATATCGTTAGTGTCTACGTGTCGGTTAATTTTAGCTCTCAAAATGGATGTAAAAACTTTATAGACCGTCGGCAGACATGTGATCGGTCTATAGTTTTTGGGTTCCGCAGTACTACCTGACTTATGGAGCAGGTGGGTTATTCCTGTCGTTAAAAACTGGGGCAACGATCCAGATTCCAAGGCTGACTGGAACCGAGATGCCAAGCAAACGTGCGACCTTCTGAACCATTTTATCCAGAAATTGTGCAGCCCATCCGGCCCTGGGGATTTCCAATTAGGCAATGGACGGACTGCACGAGCTACATCTTGGGGGCTGATAGTTATGGCCCCCATTTCTGGTATCGGGTCGCACGCTCGTTCGACTTCCAGAGTCCAATCACCCTCAGTGTGACTGACAGGCACCGACCAGATGTTGCGCCAAAACAAACACATGGCGTCATCATCCGGCAGACGCGTATCAGTCACACTTGGAATCGGTCGCTCCCAAGTCCTATATAAACCCACCTTTCATCGCTTTGGAATGTGCGATTCTGAGTGTATCGTTCTACTCGCCGCTTATACCTTCGAATACGGTTTGCCCATGCATACGCCTTCTGCTTCAGGAAGTCGATGCGCTCTGTGACCCAGGACATATAGTCTCGAGGACTGATATCGGTCCCCGAGAATGCCCGCCTCACAAAGCGCATCACTCTTGGGCGAGTATTGCCCTCCCTAAAGCAGATTAATTTGCCGATGAGCACTCTGGCCCCACTAATGCGCCGCTCAATTCTGCACTGCCACGCCGGTACGGCAGGTTTTGATCGTGTAGCTCTGTCATCATTACCAAATTTGACGTGAGCTACACGACATGCCGTAACAGCTGCGCAGTACAGAATCGAATGCGCATCAGTGAGGTCTTCGCAATCATCAAAATAATTTGATAACTGCGAATCCAGAGCACACACCAGCGCCTTATTTTTGTTATGCATAGGCAAACGAGGTAAACGTGGTCTCAGCTCGGGCGACATGAATCGGTATTCCCGAATCGCACCCTCCAAAGCGCTCCTCAATTCCTCATTGCACTGGGTACTTACATGTGTAACCATGTCATCACTTCCATCACTAACATGACTAGGCGTTGCGGTCGGCTGTGATTGTGCCACTTCCACAATCTGCGGCAAGGGAGCAGTGACATGGTTTCTCTGCATCTCAGTTTGGAGGCGATCAAGTACACCGTCATCCAACATACGATTACGCTGGATGACCCGCACCTGATCCGATAGACGTTGTGCCGAAACGTTGACAGCTGGCTCAAGCACCTGAAACAGAGAGAGCATCCGAGCACGGTACGCGGTCAGATTATTTCCCCCCTGTGTAGCCCTATAGTATGCGCGCATGACATTTTCGTTGATGGCTTGTGTCCATCTCATACGCTGCACACTTCCGCCGGGAGCTGGGACCCTATCAGAGGCCGGTGGGCCTCGAGATCCTAAACCGTCCGGCGGCTGGCGTCCTCCCCATCGACGAGCAGGTGGTGGCGTCGTAGGCGGAGAGAAATATTCGTCGCTCGAGCTCGACGCAACTGCCGAGACCGGTGTCACAGCACTCGCGATGGGGCTGGGTTCCGGTGGCGGCGAGGCGGAGCTGAGCGACGAGCCCGTGGTGGTGGGCGTGCTCTTCGTGAAGCTGCTCTTGTTATCATACTTTGCTTAGTTTGGTTTTATTTTTACCATCAATATATTGTGTATTTCATTCTGTGTACTGACATCGTGACAGATGTCAGAAAATTTTAAAAATGTTTCTCTGTGACTATTGCTTGCATTAATAAGGTCCATTTCTTTATTATATATGCGGAGTGACTTCGAACCTTGTTGTTATTTGTGTGTTTCGTCCTGTGCAGGCTAATAAATGCTTTTTCTTTCTTTCTTTATTATTATTATTATTCTCATTTATTTATTTTATTTAACGCCGTAACGACTATCGGCACAATGACTGCTGTATTCACATCCCACATGTCGACAACCTCGCGAGCCAAGTCAAGATACTTAATTTGTTTATCTTTCTCGGTTTTCACGAGGTTCTCGTCATGCGGAACCGCTATATCAACAATCATTGCGCGACGCTCTAATCGATCTATCACCACTATATCAGGCTTATTGGCAACAATAGTCCTGTCAGTGATGATAGATCGATCCCAATACAACGTGATATTGCCATTTTCGAGAACTGGGTCGGGCACATACCTGTAGTACGGTACTTCCGACTCCACAAGTCTGTACTTTAGAGCAAGTTGCTGGTGGATAATCCTAGCTACAAGGTTGTGTCTATGCAAGTAGTCTCCGTTAGCTAGACGAGAGCACCCAGAGATAATGTGTCGGATTGATTCACCCGGCCGGTGGCATGCCCGACAAATGTCAACCGTGCCGTCCTTCACAATATACCTCCGGTAGTTGTTCGTCATCATAACTTCATCCATAATCGCACAGACAAAACCTTCGGTTTCCCCAAACAGGTCACCAAAACGCAGCCAGGATACGGACGCCAAGAAATCTACATCAGGCCCATGTAGGGCCCGGTAGAAGCGCCCGTGAAGCTCCTTGCTCTGCCATACCTCCTTGCGGTCATTAGTATCGAGTACTACAGGTTTGCGCCAGTTCTCGTTCGCTATGGAGAGCGGGGTGAGGCCCTTGTCCACTGAGACCACATCTCGGTGCATACCCACGTCGGTTTTAAGGAAATACTCCCTGAGACTGCATACCTCACGGTTGTGCAGGGACTTAGCATTAAGAAAGCCTCGGCCTCTGCACTTCCGTGGGATATACAGTCTCATTACCGATGACCGTGGGTGATGCATCCGATTTGCGGTCAGCAATGTACGGACCCTCCTATCCAGGGCGTCAAGTTCCGTCTGAGTCCACTTGAGTATGCCGAAAGAGTATATCAAAACCGGCATGACCCATCCGTTGAAAGCGCGCACCTTGTTTCCGCCTGATAAAAGACTATTAACCACTTTATTCAGGCGGCCAAAGAAGCGCTTCCTCAACGATTGTTTCATGTCGGCAGCATTGATGCCTAACGCTTCCGACATACCCAAGTACTTGTAGGTTTCGGTTGAGGAGAGTGATCTAAGGCGTATGGAATCTGAGAGTTGGGTTCCCACGGATTCCATAATCTCCCCTCGCTTCACATGCATGACTGCACTTTTGTCCACACCAAATTCCATCCTGATGGCACTACTGAAAGTTTCTGTTACTTTCAGTAGCTCCATCAGTCGCAAATTGTTGGGGGCAAAGAGTTTCAGATCATCCATGTATAGGAGGTGAGATATAACCTGACCTCCTCTTCTCAACCGATAGCCCAGACCTGAACCCTCCAGCAACGTGCTTAGAGGGTTCAAGGCCAAACAAAACCACAGTGGACTCAGACTATCGCCCTGAAATATACCTCGCTCGATCCTTATCGGTTCGCTATTCTCCCGGATTTTCCGACATCCTGGATAGCGAAGGACCGTCCTCCATTGCCCCATACATGACATCAGGAAGGTGCGTAGAGTTGTGTCAACTTTATACAACTCTAACACCCTCATGAGCCATGTATGTGGCACAGAATCATAGGCCTTCTTATGGTCTATCCAACATGTCGACAGATCCCTTCGGGAACGACGAACCTGCTGGTTAATGGCCATATCAATGAGGAGTAGCTCCTTAGTACCAGGAGACCCGTTCCTACATCCATTTTGAGAGGCAGAGATAATAGAATTTTTGTCAATGTGTTCATTAATTTTAGCTCTCAAAATGGATGTAAGAACTTTATAGACCGTTGGTAGGCAAGTGATCGGTCTATAATTTTTGGGTTCCGCAGTACTACCTGATTTATGGAGCAGGTGGGTTATTCCAGTTGTTAGGAATTGAGGCAACGATCCTGACTCTAGGGCTGACTGGAACTGGGACGCCAAGCGAACGTGCGATCTCTGGAACCATTTTACCCAGAAGTTGTGCAGCCCGTCCGGCCCTGGAGATTTCCAGTTAGGTAACGGACGGACTGCACGAGCTACATCTTGTGGGCTGATGGTAATTGCCCCCATTTCTGGTATTGTATCACACGCTCGCTCAACCTCCCGAATCCAATCGCCCTCAGTGTGACTGACAGGCACCGACCAGATGCTGCGCCAAAACGAACACATGGCATCATCATCCGGCAGGTGCGTATCAGTCACACCTTGGTCCGGTCGCTCCCAAGTCCTATACACCCACCTCTCATCACTCTGGAATATGCGATTCTGAGTGTACCGCTCCACTCGACGCTTGTACCGTCTGATACGGTTTGCCCATGCACAGATTTTCTGCTTCAGGAAGTCGATACGCTCTGTGATGCAGGACAAATAATCTCGAGGACTGATATCAGTCCCCGAAAATGCCCACCTCACAAAGCGCATCACTCTAGGGCGCGTATTGCCCTCCCTGAAGCATATAAGCTTGCCGATGAGTGCTCTAGCCTCACCAATACGACGCTCAATCCTGCACTGCCATGCTGGTACAGCTGGTTTTGGTCGTGCAGCTCCGTCACTGTTAGGAAATTTGACATGAGCTACACGACATGCTGCTACAGCCGCTCAGTACAACATCGAGTGGGTATCAGCGAGGTCTTCGCTGCTGTCAAAACAATTTGACAGCTGCGAATCTAAAGCACACACCAGTGCCCTATTTTTCTTGTGCATGGGCAAACGAGGTAATCGTGGCCTTAGTTGAGGCGGTGTAAAACGATACTCCCGGAACGCATCCTCCAAAGCACTCCTCAATTGATCATTGTATTGGGTACTCACAGATATAGCCTCGTCATTATCCTCTTCACCACCGTCGTCAGGTCGCGGTGAAGCACTGGGTAAATCTTGCGATTGTACCGCGACCGCAACCAACCAGTGGCAAAGCAGACGTGACACGGCTACTCCGTGATTCAAGGCGTAGTCGATCAAGTACAGCGTCATCCAGCATATGACTACGCTGGATGGCCCGCACCTGATCCGACAGTCGCTGCGCCGACACGTTGACAGCTGGCTCAAGCACCTGAAACAGAGAGAGCATCCGACCACGGTACGCAGTCAAGTTACTTCCCCCCACTGTAGCCCCAAAGTATGAGCGCATGACACTTTCATTAAGAGATTGCGTACATCTCATGCGCTGCACACTTCCACCGGGAGCGGGAACCCTATCAGAGACCGGTGAGTGGTCTCGAGGTCCCAAGCTGTCCGGCGGCCGGCGTCGTCCCCGCCGACGCACAGGTGGTGGCGTCGTCGGCGGAGAGAAATACTCGTCGCTCGAGCTCGACGCAACTGCCGAGGCCGGTGTCACAGCCCTCACGATGGGGCTGGGTTCCGGCGGCGGCGAGGCGGAGCTGAGCGACGGGTCCGGTGGTGGTGGGCGTGCTCGTGCTGACCTTAATATCATGTCTCAGTCTTCGTCACATCATATTTTCGTCTTATCCGTTACTTTTCTGTATTTTTTTGCTATTTACTTTTGGGTAATCCTGATAAATCCATTATAAAGCGATGTTAATATTGCAGTTTTTCGTAATGACATACGTCACTTTTGGTTTTTTCTGTTTTGGTTTACAAATATTTTATAAAAGGTTGTGATATATTTTGGTTCCATGGATTTCAATATTAAAATTTGTAGTAAAATGAATAGTGGATGTCTAAAAACGTAAAATTGTAAATTAAAATCAAAGAGCTATACGATATGACGTGTATGACATTAAGGGTTGCTAGTTATTGTTATTATTATAATTATTATATTTTATATACTTTATGTATCTCGGGACCCAGAGGTCCCGGGCCTTTGTAAGGCGTACGAGGAGCCGAAGCCAACTCGCAGAGGCCCCTTAGGTAGCTTTATATGAAATAAGACACCAACCGACGATTATCCCTGTATGTACTATGCAAGTGCAACCAAGGACAACCCCCGGATGGTGCAGGACTATTACAGGACATGGAAACTAACAGTACTGGACTATGGGTATAGGTTGCTAAAGTGACTTCGTTACCTGAAACTATGAAGTGACTATGGCCCCTGCCGAATCAATGTTTGTATACATGGACAAAATAGCAGGGGGTGCAGACTTGCACACTCACTAAATGGGCCGCCTGAAACAGTCGCTAGCACGAAGTGACGTAGCGACAAGGGGGCAACATATCATGAGGTGCTAGAGGAGTGGAGATGTATTCCACGGCTATCAGGACAATCCCGGAAGTACGTTTTTCCGTCTAGCCCCCTTTCACAACGCGCGATAAGGAACTTCGTTCCAAAAACCGCCGTCATTCCATCCTCGGCGCCGAGGCCCGCCGCAACGGCCTCGGGCTGGCACTGGCCCCAACTTACACACCCGTTTCACCCGAGATCTGGTGGGTGGCGTGATGACATCTGGGCCTGGTTGATATCTTGACTTTCTAACACCTAACACAAACCATGACAAATTATATTAAGTTTTGGGTTATGTGTTAAAAAGAAAATAATGCTTTCAACGCCTTACTCCAAAATAAGTTAGTTATCCCAGTCTACTCGTCCACTTTGCTCAAAGCGCGTGTCACACTTTCGTGTGGTGACATGACTTTATACGAACTTCAGTGTAATGTCAAAAATATGTACGAGAAATGTACAGTCGGTGATAGCTATTATCTGACCCACTAAAAGTTAGACGAATTTTAACCTTATGCAGTTAGCAGTAGATAAGTGTTATTTGATACGTACGAACTAGAACGACTTGTTCAAGGTAGGCATATATTAAAGAATATAGTTATGCCAATTTAATCTTTAACACGTAACGATAAGGTAGATAATATAGTGACTACTGTTTTGTCACATGATGGAGTTGTTAATTTCAACAATTTCTGTTTGGTCTAGTGGTTGAACTAGTGGAGTCTACTTGTTAGCGAGTTCGAAACTGACCTTTTACTTTTTGTAGTTTTTCAATATTCATTTATGTTTTTTGAATTGAAAATACTATTTCTATTAGATTAAGAAAAGTAGATTTAAATTAATAATATATAAATACAAATAACCACAAAAAATAAAAACAATAATGATAATGATAAAGATTTTATTCAAAATAAATAAAAAATAATTACTTACAACATTTTAAAAGAAGTTAGAATACTAAACTACTTATGCTATGCGTGAATTTTCTGTTTAAGTTGCTAACGCGACAACAAAACAGTTTTTCGTTTTAATAGTGCCCATAAAATACCCATGTTTATTATTTTTTAAGTAGGTAAGTAGTTACATGCTTTACAAAGTGTTGAATGTAGTGAATCAACATGTTATATTATGTTTAGAAATATACCTATAATATTTCTATTTTATAACAATAACATCACCACATTAACTTACTGTCATACATACCTACCTACTTATAAAATATTAGTGAAAACAGCACTAAATACTTTGATGTATACATACTTTTTAGATTTTTTTAAAGTATTTTTAGTTTTAAATATTATGATCGTTATAAGAACCTGCATGATTGTATGAAACACTTCCTTAGAAATTATGATAACAACAGATTATTTAACACACACACTGACGAAAGTATTGTTGACTGCAGGCGGTGATGCTGTCTTAATAGCGAAGTGGAGCACCGTCTTTTTCTATAATTTGTTGCAAGCGGCTTCGCATACTGCACACCATGTTCCAGCAAGCATCACTTCCTCTCATGAGTTCCCACGTTGAAGTCACAAGTTGCGCCAAATTTTCTTTTATCCTGACTTCTGATGAATCTCAGTTTAAAATCATTTGACCCCACAAGTTTTCTATTGGATTCAGATCAGGACTTTTAGACGGCCAACTTATTGTTTTGACACCTTCTTGACTGGTTAGCCAATTTTGCACCACAGCTTCTCTGCACGAAGTAAATATCCGTGTTTGGCTAAGCAACACGCACAGTCGGCAACATTACATCACGTAACATTTCCAAATATTAGCGACTATTAAATCGGCCTCCAATTTCCACAAGTTCTTAGTCGTTGGTCCTGGAGGATCCTTTTGAACATTTCCTGTTTCTTTAAAACGCCTTAACCACAATCTCACAGTATTTTCTGAAACAAAGAAATTAAACGGTGTCACTTTTCGTTTAAGTATATAAAAAAATGTTTGTTTACGTCACGGCACAAGGAATAGCTAGATATAAAAACGTGGTTTAAAATTAGAAAAATACACTTACTGCTATATTAAGTCTCCTTGCAATCTCTCTGATGCCAATATTTTCCTCGTGCAAATAGATTATTTTGTGTTTTAAATAATCACTCAATTGAGACATGTTAATAAAGCTACAAAGATTATATTTAAAAACTTGAAAAAGGCGTGGGCTATTCGCAATTTAGAAAGGCAACATAGATAATGTTCGCGCGTAGTCATTGCAGTTGTGCGTAGACTGGCTTTAGTTATAGTCACGGTATTTTTTTATTTTCCTACCCATATCCTTAGTAAGATTTGAATACCAGTTTTACAATGAATACGCATTTGTCTTTCAACTACCCACTTTTTACAAGTTATGTTAAAATGACACAATACTGTGATAGATAAACTTTAAGTCTTACTGCATAAAAATCAAAATTGCGTAACAAGTTATAAATATCCTAACGCTAACGTTTTAAAGATCAATTTTGCGTGTCTGTTTTATTATTGTATTTGTTTATCGAGTGGCGCTAGTCAGATGAACTCATACAAATTGAATAACCCTTATTGTTACAGACAGAGGGTTTAAACTCGTTTGTTTTTAGGGTGGGTCAGGTAACAGCTATCACCCACTGTACGTAAATGTACGCCAAATAAAAAAAAGTGTACTATATAGACTTAGCAGAACACAATTATCATCGTGTCACCGCCACGAAGTATTCTTTCTAGCAGGCGCTATGTATTTCAGTAAGTAGTATTCCACTTTTAGACTTTGTTATGGGCTAAGAAAAATGTACGGAAAGGGTATGTTAAATTTCTAGGATAGGCATAAAAAAAGCAGTCATTGCCAGGCAGGCATAGTCATTAAAAGGCAGAACTGTCATACCTCAGAACCTGATCGGACTCATATTCACTCTTAAATTTTCTACTCATGATGGCGGGTCCATCAAACTCCGCCATCCCCGTCTTACCTAATCTGTCCGAGTCGGTGCCCTAAGTTCCGAGCTCGTTGCGCTCGCTCTTGCAAGAATTCAGATGATAACGTTGACTGAATTTTGGACATTAGGTGATTTTCTTACGAAATTTGCAAAAACACTTACTTATTTGAATTAAATCGTAACAAACAAACAACCAAATCTTTCCTCTTTATAACATTAGTATAGATTTTTTTTGAAGTAAAATATCTTTACGCACGCTTGACTTGGGGAGTAAGCTGGTGAATGCGTGACGAGAGCGTTAGGAAAAATGTGATCGGGCGAGGCGAACGGAAGTTGAGAGGGAGATATAGTTAGTGACAGTGGCGGCGTTAGGCGTCGGCCATGTCGGCGAGCAACTTAGCGTCAAAAAGAATTTAGACAATCCTTATTGAGCTTTTTAAATGATTCATTCCCGGTACTTTCTTGACAGTTTGTGCAACATTCGGCCAAACAATAATAATGTTAAAAGAAGATTATGCCAAGCGTGTTATGCTAAATCAATTTCGGAGCATCAAGATTCTGGTTACCTAACATAAGGTCGAAAAATATTTGACCGAATTTCATTTCACCTAAAACTTTTCAACTTTTCTCGTTTCGTATTTTTTTACTTCATCGAAGTCACGTCTGCCACTGTATCAGTTGACCTATTATCAATTCGCTTTTTTTCGTTGCGCCGACGTTTCATTTGGTCGAATAACTTTTTACCGAAGTAACACTTAGCCGAAATAACATTTGTTCGAACATTCGTTATACCACTGTTTTAATTACCATATTTAACCAAACGCCTAAAAGTAAATATATTATGTCTGATATTGAGTCAATGATAACCGGTACTCCACCAGCAAAAAAAAAGACGTCGTTAAAGAAACGAAAAATCAAAAACTTTTGAAAATTAAAGACAATTTGAGTGAAATTTAATATTTGAAAGAACTTTCAAAACTAATGTATTTATGACACTGGCGTTATAGAGAGCTAATTTCAGATTAGTTTCCTACTATTTTGTTTCATTAATTAATTAAATGTAATGGCACTTAATAAAACAGGTGGTCCCAGTAAGAAGCTTGCAAACAAAGATTCTTGCTTCAAGCGTGCAGCATGCAAGCAAGCATGCAGCGTGCAAACAAGCATGAAACATGCAAGCAGGCATGCAACATGCACAAGCATTGTTTCTGTCACGGCTCCGGCGCTGCGGGGTCTGGGCGGCCCCACGCGAGCTTATCGTCGCAGATGATTTTAAGCCTTCAAACCGCCTGCTCCTCAGCTCGCGGGCCGCCCCACCCCTCCGCGCCTACGCGTTTTTAAATTACACTCTAGGGGTAGGGCAGACAAGACTGCGTGAAGTCAGTTTTGCAGCGATTCGTTTCTGTCAATAAATTTTGTAACATATTGACTTTCTATGACACTATTTTAATTTAATGTTGAAAATGCTACCAAGTAACCGGCTATATATTTGTTGCTGTTGGCTATATAATGTTGTTGAAAATATGGCAAATAAATCATTTGGCAAATTAAAGTTCAAAAGAGACTTCGGTCAATAGGAAAAAGTTATTTTGTAAATCGGAGAAACATAGTTCGGTAAAATAATACCTATGGCACATGATACTTCGATGATCTAAAAGTATGTCAAATAATGCATATATAGCAAAAAAGACGTCGGTCAATAGTTTTCGGTAAATTGAAATTCGGACAAAAATCATTCGGAAAAGTGATCGGTTCCCCAAGATTCTGCCAGATAGAGAGAACCCTACTATAGGTAATACGGGAATAAATAGGGATAAATTAAATAACTAGATTGTTACAACTTGAATTTTGGCGGTCGCCGACATGACCGACGCCTAACGCCGCCACTGATCATCAATCACAAAATTATATATTAGTCATAACAACAATAGACAATAAAACAAAATTGAATAAGGATTCATTAATGTGATCGTTATGTTATATATCTGGGGGCACGGCAGTGCCCCCACCAAGACGAGCCAAGCGAAACGCAAGGGCAGGGGCACTACCGTGTCACACTTTCTAGCGGTGACATGACTGTGTCGTATCCGGTCAATAGTATGAACGTGAAACGGATCCCAAGCGCGCCATTATCGAGAACATTTGTGATCTACTGATACTTTTGGCGCGCTTTTACAGAGTTGTGATGTTTTCAGCCCGCAGCGAGGAAGACATTCAGAATCCAGTGTCTGATCGCATCGGAGCTAATAGGTACGTCCCGAAACTGTACTTTCGATTCGTTGTTGAAGTGAAGTGAACTATGTCTATTTTATCTAAGTGTTTTTTTTTGTTTGTTAATAAACGCCGTGTATTGGACCCTTTACCCAGTGTGTTTGCATTGCACGAAACCCATATTCTGCCCACATGATGACTGAATCTAACGGACTAAATCCTGACTGATCCGACAACTATATAAGAACTTCAGTGTAAAGTCAAAAATAAGTACGAGAAATGTACGTAATTGTACGCCAAATAAAAAAGTGTACTATAAAGACTTCGCAGAAAACAATAATCACCGTGTCACTGCCAGGAAGTATTCTTTCTAGCGGGCGCAATATGTATGTTTCGCTACGCTAAGTAGTATTCCACTTTTAGACTTTGTTATGGGCAAGAACAAATGTATGGAAAGTGTATGTTCAATAGGGTATTACACCCATTTTTGAAAAGTGTCTCAATGAAATTCTGTGGTGCTAATATGCCACCAAAAAAAACACAACATTTTTATTAAATCGATAAGTGCCATATTCAAAATTTCGCACGTAGTTTGACGAAAACGCCTCTTACTGGACGCCATATTGCTCAGCGGAATTGACGTCAGTTCGTTTTGTATCAAATGCGCTCATATTAAATATGATAATTTTATATAATTTAAAAATAATTAAAAGCATATTTTGTAATAGGTAATAATTTAAAAATTACGTTGATTACGAAAATAATAAAAGTACAAAGCCTTTATACGCCAATCGGTTGACTGACAGTTGACAATTTTTTGTTTACACAGCCGCACGGCGTAATAACATGGCCGCTACTATTTCATGGTGTTTTATAACAGATTAAAAATACTGAAAACTTTGAATTGAATTTAAAAAAATATTTTGTTATTTTATGAATTAAAACTTACATTTTCCGACTGTTTTATGCCTAAACTGTCTCAATAACATATTTATAGATTTTTTGTCGCATGTCGTAAAATACCCTATTTCTATATCAGTTTGGGTATATATATAAACTCGAAAGTAATTTAATTTGTTAATAAAACATTCGATTATAAATAACTAGCTTTTGCCCGCGACTTCACTGTTAATTTTTGAAAAAGTCGTGGCGCTTATCTTACCGCCGCCCGCTTTCGTATGCCGCCCGGGGCCATGCCCCCCCCCCCCCCTCCCCCAAGCTACGCCACTAGGAATAATTGCACTGGGGTAGGATCAACTTTGAGGGTGAGTGAGGTAAAAGGAGTAGGACTGTGGTACGAGCCGAGACCATTGTATCATGTATGGTCTAGGCTAGGCATAGTTAATTAACAAAGGCCACAGAAAAAAAAAACTATTTTTCTTTTTTTTTCTTGTTTGTAGGTTATGATGTGTTCCATGAAAATGAAACAATGACACTATGAATAACTACTAGATACTTCTGTCATTGTCATCTGTGTTTAACAAAAAAGCAAACATTGAGTAGGTAACTAGGTATTCAATCATATCAATTTATAGGTCCTGTAATGGAAGAAGAATTCCTTGAAGTTCTAGAAGCGTTATCTCGGTTACCATCTGGTACTTCGCTGGAACCCATTGTATTATGTAAATGTCTTACATCTGCTGCGTCATCTCAAGAAATAATATCGGAACGAAAAAAAAATATCTACTCTGCTGTATCTCGCACAGAAACTTATTTGCGCGAGCGTCGTATTCCTGAGCTTATGAGATATCTTCTTACCAAAATATTATCTACAAAAAACAGAAATGTTACTGATTATATGACGAATCTTTTAGATCAATGTATGATATTTCGTGCGGGTCTCGGAGTTGCTCCCGTACTGTACGAAAAAAGGTAAAGGAAAACCATTGGCACAGTATTATTAGTCTCTTTTTGGTAACAGCATATTCTGGAGAGAGCATTCCCTGGCGCGAAAGAGAGGCACGCTTTAAGGTCTGGGAAACCCATTTCACTAGACTCTTTTTAGCGTGTTCTTTACACGTCTATGTTATGCTTCTAGCGAGTACCGCATAAGATTGCTTTCACTCAATTTCTTATTTTACTGGTGAATAGAAATGATGTTATTCGCACCAGCTGCCCGATCGAACGCGCCGATACTGGTCGAACGCTGGTAAAGGTTGCTTAAAAACTTCATACAGTGAATTTACAGCGACAGCGGCCCGTTTTGTGCGGAGTTGCGGATAGGGTTAGAGTCCTTTTCCTGTCATGCGTATTTTCGCCCTCGCGCGGATCTGGTCCACATGCGGGTGATAGCACGCTCCTGGCCACACGCCAGATAAAGTTTTCGTTTGCCGCTGCAATGTCGTGCGTGTCGCCAGTGACTAAACTCGTGCGTACTATGACCATACCTGCGACCCACGTCACAGTAAAATCGAGCCCTTTTCCTGTCATGCGTATTTTTGCCTGCACGCGGATCTGCTCCGCATGCAGGCTGGCCATCCTATCATTTCGTACATGTTTTTCCTATCATACGGGCAGCACGCGCGCGGAACGCGAGATGGCTGCGGGCGAGCAGCCCGCGTGCGTGCTAACCGAATGCGGGCGGCGTTCTTCTCGTTCACACAATCATAACACCTTAGAATAATAACGCATAACACTAAGTAAATTATGAAGATGAGAACATTAAATTAGGAATATATAGAATTACTAGCTGGGTTGTGGAGGTCCGATAGGCAGTCGCTCCATGTAGAACACTGGTATTCAGCTGCATCCGGTTAGACTGGAAGCCGACTGCCGACCCCAATAAAGTTGGGAAAAGGCTAGGCAGATGATGATGATAGAATTACTAGCGGACCTGGCAGACGTTGTCCTGCAACCCAACTATAGCGCCACCTGCCGGGTCCAATTGTGAATCTAAACCATTCTCGAATCCACTGGAACACACACTAACAAATTCATCAAAATCGATCCTGCCGTTTAGGAGGAGTTCACTTTCATACACACGCACAGAAGATTTTTATAGGTATGATAATGTAATTTTATATATTTATTTTGTCGTCTAGACATTTAGAAGCAGTTGTCAAAAGTTTTGATCCAGGTCAACGTGGATGGCTTACCGCCGGACAAGTCCGCAGAGCATTTATTATGCTGGGCCTCACTCCACCGAGTATTTTAGAAGAAAGGATTCCAAACGATGAGGTATTGAATAATTTGCGAATCATTCAAGAGCAAGAACTATTTGAGTTGTTGTGTGCTGGAGTACCTGGATTTACAAGGGAAGAAAGAACTCCAGGATATTGAACCCCCCAGCACTGATTAGTTTTTCGATTTTCCATATAACAGTCTTCACCTCCTTAGGAAATATCCATTAACACTGAAACAACATGTAAGTATTTTGTATGTTTAACCGCAAAGCTGAATACTATTTTTTGGTTCTAACTTAAAAAGTAATGGATTTCCCATATAAATTTTCATATCCTATTTTACCCCCATATAGGTGAATTTTCCAAAAATACTGATATAGGTACAAATAATGTACTTAGTTATAACAGAAAATCTAAATAGGTACTAATTTACATGTTTCTAACTGAGCTATAAGCTATAACCATACAGAATGTCTTGAAGATCATCCATAGTAATATTATGATATTTTGTTGTTTTTAAGTGATGTATTGCTAAGGATTTGATTTTATTTATTTATGTATTTTTTTATTTATAATTTGTTATGTTTTGTTACAGATAGAATATTTTATTCTAAGTTTGTTTGTCTAAACCTACCTTTGTCATTTTGTAGTTTATTTTTATTTTTATAAGTTATGGTACCTACAATACGGTCAACGTAACTTGGCGCGTCTGAAGTTAGCTGTTTGGCTGCGCAATGGAACTTTTAGGAACGAAATTGTCTACTGCGCAGCTAATCGGCTAACTTCAGACGCGCCAAGATACGTTGACCGTACCGTAGATCCTTGATTTATTCCCTTGACGTCGTCGCGGTCTAGTCGGCCCCGGCGTCGAGTCGCCGTCACGTCTACTTGTTCTATTTTAGAATATTTGAGCACAGTTAATCACAGTAATAATTAGTATAACGTCGAAGTTCCCTTTAGAGGATTAATGCAATCTATTCAAATTTCAATTGTTAGTCTAAATAAATAAATAAAAAATATGATTTGAATAATTTGCTTCGTTGATTATACCTACCTTTCGTCACATTCGACGTGGCACTGGCAGCACTAGGCAGATTTAAAAAAAATTGGTTGTCTGTAAAGTCGGTTTACTGACGATAGTTGAACGTGACAACGCGAAAGAATCATTACCTTTAACGCTGTAATTATCGTTGCTATAAACAATTGACACCACATTCACTTTTCACTTGGAACGCCTCAGAGCGAGGTAACGCCGCAGAGCGAGGTAACGCCGCATGACGTCATGTAACGCCGTAACGTCGCATGACGTCATGTTTTTTCGTGCGTGCAGCCGGCTCTATCGAATTATAAGACGTTGTCACGTCAAAAAAAAAAAAACCAAAACAACAGACGTGATCACGTGACGGGCGACTTAACTTGACGTGGCGGGACTCGACGTCAAGGGAATAAATCGATCTTTTTAGTTTCGGTCTACTCGTGTAGTACAGTTTATATTTAAAACAACTTTTTTCTTTATTCGCCATATTCTATGGCAAAACATGTAGGCCAAGTTATACAAACAACACAACATCTTGCACTAAAAACCTGTTTATAATCATGTTTTACTAATAAAATATCTTTTATCTTTTTATTTTTATCTTTTAAAATCACTAGGCAAAATTAAAGCTTAGAAGCTTAGATTTACAAAAACACAAAATTAAAATCGACCTTTACAAAAACCAACAGTTCACCAAATTCCCCAAATTCACCCGTTTTGTTACCTACTACTTGCACCCGCAGGTATAAAAAAGTCGGGTATTTTTTTTGGACTTTTGATACTAGGTACTGGGAACTTACTAACGTAAATGCACCGACGGAACCTATCATCGCTACTTTTTTAGGGTTCCGTAGCCAAATGGCAAAAAACGGAACCCTTATGGATTCGTTATGTATGTCTGTCCGTCCGTATGTCACAGCTATAAGAACTATGCTGTTGAAACTTGGTAAGTAGATGTATTCTTCGAGTCGCATTAAGATTTTCACATAACAATTAAAAACAAAGGGGGTTCCTCATACTTAGAACTGAAACTCAAAAAAATTTTTTCATCAAACCCATACATGTGGTGTATCTATGGATAGGTATTCAAAAAGGATATTGAGGTTTCTGATATTTTTTTTTTCTAAACTGAGTAGTTTGCGCGAGAGACTTTCAAAGTAGTAAAATGTGTCCCGTCCCCCCCCGTCTGTAACTTCTAAAATATGAGAATGATAAAACTATAAAAATATATAGGTATGATGTATATTACCACAGATGATATAATACTAACGTAATATTACCACATACACTTTCACCGCAAATTGGTTTGAATAGAATGTAGTTTTTTTTGAATACGCGAAAAATCTTAAACCGCAATTTACTATTAAAACATCGATCAAAGTTGCAACGAAATACAAGAACTTTTATGTTATGTTGGGTACTTGCTGCTACGGAACCCTTCATGGACGAGTCCGACTAGCACTTGGCCGCTTTTTTAAATCAATATTTTAAAGTTTTGTGTTAGAGTTTGAAAAGTATTAATTTTTGCAAAAAAGTTGATGTTTTAAATATTGCAAACTAGCTGACCCTTACACCTACCCTACACCTACCCTGCACCTACCCTGCACCTACCCTACACCTACAAAAAAAAATTGTAAAAAAAAGTATCTTATGTCCGTCTCCTGGGTCAGCTAGTATATTGTGTGTTTGTTGACATGGAGATATACCTACCATGATTCCTGAGAAAAAACAGCTGTAAAACTTCGCAAATTTGCCCTTGAGTTGAGGGTTGACTTTGCCTAGTTTGGTATTTTTTGAAAAACTCGAGTTTATTATCTGTAGTAGAAAATTCATCATTTTTTGGCAATTGGCAACACTAAATGTATGTACATCGGAACGTTTGGCCAGTTGAGATAGGGAGCTGGTTGTGGTTGCTACTGCAGTTTTTAGTGACGATTATGTGACGCATAAAGATGCCAGCCAAAGAGTTTGTGACAGAACAGTTCGAAAGTTAGAAGCATTTATTTATGGCCGAACGACCTGATATCAGAACGTTCGGCCAACCTGAATCTCCATAACTGAGGACCTTAGAGAAACTGTTACTGAATAAAGATTTAGTGACGATTTGGTGACAAACAACCAATGCTTTACTTTTAGTCGTAATGCCACCGGTTAAAAGTAAAATTAATTTTAGTTCCTGGAACATCAGGACGTTCGGCCAACGTAATCTCCATAACTGAGGACCTGAGAGAAACCGTTAATGAATAAAGATTTAGTGACGAGATTGAAACGAATTTTTATTGCTTTATTTTTTTTTTGTGACGGCCCCTTTAAATTATAAAATGAAAATTTAACATATAACTTCAAAACATTGGGATTATCGATTCCTCCACAAGGAAGAAGCCCAGAGAAACCGTTAATCAATAAAGATTTAGTGACGACACTGAAACGAACTTTTATTGTTTTTTCTGCCCCTTTTTGCAGTAAATTGCCGAAGAGCCCCCTGACGGAGGTGGAGGGGCACCTCCTGATAAGGAGATTTTGGAGTGCTCGGAAAGTAACTATCCGATGTTGGTCCCGTTAGAGCTGAAACCAGAAAACGTTCCGGAGAACCTGGGATTTATATAGACGCGAAAAGGAACAAGCTGCCATCAGAATCAATCCAGTCTGTATTCATTAAACCCGGATTTGAGAGCGACTCCAAAGTTCTCTATTGTTAGTCCGATAGAGCACCCTTCTCCGTATTTATTTCTAGGCTGGAATCAGACCCTAAGCAAGGTCTAACCTTGAATTCTTTGAGGTTTGGTCAGTTTATTCATAATAAGGGATTTAGAGGCGTTGTTTAAGGCAGTATTAAATCAATGGGCCGTAACAGGATGTCTGTAGATTTTGTCTCATTTAATGATGCCAACCAATTTGTTAACAACCCTATATTAGTGGAAAACAAATATGTTGCGACCAACCCATGGGAGTTGTTAAAGATATTCCCACAGACTGGACTCTTGAGGAGCTAGTTTTAGGTATAGAGACCCCTCGTAACTGTGGAGAAGTTATTAGGGCTAGTAGGCTCAATTTTAAAAATAGAAAAGAGGGTTCTGTTTCATGGTCTCCATCAACAACTGTAGTGCTGACTTTCTCTGGTCAGGTACTCCCAGAAAAAGTTTTCTGTTATAATGTGTCTCTCCCTGTTTCTGTTTATCATCTTCCCACTATTCAATGCCGGAATTGTCTCTGTTTTGGCCATATTAGCTCCCAGTGCAGATCGAAGCCCGGCTGCTACCGATGTGCTCAACCACACCCTGGTGATAGCTGCTATGTTCCGGATTCACAAGTTACATGTCTGTTGTGTGATGGCAGTTACCATAAGGTTACTGACGACAAGTGCCCTGAACATACGAGACAGAAGTCTTTTAAAATGGTTATGTCTCAGGAAAATTTAAGTTACCGGGAGGCTTCTGCTAGGTTTCCCCTCCCCAAAATGTTATACTCCAATGTGACTGCGGATCCCTCCACTTTTAAATCATTTCAAAACTCTCCTTCTGAACCCCATCTCTCCTCAGACCCTATTAATAGCCCTACCTCCTCTCCATATGCAACCCCTGTTAAATCTTCGTACACCAAGACCGTATATCGTGCCCCAAGACCCCGTCCAGACTTGGCAAAAACTTATGATATCCAAGCTCATAGGTCAATGGATTACACTCCTAGCTCTTCTCAACCTAATGGCTGTGCTTTAAACTCCCCTTATGTTGAAACCACTCCCCTTCCCACCCCTAATGACAACCTAATAGAGCTCCTGGCTTGTTCACTCATTAATATGTTGTCTAAATTTAGTGATGCAATACCGGACAATGTCATAATACTAGTTCAACAGCTCCTAGAATCCTGGACTCGCCAAAATGGAAAAGATCCTTCAGTGGAACTGTAGATCGATTCGCAGAAAGAAACGCGAACTAATCTACCTTATTAATCGGTTCACTCCCCTCGCCTTTGCCGTGTCGGAGACGTGGCTTGGACCTGGAACCTCCTTTAGGGTTCCTGGTTTTTCATGTCTTCGGGGCGATAGAGAGGATGGTTGGGCCGGCTGCGCCCTATTGGTTAGCAGATCTATAATGCGATCAGACACTGGATTCTGAATGTCTCCCTCGCTGTCGGCTGAAAACATCACAACTTACTCTGTAAAAGCGCGCCAAAATGGTGGTGGTTGATCACGTGTTCTTGATAATGGCGCGCTTGCGATCCGTTTCACCATAGACTATTTATTGTCTTTGCGTTTCACGTTCATACTATTGACCGGATACGACAAATATTAAATTCATACCTTTTATGTCTATTTATCAAGGGCGTCGTCGGGGAGGAAGGTAGGAGCAGCTGCCCCTATCCCCCCTAGAGATCCGAGAAAATGTTTTTTTTTATAGACTTCAAAAAATAGAAGGAGGTTTTTGATTGAGAGCTTCTGACTGTACAATTAATAAAATACTCGCACTACCAATGTAAAGCTTCATGTGAACTGTATAAATCATACTCTTATACCATTTATACAGAATAAACAGTTCAATGATTTAATTAAATTTCATTTGAAAGCATCCATTGGTTTTTCCCATCTATATAAATAAAAGGAGAAACTAACTGACTGACTGATAATCTGACTGAAGATGTATCAGCGCACTGCCGAACCTACTGGAACTGGGAATGTGCACACGCGTTGGTTTTATCATGTAGGCGAGCACTAAGAAGGGATTTCGGGATTCAATCCCTAAGGGTGTATAATTGGAAATGAAATTTGTATGAAACTGGGTCATTTTTGTAATTTGATAGATGAAACATCCAGGTTTTTGATTGGAAATAAAAAAAAACCTATTTCAGCTTTTTTTGAAATTCCAGTAAAATAGGGATGAATGTTTGTATGGGAAATCCGTTATTTTTAATTATAACCTGTTCACAATAAGATTAGACATTTACAGAAACCTTACAGTCCGTTCAACCGATTTTGACTTATATTGCGTTGGTAGCATGACAAATGGCAACTGCAGTAAACAGTTGTTATTGTAACCACTTTTTTGCCTCTAATGTCATCCTTAAGCCTACGGAATAGAAGTCAAAATCGGTTGAAGGGACTGTAAAAAAGGTTTGTGTTTATGTCTAATCTTATTGTGAACAGGGTATAGCACTTTTTCTGCGACTTTGCCTGCGCAGATTCGTAGTCGTACCTACTTCGGTAAAAATTTAGTATCTGGAAGCAGGGGTTGCCTAAAAGGCGTCGACTGTCTGCAACGGTTACGAAAATTGGCATAAAGACGGTCGACGTCAGGCCGACGGAGCTCCGCTGCGCAGGGCTCTTATTTCTGTCTACTGAGTTTAAAGGAACCTAACCAACCGAACCTCGCGGTGCCCCTGATGTCGACCTATAACTAAGTTTTTTCTGTCCAAAGACACAAATTGTCATTTCTTTTTTTTACGTTCCGTTTTTTCAATTTTGTATTACATTTTACATCACAAACAATATAATTTGACAGATTTGGTTGTCAATCGCCCATTTGAACGTTCCGTTTTCGATTTTTATGTGTTATGATGTGACATGAGGTTAGTAACTAATTTTATTAATTTCTCAAAAATTACGCAATTCCGGTTAATGATAGTGGTAGCGTTATAATTGGGACCCAACCCCTACCAACTTCAACACTTTTTAGATCCAACCCCCTACTTCTCCTAAAAACACAAAACTTAAATTATATAAAAAAAAAAATATGTATGATGGCATTTGCACCAAATTCAACACCAAAGGTGAGTTGTACGAAAAATCTATTTTTTTTTTAAACTTACTCGTATCATCTTGAAACTAGGCAAAAATGCCAACATAGGTAAATTTATTTTTTTTACTTACCCCCTCAAAGGGGCTTAGTGGCCTAGCGGGGTGTTGCGTTCGTGGGAAGTACGAAATCTATCTCCTTAATTCCACTTGCCCCCCCCCCCCCCCGGGCCACCGGCCGGCGACGCCAATGCTATTTATTATGTATTACATAATATGTTATTATGTAAAGTTTCAATTACTGTATACTACATATTTTAACTCGTGAGTCATGCGCTCAGTTTAAGAGACAGAAAATATCTCCGTGATTTACGTGGCATGATAAATAGAATGTAGAGGGAGAAAGCTACTACTTATGTCCTGGGAAAAATAAAATAAAGGTTACCCTGCTTAGAAAGAGATGGTTGGCCCACAGAGAGCGAGATAGTGATACGTAGGTATGGCTTCTTTTTGGTATTCGAAGTGTGGACTCCATTTTAATCTACAGCTTCATGTTCCGTCTGCTGTCAAAAAGTCAAAAGTGACAAGAGTGGTCAATGTCAAAACGATTGAAGTCAAAGTCAAGTCAAGGCAAGGAGTAATAATTTTTAGCTGTTGTCTGTTGAATTGAATAAGAGATTGTAAATACAAATATATTTGTTGCTTTTATTTACAGAAAATTTCTGATGAAGTTTTATATAAAAGCACGGAGCGATGTTTATCGTGGGAATTTTCTTACATATAACATTTTTATTTTCAATTTTTGACATATATTTTAAATCACCTATTGTAAAGAATGTGGTGCCATATCTGCCTCAGCACGAATACCTGGCTGAAAGACTCGTTCTCTTCATGGTTGATGGACTAAGAGCAGAATCGTTCGTTAATCATACGACAATGCCTTACTTGAGGTTTGTGTAATATCGAATCGATCGACAGAATCTAATTTATTTATATTCTGATAAATTATCTGATTCTGTAATCAATGTGACCATCGTGGTAGCTCTCGGTAATCGCGCACGTACTGTAATATCGAATTCCTCGTTGTGGTTTATGGATATGGTGTATCTATTGCTCATATAGCATCTTTAAAATGTGTTAAAAAATCTTTTGTACCAAATAGACAACCGAAGGCAGTTGTCCGAAGGTCTACTACATCAAGATTTTCACGAAATGAATATGGGTCCACCTCATTGACGAAAATACTGAAACATACATAAAAATAAACATAGAATGTACATAAACATAGAATTTCCCCATTTTTTTTAAGTTGGTTATTGCGTTTACATTTTATAGTCATACACTTGGTTTTTGGAAATATAGACTGCTATAAATTTATAAAATTATATACAAGTACTTATTTATTCCAGGTCTGTAGCAAATTCTTATGGCAGATGGGGTATTTCAAATACTCAAGTACCTACTGAATCACGTCCGGGACATGTGGCAGTGATTGCAGGATTCTATGAAGACCCTTCTGCTATTACTAAGGGGTGGAAAGAAAACCCTGTCGATTTTGATTCCGTTTTTAATCAGACAGCTTACACCTGGTGTTGGGGTACATATGACATTGTGAATATTTTCACAAAAGCTAATATGGATGATCACATAGTTGTATATGAATATGACCCCTATGAACAAAGCTTTAGTACAGACAAAAACATTACATTACTAGACAAGTGGGTCTTTGACAATGTGAAACAATTTTTCCAAAATGCTAAACATAATGGTGTTAAAGAGAAATTGCAAAGTAATAAAATAATACTCTTCTTACATCTACTGGGAACTGATACAGCAGGGCATACTCATAAGCCAAAGACACCGTAAGTTTAATTTATGTACTGTTTTTATAAACAATGTACTATGTAATAACTTTCCTGCGGTTACCTATCATAAGGTCGAAAAACATTTGACCGAATTTCATTTCACCTAAAACTTTTCAACTTTTCTCGTTTCGTATATTTTTACTTCATCGAAGTCATGTCTGCCACAGTATTAGTTGAACTATTATCAATTCGCTTTTTTTCGTTGCGCCGACGCACAGTGGATCGAAAAACGGCTTTAAAGGAAATAGGGGATTGAATATTTAAGTCTCGTTTTTTATGCTTAAAGTTGCTTCTATTAACCAATACAATACTGAAATATATCATGGGAACCCATTTGGCGGAAAAACAGACGACTTATACCTATTTTATTTACAAAAAAAATGTATGGAGCTGATATGAAAAATACAGATATCTCCAAATCTGCAAGGCAGGCCGTAATATCCATGCACACGGTTATAGTACTAATTATTTGTAATTTTTTGACATACTTTTTATTATGGGCCTACATGCGGATTTTTTTTTAAAAATCATGAATTAAAAATTCTTTGTCTCGTGTTTTACCAATCTCAAAATTAAAAATACACTTATTAAAAACCACAAACAACGATTTTAAGTCTTAGTTAGGGAATTCGTCGGGTCAATTCCATGGAACTTAATAACTAAAACTCACTTTAAATAATTTTACGATTGAAATAATAATGAACAAGGAGTTGCAAAATACCTGACAATAATTAACGAACTCTTGATCAGTTTTTCCAGATACTACCCAAAATATTGAGCACTATAATGAATCATGACCGTAAAGAGATTAAAAATAGTAAGAATTAAATAACAATAAGCGGTAGTTAACAAAGAAGTCATTAACTGATAATAATTAACGAACTATTAATCAGTTTTTCTAAGTACTACCTAAAATATCGAGTACTATAATGACTAATAACCGTAAAGAGATTAAAACGAATAATAATTAAATAACAATGAGCAGGAGTTGACAAAGGAGTTACTTGTTACCGGATAATGTATATTAAATAGACACAAAAAAAAAATAGTTTGGTTTATTATAAACTTTTCACTTGTTAACATCTCTGAGTTGTGTGGTTTGGTTGTAATAATGGAAAGTTTAATTACCAATTTGGACTTATTCGTTATTCTGCAAAGTGGGAACACTTCTTTGGGATTTTGTGTGATTGTCAATGTTTTGTCCGCGTCAGACACAACTTCACGTGTTAATTAAACTATATAATATAAATATAATTAAAAATATTCACTTACTAAATGATTAAGAGGATGTTCTAGTTTAACATATATTTTTTTCAAATCACTGCACATTTTGACGTGATTGTCAGTTTAAAATCTGTAAAAGTCGTTTAATAGCCCCTTAAGGAGTTTTGCCGAAGGTATACATGAGCTGCTGCAAAAAGGTGGCAGAGCGCCCACAGGAATACCAAGACTTTCAAAAAGAATTATGAAAGTTGGCTCGAAGCCAATGTTGATTGGCCAAGCTGTGTGCAAACCAATTTGCTCGCCCTGGAACCAAGAGAAGAAAGACCCAGTGAAAATTATATATTCCCGAAACCTTCAACGTCATTGTCAGTTGGAACGATGACTAAAATGTCTCGGAAACCCTTCGAAGATCTGGGAAACAAGCAAAAAAAGGTAAGAATCTAACGAGCACGAAGATGAAGATCCACATGAATTGGCTCAATCAGCTGCAGTATTTTTTAAAGAAAAAGGTCGTGACGATATTGCATCGGTCATCGAACATATGCTCAAAAATCCCGAAGCAGCCCCAAAAATTAATGTGATAGTCAAGAAACCTGTACATCCCATAATATTTACGCCTGAAAAAGCTCTAGGATTACTCTTGTCTTTGAAGCTTTCTAAGTGGTAATACATAACTTTAAGGGAGACCGCTATTCGAGAAGGGGCGAAAGATATTTACCCCTCTTACTACAAGGTGCAACAGGCTAAATTGCAGTGTTATCCTCCGAAGCAATCAATGACTGTCAGATTCGTCAGCAAAGATTACGTTACAAGGTTTACTAAATGTCACAGTAAAGAGGATCCTTCATAGTTTAACTCACGATGTGCAAAACAAGCAGTTGACGCTGGTATCAAATTATTATCAGCAACCCCTTAGGTAAACTTGTGTTTAATATTAATTTTAAACTTTTTACGGTTTTTAGTCATTAATTCATTATAGTACTCGATATTGTAGGTAATACCAGGTAATAAGTTATTCCTTTGTTAACTACTGCTCATTGTTATTTAATTATAATTCGTTTTAATCTCTGTACGATCATAAGTCATTATTGTTCTCGATATTTGAGGTAGTACCTGGAAAAAATGATTAAAAGTTCGTTAATTATTATCAGGTAAAATTATTTAAAGTGAGTTTTAGTTATTAAGTTCCATGGAATTCACCCGACGAATTCCCTAATTAAGACTTAAAATCGTTGTTTGTGGTGTTTAATAAGTGTATTTTTAATTTTAAGGTGGGTAAAACACGAGACAAAGTGTGTTCGTTACTAATATTTGCATTAAATTAGATTTTAAAGAGACAAAAAAAATGATTTTCACGATTTTTCAAAAAAAATCCGCAGGTTGACCCGTAAAAAAAAGTATGTCAAAAAATTACAAATAATTAGTACTATAACCGTGTGCATGGATATTACGGCCTGCCTTGCAGATTTGGAGATATCTGTATTTTTCATATCAGCTCCATACATTTTTTTTGTAAATAAAATATAAGTCGTCTGTTTTTCCGCCAAATGGGTTCCCATGATATATTTCAGTATTGTATTGGTTAATAGAAGCAATTTTAAGCATAAAAAACGAGACTTAAATATTCATGCCCCTATTTCCTTTAAAGCCGTTTTTCGATCTACTGTGCGACGTTTCATTTGGTCGAAAAACTTTTTACCGAAGATACACTTAGCCGAAATAACATTTGTTCGAACATTTGTTATACCACTGTTTTGATTACCATATTTCACCAAACGCCTAGAAGTAAATATGTCTGATATTGAGTCAATGATAACCGGTACTACACCAGCAAAAAAAGAAACGTCGTTAAAGAAACGAAAAATCAAAAACTTTTGAAAATTAAAGACAATTTGAGTGAAATTAAACATTTGAAAGACCTTTCAAAACTAATGTATTTATTACACTGGCGTTATAGAGAGCTAATTTCAGATTAGTTTCCTACTATTTTGTTTCATTAATTATTTAAACGTAATGGCACTTAATAAAACAGGTGGTCCCAGTAAGAAGCTTGCAAACAAAGATTCTTGCTTCAAGCATGCAGCATGCAAGCAGGCATGCAGCATACAAACAGGCATGCAGCATGCAAGCAGGCATGCATCATGCAAACAAGCATACAGCGTGCAAACAAGCATGAAACATGCAAGCAGGCATGCAACATGCACAAGCTTTGTTTCTGTCACAGCACCGGCGCTGCGGGGTCTGGGCGGCCCCACGCGAGCTTATCGTCGCAGATGATTTTAACGCTCACCACCGCAGCTTCGGCTGAGCCGGCCAGCCTCAGCCGCGGCGGCAAGCCTTCAAACCGCCTGCTCCTCAGCTCGCGGGCCGCCCCACCCCTCCGCGCCTACGCGTTCTTAAATTACACTCTAGGCGTAGGGCAGACAAGACTGCGTGAAGTCGGTTTTGCAGCGATTCGTTTCTGTCAATAAATTTTGTAACATATTGACTTTTTATGACACTATTTTAATTTAATGTTGAAAATGCTACCAAGTAGCCGGCTATATATTTGTGATCAAATAATATTCCGTAAAATGTTGTTGAAAATATGGCAAATAAATCATTTGGCAAATGAAAATAGTTCAAAAGAGACTTCGGTCAATAGGAAAAAGTTATTTTGTAAATCGGAGAAATATAGTTCGGTAAAATAATACCTATGGCACATGATACTTCGATGATCTAAAAATATTTCAAATAATGCATATAGCAAAAAAGACGTCGGTCAATAGTTTTCGGTAAAGTGAAATTCGGACAAAAATCATTCGGAAAAGTGATCGGTTCCCCTTTCCTGCCTTTCTGTAGAAATAAAATGTAAATTAATAATTTCAGGAATTTCTTAACTACCTTAAAACATGTTGATGAAGGAATAAAGGAAATAGAAAGAGTAATAAGAGATTATTTTAATGATGATGGAAAAACCACTTTTTTGATGACCTCAGACCACGGCATGACAGATTGGGGTAACTTGCACTATAAGTTTTTTCTCTAAATATGTTTTATATGTTTAATGGATTTTAATAACTAAGAGCTTTAGTTTGGAGACTAGAGCTAAGGCAATGAAATTGCCTTCTATAAAGTATTTCTTAACATGACATGTTTTGTTATGAGGCTTTTCTATCTCTGAACTCTGCTCATCAATGATAACTTGCAACCTTTTCCCTGTTATTGCAACATTCTTAAGGGATTTTATTGTGTCAGGTTTGGGATAATAAGTTATGTTGTTTTATAGGCTCACATGGAGCAGGAGATGACCATGAAACTAAAACACCTTACGTAATTTGGGGCTCGGGAGTAAAGCAAGTAGAATTGGAGCAAATTGATCCTGAAACAGATGGAATGTCTTTAGAACACAGACTAGACATTAATCAAGTGGATCTGTCTCCTATTATGGCTACTATCCTTTCCATTCCTGTGCCTGTTAATTCTAGGGTAAGTATTTGAATATACATATATTAACAACAAACTGTACTATTTTTCATATTATTAGTAAATGTCATACAGTTCTATTCTTTATAGAACTGTATCAACTTATAAAGTATTTGCAAAAAAGGTCTTGTTTTTTTTTTAAATTGCAGTGTGTTTACTTTGATTTGGGATTTCATAAAATATGAGGAATTTGTTACTGTTCCATTGCCTTAGAAGGAAATCACTGTAATGGAGGTTTTATTCACACCATTTAGAATCGTGTTGGAATTGGTATTGCTTGAGTGTAACAGTTTTAAATTTCAGGGAAAACTAACTACTGAACTGTTTGATATGACCTTGTCTAATAAAGCTAAAGCTATATACAGCAATAGTAGGCAATTAGCATCTCAATATAACAAGAAAAGACTTGATGTGGAGGAAAATGCTAACTCATATCTGTATCAACCTTATGAACCATTCAGCAAAGAAAAATATCAAGAGCTCATACAATTCACTGAGAAGCTACTTGCCGAAAAAGAATATGACAAATTGATACTGTGGAGTGAAGAAATTATTCATCTAAGTCTTTCTGGCCTCAAATATTATCACAATTACTACCAGCAACCTCTTTTAATACTAGTTACTTTATCATTCTTGGGATGGATAGCATGTTTACTAAAAGTTTTGTCAGAACAAAAATTTAAAACTCAAGCAAGAACTGTTAACTTGAAAAGTGTGAATTCTTCAAAAATGTGCAGATTCTTGAATATAATATTTCCCTCCGCATGCTTGTTGTCAGTGTATTTAGTCTATGGTATGATTCATTATCTTCTGTTTTTTTTTTTATGTATTACTACTACATTTATGAGGCTAGTGCATACATTAATTTCAACATTAATTTCAGCACAAAACTTACCACTTCAGTATTATCTGTATTCCATGATGCCTCTACTTTTATGGTGGTATGCATTATCATCACTATTTTGGATGCAGGGGTATGGCCAATTTAAAATAAACAAAAAAATTGGCTTATTGCTAGTTGAGATATTAAGTTATAGCCTGGGTTCTATTGTATTGGTAAGTAGTGCCATATTAATTTCTGAACTGCTTGATAAAACATCATTACTGAGTCCTACAACTTCATTACTAATTTCCAGGGTCTGTCATTTACATATAGGTGGATGTTGAGTATCCCACTTTTGGGCATGGGTATTTGGCCATTCTTCTCTTCAACAAGAAATCATTTATCAAAACCAATAGTAATTGCTTGGCCTCTCGGGTGTTTGTTACTCAGTATGTTTTCCTTCATGCCTGTTGTTGGAAAAAATGTTTTTATTGAACTAGTGTAAGTATTTTTGTTTTTGAATCTAGAAATGGAACTGTTCATAATATAGGTACCCTGAACTATTAACTATGATCTTGTCTTTTTTGCAGCATAACTGCTGGTGTTATTTGGTTGATAGCAATTTTGCTGTACATTTACAGAATACTGTTGCCACTTTGTAATAGTAATTATGAAAACAAGACACAAATTTTGTTATCTGCAATACAAGGAGTATTACTTATAATATCCCTTCATAATATTTATGTGCAATCTAATAGATTTGAATTAGGAACTCCAGTTTCATATTTATATCAAACATTATCATGGCTTACAGCAGGTAAGTGTTTTTTTTTATTCAATACACGCCTTTTTGGATCCTTGTTTTGCCTGAGTAGGGTCATCCCTTGATGCGAGCCTGTCGCAAAATCCGTTCTTAACTGACATAAATGTTACCTTTTTTAATCTCCACTTCATAGTTTTTGGGAATTAGTGTTAATAAGTGGGGATTTTGGGATTTACTTGAGCGCTTCAGAATAACATCAGGGGGCTTCCACCATACCTGAGCCTTTTATGTAGCGTCGAATGTATAGGACAGCCGATCAGATTAGTAAAAAAAAATCGATAATTGGAAAAACTCGAGCACGTCAGATTAAGGCAAGGTAACTTAATTACATGCAGAAAAGTGTGCATTTCAATAATCTGACAATTTGAGCGTGGCATAAAGAAATGGGAGAGTCACAAGGTGGCAAAAAAAATGGTCATCTGGACATTCTCGAGAGCGGTTATTTTTTTTTATTTTGAAAGAAATTTGTCATGGATCACGGAAATAACATAATCTGCCGATTTGCACAAGCCGAAGTAGCTAAAATCATCAATAAAATGTGGTGCATGTAAGTTTTTTTGCCCGGCCGGAGGCCTCAAATTCATTTTAAGGTACCACAGGAAACTCCGGTTAAGCAGCAGACAACCTCTTAAGGTAAGGCGTCTCACAGACAATTTTATTATCTATCTTTTAGTATACGCGAGAGTTTTGGACGCAGACTGAGTCCGTTCTGCATCAGTTCTGCGTCCAAAACTCTCAATGTTTAGTCGAAAAAATTCAATAAAAGTAGTATTCTTTCAAAATTAAAAAAAAGGCGTATACTAAAAGATAGATAATAAAATTGTCTGTAAGATGGTGTAAGTTTCGTTTAATTATACCTGGTAGATTTTGTGTGATTGTCAATGTTTTGTCCGCGTCAGACACAACTTCACGTGTTAATTAAACTATATACTATGAATTATAATTAAAAATATTCACTTACTAAATGATTAAGAGAATGTTCTAGTTTAACATATATTTTTTTCAAATCATTTACACTGCACATTTTGACGTGATTGTCAGTTTAAAATCTGTAAAAGTCGTTAGCCCCTTAAGACTGTGTCGAGCAGCGCAAATGAGGTATTTTAACTTCCTGCGCCGTGCGAGTATCGCTGTGTGCGTGAAACGCACACAGTTAAGCTAGGCGTATGCTGAGACGCAGGCGACGCAGGTCCACACAGCGCAGAGCAGAGCAGATTTAGTAAAGCATGGAACGTCATTGAACTACGTACGCTGCGGTGCAGGCACATGCGACGCAGACATGTGTCTGTCCTGCTCTGCGTCTCGTTGTAGTGCCGGCACAGAATTCTGCGCGACGTATGTAACGACGGAATAATATTATACTCTTTTGTTGTTATGACAGAACATTTAATTGAATTAGTTCGTTGTGAACCATGCAACACACAGCTAGTTTTTCTTTCGTCCCAATGGGATGTAAAAAATTGCATCCTTCCTTGCGAATTTCTTCACATATAATGTTGTGCACATAATCAAATTGAGTTCTATCTAAGCGAAAGTAGTTTTTAAATTGTATGTCAGATAATTCTCGAGAGAGTACAAATTCCCCATGAGTAGAACGATTTTTGAGATAATCACTTTGCCAAATACTTTTTCTACGCTTTGACAAACTGTAAAGTAGCAACAACTCGTTAATTTCGTAATCAGACTCTGACTCTGAACTCATTTTGTTCGTCAAGCGTCTATTCCTTGTACTAGCTAGGATGCGAATGTCAGTTGCGTCGCAGCATGCGGAGGGGGCACATGTCTGCCTCAACTGCCCTGCCCTGCACTGTGCTGTGCTGCATTGCCTGCGTCTCAGCATACGCCTAGCTTTACGCTTGCACCCTCTCGACGCGCTCGTGGGCTGTTGAAAATCAAAACTTGGTAACTTACATTTAGTAAAATATGGCATGATGTAAATTGTAGTAGGTACATTATTTTTAACTAAACTTCATATTTTTTCTGACTGAAAATAAAACAATTTACTTATGCAAAATTTGAAATGAAAAATGTATTGTAACGGGTGGCGCAAAAGTAAAGACCCTATTTGGTTCAGCTATAACATTTTTTCTAAATTAGAAAACTAGATTTAGATTTTTTTAAATGTATATTTGTGCCATTAAATTTCGTACCATTAGGATTTAAAGATGATGTCTTTTAAATGGTGACCTCCAGAGTTGATACACATTTGAGTCCTTCAAAATTGGTTATGAGTGACGAAGCGCATTTCCATCTCTCAGGGCATGTCAATAAGCAGAATACTCGGTTCTGGGGCACTGATAATCCGCGCATTATTCAAGAAACACCTCTACACCCACTAAAAGTTACTGTATGGTGTGGCATCTGTGTTGACAGAGTGATCGGACCCTATTTTTTCGAAGACGCTGGAGGCAATGCGATTACTGTCACTGGAGAACGCTACAGAACCATGTTACGTGAGTTTTTGATACCCAGTTTGGACGAATTGGGGCTGGAGCACATCTGGTTTCAACAAGACGGCGCTACGGCACACACAGCGCGCGACACTATGGACTTAGTGAGGGACGCTTTTCCAGGCCGAGTTATCTCTCGTTTTGGCGATTTGCCTTGGCCTGCAAGATCACCCGATCTGACCAGTCCAGACTTCTTTCTTTGGGGTTTTTTGAAATCTCGGGTGTATGTGAACAAGCCACAGACTCTCGCAGCTCTAAAAGAAAACATTCGTCAAGAAATAACGAACATATCGCAGGAAGTGTTACGGCAAGTTATGCAAAATGTCATAAATAGGGCTCAAATGTGTATCAACTCTGGAGGTCACCATTTAAAAGACATCATCTTTAAATCCTAATGGTACGAAATTTAATGGCACAAATATACATTTAAAAAAATCTAAATCTAGTTTTCTAATTTAGAAAAAATGTTATAGCTGAACCAAATAGGGTCTTTACTTTTGCGCCACCCAGTATAAATGAAAACAAAGGAATATCAATGTTTCTTTTTATTTTATGTTTTAATTCGATTACATAAACAACATTCTTTTCAAATAACTTAACCTATTTTAAAATTTTCAATGATTTTTAAGTGTCAAAATTGTGTTGAATAAATACATTTCTCATCTTCAGTTTTTTTGTTTAATTTTCTGTGTTCGTGCATTTGTCTAACCAATCTTGAGTAGACAAATGCACGAACACAGAAAATTAAACAAAAATCTGGATTATTTCCGGTAGTAAACAGTCAAAGTAGAACATTTTGGTTCCTTTTCTTCGTATAATACCTACCTCTCCTTTCGTTTTGCCATTTATGTTATAGTCCGGGTCCTATTGGGTAATGTGTGACAATTTTGAGTAAAGCAATGCCACTTGGTACGGATGTTATACACGTTCACCTAAGCCACAGAATACTTAATAGTACTACCTGAGCCCAAACAGCTGGTAGGCAGACTGAACTCCGTGAAAGGGAGGGGGGTCAAAGGTCTGACCTCCCGGCGCTCAGAAAAAAAATTATAGCGTATTTATTTGGACTTCTGAATCAAGTTTGGTGTCGTTTTCAGGTAAATCGATAGTGCCCCGTTCATTTGTCATGCCAGTTTTGTAGGGTTCCGTAGCAAAATATGACGCAATACCTAAAATAATAAATAATAAAAGTATTTTTAGAAGTAACATAATGCAATCAGACCCTTATATTTTCTGATTTTTGTATGAAGATTGGTTTATAAAAAATACTCTCTGAAAGCCCATTTAATGTAGATTCTAAAAACAATAACAATAAATAAACATTTAAGTATTTTTATGTCAAATACATTTTTGAACGTACAGCGTCGTACGTCAGCGCAGCCCAGCGGGATGCAAAAAGACCCGAAAAGCGAAGGAAGACCCTGTACTATGGGTGTCAGACAGTTGATATACATACACAAATACATTTTAAACGCGACACAAGGCAAACACAAGTGCTCATCACACAAATGTTTACCCTGGGCGGTATTCAAAACCACAACACGCTGCGCAGCAGTCAATCGCTCAACCACTGCGGCAATCGTGTCGTCAATATACATATTTGAAACATACATTTTTAGAACTGACATTTTTTTTATAAGTACTCGTTTTTCAGATCATGCCCATCAGTGACAATAGGTAAATGAGTGCCGCAAACATTTATTTACGAATAAAAAAAATAAGTTCAAAAACTAACACCCGACTACAACAAAAAGTGATCTAAAAAGTACGAAACAAGAAAATATTTCACACAGAAATCAAGACATAGGTACAAAATGGTCAAGGTAAGCCGTGGTTGCATGCCATTATAATTCATGTTCATCGCACTCATATGGGATACAGGCATGCAACCACGGCTTACCTTGACTTGGTTTTAGTTTTTAAACTTATTTTTTTTAATTTAAACCATTTTGAAGTCACAGCTAAGTATTATATATTTAAAAGGTACTAGTGAACCCCTTTCTAATGATACTAAACACGGTATGCGTATCTTAATTTATTTGGTAATCTTTCTTTTTTTAAATAATTTGTGACAAGTCGCAACTAAATATTATATATTTGAATGGTGAACCCCTTTCCAGTGATACCAAACACGGTATGCTTATCTTCATTTTTTTTGTTAATCTTTGTTTTTTTGTCCGCCACATTGGATTCGGTGACACGTCATATAGCCTAAAACCAGCGGACGATCAGACGCTTCTAACGATACCTCATTTGTTCAGTTCTGATAAGTAGTTTAGGAGCTATGAGCGAACAGATGAACATACATACATACATAGCCTGTCAAAATCATAACCCTCCTTTGGCTTTGCCGTAGTCGGGTAAAAAGGACAGACAGATGGAGAACTTACCTCCTACAGAAGCTGCTCTCAAACAACCTTGAAAGCAGTTTTTCAGAATGTTCATGTTTACCTAATGGTTTAATGGCTAATGGTTTAAAAGAAGAAAGACAAAAAGAAAGAAAAAATAAGAAAAATATCAATAAATTGGTATTATTTGAAAAATATAACAAATTGATGTTATAATAAGTACTTACATTTTTATTTATAGATATGAAAGCTACTGATATCTTATTTTTTGTTAATCGCACTTCTTTTTTCGGGTCTTTTTGCGTCTCGCTGGGCTGCGCTGACGTGCATCGCAGTACCGTTCAAAAATTTATTTAACATTAAAAATACATACTTAAATGTTTATTTATTGTTATTGTTTTTAGAATCTACATTAAGGGGCTATTTAACGACTTTTACAGATTTTAAACTGACAATCACGTCAAAATGTGCAGTGTAAATGATTTGAAAAAAAAATATGTTAAACTAGAACATTCTCTTAATCATTTAATAAGTGAATATTTTTAATTATATTCATATTAAATAGTTTAATTAACTCGTGAAGTTGTGTCTGACGCGGACAAAACATTGACAATCACACAAAATCTACCAGGTATAATTAAACGAAACTTACACCATCTTACAGACAATTTTATTATCTATCTTTTAATACACGCCTTTTATTTTTAAGTTAAAGAATACTGCTTTTATTTAATTTTTTCGACTAAATTTTGAGAGTTTTGGACGCAGAACTGACGCAGAACGGACGCAGTGTGCGTCGAAAATCTGAGACGCAAGATTTCAAGATTACATATTAGTGATGTGCTTGAATATATTTCTACAGAATATTTCAATGGGAGAATACATAAACTCCTCTGAATCCCAGCACAGTTTTTGTAGATTTTGCTCAACTTTATACGATTCCATTAAACAAACTAAGTATGCCATATTTTATATGTTTACTTGGCAAACATTGTAAATACATTATCCCTGGTAGTAATTATCTATATTTTCATTATCAAAATCAACTACTTTCGTTAATATAACCTTAACTGTATCTGTCCTTTTTCGTTTTTTGCTTGACACAGTCTTAAGTTGACTTGCGAGATGTCATTTCCAAAAAAGAAAGATGAAGCTGAAGAAAAGAGATACCTAACGACCAAGTCGAACTGAGCTTCCAATATGAAGATGATTCCACTGACGATGATGATTGAAAAATTGGTTTCTTTTTTTTCTCAGTACACTATTTTATTTTCTAAATACAGGATAGGATTTTACTGCTTTCTTTCCATTTGGATAAAATTTTAAAACCTAATATAACTTAGCATACTGTTTCTCCTAATAGCTTACGCATAATTTTTTTAAACATAGTTTCTGTTATCGTAATAATGATTAAGCATAACATTCTACAGCATACATTTATTTACACATAATGATGTTAAAACATATTTTTACTATGCATACAGCAAGCATGCAAACACGTAAACAATCATACGCCACGCATGCAGCTGCAAGCATGTAAGCAAGTATGCAGCATGCAATTTAATGTAAAAAATAATTATTACATTCAAAAATTAACAAAAGGATAAGAATATTTTTTTTCTAACCGTCAGATTAAGGAAATCCCTCCACATTGTCAGATTATGGGTCAGTACGACAAGGACATCAAGATAAAGCGTCTGTATAAAAACTGACGCGCTCGAGTATTTCGGTCTCTATATTTTTATGCATTGTCAAAAATCGACTATGACCTTTGAGCGCGTCCAAATCGTCAGTCTTTTGAATAGGAGCTACATGAGGCTTCACTTATCATCCCTTCTCAATATCTGACGCGCTCGACAATTTTTATTTTTTTTTCCTACTTTTTACCCCTTCAAACGTCGCCACCCCCACCATGCAAACCGGCAGATTTAAATTTTTCCGTTACCAGAAACACGTGGGGCGCATACACTATTAATATCTGACGCGCTCGAGTATTTCCATGTGACGGTGTTTTTACATTTTTAAAAACCTGTACACGCTTCCCCCACCAGTGAAAGTGCATAACATGTTATACTCATAACCTTTTTTTCTTTTTAGCATCTAACCTTCACAATCCAATAGATCTCCACGACGCTCGAGTAAATCCCGATTTAGCCTCTTGGGCTCCCCTACCATAAGTGACTTAGTAAATGACTGAGTGATCTTTTGATTTTATAGTGTGCGTTTCGACTGCGCGGCCACGGCGTTAATTCGAAAAAAAACTATTCCAAGATTATGTAAAATTTTGTAAAAGCTGATTCCCAAAACCATAAATTTGACAAAGTTATGGTTAAAAAGTTATAAGGGTTTGAACGTGGAGAAAAAACGCGGAGAACTGCGCGGCCACGGAGATCTTTAAAACTAAGCGTAGCAGAGACCTGAAATTCAGGTAAATAACAGATTGAATTTGTAAAAAAAATGTAAAAGTACAGAAAAAAATCCTAGGTTTATATTTTAGGAGCTGCAAGACAGAAGCCCCATGGCCGCGCCATTGAAACGGTGAATAACACGTTAACGCCGATATCACGCTGAAAATGCATCACAGACGTCTGAAATTCATTGTAAAATATAGATTTTAATTTGTCGAAATTATAAAAAACTAGCTGACCCGACAGACGTTGTCCTGTCCTTATCTACCTACTTACCTGCCTATTTACCTACCCTACACCTACCCCTACCCTACACCTACCCTACACCTACCCTACACCTACAATACAAAAGTTTTTTTTTTTTTTTTTTTCTCTTCGTAAGAACCATCTTCGTACTTCAAGGAATATTATAAAAAAAGAATTATCCAATTTGGTCAAGCGGTTCGCAAGTTATGCGCTTACCAACACATTTAGCGATTCATTTTTATATATAAGATACTCAAAATATCCTAGGTTTATATTTTAGGAGCTGTAAGCGCCATTGAAACGGTGGAAAACACGTTATCGCCGATATCTCGCTGAAAAAGCATCGCAGAGGTCTGAAGTTTTTTTGTAAACCTAGAATTGAATTTGTCGAAAATGGAAAAAGTATACAAAATATGCCTAGGTTTATATTTCAGGAGCAGTAGTGCGGTTTCGCGTAGAAATAAGTTTTGATTATCTATCGAAAAAAGTAAGTATTAGCGAGATCTTTTTCTGTAAACAACACATTAATATGTAGAACTATCGATAATAGGCTAACAAAGTTAAATAGGCAAAAACATATAAAACCTTCAGTACGTTTTGAAGGCAAAAACATTATTAAAAGAAAAGTTTTCTTTTGCTTATTGTCGATAGTTCTACATACTAATGTGTTGTTTACAGAAAAAGATTTCGCTAATAGGTACTTATTTTTTTCGATAGATACCTAATCAAAACTTATTTCTACGCGATACCGCACTACTGCTCCTGAAATATAAACCTAGGTATTTCTTGTATATTTTTTCCATTTTCGACAAATTCAAATCTAGGTTTTACAAAAAACTTCAGACCTCTGCGATGCTTTTTCAGCGAGATGTCGGCGATAACGTGTTTTCCACCGTTTCAATGGCGCGGCCATGGGGTTTCAGTCTTACAGCTCCTAAAATATAAACCTAGGATATTTTGATGTATTTTTTCTAATTTTGACAAATTCAAATCTAGATTTTACAATGAATTTCAGACGTCTGCGATGCATTTTCAGCGTGATATCGGCGATAACGTGTTATTCACCGGGTTTTTGTCTTGCAGCTCCTAAAATATAAACCTAGGTTTTTTTTCTGTATTTTTTACAAATTCAATCTGTTATTTGCCTGAATTTCAGGTCTCTGCTACGCTTAGTTTTAAAGATCTCCGTGGTCGCGCGGTTCTCCGCGTTTCAATGGCGCGGCCACGTTCAAACTTTTTAACCATAACTTTGACAAATTTATGGTTTTGGGAATCGGCTTTTACAAAATTTTACATAATCTTGGAATAGTTTTTTTTTCGAAATATCGCCGTGGCCGCGCGGTCGAAACGCACACGATTTTATATAATGGATTGGTTTACATGTCATGAGTATTTTCCGTATTTTCCCTAATAGGTACCTTAATTCTGATTGTACAGTAGAACAAGTTATACCCTGTCCATAGGGTATTACACCCATTTTTGAAAAGTGTCTCAATGAAATTCTGTAGTGCTAATATGCCACCAAAAAAAATACAAAATTTTTATTCAATCGATAAGTGCCATAAAAATGCATTTAAATTTTAAATTTTCAAATTTCGCGCGTAGTTTGACGAAAACGCCTCTTACTGGACGCCATATTGCTCTGCGAAAATGACGTCAGTTCGTTTAGTATCAAATGCGCTCCTATTAAATATGATAATTTTATATAATTTAAAAATAATTAAAAGCATATTTTGTAATAGGTGTAATAATTAAAAAATTACGTTGGTTACGAAAATAATGAAAGTACAAAGCCTATATACGCCAATCGGTTGACTGACAATTGCCAATTTTTTGTTTACACAGCCGTACGGCGTAATAACATGGCCGCTACTATTTCATGGTGTTTTATAACAGATAAAAAATACTGAAAACTTTGAATTGAATTTAAACATCTATTTTGTTATTTTATGAACTAAAACTTGCATTTTCCGACTGCTTTATGCCTAAACTGTCTCAATAATATATTTATAAATTTTTTCTCGTATAGAGTTTTTACTCTATACGAGAAAAAATTTAACCCTATTGGGTTATTGGTTTTTTGACAGTTGCCTTATAATGTAATTATTTCCGATTACCTTAAGTTAACTTTAAAATGTGTTATAAAATAAATATATAAACTGCCATATGACTTCTTACAGACATTATAATACAGGTATGCGTATCAGTTTTTACAAAAAACTTATATTGTTCACTAGTTGCAGCTGTCAAAAAACGATTACCAAAACCAGTGGACAGAGTGTAATTGGTTTAAAGGCATATACAAATATTCATCTTTCTACTACACTCACAATATTTTATGTTTTTCCTTTTTCTTATCTCGAACACGTAGGTATCCCTGGTACCTACGTACTAAAGATTAAAAAATAAAATAAATAGTTAAATAAAATTGTTAGTATAGTAGAAATTGAATATTTTTGCCTGTAAACCAATTAGCTTGTTCAACCGTAGGTTCTATTTAAAAAAGTAACTTGAAATTGACTAAATAAACAAACCGTGTGAGACAGAACAAAAAAAATATTTCAGGGGTATGCTCATCATTCAAAGGTCATACCTAGTGCCAAATGGTAACCTGGTATATTCATGTTTATGTCTACCTAATTTATTTTTAAATTCCAGCAATTTCATTAGTACTACCTCTAATGTTTTCAAAAAGACTTATTTGTCGAATATTGGCAATAAACACATCCATCTTAAACTTCTACCTGCTGCTATCAGTCTCTCATGAAGGTCTTTTCATAGTTGCTTTGATTCTTAATCTAATATGTTGGATGTACATTGAAAATAAACTGCTTCATAGCAAGAATAATAAGGTAATGTTATAAAAAAGGTTTAATTTACGTTTAAATTTCATTAAGTCTATAAAACTAATTGTTTATTTATATCAATTTTATTTACAGCTAATAGAAAGCAGTTTTGAAAAGGACAATAATGAGAGGTCATTCACAACAATAGAGAGAGGTATAAGCAGTCAAGATTTCAGGAGAGCATTTTTTTTCGTATCCTTTTTAAAAGCTTAACAATTCTTGAAACTTTTTGAGTTGTATCCATATCACAAAGTAGATATCCAAATAGGGTTTTATGTATCCAAATAAAAATCCTTAACTTTACCATCAGGTAGTGTATATTATTTTAGCCTTTTTTGGAACAGGAAACATAGCATCATTGAACTCATTTGAAATCAGATGGGTGACCTGCTTCATTACTTCATTCCAGCCTTTTGTAATAACAACGCTTATATTGTTAAAAACTTTAGCTCCATTTTTGAGTGTAGCTTGTAGTTTCCGAGCAGTGCAACATTTAACTAAGGTATATAATAATAATAATAATAATAATAATAATATATGGGGACATTTTCACACACGGCCATCTGACCCCAAACTAGGGAGACCCTGTACTATGGGTGTCAGACAGCTGATATACATACACAAATACATTTTTTTTTTGTAAATACATACATAATATGTAGATAAACAACACCCAGACACAAGGCAAACACAAGTGCTCATCACACAAATGTTTACCCTGGGCGGGAATCGAACCCGCAACACGCTGCGCAGCAGTCGATCGCTCAGCCACTGCGCCAACCATGTCGTCAAATAAAAAAATAAAATGTAAAACATACAAAAAAAAAATTGATAGTAGTGGAAATTATGTAATACTTATTATGTTACTTTTAATTTCAGGCACCAACTGGTTATTTAAATATTATTGTTTTAATATATTCAAATTTCATGGGAATACAGTTGTTGTTCAATGTGAAAAATACTGGAAGCTGGTTGGAAATTGGAACATCTATATCACAATATGTTATTGTTCAAGTGATCACATTATTTATTGTTTTAATTAATCAAATAGCTAAATTATTAACTGATATCAGTATGCATAGTCTAACAGATAAGTTATTTAAAAATCGTAAAAATAAAAAATATTTATAAAATATACTATGTACTTCTTTTATTTTTACAAATAAGTTTATTTCCTTATGTGTTTGATGTTTTACATAATTTACATGTATAATTCAAAGTCTATCCTGTTGGAAGTGTAGAACTGGCTGTCCTCACCTTGCTTTCTCACCCAAACACCAGTTTTAAAATATCCCTCTGATGACCATTTATGCATTTGCATAGTAGAGTGAGGACCTGATATGTCCTCGTCATTTAGATTCCACTTGAATTCCCATTTCATTTCTGGCTGTTCTTCATCATCCTTATCATCACTTTTATTCTCTTCAGGGTTGCTTTTACCCAAAACATTCTTTTCTTTGAGATCAAAATCATCAGCATACATATCCAAAGTATCTTCTTTCTTATTTTCAAGTTTTGCTATGATTGCTGCAATTTTTTCACAAGTTTCTTGATAAATGTCCATGTTACCCAATTTAGTCAAAATTTGATTGGCAAGTTCTGTCACTCTAGTAACTATTGAACTATTTTCATCGACAATTCCAGCTTTTTTCCTTTTCCAGCGCTCAGCACTAGAGATTCTCGAACTGGCACCTGCAAATATAGACATTATATAACAACTAGCTTTTGCCCGCGACTTTTTGAAGGCGTTTGAAGACTTTTACCGTTTTTTGGTTTTGCTTATTGTTTTGTATTGCCACCGAGTTGCGAATTGAAAGTTATTTTTTACTTTTTGAAGGCGGTTGTCTTTTTTGTAAAAAAAATTTTTTTTTCACTTTTTAGTGTCTACTTCTCATCATATAAATTAATTACGAAACGGCGACACCAAAAAAATTCTGTCATCCCTTAATTTTCAACCCTTAGGTTATCCTTTATATGGGACCAAATTTGAGGTATACACTATCAACTAAAAAAGAATCATCAAAATCCGACTACACTGAAAAAAGTAATGCGGGTTCAAACATAAAAATAAATATATAAAAAATAAAAAAAATATCATAAAATGAAAACTACTGGGCTAAATAATGTTACATTTTTATGGGACCAAATGGCAACTATTCCGCATCAAACTAAAGAAGAATCACGTGAATCGGATCAAAAATCTAGTAAGAGTAATCAATGTACATACATAAAAAAAAAAACGAATTGAGAACCTCCTCCTTTTTTAAGTCTGTTAAAAAGTAACCTATGTCCTATGTCATCAAAATCAGTTCTGCCGTTTCATCGTGAAAGCGTAACAGACAGAGTTACTTTCGCATTTATAATATTAAAAGTATTGAAGTATGGATTATGCACCCTCTTATAGGCCAATGTTAACTGTGATATGTTTCCTGATGAATGGAAGATTTTAATAATAATAATAATAACCTCTTATAGGCTTCATATCAGTTGAAATGTGAATAATATTAGTAGTTTGATTCAAATTTAATGGCGGCTGTGAAGTGAGCGGTTGGCTGTGCAGTACCCCACCCCTCACCCCCCTTGTCACGTGAAATTGTTACTCCACTCGCCTCATGTTCAGAGCCGCCATTAAGTTTGAATTGTACTGTAATTCACCTAACTTCGGACATTATTGTACTCCTAATTAAGAGGCTAAAGTGTTTTAAATTGTAAATGATTACTTGATTAACTATTTACTAAATATAAACATTTTCTTGATAGAATACAGCATAATTAAATTAAAAACCAGACTTAAAGGGTTAATAACTGTATGTGGTCTGTGGCCATTCTAATGACTAAGAAAAAAGATATTAATGACCATAGTGAGGTTTTCATATTATTTGAATGAGGCATATCACCAACTATCAAATTCAAATAACTCTTTGAACACAGTGATGGCCACGATTTTAGTTTTACAGTTGACAAAAAAGAACTTACAATTTGAAAGTTATTGTTAACTTACCCAGACGTTGAAGGGTTTTTGCAATTGTTTCCTTGGGCTTCATGTGCTTAATAATCTCTTTATAGTTTTCCAATAAATTAAACTCTTCTTCTGGCTCTTCATCTTCACTGCTGGACTCATCACCAAGCCCTTTACTGTCATCATCTTTGTGTACCTTGTACTTATCTTCAGGCCTGCCCTTGACTTTGACCCAGTCTATATTGTCAAGCCATCCATCTCTTATTTCCTTCTCTTTTTTCCAGTGATAGTGACCCTGATTGTCAAAGTGACCCTCTTCAAGTTCTTCTTTCATGTTGAATGGGGTGATGGTAATCTGTAGGAATACAAGCCATAATATAGTAAAATTTTATACTTACAATTTTATTCCTAACATTTTATCATAATATTGTTTTCAGTATTGACACTTGAGGTTAGTCCTTTGGGCTGATAGTTCGATCCATACCAACTGCCAAGACCATTTGTACCAAGATAGGCCAGAAAGTTAAATCTAGTTCTCACATGAACAGAAAACTCAATTTTACTTTAAATAGTAGTTATTAAAGATAGTAGTAGGTACTGAATTAAATATAGGTACTATATTATTTTAATGCAGTAATTTCTGTCCTAAATGAGATTCTAAACTTTTAAATAAAACTTGAAAATTAGGTCTTTAAGTACTCACTTCACCTTCCATTCCAGCAATTCCGTCTTCTTCACCTTCGATGTTGTCTGCATGAAGGACATTATTTCTTTCTTCCTCTGCACCACTGTCCTCTTCGTCAGAATCTAGCGAATGCTTTTTACCTTCCGTTTTCTTTACAACTTCTTCAACATGAAAAGCTTCTGAGGCTGGTCGCTTTGCCATTTTACAAAGCTACAATTCAACTGATTATATTGTAAATAATCGAAAGTCGTGAAATTTGTTACGAATTCAATAGATGCTCTGCTGTGTAAGTTAGTATAATATGTAGTATTTATAACAAGTTATCGATTGAATTTGGCTTTAGTTCATTGATTACAATACAAAGAAATGACAAAAAACGTAACTATCGGTATCGCTATCGAACACAGAGAAGACAGGACACACACAATCACAGAGTACTTTGTAATATACTGAAACCTGTTATTCTTTAGTCATTGACTGAAACACACAAAAATTTCTGTTTCTCAATCTCAGAGACTAGAGACAAAACGGACAAAACTGACATTACGTGGGTTGCCAGTTTTTTGCAATTCTTAAATAGTGACGTGCCGCTATCGAAAATTACTGTTTATAAAGCATCGTTTTTTTATATTTTTTTAATTTAAAAAGTTAGAGAATTTAATCAATATATCGGTATATGATGTACACACGGCTAGACATCAAGTTATACATTTCCAGTATAAGCGGATCTCCCATTAAATAGAATATCCATACAATGAGAGGCCAGCTTAAATTGGAAATGTATAGCTTGATGTGTAGCCGTGTGTACCAGTATAATTGAATGGCTAAGTTCAAGATGTCCCTAAGTCCACTTAGGGATTTTATGCACTATTAACACAGCTGGTTAAGCTGGTCATTGTCTATGGTTTTATCTATAAGACCTTTGTGAGTGGTCCCTAAGTGTGTTTTTTTCTGTGCACATGCCTACCAGCCTAAGTCCAGCACAGCCTAAGTCCAGTGATTCTAGTTCAAAAAATCCCTAAGTTTCAAAAGTCCCTTAGTCCATGACTTTTTACTGTAATGTCACTAAGTTGACAGAAAAGATCGTTTTTCTAAATAATTTTCTTAACGAAATTACTTTTTAGTGCTTTTAATAAGTTCTACTCGAGTTTTCGTTATGAACGAAGATACATTTGCAACGGTTAACCTTACAACAACAACAACTTACTGTAAAAATTAATAGTACAGTCATTTTAGTTTTTCAATTAATAATTTTAGTTTGTAAGGCGAACAGTGGAAAGGTAACCTACTGTAATAGTGTCGATTTAATAATAATTTTATTTTCGATTATAATAATATTTTGTATAATTTTTTTTTTGTTAAAAAAACCCCCCTAAGTCCAATAAATTATCTATTAAAATCCCTAAGTCCAGTCAAAAGTCCCTAAGTCTAGCTTAAAAATCCCTAAGTCCATGGACTAAGGGACTTAGGCTAAACCATTTATATCGATTTACTCTATTATTTCTCATTGAATTTAAATGCTTCATCGTTCATATTAAAGAGATGTATAAGTTATATTTTTCTACCAATGTTCGCGATACATTGTATTTCGGTGTCGTTTCAAAGTTAAATTGAAACTTTACTGGCGCCATTTCTGTAACCTAAGAAAAAGGACTTCGGGACATCTTCAACTTGGCCATTCAATTGTGTATGTATAGTTAACTATACATACACAATTATATATCTGGTACATCATATACCTATATATTGATTTTATTCCCTAACCGAACCTCACTTAACCAAATTAAATATATACAAAGCTTAAAAAAATAAATAGTATATGTTTTCAATTTGTATAGTAATACAGAATGGGGACCACATATGTATATGCAATAAATAATATAACGTACTTGGTATCGCCTTTTCAGACGAAATACAAAAAATTAACGAAATCGGTCCAGTATAGGTCAGAAAGTAGAGTTTTAATTTTTAATAAATTTAAACACTCTGTAGAATTTGATCACTAGGTCAATGATTCAATGAACTTAAATCCTCTAACCAATGATATTCTTATAAAATATCATTGCCTCTAACACTGAAAACGTAGTGCAAAACTACAGACTATCATGACGCTGAGTGTTAAATACACGGAATAATAAATAATTTTATTATTCCGTGGTTAAATACCTATTTATAGTTATTTGCCTAAATGTAAAATTTGCTCCGGGGGGTCAAGGTACGTTGTCTAAACATCAGAGTGTGTTTACTTTAACTGAATTGATTTTGATATTTATTTTGTTCGAAAATTCAACTTTTTTTAATTTTCGGGTTTTAATTTAATATTTAATTTTGCTATACTTCTGTGGACTTTCTTCTAATACTTGAGGTTTCGTTTATTGCATAGAAGTGAGTTCCGTATTGTATACAGACTAAGTCTGAAATAAATAAATTATTAATACTTGTAATAATAAGTTATCCTGAAATAATGGTTAGGTACTTACTTCGATCAATAATAGTACTAGATACACAATCCCATGCAATAGTTCACTTCAAAACTGGCACCAATTGTATTTACCTAATCCTAGGTGAAAAAAATATGCATAAATGTAAATGCAAAAAAACAATAAATTTTTACGATCGAAACTAGCTGGTCAACATACATCTAAAGAAATTCAACCTTACACGCATGATTTAAGGTCCCTTTTCCAGAATAATCGACGTTTGTTACAATAGTTGGTGCGTTGTAGCAAACATTGGTCAAACAATCATAATATTTGCTAAATGACTTATATTTACTATTTAATTCAGTTTTTATTATATGATAAATACATATTGATATAAACTTACCGAAAAAAAGATATTCCTTCCAAAATCTTGGTGTTACGGTGATTATTTACACAATTTATGAACGCGCACTGCGGCATTTTGACGTCCTTAACGTTGGCTATGATTGGACCATACTAATTTGAAATAAGACCACAAAATTATTTGTGCTCTTATTTTTCGGGCCGTTTTTGAAGCGCTTATCGAGAATCTAGTACTATTATTGATCGAAGGGTTCTTATTTAAAACATAATAACACAAAATTAATAATGTAAAACATATATTTTTAAATACTTGATTAATTATATGTCTGGGGAATATTCGGAATCCTCAGAATCGCAACCTACTATTACGATAAACCTGTCGACTATATGGCCCACATGACACATTTCATCTTCAATTTCAATTACATGGCCTACACAGTCTTTCCACCGCTGAGGGGTCACTTCATCCTTGAAACCCCCTTCGCTCTTCTTCTAAAGCTAATCGTCTAATAAAGATAAAAAGTTACGATTCAAGAAACCGGTGTCGTTGGTTCATCACTGCACAAAAGAGCTGGCAACATTATTTATACATTTGACATTTGCATATGTCAATTTAGTCTGAGATTAAAAAACAGACTTTAGATGGATGATAAATAATTTCGATTGTAAGACTTGACTTGTGTTTGTGACAATCTGACTATCAATAATGACATAAATAAAACTAGTGTTGCCAGGGCCCTGTTTAATAAAACTGTCAATCCGACAATTCCGACATAGTCAAAATGTGACAATTCGGCAATTTTTCTTACAGCCACAGGGCCAAAGGCTTCGATATATATGTACCTACTATATTTCTATGGCCACCGGTGACAAAATTGTCATGGTGGAAAATTCACTAATATGTTGAATTGTCGTAATAATCCGATATTTTTCTTAAACTTTTTGAGCGACAGGTGATAAGGTGACAATTTGTCATGCAAAACTTGTCAAATCTGCTTTATTAAACAGAAAGTTGCCATCTTTATTATTTATTTTTTAATATTTTTAACATTATAAAGCTGAAGAGTTTGTTTGTTTGGTTAAACGCGCTTATCTCAGAAACTACTGGTTCGAATTAAAAAAATCTTTTTGTGTTGGATTGTCCATTTATCGAGGAAGGCTATAGGCTGTATAACATCACGCTACAATTAATAGGAGCGGAGCATCAATGAAAAATGTTGCAAAAACGGGATAAAATATTCCTTTTGAGAGCTTACGTTGCGTGCGCTGCGTAAACGGTTCAAGTTACGCAAAAATCATGTATGACAGAATTAGTTCCCTTTCATATCAGCCTATTGCCGTCCACTGCTGAACGTAGGCCGCCCCCAGAGATCGCTAACCAACCCGGTCTTGGGCAACCCGCATCCATCCGCTGCCAGCCACCTTCTTTAAATCGTCGTCAATCGTGCCGCAGGGCGTCCCACACTACGCTTGCCCAAACGCGGTCTCCACTCTAGAGCGTGTCTGCTCCATCTACCGTCTGTCCGTCTGAAGACATGGCCGGTCCACTTCCACTTCAGCGTGCTAATTCGATGTGCAACATCGGTAACTTTAGTTCTCTGGCGAATGACTTCATTGCGAATTCTATCCATCAGAAAAACTTCGAGCATCGCTCTCTCCATGGCACGCCTTGCATTTGTGGACCAGGCCCACGGTGAGTGTTCACGTTTCGGCTCCGTAAGTCATTATACGGGTAGAATGCACTGGTTAAAGACCCTGGTCTTAAGGGATTGTGGGATCGACGATATGACGTAAGTAATTCATTAGACGTAGATCATTTGTTATCTAATTATCAAAATTATTGCAGAACTAGCTTCTGCCCGCGACTTCGTACGCGGATCCGGTTGCTTATGCCAGCGACAACGGGGTCGGCAAAATCGAAGATAACGTCTGATGTCGAATTCTAAGAGCCCGGGGACGGGAACACAACGGGATGCGCGAGATGATTCAAGACGTTCAAAAAGTACAATTTTGAATCATACCTCCGATGGCGGAATATGTGGCGTAGTCAATCATAGGAGTATACGTAAATGAACTCCGTTCCTTATCAACCCAAGGAAGGTCGCCATGACCTACGGCTATATCTTGAGACACATCCGATTCTTCAGATGATATCGACATTCTGTTCAGAGAATGTCGAAGTCGATCAGAATTCAAACGTTTGTTGCGCTCTTCTTCTGTCTCTTCATGCCGTACTCCAACAATTCTTTTTCTCTCACTTTCTAACTGATTATGAATATTTTGTTGTATTCGTGTTCGGGACAATCTATACTTATAATATTATAAAGCTGAAGTTTGTTTGTTTGTTTGGTTGAACGCGCTAATCTCAGGATCTACTAGTTCGAATTAAAAAAATCTTTTTGTGTTAGATAGTCCATATACCGAGAAAGGCTATAGGCCAATGCGAAGCTGGGTCGTGTCGCTAGTGTATGATAATCTCGATCAGCAGTTAGTCGTGCATCACGTTCATCATTCGGTTCATAAGACCTGCTAGTAGATGTGCGAATACGCTGAGAACTCAAGCGTGATTCTGTATCGGTAAACGTTTCCGATTCGCGAGACAATGCATGTCGCTCACGATCAGCGGACAGTCGCGCATCACTTTCCGCAGCAGATGCGTAGATACGCTGAGAACTCAAGCGCAATTCTCTATCCGTGAACGTCTCCGACTCGCGAGACAATGTATGACGTTCACGATCAGCGGTCAGTCGCGCATCATATTCTTCACTGGTCTCTAGAGACCTGGATGTAGAGGCGTAAATACGCTGAGAACGCAGGCGTGCTTCGCTATCTGAAGAGGTTTCCACGGAGCGAGTTGCAGCCTGATGTTGTCGAACAGCATCAAGTCTCTCCTGACGCTCTTCGGTAGATTCTTGGGATCTTATGATCCTCAATCTTTTAGCTCCTTTGGAACATTGGGAAAGATTTGACCTCTTTCTAGGCATGGTTATAGTTTTATTGTAAAGATACCTGATCAATTAAAATCTAAGTGACTGCTCCCCTGCGTTACCGGGTAGGCTACCGTGTCGCGAAGATAAATGGAAAAGGAAATTAAACACCCAAATAACATATAAGCCCGAAGGCATATTTATTCGATAAAATAAAAAAATAAATGGGAATTTTGGCCAGTAGAGTCAAATTTTCAATGATATACCATTGTCATCAAAAATCAGTCCTAAACTGTTACCGCCTTCACCGCGTGGAGGTACTTCTGCTTATGTTATTTTATAAGATACAGTGAAATTAGTGATAGCTTTGATTTTCACATCAGATGTTTCTGATCTTCGATTTTTATAAGTCAACAGGAAATGCCTATCAGACCGAACAACTTTTGCTAAGACGTCATTCCTATATGTGTCATGGTGTAGCTGGGCTCTTGGAGTTCCACATCAGGTGTTCCAGATCTTCAAATTTATTCTCTCAGCTGAAAATGCTCATCACGTCGAACAATTTTTGCTATGGTACCATTTTTGTATCTCTTATAGTTTAGCTGGTCTGTTGCGGTTCTGCATCAAGTGTTCAAGTTTCCAAGATAAATTATAGCCTATATGTTGCCCTGACTGAATACCTATACGACAAAAGAAAAATCATTCAAATCCGCCCAGTAGTTCCGAAGATTAGCGTGTACAAACAAACAGACAAACAGACAGAATTTTTTTTTTGGATTCGTGCTCTATTACTGTTCCTAAACCCCCCTCAATTATTTTTTTTTTAATATATTCATTGTACAGACGCAGTTTTGTTACTGTTTTATTATATTTATAGATAATGCTAAACCAATTGAATTGATACTGGTTGTCTTCCAACCTCCATCCATTATTTTCCGGACTGAAAATATTTTGTTGTTTAACGTGAGCAGGTTTGTATAAAATAAAATTTTGGGAAGATAGGTAGGGTGGGTAAGTAGAGTATGTGATAGGGTACCTAGGGTAGGGTAGGGTAAGGTAGGTAGATAAGTAGGTAGTAGATGCCTCCGACTGCTTCTGTGAACACTGTCAACCTGTTGGTTGTCTGTAAAGTCGGTTTACGGACGATAGTTTTACGTGATAACGTCATCAAGAAACATAATGGCTAACATAATATAAAGCCTGCAATACATGTTGGCCGAGCATAGACCAACGCGAGCCTAGACAAATTGCCACAAGGCAAGCGCTACTGTCTAGACGTTTGGCAAGTTTGAAGGAACCAATGCAAATAGCCAATAACACGAGTTTTGAGGAGATGCCCACATGTTGGGCGCTGCCAGTTTTTATTATGCATTGAAACAATATGGACGAGGACGTCGAAAATATCTCAGTCGCTGTTATTTATTTAATGAGCGCTTACAATTATTATTAAACTTAAATATGGGTACATCGTCATTCGTAGAAAGCGACATTTTGTACGCGTGCCTGTGTGCGTTACCCCAGCAAAATAATGTCGAAAAAAGTCATTTAAATGTTACAGGCAATTAGTTGTCCAGCTTTTGTAATTGCTGCGCACATTTTCAAATTTGTTGCATATAGGGTAGGGAGGGGGAATGGCGTTCACTTAAGGAAAATAAGCTGTATTTTTCAAAATATTTATTTTACTTCAAAATTTTAAAACATAGCATGTTCTTTAACTATTCAGTAATCAACATTTTGACACCAAGCATTTATAACTTATTTTGTATTTGTTCTTCCTTCGACTGCGATGTTATTCAAGATTTTGCTGGAGTAACGTTTGTGGTTTTGCTGGATCTCTGAAATGGATAAGCAGATTCTTATCATCTTTTTTACATGACTAAGTTAACTTAAGAATTAGTTTGAATTAGTTGGGTAATAAAAAAACAAACATAATGCACCATTCAAAGGTTATTTAATTAAATAAGTATAAAAACACTTCAATAGGTCCTAGCACTTTGAACAAGAGCTGTAAAGACTTACTTTAAACGTTATTTTATAGCTTGTATCGGTCTTCAAATGTATGTGAAGTTTCATTAGTATCCCGTTAGTAATAAACAAATTATGATGAAATTCAGTTCTCCACTTAGACGGTCAAAATGCGCGCGGAGTTATTTGGCCCCCGATAACCCCGTATGCGGATATATTAGTATTATTATTATTATTATAACGAGATAATTAAATAAAAGTCATAGAAAGCGTAAAACCGTAGTAACCCGACCATATTAAGGTGGTTACAAAAAAGCGACCGCATAGTACAATATGCTACCTTCATATATATGTAGGATAGGTTTACAAGTTTAGTAAGGATGTGTAGGCACAAGTGTTTTCAATTTGTGTTATGAAATTTTATTTACAGGTAAAATAATCGGTGTCCCCTTGTTTCGCAGACAGAAATTTCATAGAATTTCGTTTCCCAGAAAATGTTTCAAATAATATTTGGTTCTCGTATTTTTATTTCGACTATTATTGTTTCAAATACTATTTACTTGAATGAAAAATATTTCACAGAAACACAATCCAATGAATTTTTAATCACATTTTTTTGTTTAACAACCTTATCAAACAGTAGAATTATTCATTAACGAATATTGTTTTTTTTTGTTGTTAGTTAGTTAGTTTCCATGGAATTTATTTCTACGAAAATGTATATAAATAGACAATAACAAAAATGTTGTTTTAAAAAGTCAATATGTTGTGCTACCAAAGTTAATGACAGAAACGAATCGCTGCGAAACCGACTCCACGTAGTCTTGTCTGCTCTACACCTAGAGTGCAATTTAAATTCTCGTAGGCGTGGAGCTCGCGTGGGACCGCCGGAGCCCCGCAACGCCAGAGCCGTGACAGAAACTATGCCTGCTGCATGTTGCATGCTCGCTTGCATGATGCATGCTTGCTTACATCGTAGTACTATTAAGTATTCTGTGCTTACATGCTGCATGGTTGCTTGCACGCTGCATGCTTGCTTGCACGCTGCATGCTTGCTTGCATGCTGCATACTTGCTTGCATGCTGCATACTTGCTTGCACGCTGCATGCTTGCTTGCATGCTACATGGTTACTTGCACGCACGCGCGGTAGGTTTGGTTAGAACTGAGACTCCCATTTTTGGGAATAAGTTTTATATTAAATAAAAAGTATAAGGATAAAGAATATTTGATTTGTTATTCTATGATATGATATTCTAACAATAAACTTTATGTGAAACAAAAATCAATGATTTAAAAATCTTGAAAGTAAGTATTCTGCGTATTGATTATTCTATGAAACGAAAGTATGAGAAATATTTTATGTGAAACGAAATTCTATAAATCTATTAGCTATGAAACAACGTACAACCAAAATAATCATTTCAATAAAACTTTTAAAATATTGATAAAACTTAAAAACAATTACAGGTACAGTACGATCCAAACTTAATGGTAGCTCTGAACACGAGGCGAGTGGCTGCGCAGTAACAATATATCACGTGACAGCGGGGGTGAGGGGAGGGGTACCGCGCAGCCAACCGCTCACTTTAGCTATACTCACTATATCGCTATAAATGGCATTTTCTATTACTTTTTAAATTTTAGTTTACACTTTGTCTTTAATAATATAAATCTTCATTTTAAAAACATAAATTAAGATTTAAAACCATTGCAGAAAATAACAGATATAGAATAAATATTTAAGGTTCACATTATACCTACCTATGCCAACTAATACCTACCTACATAATATATCGTTTAAAAATCACCGAGTGATGGTAATCTATACTAATATTATAAAGAGGAAAACTTTATTTGTTTGATTGTACTGAATAGGCTCAAAAACTACTGGACCGATTTTAAAAATTCTTTCATTCGAAAGCTACATTATCCACGAGTAACATAGGCTATATTTTATTTTGGAGAAAAATAGGGTTCCGTAAGATATTTGGGTTTTTCGGCCACAAGTGTAAAAAATCAACCAGAAAAGTTACTTATTTTGCGTACGCTGCCTAAACTATAAAACATAGAACCATAAAATGTTCTAATTAATTGTTGATCTTATAAATATCTACAAAAAAGTCCGCGACACACTATATCTATCTATGTGGAGTGAGGCACAACAACCATTTTGTTATTTAAAAATCTTGAATTTTTTTTGGACTACATTTAAACGCGTTTATTTTAGTCATGCTATTAAAATTTCATCACTAAGTACAGTTTATATAGATAATATTTGGTCTTTGAATGATTAAAATTGAACGTTTGGTTTTGAAGTTATGGCGAAATTAAAATATTACGATTTCTGCTGCACGGCGCGTTGCGAAGTGGGCGTCACCAAGGCGGGGGTGCGCGTGCGGGAGGGGAGTTTTGATCTATGAGTAAGGTACCCGCGCGGCTCAGTCGTAATGAATAAACTCAAAAACTACCGGTCCGATTTCAAAAATTCTTTCACCAATCGAAAGCTACATTATCGCTGAGTAACATAGGCTATATTGTAATGCGGACGAAGTCGCGGGGAAAGTGCTAGTATAAAATAACATCACAATGTAGTAAAATGCTCGCAGTAAGTCTCACTGTTTCTATTTCTATCTAGTCTATTTTTTTATTTGTATCGCTGAGTAACATAGGCTATATTTATTGTAACGCGGACGAAGTCGCGGGGAAAGTGCTAGTATAAAATAACATCACAATGTAGTAAAATGCTCGCAGTAAGTCTCACTAGTCTAGTCTATCTAGTCTATTTTCAAATATCACAATATTTTTTCCAAGCTAAATACAGATAGTTGTATTCTAAAAATGACTTAAATTATTTAAAAATAACATCGAATATTGAACAGTGTACGCGTCTGTACCGAACTTGCAAGGTGTATTATACTAAACATTTTAGAAGGTAGCATAATGTCGGGTTACCACGGTCTTGCGCTTCTGGCTTTTATTTTATTATCTCATTAATTATTGTATTTACTACGCTGAAATTTTACACGAAGAAAACTGAACTAAGCAACTAACTATTGATATATCATTCAGTTTATATATCCACATACAGGGTTATCGGGGGCCAAATAACTCCGCGCGCATTTTGACCGTCTAAGTGGAGAACTGAATTTCATCATAATTTGTTTATTACTAACAAGATACTAATGCAACTTCACATACATTTGAAGACAGATACAAGCTACAAAATAACGTTTAAAGTGAGTCTTTAGAGCTCTTATTCAAAGTGTTAGGACCTATTAAAGAGTTTTTATATTTAATTAAATAACCTTTGAATGGTGCATTATTTTTGTTTTTTTTTTATTTTATTATATTTATTAGGTCTACCAACAATTATTTACACTAATTTACAAACAAAAATAAAACATGCGTTTAAACTCTACACAGTGCAACAATTACATAGGTAAACACTACATGGACAAAAAGAAAACCATAATAAGTAATTTCGTAAACTACATATTGTACAAGTAAACTAAGTAAAATATGTACTATAGTATCAATAAAAGCATAATTTCTTTAACAAGTTACGTACACAATCTAAAACTTTTACAACAAATCTGTTGAACAGTTCAGAAATTTAAATTTTTCCCTACTAAGAGAATCAAAGTGAAAATCAACCATATCACTACAACTATTCAAGACCCTACAGAACCTAGCAAATGGAGAGTTAGATCCCAACACCGTTCTTCTCATTGGAGGACAAAGTGGAGTAATAGGTTTGCGCGGAATCCTCGACGGAGCACGAAAGTTAATGAGTGCGAGTTAATGAGTGCGACCAGCGGCGGCGAGTCGATATTTCCCTTCAAGATTTTGCTAGCAAACATTGCGTCATTAAGACATCTTCATTCTTCCAAGGTGTGAATGTTGAAGAATTTCAATCTATTTCTGTAAGAACGAACTTTTTTGGTTATTCCCACAGAAAAGGCCTTTTTTGGTTATTACCCAACTAATTCAAACTAATTCTAAAGAAGTCATGTAAAAAAGATGATAAGAATCTGCTTATTCATTTCAGAGATCCAGCAAAACCACAAACGTTACTCCAGCAAAATCTTGAATAACATCGCAGTCGAAGGAAGAACAAATAGAAAATAAGTTACAACATTTACCTCTTCTAGATAACTAATTATATGGCTAATATTTATTTCAATATTCCCATTATAAAATAAAATGTCTGGCTGCAGTAACGTGACCCCAGCAGAAAATGTTTTTGTGGAATAACTCAAAATCTATATGTGCAACAAATTTAAAAATGTGTGCAACAATTACAGAAGCTGGACAACTAATTGCCTGTAATATTTAAATTACTATTTTCGACATTATTTTGCTGGGGTAACGCACACCGCGTGCCTACGATGGACGTCAACCGCATAGCCGCATAATAGCGCGTGGACAAACATGTGATGAACACTATTGGCCGAGCGCGCGCGAGCACCTTTGATTTTGTGTAGAAAAACCGTCACAGCTCCGAAGTGACGCAAGTGATCGCGAGCGACTGCAAGTAGTGACAAGCTAGTAATAAGCTACTTCAAATGAGGTCTATACACGTTGGCGCTTGTCTATACTTAACTCAACTCAACTAGGCACTATGGCAAGTGACACCGAGCGTTAGCAAGACAAGGCAAATATACCGTCTATATGTTGGTACTGGCCTTCACTCGACAACGTTCGGCCAACATGTACCTATTGCAGGCTTTACATAAGCAACAGCAAAATAGGCTTATTGCTTGGGCCGATCGTGCCTCTCTATCGCTTGTTCCGCGCTCTCGCTTGCACGCTCAGGGTTAAGGCTCAGGCGGAACATTTCGTGCGTGCAGCCGGTGTTCATCGATTTATGACATTACTAGCGGTTATCGCGGATGCCGATGAAGTTGCGGATTAAAAAGTAGCCTATGTCCTTCCCCAGGGTTCAAGCTATCTTCATATCAAATTTCAACAAAATCGGTTAAGCCGTTTCATCGTGAAAGCGTAACAGACAGAGTTACTTTCGCATTTATAATATTAAGTATGAAAGTATGGATCACGTTAACGTTAATAAAAAAATACTGACTTTGTTTCGATCGTTTTAGTTCAATAACAAGTTGTCATGCACTCGGTTTTTTGCTATTTCCAAATATGTTTTTCAAGATTTTATTTTACCATTTTCTATTTCTAGTTTTTGAGCTAAACTGCGGACAGATGGATGACATGGATGGATGGACGGATGGACAGACATTGCGAACTTATAAGGGTTCCTTGTTGCCTATGGAACCATCAAAAGGTGACCCGTGAGAAAACACCCAAAAGGAACTTCCCCACCCAGTTGACCCAGTTAACCTTTTGCATGCCAGTGCCTTTTTACGTGACTTCACCCCAGACGCCAAGCCTTGTAAAATTCATTAACAGTCAGTATGCCATTAACAGTTAGTATCAGTCTCATACAAAACAAATATATTGTTTTAAAATATGTATACAACTTAAGTTGTTGATGGCGTTCAATAGGTTAATCTTTTTTTTCATGAGCAGGATTAAAACGCCTTACGCACAATCCTTCTTGCTGTACGTCCCGCCAAGGTCATACTTCAAAAGTACCTACCGTGAAAAAAAACAATAATTATTATTAATTGTATTTTTTCACGGTACCTAGGTACTTTTGATGTGCGACCTTGGCGGGACGTACAGCAAGAAGGATGGTGCGTAAGGCGTTTAAGGGGCTATTAATAAACGACTTTTACAGAATTTAAACTGACAATCACGTCAAAATGTGCAGTGTAAGTAAATGATTTGAAAAAAATATATGTTAAACTAGAACATTCAATGATATAGAAAGTGAATATTTTTGATTAAGTTCGACTTTTTGAAGTTTCGACTAAACTTTGAGAGTTTTGGACGCAGAACTGATGCAGAACGGACGCAGTCTGCGTCCAAAACTCTCTAAATTGAGTCGAAAAAATTAAATAAAAGTATTATTCTTTCAAAATTAAGAAAAAGGCGTACTATACTAAAATATAGATAATAAAATTGTCTGTAAGATAGTGTAAGTTTCGTTTAATTATGCTTGGCAAATATCATTGATGCTTGGTAGATTTTGTGTGATTGTCAATATTTTGTCTGCGTCAGACACAACTTCACGAGTTAATTAAACTATTTAATATGAATATAATAAAAAATATTCACATACTAAATGATAAGGAGAATGTTCTAGTTTAACATATATTTTTTTCAAATCATTTACACTGCACATTATGACGTGACTGTCACTTTAAAATCTGTAAAAGTCGTTTAATAGCCCCTTAGGAAACAAAAAGCAGATCCTATATAGGTATAAGTTTATTATATTATATATTAGGAATACATAAAGGCAGTTTGTTTATTACAGATCTGGGCACACCATTTAATTTTTCTTCCATATTAAAGTCTTGTTATTTGAAGGCATTTCTACTGTATCAATTAGAGCCAAATTGTTTCTTTCTGCTAATTTTATTAGATCTGCAATATCTCTTAGACCCCAAGCTACATTCCGTGCTCTGAGTGATGCATCAAATTGAATATTACTCTCAGGCGTTATCACACCATCTTTACTATAAGGTCCGTAGGTAATCATAAGAGCATCTGGTTTTAAATAGTTTCCAGCATTTTCAAATAGTCCAACTGTGCATGCATAAGGACTAATGTGAATCATGTTAGAGTTATACATGTAGTCAACACTGTTTTCTTCAAAACCATAAAATGACAATTTTTGACTTATGTCAATAAGTTTTGGTGGAAGTATGTTTCCTGTAGGGCAATTTTTTGCATAGTAAGTTATGCTTCCTAGCAAACTATCATCCACTTCAGTTGGTTGGAATCTAACTCCAGGGAAATGTGGGGCAAAATGAGCCAAGTGTTGTCCAGAGCCTGCTGCTATCTCGAGGAATAAAGGGCTCTCTTCATCATCAATATTATCAACATCACAGATGATAAATCTTTTCAAAACCTGCAGAATTGGGTCCTGGTTCCTTGATGCAGAAGGATATATCAATTTGTGATTGTTTATGCTGAAAAAAAAAACAATGTTTGTTTTAAATTGCATGTTTCATTCTACCCTAAATAGCTTAATAACAACTTATAATGCATTAATTGACAGTATACCTACTACCATTCCCATGCAAAGAAATAAGTACTCAATACTGAGTAGAAATGCTAATTAGGATCTACCTACTTGACAATATTGGAGTTTCTAAAACTATACATACCTTTCTTCCCCAGTAAAATAGGAAGCAACATCTTTAGCCATTGAAGTTGGCTTTAAATTAAACCGTTTGCAAAACAGAAATTTTAGAAAATAAATTTTGGCAGTTTTGAACCTAGCTGTTTGCGCGAATTAATTATTACTTGCACGTAACAATAAATAAAATTAATATCTTATAAAGGTAAGGACTCATAAAAATATATATAAAAACAGGTAGGTATTTGATTATTTTTACGGTTTCTACGCCTAATATACAGTACAAAACTATTTAAAAATCGATACGTTATGAAATCCAATTTTCTGGAAAATCAGCTGTTCTGTGCTAGTTCTACCTGTACCTACACTCCGACAGCAGATGCGTTCAGATTCATCAGGTTGTCAAGGATTGTCACGCTTGACACAAAGGCTTGACATATTAGTATAGTGATGTTACCGATGTAACTTTCTGCTTTGGATAGGTGTTTGTGTTTACTATTTACTTTCTCGGGAAAATATACGTAATAGAAAAAGGGCCTTATAGATGTCCCAATGTTTTGGCTATAAAACAGAATGAATAGACTAAACGACATCAGCCCCTAAGACGACCCAATGACCGACTTGTTAGCCTGATGGTTAATTTTTTTTTTGGTTGTCCCACTCTCACAGCTGGGAAAATAAATAAGCACAATGTGCGAGTCAGATTATGGAATCACGATAATCATTGCATCTCTAGACGACGCTTAAGGATGACGACTCAGATGACGATTACAAAAACATTTGTTGCGCGCGCGGACGTTTCAACGGTTAGGTGTTAGTCTATTTGCTCACAAAACTTGCATATTAGAGAATAAGAATATATCAAAGATATCAGTTTAATTTAATGAAACATTTACTCGTACTTTTTTTTTATTAAAAGGTGGTATGCATTTCAAGTGTGCACTAATAAATTTTATATAAGTGTAAACAAGCATAAGTTTCTATTTCATGAAAATTAGGGTATGAATTCTCTGAGGGTTGTGGGCATATCCACCGTGCCCACAACGGTGTATCCGCGCTTTGTCTGCGTGACAACCTTTGGTCATTTGTCACTTGTCAGTAAGCATTTTGCCTGTCCATTTTCTGAAGTGGGATCTTCAGAAAATGGATAAAATAAATAAAATCAGTGAGGTAAAAAAAATATTAGATAATCAAAATCAATTTAGCTTACATGTTATAGGTTTTCTTTTTATAAATAAATTAATAATAAAATACAAAAATAAATATACAAAATGGATTATAAAGAAAGAATGGATAAAGAAACTAATGAGTCTACCACACGCACAAGCTTCACCACAGTTTTGCCTGTGCAGGCCGGTTTGTACACGGAACACGGAGCGTGTGGTTGGTAAAACTGTATCACGCGCCAACCCTACAGCGTGGCTTGCGCTCTTTTCGACTTGTTTCAAATTTTGCCTACGCAAGCCCGGCCTGCGCATACTTGTCTGTGCGTGTGGTTGGGCGTTCAGTGTTTAAGCCATAACTAAACGTAACAATTCACGCATTTTCATCCATCCGTACCTATATAATTACGAAAATCGTTTGAATCATCTCTTAAATTCTAAATTAGATTTATAAGCGTATGAATTTTTCTATTCAACAGGCATTTTCTTGTCCACTTTAATCGCTTACGTTTGGCCTCAGACCAATACGTTTGGCATTGTTTTTTTTTTAATAGCAAACACTTAAAAAATAAATGCTGAAATGTTTCTTCATTGGGAAACATTGTTTCCACGCCAAGGATTTCGACAAGAATGTGGCTTGCGCGTACTTAACTGTGCCGTGTGGTAAGACACGAAGTATTCAGTTTTTTCGTGCGAGAACCCTGCGCAGGCCAAACTGTGTTGAAGCTTGTGCGTCTGGTAAGCGCTTTAATCTATATCTTCTATAATTTAAAAATGAATCCCTATTTCCCTTGGTCACGGCATCACACGTGAACGGCTGGACCAATATCGCAAATTCACATTTTAGTATTTGAAGGCGGTTCTCTTTTTTCAAAAAAGTTTTTATTTTCTACTTTTTAGTGCCTTCTTATGTCCCAAATCCATTAAGAAACGGCAACACAGTTAAAACAGAGATTGAAAGTCAGTTGAAAGGAAAGGGGAAAAACGAAAACGTCTTCTTGGTTTTAGTTGATTTTTTCAAAAACCGCTAAATAAACTTCTGTTTGTTTTATACTGAAACCTTCTCCAGAATGTAACAAACACTTTTCTGAAAACCGCATCAAAATCGGTTCAGCCAAACGGGAGATAATCGCGGACAAACATACATACATATATACATACATACAAACATACGGATCAACAAACTGATAACCTCCTTTTTTTTTGAACTCGGTTTCTCCCAAATCCATTAAGACACGGCAACACAGTTAAAACAGAGATTGAAAGTCAGTTGAAAAGAAAAGGTGAAAAACGAAAACGTCTTCCTGGATTTTGTTGATTTTTTCAAAAACCGCTAAATAAATTTCTGTTTGTTATCTACTCTTCTCCAGAATGTAACAAACACTTTTCTGAAAACCGCATTAAAATCGGTTCAGTTCACAAACATGCATACAAACATACGAGTCGAACTGATAACCTCCTTTTTTTTTGAAGTCCGTAAAAAACTAAGAAAGTTGCGCGGAACAACAAAAAATCAACAAATACCAAAAAAATTACAGATGACGTATTAATTTCTTCACCAAAAAATTATACATAGATGACGTAGGTAATAATTTCTTCATTTTTTGGAGGATTGGCATAATTAGTGTAGGTAGGGTAGGTAGGCTAGATAGGATAGGTATGTGGGGTAACTAGGTTAGGTAGGGTAGGTTAGTACTTAAAACCTCAGATTATGAAACAAAAGGCAGATAGACCGCACGGAACACTAAGAGTGAAGCCTAAAAAGCAAATACAAATTAAAAAACGAATACCTCCGCGCGGTCTGTACCTATCTGCCTTTTGTGTCATAATATGAGAGTACAACAATTTAAAAGTCTTTATAATTGGCTGGGAAAATTTACCCATAGTAGATAAATTATGGCAATAGCTGGCAACACGAGACACGAATGTCTGAGATTGAAAAACATAATAACCTGCGATCATCTTAAATAATATGTACTACGCACATATTTCTATGCCTGCGATGTTTGTCAAGATGTTACAAATTTTAACGTGCAATATTGGTACTTACGTGAGTAGGTACGTACCAATATTGCATATTGCAGCTTACGTGAGTAGTATTTGGCTGTTAGGTATAGTGAGTGAGTGAGTAAATGATATTTGCTTCTTTAATTTTTAGAAGAGATTTTCCTATTTATTTACGAAAAAAAAAACATTTTAAAAAGGGTCTCGAAATACTCATCGGCTTGCCACCCTACTAGAAAGATACAGTTTACTCTCCCAAAAGTGCCCAAAACAGTTTTGTCTCTTTTGGCCCAAAAGAGACAAAACTGTTTTAAGGTCACCAGAACTGGATTCAATGCTTTCACTTGTCCAGAGTTGTCCACAATTATATTTATAAAAGCTTCTTCGTTGTAACCTTGTAACATCTCGTAAACTAAGTACCTACCTCATAACATAACTTCAAAAGTCAACAGGTAGTGATGTACCTAGGGCGCTAACAATAAAAAGCTAAAGTATAGTACCACAAAAGACCACAAACCTGCCCTGGTGACTACCAAGAGAACCAACGAACTAAGACTAACCATAAATTACTATATTATAAATAGGGACTAACCCACGAAGTAAGTATAACCGAACTAACCTCAGGACCGACCAACGAAATCACTCAGTTTTTTTATACATTGTTTTGTGATAAGATATCTTACATATATTGATAACGTCTGTCATGTCATTTTTTTATCGAGCATAGATAATATTTTTTTTATTAGAGACCATAAATATTATTATTACTATTAACAGTGTTCAGTGTGTGGTTGGGTTGGACAATAATATTTATTTATATAATATTCAGTGGCGTAGCTTGGCCTAAAAGGGCCCTGTATTAAAAGTTGTCGCGGGGGCCTACTGCCCGATACGGCGAAGCCCAAAAGCGGGGTGTCTTTTTGTATTTAAAAATAAATTACTTACGTAAGTGCACCTATTACCGCCAGTTTAAGCTAAGTCCAGATTGATGTGAACAAGCCCAGAACAAGCCGGATTTGTGAAAGGAAGGGGCACCCGGGAACAAATATTAATTGTTCGCCAGGTAATTGAGAAGGCCCGAGAATTCAACAAACCTTTATTTATCTGCTTTGTCGACTTCTCCAAGGCGTTCGACTCGGTGAAGTGGCCAATATTGTGGAATACTTTACTGGAAATGGGCACGCCAAAACACCTGGTACATCTATTGAGGAAGCTATACGAAACCGGCACAGCTTCAGTTAGGACCGACGAAATCTTATCGAGCAGCTTCCATCCTAGTGCAGGTGTCCGCCAGGGTTGTATAGTATCACCACTCTTGTTCAATGTTTAAACAGAACTTATAATGCGTATTACCTTGGAGGACTGGACAGATGGTGTCTCAATAGGTGGTTATAGAATTGCCAATTTTCGATATGCCGATGATACCACGTTATTCGCTACCAGCGCAAGTCATCTAGAAGATCTATTGCTTAGAATGGAGCGTGTGAGCCTTGAATTTGGACTGAAGATTAACCGTAACAAGACCAAGGTGATGATCGTAGACCGCGTCAACCAAAATTCGCCCGAAGTCACTAGAATTGCGAACTGCGATGTAGTCCAATCTTACGTCTATCTTGGAGCGTTAATCTCGAACGGGGGTGGATGCATGGATGAGATCAAGAGACGTATGGCGATAACCAGAACTTCGATGGACAAATTGAAAAAAGTCTGGAGGAACAAAGACCTCACAAAAGCCACTAAGATCCGACTTGTTCGAACGCTGGTTTTTCCTGTATTTCTCTACGCTGCTGAGACTTGGACGTTGCGTGAAGTGGAGAAAAAGAAGATAGACGCCCTGAAAATGTGGTGCTGGCGAAAAATGCTTGGGGTGTCATGGACCGAGTTTCGCACCAATATCTCCATTCTCCAAGAGCTCGACATTAAAAAGCGTTTATCTGTTCTGGTCCAAACACGCATCTTAAAATACTTCGGACATGTCTCAAGACGAAATAATGAGTCCATCGAGCGTCTAGTCGTACAAGGTAGAGTGGAAGGCACTAGAGCACGAGGAAGATCCCCCATGCGATCCGACCGACCAAATTAAATCCGCAGTGGGCGATCCATTGCATGAGTGCTGCAGAAAAACCAAATGTCGCGACAAATGGCGAGAAATCACAAGGCACATAACATCAGCCTCTGCAGGTAGCTCGTGATGACCACGACCGCTCTGACAAGAGTGTCACGAAGAAGAAGAAGAGATTGATGTGCAAGATTTAAGTACATGTTCTGTGGCTAGTGCCACTTTATTATTTTATTTTCGTTCTTGAAATATTGTTCTTTTAAGTTGTTCATGTAACAACTAGCAAGAACCAACGTATAATTTTAAAAATAAATAAAAAGAGGAAATAGGCTGTATTCCTATTACCGACCCATCGGATAGGGCTTGTTCCTATTACCGTTTTTGCGGTACCAATTACCGACCGCTACATTGACAAGATAATCTTCTATATCTTCTATCTATACGTATAACAAAAATGAATCGTTGGTCGTTAGTCTCGCCAAAACTCGAGAACGGCTGGACCGATTTGGTTAATTTTGGTCTTGAAATGTTTGTGGAAGTCTAGGGAAGGTTTATACAGTGAGTAAATTATAGTAGGTAGGTAAGTAGGTAGGGTATGATATGTAGGGTATGGTAGGTAGGTAGGTAGGTAGGTTGGTAGGTTGGTAGGTAGGCAGGTTGGTAGGGTAGGTTGTTAGATAGGTAGGTTGGTAGGGTAGGTAGGTAGGTAGGTAGGTAGGTTGATAGGGTAGGTAGGTGGGTTGGTTGGTAGGATAAGATGTAGACTAGTAACTATGCGGGATTGAAATTGCAACTATTATGTAATATAATGACTATGTTTCGTCAAATGAAAATCCCTTGCCCTGCCATGCCACCATAATTATGCTCGCACATGCACCGCGCCACCTCGTGAATTTTCTCAAGGATCCCTAATTTTTTCAGCTGATAAATATAGCCTTGTTACTCAAGAATAATTTAGTATTCTAATGGTGAAAGAAATCGGACCAGTAGTTTTTGAATTTTAGTTAAACCGTAACAAAAAAAAACAATTTTCTCGTTTCATAATATTAGTTTAGATGAATTTGGTAGGTAATGACTGTAACATATGGAAAGATTTACGTCTAGTAACCATGAAATCTCAATTTTTCGGTTAGAAAAATATATTTCCTTTATACTTACTACCTGTGTATACGCAAGGCAATAAAATAACTGATTATACAAAGAAAATAATTTATAGATCGCTAATAGGTTCTAGTAAAGGAAATCGTATTTCCAATTAATGACCCATATTAAATTGTAGGTACGTATTGAGATAAATTGTCTTTTTACTGAAAGTTTGTATCATTATAAAGCGTTAATAGCTATAAATGTTTAATAGTAATGATATTTCAACTACAAAAATACAATATTTAAGAATTATGATTACCTACATTAACATAAAATGAAGCTTAACAACAAAATTTATTTTTACAATGTTCGGTACTCCAAAACATATGGCGTTAATAGCTCAAATTAAAGTTATATTACTAATCTATCAAATTAGTTCGACAAACTACCAATACATCATAGTATTAGCATAAGAAAAACAAAATTTGAAAAATTCGTCATTCACCTATCACCGTCATGGATCGGTAACAAAAAGGCAAATAGTTTTTCTATTACCGTCTCATTTTAATATTGAACTTATACAAAATTAAAGCTGAATTTGAGGACAATTAGTTGATGGTGGTGTTCATGAAAGTAGTAAGAACACATTTCAATTAATAAAACATTCAACAAAATGTTTTACAAACCTAATTTTCCTTAAGATAAAAGTGAGTGTACTTACGTCAACGGCAGCGGGACACTATGAAATGCGCACTGTTTGCGGGTGCGACTAACTCACCAATTACTCTTTGTCTCGTTGATTTACACACATAAGTAAGTGATAGATAGTTGCACTATTAGAATATCTAAATTTTTTCTAAAATAACTACTATTGTAACTCTTACACAAAACTTTAAAATGATGATTTTAAAAAAGGGACGGTGATAGGTGCAGATTTTGAGGGGTCGTTAATAGGTGCGTTTACGTTAATTACGTAGTATTTTGATTAGAATAAAGTTTATTTTTTGCAGCATTACAACTTGTAGTAGCAAGCAAAGGGTTCAAGCGTCAGGATTTTGCTTAAGTTCCCCTAACTAAAGGGTTCCTTAGCACTGGTTTTCAGCCAAAAAATATAGAGCCAGCAAAGGAATTAATGCTGGAACTTGTGAACGACCTAAGTTTGAGTGAGATGTGATGCGGGTAACATTTTATGAAAGAACCATGGCAGGATTTGTACAAAAAAATAATGTTGAGAGAAGTTGAAATTCTAATTTTTATTCTCTTCGGTACCTAAAAAGTATCTTCAGGCATTTAAAATATTTTTAAAACCCCGCAAAAAAAGTGTATAGTTTAACGAAAAGCTCATTATTTCAGAACGAAACGGCGACTGACAGTAATACTTTAAGAGGATGTTAAAAGTGACAACTTTAAGAGCGGGGATTCGATTCGTGACGAAAAATTCATTTATTGCCCAGAGCAATATCGTAATAGCAGATTATTTAAAGACAATTACAGTTTTGTATAGATTGATTTAGGGAACTACATAGTAAAAGTATAATTTTTAAATATGGTTTTTTTAAAGCGAAGACAATCCTTTCATAGCGTTTTACGAAAATAGACGTCAGAGTTAACTTTGAGGACGAATACAACCATTACAATATGCCAAAATATTATGTTTTATGCGGTCTTCCAACAGGATATACAGTTTTAAAGTCTACTACAGAGTCAAAATTACGAAAATATTTCTATTATGTACTTATTAAAAAACAATGTTGAAAACGTACAAAATCGGTTCACTTTGACAATTTTTTTTCACCAGTATTTGTGTAAAATCATAAATGATATATTTATTTTATGAAAATAAAGGTTATGCTTATGTACAGAATATTTTTCAGTCCGTTATACGGACTCATATATTTTAGACAATTATTTTAAAAAGCACTGTAAAACATAGCGCGCTGTCGTTTGCCGATCAATTTCAATGATTTGTGCTTATTTCATGCGTATTTTTTATTCTGATGCACACAAACAGACCATTGTATTGTACTAGTGTGTGTCGATGCTGCAACGCCGTTCTAGCAATCGTTTAGATTTTGAGTTGCGCTAAATCGAGTACGCGCCCTTAACAAAAAGCTCATTATTCCAGAACGAAACGAGTAACATTGATTGAAACTAACAGCCGTTTTATGGGAAATAATGTCACAAATAATGATTAATCAATGTACTTTTTTTACTCCACCATTTTAAAACAACGATTCACATTACTTGTCTGCCTTTTTGATCAAGAACCTTACAGATAAAAGTGGAGGCAACACGCTAAATACCTAAGTGAAACCAACTGTGGGCAGACGCTCTCTCTCTGAGTGCATATATAAGAGAGAGACAGTGATCTGTGTTTTCTTTATCTTATGTATGCATTCAAAAAGAGATCGTCTGCCCACAGTTGGTTTCACTTAGGTGTTCAGAGTGTTGCCTCCACTTTTACTTGCTATTTGATAGATCCGATAATGTCACTTGTCACTTTCTTTTGTAGCGACATCTATCGCACAATAGACGACCATACAACTATGTAATACTGACGCTTCCTAGATCGCGCAAGCAGAGTTCTTCGCTACATTAGCATATATACAAACTCCCTACTGCAACCGTCGGGCAGTAGCCCACCAGACACAACACCCGTCTTTTCGAGACGGGTGTTGCGGGGTCACCACCCCGCACATGAACGTCGACGCAGCCTTCGTGTAGCTACTTCATGAAGACGTCACTTCCGCAAGCTCTCGAGCAACAACGAGTCACACAGCCAGCCAGCATCCACGGCTTCAACGGGTATTCTAACCACCAGCATGCAGCGGACGTGCATACCTGCTCATCAACCTCATCTGCAGCCTTGGCACAGCACACTGCACTTTGGCCGGTCAGCAAGCAGAGACGCACTTCTCTCCTGGTCGACGCAGCAGCCAGTCACAACGCAGCACTGCACCACTCCGACGCACTGGAGCATATGTGCAGCGATTACCCCGACTCACTAGGGTGTCACTGTAGACAGTTCCGACTCACCGTGAACTATGCGGCATCTGGTTCCGATTCACTAGGGTGTCACTGTAGACAGTTCCGACTCACCGTGAACTATGTGGCATCTGGTTCCGACTCACTGGAAATCTCCACAGGCCTGGCAAGCATCACGAGATGTACGGACGACTGCTACGAGTATCGACCTCCGGTGTCGGAGGGAGAGTGATGTAGCGACATCTATCGCACATAGACGAACATACAACTATGTAGTACTGACGCTTCCTAGATCGCGCAAGCAGAGTTCTCCGCGACATTAGCATATATACAAACTCCCTGCTGCAACCGTCGGGCAGTAGCCCTCCGGACATAGCACCCGTCTGGTCGGAAGATCCTCCCTTTTCTACGGAGGATGAGGAACTTTACACTCTGTTCCTCATACTTCTAAACTTTTTTTTATAAACACAAAGTGGGCGACGATATAAAAACGAAAAACTGTTGTTTTCATTTTAAAATATTTTAATTATGCGGGGTTTTAAAAATATGGTTAGTATATCAATCTACTCCTGGTAATGTATTCTCCACATTGGACAATATTTTAAATCCTCTATATGAATCTTTTTTTTTTCATACAAATGAATGTAGGGATTTCGCCATGATTCTTTTGCTTACACACGTTGTGGCCCCTGCCCGGTCCGGGGGCCCCGTATCATATAATTACAAAATCTTTAATATTTACAAGATATAACTACTGATTCTATAATTTTGTTTCATATATAATCTTCGGCTATTCTTCGGCTTGCTGGCCGGGTACGTCGGCCAGCCTCAGCCACGGCGGCGAGCGTTAAAACCACCTGCTCCTCAGCTCGCGGGCCGCCTCGCCCCTCCGCGCCTACGCGGGCTTAGATTACACTCTAGGCGTAGGGCAGACAAGACTGCGTGGAGTCGGTTTTGCAGCGCAGCGATTCGTTTCTGTCACTAACTTTTGAAGAACAACATATTGAATTTTTAAGACAATACTTTAGTGTGGCGCAGTAGATTTGCAGATCATGTTAGCTTTCAATATAATTTTGCCAAAAAAATATATGGCAAAGTATTATCATGGCAATACAAATTATGCCAAACTGGTTATGCCAAAAGAAAAAGAACAATATGCGAAAAGAAGGGATCCCTTTCTAACCTAACCTATCCGAGTCGAATTGCTCTGAATCGGGGTGTAAATTATGATATCAATATATATTTGAAACGATAGACTTAATGATTTTCGATTAAATAAACGTTATATCCAATAATGTTATACGAAATAAGTTTTAGAGTATATAATAAAATGTTATATTATTATATTCTACTATACTAGACGACACGGTTGGCGCAGTGGCTGAGCGATCGACTGCTGCGCAGCGTGTTGTGGGTTCGATTCCCGCCCAGGGTAAACATTTGTGTGATGAGCACTTGTGTTTGCCTTGTGTCTGGGTGTTGATTATCTATATATGTATGTATTTACAAAAAAAAATGTATTTGTGTATGTATATCAGCTGTCTGACACCCATAGTACAGGGTCTCCCTAGTTTGGGTACATTTCGGAGAGTGTGCTTTGGAATTGCACAACTTAATTCCCCCATCCCCATTCCATCACCGGACGAGCAGGGATACGGCGAAGCGTCACCGCTATACGGTTGAAGTTCCACCGTCTCGAACCAAGCGCTTTGACTCCACATTTATTGTGCGAACTGCCAGACTGTGGAATTCACTGCCCGCCTCTCTATTCCCCGATACATATAATCTGGGTATCTTCAAGGCACGAGTGAACCGGTTTATTCTAGGCAAGCGTGCTCCACCTTAGGCCGCATCATCACTTAAGATCAGGTGAGTTGCGGTCAAACGCAAGCCTACAACAATATATAAAAAAAAAAAGGTGGCCGTGTGTGAAAATGTCCCCACATATTATTATTATTATTTTCAGATAAGGTTAATGTTCTCAGCTCCATAGATAATACACTATAATACCCCTCAGCTACCCTATATATTATTATACTCTTTGCCCTCAGCTCTATTGCTGGATTCAGCTACATTTATTACGGGCCGAAGCCAAGTAAATGCAGCGTGTGGTGTGTAGAATGTTTGTTGTTATGTGTCCTGAAGGGGGCCTACCTATTTCATTTTCTTCGATCTGCAAGAATTTTTTGACAAATCTACATGTATTTAAAATTGCAGCTTTTTGTAAGGTTATGTAGAGAGTTATTATTATTATTACCTATATGTAAAGAGATTATACCAACAGTTGGGATGTCTCTCGTTTATTATATCTTGTGAACGTTATTGAACTGAAAATATACCAAATAACTTTATATGATATGAAACGCACCCCCTCTGATAATAATATTATTTTATACAATAAATTGGAATGGAACTTTGGGTGGTGAAATTACTTAAATCTATGATTACTTGTTAAAGGCTTATTACACTATACAATTTGTAGGAAAGCAATTTAGGAAATCGGCAGGTGTAATCGCAGTTAGAACAGATTGGATCCGATTTAGTGTAAATTGGAGGTCCCGACCGCTCTACTTCCTAAATTGTCTACGATTTAGGACAGTGTAATCACGGCGCTACGATTTAGAACGACTAGTCGGCGTCCGTGCTTTGAGCAAAGTGGACGAGTAAACTGGGATGACTAACTCATTTTGGTCGAAGGTGTTGAAAGTATTATTTTCTTTCTACCACAAAACTTAATAACAATTTGTCATGGTTTGTGTTAGGTGTTATAAAGTCGAGATATCGACCAGGCCCAGATATCATCACGCCACCCACCATATCTCGGGTGAAATGGGTATGTAAGTTGGGGCCATTACCTAACTAATGGAATAAAAGTTTACAGCTAGCCGCTGTCAGTTTATTCTGAGGAAATGAAATAGATTCGGTTCTTTAAACATAGATTTATCTATTTATTTATTTATTTCTTAACGTAGGTTTAAAGACATTCCTAATTAAAATATGAAAACCAATTAGACACAAACAATAATTATTATCTATAGTTCGTGGATCTCTTGGGCTGTGTAGATGGGTTAAAAAAAAAATGCAGCAGGTAGACGAGTCATACAGTAGGTACGGTGACGAGTAGACCACAGTAGGTAGTTGAATAGATTGGGCTAGAGCAAGCCCAATCTTCTGTTGTTTTGATAAATACGTCGCTATCAATCGAAAATTCGAAACGTGCTACCCAGTACGATCCTTCTTCACGAATGCGTCGTCTGTACGATTTAGAATCCAATTTAGTGTAGTGTGATCACTAGCTAACAACTTAGGTTCCTAAATTGATTTCCTACAAATTGTATAGTGTAATAAGTACTTTAGCTCAGCGGCGGCGGGCCTCTTTTTGACATTGACAATGACAAAACAAATCATACTGTGAAACTATACCTACAATACAATAAATTAATCATCATTTCAAAAATTTTAAGTTTCAAAGTACGCTGTGCTTCAACCAAATAATTATAAACAACCGTAAAAAATAGATTTACTTCAAAATTTGAAAATGAACAATTTTCAAAAAGAATTTATAATGGGCATGTTCTTGGACAATGACAATGCTAGTACTATGAACAGATTAGTGGTAGCAGTGGCTAATATAATTAGTGAAAACAATGACAATATGGATATGTTCAACACTGCTTTCGAAAAGGAGTTCAATCACACATCGCGGACTGTAGAAAACAATTGTCTCGGAGTTGTTCCTGTTACCCGTCGTATTAAAGGATTTTATGAGAACACGGTGCGGAATTTCAGTGACGAAGAGTACGCTGTAAGATTTAAAATGAAGAGGAGTTCTATGCAGGTGGTTTTGTTTTTCATCTAAAATATGTTACTAATTTTGAATTGATATATTTTTTGCTTATAAGAAGATCAACTCTGTTTGATTAATGAATAGAATATACAACAGTTTCTAAATAACCAATGACTAACATATTTTTTCAGACACTCATAAAATTTTTGAAGAACTATGTGAAGCCAGGAAATATCCCTCTTGACAAGAAAGTTCATATGTTTGTTTGGTTATTGGTGAGTGATTGTTCTTATAATGAAATAGGTAAACTATTTGGCTTGCACAAATCATCAGTGAGCTATATATTTAATGAGATAGCTACTCACCTGACTGAACATAGGTACAATTTTATCAGCTGGCCATCAGTAGAGGAACAGCATATTACTAGAATAAAGGTGAACAGCAGATTTAACTTCCCCAACTGTGTAGGTTTCATTGACACTTGTCGTTTCAAAGTGGGATCAAAAAGAAATAAAAAAGATAAGCCAGATATTGTTCTCTTGCAAGCAGTCTGTGATGAATCTCTAATATTCCTTGATATCCACGTTGGTGAGATAGGAAAAACAAGGAAAAATAGAGTTTTTAAGGAAAGCGCTTTAGCACACGAGTTAAAGAATTTTGTGGAGTTTGAGAATCATATTTTGGGTGACTCTGAATATAAATTAAGGAAAAACTTAATTACTCCATTCACAAGTGAGGAGTTGTTAACTAGTGAAGAGATGAAGTTTAATGAGATTCACTGGAAGACTCGCAGCTATATTGGTCATGCATTTGAATTAATGAAAGAAAGATTTAGGAAGTTGAATCATATTGATGTTGTGAAGACTGAGTCTGTTCACCTTCTTTTATCTGTAGCATGCATATTGCACAACTTTATATTGATGCATGAAGGGTGCTCAGAAGTGAAAGAGGAGGCAGTAGCTTGTGATGATGGTGTCTCTATCAACACAAATATTGTTCAAACTGCTTTAGAAAAGAGGCAGTTTTTATGTAATTATATTAATTACATTGACACAGAAGATATTTGAGGATAAATGTTTAGATAAATAATGATAAGATTAATTTGTAACGTTTAAGTCTCAATGTTTTTGAGAAAAAAATATGTATTACATATTATCTTCGAACATTCTACTACTCCCATTGTTACATGGGTAGGGTACATTTGTACCCTACACATGTACATTTGTTTAGGGTACATTTTTAATTTGCAATAAAACCACTTTGTAATGTTTTAATACGTATATTTTGTCTTCTAGTACTGAAATTTATATATTGCCAGCATTATGATATAAAAAATATAAATATAAATAAAACATATTTTTGAGTGAGTAGTGAGTACTAATGACATAATTATTTTGATGACAATACAGTATGTATTTGACATAACAACATCAGTACTAATATATAAATGATCCAAAAATGTATTAATATTTAATTATTTATTATACACACTAAATCATTTTGAAAGGAAATGTTTTGTGATACTCACTTTATTTATACGTACATAGATAAATTGCTTAGTATATTCATACCCTCTACTGCTTATTTACTTTTATGTACAGAAATAGATAGTTATTTTATTTTTGCTTAACTTAAAGAGACTTTGATTGTTTTACGGTGGGAAAACTAGCTCATTTTTAGATGTCTGGTGGTTATTTCAGCCTAATAGGTATTTTAATCCACATCAATACTAAGGTCACATTTGATATACATTAAAGAAGCAATTAAATTAAGTTCACGGTAGAAACACAATCTGCATAGGAATACAAACATACAATATTAGCTACTCAAGCTTATTTGGTTTGACATTAGTACATTGAAATTGACAACGAAATAAGCCCGTTTTATATTATTTTACAAATAAATAAATAATTTTCTCTGTCCTGATGTATCCTACATAACATTAGGCACTAAATTGGCAACCTACAAGGCACTATGCACTTAGCACAGCAATACATGCTATAATTAAGTATAATTATGTCTTTAAATATTGTAACGAAATGTATACTTTTATCTCTTTACTGTAGTAAAGCTCATAATACTATTTTGCGGTTTTAGTATAACATTGATTTCTGGAAGTAATATAAAAACAATTTTTTTCTTGCCAGCATGGCTAAGCTATCTCATAGGTAAAATGTCGTAATCATATAAACATAATAATTATACGTCTGTTTACTTTCCTAAAACATTACTGCAAAATAAATGTGCCTAACGAAATTAAAATACATACTAAGTAAACTGGTTTTTAATTTGAATAATCAATCAATCAATTAGTTTATTTGTGAAACATAGGTGTTAAGGTATAGATGTTTGAATAATATTCATGACATTATGAATATCCATATAATTTCGCTAAATTCATGAGCTGACCATGTCAAGCCACAATATTGATGAGCCGGTTTGGCTGTACATACTAGTAACAATACAATGCTATATATACATTTAATATTAATATAATATTTACAAATGATAGCTGCACCTTGATAATATTATCTCCTACGTATTTAGGATTATGGAATGTGACATAAACTGTACCTAACTAATACTAAAGCCGTATATTTACAATCGGTGTATTATAAATGAGTCCTATCAGTCTGATTTATTGTTGTCCTTTATTATTTATGATAGATGTAACGATTTCTTTTCATTTATAATCGATATCATTTAATGATTCATCTAAAAACAACAATAACACGTTCATAGATTTAGATACAAACTCTCCTTATATGTTTACAGTCATTCTGATATATAATCATTTTTTAAATGCAATATTCACCGTACGTTTACTTGAGTAAATAACAACATTAGCTTTAAGGAATAACCAGTAGACTGTACACAGGAAGGAGACGAGACATTTATTTACACAAGTCGTAGTAAACACTGAGTTGATCACATTAAAACAAGCTGTCTAAGCCGAATGTTTCCGGAAGACTTGGCACACGTGACACGATAGGTACTATCGTCTCAATCCATTATTTTAATGTCTCAATCACTTTTCAATGGATCCGTACACAGTTTGTTTAGGTAATTCTCAAATGTAAGTCTTTTTAACTTTTTGTAAGGTTCCGCACTTGAGATCTTTGTCAAGGGATTCGGTAGAGTTTCGCAAGTCAAGCGTGCGCTCCTTTCCAAGCTCCATATGTAAGTTATCCTGTTTGGGACAAACATTCGCCACCATGTTCACATTTTTCGACCGAGGCATGTACGCAGTATTGGCATTTAGCGGTGTCTCCAACGGGCTTAATCTGAAAGAGATACTTTAATGAACTAATGTGTCTATTTTTTGTCGTTGTATTGTATATAAAAGTCATTCGTGTTATTGTACAGTGATTTGCTAATGTGTTTATATCATTAGCATGTTTTTCATTAAGGTTGATTTATATGTAGAGATATGTTACATGTGTAGTGCGAAAACGCTTTGTGACTAAGCATGTTGGATCTGTACAAGGTCAATGAAAACAATAATAACTAGTGCGAGGGCTTATAAATGTGGCAAAACTTTCAGCGACCATTTGCGGATTACAACTATGACTCACTTCTGGAAATCATAAAAATTCGTCTGTAAAGGAAAACTGGATGGTCAGTCAGGCATGCTAACTTATGAATGCTTTTCATACGAACTCATTTGATTTTAATTATAATTTAGGCAAATGTTAGTAAATACCTGTTCAAATGATTGTGTTGTTCATTGAAGGGTGAGGTATCGGTAAAAAACGGGTGTCGAAATCGCCGTGAAAATAGATATCCAATGACGAATCCAACCATTAGCGTAACAAGACAGGACGCTACGACAGCGGTCAGTAATGCTTGTGCGCTGTATATGTTGCCGTCAGCAGCCTCCACAGTCAGCAAATCTACGAAATCGATAATCTTAATTAATGGCTCTAAGTTAAAAATAATTTGGTTATTTTTTACAATAGGCACCGGCATCGATTTGTAATACATTACTTAAAACTGCACTGTCTTCATATTTACCTGTCTCATGTTTGTTGTTAGTAGTAGATTTATCGTCTGACAATACATTCGTTTCGACGACTTCTATTAATATTTCATTTTGAATATCGTCAGTTTTCTGTCGCATATCTGTTTCTGATTGTGTAGGCTTCTTAGTGCCCGGATTTCTATTGCTATGTCTATCACCCGGCAAGAGGGCTGGCAACTTATTACATATATCAGTCTTTCCATATTCTACATTTTGTAGAAACCTCTCGGGATTAGGAAATTGCCTGTTTCCAACCCAAGAACACACTTGCTGCTTGGAATCCCATGCGCAGTGTGGATCTTGTAGTGCAACACAATCCCTGAAACCAAAACCATCATATATGAATATAATAGGATACTTAATTATTATCTAAGCAAGTTACAAAAAAGAAGAATTTTAAGAGTTACAAGGGTGCTACAATACTCGTTTGAATAATTATTTTGTTGTTTCAATAAATAAATAAATAAAAGATATTTTAAGTTTTTAGATATTATAGTGTTTTACCTGCACGATAGCACGTTTCCACAATGGGACAGCGTTACTGCTCTTATGATATCGCCAGAGGCTACAATTAATTTTTCTGTTGTTAAGGCGACATGCATTTGTTTGATAGGCACGCCTTGGGGTAATACTTGTACTTCTGAAATCACAGCTGTTCTGACCGGGTTTCTGCTATACTCATCGACACTGGCATCAAAGTCACCTTCATTAGCAGCTACATTTACAGCTTTGATAACTCTTCCGTCATCCGTACCTATGTACATGACGTCATACTTGTTTCCATTCATCGCTTGAACTTGAGGATGTACCGCGATAGAGGAAAATCTATATTGTAAACTAACTCTAATGAGAACTGGCCGCGCTAAGAAAGATGGAACAGCTTTGTCCATTAGCGGATGTGTTTTTATAAAATTTACCGCTGAATCAGATAATGTTCTGCTGTCTTCAACGCAGGATCCTGGTCTGTTTTCTGGTAATTTTTCTTTTTCTAAAGGTAGCCAGTTTGAGTTCATACCCTCTTGGCCTTTGAACGATCCCTCAAAAGCGTCTATGATGTCTCTCATAGCGAAAGCGCATACAGCTGACCCTCCTATTGCATTTTGAGGCGTAGTAAATACGGCGTATACTATATCATTTTTGCTATTGCTTTTGCCATACGCTCCATTTATTAGTTCAGTAGTAGCCTCTGTAAAAATATAGATTTTATGTAAAAAACTTCCTTAAACTATCAGAAACACAATCTCTAAGACCCAAGAAACTTACGAATTTCATCGAAATAAAAAGGATATTCTCCAGGCATGGAACAGTTAAGGCGGGTTTTCAAAAACGAAGTCCAACGGTCGCTGAAGGTGTGAGGACCTCCTTTATCGTTTAGGCAGATCCTTGCTACTCTTGAGTATACTGCCTGCAGTGGTAAATACGTAAAATGTTAAAATATCGAATTTTATGGTGGTAAAAATATAACAATGTGATAAAACAAAACAGACCTTTCCGCAGTTCATGAATTCGACAGCAGTTTCACGATAGAAGAAATAAACATGGCTAGTAGAAGCCACAGCTCCCACAAACGACGGATCGTTGAGCAGCCGAAGATCTGAGCGTTCAGTTCGTACAGGTTCGCGATAAATCAGAGGATCGGTTCCAGAAAAATCGGCAGCCGTTGCTGTATATAATTGACCGTCTGAAATAAATAAATTTTCACAATGTAATAATATATTCAAATCAGTGTAAACATGGTGGGTAATTGCGTCTATATTTTCTGCGGCGATAATTTATTTTTGCTGTTAGGTGAAGTAGGTACCAGTTTGAATCTCTGTAGCCAAATTATGAAATCGTGAGCTTACGCAGAATCTCCATTTTACTCATCTCTAGCTTGACAGATGCAACAATGTGTTCTTAATTCAACACTTGTTTTGTATTACGGTAACAGAATATGCAGATTTTTTTGTTAGATAGAATTGTAAAAATTTAACAGTGGAGTAATAAAATTATTTATGATAAGCGGAGACTTGGTTTGTAATTTGGATGAGAAAATACATATGGCATAAAACATTGCTTACCAACAAAAATAGCGGTCGAATTATGTTGTGGATCGTAAGGACAGCGGCCTGACCCATCGATTTCTTCTAGGTGGTGGTTAGGAGGGTGCCTTGCGTACCGACGACATAACGGTTTGAATGCATTGGTGCCACAGACCAGCAGCCGACCGTGCGACCGCGCTGCTACTCGAGGGTAATTTTGGCATTCGTCAGCAGACTTGCCCTTTAATTGACACAACTCCCTGTGTGCGTCCGTTGATTGCCATTCCAATCGCTGTGAATTAAAATAATCATGTTTACAGTTATTATGATAGATTTGATCGAATTACTTATTACTTACGATTTACATTAAATACTATCTCTCTATCTATCGAAAAAATATACATCGTATTAAACAGTTTAAATTTGATAGGTCACTAGGTAACTAGGGGACTAAGTCAAATATTGCATTAAACAACCAGAACTGTTAGTAAAGCACGTTAGTTAATGGCTGATGGCCGCAGCCCGCCTGTAATAGCTAACCATGGCGCGCCGTGCCTGCACTATTTGTATACAGACGAACAAGCTATTTGGTTTACATAAAAAAATATTATCTTTCTGCTACATCTTTTAAGCTTTTGGTGCCTAAAAACGTTTAAAGATTTTTTAGTGATGTAAAAAGATTGAATCAATACATTATTTAAAATCAGGCTAGCAAGCAAGTTAGCTGCTTATCGTATACCATATGGCTTGTCCGACTGTACAAGTCAAGCTGTCTTGTTCATTATCTGTATAAATGTTTATTAATTTGATACAGTAGTCTTTCATCAAAACTGGTTTCCTTACTTGTTAAATATTTTTATTCTGGATTTAGGTCGGTCCGACGGTTGTTATTAACTTTCTCTTACCATAATAAATAAAGCTATGGCGCAAATGTTTTACCCAATTTGCAATTTTGCACAATTTGTGCTGAAGCTGAGTTTTAAACGACTCGTACTTCTTTTACAAACCAGTTCGGAGCAATAAAATTTGCTTGATTTGTACCTAGATGGCCATAGGTGGCCTTTTTTCATGAGCAGCGTCTTGTTGATGTCAAAATGCAGTTCAACCTACATCGAAAATGTTCAAATGTTATCTTCGCACCAAGATAACGGTATTGATATACTCCACAGTTTATCATTGTTAAAATACTAAGACCTACTTTCATTAGTGCCTGAAATATATTATATGTAATTACCTACTGTAGATTTATTTTCATAAAACAGGTGTGCAACTTCTAGCTAAGCAGAACTATAAGGTTCCTTCTGGAGGTAATTGGAAATACACTGGCATACAAAAAAGGCAATAAGTTGCTAAGGCAGAAGAAAGTAACCGTATAGATATGATTAGTATTCGGGCGGGGCGGAGTGGCTGCCCTGCGCCGCCGGCCGTGAATAATTCAACGCATCACCGCACTGCCCAACTCTAATGTGTGACGAGTAATTTAAACACCGAGCATCACATTCAACTCGAACCTTTGAATGCTAGGATGTATTTGTTTATAAAATTGCCTTATATAAGCATTTGTAATTTGTTTAGACATGTAATTTTCCTTCTTGCTCTAAGGTTACAAGGCAACGGACGTCATCCTCTATACTATAGTAACAAGTTGTGTTGTACTATAGTAACACAGTTCAACGGTTATCTACATGCTGCTAATAGCTGGCTCTTTTGACTTCCTATAACGGGTCTGACGCAGAATGTGCACTTCGCAAAATATGCACTTGACGCAAAATGTGCACTTCCCAAAATGAGTATTTCGCAAAATGTGCATTTCTCAAAATTAGCACTTCTCAAAATTGGTGTGAATTTTATCACAATGCTTACTATATATATTTTTTATTTTGCACGATAACAGTCGTTTCTTTGTAAAAAGTAATCACGTCCAGGAAATGTTTCATTATGCATTTTCAGTACACGTCAGCTATACACATAGCTCAGTACATAATGTAAGTACTCCAGCCATTTATTGTAATAGGCTGTGCACTGCATCTATCTGTATTTTTTTTTTGTAAACATAATAATAATAAGTATATTATATCGAATATTCCCGATCGGTAACACCCCGTCGCACAGTGGATCGTCCCCATACAAGAGGTTGGACATAGAATCAAAAATTAAAAAAGTATTTAATTAAATATATATGTGTATACAGTTGCATTCCTCTATTGAAGAGCAACAAAAATTGTTACTACGCTTTTTTTATTTGACGAGCACTTTACGAGCAAATCGATGATAACTGTTATTTTTGTATGGAAATGAACACAAAAATGTCTGTATCTCATGATTCCCTCCTTGTTTCGATTTGCGGTTTTCATTACTGTTATTTACCTATTTTATGCCACATTGCCCTTCAAGCCCTTCCGAAATATTTTGCCTATAGCAACTATCTTTATTATTGTATTACTGATGGAATAGAGGTACATTTAGTATACTTATTACCGAGAATTAGTTATCACTAAGCAGTTCCTTAAATAACAGGTGCATTAGTGAGTACTTTAATGATTTATTAAGGATTTTGTTATAATATATTAGCGAGCAACTCATTAGCGATATTTTTTTCAATATATAGAACTCACTAGTGCACCTTTTCTTCATTTAACTTCTTAATTATGTGTAATTCTAAGTAATTACAATAACTAATTAGATTAAGCAAGTACTGGTAGTCGTTATTTAATGACTTACTAAGGTTTTTGTTATATTACTTATCGTATTGATCATGCTTACAAAAATTACAGTCCTCTATACATAAATATATTATTATTATGTACATATTATTTCGTAAGTCTTATACTCAATTTACTCAAATATAAGAAACAGGAAAATTAGGAAGTATATTAAGTGCTACATTCATATTCAATTTTAGTTCTTTTTTATTTGAAAATAGAGAATGAATACTGTATTCATTCTCTATTTCCCTATTTCTCTATTATTATTATTCTCTATTTCTCTATTATTTAATTGAGTTTTCAAATAAAAAAAAACTAAAATTGCTTTATTATTATATTTATTACCTAGGTATATATATTATTAAATATAGACTTAAAACTACTTTTTTATATTTCTATGACTGTTTTATTTTAATTTTTACAGTTGGTAAGATAGTATTTGCTGGAGGATAATCAGTTGTTTCAATCTTTAAACGCTATTTTTAATAATATTTTAATTATAGCAAAAGATTTTCCGAGGTTATCATTACCGGCCTACCTATTTAGGTTTTTACGATTTTTTTTATACAGAATATAGTCATGCCATTGAACGTTTCTATTTTCTTTTTACTAAATAGAGGATGGAATTATGTTTTCATATCTATATATATAAAAGAAAGTCGTGTTTGTTACAACACTTATAACTCGAGAACGGCTGAACCGATTTGGATGAAAATTGGTGGGGAGGTAGCTTAGAACCAGGAGACGGACATAGGATACTTTTTTTTCTATTTTTTTTTTTAGGTGTAGGGTAGGTGTAGGGTAGGTGTAGGTTAGGTGTAGAGTAGGTAAATAGGCAGGTAAGTAGGTAGATAGCGACAGGACAACGTCTGTCGGGTCAGCTAGTAATTATTAATTATAGTAAATATATGATTACAGCATATATGAATATAGCATTAAAAATACTCCCTAATTTTCCTGTTTCTTATTTTTGAGTAAATTGAGTATAAAACTTACGAAATAGTATGTTGGTACATATGTTTATGAATTAAGAAAGAACTGTATTATTTGTAACCGTAATCAAAACGATTAGTAAAAATAAGGTGAAATAAAATAATGTATAATCTTATATATAAAAATCTTCTGTGCGTGTGTATGAAAGTGAACTCTTCCTAAACGACTGGACTAATTTTGATGTTTTTTTTGTGTTTCAGTGAATTCAAGAATGGTTTAGATTCACAATTGGACCCGGTAGGTGGCGCTGTAGTCGTTTTTTTTTATTTTCAGGTCAGGACAACGTCTGCCAGGCCCGCTAGTAATAAATAAAATATTATCATGTTTATTAAAAAAATACAGATAGATGCAGTGCACAACCTATTACAATGAATGGCTGGAGTACTTATATTATGTATAGAGCTATGTGTATAGCTGACCTGTACTGAAAATGCATAATGAAACATTTCCTGAACAAGATTACTTTTTACATATAAACTACTGTTATCGTGCAAAATAATAAACAAAAATATAGCAAACTATTTTTATGTTAACCCATTGTGATAAAATTCACACTAATTTTGAGAAGTGCTCATTTTCAGAAATGCATATTTTGAGAAGTGCTCATTTTGAGAAGTTCTATTTTGAGATGTGCACATTTGGCGAAGTGCACATCCTGCGTCAGACCCCCCCCTGTAACCTTCGAGAATTCTTTATTCCAATTTACCTTGCGCGGAATACGAAGTAGCACTGTAGGTGCAGGCTATCTCATTACAGTGTTTTTCTTTTGACCTGCTGGCGTGGATATTCGACACAGATTCAGCAAAAAGTTAAAACGAAGTTTACTATATATTTTGCTTATGATCTCCGCGTTACTATGTAGGTGCTTGATTTCTATTTATCTCTGAAAGGGCATTGAACGGATGTCTGCTGTGCCGTCATAAAATCGTACCTATAAACACAGGACTGTTTTTCATGAGTGAAACGTTAGTAATTTTTGGCTGCGTGCCAAACAATCTCTCGCCCTACGTCTGTTCATCCATGTTGTTTCGTATTTTTATTTCTCACAACGTGTGGTGCCGTCAATCGAAACCTCAAATAACAGGGAGTACTTACTATCAGCTAATGTTTCAGTCAACTGTCAAAATGAAAATTAATTTAATATTTTCTTACATTATTTTCGATACGTTGTTATTGGTTGTTATACTCATAAAAATCTACTAAAATGCTCAATCAGTATAAGTGTTCAACAAAAAATACTTAATCCTATAATTTACCGCTATAACACTTTATTTGAAAATAAAATGTTTGTACAACGATGGTGCACATATTACGGTAAGTAAATAAAATCTTATACGATTTACAAAATAAACAGTCTGCCGCGCGAAATGGGTCGTAACGTAACTAAGAATAAACAGTGAGTGCACTAGAATACCTACCTACCTACCTACTCTACTGTAGTTGGTTGCGCAAGATTAGATACATAACCTGTAGTGTAGAGCAATACCTATTAAGGTTTTCATTACTGATTCTTCCAGTGACCGGCGGCAGTCACTGCAGGCGAATTAACTTGGCTAAATTTATATAGATACGGCTATATCAATTTGAACTACATATTTCGTTACTGTTTTGGAGATAAGCCTTATCAAGTAGTCGGGATTTTAAACAAATAATAAGATAGAGCTCTTCCTCAAGTGTTTTGTAAAGACTACAGTTGCCAATATTACTGTTAATTTTTATAACCCCCGATAACCCAGCCGACGCTTTCAGTATTGGTAGAATGTGAGATACAGGCTGTTATAGCCTAGACTAGTAACACGTAGCGCAGCGTAGACTAGTAATAACAAAATCAGAAATGATTTATACGTTGATACGTTTCATAGTAAAAAGCATAATATAATTATGTATAACTTATAAAGTATAATTACCTGTTCTACATTTTCTGATAGATCGTAGAGGCTTAGGTTGTACACTGTGTTCCTGCGAATGTAAAAAGTATGTTGTTATGGACAATGTCATCAATATTTAAGTAAGTAAATAATTTTAAACTAGAATTTAAATAAGTATTAGAACAAAATAAGGTATTTTTCTAAGAATGGTCGCACCTGATTAAATAATACCGAGAAACTTAATGATTAGAACATTTACGACGATGCCGATGTGAATGTAGTAGAATAGTATTTTAATATAATGAAGTGTAATTTACCTGCCGCCAACTATAATGGAGAAGTCATCTTTGTCTAATATACGGAAGTGGTCCGGCGCTGTGGCGTTACCTACGAATTGCTCTGAGGTTTCATCACCTAAAACAAACAAAATAAAGTCAACTTAACTTTATGCTAAATAAAAATAAAAATAAACCAAATTCTGATTTAGGGGAAGGCTCAAAAAGCACTTCACTATGAGATTGATTGCAGATGCTGTTAAAACTAGTGTCTTCATTAGAAAGATCCGCGTACAGTTCACCTCTTTAAAACACTGTATGTACTCCTAGAGCTATATTGCCCTGGTAAATAGAATATTCTTCATTAAACTATTTTCAGTAGCAAATCTTTCTAAGCCTGCGATTATTCTGCTTTAGGAATGTCTAATATTTAAATATAATCCGGTGAGGAATAGGAATCTTTTAACGCTTTTGTTGCTGGTTCCAATGTGCACATGGCAGTTTTTTTTGTGCAGATCAAACTAACAATGTTCCCATTGTACAGCGATTAAATAACAATGAAGTTTGCGATTTCATAACAATTGGTTAAGAAATTCTCACATGTCACTATAATGCTCCGAAATCCCAAGAAATTTCTTGCACCTGGCATGTTACAGGATATTCATTTTAGAATGGTTTAATTAATGGAAAATTATTATTAAACGGTTTAATTAATGGAAAGGTAATGTAGTATACATTACCGGTTTTCCATTAATTAAACCGTTAAAGGAAAGTTCACATTCAATATAACGTTATTTACGTGTAGATATGTGTTTTCTTGTTTTACATAAGATCTTAGATAAGAAATGGTTAATATTTATTTTTGTAGAGTTCGTTATTGGTTGATATTTGTATGTAGTGCTACTTATTTTAACTGTGATTATTTGGAAATTCTATAAAAACTCTACGCAACGTTGAGCAGAGATTTTTTACTTTCTTCAGATATAAAAATAATGAATAGGTACTGTAGTTGTTTTATAAATTTGATCACGATCTTACCATATTTGATATGTATGCGTGCGTTAGCATCCGGCATCCAGGCTTGAGCCGTGGACGCTAGGAGGACAAGGACCGCGCGCGCTACGGCCATTTTAACTTAATATCTCCTCTCTATGCGCGCCATGTTTCCGCACTTCTGGCACCCTGTAACATAACGAAAAATACATTATTAATTTATATAAATGAAAATTCTCATAAAGGACCAACGGCCTACTAAATACCATTATGGATAGAGTTGAGTGTCCTATTGTGAGGCACTGGAATAAGGTACACAGATCTGGTGGTGCCCTTTTTAATGTAGGATAAGTGGGACAAGTAGTTATAAGGTACCTACTAACATAGTTTTAAGCTTTACTAACAATTTTTTATGGAATTTATGTTCTGATTTAAAATTATAAAAAAAAAAAAAAAAAATATAAAGCTTACTGTAGCTTTACCCAGTCGACTCTGCACATAAAAATAAAAAAAATAAAAAATTGGCAGAGGAACTAAAAAATCAGTACCTAGATGATGTAAATATATTTGTATGTAGGTACTTGTAATAGATTCAACTATAAATATTCCAGGTGAACTGAATCAGTATATTTCTACCTTAATGGCGGACTAATCAGAAAGGTTGATGTTCACATTGTTTTAAGAAAGTAAAGTGTTAACGCATAGTAAGCAACCCCTTTCATAGCATAGAAAGATCTAAATGTGTTAAAGGATTGAGGCATCGCTGTAGCGATTCATGTATAACTTTGAAATGCGATACCAAATATCGATGCCCGTGGTATTTTTTATATGTTGGAAATAAGTTTTATGTTCCTTAATACTTAATTAAATTCGTTGTACACGACATACTATATCTATGTATAGGTTAATGTGGTGAACAGCACGTTAACCTATACATAGATATAAGTATGTCGTGTAGATATAGTATGTGATACGAACAACATTGTTATGATTATTTTTTGGAGCTAAGCGATAATTGGACGTTTTTTTATAAAGATAGGACTAATTTAAATGATAAATGTTAATGAGTGCGTGTGATGTCGGTGAACGCACGCATATCTAGTGGTTGGTCTGGTTCTCGGTCACACGGGACGATCGTTTGACGCACGCAGCATGCATCCGCACACGCACTCATTGCTCAGGATTCGCATACTACTATTTTTTTCATTTTTTTAACTATCTTTGTCGATCGTGAGAAACAAAACTCGATCGTCTCGTCCCAGTCGTGATCTCAGCACCCACCGCTCACTTGTTACGATATCTTATTTTTAATCCACCTTTTATGCCTCGCTCGATACAGTTTATTGAAGACGTTTCATTTTTTATATCTTCAGATATTACAGTGAATTGCCATCGTAAACCGGATAATTTTGATCTACCTTATAAATATTTAATTGCTTCGCATGACATTATTTTTAGAATAGGCTTCTTAATGTAGCTATCATTCTTTATTCATTGCTTATATTTATTAAAATTGCTTATTGCTAGAACAAGAATATTCAGTAGAAGTATTTCAGATGTGATGGTGCACGTTTGGGGCGAAGACTATGAGCCAGCGAACAATGTAACTTACATCAGAATGAGGATTATGACTATATTGAAAAGATTTATCACTTAAGTAAGTATGCACTTTATTATCATAGATTGTTTTCGACTCTACTATTTTTCGAAGTAGGTAGTACTGTCTCAAAAGTTCTTAATTACGGTTTCCGGTCTTGTCTCCTGCAGTCAACGTGCCGTTTGCAGGTGTTTTCAACGACAAATACCTAAAAGGATTACCATTTTACACATTACCTACATTCTAAATACCTACATAGTAAAAGCAAAATTAGATCTACACAGCTAACAATAACAGTGATTTGAATTTATGCATTAAAAATCACATGTCAGATATTCTGCATTATGGTGCGATATTAAAAAGGGTTAAGAAATTGATGTAACATGTTGCATGCACACTTGCGCAGATGTGGCACATCACACAATGCACGGAGGACTGAGTGCAATGCGAGGAGGGCGACGCGACGCATGTATTTGATATTTTCATTATTCCGTGTTTCATCACTGCGGTACAGTTTTGGCTTTTGGGAGCAACTGTTCATTGATGTATGCTATTTAAACTGGTTAGCGCGAATTTTGCCCCCACGACACGATATATTGCACTTCGAACGTACAATTTATGCGCGCCGAATGGCGAGTGTACCGGAACAATTACCAAAGTAAACAAATGTGCGTTTACCGGTATCGAGTCAAACTAGTTAAAGTTACATTGTAGAGGACGTAGGTTTTACCTATGAAACAAGTTTAAAATGTGCAAGATACAAGTGGAAGACCTGTATTACGTTAACAACAAAATAAATAATACCGTCTAACATCGAATACGAAATAAGAAAGATAATCAAATATAAAGGAGATATTCGCTTGTATATTTTATAGAAAGAGTTAATAGTAGTGGGTGCTAGTAGCCACACTGCAAGTAGGCAAGGTGTCGCGGTCAGTTCTCGTGTGTATTTCTCGTTAGTGTTCAATTTATTAAACAATTTGTACATGTATATGTCGGTGTCTTACACATTATTATATTCCCTTGTTATTTTATTGGTATTAAAAGTCTCCGGCAGATTACACTGGCTCAATATGCAGTAAACAAGATAAAGTGCAGTTGCGCAGAGACTGTTGACACTTGAGCCTCGAGACGCGACGGGCTGAAGACTTAGGTACTCGATCCCACGCGGATCAGGAAACTGCGGTTCTTTTCTGTCACTTGTAATTAATAATCATTTGACGCACGGGGCGGTTTAACGTTCGTTTTGAAGGACAGAAAAGCTTTGTTTGTCGGGAAACTCATTGTCGTTTCTGGCAGTCACGTCTGAAATGTATGTTTATAAACGATGCACGTCTGATAGCATCTTAACAATGATTGCCTATGATTTAGTAAGGGTTTGTATTGCCATTCTTTTAATTAAGCTAAATTCGAAATCTCTCAATTGAGATAAAACTGTTCTTACGTCTGAAACAGCGACAAACTTGAAGAGTTTAATTTAACGCTTATTAGGTAAACGAGGGACTGTTATGGAACCTAAGACTCGGAAGAAATACGTTACAGAAATCTAGATGTACATACCGTTCTTTTAATTAGTGATGGTAAATTAAATATTTGTGTTAGCAAGAATAACATCAAACTATATTTTTTTGAAAGTCGTGCATTTGCATATTTCTGTTTACTGTTGGAGTTCAAAAAATCAGAGGCGAGCTTATGCGTAATTGAAGTGTATGCTATATTTGTTTAGGAATATCTATATATTCCTCATTCAAGCATACAGCTTTAATAAATTTTATACCACATTATATAATTGTACCATATCACCCATATCAATATCGGGAAGCTCGTCTGTGAGGTGGCGTGTGAGTCTGGTTTATGTTTTGGGTGGGGACTAGACTGCCGTAAATTAATTATTATCATCTCTGAATACTCCATCAACAATTTTTTAATCTGAAAAGTTCAGTTTTTATTACGTGGCATTATTAGGTACATACATGTGATGGGTTATTTTCGAATGGCACTGTTTACATTGCCTTTGTTTGAATTAAACTTTGTCAGTTTTGATATTAAACAAGGAAGTACCAAAGAAGCTTATATAGATAATAGTGGAGGCAACACTCTACACTCTGTCCACTGGTTTAATCGTTTTTTGACAGCTGCAACTAGTGAACAATATTTAATTTATGTTTTTTGTAAAAACTGATACTCATACCTGTATTATAATGTCTGTAAGAGGTCATAAATAAGATAATCCAACAAGATAAGGCAGTTTATATATTTATTTTATAACACATTTTAAAGTTAACATGGTAATCGGGAGTAATTACATTATATGGCAGCTGTCAAAAAACCAATAATTCAATGGACAGGGTATAAATACCTAAGTAAAACCAACTGTGGGCAGACGCTCTCTTTCTGAATGCATACAAGAGAACGAGACATTGATATGTGTTTTCTTTATCGTATGTATGCATTCAGAAAGAGAGCGTCTACCTACAGTTGGTTTCACTGAGGTGTTCAGAGTGTTGCCTCCACTTTTACCTATAAGCTACTTGGAAGTACGTATGTATGTTTGTTGACATGCGATAAACTTATACCATTTGAAAATTACATGTAGAGATTTTAGGATATTTCGTTAGGTAACACAGTACACATCGGTATACTTTGCAGAAGCAATAATATATAACCTACTTGGTATGCAAATTATTCGTATTTCTGTTTTAGCATCCAAATGTTTAGGTTTTGTAAAAATACCAAAAAATCGACCTCGTTTACCAATTTGTAAGTTACATTTAGCCAACTTCCTAGAGCGTAAATCGTAATCGTAATAAAAATATAATTTGTGCCAATTAATGTTCGTTACTTCGTACGTTTTTACTGATTGCGGCAGCTATGATAAACTGTACCTACATATGTATAGTATCTACAACTTGCTTGCGTGTTGCGATAACTAATCAGCAAGAAAGAACCGCTCCTAAATTAATTACATAGATTGTTTACAAATTTACACACGTTATACATATCTGAATGATACAAGTATGGGTGATGCATTGTTAGACACCTGGACAGTGTCCGTTGTTATTGTTGTAAACAATTGATATGTATTATGTACGGGTAAAAATTACGTGTAGCTGTGACACATTGTATAAAATTACTCATTCATTGTTAATGGTTTTCCGGTAAGTATTTAAAATGTAGGTATACAATCCAGAAATAGTATATTTAAATAAATATCATTATATTTTTACCCTACTAGGATTATGTAGGTATGTTGAAGGGAAAACATTTGGTCTTGTAAATGCGGTTTTAATACTTTAGGAAAACCACCAAGTCAGTTATTCCAACTGATAGAATTACAATAGAAGGCTTTGTTATAAATTCTTCTAGGGTTTTCCGTGAACAATACTGCTTTTAAGGATAATAATATAACAACAGTCAAAACGTTTTCCCTTCAATCATATTCATATTACAGCATGCATCTAAAGTGATCTCGTTTAAAAAAATAACCTTGCACCTATTCTGGAACATATTTAGACTGTTTTCTACACAGTAAATTTGATAAAGTTGATTTTTATCAAAATGTATTCCGCTATTATGTTTAGTATGGTCTGAGGGTGAGAGTTGAGGTACCTACTTTATCGGTCGCTTATTTTTAGATATGTTAGGTGTCCCGGCTCGTGGCCCGTGTAATGTAAGGTGTAAGAACGAAATGGCTTCCTTAATGGAGCTCGCAGACGTTGGGTTAGCAATTTACTCCTAGGTATATATACATATTACTTAGTTATCTTATAGAAATGCGAGTGAAACCAACGTTTGCGCTCCGTAATATAAGAGTGAACGTGGACTGTACTTTGCACTTTGTGTTTAGGCAATTTTAAAGTTAAAAGAATGCTGCGATAATAATGGTGTGCTTTTTACTTTACTTACTTACTTTATTGCTAAACAAACACTTATGTCGTGCTGAAATGTCGAGATTGAGATTGAAAAAAATATTGATGCAGTTCATACCGTATGTAATTATTTCAAATATCGACTACGTTAAAAGAGTTTAATAAATACGAAAACCTGTAAATTTGGTACCGTAGTTTTAACCAAATAAGACATAAGTAGTAGGTAGACAAATTATGTAAGTAATTCTACAAGTAAAAGAGGATTCTGAGCCTATACAAGGTGTAACGTTAAACACGCAAAACCTCAGACACCCCAAATGATTTTTAATTGAATTAACCTAATTCTGAGAGAGAAAAAATCATAAAAAAGAATTAAAGGTTTTATGTGCTGTTATAGTTTTACCAAGACTCGTATTTGCATTGAAATAAGAACTATTATTATCACGCGTATGAGAAAATTTAAATTGGACGACAACAATTTGTGTTTGTTTACCTATTTTGGCAGGATTGCGCGTGATGGCTTGACTTATTAATAAATATACAGGGCAACATATTTAATGAAGATTTTTTGAAAAATGTGACCTATATTAAAAAGTGGTTCAATTGATTCTGCTCGTTATTCTAATCAAACTATTTTCAGGTTTAGCGTATTTGACGTTACACCTTGTATAGGTATGTCACACAATTTAAAATATATAGGTAGGTATATTGTTTACCAGTAACTTGGTTATTCCTGCGGCAGTTCAAGTCAACTATAGAAATTACGTACAGGGTATATATATAATGTACTGACATGTGGTTATGTGATAAATATATACTTAGGTATGTACATGAGTACATTATGAGGATGTATAAAATATTTTAGTCATGACTGATTCGCCGATGAGTTCTACCCACATTAGCATCAATACCAGTTGATGTTAATGCATGCTCATTATCTAAGTATTATGATAGAAAATACATAATATATAATTTGAATACTCATCTAATTGCATCTAATATATGAAATTCTCGTGTCACACAGATCACAGTGTTTGTAACAAAACTCCTCCGAATTGGCTTGACCGATTCTCATAAAATGTTGTGTGTATATTCAGTAGGTCTGAGAATAGGTCGTAGACTATTTTTTTTTATAATTATGACAAAGCAGCGTTTGCCTGGTCAGCTAGTAATCATATAACATTATATTATGTCTACGAGTCATTGTTAAATACTAAAATGTCAAAAGGTACCTATGCTTATTCTTAGGACTGAGAATATTATGTTGCTCGTTATTTGGTTTTCGAACTTAGGTATGTGTTAGGATTTGGCTACTTGTGACGTAGCAGCGTTCAGCCTTACTTATATAGGTATCTACTAGTAAATCCATCATTTTCAATCGTAGATAAATTACTTTATGTATAAATTTTCTACGAATTACTATCCAAATTATTTGTAATTTTGCGTTACGCATATTGCTAGGCAGATATCTACCTTTAATAGTAAAATTTATTGAAATTTCCACTTAAATACTTATACGAAAATAACTTGTATAAACTAAACTGTTATTCGATATTATAGCGAATAAGTTCATAATTTTGTATTTGACAAATCACTAAAGAGAAATAATGGATTATAGTACAGTCAACAGCAAAAGTAGATGATCAAGATCAGAAATTCAATACTAATTTACTAACACTAATTTATATAATTTATTACTAGTTTATTTATTTAAAGTATGTGATTGTCACACACATACTTTTGAATCACTTCGACACCACACAGTTCTGACGCGAAGTCCGTTCATTAGTATTGAATTTCTGATTTTGATCATCAACTTTTGCTGTTGACTGTACTTTTTATAGGTACTTTTTTTAATAAGGGGCAAAAATAATGCATTCGTGATCGATGACTGCGTTTTTCAAATGGATTGATTTGAAAATCCCAGTCATCGATTCAACTTTCAGAGGTCAAAACACTTGCTTCCATCAACAAACAAGTTAACTGTAGTTACTATGTTCGGAGTATATGATTCCATTTTGTAAGCTAGTGCTCTAGGTTTGGTGTTGCATTGACCCATTGACCCCAGTTACAATTAATTATTTACATTCGGTGTGTCCCAACGCATCTGATATTTTTGTTGTATGACACATGACGCGCACGCAATTACGCAGGATGTTGATAATGTATTCATTCATTAATATTGTAAACTAGAGTAATTGTCGCTATTTGTGAATCAGACGTTTAAGAATCTAACATTGTGACTTAAAATTATAATTAGATAGGTCAATGACACTGCAAATAATAATAATACCAGCCTATTACTGTCTCACTGTAAGGCAAAGGCTCATTATAGAGAAGGCATGAGCATATCGCCGCGCTTGCCTAAGGTGTGTGCGTTACCCCAGCAAAATAATGTCGAAAATAGTAATTTAAATGTTACAGGCAATTAGTTCTCCAGCTTCTGTAATTGTTGCGCACATTTTTAAATTTGTTGCACGTATAGATTTTGAGTTATTCCACAAAAACATTTCCTGCTGGGGTAACGTTACCGCAGCCAGACATTTTCTTTTATAATGGGAATATTGAAATAAATATTAGCCATATAATTAGTAGTCTAGACGAGGTAAATGTTGCAACTTATTTTGTATTTGTTCTTCCTTCGACTGCGATGTTATTCAAGATTGCTGGAGTAACGTTTGTGGTTTTGCTGGATCTCTGAAACGGATAAGCAGATTCTTATCATCTTTTTTACATGACTTCTTAAGAATTAGTTTGAATTAGTTGGGTAATAAAAAAACAAAATTAATGCACCATTCAAAGGTTAATTAATTAAATATAAAAACACTTCAATAGGTCCTAACACTTTGAATAAGAGCTCGAAAGACTTACTTTAAACGTTGTTTTGTAGCTTGTATCTGTCTTCAAATGTATGTGAAGTTTCATTAGTATCCTGTTAGTAATAAACAAATTATGATGAAATTCAGTTCTCCACTTTGACGGTCATAATGCGCGCTTAGTTATTTGGCCTCCGATAACCCTGTATGTGAATATATAAACTAAATGATATATCAATAATTAGTTACTTAGTTCAGTTATATTCCTGTAAAAGTTCAGCGCAGTACATACAATAATTAACGAGATAATAAAATAAAAGCCATTAGGAAGCGCAACACCGTGATAACCCGACCATATGAAGGTGGTTACAAAAAAGCGACCGCACAGTACATTATGCTACCTTCTTAAATATGTAGGATAGGTTTACAAGTTTAGTACGGATGTGTACACAAGTGTTTTGAATTTGTGTTATTAAATTTTATTTACAGGTAAAATAATCATTTCAATAAAACTTTCAAAATATTGATAAAACTTTAAAACAATCACAGGTAGCAATACTGTTCTTATGGCATTTTCCATTACTTTTTAAATTTTACTTTACACTTTGTCTTTAGTAATACAAATCTTCACTTTTAAAATATAAATTAAGATTTAAAACCATCGCAGAAAATAACAGATCTAAAATAAATGTTTTAAGTTCACATTATGCCTACTAATACTTACATATATCGTTTAAAAATCACAAAGTGATGGTAATATAATATAACATCAAAATGTAAGTAGTAAAGTGCTTACAGTAAGCCCCACTGTTTTATAGTCTAATTTCAAATATCACAATAGTTTTTCCTAGCTAAATACGGATAGTTGTATTCTAAAAATGACTTAAATTATTTTAAAATCACATCGAATATTGAACAGTGTACGCGTCTGTACCGAACTTGTAAGGTGTATTATACTAAACATTTTAAAAGGTAGCATAATGTACTGCGCGGTCGCTTTTTTGTAACCACCTTAATATAGTCGGGTTATCACGGTGTTGCGCTTCCTAATGGCTTTTATTTTATTATCTCTTTAATTATTGTATATACTACGCTGAAATTTTACAGGAATATAACTGAACTAAGTAACTAATTATTGATATATCATTAAGTTTATATATTCACATACAGGGTTATCGGGGGCCAAATAACTAAGCGCGCATTATGACCGTCAAAGTGGAGAACTGAATTTCATCATAATTTGTTTATTACTAACAGGATACTAATGAAACTTCACATACATTTGAAGACAGATACAAGCTACAAAACAACGTTTAAAGTAAGTCTTTCGAGCTCTTATTCAAAGTGTTAGGACCTATTGAAGTGTTTTTATATTTAATTAATTAACCTTTGAATGGTGCATTAATTTTGTTTTTTTATTACCCAACTAATTCAAACTAATTCTTAAGAAGTCATGTAAAAAAGATGATAAGAATCTGCTTATCCGTTTCAGAGATCCAGCAAAACCACAAACGTTACTCCAGCAAAATCTTGAATAACATCGCAGTCGAAGGAAGAACAAATACAAAATAAGTTGCAACATTTACCTCGTTTAGACTACTAATTATATGGCTAATATTTAGTTCAATATTCCCATTATAAAAGAAAATGTCTGGCTGCGGTAACGTTACCCCAGCAGGAAATGTTTTTGTGGAATAACTCAAAATCTATATGTGCAACAAATTTAAAAATGTGCGCAACAATTACAGAAGCTGGAGAACTAATTGCCTGTAACATTTAAATTACTATTTTTGACATTATTTTGCTGGGGTAACGCACACGCCTAAGGTGGGCAGAAATTGCAATTTCAGACTGTGCTTTGGTTTCACATGGTGCTTTTTCGGTACCAACCAAAGATTATTATCGTGTTGATTGGTAGGTCAAACTTTTTCAATTTTGCGTTATAATGAACACGCAATTTTAGGAATATGCGTGGTACCTGGTATTATATAACAACTGGCAAAATCAATCACGTAATAATTAAGTAAACAGGATGAATATTATGTTTGTACATTTTATGAATCTGTGGTTGTATGTCGAGATTATTTGCCTCTGTCTTGAGCATAACCTGTTATGTACCTAGGTACTTAAGTGTTAAAAAGGCTTCCGTATCATCAACTACGTTTGTAATTGATTGCCACTTTGTGTGCCCAATCGTAGTGGCCCGGACTCTTTTGTAACGGTCTAAGACAATAAAATCCGCTTATCTAATTACTCATACAGTACAATGTACCTTCCTAAGTTGATACGACAACGTTATCTTTGAATTACCTACTATTTATACTGCGTACATTTCAGAATAAATAATGTTAAAATAATCTCGGTTTTACACAGAACAAGTTAGCTTCATTAGAACTGTAATAGCTCTAATTTGTTCTGTTTTGAAATTAGCAAGTATAGTCAAAGACTTTCCAAATACGTAAGTATACTAAGTAACAAAAGAGGACATAACAGTGCGCTTTTGAGTGTACAATTTACACCGTTGGCGTTGAGTGTCTAGTCGAGTCGTTGGAAGAGCGGCCCCACTCGCTCGCTAGTCGCTTGCACTGTGTCAACAAAGCGTGCTCTCTCCTTCACTCCCCTATCCTATGGATTTTGTTTGTGCCGCGCCGCCTCCGCAAGCGCAACGCTCTGGCCTCAAATCCGTTAGTGAAACAGTTTAAATAATATCTTAATGTTAACTTTTAAGAAGTTGCCACTGGCCACTCACCAATTTTGAATATTCCCAGCTAAGTAATCCAATTTTGGTTCGTTTAAAAAACACGGGTCATCGCATTGTTAAGATAGTATAAGTAATTCAAACACAGGTTTAATTACACTACACTCATTCATAAATATCTGTCTGACATAGTCAGATAAATCACAACGTTCACGAACAATCACAGATGCAGCACTCGAGATCACAAAGGTAGTAACCGGTTTGTAAAGTGTGTGTAACAGAAGTGGTGTGTTTACTGTGGGCGCGTTGACGAAGCCAGCACGTAGAGTATCGCTGTGGCGTGCTCTCGCGGCGCACTCGGCAGTGGCACTAGCGCGAGCGGCGCAGCGCCCCACTATCTCGCTCCCCGAACTTGCCCGACAGGCTCGTCTACTTCTTTTTCGAACGTGCGCGTGCGCTTGCTGCGTCGATGCCACGTTTCGTCCCGCGTTGCCAGTTCTCTACATTTTTTTTTGTTTTGTGTTGACGCTTCTAAATGAGGGCCCATAAAATAGAAACGTAGTTCATCGAATAAAAAATTAGGAGGGTTATATTAGTTACTGGCTCTTCTGTTAACAAGCAAAAGCTTTGTGATGCATATAGCTTAGTCATTTGAAATTGTAAGCTTACTTCAACAAGTATTAGGCAAAAGGCAAATATTTATTTTTCAATAAAATATAAAATAATTGAATTAAATATAACATTTGTGAATAAAGCGCGGTAGAGCACGAAGACGCATAAATAACTCTACTGTAACTATTTTGCGTATTTCTTCCATTGTGGCTGTTAGTTATTGATATTATTATTATTAATACTTAAATTTAAACTCACGAAAGGACAGACATGTGGCAAGTCTCAGTTTATTATACGCAGCTACGTTCGCCCCACGCTGTGCGCCAGGTAGTGACTAGGGACCCTCGAGCGTTTGAAAAAATTCTCACAAATACAATTCACTCACCCTCGCCTGCAATGTAAAACTTTTGTCCTAATATTTATAACCATTACTTGTTATGACCAAGATACTATACCCAAGGATACTTATTTATAATTTAGTAGAGATTTAACAGTTGGTTTGCGTTTTCTTTCCTTTTCTTTATACCTTTTAATTTTTCATTATCATTCTAGAGCAGCAATCAACCTGACCAGAATAGAACATCAAATCGAAGTAACTATGATATTGACTGGTACATTTTTTCTCTGAGACGATTTATGAATAGAGTGTGAAATTATAAAATTACTTTAGTTTGGGATACAACTACATATACATAATTATAATATAAGTATTACTTAGTACATTTGAAATGGTCAAAGATGAGCGTGGGAAGGATTATATAATTATTCGGTAACTATCCAAGACTTATGATTGATATACGTCGTGGCAACTTTCTCTTAATCTTAAGTGGCTAAAGCATTACGGGAAACACTGAAGTCGTTTGTTGGAATAAAGATGTTTGCTTTTAAGACCAACATGAAATATCGTGCAACTATTGAAGCATAGCCACAGGACGTCGCGTGTTGTTGTGGGAATATTTGTACGTGTCAGGTGCTACCTGGCCCCGTACCTGCGGTAATACTATTATACAGCCACAGCCTTCTGTCAAATGTACAGATAGTGTAGTAATACCAGACTGGAATAAATAAATACGTTTCGTAAAAAAAAATTGGTGTATAAACCACGTGTTACAGGCAACAGAGTTTTTGAATCATCTTTACTATGTAGTTTGTGTCAAAAACTATTCTAATTAACAGCTCTAAGTACGTTTATCACTTTTGAATTTGAGCAACTTACAGAAATACCAGTAGGTGCCTAGTAAATTACCTAGATGTATTTTTTGTAAGAAATTGTAAAATTATAAATAGTAAGATAAAGCAAAAGCATTACCGTAACAGAGCTTATATAGTAGGACCATAGGAGCAATCGATATTTGCCTATGGGTACGCAACGTCCGACTTTCTCTTATAACATATTACGGAAGATAAGCTAGAAGAGGTCTAAGATGGCTGATAGGCAGAGCAGGTAGTGGGACCGGGAGTGCTCCGGGGACACTGCGGCGGGTTATCGCGAACATTTGTCACAACCAAAGCTATTCAACATTATGATAAAATGTTTTCTAACTTGCAAATACAACCAATTCCTAAACATATAGACACAAATCTTTCTTATTTTGTATCCTTGTGGTAGAAAAGGAGTACTGAAAAGATAAATTTAATAATGCAGTTACATTTCCTTGTTGTATTTTAGCTCCGAATTACATTATCAGATCTAAAACGGTTTACGATCTCGGCGGCGCCTATTTGCATATCAGTGTCGGTGGTTGGGGGTGAGCAGTGCGGACTCGCTCCAAGCCGGGAACAATATATTTCAGCCAAAGACGTCTATATAATAGAAGACCGAGAACCGTTGCAACTGGCGTTGTGCCACAGTTAAACAAAAAACTTAAACCCTTAAAAACTTATAGGTACTCGAAAATTTTTGTGTAGGTACAGGAATAACACACATTTTCGAGTAGGATGGTTGACCCTATAATTGACCAGGCACCGGTAGTTGACCACTTGCGGCATTGAGTGTTAATATTAAGATATCCCGCCACTTTGTGTTTTATTTTATGTTAGCTACATGCTGTCGGTACTAGTACAAATCAACCAATCACGAAACGGCTAAAAAGAAACAACCAGTAAAGCCTACAATTACGTTTTATTTTCACTTGTCGCTGACTTTTGCCATTCGATCGCCATTGCAGTAAGGAACGAGTTTTGACAAGGAAGAATATTTTATGTTTATTTTGTACTAGCTGACCCAACAGATGTTGTCCTGTCAAATAATTTTAAAATTTTCTTACCGTTTAAACCTTCCCTGGACTTCTACAAATATTTTCAAGACCAAAATGACCCAAATCGGTCCTAGAGTTTTAGCAACGAACAACGATTCATTTTTATTATATAGAAGATTGTTTTTGAATGAACTTTGGTTTGATGATTGATTTTTGTAATGATTGTATCTTTTTTTTGGGGATTTCAATGAATTTGAAGTGTAAACAATATATTTCATGAGTTATTTTACTCTCAGGTTTATGAGCCGATTTACGTGATTCTTCTTTAGTTTGATGCGGAATAGTTGCCATTTGGCCCCATAAAAATTTAATGTGGTTTGGCCCAGTAGTTTTCATTTTATGAACATTTTTTATTTTTTATATGTTTATTTTTATGTTTCACCACGCATAACTTTTTTCAGTGTAGTCCGATTTCGATGATTCTTTTTTTAATTGATAGTGTATTATACCTCAAATTTGGTCCCATATAAATTTCAAGAAAATATTCCACCCCTAAGGGTTGAAAATTAAGGGACCACAGTTTTTTTTTTGGTGTCGCCGTTTCATAATTAATTTCTATGATGAGAAGTAGGCACTAAAAAGTGAAATTTTTTTTTTTTACAAAAATGACAACAGCCTTCAAAAAGTAAAAAATTACTTTCAATTCGCAAGTCGGTGGCAATACAAAACAACAAGCAAAACCAAAGCCGCCGACTTGCGAATTGAAAGTTATTTTTTACTTTTCGAAGGCGGTTGTCTTTTTTGTAAAATATTTTTTTTGTCTTACATTGTTTGAGACTGGTGTTTCAAGTTTTTAAGGTTTTTGTTACCTACCTATATTTCCTGTTTTGCATTTCATGCTACAAATTCAAAATTAACTCTAAGCATGATATTTTGAAGGAGAATTGATAGCTCTTGTTGTGAGCACTTCGTGTAGGTACGAAATAAGCACTTCAAAAGCTGTGCAGTTTGCAATATCTTCGATAAGGCGAAAATAGTTATCTCCGGTATTCAGTGAGCGGTGAGTCAAGAAGGGTAGCGCGGCGATATCTGTTAGATGGAGCTTCGCTAACGACATCGCCCGACATCTCACTCGCCGAGAAAACCGCCACATCTCTTCTACATAGACCGCTCAGATAAGCAGAGAACGCCATTTGTCATTACCATATCCTGTCTATCGCTCGCTCCGCTCTTATTAATAATGACTCACGATGAACGTTGGGAAATAAAAAAATCTACGTGATTGAATGCAGCTATGAATCTGGAATTTGGGCGTGTAATCCACTTGAGTTTTCTAAATTCATCTCGAGCACGTCGACTGATAAAATTAGGACTGCTTGGGACCACGTATGTTCCTCTTTTATTGTATTCCCTTAAGTTGCGTGACCGTAGAATTAGACTGGTATGGTAATGGTAGTTGTGTAATTTGTTACAAAGACATACGACATATAACATATCCACCGCTCAATGATTGGGATGTCTCTATTGTACTTGAATGAACTTCATTTAACCTAAGGCTTAATGTGGTGTGTGTTAGTTGGATGTTATCGTGACATTTAAAATAAATATTTCAGATTTTACGTACACGAATACCTGAAAAGAAAACCTAATGTATTTCTAACAATTTGAATAAATTAATGAAGCACTGTCACTAAAATCGACTTCATAGGTCATCAGTAATAACGCACTTTTATAATTTCCCACGCTATTGTCGTTCTTCCTTTGTGATAGAGCTGTCCCATTTACGGACACATGGATGTGCTAACGGTCAGTCTATGTGCTTTATGTATAGTGGAATCCCTGACAATAGGAACGATTAAGTTAACCGCTTACATGTAGGTACGTACCAAAGAATTAAAACCGCTCTCGGTATTATGCAGGGGCAGGCTTGGTGCTTGATATAGTTACAGGTGACATAAAGCGGTCCGCGGATGCGCTCGGACGTTCTAATTCCAAACAAATGCAAATTGGGCGGTACCCACAGCCGGTGCTGGTATAGTGGACATCCGCTGAATGGAGGCGTATTGTGCTCGAGCGCTAATGGTCGCGTAATTTGGTTAATCGCGAGGTTAATCGCGGCCACACGACCGCTTCACCTGGAATGTACTCTTTTATCTTTCGCTATCGAGACCAGCATATTAACATACCAATTGGGACTTATGTCATTGTTACATTGGTTTAGGGATATAATACTGCCAATGTTTCTATCGATCCATCTATCATAAGTTTTTGATTTAACTGTATCTTCTAAACTGACAAAATAAGGGCTGCATGGAATCTGCAGTACTATACCTTATCTATTATAACGCTATATATCAGAAAATTGTGAGTGCGGGTGATGGTGTATTCGATTATGGGCGTAGGATAAGTGAGTTGGTGTCAGCTGCGTGTCCTTGTCCGGTCGGTTCGGTCGCTCAGTCCGCTCTCCGCAGGAAGTCGCTCATTGTGTCGCACTGACCCGTCACCCGTGCCGTGCCCGAACCGGCTACCAAACCACACCGGTCAGCTCGCTAGCCCGATATCAAATGATAGCATTACATGGTACACCCACGCTAACATCTGTACGACCCACATTGAGACAGAATTAATATCAGCAATGTCAACCAAGTTGTAAATAAATTTTGATTTCCAACTAAGTAGTTTCAGTAGCTATTTGTTTGTTATTTTTGTTTCATTATTGAATTGGTACCGCTGCTATCATTAATCAAGGATTGTTGTTGTTTAGTTTCCTTTACCATCCACTACATTCTAAAACGTATAGAAAAGTAGAACGTCTAACATACGTTACAAAAATGTGGAAGGTAATATAGGTACTTACATTGCAAAATCGCGACCATTGCAATGCAGAGTACAGGCCTACGAATTAGAATTGTGCTCGCAGAAACATCGAGTGCACTGGAAGTAAAACTATTGTACACTCAGCTACAATGACATTGTGACAACAGGTATCAGCTTTTGTTAAGTAATCTACTTAATTGTATCTTTAATAACAACCTGTAAATAACTTTAATAACAACAACGAATTCCTGAAGTTTGAGTGAGGTTGGACATTAACAAATGTGAGAATGTCTTGGAAATTATGGGTACCTAGGTACCTATTACAAGTTTTAGTTATATTGTAACACGTTTGTAGTTTGAATCTTACATTATTCATCACACCTATACATAGTCAGAAAATATCGTTAGTTTTGTATGTATGCAGATATGTAATTAGGGTCAAGAATTACGTAATCAATTGGTTTGATTTTGTAAATGTACATGTGAAGCCATTCATGTGATCATCAATCAATGTATTAACAGTGTATAGGTAGTCTTTTTTATTAGCTGTGGCGCTTTTCTTGATGCCTACTAGTCAGTATAATTATTCCTAGTTCTGAAATTAAAAAGTCTCCATAACAACCATGACTTGTAGCTATACTATATTTAGTTACTATCTTCTAATTGCTAACAAAAAGCGAGAGTATTTTTTATTAAATATAACTAATTACGTCTAAATTAAGTATTTTTAAAGTTTAGTGTCCATTTGTGAAAATGTTGCATGTGGTGTTTACCTTTAATTAGGTGTGCAGTAGTGCTATAATCACAATTCATTGTTATTGTATGTTAATGTACCTTTAACTGTAGGTAACATCTGTTGGTAGACCTAAGGAAATAAATAAGTAAGTACCTACTTACCTCTTAGAGATGATTATTTAGAAAACCGTTAGGTATTTCATTAATCATCGCTAACAGATTTACTCATCAGTCTTTAGATACCTACCTATATAGGATTTTGGGGTTCAATCATATAAGTACTTAATTTTGTACGGATAGGATCATACCTACATAATGTATTGTATACATACAAGCTATATTTACTTTCACGGAAGGTCTAACGTAAAAGAAAGGGGTGTGTGCGGCTAGGGTCCGGATGTGCGCAAGACTCTGTAATTACGAAGCGTGACGTTATGGTCAGTGGCCGACTCCCACGCGAAACGCGCCCTCTTATCACGACAATTAAATCGCACTGACATGCACAGCCCGACCCTTGACATCACACAATGAGCTCTCTCAATTAAAAATGTAGAATATCGTACCTACTGTAACCCAACTGCTGTACCTACCTACTTACGGTTGGCTACGCAGACGCTAAATGCGCAACCTACATTTTATAATAATGAGACGTTATAATTGCTTTGCAAAAGAAAGACGCGTGTGTATGTGATGGCTGGTAGCAATTTTCTTGCTCAGCGATATTCAGTCTTATAACATTAGGTACCTATTTATTATGGATGGGCGATTAATGCTTAAATCATAATTATCCGCACAAGGAAGTCTTTCACTAGTGCACGACTTCACTTCCGCGTATATGCGCGGCACAATTGTATCTTGTGTAATGCCGACACCACAGGAACAGAATGCGTATAATTAATCTCGAGTATTGAGTGTGAGAAAATAAAGCTAAATGAGTCGACACTCGTGAGATCGTAGAACTACAAAAGTCGCGAGCCTCGGCGACGCTAAATGCGATTCCCACAATTGGCAATATATATTTGTTGGGAATTGCTTTGTGTCAACGATAAAAACATAGTGTTAGTTACTAATCAGTTAGGACAAGAATGAGGTGTAAGGACAATGGGCAATTTTGCTCTTGTATTCCCAACGTGCTGGTACAATGGAACGGAGCGTATATGCAGCCAAAAAGATTTCACACGATATACAATGTGAGGAACCCGCCCAGGGTTGTTTTACCATTGTTGACTCTTTACACGAGGAAATTTGGTTACTTTACTTAAAAACTCGTGCAGAAATGATGCTTGTTTGTTTCACAGATATTTGGAATAAGAACTTTCTCATCGTCCAAAATACCAAAACTGTCCTACCTTCGTGGTCCTATCTGTCTAGAATTCTAGATTATAGTAAACGTGTACGTAATTTAACGTTATCGGTTAATTTATAGAATGACATCCATTTCAATAAACAACCATTGATATTTCAACCGTATTAATAACCCAGCTCGTTTGATCGAAAACGGCTCGTTTTGCGTATCTATAGGTGGCACGAAGAACGCGCGAAGTATTTCATATTCAATTTCAGATTTCCTTGTCTTTGAAAACTCATAATAACACAAATGATTAAACGAAAACGGATTTTTGTACTATACATACATTTAATAATAATAATAATAATAATATGTGGGGACATTTCACACACGGCCATCTGACCCCAAACTAGGGAGACCCTGTACTATGGGTGTCAGACAGCTGATATACATACACAAATACATTTTTAAATACATACATATATAGATAAACAACACCATTTGGGTACTTGCAACAGTTTTGCAATATAAGATATCTATTCTGGTTGTGAAAGGTCGACTACTTACTTTAACTTACTTGTATAAGAGCGGGCAAACGCATGTATAGGCCAGAAATGCAGCGTTTAACACGTTGCTAACAGCCATAAAACTACGGAGTAATCTCCAGCGGCGAAAAAAATACACGTACTACGTTTAGTGTTTTAGGTAGTTATTGTTTTTTTAAATTAAACCAAATATGTAATAATACCAGTGTAATAACAGCACTATACGTACAGTTTACTTATTTAATTGAACGAATAATATTTATGATTTACTCAATGATATTATTCTACATTTCCATTGTTGTTTTATATAAATGACTGTATGTAAGTAGGCATGTACCTGATATCAATTTTGGACCTGAAGTAAGGCGTTATTTACATAGTCAAGATTTTCAGCCCGTCTATTTATTTTAAAAATTAAAGAAGTGTAATCTAATCGGCAAATAACACCATTTGTGGTTGGTTTACGAATAACCGGAGAAGATCATTAATGTAAACTAAAAAGAGGAAAGGACCTAAAATTGAGCCTTGTGGAACTCCCATTTGTACTTTCAAACCATCTGAATTCACCTCGTTTATTTGAACTTGCTGCTGTACTAGGTAAACTAAACGCAAGTTTACCTAGTCCGTAATGCTCAAGTTTCCGAAGTAATGTGTCGTAATTTATGCAATCAAATGCCTTGGAGAGGTCACAAAAGATTTCTATGGCATCTTGTGCCTCTTCCCACGCCATAAATATGTGTTTTAATAAAGTGACACCGGCGTCTGTTGTACAACGTCCTTTGGTGAAACCATATTGTTGATCGTGTAATATGTCATTTGCGTTAAAATGAGCATGCATCTGATCAAGTATAATCTTTTCAAAAACCTCGCTAAAATCCGGCAACACGGACACGGGTCTATAATTATTGGTATCTTTACTATCCCCGAATTTAAAAAAAGGTATGACGTTACTTAATCTGGGAAGACACCTTGGTCTACGCACTTATTAAATATTAAAGCCAAATAAGGCACTATTGTTTCAATTATAGATGTACAAACTTTAAAAGGCTTGCTCCACAGATCCTCACAAAATTTTATTTTGATTTGCCGAAAAGCTTTTAAAACGATTACGGGGTTAATAGGTACGTTTAAATTTAAATTCTACCGGGCAGCCTGGAACGTTCGCTTTTAATAAAGCAATTGCTGTGGTTTTTACTGGTGTGCTAGTAAAGAAATTATATTACAAATTCATGAGCGTGAATCGCGTGATCGATCAATTCGCGTAGTCATTGATGGCTGCTCGTCAGATCAAATGGCAATAAATGCCGGGGTTCCTCAGGGCTCAGTACTCTCTGCAACCCTTTTTTTGCTGCATATCAACGATCTGCTGAAACCCGATACCTTTGGGTACGCAGATGACAGCACGGTTGTAGAGAGTTGAAATCCAGTCTTCTGGAGAGTCCATGGTCGAGCGCTTGAACTTGTCCCGCAAGGCAGTCTCCGATTGGGGCGATGCCAATCTGGTCAGGTTCAATGCAGCTAAGACCCAGGCGTGTCTTTTCTCTGCCAAGAAGAGGCCTTTCCATCTGGCCCCTACTTTCCGACATGTAGGTATCCGTTCCAATCACTAACCAGCTTGAGCTTCTTGGCGTTACTTTGACGTCGAATCTTAACTTTGGGTCATTTATTGAATCCAAGGCCAAACTAGCTGCCAAAAAGCTGAGAGTCCTCGCAAAGGTGCGAAAGTACTTCACGTCGGAACAGCTGCTCAACTTATACCAAGCACAAGTTCGATTGTGCATGGAGTACTGTTCGCACCTTTGGGATGGATCGGCAAAATACCAACTGGAGGCATTGGAAGTCATCAATAGACGTGACAAGAGGCTCATTAACAACGACTCCCTGGTCAGGGCTAAGCTCCAAAGCCTGGAACATCGCTGCACCGTTGCTAGCCTTTCGGTCTTTTATCGGGTACATTTCGGAGAGTGTGCTTTGGAATTGCACAATTTAATTTCCCCATCCCCGTTCCATCATCGGACGAGCAGAGATACGGCAAAGCGTCACCGCTACATGGTTGAAGTTCCACGGTCTCGAACCAATCGCTTTGACCCCACATTTATTGTGCGAACTGCCAGACTGTGGAATTCCCTGCCCGCCTCTCTGTTCCCTGATAAGTATAATCTGGGTATCTTTAAGGCACGAGTGAACCGGTTTATCTTAGGCAAGCGTGTTCCAACTTAGGCCAAATTATCAATTACGATCAGGTGAATTGCGGTAAAACGCAAGCCTATTTAATAGTAAAAAAAAAAGCTACTTCTAGGTTAGAGCTTATGGTACCATGTGATGTCTCCAATGTATATTCAGTGTTACGAACTTGTTAGTCTCGACTAACTTTCCAAACTGTCTTTATTTTAGCGTCTGTCGATTTGATCTTATTGCTAATGTATAGGGATTTCGCTACATTGCTAGTATTTCTAAAAGTTTTAGAATAAGTAGTAACATACTAGTTGTAACTATCCGTGTTAATATAAGGCATTCCCCGAATAAACGGTGTCTACTGTCTGAATTTATCAAAACTTAATGTAGCCACTTATTAGCTAGCCGATGTAGGTAGTTAGTTAGGTAGGTACAGTCAACAGCAAAAGTAGATGATCAAAATCAGAAATTCAATACTAATGAACGGACTTCGCGTCAGAACTGTGTGGTGTCGAAGTGATTCAAAAGTCTGTGTGTGACAATCACATACTTTTAATAAATAAACTAGTAATAAATTATATAAATTAGTGTTAGTAAATTAGTATTGAATTTCTGATTTTGATCATCTACTTTTGCTGTTGACTGTACCAACAAGGTACCTATCTGGGCCTCAAGTCTCCTATTACAATAGTGTCAGAATGGTCTATCATTGATTTCATATTATCGTTGATTTTGACAAGTTTGGTAATCTACTAATATAGGTAATGGCGTCATTATGACTTTCCATTGGTCAAACACTGACACGGCATTGAAATAAATTATAGAGAATGGTAATCTCGTACAAAATGACAAATGACTGACTGACTGACTGACATGCGGTAATCTGCGAAAATTTTGACAGTTCCTTTGATCATTCGAACGTCATTGTGCAGCATTGCTTTTAATTCGACCGACCAATGATCGACCATTATGAATTTAGCAGATTACGAACTTTTAGCAAAATGACAATGGGATCGACGACATTGTAAAAATAGCAGACTTGGCCCCCAGATCTTATGTAAACAATTTGCGCGCACCACTATTTACGATTGCGATGCACAACATCAAACTATGGGTCGTTTAACAAAAATAGACACCATTTGTAATGTAGTGGTGCAAAGCTTAACATCCTGCTCGTCCTCTTGTCCTTTTTGTTGTGTACGTAGTCACTGTAGCCAGTGTCGGTTCGTGTGTTTTGTGTTTGTACAAAGTGGCGGACACCGGACATCCGCGCGCGGCCATTGCGAGATGCGACGCAGATATCACATTAATTATACAGCTAAAAACGTTTATTAAGTAACATAAAAATTAAAAATACACTTCTCTTTGTTCGTGATATTCTCACGCTCCTAAAGAATAATATCAAACTGTAATTTCCATTTACAAGCGGCGTATCAAATGTCTACAAGATGTAAACTGTTAACATAGGCGTAACGTGACCATTCGTTGGTCAGTCAGCGAAAAAAAAATATGATTGAATTTCACTATGTAGGTAAGTAAGTACCTACCTAAGGGTACCTATATGTATTTTATCTATTGCTCCCACTATTTGATACGTATTTGTAACTATTGTTTGAAAGTATTTGCTTATGTTTAACATACGGATGACGTCAAGTATCACCGGCCATTTTAAAATTTCCTGAACAATTGGCAGTGTTTTTGTGTGTTACATTCATCAGCATGCCAGTTCACAATTCACATGGTCACATCGCAGTTACAGTACCTACAACTCAATGACCCTCGCACTGCTAAGCAATTGGAATTTTGCACTATTGGCGTTGTGTGCTACGGCCGACGAGTACCTACTACGACTTAATTTTTACACTCTGAAATGCGTGTTTTTCACATTGATACAATCGTCATATTTCCTAGAAAATAGGTAGATATCATTTTTATTAATTATCGTTTCGAATTCGTCGAATCCGTCAACAAGATTTTACCTTTAAAATCCTCAAACGAGAACATTGAGTTATTATTACTACGTATAGAGAAGACGCCACTCATCACTACTGTGTTCCGTTCAAATGCAGTCAACGGGCTGCACTTCACTTAGTTGCTTACTAGCTCTTGAGCGCGTAAGTCTTGTTTGTTTTTAAATGAAAAAACGTGATAACTCACTAAATATGCCTTCGTGTGTGTTACGATATTGCACTAATCATTCAAGAAATACGGGCAAGTGCAAAGGAATAACTTTCCATCGGTGAGTAACTAGATACATATTTTAAAACTTAATTCGAGCAAAATATTTAGCGGACGCCATGTTGCGTCATTTGTCATAGAGTAAAAGTTAAAGACGTGACATTGTGTGTGTACTAAGTGAATGTTGAATCAGCTGACATTTCTTTTTATAGAAGGAAATAGTAATTTTACACATATTAAAGAACAGAATGTGGATATCCTCTTATCTATAATATAAGTACATACATACAAGCTATATGAAAATGTATGATGAAATTGTATTGTTTGTTGATTGTTCCGCAGAGTAAATCCAGTAAAGGTATCTAAAGTAAGTATTATAATTAAAATAATTTGTCTAGTAACCTCTTTCAATTTATTTTACTATGTTCCCGTCGGTACCCAATCAAATAGGCAGAATATAAAATGACGGTGACATCGCATCTTTGACTCATTAGCCCCGCCCCCGCGCGCCCCTCACTGCCGTGCTTGGTGCACTGATGTTCGCGGCGTCTGTAGTAATATTAGTTCAATGATCGAGAAGTATATCATTGGTCTGGGTTAAAATCTTGGTTTACCGACAGGAATTGTTTAATAACTATATTCAAAAACAAGAGACAACAACAAGAGAATATGCAGATACCCGCAAAATGATGCGGCAGTATAAATACAGGGCCATTAAATCTGTTGTTCCAGTAACAGGATTGTGTAACAGTATCTAAGAAAGTGCCTACAATAGTGACTCGGTTCGCTTCGTCTGCTTTGAGCTGTACCTACCTACATTATTCGCATTTATTATTTAACAAGACAATATCACGCTACTTCGGATTTAACGAGAGCTCTCTCGCCTTCCAGTAAGAATTAATAACATCAAGTAAGTATTACAAGTAGAAAGTGTTTGTGTGAAATAAGAACAATTTGAGTAAATTTGTGTTTCTTGTGAAATAGCTTGACAATGCCACCAAACGAGTGGTGAAGCAATTAAAGCATTAGGTGGAGTCATGTAATTATGTTGATAAATATGTATCGCAATCAACCGGTAAGTGTGACGTGTCACAATATTAGTCGATGCTTAATCAAGTGCACTGTAAATTATAATTATTGTTAAAGTACGTATATTTTCTACCTTTTGAAATTAATTTGGTAAAAAATTTACGTTGCGCACATCATAAGCGAGATTTTAAAAAATGTTCTAGATATAGGTATGAACGTATACTGTAACATTGCACGCATCGGAAATATGCCTGGTTTTCAGTTTTGCAAATACTAGTTGCATGGAATTGGAACTTAGTTCATCAAATTGCGTAGAGGCCTCGTCACTTCTTCAGTTAGGCACGAATCATCAGCTAATTTAGTATAGGCAAAGGCACCTTCTAAGTGGATAAAACGCGTGGAATTTGGGTGTATAAAATGCTTGTAAAATATTGTTAATATCCGATAAGGTAACATGCATCGATATTATACAAGGTGATGGTTATAAACCGCTGTGACTCTAAGATGGAGCGGGGCTCATTTAACCTTAATTGTTTGATTGGCAATGAGTCGCGTCCCGAGGGCCTTGTCAACTACGCCGATGTCTCAGCACCCTTGCAGTAGCCTTACTGAGTAGGTACGTATTCAGTCAATGATCGGCTCTAGCTCTTCGTACTATCTACTAGTGAGTCAACAGTCATTGGCTTAAAGATCGTGGATTCTAAGATTTCGTCATGAAAATATTTCGTAATGATAGCAGTTTTTAAACTTACACGACTGCAAATGGAGATGCTTTTGTAGACGAGTACAATGGCGATTGAGAAACCTATAATTGCAATTGCCACTATGAGTTTAGCAATCAGCATGATTTCAGCACGACAACAATCTTCTTCTTCTTCCCTGAATCCCATTATTTGGCGTCGGGTCTCGTCACTTTTCTGTCCAAGCTGGATGATCTTGGGTAGTTGTTTCTGGCAATTGGGCTTTCTTGAGCTCTCGTTCTATGTTAGACCACCAGGTCGCTAGCGGGCGGCCTCTATCTCTTTTCTGTTTTGGTAGGTTCAGCGCAATTTGTCCCACTTGGTCTTCGCTTTGGCTTTTGACATGTCCATACCAACGGAGACGATATTCGGTAACTTTGTCCACGATTGAAGCAACTATGAAGCTGCCTCGTATTTATTCATTAGGAATCTGTCCATCCGGGTCACACCTCCCGCTCATCTAAGCATCTGCATTTCGTTGGCTGTATGTATTTTTTGTTCATGTGTCTTCTTTGTTGTCCAGGATTCGGACCCATAGAGTAGAGCCGGTCGGACAGCCGTTTTGGATACTTTTTCCTTGGCCTGTATGGGAAATTGTGGGTCACACAACCGATCGCCATTTTTGCTACGCTACGTTAATTCTGTGTGTCACATCGGCGTCAACGTTAGCATCGGGTGTCAGCATGGAATTTCTCTACGGTGGGAATTGGGGTCGTCCCTAAGTAGATGGTATCAGACCCGCTGAAAGGGCACTTCAGATATGTGGTCTTGCTTCTGCTGCATTTATTATTACTCTAAAATGTCACTGTTACCTTATACCCATAAGATGACATCCTCGCATGTAAAATTTATTCGATGATATCATAGGTAGAATTAAGTATAGAGATATCTATACTTAATTTAATATTATAAATGTAAAAGTGAGTTTGTGATGCTTACACGGCTAAACTTCTGAGCCGATTTTGATGAAATTTGGTACTGACGGCTTCGTTATCGCAAGATATAGGATATGGGCTACTTTTTAATCTGCATCCGCATTAACCGACACTAAAATAAAAGTAAATTCAATAAAATGCCTCACAATTACGTGATTTATTGGCTTCGTGATTGTCGTTCTTAAATATTCTCAGAACAATAACATAAAACATGTCTGTTAAGCCTCGAGTTAAGTTCTGCACTCCAACGGATAAGTTATTTGCATAAGCGAATTCGGCGACCGACGACGCCGCGCCGCCCGGTCATTATTTAATGAGGTTCACCTAACATGACAACACGACGAAATAGCGACGTAAATTACACACAATTATGCCTACGCGCATCAGTGCACACGTATGTACCTATATAGTACGTTCATTGTTATGCTGCGCGATTCATGTTTTGCGGCCCGCTGCCTAACACGTCTCGTTTGATTACACCCTGTAGGCTATCACAGAGAGTCCATCCGCATTTGGACTGACTACTAACCAAACAAGAGTTGCACTTGTTCACAGAAAATCTAAAATAAGCTTATCTAGAGCCGCATCTTAGCGTTTCCTTATGAACGTTAAGACTGCGCGTGGTGCGGCTCGTAGAGCACCGCATTGCTAGTTTATGCTTCCCGAGACCAAAATAATTCACAATTGACGGCATCCGTTATTGAACGGTGAGTATTGGTGCCGACTACCATGCCTCATATTATTATGACGATGGAGCAACATTTTAAAATTATCCTCTTCAACATCGCCGTGTTTTGTTTCAGGTATGTTTCACATTTCAGAACCAGTGAGCGTAAAATTCATAATAAAAGCGGTGGCATTTTTTGTAAACATGGCTTTGACGTAACAATAACTTCACTTTCAAAGTTATTCAAAACATTCACGAGTTATTTGCAAAATAGTTAATGGAACGTGTGGCATGTCGGAGTCCAACCGACGACGAGCGAGCTTTCCGCGCGGGATTTAAAGCGGCACAGAGTCATCTCGAGCAGCCGCGTCGCGTGGCCATCGGAAATGCCGCACGGTTACGGGCATTCCTCAAAATCTTTCCGATGAACTGGCCATAGCGTGCATAAATGTGTATCAGTAAATGTTACGGTAACAATTTCATTCATGTTAACATGAGCGTATCCTTTTGAGGTTGGGTCGTATACTTTTGTGCGGATGCGGATACTACAGTTAAGTCAATTATAAATCTATCGAGCGTCGCTATACAACCGCAGTTCGTGGCCATTGAAAAGACAGTTAAATGAAGTAAGATTCCATTCGATCTATATCTAATGTCGGCTGAGACAGCACACGTGTGCGCGTGATCAATTTATTGTTGCGTGACCTATCCGCCGCCTTTGTTCCCTCACCGTGACATTCATAATTATTCGGAGCAAAATGTCTGATTACATACTACCCTCTACTTCTATGCTCTTTTCCTTATCTGTGATCTGGTCAATGCCTACCTAATTTTTTTACTGATTAGTCGCTATAGATTTTTTGCATTGCATGAAGCACGAACATATTTTTCAATTACTTAACCAGGCATGCTCCATCCACCGTTAAATAGAATTTAATGCGGTTTTAATGTTTGGTGTGAAGCGGGAAGCCGATTAGCTTGAACCTATACACACAACGGTCGCGTGATGCTTGCATTGCGATATATAAATTGCTGTTTGCAGAGACAATGGAATGGCCCCTGGCATTAAACGAGCAAAAAGATCTCCAATCTAAAGCCGATTTTTATGTAGGACAAACAGATTACTAAACCCTGATTATAGTTTAATAGCATGTTTAAATCTTAAGCAAGCACGTCCTATCTACTTTTGTTAACTTGAGGGCAGGGTAGTAAATACTCTTTGTAGTGTTACAAATACTTGATTTTGAAACTGAATATTTTAGGAATTGTAGTCATTTTGTATATAAATAATATCGTTAAATTAGATTGTTGTTATCAATCGAACCTAAGTATATTATTACCTACACCTATCAATTTTATTTGTTTGACAAAACTTCTATTTTACAGACCAACATTGTGAAAACCACGGAGTGAAAACAGTGAAATTCTGTTTTTACTATCTGTGATCTGTGACACACATTATCTAGCAAGCAATATTTTAATTGAAGCTACTCATTTGTAGGTTATTATAACGAGACATAAATTATGAATTAGGAATTAGAATATGAGAAAATGTATTTCTGTTATCTCACATTAGTACGATGCGTTGATTCGGGTGTGTGATTGTAACATAGGCTAGTTATTCTTGCGACAAGACTGTGTCACAATACATATAGAAGTGACATAATCATAACGAGGGAACTAAAATTGTCTGGAATTCGTTCACGTTGTTATTGAATGAGAACGACGACGGTAGCATCGCGTCGACTGGCGGCACAAATTGTTGATTACAAAAGAGCAGCAATTGAGACGTCAGAGACGCAGGAAGCGAACAGATTGAAACTTATGTCTGCATTGCAACTCAGCCAATCACTACTCATCTAGTTTATAAGTAGATTGTTTAAGAACTGGTTCGTTATAAATAACTAGAGAGAACAAATAGTGCAGCGAGCGTTGCGTTATAGATGTTATTGACCAGCAGTGCTATTCTGTTACAATCTCCCTCGGTGAACACCTAGGTGAAGTGAGCTGTCATCCCATTGTAGTGCTTTGTAAATCTTAGCATCGGGACAGATGGCAGCTCACTTCACCTAGGTGTTCACCGAGGGAGATTGTATCAGAATAGACATACTGATTAGATATTAGAGAACTAGGTACCTAATATTTTACTTGCAATGTTATCAATTAGTAATTGTAACTGTTGAGAAAGTAACACGTATCAATATGTGGCAGTACAGAATGTTTCCGGCGAAGGTGCCATTGTTTGCAAATGACTCACCAGCAGCAGTAGCAGCTATTATAACTTAAATAAATGTTTTGCTGTTGACATGTCATGTAGGTACCTGCTTTTCATGACGACATCGCTATGAAAAGTCAAGGATATCTAATGAGAGAATTATTTTATAGAAGATTGGAAAGCGTCGAGTGGCGGTTGTTGTGGGCAGATGAGAGAAAGCGCGGTCGCAGGTCGCGGCCGCAGCCCGCGGCGCCCTGTCACCCGCTTCAAACAACGAGATGTTACCGCGAGACTTTGTTGTAAAATATTATTAACAATATTATGATGCAGCGTCACTGCGTCATTAGCGATTAATATATATCGTTTACCCAAGCAAATTATACCATAAAAGTTACAATTAACACAATAATTCACACGAAGACAAAAAAATAATATTTGACACATCCAATACAAACAAAATTAAGAGATAGGTACCTACATTTTACCATACCATACGATACCCATACCAACCCTAGTTTGGGGTCAGATGGCCGTGTGTGAAAATGTCCCCACATATTATTATTATTATTATTATTTTAATATTCATAGCGTTTACGAATGTTACATTGTTTAGGTTTTAGTTTGATACCTGTAGGTACCTAGCGAGGTCGACTTTAAGTAGATAGGTACTTACTGCTCTCAAAAAACTGATTACAGTTTGTTCCTATGGAAATCCCTGACCTGATGCGACTGCAAGAGGTAGATTATTTTAAGCGCTGTAAAGTTTGTGCCTATGTATTTAATTAGTGACGTGCAACGTGGCACAAATTGGCCGGTCGATGCAGTCGCCAACGACCGGTCGAATCTCATTAACGGTCCAGATTGATAGCCTTGCAAAACGCTTTAAATTATTTCACGCTACATTAATATTGAATATTACACCATCTGCGATGTATGCACAAAGTTGATGATTGTAGGTAGGTACACGTGTAGCTCGTCTTCTAATGGGCTGCAACTGCATCTAATTTGACAGCGTTGTTCGATCATCAGATACCTGCTTCGTATCCTACACACCTCGCGGCATTCATGTTCTGCTGAAAGGAGTCATGACGAAATAATTTATCACAATACAATATTAAGGTAGGTAAGTACCTACTTAGAGTTTTTATTCTAAGGGTGCCTAGGTACCTAGTTACCAATTTTTAACCCCCGACGTAAAAACGACGGGGTGTTATAAGTTTGACGTGTCTGTGTGTGTGTGTGTGTGTCTGTCTGTGGCATCGTAGCTCCCGAACGGATAAACCGATTTTGTTTTTGTTTTTTTTATTTGAAAGGTGAATTAGTCGGGAGTGTTCTTAGCTATGTTTGATGAAAATCGGTCCAAGATGGCCGCCGCTACAAAATAGCTAATCACATATTTTTTCACAACTCCATCAATATGGGTATCAAATGAAAGGGCTTCACTAGTAGAATACTTTAGACTATGATAAATTTCAAAGCCAAGATGACCGGCACCACAAAATGGCGAATTATATATACCAAACGCATTCTCAGGGTGATATCTTTAATATCAAAAAAGATCCATGTGACTAAATACAACTTTAGACGTATCTACAACTTCTCAAAACCAGACTAAATTACATTTAAAAACTTTCAAATAAAAATTAAATTAAAAATTTTAAAAACCCCCAACGCAAAACATAAAAGCAATTATTTAAAAAGTAAAAAATAATATCTTTTGTTGAGCCATCAAATGTTTGTTCGTTGAAATGGCGCTATAATGTCGCGGCGGGGTACCGCTAAGTCAGCAATAGTTAAATAGGTAAAATTAATAGCGAACTCATGGATTTGCAATGAGATTTGACTTACGCGGTACCCCGCCGCGACATTATAGCGCCATTTCAACGAACAAACATTTGATGGCTCAACAAAAGATATTATTTTTTACTTTTTAAATAATTGCTTTTATGTTTTGCGTTGGGGGTTTTTAAAATTTTTAATTTAATTTTTTCTTAGATGTCTTAAAAATACAATTCCTAAGAACGGTTTATAAAGAGATATAACTTTTTTGGTGATATACTTAGGTACCTATTAAAAAAAAAGATATTAATATTAAAATCATCTTTGTGAATATTTATGCGATAACTAATTCTAAGTAGGTAACAATAATGATAGATAAAACATGTTTTGCTACTTGTTTTAGTATAGAGGTCATATGGTCATGCTATTATTATAATATTAAAATCTATGTCAACATAATATTGTGTTGAACATGGTTATAATAAAATATAACTGTCCGTATTTCGTGTCGAAGTTCAAAGTACGCCTATTATTTCGAAATATTATTCAAATTATCAATATTTTGCATTATTCATCCATTGACGTTATTTATAATAAAACTTTAATTGCGCCATAAGCTTTTTACGTCAGTTAAAAATAATATTGCATATTTGCGTAGGTACATAGGTACCTACTTAATGCAATTGCATAACGCACATTTTCAGAAGGCAACGTAAGTAGGTAGGTACCTACCTACTGTAAAAGATCTAGGCTACGATAAATTAAACGTAAATTATGTAACTGTATGTTTATTCTGTAACAATCTCCCTCGGTGAACACCTAGGTGAAGTGAGCTGCCATCCGTTCCGATGCTAGGGATTGTCAAAGCAGGCGGACGGATGACAACTCACTTTACCTAGATGTTCACCGCGGGAGATAGAAACAGAATAGACATAGAGCTCTATATTGGGATAAGACCAGAATAACATGACCGTGCCTGACGGTGGGCGGCCTGACAGTCTATCTGTCATAGTATAATACTATCTTTAAAATCATCATGACTTATATTCTAGAAGGATGCATAGTGTTTTTCCATAGAGCAAATAGTTAATGGCCTACGTATGCAAAAAGCATACAAGCCTCTACAGTACCTACCTACACGCTACGATAATATCGCAAGTTGTTGAAACGGGTGACATGACTGCAAGAAGTATTCCCGAGTCACGTAGGTACCACGTACCACGTAGGTCTGTGTAATTTATATGTTATTGTGCTTGAATATAGTCGAGTCAACACGTCGGTCGCAGCCCAAGGGGCCGCCGCGATGTAGGCTCTTGATCATCAAATATATCCGAACCTAATTTAAATAGATAGGTAACGGTTTGTTGCGCAATGGGACATCGACCCGCACCCGGAGTGAAGTCCATTTGATCACTTATGCATCAAACGCGTTCCGACACTCCCTCCCGCGGCCGACACCATAGCAGCCTCGTACCACCATACAACCAGACTTAATAATAATAACGCTGTAATAGGCCCAGTCAAGTTCAAAAACGTTTAAAATTTAATAGTCGGCTTGTGCCACGACCGAGCAGTATATCAATCACTTCTTGCTTTGATTTACATTTTTTGTCATTAACACAAAACTGTCCCTACAACTTCAATCAGAGAAGACAGTTTTAGATGTTTTATTTTTTTAAATTGCATTATACACAGGAATATAAAATCATATGACTTTGATTTATAAACCTGAGTTAATTACCACTTTTCTGAATAATGAACAGTGACTAAGGTACCGTACAGGGAGGAAAGTAGGTAACAAAAAAGCTCAGTAAGCTTCTTCTATTTAGAATTGATGATGTTTTTCATCGGAGTATCCCTATTTGTGCTAGTACCTACCTACTACTAGACACGAAGCGTAAAAAAAATCTATTCGAGGAAAAAGAAATATTCGGACGGAGCACGTTTAAAAGGGAGGTACCGCATTATGAGAATTCGTTTGACATAGGAAATATAAGCACCCTACTATTATTCTCTAAGGTTAATTAATGGCTTACGGGTTGTGAATGCGTGCAAGAATGCTGTCTTTGCAGATTTAGTGCTGTTAGTGAGGCAATAAATTGTTTATACTTCTCTGTCGGTTTAGGCTTTCGTTCAACTATACTTACAGCCTACCTACCTACTTCCTGTAAGTTCTGGATATAATACGCCTAGTATTGTAACTGTTTCCGTTCCAAATAAACGATTATATTTTTATTATCTTTGATTTGTTTACAATTATTCGGTAACGATGTATGTAAGGTATTGTTTACATTGATTTCCTAAGCTTGTACTAAAACTGTAATAGGTAACCTAGGTACTACTACCTACTTACATGTAACACAACGATTATTCAAATTATTGACTTATAGTACGTAAATATTATTATAGCCTTTGTTGATGCAATATATTTGAAGAAGCGCGCTTTCAATGATTCACACCTTTGATGTTTACGTCTAATTCTAAAATGTCAAGGATCTTTTTACGTTCTATGTTATCTAACCTCAACCTCAATGTTTATTCCTTAGGTTTGTATTTTAGGAAATACGCTAGACTTGAAGTAGTAGGTACCTACATAATTAAAGTTTTTGTATGCAAGTATGTGAATGTGTTTGTAGTCGTAGGTAGTGAGCAGAGAGCGTGTCTGGTCGCACTTCCCTCCTCTCCGGATCACTGCGCAGGATCGTCCGTTGACTTAGTATCCTGGCAGAACTGAACTTTGAGTGGGGTCAATTGCATTAAACTCACATGCACTTCGTTAGATTTAACGTTACACAAGGTATACTTACTATGAATACATTACAGGTTCGTATGTATTATGGGACAGTGAGCTTTATGAACATTAATGAGAGACAGGCGTGCTAAAGTTACCTAAAACTAAACATTTGGTGGAAGCCACCCACATAGCACAGATCAATGCTGACACAAGCCGATTATTCAACCAAATCCCGAGGGAAATAATATTACTATGGACATGGCGATTTTTTCACGCACGTAGTCATTAAATGGAGTCGGAATTTTGTGAGATGCGTGACGTCACGAGCTGCACGACCGCTATGTTGCTGTAAGTACTTAAACGCGACTGTGTAAACACTCTTCCATCGTTCAGTGTATAAGCTAGGTACATCAAAAAGGTAAAAATTCAGTCTAGCTAGGCACCATTTAAGACAATTGAAAATTGTGTATTTATTTATTCTAGACATCTTTAAGTCCCTCCATAACATTCACAAAGAAAATTAGAACACATTTTTGAAATACCTACATGACAAAACAAAATTAACTTGTTGGTATTTTATTAGGGGCCTCTATCAATAAAAAACCTTATTAACTGTAATTGACTCTTTTTGATGGATTTAAGAAGACAAGCTCAGTCGAAAAAGTTCCAAAGAAGCATCACGTTGTAAGAAAAGTCATCAATCAAGTGCTACAAAAAGAAAGAATCCGCATTGGGAGACAACATCTCGAGCAAACTTTATTATAAAAAATGAAATATTTTTTTGGTCGCGCTGACACAGGCAATTGAAATATCTCGGAGATATTACGAAAAGAGATCAAGTCAAATACGAGATTTCGGAAAAATAATAGGTTTTTGTTATCCTTGTCAGCGCATTGAACTCTTTAAATTTATTTAATTTGTTTAGATTAATATGTATACGGTACAAAATAACGAACGATCTTCTGTGTGGGTCAATTCTGTTGACCTATTAGGTCAATTCTGTTGACCTATTAGGTCAATAATATCTATTAAAATTCTGACCTTCCAAACCGCTTCATCTCCCACTGTGTTGCTCAGTGTGTGTGTAATGACAACTATTCGACAACAACTTAGGTCCGCAGTTGTGAAACTGATAGAAGGAAAAAAGCCACTCCTAATACTCCTATGTCAACATCGAAATAAGTCTCTATTTATGTTCATAAGTTCATTAATTAGCGTGTTACAAGATCCGACGAAGGTTATGTAATTATTGACAGAGAGCATGGAAGTAGGTATTAGTCTCGTATTTATCATACACGCTGCCAGCGACGTGATAGTTCGCAATACGACCTGCATCGGTGCTGTGTGCCATTGCAAGTGAGAAATGTGATCAGAATACATAATAATAACACACACAGACACACTCCACGGCTCACGCTGCAATTTAGATAAGTGGTAGGTATGTAGCCTTAACGGACAGTGGTGGATAAATGAACTGCCACGGCCGAACATGTATTATCACTTCTTTTCCCTCAGGGTTGAACTGAGCAGAATTCCTATCACAATGGCATATTTCGAACAACAATACATTGACAATATTATATCGTATTTAGTATGAATGTTTTATTTGGAAAAGCTGGTTGACGTAGAGATACCACTATACCTACGGTAAAAAGGTTTGATGTAAAATAACCTTAAAAACTGTTAGTTACAGTATATGAGGCGTAAAATAAGTTTTCCTACCATAAAATTCACGTACCGATATAAAAATTACGAATATAATCCATTAAATTAATGATAGGCCAAACTAGAAGTGGGGACCGTGACGCGGGTGTAGGACAATCCCGCGGGACTCGCTCCATTTGTTACCCCGCGCCCGCTCCCGCTCCGCTCGTGCCAGCCTGAGCTGCTGTCACACTCCACGTCTACTGAACGGCTCTTAGTCATCGATTCTCCGAAATGTCGTGATCGGTCAACTGGTTATCATTTACAAGGGGAAAAATATCACTGAAAATGCTCCGAATATTGGCTATAGAATAAGATAAGTAAATAAGTACTTACTTAGCTACCAACTCTTGTTTGACAGACCAACTTTTCACAAGCAGTTGGGTTTTATACACTATTATTTTTTGAGAAAATAGGTTTACATTTTGCCAATTAATAATAATTTCAATCAATCACTTCACAATCTTAAATTTTATTAATACTTAGATCATTATTTTTCGATTCATGTCCCTACCTATTACCTACACAAAACAACACACCTACGTGGCTACGTATTGTACGAAAATGTAGGTATGTAAAATTAGGAAAGAAAAATGTAAGTATGTAGAAAAAAGAAAATGTATGTAAATGGTTAGGTTAGGCAGTCAGACCAGTGAGGCAGTCACCACACAATGTCCACAAGTGATTTAATAAATTGATTTTATTAGAAGCTTTAATAGGCAAATAGTATCTATGTATTATTAATATTAAAGTTGAAATAAAAGATAAACGTTACCTATTTAAGAAAATAACAATACAGGTATAGGTATGATAAAAAGTCAAAATACTTAATCTAAATGACAATGCCAGATCCTGCCCCACCCATTTACAGAAAATGTAATTTAATAAAATAATTGTAATGATCATAGAATCTTATTATAATAAATTGTTTTGCTTTAGAACGATTTTGCGAACTTGCGTTCTTGGTTTGTTTCCACGAGACAGGCTCGAGTGTGGAGTTGTGTGGAGTTCATTAGCAAAATGCTTCCTTTGTGTCTTATATTTGTTTTTTTTTTAGAACCTAATTGATAATGTAACTTTTTTGAACTTTTTTGTTGGCAAATGAACAACATTATTATTATTACTTGCGGATTACAAATCAATGCTAAAAGGAATGCAAATACAGTTTTTTGATTTAAACAGAAACGGCAAGTTCTGCAGCCATTAAGACTAATGTTTAGTTATCAGCAATGAATAAGCAGTAAGATGCTACATATTGCAAGCATGTACATGACTTTTACTGAGTGGGGCAAAGTTCTATAGAGTTTCTGGCATTGTCCTTTGTTCTTTGTACTAAGTAGGTATCTATTTTTAACATTGTCTTTAGAAACAACTAATAGCTTGTAAAAATAACTTTTGCGAGAAGAAATGTTGTAAAAATTATTTTCGATAGAAACATTTAAGTAGGTAGGTAGCTCACTTACAAAAGACTTTTTTTGAAACGTAAAATAGTGAAACATTGTTTGTAAAGAGATTTTGTTAAAAATAATTTGCTAAACATTAGGACCCGTTTGACGTATCCTAGATAAAAAGAGAAGAGGTTTTGTAATGGTTCAGCGACGATATTCCTATTTCAGGGCTAGGCTTCGATAGGTATCTAGACGCTTATTAGTTGATTACAATCTTATTCAAGACTCAAGGTAGTATTTTGAAAGACGGCTTTATCTTAATTTCAAAAAGTCAAAGAAGCGCAAAGTGTGTTCGTCAAACGTAAACAAGCTGGTCTATTTTCGTTTACCTAATCTCCGGTACGCGGGTTTAACCCTTTCTAGGGTTGTCAACTGATCGAAATCATTCTTCACACCAATTTTTAAAGGTTCTCTATTTAATATAAATACACTTTTTGGAGAAAAACCTTTTTATAGTGACATAGGTATAAAAATGAAAGATTATTGCCTCCATGAAAAACAAAACCGTCTCTTGCGAAGAATCACAGCGAGCAACGAGAATTAAAAATTTTTTTTTTTTTTTCGATTTAAAAATCCCCACCATCCAGCAGTTCATCCGCCAAGCGTTTCTTCGACTCTGCTGTTAAGCACTCTAACCCGTTGATCGTATCTTCCGCCAGGTACACTCCCTCATTTCCCTCTCGTATTAGTAAGACTCGACGACCGAGACACACTCTGACCGACCCTGACGATGCTATAACTCTCCTCCAGGAGAGCAATAAGGTCACCATCACAGTGAACAAACACAGACACAGACCGCCGTCATTCCGTCCTCGTCGCCGCCGAGGCCCGCCGTGACGACCCCGTACGTCCCGTCCCCGACAGGCCGCTGAGCCTGTAGCTTTAAATTCGTCCCAAAATAGTGGAAATCCGATCCAGCCTGTCCCTTTGCTGTCCTCCCCCAGCGACACCTTAAGCCGAGGCTCGTATCCCACAGGGGGTGCTCTTAGCGTGTAGTCGCTTAGTTTGTAAGTTATTTTGCCCTGGCTGGAGGCCCTAAAAATAATATTTTTTAAGGCAGGAAAGTCCGGTTAAGCAGCCAACCAACAACCTCCTAGGTAGCCCTGCGAGATGCCATTCCAAAAAAAAAACCTCCATGAAAAATGAGAATTGAAGCAAAACCACTGGTGTCGATTCCCTTGTTCACTAAACTAACATTAGAGAACTAGCATCTCTTACTAGCAGGCAGGTGATGAAAAGGACGGCGACAGACAAGCTGTTAGAGATGTTAAATTAGGCTTTTCCTTGAACTTCGCTGTGTTTTTAATCAATACGTTCAGAAATGACAATTACTATAATTGTATGAACATTTTAGATCAACTTAAATTGACAGCTCTTATTAATATCGGTCTCTTTCTTGTTTTATTGGATAGAAATAGATATAAATAGCTTAAAATAAGTGAAGCTCGTGTACAACAGAATTGGCACTAGTATGTCTATTCTGTTACAATCTCTCTCGGTGAACACCTAGGTGAAGTGAGCTGACATTGTCCCGATTCTAGGAATTTACAAAACACTACAACCGGTGACAGCTCACTTCACCTAGATGTTCACCGAGGGAGATTGTAACAGAATAGCACTGCAGTGGCTGTAAATTTAAACTAAAAAGAATATAGTACGTGCTAGTAACGAAAACAGTTTATTTTCCTCAATTAAAATAATACAGTAGATAGTATTAAGTCAGTGTTTAATAGAAAACTAGAAAAAATAAAACTTGAATAAAAAAAGAATCCAAAAGAGCTTTATAAACACCCACTCGTGAATTATAATCTGTCAGAGTGTCACTTAGTGAACTATGATATTTATTTTTCTGAACCGGACCAGTCACGACCTCGTCTTCTTTGAACCCATGGTACTTATCTGTTGTTAGTATTTAGACATCTTGAGTGGCCATATTTAACAAGACATTATAAAATAAATAAAATCTTGACAGCTGCAAGACCTTGATTCTATACCATGGAGTGTTATGTACATACGTTGAACGTTGAATAGTAAGGAACATAGGCTGAATTTCTTACAGTTACAGTAGGTAATAGGTTTATGTAAGCAGCATATTTCCAGCCCTATCCCGGTATTAGCGAGCGTGTGCCCGCGGCTCTGTTCCGGACGTGAATGGCGTGAGGAGTCGGTGCCACGGGCCGCGACTCGCGAATGAAGATGCTCCCATGCATTCCGCTTGCATACTTGCATCACTGCCATTTTTGCATAATACTTACTCGTTTTATTGCAACCGCACTGAATGTCAAACAGCACGCCCAATACGTCTGATATATGCTTATACAGAATTTATTTGTACTAGGCATGCTAGCGGTGCCGCCCTCTACACAAGCCGAAGGTAATATATGGACGTCGCCCCCTACGGTTTAAATTACTTAGCTAAAGCAAAACGTGACAATCATTATAAATATATTTAACTATGGAGAGTTTTTATGTAAATATTTATTTTAATTGACCACGAAATTGGTTTCCCATTTGCATATTGTTAATTTAATAGTCAACAAAACAAAAGAATTCCCATAAACACTTAATTCAAGTTTCATTATGTAGGTATACCTATATTTCCTTTTTGTTCGCGTTTATTTGTCTTAAGTCAATACGTATTTTGACTTAAAACAGTTTTGGGCCTTCGTGGAAACCTCAAGTATCTAGAGATTGATGTTTACATGTATGGGGTGGTAGGGTAGATAAACAATGGACTACGCAAATAAACCAATGTAAATACGACAAATAATAGCTTCGTGTTGTGCTCAAAGTTGTTTAATTTAGAATAAATATCTAGGTACCTATGTGTGTTTTGAAATATTGTATTAATTGTGATTCAAATGTTTAAAAGATTCTTGCATGTTGCATACTTCAGATACCTACTTAATGAATAACCTTGTGTTTGATCATCTTCATGACTTTTGACATTCACTTTTTATTACATTTAGCTAGTAGTTAGGTGTCTATTTAAATATAAAAACAAAATTAATAGATTTTATATTCTAGCTAGAGCGGAAATGTAAAGTATATGTGTAGGTTATTAAAAGCTACGTAAGAATTTGAACTATGAAGAACGCAATTTTAAAGTTACACCCGGGATAACTTGAATCACGTGGAAAATCTATGTTGGATACATTAGTGGATAGCTTTTGATGATAGGTAGTAACAAAACTATAAATAAAATAAAATAAAATCTGAAATAATTTGTATTCATATAAAATGTCGGACAGGACCTAGTGACTGTGACATCGTCACGGGACAGGATTGTTCCCACTAGTTCTATTAAACAGTTTTACGGTAGAACTTGTGGGACGTTTTTTCCCAGAAGTCCTACGATGTTAGGTTACAAAATAGTAGAACTAATGGAACTTTTTATTCCCACTAGTTCTACTAGTTCTTTCGCAGTTCTACGGTAGAACGAATGGGACTTTTTATTCTCACTTGTTCTACTAGTTCTTTCCCAGATCTACGGTAGAATTAATGGGACTTTTGGTTACCACTAGTTGTTAGTAGTAAGTTTGGTTAAGTCCTGAGGTCCGTAATCTCTCTCGAATTTGAACTAGGATTTCAGCACCTATTAGGATGTCCAATAATATTTAAGTTTACTTTAAACCGGATGTGAGGCAAAACTATGTTTGGCAATACATTTCTTAAAGTAGAGCTACTTGGAAGTAAAAGTTTCACTAGTTCTACTATTTGGGAATAAATCAAAAAGTAGTACTAGTGGTAACGAAAAGTCCCATTAGTTCTACCGTAGAACTCTGAAAAAACTAGTAGAACAAGTGGGAATAAAGAGTCCCATTAGTTCTACCGTAGAACTGCGAAAGAACTGGTAGAACTAGTGGGAATAAAGAGTCCCATTAGTTCTACCGTAGAACTGCGAAAGAACTGGTAGAACTAGTGGGAATAACGAGTCCCATTAGTTCTACCGTAGAACTGCGAAAGAACTGGTAGAACTAGTGGGAATAAAGAGTCCCATTAGTTCTACCGTAGAACTGCGAAAGAACTGGTAGAACTAGTGGGAATAAAAAGTCCCGTTAGTTCTACAATTTTGTAACACCTAACATCGTAGGACTACTGGGAAAAAAAAGTCCGAGTAGTTCTACCGTAGAACTGTTTAGTAGATCTAGTGAGAACAATTCACGGGACATTCCTTAATAAATGTTTTTTTAACGACGTGACGTGTTAGCTCCGGGTTAATTGCTAGCACAATATTATGTTGAAAGATATTTTTAAATAAAATATGTATGTCACTTCGCATGCAGTAGGCCCGTTGACACCTATGCACCTAACCTTTATGCCGCGTAGTAATTGCAAAATGTTATCAACAGTCTTTGTAAGATTCTGGCAAGGTAAAGATAATCCATATTTCCTCTGATTTGATCAAAGTTACAGCAAATAATTAAAAGAACACACATTAACGTCATCGCAAAACTATTGTGTCTGAATAAAACAATGAAGCCTTACTGTGTAAGAATAGACGTAAATGGATCAGTAAAAGAACAAATTATCGGGAAACAATTGAGGAGTGATGTAGTGTCGGTGACTCACGACAGGCCTGCTACTGACTCATGACGGCGCTAACAGATATTTTAGGAATAGCAAATAGCCTTGACAATCGCAAGTAGATTATTCACCGAAATATACGTCAACATCAACATGAACGTTGAGAGGCACATGAACATAGGTATTCTAATTATCATGCATGACTATCAAATTAATTCTAAAAATCTGTTTTGGCGAAATAGGTGCCAATAATTACCTACTTAGTATTTATTGTTTCATGCGAGGTGGTTTACAAAGTACTGACTATCTTAAATTATATGTTGTGGTAAATACTTCATGTTGTCATTTTAATAACATACGTACCTACTATGATAACAAACATGTTTAACATCTAAGATTGATTTCGTTGATTATTTTTATAAATCTTATGTGATATCTTATTACAAAAGACATAAATCTGGTCCATTGTAATTGTGTCACGACCAATCTCAGATATAACCACCAAAATTTAACGGATAGTGCGAGCCACAATCGGGATCGGTATCGTATCGCTACTCGCAGGGATCGAATGCGTCAGTTGTTCGATTCCATCGAATAAAGATAAATGGTTCTGTGAGTGCGGGCTAGGAGGGTGTGGGGAATATGAGGGTGCAGAGGCACGGGAGCACGGGGGCATAGGGCTAATTGGCTGTCAGCTATGAGTCCGGTTGTACACGGTTCTCATTGCACGCTGAGTGGCATAGATGGTTAGCTGACGCTCCGGGGCCGTCCTGGTGACACGCAGCTAAAACAAAACAATGATGCCTGATTGGATTGGTTAGGAACCATATCTCCTACATACGTAATAACAACACTACCCACACCGACCAGAGTTCACAACGTGGTAATTAATAATCAGATTAGCGTGGGAGGTCAATCTTGTTAAATACTTGATTAACCATAGACTCGGTAGCTGCTACCGCTTAATTTTGGCTGTACCCACAGTACAATCTCAATTAATTCAGCTACAAAATATTCGAAAGGTAGATTTAAGCATATTACAAAAACAGAAATGTGTATGATCGTGAAAAGCAATAAGTTCCCAAAATGTTCGAAGTGATTTACCGACACAAGCTGTCACTTCACAGTTGTGATAAAGTTAAAATTGCACAGTGCGTGTATTGTGGGGTTAGATCCTGCATAAAATATATGTGTACATAAACAAAAAGTTTGAAAACGCGTAGGATACGTGACCTGAAATGTTAATGGAGACATCGCTCACGGTGACGTTTACTGAGCCGCTGTCCTTAACACTTTTTTCCTCAACATTTTTTCGGGTTTGTTTACTAAAGTTACTTTAATTGAGATAAATGTGGACCTAATAATGTTCATAAGGTAGATGGTTCTTTTTTGTACAATATCTTGGGGTCTGGTCGAAAAATTAGTTAGATTTTGAGGCTGGCGATTTCAATATAAGAAACATTTAAGAAATCAAAATAATTAATATCGATATTAGCAGATGATCTGTCTAAGTGCTCTTCTAGGTATATTGATATACCTCATGCATGACCTGCAACGACACTTTTGACCCAAGAAATTACACATAGTACCTAGAGATAAATTTAGAACGGATGACACAGCTCGGCGGCCGCTTGCCCCCGTGTGCCCGTCTCAGCCAGGTGGAGCCTTCATTAGCATTATAAACTTATTAACGGGACAGTCCGGCTCTTAAACGTGCTCCAAACCCGTATTTGACCAATAAACTTGAACTCACAGCTTGTATCTAACTAGTTAGTAACAAAATCCCGTATTGTTCGAATATACAAATAGTCTTTAGTTACCTATACCGGTCTACTAAATACTGTTTGTAGAGTCAAACGACCAGTCAACCAATACTTCTTCGTCGAATCTTTATTATTTATAAATAGGTACTTACTGTTTTTGTAAAGTTTTGTAACTGTTTACTATAACAAACAATTCAAGGTTCACCGCATCCATTTGCCAAGGTTTATTTAACAAATCGCATAGAACGACAAAAACGCTTCTTCGTCGGTTGTTCGCATGACATGACAAGGAAGGTTGTGTTTAATAACGTTGCTATTCAGACCTTAGATTTTAATTAAATCATCTACACGAAGGAATCGTTTGGTAAATGGAAATGAATGGATTTTATTTTCGATTTAAAATGTCTGAAATTCTTCTTTATTCGGTCCTATTAACGAGAATACATTTATCAATTTACAAAGAGGAAAAAACTAAATTTCGCATTCACGACCGCAGCAAAACAGAGAGGCTCACATAAATCTGCAGAGACATACAAAGCGAGCGGGGAGCGTTCCCGGACAAAGTAATGAACTAATTACATTAGTCTCAGGATGGTCGCAAGAGATGCGGCTGAAATGGCTAAACCGACCGACTATTAGCCGCGTGATGCTCTGAGAATAATGATGATTGCGCGCTAACAATGACTCCGAATTACATAAACAGAAAAACGAAGAACATTGCATTCAACAAGGACAAGATAAGCTTAATTGATTTGGGTTCTTTTAGTAACCTAAAATATGGAAATAAAAAATGTTTGAAAATGACAATGCCAATTTAACCTATAATCAATGTCAGTATTGTTTTTAGATTTAAACGGAAACCGCAAGTTCTACAGTCACTAAGACTACTAATGTTTAGTTATCAGCAATAAATAAACAGTAAGATGCTACATATTGCACATGACTTTTATTGACTGGGGCAAAGTTCTATAGAGTTTCTGGCAATGTCCTTTACGTAGGCCTAATCAACTCCGCGTGAATCGTCGAAAACTTTTATGTTGCCTAGAATTATAACTTAATATTCAGTTGCTACTTTGATGGCATAGGCACTAACGTGACGCTGTTGCAACTTAAAGTGACAGGCACAAGACTTGTGATTTTTGACCCCGATTTCAAACAATCATCGAAATTGATTGTAATCGTCTTGACTCATTCAGTTATTACCGCGGACCAATTAATTGTCTACGCGATTGTGGTTTTAGAAATACTTATTCAGAGATGATGTCACTTTTCTGATATTAAAATTTCGACAAGAATGGAGAAATCTCCGGAGATTTCTTCAGATTGGAAATGTAATTACTGTACCGTACCTAAAACGTTTGTCAGTTTAACTGTAGGTAAGTAATTAATATTAAATTTGTGCTTGGTGTCGGCATGGTCTCAGCCGGTTCATTGAGCGCGGAACGTTGTCTCCACCGCAAGACACGGAAGGCGGCGCGGGCGCGGGGCCCGTTAGGCCCGGTTCAGGAATAGACGTTCTTGTGGCTACAGCTTGTGTGAGACCGCACGCTTGCCACCGTGCCTGTCAAAGGTCTTCAAACGCAATGTTGTGTTCGCATACCGTATTACCGTGTAACCGCGCTAGGTAAAGAATATAATTTTACATTAAAACATCTTGTTCCTTTTTAACCGACTTCAAAAAGGAGGAGGTTATCAATTCGAATGTTTGTATTTTTTTTTATGTATGTTCGGGCATAACTCTGTCATATATAGACGGATTGGCAAAATTCTTTTTTTGTTCGAAAGTGGTTTATTCCGAAATGGTCCCATATAAATTTTACCAAAATTGATCCAGCCCTTTTTGAGAAAAACAACAAAATCCCAAAAAAAATACTTAGACGAAGTTTTACTTTCTTCAATATTTGGAGGACTTACAATCTCTTTTAAGTGTGTCGCCGTTTCTTAATGGATTTGGATGTTAAGGCAATGCTAAAAAGCGAAAAATAAAAAGCTTTTAAAAAAAAAAGAAAACCGCCTTCAAAAACTAATAAGTGATAAATAACTTTAGCACGGAACACACGTTACTTTACTTTCGGAAATCGGCGGCAATACAAAACAACAAACACAAAGCCACCGCCATCGACTTCCGAAAGTAAAGTAATGTGTGTTCGGTGCTAAAGTTATTTATCACTTATTAGTTTTTGAAGGCGGTTTTCTTTTTTTTAAATAAGCTTTTTCAAAATATATTGCGAATAAATCAAGTAATTTACTATTATATTTTGATATTACAAAAACTAAGCTGATAATTTGGTAATTATTATCAGCTTAGTTTTCGTAATATAACATAATATAATTGGCGGAGGAACAAGTAAGTTGACCCGCCGATCAAATTGCTATCAAGTCGGTAGATTCGTAAATAATGTTGTTCAAAGCTAACAATGCATCGCAATTTTCTATGTAGGTACTTGTAAAGCGTATGTAGGTAGTTATTACAGCATGATATACATATATCATCACATTAAGATCGCACGTTATAGCGGTCTGAGGAGTCCGAGGAGGTCAATGTTCAGTTGTGAACGTGCACAGGATGAAGTGTGCGTGCAAATGTAGATGATCATCATTGTAATATTCACAATAACTATACTGATAAACTCAATCTTATCTACCAGCGTCTATAAAATAGGGCAGCTTGGGCGTTAAAAACTTACTAAATTATTTATGTTTGAAATAGTTTTGTTGCGTGTTATAAAAATCTTAATTTTTACAATCGCACATAGTTTACATACATAAGTTTTTATTTATACGAGTAACCATCATAATCCATACTAATATTATAAAGCTGAAGAGTTTGTTTGTTTGTTTGGTTGAACGCGCTAATCTCAGGATCTACTGGTCCGAATTGAATAATTATTTTTGTGTTGGATAGTCTATTTATCGAGGAAGGCTATAGGCCAAGGAAGCTGGGTCGGGTCGCTAGTGTGATATAAGTATGTAAGGAAACTTCAAGATTAGTTTGATGTTCTCTCACACACCATCCACCCGTTACCTAATAGCTAATTTGTCTGAATTCATATTCCAAACTAGACTCGGTTTTATTATTCACAGTGTTTCGCCAATTATCAATTAAACATTCGAGTAGAGATTTTTTTGCAGAATCCCATAACATTTTTTTAGAGTTGTCCTTGAAAAATCATTTTTAGATCCGAACGGAATAATAATGTTGAATAAATTATGTTTAATGGCGAGTGGGTTTGTTTTTTTACCGGAGACCGGTCGCTGTTGAGTGTTCTTTTTTGTACGTAATCAATTTTAGATTTGGAGTGTAGTCGTGACCCGAACGCGTGAGGCTCGTAGGCTTCCGCGCAGAGGTCGACTATACCAACCATACTCTGTATCCAGGCCATTTCAGACACAATGAAAATGTAATCTAAAAATGTTTGAAAAAATCTGGGAAAGGTTTAGTTTTAACCGCATATTTGTGTAATTCTCGGACAGACAGCATACGCTTAAATAATGTGTATGAACATCAGGCGAACGATTGAGGTCCATGTTACCCTTAATCACCTCTACTAACAGGTGGACCAGATTATTATCATTATAACATAACAATTTCCTTGGTCGATTATTATCAAAGAAGGTAATAAATTCACACCTAATCGACGATAATGTTGAATTAAACAACTAATTGGAAGTTGCGCGAAGCGTTCCTTGGCTGAAAATTCATCATTAATAATTAAATAGTATACGCCACTACAAGCTACCAACAACAACGTTGACTTCCTACCCCACCCACTGTGCTCTGTTTTAATAGAGTCGTTATTATTCATCCACAATTAACTTAGCGAAAAAAGGCTTGCCTCACTTTTTAGCACTTAATACACGAAACGTTTCTAGATTGTAATTTGCATACAAAGAAAGGGAGTACAAAACCGAGACGGTGCTATTTATTACAAAAACGTTTCAAAAGCGGCGACGCGAGAAGAAAATTTCAGTAAGAATATCCAGTTGAGTAAAGTCCCGGACAAATTGTCGCCGTGGCTTTTGCGGACTGCGGAGGATCTGCGAGGATTGTTATTGATGTGAGGAGCGCCGCCGAGCGCCCACACTATCTGATAGTCTTCATTACGGGCGATCATGCGTGCCGGATATACAGCGCTGAAAGCGGAAAAATCGTGAAATATAGCCGCGGACGTCACACTTAACGCGTATGAATTGCCGCAAATCCTCGCCTATTACATTTTAGCCCAAAATACCTTTACTGCTGCGCCGCATTGCTCTGTGAATCAATACACAGATATTTCCTGTTGATGTCTGAATTAAACCAGCGCAAAATAGTTTCAACGAATTTGTGTTTACGATTGTTATAAAAATAAAGGAGATGTAATATCCGTAAACAATGTTATGTATTTCGTTGAAGATTTTGATGCACTCGTGACTTTTATTCATGGCGTTATGTAACGATATTTGTGTAATGGTTGATTGTGTGCATCGTTGCGCTCTCTGGCGTGGCTAACGATAATGTTCTTAGCCATAAGATATATTAAAGTTATGACCTATTATATAAAAAGTAGGACGTGTATAATGAATCTGTGTATAAATTATGCTACAGAATATAATGTTTGTTGTCAACAATAAATAACAAGTTAGCTCGCGGCTCTATGGGTATTAGGTGCCTATTATCTTCTTGCGTGTGTTGCAAGGAGCTTATACAGACTACCCTTCGTTTTCGTCTACCTGTCATAAGACGATTATCACAAGTGGATTGGGAGCTACACACCGAAATATTGATAACAAGATTTACAATAATATATACTATTTTCTTTTTAATGTAGTATTATTAATGTTATATTGAAGATCATTATAGGCTTACATAAGAAGAAAATTAGTCTTTCCAATTAAGTTACAAAGCTAGGAGTAACAAAAAAAAATCTTTCGTCTTTGCTCATATCGTACCTACCTATTCAAGTCCCAAGCAATATTTATTCAGCGACGATAATAAATTACCTTTTTCGTACTACATATTTGTTACGATCAAATCCCAGTTGGTACATTTTTCAGTAATACATATCTATAGATACGAAGGATGAATGCCTAACAGGACTGAATGATTAATCTCTTCTGCGTTGGTCATAGTAGTAAGAAGCGGATTTTTTTCTTTATAACACAAAGTATTTAGTTATCGTATTATAATCTTGGATTAATTACGGACGTAAGATACGCAGCTAAATATTTGTCGTTTATTTGTATATAACGGTTTACTGAAATAAAGGTTAGCAAACTGTCACGTGCGTCTACGCATTATGTTTCTAAACCGGCTTAACACGCATGCATTTACCGTTCGATGTTTGGACTTGGCAGCCATGTTGAATTACAGAAGAAGCTGTGATGAATAAAAACAATAATGCAGTACGGTACAACAGTTATTCGACGTTAGCAGTTGATTAACTTTGACCGACAGGTAACGTTAAAGACCCTGTGATCATATTGTCGTTCTTGTTGCTTTTGTAATAAGATAAAGTGTTTCAAATTTTTGACTGCTGCTGCTAGTCTATGTAGGTACATTCGAACAAGCTATTTGGTTATCAGGCAAAAATATTCGTCTTTCTACTACACTCACAATATTTTATTTTATTTTTTTATCTCGGGTAGGTACATGGTATCCCGGGTACTTACGTGCTCATGATAATAAATTAAACAAACTATTATTAGTGTAGTAGAAAAATGAATATTTATGCCTGAAAACCAATTAGCTTGTACGACAAGGTTGATAGTTAATACATAATATTGTAATCTCAAAGATTACTTTTAATACTTTTTAACTCCCCCAAAAAAAAGAGTCTTAAGATTTCTGACTCGAAGCTTGATCTCGAAGAACCGCATTATTATTTAGATTACAATTTACGATAATGTTTCAATTATTTTATTCAACTTCATACCCATACGTTTTAAAGTAACCTCATTACATGTTTTATTGTAAAATAAGAAGCGCTGATATGTTCTTGTATATGGTTTAACGTGGTAATTCGGTGTCCGTGGTTTTTAATAGATATCATAATAATATGTACATAGGTATTCTGTATAAAACCAAACTGACCTCATTTCATCCAATACGCGAAAATAAATTAATGTTGATTTTACAAATTCGCACAGACAATACCAGCAAATTCGTAACGAATGGTTTTATTTTACCGAATGAGACTAGGAATATAGGATCATACCTACTTGTACATTTGCGTAAATTAATTTAATAAAAGTCTGTGAAACCGTCTCTCATGGTGGTTTTATCAAAACTTAGTGGTTCAATGAGAAAAAGTGCATCTGTGTTTAATAAAATATTAGTTTAATAGACCTACAGAGTTTTCTAAAATACATCTTGATCGAACTAAATATTTGCCATGACCTCAAACAAGGTAGACTAGACGTTGCACCAACAGAATATAAAATACTTTTTTAAAACAGGTGAAACTAATAAAAGCGTATTAAAAATACTTTAATTTCATGCACCAACAAATGCAGTATAACAATATACGTGCATAGTATTATAAAATGTTAAATTGATTCACGGCTACGAAAAAATGGCGTAGCACACGCGTAGCAGTTCAGCGTCTGTTTTCCGTAGCCTATGATAATACTCAAAGCAAATAAAGGAAAATCAGGGAGCTAAGTTTATTCTGTCCCAATCCGACGGAACTATTCTCGGCGCAGAATATAATCCATATTCAATTCATAATCGGAATACATTATATGTCGGCGGGGTGCGCGTACGAGCCAACTGCGGCGCAACGAGCCACATTCTTCGTTCGACAAACGAGCGACTGTGGGCCCTCAATTATTCCGCCAGCATTGTCCCGGAATGTCTAATTTGCTCACGTAATTTTGGTCGGAATTTGTCCCCGGCCGACGGATGCTGGGAACTATTTTTATTGCTTGTTTCCTATTTTCTGTAGTCCATCGGGAACAATATAACTTGAAGCTCGCGAACTCTAACCAACTTGTCTCCGAACAGTGTATTGTGAATTGCACGTCGCCGACTCCTGCACGCGCCCGTGACGACGTTAAATATGTTTTCTTTAACTTTGTTGTTTGGGCCCCGTGAGAAACATTCCGTGTGCCATGTATAGTGTGCTGTACACTTTGTTAATCGAAACCTATTGTGTTTCAGCGTATTGTAGGAGGTGGTCTTTATTCATGTGGAATACTTGTACACTATTAATTCTAGCGCCGCTGACTCGAGTCGTTGTGCACACTACACTGGTAACGTATGTAGAGCAATAACTTACATTTGGTATCTTAGTACTTGTAGGGAAGTCTACTTGCACTTATACTACTTGTAGATCTATTCAGTTATTGTACTTACCTATACCTAATAAAGTTCGAGCCCTGTAAAGTAATCCTTTAATGACTTTTACAACTTCGCGGAACATTAAACTCTTTCGTATAATCTTTTTCCTTCTTTACAGCCTACGATTAAATTACTTTTATATTCATGATCATTGATCAGTCGCTTAGATGTTCAAGCAGGGATTCTTCATTACTTGATAATAAAAATGTTCAAGTAATTCAAAATGAAAGTAAACTTTAAAAGGTCGTACGATATGCAATAAATGTGTAAAGTACAAAGTGCACAGTGATAGATGTAATTGAAAACGTTAGCTATAGATATGATGTTAACAGTGTGTATAGAGATAAGTGATTTTGGAATGATGCCAGGACGTTGCCCGTGGAGCCCCACTCCATTTGCTCTTTACATAACTCAGTATTCAAGGGATCATTAATCTTCCTAGTTCCACGCCAGGCCGAGTTTAATTTTAATAAACGGCTTTAGCCATACTACGGTATTAATTTACATGCCTTAATGAATGGAACTTGTTATTTGGATTGTTTCGATTTTAATTGTGATACCGAGCAATCAAAAATGTATTAACAAACGATGTTATTGCGCAATGTATTCTATTTAAATAACTATGCGGGTGTGAAGATTTGAAAGCGATAAGTTTTTCTTTTATAAATGTATGTAAGTTTTTACAATCAAAGAACTTTTATGTTTAATTTAAACAGTTGTTGTAGATACTATTTCAACATCACAATTCTATTTATTTAAAGTTTATATCATACTGTAGTTTCTGATAGGTATATGTGACATTATTTGTTTCTTCTTTAGGTTCTATAATAATCGTAAATGAGCCCATAACTCAAGAGAAAGCACTACGCTCGTAATTCTGTTAGTAGTCGCTGATGTGGCACGTAATACAAGATTTTAGAAGCTTTGTAGCCCCAAGGGAATGACCCTTGAATGTTCGAATTCGTCCTTCATCAGACCCACGCTGGGTATTTTATAGCCCGGGGTCAAAATTGTACTAGAACACAGGTGTGTGATTTTGTTATGTCAGACGTTAGGACAAACGGTTAGACGGGCTCTTTTTTATGTAAGTAAGTAGGAATTATACTAGAATTATATGGGTCGATAACTTACAGTTAATACATCTACCGTTACCTAATAAAAAGCTTCCTTCGAAAATAATATGATTGATACATAAATAGAAATCGTTTGGCGATAAAAGTTACCTATTTGTAATGCCGTTTTGAACACCTGATACGAATTTGGCGAAACTGCCGTAAGTAAAAAAGCCCCATGAAAACCGTGAATTACTTTTGTTTACATTTTCGGGCGTTTGGTTCCCGCGTGTTATTCATGCCGTACAATAATACTGAAACATTTGGAACAACAAGCGAGTGGTTCGTACCAGACGTAACCATGAAATGTGTGATTTACCCGCCTTCTGGGAAATACCTTGGAGCGCCGGCCGCTGCCGATGCGGGTGTAATACCTTAATTCGGCTAATCTCGTTTTCGACTGGAGGCCTTCGGTCGGGCTGCTTCGCGCCTGATCCTCACTCAAACGCGATTCACTAACGTCGTGTTAGATCACTGCTGTCAGTCCGTGCTTATTAATCATGCTTTTAGTTTATATAATAGATAGCAGTCCCCTTTTACACAAATAAGACCAAGTTTGTTTTCAAAAATAATTCCTCATTACAGTAGCAAAATTTACGCAAAAATGGCGGTCATATTTTATTTAATATTATACATATGAACAACTAATTCTTGAAATAAACGGCTACTGCTTTTTAGCAGACATTTGTGTTTAATATAAAAAAAAAAATATATTTGGTGCACCACATCCAGAAGCAAAACAGGTATTGTGGTAGTGTGCGGACAGCTTTTTATCGCAAGTTTACATCGACATGCAAATCTCCATCACGACACTCGCCTGCCATACTTCTAAAAGTAGTTTCAAGAAAAACTGACTTACAAAGTAAGCAGTGTAGGTAATATTCCATGTTTTTGCAAAAAACTAGGTAGGTAAGTAGTTAACTTGTGCAATGAATAAATTGTACCTATCTAAAGATTTTTATCTCATAAAGTAGCTTTTCACGAATTCTGTCTGGAATGTAAAGCGGAATATCTCAAGACCTAATCTTTTATACAAGAGACTCTGACAAAGAGCAATTAGGACGCTTTGTAAATAACTTCAGTAAGATTTTATGGTTATATTTCGTGAATTAACCAGCATTGGTTCATTTGAAAGTAGCGCAGACTGGGACTATACTTTCTCTGGCGCCGTCCGTACTTTCGATTACTTATAAGGAACAGGTAAGTGAAGCCCATAGAAGATAGAACAACAGGCCAAGCTATATTTTAATGACACTCATTATGTACCAGAGCAAACAACGTGGTCTTTCCTATTTCATCAAATGGTAACTCTTTACACGCAGAGCATGACGAACAAATAAGGTTGCAGACGTATTGAACTATTGATGTGCATGTTCTGTATCATTACCATATTGACTATGTACGTGCTTCGGTGTTTCGCTGCTCCTCCTAGGAATAGTAAAACGAAATGTCTATAGTGTGGTTGCATCCTTCTTTATAGCGGTGCTAACACGTTTAACGTCTGCCCATTTCTCAGTATAACCATTTCAGCAGGACACTTTTATTTGTTGTTCTCTGAAAGCTTGATTTAACCATTCGAAATGTTTGCAGAAGCCCCGGCCGAATAAATTGCTTGTGTAAAAGCCTCCACTCAAAAAGTTTAAATGATTCGATTACTTTTTTATTAGGCCAGATGTTCAATGTCAGATCTCGGTTTTATGTGCAGTGGAAACTCTGTTTACATTAATCATCGCTGAAATGTATTTATTATTATGATTTTCAGACTGGTCTACTGACATGGGTCAATCTGAACATTTAAAAACGAAAGGAATATAGATTTCACATAGGTACCTACGTCAGGTTTTTGCAAACAAATATTGTGTGTAAGGAAACTCGTTTAGAGAGGTTATCTCTTGCAGAAAATTGCTTTGCATCTCCAAGGAAATATCACGGACAGGAAAACGCTTCCGTTAGTTGTGTTGTGAGACACTTGAATAAATCTTCCAAAACTGTTGACAAAGGTGTTCATGTGTAGGTGCGTATTGTTAATGTTTAACTACTACTACTTTTCTCGTTTTATTAGAAGCTGTTATCGGATAACTGCAATTCTAAAGGTTAAAGATTTTTCAAATAAGCTCGGGCCGGGTCGAGGGCTTGGCTAGAGCCAGAGCCTCTATGGTACCTGGTGTACGATCTGATAGGACTCAAAGCACTATGTCATTAAATTCAATCCATTTATTACCTATTACATTGAGGACTAATATTATATGATTATTATAGGTTCAAAATAAAACTGTTAAATTAAGTAAGTATATGTAGATAGGTAGACTCCGTATCTATACAATCTCTTTAATCTGGCTTTTCATTACGCGCTGTATCCAATTACGTAATTAAAACGTTAAGGCGACGTGATATCATATACAGTATAATTAAATAAAAAAACGTCCGGACCGGAGTGGGGCCTGCCGAGTCCATAAACGGGCCAAAGACAGGCCAATTTGGTGCGTGCGGGGGTCATGCAGGGGTGCAAGTCACGCGACGGACAACCCCAACCAATGCATATTAATACACGGAATTACATTACCAACCATCTTTTATCATTTACAGTGATCACGAAATAGGCCAGATCTGCTAATGTTAAAAATAAACCTAGAGGTGCAGCCATTTTGAATGTTTGTTTCCATGAGAATTAAGGATTAAATCCGGTCATCTCTGGTTGGTAACAGAACGCAGCACTTTATTTCGGATCAGACTGTTTATAAAAACGGTTAAACTTTTATTCACGATGAGTCATTAGCACTTCACATGTAATAAAACATAGCCCATTAAAGGCAACCTTTCCATTGGTCGTGTACATCAATAATGGGGTAAAACGTGAGCTAAACGAAAGGGGAGTGCAGAATGAAGCACGGAGAGCCCAGTGAGTCAGCCTGAGCGACCAGACGGCGCCAGGGCCCGCCATGCACTGTCTTGCCCACCCTTCCCCACTTTAAAATTGTACTGCTGATGCAATATTACTATTTTCTCCGACGGAAGTATTTAGCATATAAAAGGGTTTATAGATTGGTGTGGTAATATTTAGGTCCGTTGACACGGGAATACTCAGTTTCTATTTCCGAAAGTTTAATTAACTGAACATAATATATTACTGAAATACCACAGTTTTCAATCAAATTTCTATTATGTAAAGATGGGTAGGAGCCATAAAACACAGCTTTTAGAATGGACGCATAACAAAACCCAATAATGACAGTTTGAATTGTTTGTGCAGCTTGCCATACGGACTAACTACGATTTAAAATATTTTACTTCAGTTTGAATTTCAAACAACAAGGCAGACGGGGGGCCGAGAGCCGGCTGTGACCGCACTTTGGGATAATGTTACACGATACAGCGCAAGCCATCCCGTGGTTTGGCACTCGACGCAAGACGCAAGCCGTCATACCGGCGCGGGGCTGACGCGGCTGCACGCTCGCTGTGACCACAGGGAGTCGACTCGGGCGAGTTACTTGTACTAGATAACACTGCTCTCTAAGGAACATCAGCTGTTCCTGCAAATATTCTATATTGCGTTACAAGACGTTCCTTCTCTAAGGGATATCGGTTTCCAATGACTCTAAATCCATCCTTGCAAATTTGCTTCGGAACTAAAAGGAGACAGTGTGGCAGACGCGCGTTCAGTACAGGATCTTTTTATAGCCGAGGCGCCGCAAATATAACCGACTCAGACGCATAGCGGGGCGCGGCGCGTTGGCGAGGCTCGACGTCGCCGCTGCTTGTATGCAGCGGGTAAACAATAAACTCTTGCTATACATGTTTACAAGTTTAAGTCAAGACGGCAGCTTCGACCGCATGGCAAAGTTGTGTTTGTTCAAGCACAGCGTTCGTATCGTTCACGAAGCTTTCACTCGGTTAGATGCCCCGCCACCCAGTCCTAGCTAACAGTGAGAAATAGCCGTTACAGTAGTTTTAGTTCGAACCGATCCAGTTGATGTATTATGCTTATTTATATTTCTGACAGGTTTCACAGTTTTCAAAAATAAACAGTCCTACAGATTTTTGAAATTGATGTGTTTTTACTATATGCAGTGGCAAGTACCTATTACGAGGAAAGAAGAATGTTAACGCCTACTCAATTTCTTTATTAGTTACTAGCTTTTGCCCGCGACTTCGTCCGCGTGAATGTCGGTTATAGTCAATGCAGACGAAGTCGCTGATTAAAAAGTAGCCTATGTCCTTCCCCAGTGTTCAAGCCATTTTCATACCAGATTTCATCAAAATTGGTTCAGCCGTTTCATCGTGAAAGCGTAACAGACAGAGTTACTTTCGCATTTATAATATTAGTATGGATTAGTAAACTGTGAAATATTTATAAAATACAACACAATTTTGGGGAACAAAGAAAAAAATTATTTTTTTGATAAAGTTTCAACTAACAATGCAAGAATTGTCAGTGGTCTAAATATAGTTGTAAAGAGCGCAGTCAGGCGTCTGTGTCGCTGTCGCCGGCGACGATTTATCGCGCGAGATGTTTTTTTACTCGTCGACCGGTGACATCGCCGCCGCCGCCGCTCACCGCTTGCTGCTTCATTTACATTCTACTTGTGCCCCAATGAACCCTATACTCCACTACAGTTAACCAAGTACCTACAACGCCACACAAAAGAACACTTTTAGCCGTATGAATTGATTATTCTTAAGAACGTCGTCGTAGGTTAATGACATTCACGCACGGTCTTTTTGTTACTTCCAAAAAGGAGGGCGCTTAATTGTTTTTTTTTATGAAAAGCTTTTGTTTCTTGTATGTACCCTTGTAGCCTTACTGTTTCTTGAGACGGAAAATTAAAGTGTTCCAGAGTTTCTAAATAACAACAAGCTAAGAGGCGAAGCAAGACGATTGTCGTTCCGTTATCATCTACCAGAAAAGTATAGCTTTAATAAGGCAAGACGACCTCCGCCGCCTAATGTAGCCGAGGCCATTACTTGGCTCCCCCTAATGGATATTTACTCTTACAGCAAACATAAAAAGTCACATCTTACAGACAAGTCGATAGTGAGGTTTGATGGTCGCCCGGAATATTTATCTAACACAGAATGTATTACGAGTTACAATTTCCCAAATTTCACGATAAACGTCATTAAATATCTACTTTCAACTTAAAACACTTTCAAAGGTTTTATGTCACATAACGGGATTAGGTTATACCTAAATGTCGTCTCAGAGAATCTTTAATGTGAAGTAAAAGGTTTGATCGGTAGTAAAAAATCGTTAAATTTATGAACGCCACACGCTAACAAAAATAGCAGGGTCCTTCGAACAATTCAAATAAAATTAATGAGAAATACCAAATGAAATTCTTATTCGCTGAAAACATCCACATTCAGCTATATAACTAGGGTAGTCATTTTGTATTCTGGTATTAAACCTAAATGCCAAACAGACGATGTAAAAGTTCACATTAAAACACATTGGCGACTAAATAGTATAGTTGGCGTTGTTTTAGCCAGTTCTAAATCAGTGGCGCCGCGGGGCGGTGGGCGGGCGGGCGTGCGGCGGCGGCGCGATCCGAAGGCGGGCGGCAGACACCGAGCATTTTAGATGTCCTTGAAATTTGTAACTGCATAGTTATTTCCGATCTAGAACGAATTTCTTTGATATTATATATTCTATCATAAAAGAAAATGGATTAACTACACTGAGCTTTTATGTGCGCATCTGTTATCGTCTGGCGCGATTCTCTCTCTCTCTGAATTTGATTTCACATTAAATTGCTTTTAGCCATTGTAATATTGATATGAATTCGCATTCTGATATATTTTCTCAGTAAACACATGTGTGTCATACACATGACGTGTTTACTGAGAAGTATCAATTTCAAGCACGGTTTATTTATTTTCTCTTCCAACTGCGTTGGTAGGTTAGGTCCCTACATGTTTGCTCGTAGTTCCACTTAGGTAAGTACTACGTTCAATATATACAGCGCTCGAGGTTCTCTTATAAGTCCGTGACTGCCAGCTTTACCTACGAACACTACAATTACAATAAAACAAAAATACAGCAGCGAACGTGTACATATGAACTGAAATAATTCTACGTTTGTTCCTGGTCAATCAAGTGAACCTGGAATTAAATAATGAAAATGTTTAAACACAAAGAGAATGAAATACCTACATTGAAATCCTTTTAAACAATGTTTTGTTTCAGTGTAATGTAACTTCTGCGGTCAGTTTCATCTCATTACGGTACATTCACAAAACCGCTAAATTGTTCATTTGGGTCCTTCATTTTGTCGAAGAGAGGAGCTAGAACTCGCAGAGTAATACTAGTAAGGCAGGAGATCTGCGGTTAATTACGGCGACACAGTTGTGGCGGGCCGCTCCGTGTAACGGTCACGGCGACGACGGCGACGGTGCCGGACAGCCGGACCGAGCCGTAGGGGTGCCGCCGCCGCGCCGTGCCGCCCCTAATCGCGCCGACTAATTGCGCATTTAGAAAAACCCCTAATGATCCCGCATTACGTAATGCTTGTCGTGTAACGGCACAGTAACTGCCGCCATTAACATTCTCTAAGTATTCATAACGTCAGTTGACATCTCGCTAGTAGCAATTGATAAGTTTACACTATACGTATAATTTACTGCATAGTTCTGTTAGAACGGATATGAATCACTGCTAATTGCAGTGTCTCTTCCAGGTGGTTATGTAAAACTTGCTATTACGTACTCGTAAACTATTTCTTCGACCATAAAGCAAAATATTATGAACACCAGGAATTTTCAATTACATAATATGTTCTAAAGCTTTGAAATTCAAAAATAGAACTAAAAATAAAAAATTAAATAATTACCTGTATGCAGGTAATTAATTTTAAATAAAAAAAAAATTAAATTAATTAATTATAAATTAAATTAATGCAATTTGAAATATTTAACTGCTAGATTATTTTTCTCTAGCCTAAAAGATCGACCATAAAATAGAGTCATATTGCAGCAACTTTATCAATTACTTACTTTACCATTTACGGGCAACAGTTACCTGTAATTATTAGTAGGTACTAGCATCTGCCATTTCTTATCGCATTTTAAATGGAACAAGTCAGGTGTGTGTTGTGCTGCAGAGTCAAACAGAACCATATAAAAGGTCAGCGGGGGTCAGTGTCCCTGCGATAACTTTGCAGGTGCCCGGCAGCTGCGACCACGCGATAATTAGACACCATTGTACCATGTTATAGGAATAATTGATATTAAATATTGACTGATAAAAATATAAATGAGGAGTACAGAGATAACTTTGTTTTGTTGAAGCTGTAAGCGAAACAGATACATTTGTTTCTCAGTTTGTACTGACAATTTCAGTATTTGTTTAGTCATCAATCGCAGTCCACAGTTGAATTCCGTACGTAAGTGGTCATAAATAATTATAATAATTTAAATTAAATTAATGGCGGACCTGTCTGACGTCAAAGATTTGATAAGTACCTACCTGAGAATATTAAAAAAAAGCTTTACGTTCCTACAATATATTTCAGTAAGCGAAGAAAATTATGAATCCCCAACGTAATGAAAGCGTCTTATCGATGTATAATTAAGGACGAACAATCGGATTACAGGATACAAATTAAATTACCTGCGCTAAAGATGGAGGAAAGGTGGCGATTAAAAACAGATTTTAACACGCTTTTGCTATAAAATGAAACCTGGATTCTCTAGAATATTCTTGCCTATCATTTAAACATATCTGTATGATTATCTGTTACCTTTTTGTCATAGAATTACCCGTGCCTAGCCAGACTCAACTTCATCTGGACTATACCAGAGCAACGAACTTCGAATCATTATGTCTTTAGACCATTTGTCTGGTGGTTAACTGATATGCCTATTGACCTGCTTGCACTACATAAAAACTGCATTTCCAACAGCAACCTGCCTTGACACTGTAAGCTATCAGATTGTGAAGGCTTTACTCAATATTAATTAGCCTACAAGCACTTATCGCTAAACCACATTTTGATTTGCTCTAGATTCAGAACCAAAAGTCTTCTACAAGTTCTAACAGCGTATATCCGTCTCCAACAAGATTATGATTTCTAAATATAAGTAGGTGTCCTGTTTCTGACAGTATTATTAATCATTTCATCGTCATAGCATCAGTATTTCCTTCGTCTTTCTCTGTACGAAAGGTTATTTGCAGATTAATCTATAGTGGTACAGCACTCGTCCTTAGGTCATCAATCATGAACCCGCAGCAGCCCGCCGACTGCTCCCACAAAATACATGATCCTAGGAAAAGTATTACGTAGTAGGTAATATGCTAATCCTCGATTTATGACCCTTCGCGTTATTTACCCTCACATTAATCTATCTTAGCTATAAAATGTTGTTCACAAAGTTTGTTTCGTACTTAATACGTCTATTTTTGGATTCGAACTTTGAATCTACTTGGAGAAAGTTATTAATATATTATGTAGGAAGAAAATACCTATTACAATTTGTATGATAATCCTATTATAGATTTCAGACATACATTGTGTCAGGAGATTTTTATGATATAATATGTTTTTTTTTTAGGTTTATAGGTATACTAGTATTTATTTCCATAGAAGTACCCAAAAGGCTAGCCACTTCACCCATTAATTAGAAGAAAGAGAAGAATTAGAATTGCCATTCAACGTGGTAATGCTGCTCTATTCAATTTTTTTGGCCCAACAGAAAGTCAGCCCTTCTGGTCTCGTGAAGAGTCGACCAGCCACTTAGCAATGTCCCTAAAAACAACGTGAGCCCCATGGCCCTAATGTTTCAACCCCATAACCAAATATATTAAACATATAACTTCCAAAAAGGTTGTTATTTTTACGCCGATTGGCTTTCGGCAGCAGCCGCTCCAGCACAACAAAACGTGCTAAGAAGATGGGATGACGCAAGGATGTCGACACCTCGCCTCGCAAGGAGCACCCAGAAGTTGGCATGTAGCGAGCTGGAAAGTAGAGTCACCGAACATAATACCTATGTTAGGTAACGGCAGTGCCTGAAGTCAGACGCCCGACTCCCACTCACCCACAGCCAGCAAGCGGCCTCGCTCAGCAGAATTGGTGGATGTATTAATGAGTTTATTTCGTACCAATTGCAGAGCGGCTGATCCCACAGTCCCTGGAAAGATGGGTTCACAGCCGAACCGTACTGGGACAGGCCTCTTTCCAGGTGTTCACCGCATCTGTCAAGCACGGCACTTCAAAGCCAACCAGTGACGGGGATAAGATTTTTGTTTTCAACTTTTCGGTATTGTAATTGCTCAAATTTCGTACTCATAAATAAATAAACGCAGTAACAAAAATAATGACATAATGAAAGTTAGCGATCAATTTGACTAGCGACAGACAGTTTTCAAAAAGCAAAAATTGCCGCGCGCGCGTATGATCGTATAGCTATAACCAGCAATCATAAATTCTATTTAATTGAAGGGCGTTAAAATGCCAACTTATGGGTTAGACGATGGGGTAAACTGACCTTCCGTGGAATTTGAGGTAATTGATCGAGCTGTTTTCTTGTATCCTTAATCATTACACACTAACTACAAACCCACGGCACATTTACATAGTTCGAAGAATACTTATGATCGTATATATACACTATACTTAGTAGGTATACGATTGTGCACCTTGTATCAACAAACATGTCCAGTGCCATAAATAGTACGTATATTGACGCTCTTTTATATTCCAGAATGAGAGCTTAAGTCATTTATGCACCAAAGCACCACTTCCTAATAAATAATCAAAGTACAATAGGTGCCTACGTACCGAATGGAACGATTTCGCAGTGTTAAAATGCATTCATAAAAATGGAATGAGTAGTTAAGTACCTTTCCATGCAATAAGTTTCATCTACTCATGTTATAGGTACCTCTAACAATGTATATGCTAATTCCGACATTTTGATGTGACCTCTACTTTTGATTTCTTGCTCAAATCAAAGTTACGAGGCACGACACCATTTCGCAATTTGATCTAGAATATAAATTATTCAGATTGCAATGATTTAACGCATAAATCCCTAGTTAATCTTAATTCATATTACCTATACATTATTTATAAGATGTGAACTATGCTTAAGTAGTGTCGATGTCGCCAGTTTGTCTGCCAGAAAATTATGTGATAACATAATTTTCCTTAAGTTAAACTTAAGTATTTTCCTAGGTAATGATGTCAGCGGTTCGCCTTGAGCTGAGTTGAGCCTACATTCCGCCTCATTCCGCGGTGCACGTGGAAACCTGTGTAATTATACATTTGCAGCAATTGCGTACCAATGCGTCAATCAACTTTAATAGCGAGTGCGAGACCACGATTCCACTGCTCTATTAATTTCGTAAAATGTTCGTTAGTTATTCTATCGTTGTTGCCAAATCTATCGCAGGAATTGCTACAAAACTGTTACATTTCCTGGTATAGGTTGAATTTTAGACTGAGATTTAAATTTTAAAATTGGAATGGTTTTTTTTTGCAATTTAGAATTGATTTCTATTAGTCTACGTATACTCCATTTACAATAGCATTAGACAGAAGTTAAAAAAGGTTATTTTTAATGCATACTTTGTAACAAAAGTACAATAAACATCTTTACAGTTACGATAGATGCCGGATTTATTATAATGTATTTTTACAGCAGCTGTCGCACTTAATTGTGATCATTTTAATAATTTATCTAATACATGCGGCTTTCATTTAGTTGTATTATTTAATTTCAATTTAAAATTACAGTGTCAATACTAAAAACCTAAAAGAAGCAGGGATGAACAATACCGGGGACGTGATTCGTTTCACTATAATTCTACCTTTAAAATGTTACCTAATCTTTGTGAGACTATCATTTTGTAAGTATATATATTATTATACGTCCATATTTAGTACTATCTTAGATCTATTTATTAAAGTTATGTTAAAATAATTTAAATTAAAAATAGTTTGAACTAAATTGTTTTTCATTCCTGCTTCTACGAGCCTCTTTTTTTGATGCTATTATAAATGGAGTACACCTACTTAATATCGTATCATTCAGTTAACTAACTGAACTGCGGACCAGCTCCAAGAAGTTGGAATTAATTCGAGGTTGTGTTAAGATAACGCCGTTTTCGTCTCAATACATACAGTTTTATCTCCTTTGTACTGTTTACAGTTGTCACTCGGCGGTGAACTTATTAATGTGACGTCATCGTTTTGAGTGGAGCCAGTTTCTTGGATATAACAGACCACTTTTATTTAATCTCTTTTAACAATAACTGAGTGAGTGACGAGATACGAATACGACACACGCTTGATTCTCAGAAATATTTTCACACATTCGAAGGTGGAGATTTATTTATGCTGTAAGGTGTTGTGATCCTACCTGGCATTCATATTAACTGGACCATTGTGGGCTAGAAATATTAAGAAGTGAATACCAACAGATGACGTAAGTAAGACGGTGTAAGTATTAGACGAGCCTAATCTACTTAGTTATCAAGCGTATGTGGAGGAATAGAATGGACCTTGAAGGTGTTATTTTTTGGGCTCGCGATGGATTAGCGGCGCGTGGGCGATGCTCGGACCCTCGGCTTACCCCCCGCAGACTTATGAATGAACAGGTACGCCGACTACGCCCACCAACACTCACTCGTTTATCGGCGATTCTTACTGACATTACCTCATTAATGTTACATTAGTTTAGATAATACTGTGCTTATGTGTTATATTGCTACGATATGTGCAGATTTGCTTTTATAGCTACCTATAAATCTATATTTTACATATTATATGCCAATTTTTATGAAGCCATATCGCATAGGATGTGTGTTTAACAAAGATAAAACTACAAGGACACATCGTAAAAGCACAAGCTATGTACTCACATAAGGTTAGGGAATTCCCTCGACATTTAGAAAAGAAACATTATTTTTCTTTGTGACTCAATCATGACCAAGCAATCATTTTCTCTGAAACCCTGGAGAAAGGAGGTCAAGCCACAAAGAAGGACATAATTAGTCTACTATTTATTCCGACAAAACAAAACATATTACAGCGGGTTTAGTGGCAGGTACTAGGTACCTAAGACATACTTAAGTCGAATTAATATTAATATTCAAATTATTTCGTTAAAACCTGAAACCTAAGTGAATGAGGCCAGTAGAATTAGTGTACGTAACTACTTTACTTACCCATTACTCGTGAATTGAGTATGGGTGTTGTGGCATTTATTGTTCGCTATCGCACTGCTGTACTGTAACAAATGGGAAAATTAAAATTATTATGGGTCTGTGTACTCGTTAATTACTTTGACCAAAAACCTACCAACGTGGTCACCATTCAACAACAGTCGTGTGTCGTGACTGATGCGTTATGATTATGTCTATATGTAATTTACTACGCTCTGTATCATAGCGCGAATAAACAATAGCTAACCTATTATGTTACCGTACAAGATGTCACAAGACGTAAACCCAGTATTGTGCTTCGTTTGGTCGCAATAGGGCCGTCAATGCCGGGCCGCCTGTCGACCGACATTGACAAACGGATGCGACAAGCATGCCGAAACCGTTCAAAATTGACGAGCACGCTTTTCAGAATTTCTTTAAAAGATCGAAATTATGTAATTGTTATTACTCAATATTTAAATTTATTTATAATGGAGGTCGATGTTTTCGTAACTCGTAACGGTGTAATACCGTGTTTTATTTATGAGAAGGTATGATGATTCGCTAATCGTGGGCGCCCTAATGGTGAGATGTCGAGGGGTCACTGATGACTGCACACTCCCACTATTGTGTAATCGATTACTCGACGAGTGTCATGTGCGATGCTGGCCGGTTGGCCGCGCTGCTCCTTCACCATACACAACGAACTATGACCGGAACTCAAACAACTATACGTCCATGTCATAAACTTGTTCCGAGCGAGTCGTGTACTTGTGCAATTAAATGATTTATTTTGAAATTGTGGTCTATACTTTATCACAAAAATACTGATTTTATTAAATCTGAAAGTATTTAAAACTGGTTTGCTAAGCAAACCTGAAGAAATGGAGGAAATAAAACACTTCACACAGTCAGAGCTGCAGTAAAAGCTAGTTTATTCGCATAAATCACAACATCGTGATTATCGTAGCAAGTAATTAAAAGTTTTTGTAGTCACTCATCCCACTCAATCAATTTTTATAATATTCGTAAACCTGTTTCATACCGTTAGCTAATTTATGTTTTCGTTGATTGTTGTTATCAGACTTTCTAACAACGACACAAATAATGTCTATACTAAGAAATAAAATGTGTTTTTTTTTTCATGAAATTCGTTACAATTAAATATTCCGATGGAACGCGGCGTGAAATACAAAGAAGTGAAGATCTGATGAAGCAATCAATCGTTGTAGGGAGAAAATTAGCTACAGTTAATTATCTTATTATTCTTTGAGGCGCGTGCTAACCGCAGACACAATGAACGATAAAAAGAAAATGACTACTTAACTACTAACTGACAATACTTACGCAACTATTGTTAGCTATTAGGTACTACGAGCAGTAAAAGGTATTGTACCGAAAGGTACTCACACTGAACAGAAATGCAATACCTTGTTAGGCAACTGTCGTTTTCATCTCGATACACGTCGTAATCAAATTTAACGGTTATTGAAGCCGATAAAAATAAGTTGGCAACGAATTGTGACGGACTGGTGAACTGTGACAGGACGACCGGACTGTTTATTATATTTCTAATAATTTTGTTTATGTAATTATCGATATGGACGAGCGGATACATTGATTGTTAAGTTTCCTATTAGTCAACACTAAAGGGAACCCATTGCCTAAGGGAAACAGAGATAGAGTAATTACTCAGTAAAACTGCAATATTTTATTTAGGTACTTACTAAACTAAAATATTTCTGTTTCAGTATTATGCAAGGTGCTGTACAGTCTGTATTCATAAGATGTCTGTAAACTGAGTGTTGTCGTACGATACCGCTAGTGTGGCGATGGTTTAGGGCCTACTGTCAATCATTTTATACCTGCAGCCTGTGGGCCAATTGCACGCAGCGGGTCGTGAGCGCTCTGAGAGTTCAATATAACAATGCCTTCAGGATGTTGATGGGATTGCCTCGTTATTGCAGTGCGTCAGCGATGTTTGCAGAAGCACGAGTGGATGGATATTATGCCATAATTAGAAAAAGAGCAGCATCACTGATGCGCAGGGACAGAGACAGTCCCAACAGCTACCTGAGGGTAGTTGCGGATCACATTGAGAGTCCTGTATGGAGGTATTGGATTCGCCTGCATATAGGATAATTATTATAGTTTGTTGTTGTTTTTAGTGTATTACTAACAATCTATGGACAACCTAGTTTGAAATAAATAAATAAATAGATGCGATAATGACCATTCCATACTTTATGTAAGTGCTATACCTAAATGTAAAAGTTGCGTACAATAGCATTGATTACACAGACAGTACCTTGACTTGTTGAAATATAGCAGATAAATATATTATTATTATCTAGTGTTGTGAAACGAGAACCTTCATCAGAGCTACGCTACTTGATGCCTCAGTGTCGAGCTTTGACGGCTCAATTACCGAACAAATACGACTCCGATTTGTAGAGAGATAGAAAATATTTACAGAATGCAGTAATCTTGGCAGTTGGCAATAATTTCTTATTAACACTGTTGACTGTGTTGGTCAATAATTTGTAATGTAATCCCCTGATTATTAGACTCTATTTGTAACCAATAGCATTGCAATACCTTTACTAGCAAATGGCACTTATTCTTTGGAATAGAAATATTATTTATTGGAGGAAACGTTCAGCTCTTTGAAAAGTACGAGTAATGATCGCCTTGGGATTTAGTCTAATGTCTGTCTTAATCGCTGTCCGCGGGAAAATCGAGGTGTAATTAACATTAATCATAGAGATGTGGGCTCCGAGGAGTAATTGTGAACATCGGTCGTTACTGACGGTCGGTCCGGTCGTGTGGATTGATGTACGGCGCTGCGCCGGACTCCGGACGCCGGTTATGAATGACGCTGTGACAAAAGAAACGCGCTGCAGATGACGCTGACTAATAGTCGTGCACTGTTTAGCAGAGAGTGGCTGCGATAGTCTTTTATCTTCACCAGTAATTAACCAACAAGGCTATCCGAGTAATAAACATAAATGTGGAATGAAACGTCAGATGCAGACCATTCTACATCGCCCCAGTAGGAGGGAAAGAAGAACCTAATATTTCCGATTTCGTTACGATAATTTCTATATTGTTTCCGTATTTTTTCAGTTCAATTTATTGTGCTGACATCGCGTGACAGAACCTCACGCCGTGCCTGGCTCTGCCGGTGTCCCGGCGCGCCCGCCGTCGTCGCTGTCATGTCTCTGGTCACGCCAGCCGCCAGCCCGCTTCCACCACTGCGCCGCTATGCGGAAGGTATGTGCCATATTGGTGGCAGGCTTAATATCTAATGAGGATTCATAACAAATTACTGTAGGTATGTACATTAAAACGTTATGCCTTCCTTTGCGTCTATTTATGAGTTAGAGGTAAACTCTAATTACTATAAAAGCTAGGCACAATATCTTGATCAGGTAAGTAAGTTAAAAACGCGTCCGGCCCATAAAAGAAAGGCGCAAATATGACAAGGTGTGTTCCAGCCTGCCTGAGAGATCTTGTTTCTCGACTTCCTTTTTGGTGCATCGTGTCTAAACAGCGGCTTCCTATAACTGTACTACTGTAGTGTAGTCGCAACTGTAGTAAGGCAGCTGCGTGAAGCCGGCTCTCGTAAATCAGCGCTTGCGCATCGACATCGACCGACCAATGGTGGGACGCGTCGCTAACACGCCGTCATGTGCACCTGCCGCTAAGAGGAAGCTCTAATGAAGCCCGATGCATCTTGACTCTAATCTCTGATAGTTGATAAAGCAACTATATCTTTCAATAAAGTCTATAGTATCAAATTCTATCCTAATATCTTCGAGTTTTTAGTCTGATACAATATTGCATTTTAGTGCCAGACTATAATTAACTTTGACTCACAGTCGATTTCTGAGTTTTGATTACGTTCGCGTTATAAAAATGTTATCGAGACGCACTCTGCTACACTGTTACGTTTTTAGCCTGACTCGGTACCCTGTATAATATTAGATTTTCAATCAGGTTGGCAAGGGCTTACATTTTCTGAGAAATTATAACATAATCTTCGATTCCATTAACGTCGGTTATTGTTTCAGTATGTTGGATAATTCAAAATCCAAACGGGGATCCCACAAATCATATTCCTTAATGGAGTTCTCCAGTTCCTTTCAATGAATTTAATAATTTACTTATTCACTACGTAGCACCACATTGAATGTAAAGAAGCGATCTACCGAGGCATGTGTGCGATGGGGTGGCTGCAGCCCCGCAAACGATTAAAATTCAAAGCTTGTAGAGATGTAATTACTTCTCAGTGTGGTCAGAGTTCCACCGACTTTTATTCGGAGTAATTAAGTTTAATGCCGGTTTTACATCTCAACTCGAGTTCTGAATCGTCTTTCGAATGAGTTATTGAGTTGAGGGGTGAGCGAGTAATCCTCTGATCTTCATTCCTATCATTATTAAAACTGCGTTATAACTCATTGGGTGTACCTATTATAATGTAACGTTACTCCAGTTGGTCTGTTTGTAAGCTCCCATCTGGTCTCGTTGTAGTTATATGTATTATAAGACGACTATCCGGCAGCAATCGCGGTATTGTTCATTCCACGTTGTTGCTCAGGTGTTTTCGCCGCACAATCAGCAGTAAAAAGGAACGAAGCTTTCATAGAAGATATTCTTAACTGTTTTTATGCTTCATAATAACTTGTTTCAAATTTTGTAAGCTGTCCAATCTTAAGATTTTGAATTAATTCATCCCTTCCATTGTGATAATAAAGTACACTGGCTCGGTGAACTTATCTTCTGATTATCACAAAAGGACTTTGAAAGTTATTTTCGTCCTACAACAATGGATTTATTATTAATTTTATGTACAAAGCAATTCCAGTTTTAGATAAGTTATCTAAATGGTAAAAACTCTGTGGATTATCATGACGAGTTTTCGGGTAAGTACCTAAATTTAAAAGTAAATACTATCTAAATAAGCATTATGTGCAAGTACCTAAGATCCGAATATTGATTAATAAATAGGTATTTTCTTCTTCTATTGCCTCTCCGAACTATGTAGGCTGACAGTCAGCAATGCATAAGTACTGCTCCTTCTCTATCCCGATGTGGATGGAATAGTATCGCGGCGTTCGAGATACCAGTGATGCTTATTTCGACATGTTGACCACAGGTGACATTATTATCTTCTACTACAAGTAAAAACTGTAATCATGCTTCTATTTTCTTTCAACTTAAGATAAGACTCAAAAGTGATCTGTTGGCGAAATTATTGGCACAAAACTATACCTAACACAGATAAAAGATTATAATGACCGGGTTTTAGTTCAGCGAAGCATAATACTTGACATGCGTAATATATCTGATATTTACAAACTAAATCATAACATTTATTAGCGCGTTTAACTGTGGTTAATGTATTTTCTACGAACACGCGTGTTGTTTTTAGCGCTTGCCAGGTTTGCTTCAGTACATATGTACCTATATACATACCTACGTATCTCCATGTTGCTTACACCAATGTTTTAAGTGGAATAACAAATACAATGTGCGAACAAAGTTTAAATGGAATTTTCCGGGAAACTTCAAACGATAAAACGGATTCTTGTAACTGAAGAACTCTTGAAAGATACAAGCCGTGTGGTTAATTACATAGAGAGTTAACGCAACAGCTACTGTATTTTGAATTTAGTGCTGGTTACTGGTTACTAATATGAACATGTATTGCTTTAACCGAAAGACTACCTAGTGTGAAAGACTACCTTATATACGTAACCTGTACCTATTCTGCGAAATACTAAGATAAAATCTCATGTCTCCAGCTTACTTTGATAGAAAAAAACCATTATATTCTATTACTATACTTAGAAAGTTTTCTAGCATCTTCAGAAATGACGTCAGCTATTATTATTTAAATGACGGGCATTCAGGATCAATGGCGTAGGTATATGCGTGCGTCTACCGCAGTGTAATGGTAAGTCGTCACCCCAAGCTGTTTCATTGTGGCTGGTTGATGTGGCCGCACAATTGAATCGGAACTGTATCTGGTGCCGCCGGTCACCAACGATATAAAATAGTCCAAGTGCTCGTGCCGCGTGCGCACAGGCAAGCATTAGTAAATCACTTGATATCGATACTCGATAAAGCTTAATGTGGCTGCAATAGGCCGTATCTGCACAGACAAGATGGTGAATTATAACCATCTGTAAAATAATCACACGCTATTTTTGACTTTATCGGGACTGCGATAAAGATCAAAGTTTTATGCATACGGTGCAACAGTAATGTTGCCGTACATATTTACATTATCTGCTGTTTACTTTATGATTGTCAACGATAATACAGTGCCAGTAAAATATGTATAGATTTTTATTATAAGGATAAGTAGACAAGTATTATAAGAGCGTAATCGTGCCTGAGGCGACTGACTGAGCTAGAAAATAAAATGAAATCTGTATAATTTGAAGGTAATCTGAGATTATATTATAATTGGCAATAAAAGCAGTATCTTGTCCCGCGACGCACTCTAATAATATTATTCCGCATTTTGCTTTTAGTAATCTTAAAAAGAGCTTATTCATCTACAACAATTCATTACTATCTAGTTTTTGCTTATGCTTGGTATAACAACTTCTATAAACTGAAAGGACATAAGGGTAGATTTTTTCAAAGCGAAGACGAATTTTAGCACCTTCTTAAATTACTGGTACATAATTCCATTTGATGATTTATGTTACGCGTATGGTTAAATTAATTAATACAATTATCTGATTATTTAACGTTTATTAGCCCTGTTAAATAGCGCACAATCTCGTTAAACGGTCACCGCAGTAGTAAATTATCTCTCCACACAATTCATTATATTTATTCAAAAGTATTCAATGATGCATTGAAAAGCTTTTGAATTCAAAGATTTCTTAGACAAACGATTTCAAATGAATAGGTACTTATTCAATGAAATCTTTAAGTGGTTTATGTTATTTGCTAAGTATTTACTGTTAATGAACTATAAGTATTACTAATAATTAACGAGTTAATAATAACGGTTTTACAGTAACAATGCTACTAGGAATTTAAATGTCACTTCTTTCTGTATGATTAAATAATGGTATAATCACTAAATAATATTGCTGTTTATGTATTCTTCGTAAAATTTGTATGTGTTGATCATTCAAGTAGTTTTCTATTTACTTCTCTCTAAGGCAATCATTAAAAAATAAAATATCATTACCATACTTATTATTTAACAAGCTACTAAATACTTAAGGAATATCATCTTTACAGACATAAACTTGTAAATCTCTACTTGACAGGTTTATATATAAAGTAGTTTTTTAAATACATAATATGTTAAAAAGCATTTTACATCTGAAACTTACAATCTATTTATTGGAACTACTCATCGTAAGTTAGGCTGAGTTGCAACTGTTTTAATCACTATGTTATTATTATTTATTATGTAACTCAGTGTCTATTAGATCGTAGGAAAATTCTTGACGTGATATTAATTGCCGTCAGAAGACCGCTTGGCGACTCATGCGCAGGTGCGTTGTATGTCGCGTTGCATAACATTCAAGCGCATTCCAAGAGCTTAGGGTGGCCATTAGTTGAGATTTCCTGTCATACGATGGTTTAAGATAGTGTCATGTGTTGTGCAGCGTATATGTAACAAATGACGTGATAAACATAATTAATATTTATAATTATTTTGAAATAACTATAGGCACACGTACCAAGTGCATATTTACTGGCATAATTATCTAAATAAAATTGTAAAGACTACTGATTTGATTGTAAAAAAAAAACTATAATTTTGTATTAAATATTGTGCTTGGAACTCTAGTGTTTAAATTTTGGCATACCGTATGAGTACAGCATAAATAGACACCACGATCAAGTAGTTGTTGTTATTAGGTAACCGTGAAGATGTCGTTTCGATGCCGCGAGGCCGCGTAGGCATATCGTAGAGGCCGCGTAGGCATCCCGTAGCGACCGCGTTGGTAACTTGTACATATCTCGTAGAGGCCACGTAAGAACCTAGTAGAGGCCGCGTAGGCATTTTGTAGATTACACTTAAGCATCTTGTAGACTTCACGCAGGAGTTCCGAAGTTAGTAAATAAAATTATTATTTAGAATCGTAGAATATTCCCGTGTATACTTTTCTACCGATCTACGTTTTCTTTAAAATAACGGCCCCATTTTGTTCAAAATCAAAAACTGAAAAGATTGTAGGTATATCTAGACACACAGACATATTATGAATTTTATCTCTACGTGCCATCCATCGCTAACTCATTGAATTACTGGTTTACGGTAAGACTAGTCACCTTTCCAAGAACTCGACTCATCTTAAAACCGCACCCCGCACCCATATAAGTGGGTACGTATTCTTAGTACATCTTATTTGTAAATCTTTCATATTTCATGTAGATAGACGTTACAATGACCAATACAATTACCTAGTTGTTTAATTTTAATGAGAATGATTTATAGGCAAGTAAAATGTGCATATTTTTATGATATAGTAATTCAATTCTATTGGGGGTAGATAATTTGTAAATAACATTACTGTTTGCTCATTCAGGTAAGTACCTACCTATAGAGATTTGTAATGATGATTTCTAAGTAATGCTAATTAGCTAACCTCTTAGAATTTATTATCAATTGATAAGCATTATCGTGTGTCTCACTAGTTGACTTTATTAAACTGTATAAATGTAATAAAACAAAAGCAATAGTTATACTTTGAATAATCAAGATAATCTTATGTTCATAAAAAAATTAAATTAAAAATTTAAAAAACCCCCAACGCAAAACATAAAAGCAATTATTTAAAAAGTAAAAAATAATATCTTTTGTTGAGCCATCAAATGTTTGTTCGTTGAAATGGCGCTATAATGTCGCGGCGGGGTACCGCGTAAGTCAAATCTCATTGCAAATCCATGAGTTCGCTATTTTACCTATTTAGCTATTGCTGACTTAGCGGTACCCCGCCGCGATATTATAGCGCCATTTCAACGAACAATCATTTGATGGCTCAACAAAAGATATTATTTTTTACTTTTTAAATAATTGCTTTTATGTTTTGCGTTGGGGGTTTTTTAAATTTTTAATTTAATTTTTATTTGAAAATTTTTAAATGTAATTTAGTCTGGTTTTGAGAAGTTGTAGATACGTCTAAAGTTGTATTTCGTCACATGGATCTTTTTTGATATTAAAGATATCACCCTGAGAATGCGTTTGGAATATATAATTCGCCATTTTGTGGTGCCGGTCATCTTGGCCTTGAAATTTATCATAGTGTAAAGTATTCTACTAGTGAAGCCCTTTCATTTGATACCCATATTGATGGAATTGTGAAAAAATATGTGATTAGCTATTTTGTAGCGGCGGCCATCTTGGACCGATTTTCATCAAACATAGCTAAGAACACTCCCGACTAATTCACCTTTCAAATAAAAAAAACAAAAACAAAATCGGTTCATCCGTTCGGGAGCTACGATGCCACAGACAGACACACACACACACACACACACAGACACGTCAAACTTATAACACCCCGTCGTTTTTACGTCGGGGGTTAAAAAGCAGGGCAAAGCATTTGATAATGTCATCATTACTTAAGCCTAGCATAACTTTTTGCTTATTCGTCGTAATTTTTTGAGTTCTACTGACCTTGCTCTTTTTATTTGGGTACGCATAATAGAAACGGAACGTAGCAACGTAACGTAGGCGCCATAAATAACACATATTATTACTTATTCGTAGACGAAAGCCCGTGGGTAGAAGTACAAAACTACGTACCTACTTATTGACATTTGATTCGGTGACGGGTTGACGGCGTGATTTGTACAATTGTGGACATTGGACATTACCTACGATCGTAGGTACTCAGGTACATAAATATAAGTACCTATCGTTTCGTTTGTCAAGCCATTCAAGACTCTTTGCCTTGAGCTCACAGACAGCCTGGCCCCATCCGGACGACGACATGTTCCGATGTAGATATGCCTAAAATAAACATGCATGTTATCTACACAAATTAGTCGTACATGTACCAAGCCCGTTTAACGATAGGTACATTAGGTATGTACAATCAACTCACAATAGGATAGGTTTTTTTATACAATCATTGTTCAATGTTGTACTCGTCGACCTTAAATGTCCTGCGATGACATAAACATTGATTAACTTTAGTTAAGTTAATCAATGTTGGTGATTGATACATCAGTGTATTTAATAGAAGACATCATTAACTGCGGTACCTACTGCTTATTGAATCTCAATGTCAAAACGTTCAAGTTTTTTGCCAAGTTACAAAACAGACTGGTTTTTTCTTTGAAAGTTTTTCACTGTGTTTGAGAAACTAGACACTTTTCGGTCTATCGTATCGAATCGATCTTGGAAGGAAAACTGACACCGGTAAAGGCTTGGCTCGGCACTAATCGATTGCCAATATTGAATTATAAGTTAGGTGCACTGTGAAACGTTTTATTTTACGGTTAGTTTCCCACTGTACCGCAATTCCTCTTTTTATACTACATTCCCGACGCACGTAAAATGGTAGATTATGAAAATGAAACTTCTATTTGTTAACAGTGTTTGTTCAGCAACGTAAAATGAATCACTATTGAATGAACATCAACAGCGCTGCGACGTCGCATTCACTACATCTAATCGTATTTCTAAACAGTTGAAGTCGTTTCGTTCGTGGAGGCAAGTTATAGCAAATGACCACCTACGCGTACACTAATCGCTTAGCTAAACATCGCACTGAAAGCTGTAGTTTGTTATCTGAAGTTTAGCACCTCCAAAGTCGTCGCTATCCAAGCACAAGGTGTTACTTTTAGCCCCATCCATTCTTCCAAATGAATTATTTACTCGACTTTGTTGAGTGGAAAGAACTCCTCACTTATCCGAGTTAGTTCTTGTAAACTACGTCGGCATAAGTTTACAGTGCATTATGTAGTAGGTACTTATATGTGCATTGTGATTAGGAATAAGAATATTATGTTCCTTTTCTTTGTTAACAATATTTATATTAGAAAGAAAATCTGTTTACTGTGTCTACATCAGCATCGTGCGAACTACAAATCCATTCAACATTTAGTAGACTCACATCAATATAATTCAGTTGTTTCGAAATAAAAAATAATGACGAAGTTCAATAAACTAGCCAATTAATAACCATGTTACAATTCTGAATCCAGTTCGTAATACAATGGAGAACACTAGCTCAACGGCACCGAGATAACTAATTGCTAAATCTGTGTACTATATGAAAATTAATTTGGAACTTAAGATGTAGAGCACGAAGTTCCAAGGTTACCGTTGATTAATCGTGGTTTTACTCCCGACTTCACTCAACGCAACACGCAACATTGAGATGAATAATCAAGGGTGCTTCGTAATAATAGATAGAACCTTGCCATGTGCGTGATTATATTCAGACAAATATATATGTGGACCTTGTGGCTGAAGTCATTACACAAAGAACTTAATTAATCAAGCAAAAAAAACATACCTACGTAACCTACAACGTACCAAGCCACCTTCGAAGTTCAAACTATTTGTGTTGCGTGGCGTGCGTCGTGACGTGACCTACCTGTATTTTCAATCACATTCCCCACATGCTCTTGGTACAAGATTTAAGAATCGAACCCATTATGTTAATACAGTACATTAGAATTTATTTCTATGTGGCGTTCTCTCCGCCGGCGTCCCATTATGGAATCAATAGTAGTTCAGTCTGAGTCCACAGTTCGTACATTTTACTTTCACCGAGCGGTATGTAAATAGAGCTTGTTCTCTTACTGTTGTTTGTGTCGCTCCGATATTGTTTTCTAAATAGATGCTTAATAACAGTTACGTTCGATGTCCCGGAAACAATATTATATTTATATATTCAATATATATGTTATATAAACGTTGTTCAGTATTGGTCTACTTATTATCATCTACTGGAATAACTTGTAAATGTATTCATAACTAACGAACAGGAACCAACAACGGTCTCTAAATAATCTAGTAATGGCAAGTCGTAACAATGGTGTGATGCTATTAAAACACTTGCTGGTCAGACAATGTGGCTCGGATGACACCTCGCCTAGCCACCCCTGGAACAATAGGCTCGTTATCTTCAACAATAACAGTTCACCTGCGCCCCTACTATCTGACCGACTCAGTTATTAATCGATGCAAAAAAAATGAATCAAAACCTTCCATATGCCTATGGACCTGATACTGTTTATTTGTGGTCCATTTTGTTCGACTGGCGACATTCAGCGTTGTCGCAACCGGTCTATTAACTCTGTGTGCATTATCTGTGTACGTATGTGTGGAGTTTAAGCTCGATACATAAACTAGCATGTTGCAGACTCGTTGTATAAACATCAAGTTTTATTGCTTGGCTGTGTTCCACGCACGAACGTTAAACCCGCTTGAGCCCTGGAGCTGTTAGTGTTTGCAGTATAGTTGGCTGTGGCGTTAGCGCTGTGGTAGTTGGTCGTCGGGCTCCGGAGTGCAGTGGGGGGCATGCGGCGTCTCGCTCATGGCATCAGTATGCAGCGCGCGCGCCGCCCGCGTCCCTCTGACCGCTCGGTAGGCTTTCACGCTTAACGCACTGACTTGTAAGGATAACGTTACTCTGCCAACTACGCGTAAATTGTAAGTATACGAGTAGCTACATTATGAATAAACTTTCTCTTCATTAAGAACGGCTCTACTATTTAGATCCCCGATGTAGATGCATTCTCGCATGGGCAATAGAAACAAATGCTGTTAAATTATGTTTAGAGAGGGCCAAAGTTTTCTCAGGTCCCCATCCCACAATAAGAAGCCGGTATTATTAACGAGACCATCAAGAATTCATCACTAGGCTAAAATAATTTTTTGCATGCTGATGGAGAAACTATGTCAAAGTTTGTTGCAAGATTAGGTCAGGGCAATTTATGAAGAAAAATCATCGGTTCTTCACAATTTCTAAGAATAAGATAACAGCATCTCATGCAATATCAGGCTGAACGTTTTTCATGCGTCTTAATTATGAACACACGATTTCAAATAACTAAAGAATATTAAATAATTCTATTTGCCTCAGTTCTTGCAAAACTCGCTCAAAAGCTTTACCTGCCTTTCACATTCGGTATATTCTTAGCGCCTTACTCATATAATATTAACGCAACATTAAATAAAACTCCGACCAGATAAGATTTGGTGTAAGAAATATTAGAGACTTTGAATCTAGTAAATAATTGATTCAGTTCAGACAGACTCTTCTCGAGATCAAGTGATAAAATCTGGTTTGTTTATATCCGCTGGACCCATCCTCCTAGTTAGAGTCCCGATAGAACTAGCTAATGAACTGCTGCCAAACCCACAGAACAAACTATATCTTTGATGCCAAAATATTATATCCCACAATATTGCGTTTTCCTTTTAACAAACTTGTTTCGCATTTTGCGAACTCGTGAAGCCATTTCAGAACCTTACTCAATAATTACATTTTCATTACCAATAAAAACTTTATTTGGCTTTATCGCAACGATTGGTCCTCCTCATATAACTATAACATATTTTATTATATACATTATGTAATTATATGAGTATCCCAATCTGTTCCACGGTAGCTATATAATATTTAAATAATAATACTTATACAATGAGCCCAGCACAAAAACAGTTGTCCATTCTTTATAAGCTCAGTATAATACAGCTAAAACGCTACATAAGTATTCAATGCTGCGTCTGAGGCTATTGTTTTGAAACGAATTACTATCCAGAACATTAAATTAAATTCTCATTCGTAGGCGGCAGGAGTGGCGGCCGCTGATTTGGATGCGCGCGAGGATATTCAGCGCCGCAGAGAAGCGCTGGTGGCGTGCGCGCAATCACAATGTGCAATATACCTATATTTAACTTTTATTCCAATTCATCATCATCATCTGCCTAGCCTTTTCCAAGTACCTAAGTATATTATTATTTCCTAAGTATATTGGAGTCGGCTTCCAGAGTAACCGGATCAGCTGAATACCAGTGTTTTACATGAAGCGACTGCCCCCTAAGACGACCCACTGACCCCTATCGGACCTCCACAACCCAGTTATTGGGGTAACACGATACCTTTAAACTTAGGGGGCACCCCCATGATAATTGGAATATAAGTATAGGGATACTTATATTCCAATTATCACACTTTAAATTAACAGAAAGTGTGTTAAGGCGCCTTGAGCTTCCGACTCGGGACACTCCGAACACCTACAACGTTATCTAGCCGCTTTAAGCTGTAATCAGCTTTCAAAGCGCCACAACCGCATTCGTCTGCGATAACTGCGCCTATATAAATTACGTACCGCGACACTCGCTGAATAATAAATTAGGGCTCAGCTAAAACGGCCGCGCTCTAATCTCTGCTCATGATCTCTATTTCGGATCACCGATTGTTGATAATGGGCGTTCCGATATGTTATTAGTGCGCTATCTACGGTAATAACTACGTACCTACTGGTTGTCAAAACTTACAGCCGAAGTTCGGCCCCACTGGCAACATATTGAGGTTGAGTGCACCACGCTTCAGTAACTTGCTTTAGTGTCCCAAGCTGCTTGATTAAATACAAGATTTGGAATATTAGTAGCACAATATTATCTTGCGTAACATACCTACATATTATTACAAATAGGTACCTAAGGCGAGGGGATTTTTGAAATTTATGTATTTATTTAAACTTTTTGCAACAAAGGGGGAGTTCATTACTAAGGAATTCTGTATTAACCAACTAAGCGTGGCGAGGGATATCATGGCAGGTGCAACTATTGAACGAGCCAAAACCCTTTTAATATACAAATTAAAAATGGAGGAGCTCGTGGCTAAGTTAAGGCCGTACAGATCGATCGCTCAAAGGTTAAGCTATGCTAGCCGTGGTCGGTCCGTGGATGGGTGACCATCCCTAGTTCCCTCCATGCCTCGGAAAGCACGTAAAGCCGTTGGTCCCGGCTGCCTTTTGTAGATCTTTCGCAGTCGTTATGGGTAGTCAGAAGCCAGAAAGTCTGACAACCAGTCTTACCAAGGAGTATCGTGTTACCCAGTACCTGGGTTGTGGAGGTCCGATAGACAGTCGCTCCATGTAAAACACTGGTATTCAGCTGCATCCGGTTAGACTGGAAGCAGACCCCAATATAGTTGGGAAAAGGCTAGGCAGATGATGATGAAGTTGTCACAATCAAAATAAACATGCAAAATCAACATCATTTAATTACACCATTGTAACAGTGTTTTCTGCAAAAACTTTTTATTTTTTGTAAGTTTTAGGTTAAGTGAGTTGCGAACCGATGTTGATGAAATTTGGTATGAAGATAGATTAAAATGGAAATAGAGGTTACTTGTTAATCCGCGACTTCGTCTGTATCCGCGATAACCGACATTCGCACGGACGAAGTCGCGGGCAAAAGCTAGTTGTAAAATAATATTATGTAAATTAAAAACATAAAATTTGCACCTAACCTCATTATTAAGTGAACTAATGTATTGTTCTTTATGAGTAATACATTCGTTAAACCTACCTTAGATAGAGCATCGCTCTTCCCATAATGCATGAATTTCGTGTGTTACATAGGTAAGTATGTGCTGATTCTATTGCATATTTTAGAATTCAGCCCATTGATTTATGTGTTAGATTATGCCTATTTATAAAATTACGTAGGTATGACCTATCTATTTAGTGATGTTTATTGACCCTGTAACTATTGCTCTTTGTTAAATAAGATGTACAATGTTCATACATTTTAAATCCAAGTTGGCAGTACTTTTTTAAATAGCAACACTAAGTTACTAATAGCAATGATTATTGTCTATTTTTTTCTCTCTGGTCACATAGATATATAGTATGTAATAACTTGTAACAGTGCAATGTTCCGCTATAATAAAACAGCTTGAGTTAGAACAAATCTCTGCATTTCATTTAAAATAACTTCAGGTTATGGGCCCAGGCACATAATCCTGTATCGTGAGTTAGTTAGAATCAAGAAAAGTTCGGCGTTAGCAGTTACTCATCGGTGGGAAAGAAAGTGAGGTTAAGTCTCACGGCGGCGCGCGGTGTGGCGTGGTACTGTATTCCCAAAAAGATTACTTGTTCTGGATTGTGAACAAGGTCGGAAAATGGAGAGTAACAATAATGCGAACACGATCAAGCTGGAGGGATCCAGAAATTGGAATATCTGGAAATTCCAGACTACGGTGCTGTTGAGAGGCCAAGGTGTGCTAGACGTTTTGGAGGGAAAATGTGTTAAGCCCGAAGCTCCTGCTGAAATAACCAAATGGGAAGCTAAAGATGCCAAGGCGCAAACGTTGTTGGTCACGCGGATGACGGAAGAGGCCATGTTACACATCATCACATGCACGAGTTCTGCTGAAATGTGGCGGAAACTTCAAAGCGTGTATGAACAGAAGACTGAAACTAGTATACACATTATTCAGCAACGTTTCTTCCAGTACAAATACGAAAAGGGCATCGATATGTCAGTTTTCTTGTCAAAAATCCAAGAGATGAGAAACTTGTTAAAACAAATGGGCGAGGAGATCTCTGATAAGTTCGTTATCACAAAAGTATTGATGTCGTTGCCTGACGAATATAAGCATTTTGTGTCGGCGTGGGAGTCGGCACCTGACGACAAGCAAACGATTGATAACTTGGTGGCCAGATTATTAATTGAAGAAGAGAGGGTGAAAGGCAAAATTGAAGAGTCACAGCAATCTTCATCCTCTGCGTTCGTTGCGAAAAATACTAAACAAATAAAGTGCTTTAAGTGTGGCAAAACTGGACATTTTCAAAGTGATTGCAGACAAAATAAAAATGGTAGTAGTGAAGAAAACGTAAATAATAAAAAATGTTTCTATTGTGGAAAGTTCGGACATTTCAAGGCACAGTGTAGGTTTCGTAAAGAAAAAGTTAGTGAAACTGAGAACAAAACGAAGAGTAATGCGTTTGTAGTGTCTAGTTCGTCACATGAACTGCATAAATCAAAGTGGTTAGTGGACTCTGGTGCTAGTGAACATATGTGTCGAAATCGCGCATTATTTACATCATTCACTAGTACCACAGAACAATCAGTGGTTGTCGGCAATGGTGCGACAATTAGTGTCCTAGGCTGCGGACAGGTGGCGGTGCAAGTATCGAACGGGACCGAATGGATTGATACGGTCATAGACAGCGTTCTGTACGTTCCGAAACTAAATAACAACCTGTTTTCAGTCAATCGCGCCACAGATAAAGGCTACGTCATGATGACAGATGACAGATCTTGCAAATTTTACAAAGATAACCAAGTTGGTGCGGTGGCGGAAAGAATTGGCAATTCTTATTATTTGGAATTGAGGTATAAGTATAATTACGATACCGCAAGCTCTGCAACACTAATGAAGAGTGACTTAAATGAGTGGCACAGAAAACTCGCGCATCAAAACTTTACTTACGTAAAAGATATTCTGCAAAAACATAATGTTGATGTTAAACAAACCACTAAACCTGAGTGTGAGAGTTGTTTAGCTGGGAAGATACATCGATTACCGTTTAGCAAAAGTGAGAACGTGAGTACAAGGACTTGCGAGCTGATCCATGCGGATACTTGCGGCCCAATGGAAGAAGCATCTATTGGAGGGGCAAGATATTTTGTCATACTGAAGGACGATTATTCGAATTACAGAAGTGTGTATTTTGTTAAAACAAAATATGAGATTAAATATTGCATTGAGAACTTCATTAATAAGGCCGAAAACATAACAGGAAACAGAGTGAAAATGTTTAGAAGTGACAATGGTTTGGAATTCTTAAATAAAGAAGTGAAAGAACTGTTTTCTAAACGTGGGATAACACACCAAACAACTGTACCCTATACGCCGGAACAGAACGGAAAGGTTGAGAGAGAAAACAGAACATTGGTAGAAGCAGCACGCACAATGTTATATGAAGAAAACTTTCCAAAGAAACTGTGGGCGGAAGCAATTAATACAGCAGTATTTATTTTAAACAGAACTGGGAAAAGTCATGAAAATGGAAGGTCACCATTTGAAGTATGGACAAACAAAAAGTTTGACATTCAGCAGTTGAAAGTCTTCGGTACTGAAGTGTATGCACACATTCCGAAGGAACGAAGGAGGAAATGGGACAAGAAAGGTGAAAAAGGGTTGATGGTGGGTTATGAAGATAATGTGAAGGGGTATAGAATTTATTTTCCAGAAACAAACACAGTGGAGATAAAGAGAGACGTTGTATTCCTAAACCGAGATGGTAAGAAAGAGAAACTTCAAGTGAAGGAAAGAGAAGAAAAGGAATATATAACATCTATAAACCTGGAAGAAGAACCTGTGGTATATAGTAACCCGGAGACAGAACCTAACCCTGGAAATCAGCTAACTACTAACCTAGATGAAACAATGGAGGTCACACATACTAGTAGTGGTGGAGAGGATGGATCAGAACACGACTGTGACAGTGAGTACTTACCATGCAGTGATGAGGAACATCTATTGGATGAAAGTGATATACCTTTAGATGAAAGAAGCAAGCGGCTAAGAAAACAAACATCATTTTATAAATGCAATAATGTGCAGTTGGATGAGAGTGAGTGTGAACCAGCTACATACACTGAGGCCATGAACAGACGTGATGCAAGTAAGTGGAGTGAAGCTATTGCTAGGGAACTACAGACTCTTAAAGACAATGACACTTGGGATTTTTGTGATTTACCGGTTAATGGGAAGACAGTTAGCAGTAAGTGGGTCTTTAAGATAAAAAATGTAAATAATGTTTTACAGTATAAAGCTAGGCTTGTTGCCCGTGGGTTTGAACAACAGGAGTCATTTGATTTGTGTGATATTTATGCTCCAGTTGCAAAGTTGTCCACTTTTAGACTATTTGTAGCGGTAGCAACAAAATTAAATGTGCCTATTTATCAAATGGACGTCACGGGGGCCTTTTTATATGGGGAGATAAAAGAAGAAGTATATGTTAGTTTACCTAAAGGGGCCTATTCAGGAAATAATAATACAGTTAAATTAAAGAAATCTTTATATGGATTGAAAAGTTCTCCTAAGTGTTGGAATCAAAAATTTAATACAGTAATAACAAAAGTAGGTTTTGTGAGATCAAAGTGCGACTCATGTTTATATAAAAAGTATAATGGCACAGATAAAATCTTTGTATTAATTTATGTTGATGACGTGTTAATTTTTGGCACAAATGAACAGGAGATTATAAAACTAAAAGGTACTTTAAATAAGGAATTTAAGATGAAGGATCTAGGGTTCATTTCAGATTTCTTAGGAATAAATGTTAAACAAAATTTGCAAAATGGTACAACTGTATTATCACAAAGAAATTATCTGGAAAATGTATTAAAAAGATGTAGTATGGAAAATTGTAAGCCAATGATGACCCCTATGGATAAAAATTTTAACAGTAAGATACTTGATTCTGATGTTAAATGTGATAAAAAGTTTGAAAAAACTTGTAGGGAAATAATTGGTTGTCTTATGTATGCTGTTTCAGGCACTAGGCCTGACCTTTGTTTTGCCATTTCTATGTTAAGTAGATTCCAGAATTCGGCAAATAGTGAATTGTTGAGTGCACTTAAGAGAGTTTTGCGTTATGTAAAGTATACTATTGATTATAATTTAGTATATAAATGTAATGATACTGTGTTGCAAGGGTTTTGTGATGCTGATTGGGCAGGTGACCAAAGAGACCGAAAGTCTACTTCAGGCTACTTGTTTACTTTTGCAAATTGCTTAATAGTATGGTGTTCAAAGAAGCAATCATCTGTAAGTTTGTCTTCAACAGAGGCCGAGTATATTTCAATGAGTATGGCTGCCAGTGAGGCGTGTTGGATTGTAAATTTGTTACAAGATTTTGATTATCAAAATATTTGTCCTTTAAATTTGTTTTGTGACAATCAGTCAGCAATACTTAATGCAAGCACAGAGTCTGTAAAACGTTTGAAACATGTGGATATCAGATATCACTTTGTCAAAGAGTTAATTAAAAATAATAAAATTTGCCTTAAGTACATATGCACTTCAAAACAACCTGCAGATATGTTAACAAAATCTCTTAGTAAAGAATTAATTGTAAAATTTCTGAAAGAGTGTGGTATAGGTAATGTAACTGTAAACTAAAGCTACTATTGTTGTTGATAATTTTTTTCTATTTGAGTATTAGAATATTTTTGTTCAAATGTATATAACATTGAGAGAGGGTGTTAAATAAGATGTACAATGTTCATACATTTTAAATCCAAGTTGGCAGTACTTTTTTAAATAGCAACACTAAGTTACTAATAGCAATGATTATTGTCTATTTTTTTCTCTCTGGTCACATAGATATATAGTATGTAATAACTTGTAACAGTGCAATGTTCCGCTATAATAAAACAGCTTGAGTTAGAACAAATCTCTGCATTTCATTTAAAATAACTTCACTCTTATCTAACAATACAATGTACTTTGGTTGAAACCCTCGGGTCGTGGGGTCCGAGTGCACATCTTCTTTTTAAGGAAATATCCAAAAGGTTGGTTGACACGTCCCGTGACTCAAGAGCTGGTTTACCTTGGTCAGAGATTAAGCATTGCCATCCGACGTAGCAATGCTGCCAGTCTCTTGGGTACATTTCCAGTTGACGGCGATGTGGACAAATTTTATGATGCTTTACTGTGTTAAGTTTTTGTTTTTTGTTTTTAGTTTAATACTTTAGGTTTTCTATTTTATTATTCTTGTAAATATTGTACATACTTAAAAACAATAAATACCTCTTTGTAATAGATTAATATTCTCTATTTATCGTATATAAACTACTTAAAGATAGCCTTAGTAATAAACTAAGACATGCAAAATGTGGTCATTGTTGAGAGCAGAATCGGATAACGATCTACATACATAGAAGTAAATAGATCTAGATACAATGCAGAGAGTTAGATAATATAAGTAGGTTATATGTGCAGTCTAAAAGCTTAGCTACAGCTACATGTAATATTGAAACAGCGGGATGTACCGCTATCGGCCCACCTCCAACCAGTTTAATGAAGAGATTTGGCACGACTGCCTGCGACTGCACGAGCTTTAACGGTGTCTCCCCAGCTAGATAAACGCGTACTGCACACGATATAAACACGCTTTTATGTAAACGTCAACGTTATTATTCAGTTGCCCAATTTGTGTCAAGTATTCGAACAGGTGTAGCCATTCAGGTTTCTTGTCATTAGCTTGTCCAAGTTTATACAAGCATTTGTATGTTGTCTGACTTGCAAGATAGACGGAATAGCGGTGCCATATCTAAGACATAAAACGTAGAATGCATCAGTGTCAGGAGCAAGAAACAGCGCGAGCGTCGATCAAGACTCGAAACAAATACTTTACACGGTACCGTTTTGTCATGTAGCGGACGACGATGCGGATTGCCGAGCCGGTCCCGCAGCCCGCACACACTCTGTGTACTATGTACATGAACTACACCGATGGCACACAATGGGTGCGGCGACAATGGCACATCGACCGCCGTCACCACTACTCCCGATATTCCTCATTTGCATACTCTTCTCGTTGATGCACGTCTACTCCGACATGTCTCTTTAAGTCGCAAGATACCCGCACGTGAACACTACACACAAAACTTGAGCGCGCAAAATTACTTACCAAACAACTTGTGTTTTAGCGCTGACGTCTAGTTTAAATATAACAAATATGTGTTCAGCAGGAGTTATTCGTGTCTTTGCAGCTTAGATACGAACAAGCAATACTGTGAATAATTTAGCATAATAAACTATAGAGTTATCGTCTCTTGGGCCTAGAGGTAGCAAGTATCACTTTGGATCGCTACGGCTATAATATTAGCTTTGAGTCCAAAGTGCGGGCAAAGTCTAATAGGATTTTAATACGGTAATTGACAAATTGGCTATAATTACCTACAAATCTACTGAAACACCAATTCCGCTAACTAAACACGCATGTTGCTAATTTTGTAAACGCAAGGCACTTTACTTAAATGCCGCTCGTATTTATTTTAGCAGGTGCTAAATAAAGGCGTGTATCTAAAAAACGTACAAATTGAACATAAGATAGGGTAGGCGTTTCCGATGGCACTTTGTAAAAAGAAATGTGCGGGAAGACAATTACAAAAACGACAAAAACGCTGGAAGCAATCCAGCGGGCAAGCTCTTAATTGGATGAGACCACTTCCTCTAAACGACATCTCGCCGTGCGCCCCCGTCGCACCGTACCGTGCCGCGCTATGCCGACTAGTGCTGCAACTCTACAGCTTTCATGTTCATCTTAAAACCTAATGAGTATAGTGTTCTCCTGTTGCATCATAATAATAGAAGCAAATAACACTGGTAGCACCTTTATGTCTGTTTATCATGCATGCGTATGTGTGCTCAGACCGCTCAGACCATCGACTGGACGTATAATAATAATCTTCGGTAGTTAGTAATCCAAAATCACACACAAACTGCCAGCTAGCGCATTCATTTTCTAATCAGGTAGACAAATATAATAATATAAAACGTTCACGTATTACTATAATACCGATATAATCTCCGAATACTATTTCCATAGCGTAATCACGTCACGCGACGTGGTCCATTGTTCTAGTCGATACTACATCAAAATAATGGCCGCGAGAGATTAACTTTTTGCGCACCCGTGACCAACTGGCTGTTTGCAAATTAATGAGACAACACAGTTAAAACATTGCTGTTGCGTGTCTCCAGTACTTTTTCAATAAGCTCGCTTAGCTTTTACGAGCTCTCGATGCCATTGTAAGCGAAAACAGCGAGTAGTAATCAACAGTAAAAACAAATCTCTTTTGTTTATACTTACTGCACGAGCGTTACTCAAATAGACATTGATGCATTACGTAGATAATTACGATTGAACGCGGGGTGAATATCGTGAGTAAAGAATGGAGTGACAATTTACTTGATAGCTTGCTCTCTCCTTTATCGTGAGAGAGTATATCTCTGAGTTTCGTTGACAATAGCAGGTCCCATTCAGTCCGTTTGTGAACTGATTATTCAAAGTGCTTTTTTGTACACTACTAATTTTATTGAGGCAATAAAATGTTAGTTTATTTTCAGATGAATGCGTTACTAGACTGTTGGCAAACGCTCTACAGCTTTAGATAACGGACGAATTATTATTTTGATTCTATTCTTACGACTTAACTATAATTTTAACTCATTGGACTAGTGGGTAATTACTATGCGTATTCGATTATTCCGAGAGGAGAAAGTTATAATCTTTTTTACATAGAGGATGAAAACCGTGTCATCTGAAATCTGTCAACTGTCCGATTACGAACCAAACCGATTAGGTACCAACTGCTTAAGTTGTCACAAGTACGGTCATTTTCAAAAACCCTCTGCGATCTTGACATAAGTATTTAGGATAAGTGATGAGCTTCAGATAGACTTTTGCATCTCAATCTCAACAAGACTTGAGCCATCCTCGTATCTGGTCATCCTCGTATCTGTGCTAGGAAAATGAATGGGAATGGGAGTTATCAGTAAAATATGTAAAACAAGAAAGTACCTATATTTTTCGGATAGCCATATCTACATTTAAGTAACAGGAGTTATGTTATTGAGACCGACTAATTATGAAATATTCATTTTGTACAATGGCTTGACAATTACTTGTAATTCCTATAAAATGACATCACTATATCTATTCAATTTATATATTTTACTACCTCTATATGTATATATCGTAGAATAAAGAGCGCATGGAGAAGATATTGGTCACTGAAGGAGGTATTTAAGTCATGTATTCCTATCCGCCTGAAAAAGAAAGCCATGGACACTATTATACTTCCTACTCTACTATACGGCTGTCAAAGTTGGACGCTTACGAAAACAGTTACAAATAAACTTCAAGTTTTTCAACGAGCAATGGAGAGAAGTATGTTAGGAATTAAACTACGAGACCGAAAGAGAAACAAAGAGATAAGACTTCATACAAAAATAATAGATGCTGTAGAACTAGCATGCAAGTTGAAATTGCGATGGGCAGGACATGTAGCCAGAGCCACAGATGGACGCTGGAGTGAGAGAGTTCTTCACTGGTATCCTCGCGATGTACCACGTCCCCGAGGCAGACCGATGCGCCGGTGGTGCGATGACATTGTGGCCGTAGCCAGCCCCACTTGGACTAGACTAGCACAAGATAGAGTGAAATGGAAAAAGTTGGAGGAGGCCTTCGCCCTTAAATGGGTACCCAATAAATAACTGCATAAAAAAAAAATACCTATTCAATGCTACAATATTACTTAAATACTTAATAATAGAATTGATATTGTTAGACCTTATCTATTAATCATAATTATTATTTTAATTGCATGTTTACATTATTGATGAATGAATTATTTAATCAAATTTTGTTTTGTCCAGAGTAAATCTATTTATTTTAATTTTTGAGATATAATATGAGATATGCTATGATTTTATGAACTATTGAACTTTTACATAATCTTTAATAATGTACCTAATCTAATTATAACTTCATAATTTGTAATTAAATTGCATGGTTTTTGAACAAATAAGTTAATATAATGCACTGTTTCTTTGGGAAATAAAAGGCTTAAATAATATGTATATCTAGATAGACAAACCATATTATGACTATTATGTAAGTCCATGTAGATTAAAACAACAAGTCGAGCGTGGAACGAAATGAGTTATCACGCGGTTCTTCGAGAAAATGTAAAGTTAGATTAGGTTTGCAAGGCAAAGCAACGCAACCATTCTGTCATTTAGAACTTGAATGTTAGAATAGTATGTGCTCGATAAAAGGCATGACTTGCAATCTATAGCAATACGTCATCGGCAAACTGTGGGTGAACTACAATACGCCTCTGACAACACGTCTGTCTGCTTCTCAAGGGATTCGCTTCAAGGCTGAACACGTGTGGAGGTGACGTGTGTTCTATGTGCTGTAGGTACTAACTATTACAGCCACGTACACTTGTACAATTTGTTCACCAGTCAGTTTCAATTAAAACCTCTACAAAATGTATTCATTACCGCCCAGTTAATTCAATTAGCCGGAACTGCTAGCGTTCGGTACGTAAGACAAATTTAAAGCGTTTTATTAAAAGTTTCCCGCCTTGTCTATGACGTTACTCCAATTCTTTTGTCCATTTTCTTTAAAAAGTTTAGTTAAACGCTAACTTAGTGTCTAAGTCACGTCGCTTTTAAAAAACTTAACAATGAATTCAATCTTTTCCTTTGTAAAGTGTCAATTAGAACACAAAAGGCCAACTTTCTATCCCAAAGTGACTCTTACTGAGGAAAGAAGTATAATGATAGGCTCAGATGAAAGAATTAAACGCACACATTTTGAGTTTTCCTGTCTCTTAAATAACAATGAGACAAGAATATTGCTTTGAGGAAAGTGTATGGATATAATACCAACGTTGAATACATTTTTTATGGTTCATGAATGGTCCAGCGAAAATCTGGGGATATTTTTCCTATATAATTTAAAGATTTTAGTAAGTACCAAACGTGGACAAATAAGACTTCGAGCTTTTTGGGCTAAATCGAGCGAACAAAACAATCCTCAAATCAAATTACTTAAAACAATTTCGCTGACACCGTTTGAAGAGTGCTCCGCTATTAAAAACAAACAGGGTGAGCGAAATGGCATTGAATGGATGGAAGTGACCGGTGTTTGAACAATCGGTATAATTGTCAGCGTTGTCTTCTGCCGATCGAAAGTCGGTCGAGTAACGTCAGTTACGTGACCCATTTATTGCAATTGCCACGAATTGATCTCCATCAGTGTTACAAATGTTACAATAGACTACAGATGCCAATCGATTGCAAAATTGTATTCAACGCACGAAGATTTGGGCCTCAGTTTTACACTCGACTGCTCTAAAATAAGTGCTGATTGAACACGCTGAATAAATGTATAAATAGATGTTGGTCGGTGTGTACGAAGCGGACGCGAAGGTTCGTCGATGAAAACGGGGAGTTGTTGAGATACATCGCCATAAGTGAAAATGTAGTAACAATACCGGCTTAATTAACTCTAACAATCACACAGCTGTAATGAATACCGGTTCTGTTGTTTTAAAGCAAGTCAAGGGGAAAATATTGTATGGACTGAGCCAGGATCCAATTGTGTTATTCGGCAAGCGACACTTGTGCGGCCTCCCAGAAACATTAGGAATGGCATTGAGTCTCGTTAAAGCCAATGATTTGTTGGCCTACTTGCGCTTCGTTCCCACCTGACAGCTCATATTAATTTATAAGCTGTGAGCTTCGATCAACTAACCTGAATACCAAAGGCTTCAAATATGGGTATCCCTCTTGGGTTTACATAAAACATCTGTTCCAAATCATTTATTAAGCTAAAACTTTCTGGGAGAACTTTTATGCATTGAATATTAGACCAAAGTGTTTTTATATGAACTTTTCAAAGGTCACTTCTAAACAAAAGCTAAAGTATTATTTTCCTGCGAATACACTTTATAATCGATTTTCAATAAAATTAGGCATTCGTAGGTATCATCGTCTCGCCAGGTTTGATCGAATAAAATTATGTACCCTAGTATATGTACCCTAGCTATTTAGTAGGCAGCGTGGTCGCCACATTAAAAGGTTACGGGCCAAGTTCAACCACTCTTATTATCAAAGCATTCGACACTTTGTAACCTACATTTACGATTAACACCCATTACGTTTAAGATAAATGGTTGATCTTGGTTATTATATTGTACAATGACAACTTATAAGATATGAAAAACATTTACTTTAAGAACATAATATTCCAAAGTATTAGTACTATCTATTCATATGATATTGGCGTACTAGGTACTAAAAATACTAAAAATAATCCATCCTCTTGTCTGGACCCGCACCATTGACCCGCACCTAATAACATCCACAGGAGCTGAAGATGACATTAATTTTGTGTCAATTTCTCTGGAATATCAGTAAATACTACAGTAAAGGCAGTTCACCAGCCCATAACCTGTGACCCTTATAATCGTTAACCCCTTCTGAGTGTACAACTTATACCTTCATAATATCATGTGTATGGTATATGGTGACGTCATCCGCTTTTCCGCGGGGTCAGATGGTTGCAGGATAAGTGCCGTGGCTCGAGATGAACCCTGGGTTCTACTGAGTTACGGTAACGACTGCGCGGGTAACGTCTGCCCATCCACTGAGGTTACCGTCAACTTATCTAGGACATCAGCCGTGCATTTAGTTCCTAGGTGAAGATGGCGGAGATAGTTTGTCGAGATATTTTAGTCAAGCATTCAGCGTGGTTTCAAAGGTAAATTATGATGCATTATTCATTGTGTTTCGGCTTTCAGAGATGTGACAGAATACACTTTCAGTTGTGCTGGGATAATTTTTGGTTTCGTATTCTGTTTTATTTTGTGGATCACGTCTAATAATTCATTTGTATTGTAACGACCACATCAGTGGTAGGTACGTATGTTTTAAGACGTTCGAATGATTTGTTACAGCCAATGTGTTGTGCATTGTTATAAAATTGAAATCATTTTTTTTTTGCCCGCTCTGGTTTTTTTATGTTATCTTACAGTACAAAACACACAATTGAATAATCAAACTGTTGAACATTGAATTTAAATAGTATTTTCATGTTATTTGGGACATTTCAACAAATAATTATTTAGTTACCTACTTAAGTAGGTACGGCAACAAAAGTAGATTCACACTATTACTTTTTCATATCCTCTAAAAAGACACAAAACCAAATACGATGTAAGTAATACTTTTCAGTATTTCAGGTCATAGTCAAGAGTTTATTTTTTCTATCCTGTCCCTGTTTCCTTCTGCTCAAGAATTATTATTTAAAAATCTGAAGTGTTAACCGACTTTCGTTGCTGACCGTACCTACTGCTCTTTTCATAAGTTTCATGTACTTACTTACAATTTATTAACTGCGCTGATGCAATGTGTAAGTGTACCTAATAATAATTAATGACTCGTGTAAGTAAAAGGTAAATAATTAAAAGTCCTTTAAAAAACCTTAACGCTATTGTAATATGAACTTAATTGTGCCTTACCTTCACGTTCAATGTTAACTTGAGTCGTGCAACGCTCACCGTTGTTGTGTTGCGGCACTCAGCCTTATTCCTACCACAGAATTATACTGACAGTCACCCACTTCCAATCATACGAACCGGTCCGAACAAAGAGTTCACAGTTTCTTAATACTTTGCACCAAAATTAACAGAACACGCGTTCTTAATTAATTGAAGAGAATATCAACATTTAACAGTTACCGCCTGTACAAGTTAGGTGAGACAACTTTTAATTACCTGAATTAAGTTGTCACTTTGTCAGTCTGTTATATTAGCATTGTGACATAATAATTCGTACGCTCGTGATAGCTTTTATTACACATACTCGACAACACGTCAAATTCTACACAATAGTAACAAAAATATCAATGAATTCACGTCATAGAATAGAAACGTCACACAAAACATAGAGTAGGCGTACCAAGCGGCGCGAGCGCTTCGGAAATACTCGGCCAATCTCGGTTTTACGTGCGAGTAAATAAGAAAACAACTTTCCTCTCTCGCTCGTACTCAGGACCGACAGGGGAGACTTTAGATTAGATCACTGAACTAAAAAGAAACAGAAACTTTGTCGTTCGTCCGGTTGGCGTCGACGTTAAGAACCGGTTTTATTGTAGCTTTTTAGTCCTTACAAATAAAAAGTCATGCATAGATAATCGTACAACACACTCGCAGCTTTACGTAAGGGATTGAGTGAGTGATATAGCGATGGAAGGAAACTGTTCCCGAACGGAAATGGACACTAGCAGTGGGACCATTTACATAGCACCAGAATATAGGTACCAGCCGAGACTTAATTGAATGTGATCATGTATACATATTTGTATAGTTGTATTTCCGCTCTGTAATACTGTTATAAATCAATTTTACTTCTTGATATGTGCAGGCGCCAGGAAAGTATTAATTTGGAAAAGACTTTAATTAATTATCTTTATTCTCATTGTTGCATGATATTATAATATTACGAAATTTAGAAGAGCAGCCAGCAATATGTTTTAAATGAATTATAAATATATTTCCCGGCATTTTCTTTGGACTTTCCATATTGTCGCTAGATTTTACAGTTCTGAACAAATACTACAGGAGTGAACCTGTGAACATAATATTTTGCTCGTACATTTAAGACATAGTCATTAGGCCGTGGAACTTCTGCGTAAAGTTGAAATTTGAATGTGTCCGGTGGCAGCATCCGCAGAAGTACTCTGCTCCGGTGTAGGACAAGAGCCCGTTAACGAGAGCAGCGGTTGTTTGTTTTCCCACGCCTTTAGAGTCTTGACAACAAGCCTGAACCGCGACCAAATTGTCGACCATCACCGACTGACGAACGATTTGTTTACGTTAAATAACTTAATTTGTTCGACTAACCAACCGAACTAATTTGTACGATGCTACGTGTCAATATACCCACAATATAAATAAGTCAAGAAGTTATTACACTTTTAATATACGCTATTAACATCAAATGAATTCGTGCGACGCCCTGCGTAAAAATGTGCCTCATTTTCCCTAATGGTGATATTATATTAAATGAATACTGAAGAGGCTAGCTTGGTAGATAATAAAAAAAATAAAAATGAGATAACGGACGGTATTTTAACAATTCGTTTCTACTTACCTGAAAGCTATCACTGACATTTAATTACTGGAGAAAAAAAATCAAGGTTATTAATAAAATAAAAGAAATGGTCTCCATAGGTACCTTGTTGAGAAGAGCCTGCGACTTCCAATTTGGTCGTAAGTAATATTAAAGTTCGGTTGCAAACTTGTTGGAGAATCCGAAAAGTTGTGTTCAAGAGTTTTATATTCACTTATGTCTTTAATGTGTCTCTTCCTCCGATGTAATGAAGCTGAGTAACCCGTTTGTTGGGCGAAATTCTATTTAGCTAAAGTAAATAGAATTCATTAAACAGGAATATTTGGTTAACAAAAACTATCATTACCTGGAAGAACTAAATGCAACTATGAAATACTAAGATGCTTAAAATTGTTCTGGTACGTAACTTAAATAACGTAGTTTGTACCGTATGCAACTCAAACTTAAACTTTGGTAAAAGTGTTAGTTTTCGTTCAACATTCAGTTTTCGTAATTAGCCTATATCGGCATCCACTGACATCACTCACTGTAAAGTACACGATCGTCGACAATATTCACGATAACGAACAATTTCAGAGGTCAATGTGCGCGTTCGTCCCGCTGGGCGGCTGGCGCGACACTGGGCGGGCGTCGCGAGCGTGGCCGCCCGCCCGCCCTTGCGAAAAGTTCACGGCAACTAAGTGACTTTCTTTCTGTTTAGTGACATTATTACATTTCAATCGTGTTGTATGTTTGTTGAATAAATAGTGCCTTATTTCTAGAGGGACTTGAGTGCCCGCACTTATATATTACTGCTTTATTACGAAATGTGCACAAATTACATTATTACGAAACACTCAGAGTTTATTGAACTCGTCTGTGTACTTTACGTCTTCGTGGAATACACTAACCCTGTTATTTTAAAGTTCAATCCATTCTTTGTTAGCTTTTTATATTTTTTATCGTACTTGGAGTAGCCTAAAATATTTTTGGAAAATAGTATACATTTTGTTAATGTTCACGTTCAGTTAACGACTGTCGGGGAATGAGAACCTATAGTCGGTGTAGGCACCGTGCCATACAACTACCTTTGTTTGCCAACTTCCAACCGAGCGTATAATATCATTCCACAGTACATAGACACGAGGAACCACCACACGGGAACATTAGTCACCGCATATCATTGGAAAAACCCAAGAAAGTTAACCTTTTACAGTGAAATTTAATGTTAGAGTCTATTCAGTTTTCAGGCTATTACTCAGAAATTCCTTACAGAAAAAACTAAAATAATACACCCGGTATTATTTTAGTTTTCTGTAAGGAATTTCTGAGTAATAGCCTGGGGATGATAGTTCCCATAACTGGCGAACAGGCTTCTTATGACAATAGACATCGATATACTATGGTATTGCTATACACCTTTTCTGCGATCACAAGCGCGGTTCCCAAAAACATAGGTATGGAACAGATGTCACAGAATACATTATCCTAGATTTCAATCCAACTACGTCAGGTATAAAAATAGTTCTAAATGGAATTTTGCGGTAAAAGGTACCTGAAATGAAAATACACAAAGGGCTTCAATTTAATTTAGTTTTAGAATCACAATACCTACACTACGTCATTTTACCTTATATATATTTTAAGTATTTATGTAGGTAGAAGGTTGGATAATTTTTAATGAGAAGAAAACTGACAAAGGCAAGACACAGATCCACACACAGACGGACAATATCCCCTTTGAAACGGAACCTCATTTTTAAAGCTACTTTACTTGGAGAATATCGCGTTTTGATTAGGATCTAATGTGATGAAATTGTGTGTTTTAGCATTAAGGGCAAGACTGTATACTCAGTTATAAAAAGTATAAATATGTAATATCCCCTTTTGTAAAGACACTCCATATGTAGCATTGCTGGTAGGTATGTACGTAATAGTATTTAGTAGTAGTATGACGGACCGGTGTCCGCAACTCCACGTCTCAGTGCGTATTTTGCGTACAGGTAATAGTATTTAGGTACACGTATGTAAATGCATGCAGTTTTGCTTAACGAGGTTTTAATTTTGATTACTTTGACCCGTATTACGTTCTCTCCTCTTCCACGTTCTTGGTGAATCGATTAAATTTCATTTGCTCACTTACCTTGCCTGATTCAACGTATCAGTAAAAAGACCTTAACAGATTACTACGCGGGAGAATTGAACTGGCTCGGCCAATCGTTAAACCTCTGTTTAAATCGCCTAATTATAAGAAACAACGAGACGAAATTGTATAATATTTCGGGTAGGCAAACTAGACGTTAATAGCCTTGCTGGCAGTCAACAGGGCACATAGATCCTATAAAGATATTCCAGTTATTCGACGATCGACGACAACGGCTTTAGGCCGGAATACTGTTGTGTTTAACGAATGTTTGCTCCTACCCTGCGGTATGTAGATCGAGCTGAAACTGAGGGCTTAATCCAACAGACACTATTCTAAGCCTCTAGGTACATAGCCTAGGTAGTCTAGGATGTGAGCTGTAGGGAATTAGTATAGCATTAGTTCTAAAAACCGAGTTGAGTACTTAATTCTGCTGAAAACAGAAGCTCTATGGGGAAGATTACACTTTGTACCTATGTGGTATTTATAAAAATATAACTGTAGCTACCTACTACATATTATTAATTCAGTTTCAAAATGTACCAATAACTAAAACTGTCATGAGTTGGTTGCCTCTGGGGTACTTACTATTTCATCATATGTAAAAATCTACCAAAAATAATGGCCATTTGATTTTCTGTATTCAGCAATAGCTTAGGTGATCTTTTATAGGTATTATGGTGAATTTCCGAGGTTGAACGCACAAGAGATCTACAAGGCCACATGGCGCGTCTGTAAACGTCGTCGTCACGTAACAGTTTTCTATTTTCGCTTATTTGTACTAACAATTTCAGCTTTATGGCATTCGGGGACGGATTTCTGTCAATAATATTAAAGGAATTTACGAGCGAATGCCTTATAGATAAACCTAAAACGAGATATGTCTAGTCGACACGCAGATGGTTTCAGAATTATGAAACAAACATTGTACTATGTTTTATGTCACAGAAGTGCAATGCATTTTTCCTGTCTTTTACAAAGCGCTGCTCCTTTACAATATTCTTAAAAGTGCCTGGTACGAAGCAACTTGGCCGTTACTTACCTTTAAATTTTCCATGTTTAGAAAATATAAAAGTCGCAAACATTTTGCTGTGGTACATAAATATATAATGATGATTCAGTTAATAGAGCGTAAACCTCAGGTGGGTGCGATAGCACAGACATTTGATACAAGGAAACAAGCCAGCGCGTTTGGTCCCACGTATATCTTGGTTTAGATAACCCGCGAGTTGACATCTTTCTGATTTACAACCGTATAGACGCTTTTCTCAGACGGAAAAGTAACGATAGTTGTACGATACTGTCCCAAATACGTGTTTTACGTGTATTTCGTTTAATGATCTGTTATAAATGAACTTTCATGGCGATAGGCGACTCTTGATCTGAAAGAAACCCTATGTCGATTTCGGTATGAGATGTTGCTTTATTCCATTGGTACCTCTAAGATTTCAAGCGATACATGATACATAAAGTGGATGGAGCTTCTGATACCAATTTTTGTTTAGATTAACTGATTAACATACTAAAACGAGTCCAACCATTATATAAAGACTGCAAATGCATTTGTTTTAAGCTTTAAGTAGCAGTATCTTTACTTAGAATAACGAATTCACTGTTGCACAGATAGTTTTGGTAAGCAACCGCACAAAAAAGGCAGTTCTAATTTCACGCTCGTGCGCTCCACGCATGAAGCTTTTCGTCGGCAAAAGCTCCCTTGACACCCCCGTGCCCCCGTTCAATTAAGACGGAACTAATGATCTAGGAACAAGTTAGCGCTACTAAATGTTGTATTACTATTGCTCTATAAATAGCCTCTAAATTGTTGTGAGACTCTATTCTAGTTCATTACGACCCCATTGTATGGCCATCTCCATGTTACTATCCGGTATATGAAAAAAGAACGTCCGTATCGAATTGATAAGTCGTTATAACATTCCTATCGTGACTATAATCTGTATGAGCCGTATCAGAAGCCGAAAACAAATTACTCTATATAGACCATTAAAGTCGGTAGACACCCGCCACGTCGCTTCGGTCCTCGCCGTGTGTAATAAAACTATTGGGAATTTTAATAATAAAAGATTGTGTTACTGCCTCCAAGCAGAGGAGGAATACTTTCAAGCGAGATTTCACTTTAGGTACATTGAAATGTAACCTTGTTACTGTAATGTTTTTGGTTGTAAAATAGTTACTATCTTTGCTGTGTAATATCATGGTGCGACATATCTTTATTAAGAATTTTTACGTTTCCAACTTGGTTGGTAAGGTTATAAATTGAAATAATAAACATGTTATTGGTAGAACCTGTACCTATCACGGTAGAGCATTGATATTACTTTTAATTGTAAATTTTATATATTATATAAATAAGACCCAAATTATTTTCTTAGCGAATAGTCATAAAAGAACCTCCTCCTCCTGTGATCCCGTCCGAGTGAGCATGAGCAATTAAGAGACGTTTATAGAAAGCAGGATGTCTGGTGGTTGTGTGCATACGCTCGGAATCTGCGAGATCAGTAATAAGAACCGGCAACAATCTACACAGAGATGGTACCGGATGCCGATGTGCCGGAGGGAAAAACTCGTAATTGGTTCTGCGTATCGTTGGCGACTGCCGAGGCTCCACGCGCGGCCGCATCGCTTGTGCGCTCTGTATACGCCATTAGAGGAAATAGCATGCAGCTACCTTTAAATAAAAAAATCTGCTTTTCGTGGACGCATGACATCCTGATTGACGTATCAATTAAAATGGCACAGGCGGGTCTGTCACTGTTTATTGGAAATTAGAGAAGTTTTTGTGTCTGTACGTGGATTTATTCATCTACCCTATCAAATAATAATAATAATAATAAAAAATATGTGGGGACATTTTCACACACGGCCATCTGACCCCAAACTAGGGAGACCCTGTACTATGGGTGTCAGACAGCTGATATACATACACAAATACATTTTTTTTTTGTAAATACATACATATGTAGATAAACAACACCCAGACACAAAGCAAACACAAGTGCTCATCACACCAATGTTTACCCTGGGCGGGAATCGAACCCGCAACACGCTGCGCAGCAGTCGATCGCTCAGCCACTGCGCCAACCGTGTCGTCATCAAAACTTCAAAAGTGATTAAATATCCTCTCTGATGTAACTTAAATTAATAAATGCTAGCACGATTGGCAAGCTAGACATGTAGAATTAAGTGTTACAGACTAATTCAGTTTGAGCTGACCTTTACACGGACTGGTTAATTATTCAGTTTCATACTCGTAATTAGTTAATTTTAGTTCGGTAGTCATACTTACGGGGCCTGTTTTGGTAACTTAATAAACAACGGGCTCGCACACACAAAATTAATTACATTGTGAATTAGATAGTACACGTATTGAATTTTAACTAATTAATTAAATTAATATAAAACATATCGGGTAACAAATGTTCAGAGAAACAGTGGCGTTCCGGATTAAATTATTCAAGTCACGGTAGGCCCAAGAGTAACTATCCCATGTCCTGTGAGCACCGAGCCGTCAGTGGGTTGCTCTTAGAGCTACAATGAATGGCAAATCACTACATCTTGTTAACTAAACCACTGCCTAACAGTGGATGCTTGTTATTCATGTGATGCTCTGCAGGACCTGTTCGACAATCGATACCCATTCTGGAGGGTAGTGGCAACCGGTCCCGGTTGTTCGACCACAAAGGGCAAGGGGACATGCAAATTGTAGTTGTATTATCTGACGTCGGATGCGGCACCAGGATTTACATAGGAATGGAGGCGCCGTTAGCAGTAGTTAAATGGTTCCGAGGAAACGTGGCCGGGCCGGGTCGCGCGGGATGCGCAGTATACGTCGCTCGCGCCGCTCCGCCCGCGTCGTGCACACCCCAACACACCAGATGATTACAGAAGCAAATCTAGGACGCTCATTCATAACTCGAGCAAAACGTTCACGAACTAAATCTGCATAAACGTCCCATTACCGTAGAGAAAATCTAATATCAAGATCTAGTCTCTGAAGTTAAAGAAAATTACCACACTGTGCTCATTTCCTGCATTAAAAGTTATGTAAGAATTATGATAGCTAAGTAATTTGTTATTTAAACCGATTTAGCAAACACTTTTACGTTGCATAAAGCTGAAACATCGAAATGCGACTCATACTTAGATGTTACTAAATGTAACAGAACTGTCAAAAATAATATGATGTTTGTGTGGATGTTCACAACTCTCTAATTTATCTTATTGCATAATTGTAGCTGTTAAAGTTCAAATAGCTATTTATTATTTATCTAAAACACAGTGTTTCATCATTGCAATCTGTCTAAAACGTTGGTCAGTAATTAATGCTGGCGGTCAGTCTTGACAAGACGCGTGGGTTGTGCAACTCGTGACGTATTGCACCCGCCTGCGCCCGCGCCGATTTCTGCATTAACCTTGGACTGCAAACCGGCAACTAGTAAAGCGTGTGCCACAATTTCAGCGCGAGAGATAGAAAAATCTTGATTAAAAATTGATTGTAAACGATTAAAAACAAAATCATGTTCGAGAAATTAATTAAGGCTTATCTAAATAATTAATTAAACTCGATAATTATTATCCAGCGCAGGAAAATATTATATATCTATATATAATATATTATATCTATATAGGCTTACTAGACACTTAATTCACTACCGATCTTTTAAAAAGTATGTCAGCTGTAACATAATAATAGATAGACTATAGAGACATGAAAAGGTTTATAGTGTGTAGAGAGATAGAGAACCAAAAATAATAAATATAAAATAAAGTAAAATATCAAAGGGAAAGAGGGAAGATTAAAGGGAGGGCCATACAAGAAACATGTATTTTTCCGCGTTTTTTGGTCGATCTTTAGGTACCAATATTGTACAAACATGGCCGGTATTTTTTTCATTTCAGAATTGGTCCCGTATTAATGTTGTTTATATTTATGAGTAGGTACTTTCACCCATTGAAAGATCGGTAGGTACTGAAATAAAAGTCGCGTTGAATAACATAATTTCAGACACCAAAAATAACTGTGGTCAGGTGAAATATTCATATTTGTACCTACAGTTATTGACCAGTCACTGCCAGTGAGTCTCATTTATCATTAATTCGTTATTGCGATCACCGTCTTTCTCTATAAGTAAGGTAAGAATAATTATTCATATTTAATCAGTAGTGGTTTAGAATAGCCTGAATTTATTGGATAATTAATTATTTAAAGCTAACCAACTCCCTTGTACAATATGCATGAGACACGGCAAATGAAAGTAGCTAGGCTCTTATGCCTTGCGCCGCCGAATTATCCGCCCGTTCACTTATCGCACTATCAGTCCAAAGCGTTACTGCTCACTGTTTATAAATGGACAATAAAATCTACAATCTCGATTGTGTACAACACATTTATATTTACTTCCAGATGCTTTAGATAACATTGACAAGCAAATAATTCGGTGCTCTATCATTATCGCGGAATTACATTGAAGTATTATGTCCTTACTGTATCAATTTAGGTATTTCCCTTTTATTGATACACTTGGAAATATTCCAGTCCATAAGTTAGCGTGCTTAGCAAATAACAAAGTTCTTAATAACGTGTATTTATTTATACAAAATTACTAAGTATTCATTGTCTTCAAAAGGTCAATTTTGTGCTTAAATAAGCAATTAGAGTTGAGAATCATTTAGTGAAGTGAACGTTTAATTTTTATTGTCTATTAGGAGAACTATACTCAAACAATTTTTGAATAGTGAAACAAGAGACCTTAATTGATTTTCCATTGTATTCTTATTAAATCTAAACTGAAAATGTTTTAAGTTAATATTGTATGTTTTGGACACAATTGATGCCAAGTGAACAGAAACAGGTACCTACTTATTTACTTCATACAATAATAAAAACTCACAACACTACACCACACGCAGGGAGGTCCATTCAATAATAGACTCAAATTAAGGCATAAAACTTGTTCGTGGAGCCGATTGTCTGGTCCGAAGTGTATCTGAAGGTTCGAGTGAATGGCCCAATAACAACAAAATGTAGACTTTCGGTTGTGCTCGATGCAGGCAACCATAGTTGACAGATAATGGGCGCGATTTGGAGTGTCGCTCGAGAAGTGGTCCGCCCGCTGCATACTGCGAGCCTTGTTTATACAACTTGATGGTATATAGCCCCATGCTTAGACGCTAAGCCAACGTAAAGTTTAAAACATGAAATGCAACAACAACATTACAAAACGTAATTCGTGTGTTTAAAAGTCCATCTTCCATTTGAATGCAATGGCTTTCTAGAAAATACGCAGTTTATGCATAAATTGAATTACAATTTTTCGGGCCCAGCATGAAAATAGAAAGCGAAAAGGCCACTTTTGCTTATCGAAGGAATTTAAGGCGTATCTGAAAGATTCGTCTCGTCAATAACTTGATTTCAGTTCTTACGAATGAAATGAAGTGGTCTTGATAGTTTCTTGTACATGTTGATTGATCCAAAAATAACTTCTATTGACAACATGTACTTAATACTTTCAAGATGCTTATTAATTTTAATGAAATTACCGTCAGTATCTCCCTATATAAATAGATGCTCTGTGATCTAAAACTATTACACGGGTATTTTTTTTTTACGTTTTTCATTAAAAATACTTTTTTGGAATTCGTTTAAACAGATACAATCGCCAAAATATATGAATTTGTACCTTATACATTCTTGACGTCAATCATATCTATGTCATATTAATATGCCTTATTACTATAAAGTTACAGTATATTATTGTAAATAAGTAGATAAAGAAACGAAAAATTGTACGAACTCTGGATAGAAAAAAAAGAAACTTTGTTGTATGGGCTTATTTTTGAAATTTTAGCTATTGTTTAGGTTTATTTAAAGTTAGCGTTACAAAATCAAAACTTGGTGGGTGGTTGAACTAAGGTTGCGGTCGTTTTCTAAAATCCACACGCTATCGTGACGATAATTCACGCCAAAATTATTCGGTCGTCGACCGGCTCACGAGCCAACTTATTGATTATTGTTTGCTGTAACTTTAACTTCAACCTTTGATAAAGATAAACGTTTAGCGGTTCAGTTGACATTGTATGTAGTGAAACGGAAAAGTTGCTTTCTTTTTAGACTTTGACTGAAGACATTTTTTGAGACTTTGTTTTCGCACAATTTGACATTACGTAAGTACCTACTTATGATATTTTTAGAGGTACGGTCTGAAAATGGAAAATAAATAAATATATTTTATTTCTTCAAAGTTTTTTTTGCAGTTAGGTAAAGTTTTCTTTTACAAAATATATAGCTTTGAACGTTTGCTGAATTTTAAGTTAAATGTAATGTATGAAATTTCTTAAATATTGTTATTTATGAAAGGATCAGTGGATGCGGTCACGCACGTTTCAGCACGATGATGAAACATCCGCCGCGTCTCGCCGGCCGTCCCCCTCTTAACTGTGACCAAGTCAATGTTTGATGTTGGAATTGATTGGAACTGTGATTTATAGATTCCGGTACTGCTTCAGAAACAATTTACAGCAAGTCTGTGCACGTTTGTAATACTGCTTGCAGCCTGCGTAGGACACCTAATTATTTATAGTTGATGTTGTTGGGTTAGAAACCGTGCTTTGACATTATGTCATTAAGTACGAGAAATTATAAGAAACTGATATGTTTTTGTCTTTACCTTATCCTAACTTATCCGCCATGTAGCCTTATAGCCAAGTGCAGTTCAGTTTCTTTATGACCGATATTTTGGTCAGAATGCCGGGCAGACGCGATGATGCTCAAAGACATGATATAGGTAAATGAATAATCCCAAGTTGAAATTTCAAAACAAAGCCAATTAGGTAGGGGTCTGAGCCAGAAAGGTAAACTTGCGGTTTGGTTGTTGATATTTACCTACCTATTACATATTATTCAAGGCCCAAAATTTCACGAGTGTGAAAACATCGCCGTCAAAATCTATTTCGGTGTAGATTTATAATAAAACACCCCACTATTCCACAGTTGAGAATTTCTTGCCCAGTTTTATATAAGAAAACTCTGTTAAAGAAAACAATATCTTACTCGATCGGCCGCGGTTCCAAAATGAACAAGTTGAGCTGGAGAGGCGAAAAAACAAGCTTGTTATCTTCAATTAGTTTTCGAAGAGAGCGATCGGGGCCAGAATCATAAAATGGGAGCAATATAAATTGGGATCGGTAGAACGAGACTTTGGTTTAAAAAAACACGCTTTGCGGTCCAGTGGCCCAGGACGGAGTGCAATACGAAAAAAAGGAAAGGGTTGGGTTTCTTACCGGAGTTGTGTGACCACCCCATGTCACACCTCCGTGGAGACCAAGGTAACCATGTGTAATACAATACTCCGGCACGGACGACGTAATTGACCTCTTGGGGGCCAGTTTGAAAACGAAATTGAATATTTAGCGTAGATATAGATAGTGTCTATAGATAGATCTACTTAGCTATAGGAAAAGATAGGTAAGGTAGGTAAAGCGGTTAGAATTACTGTTACAAAAGATACGTACCTATATTTAATTTAAATTGATTATGTCAAAATAAAATGTCAAAAACTTGTCTAAATTATTTTGACTCTACTACCTACACAAGATATTACGAAGATATCCTATAAAAACGACGCCATAAAATTAAAAATCTCGGCAAAAAAACCTTGTATTTTATTACTTTACCAGACGAAGCTGGTCCCAATATAAAAAGTTTTGAAACAGTTGCGAGTGCCTACGCGGCATAATATGTATAACCTACACCTGTCATGTGATCATGTCGACCGGGTTGATCCTGCACGTCAGCCCTTCTGAACAAAGGTCAGACCATAACACAAACTAACTGAATATTTTATCGCGTTGGTACATCCCTCGAAATGAACAACAGACCGCGCTTTGACCCCGCATTTTAAATTAAATAAAAAATCCAACGTCAGCATTTATAGTTCTTTTCTTTTTTCGCATGAAAAATTAAGTAAGATAGACATTGTGGGAATGCATTTCTATACTTAATATTATAAAGAGGAAAGATTTGTATTTTTGTATGTAACGAATAAACTCAAAAACTACTGGTCCGATTTCAAAAATTCTTTCACCAATCGAAAGCTACATTATCGCTGAGTAACAGGCTATATTGTATTATTAAAAAAAATAGGGGTCCTTGTGAAAATTCACGCAGACGAAGTCGCGGGAAAAGTGCTAGTGTGATTGTAGGTATCTGTTGGATATTGGATGGAAATGAGATAACCCTACTTGCTCATGTTCATGAATTCGTTTTTTAGAAACTGTTCACGTGACAACTTGCTTATTGCATAAATTAAACAACATTTTTATTTAATTCATTTTTTTTTATTCACCTATCACATCACTTAGCACATTCTTTGCCAAACTGCATTCTTTCTTTCGGAACAAGTTTATTGCTCTCATTTTTGTAAGTCTAGGTACATTAAATTCTTTTTAACGGGTGGCGCAAAAGTAAAGACCCTATTTGGTTCAGCTATAACATTTTTTCTAAATTAGAAAACTAGATTTAGATTTTTTTAAATGTATATTTGTGCCATTAAATTTCGTACCATTAGGATTTAAAGATGATGTCTTTTAAATGGTGACCTCCAGAGTTGATACACATTTGAGTCCTTCAAAATTGGTTATGAGTGACGAAGCGCATTTCCATCTCTCAGGGCATGTCAATAAGCAGAATACTCGGTTCTGGGGCACTGATAATCCGCGCATTATTCAAGAAACACCTCTACACCCACTAAAAGTTACTGTATGGTGTGGCATCTGTGTTGACAGAGTGATCGGACCCTATTTTTTCGAAGACGCTGGAGGCAATGCGATTACTGTCACTGGAGAACGCTACAGAACCATGTTACGTGAGTTTTTGATACCCAGTTTGGACGAATTGGGGCTGGAGCACATCTGGTTTCAACAAGACGGCGCTACGGCACACACAGCGCGCGACACTATGGACTTAGTGAGGGACGCTTTTCCAGGCCGAGTTATCTCTCGTTTTGGCGATTTGCCTTGGCCTGCAAGATCACCCGATCTGACCAGTCCAGACTTCTTTCTTTGGGGTTTTTTGAAATCTCGGGTGTATGTGAACAAGCCACAGACTCTCGCAGCTCTAAAAGAAAACATTCGTCAAGAAATAACGAACATATCGCAGGAAGTGTTACGGCAAGTTATGCAAAATGTCATAAATAGGGCTCAAATGTGTATCAACTCTGGAGGTCACCATTTAAAAGACATCATCTTTAAATCCTAATGGTACGAAATTTAATGGCACAAATATACATTTAAAAAAATCTAAATCTAGTTTTCTAATTTAGAAAAAATGTTATAGCTGAACCAAATAGGGTCTTTACTTTTGCGCCACCCAGTATTATGGTTTCTATTAGCAAATTCTTTGTCGTTCATTGCATTCTAAACAAGTTTATTCAGCCCACTATCGCCATCTATTGGATGCGCTAAGTAACAACATGACGTGGAATGAACTATCTCTCTGAAATTCACATAATTAAGTAAGGACATTGAAAAAGTTAGTCGTTTAAGAAACTAAACATATAATTATGAAAAATATTATTATTTTATAAATAGAAATAGAACAAAACACGTCTTGTAAAAATAGCTGTGTGAAATTCAACGCCGCCACTCGAAAAACAATAAAATTGCGATGTAAGTCGATTTGGCTGAGTCAGTGGTACGACTTCCGTTCGAGTCGCCACGTTCTGGGAAACTGGCTCTACTCAACTTAACTATAGGTACCTCATTTTCGTGATTCACTGTCAGTTAGTCATATTTTAATCCTAGTTTACCAAATCTAGTCATCGGTAGATACAGGTACTACCTACTACCTACTTATTTTATTTTTTGTTTTTCATTTCAGCCATAAAAAGCACTGTTGGCGAATGACATGCGTTGGCTGTGGTACATAATAAAATGGTAAGTGACCCTTTGTATTATTTCGTATTAAATTGAACCATGGATATGACATGAGAATGGTATAGAAAGTAAAACTAACACGCACATATCATAATTACATAGATTGTTCGTCCATTGAAGTGAAAGTGCCGCTTAGTCATTCACTAGTAACCAAGTTGAGTCAACGTTTGTGTTTCAATCACAACGGATTTGGCGGTTAGACGCATCAACGTTCACACCAATTGTTTATTCTATTTTCATTGAAATCTTCATCCATTACAATCAAATTATCTTGGTAGATGGTTTGCAAATTAAACAGACTGATCTGCTGTAATTATTACAAAACAATAATTTCGCAGTAACCGGGAAATGATATTCACATTTTACAACAGGCAACATAAATATAATAATAATGTTTGGGGACATTTCATACACGGCCATCTGACCCCAAACTAGGGAGACCCTGTACTATGGGTGTCAGACAGCTGATATACATTTTTAAATACATACATGATAAAACAACACCAGACGCAAGGCAAACACAAGTGCTCATCACACAAATATTTACCCTGGCCGGGAATCGAACCCGCAACACGCTGCGCAGCAGTCGGTCGCTCAGCCACTTCGTCAACCGTGTCGTCTAATATAGGGAAAAGTATGAAATATTGGACCGGCGGCGCGGCAACTAAATTGATCCACCCTCGTATCTCAAAAAGTACATAGTTTTTCAATTTCATTATTGGCCACACCAAGCGAATTTGTCTAGCATACTAAAAACGATTTCCGACTTTTATAGAATAGGTACCTATATTTAATTATAATAATAATATGTGGGGCCATTTCATACATGGCCATCTGACCCCAAACTAGGGAGACCCCGTACTAATTAGATTCCTTGACATATCCTCTCAGTTGGTTATAATGAACCACAAGTAGTTGGATCACGGTATTAGACTGGTGTATGAAAGTAATAGGGTATTACACCCATTTTTGAAAAGTGTCACAATGAAATTCTGTAGTGCTAATATGCCACCAAAAAAAAACACAAAATTTTTATTCAATCTATAAGTGCCATAAAAATGCATCCAATTTTTAATTTTTTAAATTTCGCGCGTCCTTTGACGGAAACGCCTCTTACTGGACGCCATATTGCTCAGCGTAAATGATGTCAGTTCGTTTTGTATCAAATCAATGATAATTGTATAACATTTAAAAATAATTAAAAGCATATCTTGTAATAGGTGTAATAATGAAAAATTACGTTGTTTACGAAAATAATAAAATTACAAAGTCAGTCGGTTGACTGACAGTTGACAATTTTTTGTTTACACAACCGTACGGCGTAATAACATGGCCGCTACTATTTCACGGTGTTTTATAATAGATTAAAAATACTGAAAACTTTGAATTTGATTTAAAAATTTGTTTTGTTATTTTATGAACTAAAACTTACATTTTCCGACTGCTTTATGCCTAAACTGGTTACCTATCATAAGGTCGAAAAATATTTGACCGAATTTCATTTCACCTAAAACTTTTCAACTTTTCTCGTTTCGTATTTTTTTACTTCATCGAAGTCACGTCTGCCACTGTATCAGTTGACCTATTATCAATTCGCTTTTTTTCGTTGCTCCGACGTTTCATTTGGTCGAAAAAGTTTTTACCGAAGTTACACTTAGCCGAAATAACATTTGTTCGAACATTCGTTATACCACTGTTTTAATTACCATATTTCACCAAACGCCTAGAAGTAAATATGTCTGATAATAAGTCAATGATAACCGTTACTCCACCAGAAAAAAAAATACGTCGTTAAAGAAACGAAAAATCAAAAACTTTTGAAAATTAAAGACAATTTTCAAAACTAATGTATTTATTACAGTGGCGAGAGAGCTAATTTCAGATTAGTTTCTTACTATTTTGTTTCATTAATTATTTAGGGCAGACAAGACTGCGTGAAGTCGGTTTTGCAGCGATTCGTTTCTGTCAGTAAATTATGTAACGTATTGAATTTTTATGGCACTATTTTAATTTAATGTTGAAAATGCTACCAAGTAACCGGCTATATATTTGAGATTCCGAAATGTTGTTTTGACGGGGTGAAAATATGGCAAATAAATCATTTGGCAAATGAAAATAGTTCAAAAGGGACTTCGGCCTATAGGAAAACGTTATTTTGTAAGTCGGAGAAACATAGTTCGGTAAAATAATACGTATGACACATGATACTTCGATGATCTAAAAATATGTTAAATAATGCATATAGCAAAAAAGACGTCGGTCAATAGTTTTCGGTAAAATGAAATTCGGACAATAATTATTCGGAAAAGTGATCGGTTCCCGCCTAAACTGTCTCAATAACATATTTATAGATTTTTTCTCGATTAGAGTAAAATACCCTATTGTACCTACCCAAAATCCTGACATTTGCTATGATTGTATTATGTGAAGAGCTTTAAATTCTTACCGATGTTCGTTATGTTTTGTTACATAATATATAGTTATATGTTTTGTTATATAATACATAGTTATATGTGTCGTTATATAATATATAGTCGTATAGTTTTTCTTAATGTTTTACCTTAGAGCCTATCGAAATCTTTAGCAACCTCGTAGTCCAAATAGCAGAACTAGTTGGCTAAATTGGAACAAAGTTCCGATCTCACGTTTGGTTGATTATTGAGATAATCCATACTAATATTATAAATGCGAAAGTAATTCTGTCTGTTACGCTTTCACGATGAAACGCCTGAACCGATTTTGATGAATTTTGGTATGAATATAGCTTGAACCCCGGGGAAGGACATAGGCTACTTTTTAATCCGCAACTTCGTCTGCATCCACTATAACCGACATTCACGCGGACGAAGTCGCGGCCAAAACCTAGTATTTAATAATTTTGTAGATTCATATTAAATAAATGCAAAGCTGAATAATCGTTTATTCATTTCAAATTCATTAAATATTTGAAAAAAAACTTCTACATGAAACGCATAAAATTGACCTGGGGTCTATGAAGTTTAAATTAACAAGATAAGCATAATTAAATAGGCTGCATGATACTAAAACGTGATAATGCGCATCTTTTGAACATGATACTATTATATTTTTCTATTAGGTGTAATATCATTACACGCTACGACGACGCCCACACGACGCCCGCGCAACGTCCCGCTCCCACACATCGTCACACACGCTTGTTAGACCCTTGCTTTCATTTTTTCTTTCTCACACAGTCACATTATATGTATATCAATTACAGATGGGCCATATGAACGTCTTGTGCTTTATTTATATACAGCAATAAACCAAATTCGTGTTTAAGCGACACAGCAGGCTGCTATCATGCATTTGAAGTTCTTTAGATGTTCTTTGCTTGCGCAATAATAATATCATGAACGTAGCTATAAAATATAGCGAGCATTAATCAACTTTAGACTAGTCTTGAAAAGATAATTGTGATGATAATAATGGCAACGGAACGTGCGACTGAATTTGTTAATGGCAACATTTCACATGCGGCGCGACGCGTCGCATTTCATCGCCGCCGGTCAGTGCAGCGCCCGCCATGGGTGTATAAATAACTTCGCCTATAGGTTCCATCAGACACGAATACACGATCGATTTATATTGCAACGACACGTGAACGGAACAACACCGACATCGTATAAAACGTTGCTTTTTACTAACATTTTTAATTCGACCTATCCGAGATTTAACAAGCAACATTTGTTTAACTTTGAATAAGTAAAGACAAATATAGGAATCCATTTGTCAATACTTAGAGTAGAGTAGAAACATCCTTACGCTCAAGGAAAAAACCGGACAAGTGCGAGTCGGACTCGCCCACCGAGGGTTCCGTACAAATTTGTAGGTATATATCGATACTTCCATATTAATTCATACCTACTATCCATAGTTTAATCCATACTTTAATATTATTTAATATTATGAATGTAAAAGTAACTTAGTCTGTAATGCTTTCACGATGAAATGGCTAAACTGATTTTGATAAAATTTGGTACGAAGATAGCTTGAACCCTGGGAAAGGACATAGGATTTTGTCAGCATCCACGATAACCGACATTCACGTGGACGTAATCGCGGGCAAAAACTAGTTATAAAATAAAGACTATATTTTTATATGATTTAATTACAAATGTCAAGTTTTCAGACTTCTCCTTGTACTTGTAGTACAAGACGATATTACTAGCCAAATTTCATAGTTCTAAGTCAACGGGAAGAACCCTATAAATTTTTATTCCCTTGATAGTGTCGAAATATACGTTTTTTGCGGCATAAATGGCCGTATCTTTTTTTCACGTCAACATAGAAGGTTGACTTTTTACAGCTTCAAGGGACCGTAGACTTGAGTATACGGTTTTAATTTCAACTCGATACCTCGACGAGTTTCCGAGATAAAGGGTCTTGACAGACAGACGGACAACAAAGTGTTCCTATAAGGGTTCTGTTTTTTCCTTTTGAGGTACGGAACCCTAAAAAGATAAGAATCTGTAAAACAAACGCTCTCAACCCCGGCGGTGTAGTTACAAGTTAAACGAGCAATGTAATTGAATCCAAATTGGAAGTTGGGAAAAATATGGGAGGGATATTTCTTGTAATAAGCTATTTCCAAAAACGGTCCTAGCCTGTTCGCGGTCACTCGAATAAATATGTCCCCTGGAAGGCTAAAAGTTTGTATCGCCGCCATTGTCGGTCTACTGCTCCCCAGTGCATTGTTAAAGCCAAAATCAGATTAAACTTAACCTTTGCAGGCCACTATTTTCCTGGCCCGCGGCGGCAACGTGATTATTGAGTTTAGAGCATTTTGTACCAAAAATATTTCAATAATGACAAACGTTGCTAAAATAGCATGGAAAGTTTCACAAAATGATATAGGTATAAATAAGTTGACGATCTTATTGTGAACGACAGATTATGTACAGTCAAATTGAAAACATGTCAAATTGTCAACCCTCCTCTCGATGGGCTTATGATTTCTACTTAAGTATAAATAGAAAATATTATTATATTCTAGCAAATATACTTGCATGACGTCAGACCATAAATTAGTACCTAGTTATTTATTACACGTCAAGCCGAGAGCAAGCAATCGAAACGATATTACATCAGGCTGTGGCGGTATAAAATGTGATCTGTATCACTTTCCGCTATAAAACCTGCTAATTTATAAAGAGAGGTTTCCTGTTAAAGTGTATTTGATGATGATTGAATTAAGTTCATAATTAAGTACTTGAAGTAGCTTCGTTAAACCTAACGCCAGGGCGCGTAATGTATGACATTTTGTAATTTAACCTCGGGTTAGCAACTAATGCTGAGTTATGCATATGTTTAGCGCAAGTGGGCCTGAAGGTCTGCAAAAGAAAAATATTGACTACGAAAGGACTACGTCCTAAGTCTTATTTGTTTAGGCAGTACCACTGAAAACCCTTCGAACACATTTTCCACTCTGAAATATTTGGCTTTCTTAATGTACTTTCGACTCAATTCATTATTGAATTGTATCATTACTTATTGGGACTAAGTAGAGTTTAGAATAGAATATAATATTCTTTATTGACACGTGAACATAGAAGATGTAATCTCAAATAAGATAAAGCGCAAATCAAAAGTTGTAAATTGTACCTAATTGTAATTACTAATTTACGCGTAATTATTCGGTATACACAAAAATACCTACTTTTGTCACAAAAAATATTTTAGATAGTTTTCATACTAAGTAACTCAGTTGCCAGTGTTGCCACAGCACCTTTTCGAAGCACTTCAAAGAAAATAATGTTTGGCAACAAAAACAAGCCGTTTCGATTTTTGGGAACCGGGCATGTCTTTTAACTGAGCTTTTACGGGACAAACACAAAATCGCAATGAACAATTCTAGAAACGTACGATTTTGTTGTGTATAATAATACTTGTGTTTATCACTTAGTCTGCAACGTTTGGCAGCACTCCCAGATGTTAAGAGCTCGTTTAAATTAGGCCACCTAGAACAAGTCGTTCTCTAAACTTGTGAACCGTTGGTTTGGTAAATTGGCACCGCAACTCACTTTAGCACACGTTTGTAAGTATGAAAATATTTTCATACTCTAACGTGTGCTACGTTTGTAGAGCTCTTAGAACAGGCGGAGTCACCTTTTGTCGTGAAGGACTGATTATGCACCTAAAGGGTTTATAAAAAATAAATGTTTATAACTGACTGATTATACAACTTTAGTTGTAAAATCAGTCAGTTATAAGCATTTTTTTTTCTATAATCAGTCCTTCACGACAAAAGGTGACTCCGCCTGCCCTAGACATGTGCCATGTCATCTAGGTTCATACTGAGTTTGTAACTGCCCTTCGGTATTATCTACATAATACCTATTTGAATAACAGTAAGAAATTGTTATTCATGCAGAATCTGGATATAATAGACAAATATAAAACTTCAAAGGCCTTCAAAGCTGAGCTGTTCTTTGGTAACTGTCAATTTAAAGCCCTTTTTCTATCTTTCTAAGACAATAGTGAGGCATTGAACTCTATCTAAAGCCTGACTGATTTTAGGCTTATATCAGAATTTGTTCTAGAATACGAGCCTTTGATCTATTGTGATGCCTCTTACACGTAGATATCTAAATGCTCTTAGACGACAGCACCCTTCCAATAACACTGTTCAAACGTGTTCCTATAGGAATTTGAAAGTGATATCATACAAATAACGTAGCATCAATCCACACCAATATTTTACATGCTCTCTAAAATATGAACGTTCGAATACAAACTCATAAATATTTGGAAAATCAAAGGCAGTGAATAAAACACTGGTAACAAACAACACAGATGGTTTCACATATATTTCAGTTTCAACTACGGAACTGAAGCACTTTTTCGGTCTGACAGTGTCATTTTTCATTTGATATGTGCTATCTTTATTCACACTTTGCATATCGTAGTAGTCTATAAACAAGTATTTTAAACAGTCTACATTTTTCAGTTGGAGCGTGCCTGGTCGATTAATGGTGTTTGCGATCGGTCACCGATGATTACCGAAGCACGAGTGCGCCCAAACAACTTGAAATGGAGACATTCTAAGAACTATCCATACGGAAACAGAACTGAACTTAATTAACATGGAAGTCCATGGGCACTGCGTTCACGACTTGTTTATCTGTTTCATAATTAATTCACAGCAGACAGCACCACGAATTTGCCGATTTAAACATAAGAAAAAAAATAAACGCACTCAAGTCATATTAGGTACTGAAATCGTCATGTAATGTTTACAGTGTCTAATGTATTTTTACATATTTCTAGTCACATCCAGCACGTGTGTAGAGGTCAAATCTGTGAGACAATTTTGAAGTTCATATTACTAGGTCGAACAATGTACAACATACGCTTTAAGTATGAGCAATTTGAACAAATCAACGCAACTAGGCCACATTATTACACGACGACCGCGAAGTGATGTGACTAGCTAGAACATCATATTTCATGGACCGTTAGCAAATTATTCTATCTGTGCCCATTACCTTAATGTGTAATTTGTACATGGTGCTCGTTAAAGTAGAAGGTCTATTACCTAAAGTGGGCTGAACGCAAAAAGGTCTTAAATATTTTAGAACACCTGTACATCTGGACCCTTACCTGCGGAATTAAATGTTTAATTTCTCTTTCGTGCCTATAAACTAGCTACACGTAAGTCTCGGTTAACAGTTTATGATAATAAAATATTTAATGCATTCATAAAATCGTAGAATGCTTGACAACTCATTAGCTATTTCCTAACCACTATAGAACCGTAGATTAATTTACTATTCGTTAGTATAGTACAGTTGTGTTCGTTTTATTGCTTTATAAGTTTATATGCTACTTTTAGTATCTATCTACATTTTGAACTGATTGGATATTTATTTCTTATTATTCACTCTGATACATCGATTCGTCAGCGCTGTGTGAATTGAACAAAAGTGTTTTACTTAGTGCTTGTTATTTTTGTCCTAATCTCGTTCGTGGACATCCATTTGCCAAATGTTTTATTAACCTTCTCAGCAAGGAGTCTGTCTAAATAAGAAGCTTCCGCAGATTTATAAACGTGTACATAAATACATATGTATAGATCGCTTTTATTGTTTCTAGTTCATATGTAGTATCACCTGCCTACACAGCAAAGGCAAGTGCGCTTCCTTTTGTACCGAATAATAGCGTAGTACTATTAATAAGGCAGTACGTATGTAGGCGACGTGCTTTAACTACAGGTCCCAGCAGAATTGTGAAGTAGGTGCACATAAGTCTTAACAATGAGCAGTTTTCCTCGTACAGCACCTACTATGAAATGCATGAGCTACAACAAATCCATATAGAATTCATATGCAATTCACCGAACACAGATTGTTAGTTATTTGAATATTAATTGATGCGTATTTTATGGGTACAGGGCAAGGCCTAATGGTGGAGCCAATGGTTCTTTGTTTTGTGTGCCCTGACCATGTTGGACAAGGAAGTGTGCGAAATTGTTGTGCAAATAGCGCTACAAATGTAGGTTATTGTAGTTTTGGAAGAGCATTGTGACATTCTGAAATTTGCAAAATACCTACGTTTTTACACGATTTCACACTAAACTTGGTGCTACAGTAGTTGTTCGCTCAGTAAAAACCAACGTAATTTTCCTGTTAGTTTTATATTAAGTTTTTTTCCTGGAAGCTATAAAGGGAAACTCTTATTACAGTTTGTCACAAAAAATATCTCATCAAATTCGACATCATAACACTCTCGTAGTCATCATATTTGGAATCGCTCGGAAAACATTATTTATCCGAAAGTCGCGAAATAGTCCATAAAATAAGTTTTATTTGAGATATAAGAATTCATGAAAGTCGATGTAAGTGCGGGGCAAGTGCCTACTTATTCAAGACTAGATTATAACGTCGTCCCACAGGAGCGGCCGCGTCCTCGTTTATCCTAATAGTGCCATGATTCTGTTCTTTCATGTGTCGTGACGTCATCCTCGAGGAGTGGGCTTCATTTTGGTGCCACGGACGAACGCGTAAAGAAGGATTAGATACTTAGAGCAACCCAGTTTTGTTTCTATCTGCTAGTTAAGTCCATCTATTGCCGTCTGTGTCCTCCTGTTACATGATACTTTTATTGTTTTTAGGCTTTTTCAATTCTCACCAATCTTGTTTAGGGCTAGTTTAGTCTGTTTTTTTATATAGGCGTGATGATGATGACTGATGGTGGTTAATAGTAGATATTTTCTTCAAGAAATCACCAGTCTGTAGCATAGATACTCCGGCCTATGTCTATTTTGTAAGACATCCAAATTTGACTCTTTGTAGTTCTCTAACGACATGCTCAAGTTGCGTCAACTGCAGCGCTCCATAATTGGTCAACCAAACAGATACCTAGCATGACTCTTTGTTCCTACATCACTTTGCATGCTACAAATGAGCTGCGACGTAATACCTTTAGCAGTTAGCATTAATTGGATATTGAAGGTTTTGTTCTGGAGCCTCCAACCAAGTAATGTTTAATTCTTTTGACATAATTAATGTGATTAATGATCAATACAACCTGCATCGGCGCTGGCGTCGCGAAACAGTAGAAAGTTTCAGGTCACTAAAGGTTACCGTTATTAATATAATCCGACACGCAAACCAATATACATCTTATACTCAATCACCCACTTCGTACGCTCAGCTCACATTAAAACTTAATAGAGGTTACGATAGTGTCAAGTCATGTAATATAACTACGAGCAAGCACATAGTGTTGTCCTACTGAAATATTGAACTACATCGGTAAGCACTAAAATCGATGTTCTTTTGTTCAAGTTTAGTTGGTCCTTGAGAATGCCCCATTATCCAATTTAGTTTAGAAAGCCTTACAAAGAACATGTTAACCGAAGCCACGTATAATAGCGACAGTTACAAATAAGTTCAGTAAAAACGTCAAGAGATAGCAAAAAGCTCGATGAGAAAGTGACATTTTTATCTCGACGAGTAAGCGTTCTTGTCCCGTCCTGCACGAAAAAAATGGCGTATTCTCTCGCGCAAATGACGTGACAGAACCTACAGAGTTCCGGTCGCCCGCAGCCATAGACGCACGAACCTTTCCGCTGACGAGCCGTCCCAAGTAACGACTGTCAGCAGAACTGAAAGCATGTCATAAACGTTACCAGATTTTTACTGCGACTTTTATATTCGCGACAACATTTACAAACCAAGGAATAGCAATAGAGAATAGGCTAATATTTCTTTATACAATTTCAGAGACGTAATATAAATGGTCGTTATATACAGTATGCTCCATCGCGAACAATTTTAGTGAACAAAAAGATAGAAGGCACGCGCCCAGAGCGACCAAACAAAGGGCAGCGCGGTCAAGTTTGGCGATTCACAGCCAACTAGCCGGCGCCCGGGCCCCATAGCCATATCTCCACGCCGTGCACCGCCGCATTGCGACTCACCATTGTTGCGCTCACCCACCCAAACACCATTATGCAAAATAAATAGCTTTTAGCGTAAGTAATGACCGGGGTAATTATAACGTTACTATGGAAATTAATGTTTAAAGCCACTATCATCGTGTAGCGTTAACGTCACCGCGAGAAGTACCAGCGATCAAATTGTATCATCTGTTTAACAAAGTTAGAGTACATGCATCTCGTTAATCGCGAGGTAGATAACAAATTCACAACGCGCGACAATGTCGACATTGCCAAGGGACACGCTTCCGAGGAAATGTGAAAAGTTACCAACTTAGCCGTTATCTGGAAACTATGCCTCACATCTGCCTTGACGGCGTGCCAAATGGAAAAAGTGGAGTTTAATAACTGTGATGCTTCAAACAAGTATGTCACACATTCGATATTTTGATTGATTTTGTCTTTTCGCCAGATGGATTGTGGTCAAATTAGAGTGAAGTGAAATAAAGTGGTTTATAACATCATGGAATGTTATTGGCACTTAAATTTCAAGGTTCCACCGTGGTTCCACCAATGTACGAGTAGCTCGGTAAATGACAAGTACAAGATACCTAGAATTACTTTACACCAGTACCTATATTTATTTAATTATAAATAATTAGGTGAAAATGAATTCTTGTTCACTAAGAACTTAAAGTAAAGTTTAAACAACCGGGAATGAAAACGACAAAAATCAACGAGAAGAATCAAAAGTTTATCTAAAGCTTAGCGGAGGCTTCCAGAGATTTATTACGAAACTCTTATCTTAACTCTTGTAAACACTTTACACCTTCAAATTTGTTGAACGCGATTTGAAGTGTCAAGTGAGACGTAACAATTTTTTTTTCCAGGAACCGGTCTCAGCACTTAGCTCAGCCACTCTTGTAAACTTGACAAACCCGGTTTTCGTGTGCACCTGATTTTTAAACAGTAAACTTATTGAAGTCAGAGTTTCTTTAATTTCACATTCAAAAACCGCTGCACAGCGTTGCTTTGAAGAACCGGTCCAATCAGTAAGCTCCCAGACTTAGGTGATTTTTTATCATAATTATTAGTAACTCTTAAATATGAGACCTATTCCAGTTATAATCAAGATAAGCTTGTTTGTGTTCATATGTAAATTAGTGATTTAGTTGGTTGATTTAGTAGAGTTTAGTTGCATAAACACGATTTATGGACTGTAAATCATAGCTGTAGGTACTAAACGAGGTTTTCGGGATTTTGAAGTACAATATTTTTGTTATTTCATGGGTACGAGTTGTAATAGGATAACGTACAAGTATGGCGGCGGTATGCTCTGGCTGTCTGGCTGCGTTTTAAGAGGCTTTGCTTTGTTATTAGCTTTACAAATGTGTGAGCTTAAAGCTTATATTGTGTAAAAAAAAATACGGCAGCCAAATAAAAAGGAAAACATATTTGGGGCTTAGCGCTCTTTTCAGAGCAGAGCTAAAGCGTCTTATTAAAAATTATGTTATACAGAATGTAAGGCGGAAATTACATTTTTGTGTGTATATAAGGACAATAGTCAGCCTTGGAGGAAGTGTCGCCTATTTTGAACTTGTATTTTTCCTTAAAAAATAACACAATATTTATAATGAATCTAATAAATACTTAACAAGGTACTTGCAGCATCAACACACATTTCCTGCTACGCTGCAAGTATTGGCGTTTATAAGTCGTAAACATGGAATACATTTTAATAATTTGACAGCATTTTTTTAAGACTTAGTATTTCTAGACTACCTAATAAATACTTGGGGGAGACCTATGCCCAGCAGTGGGCGTCTAAGGGTTGACATGATGATGTTGATGAAATACTTGTGTTTTTTGACTATTGAAGAATCAATGCGAAACATTTTGAAAACTCATACATGTCGGTAATCGCAGAGATACAGACGAAGTCGCAGATTAAAAAGTGGCCTATGTTCTTCCTAGGGTTCCAGCTATCCTTGTATCAAATTTTATGAAAATCGGTCCAGTGTTTCGTCGTGAAAGTGTAACAGACAGAGATACTTTCACATTTATAATATTAGTATTGATAAGTATGAATTTATTAAGACTAGTGTTATTTGATACAACTTAATGTATAAACTACAGGCATTTCTGAACTTTTTTCAATATCTACAGACACTAAAGTGCTTGCTCGCAAGTTTTATTTGCTTGTATTAACATCAAGTGTTCGTTACGTAAGAACTAAACAAAAGACAGTCAGCTATCATGCCTCTGATTACTATGTGCAACCCTGAGAGAAGGTTATGTAAGATACACTTGTTTCATGTCTATCATACTTTTGACGTAGCATTAAACAGCTATATAATCTTTTTGAAAGTTAAGACCCCCATTGACTGGGACGTAACAACTCATTGCTTGACAGTTGAACATTCCCCTGAAAATAACGCTAGTAGGTAAATAAAACAGATAAAAGTTTAATTTCTAAGAAAGCTCTACAATTGAAGTGGCTAGGTGTGTGAAGAAAAGAAGAAAACATACAGAACTTAGTATGGAATGTACTTGTTTTGTTTAGTTCTGAGAATTAAAACAGTAATAAAAGTTAAAAGTACTCTCAAGCAGTTTGACTGGAACGTAATGAAAAAATAGAGACGTGTGTATGTTAAGCTATTTTGTGTTTAGTTATTTTTGGGGATTATTTAAAATTGATAATGATCCGATAAGATACGACTAAAATAGTAGTCTTATCTTAGGTTGAACGCATAGACATCTGACATAAGATGCGCTGCGCATCAGCGGCGGTCGCGAACGGCAGAATTACTGTTCCATCTATTTATTTATTTATTTATTCATAACAGCTTTCAGTTTGCACCAAAATGCTTATGTTGTGTCAGTAAACTTACTATACTATCCATACTTAATTCCACACTTTAAGCCATACTTAAAATTATAAATGTGAAAGTAACTCTGTCCGTTACTCTTTCACGATGAAACGGTTGAACCGATTTTGATGAAATTTGGAATGAAGATAGCTTGAACCCTGGGAAAGGACATAGGCTACTTTTTAATCCGCAATTTCGTCTGCATCTGCGATAACCGATATTCACGCGAACGAAGTCGCGGGCAAGAGCTAGATAATGAAACATTTATTTAAATAACCGATAATACGTTAGTGCACCGAGCAAACTAACGGCAATAAGTCCAATGAATCTTCCAGTCAGATACTCTTCCACCCGGGCGGGTTGTTTCGAACAGTCGGTTAACGTTACATACGGACGGTTAAAAAGTTACTATGACTGATGATGTTTAACGTACGTTAAATGTAACGGGTTGTTTCATGACATAAAAATCCGTCAGTTAAAGTTATTCAAAATGAGATTCCATAATATTTTGACGTTTGAAGTAGCTGTTTGACAACACAAAATTACGTTGGCTGGTCGGTTATGGTAATAGTAACTTTTTGACGTATGATTTTGTGAAACAACCCATTTTTTTTGATTTGACGATAGTTAGCGCCATTTTTGACTATTACCGGTCAGTAATGGTTAGTTGAAGCAACCCGCCCTAATGTCTTCATTCACTTCAGTGGGTACCAACACTTAAGCACCATAAAATGACATGTCACAGCAATAGTTACGCGACAGCGTTCACCACGATTTATCTCTTGTATAAATACATTAAAAATAATTAACTTGCCTCATACACTATGTAATACGAATGGAAGTGAAAGTGCAACCTGACTTATCACTCCAGTTAAATTGTAAATGCTAAGTTGTTGTTCGAAGCCTTTTTTATAAAGAAAAAATGTGGAGCATGTCTTATTTTATTAGTACCTTATTATGTTTGCACAATTGACTTTATGAACACTCGATTAGCAAACGCAACAATACAAATTCAATTCGACACACCTACGCTGTTAGTGCAATTTGATTTAATCATTGATTCTTTTGCTTTAAAGTAGAATCTAGTTACGTGCTCTACTAAAAATGGAGCATAAGTGATGAACTAAAAGTCACGCGCAAATAATCAAGGGAAAGGAATGTCTATGGTGTTTGTAAGTCGATGGACTAACAACCTGTCATTACTGGTGTGTTATTGCAATCTTAAAACCCATTACGTTATTGCTTCACGTTGCTTCAAACGTCAGGAATTATATCCAAGGGGCAATGGCTGTCTGTTCATTTAAATATTTTATAACATACTAACGACCCGACCCGGCTTCCAACACAAAAAGGTTTTTTCAATTCGAACCAGTAGATCCTGAGATTAGCGCGTTAAACCAAACAAACAAACAAGCTCTTCAGCATTATATATTAGTATAGATCAATGGGAGGAGGAGCTCGTGGCTAAGTATAAGCCGTACAGATCGATTGGTCAAAAGTTAGGCTACCCTTGCTGCGGTCGGTCTGTGGATTGGTAACCATCCATTTCATATCGTGTTCCCGTGCCTCGGAAAGCACGTAAAGCCGTTAGTCCCGGCTGTCATTAGTAAATCTTTGGCAGTCGTTATGGGTAGTCAGAAGCCAGAAAGTCTAACTTCCAGTCTTACCAAGGATACCCCTTGGTAAGACTGGAAGTTAGACTTTACCCAGTTACGAGTACCAGTTACGTTAGTGTTACCCAGTAACTGGGTTATGGAGGTCCGATAGGCAGTCGCTCCATGTAAAACACTGGTATTCAGCGGCATCCTATTAGACTAATAGCTGACCCCAATATAGTTGGGAAAAGGCTAGGCAGATTATGATAACATATCAATGATAACTCACAATGCGAAACAGAGTCGTTTTCTTAACTTCATTTACAAAATTTATACAAAATTTCACTTGTATTTTTAATAACGAAAATGGAACGGTTATGTTTTACTCGGGTCTCAATATTGGTGTAAAACCTCTGTATATTTTTATAGAATTTTCTCCAAAATTGAATTTTCAAGAAGACAATATCACGGCGGGAGCAAATAATTGTTATCACACGTAACTGTCGGCGCTCTACATACTCGGTGCTAGTCTTAAGTGTTACGACGACACGTATAAATGTTATAGTGTAGTATAGCGACATTGTCTTACCGCCATTATGTTTACATAATGCCATCTACTTTATCATATAATATTTTTTTACTCCATCGACTCTGCGACATTTACTTTAAGAGCGCGTATTCGATTCGTGACGAAAACTTCATGTTTTCGCGTTTTGCCCTGAGCAATATCGTAATGATGTGAGCAGATTATTTAAAGACAATTATCCGTTTTAGAAAGATTAAGTCTTGATTCAGGGAACTACAGAGTAAAAGTATAATTTTTAATTATGGTTTTTTAAAGCGAAGACAATCCTTTCATAGCGTTTTACGAAAATAGACGTCAGCGTTAACTTTTACGACCAATACAACCATTACAGTATGCCAAAATATTATGTTTTATGCGTTTTTCCAAAAGGATATACAGTCTTAAAGTGTAGTACAGAGCCAAAATTACAAAAATATTACTAATAAGTATTAAAAAACAATGTTGAAAAAGTACAAAATCGGTTCACTTTGGCAATTTTTTTTTTTGACCATTGTGTTGTACTAGTGTGTGTCAATGCTGCTACGCCGTTCTAGCAATCGTTTAGATTTTGAGTTGCGCTAAATCGAATACGCGCCCTATATTTATTTTTCCGCAAATAAACATTTTATAATACCACGTTATTATTTCTTTAATCTAGAGTAGTTATCTGATACAATTACAAAACTCCCACGACGACTTCTTGGGCGCTGACCTTTGCCCAGAATTTCACTGTCATTCATAACCATTAAGTCCAAAATTGGAGTGTTTACAGAAATTTGACCGTCAGCGTCGTGATACGACAGTTAACTGAATTTCCATAGTCGTGGGGGTCGATTATTGAGCAACGATCGACCGTCACGAGCCGCTAAGTTTCTACTCTACATTAATTAGGTTGCAACTTGCCCAGACTAATAAAGCGAGCTTTAGAGTTTGCTTACGGGAGAGTAACTTACCGTTAGCGCTGTAAGTACCTGCTTATTACAGCGCTGAAAAAACTGAGCGGTGCTGTTATAACAGCTGTAGTTAGCATAAATACATGTGTAATGTTCCTGGAAGATGTACTATTATGTATCGGTGATTGTAATAATCTGCATTCGTTATTACCCAATTAAAGCCTTTCATTTCTGCCATTTTCGTTTTTATGAACCACTTGACATTAAAACGGTCATAATTTTAATGGAACCTCTATCATTAACACGAGCTTGTTTCTTCAATTTGATGTCGATTTTGATGATGTTAATCATCATAACTATTAATTTTATTAATATGAAAGTAGGATTGAGACCAATTTATACAAATTGGGTTACCTGCATACGCGTATGCTACCTTCCTACACATATTTATACAAAGGGTGAGGGTTAAGGTTTTTTATAACTCAACTCTTGCAACTCATTGTTTTTTTTTGTAACATAGAGCTTCTATACAAATATTTTAAGTAGCCAGTGTGTGTGATTAAATTTTATTGTTACTCTGTTGGTGAAAAGAATCACAGCCTTCGAATCTTAGCAACAACTTCTATTTTAAAATTAATGCTGCACAATTATCTGGACTGTATAATTAACAATTCAAGAAAATACCGGCTTTGAAATGTTTACCGCAATTAAAAAACCAGTTTCACAGGTAATAAATGCAAAAGATGTTTTTTCCATTTGCACATAAGTGAAGTGATTTCCTGATGCCGTTCTAACTGCACCTGGTAAGTGTTATCGCTGCATCTTGAGAGCGTCGTGTCCTTTAAAGAACAAAAATAACGATTTTTAACGAAACTCAAGGAAACCCGTTGCATTAAACAAGAAACGTACGTACGTAACCTATTTTAGAGAAATTTTCGCCCATAAATAGTCAATATAAAGTCTAGTATCCTCTGCAGACAATCTCTATCAGAGAGTCTTGGTAATTCAGTGTCACCCTCAGAGGCAGCCCATATGTTTTACCGACTGGCTTCGATGCTCTTTGAACTACGGAATTCTTCGTAAATTCCGTGGCTTACGGCGGACGCGACCCAGCCGGTCAAGTTGGTGCGATATCATTTTTACTATCTGCTGAACAATAATGCACAGAGATTACGGAATACCCGCCAACCGCATGATCTCAGATAATATTTCGATCTAGTTATTGCACACCCTTTCGCTTAATTCAGCAAATTGATTGCTAACATCAGACTTGCCATGAAATTGTTTTTCTATGTCAAAATCATTGAGATATTTCATAACGCTGGTCACCGTTTTTCTTCACCCTTCGTTGACCTCAACTTGGTTATTGTTTTTTATTTTTTTTTCTGCATAACTTTGTGAGTTGGTGGAAGAAACACGCTGCTGCAGAGTCAGTTAGCAGTTATAGCTATCTCTTGTATTAAAGGGGAGTTTTCAAAAGGAAAGTATCTTTAATTGGTACCTACATAGAACTGAAAGAAAACTCATTGAAGTGATATCAGTGGCGGCATACAAAATTATTTTGCAAACTTCGTCATGAGTCGAAGCAATATGAATGATGACACAGACCAGTGTGTAATGAAATGTCTCAATTTCATATTATTGTAAACAAAATGATAATAAAACTCCTCAAATGTATATGGAATCGTCGAATTACATTTTGGCCGGGTGAAATGCCAGAGATTCAACTTTATGTGGGCGAAGTAAATAGAGTTATTTTTTGCTATGCCACCCGCGGTCTCTCACTCCATCTGATTCGGCGTTTATAGCTGGGATAGTGCGAAAAGAATCGTAAAGTTCTCGATAAAAGCTTTTATCGCGTCCACACTTCAGCGATTGCTTCCTTTTTCGTTTTGTAATTCAGTCATGATTACCTAAATTCATATTACCATAGGGCAAACAGTTTTTGTAAAAGGTATTGTGCTCAACTTTCAATAAGTTGATAAATAATCTGAATCAAATACAATATTTTACAGCAATAAAACCCATTAAGGATAATTTATATCGCCCATTTTAGAAGATAATTCGCCCATGAACGCTCCCGAAGGCATCCCGAGTCACGACGCGATCTCGCTCAGCTCCGGGGAGAGCAGCTAACCTCGTTACTTACCGATACGACTCCGACTAGATTTTGCAAGCGAGCAATGGCTCTGTAATTCATTATCAGCGTTGCAACCGGCGCTGCGGTGCGGCGCGGCGCGGCATCGGCTCGGTTGCGGCGCGGCGGCGCCACGCGATCATTTGTGCGCGCTCGTGATTACGGCAACGCTCAATGGGAACCGATTTCCTCTCATACACTCTCATTGAGCGCCACTTTCTGAACGCATTATCACGCTAAACTATCACGACTATAAAACAGGGCTTCCTTAGCTATTGCAATTGGATGTGCAATTTACAACATCCGTGGTCTTTTACCGGTTAAGCAGCCGCAAGGAGCATCTCCGCGGAAAGTTAATCACTGCTGTCAAACGTTTTTTTTTTAATTAAATGTCATTATTGCAATCTATCAATCTTGCAGATATTCAGCAATATAAGTAAGATTTTATTTAATTAAAGGGCTTGCACGAGAGCCGTCCAGTGACTGCTCCGTTTATTCTTGTGCCTCTCAGAGAAGGTCTTGAGGTATGTTTTTTTTTAGTCTACGAGCAACTGTTTGGGTGTTCATTAGGTTCATTAGGTTGACTGTCAAACGTAGCTAACAATTTGTTAGAAGGTGAAAATATGTACTTAGTTGAGCTTTTAGACCGTTTTCCTCATATTTGTGGGCCCGCATTAACATTAATTCTTTTTCTATGTTTGTCAAGCTGTTTTCGTACTTCGGCTTGCTACGAAATCACATAGATTTATGTCCAGTCTATGTTGTCTGGCACCGTGCATAGACACATCGACTTCCAATGCATCAATTACAGCAACATAAATTCCGGGTGCGTTCACGTTAACAGAGCGGATGTCAGGAGATGAAAAATATAGGCGCGACGGGCAGGGCGGGCGGCTCGGCGGCAATGCGGCGCGGCGGCGGCGCGGGCGGCGGTCCGCGTCAATGCGACTGATTGCGACCTGCACCGCGGACTGAATCAACCCGCGCACACAATGCCTCATTTGCATACACACACCTCCACATACGTGAACAGCACAATTTTATCAATGATTAAGCTCAAGCTACTGACGCATCTTGGATAAATAACTTACCCGTCACGAACAAGACGATTTATGGAGGAGCATGTTTTTTCTTTAATCTACTTTGTTGCGTTTGTTGAACAGTCATCATTTACCAACTGACTTTTCTAAAGTCTTGAATAGATCACTTTGTTATAAACGAGCGGCTCTTTGAGCCGATACGCCTTTATTAAATGACGTAAACACCCCCGTACTTTGCCCCATCGTTGATTGTGTCTGCACTCTACGTGTATCACATACAACACGCACGCACGCTCCTCTCCATGTAGGTATATCAGCTAATATCATTATGTAACTAGCAAATCTCTGCACGTGATATTCATAAGGGATTATTTTCTAACATTAGGTGGGACGTGACTTGTGCTAAATTACTCGGTTAAAGCAACAAGTATTAGTGTATTTGTCTTTGATAATAACGCCACAGATTGCGTCGCTTGCAGCCTTACATTACATGGAATAACATCAAATTGTACTTAACTTAGGACCGTTTAAAGCGAAGTACTGGTAAATGTTAAATAGAGCGGGAATGAAGGGAATTATTCGTAGTTGGGCGATTTCGATGAGGGTCGGTTCGTATTTGCTCGCGGCATCACGCGCTGGTAAACCGCGCCTCAACGCCGGGCTACGCTTTATAAGAGAACGATTTGCGTTTTAACCGACCGTTGACACGCTCGAGACCCATTCGTACTTTAGAGTAAATGGGACCCTAATTGGAAAACTCCAATTTAGACTGTTTGCAAAGTCCCTTATTTATTACCTACAGTTGCCAATTTTATTGTCATGACTGCGAAGATATTTATTTTTTTTGGTTCCTTCGTAATTGAACGTGCCTGAGTGACTGGTTCATGTTGAGGTTGCCAATTCCCAATACCAACCGAAGAAGTTTCAACTGTACTATTGTATTCTAATCACGTTTGGTACAACTACCTATTTATTACATTGTTTCGTTGACAATTGCGTGTTGTTTTAATAGTTAATTACAATACTAGTTGTCCTACACTCGTACTTCGATATCTCAAAACAATTAGTGTTAAGTTTCTTCGTGTCCAATTTAGCACGAGTCCCACTTTCGAGGTGAGCTGCTTAGTTCTTTGTATCGTTTGACTTTCTATTGCAGTCCGCATTCAATTGATTGTAGCCTCGTAGCTAGCGGCCGCGGCCACCTCAGTAGCCTGTGTAAGCATACTCATTATGAGATGAGATCTTATCCAATTCCATACTAATAGCAGTAGCAATGAATATGGCATCTAAACATAGCTCCTTGATGAAAGAAAGTTGCTGGATTCGTGGGAAAAAGCGACACAATGAGTTTATGAAACAATAGGTACGCCTATTGTTATACACATAAAAGACAGAAAATTCTCAGGACTATTGCTATAAAAATAAAGGTTTTTCTTAAAAGCTTGTTTTGCACGTCTAGGTTAACATTCACACGACCCTGGGTAATACTGCGATATTCAACACAAGTCCAACGACTCCACGAAGTCATAGTACGAGATTTCACTTAATTAACCATTTAGAAAAGTACAATTTTTATTTTATTTGTTAGGGACAAACACCAAACCAAGACAACCAACCAAGCTTAACTAAAAATTCTTAAATTGGCACGTTACTTAGAAATATAGTTATACTTATTCTGTTCCATATTTATGTTACTACATAATATATGTAACCCACAACATTGTCCACGAATTCACAAAAAAAGAAGTTAAAAGGAAACAGACAAACAGTGTGCATTATAAAAGACTGTTAAGGCGCTAACAAGCGACTTTTGCAGATTTAAAACTGACAATCACGTCAAAATGTGTAGTGTAAATGATTTAAAAAAAAATATATGTTAAACTAGAACATTCTATTAATCATTAAGTATGTGAATATTTTTGATTAAATTCATATTAAATAGTTTAATTAAATCGTGAAGTTGTGTCTGACGCGGACAAAACATTGATAAGTAATCATACAAAATCTACCAGGAATGTTTAAACGAAACTTTTACTATCTTACAGATCATTTTATTATCTATCTTTTAGTATACACCTTTTTTTTAAGTTAAAGAATACTATCTTTTATTTAATTATTTCGACTAAACTTTGAGAGTTTTGGACGCAGCTCATACGATTGTCTGGTCGCTCAAGGTCACCGGCGTATATCGTCGCCTTAAGATGAAGACAAAGATTGAAAGAGATTGAAAGATTCTATTTAAGAAGTTAATAACTCTACAACACATAAAATTAATCTTCTGGGCCTAAAGTTCGACTGCTTTATGAAATCACTTACATAGAATTTAACTCCCAACCTAACCTCAATGTTATCTATACAAGCTGAAATCTAAATGGTCCATTTCCCGCGGCAGAACGATTTGCCCTCAGTAGATAGTGCTATCGAATTATAGAGTTAAACTTAAAAAATAAAAATGATTTAAATTTTTCAAATAATTAAAAAATTATGCATCAACTCCTCATAGAACGGTCCTAAACCCGTAAAAGTGTGAATGGAATATTGGAATAACTTTTAGGTAAGTAATGTGTTTTGTTATTAACACAGTAGGTACCTCGCGCAGTCAGCTGCTTGCGCTGTATCACTATTGGTTCCGGGTCGCTAGTTTACTACAGTTCTAAATCTGCCGTTTTTAAATAATTTATTTTAATGTTTTTTATTAATCGATTGTACTACCAAGACAAAATCATTTCGCTTCGGGAAAATAACCACTAAAACAAAAATGAATCCCTATTTCCCTTGGTCACGGGCATCACGCGTGAACGGCTGGACCAATTTCGCTAATTCTTTTTTGATTTTGTTATTGTGAGGAGAAGAAGAATATGTAAGAAAAAAACATAAAAAGTTGCGCGGAACATTAAAAAATCAACAAAAAACAAAAAATAAATAAATTGACGTATTAGTTAAATTCCTTAAATTTTTTGAGGATTGGCGCAATTAGTGTAGGTAGAGTAGGTAGGGTAGGTAGGGGGTGTGTAGAGTATGTAGGGTATGTAAGGTATGTAGAACATATAGCGTATGTAGGGTATGTTGGGAATGTAGGGTATGTAGAGTATGTAGGGTATGTAGGCTATGTAGGGTATGTAGGGTATGCAGGGTATATAGGGTATGTAGGGTATGTAGGGTATGTAGAGTATGTAGGGTATGTGGGGTATGTAGGGTATCTAAGGTATGTAGGGTATCTAAGGTATCTACCCTACATACCTTATATATAGGGTATGTAGGGTAGGTAGGGTATGTAGGGTAGGTAGAGAAGTAGGGTAGATAGGGTAGGTAGATAGGCAAGTAAGTAGGTAGATAGGGACAGAACAACGTCTGTCGGGTCAGCTAGTTAAAACATAAAAATGATAGGTCGTTGGTAGGTCTACCAATTTCTGCTTATTCATTGCTAGACCTCAGATTATGAAACAAAAGGGTTATAAAGTTGCATATGTCACCTCAGATTATTGTTTTTTTTTTTAAGAAAATGTCTTAAGAGGATTGTGAGGCTGTAAATTTTCGTACAAAAAGCGATAACGTTTTACTTCCCGTAAACATTTCCCAATTTTTATAATTTTTGAAAATGTTGTAGATAAAATCAAAAAGACCTAGATCTGTACGTTTTATTTTAAAGAAATATTGCGTACGATAGAAGTACTTAATTATCATCTAAATATCTATGTTTTTTTTTTTTAAACTTAATCGAGCGTTTTTATTCTTTTTTAAGTAAATTAAAAAGAATAAAAACGCTAAAAATACTAAATTACTTAAAAAGCAAAACGTACAGACCTAGATTAAGGTACTTATACTGAATCTAATGAGATCAAAATTGACTTTTTTCTTGAAGGTTTAGGTTAGGTTAGGTTAGAGGTAAAGCGCTATTGCCCAAAAACATATTTCAAAAAGGAAATATAGGTAATTGCCTCCTAGTCTTGCAACTCTCTCTGTATCGCACTCTTTATACGGGTCGGGGGGTAGGGCCATAGTGTATTAGTATCGTTCACCCGGAGGGAGCCAGAGCGAGCAGCATGAAATAAAACAGCATTTTTGTAAATACCTACTCGCGCCGCGTATCGGCACCTCACAATCCTCTTAAAATGCTAATTGATTTGGGTAACGATGGATTGTTGATGATGGTGTCCGTCATAATAAAAATTACTTAGGTATACAAGACAAAGGACATGTTTCATAATGGGCCCAGTCTATGTACACCACTTCAAAAAAAAGAGAAAAATCCGTAGAATCCGGGAAAAATACAGATAATTCATTTAAATGAATACTGTTGTGGTAAAAAATTGATAATTAACTATTATTTTTATGGATTTTCAACATGACGTTACTCAGTTTTAGCTTCTCTATAAACAGAAAGAGAACTGCTTGATGTCAGTGTCACTTTCGTCTATATGTATATGTTCTGTGCTTTCGTCTTGTTTTGTTTCTAGTTTCTGGAGTTATTTTTAACAACCTCCCTTTCGTTTTTTTTTAATTTAACACCGTTTCTTTCCCATCTGTTTACCTGGCTATCCCTAAATCGACGCAGAAAATCAGAATTACAAATGTCAAACGTCATTAATCAATCAAAATGACAGCTAACCCTCATGACTGTTTTATTGTTGTGTGTTGCAATTTCAAGTGCAATTTCTTGTGTTTTACCTGCTCACAAAGCCATTTTAAAGTAATTGGACAGTTGAGAACTATTTAAAATGTGTTCTCCTATTTTTAAGTATGATGTACAAGGACTGGGCCCAGGCTCCACACATTTTCAAACAACTCCTTTCCGAACATAGGTAGGTTAGTAGGTATATCAAAAACAATCAAATAATTCCCAAATAACCATCGCTTGTTCGAAAGTCGAGGAAGCTATTATTATCTGCCAGGTCACCGTGTTAATTGTAGCCAAAACAAATCTCAAGATTTGCTTAATTGTTCCGTATTGTATGTTTTGTTTCATGAACCGTAAAGAAATGTTAAACATTTCATGTTGTTATGATGTCATTGTATCTGCATTATGCAATCACACAACAGTCAGTGTATGGGAAATATGTCAATAACAAATATAGAATTATTTTTACCACATCCGTCGTAAATATAATATGTTATGAGAAAGAATATAGTTAAGCAATAATGTTTTCTGTAAACCTCTTTATGTACAACAGAAGTAGAATGCTCAGTAGTTCAATTTACAAATGCCATTTGAACATTTATGCCAATTTGAATGCATACTGACGTTGTCGTATTAAAGTGTCAATACACATTTTATTTTATGGTTCCCAAGTTACGAGCGCACAGATTATATTGTTAACGATAGGAATCAGTAACTCCGACCTTTCGGGCGGTTGTCATAAAAGCCCAGTCACCGTAACTCCGTAATGATTTTTGTCACGACTGCCTCGTCAGGCATGTTTATTTCTAGAAATTCTCAGCAGCTCCAATCAATTTAGTGTTTCCTGCCTGAGAAATAGTAATGGTAGTCTTATTACATCCGTGCAACGCAACAGTCTCTAGCACGGATTTGGATTCTAGCTTGCAGCTATCAGTGCTGTCACTAGGTATGATATAAATATTATGAATACTGGTAATTTTTCACGTGCAGCATAAAACGCGTTTTTAAGAACATAATTTCAAAGAATGGTATAATAAAAAAATACGAATAGCGTCTCTCGTGCGTAAACTATCGTGTATATTAAATTGTTGTGTAAGAACTCAGCCGGCACCAACCACACTCTTGATTGGTGCAGGAGCAAAAGTAGTTAATATTAAACAGAACAATGTAGATAATTATTATGACAGCCATCGGCATCATAAAATATGGACCAGTTGGTCTCGGTACAGCCGTTACATATAATATCACCTGACAAATATTACACTCTTCCTCGTTAATTTACGATGCGTTGTAAAATGTTTCTCTCTTAAAATCTTATTTTTATTGTGACACCAAAATGCTTTTTACAAACTTTCCATCTGATAAAAACTGAGTCTCCGTGATTCAATAACTTCGACACAAGTAAAATTCAAACATAACACTGTAATATTGACGCAAACCGAGCAGTCGAGGCAACGTGGCTTTTAACTTTTATTTTTCACTCTCATTGCCAAAATACAGTTCAACTGTTCGCTGTGATGTTTTATTTTATTTCTGTTAAAAAATATATATTTACGAGGTTTTTATCTGGAGTAAAATCGCTGACTATAAAGAGAATACCAAAGTGCGTCGTTGGTGTCCTCCGTGGGTACGAAGACGGCACTTCAATCAGCCTTAATGTCAGGTTATGCAAAACAACGGAAATGTCAGCTTGCAGACAACCATTGATCACGTCGCGTCGATTTCTCACACTTTTAAACTTGCACAATAATTATTATTCATCCAAAGATGTTTTTAAATTGGCTATGCTCAGGCACTAAAGATATAGGTACTGTGATATAGTTACACAGAACCGTGTCAATAATTATAATTATTAATTTACGTTCTCAAATGGAGGCAATAGAGCCGTAACAAAATTATGGTCTACGAATTGCAATAATAAAGGATGCTAAATTGGAAATAAGTGTCAATTACAAGTCATAGCAAACTTGCAGTCGGCTATTAAAATGGAGGCAGATCAGTTCGTATCCGTTTACTGGTGATTAAAAATTATAGGTTGTGTACATCTTGAAGCGATTGAAGAATAAATGTTCTATCATTATTAATTAGTCGCAGTGTCTACGTCAATAAAAATAAATGTGCATGCGCTGTTCAAAGCAACAGTAACACTGAAACGAAATTAGTTTCAGCCAAGTGTTATTACAGGACATAATACTCTCATTTGTGCGTACAGGCACACTGCACACTTGAGCAAATAACACCCTTTTTAAAGAGAAATTGGTCTCCGGAGGCATTACGTTCACTTCAAAGAGGTCACATACTCGTGTCCGACAAAAGAGACACGTGCGTTTATTTTATAGTTAGCGTTTTAATGCGAAATCTACGCGCCCGCGCCGCCTAGACAATTACCAGCCTATGCACAATAACAAAAATCAATAGTAGAATTAGACATTCATCGCATAGTTTAAATTTTGTGTGATAATCGTGGATGAACTGGTTGTAAACGTTTACATAGAACTTCGTCGAGTAGCCGTGCATCGCGGTCAATGACTCTTCATTTCAACAATGCCAGCTCAGGTTATAAATTCAGTTTCATGAACGCTATTCTATTTATACACTACTTAAGTATTGGTACAAAATTTCTAGATTATTTGTAGGTACCTAATTAGGTATCCACTCCCGTTCCACAAATAAAAGTAGGTGGGTACTCTGAGCACCGGGAGAGGTTATCAACTTAGAAATGATACTATTATACTTCCGATAACTTAATATATTGGTAATTCTCAATTATATTGTTATACATATATTTTTTCATTTCAGTCTACACATCGGAATTCAACTTCACTTATTCTAAAATAGTGTTCATAACCATTACAACTTTTTTGTAAAAAGAGAACTGCCTTCAAAAACTAAAAAGTGATAAATAACTTTAGCACAGAACACACATGACTTTAGTTTCGGAAGTCGGTGGCTTTGTTCTGTTTGTTGTTTTGTATTGCCACCGACTTCCGAAACTAAAGTCATGTGCGTTCTGTGCTAAAGTTATTTATCACTTTTTAGTTTTTGAAGGCGGTTCTCTTTTTACAAAAAAAAGTTTTTATTTTCCACTTTTTAGTGCCTCGTTATCACCTAAATTCATTAAGAAATGGCAACACAGTTAAAACAGTGACTGAAAGTCCTCCAAAGATGGAAAGATGGAAGAAACGAACACGTCTTCTTGGTTTCTTGTTGTATTTTTCAAAAAGCGCTGAGTAAATTTCTGTTTGTTGTATACTAAAATCTTCTCCAGAAAGTAACAAACACTTTTCTGAAAACTGCATCAAAATCGGTTCAGCCAAACGGGAGATAATCGTGGACAAACATACATACATACAAACATACGGGTCGAACTGAGAACCTCCTTTTTTTTTAAGTCGGTTAATAAAACAAGGTTGTATCCTACTTGTTTCTAGCCAAGTCGCTACAGTACCTACATTATTTACTTAAACCAACTGTTATGTTTGTATTGCGATATTTAATCTTTGCCTTCTTTATTACTTTTTCTATTTATGTTCTTGTTAAGGCGGTACCCTGAGCAAATAACCTTGAGCGTTCGTTCCCTCTGCGCCGCGCAAGAGATACAGTAGCAAAATAAGCTCAGATTTTAGAATTAAATCTTTATAAAATCACACATTGGGATTTTGAAAAAAAAAATTCGACCAAAATGTTCATTAATAAATTGCCTATCCATTAGTGTTAGTAAAAAATCAAATTAATGGTGACTTGCCGAGGAGATGCATGTTTTCAATAATTATTTCTCATTTCTGTGGTTTCGTTGTGAGGAGATTAGTTAAATACTATACTTCGTAAACAAAAATGAGATCTACCATTTTGGAGTCAAGATTATGTAGAAATTTAATCTATTTTTTATTTGTTGATATTTCTTTTGGATATAGAGTATTTAGGTCCGAAAAACTGAACAAAAAACAGCTAGCGCTGTGTTTTGCACAGGGACGCGCCTTAAGCTTAGGTGCCTGCATACATTGGTTTCTATATAGTAGGTAACACAATGTGGTCAAATCCACATAGAATACAGTGACTGTTTTAAAATATACTTAGAGTCCAGTCTGTGGATGGTGTCAACTATGAAGCTGTACCACATTCTGGATTCATTATCACTAAAGCCTCTGTAATGAAGTAGATTAAGCCCGCGTTACCCCTTGGTAGCCGCGGTCGTGTTCAGTACAAATTAGCAAATAATTTCACTAATGAAAGTGCGATGGCCCCACCGCGCTAACAAATTTATGTGTACCTACCTGTGTAATGGCTGCCCAATGCTAAATGTTCTGTTATGAGTCTTGTACTGTGATTCGGGCAATTGAGCCTTTTTAACGTGAACACGACACATGCAAGGTGATGGCGTAACTGTGACAGTGTCCTCGAGCCGAGTGAATTATAGATGGTTGGCACGATATCACTGAAAAAGCAACGACTAACGACTTTCACCCACAATTTTATTAACAGGTGCGACGTTGGCGACTTGTTTAGACATGCGCGTAATGAAATAACACGGAGCTAAGTAATTACACACTTACAATACAAACGCGTAATTTCGAAAGTGACAATGTTTTAAAATCAATTTGAGCTTAGATCGATTGATTACGAAATGTTACAGCAAATTGAAATTTGACTTAGACAAGGTAGATGATGAACAAAACCTGCCATAACAGGAAAATAAAATGGTTGTCTGTAAAATCGGTTTACGGACGATAGTTTTACGTGATAACGTCATAAAGAAACATAATATCTAACATTATATAACATAAGCAAATAATGGCTTCCGTCGAGGCGGAATAGTGCCTCTCTATCACTTGTTCCGCGCTCTCGCTTGCACGCTCAGACTCAGGCGGAACGTGACACTTTTTCGTGCGTGCAGCCGGAGTTCATCGATTTATAAAACGTTATCACGTCAAAATTATTTAACAACTACGGAGATGTCTCGGTCTACCTAATTCAAATCGCTTTAATGCTACAACAAATTGTATAAATTGAACGTGGTATCGCAGAATACTGAATAGTAATATGGGTTGACAGCAAATCTCGTCTGTCGAGGTAAATTGACAGGTATGAGCGGTGCTAATCACCGCGCGACGTCGCTCTCCCTGCCTCCCGGCGCGCCTCGGACACACCGACCATGCATTTACATAATGAGATTACAATTCATGACAGAGTGCAGGCCTAAATGCTCTAACTTTATATCGTACATTTCCACCTAATTACTAATGTAATTGGAATATGAACACTACACTTTTAAGTTTATCCTCGGTGTAGCGGAATATAACGCCAGCATTGAGAACTTTAGCTACGAGGAAATAAAACTTATTCATGACTTGTCAAACTTTTCAAATATCTCTAAATATCTCGGGCGGAATATGTTAATATTGCCCAAGTAAATACCACGGTTCCTTTATTTCTTATGAGTTTTATTTAAAGAGGCAATACATCATATCAATAATGACGTTATCGACAGATGTACTGTAATCGTTTTTACAATAGTTTCCCACGTCGTTAACGTCAATAATAAAATATATTTTCTTCCAATATATTATCTAATCTCGGCAGTTGCCGGCTCCGGCCGCAGGAGCGGTCTTTGGATCCAGTTTTTCTAGCACTCGGGAATGCAGTCCATTGCACCTGCCGTACAACTACTGCCTTGAAAATAAATCGTAATTGATAGCTTACTAATCAAAACAGTGGAGCTTTATAGCTCCAGTGAATAATGTTACTGCTTTCAAATGTAAGTAGGTACCCTCTGATCAGTAATATGGTATGTTTGGTGTTGCTGTAGTATCTTTTACCATGGTGTAGGTAGATAATCAATGTAGATATACTTAAAAACTTAATTTAACACATTATGGCGTTGTCGAGCCAAATCAATTTAAACATAAAGTCAAAACGTACGGCGCTTTTGATTTCGATAAAGTTGTACAAAGCTACAAGAAAATGTAAAAAACAAACTGCGTTTTTAAACTGCCGAACTTATTCTAAACTGAAGCTGTATTGTGTACTGCTACAGCTAAGCTGTACTGTAACTGAACTGTATTTCATGACCGGAGTTGGCGTTGTAATAATTCATTTTTCTATAGAAGTCAATAAATGTAAGTAACAACTACAACCATAAAAACGCAGACGGGTATTTTATGAGCGAACCTTGAACGAAACTAGTTGTAAATTGGTTAAACATTAGCGTCGCGTGCGACATCAATACGTAATAAATATGACTGTTGGTGAACTTGTGGCGAACACTGAACACCATTGAACCGATTTGAACCAAGCTAGCATGAACGCGCCCTGAATAATATTTGCGTGTTACCAAACTACATTTTTCTGTCCACAAAATGTTCTGAATACAACTTGCGAGTTGCGTGTCACTGAATTTATATGTCCCTTTGTTAGAAGAAGTAGTTCACATAAAATGTCCTACGAAAAGCTCTTTGTTCAAACAAAATCTTCATTTTAAAAGTACTATCAAAAGCCCCGTTCAAAGATGTAATCAAAAAGACTCTGTTGATGCTCCTGTTTTTGAAGAGACGCGAACTGGAAGAGGGCAGATAAGGAAAACAGTCTATCAAAGAAATTAAAAGTACATTAGATAGGTGTCTGGCAGATGGAACCATGCCGTACCTTTAGAGGGTGTATGTATACCTATAAGTACGTACAAGAAAGGTAACTTAAATACTCACAATATTATGAGGCTTTTATTTATACATACTGAAGACGACAACATACTTCTAAAACTAGTATCGTACAGTAGTAGAGGCAGTAACACCTATTTTTAATTCCTAGAATTAAATTAAAATATTTAGGTACTTAGTTCCTACGGGTAGGTGCATCCAGTTTGCAACGTGAATGTTAGATTAAAAAACTGCATCAATCACCAAATTTCAATGCAAATAAGGAATCGGAGCAAATAAATGGCTTATTGTCTAAAGGATATCTAACATCGGCCTACGTACTTAGCTCTGTTACGAGACAATACTAATGCCTTCACCCACACTAAACTTTGCTGTTTCAAACAGACTAACATTCGACAAACTTCACAATGGCAAAGGTAAACAGGATACTCCATTGTTTTAACTTCGGTCAATAAATGATTGTAATCTTTGTCGACTGAGCAACTTCCCGAGACGAACTTTTAATTAAACTTGAAATTCCCATGTTACTCCGCATTTCAGCTCATTATGCATTGGAAAAATAAATTCTACTTGTATCCAACTGAAAATTGAGCGATCTATATAAATGATTTCATGGTTTATATTATATAGTAGGTAATCTACGCAGTAGATGCTCATCTCCTGTCAAATCAATGGATGACACATCACTATCTAATATCTATCCATGTAGGTATGTAGACATCGTCACGTCGTATTGGTAAGGTTAGCTTGAGACTACATAATAAATTAATTTGTTAGGTAAATGAATTTATTATGCAGTCTTACACTCAATTTACTCATTGGTGGCACGTTTACGAATTCATGGATTTATAAAAAGTATTCCACGAAACACTACGTCATTTCCGCCGCGGTCGTTGCACTTGCACACCTGGATTGAAACATTTGCCAATTTAGCAGAAAGTGGAGGAGGTATATCAACTTTTCCCTCGTGAATCAACCGCTTACACGATACCGTGATTGCATATACCTACATCCTTCCCGGTGAGGAAAGAAGGTCCGATGCCCGCAGAGACCGGAATGTGTTAGGAGGATATATCGTTATATCACTATCAAAAGTAAGAAAAGAATCAAATCACAAGTTCGATTGCTGCATAACCAATGTAAAATCCACAACCTATGAATTATTAACATTCCATTTGGTTGGTTAATTGTTCAGTAGACGACGGATGACAGCGCACGAAATAAATCAATTTAAATAAATGAGAACTAAGCAAGGATTACAAGACTTAATAAAGTTGTACGAAAGTCTCCAATTTCTCTTAGTAAGTCTTGTGTCAGACGCCCGCGCCCGCCGCGCTCGGCAAACACCGCCAAGCCCAACCAAGTTTCCCGAGAGGCGTGACATTCATATTACAAAAGTTATAGCTCAATGAAATATGTGGTAAGTTAGTTTTTACCACTTCCAAATCCTCGAATCCAGAGTAAAATACAGCAAAAGCTAACTCCAGTAAAATTAATTTGATGATGTTGCCTACAGCTACATATTTCCGCCTCAAGTAATCCGATTGCAACGTCCGTTATAATAACATCTAAAGTGGTCGTTTTATAATTAAAAGTTATCGTTTTAGAAACTACCGCATTCAAAGTGCGCGGTAGGTAAACTGGTACTTTGTAATTTATCGTGACCTTAAAATTAAATCTGAAACTGGATTCAAATCACACAGAGAGTAATTAAGCGTGTAATGTTACGAGATATTCCGCGCCCTCATTCTGTTTAATTGCTTATAGCTATTTTAATATGAGTATCAGTAAACGGTCATACGCAGCTTGTGTAGACCATTATGAATAAAGTGTCTATTTTACATATATTTGAGACTACTCAAATTCTGTGCGCGTGTGTGGAGTGATGATAACAGATGGTTGCTTCGAGTTAATCGCGTGTGTCTTTTAAGGTCACGCAATAGGCTATTAGAAACCGTCGCACGCCGTTATTATCTTGCAAAATGTGCCATTACCATTTTCAATGCATTAGCAATTTTTTTACACAGGCGGGACCTATGTTTAATATGATTGTCAGACATAGATATCCGTGCTGTCAGACCATCGACCATCGATCTGGGGAATTGCAAAAAGCACTTAGGCTTAAATTAAATTGTAGTGTATCATGGTCCTTTATAGACCAAGAAACAATATATGCGTGTTGCAAACTCTACAATACATGTCATTTTAGTCGAAAGTGCGAAACACATAACTCTTTTGTTGATCGGCGCTTCCGTAAAGTGCTTTCCTGAAATGATTCTCAGACCAGCTTTAGCACCCGGTGTTACCATAATGGATAATCTATCGAGTTAAGATTTTATCCAGCCACTGTCAGCCAAACACTATGTTATCTTGACTGCAAATAATGATAGTGCGTTCTTGGCCTTATGCGAATTGGAACGGATAACGCGTACGTGACCCACATGCGGACGATCACCAACAACCATTGTTACTTTGTTACTAAATAAGCTATCGTATTTTTGGACACCCATATTAGTATACTGATAACGGCACAATACACACTTTGTGTAGATGTTAGGTTTGGCTACCGTAACCTAAGTAGGTAGGTACATAAATAATGTTCTTTTAGTACAAGACCTGCATTCATGTACCTTGCTCGCCTTTTTGGGTGATAAAAAATTGCTTGTAAGAGTTGTTGTGTTCCGTTCCACCAGATATGTACATTAACATGCCAGAAAGCATAATTTCGTAAAGATATAATTTAGATTGTAAGAGAGAACTGTAAGAGGGCAAAATTTTATTTTAACAATAATGTTGATATTTAAATAAATTTGTTTACAAAACAACATAATCGCGTAAAAAAATAAATTCTGAACCATGTTGTCGACAGTTATTCTGACGTTTATAATACTGTATTAATTTCATATTATGGTGAAGTTATTATATGTAAACGAGGAATTATAGGTACGAAGATTTAATTTGCATATACATATAACAAATAGCCAATCATTTTAACAATTTAATATTTAAGATTTCCGTCACTTCTTTAATGCGAACAATATTTAAACACGATTAATTCTTAAAAAGACCATTCGTATGTTAATTTGCAGTGACACTTATTATCATAACGTTGGATGTAAAATATTGGTAATTAACATAATATCAATATCTGAACCACCGGCGCCACTCCACCAGGCGAGTTTTAAATAAACAAACGCAAAGTGATCAGATTCATAAATCGAGTGTGTATTTCGATCAAGTGGTAGACATGTGTTCATCTCCCGCACTTACATTGCTGTAGGTATCCTTAACGAGTTTATAGACCTATCACGTATAAACTGGGACACGCTTCTACTAAAAATAAACATAAAAAAATGTTTTAATCCAGTGTCTACAGCGTTTTTGCACGGGATCGCGCGACACTTGGCAATAGCCGAGTTGACGGTATTACCTCCCTTGGATTATGACCTACATTTAATACTCTAACATCAGTTTAACGATGATAATATTCTCATGTTTTCACACACATCACATTTTCTAAACACGACGTACTCGTAGACTCATCAAAGTTATAGCTACGTTTATGTACTGCGCTGGCGGTGATCAACGGGCGTCCTCGTATATGTAATGTATGCCTATCTACAAACTAATTTGCCTGTAAATTGTTAGGGTGCGATGTTGTTTTAGCGAAGGGTGAGGCTAGAATCATTAGCTAAGATTACCTTAAAACGTTGTACGACCTAACAGTGGAGGGCGCAGAATAATCAAATTGTTATCAGTGAGTCCCACGTCTTGCGTTAGTCGTTTATAGTAATATCGCTCCCTGTATGCCGAGACACGCGCCACTGCGCACCTCTTATTTATGTAAGGTGTATAAATCTAACATATTTAAATGTAAACTCTTTGACGTTAATACGGCGCCTATAGTCTGAAACGAGTACCTGTATAAAATGTGTTGCTACTGCAACCACCCATAGGGTTGCAGTTTATCAGGCTCTACCTACAAATAAACTATTCTAGTTCTGGGTTTCTTAGTAATTAGGTTTAGGGAGGTGTAGATGCCATAACTTACGATGTTTTGCCCTCATTTTTTATGACATTTAATGGCAAGCAAGCCGACGGCCACTTGATGTTGTCAGAATCAGAATCAGAATTTTTATTTCTAAACATAGGTTACACAGTGTGTGAGATGTTACAATATTTTAATAGTTTCTCCATACTTTGCCATTAGGCGTATAGGCCTATAGACATCTGCAATACCAGAAGCCTTACAGAAGCGTTGGATTCCAGAAACAAAGTTGAAATGGCTGAAATAGGTACGATACTAGCACCTTCTCAAAAATCTCTACTTCTATTATACTTCTTTTCTTCTTCGTTTCTTCTTAAACTTACCTAGAACATGTTGATTAGTGTTGTTGTTCGTTGTTGTTGAAAATTTCTTGTTATCGTATCAACACTATGGGGTACGCTTATATAGAACATGTTTGAATTGAAAGCGTAGCGCTTAGGCCGTGTTCGGCTCTGTACATACGAGGATTGTCGCCGGTGACGAGTTTCCCTGCAGACATTGGTACCATAAATCGTATTAAGTCTCTACATACAGCTTAAGTCGGCAATCTAATGTCGCTTTTATTGGAATACGGATTCCATTCTTGATATGATATTTGAAGGTAAAGTACACTCAATAGGTAAAAGTAACACTTGATTAAATTTAGTCTTTTTTTGCCTTTTCACGAAGACTTAATCCATTACCTACCTTACCTACTTACTAAGTTCATATATTTTATGTACCAACCAATCTCTGAACATTATACACATTGTGTTGTGTAAACCACAGAACATATAATATATGTTCTGTGGTGTAAACAATATTTTTTATTAAACGTATGTAGCTGAAACCTAGATAGTTATGTTTGATGCCGAATGTAAAAGATCCGAAGAACAGTTTTATTTGGATACTTTTCTCGTATTGGTATTTTCTGTCATAACAGTTTCGATAGTTTGCCATACCGACTCAAACCGTTTTTTAGTACGATCAGTTTTATTAACTCACAAACTACATTTAAAAATAAATCTTGAATCTGAAGCTTTTTATTTTTTAACGTATGTACTCGTATAATCTAAAGTGTGTTGCCATTGTTTGCTCTAACTATGATTTATGTTGCTAAATGTAATAAATAATTCATACAATAGACCTAAATACATAATAGCGTCAAATGCTATAATTTAACACGTCCTCCCACACACGAGTATCCGCTGAAAGTGACTTACGACACTAAAATTTATCATAACTATTATTGCAAGGTGAAAAATCTAAAGCATTGTCTCGCATCCTTCGTTTTGGCAACATCCTGTGTGTGTACAGTGTACGGCGTCGATTGATGATACATTGATAACAAATTGCGATATCGTTAATCATGAACAAATTAAAAGTAGGAACTTTATTGAAATATTATATATTTAAAGCAAAACTATTTCGCTACTATACATAAAGTATTCATTAGAAAGTGTCAGCCAAATCTATTAATCATACTTATAATCTAAATTAATTGTCTATCCTACGATAGGTACTTTTGATGACTAAGACAAATAGTTTAATTACTTATTCTAAAATAATATTTGTTTAAATTAACTACCTATTTTTCAAACAAATGTAATCTCAACTGTATAAATCATTATTACGATTCAAGTTTTAATTTAAGCTTGAGCAGTTTCTTCATATAATTTCCATTTAAGAATTAAAAGTTTATAAGACTGTGCCTAATCTTATTCAGATTACGTGACTTTAATTATTATTAGGTTACGTTCTTTTTATAATACCACTCAATGAACCCATATACCTACTTTAAATAAATTATTTAGGAAGAATACATTTATTTTCGTCATTTATTCAAGTCAGATTTTTTTTGTAGAAATTAGACAGCAATAAAAATAATCTTTTAAAGAAAATTATTAATTGGTAAGTATAATCCTAGCCGTCCTTTCGTCCCGCAGGCGGCCTTGTGCCATAATACTTATCTAATTTACTTTAAAAATTACTATTTTCATGTTTGTTTTCTAATTTCTATTATAATTTGGTCCTCCCAAAGTTTTTAATATCAGCGCCCAAATCCAATATAATCCCGAATCTTTTTAATACAACGTGAGTAGGTACGTAAAAGAAACATTTGAAACAAAATACAATTTACTTATAAATGGATACGTTTATAAGTTTCGGTTGTTGAACAACAATCTTATTGGGCGGCTTTTGAAGGCTTTCTTCGGAACCAGTTTAAAGTTTGCCGGTGCCGATGCCGGCAGCTCTCGTTTGACCTTTTCTGAATGACAACCGTGTCACTGCCTTTTTAAAAGTACCCTGCTCCTTTTTATAACCTTGGCTGCATTTTCGTGTTGATACTGTGAATGTTACAGGAAATATGAACAGTCTGTTACTGAACACTTAACATTTGGTAGGTACAATATACAATTAAAACATTTTGTTAACAGCTTAGAGATATGTTATTTCGGATATAACATGAGCTAATTTTGTTAGGTTGGGGATAAGAAAAGTACAAGGTTAGATAAATTAGACTTGATAATTTAACAATCAACATTACAAAGTATGTAAACAACGTGTAAAGAACTCTAGATCGACATTCAACGCCCCCTATCTAATTAGGAACTACTATTGGCTAAGCTACCTATCTACATTATCTTGTACTTAGGGCATACTGTAAGTTTCTGGATTCTGATAAATAAGACTAGATATAAGACTTACGATACTTTTATTGATTTTCAAAGTAAATTCCCTCGCAATTAATGCATTTTTGCCTTTGCTGAAACCACTGTACCGAGCTATTAGACCAGTCTTTTCAACACCGATTCAGGGTTCGTAAACAGTGTGCCCCTAAGCTTGTCTTTAATATTTTTTTCTTCAAGCGATACTGTAGTGTAATGTCCTGATTTGCCGAAAAAAAAAGCAACATTTTTTTTCCAATGCTTCCACTATTCTCAACTTTCGTCGCCAAATCTCCAAAAGACCCACTCTGACGACCCAGGTTTCGTCACCTGTCACGATATTAAAATTATAGACAGTCAATGACTGTCCTCCGTTGAACTTTTTTATCATTTTACGGCACCACTGGACACGCAGTCGTTTCTGGTTCTCCAAGTCCAAGTTATGCGGTATCCATCGAGTGCAAAGCTTCCGAACCTTCAGAACATATGCAAAATGTTTTGCACTTGGCTAATTCTAATGCCTAACAAAGCACGAATTTGCTGGCAAGTATTTTTTTTGTTAGTTTCAATAAGTTTTCGTACGGTGTCAAGTGTCAATATTAGATCTGTAGCCGCAGTCGCCAGCCGACCTTCACGTACCTCATCGTGGAGATGATCATGTCCACGTATATTTTCTCCAAACCACAAATACACAGAGCTGCGACATGGTGCTTCATCACGAAATGCCATGGCAACACTCGTGTTGACTTAAGCCACAACAAAAATCATAAAAAATCTTTGAACAAAAAAATTCACGACTTAAATTCATTTTGATAGCGACATACAATTTTCGAAAGAACGTTACGATGAAAAAACAAATGACAGTCTCGCCAATTATAAAAGTAACGTATGCTCCCAAAGAGTTCCATTTTCGAATTTCATTTTTGTTTTTTCATTCTTTTATTATAAGTAGCCAGATCCAGAAACTTTCAGTATGCGCCACGTAGATCTCTATTCGGATTTTTTTTACCCGGGTATTTGTAATAGTCTATTTTGCAAATTCATCAATTTCAAATGTGTTTTAACAACTGGTATAATGTTACTTACTTTGAAAAAAATAATAATGTATAAGTGTAGTGTGATAAACTAAAAACTACCGCGGATTTTTCCATTCATGAAAAGCTAAAACTAATGACCTGCTTAAAAGGTCAAACACTATTTACATCTCATGGTCCCCTTTTTTGCCCTGAACCTTAAGATTGATATAAACCACTTCGGGTATCAATGATCTAAAGCATAATAAAATACTATATCATCGCACATCATGTGAATCCGAGGAGTTATTTAGACTCCTCGGATTCACCATGGACAACAACAAAATGGCAATACGATTGTATTGCCATTTCATCGCCGTGTAGTAGCTCCAATAGCTCCTATTACACGGTATAATTTCATAAAGCTACTATTAAACCTTTTGGTTATTGAAATAACTCCTCTAGTTGCAGAGCCCACGCGTGCCAGATTCTCCACCACGACAACTGAGGCAGGCATAATAAATCGTAATTGCTATTAGTGCCGCTATATCAATTAATGTTGGATTTAATTATCTGCAGATTGTCTAGTCAGTAGATAGCGCCGCTGGCTCATAAATCACGGGCATAGTGACTGTGCACCTAGGACATACGACTGTGCAATCGATTGTGACCGATCGTGATCACACCGTTTTTAATCTACTTCAGCGTTCGAACAAAAGGCTCAACTAACATGCCTTTGCACTTTGATTTCAGCCATTATTGGTGCATAATAGTAGGTTACGATCGCGTTTCTTCAGTTCCCTTTTCTATGTTGGACATTGTATTTATTTATATGTTAATTCATTATCATTTAATTTTCAGACGCTATTTCAAATAAAGCAGTAAGTAGACGATGTCATTATGTTATAAACTCAGTAGGAAAAGCAGACCTGTAGGTACTAATCTATACTAATATTTTAAAGTTGAAGAGTTTGTTTGTTTGTTTGGTTGAACGCGCTAATCTCAGGATCTACTGGTTCGAATTGAAAAAATATTTTTGTGTTTAATAGTCCATTTACCGAGGAAGCCTATAGACCCATGCGAAGCCGGGTCGGGTCGCTAGTTTTTTCATAAAAATAAAGATAATCATCTGCCTAGCCTTTTCCCAAGTATATTGAGGTCGGCTTCCAGTCTAACCGGATGCAGCTGAATACCAGTGTTTTACATGGAGCGACTGCCTATCGGACCTCCACAACCCAGTTACTGGGTAACACGATACCCCTTGGTAAGACTGGTTGTCAGACTTTCTGACTTCTGACTACCCATAACGACTGCCAAAGATCTACAAATGTCAGCCGGGACCAACAGCTTTACGTGCTTTTCGAGGCACGGAAGGGACTCGGTATGAAAGGGATGGTCACCCATCCACAGACCGACCGCGGCTAGCGTAGCTTAATCTTTGACCGATCGATCTGTACGGCTTTAACTTAGCCACGAGCTCCTCTCATAAAAATAAAGATAATATTCTTTCAAAAATTTCAAATACACATTTTCTTCCATGAAAACAAAAAACTTAAGCACCTTATAATGTCTTAAAGGTTAAACAGAGTAGGTAACGTATGTAGGTAAGTACACCATTTATTTCCAAACACCTGAAGATTTGCAAAATTACCTTACCATTGTATAAAGACGACATTGTTTAATAACAATGAAAGCAACACATGTGGTCGAGATTTGCCTCGGAGACCATTCGTGTACGTAATCTTAACAGTTCTTGTCGAGTCTGTCTGAGACGCTAAACAAATGGTTAGTAATTCCCACGAAACACCATTGTTTTTGTTACATGACCCTTCAAGAAACCATACTTCTTGTAGGCTTAAAGAAGAGACAATAATGCGATAAATACGAACATAGTACTTACGTGAAACATACACAATTTGTTTTAGGGAGAGGTTTTTCATTCATAGCCAACGTAAATAATATCAAAAGCTAACTAACATTGGCCGTTAGGTAAATAAATTGAGAAACTGTAATGTTCACAAAAACATGTGAAGTTGAGTTGACTGTGTATTTGAAGAGGATTTTTTAATTAGAGGCTAACCTGGCTCACACAGGTTTACAGACAGTCTGAGACAGTCACTTACATAATAATTATAAACAGTAAGTTTACCAAAAAATTGCTTATTTATAAGATGGTCGCTCGTTTTGGTATTTTGTGTATATTCATTGAATAGTAGTTGGCTGCTAGTCTTGTCTAGTGAGCTATCAGCATTCGAAACAAATTAAAAGTTCCAGTATATCCTACCTATTTATAATGCTGCTCGACCCACAGACTAAAATCCAGGGGGTTTTTACTTGGGACATGCTGACATCTGACCACCCTTTTTGTGACAATACAAAAAGGGTGTCAGATGTCAGCATGGAATTCCCCCGCCTTGTACCGGGAGCAGGGATGTGATCTTTATTATCTACTGATGTTCCTAGGCCAGTGAGTTGTTCCACAATTCTGCAGATCTGCAATCCGGTAAAATTACTGAAACACAATAAATATAAATAAACTAAAAATAAATAACTAGAACCTGTCCAATTAGCAGATACAATAGCAACATGACTCCTGGAGTCATGTCAACAGTCAAGCGGTAATACCGGGCTATTTTTGTCCCTGCGTTGTTGAGTAATAAACTATTTAATTAATTATGAAAGTATATAAAATGGAGTTAGTTACATTATTTCCGAAAGGGCCACGAGAAACCAGTTTCGAGTCAGAGAACTACGCACCGGAAACTAAACATAGCCAACTCGCATTAATGATTTCATCATAATTTTCTCCGTTAAAGCCATACTAAGGTAAACTTTCAACTTTTTTGCCAAGCAAAGTAGATATTTCCCTCGGAATTTAATTATCACATAAGCTTGCTGAAAACATTGCATATAACGTTAAATATTTTATGGCTGGCATGGGGATCGAAGCTGCCCACAACATTTTAATTACGTTCAATTTATTAATTCAATTTTATAGTTAACACCCGTAAACTAGAACATTGATTATTATTTTGTACCGTTATTAAAAAGTTATAATTAAATTGTGTAATGTTTTTAGTAGTCGTAAAGTAACTCTACTCAATTATCTATTTTTGTATACTGACTTGTCTATCTTTTGTTTTTATTTGATATAACCTATATATCTAAATCTAAGTAGTATATTAATATATTTTTTATTACAATTATTACTCTACGAGATCTGTTCCACTTTTAACTCTTGAGACCACCCCTGACTTGAGGTTTACGAAATGGGAAGTTTACCAAATGGGAAGTAGCCCTTCCCGTGCATGTTAAAGACCACTCATCATTATGTGGGTGGCAGCATCATTATACCTCTTTATAAATTGTGATAAGTGAGTCTTTTCAACTGCATATTGTAAACATCGTGGAAATAATCGGTTAGTGAGTGGATTTGACATTGAATTTTTGTGATGCCGATGTTGCGTGAAGCCTACTGATAGCTCTAGCTTTTCTAGTAAGAAGTATGACCAATAATATGTCGACACTCTTGTCATTTATTCAGTACCCTTTTTTGCGAACTTATTCTGTCCCATTCCTAAGTCCTCGGTTGCGCAAAGACCTTTCGTCAAGTTTTCCATTTCTCTTGACGTCACACTCTTTCAAGCAAGCTTTACTGTGTTCTGAGAAATGTATTTTATCGGTGCTATTTATATACCTAGGTGGTAAGTACTTAGGAATTTACTTGAATTCTCTACAATATATACACATAGCGCCCTCTGTTGCCAAACGACCGACTCATTGGAATTGGTTAGTATAATACGTTTCACTGCGTAGTGCACGGGCATTCGTTCGACTGAACCAATGTACAAAGCTATAATGCTATAAGTTTCGACTCGTAAATCATAGGTGGCGCTGCGATCTGCAACATCACGGTATGTTGATAATACGAGGTAAGCAAAACTGAATACAGTTGAGAGTTTAGGACCCTAGTTTGTTGACGCACGCGTTGGGTACCTAGTGGTTACCAGAAACACGAATTTTGTAGGTCATTTACAAATCGTATAGAAGTTATAATGTTCATTCTTTATGATTTTCGTTCCACCATTCATTGTCCTGACATCGGAATGATTGGTTGGTGGTCGGTTGCACCTAGTTTAAAACAAAAGCCAATGCAACTTCTAATAGGCAAGTGTTGTTCAAAAGCAATATTAACTGGCATTTCCGGAGACAGGCGAATGAATCGGTGTCGGGAGGGGACCGAACTTAATTTATTGCAATACATACCTAAGTAGTTTGTACAAAATTGTGAACTCGGCCTGTCTTTCGTTCCGGCATTGAGGTACGACACTGCTGCGGTCGGTGTACGACAGCTCACAAACCACTCGTGATAACGGTGTGGTTTCTAAGCCATTCTCATTAACGCACGACGCTTTCCATAAAGTATCTTTAAAACTATCTACTTCTTATTCCAACAACGCTCTTTCAAGTGTCTAGACAAACACAATGCTTTTGAACTGCACGCCAGCTACAAAATTGCAGTTTGGGTGCAGTTCTATTGCAATTGAAGTACAAAACGATCAACCGACAGGGTGCAGTCAGTTTCATTAGAACAGCATGCTGACTAATTCAAAACGCTTTAAATGTAGTCCGTCTATCTGGACCCTAATTACTAGTATGAGGTAAGGTAGTTGAATAAGTTCAAACATAGCGGTAAAATCAGTTACAACAAAATGTCAATATCAAATATGATCTGCAGTATTTACTAGATATTCTGAAAAACTCCCTTGGTGAATTTAGGTGTAGCGAACTCGAGGTGAGCTTGGAGCAAGCCCGTCAGACAATCATAAAGTACTACAACGCCTGAAAGCCAGCAGAATCAACAGTTCAGAAGCTCGACGAGACGATTCAATACTGTCTTGGATCTCGCTACGAAATTAGTCAGAAAAGATTAACGGAGCAGTACAAACATAATTTCCGCTTCCACATAATTTATTTTAATATTATAATAATAATGAGTTTTATCAAGCTGGAGACAGAACCGAACTAGGCCAATAGAAACAAAGGAACGTTTACAACTGGGAGAAGCCCAGTTGCCAAGCACCACTGATTACAATTACAATTTCAGCTGCTACATTATGATTACACTAATAGGCATAGCAAGAAACGCTTGAAATTAGTTCTAGTTTCAACAAGGTCCGCATAATAAACAACTGTGAATGTAACCTGGAACATTATCTTACATAATAATGCGTTATATTTTTTATAAGCGTTGCCCCATACTAGAAACACACTAGTAATTTATCCTGTATCGTTTACAAACATAATATATCCCACCAAAAACATTTTCATGTAAAATGTTGCCAAGACGCGAAATAAATGACTCGCACTCTCAAAAAGTTATCAGATCTCTACCTATAATCTCTACTTTACTTGCCATCACTTCACAAACTCTATTCTTTAGTCAAAATATTTATATGTGGCTAGGCCGGTTCTGTACCGTAAGGTGAAAAATGTATTCACTGTTCATTACTTTACTGTTAACCTGTAGAAAGTAACGAAACAGCCAAGCCACATACATATTTTGACTAAGGAATAGAGTTTGTGAAGTTATGGCAAGTAAAGTAGAGATTATAGGTAGAGATCTGATATCTTTTTGAGAGTGCGAGTCATTTATTTCGCGTCTTGACAACATTTTACATGAAAATGTTTTTGGTGGGATATATTATGTTTGTAAACGATACAGGATAAATTACTAGTGTGTTTCTAGTATGGGGCAACGCTTATAAAAAATATAACGCATTATTATGTAAGATAATGTTCCAGGTTACATCCATAGTTGTTTATTATGCGGACCTTGTAGAAACTAGAACTAATTTCAAGCGTTTCTTGCTTGAAATATATATAAATAGAGATTATAGGTAGATATCTGATAACTTTTTGACAGTGCGAGCCATTTATTTCGCGTCTTGGCAACATTTTACATGAAGTAAGTTTCCTATGACATTTTTTTTTTATTTTGTTATCTTTTCTAGTTAAGAATTATTTTGTTGTTTGTGTACTAATACAAGCTTACATACCTACCAAATTTCAGCTTTCTAGGACTTCTGGAAGTACCCCAGAATTTTGATGATCATCAGTGAGTCAGTGACGAAATCGAGCTTTCTTCGATATCAATAAATTCTAAAGTATAAGAGCTATGCAATTGAAACTTTATATATTTAACTAGCGGGCCTGGCAGACGTTGTCCTGCAACCCGACTATAGCGCCACCTGCCGGGTCCAATTGTGAATCTAAACCATTCTCGAATCCACTGGAACACACACTAACAAATTCATCAAAATCGATCCAGCCGTTTAGGAGGAGTTCACTTTCATACACACGCACAGGAGATTTTTATATATAAGACTAGCGGGCCTGGCAGACGTTGTCCTGCAACCCGACTGTAGCGCCACCTGCCGGGTCTAATTGTGAATCTAAACCATTCACGAATCCACTGGAACACACACTAACAAATTCATCAAAATCGATCCAGCCGTTTAGGAGGAGTTCTCTTTCATACATACGCACAGAAGATTTTTATATAAGATAAGTCTACTATTGACATCATATTCCGAGAATTTTGTTTATCTGGCACTAGCGACCCGGCCCGGCTTCGCATGGGCCTATAGCCTTCCTCGATAAATGTACTATTCAACATAAAAAGATTTATTCAATTCGAACCAGTAGATCCTGAGATTAGCGCGTTCAACCAAACAAACAAACAAACGCTTCAGCTTTATAATATTAGTATAGATAATCCAAACCCAAGTTACGAAGGTTCAAAAAACGACGAAGCGCTTCGATAAAAGGTAGGCAGTGCCCTTGCGCTTCGCTTGGCTCGTCTTGGCGGGGGCACTACCGTGCCCCCAGTTAAACTCACATACACAAACAGCGCCCCATATAGCGCTTATTTATTTATTAACACTTTAAGAGCGCGTATTCGATTCGTAAAGAAAGCTTCATGTTTTTGCGTTTTGCCCAGAGCAATATCGTAATTATGTGAGCAGATTATTCAAAGACAATTTACAGTTTTAGAAAGATTAAGTCTTGATTTAGACAGCTACAGAGTAAAAGTATAATTTTTAATTATGGTTTTGTAAAGCGAAGACAATTCTTTCATATCGTTTTACGAAAATAGACGTCAGAGTTAACTTTCGGTACGAATACAACCATTACAATATGCCAAAATATGTTGTTTTATGCGTTTTTCCAACAGTAAATACAGTCATAAAGACAGCTACAGAGCCAAAATTACGAAAATATTACTATTATGTATTAAAAAACAATGTTGAAAAAGTAGAAAATCGGTTCACTTTGACAATTTTTTTCACCAGTATTTGAATAAAAACATAACTGATATATTTATTTTATGAAACTAAATGTTATGCTTAATATACAGAATATTTTTCAGTCCGTTATACGAGCTCATTTATTTTAGACAATTATTTTAAAAAGCACTGTAAAACATCGCGCGCTGTCGTTTGCCGATCAATTTCAATGATTCGTGCTTATTTCGTGCATATTTTGTTTTCTGATGCACACAAACAGACCATTGTATTGTACTAGTGTGTGTCAATGCTGCTACGCCGTTCTAGCAATCGTTAAGATTTTGAGTTGCGCTAAATCGAATACGCGCCCTTAAGCACAATGTACAGAGGCGGACTTAATGCCATAGGCATTTTCTACCAGTCAACCTTTGGGTGATGCAGAGACGAGCAGTGGTAGGTGTAACAGAAAAAAAATAATAAATTAAGACTAAGCTAAACTACAAGGATATAAAAATAAAATACCATAAATATATAATATAAATACTATATAAATATAACATCAGACTACATATATACTACTGTAAATAGATATTTACACGGATATATAAAAAAAAAAGACAAACAATGGAGAAAACACTACCGTTGTGATGAAACTGCCAACTTCTTGTGAATGTACTCTCGAACTTTAATTTTGAACGCTAAGCGATTGGTTGCCATCCTGATTTCCTGGGGAAGCGCATTCCACAGAGAAATGGATTGCACAAAGAATGACCGGTGAATGAAATCAGTGCGGTGAGAGGGACAATGAAGAACACGGTTTTGCGATGATCGCAGACTCTTATTATGGTTGGCACAAATGTACTGAAAGTGGGGAGCAAGGTAACTAGGGGAAGTGGGAGAAACAAGAAAAGAAAACAAGGTGGTTAGCGCCCTTTGCTCCCTACGCTGACGTATGGGCAACCACTTAAGAAGAGACCGGTGCTCGGAGACATGATCATATTTACGCAGATTGAAAACGAATCGAATGCAGTTATTTAGAAGACGGTCAAGTTTGTCGAGGAGATCTGCATTCAGGTCAAAGTAGCACACATCACCATAATCGATGATAGGAAAAATTAAAGACTGTACAAGCATTGTTTTCGTATTTGAGGGTAAAAAGTTTCTCAAACGGTACTTTTTAGTAACCGTGACGAAACAATTCGACACTATCGTGTCGACACCGATTTGTTTCAGAAACATTTTTTGGTCAGTGAGTCGACTTAGTTCCGTCGCCACTACTAAAAATGGGGAACAGTCGACACAGTAACATTTGGATTTAAAGGTACGTTGCTGTGTGGTAACATTGTTCTTAGTTTGCAACCACTTCTCAGAAATTATTCGTTTGTTCATTCGTTCGTTCACGGTTTGTCCTGCGACGTGAAGTTTCAAAATGAAAATAAATAATATGAAAACATTCTAGCAGCCATTACTGTTTTGTCAACGTAAGTTTTTATTTCTATATTAATAGGTTTTTAATGTTCAAATATAAATGGGAAGAGAATTTCATTGTGTAATTTGTTCAAATAGTTTGAAATTTATCAATGCGCCACCATAAAATTGCTCACCTTAGTAGTACTAATGTAAACAATAGTTTTTACTAACAAGTCTTTACATTCCCAGAGCTTGGAAGCTTTTGCTATAATAGATTACTACTACTAGATACTAACTTTAAATAATAGAATCAAAAATGCGCCGTAATATTGGTAAATAATTAAAAAATGTATTTTTATTCAAATAAATTATTCTAGTCACCAGCTGGTCAGGAAGTTATACTACAAATGTCGACGTGAAACGAGAAGTAGTCACAAAGTTACGGAATTAACAAAATGGTTTTTAGTTTCCAGCGATTCTCAAACGTTCGGACCCGGAGACCATATAAAATATCAAAATGTTTTCTATAGTACTAACTAAAGAGGCCACGTCCCACCTTATATCAGTACCTAGTACATGGATCAACAAAGACTATCCTGTTTTGGCCAAGGACGAGAAAAAACAGCGACCTTGAACTGAAATAAAATAAAGAAATGAAAATAGGTGTGCCTTCGGAGAACTGTAGAAAATTAAAATGTGTCATAAAAGTAAAATGCATAGCTACTTTGCCTGAAGGACTAAACTACTTACTTACTTTTGCAACTTTTTATATTGGAAGAAATAAATGGTCGCTCAAAAAAATTCAATTTGTTTTTTATATTCCTTCCAACGATTTTTGTTTCCCTGATCAATAGTTGTGAATTTTATTTCTAAGATATTATTATCGGTAGTTAAAAACCGTTAGTTAATTTTATCTTTAATGTATTTTCACAGCTCACTTTTCACACTGAGAATTACCAGCTGTAAAAATGAATAAGAATTTCTCTCTAATTTTTACAGTAATAAATACTTTTTCTTCCGTATCCAACAAACTTTCGTACCTATTTAACTGCAATCATTTAATCACTTGTCGAAAGAGTTTGAGAAACGGTACCTTATGATGACATTTTTATTCACATTTTAGCAATATATTGTTCAGTAACAACAATGTAACATTACGACACCTCGTGTAAATATAAATTTTAAGTTATTATTCTAGTAACATGGTGACCACACCGCCACTACACATTTTTACTCGATTGTACGCATGTTGCAAACTGATCACTAAGTGTTTAAAAATAAGTCTACACAAAATATGATTACGTAACGTGTGAACACAAAGACTACATATAGTTACTGAAATGATCTCCGGTCAAATTGTGTGTACCACACATAGAGACCAAACCCCACACAGTCACCATGTTTCGTAGCAGTTACGAAACTACTACAACTTGTTACTGCTTTGAAGATTCTGTGACCGAAAAGTGCTGTATCGTTGATTCTGCCAAAGAATACACTCCCACTTGATTTGATTGGGATAGTATAGAATGTTCGTATCCATAGTCAGATCTAGAACATTATTGACACAAAGGCGAAACCACAAGTTTGAAAAAGATTATCATACTCTGAAAGTTGCCATGATCTGTGAGATGTTAGGAACTGTAGTCCACCTCCAGCCATGTGCTGGCCAACCACTCCCGAACGGATTGAATGAACTGTTGGAGGTATCGGCCCTTGCTGTGGAATAGGGTATTTTACCAAAAAAATCGAATTAGTCCGTCAGTTAGTTATCGAAAAATATTGAATACGTATTTTTTGTTTAATCAAATCAATAAAATTGCCAAAGATAAAACGCATCAAAGATCATGAGTGAGGGTATGCGACGTCACTTCGCCAGTAAAAGTGTAGTGACATAGTGATGTCACACGAGCTTTCGACGCTCTGCATCGTCTTAATTTTTTGTTTACGTTCACGTAAACAAAAAATTAATTAATTTGTTCACAAAGGAAAAACACGTGTTCAATATTTTTTGGAAATCTATCTGACGGACTAATTCGATTTTTTTGGTAAAATACCCTATTATAAATACCCTATCTAACCCATATTGCCATTTGGATAAAGTTGCTTCCAGGTGTCAGTCACCGGTTAAACCTTTTGACCGCTACAGTCATGTATACATGACAAACCAAAATGTGCCAGCACGTCACGGTCACTACTACATGACAGACTTTTATATGTAATTCCATAGAGTGTGTAACTTAGGCTTTTGCCTTCTTGACGTGGCGGTCAAAGGTAAAAAAATCTAGACATCTCTTAGCACGGCCACGTTGTAATAAAACATAACCCTTTCCTTGCAGTCGGGGTAAAAAAGTTTGCGTTCATGGTCTCTCGTGCATAATAGTATAGTAGACGCCAACACATCATGCCATAACAAACTGTCGAATTTTCCTAATTGAATATGGACCTTAATATTTCACAATGCTTAAAGTTGAAAATCTATCAAAGAAATTTGACAGATTGTTGTAGCGGCCTCTGTACATGGCAGCTCGTTGCTGCAGTTGCACTTGAAGGTCGGCTGTACGAAGTACACCTACGAGGTGAGTTGTCAATCCTTGGCACGCTGTGAGGCAGCTCACCTCAAATCCGCTCTACCTAAATTCTGATTTTAACAGAATAGATCGGCAGGTTACCTACTTTCCCAACATAATATGTGTGACTTCGACTGATGTACATCCTGTTCCATACTGGCCGTGCTGCGAGGAAGTTATAGATAAATATTCAACATGGGAACAGGTCTGGCTTTTCAGTCGTCGCGGGAACTTGATTATGAAAACAGATAATATAAAGATATGAAAACATCAGGCAAGAAGAGATCACATATGACGTTCATTTAATAAAACAAACAAAATTGTTTTTTCTTAGATACTGCCTACAAGAGTGCAATTTTCTCATACCTAGGTACCTACTTATCACAGATTTAACACACTCTCGGTCATTGTCAGCGAACCTATTTTTAACAACACGTGTTCTATCAATGACATTACTGCGTCAATTTCATAATTACGTATTAGAGTTGGAAAATTAGAACATTGAACGATTTCATAAAAGATGGGAGGAAGATTTTAAAGAAAATATATTTGAAACAATAAAAAATTATACCTTATTTAAGTTCTAAGAATTCGGTAAACAGTCAATAATGCTATTAAGTAGTCGGTACTATCAAATAACAATTGAAGGTCATTTTTTTCCCATTAATAGATCACAAAAAACGAAACTGGAATTTATAATATCGATTAAGTGTATTTTATTTTAACATTAGGGTCAGTATACGCATAGGTAGTGAGGCATGAACCGCGGATGGAGAGGAAACCTAATACCCACGGAAGCCACTACCATGTCAAATCACCTACACACAGATACATGCTTCACACTCCTATATATTTGACCACACACACACGTAGGTGGACACACTGTAAGTCCAATTTAACGTCTCACTCAACTCAACCCACGACCGTTCTGTCGGAAATTCAATTTTTCATAAATATTATGGATCCTTTCTCCATTTTGAAATGCTGTAGGCATATTTTCTTAGAAATAGTGCTGCCACACGCGAGGTGGGATGAAAGGAATATTATGTTGTGGATTAGAAGCCTATCAATTTACATAGATAGATGACGTGTTTGCAGTTTACCTTTATTGTTTAAGTCTCTGCTTTGGTACCCATTATAAACGTATTTATACAACTCTGCTGCTTAAGTAAATGTTGTTGGTAACCAGATACCTATGCTGTGAAAATCTTCTTCCGAATAAAATAAAACCATTGTCTTTTGCCAATTAAAGTTCAGTTGAAGTCGTTATCTCAAATACGTAACATAACTTTATTTTTCCTTAATTGTACTCATCATTAAGTAATGAAAATAGTTGTTTTTATTATGCTCTTCTTATGCAACAACATTTTTTGATATATTAATTTGCAATTAACTGTAAATAACAACTAATTGGCTACTATTTGTGAGCATACTATTAACTAATGTCCACGTTTAGCGACCAATAGACTTTCTATTGGTAGCTAAACGTGAACAGACCAAACATTGATGATCCCTTGACAATTGAATGTTGCTAAAGGAGAGCAGTTGTCTTATACTTCTCCTCGGTATAGGGGCTAATTTAATGTCACACAAGTGGAGTGCCCCAGCCACAGCACACGCGCTCGCACTCGCGCACAACACGATACAAATACTTCTCAATAAATATATTAAACTAAACAATAAAACAGTGTAATGTGTTAGCTCAGATGTGAAAGTGTATTATTTGACTAAGCATTTTGTGTAAGGTGCTTCGCCGTGGGTGACAAGCGAATGTTACAATTTATAGACGTTTTCTCTGAGATTCGCATACTCAAACTGCACTTAAGGGTTAAAAAAAATTAAAAAATGAGTGTGAAATATGGAGCGACGGATGTGGACAGAAAAACAGAAGAGACCGACAAAGAGGAAGCGAAAGAAGTTGAAATTGACTTAAGGTAATCTTCTCGTGAGCATTCCTTATCGGGAGCGTTTATCTAATCTCGGGCAAATTCAGTTTGGTGCAACTTATCCAATTAGTGACTTATGGAACTGAATTAAGGTACCTATTTAAATTAGGAAACTGGACCGGTACTTAAGCGGTCACGAGCGAATATCACCCGTTTCCCACAAGCGCTTGCGAGAATACCTCTAACTACACATTTCCCCCTCACGATGAATATCCTCTTGGAATCCTTTCTTAACCAATTTGTCTAATTTAGGGTACCGTCAGCTTCGATCCATTCGGATAACAATAGCAATATAATGTGAACGCACAAGTGCAAATCGAACGTCTTGAGAAGTAGAACCCTTACCTACTCTACTACAACATGGTTTTTGTGGCCCACGACTTGTACATATTATGTCGTTAGGCAAGCACTTATTGGGAACACACACTGCACTGCATGTGTGCTCAATATGGCTCTAAATTGAAACTACTTTATTGATGCTGCATTTATTTAATTTGTAAGAGTCCCTGCGGATAAAGATACAAGATAGCTTAACCTCAGCTAACCTGTATCTTTTGCCGCAGAGAGCAGCGTGGAGATTAGAGGACAGACTCTAGAGATAAGTAGATATATTCATCAGTACCTCTGCATCACACTGATGGTGCTAAATCAGACTAAATAATGTTGGTAATTGTTGATTGCTGCAGTAGGCCCTTTAGTTTGTATTTTATTTTCTCTATTAAGTATAAATTAAGTTTAATTCGTTTCCGAAATTGCGTTCCTACATAACATATATCGTAATCGTGACTTACAAATACGAGTAAACTTAGTTTAAAAGTGAGCTGAAAATCCACACAATTTTTCAAATAATGTAATAATGGGCTACATAAACATTTATTTATTTATGAACTACTAGCACTTTGCCCGCGACTTCGGCCGCGTAAATTTTCTCAATGGTCCCTAATTTTGTGATAATGCAATATTGGTGATAGAATTGTTGAAATCGGATGAGTACTTCGGAGATTACTACATACAAACTTACAAACAAATTTTACCTCTTTATAATATTAGCATAGATGGAAGATTTACCTACAACTAAACAAAACAGAACTTATAGCGAATATAACGACTATTGACATTATTTACCCGACTGCGCCAGCCTCAAAGGGGGGGTTATGAATTTAGCAGGTTATGTAGGTTATGCAAATAGTACTTTAACAGAATTTAAATTATTATAACGAAGCGAATAAAGTGTTGCATGGTCCTGTAACATCTGTTTACATATATAAATATTATCAATAATTATTCATAATTTGTTTTGTTTTTCCAGCGGCTCGTTCAAAAGAAAATGGTGGCGGGTCAGCCAGAATTTGGTTTTTGGGTTGGGCCATGTGTACAACGACCTCTGTGCTGCTATGTGGTTCTCATACATGATGCTGTTCTTTCAAGCCGTGCTGAACATGAGAGCTGCAGTCGCTGGTGCTATGTTACTCTTAGGTACGTATCTGTTTACTATAACAGTAGGTACGTACATTTACGTTTACGAAGCTAGCGCTAGAGAAAATTGGAATTGAAGTTAAGTATATGGATACCCAATACCTACCAACTAGTCGGATTTGCCTAAACGCTGTCAGAAATGGTCAGGAACGATGTTGTAGTGATTATAAGACAACTTTAGAATGTTCATTTTCATAACATTTTGTTGGGTCTTTGAATAAGTAGGTACTATTATATCAGCTGGGTTGTATCCATTCAACGTTTTCTTTTGTTTTTCCTTCTTTATTCGAAAACAATGGAAATTAATCGATATTTATCATTTTAATATCAAGTTACAACTTACAACACCTCTATAAACAATTCTTGATTTTTAACCGACTTCAAAAAAAGGAGGTTTCCAGTTTGACCCGTATGTTTGTATGTACCTATGTATGTTTGTCCGCGATTATCTCCCGTTTGGCTGAACCGATTTTGATGCGGTTTTCGGTAAAGTGTTTGTTACATTCTGGAGAAGGTTGTAGTATACAACAAACATAAATGTATTTAGAGCTTTTTGAAAAAAACAGCAAAAACCGAGAAGACGTTTCCGTTTCTTCCATTTTTAACCGACTTAAAAAAAAACTAGGTTCCTAGTTCGACCCGTATGTTTGTATGTATGTATGTTTGTCCGCGATTATCTCTCGTTTGGCTGAACCGATTTTGATGCGGTTTTCAGAAAAGTGTTTGTTACATTCCGGAGAAGGCTTTAGTATACAGCAAATAGAAATTTAATCAGCGCTTTTTGAAAAAAGCAACAAAAACCGAGAAGACATTTTCGTTTCTTCCATCTTTCTATCTTTGGAGGACTTTCAATCTCTGTTTTAATTGTGTTGCCGTTCCTTAATGGATTTGGGGAATAAGGAGGCACTAAAAAGTGGAAAATAAAAACTTTTTGGAAAAAGTGAACCGCCTTAAAAAAAAAAAACTTGAGAGGTGTCAAGGGACACCCGGATGGAACGAAGTTCCTTTCGATTAATTAGTGAAGGAATTGTAATAAAATTCCTTCACTAATTAATGTGATGCGTTAAAGTGAATTTAAGTGGCTTTAAGCCAGGGCAAAAAAAAGCGAGGAATGAAAAGTTATTATGGCTGCTTACATTGTAAGTAAGTAATTTTAAAGATTAACATTTTCTAACATGTTAGTACAATGCGTAGTTATTTAGATAGAAAGACCAATAAATTATTTCTGCGCCATCTATTGGCCATTCGTAATTCGATCTCGAAGAGCACAGTTGCGCCAATAACGTTAATAGATGGCTCTTAAATCAAATATACAAAAGTGTCATGACAACTTTTCGTAAGATTTTTTTCCGTCTAGCCCCCTTTCACAACGCGCGATAAGGAACTTCGTTCCAAAACTCAAAAGTGATCAGTAACTTTAGCACAGAACACACATGAAGTCGGTAGCAATACAAAACAACAAACAGAAGAAGTCGGTTAACAAAGCCACCGACTTCCGAAACTAATAAGTCATGTGTGTTCTGTGCTAAAGTTATTGATCACTTTTTAGTTTTTTTTTGAAGGCGGTTCTCTTTTTTCAGAAAAGTTTTTCATAAATTAAAGCGTGGATGTTTCATTATGTTTTGCTACCTATGCATTAAATAAATTCAATATGTTCCCATGCATAAAAGTTATGTAGGCAGGTGCCTATTTGTAGTAGATATAAAATTCTTTAGCGAACACGCGTTAGCTATGTAAGACATTTTCTTTCATACACCAAATTCTTCTTCTTCCCATTATGTTTGTTAGACAATAGGAAAAAGCAGGTATCTAAATACCTATCTATACATTATAAAGCGTAGCCAGTTACACAACATAATATTGTTTGGGTTGATTACTAAGGTCTTTTGACTAGAATAGGTACAATAATTATGATTTTCTGTGAACGATTACGATTTTCAAGTTATAAAATAGCTAGCTAGCTAGCTTTTGCCCGCGACACCGTCCGCGTGAATGTCGGTTATCGCAGATCTATGTGAAAAAGTAGCCTAAGTCCTTCCCCGAGGATCAAGCTATTTATAAAAGTAGCTCGAAATTTGGTAATCGGTTCAGCCGTTTCATCGTGAAAGCGTAACAGACAGAGTTATACCTACCTAATATTACTAACTTTTACCCACGACTCATCCGCGTGAATTTTCTTTTGAAAGTACTAAGGGATAACGTAGATATCGGCTAGCGAAAGAATTTTTAAAATTGGACAAGCAGTTCCGGAGACTAACACGCTCAAACAAAAAACAAACTCTTCTGCTTGTATTCGCATAGGAGTATTATTAGCAATAACAACAATTTAGGAATTATTGTAGGTAATGCCCAACAGAGTAAAAATAGTTATTTGTTATACAAGAGTGCAAAGTTGCTTAGTAACCGCGTGTTCAATTTTGATGACCGCGCAAGCGAAGGATTCTAAAATTGAATCACGAGCGCAGCGAGTGATTCAAAATTAGAATCCTGAGCGTTAGCGAGGGAATCAAAAGAGCACGAGGTGAAAAATCTTTGCACTCGAGTGCAACACGTAACTTTTCATTCCACCTCAGCGAGGAAATGACTAAATGCAAAAAAAAAACGTTTACAAAGTCTGAGTTTTTAACAAATTAAAAAAAAGTTGTATGATATAAGTATTCGGCACCATAGAGGTAGCAGTAAATAGGTTTAATATTTTTTTTTAATTCACCAACTTAGTGCACACGATGTTCTAAATTCAATTTACTTTATCCTCTAGAGAATAAAAACGGCTTTTCCACTCAGATATTGAAGATTAAAAATACTCTTTCCGAGATGGTGGGATGAAATAGTTATTTGTTATACAAGAGTGCAAAGTTGCTTTTTAACCGCGTGTTCAATTTTGATGACCGAGCAAGCGAAGGATTCTAAAATTGAATCACGAGCGCAGCGAGTGATTCAAAATTAGAATCCTGAGCGTTAGCGAGGGAATCAAAAGAGCACGAGGTGAAAAATCTTTGCACTCGAGTGCAACACGTAACTTTTCATTCCACCTCAGAGAGGAAATGACTAAATGCAAAAAAAAAACGTTTACAAAGTCTGAGTTTTTAACAAATTAAAAAAAAGTTGTATGATATATTCGGCACCATAGAGGTAGCAGTAAATAGGTTTAATGTTTTTTTTTTAATTCACAAACTTAGTGCACACGATGTTCTAAATTCAATTTACTTTATCCTCTAGAGAATAAAAACGGCTTTTCCACTCAGATATTGAAGATAAATTTACTTTATCCTCTAGAGAATAAAAACGGCTTTTCCACTCAGATATTGAAGATTAAAAATACTCTTTCCGAGATGGTGGGATGAAAAAATATTTATTTATTTCAGGAAGAAATTTTCCATATTTAAAACTATAAATTAAATTAAATATACATAACAATTGATTACCTACACATTAAAACATTACACATTAAAACCTTTGCATTAAAATTAAATTTAAATAAGTAAAAGTTTTCCATTACATTAGAATGATAAAACAATAATCACCGAACTTACAGGTGCATCCACCTCTCCAACACCACAAAGTCCTCGCTCGGACAAAACCAAAGAGAATTTATCCCTTTGGACAAAACGCTCATTACATTGAATTGATTAGACGGCCGATTGCCTTGACGCCTTACTACACAATTATATGATTAAATAAGTATAATTAGAGAAATACACTCCTACACAATACTGATATCCATAAACCAAGTGTGACGCAAATTACATAAAAAGGGCCATACCTTAAGCGTAGCTCGTACACGAATTATCTCTTCTGATGTAAAGAAGACCTACAAGAAACGCTTTTTTCACAACAATGTGGTGATAAATGTGTTGCAAGGCTGAGGAAAACAATAATAAATATGGAATACGATAAAAGTTACAGAGTTTTCACATTGGCCCCAGACTAGGCAAGTTTTTCATCAAGCATACTTAACACATAAAATTATGATTAAATAATGTTTTCATGCCATTACACATAAAGTAATAAAAAATAATGAAAAGACATAATAATAAAAATTAAACAAACTAAGTAGAACCAAACGCAATTTTGAAGTAGGTAAGTGAGTGCCTAGGTCTGAGAAAAACCAGTGTTTTGATTGTGTGTGCGAGTGTGTGTGTGAGGTATGAGTTTGAACGTGTTTTAGAGAGAATGTGCGTCAGACACAGACATGAGAGCGGCAGATATGTGCAAAATGTTCCTTTACTTTTTTTGCTTTGTCGTATAATAGGTTTAGTAGCCAGAAAGTATTAGTCTATTTTTTATTTATTTGTTTTCGAAGTTTCATATACTTAACTGTTTGATCTCCGCATTATAGACGGGAAGATGCAGAAAATGTGGGAGTATTGACTGCGGGAGTTGTAATTGTAACACTAGGCCTGTTCACTACGTAAATCACTTCTTTCCGAAGTTACCTTAAGGATCTTCTTTTTAACATTATTCTAGACTAAGTATTATTCTTAGGCTAAGCTGAGAGTTATCTACAGAAAGGACAATGCCAGAAACTCTATAGAACTTTGCCCCACTTAATAAAAGTCATGTGCAATACGTAACATCTTACTGTTTATTTATTGCTGATAACTAAAAATTTGTCTTAGTGACTGTAGAACTTGCGGTTTCCGTTTAAATCTAAAAACAATAATGACATTGATTATAGGTTATATTGTATTTTAGGTAAAATGAGTTTGTATTTTGTGGGTAGGTATTTTGTAATCCGCAAGTTCTAAAGAAAAACAATTTAGTATAGAAAGGTTCTATATTCATTACAATTATTTTCATTAATTTACTTTTTCTGTACATGGGTGGGGCAGGATCTGGCATTGTCATTTATGTAGAATAACGTTTGTGTAACAAAGTTTTGAGGACTGCGCGTTGAGCTCTGTCGAGGATAACAAAGGGAAATTTTAACGCTTCTTCCCAAATTACAATGCAATATTGTATCAGCGACTGACATGAATACCTAAACCAGTTTTTTTACATCCACAGATGCACTGTCTCGTATAATTTTCATATAGGCAAGTTCCCTGTTCAATACACTTTCATCGTTTGTGGTTTGAATGAGTGATGTTGGTCGAACATAAGTCCTAAATTGCGAAAGACCTCTCATATTTCATCTACAGTAGGTACATATTATATGTATATCGATGTCTACAGACTTCTTAATATTGTTTGATAAACAGTTAGTTTAGGTGTTAAATGAGTTTTGACATAAGTTCCCGTCAAAAATTCCATAATGGTAATTTGGTAGCCATTGTTCCTGAAGGCAATGAACATAATTTGGTCCTATTGACGTTTAGTAAGCAGGTTCGTGTCGAGCCAATTTGAGAATTATTTATTTTATGAATTAGGCTTCTGCTTTCTGTTTTCTGAAAATTTTCAATGTTTTGTATAATTTTGTTTAACTTGAAAACCGTACTAACTTTTCGCGGAACATTATAAAATTTTAATGTTCTGCGAAAAGTTACGGTTGAGTTTCTGATTCCATCAATTACTCCAAACAGTATGTCTTCCTAATTGGATACGCTGTATAATTGTCTGAAAGAATGGCGATATTGCGATAATTGTTATTTTTAACTTTCTCTATCACTATTTCTTTGTAAATTCCAGGTCAAGTCATAGACGCCTTAGCTACTCCAGTCGTAGGTGTGTTAGCTGACAGATTTGGAAGCTTGAAGTCCTGGCATTTAACTGGTATGAACCTATTATAATTACGAATTATTTGTCACTTGAGGCAGGAACAGACAGCGCCATCAACTTATCTAAGGTTTTTTAATGAGTAAGGTAAGGGGTGCTCAGTTGATGATGTACAATTAGGTACTTACCTAAGAAGATAAACGTCTGTTTTTGGGTAGGTATAAAAATAAATATGTTTAATAATACGGGTCGTTGTTTCAATATTGCGAGACTTCGACCTGATGACTTGGTGTAGATTAAGATAAGAATTTAGAGAATATTGTATGTATTTTTTGTGACTATTTGATATATACTTACGATGCCTATCACATTTGTGAATTTTCGGAAAAATTTTAAAAAGACCTGTGTAGTGTATAATTATGTATCTACCTTACATTTGGAAGTTACATGGAGGAATTCTGAATTTATATATAAAAACTTATACTATTTAAGTATCTACTGAATTCCTACGGAGGTAAATATCAAAACTTAATAAAAAAATACATTTCAGTACGGTGTCTACCTGAGGTAGGCTATAGTACTGAAACTGTTTCATGCATGTTTGATGAAGTTAGGTGATGAAATTATAAATAAATTCCACAATAACCAAGTAATATAAATGAAGCAGTACCTAATGCCGTGTTATATTGCGACTCTTGTTGATGGTACTTTGATCGTACCTAAGTAAGTATATTTCCCTCATAGTTGATAAAGCCATTCAAAACATCTTTTGTCAATGTTCATTGTTATCCGCAAATCGCGGAAGGTCTAAGGCTGGGACTGAGAGTATTGGCATGAATGCATTCCACTGCGCTCCAAAATAAAATAAGTAGAGTCAACATAAAAGGCAAACCATATGTTGTTTGTTACAAATTGGCGCATTCGTCTCATGCTATAACTGATGATGCGTGGTTGATAACCATGACAGAAGCACCACAAAGTGAAAACATTTCCAAGTTTAATGATTACTTTACTTTGATGGTCAATGGTTAGACAATGGAAATTTACATACAGAAATTTGATATTGCTAGATGTGACGTTGTTGTGATTGACTGAATAAATATATTTGATATCTATTTTTTTTTCTTTTTTATGATACTTATTTGTTAAATTTTTCATGCAAAATTTATTTTTTTAACCGACTTCAAAAAGAAGGATGTTCTCAATATTCGACTGTATCTTTTTCTTTCTTTTTTTTGTATATTTGTTACGCGATTTCTCCAGCGTATGTAAAGCGATTTTGTTTTTTTTAATTGATAGGTTGTGCCTCGGTGTTGGTCCCATATAAATTTTATCGAAATTGATTCAGCACTTTTTGAAAAAATCGACAGGAAGAAAAAAAATCTTACATAGATGATATTTAAGTGCTTATGTAAGTGACAAATTCACTCTAGAAATTGAGCTTAATTGTTACAGTTCCCCAAAAAATGTTTTAGTGAATAAGTCGTTGGAGTGCCATAATTAAATAAATAAATATTTTAACTTCTCCAACTTTGTAATTTCAATCTCTGTTTTGACTGTGTTGCCATTTCTTAATGGATTTGGTTGATAAGGTACTAAAAAGCAAAAAATAAAAAGCTTTTTAACAAATAAGACAACCGCCTTCAAATACTAAAAAGTGATACTTAAATAACTTAAGCACAGAACACACATGACCTTAGTTTCGGAAGTCGGTGGCCATGCAAAACAACAAACAGAACAAAGCCACCGACTTCCGAAAGTAAAGTCATATATGTGTTTCATGCTAAATTTATTTTTTTGCTAACTCTACTCAAAATTTCTTGGAGCGCGGTGGAATCAATGTGTGAACATTACAATTGTGAGAACAATGGGATTTGGAGCGCAGTGGAACAACCCCTGCCACGTGGGCTATTATAAAACGAACTGAGTTTAGCAGGAATATTTTAATGTACCTAGTGTATTTAATTTATTTTATAATGTAGGCACAATAAGGTTGGATTTGGCTTAGGCGACATAGTATCTCTTAACTATGTACCTAGTTAAGTGATACTATGTCGCTTATAGCCATAGGTAGGTACTGTAACATACTATGTTACAGTATCCTACATTAAATAAAACGTAGGAATAATTTTTAGAAGACTATATTATAATGATATAATTATCAGCGATAGGTGAATTACATGACTCCAGTCCTGAGCGGGATGTGGGTCATGTAATTCACCTCTCGCTGATATATATATCGTACTGCGTTACAGTACCTTACCTACTTTTTACAAGAAAATGCACATTTGCAGGTTGCGCCTTAGTGACGTGTACGTTTCCCCTGCTCTTCGTAAGATGTTGGGGCTGCTGGTTGACGGCCGACCCCGACTACCTCGAGTGGTGGATGCCGGTTTACTACGGCGTTCTCATCGTCGTATTTCAGATCGGATGGGCAGTGGTGCAGATATCTCACCTAGCCATGATCCCTGCCATTTCTGATAACCTAAACGTGCGAGCTGATTTAACTTCAATCAGGTAACTTTTCAGTGTTGTCATGATTTTTCTTAACATTTTGGGTAAAATGGTCTTACCATTTTAAGTCGACTAATGAAATGCAGATTCTACGGAGTCATGCATGTTACTTGAGTTTATTATTGGTAAAAATAGGTAAGCAAGTTAAGCAACGTTACTTGTTACTTAAAAAATTACAAGTAGTCCACGCCTACTTACCTGGTCTACAATCTACATTAAGTACCGTAAGTACTTGTCTTCTTACGTATTTGTTATAGGTTATAATTTAGTCATTGTTACCTGTTTCAGGTATATGGCGTCAGTGACGTCAAGCTTGGCTGTGTACCTAATAACATGGGTGGTACTGAGAGCCAGCAACTATAGCACATTTATAGGACCCTTGGATGACTACAAATTCAGAGTAAGTACATCAAACTATACTAAGTAAATGTCACTGGAAGCATGATTATTTATTGTGACCTTCAATTACCTGCAATAATAATTGTTATATTATGGTAGCGCGTTTCTACTGATCGCTTTCACCATCATTACAGATGTTTACCTACTTGATTATGGTACCGTCAAGATTCAGATATCCATTTAATAACTTGCTGACATGCACTGTAATTTAAGTAGCCTCTACTTATTCCACTTTGCTAATGAGAGCCTACCTAGGTTACCGATTAACATCACGACCACCGAAAGACAACCTAATTTGCGTAGGTAGTGCAGATCTAATCTCGACATCCGAGAAACCGAACTTCTTTTCTTGTCTTACCTATAGGTAGATATTTCGCATAAAATTAACCTAACTCTCTTTTTTCAGGATGTTTCACTAATCATTTCTGGGATCGGAATACTAACATTCCTTCTATTTCAAATATTTTTCAAATTAAAATCGAAGAAAGAGGAAAAAACAAGCAATGGTCACGCTGTGAATAACGGATCGGTTCCAGTTCAAAACGAAGAAAATGGAACGCTTGAAGTCGCCAAGTCCAAAATTATGTATTTTCTACGTATGCCGCTTCTTTATCAAACTAGTTTATTGTAAGTTGTGCTTACCAAGTTTTTAATGTCGAGTAGTTTAGAGTCTGAACTCAAAACCAACATTAATTTAACGGAGACTTTAATAAGGGATTTTAAAATCTCCGTTTACTAATGTTCGTTTCGTGCAAATTAACGTGAGTGTAAAAAATTATAGATAGGTAATAAATATGAAAGAGATTTGCGTAGAGTAGGAGTGTAGGAGTTTATTTACCCTAAGCATACCTAATAATTATGTAATGTAATCTTCCAACCGAATTTCGGTCGCGGCGGTCAATATCAATGGAAATCAGCCAAGTAAGCAGAAGATATTATAGTGCACAAGTGTGTGCGCAAACACAGGTGCACTCCCTCTTCCCTCAATCTCATAGCCCGGTGGGACGGCAATCTGACACGCCCGGAGAGAGATCAGGCGCAGAACCAACGGCTTTACGTGCTTTCCGAGGCACGGGGGTATTACACCGCCAACTTCCAAACTCCGGGCTGTTACTAAGTAATTCTTAATAGAAAAACCCAATAACACTTTGCCCGACCTGGGAATCGAACCCAGGACCCTACGCTCAGCAGTCGCGCTTGCGACCAGAAGACCAACGAGGCAGTTAAGCATAGGTAATAAATATAATAAATGTAGGCATAAAGGAGGTACTTTTACAGTTCAGTTCTATCTATCTACAGTTTTAAATAACCCTACTTATGTAAGTATAGGTAAGCAGGTATAAACTTACATAAGTTGAGTTATTCAAAATTCCACGCTGCTCGACCTTTGCACCTCGCCTGTTATGTACGAGACGCATTTCAATGGTTTCTTTAGAAAGATTGCGTAATGTTTTTGTTTAAAAATTTCTATTGGTGTCTATAAAATAAATACCTTTGATTTTCAGATACGTATTTTCCCGGTTATACTGGGCTCTAAGTCTAGTCTACGTGCCGTTGTTCCTAGAAGAGCGCCTGGTGTTCAACCCTAGCGCTGGATCAGAGCTGGTCGCGAGTGTTCCTCTAGTCTTATACATATCTTCATTCTTCTTCTCATTACTCCTGAAGAGTAAGATTAATAGATTTGGGAATCAGGTAATTTTAACATTGCCACCTAGGTACCTTCTAGGTAATGAATAGAATAGATAGGAGAAGTCCCCTAAGCCCGGACGGCTCCCAAAGCCGGACAGGATTTGAATCAGTGCGAAGAAACGCGCCAATTTGTTGCTTGTGCCGCGGTTAGGAAGCTCCTCCCAAGTGAAGTGTGGGAGGGGAGTGCCAATAGCCAGTGCTGACTCATTCGTCGTTTTCACAAAAACATATCTCAGCGGCAATAATTTAACTTTTTAGAATGTAGGCAATGTTGAGCACGACGGCAATGTTACAGTATTTAACCGGTTCTAAAAATCCCTACTCATAAATGCGAAAGTAACTCTGTCTGTTATGCTTTCACGACGAAACGGCTGAACTGATTTTGATGAAATTTGGCATGAAGATAGCTTGAACCCCGGGCTACTTTTTATCCGGGACTTCGACTGCATTCGCTATAACCGACATTCACGCGGACGAAATCGCGAGCAAAAGCTAGTATGAAATAAATAAGTCCCTTGAGAGATACATTCGTCCAGCCTAGGATACTACTACCAGCCTATTATTGACCCACTGCAGGGCAAACTCAAGGCAAAAGCATGTTCTCATTAAGAAAGCACGAGCATTGATAACTACGCTCGCTTAAGTGGGTACTTAGGTACTAGTCCTGGGCCTCAAGTCTGCTATTACAATAGTGTCAGAATGGTCTATCATTGATTTCATAATTGTTGATTTTGACAAGTTTGGTAATCTACTAATATAATGGCGTTACAATGGCGTCACATGACTTTTCAATGGTCAACCACTGACCCGCCATTAAAAGAAATAAGAATGGGAATCTCGTACAAAATGACAACTGAATTAGGCGGTAATCTGCAAAAATTTTGACAGTTCCTTTGATCAGTGACATATCATTAGAACGTCTTTGTGCATTTTATGTCATTGCTTTTAATTCGACCGATCAATGATCGACCATTATGAATTTAGCAGATTACGAACTTTTAGCGAAATGACAAGGGGATCGTGTTAGAATGACGAAATTATAAAAATAACAGACTTGGCCCCCTATCCAGGTTTCCTCAAGATGCATTCTATCACCGATGTCGGTGATGTGTGTGATATTTTGACGACAGGGTTGGCGCTGTGGTTGAGCGATTGACTGCTGCGCTGCGTGTCTCGGGTTCGATTCCCGCACGGAACAAATATTTGTATGGCCTACAGATAATTGTTCCGGGTTTGGCCGTTTGTGTATGTGAGTTCATATGTTTGTACGCGCACCCACGACAGGAGAAATTTCTAGTGTGGGGACACGTTTTTTTGACGTGATAACGTCTTATAAATCGATAAACACCGGCTGCACGCACGAAAAAGTGTCATGTTCCGCCTGAGCCCGAGTGTGCAAGCGAGAGCGCGAAACAAGCGATAGAGAGGCACGATCGGCCCAAACAATAAGCTCCGCCCACCTCGACGGAAGCCATTATTTGCTTGTTATATAAATATTATGTTGTTTCTTTATGACGTTATCACGTAAAACTATCGTCCGTAAACCGACTTTACAAACAACCAATTTGTTTTTATGTAAAAGTAAGTATGTTCAAGATAAACTCAGAAAGTACACTTATGAAATTGAAAGTCACATTTGCTCGTGCACTGTTGCGAACCCACAACCTCGTGCATGAAATGCGACCACTGGACCATTACGATGAAAATAGCACAATTTTCATTAATTAATTTTCTCCACAGATGGCGTATCTAATCGGAAGTTTATTGAGTCTAATAAGCTGTCTATGGATAGCTGTAGCTATAGATCCACATGCTAATATAGTACAAATATATATGGTCGCTACGTTAATTGGTAAGTCCCCCAAACTTATTACTTAATTCTTTGGCAAGCGCTAGCCTTACCCAGGACTATAATTTATTTATTATTATTATATCCAGGTGCGGGCAGTTCAATAACACTAGTGTCCAGTCTGTGTGTGACTGCGGACTTGATCGGTCCTCATTCTCATCAAGGTGCCGCCATTTACTCGATCGTCACTTTCGCCGATAAACTTGTGACGGGAATTGCAGTTGTCGCCATTGAGAATTAGTAAGTACTACATTGAATGGGTCATCAGTATTTGGCAGCACGTTTGGAGCAATTAATATGACCACGGTACCGGTTCGGGGGCTCCAAACTACAATAGACTAAAACACTAACTGACTTACTATTCTTCTGAGAATTACGTGCTCCCACCAAGGAAGCCCAACTCAAAAGCACAGTACCTATAAATATTAGTATTTACTATCGTACAGTAGCGATACCCCTCGCCTCCCTCCGAAACACTGTTCATCACCTCTTCCCGCGTCGAACGTGCTCTCGAAACTACTTTTCTTTTAGTTCTAGCGGCGCGTAGACACGCACACATACGCACGTATTTGTACAGTCTGTTATTTTGGTTGTAGTGTAGGTAATGAAACCGTTTCGTTTGTCTGGAGTGTCGTAGGTATGACAAAAGTGCCACTTTAACCTTTTGAGCGCCACGGTCGTGTCCAAAACGCCACTGTCGGCAAAAGCCGACCAGAAAACGTTACAATATCGAAACATTTATTACCTACAAAAAAAAATGTATACCTACCTAGATACTAAACTAACTTTTTGTTTCTTTTTACTATTATGTATTTAAGTATGTATACTTGTATAAAGATAGGTAATAATTAATAAATGAATGACTTTGTTTTACATTTTATTTGGTTAATTATACATAACTGGTGTGGGTAACTGGGTACAATTTAGTTCTAATATAATGTAGGTAGGTACATAAGAATCAAATTGGATCTTTTTGTAGATAAGTACACAAAACAAAAAAAACACACGACCAAAACAATCACACAAACAAAACAAACACAAAAATTAAAAACAACAAACACAAAAATAAATTAACTATGATTGAATATTGTTAATAGGTATGTCAGCCAAATACCACCAGGTTGTGCTATCATAAAGCTAAATTTTACAATGGGTCATTTTCGCATAGTTAAATTAATAATCAAAAGTTGCAAAGCTGAAAATAATAACTTTGCTGCGGTGTTTTTGCTAGTTTACGTCTTACATGTCTGTTTTATTCTATTTTTCTTACATATTTAATGACTATCATTAGGTACTATTAATTCATTATTGTGTCTGTTACAGTAAATGTGAAAATGAAGCAGAATGTCCACAATACTACAGGGGAGTCCTAACATATGCCTGCGGTGGAAGCGCAGTCTTGGGCATGCTCTCTTTGTCTTTCGTAAAATTTATACCTAAGCATAAAAATACAACAGATTTATAAAACTGCTATACATGCATACATATTTTGTTGCTATTTATCGTATAGGGGTTGAATTGTGTACATATAGAACCTATGTTGTTTAGTCAAACAATATTAGACTAGTTAGCAGTAAATAGAATTAGTTAATGTACATTGGGACCTACCCTTATTTATTTATGAATTATAAACTGTGTAAATATTGCAACAATAAACATCAAGATGTAATGTACCTACTACCTACCTAACTTAAAAACTGGGGCTTTTTAATAAACCAGGAACAAAATTCAAATTGGTTTTATTGAATTTAATTTAAACACATCTACAAATGGATCATAGTCATACTTATATGTATTGTTCATTGAAACCCGATTTATTACAGCCCTAATATGAGGTTTGTTAAAACTCGCTTTAACTTTGTTAAACCATTGCAACTGTTTAGTTTGAGCGGCTTCAGCAAAAGGTGCTTCTATAAAAATACTATACAATTGAACACACGATTCTATTAACAAAGTAGGGTCAGCAATTTGACAATGATCCCATTGCTTCTGATCTACTAAATGAATATTTTCTAAAGTCTTACACTTACTTAAAGAATCAAAGAACTGTTTGAAGTCCATTCCCTTATCAACTAACCGTAAGTTTTTCATGGACTGACTTGCTTTTATAGCATTTACAATTTCATAAGAATATCTACATGCTGCAAGAGTTGGAGTTTCAACTGACAATGTAACTAAATTATTACTGTACTTAAACAAATCTGAAAAGAAACCTGTGTTATACTTTACAGCTCCACCACTTAAACTTAAAAATGTAATTTTACTTAAATATTGGCTATTACATGGCAGTGATACTGAAATTAAGTTGTGAGACTTAAAAATTAAACTCAGCTGGGCCTTAAATTTGTCTTTTAGTAAATTATCATAATCTATTATTAAATTAGGTATTGTTGTTTTCCTCCTTTTTTCTTTATGCCGATCATCATTTTCATCAATAGTTATCATCTCAGTTCTTGGTTCAGTAACAATCCTATCATAATTTTGTGGACAGCTAACATCAGAGAGAGCTTCATAAAAAAAAGTGAAATATGGCTTCACATGGCTGTACAATTTATGAAAAAAAATATCATCAAACTGTGTTGTTGCTTTGTTCCATATCATTAAAGCAACATTTCCTGTAACATTTCTCTTGAAGTCTGTGACACATTCTGCATTCACATTAAAATTATCATTGAAGAATTTCTTAAATAATGGTGTAGTATAAACTGAGGCAACATGCGTCTGTATATTATTAATATTCACTGCGGAGATTATACAAAATTCATAGTTTTTAGGCTCTATCATTGAAATAACAGGGAAACTGCTAAGACTCTCATATGTGTTTGTTGACCTCCAGTCTATCAAGTAGGCAGCAAAGTGGTTAAAGTTAGGTACCCTACGATCATAATAGCTTTCCGTAGTTGTAGCATGTATATTATCTACTTCTACAATACTAAATTTAACTGTATCTAATTTGGATTTAATTAAAATATGAAATACTAACTTAAAACATAACAAATTGTGTAAAGAACCCACAAAATGAACATTTTCAAAATGTTTAAAAAGTGATTGATACTCCTGCAGTGTCTCTTCTGCTAACTGAACAATACAAGCTTGGCCAAACACATAGTCAATTGTAATATCTTTAAGAGTTGGACAAACTTTGTGAATTGTCATTAAATCTGGAATAGTCAAATTTGTATAAGAGATATCTAAAACTTTCAGACGTTTTAACTTGTTAAAGGCTGGCAAAACTTTTGTTTTAGATAAATCAGGAACACCCCGCATGTTGAGCACTAGCAGATGATTTGATATATCTCTAAAAAAGTTCAACTTCATTGTGTTCACTGTGGCCATTAAACTGAGGGACATGTTACATTTTAAAACAACACCATTCAAACTAAGTAAAATTTTGAAAAACTTGCAAGAATTATACATGCTACACAGTGACCAGAAATCCAGTCTTCTTATAATCATTACAATGACTTCTTCTGGAAGGTCCGTAATCTGAGCCATTGTTGCTGCAAAAAAAAGTATAGGTAATGATAAAAAATTACTTGAAGTGTTTTATTTTGTACAAATCACAACACTATAAAGTGTGATTAAATTATGTGCCCACCCTGACTATTTATATTGTAATACAATAATTTAAAAATATAAATGTTACCTACATGTTTCTGACACAAAGGCCACAAATTAAATTATTTTTATAAACATTTCTGAAGCAATTTCTTCAATTTTCTTCACCGTACCTCGTCTTCCTTCAGTCAGTCAGCTAGTCAGCTGTCACTCAATCACTCAACTGTCAGAAGTGTCAGAGAGACCATGAAGATATAGGTTTAGATGGAGCCAACACTTAGAACAAAAGCTTGAAACCAACTGTGGGCTGATGCTCTCTTTCTGAATGCATACATAAGAACGAGACAATGGTATGTGTTTTCTTTATCTTATGTATGCATTCAGAAAGAGAGCGTGCGCCCACAGTTGGCTTCACTTAGGTATTTAGAGTGTTGCCTCCACTTTTATCTATAAGCTTCTTGAGAGAGACTCAGACTACTCAGAGCACAGAACAATAATACTCTTACCAGATACTCAGAGTCAAGTCATCAAGTGTCACAGCACTGAGTGAGCACAGATACACAACACTATGAGTACAATCATGAAGATATAATCTAGGTACAGCTTCATGAGAACAATGTTATGAGTATTCAGCTGGGCTCGAGCTCCTCAAGAAGGGCCAGCAGAGCCGTGTGACTGACACTAGGTTGCCCAACATCAGGGATTTTAGTTTTGATAACACGAAAAAGTTGTCGCTAATTAGTCGATTTTTGTTGCCAAATATCAGAATTTCTCGGTCACCCAGTGACCAAACTTATAGTCTAAAAGTTGGACTATACCTTACTAATTGAACTCATTACATCTTCTAAACTAAGACCTGATTAAATCTGTGACTTGGCGACAAATTGCGACTAGTTAGCGATTAAATTTGGAACAAAACAGATCTTCGCTAGGTGCCATAGTTTTTGAGATATAAATGTGGCCAAGCTGATGAGACTCTCCAGATCGACCACATACATATAAACTCTTAAATCTTTTGAACCAGTGACCGACAAATTCTATTTGGCTACAGAGGAGTTGTTTCAAAATGCATAGAGCCTGGGCCCAGTCCTTGTATGTACACAATACTTAAAAATAGGGAAACACATTTAATAGTTCTCACCTGACCAATTACTTTATAATGGCTATTAAAAATATTATGAACGAAACTATTTGCGCCAATTAAACAAGAGCGAGCGAAGCGACCTCGAAATCTTTCAGCACCCCGACACAGACAGAAATAGTAGTCCTGGGGCTGGCTTCCGACCTCCGTCCACTGTCGGGTAATAGTCCAAAACACGCTTACCTACTATGTCAAGCCAAAAAAAATGCATTCATACATTGAATAAGTAAAAAACACAGCTAGCATAGAAACCTTGCACATGGAATGGAGACTCAAAATTAGAATCATTTTTATCAAAAATTGGTTGTCTGTAAAGTCGGTTTACTGACGATAGTTGAACGTGACAACGCGAAAGAATCATGCCGATTGCGCTTCTTTGTCGCTCATTCCGCGCTCTCGCTTGCACTTCAAGCCTTACATGGAACGCCTCAGAGCGAGGTAACGCCGTACCGCCGCATACGTCATGTTTTTTCGTGCGTGCAGCCGGCTCTATCGAATTATAAGACGTTGTCATGTCAAAAACTTGTAAGGTTTTTCAAAATTACGTCAACGCAAATTTTCGTGCGATGTTATCGCGTTCTCACTCACTCGGTTGTTTCCGAACATTGCGTTAGATAAAACAAAAAACTTTTCAATCATGCTCGCGTTGAAGCAACGACAACAACAAACAGCTGTGTCAAACATCAAAACATTATGGACTCTTTTTTTATTTTATATTCGTCTTTGTTCGACCATAGTTCATCCAATGGCAGCCCAAGTCTTGCTCATAGCTAAATTAGGTAGGTCTGTAATCATTTGTCCATTTTTTTAGAACAACTTTGTACATCATACCTCTCAATTAGAAGAAGAAACTTGAGAAAATTCAGTTTTTCAAGTTTCACTAGTTTCACTAGAAACGCGTTCTAAGGAATAGCTTCTTCTTCGTATAGCTGGCACGACAGTCTTAAATTTGTTTGGCCCAGAACTTAGCTACTTCCACTGCGTCGTCGGGTGGCAGCGCATAATTCACTCCGATCGCATGTTTTGGGGCAAAGAGGACATTACATGTAAGGAATAGCTGAAAACTCAAAACTGCGGTAAGACCCCCAATCATCGACACTTTAACATACGCAAAAAAACATTTCTTAAATATTTGGTTACTTTATGATATTTTAAGGTATTTTGCAGCATTGGGTAACATTTCAGGGTTCATTGTGTAGTATTTGAACGCATAGTGTCATATTAATAAACAAAGAAATATATCGAAATAGATTCATGTTTTTTTTTGTCTAGTGATCGACTGCAGAATCCTATTTACCGACACCCAGTAATCGACATGTTCCAGTAATCAGGACCTAATAGTAGATATGTTCTATTAATCGACATCCAATAATCAACTTATTCAAATAATTGAACACTACTAAACAAAAAATCCTAGCCGTGATAATAATCTAGTATTATGTGATTTTCGTATTTGACGAAATAAAAACTATTGTCTTCATCAGCATTTTGATCATTTTAATCAAAATACACTTTTTCAATACAATACCTATTTGTACTTCTCATAAATGTTAAACAATACCTCGTTACTTAAGTTATATTGTAATTTCTTGTATGGCATTGGACGTATTCGGTATAGATATATTATAATCGTGATCTGTTGGTCTATCGAGTTCTGCTTGAATGGAAATGTTATCTGTCCCTGTATTCGTGACTGTAAGTGTAGCTTCCTTTGCTGGAGGATTTGGGATTTCAACTAGTAACTAGGCTGATGAAGATGGTTCATTAACATGATCGGAATGTTCAACTGGCTGTTTATTCCTCATTAAGGCGAGAGTTCAATTCATCTCTGCCTTTGTGGAAGAGTTCATTGAAGAGCTGCAACTTTTCTGTCCCCAATTTTGCTACTATTTCGTTTTCTAAGTAATTAAAAAGAGTGAATGTTCTCTTGAAGCTTGCGGTTTTCATCGAGATTTTTTTTTTAATTTGACGTAATCTGGGCCAAAAGGATACAACCCACCAGCTCGTAATCAATTCCTAATAGTATGTACAGTGATTGATTCCAACGCCGTTTTAAGGACAGGGGCAAAATTTTCATTTTTAAAATTTTGTACAATGTAACTTCCAGTCCTTGACAGCGTATCTGCAGTATGTTATCAATGGTCTGAAAATAGCAAGACCCATTGGCTGCAGAATGTGCGTACTGTTTGGATGTAATGCCATGATTTCTATGCAGTGTTCAGCACCAAAATCCAAAAAATATAATGCGTTTTTGGATATTTTGCTGTATCAACCACGGATAAAAAATATTCGCAACATACTCAAAATATGTACTAACATCCAGCCACTCGGTGAACGTCCAGTTGCCCAATCTTCTGGACTCTGAATTTTGTGGAAGGGATTCTCTCATACACAAACACTACCATGGGAGGTGCCAATTGTCCAGCGGCATTTCCGGAAATTAAAACCGTCAAACTAACTTTTTCAGCTCCAGCAGAGTTTATAACTATGTTTGTCATCTTTGTCATCAACAATCAACTGGAGTTTTACCGGAAATTTTATCATATAAGGTAATCCTGGGTACACCGAACTTTTTAGCAGCAGTCGCAGTTTTGTTCACCTTTTCTGACTGCTTTTATCGCCTGTGCCATTTGAAAAAGCGTGTAATTTTTTTAGGTGCCATTCCTACAAAATAAAACAGCTATGTGGATTACTGGAACTTAAGGAATATCCAGTCATCGACATCGGCTGTCGATCATTGGAAACAGTTAGAAGATTTAATTGAAAGAAGCTTATATTTAAAGTGTCGGAAAAACATAGCTAAATGGTAAATGAAGCTGCACCAAATATTAAAAACAAACGTTTCGACATATGTCGTAAATTGGAACTTGCGAAGAAAAAAAGTCCAATTAACGACAAGCATGTTTTCATATTATTATATCATAAACTTACCATTGCAAAGACATTATTAAAAACTAAAGAATTAGTGTCCTAACTTAATAAATAATTTACATTCTCGGTTAAGCAAAACCATTCAAAGTTATGGGCATTATATCTTACTCACCTCCTTAGTGATTTCGCTAAAAAAACTGGATTTCCTATATAGATCTCTGCCGGTCGATAAGTAAAGCTACGCCATTTTCTTCAAAATGGCCGAATCTATGAAACGTCATTCGCAATGACAGCCTAGGCCTAGATAATACGTAGCTATGTTAATGGTTCAAATACGTTTCGAAACGTGACCCTACTCTTATTTTTTTTTGTTAACTTTTTAAATGTCGATCACTGGGGCTCTGTCGGAGACTGGGTGTTTTACGTTTAGAACCGCGCACTGTGGCTGCCCTTTTGCTTAATTCTAATTCAGTATGGATTTCTGGCGAGCAGCATTTGTTGTGGCTTTGGTTTTTTAATAAAAAAACCTGCGTTCGTCCAATTGGTACTGAATAAGAAACCGAATGCGGTTAACCACTGTGCATGCGCTATCATATTCATAACGATGAAAGATGGAAGAAAAAAAAATTTACATAAAAGACAACCGCCTTCGAAAAGTAAAAAATATCTTTAAATTCGCAAGTCAGTGGCCACACAAAACAACAAACAAAACTAAAGCCTACTTGCGAATTTAAAGTTATTTTTTATACATTTTGAAGGCGGTTGTCTTTTATGTAAAAAGTTTTTTTTTTCACTTTTTAATATAGTGCCTATTTCTTAACATACAAATTAATTACGAAACGGTGACACCAAAAAATTTCAGTCATCCCTTAATTTTCTACTTTTAGGTGTGGAATGTTTTTATGAAATTTATATGGGAAAAACTTTGAGGCTTAGAATAATAACGCATAGAAACCTAGTACGAGCTTCAAAAGTACGAGTATTCATACCTTACCATAAATGGTAAAGTAGTCGCAGCGAGCCGTCAGTGCTCAAGGTCACACTCCGTTGAACACAGCTCGCAAGAAATTCGGAATAATTATTTATTAAGGTAGCTGTATGGATCTGCGGTTTTTTTTTGGCGATATTCAGGTTTTAGTGAATTTTATTTATTTAAATTGAATAATTTTAACAACTGAAAGCGTAAATAATGTAATTCTGTTGTATCCGTACGTAACATTTTTTAAATGCAATCGTGCTATGGCCCAAATGCATTATCATTTTTCCTAGAATCGGAGAAAAAACTATTTCCTAGCAACATATTTTTACGTGTGTGTGCATGTCAGCGGTCGTAATTACATGCCGATCACTCACACATAATCTACTATTGTAGCGTAATTATGCCAGATCCTGCCCCACCCATGTACAGAAAAGTAAATTAATGAAAATAATTGTAATAAATACAGAACCTTTCTATACTAAATGGTTTTTCTTTAGAACTTGCGGATTACGAAATACCTACCCACAAAATACAAACTCATTTTACCTTAAATACAATTTAACCTATAATCAATGTCATTATTGTTTTTAGATTTAAACGGAAACCGCAAGTTCTACAGTCACTAAGACTAATGTTTTGTTATCAGCAATAAATAAACAATACCATGCTACATATTGCATATTATGACTTTTATTGAGTGGGGCAAAGTTCTATAGAGTTTCTGGCATTGTCCTTTTTCATAGACAGCGTATAGAGACTGTCCTTCTATGCGTTATTATTCTAAGCTTTGAGGTATACACTATCAATTTAAAAAAAAATAAAAAAAATGGACTACATTGACAAAAGTTATGCGTGGTCAAAAATAAAAAAAATATACGTGTCGAATTGAGAACCTCCTTTTTTTTAAGTCGGGCGAAAAGATTACATGTAGCAGAGATAAGAATGTTGAGACCTTACTTAGTTACTGATGTGTGGAGTAACTAGAATAGTCAGAAATGAGTATATTAGAGGAAGTTTGAAAGTTGCGCCAATGACAAAAATGTTGAAAGGAAATCGTTTCTCTTGGCATGTGAAGAGGAGGGATGAAATGCATGTGACTAAAAGAGATATAATTAAAAATATGGATGGGTGGAGAGGAAGGCCGAAGAAAAGATGGATGAATTGTGTGAAGAATGATATGATAGAGAAGGGAGTCAGTAATATTATAACGGTTGACAAGACGGGAAGGAAGAAAAGAACGTGTTGCGCCGATCCCAAGTAACATTAGAAGAAAGATGATGATGATGATGATAATAGAATAATTTGAATCTTTACCAATAAAGTTCTAAATGTGCTAATTTGACAACTACCTATTTTGTCGAAAACATGTAGTAGAAAACATGTACCTACCTACCCAATATAATGGGGAAACCGAAGGATTTATCTATACTATTATGGATGAAGTTATGATGACGAACAACTATCGGAGGTCGGCACGGTTGACATTAATCTGTCGGGCATGCCACCGATCGGGAGAATCAATTCGACACATAATCCCTGGGTACTCTCATCTGACTAACGGAGACTTCTTGCATAGACACAACCTTGCAGCTAGGATTATTCATCAGCAACTTGCTCTTAAATACAGGCTTGTGGAGTCGAAAGTACCGTACTACAGGACACAGGTATGGCCCGACCCAGTTGTCTAAAATGGCAATATCACGTTATATTGGGATCGATCTATCATCACTGTCAGGACTATTGGAGATCGATTAGACCGCCGCGCAATGATTGGTGATATAGCGGTTCCGCATGAAGAGAACCTCGTGAAAAATGAGAAAGATAAATAAGTTAAGTATCTTGACTTGGCTCGCGAGGTTGTCGTCATGTGGGATGTGAATTAAGCAGTCATTGTGCCGATAATCGTGACGGCCAATGGCTTAATTGCCAAGAGCCTCGACCAGCATCTAAAGAGGCACTCGTTGGGCAGCTGGATCAAGGGTTTTATACAGAAAGCGGTACTCCTGGACACGGCGCGTATTGTTAGGAAATTCTACCGGTGGTCAGGAGCCCTGACCACCGGTCAGGAGCCCTGACCACCGGTAGCTTGAACCCTGTTCCCGATACCGGTGGGCTACTATTTTTAATATTTTTAAATGTTTTTATTTCTATATGAATATTTAAAATTGTAATATAAAATCGCGGGGCTCAAACCATAGGGGCGCACACGCTAAAATGCGATTTTTCGTTTTTAATGCCAATGGATTCTACTACATGCAATACATAACCTCAATTTGTCTTCTAATTTAATATTAATTACTTTTTGTATAAATTGCAAAATATTGTTCGCCGTAAGATAGACAGTCTATAATTATTTTCAAGCCATAGAGCCGTATATTAAACGTAAGCGCAATATTATTGTTCATTATGTCAGTTTTGACGTACCTTATAGACGTGTGCACGTACGACTTTCAATTTTATTATAAACCAAGGAAAACGTGTCGGCCATACGATTGTTGAACAAAACTGGTTTATACTTCTACTTTGAATTTAAACACTTCTCTCAATATTAATGACAGGACAGGCGTATGAATTTTTAAAATCACGTAAATAACGGTAGTTTTGATGGGTTCTCATTCCTAAATTGCAATACTTTAAAGTCACCAACTAGGTAAAAATTAATATTTGTATAGATATTAATAATTTAAGGAGACGGGTTTTACGTCCATAACATCCATGCATTTTTGGGAGAATTTTGACGGAGTTTTACCGTATAGTCGTCATACCAAATAGACGTATCAACCAAAAACTAGTGTTATAGCGGGAATAACTTTCTTCCAATTTATTATTCTCAGTAACTACAAGTGGAGATTTTAAATTTTTTTTTTTTTTTTTTTCATTTTTGCTTCCCGCTGCCGGACGACTCTACCGTGCCGGCCGGCGGTGCCGAGATTATTTGAGTACACAACTTAGCCATGGAAACAATGATTATAATCAAAGTTTTAAGAGCATTACAAGATGCCAGGTGGACTTTCATTTAATTAGAAATCTTGTAGCCTTAGCCGATTCATAATTGCGACTTAATTATGTTTGTGGAGCTTGTTTAGCAATGATGTTTGGGCACACGATTGTTTGTGTAGACGTCAAGGTTAAAATTAATAATTAGTTAATAAACATTATACTCCGTTCACAATAAGATTAGAAATTTACACAAACCTTTTTTACAGTCCCTTCAACCGATTTCGACTTCTGTTCCGTAGGCTTAAGGATGACATTAGAGGCAAAAAAGTGGTTACAATAACATCTGTTTTTTCCAGCTGCCGTTTGTCATGCTACTAGCGAAATATAAGTCAAAATCGGTTGAACGGACTGTTAAAAAGGTTTGTGTATATGTCTAATCTTATTGTGAACGGAGTATACTTAACATAAATTGCACAGATGCAAATGTCAGCTAATATCCTCTGTACATATTATATTGTACTCTTTGCTAATAACTTAATGGCAGCTGGGCGATAGTCATTGAAGAAAACAATAATTAACTACATCAATCAGAAACTAAGACTAAAGGATGAAACATTAGGAAAAGATCATTCAGACCATCGAGCATATCAGTCGAATTATTTTATTTTTACGAAAACGGAAGTGATGCTTGCTTGTTATAGTTGGCAGCATTGCTCACACGGGCCATAGTGATGCACAACAGCAAATGTTAGAATTATTATTGAAACAAAGTAGTTATTGAGTGATTTATGAAAATAATTATTAAATTTGTTTTATAGAGATATTTTATAATTTTGACTCACATTTTAACTATAGGTATACAACTATTTTTTAATTTGGTATACTACCTGGAACTGTATAGTATATACTAGCACTTTGCCCGCGACTTCGTCCGCGTGAATTTTCGTAAGGATCGCTGATTTTTTTAAATCGGAACAGTAGTTTTTGATATTATTCGTAACAAACATACAAAAGTACAAATCTTTCCTATTTATAAGACAAAAAGTTAAATAAATAAGCCTATAAAAATTGTTCAAAAAATATTTTCATTACTAAATTATTAGTTAACAGAAACGGATTAGTAGAAGAAACTTAAAAGGTACAACTTAAATAATAATGTTGGATGTGCAGACAGCGTCATCAACAGCTTACGCCTTAACATTTCTTCGAATGAGCAGTAGTAGCGGTTAGTAGTAGTAAGCAGTTGATGACATCTGTACGTACTCTGTCAGAATTCGTGGAGACCCATGCTAATTATTACCACCAATAGAATCTGGCAAACCTTCAAAAGCCAAAGTTCTAACAACTATGCAGATGTTTAGGGTTTCATCCCAAAGAGTGAAAAAAAAGGCCGTTCATTTTTACCTAATTACGCTCTAAAATAACACATGTTAAGATATGATATCTAGAAAGCAAATACATTTGGTAATTTCGTCTTAAGATATGTAATTCTAAACAATTTCTCTTTAATTAATTTGATCTGTCTCATTTTTGAAATCGAAACGTTTTATTTTGATTTTTGAATTTGTAACGTAATAACGTAATAACTTCTATAGTGGTGTTATCCAAATTTTAATACACATCCTTACTCAAATTATTTCGTCAGGCAGCTGGCAGATGGCAATATGGCTGTAGCTTTCGAGTTTCGCTGGCAGTGCGCGGTTCTCGCATCATTTCCAGTACAGAAGTAGTATTTCTGACGGCTCTAAAGTTTCGTTTTTAATTTTTTTAGTGGTTATTGTCTCTGTTTACCTTAAATTAACTAAAGTTTTGTGGCAAAATTACTGTTATTTCATTTCCGTCGTCACCAGAATTTATTGGACGACAAAATGGCGTCGCTTGACAAGATTTTACTGCAAAATATTTTTTCGCATTTTATTCGCTTCTCATAAAAATATGCCGAAAAATTTGTTGTCGTGTGTTTTCTTAACATTTTCGTTAATGAATTATCTAGTTTTTCTTCATTTCGGTCGTTAATTATATAAGAAACCGTGTATTCCTTGAATTTACTACAAAATGCACTTGGTAAGTGATTTAAAGGCTTTTCCTTTATTGTTTTTGTGTATTTGTTTATTTTATTATATTTAAATGGTTTAAAATATTCATGGAACGTTCTAGAACTCTTGGGTGTGGCCCCGAAACAGGGTGAAATTTTAAGACGTAATAGTGAATTTAAGGGTTTTTGTGATTGTTTACAATACATTTTGCTGTTTTTATGTATGAAAACATTCTTGTCCCACGCAAGAAAGTATTTGCGATGATTCTTTGTTACGTAATCTTTCCTTAGCACGCTGTAAAAATGATTTTGAAAAGGGACCCATTTTTGCAATTTAGCTTTGAAAATAAGTCCTGCTGAGCATTGCATCTGAAGACACTAACATTTGAGGTTATGTTATGTATTTATAGTTAATTTCCATCTATTTCAAGTAGAAAAACTGGTGTAATTTCTAACACTGCACCTCTCCCCAAATTTATTTTATATTATATTATTTTTCAAAGTTTTTTATGTTTTCTGCCTTGATGCGCAATGCTTTGAGGTTAGTTGTTATTTTTTCTTGTTTTTCCATGGGGTTTTCCAAGGTTCCAGCTTAGACAGGATCAGTGCTACACAAGGCAGATCAATGTTAAGAACATTTCATTGATATTGCTTTGATGAAATCTTTTTTTTGGGACCGTTGACCCCTTGAACCCAAACAGTAGGTTCTGTATTGTATAATGCAAGCCAGTAACATGTCTTTAAAAATAATTGATATTCAGAATAGTTATTGAATGCGTATGTTGGTTATAGTCCACACTTTAATAATAATTTTTCTGTTTTTGTAAATATTAATTATTTATATTTTTTTTTCTGTTCTATGAAATGTGATGCAGCTAAGATTATGATATTGTAAAATATTTATGGTAGCCTTGATTAATGTGAAATTTGTTCCAGAAGGGATTCATGAACGAATCTGGAAGTGATTCGAATAGTGATAAAGGTGAGAAGAGTGATTCTAGTGGATCAGGATCAGGAAGTGAGAGGTGGGTGCACTGTGTGATGTTATATAAAACTGTTCTTGTTGTTTTTTATTAACTTGATTGTTTTTTACAACAGTGAAAGCGGGTCTAGTTCATCAGGTTCTGGATCTGAAAGGTCTGGGTCAGAGAAGTCATTGGGCAGATCACATCACAGTGATGACACAAAATCATCGCCTAAGTATAGTAATGCCAACTCATCAAAATCTGATCACCATACTGATAAAAATTCTTCTGATGATGACTCTCCATCTAAATCTAAATCACGAAATAGCAAGTTAAAGTCTGACTTATGGGAGGATAATCCAGACATTTATGGAATTAGGAGATCGGGCAGATCAAGAAAAGAACCAGATAGACTTAAATTAGCTGATAGTGATTCAAGTGAAAGAGGCAGGGCTCACAGTAGAAAAAGTAGGAAAAAAAGGTAGTAAAAAAAAAAACAACCATTCTTGTTTTAAAAGCTGTTCTTGTTTGTAACAAAAATCAAATGTTTTAGTGATTCATGGAATTCAGACTCTTCAGACAGTGATAGTGACTTAAAAGGTTCACCACCTCCACCCTCCAAACGTCCAGGCCAAAGAAGTGTACCTCTCAGAAAAAGAAAACCAACACGTAGAAGATTTTCCAGTGATGAGGATGAAAGTTCTGAAGGCACTGATGATGAAAACAAAAGGTAAGAAAGTTATTATTATTTTATAATTTTGTTTAGGTGAGCAGCAGAGTAAGCAGATATTTAAATAATTATTGCTTTAATTAAACTCAGGCTGACTTTGATCATTACCTGAAATTAAAGTATTTTACTAAAATACTTATTTAGCCGAGAGAGATGAAACGCTGGATTTGCAACTGTGCCCAATTATATTCATAACCTTTACCTTTACCAAATATTTCAATCTGTCCAATACCGTGTTCTCCCATTGAACATGCAAGTAAGAATAAATCTTTGCATCTGCATAATTTGTATGAATTATAGACATCAATTAAGGCAACTATTCGGTATTTGTCTTTTAACAGGACATAATAGTTTAAGTTTTTTTTTTACACCACAAACCCCCCCCTGGGTTGTTTAATTCTATTTTTTTTTTTAACTATTATGTTACTTCATGTGCTGCCATTTGTGTTTGATTATGATGATCTACTATGTGACTCTGTGCCGTCTGCTTTTTTTTGTGACACAAGTTATATAAGGGACCAATTAAAATAAAACCTCTTATTCACTTCAAACCTGACCAAACATTTGACTATTCAGCAATTGGTAAAGATTTATTTATTTACAATAAACATATACAACATAACATACAGTGTCCAAATAATTGCACAGTAGATAAAATACAAAAAGAAATATTAATACAAATAGATATACAAAAGAAATATAAATACCATTTACATTAGAAAAAAAAAAACAAAGTAATAGATAAATTAAATTATCACAAAAAGTCATTTTTTATCCAACATCTCACAAAATCTATTGAACATTAACAACACACATCTAAGTATTTCGCGGTAGGTAAACAAATCACACTGATTTTTTTATGCCAGAAGAGCATTTATCATTGCCAGCACACATACCAAGGGTGAGTTAGAACGATAAGACATTAAGGGGTTTGGCTGGATATGGGATATTTGGCCACCCAGCAAGCAGAATGCCGGATATAGGATATTGGATGCAAATGTCATATTATTTGATTGCCTATTTTATTTTTACAGATTGCAATTAATGTCATTTGTTATTTTAGACAAGAGTATAGATTAGGTACTTTATAAAAATTATAGATATTGTCTGTTACAGAAGAAACGGTACAGCAATAGATTAAGAATAGGCACATATTCTTACATGTAAAAGGTGTAATTACAATGAGATAGCATTAGCATACATTATGTGACTGCGCTAATGCATAGGAGGGTAAGGTGTTTATAAGTCTATCTTATTATCTTATAGATCTAGAGACCAAACGAGCGGGCCGGTTTTGATGATTCATATAACAATCGATTTGTCCTAATCTTGCGAGTTTCACTAATAGGGTTGCAAACTCTTTGACGGTCAAATATAGTAGTTCTAAATTTTTTACCCATAAAAATATAGTAGATAACGAAAAGCAGAAAAAAAGATAGTAGGTTCCAAATATTAGGTAGGTACTTTATTTTTTTTGTGGTTTTTTTTTTGAATTATTGAACGCATCTGTCAACTTGACATTCTAGAATCGTTAAAAATGGGTATTGACGCTTTGTTTTACGCTTACACATTTTGAAACGAATATTATTGCTAAGAGTTTGATGGCTTTAAAATATAGTAGTTTCGCCTACTATATCTTTTTTTCAAAAATATAGTAGTCGGGCCTCTAATATAGTAGGATACTATATTATATAGTAGGGTTGGCAACCCTAGTCACTAAATTCAAATCATTTAATTGAGACTTTAGGTCCATATTATGGTGTTAGTAATACATCGAAATAACTTAAAACTATGTTAGTATTTTACACACACACACACACACTAAAGACATGACAGTAATTCAATTCATCATGGCGACAACCCGATTCCATATTGTGAAAAAGGAAAAAAATATAAATTGGCGAATTATGTTAAATTGGGTGTCATTGAAAAGGTAGGTATTTGAAAATCATCTTAAGGTTTCACTTATCATTTTTCATTTGGAATGATCATTTAGGATCTATAACGATTTAAAGTGGGTTAGGAACCATTATCACTTTAATTTTTAATTTTTACAATGAAGCTGCGATAAAGATCTTATATAATTGCATAATAGGTCATATTAACGTGCGTGCGTGCGTGCGTGTGCGTGTGCGTGCGTGAACTGCTGTGATTTTTTATGACCTTAGCCTAAAGTGTTTCTTATTAACTCAGTATACATAATATAATAAAATCTGTATAAAAGTCTTTTTTGTACAACGAAAATATTTCCAAATAAAATAGCGAGCGTAATAACAAACAGCCCATTTCCAGCATTTTTGGAATGTTTGTCCTGTTTTCTATGAAGCTGTGATAAAGATCTTATATAATTGCATAATAGGTCATATTAACGTGAAAAGTAATTATAATATAAATAAATATCATTTTTTAAAATTGAATGTCAGACTCAGAAATTAACTGCTGTGAATTTTTATGACCTTAGCCTAAAGTGTTTCTTATTAACTCAGTAGTACCTAATCTATACATAATATAATAAAATCTGTATAAAAGTCTTTTTTTGTACAACAAAAATATTTCCAAATAAAAAAGCGAGGGTAATAACAAACAGAGCCCATTTCCAGCATTTTTGGAGTTTTTGTCTGTTTTCTGTGCACGCCTCACGTAAAATGTACGAAACCAATGTAGATAACTTTTATACGTAAAAATTGTACACAACCAGCTCAAGATAACGGGATGTGCACTCTTTTAGTGTTGCTTGATTTTTCACGCGCGTTTGATTGTATTAACGTTCCTTTATTATTGTCAAAGGTGGCTTTTTATGGATTTGACGAGGACACAATTAAATGGTTTGATAGCTATCTAGTATTACTTAGTTTTTCGTCAGAAGCGGTTCATTCTATCAAGAGATATTAGATACTTAACAGAATGCGGCACCGGTGACGTAGTTTTCATTCCCAGGATCCCCATTATTCCCAATATTTTCCTTTTTGTTTCTAACGTTTCCGTCAGCCTCTGTTACGCTATGACAATTAACAAAGCCCAAGGCCAGAAATTATCCGTTGCGGGGGTAGACCTCACTTTTGATTGTTTTTTACATGGCCAGCTTTATGTTGCTCTATCACGTGTTAGCAACCCAAACAACCTTTTATCGCTAACATAATAATTATTTAAAGAGCATTAACATAATCAAGTGTCTCATTGAATAAAGGTATACTTAAGTCCTTTATTCGCATATTCTTAAGTCCCGTGGCTTTGCCTCTTCTTATTTTGTATAGCGGTCAGGTATCACGCATATTGACTGTACAGTCAACAGCAAAAATAGATGATCAAAATCAGAAATTCAATACTAATGAACGGAGTTCGCGTTAGAACTGTGTGGCGTCGAAGTGATTCAAAAGTATGTGTGTGACAATTACATACTTTTAATGAAAAAATTAGTAATAAATTATATAAATTAGTGTTAGTAAATTAGTATTGAATTTCTGATTTTGTTCATCTACTTTTGCTGTTGACTGTACTCTTGTCTAAATGATGCGATTTAGTTTTCGACAACCACGCGAATGAAGTCGCGGGCACAGCTAGTTACAATAAAAAAGTGGAAATTAAAAAAATCTAAAACCAGACTGAATAAAAGTGAACTTTGTAGAAGAACTGGTATTGCAATATCCATAGATGACAGTAACTATTTATCATCCTAGTGGACCGTCGGCATGTCTGCCATCCAATAATATTGAAATAAATTCCGAATTTGGGAATTATATCGTAATTTATTGAAAATCTAATATCCGCCGGATATATATATACTATCCAGTATCCGGCCGAATACTGGACAGTTGTTAAATATCCGTTCATATCTAATATTCCACCTAACGGAGCGCAAATATATTGTAAAAATAAAAAATAAAAAAATACTTAATAATAATATGTGGGGACATTTTCACACACGGCCATCTGACCCCAAACTAGGGAGACCCTGTACTATGGGTGTCAGACAGCTGATATACATACCCAAATACATTTTTTTTTGTAAATACATACATATATTGATAAACAACACCCAGACACAAGGCAATCACAAGTGCTCATCACACAAATGTTTACCCTTGGCGGGAATCGAACCCGCAACACGCTGCGCAGCAGTCGATCGCTCAGCCACTGCGCCAACCGTGTCGTCGGTGGTTAGGTGGTAGGACATTACTTTTCTTTTTACCAAAATGGTATGACATTACTTTTCAATTTAAGATAAAACAAAGATTTTACCCTTTTGAACGCTAGATCATAAACACACGCGTGTGTCATCAACAACAAGCCACAATTCGTGGAAAATATGTGTTTCTTACTCCTCCGCTGTTCTTTTCTGATTAATTTCGTTGCTGAATGAGTTAAATCGTTTCTCTGGGACTCGTTGAGCTTCATTGCTTTGGCGATTTTCTGGTGGTCGCCACTGTTGATTCTGGCTTACACTTTGCACTTTGGCTTTGTTGACAAGCCAAGGAGTTGCAGTATGACCACTATTCCCAAATCACTGCAACTCCTTGGCTTGTCCCAAATAAAAAAAAGAAAGAAAAAAAAATCCACAATTCATCGCAAACTCCTACAAATAATAACCCTCTTTCTGGCGCAGTCGGGTAAAAATAGGGAAATAGCAAATAAGTAATGGTAAATCTTTGCGCTTTTTTTACAATATTTTATTAAAGTATTTCTAAAAAACAGGAATAAGAAACACAGAAAACTTAATTTTGTATATTGATTTTGTACTTAACACTCCGTTACACGTACCTCTAATAATTACAAGGTTCCACGCGTGGGGATCTGCCGTGCCCCAGTTATTAAAAGATTTTTATTTTAAGATTTATTTTATTATTCATTTATTTCTACCCCTATTGGGATCTTCTACACCAAACTCCTCTTCCTCGTTGAATTCCTGGAGCCAATCATCTGATACTCTAGTATCTAAAATGAGCAAAATACAAAGTTATCGCAACAATAATAAAAGTTAATAATGTTCACATACTTTTTTAAACAATAATATTAAAATTAATTACATAATTATTGAACAGTAACTAAAATTGCTTACCTCTGTCAAACATCGAATAAGTTATCTACGTAATTATACGCACTGGGCACAGGCGTGCACCAACAGCACTAAAATGTTATCGTAAAGCACGTCCGTGCCCCGGCGCTGCTGGCACTACCCTCATTAACGCTCAAAGACAAGCACCAGTTATGAAAGGCGGCCAGATTCTGTGTCTATTAATTCAGTAACAACAAACAAAAATGTATGTCTGCGTGTAACGGAGTGTTAAAAATGCTTCCTAGATTGTTCGCTTTAGCCGACGCTGACGTGTTGGGCACGTTTGCATTTGTTGCCTCTATCTGACCGTGGCGATCATTGGTGGCGCTCAAATGATTAATATTCGCCCAGTAAGCCGAAAGCCGAAAATTAAATTTTCGGCTTTCGTTTTTTAGGCATATCTTATCTTTCGCTGCTTACTGAAATGCTTCTAATTTTCCGTTTCATTTATAATAGCATACGGCACTCTTTAAAATAGGTGCATATGCTTTTATCTATTTATTACAAAATCACTAATATGTAATCAATCCGTAAAAATACATAATTATTATGTCAGTAAACCGTAAAAATACATAATTATTATGTCATCAATCCGTATTAATGCATTTATGTTCGGCAATTTTATTTCTTTTTATTGAAGTTATGAGTAAACACAAAATGGCGGCTCATTTAGTGACTGTCACCGTGTCGTACTTGACAGAGTTGCTTGCGTTTGAAGATGACGTCAGAACCATTTTGTTTTCGTAAAGGCTTAAGAGATGTCGCTTGTGTTGTATTTCTTTGAGTAGTTTGTCGTCATTGTAGGACAGCAACGCGACGTACAGGCGCTGCAGTTAGTTACAAAGAAGCGAGTGATGAACAAACTGATTCTTCCGATCTTTTGGAAGTGGAAGGTGTGGATGGTGAAGTTGAAGCGGAGCCAGAACCAGAAGACCATAGTGAGACTATTGAAAGGGTCTTAGGAATCCGGCGAGGGAAGAAAGGAGGTAGTCTTCCCATTTTACTGATATGTAATTTTGCATGAAAACTGTTTGTTCTGTCACTTTGATGTTCTGTTACTTTTGCATTTTGGTGCAAATACACTGTTAAATTTTAGCTAATGTCTTCTTATCATTATGCAGTCACTGGAAATGTGACTACACTTTACTATATAGAGGAGCATGGAGACCCTAATGAAGGCTGTGATCCGGATGATGCTGAATCAACTGAGCCTCAGTATTTTATCAAATGGAAAGGCTGGTCCCACATACATAACACATGGGAGTCTGAAAGGTCACTTAATGAACAAAAGGTCAAAGGGCTTAAGAAATTAGAAAATTATATAAAAAAAGAAGCTGAACTGTCATGGTGGAGGCAGCAGGCGGGTCCTGAGGATATAGATTACTTTGAATGCCAAAATGAGTTGCAGCAGGAATTGGTAAAGACTTACAACAATGTTGAGAGGATAATAGGTAATTATTTAATTGATAAATTATGGAACATCTTGATAAATTAAAAATAAAACTAATAAAATTTCAATTAGAAAAAGATTTCAAGTAAAAATATTCTTTTAAATATAGTTTCGTAGTCATACTTATCAAGGCCACAACTGTTTGTTTTATTAGCGGAACAAACGCGGGAATTAGAAGGCGGCGGAACTGCTCACGAGTATTTTTGCAAGTGGGAATCACTTCCGTATGCTGATGCTACTTGGGAAGACGCCATTTTAATAGAAAGAAGATGGCCAACACAAGTAGAACATTTTAAACATAGGGAAGCTGCTAAAACAACGCCTTCGAGACACTGCCCTGTCTTGAGGAGAAGGCCGAAGTTCCACCATGTAAAGGAACAGCCAGAATACATAGGAAAAGACGCGGTATGTGTTCATATGATTGTTCTTAAGTTTCTGCTGCTATAATCAGTAGGCTTTCTTATTGTGTCTTTCGATTGCACTCATTTTGTTAGCTACCACTCGAAAGTGAATGAACTGTAATTTAAAAATCATGATTATAGCAAGTTTCGATTTTTCACTACTAATTATATATTTATTTTGGTGATTGGAACCTTTCCCTTCTTAGATAGGTATTAAATTGTATCCAATGTTATTTGCTACAGCGCCATCTATCGACCTAGGCTTGAATTAGCAGGTTCGTTAGTTCCTATCGAGTTGCTCCAAACCAGTTGGATGGCGCTCTGCTCTATTGCTACTTATTAGCCATGACCTAGAATGCGTAGTTTTATGGAGTTTGATTATTTTTGTATTTTAATTGGGTTAAATCATTGAAATCTGAAAACAATATTGAAATGTTTTAATTTGATGGTTGAATTTTGACAAAATCAAGATGAAACTTCATTTTCATATTGTATTTTAACATTTTCAGATTTGCATATTAGAAGCACGTTTTTCAAAATACCCTAAATATAATTTATTTTTTCAGAGTTACATATTGAGAGATTATCAGATGGATGGATTGAATTGGTTGATACATTCCTGGTGTAAAGACAACTCAGTTATTCTTGCCGACGAAATGGGTTTGGGTAAAACTATACAGGTACGTTTCAAATATTTCATGTAATACTCATACAAGATGCAATAAATTTCTAATTTGCTGGCATTACATTTTCAGACTATTTGTTTCCTGTACTACCTCTTCAAATCACAGCAACTTTATGGACCATTCCTTTGTGTTGTGCCTTTAAGTACAATGACTGCGTGGCAGCGAGAATTTGAGCAATGGGCGCCGGATATAAATGTTGTGACTTATATTGGTGATCTCAGTAGTAGAGAAATTGTAAGTAATATAATACAACTTCACATAAGAGAAAAGTTTCCCTGTCACGAGCAACACGTTACTGTAACGAGTTCGCGATGTGCCCAAATGCCTATGCCTAGTTTATTCGCTTTAGAAATAGTATATTTAATTAATCGATCTTGTTCTTTCAGCTCAGACAATTTGAATGGAGTTTTGTTAGCTCAAAAAGACTGAAATTCAATGCCATCTTAACTACATATGAGATTTTACTCAAAGATAGACAATTCCTGAGGTCCTTTAGTTGGGCATGTTTATTAGTAGACGAGGCACACAGGTTGAAAAATGATGATTCTCTTTTGTATAAAGCACTTAAGGAATTTGATACAAACCATAGATTATTGGTCACTGGTACACCATTACAGAATTCTCTGAAAGAGTTATGGGCTTTATTGCATTTTATCATGCCTTACAAGTAAGTATTCTAACTTGTACTGATTTATTATGAAGATGGTATGTACTTGTTGCAATGGTTTCATAATATTAATTTATTTCAGGTTTGAATCTTGGGAAGAATTTGAAAAAGATCATGAAGATGCTGCTACAAAGGGTTATGAAAAATTACACAAGCAGTTAGAACCTTTTATATTAAGAAGGCAGAAAAAGGATGTAGAAAAGTCTCTTCCTGCTAAAGTAGAACAAATATTGAGAGTAGAAATGACTTCCATTCAAAAGCAATATTATAAATGGATCCTCACCAAAAATTATAGTGCCCTGAGGAAGGGGGTCAAAGGGTCTATTAATACGTTTATTAATATAGTTATCGAATTAAAGAAATGTTGCAATCACGCCTTATTGACCAAGCCCGAAGATTTTGAATCTAGGGCATCACTCGCGACGACTGATGCTGTAGAGGTAAATCACTTTTAATTGATTGATTGATATTGCTCATCCCTCTCTTTTATATTTGTAAACAAATAACATTGTCTATTGTTTCAGAAATTATTAAGGGGCTCAGGAAAATTACTCCTATTAGATAAGCTGTTATGTAGGTTAAAAGAAACAGGCCATAGAGTGCTTATATTTTCTCAAATGGTCAGAATGTTGGACATTTTGGCTGAGTATTTACAAAGGAGACATTTTCCGTTTCAACGTCTCGATGGCAGTATAAAAGGGGAAATTAGAAAGCAAGCTTTAGATCACTTCAATGCTGAGGGCTCTACGGATTTCTGTTTCCTACTGTCAACCCGTGCTGGCGGTTTGGGCATCAACTTGGCTACCGCCGATACTGTTATAATATTTGACTCTGATTGGAATCCTCAAAATGATTTGCAAGCCCAAGCGCGAGCGCATCGTATTGGACAAAAAAACCAGGTAATTATGATTTTAAATTTATATAATTTGTGTCTTTTGTTTCGTTGTTATAAAGTTAATTTAAATTTTTATTACATTTCAGGTCAACATTTACAGGTTAGTTACTGCTAGATCTGTAGAAGAAGATATTGTTGAAAGAGCTAAAAGAAAAATGGTGCTTGATCATCTCGTTATCCAGAGAATGGACACCACTGGGCGGACAGTTCTACAAAAACGAGATGCGTCGGCAACAAGTGCCAATAATCCATTCAACAAAGAAGACTTAAATGCAATATTAAAATTTGGTGCTGAAGAGTTGTTTAAGGATGATGATGAAAATGATGAGGATCCTGTCGTGAGTATCCGTTACTAAATTGTTTGTTTTAATGATTTAACGCATTTTATAATTATTTTCCGTCTTTCACAGTGTGATATTGACGAAATCTTGCAACGAGCTGAAACCCGCGACGAAGGTCCGTCTATGGCGGGTGACGAATTGCTCTCGGCTTTCAAAGTTGCTAGTTTTGCCTTCGATGAAGACAAGGCAGTAATGGAAGTTAAGAAAGATAATACAGAGGATGACATTAAAGATTGGGTATGTGAATGTCAGTTGTTCGGATGCAGGCGAAGTATTATAAAGTAGCCTATAGATATCCTTTCTTGGGTTCAAGCTGAGTCCTGTACCAAATTGGCTTATAATCGGTTCAGTAGTTTAGTTGTGGAAACATAACAAACCTCACATTATTAGTATAGTATTTATATAATATTTTATAAATCATAATTATTCGATTTTTAATAATTGGTGTATACAAACTTCTAGGATGATATAATACCTGAGAATGTTCGGAAAACGATAGCTGAGCAGGAGAAAAGTAAAGAAATGGAAGACTTGTACCTTCCTCCAAGGAGAAAGAATCTTCAAGCAAACAATGCTGATGGTGGTGAGTACTAACAGCTACGTGAAAACCGACAGTAATTATAGTTAACCTGAGGATCTTTCCACACACACACATACACACATATATACATATTATCAGGAGATCCTTAATTTTTTTTTGTTTATTTAGTTGAGGGTCGTAAGCGTCGCGGTCGCAGTTCAGCCGACGGCGGCGATGGCGCAGACTTGGACGGAGACGCCGAGAGCGACGGCTCAGACGCGGGCTCCGATGACGATCGACCGCGCAAACGAGGCCGGCCTCCTGCCTCGCACAGGGAGAAGATCAAGGGCTTCACTGATCAAGAGGTACGAAATAACATAACCCAGGCCCTTTCATGGTTGTCAGTTGGGTTAGGTTAGATCATTAGATATTTCCGTCACGTAGTAAATCATAGATACTTTTTGTTTCTGGTATTTAATTTCACAGCTTATTCAATTTCAGATACGACGATTCGTTAAAAGTTTCAAGAAATTCTCTGCGCCACTAAAACATCTTGATAGTATTGCGTGTGATGCGGAATTACAAGAAAAGCCCTTAGCAGAACTCAAGAAGCTCGGAGAAATTCTGCAAGAGCGATGTAAAGCGGTGCTGAATGATACAACAGAAGTAGCAAGTAAGTGCAACACTTTTTGGAATATCTTTTGATAATGTAAGAAGAGGTTTCATTTTTGTATGTGAAGGGAGACTTAAGATTATGTCTAGCAGATCAGCAGCAGTACCCACAATAATTATTATATAAAAACACTACGACTGTTGGGTCGAAATTATTATACTTATAAATTTAAGATTACCCGTATGCCTTCAGGAAACCCACGCTTAATTATTAATTGTTTTAACAGTAGGTAAAAAATAATCTTACATTGCAGGTGAACAAATAGAAGGTCGCAAAAATGCAAGAAAGACATTCAAGCTTGGTGGTGTGCCTGTCAATGCTAAGACGATGGCGGCGTGTCAGGACGAATTGGCCGCATTAGACGTCTTCTTGCCAGACACTAAAGAGGAGAGGCTGAAGTGGCAATTGGATTTCAGGTACATAACCCATACAATCATGTTAAGCTCTTAACTATGATTTGTAAAACATAAATAAATTATTGTTGTTAAAATTTTAGGACAAGGCCAGCAAACTTCGATGTTGAATGGGGTGTATCTGATGACTCGAAATTACTAGCAGGTATCTATCAATATGGAATGGGTTCTTGGGAAGCTATAAAAATGGATTCATCGTTTGAAATTGGAGATAAAATGCTCACCAATGAAGATAAGAAACCTCAAGCGAAGCATTTGCAATCACGCGCCGAGTATTTGTTGAAACTTATAAAAAAATTGCTTGATCAGAAGAATGGTAAACAAAAACAGAGAAAACCTCGAACTAAACGAGGTCAAAAAGAGCCTGTTACTAAAGATATTGTAGAAGATGACGGTAGTTCTGCAGATGAGAACAAGAAATCGAATAAGACTGGTAAAAATGATAAGTCCGATAAGGTTTGTAACGTTTATATAATCCATAATAAAATAAATTTAAATATTAAATACAATTATATATTCAATACTTCTCTATTTTCAGAATAAAACCAAATTAGAAGATGTGTCCACCCACGATGAAACGTCAAATGATAGAAAAGAGAAAGATAAAAAACGCGCTAAGAGGGATAGCAATAGGAAATCTGATAAACTAAAGCCACGCAATAAGAAGAATGCTGGTCCCATGCATTTCACTGCCAACAATGAACCAAGAGCACTGGAGGTTCTTGGAGACCTTGACCCGTCAGTTTTTGAAGAGGTATGGAGACATAATATTTAGTAATTACACATTTTTGATTGAATAATTAAATGTATATTTCCTAATTCCGATTCCACTTCTTTTTTCTAGTGCAAGGAAAAAATGAGGCCTGTCAAGAAAGCCCTACGGGCACTTGACAATCCTGATCAGACACTATCTGAAACTGACCAAGTTGCTAGGACGCGAGCTTGTCTTACGCAGATAGGGTCCCAAATAGACATATGTGTAGATGCATATCCTGATCCTGAAAAGAAAGTTGAGTGGAGGAGTAATCTCTGGTACTTTGTTTCAAAGTTTACCAACTTTGATGCAAAGCAGCTTTATAGGTTATACAAATATGGACTGAAGAAAACTGAATCGTCTAGTAAGAGAGATGGTAAACACAAAGAAAATGTTAAGGTAAATGTTTTTTAATGAGTATGTTGAACTATATATTTACTTAAAAAACTAGTTTTGTAAAATTTTACTTGACATTTCAGAACAATAGAAATAATCACAATAGTAATCATGTGAAGTCATATAAAAAAGATGGCAAAGCTGATAATGCTAATGATAAAAAAGAGAAAAGACCTAAAACTGATCGAGATAAATTCGATAAAATCAATGACAAAAATCCACACACTTCTGGAATAAAGAGAAAGTTAGAAGAAGGAGAGTGCGACCCGGAGCCAAGTGAAAATAAACGTCATGAAAGGTAGATATCAATATAAAAATTGGGATTCTGTTTTAACATTCATTTGGTAACTAACAGTTTTGAAGTATCATACCTCGCTCGCCTGCTTCCTCATTTTTCGTTTTTATAACAATATTTTTATCCATCAAATCGCTAACCTCTCCTGTGTCGCTCACCGCCATTATCGCTTTGTCCATCCCTGCAGACATAAACACAAGCACAAGGATCGCAAGGATAGGGATAGGAGCCTGAAGCGGGACGATTTGATGTACAGAGAGCGGAGTCGGTCGGAGCGGGACCGGGACCGCGACAGGGAGCGAGACCGGGACAGGGAGCGAGATCGGGACCGGGAGCGTGACCGAGACCGCGATCGCTCGCGCACCCGGCGGGACAGCGGCGGCGTCAGCGCGGCGCGCTCGCGGCCCCCGTACAACATGCCGCACCCGCACCCGGAGCACCCCGCGCACCCGGGCTGGACGCCGCCCGCCTACCCCGGCCCGCGCCAGTACCGCACGGACCGCACGCCGCGACCCCACGACAAGAGGAGGTGAGCCTGTTTACTTGCTCCTCCTACCTGGTATACTACTGGCTGATGTGGATTCTATGTAGTGTTTGATGTTTCCAGCAGGTACAGTGGATTCGGCGGTATGCCGGGCCCGTACGGCGGCTACTATGACAGCGCCAGCATGGCGGGCAGCATGGGCTTCCCGCCCGGGCGGCCCTACCCCGACGAGTGGCGCGGCTACACGCAGCCTGAGTACGCGTACGACGAGCGGGACTACGAGCGGGAGGTGTACCGGAGGGATTACGATCGTCGTGCACCTCCCACATAATGCCGTAATTCCGTTGCCTTGTAAATAATATTGTATTTTATATTTTGTAAATAGGTAGCCTTAGAAATCTCTTTCCGAGAACGCTGGTTTAACCGTGAAGTGTAAAGTTTAAGTGACAAAAAGTGCTGTGGTTTTTATCTATGTGATAAGCGAAAGCGCATCGATGTGAAATGAGACATTAATAGTGACATTTTGTAAGTAAGACTGTATAGTAAATTTATTTATTGCTGAATCTGTCGATTGATTCTTAATGTACAGAATTTAGAAAAAAAAATACCATTAATTTTATATTGTTCCAGTTTAGTTGCAGTCTTAATGTGTTTTTAATGTCTAATCCAATTTTCTATTTATTTGATGCCTCATATCATGATTTATGTATTTAACTTGACAGAAACAAGTGATATAATAGGTCGTAGCAAATGTACAAAATTTAGCATTGTTAGTAGGTTTGCATGTAATTTAAAATCATGTGCAATTTCGAGAAATTGTGTATAGCTTAGCAGAAGGGGCACATACTGTCATTGCATTTTAGCAGTGGACATGAAGGAGTTTTAATTTGTAAATTCATTTCTCATTTTGCGTGCATTTCCGAGTCCTGTTAAGACTCGTACAATCCTATTTTTATACATTATGTAAAGTCTTATTCTTTGTTACATGCAATTGTGAATGTAACTTATAAGAGTCGAAAACGTCTTAAATGGTATAAACCATAATAAATAAACATATTAAAGTTGAAAACAGATTTTTATTGTTTCAAACATGGTGTGAGTGCTAAGTGGCTGGCTTGTCAGGATGGGGCTTGTTTTGCAATACTTTATCACTGTGACTCTGGGTTTGTGATGCCTTGTCAAACTGTGAGATTAGGTTGGGATGCCGTGTCATGGTGTGACATTAGGTTGGAATGTCTTGTCACACTGTGAGGCGGCTAGGTTGGGATGCTATTTCACACTGTGAGACTAGCTTGGGATGTTTTGTTAGTCTGTGAGACTTGATTGGGATGCCTTGTCACGCTGTGAGACTAGATTGGGGATACCTTGTCGCGCTGTAAGACTAGGTTGGGATGTTTTGTTACTCTGTGAAACTTGTTACTCTGTGAGAGTTGATTGGGATGCCTTGTCACGCTGTGAGACTAGATTGGGATACCTTGTCACGCTGTTAGACTAGGTTGGGATGTTTTGTTACTCTGTGAGACTTGTTACTCTGTGAGACTTGTTGTTACTCTGTGAGACTTGTTGTTACTCTGTGAGACTTGATTGGGATGCCTTGTCACGCTGTGAGGCTACGTTTTTTTTTGACGACACGGTTGGCGCAGTGACGACACGGTTGGCGCAGTGACGACACGGTTGGCGCAGTGGCTGAGCGATCGACTGCTGCGCAGCGTGTTGCGGGTTCGATTCCCGCCCAGGGTAAACATTTGTGTGATGAGCACTTGCGTTTGCCTTGTGTCTGGGTGTTGTTTATCTATATATGTATGTATTTACAAAAAAAAATGTATTTGTGTACGTATATCAGCTGTCTGACACCCATAGTACAGGGTCTCCCTAGTTTGGGGTTAGATGGCCGTGTGTGAAAATGTCCCCACATATTATATTTTTTTTGGCAGAAGTGGGTAATCCTCATGGATACCCAGACTGTCCCATAGTTGAAACAGTAGGCAGTGCCGGATTCTTACCGGCTAAAACCACGCTCCTGCCTAACAGTGAGCCCCTGCTATTATGTTTGCAGGGGTTTTATAAGACCTTTTATTTACTTTTTATATTTTATTTCTTTTTGTGAGGCTACGTTGAGACTCGTGTCATGCAATAAGACTCTGGGACTCTCTGACTCTGCGAGACGAATGGGATGCATTGTAAAGGTGCGTACAGATTAAGTAACATGTTGTGTAACTTGTGTTTTATAACACTTCTACATTATGTTACATTGTTTTGTTTTGTTGCCTCCGCATTACTGAACCATGTTACATTACAAAGTTTTACAACATGTTATGTTATATAATAATTATGTACGCACCCTTACGCTGTGAGACTAGGTTGGGATGCCTTGTTACTCTGTGAGATTTGATTGGGATGGCTTGTCACGCTTTGAGACTAGGCTGAGATGCCTTGTTATTCTGTGAGACTTGATTGGGATGCCTTGTCACTCTGTGAGACTAGGTTGGGATGCCTTGTTACTCTGTGAGACTTGGGATGGCTTGTCACGCTTTGAGACTAGGCTGAGATGCCTTGTTATTCTGTGAGACATGATTGGTATGCCTTTGTAACGCTGTGAGACTAGGTTGGGATGCCTTGTTACTCTGTGAGACTTGATTGGGATGGCTTGTCACGCTTTGAGACTAGGCTGAGATGCCTTGTTATTCTGTAAGACTTGATTGGGATGCCTTGTCACACTGTGAGACTAGGTTGGGATGCCTTGTCACGCTGTGAGACTAGGTTGGGGCGGCTTGTTACTCTGACACTTGATTGGGATGCTTTGTCACGCTGTGAGACTAGGTTGGGATGCAATGTCACGCAGAGAGACTTTATTGGGATGCCTTGTCGCGCTGTGAGGCTAGGTTGGGGTGACTTGCCACGCTGTGAGACTAGGTTGGAATGCCTTGTTACTCGGAGAATTTATTAAGATGCCTTGACACGATGTGAGACTAGGTTGGGATGCCTTGTCACGCTGTGAGGCTAGTTTGGATGCCAAGTTACGCTGTGTGACTAGGGTAGAATGTCCTGTCACGTAAGACTTATTTGTTTCGAAAACCAGTCTATTTTTTTTATTTGTGTACGAATTGGCTTTTACGGCAAGTAACTATTCTCTGTTCGACTGCTGCCGATGCAATGTTAAATAACTTAGTAGGCACATTTAACTGGCACTTGGAATGGTCTGATGTCCTCTGACATACTGATGCCTGTAAGTATTCCTAAAGTTAACAACCACAGCTTACCGGATAAGAAGCCAAAAAAAAAATAAGCTACTTACGTTAGCCCCATGTGATGTAGGTAGGTAGGTAGGTACCTACTTTAGTTAGGAAGAAAGGTATTGATGAAGTATACAAACAAGCTAGTTCTACGACGTGTACTTGTACCTACCTAACTCCTAAAAGAAGATAGCTAACTAAATCCAGTCATTTAACATGTATGTATATGAATATACCTAGGCAGGTACCTACCTAAGCCTTAAACAGAAAAAAAGACAGTCTTGTTAATGAAGTTGATAATCAACTCAGTTCGTAGCCTAAACAGGTAGTTTTTTATATTGTAGGAAGTGTAGGGACCCGAGGGTACGTGCCTGCATTTGAAAGCGTAGGTAAGGTTAGATGTTGGAGATATTGATGACTAGGCACCTATCTACAGCACGACGAGTTAAATTAGCCTCCCGATGGTCATGTCTCTGATATCGCAGTGCGCATGATCGAAGGAGTTCATTCAGACAAGTGCCTCAGTTAGCTTCAGTAGCCCTCTGTCGATTGTAGGGGCATCGCGCCAACGATGACGCTATTTGCGCAGAAACAAAATAGCAAATATTTTTCAACATGTAGTTAAATTGTAGTGCGGTTGGTCTTTCATACAGTAGCGGTTGCAGATAAAAATGCAAATAATGAACCTTGGGTGAGTTCTAGCTTAGTATATTATACCGCTGCTAGGTTCTAGTTCCAAGTTCATCATAATAGGTATGTACCTACCTAGATAATTAAGTTTAGGTAGGTACCTACTTGTAAATATTAGCAAAACCTAATGTTGTTATTGATCGCAATGCTATGCTATATAAAAATGAACATTAATGCATACTGCATAAGCAGACAGGTAGGTACTGCACACCGTATATTATGATAGATTAGAATAGTAAAAAGGTTTAAGTCATAAATTATAAAAAATGTTTTCATAGAAAAAGTGCAATGCAAATATATAATGTGTGATGGTGGAAGCAAGAAGTGCCAAGTGTGGCGATCCAGTCGGACAATGGTGAGCGCGACGCTGCCGGCGCTGTTGGTGCTGGTGGCGGCTGCTGACTGCTGTTACCTGTTCCCTAGTGGTAAGCACAGAATTAACCAGTTTCTCCAGTTCTGACAAATTCAATCTCTGCACGTTACTTCTAGTAGATCTTGATTTTAAAAAGGATGGATGGAATTTGATGGAGCATTAAAAAAAAAAGTAAAAAATATCGGTGGTATCGTGACGCAGGCAGATAAGCAGGCTGAAATATATTTAAGAACCTCAAGATTTTATTTATTTATTAACACTTCAAGCACGATGTACAGAGGCGGACTTAGTGCCATAGGCATTTTCTACCAGTCAACCTTTGGCTGATGCAGAGACAAGCAGTGGTAGGTGTAACAGAAAATAATTAAATTAACACTAAGCTAAACTACAAGGATATAAAAAAATACGATTTTAGTGAGTAATCCGTTATCCGTCTGTGTATTACCATCATCAGACGTGCCGGATCCGTGTCGTGGAGTGACGTGTGGACCAGGTGCCCTGTGCCGGCCCACCTCCGATGGCCACGCGTACAACTGCGAGTGCCCGACGTCGTGCCCCAGCTACGGCGACCACGAGGGCTCGCGACCACTCTGCGCAAGCGACGCCCGCGACTACCCGGGCGATTGTGAGATGCGAAGAGCTGCTTGTGAATCCAATACTAATATAACTTTCAAGTATTACGGTAAATGTGGTAAGTATTTTCCACTGGCGACTTGTTATTTATTATTCTAAAATTTAAATACGTTCATAATACCACGTGGTAGATACGCCAGTATCTAGTCACACCACATTTGCAGTTATGTATAAGTTTTGTAGAGATAGGGATAGGTAATCGGAGGCAGAAAAAGGTAAAAACAATTTATTCTTGGTGGTAAAACCTATAAAAACTTTGCGCGATCGGGGAATTGAACCCAGGACACCCAATCTCACCCAACTCACAACCACAGAGTAATATAATATACCTCTCACAACGCCAGCGGCATAGACAAACAATGTGGAAACACATTGGCCAAAAGTTGCAAAATAAAAAAAAAAAAAACAAAAAAATACTTTGTATTATTCACTTTTATTTATAAAATGTATTTAATAACTTTTTAAAATTAATGGTTATGTCGGGTTTACATATTACATATTTTCTACATAATGTTAGCTTGCATATTTTTGTTAGATATTTATTATTACAACTTTTTATTTATTTACCTTATGTCATGACTGTGGCCGCCAGTGGCATCTCTGCCTGCAAGGCCCTGTCAGAATACCAGCGCTGCGACATTACATGTCGTAGGCGTCGTAACATTGTGCTGAGACAGGAGCCTTTTTGGTCTCGTACAGGTTTCATAAGGCTTTTTTTTATGTTTTATTGTTTTATGTAACCCTTTTTTATGTTGTGTTTACCTGTACGAGGTTACAAATAAACAATTTTTCTTTCTTTTCTTCTTTCTTTCTTTCAATCTTAGTAGTTGCGCTCCACTAGACCAATGAGGTAGCTATAATTTTATAGGAAAGTAGCTTTCGCCTGCGACTTCGTCTGCGTGCATGTCGGTTATCACGGATGCAGAAGAAGTCGCGGATTAAAAAGTAGCCTATGTCCTTCCCAAGGGTTCAAGCTATCTTCATATCAAATTTCATCAAAATCGGTTCTGCTGTTTCATCGTGAAAGCGTAACAGACAGCATTTTTTCGCATTTATAATAATATAAAGCAAATATATTAGAAAGTAATAAAGTATGGACATTGGACAAATACAAGTATCTGTACCTACTAATATTATAAAGCTGAAGAGTTTGTTTGTATGTTTGTTTGGTTGAACGCGCTAATCTCAGGATCAGTGGACCCTAAGATTAGCGCGGTTCGAATTGAAAAATTATTTTTGTGTTGGATAGTCCATTTACCGAGGAAGGCTATAGGCCCGTGCGAAGCCGGGTCGGGTCGCTAGTGGATTATATTATATAGGTTACTTCGTTACCTATTTATTTAAGTATTTGAATAGGTTTAGGCACGATTCTACCTACCTAATATACCTACCTTCACATTAAATAAATGACATTAAGTATACGCCTTGTTTACAGATCCTTGTTCCGGAGTCACCTGTCCTGATCCTGAAGTGTGCCAGCTGGACGAGCGCCGCTCCCCTTCCTGTCGCTGTGCGGAGCCGTGTCCGCTGGAGTTCTCCCCAGTGTGCGCCTCCGACGGCAAGACCTACTCCAACGAGTGTCAGATGCATCGTGAATCCTGCCGAGCTAGAAAACAGTTGAAGATTATTTTTAAAGGACAGTGTAGTTCTGGTAAGTGGCGTATGGGAGTATGGGAGTGAGTGGTGTGGTTTAGGAAGGCTAGGCTAAGGCATGAATGGTTTTCATTTTGCAACCCTGTTTGTTAGTAGGTACATAGTAGGTATGTGGAAGGGTATTATATTAGGTCTTTACATATGAAATTGCCGCTCGGTATCAAAAAATTAAAAATAACATTTTTAAAAGAAATTATATATTTAGTCAATCGAAGTATGTACCATTGTTATCGATACACTTTCGCCATTTTATCGGGAGCTCATTGATCCCTTTGGTAAAAAAATCCTGGGAGCGAGAATCGATGAACTGCTTGAAGGCTGTTTAAACTGCCTCATCAGAATTGATTTTTTTTCCTTGTAAAAAGTTGTCCAAATTTCGGAATAAATGGTAATCGTTTGGGGCAAGATCTGGAGAGTATGGTGGGTGACGCAGAGTTTCCAGTCGCAGCTCCTCTAACTTGGCGACCGTCTGATGTGCAGTATGTGGTCGAGCGTTATCCTGAAGGAGCAATGGGCTAGAGCAATTGACCAATCTCGGTTGTTTAATGGTGAGCTTTTCCATCATTGTTTGCAACTGTTGACAATACATGTCTGCAGTAATCGTTTGGCCTGATCTCATGAAGCTGTAGTGGATGACACCAGCACAGGACCACCAAACACTAACTAGAATCTTCTTTTTGGTCAGTTTTCGCTTGGGGCAAGGTTTTGCCGGTTTTCCAGGGTTAAGCCATTGTGATGATCGCTTGCGATTATCGTACACGATCCACTTCTCATCACAAGTGACAATACGATTTAAAATTCCCTGATTATTGTGACGATTGAGCAAGGAAGCGCAGCAACCGACGCGTGTTTGTTGGTGTGTTTCAGTCAATTCGTACGGTACCCACTTTTCGAGCTTTTTTACTTTTCCAATTTGACGCAAATGGATAGTGATTGTTTTGTCACTTACTCCAAAGGCTGCTGCTAATTCAGAAGTGGTTTGAGATGGATCCGCTTCAACTATCGCCTTTAATTCTTCATTATTCACTTGAGTATCCGGTCGTCCACGAGGCTCATTTTGTAAATCAAAATTTCCAGAACGGAAACGTTGAAACCAAAAACGCACCGTTCGTTCGTTAGCGGTGCTTGGCCCGTACACGTCGTTAATCCTTCGAGCCGTTTCTGCTGCACTGGTGCCACGGTAGAACTCATATTCGTAAATAGGTATCGCGAATTTTTAATTTCTCCATTGTTGTTGCAATAGCAATTTTCAAGCCCAAACAAATGACGATAAAACAAATGAAACACGAATTTTAAAACAAAATTCTTTAGTCTTTATTTTGAAATAATTTTGAATTTGGAATTCCTAATCAAACACAAAATATTTGATTTCAAAGTTGCCAGTATTAAGTATCGGCAATTTCATATGTAAGGACCTAATACTTCTCACTATGGGTTGATCAACAGAATAAAGAAAAAGAAAAAATGTGAAGAAGAAGAAGTGAGAGAGACTAGAAAGAGAAATTTTATTTGAATTCACACATACGTGTTTTGTTTGGTTATTTTCGGAATTACCGGTCCGTTTCTTGAGAATTGTGAAGGTGGTTCGCCACTGGGATGGGCAAGAATTTAAATTTCTACGGTAAAGTTTCTACCCACGCCCTGCCCATTTTTGGTGTAAAAGGTGAAAGATGCGCGAGGATGTGCGAGGCGAGAATTGAAATATCTGTTAGTACAATATTAAAGTTTATTGTTCTAAGCATAGCGCATTTATTTACGAATATACAAATCTCGCACCGGCCCGCACTTTCTATAGCGAGATGTCGAGGTATAGCGATGGACATAAGATTTCATCACAATGCCTAGGTTCTGTCGCTGTTACTGGTGCCAATTCTGTTGGACACGAGCTTCGCTTAAGCTGTTTATATCTCTTTCTATCCAATAAAACAAGAAAGAGACAGATATTAATAAGAGCTGTCAATTTAAGCTGATCTAAAATGTTCATACAGTCGTTTCAGAACGTATTGATTAAAAACACGGCGAAGTTCAAGAAAAACTAATTTGACATCTCTGACTTAGGTAGTTCTTGTCTGTCGCCGTCCTTTTCATCACTTGCCTGGTAGTAAGAGATGAAAATTCTCTCATTTTAGTTTAGTTTGTGAATAAGGGAATCGGCACCAATGTCTCGATAAATTAAGGAAAAATGATTAATGAATCTACAAAATTTATTCAGGTGTGAACCCTTGCGCGGAGGTAGAGTGCCGACACGGTGCGGAGTGCCGCGTCGAGGGCGGCGGCGCCGTGTGTGCCTGCCCTCCCCAGTGCGAGCCGGTGCTGCGGCCCGTCTGCGGCTCGGACTCTCGCACCCACGACAGCGAGTGCGAATTGAGACGAGCTGCCTGTCTGCTTGGAAGGGAACTGCGAGTGTTGCACGCAGGAGCTTGCGGTAAATATAACTTATACTGTATCTATACCTTAGCTTTACTCAATAATCCATACTTATAATATGTACTTATATAGGTACTTATTTAATATTATAAATGCGAAAGTAACTCTGTCTGTTACGCTTTTACGATGAAACGGCTGAACCGGTTTTGATGAAATTTAGCGTGAAGATAGCTTGAACCCTGGGGAAGGACATAATTGCTATTAAGGATACAGGACTTTTTAATCTGTGACTTCGTCTGCATCCGCGGTAATCGACATTCACGCGGACGAAGTCGCAGGCAACAGCAAGTTGTAAATATGCAATACAATAGAAGACCGTACAGCTTCTCTGATATAATTTCATAAATTGCTCAAAGTAATCTACTTCGCCTTGCTATACAAATAAATGATTTAAATTTAAGTTTGAGTTAAGCCGATGCATTTATGATACAAATCTCTTGGTAGACCTTTTACCACATGATGTAGCAACTGGTCTACCAAGAGATTTGTCTGGTCATGTGGCCCACATAGACACAACTAAAAAGAGAATCGGAAAGAAGACTAAAGCCTTAAATCCACTCGAGCATGCTTAGGCGAACTAGCGACTCGGCCAAATGCGTTATATATAAGGCTTTAAATGATAACTATAGGTACTAGATCAATATGGGTAGCGAAAGCAAAATCTGACCTATTATTTATAATTCCAGGTTCCAACGGCGTATGTGCCGACCGCGTGTGTCCTCACGGCGGCGAGTGCGTGGCAACCGGCGGCCGGGGCGTGTGCCGTTGTCCGCGCTGCTCCAACGAGTTCGCGCCCGTGTGCGGCTCGGACGGCATCTCGTACGGCAACCGGTGCAAGCTGCAGCTGGAGGCGTGCCGGCACCGGCGCGACGTTCAGGTGCTCTACGACGGACCCTGCAGTAAGTACCATAGATTGTAAAAGGTAAGAGTCTTAGTAACCTCGTGTCCTTCCGTATTCCTTTTCCTACTTCAATACTTTCATTATTTTGTACCAATAGCTTTCCTGTATATAAATGTATAGTCTCATTCATTACTGTAAATAATATAAACTTGTAAGTAATTTAGTTCTCATTCCTTTTTCCTTCATAATTTTTTTCTATTTCAAAAATGACTGATCTTATTTAAATCTTACTTACTCTCAAATTTCGTTATTATTAATTTTATTTCCGTTTCCCTACCTTATTTTCCTACCTTTAATGTAACAAATAACTTGAAATTGGCTATTAATGCACAAATTGTGCAGAGCCAGAAAAAAAAGGTAAAAGTAAAATTATTTATGACGACACGGTTGGCGCAGTGGCTGAGCGATTGACTGCTGCGCAGCGTGTTGCCGATTCGAATCCCGCCCAGGTCAAACATTTGTGTGATGAGCGCTTGTGTTTGCCTTGTGTCTGGTTGTTTTTTATCTATATACGTATCTATTTATATTTGTGTGTGTATATCAGCTGTCTGACACCCATGATACAGGGTCTGATCAGTTTGGGGTCAGATGGCCGTGTGTGAAATGTCCTCACATATATATAAGCAATTATTGCTTATATACAAGCAAGGGCAACTTTTGTAAACTTTATGTAGAGAAAAGAAGAGTATATCATAATAGTTATAAAAATGCAAGCGAGGTGCCTTTGAATGGATTGTAGGCAACATTTTACGAAATTTTGTCTAAACGTTGGGGCCCTATAGCGTAGGTTAATAGTAATATGGCGTTACAGACGGGTGTGAAAATAAGAAGTGCGAATTCTACGCTGTTTGTGAGAGCGACGGCGTTTCTGAAGCCAGCTGCGTCTGTCCCAAGCACTGTGAAGAAGGCACTGTAAGTATTTTGAAATCAAAATCAATCAAGTTAGAAAAGTTTATGCAAACTACGTTAAGTACAAAGACTTACTATAAATTGAGTTCGTGCTTCTAAACCGTGTACCTAATGTTCAACTGGTCAAATATATAGAACAGCTAATGTTTTTCATAACAGACGAACAATGTAAACGCTGGAGCGTCTAGGATCAAGACATCAAGCTATAACAATCTGTAAAATTTATTTGATATATTTTCAAGTTTATCACAAAAGAATAAGGACTCATATTTAATTGGGAAAATTTGACACTTTGGTATGACTTGATGTGCTGGCGTCTGAACCTATTGGATCCATAGTAAGAGTTTGTATCACGATGTCCTTTCCACCGTGTATTGTGAAATGTTATCTTTCAATAATAGTTATCTACCTATGCTTTAATTTTGCAGGAAACAGAAGAAGTTTGTGGCACGGATAATATAACTTACAGCAGCGTTTGCGCTCTGCGTGATACGGCTTGCAGGGAAAAGAGGCGGCTCCATATCAAGCATATGGGATCCTGTGGTAAGTGCTCATGTCACTCCATAAATGTTTACTGCTGAACGTGAAACTCCTTTTAGTTAGAGGTACCTACTTACGTGGGCTGTTCCGAAAATTGTTAGGGAAATAAAAAATACTATTAGGTAATAAAATTTTTATGCGTTCGGATGAACCACGATACGAAACATTCAAAAAATGTGTCTTGGTCGAGGTCGACAAATAACTGCTTCGACGGTATCAAGACGGCATCGACGGCAGTTCGATTGCAATTTTCGCCCACAAAATATTTTTTTTTACGGTGAGAAATAAATCGTACTCGTACCTATAGATATTTAATTTTTGATATTAGCTTAGCGTATCACTGCGACCAAGGTTGATCTATTGTGATCGCCGCTTGTTTTGATTAGATACATCGCCACCAAACCCTGCAGCTGTGATGAACTGCAGGATCTACTTTGGGGCAATCTCCATTATTTTATCCGGGTTTTACAGGTGTTTGCCCGCATGGTTGTTGCGCTTGTGAATTAGTGCTCCGAGTTCCCCCAGAAGATGAAGCGGCGTTTCATCAGCCTCCTTACAGCGTCTGCAGGTTCGCGTAATCACTTAGCCCCAGGTTGGACATGTGCTTGTTTAAGCAGCAGTGTCCCGCAGTGGCTCTTGCCACAATGCGCAAGTTGTCCCTACTAAGTGCTACGACTTGGTTACTAAAACTTGTACGGAGGATAGTCGGATATCTATGGAGGATAGGGTAATATTTGTACCCTTGACGTATCCAAATAGTCTATGGTTCTAGCAGCTGTGGGAGCGGGCGCGTTGTCTTGATGAAAAAGAATGCCACGTACACCACACCTCGGCGCTCGCTCTTAAAAAATATTTAAAAAAGATCTAGATCTAGAGAAGACACATAGGTGTCTTAAGGCGGATCCATATTCGCGCTTTGATACACGAGCGCGATACGGCCCTTTCCATTTCGAGTCGGTTTTTGTCCGATCATCAAAAAAGATACGGATACGGCACGGTTTGCCGATACTTTTTCTTTAGGATAATATGACAGGGACGATATGCGAGTGAAATAAAGGCGTCCATATCTAGATACGGAGCTTGATTCAGTACGACGAATGATACGGTGATACGGATACAGCGATTTAATCAGACAAATGATCATATGTGGATCCGCCTTTAGGCTCTTCTCAACAATGGCGTACAAATATTCTTAGATCTTACTTAATATTAAATCAGATAAAGGCAGAAATATACTTTCCATCCTTTTGAATATTTTGATCGTTCACTATCTTATCTGGAAACTAGCGGCACACAGTGCGTTTGATAACCACAAAGCCGAAGCGATAACCATACTTAACCATATAATAGCGTACCAGACAGAGAGAGAGAGGACAACTCTGTCTGGTACGCTTTCACGATAAAACGGCTTATACGATTTTGATGAAATTTGGTATGGAAACAGCTTGAACCCTGATGAAGAACTTAGGCTCCTTTTTAATCCGCAACTTCGTCTGCATTAGCGATAACCAACATTCACGCGGTCGTAGTCACGGGCAAAATCTAGTAGTTTTATAATTTACTTTCAGAGTCGTGTGCGGAGATTGCATGTCCAGTGGGTACATGGTGTGCACGTGGCACTTGCGGCTGCCAAGCTGCCTGCGCCGAGGCAGCTCGCGAGCCCGTCTGTGGCGACAACCGACGAACATACCCACACCACTGCGCCCTAAGACGTAGTGCCTGCGAGGCGAAGGCGAGGGGAGACCCACCTCCCAGGGTGGCGTACTACGGCGAGTGTACTGAACAAGACGAGAATGGGACAGCAGGTGAGGCACAAAACTAAAGCTTCGGTAAATAAGTGGTAACTGTTACTGTAGAAGAGTGCCGGGCTAAGGCGCTGATCACACTGCACCCTCTCTGTAGCGTAGCGCGGGGGCGCAGATTTAAACATTGTAATTAAGTATCTGAATTTGTATAGAAAACACGTCTAGCACAATACTGACAACGCGTGCGTACGTGAGAGATACTTTGTTAAAATCCGCGACCCCGCGCTACGCTAAGTATAACCTACGGAGCGCGGTGAACTGTGATAACCGTCTAAGAGAGCACCTCCTTGCCTCGATCGTCTTAATGCATGGTAAAGTCAAGCGCCCGTTACATTACACGTTGTGATTGTGATAAAATAAATAAATAAAATAAGAATAAATAAATATATGGGATGCCGAAAGCGAAAGAAAGATTCGTCCATTGATTGGCCGTCACGTCAATACAATACGTTGATCGTCGGGTTTACCTTTCTTCCGTTCTGTCTTATACAGTCCATTCTTCCTGAAAGTAACTCTGTCTGTAACGCTTTCACGACGAAACGGCTGAACCGATTTTGTTAAAATTTGGTATGAAGATAGCTTAAACCCTTGGGAAAGACATATGCTACTTAGTAATCCGCGTTTTTGTCTATATTCGCGATAACCGACATTCACGCGGATGGAGTCGCGGGCAAAAGCTAGTGTAGTAGGTAATAAGGTCTAAGAAGTTCCATCGATGCGGTTATGTATACCAGTTTATCACGATCAATTACAGACGGGAACAGAACATCAAAGTACACAGACCTGACGAATGAGATCCGCGCGGGCGACGAGAACGAGAACGCCAGCGAGGCGGTGTCGGGCACGGCGGTGTGCGCGCGCGTGCAGTGCGCGTACGAGGCTACGTGCGCTGTAGACTCCAACGGACAACCCAGGTTAGGGGAATCCACAGATATAGATAGACCTATAGTTCGTTCGCCGTAAAGAATGCAGTGAAATCATCATTGTCCGTCGGCCTAGCCCCGCCCCTAACCAATCAAATCTTTTCGAATTACAAAGTCAAGTTCACAATGACACCCCTAACCAATCAAATCTTTTCAAATTACAAAGTCAAGTTCACAATGACAGTTGAAGGCATTTTGCACTGATGATTTACTGCATTCTTAACGCGAACAAACTATAGATAACATCACGATCTGTATGAAAACCAAGCGTGCCATTTTTTGGACGTCACAATGTAATACGAATGTTTTGTTTTTCCTTATTTCCTTATTACTGAGGGTATTAGATCAAAGATAATTGTTTTTAAAATTAATTACGCATATTATATAATATTAATCACAAAATGACTTAGGTACCGATGGAAACGTTTTATCATCATTTCAGCCTAAAGATGTCCACTGCTGGACATAGGCCTCCCCAAGGGGGGGATTTTCCATCATCGCCACGTTTATTTAATTTTTTTTACTTACGATTTTTTATCGTAAGTTAGGCACGAAAATAGGCACGCGAAGTAGTTGCTCTTGCGTTATCTAGGTCTATCTATATCTGTGGAATCATTATCAATTTTATCAATCTTAATAAATATAATTCTTCTGTACGTGTGTTTGTCACCTAGGTCCTTCAAATTTGTGTATATTTCCTGGATGGTTTGAAAATACAGTTGGACCCGGTGGCACCGCGCTGCTGTCGGGTTCTAGGTTTTGTTTCATTTTCAGGATAGGACAACGTCTGCCGGGCCGGCTAGTTTTAATATTTGAACAATACCTGGCCAAATTTGTTCAAGCTGCACTATTAATTGTAGAAAGATAGTAACGAAGTTTTTAAGCAGTTTATTTATTTATACCTCATGCACAAAAGTACAAAGGCGTACTTAATGCCTTAGGCATTCTTTACCAGTCAACCACGGGTGGTGAAGAGAAGAATTATGCTAGTCGCATATTAAAAAAACCGGACAAGTGCGAGTCGGACTCGGGTTCCGTAAAAATTTGTAGCTACATAACCATATTTCCATACCTACTAGCCATACTTTAATATTATAAATGTGAAACTAACTCCGTCTGTTACGATTTCACGATAAAACGGCTGAACTTTGGTATGAATGAAATTTGGTATGAAAATAGCTTACCCTGAGAAAAAATCAAAGAGAATAAAACCACTAGAGAGCATAAAGGCCGATTTCTTCTAAGTACACGACTCACCACAGTGGGCCGCCGCCGGGGGACGGGCAATTACGCGCGGGTGCAATTGGTCAGCTCAAGGCCAACATGCGTAGGTATAACATCGTTAGGGTTGCTCCACTTGATTAAGGAAAAATAGTCAATATCGATAAAATGGATAAAACATTTTGAAAAATGCTCATTAGTTAATTAATTAAATAAATAATACTAATGTGATACATAATTTATTAAATTTTTATTGAGTATTTTACATAATGTCATATCTATACTAATATTATAAAGCTGAAGAGTTTGTTTGTTTGGTTGAACGCGCTAATATCAGGATCTACTGGTTCGAATTGAAAAAATCTTTTTGTGTTTGATAGTCCATTTATCGAGGAAGGCTATAGACCCATGCGAAGCCGGGTCGGGTTGCTAGTTAATAATATGACTATAAGCCATTTTGTATTGAAAAAAGAAAAAAAAAAATTAAGCTACAATTTATTTATTTAGTCAAAGTATTTAAGCATCCTTGTCTATACGTAAGCTCAACATTCTTCATCAGGAGATTTATAGAAGAAACCTTCTACAAGCAAATCAATTTTCGTGAATTTTAGGAATATCGTGTAATCATTTACAATGAAGTGAAATGTATGTATTATTATTTTCTACATCGTATATCATATCATACATACTATAAATAATAAATAAATAAATATCTTGGGACAACTCACACACGGTCATCTGGTCCCAAGCTAAGCAGAGCTTGTGTTATGGTAACCAGACAACTGATATACATACTTATTTAATTTATAAATACATACATATTATAGATAAACACCCAGACACAGAACAAACAATCATGCTCATCACACAAAGTTTGTCCTGGGTGGGAATCGAACCCACGACCTCCGGCTTAGCAGTCAGTTTCAGTGACCACTAGACCAACAGGCCCGACGAACTATCATCGTGTATCATACTACTACAGCTATTTATAAAGATAACATCACTGATTTTTACGATAAACCAAAAACATAGACGCATTAGAATTTTCTAATGAAAGAACAAGACTTGAAAACCAAAAGACATCAACGCGCGATACTACAGTGTGCTTTCTTTAACCAGCCACCATTACTTACCGATAAAATGTTATGCCATCTTTTTTGTAACTTTTTATAGTCTTTGGGAAAAATATAGCTCTACTTTTTAATCCGGGACTTCGTCTGCATCCGCGATAACCGACATTCACACGGACTAAATCGCGGATAAAAGCTCGTTATAAATAAAGAATATTTTTTTTATATATAATCACAAATTTATAGTTTTCAGACGTTTTCCTGTATTTATAGTATAAGACGAAATTACTTGCCAAATTTCTTAGTTCTAGGTCAACGGAAAGTACCCTATAAATTTCGACTCCCTTGAGAGTGTCGAAATGTACCTTTTTTGCGACATAAACGGGTGTATCTTTTTTACACGTTAATTTTGAAGTTTAATTTTTTCACAGCTGCAAGAGACCGTGGACCTAAGTATATGGTTTTAATTTCAACTCGATACCTCTACGCGTTCCCGAGATAAAGGGTCTTGACAGACAGACGGACAACAAAGTGATCCTACTTATAAGGGTTCAGTTTTTTCCTCTTGAGGTACGGAACCCTAAAAATACACAAATAAGCTAATAATTATGATGATGATGAAACTTACAAAGTCAAAAGTCAAAGTCAAAGCATTTATTTCAATTAAACCATGCGCAGGCACTTTTGAATTGTCAAGGTGTCGGTCAGTTAGTCAGAAAGTTGAAGCTGAGCAGATGCTCATTCCAAAACGTAGGGTAGGTCTCTATGGAGAAGAAAAATAGGTAAACTACACAAACATTATTAGTAGTTATTTTATTTTGTTATATTATCGACCGTAGTGTAGTATTAGGTATTTATAACATCGCTTTGGTTTTCACAACAGACGTCCACTGGACATAGTTTCATTATCATCGTCACAACGACCGACCTTTTAGAACTCCTTACCTTACACACATAGGTAATACTTTTACATGATAGTTATCCGTACTACATAAACAAGGCTTTGATGTCTAGTAGGTGTGGCCACGTCTGCGTATAAAAAATATACTATAGTTCTTCCTATCTTACTTCCTACTATCCTATCCCAATACTAATATAAACGCGAAAGTTTGTGAGGATGCATGGATATTTGTTTCTCTTTCACACTCGAACGGAATTAGCTGAAATCTGCCACACGTACCTATATTGATCTCGTTTAAAGCCTTATTTACACGATGTAAGTTTTGGCGCCTGTAGCATACAATGAAATTGTAGAAACCAATTACTTGCATCGTCTAAACACTGTTAGTCGGTGCAACTTTCATTGTTGCTTTAATTTATTGCATTGGCACCTACATTGCACCGTGTAAATGGGGCTTAACATATATTTTTATCCCGTTTTTAGGGTTCCGTACCTCAAAAAGAAAAAACGGAACCCTTATAGGATCACTTTGTTGTCCGCGTGTCTGTCTGTCTGTCTGTCAAGATCCTTTATCTTGGGAACGCGTGGAGGTATCGAGTTGAAATTAAAACCATATACTCAGGTCTACGATCCCTTGATGCTGTAAAAAATTAACCGTCTATGTTAACGTAAAAAAAAGATACGGCCGTTTGTCACAAAAAACGCATTTATAATATTAAGATGATTCAAGTATAGATAGTAGGTATGGATTAGTATAGAAGTATGGATATGTACCTACAAATATGTACGGAACCCTCGGTGGGCCAGTCCGACTCGCACTTGTCCGGTTTTTTATGATCTTGTGAGATAATTTAGGACTTCGACTGAATTCTGAAGTCTACGCAGATGAAGTCGCGGGCATAAGGTAGCAAGTGCGACTTTCATTCTACTCGACCCAATTAAACTAAAACAGCGATTTGAAATCATAAAGGTGGATCTACATTATTATGATCATTTGCCTGATCCGATCGCCGCGTATCCGCGCAGACGCGTAGCATGATCGCCTATCTGGACGGGTGATGATACGCGATCATGATACTCAGTCTTAATACGCCGCTCTTAGACAAAGCGCGATACGGCCCGTCCCATTTCGAGTCGTTTTTTGTACGATAATCAAAATCGCGATCATGAGCGATTGTATGGAGTAATATAAAGGCGTCTATAACTAAATACGGACCTTGACACAGTATGACGAATGATACAGTGATACGGATAAGTACAGCAAATCGGATTGGGCAAACGATACATTATGTGGACCCGCCTTAACGTAAAGTTACATACCTTGTTCCTAGGTGTGCGTGTCTGTTCGACTGTGCCGCCGCAGCTGCTTCGGCTACGTCATCCGCTCCAGTCTGCGCGTCAGACCTGAGGCTGTACCCCACGTTGTGTCACATGAAGCTCGAGGCGTGTCGGAGACAGGAGGACTTGAGGCTTCGACCCCTCCCATTGTGTCGAGGGTTAGAGGTAAATGCACAGAAATATTAAAGCCCTTTGCTGAATTTTGTACGACGTTTTTAAGGAGGTAAACTACAAAAAAAAGCTATAGCAACTTGTCTACAGTTGCACTTCTCATACTAGGAGCACTACGAAGAGCAAAGAAAACAGAAAGAGAAACTTGTTTAAAAAAAACTTGGAACAGGTTTGGGATTTTTTTTTCTGAAATCAACGAATTGTATTGCATATCGGGTTGACCTTGTCCATAGAAATCATAAAATGTAGGGTTTGAGAAGCATGGCCCTATGTCTCACAGTTTTCGAATCATGACCCTTTCTCTAATCTCTGTTAAAAAATATTTTCTGAAACGAAATTGTTGCTAGCGATTGTTGTATTGTTTGTTAGAGTATGAGATGGTGTAAATCATTTTTGTAAAGTCCTCGCTTCATGGAGCCCCTAAGGCTACTCTCCAACCATTACCACTCCCTATTATTATACTTTTGCAAATTAATACTCCGGCAAACACCGATAGGTACTCCGATAGGTACTCCGATAGGTACTCCGATAGGAGTTTATAACTACTTACCTGTACAAGAGTTTAACTTTGCTAGTATTTCACTATATTTAAGCGTCCACACGGAAGTTGTTTTTTTTTAAAGTACTAAAAGCCTAAGCACTGATATTAGACACAACATACCACTTCGTGTTCATTTTCTAAAAAAGAATATTACTGATTTTTTTTGTAATTTAAGATTGACTGTCATAATTTTAACAAACTAAAACAGTCATCGAAAGAGCTTTCTCACAAGGTGTAGCTATCTTTAGGATACATAGCCTTCTGTAATGTACCATCATAAGTACTTGGCCGACCGAGCTTTGCTTGGTATTTTTCTTTTTTCGTGTTTTTAAATAATGAAACCTAGCGAGAGAGCGATTTATCGCCCCCGAAAACCTCTGCATACTAAATTTTATGAAAATCGTTGGAGCTGTTTCCGAAATTTAGATTATATATGCCTATATATATATATACAAGAATTGCTCGTTTAAAGGTTTTAGATTAGATAAATAAAATATTATGATCGTACACTAAAGATGGCGGCGATTGTTTTGACTTTCTCCTAACAGTTCAGGCCGTGTGGAGACGATGAGCCGCTGACTGATGCTGAAGGTAGACCCATTGACTGTGGAGGCGGTCCTCATAGAAAAGATTGTCCGATTGGCAGCTACTGTCATCACACTGCTAAAGCTGCTCGGTGCTGTAGGAAAGGTAATTTTTTGTCCTCTTCAATACGGATTTACTTACAATCACATTATTATGTACATATATTTTCTTAAAACGTTGCCCCTCACTAGGATTATCTCCTGTGTCATGGGTGCGTTTACAAACATATAAACTCACATACACAAACTGCCAGAACCTGAAGAACTACATATCTGTAGGCCATATTAATATTTGTTCTGTGCGAGAATCAAACCTGCAGGTTCGATTCCCGCACGGAACAAACACGCAGCGCAGGAGTCAATCGCTCAACCCCTTTTTTTTCCGCGGTGGAAAATCCTCACGGAGTCCAGGGAGGAGGGGTCTGTCAGAGTCTTACTGATTAAAAACCACCCCGGTGTTCCATCTCACACCTACGTCGAGGGTCGCGGAACTGGAGATAATTCCGCAACCCCTGACTGGTGCCGGCCCGCTTCTGCGGGCCACCTCTGGTCAGGGGGGGAGTGAGGTGTTAGACTCTCCCACGGACGTCTAAGAGGGGCGCGCGTGGAACACTACGCGCCGCCACCTCGGGTCCTGATATGTGGTGGGCGACAGACGACCCCGAGTCTGTCGTCCCTGGACCCATTTAGGGGGGCTGGAAGAGGGCGTTATCCGCCCTCCGCCGACGCCCGGTGCGCCTGCTGCGGGAATCGCTTAACCCCTGCGCCAACTGTGTCTTTAGCTCGTTTACGTAAAGGGGATGCGCCAGAGCAGCTTTTCTTACGGTTTTTTCAATTTGCAGCTCAGTCTCAGATTGTATTGGAATTAAAAATATATTCGCGGGAGTAATAAATATGCATTTACAGAATTGTAGTAATTAAAATCGTCAACATAACTCTCAACATAGCTTATGCGCGCGTGACAATGTACCGCGTTTAGACACCATTAACTATATTCCAAGACGCAACTTCAGCACAACAAGAATAAGTGACGTCACTATTGCATATAGCCATGCAAAAACTATAAAGCAATCGCGTTTTGACAGCTCATAAAAAGTACATTACAGTACACATTCATATCTCGTTCGACAAAACGGGGGTACATAAGTTACCGGTTCCAAAAATATTATGTTTGGGACTTCCGACAAACTCGCTCCATGGTAACCGGAATAAAGGCGGTAAAACAAAAGAAGGTGGGAGGGGCATAATAACAATACTAAAGTAATAAAACGTGTACAACATAATATTAATGATTTGCAATCTGCTCATTATTCAGAGAATTTTCATTTCATAAAAGTATTTATAAAATTTAATTTGTATGACTTAATTGCAAGGCAGAGCATTGCATGAATAATCATATTATTATTAACTGCATAGAGAAAGAGTAGGTAATTATTAAATTAATGCAGATTTATCTTAATTAAATCATAGACCGTTTGTTAGAGACCGAATGGCAGGTGAAAATCGAACATTATACCAACCAGAAAGTACACAAAGTAAACATTGCTGGTAGGTACTAATATACTTGTTTGCATAATTTATTTAGAAAGTTGCATTGCTCACAAGACAAATACGAGCTATTTACATATTTGTCTGATCTATTTATGGTAGTCAAAATGAAGACATTACCGATCATGACGGAGCCGGATGTTTAGAAATCATAGTTAAGTACATGGTTTTATAATGAAGTTACGTTGTGATTTCATTAGCGGTGCTGTCGTTCAATATGGCGTCATATTTATCATGTACTGCCTTGACGATGTTACTGAGTTTTTATAGAAGATCGTATAGGAGAGTGGCCATATGCTAATGCCAATGTTATGCTCTGTTTACTGCTTGAAACTGTAGGTTAAGTAAGCCTTTTTATTGATCTCCCTTTATAAGGTAGTGGTCGTAGTAGGTAGGTTTTAAAGATTGCATGCAAATATTGCATTAAAAAAAATGCATGTAGCGGAGATGAGAATGTTGAGCGCGATGTGTGGAGTTACCAGAATGGATAAGGTGTGATAAATATATTAAGTTTGATAGGAGCGCCAGTGACAGAAAATTTGGAAGGGAATCAATCGATTGTCTTGATATGGGCATGTGAAGAGAAGGAATGAAACGCATATGACCAAAAGAGTTATGAATATTAAAGTGGATGGATGGAGAGGGAAAGGAAGGCCAAAGAAAATATGGATGGATTGTGTGAAGAATGATATGAATGAAAAGGGAGTCAGTGAAAGCATGACGGTTGACAGGACGGAATGGAAGATGAAAACATGTTGAGCTGACCCCGAGTAACATGGGATAAGGACAGAAAGATGATGATGGTCGTAGCAGATAGGTGTAATAATTAGGTTTGTCAAAGTGGCAACTAGGTATTTAATAGGTCACTTTGTAACAGATAAGGCAGTTGTTGAGAAGAAAGGATGCCAGGAGTCATGGCACGGCTGCTGCGCGGACGGTGTGACGGCGGCGCGAGGTCCAGGCGGTGCCGGATGTCCGGCCGTGTGCGGCTGTCACCGGCTCGGGTCTGTGAACGAGCAGTGTGACGAAGACGGCCAGTGTACTTGCCGGCCAGGTGTCGGTGGCCTGAAGTGCGACAGATGCGAGGCTGGGTACTGGGGACTTCCGAGGATTGGGGCGGGGCATACTGGCTGTATACGTGAGTATAAGATGATGGGGTGTGTCGTAACAAGACATGAGGGCTGTGGTCAGTTGCGTGACTCGTTGAGTTGCACGAAACCAACATTAGTTTAACGGAGACTTTAAATTCATGCCATCCCTTACATTTTGTATCAAGAAGAAAGTGACAGCATCAATTTAAAGTCTCCATTAAACTAATGTTGGTTTTGTGCAACGCACTATTAGCACGTCGTTTAACAGTTAACGTGTCACAACTCATTAAAAATATACAATAATAATAAGAACTTTGTAGCTATAATATGCATTAAGTTTGTTTGATTCCAATAAGAATGATGAAGCGGTTTATTTCCTTATTGATCCTAAATATAAATATAAGACGGTTAATTTTGATTCCTAAAATAATTTTCTCGTATTTTAGCGTGCGGTTGCTCGGCGTTCGGTTCAGTTCGGGAGGATTGCGAGCAGATGACCGGACGCTGTGTTTGCAAGCCTGGCATACAAGGACAAAAGTGTACCATATGCTCCAACCATGAACATACTTTGGGCCCTAATGGATGCTTCGACCGTGAGTACTAGTGGCTCATCCAACTCATAGAAGCTGAATTATGTGAAGTAGGTATCTACAAAAGTGACGACACAGCGTTGCCGCGCACCGTATTGCGGGTTCGAATCCCGCCCAGGGTAAATATTTGTGTGATGAGCACTTTTGTGTTTGCCTTGTGTCTGTTGTTTATCTATATATAGATAATTATATTTGTGTAAGCATATCAGCTGTCTGACTCTCATAGTACAGGGTCTGCCTTATTTGGGGTCAGCTGGCCGTGTGTCAAATGTCAAATGTCCCCACATATTATTATTATAAGTTTGATTTTCATCTTTTCCCAACAGCGGAATCTACACAACTGCCAGCTACGAACTGCGACCATATGACGTGCTACTTCGGCGCGCACTGCGTGGTGCGCAGCGGCCTCGCCACGTGTGAATGCGGTACAAGCGAGTGTCCTCCGTCTGACGGGCCGTCTGTGTGCGGTAGCGACGGCCGCACCTACCTCTCCGCTTGTCACCTGCGCACACACGCTTGCAGGTCGCAGTCGGACGTGGTGGTGCAGGCCTTCGGGCCCTGCAGCGAGGAGGCACCTCACGTGCGACGAGGTAGTCGCGCCAGTAGATCCAACCGCTCGTCCCTCACACGACAAAATAGTGACCTACACAGCAACACTCCCCTGGAACCAGATAAAGCATCGCTCAAAGACTTCGAGTACCTCAAACAAAGCCCCAACTCACTGCAGTTCACTGACGCTTCCGTAGACACCAGTGATAGCGGCAAACCCGACAGTCCTGAACCCGATCTGACATGCATCGATATACTCCCACCAATTGGATTTCGCTAGAGTTGTAAGCTAGAAATGTAGAATTTATTTTCGTAACTAGTAGAATATTTGGTTTAATATCCTTCAACTGATCATTCGCAGAAAAAACCTACACTCACTCTAGTAGTGTCATAGAAAATAACGTCAAAGAGAATTGTGCTAAATCTAGCAAAGATAAAGGCCAAACTTTTATTGATGACGTCGAAGAAGAATTTGATTCGAACGAAGTGGAAGATTATTCAATGTATGAAGAACATTTAGAGGAAAATAGCCGTGATATGTACGAAGTGCCCTTGTTTGATGGCCAAGCGAGAATGACAGCTCGTGCGAGGTTTCCTGCTAAACGATTCGATATTTGGGCTGAGGTCTCTGCCGTTTGTGGTAAAGGCGCATTAGTGAGTGCTTCCGGCACGAGGGACCATTTGTGGCTTGGATTTGTGGAAGATAGGGCCGTATTGCGGTGGGACGCCGGCAGTGGGCCATTTGAATTGCACACCGGAAAGGTTAAAATTGATGGCAAATCTAAAGTATCTGCGAGGAGATATAAGAAAGATGCAGTATTGAAGCTCGGATCGTCGGTAGCGAGAGGATCGTCTCAGGGACGCATGAGTTCCTTGGATGTCGATCCCTACATTTACATTGGTCATCCTCCGGACAACGTCACAAAGTTAGCATCTTTTTCATTAACATTTTATGATATTACTTGCGAGAAGTTATTTTTTTTCATTTAGTACCTACTTTGGTGCAGATTATCAGGTGCGTCAGGTATTCCCGGCTTCGTGGGTTGCGTGCATCGGCTGCGCGTGAGTGGCCGCGACTTAATACCTCCATCCCGAGGACTGACTATTTCTTCGGCTGGAGTTCGTTCTTGCACTCCACACAATTTGGCTCGGCTGGTATGTCCGTAACCCGTCTTATCTAGCAACCATTTTATTGTTTCTAGCATTTTGTAATGCCATAATGTGTTTAATGAAAGTGATAGATGCCACAATAACTCAGTGATATTTTTGTTCTTGTTTCAAATAATTTATTCCTTTGTACGTTAACACATTTCGATATTTAAATAACTCTGTTGATAGTAGATTGTCAATAATTGTTACATTTAACAGATTTTAATGTAGAAATTGCAGTAGATAAGTCTTATAATGTTATAATATTTAAACTATTCCAACTGTACTGAAACTATTTCCTAAACTATGCTATACCTTGCAATGTGATATTCGTGTAACTGTAATTTCAAACGGTTTCTAATACTGTTACATATTGTTATCTTTAACATATCTAAATCTATGCATTTTATAATAAATTATCTCCTTTTATATAATACAGTTATTTGAAATATTTATGTGTTTCATTGATTATGCTAACAATATACTCGTACACAGGAAGATATCAGGTTACCGATACGATTCAAATGTAGCTGTCCATTGGCTTAAGCCACTCCTAGGTACTTAACCTATTAGTATGATAACTATACTCCATTTACAATAGCAATAGACAGAAGTTGAAAAAGGTTATTTTTAATACTTTGTAACAAAAGTACAAAAAAGTCTAAATCTATTTTTACAGCAGCTGCCGCACTTAATTGTAACCATTGTAATAATTTATCCTATGAAATTATGTGGCTTTCATTTAGTTGTATTATTTAATTCCAATTTATAATTACAGTGTCAATGCTAAAAACGTAAAAGAAGCACGGATGAACAATACCGGTAACGGCGGTAACGTTATTCGTTTAACTATAACTCTACCAAATTAAAATTGTTATCTAATCTTTGAAAGCTTTGTATTTTGTCTATTTATCAAAATTATGTTGAAACCATTAGAATTAAAATTGTTTTAACTTATCTTTGAAATAAAATGTTTTGGATTCCTGCTTCTGCGAGCTTCTTTTTTCTAAAGCTATAAAATAAATGGAGTATAAGGTACAGGCGCCAATGAAGGCCCGCTTAATTTCAAAACCTCGTAAAATCTTGCAGATAAGTAAAGTAAAGAAAAAAGATAATGGAAGTTGTAATATATTTATTTGAGAAACAAGATATCTAAAAAAGTAGTACAGTTTTTGGCATTTTAACACAAATGTAAACACTTTTTAGAAACTTGTTATTGGGCTATCTTGGGAAGCTGGTCGCTGAAGATGGCCCGAAAAATATTAATGAAAGTATATGCATTATAAACTCTCAAACACTTTTAACATAAAACATCGAAATAAAAACACATACTTCCCATAACATTATTCATCAAAGGTAAAAAAATCAACCAAAAATTTAAATGTGGGCTATCTTAAATCTATCAAAATGAAAATCAACTATAAAATAAAAACAAACCACTAAATAAAATAAAATTTAACTTCGAGATCAATATTGAAAGTAACTTATCAAAAATAAAAATAAATCATATTTTTTTTCTAAAATTTATTTTTTTGATGTCATTCATTAAGGGAATTATACTATGGGCCATGATAGGAAATTACACCCGGGTTGAGTATAATCTCGTAAAAATACAAAAAAAGGAAATAAAATAATAACACTCACCTGTAATTCGCTAATAAATAGATTAAATATGAATTTTCACATTTTAGAGCAAAGAGATTTGTTTTAAATTCGTTAATTTTCAAAAGGATTTAGATAATGCAGGTAATAAAAAGTGTATCGTCTTAACATGAACAAGCAAACTGCCATCAGTCTCCAAAATGGCGACGCGCCGGTAATGAAACACACTTGCACTATTGTCTATAGTACCAATAGCATACACCCACGAAATTTCAAATGTTTCAAATAATCATAACTGTATTTTTTTAAATGTGGGCTATCCTAGGAGCCGGGCCGTCTTCGGCGACACTACCTTAGTTGTCGTAAAGATCCCAATGTTTAGGAAAGTAGTCCCAGTGATTTAGGAAAGTATTACTGGGTTTATTTTTATAAACTTTGCCCCATCCTAGAAATGTCTCCTGTAGGTATCGTGGGTGCCTTTGCAGACATATAAGCTCACATACAAAAACAACCAAACCCGAAACAACTACCAGTAGATCATACAAATATTTGTTCCGTCCGGGAATCAAGCCTGAGACACAGCGACTAATCGCTAAGCCTGCGCCATCAGTGCTGGTTTTTTTGTTAGAACCGACTTTAACAGAGAACCGTGAAAAATGAACGAAGAAAAAGCATTTTTTTAATGTCTACAACGGCCTCTCTCTCTGTTTTTGATAATTTCAGTCTACCTCATCACCTGCCTAGCGTTTTCCCAACTAGGTATATTGGGGTCGGCTTCCAGTCTAACCGGATGCAGCTGAATACCAGTGTTTCACATGGAGCGACGGTCTATTGGACCTCCACAACCCGGTTTCTGGGTAACACGATACCTCTTGGTAAGTTGTCAGACTTTCTGGCTTCTGACTACTCATAACGACTGCCAAAGATCTACGAATGACATCCGGGACCAACGGCTTTACGTGCTTTCCGAGGTACGGAGGAAACTCGGTATGAAATGGATGGTCACCCATCCACAGACCGATCGCGGCAAGCGTAGCTTAACCTTTGACCGATCGATCTGTACGGCTTTCACGCCACGAGATCCTCGACATAAAGTAGAGTCGTAAATCTACCTGACCCAGGATAAATTTCGCGGTGACCTAACTGGAAAAATAATCCCAGTCATCATCTTCTTGCCCTTGTCCCATGTTACTTGAGGTCAGCGCAACATGTTTTCTTCTTCCATTCCGTCCTGTCCAACGTCACGCTTTCACTGACTCCCTTTTCATCATTCTTCACACAATTCATCCATATTTTCTTTGGCCTTCGTCCTTTTCTTCTCCATCCATCCACGCTTATATTCATAACTCTTTTAGTCACATGTGTTTCATCCCTTCTCTTCACGTGCTCGTACCAAAAGTAACCCTTAGCGCTCAGATTATCAAACAAAAGGCAGCTAGACCGTGCGAAACACTGCGAGTGAAGCCACAAAAGCAAATACAAATTCAATAACGAATACCTACAATCTCGTGATTGTATTCGCTTTTGAATTTTTATTTGTATTAGTATTTGTTTTTTTTTGACAATGCTTCGCTTCGTGCTGTACTGACTCGTGTTAGTGTACTGACACGAGTCAGTACAGCAAACCTACAATTCTCGCATACAATATTCGCGCCAATTCTCAATCGCAATTCTCTTCTCTCAAAAGAGAATTGTAGGTATTCGTTTTTGAATTTGTATTTGCTTTTGTGGCTTCACTCTCAGTGTTCCGCACGGTCTATCTGCATTTGTTTCATAATGTCAGCCTTAGCGCTGAAAACTAATCATTATAGTCAAAGCACCAATCGACCAGTCTTTTATAATGTCATTATTGCCACACTATTAAAATATTTATAGTACAAATAAAAAAACAATACTTAAAACGTAATACCCATTCATTCAGTCTATAACACGGCAATTAAAGAACGGAACCACACTATATAATTTAAGTTATAATACTCTACCCTCAGTTTCATTGCCGGCCCATTATTTCCTTATCAACGTTTCACCCCCACTTCCCTTTCATAATCCCCCCCTTATCGCTGTCTACTCCATAAAAGCCGGGGACTTCAAAATTTAAAACCATTGTTGCAGGAACAAGTGGAAGTCGTAAAGTTATTTTATAAGTTTTTAACGGCAGTATAGTTTTTAATAGATGTTTGATTTTGATCTGATGGGTCCTTACACCAAGGTTCATGTTGAACCGTTGGATGAACTTTTATTGATTTAGTTAAGTAGGTACTTTTCTTCCACTTTTGATTTAATGTTGATAGAATGATCGTGTGGTTTGTTGTGAGTTAGGCCAACTCATTTCTACCCATGGGAAACAGCAGGCTTCTGTTATTTTGTTTTTTAGGAAGGAATTCAGGTAGAGTATCTATCACTGTTATGTAGGTTTTCATACAGCAAAGCGTTTACAACCAGTCCTATTAACATTTCTTGGACTAAGAGAAGTGTTGGTACGTAAATTAAATTTTCAATCAATCTTTTCACCAACAACACCTCAATATTACTATTTCAAAAATTGAAAATTTTGCAGAGTGCAAAGATCGATCAACTAATATCAGAGTTAATTTATTATCAGAGATTTATTGGCGATTAAGAGGTCATGAGTGCAGATCCTACGCCCGTTGAACTACCAAATCGTTGTGAAAAGATCATAAAACCACACTCACTAAAAACAACACGACTAAAACACATACGAATAAAAAACAAGTGTAGTAATAAATGATACGTTCTTAACATACAAATATTTCAGCACTACCACAAACCAACCATTTATTACATGAGAAAAGTCGTTGTAGTCATCTCTGCGAGTTATGGTGAGAAAAATAAATTTTTAGCTCGCGAGAAGTCGCGGGTGTCACCCCTAGTCATTAAGATGGAGGTGAACCATATGAGCGCTCACTTAGACGGCAGACATTAATTTCGTCATAACAGTCATTTGGCCAACCGCCTGCGCCGCAGTAATATAGCTAAAAGCCTCTATTCATTATTTCTTCGTCCCCCTCCATCGCTTAAACGCTATCGTATTGATGTGACTTTCTGCGAGAAATGGGATGATGGAAATTAAGGTGCCTTGAGCTACAGATTTTGATATTATCTCCCGTTAAGCCGACGTAGTTACTAGCCGGAATGTAATCCGCAACGTAGGTATTCCTTTGGGAATATATTAATAAGATTCTTTTGTTGTCAGCTTCTGTACGTAATGCCACGTGTAGGCTAGGTAGGTATAAGTATGTGGATATAGGTCCTTAGTAATTTTTCCGATAGTGAAGCAGTGTGAACAAGGGTGTACAGCTATATGTCACCCGCGTTCATTACAGTACATAATTAATGCGCCCCTGTCATGAGAGGTAAAAGCATTCGCCGGAGTGTCGGTGTCGGCCACCTATGTCTGTTCGGCGTACATCGTTACCGGCTAAGTGCTTATGAAGTATTTGTTAAGAATGACAACAGAATAGATGCCTATTTAGTACCGACGGTTTAAAGAAAGGGTCGGGGTCGAGGGTCGACCGGTTAAAACAGCGTAACAAAGGGGAGTTTATAAGTGGTGTTAGTGAAACCTGCCGCCCTCTAGTGATTATGGGCTTATCTGTGTCTACTCTTTATTATTATTTAGGATCTGTAGGTTTTCTAAACAGCCCTTTCCTTTTATTTAAATTATGCTTGTTTTAATTACTCCTCAACAGAAATCCCATTAGACAGGTTCGTAGATCAAATTACTTTACTGATTAAAAATGTTATATGGCCATGTATGCTTTCAAAGTGATTATGATTGCGTGAATGGTAATGCGCGCTGTTTGTTCCGATCTATGTTTGTATGAGATATTCCTGAACTTCTAGAAAAAAATAAATGTAAGTCCTCAACCTACTGCTGTATTGCTATTAACTATTTCAAATGCTGACCGCACCTTAAGTCGAAACGTTCTTAGCGGTACCTCGTACCTCTCTCATAAGTTCTTTGTTATCGGTTTTCCACAAAGTTAAATGGTGCTGAAATTAGCTAAAGGAATTTAATGTTTAGACATGAATGTATTCAAAATGCTTATTTAGCCGACGTTGTAGCTATATGTGTTGTTTATTACATAACGTTTTCATAGGAAGCGCCTAGTACACGACATTGTTAGAATTTTCAAACGGGTTTATATCAAGAGCGGCTGAGGAATGTTTAATTACCGCTGTGACATCCTGCGAGCGAGGCGAGGAGACAGTTGGCGCTAACATAGCTTGCCGCATGCCTCTGTAGGCTTTTCAACGCACGTCTTATGTGTGATATAACTACGCCACCGAATGCCTGTTTGATATATTAGACAGAGCTTTGATTCAAGTTCTACAATTAATTATAATTGCTAGTGTTGTAACTGTTCAACATAAGCATTAACAACAAACATTTTCATACGCGTGTAAAGTTTTTAAAAGCAATGAAAATTCTAAATACGTACAACAGCAACAGGTTATGAAGTCGCGGGCAATTTTTCATAAGAGCGCAACGCGAGCGTTCTCATAGATTTCACTCTTGGCGAGGAATTAGCGCGAAAGCCACGACAATTATTTACGACGTTTCCAGTGCGGAATTACAGCCTGCCGCACAACCGCGGCCTTTTATGTTTATTCACGGGTTATAATTCCCAGGCGTAGAGGATTATTTGAAAACGTAAACGTAGGTGTGCCCATATTTCACGCCGCAGCCGTCGGGTGGCAGTTGTGGAAGTAATCACTACAAACATGTCGAAAATGATCCCCACTGCACGCTTAGATGAGAGAGGTTAGCGCGCCCTCATTTGTAATGCACTGACAGAATGCATAATGGAATGCGGATTTGTTTCAGCTCAGTTGTAAGTTCGTTAACAGACTGCTTTGGTATTGTAATTGGCTCTACATATTGATAAATAGAAATGATATCCTATTTTATTTGATCATAAATATGATATTTCTAGTTATTAGAAATCGATGTTAACTGTTAACACATAAACTACAAAAGCAAATCGAAGGTTGTCGTCGTAATCATAAATAAAGCTTGGCACGAGTATGGCCTCTCGACAATAATGAACGGTGGCCATAACTACGTACCAAATGAGTATTTACAGGAAATGCAAATGATCAAGGTGTCAAATAGCGACCATTAAATTTGGATAACGCAGCTTACGTTTATATTTCGCACGTAATCCGCTCGACGTGTAAAATACGGCGCGTCAGTAAATATTAAACTCTGCAATAATTTCGCTTGTGTCAGTGTCATAAATATTGTCCAGAGATTTTCATATTAATTGCAGCTCCACTAGAGCACCTCTGTACGCATGAATTTTAATTTTATGACTCTTGTTTACATCGGCCTTTGTAAAAATATGTTTCTTCTCTTCTAATTTGTTAATATAGGTAGTACCTGCCTACTTACTTACCTATACTAAAAACTCGGCTTTGCGTATTTCAGTAACACTATATTCTAGGTTCCTTAATTGTTTCTACTTGTTAAAGTTTTCCTCACATATTTTACCTTAACCTAGACATACAGTTAAACAAATTGCCCGTAATGGACTTTTACAAATTATATTCAGGCAAAGATATGTATTGCAGTAAAACGAAGAGAAAACGGTCCTCGAGAGGCAAGAATACAAATTGATTTTTGATGTCGCCGGCTCGCTCATGATAATGATTTTCTGTGACGCATTGTAGGTACCTACCTGATTGACTGACAAAAACTTTAATAACTGCACTATGCAAAAGGATCTTTTACCGAACATTCATTATCAGTGATTGATTGAATTACGTTCTCCGTTAGCTGATACTTTAATTATTATTTATTATGATCACACCTCTGTCGTACGCACAGTTACCTCCGGTGTAATTATGAGGTCCAGTTTAATGAGGGAGTTGGAGCATTGGCGGTGAGCACGGATTGCGTTGTGTGAATGCGAGTGGATAAAATGATGGGCCGTGCTTATTTTATTTCATGTTTGATTCATATGATATGATTATAAAACCCCGTTCAGCTCTAAGTATACTCCAAAATTACCTAAATAACCTAACATTGTGAAAGTCCTTCAAAGAATCGAAACTTTATTCGTTTTCTACATGGGTCAGTATTATAAACCATGTACAGGCACGAGCATAAATATGTATTATACAGATTTCAAAATTCAAAAGCAATTTTCTCGTGAAGTAACTATTTCAACTTAAAGATAACACCTATTTTATAGTAGTTTGGCATCAAAAATATCCTATTTGTAACCCCATAACATTTTAATCAATAGTGTAGGAAAATATCAGTTTAGAATGAGACCAACTGTTTACATGTTTTTGCTCGTGTCTGTACTTAAATATCTTTTTAATGACATCTTTATAGATTTATCACAATTTTGTCCCATTTTATATTATGGTAATCGTATATCACGATACATGTTTTGTACAGCACTACATTAAATTTTATAGAGACGTTTGGGTAACAAATGGGCTTTCTATAAAGACGTGGATAGGAAAACATTAGTTGGTTTTCTAGCTCGACAAATCAAGATAGTGTCGCGATAAACGTCGCATCCAATCACCTGGTGTCCTATTACCAGGTGCGTGGTGTTATTTACGCGGGACCAATCAGTATGTAAATATGTAGGGTAGATGAACGTTCTGGAGTGAGTGGGCAGAGGCCCTGCGCCGCACAGCCTCCGGCGCGCCCTGCGCACGAGCGCACGCTTATGGCACCGCTCTAACGTTGCAAATTTTCCGGTGACGAGCTATCCTTATCAGATAAACGTAAACCAGTGCTCGGGAAATAAATGTGTTGACTTATCGGGACTTTCATCCCAGTAATTGTTTATTTACCATTCGTGATGGCTCTTGCCTCGTTTATATTGCTGATGTTTGCTCTGGACATGGTCACCGCAGACATGCAGTATGCGATGCCGCCGCGCGTCCGCCTGCGTCACGCGGTCTCCGCTTGCAACACAAGTGTCACTTACAACAAAGTCCTGCTGAAACACGTCACGCTGCTGTCAACGTATGTGTTCACAGGCAAAGTGTTTGGTGTGAAATCCGGTTATAATGGAACGAAAATATACAAAGTGAACATACGTCGGGTATTGAAAGGTGATTTAAATGATATAGGTGTATCGGTGAAGTTCGGAACCGCAAAGTCTTTCCGATTCAGTGACGCCACGATTTTCGTGGAGAGCTCAAGTATTTCATGTCCACCTCTAGGAGTTCGCACATACGCTTTATTTTTAACTGAAAGGAGACAAGATGGAGGTACTTTGTGGCTTAGCTTAGTAATAGAACCTTTGGTGTTGACGATAAGGAGTATAGGAATAATTGAAGCGGTGGTCAAAGGTAAGATTTATTTTATGATTGTTATGGCTAACTTTTGTTTTACTAAACAATAACTCCATTTGGACAAGTAATACGAAACAGGTACACATTAGATCTAAAGGCAAATTTTCGTAACTAAAAACAGGTTCAGTTGCAATCCAATTTCAGAGACAATCAATGTCAAAAATTTAAGGTAGGTACAAATGTCCCGCGCGCTTCAAATGTTGCGTCGTTATATATCGTCAGATATATCGTCAGACGCCGAGGCAGCCCGGACATTGGAAGGGTTACACTCATTTTTGACATATTGGGGCTGAGGCTAAAATAGGGTACTACAGCAATTGACCCTGTACTGTACATGACGCGTTGTCATTGCCTGAAAACGTAAAATTCCGTAAATTCTCGGGTACTTACAAGTACTTCAACCAGACTACGTAAATCAGTAACCAGTTTGTGCGTTCGCGTTGTTTTAATAGTGGTGCGTAAATAAACATGTAGGCGGCAATTAGTCGAGGGGCGGAGCGACGTCAGCGCGGCCCGCGACGGCAACCGGCAACTTATTGCTACCTGTTACTGGTCGCGATATTGATATTGCCGGCAATCTTTAAGTCCATCAAACTTGCTGCTTTTCCTTTATACTCACTACCCGTTATAAACATTTCAAGAAGTAAATTAAAACGTAAGGGGCTCATTGAAAGTGAGTTATTACTTTAAAACACGTTTTAATACCTAGGTACTTTCTCTCTTGAGTATTTTTTTTTTGGTTAAAATATAATAAGTCAATTGAGCGTAATTAAACAGAAAGCGACCATCGGCGAAAACCGTGTTTTGAGATATGGCCGTTTTTAGGTAATTTCGCTGATATTTTTTATACACAAAAAAATAATGAAAAGTTATATTCATATCAAAGTGTATAACATAGGCTACAAAATGTGCTATTGGAATAAATCCAAATACTTTGTTTTGTGTATGAATTATCGAGTTAAAGTTGTGGTTCCGTTCTGCTTTATGTAACAATTTCAAAAAAACATTTTCTACCTATTTTGCAGACTAGACCATTGCGATGGTCGGCTTCTGCAAATTAATAGAAAAATCGAACTAATATATTATAAACGAAATTTGCAGAAGCCAGCCAACTTCGATGGTCGGATTCTGCTTACTAATAATCACGCGTTTCTGAATATTTTGCTAGATCACAACCAAAAATAGTCGTTTTCTACACAAAAAATGGGCAATAATGGTGCATGGTATCATTTGACAATTTAATATCTTGAGTACAGATGTACTTTAATAAAATCATGTTGCTGGAGTACGTAAAGGAAAGTAAATCTTATGTCATGGGCATTCTAACTCATTTTCGCAAACATCGGGGTTGGTCGCTTTTTGCTTAACTACCTACGCTCAATTTAGCTGGAGATTTAACTTACGTCAACTTAGTATTTATATAAATCTGTGGTTTATTCAGGATGATTGAAGTGTATTTCAGATTGTTATAAGATGCCTTGTAATATTTTTTTATTTCTGATATTATTACAGATAATTTTTTATTGAATAAAACTCGAGTCATGTAGTTGGCAGAAGACATTGGCTCCTGTGACACCGGTATCTGGCACAGGAGTCGAGGCTCCATTACTTTTTTTTGTTAATTATTTCTGCCAGTAAAGAGTTTATTACATATTATAATTTATTTTTAGATTCACGTAAGTAGATGAATAGGCGATCTAGAATTCTAGACAATGTAGCTTAAGAAGCAGACAGAAAGAACTTTCGTATTTTTACGATTCGTAATACATCTGAAATGCGAATATTAATTGACAAATGACTATTAAGAGATAGAGAAGAAGAACTGTTAAGAAGTTATTATAGTCTGTGTTCTCAATTAACATTAAGGGCATGTGTGCACTGTTGTAAAATTTTGTATAATTACTGAGAAATTTTAGTGTACCTTATTTCTACAAACAACACCTAACAGTATCCTGAGCGCATTTGCGGAACGTTTTGACTGTCAGTACGTGAACCACTGCTGCATGGTTCACTTACAGGCTAGGGTTAATTTATTATTTTAATTTTGTGTATTTTCATTATTTTGTGTATTATTAATATTATGTAGAATTTTCAATTTCAATTTAAATGTATTATGATCCAAAGTTGATTGAAATAAATTATTATTATTATTATTAGTATTACTAATTTTTATTTAAATATGAAGAAATTACGAGAACCAATGTTAAAGCTTCTTTCTAAAAGTACCATTTAATTGCTTACAGTTACTTAGTTGCTGATAGATTTCCATTCCCTGAATAATCTTGTAGGTAGGTTCTGCTAAAATAACTGCGCAAGCGACTACATTACCAATAGGTACCCACCTACATCAAGTTAATAGCTAAGTTTTATTGGTTCCTTTAGCTGTTTCGGAACTTTTCAAAGGTGTTACAAAATAATCTTAAAGATAAATTTATGAGGTACATAAATAGTTCTGTGACCTCAACAACGGATTGACTTCTTCGGTGCAACTTAGTGCTGAGGTTCGTTAAAGTAGTTCTTACCTAAGGCCCACTTACGCAAACCAAGGTTATCTAATTAAATCCGAGTAAGTTGATCATGCATTCAAACACAGAATAAGTCATTATTGTATGACATAATTATTTGTAATTAAATCTCGTGTTAGTTACTAAACCGAGTTAAATTTGTTGCGCAAGTGGGGCTTAGTATTAGTAGTGTTAAGAAACATTAAGTCAGAACTTACGTAATATATATTTTGTACTATCCTCTATCGTAAAGTTTGTAGTGAATCAAAGTGGGTACGTGAACTGCGTAGGTGGCCGGGAAAGCTTAGTGCATTGTGGTCATCTAAAGGTTAAATATCACAGTAGTATCATAACCAATGAAACGTTTCTAGCTCAGCGCCCACTGCTTCCACGTTTCTATACATTGATATACCATTGCTTGCTATTCCAAATATTAAGATAAGCTTGGATAGAAAATTATTTTTAATTATTTTATTGCAAATGTCAGCCTGTGGCGACGTTTACTCAATCACCCGTAAACGGTTAGACGGGTATCAATGTATGATGCATAAGTACTTACCTACATCGGAAAGTTATTTTATTATGCTAAAATATAAAAGGTTAAAAGATTGTTAAAAGACCAAATTAATGTTAAGCCATTTCTATAATTATGTGTAGAACAACGAAAGAATACTGTTTACCCAAAAAAGAATTTGAGAGAGTGGTGATAGAAGAAGCCATCGCTCGTTTGGCATAAAAGATCTTTAGTAGAATGCTTTTTATCCGGGTATTTGAAGAAGTTTCCTTAAGATGCAAGTAAAATCGTATTTATCAGCATAAGCTTCATTCGTATGGATAGTTCTGTGGATGTGGCAATATTCCCTAACGACTTAATAGGTCCAAGATCAGCTCAGTAAGTTGTCTAATTTTACGACCTATTTTAGAGGTGTTTCTGTTGCACAACCTGCATAAATACCAACGTTAAATAATCTACTAAAAACTGAAAAACACTTCGTGTCAACAAAAAAATGTGGTTTATATTTTTTAATAAAATAAAAATCAATTTCCGTGGAGCGTGTAATGCGGGTTACTACGGCAATATTAAATTTTCTACGTGCATGTCTCCACAAAGTTCGTCATGTTTTGAAGTTTGCTTTACCTGCCCGCTGCACCGGGATATTAATATTATGAAAACCGCAACTCGACGGTAACTTTTGTCAGTAAATAGATGAATTTGACTACCTTGAGTCAACTTTGGTGCTGGGACACGAGTTGCACTTTATTTATTTAGTTATTCCTATGTCTTAAAGTGGTTTTGGAACTAATATTAGTAATGGAGACAGTGTTTTTCAAATATTCTGTGTAGATGTAGTTAAAAATACGGTATGTGATTTTTTTTTTGGGCAAAAATACAATTATTGTGGTGGAGCGGTGGTTGAATCCGTAGGAAACATACTTACATCCTGACTATCCCCTACGAAATCCCGGCTTCGGAGGGGATAGTCTGCCTTTTGGTTCCCGGCAGAGGGTCATACCTCTGCCAGGAACCAAAAGGCACGATATGCACCAGGTGCAATGGCTGGTCTTGTAGCACTAATATCAGCAGCTAAAACAAACGAGTAAATTATTCTACACGGTCTCAATTCTATTCGTATCACGAGACATTCAATACTGTGTCATTGGTAAATTATTACGGGTTCTATACAGGTGGTACCTCTGACTTATCTTTCAAAGGTTGCCCAAGGGACAGGCGGGCGTAACCCTTTAAGCCACCCTTTAAAAACTGTTACAGTAAATTGTTTACCTAAACCTTTGTTCACTTTACCACCTGATTATGCAGAATTAACTGGAGTTCTGACAATGACCTAATTCACCAAGTTATATAAACTTGGGTCGTGAGGATTTTATGTTCATTTCGGTATTATATTTCACACATGGTCGTTGTTAAGATTATAAGAAAACATAAAGTTTGACGGGCGATGTTTTATGTCGGCGCGGGCGACTGTCTGATTGCAGCCATTGCGGGGAGCCGACCAGAGATATCGAGTAGGTGAAGACTATATTATTTTGTCATTGTATTGTTCATATACCTACCGACTTATTTTTAACAATAAATAATACATGTTTTCCACATAAGGCATGTTTACAAAATGCTTTTCAATAGGTAATCGTCTTTTTCCACTGACGAATGTCGAATATAAAATAATCACTAAATAATAAAGAAAAACATTGGTACAACTGTAATAGTAAAGTTATGACCCGACACAACATTCAAACAACTATTCGTTAATGTTCCTATTGCTATTTCTTAATAATAGTAATACTGTAGATCTCATCTTTAGCTATTTAAAGGATGAGATTATGATGCCAATAAATAGCAACGCCTCCGCAGATACAGACAGCAACATAAATTCCATCAAATAAATTTAATGAAGAATGACATTTTCAGTTTATTATGTGTACACAAACGACACATCATTGGCTATTACAACCACTGAAGCTCCGGGCCATATCGAGTCGAATAAAATCTTTTTAAAAGTCCCGTACGTTCTGATAAGTTTCACTGTTCAGTCACATCACTGTGATATGTAGTGTCTTTTGTAGCGAACCGTTCCTGTACCTACTCACGCCAAGGAACTGCTATCGCTGGCTCGTTCGTAATCTATCCACTCCTACGACACTAACGACTTTCCTGGAACTGTGTAATTACTTGTTGTTGTTGCCTGTGTGTTACTAAATGATTTAACTTTACACACCTACAACTAAAACACATTAACAATGAAAATAAGTGTCCACTTTGACGGCTATTGATTTTATTCATGAGCATTAGGATGATTGCCCACATAATGTAGTTTATATGAATAAAAAAAACATAATGGCTATTAGTCTATGGCATAATGTGCTTTGGTTAGTACTTACAACTTTTCAGAAAAAATAAGCAGAGGTTAAAAATTCAGTGATTTATAAGTTTATCATAGCTAGCAGTTAAGGGGGTAATCAAAATATTAGTTATAACATAAAAAGTATAAAGCTCAATGTCTGAACTTCGCAGGTCGTTAAAGTTGATGATCGAGTTCGCTTGAACTCTGACTAACTTGGAATCCTTTGGGATAACAACGCCAACTATAAAGTCAGGAGTCAGGCCAAATCGCAAGCGTCGGTGTGCCGGCGCGGCCACTTTTAAATCGAAACACCCTTAGGCGGTTTTAAATGAAATCGTCTATATTCTCGTTACATAATTAACTCGTACTGGGTATCATTAAAAAGGAGTGACGGTTTGAGAGTTCGATTCGACGAATTTATCGGATATAAATCGGTCTTCCATAATTGTTTATGTGGGATTAATTGTTCCGCGTGGGTTGGTTTGCCGACGGCGGCGGGCGGTTCTCGTATATCACTAAACTGACGTGCGATTCAATTATACCAGGAACTGACAGGGAGACGCTGGTCAAATGTATAACAGTTTTCATGTCTGGCATGCTCCTTCATATAGTCGTAAGTGCGATTTGCACGCTCGTCACTCATCGTTCGTAAAGCTTTTTATTATCAAGTTCAAGTACTGTTATTGTTTCTTTTTGTCAATATTATAAAAAATACTTTGTGAAATATGAAATAACTGCGAAAATTTTTCTACTAAGTATTCGTTATCGACCGCAAAATTCTTTGTTTATTAGATACTAACTTTTACTCGCGATTTAACTGTGTTGACTCCAAAATTAAGTTAAGGCGTGTCCCTGTGCAAAACGCAGCGCTAGCCGTTTTTTGTTAAGTTTTTCGGACCTAAATACTCTATATCCAAAAGAAATATGAACAGATAAAAAATAGATTAAATTTCTACATAATCTTGACTCCAAAATGGTAGATCTGATTTTTGTTTACGAAGTATAGTATTTAACTAATCTCCTCACAACGAAACCACAGATATGAGAAATAATTATTGACAACATGCATCTCCTCGGCAAGTCTAAGCTAGTCGTCAATCTAGTTTTGGCTTTATTATAATTATACTTATTGTTTTAAAGTATGTACAATATTTACAAGAATAATAAAACAGAAAACCTAAAGTATTAAACTAAAAAAAAAAACTAACACAATAAAGCATCATAAAATTCGTCCACATCGCCGCCAACTGGAAATGTATCCAAGAGACTGGCAGCATTGTCACGTTGGATGGCAATGCTTAATCTCTGACCAAGGTAAAAACCACCTCTTGAGTCACGGGAAGTGTCAACCAACCTTTTGGATATTTCCTTAAAAAGAAGATGTGCACTCGGACCCCACGACCCGAGGGTTTCAACCCCAAACGGCTCCAAAATAACGTTCGAACCAAGGTTACTATACTTTCGCCGTTTTGGCTTAAATATTTGGAAGTACAGGACAATTAATTTTGCGAAAACCGTAGATATGTCTCGCACAGGTGTGTGAGCCATCAATTGCTCAGCCTGCTGAGAGACAAATGTCCTCGATGAAGTAATCGACATTTTGTTAACAGCGTCATCATAATGTAAAGCTTTAGACATCCACTGCTGAGCATAAGTCTCCCCCAAGGGGAGGTTCAGCCATAATCGCCATGTTTGGCTGATGCATGTTGACGATCGCAGTAGGCGTACTCAAAAGGACGCTGCTGCCCGTCAGCTAGTCAATATCCCTCTATCGCCTTTTACGACACCCACGGGTAGAAATGGGGTAGTGCCATTCGCAAACATTTCATGTTCAAGAGTGGAGAGAGTGGGCACTAAAGTACTGAGAAATGATTAGCTAGCTAGGAGACCATAAAAACATTACAAAATACATTTCTACATTAAAATTAATGCATAAAACACAACTCTTTAAACAACGCTAACTAGATTATGAAGTAATATGAGTTTCTATTAAGTGTTGAACCGTGCGATAGCAAGTTACGGAGTGTAACGTTAACGTCTCATCCGGGCGGCAGAGGGCGCTGTTAAATCTGGCGCAGATAATAAAGTGGACCGTATTTACGACAAGCTCGTAGCCAAGTTATAGGTCGATTCGATTAGTCCGATACAGAGTTTACGGAACGTGTTTACGGCAGCTGAGCAACTTGTGTATTTAGCTGCCACACGTTTATACACAACTATTTGTGTCGTGTTTTACCTATTTGTAGTTTCGTTCGTCACGATGTCACGGGTTATTAAAAAGTTTTAATCGATTTCAATGTAGATACATTTTATATTCTTTGATCTACCAACTACCAAGTAGGTACTTTGTAAACATGCAACAATTAGAATATTTTAACAGCCTTCGATAAAGAATCAATATACTTACTTGCTTACTATAGGTCCGTCCCATGCCTTAATTTTCCTGAGAAGATTTATGGAAATTGCTGCTGACGTCATCACTATTCTGAACACATCCCAAAAGGAAAGTATCATGAACTGACTGAGCCACATCCTAATACCTTAAACAAACGTTATCCTTGAATCAGTATTGTTTTACTCAGTAATTTATTGCTAACATCTCTTCCGAAATTAGCTTCTGTTTGATGTTTACCGTGTTATTTCCTCGACTCTCATTGCTAGCAGGGAGTCCTCTGACTGACCTTTACAAACAGCATAAGTAGGGTTTGGTTATTTGCAATTAATATGTTGTCTTGGTACAGCGTGTTGTTGACATTGTCCTAAAACAACATTTTGAATATTTGGTCTGTCTGTGCAGTCGGGAACTTGGGAACAGTGATATCGTTGCTCTCGCCTACACCCTTATTATGCAAACTGTTCGACATTTGCAGTATTTGCCGCGGAGAAAATGTACGTGAACGGAGTGTAGAAAGACTATTCTAATAACTGTTCGTACTTAAGGCCACCCGCATTGTCTGTCATGTTTGTCTTTTTGCTTTTACTTTGTATTGAATTTGCTCTAGCTTTAAAGGGTTTACCCCACTTGGTTATTACCCTTACCAGTGGGAATTCTTTCACAGAATCATTTGCAACATTTGCCTACGTGTAATGTTGGAACTTTATTAAAAGAACAGCCACATAAGGGAAAACATTATTGGAATGTTTACTCACAGGTAGAAAAGAAAATTGTCAGAATGTGGATTATTCTGACATTTGAATTCCTTACCACGTTGTTGTTTTTATGTTCGAGCCATCCGAAAAGCATCTTTACCAGACTGCGCTAGAAGGAAGGTTATGTTTTTTTTTATCTTATGTCTAGTGACTTATAGAGAACTATAGTGATATAGTGTTTATATCGTTTCCAGAAACGTGATGCGATAAAATATCGGTCTAGAACACGGATGTCTATGGGCTAGAGTAGACAGTCTAGAAAAATTAACCACTCTGCCAAAACCCTAAATAAAAATTCAAGTAAAAAATGTGATCAAGGAGCGCATTATTATGTAAAATATATTATAACTTTACGAATAGTTATAATCATCAAGGATTATACGAGAATTTGCCAGTGAATGCGTTATAATATGTTTACGCGTGTATTTATTTTTCATTCATGAATCTTGTGCTCAAATACTGCCTTTAGTAGTTTTAGTAGTTCGTTTACAAAGCCCAGTGGAATTGTATTAGTAACCATTGCATGTTGTTTTGGAATCGTTAAAAGTTCTAGTTATATTTTGTGGATTTAATCACATGTTTTAAGTTAACAGACCTTTGCAGTTTTAAAGTAGGTATAACTTGTGTGATCTTACATGATTTTGAAATAGTCATTTTAATGATGAGAAGTTGTTATTTAAGAATAAAATATTTTCTAAAAAAAGTTAGAAAGTTTGTAGAAATACTTGATAAAGCATTGTATATTGACAAACCTACAGTTTTTAATATTATTGTTAATAATAACAATGAAATAGGAGACCGTGTGAGAACCTCAACTGCTGCAAGAAACTAATAAATTAAGAAACTAATGAGTAGTTTCTTAATTTAATACGTTTATAGTTTGGGTGCAGAAGTCGCTCGAGTCGCACGCATAAATTGAAATCAGCTTCTGTTATAGCTTTCATTAAAACCTTTTATGATCCAGTGGCAGTTCACGTTTCGTCTGTTCCAGCAGCGCATATTAAATTATTATAATTTTAATGAGTATACGTAGCAACATATGCAAAGTAAGTTTGTGGGTTCACCAAGCACTTTCAGTTGAATTAATTTTTATTTTATCATTTAAAAATAACGTCGAAATATCGCATCCACCACATTATTACGATGAATAATGTATTAAGTATGTGGTTTCATTTTATATATGGATACTTCCAAAACATGGAAAGAGGTGTTCTCATTTGTTTTATTATTTGTTCAACGTTAAAGATGATGACTTAATTATACTTACCTTAACATCACCATAATACCGTTGAAGTTGGGTAGGCCTTTTGTGTGGGATGCAACTTGTGTCGACACCCTTGCGCCATCCTACCTTTCTAGCACGTTGTGTTGTGCTAATAGGTTGCTGCAGGTGCTGAAAACCTCAAACGGTGTAAATATAACAACCATCTTGGAAGTTTTATGTTTGAGTCGTTTGGGGTTAAAACAATAAGGCCATGGGGTCCGAGGGCTCGCCTTATTTTTAGGGACATCGCTAAGCGGCTGGTCGACTCTTCATGTGACCAGACGGCTGGCTTTCCTTGGGCCAAAGAATTACCATTGCCATACCACGTGGTAATATTGCTAGCCTTTTGGGCACTTATCCCATTGAGAACGATGCAAACGAGTTATTTTGACGTCCTGTGAGCTCTCTATTTTTAATAATTATAGGTTCTGTAAATATTTAAGTAGTGTGTAAATATTATAATAATAAGAAATGTTTAGCAAGTTATGGGTAAGGTAAGATATAATATTCAACTTTAATATCAACTGTTTTTTATATTAATTAAAAACATAAATAAATACAATTACTTCAAAACTTACTCACTGGAAGTTCCGTCAAATTTCATTCGGTAGTTCAAAGCCGCTGACCAAATGTATGGAGCTTCGATGACTTTATACTAAATATTAAGAGGTTAAATTATCTTAAACGGCACAATTAAGATTACGGCGTCGAAAGTGGTCGTAATGTCATTGCCGGCAGCCCATTTACAACACAAGGGCAAGTAGCCATGGGGCCTATCTGTTTTATTGGCTTTATTTATATGTACATGTGTGCACTCCGGCTAATAATGTCTCATTCAACAGGATGAATCACGACAATGTTCAGAGAAAGGCATGTTATTGTGTAATTTTACTAATTAACTGCATTCCATTGGGTAGTTAGACATAGGAATGCAGAACAGAGGGTCGTTAAACGAGACTATAATGAAGTTACTCTTTTCTGTAAAATAAAATAAAATCTATAGAAAGAAGTTTTAGTGGAATCTCCGACTAATTTCATCAAAGAATTAGCATTGCCATTCAACGTGGTAATACTGCTAGCCTTTTGGGCACTTGTCCCATTGAGAGCGATGCGGACGAGTTTTTTGATGCCAGCTGTGAGCCCTCCATTGTACATATTATAGATTTCTATTTATTTTTGAGCTTTGTATATATTATATTTAATTATTATTAATAAACATTTATAAAATGAAACTAAAACATTAAAACTAGAATATAAATCCCTCTGAGCGTGCTTTTGAAACAGTTAAATAGAACAGATAAGAACACAAAATTCCTTCGTTTTAGTTCCGTTCTTGGGATTACGATTTGTTCCTCACAAATGGACTGAGAGCCTTTATTTAGCGATCATTTATTATTTAGAGTATCCAGCTATTTACTTATTGTCCGGCTAACGAGAGGTTCGCGTGTGGCCCAATGGCTACCGGATCTACCTACAACTTGTCCCATCTTGTCTGTCTCTTGGGAATGCAGACGACGTAATTTTCTTGAGGTACTATTTTTATTATTTTTTCAATTGTAGTATAACTACCATAATGATAATGGCTTCAAAAAATTATGATGAGTATTATTGAACGAGAATTATATTGTTTCTATAATTCTCGTTCTGATCGTTCTATGTCACGAACTTTGAGATACAAACCTAACTGAAACAAATGCAGTGGTCTTCATATTGAGTGTAACTTATTAAAACAATTAAATTATAATTAATTTATTTCAGGTAGGTATTTAACCCATATTGAACAATAGAACAATAACATTGAAGATTGAAAATTACATTACTCAATACATTAATAAAAATAAAATAATAATAATAATACAAAAAAATCATCAATTCAATTCAATAATTTGTCAACTCATTAATTCATAATTATACAACATAATTATTTAACATTAATTAAAAACCCTTATGTTTAATATTTTTGTTCTTATATTTAGCGACCTGCATCGGCTTCGCATGGGTAGTACTAATAAATTATAACCTATAATCTTCCTAGATAATTCACCTTTCTATTGGTGAAAGCCATAGGAAAATTCGTATCACAGTTTTTGAGATTAGCTCGAACGTACACAAAATCAGCGCGGGGGACTTTAATCGGTTAAAATCTAGTATGTGCAAACATGAAATGGGAGTGGGGGATGGTGGGAGGGGGTAGGATGGGACTCCCGACGCCCTGTTGTCACTCCCATGAAAGGGTTTTTTTTTTGTAACCTAACCTCAACCACTAGGTAAAGTTGCCTAAAAGGCGTCGACTGTCGGTAACGGGTACGAAAATTGGCACAAAGACGGCCGCCATCAAGTCGACGGAGCCCCGCTGCGCGGGGCTCCTATTTCTGTCTGCAGGGTATAAAGGAACCTAACTAACCGAACCTCGGGGTGCCCCTGATGTCGACCTATACCTAAGTTTTTTCTTCTGTCCAAAAAGTTTGACACACACATTAATGTCATTGTTTTGTTTTTACATTCCATTTTATCAATTTTGCATGATATTATAAACCAAAAAAAAAAAAAACAGATTTTGTTGTCAATCGCCCATGTTAACGTTCCGTTTTCGCTTTTTACGTGGTATGATGTGATTTGAGGTTAGTAACTTATTTTATTAATTTCTCGAAAACTACGCGGTTTCCTTTAATGAAAGTAGTAATGTTATAATCGGGACCCAACCCCTACCAACTTCATCACTTTTTATCCCCTAACTCGTGTTTCCGTGTTCTAGCCCCTTTAATCCATACTTCCATACTTAATATTATAAATGCAACAGTAACTCTGTCTGTTACGGTTTCACTATGAAACGGCTGAACCGATTTTGATGAAATTTGATATGAAAATAACTTGAACTCTGGGGAAGGACATGGGCTTTTTTATCCGTGACTTCGTCTGCATCCGCTATAACCGACATTCACGCGGACGAAGTCGCCGGCAAAAGCTAGTTTATAATATGTACCTAATGGCCGTAATTCTGCCGTGCTAATTAGGAACGCAGCAAGGAAGCATTTTCGAATTCCGAATCTATACCTAAGTAACTCAATTTTCCAAAAATCCTTGGTTACTGCGTTTCTAATTAGCAATTAGCTATAGGTACTGTATATGATGATGATGATGATGACTGTATATATCTCTACTGTAATTATTTACTTACTTCAATCGGCTTGCCGTGGTAAAAGTAATTTTATAAGCTTTCTTGCATTTATTGAACATTAATTAACATGTTGATTTTGTGTATCCCATATTACATTTCAAATACCTAGGTTTTTGACGAGTAGATTTGAATCTGTTAAAAATTATGACAATACATAGGTTTAATCACTGATTCAGTCTAGATCAATTTAAACAGTATTAGTAGGAAAATGTTTTATTGGTTAGGAAAGTAAGCAGTAATGATGTTAAACATTTTCGTTTTTCTTGTACAGTCAGCAACGAAAGTAGACTAACAATTCAGATTAATTGTTAATCATAAATTTAGATACACATTGAAACAACTCTTAAGGCGACGATTTACGCCGGCGACCTTGAGCGACTATAGAATCGTATGCGCTGCGTCCAAAACTCTCAAAGTTTAGTCGAAAAATTAAATAAAAGATAGTATTCTTAAACCTAAAAGGCGTATGCTTAAAGATAGATAATATTATTGTCTGTAAGATAGTAAAAGTTTCGTTTAAATATTCCTGGTAGATTTTGTGTGATTATCAATGTTATGTCCGCGTCTGACACAACTTCACGATTTAATTAAACTATTTAATATGAACTTAATCAAAAATATTCACATGCTAAATGATTAAGAGAATGTTTTAGTTTAACATATTTTTTTTTCAAATCATTTACACTACACATTTTGACGTGATTGTCAGTTTAAAATCTGCAACGTCGCTTGTTAGCGCCTTAACTAATCATTTTCCTACCCTTGTCCCATGTTACTTGGTCAGCGCAATCCACGCTATCACTGACTCTCTTTTCTTTCATATCATTAAATTCTTCACACAATACATCCATCTTTTTTTGGTTTTCCCCTTCCTTTCCATTCATCTACATTTATATTCATATTTTTTTTAATCACATACGTTTAATTCCTCTTCTTCAGTCATCATCATCTGCCTAGTCTTTTCCCAAGTATATTGGGGTCGGCTTCCAGTCTAACCGGATGCGGCTGAAAACCAGTGTTTCACACGGAGCGACTGCCTATCGGACCTCCACAACCCAGTCACTGGGTAACACGATACCCCTTGGTAAGACTGGTTGTCAGACTTTCTGGCTTCTGACTATACGACTGCCAAAGATCTACAAATGACAGCCGGGACCTACGGCTTTACGTACTTTCCGAGGCACGGAGGGAACTCGGTATGAAAGGAATGGTCACCCATCCACAGACCGACCGCGGTTAGCGTAGCTCAACCTTTGACCAATCGATCTGTACGGCTTTTACTTAGCCACCCTTCCTTCCTCTTCTTCAGTAATACACATAAAATGCTGAAAGACAAATAGTGTGTCGAATAATTTTGTGTTTAGTTTACAAGCTATGCACAAGTCTTGCACTTGTTGAATCGTTGTGAGACAGTGTCATGAATAATGCTTAGCTAAAGCATGTGGTAAGTAATTAAGTGTGAAGCAATTTTTGTTGCTGACCATAAGCTTTCATAATATCTATAAACTACATAAAAAATAATGGTTTCTACTTTCACTGTTCTGTTTCTGTCGTCTGACTGCCAGTCTCATGATTGCAAGCGCAACTGCTGGTCTTAGGATTCTAGGTTCGATTTCCAGGTTAGGTAAAGTAGCTATAATTCGGTTTTTCCACACATAAAGTCGTGATAACTTTTATTTTTGCTCTTCAATGATTGTAATCATTTCTTATGAGTATATTTTCATATATTTAAGTAAATAGGTTCGACAACATCTTCTCAAACAATGGGTAGGTAATCAATCAGTTGCTACTCATTCACTCATTCTTCAGTTTTTATTGCGTTGTTTGTTCCCTCTTGTTCCTATACTTTTCCTTTGTTTTGCTTAACTTCAGGACGATGTGTTGTTAATCTGATTTCTTCTTCCGTTGTGACTATGTAAGTTGCAAAAGTAAAGTTCTTGACCATTTCTATTGTCCTTATGTTTGGGCTGTACTCGAAAACTGCTAAGTTGATTTTCATATTGTTATTAGAGTTTCAAAAGTTTTCGATAAAACAATGGTGTTATCTTAAGCTCAAACTTAAAAACATTTATATTTCAAATAAACCATTTACAGGTACTTTTGAATGATCAAAGTCAGTGAGTCAAAAAGTTGAAGCTAGTTGCTCATGCAAACAGTAGGTTTCTATGGAGAACAACGAGCAACACCCTCCATGAACACTCTTTTAAAATCAATAATATGTTACTTTATTATAATACTTCATTCATATTGAATCTAAGGGTACAATGTGAGAATAATGTAATAAGTCGTGTACGTTAAAAGAGGTCTAGATAAAAATATAATCATAATAAACAATTTAAAATAAATTTAGAATAACCGAGGCAGTTAGAGATGACCAGTAATCAGTGACCTGACCACTAACGGCGCCCGTTCACGAACATGATGTCAGTATTGTCAGTGTGATAATATCGCTATCTTTAATAGGGCTAGCACTCTTCTTTCATATTTACTTGGTAGACAAACTAAAATTAATCACAGTATGGTGTCTAAGAACCCAGGTGGATGTTGCTACTTTTCCTGTAATCTTCGGTCGCCTCTTTACGATACCCATGGGATTGACTTTCCGTAGGAGAGAAGAACCTCATAACTATTAATAAAATTGCAAAGCGGCTGGTCGACTCTTCACGTGACCAAAGGGCTGGCCTTTTCTTGGGCCAAAGAATTAGCATTGCCATTCAACGTGGTAATGCTGCTAGCCTTTTGGGCACTTGTCCCATTGAGAGCGATGCGGACGAGTTTTTTGATGCCCTGTGAGCATTGTACATATTATGTGTTTATATTTATTTCTAAGCTTTGTATATAATAAATACTTTTAATTAATAAAATACGATCGTAAAATGATTCAAGGGAAGGGGAAGTGGGGTAGGGAACTCGGCTTAGTGTTTAATGATTTTGCACAAGTAATATTTGGACGATCTGACCATATTTACGCCCATATTTATCGGGACATTTAGAAGGAGAAAGGACTATATGGGACACATCAAAATAGGCTAAATGTATAATAAATTTTTTAGAAGGGCCCTGTATCAAAATTTGTCGGGGGGCCCTTCTGCCCGATACGGCGAAGCCCAAAAGCGGGGTATCTTTTTGGAAATGTATAAATTACGGTACATATTTTGATTAGAATAGAATAAAGTTTATTGTTTCCAGCATTACAGCTTGTAGTACTTCATACACAGAACTAAAATACCGGAAGCAAAAGGTTCATGCGTCTTTATGCTTAGGTCCCCCCCTAAATTAAATTAAATTTTCAGTTATTAAACTAACCCATATACAGAAACAATTAACATTCACATTGATCATAAAATTAATACAAATTAAAATAATTCAAATACAATATAATTAAACTGCTAAATAAAGGGTTGCTAAGAAGCGTTGCTTCAGCATAAACCCTTGGCTCCTGTTTACACAAAAAGGCATAGAAATAATTACTTATAATGACTGCTCGAAGCAAACGACCTAAGTTTGAGTGAGATTGTGGGTAACATTTTATGTTACTTACACACGTTGGGGCCCCTGCAGCTCGTGGGCCCCGTATCATTGATATGGCTGATACGGCGGTAGCTACGCCCCTGTTACTATCCTATGCTGTTACCTATAATTTGCTAACAGCATCTCTGTGACTGCATCTCAGAATATTTTTTCGGAGTCCATTTGCACTACTGTTTTCATAATTATTTAGAAACCAAATTTTTGTTTCAATAATATGAGTATATTTAATTTCGCACTGTTATTTGCTAAGTAGGTTTTTGTTTTACCTATTATCTTGTAGGCGTTATTTTAGTTGGTAAATTTTCTAAATAACGTATGCACCTTGTTCCTCAGAAACGCATTGGCAACTGTAGAAATCGTGGGTGTTGAGACATTCTGCAGTGGTTTGATTGTAACAAACACTAATAATTCTATGGACTTGCAAAATCGGCTTGCACTCGTGGCTATGACTCCAAAATTAACTAATTTTCTTTTAAAGTGCATTATATATAGGTACTAGAAGATAGCTGAAGAACTCTGAATAGAGTCGGTATAAGTCCAATTTATTATAACTTTATGTCTCAGTATTTATTAGATTTCGGATCAAGTCTCACAATGCTTCTTAATTGTAGGTACGAGTATTACATGGAAGAAAAGAAGAATAAGGTCGTTGTTGGTTTTACTTTTATGGGGCTGGCAAACGAGGTTCCATTGTGCGGAGCTATCGATTTAACAATGCATATCGTAGGCGAAATGAGCCAAAGTTTACTGTGCTCTTTAGCTCACTCAATATTTTTTTCTCGAGTACATTATCGTAAGTCACATGTTAACATCGTCGGTGCTTGTTAATCTGTAGCGACATAAATCTGCCTCGTCTAATCTAGGGTACCTATTTTGAATAAATTCTGGTAACGATCCCATTGACATTGTCGGCACGGCAGCCGATGTTGCCGCGTCTGAAACATGCAAATGAAGACATGACGCCGACACCGGGATGTTTATGCTCGGCGCTCGGCTTTCGGCTCAGGCGGGAGACAGGAGTAGGGCCCAGATGTTAACACTAGTGTCGTGTTATCGCCCTCGCCGCCGTCTTAAACACGTTTTACGTAACGCCGAGCACTCGATAGCTATCTACATAAATTTGCGGTTATTTGTAGTCTCATAACGGTGTAATTTGCGGGAACAACGTCCCAAGTGCTTCCATTCGCTTGATGTTGTATTCCGGCAATATAATCAAGGGTTTAACGGAGTAGAACACTGTTGATGGCTCTGTCTATAAAACGATTTTTGATAAGTGTGGCGGCGTTAATAAGGTTCTTTCTCGGAATATAAATTGGTCCAACCAACCACGACAAAGTAGCGCGCGGAGGTTCACATTTTGTTGCAAACGAGTTTGAAGCACTCTTGTCGATCATCAAACTTAATTGACTTGGTGGCGCTATCGTCATCGTATTACTAATTGAGATACTTTGTAATTTACAACAGAAAATCATTAGGCGAAATAACACTATTATCGAAGGATTACTTGCATAGTTCGTAATTATAGTTGAGCGGGTGGCAGCCATTTGCCTTTGTCTAAAGTGTAATTAAACCGAGCGGAGCGTAATGCCCACGCGCACCATTAGCTCGGCAGATTCCCTGCTCCCCGTCCCTGGTCCCCCTTTTTCCCCTCCATCCATTTCGCCGTGAAATAAGTGACAGCGGCGAGCAATTTATCTCATTGATCCCTTTGCATACGTCTCAGTCAATGCGCGCGCCGGCGACGCCAGCGGCAGGGCCCGCCTCGAATGGATTTACGGGATTTCATACCAACAGAATAAGGGGATGTGGGTCCGTTTATGCTGAATTACTTATACATTTTTGTTGGGCCCTCTGATCTATTTCAAGTGACATTTGTTTCAGAATAGAAATATTGTGCGGACGTGAACCAATCTTATTTTGTGAAGTCCTTTCGCGTTTGCGCAGCCTATCGTTAGGTGTCTAGGCAAAGATCAATGAAAAGTAAAAAAACAGACTGCTATAACGCAAATTTCTACCTTACCTACTTTATTTACGGTTACCTACATTATAACGACACATCTACTTAATCATTTCCGAGTGAAAACAAAAACCCAATCATTTTGCACGTAAAACCGCACGCATACTTTCCCTCGCATCAACAATTTCACAAAGGAGCGTGATGGATTTTATCGCTCAGTTCGGCTAAGTTACGGGGCCCTAATGAATTTGTTCGCTTACATTGATGTAATGTGCCGTAAAGTAAATGAAGTTTGCATGCAGAGGCTTGGACGTTTTACTTGATCGCTATTAAAACAACTCGATCAGCGTCCGCGTCGGGAGGACACAAACACATCGTCAACTTAACAAACTGTGTTGTAAAACAGCTTCCAATTGTCGTTTCAAGATGATTGTTTTTCTAGCAATAAAATTGTAACGCCAGGTAAAGTACTTTTAAATTGTATGTACTTAATTGTGCAGTCACATTTTTATTATCAATAAATTATCAAGTTGCGACTTACTATGGCAAGACTATGTTACACGTAAGATAAGAAACACCTTAAAATGTTGTTTTATCCTTCAATTTATACATTTTTTATCGGCTCTAAATGCATCAAGTGACATTTTTAATCAACTTCTTTAACTTGGTTATTTTATGTGGTATATTTTTAGCTTCTCATCATAATTTACATGTTAATGAAACTTTTGTCGTTACAAGCTTGTTTGCAATGTTCGAGCCACAATCTTTCTTCTAACAAGAATATAGTTTTGTTCCAGGGAGAAGGTACCTACACAGTCCACAATGTTGGTACACTGACCCTACTCGAGAATTCATACCTAACTTGATATAAATTATGGTTTACCTACTTAATTGTTTCAAAATGTGAAAGGATCCGAGAGAATTCAAGAGAAAAGGAGAAATATACTTTAATAAAAAAAAAAATGAAATTCCTATCGAGAAGTTATAGGTACCAGCAAATAGGTAATTTAAATAGCTGAATAGACAAAACGGAGACCAGAACATCATTGGTCTTGCACGGCGGTCTATCTCAATGGAGGAGGACCAGGACCAACGGCTTTACGTGTTTTCCGAGGCACAGGGGTGTTACACGGCCAACTTCCAAACTCCTCCGAGCTGTTACTGAGAAACTCTTAATGGAAAAACCCAATAGATCACAGTCTACCCGACCTGGGAATCGAGCCCATGACCCCACGCTCAGCAGTGGCGCTTGAGGCCACGAGACCAAAGAGGCAGACCGATGTAAAAATACACTAAAAGAAGTAGTTAACTACATTTTTCCCATTACTGCGATATTTATTTTGTTATGACTATACCTGGAGAGAGAGATGTAGGAGATATTGAAGGTTAATTTTTTTAAGAAAACAAGTTACTTTAAATACTCCCACGTGCACAGTACAGGCAGCCATGTGTACTCAATACTTACTCATATTTATTGCATCGATATGTGAACTTAGATGGTAGGTTTTACTGAGATGAACATCGTGGACCCTGTCGGGCACAACAAAATAGGAGAGAGGAAGAGGGCTTTTGTTTGAATATTTAGTTGTAATAGATTAAGGGAAGGGGGAGTGCACCTGTGTTTGCGCACACACTTGTGCACTACAATATCTTCTGCGTACTGGGCTGGGGTGTGATTCTGTAAATCACACCCAGCAATCAAGAAACTCACAGCGGATTCAGATTCGAAGTTTAGAATGATTAAGACCTCATTCTAAACTTCGAATCTGAATCCGCTGTGAGTTTCTTGATTGGCATTCTAAAAACTGTGTTGATAATTTGAAATTACACTAGCGCCACCCTTGCGAACGTGTCAGCGAGTTGAACTAAATTGACAGGGAAATTTTGACAAAGTATGAGATGACGTAAGATTTGGCATGGCATGATGGCATTCTGGAAGGTAATTCCCGTCACTTCGACACTCACTACGCACTCAAACCCGATTCAAAGTGTCATTATATATCAAGGTCATTTAGAACCTTATGCGAAGTGAGAGTGAATAGCCATGTGAGATGCGAGTTGTTTGAATTTTACAGAAACGACCTACTGATCTTTATTAAAATTGCCCTTGACGGTCGGAAGAATTATTACACAAATAACTAATGATTTTTCGCACCAATAATAAAAGATCAATTTTCCAGCAATATTTTTTGCTCAATATTACTTATTTTAAAGAACAAATAACACCTATATGATGTGTCTATTTACACTCAATTTAAGAGGAGAAAACACACAACTAATTCATAACTAACATAATAAACTTAGCACCCACCACCATTAAACAATGCCTATTTATTTACCAACGTCTACTGATGAATTATTTCCTACTGACAGCTAATTAAGTTGCAAAGTGCATAAATGCCCACCGAAATGAGTCGGTGCCTAATTTATTTGCAGTTAGCAGGAAGATGGCCGCCACGCGTCAACGGCAAGAAATGCAGCTCCGCCTTCAATTAACATAATTGAAAACTTGACGCGTCCGCTAAGTACCGTGAAGAAATAAAATATGGTCTCCACTTACTTAATGGACGCCGTTAAAATTAATGCTTTGTAATTACAAAGCATTTCAATTGAAACAACAGTAAGCTGGTACGACAAGCCTCGAGTCAAGTGGTAAATAAACCTAAGCTTCAGATTGGGCAGTCTGAAAGAGGATCCCGGCTCTTAGTCAGAAATAACGGGACAGCTTACTCGTGTTGATACCCAAACGGGCAAATTGATAAATTCCTTATTGATTTAGAGAAAAGCTTATCTATATTTTTTATGAGAACTACTATACCTACATACTTGGGCGCTCATAAGGTGCTCATAAAATCTTACACTTAGTCAAAAAGATTAAAGAGTTATTACCGTGAGTTTTACAGGTTATGACCATATTCGAACATAGAACGCACGACGATGAAAGAATCCAATCCGATAGCAAATTTCATAATTCTTAATGCCATGCTGATGATGAACTTTTTGCACGAGAGTTGGCCTTCAGGATATCGTAATATTAAACGAAACTTAAGAAAAGCCGAAGCATGGGTAAAAAATGGTTGCTTCTTTTTTTTTTGGCAAATACGAGTAAGGACACACTACAGTACACTACAGTATCGCTTGAAGATCAAAGGACAGTGACTGCAGATTGGTACGTCAACACTTGCTTGCCCAATCTTAGAAAAAGTTCGCGAAAATCGTCCTCAAAGCAATGTCCTCCTTCACCACGATAACGCATATCCTCACGTTCCGCTAGCTAAGGTAACAGAAGCCTATTTGAAGGCTTCAAATGTGGAACTGATGATGCATTGCCTGATGATGCATGCCTTACAGCTCGGACCTCGGACCCTGCGACTTCTTTTTTTTCCACAAATTAAAGACAAACTTAGAGGTGCGCGTTTTACGAGCCCTGAAGCGGCAGTGTATGCGTTCCTTGAAGCCATGGAAGAGGGCCCTAAGGAAGACTGGCCCAACAGCTTTGTACAGTGGTTTCAGCCGTTCAGGCTCAGAATGTCCCTTTCCCAAAATGTCCCTCGGTTTCAAATAATCCCTTTCCCGAAATGTCCTCTCCCCATAATGTCCATTTCCCAGAATATCCCTTTCCCGAAACGTCCATTTCCCAAAATGCCCCTTTCCCCAAATGTCCCTTTCTCAAAATGTCCCTTTCCCGGAATGACCCTTTTCTACGACAGCTACGCGTTTAAACTAGGAATAAACTAGGAAAAACAGTTTATTAAATATATTTAGTACTAATATGTATTCCCAGTTTATATAATTATGTTAACAGTTAGTTAGATATCACATGGATAATTATTGGCTTTTGACGTTTTGATTTATTATGTAATTAAAAGGCTTTTGACTGTTTGTTTTTGTTTTGGTTTTATATTATATGTGACTAAAAGTTGATTGACTACTTAGATTATGTCATTTAAGTAGTCCTAGTTTAAACGCGTAGCTGTCGTAGGAAAGGGACATTTTGAGAAAGGGACATTTGGGAAAAGGGGCATTTTGGGAAATAGGCGTCTCGGGAAAGGGACATTCTGGGAAATGGACATTATGGGGAGGGGACATTTCGGGAAAGGGACTATTTGAAACCGAGGGACATTTTGGGAAAGGGACATTCTGAGCCTGAACGGTTTCAGCGAATGCAAAAACGCATTAATTGCGATAATTTGAAAAAAAATGACTGTTACGATACATTTATCTATATATATGTATGTATTTAAGATGTATATGTGTATGTATATCAGCTGTCTGACACCCACAGTACAGGGTCTCTCTAGTTTGGGGTCAGATGGCCGTGTGTGAAATGTCCCCACATATTATTCTTATTTTCATAAACGTGTTATTTTTTTCTCAGCTCTTTGGCTGGTTTCCGGAGCCAAGTAAATGTAGCGTGTGGTTATTATTATTATTATTTATTGTTTTACTTTGTTTTACATTTTTAGTGTTATATCTAGTCTTATTTATCAGAATCCAGAAACTTTCAGTATGCCCTAAGTACAATATTATGTTAGACTGATGAACTTTCTTTGAAGTGGCTTAAAGAACCATTTATTTAAAATAATAATACCTTTTTATAAGCTTAATCGATAAAAAGGTATTATTTTATTATTTAGGTATTATTTAATAAGCCCTAAGGCTTAACCCATAAAATCTAGAAATCTAGAAATAGAATGAATCTAGAAATAATTGTTATTGAGATACATCTAGAAGTATCTCATTATAATTTAGTTCTAGAAAGTTGCAGCACGTTTTATAGCTTCCGTATTCAGAAATTAATCCTGGTTCTCTATCTGTGGCCTGAGACTTTTGGCAATAATCTTGAATATGGTTTTATTTTATGAGATCTTCGGATTATAAGCTCGTTGTTGCCATACATTTTTGATCAATAATAGATATCAGCAACAAAGTGCTGAGGTGATGATGGATATTTAATTAGTGCAGGTTCATTTGAAATACTTTTACAAGTTGCACATATTACCGATTCAATAGTGAGGCTAAGAAATAGGCATCGCAGTACCAGATAGTGGAATACATCAATTAATTAACAAGATATTGCGATGTTTCCATTAGCTATGATTCGATTAAGATGCAATTATTATGCAAATACGTATGCTGTGATACTTCATTGTCTGTTTGTTCGTCGAGTGGGCCCCAGTGGGCTGCTAATTAATGGAATCTATATTCGGCCGAGACGGCAAGGCGCGCAGATTCGCTTCATGCTTCACTCACAATGGACCGTTCCGTACGATCCTCGGTTGGCCCGAGGGTCTATTATGTCCTCCTTTCGATCTCCAGTAGCGAGCGCCTTTGATTTTGGAGCGCATCCTGAGTTGATGAGAAATACTGATCCGTTTTCGGTGTAGTGGTTGCAATGGTTTCAAGTCGTTCTAAATATTTTGATTATATTATTATAATTATGAAATCGGATGTACACCTACAAAACCCTAATAATGTAAGAGTGCTAGTGCTGCCCACCTATAAATAACGACGGAAAAGATCACGATGCACAATGTGGCAATTGCATCAGAAACGCAGTCATATATCGTGGCACAATGGTAGCGTCGTTGTATAAACAGCCACACAGATTTATGATAACACCAAATCATTTTGGTGTATATTCAAATGGCGCGTAGTCGACGCCAACCCTACACTAGTTTTGGGGCACTTTCCATCTATTACCGCCCACATTAGTCGGGTAGTCAATATCTCAGTGCGGTATGCAATCTCGTCGGAGTAGGTGCCGTCCGTCGGGGATAGCTCGCATATCTGCCATCGGAGCCTCTCCGTGTAGGCATGCTCAGCTCTTGTTCCTACGCTGTGTTGTCTATAAATCTATGTTCGTAAATTCTTTACTGAGGGGATTTGAGGTTCAGCAACTTTGAGAACTTTGTTGTTGAGATGAAATGAATGTGTTGTAAATGAAATAGGTGGTTTACACTCTGAAATTAATTATGCAGATACAAAGTTTGCATGAAGTAAATACTTTTCATTTCTCCTTTGCTTTGTACAATTTACTCCATTATAATTAAACACTTAAAGCATTTTTTTTCGTTCGTCTAGTTTTCGCTTCAGCTAGAGTTACGTGCCCAAGACTGGGAAATTAAATTCATTTATGAGTGCCAGTAAGCCGTATACGGAAACCTCAAAAGCCGTATTACGTTGTCACATACGTTTTGCACCTACGTGCGTTACGGGATTTCCGTACTGTAATTGCATACGATGCGGTTATCATCGTGCGATGCTACTCTTCGATTTTATTAATTTAATTAAAATATTTTTTTAATGTCGTTACGACGATTCCGATGCATTAAATTGCCGATGAGCCTTAATTACTTGTGTGGTTTTATTGAATTTAAAACATATTACAGTTAAATGTTTTTGGTGGTTTTTGATCTTTTGTAGGCATTTTATGGGTTGTTTTGACGGGTTTATGATATTGACTTAACGTACATGACAATGAACTTCAGACATACAAAGTAAGCTCTTTTTCTTCGATTTTATAAGAAAGACGTAAATTTTATGTTACAGAATGAATATATTGGATATCGGTACCGCAAATCATTCCCAATGAAAACATAAACAGTCTATTCCGGTTTACACAAAAAGCGGATAAAGTTTTCGTAATGTCCGAAGCGCTATGAATAAGAGTGGTCGAAATTATGGTATTGTATTTCTTCTGAACGGGTCGGTAATAGGCATAAATATTGATATCAGGAATCTATTGCTGGCGGGCACATTGTCTGAACACCTGCCGGCCGCGTATCGCCGCGGTGAGCAATATCCGCGGGCAACCCCGCATAAATATCCATGATGTTTCAATTTATATTCATGATATTAGTAAGTCAGACGGAATGTACGTCACATTTGATTCCCTTTGTTGCTAGAATAAATATGGAACGATGAAAGTATTCGTGCACCTTTGTGCTAGTCTGTACTTGTGTATCCTAGGTTCCGATCCGCGTTTCATGTTTATGAACATCATAATTTAGAGGTTTGTTTTTGTGCTTTTAAAGTTAGGGATGCGAATACTCCTGGCTTTAGCTATTATTTTTGTGAAAGAATTTTAGATTTTGCATTCTGGGCTAAAAATTTTGAATATAGATACGAATTTTAAGTGAAGATATTTTACAACGATGGAGTGGTTTGAATTTTAATATAGAGGGCATTTTAAATACCCTAAGTAATTAGTCTAGATATTAGTAGATACCCTTATCCTACCTACAAAATTTCGACGAAGTTTAATTGTGTAGATGACACCATCAATCAATTAGGAATCTTACTGCCAAACTTTTCCGCTAGAGGCGCCACCGAACTATAATGTAAACAAAGTGACATTGACATGATAGTACTTTTTGTCTGTGCATCAAAATTATATTGTTTAGCTTCCGGAGTATCTTTTTAAATTCCGAAATAGGTAAACGTCCTTTTGGGCGGGTTGCTTCAACTATAAATTACTGACCGGTAATAGTCAAAAATGGCGCTAACTATCGTCAAATCAAAAGAATGGGTTATTTCACAAAATCGTACGTCAAAAAGTTACTATTACCATACATAACCGACCAGTCAACGTAATTTTGTGTATATGTAATGTTTGGTCAAACTGGTACGTCAAACATCAAAATATTATGGAATCTTTTTTTGAATAATTTTGACTGACGGATTTTTGTCTTGAGATAACCCGTTACATTTAACGTACGTTAAACATCTCACGTCATAGTAACTTTCAACCGTCCGTATGCAACGTTAACCGACTGTTTGAAACAACCCGCCCTTGTTATCATAATTTTTTTTCACTTCTATAAAATAGGAATATTACCGCGCTAATAGTGTCTACGTTATAGTTCGGAGGCGCCCTCTGAGATTAGCTTTGCGTAAGCAACACTATTGTCATACTTTTTATGAGTTGTCAAAACGCGATTCCTCCATAGATTTTGTATAGCAATTTATACTTATGGCGTCACTTGTAGGTCATGTCAAAGCAACTAAAAATCAAATTTTACCGTAAATTGAAAATTAATCGGGTTTTCAGGGCTAAAATCTCAGATTATCAAATAAAAGGCAGATAGACCGTGCGGACCATTGCGAGTGTAGCCACAAAAGCAAATACAAATTCAATAACGAATACCTACAATGTCATGATTGTATTCGCTTTTGAATTTTTATTTGTATTAGTATTCGTTTTTACCAGCTTTTTATTAGCTTCACCTGTATGTTTGTATGTTTGTTTGTAACCGACTTCTTTGGGCGCGATTTTGACCCACTTTAAACGGCCAGATTTCGTTCAAACTTTGTAGATTTATCGAGGACCGATGACAATACACTAATTTGATAAAATTATTCCATTTTTCAAACTAAAAAGTTAAAAATATATAATAGTTTATTTATTTATTTAAAATATTTTTTTTTTATTCACACCATTATTCATTTATATTTATTGAAATTTTTAACACTTTTCTTAATGTAAATTTATTAAAATTTATTTTCTATTTCTTAGTTTGGTTTTCTATAAAAAGCGTGTTTTTAGTTTTTTTTAACTATTTTTTTAACAATGTTTCGCTTCGTGCTGTACTGACACGAGTCAGTACAGCGCAAAGAGAATTGTAGGTATTCATTTTTGAATTTTTATTTGTTTTGTGGCTTCACTCTCAGTGTTCCGCACGGTCTATCTGCCTTCTGTTTCATAATCTGAGGCTAAAATATTTTTTGAGAAGGTCTCTCATTGGAATCATATGGACCAAAATATGCATACATTTGTATGGAGTGCACTGTCAGTAACGTTCAAATAAAAGAATTAAATCCGAATATCAGAAGTCAACTTTTTCCTGCACTATAGGTATATCTTACGTACCACAGCGTCCTGTTCCTACTGCACTATTTCCCACCGTCTAAGAAATCCACGGCAAGTAACGTGGTGACCTATTAGATATGGACACAACATTATTCATACGTCAAAAGTTAATTAAAACCAGCTTCAGCTGAAACGGAGCAACGTCGTGTGAAACTAAATGTTATTAGTAAGTTCTAAACATTTCTAATGCCTCGGGAACAGCGGGCCGTCATGTTGGGCATGAGTTAGTGCCGCTATCGAGAGCAAACCATTCACTGGTGACTTCTATAGCTTATCTTTATATTGGTGTTCACCTCTACGCTACTAGCCTAAAGGAAGAAGCGAAAACTGCTTTCCATTTGTGTAAAGCTTTACGGCTTGATTTATCAAGAAAGGAAGCTAGGAAGAAAGATGGATGCAAATCCTGGTTTGCTTTTGATTTAACGAGAAAAGTAGGAAACCTAAATAATATTTGAGGAAACACATCTATACTTCTATACGAATATTGAGTATGTTTATTAATAATAATTAAATATAATATATACAAAGCTTAAAAATAAATATAAACACATAATATGTACAATGCTCACAGGGCATCAAAAATCTCGTCCGCATCGCTCTCAATGGGACAAGTGCCCAAAAGGCTATCAGCTTTACCACGTTACTTCTATACTAATATTATAAAGCTGAAGAGTTTGTTTGTTTGTTTGTTTGGTTGAACGCGCTAATCTCAGGATCTACTGGTTTGAATTGAGAAATATTTTTTGTGTTGAATAGTCCATTTATCGAGGAAGGCTATAGGCCCATGCGAAGCTGGGTCGGGTCGCTAGTTAAAAAAAAAAGTAAAAACGTATTACTTTAATTCAAAAATTTAAAATGAATCACACCCTGTTTAGTTTTTATAGAAACCCACTGTAAGTAAATACAAGTGCAGAGACTTACTTCAGATGAAGGTTTTCAGGGATTCTGAGGTGCCATATCATATAATCATAAACTAAGTAAGAAACAAATGAATGCGTTTATTTTTGATTTAATTATTTTACTTTGACACTAGTACTTTGCTCGCAACTTCGTCTGCGTGGATTTTCTTACGAATTCCTAATTTATATAGCTTGTAGCACTCAAGCCGTAACGAAAGAATTTAAAGAATAGGTTGAGTATTTTACGGGTTTATCCATTACAAATAAACATACTAAAAATCCAATCTTTTTATAATATCAGTATTTAAGATAAAAATAAAAAAGGAAAAGGTCTGTAAGAACAATAATGTAAAAGAGAGCAGTTTCATTGTTTAAAACCAGCTGGTGAAAATCATTTTCAAACTGATTATTCACATTCTAACTAGTTTATCGGATTCAATACCATTTGCTGTTAACAAATAATGCATTTATCGCAGTTTATCCAACGCGATGCCAAATAGTCTAAATGTAATCGTCATACATAATCTAGAGGCTATCGGTGCGGAGTATCGATGTGTCATTATTCCTTTATTCGGTCTGATATACTGATGTTTTATGCAATTTTTGTTCCCAATCAGAATAAATATTTTAAACCCGTCCAGTTCATGCATATTATGCGAGCGGCTCTAGTAAAATCCACGAGTAAAAAATATTTTTATCTCTGTTACGTTCCTAGTATTGGTGCTGGGGGTTCCTAGTATTGGTGCTGGAGGTAGTAGGTACCGACGAAACATGGCAAAAAAATATTTTCTTATTACTTTTATTGTGCACGTTAACGGTTAATAAAAAAGTAGTTAAATATGAACAGACATAATTTCAAAACGTACGTCATCACAGCAGTGCTATTTTGTAAAATTTTCCTTGGTGAATTTAGTTGCAAGTGAGCGATACATTAACCGATTTATTGACAGCACACGAGCTGTCAATATATCGTGAGATAACAGCTAAAAATCTAGCTAACTTCGCCTTAATTTACCGAGAGATATTTTTACAGAATGAATTGAAAGGTTAAAAAATGTAAATGTTACAATTTTTGAAACATTTACATTTAACATTTAACAATTGTTCTTCACAATTTTAATTAATTTAAAGGATACGTAGATAAGCTAAATTGTATTCTAGCTATATTCTAAATCGTCCGTTTCTTTTCGATTTAGCCTTAAACCCTATGTAAGCACTAAAAGCATTCAATACAATTCAAGCTTAGTGATTATAGACTACGGATAATGCTATTTCCGTGATCGGCATTGTCTCGGGATAGGTGTTGACTGAACTGTCGAGCACTAGAGTAGGAGACTGTCCGTCTGCCACCTCCATCCGATTAGAAAATTGGAGGAGCGCTTTGGAAAGCACTAATAATGGACGTACTCGTACTTTAGCAATATTTTCTCAAAAATAAGAATATAATGGTTCGATGTCTGATTAGTTACAGTGCGTTGCACAAAACCAACATTAGTTTAATGGAGAGTTTAAATTGATGCTGTCACTTTCTTTTTAATACAAAATGTAAGGGATGGCATGAATTTAAAGTCTCCGTTAAACTAATGTTCGTTTCGTGCAACTTAACGTAAGAAAGCAAAATCGAAACACAGTTTTATGTACTTAAGTATGTTCTATGTATTTAAATAGAGTTTTAGAATTCTCTTAGATAGCTAGCATTAAAAAATACGCACTTAAGTATTGAATTAGTGTAAAACTATAGAACTATTTACTAATCATGAACAAAAGGACAATCAATCAAGGGGTACAGTTTCATAAGTGCAAGATCGAGAAGAAGATCGGTGAAGAGGATGTTACATGTTTTTGTAGACCTACGTCTACGAATCGTAGTGCATTGTATAAACGTACGTTGTTGACGATATAAAGCTACACATTTTTTTCATCATTAGTAACGCTACCGAGTTGTAACAGTTCGAATATACTCGTGGTAAGGCTAGGTACATCAACTGGCTGCCAAACTACGCCTGCAATAAAGGCTTATGGCACAGATAAAATATACATATCGACGTGTAGTGGTATCTTCCGGAAGTAGCCGTGGTGGGTAGATAAATTGAATCATTGATGGGATGTCCTCGTGCCGACCGGAAGTTCCGCCGGCACCCGTCAATGTAAGTTCCGCCCGTGGTTAAGTTTCAGATTGACGCGCCCAATTTAGTCTAAATTTGTAACTAATCCATCCACCCCCTGATCAGTTGACGTTAATTACATTCCAAGCAGGATTAACTGGGAGTGCCTGTCTAACTATCGAAGACGAGCTGCCATTGTGGGTTATGTTCAATAATTACTTCAAGAAGTTTGGGTATATGAAGCGAAATAGCTTTGGTATACATCAAAGCTATATAGCACGATGTATTTGTGTAAACAAGAGTTAGTTGGTGGCCAAAGATTAGTACAGCAATAATAGAAGTAATAGACTACAGTTCATACAAATAACGTATTAATAGGGTATTTTACCAAAAAAATCTAATTAGTCCGTCAGATAGATTTCCAAAAAATATTGGACACGTGTTTTTTCTTTTTTCACGTAAACAAAAAATGAAGACGATACAGTGCGTCGAAAACTCGTGTGACGTCACTATGTCAGTACACTTTTACTGGCGAAGTGACGTCACAAACCCCCACTTATGATATTTGGTGCGTTTTATCTTCGTCAGTTTTAATTGATTTAATAAAACAAAAAATACGTATCCAATATTTTTCGATAATCTAACTGACGGACTAATTAGATTTTTTTGGTAAAATACCCTATTATGGCTGGGTTTTCGCTGCCGGCCCATTGGCAATGCCGCAGTAACCTGTTTCCGCATTCGACGTCACAGTACAGTACCTTTATTCCGGATCGTCATCAAACTGTCAGCAGATCATAAACACACGACTTGGTGGAGCGGGACACAAGTGTTTAGTGTATCCAATAAACCGTATGCGAGGAGCTTTATAACAAAAAGGCGAGGTCTAACGGACATTACTGAACAGTACATTTGGTCCGCATCGTCGCTCCCGCTCAAACGATCCCCGAGAGCCGTCCTTCAGCGCTCAACACCTTTGTGCTCTAAGGAACTTCTGGTCTGCTGAACCGTGATTCGTGAAAGACTAATGATGTCCCATTTTCAGGTGTTTTTCTATTTGTACAAAATATAGACTGTTGTACCATTTTGCTGATACTTTTTGAATAACTGAAGTATTGTGTTTTCTTTTCGCTCTATTTCAAGTATTTTGATGACTTTAAATTTAAGATCATTTACGTTACGGCAACAATTGAAACGGGAACAAAAAATTAAAATCACCGATGGAAAATATTTTACTCACTGGAAAACACGCCTTAACTGACGTTAATTTATTAATGGCGCAAATGACCAATGCGACAAAACAACGTATAATTTATTCATTACATTTTCATTATCAACGAGCAAATATCATTTGGTGGACGTGACTCACCTTTATAGGTCGCTACAACATAATAAGTGTTAAAGTGACAAAAAGGGACCAAAGACGCTACGAACATTGGCATGTTTACTCACAGTTCCGAAGCGTTGGTGGTGTGAGAATTGGTGATGTGAGACTTAATAATTAATCAGTAACTTTGGGAGTGTTTCAACATTTCATTGCATTGCTTTAATAGTCGCTTTACAAAAGCATTCCGGAGCCCGACGAACTCAGTCTACATGCAAACGATAAGACTGGGTAAATCGTAAATTCGATGGAGATCTGAAAAGATGGCCGCTTCTCCAAAATTACTTCACAACGTATATTTTAAGCGAGAGCATTGGTTTTGATAGTCGTGACCCTAATTACTGCGCTCCCACATTTACATGCGCAAATGTGCGTTAGGCTCTTGTTACAGCGGCGAGTGAGATATTATGACCATTGTGAAATTATGACATAAGTTTGCGGAATGCTATTTTTGTACAATTTTCATTTCTTGCATGAGTATAAATATTCATACAGAACCAGCCAACCAATAAATTAAATACATCTTCCAGTATTCTCAGACCACCCATCTTTAATTACATTAAGACACTAACATTGACAACGTCATTTTACGATAATTCTAGTAGAAAATAGCTATTAAGTGAATATCCGCCTTTGGCTATGTTTTCTAGTCCATAAAGAATATTTTTAACGAGAAAGTAATCTTAATAAGCTCAGTGCTGGTCTCGATTTGAGTTTTCAATTTAATGCTTACGTCTAACGTTTCAGCGTGTGATCAATATTTTGTCCTATTCCCTGTTGTTAGAAGGGACATAATCGAATGCTTTTTCTTTGCCTAGTTATAGCGTTTTTCTTACTTTCATCGGTATATTAATTGAGTTAGTCAGCCGTAATAGGGGTGTATCGGTGTTTACTAACCGGGGCGGGCTTAATGAGCGGCTTGTTGCAGTTTGACAGAGTGATTTAATATCGTGGCGTGATCGTTTCAGTAAATCGGGATTAGTTTGGGGTGAGTCCGAAGCGTGAATTATTGCGGGAATATGCCGCGTAGTCGGTACCGAAATTATATTCTGCGTCAATATCATGTGTACAATCAGCTACGTTGATAGCTTTTGCTTTCTGGCCACCGATATGCAATTATAGACTTTGTTCCTAAGTGATAAAAGTCATTTCAGAATGTATAGCTTTAGCAAATTATACAATTGAAGTGGTTGACCGTATTCCTACAAATATTATTTTATCGCCGTTCATAAAGTTCTGTAATTGTATTCCTAAGTAAAACTTGAGCAAATTTGCGATTTGTAATCTGTTTGCTTTAGCATCTTTAGATTAGAGAATGACTTCATTATGTTACTGGTCTATGCTGTAAAAATCTCCGTCGGTTTTTTTAGGTGAAGTGAGATGTCCACCGCTAGGGAGAGCTCATCTCAAGTTCACTTCACCTGATTTTAACGAGGGACATTTTAACCAACTTCATAAAAGAGAAGGATTATTACAGAATAGTTCTAACAGAGAAAGATATAGTTCCGAATTTGAAAACGAGATATCAGGTGGTAACCCACACACGGTAAGTAGTTCACAAGCACATCAATTACACGAGCGCGAGTGTACGGGTGGTAGATCGGCAGAACAAAAGCATGCCAACAACTCGAACAAGTCCCGAGGATCCGTATGAGGGCCGCATGCAGTTATTAACACAAACAAAGCTGTATGTGTGGGAAGATGTGCATTGTGCGTACTTTTTATTCTTTCGACAATGGCCTCGGTTTGTTATTATTGCATTACCATGATGTTTTCGTTGATATGCTTATGTAAACACCTTTGTTTCGATATGCCATTGATTCCGAGTACAGTAAATTGGATAGTTATCTAAAGATAATATGTAAGAGCCCGTATTTTACAAAATAGACAGCAATAAAGATTATAACTTAGTTATAAAAATTATACGTAAGTATAAAATATTATCATAAATTGTTGGGTCTCGCTGGGGTACAGCGTTTCACCATTAGTGTTGTAGTTTGTTGCGGCGCAGATAACATTCCCGTTTTGCTGTTTCTATATCAACGTAGGTATACTGCAATTACATCTTAAAGATTTGTTAGCATCGACTACAAATGTGGTACACGTTATGAACTGGGGAATTATTGCGAATTGTGTTTCGGAGTACGAACCATGTCGCGTGGAATTTCTATAATTAAATGTTCTTATTAACATTTACTGAATTGTTATCATTATTACGAACTGTCTTACAATTTGAGCACATCTTTGCTCTTACTTCCAAATATGATTTAGGTAATGCGTGTTGTACAATTTTCTGTTTGCCAAAACATTTTTTTTTAATTATTTTTTTATAAAGCGTCAATTATTATGTAGTAATCTATTTACCTAAAAGACGAAACTGCCATCACCGTCGCCTATATCTTGCACCATTCTTAGGCGAGCGGTTCGCGGCGCCACATCCCGTCCGCCCACGCGCTCACGCATCGCGATCGCAGGCTTTCACAACCACGCTTGCGTACCACGGACTCCGGCGACCGACGAGTTATGCACAACACAACACAACACTATCTAGCTCACTCCAGACGGATTTATTTCCCTTCGACTGCCTTCCAGAGCATGCTAGTCATTTGGCACGTCGAAAATGCTGTTGCGATCGTCCGCTTTGACTTTGACAGATTGTCGATATCTGCGTTTATTCTGACAAAACACGAAGCTCATTTCTTGGAACTTGAGTCTTAGTGCCGGTGTAAAGTTGTGTGTTACTTATTTTTTCTTTATAGAATAAGTTAAACAAATGTGAAAAATAAATTATTGATGATAGTCATATTATTAACATGACGTGAAATTCCCATAGCCATTTAAGGAAAGCTTTAAATCTCAGGGAACTTTTTAAATGCCTACTTAAGCCATTGTAATAAATCGATGGCTCAATTAAGATGCAATTAAGTATTTACGATCACAGTGAGTGAGTACAGAGGCTTCCCTTATTCCATGGCGGGAGGCTGCGTGTGACAGGCTTCAGTCAGCGCCGGCAAGCTGCGCGCGCGCACGCGTTTCTCGTACGCACCGATTGACACCATTGTCTTGTTTGTTTACCAACAACCCGGTGGATCGACCGTGAGAGACACCCGCCACTCATTATGCTCATGTTTCGAATAAATGATTTTTATTCCACGCATAAAAAACTGATCCTATCAAGGTTTTAAATAATCAATTTGATGACTTTCTGTTAGTGAGATGTCAACGCCTCGACCCTTTAATAAGTCGTCGCCGCCACTTTATACGCTACTGTGGACATAAATAACGTGCATAATGTGACAGATACATTTGTTGCGACCGCATTCAGGAGTGTTAACCAACGATTCTGCGACATGAAGCCCTCGATACTTATTGTTTATGTTATCGCGATAGCGATCGTCGTCGGTGGCGAGACCAGGATCCGCGGCAAAGTAAGGAAAAGATACACGTCTCACAGGCGGCACCGGGCCGTGCTGCCGCCGTGTAACTTCAATGAGACGATTATAAATGATGAGTGGTCCTTGATGGAAGCGATAGGGAAATCAAAGTATATATTTACTGGCAAAGTTTTGAACGTGAAGAAGATTCGATCCGAGGATGAGTCTTCGAAGAAGAAGTCTAATTTGTATACAGTGTATTTGCGGAGATTATTGAAGGGGGATATGAGTGAATTGAGAACGTTTGTGAAGTTGGAAGGGTCGCAGGAAACTTTGAGTGGTTCGACGTTGATGGTGGAGCGTCCGAGAGCTCGGGACTCTTGTGCGCCGGCGCCGCGGCCGCGTCTCTCCGCGATCTTCCTCAGCGACGGCGCGTACGCAGACAAGGGCAGAGGACCTTCTCCTAGGCTACGGATCCTGACCGACCCGGTGCCGTTAACCCTTTACCACTTGGATAGAGTCAATGCTGCTGTTAAAGGTGGGTTTATTTAATTGATTGATCAGTTCGACGAACTGTGCCGACGGTTTGCAGCTAGTACTTATTTTTTTTTATATGTATCTACTAGGTAATGATGTAGACGAGTTTATTTAAAATTGCACGTAGTTTAATTATTGTCATTTATAAGTTTTGCAGCAAATATTGAATTCCGGTTAAGTTGTAAATTTACCTTAATTTATAGAGCAATAAAAATGATAATAATCTTAGGCCTGTTTATAAATGTAGGTATATATATATATATGAATATGCACGCCAGGTCGGAACTCGTGGCTAATAAAAGCCGTACGGACTGATCGCTCACGCTTGCCACGGTCAGCCTATGGATGGGTAACCATCCATTTCATACCGAGATTCCTCCATGCCTCAGACAGCACATAAAGCCATTTTTTCTGGCTGTCATTCGTAGATTTTTCGACAGTCGTTATGAGTAGTCAGAAGCCAGAAAGTCTTTTATCAAGGGGTATCGTGTTACTCTGGGTTGTGGAGTGACCTCACAGAGAGAGTGTGTATAAAATACTGGTGTTCAGCTAAATCCGGTTAGACAGGAAGACGACCCCAACTTCGGAAAAGGCTGGGCAGATGATGATTTAAATTTGCGCGGCCAAATTTAGACAGAATTATGTTGAGCCGATTTGCTTTAAGACCATAATAAGTCATCAAATGCCAATGAAAGTACAACATATTCTTGGTAATCAATAATTAAGATAAGGACTACGTATACTATTCAAATACATATAAGGTTGACGTAACAAAATAAATAGCCTTTATAGATTGAGAAAAATGGCCAAATAACCTTAATAATTGAAATAGCCTTAAGTCGCAGAATTCAAAATAATATTCACTCAAATTATAAAATTTACACGAAACTAAACCACGCGATAAAATTCATATCTTCACAGTGCAACATAAATAAAACAAATCCAAGCAAAGTAATGCAATGCAATCGGTTTAACTTCATACAACTTACAATAACGTGTGGGTGTTGCGTCCATAGCGTACATAACATCGGGAACGTATTAAAAGTCGATTTTGATCGACATCTTGACAACTGTTCGTTAACTTAATGGAGTGAATGCGATCGGAACGTTTGCTCGCCGCCCGGGCTTTACATAAACATAGGCACATCGACCACAATCAATCAATGTATACCGCACCAGATTATTGTTAACACAAACGTATTCTAATTAACTAAGCAAACACTCCAAATGCCAATGGTAAATTGTAAAATAACATCGGTTTAATAACAGTGTAATTCTACCTTAAAACATGATCTACGTAGATACAATTAATATCTGGGCTTAATTTATTCATCTGTTCTTAACATTTTAAAACAGATTTCATTTGTGAATCTGCAATATTACTTAACGTTGATGAAATGCTGCAAATTCCTCTTTTATTTATGACTCCAATATCTTTTATACCTTTTATAAAAGCGGCTTGCCCAGTAGGAAAGAATGTAAATAATATTACGCTGAGATGCTCTTTAATTGAATTCGCAGTGGGTCACGAATAGACTTTATTCCGAGTCAAATACTCTGCAATAAATTTTATTGCGAAAGCCATTTTAACCTAAAAATTCCAAGAAGATCCAATTTAAGCCTCGCATAATCCGGCGATGAGATGAGTATCGCGGGGTTTCGTCCTCGCCGGCCACTCGCCCGCACACCCGCACACTCGCGTAGGGACGTGGAATCGCACGCCCTATCTGACACTCCATCGTAGAGCCACGGACACGTGACTCTTTGTTGTTATGTATTACTTGAGCGTCGACTTAGTTAGCGACTGCGTCGTCGCCTGCGACCGAACGATCCGTATCAGACCAGAGGCCGCACGATCCGTGGGAATCCTTACAGATAAACTAGGAGACCCACAGACAGACGTGATTTAATCTGCTTCATTAGGCATTTAAGGGCTCGAATGCTAAAGAAGCTCGCGTGAGTCCAACTAAACCTTCGACAATAGAGATTTTTCAAAGATATTTTACATATTATGATCAGTGAGGCAATGTGTTAAGGAATGCCATCGCAACGATACGTCGATGCTTCACCGGTTCGTTTCATATCTAAAACTATCATCGCAGGAGGCGTTATAGACTGTAGAGAAAGTAATGACTGAGTATATTCGTCACGATACCAATGTACCACACACGAAGCGCACATCTGATTGCATACTATGCGCCTGTAATAACTATAAAATTAAAATATCTTACGCTTGTAATCTGTTGGGAATATTCAATTATCATCTTGTTATAGACACGGCTACTTATTTAATGCTCTATTAGGAGTAAGATATTGATCTGACGTGCCGTCAATTGTGTTCAACGAAATAAAGTGCAACTGATTCAACCTTCGAACAAGTTTATGTTCTTGCGTCCACTTACAACATAACTTTGTTTGACTAGAATGGTAATTTTCAATCATCAGAAAGAGATGATGACGTGATTTGTGAACAAGTTGTCTACTTAAATGTTTTTGTGTAGCTATAAAGTAAACAGGTAAACAGACTAGTCTTTGAAAAATGTTACAAAATATAAAGTGCGACGTTGAAGATTCGTCAAGAAAGCGAGCGGACCGACTCGCCCGCCCACGCTCGTACCACTTTCCAAATTCCTCGTGTAAGCGCTTGCAATCACCTATGTACGTGCCACGACGACTATCAACATTTTAAAATCTCGTTTACAGTTCCACTACATAGATTCCCTCACTGCCACTGCAATATAAAGTTCTGCCAGTCTTGTCTAAACATAAGCAGAGGAACATAAGCAGTAGGTACTGATATCGTTAACCTAAATGAACCACAACATTTATAGATTCGTGAAAGGAATTTCAATAGAGAGTCATGTGCAATGTAGATGCGTAAAAGATACTTTTTAACTGTTTAACTAAAGAATATTTAGAAATATAAACAGATGCAATTTTTTATTCACAAAAAACTATTTGCCGCAATTGTATCTCGAAGCACATTTGTTGTTCAAATTTTTAGTATGCGGTATGAAACAGGGAAAGTTTCTCTGCTAGTTCACTCCCGAATTAGTACATGAATATTCAGGGGCGCAGGCGGGCCGGAGTTGGAGGCAGGCAGGGGGCGCCACTGCAGCGCATTCGCCAATAACTGTTAACTTGTGCCACGTATTGCTGTATCCTATGTGTTATCTGGAATCACGGGCTCTCTATCGCTGACGGCGCACTTTCAAATGGATATTCAAATTCTTTGGTGTCAGATTGGTCTACAACAGTTACCACAAGTAAAAGGGAAAGTATTTTGCTAACATAGCTGTACTACAGGAATATAGACATACACGGCTACTTTCCATTTTAAACCATGATGCCAATTAGCGCGGCCTGTATCGTACTAATTACCTGCTGACTCGAGTCATAGTTTAACCTAACGTAAGTCCATGTTTGTTTACGTTGATGAAGGTTGTATCGAATTGCGAGGTCTCCCAGTCCGCGCGCGAGGCTGCGCTAGCGCACGCGTCTCGGTGGCGCCACGCTGACAGCTTGCGCAACTTTGTGTTCAACGTGAGTTTATGATCACATCTAAAGTTTTAACGTATAAGCCGCTGAAATGGCTTCAATATACATATGACATCGAACCAAACAACGGTAATATAACAATCAAAATGAAGCTAAAGATTTTAGTGTTATTGCTTTACTGTTTCACAATAACTCATGCCCATTTCCGTATAAGGGGTGAAGTGAGAAAACGGGATACAGTTTACCGCAAGAAAGACATAAACGGCTCCAAATGTGTTTTAAACGAGACGATAACTAATGACTACGAGATTTTGTCGTCAGCCGTGTCTGAATCTAAATACATTTTCACCGCCAGGGTCCTGAGCGTGAGGAAGATAAAGCGCGGCACGAAGCCCACTGCAAAAGTATTTATGTTTTACAAACTGTACATCCGGCTGGTTATAAAGGGGAACATCGACGATTTGAGGAGTCACGTCGTTTCAGGAGACGAGCGCACTTTGAATGGGGCGATAGTGTTTGTCGACTGGCTTCGAACGAACAAGTGTGCTTACAAACTGTATAGACATTCATCGGGAATATTTTTGAGTGACGGATTTTTCGAAGACTCAAGCAACGGGAACAAGCCTCGGCTGCGGCTGTTGAACGAGCCTCTTCCACTGTCACTTTATGATTTGGATAGAGTGAATGCCGCATTGAAAGGTAAATGTTTACTGTGTTGTGAGGTGTCGGCGCTTGTGACCACTACGTATGCACACAACTTATAAACTCATGTGCTTTTATTGTCCCCTTGTGTGCACTTACACTTTATACTACATACTTCTCTATGGTTTTATATCTATGGGACTTTTGTGTTAGTTTTTATGCCTAGTGTGTCCTGAGACTATTTGAAAACCCATTAAAAATGTTACCAAAGTTTTATTCTGGTGAAAATGAAACGAGTAAACCTGAAGTTATTTTTATGAAAAGCTGGTAAAAGCTTTTACATTTATGCATAACATCGTGGCAACTGTCTCGCTCATGATTAACGCTGACGGTAGATAGCAAAAATAAAATGGTGTATTTAACGAACGGAGGAAACAAAAGGCTGACAGATACTTTTGAAAATGTTTGACAGCGCAGTTTTTATCGAACTGTAACTATTGGGAGCATATCATACGTTTGTTTGTCGACATCTGCGCGTTATCTACTCACCGTAGATTGCACGTTACTTTATACATCGAGTTCCATACTTATTTTTTTATTATTTAACTTTCCCTAACAAGTATAACTTTTGGTTTATTACGTCATGTTGCGCACTAGTTCTATTGACTATGGTAATTTGTGTCACATTTCCATCTCTATGTCTGAGTCAGAATCTATGCAAGGTCGAGAGTCAGTGGCATTACAACGCCTACGTATTTATTTAATTATAACGGAACAGACATGGTATGGAAAAATGCTATATGATTTGAATTATAGAGCTTTTTTTCAGTGCTGATATTGGAATATAATACAAAGACATTTTAAATTAAGAAATCTCATCTTAATTGCTCCGAAATATTCATATAAAGCACAAAGACACTTACGCCACTCACAAAAGTCGTTTAATTTGATGTCCTAATGATTGAAAATTAAAATTAAATTAAGATAAATTAGTTATTATCTAAAATGCTGAAAAGCATTGCAAATGAATGTCTATTTAGATGATAATTACGTAAAGTAACAATGTTTATCCACTTTAGTCGCTTACCGTACCTGCACAAAACTTTCACGTCCTCCCTGCTACAAACGTATTAAAAATATCAATATTAATTTAATCAAATCAGTTATTAGCTTTCAAAGTAATTTCAAGTGAGCAATTTAGTCTTTGCAATGAAAAAGCCATAACTTTCTGAACTTACTATTATTCCATTTATGATTTCTCTAAGAATACATATAAATACTTTTTTAAATCCATACTAATATTGTAAATGCGAAAGTAACTCTGTCTGTTACGCTTTCACGATAAAACGGCTGAACCGATTTTGTGAAAATTTGGCATGAAGATACCTTGAACCCTGGGGAAGGACATAAAAAATAAAATTAACCTTTATTGCTGCTAATTCTTAACTTATTTCACAAACTTTACTAATATTAAAATATAGAGGTAAGAAACTGAAAAATGTAAACTAAACTAAAACATATTCTAGGCAAACGGTTAATCTCCCTCCCCTCTTATTGCGCGTATTCGATTCAGCGCAACTCAAAATCTAAATGATTGCTAGAATGGCGTAGCAGCATTGACATACACTAGTACAACACAATAGTCGGTTTGTGTGCAGCAGAAAAAGAAATACGGACGAAATAAGCACGAGTCATTGAAATTGATCGGCAAACGACAGCGCGCGATGTTTTACAGAGCTTTTTAAAATAATTGTCTAAAATAAATGAGCCGTGTCGATCAGTCTTTTATGTGCCTCGGAACTATGAGTGTATGATATATATTTATAGTTCCGAGACAGTGTCATGCCGGCCAACGCTGAAAACCAGCGCCGTGGTTCGTGCCTTGCTGCGCGGGCCAAGGCATTTATGCTGAGCGTTGGCCGTTTCGCGCGGTGGTGACGCGTGGTTCCGACTAGGGATCTATTTGTATTTTTGTTTATTTTTTTTTATTTTTATTTTTTTTTTATATTTAATTGTTTAGTTTTAAGTTTGTTATGTAAGTGCGTCACTTCCGTGTGAATAAATGGATTTTCTTTCTTTTCTTTCTTTCAGCTCGTAGAACGGACTGAAAAATATTCTGTATATTAAGCATAACATTTACTTTCATAAAATAAATATATCAAATATGTTTTTATTCAAATACTGGTGAAAAAAAATTTACAAATTGAACCGATTTTCTACTTTTTCAACATTGATTTTTAATACATAATAGTAATATTTTTGTAATTTTGGCTCTGTAGCTGTCTGTTGGAAAAACGCATAAAACAAAATATTTTGGCATACTGTAATGGTTGTATTCGTCCTGAAAGTTAACTCTGACGTCTATTTTCGTAAAACGATATGAAAGAATTGTCTTCGCTTTAAAAAACCATAATTAAAAATTATACTTTTACTCTGTAGCTGTCTAAATCAAGACTTAATCTTTTTAAAACTGTAAATTGTCTTTAAATAATCTGCTCACATCATTACGATATTGCTCTGGGCAAAACGCAAAACATGAAGTTTTCGTCACGAATCGAATACGCGCTCTTAACAGCTTGTCTTTCGACAAAGGTCTCCTCTAAGACTTTCCACTTATTTCTATCCTTTGATGTACATACCCATTCTGGGCTCGCAACTTTTTTGATATCATCTTCCCATCGCTTTGGCTGTCTTCCTCTACTTCTTCTGCTTTCTTTAGGGTACCATTCGGTAATAAGTCTAGTCCATTTCTCCTTCTTTTTTCTCAACATATGTCCTGCCCAGCGCCATTTGATCGCTTGACGAGACGCGAGACTAAGCGGACGTTTGTTTTGTATTCATTCCGTATAATGAAATAAACAACTACGACAAATAAATAATGTAATTATTTGCGCCGTCAGTATATTAGTAAAGTGTGTCGTATGTTACTTGTAGATTTGTCAAGGTTGTTGCTACTGAAGTTGCAAGATGAACGAAATCATTTTTATAAACAATAAATAAAGTGTTTCGGGTAGGATGTCTAACCCAGGATCGAGCCCGTTGGTCGGAGTCAATTACTGCGGCGAAGTCCCCCACCGACGCCTACTGTACAGATACCCCCGAGCAACCCAATTCCACCAGCACCCGAAGAGAATAAATTGCCGAGTGAAGTCGTCAGTACGCCGCGCGGTAAAATGAACTCGGACCAGAAGATTCGTGTGACCAATCTTTGTCGAAGGGTCTCAGGTGGAACTTCTCAGATAGCTGTTTTATATCAATCATTGAAGCAAAAAACGATTCAGGCCTATACCACAATCCAGCACCTACAGGACCACCGGAACATTGTGAACTCTCTCCAGCAGGTTAAAGAGGTTGTAGAAACGAAGCTGAATTCATCTGGTAATAGTTCTTATGCTGGTATGGTGAAGAAAAGTGCCGATAACTTCGTCCGTCCTGCAAATTTAAGCTCAGTCGCCATCTATCTACTAATCTCCCCCGAGCAACTACAGCTCAATGCCCGTGGTTTGAAAAAAAATAAAAATGGGGGCGTTCTGATTATCACAGAAAACAAAGGTGACATAGATAAACTAAAGAATTCGGACAAACTAGTTTCGTCGGGCCTTAGAGTAGAAGAACCTACTAAACGCCGCCCAAGGGTCGCTGTCATTGGTGTTGCCGTACCGAGAAGGAAGTATTTGACTGTATTTAGAGCAGAATCTTTCAGACTAGTTGACAAATATATCTCGTGAGTCTGTCCTTGAGAGCATCAAATTGAGCCACAAATCAGGTAAGAAAGACCTTCCTACCTGTAACTATATTTTGGAACTACCCACTAGCATAAGAAAGATAATCATTAACCAAGGTCGGATTTTTATAAACTGGACAACATGCCCTGTGAAATACTTCACGATAGTCACCAGGTGTTTCAATTGCCAGGAGTTTGGACATGCAGCCAAGTTTAGCCGGGAAACAAGTCCTACTTGCAATCACTGTGGTGAGACTGGACACTCACTTCAAAGAATGCAGCAGCAAATCTTCTCCCGCTCAATGTGCGACGTGCAAACGCTTCAAGAGGAAGTGTGACCATTTAACTGGTGATGAAAGTTGCCCAGCGCGCAAATATGCAGAGCTCAACTACATTAACTCAATTGACTATGAAAGTGCCTAAGAGCGCCACTAATAATAAGAAGATATTTGGGCGAGATTAACATCAACATTTATATATAAAACTATTTTCTAATTTCATGGACTTTTACCAGCTCACTATACCGCTGCTCACTACTAGGCGGCTAGGCAGATGAGGCTCATGCTTAGACCATACCAGTCTAGAATCAAATAATCCATCCATATAACATCGGTTACTTTCTTCAAGCTGTTTTACGAACATTAGAAATGAGTTCACTTACAAAAAAACTGCATACTATTAACTTTAGTATGCAGTTTTTTTGTAAGTGAACTCATTTGACACACATCATATTTACAATTACTTATTAACATATCTACCGCTTACTAATCCAAACATTTCCGCACATAATTATAGCACGTACGCTGACACTGCATGGTCATGTCCCACTTTAACGAAAGCTGACATTTAAAAAATCTAGGTGTCACTATTGACTCCAATCTAAATTTCCGTAAACAAATCGACTTATTACCAGCGATTTTATATCAATTTTAAATAATAGGGTCACAAAGTTACTAGGCTATTATAGTATACTTAAGAGTTATAAAAATGTAGTAAATGTTATCAGAATATTTAGCGATACTCAATTACACTAACACACAAAATTTTTCTAGAAGTATTGTAATTATGATAATTTATTCCCTCGTATGTACGGTTGTATATTTACATAGGTTTAGTTTTAGATAATAATGTACTAAAATGCTTTTTCTCATAATTTTTAAGAGATTATTTTTATCAGTTTAACTGTAACTTCAATGCCCCAATATAATTTAAACGTAAAGTGATAGCCTGAAACACAGGTTTGAAGTAACCTAGTTCGGGCGGGTCGCTACCTAACATTGTAATTCCGATTCATCATAACTTGCACCAGTTTTATAAATACTTCGCTTAGTTTTAGTTTATTTTAAAACAATATATTTGTATGGAAAACTATTCATTTCATTTATTGACCAATGTATACTTTATTGTAAACGATATTTAATAAATAAATTATTAATTATTACCATTTCAATTTTCTGCATACTGATTGGACTTTTCCGAACTTAATATTTCCTTTTATCTGTTTTAATTGTACGTTGTCTCTTCTCATTATTCCCAATACGCTCCTCTCTATTCCATTCTGGCAAATATTTATTTTACTTTGTTGTTGTTCAGTTAACGCCCAAGTTTGACATGCGTATGTCAGACATGGCAGGATGCAAGCATTGAAAACTTTTTCGCTTCCCTGACATTGGAATCTCTTTTTTTTTTACCATAATCTTTTCCAAGTGTTGGCTATTCGCCTTTCGATTTCTTTCTGCATGTTCCTTGTTGGTGATACTAGTTGCCCTAAATAAATATACTCATTTACGTATTCTAATTGCTGATTATTTATTCTAATAGCCTCTTTTTGCGGAGATTTGCTCATTATTTTTGTCTCTGTTATATTCATTGTGAGACCAGCATTTCCACTTTCGTATGATAACTGTTGTAACATTATTTGTAAGGCTTTCGGGCATTCTGCGAAAAGTATCAAATCATCAGCGAATCTTAAGTGACATAATTTCTCTCCGTTAACGTAAAGTCCGAAATTATTCCAATCCAGTCTTCTAAAAATCGTCTCCAGCACAGTTGAGAATATCTTTGGCGAAATAGGGTCACCTTGCCGGACTCCTCTTTCAATTGTGAACTCGTCGCCCGTTATTTCCAATTTTATTCGTGCTGTGATTTTCTCGTATATGATCTTTAGTATACGTATGTATTTCCTGTGGACCCTTTGTTCCCGTAATTATTCTCATATATAGTGATGTTCTAAGGAGTCAAACGCTTTGTTGAAGTCTACAGAACCCAGATAGTATTCTCTATTGTATTTTCTGTATTTCTGAAGTATCTGTCGCAGAACGTGAATGTGGTCTATAGTCGAGAAGTTGCTCCTAATTCCTGCTTGCTCTTTCGGCTGATTTTCATCGAGGATGTTAGTTAGTCTAAAATTAAATAGTAGTATTTTTGAAAAGATTGTTTTTATTATTTCGTTGATTTACGTTGTTAGTTTGGGAACGATCACTGGCATTGGTATTCTAAGAAGTTCGTTAGTGATGTGATCAGGATCGGGTGCTTTTCCTAACTTCTTTCTAATAATAGCCCTTTCTGTTTCTTCATTTAGGACAGATGGTATGGGTTCAGGATCTTGCGTGTCATCAGTCTTTGATTCTAATTCTTTAAACGCTTTCTTTACTTCGCCTGTTTTCTTAATGTTATATTGAAAAGTGTTTGACCTTTTTGCTTTCTGTCTTTCTTTATATTTTCGTTGATCTTTTTACTTATTTCTGCAATCTCTTTGCGTTTATTTGTTGTTCCTTGTAGAATCAATTTTCTTTCCTTAAGTAGTTGCGTTGTTTTGGTGGATAATATTGCTTTATTATTGGTATTTACTTTTCGGGATTCAGTTTGGAGGTTATTCACGAAGTCGCAATACATCTCCTGAATTGATTTGTTGTATTCTTTGCCTTCTCTTCTGTCCAGAATTTATTTTAAGTTGTTCGTTAGCTCCGCATTATTTTTAATGTTCACGATGGGTACCGATTCACTTTGCAACCTTCTATTTTTCTTTACATTTGTGCGTAGCGTTGCACGAGTACTTTTGTGGTCCGAAAAAATAATTAAATTATGTGTAATTGACAGGTCTTTAAATACTTTTGGTTTATTGGTTGCGATATAATCGATTTCGTTTCTATACAGTCCATTTCGGGAAGTCCACGTCAATTTCTTATTCTTTTTCTTTTTGTAGAAACTGTTCATAATACTTAGTTTGTTTTCTAAATCGAAGTTTACCAGTCTTTGTCCGTTTTTGCTTCTGTTGCCATTACCGTGAATTCCTACGATGTACTCCTCGCCTCTTTGCCGTTCACCGATTTGCCCATTAAAATCACCCATAATTATAATATTTTTGTGAGCTGAATCAACAGCTTTTTTAATTTTTTTTATAGAAGTCATCTATTTTGTCTATATATTCTTTTTTGTCTGCTTCAGTTGGTGAATATGCCTGAATAATTGACCAAAATTCATCTTTGCTATTTTGTATGGGAAGTTTAATGTTGAGAATTGCTATTCTTTCTGATATTCCTTTCAATTCCTCTATTCGGTCATAGGCTAGTTATTATAGGGGAAGGAAATAGGCTACTTTTAATCGTACTTCGTCTGCATCCGCGATAACCGACATTCACGCGTACGAAGTCGCGGGCAAAAACTAGTAATAATATAAAACTAAAAACATTTAAAAATATAAAAAAACATTCGCCCACCATTATTATAATATTATTAACAACAAAAAATGCACCGAAATCTTATTAAAATTAACTCTAGCATCGTAAAAAAAGCTTTTTTACAAAAAAGACAACCGCCTTCAAAATCTAAAAAGTGATAAATTACTTTAGCACAGAACACACATGACTTTAGTTACGGAAGTCGGTGGCTTTGTTCTGTTGTTGTTGTTGTTTTGTATTGCTACCGACTTCATGTGTGTGTTCTGAGCTAAAGTTACTGATCACTTTTGAGTTTTTTTTTGAAGGTGGTGCACTTTTTCCAAGAAGCTTTTTATTTTTCGCTTTTTACTACCTCCTTATCATCCAAAACCCAATAAGAAATGGCAACACAGTCAAAACAGAGATTGAAAATACAAGATTGGAAAAAATTAAAACATCCATGTATATTTTTTTGCTTTCTGTCGATTTATTCAAAAAGTGCTGAATCAAATTCGATAAAATTTATATGGGACCACCCCTGAAGCATACCCTATCCATTAAAAAAATAATTTTCGAAATTGCTTTAAATTTGCCGGAGAAATCGCGTAACAAATATACAAAAAAAAAAACAACATACAGACGAATTGAGAACCTCCTTCTTTTTGAAGGCGGTTGAAAAATGAAACCACACGGGCCATTTGACGCGCAGTTAGAATAAAGTAAAAAATATTTAATAGGACATATTGCAATGTCATTATGGGTTCTTGCAAAGTCGTGGGCGGGGGTCGGAACGTACTACACCATGCAATTTACTCATTCGAGGCCAAACCTATAATGTCTTATGGTCTATTAGGTACCATTACACGTCTGCCTACGTCTGAACGCAAACGAGTCCTAAACAGGCGCGGTAAACATGTAGGGACTGATGTTCTTACATACCGAATTTAGGTGTATATTTATGTACAGTTTCGTGTATTTGATTGTATGTTTGCCATAAATGATGTCAAAGGAATGTCGTTTTTGACGGTTTCCCTAAAACTGGCGCATCTAAATGAATGATAGTAAAATACCATACTTTACAGTATTTCAGGTCATAGCCAAGAGTTTATTTTATCTTGATTTTGTCCGTATTTCTTTCTGCTCAAGAATTATGCGGCAACAAAAGTCGATTAACGCTTCAAATTTTTAAATCATAATTCTTGAGCAGAAGGAAATACGGACAAAATCAAGATAAAATAAACTCTTGACTATGACCTGAAATACTGTAAAGTATTACTTACGTCGTATTTGTTTTTGTGTCTTTTTAGAGGGTATGAAAATGTCACAGTGTTAATCTACTTTTGTTGCTGACTGTACAACCAGGGAGAAAAAAGGGCAATTTATGTTGCTAGTGATTGACAGTTTTGCTAATTAATTCGTTTTCCTGAATGTTCATACATAATATGAGTGGGTGTATTCTGATTAAAAATCTGTATCATATGATTTTTTATTACATAATTTAAAAATAATGCAATACCCAGTACCACTTTATGGCGAACGACGACAATAATAAATGAGTTACAAAAAATAAGGAGGAACTTCTCAATTCGATAAGTACTTATTTTTTATGTTTTAAGGGCGCGTATTCGATTTAGCGCAACTCAAAATCTAAACGATTGCTAGAACGGCGTAGCAGCATTGACACACACTAGTACAATACAATGGTCTGTTTGTGTGCATCAGAAAAAAAAATATGCACGAAATAAGCACGAATCATTGAAATTTTATTGATCGGCAAACAATAGCGCGCGATGTTTTACAGTGCTTTTTAAAATAATAGTCTAAATTAAATGAGCACGTATAACAGACTGAAAAATATTCTGTATATTAAGCATAACATTTACTTTCATAAAATAAATATATCAGTTATTCTACTTTTTACCGATTTTCTACTTTTTCAACATTGTTTTTTAATACATAATAGTAATATTTTCGTAATTTTTGCTCTGTAGCTGTCTTTATGACTGTATATCCTGTTGAAAAAACGCATAAAAAAAAATGTTTTGGCATATGGTAATGGTTGTATTCGTCCTGAAAGTTAACTCTGACGTCTATTTTCGTAAAACGATATGAAAGAAATGTCTTTGCTTCAAAAAACCATAATTAAAAAATATACTTTTACTTACAGAGTAAATCAAGACTTAATCTTTTCGAAAACTGTTATTGTCTTTAAATAATCTGCTCACATCATTACGATATTGCTCTGGGCAAAACGCGAAAACAAGAAGTTTTCGTCACGAATCGAATACACGCTCTTAACCTGTCGTCAATTTTTACAGTGTAGTCCGATTAAAAAAATGGTTGGTCTCATATAAATTCCATGATAATATTCCACCTCTAAGAGTGGAAAATTAAGGGATTAGCTTTCTTGATTGGTTTTACCGTTTCTTAATTAATTTGGATGATAAGAATTAGCAATAATAAGCAAAAAACTTATTTACAAAAAGATCGCCTTCAACCTTCAAAAACTAAAAAGTAAAAATTGTTTGTCGTAAAAGATTTTTTTCGCATTTTAAAGCGTACTTCTTATGATCCAAATTAATTAAGAACGTTAACACCAAACAAATCAAGGTACCCCTTAATTAACCACCCTTAGAGGTGGATTTTTTCTTTGATATTGAATCATCATCATCATCATGTCAACCTTTAGACGTCCACTGCTGGGCATAGGTCTCCCCCAAGGGGGGTTCAGCCGTAATCACCATGCTTGGCCGATGCATGCTGGCGATCGCAGTAGATGTTATAGTACTCAGAAGGACGCTGCTGCCCATCCTCTGGTCAATGTCCCTCTGTCGCCTTCTACGACACCCACGGGTAGAAATGGGGTGGTGCTATTCGCAACCGGCACCACACGGCGGATATTTTATATAGCCATTTTAATTGACATGAAAATGACTTTGACGTTTACACTATCCATTAAAAAAAGAATCATCCAAATCGAACAACACTATAAAAAGTTATGCGTGGTCAAACATAAACAAGATATATACGTGTCAAATTAAAACCTTCTCTTTTTTTTGAAGTAGGAAAAATAACTGTGTGAATACAAAACAACAACCAGAGATAAAGACAGAAGTTAAAAAATCAGTATTATTATGCGATATTAAGTTTAAAAGGACGCAGACAAGGAAAATCATATGGAATTGTAATTAATTTGATTTTATTAACCACTTTATCGCCCACGTCTGTCAACTACTTATTTACTACCTATTCTATTTTTATTCTCTCTTACTTAACTAACAAAATAAAATAGTCTATACTACTATAGTTAGTTAACAGATTACTTTAGATAATCACGTAATATTCTTCTCAATATTTTTCCGCTGGTTGTCCTCGGGATGTCCTCTAGGAAATAGACACCTCCTCGTAGTTGTTTCCATGATGATACCTGAATAATTAAGTTGTTTCTTTGAAATCGACGGGAAAGAAAAGCGTTCATACAGGACAGTTCGTGGGTAAAAGCTTTCTATGTATGTACTTTTATTAAAACCATGGACTTATTGGCTAGTAGGTAGTTAAGTTAATAAAGCAGCTTATACGCTTACTGACTTATCACACTGTATAAATATACTAGAGTAGTATATTTAGTCGTAATCGTTTAGTAACTAGACGATCGAGTGGCAGCTATTGATAATTCATAATAAAGCATTCTTGATGTATCATTGATCCTATGACGCAAAAAAGTAACTGTAAGTCACTATGCAAATATTTGCATAGAGTGGATACAATATGTGTTTCTATCGTTTTACAACCTATTTGTGAGGAAGATTATTACGTATTTATAAATACGAAGTATTTATTAATATTTCAATTTCGTTGAAAATGAGTGACATTAACACAATTTGTTCTCTATTATAATGTCAACTATAGTGTCAACAAGAGACAAGAGTAAACAGATCTAAGGCAATATTAATAATTATTTTCAAACTCACCTTCCCGGCTACGAAATCGATAAGTTCCTTATCAGTCACAGTAAATCCTGGAGCTTTCACCACAAAAGCTGCTGGAAGTTCTCCAGCAAGATAGTCTGGTTTGCCGACTACTCCAACATCTTTTACACCTGGATGTTGGAGCAAAATTGCTTCTAACTCTGACGGGGCGACCTAGCGAATTATAACAGGTAATTGTATATTACCTATTCGATTGTATTTATTGAAAGATGCCACATGTAGGTATCGGCACTTACTTGTCCAGCCTTATACTTAATAAGTTCTTTTATTCTATCTACAATGTAAAAGTAGCCATCGTCATCGTAGTAACAGATATCCCCAGTTCTAAAAAATCCCTCTTCGTCTTGATCATCTTTCAAGTTTCTTCCAATGTAACCAGCAAACAACGTCGGTCCTTTCACGCGAACTTCGCCCTCCTGGTTAGGTCCTAAGGTTTTTCCAGTTTGAACATCTGCTATCTGAAAATTAATTTAATTTAATTTACTCCGATTTAAAGATGTTTCAATTGAATGGATCATATTTTTACCTTAACAATATTTCCGAGAACAACTTTGCCGACACTTCCCGGTTTAAACTCTGTGTCTGTTTCTTCAGTCACTGGTCCTGAAGTTTCTGTCAATCCGTAAATTTGTAACACGTGCTTTAAACCCTTGAATCTGTTAAAAAGCCATCTAAATTAACGTAAAACTTTTCATAAACTCATTTCATGTAGGTTAACTATTAAAATTATTAATTCATCGTCATACCTTTGCTTAATTTCATTAATAATAGCGACATCTAAAGGTGCTCCACCACAGTATATTATTTCAACCGAACTCACGTCATATTTGTTTACAATTGCTGATTTCGTAAGCATGACTACTAATGAAGGAACCGCCAATAATGATCCGGCCTGAAGAATAATTAGCCCATTACAACCGTGAATGTTAAAATGTAATGTTCGTGGTACGGTCAGCAACAAAAATAGATTAACACATTTTCATATCTTTTATAAAGACACAAAAACAAATACGATGTAAGTTATACTTTACAGTATTTCAGGTCATAGTCTAGAGTTTATTGATTTGATTGTCTGATTTTCTGTCCAGTCCGTATTTCCTTCTGCTCGAGAATTATGATTTAAAAATCTGAAGTGTTAATCGACTTTCGTTGCTGACCGTACAATAATATTAAATAACAAAGTAAGTAATTAATACTTACTTTGTATTTTTGAATACATGATAGATATTGTTCTTCTTTGAATCTGTCTAAATATAAGACAGTTCGGTTATGAATCAGAACATCCACTGTGCATACGAATCCAACGGCTACGGACCACGGTGTGATCGATAGAGTTATGAGATCTTTCGTGATGTGGCTGTGTGGGAACAGAAATTTTAGTAATTATTTTCTTAATGTTTTGTCTATATTACTGTAGTTAGAAGCAGGGAAATTACTACATAAATGTCATCATATTATTCAGAGAACTTATTTGATTTGAGGCATATATGGTTATTAACAAAAACTAGGTACTTAAACGATTTAATAATTCTTTTACCAATAGAAAGCTATATTATTCTTATTTATCATAAGGTTTTATTCTATTATCATAAATTAGGGATTCGTAAGAAAATATTAGTATAACAATAATACAACAATGGAAAAGGCATGGACAAAAAAGTACATTCCACGTACACACACATCTATACATATAATCTATACATATAATAAAACAGTAAAAAAACTGTGTCTGTACATTGAATATATTAAAAAAATAATTATTGAGGGGGGTTTAGAAACAGTAATAGAGCACGAATCCAAAAAAAAAATTCTGTCTGTTTGTCTGTTTGTCCGTTTGTCTGTTTGTTTGTACACGCTAATCTTCGGAACTGCTGGACGGATTTGAATGATTTTTCTTTTGTTGTATAGGTATTAAGTCTAGCCAACATATAGGCTATAATTTATCTTGGAAACTTGAACACCTGATGCAGAACCGCAACAGACCAGCTAAACTATAAGAGATACAAAAATGGTACCATAGCAAAAATTGCTCCACGTGATGAGCATTATCTGCTGAGAGAATAAATTTGAAGATCTGGAACACCTGCTGTGGAACTCCAAGAGCCCAGCTATACCATGACACATATAGGAATGACGTCTTAGCAAAAGCTGTTCGGTCTGATGGGCATTTCCTGTTGACTTATAAAAATCGAAGATCAGAAACATCTGATGTGAAAATCAAAGCTATCACTAATTTCACTGTATCTTATAATAATAATAATAATATGTGGGGACATTGGGACATTTTCACACACGGCCCTCTGACCCCAAACTAGGGAGACCCTGTACTATGGGCGTCAGACAGCTGATATACATACACAAATACATTTTTTTTTTGTAAATACATACATATATAAATAAACAACACCCAGACCCAGCTTATGTTATAAAATAACATACGCTGGGAGTACCTCCACGCGGTGAAGGCGGTAACAGTTTAGGGCTGATTTTTGATGACGATGGAATATCATTGAAAATTTGACTCTACTGGCCAAAAGTCCCATTTATTTTTTTATTTTATCGAATAAATATGCCTTCGGGCTAATGTAATTTTGGTGTTTAATTTCCTTTACACGGTAGCATTCCGGTAACGCAAGAGAGCAGTCACTTAGATTTTAATTGATCAGGTATCTCTTCACAATAAAACTATAACCATGCCTAGAAAGAGGTCAAATCTTTCCCAATGTTCCAAAGGAGCTAAAAGATTGAGGATCATAAGATCCCAAAAATCTACTGAAGAGCGTCAGGAGAGACTTGATGCTGTTCGAGAACATCAGGCTGCAAATCGCTCCGTGGAAACCTCTTCAGATCGCGAAGCACGTCTGCGTTCTCAGCGTAATTACGCATCGCCTTCTAGGTCTCTAGAGACAAGTGGGGAACGTGATGCGCGACTAACCGCTGATCGTGAACGTCACGCATTGTCTCGCGAGTCGGAGACGTTCACGGATAGAGAATTGCGCTAGAGTTCTCAGCGTATTTACGCATCTGCTTCTAGGTTTCTAGAGACAAGTGCGGAACGTGATGCGCGACTGTCCGCTGATCGTGAGCGACATGCATTGTCTCGCGAATCGGAAACGTTTACCGAAACAGAATCACGCTTGAGTTCTCAGCGTATTCGCACATCTACTAACAGGTCTTTTGAAACGAGTGATGAACGTGATGCACGACTAACTGCTGATCGAGATTATCATACATTGTCCCGAACACGCACACAACAAAATATCCATAATCAGTTAGAAAGTGAGAGAGAAAGAGTTGCTGGAGTACGGCAGGAAGAGACAGAAGAAGAGCGCAACGAACGTTTGAATTCTGATCGACTTCGACATTCTCTGAACAGAATGTCCATATCATCTGAAGAATAGGATGTGTCTCAGATATAGCCGTAGGGCATGGCGACCTTCCTTGGGTTGATAAGGAACGGAGTGCATTTACGTATACTCCTAAGATTGACTACGCCACATATTCCGCCATCGGAGGTATATATGATTCAAAATTGTACTTTTTGAACGTCTTGAATCGCCTCGCGCATCCCGTTGGTTTCCCGTCCCCGGGCTCTTAGAATTCGACATCAGACGTTTCAGATCTTCGATTTTGCCGACCCCGTTGTCGCTGGCATAAGCAACAGGATCCGCGTACGAAGTCGCGGGCAGAAGCTAGTAGTAAATAAATTGTATATTAAAATAGAACAATGAATTAATACGTAGATTTTAACCTCTCTGATCTTGTCAGTTATTTTGCAAAAATAATAAGTAATGAAAAATGAATTCAGAGTATCGTTTGTCGATTTTCACCATATTGAACCATAGAGAAAGATAAATATAATAATGGACGTTCCACATCATGCATACTAGGTACTTGTAGACATGTGATGCTCTTATTAGGAACATTTTATAAATACGATTGTTATCAGCCGTGTGATGCCGGCCGCGAATAGCACCACCCCATTTCTACCCGTGGGTGTCGTAGAAGGCGACAGAGGGATATTGACCAGAGGATGGGCAGCAGCGTCCTTCTGAATACCATAACACCTACTGCGATTGCCAACATGCATCGGCCAAGCATGGCGATTACGGCTGGCCCCCCTCGGGGGAGACCTTTGCCCAGCTGTGGGCGTAAAGGTTGGCATGATGATGATGATGATGATGATGATATACGAAACTAACCATTTCATTGGTATTTGTTGCATTTAATAAAATCATCTTTTCATATGTTTAATATTGTAAGATAGTTTTTTTTTTATATTTCACATAAGAAAAAAATACTTAAAACTATAAGTAATGAAATTTCATTTAGGGCAAATTTTTAATAGTCATATAACTTTTATCTGAGGAATAAAAATGGCGGTTTGACAGCTTAAGAAAATATGTCGAACCGGTATTTTTATTCCTCAGATAAAAGTTATCTGACTATTGAAAAATCAGCCCTTAAAATAGGTTAGGTATCTCACAAAGGTTGGTTTCCAGCAGTGATTAAATTGAGGTGTGACAGCTTAGCTCCTTTGGGCAGCCCTGTTGTTCCGGACGAGTACAAAATTAAAGCCGTTCGTGCCAACCCTATGAAATTAGAAGCTTTTATAAAAAAATATTTCTATACATCAGTACAGTCTACAAAACTTATTGTCTTCAAAATTTGATTCTACTCATTTGTACCCAATAGTGCAAGTCCTTTAAAGGATAAACATAAACCCAGTATGCAAATTTTGACAAAATTAATTATAACGAGTTTGAATAAAATGCGTATTTTAGGTAGTTAATACGGAGTTTTTCATCCCGAATTAGGGATCGATTTTTAACTTTATCTTAACATTAACAAGGTATTCAAATTAATTATCAACAAGCATTTTGAAATTATTATTCTTACCATTAATGGGATCGGTGACTGGTCTGAAAATATTTACATTTACGTATGTTTTAATTAGGTCGTTAAACTTCAAAATGTTAGAATCATTGACAGAATCTCCAAAAATGAAGAATTTATCGACAATGTTTGTACTAGTCATGGTCTCATAAAAAGTTTTGTAAGTATCTGGAGAAAGGAACAAATACTTTGGTTTTGAGATCCCCATCGTATGAACCATTTCATCTGCGAAAGAAAATGAATTCTTGTACGTTAACTATTCTGAACTTTAGAATTTTAAAATATGTTATAAATAAGCTTCACTAATTCTTTAATGTGTAATTTAAACCTTAAGTCTCAGTTCCACATATGTTCAAACAAAGCTTATAACAAACTTTGTATCTTAAGACTCACCTTTGCCGTATGCAGCGTTGAGAAAAGTCACAGTAGCACCACTACACCACGCAGCCATCGAAGTAATGAAGAATTCCATTCTGTTCTCACTGCACACGGCGACCACTTCATCACGTTCCACACCTAAGCGCATTAGTGACGAGGCTGCATTCACTACCAACTGCACGAACTCACCGAACGTTATTTGTTGCCCTGTCATCCCGTCGATCTTCAACATTCAGAAATTTATCAATTAACAACACATTATTAGACTAATTTTAATCATTATTTTCACTTCTCTTACCAAAGCAACTTTATCTTTGGACTTCAACATGTTATCAATAGCCATTTTACCATAATTCATATGTGATGGTATTGAGTATGCTTGATCCTTATAAATGATTCCTTGCGAAATTTCCGTTGGATTCATATTGAGTTGATTATTCACAGTGTTTTATATTTGAAAGACGTTCATACACTAACCCTCCTGGTAGAAGTTATATGATTTTATGGAATGGGACTAATGAGTTTACTTATATACATATTTATAAAATAAGCGTTAACTTGAAAGATCAGGTAGGCAGATTAATTAATATTTACTAATGTGATAAAGCTGAAGAGTTTGTTTGTTTGTTTTTTGTGAAAACGTGCTAATCTCCGAAACTTTTCTGAAAATTCTTCTAAATTACGACATTGCTACATTATCCTTTACTGCTTTAGGTTATTTTTTATCAAAACAATTATTAATAAACCTCAAGGAAGTTCACGAGGGCGAAGTGGCGGGCATAAGTTAGTATACAATTAAGTACACATTACTGTACGCAACGAAGTAAGGTTAATTCATGGTTGTTGCATTTACATTAATTAATTTACGGCCATTATTTTTAAGGGGCTAAGTAATAGTCATACATGTGGAAGGACTGGTCAAGGTTAAGTTACGCTTGTCGAGGTCGGTTTGTGGAATGGTTACTATCCATTTCATACCGACACGCCTCTGTGCCTCGGATAGCACGTAAAGCCGTGGTTCTCAACTGTCATTCGTAGATCCGTGACTATTTGTTACGGGTTGACTAGTCATAACAACTCAACAAAGCTTGAAAGTCTGACAACCGGTCTTAACAAGAGGTATTGTGTTAGACGTGATGCCAATTAGCACGTCTGTATAGCACGATGAAGGTTATATCGAATTGCGAGGATTTCCAGACCGTACGCGTGGCTGCACTAGCGCACGCGTTTCGTGTTACGTGAGTTTATGATCATCTAGAGTTTTACCATGTACCTAAGCCGCTGAAATGGCTTCAATATACGTGTGACATCGAAGCAAACAACGATAATATAACAATGTATTTCCACAAATCTGATATTAAGTGCCAAATTAATCCTACACTTGTATTTTAGGGCGTTCAGGCATGGGCTCCATTGTTGATCACATACACATAACATATATCAGCCAGGGTAAGTGTAATTTAGTAACATTTATAGATAAAAATAACTCGATTATAAAAGAAAAGTAAAACTCATATAATAATATTAATAGCAAAAAGAAGTCGAACATGCTAAAGAACTAAGTGTGTTTGTATGTCTGTGCGTGTTTGTGTCGGCGATATTTTTCCGGTTTTCAATAAGAATAAAACCCAATTTTATTGAAATCGACTAACTACACAGCATTAAAAAAATAAATTTAGTTTGCACGATTTTTGCCATTTATTTCGGCGTACTAAAAGCAAATTTACTAATAAAAATGTGCCTCAGCCGCGGCGGCGGGCCTTCAAACCACCAGCTCCTCAGCTCGCGGGCTGCTCCACCCCTCTGCGCCTACGCGAGCTTAGATTACACTCTAGGCGTAGGGCAGACAAGACTGTGTGAAGTAGGTTTTGCAGCGATTCGTTTCTGTCACTAAATTTTGTAGCACAACACACAAAAACACATCGCATCTAAAAATATATGTCAAATAATGCATTATTATAGCAAAAAGACGTCGGTTTTCGATAAAATGAAATTCGAACAATTAAAATTCGGAAAAGTGATTCAGAATCCTAATTTTAGTAGTATATTCGAAGTATTGAAAATCGGAATGTCGTTTTTCGGACCGAAAACCGAGCATTTGATCCTTCGAACGTATGAAAATCGGAAAACTAACAAATCTTTTTTTTTTTTTTTTTATATTGTTATAGGCTTGCGTTTGACCGCAACTCACCTGATCTTAAGTGATGATGCGGCCTAAGGTGGAGCACGCTTGCCTAGAATAAACCGATTCACTCGTGCCTTGAAGATACCCAGATTATATGTATCGGGGAATAGAGAGGCGGGCAGTGAATTCCACAGTCTGGCAGTTCGCACAATAAATGTGGAGTCAAAGCGCTTGGTTCGAGACCGTGGAACTTCAACCGTATAGCGGTGACGCTTCGCCGTATCCCTGCTCGTCCGGTGATGGAATGGGGATGGGGGAATTAAGTTGTGCAATTCCAAAGCACACTCTCCGAAATGTACCCGATAAAAGACCGATAGGCTGGCAACGGCGCGGCGGTGTTCAAGGCTTTGGAGCTTAGCCTTAACCAGGAAGTCGTTGTCTATGAGCCTCTTGGCACGTCTTTCAATAACTTCCAACGCCTCCAGCTGGTACTTGGCAGATCCATCCCAGAGGTGCGAACAGTACTCCATGCACGATCGAACTTGTGCTTGGTATAGGTTCAGCATCTGTTCCGACGTGAAGTACTTTCGCAACTTTGCGAGGACTCCTAGCTTTTTGGCAGCTAGTTGGGCCTTTGACTCGATGTATGACCCAAAATTGAGACTCGACGTCAAAGTAACGCCAAGAAGCTCAAGATGGTCGGTGATCGGAACGGATACATTTCGGAAAGCAGGGGCCAGATTGAAAGGCCTCTTCTTGGCAGAGAAAAGACACGCCTGGGTCTTGGCTGCATTAAACTCGACCAGATTGGCATCGCCCCAATCGGAGACAGCCTTCAGGGACAAGTTTAAGCGCTCGACCATGGACTCCCTGTGAGTCCGGATTTCAGCCGCACTGGCACGTGCGCTGGATATGTAACTCTCTACAACTGTGCTGTCATCTGCGTATCCAATGGTACCGGGTTTCAGCAAATCGTTAATATGCAGCAGAAAAAGGGTTGCAGAGAGTACCGAGCCCTGAGGGACCACGGCATTTATAGCCATTTGAACAGACGAGCAGCCATCAATGACTACTCGTATTGAACGATCTCTCAGGAAATCCGATATCCATACACAGAAACCAGCGGGCAAGCCAAAAGATGGAAGCTTGCTAATTAGGCCATCATGCCATACCCTATCAAAGGCCTTCGAGATGTCCAGGGAGACGGCAAGCGCTTCCCCATATTTCTCGATGGCCTCACTCCAGATGTGAGAGGCGTACGCGAGAAGATCCCAGTGGACCGATTTCGGCGAAAGCCATATTGACGATCACTGAGGAGGTCATTAGCTTCAAGGTACGCCAGGAGCCTGTTATTAAGGACACGTTCCATTGTCTTGCAGACAATGGACGTGACCGAGATGGGCCTGTAGTTGGTAGGATCGGCATGACTACCTTTTTTGGGCACGGGCTGCACGTTGGCAAGCTTCCATGACTTCGGCACTAATCCAGACTCGAGAGACAGCCGAAAGAGGCGTGTCAGCACAGGAGACAATTCAGGTGCACAGGTCCTCAGAACTATAGCAGGAATACCATCTGGTCCACTGGCCTTATTCACATCAAGATCGCATAACGCTTTTCGAACCTCCTTTTGGCGAATGCGGAAATCAGACATCGATGTCGTGCTGCCAGGCAAAGTCGGAGGAGTCGCGTCTCCTGCATCAAGATGCGAAGATTCTGCAAAAAGAGAGGCAAATAGGTTTGCTTTCTCTTCTGCAGTGTGAGCCAGAGTACCATCAGGCTTCAGCAATGGAGGAAGTGAGGGGCGACAGAAGTTCGACTCGACCGATTTAGCTAGGGACCAAAACGCTTTGCAACCCGCAGGGTACGAGGCCAGTTTGTTTCCTATTCGACTAATGTGGTCATGTCGAGCCTTCTGTAAAACCTTCTTGCAAGACTTGGCAGCTCTATTAAAGGCTGTCTTCTTCTGGCGTAAGTCTCTTGCTTTACGGTGACGAGCATCAACCCAGGCTAGGTAGGCCTCATGCTTCTGCGCTTCTGCGCGTCTGCATTGGGAACTAAACCATGGGCGAGCTTTGCCAGACAGAGATACGTCGGAATAAGGTATAAAAAACTCCATACCTTGACGCAACACTTCCGTCACGGCATCCGCGCAGGTACAGGGGTCACCAGAAGAAAAACAGACAGGCTGCCAAGGGTAAGACGCGAAAAAACAGCGCATCTCATCCCAGTCTGCTGACTTGTACCGCCACATCCGCCGGTAGCCACTTGGGCTAGGAATGGATGGAGAGTAGACGGATACAGATTTCACCAGACAGTGGTCGGAGCTACCCAGAGGTGAAGAAACCGACACAGAGTAGAGGTCTGGATCAGAAGAAAGAAGAAAGAAAGAAGTCTGAGCAGAAGGTCCAAGCAATAGGCTGTGTGCGTCTCAACATCAGGAACCCTAGTAGCCCTTTGGACCAGTTGGGTGAGATTTAACGCTAAGGCGAGCTTTCGCATCTCTCTCCCAGCATGGTCAGTGTCCCGGTTTGGGAACAACCACGTCGTAAATCGCATTTACGACTTTCGGTAAAATAAATTTCGTGATTTTTAATAATAGACATTATAATTCTTAGGTTTTATGAAATTCGGACTTTTGAAAATCGGAATATCGAAATTCGGAATAAAATATTTCGGAATCTTTGGGTGTTCCCCATTTCGTGTTGTATTTTAGTAACAATCATTTTAATATTAACCTTTCTGCCGAATCAAGCACAGTTGCAATCACATAATCTTCCATAATTATGATGTTCCAAACTTTCAAGAAGAGAAATGTCCTTAGTTGGTGACAACTAATTTTATAATTTATTCCACACCTTTTTAATCGCGACTAAAAATTGTTTAATTTAGTGAGACATTTCTAATTTTAGGCGAAAAACGTCAAATTCAGAATAGTAAAATTGCTATTTTCACTAAATTGAATAACTAATACGCTACCCATGCCCATACCCATGCCCCTTGTGACCCATATCTTCCCGCGGGTGTCGTAAGAAGCGACTAGGGGACTTACCAGAGAATGGGCAGCAGCGTTCTCTGTGCCTTTGTAACAACCATACTGCGATCGCCAACCCGCCTGCCAAGCGTGGCGATTATGGCAAAACCCCCCTTTGGGGAGGCCTATGTCCAGCGGACGTCTTTCGGCTGAAATGATAATAATGATGATGATGGATAACTAAATAACATTAGTGCTGTCAAACTAAAATCAACGTGGACCGACTCCTGACCGGCCACGCAAATGAGAAACCAATCATTCCAGCGCCTAGTACCTATAACATGTGAGAGGATGGATATGAGAATGTCATGACTTATGTTATGGCGTTAAAGGCAAAAACTACATAATATTATAATAATTTAATACTACAGTATTCAATAATACTGCAATATCCACTACCACTACTTATAAGGCGGACGAGTATTAACGACGGTAGTAAATGTGTTAAAATACAGTATAGGTTATATTAAATTTAAAAGGACGCAATAAGAAAAATCATAATAGAATACATTTGATTTTATTACCCACACCATCGACCACGACTGTCAACAACTTAATTGCTCTTCTTAGTTCTTACTTATTTAACAAACAAAAAAATAAATAATCGACACTTCTATAGTTAGCTAACAGGTTTCACGCAATATTCTTCTCAATATTTTTCCGCTGCTTGTCCTCGGGATGTCTTCTAGGAAATGGACACCGCCTCGAAGTTGTTTCCTCGATGATACCTAAATAATAAATAAAAAGTTGTTACTTTGAAATCGATTAGAACGGAATGCGTTTATTTAAGACAGTTTAAATAAAACCATGGAAACATACTGACTTATTGGCTAGCAGTTAATTTAATTTATTTAGCTTATTAACTTACTGACTGTATAAATATATTAGACAATCGAGTCGCGGCTATTGAGAATCCATAATAAAACCTTCTTGGGTTTTGTATGTAAGTAGATAACTTTTAAATTGTTGCCATAGTATCGATAATATCTACATAGTGTTGATAAAATACTCGTGCGTTTCAAACGACGTTTCTCAATGCACTTGTGATAAAACAATATTATGCATTCATTAATACTAAAATATAATTACAGTTTAATAGAAAAATAGCGACATTATCACTATTTGTTTTCTGTTGAGATATCAATTACGGTGTCCCCTTGTTTCGCAGACAGAAATTTCATAGAATTTCGTTTCCCAGAAAATGTTTTACATAATATTTGGTTCTGGTATTTTTATTTCGACTATTATTGTTCCAAATACTATTTACTTCAATGAAAAATATTTCACAGAAACACAATTCAATGATTTTTTAATCACATTATTTTGTTTACCAACTTAACAAAAAGTAGAATTCTTTTTTAACGAATATTGTTTGTTTATTGTATTTTTCCATGGAATTGACTTCAAAGAAAATGTGTAGATATAAATAGACAAAAACAAAAATGTTGTCTTAAAAACTCAATATGTTGTGCTACCAAAGTTAATGACAGAATCGAATCGCTGCGAAACCGACTCCACGTAGTCTTGTCTGCCCTACCCCTAGAGTGTAATTTAAATCTGCGTAGGCGTGAAGGGGCGAGGCGGCCTGCGAGCTGAGGAGCAGGTGGTTTTAATGCCCGCCGTCGCGGCTGAGGCTGGCTGGCGTAGCCGGCCAGTAAGCCGAAGCTGCGGTGGTGAGCGTGAATACCATCGGCGACGATAAGCTCGCGCGGGATCGCCGGAGCCCCGCAACGCCGAAGCCGTGACAGAAATTATGCTTGCTGCATGTTGCATGCTCGCTTGCATGATGCATGCTTGCTTACATGCTGCATGCTTGCTTGCACGCTGCATGCTTGCTTGCACGCTGCATACTTGCTTGCACGCACGCGCAGTAAGTTTGGTTAGAACTGAGACACCCATTCTTGGTAATAAGTTTTATAATAAATAAAAAATATAAGGATAAAGAATATTTGATTTGTTATTCTATGATATGATTAATCTAACAATAAACTTTATGTGAAACGAAAATCAATGATGCTGCGTATAGATTATTCTATGAAACGAAATTATTCGATTTTTTTTATGTAAAACGAAATTCTATAAAACTATTAGTTATGAAACAACGTACAACAATCAATTACAGTGTGACCTTTACTAAAAAACTGCTCGAAAGTATAATTAATTATTATTTTCAAACTGACCTTCCCGGCTAGGAAATCGATAAGTTCCTTATCAGTTACTGTGAATCCTGGAGATTTCACCACAAAAGCAGTTGGAAGTTCTCCAGCAAGAGAGTCTGGTTTGCCGACTACTCCAACATCTTTTACACCTGGATGTTGGAGCAAAACTGCTTCCAACTCTGACGGGGCGACCTAGCGAATTATAACAGGTAAAAACATATTCGATAGTATTTATTGAAAGGTGCCACAATGTAGGTATCGGCACTTACTTGTCCAGCCTTATACTTAATAAGTTCTTTTATTCTATCTACAATGTAAAAGTAGCCATCGTCATCGTAGTAACAGATATCCCCAGTTCTAAAAAATCCCTCTTCGTCTTGATCATCTTTCAAGTTTCTTCCAATGTAACCAGCAAACAACGTCGGTCCTTTCACGCGGACTTCACCCTCCTGGTTAGGTCCTAAGGTTTTTCCAGTTTGAACATCTGCTATCTAAAAATTAATTTAAATTACTCCGATTTAAAGATGTTTCAATTGAATGGATCATATTTTTACCTTAACAATATTTCCGAGAACAACTTTGCCGACACTTCCCGGTTTATTCTCTGTCTCTGTTTCTTTAGTCAATGCTCCTGAAGTTTCTGTCAATCCGTAAATTTGTAACACGTGCTTTAAACCCTTGAATCTGTTGAAAAGCCATATAAACGAACGTAAAACTTTTCATAAACTTATTTCACGTAGGTTAACTATTAAAGTTATTAATTCATCGTCATACCTTTGCTTAATTTCATTAATAACAATGACATTTAAAGCTGCTCCACCACAGTATATTATTTCAACCGAACTCACGTCATAATTCTTTACAATTGCTGATTTCGTAAGCATGACTACTAATGAAGGAACCGCCAATAACGATCCGGCCTGAAGAATAATTAGCCCATTACAACTGCGAATGTTAAAATGTAATGTTCGTGGTACAATAATATTAAATTACAAAGTAAGCAATTAATACGTACTTTGTATTTTTGAATACATGATAGATACTGTTCTTCTTTGAATCTGGCTAAATATAAAACAGTTCGGTTATGAATCAGTATATCCACTGTGCATATGAATCCAATGGCCATGGACCACGGTGTGATCGATACAGTTATGAGATCTTTTGTAAGGTGGCTGTGTGGGAATAGAACATTTAGTAATTAAATACCTACCTTTATTCTTTTCTTAATGTTTTGTCTATATTACTGAAGTTAGAAGCAGGGAAATTACCTGACATTCATAGAGCAACGCGGAACTCTGGCCGCACGTGCCCGGACGTGCGGCGAGGTTTCCGCGTTGCTTTATGCCTGACATTATATAAATGTCATCATATTATTCAGAGAAAATATTTGATTGATGTTTATATGTTTTTTAACAAAAAAATACTTGACCGATTTTAATTTTTTTTACCAATAGGAAGCTACGTTGTTCTTTTTATTCATAAGGCTTTATTCTATTATCATAAATTAGGGATTCGTAAGAAAATATACACGGATAAAGGCGCGGGCAAAGTGCTAGTATAATATAACAATAGTTCTTCTGTTCAATCAGAATGACAATGAATGAGTAGAAGAAACAATGTTTTGACAACTTTTACCATCACAGAACTGTAGGTCGCAATCGTTGCAATTTTCGACAATAATCATAATTGTAGAACAAATAATGAAATTTCATTTAAAATAGGTTATCTCACAAAGGTTGATTTCCGGCAGTGATTAAATTGAGGTGTGACAGCTTAACTCCTTTGGGCAGCCCTGTTGTTCCTGACGAGTACAGAATTAAAGCCGTTTGTGCTAACCCTATGAAATTAAAAGCTTTTGTAAAAAGTATTGTATTCCACTCATGTGTACCCAATATGCAGGTCCTTTAAAGGATAAACATGTTACCATTATGCAAAATTTTGAGAAAATACACTTAAACGAGTTTGAATAAATGCGTATTTTAGGTAGTTACTACGGCATTTTTCATCCCGAGGATGGGAAGGATCTATTTTTAAGTTTATTTTAACATTAACAAGGTATGCGAATTAATTATCAACAAGCATTATGAAATTATCATTCTTACCGTTAATGGGATCGGTGACTGGTCTGAAAGTATTTACATTTACGTATGTTTTAATTATGACATTAAACTTAAAAAAATTGGAATCATTGACAGAATCTCCAAAAATGAAGAATTTTTGGGCAATGTTTGTACTAGTCATGGTCTCATAAAAAGTTTTGTAAGTATCTGGAGAGAGGAACAAATACTTTGGTTTTGAGATCCCCATCGTATGGACCATTTCATCTGCGAAAGAAAACGAATTCTTGTACGTTAACTGTTCTGAACATTCAGTTTTTAAAATATGTAATCAATGAGCTTCACTAATGCTTTAATACGATTTAACTCATTAGTCTCGGTTCCACATATAAACGGTTCTGCATGTAAACAAAGCTCATAATAAACTTTGTATCTTAAGACTCACCTTTGCCGTAAGCAGCGTTTAGAAAAGTCACAGTAGCACCACAACACCACGCAGCTATCGAAGTAATCAAGAATTCCATTCTGTTCTCACTGCATACAGCGACCACTTCATCACGTTCCACACCTAAACGCATTAGTGACGAAGCTGCATTCACTACCAACTGCACCAACGCACCAAACGTTATTTGTTCTCCTGTCATCCCATCGATCTTCGACATTCAAAACATTATCAATTAACAACACAATTTATGACTCAGTTTAAACATTATTTTCAGTTTTAGAGCTTACCAAAGCAACTTTATCTTTGGATCTCAACATGGTATCGATAGCCATTTTACCATAATTCATATGTGATGGTATTGAGTATGTTTGATCCTTAGAAATTATTCCTCCCGAACTTTCCGTTAAATTCATTTTGATTTGATTATTAACAATGTTTTCGATTTGAAAGACGTACACATACTAGCCCTCCTGGGCGAAGTTATACGATATTTATGGAATGGAACAAATGAGTTTGTTTACATTTTAAGAAGGATATCCTTAACCGTAACCTTTTAGGATCAGGTACGCAGATATATCAATACCTAATTAAATATGCTAATTTTATAAAGCTGAAGAGTTTGTTTGTTTTTGTTTAAACGTGCTAATCTCTGAAACTACTACCCCGATTCTAAAAAATCTTCTGAAGTTTCATTATCCTTGAGTGCTATAGGTTTTTTTTTATAAAGACAATTAATGAACCTTATGGAAGTTCAAATCCTGGCGAGGGCGCGATGCATGCGTGAGCGAATCCCGTACCCTCGCCCATAGGACAGTCGAGGAACACCGTGGTGGTTTTAGCCGGTAGGAGACCGGCACACCCCCCGTCTTCCCCGGACGGGGGATAGTACATGAGGATTTCCCCACGTAAAAAAAAAGACCAAGTCGCGTAGCGGTAAAAGCTAGTATTCATTTTAATATGCTTTACCGAACGAAAGGAAGTAATATTAACTTTTCGAAAGTATTTATATTAATGACTGTCCAGCTATATTTTTATTTATTATTGGAGGCCATAGATATATCCGTGTTGAAGGCTAAATAAAAACCGTGTGGATTTATCGGTCAAGGTTAAGCCCCATTTGGCGCGGCCGGTCCGTGCATGGGTGACCATCCATTTCATACCGAGATCCCTGTCCCTCGGAAAGCACGTAAAGCCGTTGTTCTCGGTTGTCCGATCTGTGTGTCTCGGATGTCTGATTCGTGTCAATTGTCACACATTTACGAATGTTCTGGGTTGACTAGTCATAACAACTCAAGAAAGTCTGACAACCAGTCTTAACAAGGGGTATTTATTGTGTTACCAATGATGCCAATTAGCACGGCCTGTATAGCACGATTTTTGATCTCCTTCTTTTTTTGAAGGCGGTTGAAAATAAAACCACGCTAACCACTAATTTGAAGCGCAGTTAGAATAAAGTAAAAAAAAATAATAGGTTATTTTTGCAATGACATTATGAGACCATAAAAGACGGGGATCGGAACGCACTATACCATGCAATTTACTTATTTGAGGACCAAGGTATAATGTCGTATAATCTATGATACTATTACACGTCTGCCTACGTCTGAACGCGTACGATTAGGGACTTATGTCCTTACAATACCGAATTAAGGTGTATATTTATGTACAGTTACGTGTATTATTTTGATTGATTGATTTTGATGTGACATGCTTCGCCGAGGTCATGGATGCCTGGAAACTTGCTTGCCCGAATATTGATCTACCCGACAACCTGTGTTCTCAGAGACGGTGGGATGAGCTCTGCAGGTTAGTACAGAATAATTTACTTATCACTTCTGCTACTGCTGGGGAGCGAGTGCGTGGCTTCTGGCATTTTTGTCGTTGAACCTAGGTCGACGACACTTCTTTTCGTCTCGCTTATTCCCTACGTTTAAGAGCTTCGTGAACCTCATCGTTGTCGATGTGGGGAAACTGTCAACAGCCTCGGACACTACGTCGTTCAGTCGGAGTGCGGATTGCATAGCGTGGCACGTAAATGTTAATAACATTCGTCGTGCTCTCGTCGCCGTCGTTCTGGCTATTTTAGAATCGTGGCCTGACACGCGACGATGATAAAAGTTCGGACGGTATGTCTCTATTTCCTTGGAAGTTTTGTAGGCCTTCGGTGTGGGACGCTACGTGGGTCGATACTCCTGCGCAATACTATCTTCCTAGTTCAGCGTGCTGTGATGGTGCTGGTGCTGCGGCTTCAGAAAACCTGAAGGTGAACCTGAAGGTGATCATTTTATTTTCAAGTCGGTTGGAGATTGAAACTCTTGGATCCAAGTCCGAGTGCTCGATCTGCTTTTAAATTGAATGTCCAAACACACTTGTTGGTTGGTATACACTTCCCGTGATCTAAGAGCCTTTGATCAGAGGTTAAGTATCACCATCCAGCTTGGCACTGCCGCCAGTCTCTTATGCACATTTACAGATGACGGCGATGTGTTCGAATTCTTTGGTGCTTTATTGTATTAGTTTTTTAGTTTAAAAGTAACAGTTTTTCTTTTTATTATTCGTGTAAATACTGTGAATATTTATAAATCAAGACCATCCATACCAATATGATAAATGCGAAAGTCACCCTGTCTGTTACGCTTTCACGATGAAAGGGTTGAACCTATTTTGATGAATTTTGGATAAAAATACCTTGAACCCTGGGGAAGGATATAGGCTACTTTTTATTTCTCGACTTCGTCTGCTACCGCGATAAGCGATATTCACGCGGACAAAGTCGCGCGCAAAAGTTATGAAATAAATTAACTTATCCGTGTATTTGATTGTTTGTTTGCCATAAATGATGTCAAAGGAATGTTGTTCTTGACGGTTTCCTTAAAACTGGTGCATCTAAATGAATGATTCTAAAATATTATACGTAGGTAAATGCATATCCAATAAACCTTTTACCCACGTAGCTATGTAGTATATATAGCATATACAATTGATTATCATCGCCATTAACATGATACAAACGCCAAAGACAGTAAGTAATAAAATGTATGAAGATGTAGAATAGCAATGGAGAAAGAATACCGCCTTGTGGAACACCGGCATTAAGATCCCGCCAACTCGAAGCGCTCTCGTCTACACGGACTGACTGCTGATGTCTCCGCAGATAAGAAGATAACCATTCCAGAGTCTCGCATGAAACCATAAGGTGTGAGATGATGGATATGAGAATATCATGACTGACGGTGTTAAAGGCATTGGAGAAATCAATTTAATTAATTTAATTAACACAGTAACCTTGGTATCACCCATTACACATAAATATATATGAGTGGGTGCATTCTTATTAAAAACTATACCATATAATTACTACAATATTCAATAATAATGCAGTATCCAAAGTAACCCTATAAGGTGAACGATACTAAAGTATTAACGACGGTAATATACAGTATGTGTAATATTAACTTTAAAAGGATGCAGATAAGGAAAATCATTTAATACATTTAATTTGATTAACTGCAACATCGCCCGCGACTGTCATCAACTTATTTAACAAACAAAAAAAATAAAAATTAATTGACACTTCTAAAGTTAGCTAACAGGTTTCGCGCAATATTCTTCTCAATATTTTTCCGCTGCTTGTCCTCGGGATGTCCTCTACGAAATGGACACCGCCTCGAAGTTGTTTCCACGATGATACCTAAATAATAAATAAAAAGTTGTTACTTTGAAATCGATAAGAACGTAATGCGTTCATATAAGACAGTTTAAATAAAACCATGGAAACGTACTGACTTATTATTACATATTTATCGAGTGGTGGCTATTGGTAATCCATAATAAAGCCTTCTTGGGTATTGTGAGTAGGTAGTTTTTATTTTTTTGTCGTAGAATTAATCATATTTGCATAGTGTTTTTAAAATACCTCATGCGTTTCAAGTGACGTTTCTCAATGCACTTGTGAGGAAAACATTATTACAATTTCAGTGAGTTTTGAGTGAGACGTTAACACAATTTGTTTTCTGTCAAGATGTCAACTACAGTATTAACAAGAAACCTTAAGAGCGTGTACTCGATTCGTGACGAAAACTTCATGTTTTCGCGTTTTGCCCAGAGCAATATCGTAATGATGTGAGCAGATTATTTAAAGGCAATTTCAGTTAAAGAAAGATTAAGTCTTGTTTTAGGGAGCTACAGAGTCAAAGTATAATTTTTTATTACAGTTTTTTGAAGCGAAGATAATCCTCTCTTAGCGTTTTACGAAAATAGGCGTCAGAGTTAACTTGAAGGGCGAATACAATCATTACAGTATGCCAAAATATTATGTTTTATACATTTTTCCAACAGGTTTTACAGTCTTTAAGTACATAACAGAAAAATTACGAAAATGTTACTATTAGGTATTAAAAAACAGTATTAAAAAAGTACAAAATCGGTTCACTTCAACAATTATTTTTCACCAGTATTTGAATAAAAACATAACTGATATATTTATTTTATGAAAATAAAGGTTATGCTCAATATACACATTTTTTTTCAGTTCCTTGTACGAACTCATTTATTTTGGACAATTATTTTAAAAAGCGCTGTAAAACCTCGCGCTCTGTCGTTTGCCGATCAATTTGAATGATTCGTGCTCATTTCGTGCGTATTTTTTTTCTGATGCACACAAACCAAACAGACCATTGTATAGTACTAGTGTGTGTCAATGTTGCTACGCCGTTCTAACAATCGTTTAGATTTTGAGTTGCGGTCAATCGAAACTGCTCGAAAGCAAAATGAATAAATATTTTCAAACTCACCTTCCCGGCTACGAAATCGATAAGTTCCGTATCAGTCACTGTGGATCCAGGAGATTTCACCACAAAAGCTGTTGGAAGTTCTCCAGCAAGAGAGTCTGGTTTGCCGACTACTCCAACATCTTTTACACCTGGATGTTGGAGCAAGATTGCTTCCAACTCTGACGGGGCGACCTAGCGAATTGTAACAAATAAAAACATATTCCATAGTATTTACTGTTAGGTGCCACATGTATCGACACTTACTTGTCCAGCCTTATACTTAATAAGTTCTTTTATTCTATCTACGATGTAAAAGTAGCCATCCTCATCGTAGTAACAGATATCCCCAGTTCTAAAAAAACCTTCTTCGTCTTGATCATCTTTCAAGTTTCTTCCAATGTAACCAGAAAATATCGTCGGACCTTTCACGCGAATTTCGCCTTTCTGATTAGGTCCTAAGGTTTTTCCAGTTTGAACATCTGCTATCTAAAAGTAATTTAATTAGTAAGTAGATTGGTACTCTGATTTAAAGATGTTTCAATGGTAACGGTTTTACCTTAATGATATTTCCGAGAACAACTTTGCCGACACTACCTGGTTTATACTCTGTGTCTGTTTCTTCAGTCATTGCTCCTGTGGTTTCTGTCATTCCGTAACCTTGTAATACGTGCTTTAAACCCTTAAATCTGTTGAAAAACCATATAAATGAGAGCAAAGCTTTAAATAATCTCATTTCATGTAGGTTAAATACTAAAGTTATTGTTGAATTATATCTTAATAATCTATATGATTAGTAGTTTACTATCAACATCTTTGGTTGTTTTTGGTCAGGTTCTTCCTGTATTGTTATCTGTGCCTTTTACGGAAATATAGATAGTTCTGGATAAAACGCAACTGGTGTAGTTTCATTATAGGTTATGTACCCAGAAAACACATACACACACACACAACAACACACACACAATACACTGTGGTTATAAAAATGACTTCGAACTACGTTGTGAGTGTGCCTAAGTTGAAAGGACGTGAGAACTACCAAGAATGGGTTTCGCCGCGGAGAATTTTCTTGTGCTGGAAGGTACTTCGGATTGTATCAAACTTACCAAACCAGAAGAAGCCGCAGCTGATGCGAAAACCAAGGCAAAATTGATTTTAACCATTGAGTCGACACTCTATGTACACATTAAAGACGTGCCGAATACAAAGGAGTTATGGGGTAAATGAAAGCAACTATTCGATGACTCAGGATTCATTAGGAGAATCAGCTTATTAAGAAACTTAATATCTATACGTCTTGAAAATTGTAATTCTATGACGCCGTATGTGACACAAATCATAGAAACAAGTCAAAAATTAAGTGGAACGGGTTTCAATATCAATGATGATTGGGTTGGATCATTGCTTTTGGCTGGATTATCCGAGATATATTCGCCTATGATAATGGCCATTGAACACTCGGGCATCAAAATAACGGGAGACGCCATTTAAACTAAGCTTATGGACTTAGAGGAAGATAGTGGCGACGCTAGCGGAGCGTTTGTGAGTTTTTGAAAAAGTAATGGAGGGAAACCCGGTGGAACCAGAGACAATAAGTCAAACTTGTCAAACTCAAAACCAAAACTGAAAGTTATAAGATGCTATAAATGTAAAGCTATTGGACATTATCGTAATCAGTGCTCGAATGTTGATATAGATTCATCAAATTCTAAATCCAATGAACGTAAAAATACTAATGCGTTCGGTGCTGTGTTTCTGAATGGTGTTTTCTCGAAGAATTACTGGTATATTGACTCTGGAGCAAGTGCCCACTTAACCGCGAATGAACACTGGATGAATAATGTGTCGGTCGACAATCATGTAAGAGAAATAGTTGTTGCGAACCAAGAAAAAGTGACAGTAAAGTCACAGTATTTAATAGTATACAGTAGCGACACGCTCCGCCCCCCACCGGCACAGTGTTCCTCACGTCTACGCGCGCCGCACTTGCTCTGGCAATTCCTTGTAGATCAAGGCTGATTCGCGGCGCGTGAACACTTGTAGCTCATTTGTGAAAAAGAAAATGGTTCGTTATTGTGCCGTTAGTGGATGCTTACGGAGCGATAATTATGATAAAAATCGGAGATTTTTTGGATTTCCTTCAGAAGAAACGAGATAAGTAATGCAATCCTAAGTAGTAAGTTAAAGTAAGTAATATACTTACCTACCTAAGAAAGTACACAGTGGCCAGATTGAACCGTCATAAAGTATTCGGGAGGTAGATCGAATTTCAAAGAACGACGGCCTTTCTTTGAAATTCGACCTACCTCCCGAATAAAATAAAATAATATACAACTAATTAAAGATTATGAGACCAAATAACTCGTTCCAAATTAGGTAGTACCAAATAAGTTTCACTTTTAGGGTTCCTTAATCAAGTGGTAAAATCGTAATCGTCTCCACCTAGCTGTCTGTCACACATACCCAAATATCCCTGTCTGTTTACAAGCACTGTATTTTGTCATTTTCAATGTTGTTTTTAATTTTAGGGTTCCATAGTCAAAGTCAAAAAAATCATAACCAAGTCTACCTGTCTGTCTTAACATAGCCGAATCACTGCGTCATTTATTTATATCTACTGTATTCTGGGCATATCAATCATGATTTTTAGTTTTAGGGTTCCGTAGTCAAAATGGCAAAATCGTAATCGTGTCCATTTGTCTGTCTACCTATACCGTCCGAATATATTATGGTTCTAAGTGGCATCTCCGCCACAGTGAGTGATATTACAATAAAATTGATATTAATTTCTGGGCATTGTCGTGCCGCAGCTGCAACGCAATGTGTTAATATTATTATTTTTTTTTTTTTAAGTATTTTTTTTCTTTTTATTTTACTAGATGAGCCGCGGAATATTACAAAGAATACAATCTTATTATTCATATTTTTAATTTAAAAATAAAAAATGAGCAGAAATAGACCTTTCCCCTTATCTCAGAAACTCCTGGACCTACATTTATAAAATAAAAACATACCTCTCTACAAATACATAGTTTACAAGAACATTATTAAAAAAATTGTAGGTTTTCTAGGTAAATTATATTAAGTACTATAAAATTATACAGAACCCTCTTTGCGCGACTCGAACTCGCACTTGCCCAGTTTTTTAGTTCGATAGATACTGCCGTCGGTCGCCGCTATTGACGTACTGCGATGTGAAAATTATAAGTATTCATGAATGTGAAAATTATATTCATGAAACTAGAAAAAATCGTTTTAGTTCTTAATAGTTTCATTTCCTTCTTTCTTCTAATAGTTTCACTTCTTCTCGTTACAATCATTTTTGAAAGGTACTTATCAGGAAATTCAAACAAACTTGAAATAAAATTTTAAAATATACAGAACCTTTTCATTTTCTTACATAACTACTTCTTGTCACATGCATTCTTGGTAGGTACTTACCTATTTCGAAGATTACATTTCAAACTTTGAAAGAATCGACCTACCTATTTGGAAGTTCGAATTTCAAACCTTGAAAGAATTGTGAGAGAAAAACACTTGTGTTGAGGCCGGTATCGCGCGCTCGCTCGCTCTCGCGCGCTCGCGGTGGCAGATGGGCCCTAGCGGTATTAACGCACACACACGCACGTATTCGTACAGTCTGGTATGCTAGTAGTAGTGTAGGCAATTAAATCGTTTCATTTATATGCAGTGTCGTGGGTGTGGTAAAGTGCTCAGGTGATGTGCGAATGTGTGTGACATTGACAGATAAATGTGAGTACGATGTTGTTGTGGAAGGAGTATTATGTGTTCCGAGCTTGACAACGAATCTGCTGTTGGTGAGTCAACTGATTGCTAAAGGTAACAGAGTGCTATTCACTAATGATGGTTGTCAAATCTTTAATAAGGCTGATGAGCTGGTTGCCACAGCTTGCTTGAAGAATGGAGTTTACAAGCTGAGAAAGCCTGAAGGATTGCTGGCTGCAGTGGCGACCCCTAGTGACATTTGGCATCGCAGACTTGGTCATATAAACAGTAATATTTAAACAAAATGCAGAATGCCGTGGAAGGTCTCACACTTGACAGAAAGGCAGATATATCAAAGTCGTCATGTATTGTGTGCTGCGAAGGAAAACAAAGTCGTTTACCTTTTCCACAGAATGGCAACAGAAGTGATGAACTTCTTCTTCTTGTGTGTGGGTCTTTTAGCAATGTTTCAATTATTGACGGTTCCAAATATTTCATATTATTCATAAATGATTACAGTCGCATGATCTATATATATTTTTTGAAAAATAAAAGTGAAGCCTTTGATGCTTTTCAACTTTACAAAGCAGTTGTAGAAAATCAGCTTAATAAGAAAATAAAGATACTGCTAAGCGACAATGGAAAGGAATTTGTCAACAAAGAGTTTGATAATTATCTGAGCAAAGCTGGAATAATTCATCAGAAAAGTAACCCGTACACACCGGAATAAAATGGTCTATCTGAGCGTTTTAATAGAACCATAGTGGAAAAGGCAAGATGTCTATTATTTGATGCTGAGCTGGATAAAAGTTTTTGGGCTGAAGCAGCCAATACAGCTGTGTATTTACAAAACAGTACAGCAGCATCGGCGCTAAATGGAAAAACTCCCTTTGAAATATGGACAGGGATGAAACCAGTTATAAGCCATTTGAGAGTTTTTGGCAGTGTAGTAATGAAGCACATACCGAAAGAAAAGCGATTAAAATGGGATAAAAAGGCTGCAAAAGGAATTTTAGTAGGGTATCCAGAGGATGTAAAAGGATATCGAATCTACAATCCACGCACAAAGGATGTCACAACAAGCCGTGATGTGATCATTATAGAAAAACCAAAACCGGCAGTAAGTGCACTTCAGGTTGAAGAAACTACACAGTCGCCAACTGTTTCTACTGAAGATTCAATGTGGGACGCATCAGATGATTCAAGAAGTGACAGTTACCATGACCTTAATGAAACTTATCTCCCAGGTAAAGATTCTTCGGAGAGTAGTGTGGAAAGTGTTGTGAATATAGACAGAAAGTGTGGTCTCCAGAGAACAAGAAAGCAGCCAGATAGGTATGGTTTTTCTAATATTTGTGCAGGAGGTGGTAGTGAAGTAGATGACACTTGTGAACTCTCGATCCAAGAAGCACTTAAAGGGTCAGAGAAAGAACAATGGTTAGAGGCAGTGCGTGATGAGTTACAAAGTTTTGATGATAATAATGAATGAGAACTTACGGATGTACAGACGCCAGCACATCAAGCCATACCTAACTGTCAAATTTTCCCAATTAAATATGAACCTTATGCTTTTATAATAAAGTTGAAAATCTATCAAAGAAATTTGACAGATTGTAGTAGCTTGATGTGCTGGCCTCTGTACCTAAAATTTTTAATATAATCCAATGCAGGTGGGTATTGCGGAAAAAATATGACAGTGAAAACAATGTAAGGTAACGTGCAAGACTGGTAGCCAAAGGTTTTTCACAAAAACACGGTGTAGATTACACAGAGACTTTCTCTCCTGTGGTTAGACATACAACCCTGAGGCTATTGTTTTCACTATCAGTACAATTAGGCCTTGATGTTACCCATTTAGATGTCAAAACTGCCTTTTTAAATGGTGATCTGCAGGAAACTTTGTACATGCAGAAACCAGATTGTTATGATTCCTCCGACAGCTCTAATAAAGTTTTAATACTAAAAAAGGCTATTACTAAAAAAGGCTATCCTAAAACAGGCTTCAAGGGCCTGTAACAAAAAAGTAGATAGTTGTTTACTTGAAAATGGTTATGTGAAATCAAAAGTAGAAACTTGTATGTACATTTAAACTGTTGGAAATCTTAAAACTATTGTGACAGTCTATGTCGATGACTTTTTTATTTTTCCTAATGATAAATGTGAAAGTAAATATCTAAAGCAAGTGTTGTCAAGTAAATTCCAGATCAAATATCTAGGACAAGTGAAACAATGTCTAGGAATTAATGTTGAATTCAATAGATTGGAAGGGCCTGTCACTTTAAATCAAGAAAATTATATAGAAACTTTGTTACAAAGGTTCCACATGACAGACTGTAAAACTTTTAATACTTCAATGGAAACTAAATTGAATGTTAATAAAAGTCAAAGTGTTAATAATCAACAACTTATAGGTAGCTTAATGTACTTATCTGTTTTGACTAGACCGGATATTACTTTTTCTGTTAATTATTTAAGTCAATTTAATAATTGTTGTACGGATGAGCATTGGCATTATGCCAAAAGAGTCATAACATTTTGAAAAAGACTAAATCTTTTGGTATCAAATATTATAAGAATGGAAACTCGGAAATTAAGGGTTTTGTTGATGCTGACTGGGCAAATAATGTATTGGATAGACGGTCATATACTGGTTTTTGTTTCTTGTTATCTAATGGTATAATATCTTGGGAATGTAAGAAACAAAGGACTGTTGCTCTTTCGAGCTGTGAGGCTGAATATTGGGTATTTCAGAAGCGTGCAAAGAAGCAATATTTTTAAGAAGTTTACAATTTGAAATAACTAATAAACTGTATACTTTGAAGTTATATAATGACAATCAGAGTACACAAAAGCTATCAATAAACCCAGTATTTCACAAGAAATCCAAACATATAGATGTGATGTATCATTTTGCTAGAGAGTGTGTTTCAAATAATATAGTTAAATTAAACTACGAGTACTTGTCAACAGCTGATATGCCAGCTGATCTGTTTGTAGTCGCTTGATGTGCTGGCGTCTGTACTTGCAGAAATATTTGATTATTAGATATAGTGGAAGTGTTGAATTATATCTTAATAATCTATGATTAGTAGTTTACTATCAACATCTGTGGTTGTTTTTGGTCAGGTTCTTCCTGTATTGTTATCTGTGCCTTTTACGGAAATATAGATAGTTCTGGATAAAACGCAACTGGTGTAGTTTCATTATAGTTATAATTTCATCATCATACCTTTGTTTCATTTCATTAATAACAGCGACATCTAAAGGTGCTCCACCACAGTATATTATTTCAACCGAACTCACGTCGTAATTCTTTACATTTGCTGATTTCGTAAGCATGACTACTAATGAGGGAACTGCATATAATGATCCGGCCTGAAGAATAATTATTGGCCTGTTAAAACTACGAAAGTTGAAATGTAATGTTGGTGGTACAATTATATAATTACATACTTACTTTGTACTTTTGAATACACGATAGATACATCTCTTCTTTGTATTTAAATAAATATAGAACAGTTTGGTTATGAATCAGTGCATCCATTGTGCACATGAATCCCATGGCCACGGACCACGGGGTGATCGATAGAGTTATGAGATCTTTCATGATATGGCTGTGTGGGAACAGAAAATTTAGTAATTAGATACCTACCTACAATGTTTTCTTTTTGTTTTATCTACATTACGGAAGTTAGAAGCAGGAAAATACTTGAAAATATAACATGATATTATAAAGGGAAAGTATTTGACTTGCGGTGTGTTTTTTAACAAAAAAAGACGAAAACGATTTATTAAAATACTTTACCACTTAGGTATCTGATATTCGAGTGCTTGAAAATGCAAACCAAAGGCTAAATTTTATCATCGCTAATTAGGGGGACCCATTTGAAAATTTACACAGTAGCTAGTATAAAATAACAATATTCCTTCTACAGTTACAATCAGAATGAGAATGAACGAGTTGCAAAAAATAAGTTATTGACAACTTTTACTAAGACTGGAGCACAGTCCAGTCATAGTAAAAGTCCTATAGTCGCAGTATTCAACGATATAAAGGTAACCGTAGAATAATTAGTGAAATATCATTTAAAATAGCTGAGCTCACAAAGGTTGATTTCCGGCTGTGATTAAATTGAGGTGTGACAGCTTAACTCCTTTGGGCAGCCCTGTTGTTCCGGACGAGTACAGAATTAAAGCCGTTCGTGCCAAACCTATGAAAAATTAGAAGCTTTTGTGTTTTTTTTTTTTTAATTTTCTTTAAAATTTACTGCCTCGAAAATGTTAATCTACAAATGTATATAATAGTGCTGGCAGGTCTCATATTATGTCTCATCCCGTATTATGATATAATCGATATTAACCTTATTTCAATGTTAACATGGTATTCGAATTAATTATCAATTAGCATTATAAAATTTTATTATTATTCTTACCATTAATGGGATCGGTGATTGGTCTGAAAGTATTTACATTGACGTGTGCTTTAAGTAGTTCGTTAAACTTAAAAATTTTGGGATCATTGACAGAATCTCCAAAAATGAAGAATTTATCGACAATGTTTGTACCCGTCATGGTCTCATAAAAAGTTTTGTAAGTGTCTGGAGAGAGGAACAAATACTTTGGTTTTGAGATCCCCATCGTATGAACCAATTCATCTGTGAAAGAAAACGAATTCTTGTACGTTAACTGTTCTGAACTTTCAGTTTTTAATGCGATTTAACTCTTTACTCTCAGTTCCACATATAAACGGTTCTGCATGTAAACAGAGCTCATAATAAACTTTGTATCTTAAGACTCACCTTTGCCGTAAGCAGCGTTGAGAAAAGTCACAGTAGCACCACAACACCACGCAGCCATCGAAGTAATCAAGAATTCCATTCTGTTCTCACTGCACACGGCGACCACTTCATCACGTTCCACACCTAAGCGCATTAGTGACGAAGCTGCATTGACTACCAACTGCACCAACTCACCAAACGTTATTTGTTCCCCTGTCATCCCATCGATCTTCGACATTAAAAACATTATCAATTAACAGCACAATATTAGACTCAATTTAAACATGTACAAAGCTTAAAAGTAAATTAAAAAATATGTATTATGTACAATGGACGGCTCACAGGGCATGAAAAAACTCAAAAAGCATCATGCTTCATGCAGTTTAGTTAATTTATTCGTGAGTAAACACCGAAATTACTTTTAAAGATTTGAGCTGTCAAGTTGTGTGTGACTGACATTATAAATTTTATTTATTTAAAAAATCTTTTGAGCTATTTCAACTAGCGTCCTTCTATTATTTATTTTAATAATTATGTATAACAATATTACATGGTATATATAGAAATATAAACACAACCCTTGACCATCATTCAGTTTTACTGGGAAGTCGTGACCGTTCCCGGCAGGGCCGAAGTGTAACATGTAATCAAATACTGGTCACCCAGACCAATCTGATCAACCAAACGGTTTCCCCGCATCGGAACAAGCCGCGAAGTTCTTCGTACAGTTCAAAGTGCTCTTTGATGAGGAGATCGAAGGCATAATGTGTGTGGCTTGTCGGCTCGGGAAAGAAATGCTGGACGAGGCTGCCAAAGTGTGTGATGTGGGAGTGACAACGAGTGAGATCGACTAATAGTTGCTGGGATTGCGCTCTGCTTACTGTGGAGCGTGCGCCCAGGCTCCCTGCGCGTCTGCACCACAGTTTGAGTTGACGTAAAGTGACGACTTTTACCTACTTTCCTTTGTGATTATTAAATTTTTATTTAGATTTCTTTTATAGTGATTGTGTTTTAAGTTTATTCTATAGTCTATTTATTAACTTCTAAGTTTAATTAATTTATGTTTGTAGCCGGCTGTAGCGACGCCGTTATCAGTGCTAGTCAACCTGCCACATTGTTGGATGCCCTGGTAAGATCTCCCAGAGATCCCCCATTGCTCACAGGCACGCTTTTTTAAAGACGAACGGGGACTAAAGATACACTATGGCAGGATTCACAAATCTCATAGTGTTCCTTTGTGCCCTGAAACCACTTCCCCAACACCTTCTGAAATATCACTTTGGAAAATTTTGTCTAAATTAAAAAATTCTACCCCTGTTTTAAAGAGAGTTCCTCGGGGCGCAAGACGTTCTGTTGCTTTAAATTTGGCGCAATATATTCGTCTTGCGACCCAGGAGAATTCTCAAAGTTCCTGGGAACAATTACTTACCTTCCCTTATAGGATTCTGCATGTCCAAAAAAATTTGGCTACCAAAAAGACATTAACCAACCAAATTAAAGATAATTGCATCAATTCGACTCTTATTTTAGACACAAAATTTCCTGTGTTGCATAACCACACATCAAAAGGTTTGTGTTCTCTTGTGGAATCAAAGTTAAGCGAGGGTGATATTAGGGGAGCTGCTAGGATTTTATTCAGCAGCGATGTGGTGGCGCCTTACTCTCCAGAAACTCTTTCAGCTCTGGAGAGTAAACACCCAGCGCCTGCGGATGGTCTCACCTTTCCCGACCCTCCCGACCCTCCCGATCTGGATTCGACTTTTTTTAATTTTTCAGTTCCCGAGTTATTAGCAGCCGTGGGTTCCTTCCGGAGTGGTTCCGCTGGCGGCCTCGACGGCTTAACTCCACAGCATTTAAAGGACCTTTTGAGCTCGGCCGCCGGGGATGCTGGTGAGTCACTGTTGAAGGAGCTTGCGGCTCTGGTTAAACTTATGCTCTGCGGCGGTGTCAACGATGCCGTCGTCGATGTCTTGTATGGGGCAAATTTATGCGCCCTACGCAAGAAGGACGGCGGCATTCGTCCTATCGCCGTGGGGTGCACCTACAGGCGTATGGCAGCCAAAATTTGCTGTAAAATTTACAGTGACAAACTTACCAACAAGTTTCAGCCCCCTGCAGCTTGGCTTTGGTTCGAGAGGGGGCTGCGAGGCTGCCGTACATGCCCTTTCCACTTTTTTAAAATCCAACAAAGGTGAGGTCATTCTTAAGGTTGACGTTAAGAACGCCTTCAACTCCGTCAATAGAGACACTTTGTTGGCCGAAGTCAAAAAAGAATTACCCGAAATTTATGGTTTTTTGTGGCAGTGTTACAGGCACCCTTCAAAATTACTTTATAAGGACAATGTTTTGGAATCTGCAGTCGGATGCCAACAAGGTGATCCTCTTGGGCCAGTTATTTTCAGTTTGGCTATTCATCCTATAATACAAAAACGAAATTCCAAATTTAACGTATGGTATTTGGACGACGGAACCCTAGGAGGTGATATAGACACCGTTTTGAAAGATTTTCAACTCCTGAAACAGCAAGTATGTATATCAGCTGTCTGACACCCATAGTACAAGGTCTCCCTAGTTTGGGGTCAGATGGCCGTGTGTGAAAATGTCCCCATATATTATATTATATTATTATTATTAATGCAGTAGCTCCACAGATCAAAATTTTAGAAAAAAGCTCACTGCACCTCCTAGGTTCCCCAATTTTGGAAGATAGTTTTGCACCTTTCATTGACTAAAAAATCAGACGTTTTGACGATATTTCGGATAGACTCTCCAAAATTAATTTACATTCGGCATTTACCCTCATCAGATATTGTTGTTTTGGTCCAAATTTCATGTATTACCTTCGCTCTTCACCTTTATGGCAGCAGCCACACCTTTTGGATAAAATTGATCAAATTATTAGAGATACACTAACTACAATTCTTAATGTGGCCCTGGATGACCGAGCGTGGCTCCAAGCCACACTGCCCATTCGTTTTGGTGGTCTCGGGGTCCGCAAAATTTCCAGTGTTAGTTTGCCGGCGCACTGTGGGCTGGATTTCGGGTTTCATAGACATCCGATCAGTCACCTCGAAAGTGATGACTTTTATGCCTGAATATCTTTCGGAAGACCACATACATACTTTAAAATTGTATCATTATAGTATAGACTCATAAACGGCTCATTGAGAATTTTTTATTCAAAAATTTGTATGAAGCTGACAGAATAAAAAGACATATCTCCGGTCTCGCACAATTGGCCCTAATTATTTTTCAGGGAGTCAATCTACGAATTTTTAGCAATTTTTTGATATCTTGCATTATAAGGCCAGAGGTGCGAAACATTTTTTTTTTAATTATTAAACATTTTTATTGTATTTTATCAAAAGTTTAAGTTTAGTCCAGCTTGGAGTCTATAGCTAGCGCAATAAAAATAGGAATATGAAGAGGACCATGAAAATATGTGAATATAATTATAATAAGTACATATTTAAGTGACAATTATTTAACTTGATTTACATAACCATTTGTAAACTATGCCTCAATCAAGAAATATACGATTATTTAAAATAATAACACGATATATAAAAATAACAATCAAAGTTAAGTCATAATTAATTTGGAAACAATATTATGAAATGGCAATCTTAAATCTTAAAAAACATAAATTCAAAAGTTGTAAGACAAGTATTCATGAAAAATTCTCCATTTTGTTTAGATGAATGTATTCAATTGCAATCGTCAATGCAAACTGAGGGGATAAGAATTGGGATAGCATTTAATATCCGCTCTAATTGCAAGTAATTTTCTAATTACCCTCAACGTAATCAATAAATGATATTGAAATAACAATGGGGTCATTAGGGTTTACTGGTTAAAACGTTATTAATAAATACGTTCTTTGAGACACTAATATTACTGATTAAAGATTATAATGTAATTAGTTAATTATTTGCAAATTTCACAGTATAGATTTAGGTCGTTAATGATTAATGTTAGAATTATTTCTCGATATAATTAGCTAAAGCTAATTAAATAACTAGCCTAAAAGCCATACTGTGAAATTTGTGTCATACTCATATATACATATTATATTACTATACTCATAATTATACATGTCATACTGATATAAAAATAAATTTTAAATACAAAAATACTTACCGAATAATTAAAAGAAAAGTTCAATAACTGTCACTTACATTTATATTTATCATATATTCATATATTTTCATGGCCCTATTATTTTTATTGCGCTAGCTATAGACGCCAAGCTGGACTAAACTTAAACTTTTGATAAAGTACAAAAAAAATGTTTAATAATTAAAAAAAAAATGTTCCGCACCTCTGGCCTTATAATGCTATATATCAAAAAATTGCAAATAATTCGTAGATTGACTCCCTGAAAAATAATTAGGGCCAATTGTGCGAGACCGGAGATATGTCTTTTTATTCTGTCAGCTTCATACAAATTTTTGAATAAAAAATTCTCAATGAGCCGTTTATGAGTCTATACTATAATGATACAATTTTAAAGTATGTATGTGGTCTTCCGAAAGATATTCAGGCATAAAAGTCATCACTTTCGAGGTTACTGATCGGATGTCTATGAAACCCGAAATCCAGCCCACAGTGCGGCGTTCCTGTCCTCCGTTCACAGCACCGAAAAGTTAACCACAAAAATCTTATCCTCGTCACTGGTTGACTTTGAAGTGCCGTGCTTGACTGATGCGGTGAACGCCTGGAAAGTGGCTTGCCCAAGTACGGTTCGGCCCGTGAACCCATCTTCCCAGAGACAGTGGGATGAGCCGCTCTGCAGGTTGGTACGGAATAAACTTATTAATACGTCCACCAATTCTGCTGAGCGTGCCCGCTTGCTGGCTGTGGGTGAGTGGGAGTCGGGCCTCTGGCTCCAGGCACTGCCGTCACCTAACATAGGTACTATGCTCAGTGACACTACATTCCGGGTCGCTACATGCCTACGTCTGGGCGCACCTTGCGGGGCCCCGCATCGCTGTCAATGTGGTGAAGTTGTCGACTGCCTCGGCCACCATGGCCTTTCCTGCTGTAAAAGCGCAGGCCGGATAGCACGGCACGCCAGCATTAATGACATCATCCGTCGTGCTCTTGCCTCCGCCGGCGTGCCAGCTGTGTTAGAACCTAATGGCTTGGCACGTGACGATGGTAAGAGACCAGATGGAATGACCATAATGCCGTGGAAGTTGGGTAGACCTTTGGTGTGGGATGCAACTTGTGTCGACACCCTTGCGCCATCCCATCTTCCTAGCACGTCGTGTTGTGCCGGGGCGGCTGCTGCGGGTGCCGAAAACCTCAAACGGCGTAAATATTACTTATTATTTGCTCCTTCTTGGAAGTTATATGTTTGAGCCGTTTGGGGTTGAAACACTAGGGCCATGGGGTCCGAGTGCTCACCTTGTTTTTAACGACATTTCTAAGCGGCTGGTCGACTCTTCACGTGACCAGAGGGCTGGCCTTTTCTTGGGCCAAAGAATTAGCATTGCCATTCAACGTGGTAATGCTGCTAGCCTTCTGGGCACTTGTGAGCGATGCGGACGAGTTTTTTGATGCCCTGTGAGCCGTCCATTGTACATAATACATATTTTTTAATTTACTTTTAAGCTTTGTACATATTTAATTCTTATAAATGTTGTAAATAAGATGAATAAATACATTTCTTTTAAAGACTAATTTAAACATTATTTTCACTTCTAAAGCTTACCAAAGCAACTTTATCTTTAGACCTCAACATGTAATCAATAGCCATTTTCCCATAATTCATATGTGATGGTATTGAGTATGTTTGATCCTTACAAATGATTCCTCGCAAACTTTCCGTTTGATTCATTTTGATTTGATTATTGACAGTGGGGTCGATTTAAAAGACGTACACACACACACTAACTCTTTTGATAGAAACACGATATTTATATAATGGAACTAATGAGCTTATTTACATGTTCATGAAGTAAGCGTCACCTTGAAAGATATAATACGTAAGATATAATACTTAATAGATATAATGATATAAAACGAAGAGTTTGTTTGTTTTTGTCTAAATGAGCTAATCTTCAAAACTTTTAGTCCGATTCTGTAAATTCTTCCGCAGCTTCATACCTACTTTATCCCTGAGTGCTATAGGTTATTTTTGGGAATAAATATAATGACCACCAAAAATAGTAGGTAAATGATCACCAAAACTTAATCACCAAATAACCACCAAAAATAGTAAATGATCACCAAATCTTAGGACCCTTAAGTCCCTCTTGGGGCGGATCTGACATGGTTAAGTTAGGATAGAACTGTGACCACCTACGAACCTACGTAAACTGTGGCCAGAACCAAATCGCTTTTTACAGCCAAACTCATACATTTCTACAATACTTTGGTTAAAAATGTTGGTGTTCATTTACTATTTTTGGAGGTCATTTACTATATCTGGAGGATCGTTAAACATAAGCCGTTATTTTTTATCAAATCAATTAATGAACTGTAAGTGCGGACGAAGTGGTGGGCAAAAGCTAGTATACAATTAAATATACTACAGTACTGTACGGAAGCAAGTAATATTAACTTTACGTTGTAATATTTACATTAATTAATTCACGGTCATATTTTTTTGGAGGCTAAGTACAAGCCGTTCTTATGAATGATCAAGGTTAAGCTACGCTTGCCAAGTTCGATTCATGGATGGGTGACTATCTTTTTCATACCGAGAAACCCTACGTGCCACACTAAGCACATAAAACCGTTGGTTCCGCCTGGCTGTCATTCGTAGATCTTTGACAGCTGTTATTGGTAGACAGAAGCCAGAAAGTGTGATGCCCAAACGTGTATTGAACGTGAGCAATGTGAGGGTTTAACGTATCATTACACTCTCGGCTATATTCCGTCTTCGCCGCCTGCTCGGGTTGCAATCCAGCCTCGACCTTTTAATTTGTGTATAGACCAAGGGGTTTTCACGGATTCAGCAAGATTATACCACTTTTTAAATCCGGCGATTGCAAGGATACCAATAATTATAGACCCGTTTCAGTTTTGTCGGTTTTCAGCAGAGTGTTTGAAAAAGTAATGCTTAATTAAATGCTCAGTCATTTTAACTGTAACAACATCTTACATGACCAACAGTATGGTTTCACCAGAAGGCGTTGTACTACTGACGCCGGTGGCACCTTAATTAAGCATATCTTTAAGGCATGGGAGGATTCGCAAGATGCTATTGGACTTTTTTGTGACCTCTCTAAAGCATTTGATTGTGTAAATCACGAAACACTGATCTAAAAGCTTGAGCATTACGGACTGGGTAAACAAGCGCTTAGCTTAGTAAAATCATATTTGAGTGATAGACTGCAGCAAGTTCAAATAAATGGTGTAAATTCAATGGGAGTACCGTAGGGCTCAATATTGGGTCCGTTTTTAGTTTTTTACATAAACGATTTACCTCATTTACTGAAACATCAACCACAAATGATGTTATTTCCTGATGATACTTCGTTGATTTTTACGACCTTACCTTAACGACGTAAATGACGCCATGCTTAAGATTCAGAATTGGTTTACTGTAAATAATTTAGTATTAAATGAGAAGAAAACGAAATGCATAAGATTCGGTTTGCCGAATGAGTAATAAATGTAACGTTGTATTGAATAAGGACATACTTGAATTCGTCGAAAGGACTGTTTTCCTAGGGATTATGCTTGATTCCAAGCTGCAGTTGGGTCTTCACTTAACATCTCTTTCAGGGTGGTTAAGTTCAGCCGCTTACGCTGTCAGAAAGATCCGGCATTTGACAGACGTGGATACCGCTAGGCTAGTATATTTTAGCTATTTTCATAGTCTTATGTCTTACGGTGTTTTGCTATGGGGACGAGCTGCAGATATGGATTCTATTTTTATTCTGCAAAAGCAGGCTGTCAGAGCAATCTATAACCTCCGCAGACGCGAATCTCTAAGAGAATTGTTTAAACAGATTGACACCATGACGGTACCTTGTCAATATATAAGTATATATGAAAACATTATTCATGTTCGAAAAAATCTTCATCTTTTTAATAAAATAGGTGACAGACATAATGTTTATACTAGAAATAGGAACAAATTAGATCAGCCAAGCTTCAGATTGTCAAAAGTACATACTTCTTTTATGGGGTACTGTGTTAAATGCTATAATAAAATACCACTTGATATTCTACAATTGAATGAAAGACAATATAAAACATGTATTAAACGCACACTATGTAGACAAGCATATAAGTTAGAAGATTACATTAATGATAAAAATGCTTGGCTAGATCCTGCTCCACAGCCAGTCTAGAGAATTTCCAAATTGGAAGAAGAGGATGTTTCCTCTCTTTTTCTATTGACATGAGTAACGAGTATCGTTATTATTATACATAGATTTAAGTTTATTTACTTATCACACTTCACATGATAAAATAATATACATTGGACCTTACTTTTGTATAATTTAGCAGCATTATTTCAATTTTGTAAATGTGAATACCATGGAGCCATTTACTAAGTATAGGTATTAATATAATTATGTTTGACAAAAATTAACATGGCGGTTGGGAGTATTGTCATGCTCGCTCAAATGTCTCGCTGATGGTCATTCGGCTCCCTTCAAAATGGTTGAGCTGAATGGTGTTGATTAACTCGTCATGTTCGTGAACGGGCGCTGTCAGTAGAGATTGGTCAGTTCTTATCTGCCATGGACTTTATCTTGGTTCTTTTTTATGTTTTGTATTGCTAGATTACCTTCATAGTTTTCACATATAGAAGCAACAAGAATCATGTAACCAGTACTTTGTATAAAACTTGATTTAAAAGAGTGTCCGTGGAGTTTCTTGCTCGTTCTTCTCCGTAGAGACCTACCTACGTTTTAGAACGAGCAACTAGCTTCAACTCTTTGATTAACTGACCGACTCCTTCACAATTCAAAAGTGCCTGTAAATGGTTTAATTGACTTTGACCTTTGATTTTGACCGTAATGACAAATTTTGCTCACTTATATAATAATAAAAAAAAATCTCACTTGGCTTCAGAAATTTTTAATTTCCTCTTTTTGTGTCCCATTTTTAATAATAAATTCTCAAATTATGGTCTCGTATCGATAAAAACCATCTGTCAGGTGGTATTATGATATGTATCACTGAAAGTGATTACAACTTAGTTCAAAGGGATAAATAATTATTGATAAAATTCGTTATAGATTTTCAGCAATGCAAACAAAAACAGAAGATGGTTGAAAACTACCTCAATGTTATAGATTGAGAACAACGGATTAACTCACTAACGGACGAACACACACGATTAGCTACAACGATAAACAACGGATTATCTGTTGTTTTCAATCTATAATGTGTAACAATACTCACGTTTCGTTTAATGAAAAAATAGGTACCCTAATGTTGTTATAAAAACTTACGAAACAATACAAATAACTAACATTATAAGGGACTACATTCGGTAAGGCGAACAAAACAATATTTAGTACTGAAGTGAAATCTAATGAAAATAATACAACTAATTTTTATCCAGCTTTCAATGCAATATGTGCTCTATTGCACTATGTCTTAATAAATGATCTATTAGGTTCTAGTACATGTTTGCCTTCGTCTAAATACGAACGATTCTGAAACGGGCGCGGTGAACATGTGCCTAGGTACTGATGTTCTTACATACCGAATTTAGGTGTTTATTTATGTACAGTCCTAAATATTTGATTGTTTACCATAAATGCTGTTTGTTATAGGGATGTCGTTTTTATAATTTTATTCGTAACTTTTCTAAATTATATTCTACAGGTAGGTACCTGCTGCGGTAGGTACATAGTCGTAGCAGAAGAATGCTCTGTGGGAGGGACAGAATCCTTAAAAAAATACCGTAGGAACAGTCAGGGGAATGTATTTAGCAAATTGGCATACTGTAATTGGACAATAATGTTAGTGATGGAAATGATGATTGTTGAGCAAATATGTGGCCCTCACTTTTCATACTTACATAATATAATTATTATGAGTAGGCTGTGTTATGATTAAATTTGATACCAAACTAGCAGCCCGCCCCAACTTCGCAGGGTGCAATTTTTTTCGGATTTACGAAATTTGCTTTCATACAAACCTTGTCCTGGCAATACCAAACACAACAAAAAAAGAATTATCCTATTTGGCACAGTCATTCGGAAGTTATGCGCGTACAGACATTTGATATCAGCGACTTTGTTTTATACTTTAATAAAACCTTTATTTAATAAACCTATATCATTCAATTTCATGCAGTATTACTGCAAGGCGAACGATTTAGAACGAACGAACGATGTGCGACGATAATATTATGCTAAATACAGTACTTACTTACTGGACGCAGATATGAAAAATCTGGGATTGTGATACATTTCATTTTATTACTAATATTGTATTAATTAATTATTAACTACACCATTGCGCACAACTGTCAGCAACTTGTTGGCTTTTGCTATTCTGCTTTATTCTTTTTAACTTAACAAATAAAATGAAATAGTCTACACATCTACAGTTTGCTAACAGGTTTCTTGAGATAATCACGTAATATTCTTCTCAATATTTTTCCGCTGGGAGTCTTCGGGATTTCCTCGAGGAAGTGGACACCGCCTCGTAATTGTTTCCACGATGATACCTAAATAATAATGAAGGTAATGTTAGTTGTTTTTTTGAAGTTGATTAGAAAGAAATGCGTTTATAAAGTACAGTTTGAAGTATTTATTTATTTATTTATACTTCATGTACAAAGGTACAAAAAAAAAAGAAAGAAAGAATGATGCGAGGGTATTAAATGCTTGCTAAATAATTATGATTATCACGACAGTATTAACGTGCTGACTTATTGGTTAGTACTAGCTTATAAGTTGATGCGCAGATTATAAGCTTACTGATTTATCAACAGGTACATATAATTATATCATATTGTGAAAAATATGCTAAGCGTCCGAGTGGCGGCTTTTTATAATCTATAGTTTAACCTTTTTGGTTTTATATGTTAACGGGTAGGTAACCTTTATTTTATTCTAACAATCATCATCTTCAAGTAATCATGCATGAAGCACGTTGTCATTGTATGTATATATTCATAATTGTTGTAGTACTTAGAGCAATGATATACAGAGTTTAGTTAGAGATAATTCTAACTAGATGCAACTTATTATATATTACTTGAATATTGTGAAGATAATAAACACTCGAAAACATATACAATATTATTGTTTTACTTTGCGATACACTCGAAAGTCTATGAATAGCGTTATTATTCCAAATTGTAAGTTGATAATGCAAAAGAGATGGTATTGTCGTAAATACCAAATTGATTATGTATTTAAACAGTGTAAGGTTTTAGTTAAGAATTCTTTAAATAAAAAAGATAATAATTTATGTATTAGTATGATTTACGATTTTAATATCGATACGATTAAATCGTATTGTGGTCGTTGGTGATTATGGTATTATACCTGCAATGTCATTGGCATATCTTTTCATATCTTATCTTAATATTTTTATCACAATACGTAATATTTTGATGCATAGAAAAATTAAATGGTTTTATAACATTGTTTGTGTAGATATATCATTTGTTTACATTTACTTAGTAATAAATTTATATTAGGGTTTTTTATAATGCTGGTTTTGAAATTGTATATGTAGATATAGAAAGATAGACATAGAGATACTACTATCTCTATGTCTATCTTTCTATATCTACATATACAATTTCATTTTTTCATTTTCAATCAAAGATTTAGACCAAATATCTACATATTTGGTCTAAATCTTTGATTTCTTCACAAACAATGTAGGTAATTTATTGTCAGGTCTTCAATTAATAATGTAGGTATTCTGTTTTAGATATTCCGCATTTCTGATTAAATAAATTCTAGAAATATTTTGTATATCGGTATATCGTGAAATTAAGTAAGCATTCGTTTACGCAAATATCTTACGCAAATATCCGTAATATCGTAATGTTTTTTATTGACTTAGATTTTACTTTATTAACCAATACTAATTTTAACGTATTAAGTGTACTGCTTACGTCATTATCCGCATTAATTTATAGTTATACCTAAATATCAATATTAATTATAAACTATTCCAAGGCAAAATAATTAATTATTTTTTAACTTACCTTCCCAGCAACGAAATCGATAAGTTCCTTGTCAGTGACTGTGGATCCTGGAGTTTTTACCACAAAAGCTGTTGGGAGCTCTCCAGCAAGAGAGTCTGGTTTGCCGACTACTCCAACATCTTTTACACCTGGATGCTGGAGCAAGATTGCTTCCAACTCTGATGGGGCTACCTAACCGATAATAACCAGTTAATAAATATGTTCGATAATATTTATTGTTAGGTTCACTCATGTATCGACATGCACTTACTTGTCCAGCCTTATACTTAATAAGTTCTTTAATTCTATCTACGAAGTAAAAGTAGCCATCCTCATCGTAGTAACAGATATCTCCAGTTCTAAAATATCCCTCTTCGTCTTGATCATCTTTCAAGTTTTTTCCAATGTAACCAGCAAATAACGTCGGACCTTTCACGCGAATTTCACCTTCTTGATAAGGTCCTAAGGTTTTTCCAGTTTCAACGTTTGATACCTGAAAAGTAATTTCATTAGTGAGAACTTCGAGTTAAAGATATTTCAATTGAATGGGTAGTGTTTTTACCTTTACGATATTTCCGAGAACAACTTTGCCGACACTTCCTGGTTTATACTCTGTGTCTGTTTCTTCAGTCAATACTCCTGTAACTTCTGTCATTCCGTAACCTTGTAATAAGTGCTTTAAACCCTTGAAACTGTTGGAAACCCATTAAAATTATTGTTTAATGACGCTTTATAGTATATGCTCGAATTTTGTAAGTCAACCATTGAAGTTATTAATTCATCATCATACCTTTTTTTGATTTCATCAATAACAGCGACATCTAATGGAGCGCCACCACAGTATATCATTTCAATCGAGCTTACGTCGTAATTCTTCACAATTGCTGATTTTGAAAGCATTACTACTAATGGAGGCACCGCCAATAAAGTTCCAGCCTAAAGAATTGCTATATTAAAACTAACAATGTTGAAATGTAATGTTGGTGGTGCCATCATTATATTACTTACCCTAAATTTTTGAATACATGATAGATACTGCTCTTCTTTGAATCTGGCTAAATATAGAATTGTTCGGTTATGAATCAGTTCATCCATTGTGCACATGATTCCAACGGTGTTGGACCACGGTGCGATCGATAGAGTTATGAGATCTTTGGTGATGTGACTGTGTGGGAATAGATGACGTAATATTAGAATACATTAGTTTTTATTTTTTTATGTTTACACACTATAGGATAAAAAAAAAAACAAGTTTTGCAAAAACGAATAATTGTGAACTGTTACCATGACTGGTCGGAATTTCAACGATATAAGGAGATTTGAAGAATTAATAATGAAATATCATTTAAAATTACCTAACTCACCAAGGTTGATTACCAGCTGTGATTAGATTGAGGTGTGTCAGCTTAGCTCCTTTGGGCAGTCCAGTTGTTCCGGACGAGTATAGAATTAAAGCCGTTCGTGTCAACCCTAAGAATTTAGTAGCTTTTGAGAAGCACGTTTAAATAATGTCTAGGACAATACAACACATACAATTTATTTCGTAGTATTGATGTTCCTACCAATACTTTTATTTACGTGAAATCAATCTTTAAGTTCTATTGTAATTCATAAATATTTTCCTTGCATTAATCCATATTTAAAAGCGAAATCCGTTGAATATTTCCCTATCCCCTCTTAATTTGTCGTCAAAAACATTATAGTTACAGCGGAGTTTTTCGTCCCGAATTAGGACTGAATCCATTTTGACCTTATTTTAACATTAACAAGGTATTCAAATTATTTAAAAAATAGAATTATAAAAAAATCTTACCATTAATAGGATCGGTTACTGGTCTGAAAGTGTTTACATGTATGTGTGTTTTAAGTAGGTCGTTAAACTTCAAAATGTTGGGATCATTGACAGAATCTCCAAAACTGAAGAATTTATCGACAATATTTGTATCGATCATAGTCTTGTAAAAAGTTTTATAAGTCTCAGGAGAGAGAAACAAATATTTTGGCTTTGATATCCCCATCGTATGAACCATTTCATCTGTGAAAAAAAAAAAATCTTCTAAGTCACTGTTCTGAAACTTTCAGTTTTAAAAATATATAGGTAATCAATAAACTTTACTAATGCTTTAATGCGATTTAACTGTTTTGTCTCTTGAAGATTCAAAAGTGAATGAAACAATGATCCGTTTAACGTTTAATCCCGTGTTTTAAACGATTCTTATGTAAACAAAGCCCATAAAAATCTTTGGATCTTAAGACTTACTTTTGCCGTAAGCAGCATTGAGAAAAGTCACGGTAGCACCACTACACCACGCAGCTATCGAAGTAATCAAGAATTCCATTCTGTTCTCACTGCACACGGCGACCACTTCATCACGTTCCACGCCTAAGCGCATTAGCGACGAGGCTGCATTCACTACCAACTGCACCAACTCACCAAACGTTATTTGTTCCCCTGTCATCCCATCAATCTTCGACATTCAAAACATTATCAATTAACCACACATTTTTAGTACATGTTAAACATTATTTTCACTTTTAGAGCTTACCAAAGCAACTTTATCTTTAGATCTCAACATATTTTCAATAGCCATTATACCATAATTCATATGTGATGGTATTGAAAATGGTTGATCTTTATAAATTATTCCTCGCGTACTTTCCGTTGGATTCATTTTTTTTAATACTAAACTGTTTTCAATATGGAAGTCGTTCACACACTATTACTTTTGATAACTTTATGTAACTAATACGTTTGTCTACATGAAGATAACGTAAGCGTAGCCTTGACAGATAAGATTAAAATAGTAATGTGCTGGCTTAAAAGTAAATAGGTAAATAAGTATTCAAAAACTATACAGTAGGTAGAAATATACTTAGAATTAATTAACCAATACTAATGTAAATAAAGACAATATGTGCAATTCTAGATACATTACCTAAATTACATACTATCGCTGCCAAGCTATGAAATATGCAAATATTGTCTCTGATGAATATCAATGTTAGTGTTGACGTGGGCAATTCGACTAAATCAAGACGCATAGCACGTGGCGACCGGCAACATGTAAATGACGTAAATGTAGATATATGTATTTGTTTACGTCCGCACCAGGATAGGTTAAGTGAATAAAGGTGAGGGTGCAGTATTGTCATATTATTTAGAAACCTTGCATATTTAATATAGGGAACTCGTTTGTATTTTGGGAAATATTTTTGAAAAATGTTGAAGAGGAGACTTCATTGAGTACCTAAGTACCTGTACCTATTGCAGTTTTGTTTTCGTTAGTGAATCACGTTACCTACTGTTGCACCGTTGTACCTTTAAATCAATGATTGCAATACCAGGGATGTTGAAATATAGGCATGCTAAAAATCTGTGCATTACAAAACTACATAAAAGGCTACGGTTTAAGCCATTTTTTTAAATAATAACTTGAACAACTACATAATGAATTTCAGTAAAACTATTTTTGTTGATCCCAATGAAACATTTATATTTTAAAGATATCGTTGACGTTCATACTTGCCAAAAATATTATCTCTGATGTTTTTATTATCTTGTTTGAAGATTGAATAAACAGTACTTTATCGATATTTATCCTCCACCATTTTACCGATTTTAACAAATGTTAAACCAAAATAACTGTGAAAGAGGTATTTTATAGGGAAAATCTACTATCTATTGTAAACATTTTTTGAGATCTCGTTCACCGTTTTTATCGATCCATTGCATGGAATCTTCATCTTTTGAGATTTCTTTACCTAGGTACATAATTTTTCCCTAAGACAGTAATGGTATTAAGGTTTTTTTTGCATAAAAAAGTATTGATAATTTATACACTTCTACACATTCTTACAGTTTTATAGGCTGACTTTTATTAATTTAAGATTTATTTATATAATCACCACTTACAGGTACAACCCAATACAATAGTGAAGCAAATATAATAATAACAAGTTATTTTATAAAACTACTTATTATAATGTAACATGTAACAGATTTATTCCATTCTAATACCAAAAACGACCACTGGTATTTGTTTCAACTCAATTATTCTTTCTATTCCGAACGAATATAACTTTTAAATAATTCAATTTAATGGGCGAACGAACACCGACCACTTGAATTTGGTACAGTTAGCTCAGTGAAACCTAATCGAATTAAATTTGTTTTCTAATATTTTTATAATGATCGTAATATAATGCAATCCAAATTCACTTCATCCAAATATTTTTACAAAGGTAATAGTAGTTTAACTGAATCTTGTCTTGCATTTTTATTTACCTGCGAGAAATAGAGATCTATTGTTCTAAAATTCGAAACAACCAATAAGATTTTTTTTTATTGTGGCTAATTTATATCAGCTTCTGAACGTGCTCAAAGTGAACGCGGATAAACAAACAGTGGTTGTTACTCAATATGAATCAAACGCATCCCCCGCAAATCGATGTACAAAAACAACTGTTATGAAAAATTCGTGGGTGGATTGTGGTTTCATGGTGGATTACTTACGTAACTGACTGAACAGACTGAACACTCAGTGACCAACGTAGATTTTATTACCGAGAAGTTGCCTCGGTAACAAAATCTACGTTGATCACTGTTTAGAAAAGATAAGGGTTTAGCTACTTATTGTTAAAATTGAAAATATTGATTGAAATAAATAAAATTGAAGTGATTGTTAAAAGTATAAGAAATTATTTATACGTCATTTAGCTGATTCTACTAAAACTACTACTACTTCTACTACTTTTTTTTTCTGTAATCCATACTTCTTATACTAATATTATAAATGCGAAAGTAACTTTGTCTGTTACGCTTTCACGATAAAAAATAAAGAAAAAAATAAAAAAAATAAAAAAATAGCTGATATAAAAATAGCTTAAACCCTGGGGAAGAACATAGACTACTTTTTAATCCGCGACTTTGTATATAACTGACATTCGCACGGACGAAATCGCGGGCAAAAGCTAGTATTTTATAATTGTTAGATTCATAAGCATTTTTACTGACTGTACCTTATATCTTTAAACTTGTTTTGGTATTAGTTTAAACAATGGTATCCGTTCGGAATAGAAAAAAAATATAAATTGAAACAATTACCAATTAATGCCAGTAGTATTAGTTGTTCGTATTAGAATGGAATGAATCATGTAACAAGTGTGTATGTGTGTGTGTGTAGTGTGTGTTGTGTTTTAATTCATTCCCGATCTTTCAGAGGGTAAAGGGAGGAGGAGTACTCATAAATATCAATATTTTATCTGGATCAACTCTGAAATAAGGAATAAAAATCAGCGCTTCCATACATTTTCAATGTGTTGCAGTACATTTTTTATAGGGAACAATCGAATTATGTTTTCATGTTTTAGAGTTAGTGTCACAGTAGATCGGTAGAAAGTTAAAAATCATGTTAAATAATTGAAAAGCTTAGGCACCGCAAGACTAAAAAAATAATTATTGTGTATTTTTGCGCAAAATATCAACGGCACACAGTAAAAACAAACACGAATTTTAATTAGAGAAAACTGTTTGCCTCTGATCTAAAACTAACAACATAGTTTCTCGTTACAAGATCTTGTAATCATCTCTGATCTATGCACATGTAGTGATGCTGAATGTGCACACGTGCGTATGATTATAATCTCTGTGCTAAACCTATGGGGCACACATGCGCACATTCATTTTGACGCGCAGTCCTGGATACTATTAACAGAGATTTGACATCGATATTGCAGGATCGTAGTAATTTGTACGTACTGTGACGTAATTCCTATTATTTTCTATTTCAAATAAAATAATGTTTGGAACCTTTGTCTATTTGTTATAATTATATTTTTTAATAGTTTGCCTGAGGTTATGAGACAGGAGCTAGACAAAAATACGTTTAAGAAAATGCTTAAAAAGCATCTGTTAGAAACCATTTAGTAGGTACTCATAATTTTTTCCAAATGTTTTCTATACCTATTGTTATAATATGTAGAAGAATGAGACTGTCTGATCCCCCAGTCAAACCGTCTAGACGGTTTTGGGAGATAATTTTTCTATACGTAAAGTATGTTATTTTTCTGATTAATAAGTACTTAATTTAAAAAAAATGACGGCAGTTTGGAAAGATTTATGAATGTGGGGAAAACTAAGTATTGAATGGACTCTATAGTTTTCTTCAATGGGGAAACCATATGGTAGTATTTATATTCAGTAGGTCGATTCTGTAAAATTCAAACAACAACTCGCATCTCACATCGCTATTCACTCTCACTTCGCATAAGGTTCATAATATATTTGACACTTTGAATCGGGTTCGAGTCCGAAGTGAGCGTGTGTCGGGGAAATTACTTTACAGAATGCCACTTCTTACGTCATCTCATACTTTATCTGTCAAAATCTTCCTGTCAATTTACTTCAAGTCGCTGACACGCTCGCAAGGGTGGCGCTAGTGTAAATTCGAATTATCAACCGAGTTTTTAGAATACCAATCAAGAATCCACAGCGGATTCAAATTCGAAGTTTAGAATGAGGTCTTGTAGAATCACACCCCAGCACAAAGTGAAGTGAGTATCCAGAACATGCGTATGTTTAGTAGCAGTTCACTTTTTTTCTCTTCAAGTCTTATCTTTTATTTAACACAAGTTTTATTATAAGATATGTATGTTAGGGTTAAGATTTATTTATCTATGGACCTATGCAGCCTGAAATAAATGAATTATAATTTTATTTATGTATTACCTATTAATTATTTTATCAAGTCATCGTGAAAGACAATCAAGATTATAAAATAAAGGAATGGCGCGATAATGCGAAATGGGTTGCTCATTATTTCTGCTATCTTTATAAGCACCTAATTGGGTGTAATTAATTTTCTTTATTAGCTAGCATGAGGGCTTTCTTTGACATATTAATATTAGTAGGTAGGTACTTTTTCAAACGAATGTTTTGTGTAGCCAATAATTTGTGGTTATTTTGAAGTTGATAACTTCTAGATCTAGGTTCCGAAAGTTTAAATAAACCCTTCTCATTTGTTCCCTAAACTATTTATTATCCTATCATTGAGTTTATATAGTAACTAGTACTTCGTCCGCGTCTATTTTCGAAGAGACTAGAGATCCCCATTTTTTTTATAATATAATAATGCCTATAGCACATAGGGATAATAAAGATTCCTAGTGCTACTTGGTGAAAGAATTCTCAAAATTGGTTAAGTATTTTCTGAGTCATCCATCATCTATTAAATCGCCAACAAATAAACATCCAAAATATCAAATCTTTTCTGTTCATAATATTATATAGTTTAGATTAGATCAAGTACACCTAGCGCCATTTCTCTTTAGCAATGGAGATTATTATTGTTATTAAATGGTGTTTCGTATATCTCTGGTCTGTTCCACTTACAATGTATCCTCGAAATGTTTCAACTGTGCTTTCTGAACATTCAGCAGATGTCTGCTTAAGCATTTCTCACGCATTCAAATGGCCGTATTATCCGTATAATATAATAATTCCGAGTGTATCTACGGCTCGGAGTGGATGCACGGTACATTAAGTTACTCGTGGACTCGGATTGTTGTGGGGAAACGTAATTTGTTAGTACGGCTGCGTTTGCGCAGGACCGACCGACCGGCTCGCCCACGCGTTGCGCCTGCGACGCTCGATGACTCTTCTCACGCCGTGACTCATACGCCGCCGCCTTGATTATTTTGTACCTTATAAATATCGTTATTTATAAATAGCAAAGAATCGGGAAAGATGGAAGGCATGGAGGGAGGCCTTTGCCCAGGAGTGGGACGGAACAGGAAAACAAACAAAAAAAAATATCGTTAGCAACTTACGCTTTAAACATTAGCTGAATTATGTGAATGTATATTTTGAAAATATTTGATTATCTTTGTCGATTGGACGGGATTGTCTTTGCACTAAGTAAATCAATTCGGGTTCACCATCTGCCTAGCCGTTTCCCGACTATATTAGGGTCGGCTTCCAGTTTAACCAGATGCAGCTGAATACCAGTGTTTTACATGATCGACTGCCTATGAGCTCCACTGTCCAATTAGCAGACACAATAGTTAAACAATGGCCGTCTGCAATGGGTGACAGTCCTCTGTGCAGAGCGTGCATGGAGGCGAAGAAAACGGTGGCGCATGTACTCCTCGAGTGCACAGGCGTCACCCAGATCCGCAGGGAACTCTTGGAACACGATATTCCCTTGCCTGTTAGACTGGGAAGACTAATCTGCTTCTGGAGGGAGGTGGGCTGGTTGGAATAAGGACTACCTAAGTGCGGTAATCAAACCCCCCTAACATAGAACTTGGCCGCCTGCTCCAGAAACCACTGTTCACAGACATAGGGCTAACGGACCTCCACAAACCAGTTACTGGGTAACACTATACCCCTAGGTAAGACTGGTTGTCAGACTTTCTGGCTAAGTCAATTCGGATAATTCTCCATTATATATCTAAACTTTATTTATCAAACAAATACAAAACCATTACCTACTGTATACCTCTATCTCTATGACTACCTATAGAGCTCAGTACAAAACTCCCTTTTAATACAATTTTTGTGACATGGTAGTACCACGGACAAACCACTACCAAGTACACTAGTACTAGTTTACGACCATTAATAGTTAGTGATCTCTTGGCTATATTTGAGGTCAGTCCCGCTAGGATGGCTCCACGTTTACTCAATAAAATGACCCCCTGTAGTGATGGGACAATTCATGGTAATGTCCGGAGACCGGTCGACTCCTCGAACATAATGTCCTGATTCATTAAGCTATCGGAAGATTACACTGCGGTGGTCGCTCTCAAAGTAATGACCCCGACGTATTTAGAGGCTGAGTGAGCTTCAAGCATTGCAGATGAAATTTTTATTAATAGTTTAGTTTTTACTTTTTTGTTGCGAGTCTGGTTTTCAAAAAGTGGATAGGTTTGTTCTGTTTTTTTAGGGCGTATCTGCACTCAAGGGTTGTTATTATTTTGGAACTGCAAATGCGGTTAAATATGTACAGACGCCAGCACATCAAGCCATACCAAACTGTCAGTTTTTCCCAATTAAATATGAACCATAGTCTTTTGTAATAAAGTTGAAAATCTATCAAATAAATTTGACAGATTGTTGTAGCTTGATATGCTAGCCACTGTACCTATCATATCGAAAGTCCAATAATATGATGGGTCAAACCTAAAATTAACTTGCTGCTATTTTCAGGCCTTCTAATTTAGAGAGGGTGAACATTTTAGTCACAAGTTATTAATACATCGGACGAGATTATAACAAGGTTTCGGTGACACGATAAATATAGGATGTATTGGTGGGTGTTCACGGCATCGATAGTCGATTACGTCATAATTACCTCCCGCGTTCCGCAGATATTAGGCAGATATTAGTTCAGTTAATGCCTCAATATAATGGCTCGGAGTGTATTGATGGTCTAAATCAAATCGAAGCTATTGTTTGCGACCGTTAATACAACAATGGGATTAACCTATCGTGATTTTAACTAAGTATCGTTTACACGCTTGGTTACCGCTCGTTTGTGAACACCATGTATACACGTCCTTAATTATTCTTGTTCATCTATGGCTTATACGACACACGCAGATATTGTGAGGTTCATATTGCACTTTAAATATTCATAATTTGCGTTAAGATTTTACAATGTTCCACGGTAGTCATCGTTGACGTAAATAAAATAGGGAAATGATTTTCAGTCGATATTGTGTTATCGAAATTTTATTTGTAAGAAAACAAGAAGTCTAATTGAAAACGACAAGCTGCCAACTGTATACCTTTAATGAAAACCATACTTTATTTACTTTAATCATACTTCCTCAGATTATGAAACAAGAGGCAGATAGACCGCGTGTAACACTGAGAGTGAAGCCAAAAAAGCAAATACAAATTCAAAATCGAATATACCTTGAACGCTCTTCGTGCTGTACTGACACGAGTCAGTATAACACGAAACGCCGCCGCATCGTTAATAAAATAAAATAAAAATTCAAACACAAATTCAAAAGCGTACAAAATTACGAGATTGTAGGTATTCGCTTTTGAATTTGTATTTGCTTTTTTGGCTTCACTCTCAGTGTTCTGCGCGGTCTATCTGCCTTTTGTTTTATAATCTGACCATACTTCATACTAAAATTATAAATGCGAAAGTAACTCTGTCTGTTACGCTTTCACGATGAAACGGGTCCACCGATTTTGATGAAATTTAGTTTGAAGATTGCTTAAACCTTGGGAAAGGACATAGGCTAGGCATAGGCTTTCTGATCCGCAACTTTGCTTCTGCATCCGAGGTAACCGATATTCACGCGGACAAAGTCACAGGCGAAAGCTAGTAATTTATACGGTCAACAGGTTGTTGACCGTATAAATTACTAGCTTAAATTACGTTCAGATACTAATTGCACAAACACTTATGTATCAATAAGAAAAAAGAAACAGGAATAGAAACTGTTCACTTTATCCGGATGGTTAGATCAGTCACGCGTAGGTTTAGCGAGACGAGCTAAGGGCTGACGTAAACGACCAACTTTACGGTTCACCTGCTACTAGTTCTAAGGAAATGACTAATGATGCTCTCAACTCGCACGCTTCGCACGGTCCGACAAAGTTTTGAGTGAAAATTTATAGAACATTATACATGAAAGGTTTAGTGGCGTGTGCGTGGCGTGAAGTAACAAAATAACAATTTTGTTGCACAAGTTTTTTTTTTTTTTTTTTAGTACAAAATAAAGTTAATTTGTGTTTGTTATCCTGTTGCAACCAATTCAACTAATTACAAATAGTCAAAATTTTTCATATTATTAGCGACAATCAATGTCAAAAAAATGAATATAAAAAAACATTTTTAAAAACAAGCTTTTAAACTAAAAAAATAAATAAAAACAACACGAACATAATATAAATGCCTCAAGCATTTCTTTTTCGTTTTAGTTCGTGTTATTTTTATGTTGATTGAAAAAATGTTTTATTTTTATTTTCATTTTATATTTTATTTTATTAGTCTTACTAACTTTATCGTTTTCTACTTTTCAAACCCTTTCATTTGATATGGTTACTATGGGGGTTGAGGAAAAATATGTAATCCGCCATCTTGGAACGGCAGCCATTTTGAATTTATTTCAACATTGAGTATTGGAAATTGTATTGTCACCAGAACCAAAAGTGATTGCAAAATTTCAGCTCAATTGGATACCTAGAAATGGTCGAAAAATGGTTTGCAAACTTTGAAGCGCAACTTACATACGAACAGTGCAAGTTAAATAAGTAAAAAGCTTGTAAAAATGTAGGTAAATTAGAAAATGTTTGACAAATTGAGACTAATTAGGATACGATCGTTCCTTAAAGTTAGTTTAATGGCCCTCTAATACATCATCATTTAACATGTTTAGTTATTAAGGTACCCGTAATTGTACAGACAGCGTCATCAACTGCTTATCCCCCACGCATTGAAATTTCTTCGTAAAGGGGGTTAGCAGTTGATGGCGCTTTCTGTACAATCTTGCACTAAAACTTCTTGTTCAAAGTTGTAATTTCGAATGTTTTAGACAGTTCCGTCATCGCATTTTAAACATGTTTTTTCTTTTAGTTGATCTTATTCTATCTACTTAGATTTATTGTATACCTCAGATACCTACCTGTTAGTTAAAATATAGGTTGTATTATTAAGTATCTGTTTCATTTGCTATACACCTACATTATGACGGTAAATACCTATCAGATTTTGTAGCGCGAGCAAATTTATATCCCAGTAACCGTTACACTGAAAAATTCACCGTAATAACAGCTAGGTTTTCCCGATCGGGCGCGTCACATCCGTATATAGAAACAAGTAAAGCAAGATAACAACTCACTTAACAACGTTTAAAGAATATATTAACATCTTCTACCGATGCGACATTATTTATTAATGTGCATCTAAGTGGCCGCCACTTATGGTGGTCACACACGCCACGTACAAGTCACAAGTGCAAGCCCAAACATCGTAACGACTTTGTTTCACAGTCCGACACGAAGCTCACCGCCGTTATTACGTGTCAATAATGGTAATAGAAATTAGTGCCTTAGTTAGAATCGGAAAAGACGTGGGCGTCGCTCACACCAACACGCGATAGCCGCGCCATCATCGACTTACAATAAAAAAGAATTCCTTCACAAGATTTATTACCAACATTTACCTTCGCGGCTTAGTGAGTAATTATGAAAACAATTATTAGGTTTCCTGCACCTTAATGAGGGTTAGGCAAATATTTGGCGTGGGTTCGTTTTGACCCTTAATAAAACATCCTTTAATACTAGTGTTAAAAGGTGTGAAGATTAATTTAGAAACCAATTTTTCACGCAAGGCATTTCAACAACTTAACACATCAGAAAATATTCATTGAATTTATATTTAATTGTGATATTCATGTAGATAGTTGGCTGCATCAATTTTAGAACATATCGTTAAGATAACGATAAGTATATCAATAACAAGTGTCGTTATCTGGCATCTCCATGGTTTACAAGTTTTACAAGATGCACGTTTGCACAGCGGCGGGCGCAGTGGGCGGGTGTGAGCGTGAGAAACAAATAACTGGTGTCGCGTCCACGGCCCCCTTCAACCTCATGAAGAATCGGAGCCCGTCTAATGGCGGCCACACTGCTGTTATAATTGCTTTTAGGCAATCACAATTTATTACTTGTCGCGTGTCGTTATGGAGTTTTACAACGCTTGTACTTTAACGTTGAAATATTGAACAGTTTGTAAGGATACTTTTATCGAGCGAGCCAAAGCTTAAATAAATTGGTTTCCCGGTTTTAATAATTAACTTTATGTCCCTGTATTTTGTTGCTGCAGCGATTTTTATTCGCATAATGGCAAAGTAATAAAGAATGGTATTTTCTGTAAGAAACATAATTAGCCGTTAGAAGTAGGAACTTATTGTTTCTTTTTTCATGTCATATAAGTGAAAGTAACCATTTTCAATAAGCGCTGGGCGTCAGTTGCAATATTTCACGCAACGAATGCAGCGCTGAGTACCGCAATCACTCTTAATTTAGTATCGCGAACCATTAATCAAAAATGCGCAAGGTAGGAAATTGAAATCGTGATTTCACATCGAGTGAAAGGTATTCCCCGTCATCAATACTTGTTGAAAGTTACATGTTTTAAGAATGTCTTTATGTTACAGTTGCAATATTGCCGTGAAATGTTACGAAATGTTCCGCATATTTATATTGCCCAGCACGAACAGTAGACGATAAAGATGCGGCGACCATTGACATGGCATTTGCATGGAATGAGGCATGTATTGAGCAACTTCCGATGGCCATAACCGCTGACAGATAGAATGTGATGTGTTTCACGGGTTTATGTGTTGCAGAAACAATCGTTTTGTATGTTTATGGCAGGAAGTTTCCCCATTAGCTGGTAGGGAGGTAAGTGTGGGTGTTTAAATTCTTATGCTGTGTGTAATGTTTAAAATGTTCATGAACAGTGCTTTTGATATAGTGAAATATTACTTAGATTACAAGTAGCAAAAGGATTACAAGGTTACTGATCGAAAAAATGATGAAGGTTTACGTAAGGTGAGACTAGTTAGTCATAAAGGTGCTACCTGCCTTAACTGCCTGCCTTAAGTCCACCTAAGCTATCAAGCTTAGATGGACTTAAGGCAGGCAAACTACTACTACTATAATTAAGTAAATAGGTACATAAACCCTTCATAGTATAACTATTTTTGTAATAAATGACTTCACACGAGTGAACAATTTCAATACGTTATCACACGGGGAAACACTGTTATCTGCAAGTCGAAGTACTGCATTAAAGATCTATAAAGCTAGCGTGACTAAATTGCTTCTCCCTCAAGATAACTGGACAAGATTAATGAGCGTAACGTGCAAAACGTTTAAACCCATTTCCAACTGAAATCCGACTAGTCAGTTCCATATATTAGCGCCAGCGAAAACGTTCCTGGCACAAATTTCCATCACTAACATTAACCAAATTAGTTAGCTTTAAACCGTCCCGTGAACTAGCCGGATCTCGGTCGTTATGCCAACGAATTGAATAAATTACATCTGTGTTTGAATCCAACCATCAATAATTCTTGAGAATATGAATTTAAGAATCCTTTTCAGAACAAAAACGAAAGTAAAAATGTTTAAGCCGATTTGCCGGAGTTGCTCTGAAAGTTTTATCACAGCGAAGAAAATTAACAGTAACTAGAAATTCTACCTCTTTATACTGCAGTCAATACTGCAGTGGAAAGTTTTAGTAAAAAGTTGATCTCGATAGTTACAAAGCCATAAAATTATAAAAAGAAAAAACTAAATTAGATCGCTTAACATAAAAGTAGGTAAAGTTACGATGTTACATCATTTAGCTATTGCAACTGTTTGATATTCTGTTTCATATGTGGATCTTCTCCGTGACGACAATAAACCCGTATCGTAGGTGGTCGCACATTGTGAGCCTCAGATTATACAAACATATTTTTATTGAACTGTATAAGGTTTTACTACTCCATCCAACAAATCTTTATGGCGCTAAACATCAAGTCTTTTCTCGAAAGTATAATATTGTGCAATCAATAGTGAAACGTTTCCGATTTACCTTGTGGCAATTGTAATTTGATACCGACCGTAAAACATCTGCAGATTTGTTACCTTTTGTTTCTTATTTTTTCAAACCAATAGATTTATTTAACCCTCTTACTTATAAACATTGTTTGAAGTTACTTTATGATTTATATTTCCATAGATTTTTGATGTTCAAGCGTATCTTAACTTACTTTCTGTAACGCTTATAAGTCAGAGTTTGATAAAAATATCCTTTAAATAAATTGTTGCTTAGATCTCTTAGCTTTGTCTGTAGCAGTCCTAGGGCGACGTCAAAGTTCTCTGAAATATAAAGCTAGTTATTTAAGACTGACTTGCTTTATGATCCATTCTCTTGCCCTGCAAACATATCAACTAGGTATATTCTTGTCAGATTTCTGCGCCATTTCTTTGAATCGTATATTTAAATGGAGAGTGGAATAAAATGCTGAGGGCAGTTTCAGTTTCGCACGATTGGTTTGTTAAAACCCTTTGATCTCTCACTGCATTTTGTACTAAATAATATAAATAAATGTAAAAGTCACAATATTGTGCGCACGCGTCCACTAACATGAATGGAAGTTATATTAAGGTCACAGACAGGCAGACACTCTCTAAAGTAAAATAATTGAGTCAATTTATCGAGCGTCTCTGCGTCTACAAGGATCGGTGACACTTTAGCGGCCATTGATTACCAGAATTACCATTAAGTTGTGAGCGATTACGCATGCTATGTACGGACTGTGTCCCGACCAGTCTTACCAGGACAGCCTACTTGATGATGCCACATTGCATAGATTCGTGGTAGGTGATTAATACGGTAGGTAATTTGAATTTTAGTACGCACACTTACCTACGCAAATTACACGAACCAGTACCTATAGGTACAGCCGGTCCTAACCCATTCTACCCAGCTAGCCTCAAATTGCTTGAACACATTTGTATTACACACATGTTTACCTTCACAGGTAAACTTCGCCGTGAAAAAATAAAGGCAGTCAATTGGGTCCCTTTTTGTTTTACCTCATATTCACGACTACTGTGGGCCGGGTTCAACGTCTAGCCTTCCCTTTAAATACAAGACGAAGGTTAAGTGGTTCGCTGTCTGTTTCACTTAAACCGTTGCCCGCAGCCCTGGAGTAAACGGTGGCCGCCACTTGTATTCACAACATTATATTATTATGACGGCAAACCCGCGGTTAAACCGAAACAAAACAAAAATGAGACGCTGACTTCGCAGATTCGTATTGTACTTTACGACGGACTCTTTGTATATTGAAGTTTGCCAAGTGCTTACGCTGAATGAACTTTAAGTGAGTACGGAATTTAATTTCGGATTTCGGTTAGCCACGGCTCAAGAGTGAGAAAATTGTATTTCAATATTCTTGAACTAGATATTCGTGGAGAATAAATAGTTTTGTTTGTGCACACGTTTGTGGCTGAGGTAAGGGCCCTCGACGGCCCTCGTCTGGCGGTCAACTCAACACACACTTGTCCACAATCGTTTTCGCTGGCGTCGAGATTGCTTAGGTTGTTGCTTCTGACTGAATTCATCCGAGAAGGCCGCCCGCCGCGCCGCTCCCGCCTGACCCGGAAAATTAACCCGCCGAGATAAATGCCGATATGTGTCAAGTGTACCACCGCTAAGCATTTTAGCACGACGACCACTTACGCCGCAGTAATGTTTACATATTTTTATCTCACTAAGAATATAATCTAAAGAGAACTTTTAAATGCAATGTGGAAATCCTGTCTTAAGGTTGTCTTTGTTCTTCACTGAGTTTCTAGCATACCTACTTTTGTTGGGTTTGCAAATGCATTATACATCATACGTTAAAATAACATGTCTTGTTCTTGCGTGTTTTATTATGTACTTTTGCGATGACATTACTCATCCTATTAGATGCACAGAAATTATGACGATATGATTATAAAGAACAAAAATAATTGATTTTAAACAATCGCTTCGAAACCTAGTCATGATTGTACCTGTCTAGATATCAGGGACAGTAAAAAGTAAAATCATAAAGTTATAATTAAGTATGTTAAAACCAGAAATGCGTACCTATCTTGATTTCAAAAGCAATGTGCAGTATCTGACGGTACATCATAAAACAAGGAAAATTTGTACTTATAGTAAGGCTTTTACAACGTCCCAAATAATCTGGCGGTGAATCAGAGTGTGAGTGTGAAATCCGCGAGGTTTTATTAGTGGCATAAATAAAGCAATTAACACCATGAGGATTTACGTTATCCAATTTAAAACGACTGTACCGATTATTGTTTCTGATGTCGTACATAATTGCTCGTAATTGATAGCTCGTAGCCTTTATTACTGTTTCATTATTAAGTGTACAAAGTTAATGTAACTGACTGTGCAATCCGATTCTGAACACATTGTGTTGAATAACGGGCTTCCATCTTCCATCAGAAGCTCTTCAATTATTCTATGGAACCTATTTATTTTTGACAAACCTTTTTACCATCTTGTTAACCTTTTTATGTAGCTATGGTCTAGTGGTTTAGGTGCCCGCCTGTTATGCACAAAGTTCGCAACCGATTTCAGACATATTAATTAACATCGTGAGGAAACCTGAACTTATAATTAACTAGCATTTTCCCCGCGACTTCGTCCTCGTGAATTTCCAATATAGCCTATGTTACTCAGCGATAATGTAGCTTTCGATTGGTGAAAGAATTCTTGAAATCGGACCAGTAGTTTTTGAGTTTATTCGTTACATACAAAAATACAAATCTTTCCTCTTTACAATATTAGTATAGAAGTATAGATATGTCTGAAATCGGCAATTCGCCATGAGTAAGTGTGGTGATCAACGCTCAAGCCTTCTCTGTATGAGAAGAGACCTATGCCCAGCAGTGGGACAATAATAGTATGGTATTATTATTTGTTTTACTTTTATAACAATAATAAAGTAGCCATGTAATTCGGTGAAAGATTTAAATCTGTAACTTAACTTTTAATGAAATAGCTACAAATGTTTGATGTTTACCTCACGAACTAAAACTTATCCGTATGCATACAGAATTAGTCGTACACTGGTACAAACAAAAGCTGTCGACTACTGCAAGCTAGTTACGTGCTAACCTAATTAAAAATTCTAATTAAGGTGTAAACATTAACTAACTTCGCAATTAAGTTGACTAAAGTCCTAATACTGTACATGTCAATGGTGATAGTATTCCTCAAAGTTGTACCTTCGTTAGTGCGGGCGTAGTCTGACGTTTGTCACCTCGGCGACTTGTTCTCAATGCCGTCAAAGCAAGCGGCTTGTTTATAAATTGAAAGCCGCTTATATCGCAGTTTATGTCTCCTTTGCGTCGAGATACGAAAGTCTTCCTCGATACGCTTCAATGCACGCTAAGTATGATTGCTGTGAACTTTCCGAATCATGTACCAGCTTGATAGACTTAATTTACTCGATCGGCTGAATGTGTCCCTGATTTCGCGTTTGTATTTCGTGGCCATCGTGGGTAAGTAATGAGTGCAATAATTCGGACCAAATTGTAGCCGACTATTATGTCCTTTGCTGTGTGGTAGTCAATCGACCTAAATTATAATATAACTATAGTACCTACTTACATATATAAAGCTATTTAAACATTGTGTAAACTTTTTAAAAGTATATTTCTGTAGACAAGAGATAAAAGATTTATATACTTACTTCTAAAATTAAGGCCTTACACTTTTCATTTCGTTCTTTTCATCTTTTATTTAAATTGAGTAAGACGATTTAAGATAAGATATAAAAGTGGCCACAAAGGGCGTAAAGGAGCTAGACAGGTACTTCTTATTAAAATGAATTAATGGAATGTCCCATTTCTTTAGGGTTAAAAGGGTGTCACCCCCTTTGATATGGTGGAAAAATATTTTTGGCGTTCGTCGTCACACCGTCTCGAGGGTGTCTCGAGGGAGCCGTCACTATGTGAAATGGCATGCATTGCACATGTGGGTACAGTGCGTGTCAGCTTCAAATAAATTCCTACCAGACCCCACTCGTGTTTCTTTTGCAAGTAAATAAAGTTTTATACAGCTTCGATGTAGGTAATAATTTAAAATTCGAACAAAAGTACGAAAGAAATATACGACCTTTTTACAACGTCTACGAGCACAATGCTTTCTTTATTTTTGTATGACCGCCTATCACACCGTAGCAGCTGGCTTATTAGACTAATGTTTAAACGGTTTACAAAGTTGATAGGGCATGTGGTCCGATAATGCGCTTAACTCGGCAGGGGGAGATGTTGCGCATAAATCATTGCTAAGTGAGATCGGGTCCGGTGTGTGAACTCGTAAATCACCCGTGTAAATGAGACCCGGCTTGAAGCCGACGTTGATGGTGGCCTATCTTTAAAGCGCATTATATAAATTAATCGACTCCCAAGGTCGATTAATTCTGTAAGGCTTATGATTAAGCTGAGCGTACGAAACGGTAAATATTATTACGTTTGTGATTCTATTGATGTATTTCTTGGTAAGGAATTTCTTTAACTTTTTTTTTGTAGATTGTGGTTTCTTTTCGCAGATAAGTTTTTACAGTTTTAGGCAGGTCATACAAAATTGGTACATAAAAACCCTTCACCTGTGTCTTATTGCGTCTTATTTCAGGCTCTATAATTTATATCAGAAAACTGAATAACATTTTGCAAATCAAACTCGACTCCACTCCCAAAAGTGGTGTAAACGTGTCAATAAATTCCATTTGATGCAGCTAGGTATCTACATAAAACATTGGTATAACAAAAGTTCTTGCAGCATTCCGTGGAAGTCGTGGGCAAAAGTGTAATGACTGTACAGTCAGAGTCGTTCAGCGTGATTTATATTACGACATAGCCTCATTAGGTAAATGTTATTTAGTAAACACAGAGATACTGACAACATTTGTTTAGTCTGTGGTTACTTAGCGTAAAGGGCCCCTGAATTGAAAATTAATGTGTGCTTTGATTATGGAAGGATTAAAAATAATATTAATGAAGTAAAAAGCTTTGGCAAAGATATACCTACCTTGAATATTGAAATAAATATCAAAGGTAGGTATTAAACAACAAAACAAATAGCTGACTTAGGTAACCTATAAAATATTCCTTTATAATGATCAACGTTTGACTTTTTTTTTACTATTTATGTTACTTTAGAAGCCTACTTTTATTCTTAAAAATTTAAACACAGACGGTAGTGTTTAAAATTCTATGACAAAAGGTAGGCGCTCCGTTTCCCTTAAAAGCGGTACTCTAAAAAGAAACAATATAAAAAGCCCACGCGTGAGCATAATTCACAACGACCTATAATCCAGAATAGGCATCAACCATGCCTTTTATCTCTTGCTACGATCATAACATTAAGATTGCTCACCACTACGTGTACGCATACCTACGTAATACCATACAAATGTGTTGCGTTCCCAACGGTCCAAGGTGTAAATGCTCTTGTAATGATCTATTTACATACCGGCAAGGTAATATCGAACCCACAGCTTCCCTATATCGATATGCAACACGATCACAGATCGCTTTTTAGCCCTTTTTCTCGTAATACCAATTTTATTTCATGCCGTTCGGACATACTTTTCATCGAGATAACGAGGCCAGTTTTTTTTATAAAAACTGGCTTTGCTGCTTAGATCTCAATGTACTTATTGGTTTGTGGAAATTACATTTTCATAACTTAATTTTCTTTAAGTTCTCTTCGGGCAAGCGACAGAATACAAAATATTCTGATGAGGTCTTTGTGGTTCCTAATGTAGAATAGATGGGACTATTGAGAAGAGTTCTTTATTCCCCAAATTCTACGAATAGTTCATCGGGTTATATTTATTTCCCTTTCTGCAAAAGAGTTGAGCTAATATCAATTACTTCTTCAGAGTCTCATCGCCAATAATTACGACAAGGTGCTAAATCTAATGATGGATAATTGATTCATATTAGTAATTTATTGACAAACGTTACTATCAACACTGTCGAGGAGGGAAATTAATAGCTATGGTACTTACATTACGATCTATGTCTATACGATCTGTTACCGCAATTGCATCATACGATTGCATGCATACATTTTTAACACAGACATTTATATTTTTTTGAATACTACAGAAAACGTACAAAAAAGTTGGTTTTAATAAAATTTGTAGATTTTATTCAATGTTATATTTTTATAAGAAAATCTTAAGTACCGTTTAGGCTCTTTGCAATTACAGACAATTTTTGTACAGTAAAAATAAATAGCGTTGTAATACTGGCTGTATATGACGCCTTTAGTATTCGAATTAATCTACACAGAACAACTGCATATGTGAATTCTTCTTGTCATATGTGAAGACAAAATAAAGATGTCACAAATGTAATACCTATACAATTTATTTTATTTAGTTACATAACTAATTCTACAACAAATAGCACTCAAGAAGCGCAAAAATTCTCACTTTGTGGAACCTTTAAGCTCCGCAAACTAGATCGCACTTTAAATCTGTGGTCTGTATTACCCCTAATACGACCAATTAATTACGTAGGTGATCGAGTATATAGGCAGAGTAACTCCACTTGTAAACAAGGTTACTTGAGGGCCCGTCTGAGGCTTCACTCTATCCACTCGAGCCAATTTGAAGTCTATATCAAACAAATTTATGTCTTATTCCTTGTATTTCGGGTTGTGCATATTTGTACAGAGTGTTTAGAGAAAGATGATGTTATAACGAATGGGAAGATGTACATACCTAGGCAGACAATAAGATAAGAGAAATGTGTACTGCATGGCGATTATTGTGTTCAACCATTTACCAAATACCCTTCAAGATTTGCCACTACCATTATTTAGAAAAATACTATTTAAAATGTTATTAAAAAAGCGATATTACACCGTAAAGGAATATTTAGAAGATAATTCACTAATCCATAATGAAAATGTTTAACTAGTTTATTTATGATTTATTTTTATGTTGTGTTGTTTTAATTTTCTTTTTTTAATTTATCACATTTTGTTATTGAATATTATTATTAAATTAAATTATTGACATAGCCATGTAAATTAACAATAATTAATATATTTTATCTTACTGACATTTGCACGCCATGTATGGCAGAATATGCGGAAACCATCTGTCCGATAACATCCAAAGTACCATATTTTTGCAAATAAATGATGTTGATTTGATTTGATTGAATATCCAGCCTAGCCTAAGACTGATTCTACACATTCTAAAATTTTCGAGTAATTACGTTTACATGTTAAGATTTTTTGATGGAAAATAACGAATAGGCTTAGCACAGTCACTTTACGGATACTTTCAAGTTAGGAATACTGTAGGTAAGCTTTTTGTCTATAATAATTGTTAAAGACGTTGTGTGAGCGAGTTTTAACAATTATAATGGTCGGATACAATATCAAATATTAACGGAATACTATCAATATTCTTCTTCGTTATACCTAACAGTCTGATAGTCATAAAGTTTATGTTCTTTATTTTAATAAGTATAATAATATTATTGGGATTACGTAAAGTAGTATTTTATAACGCTGTCCTATTTCTGAGAGAAATTGTGAAATTACCTTGTCAATAACCGTCATATTGCTGGCGTAATGTTGGACCGACAAAATTTTGCATAGAATAATGTTATTTTAACTGTTATTGCTGGTGTTTTATGTTTGCGTGTGGTCAATGGGTTGAATGGGAAATAAATATTTTGATAGCTATACGGTACAACGTTCTGGGCTCCACGGTGGTATCTACAAGTTGTGTAAAGAGAGCGTGCCTTAGCGCGGTGTACGTTTCAGTATCACGCGAACCACCTAATCATAATACACTTTCTGTTGCGTTTAAATATTCAATTTACTAACTGGTTCGGAGGCAGCGTTGCACGCGAAACCTCGCGTTTAATCAGCGATTGAAAACTCAATGTTCTCCGCGTAAAGTAACAGTAAGACGATATTGTAAGTAATTGCACGTTCCACATTAATAGAGTTAGTTAGCAATAATATCACCGTATCGGTATATAAGCCGGCATCATTAGCCTAATGATCGGATTTAAGGGGTGCTTCACTGTCGGTTTGTGGCAGATTTTGTGGATTCTAAACTCGCTCTGATAACAGGGTAATACATAGATGCAATAGTATCATAGTCTGCGCCAAGTTAATTAAGCTCGGTGATTCCACCCAATCCGAGGGAATTTGGTAATTCAGTCTGTAATCTTTAATCGGGGTCTGTGTAATAGTACCTATATATCAGTATTATTAATGCGACGTGCTTACAGACGTCTTGTTTAAATAATCCGCTTAATAGGTGTTTCTACACCATCAGTTTTATAGCTATAGAAATTATAAATCTTAAGATTAATGGGCCGGTACCATTTTTATTATTCGTTCAACACGTCGCCGCGTGTCTGTTCGACGTGTTTAATTATTTATTGGTCTAAGACGTGTTTATACCATATTTTATGATCGATTAAATGCGAAATGATATATTTACGAGCGTGTACCTAGTTTTGCGTTGTAGCGCCATCTATATATCAGTCAGAGTACTGTGTTCGGTTATATTATGACTGCACGAGGTTGTGTACGCTGCTTTATAGCTCGTGCCGAGTCCAGTTGGCCGATAAATAACTTACTAAGCACCTAGATCATGTGACTACAGCCTTATTTATACGAGTACATTACCGACAATTGCGTGTTATGTAAAACATGGGTATCTATTGTTTGGTAAGTTATAAGAAGCATTGTACAATAAATAAGAGCTTTAGTTTTTATTTGAAGTGATTGTATTGTGTACTATCCCTACCTATAATTTTGAAATAAGATACTTACATACGGGAATAAAAACACATCACGAAGCTGGTCTCGCACATAAGTCCATCAAACTTAGTAACGTAAAGCAAAAAATATTGCTGGAAAACGGCTTCTATTTTTAAACGACCACACGGTTGGCGCAGTGGCTGAGCGATCGACTGCTGCGCAGCGTGTTGCGGGTTCGATTCCCGCCCAGGGTAAACATTTGTGTGATGAGCATTTGTGTTTGCCTTGTGTCTGGGTGTTGATTATCTATATATGTATATATTTACAAAAAAAAAAATGTATTTGTGTATGTATATCAGCTGTCTGATACCCATAGTACAGGGTCTCCCTAGTTTGGGGTCAGATGGCCGTGTGTGAAAATGTCCCCACATATTATTATTACTATTATTATTTAAGGTCTGAAAAATTACTAAAAAAATAAAATTAATTAAAATATTTTAGTATGGTCTCATTAGAGAAACGTAGAGATATGTCTGATTTAATTTTCCTTAAAAAACTGGTAACAGGCTCTTTAAATTGTCCCGAGTTGCTTAGCAAGGTGTCCTTTCATGTGACACGAAATCAACCAAGAAGATCTAACATAAAACTGTTAAGAGGAAACACAAGGGCCGTTTTTCCATACAAACTTAGTCCCCTGTTTCCTCCCTGGATAATGCCAGTAGATCAATTATTTTTTTGAAGTTATACTTCTTTAGGCGCGTTATGAAAAAATGATGAGAGTGAAATTTTACGATGCGCGCGCACAGCGTCACACAAAATTCTCATGGGAGTAATTGTAAACAACGCCATCTCTGACGTACATGCTGAACTACTTACTGCCTTCGTTGCTATTTTGTGACTCGAAGAAGTATAACTTCTCACGCGCGTACATAAGTACATTTTTTTAAAATATCCATGGCTACTATTGCCATGTCCCTATGTTTTTCTTTTTCTCATAAATTTATTATTAATTTTAACCTAAAAAATTGGCATGATTTTCCGCTGTGTTCAAACATTCAGAAAACAAATTTGACTTGATTATATAAAAAATAGAAAACATAGGAACACGGCAAAAGCCTTTCTTTATTTTTAATGAAAAAAGCAGTTAAATCGGTTAAGTTTTGGAGAAGAAATCAGGGAACTACGAATCATTGATTTTGTGTACTTTTAATAGGTATTTTCGGTCAAAGCTGCAGTTGTCTCTATCGCGCTCTGCGGTTCGTGTTCGGGCATCGCGCGACAGCAATAGATTTTACAAATACCTAATTTTCAATTCTCTAGCCCGTGGTATTACCTCTTAAGCAAGCCAAAAAGTAATACAAAAAGGTAGCATTGCTCACTGTCTAGAATGTATACTCTATATGAAGAACACGATGAAGATATTGATCTGTTTCATACATCTGTGCCTAGTCTGAAAAGAATATTAAACTGTACTTCGTCGTAATATAATAGTCGGCTTATCTGTCACAAATATTTGCCTATCTTAATAATTATGTATAATTCCTAGTTTTAATTTTTATTTCCTTTTTCTTTTCAATGTTTTTACTTTTTATTTTTCCACTATGGTTTTTTAAATCGTGGTTTATGCGTAAAATGTAGTGCATGCAGTGCTCTTCTATGGTGCACTTATGGTGATGGGGCACTTAGACTTAAGTTTGAATGTACCATTTTACATGTTATAGTGTACTCATTGTTAAAGAGCCAAATAAAATAAAATAAATTACTAACACCCTACAGACCCCCGCCCCTACACCCTACAGTAATTTTTCTGGGGCCGTGTAGGGATTTTAAAATTTTATATTTTTTTTATCTTTATAAAAGTTGCCCCACACTACGAATTTCTCCTGTGTTGTACAAACATAGAAACTCACATACACAATCAGCTAGATCCGGAACAACTATCTGTAGGCCATACAATTATTTGTTCCGTGCGGGAATCGAACCCGCGACACGCAGCGCAGCAGTCGATCGTTCAACCATTGCGCAAACCGTGTCGTCTACAGTGCGGTCAACGTAACTTGGCGCGTCTGAAGTTAGCCGATTAGCTGCGCAGTAGACAATTTCGTTCCTAAAAGTTCCATTGCGCAGCCAAACAGCTAACTTCAGACACGCCAAGTTACGTTGACCGTATTGTACTAAGTTTTAGTTTCGTTCGTATTCTAATCTCGGTCTCAATCTGTGAATAACGCTTCTATTTAGGTAGCTACCAAGAAGCTTTTAGGTAAAAGTGGAGGCAACACTCTGAACATCTAAGTGAAACCAACTGTCGGGCAGACGCTCTCTTTCTGAATGCATACATAAGATAAAGAAAACACAAATCACTGTCTCGTTCTTATGTATGCATTCAGAAAGAGAGCATCAGCCCACAGTTGATTGCAAGCTCTTGTTCCAAGTTGGCTCAAATTATACCTAAATCTTCAAGGTCACGACTTCTATAGATACGTAATTTCATAGAGTAGTTTGGCGCTGAGCAAGAACCTTATAGGTAAAAGTGGAGGCAACACTCGTGAACAAATAACTGAAACCAATTGTGGGCAGACGCTCTCTTTCTGAATGCATACATAAGATAAAGAAACACATATCACATGGTTTCACTTAGGTATTTAGAGTGTTGCCTCCACTTTTATCTATAAGCTTCTTGTCTGAGATGAGATTGCGTTTAGATTTTGAACGTTTTGAAAAATATCGCAATGATAGGAACTTATTTCGTTAACCTTTTCACGACAAACCAAAATGTACCCCACGCAACGGTCACGACTACATGACAGACTTATATAGATACGTAACTCCAGAGTAATTTGGCGCCGAGGGCACATTTTTGCTTTTTTGACGTAGCTGTCAAAAGGTTAAGCGTTATTTTACATCCATTGTATTTGTAAAGAATCATGGCGAGATCCATACATTAATTTGTCAAGTATGAAAAAAAAAATATTTAGAGGGTTCAAAATATTTTTAAATGTGAAGAATACATTACCAGGAGTAGACTACTAGCATATTATATTATATACTTAGCATATTTTTAAACTCCCGCATAGTTAAAATATTACGAAATGAAAATAACACTTTTTCGTTTCATCTCTATGCCCATTTTGTTTTTATAAAAAAAAGAAAGCGACAAGCGATTAACGGATCTATAAAATTAGCAGACAAATGATGTGACAAGTATGTGGAAAAAAATAATCATTTTTTGTGATATTATTTCCCATAAAACGATGTAATTTCAGTGTTGAACGGCGAGAACTGCGAAACGTCAGTGTCACTTTACTGTCAGTCGCCGTTTCGTTCTGAAATAATGAGCTTTTCGTTAAACTATTCACTTTTTTTTGCGGGGTTTTAAAAATATTGTAAATGACTGAAGATACTCTTTAGGTACCCAAAAATGTAAGAATTAGAATTTCAACATCTCTAAACATCTTAATTTTTTTTGTACATGATTCTTTATGCCTATTATTCAGACGTATTAAATACCTTTCTTCTACGTCAAACATCCCAATGTGAATAGACACGGTTCTGTCAGGATACCACTAAGATATTATTATAACTTGTCAGAAATCCATGGAACTGATTACATCCATAATTAATATCGTTTCGGCTGTCCTGTGGCGTATGGCGGCCGGTCAGGATCCGTCCGAGACTGATTGACGGACAATTTGACGTCTTTTCATTAAGTTAATGGAGCCGCCGAGACTTCGCTCATTAATTAAGACAAATGTACTGCTGAGAAAGGTATGTTATGATGTTTGGAGTTTTGTTGAGGGCGAGTGAGAGATTGTGAAAGAAAAGGATCGTGTTTAATATTTGGTGGAGGTATAGTATCCCTAGGGTATATAAGTATTCAGCACAATTATTATAGTATGCCGTGTGTTGCCGGCCCCGAATAGGACCACCCCAGTTCTACCCATGGGTGTCGTAGAAGGTGACAGAGGGATATTGACCAGAGGATGGGCAGCACCGTCCTTTTGAGTATGCATCGGCCAACATGCATCGGCCAAGCATGGCGATTACGCCTGAACCCCCCCTTGGGGGAGACCTGCTCAGCAGTGGGCGTCTTAAGGTTGACATGATGATGATGATGATTATAGTATCTACATACCTATCAAAAATATAATGTAGGTAGGTAAATGTTAAAAAAATAGTCCAAGTGCGAATCGGACTCACATACAAAGGATTCCGTACCACCATACAATATTAATACAATCAAAAAAAAAACAGGAGGAGCTCGCTAAGTAAACCCGTACAGATGATAGTTCAAAGGTTAAACTACGCTTTCCGCGGTTGGTCTTTGGATGGGTAGTTATCCATTTCATACCGGGTTCCCGTGGTGCCTCGGGAAGCACGTAAAGCCGTTGGCATCTTTAGCAGTCGTTATGAGTAGTCAGTAGCCAGAAAGTCTGACAACCAGTCTTACCAAGGGGTATCGTGTTACCCATTAACAGGGTTGTGGAACTTGTGGAGTTCAGATAGGCAGTCGCTCCATGTAAAACAATGGTATTCAGCTGCATCTGGTTAGACTGGAAGCCGACCCCAACATAATTGGGAAAAGAAACTTTTCTAAAGTATCTACCTGATTAGTTTTAGTCATCAATATGTAATAATATTCTTTTTCTAAATTATGTATAATATGTTGTTTTCCAAGTATTTAAAATTATGTAGCATTATTAATTTATTTTAGTTTACTTTCTACAATTTCCTCTTACGCATGCGGAGTTTACCTCTAAGCGGTTGTTACACTAATGTGTAAACTTATCTTACATGTTACCTTTAGCATACCATAATACTAGTGTAAACAATTGTTGATAAACCAAAAATAAATAAATAAAATAAATGAAAGGCTAGGCAGATGATGATACAAAAAAACAACGTTTCTTGAATGCCTCCCTTTATTTTATTATTTGTTGTTTTGTATAGCGACCATAGCCCTTAACTGTTCAATGATCATGTAATAAGATCACTTGTTTATGAGATGTGCAACATCTATTAGGGGAATGCGTCAGGAACGAATCTGACAGAAATATAATTATTAATAGACTTAGGCTTTTTTTCTATAATTTTCTGGCCCGGCCTAAATCCCGTGAGGCTAAAATTATACATTAGTTAAATTAATATTTAAAGCACTGTTTATGTTTATTTTTTGCAAATCATTTACACTACACATTTTGACATGATTGTCAGTTTAAAATCTGTGAAAGTCGTTAAATATATAGCCCCATATGTACGCTACCTATAAGTATTTATGTTCAAATGTGTTATGAAGGCATAAGCGTTTGAAATACTACAAAATACCTCAGCGTCAGGTATTTGAAATACCAATTACAATAGTAGATTGTTATACAAGGAGCTAAAATTACCCATTATATACGAGGTAGTTTTACTCCCGAGCTTAAGCGAGGGAGTAAATAGAAACCGAGTTTTAATGGGTTTTAGCGCCGTGTGTTACACTATACTTTTCACTACGATTGCGAGAAAATAAAACAATCCAATACAATATGAAATATGTAGTTTATTTTATTAAAAATTAAATGTACAATTTGTACAATTCTGGATATTTAACGAGATGTTTTTTCCCGGTAACTTAATTTCAGTCCTCTGTGAAGATGAATGTTGAGTTATCTGTGGGGTAAACGTGGGAGATACACGTAGTTCCAGGTTGGAGGGTCCTTCGTTCGGATGTTCTGGATAGAGAATCAGCTCAGTTGACTCATCTCTTGATGTCGATGGTCGTGGGCTAGTTGGGAGAATATTGATACGTTATGTGATACGCTGGGTGATATCGAATTTGTTTTGAATGGAGTTCTCGATATAGCCTTCCGCCACTTGATCGGATCTCCATCAACCGTGGCGTTTTAACGTTGTTATATTTGCACCAGAATCCGCCAAGAGAGTGGCGGATGTTCTTCGGAAACAGTGGCCAGTGTACTGTTCCGGATTAGGCAAATTTAGATAAGTGGCGATCTCTTTTGGCATGTTGCTTAATTTATTTTTGCCTATAACTTGCCTTGTGCATTTTCCGTTTTGATAGTTGAGACAAAATCTCGGCGTGCCCACTCCACTTGGCCCGTATTTGAATTACAAGTAATTCAAATACGGGCAGTACTTGAATTACAAGTATTTTAACCAGTAATTTTTTAAAATTAATTACTTCTTAATTAATTAAATAAATTAAATTTAATAAATTAAATTGTTAAAATTAATTACTTCAGTTCTTAAAAAAATATTTTGAAGCTAGTATTTGAAATACTAGCTACAAAATACCTCAGCGTCAGGTATTCGAAATACCAATTACAAATTACATTTTTAAGAATTCAAGTAATTCAAATACTGACCTGCAAATGCAAATGTGCCCGTTTGGCACCCTTTGATTTTTTTATATGAAGAAGAAGACGAAAAGTTATCATTTGCCTCTAGCCTTTTCCCGGCTTCCAGTCTAATCGGATGCAGCTGAATACCAGTGTTTTACTTGCAGCGACTGCTTATCAGTCAGACTGGCAGTCCGCCTGTCTGGCTTCTGACTACTAATAACTACGGCCAAAGATCTACGAATGACAGTCGGGACCAACGACTTTATATGCTTTTCGAGGTGCGGAGGAAACTCGGTATGAAATGCATGGTCAACCATCTACAGACCGACCGCGACAAGCGTAGCTAAACTTTGACCGAACGATTTGTACGGCTATTACTTTGTCTCGAGCTCCTCTTCTGAAGACGAAAAGTATTGGTAGCAAAAGATAAGTAGGTAGGTATTATGTTTTTTATTTAGTAAGAAAAACAACTCTTTTAGGTAGATACTGTTGGTATCTTTAAGAATCTCTTTGAGATGTTATTATTTTGATCGTATCGTCTATTTTCGTCTCATCATCTAGTTTCTTTTGTAAACTCTCTCAAACGTGAAATTGCGAAATTCTAAATAAAAACATTCATTTTCGTTTCTCTTTTGGTTACGATTAAATCCTTTTATAAAAACCGTTCGCCTGATGCCGTTAACCGTTAGTTATGGCTATAAAAATCCAAAATAAATAGACGTGTGGCGCTCTAGAAATCATAGGATATTTTTAGTAAGATATCAATTTTGTATGATACTTTGTGACCAGATTTAATTAAATCTTTCTACTATTTTTGTTAAACTTGTTTTCTAGCAACATTAATTTATGCTTTTTTTTTTTCCAGGTATGGCAATTATAATCTTTTTAAGACCGAAGTGCAATCGGTAAGTTACTTTATGATATTATTATTATCCGTTTATTCATTTGTAGGTTATATACTGTTCCTGTATGTTTCTGGCAATAAAGAATTTATTATTTTTTGTTTCATATATATTATTATGAAAAAGCTTTTTAACAAAAGAGACAACCGCCTTCAAAATCTATAAAGTGATAAATAACTTTAGCACAGAACACACATGACTTTAATATCGGAAGTCGGTGGCTTTGTTCTGTTTGATGTTTTGTATTGCCACCGACTTCAGTTTTTCAGTTCAGTTTTCAGTTTTTTGATTTTGAAGGCCTCCTTATCATTCAAATCCATTAAGAAACGGCAACACAGTCAAAACAGAGATTGAAAGTACAAGATTGGAGAAACTTAAAACATCATCCATGTGTATTTTTTTGCTTTCTGTCGATTTTTCCTACCTACGCTTACTTACCTAATTACTTCATCATCAGCCTGAAGAGGTCCACTGTTGAACAAAGGCCTCCCCCATAAATGGAGGGCGTTGCCATAATCTCCACGCTTGGCAGGCGTCTTGGGGATCGCAGGAGGTTGTTAAATACACGGAAGCCGCTGCTGCCCGACTTCCAGATTTTCTCTTAGTCGCCTTCGACGACACCCTCGGGATGAAATGGGGGGGGGGGGGGTGCTATTCTAGCCCGGACACCCCACGGGCAACCTAATTACTTATTTAAGTCTAATATGTACGAACTACAAATACCCTATATATGAAATAAATATTTTATTATTATTATTTCAAAAAATAAAATTTATGTGGCACCGCACCACCCCTGAGGCATACCCTATTCATCAAAAAAAGTATTTTCTAAGTCGCTTTACATTTGCCGGAGAAATCGCGTAACAAATATACAAAGAAGAAAAAAGAAAAAAAAAGCAACATATCTACAGAAGAATTGAGAACCTCCTTCTTTTTGAAGTCGGTTGAAAATATAGTATAATAACTATCATCAGATCAATACTACATTTAATTACATTTATAAGCTAAAGTTAAGTTTGTGTTCGTTCGAGCTTATCGCCAGAACTACTAGTCTGTTTCTGTAAATTCTTTCTCTAATAGATAGCTACGTTATCCCTGAGTGTTATATGATAATAATTATAAAAACAGCTTCACCAGTCCCTGAGTTCTCTAAACTTACCAGCAAGCACCTACCACTTACTGCAAAAGGCAGTGATCCTAAACACATGCAGGTTAGTAAGAAAGTTTCTACAGTGTGAGCCGGACAATATTATACAGTCTGCGCACAACCACGTGGAATCTAATATTTCCATACCCGCACTTAACCCAACTGATGAACACTTGGCTTAGTCCTAGTCCTGGGACGCGGTGGTTTCCTTCTGCGAAAGTGTCATGTCGCAGAAGGAGGCCGCGGAAAGGGAGAGGGAGATCACAACCTCAAACCCTGCCCGCAGCAGGCGCACCGGGCGTCGGCGGAGGGCGGTCAACGCCCTCTTCCGGCCCCCCGAAATGGGTCCAGGGGCGGCAGACTCGGGGACGTCTGTCGCTCCCCACATACATCAGGACCCGAGGTGGTAGCGCGTAGTGTTCCGCGCGCGCCCCTCTTAGACGTCTAACACCTCACTCCCCCCCCTGACCCGAGATGTGGCCCGCCGTAGCGGGCCGGCACCAGTCGGGGGTTGCGGAAGTATCTCCAGTTCCCGCGACCCCCGACGTAGGTGTGAGATGGAACACCGGGGTAGTTTTTAGTCAGTAAGAGTCTAACAGACCCCTTCGCCCGCCCAGGAGGACATCCATGAGGATTTTCCACCCCGTACCGAAAAAAAAAAAAAGGGCCGTGCCACCAGAACTTCCCGGGTAGCCGGAGGAACAAAAATATGATATCAAAAATAATAATAATAATAGTTTATTTGTACACAAAAAAATAAACAACAACACAGTACATACATACTTTATGAAATCAGGGTTGTACAACCAAGTCTAAAACAAATATCAGCTCTCCGGGGTCCTAAACTAGGTACGCAGACCTGTATTTTAGGAGTTGGAGATTTTGCGACTTCTATTTAAATATAATACAACCGTGACATTTCTAGTAGTTGTTAATAAATAAGCTATTTTCAAAATATTATGGATCTATAAAACATTAACGCAGACAGAGTTACGGACAAAAGCTAGTGCATAAAAAATAAAAGAAGACTTTCTTCATCAATAGATCAACACGAGAATGATGTGACGTTTAACAGATTTATTCAACATTACGTCTAAACGGCAAGTGCTATAAACTTAAACTTCAATTATTTTGACAAAATAATTCATTCACTGAAACGTGTTGGAGTAACAATGGAAATTAATTTTGGTTCCCCCCTCTTACTGCTGTGAAAATACTCATCTTGAGCGCTGCAATGTTGAAACTTCAGTCACGAACAGTCCAATTACCGCAGTTTTGCTCAGGACTGATGCCGCACCTTCAATGTAGTTTGTGAGGTAATATTATAATAGTAATATGATGTGTTTTAACTAATTGTGATTGGTTTCAATCCATACTTCCATACTAATAATATTATAAATGCGAGAGTATCTCTGTTTGTTACGCTTGCCGATTCTGATGAAATTTCGCATGAAGATAGCTTGAACCCTGGGAAAGGACATGTTACTTTTTAATCTCCGACTCTGCATCCGCGGGCCGTCATTCACGTGGTTGAAGTCGCGGGCGAAAGCTAGTAATTTATAAGACCGGATACGTCGTATATCGGGATACTTTTTGTACAAATACTTATCGATCAATAAGAAGAAAAAAACAGGAATAGAAACTGTTCACTTTATCCGGATGGTTAGATCGGTCACGCGTAGGTTTAGCGAGACGAGCTAAGGGCTGACGTAAACGACTAACTTTACGGTTCACCTGCTACTAGTTCTAAGGAAATGACTAATGATGCTCTCAACTCGCACGCTTCGCACGGTCCGTCAAAGTTTTGAGTGAAAATTTATAGAACATTATACATGAAAGTTTTGGTGGCGTGCGTGGCGTGAACTAACAAAATAGAAATTTTGTTGAACAATTTTTTTTTTTAATTTTGTTATAATACAAAATATGTTATTATGTGTTTGTTACCCTGTTGCAACCAATTCTACTAATTACAAACAGCTCTTTAGTTAACTGATCCCACTCTAAGTGATCTCGTAGGTTCAGTTGACCTAATGCATATTTTGAATTGCTAGTTCTTCCTTTCCTAAATCACTGCAACTCCTAAAAGCCAGGATCAACAGTGGCGATCCGCGCGTAATTTTCGAGATTGGTCATCTCTTAACTGCCATGGCTTATAGATTAATTTATTTTGAATTAGAATGTTTTGGATTTCTTTTCACTTAAATTGTTTTCACATATACCTATAGAAGCAACAAGAATAATGTAACCAGGATTTTGTAAAAGCTTGATTGAAAAGAGTGTCCGTGGAGTTTCTTGCTTGTTCTTCTCCATAGAGACCTACCCTACGTTTTGGAACGAGCAACTAGCTTCAACTTTCTGACTAACTGACTCTGTGACAATTCAAAAGTGCCTACAAATGATTTAATCATCGTCATTCAAAAAGTCCAAAGTCAAAGCATTTACTTTGGACTTTTTGACTTTTGGTCACCAGAAAAACGTCAAGGCAATGAATCTCGAAGAATCCCAAAGAAACATTACAATACTGTCTTGGATCCCGCAACGAAATTAATCAAGAAAAAATAAAATATTTCTCTGCATCATAAGTAGGAGACAAAACAGAACTAGGCCAATAGGCACAAAGGGACGTTTACAACTGGGGGAGGCCTAGTTGCCAAGCACCAGGGATGCAGGGAGGCCGTTGTCGGACCGTTGTCAAGCATCCTTAAAAAGGTGAAAATTAATTTGAAAGCAGAATCTTGGGTCAAAACGCCTAATTAGGTTAAGGTCACGTTAGAGATGTTAATCTGAACGCATTGATTTTTTCTGTATTTTATTTTCTTTGAATTCAACATGAAATGTTTTTTTAGAAAACTTTTTTCTACCTACATACCTATAAAACTATAGGAAAACAAAAGCTTCCAATTTAAAATTTATCCAATCTGACCTTTCTCCAATTTTTTTTTTTTTTTTTATTTTTTTTTTCTTTTGCCTACGACTTCGTTATTATTGTTCTTTGTTATTCTAGTTAATGTTGTGGATTAAAAAATATTCTATATCCTTTCTTGGGGCTCAAGCTTAATCTGTACCAAATAAAAAAACCGGACAAGTGCGAGTCGGACTCGCCCACCGAGGGTTCCGTACAAATATGTATGGTTTCCCTGTATTTGTAGTATAAGACGAAATTACAACTTGGAAAATTTTATAGTTCTAGGTAAACGGAAACTACCCTATTAATTTTGTATCTTTTTATCACGTTAACTTAGAAGTTTGATTTTTTCACAGCTTCAAGGGACTGTAGATTTGAGTGTTTAGCTTTAATTTCAAATTTCAACTCGATACCTCGCATGTTGCTAGTGAATAAGAAGCTTTAAGAGATGTATTTTAGATTAAGGTATGGCGTGAACGTGTATTCAAAAGCTTATCTTAGCACAAATAAATATTGAAAAAAAAGAAAATCGCGTTCTCGAGATAAATGGTGTTCACGGACAGACAGACAGACAGACAGACTGACAGACGGACAACAAAGTAATTCTATAAGGGTTTTTCTTTTTATTTTGAGGTACGGAACCCTAAAAAACAAGTAATCTTATTTTCGCATTAATAATATTAGCATGGAAATATATAATATCATATCGGAAACATGAATATCGTCAATTGGATAGGCGATTACTGCGGTTACTGATTAGAACATTTCATTAATTTTGATTTGAGATAGTTAGTAGATACTTACTTATAGGTAGGTAAAGATGTAGCCGTAATGTATATGATTAGTAGGTGTTATTTGCCTATCATCAATAAACCTGATTTAGTTATAGAGTTAACAAAATTTCAGACATTATTATAACGGAAATCAATTTCCCATAAGCTGATATCAAGTTGGTTTTATTTGTCAAACAGCCACGGAACCGTACAAATATGCAAGTACATACAATCCGTTCCGGAAGCTGGTCGGAAGTCGGATCCGGCCGCCCCGTGTCAGCGCGCATCACTTCCTGCCGCGTATCCAAAAAATACCGACATTATATTTGATATTCCTATTTTTTAGGTCATCCGTGCGTGTGGACGTGTTGCTTTTCAGGTTAGAAATAAAAAAGTAAAAAAAAGTTTTTTTTTTAATCTATACACGGTGGAACGGACTTTTTGACGCAAACTTTTACCAGTACATGATTGTCGATTATTAAAAAACATTGTTGTGTTTTGGAATTGCACACGTTAATTCCCCCATCCCCATTCCATCATCGGACGAGCAGAGATACAAATTCAAATTCAAAATTCAAATTCAAAATTCTTTATTGCGAACTAAGTGTATACATATTGAGGATGTTAATAAAATGTTTGTTCTTAGAACTTAGTTGCCTGTTAAGGCATTGCAATTTAAATGGAAAGAAGTAGAGTTATTTTACAATTCAAATTAACTTATTAAGATATCATTATTCATATATTTCATAACTAATTATTCTTATAATTACTATTATTACATTATAATTGATATCACACTAAATTTAGTATTACAATCATTTTAATATTCATGAATTATTTATCTTCAAGAAATTCTTTGACAGAATAAAATGCCTTTTTAGTCAGGAAGTCTTTTAGGTTTCTTTTAAAAAGACCAATTGAATTTAGGTTCTTAATGTCTATTGGTAACTTATTAAATATTTTTATGCCCATACAAAATATACTATTGCTATATACCGCAGTGTGGGATGCTTTATTGCGTAATGTATTTTTAAGTCTACTGCTTGTTAATGTGTCATAGCTACTGATGTTTGATTTAACTAAAATTGAGGCTGCGTAGATATATAGAGCAGGGAGGGTTAATATCTCGAGGTTTATGAAGTGAGGTTTACATGAGTCTGTATGGTGTATGCCACATATTGATCTAATACACTTTTTTTGTGTTTTGAACGCAATTTCTTTATCAGTTGAGTATCCCCAATTTAGTATCCCATAAGATAGAGTGGATCCCACATAGGCATGATAAGCACTGAGTAGTGTGGTTTGGTTAGATACTTTTTTGAGCATGTAGAGGGCATAAGAGAATTGATTTAATTTGCTACATACACTATTTACGTGTGTTTTCCATGACATATTAGAATCTATATAGATACCCAGAAATTTTGTACTTGTAACCTCAGATACAGTTGCATTATTGTACACAATAGATAATGGAATTGATTTTGCGTTCTTATTTTTAAAATTCATATAATAGGTTTTTGTAAGATTTATTTTTAAGTTATTAATTGTAAGCCAATTTATTAATTTAGATAAGGAGTCATTTATTTCTTGTTCATGATTTTTATTTTTACTATTTGTGAAAGAGCCGTACTGTCATCTGCAAATAAAACCATAGGGTGCCTAATAGCGTTAGGTAAATCATTTATATAAATGAGAAAAAGTAGTGGTCCTAGTATCGACCCTTGCGGTACACCATATTTTATAGATCTTGGGCTCGATGTATATTTAATTTCTGTGTTTGTGAATGGACATAATTGTGTTATTTCAGTGAATTGTATTCTATTACTGAGATAGGATTTAATTATTTCTAGTGCTTTACCCCGAACTCCGTATATTTCTAGTTTTTGTAATAGTATTCCATGGTCAACATAATCAAACGCTTTTGTCATGTCCATGTATAGGGCAGTTACCTGATTTTTTTTATCTAATTCTGTTATAATTTTTTGTAAAAACCGATGCATTGCTGAATTAACCGATTTCCCTTTTCTAAATCCTATTTGGTTATCTATTATTATTTTATTTTTTTCGAAATACTCACAAAGATTATTATAAAGTACTCTTTCAAATATTTTTGCCATTATTGGAATGAGAGCGATTGGCCTATAACATCGTACATCTTCCGTGTTTTCTTTTTTGAATATTGGTGTAACTACAGTAGTTTTCAAATAAGTTGGAAAAACTCCTTCTTCAAGACACTGATTTATAATGTAAGTGATGATTGGAGCAATTTCATATACTACATGTTTTATTACTTTTGTTGAAATTTCATCATAACCTGTACTGTTAGTGTTTTTTAATGTCATGATTATTTTGACAACATCGTAAGGGGTAACTGGTGTTAAGAAACAGGAATTTGGTTTGTTATATGTTAGAATATTAGCGTAGTTTATTGTACTATTTGTTAGTTTTGAAATTTCATCAATAAAAACGGCGAAGCGTTCCCGCTGTAAGATTGAAGTTCCACCGTTTCGAACCAAGCGCTTTGCTTCCACATTTATTGCGCGAACTGCCAGACTGTGGAATTCACTGCCCGCCTGTCTGTTCTCCGATAAGTATAAAGAGCTGCCCAAGATCGGGTTGATTAGCGATCTTTGAGGGAACAAAAGAGGGCGGCAATACCCTGATATGTTGATGATGAACCCCTACAACTCATAATTCGTTAGAGACTACTAAGTATCTACATTATTAGTAGATAAGCTAACGTAGTAACTCTTCTTCTTCTTCCTGCCCTTATCCCATGTCACTTGGGGTCGGCGCAACATGTTTTCTTCTTCCATTCCGTCCTGTCCAACGTCATGCTTTCACTGACTCCCTTTTCATTCATATCATTCTTCACACAATCCACTCATCTTATCTTTGGCGTTCCTCTCCCTCTCCATCCATCCAAATTAATATTCATAGCTCGTTTGGTCACATAAGTTTCGTCTCTTCTCTTCACATGCCCATACCAAGACAAACGATTCCCTTTCAACTTTTCTGTCACTGGCGCCACTTTCAAACTTCCTCTAATATATTCATTTCTCACCTTATCCATTCTGGTAAGTCCACACATCCATCTCAACATTCTCATCTCCGCTACGTGCAATCTTTTTTCATCCATCTTCTTCACGGCCCAACATTCCGATCCATACACTAACGTAGTAACATTTGTTTAAATTGAAATATATCATGACTGTTATGAACAAGCAGGTCACAGGGTTAGGTCAGCGGCAGACTATGATCTACACATTACCGTACCGATTTTGCAAAGTAAACTTATGAAACTGTAGCTAGATGGCATGACTCACAATTAACAACTAGCCTTTGACTGTGATTCATATCTGACACCATTCATATAGTTGTAAGCTCAATTATTGTGACAACACAACACAATAGTGCTAAGAATTAATAGTATATCTTATACCACGATGGGGCCGCACCTGCGTCTTGTCATGAATATGTGCTGAAGCTTCACCGGTATGTTTTGCCCACTAAAAAGTTATCGCGCTAATGTGGGGGTCCTTTTAGTGACTTCTTAATGTTAATCTGAATGTGTATGTGTGGTATCTTTTTGTGTGTGGGTGTGTATGTGTATGAATTGTTGTTATTTGTTGTTAATCTTTCAGGTCGTGGCACCTTGGTTCAGCAAGTTGGTTCACAATCTTTCCCAAAGGGTGCCAAACAGACCTTATTACTAAGACTGGCCGTCTGTTAGTCCAACTATCACAGGATCTGTGTATCTTTTGAATCGAAAATTAAACAACAGAAGAGCGTCGAAGCGGTCATGCAGCGAAAAAGAGCCAGCCAAGTAACGTATCGTAAAAATTCAAATACCTAAAGTACAATTTTCGAATTTGGAAGAGTAATCCACAACTTGTGAGTCTTCGGTGACTACATCGTTATTCTAAAAAAACTGTATCTACTTCTTCTTCTTAATTTTCTATTGCTCTATGAAAACGATAATGTTGAGGACACGCCCAACAAAATAGTATTTTAAAAAATATATTGAAAAGCTTTTTTGACAACGTTTAAACAATATCGCTCTCAGGTCTGTAAAATCTTATTTGTATTTCTTAAAAGATAGTTTTTATCGAAGAATTGTGTACTTAGGTACTGTAGCTATCACAAATCGTAAGCCTTTACTCAGTCGGGCGCTGTTCTATGTAGCCGCGCTTTCAGTCAATATATTAGAAAAGTTTTCAGATTCAATTACAGAGTACACGATCATCTAATAAAACATTCGAGTTATACTGAACACCAAACTAAATACTTGGAAAGTTTCTTAAGTCTTGTTAAAGTTGTGTTGTGATATATTAAATCCGTAGTAAGCCAGCTTAAGATCGCAGTTGGCTGCTGAATTTCGATAAGAAATTAATATGTGTGTGCGATACCTGGGTACCTAGGTAGTTGTTTAACCTTTTATAGCCGTAAGCATTTACAGAAATATGTGTCGGTTCGAAATTAAATGAAAAGGGGTTTGGGCAGTGTATTCAACAAAATGAAAGTTTAGGTAAATATAATTAGCTTTTACGGTTATTAAGAAACCTAAGTAAACTCATAAAGGCTATACCTACACTTATTAAAAACACTACGTTTCTGTATTTATTGCGACTTTTTGATTGTATAATTTAGAATAAAGATTTTATTATTGGGTATAATCACGCATAATAAATCAAATTCATTAAATACTAAATTGTAACCCCAAAAATCACGGAACACAATTTGCAATATCCATCAAAATATTCAAATTCGCCTCCATTATCATACTAATATCATTAATCAGGTTCACATCTCTATACGGATTATAACAAATTGAAAACAATGTCTCTATAGCAGGTAAAGGGAGCCACCGACGAAGTATCGCATGAATATTCAAGCACAGCGCGGTACAACTAGGCACACAAAGTAACCAGTGTCAATTACCGTGCACGCTGTTACATTTGTTACACAGGACTAAACGAAACTAAACATTAGGTAGGTAAATGTTGGGAATTAGTTTTACAAAGTGTTTGACTGTTTGTTGACAAGAAGATTGTGTGTATGGTACGTTTCTACAACACGACGGCTACTATAATTACTATTCAATTTTTAAATAACTTTTCTAGTTAAATCGAAAGAGAGTAGAAACAGGCTTTTATTTTAATTTTAATTTAAAGCCCGTCACATACTTAGCTATAATATATATTATAGCTAGCCACCACACACGGTAGCTATAATACAATAGATAATATATTTTCGCCCTTATTTATTTACTTAACACCTTATTTACTTAACACCACACACGGTAGCTATAATACAATAGATAATATATTTTCGCCCTTATTACATCTTCTTATCTTTCTACACATTTTGGTGACGTAGTAAACATATATTATGGCTGCGTCTGAAATATATCGTAATATGCCTTGATATGAACTATATTAATATATATTATAGCTAAGTACGTCTGTGACGGGCTTTAATGTCGATCTGAGTTTATAATTTTCAATAACCAAATGTAGATTAGAGTAACGTTTTCTATCTTTGAACTACATTGCATTGATGAAACGAATGCTGCATTAAAGACAACTTGATGCTTAAATGAATTACTTAAATTGTCACTTATAAGCAAACAATTGAAGTCACACCTCGACATTCTCATGTGTGCAGTTGACGGCGTAACGTTTAAATAAACATCAAAATTTAACCATTCGTTATTGTTGTAATTACAATTTACATTTATGTCACCTAATAGTAGTGTAGCTACACATTAAACCGTTGTAATGAGATCGAATCACCCACTTTTATAAAGATTTATGTAAATTAGTAGCTGTAAACATGAATGTTTTATATAACCTCTACCGTGGTGGAAGCAAAGTGACGTTATTATTATTTACCTACAAGTTAACTGGCTAATTAGAACCGGTGATCAGGTCTCTTACCTAGAAACGTATTTGCGTCTAATTGCAATTTTATGGCTTTGAGTAAATTGGAGCTGCAACGGCGCCGAGAACTTCTAATGCAATTAAATTGAAACTATTGCTACCTGGATAACGTGCGATATAATTCGCATGTAATTTCAATGAATGCTCAAAGCATTCTTGTTGCGTGTTGGCACCTATCGCTGATCGTTTCGTGAATTTACCCCTTGACAACAAGACCTTATTGGTGAGTTATTAACCTTCAATTTGAAAAGTAAATCATTTACCTTCATTATTACATAACTAGAAGTCGGTGACCAAAAAAATTTTTAGAACCATGCACAAAACGTTAGTTAGGCATATTAAAAAAAATCAGTACAATTATCGCCAGGAAGATCGCTCATAGAATATAAAATCATTGAAAGTAATTCGGAATTTGTCAAAGATTTCCAGCAAGACTACGTCAACGAGTAAACTCTAAACTGGAAACCTTTCGAGCAAAATTTTTTATTACAAGTATACACTAAACGATTTTATATCGTTCGATTCGATTTATCGAATAACATTTTACCTACGGCACGGCTTTTATCGACAATCGGTATATTTATTCGCAACACTTAGCGGAACAAATATGAGATGGCAAACATACTATGCAAATATAAAGTTGATTGTTTAAGTTATTGTGTTGTTTGACTTAAAACGATCGTCAATGGGTTGGAAAGTGCTTTTGTTTCTACCATAAGTTGTTCAAGTAGGTAGCTGTAGCACTACTGAGAATTTTATAGGTATGCAAATAAAATTGGTGCGTAGTTTGTATTTACTTTTTCATATTTAGTAATCTTCTAGTGTTTATGGTTTGTATTATTGAAAAATATTTAAATTTACGGGGTTGGATTATCTTTTTGATAACCCAAACCCATAGGTACTCACCTATCTTTTTGGTGTTCTCATAAAATTTTCTTCAATCAGAAACATCTATAAGTGAATTATCTAATTGATTTTGATCTGTTTTATGTTTACGATCCATTTTTTCACTGCATATTTTGCATTTTTTCTAAAAATTCTACTAATTGGATCAATCATATCTATTCTATTTCAAGTAACGAATATCGATAATCATGTCTAGTCGCAGAAAAAACTGTCTTAATTACATTATTTTTAAAACTGCTTTCATCCAATTTTACTATAAAAGTATTTTCGTAGAGTTGAATTTGTAACCTACGGTTTTGATAAGAGTTAACTTACGTCACAAAAGATAAATCAAGTTTATGTGACGTCCCCTGCCATAGCAGGATTTATGTGACTCCCAGCGTTCTTTCTAATGTATTCCGTTAGTGAAAATAAAATATGTGTGTTCCAAAATACCATTTCCATTCCTATCCGTAGATATATCTTATCTATCCGTAGTTAAAGTTTACGTCTATGGGCGTACAATATAATAATTATCAACCTTAACGACTCAATAGAAAGGATCATCTATTCAATTGTTTCGCCACAACGCCCACGCAACGTGACTTGATTTGAATAAAAATTCTCCTCGAATTTGAACACAAAGACCAATAATTAGGTCCGATAATAAGAACGAAGCGTTTATCCCACAAGCTGGCTATGTAAATGAATATGATAATATAGAATTTAACATAAATGGAGCAGAAATTGTGGAGTCATGGTGGTAGTGATCGGTGTGGCGGTGTGGCTCGGGTGTGCGGCGTGCTTGCCGCCCGGGTAACCGGTGTATGACAACCGTGATGCAGCGGATACGTGGTGAACATACTGGTTTGGTACAAATATCGACAGTATTCAAGAGAATACTTATATATCCAACTTACTTTTGACATGGAAATGATTTATCTATACCTACTTCTTCTTGACGTGTCGATGGCAAACACGGTTTGTGTATCATGTGTATGTATCTGTACAAATACTAACAGTGTTATAAAAATGTAAAGTTGGTTTGTAAGAGTACCCTCTTGCAAACAAAAACAAACAAAAATCAAGCAAAAAGAAAACATAAAAAAACCAAAAACCAAAACCACAAAAACCATCTAAAACTAAAATCATTCCTTAATAAAAAGCTACTATTACTGAGTGTCATATGATAATAATGTTGTTGTTGTATGTTAAATATCGTTTGTTGTTTGTTAAATGTGGGAGCGCATAATCTAGTATGATCCAAACCTTATGGCGTCGAATTTAGTTCAAAGTTGCATTGAGGTAACCGAAATGATTTCTTCAAAGAAAAACGGGGTTAGTGTTTCCTAAGTATAGGCAAAGTTGTTGTCTTGACAGACCCTTTCGCATTAATTACCTGACATCGGCATATGATAGGTCTGCTACCTCTATCTATGGATAAACCTATTTAAAAACTAAATAATACCTACACCAAGTTACCATCTGAATTTTAAATATGGGGCAAAACCAATACGCTATAATGCTTATTATAAATATCAAGTATTATTATGAAGTCAGTGCTATAAATAACACATCCTAGCCAAAACAAAAGACATGATATAATTGGTAAAAGAATATGGGCCTTGATATTAATATCTCATCTTTAAAATATGATACTACTTCCAATAACCTGAACTGTCTTCATATTTCAACAGGTCGTGGGCGTTAAGTTTGGCCTGTGCTATAAACCTTTGTAGATATATCTCTCTATTACTTACTTCAGTTCTCTAACTACTCGATAATGTTTCTTAAATTATAAACGAGAAAATTACGTTACGTTACATCAACACACTAAAGAATTTGTCCTCAATACGTTCACATCGACCTCCACGGCTCATATCTATGTTTCTTATTATAATAAGATGCATAATGTTAGGAAATTTCATCGATCATACTTTAAATGGCGCCTTCTTTTAAAAATCCATAATTAATGCTCAATAAATTCTTGATTTGAATTGTTTGTCCATACATTTACGCATCAATTTAAAAGTTATAAAATAATAATTACAATCTTTTATTGGCTTTAAATTGAAATCTTCTCCAATAAGTGACAGCTTTAATATTTGATAAGAATCAAGAAAGAAAATCGAATTAATTAGTTGAATAACTTCGAAGGCTTACTGTAAATTAGTTTGTGTTTTCATGTCATTAAACTGTATTCTCAATTTAATAAAATGGAGATGATATTTTTGACACTAAACACCTCGTCTGAACATGAGTCGATTACAATTTATTTTAATGTGAACTTGTAATAGATTTGGTTAAAAACTTGAACGTTAATGTCACTTTACATGTAACGGTAAACTAACTGTGTATTTTTTATCGGTTTAGGAAGATCCAAGAGGCCAAGGTCAATTATATAGGAGATAGAAATAGAAACAAAAAATAAAATAGTGGATCATACAGATAAAGACGCGAGCGTAGATACAATCAAACAGCTTTTATACTGCCAATAGATTCTCCACAGTGGGCGGACTTACGCTGATAAACAAAATAAACAACCACTATATCTATGCAATTACTCAATAATGGGCGGGTATAATACAAGTATTTCATATTTGCATGGTTGGTAGTTCTGCCACGGCTAGTCCCGACACACGGTTTGGTTCGAATTACAACGCGGCGTTCGGCAAAGAAAACCAATAGCCCAGTTTCACGCGACTGGTTATATTGAAAAGCTCCATACGCGCATGTTTCCAGTGTTTTCCATTTTTATTTTGTAGTAACTACAGTATTTCTAGCTGTTCATTGCTCACGCGTTGAGTGGGTGAGCAGGTGTTTACATTAAAATCATGGTGTGAGGATTTGAGGCTTTCAGCTTTGGGGCAAAGCTGAGATTCTGAATGTTGGTAATAAATTCCTTGAATTGGTAGTACCTTTGTTAGTGCATTGTAAAACAGTTGTCTGTATCTGGATATGGACTCCCTTTTGTTATCAAAATAGTGGTCGAAGTAGAGGCCAGCACAATCTGTAAAACTTTGATAGTTTTTCAACTTTATTACAAAAGTATAATGTTCAATTGGGAAAATTTTACAGTTTGGGATAGCTTTGTGTGCTGTCGTCTGTACCTTAAACGCACTTCGTGTGGAAAGTGACTATCTACGGATATAAAGCGTGGCCACGTCAGCCGGATCACAGAGATGAGCATCCATGCACAGAAATCCCGTTATAGGACGAAACAAAAGTGTTTCACCGGCGGTTAGCACCGTTAGCATTATCCGCATGGGAGTACACACTACACACCCAGACGCCTACGGGACGTGTTTATGGAGGCACCCACAGATCGTCGCGAACAAAACCCACTGCTGCACCGTCATGTCAACATGCTTTATAGTCCCCATAAAAGAATAAAAGCTTTAGTGTTAACAATTATTGAACTTCTCAAATACGACTGCAATAATTTAAAGTTTCAAACAAAGAATTAAACTCTATTGACATTTAATATATTTTATTTTACGGTCAAACTTCAAGTAAATATTTTGAAGATTTATTCTTACCGCTCTTATTTTATAGTTCACAATAAAACAGTCTGTATTGTTTCGAAAATCAGATTTTTTAACCGGAGACTGTTAACCATAAAACGTGCATTATTAAACTTACTTATATTGCTTTTTAGGGCCTAAGCACACCACGTTTTATAAACTCGCCGTCGACGCGCGTTTTAAGAATGAGCTTCGTTAATTTATTAAAATAATAGAGATATACCTACTTAATAATAATATTAACAGCAGTGAGAAAATAATAGACTGTTATTATTGTTATTATAATCTCTATTATTTTAATAAATTAACGAAGGTCATTCCTAAAACGCGCGTCGACGCCGACGGCGCGTTTAAAAACGTGGTGGGCTTAGGCCCTTAGGTTTGGTTATATACAGGGTGTCCGGTAATTAATGGATAACCTTGAAATGGCTTATAGTAAAACTTATGGCCATTCAGAAAAAAATACGAAAAGAAAAATCTATCATAAGTAGCACCTAAGATTAAGTATAAAAAACAAATTGCCTTATTTTACTTTATTGCACTACGACTAGAATGTTTTTTTTTTTGTATTTTTTTTTCCTATTTTTTTCTGAATGGGCGTAAGTTTTACTATAAGCCATTTCAAGGTTATCCATTAATTACCGGACACCCTGTATATAGGCCAGGTATAGATGGTTTCACAATCGAAAACTAATTCATATGTTCATTGCTTCTAAATTGGTCTACATTAAATTAAATATCCCTTAACATACCATAACATCGTTCGAGTACGGAAAATTTAGATATTAAACATAAATGTTTGATTAAAATTGAAGTGTTTGTTCAACAGTCAATTATGTTTTCAATATTTCAGTTAAAATGAAACCTTCAAAGCGTGGAGCCAATTACAGTAAAATTAACACCTATATTCATTCCTTACAATACATCTGTGAATGATTAATTAACTCCCACCAAGAAAATCATTAGTTAAGTGTTAAGTGATGTCTGGTGAATCGGTCCTTAGTATCTATTCTACTAAGTCTTCGTGTCTGCGGAGCTCGGTACATTAGTGTGTAGCGACACGCCCCATCCGCGGACAATGCGACACTGACAGAAAGATCTATCTGTTTGGATTACATGAATTCGTGACCGTGTACTGACCGTGTTTTGTTTTTTTTTGCCCTTGCCCTCTTCTGAAGGGCCTGGCTTTTGTCCCACAAATCCAACCTCGGATAATTACGATATTCATTCTACAAAATGGTCAGTGGACATCGGCCTTTGAATTTGGATCAAAGTAGGTACTTACATAGCTAAAGATTAAAATGAAAACGGGTATGAGACACATTTGAAAGTCACAATAATTATTCTGAATCACATCATTAAAAGGAGACAGTAAGTAAATATTTTTTGCATTTTTTCTTAATTTCTTCTTTCTTTCTAAGTATCTGTTTAATTCTTCTAAATAAATATATTATCTGCATAAACTTTAAAGGACTTCCATGTACTCTTAATCGGTAGATATATAGGTAAGTACTATGGAGTAGAGTAGTTAGGCGGTATTCGTAACAATGGGCATGGAAATGACGAAGTACGTTCCAATCAGAACTTTAGCATCAAACTATTAATTATAACATTGTAGACCTCTGTGATAAATTATGGAACAGTACCTTTGATTGACGTTTGGCGAAACCATCAGTTCCAGTTAAGCTACCATTTTCTATTAATTATTCATTGTATTCCGTATTAAATTACTATTCTCAGAAACTTGTATGGTTGATGGTTGAATTTAGTAGAGCCCTGTTATTAATGCGATCCAATACATAAGAAGAAAAGGAAAGGACCATTTTAATAATTGATGACAATCAAACGAATAAAGCTTGTATGTATAATTCAAAGGAAAACTTCGATAAAAGCTGTCTAATTACTAGTTATTAATATCATCTAGCAGCGCCCGCGGCTTCACTCACGTTAATTTACAACACTGCTTACCTCCTATAGCAAATAGCGTGATAATAACCTATAGACTGACCAGTCCAGTAAGTAATTTATTCGGTAGTATTTGCGTGATGCTTGAACGTACATTTTGTCGTTACCATTTTATTATACCAATAATAAATATCAAGAAAATACATCGAACATTAAAATCTAAGTTAACAACTTACCAATAAAGAATTCTTTAGAATCTCTCCCCGACTCAGAGCTACAAAATCAAACCAAATTAATGGGTGTTCACAGATCATTACGATCTTTTCAACAGGTTTTCATGCCTTTTATTTATTTCTATATATAACGTTTCAAATGGATACGTGTATGAGATCAATAGTGTATTGTTTTATTAGTTAAGCTGACTATTGTGCAGGCGACGCCGAGCGTAAGTACAGTAATGGAATTAAATTGTATATCGGCTTAAAGGAAGCGTGCACGTTGTTTGTTACCGTCTTTTACAACGATAGGTATATTGCTTTTCACGAAGAGTTGTACGATTCTAAAGAAAACACTATTGAAATTGGGAATAAATATAATGGCCACCAAAATTAGTACCTAAATGATCACCAAATCTTAGTCACCAAATCTTAGGACCCTTAAGTTCCCCCTGGGGCGGATCCGACATGGTTAGGTTAGGTTAAAACTGTGACCCCCTACCAGAACCAAATTTTTACAAGTTTTTTTACAGTGAAACTCATACATTTCTACAATACTTTGGTTAAATGTTGGTGATCATTTACTATTTTTGGACGTCCTTTACTATATCTGGAGGTTCGTTGAACATAAGCCATTGAAATTTAGTTTCATTCCGTATTAAGACTACAAGTGAAATAATAATAGTAAAATATTGTCAGACATTTCGGTATGTTTATTTTTAATATGGTCTTATTTATATTTTATTTTCGATTTCAGCTGATTTCACTGTCAATTCTCTTAACAGTCAAAAGCCAAAATGATGGTTAAAATGCACTGAGGATTTACTCTCGACAGATAGGCAAATAGCCTTCCCTAGAAAACAGCGTTAAACTGCGATCACCGGATCACCAGCCAATCAGATTAAACCGATATCCGCCCACAACCAGTCAAACCAGGCTTTCACCCGCGACGTGACGTCATAACTTATTTCGGTATAAGTCAACGACCCTAGACCCTATCCGTTGTACCTAGAAATCCAAGCAAAATGATTCAGAAAAAATAAATTCGTATCTAGAATATGAAGCTACAAATGCGAGCGACATGTGACCTGCATACATTTTTAATTTACTGATAGAACATGGAACTAGATCTATGAGAGGTTTTACCCTTCTCTGCTTTCTGTTCGTATATCCTTGGTTGACGTTCTCTAAGGACACATAAACTATGTGAATGTGGAGTTTTCATACATTTTCATGCATAAATGGAACTTTACTTTACTGTGTGGAGTGCAATATGTGCTGACATGTAGTACGTCTACCTACTGTACATTCATGCTTAAATGATTTAAAGTTTAATTGATCTATTTTTTATGCATGGATGTGGTTTTATGGCAATACCCTATTAGGATAGTTTAACTGAACGAACTAGTGAAAACCTATAGTAAAACATATGAGAACGAAAGAATGCAAACGTTCTCTATTTAAACTGAGCTAGAAATAAACTTTTGCATTCTTTATTCGCGACGCGACACTTGGGGGAGGCCTATGTCCAGCAGTGGACGCCTTTCGGCTGAAATGATGATGATGATTCTTTATTCGCGTTCCTTTAAAGTATTTATTTAATTATCTCACGGGAACAAAAAAACATTGTCCTATGTGTTAAGGTGGGTACTGACCAGTGTTACGGGCTGTAATTTACCATTCGCAGCGAGCATATTACGTTACGCCGTGTTATAAACTCCGTGTAACATGCTCGTTTCGAACTCTTTGCTCGCCCGAGCTCCAGATTCGTTGCCACTCACAGATATAGATAGACCCTAGCTAGATAACGCAAGCATCACGATCTGTATGAAAACCAAGCGTATTACCATGTATTACTGAGGGTATTAGAAAAAATATTTGTTTTTTTTTAATTCATTATGCATAATATTAATCACAAAATGACTTACCGATGGAAGGAAAACGTTTACTAGATTTTTTTACTTACGATTTTTGTACGTAAGCTAGGCACAAAACTAGGCACGCGAAGTAGTTGCTTTTGCGTTATTTAGGTTTATATATATCTGTGTTGCCACTCATAGTCAAAATGTCGGACTACGAAGTTGTGTTGGGACCTTTGATTTTACTCAATTATTGTATATTCCAAATTTAAAAGATAAAAAGAAACGTTATTGGATATAAAACTTGTTTAAAATCAGAAACGTTTTCTCGAGTTTTCTCTTTGTCCCATTCCATCTTTTTAAAAAGAAATAATCACTATCATTACTAATTAACTAAAGGCCCGAAGTACCTAGAATCGACGCTTGTACCACATGCACTCGTGACGACTCGCTGCGACGTACTGGCTGAAGAGCGTAACACTCAAAGGATTCACCAAAAAACCGACACCGGGGTGGAGCACTCGCAGCAAGTAACGAGCCGCTTGTTTCCCCGTACTGACTGCACGAACGCTCGCTGTGTAGCATGTTACCTTAGGCCCTTAACGCCGCCGGTCAGTACCCAGCTACGGTAGATCAATATCTATATGTGTGCCAAATTACAGCTAATTTTATTCAGCCCTTTAAATGTGAAGGTGTCATAAACTTTCGCGTGTATAATAATAAGTAGGATAGGCTTTATGTGCTTACAGAAAAGATTGAACCATGACCATCCTTATGAATTTCTACAACAAACTGTCATTAAAACATTAACTTGGCAGATCATTGATTGATTCGTTTAATTTCTACTTTCCCTAATAAATATTGCTGTTTCTTCATTAAACAACAATGAGAGAGAAACGTGAAACCGCTAGGTTGATAAAGACAACTTAGGGTCAATTGAATTACCTTGTAACTGTCGACGATTAAGTATCAAATTATTAGTTCCTGTATTGTCGTACTTAAGCTTTAAATGGAAACCAATTAGCGGCGTCATGATGGGTATTCAGAAAACATCTAAAACGTTTTAACGACCAATTTTACAGTCTGTAAGCTCTTTACTCCGCAAAGTGTTCACAAAGTGTCCGCTTGAAAGTAATTAAAATAAATGTAAACATATTGCAACAAATTAGGGAAATGAGCCGTTACCTCGCTGCCTTACTTAAATAGTAAATAATGGCAGTTAAATCATTGAAATTTATCGCTCGTTGAGTAAACGATGGTTCACACGGACCTACGTGTATAATGCTCAAAGACTTTATAGTTTGAAAATGCTATCAAACGACGCATTGAAGCATTAAGGCCATAGAAACTTTTCTGTTGTTTCACAATTGTGTGAGTGCAGTGGTTAATTTGCCGTGCATTCTGAGCGCTTTGAGAACAATTTGTTCGTTATCTTCAATCGCGGCGCTAATTTAAAAGAGTTTTTTTATGGTACAGTTCGCCATATTGTCATCAACTGGAACAGCTAGCAAATCCCGCGCGTATTACTTTCTGCGTCGCTTGGAATTCTACTTTTTCCCATTCAAAGGTGTGTCATGTTTCTTCATTTCCAATACTGTACTACGTAATTCAAAATATAACTTTTATTACACTGAGGTTTGTGCTGAGCATTTCAATATGAATGGAGCTTACGTAAAGCTCATAAACATTATTGTAGGTGGTCGTTTTCAATTTCCAGCCATTTACGCTTTGACACAAAGGTTGTATCACAATGCTAAAGTGCTAATTCGCAAACTAATGCCCAAATCGGCTAATGTTATGCATATTCAATGGATTCATCGAAATCTAAAGTTTTATGACACTGTTCTTCATATTTTATGGTCGTTTTCGCCCACGCTACCTTATGTGTTTACAAAATAATCGCAGATGCGGTCCAACAAAACAATTGCAAAATAACGTAATTCTAAATTATTTACAAGATTGAAATTCACGAATTTGGTTAACTCCACCATTTGTTTGTAGTGGCACATCACTACCTTTTAGAGTAAAACTAATCATGAAGTTGCCATTCGTGGTATTCGTTTAAAACACCAGTAAAGAAGCTAGGGATCGCTGGCATTCATCCATGGCGCGAATCCCATTAACTTAGTAATAGGTGGTATAATGGGCCAAAGCAAACACGGTACTTATATGTGTGCGAACCATCACACGAGTGAACTGAGAAAATTCAGCAATAAGCGCCTTCGAAGGTAACAACGATATTAATACACATCAAGTTAAACATAATTACTTGTTCGTTGCATGTTTCCTTTCCTTCCAATATTTGCGAGAGATGTATGTAAATATTTTTCTGAGCGGCGCTTACTGATGTTGCGACGAGATGGCAATAACGCCGACAGACGTAATGAGGAAGCCTGGTTGTAAACTCGCACCACGTTCACCGAGACTGCTACGAACACTTTTTAGACATCATCATAAGCACCATAAGGTTCAGAATCGTTTGTAGATTGTTGTGTGCAGGTGTATAATGTAAGTTTGCGATTGTGTCCCCGGCGCCGCGGGGCTCGCTATAACGAGCGCCCTGCGTTGACGGGGCGACGGCGATCGCGACAAACCGCCTTCGAGTGAACCTCTTTTAAAAATTAGCTCTTGAATTTTAACTTCAAGTTTCGCTGTCATTTATGGAGTTGCATCCTAAGAAGACCTTTTAACAAAACAACCTTGATAAAAATATGAAAATACCAGCGCGACACTCGAGGAAAATTCTTCTGCAATGAGGAGGATTTGTATGTTTACCATCTATGGGGCGTTCTGGGTTGTTTAACGAGGATTAAGATTATATAGCCATGCAAACGGCGTGCTGCACAAGAATATTTAATAGTAAGAGCACTTCTAGATTATACTTTTAATGAGTTTAGTAGTATCTTGGTTAATTACAAGTCAGCAATGAATACACGTTTGAAATGTGTGTTCTTGTTAGTTTCCTTCGCTTATTGCGTTGTTGGGCACGTTCTGCGCAAAGTATCTAATTTATGACGTTTCAAGTGTCTATTCCCTTAACTTATCTATAGGTAAGTATATAATGTGCGTGCACATGGCTCGGATGGCAAGTTATAATTAAACTGACGATATGTTCGCAAGTAACAATTAATTAGACCGTAACTGAGCACTGCAATAACGGTGCAACGAGTGAGAGATGAGTTAGGATGGAAGAGGTTGCATGCAACTTAGATTAGAAAGTAACTTGCTTCATACAGAGATCGTTCTACAAGACACAGATTAATGAAAACCGAGGGCATTAATGCTAGTGATCTGTTTTACAAAGTATGAAAACAGTTGGATTTATGAATGTATGCAAGTGAGGCGACGGAAACGCCTATAGGTACGGCCGTTACATCACAAGTTTCATCTTTTGATAGTAATTTTATTTAGCCGCCATTGAATATGTGTAACACCCACGATATGTCAGTGGACAGTAATATTTCACTGCTGGGAGTTACTGTTGCTCTCTGTTGCCGCAGCTATTTCCTCATGCAATAAACTCTTATAGCTTCTTCTTGCTTTTCCCACGCTCACGCAAATCTATAACGTTTTCGATTGAACCAAAACTCGTTTCCACAATGGTGTAATATTTCATATTTTTAACATTGTGTCTCTCCACCAGAATGCCTTTGTACATAAACGCGTTTATGTATAAAGGGATTCCGCGGTGCGTTGTTTTATTTGTGGACTTTAAAAACTTTACGCAGGATTACACAACAAAAATAATGATACTGCAAAAGTAATGCGACGTTTATCCTCGCTCTACAAACAATTCATACCTCAACTGTCAGATTAATCTAAGGCTCGGCGTGCATCGTTGATTGTGCGAATAATAATCCGACTGAGCGGAGTCTCGTATAGTTCACGAGAGCGTCAAAGCCGAGCGCAAAGGAACAAAGCCTCCAATTACCCGAGCGGGCACGCCGTGGGCCTTTAGTGAATAATGAGCCGCTTATCCCGGCGGATGACGGCTTCAGTAGAATTGTTCTTGAGTGGTTCTGCACGCGGACCACCGGAACACTCGTGGTGCGTCGTCCTCGGTGTCGTCGCGTCACCGAGTCGCGTCGCGTCGTCTCTCCACACGCGCCCCGCCGCGGTCACTGCGTCAACACAATTTCGCGCCCGCCTCTTGTTTTTCCCCCTTACTTTGACATTTTACACAAAACGGACGCGGTCGCCGCACAAGTCCTTTTTCAATGCCGCGCTCGCTTAGTGTTCTGCAGAAACGAATAAAATAGTAACCTGTAAAATGTTACAGCCTATAAAATGTTGGGAAAAGATTGAATCAATCCTAGAACCGAAAAGGGTTTTCCAACATCTTATTGAGGTTTATTTGCAAACTGCATATAAGTAATAAACATTGTAAGAAACATGTAGTTAATTGCATAAAAAGGCATACAACAGTGTACCTACCTGCTATAGAGGCTCTAGCTCGTTAAACCACGCAAAACCTTATTTTAATATTATATTTTTATATAATAGAATAATTGACTGACAGGCGCTTTTTATACAAAACATTGTAGTTAATTGAATTATCTCAAAATTTCTAAACAGGGAAATTGAAAAAAAAACCCAAAACCTCTTAATCTGGACTTCGTATCATCACCCTGAATAACATTTGTTCTCAACTAAATAACGTAGACAAATACAATTGCGCGCGCGCACCCATATGATAGCGAATATGATGTAGGTAGTAGGAAGGCTAATGTATAGGCACAAGCGTGAGGTCCTAGGGTCAACGACCTTGAACATCTGGGCGGAATTCGTACCTATACTGGAGCAAACGCCGTGTGATCTAGCCGCGCAATCCACCGGCCGAGTCAGAAAAAATTATATGCAAAATTTAAAGTGTGTGTTTATGTTTTTTGTATGCAAAAAAAATGTTTCGAATTTTGAAAAGTCGTAGAACAAATGTTATTCAGGGTGATGATACGAAGTCAGGATTAAGTGGTTTTGGGTATTTTTTCAATTACCCTACATAATAAGACCATCGATGGCCATATGTGTTTTATTTGTACTTATCTAGTATAAAATAACATTAATGTACTCTTGTATATAGGTACTTACATGTACTTATGTATTAATAGAACAGGCAAGCCCTGGCCGTACGATACAGTTTTGTGTTATTAATAAATTCAAAGACAGTTCATAAATAACGATCATAGTAAGAATAATAGCAAACACTTACTCGTTGCTCAGCGAAACGTTTATTTGGAGAAAATGCCAACGTTGAATAGGTGCTCGGGAAATGGTACTGGCTTCGGAACAACAAGTATATTTTTAAGTGGCCGTGATTTCGCTCGTAACATTGAGTGAGACGGCTTTTATTTTCAAATAAGTACCACTTGCCCTTTTACCTCTCCGCAAATATTTTCTGTCCATTTGAATGCCGTAGTTCTGAAATGTTATACGTTGAATGAAGTACGGGTATTTGTTGCTAGTTAATAAAATGGGTAAAGCACATAATTACTTGGTCTTTTACAAATGACAGCAAAAATATTTAATCAATTGTTTTTATTGATGTATCGGAGACTTTGCAACCCTTCCAATTTGCAGAACAGTTATGACAATCAACTTTTAAAAAATATTTTTTTTTTACATACCAATTTTGGTACTTACCGACGTTTAATCAAAGTCAAAGTCAAATCATTTATTTCAATTAGACCATTAAAAGGCACTTTTTAATGTCATATTACACCCGACTCCAGACGTTCCGGTGATATAACTTAGGTACGCAGTTTGGTATAATCTGTGTTCTAAAATGCTCTAGTAAAGCATAAATTATATTTCGCTTGAATTTTCCCACATTTGAAAATAGATTTTCAATACGGTATTTTAAACCTAGATTCATGTGCCTTTCTTCCATTGTTCATAAATCGTTTCCCTACATTTGTGTTAAATTGAGCCAAATATAAAAAAGGATTCGAGTGCTTTCTTATGTAAAAGATTCGGTTTATTGACCTATAATTATTTTTTATGTTTGGCACCTAGCTTAGGTGTCACATTAATTCTCTTGGAGCACATTAAACAAACTTTAATGTCTCCCGTGAACGATTCGATCGCGACTCGAAACACGGCGGCGACGAGCATGTTTTATTGTGAGTAGCTGTTGCCTGACACAAAATTGCGAATTAAAAGAAAATTCACTTTTTATGGCGTCGTAATATTGTCGCTGGCAATTCCAACGTTTAGTGTTCTCATTTTAAATGTTCCGTCTTTTGATATTTGTTATGGAGCAAGGACCCAACGATTGTGATTTTGACCGTTGGAGATTCTTAAATTGTCTGAAATAATAATTTAAACAAGTAAGTTTTTTTATTGTTTATGTAAAGAATGCTTGCTTATCGTGTTTCTTGATACAAATTGCTACCAGTGAAAAGCAGATTTTGAAGTAAAGCCGGTCCGGCTTTGCTTCGGCAAAATCTACGAATGTGAAATGAAATAAACTTTTTTTAAAAAGAGAACCGCCTTCAGGATCTGAATAGTGATAAATAACTTTAGCACAGAACACACATGACTTTAGTTTCGGAAGTCGGTGGCTTTGTTCTGTTTGTTGTTTTGTATTGCCACGGACTTCCAAAACTAAAGCCATGTGTGTTCTGTGCTAAAGTTATTTATCACTTTTTAGTTTTTGAAGTTCTTTTTTTCAAAAAAGTTTTTATTTTCCACTTTTTAGTGCTTCCTTATCACCCAAATCCATTAAGAAACGGCAACACAGTTAAAACAGAGGTTGAAAGTCCTCCGAAGATGGAAGAAACGAAAACGTCTTCTCGGTTTTTGAGGTTTTTTACAAAAAGCGCTGAATAAATATACTCAAAATAAGGGCCACAAGGTATTTTGTTTGTACCATGAAAATAATAAATTAATAATTTGTCTCCATAACGAAAACTAATGTTGTTTTTACCATGTAGACCAATAAATTTATTCAAATAATAATGATTAAAAAGTTTATTTGCTTTTGAAAGAAAAAACACATTTTAGGTTAAAAATAAAAACAACGTAAAGTTACTGAAAACAAAAGAAAATACTCCATGCTCATCTTTTAGTAACGGGTATGCCCCCCTCGTTTAGCTACGCACTCCAGAAGCCTGGAGTGCATGCTCTCAATCAAATGCCTGACATTTTCCATTGGAATCTCTTCCCAGGTCCTTTTCACAGCGTTGATGAGTTGCTGTTGGTTGTGGATTTCCTGATCACCGTCTCTAACTCTTCGTTTCAACTGATCCCACATGTGCTCTATTGGATTTAAGTCCGGACTGTTCGCCGGCCACGGCGAGACTTGAATTTGAGAGTCTTCCAGTACAAACCGAGTCGCTTGAGCCGTGTGTGCACGAGCATTGTCTTGCATCAAGATGAATCCAGGACCCGCTCGCTGTGCAAATGGGTTAACATGTGGTCTGACAACTTCCTCAATATACCGCTGAGCAGTAACAGTACCCTCATTTAAAATAGAGAGCTCAGTTTTGCCGTGTAAGCTTATCCCGCCCCAAATCATTACATTTGGACCACCAAAACGACCGACTTCATGGATGCAGGCTTCTGAAAATCTCTCGCCGCGTCTTCTCCATACTCTAATACGCCGATCGTCGTTAAAAAAATTAACTTTGCATTCGTCTGTGAAGAGCACCATGCCCCATTGGTTTATGCCAAAATGAAAAAATACCTCGTGGCCCTTATTTTGTTTTGAGTAGTATATCTGTTTGTTATATACCAAAACCTTCTCCAAAATGTAACAAACACTTTTCTGAAAATCGCATCAATATCGGTTCAGCCAAACGGGAGATAATTGCGGACAAACATACATACAAACATACGGGTCGAACTGAGAACCTCCTCCTTATTTTTGAAGTCGGTTGAAAAAAAGAACACGAAGGATTTTTTTTCCTAGATATGACTTTGGTAATCTGAAGTAAATTAATAAGTTTAGCGGAATTACTCCTAACAAGTGTTCTGTGGAGTAAAATTGTAGCATAGGTCTGTATGTGACACGATATTGGACGCGCGGAGCCACGGCCATATATGTTACCTACTTATCAAGATAGTTCTAGAGTAGGTATTACATTCTCTAGAATGGATCGTATAACTAATCAAAATTCAACTTTAACAATATTCTAAGTTGACTATGTGTACATAGCAATCTAAATTCTATTTTAGCGAAGAATTTAATCAAAACGCTTTTCGTCTAAACCAATTCGCTGATACATTTTGCAATAACAATACATGTAATGGACGTAGGTAGGTACGTGTAAGACCCTTGTTTTCAGCATAAAAGCTAAGTATATATTGTAATATTCAGCAAGCATACTACCTATCGAGAAGCGTCACCTTATTTGCTGTCTATACGTAGAATTGTCTTAAGACGAGATCCTGAGATGCTTTATATGTATCAGGGAGAAAGTGAGTAATTTACTTCGAGTACAAATGTGAAGGCCTTAAAACAACCTTGGGAGGAGTATCGGGGTTAAAGAACGCTCAGAACAGGCACCTAGTTTATATATAATTTAGTTATTGTTATATATTTGGCGCGGGTGCGCGGGGCAGCCGAGCGGCCCGGCAGTCAGGCGAACACAATTTGTAGACCATTTCTCTTGCATGCCGCGCGACACTTCTGCAGATTAGGGCGAAAGGGAAATATAGATATAGCTGCTTTATATTATTTACGCATATAAATTGCCATTTGGTACTTACCAATTTACATTATATTTGTAGTCCATCCTTTTGCCACTGTAAACAGCACGTACTTAGTTATAAATTTTGTTGTAAAATGTGCTACCTTACAACAAAATTTAAAGCATTAAATTACTTACATTTTACTGATATTTCTTTTTTTTCTACATATAAAATGTCTGTTAAATAAACTGTTTAATTCATATTTTAACCGAATACAGATAAATTTAATTTTGCTTGAAAATGCAGCTGGTAGTGGAGATAAGTGAAGATGCCATTAAATTGAATGTACCTACCATACATGTTTTACTTTACATTTAAACATTTCAATGGGTCGTATAGCAGTAAACAAAAATCAATAAACATAAAGAACAAGGCTCAAAGCCAGCGTTTACGTTAAAAGTGCTAAGTAGTGAATCATTAACTTATTTACTAGCTTTAAACTGTAAAACACTGTTGTAAATTTTTCTGGATACACGGAGTAACCGTTTTGTCGGTGCGTCCACTTGTGCATAAAATAACAATTGATGCGAGCATGCATTGTGTCCGAGCGGCGGGCAGCGACGGGCGGTGGGTTACTCTCGCACGACGCAATTTGTCGGGCGTTTCTCTCGTATGTCGCCCTAACAAAGCTACGAATCTAGCTGACGCGAAACTATCGATAACTCTGTGCGGAATTAGAGCTTTTGTTCTTATTGTCCCGTCTACCTCGCCAGCTTTTTTTTTTCTACACTTTTCGTTGAGGAATAACCATAACTAGCGCACTCGTGAAAATTGTCTAGCTGGCTTAACTCGATAAATCGAGCGGTTGAAATATTCGAATTCTTCTGCTCCAACTGAAACGGGTTTAGTTTTTTGCTGCAAAAAAATATTCGGAAAACTCGATTCTTATTTCATAGTTCATGACATTTTATATGAGGGCTGATATTTTATTTTAGTGCCGGTTCAATATGTTAGTGGATGGCTGTCACGTGACTGGCGTTTAATCTCGCCGCTGGGCATGGGCATTTCATTTTTGCGGCAATAGAAGAGCTTTTGTGGGCCCTAACGATCATAGACTAGTAGACTTTTAATGATATTAGATCTTCTTAGTCATGTGCGAATTTCACGGTCTGCCGCAAAGTCTGGCCGCGACATTAAAGTTACGTCCTCTTTGCTAATTGTGATAATAAGCGAATATGAACTTGTGGAGCGGTCATTTCTATTTCCGAAGAGTTTATTTAGACATATTTAACTAATGGAGAGTACCTATTATCTTAGTAAACGTATTAGAGACCGTAACACTTTTCTTTAATATTCGTCTGTTTGCTCGTTATTACGCTTATCTATTTGTTCAAACAGAGAGCTTTTAAGTTATAGGTACGCACACAAATAGAGGCGCTTCTCTTAAAAGCTGCTGGTCGAATTTTAACGAGGCTTTCACTATTACCTTTGAAATTAAAACAAACATTAGTATGGCACAAGCGTTTAAAAAAATATTTAAATAACCCTCCAATATTTTAAGAATGATGGAGCAGAAATAAAATTCCCGAAATTTGTAATTGATTATTTCAATTAGGTAATACACGTTGATCTTTTCAATTGGGAGTCTTTCTTGATCATTTAGGTAATTAAACTAAATGCAAATTATCTTATGATGCACTGGCACCATGGGTCATTAAAACATTGACATTTAAACGTAGATAATTTTATATTAATGATCTGCTAAAACCCGGTACCTTTGGGTATGCAGACGAGTTCAGACGACAGCACTGTCGCTGAGAGATACGTTTCCGACGCACGAGCTGGTGGGTCGCAGATCCGGTCTCTCCGGGAGGCGATGGTTGAGCGCTTGAACTTGTCCTTACAGGCTGTCTCTGAATGGGGCGACGCCAATCTGGTCAAGTTCAATGCTGCTAAGACCCAAGCGTGTCTCTTTTCCGCTAAAAGGAGCCAATTCCACCCAGCTCCATCTTTCCGAGGTGTAACCGTGCCGATAACCGACCGACTTGAGCTTCTTGGTGTTACGTTAACATCAACCCTCAATTTTGGCCCTTTCATAGAGGCAAAGGCTCAAGTGGCTGCCAAAAAGCTAGGGATCCTAGCAAAGGTGAGACGGTACTTCACGCCGGAACAGCTGCTTAAACTTTATCAAGCGCAAGTTCGATCGTGTATGGAGTACTGCTCTCATCTTTGGGACGGATCTGCCAGATACCAGCTTGATGCCCTAGAGTCAATTGAGAAACGAGCCAAGAGGATCATTGGCAATGATAGGCTCGTCGAGTCAAAGCTCCAAAGTCTTGAGCATCGACGCCGAGTTGCGGGCCTGTCGGTTTTCTATCGGTTGCATTTTGGGGAGTGTGCGACGGAATTGCATAATTTAATTCCGCCGAGCCCGTTCCATCATCGGACCACAAGACGTACGGCGATGCGCCACCGGCACACGGTGGACATCCCACCCACACGCACGAAACGTTTTGGGAATACATTCATTGTGCGTACTGCTAAGGAGTGGAATTCCCTGCCTGAGTCTGTGTTTCCTGATAGCTATAACCTGGGAGTCTTTAAGGCAAGAGTGAATAGGTTACTTCTAGGCAAGCGTGCTCCATCTTAGACCGCATCATCGCTTCCCATCAGGTGAGATAGTGGTCAAACGTATGCCTATCAATAGATATAAAAAAATTTTGAATATCGCTCCATCCCTGTCAAATTGTTGGTATTTGACAGAGACAGAATGATGTTTTATATGCGTTTAGCGTTAAATATCTTTAGTGATTAGTGGTGTAATTTGTGAGCCATAACCTAATTTAGTCTGTTATAACCTGTTTAAATACTTACTTCGTTGTCAAAACTCTTTGTAGAGCCGCCTTCCAAAGAGTTTTTTTCCGATACCGACATGGGCCGCTGAAAAAATTACAAATTATTTACTCAAACACAATTGGGGCTAGTACTGCCAAAACGAACTTATCGACATCAATATGTCTTTCAGTTTACAAAGTAATTGTGATCACACAGTCATGAATACATGACAAACAAAATGTGCCCAGCACAGATATAGATAAGTATAATAGATAGACCCTAGATAACGCAAGTATCACGATCTGTATGAAAACCAAGCGTGCCATTTTTTGACTACCTATTATGAAGTCACAATGTTTTGTTTTTCTTAAATTTGGTATTACCAGGTATTACTGAGGGTCTTAGAATAAAAATAATATTTTTTTAAATTAACTACGCATAATATTAATCACAAAATGACTTACCGATGGAAGGAAACGTTTACTTTTTTTTTTTACTTACGATTTTGTACGTAAGCTAGGCACGAAACTAGGCACGCGAAGTAGTTGCTCTTGCGTTATCTAGGTCTATCTATATGTGTGGTGCCCAGTCACACCACGGTCACGACTACATGACAGGCTTTTATGCGTAAAAAGCTCATAAAACAACATTTCAAATCCTACCTTGGCGCCGAGGCCACGTTTTTGCTTTTTTGATGTGGCGGTCATAAGGTTAATTAAAAAAAAAACTAAATCCGAAAGTGTTTTAAGTTGAACGTATCTTAACAAAAGCTGCGCATTCAATCTATTCTAAATATTAGTTTGGGGTGTATATTGAATTGTGATTGCTGGATGGTAATATAACAAACACATTTTGACGACACGGTTGGCGCAGTGGTTTAGCGATTGACTGCTGCGCAGCGTGTGGCGGGTTCGGATCCCGCCCAGGGTTAACATTAGTGTGATGAGCACTTGTGTTTGCCCTGTGTCTGGTTATCTATGTAAGCATGTATTTAAAAAAATGTTTTTGTGTGTGTTTAGACAGCTGTCTGACATAGTACAGTCTCCCAGTCTTCCTAGTTTGGGGTCAGATGGTCGTGTGTGAAATGTCCCCACATATTATTATTATTATTACATTTGGCTTTTTAACGTCATTTTTTTAACGTGATAACGTCTTAAAAATTGATGAACACCGGATGCACGTACAAACAACTGCCACGTTCCGCCTGAGCCTGAGCGTGCAAGCGAGAGCGCGGAACAAGCGATAGAGAGGCACGATCGGCCCAAGCAATAAGCTCTGCCCACCTCAACGTAAGCCATTATTTGCTTATGTTATTAGCCATTATGTTTCTTTATGACGTTATCACGTAAAACTATCGTCCGTAAACCGACTTTACAGACAACGAATTTTTTTTTATAGTTTGCGTGTTGCCGAGTTTCGCTGTACTAAGTTCAATTTTAGGAGAGCAAACTCGGTCCTCAATTGACAAAATAGTGATGTAACCATTTACTAAAATAGATAGGCAAATCAGTTAGTTCGTCTAACCAGTTGAGTTGTTAAACGGTAGAGTTGAACGTGCGACCCGCGGAGACACTTGAGGTTACCATAAACTTGACACTTTACAACTTTGTTACCATGAAATGTTCCGCTGGATTTGAACTCGGTAACTTTATTCTTATTGAAAACTACATTAATGTCTGTTTTTGAGTGTTGGCTAATCTGCGGGCAACCATACGGAATAATTATGTTATGGATAAAGTGTTGCGCTAGTATTAACGTAAACGTCTGCTTTTGAAATCATTTATGAGTCCGACTGCTGAGAATGACTTACGCATTGCGGACATTATGTTTAGATAAAAATCTTCCTGCGTTCTCTGAGTCTCTCTCGTTCTTTTGCGATATCTGTCTATTTTGACTTTTTTCCTGGCTGGAGTTGCGAAGACATTTAGTCATGACGGAGTGAGTTCTTAATGAAAGCCTACCGGCGCGCCTGAGACACGCACAAATGGATCTCTTGGATCTTCTTTCGGGTGATGACCCAGGAAGTTGAGTCCAAAAAGTTAACAATAAAGGTTTTATATTAAAATGATAAAAAAAATATAAGTTTATTGTCGCTATTACTGGTACCCAGTCGCGTAGCCGTGTGGTGCCGACCGCGAATAGCACCACCCCTTTTCTACCCTTGGGTGTCGTAGAAAGCGCCAAAGGGATATTGACCAGAGGATGGGCAGCAGCGTCCTTCTGAGTACCATAACACCTACTGCGAGCGCCAATATGCATCGGCCAAGAACGTAAAGAATAGCACCATCGCATATCTTCTCGTGGGTGTCGCAAGAAGCGACTAAGGGACTCGCCAGAGAATGGGCAGCAGCGTTCTCTGTGCCTTTGTAACAACCATACTGCGATCGCCAACCCGCCTGCCAAGCGTGGCGATTATGGCAAAACCCCCCATTCTCGGGAAGGCCTATGTCCAACAGTGGACGTGTTTCGGCTGAAATGATGAAAAGATGAAGCATGGCGATTACGGCTGAACCCCTTCTTGGGGGAGACCAATGCTCAGCGGGGCGTCTAAAGGTTGAAATGATGATGATGATGATTACTGGTACATGGATTATAAGGTATATTTTCACTAAAGGTATTGAATTCTGATTTTCAAACGCTTAGTTTGACTTGTGTTTTGAGAGTCAATCCTCAGTCGCGGAAACATAATCCAAAAATTGAGTCAAACGCTTTATATTTTACTTTTTTGACTCGATAGACATATTCAACGTCACAACTCTAGTGCATCTATGTTACTCTAGTCGGTAATCCTCATCGTTAAAACTGCCATCATGAGGTTAAAGTCATAAAGTTAAACAGACTAACAAGGCTTGAAACCTGGCCGTGTTCACACCTAAATCCGCTGAAAGTACATAGAAATCTCTTGTAATATTGTAAACAAAAACCGGTTGCGGTGAAGTTTGCAGGCAACTGCTAACTTTGCCATGCCAAGGTATTGTTTATGCACCATTTGTATCTTAACATTCAATATGCAATTTCTGTGAATGTTCTCAAACGACATTTTGTGCACTGTTTGATGTTTCCGGACGTCGTAAAGGAAAGTATGTGATTTTATGAGAATTCCATTTGTAGGCACTGGCTTTTTTCAAGACTACCAATTTTGTTTGTAGGTACGCTGTTCTAAAAAGTAAAACTTCAAAATATTTACTGTCACTTCAAAAATGCGTACCCACGTCAATGTATGACATAAACTCTAAAGGGTAAATTGAGCGTATCTTAGTTTTTAGTGCAATTTATATTTTAATGTTTATACATTTATTTTTGATTCATATTTCTTTGTAAAAGCATTTAGTTACAAACATGAATTATGTTTTAATTTAAGTTCTGGAATAAGCTTAATTTCTGAAGTATTTTTAAATGAATTATCTTATTTTTAACATGCTGGTTTTTCTGGAATCAGTGATTTTAGATGTCCGTGACTTATTAGGATTCAATATATATATATATATATACAAGCTGTTGGCAAGCCTTAACAATACATAAATAAGTAGATTCTGGATGTTTTTTTCTGAACTTGAAGAGCGATTGGCTATAATGCCGTCTAACAAACATCATCTTTACCACTAGGTACATGTGTACATTAACACCACAGTTTTGTAATTTACAGTTTGTTGCGTTTTATCTTATACTTAGAAATGAATTTATAAAGACGTAGTTGTTTGTCACAATTATTCTGCTGTAAGCGAGACACTTCATTAAGTTTTCAACTGAATTTCTCTGAAAGGAGAATTTTATTGCTGTGTTTACAAATGTATCTTTTGAAGTAAGAGTTATTGCTTGAAATTACAATCGTATTGTGAAGTTTTTGAATTATGCGATACATTTAATATAATGTCAAAGATCATTTATATCGAATATATAATGCAGAAGAAAAAATATTATTGAGGGTTATATGTTGTCATGGCGTGTGTTGTATTGTTTTGAATTAGCTAACAATATTTCTTTACCATTCATTACTTATATTTATACACAAACAACTAATGTTTTAATCCTCAATTTCATAATAATTAAACCAGTTAGAACTCATCTAATCAATTGAGATTAATTACTAGTATTTCAATACCTTCAATTAATCCGAATCACGCTGCAAACTATGCTTCCTATCGTGTTACTTTGCGTAATTAATTGTTATGAATATTAGATAACATGCTAAAAAACACCCTATATCTACCCGTGGGTGTCGTAGAAGCCGACAGAGGATGGGCAGCAACGTCCTTCTGAGTAGGAACCTTAACACCTACTGCGATTGTCAATATGCATTTGCCAAGCATGGCGATTACGGCTGGACCCCCCTTAGTGGAGACCTATGGCCAGCAGTAAGCGTGATATGATGATGATGATGATATACATGCTAAAACATGCACCTACTGACAATAAAAAATGTTACAAAATAAAACTGTAAAAAAATCAGATTATTTCACTTATTTACTCAATATACAACTAATTGAGAACTTTGATTACATTAGTGGGAAACCATTTCGCAGCTCAACTTGTTACTTGTTTATTCAACTGAAATTTGTTAAGAAAACTGAAGTTTGTTTGCGTTCCGTTCGATCGCGCGTGTACTTTGCCAAGTGGAGCGCCGCGACCACAAAATGCAATTATCGACCGCTGGCTGTCTGCCGCAGCTATGCTTGAATTGCATTCCGATGTTCAAGCCAAGTATGAGCCCGTACCTGCGGCCCGCCGAACACGACGGACAGGTGACATACGACAGAGAGGCTTAAAGCATGGAGTGCTAACATAAAGCACTTTTCTGTTTTCAACATTTCTTTCGTATTAGTAAACTGGCTCTGCCTAGTTATCCTTTGTGTTGTAATCAGAATCATTATGTTTATGTTTTAATATATGTTTTGAAGACACGGTTGGCGAATTGGGTAAGCGATTAACTGCTATGCCGCGTATTGCGGGTTCGATAACCGCACGGGTCAAACATTTGTATGGCCTACAGGTATTTGTCCTGGGTCTGGCTGTTTGTGTATGTGAATTTATATGTTTGTAAACTCACCCATGATACAAGAGAAATGACTATCGCTGTACCTATATTGCGCATGGGCCAATCTGATGGTTACCTACTTACCTACATTTGATGGCAGCCAAGAAATTACCGGAGGTTTATTTTTTCTTATTCTTAAAATGTACATGGCGTCAGAAACACTCTCACAGACTCAATCTAGGTAACTGTGGTTAACTATGTATAAGGAAATCTTGAAAATGATTGTTCACCTTAGCCCTCCATTATTTCTTACTCCATGCGTGTAACCAACAATAGTAACGTCAACTTTTATACCTTCAAAAGTTATTGTCTCCGACTCAAATACCTATAAATTTCCCTTTTCATACCTACCTTGGGACCCACCGCATCTATAGATTCTAGTGTCCTTATACTAAAATGATTTTCATATCTTTCATTTCCATATAAGCATTGTGTTTACGTGCATATTTGCTCGTTATTATTGTCATTCTCGGCTTATTGCACACATGACGCTATTTCCTTGCAACTTTCGCAATATCGTTTGTAGAAGGCACTTCAACTACATTGGTAGATTAGAATCTTGTATGCATATTTAAGAATAGATATTAGCTTTAAGTAAACGATGGAAACTCAATACCATATGGCTTATCCTGTAAAGCGCTACGGGGTATCATCGACAGCATAGGTAATTATTATCTATAATCCGTGCAAGGATAATCAGACTTTTGCTTTAATTTCCGCCCAATGGTGTATTTTTTCATTAATATTGCAAGTGTTTGCGTTATTTTTTTGAATGATGGTTCAGCCGTAATCGTCATGTTTCGCCGATGCATATTGGCGATCGCAGTAGGTGTTATGGTTCTCAGAAGGACGCTGCTGCCCATTCTCTGGTCAATATCCCTCTGTCGCCTTCTATGACACCCACGGGTAGAGATGAGGTGGTGCTTTTCGCGGCCGGCAACACACAGCTTACACCAGACACATACTCGTAAGTTATTGGTTTATAATATAACTTAAGTACTAAACATGAAATAAAAATATTAAATCTATAAAACAAAAAGAAACATAGAATCTGACAGAATTACAATAAATGAACAAAATTGGATAACCATACGGCAAAATAAATAAATATTATATATGGGCTTGTAGTAGTTTTAATAAGTTTCAGCGGCTAGCTATTTCACATGGATGTAACGGAGTTTATGTTCAGTACGAGCTCGCCTCGTGTTAATCAGCTAACTTGTGGCTTCGTTGGAGTAAGCCGCGCATCCTTAATAACCGTTATTTTAAAGTAGGTTACTCATTTTTACCGTGTAACCCGTATTCACGTATCCTTGGAAAAGTAAGTAGAGATCGTTTTTAGGGTTCCGAACCCCAAGGGTATATTGCTAAGACGTCTTCGTTTGTTTGTCTAGCTGTCTGTCACCAGACGGTATCTCATGAACCGTGATAACTAGACAGTGAACATTTTCACAGATGATGTATTTCTGGTGCAGCTATAACAACAAAAACTAAAAACCGATTAAAATAAATATTTAAGAGGGGCTCCCATACAACAAAAAAAAATCTAGTATAATGTTTGTACGAAGCAAAAAATGTATCTTATTTATTTAAAGTGTCTTATTTATTTACAGTCTGTCTGTGTACTAAATTTCATCCAAATCCGTCCAATACTTACACCGTGATTAGGTAACAAAAACTCAAACTTACAAACTTTCTTAAACTTACACTTATACTTTTATTACGATGATAAACGAACCCAGAAATATTTGAAATCTTTTCTATTTGTGTGCGTAAAAGATTTTAGCAAACGTTTTTCACCCGTTTTCCCCGCTTGATCTAAATGTCTCAAAGGGGATACAGATGCGTCACCTGTCACAAAGAGTCTGCCTACTGATACAATAGATCCTCTTTTCTATTGTCACGATAACGTGACTATATAAGGATATGAAATAAGATTCTAACACATCTCTCATTATCTGATCATTAAAATGAGTAGATTGATAGGTATTTTGTTAAAATTGCTTCTCTTGCATCTATTAAAAGTGGAAATTGTAACAATTATCTCAGTAGGTAATTGTAAAATTGTAAAAATTGTAGTTAAACGGGTGTGATATATACTCGTAAATAAAATGCCTTTCAAAACCTTTCAATACAATTTATTTTAATTTACAAGAATTACTGAGTTCCCAAATGGAAATACAATGCAATGAAATAGAAAGCAAACGCAATGAAAGAAAATCATAGGTACAACGCTTTTCTTTTAATTTTGTTATCGAACCACGCTTTTGAGCTGAACAAATTCAAATAAGCGGACAATTAACCAAATACATTAGATCAACCGTTGCATTGAAATAAAATGTTTTCAGCCATTTTATGAAGTGAAGCCAATCACCAATGTTTGGTTTTCCATGCATACTTACCTATATTGGTACGGTATAGTTTAACGGGCTGGTGTCCACAACTCCACGTCTATTAGATCATATATGTGTAATTTAAGTTTGAATTTGATTAAATAGAGTGATAGGAACAATTGTCTTTCAATGCAAGACACATAGTAGAGTGACTATTATAAAAAGATAGCGAGACCGAGTCATAAGGAATTTATAGTGTGCGACCTACCTAAAATTGTTGCAAAATTTTTATTTTAATCCAATTTAAAATAATATTTGAGTGAAATCAACGGTCAACGGTCGGCAACAATCTATGGTTAAACATAGATATCCGTGGATTTAACTAAAATCTTTCACCAATCGTAATCAAAGGTACATTATCGACGCCAATCGATGTCGTGACTTGTGTAGGTACGTCGACCCCTAAACGTGCCTACGCTGATATCGCCGCCACGGATAAACCTGTGTCGCAGACCAGGAAGGGGGATAAAAAGAGCTCTTGTGTACCTGACAACAAGGGTTCGAAACAGCAAGGCCCAACGGGCCCGTGTGACAAGGACGGCTTCGTGAAGGTAGAGAAAAAGAAGAAGAAGAAGCCTCCTAGTCGAAACCAGTGCGGAACCGCGCTGGCAGGACCCAATATGCTGCGTCCGGCAACACCTACGACGCAGCTCTATGTGTCCCGGCTGCATCACACCACGAAGGTTGAGGAGGTCGTGGAGTATGTTCGAGCCAAGACCAGCTGGACCTTAAGGGTCGAGAAGTTGGAGTCGCGCCACAATACAAATTTCAAGTCATTTGTGGTGCGAGTCCCGACGCATTATATTGAGACCTTCCTCAAGGAAGAGTTTTGGCCGAAGGGTGTCGTGTATCGGCGATTCCGCGGAAGGCTACGCGACACCACGCAGTGCAACACGACGCCGTCTCTTCGTGTACAATAATAGTTTAGTAATATTTTTGTGGTTTTTATAAATATGTATGATAGTCTGTAAGGTATATATGTTATGGGTCTTTTGTTACCCGAAATAAATGATATTATTATTATTATTATTATTATTATCCCTGAGTAACAAAGACTATATTGCATTATTGAAAATTTGGGGTCCTTTGCCCAGACGTGGGACACAAAAATAGGCTGATTAAAAAAAAGGGCCCAAGAAAATTCACGAGGACGAAGTCGCGGGCAAAGTACTAGTAAAATAATATTCACTCTACCAAATTTCAGTCACAGCGGCCAAAATTGGGACTAAGCCAAGTACACAAGAGATATTGTAGTGTACAAGTGTGTGCACAAACACAGGGCTCTTCTCTCACTCTTATCAAAGTCCGAGACATCAGGTGCAGGTCCAACAGCATTATTTATTTGTTTATACTTCATGCACAAAGGTACAAAGGAAGACTTAGGCATTTTCTACCAGTCAACCAAGGGTGGTGAAGAGATAACATGGCGGGTGCATAACAAAAAAGTAATAATACAAAAAAGTTAAAAAGACACGGGTTATCACAGCACAAAATCCGTAATGTTTCTGAGAAGCCCCTAATGGAACACCTAAACCTATAACTTTGCCTGACCTGGGAATCGAACTAACAACCCCACGCTCAGCACTCGCCCCTCAGACTAGGACCAAAACGGTACAGTCAATAAAATACAAGTTAAAATAATATTAGTTAAATACTTGGATAGTTATGGAAATAATCTGAACGGTAAATTGTTATGTTCTTAATTTACAAAACGACAACGCTTAATTCGGACATTTAAATCGTTAGACAATTAGAAAATGGCTATAGCCGCCATTTACGCGGGAGTTACTTTAAATATCAGCAACCCAGACTTCAGTAATCGAATAAGTACTTAACTTTACTTAGTTAACTCGACTAATTGGAATGGAAGAATTTTTAGTTTATTTGAATGACGAACACTTAATTCCGTTCAGACCACTTCTTATGATTTTACACGTAGTTTAATAAAAATTACACGTCTCACGAATCCACAGAGAAAACCTGCCATCTTCGTCCTCCATCTTCCAAGCTTTGTTACGCCAACATATTTACGAGCAAGTAACTAAATATTCAATTTGCGGCTCGTATCTCAGTGTTAGTTGGCAGGGACACGCAAACGACACAAAGTGCGTAAATTCCGGGCGTTGTGGACCATGTCGCCGTCACAGAGAGGTGCTGGGCCAGTGTCGGGGCCAGTCCTCCCACGCTGCGCCACGTGCAGCCATGCGACAGGAGTGCAACTTGATTACTGGTGATCTACAAGGCCGTTTTAAATGTAGAAGGAATTTCTTTGGAATTGATGCCTAGTTAGGGCCTATGTTATACTTAACTTTGTGGAAACGTACGTAGCGTAAGAATCGGTTTCGTTCATTTTGTAACTAAGCTACATTACCGGCCTTTAACACTGTTTTTCATGTCGGTGTATAATAATCTTTTTAAATTTAATTTTTAATAATTGCTTTGACGTGTGGAAAGGTCATTGAATTTTTTTTTTGATAAACTCTAAAACTGTTGACAACCTTAAAAAATAAAATAATAATTAAAATTGCAATAAGTACTTACTAATTACCATCCATATTAATTTTCACCTCAGTCTTACCGCCGTGCAGGAAGTGAAAACCGTTTATACCAAACTGTTTTATTCTTCCTGTTTTCTTTTAATACATAACCACTCGAAAACCAGTAGCTTCACCAAAGGTTATAAAACCACTTTTCTTTGAGCTTCACATTCCATAATAGTCTAATTGCCTGTGTACGATAATTACAGCGTGGGTTTATTTACTAATATGTTTATCTATTTACTCATACAACCTTTCAACTGTCCAATTAGCACCTTAACTTAAACACATGTTTGTAATCTGGTCTAAGATCACACGCTACTGGTATTCAGGTACCTACAGCTCAATTATCACAGAACATTTACTATGTACCAATGTATTAGGTACGTCCCTAAACTTGCTACCTAATATACACATGTTTTCACTTATTAGCGTATTCAAACAGCATTCTTACATATTTATAGAAATGTTGTATAATAAGTAGGTAACTTACGCGTAATATGTACCTATTTGTAGTTGCGTCCTGTTGCGTACACGCTCATCATCTAACTGAGAGGATCAGTATCCTTCGTTTTTCTGCCCGTTCGACCAACTAGTAAATAGCAATGTTTCCAACTTTATTTTGTTTATTTTTAAATCGGTATACATTTATGCGTATCCAATATTGGACATAAAATTTTTACACGATTGTTATTAGAGCGAATATTGTATCAAAATTATTGTTCTCATCGGTACAGCCTTTAATGGAACTGCCTGAAATTAAATTCAAATAAATGAAACAACAACATAATTATATTTCTTTAACAACTTTATCATACACAACGTAATATTGCAATACGATTGTCTGTTCTTGGAAATAAAATGAAACAAGAAATATCATTTGAAATATCGCGAACATATTAGTAGTAATGTGTTTACAAAAGCTGTAGTAGCTGGCTAAAGGATTAAAATACAACAGGTTGCAAGTTGCAGCGGATCCGATAAAGCCTCCAGTCGAGGTTGGCACGGCATGCGGCGCGCGCGCATAGCTCTACCACAGTCTTGTACACCTCACGATTAACGTGCATCTCCACAACGCGATGTTTCTACCAACATTTTCCAATAAAGTACTTCATACTATAAACACAACCATAACAAAAACCAAATAATGCTTGCATTTTTGAAAGTGCTGAAAAAATATTGTGGCGCAAAATGTTAAAACCAATTTTAATTATAGTGTTTGTGTTAATATTGATTACGGATGCGGATTTTATTGTAAAGGGTCAAGTTAAAAAGCGGAACACAGTAATTAAAATTAACGACAATTTCTCACCGAGGTGCTTTAATAACAACTCTGTATTTAGAAACAATGATACCTTAAAACGGATTGTGTTCGCGTCGAAGTATATTTTTACCGGTAAAATTTCGAGTGAACAAAAACGGAAGCGTGGAAAATTTAAAAAGAGCGTATTCAAAGTGTTTGTGCGGCGAATACTCAAAGGTGACGTCGGAGCGTTGAGTGAGATATTGAATTTTGAAACGAGAACGTTCAATTCGTCCAATCGTGCGTATTTATTAGCAGAGGGTAGTTCACTGAAGCGCGGCTGTGTTAGCAACTCGCAAGGATGGGCGGCATTGCTCTTCAGTGCTGAGGAGTTCACCTCGCCCCTGAAACTGTTGGTTGATCCTGTACCGTCTAACCTTGATGGCGTCCGACGCGTGAAAGCTCTAATAAAAGGTAAATACTTTCGTAAGCTTTGCAATCAAAACAGAAAACGAAATAACAATAAGAAACACGAGGAATTTTGAGATGACAAGTTTTGTAAACAGATTTGACATATTTATTACTACTTAGCACTTTGCCCGCGACTTTGTCCGCGTGAATTTTCTCAAGATTCCTTATTTTTTCAATTGATAAATGTAGCCTATGTTACTAAGGTATAATGTAGGTTTCGATTGGTGAAAGAATTTTTGAAATCGGGCCAGTATCTAGTTTTTGAATTAAATCGTAACAAACAAACAAATCTTTCCGCTTTATTATAATATTAGTTTAGAAAACGCAGAATCTTTTTAAATTACTGTTGAATCTTTGTTAGAAAATGTCATGATTTTTTCTGGATACCTTAGGACAAAAGACGTGTATTGTGTTGTGACCTTGTAAATATCAAAGTTTTTTTTAACCTTTTCATCGATTTTATACAATTCACAAATGCTACACTCAGCTTTTCATGTTTCTTTAAAACCGGATGTTTTCAAAACAATAATTTTAACTAAACAGAAGAAAAGCCCACATATACGTGTACCAACACAATATAAATGTTCTGAGAGTAAACTTACAAAATCACATTTTAGGCTTAACATGACTGTGAACTGAAGACATGGCTACAGACCTTTATGTAAATAAAAACATGCTGAGATTCCTTCAACTTCATATATGTACAGTATGTACCGTAATGCAGATTACATGTACTGCGTTTTATTTCGTTGCTCTACTTAGGCGTTCTTCCTTTGCCAGCTGAATTTGAATTAAAACCGGAATAATAATTATGTTAAGATAACAAAATATAAAAAAAAATGAGTTTTTAACTGTTATAAAACTAGAAATCAAAATGTCTGTCGGAAAAATCAAAATAGTTAGGTATTTCAATAGTTATTTCAAGCTCTAAAATCGACGATGTGGTTTTGAAAAGGTACCTATACAACATTTGTAAACAATATTGAGTGGGTATTATCGACTCGACATTGACTGGTCCCAAATAGCCCTGGATAGAGAAAAGTAGAAGGAGGGTAGAGAGGCCTTTTAACTATAGTAGAAATATTCAGGCAACAAAAAACTTATGTAACTAAGCATACAATAAATATACACCTGAATGAAAAAAATATAGAAAATAAAAATCCTGAATAGAGAAAAACTAGCTGACTAGGCAAACGTTATTTTGCAATATAAATTTAAAAAATAGCCTACGCTACGACCTATTCGTAGACCTGCCAAATATACACAAAAAAAAGCCCACCGAGGGTTCCGTACATATTTGTAGGTACATATCCATACTTCTATACTAATCCATACCGACTATCCATACATGCGTTTTTTGCGACATAAAGGGCCGTATCTTTTTTTCACGTTAACATAGAGGTTTTTTTACAGCATCAAGAGACCGTAGACTTGAGTATATGGTTTTAATTTCAACTCTACTCGTGTTTCCGAGATAAAGGGTCTTGACAGACAGATAGATAGACAGACGGACAACAAAGTGATCCTATAAGGGTTCCGTTTTTTCTTTTTTCTGCTACGGAACCCTAAAAACATAAAATTGGTGGAACTGTTTCAGAGGAGTTCGATAACAAACACTATGATATGAAATTAGTATGTTTTAGATGAATCTAAGTGCTTAGTCCGCCTTTGTACCTTTGTGCATGAAGTATAAATAAATAAATAAATAAATAAATAACTATGTGATTCAAATTAAAGTATCCCATCGACTTGTCTTTATCAACCCTTTTCTAAATATTAGAGTCAAGACTTTAAAAGAAACTTAATGGTTTCAGTTCAACAGGATTTAAAGATGTCTAGAACTAGTGATCATAAATTTATACCAACTCGTTCCAGTCCGATCAAGCTGAAAATAGACTCGAAACTCATTCTGCGCATTGTGTATAGGCATTTTCAAATTGAACTGTCGAAAATAGTAGCTTCTACACATATTTGTGGTCACTATTTACCTGATGTAACCTCACGTACTAATAATCTAAGTTCTTCATCATACATATAATACATATCAACCTTTACACGCCCACTGCTGGGCATAGGGATCCCACACGAGGGGGTTCAGCCGTAATCGCCATGCTTGGCCGATGCATGTTGGCGATCGCAGTAGGTGTTGTGGTACTCAGAAGGAGGCTGCTGCCCATCCTCTGGTCAAAATCCCTCTGTCGCTTTCTACGACACCCACGGGTTGAAATGGGGTGATGCTATTCGCGGCCGGCACCACACGGCATAAGTTCTTAAGTTCTAAGTTCTTATTAGCATCTAATATATAATCAAACTGTAGTAGCACTTTAGAAGACCGCAATAAGACTATTTCACAGAAAAAATATTTAAATGCAGCAATATTTTTTCTGTCACAACATCGTACGTCTACGATGTTGTGCCTATAATTCTATCTATTATTGAATAAAAAACACGAATTTTCTTTAGAAATTTACCGAATATTATGTTTGTTCTCAAAATCTCAGTGTTTTCCCATAATTCCTTCATACTTAGGATGAAGTCAAAATACTCATAAGTACTTACTGAGCGTTGTAAAGATAAACAATGGTACATTACTTCTTACCTACAGCTTATATTATATTATGTACCTTCTGTATATACAGAGTCAAGTGTGTAAGCTTTTGATCTCATAATAGCTAATGGTAGGTGACCGATACTCGAAGTATTTATTAATACTTATAAAAAGATTATTGGGTGCTACGTAATGATCATCTATAAATATTCCTAATTCCGTTACCGCCGATGTATACAGACTATATTCAGACTAATAAATAAATTAGCAGAATATAATTATTTACAAATAAATATCTATAAAAAATACTCTTTCAATCAAAAAGCTATCAAAAGAGTTCAATATAAAAAAAACGATATAGCAAAACGTGCCGAGGGAAGATCCTAGCCATCAGACTGTGGTCGATTCAAATATTTATGGTGATTTGATGGTGTCGTACCGGCGGCCTTTTATCTCACAGATGATTATCGGGTGTGAATTGTATGGCCAAAGGTGGACTACAGTGACCATGAAGGACTAAGAAACAGTTGGAGTCGGTATTATTTAAAAGATTTATATTTTAAGAAGGTCTTGTGGTAGCAGTACCTATTTAGTTTGGTAGAAAATGTATAGTTGTAATAGTGGTTCAACAATGATTTACCATATGTGAACAGGTTGTTGCAGTAATTACACTTTCATAATGGTCATTACAAAATGGTAGTACTAGTATCAGTGGTAGCAATTAAACTCTTAATTTATAATGGTTTGCAGAGCTAATGTTGTCGGAGGTGGCAATAAAACCCAAGTTTCATGTCTATATTTTATACCATTTTAGTGGTTCTGCGTACATTTTTGTTGTTTACATTAAACATTTTCGATCCATTATTTATGTATGTTTGAGTTTTTGTCGTAATGTGTAGTACCGAAGTTATATGACGTGTCCAAGATTGTGGTAATTTGATTATCCGTGATGTAGCTAAATTGTGAACACAAAGTTCCACTCCTTGGTCCGAAATGTATTCGTAGAAGTGGTGGGCGTGGGTGACGTCCATCGTGGGAAAACATATCCCAAAATTGTACGTCTGTGCCTTTAGAACTGACAGGAAATGGGTTCCGTATTATTCAACACAATTAGTGCCGTTGGTATCCTTTGTTTTTATTTTAACGATCCAGCATTTAAGTACTTAAATTGTAGTTGTCGGGCTGTCTGCCCGTCCACTTTGTTACTTGACACACAGGCGAGAAAATTCTACGTTCTCGATTCGATAAGGTGCCACGATGAATCGTTTAATTAGTTCTCATTTTGTGTTATAAAAATACCCTGTTAGTACAATGTTTTGTTTGTATTTGGGATTACAAACGCGTTGTAAATTAAGGTTTACCTTAAGTGGAACAAGATAGCGACGAGATCACCAATCAATTCTGAAAGATAAGTCCTTAGAAAGATATATTGTAATGAAGACAAGGTCGGCGGCAGATAAAAACAGAATCGGTCGTCGGGAACAAGGGTCGGTTCGTCCTCCGGGTTTGTGTCGCGCCTGGGGACGATCAAGTTTATCGGGACCACCGGCGACGAGCTCCACCACTGGACAACTCCCGACAAATTTATTGACACTCTTTCAATTAAACCTATTGTTGCCGGGAACAGACACAGCGGTCATAACAGAATAAAACACGATAACTCGCCGCGTGTATTCGTAATGCGTTCCCATATCGACCTCCGCCCGTTCCGACCGCCGTAAAAGGAGATTTATTAAAACTATTTGGAAACTGATTCGATCGAAACCGAACGATTTGACATTTAGATAAAGAGTAAAATTTATTTTTCCCTCGAATACGCCGCTCCGACGGAGTGACAATGGAATAAAAAGGTTATAAAATGCGACGGTTGCGGCCGCTGTCGCCCACGTCCCCCGGGTGTTGTCGGATGTTCACGCGCGGCGGCGGCTCTGCATATCTGGCCCGGGCCGGGGCGCAGCTGCCACGCTCAGATAAAATGCGACGAGTGCGTTAATATGACCTGCCGCACACCACCGCTGCACTGCCGCCACTCGCAAGCACGTGTAAATTTCCAATGTGAGAACACGCGAGATAAGCCGCCGCGCGTGGGCGCAGAGAAAATTCACGGCGCCGCGACCAGCGCCGACCGCGACACACCGTCGCGAACTCTTCTCGGATTTTGTGTAAATCGATGTAACTGTACTAATAGGGTCAAAACATGTTATTTATTGAACGTTTATCATTCCACGATTAACGGTTATATTTTGTAGCATTGTGATGTTCTTATTGGTATTTGTATTGTTAGTATAGTAAAGACGCTTGCGTAGAAAATAATGGGAGTCAGGAACTATTACGTTGAAAATAAATAACTTTTATTTATGACTATTCTTTATTGGTATAAATACTTATATCTTATCGTCCAATAAAACTCATATATATTTTTGGAACTCTACCATTATCTTAATGAGCCCTAAATATATAAACAATAAATTATGATAATTTTAAACATTTTCCGTTATATTTTTGAGAGGTAGTGAGATCGTTCTCAGAACTATAAATTCATAATAGGAAATAAACGTAGGCAATATTAAAGTCATAAAGGTACACCCACACTGCTTAAAGTTGCTTCTTGTCGTTATAATGCAAGCTTAGACAATCATAGAATCATAATAAAATAACATGTCTTTGTTAGAATTGTATTATCATTTCTCAAGACGTTTCGAAATGTTATTGTTTTTGTACGCGTTGAGGTAGATCAGGGTGACGGAGATAATCTCCTCGGGGACGTGACACAAGAATGAGATATTTTTTTGCTGACGCATTGTTTTGGGAGTCGAATAACATACGACGTGAGAGTCGTTCCAGGAACCGAGGCTTGACGTTGACTGTGCAGTGCGAGCCGGGTCAACGGGCTCGCCCGAGGACAACACCAACATTGAAATCCCTCAAATTCTTTATTTCATTCAGCACCAAAGTTCTATTTGCATCGAAGGATCCACAAACCTATATTGCACTACACAATAAACAACTGCATACTTTTATTCCAGAAGAAGAGTTCAACGTTGCTGTAAAATTTACATTATGTAGGAAGAATACTCACGGGTATCCTATTTGCTTGCTTTTAGCTGAATAGAATATTGTGAATGTTAACATCACGACATGAATTTCAATTTAACGATGGCCTGCGTTCCGGCGATCCTCGGGCGGGATACGTTGCAAATGTTACAATCTTAGTTGGGAATAAAATCTATGATGTCGGCCCTTTCCACATCGATTGCCCACTAACCGGTGAATTTCAAAAGCTTCACACTGGGTCCGGTAACATTATACGTTTCCTTAATTTACATATCTCCATTGTATCTTCGAGTGTTCCATAAAATTTAACAACAACCGACTTGACGTGTCCTTTGAGCACCCAAGATGCTACTTTACGACGATTCTTAAGACCAAGTTAAGGTTATGTCTATAATTCAGTTTTATGAAACCCCAACACAATTTCAGGTAACCAAGTGTGTATTTGGAAAGTTCTCACATAACTTACATTAGGATAGTGTATTAGTTTAATGGCTACGCGTTCAATAACATCTGATACCATCTGTTGAAATTACTACAGTAACGTGTTCTGTAATTCTTTTGTCTATTGTGCCTTTGTATCGAAACTTGTTAGAATAATACCAAATATTAATTTAATTCCCCACATAATTTCTATACAATGCGAAACGGGATACAAACCGAGCGATAGGTTACTTTAATTTAAATGAACGTATGAGATTACGGTTACACAAATAGTTATCCATACTTTACACTTTTACTTTGTATTTTACTTTATCCATACTAATTCATACTTACTTACTTACTTAATATTATATATGCGAAAGTAACTCTGTCTGTTACGCTTTCACGATGAAATGGCTGAACCGATTTTAATGAAATTAGGCATGAATATAGTTTGAACCCTAGGGCCTTCCTCAGGGTTCAAACTATATTCATGATCGATCGATCGATGTCGATGGCTGTTGGTAAAAGAGGGCAGTCGCTGGCGTGCGCGGTGTTTTATACCCTCGGTGAGACCATAGTGATGTTATCTCTAACACGGCCTCTCCTGACACGAGTTCGTCCCAGGCTCCTTGATGATGTCTTCAGCTCTGGTAGTCGGTCTTCAGCACAAGTATGGACATTCACGCGGACGAAGTCGCGGTCGAAAAGCTAGTACTTAAGTAGTTACAGTTTAAGAGATACGCAAGAGTGTTAATTTAGTTAAGATAACAAAACAGTATGATAGCTTTGGTTGGTCAAAGCTGTATGAAACACTGAGGTACTACTAATATAGTTCAATGGTATGAAAACAGTTGGTGAAACAGTCGGGAGTCCTAAGGTAATATTAATATTATACTTCATTAACTTCGACTAATATTTTGCTTTCAAAGGAGACAACGGCTTGTCTGTCGGTGAGATTCCTTTATTTGTCTATGTTACGAGACGTTATAAAGCAATGAGAAATTCTCAACAAAGGTTTATTGCTTCAATAACGTACTTTACGACTTTCATTGCGGGAGAGCACGTGTCAGAAGTGTAACAGACATAGGTACACAACACAAGGCTGGCGATAAAATTAAAACTTCTGTAAATTTCGATACCCATAGCAACCTTTCTTTATAAGTTACTTCAAAATAGATATTCCAAATATTATGTTTGCTACTTGACTTTTCTTAGAAAGAATATAATGATGAGTCTATATAGAAAAATAATCGTCTTATGTTTCCCATGGCTTCTTACTTTTTGTTATTTATATAAAAATATGAGGCTTATTTATTACTTTCAAATTAAGCAGCTTATGAAGTCAGAATGTGAAAATGCGCTGTAATAGGAACCTAAAGAGTATTATGGGATGAATGTTAAAACATGATTGACAAGATGTTGTTGAAAGTTACACGATTCATTTTGGTGGAAGGACCAACCGTCCCGCTTTCGAACAAGACTATAGAAAGAAGGGGCTGTAGACGTCATAAAGTGGTGTTACGGCGCGGGTGTTGGCGTCATAAAAGAGACCGACTCCGCCGCCAGCAGTCGCTTAAGAAAGCTCAATTTGAATTGAAACGGTCCGGATGCTTTAGTGGCCGAGTGAATTTTATTCAAAACTCTCTGGTAAGATCAGCTTTGCGAAAACATCTGCTGGTGACATACATTTTGTTACTTTACTTGGTTATCATTACTGTGAAATACTGGCTTAAGTTTACGTTTTCGACCGCATGGAAGTCTAAGTCAAATTTGTTCTTAGCTAACGTCTCTTACTGTTGTCAAACTGCTCTGCAGTGCAATTCTGTAAGCATTCACTCGCGGATTCGAATCCTATCCCATTTCCGATTTCACTTACCAGAAGTGAAAAGTATTGGGTATTTGCTTAAATAGTAACGAAATAATAATTCGCTTCACCTGTGTTGTCACTTAGTGGCGCTAGCGTAGTTTTCATCGAGTTACAGACTACCTAAAACAGTTTTCACCGCGAAATCTGAAGTGAGAACTGGAGTGGGTTCTTACAGAATAACATAGCTGAAACGGCTTGAGCTATAATTATGGTTTTTTTTTTGTGTATATTTGGAAGGTCTGAGAATAAGTCGTAGGGTATAAAATATAATATTATATTATTTATTTATATGGCAAAACAACGTTTGCCGGTCAGCTAGTAATATAAAATATCTACACAAAGTTACACAAATATAAGCAACTTAGATTTCTTTGCAGAAACGGTATCAAATATAGTGAATCGTGTTCGTGTCAAATAGTAACTAAGAATATTTGTTTTAACCATGCGGAAACTAAGTTTTCTGCAACAAACATGATCAATTTGAATATAAAACTTGAACCACTAACAATCTAAAGCAAGATTATTCCGCTGTACAGCCATCGTTTAATTAACAACTGAAAGATTGATATGATAAATTAATCATAAAATTATTCTGTATTAACTAAAGTGTTGCAGTGATCAATCAAGTTTATCTTTTTACTGTTGAAAGTGGTGTCTTCTAACATTCACATTATCACGCTAAAACTCTGCTCCTAGTTCCTATAATAATATAGGAACTAGGAGCAGAGTTTTATATATAAAGAGAGAAGAGTTATAGATATAAATCTATAACCCATCTTTTATCTATTGTAAGATTCATTGTTATAGTTACTAATGGTAGATTTAGCAACCAACAGATTTAAACTGATCAAAGGAAGGTAGGTACTGTAGGGATTTTGGCTGGCTGGGCCAGATGGAACCTTATTAGTATTAATTGCTAAGAGATAAACTCTGTTCAAATTCAAATTTATTTATTCAGGGACAATTCATATTGTGTTTGAAATCAAAATATATCATAATAAATCACAATCATAAAATTAACATATTCAACAATAAATTACTTATAGAAAATAATACAACAATAAAATAAAATTCAATTCAATTTACGAAGTTAATACAATTAAAAATTAAATAATATTACACCAAAATGTAAAAAATAAAACATCAATAATATAGCAATATTACCCAGTCTCACATTAATTGATTCATAAGAAAATAAATAAAAAATTAAATTGTGTTGTCGGGCTATCAAGACGAATTACGAATGACAATATAAAAAATGTATAATCATAATTGAATTGCTTCAATCTAGTAAAGTTGAAGCTCTACATACTTGCGCACTTGTGTATTAGATACTGCATGCTACATGAAGTCAATATCGAGTCTGTATTTAGTCTACCTGACTACTTCACCCCACCCGACTGCCCTGTTGACTGCTGAACGAGGGGTTTGATTCTTACGTCGAGCTAAGTGTTATTGGGTTTTTCTATATTTTTTTATACTATAGATTTATTTATTTATTTTAATTTTATATACAGTATTATTTACACGTACAATAAAAAAGAAAAACCTATAACTAATAAACAAAGAAAGCAGCACTATCCCACGACCCGAGGGTTTCAACCCCAAACGGCTCGGAAATAAAGTTATCACCAAGGATACTAGGTATACTTTCGCCGTTTGAGGTTTACTGCAGCCGCAACAGTTTTTCTATTAGGAAGTTCTCAGTAGCAGCCCAGAGTTTGGAATTTGGTTTGAGACAGTGGCGTGCCTAGGGGTCAAAGTTAGGGCAAGCCCAAAAGATTTTAGAATAAAAACCCGGTGATTTTCTTCAAAATTCATCATTCCGCAAAATCACACGCTTATTAAAAAAACATTTAATTATTGTGCTCATTTTAATGCTAACAAAAACACATACGTATTTGATTTAAGAGCCATCTATTAACGATATTAGCGCAACAGTGCCCTATGAGTTCGACTTGCGAACGGCCAATAGATGACGCAGAAATAATTTATTGATCTTTCTATCTAAATAACTACGCATTGTATCATACATAGGTATCAGTGATAACCACGTACCTTCTGTGGCTTTGACAAAAGCCGTTCGAAATTAAAAAAAATATATCTTTGCGAGTCGTTGCACACACTCAATTACCTACAACAAGAAAAATTATTCACAAAGGAATATAATCACATACGCTAAAACAACTAGTAAAGGTAAATACAAAATATTTAAATAACGGGTAATTAAAAAATATATCAAAAAAAGCTTTGTACAAAAAAGACAACCGCCTTCAAAAACTAAAAAGTGAAAAATTACTTTAGCACAGAACACACATTGACTTTAGTTTCGAAATTCAGTGGCTTTGTTCTGTTTGTTGTTTTGTATTGCCACCGACTTCCGAAACTAAAGTCAATATGTGTTCTGTGCTAAAGTTATTTTTCACTTTTTAGTTTTTGAAGGCGGTTGTCTTTTTTGTAAAAAGCTTTTTATTTTCCGCTTTTTAGTACCTCCTTCTCATTCAAATCTATTAAGAAGGGATTGAAAGTTAACTACTACAAAGATTGATGAAACTAAAACGTCATCTATGTAATATTTTTGGGTATTTGTTGATTTTTCAAAAAGTGCTGAATCAATTTCGATAAAATTTATATAGGACCACCCCTGAAGCATACCCTAACCATAAAAATAAGAATTTTCAAAATCGGTTTACGTTTGCCGGAGAAATCGCGTAACAAATCGCGCACGTACTTAATGCAAATTTAAGACTTATACGGTTTTCTCATGGATGTCATTGTCAGAACTGGACCAAATTAAAATGGGACCACACGGAAAGCACTAGCTTTCAAATAAAAAAAGAATCATCAAAATCGGTTCACCCAGTCCAAACAAATCAGGTAACAAACATAAAAAAAAAAAAAAAAAAAAACAGACGCATTGATAACCTCCTCCTTTTTTGAAGTCGGTTGAAAATGCAACAACAACAGTGTCAACAATATATTTAAAGTAACGACAACTTACAGTTCAAAACAAAATTTGAACTAATTTGAAAATGTAGGTACCTATCACTTTATCGAAATACGCAACTTCGCGCCACACAAACAAATTTCACTCGTAAACAAACATTAATCATCTATTGCACCATCTCACGCACACATAGATACATAATCCCGGCTTTTCTGTTCTTACATTTTCGCCACAATCGGCGGCCGGTGTGCGAAGAGGATTAACACAATTTGTAGGCAAAACTATCAGATCTCAAAAGCCACATAAGAAGCCGATGAGTGCGACCGAGATTGCAATATACGCTCAGTCACACGGCAAGACTGTTACGTTGCGAAGTGAATGAATGAATGCGGCCAATATACGATCGAGTAGCATCGACTGTCACGCGCGCTGGATTACGCGTGGAATTTAAAATGTTTATTGTTGTCAATTCTTATGAGATTCAATACCTACTTAGAGATATTTTCTTTTTGTACTTTCTATATATTTATCGTCTCGTATTATGGGTTACAAGCCCGGCTTATAGGCTTCTATGGAAGGCACGCCACTGGTTTGAGACACCCCTGTATTTCTAAATGCACTTAAAGCCGTTGGTCCGTGCGTCTCATCTCTTTCCGGTCGTGTTGCCGTCCTACCGGACTATGAGAATGAGGAAAGAGGGAGTGTGCGCACATACTTGTGCATTACAATGTGACCGCTGTGTTCAAAATTCGGTCGGAAAACATTATTGTCACGATGTCAAATAGTTTGAATAAATGCACGACGAATTAAAGTTTCAGCTTACGAATGTGTTATTACAACATTTGGTATTAGGTTACACTTATTTTATGATTAAACTGAACTAAACTAAAATTAGACAATTGGCATCTCTTACCACCAGGTAGCTAACGAAAAGGACGGCGACAGATAAGAACTGAGAGAGACATGTCAAATTAGTTTATTCCTTGAAGTTAGCCGCGTTTTTAATCAATACGTTCTGAAATGACAACAATAATTGAATTAACATTTTAGAAAAAGTTAAATAGGCAGCTCTTATTAATATTTGTGTCTTTCTTGTTTTATTGGAGAGAACGAGATATAAATAGCTTAAAATAGTGCACAACAGAATTGGCACCAATAACATTAAAAAAAAACTAACTAAAGATATATAGCTGCCTTTTCAGAAAGTATTGGGCCTCAACAATACCCATTGTTGAGGCCTGTGTAAATAATAGCAAGTAATAATAAATAAAATGAAAAAAATATCTTACCTTTTCATTATGTAACATGTACATTTTTAAATTAATAATTTATAATCCAAAAGGACTATTACAATTTCATTAAGCACGATTTATTTCGCGTTGTTCATCGATGTTACTATGTTTGAATGGCGCTTATTAAAATTAAAGGTATTCGATTTTAGAACGTAAGTTGTTGTATGTAAAGTTACATTAATATTTTTTAAGATCATTGCGATCCCAAAAGAGACTCGTGCTCAGGGCAGGTAGGATTCGACCGACATTCCTCAGCTTTGTTCAGATTATGAGGTGCCCACGCACTTCCGGATGCGGCACATATCTTAACTGTTGAATCCATTACACTTAAATCTTATTGGCCATTAATATTCAGTCATGATGACAAATACAGAGATTCATGGATATATCGTTACATAGGGCCCTCGAAGACAGCGATTGAGAAGATTTTATGAGCGATTGTTAAGATATTAATAAGAGAAGTATGCGTAATTACATCTACCTAATTTAAAATTATATTTCTCGATAATATTATCATGAATGTAGATACTAAATATATTGGAAAGGTTTCTTCAAGTTGCTATGAGGAGAAAAAGCTGAAGAAAATCGCCTCTGTTGTTATTAATATCTACAACTAAATAATAAGGAACACACCCAGCAATGTCCAAGTATTTTAATTTAAATATCGTCATTAGTTACTTCAACAGACTACTTTCATAATTATTATTATATTTTCTCGAATAGATATTTAATTAACCAAGCACAGAGCTGCTTGTGTACTCTGTCCACGATTTCATTTGTTTCATTTTAATGAGTAGTTTGTTTGAGAATTAAAAACTAATGGTTATCGATTAACGAGTTTCTTGCATCATTGTCTACCTAATAGCTAGTTAAGAGATGTTTACCGTGCGCCGTAGGTAGATAATTAATGTTTTTTTAACTGTCAACACGAGACAACTGTAATGGCGTGTACCATTCATCAAGTACGATGATGTATGACTTACGGTAGTGGTTTTTATTTTAGTTTTAAAAGGAGACCTCGCCTCGGGTGTCCTGATAAGTTTATTTTTGATAAGGCTTCTTTATAAATGGCGCATGGACCGATGACACATAATAATGACTATAAAAATAAAGCGAGTTTGCTCTGGAGAATTGTGAACATGTAATTAAATTGCCTTTTCATCTTCAAATAGATTTCTAAATGATTAATGTTTCTGAAAATCCTCTAAGTAGTAAACATTACAAAGGCTTGTCTCTAGAATAACAAATAAAAGTAGGCACATGTTTTATGTATGAATATAGAAGATTTAAATAGTTTGTAATATCGCTGCTACGTTTATTTATTTATGGTTACAATTTGCGGTGAGTGCCAAATGTTAACAATTGAAATTAAGATCAAATTACATTTTGTTACCGCAAATGGAGTTAACTTCTGCGGTATTAGCGGTGTTGTAATAACAATAACCGATGGAATGTTTTCAACACATACGTACGTACCTATAACAATACATTCTATATATGGAGCTTAAAAGAAATCAAGCGAATACTCATGTTCGGGATAAAATTGGAAACTTATATGGCCGTAAGTTTATTCCTTTTATTCTTTCATTTGCATATTATTACTAATATTAAATACGTGCTCAAATCATAACACGATTCCATAAAAAGTCACATCATAAAAATATAGTTGGTTTTGGTGACTGACTCTCTAAAAGACTTGGTTTTTTCGAATAAATATTGTTTTTATCGCTGAACCTTCCGTTAAAGACACAATAATATAAATAAGGCACCCGGGTCCGTTCCGGTCGTGGGTGTAGTATCTTGCGGTTGAGACTTACATAATGATTGTGCGGTCTCTTGACTCCTCGCCCTTACCTCGTGCGACACCCACTTTGATTTACTCACAACAATGATGCGGGGGCTCTGATATATTGTTATACACTCAGATGAGGTAACACAGCTGTTTACTAAATGTTTTTATTCCTTATTGTTACAGGTATGGTAGTGTCTCGTCTGACAAGGTCGGGTGGTATGTACAATATACTATACAAATAAATAAAATTGATGTGTGTGTTTGTAATGTAAAGTAACAGCAATGCATATGAAAGAAAATGGGGTTTTATCATGTTTTTTTTTTTAATTTTCTCTGTCTGTTGGTTTCGCCGATTTTAACGGAACTGTCATTGGCAGAGAGCTGATGTTATTAGGAATAACTAAGGCGAAGTTTTAACCGACTTCAAAAAGGAGGAGGTTCTCAATTCGATTGATTTTTTTTATGTATGTACACCGATTACGCTGACATTTATGATCCGATTTACGTGATTCTTCTTTAGTTTGATGCAGAATAGTTGCTATTCAGTCCCATAAAAATTTAACATAGTTTGGTTCAGTAGTTTTCATTTTATGAGCATTTTTTTTTTTTTTATGTTTCACCACGCATATCTTTTTTCGGTGTAGTCCGATTTCGATGATTCTTTTTATAATGATAGTGTATAACCTCAAATTTAATCCCATATAAATTTCAAGAATATATTCCACCCCTAAGGGTTGAATATTAAGAGATGACTAATATTTTTTTGTGTCACCGTTTCGTAATTAATTTGTATGATAAGAAGTAGGCACTAAAAAGCGAAAAAATAAAAAGTTTTTAACAAAAAGGTCAACCGCCTTTAAGAAGTAAAAAATAACTTTCAATTTGCAAGTCGGTGGCAATACAAAACAACAAGCAAAAACAAAGCCGCCGACTTGCGAATTGTAAGTTATTTTTTATTTTTTTAAGGCGGTTGTCTTTTTTGATAAAATCATTTTATTTTAGAAAAACAACTAAAATCCCGCTGATAACCGCCAATCAGACGGAGGAAATCGCGTGCATCACCTAGTATTTTATAATTCAACTTTAAGAATAAAAAAAAACCGGTAAGATCTTAATTCTTTTTCAAATAAAAACCTGCTAATTGTTGTATATAAAAGCCTTTTAATTTCACGACTCGCGGCGACATTTTAGAGCCAAGTCGATATGTCAGATAAGCTTCTTACAACTTGTTCTGGAATTTAAATTATTAAGGCATTATCCTTAATGTGATTTAAGTATTTATAAAGTGTATTGCAGTTTGCAATTTCATCGAAGAATATCGGTCGATAACTACAGATGTCTTTATTTCAAGGATACACACAGATATTTAAAGTAACTTTACTTTATTATAAGTCTATATTAACAGAACTTTTAATCTATTCGAATTAAGGTTGGGACCTATTTGGGCAAAGCTTAACATTTTTTCAGCATAAATCCGCCTGAATGTCAATTAGAGAAATAATCTGTGTGTCTGACACCTACCAACCACCCCCCAAAAAACAAACCTAATGGCTAGGCTATTAAGTTTTAAAATTGTTTCTAAGTTTCATACTTAGACAGTTAGATATTTAATTTGAACAATTTCAGTTTTTATTTTATTTCGCAACTGCACAACAAACTGTCTGAAAGTTCTACATTAAAAATGATTATTATTATATTATTATTAAATTAAAACACTAGCTGATTTTTGATACTTATGTGTCGACTTTATTTAGTAAAAAAAAAACAAATATTCTGTGAAGGTACCTACCTACAGGAGTTTAGGACGACATGTATTTGATTTTTTTGAATGGAATATTTATCCTAGAACACGATAATGGAGAAACCATTATCCTGAAATTTTGAACAACGTGGCAACACAGAAATTAAATTCTAATAAAGCAACATAATTGTTGAATTATCCCATTTGGTCTACGAAATCCGCAAGACGTTTAATAAAAAAAAATCCTGGGTGGCAATGTTCTATAAATTACACTGCTGTTTAATTCGAATTCTGAATTTTAAAGGGAAATGATGATGTTAATCATAATTAAGTGACTTAGTAAAATAATGATTGTATTATGAGCTTTGTGAGCGCATTCAAATAAACATAGCCGTCCAGCCCAGAAGTTAGCAGGGTAAGTCTTCACTCTACAAATAACGTAAGTTAGAGGCTTGCCTGGGGCTGGCTTTCGCCAACTCCTGTTTACATACGCAGGCACAGTCGGCGGTGGCGCCACCGTCGACTTGACCCTGCTGCGTGCCGTTAGCGTAAATATGACAGGTTTTAGTGAAATCAAAATTTGTGTAGAAATACTAGAAACCTCACAGCCGAGTCTGGTTTGCATATTTAATTCTGTTTGGCGCTCTATTCGTGTTCACTTCTAGTATTTGCGCTGCCCACTTTAACTGAATTATACGCCGCGTACATATGTTAGTACGTACAGCTAAACGAGAATATGTGAATGGGAATCTTAAATTCACTTTTTATCCAGTGATGATTTTTAAATACAATTATGTATTTTGGTTTTTGATGTGCCGACTTTTCGAAGGTCGTAAGAACAGGTTACAGAATTAAGCGATCAACATATTTTTAAAAGTAAGGTAAGTATTTATAATACCTACACAAGTTTATGTTTTCAATTCTTTAGTAACTCCAAGGACACGTTTCCTTAAATGCTGGCTTTGTGAAACTTAACCTTAACCAGGAAGTTTTGAGTAAATATGTTCGTTTGGACACTTATTTACTTTTACTCCCCCCATTAACTTCTTAACCTCGACATTGAAAACAAAGACACATAAACAAAAGTTAACAATCAAGTGTTAACATTTACATCGTGGTTAGTACAATTGTACTTAGGTGTGTGATTTTATGAACACACAATAACTTAGTATAAATTATGTATACGTCTAATATTATGTAGATAGGTACAGGCATAAATTCTACAATGTTTCATCTCACACAGTGTGAGAGCGTTTAATAATAAATAGTCGTACGCTACTCAATAAGTGCATATGTAAATACACATGAATAGATATTGACTTTAAGTTGTTCCATAATTACATGTATTTAGGTGCCAACACTGCTATGTACGTTAGTTTGACTCGTTGTCAATCTAACGCAACACGTGTGAACAGGCACTATCCATCTATGGATGTCGCAGCGTATCTCTAAATTCAATTATTAGTAGCAGTAAGTATGTGAGCAAGTTCTAATGTGTACTGAGTACATTCCTTGCATATGTGATGTTTACACGACGTGGAACTTGCATACGAAATGCCTTACAAAAGATAAGCTTCTTAGCTACTAACCGTCAACTTTTATCTTTCTTATTATAGTGATTGATATAGTACGTTTAACTGAATAAGCAATCAAGGCTTGTGTAAATATTTGAAACATATATGAAGGTCGCATACCTACGTTATGTCATTAAAATTCAGACTCTTATATTATGAAGATAAAGACAAATAAGTAGGTATACTCCAATTGCTGGCTCCTTGTTGTATAATATAGAGTATCTTGGAACGTTTGTGCAGCGGGATAGGTGTCACGTATTAAGTTTATGGTGTATAATGCCATAGTATGTTCACGTTGTCAAGTCCTTCATGGCGCTGCGAACATGCAATAGGCCGACGTGAGCAGATCGCGGCGCATGATACCACTTCACTACGCTACGCTACACTACGTGCGCTACAAACTCGCTATATTTTACGTTTTTATTTTATTTTATTGGGAAAACAAACAATTGTACATTATGGCTAAATGGGCTAACGTACAATCCACTACGTTTCCACATATTACAATAAGAAAGAAAAATGTACATGCTGAGGCTGTCTACAACTCTATTCTAATTTTAAAAAAAAACTACGGATTACATTTTAACATTCTGACAACGCTTTTCTTAAATTCATTATGAGTTAAGGCAAAAATATCAATCTTATCTAAAAAAGTTTTCTCTAAAACAATAAACTAAACACTTTTCTAACTTTTAACGTTCCATAACAAACTTTAAGTTGATATCAATGTTGCATTTAATTTTGTTTTCTTTTTCAGTTCTCAACTTTAATGAAAAAGTCGAGTTATTAGATAGTTTTAAAATCTTTATAATTTCATGTCTATTATTTCAGTATTGCTGAGTTTCAACAAAAAAGTTTTTTGAATAAATTGGATTATGAACTTTACGTGTCTAGACTTTATTGAAAATTGGGTATGTGATGCGAGTAGGTACGAGATTACTATTTATAACATACTTATTTAAATGCTATTTTGAAAATCGTTACAACATCAATTCCCGTAAATCATTGTTATATCACTGTCACCTTCTCTAGCATAGTAATATTGTGAGATAAAGCTAGTATGTTCCCTACCGGTAACTACCTATCACCAGAAATGATGAGATGGCCTATAGATACGAGAGAATTAACATCTATCCATGTGTTATGGTGGTACGCTATATGCGTGTCAGCAATTTAACTGAGTTAACGCAATTTCAGTTCGTAATTTATTACAAACAGTACTAATAATTCAAGTAAACTGCCGATTCGCCGATCGACCGGCAGTATCAGTCAGTATCATGCGCATGGCGCTTGCAGAAAAGTTCGTTAACATAAAACATCATGACATATTATGTTGTGTATGGTCCCCGTATTTTATACTCATACAATTGTCTTACACAAGCGGTAATTAAAAGACCGTCATCAGTTACGACTTTTGAAGTCTTGCGAAATATTTCGTGGAGTTTATTGGTGTCGGCCGTTAGACGCCCGGCGCCATCGAATGAGTTATCTTCACGTAGGTAAATACTGAGACTTTCATAATATTTATACCAAGTGCAGTCTTCAGGATGTAAATCTTTGTTTAATATGTTAAACTATTTAGTGGGTCTGGTTTGAGCTTGTACAACGATATTCCTAAAATAAAAGGTGAATAATTATTACATACACGTTCGCAAGTTAAGACTGTCCTTCAGTTAGAACTACAAATTTAACTACAGGAAATGGCACATTGTTCCTCGAAGGCATATGTTCGACTATCTACCAGACATAAGTTATGATCAATAAATCTTAGTTTCTGTTAAAAGTCAGTGCGATTTATTATTGACGTAGCCACTGGTAAATGGTAAAGCTAAACTAAGTATGCCTACAATGTCTCAGTCTGTATTTTGTTATAATGAACCATTAGTAAATTAGCAACAACGACTTGAAATAGTCGTGTGAGAAATTCTTTGTGCAAGGAATATAACTTTTAGAATGTCTAATTGGCCTGTGTGGTATTCGACAAACGATTGCTTAGGAACGATATCACCTGTTCGTGGGTGTTCGCAAAGTTATTGCCTTACTTAGAGCTTTAAGTTAAGCGCGTTAAGAGTTGCAGTTTGTTGGTTAATAATTATTAATTTTATAGTTTTAAGGCGTCGCGCGTCGTTGCAATGCACAGTTAATCAGCTCGTCCGCGGTCCGGCTCGCCCACGCGCGTCGCTCGTGGCGATGGCGCCAGTCCCCAGACGAAGGCCCCACAATGCACCACTTACATTCGGCCAGTTATTAACTTTTATTCAAATTGTGAATTTAAAAGGTATGCAATCAATAAGACATTATGGCTCATGCAATCGTTTATTGGCTCTCTTTATTAAAGAGTTATGAATATTCTGTGCTGTGTGACCATTTTTGTACAAAGCGTTTTACATTTTAATTGGTTATACTAAAAGACAATGTAAACAGTTTCGACATTTAGACAGGACAGCAAATTAGTTGATTTGCTGTCCTGTCTAGACTTAAAGCTCACAAACCAAATCGATTAGTGACTAACACAAGTTTATCTCTCTAATTACTTTCAAAGCCTATAAAAGATCGGTAAGAACATTCCATTAGAGATTCTGACACAGCTGGTGAGCCGTGTGCCTTGTGCCGTATGCGGCATCGATACGATAACAAAACAAATTATTAATGATCGCCAGATATCAATCGGATAGTAATTGTTGTTAGGAATGTGACTTATTGATTCCAGTACTTCGGTAAACTGCTGACCCATTAATACAAAGATCGATTGTAAACACCGAAGATTAATGTTTTGGAACGAGACAGTTTTTCGTACTAACAACGCTACTTTGTGGGTGATGTATGATTCAATTTTGATACAAAATTGAACATTGAAAATGAAAAATAGGAGCGATGACAAAGTATAATTTTATGTATTGTTTTATCTACCCACACTTCAAAGAGCTAAATAACTTGCAATTTATGGATATAAAGTTTGCGAAATTGTAATTTACGTAACTTTTGTGAATGTGGTTTCCGTTCGGACTCATAAGCACAGTAAATGAAATCACAAATTAATTACTCGTAGATTTTCCGAGAAGTTCAATAAGGAATGTGAGCTTGTTTACCAATAAATAAGTATCTAATATTGAATCACAGATATTGATCTCATAATTTATTATTACCGTGAATATTAAAACGAACGTAATTGATAATATTGATTTACTATCCAGCTGCCAAACGATGTCTTGTTCAGGAGATTTCGTTAAATACCCATGTCCTACGTACTCGTAAGATATATTAGAATTTGCTTTTGCTCGCGATTGCCGGTAAATGTAGGTATGTTGGTTATGGTGGGTGCAGATGAAGTCTCGGATTAAAAAGTAGCCTATGTCCCTTCTTGGTGTTTACGATTATTCTGTACGAAATTTCATCATATTCTGTTTAGTAGTTTAACCGTGAAAGTGTACCAAACAAGTAAATATAATACCTATTAGAACGAATAGTATGAATGAATGCTAAATCCTGCCATCGTGTGGAGAGTGGGTAGGTCCCACTCTCCTCAGGGTGTCGTAAAATATGATTCGGGTTTGGAAATAGTATCAGATAGACGAGAAACAGACCGACGACAAACACGTCTTTACATTGAACGAAATGTTTTTCAAAATTGAGGAGAATCCATGGAATAGAATCTGTGTAAAATGGGAGTCTTTAAATTGGTAAAATTTTTTTTTAGTAATTACTTTGCCAATACGTTGTGAAGGTTGGAAATCCTCATTAAATATACCTGTAATTCACCTAATCTTACTTATTAATTTTACTATTTATATACACACATGTAATTGGAATACATGGAATTGGGCTGGACACATCTGCCGCATGTCAGACGATCATTGGGCAAAATGTACAACCCAATACAACCCAGTGGGTTCCTCTACATGGCAAGCGACATCGCGGCAGGCCCAGGCGGAGATGGGGGATGATCTAGACTCCTTCGAAAAAGACTGGCCCCAATTAGCCCTTAACAGAGAGAGTTGGATGGAGAGTGGAGAGGCCTTTGCCCAGCAGTGGGAAAATCCAGGCTGAAATAAAAATTATGTAAATATACACACACAGTAGACAACACAGGAGAAAAACATTATAAAATATGAGTACAAAGGTACTGCTTAACCTTCTAAAAAATTAATTCTAAAAAATCGGTGTGGTTTGTTGTGTCCATTTTGTAGTAAGCTACAATATAGGAATAAGATGATGATAATAAACTGGCTAAGGAACTTGTTACAATTAGATAAGCATGACCAGAAACTCATTTGATTACTGCTAACAAAGTAACTAAAATGCAACGAAACTTCAAATAATTTTTAGAATTTTATCTAACGTTAAATTAAATTTATACCGACTCGAAACAAACATCTTAATCAAAGGAGACACAAACGTACACACAAAAGACATACTGTTTGTATTCATGCAATCTGGATGAGAGCCGTTATAAATTGCAAAAAGGCGAACCCCGCTTTTGAGAAAGCGATTTCTCGAAATGCTTTACAATACAATACGCTCCCGAAGCATTGTGTTCAGATCTGGGCGTTTCCTCGCTTACACAGGATTTATATATTGTATCCTACTAGCCCCTCTAATATCTTACATTTATAAGTGTTTGGAAACACGTATAAGTGACAAGAGCAAGCAATTCTTTGTATCTTCCACAACTTGTGAAAGTAAATCATAACTACAGACAAAAATCTTACGGAAACTAATTGAGCAACGTTACCTTTTCCTGTCATGCGGATTATCGCTCGCGCGCGGATCTGGCCCGCATGCTGGTGATAGAACACTGAAGGCAGAAGAACGGCGCCCGCATGCGGTTAGAACGCACGCGTGATCCTATCTAATCCGCGTTCCGCGCGCGTGCAGCCCGCATGATAGGAAAAACATGTATGAAATGATAGGATGCGGGCAGCCTGCATGCGGACGAGATCCGCGTGCGGACGAAAACACGCATGACAGGAAAAGGGCCCTTAATGTGTAGAAAAGAGGCTTCCATAAATAAAAACAAAAAAGAATTACATTTTTTGTTTTAGTTGAAATCTAGCACTTTGCCCGCGACTCCGTCCGCTTGAATTTTCTCAAGGATCTCTAATTTTTAAAATTGATAAAAATAGCCTAAATTACTCGTTAAGATGTAGCGTTTTAAAGGTGAAAGAATTTTTTAAATCGGTCGAGTAGTTTTGTAGTTATATCGTAACAAACAAACAAACAGACGAATCTTTCCTCTTTATAAAACATCTACATTGCGATATTAAAGTTTTCCATAACATTAGCATATTATATAAAATCCCGACTCCCGGAGGATTCTCCCATTTCAATGGCGGATGAAGGAACTTTCAGCCCTGTCCGTCATGCCTCTAAACGTCTATGAGTCATTGAAATAGGTAGTACATAATTTTGTGGTAGACATTTTGGAAAAGTAACAGTACTGTAACCAAATTAGCGTACATGGAAAGTGCAAAGACGTGTAAATTAAAGTAGCAACATTTTACTAATTTACATAGATTAATTCTCATTGTAGTCAGACTTTCGAATGCGAATATAACTTAAACGTGTGTTAGTGTGTTAGTTCGACTAAACAATGCTTTTCTCTCTTACTTACATAGGGCATGTTGTGCAAAATGCTGTATGTTTAAAGCCATGGCAGTGAAACTTAAACTTTCATGGAGAGTGTGATTTGAAAATTGCTAAACAGCTAAACTGTTCAGTGATAACTATCGGCAGACACTCATAGAGGTGGTTCAACAAGCAACCTCTCGAAAATCCAACAGAATAGTTATTTATAGTATTTATTTATACTTAAAGTATTTTGTATATCTGTGTAGTTATAATAATAGTAATTTTTTTCAGATTACACCTACCACTGCTTGTCTCTGCATCACCCAAAGGTTGACTGGTAGAAAACGCCTATGGCATTAAGTCCGCCTCTGTGCTTTGTGCTTGAAGTGTTAATAAATAAATAAATAGCTATCAAGAAAAAAAATCTTTCATTTATTTAATTATCTATGAGGTCTATAGACCAATAATTCTGGATTGGAAAAACGAGTACCGTTAAAAGTTTCATTATAAAAGGATCATTGTGACGCTTGCTTGATTAACCCCAGCCCCAAAAACCTAAACAAAACAGTTCACACAATTATCTCACAAAATAAATCTGATTAACAGTAAAATGTAGGCGTCCTTATCTTGACTCGCAACTCGCTTGATTGCAGACCCACGGAGTAATGACTTAATACAATGCTCTTACGGAAATTATACATTATTATGCGACCACATGTCCTGCCCTATCATTAGGGCGTCATCAACTTGAATATTTATCCACAAAAGCTCGTACATTGTTTAAACTTTTTTATAATCGGTTATTGGCAACCCTGCGATTTGCTCATTATGTTTTATTAAAAAGATAACTTGCGCTTTGTTGATTGTGGTTTCGTCGCTTTTTATTTTGCAGACTTTTTGTTTGGAACTGATGAAATTATACATTCAATTAATGCACAATGCACATACTTACATTTAATGTACGATAAACTTATGTTTTAAATCTTTTCTTTATTACATTATCACTATTTACCTTATAATCTAAGACCATAGAGCCGCACGACGATGGGTATTTGGTTGAAATTTTGAGGAATTCTTAGAGGACTATTCTGACCATTAAAGTGTCTGGCAATAATTAACGTTTTAACAATAACCCGTAAAATATATTACATATAAAAAAACTAAGTTTAAAAACTAAAACCCGACTACAAGAAAAAGTGATCTAAAAAGTACGAAACAAGAAAATATTTCACACAGAAATCAAGACATAGGTACAAAATGGTCAAGATAAGCCGTGGTTGCATGCCTGTATCCCATAAGAGTGCGATGAACATAATGAACTTAGTCGGGTTTTAGTTTTTAAACTTAGTTTTTTATTTAAACCATTTTGGAGTCACAGCTAAGTATTATATATTTAAAAGGTACTAGTGAACCCCTTTCTAATGATACTAAACACGGTATGCGTATCTTAATTAATTTGGTAATCTTTCCTATTTTTAAATAATTTGTGACAAGTCACAACTAAATTTTATATATTTGAATAGTACTAGTGAACCCCTTTCCAATGATACCAAACACGGTATGCTTGTCTTCATTTTTTTTAAAATCTTGGTTTGTTTGTCCGCCAGAGGGCGCCACATTGGATTCGGTGACACGTCATATAGCCTATAACCAGCGGACAATCAAGACGCTTCTAACGAAACCTCATTTGTTCAGTTCTGATAAGTGGTTTAGGAGCTATGAGCGAACAGATGAACATACATACATACATACATACATACATACATACATACATAGCCTGTCAAAATCATAACCCTCCTTTGGCTTTGCCGTAGTCGGGTAAAAAACCAGCCGTCACACTGAGTATGGAACCCTTTGTACCTGATACCTGAAGAGTGGCCCAGCATTGAATCTAGCAAGTAACACATGCGATCTTAACGACAAATTTCACTATCTATGCTAAAAATATCAACCATGTGAAAATGAAGAAGGTCTAGCGACTCTGGGTCAATTTGCCTTTAAACTAATGTAATTTTGCAAGGGATGCTATAAACATAGCACTCAACCAGCACATACGCACTTAAGTAATTCCATAAGTGCGGTGACTCGTAAAATACTGACATATAAAACAAACTTAAAATATTTGGCCTAGATACAGCCGAAGCTTGGTCAGCTCGTCATTAGTTTTATGTCAAATTATCGCCGTAAGTTAACGGAAAGATTAAATAATTATAGCCGAAGTAAATACTGGCCTAGTTTTGTTACCCTCCTGTGACTCATATAATAGCTATATCTACGCAAATTGTTCCACGTGTAATAAATTTTATTCATAGCAGTAATCCAATATTATTACATACGTATCCATTTGTATAAATTAGGGCCGTCATGAATTATTAAACAGGTACAATTGTAAAGATAGCCACACAAACCGAGTCCTCGCCACTAACTAGATCAAGACGACCATTACCTTTATCAAATCCGCAATTAATATGAACCTAAGTTGTGTTTGAACATCTCTTACTTAATTAAGACAGTCAGTTTACCTTATCCAAGTATTGCAGCGTCAAAATGTTCTAAGTTTGGGCAAGTTATCTCTAAAGTTCCGCAATCTACCTCGTAGGTCGGACCAATCTCTCTGCAAATGGCTCTCTAAGTAGCCTACAGCAGTGTCGACCCCCAACAACTCTCAAACGTTGTTATGAAAATCCCTCCTGCATAATGAGGACTAACGGTTAATACCTGAAGGACGCCGAGGGCCGCAAACTTGACCACTAGGACTCCCCCTGGGAGGAATCTGCGCTTGTAACGAAAACTACTTTGTTTATTTACCAATGCGCCAGTTTCCTATTTTAATTCTCAAGTGTCAGTGGGGAAGTCTGAAATGAAACATTACAAGCAAATGTTACACAAACAGAAACTTTAAAATGCAATCTTTGCGGGAGTGAAAGATTAATGGTAAGTACGTTTAAACGGTCCAGGGTGACAGTGCCAAAAATCCTCGTCGCACCGTATGTGAGCGGTAACAAAAAGGTTTCTGAGGAGAATCCCCTTCATTAACACTGTGGAAATTAGTGAGCGTTAGTTTGAGGCGCACTCACAAGAGGGTAGCCACATGCAAGTCATTATGCGGACGATCATTGAATTAATTACGTAGATGTTACGAGAGCGGCGGAAGCGTTGTGGAGCGGAGTCGCGTAGCTAGGCCGCGCGCCGCGTCCTCACGTCCTCGTAAAGAGCACCGCCTCACAATACACGCTGGTGAATTAACTTTTACATTTTGTGTTCGTTCTGCATTTTTCTTTTATTCAAGTAACAAACTTATTCATAGAAAAGCTATGTAAATATTTGTACCAGTCTCCTCAAAAACGCAGATAAAAGTTTTATAGGTCGTTATAGAGACACACACTATGGATATAAATGTTGGTGTAACAAAATATATTTTCAATTTAATTTGGTTGTGGTCATAAATGTCTACTGAGTCTGTAAAGTATACAATAGTAACTTGAAAATATAGCTGCAATTCTGTTAATAGGTGACAGAAACCATGCTGTGCAAAAATATACGCGAGCACCTCACTTATACAGTACTTATTTCTTTAAGGGCCTATTTCACCATCTCCAAGAAAAGCGTTGATTAGTTACTTTCAAGTTAACGTTAAATTGTCAAGTAAAAGTTTCAAGTATCTTTTGACAATTTCACAAACGCAAATAAAACTTTGAGTAGCAACTTACTGGTTAAGTGAATGACGTAACAAAACATGTTCTGCATTCGTTCAATAATACGTCAATGTTACTCGTCAAACGTCATTGACAGGTGTCCATTGTCATTTGTGGTGTATTTGTGGCTGGTTTGGAAAGCGTGCGATTTTTACTTACTGACTCTAGTTACGTATATTTTGTTATTAGCATGGATACAGTTTAAAAAGATAGAAGTGCAAACTTTTCTCTGTGTTAAGGGACATTTTGATCCCTTATATTTAATTTTTAAAAGTTAAGCATTTGGTTGCATGACCGCATGACCATATTTTGGCAAATAAATGATTTTGATTTGATTTGATTTGATTTGGTTTACTGCCTACTTCGATAGACGAAATGTAGCAAAAAAAAAAACAGTTTCATCTACATCCGTCAAATAATCAATACGGAATTGAATACACTACTAATTCATCCAATTGATGATGAATCAAATCAAATAAATACATTTTTCATCTGCTATGTACTTACACAAAATGACAACGGACACTTTAACTGCCAAGTAAACACGCTAATCGGCAGATGTCCCGGCAAGTACGTTACGGGTCAGTTAATCTTATGATTAGTGTTACTCGAATGTCGTGAACCTCGCACATGATGTTACGGGTGACTTTAACTGGCGGTTAGCCTACTCGATACTTTACTTAACGGTGGTGAAAGAGGCCCTAAAACTGGTATTTTTATTACATTTCAACTGAAAATAATAAAACATGTACCATGTACATCATGTATAGGTATTGCTGCAGGATTTACTTATCAGATAAAATGTGCGACTCTGCCAGCGTCGTGTGTTCGTGCAGAAAAAAATAGACCATAAATACAGGGATCGCTTTAAAACGAATAGCGAATTGATTGTCGTGATTCACAGTGAAGTTTGCATGTAACCCTAGATAAGGGTTGTAACATTCCCCGTTGGAACACGGGCAGGCCGAGGGCGGCGCTAGACTATTACGTAACAGGTCAGTCACTTACAACTACACGACGCCGCCGCTCTGCGCTCTTAAACCTGATACGAGTGTCACAGCAGTCGTTAACCTAATAAAATATGTTTTCACATGTTGATAAACCAATTTAGTTACCGTTGTCATAGTGTCGGTCGCTGGTTACATAATAAGTCCGTAGAGTTGTCGGGCGTCATGCAGTAGGCGGGCTGGCGACTGAAGCAGCTTGGCGAATCGAATTAGGTCGGGTGCGCGATGGTATCTTGGCCACTGCAACGCCCGCTCGTCCGCCCTCCGATAACAGAATGTCTGAATACTAGATAAAGCGCGTTCATTTGCTTATTGCTCTCTACTTGATGACGTCTCGGTTAATAGTCTAGGGAAATGTTTTTCCGTGACCGTGTCTTATCTAGGCGAGGCGGTCGTTCTTCTTATTTAAATAAACCAGGGACGTTAATGACATGTTTTTACGACGCCTCGTTGTTTAAGAGCTAAATAATCTTATAGACGTCGTAAAAAGTTTCTCTACCCGCATTTCTTCAGCAATTGCTTTCAATACACTTTGTTATTTTTCAATTCACATAATAAAATATAAAACACGTCTCTCACTGGATGATTGCTGTTACGATAATGTCGTGTTCGGTGCGCGGCAGCTGGAAGGAATGATGTTTTATTGGAGTGCTTCCGAAGCTCTTCCTCTGATATAAAACATTGTTCCATTCTTGCAATAGTGGACAAGTGTTATATCACATAGGATTATGTGGCTTTACAACTCCATATTGTGTTGCAATTCTTTGCGATTGTACTTGTATTTCAACGGGCTTTGTGTTCGCAAGAGATACCACTTCGGTAATGCTTTCTGTATTCGGCGTTCTATCGTTCGTATTAAAGTTTATGTTGCAATGCAGTTTTTAATTAGAGGCTAGAATTATTTTGTTTTGTAACCTAACCAGTCTTCCAATTCAAATGTAATTGGGAGACTGGTTAGTTGGTCATACTGGTGGAGGTAAAGTGTTCACACACCCGCTAAATATTATGTTGTTTGTACATTGTTTGGAAGTTCCATATTGAGTGACTGAATTAGAACCTGATCCATTGTATCTCAGTGCAGCTACTTTACTTAATATACCTACTACACAGGCACTGTGTATGAGTATATCTTAGCCCAGGTCGCGTGTTGGTACTTCTGTCCGGGGTTAGATACACATTTTAAAACTGTAACTTAGGTATTTCTAGCTATGTAGGGTCACGTCGGTGCACGTCCCTTAAAATAACTAAAAAAATACCAAGTTAACTATAGGTATAGAGAGAATGGATGTGTTAGCAGCTTGATAGCTACGTGATAACTACGTAGCTATCTACGTAGTTATATAGCTACGTAACTATCAAACAGAAACATTTTGCTTTTAGGTAGGTAACTATCAAACAGAAACATTTTGTTTCGCAAAGAAAAGTAGGTATACCTTAGATAGGTATACCAAATTAATGGTCCAAGTTTTTCTTGTCTAGTAAAGCTTTTAAGAATATTTTGTATTTTTATAGCTGAGCTTCGATTAAAACTACATAAACCGTACGGGAAAATTGCTTTTTAATTAAAACATTTGTAATGTGCCGAGTAAAGGTGATGGATTACATCATTTTCTCATAGTTTGCTTCATTAATTACGAACCTTCCGTTTAATGCTTCTAACTTTATATTGACTTTTTCCTCTACAATCCGAGTTTCTCTAACTTTAGCTACTTGCACCCATTAAAAAAATACTCCCGGGTGATATAAGTAGATACCTACAATGCCCTAGAATCTAGCCTAAACTACTTAATTACAGCTATGAATCGCCGTGCTCACAGGAACTAACAACTCATAGTAGGCACAAAAACACGAGTGTTTTTCACGTCGTAAAGAAGAAAACTTTACAGCTTCGCTTCAAACAATAAGATAAAACTACCCCAATTTATTGTACCTAATTTTCGCAAGCGAGGACTTAATGTTAGGAAGCCAAGTAGCCATGAAACCTAAAAGCAAAGGTACGTAAATGACAAAACGACCATAAAACTTCCCCCATCTACCGGACCGAAGTTTTCATAACTAGGAGGGGGTGAGGGGGGTGTTCCGTGTCTCCATGAATTAGTAGCGACCTCATTAACCCACATGAGCCCGCTCTCACTTAGATCACTATGGCATTAACAATTAAATGAACACCGGCGATGCGCCCGCCATGAGACACTTCCCCTTCTGCACGTGAAGGGTTAAAACGGGTAATTGCATCAGTCAGTAGGGTGGAAAGGTAGTGTGATAAATTTCTTAGATCATCGTCCTGTGCTATTAAATTTGCAGAAAGTTTGGATTGGACACCACATTTAGACGTGTGTCGTATGAACTTTGTAAATACACAGCTTTCCCGAACGTACAGCGATAAAATTGGGAAACCTGGTTTAGGTTTTAAACATTAAAATTTTGATGATACAAGTACCTTTAAGAAATATCAGAATTTATCCTTGCATAATTGAACAGAAACCGACAATACCCAATTAGAATATCCGTGAGCTAACGATAAAGTAGTGTAGCGGGCACGCCTCACGGTAGAATGCCGACTTGACAATAAGGCCTTAGCCAAGTAGAGCAGTTGTGGTCATAAAATGACGAAGGGAATGCCTCAGTTAGGGTGGTGGCATGTGACCGTAGGCGTAGAGTTGGCCACCTTACCTAATGTCGCCAGTCTTTCCGCATAGACAGTAAAGTGCACATGTTGCGAGTGCTTAGGTACGACCCACGACCCACTACAAACATCCCTCAACAAATTCCACATCGGAATTCCATCGGCCTTATTGGAACATGGAACCAACAAGTAATATCAAACTAAATTCCTCCAACCACTTCACAACATAATAAAACGTATCTACCTCTTCTCCATCATAAGCTGTCAACGATTTTCATAAATTTCCAATGTGAACAAGCTTCTTGTCGATGGGCGTGTAGCATCATAGCGTACCCATTGAGAACCGGTTGCTAATTGAGCCGTTATAAATACTTACCGACTTTTGCATTCAGATGGTGCTCCTTTAATAAATTCGAGCGAGTACCTCGACAAATAAAAAACTTGGTTGTTAATGCCTTAAAGGTATATAATTTCAAAGGTATCGAATGCTACACTTAAAATGAATAATGATAATAATATAAATACCGCGGCTATAAAACTGTGCGTGGGCTGAGATCTTTACTTTCAATATTATGTCCGTGCGACGAATTGCTTCTTTTCTAATACTATGGTGTCTCAATAATAACGACAATCATTCGAGTGGCTCCTAAATATCATGGAATTTGTTGTTAATATTATTACTTGTGTATAATATCGCGTTCAGAAGTTGTTTCGTCACGCAACTAGATAATTTAGTTCAAGGATCTACAAGTAGATAGTAAGAACTACAGTTTACTGATTATAAGTTACTTTAAATAGATTATTAGAGGAAAATATTTCAGATAGGTACCTATAGTACTATCCAATCACAGAGGGGATTTCGTAAACGTTCAAAATAATAGTGCTGAACAAATTCCTTTCGCAATTTCGTAGCATGTCGCGGTTCAATCCTGGCCTAATTACCGTAGAGCTGTGTGTTCGGTTTATCGTCCAGTGTAAAACGAACTCTTCCAGCTTTATCTTTTCAATTATTGTGTACGTGTTTTGTTCTGAGTTCTTGCATATATGAAGGTCAGTGAGAATGGTCTTGGTGTAGTGGTAAAATAAGCTAGTGCAAGCTATTGGTTCCACAGAGACCATGATATTATTGGGACTGAATGAAACAGGAAAATGAAGACGATTGTTTGTTTTTAGTGTATGAATGCTGGTAATACCCAGAAGTTGTGCCAAGAAGGGAAAAACTGGACAATTATGTTGCTTACTCATTAATGAACAACATCTAGCACAGACATTTTTCACTTCACAGAGAGAGATGTAGGTATAATTATTTAACAGTGGACGTTAAAACTCCACATTTACTACAGTTATTTGCAGATATTCTTTAAAAGCACAGCTTGTGGCAATAAATTCAAAACAGAAACAATATCGTAAAACAATTTCAGAAACATATAGCAAGAAAAATCGTCGGCCACCTCGAACCGTCAATAAATAAAAACAGTTTTTAATAAAAGTGCTGCGTCCAACTAGCGCGTGGCGGCGCGACGCGATCCGGCACCATATTGCATCCGTAACAGTATAAATTCGCTAATATGCCTGAACTCGTACGATAAAGCCTAAAATCGCAGAAGTTATTTTACTGCTGGAATAATTCTTCGGATTTTTGACAGCGCAATCGAAGTTTGCCGCTAGGCCCTGCCGCCGGGTTTAATTAAGAGCTGGTACAAACTCCAATTGCTACGTATCGGAGCTCCGCTGCGCTGCCGAGGAATTGTCGGTTACTTTATGCTATTATACGCAAACTTCATTGATACTTTAATTGCTCCTGACAAATTATACCTTCTATTCCGGGCATATTTTCCTATTGTTTGTAAAATGCAAGATGCTGGCATTTGTCGTAGCATCAGTATGCAAGTTTAGGGTTAAGGGTTTATTATCTTCATCGGAATAGGAAGATTTAGGCTCGTATATTCGCTTAATGGTCCGAGGTCAGCCTTTAGACACGTTAAGATAAGTTGTAAATTATCAAGGTTAAATAAAAACATCATCATCATTTCAGCCGAAAGACGTCCACTGCTGGACATAGGCCTCCTCCAAGGAGGGGTTTTGCCATAATCACCACGCTTGGCAGGCGGGTTGGCGATCGCAGTATGGTTGTTACAAATGCACAGAGAACGCTGCTGCCCATTCTCTGGTACGTCCCTTAGTCGCCTTTTACGACACCCACGGCATATGGCATGCTACTATTCTTTACGTCCGACACCATACGGACCAAAAAATAAAAACAAATAGCTAATATTCGTATTAATCTCACTATTGTTAGAAGTAAATAGACCGTGTAGATGTCTGTTAATATGATTTATTATCCAGCTTCAATGGTGAAGGCAAACATCTCGAGACACCCACGCGTCAAGTCTTGCAACAGATCGGTAGCGCCACCGGTATGTCCAAAATGGACAATAACTACAAGTACCTACAACATAGATTGGAATACCTAAGCAAGCATTTGCTTTGACTGTTCGCTCCAAAAGTTCTGCTTACATTACAAAACGATTTTTGTAAGATCAAATGAAATATCTTCAAATTAGAAAATCACGGAAGACGTAACCCTATAACGTATTATCAGTGAAGCAAGAAATTGCTTATTAACAATCTTGCCAAGTTAAGCGTTTACAATAATTCTGCGAATTCGGCAATCGTACACAATCGGCTCGAAGGAAAGATTTTTTCATCGGTCGTCCAAAGCTCGTGTCTCGGCCGAATCTAACGAGCTCATTGGAAATTCAAATGGAGCTGGACCGCCGCACCCCGTAATCAATAATATTACATGTACGTGCTTCCTGAAGTCACCGCGCCAAGACCGCTCTACGGACGTGGGAATACCATAGTGACAACCTCATTTTAACATACTAACGATATCCGAGAATTTGTCTCTATGACTACCAAATCGATATTCGATAGGCATTTTATTACGTCGTTCGTGATGAACATCAATTAACGTAATTAGATTTTTATTGAAAGAAACTTTCTATTCTCAGGGTAATGAAACGTAATATTATTATTAATTCTGCAGTGGAACCTCTCAGTAATATCCTCTTAAGCCTTGTTTATTCATAGAACAACTTACACAAGTACGCGTTAAAGCTGACTTTGGTTATCTGTAAAGTGTAAATGAAGTGACAATCCTCGCAGCCCAAGTCTATATTAAGTGATGCACTTACTTACTTGATCACATTTAAATGAAAACGACTTGATAAAGGTAGCGTGTTCTACTAAAAATTAAATGCAATTGCAATTTTGATAGAATGCAACGTATATTATGCAAATAATTTGTTAATGTTAACGAGTTCCATAGTATGGGAACGTAATGAGACAACATTATGGCAGATAACCATGCAAAGTATCAAAGTCCAGCAGGCAAGTTGATTCTAAAGTAGGATCCCGAAAGCAATTACAAAATATTATTCATTCGAAGCATAGCTTACCCGACGATACCATTCGTGTAGTGGATGCGAAGAAAATTGCACTAACTAATGATCATATCGTTTCTTGAATACAAATTCAGGTCTTTCAGCACACGGCGGGCAGCGGCTGGCCTATTACAGCCGTGTTACACTTGGTAAATTGAAACGGCGATATGATTTATAGTGAGACTTCACGAGCCCGTATTACGACCAGCTTCCGACACGAACGTGACGTGAACTTCAATAATTCAACACAAATTAACATTTCTTTCACTTATTTTCTAGCATTGTGCGTCAATTTTGGTTGATGTTCTCTTTCAATATCTAATTAAATACTGGTTTAAAATATTTACACGTACAATTAAAAAAAAGAAAAACCTATAACTATTAAACCAAAAATAAACTAATACAATAAGGCATCATTTATATTATCTACGCAGTTATTTAAGGACGAAGTATTATTCAAATAAAACGCTCCCTAAAATACAAGGAAACGGTTCTTACAGGAAAACAGTACTTGTAAAATATTCACACGGCGTTTTGCTCCGCGTGTGACGCAAATTCAAAACACATTAATCTCACATAACAACATTTTAATGGGACGGTGTAAATTTCTTCAGTCCCAAATTAAATATCAAGCCAGGAATAGGATGTTCGCATGGAAATGTGCTCGTTTAGCAAAAAGGTTGGCGGAATATGGAGAGGCTTCTAACTCGGAGCTCTTAGTTTAAAAGTCATATTTAGCTAATTACGCTGCGGGCTGCGGTAGTCCGGGCGGCGGTTTGGCGTACTGTGGCCGAGAATTCAGCTCCAAACTGTATCTGAATATATTACGAACGCAGTGCAAATTAAAACCATAATGTAATGCTGTCTTGCAACATATCTTTTATATTATTATTTGCTAATCAACTGACTGATAAAAATAAGAATATAGGTACATTATTTTGTTCCATTTTTGTTGAATTAAAGTAGTCGTTCGTATGCGCTATGTAATGGTATTTCCATATTACAGTTGTGAGAAACGAGTCGTTACTGGTGAAGTGATAAAGATGAGAAAATATACACCTAAGCCTTGAGTATGCTAAAATAAAAAATGTGCTACGTTTCATGAAACAAGCAATTTATGTATTCCATGTAACTTCAAACAGTAAACATGGCGATGTTTACTAAATTTTTTCATGTTTTAAAATTCGCAGAAATATTTTATCTGCCTTTTACCAAACAACGTTTTTGTTTATTAATTATAGGTGAGGTACTCACTCATAATTTTCAGGCATAGGCTTTTTGAACAATGATAGACCAAATATTTATCTTTGAAATAAGACAAATATTCCAGATGTTAACAGTTTTGATCGTGGATCTTGTCATTGAAGTTCAGCAATACTACTTTAATATTCTTTAAATACGCAAACAACTTACTGTGTTAGTCGGGAGGTCTCAATTAACCTCCATTCGATAATTTTTGCAGCTGTAACAACGCTAGGGAGTTAAAGTTACGTAACTACGATACTCCGGCGTGCAGTTTGCTCAAAAAGTTTTGTGCTTTATAACGAGTTGGAATAATATGCTGGATTAGCTTCCCACCTTGACTTTTCTTAAGCCTTTCCTCGACCGCTGTACGTAGAAATAAAACGATTCAAACAGATAAGGAAGCGGCTTTCCATATATTTGTCGTTATCAAGACTGTGAGATTGTGGCGCTAGGCACTAGGCATTTACGAGGCCTTTTTTGTAAAAGAAGATTTCTTATCTTCTGTCGGAATAATTCTTCTAAAATCTCTTCAAAAATATAATTTAAACCACTTTCTATATTCTATTTAAACTTTCAATCACCATTGATTAGGAGCTTTTGTGCAAGAATGTTATCGGCAAAACCTAAGTGAATGGAAATGTAAATAAGAGCGTTTTATTTAAATAAAGTAGGTATAAGTATAACAACCCAATCCATTGAATTACGGGCAACATCTTGGGCACGTCTGATGGTAAAGAGATTGTTATCTAAATATTGACAGAAGGCCCTAAACGGGATCGAATCCCTTGTTACAAACAGAGTTAATAAATTGATTCAAGATAAACACGCCCCTTGTCGTATTTAAAGGATTAATACTATTTGAATATGGACCTGATAGCCGTTATACGATTACTGAAACTCCTTTCAGTACGGATAACTATTTATAAATAGCTTATTGCCCTCGAGGTTTTTTGGGTTTACCCGTAGGAACCACTTTGCTCACCAGAATGAAGTATTACAGTTTATTTCGCCCTCGGGACACGTACCTTTCAATACAGAATGTTATATCCAAATCGATTCAATAGTTACAGAGATTAGGGGTATAGTAAATATTAACAAGGATATTATTTGCATTGAATAATTTTGAACGAAACTGAGATATTTTCGTCTTTATGCAAATACAATGTAGTATTTGAGAGGTGTATTAGCAAACAGGATCATTACACGCCCGTCCGTTTACAGCGAGTATAGGTTCCGAAGTATAGGTCAAGTATTTATAATGATTGCAGTGTACTCATAGCCGTCAAATTGGCTCGCTACATGTATCGGTGTGTCACGAACATTAGTACAACGTGTGTATTAGTGAGGTATCGATGCGGCGGCGAGGTGACCCGGTTACTTACCAGTAGGTACCTTATTGCGGTTCTCTTACAAGTGTCTAGGGAAACTGTGAGCTGTTATTACAGGAGAATTTATGTGGCGAATTGCCCCTGCTAAGTTCCAAGTTTGCCGTAAACAACAATATAGAAGTTATCCAATGTTTGGACGGTGCCGGCCTAATGTGACGTGCGGAATGGAAAGAAATCCTCGCTGAAGAATTCGTGTAAAGCTGTGTTATGAGACTTTATTAGATGCTCTGTAACTTGGCTCGTTGTGTGATAATGTTACGGTTGAATGTCGCTCTGAAAGTTTTAGTATTTTATACGTCTAATGGAAGACTAAAAGCATTACCTAAGTAAATAAATTCAGTTGTTAGTACTTACTAGGGTATGTACCCGTATAAGTACATAATAAGCTCTTATAAACATCTCCCCTTCGTTCTAATAAAGGTGAATCCTATTACGAATACTTCTAAAAAGCTTTTAATGTAACACATCACGCAATAATATAATTAACAAGTTATTACTGTCATTAAAAGGGTATTTAGCGACATGTTATTTCTCTGATGAATAATTTCAAAGTGCTGCTATAATTTTTTAAACATTTGTCATTTTGTCTTCTTTGATATTTTTTCGTAACTTGCTGTCACTCAATGTTTCTGAATTAAACCAGAATATTTAACCAAGTACCTACATAAAACCTCGACATTAATAACCTAGTTACTTCACACTTCTGCCATAAGTCACATTCTTCAGCTACCGCGACTTCGGTTGATGGCCCAGTTATGCGGCTTCAAGCGGTGCTCGTTCACGTGAACTTACCTACTCTGCTTATTTCTAAACGAAGAAAGGTGGGACCTATACATACGCGTTATTCTGTAAAATATACGGTACGCAAGAGGAATTAATAAAACGAATTTTCAGGTTAGAAGCTGAGCCCGTTGGCAATAGCTTCTCCGAGCCATTTCACATGTGCCGTTCATTAGGTGAATATGATCGATAGTTGAGCGGAACCGGAGGTTGGCCGTACCGCGCCGCTAGATCATTACTGATATGCGAATGGCGCCTGCGGTTCGAAAACGCCCTTCTGGTCGTTATTAATTGCCCCACGAACAAAAGCAAATGACTCGGTAGAGGTGATCCTGCTAGGGTGGGTCGACGTTATCCATTCAGCCGGTGTAGACGTCCGCGAAGAGAAATGTTCATTCACGATAGGAGAATTTATGACTTTGATTTACGCGAGACTTTTCACGTGGCGCCCTCGACGCCGTAGTTCGTCCATAAATAGAGAAGGGTCCCCGACTGACGTTTGAGAGTCACGTTATTATTGCACGTTACAGCTGGCGTCACTGTCAACCATTCAACTACCGTCCTGGAGTGATACTGTGATCGATCTTATTTGCATGATTATGATTTACAATCGAGTGCGTTTCGAAACAATAAAGCGGCTCGAGCCGAGATAAGCTTGTAACAAAATGAGAGAAAATCCTGTTACTGGAACAGACTGTTGGGCACTTATTGTGATTTAGTGGGCTCAAGTCCTGGTATTTTGTCTAGTTTGGTGCTATAAAATAATAAATATCCTTGTAATAAATCAATTTTTTTTAACTACAAAATAAGTTTATTTCGGCGTTATTAGACATTACAAAAATAAATGTACGAGTCATTCATATCTTCTTGGTCATTAAACTTGCAGTATAATGCTTGTAATATAAAACACTTTAGAAATATGAGTTTAAAAAAATACGTAGTGTAGTTGTTGTCGTCACATTGTTCGGCCGCCATTGCAGCGGCAGTTAGGTAGTTTTATCTCACACAATTTCAATTTTTCATCTGCAGCTGTCAGCTCGGCGGCGGCAGATAAGTAACGTTCGCGTTCGCGTCGCGTCCCCGCATAAAAGTTTGTTCCCCGCCAGTTTGTTCGCTCCACTTCCTTTTATAAACTTTTTGTATGAGCCGCCACCGGCGCGATATCAATAATTCTTACAATTTGTGCTCGCATTCAATCGATGGAAGCCGACTGCCGACTCAAACCTTATTCACTACGACGTAGCGATAAACATCTTTACTTAGAATTGGCGTTTGTATGAAAATGTAATCTACACTATTAATCAACCGCGACGTGAATTGTGAGCCTTGACGTTGACATTCGTGATTTTAGCTTGATATTGCTTTCAAAAATAATATAATGTCAAAGGTGCGTCATACTAATTAATGAGGCTTGCCCTTCATACCCTTTACGTGGAGTTCGGTGGAGTGAAGGTCAATAAGTAACAGTATCTGCCTTAGCGTAATTGGTTTGTAACATTCATGGACCAACCCAAATCATACTACTTTTTTAAAGAAATAGCCCATTGTCTTTGTAGCGAAATTTTCATGTTTCCGAACAATCGGGGAACATAGTTTTCATAAAGTTTTGTTGGAATCGTATTGAATTAAATGAGAGGTTTGGACAACAGATATCTATATAAATACTTGTCTGAAGGTGGCTTTGTATTCTGGGCATTTGTATTACAAAGTCAATCAACATCTCGCTCTATTCAAGAAGTTGGACTATTGATAACTACAGTTGAAGGCTGATGGACCGCCTCGTTTGTTTAGTGTTATTTTACGGACAGTTAATTAAAGCTGTGACTTCTTAGTTTGACTTGGTGGAACTTTTACACCGATAACAACATTAATGGAAACTCGTCTGGATTTGGGCGAAGAGTGGCGGTGACAGAGGCGCGCGACGGAGGGCGGGCGGGGTCCACCGGGTGGATGTGCCAGTCCGCGCCGCGCCGCACTGCCGACCTTACGTCGCCGCCGTCGCGACGCGCACCGACAACACTCGCGATCGCGAACCCCAATATTTTCACACTGTTTATGCCGCGAACTATACGCGTGCGATGATGGGGACTTCCACCCTCCCGGGAAGAGAGAGGCCTACGAATGTGTTCAGTGTACCGTTTGGATGTGTTTTCGTTTAATGTAACATGTGCTGAAGGCGAGTTTCGTTTATATGGGTGCACTGGTTCGTCGCCCTACGCGGTCTGTCATCCACTTTTGATGATTAGAATGAACTAGTTTGTGACGCACCGTTTACGTGATGCCAGTACTATGATGCTATTTTGGTTAAACGAAGACTTATTAAGATGTCCTTTATGCAATTCGACCACGATCAATGTGAGACACTAGTTTATTAAAGTTCTGTATTAAATACTAGATTTGTAAACCTTAGTTAGATCTATATGAAAATTATTAACACATTAAAATAATGCAGTAACATTGTAGACTTATATATTACCCCGATGACAAATTACTAGGCCTAGGTAGAATTTAATTCGTAGTTCCAAAACGCAACCATTAATTATTTTAATTGTAAGTTTCGTTCGTTGACCTTTGACATCGTTTTTTTTTTCTGTGTTCCTACATACTTATACCTACTTAAATTGCTAAAAACAATTTAAATGAGGTAGACAGAGTCTTGCACGCGATTCCAGTTCCCTGGGTTAACTAAGTACGCGGAAAAACGTTTATGTAAACAATCTAAGTTTGTTAAATGTATAGAATTACTTGTTCGCCTACCGCGGAGAACAGTAAACTTGAATAGAGGTGGGGAAGAACTTTATTTTTCTCCTCTTCTGTCTTACCCGCATTTATAGTAGAAACTAGTTTTAAAGCCTAAGTACCTATATACTAGCTTTCTCTTTACGTGTAAGAAGAAAATGTTGCGCTGAAAGTTTCAGTCAAAATGACTTTTAATCGTGACTAAACGGGAGAAGGTTTATCTGAAGAAAAATATGGCTGACTATGTTTAGTAAAGAAAATAAAATGAGCATCATTTTTATTCTTGTTCTTAGTTTAATATAAAACTTGACACAGAGTTAACCTCCCACAGTAGAGCTCTAATAAGCTAAAGTGATGATGATAATGATGCCAAGGTTACAAAACGTCACAGTAAGGGTTTAAATTACAAAATGTTATACATAATGGCCCGTGTTAGCTATTAGGTAACTTGGAGTTAAAAGATAACCTGGCTAGCGCAGGCAGGCGTCTTTCTTTTCTTTTTTTATCGTGACGAAATATTCAAGGACTATCCCTCGTCTGGGGAAGACGGGGGGAGCGCAAGCAGGCAAAAGAACTGAAAGAAAAGTACTACAACACTAGTTAGTGTTGTAGTACTTTTCGTACTTTATGAATATCAGATGATAAACCATTCTGATCGCTAAAAAAAACATAGGTTTGTTTCACCGATGTTCCTACTCAGTACAACAAAAGTTCAATTACGTTTTTAACTTAGAAATTACACGAGACTTTAATTTATGCCGCAATTACCGCTGGGACGGGGTTTCGTTCCAAGAAACGGAAAACTGCACTTGCAACCATAAAAGTTTATTAGTTGACAAATAACTGCACTATTAAAATAACACTTTTAAACTTTTATTATAAATTCAAACGTTTATTTCTAAAAGGTAACTGGAGAATTTAGATTAAGAAATGAGCTAAGTTTATCTTAGACAAGAGATTCATTCGGTGTAAGAAGTTATCGCGCAAGACGTCAGTTGAACGGCGAAATGCACTCAACTGCATTTTATCGCTGCCAGTAATAAAATATCTTGCGTCGCTTCTTGATTGGCAGTAAATGTTCTACGTAAGTTAGTGCTTTTCATTCATTTGCTGCGTATTCGTATAGAAAGGGAATGGTTACGTAGAGTTCGATTGAATGGAGTTGTGTGGAGCCTGCAAGAGCACTCGATGCCTACGCGTATCACGATTTTCCTTATTTACCCTCTCCCAACTTGCATGATTGAAACACATGGTGTATGTAAATAAAGCTACAGCATTTTATTTTTCCGTAAAATAATCAAAATTGTAGGTCTACGGCGTAGCCCTTGGCTACGCCGTAGCACGCTCAAGTCATATAATATTATGTCCCATTATATTTTTATTCTCTAACATTAAAAGCCCTCATTATGAAATATTACCGAACTAGACACTGTATTTAGACTATAGTGACCATAATATAGGCTTCGACTAAGGTAATTGTTATAACGAAATACATAATTATCATATCAAGTTTTAAACACCATTATTCAATTTTAACCTTTGACCTGAAAGATTTTTATGTGGAATTTGTAATGAATGAATTTCTTTATTTCTTTATGCATAAAATTAAACAAATTTACAGTGAATACCTTCGAAAATGCTTTATACACATACAGTACCTACATGTGTTATGTAGGTGCGTTACGAATAATTGTCTTTCCAATACAAATTACACACCCGAAAACGGTTACACCCTTACTAACATCTGTCTTGGTTGTAGCACTTTAGCCCGATCTACTATCGCCCGTGTAATTTTCAATACCATAAATCGTGGAACAACATATTATATGTCTGGCGTTGATAGCCAAATCTAATTGTTATTGCTTACCTTGTTTCGTATGACGTCACTGCGTAACCCAAGATCCCCAAACGTTTTAGCGCGATTCGATTTTACACGCATATGGGCGAAGTGAACATGTATTAATACGTAGAAACAATTAGTTTAGGGAGTGGGTAAGTAAACCATGTACTCGCACTCATGGCTCGATATTGGTCGGGCCGGTCGTTACTTGGCTGGGTGAACCTTAGGAACCGTACTACACATGATTTCTCTTTGCCATGATTAATGTTAACCCTTACCTTTTTAAATACTTAACAAGAGTTACGTAGTAAACTCTCTCCGGAACTTTATGTTTCCGGCTACCGTAATTTTGCTGCTTCTCTGCGCATTTCAAATGAAATAAAAATAAAACAAAGGAGGGACGGAACAGCTGATCCGTGTTTTCCATGTTTTAATTCGAGCAAGTACTAAATATTTGGCGAATTTGTGGCTTAAATATACGACCTTCTGAGTAATAACTCAGTCCGTATTTTTCGCTAAAATTAGAATTGCCTACTTTTGTGTTTCTTTTAGATGAAAGAAATATAAAAATAGGCTATTTTTATTAAATAATGTCAACCTTAGGACGCCCACTGCTGGGCATAGGTCTCCCCCAAAGGGGTTCAGCCGTAATCGCCATGCTTGGCCGATGCATGTTGGCGATCGCAGTAGGTGTTATGGTACTCAGAAGGACGCTGCTGCCCATCCTTTTTTTATTTCTATCCATTTTTCTTAAATATATAGGTACAATAAACTTAGCTGTTTTTAAATGTAATGAGGCTTTATTATTTTGTTCCAGAAATGTTTTGACTATTTTAGTCCTTATTTCCTAAAAACTGGTACAATTTTAAGTGGATCCTACTGAAGTGTTAAGAAAGAAAATACTCTCATTATTATTGACTGAGCAATTTTAATTTTCGAAAGGGGTGAGTGGGAATCTATTTGCGCAAGTTATTATAACACGTGTGTCATTGTACATACCTCGCTTCATAAATGTGTCGTGTCACTGAAACTGAACACATACCGCTGAACAACGTTGACGGCACGCTGACGTTTGCCAAACTTCACACACTCGACGTCATACAAATAGAACAAGCATTTTTACGACCGAAGTGCTTGTTTTCAAGCTTGCGTCCTTTATTTATTTCGATTATTTAACATTTGTTTCTAACTGCTGGATATTTATTGAGCAGTTTTTATATGGAGTTTAACGTTTAAAATGTTTTCTCAATATGACAGGAGGTAATAGCGTCTTATAAGACTAACTCGAGCAGGTCATCAAATATTATGAATTATCATTATTTAATTTAAAAAAGTAAATATTGGAGTTCAATTTTTTGATTTGATTATTTTTATGTGTATTTTATTGTTTTTAAACTTTGCTCTATATTTCACCAGTATCATGAGTACATTTACTAACATACATTCTCAAATATGTAAACTACATTTGAAGGGCAAACAAATATTTGCTACGTTTGGAAATCGAACCTGAGACACGCATCGCAGCAGCCACGACGCCGACCGTGCCGTTCTTTTACTTCTGCACGAAGGCGCTTTATATTTAACTCTGTTCCGTAGATCAACGTGAAACACAATATAAATCTGTTTCTGTACCTAATTGCAGTATCCAATGCCAGTTAATTTAAAGATAATTATAGTTCACCTTTGATGCCAACATCATCCTATACAATTGTCAGTATAACCAAATCTGCTAAAGCAAATGCATAACAGGTAATACAATGTTGATACTGAGTTAGACATACATTGTTAGTTTAGAATATCAATTACGTCATTAACTGAAACTACTAGGTATATAACACTTAGACAAAGAAGGTTTTCAGTTACAAGAATCATCTAGGTAAGTAATTATTTCATATATTTGTGAGTTACAATTTTTAAAGTCAATTAGACCAATATAATGAAGGTATATACTTTTGATCGTCTTTTACAATAAAAAGAAATGGAATCTAGTTGTACTAGTAGTAATCTTCCAAAAAGTAGTTTCATATGGAGAAGAATGGGCAAGGCATCTTCCTTTTTAAAAGTAAATTATTTACAGTATTTTGTGTACAGGAAATAAATAATCACAATTGATAAGACGTAGCATACAGCTATATGTATGTACAAATTATTTCTAATTATAAAATGCCAGCAAAATAATGCAGATACATACTTAGTGTTTACATATTTATAAATATTGAAAGTGTAGACGAACACCCTTACATTTTTACAAACAACGAAAATAGTGTGAGCCAGACTAAGCTATAAGAAAATAGAAAAAGAATGAAAAATGAAAATGGTCAGTATTTCCTTAAAATAACTAATACTAGCTATACACTTAATTTATCGACAGTCTCTTACAAAAGAACTCGATAAATTAATTAAAAATCTGAAAGTGATTCAAGTAAGGGCCACTTAATAAAGTTTGCGCAAAGCTAACACTTCCAATAGCTGGCAAAAACGTGAGCTTTTCTGTTTATTTTTTGTACCCGCCTATATTTTATGCCCTATCGATGACAACCTAAAGGTATTTTTATGAATGGTGGAGAAGTTACGACCTGACCTTTCTTCGAACTGAATTTCATTCAGATATTTCGAGTTTTTTATTTATTTCAGTTTTTCTTTAAGATAGGTACGTAAAATTATGTAGATCTTGATTAAAATCGACGAATAGAGGATGATTGTCATTTATTATTTTGCTACACAACAAAGATACTTATGAAGAAACCCTTCTTCATAAGTATTTTCATGATATTATTATTGAAAATATTCAATAAGTACAATTTAGTCCACTCAAATAAGAGAAATACAAATATTACAACTAGTCACATATTGACATACTCCAAAGCAATCAATTATATTAGAATGGTCAGCAACGACAGTCGATTGATATTAAATTTCTAAAAATCGATTTTCATATATTTCATGTTACTATCTTTGAAATAAGTGTTTGTATTAAATGAATATATTATTACGTTGATTTAAGTGTCAATTTCTCACTAATTATACACCGTGTTCCATTTCCAATACCTGAAAAAGAAAACAACATTTTCGATGTGCTGTTACTAAAGAAAAACCGTAATCTATAATTTGAGTATGCGTGTGACCCATATCCTTGTAAGTACTCACATTCCAGAAGCTTTTACACAGCTATTTTCTGGCCAGCCCTACGAGTGTAGAATATTTATACAAATGACGATTTTTGTGACCAAACCAGATGTTCAATAATGAATAAGGGTACTGTAGGTACCGTAAGCATTTAAAATTAGTAGCTCCCTAATTTGAACCGGGTCGGCAGTCACGAGTCGTAACTTGCTGTCCCTCAACTTTTATGTAATGACTTTTGTTTGTTTTTAATTTAATTTAATTAATTCCAACGGATTATCCTAGTTATCGCAGGGATTCACAGAAAAGTTTATTATTGACTCCCTCGAAATGTCGACCTACCTATTCTGTATTACGTTTGGAACTTATCTGTGTATTTGTGTAACAAAGAGTGCCAATAAATTAAATTAGGACCCCTGTTGCCATACTTGCTTGTTACGTTCGTAAAGGTAGTTTGGTAGGTAATCAAGTTATACAACTCACACGTGTCAAAATCAGAGAAATAAATACGGTTAATTTAAGTTAGTGGAGTTTGTTTACTCACGTCGCTACTTCTTTGTCTGCCGTCCTGTGTAGCTGTAGCGGCGCAGAGGTGCGGCGCGCGGGCGCTTGTCCTAACACAAAAGATAAATACTACCGTCGAACAAGACGAGTAATTGAGATAAACAGACGTGTATTCTACTACATAACTTTCTGCCTCCCGATGTAACGCATAATAAAATCAACCAAGTTACTTCACTAACTTAGTCTAGTTCGTTTTGATTAAGGTGCATTATCGTCGGACACCCAATCCGATTAACCTTTTATAATATCTTTAGCTGTTTCCGCAGATTATAATATCAGTCCGTAACTTAAATAGCATCATCGTATCAGGCATAGCTTAATGGTTGTCTAATTCATTTACAGCGTCTTTAATGATGTTTTCTTCAGTAAAACATAAGCTCAAATGAGGCGATTAAGCGTTGAAGATGAACAGGCCGGGCTACGATTATACCGTGCCTGCAAGTACCACCTATTACGCGAGTAATAACCGGCCACCGCAGTACGAGCGCGGCTACGGACAGCTCACAGCCGGTCCTCTTTACAGTCCCTCCTCCCATCCCCTCTCCAATTACGCAGATGTATATGAGGGCAATAACGATACCACTCTCAGAGCAGAAGAGAGGCACTGGTATATAGAAAACCATAAAAATTTACAACCAAATTATGAAGTCAGTGACGCCATACCTCAAGATGCCAAAGTTAAGAAAGAGGAGGAGAAGAAAAGTGAAGTTCCAATCAGACGGTCTGATGCTGGGCAGCCGCGCCAGAGACGGAAAGAGGACCGGTGCTCGTGCGAGTGTTGGCCTAGCACCGACAATAATATCGTGCAAGATAGTGCAGGGAACGAGACCACGCGGTCGCTGTCGGGGGTGGATATGGTGGCGTCATACGGGGTGTACGGGAACCCTAGGGATGATGATAGTTCAGGGTTTGCTCGGTTGTCGGAAAAGAGCGGTGTGTACGGACAAGGGAGCGATGCTCCGGTGCAGGGTGTGATAGTGAACCAGCAAGGGAACAGTGCGGTGGTGCGGGCGGCGTCGCCGGCGCCGGCGGGCTGCGGTCACTGTTGCCGTTGGTCGACCAACGCGCCCGCCGCCAACTCCGAAGACTACTGCTGGATACACTACTGCCGCCCAGCGCTCATAGTCTTACTACTATTGTTTTTTCTAGTCCTGTTGGGCGTTTCTACTGGTTTCTTACTGACGAATAACTGTAAGTATCTACATAAATTTTAATAATCCTATTTAGTACACATTGACCTTGTTGTAATAGGTAGTAATAACCGCCGCATTGCGGTTCCTGTTTTATAGTTTAACTTAGTTTATTATTATTTTATACACTGTTGTTTCTGGTTTAAAATAACGTTGTGGTCTTACCCTTGTGTTCCCTGTAACTTATAAAAAAAGCTGTCTCTGTTTACTGTTGTTTAGAGATGATGATGAGAAACTTATAAATAAATAAATCAATAAATAAATAATAAATAAATCAATTACAAATTTCGATACCTAGCTCGTAGGATTTCAGTGGATTATTTAGGCAAACTAAATTCAGTTTGATAAACGGAATTCAATAACAACACACCACAGCTTAAGGCTGCTCTCTCGAAAAAGCTTGGAAGTAGCATGCAGATGAAGCAACTTTTCGTCAGCATTTACGGAAAAATTACATCTGAAAAAAAAATGTTAGTAATCTACATGATAATATATGATACGTAATTTGGTTAAGACACAATTTTTCTATCGGTATCACATACTAAGACAAAAAAATGACAAATCACCTCCAAATCATTGAGATGAAATCATTTTACTCCTTAATTTCTTATCAAAATTGTATAACGAAAATATCTACTGCTTTGCAATACAAAGGAAAATGGTTTGGTTTTGTTACTTTTTACAAATATGTATTATTTTTATTCCAATAAATTAAAAATGCGTCCGATTAAAGACTGCGTCTACATCACCCCCGCACTCGTCCACAAATTCAGTACGGGCGAAATGCTCAAGGTTATTGGCATGCATACAAGCCTTAATGGTAAAACCTTTATCTCTGTCATTCAATTCTAATGTTAGGAAAGCCTTAAATGGTTTTAAATAGACGCATCTAGAAATACGTCGCTGTGTGAACTGACAACTGCACTGACTCGTCGCTAACCCGATTAATTCGATCAACTTGATCATTGTCGTCCATACAAAATCCGTCGACACTACATGTAGTGTCACTCGACTCGCGCCCGGCGATATTTTAAATTTTATTTCCATTCCACTATTTCCATCGGTATAAAAATAGATTGTTTTCTCCTTTTTATTGAAACTAACAAGTCCGAACGCCCCTGCAGCAAAAATTCCAATGTGACCAGGAACTATATCGCTTATCGATCAAATCCGCCAAGCAATTGTTTTTGCTTACTGTGAACAAACTACTGCACGTTTTACGATCGCCATTGTAAATCAATACATTCCTAACGTTTATTTTCCGTATCAAATGGTTTATTTATTGCTATTTAACATTCACTTGAAATCTTAAGTGGCATTATTTTGTCAAGCTTATTAAAGTTTCATTTCGAAATTCACAACTGGGAAGATAATAAAGTGTTCGCTGGGAAACGTAAAGTAAACAGATTTAATTCCAAAGATATTAAAAAGTTTTAAGTATTACAGTTTTCAGATGTTGAACAAATTATGATTTTGAGAAGTAGAGTTGTGAAGTTGCACCTGCGCTGCAATCCCCGGCGCTGGTTGTTACAAACACCACTTAAGTGTCAACAAATGTTCCGTGTTTAAATAAAACACTGGTAAAGTAAGTAGGTACTAAAATTTAATTTGACGAAGCCCAGTTTATATCCAAGTTAAACAACTCGGGGCTAAACTCAACTTTCTTGGCAGGTAGCTCGTTATTATTGGAGATCTATACATATTTATCTTCTTACATAGTAGTCTTCTAGTCAAGTAGGTATCCAGAATAGCAGATCAGTTTATGTAGAATCCTTTAGACATAAAAAATGCAAAGTCAATTTCAGTTCCATTCATTTGTTGATATTGCAATGAATTTTCACTCATTTTATGTTCATGACATAATATTTTTAGTCCTACATTTATTTGAAATCATGTTTTACTAGTACTTTTTGAAAACTTTATTTTACTACTTAACTTTATTTTTATGTTAATTAGTATTTACTTATTTCGACACAATTTTACAAATAATTCCTGTACATTTATCTGTAGTGACCTGTAATACAGGTTTGTATAATTATAAACCTAACCTACTTCAGGCACGAGTCTCTCACAAAGTTAGCTCCTTGTTCGTGCACTATTATTAATATTATATATTATATATATATTACATAACTTGTGTAGAGACAATAAACGTTTTATATTAGGCATCGATGTGTTTTTGTTAATCTAAAAGAAACTGTAAACCTAACCAGGGATGTGCCTCTAAAACTTAACCTCGATTTGACTAAATCGAAAGACATATAGGTATAGTTATATTGTCGGGTGTATGAATACCGGGTTCCATTCCGTTCCGCTCGTTTTTCTCTCTGGCAGAACATTAATTTTAGTGGCACTCTGGGCGCACACTCACAGTCGGATTTTCAAATTGCGGTGGAACCATTGGAATTAAGGAAGTAGCTTAAATATTCACAGAACAATGGTTAAACGTTAAAAAAATCAGAGCCAGGTCTAAAAATATTGGCGTTTGTTTTATTAACCAATTTGAAAAAAAGGAGGTGGTTCTTAACACGTATAGGTTTATTTATATGACGGCGTCAGCGATGGCTGAGCGGTAGCGCCGACATCGTTTGGGTTCGGTGGTATCGGGTTCATTGTAGAAAAACAATATTCAATGCAGTACTTACTAGTTTAGTTTTTTTTTTTTTAATGTGAATATACAATACAATTCAAATAGATCATCATCATCATCATCATTTCAGCCAAAAGACGTCCACTGCTGGACATAGGCCTCCCCCAAGTGGCGCCACATTGACCGGTCCCGTGCGACTCGCATCCAGCGGATCCCCGCAACCTTTACCAGGTCATCGGTCCACCTAGTGGGAGGCCTTCCAACGCAACGTCTTCCGGTTCGCGGTCGCCACTCTAGAACTTTTTGACCCCATCGGCCATCTGTTCTGCGAGCAATGTGCCCTGCCCACTGCCACTTAAGTTTGGCAATTCTTCGGGCTACGTCGGTAACCTTGGTTCTCTTGCGGATATCCTCATTTCTGATTTTATCACGCAAGGAAACTCCGAGCATAGCCCTCTCCATTGCCCTTTGGGTGACTTTAAGCCTTCTGATGAGGCCCATTGTGAGCGACCACGTTTCGGTCCCGTATGTAATCACTGGCAACACACACTGGTCATAGACTTTCGTCTTGAGACACTGCGGTAAGTTGGACGAGAAGATACCACGCAACTTCCCGAACGCTGCCCAGCCGAGTCGGATTCGACGATTGACCTCTTTCTCGAAGTTAGACCTACCTAACTGGACCGTTTGTCCCAGGTAGACATAATCGTCTACAACTTCGAGTGTAGAGTCTCCGATCTTGATAGGAGTGGGTGTTACATGGGCATTCAACATGACCTTGGTTTTGTCCATGTTCATTTTAAGACCCACTCTTTCGGAAGCTCTACTGAGGTCACTGAGCATTGTACTGAGGTCCTCCATGGTCTCAGCCATGACCACTATATCGTCGGCAAACCGAAGGTGAGAGATGTACTCGCCATTGACGTTGATGCCTAGCCCGCTCCAGTCCAGAAACTTGAAGACATCCTCCAATGCAGCGGTGAACAGTTTCGGAGATATGACGTCTCCCTGTCTCACACCTCGCTGCAGAAGGATAGGTTCCGAGGTCTGGTCCTGAAGCCGGACTGACATGGTGGCGTTTCTGTATAGACACTTCAACACCTCGATATACCGATAGTCCATTTGGCACCGTTGGAGAGACTGCAGTACAGCCCAAGTCTCGATCGAATCAAATGCTTTCTCGTAGTCCACAAACGCTAAACAGAGAGGCAGGTTATACTCTTCGGTCTTCTGTATAACCTGCCGCAGCGTATGTATGTGGTCTACGGTGCTAAAGTCTTTTCGGAAACCGGCTTGTTCGGGAGGCTGGAAGTCGTCAAACCTGCGCGCGAGACGATTCGTGATGACTCTTGAAAACAACTTGTAGACATGGCTCAGAAGTGAGATGGGCCTATAGTTCTTCAACCGAGCATTGTCGCCCTTTTTGAAGAAGAGTACCACCACACCTCTGCACCATGCCTGTGGCGTTTTTCCCTCGAGTATGACGGAATCAAACAGCTTCTGAAGGGCCTTAAGTACCGGTTTTCCACCCGCCTTCAGGAGTTCGGCCGTAATTCCATCATCACCCGGTGCCTTGTTGTTTTTAAGCTGTTTCAGAGCCATCCTAATCTCGTACAGGCTGACGTCCGGGATGTCTTCGGTATAGTGTCGGGTTAGTCTAGCTCTTGGGTCGTTCGCTAGATCTACAACGGGTTTACTGGTTGACGTGTACAACTGCCCATAGAATCTCTCGATCTCCCTCAGAAGCTCCGGTTTGGCGGACACAATCCTGCCGTCGTCGGTCTTCAGTTTCGTGAGCTGGCTCTGACCAATAGCCAGATCCCTTGCAAATACCTTGGAGCCTTTATTCTTCTCAATTGCGTCTTTAATACGTTCGGTATTAAAGCGGCGGAGGTCGCTCTTCAAGGATTTAGAGATCCGTCTATTTAACTGCCGGTATTTCCACGCCTCATCTGAAGACTGCAAGATCATCTCACGCCGCTCCTTCATGAGCTTGAGAGTACGATCAGAGAGTTTTTTGTTCTTATCTGCACGACGTGTCTTGAAGAACTTAGACCCAGTCGTATGGACAGTTTCCACGAACTCGTCGTTGTATTCGTCCACTGAGCTTCCTAGGCACTCGAAACGATTCTGGAGTTCGAGCTGAAAGCTCTCGGGGTTTTGAATCTGGACCTGTGCTGGACGGAGCGTAGACTTCATCAGTCGAGACCTTTCAAGCTTTATATTGATGTTCAATGTGCCTCTTACCATGCGATGATCGCTCCCGGTTTTCACCGAATTGATCACAGAGACATCATTGAACATTTGCTTCTTGGTTGACATGATGAAGTCAATCTCATTTTTAGTTGCACCATCAGGGCTCTGCCAGGTCCACTTTCTGTGCTCACGCTTTCTGAAGAAGGAGTTCATCATATAGAGGCCCTCCTTCTCCATAAAACTAGCCAGTTGGTGACCCCGGCGATTCCGACGTCCAAACCCAAATTGCCCCACATGCAGCTCATCACCGTCTCGTTTGCCCAGTTTCGCGTTAAAGTCCCCCATGACAACGGTGAAGCGAGTTTTGAAACCATGCATGGCTTTAGAGATATCCTCATACATGGTCTCCACTTCGTCGTCGGGGTGTGCCGAGGTCGGGGCGTAGACCTGTATGACCTTCAGCGAATATCTTGAGGATATTCTTAGTATAAGGTACGCCACCCTGGTCGACACACTCTCGATCTTCACCACGTTGTTCACGAAGGACCTGTGAACGATAAACCCAACACCACCCTGGGACTGCCGGTCACCCTCTCAGAAATAGAGCAGGTTGCCGGATTTCAGGGTTATCGTGTCCTCCCCCTCTCTTCGGACTTCAGATAATCCCACAATACTCCATCGCAGCCTGCTCAATTCCCCTTCGAGTTCCGTTATCTTCTCGTCGGTCCGGAGTGTACGCGTGTTGTATGTTGCCAGGTCAAGTCGTCGGTGTAGGCAGCCTGATCCCTTCCGGAGATTTTTCGCACCCCTTGCCACGCCGTAACCTCGACCGCTACCATAGTCGAAGCTAGACGAGCTGCCGGGTACTAGGGGCCGTTTATGTGTTGCGCTATTCATTTTGGGGGGTTTTGCCATTCAAATAGATAAACCGACAGTTTCGTACTAGATGAGTGTCCTGCTTGGTGTCTCGAGCAAAAGTCAATTTGGCACGGTCCAACGCGACTCTGTCCACGTACCGCCATTGCAACTGTTAAGTGACGTCACGGCATTTACCATTAATTTCCTCTGTACTACAATAATCAAACTGCGACATATATATTTTAATGTTTTAACGGATAGTGTATACAAGTGTATCAAAGTTGGTCCCATATAAATTTCATGAAAATGTTCCGCCCCATGGGTGGAAAATTAAGGCTGGCGCTATTGTTTGTTAACTAATTTGGAAGTTACGAAGTAGGCACTAAAAAGCGAAAAAACAAACGCTTTCAAAAACTTAAAAGTAAAAAAAAAAAAAACGAAGGTCGGCGGCAATTCAAAACTACAAACAGAACCAAACCCTCCAACTAGTGGTTTTTTTACTTATTTATGTTTTTGGAGTTGTCTTTTATGTGAAAAAGTTTTTTTTTTAATTTATTTATAAAGTACAACAGTCGAGTCGTAAAATACAGCCGAATAACTTATTTCAACTCCGTTAAAAATTTTCTTACAAAAGCTTTTTGACATCAAAGACCAGTTTGCTGTCTTAAGCCTTTATGGTGCCTTGAAACCCCTTACACAATTCATGATGGTACGATGTCACGATACCCCGTCGCCTGCCGTTTCTGTTTTAACTGTAATAATGACAAGAATATTTTAATAATAAATAATAATTATGATTTATGGTTAAACTTAGACCAGATTTTTTGACAGTGGATAAAGCAGGCTACAGGCATATTTCTTAACCTTTTCCGTCCATGCAAGACACAATAACTTATTAATTGTGTCTGCAACTGCAATTAAAGCATACGAAAGGTTAATCTAGTTAGTGGGTAAATTACCGTTCTTCTGGATAGGAACGAGGTAAATCTGTGTTTAGAAGAATCGATTCTGATACCTTGCCGTAAATGGTTGACTTATAGCACGTGTTAGGTAGAAATAATCTGGGTATCATTAAAACATACCAATAAAAAAATAATAAATCAATAAAAAAATAAATAATAAAAAAAACGGTTATTATGGATGTTGGTGAGTGAATGTGTTCATGTATATAGTGTGGTGTGTGATACGTTTATGTATTGTGTAATGTAAGTGTGTGTTGTGTGATACATTTTTATGCTTAATATTTAAAAAGTAAAACTCAGATAATCTTTCAGAGAAATATTTTTCGCAAATCTTTAAAGTTTATCGTCAAAAGTTGCTCACTTATACCTGTAACATATTGCCTTCGTCGCTTTTCATAAGGCAAATTTTATTCCTGTATAAACTTGGATGTAGGACTGGGAGGACGTGTGGCGCAAAAAGTTCCCGTCGAACTTTGAGAGTCGTCGATTAACTTTTAATTAATGAAAAGCAGAGTTTGGTTCGCGAACATTTTCTAGATATTGATAAAATCGATGGCAACATTTTGTCTGATAGATAAAATTAAATGGAAAAAGTTTGAGGACTGCAAATATAGTAAGGGCATTATTTTTTATTGCGCTACTTACTATTTACCTGTAGACTTTCACCTTGTGCATCGCTTTTTAAATTAAAAGTTTAGCCTTAGGCATTTTGCGGGCATTTATTATATTTTTTTTGGCGCGGCCTTTGTCCCGTGAGGCTAAATTGATTTATACATTAAATAACATTTACAGCACTGTTTTAGTTTAGTTATGTTTCAAGTCAGTATTTACACTAAACAGTACCCACAGAATTCCATTTCTTATGCAGAACAAATTTCATAATACCCCAAGGGCTAAACAACTGTCAGACGTTTGATTTTCTGTCTATGAAAAACCTTTTCGATAATAGATATTAGCTTTTACCTCCGACCTCGTCCGCGTGAATTTTTACCGATATAATTTTTTTTTGGTGATAGTGTATAGCATATAGCCCTCAGGGTACCATAACTACCATAGATATAAGAAAGAAGGTATCTACCTAAAAGCGAATGATTTTTTTAGAACCGGACTAGTAGTTTTGGAGTTCAGCGTGTTCAAATAAGAAACGAACATACTCTTCATTGTCTGCGACTTCTTACGCATGAATATTTTTACGGATCCCTAATCCTACTATCCTACTAATATTATAAATGTGAAAGTTTGTGAAGATGTTTGGATGTTTGTTACTCAATCACGCGTAAACCGTTGAACAGATTTGCATGAAAATTGGCACATAGGTAGACCATTTCCTAGATTAACACATAGGATACTTTTTATCCCGGTAATGTGTTCCCTTGGGATAATCGTTCTTTTTACGCAGGCGAAGCCGCGGGCAGAAGCTAGTTAATCATAAAATAAAGCCACTCATGGTCACGAAGCTCCCCATTAGCCAAAGAATTTACAAAATCGGACTAGTAGTTCCGGAGTTTAGACCGAACGAACATAAACTTAACTATAATCTATATACTTATTATTATAAAGCTGAAGCGTTTGTTTGTTTGTTTGATTATTTGGTTGAACGCGCTAATCTCAGGATATACTGGTTCGAATTGAAAAAATATTTTTGTGTCGGATAGTCCATTTATCGAGGAAGGCTATAGGCCCATGCGAAGCCGGGTCGGGTCGCTAGTTTATAATATGTAGTGAAGGTATAATAATTAACCCATATTTATGTTTATGTAGTATCTTTATGTAGTAACTTAAAGTAGTGCATTCTTTTTAATGTATATGCCACAGTCAAAACTCTGAACCAGTCAAAACTACTTTTGAATGGGTTACATTTATCTATTTAATACTTAGAAACCCATTAGGTTGGTGGTTTTTTTTGTGTGACCCTTTTGAAACTTTTGTTTTGTAGTGATTCTTATTACTAGGGGGTTCCGTATTTTGGTTTGCGTACTCTTAACCAGTCAAAACTACTTTTGACTGGATTCAGTCGAATCCAGTCAAATGTAGTTTGGACTGGTTAAGAGTTTTAACTGTAACATAATTATACTTACACCAATTATAGGTATAACATTCACAAATACAAGCGGTAAGCGGGTAAACGACTATTGTTGCTGACCGTACCAATGGACCGATAGGCCAATGTCAGTTAATTAACCACGATAACATCAAGTATAGATACACACACAAGATCCAATATTGATTCACATAACCGAATAGTGATATTGGTTTACAATTCTCAGTTATTGGCTTCAGAATGGTTGCCGATAAACGGAAATAGGTTGCCATACCACATAATTGAGACCTAATACTGTTGGGTTATTGTACATACGGTATTGAACAGGTACTTAATTTTCTAAGAGGATTTTATGTGAGTATGGTTGATTTTCGCGCGTCATGTTCGTGAACGGGCGCTGTCAGTTACATTGTTTTCACATATAGAAGCAACAAGAATAATGTAGTCTGGATTTTGTAAAAGCTTGATTGAAAAGAGTGTCCGTGGAGTTTCTTGCTCGTTCTTCTCCATAGAGATAGGTCTCTATGGAGAAGAACGAGCAAGAAACTCCACGGAACTTGCTCGTTCCAAAATGTAGGGTAGGCCCTACGTTTTGGAACGAGCAACTAGCTTCAACTTTCTGACTAACTAACTGACTCTTTGACTAGGTATTCAAAAGTGCCTGCAAATGGTTTAATTGAAATAAATGCTTTGACTTTTTGTGACTTTCAAGATTCCGTACCCGTAGGGTGCCTAACGGGACCCCATTACTAAAATGCTGTCTGTCTGTCCTTCCGTCTGACACAGGTTATGTAACCGTGGGTAGGACACTTGAAGTTTTCGCAGAGAGTGCTGCAACTGGCCGCTATAATAACAAATAAAAAAAAAAATTGACGGCGCACACAAGGCCGGATGACAAATTTAAATTAGGATGACAATAATGTAATTTTGCAATGTCTAGAATCTTTAAAAAACTACTTTGTTTAACTTCTTCGATAAACGAACAATAGGATCATGAAACAATAAAGCTCACTAAAGTAACACAAAAGCCTGCGTAGGCGCGCTTTGAGGCCCATTTTCTCGCACGGCAAACGTGAGTCAATTACGCCCGACAGCTTGACGGAGTAACTACGTTTGTTTTGTGCCACAGTGTTTAAAAATTGAGGGTTTTTAACATCGATATTGAAGGGTGCAGTGTTTACTCTTATTATTGTTGTTTACTTGTCATTTTTTTTTCATAAATCGAGGAGTAATTTAGCTATTCGTGGAAGACAAATATACATATACATTTTATACATAAATCTTTTAGATTTACCTACTTGAGTTTATAGACATTTAAAAAAAGTTCCACATAGTTCCATTATATTTTATCATTCTTTATAATTCTTTAGAAACTAGTAGAACTAGTGAGGATTCAAATCAAGCAAAGAACTCGTCCCCGTATCGCCCCCTTTGATAAATTGACTCCTTTATTTCTAGGTAGTCGCGTTGATCCCGTTTCTTTCTTTCATATGTTTGTAGCGAAGAGGTCGAAAACAGAGACAATGAAGACTCTGATAATTATATGGATGGCGATGATCAGTAGGTACCATAGAACTTAATTTCAGGACCTTTACGTGTAATACTTTAAATTATTTATTATTTATATTTTTGTTGTTGTTTGTACTATCTCAAAATTTAATTTCACCTTCTAACACTTAAAACACATAATTACCAAGTCAGAAAGTAAATAAAAACCTATACTTTATTTTTGTCATCGTAAATTGGCAATCCGGCCTTGTGTGCGGCGTAAAAAACTGTTAACAATTTTTTTTTTAACTTATTAATTAAATGAACCAAAAAGATAGAAACAAGAAGAATAAAAAAAAAACCATGGTTTTGAATCGTGGTTGCCTGCAGTCAGAGGCATCAAATTCATTTATTATGGTTTCTATTTGCTGTAACTTGAGTTCTCCGACTGCCTTTGTGAACACTGTCAGTACTGTCACCCACGATCTTCTGTCGTCGCCAGTCGCCCCGGTGTCATCTTTTCTTGCCCATATTTTCTTCAGCCAACTTTTTGCTCTCCATCCATCCTTTTACATCCATTTACATTTACATTTTGGGTTACTCCACACATCCAACTCAACATTCTCATCTCCGCTACATTCAATCATTTTTCAACAGTCTTGTTCGGTTAAAAATTTAAATTACAAATTTCGGCGTTTTTTTGCTCGATCCTAATATTGTGATACGGATTCCTGATACGGAGCCCTACGTGTGCAGTAGTTCGATTCTGTAAAATTCAAACAACAACTCGCATCTCACATCGCTATTCACTCTCACTTCGCATATGATTCAAAATGACCTTGATTGTATTTAACACTTTGAATCGGGTTCGAGTGCGAAGTGAGCGTCGAAGTGACGGGGAGATTACCTTACAGAATGCCACTTCTTACGTCATCTCATACTTTATCTGTCAAAATCTCCCGGTCAATTTAGTTCAACTCGCTGACACGCTCGCAAGGGTGATGCTAGTGTAAATTCGAATTATCAACCGAGTTTTTAGAATGTCAATCAAGAAACTCACAGCGGATTCAGATTCGAAGTTTAGATTGAGGTCTTACAGAATCACACTCCTGGATCGATTCGCACATGGCCGGCTTTTTTACTTTGACAACATGAAATTTGCAAACAGGATTGTAATAGATTATCGCCAATGAGTAATACAATTAAGCATTAAGTCAGCAAACTGCTTCCCATCGGTCAGTAAGAATAGTTACTAGAACCAAAAGATAAGCTGATACACTTTATGTTTCCTTTCGTTAAAAATCACCATGCAAATTGAGTAGATTACGTGAATATCATTAGGTATTATTATTTAAAAGAGCTTCTTTATACGACGTTTACATGCTTCGGGTAATTCTTGAATATAAATAACTCTTGTTGATGTAGAATAAAGACAATAGCTTTACCTACTTTAATTATTTTTTATTTAAGGACTTTTGTCCAAATTGGGATATGTCAGTCACATTATTTGACTAATTAACTACAATAAAATAATTTTGAACGTAGGGCAGGTACATTAAAACCGACACATTGGTAGATCATAAAGCATTTTTCATTGGATGTCAGTCATATAAATCGTATATCTATGATGTCAGTATATCTAAAATATTGCAAATTTTACCGATTTTCAAACTTTGTTTCTATTTATTTTTTATTCCATACTTAAATATTTGTTTAATAATTTCTGTAGCGTAATGAGTAAGAAGCTAAACCGCGCCAGAAATAACTTAATGAGAATTCCGAATGATGTTTATAAACAAAGTAAAGTCGTTTCCATCGTTACTGTTTCAAAGTTTGTGAAGATTATTAATGAATGCCAACCTTGTTATAAACGGATTTTGAATTATTCTAGATTACTGTCTATTTTTTCCTTACAAAAATAGACTTGTTAATAGAAACGATTAAGCCTGTGTGCACATCTTTCTCTCTTTTTTTCTCTCTATGGATTTTATTATGATTTTCTTTTTAGGGTTTCGTACCCAAAGGGTAAAAACGGGACCCTATTAGTAAGACTCTACTGTCCGTCTGACTGTCTGTCACCAGCCTGTATCTCATGAACCGTGATAGCTAGACAGTTGAAATTTTCAGTGATGATATATTATTGTTGCCGCTATAACAACAAATACTAAAAACAGAATGAAATAAATATTTAAGGGGGGCTGTTGTATACAAGCTAAATGTTTGAATAGTGCCTAATGTTGTATAGATAATGTTTATGATACGGACCCTTCGTGCGCGAGTCTGACTCGCACTTGGCCAGTTTTTTAGGGTTCCGTAGCCAAATGGCAAAAAAACTAAACCCTTATGGATTCGTCATGTCTGTCTGTCTGTCTGTCCGTCCGTATGGCACAGCCACTTTTTTCCGAAACTATAAGAACGACACTGTTGGAACTTGGTTAGTAGATGTATTCTATGAACCGCATTAAGATTTTTACACAAAAATAGAAAAAAAAACAATAAATTTTGGGGGTTCCCCATACTTAGAACAGAATTTCATTGTTTTTTTTATCAAACCCATACGTGTGGGTTAGCTATGGATAGGTCTTCGAAAATGATATTGAGGTTTATAATATCATTTTTTTCTAAACATAATAGTTTGCGTGAGACCCACTTTCAAAGTGGTAAAATGTGTCCCCCCCCCCCCCCTTGTATTTTCTGAAATAAGGGAATGATAATTCTAAAAAAATATATTTTACCATATAAACTTTCACCGAAAATTGGTTTGAACGAGATCTAGTAAGTAGTTTTTTTTTAATACGTCATAAATCGTAAACCGCAATTTACCTTTCATTCAATCAACTCAAATATAAAAATAAAAAAAACTTGTTTTAAAATGTTACTTGCTGCTACGGAACCCTTCATGGGCGAGTCGAGAGATTTTTCAATCACTCCTGCTGTCTGTCCGCTTAGATCTTTTAAACTACGCAACGGATTTTAATGCAGTTCATCCATAGATAGAGTTATTGAAAAGGAATTTTATACGTATAGTTTAATCTACATTGCACCCGGGTGAAACCGGGACTGGTCGCTAGTTTGTAATAAAATTATTTCATGGTTAAATTTGATTTTGAATCGCGACAATATTATTGTCTATGCTCGACTAAAAGAATTGCGTGTGTACGTAGGTACACCATACCCTGATTTCATAGAATCACTTTATGATATCAGATAGTTCTCAGAAATTATCAAATCACTTTCAACAAGCACTTTCCTTGTATATTATGTACAATTCTTTTTTCAATATTGAATACCTAAGTACGCATCGGAACGCACAAACACATAGTGCAACGAAGTGATATTAACATAGTTTTAAGTTTTATTTACTAACACAATTGTTGTTTTGTTTTATGTATACTTAAGTTAAGGTATTTATCTATGGGTCTTTGTAAGCTGAAAATAAATGGTTTTATTTTTTATTTATTAAGTATCCTTCATCTATGTGTACTTAAACAGTAAATAAATAAATAAGGTTGATGCCTTTAGATTGGAAGTCAGGATCCTCAGGAAAAACAGATTCGTAAAAGTAAGATCATAAACAATGGATCTCAAAGAAAACAACTGAAAATAATTACCGTGCCTCGTAAAAGAGACGGCAAGAGATCCAAGCAGACAGACGACGCTCATATTCATAATTTAATTAAAATATTTGACGTCGTGCGTCGTAATTTCTTATTAAAACTTTGTTTCTTGGATCTTGATTGTCGAAAATTATAATTATAGTTATAATAATAATAATAATAATGTATTTATTTGTTAGAATATTGTTGTTACAAGGTGTTACATATAATATGACGTCCATAATATTCTGCTGTTTCCAGCGTACAAATATTTCAAATAGGGAATAAAAATTGAATTAGGTACGTATACATGAATCAGAGAATATATCAAAATTTGTTGTTTAAATCATACAATGTCAAGGAAAAGGAAAACGCTAACAACTATCAAATACAATGTCAAGGGTTATTAAATCTGATGTCAAGAATTATTAAATACAATGTCAAGAATTATTAAATAAAATGACAAGATAGTTGATGTAGGTATCTGCTCATTTAAATATTCATAAGGAACAATAACATTTTGAAATACATTAATAAATCAATTACGTTATTATCATTCGATTCCCTTATTCTTTTGTAAGACTCGAATAAGGAATAAATATTTAAAAAGCTTACTACGAAAACAAAAAAGTACCTACATAACGTAGGTAAATATGTATCTACGAGTATCAGTCACAAAAAGAGATTAAGTCGTCAGATATACTTGAAGTTTACTTAGAAACCGATAGATATTTTTAAATAAAATAAAATTAATAGAGATTATATAAATTGTTACGGACGCCGACCTAAACTGTAATAGACGCTAACTGTAAATAATAAAATCATATTATAAACATGTTTGAATAAGAACAAGATGTAGCGTTAAGTTTGATAAGTTTAGTGTAAGCATTATAGGTACCAACCATGTTGTATTATATAATTAAGTAGGATAGATAAATAGGTAATAATAATAATTACGAATTGTACATAGTTTCAAGGCCATTTGGGCGCAAAGTAAGCGATCGAGTGGTCGGTCGAGATTTTCATTGTTTACCCCCGCCACTACTTGCACCCAGGTAGCCGTCTATATAAAAGGGCACTAGGCCCGCTTGAATTCAGATCGAAAATAGCAACTGACTAATACTGAGCTAAGAAGAATAAATGGGAAAATAATCAAGCCTGAAGAATTGTTTTATTTTCAAAATATATACAGTCCACACTGAACAGTTTGGTCCTTCCGAAGCCGGATCGAAGAACGAAGATCCTGCGGCAACCTGGCCTACCGAACTCCAGACGAAGTACGAAGCTCTGAAGAACGAACACGGCCATCAAGCAAGACTTGTTTCGACCTGAACGACTCACCGAACCGAGCCGACGGGTTTCAACAGGGATATCAAGCCAAGGGGATTATTCACCGTGCCGAAGAAATACCGATCAGAAGAGGTACCAACCTGAACGCGCCGTAGAACACAGCAAACTGAACGTGCTGTCCGGTGCGCGTTGAACGCTGCAAACTGAACGTGCGGCCTGGTACGCGACGACACGAACACGCATAAGAAGATGGTTGTCACTCGAAGCCAAGGGGACGTAGCGGAGATTGAGGAACAGCGACGCATCCAAGAACAAGAGGCGCGGCGTGCCCAGGAACAAGAGATGCGCCGCAGGGAAACTGAACAAATCGAACGCGAAAGAACACGAAGATTCTCACTCGACCCACCGGCGTCGCCATTTTCAAAGATAGCGGACACCAGTACGGCGGCGGGGCCTTCTGGACTCCAAGCAACAACGACCAATGTGACCCGACGAAGAATGGGATCACCGGCCAGGTCAATGCGATCGACAACGAGCGTCACAACTAGACTACGGATGGCGGAACTGGAAGCAGCCGAGAAGTTGGCAGCCATTCAAAGAAAAGAGTTGGAACTGGAACAAGAGTTGATCAAGAAGAGGCTGGCAGTTGAAGTGTCAGTGATTAACGACGAAGAAAGCGTACACGATGATCAAGAACCTGGCCCTCCCCGTGAAGAACCCCATCGAAAGGTGGACGAGTGGTTGAGAACCAACCCCCTCAACCCACGGGGGGAGGAGGGGCCCAGGGAAGAACCGAAGCAAATACGATTCGAAGCATCGGGGGCGAGATCGCCAACCCCGACACGAGCAAGAAACAGCATCGAACATTTGGCGGCAACCCTCGAGAAGATGGCCAGACCCAGACCCAGGCATATCGACTTACCTACGTTTTCCGGCGCAGCCAACGAGTGGCTGCCATTCAAGGCAGCGGTACGAGACACAACAAGCATGTACCAGATCTCAGCGGCCGAGAACATACAAAGACTGAGAAGCTGCCTCAAAGGGGAAGCAAGGGACGCCGTGGCCGCTCTTCTGCACACAGCCACCGAACCTGATGTGATTATGAAGACTCTGGAGCAATGTTTTGGAAGACCAGAAGTCATCATTGATCGGGCGCTGGAAGATCTGAAGAAGCTGCCGAAGCCGGGCACGTCAGCAACAGAGCTTAATAGCTTCGCTATCAAACTACAGAACATCATCTGTGTCCTAAAAACCATCGATCGAAGGGGATACCTATTCAATCCATTGATGACACGAGAAGTACTAGACAAGCTCAGCTCGCATCTACGATCCCGCTGGTGTGACTACGCATATGAACACGAAGGGACGGCAGACCCAGAGATCGTCGTGATGTCACGGTTCCTGATGAGAGAAGCTGACCGGGCGCTGAGATACACATACGCCCCGGCCACAGGCGCTGCAACTACGAAGAAAGAAACCCGACCCGCCGTGATACTAAAGAAAAAGGCGAGCGTTTTCACTACGACCGGGGGAGCGGAGGAAGAAATTGAAAAATGCCCCAAGTGTGGACAAGCCCACGCACTAACACAGTGCCCAAAATACAAGGCACTCGCCGTGAATGAACGATGGAGTTTCCTGAAAGAAAAGAAGATTTGCTTCAAATGCGCTCATAAACAACATAGGCGCATGAACTGTAAAGCAAAGCCGTGCGGCGTGAATCAATGCCGCCGCCCGCATCACGAGACTTTACATCAAGAACACGACGAGAAGACTGAAGTCGCAAAGGAAGCCGAACAACCTAAAGAGGAAGCGGTCCTGTCCGTGGCTGCCCGTCCAGCCGCCGGCCCGCGAACAGTCATGTTGAAGATGTGTCCTGTCACCGTGTCCGGACCACGGGGGGAGGTGTCGACTTACGCACTCCTAGACGAGGGTGCAACCATTACACTCGTGGACCAGGAGTTAGCATCCAGCATCGGGGCGGAGGGACCATCACAGACACTGCGCTTAAACGGTGTCAACATGTCGCAAGATGAAACAGAGAGCCAGCTTGTGACAATCAAGGTCAGGGGGGCCAAAGAAAAGGAAGCTTACAAGGTCAGAGCGAGGACCATGAAGAACCTTCAACTTTACCAGCAAGCCATCCCTGAAAACCTGCTAGAATATGAGCACCTGAAAGACCTACCTAGGAACGAGGTGTGCTACGAACGCGCGCGCCCCGGGCTCCTAGTAGGAACCGATCATTGGGAGTGCATCGTGTCCCGTGAACTACGAATCGGCGGCCCGAACGAGCCGGCCGCTTCAAGAACTCAATTAGGATGGGTGGTGCATGGAACCGCACCGCGCAGCACCATCATGCAAGAAGGCAAGGTGCTACATCTCTACGAGCCCGACCGATCATCGAACGTGAGCAACCAGGAGCTCCACAACTTGGTCGAGGCTCACTTCAAAATAGAAGCACTCAGCATCCACGGCAAGCCGCGAGTGAACGAAGCGGACCAACGCGCCATCAAGATCGTCGAGACAACAGCGAAGAGAATCAATGAAGGCTACGAGGTGGGCCTACCGTGGCGACAAGATAACATTATCATGCCACCAAGCTACAGCGAAGCACGAAAGGTGATAGAAGAAACAAGAGCGGTGCACGCGCACGCGGGGTTCACGCTACGAGGATGGAGCTCGAACGAACGAACAGTGCTACGAGACGTACCCACCGAACTACATGCCACCTCTCCCACGCAACTGGGGGGAGAACAGCCCGAGAGTAAAATACTCGGGCTATATTGGAACGCAGAACGAGATGAGTTGGGGTTCAACACGTCCATGAACAGAGTGCCAACTGAAGTACGAACCAGAGCCCGCGCACCGACCAAACGAGAAGCCCTTAGTGCAGTCATGTCCATCTACGACCCGTTAGGACTGCTGAGCCACTACACGATACGATCCAAGATAATACTACAAAGTTTATGGCGCCTCCAGACCGCATGGGACGAACAGATTCCAGCAGAAGAAAACGAGCTCTTTGCGTCCTGGCTCGCGCACCTGACCGGACTGGCTCAGCTACGATTGCCGCGATGTTACCTAACACAGAAGTATGAACGTGTCGATCTACACATATTATGCGACGCCAGCGAACAAGCCTACGCGACCGTGGCCTACTGGCGAATCATAAACAACGACGGAAGTATCGGCGTAGTGTTGGTGGCCGCCAAGGCCAAGGTAGCACCGAGACGAGCACAGACAATACCGCGACTAGAACTCCAGGCGGCCGTCATCGGAGCAAGACTCGCCGACACTATAAAAAGGGAACATCGAGTTAAGATCAACCAAACGACCTACTGGACCGACTCATCCACTGTAATACATTGGATACGTCACGACATGCGACGCTTCACACCGTTCGTCGCACACAGGCTGGGTGAGATCGCCGAGCTAACCCAGAAGGAAGAATGGCGATGGCTGCCCACGGAAGTGAATGTGGCCGACGACGCGACGAGGCTCACCGACACTCCACTGAGCACAGCGGACCGATGGTTCCAGGGGCCTAGCTTCTTACATCTGCCAGAAGAACAATGGCCCATGATGTCGACAACGGAAGAAGAAGACGAGGAGGAGGTCCTACACGTGACGCAAGAACCAGGACGAGATAGCTGGCTACCAGACCCGGCCCGCTTCTCGAAATATGAAGTCCTGGTGAGGGCCACTGCACGAGCGCTCGCCTTCATAGACATCTGCCGACGTAAGGCCGTGAGCATGGAGCATCGACACATCCAGCGCGCCGAGACAGAACTTATCCGACGCGCGCAAGAAGAAAGTTTCAAAGAAGAAATAGAGAAGATCAAGTCAGCTCGCCCCCTAACTAAGACGAGCAGGCTATACAGACTGGACCCTGTAATAGAAAACGGGCTCCTCAAAGTACGAGGACGGATCGAGGCTTCCTCGGCACCGACAGAGACAAAGCGACCCATCATCATGGACGGTCGACATGCGCTAACTAGACTGATAGTGCTACGTGAACACTGCGCTGCGGGCCACGCCAACAGGGAGCGCGTGACAAATGATCTACGGCAGCGCTATTGGATCATACATCTACGACCCACTGTGCGCACGATCGAGAGAGACTGCGCCTTCTGCAAGAAGTTGAAGGGGACACCACGGACGCCAGCCACGGGGGACCTGCCGCACGCCCGCCTCGACCCTTTCCACCGCCCGTTCACCAACTGTGGGGTGGATTATTTCGGCCCCATGACCGTTAAGGTGGGCCGTCGCCGAGAGAAAAGGTGGGGAGCGCTATTTACGTGCCTCACCTCCCGCGCTGTGCACATAGAGCTCGTCGCATCCCTATCGACAGACTCTGCGATCATGGCACTAAGAAGAATGGCTGCACGAAGGGGATGGCCGCGATTAATTTATTCTGATAATGCGACCAACTTCCGCGGGGCTGATCAAGAGCTCCGCACCGCCTACACTGAATGGCTGCCTGCCCTGAAGGATGTGGGGCTACAACACAGAGTGGAATGGCGCTTTATACCTCCTGGCGCGCCCAATCAAGGCGGCGCGTGGGAGAGAATGGTGCGCTCCGTAAAAGCCGCCCTTAAAGTAACCCTACAAGAGAAGGCGCCTTCAGAAGAAGTACTCAGCACGCTCCTCGCCGAAGCTGAGTTCTGCATCAATGCACGACCCTTGACCCACGTCAGCGTGGATCCCAATGATCCTGAGGCCCTAACTCCCAACCACTTCTTATTGGGGTCTTCGAACGGCCTACCAGCAACGGGACCATGCGATGAAGCCGACCGACGAACATGGCGAGCTAGCCAAGCGCTTGCCGACTGCTTCTGGCAGCGCTGGCTACGAGAATACCTGCCCACACTGGTACCCCGCGGCGAGCCGAAGAACGACGCGCGGCCGCTGCAAGTAGGCGACGTGGTCGTCGTGGTCGACAGCACACTGCCCCGGAACACCTGGCCTATGGGGGTCGTCGAGCGCACGCATCCGGGAACCGACGGCAGCATTCGAGTCGTCGAGGTGCGGACCAGAACCGGCATCTTCCGACGCCCAGTGAGCAAGCTCGTCGTCCTGACGAAGAAAGAAGAGGCTGCGCAGGCTTCGCCGGGGGGAGAACTGTTACGGACGCCGACCTAAACTGTAATAGACGCTAACTGTAAATAATAAAATCATATTATAAACATGTTTGAATAAGAACAAGATGTAGCGTTAAGTTTGATAAGTTTAGTGTAAGCATTATAGGTACCAACCATGTTGTATTATATAATTAAGTAGGATAGATAAATAGGTAATAATAATAATTACGAATTGTACATAGTTTCAAGGCCATTTGGGCGCAAAGTAAGCGATCGAGTGGTCGGTCGAGATTTTCATTGTTTACCCCCGCCACTACTTGCACCCAGGTAGCCGTCTATATAAAAGGGCACTAGGCCCGCTTGAATTCAGATCGAAAATAGCAACTGACTAATACTGAGCTAAGAAGAATAAATGGGAAAATAATCAAGCCTGAAGAATTGTTTTATTTTCAAAATATATACAGTCCACACTGAACATAAATAGTTCAATGATTTAATTAAACATTCGAAAACATCCATCGGTATTTTAGTAAACGTCTTCAACTATATACGAACCTAATCGAACTTAATCAAGATACACACACAAAAAAAAAGCATTGTGGCACTCGGGGCCTGCCGCGGTAAAGCTATTGCATAGCATTTTATATATTTAATATATATATAGCATAAATATATATTATACATATATATATATTATACATAGGTACACCTACCCCACACCCCTACCCCCCCTACCCCCACACCCCCTACCCCCAACCCCCCAACCCCCACGCCCTACACCCCCTACCACCCCTGCCCCACCACCCTACAGCCCTACCCCTACCCCCACCCCCTACCCCCTACCCCCCTACCGCCCTACCCCCCCCTACACCCACTCAAAAATGGAAGGTGAGTATAATAATGCAAAATGAACTTGTGGTTTTAACCTCAGTCTGTGCCAATTTCATCAAAGTCGGTTCAGTAATTTAGCCGTGAAACACACAGAACAAACACACAAAAAGCTCAAAATTGACATGCATATATCACCTGAATTATACAGAAGGTACGTGTATCTCATTGTTAGCAATACATACATCGCGATAGAACAATAATTAACTATGTTCGACGCTAAATAAATTATAGTTGGAACATAGAACTGGTGACAGCTTACCTAAGTAGTTCCAGTAGTTCCACAACTGCTATTAGATATTCATAGGGGAAGGCTGAGTTTATGGGTTAAAGCGCTCCTCCAAGATTATTCTGTATTGCTAATTGCTAAGCAATGTGCATAATGTTGTAAGTTTGTGCTTCTACACGGGTTGAAATCCTTCGCAAGGTGAAACCCTGTCTTTTGGTAGGCTTATGTGGGTCGAACATACGGACTCCCTTTATGGATTTTTAATCTTTATTGTGACACATCAAGATAAGTCGTGTACTGCTACCCGACCTTTAAGAACACGTTAAATTATTTAGATGAATTCATTTTCTTTTGAAATATGTATGTTTATGATTATTAAAAGCCTACCATATTACCTTCCTAGTAATAAACTCTTCGTCAGTACCTACTTCTTGCTACTGCACACGCTCTGAGTGAAGTATTAATATTCTCATGTCGACATACGTAGGTACGTGTACGTGTATGCATACTTACAGGTCGCTAGCGTTACTAAATGTTTTGCGTGTTGCAACAACTGCGCAGTTAGTAGAAACTCTATGCAATAGATTGTCGAAAACTCCGAATGGATCGTTCTTTTTTTAACGGTAGAATTAATTTCCACCGGCGCCGGTGCGGCAGGGGACTGGTCCACGAGTCACGTTCAACTTTAGCTTTTGAAGCCGAGCGAGAATGGCTAATCGATCGATTAATTTTCACGCCGTTTGAACACGAATTTCTCCTGGAATGCAAGGATTGGAATCTCTAATACCTTAAAATACAGCCTCTTATAGGACACAGGTACTCACTTTATTAAATAACTCCAAGTTTTTATAGGCTAATCGGATCAGGGACTATTTAATCGTTTCGTAGAGCTTTGTATTTCATTTTACAACTACTATTCCCAAGAGCCACCCATACTAGAAGATAAAACCGTAACAGTTTATTGCCATTTGAGAACAGATTATTTCATCAAATAGCCTACCATAAATCTGTGTTTTATTGCATTTCAACGAACATGAAATTAAATACCTAGATATCAGCTATAAACAGCAATGATTCCCGGTGAGCATTTCAATCGACTGATACGAGATTAAGTCCGATGCGAACGCAACAGGAAACTGGTGCGAAATCGATTCATACAACGAATCGAGCAGAGGCGGCTGTTATGGCGCCGCAACAAATTGAAATTGATACCATCGGTGGGCAGTAGCGAGCGGCCGGATATTACGGGTGTCAAGCGCAATCACGCACTAGCCTGAGAGCACTGGGCACCGGCTAGGTGAACGCCGTATCTAACACTTTGTTAGATCTGCACCGGTCTCTCTTGTTGTTCGAGCGTAATTGTGCCATTCACTCGAATTTGGCAGTCGATGGTGTGTGACATACGTGTTCATGAATCCACTTAGACGGATATTTCGAGCGCTATTTTCAAAAGCACTTAATAGAGCGTCCTAAATTGGGTCAATGACAAACTTTAAGGACGAATGATCCTTTACATTCTGATGTTCAATGTTCTATTTATAGTGTTCTGTATTGTGAATTGAATAGACATACTTAGATGGTTTCGTTTAGATCGTAGGTAGGTAGTTAACTATACCGCATTAATTAATGTTAGACAGAATCTTCAGAGTTTCTCAGTAACATAATTATAAAACCATGGTTTACATTATATTTCAGATGTGCAGTACCTAGTCTATAAATGGCGATAGGTCTATATTATTTTTATTCAACACTTCAGCTACCTACCTATTTTTGAAAATAAAATTTAAAAGCAGGACAGTACAATATGGAAAATGCAACCTTAACCTTTCCAGACACCAAGTTCAATAATTAAAGTCGAATAAAAAATGTTACGACCGTTCTAGGTGTAAAAAAACTGACAGCCATTAAATTATTGGAAGTTTAAATATATTAAAAATAAAAACGTAATGACATCGTATATTATTTTGCATGTGAATGGCTAGCGACTGCCGTTTTAGCTCATTATTTTACAGAGGTTACATCAAAAGAAGATTTAATTGTTTTTTTAGAATAGTTTAATTTTTAACCAAAATGCGGCTGCTGCGAATGATAATGAATGCTTCAGAGTTCGTAGCTAAAGAACATACACACTTAATAATGTATCACAGATCAAAAGGTACCTATAATGTGTGGTTTATTAAATGAAGTAGATAATAATAGAGACGTCTTTAATCACATTATTATGTAAACATTATATCTACATTTTATTGGCTATGACAACCTATTTTTATATTCTCCTAAAGCAGTACATGACAAGCAGATTTTTTAACCAAAATAATGATAGCTACCTAGATATTAAAACAACGGACTGAAAGGTTAATAAACCAAGTTTCGTTTTATGATAAACTAAGATTCTTTTGTGTCACAGGAAGCGGATAAAAGGCGCCTTATATACATATTATTTTCTTTGTGTTATTGTATGAATGAGTCATTACGGGCCGCCAGTTCACGAAAGGCTTCTCTCCAGACATAATTCAATACCTTTTGTGCATATTTTTTTGTGACTCGTGGTACTTATTACGGTAAAAACCTTCGTGATACCAAACCGTTAGTCACATTCATTATCGTTGTATAAATTTATACCCTCATACACAATTATTGTATAGTTCAGGATACGGCCGCGGTGTTGTGCGTGATCTATAAAACGTAAAACGCCGGCGACATTTGACAATCTGCTGCCTAATGATATTGCATTGATTTTATCTATCTAATTTCCATTTTGTTGATTAATGCCGTTTCGGTAGCGAAATTGTCTTCGATTGAAAGGTTTTGTGATTTGTAATTAGGTTTGGAATCTCATTTCGTGTTTAACCGCTATCTAATTAGTGAATTACTGTGTTGTTTCGTGGTTTTACATTGCGGTATGTTAGTAGTTTCGTGAAGTACAAAAGTTAAATGCCATATTTGAGATAATCACGATCATATTGAAGATATGAGCAAAAAAATGAAGTTGAATTGGGTATGTCATTCAACTTCAACTTCTATCGAAAGATAAATAGTTTAGAAAGTGGAATTGTCTTTTAATAATTAAATAAGTAATATAGTTTGGCTGGACCGACAACAAAACGTGAAGGTAATAATACCTATCTACGGCGAATCGGACTTTAATCGAGAAAGTTAGAACAAGAAATTGAATGTTCTATTTTCCAAATTATAGCTTTCTTTCAAGTTATGGAAATATTCTTATATCTTCAAGATTATTTCAGTAAATGCGATGTTATGGGTACGATGAAAATCGCTGCCGTAGACAAGGATAAGGTAAAGTAGGTACCTAGAACCTAATGTCGGGTTTTGTTGAAAGGTTTAGGTGCCGAAACCTTATAGCATGATATTCGAAACGATCTAGTCGGATTTTATTACAAATTTATTCTTAGTAATCTTAAGATATTGTTAGGGTTCTTAAATAGGGACGATAATTTTGATTAGTTATATATCAATTATAATCCTAATTTCACACACACAGCCTATAAAATTGTTACATATAAAGTGTTAGTAACATTTTTAGTAGCACACACAAAAATAAAATACAAAAGTGTGTAAGTAGCAATCGCAACTGGCGATGGACTAAAATTGCTAAGCAAAAAAAAAACGCCAAAGGAATATAATATTTGATGGTCATAATATTTTTAAAGGATTCTAGGTAACTATTGAGCAAATTCTTATGTAAATAGGTAAAGGACAAGGAACAAACTGGTAGCAAACGCAAGTTACAATGAAAGTTTTACTCCAAGAGATCATTAAATGACTATGAAGAACAAGATAGTAGTAGCAAGAGGCGTCTCTTGGAAAGAGCTTTAACAATTGCGACTAAAAGTTTTCTAACAATTTAATTTAGTTTGGGAGTAAAGCGGCGGTTTGTTTAACGTCGGCTCCTAAGGCTCAGTTCCACGTCACAGGCACCGGTCTCCTAACATTGTGTGCAGCGATCGAATTCGTTTAACACGTGACTGGACACCGGCGGTAGTTTAATAGCCTACTATATGTAAAGGACAGGCGCGGTCTACGTCCAACCAATTTGCAATAAAACAATATGGCGCGCCGCCCCAGCACACCCCGGCTTGTGGCCGCGCGTTCTATCAGCCTCTTGTTGTATTTTATATTTATCCTACTACGGACCCATTAGTCGCCAACTTTTATGTCACATTACCCACGTTACGTCTTCAGTTCAAGCGAAATTAATCTGACAAGACTGTAATGTCTCTTTGAATCCATTTCGTTCTTCTTTGCCCACCTTTTTGATATTTTTTGTGACGTACTCGTTACAAGTCCGACAGAAGAAAGCAAGATAAACTAATTAACATGCAACGGAGGGAAATCAGATTAAAATAACTTTTAATGAACCTCTATCCTTTAATATTCATGAAAACGTAGGTACCTACTTATTAAATGACATCTCAGTAGCGTATTAATTATTTCTCGCCTTTTGTGTATTTAAATAATTTAAAATAATCTTCTATAGGTACCATAAAAAGCTGAATCTTAAACCTCGATAAATTTTAGTACTAATAATGTTAAATGTAAACTAGGGCTCTCTTTATACTCTTGAACATTATGGCGTCTATTATTATCATAAAACTTCAATTTATCTTATGGTCGCCACATTCGTGGAAATTCAATGGGTATCTTTCGGTTTTAGTTGGATGGTCGTACCTTAAAAAATATTTGCAACTATTTTCGCACGTGCAGCGCAAACCGCTGATTCTTATTGTGAATTGTTTAGCGTATTTGTATAAGATATCCAAGGACACTTTCAAAAATAGGCTGAAGACTCTTATCAGAGACTTGAAACACCGAAAATTCTGTTACAACGTCGTCATGTTTGCCGACCAATCCCTTTGAAATCCAATTTCCCGAGCATGTTTGTACTGTCAATGTACTTGTAGCTTTTTGATACATTAGGTGCTCTTTTATTTTTAATTATAACGGTACAAAATTGAGCACGTTTAAATGTTGAAGTATGATTTAAGACAACTCCCCTAAATATGGACGAACGGTGTTGGAACAAAGCCGTGTAAAATCAATAAAGGCAAAGCAAACCCGTATAACTGCCGGTTCCATTTTGATTTCAAAGTAGCTGTACCTACATTTTTGTGGACACCAAAACGAATGTAAGTAACTGTAGACGAACATAAAAAAAAAAGAGATGGGTTTGACATTCTCTGTGAAGCGATCCATTGCGTAAAAGATTTGTTTTATTCTTATTTATTGACTAACTGATGTCCGCAACTTCATCTGCGTAACTGTCGGTGGTCTTTGGTTCAATTTTTTTTTTGGAGATCCCTATTTTTTTTCTAAAACAAAAGCTATCTTAAACAAAGCTTAAGTTACTCCTTATAACGTTAGCTATCCGCCAGTGAAAGTCCCGTCAAAATCAGTCCAGCCGTTTCGGAGATTAGCCGAAACAAACAGACACAAACAAAAAAAAAAAAATTGTTTGTTTTGATATAATTACTTACCGTATATACTTTCATGTGTATTTAGTAAAGGCTTATGTTTAACGAACCTCCAGATCTACTAAATGATCACCAATAATAGTATATAAAATAAAACCAAAAATAGTAAATGGTCACCAAAATGGTGTTTCCTAAAGTATTGTAGAAATGTATGAGTTTGACTGTAAAAAGCGATTTGATTCTGGCATTCGGCGGCCGCTGCCACGGCACGCTCGCGCCGCTCGCTCGCCTCGTGCGTAGGGGGTCACAGTTTCTAACCTAACCTAACCATGTCGGATCCGCCCCAGGGGGGTCAAAAAGATTTTGGTTATTTTGCACACTAATATTTGGTGACCATTTAGTACATTTGGTATAAATTAGTATATTTTTTTGGTAAGGGAGCTTAAGATCTTAAAGTATTTTTTGGTGATCATTATATTTGTACCCTTTAGTAAAACGCTGTTATTTTGACATTACAAACAGACACTTTAATTTTAATTATTTGTGTAAAATATCCGTGGATATAGGTATCTGAAGGCCAATTCTATTAAATAAAAATGTTCAAAATCTAGCTGCAATTTCATTTCAGCGACAATCACTGTCATAAATATAGATAAATTTATAAATGTTTTTGACAAATTCGGACTAAGAATAAGAAGATTTTTTTCCTATTTTACTAAAAATGTAAAATGTACAGTCTCCAAAAGAGATAAGTATCAATTTCGTCGGAAATAGTTGAAGTTTACTTAGAAACCGGTAGATGTTTTTGAATAAAATAAAATAAAGTTAATAGAGAATAAAAAGCTCAATTATTTAATTAAATATCATTCGAAAACATTCATCGGTTTCCAAGTAAACTTCAACTTTTTCCGACGTCATAAATACTTATCTCTTTTGGTGACTGTACATAAGTGTTTATGTTATTAGAGTATGAATAGCATTTAATTTTTTTTTCTCCAACAAAACATTTATTATTATAATAAGCAGGTAAGCAACTGCATAGTGTTACATGTTTGTATTTTCAGTTGTATCAACATTATTTATTAAGCTTTGAACAAAATAAATATTTTACTTCCTAGCTTCGCAATGCAGGCTGCTCTTCCGTGAATGTCTTTTGCATTATACCTAAGTATATCCCAAGTTTGGGTGACGTTTTCACTGGAATAGTAGTCGACTTGGTAATCACTATCAGTATATCTATACTTACCAATATTATAAAACTGAAGAGTTTGTTTGTTTGTTTGGTTGGTTGAACGCGCTAATCTCAGGATTTACTGGATCGAATTCAAAAATTATTTTTGTGTTGGATAGTCCATTTATCGAGGAAGGTTAAAGGCCCATGCGAAGCCGGGCCGAATCGCTAGTATTATATATTAGGTATACTCTCCCGCTGCAGTTTGTGTTCGTTTGGACTGATCTACGGAACTGCTGGTCGCATTCCGAAAATTCGATCGCTAATAGGAAACCACCATATCTCTGAGAGCTATAGGCTGTTTTTATAAACCATCATTATTGATCCGTAAGATTTCCGCGAACGAATTCGCGGGCAAAAGCTAGTGTCTTTTTTCCTGTAGGCCATATCAATATTTGTTCCGTGCGGGAATCGAACCGACGAGACGCAGCGAAGTAGCCAAACGCTCAGCCACTGCGGAAAACACAGATATTGGATATCTATGGCGTCAACCGTGTCGTCTAATAAAATACCTTTAGGTTGGACGCAGATCTGACGGAAGATGCGTTTGACATATCGTTGTTAGTACGCTCGACGCACAAACGCATAATCGGTTATGTCATTGTGTGTGAGGTTGGATGTTTTAATATCTACCTATTTGACTGTTTTGGTGTTACGTGACTACAATACGCAGTGCATCTTCCGTTAATTATGGAGGTGAATTGCCTCAAGGTGAAAGCGCCCATGTATTCCCGTTTGTCCCATCGACTTCGTCCCACTCGTGGAACGAACGAGAATTCATTATTTTTTTTCCCAATCGTCCCACTAATTTTCTTGATGGGACGAACGGGAATAATTTATTATCTCTTTTTTTAGTCCTATTGGTCCCACCAAATACTTTTTCCGATCGTCCCACTAATTTTGATGGGGGACGAAGTCGGTGGGACGAACGGGAATACACCAAAGTGCTCGGGAGAAATTCAAATATTCTTGCGTTTTTTGCAATTTGCAGCGCAGTTTTAGATTTTTTATTGCCATAAAGCAATAAAATAATATTCGCGGGAGTAACAAATGTGCATTTAAATAATTATTTGATGATTTTAACTATTATAATTCTTTAAATGCACGAATAACCTACCTATGAAACTCTACTTATGGTAATATGCAGATAATAATTCTTTAAATGCTCGAATAACCTACCTATAAAACTCTACTTATGGTAATATGCAGATAATAATTCTTTAAATGCTCGAATAACCTACCTAAAAAACTCTACTTATGGTAATATGCAGATAATAATTCTTTAAATGCTCGAATAACCTACCTATAAAACTCTACTTATGGTAATATACAGATAATTAAACATAGTGATCAACGTTCTGTTAACCATGTTGCGGTGTGGAAATAGTTCGGTTTTACATTGCGTTATTTGGTTTTGTAAACAAAATAGTTGCGTAATTTTCGCCAGTTATGTGCGGTTAATCGCTTCTTAATGGATGATTGATGAGATTTTGTCATATGTATGTATTTATGGCGTACACATAAATTAAAAACGTAACAAAGCACTGGCAAAAATTAAAATTAGTAACTAATTTTAGTACCTCAATATTTACCTGCTGTTTATATTGTTTCAGATTTACACTACCAGCCTAGACCTCCAGCTCCAGAAGGTAAGTAACTCATTTATTATGTTGTGTTGTTTGTGTATGCGAGTTTATATCTTTGTAAATGCGTACACGATACAGAAGAATTCGCAGAACGGGCTAACGCTTTAAAAGTAATGATGTAGCACCAAAAATAATAATTAGTAGGTACCTACATAAAAAGTACGTTGATTTGTAGATGATGCATTAATGAAAATCACATTGAACTCATATGTAAGTGTGCGTACAAAATGTCGTGTTTTCCGGTCGTTTACGGATCTGACCCCATAACTAAATATTGTGGTTATGACTAGTTTAAATTGTATGTGTTTGTATTTGAAAAACGTTCTGATGTAAAAATGTCATTTAGGAGAAATATAACACATAACACCAAATGTGTTTTAAAAATTAAATTTGTTCACAATTATATTCAAACACTAAGCTTTTAATTAAATTAATTAGTACAATCCAAACAATTCAAAACAATTTTGGAGCTGCAATATAATAACGTATTCATTTTCATTAACTAACAGTTAAAACCATCATCATGCTGAATTTCAAAATTTATCTTTACTGAGATTTTGAATATTTATACATCTATTGTTGAACGTTGTATAACAAGTTTATTATTGGTTTAGCTGAAATATTTTGGGACTAAAATCAACTCGTTTTTATAAGCTGTATGCGCTAAGGATAAACAACAAGTCACAACTATTCAAGTTTGAAACAAGCTGGAAAAGAAAAATGGCCGTAAATCATCTGCCTAGCCTTTTACCATCTATGCTGAGGTCGGCTTCCAGTCTAACGAGATGTAGCTTTATACCAGTGTTTTACTTGGAGCAACTAGGCTGTCTATCTTTCCTCCACAACCCAGTTACTAGGTAACACCACCCCTTGGTAGGACAGGTTATCAGAATTTCTTTTATTGTGACTACTCATAACGACTGTCAAAGATGTACGAAGGGAAAGTCTGGGTATGAAATGGACCCATCTACCGAGCTACCGCGACTGCGTAGCTCACCCATGATCGATCGATTCATACTGTTTTTACGAGTCCCACCAAAACATGAACCTCATGCAGCATGTTGGCACTTCACATGGCGTATTTGGACAAATATTCGCCTTATTTGGATAATGCAAAATAGACTTTATTTCAATATTTATAGGGTACATTTTGTATCATCCAAATGAGGCGAATATTTTCCCAAATACGCCATGTGAAGTGCCTGCATTAGTAAAACCGTAAAATAGAATGTTGTCTCACGAAAGTAATTATTAACATATAAAAATGTGTGTATATTGCGTGTAAACAGATCCTACGCTCCGTTCGTAAAATTATTACATCATCATTTATATTACAGCCGATTCACTTAATCGACCGCTTAAAAAGCTTTTCAGTTTGATTAAATTTATAGTTTTTACACGCTCATAACTTCGTAGAAGCCCAACATCAATAAAATTAATGAATTGAAAACGTGGATTGCGATTGATAATTAATATTATGGGCTTTAGTTTCGCGTAACCTGTAACGGATAATCTGCCATGTAAATTTTGTGCTCAATGTGTGGGTCATGGAAACTGGTAGGTAAACTTTTCCACTATTTGTTACTTTTTATATGAAAAATCTAGGTACTTACGTTACATTTATAGAAGTTCGCTTATTATTGAAGTTTTGAATGCTTTTCTAATCCATACTATAAATATTATAAATCCGAAAGTAACTCTGTCTGTAACGCTTTCGCGATGAAAGGACTGAACCGATTTTGATGAAATTTGGTATGAGTTTGAACCCTAGACATAGGCTACTTTTTTAATCCGCGACTTCGTCAGCATCCCCGTTAACTGACATTCACACGGACGAAGTCGCGGGCAAAAGCTATTCGATCTTTATCGACATTGTTTTACTTCAAGCTTTATTTTATTGTCTCCTGAGTTTTTTTTTTATTATTTATTTCCATCCTTACATCTACCATTATAGTTTCCCAATGCGGTAGTGCAGTTATCCCTAACAATTCCAATTTCCTTTTCCAAGTTAACTTTGGTTTACCCTTTCAGGTAATTAGGTTTATCAGCTAAGAATTAAATACGTCGGTACGTCTTAAAAGCTTATCTTTAGTTCACAATCCACATGTGTAGGTACTGTGCGAGTGACATGTCAACTACGTCGGTGTCCCGAGCCAACAAAATTGCTTTGTCTCAGAGACTTTAGGAGGGCGCGTCCCGAATTATGTGGGTGATAGTCAACTCCAACATTATATCGTGTTATTATTATACGTTTATTCCTTTCAAATAATTGTTCTAATGAATATCTGTGTTATATGGTTTGGTTAATAAGTGTTAGATGGAAGATTTTGTTGTTAAATATCGTGTAACTGACGCGAGTAATCGGTTACAAATGACTATTTATTTTACTCGTGTTATTGAATATATGAAAAATAATATTCTAGGTATATTTTTGAATCTAAATATATCATACAATAACTATGTCTTGTTGTAAATTCCACCCGCATGAGAAGAATTTTATTTATACACAGATAATATGGATAATTTAAACAGCTCTCGCGCCTGAAAAAGCGCCGCGGTGAATTTCCTAATTTTCTTCCATTCACGAAGCATCCGCCATCATTTTTATCTCCCCTCCCTGTCTCCATTTATCTCAGGCTTCTCCAACAGCGATTCGCGTTCTAACATTTTGTTTGTTTCTTACAAAATTGTTATTTCCGACTGCTTTCTTTTCTTAAGCGGATTCGTCTGTAACCTTTATATGAAAGCCAAGGAAATGAGTTCGCCGCTGAATTCTTATACTTGACCTCTTTGAAAGGGACAAATACAATAATAAAAACAATTTGTCATGTTCAAAGTCACAGGTTATTTATATCGCACAATGGGGTGTCTTAGGGAAAATGATTATTTTATATTCATATTACAAGAATCGTATTTTAATCTAACTTACAATAAAATTTGAATGAATGTCACGACTTGGCGAGATTTTAATCGATGGCTTAAATTATAAACGCAATTTGTGTTATAACTTAAACACGTCAGTCTGAAGCAATTCTGTGTGTGTTTGTGCATTTCAACCAAGTTTATAATATTACCAGTCGTCGCGTGTTAGTCGTTGTATAATTAATTCTAAGTTAGGTTTTAGCTTCGCACATAAAGTTCATTTGTTAGTTAGAATGAGAACAACTGAGAACTGAACTGCACTTCTATTTAGTAAATGTTGCTACTCCGTATCGGATTTTCTAGCAGATTTTTAGTAGTCGTTGTTGTATCAATGTTAATATGTTTGATGATGAACCGCATCAATATTTGCATATAATAAACAAGAATCCCTTTATATTATTATAACCGCTTTATTTTAAACTAGCACTTTGCCCGCTACTTCGTCCGCGTGAAGTTTCTTAAGGACTTATTTTTTTAATAATGCAATATATCCTATGTTACTCAGGGATAATAAAGCTTTCGATATTTTTTTTGAAATCGAACCAGTAGTTTTTGTGTTAAATAGTAACAATCCAACAAACAAATCTTTCCTCTTTATAATATTTGTTTAGATAAGTACTACATTCTGAGCAAATAAATGAATATTCTATTCTAACTAAAGTGAGTTGCACAGTCACTAACACAGTGCTGAAAAGACTAAAGTATTAAACTAACAGCATGATGCAGCAAAGAAGTCGCTTACTGAAATCAATGAGTTCTTACTCAGCCGCTGTCTAAGCATTTTGCACCCTCTTATGGGCGCAGGTGTTCAATGTCTGCTCTATTTCTTACCGTTATTAAAAATCCTGATAGAATTTCTTTGTAAAAATGCTCAGAAAATATTAACTTTGTTGCATGAATGATTGAGATGAGAAAGTTCGGTGAATCATAAATCCTATTCAAAATCGTTGAATATAGAGAAATTGAAACCTTTTCAATTTACGTCCTGGCTACTCAGACATAGGTACGTGATTAGATTGATTGTCGTAGAAGATGAAATGTCATGTACAAATTGTACCAACTCAGAAAAAATAACATGTTTATAAAACAAAACTAAACAGTTTTACAATAAAATAGAGCGAATGGTAAGTAACGGTTGTAATTAAGAGTAGCACCTGTCACCTAAGTTAAGTTTGAACAGCTGTAGGATTATTTTGTTACGCACACTACCTAATATAAATTTCCCGAACATCAATAATTCGTCGGCGATCGAAACCTTTTTGTAAAGCATCTTCATTAAGTTCATAAACTTCAAGTAGGTATTACGGGCTCACAACTGCCAAAACTTAAAAGTTTATGATCGAGAAGGAAATTGTAAATTAACTTTTAGTAAGTCGCTGTGTGACTTTGCGGCCGGCAATATCTGCTTAGAATTTTAACAAGACGATAGAAATCGGTAATCTTTAAAGCTTGTTCTAACACAATGCTGTGGCGAAGCGGGAACTCGCATCTTATTTTAGTCCGCCTTAATAATTTAGTCACGCCTCTGACTCCCCAGGTAGAAAATTGGAAATTGTGTCATCCATAGCGGAGTTCGCTAAAGAATTATATCTTGTTCAAAGAATTCGCCGGTGGATTGCGGCGGGAGATATCAGTTTTATTAGCGCTATTCACGGCCGAGCCCGAAGACGTACCTACCTTAATCAATTCCATCACTTTCTGAATATTAGATTCCGCAGCTTTAACCCACAACTTTGTCCGTTTGTCTGTAGGTCGGTTCATGTGGATACAGACAAAGTCGAATATTAAAAAGTATCCTATAGTATTTCATGGGCTTCAATCTTAGTCTGTACCAAATTTCATTAAAATTGGTCAAGTAGTTTAGCCGTGAAAGTGAAATAAACAAACTCACTTTCGCATTTATTATATGTTGTAGTTAGTATGGAGAGGACTTAGGGATAACGTATAGATTCGTTTTAGCAATACAATTTTCACATTTGTACAAATACTTCCAAAAATTAGCGCGTCCACTTAAAAGAACAAACAATCAAATCCTTCAGCTTCACTACCTATATTAGTATAGATTCTAAAGTTATGTTAGTCTGTTTAAACCACCGGTCATAACTATCACGTAACAGAAAACATTCACAATGTACAGTTTGCGGTATTGTTTTAAATAACCTTTAAATATTTTTGGTATACAGAATACTGAGTATTTACAGCAATGAATTTCACATCCACTCAACAATACTTGCATAATAAATATTTAAGTAATATCGTAAATATTGTTCGAACTACAGGCATGTAGTTTCCTGCTATTTGCAAATAGTAAATTTAATTTACACAGTTAATTAAAAACATTTTAGTTAACAAATTTTTAATTTAAATGCATCATGGTCACGGACGTAAATACTGAACAAAATTTTATTTTTGCAGAAGCGTGTGAAAAAACATTTTGTCGTTGGGGCGCGGAGTGTGTGTCCCTTGGGGACGGGCGGGCCCACTGCGCTTGCCCTACGACGTGTCCCACATCACCGGCGCCCGTTTGCTCCACCGCCGGCCGCACCTACCGCAACCATTGCTACTTACGTAAGGAAGCCTGTGAACGACGACTGAACTTACGCGTCAAGCATGAGGGCGAATGCGGTAAGAGTCGCAACACCTAACTTTATTTAATTAATGATAATTAAATGGTGCTCGTTTAAATATGAATTCTGTTAGAGGCTCGGTGTATATTAGGTTGAGATAACGTTATTAATTCGTCCGTTAATTTAATTAGACTCCGTGCAATGTTTATGACATGAGTCCCGCGATATTTTACGTAGAGCAGCCACTTTTGGTCTGTATTTCATGGCTTATGGGGCACAATGATATTACTATTAATATTTGCTATTCGCCCAAAAGCAATTTATCACGTATGTAGATTCGTGACATTGCCCGTAGGTACTCAAATGACATTATCATTGCATGCATTTCGACGCGAAAAAGTATCTGGTTAATTAATTTATGGCGTATGTAGGTATAGTGCAATTTTAGTAACTCTGAAATATATAATCACATAGATTAAGTAATTTATTACCGAACTGTTTTCTTGCTCTATGCATGGAGGTTTTTTAAACTTAGGAATTAAACTCATGTATTGCCTTTTATATTTTTAAATAAGTAAGGTGAGTACTTATTATTTCATCGTATAGTGATTTACTAGAAAGTGTTATTAGAATAGTTTTAGTCTTGTATTTTTCCCTTCTAGTAGGTAGTCAGTTTTGCCGACGATGACAATAGCCGGGCCTTTTCCAAGACCTTTACGTAATAAACTAACATTGTTTTTGGCCACTCACCTTGCAAGTGATTTTTACTTGTCCGTCATTTCTTTTACACAGCCTAACCTTTTTACCGGGTCGGAAAACGGATCCAACGTGGTCAGCACATTTCGGATCCGTTTTCTGATAATTTTTTACTAAATATTATAAATCACGTTTTGAGTGAAACTTGTGTTTATGAACAAACTTGATGCACGAAGCCGCGAATAGCACCCTATTTCTACCCGTGGGTGTCGTAGAAGGCGACAGAGGGATATTGACCAGAGGCCATCCTCTGGTCAATATTCCTCTGTCGCCTGCTACGCAACGCCATATACTAACACCTACTGCGATTGCCAACATGCATTGGCCAACCATGGCGATTACGTCAGAACCGTCCTTTGGGGAGACCTATGCCCAGCAGGGGGCATCTAAAGGTTGACATGATGATGACGATAGGGTATTTTACTCTATACCAAAAAAAAACTATAAAATAAATTATTGAGACAGTTTAGGCATAAAGCAGTCGGAAAATGTGAGTTTTAGTTCATAAAATAACAAAACCAATTTTTAAATTCAATTCAAAGTTTTCAGTATTTTTAATCTGTTATAAAACACCATGAAATAGTAGCGGCCATGTTATTACGCCGTACGGCTGTGTAAACAAAAAATTGTCAACAGTCAGTCAACCGATTGGCGTAATATAGGTTTTGTACTTTTATTATTTTCGTAACCAACGTAATTTTTTCATTATTACACCTATTACAAAATATGCTTTTAATTATTTTTAAATTATATACAATTATCATATTTAATATGAGCGCATTTGATACAAAACGAAGTGACGTCATTTACGCTGAGCAATATGGCGTCCAGTAAGAGGCGTTTTCGTCAAAGTACGCGCGAAATTTGAAAATTTAAAAATTAGATGCATTTTTATGGCACTTATCGATTGAATAAAAATGTTGTGGTTTTATTGGTGACATATTAGCACTACAGGATTTCATGGAGACACTTTTCATAAATGGGTGTAATACCCTATTACGGCTGAACCCTCCTTGGGGCAGACCTATACCCAGTTGTGGGCGTCTAAAGGTTGAGATGATGATGGTGATGATGCACGAAGGCCTATTTATACAAAAATCAATAATAGAACGTAAGAATTGATGTGGATAAACAAACGTCAATAACAAATAATAAAGTGTGTAGGCACTCAAGATCTTAGCGCCACCCGTCACATTGAGTATTAACAGTGTCAACCGTTCACTATGAAGACAGACACTCGATAAGATAAAGTATCTTTCTGTCCTTAATCTCTTCACACTCCAGTGGACCCTCACGATTTCGCAATCGTCACACAATTTGCTGCCAATACCATATTGTGTATACACATAATTATACTTAGATATAGTAGTAGTCTGATTATTGCGTTGGTAGCTTCTGTACCTAGTTTGTATATAAAAGCATTTAGGTAAAAATAACTGCCTACTTAATTAATTTTAATTAGGTTATTTAGGCAGTTATTTTTACCTAAATGGTTTATTATGTTAGTAACCATTGGAGGAGTATTCTTCGGCGAAAAAATATCGATAATTTACTTATTCGTGATAGGAAACTAATACAGTTGCAGTCTTGCTATTCAAAAAGTTTTCCTCGAGGAAATTCTAGGTAACTATGACCATTTTACTGTTACAGACAAATTCGGGTCATGTTGTGATTCTACATGTCATTTATTCTATTCTTTTGTCCCACTCAGACGCAGGCGACCCATGCACGGGAGTATCGTGCCCAGTAGGGGCCCGATGCGTCGCAGCTTACGGCCAGCCAGAATGTAGATGTCCCCGAAGTTGTCAGCGACGCAAGCCTGTGTGTGGGACTGATGGCCGGGAGTACTCATCCGTGTGCCATCTTGACAAGCATGCCTGCGACAACCAGCTCAACATAACCATCAAATACCATGGAAAATGCGGCAAGTTATAACTTTTGATTTACTGGCTTCGGCCCACAGTTTCGTTTGCGAAGACTTCGAAACCAAGCCAATGTCCAAATTAATCTTACGGTGACAAATATAGGAATAAAAAGTATATCTGCTTGACTGTTGACATGACTCTTGAAGTCACACTGTCATTGTTAACTGTTGTGTCTGCTAATTAAACAGTTAAGACAATACATAGAATATTAAAAAAACATCATCCATTCATTCACATACCCTCACAAACTTTCGCATAGGTATATAATATTAGTAGGCAGTAGTATTTATTAACAGTATATTTTGCAACGAATAGCTGGACGAAAGCTTCTCCCAATTTGTAGTACAGCACAATTAAATACATGTTTACCGTCAACAATATGCTCGTAGTTTTGTTATATTCGTAAAAGCATCGTGCTATCCGCATACTGAACAAAAAGTTGTATGTTTGTTTGTTCAAAACAGAGTCCATATTATTATAGTAACAACCTATACAAGTTACGGTTGTGACCACAGATATCCAAGTTGTGACTGTATTTTTGGTATTAGCTTTCCATGTGTTCATTAGGAAAGTGTTTACACTTTTACGTTAATAAAAAAGAAAAACTTTATAATTTGATGATTAGTCTTTTTTTCGCAAGCCACAGTAATTTTAATGAGTGTTTATTCATTAAAACATAACAGCCTCGTATTGTTAGTGTCCAAACAAGAACTCGTTAACAAGAGGTATTTTCTTAATAATCGACGCGGAGCATACAAAAAGGGTCAACATTTCATTTTGTCCGTGTCAGATGACGTGACTGTCCCGGAATAAAATCGGGCTTCTAAGGAAACGTGCGTAGAAAGGTGTCACGCCTCCTGTCACTCTTCTTTTATTGAAAAAGATTTACCAACGACGATATCAGTCAAATCGTTTCTTATGTAAAGCTGAGACGTTAACTACCCAATCAATGTACCTACATAATTCATTCGAGATAGAAAAAAAAAATGTATCACTGTATTATTTTCACATGAAAAAAATATTCTACCTATTCATATTTTCTGAAGCTCTTACATATAAGCAACAAATTGCCTACCCGCCTAAAAGTTTGTCAAACTCTAATTTGCAGAAATATTTTTCCTCGTATGTACGTACCTACAACACATAAATTGGGTCGTCTGTTTTCTTTTTCATTTTAATCTATTTTAGTCTATGTATGAAATGAAAGTACATTTCGCTAACCCTTTTCACTGAACTTGTCCCAGCATATTCGATCTGAACTAAATTTGTACAAGACCGAATGCCCGCACATTCCGACATCCTTTGTAAGATTCTTTATTTACATTACTCTAGCTTGCTTCGGAGCTTTTATTAGATTGTTTCAACATAGTCTGTACTCTTTTATAAGACAGAATTGCTATACCTAAGAGGAGAACCTTTCCTCCGACAAAAGTAAGTCTTCTTTTATAGACTTCCTTTTCTTTACCGAGTTCATTCATTACGTCTTTTAAACGTTTAAACTTATCATTATGTTTAAAAACTTTTTCAAGAAAATTTACTTTTCATTCTTCTTTATTTTGAAATGTTTTTTTCTCATAGACCCCTGTTCGGAACATGAATGCACTGACGGTGGCGTATGTCAGTTAAATGAAGCGCGGGCGCCTGTCTGCAGATGTGGTCCACCATGCGATCTGTTGGTGCGGCCCGGCTCTGCTGTGTGCGGATCGGACTACAGAGACTACCCAAGCGAGTGCGCTCTGCGCCGAGAGTCATGTCGGATACGACAGACACTTACTATCGCCTACAGAGGAGAATGTGCTTCGGGTAACTTTTCCTAATCTATTTTTAAATAAAATCAGTAACTTGCTCCTTAGGGTTTTTAAAATCTCATTACAATAATAAATACTCTTTCACTCCAAAACCTAGTCTTCTAATCTAAAATTAAATCTTTATTCGGAAATGTAAAGAGCCAGCTTATTTGTATCAGTGTTGAGGAGACATTTTGTCCTTAGAAAAGTAATTGGGTACGAACATCGAGGGCGTCAAGTCGACCCGAAACAAATTGTGGCAGGAATGGAATAATTTCCTTGCCTAGTATTAAAGTTTTAATATTACAAGTGCTGCTTTCTCTCGCTTTCTATCCATCAGAGTTAACTAACTTTTGTGTTAAATTGTTCGTAATAAATTTATGTCAGGGTCTTTGAGATTTAATAGATTTGAAAGCTGTCACGGGCGTGTTTAAATTGATTGTTGGAAATATTTTGTTCAATTTGTAATAGCGCAACATCCGTGCGACTCGGTCAAGTGTGGTGCTCGCGAACACTGTTCCCTTGACGCGCGTGGCGTGGCCGTCTGCGGTTGCGGGTCGGATTGCGAGCCGGTCGTGCGGCCCGTATGCGGTTCGGACGGCCGGACATACGACAGTCGCTGCCACTTGGACCGCGCCTCATGTCTAGATAATCGAGATGTACGAGTTGCTTACACAGGACCCTGCGGTATGTTGAATGTTTTGAAACGTAAAATCGTGCTCGTGAATGTGTGACGTGGTTTAGCCAAGTTCGTGGTTAGCTTTGACTTTGAACTTCGGCTTAGGTTGAGCAGTCAGCTTTACTGACCGCCTTTGAAGCTTAAAATAAATATGTAAATTTTGTTGGCTATTTTGCTATTTAACCCATTTATATTTGTTTAGATCTGAATGTTTACCGTATCAGGCAACACACAAACTCGACATGTTTAATTAGGAACGCTAAGACGACGATATACGCCGGCGACCTTGAGCGACCAGAGAATCGTATGCGCTACATCCAAAACTCTCAAAGTTTAGTCGAAGAAATTAAATAAAAGATAGTATTCTTTATCTTACAAAAAAAGGCGTATACTTAAAGACAGATCATAAAATTGTCTGTAAGGTAGTAAAAGTTTCGTTTAAATATTCATGGTAGATTTTGTGTGATTATCAATGTTTTGTCCGCGTCAGACACAACTTCACGATTTAATTAAACTATTTAATAAGAACTTAATCAAAAATATTCACATACTGAATGATTAAGAGAATGTTCTAGTTTAACATATATTTTTTTCAAATCATTTACACTACATATTTTGACATGATTGTCAGTTTAAAATCTGCATCGGCAAGATAATTTTCGAACAGGTGTAGAAAACCCATGCGCCCGCGCGTCGTGTCCATGGGGCGGTGCTTGTGTAGCTCGAGGTGGCGCGGCTCAGTGCGCATGTCCCGTGTGTGACGCCACTCTCACACCCGTGTGCGCATCCGACCGCAACACTTACGGCTCCGAGTGCAAGATGCGCATGCACGCTTGCCAGGAAGGTGTCACTGATGGAGAGTTGAGGGTGCTGTATAATGGAACATGCCGTGAGTATTACCTGTTAGAGGTTGCAAACCTATAGGTATGTTTAATATAAACTACCTACATCTTGTCTGAGGTGTCCTAGCAACCGTAGTAACGAAAGTCTAAAAATTATATTTTTCTGTTGCACTACAAATAAGTATTTTCTTCCTGCAACCGTATCCCATTCTCTAATATTACTTACATCAATCCTTCAGAAAATCTATAAGCTCTATAAAGGCTGCCAAGCGTGGCGATTATGGCAATCCCCCCCCCCCCCCCCCCCTTGTAGGAGGCCTATGTCCAGCAGTGGACGTCTTTCGGCTGAAATGATGATGATGATGATATAGGTTGACTTTTAATTCCTTGGCAATATTTCAGGCGGTGAAAGAACTCATGAAAATGAGCAAATTTCACTCGGAGTTTGTCCCATACCAACTCTGAAATATGAAAAAAAGTCTGTTGTTCCATACCTACATTTCAACACAATAAAAATGTACGTGGGTACGACACCACTGATTTTATTTTTCAACCGACTTCAAAAAAGAAGGAGGTTCTCAATGCTGTATGTTGTTTTTTTTTTGTATATTTGTTACGCGATTTCTCCGGCAAATGTAAATCGATTTTGAAAATTCTTCTTCTGGATAGGGTATGCCTCAAGGGTGGTCCCATATAAATTTTATGGAAATTGATTCAGCACTTTTTGAAAAATCAACAAAATCCCAAAAAAATCTACATAGACGACGTTTTATTTTCATCAAACTTTGGAGTACCTTTGTTTTAACTGTGTTGCCAGTCTTAATGGATTTGGATAATAAGAAGGTACTAAAAAGTGATAAATAACTTTAGCACAGTACACATATGACTTCAGATTTGGAAGTCGGTGGCAATTAAAGACAACAAACAGAACAAAGCGTTTTTAATTCAGCCTGTATATCAAGCGATGTTCACTAACTTTTATTAAATGTTCTGAAACAAACTACCTATGTTACGTTACATTAATAATATTATTATACTTGTGTACCTATTGTACTTGGTCCAATTCAACTCCCTAGGCACATGAACGGAACGCTTCTGTGAACTAATTTATTAGAAGAACTTTGCTAATTAAATATAGACAACCTAAATAAAACTTTGTACCTAAGTGTTGTTGAGAACAAAGCTTATCTTTTCAAAGTATAATATTAATTTATGATTTAACAACAGTGTGTTCTGGTGATTTATTTCTTTAATGTTTACGTTCTATAGAACGACGTTCGATAAAATGCTTTCATAGGTCATTTAAATTAAAGCCTGTTTACCGCACACCGAATCCGGAGATGAAATATAATTCTGAATTTCTTGAAGAAAAATTGCTATCAATTTCCCGTGATGAAAATCTTTTTCTTTATGAAATTGTCAATAAAAGGCGCACGAAATTCTTTTGGAATAAAATATTCTGCGGTGTTCAAGATTTTGCCTAAATTATTTATGTAGGCAATAATAAAATACAAGGAAATAAAGTAGCAGATTTTTGCTTTTGTAAATTTGTACTGCCAGTGAAGCTTGAAGTCAGAGTACTAGTTCAATTTCATAAAATAGAAGCTTCTTGATAAGGAAACAGTACTAATTAAAACATACCTACTGTATATCTATTGAAAATACATCGGTAACAGTAAGTATTCTCCAGTAGGTATGGAAGCTTATATTTTCACTTTTGTTCTGTTACCAACATGCAACAAAAAATTAATTAACATCGTTGATATTAAAGATTATTGTAATGAAAGAAGCACAGTGCTCGCTGCATCGTGGCCACTCTACATTTAATAAACCCGTGTACTTTTACATGAACATTCATTTATTTCCGCTGAAACTCATTCAGTTCAATTTGTTCGCGGGACTCAACACAGTAATAAATAGTACGTTACTCTATCATTGCGCACTGAAATGTCAATTAGAGATTAAAATGGCTCAATGGAAATTGAACGCGACGCGGATTGATGAACGGAGAATACGAATTAATTTTATTATTTAAAGGCGTCCGAGCGTGGCTATTAATTATTTGAAACAATATTTGATAGAGCCGTTCACCGGCGCTTAGTCACAGTTTAATGGAATTTCTTTCAAAGGGTTTCAAGCTACCACTTGTCGATAAATCACAAAGGCCATTTTATACAAGATTACAGTTAATCAATCATTCTGTTAGAAAATTACGTTAAAATAGAATTTATGAACTTTGCTTGATTTACGTGTTATTGAGTTTGTTCGCAAAAAATATTAGGTATGTGTAGGGGTTTATATTAAATTTCCAATTACACTAATGTCCGTTCCGAACAAATGAATTACCATAAGTAATATTGTCTATTAAGTCCAACTTGGTTGAAAATCAGCAATGATAAAATTGTAGATATCGTAATATATAATTATACATAAATACTTACAAAATAAAAATCCCAGTTATACCTTGTAACATCGTATTGAGTCATCTAAATACATTTCCATCATATGACAATGTATATTACTACTCGTATACTATACTAATATACATAAAACTAAAGAGTTTGTTTGTTTGAACGTGCTAGTCTCTGAAAGTACTGAATTATTCTGACATTTTTTTCGATAATAGAAAGCAACATTATCTCTGAGTGATATAGGCTATATTTTATTAAGCAAAAACTTGTGTTAAGTATTCTAAATGCATGTGTATTGTTCAGAGACTTGCTCGGACATCGTGTGCAAGGGCGGCGGTGACTGCGCTGTGGATGTGGACACCGGCCGGCCCATATGTCGCTGCAACCACAACTGCACCGAGGCACAGGTATTGTACACTACTGAATTTACTGCACCCATATTTATTAGCTCTTCGACTAGATCGTCTAACTTTATAAGATGGGACTTACAGACTCTACTAAAGCGATAGATTGTAGCAACAGAGCACCAATTTTGTTGGTGATAATGTGTCATTAAAATATATTTCATCGATAATTTAGAATAAAAATATAAAGTTTAAAAACTAAAACCCGACCACAACAAAAAGTGATCTAAAAAGTACAAAACAAGAAAATATTTCACACAGAAATCAAGACATAGGTACAAAATGGTCAAGGTAAGCCGTGGTTGCATGCCTGTATCCCATATGAGTGCGATGAACATGAATATAATGGCATGCAACCACGGCTTACCTTGACCATTTTGTACCTATGTCTTGATTTCTGTGGGAAATATTTTCTTGTTTTGTACTTTTTAGATCACTTTTTGTTGTGGTCGGGTTTTAGTATTTAAACTTTATATTTTTATTTAAACCATTTTGGAGTCACAGCTAAGTATTATATATTTAATAGGTACTAGTGAACCCCTTTCCAATGATACTAAACACGGTATGCGTATCTTACTTTATTTGGTAATCTTTTCTTTTTTTACAATAATTTGTGACAAATTACCACTAAATATTATATAAATTTGAAATGTACTAGTGAACCCCTTTCCAATGATACCAAACACGGTATGCTTGTCTTTATTTTTTTTTTTTATATTGGTTTTTTTGTCCGCCAGAGGGCGCCACATTAGATTCGGTGATACGTCATATAGCCTATAACCAGCGGACGATCAAGACGCTTCTAACGATACCTCATTTGTTCAGTTCTGATAAGTAGTTTAGGAGCTATGAGCGTACAGATGAACATACATACATACATACATACATACATACATACATACATAGCCTGTCAAACTCATAACCCTCCTTTGCCTTTGCCGTAGTCGGGTAAAAAGATCAAAGAGTCGACAGAACAACATTTTTTTTTAAATTTTGAAATTGAGAAAAATTTTAGTTATGGGCCAGGCTGAAGTTATATTAAGTTTATGGCTTACGGAAAATGTCTGGCAATAACGAATAATGGATTATAACAATATTTTCTAAAACATACAGAAATAAAAATCAGTCGTCATACTTGAACGTGAGTCCAGCATTGAAAATAATCAGTATGCATACTTTCGTAACTCTTTCTACATACAACATACGATAACATATTTCTCTTTCTAATCTCAGCCTGGCATAGTTAATTATGTGGAAAATATGTTTTCTCTCTCTTCCGCTGTTATTTTCTGATTAATTTCGTTGCGGCATCCAAGAAATAGTTTCTTCGGGACTTGTCAAGCTTCATTTGAGATTTTCTGGTTGCCACTGTTGATTTTGAGAATAGTGTAGCAGGTTAGTATTAAATCTCAGCTATGCTAAAATTACGTGAGTTTGGAGACTCCGATGTCTAGGACAATTATTTTTATTTGGGTGTGGCATAAGGCGCGTCAAATGTAACTCAAGTGAAATACATCATAGGATTTCTGCGTAGGAAGAAATTGGCAATAATATATAAATGCTTCGGTATGCTTTAAACATCGTCTACCTTTCTAACTACGTAACTATTGGCAAAGCATAACAGACATAATGAAACGCAAATACCATTAGGGTTTAGCAACTATGAGTACTGGGCTGCCACCTGTAGGTATACCTCAGTTAGCACGTTAGACTACGAGAAGTCAATGAATTCAAATTCCTATAACGTAATGGTTAGTTGCTTAAAGCATTTAGGTGAAATTTACTCCTTCATACCGATAAGGTAGATAACCTCTGTATATCGTGTAAGACTGTGAAGGGAAGGAATTCGAAGCTTCTGGGTAACTTTCGGATAAATGTCTATTATAATTAATATATCTTAAGATCCTTTAGTGTTTCAAAGTTAAACTGTATTTTAGGTGGCATTAAGGCATAATATATTGAGCAATTACATACATATTTATTAAGTTACGGGATATCAGATCAAGTTGGTACTGTTTCACAATAGGTGGTTATGTAATAAACAAATTTTCGGAGAGAGTTTAGCTCAAGATTAAAATACACTTGAAATTTTATTATTCATGTTCATCAGTGGTTTTGTAGCTTCTGTTATCATAATATTAAACATAAGACCAAAATATTAAAATAATAACTAGAGTAGGGTTCATTCTGCCTAAACTAACAACACACGTCAAAATTTTGCCCATTTTTCGCAGTAATTGTAATGATTTTAGATGTTTTTATCTAATTAATCTAAAGTCTATTCTATGGGTAATTTGGAAACGTAGGTACATGTAAGTGTTCTTTTTGGTCAGTAATGTAAAACATTTGGCATAATGAATTAATTTTAAACTATTGTCTTCTAAAATTGTAAAATCGAGCGTTACTTACTAAAATATTGAAAGCTTAATAAATTTTAGATCATCAATATTGATAACAATATAAAATTAAAACAATGTTCACAAAGTACAACTTAGAATAAACAATTCATTAAGTAGTCAATCTAATAACCTCTTAAGGCCCCAAACCAATCGAGTTAAGCCGATTTTATACAATACACTGAAGTAAGCTACCAAATAATACATAATTGGTGAAATTGAAGCTGTGATTATACTGCTTTGGTTTGGGATCCGGATCTTAATAAGCTTAACAGTAATATCGCGCAGATATCTCCATCATTTTGTTAATTAAGAGACTCACCTTGTTTCAGCTTAAAGTTGCCAATTATTGCTTCAATGTTACGACCACAGATATAGATAGACCTAGATAACGCAAGAGCAACTACTTCGCGTGCCTATTTTAGTGCCTAACTTACGATAAAAAATCGTAAGTAAAAAAAATAAAGTGAACATTTCCTTCCATCGGGTAAGTCATTTTGTGATTAATATTATGCGTAATTAATTTTAAAAACAATTATCTTTAATCGAATACCCTCAGTAATACCTGCTAATAAGGAAATAAGGAATAATAAGAAAAAACAAAACATTCGTATTACATTGTGACGTCCAAAAAATGCTTGGTTTTCATACAGATACTTGATACTTGCGTTATCTAGGTCTATCTATATCTGTGGTTACGATAGTGAAATACTTTTGAGAATTCGTAACAAAATGTTGGAGTCAAACCTTCGCGGAAAGATAAATAAAAGTCAGGCGGGCTGTCCACGATAAATAATAGATTTGTGAGCCGTGAGATTATTCTAGCTTATTTTCTTATTTCTACGTGAACATACCCGGATGGTGGGTGGTCTTGGTTTCTGTCCTAAATTGCCTTATAAGTTACGTTTTTGGTGACTTTAGTACGTTATGGATGGCACCTCTTACATTACGAAAATTAATGTCGTAGCGAATATTACGGCCTGGTTTTCCTCTGGCCATTTTTTTTTTCGGTGGGAATTATGACATGTGTACTTACGTTTCAGGAATAAGACTGCTCAAAAGGAGACTACTCTTTGTCTACTGAAATGATGTACTAAGTTAGCTTTATACTGGTTTAACTTTCAGAGTCAATGTTTAAATTAATCATCTCTAACAAATATAGTTTTTACTTTATTGGAAACACACATGTACAATATTAACACACTTATTACGTAAATAAGGAAACCTATAAATATAAAACTAAAACGAAATGGCATTGCTTCGTTGGATGACAATGCTCTGCCTTTGTCCAAATAATAAGCCAACCCTTGGGTCCAGATGGACACTCGGACCCCACGACCAGAGTGTTACAACCCCAAACGGCTCGAAAATATAGTTACCTATTAAAACTATACTTTCATCGTTTTATACTAGACGAAAATAAAATGCCTCCATTTCCAGTATTTGTCAAAGCTTATCGTGAATTTATACGATGTTCATTGGTGGCAGGAGTCAGACGTGGCATGCGGGAGCGACGGGCAGACGTACCCGTCGCAATGCCAACTGGACTCGACAGCGTGTCGCGAACAAACTGATCTGCGGCTCGCATACAAAGGCGATTGTGGTGAGTGTAATGCAAATCTTATATTATTAGTTAGTGCAAATTTTGCTTTATATTTCAGGATATTTTGTTCTTTCTTAGTTTATCTTGGACGTTACTGACATTGGTGAAGGAAAACATCGTGGGAAAAACTGGTTTTATCTATATAAATAAAAAGAAAAGTCCTGCCTGACTGACTCATCAACGCCCAGCCCAAGACCCTTGGACCTAGAAAGCTGAAATTTTGCACAGAGGTTTTTAGGAAGATTTTTTTGAAATTCGGGTTGAATTTCCTAAGAGAGTTAAATAGGGGATTAAAGGTTGTATGGAAAATCGCCAATTTTGTTGTTGAAACCATGACAATTGGTAGGTATTTTAATTCTGTAAAACTCCACACTGTACCGACATTCACGCGAACAAAGTCGCGGGCAGCATCATCATCAGTAGTTAATATAAGTCTTAAATTGCCAATCCGATTTGTGGAGGCGTAGTGGTGATCAATGCTCGTGCCTTCTCTAGGTTTTTCGGAAGAATTTTTCGAAATTCAATCCCTAAGGGACTTAAATAGGGAATGAAAGTTTGTATGGAAAATCGCCATTTTTGTTGTTGAAACCATGAAAATTGGTATTTTAATTCTGTAAAACTCCACACTGTATCGACATTCACGCGAACAAAGTCGCGGGCAGCATCATCATCAGTAGTTAATATAAGTCTTAAATTGCCAATCCGATTTGTGGAGGCGTAGTGGTGATCAATGCTCGTGCCTTCTCTAGGTTTTTCGGAAGAATTTTTCAAAATTCAACCCCTAAGGGACTTAAATAGGGGATGAAAGTTTGTATGGAAAATCGTCATTTTTGTAGTTGAAATGATGAAAATTGATGTTTATAATTTCTATAAAACTCCACACTGTACCGACATTCACGCGAACAAAGTCGCGGGTAGCATCGTCATCAGTAGTTAATATAAGTCTTAAATTGCCAATCCGATTTGTGGAGGCGTAGTGGTGATCAATGCTCGTGCCTTCTCTAGGTTTTTCGGAAGAATTTTTCGAAATTCAACCCCTAAGGGACTTAAAAAGGGGATAAAAGTTTGTATGGAAAATCGTCATTTTTGTAGTTGAAACGATGAAAATTGATGTTTATAATTTCTATAAAACTCCACACTGTACCGACATTCACGCGAACGAAGTCGCGGGCGTCAGTCATCAGTAGTTAATATCTAAGCGTTGTGATCAATGTTCGTGCCTTCTCTGTATGGGAAGATACCTTTGCCCAGCAGTGGGCCAATTATTATTGTTCTTCGTGGAATTATTTTAATTGGCCTTACCCTGAAGACTCTTAATAAGCGTGATATTGATGAACGTATACAAACTTTGGTTATCATTTTGTAACGTTATTTTTAGTACTTAACTACCTTTCTCAAATTTAGGGAAGTTTTTAACTTTCTCGCTTATTCAGTTTATAGCAGTGGCAATGTATAGGGCTATTTTAGGGATATTGTAGATTAGCCTTTGTCTTAAGATAACGTGTCAAGATATAAACTTCTAATACTAAAACCTGTTTTCTTTTTGTATTTTGATTGCACATTATTTTTTTACTTGTCTAATATTTCTTCTAACTGTCTCTGGTCGAATTTGGGTTATATTAACATTCGATTTTTTTCAATGAATTTTATTCACGTATTACTGGGACAGTCAGCATTCATCTTTGTATAAGAATCAATACTAAACGGAGATCTTAATGGCGACGATGTTTTTAAATTCGCATTTTCAAATGTTTACTAGGTGAAAACATATTTTATTTTGAATGTACCGTTTAATTTCCAATAACAGAACAACAAAATCGTCAATTTATTAGTTTAATTTTGGGTTTATTAACACGGCTTATGCCAGGATAATAAACTATTATCTAAACCTCTAAAAGCTTTTAGCATGAAATCAAGTGGAATCAAAGCGTACCAACTCCCTACTTTATCGTTATTACGTAGATTCAAAGTTTGAACTCCAAATCGGTAAATTGATATTAATAGCCATTCATTTAGAATTTATCGATCAGACTTCCATACATTAGATTCTTAGTAAAGGTTTTTTTCAATTGTGTAGATAAAAATAACACAATACATACCTATGGGCTGGGGGTATTGAAGTTGTTTTGAAAAGATCTTTGTTTTTAACTCATTTTCCAAAGATTAGGTACACAAGAAACGGCAAAGCTATTCTGTAAGAACCCACTTCAGTGCGCACTTCTGATTCCGCGGCCAAACTACGCTAGCACCACTAAGTGAGAACATAGGTGAAGCGAACTATTTTAACGTACCTATTTTAGCGAATACTATTTGGTATTCGCTAAAATAGGGCTTTTCACTTTAGGTAAGTGAAATTGGAAATGAGATTGGATTCGAATTTGAGGGTGATTTCTAACAGAATCGCACTGCGCGAAACGATATTATTCTAGTCATTTATTTGAGGAACTTTGAAAAGGTGACAAGGACTGAGATTTTGTCGTCGTCAGACCTACGTCATTGTAGCATGGCTCTATTTTGAGGGTACATAAAGGATGATGTAGTTAAGAATGAAAGCATATTTGCTAGCTCCAATAAAAATGAACCGTCTCGCTTGAATGATGTGGCCTGCTCATCATCCACAAAACATCACACACTCCTCTATCTATTCTAAAAATATTAGCCTTGCTAAAATGACGTGCGTTGACTCTGAGATCTTAGAACATAAACAGAGTACCGTCAAACGGAGTCACTTTCAAAACAAGAGGACTTTGATAATTACTTAAAATTCTAATATTTTACTAATTTTTACATGTAAAATTAAACACATCCGATTTTTTTTTCTTATAGGAATTAGGAATTCAAGTCGTTACGTCATGTTTTGTAAACGGTGTAGCATATTAAAGAAAGTTTGAAATGGAAAAAATTACATTTAAATTTAACCCTGAATATTGGTCGAAAATACGTTCTACGTCGGGGCGACTTTAAACTGTTATTAAAGCAGCCCCATTTTCAATATCAATAAAACTGACAGTTTATCATTTTTTTCTTCTAAATTATTAATCATTTTTAAGTAAACAAACTTATTAGTGATATCATTGAAAAAGTTGTCATTAGGTTTGTTTTTTTCAGATTTTTTATTTTAATTGGTATTGTAAAAGATACATAGGTTTTTATTTCAAAACTAATCAATTTCACCCCGTTTAACCGGTATAGAATAATAAAATAATAAAGCTAGTATACACGAGTTTACGGTAACAATTTTCATACAATATATGAAGCGTCAGAGTTCAGGAATTTTAATTAATTTTAATCACTTGTTTGTTCTAAGTTCAAATAATAAAGGTGAGTTTACAAGATTGATGATAGCATTCTTGTTTCAACTTAGTTGCCACAAGAACTGGAGTTCTACTTCAACCGAGAGTTTTATATTAACAACGCTTCTAAGAACAAAGAAACATCACACACGTCAGTATTCAAGACTTATTAAAATACTATGTTGAAGAAAGCTTTGTGATTTTTACAAGGGGAAGTGCATAATTATGCATTATTAACCTTCGTCAGTAGTAATAAGTCTTAATTTTGTATAAACAACAAATTCAACTTTAGGAGCTCGTGGCTAAGTTAAAGCCATACAGATCGATCGGTCAAATGTTAAGCTACGCTAGCCGCGGTCGGTTTGTGGATGGGTGACCATCCCTTTCATACCGAGTTCCCTCCGTGCCTCGGAAGGCACGTAAAGCCGTTGGTCCCGGCTGTCATTTGTAGATCTTTGACAGTCGTTATGGGTAGTCAGAAGACAGAAAGTCTGACAACCAGTCTTACCAAGGGGTATCGTGTTACCAAGTAACTGGGTTGTGGAGGTCCGATAGGCAGTCGTTCCATGTAAAACACTGGTATTGAGCTGCATCCGATTCGACTGGAAGCCGACCCCAACATATTGGGAAAAGGCTAGGCAGATTGTGAAATTCAACTTTGACGAAAAGCTCATTTGTTGTTCAAATAAAATTATGACATATCACAACTGACGAAAGTTGTTATTATTTTACATATTTTCCGCATAACTGTGACAAAAGCGGGATAAGCTCACGCACCTGTGTGAGCTTATTTTTCCTATTCTGTATGTTGTACGGTGGTGCGATGATCCTTTATGTTCGAGTCAAACTCGATCCTAGCCGGTTTTTAGGGTTCCGTACCCAAAGGGTAAAAACGGGACCCTATCACTAAGACTTCGCTATCTGTCCGTCCGTCTGTCACCAGGCTGTATCTCAAGAACCGCGATAACTAGACAGTTGAAATTTTCACAAATTATGTATTTCTGTCGCCGCTGTAACAACAATTACTCAAAATAAAATAAATATTTAAGGGGTGCTCCCATACAACAAACGCGATATTTTTGCCCTTTTTTGCTCAATGTCTAATGTTGTATAGATAATGGGACGGAACCCTTCGTGCGCGAGTCCGACTCGCACTTGGCCAGTTTTTTATAAAGGGGAGTCGTAGTAGGTACCTACAGGAACAGCGAGTATTTCATAAAGCCTATCAAGGCTTAGGTATTGCGCCGAGAGATTAGAGATCGATAGCGGATTAAAGTCTCCCCATAACGGGCGTCATCGAAACAGAATGAGATTAGGTACTTAAACCGCCTTTGTGATGTGCATCCACCGGATTTCTAGGAGTTACTTTAATAATCACGGGAGGTCTAAGTCGGAATTTAAACTGTAATCCAAAATATTTAAAGACTTATAAATCAAAGTAAAAAATTGGTTGTCTGTAAAGTCGGTTTACGGACGATAGTTTTACTACCGTCCGTAACATATTATATAACATAAGCAAATAATGGCTTACATCGATGTGGGCGGAGCTTATTGCTTGCTAGTGCCTCTCTATCGCTTGTTTCGCGCTCTCGGTTGCACCCTCAGGCTCAGGCCGAACGTGACACTTTTTCGTGCGTGCAGCCGGTATTCATCGATTTATAAGACGTTATCACGTTAAAACCTTTTACTAAACTCGGAACGATGACAACGAATAAAGATTTATAATAATATTCCATTAATATTACACTTATCTTACATTCAATCTTTGATTTGATGCTCCAAAAAAATTTTATCCTTCAAAATATACGCTACTGACGTAAATACCGATGTATCAGAGAGATATTGAAAATGAAAGGACTACGATTCTATTGTTAAATTTAATTTCCGGAGGCAAGTTTAATATGGGATTCAGCGATCTACATAAATGGCTTCAAATCTCAACAATAAAAATTAATAATATTTTCGTTCATATTATGAATTTCTCTCATTCTTAGGTACCTATACGCTCTGTTGATTTTACCTTTGTAACTATGATATTTTTAACTTAAATACTTATTTGATAACGTAAAAATAAATGTTTGAATCTCATGCCACAAAATGATTCGGTACCTTATTATTTTTGAAAACATGGTTTCATATTGTAATAAGTACACACACACACACACTATTACTATCACACATTATTGATACGTTGATACTAGAGACTTTAAATTATTTAATTTAACGTAGACATCATTAAACGTAGCGGCAAATTGACTTAAATAAATTGGTAAGATATAGTTTGTTCGGATATGTTGTATCTTTTATATTTTAGTACAAAAACAATCACATTCTATTATACTACAATTATGAAAATGTGAAACTGCAGGCAATGAAAGTTGAGGTATAACCCTTTATATTCCATGTAATAAGCGACCCATTAATTTACGGATCCTGTTAAAGATTATGAAACTTTAGTCCTTGCCAATTTTGAAGATATTGTTGTGTCTACAATGTTACCTACCTACTTTAAAATTTTATTACAAAACATCTCCTTCCATTTTCCGTCCGGCATTAATCGACCGTTTTCACAAGACTTTCATTTTGCGGTGAAGTGGTAAACAATCGTTATTAAATTTGGTCGGGTGTCCTCCCCCATCCCTCAATGAGAGAACGAGGAAGCCTAATTTTCGCTAGCGGCAGAATGAGAGAGTACTACAGGAAGCACACAATTGTCCAACGTAATGACATTATCTGTTCAGCCATTCGTTTCTCGGAAAACTTCAGCCGGGGTGCTTACAAAGTCGTAACCTTGCGAGCGCAGACGAAATAAAACTCGTGCTTGTATTATTATTTATGACTCACGCGACTCGCTCGTATCGACTTCCTGAAAACCTTTTTTATAGATTTAATTAAACTTGAATGAAGTTGGAGAATAAATGATACTTTATGGCACCATTTATTTATTTGATGTTTCTTTGACAGCTCTATGTGAAGGCGTACAATGTGCTTTTGGAGCACATTGCGCTGCGGGTGAGTGCATATGTCCCACGGACTGCACTGGAGCTGCTCGGGAACCCGTTTGTGGCAGTACGATGCAAACTTTTCCTAACGAGTGCGAACTGCAGAAGGCTGCGTGTAGGCTACCTCCACCAGCCACTCTACACGTCATCTTTTATGGAGACTGCAAAGACAGACTAGCCGTTGTACCACCTATTGCTATGAGTAAGTAACACTTGAGCTTTATTTTTATTAAAATAATATTTTCGACAGACTAATAAAAATAACACCACTAACTCTACCACAGTCCATTATGTCTTTTCCTAAGTTAAATTAGCCTGAAAATAGTAATCCATTAAATCGGTGGGGCAGGTCACCGTAAAAATGATCGTAGTGAAAATATTTACTATCGGACCGACATCAACCCAGTTGTTAGCAGTAATTTCAATAAACCGACCCATCGTCAATCAATTAACTAACTTTCCGCTTTATCGCTCGACTAACACGCAAATATTTGGGTGGGGGTGTAGCTACGACCGCGATGACCACGACTGAGGCGGAAGATGGCTCTACGGACGCGTGGGGCTCCACTGACCTGGACGGCACGGCCAGCCCCTCTGCCTGCCGCGATATCCGCTGTGACTTCGGCGCCAGCTGCGAGATCGGCTCAGATGGCTATCCACGCTGTTCCTGCCTTTTCGAATGTCCGCACGAAATCGAATACTTCCCCGTCTGTGCCTCAGATTTTCGCCTTTATCCCAGTCTCTGTGCTATGCGTAAGGAAGGTTGTCAGAAACAACTTGAGTTGAGACTTCGACCGCTGGATCTTTGTAAAGGTTCGTCTTCATGCTTACTAACATGTATACTAACAATGTATCTTAGTTTATGTAGCAATATTAGTTGAGCACTATTCACGTAATATATCATTGTCGGCAATAAATTGTTGTTAACCACAGGTATGGAAGTAAGACCCTGTGGTAGTAATAAAGCAATGGTTGATCCTACCACTGGCCTCGAAATAGACTGTGGTAACGGGCCGCACCGGCAGGATTGCCCTGTTGGCAGTTACTGTCATATCACGCTGACTGCGGCTCGGTGTTGCCCTAAAAGTGAGTATTACGTATTCACATAGAATCTAACAATGAATAGCAATTTAGACTTTCATGCGATATTGTTGTGTAAATTTTTTTCTGGATTCATGTCACTAAAATCAATTGTTTGTTTTTACTTTCTGTAGTCATTTGTATTGGATTAAACCTTATCTATTCAAACTCATTAAGTCTCAGTATCCATTACCCTAATTGAATACACTGTCCATTTAGTCTAAACTTTCTAACATTTAACATCCAACAAGTGTAATAACCATTTGTATTGTACAACTGTACCCTATAAATGTTCAGCTGTTATAATTATATCTGCGCCAGACAAATATTCCATTGAGTCAGTTGATTTTAATTGTTTGTACAGATATAATTAATCTATTTTAATTAAAAGCGAAACTGATTTGTAGTGGCCATCATATTTTATTGTAGTTATAACTTTACTATTCTGTCATATTTCCACAAAGCAAGCCTTAGATCCATGCATATAATATGATATCTAACTGGTGATTTGTCAGAGTGAAGATACTAACGGTACACGGCACCAACAGCAAATTGGATACAATCACGCTAGCCGTTGCCGCTTCGGATCCTTTGTCTCCATCTTATAAAATAGAGTATTTTATTCAGTCGTGTGTGGCTGGTGACATACGCAAAGAATTTGATCATAATTTCTATAATACATTATTGTACAGACGATTCGAGACAATTTGAGGAAAAGAAGATATCTCACTGTTCGGAGTCGTCGTATGGGTGTTGTTCGGACAGTTCGACCGCAGCCACCGGTCCTAATGAGGAGGGGTGTCCAATCACGAGTTCGACTTGCGGTTGTAACCGGCTCGGCTCGGTGTCGGATCGATGCGACGAGGCCGGACAGTGTGTTTGTCGGCCCGGTGTGGGCGGCCTCAAGTGCGACCGGTGCGAGCCCGGCTATTGGGGGCTGCCAAGGATCGGTTCCGGTCACACTGGATGTATCCGTACGTATACTTCTTTATCATTATCTAATGCGTTCCACTATTCCATTTTTATGCTATTTTATTTATTAACGGATTTTTATTGTAATTTTCTTTTTAATTTTTTGGATTATATTGTTTATTTTAATTTATTTTTTTATTGATTTGTATTGTTTTCTAATTGTGTTTTTTTACGGATCGTGTATAAAGATAATAAAGACTTTTATTATTATTATTATTATAATCACAAACTCAAAATGTATTTTACCTACGGTTTCCATTTGTGAGAAAATATATTTTACCTCTGAGTGAATTTGTACGTATTAACAAATATAATGGTTTATTTTAGCGTGTGGGTGTTCAGCCTTCGGTTCGGTTAGAGAGGATTGTGAACAAATGACTGGCCGGTGTGTTTGCCGAACCGGAGTTCAAGGACAAAAGTGTACAGTGTGTGCCGACCACAGACGCAGATTAGGCCCCAACGGGTGCTCCGACCGTAAGTCGTATTTTCTTTAAAAAAAAAAACAACAAACCCACCCTTCACTGAGATTTAGGGTCCTCATTACAAAGGTACTTACAACAATGCCATGCCTGACCCATGTCAAGATGTTTTCGTATTAACCGTTTTTCTTTTTTTTCTAAGTAGGTAGTTATTTAAGCAGGACTGTATGCATGTACTTAATTTTCTTCGTGTTTTTCTTCCTTTTTTTAACAAAGCTACTATACAATTTCTATGTCCTGTATTATCAATTTAATTAGGCCTTCAGCTTCTATTGACTTGGGGCACCAACCTAAGCAATTACACTTAATCAAAGTCTCCCTTTTCAGTATAATGGAGATTTTGATTAGGATAGGATACTTTTGTGTAGGTATTCGGAACGAATTCCTAGAAGATGGGAAAAGGCTTTTATCAAATTACAAACAGAGCTTCATGTGCTCAGGTTCAAGTTATCATGTTAAAATATCCATGAAACACAAGTAATAGATAAAATATTTTAAAGGAATCTTGACCTACTCTATCGTTTCGCAAACTCAACTAAAATCTTCTTTTTCTTAACTTTCTCTTAATCTATATATATAAAAGGCAAAGGTGACTGACTGATGTATCAACGCACAGGACAAACCCTTAAGGCTAGAAAGTTGAAATTTCGTACACGTATTTCTCATATGACGAAGGCATCCACTAAGGAAGGATTTTTCAAAATTCGACCCCCAAGGGGGTAAAATAGGGGATAAAAGTTTGTATGAAACTATTTTTATTCCTTGAATGTATTTGCAGGTAGATAGGGACAGGACAACGTCTGTAGGGTCAGCTAGTGGTACAATATATCAGATGATAGTTATACGTCTTTAATTTCTTTGTTAGAACTATACTCCATTTATTATTAGCATTAGAAAATTGAGGCTCGTAGAAGCAGGAATGCAAAACATTTTTATTTCAAAGATATGTAAAAACAATTTTGATTAAAATTGTTTTATCATAACTTTGATAAATAGATCTAAAATAGTACTAAATATACGACGTATAATAATATATAAAATAATATAATATACAAAATAAAAGTCTTCTTAAGATTAGTTAACATTTTAACTAGTTAGAATTATAGTGAAACGAATAACGTTTCGAGTACTGTTCATCTGCCTCTTTTAGGTTTTGTGCATAAATACTGTATTTTAAATTGGAAAGAAATAATACAACTAATTTCATATTATAGTAAATTATTAAAATGCGAAAGTTGCTGTAAAAATAGATTACAATAAATTCTATTCTAAAATACAGTAACTGTAACATGTTAATTGTACCTTTATTACAAAAGTGTGCATTATAAATAACCTTTTTCAACTTTTGTCTAATACTGTAAATGGAGTATAGTAAATACAATGATACTACTCTGTTATTACTATCATTGGACATTATTTATCCTGTAGCTGAAACTGGTGGCGTGGTATCATCATGTGCGGAGCTGTCCTGTTACTTCGGCGCAGTGTGCACGGAACGAACTGGAGGCGCCCTATGTGAATGCGCCGCCGCCCCCTGCTCCGATAGCGACACTAACATGCTGGTGAGTACACCGCTTCATCATTAATGTAACTTGCTAATATTACATCATGAATATTACCCCCATTTTAGCTTACGAATTATTAATAACCCATAATTTATTATGATTTTGAAGTTATCTGTGTCAGGAAGTTGTAGCCTGTTTATATTTCCATCGAAGAACGCGAACTTGTAAATTTTGCCTGCGAAATTTGGCTAAGCTTAACCAAAACCAACAGGTATGCGGTAGCGATGGCAAAACTTACGAGTCTGAGTGTCATCTTAAATTGCAAGCGTGTCGCACGCAAGAGGATATTGTAGTGCAAGCATTCGGTCCGTGCAAGCTGGGTGAAGTGGCTGGCACGGCTGGCCCACCTCGGCCATCCTCGCCCATACAGTTCACACAGCAGGACGATGGCGCCGCTTCCAAATCCACCAGACACCTCCTCAACCCTGACAAGTACTACAACAAATACGATTGGACTAGGAAAGAAACGCCAAGCGACTTTGACAGCATCTTATCTGGGCAAAAATTCAAAGGTAAGTCCTCGTCCCAATATTTTTTGGAGGGCTTCACATTTTATTTGCGAAGTGTTTTATTAAAAACGTTTGCGAACAAACAAATTTTATCAGACAGTATCCGCTTTTTCATTCTTTGTTATTATTACGTCAATATTGAATCGTCAATATTTAATTTTGCTCTCCCGGCCGTTATGAGCGTGACAGTCGATTTTAGTTAACGCATTTGTAGTAGGTATAGATTAATAACAATAGACATTTATGTTGGCCTTATAAGGATTTACTTAAAATTGCAATTTTCATTATTAATATCTAAAGTTTCATAACGGTTTACAATAATAGATGGAGATGCATTCATTTTAATTGTACAACTTTGTATTTAAAAAAAATGTTTTGTTATTTTTTAATACAATATGATAATTTTACTTTGAGGTTTAATTGCTTTTTTCGGTAGGTACAAATAAATATTATATTCCTACCTAGTGAATATAATATTTCGAATTTATAATAAAATAATAAATTAATCGTAATTAGAAACTTTATGAGATTACCCCAAATCTTCAGTTTAATTAATAAACCAGCCAACTGGAATTGTCATTGTTCATTACCAGAGTGCAATCTTTCCATCGCCTTTCTATTTAGGTTGGTTTAACTGGTCAAATTATGTTTTTTATGACTCCAAATACATGACATTACTAGTTTTTTTCTTAGCCACCACGGCGACAGTGGGTTCGGGTGCAGTGGGTGCCTTGCTGGGCGACTTATGCGCAGATGATGGTGATTGCTCCGCACTGCCCGGTGCAGAATGCGCGCGCGCTGCTTGTGTTTGTCGCGCGGGACATGTGCCTACGCTTCATAGAAAAGCGTGTATTGGTAAGTGCTATTATTGAAGACACATTGTTTGTTAATTGAATATTTATATAGTCTACGAAAACAGTGTTTTTTTTCTAGTATAGATAAGTACCTAACTGTATATTAACTATCAGGTATTTAACTGGTCAGGTATCAGGTATCTAACTGTATATTAACTATCAATGAAAGATTTATTGTTATTTATAAAATATTGTTAGAAATAACCTTTTTCAAATATACAAAACATAATTATATTGTTTGAAACATTAATTGCATAAAAAAGTAGCATACAATTCAGGAAAAATGTAGCGACAAAATAAAGGTGCATTTCATTGTGTTAATAAAACGACAATTTGGCATTTTCTACGTACAAAGTAGTCAAATCTGTTTGTATTACATAACACAGTTTCAGAAACTTTAATAATGCACTTGTCACTCATCGTATTACTTGTGTGTGGCACATTCCCAGATCTAGTTGCAAAGTAGGCAGCTCTTTCTGTCTTATGATAAACTTGACAAGTTGGAGTGAGTGGCTTGTCAGTCCTCCCAGGAATATTCTCGCATGAAAGCTTATCTCACTCAGTCATGTGACTTAGCACAGCAAACTCCTTTCCGGCGACTTAAGACCATTGCCTGATTAGCTCTCTTAGGAGGATAAGTGCCGCATGACTGGCCTCATTTTGCTCGAACGGTAATCCACTAAAATAATACCTAGATATGTCAATGAAATTCGTGATCGTTACTAATTGCTAGATAAGCTGCTTAGATAATTTAATGCGTTTGAGTGCTTTCGTTGTGTGGTCTAAAGTTGAGCGGGCCACCCATAATTTTTCATAAAGGTCGTATGTCGTATTTGCTACAGTCAAATCGTTTTCAAACAAACAAGTACGAAGTGTTCACCTAAATTTTGCAACTTTTTGTCAGACAAATGTTTTTGAATAGGCTCTACGCTACGTATGACGACTCCGCGTGGAGGGCGGATTAGGATTCCATTTGTTTATTCAATCTGGTATTTTAAGATTCTTATTATGAAATACCTTGAACGCCTCGTTTGTTTCAAAGAACAATGGAATCTTTTTCTTTTCACAGAACAAACGCCACAAGAGACGACTGAAGAATATAGCGCTTGTTTGTCAGAGCCATGTTACAATCTCGGCACATGTATTGATTTGCCTGGATCCACTTACACGTGCTTGTGTGCCGGTCCTTATACCGGATTGAACTGTGAGTCCCTCGCAAAGGACGGACTTCTGGGCACCTACATAGAGACTCCGTCGTTTGACGGCACTTCTTACATAAGACTAAAACCCTTGAAAGCTTACCACAAGTTGAATATCGATATCGAATTTAAAGCTTTTACCGAGAACGGCGTTATATTGTACAATCAGCAGAAACCAGACGGTACCGGTGATTTTGTTTCACTCGCCTTAGTGAACGGATATTTAGAGTTTAGGTAAGCAATATTTCCTTGCATCAGTGTCAATGCAATAAAATGCAAAGATTATTGGATTCGATAAAGCGACGAACTGCTTTTGGATTTTGCTTACATTTTAATCTCATTTCCAATACAGGTATAATCTTGGAAACGGAGTGTTAATACTTACTTCACTAGAAAAGATAGCATTAAACGAGTATCACAAGGTGTCAGCGAAGCGATATCATCGGGACGGGATTTTATCAGTGGACGATATGGAAGATGTGGTCGGCCAATCCAGTGGCCACTTAAAAGCACTAGATTTGAATGAAGACGCTTATATTGGTAGCGTGCCTACTAACTTCTCTAGGTAAATTCAATCTTTCAACGTTAATAATCTTTTTAATAAGTAATAAAAGTCTAATCTTTTCCTAATAATCTATTAATTAATGTCTAGTAATAAATATCTTCTTATAGAGTCTTCGATAATATTGGCACTCGGAGCAGCTTTATCGGCTGCGTAAAATACTTGAGGATAATACGTCATCAAGTGACAAAGAAATTGGGTCGTCCGGACTCATTAGTCGTTGCTATAGAAAACGTTCAAGAGTGCCAATCTAACCCATGTATGAGTATACCGTGCAAGAATGGCGCTACGTGTAAATCTATAGATGGGTCGGCGACCGAATATACTTGTAGCTGCCCTATCGGATTTCAAGGAGCCAATTGTGACGAGAGATTAGATCCGTGCGAGTCGAATCCCTGCGGATATGATGAGGGGCTATTGTGTGACATAGGAGCCGACGGCGGACACGTCTGCCGCTGTTTGTTTGGAGGTGAAATTGGTTCCAATGGAAATACTTGCAACAATGGTCAGTATTATTAGTTCCAACATCCGTTGAATACAAGAAAACAATTATGTTGAATGTGGTTTATGTTGAAATTATTACATGCCTTGTTTGTTTACAGATGTAAACGTGGTACAAGAAACTTGGTCCCCCCAGTTCAATGGGACGAGTTACGTTGAATTACCGCCACTCGAAGGGCTAGGCAAAGCGTTCCGCATTGAAATTTGGTTTTTAACGAACCGATTTTCCGGAATGCTCCTTTACACCGGCCAGTCTAATAAAGCCAAGGGGGATTTTATAGCGATTAACCTGGTTAATGGTTACCTTCAGTTTAGATACAATTTGGGGAGCGGTATTGCTAATATAACGTAAGTGCCGTATTTTAATTTAAGGAGAAATTTATTTTACGCGATATTCTAAACGTTCTGAATATTTTTCGCGTTTTAAGGGTGTTTGAGTTGAGCCTAGTGTTATTTTGTTGTGTAGGTCTCCAGTGCCTATAACAAAGGGTCGATGGCATCGAGCTCGAGTTTCTAGGTTAGGTCGTCATGGCAGTCTGCAATTGGATCACCATCCTACTCAGAGAGGGCACTCATCACCACCGTTAACACATCTAGAACTCACACTACCACTTTTTATTGGATCTCTGCCGTGAGTATATTAAGAATTTGATATCGGAGAAAGATAATTCGTTAAGGTGCGTACAGATTAAGTAACATGTGGTATAACTTGTCTTTTATAACACGTCCAAATTATGTAACATCGTTTTTTAACTTTGCAACATATAACAATACTGTACACATTAGAAATACAATGTCATATGACTTTGTCGTTTATCGTTCAGCAGTGCTGTTCACGCATAAGTTATATAACATTGTTGTAAATATTAATAACATGTTAAATAACATGTTACATTACAACGTTTTATAACATTTTATGTTATATAATATGTAGGTACGCACCTTTAGATATCTCTTCAAATGAAGGTCAAGTTGAAATGAAGATCGGTGAATTCATTTGTTTTGTCTTGAAAACGTCAATTCTATTTGAACAATATACGTGAGCTCACTGTTCTTTGTATTGTTACTTTTCGTGTGACATTTGTACACAAAGGGCATATCCATAGGGCATATCCAACAATTACTATTGATATAGGCTAAACTGTAATAATAACCCTTTATTCGAAAATATATCGTGATGATGATCTTAAAATAATCATTCCGTTAAAATACACAAATGTTTGAATATAATGTTAACTAAATACATTTACATTATTTCTTACTAACAGTTTACAGTTTCGCTTACTCACATATACAGGAAACGCCTGTCTCGTTTCGGACACGAACATGACCTATAATCACGTTTCCTAACGTGGCGAGGCAACTTGCCAAAACATTCATAAAAACTGTCGGAAATAGCTGTAACTTTCGCCATTTCATCCTGACTATTCTTTCAATCGGAATCTTTACCTTTCGTAGCTCTTACATTCGTCCGCACAAGATGTCAGGCGTGACCAGCAGTTTCATAGGCTCGGTGCAACAGGTCTTTGTGAATGGCAACCCTTTGTCTCTGTATGGGGCTGAGACAGCGAAGTGTGCGATAGTGCAAGACGAAGATCGGCTCCCCTGTGCCACAACCGGGGTTACTAAATACCCGGGACCGCCGTGTGGGGATGGTGAGTGTTTAAAAATCGTGTCCTTTTTTAGAAAATGACAGGTTATTTTGTAAGATTTGTTATCAATTATAATCCATGGTACTATGCAACTGGGCTTCTCCCAGTTGTAAATGTCCCTTTGTGCCTAGTTCTGTTCTGTCTCCTGCTTGATTTGGAGGGAAGTGGAAAATATGTTTTTCTTACTCCTCCGCTTTTCTTTTCTGATTAATTTCGTTGCGGGATCCAAGACAGTTGAATCATTTCTCTGGGACTCGTCGAGCTTCATTGCTTCGGCGCTATTCTGGTGGTCGCCACTGTTGATTCTGGCTTACAGGAGTTGCAGTGGTTTGGGAACAGAGTGGCGGGCTTGTCCCATTAAAAAAAAAAGATTTGTTGGTTTTAAATGATGGCTGTTATCATCTGAAAATTATAATTGAAGATAATAGTTAAATTTCCTTTTGTTTTAGTAAACATTTCCTATTGCTTTGATTGTTATAACAGCCAATTTACAGAGAAAATATTTTTGTATTTATTAGATTCAGGCATGTTTATCTTCCTTATAAATAATGAATAAGAGACTAAAATATGATTTAGATAAACTTGTTCACTCTAATTAAAGTCTGCGTACTTGTTACAAGTATTTACAACAGGATGTAAAAATCAAATATTTATAGAACCTAAAAAGGGTAATGAACTCATTGTTATGAGCAATTTTGATTCCTTATTAAAAGAACATAATGACCTGAATACACGCGTTTTTAAACCTATATAGCAGGAAAATAATACTTATTTGAATAAATGTGTCCAACTCTGCACAGCTCAACGTTGTTGACTGTACGTTGAATGTGGTAAGAATGTTGTATTTTGTGAATGTGGTGTTTTGAGATTATGATATTTTGAGAATATGATGTTTTGAGAATATGATGTGTTAATAACATGATGTTCTGATAGTAGCCGATCAGCTGTGAGAGGCCGATATGATATTCAGAGACTGAGCGCTTTTATTATGTAACCAATCCTGAAATCATGAAAATCAAATGAGCCATACATTTTGTTGAGTTTGGAACTTAAATGTATGTAAGTACATAATAGTAGTTGATTCTTTTTTTGTAATGATGAGTACAATGACCTCTTTCGGGTTTTCAGTTAATTCAATTACATCTGGTGTAATTTAATATCCACGGTAGACCGGTACGTCCAAACTATATAAATGAAAAGTGGGAAATGAAAGTAATATGCTCTTGGCTACACTTTTTTTAATTATGGGTTTTTAATTATTGTACGACCACTCATATTATGTGTTTGAGTATACCTATTAGAATAGTAAAAAAAACATATAAATTTTAGTACTTATTTCTTTCTTTTTTGGTTAAGCTAGAAAATCGGTTTAAAATATGAACATACTGGTGTTTGATGTAAACTGCCGTAATAATGTACCGGAGTTAGAAACACTTGCCAATGGACGTACCGGGATATGAACGAAATCATCGATTTTGACCGTTAATTTTGTAATGTATTTTTTTGTGATTTACCTTGATTTGAAAAAAAAAAGGAACATGACTTACTGGCTTTTGATATTTAGATAACTCCATTAGGTAATACAAAAAGTCAAAATATTCCTTTTGTAATAGGTTTGACTCCATGTAAAAATAACGGCACCTGCATACCTCTCCTGAACGAATACAAGTGTACCTGTCGCGACGGGTACCAAGGCAGGAACTGTGAGGTTCAGATCAACGTGGAAATGCTCAACGAGAGGACCCCGGTCAACTTCGACGGAAACAATTACTTCTCCTACAGAAGCAGAGGCAGTCGCAGGTAACAGAACTATAATAGCCACATTATATTCTACAAATAACGTCTTCCTATATAAAATTCCTTAATGTGCAAAGTTCATATTACTTAACAAAACTTAACTCTGCCATAATATTACAGAGTTATAAATTTACCAGTTTATGAGTATGGTTCTCTTGACTTTCTTGTCTGAATTACTTACTGTTGTTATTGCATAAGGGTTTTATTGCAAAATCTACTAATAATGTCTTCGGATTTGACACGGTACTGAGTGCCGGTAGCATATACCAATACTTCGATATATATATTACGGCTAAAACCCGAAGTGCAGCTACACCTAGTTTGAACCGGCTAGCCTAGTTGCAGCCGGCCACATGCGGTTAAACTTAGATGTTTTTTTTTTTTCTTCAGTTGGAATTAGGCTAAGTCTTTATCGTAGCGGCTAGAACTAGGTGCAGTCGCACAATGATGTCAGGGGCACCCCGAGGTTAGGTCAAAGTCAAAGCATTTATTTCAATGAAACCATTTACAGGCACTTTTGAATTGTCAAAGAGTCAGTTAGTTAGTCAGAAAATTGAAGCTAGTTGCTCGTTCCAAAACGTAGCGTAGGTCTCTATGGAGAAGAACGAGCTAAAAGGTGTGAGATGGAACACCGGGGTGGTTTTTAGTCAGTAAGAGTCTGACAGACCGCTCCGCCCGCCCCGGGGTGGAGCACATCCATGAGGATTTTCCACCCCGAACAAAAAAAATAATGGTTAGGTTCCCATATACCCTGCAGACAGAAATAGGAGCCCCGCGCACCGGGTCTCCATCGACCTCACGTCGACTGTCTTCTTCTTCAAATCCCGAGCTCGCAAGCTTCACCTAAATTTAACCAACTGCTACCGGCGACACCTAAATAACCACATAGATAAATCGATATTATTTTTATCAGGGCTAATAATTCTTTTGGTCAAGGGTCCATAATGCCGTCGATTGGATCGATGAATCAAAGTGGTCTAAATAAATATGTAAATAATCCAATTCAGAGCCCTCAATTGCAGTCCAGCTCGCTGCAAGGTTTTCCTTCACAGCAACTATGCTGTGAAGGAAAACCTTGCAGCGAGCTGGACTCAACCGAAACTTGGGACTGGGTGCCCATTGGACTACCGATGGGCACCCAGTCCCAAGGTTCGGTTTGGTTCGTGTTTTGTGTTCTAGCCGGTTAAAACTAGGTTTAGGCGCACTTCGGCTTGTAGCCGTAACATATACACTAATTGATGTTAATAACTGATACTAATTTTCTATCTTTCTAGCTTACATACTAACAAAGATGTCGGTGAGGGACACTACGGTGTAAGATAACATTTGAAGGAATCACCAAATAATTACATAAATTAGTCGTAATGCGTCCCAGCAGTTAGTTTAGGTAACACATTATATATTTATTATTTCCTCGTAGTTGTAGTGAAAGTGGGGACATTTAGCAGTCGTGTGTGGTTTCAGAAACATGAATACTTAATGGCGACATGTGGAAATTTCTCCACTTAAAGTGTAATTTGAATAGTTGACTGAATTTAATGATATTTAATGCCAGCAGTTATTTTATATCTAAACGTGGTGTACCTTCTGTTCAATATTTTATTTGTTTTTTTTTTTGTATGTAGGATAAGTAATTAGGTACTTTTAACATTTCACGTATAATAATGATGGTGTGTCCATGTGATTTGCGTTTATAGAACTTTGACCTACAAACCTTACATATTTACTGTTTTCATTATAAGTAGATACTATACGTAGATAGAGAAATATATTTCAGCTTCTGCGAAAACCTATGACGTTCAGATAGGAACATCTTATTTTCAATTTAATTTCCTTAGAGTTACAATGTAGTAGGTACCAGATTTAATCACTGGATCCACTTCACAGCTTCATTTCTGTCCTTATTTGTCTAGAGTTTATAGTAAAGTGCCGTAATAATGCGCATCAGCAAGCTTTCCCTGGCCTCCGCTCCGAATGTATAAATTCACGGGAAGTCAAATAAGTTACATCGAAGTTTACGTATTTACATAAACACGTTAACGTTACAACGTAAATTGTAAATACTGCTTCCAGATAGTGTCTTTGTGTACTTATTGTCTGCTATTTTATTGGTTCTTGTATTTACATCTATAATTTATCGAAACTTTTAGTCGAATTGAATTGTTCGGCAAACAAGTGTCGTTTGTTTTTTTCATGTTCGTATAGGTTTTCTTAGTCACGAAACATGTTTATTGTTTTAGTTGTTATTTCGTCGATTACTGTATTTAACTAACAAAAGGCAAATCAAACAATCTTTTCGTAGTTAATAATATCAAAATCTTAAAATCTTTAAATTTTGCTTGATATCTAAAACTTATTAATTATGTAGTAAAAAAATCGTTTAAATGCCTCGATTCCCTAATCTAAATATATTCAAAAATAATGTTGATGGACTTGCCAAAATTGCGAATTTGTAACACAATATTAGGATGTAAATAGCTGCCTCATATATAACGAGTACTTACTAAGGATTCTTTCTCTAACATTATTACCTGAATAGAAATACCCGTTAGATGAAATATGTTTCTTATTTAATAGGAATGTCCAACCTTTGTTAGGGTTACGCCCACGTACAACCAGTCACTAATGTTTATTCTTACGGCAACAGTACAAGACGAACGTACTTTGAACGATATCGGGGGTATCAAGCTGTTCATATTAAACACACTCCTAAAAATACGTGCAGGATAAGTAATTAGGTACTTTTAACATTTCACGTTTCTCGCTTCCCACGGTTATGGGATGAGATAAATGAACCGAAATCCAGTTAGTAAGTTAGTTTTCGGCTAATTTCGGAAATTACGGAGTACAGGTCGGGCATACATATTGGCGAATAAACACATGAGAACTTACTCTCAGTTCAGTATAGGCGAATGAAAGCTTAGTAAAAACGTAGTAAAACTCATTAATACGGGAACAGTAAACATGTCTCCACAAAATTAAATGTCTAAATTAAACCCAAAACATCTACTAAGGTACCTTTATAAATAAGGTACATCACAATCTAATTTTCCAACTGATTTATTGGACTTGTGTAGGTACAACAAAGCAAGCAAAAGGGAATTTTTAATTTACGTACGCCATACAAAAGGCCCCTTTACAAATAGGTAGTCTCATAGGTATATTGTTTGGTCTTATCTTTGTAATTTCGCTATAAATAGCAACCAAGTAAATGGAAAAGTAAGTAAACAAAGACAGCTAATTATTATTATTTACCTTTTCCTTCTAAATACATAATTAGTCACACGTTTTAGTAAATTAATTAATAATGTAAGCAGATCTCTGTGTTTCTGTACTAATATTCGACACATTTCGCGGTCGAACGAAAGTTTCTTACATTAAATGCTGTCTATTTTTTGTAAGAGATACTCGCATTATAATAGCCTAACGGAAAAGTTACAACACGTGAAATATTGTTTTATTAATATAATATGTTACCAAATTATTCTAGACTCAATATGAGTATTTTCCAAAGGTTAGGAAGGAAAATTATGTAGTTAGGTACCTAGTTAGTTCAATATTTCCAGGAATATTCTCTTAGGAATCTATATATTATGTAGGTAATCTTGTTATCACATGTTTTGGTACGCCTTAGTTGGGAAAATAAGGACTTTGACTTTAAAGTGTGAATATCACTAAAACTTGTGGTTTTATGTCGCTACTGTTTACTACTAACTAAATAGGCACGACTTATCTTATTATTTGCATGCAATATTAATTATAACACTAATTATGTACTAACAATAAATACCTGAACACGTCACAGCATTAAATCAAAATAAAAAATAAACATTTTAGGAACAGCGGCGCCCGCGGTATTAGGTATGAAATAAAATTTCGAACATACAACGATTCTGGTCTTCTTATGTGGAGGCGGAAGATAGGAATACGACCTCGAGACTTCATCGGTCTCGGTCTGAGCGACGGGAAACTCCAGCTTATTTACACAGACACTGACATCAAGGAGATGAACTTAGCGACCCATGAGGACTGGTTCCAGTGTGTGGAGTCCAAAACAAGAGTGGATGACGGGAGGTGGCACACGGCCACCGTGAGGCGAAGGAAGCGACTTGCCATGCTGCAAGTGGATGACACTACACCTGTTAGAGGATACTCGCAGTCACTGTTAGTGCCCTCGAAGGCAAACCCCAAGCTGTGGATTGGTATGTATTTTTTTCACGGACAACATTTTTCTTTTTAATTACATATCACATCAATCGTATTTAAGTTCAATTTTAAATGGCACTATTGTCTGTTGACTATAAAAGCTTCCAACTATTTGATTTATTCCCAATACGTTAACAGTTAAAATAAATATTATTGCACGTTTGCATGCAGAACGAATGAAAACAATGAATTGTATTGTACCTACATTGTTTCCCATTATATTTTTTGTTGTATATAAAATGGCCAAGTTAAGCTATGGTTTGTTCATAGGTGGTTCTCCATCACTGCCCCTGGGTTTGCCGGCGGCTCTGTACACGGGCCTACGAGGCTGTGTCGCCAGTGTGAAGGCGAACGGACGACATATTGATCTCAGCGCACCCATACGACCTGCGACCACGGTACGACATTGTGACTGACGATACGACTGAGTCGTGCGACTCGCGCACGATTGTGAGTGTAAATTGCCAAGTGGATTGTGAGATTTAAAAAAGTATTATTTTGTAGTTGTTGTGTTGAATAGTGTTTTAAATGTACCTGTCTAATAATGTACCTACCGATACATATCCGTTTCGATATTTTGTTCGTATTATTTCAACTTTACAGCTATTTAAAGAGTCCATGAACATATCTCTATAGAGAAAAATATTTAATATCGCCTCGTACAAGATGTAATCATATCTATGTAACCAAAAGAGTATGTGGCCATAATACGTTACGTTGTAGTTTTAGATTGAATAGGACCTATATCAATTACTATCTTTTTTTAAATCGGTGCTCGGATTACACATCAGAGGTATAAAGAAAAAAAATGAAATATTAATTATGCGAAAGTACTGAACTATGAAAAAAGACTCTTGATATTTTGTTGTTAAAATTAGCAGAAATATATAATCTAGTTAATAGATTAGTCAATAATAAATAAGAATAGATTTTATTATAAGCGAGATCAAAATATCATGTGAGAAATTATAAAAAAGTTTCTAAAACTTTAATGGTGTAGAAAAATAAGATGATTGGGCTCTAATGGACACATTCCAGATCCTGAACTATGTCTTCAGGACATGTTAACGTATCAAGAATAAGCAATCGTAAATTAATATTTTGAATAATATTTTCAAACTTTTTTATTTGATAATGAAATTATCATTTTGATTCCATTTTTGCCATTCCTTTTATATAATGTGAAGTATGATATTTAGCAATTATTTATAAATGACAGTGCCATAGTAATTGTACAGTAGCTGTTTTAGGAATTTTATATACTCAGTGTTTTAAAGCATAATACTAGGTTGTGTTTGTAATTTCCTTTTAAATAGTAAGACCTGCCTATTTATTTTTAATATATTATTTCTATTATTATTGCAGTCAACATTATTTTCAGATAACTATTGCATTATTTCCGGCTGTCTTTTATCCAAATCATTAACCGGCCTACGTTTTTTACGTTATTGGATCTTGCATTTCCAAAAATAAAACCTCAATATTGTTATTGTAATAATAACATTGCAGACTTATAATTATTATTGCAGATATTTGAATTTCCTGTGCCATATTTTATTTTCAACAACCTTTTTTCATGTATTTGTTAAAAGTTTGTTTTATGTTATGATATAACAACAGTGTTTTAAAATCTTTTTCGCATTTTTTACTATTATATTGCCTGAGATTATTTTAATAATTTAATCTTGCAATATTGTAATATATGTACATAAAATAATAATAAATATAGACTAGAATTTTTTTACAAGCCGCTTTACTGTTTTGTGGAGATATCTCATAAATGTAACGAAATGTCCGTTATTAGATTATGAATTCCAAGTGTGTAATCTGTGTAAGTTCAGCCCAAGTAAGTACGTTCTAAGCAAATCCCTCGGGGGTTGAATGTTCGGAGTTGTATGAGCTTGTCACGACGGTTCACCCAAACTTTGGACACTTGACCTACAATTGTGACTGGTCTTAATCTCCTTCATAGAGCAGCTCATTGTATTTCAGTTGAACGTTCTTGAACTTTCTTCACGTGGCATATGTAATCGATCTTCCTAACTTTAAGAATCATTCATTACTCTTGCTGCAAAATCAAATATTTAAATTAAGGCCGGCTGTAGGCTAGTTACGTTACAAACTAATAAATAACGAATTTCAATTTTATTTGTAAGCCTGTACATTTTAAAGTAACTGCATACGTAATGTTATGTATAGAAAATTGGTATGATAGCCTAGAATCAATTACCTAAGGTAACCTTTAGTTCATTCTTTTGATGTTATGCTAACGCAAGATACGCTCTTCAACTAAAAGCTAAGTTCGTTTTTCTACATTTCGTCTAGCGAACTACTTGTAAAGTATTATACTTAATACTAATTAAAGTAAAACAATGACAATATTAAAATATTTATCAAAATGGCATTTAGAGTTACGTTTTTCGTGTTAGACATGCTTCGTGGTCGAACGAAACACAATTCACTTTTTAGAAGATATTTAGGGCAACCCTATTGCAGTTTATTCGGAATTAGTGATGAACGAGTACTTTCCTCTTTGTACTTAATTATTAGTATTATGTACTTAATTACTGACAAGAATATGAATATTAAAAGTATATTGTATCCGAATGAACGCAAATGAGGGTTATCAGCAATAACCTACTTTTAGGTACAGTATTGTCACTGGTTCATACATTATCTTCCAGTCCAGTTTGTTACGCAATGTGTGTTTTGATGTAACTATCTTAGTTTAATAATACAAAACCATAAAATAAAATGAGACTGCAATCCGTAATAATGTGTTTATTTTCGAACCCTTCCCGAAACGTAATGGGTCCTAGAAAAATATGAGCAAACATCCTTCAGTGTTATTATGGAGGAAAATACAATCGAATGGAAAGAAAATGATGGTAAATCATCAACGATAACAATTTTGTTAAATGGGTTTTCAGCTTATCACTGAATCGATTTACGCTGTGAGCCAGAACTAACAGCTACTACCTCAACTCAACACGAATACCTAAATTCAACCATTTTCAATCTACAACTCGATTAAGCGCAAGCTAAACTCGTAAAACCCTGAGGACGTGTCTTATCAAATTCTTGATCGGAATTTATGGATAATAAATTAGTTAACTGTTTAGCGAACCGTGCCCTTGTACCGATGGGGCTTTAGGTGCCGCGAATATTACTAATGGCCGTCAAACACGAAAGCTTTTAATTTAATGATATAGACAATTGTGGGACTGGCCACAAGTTTATACAATGTACCTACAGACAACCGCCAATAGCTATTAGACGATTGGATTGATGAACGGAACTTGTTTACTTATGTTGGACATGCCCCTCGATTGTTTTACGGCCCGATGACAGAATAAAATGTTTTGTGAGTTGAGAAAAAAAAACTATTATTTACTTAGGGATTAGATCACAGAGTACTATTTTACGTCCGTATCACTATGGTAGCGTTATGAGGAAGACTTCGTAGTGGTACCATGCATTGCGTAGCTGCTACGCCGTAGCACATACTGGGGCTCCTTAATATTCTTTTTCAACCAGTTTAACCCCATACCAGTGTCCCATAATTACATAACCATTGTTGTGACATACAATTTAATCATACATGTGAGATTTTATCGACTCAACTCTGTTGCAGACGGGGCAACAAGAGATTTATTTATTATTATTCTGAATCGGTGATATTTCTAAGGATAACAATGCTTTTCATTTAAAAGGCTACCGAGCTGATTAAACCTACTAGGAAAGCTCCCGGCGAGGACAAAACGGTCAGAGCTTATTCCTTAGCAAAATTCGCGGCGTAGCGCACAAGTGCTACGTCGTGGAATAGCTACGAGATAGCAGGTATTATAATTTTTATTTATTATAACATTATTTTCATTCTTGTAAAAAATATTGCATAAAGTTTATTTTGTACACAAAGCTTTCGTTTCGAAATATGAAATGAAACAGTTTATTTGTTCATTAAAATATCTGCTGAAGCAATTTGGTTGATATTTATTGGATGGGATTTAGTGAAACCACTCGTTAATAGTGAAAATGTCAACACCTTTTTATATTGCTATAATATTTGTTACATCTTACTATTAGGTGAGCTGTAACAAAGTTAGTATCACATAAATTCGGCAAGTACCGGAGGTATCAACATTGCTTTATTTATTTGACAATAGTGCGTAATATACGACGGCATAAAAAGGCGAAACGAACAGATTGATATATCATCCTCTACACAGACCCGCCTCTAATCTCAACTAGCCTGAATTATGGTGTAGAAAATATCCTCTCATTCTTTGCATAAGCCATAAATCACGTGAGCCACCGGAATCCCTGGAGGCATTATGAACGAGGAAAATAAGCAATAGGTAGATATTAACCAAAAAGTGAAACGCCGCTTAGGGTGGATTCCTGAGATATGTGAGAAAGAAAACAGGCTCGCCGAGAGGCAATTTACGAATATGCCGCGAAAATTTTCATACCTAACGCGCTATTAGATTTTAGAATAATACAGCAACAAAATGTTTGAATAACTTACTCAACGAAATAAAAATTCACAAAAGAAATCGTCAAAAATGTGTAACTCCTTCGGGACGTAGGTACTACAAAAGTAGTAAAACTAAATTGAGAATTCAGCCAATCTATATTTATTACATGAGAGTATTTCAGCTCATTACATTTTCATTTAGTTTCTTTCAACTTTTGTCCCTCGATACAATCAGAAAATCGGGTACACATTTTATTTATTCCCTGAAGTTTCAAGTTTATTAAGGTTAAAAGTATGGGTATACGAAAAAAGCAATAAAAGGTAACGAAATGGAATCATAAAAACATCGCGTGTTCGGCGCAAGCGTTTTATCACTTTATTAAATGTTTGGGTCGTTGGTGCAGGTAAAAAGGTTTTCTAGGTGTAAAAGAAGTTCGTTCGAGCATGTTGCTGGCCGCAGTTGCATGATGAGGAGTAATAATCGCAACATTATTGCACTTGCATCGGCTAATTTAAAACATCTACACTAAACGTTAATTGTATGAACAATTCTATTCACAATCTGCTTACCTGGTACTTGTGGAGTTACCAGTTAATTTAACGTGAAGTTTTTCTTTTTTTACACTAGTTTTATTTTTTTTTATTTTTTTTTTTACTATTAAATAGGCTTGCGTTTGACCGCAATTCACCTGCATTGCTTCTACCGTGCTCCACTAACAATTTAGGTTGTGTCGTTTAATCGATGCAGGGTAAAATCTAATACATAAAAATCTCGTGTCATATTGTCTGTGTGTGTCTCGTAAGAATAGGTCGTAGGCTATTTTTTATTTTATTTATATGGCAAAATAATGCTTCTCGAGTCATCCAGTAATGAATAAAAATGTTACGTTTCAATTACCTACAACGTAAGCGGCAGACTTGAATAGTTGTTAACCCTATAACATAGTAAAAGTGAAAGCCTTAACACAAACTTTTATTTTGCATGAAGGATTAGGTCCCAGCGGCTAGATTGTTCAACGCAGTTTTGAATTTTCAGTTGAACATTTTTGCAGTGAAAGCTTGGCACTCGATGCATGCCCGTTACGCCAGTGATTCATATCCTACATGATTTGTCGCACCCCTATCGGCGTTGTCATGGTTTGGTAAATACCGTGTCAACTGCGATGCAATTGATAAATAAATCAAAACATTACTGACTAGATTAATTAGTGATGATAGCAGGAATTGACAACATTTCATATTTTTTACCTGCATGTATTATTACGTTGAATAAAAGTAAATACAAATAAAGGGCACCCGTATTTTTCCGTTTTTTCAAAGTTATGTACTTTTCATACATAATTTCAACTTTGAAATTAGGTGTATAAGACGTAAGCGCCAAATGACGTCAGGCTTACGGTGTAATAGCGTTTTATCCTTTGCTTTACTGTGATCCGTCAAAAAAACTAACTATTATCATTATTATTACACTTCATTGTGACATTGACATTATTTGACGTTAATGTTTTCATCTAAACCATTGAAATGCTTATGCAAAGGTAACTACCTCATTTCACCGTTTAAGTGACGTCATCACATGTTTATTGATTTAACTTATTTTTCTCAGAAATGAAGAAATAAAAAAACATAAAAAATATATATTTGGACTCAAGATACGAAAATAAAGAATAGGTATTTTTGTTTTGAGGTCGTGTCATTTTTGAAATGTTGTCAATTGTTAAATATGCAGCAAAACTATATAATTATGTTTTCATTCGAAATACTTATTAACTATTATTATAATATTAGTTTTTTACTTTAGTTGGCGCGTTTGTACAATCAGCGAAATGTTGAAAGAAAATATTTTATTTCGTAGAAAATGTTAGAGTGGGTAATTCAGTAATAGAGCGTTGGAACAAAACTGTGAACCTTTTGTGTGGCTCACAATCATGCACGTATTTTTGTTTCAATCGTGTATAAATAAGGCTAAGGTGAACATGAAGGTATACAGATTCCTACCGTCTCCCGGGATTTGTATCTCGTCTCCCCGCAGTGAGAGACGTGTCCTGAATACGTACACGATTCTTGGTGATACACGCCGCCCGGTAAACCACCCGTTTGAGAACTCGCTGAAAGAAATCCAAACGTTACTGTGGACGTTATATCAGTACGACTGTGTCACGCCAATAATACTCACCATACTTACGAAATAGTTTCAATTATATAATATATATGTTACAGTCAAAACTACTTTTGACTGGCTTCAGTCAAAACCCTTAATAAGATAAAACGCGTTTACGTTACAAAAACAAAAATACGGAACGCCCTAATTATAAGAATCACTACAAAACAAAAGTTCTAAAAAGGCCAAAATATTAAACATACCTACCGATCGATCGATCGATCTAAAACATTCCCGGATAAATATCCCTTGTATTCAAGGAAACCAGCACTAAATGATAGCTGCCAAACCGCAAATTGAGGCGAATCATTTCTTAGTAGAAAAAGAAAGAAACACTACGAAAATGATAATTACAAATTAGTAATTTACATAGAATTTGACACGTCAAAAAGGATCTAGAATCCTTTGATATTCCATGGTACATTCTGCTTTAGCTGCATTGTTTACAAATCAGAACTCGCCAATGTTCTTCAGTTTGACAATCTCACTCCTCAGAAGAATTATGAAATCACAATAGATCAATCGTCGCAGTGATACCATAGCCGCATTATAATAATAATACCCTCTGACGACACAACGCGACGCCACCGCTGTCACTGCAACGGGGTGCAACGGGTCTCAAAGCAGCGCCTCTCAACTGCGCCAAATTTTGAAACAAGCCCAATTTTCATTTTTTTTGTTAGATCGTTCGTTTTTTATTGTTTCGAGGTGTTTTTAAGGGTAAGTGGTTCCCAATTTTATGTATAATGTCGGCAGAGTTTTGGACGCAGACTGCGTCCGTTCTGCGTCAGTTCTGCGTCCAAAACTCTCAAAGTTTAGTCGAAACAATTAAATAAAAGTAGTTTTCTTTAACTTATAAAAAAAAAGCGTATACTAAAAGATAGATAATAAAATTGTCTGTAAGATGGTGTAAGTAGTGTTTAAATATACCTGGCAGATTTTGTTTTTGAATATAATTAAAAATATTCACATACTAAATGATCAAGAGAATGTTCTAGTTTAACATATTTTTTTTTCAAATCATTTGTAAAAGTCGTTAAATAGCCCCTTAAGAATTAATTACGATAGCTTCCTCACCCACTCACCTGTTTAAAAACTTAAAGTATAGTTAAATATTCATGACTACCAACGCATTGGGGGCGCCAAGCAAGCCCACAACGTGTTGGCCCGCAACCTAGAATTTTATCGTACCTTCTTATCATGTAGCTATGTCCCCAGTCCCCGCATAGGACACAGTCTTCACCCTAGATTGTATTACGAAATGTACATTACGTACGTACTCCGAGTCTTTGAACACAGATAGAACTGCAAACGAACTCTAAAAGTACATTATCTCTGTAAGTAATAGCATAGAACGAATAGCTGCTCAGACTGTTTGTGAATCAGAAAGAGAATTAAAGATGATCATATTACTTTATATAAATGTGATGACAGAGTAAAAAGTGAAAGCTTTGAAAGGCGGGAGGGAAAATAAATTGGGGTTGATACATTGCCTCTGTGGAGTAGGAGTAGGCCCACGTGATATGAAGCGCCATGATATATTGCCAGCGTAAGGTTGTTACGATATAAGCAATAGAATAATAATTTGTGTAAATGGCGCCATGTGTAGATACATGCTGAAGATTAATGGAAACGAATTTCCTCTCCGCGCTCCGTCAGATAAAGGAGGCTTTGTATTCTTTTTTTAGTGGAGACAACGACGTCTGGAGTACGCTACTATAAACGTCGTTGCAAAGGATCTACATTTAGGTAACGTCGCTTCATAGTAAGTAAGAAAATCTGAATAAGAAACGCAAGCTTATAATACTACAAAAAAAAGAAAATATTCTACATCGCTATATAGGCATACTTGCTTACAAATTACATTTAGCTGAACGTAAACTACCTCATCATTCCTTAGACATATATGTATGTCTTATGTACCTACTTACGACAAAAAATACAAAATTCTAAATATCTACGTTTAGAAAGGTATAACAACAATATTGGTAGCCATGACAGGGATCCGTGGAAATCGGACTCCGTGACTACGATAAATCGTTTAATTCCACCCCGGTGACTCGGCCGATTGCGAGAAGCGAAAACGCCATCAGAATTTACTGCGATCCAGTCCCAACATGCTAGAAATAACCCCCTGCTTCGCCAGCAATTGTGTACTATTTGAATGGACTTAATAGTCAATCGATCGTATAAGTAGATAGCAATAGGAATTACGACACTTCTATTGCAATTCGGAACAGAACGGCTCCCGGCGCCCCACTTTGCTTCATTTGAACGTTTGTGAGAGCTCTCGCACGAACCCTCGATCAATCAATATGCAGGTAATTAATATAGGTACGTTATCCTCACAAACAACGTATGTAAACAAATGCTAATGCGCACGTTACGAGATAGCTGTGTTAGGAAACATAAATAGATTTTCCATTTCGTAGGTACCTAAGGCCCGGGAGCAGAGATTATCACGCTTGAGTTATTATATGCAAAACCTCAGCAAAACTCGGGCGTTTCAAGAATGTTTAAAGCTTTGTACCAGGACAAACGCTTGAATACCACCGGCTAATGAAATTAAGGTGAGAAAGGAATCATGAAATATTACGAAACATTTGAGGGGAAGTGTTTTGGTAGATACATAGGTATTACACTAATGTATGATTTTTAAGAACGAAATTAATATGTATTACTGCGCGTAGGTACTCAATATCTGACATCATTTGAAGCTTGGGTGTAATATTTACACATTGAATCATTAAAAAGTAACTAAATACATTTTCAACACCTAAAATATGATTTTCTTTATTGCATTCTTATATTTTCCTCTTATTTTTAAATCGACACCAAAATGAACCAAAGCTAAGGAAATGAAAATAAAGAATCGTCGAAAAGAATAATAGAAATCAAATTAAGAACACTCAGAGGAATTACGGCTTCAAACAATATTATTAAAAGCGATAAAGTTGCGAGATAAGTGGAAACCCTGTAAATATGATAAAAAGGAAACCGGAGCGAAAAAGAAGTCATTTAGTTACAAAGAGAAAGAAATAAACCACATGATATTTCATTTAGTCAAGAAACAAAAAGTCTTCGCAGAATTTTGTGGCTGAGTATTTTAGTTTTATACAGAAAAAAGTATTTCATCTTATCTCTTCTTGGAGTGCTATCACAGAGATTTGAATTCCAAGAGATTCAGTATGAAGATGAAGAGCGATATTTGTCTTTAAAGGTCACTTTATAAGAGAAAAAAGACCGCCAAGTTTGAGTCGGACTAACGTACCGACGGTGCCGTACAAACTTGTGATTATGTTAAAAAATGAAATTTACGGTTTTCGGATTTTTTCTTTTACTTGTGCTACATGACATTGCTTCTTGCCAAATTTCATGAGGTCAACGAAAAGTGCCCTATAGGTTTTGATTGCCGTGCGATTGTCAAAAAATGCAACATAAACGACCGTATCTTTTGATCGCGTTTATATAGAAGTTTGATTTCTTCACCACGCAGACCGATTGCAGACCTAAGTATTTTGATATTCATTTCAGCTTGATAGTTTCACCGTCCCTGAAAAAAAGGGTCTTGACAGATGGACAGACAGAATGACAACGAAGTGACTCTATTAGGTTCCAATTTTGGTTTTGAGATACGAAACCCTAAAAACTATTGTTTTATTTTTATAAAATTTACGAATAATGGTCGGTTTAGTACGTGTGAGCCAAAATTGTTCTATTTTGGTTTCAAGTTTAAAAATTGGTTCCCTACTACTCTATACCTACTCTAACACGCCTTTACAAAGGGACACTGAAAGTGATCACTGAAGTTAGTAACAGAAAATCCATTTTTGTAGACCGTTTTGGATTTAGTAATTCGCCTCTGAATATCAATCAACGTATTATTCCCTAAACCAAAATCGTAAGTTACTCACTTGGCGAAGTAGTCGAAGTACCTACTACGGACTTATAGGCACCTATCAGGTAGTACGGCTGAAACAAAGTCAACTAGTTTCGCAGCCAAAACTGGCGTCTTAGTCTAGTTTGGTATGTCGCAGAAGTTCGGCTAAGTCGTATTTAACTTCACTGAACAGCTTGTGTTGCAACCGCATACCAACAAATTTTGACACTACTTAGGTATAATCGCGAACAGTCAGCAAACTAAGCAGTGCGGTTACTTTAATTTACTTTCAACTTATCTGTACTACTCGTATTTTGAATCAAACGGTTTGCTTATCAGATTTCGGGATCTGCTTCGTAATTAAACTTTTACTAGATGGAAAACCGGCAAACATGTTCGTTATGCGGAGCGTACTAACACTTAACCGACAAGACAGGCTTGTACTAAAAAGATTTATAGTAGTACTTTGAATTATTCATCATCCATAGTTTTACCTATTTACATAAATATTGTAATAAGGCGAACCGATTTATTAATATTCATGTCTACACTAACTCTTTAAGGGGTTTCAATGAAAATTTTGCTTTTACAGAAAATTATGCTTGAGGTGTCTTGGTGGTATTTGTCTTCAAAATTATCTTCCTTTGATTTTCGTGAGGAAATGGACAAAGTAAGATTACCAAATGCATAGCAGAAATACGGGAAGTATTTCTATTATACAGAACTAGAGATTTATCAAAACCCTCACGGCAATAAAATTAAGAAAACAATAACGGTGCCTGTAGCTAATGATACCGCAATATGACGACCGATCGCTTATCCCAAGTAAACCATCTACAGAACGGCTCGGTTAAATCTGATTAGACTATCTGTAGGTCGGTATTAATTACGTCTCGTTAATGCGTAACGATCAACACTACACGCCTATCAAATCACTAGTGATTTTCTCAAGTCATTACCGAGCGAAAATTAAGTCGAACTTACGACGCCGAGCCACGACAGAGGCTTTTAATACCGCTGAACATGCAACTATTCAATCACTACCGCGAACCGTGTTTCTGTTGTAAATAGCTCGCCTATTTAACAAAATGCCATCATTAATCTTTGTTTTGATAAAGTGTTTTCGTAAATTCTAATGGCGGATGGCTTGGACAGGAAAATGTTGTTTTGGTACCTGTCTTTCGAACCGTTTCTTTCTCACGTATTTTTTTACGTTTGTTTTTGTATTTTTCAAATGACAGAGAATCGTAAAAGTGGACTTACTTAGCTGTGAAAATACAGATGTTTCGGGCGGCTGGGGTATGGTCAGTACCCGCAGGCACCCTGGGACAATCTCCCAAACGTTTGTTTGACGTACGTTTTTTGACGAACTGTTCGCTGGTGACGTACGTCACCACGCACCCCTGAATGCGTATGTGTTCGTGGGCACCACCCACAAGGACCACGGGAGAGACGGGGAGTTGAAGAAGCGGCGCAGGCAAATAAAACGCAGATATTCTTCTTGAACCTTTCTTGTCCGCAGTTTTCGGCTTGCTTCCCTTTTCTTGATGTTGCCTCTTCAACGGCTGAGCTGCGACTGACTCGAACCGAAAAATGGTTCGCCTTATATACCGGCCTGCCTTACCGGACAGAGGTCCGCGTAATTTGGGCCTGTTTTGCTCGTCAATTTTCCCTTAGCCGAAAACTTTGGACCCCTTATTTTATTTATTTATTCCAATAAATCCTTACAATTTTTATCTTATTAACTAATTATGAACCTAATTAATAAAATAAAACACAAATCTTAACTATTTAATAACTTAATAAAAAAATCCTAGAACAAAAACTCGTAAAAATATGTGATTCGCAATTTTCACTTTACATTTTTTGCTATAACTTTAAATTGGTAAGTTCTATCCTTATGAAACCTTTTGTATATACATTTTTAAATCAAGATCTAACTTTTAAGACTAAAATCAAATCGCTATGTACACAAACAAAAATTCACTTTTACAAGTTACGTAATTATTTGGACAAAGTTACTTGAGATCAAACTTTTACTTTACAACTATCAAATAACCAGTCTTATTAGAATGAATCGCTAAAATATTACGTAAATACACCCTTATATACTAATTAGAACCTTATAAGAAAAATATCAAACATTTAAATCTAATTAGCGCCCTATATTACATACATTATTGTTGATCGTGGATCTCGTCGCCGACAGTCTCCCCCTCGTGCGTCGCACCATCCCTCTGGCTCGGCGATACTCCCGGCACCAACAGCACCACTCTCGAACTGGGTCTTCGCAGCACACCTCCTCGCGTCTCGACGTCGACGATCCTTGTCCGCCCGTCCGGTCCAGGATACACCCGCTGAATTCTGCCGCGTGGCCAGGTGCATCTCGGTAGGCTGTGGTCGACGATCAACACGATGTCTCCGACTTGCAGGTCTGCGGCGTTGGGTCTTCCCTTCGTCTTCCTCGGCAGTAGAGTGGGCAGGTATTCGCGCAGCCAACGTTGCCAGAAGTGATCGGCAAGTCGCTGCGTGGCCTTCCAGGTGTGTTTGCCCACGAGCTCGTTGTCCTCGAAGCTGCCGATTCTCGCTGCGCCGCATGATCGCCCAATGAGGAAGTGGTTAGGCGTGAGTGCTTCTTCTTCAGGGTTCTCGGAGATGTGGGTGAGAGGCCGGGAGTTGACTATGTGTTCGGCCTCTAGTAGTAGGGTGTGAAGTACCTCCTCACGTTGATGCTTCTCGTTGAGTGTGGCGCCTAGTGCGGTTTTTATTGATCGCACCAGACGCTCCCATGCACCGCCCATGTTTGGTGCACCAGGAGGGATGAATTTCCACTGCACGCCGATCTTCTCTGCTTCTGAGGTGAGGTCTTCTTGTTTCATTGTTTCTAGCGCCTCTTTCAGTTCTTTGTTGGCGCCGACGAAGTTGGTCCCGTTGTCGGTGTAGATGGTCTTCGGCATTCCTCTTCTCGCGGCGAATCGTCGTAGCGCCATAATCATACTGTCGGTGGAGAGTGATGGAGTTATCTCAATGTGCACAGCTCTAGTTGTTAAGCATGTGAACAGCGCACCCCATCTTTTCCCGTGACGTCTTGCTACGGTGATTGTCATCGGGCCGAAGTAGTCTACGCCGGTGCACGTAAATGGAGGGTTTCCGTGCATCAAACGCTCAGCAGGTAAGTTGCCCGTCGGTAGTTCTTGCGGTCTTCCTTTTCTTATCTTGCACCATTGACATTGATGTTGAACCGCCTTTATTGCTGACCTCAGTCCCAGTATCCAGAAGCGTTGCCTTACTTCGTTCATTACTGTTGCATGATTCCCGTGATTGAAGCGGCAGTGGAATTCTTCTATGATGAGTCGTGTTGTCTTGTCCTTGCTGTCGAGCACGATGGGTCGTTTGTAGTCTCTGGTGACACCCTGTATCGCGTCGATTCTTCCTTTCAGTCGTAGGAGTCCTTCTTCCAGTACTACGTCGAGCTTTTTCAACTTGCTGCTGCCCTCTAATTGCTTCCCTTGCTGCAGACACCTCATGTCTTCCTTGAAGCTTCTATCTTGACTTCTTTGTAGCAATAGGGTTTCAGCTTGCTCTAGTAGTTCTGCGCCCAACGGGATGTAGTTCCTTGCTGGTATGTTTGACGGTCGAAGTCGCTTCTCGATAATCTTCGCCTTCTTTCCTTTCATTATCTTCCAGGTGGGATCTTCTTTACTGACGTTGACCTTTTCTTTTCTTCTGCAGAGTTGTATAAACTGCAGTACTCTCGCTGTGGCTCGCCAAAGTCTCTTCCATGACGAAAACCTCTCAGGATCTGGTGATGGGTGAGTAGTGCTTGCTGTCGCCACGACGTCCGCTGCTTTTTCTTCTCCGGTGGTTTCTTTCTTGAAGGTTCTTGCCGCTGGCCAATGAACTTCTTTTCTTCTTAGAAACTCCGGTCCGGTGTACCATCGGTGATTGCAGCTGAAGTGTTCCGGTACGTCGCGCGTTGCGTCATCTGCAGGGTTCTGTGCAGTAGGCACCCACCGCCAATCTTGTGGTTTGGTGAGATCTTCTATCTCCGCCAAGCGATGAGCCACGAACGTCTTGAATGTTCTCGGGTCCGTCTTGATCCAGGAAAGTACGATGCTGGAGTCCGTCCAATAAGTCTTCTTCTTCACCTTAAGGTCCATTTCTTCTTCCACCGAATGTGCCAGTCTGCTTCCAAGGAGGGCCGCCTGCAGTTCGAGTCTCGGGATCGACACCGGCTTCAGTGGAGTGACTCTTACTTTCGCCGCCACTAAGCTGACGTGGTAAGTCCCATCTTCACCTTCTGTCCTCCAATAAACCGTCGCTGCATACGCTGTCTCGCTTGCATCCATAAACGTGTGCAGCTCCCCCTCGGTGCGATGTGGCGCCAGGCATCTAGGAACCTGCAGGTCTTGAAGTAGCTTCATCTTCTCCAGGTAAGTCTTCCATGCCTCGTACTCCCTTTCTTCTATCTCGTCATCCCAACCGACGCCGCTCCGCCATATGTTCTGAAGCAGCTTCTTGCCCTGGACGAGAACCGGTGATGTTAATCCTAGTGGGTCGAAAATTGACATCACGGCGCTGGTGACTTCCCTCTTCGTAGGCACTTTGAATCCCTGAGCTATTTCTTCTGGCGTGTTTCTGAGGTTTGCCCTGAAGCCGATGGAGTCCCTTTCTGTGAACCAGCGTAGTCCCAGTGTCTTCTCTTCCTTCTCGCCCAAGTTTACTTCTGTCTTCTCGGTCGTTTCAGTCTTCACGTCTTGCAGCAACTCGGGTTGATTTGATGCCCATCCTCTTAGTTCGAAGCCCGCCTTCTTGTGTATGTAGTCTACTTGAGCTGTCACTCTTCTGAAGGTCTCTTCTGAATGGAAACTGTGCAGGTAGTCGTCCATATAGTGGTTCAGCTCGATCGCTCTTACTGCCTCTGGATACTGGTCCCTGTAGTCCGCTGCGTTCCGGTTCTTGACGTAGATCGCTGTGCTCGGAGATGATGTCGCGCCGAAGATGACCGATGTCATCCTGTACTCCTTCGGCGACACGTCGCGTCGATCCCCGCGCCACAGGAACCTCAAGCTATCTCTATCTTCATGTCGAATGCGGACTTGCAGGAACATTTCTTTTATGTCGGCTGCCACTGCTAACGGTCCCTGTCGAAATCTTAATAATACCCCGAAGAGTGACTGTAATAGATCTGGTCCTGGTAGCAATGCGTCATTGAGGCTTCTTCCTTTTGATTTCGCTGCAGCGTCGAAGACAATCCTTATCTTCTTTTTCAATGGATGTACCACGGAGAAGTGAGGGAGGAACCATTTCTTCTTGGAGTCTTCTTGTCCTTCAGGTGCTTCTTCTGCGTACTTGCTGTCGATTAGATGCTGAATCTGCTTGCTGTACTCTGCCTTCAACTGAGGGTCTTTGTCGATCTTCTTCTCGATGTTGATTAACCGGTTCCTGGCAGACATGTAGCTTTCTGGCATCTGTTCTTCTTCGTTCTTCCACAGAAGTCCAGCTTCGAATCGACCATCTTCAAGTCTTCTGCACGTCTTCTCTAGGATGGCGAGTGCTCTTCCTTCAGAGTCCGTAGTAGGTCTTCATGGTTGCACACCCAGCGCCTCGATCGCAAAGTGATCCTTGATGGCTTGATGCATTTCTTCTTCTGGTGTGCTGACATGTAGACACGTGTTGAGGAAGTGTACCACTCTTGCGCCTCCGGTGTCTGACCCGTGGAGTACCCATCCAAGTCCTGTTCTTGAAGCAACTGGTTCTCCTGGTTTCCCTCTTCTTACTTCTCGAGTCACGATCAGCTCCCAATTATCTTGCCCGATGAGCAGCTGTGGTGACTCCCCTTCATAGTATATCGAGTCGGCGATCTTCTTCAAGTGTCGACATTCTTCGATCCTTTTCTTTTCTAGGAACTGTGGCGCAAGCTTCAACTCGTCGATGGTTCGAACTCTCTTCAGGGTCTTCTTGCTTCCCCGATGAACCCCCTTCACCGTCAGGTCCAGCATCTGAGAGTCCGTCTTCCTTATGAGCCTGCCCCCCACTGTTTCGATGACTAGTTCTTCCTTATTTCCTTGAGCGCCGACTTCTTCTGCCACCTTCTGATCCAGAAGTGACACTGTTGACCCTTCATCCATTAAGGCCAATATCTTCTTTGATCCTTTTGACCCGAAGACTTCAACTGGAACGATCTTCAGGTATGCCCTTGCGTTATTCACCGCGTTTACCGATGCCATGACGTTTGCCACCTCTTGTGTCTCCGTCTTCTTTTCTCCCGAGGTCCTTTCTTCTGACTCGACGTGCAGCAGATGATGATGCCACCTTTTGCATTCCTTGCACGGTGGTTTTCTGCAGCTCTCCTTCCTGTGTTTCCCTTGAAGACATTTGAAGCAAACGCGACTCTTCTTTACCATTGCCCAACGATCTTGCACTGACGCCCTCTGGAACTTCTGACATTCGATGATGAAGTGTTCGCCCTCACACACGGGGCAAGTCTTCTCTGGTTGTCTTGAGTCCTTTTCCCTTTCTTTCGTTGAATGCGTCGCCTGTCGTTGAGTCCTTTTGAATCCACTCTTCTCTTCTGAAGTCGCGAAGGCTCCACACTTGTCTGCTTCTATGTTCAGGAACCTGGATACCATCGTCAGGTCGGAGAACTCGCCTTCTTCTGATGCTGCAGTGAAGTCGTACCATCGGAACTTGAGAATCGTAGGCATCTTCTCTATGATTTGCTTCACCATCTCAGGCGAATGCAGGTACTGCGGTTTCTTCAATCCTTTTATTGCTGCTACGCTGTTGTTGATCTGGCTCGCGAAGACGCATATATCCCTGGGATTTTCAGAGATCTTCGATAACGCCTTTACCTTATCCAATTCTGCCAGCACCAGCGCATCAGGTCTTCCATATCTTCTTCTGAGGGCTTGCATGACTTCCAACGGAGATGCTTCAGAGTACAGCAGGCTCTTGATAGCTTCTCTTGCGTTGCCCTTCAGTGCTCTTCTTAGTCGAGCCATGTTTTGAACTTCGTTGAACATCGGTGCGGTATCTTCGTAGACCACCTTGAAGGCCAGCCATTCGCTGCTGTTGCCGTCGAAGTAGGGTAACTCGTGGATGTACTTCGGTTGCGCTGCTGGTCCTCCTTTCGTGGTGAAGGCTTCTTTCAACGCCGTCGCCAACGCTTGAATCTCGATCGTAGCCCTTCCCGCTGAAGAGTTCTCTTCTGGCTTCACCTTCTGTGGCTCTTCTGGTGGGCGCTGATCTCGTAGCTCTGGCTGTTCTTTGTTCCCATCATCCAGCACGGATGTCTCGATCCAGTTCTGCACCTGTGCTGTTCTATCTTCCTGGTCTTCATCCACGGAGTCCTCATCTTCACATTGCGCCAGCTCTAATCTGACACGGGCCAGCTTCGCCTCAGCTTGTGCTTGCTTCAGCTCCAAGCGTGCAACCTCTTCTCTGGCTGCCAGCTCGCGTCTTCTGGCCGAGGAACTCGTGGTCTTCGTGGACCTGGCACGACGACCGACCCCCTTCGGCTTCAGGGTCGTGGCGGAGCCATAATCACCCTTTTCCGGAACATCTTCTGGGGTCTTCTTGGCCATCTTCTTTCTTGCGGCATCTTCCTTCTTCTTATCAGAAGCCGCCGTGGTTTCAATCGCAGTCGTGGTCTCTGTTTCTGTAGTACCTTCCGTCGTCGCGGTGCCTGAAGAAGTGTTCGTATCGGTTGTAGTTGCAGTTCCCGATGACGCCGACGCAGACGTGACCCCTTCTGACCCCGACGTTCCTTCTGTCGCGTCCTTTTCAGAGGGACGGGACCCGGGGCGTGAGGGGGCATCCTTCTGCGACCTGGTTACCGGCATCTTGAACGCAGTCTTCTGATTCTTCTGAACTCTTCTGTACTCTTCTCGCAGGGATCCGGATCTCGAAGGACCAACTGTTTCGGGCGGCTGGGGTATGGTCAGTACCCGCAGGCACCCTGGGACAATCTCCCAAACGTTTGTTTGACGTACGTTTTTTGACGAACTGTTCGCTGGTGACGTACGTCACCACGCACCCCTGAATGCGTATGTGTTCGTGGGCACCACCCACAAGGACCACGGGAGAGACGGGGAGTTGAAGAAGCGGCGCAGGCAAATAAAACGCAGATATTCTTCTTGAACCTTTCTTGTCCGCAGTTTTCGGCTTGCTTCCCTTTTCTTGATGTTGCCTCTTCAACGGCTGAGCTGCGACTGACTCGAACCGAAAAATGGTTCGCCTTATATACCGGCCTGCCTTACCGGACAGAGGTCCGCGTAATTTGGGCCTGTTTTGCTCGTCAATTTTCCCTTAGCCGAAAACTTTGGACCCCTTATTTTATTTATTTATTCCAATAAATCCTTACAATTTTTATCTTATTAACTAATTATGAACCTAATTAATAAAATAAAACACAAATCTTAACTATTTAATAACTTAATAAAAAAATCCTAGAACAAAAACTCGTAAAAATGTGTGATTCGCAATTTTCACTTTACATTTTTTGCTATAACTTTAAATTGGTAAGTTCTATCCTTATGAAACCTTTTGTATATACATTTTTAAATCAAGATCTAACTTTTAAGACTAAAATCAAATCGCTATGTACACAAACAAAAATTCACTTTTTCAAGTTACGTAATTATTTGGACAAAGTTACTTGAGATCAAACTTTTACTTTACAACTATCAAATAACCAGTCTTATTAGAATGAATCGCTAAAATATTACGTAAATACACCCTTATATACTAATTAGAACCTTATAAGAAAAATATCAAACATTTAAATCTAATTAGCGCCCTATATTACATACATTATTGTTGATCGTGGATCTCGTCGCCGACAACAGATGATATTTCAACTAAGTTATTAATGGATAGAAATAAAACAATTTTCAGGCAAAAGATTTTTGGCTATGAAATATTCATACCGGTTTCATTAAAAGTTTGGACTTATTTTTACGATGTTTTCCTTTACGCTGTTTAATATTTTCTTTTACCTGTGAAAAGCATTACAAGAGAGCAATTATTTATTACCTGCTATTGTAAGTGTAATAGATCCCCGCAACCTTTACCAGGTCATCGGTCCACCTAGTGGGAGGCCTTCCAACGCAACGTCGCATCGAACATTGCTGGAGAGAAATTGACTTTAATAGAAAAGAAATTAGATTACCGAAATGTAAGCTCTTGTTTAAGAGCGTTTATCGATTCGTGATGACGAAAACTTCATATTTTCCCGTACTGCTCAGAACAATATCGTAATGATGTGAGCAGATTATTTAAAGACAATTACAGTTTTAGAAAGATTAAGTCTTGATTTAGGGAACTACAGAGTAAAAGTATAATTTTTATTTATGGTTTTTTAAAGCGAAGACAATCCTTTCATAGCGTTTTACGAAAATAGACGTCAGAGTTAACTTTCAGGACGAATACAACCATTACAGTATGCCAAAATATTATGTTTTATGCGTTTTTCGAACAGGATATACAGTCTTAAAGTCTACTACAGAGCCAAAATTACGAAAATATTACTATTGATGTATTAAAAAACAATGTTGAAAAAGTACAAAATCGGTTCACTTTGACAATTTTTTTCATCAGTATTTGAATAAAAACGTAACTGTATATCCCTCCAACTGTTGAGGCCGGAATCCGCGAAAGCGCTAATTTGTGGGGCCGCACGGGGTGGCCGCATGCTGTTCCGACGCGTCTTTATTTTATGAAAATAAAGGTTATTGTTAATATACAGAATATTTTGCAGTCTGTAATACGAACTCATTTATTTTAGACAATTATTTTAAGTGCGTATTTTTTTTTCTGATGCACACAAACAGACTATTTTATTGTACTAGTGTGTGTCAATGCTGCCGTTCTAGCGATCGTTTAGATTTTGAGTTGCGCTAAATCGAATACACGCCCTTAAAGCACTAAACTCGCTAGTTTTGAATAAAAGTGTAACCAGAGTACACTTACATAATAATTTCCTCTAAAACCTAAGCTACACTGAAGCGAAGTGTTACAAAATGTGAAAGAATTTTACATTTAAATCCCACAGAGCAAGGTTGGTCTCACAAAGTCAGAAACAGTAGGTCGCGGCGTCACGCCTGGCTGCCTCCTCCTCTACGACAAAATGCACTCACGCCTCCGCCGGGCCGCGTGCACTCACGAATGCATTTACATATTGATCTTCAAATCACAGTAGCCGACTGAATTGCAAATAAAATGCATATTTACGTATAGAACGCTGATTTTCAAATCTTAGGTAAGCTCTCTTCCAGAGTCCTGGCCTGTGCTGTAATTTACGAGCGCTTTTATTTTTCAATCACAAGTGAAGTGAAATGACCACTTCGCGTTTTAACTATCGTAACGGTCTTCTAGATGCACCTTAAAATCCAATCAGGACTACTTTCTTGTTCATATTAAAACCAACCTTAGAGCGACGGACTCCAGCTTGTTTTGCAACAACACACAAACTCTTTGAAGTTTACAATTGGATAATTTAGACGTCTTATTCGACTGTGACTCGAAATCATTATTTAAATCTGTATTGTTTCCGTTTCCAGGAAATCGAATTAATTGTAAATTGGTACAAACTTTTAATCCCTTTTGAATACCAGGGGAAATTTCCGATGAACGTTTTCGGTTAATTTAAAGTAATTATATTGCCTATTGTTAAAATCAATCACAACAGTGTTTCCAGACCACGCCGCTTGGGGGATGAAAACCGTTGCACCAACACGACCGTAATTGCCATCACCGATAGTAATTGGCCTACTTCAACAAAGGCAGCATTAAAAGCCAGAGCATTTATTGACATAGAGCATGACGCACGTTGATCCATTAGTGGCACACTGGCTTATCCTTTGCATCACGGTGTATGCCTTGCACTATAAAGTATTGCAATTTCTTGGTAACACCTAAAAGTTAACAACTCGGCGCGGTTTGACTGTCGATTATTAGCCTTTTAGCAAATTAGTCTTGAAACAATTCAACATAAGAACTGCTTTTATTTAGGATTTCTTTATTCTATTTTCGTCGAGGATAATAGACACTTCTCAGAACTTTATAAATGACAAGCTTAACGGTAGACTTATTGATCCAGAGTAAAAGCGTTTCTTCTAAATATTAGCCCCTGATCGGACAAACATTTTATTTTTTATGTCTAGGAAATGTTTGAAAGGAAAAGAAAACATTTTTCCAAGAAACACTGTTTATCGAGACGTTTTCTGAGTAAGCAAGTTTGTTAACATTTTCCATTGAAATAAATGAGAAAACAGTAGGTAAATAAATAACAAATTAAATTATTCATACAAATAGAACCCTGAATAAAGAGTACCATGAACAGTTCGGAGTTTACCGAGTGTAACGTTAAAATGGCAACGCTTAGCAATACGTTACACCCGCATGATAGTATTACATACAGGATGCCGCGAATGCGCGGAACATAATTATTGTTAGCTACCGCAAAATTTCATGTTCGGTTGAATTACACAACGCAATGACGCCGTAGGAAGGATGTTTACGTGACTCAACTTTGATGATTATAAAGTTATACAATTACGAAATGGTCTTCTGGTTTATTTTACTTTGGCATTCGGATGAATTTAACGTAGGTATTGTACATTATCTTCATCACGTCTGCGTCTGTGTTCCCAGAAGCTTGAGAGCGATACGTACACTCCTACATATTGCTTTATGTTCACGTCTCATGTAGAACAGTAGGTACGGGGACAGATCTAAAACTACAGGATACTTGTAAAAAAATCCTGATAAAAAACCCCTATAACAGTGAGCCCGGAACTCAGTAGAACTCCATACTCGGCACACCATACGTACTCAGTTTTTAACGCAGAAAATGGTCTTACTTAGGAACAATAAACAATTTGCATTTGTTTCTGCGGTTATCAGAAATGTGTTAAAAGTAGATGCAACAATGACCTTCGCATAATCCTTCTAAGACTACAATATTGCACAAAATCATAATAGTTGTGGGTCCAAAATCTGTTATCAAATTTCAAAGGATATTAAAGAATTAAATATAGGTTTATATATGAATTAGCTGATAATATCAAATGTAAAAAAATGAAATAAAGAAAACAAAAAAAAACAAAATTAATGAAATGTAGGTACTCGCATGTGTGGTTCAATATGAAAAGTTAAGTCTATTGCATAACTGACTTCATAACTGATGAATTTTAAAATCGTTGACAATAATTTAATATTGTTGTATTATAAAATTCCTAAAAAATATTTCTGTGCCTTCTATGGCATTAGCACATAGTCATATTTAACACCATTGCATGCATATCCATTTTATGTAATCAACCTACGCATAATTAATTATTACAGCAAATACATCTTTATCTTGATCAATAGAAGTGCTCCCGACCGCAAGATCACTGAGGTAATCAAGTCGCGAAAGATGTAATTGTATACAATTTCAAAATATTACATCTGTTACTGTTTTTGTAACCAGCCATTGCTAGACAAATGCTGTAATAAAAACCGCTGAAGATCTCTATGACTTGTAATTAGTTTTAATTTAAAGCTGAGGAGATCTCCAATGGGTTTGCTTACACTGATTTAAGTAGACTATACTTAGAATTGAGCCAAGCGAGCTGCAGTTGTTTATATTTAAGGAGAAAGCTTATAATATAGTTATTTAAAAGTAAACAAACCCAGAAAAACTAGTATAAAATTGTATGAATGCTACAGACACTAGCTGCTCCTGTGACATATTTACGTAGACGGAATCGTCTCCAATTTCATTATTATTAATAATGAAATTGGAGACGATTCCGATTCCCAAAAAAAATGCTGAAAAGAAATAAAGGCAAAGCGGACTAACTGAAGCTCGATAGATAGGTCTGTTTGTTTGTTAGAGAAGGATAAATAATTACTACGATTTCTTCCTGAAATGAAACTATTTTTCTATACACGATAATTTTATTTTGCTCAAACTACATAAACGTGGCATTCATTATAACTATCGGTTTAGGTACCATACTACATTATAAGAAAGATTTTCTCAGAAAAGTTTACTCGTATTACAAGTACGGAATCACATTAAAGAATACCTAATAGGGAAGTAATAATCAAACATTCCCAATAACGTCGAAAGCGTTTGGTCACAAAAAGTGAACCGCTTCTGTGAAAGTAAACTGACGGCTGCTCGGAAGGCGACGAAAGTTAATTTCACGGGTTGTGAATGCTTCTTCTGAACTCATCCCGCTTGAACAATCCGCGACTCGCTTGCCATTAATCACCGCCGGCAGACAAATATCATTAGTTCTCTGCTCCGCGCTGTGCTGCCTTACGTAGCGGTTTTTAAACCATTATATTATTGATTGTTAATATCGAGATTGTTATTATTGAGTGTTAAATTAACCGACCGCGTTCGAAATACCATACTGCGCTCCAAAACACAGATCGTTGACGTGGCTCAAAAGGCTGCCCAGCTTAATTGGGACTGGGCTGGACATGTCTGCCGTATGCCGAACGATCTATGGGCCCGCCAACCCCAAAATTGGTGCCCCGAAATGGCGAGACGGGGCCGCGGTAGACCACAAAAGAAAAGGCGGGACGACTTAAGGCAGCCGCCTTAAGAATTAGCAAGACATAGCTAAAAGTTGAGACCGATGGAAGGAATGGAGGGAGGCCTTTGCCCTGCGAGGGGACAGTACAGGCTAAAATATATAAAAATAATTACAATAATAATTATTAATTCGTTTGTTTTAAATTTTACTAAATAGAACTGTTTTTTCGTTTAGCTGCACGTACTTAAATGCTTTGAAGTGAACTATCAAAGTGACTATGCTTAATTTATTATAATACTAGCTTTTGCCTGCGACTTCGTCCGCGTGAATGTCGGTTATCTGGATGCAGACGCCTATGTTCTTCCCCATGGTTTAAGCTATTTTCATATACCAAATTTCAGAAAAAAGCGGCCTTCTAACAATAGTTATTAGGAAAATATTTAAAAACAGCTTTTTAGTAATATTTTTGTTAGGTAACAAATTATTAACTTTGCATTGTATATAACGTGAGATAACGCAGCTTATAATATTATAATATTGAAACAGCGATAGCGATCGCGATCTAAAGATACAATGAATGGAAGTACCTATTGACATTTTTTGGGTAGGAACTTTCTTCATGCCACGAGTAAACCGGTTTATCCTAGGCAAGCGTGCTCCACCTTAGGCCGCATCATCACTTAAGATCAAGTATCAAGTAGGTTGCGACCAAAGGCAAGCCTATACGGGTATTGTCTTGTTTTCCATAAAATCATTTGTACTATTATTGTTTTCCATAATCGTCCCCCGTCATAATATTTACTTGCACTATTATCATTTATACTAATAACGTTTGTCATATCAACTTATTAGTCATAACTTTCATTTGCCATAAAATTAGTTGCCATAATAACATATGTTATAATCGTTACTTGACATAAGCAACATTTAATATAATTTAGAAACGTTTATTGTTTTGTACAAAAATTAATGTCATTAAGGCCACCCACTAACCAAATGATTTATTACAGTAATCTGCAATCTTTAGACAATAAAAAGTTAGTAAAAATCGAGACGGGTAGATTAGGTTAGGTTGTGACCACACAACGCGCCTGATGTCCTCATTTGCGTAGCAAATAATATTTAGACATATGTTTTGGCATAAATTAAATTCGTATAATGTTACTAGGCATAATGTGCAAATCTATTGTGTCACGCTAAAGTATTGTTTTAAAAAAAACAATAAGTTGTGCTACAAAAGTTAGTGACAGAAACGAATCGCTGCAAAACCGACTCCACGTAGTCTTATCTGCCCTACCCTAGAGTGTAATCTAAGCCCGCGAAGGCGCGGAGGGGCGAGGCGGCCCGCGAGCTGAGGAGCAGGTGGTTTTATCGCTCGCCGCCGTGGCTGAGGCTGGCCGGCGCAGCCGGCCAGCAAGCCGAAGCCGCGGTGGTGAGCGTAAAACACATCTGCGACGATAAGCTCGCGTGGGACCGCCGGAGCCCCGCAGCGCCGGAGCCGTGACAGAAACCATGCCTGCTGCATGTTGCATGCTGCATGCTTGCTTGCATGCTGCATGCTTGCTTGCATGCTGCATGTTTGCTTGCATGCTGAATGCTTGCTTGCATGCTTAATCATTATTTATATACGTTATACGTAAATAATGTTATTGCAAAAATATAATTAGGAGAAACAAATGTACGTTAAGTTATATTAGGTTTAAATTAAAATTTTATGCAAATGGATAGAGAAGGTTTATTTTTAGGTTTCCTTGTGATTAAAAAATCTGTATCTGTTATCATGATCATAACATCAACATTGCAGGCGGTTGTACTCGTACTGAACTAGTATTGTTGTAATAGTATGGGCAATGGTGAATAATAATGTTCTGGAAAAAGAAATTATTAAAAATAAAAATTATAGCAAATAAATTTATGGATTAACATTATTATGACACTTGATCGATTATGACCAATGAAATTAGTGAAAATGATTTTATGTAATTTAACGATTATTGCAACTGAAGCATTATTTCTAATGAAATTATGGCAAATAAAATTATGGCATATAAAATTATGGCATTTTAAATTATGGCAAACATTAGTAAACCGCCTATACGACTATAAAAAAGTTGCTAAAAACAGCACACACAGAGCACAGTCCAGTATAAGTATGCATAGTTGTAGCTTGTTTAATCTTAAATTTAATGTCTCCCTCCATCTGTGCACGACCGCTGCAAAAGCTGTCGTCCATTGTTTAACTCTTGTGTCTGCTAATTGCACAGTTAACACGGCATGCATAGACACCTGATATGTTATTTTTTTATTTATGTTCAGGCTTACATTTTTGTAATAGGTCCGCCTTTGTACCATTTGTCTCTTCACCTATTTCCAAAGAAAAAAACTTAAGTTTTAAATAAAAATAGGTATATAATACCTAGCTTAGTCACCATCATCGTGCTAATGTAAAAAGTTTAAAGTTTCTTTAGAAAATTTCGCAAAGAGCCAGTGGATGACATGCAGAAGTTCCTCAACTTGGCCTATAAATCATACGAACGTACCGTAATGTTGATATATTAGGTAGATATAGAAAATCTTAATCCACTTTTCCTGTAAAAACGCGGAGAGGGCATAACTTTGTAATCTCGAAAGAGTTTGAGATATATGAGTTAGGAAAACTCTCCAACGTGGTCTTGTTACAGAATAAATGCATTTTTCAGGAAATAAATCACTGCGTTCGCGCTTTATCTTAGTTTTCAACCCAACACAAAACTTACTTACTCATATGTAGAAGGATTAAAAAATGTTATCCCCTAAAAATAAGTTCCACTTAAAATACAAACTTATATATTTTTGTTCATGCAACCAGCTCAGTCCAGTCATTTTTAATTATGTGAACACAAATTTCTGAAAAGAAAATACTGAAATTTTCACGAAACCAATATGTCGATAAAAAGATCAAATGAAATCTTCCAAAAAAGTCATAGTTTGAAAAGATAAAACTTAGACAAAATGTTACAACAAATACCTTCACGATTCACAGTCCATATTATGACAAAATAGTATCAGTACACAATTAAGTATTATGTCGACGATATCGCAAGCTTTTGAGCCGGGGAAAAGAACAGTGAAATTGTCTTTGAGGATACGAGTGCTGAGTAAACGCTACGTGTCTCTGGATCCCTGAGGGATTGAACCAGGATGCTTAACAGGCTACATTCCTCCAAGTTCAGTTTAACGACTTACCATGTTTCATTTATTTTCGGCCGTTTCGCTCTTTCGTATGTTACCTATTGGTATAAAACAACCCTTTTCAACAGCTATGTGTTATTAGTACAGTATGTCAGGTTAAACGAGGGATATTTGTTAATATGAACTTTAGCATCCTTTTCTTAAATGTCAAAATAGCCTGTTCGTACTGATTTACATAGTTTATGTTATTTTTTGAAAATAAAACCTACTTTCTCAGTGTGTGGCTTGTGTCAAAAAGCTAGAACTTCATTTCGCATTCAAGTATTTCGTGAGTTTGTCACGAAATACTTACAGAAACTAACAATATGTCTGAACATACTTGTACATGTAGCAATACAAAAGCGGCTACAAGTTAAAATAATAGTACGTTAACTGTTATTTTAGTTTACTTCAGAGTAAAAGTGAGTTGTTTTAATTTTCTCAAGAAATGACTATAAGATTCTATTAGAACAACTTTCAATACTTTCGTAATTTTGAGACGAAGGGCTTCGAAACTAATTATAAGGTGGCAACGTAAACGGTATCTCACTAACTAAGATCGACGGTCCTGCGCGCGACAACAAATTCTATAGATTCTTGAACTAGACTATACTCCGTTCACAATAAGATTAGACATATACACAAACCTTTTTTACAGTCCCTTCAACCGATTTTGACTTCTATTCCGTAGGCTTAAGGATGACATTAGAGGCAAAAAAGTGGTTACAATAACAACTGTTTTTTGCAGCTGCCATTTGTCATGCCACCAAAGCAATATAAGTCAAAATCGGTTGAACGGACTGTAAAAAACGTTTGTGCATATGTCTAATCTTATTGTGAACGGAGTATAGTGTAAGTAGGACTTACCAAACTGGCTGGATGATGTAAATTCACGTACATACACAATATGTTAGTCACCTTTACTCCATATAACTTTAGACAATATTGTTATAACGCTAGAGGTATTTCAATGTTAGAATGTAATAAGTTTAGTTATTATATGATAACTACATAGCAATGTGAACTATTTGCTATTTACCAACATTTGAAAAGTATCACTAAAATACAGTTATATCAACAACTATCTTTTACCTGCGTCTTCGTTCGCGGATGCAGACGAATTCACGAACAAAGTAGCATAATTATGTCCTGTCCCGGGGTTCAAGCTTTATTCATACCAAATTTAATCAAAATCGGTTCGACGTTTCGTCGTGAAAACGTAACAAGCAGAGTTACTATCGCATTTATAATATTTAGTAAGAAGGTACAGTTACCGGCACGTAAGTTGGCCAGAGATTTTGTAGTGGGGGAGGTTCGCGCATGTAAAAATGTATGAAATTATGCGTGCGCGAACTTCCCCCACTACAAAATCTGTGGCCAACTTACGTGCCGGTAATTATATGCGCTAATCTCAGGATCTACTGGACCGAATTGAAAAAATATTTTTGTGTTGGATAGACCTTTTATCGAGGAAGGCTATAGGCCCATGCGAAGCCGGGACGGGTTGTTAGTGCTGTAATAAATAGAGTGCCTATCATTTACACACAATCACAATATTCTTAGTTAGATTATGAAACAAAAGGCAGATAGACCGTGCGGAACACTGAGAGTGAGGTCACAAAAGCAAATACAAATTAAAAAACGAATACCTACATTTCGCTTCGCGCTGTACTGCCACGAGTCAGTACAGCGCGAAGCGAAGCATTGTTAAAAAAAGCAAATACTAATACAAATAAAAAATCAAAAGCGAGTACAATCACGTGATTGTCGGTATTTGTAATTGAATTTGTATTTGCTTTTGTGGCTTCACTCGCAGTGTTCCACACGGTCTATCTGCCTTTTGTTTGATAATCTGAGAGTTAGGTATATGTTTTCATAATCACCCACAGAATCGATTATCACAAACAGCGCGGGTTAAGAATAGGCAGCCAATAAAAAAGCTTTTTTACAAAAAAGACAACCGCCTTCAAAAACCAAAAAGTGAAAAATAACTTTAAAACAGAAATCACATGACTTTAGTTTCGGAAGTCGGTGGCTTTGCTGTTCTATTTGTTGTTTTGTATTGCCACCGACTTCCGAAACTAAAGTCATGTGTGTTCTGTTTTAAAGTTTGTTTTCACTTTTTGGTTTTTGAAGGCGGTTGTCTTTTTTGTAAAAAAGATTTTTTATTTTTCGCTTTTTAGTACTTCCTTATCATCCACATCCATTAAGAAATGGCATCCCAGTCAAAACAGAGATCGAAAGTACAAGGTGAGAACATTACAACATTCATGTATATTTTTTTTCTTTCTGTCGATTGTTTCAAAAAGTGCTGAATCAATTTCGATAAAATTTATATGGGACCACCCTTGGGCCCTATCCATTAAAAAATAATTTTCAAAATCGCTTTACATTTGCCGGAGAAATCGCGTAACAAATATACATGCATAAAAAAAAAAAACATGCAGACGAATTGAGAACCTCCTTCTTTTTGAAGTCGGTTGAAAATTCGCGTATGAAAATTAGCTACTTTAGTAAATTCCGCGTGTACGCAATGACTAAAATTAAGTACACTTAATTTTAATCCAATGACACTACCCTCAAATGTTTTGATTTTTGGGCGTGTCTTTTAAATATTTATTTCGTTTAGTTGGTTGTTAAGTAATTTAACAACAAACTAAACGAAATAAATAAAATGCTTGTGAAAAATGTTTTAAGACCAATTAGTCAAAACCACAAGTTAATACATATCATCAAAACAAGAAAAGTTGCCTACCTCGGTGTTATCTTTAGACATGAGAGGTAGGATACATTTCAATTAATATGATGGGCAAAATTGCTGGCAAACTTGCAGTTGGCCGTTGGAAAAAATCCTGACTACGAAATATTTGAAGATCACGAGTCACGAGCGCCGAGGAGTTGTTCCACTTCGCAACAGACAAGGAGAAGTTTTCAAGGCTGATCTGTGCGACCTTCCGTAATTGGACAGGAATGACAAGAAGAAGACTCACACACACAATCAAAACGGCATCCACAATTTACAATTCAAGGACCATTCTTAAAAAACTTATATTGTCCCACTATTGGGCAAACGCCTCCCCCGAATCCTTCCAAGAATTTTTGTCCAGCGTCACCACAAACCAGCCCATGTAGAACGCGTCCTGGACATCTCGCCACGACCTCTCTCTGGGTTTTCCTCGAGAATATTATGATTTAATTTAACCGTTTTAGAAACTTAACTAAGCGTCATCTAATAACAGTTGAGCTTTCATAATTAGTTGTAAATTAATCGTATTTTATGAAAAGGTTTTCTCTGAAAAGAAACGTTATGACAGACAGGCATTCACAATTTTTTTTGTTCAATGTTATTAAACATTTTTTCGTTGACTTGTATTAATTTAATTTGAAATGTATGGAATTAGTACTTTATGTAATTTGAATGACGACAAGGTTAGCGGAGTGGCTGAGCGATTAGCTGCTGCGCCGCGTGTCGCGGGTTCGATTCCCGCACAGAGCAAATATTTATATGGCCTACATTTGAGTTTATAGGTATGTTTGTAAACGCACCCACGAAACGCGAGGAATTCCTAGTGTGCGGCAACGTTTGTTGTGTTTCTTTATAAAAGTATTTAATACTATTTCAATTTATGTTTTATTTTTAGTTAAATTCAAGAATAGGGTCAGTTTCAGAAACGTTATACTATTTCTTTCTGTGTAGTTGGCGATTGTATTTCCGGTACCTACTTTCTATGTATTAAAAATAAGATCTTATGTATTGCTGATGGGATGTGTCCGATATGACTCAATAAAAAGGACTTACTCAGGACTTTGAATTTGAACAAGACTGATGTTGGCACCTTTCACCAAATTTTAAGTAATCCGAATTGTGACGATGCAGGAGACTTTTTTTCAATTCATGGCCCAGATCATTTAGTTTAGGGTATATTATAAGTTTAGTTTACGACGGGACTGTCATACGCTACGCGGAAAAGTCCCTTAAAAAATTATAGAACAAAAAAAAAAGATCTTATGTATACAAAAGCCGTTGGCAAGTCCAAATAATCTCACTGGCCGCTGCGACCTGGCTGCCGCGACCTGACCGTCGAGTGCGCTTGTGGTCTTAGTGCAGAAGTCAATCCGCCATAACAGAATAGTCTTTGATTTTATGTTTTACTTTTTTGTTTTTACATAAGTCCGAGTAAACCTAATTTGTGTGATGAACTAATGTTTGCCTTGTGTCTGGGTGTTGTTTATCTACCTATATATGTATGTATTTACAAAAAAAAAATGTATTTGTATATCAGCTGTCTGACACCCATAGTACAGGGTCTCCCTAGTTTGGGGTCAGATGGCCGTGTGTGAAAATGTCCCCACATATTATATTATTATATTATATTAATTATGTATAGATATTTTGGTTAAAAATTAATTGCTTAAAATGTAAAGAACTTTATTTCTCACTAGCTTTTGCCCTCGTCTTCCGCGTGAATGTCGGTAATAGCGGATGTAGACGAAGTCGCGAAAAGAAGCCTATGTCCTGGAGAAAGCATATTTTCGCATTTACAGTATTATGAAACAATAGAATGGATTAATAGGTACATAAGAACACTAAACCTATAATTTGCGCGGGTTAAAGCAAAAGAAAAGGTAAAAAAAATTAACCAGAATTATTGCATCGAGTGTGAAATTACATTTACTACATTATACAACAACCAACAATTACCTTCAAGAAAAAAACCACTCTCAAAGAACTACCTGCTCTATTGTAACAATTTCCTAAAGGTGTCAAAACATAACCACTCTTACGCTCAATGCCAGTAACAGTAGTATCGTATATAGCTGAAAGACCTCACTAGTGCCCCAATAGATGAACACGATGACGTACGTCTAGACAAATATCATTTTATTTCACGCTTTTAAAATATTTTATTTACTTTGAACATTTTCAGTCGCGGCTAGTCTCGTTGGGATAGTAGTCTACTAGTCTGTACTGTAGGTACAAACGCCAGCACATCAAGCCATACCAAATTTTCCCAATTGATTAAGAACCTTGTCAATTTGTAATAAAGTTGAAAATCTATCCAAGAAATGGCTCAGATTGTTGTAGCTTGATGTACCTACTAGCCTGCACTAGTCTGTACCTATGTATCTTCTTGCTCACGGCTTATCCAGATTGATTATTTTTCATACACTGCCCATCTTACAAGGTGTGAAAATAGTCAAGAATACGAATACCTACGACAACTTTTACAATAGGACTGTAAAATATTTAAAACAATATATGCACTACAGTACAGTGATGGAAATATATGTGGTAAAGTTGGTTTTTCTTTTAAAATTCAAGATTGATTACTTAATATAAATTGTTCGTATTTTTGAGTATGTGTACTTAATTTAAAGTCAGCCGACAGATTGACTGGGTGGCTCACAGATCGTTTCATAGATTTACGTTTACAATTTACAAACGGACCGCTGTACCTACTTTGTATGGTAGGTAGGTTTTTTCAGAAGAAGTAAGGATGGGTTGTGTGATGAAACCCGCGCGCACACACACACGCAATAATCCCACCCACCTAAACCTGTAGCACAGAATACTTAATAGTACTACCTGTAGTCCAAAATATATTATCACAAACCGATCCCTCAAACGCCAAGCTCTCCGATTCTGCACCATTTAAAATAATTCCGTCTTACGTAAAGTATTATAATAATAAAAACGTCCCCAAAAACTTTGTTACCTTATTCCTTCGATTCAGAATGTCAACGTTCGTCCTTGATTCTGAATTAACGAAGTTTTGTGCTACCGAGTTTACTTTTGTACTTTAGACATTTAATTACGCAGCACTTTTTCAAGTCTAATCATGGTTTATTGGATTTTCATAATTATACCCTGGTTTGTGAACATTTTTGTTTTATTTGTGTCACACTTTTGTTTGTCTAGATTTACGTGTGTTTATGATATGATTTATTTTGGGAAGGATATTTATTATTATTTTCATATGAGTTAAATGTTTTCAAGTCTATGACTGGATTCAGCTACATTTACGGGCGGAAGCCAAGTAAATGCAGCGTGTGGTGTGTAGAATGTTTGTCGTGAAGAGGGTCTATTTCATTTTCTTAAATCTGCAAGAATGTTGTGACGAATCTACATGTAGGTATTTAAAATTGCAGCATTTTATAGAGTTATGTAAAGAGTTATTATTATTATCGTTTATATTTTAATAACTAAAAATATTTTCTCTAACTTAGCCTGTTCTAGTCTGGATACAGGGTTCTCCTAAGTTGCAAAAATACAATCAATTCTTTCCACTTTCATATTAAACCACCTTTCAATTCGTTGTCTAAGATCTAAAAAAACAAAATGCTAGAATACAATAAACAATTATTTTCAAGACCGAAAAAAGCTATTTACAGCACCACTTAATTAAAAAAAAAAAACTAAAAAATAGATTGAATAAAAACACGTTCCCTCTAACTCACTTTAACTAACACAATCCAGCTAACTACATATTGCCGATGATAATAATTAATGACTTTATAGTGAGAGACTTGTTTGAAGTTGTTGTACAACTTTCTCGACGTAAGTAAATGGACGTTATGACAAATTAGTTTAACTTGGTTACACGTATAAATAACAGGACAAGGTGATGGATAACGTCGGGGATTCTGCCCCGACTCCGCGAGATGCTCGCGTACTAAATGCAACTTAGATTTGTTGAGCTTAAACAGTTGCTGCATAGTTGCTAGAGGGGTCTTTAGCTACGTTCAGGATCTTGGACTTGTGTTATGTTTTCTTAGGGCCTGTTTATATTATAAACGTCAAGCAAAGTTATCTTCGTTTTTTTTTCTATTAATGCAGTCTAATTTTTCTTCTATGATGCACTGTCACCTGCTCATGTAAGAACTTAATGTTTTGAATTCTGGGCCAAACAAGGAATCTGTCAAGAACAAACACAACACACACATACACACTCGCACATTTACACGCACATATACACATCCGTGTTTGCCATCGACACGCTCAGAAAAAGAATGCAGTCTGCTTAATATCCTTTGTGGAATAAAAACATTTAGAGAGTTTCCTTCGCCTTGTAGTTTCCGAGATTCAACTTTAAATGAACCTAAAACTTTTTCCTTTAATATTCCAGCGCGAATATGAAACACCACTACTGGTATTACATATTCACTGAGAAATAATCCCTAAACGGCTGTCTACAAAACAAAGGGTACACACTAGTCTATCCTTAGCTTAGGAATATGCAATTGCAATACCATTACCCAAATCTTCGCAATAGCATAAAATTCTATGTATTTTGGGGTGAACGGAATAGGTATGGTTGTGATCCAAAGCACAGAATGTAACACCAGTTACGTCATGAGACACAAATACGTATAATCTTTAAACTAAGTCGCTCGTAAGAGGCAATTCAATTTTAGCCGAGTGGCGGGAAGTGCTCCTACGTCACACATTCAAGACTGTCCTTGCAGCTAGTGTATGAATTATTCAGCTTTATGATTCTGCCGAGAAAAGTAATTAAGTTTTCCTTCGTAGAGCTTCGCTTGCGGCCGGCTCTCTGTTAATTAATCATCCTAGCCGACGCTTTTCTCCACTTCCAGAAATAGGTTAATAATGGTTGTCTTTTTAGCATCCTTTCTGCCGTTGCCATTATTGAATAAGCAAATAAATTGCTAAGAGTTTTAATTAAATGCAAAGTTCAGTTTTTGCTAGTGGCCGTGTCGTTGCAGCAAACTTATTTACATTAATGCGGGAATTTATTTGTTTGTAGACAGAGACATACATATTTATTAAGTGTACTGCTTTTTTATACTTTGTGCACATGTCTTTGTGGCATAAACTGTTTGTAGACGAGCGGTATTATGCAAAACCTACGTCTTACTGAATATTTATTTTCAACGTCTAACGTTGTTTATTAAAATCCCACTGAATATTAGGTAGTAATATGTCTGAAAGACTCTAATATCTACATAGTCACCGCACTCACAATCGGATTAGTGTTTGGTGAAAAGAGTTTTGCATTTCACATTCACACAATTTTTTCATAAACTACTGTGTTAGTCATTTCATAGCAGAAATATAATGGGCTTAATTTAGAATACTTACATGAATTATTCTGATATGTTAGCAGAATGCACTAATTCTACATTTACCATCTGAAACATGAGTATATGTGTATTTATGCCCGTCATCATTACAGTATGCTCCTGTGCGTCTGTGTGCACTGTGCACGAATTAGCTAGTGTCCGCACAATGCGAGCACGAGCGACGTGTCCCTCCGCAAAGGCCTGACCCACTTTCCTCTTTACTTAAATAAAAAGTAAACATTAATTACTAAACAGGATTTTTAAAAAGAAAATACGCAAAGGAAACAAATTCGTTACAGCAGCACCCTTAAAACTAAAAGAGGAAAACGTCTGTTATTACTCCAGTTAACATTATGTAAGTGGTATAAAACCTTCCAGGGATAATTTTAGTCTACAATAAACATAAAAATATATTCTTATGTCCCCAACGTTATATGAACACTTCAAATAACAATAACAATGAGAAAAAATGTCTAGGAGACATTAGAACGAAAATAAAAAGTTTCAATATTTGTTTTAATTTCGTAAAAAGGTCTTTTGGGGAGAGAGCGTAAATATCAATTAAGTATTCCGATGTTTTCTTGAAAAGAAACAATGGGCCAAGTACAATTAGTCGTCCTTCATTAGCGGAGACAAATCCTTTCAGCTAGTATTGCTCGCTCTAATTGCAGCATTAGGGGCAGAATGAGCTATTGTAGAACGTTGTCTGTCGGATCTGTTTTATTTTTAACGCTCCGGGCGCTCACAACAGGGGTTTACAGTTCGCAACGTTAAAGACCATTGTCCGGACCAACAAACGATTCATTGATGAAAAAGTATTTCCGATCTTGCATTATTATCCTTACATAGTGTAACAATTCGACCTACGGAACGGAACGTGCATTGGGTAAGAAGTTGAATTAGTATCTATTCAGTTCCTTCTCTTAGGACTCAAGGTATTTTTTACGAAGTTCTTCGATGTTGTATTTCCAAAGAATTAAACGAATGGAAACAGTTTGTGAAAATCTCATCGAAGGTGTACTTTAAATTAAATACTTGGATACTCGAGTTTCAAAGGAAACGAGAATACGGCTTCACTCCACGGAATCGCCGTGTAGCATGTAAAAATAGATTTATACCGTTTCTATTGGATTTGATAGCCTATTCTCTTGCCCATGGAGATGGCGCTAAAGAAAGGAAACTGGTCATAAAATTACGTAAGTACTATATAGGATGTATGTATGTTGCAACCTGGTCGAAAACATTTGACTAAATGTTTCGTCTAAACACTCTGAATTTGTTCTAGAAATATTTTGAAATTAGAGGTGTTATACTTATTTTATATCAAGGCGATGTTTGGCCTGGCACTGTCGGAGTGCTGACGTGGTCTTGGAAAGGTAGTAATTTTATCCCATCTTCAATTTATAAAATCCCCCGACTCCAAAAAACACCAGAATGCAAAAATAATATAATTCACGACCTGGTACCGAAAGGCTTATATCAAGCTCAGTCACATGCTTACCTCTAAAGGAAACTGGAATACGGTTTACCTGCTAATGCAGCACTACATTTCCGTCCACGATCACAAAGCTAAAAATAATGTACGACTTCTTAATTTATAGAGCACTTACAGCAGGCGTATACTAAAATAATGTTCGGTAGCTGCCACGACGGATGTCTAAGCTGGCTCGTTTAGAAGCATCGGTTTAACTTAGCGCAAGCGGATCACACGCTCCATCGCGTAACGCGCCCGAAGATCCGCGCAGAATGGATCCCCTACTAATTTAGGATAAGTGCTCACGTCCCGGGCTCAGCGATTCGCCTGCGAATGGAAAATACCTTTGAACTACCAAGCTTCGACGCACCTCGCGACAAATTACGTTCGCGGTAAATACGCACTATCTAGTTCACTTCGACAGAGATTGCTGGCTACAAAGAAATAGAGGGTCGTGTCACGTGTGATCGTGTATGAAGCGATCGCTATTCTGTTATCTTCTACGCTATGGTTCAACAGTGTTTAAGCTATTGCTAGACTCGCTTTAGGACAGGAACTAGTCTGTAGACCTGCTAATGAGGTAGAGATGCCCCTACCTCATTAGCAGGTTCACAGACTAGTTAGTTTTCTTTTCGTGTTAATGCAAGTTTCTGTTTTTAAATTTCAGATTTAGGTTACTTTGGAAACCAAATATTTGTGTTTTTACAGTTGATACCGTATGAAAATACTTTCACACATTCCGGAAATAAATATTTACACTTATAAACTTTAAGTGTCAATAAATGACCCTGATCATTTTACAGTAAAGTCATTTCAAAGATACATTATTTTAGCAAACTAGGGCAGCGAAAACAGACTGATCCCGTGATCAATAAGTACATCTTGAATTCCTACTTGAGTGCACGCGGGACGGGACGTGAGTGCATTTTGTCGTCGAAGAAACCAGTGAAGCGTACCCGTTGCATAAACACATGCCCAGAAGCGAACAGCTAAGCTTGTCGCCACCCGCCACCCGCTCGCGACGCAACGCTCGATTTTTCTACTGGCTTTGAATATTGATGTTGTATAAACACTTGTGAAACATTGAAACCTGCAACCATCCCCGTCGCAGTTTTTAGTAATGCTCGAATTGTTACCAGATTGAGGGCACTTTCAAGCGAGTGTTTTACGACATTGGCACAGGCGCAATGAGTGAACTAAATCACAAAGTTTAGCCGGCGGAGACCTGTTGTTTTCTGACGGGGACAAATTACTTAGAACAGAAGTTGTCTCTTATATATATACTTTTGCTAGATATATTTTGTTACAGATTGCTATAACCACATGACGTAGGTTAATGTAAACTAGAGTAAAAGCTTTCCATTTACTAAAGCCGCAGTTTCCATCTTAGACATCCAAGATTTAATTATGAAGGTATTATCAGATACATTGCCGAGAAACGCACATCATGAAAGGTACTAAATCTACAGTCAGCATCACAAGTTGATGAGTAATCATATCTTTATAAAGTTCTGCTATATGTTTTTTAATTAAGAGAATTATATTTGACAAGTTTTGATATATCTACTCTTTTTACCCCAACTGCAAGGAAAGGGTTATTGAAACATTCATCATCTGCCTAGCCTTTTTCCAACTATGTTGGGGTTGGCTTCCAGTCTAACCTGATGCAGAAAATAATACAAATATATCATAAAATGTCAAAAGAAAATCATAGGCCTAAAAAGATCCGATTGACATTGACAATGACATGTATTTATAATGGGAATGACTTGTGTGTATTGTATTGTTTGTGAAAATTTTAATTTTATTTGTAATTCAGGGATAATTTTGTGATTTTTTTAATTTTTAATTTTATTGACATTTTATTTTTATTATAATTCTGTGACCTTTTTAATGGATACGACTTTAAACATTGTTTTTCGATTTGTTGTGGCAGTATTGTGTTTTTTATTTTTATGTTATCTGGGTCTTGCCGGAATGAAATGAATTTTATTTTTTTTAATTTATAGCAGTAGCAGGGGCCCACGCTTAGGCAGGAGTGTGGTTTTAGCCGGTAAGAGTCCGGCACCGCCCAGACTGTTTCAATTATGGGACAGTCTGCGCGTCCATGAGGATTTCCCACCGATGACCAAAAAAAAAATGTTTTACATCGTGCGACTGCCTATCCACAACCTAGTTTCTGGTTAACACGATACCCTTTGGTAAGACTGGTTGTCAGATTTTCTAGCTTTTGACTAACTATAACGACTGCCAAATATCAACAAATTACTTGCCGGGACCAACGGCTTTACGTGCTTTCCGAGGTACGAAAGGGTCTCGATATGAAATGGATGACCAACCACCCACAGACTGACCGCGGCAAGCGTAACTTAACCATTATGACCTTTTTTGAAACATTACCTACTGATATTTTTTTTTTCTTTCGTCATTATTATTTGAAAGCAAACCATCTGACGTTGTGCCAATAACAAGAAGTACTTGTGCAAGTAAAAAGTGCTTACTTCATTAAAAGCAAGTTTTTCATTTTACCACTCAAGAAAACCTTCAACTAGACGGGAGCAAAAAATAAAAGTTGTTCTTAATTTTTCCGGGAAACAAGTATGTACCTATTGCTGTTGGCAGTAAATAATAGACAAACCAGATGTTGCAGATATAAACATTTTATGGTCGTGTGTCGTAAGCACTACCTACTGACCAAATAATAAAGCCTTTAATTTGACGTGGATAGGTACACAAGGAATAATTATGGTACATTTTTGAATGCTAATGACGCGTAATGGATAGATGAGGTTTGAGTAGGTACTACGCAATTAGCCTTATTGAGGGCCTTATTTGTTTCATTTTTAAAAACTATCGCCTGGCGCTTTTGTATTATTAAGGACTTTATTCTTTAAACTAGTAGGTAATAGTAGAAGAAATAAATGGGTAACGTGTAGGTAATATTTACTTCTTATTAATCTACCCCTTCCTCTTCTTATTAAGATGTCTGCCACATCGTCCGCGTGATTGTCGGTTATTAGTGGGGTTTCATTATTTTTTTCTCGGAACCCATTTTTTTTTTAAATAAGTGTAGCCTTATAACATTAGTTATCTGCCAGTGAAAGTCGTCAAAATTAGTCCAGCCGTTTCAGAGTTTAGCAGGAACAAACAGACAGACTGACAAACATTTTTAAAAATTGTTTTTTTTCTATTATTACCGTTTATACTTTCATATACATTTAGTAAAAAGCTGCTATTTAAACATTTCAAACAGACACTTGCAATTTTATTTATGTGTATAGAGTTTATAAGATATTGATGACTTATATATGTAAATAATTAACTGCGTTCCAGTAATGATTGTTTTATAATTTAATACTAGCTTCTACCCGCGTCTTAGACAGCGTAAACTTGAGCAGAATTGAGCCAAAGTCTAATTATCCACGGAAACACAAAAATGGGATAAAAATTACACTATGTGTTTAGCTAGATGCTGTTTAACCATGAAAGAGTTACATACATTCATCCATCCATCATCCTCACAAACTTTCGCGTTTATAATACTAGTAGGTTTACTCTATCGTTTCCCAGCAACGATCCAAAAGTAATCGCCTCAAAATCCGAAGGATCAGGTGAAATTCGTCGTCATATTTTTTGCGTTTTAATAAAATAATTCACAAAAGTTATAACGTAAGAAAAATGTTGCTTTTTACCAAAGTGGGAATTTTTGCCTGAGGTTTTCGCGAAAAGGGCCTCTTGCCGTAAGCGATTTGTGAGAAAAGCGCGAACCTCTCAGAGGTTTTCCCACTCCAATAAAATGGCCAAATATTCAGGATAAGTGCCAGTTTGATAATTCCGAGTGGTGTTGAAAACTTTTAACCTTACAGTTTAGCTAAGTAACGGCAACCCGTATTCCCTTGAGAACTTTTAAGGTGCGGGGTTCTGAGTGCAGAAATATAAAAAAGATGAATAAGTGTTTATTTCGTTTAATGCAGTAACCCACTTAGCTATTTTGGTGGTCTTAAAGTTTTTGCATCAAGATTTTTTATTATAATAATAATAATATGTGGGGACAATTCACACATGGCCATCTGACCCCAAATTAGGGAGACCCTGTACTATGGGTGTCAGACAGCTGATGTATATACACAAATACATTTTAAATACATACATATATAGATAAACAACACCCAGACACAAGGCAAATACAAGTAGTGGATAGTCAATTATGGTTTTGGATAGTCTTTAAAAAGTGAAAAATGTACATCTCATTTAGTAGCAATCATTAAAATTAGCCAGTCAGATGTTAAATGTTGAATAATCATCGCCCGAAGACTTGCTTTTCTGTTACTTTCACGTGAGCTGCACACCAAAAACACGAAACAATTAAATTAACTCTTGTTTTGGTAAACAGAATCGTGTAAAAAATAAAAACAATTCTTATAAACAGTCTCAAACCTTGTTAAATAAAAAGCTTGTAAAATGCGAGAACGTACCGCGCATTTACGAAGTGGGTAGCGAAGTAATTAGTTATTTTTCTGTTTTCTTTGCTGAATGGGGCTGTGTTGTGGCCATTACGTTGGTTCGTGGTGTTCCGCCGGTATCCCTGTAAATGTGGGACCACGCCAATTGCTCGGGGCAATTTCTGTGAGGTGTTGTAATTAACGCCTCAAAGTATCCGGGTTTGGAGTGAAGAGCGTCGAGATCATTGCAAATATACTTTTAAAACGGCGACCTGATTGGTTCTTTTTTATTTTTTTGGATGCTTAGATCTAAAAGCTCAGGTTTAAAACGAGACTGAGAGAGATGTAAGTTGAATCCCAGACAGGCTCCCATACAGTTTGCAATATAATTTTTCTATATTAAAAACAAAATGAATCCATGTTCTTTATCAAAAAAACACACTCTGTATTTATTTTAACTTATCTAAAGGGTCTACACGAGTAAAAACAATCAACTTCTGAATTACTTACACGAATAACACTTGTTGGAAAACATAATTTTCCTTGAATCGTTATCACAGTGAGTACCTATTACAGATAAAGTTTTAAGGTCATTTAATATGCAGATCGAAGCCAAAACAATCGTTGTTATATTAACCGATGATTTTTGTACTCGATAGTCATTACGGTCAGTGCTCTGATTAGAGTCAGGTCACTCTGTGTGCTTATGTAACATACATAAATATTTTAATTTTTGATTACACACTCTCTTGCACTCGTGGGGACTTGTCTGTGAGCCATGTTAGCTGACAACCGCCCATGCCTTCTTATGCAATAAGCATCAGGCCCGTCGTTTTATCTGACATAGCGTGGTTTGGCACCAGCATTGTGACCAGCATTTCCTCACGTAAGTGTTCCGAAAGAGTGGTAGCGTAGCTGAGATTGTGAGTTGATCTTACAACCTTGGGTATAATAATATATTTTCGAGAGAATTAAAGTGTGGAAATCCCACACATGTCTCGATGATACATGGGTTTTAGAGAAGACTCTAATCTTTGTATTGTACGTAATGACTCCTAGTTTTAAGTTGCGGCTTTTTGCTTCTAGTGGTAAGTTGCGGGCCTAGTATATAAGTTGCGTTTGCGTCTAGCTGTAAGTTGCGGCCCTAGCATGTAAGTTACGTTTGCGTCTAGTTGTAAGTTGCGGCCCTTGCATGTACGTTGCGTTTGCGTCTAGTTGTAAGTTGCGGCCCTAGTATATAAGTTGCGTCTAGTTGCGGCTCTTGCCGTTAAGTCAAGTTTTTAAGTTTCATGCTGCAGTAGAGGTTATTGTAAGGTTGTAACGTAATCAGGAAATAAGTTGAGGTTATGACGTACACTTGAATATACGTACTGCAAATATGAATATATCATTTAAGAGTAATGATTCATAGTGTGCTTGTTTTCTCAACTTATGGGACAGCGATTGGTCCCATATTTTTGGTCTTTTTTTTTTATAAATCATATAACATCCTCACCATAATAAATCTGAGTTTTCTCTTACGTTTACATTTTATTATATCATTGAGCAGTCCAATTGGATGTGGATGGTTTGAAATTTACTAAGAATCTGTATATTTTTAATTTAAAATATTTAAAAGCTTAGATTTCAAATAATTGTTAAATAAAAAGGTAACGTTATACGTGTACTGAGAACATAAAAACCAACATTTATTTTTGTCGAATCGGAAAAAAATCTATGATGAAAGTGGTGGGATTAGGTAGGGTACAAAATATATGTTACTCGGAATGTGTTTTTCTACGGATCGATCAATCAAGGTTAGGCTACGTTTATATGAGAATGTTATTTTCTATACAAATAATGATCACACTAGATGAGAATTAGTGTACTCTATAAAATTGAAAATTTTATTCACCACTTAAATCTATGAAGTGAAAAATGTGACTAGGGTATATTTTACGCTATATATTTAGGGTAATATTTAAGAAGTAAAAACTTAACTCTAAAATTACCTTTACGTAATTGAAAATTTATATGAAATGTAAAAAATCTTCTAAATATCTATGTAGATATTGATACCTACATAATATATGATTAAAAAACAAGGTATATAAAAGCGTTACAATTCAATAAGAACTCATACATATTTTGCTTGAAATTAAAGCATGCAAATAGATAATTTACGTTCAAGAAATTCCTCAATACTAAGTATAGAAATTATTTTTTTCAACCTGTAATACAATTTAATTATAACTGGTACCTCAATGTATTTGGTAATATATTAATTTGAAAATAAAAGTTTTATTCCATGAAATCTAAAGCTTGCCTGTCTGGAATGAACTATTTTCCAAAACTGAATGTTATCGTTTGTACTCCAATACTAAATGGAATAAATTATATTGTGCACGAATATATGAATTTTATCAGTACATTGCTACAATCTGTCAGTACGAGAGGTTCTACAAAAAAAAATTATAATATGAAATAAAATTGGGTAACTTTGACTCGAGATTGGAAACGTTTAAAACGTGACCAGACGTAGACGTAGAGTCTCTACGGAAATTATACCGTTCCAGCCAAAAGATTAAAAAACAAAGTTGACTTGCGTTTTGTTTATGCTCACAGAACACAAAATGATGAAAAAAAGAACACATTTTTGTAATGCAAATAAAATATGCTTTCTGGTATTACTGTAACATTTTATTAGTTACGAATATCGGAAAACTATTTTTTTTTGTTTCCGTTCTGTTTCAGCGTTTTCATTTCATACACATTGTTGTTTACATAGCTATTTATTCAGTATTATTAGTAATGTGGACACAGTCGATTTATTAAACACAAATGGCATTATTTTGACGTGTCTGATCCCTTATACTCTTTGTTTAGGTCTCGATGTTCATGGTCACCTGACATCTACCTGACTTTTAACTTTTAATTACATTGAAACAATTTCTATTCTAGCAGCACTACTACAGTACACTATAGCCACCAGAGTAGACTGCAGTACTAATCTGTGAAAGTCAGGACAGCTCACCTCACGTCACTTAACTTCATCGAGGGTGATTTTTATAGAATAATACCGCAGTACTACTTTAAGTAACCGGGCTTCAAGTGCTTGATAATTCTTACTTTCTCTTACCTGTGTGTTTATTCTGTTACAATCTCCCTCGGTGAACACTTAGTGGTGAAGTGAGCTGTCAGCCGTCCGTCTGCTTTGTTAATCCCTAGCAGCGGGACGGATGACAGCTCACTTCACTAAGGTGCTCACCAAGGGAGATTGTAACAGAATAGCTCTACTGTTTACTGTTTTTTGTGCTACCCTAATATTGTCAGTGAAAACTTTTAATTGGTCTCCTGTCATCTTGGATACAATAGTTGACAGTTAGTGACAGGACGCCAATTAAAAGTTTAAGTACTGTAAGTTTTAGGAAATAAAATAAAATAAATAGATCAACGTGAATAGGCATCAGGAATACTAAAGTTAAGTCGTTAGTTTAGTAGGTAACCATCGATTCTTAGACTTCATCATCATCATCAGCCGACATCTACTGTTGAACAAGGGTGAGGGCTCAGATTATCAAATAAAAGGCAGATAGACTGTGCGGAACACTGCGAGTGAAGCCACAAAAGCAAATACAAATTCAATAACGAATACACACAATCTCGTGATTGTATTCGCTTTTGAATTTTTATTTGTATTAGTATTTGTTTTTTATAACAATGCTTCGCTTCATGCTGTAATGATTCGTGTCAGTACAGCGCGAAGCGAATTGTAGGTATCCGTTTTTGAATTTGTATTTGCTTTTGTGGCTTCACTCTCAGTGTTCCGCACGGTCTTTCTACTTATTGTTTCATAATCTGAGGGGGAGGGTTTGTTCAACAGTAGACGTCTTTCGGCTGATGATAATGATGAAGTAGTAGTTAGGACGACAATGTCGTTGTATCTGGTGGGAAGCCTACTACAACTTGCGTATTCTGAAAGCTATGTCGGTGACCTTAGTTCTTCGGCGAATTTCCTCGTTCAACAAACTTCAAGCACTATATATTATACTATGGCTTGCTGCGTGACTCTGAGCTTCTCTAGGAGGCCAGCATTTAAGGACCATTTAGACTTTCAGCGACAGGTAACATGGTACAGTCAACAGCAAAAGTAGATGATCAAAATCAGAAATTCAATACTAATTTACTAACACTAATTTATATTATTTATTACTAGTTTATTTATTAAAAGTATGTGATTGTCACACACATACTTTTGAATCACTTCGACGACACACAGTTCTGATGCGAACTCCGTTCATTAGTATTGAATTTCCGATTTTGATCATCTACTTTTGCTGTTGACTGTACAAAAGCTTATGTATGTAGTAAGTAGTCACTGTGAAACGACAGTCGAAATTTTAAATGTCGTAAGGCCTTTACTTTTCAGGAAAGACAAACAACAAAATTTGACCTAATACCGTCAAGTTTTTTTTTCAATCTCTTAATTATGATGATTTTAAGACCAATTGGTTTAAAATTGCTTTTTCTATATTTGCCTTACATTCACAAAAATATCTCCTCAAAATTATGAGTGAAGATATCAAGTTATCCGTGGTACCTATCACATCACACGGGCCTCATAAACTTGACTATTACACTCCACCCCACTGTAATGGCTTAAGGTTGTATGAATTGAAATTGCTTTATTAATACAAGTGCTGGAAATAATCTGCACCACCGCAGCGTTCGCGAAATACACCCTCGGGCCTCAGACGGGATTGTTGCTGCTGTAACAAATAATTGTTCGCTGTTTTTTTTTGAGAAATAGCGCAGCTGTTATGAAAGTTACTGACCAAATTAAATTGGTAGAAAATGTACCTGTTCGAATTATGAACTAGATGAAGACTTAGACTTAATAAAATTAACGATATCTACCCTTACATTATTTAACTTTTCGCCGAGCATGTAGTGTAAATAAATCCATACTTCCATACTTTAACATTATAAATACGAAAGTAACTCTGTCTGTTATACGCTTTCACGATGAAACGGCTGAACCGATTTTGATAAACGTTGGTAGGAAGATAGCTTGAACCCTAGGGAAGAACAAGGGCTACTTTTTAATCCGCCACTTCGTCTGTATTCGCGATAACACGACATTCACGCGGACGAAGTCGCGGGAAAAACTAGTAAATAATAAATCAAGTTTCAAGTGCGCTTATGATAGGAAACGGACTAACGTGTGAAATTTAACCCTAAAATTGCTTGATACTGTCGTACCTATAGTAGTTTAGTTCGCATTTATTTATTGTTGTACGTAACTAGCAAAATAAGGTACACCTCTACCACGGACATCTCTACCTAATCCTTCGGCATTATGTTATTCATTGTTTGAATTTAGAATTTTTGATTTTGGAACGTCAATCTTACATTTCTTTTCGAATTACGTCTTGTGTTTTCAAGTCTTTTGTTTCGGAATTATGTATCGGAAGGTCCTCAACTGGAAATTAGTCGTTACTACTATGCTAAATTACAATAGACAGGTTTCTACTATGAAGTGTAAAACAACAACAACTTATTAGTATTTAACTTGTAGCCTCTTGCTTTAGTACTTTATACAATTTATGTAAGAGTATGTTCTGACATATTGATAGTTTCATGCGCCAAAACACTTGCCACAAAAAAATGTTTTGGCTTTCTGGCACAAGCCAGACAACAGAGATCGATTTTTATTTCCAAAAGAGCACAAACTTATAAATCTTTACTTTATCCCAGTATAAACAAAACTCTTTGACATTTAAGAAACGGTAACTAAAGTTCACTAAGAATCATAGCCGTTACAATCTGAACTCTGTGATTCTCCTGAAGGCAAACATTTATCGTACCTAAGTACAATAGAATATTCCCTTAGCAATCAGAGTATTCAAAGGTCAGTTTATCCTGTTACAAATTAGCCAGTGGCTAGACTTGTGATTCTGTTTCAGTTAGCTAAAATATAACTATTCCGGGAAACAAGACGGCTAAATTGTCGACTTGTATAACTAAACTTTGATCTGTCTTTAAGTTGGCGATGAATTACTTTCTTAATGTTAATGTTTGAATAATTTAAACAGTTTAGTTGTAATTCAAAGTGTCTATTAGTCTTGTCAATGGTTGTTGAATAATTTTGACCGATTTGGTGGTAGTTTGGTTTTACAATACCTACATAAGTTTATAGGTAAGTAAACTACGTAGAACGGTACCAGCAGTGCTATTCTGTTACAATCTCCCTCGGTGAAGTGAGCTGTCATCCGTCCCGATGCTAGTTATTGACAAAGCAGACGGACGGATGATAGCTCACTTCACCTAGGTGTTCACCGAGAGAGAGTGCAACAGAAAAGACATACAGAAGACAAATTCTAATAATTAAAAATGCTCAAAATCAACTTCAAAAAGCGTAGGCAAATTAAAGGCATTTTTAAGAGCGTGTATCCAATTCGTGACCAAAACTCATGTTTTCGCGGTTTTTCCCAGAGCAATATCGCAATGATGTGAGCAGATTATTGGAAGAAAATTACGGCTTTAGAATGATTAAGTCTTGATTTAGAGAACTACACATGGTTTTTTAAAGCGAAGACAATCTTCAAAGTGTTTTACGAAAATAGACGTCAGAGTTAACTTTCAGGACGTATACAACCATCACAGTATGCCAAAATATTATGTTTTATGCGTTTTTCCAACAGGATATACAGTCTCAAAGTACAAAATTACGAAAATATTATTAGGTAGGTACCTATTAAAAAACAATATAGCAACAATATAACAAAATTGGTTCACTTTAACAATTCTTTCTCACCAGTATTTGAATAAAAACATAACTGATATATTTATTTTATGAAAATAAGGGTTTTGCTTAATATTATAGAATACTAGCTGACCCGACAGACGTTGTCCTGTCCCGATCTAACATTTGGATGGGGGATGAAAAGGGGGGGGAAAAGGGGGATGAAAAATAGATGTTGGCCGATTCTCAGACCTACCCAATATGCACAAAAAATTTCATCAGAATCGGTCAAGCCGTTTCGGAGGAGTATGGGAACGAAAACTGTGACACGAAAATTTTATATATTAGATTTTTCAGTCCGTAATACGAACTCATTTATTTTAGACTATTATTATAAAAAAAGCTTTTTTACAAAAAAGACAACCGCCTTCAAAATTTAAAGAGTGATAAATAACTTTAGCACGTTACACACATGACTTTAGATTTGAAAGTCGGCGGCTTTGTTCAGTCTGTTGTCTTTAATTGCCACCGACTTGCAATTCTAAAGTCATGTGTGTACTGGGCTAAACCAACCACTTTTAAGATTTTTAAACTTGTGTACCAAAGTAGGTTTCAAACCGTTTAAAAATAAAAACCTAAAAATAATTACTTTTTACTGCCATTTTTAACGATCACTGACTGACACTTCAGTTTAATTTCATGTATAAATTAAACGATCTAGAGGCAAGATTCAATTTGTTCCACAAACAAGCGACGGGCGCCTCAACTTGATAATTTATCCTTTATTTATTTACCAGAAATAAAGTAAGAATCAAAGAAAACAACATTGTTCCACAGAGTAGAAACATAAGTACTTCAGACGCAAACTTATTCTTACCTTTTGCATACAAATTAGAACTTTTAATTAATTATAGGACTTCATGTTGCTAATTTAATTATAAGGAAAGTTCATGAATTTATTTCGACGTTCGAATTGACAATAATTTGGGAGACTGTATTGTTTAGGATACAAGCAAAATAACATTTGACTCCTGAAAGAAACAACATGTAGGTAATGTATCAAAATTATGTATTTTGTGTAGTTATTATATTTTGAAAAGTTTTAGTTAAGTTACAGTCTGTATTATTATGTCAACAATATATTACGCTGAGCAGCGTTCGAAAAGTTGCGTGGTATCTTCTGGTCCAACTTACCACAGTGTCTTAAAAAGAAAGTCTATGACCAGTGTGTGTTGCCAGTGATTGCATACGGGACCGAAACGTGGTGGCTTACAATGGGCCTCATCAGAAGGCTTAAAGTCACCCAAAGGGCAATGTAGAGGGCTATGCTCGGAGTTTCCTTGCGTTTTAAAATCAAAAATGAGGACATCAGCAAGAGAACCAAGGCAGTGGGCAGGGCACATTGCTCGCAGAACGTATGTCCGATGGGGCCGGAAGTTCTGGAGTGGCGACCGCGAACCGGAAGACGTTGCGTTGGAAGGCCTCCCACTAGGTGGACCGATGACCTGGTAAAGGTTGCGGGGATCCGCTGGATGCGAATCGCAAGGGGCCGGTCAATGTGGCGACACTTGGGGGAGGCCTATGTCCAGCAGTGGACGTCTTTCGGCTGAAATGATGATGATGATGATGATTTTTTTTTTTTTTTTTTAATCTTTATTTTATTAAGGGTTTTTTGTACACATTTGCGACGATGTCAATCCCATCGTACTTCTAGCAACCGTAAACATCATTAACGAAATAATTCTTAACATGTGTATAGAAAAGATACAACTTAAGATTACTTATCTACTAAAAAAGTGTACAATAATTTTGCTGCTTCAGTGGTAGGCTTACTTAAAATTCCATTAAACGCACCAACATCTATTGCTGATAATTTCAAAGATCTAAGTAGGTAGTGTATTTCTTTTGGTACTATATCGGACACACTCCACCAACACATGCTGAACGTCCTCTACCTTACCACACACCTCACAATTAGGAGAGTCTGATTTTTGCATGAGGTAGGCAAAGCAGTTTAGTGGGATGTGTCCTGACCGCAAGCGATGCGCAGCAACAATTTGACAGCGGCTGAGTTTCGACCCGGAGAACCAAGGTAATGAGGAGGCTCACATTGTAGATGATGATGATGATATATTATTAAAGCCATTTGAATGAAGCAACAACAACAACAAGAGAATAATTATGTGATCTTGAGTTTCCATAAAAATCCTTGAGGTAAATCAAGTCTCGAGTGTCACGACGGCCAATCTCAATGGGGACTATACAATATAATAGAATAGAATAAACTTTAGGCCGCATCTTCACTTAAGATCAGGTGAGTTGCGGCCAAACGCAAGCCTATAACAATATAAAAAAAAACACGTAAAGCCGTTGGTCCCGGCTATCCTTTAAATAAATAAATAAATAAAATCAACCGTAGATCTTTGGCAGTCGTTATGGGTAGTCAGAAGTCAGAAAGTCTGACAACCGGACTTACCCAGTAACTAGGTTGTGAAGGTTCGATAGGCAGTCACTCCACGTAAAGCACTGGGGTGTGATTCTGTGAGACCTCATTCTAAACTTCGAATCTGAATCCGCTGTAAGTTTCTTGGGTGCGCCAAAGTTCACCTAAATTTTTAACTCCGATAATTGGAAATCCGAAAATGTTCTTCCTAACATTTTTCATCCTAACAATCACAATTCCTAACTACTCTGTCTCTAATGTTCATAATCCGAAGCATTCATCTTCATAATGTCAGTAGCAATAAACATCTATTATACTTTTATTTGTTTTCCTATATTTTCTTAACATAACCTTCTTTTACACTATTATTCAAAGTCATATCTTTTTTGTTTAGATTTCTTTTTATTCATAATAATCAGGACTATATACATTAATTTTGCGAAACTTTATTTTCACATAACATGTATAACGGTGTCCCCTTGTTTCGCAGACAGAAATTTCATAGAATTTCGTTTTCAAGAAAATGTTTCATATAATATTTGGTTCTTGTAATTTTATTTCGACTATTATTATCTATTACTATTATTGACTATTATTGTTTATTTACTTCAAATAAACGTATTTCACAGAAACACAATTCAATGAATATTTATTCACATTTTTTTGTTTAACAAACTTATCAATCAGTAGAATTATTTTTTTAACGAATATTGTTTGTTCAGTGTATTTTTCCATGGAATTTATTTCAACGAATATATATATAAATAGACAATAGCTAAAATATTGTCGTAAAAAGTGAATATGTTGTGCTACAAAAGTTAATGACAGAAACGAATCGCTGCGAAACCGACTCCACGTAGTCTAGAGTGTAGTTTAAATCCGCGTAGGCGCGGAGGGGCGAGGCGGCTCGCGAGCTGAGGAGCAGGTGGTGAGCGTGAATACCATCTGCGACGATAAGCTCGCGTGGGACCGCCGCGCCGGAGCCCCGCAACGCCGGAGCCGTGACAGAAATCATGCCTGCTGCATGTTACATGCTCGCTTGCTTGTTGCATGCTTCCTTGCATGATGCATGCTTGTTTGCACGCTGCATGCTTCCTCGCACGCTGCATGCTTGCTTGCACGCTGCATGCTTGCTTGCATGATGCATGCTTGCTTGCATGCTGCATGCTTGCTTGCACGCTGCATGCTTGCTTGCATGCTGCATGGTTGCTTGCGCGCTGCATGCTTGCTTGTATGCTGCATGCTTGCTTGTATGCTGCATGCTTGCTTGACTGCTGCATGCTTTCTTGCACGCACGCGCAGTAGGTTTGAACTAAGCAATAGACACAACTCAGTAGGTACGTTATGTAAAGCATACCCCCAAATAATAATCATACCCTCAAATTAAAACTATAAATATCATCTTCTACCCACATATATTTTTTATTACACTTGGTAAATGTTTCTTTCCGAGTATGAGTGAAAATATTATGGTAATTATGTTTAGGGACAGAAGCGTTATGATAAAAAACAGTAGGAGTTTAAATATATTTACATTAATGATATTATTAATTACAATTTTCGGAAACATGAGTGTTATGAACATCGTCGGTAGCACTACAAATAGTATGAATAAAAACTTTAGGATGAAAATTTTTAGGAAGAGTGATCATTCGGATTACAAATCCTTAGGAAGTACAATTTCGGGTAAAGAACTTTAGGTGAGCCAATATGGACCCGAGTTTCTTGATTGGCATTCTAAAAATTCGGTTGATAATTCGAATTTACACTAGCGCCACCCTTGCGAGCGTGTCAGCGAGTTGAACTAAATTGACAGGGAGATTTTGGCAGATAAAGTATGAGATGACGTAAAGAAGTAGCATTCTGTAAGGTAATTTTCCCGTCACTTCACACTCGAACCCGATTTAAAGTGTCAAATATATCAAGGTAATTTTGAACCTTATGCGAAGTGAGAGTGAATAGCGAAGTGAAATACGAGTTGTTGTTTGAATTTTACAGAATCAACCTACTGATATTCAGCTGCATCTGGTTAGACTGGAAGCCGACCCCAACATAGTTGGAAAGGGTAGGCAGATGATAATACGTTTACTGAAGTCTGTCAGTTTTCTGAACATTTGTATAGCAAGCTATGTATTGGAAACTTTTCAACAGCCTACAGCTAAATTTAATTGCAGTTCTGACAGAGCATAATGGAGGATGATAAAGATTACAGAGCTGAAACTTTTTATATATTTACTAAAACATGTTCTTCAACACCGGATAATTATCAAAACCAATTCTAATTCCATCCAAGCAAAAACTAATAATTCACTAGATAGCAGTTTTTTTTTTATACTGTATTAATAAGAACTAAATTCTTAATAATTAATTACGATCTAGCCTAAAAGACTAATAAGCAATTTAACTCTAACTTAATATGTTACGTGATAGATTATGTTAAAACTAAAAATAGTGTCCATATGGAATTTTGTACAAGTCCGTAGCACTTTCTTAGAGTCTGATATAATTTATAGAAACACTATGTTCATGTGTTATATGTATAGCACAACATTGTTACTATTATTCATTCACTTTATACACTACACTAATTCAAAAGGTTTAGTTCTTTTTAGCCTACGCACTAAGTCTGTGTTGTCTAGCAGCTGAATTGCCTCAACATTCACGTGTTGGTGAAGTCTGTGTTCATGGGCTTCAGCAAATTTTTGGATAAAGTTGGTGACGGATTCCATTTTAAGGTCACGGTGAATGTCGTCATTTCTAATGTACCAGGGTGCATTAACAGCATCCCTAAGTACTTTGTTTTGAAATTGTTGGATTATTTTGACATTGCTTTGTTTAGTACAGCCCCAAAGTTGGATACCATACGTCCAAATTGGCATTAAAATATGCTTGTATATAGTTATTTTATTCTGTATTGATAGGCAGGATTTCCTTCCTAGTAACCAATACATACTTTTATAACGAATGTCGAGTTCCTGTCTTTTCTTTTTGACATGAGCTTTCCAACGCAATTTGGCATCAAGAGTTATGCCAAGGTATTTGGCTGTATTAGCATAAGGCACTTGCGTGCCATTTATGTAGATTGGGTGATAGTCCAAGAGTTTGTTCGTGAAGTCAATGTGAATTGATTTTGACTCATTCAATTTGATCTTCCATTTTTGTGTCCAGTCATAAAATTTGTTCACAGCTAATTGAACTTTTTCTACTGCTTCTCTGTGGCTTGATCCGGTGGCCATAATTGCAGTATCATCTGCAAAAGTCGCAATGGTGTTGTTCTCCAGTTCTGGGATGTCACAGGTGTATAACAAGTACAAAATTGGGCCTAGCACACTTCCTTGAGGTACACCCGCTTTTATACTTTTTAGCTCGGAATATGCGTCCTCCTGCCGTATCCTAAACATTCTATTAGTTATATACGACTCTAGGATGTCTGCAAATTCTGGTAGCATGCGTCTGAGCTTGAATATTAAACCCTTATGCCATACTTTGTCAAAAGCTTGCGCAACATCTAAGAACACGGTGGCGCAGACTTCCTTTTTTTCAAGCGTTTTTTCAATGATATTAGTTATTCTATGTACCTGGTCTATTGTTGAGTGCTTTTCCCTGAAGCCAAATTGGTGATTTGGAATGAGGCCTTTATCTTCTATTATTGGTTTTAACCGTTTCAATAATAGTTTTTCGAAAAGTTTTGATAACACGGGCAACAGAGAAATAGGTCTATATGATGATGCTTCATGGGGTGGTTTCCCAGGCTTTGCAATCATAATGACTTCAGCAACCTTCCATGACTCAGGCACATATTTTAAGATAAATGCAGCATTAATAAGCTTGGTAAGCTTTACTATGGCTTTGCGCGGGAGGTGTTTTAGAATTTCACCCGTAATGAGATCGTAACCTGGAGACTTTTTCGAGCTAATATTATTTTTAATTTCTCTCATTAGTTCTTTAGGGGTCACAAGCCTAAATTATTTGGTTCTGTGATAAATTTGTACTCTCAAGTATTTCAATAGAACTTTCATTAGGTTGAAAAGTTTCTTCTAAGTGTTGAGCAAACCTTAGCGCTTTTTGGTCATTGCTTATGGCCCATTTTCCGTCACAATCTCTGATGGGTGGTATTTGTATAATCGGCCTTTTTAGATTTCTTGTCGCTTTCCAAAGTGAGTAATCCGTTGATTTGTCATTGGTTAGCTGCAAGAGGTTGGTATTCAGAGACTCGTCCTCAAATTGTAGAATTTTTCTCTTTAATCTTTTCGTTAGGTTGTTAAGTGATGTTTTATGTCGCGGGCACCTTGTTTGTTGCCACTGCTTCCTTTGTTTCCTTTTCTCAGATAGTAAATCCACAATTTCCTTAGGATAGACAAATCCCTTATATTTACATTTTAATTGCGGTGTGTTGTTCCACGCGCATTGTTGAATGTTAACAATATATTTGTTTACTTCTGAGTCAAGCTGATCTTGCTTTTTTATCGGAGTTTTAAGGTCGATAATATTATCTAGATCAAGGGCAAAACTTTCCCAATCTGTGAATTTATTAACCAGGGTTAAATGGCTTTCTTTGAGTAAGACTTTTTGGCTAAGCATTAGTATTATCGAAGAATGGTCCGAGTTCATATAGAAACCTTCCTCCAAACTGATGTAATTGGCTGATATATTTTTGCATATAAAGAAATCTATAAGATCCGGTATTTTCTGGTGGTCAGTGGGCCAGTACGTTGGTTTACCTGTGCTCTTAACTTCGGAATGTGTATGTTTAACTGCGCTCAATAGCTGCTTTCCCTTAGATGTAGTAAGTCTTGATCCCCAATGCGTATGCTTAGCATTAAAATCGCCACCTAGGATAAATCTCTGGCCTAATAGTTCAAAGAGATGTAAATATCGCTCTTTTCGTATCATGTGCCGTGGAGGACAGTATATGGCTGCAATGGACAAGTGACAAAATTTGGTTTTAACGGATACTGCCACGGCTTGAATATCTTGTTCTTCATATTTACACTGCACGTAGTGACTAATGCTGTCTTTGATTATAACTGCGCTACCTCCTCTAGCAGAGTTGTCAGGGTGGAGCGAATTATATGTCATGTATCCTCTAAATTTGATAAAAGATTGCTTAGTGAAGTGCGTTTCGGATACCAAACACACGTCTATATTTTCTGTGTCTAGGACCGCCTGCAACTCATTTTGATGTTTGAGGAGCCCATTAGAATTCCACGCCATTATTTTAAGAGTGTTATTCATTTTTAATTATTTAAAACAGCTGTTTTAGTGCTAGATTCCAATTTCTCTAATCTTTTGTCAAATGAGGTTATACACTTTAAGATCTGATTAATTTTATCCTCTAGGTTCAAAGGCTGTGACCTTTGTTTTACAGCTTCCGCATAGGAACCAGTGTTGGTTACATGCATGGGTTTCGCAGTTGACAGGGCACTTGCTTTCTGTGTCTGTTTGTCGAGATTTCGTGAGGGAAGAGACTGTTGGGTAGTTGGTACCACCACTTTCTTTTTAATATTTTTATTTTTCATAATTTGGATCTGCTTAGCTACTTCACACCCTCTATAGTTGGCAGGGTGCGGCAGACCACAAGATACTAGACCACTAGATAGCAGTGTTGCTACGCTAAACCACTGCATTATTACGCACTACGTAGAGGAGGCATGATTAGCTCAGCGCGGCTCGTAATCAAGGATCGTTCGTGAGTATCTATAGCACACACAAACAGTCAATGATGAGCTTAGAATGGCCGGCGATGATATGTAACTATGTATAGAGGCCAGCACATCGAGCTATAACAATCTCTCAAATTTCTTGGATAGATTTTTAACTTTATTACAAAATCATTTAAGTTCTTATTCAATTAGGAAAATTTGGAAAAGCAGCTCGTGGCTAAGTTAACGAAGTAGCTGCGGTCTGTTATATCCGGGTTCCGAATTTGGTTTTTAAAAAAGAAACTACTTTTAGCTATAATAAATTGTATTAAACACGGACACGAATGCAAAGTACAAGTGCACGGTAGGATGGTTGGGAGACGACTGACTAGCTGGACTGGATGGAGAGAGAGCGAGGAGTGAGGGGATGCTGCGTCAGCAGCAAGGATGCAGCGTAGACTGCTGACTAATCCAGAAGGGGTACAGATTAAGGGTGTAACAGCCCCCCGATTAGGAGGAAACTTACGGGTGAAAGGTAAGTTGACGATGGAGGGAAAGGTAAGTTATTCCAGGATTTTAGGTAATTCGGAGTCGAGGAGCAGGAACATCTTCAACATCTATGGATGGCATTTCTATGGGAGCGTCAGGTTTAAGATTACATTTAGAGGTTTTAACTGACTTACAATAACAATACAGTTTATAAGAAATAGCTAAGATTATAATTAAGCTTATAATAACAGTAGTATAAGAATAATAGTCATCGTAAAGGACAATATGAGGTTTTTCAATTACTCTATTAAGGTCTGTTTTAATTTGATCAGTTACTTTATTATAATTTGAGAAAAGAGAGTCAAAATTATTTATGTTTTTTAAGTTAACGTAAGGAATTTTAATATTGTCTTTTAGATATGTAATAGAGCTACAACAAGTATCGTTAATTAATTCAAAATGTAATACTATTGGTTTTATTTTTATTTCAACGATATGTTTAGGTATTAACTTATTATTGTTGCAATAAGCAATACAATTATCTGGTATAGTTAGTATACCAGTGCCAGAAATAGAAGATTCAGATAAATCTTGATCATCACATTCTATTGTAATTTTAGAATTTTGACTAATCATGTATATCCACTGGTTATTACGTAATTTATGAAAGGTTTCAAAATTACCATTTACAAATTCAGTTTTGCAAAGAAGCGGAACGGAAGTCAGAGCTTTTGAAATAACCTCAGTTTCACATATTGGTACGGCTGACGTAGAGTATATGTTGGAGATTTCACAAATATAATATTGTGTATTTATTATAACTTTACAGGTATTTAGTGAATTTAATTTACAATAAGCTGATTTATCTTTAGTTATGCCTAAATATTTAGTGGAAGGTATTATTGTAGAATACAATGTATTATTTATAGTTTTAAGAGCAATAGGATAAGGTACAGTATGATACAAATCGAATTCTTTTGTATTCACTAAAGGCATTTGTAACACAAATATTATTTTGTTATTTGTATAATAACTGGATACATCGGATATGTTTTCTAAAATATGAATATTATCTAACGTTAAAGGTGCAGGTAATTGCTTAGAACTAGGGAGGAATCTATAATTACCCACAAGGTCTGAAAACAATTGTTTAGGGGTAATAATAGATGGATATAGTATACTAGACTTACTAAACATAATAGCGTTAATAATATCTTCTATCTTTAATGATAAGGTTAATAAACTACTTTCTAAAATATTCGACAGTCCCGATATTTTAGATCTCATTAATAGCTTGTTGGAAATTAGCGTTAAATTTGCCATTTCCTGGTTTAAAGTATCAATAACATGACTTAGGCTAACTTCATTTGCATTAATTTTATCAATTACTTCTTTTAGAGACAGTAATGTGGATGTTGTAATCATCATGTTTTCTTTCATGAGGGTTGCCAATTTACTTTGATCATTTTCTAAAGTTTCAATGGCATTACTATATTTTTCGGCATCATCTTGGTCCATGTTGCCGAACAGTTGTTTAATTACTGAACCGATTCCACCAAACCAAGCTGATCTTTTATGAGATTTGGATATAAGATGGGAAATGGAATCAAAGTCTCTAACTATATCAAAATAGCGCGATGACAATGGTTGGAACAAATAGTGACATTCGCCTTCATAGTATACTTTGCTTTGATTACATAGAAATTTGGAGGTTCTTAGGATATCCCTTAAATTATCCAAATGTGGTTGAATAAAAGAAATATCTATAGGAATGATAATATCTAGTGTATCATCTGTTATTTTTAAAGAGCCAATGGGGTCAAAATATATGCCTGCGTCGTCTGATGCTGGCTGGATGTATCCTTGACCGTTTGACGCCATGGTAGGATAAATGTAACCAATTCTGGAAGGAAGGGTAATTTAAATTAACTAAATTGTATGTTAAAATACTAAGTATATCTAGTTATTAGTAGCTAATTTAATTTCGTCGAAATGATGCTTAACGTGTCGTCTATTTATCAAGAGTGACACAGTGTTATTTCCATGAATTTTCATGATTTTGAACGGGCCTTTCCATATAGGAGAAAGTGCCTTTCTCAGGCGTAAATGGTTTTTAAGATAAACTAGATCGCCGATCGCATATTTAATTGGCCTTGTGTGAGTATCGTAATAGGTTTTGGAGTTTAACTTTGATTTTTCTGTATATTCTATTGCCTTATCTCGGCAATACTTAAGTCTATTCTGAAGTATGCGGACATATTCAGGGTAAGTAGCGCCTGCTGCTTCCTCATAAACTGAATCTGGAATGTATGGTTTGTTTCCAAACACGAGTTCATAGGGAGAGAAGTGAGTAGTTGAGTGGATGGCTGTGTTATACGCAAGCATAGCTGTGTATACAAAGCGGGGCCAGTTATTTTGTTGCTCATTTACATAGGATTTCAGGTATTCTTTTAAGGTAGAATGACTTCTCTCGAGAGCACCCTGAGTCTGAGGGTGATACGGGGTAGACCATAATTGTTTGATTTTTAATAAATTGCATGTTTGTTTGAATAACTCGGCCGTGAAGTTGGTGCCTTGATCTGTCAGGATCGTTTTGGGTATTCCAAATAACGTAATAAAATGGACCAAACATTCACATGTTTCTTCAGCAGTAGTGATAGTAATTGGATAAGCTGCTGAAAATTTGGTAAGGTCATCTTGGAGAGTCAAGATATACTTATATTTATCGTTGCCGGCTTCCGGTAATGGTCCCACGATATCAAAAGCTACGCGTTCAAAGGGGCGTGTGGAAAGCGATGTGATTTGCATAGGTGCACGATTGGTTCTTCTAAGGGCTTTGTTTATCTGGCATTGCGGGCATTTCTTTACGTAATTTTCGACGTCTACTCGCATGTTTTTCCAGTAATATTTTTCTTGAATACGTTTTAGCATTCTACCAGAACCTAAGTGACCGGCTATAGGGAGATCATGATTTTCTTTCAGGATTTTAGAGATTTCACTTAATGATGGGTAGATAATGGTGTTCTTATAAATGTGAATAGTTATTTCTGAGTTATGAAATAAATATAGGATTATATTGTATAATTTGATGTATTGATGAGTATCGAAAGGGTTATTAAAGTCAGATATAGCTATTTCAGGGTTATCTTGGCTTGCAAGACTGACAACTAACTCATTTCTTACGGATTTAAGACATTTGTAAATATCTTCATATGTACAAGTGTCAAAATGGTTGACCTTGGTAAAAATGAAATAATATGTTTTATTTTCGAATTCGTATTTAAGGAAGGAATGTAATGTTCTTTCTAGTAAGGAAAATTCGTTTAAATTAGGGATGTTAGATATGATTTCTTGAGTATATGGAATGGATTCGTCCATATCTATAGATGTGGGTATGATAACATATTTTTTATCAGTTTTGGATAAGCTTTCGTTGTGTTCTATTATGGTTACGTTAGGATTAAATTCTTTTGATGTGGTTTTAAGGAATTCTGAGTAATTACTATCTAGGGTACTGCAACTATTAAGGCTTGAGACATCAGGTGATTTTGGGTTTTGACGATTAATGGAAGATGGGATTAAATCTTCATTTATTATGTTATCTAGGTCATCTAGGTTGCCTAGCTCTGGTAAGCTAGTAGGTCGTATAAGTGGATCTGTGAGATCTTCAAGTTGGATTAAATCGTCAGGAGAAACCACAGGGAGAACATCTGGGTTCGATGTTTCATCATGATCCGGTGAATTTGAATCTTCATTAGAAGTACTAGGTATAGGATTTATAGGATTTACAGATTTGGTTACTGGATAGCGGGATAATGCATCAGCGGCATTATTTAATTTCCCTTTTCGGTATATTATTTCGTACTCGTATTCCTCCAATTTTAATCTCCATCTCTGGAGTTTACTACTGGGGTCGGAGTGATTAAATAACCAACGTAAAGGACGATGGTCAGTGATTATAGTGAACTTTCTACCATAGAGGTATGGACGGAAGGTTTTACAGCCGAAAAGAATTGCAAGTAATTCCTTTTCGGTTGTACTATAATTGCACTCATTTTTATTGAGTGTACGAGAAGCATAGGCGATAGGCTTGTCTTCATTTATTTTGCCTTGGGAAAGAATAGCGCTGATTGCATAATTGGATGCATCACAGCTGAGAAGGAATGGTTTGGAAAAGTCAGGGTATGATAATAACGGAGCTGTAGTTAATTTGTTCTTTAGGGTTTCGAAGGATAATTGATGTTCGTTTGACCATACGAATTCTACGTTTTTCTTCAGCAGATTTGTTAAAGGTTTTGCAATGCTTGAAAAATCAGAGATGAACCTGCGATAGTAAGAGACGAAACCAAGAAATGATTTAACGTCTTTAGGAGTTTTTGGTATAGGAAACTCATGAACTGATCTTAGTTTTTCAGGGTTTGGTTTTACGCCTTTGTCGGTAATGACATGGCCTAGGTATGAAACTTCTTTTCGTAAAAATTCGCACTTGTCCGGCTGTAATTTTAGCCTGAATTGACGTAGTCTAGAAAATACGTTAGTTAAGTCATTCATGTGAGAAGGGATATCAATCGAGTAAATTACGATATCATCAAGATATACGAAGCATTGGATACCTTGGAGACCAGATAAAGCGGAGTTCATTAACCTTTGAAAGGTGGACGGTGCATTTTTTAATCCAAATGGCATACGTGTGAATTCGTAATGCCCTGTTGGGACTGAAAATGCGGTTTTGGGAGAATCATCAGGAGACATATTGATCTGGTGGAAACCAGAAGCCAGGTCTAATGTGCTAAAGTATTTGCACTTGCCTAATTGGTCTAGGATTTCGGCTATATTTGGGATAGGGTAGGAATCACCGATGGTTACGTCATTAAGCTTACGGTAATCTATTACAACGCGCCATTTCCTTTGACCGGAAGCATCAAGTTTTTTGGGTACTACCCAAATTGGCGAAGACCATGGGGACATAGAAGGTTTTACGATACCTTGTTTTAACATTTTCTGAACTTGGGAATCAACTTCTTTCTTATGGCATTCGGGAAATCTGTATGTTTTAACATGAATTGGGCTATCAGAAGTAGTTTTAATTTTATGTTCTATTGCGTCAGTGCAGGTTAACTGGTCATCGGACAAGTGGAAAATGTCTGAAAACTGAGAGCAAACAGAGTATAGTGCTTCAGTTTCTTCCGAATTAAGGTGGGATACGCGAAGCTGTTGTAAAACTTCTTCTGTGCGTTCACGAATATGAGTTTCTGCTATAGTACCGACAAAGATTGAAGCTTGTGGTTCAAAAGGACTCAAGTGTAATTTAAGATCAGATTTGATAGTTATAGGTTTTTCCGAGGTGTTAACAATGGAAATATTAACACGGTTGTTATTCTTAACTTGAACCATACAGTTTGCTAATAATAGATTTTCTGATATATGTTGATCGATTATTAAACCTTCGCTGATTTCTGGATTTGCTACAGTACATTCAATTATAGTTTCACTGCGTGGTGCAATAGTATAGACGGGTTCATTGAAATGCATTCTAAGTTTAATATTTTTTAAATGCAGCATACTTTCATCATAGTTGATTTGGCTACTCATAGAATTGAATAAGTCGTTGCCAATAATACCATCGTAAGGTAAGCTTAATTCATTGACTAAATTGAATATATGTGTTAGGTATTTACAATCACTATGGGATTCATCATGTGTATAGATGGTTATAGGGATTTGTCCCAATGTGTGTAAAGGACTATCAGTGGTTGAATCGATACCTTGAATTTTGAATGTAATTGATTGGTTAATTACGGGCATTTCGTCGATGGCTGATTTTTTTATTATACTTATAGATGCGCCAGTATCAACGAGGAGGGATAGACCATTAAAGGATATGGGAGAGTTCACTTTTATATGTGGTAAGTATTTATTTGGTATATTAGAAGTGAATTCGTATATTTGTTTATTAATGTGTTCTTTATTTTCAGGATTCTGGACGATGTCTACGGTTTGGGGCTGGATACCCTGTTGCTTGACTTCATGAGTTTTTAAGGATATGGAGTCTACGATTTGGGGCTGGTTACCCTGTTGCTTGACTCTAATGAGATGACCTCGAGTTTGGGGCTGGCTACCCTGTCCATGGGTCATTGTTTGAGTTTTGGTGTCGTCTATTATGGAATTTATTTCTCCCGTGCGACACCTATTCGGGACATCATTTAGTTTAAATTGTTGTCAACAGTATCACGACTTTCTACTTCAGTTGCGACATTAATACGGGGTTTGAAAGTGGATGTACTCGGCTGCGCGTTTGAAGTAAAAGATTTGTTTTGATTATATTTTTTATTATTATATTCGCGGAGTGTGCATTTTTCTAGAATATGTCCTGATTTCTTGCAATATCTGCAGAATGGATCATTTGAGGAAGTTTGCTGAAGAGCAGGTTTTTGTGATTGATCATTATTAGAGTTGTTGGATTTATTTATTTTAATGTGTGGATCATTATGACGAAATGATTTCGCGGCAAGAGTTTGTTTGTATGAATATTGTTGCAATTTTTCTTCAGAAATCGCGTAGTTTATAGCGTCGTTAAGATTTTTCGGGTCCCTGCATCTAACAATGTTAGCGATGCGAGGGGTAAGACCCATAGTGAATGTATGGAGAGCAAGATCTTCCATTGCAGCTACTCTACCGGGAATTTCATTCTTTTTGTGACTTGTTAAGGAGATTTCTGTAAGTAACTGAGACAGACAAGTTTCAATTCTGAGGGAGAATTGGTTAACATTTTCCTGGGCGCTTTGCCTACAATCCTGGAGCTCTGCAAGAAGATGAGCGTAATGTTTACGCTCTCCAAATTGTTTTTGAAGAAAATCTTTAAGGGATGTCCACGAATCAAATTCTTTAATCGAACATGCAATTTCAGCTTTGCCGTCCAATTGGCTAATGATATATTTGAAGACGATGTCTACTTGGTAAGAGGAGGCTAAGGAAATTGCATTATCGCAATTATTTGTAAAGGCGTTTAGTTTTTCTCTGCTGCCATCAAAGGGCTTAATGAATTTTAAAATTACATTTAAGGGTATTCCTTCTTTAGTCTCCTCTTTCAGGTTCTTTGATTCTTTGGACATGATTGACAATAATTAGAAATAAGAATTAAGAATAAGATTAGTTAATATAATAACAAGTCTGGACACTTAACAATGTAGTTTTATCGCTCTGCGTTGAGATTAGAACTGCGACGGGCGACGAGACATAACATCCGTTGGTATGTAGATTGATTGGAATGTTCAAGATAAACCGTTGTGGTTTATTTATAACTCGAACTTTGATCACTTTATTAATTTTAGGGAATTATGTTCACAACTCACAGTATTATTACTACGAACATTTTCTTTCTGCTGGAACTGGAACTGGATTGACCTTGAACTTTGGTCAGTATCGGGTTTGCCGATAAGATGAGTCGTCTCTGGAGGTTTCAAGGCACTTAAGCACTCTCACTTTTGGCACTTATCACTTTTTGCACTTAATCATGAACTTTGATCACTTTTTGGGAGGATTCCAAGGATTTTCAATCCCACCGCTGCCACCAATGTTATATCCGGGTTCCGAATTTGGTTTTTAAAAAATAAACTACTTTTAGCTATAATAAATTGTATTAAACACGGACACGAATGCAAAGTACAAGTGCACGGTAGGATGGTTGGGAGACGACTGACTAGCTGGACTGGATGGAGAGAGAGCGAGGAGTGAGGGGATGCTGCGTCAGCAGCAAGGATGCAGCGTAGACTGCTGACTAATCCAGAAGGGGTACAGATTAAGGGTGTAACAGGTCGGTCTGTGGATGGGAGACCATCCCTTTCATACCGAGTTCCCTCCGTGCCTCGGAAAGCACGTAAAGCCGTTGGTCCCGGCTGTCATTTGTAGATCTTTGGCCGTCAATATGGGTAGTCAGAAGCCAGAAAATCTGACAACCAGTCCTACCAAAGGGTATCCTGTTACCCAATAATTGGGTTGTGGAGGTCCGATAGGCAGTCGCTTCATATAAAACACTGGTATTCAGCTGCATCCGGTCTGCTGTCAGCTGGAAGCCGACCTCAATTATATATTATTAGTTAATTATAAATTAATTATATATTATAGAGCTATTTTATATTATATAAAATAGCTCACACACTATTCATTGTTTGTTGGATTAGGAGTGGTCGTCTACTATATTATTAATTGTAATTATGTGAACACTATGTGTCTGAGGGAGATTGTATCAGAATCGACATACTGATAGGGGTAATTAGAAAAATATTATTTTTTTAACAAAGTGGGATATTAATCATATTATTGTCTCCATGATTCATTTTTAATCAACATGCCGAGATCGTAAACGTAACGAAACCATTCTCTTCACCAAATCAAATCGTACGAATCCATTTTCTCTAAAATCTGATTGTATGCTACAATGTGTACAATACAGACTACGTACAGTTCAAATTGACACAAGTATCTATTGCCTTTGATATAGCTAATCGAAAACAGGCAATGTATGATGATTAGATCCTTTGGTGTTCTCCGTATAATTCCACTGCCAATAGATTCACATCCTGTCTATGATGTGGTTATGGGCTTACAATATTAGCAAGAACGGAATTGACAGCTATGTATAAACGTCTATGTAGCAAACATTTACTGTCTATTGAAGGAGACACTAACAGGAGAAGTACCTATTATTTATTCTGCTTTACATAAATAGCGTACAGCTACCCGATATCAAGTTAAATACTTATTTATCTATACTAATCTACACTAATATTATAAAGAGAATAGAATTGTATTTTTGTATGTTTGAAACAAATAAACTCAAAACTACTGGTCTGATTTATAAATTCTTTCACCATTATAATGCTACATTAGTCCTGACTAACATAGGCTAAATTTGCCAATTGAAAAATTTAGGGATCCTTGTGAAATTCACGCGGACGAAGTCGCGGGCAGAGTGCTATAAATTATATGTTACATAATAAGTATACATTATATATTGTTTTATATAATAAAGCTAAAGACGTTGTTTGTTAGAACGCGCTAATCTCCGGAAGCTAAGTTATCACTGAGTCCTATAAGCAATAGTTTCTAGAATATAAATTTGGGATCAGTAAGAAAAATTGCGCAAACGAAGTTGCGGGGAAAATGTTTTTTCATCCCACCATCTCGGAAAGAGTATTTTTAATCTTCAATATCTGAGTGGAAAAGCCGTTTTTATTCTCTAGAGGATAAAGTAAATTTATCTTCAATATCTGAGTGGAAAAGCCGTTTTTATTCTCTAGAGGATAAAGTAAATTGAATTTAGAACATCGTGTGCACTAAGTTTGTGAATTAAAAAAAAACATTAAACCTATTTACTGCTACCTCTATGGTGCCGAATATATCATACAACTTTTTTTTTAATTTGTTAAAAACTCAGACTTTGTAAACGTTTTTTTTTGCATTTAGTCATTTCCTCGCTGAGTTGGAATGAAAAGTTACGTGTTGCACTCGAGTGCAAAGATTTTTCACCTCGTGCTCTTTTGATTCCCTCGCTAACGCTCAGGATTCTAATTTTGAATCACTCGCTGCGCTCGTGATTCAATTTTAGAATCCTTCGCTTGCTCGGTCATCAGAATTGAACACGCGGTTAAAAAGCAACTTTGCACTCTTGTATAACAAATAACTATTTTCATTTTGCCTGTAAAGCTTAATCTTTTACGATTTATCACAAATTTGATCACCAAAGTAGTTATTCTGAATGCAAAAAATATTTTATGTGATCAAATAGGTTACAACAATATAATCCAGAATAACCAAGGTATAAGGAGTTAAGGAGTATCAGATACTTTTAAAAATAAATTCTCCAGATAGCCGCTTATGTCATTTTCTGCTTCACCGGGCAACGACAACCGTAGACAGCTCTGGAAGTCTCCCAAAAGATAGACATAGGTTACATTTCCTCGTACATACTATATGAGAGATTGGAGATACATAAAGTAACGGAGGTTCATAGACGACACAAGGTAAATTGTATTACAATTATGATTTCAAATTCCACTTTCCTAATAGACGAACGCTATTTTCAAGACTGATCTTACTATCTTTTGCGAATATATCTACCGACCTGCCTCGTTGATAAATCATAGACGAATGAAATGTATGTCCGTATAAAAGCTACGTAAACGAATTCTCACAAATACCTACATACATTTCGAAAAGCTGTAATAATAACTTTCAATACCATCAACTAATGCGACATAAGGTAAGATGTCCTACATTCATCTGTATGTAACGTAGGTTCCAAAGAAATTCGGAGGGATTTTTCGTAACAAAGAGGGCATCTGCGGTATTTATCTGCTTTGAGATTTCTCGGGCCCCGTAACATTGGAATGCGCCTTAATCTCATTCACGCCTTTTCCCTTTATCGCTCATTTGCAAATACGTGAAGTGTGAATGAAAATAACCCCATAGGAGGTTTTATCAGCCCACGTTGTACAAGGTTGGTCTAAAATTATCGAGACGAACACAATAAGTGAAGACTGACTATACAACTTTATTTGTAGGATTCCCTTTGAATCGGTACTGGAGTGATTGTGACGGCCTTTAATCAGATAGAAATGGACCGGTACCATTTACTAATGGACTCAGTTAACTAGTAGTAGTAGTAGTAGTAGTATGACGGGCCGGTGTCCGCAACTCCACGACTCAGCGCGTATTTTGCGTACAGGTGGGAAGTAAATCATTCGATCCACCCGAGCTCCCCAAGAAAGGCCAGCAGCGCCTTGACGTCGCTGGCGATCTCCCGTAGGTTACCTGGGTTACCGAAGTACTTTGCCCTGTATGACGCAACCTCAGGGCAGTTCAGAAGCACATGGGCTGCTGTCTCGTCCGCCCCCATGCAGGCTCTGCACAGTGGGCTGTCTGTGACTCCTATGACAAAAAGATGTTTATTGAAAGACCCATGGCCAGTTATGGCGGCTGTGACCACACGTAGCTGTTGTTTGGACAGTCGGAGGGCTTGCCTTGTGAAGCGGCCCTCAATCGCAGGAAGAGCCTCCTTGGCCTGCCTGCACTCGCCATGCTCGATCCAAAGTCTTTGGTGTAGATCCTTGGTACGTTTCCTTACCATGGTGCGTAGGTGACCGAAGGGGATTGGCACTATGGGTTCCGGACCCACCACGCTTGTACTCGACCCCCTTCTAGCGAGCTCGTCGGCAGCATCGTTGCCACGCGACCCGCTGTGTCCTTTGATCCATTGAATGGTTGTATCATTGAGAATACCCACCTCGTTCAGTCTTTGGTGACATTCGTATATCAGCCCGGAGTTGACCGTGTAGCTGTTTAGAGCTTGTAGTACAGCCATGCTGTCCGACAATATGCGAATTGGTTGTTCTACTACCTGCCTGTTTAGTATAGCTGAGGCCGCCAAGCAAATGCCCATGCACTCGGCCTGGAACACCGTGTTATAAGCACCCAGCGGCGTTGCTATATGTATGTTGAGGTCTCCCGAGAAAACGCCGGCCCCCGTGCCGGTACCTGTCTTAGATCCATCTGTGAAGATCCGCAGTTCTGTCGGGCGAAGGCCCTCACACCGCCGATCCTCATGCAGTTGGATTTTGTATTTTTTGTCAAATATGAATTGCTTTGGTATCCTGTCGTTAGTAGCCTTAGTTATAGGAAACTCCTTACCAAGTTCCTCTAGTAACGCAGTGTGTCTAGTGCTAGTCTTGCTCCAGAGATTTAGTGTCTTTAAGCGTAATGCTGCCGTTGTCGCTTCTTGTTGGATGAATAGGTGAAGCGGCGGGAGCCCTAACATGGCCTCCAGTGCTGCCGTCGGAGTGGTCCTCATGCAGCCCGTGGTCGCCATGCAGGCTAGTCTTTGCATACGCTGGAGTTTGTTGATGGCTGTGATAAGTTTGGTCCTCGGCCACCATACTACCGACCCATAAGCAATCATGGGGCGGATTACCGCGCTATACAGCCATAGTATTATCTTGGGGGATAGGCCCCACTTCTTACCTATCATTTTCCTACATTGCCAAAAGGTGATGCAGGCCCTGTTTATTTTATTGTCTAGGTGGTTACTCCAGTTTAACTTACTGTCCAAGATGACCCCGAGGTATTTTACTTCGTTGGCCAGCTGGAGCTCGGTATTGAAAAGTTTGGGTAGGCGGTAGGGTCCTAGTGCACGTTTGTGGGTAAACAAGACTAGTTCGGTTTTATTGGGATTTACGGATAGATCGAATTCCCCGCACCATCGCTCCACGATGCGTAGCGCCCGCTGTGTGAGGTTGCAGATGGTCCCCGTCACCTTCCCTGATACAAGGATGGCAAGGTCATCTGCGTAGCCTATGGTGTAGTAGCGTTCGGCATTGAGTTTCTTGATTAGAATGTTGATCACCAGGTTCCATAGGAGAGGGGATAACACCCCTCCTTGGGGGCAGCCTCTGGCAATCATGGCCACTTGCTGCTCTTCCTCAAGCCGAACTACACGTTTACTTAGCATATTAGTAATCCAGTCAATTAGTACCTGTTCTACCCCGTGTTTGGTAAGGGCGGCGCTGATGCTGGAGAAACTAGTTTTGTCGAAGGCCCCTTCGATGTCTATAAAAGTACCCAGGCAAGAACCCTTTTGGTGGATGTCCTCCTCAATTCTACTAACTACCATATGGAGGGCGGATTCTGTTGACTTACCTAAGCAGTAAGCGTGTTGGTTACCGTGTAATGGTAAGTTTCTTAAAGGCCCATCCCTCAGCTCCCTTTCGCATAGTCTTTCCAAGGTCTTCAGCAAGAACGAGGTCAGACTGATCGGTCGGTGGGATTTGGCGTTTGTGTAGTCACTCTTACCTGGTTTAGGGATGAATATGACCTTCACTTCCCTCCATCCTAAGGGAACATATCTTAAGGCCAGACACGCTCTCATTAAGGGCAGCAGTCTGTTGGTGACTAAGGCACCCCCCCACTGAAGCAGGGCGGGAAACACTCCGTCTGGGCCGGCTGCCTTGAAGGGATGGAAGGACTGAATGGCCCATTGGAGCTTCTCCAAGGTGATCATCCTGTGTGCGTAGACCCAGTCATCATTTGATGGTGTGTAGGTTACCTCTGACCAGTCTACCGTCTGTGTGAAGACACATCCGGGAAAATGGGTTTCGATAAGAACCCGTCTCGCTTCGTCTGGTGAAGTTGTGAGTGTGTTGTCAGGTTTGCGCAGAGTGGCAACCCCAGGTGTATTCTGCTGTGCCAGTATCTTCCTCACCCTGTTTGCTTGTTGGCAAGATTCAATGTTGCCACAGAATTTGCGCCAACCCGTTGTTCTCCTGAATCTGATGCATTTCTTGTAGCTGGATTTGGCCGCGTAGTATGCGTCCCAGTCTTCATCAGCACAAGTGTTCATAGCTCTGTTTAAGGCTTTCCTTACCTTACTGCGCTTACGCTCCAGCTCTGCTCCCCACCAGGGTTGTTTACCCGGTGTCTTAGGTGGGGTGGTCGCTGGGCATGCAGCATGGTAGCTTGCTATAATGGTTTTAGTAACATGGCTTACCTGTGCATCGATCTGTGTCGTGCACTCAAGAGGCGGCGAGTTAGCTATAGGCGCAAGCCCGCTTGCAAGGCTGCGTGTGTATGCCACTTTGTCCGTGTTACGCGGATTACGTCGTGGTGTTGCTGGTGGAATACAGACCTGAATGTCGAAGCGGATCCACCTGTGATCCGAGCAGGAGGCCTCCTTGGAGACCCGCCACCCAGTGGTGATTTCCGCTGCACCGTCTGATGCTAACGTCAGGTCTATGATTGTGCGGCTGCGTCTAGTGACGAAGGTCGGTTCGGAGCCTGTGTTTAGTAGGGATAGGTTAGTCGTGAACAAGTAGTCAACCAGTGCCTTACCCCTCTCGTTTGGTGTGTCCATGCCCCATAACGGGTGATGGGCGTTGGCGTCGGCCCCAATTACGACCTCTAGCCCATTTCTCTCGCAGTCGTTCACGAGGCGGGTTAGTTCGTAAGGGGGCGGGTCCTCCGCCTCAGGCATGTAGACCGAGGCGAAGACAATCACTTTTTCTTCGGCGCCACGTTGTATGACCAGCCTAGCTGCAGAGAGGTCTCTGCAACAAAAATCGTTTAGTGGCTGTGCTTTGAGGTTACCTGTCACATAGATACACGCTCTAGGGTGATCTTGGTCTGTGTTAGCTAGGATCTTACCGCCAAGATTGGAGAGTCCTTGGATGCGGCCGGCCCTGATCCACGGCTCTTGAATTAGGGCAATGGCCGTGTGTTGAACCTCCAACCACTTACGCAACTGAGCCGTCGCGGTTTGGCTGTGGTGGAGGTTTGCCTGAATGATTTTACAGGGTGACGAAGGGGACGCCATCGCTGGTTGATCCCTCCTCATCCCCCCCAAGCTGCAACCCGGCGAAGAGGTCCTCGTCGAGACCGTCACCCTCGTCGAGGCCGCACCCCTCCAGGTCCGAAGCAGAGGACAGTGAGTCGTCCGGCTCCTCACCCGGTTGAGAGGCGGCGGCCGCGTCGGCGGCGTCAGGAGCGACCGGTTCTGCTGTAGCAGTGGTGGCCGCGACTGCTGCCGGGTTGTGTGTATCGGGAGTAGTCTCCCCTGTTGTTGGCGGCCGTTTCAGCTCGTCGCGGATAGATTCGGTGGCGGGGTCCCACCCCCGAGGGACTTCAGTAAACCTGCCGTTCCAACCCTGAAACCTCACGTACACCGCCCCCAATCCAATTGAGAGGCGGCGTCCGGCCTTCATCAGGGTCGGGATTTGGTCCTCGGGGATGCTAACCACCACGAACCAGGCCGCGGCCTGTTTGTCCGCGAAATGCAGCACCCACTTCTTAACATCGACCCAGGGGTTCTGGTACGAGAGAGCCCGTCCAATGTTCGTCGGGTCCTCGAAAACCCCCTGCTCGTCCGGGATTACTACACCACAGCGTGCTCGTGTCTGCAGTTCCGACTGGCTCTTGACGACAAGCGTAGCGCTGGTTGGGAGAGCCAAGCCGGAGACTGTGCGTTTCAGCCAGTTTAGTGTATGATCGTTGCCACACCATAGCTTCAGGACTCCCTCGGCGAACAGTGGCTTCGCGTTGAAGGTTGGTCCTGGTGTATCTTGTATAGGGGAGCAGGCCTCGCTAATAATCTGCCTCTGGATGGCAGCGAGCACCTGGTCCGACGTCTCCTTGCCGATAATCCCCGTACGGTCGCAAGTGATCGCGACGTTCAGGGGAGTACCGGCAGCTTGAGCGTAGCTTTTCTTGGCGGCCCGTTTGGATTGATCAAGCCGCGGCCGCTTATGCTCCCCACGAGGCGAAATCGTCTCGTTGAGAGCTCGCTTGGCTACAGCCTGATCCTTCGAAACGGGCTGCTGTGTTTCTCCCGTTGCCGGAACTGAGTCAGCTTCACTGGCTGGTGGTTGGCTCGAACTTGGTCGACTAGAGTCGGCCCGCGCCTGTTTGCCGGCTGTGAAGCTGACTTGTTTGGAGGAAAGGGCCTTGCCTGTCTTTATGGCTAAATGTCGAGCCAGGCGCCGCTCCTTCTTCGTCTGTCCCCTCCTCTTATCCTGCTCTGAATGAGCTGGTGGACCTGAAGGGTCTGTGCAAGGGCGACGGGCTTGTTGAGTATATTTACCCTTGCCCTTGCGTTTTTGCACCTGCCAGCCGCTAGCGATAGCGTCGGCAGTGCTAGTCGTCCCTGGTTGGTCAGGGGCAGCGATCGGGGCTTGAAGAGCCCCAGTGGGAGGAGGGTGTGTAAGTGTAACCTCGGTATCGGATTTACCCGATGCCGGGGCTTGTGTGCTGTGGCTAGGGCTGGCACCAGTTTTACCCGGCGACGCAGCCTTTGCCTGTTTTGAAAGGCCGGTACTGGTCCCAATCAGCGCCGTTGCCTTTTGTTTAAGGGACTTAGTTTTGGTCTTAGCCGCGGTTTTCGCCACGGCCGGACCGACACCCGCGCTAGCGCCAGTAGCTTTCGCTACCGAAACGCCAGGGGCGACAGAAGTGCTAGAAGCACTCTGTTGAGGAGTTTTGTTGGCTTTCACCAACTCCACTCCTGAAGGTGGTTTTATACTAGGCCGGAAGTTGTCCATAGTATGTGTGAAAAAATAATTCATCTCTCTGGCTCCCACCCTCCATGGAGCCCGCAACTGGGAACGTCGCACTTTAAAGAAGTTTGATCGTTAGGACTACCAGAGAGATATAGGGGCGCAAGGCTGGCTTACAGTGCGACATCGGGTGCTCGATCGGGTTGGCGTCATGAGGCGAATTGGCCTACCCCAGACGAGCTGATCAACCCTCACTTACACCGTCAGCATGACCTTTACCTACCGCTGCAGCCGTCCAAGGACGACCACAGCGGACCTCACGCACCTCGCCTGTGGCCCTCTGACGGGACACAATGGCCATTTCCCTACCCCTGGCTAGAGGGTAAGGCCACCGTTTTGCCTGAAATCCAGACCAAAGGGGGCGTGTTGCCTCACGGACACATAACCACCAGCGCCGATCGGCTCAACCCCCCAGGACTCCTTCATCCCTGCACACGGCGCTCAACTGCGCAGGTCCTAGCGCAGGTGACTACTTGCCCCTACTCGCCAACACTCTTGGGGCAAGCTCGCGGCCACCCAGTCACAAGGGGCCGCGATTAATGGGCTATATATAAAACAATACTATAAAATAAACCTTACATAGATATATGATATACATAATTTATATATGAAAGCGCTCGGTGTTTTTTGTTTGAGCCTATTTTCCTAATGAACTAGACCCAGTAACAGGGCTGGCAACCTCGAGAAGGCTAGTCCGCCGAACTTGCCTTGGGGATCTTTGCGACCAACGTGTCACTCTCCCCCAAGACCAACGCCCCCCTATCACCTCTGAAGGAGATGATAGGGTAGGCCTGCATCTATGCTAACATGTTAAGCATGCCGTACGGGAACCGTTAAAGCATAGACCCAGACCCGCCCGTCAGCCCGCCCGCCGCTCAGTTAACTAACGAATTGTTGGGATTTTTGGGTTGCTAAGGAATTTTATAGCTTTTCTTGGAGTGTCTTCTCGTTCTTCGATTTTTCCGTTTGATACATTCGTCTTTCAGATTTGTTCACTTAAGCAAAGGTCTAAAACCAAATTGAAAGGATACTACTGGCTGAGGAAAAAATAAAAAAGGTTCGCAAAAAGGTAGTTTTGTTAAATTTACAAGCAAAAACCTTCACAATCTTTGTGTAATTAGCAACAAAAGCCACCTGAAAAAATGGAAATTGCGAAACAAAAAAGTTGAAATTCAGTTTGAATAACGTAGGGACTTCAAGAAGGGAAATTAATTAGGTTTACTGTTAATAATTATTTTGCAGAAGGGTAAGAACGGGATAGTGAATAATTCCGAGAGAGCAGCGCCCCCTAGAGGCCAGTGATGTTAATTAATCGCCCAACTAGCCGGGTCTCCGTCTACTCTTGTTACACAGCGGTATTGCTTGTTATGGAAAATTTATTATAAAATTTCTGAAATGAATAATGAAGTAGTTTCTGTCTTGTCTTTTATGTAAGTCCTTAATCGTTTGCCTGCTCTTTACCTCGTCTCGTCTTGCCTGATGGAAAAGGATGAATGGGGTCCTACTAGCTTTCGCCCGTGACTTCTTCTCTGTGATTTCTCTTACAGAACCCTTAAGTTTTCATTATGAAATATGGCTTAAGCACTCAGGAATAACGTAGCTTTCTAATAGCAAAAGAATGTTCAAAATGGGCCATTAGTTCCAGAGATTAGAGCGTACAAATAAAAAAACAAAAAAAAAGTAAAGATAAAATTTCTTTTATATCAAAGGCATTTCAAAGGAGTCTCAAACCAACTGCAGTGTATTAGCACTTTCTATATTCTTTAAATTGCAGTATTGAGAGAAACGCTCCCTTTTTGCAATCAGAAAAAGCTAAGCTCAACCTTTTTATAGATGCGGGTAGCGTTCTTCGTGGATCTAATTTAAGGTCTACTATAAAATATCTGCTTTTTATTTGTATCAAAGACTTATAGGTACTATGAAATGGTAGGTGAATTTGACCTTTTCATAATATTTGCAATTTACAAAAACGTTGTTAGATAGAAAACAAGAGTGTTTTTTTTTAATACCTCGGTTTCTGCTTGTACGTAAAATACTGTTCTTTCATTTCTTTTCCAATTGATTACAGAAACATTTTACATGGATTTTCACTTTTCCGTTAAACTTTTCCTACTTAAACGTAGGTTTTCCTTTATAAAAGATAAACAAACAGGTGTGTTTCCTCTTTATTTATAACTGTAGGTATCGGCTGTGGCATTAATAAACGGAAAAAGGTAGATAAAATCTCGGCCATCCGAGTAAATTGAGCACTTTTTCACCTTTACAAAATTTGTTACGTCTTTCAGTGTAATCGCGGATTATTTGGTAATAATGTTCGGCCAGCGGCAGGCTTGTTTCCCTCCACGAGGGGCAGTAATGAAGGTTGCTGCGTCAGTGAATTTTCTACGGCGTATTACCCACTAATAGGACCCGGGTTTACCCCATCCTTTACTACCACCAAAAGTGTGAGAGAGACACACTATTGAAAAGTAAATACTGTGTCTAATACCAACGCTTGTAGAACGTAGAGTATTATAAAGCCGGTCACGTGCGTTGCCGATCTAATTTACCGTTCCCAAAAAGTGCTACTAGCATTTCAACGGTCGAAATTAGTTCGTACATTTGGTGACTACGTTGGTTCTGTTGCCGAATATTTCTTAGTTGAACGATCGTTTCTAATAGAACTTTGCGCTGACAAATATTACCTACGTATTAGGCTACCATTATTGTGTTTTAAAAGCACACCACGTTTCAGCCTTTTTAAAGGCTATGCAAAATGCTAATACATTATTATTTAAATTCTATTAACTACTACAACAATAATAAAGATTGGATTTGTATACAAGAAAAATGCAATATGAAAGAAACTATAGAAATAATTACTAGCAACATATTTGATAAGAAAAGACCTCTTAGTTCAAAATCAAAGAAAAAGCAACGTTGTAGTTCCTGAAATAAATGATTTCTGTGAACAGCTCTGCAATTTTACTGAAATATTGACGCTATAAAGTTTGCAATTTTAAAAGAGTAATGGTAGAATCCAGGTGGCTGCAATCACTATTGGGAAATAAAATGAAGCGAGATAAGCAAATAGGATTCCAGAGTGCAATTGAGAGGAAAATTATATTTACTTGCCTTTTTAATGTCGTTTGCTTAGTTCAAGGAATGGGTAAAAAGCGAAAAATGAAGATAGGTACCTAGTATTTTTTCTTGTAGTGTTATAATGTTTTATTCATCTTCAGATTTTCCCATATAAAGTTTCAGTCAAAAAAGTTGACTAAAGAATAAAAGGAATCTGATATTAAAATCTGTTTAAAAAATACTAAGAAGGCAATAAGTAGGTACTTATATAATAAACAGCTAACAAAAGGGGCTTTAAAACTACTTAACAGAGTACCTAATTTACTTACCGATATTTCTTTCTCAAATTCTTTAGAAAATAAAAATAACGCTGAAAGTTTTTATAAAGTTACTTTCACAATGAAATTCATCTGAAGTCCGCAACAAAAGAAAACACATGTCAACAAACACATTCGTGAATATTACTGAAAGTAAACAGGAGACCAAGTACTGGTGATATTTATATCTTCGTACACACCTTGTAATGCTTCTTGTATGTAAAGGGCACAAAGTTAAGTAATTATAGTTATGTAATAGGAGGTGAGTTTTTTTCTAACCTCAATCTTTTTGAACTCCTTATTTGCCGTTGTCAGTGCACAGTGCCCAAAGTGACTCTACATCTGCACCTTAGAGGACATTAAACTACTAATGCTGTGATAAATGTGGCTACCTACTGGGCCCAAGTAGTCTATCATAAAAGAAAACTATCGATTCGAAAAGAAGAACAAGAATTTGCCGGTGTAGCAACTTCTGTATGGCAGATGTCTTTATGCAGTGGTAGGTACTACTAGCGTTGAAAATGCCGGTAAAAACAATTTATTTATTTTTTCACGATAAAAAAAATTGTGGCTTTTTTCGTTCGTTTTTTCGTATGATATATAGAAAAATTACAGAAACGATCCTTTGGAAAGAAACAGAAATCTTTCGAATTTTTCGATTGCTGGTGTTTTGAATTTTTTTTTTAAACTTGCTTTGTTGTACTTGAATTAAAGCATAGATATATTCTAAGTTATATATACTAAGCAGGTAGTTATTTGAAAAACGTGAAATGTTTCCCGGTTCCCTCATATTCTTAGGTTTTGTAGAAAAAAAAAAATAATTTAAACATTAAATAAGCTATATGCTGGCAAATTTTCTTGAAACTTTAAAATTAAACATTGAAAAAAAATACAACGGAATTGGTAACAAACGGGAATTTTTCCTGCTTTTTTCAACGATAAGTGGTACTAAGTAACCACTTAACATCAAGTAGGCGACGGCTGGTTAGCAACCCAAACACATAAAAAAAAGTCTGGCGCCGTTGAAGTCGAAATAAGGCAAAATAACGCTACACGATCACAGTCAGATTACAGACATTCCACGTCTCACAAAGCAAGGATAGGGTAACATTTGGGCAGAGCCGTCCAATGAGTTATGCGAGGCACATATAACGCAAACGATCGGCCCCGCTCCGACGCATACGAGATGCGCAAATTGATGGAATACAAATGTTCAGCCGAATGTTCAGGTGTATCGTTCAAGAAGCTGATGTAAACGGTTCGGATAATAGGCGGTGATGCTGCGAATTTTTAAGGATTTTGGATTAAATCTAGGGTTTTGAGATCTGTAGAAAATGTTATATTCTATTAGGAACACATTTTCGTAGAAAGATATAATCTTCTAATTTATAACAATCTCGTGTCATATTGTTTGTTATCGAACTCCTCCAAAACGGCTTGACTGATTTTGACGTGATAACGTCTTATAAATCGATGAACACCGGCTGCACGCACGAAAGAGTGTCACGTTCCGCCTGTGCTTCAGCGTGCAAGCAAGAGCGCGGAACAAGCGATAGAGAGGCACGATCGGCCCAAGCAATAAGCTCCGCCCGCTATTTGCTTTTGCTATAATAATAATAATAATAATATCATTTATTTCGGGTAACAAAGGACCCATAACATATATTCCTTACAGACTATCATACATATTTATAATAAAACCCACAAAAATATTTCTAAACTATGCTATGCTTAGCCATTATGATGTTATCACGTAAAACTATCGTCCGTAAACCGACTTTACAGACAACCAATTCTTTTTAATGAAATTTTTGTGTATATTTGCTTGGTTTAAGAATAGGTCGTGGACTACTTTTGTATTTTATATAAATGGCAAAACAACGTTTCAGCAGGGTCAGCTAGATTTCACTCTAGAAATTTCTCTAGTATCGCGGGCGAGTTTACAACGATATGATATATACAAAAAAAAAATCCGTGTGGGAATAGAACTTGCGACACCCGGCGCAGCAGTTAATCGCTCAACCACTGCGCCAAGATGAAGTATAAGCAAGTGAGTTTTTGTATGGTACAGTCGACTACAAAAATATGTATACATTTGAAAGTTATAAAAATATGTATTCATTCATGATGTCGTCATTGTTTGTTACAAATACTAGTAGACATGATGTATGCCAGATTTATGTTCCTATCAAATGTGCCAATTTAACCACAGCTAAAATTACACTGTAATGTGTACGCTCTGAAACGAATGAATGTGTTCATATTTGGTTACAATAATATGTATACAGGTCTAATATTCTATTTTTAAATTTTAGAATAGTGCGGGAATACTTGTTTTCTCTTTCATTTCGTGCATGACGTCATTGACGTGTCATTTATTTATCGAAGTTGACTTACAAAATTACAAATTATTTTCGCCACTTATTTATATTATTTTTCTCTCACTCGACTCATAAAAAGAAGGTGTTTTCTATTCAACCTGTTTTTGTTTTTCCAAACAGAAACTAAACTTAAGTAACATTATTTGGACATGCTTTTAATAATATAACTTATCTATACTTAGTATTCTTTTACTTATAACAATAGTAGATCTACTTCACATTTTGGCAAGAAATTATAAATCTTGCGCGGGGCTTCTATTTCTGTCTGCAGGGTTTTACGTAGACCTAAATTAACCTAAGTTTTTTCTGTCCAAAGTGGAATTAGTTCCAGAGATTACCCCCTACATACAAACAAAATTTACCTCGTTATGATATGAATATTGATTTATAAGTGTCATCATAACAGAAAAAAACTATTACAAATATTATACCGTCCAAAGAGTTTTCAATGGTTTTGACAGAATTTCAGAAATTTAAAATTAGAACGTATCTTGTATACATATTTTTGTAACTAAGTGTGAATACATTAATTTGTTTCAGAGCGTACACATTACAGTGTCCATCTTGCTGTATACATTAATTAGGCACATTGAGTGAATACATGTATGCGTCATGTTTCATGTGTACAATAATTTGTAACAAAGCATGTACACTTATTTAAATGGGTACATGTATTTGTAACTTTAGGGGGTATACATCTCTTTGTAGTCGACTGTACTACTTTATAGGTATATGTACGGTCGAACGGTTTACAGGCAAACATTTTCATCTTTCTACAGAGTACACTCACAATATTTTATTTTATTTCTTTATCTTGAGCACGTAAGTACGTACCAGGGATACATACGTGCAAGAAATAAAATAATTGATGATGATTGATGAAATATTGCTAGTGTACTTGACAGTAAAATATTTTTGCCTGTAAACCAATTAGGTAGTTCGACTGTACATACAATTGAATTAATTAAGGGTTCAGGCGTTAAAGTACATACTTTAGAAAAGCCAACCAATTAATACAGGCAGGTAAACAATGCCATGAGACATCCCAGTCAACCTTTCCGTGTCCTAACGGTTTTGTTTAATCTCTGTACGAAACGTAACCTAGATTAATATTATTAGAGTCCCGTATCACTCTTGATGAACGACTCCCTACGTTGTTCTGTACCTACTTGACATTACTTAAACCTTTTACCTGGCTACGGTCCATCCCCTGTCACTTGCACGATGGTAAAGTTTTCAGCTTTATTTAGAGATTAATCGAATAAACGGATTGTTTATACCAACTCTGCAATTGACTTTTATAAAGCTGATGATGTTGGGTTTATATTTAGAAGTACAATGATCATAAATTGGAAATAGGTAATTTCATATTCATCGTTGTAGGATGATGATTCATCATCTGCCTAGCCTTTTCCATAACTATGTTGGTACCGGTTCCCAGTCTATCCGGATGCAGCTGAATACCAGTTTTTAACATGGAGCGACTGCCTATCTGCCCCCCACAACCCAGTTACTGGGCCGATATCCCTTGGTAAGGCTGATTTTCAAACTTTCTGGCTTCTCACTATAACGACTGTCAAATTTCTTCGAATGACAGAAGAGGACCAATGGTTTTACGTGCTTTCCGAAGCACGGAAGGGTATTGGTATGAAATGAATGGTCACCCATCCACAGACAGACCGCGGCAAGCGTAGCTTAACCATAACTGTATGAAATTTTGAATTAAACTTAAATGTTGACATTGTAATTTCAATTTAATAATTAAAATTTTGACATTGTTATTTGGTTTTTTCGATCTTCTTTTTTTATTGTTAGTCTAATGAAACGAAATGAAAAATGAATTTTGTACGACATAAATGGGAAAACATATAGACCTTTTACAATGTACTTATGTTTTACAAAATAAATATTATCTTATCTTATCTAACTGATTTATATGTTCGGTTTTTACTTAGGCACGGAATTACAGAATGATTAATAATATAGCTAAAAAGCTGTAACACAAAATCATAATTATATTATCTTTCCGTAACTTCGCCGTAGGTAGTTGATCAAAAACCAATACACGCACAAAGTTCAACCATTGTTTATGGATGACGAGCGAGTTCTTCTTCAACTTTACCTCGTGTACACCAGGGGTAACTTTCTGTATAAGGGATTTAGATCCGAGCGGGTTATGATAACCGATGGCCGACGTCACATCCGCACGGTAATCCAACTGGCACCCGGATCTACGGTGGCTTAACCTTGCTGATCGAATGATCCGACCACATACAGGCCCGGACCTCTAATTTACGTGCCTGAGATATTAGATTTAGAGGTCTTGTTGTATTTTAATTAATTAAAATGTTAGTGTTGTGAATTTCCCTCGACCGTTGTAGCGTTTACACCAGAATAATAAACATTTACGTTCTTGCAGTAATAATAACCCTTTTTTACCGCCCACTAAATTTCAACAAAAACACTGTACTAACTAGACAAACAATGGAATAGTACAATCGTAATAACAAAAGCAAAACAGTTTTTGGGTTGCACATTACACATTTATTATGTACATACACATGAAACAATAAACGGTCATAATTCAAACAGGCGAGGTAACAAAACAAATTAGAATTAACAAAGCTAATTCCGTCCGGTAGCCTGCGCGCGACTTTTATGATTTATCCGTTGAATTCAGCCGGATGAGTGGGCTCGTGGGTAGGTAGGATGAATGTGGGTACCGCTGAAACTGCGGCGATTCTAGGAACTGACCAAGCCAAAAAAAATCCTGCCTTCTAATTGCAGGTGAAAACAGAAAGGGCTAGAAACCAATTAGACCAGCCAAATTATGTTCGTGAACAAAATGTTTCAAATTCATACTGATCCATTCCTATATTAATATTATAAATGCGAATGTAACTGAGCCTGTTACCCTTTCACGAGGAAACGGCTGAACCAATTTTGATGAAATTTGGTATGAAGATAGCTTGTACCCTGGGGAAGGACCTAGGCTCAGCGTTTTAATTCGTCTGCCTACGCGATAAACGACATTCACGCGGACGAAGTCGCGGGTAAGAGATAGTTAATCTATAAATCATCAACAATAATTTTCTCATGTAAAGTGAAAAGAATATAATAATATTTATTTGCATAATTGGTAAAACATAATAGAACTGCAAAATTTTATATGCATAATTAACATTTCCATCTAAATCTTTTCCATTTCTTTTTCAGTATAGTTGGTGCCAAACCCACCTCACCAGTAGATAACTATCCAACACTTAGGTACCTAACCTACCTATGTCACGGATATGGATATTGGCACGTTGGGCGTAAAATAAGTCTCAGGTGTGGTTGATAGCCTTTATCCGCCAAAACTGATAAAATATGCCTTTCGCTCAAGCCGACCCGTTATCGTTAGTTTCTGTTGGGAAATTATGAAACTTTCTGCTTGTGTCTATTACTGTCAAAGGATTTACAGTTTTAGGTACATTTTAAAATGAGGATTACGGTAACTTTGTCCCTCTCATTATAACTAAATGCCATCAAAAATAGGCTAGATTGAAACAAGTGAGCTTAAACTTTGTACATAAACCAGTTTTTCCAGTAGTGCAATTCTGTAAGAACTCACCCGCGAATTCGAATCCTTTCTCATTTCCGATTTGACTTACCTGAAGTGATTGGTATTCGCTAAAATAGTTCGCTTCACCTATGTTGTCACTCAGTGGCGATAGCGTAGTTTTTATCGAGTTGCAGAATACCTAAAACAGTTTTCACCGCGGAATCAGAAGTGAGAACTGAAGTGAGTTCTTACAGAATAACATAGCAGGTTATTATTATTGTATAACATAGCTGATATACGACACAATAAAATTTTAGATGCATCACAAAACTAAGCATAAAGATTTTTATGTTTGTACAATTTTTCAGTAACTTTTATTGTTGTTGTAAACAACCCACGGGTAGAATGGAGTTATTCACACGCGCTTAATGTACATAAACCTATATCTCCATACAAAATGTTACCAAGTAGTTACGGAATGCAGTTAAAAATTCTTCATGCAATTTTGCAGAAAGCGTATTTCAAAATGCTCTTTAAAAATAAACACCTAATACAAAATCCGTTTAAAGTGCATCTAAGTAAAAATACGTATTATTCTATACAGTCGCCCGCTGCGCTGGTGTAGTCTTCTGGAAGCGAGCCCATTTCTATGCGCCGCCATGCTATGCTCCGTTATCAGGCACTATCTACTCCAGCTCAGCGTATAGAATGCTACATACGATAACAGACTTCGATTTGGATTTCGTTTCCATGAAATCAAGTTCTTATTTTGTTGTGTGACTCCGAGGGTGCATTTTATTTGGATATAACAATTTCAGGTCCTTTGACACCAGTGTGTCTCTAGCAGTTTAGATTAAAAAAAGAATGGTTTTTGGTGAAGAGATATTGTTTGCTCGTAACTACTATGGAAACTTTACGTAAGGGTCACTAAAAGAAGTCACTGATACATATATTTGTCTATGTATAACAGAACTGAACATCCAACAACCATAAAGCTACAGATGGGACACGAAGTACATGCACACTTTTTCTGAACAAGGAAAAACAGGGTTATGCCTAGGAATATTTTGACGAAACGCGCACATGTTGATACATACGCAATATGACGGCTCCAGCTTTTTATTTATAGACCCAATTTCATCAAACAGAAAAGTTTTTGCGCAAACCTCCGCGCTCTAGCTCCGCCTGACCATACACATTGATACACTCATCTAAATTCAGTTTGTTCGTGACTAGAAACCCAATCGGCGGACTTGGCTCGTAGTTAATTTGTACTGAAACTGCCACTTGAAGACGCTCACGAATTCCCCTTAATTGGCTTAGAAGTTACGGCAAACAAACAATATTGTCACACCAACCATAAATATTGGAAACCGAACTGGGAACAAAATGTCTTGCCCAAGCGATAGTTAGGAAAATAGGGCACAGATGTTACGTTCGATATTTAAAAAGTTGAAATAAGAATACGGTTATATTATGCTGATCGGGATTGCACGAATAAAACGGCTAAGCTGTTTGAGATTTGTTAAAGTTCTTTATCATGTGGCTCTGGGCAAATAAATATCGATCTGCTTCTTTTGAGCAACAGCTTTCTCCTAACTGAATTATCAACAATCAGTTCACTAAATATGACGATTATTGCAAGTCTCTAATTTTACCATCACGTTTATCATTAGGTATTGTTACATCTAAAATGATACAAATTCTATCACATAATCATTGACTGTATTTCAATTATAAAAGTGTAAGTAAAAGTAAATAAGATGTTGGGAAATTTTGTTATAAGTAGGTTATTTTTACAGATTTAATACAGTCAGTTGAATTTGTAGAGTATTACAGGGCTCGTTGTAGAAGAGATCCGGTTAAAGCTGCGCTCGGTTCATTTTGATCCGGTTTAAGCGCGTAGGATTCAGTTTCCTAGCTAGGGAAATAATAAGACTAGACAACATTGAGCGCAACACTTAACTTACATTACGTAACTATAAAGGAATTTATGTTCTTATTTAAACTTAAAATAATAAACACATATTTTGGCAACTTAGAACTACCTATTGAATAGAAATGGTTTTTTTTAATACTGGCCTTACAGCTAGTACTACTTCGTAAAATTATTTTTTAATGATGTTTTATCATATCTACTAATATTATGCAACTCCTCATCCGATTTCAAAAATACTTTCACCAATAGGAAACTTAGTTATTCCTGAGTGCTATAGGCTATATTGCATTGTCCAAAAATTAGGGGTCCTTAAGACAATTAAGTCGTGGGCAAAATGCTAATTTATTTTAATATGAAAATTCGGAATGTGGGTGGAGAAATTTAAAATGGTTTGCGATTTATTGTGTCTGAATTCAAGTTGCGATTATTCAAATATATAAGTGCAGCAAAAATTGATCAAATTCTTCACTAAATAAAAATAGATACGAAGATGAGGGACCAATCAACCAATACTTAAGTAAAATGTCATTGACCAAAACTCTTAAGAGCGTGTATTCGATTCATGACGAAAACTTCTTGTTTTCGCGTTTTGCCCAGAGCAATATCGTAATGATGTGAGCAGATTATTTAAAGACAATTACAGTTTTCGAAAAGATTAAGTCTTGATTTAGGCAGCTACAGAGTAAAAGTATAATTTTTAATTATGGTTTTTTGAAGTGAAGACAATTCTTTCATATCGTTTTACGAAAATAGACGTCAGAGTTAACTTTCAGGACGAATACAACCATTACAATATGCCAAAATATTTTGTTTTATGCGTTTATCCAACAGGATATACAGTCATAAAGACAGCTACAGAGCCAAAATTACGAAAATATTACTATTATGTATTAAAAAACAATGTTGATAAAGTAGAAAATCGGTTCACTTTGACAATTCTTTTTCACCAGTATTTGAATAAAAACATAACTGATTTATTTATTTTATGAAAGTAAATGTTATGCTTAATATACAGAATATTTTTCAGTCCGTTATACGAGCTCATTTATTTTAGACAATTATTTTAAAAAGCACTGTGTAACATCGCGCGCTGTCGTTTGCCGATCAATTTCAAAGAGTCGTGCTAATTTCGTGCATATTTTTTTTTCTGATGCACACAAATAGACCATTGTATTGTACTAGTGTGTGTCAATGCTGCTACGCCGTTCTAGCAATCGTTTAGATTTTGAGTTGCGCTAAATCGAATACGCGCCCTCCAACAACATGTTCCAAAAATGGCCACATTTTGCAACGTTTAACGAGTTATAATTAACTATTACATACTTAATATGGTTATGCACAATAATTAGACCTTTGGTAAGCGGTATGTTTAAACGAAACACAATTTGGCCAGGAGCCACTTTTGATAACCTAAGTAGGTACGGAAAACACTGCATTACTAATTTATTTGTATTTTTTAATATTTTAAATGCGAAAGCTTTTACGCTGTTTTTTTTTTTTTTTTTTTTTTTTAAGCTTTGTTTTTGCTTTCACGATGGAACGGGTAAACCGATTTTATTGAAATTTTGCATGAAGATAGCTCGAACCCTAGGGAAGAAAATTGGCTACTTTTTAATCCGCGACCTCGTCTGCATTCGCGATAACCGACATTCACGCGGAGGAAGTCTAGTAAAAATAATTGTAATCTATTAAAATAATAGTAATAATAATTATGCTAAAAAATAAATATAATTTACTTGCAACATCTTCATTAATCTATCATCAACCTCCATATTTTTTAGGTTAGGTAAATAAACTGGGTTTACAAAATTCTCTTCTAAACTAAAACCTCGCCCCAGAAAAAAAACAGCTAACCAAAAATCTCTATAGAGGCATTTTCGATCCCTTTCGATTATAAATTTGAGGGCAGTGCTGACATTCGGCACACTCATAGAAACTGGGGACGCGTGATCAGAATTTTGATTACGGGATTAAGCCGTCCCGTTGCGACCAACTTAGCTTTAGAGATCTTCCCTGATGGCTGCTAATTAAGACAGAGCTAATGGAGAGACATGCTACTTCGTAATCTGGAACCGCTCCGGATTCCATTATGGTGACACAGTTTATATTAGCTGCGGTGAAAAGTTCGATAGTTGCAAGTTGGGTTTATAAGGAAAAGTCTGTAATTACAGGCTAAAATTAAGCTGTTTAGTCTACGTTTCAAAATTTGTCGGTGTCGTGGACGTATTTTAGTATTGGGATACCATCTTTTTGCATGTATTTTTTTCTAATGTACTTTGCCATACCTACTTAACGATTTTGGTATAGGTAATTTGTTTTGCCGTAATAATACTTTGCCATATGTTTTAATAACATTATTTGTAAATAAATTAATGCTTTAGCCCTTTTTAAGGCAGTGGCCACTATATTGTTTATTAGATTTTTTTTTCTGGCAAGTTTTTGTCTTTTGGGTATTTATTTTTTCTTACTGGCAAGCTTGAGATGTCCCGTCAACGTATATTTTTTGTTGTGTGGGAATTGTCAAATTCAATTGACACTTTTCAAACTTTGAAGGGTAAAAACCAGTCATTTTGTGTAACGTGTAACAAATCTAGCTAAATCTCTAAAATCTTGTGGGTTTGCATTTATTTCAATAATTACGTATGTTACTTGTACGATCGAGTAGTATTTTGTAAAATTACGTTTATTATTTTGTTACATTTTGTATTTAACTGGTGGCAATATATCTGCCACTGCCCGTATAGATAATAATATTACAGAATTTACTGCAGGTGAAAATGCCGAAAACATTGTGTGATGATGACATAGAAATGCCCCACCAATTTTCACGAAAAAAAAAATACATAGGGCATTCATAACCTATTGACTTGCTAAATCCGTTTAGTTTAAATTTGTACCTGTCCTAGTTCCCTCTGCCTTATAAAGGGTTAGACAAATGATGCTTAAAAAATTATGCGTAAGTTATTATACGAAAATATAATTAAGAGAAACAAAATTATGCTAAGTCATATTAGGTCTTAAAATTGTATGCAAATGGATACGGAACCATATTTACTACTTCCAACAGTATTTGGTTGACTAGGTGTTGTACCTATTAATTATAACTAGCTGTGCCTGCGACTTCGATTCCCTGAATTTCGAAAAACAACAATATTCCACTCAAAAAAAGACGTTCCACTCCTCTATTATGAAGGGGAGATCCTCCGACTAACAAACAGTCACTGCAGCTTCAGGGTCCGTAATATCAATGTATCGATGTAATGTGATAATATGTATAATATGTAATTTATCAATCGACTTTTCGGGATACATAAAATAACGTTTCTTAAAGAAACTCTTTCAAAATAAATGATACTGAACACGACATAATAAAACTATTTTTTCTTAGGATCAAACTGACCCTTTGAATAAATGAAAAGAAGTGACGAAATGACTAGCGGTATGTTATGTTATGTGTTATCAAGATCTGACTTTGTAATAAAATTCAAATTTCTACGTTTCCTGAGAAAAACCCCTTTGTGACAGACGGACAAAAAGTGATATTGTAAGGGTTTCGTTTTTTTCCTTTTGAGGTTCGGAACCTTAAAAGTGACAGCTAATTTCTCAGTCATCTAAATTATTTTGTTTGCACGTATATTCAATGTTCAGACATGGCCGAACTTACATTAGATTACCTACTTATTCTAAGTATAGATAACGGATTACTAGTCCTTTTTGGGTTCCGTACCCAAAGGGTAAAAACGGGACCCTATTACTAAGACTTCGCTGTATGTCCGTCCGTCTGTCTGTCACCAGGCTGTACCGCAAAGAAACGCGATAGCTAGACAGTTGAAATTTTCACAAATTATGTATTTCTGTTGCCGCTCTAACAACAAATACTAAAAACCAAATAAAATAAATATTTAAGGGAGGCTCCCATACAACAAATGTGTTTTTTTTACGTTTTTTTGCTCGATGTCTAATGTTGTATACATAGATATCCGAGAGATATGCCATCATTCAATATATGTTCAAAACCTAGTGTCGCCTAAGTTGTGTTTAGTCTTTACTCACACAAAAACATAAGAAACTGATACGGCACATTTGATACTATTTTCGCAAGCAAACAATAAAATATGCGCAAGATATCTGTGTTACCTTATGGCACATATGCTCGAAAGGGGCGGGCACAAGAAAGTATAGATATAAGCACTGAATGCACACACGCAACACTAGTTTAAAATAGGGAAGGGGGATTGGGATAAATATTTTATCGATAAAAACATCGATGAAAACAGAGCAAAAAAAAAGCTTTTTACAAAAAAGACAACCGCCTTCAAAAAGTGAAAAATAACTTTAGCACAGAACACACATTGACTTTAGTTTCGAAATTCAGTGGCTTTGTTCTGTTTGTTGTTTTGTATTGCCACCGACTTCCGAAACTAAAGTAAATGTGTGTTCTGTGCTAAAGTTATTTTTCACTTTTTGAAGGCGGTTGTCTTTTTTGTAAAAAGCTTTTTATTTTCCGCTTTTTAGTACCTCCTTCTCATTCAAATCTATTAAGAAGAGATTGAAAGTTAACTACTACAAAGATTGATGAAACTAAAACGTCGTCTATGTAAAATTTTTGGGTATTTGTTGATTTTTCAAAAAGTGCTGAATCAATTTCGATAAAATTTATATCGGACCACCCCTGAAGCATACCCTATCTATAAAAAAAAGAATTTTCAAAATCGGTTTACGTTTGCCTGAGAAATCGCGTAACAAATCGCGCATATACTTAATGCAAATTTAAGACTTATACGGTTTTCTCATGGACGCCATGGTCAGAACTGGACCAAATTAAAATGGGACCACACGGGAAGCACTAGCTTCCAAATAAAAAAAGAATCATCAAAATCGGTTCACCCAGTCCCGAGAAATCAAGTAACAAACATTAAAAAAAAAAAAAAAAAAAAAAAAAAAAAATACAGACGAATTGATAACCTCCTCCTTTTTTGAAGTCGGTTGAAAAACAGAAGTGTATTTTGGGCGTCTTTTGTAGTGTTTATTATAATATTGCTTTACCTATAGATACCCTACGAAAGGCTAACTAAACCAAAAAAATAATTTTGGAACATTGTCAATATTAATTATGTGAAAGTAAAATTCTATAGTACAGGGAATTCTAATTTATTGGGTTAATAATCGACTCATACTGGTGTCTGATAGGCTGTAAATATTTAACAATTATTACTATTTTTTTTACTGTAGAAACTTAACGATGGAAATACATAATCTTGTACAGTCCAACAAGCTTATTGGTTTACAGGAAAAATATTCATCTTTCATTTAATTTTATGCAATTTTCTTATCTCGAGCACGTAGGTACTCGTATCCCTAGTACCTACGTATTCAAGATAAAATAAATAAATTGTTAGTATAGTAGAAAGATGAATATTTTTGCCTGTAAACCAATTAGCTTGTTCGACCGTACTTATGCCATTTCAATATTATCACACTCACATGTACGTCAGTTGTAGCAATTAGCTGAACCACCTTTTCATAAATGGTTGAGATTTTCTAGTATACGAATCGATAGCATTTGAAATTATTTTATATTTTATTAACTTTTCTCAAATGGTATAAAAATAAAACTAATTATAAAATTTTATCAATTCGTTTTTTAAAAAATGTCAACCATTTAATGCAAAGGTGGGTCAGCTAATTGATATAACTGACGTACTTAAAATCTAAAATCAGTAATGTCTAGGTTCTCTCATTTATATAAATAAGGATTTTTGAACATGGTCTTTCAGTTTTCGATGTGGTAGGTATTATAAACACCAAAAATCAGGAGAGCCGAGCGGTATATCGTCAGGGTTTAGAGTTCCCATTTTATTGGGACTATAAACAATTAGTGTTTATTACAGTACTAGTTACACTATTAAAAGTTCTTGTTAAACAGGTTAACAAATACAATCTCTTATTTAAAAAAAAAATAAACTAAGCTATATAATCTCTTCAATTAGCCTAATAAGGCAATTAAATATGTATTCCCAAAATAAAAATATTATTTAATATTGTTATTATGCAAATGTCAATAATAATGATACGGTTAATTTCGTAGGAACAACAGCTAACAATTAATATCGATATCGATATGTCAATGCTGAACACCACTTATACGTCAAATATATTTAACAACAATAAATTTTGTAAAATCCTAAAATATTATAATAAAATGCAGTGATCTTTTACTTACCGGTGGTAGGACACTCCTAGTTATTATTGCTCTATTTTTACAAATAAGAACGGAACAATTCAGCATTTTGTAAAAATCGAAATGACATTATACGTTACGATGTAAACAAACGACTAAACAGTGCTGACTGACGTCGCGCGTACATAAACTCCGTTAGGCCAAATACAAGCGACATGTGCCACGCCTCCATGCCATATCCCTCGATATCCGTGGTTGTATAGATAATGGTACGGAACCCTTCGTGCGCGAGCCCGACTCGCACTTAGCCAGTTTTTTTATTTATATTTCTCCATTTCAGGATATCACAGAAATACCAACTTGTAGTATTAGTGTTATATATCTTATATTGTATTAAACTGGTGACTTTGATTTTAAAAACTGAAGCCGTAGGAAAACCGCAAGCGCAACGAAATAAAAATTAATTTATCCTTTGTTCGATAGATGGCGTTGTGCTTTCGCTCTGAATTGCGCTATGGTTTCGTTACGCGCGCTTGATAGGATGTCTTCTTTTTGTGAAGTAGAGTATGTATATTCCGCCAAACATAGTAGGTACTGGGACAAATATATTTTTGAATGAATCTAAACGGAGATTCTTGTAATTTTAATATACTTAAATAAAAGTTCATAAAACTAAAGTCGAATTTGTATAGTTTATTGGATTGCACATTTTCAAGCAAATGGTTTTTTAATGTAATTAAATGACTTTTAGAAGACGAAACGAGTGACCAAAATAATGAAACTCTGAAGACAGTTTCTGTCGCAAAAAAGACAAGTTTTTGTCCCGACTAGATGGGTTAGGATTGAATAGCTCCCCTAAGACACAGTGAAATATTAGGTCTTTTTGTTACCCAGACTTGGCTCAAAGGTTCAATTTTATTTTTATAGTTATCTTAAACATTTTTGGAACGGCTTGTAGGAGGCAGACCCGACAGTCTTCATTTAGACACCATTAGGTATATCTACTACTTACTAAGCCGTGTGGTACCGGTCACGAATAGCATTACCCCATTTCTACTCGTGGGTGTCGTTAAAAGCGAAAGAGGGATGTTGACCAGAGGATTGCCAGCAGCGTCCTTCTGAGTACCATAACATCTACTGCGATCGCCAACATGCATCGGTCAAGCATGGCGATTACGGCTGAACCCTCCTTGGGGGAGACCTATGCCCAGCAGTGGGCGTATACAGGTTGAAATGATGATGATAAATGAGGTATACCTACACTCTGATTGAAATCGCCAATCCTCCTTGAGCAAGCGTGCTGATCAATGCTCGTGCCTTCTCTGTATGAGAAGAGGGCCTTTACACTGCATTAAGACAATAATAGGTTGATAATATTACTTTAGTGCCTATATAATTTCCTGTCAGAGGAAGAACTAAAATTTATTTAAAATCTTTGCCCTCATCGTGATATTTTTGCGGCAGGACTGGGAAAAGTAACTACTTTTTGGTTTTTATAACAGACCTATTTGTAGTTTTTAAAGCTGTTTTTTTTGTTATAGTACCTAATATTTTGTTGCCCTACCACAAAAATAAAATCAACAGGAAAATAAAAATAAAAATCTGAAACGTAAAATAATTCACCTCAGTTGCATTTAAGTCCGACGTCATCTGTAACTCAATGACTGTCAGGCGAAAAATATTGAAAGTCAAACCTCCGCAAAATATAGATATATTTTTTTACTTATAAAAACAACAAAGCCGTTCTAAAGCAGTAAATATTTAACCGTAAATTTAACGTCATTTCTGTATCTCTCTACAGCTTTTACAGCTCGACCTAACAAGGTCATGTTTTCCGCTCTTAATTAAAGCAAAGGTTTAGCGATCCTCCGGGCGCCTGCAAGAAATTACTTACGTCGATTGAAGCTCATTATTTTTTATTATTTTTTAATCAAGTTCTAGGTGCAGATAATTGAAACCAAGCATTTTTGCTTGTCTAAGTACGGGTACGTTCGTATCTTCGCTCAGTACCTACGTAAATAGAGGTTGGAATGTTATTTCACTTGTCTGACTCCACGCGTAACTCTTCCGTGACGCATGTGCGCTTTTTATTGGACATCGTATAAACATAAGTACGCGCGGCCATTAATGGATGAGGGGGATGTTAAAAGCGATATTTTCCCATCGTGATGTATGGGAATCTTGCTTGTAGCTGTAATGAGAAATTCCGATGTCACAGCTTTCTGTGTGAGCCGCTATTTTTGAACGTATGTTTTTGAAACGAATTTTATTGTTACCTCGTCAAGTGGTGACGTGAGGTCAAAAGTATGACGTAGCAATTTCACGTGACGTAATTGTTATTATACGTTATATTAAACCTTTTCCTTGTTCGTGTAAAGCTCAAGTACCCACAGCAATAACACGTACCTACAGGTATTTAAAGCCTGTATCACCAATACGTCAATGCATTATGTATCTAGTACCTACTTACGGGGTAACAATTATTGAGCTTCGTAGAAAATACCGAAAGACCCTTCATTGATAGAATGCTTCATCGAATTCACTCTTCCCGATCTTCCACGAAGAGTGCAGTCGATAAGCATTCCATCAGTGAAGAGTGTTTTGGTATAACATACTTAGCTCACAATTTTCTGCATATGCATGTACTTATGTAAAACTGAAAAATACTGGACATAATAACATAATTATATACCCACCTACCACACATTAGCTAACGTATTTGGAAGTATAGGTATATAATCGTATAAAACAGTTTCAGAACCGCAAAATCTATTCAACATTATATTTTATGAATCTACTAGTTATGCATAGAATCTCATATTTTGTTATGCCGTCAAAGCGTGTAAGTGGATAGTCGTGATGTAATATGAAAGAAGGTATCTTCAAAGTATTACCATGAAAATGTTATCGCTTCATACAAAATGGAGCCCTTTCGCGGGCACTACAATGAGAACTTGATGCGCGAAGCTTTCTTTCCCAGAGGGAATAAAGTGACACTTTGACGAAATTTTCTTACAATGTAGTAAATGGAACGTTTGTGTGGAAATGGTTTTTGGATCATATCGTTTTATGAACAACAAAATATGTTTCGTTTTGTTTGATTAAAAAAAGATGGAAACCCATTAAATACACGCATCGCCTATTAAGATTCTAAACGTGATTTAACGAGCTGTAATTTAATTAAACATTTTACTTGACATTTTCACGTTTAAACACTGATAAAACGAGCAAACCCCATAAATAATACAGTGGTAAACGAAAGAAAAATTAATTTACAAAAATGTCCAAAAAATTACAAATGCGTGGGCTGTAATTATTACACAATACGGGTCGGAACACAAACCAGTGCGGCTGGAACGCAAAAATTATACAGTTTAACCGTTTCGCAACACGCGAAGGGGCGTAAGACGCGGCGCGAGCTCGCGTGACCCTAATCACAAGGAACTTTGTAATTTTTAATTTTAGAAATGGTTACATTTATTTGCTAATCGGTGACACAGATTTCTTTGTTTGGGTTTAAAAAAAAAGACATCAACAAATGGTCTAGTGTTTGTTAGTGAATCAACATTTTCACTATCGCAGTTCACAGGTTAATAACTGTAGTAGTAAACTAAAAGTTTTTTTTTACTTTGCATCCAGCGAAGTCGATGAATAGGTTGAAAAAGGAATAATTTTCTTTTTTTATGTCATGAAGGCAAACAAACCAACGCTGGCACCCATAGCTGGCACCACTATCTTTTTTTTCTATTGGCAAAGCCATAATATTCCCAAACCACTGAAACTTCTGTAAGCCGCTATCAACAGTGGCGACCACCAGAAAAGCGTCAATGCAATGAAGCTCGACAAAGCCCAGAGAAACCATTCAACTGTCTTGGATCCCGCAACGAAATTAATCAGAAAAGAACAGCGGAGGAGTAAGAAAAAAAGATATTTTTCCCTTCCCTCATTATCAAGCACCTATATCTGTCAATAGATACTTGCAATACCAAAGGCTTGCAAATGCGTTGCTATCCCAGAATCAGATTAGAAATATCTCATATTCCTGTAATTACACCGGCAAAAAGAATCATGGCGAGATCCATACATTCATTTGTATGAAAAAATCAAATAATTTAGAGGGTTTAAAATACTTTCCAATGTAAAGATACATGAGTAGATTGATATACTCACCAAATTTTTAAACACTCGCATAATTAAAATATTTTGAATTGAAAATTACAGGTTTACGTTTCATCTCGTTGCCAATATTGTATTTATAAAAAAAAGAAAGTGACAAGTGACAGTAATCGATCTATTAAACTGACAGACAAGTAATGTTAATCGTTATTTACAATGGCGGAGTTGAAAAAGTATATTGACTAATCATTATTTGTGACATTATTTCCCATAAAATGATGCAATTTCAGTGTAAGACCTGAAAACGGCGTTTCGTTCTAAAATAATGAGCTTTTCGTTAAACAATTCACTTTTAACATCCATTTTTATTGCGGGGTTTTAAAAATATTGTAAATGCCGGAAGATTCTTTAGATACCCAAGAGTATAAGAATTAGAATTCCAACTTCTCTAAATATCTATAGTCTTTTTGTACAAATCCTGCCATAATCCTTTACACTTCAGACAAACAAACAAATCAACAACAAATCAACAAACAACAAATTTTTACACTTCATATTTTTAGAGTAAATTGGTGAATGGTTATCTAATTTAATCGGTTTCCCTAAGTATATAAATCAAGATATTAAAATCAAGCAATGTTCAAATTCGAACAAACAACAAACTCCTGAAAATCTGTACCGAAAAGAGGATAATATTTATGATGGAGTGGTTGTTTGGTTCCACACAGCTTTAATTACTACCATGTTAATTTAAGCATAAAAATGAAATAACGATCTAAGGGGTTGTACGGAACCTAATAATGTCGACACGCAATTTAAAAATAGAAGAAAAAAAAGTAGCGCAAGAAAAACAGAAAACAATCTCGTTGTTATTATTATTTTTCTTTTACAAAGAAGAAAGCATCAAATTCCAAAACAAAAAATATCTCTGAATGTTTTAAAACAACAACAAAAAAGTTTTTCCTTTTTTTGGAGTACGGGCACGTGGCATTTAGCGGGATCAATCACGCGACTCTCACGAAACTGGTGAGTTAAATGCGCGGAACAATTCGATTTATATCGTGAGTTTGTGAGTTTTCGAGAGCCCTACTTCACGTAACTTGAATAGGTATTGTAGATATAGGGGTGCTACATTGTTATATTTACAAAAGCTTGTCGCCTATTGGCCCAGTAGCGAAAAAAAAAATTTCTTATGCTCATAACTTTCAATTCGTGAAATGAATGTGATTCTCATGGGATGCTAGTAAATCGAGCACGACAATATCTTAGGGGTTGCTCTCCTAATTTTCAGACCCCTATTTTTTCAGAAATTAGAAATGGGTAGTTACCAAAAATGATTAAATTGCTAAACGTATCAAGCCATTTTATTATATATTTTGAGATTGGTTTTGCAAACAATGTTTGTGAAATGAGTGTTTTAACAAATATCTTGTTTGGTGAGTAGTATTGATTGCTAAATAAAGAACTCACTGAAACATTGCACTTAACATTCACTTCTTATAAGCATTTTATTGGTGAAGTGAGAAAATACAAGTAATACGAATATAAATTACTAAAAGGAATAGAGTGATAAACTTAAGAAATATTCCTACTAAACTTCTTAAAGACTGCCTAATCGGTAATCAATACTGTAAACGTATTACGTATAACGTTAAGTCAATAGAACACCTTTTTGTTGATGTTGACTCAACTCTGGCCTTCCAACAAACGCCTTCAAGTTGTTTTACGTAAAACGCTGATTTTTCACTTAAAATAAAACGACAAAGACCACGTTTATACATTTCTTTTGCAGGCGCAAAGGTACGAGAATTACCCTCTCTTTGTAATGCTAATTTAAAAACCAAGGAATTCATTTTTTATTCATAAGTTTTTCTGCTCTAAAGCCAGCAGTCGGAGCATCCTACTCGTTTGTGATGAGTTTTGAAGTTAAAAAATAAAATTCATATAAAATGCTTTGTAGATGTGGTTGTTTTGAAAACGGGTTTACATGAGCCCGGCTGGTAGGTCCTGTATTTATTATACTGAACGACGTTACTCCGTCAACGTCGACGTTTCAGATTTATGTGTGTAAAACGCACGAATATTTTTTCGATCAGAGGTACGTACAGAGTAAGTCAATATGAAAAATTGCAACAATTTGTACAAATACTGAGTCAGTTTTGCATTGACAAAAAGCCATTTACACATTCGATGTTTATAATTTATTTTTCTTTTTGTTATATGGTTTTGTTTATTGGAAAATTAAGTTTATCAATGCAATTTCTTATTGATTTAAGCTATTACGCTATTAAGAAAAGTATAGTTAAAGTTCGGTTACATTTCTGCGATTCTTTAATATTCTAGGGGAAGTAGGTATAGAAACATCACATAGCCCATTAATTATCATCTCGTTATAAAATTAAGTAAAATGTCGAAACTTTGATCGCAAATATATCCGTGACCAGCAGTGCTATTCTGTTACAATGTCCCTCAGTGAACACTTCATTGAAGTAAGCTGTCATCCGATTGCAGTGCTTTTATGTAAATCTTTCGCAACGGGACAGCTGACTTCACCGAGGGAGATTGTAACAGAATCGACATACAGATGGTTCCCACGTATCGTCCAAAAAATTTTCGCTATGATGGAGAGAACTTTCGGTTTCGTTAAATACGTGACTTTTTACAACTTTTCATTAAAATAAAATTTATTTTGTTAGGTACATAAGTAGGTACCTACTTACTTACATTTTATTTTCAATGAAATACTTACTTTTTTTAATGTAATGCATATAAAAATAAATTGAGCACGTGGCTCAGTAAAAGCCGTACAGATCGATCGGTCAAAGGTTAAGCTATGCTTGCCGCGCTCCGTATCTGGATGGGTGACGACCATCCCTTTCATACTGAGTTCCTTCCGTGCCTCGGAAAACACGTAAAGCCGTTAGTCCCGGCTGTCATTCGTAGATCTTTGGCAGACGTTATGGGTAGTCAGAAGCCAGAAAGCCTGACAACCAGTCTTACTAGGGGGTATCGTGTTACCCAGTAGTTATAACTGGGCTGTGGAGGTCCGATAGGCAGTCGCTCCATGTAAAACACTGGTATCCAGCTGCATCCGGTTGGACTGGAAGCCGACCCCAACATATTTTGGAAAAAGACTAGGCAGATGATGACTTAGGTTTATTATTTGATGTATAAACTCAGATTATGAAACAAATGGCAGATAGACCGTGCGGAACACTGAGAGTGAAGCCAAAAAAGCAAATACTAATTCCAAAGCGATTACCCACAATCTCGTGATTGTATTCGCTTTTGAATTTGCACTTGTATTTTTATATGTTTTTTTAACGATGCGGTGTTTCGTGCTGCACTGACTCGTGTCAGCACAGCACGAAGCGCGTTGTAGGTAATCGCTTTAGAATTAGTATTTGCTTTTTTGGCTTCACTCTCAATGTTCCGCGCGGTCTATCTGCCTTTTGTTTCATAGTCTGAGCTTATAAAATAGAAATTCTTTCTCAGTAGGTACTATATTATAAAAGTAATAAAATGTAATTAATTAATAAAGATTTATAATATACACCTACTCGGTAAAGTGTAAACAATTTCAACTTCTTTTAATTGCTTTCAAAGTTCAAACGCAACAAATGAAAGAGTTTCTAGAGAATGTTTGCAAAACAAATTAATGTTATATGCTAGAATGTAAAAAGTTAATGCCTTTGTGGGTAGAGGAACGCAATATAATAAAAATGAAACATTTTATATTTCACCAACTGGGAGCAGCTTAAATACAGGTCATCGCAGGTTTTAGTTACACGCCTTTGAAGAGCGAGCTTAGCAAATAACAAACCGTTAAATCCTGTAAAGTATTTTTCATGAATTTAGAAAATACCTACAGCAAAATCAAGTGTCTCATTAGCAGGTCCTATTTAGCTCCTACTGCAAAATAAAATAGGCAGCAGACGAAACAAATAAATATTGTTACAATGTTAAATATACTCCCACTTACAACTCATTTAGGCAACTATCCGAGACTAAGTTGCCCGGTCGTTTCAACGAGTAAAGAGAATTACAAATAGATACTGATCTCATTCAGGGCCGGGTTTTGATCGCGAAGAGCCAATATTCGATACTTTTTCCTCGAGTGGAACACTTTTACATTTGGACTGCGTTCCTCATTGACAATTCAACCCTTGCGCGGTCGAACAAACTGGATTAGCTCGGGACATGTTCGCTCACAAGGGAAATAAATTGATTTTTTTTATTTTGTTCTGTTCCCAACTCGCGTCCGCAATAACGGACCACAATGAAAAATAATAATACACGGGAGATTGAACAGAGCAAATGTTTAATGTGAAGCAATTAAATTATAATGCGGAGGTGGAAGCGTTCTAAAATGTACTGCCAAGTTATTTATGCGGCCCAAACTTTGTAAGTCATAGTAATTTATTTCTAATGCTCTACTGAATTCAGGCTATGGCATTATTGTTTAATACCACTAAAACAGTAAGCTCTAATATTAAATTGAATATGAAGCTCTTCGTAATGTCCTATAATATTTACCTCAGTTTAGAGTAATCATGACACTTACACAAACCACTTTTCTTAGAAAAAGTAGAGGATTTTATGTTTTGCTGGGTTTAAAAATAAAGTTTTAACTTTTTCTCAATTTTTCCAAATCGAACGCGAAAAGGACAGTCCAAACTTTCGTTATTGGCTGACCACACACTGCTGTAGGTACTTTTTACTAGGGCTATGAAAAATCCATCAAAACTTTTTCACGTCGTTAGTGAATCTCGGCTTAGTGGCAAAATATAGCCTGACGATGTTGCCAACATATGTGGCGGTATCGATCTAGCTTATAAAAATACTTACGAATGAATAAAGGAGTTTATCATTTAGCTGAGTACAATAAAATCCCTTGTAGGACTTTACCTGACGAAATTAGGAGGATGAGGAAAGCGGAGAAGCGGTCTGTCCCTTTTTAGGATTTACTGATGTAGAAAAGATAAACAGAGCCAACAACGCGAGGCGTTTCATTGTAGTTTCAGTACCCACATTTATAGTAAAATATAGCTTAAGTAAACAATATCGCTATTATATTTCAATCTGGGTTTAACCTACTTTATAAACTTTCTATGATAGTAAATACTATGCATACATAGTATCAATAAATTGACGCGTCGATGTCAACGTTTATTTTTTAAAAGCTGACGCACCCTAGTGAATTATGTTATCGGATCCGGCTGCCCCTATCTTTGCTTCGGTCAATTTCACCGAAGTTACAATATTAGGTCATCAGTTATTTTTTATCGGAGCTGAAAAAAATGTATCTGTAAAATTCACCGGTGCAACGGTACCCAAAATTTTCAGGTACCTACGTATATTGAATAATTTGAACACATAATGCAGTATACCGACCACAATAAATTAGCTTTACGTGTCGTTTGTATCGGTGAGCATAAACACAGATTGGGACAAATATCGGTTCCGTAATGACCGTAACGTTACATATCTCTGCCAACAATCTACGATGTCATGATTCTGACATGTTACACGAGCCGTACTTCTGTAATGGAGGCACTTCACTATTTTATCGGGAAACATAAACAGAAACGTTTAAACACATAAAGTGGCCGGCAAACGGCAATACAGACATACCTACGCCATTCGACGCTATATCAAAATAAACAAGACCCTTTCCGTAGGTACAATTCAATTTTCTGTACGACTTTCATCGTAGTTCGCAGACTCATGAGTGCATATTTGCTCAAGGGATAGAAAATCCTTGTCTGAGGAAATTGCCTCCGATCGGATTGGATGACGGTGCCGAGTCGCCGCACCCGATTGTCATTTGTTTAGAGCTCAGCCCACAATCCCAGCCGGTTTCCATTATAGACACTTTATCGATAAGCAGTAAAAATATACACGTCCCCGCATTCTACGTAAGTTATGTCGGATGAGATGCTTTATTTTGTTTACGTTACGTTTGAGTTCCCCAATATTTTATGTTTACGTATTTATAATGCAATATGTATGGCGGTGTGCGGGTTCAGTTTCGAGGTGACACGTATTCCACAAAGGTTAAAGTGCAAGCGCAACACTAACTTTTATACCTTATGGAGTAGCCGTCCTTTGCCGTACTAAACTTCGGGAACTGTGTACATAATTTATACGTGAAATATTCGGTGCACTAATACTAAAATGTACATAATTTGCTTTGGTTTGCTGCCCCGCTGCGCATTGTATAATATTATACCAATTTAAATTCCAAAACCCGTTCCAGTATTTTACTAACACAATTCTTCCTGTGGTATTATATTTTAAAAGCCACATAGTAAGATACCTTCCGTGTTAGAAGTTAAAAGGGCGATAAACATGCAATTTGTGAGAGCACATTCAAATCCGTTTCACGAAACTCAATTTCCGTTGGCACTGATGTTATTATGACGTTTTTTTTTATAGAATGAATGACGACTAATAAGCCACAGGTAGGGGTGGTCGTAATTTTCCGCGTTCCAAACAAATTAACTCCGCGCCAGTGAGCATTATTACAGTTAATAAACGATTTAATGGCTGACCTATTTATAACATATTAGATTGGCGCGTGACAGTTTTGTTCGCGCTGGATATTTGGAATTTGCGTATTAAGTTAGCTGAATGCTAGGTAATTAGAATTTGAGCTACAGTATAAAATACTTAATTCATTTATTTTGTATGTCGTAGTGGGTCAGTGGCACAGTATAGATATTAGTACTACCGTACAGTAGCGACAAGTTCCGCCTCCCTCTGAAACCGTTCCTCACCTCTCCCCGCGTTGAACGACTGCTCTGGGAACTGCGGTTTTTGTTCGAGCGGCGCGTAGACACGCACACACACGCACGTATCTGTACAGTCTATTATTTTAGTAGTAGTGTAGGCAATTATATTGTTTCGTTTCTGTGGAGTGTCGCGGGTGTGTCAGTGGTTAAGGCGTCCGCCTCTCATGCATGAGGTTGTAGGGTCGAGTTTGAGCATGTACCTATGTGACTTTTTCAATTAATATGATTTTTTAAAGTTTATCTTGGACATCATGACATAGGTGAAGGAAAACATCGTGAGGAAATCTGAACAAAGAATCATGGCAGGATTTGTACAAAAAAAATAAAGATGTTTAGAGAAGTTAAAATTCTAATTCTTATATTCTTGGGTACCTAAAGAATATCTTCTCTCAACTATATATCTACAATATTTTTAAAACCCCGCAAAAAAAAGTTAATAAGTTTAACGAAAACCTCATTATTTCAGAACGAAACGGTGACTGACAGTAACAGTGACACTGACATTCGCCGTTTCGCAGTTCTTACATAGAAATTGCATAGTTTTATCGGAAATAATATCACAAATATTGATTATTTTTTTCCCACATACTTGTCACATCACTTGTCTGTCAATTTTATAGATCCTTTAACATCGCTTATCACGTTCTTTTTTTTATAAACACAAAATGGGCATCGAGATGAAACGAAAACGTGTTATTTTCATTTCGTAATATTTAAATTATGCGGCGGTTTAAAAATATACGAAGTATATCAATCTGCTCCTGGTAATGTGTTCTTCACATTGGAAAATATTTTAAACCCTCTAAATATCTTCTTTTTTTTCATACAAATTAAGTTAAGTTAAAGCCGTACAGATCGATCGGTCACAGGTTAAGCTACGCTGGCCGCGGTCGGTCTGTGGATGGGTGACCATCCCTTTCATATCGAGTTCCCACCGTGCCTCGGAAAGCACGTAAAGTTGTTGGTCCCGGCTGTCATTTGTAGATCTTTGGCCGTCGTTATGGGTAGTCAGAAGCCAGAAAGTCTGACAACCAGTCTTACCAACGGGTATCGTGTTACCCAGTAACTGGGTTGTGGAGATCCCATAGGCAGTCGCTCCATGTAAAACACTGGTATTCAGCTGCATTCAGTTAGACTGGAAGCCGACCCCAATATAGTTGGGAAAAGGCTAGGCAGGTGATGATGATGACAAATTAATGTATGATACTCGCCATGATTCTTTGGAAATTTAAGTCTGTAATCGCCAATCCACCTTGAGCAAGCGTAGTAGGTGATTAAGGTGGTACCCTGAGCAAATAACCTTGAGCATTCGTTCCCTCTTCGTCGCGCAAGAGATACAGTAGCGAATACGCACAGGTTTTAGAATTAAATCTTTACAAAATCACATTTTGGGATTTTGAAAAAAAAAAAAATCTATCAAAATGTTCATTAATAAATTACCTATCCATTAGTGTTAGTAAAAAATCGAATTAATGGTTACTTGCCGAGGAGATGCATGTTTTCAATAATTATTACTCATTTCTGTGGTTTCGCTGTAAGGAGATTAGTTAAATACTATACTTCGTAAACAAAAAACAGATCTATCATTTTGGAGTCAAGATTATGTAGAAATTTAATCTATTTTTTATTTGTTGATATTTCTTTTGAATATAGAATATTTAGGTCCGAAAAACTGAACAAAAAACGGCTAGCGCTGCGTTTTGCGCCGGGACGCACCTTAATGCTCATTGCTCATCATTCTCTGTATGAGAAGAGGCCTTTGCCCTGCAGACAGACAAACAAGTTCATAATAAAAACAACAGTACGCTGGTATTATTATTCTTATTTAATTTGTATATTTGGAATTTATGAACTGTATGTTTCGAAATACAAGTAGTAGACCTTATCGATAATGTGAGTGACAAAATATTGACATCTCTCTCGCTAAGTCATCTTAAGAACAAGTCTACTAAATAAAAACGAAAAAAAAAACCTTTTAAACAAAAAAATCACCCGCCTTCAAAAAGTAATCAATTTTCAATTCAACCTTCAATTCGCAAGTCGGTGGCTTTGGTTTTGCTTGTCGTTTTGTATTGCCACCGACTTGCGAATTGAAAGTTATTTTTTACTTTTTTAAGGCTGTCTTTTTTGTTAAAAAGTTTTTTTTTACGCTTTTTAGTGCTTACTTCTTATAATACAAATTAATTACAAAACGGTGACACCAAAAAAAAATCTGTCATCCCTTAATTTTCTACCCTTGGGGTGGAATATTTTCTTGATATTTATATGGAACCAAATTTGAGGTATTCACTATGAATTAAAAAAAGAATCATCAAAATCGGACTACATTGAATTAAGTTATGCGTGGTTAAACATAAAATAAATACATACAAAATATTAAAAAAATGTTCATAAAATGAAAACTACTGGGACAAACTATGTTAAATTTTTATGGAACCAAATGGCTACTACTCGTATTCCGCAGCAAACTAAAGAAGAATCACGTAAATCGTATCATAAATCTCAGCGTAATCAGTGTACATACGTAAAAAAAAAATACCAATCGAATTGAGAATCTCCTGTTTTTTTAATTCGGTTATCAATCTAGTCGCAATTTCATACTGGCGGCGATTTATCTACACTAATATTATAAAGAGGAAAACTTTGTTTGATTGTAATGAATAGGCTCAAAAAAGACTGGACCGATTTTAAAATTCTTTCACCATTCGATAGCTACATTATCCACGAGTAACATAGGCTATATTTTATTTTGGAGAAAAATAGGGTTCCGTAAGATATTTGGGTTTTTCGGCCACAAGGTGTAAAAAATCAACCAGAAAAGTTACTTATTTTGCGTACGCTGCCTAAACTATAAAAGATAGAACCATAAAATGTTCTAATTAATTGTTGATCTTATAAATATCTATAAAAATGTCCGCGACACACTATATCTATCTATGTCGAGTGAGGCACAACAACCATTTTTTTATTTAAAAATCTTGAATTTTTTTTGGCCTACATTTAAACGCGTTTATTTTACTCATGCTATGAATCCTTATCAAAATATTTTTTTTCATCACTAAGTACAGTTTATGTAGATAATATTTGGTCTCTGAATGATTAAAATTGAACGTTTGGTTTGGAAGTTATGGCGAAATTAAAATATTACGATTTCTGCTGCACGGCGCGTTGCGAAGTGAGCGTCACCAAGGCGGGGGTGCGCGTGCGGGAGGGGAGTTTAGATCTATGAGTAAGGTACCCGCGCGGCTCAGTCGCGTGCTCGGCTCCCTACGCACGAAGTCTAATTATTTTCACGCGTTTTTATTAGATTTTGTTCTTAAAACTACACCTACGCAAAAGTTCTTCTCAGAGCTAACCAACAGTTCTTTTCAGGGCTAATGACAGAGTTATGTCCGAACATACATAAAAAAAATATATATAAACATTCGAATTGATAATCTCCCCCTTTTTGAAGTCGGTTAAAAATGGTACCGTTGCAAAAATTTTTCCAAGTGATGAGCATTTTCTGCTGAGTGAATAAATTTGAAGATCTGGAACACCTGATGTGGAACTCCAAGAGCCCAGCTACACCATAACACATATATTAATGACGTCTTAGTAAAAGTTGTTCGGTCTGATGAGCAATTCCTGTTGACTTATAAAAATCGAAGATAAGAAACATCTGAAGTGGAAATCAAAGCTGTAATTTTTAAAATTTCTCTGTAAATTTATTACTAATTTCCGCGAATAGCTTCTGCCCGCAACTTCGTACGCGGATCCTGTTGCTTATGCCAGCGACAACGGGGTCGGCAAAATCGAAGATCTGAAACGTCTGATGTCGAATTCTAAGAGCCCGAGGACGGGAAAACAACGGGATGCGCGAGACGAGACGTTCAAAAAGTACAATTTTGAATCATACCAGTGAAGAATATGATGCGCGACTGACCGCTGATCGTGAACGTCATGCATTGTCTCACGAGTCGGAGACGTTCACGGATAGGGAATTGCGCTTGAGTTCTCAGCGTACCCACGCATCTGCTTCTAGGTGCCTAGAGACAAGTGCGGAACGTGATGCGCGACTGTCCGCTGATCGTGAGCGACATGCATTGTCTCGCGAATCGGAAACGTTTACCGATACAGAATCACGCTTGAGTTCTCAGCGTATTCGCACATCTACTAACAGGTCTTTTGAAACGAGTGATGAACGTGATGCGCGACTAACTGCTGATCGAGATTATCATATATTGTCCCGAACACGCACCCAACAAAATATTTATAATCAGTTCGAAAGTGAGAGAGAAAGAATTGCTAAAGTACGGCATGAAGAGACAGAAGAAGAGCGCAACAAACGTTTGAATTCTGATCGACTTCGACATTCTCTGAACAGAATGTCGATGTCATCTGAAGAATCGGATGTGTCTCAAGATATAGCCGTAGTGCATTTACGTATACTCCTATGATTGACTACGCCACATGTTCCGCCATCGGAGGTATGATTCAAAATTGTACTATTTGAACGTCTCAAATCGTCTCGCGCATCCCGTTGTTTTCCCGTCCCCGGGCTCTTAGAATTCGACATCAGACGTTTCAGATCTTCGATTTTGCCGACCCCGTTGTCGCTGGCATAAGCAACAGGATCCGCGTACGAAGTCGCGGGCAGAAGCTAGTTAATAATATTTGCAATATTTTTTCAAGTTCGTCTAAATAAAAGAACCAACCTCACTCACCAGAATTCCCGAAACCATTGGAGTAGTCTTACCAACGTCGCTCATAAAACCAAGTATTACACAACAAACCGAACAATATTTGCCAAACTAAAAGCGAGATCACACAGTGTGCCCAACGTACCCATAGATTTTATTAAATCCAACAGAAAACGTATGAAAATATGTACGAAGAACTTTGCATATGATATAGACGTGATCTGAATGCTGAATACATTACTATCGCATTACAAACGTATTTTGTTTGATCTACGAAAATAAAGAAAATATCTTCGGAGTACACTTTGGTTACAAACACTGTTCAACAAAAGATTTTTATCCAAAGAGTCCTTGTAGATTGTTTATTTTTAGAAAATTTATTGTTACTTGATCGATTCAACGTAAAATTTAATTCATTTCTTGCTATTTTGAAACAATTTAGTTGACCAAATTGTAACTTGGGTTCAAACCCGAGGGTCAGACAAAATTTAATGCATGTTTTATTTAGTGAACAAAGTTAAATATATACACGAATAACAAAAAAGAATAACTTGAAACTATTAAACTAAAAAACTAATACAATAGGTACAAACAAAATTAAAAGAAAAAGAACAACGTAAGTGAAAAAAGAAAAATATTAACCTTGGTACAAACAAGAATTTTTTAATAGGTACCTACGATACTAGGTAAATGTTATGTCGACACAATAGAAACATAGAGTAAATATTTAAATAGACAAGTCGTAAGCATTTACCTCCCGACTCAAGTTTAAATAATTCACTAGCTTTTGCCGCCGGCTTCGTCTGTGTGGAGCACAAATTTTCTGCGGTCCTACGGGAACTACAACTGTTTCCAGTCTTATCAAACAGTATATACGTAAAGTTTGTTAACTCACTAATTTATTCAAACAATGGCTACGAATTTGCGAACTACAAGTTGTTTTAGGTCTTTGATTTTATCTCCAGAATCAACCTTTACAGGCCTAATTTAATTGAAATATCTGTTCTGAATACCAAGTTTTACAGCACGAAAACGATTTTGAAAGACGTTTTTTTTAAGTATTTTGTTTGGTCACTTGCTTAGCGTTTAGGTTGGAACTAAATAATTATAGCCCAACTGTGAATCAATGTAATTGTAAATAAGGTTAATTCATGCATAAATACCTAATACTTTTACAACCGTACCCTGAACGAATGAAAACACAAGTCCCCGCACTAAACTCCTTCACTAAATTACAGGCGAATGGGTAACGTTGCTTCTAAAACAAAGGCTTGCATACGTTTTGGTCGTGACTGTCATTCATACACATAGTTTAAAGCCTCTTGCTTGTAAAGGCTTCTAAATGTGTTGAACTTAGTGAAAACTTAGTACTAAATAAGTTTTGATGTTCTCACTGTTCTCTTGGGAAGCGTATACTTAGCGATTAGAGCTCGTCTTCTCTTTACCGAGGGCTCAAGGGAGGTATATACTTGGGGAGTAGCGGAAATATACACTTACTTACTTATACTTACCTACCTCATAGATTACTGTGATATCATCTTTTTAAGTATAGTAGAAAGTTGCTGATTTGTTCGTAGGAGTTTGAAAACCTTTTGAAAAAAAAAATTGTTATGGATGTTTAATAAGTTTTTCTAGGGATACTTTTTCAATAATTATAATAATTGTTACATTTACATCTTTTGCTGTTATAGAAAACCTATAGATCAGAACTATGAAACATTTCTAGCCAAATTGGAACAGTTACTGGAATTACGTAAAAAATTGACCCACAAGAGAAGGAACTAAAACCTTAAAATGTTTTCGAAGGCAAAATTCCCAACAAATAATCTAATACAAACAATCGACACCGAAAACTAACCAAACAAAAACCAATTTATCTATCAGTCTATGTAAGCAATTAAATAAACTAATTCTATTAGTTCCCGCTGATGAATTCGTTGAGCGTTCGCCATCCATCAGTCTCAAGAACACGCGGCGCGAAGACGTATCGCGTTACTTATTCCTCTCACTGACACCATGTTGACCAACATTTACCATCCCCCATTTACCATCCACCATTCCCCCTCCGCCCTAGGGGATACAGGGCGACACTGATGCAGAAAACAGTAGTTATCGTCCAAATAATAGCGGTACTACGGCTCGGCTCGTTTTGTTTTATACGTCCACAACTTACAGATGAGTGCCACGGATAAACATTTTGTGACATCATAAATGCTCCATGATCTAAATAAATATGAAGTCTCAACAAACAAGCTATTTGTATCTTTTCTGGTTTCTGTTAAACTGCTCTTCACAATAATTGGATAATAAACTTGCTTTTTCGGATTTATACTAGAATTGTATTTAATTTAATTTATTAATAAGCGCTTCATACAATTAATTGATAAATAAATAACCTGTTTCCCAAACGCGAGTTCGTATAGGAATAACGTAATTTCTATTCATTTGCAATTTCAATAACATGAATAAAGCTTGAATTATTCCGAAAATATTCATCAATTTGATCGCTCTAATAGCTGAACACAGTGCTGTTGTAAACTACTGACGTGCAATGATGGGTTCAAACATTCCTCATTATTCATACATTTTCGCTGAACAAGTCATGTTATAAATTTATCGACAGAAATACGTACGTCTAAAGCCTTTCCTATAGAGCGGTATCAGAATATCGAGTTTTCGGATAAGCTAGGATTTTGTTATTCACAATTCGAGATTTGGACCTCTATAAAACACTTTGCTGTAGTGACACCTACATGTGTTTTTTGTTGAAGTCGATGATTTATAGAATAGAAAAAGTCGAAACGTAAGAATAACGAAATCATAATAACTTTTTGTATACCTATGTTAGATGTAGTAACATAAAGAAAAAAGTAATGTAGTCAAGCTACTTCAGTCTGTTTATCTGCAGTTATGCAAATATTATTTCTCTGTTTACCATGTTTGTAGTAGGTACGAAAAATAAAACAATATCATTTCAGCGCAAAAGACAATCACCAAAAAGATAAAAACTAAACCACCATTTCAACGAAACTAAAATAAATAACGCTTACATTTAATTTAACAAAATGAATAACGTGAACAGAACGAGTAAGCGGCTCGATTACACATTCAAGAGAGCCCAGTACAAACTTGGCTTGGTTTTAATAAACCGAGCACCGCTAGCGGTGTCAGTTATGAATGTTATGTTATTATGCATACTGTAATAAGACGCAGCAACAATGCTCACGGCATACCTACAGCGTCTGCTGTAAAGCATCATGTGAACGTAGTTTCAGGAGCAGAAAGCCCATTTACCTTTTGTAGTGGCTTTGTGCTCGCAGACTGGCGGGTTAAGCGTCGTGGCGCAGCGGGGACAATGGCTCGGACCTTTTTTAAAATGCCTCTCTCATTTCTTGCTGCCAGCAATTCCCGAAACGGAATGGTTTCGAGTTGATCAAATTGGTTCCGTACAGTTAAAGAAATGTTTAAAGACAAAATGAATTCGTTTTGCTGACGTCTTCTTTTGTTTTATTTATCAGGAATTTCAAAGTTTACACGAGATACCTTGTTCGTGCTGTGTAAACATTATGTGTGAACAAAAGTTTATGATAGATGTATTCATAACGTGTATGGCACGAAAATGTGGCTTTATTACATATTTCAGTGCAAATATTATGTGTTACATTCTTTATTACTTTTGGACTAACATACAACAGACTCAAAGAAAATATTATTTTAGGTCCGTTTGTTTATTTTGCGCGTAATATAAAACAGCTATTATACGGTTTGCAGACAAACCGTATGCTATACTTATTTAATCTACTTAATTAGATTTTAGATATTTTATTTGATCTTTTTTAAAAGGCTACATATTTTATGACGATTTTCAAATTTAAATTTAAAATGAAAGGACTGATAGGTACGCTGCCAAAACATCTCTTTATGCTGAAGGGCACAAAGAGATGTAAATTTAACGATTTGAGCTGGTTCATTTTTTGTGATTTCACCCTTGACACAGGGAACCCTAGACAGAAAAATATCTAGTAGGTCAATTATTTAATCATTACTTACGAACTTGCAATCGCAACACAAATTAATCTTTGAGATACTACACTTACATACTAGACAATGAGTTTGTAACAAAATAAAAGTACCTACAAAAATATATGTATAAAACATGTACTAGTATAAACAGAACCGCAGGAAAGCAACTCTATACAAACTTAACAACCCACATAAAAATATAAAAGAAAAAGTTCGCGAGAAAACAGCACAGATTACCTACTGATGCAGGCGCATTAAATACATTACCTGTACAAAATATACTACCACATAAGTGTTGCTAACGTTGATAAAACCAAAGTTTGCTTCAGTTAGAGCACAGTAAATTGTTGCAGTTGCGGTCTCATCGGTAAACTAAATCCAATATTGGAATTTGACCCTTATCTCGTATATTAAGTTCAGTTTCGTTGTTAGTCTTGGAAATTACGAACAAACCATAGCTCGGATTTTAAGAGTGCTTTTTAATAGGAGCTTGAAAAGTCATCCTCTGTATAAAAAAGTGTCATTTTATTAGATGTGGATATTCTCAAGGTTCGTTTACTCTAATGGAAACAACCATGTGGTGCCGGCCGCGAGTAGCACCACCCCATTTCTACCCGTGGGTGTCGTAGAAGGCGACAGAGGAATATTGACCAGAGGATGGGCAGCAGCGTCCTTCTAAGTACCATAACAGCTACTGCGATCGCCAACATGCATCGGCCAAGCATGGCGATTACGACTGAACCCCTCCCCCCCTTGGGGAGGACCTATACTCAGCAGTGGGCGTCTAAAGGTTGACATGATGATGATGATGATGATGAATGGAAACAAACAAAGCAATTTTATTGGACAATCCTAGCTTAGTTCTCAGATAGTTTTAGTTTTGTTTGACAATGACCCTGTACTTTAGCAGTAGGTCTGCTGCTTAGCCTTTTTCCAACTATGTCGGTTTCCATTCTAACCAGATGCAGCAGAATACCAGTGTTTGAAGCTACTACCTGTCTAACCTCCACAACCCAGTTCCTGGGTAACACGATACCCTTTTATAAGACTAGTTATCAGTCTTTCTGGCTTCTGACTACCCAGAACGACAGGCAAAGATCTACGAATGACAGCCGCCAGGACCGTTTACGAGGGGTCTGGGTATGAAATGGATGGCCACCCATCGACAAATCGACCGCGGTAAACGTAGCTTAACCATGACCGATCGATCCGTACGCCTTTTGCTTGCCACGAGCCCCTCCTCTATTTTAGCAGTAGGTATTAATTTGCAACGTCAATTTTTTTCAATTGATTATGAACATTAAGGCTTTTGTAATAAAGTTTAAAATCTATTAAATAAATTTTACAGATTGTTGTAGCTTGATGAGCTGGTCTCTGTACCTGCTTAATTTATTATTTCAACCAACTTTTGCTTACACATTATGTTTCACTCTTGAAATAAAACTCTTCTATTTTCTCGTGGCTCCACCTATTTGAACAAAAATAACCAATGTACCTACCTAGCACAAGAATAATTCTGTTATAACTAAGACAATTTTGGATTTACTGTAAAGCTAAACCAGTTAGTCTAAGTTAGTTATTTAATAACTATTTGATTTTACGAAGTTAATTACTAGTTTGCCGTTTGCCGTTTCCTTGTGATTGGTTGTTGATAATTCAGGAAACCAACCCGGCCGCTTATTATGTCAACCTTTAGACGCCCACTGCTTGGCATAGGTCTAAGGGGGTTCAACTGTAATCGCCATGCTTGGCCGATGTTATGGTACTCAGAAGGACACTGCTGCCCATCCTCAGGTCAATATTCCTCTGTTGCCTTCTACAACGCCCACGGGTAGAATTGGGTTTGGTGCTACTCAACACACAGCCGCTTATGTGTGCTTAGAAATTTGTCGCAGTAATAGGATATATTATTATATGACCCCGCCAATCATCCATACTAATATTATAAATGCGAAAGTAACTCAGTTTGTTACGCTTTCACGATGAAACGGCTGAACCGATTTTGATGAATATAACAATATATACAACAATAATTATTATTTCTACAAGTTTTGATATTCAGTTAGTTAATTAATAGTGCAATAATATAGATGCGCATTTGTTATTTTTGATAGACAGCAAGTATTTTTGATATGTTAATAATATTTTTGTTGTAATTTTGGAAAAAAAAATTGATGTATAAATAATGATAATTAATTAATTGTATCTGTTTTGATTTTCAATTAGTTAATTAACAGTGCAACCAATTATTTGGTGTACATGTAGATTATTAGATGTAAGAATATTTTTCTGATATGCGGTTAATAATTCCCCATTATAAAATGTCAAACATATTAATGTGCCCGTAGCAGTAACTAACTCAAAGTTAAGGAAGAGAACCCTGGCGTTTAATAAGGCCTGCTTGCGCCAGGCCTTATAAAAATATCATAAAACGTGACGTCCCAGCAAAGAGAAATAAAATATATACAGGTGTGAATACAGAGTCTAGCAACACTTTATTATTCTATGATATTTTTCTTACTCTTGACTACAGATGCTTTCAACACAACATAAAACATTTGCAGGCTTTAGAAGGGTGAAATAAAAAAAAATGTACGGGACTAAAATATTTTCACGTATCTCATGAAACTAATAATACAACATTGATACAAAAAACTTTAATTTCGCTTCGGCCGTCACTGCGTCAAGATAAATCCTTTTTTGATCGCCGTCCCTACTGTGACATATCGACAAAATTCATTGCGAAGTGTATAGTTACTGAAAATACATTCATATTATTCGATAACCGACAAAAGTCGATAAATACTTACTGTTACTTTTACCATCCAAATAAATACTAAATAATACCATGCACTGCTCTTCAGCATTTTAGGAAACAGCCAAAAGTGTAACATCTATGACATATCGACAAAATTCATTGCGATGTGTATAGTTACTGAAAATACATTAATATTATTCGATCATCGACAAAAGTCGATAAATACTTACTGTTATTTTTACCATCCAAAAAATAATAAATAATACTATGCACTGCTCTTCAGCATTTTAGGTAATAGCCAAGAGTGTAACATCTTGATTTTACATCCACTTTGTATGTGCCTAAATATTGTACTCAATAATTAGGATTTAAAAATATATAATGTCAAACAACTTTTGTCGCTTACTGTGCCTACGTTCAAAAATCGATTAAATCTGTAGAGATAAACGTTCTTTTTACCGACTTCAAAAAAGGAGTTCTCAATTTCAAATCGTATGTTTTTTTATTGAAAATTAACCAAGGTTACAAACAGGTACATTGTACTTTTATTTGTGGTCAACCACTATCTTGGTATGGTATAACGAGTTGGTGTCCAGCTCCACTTATTTCAATAATGACATACCTTAAGCTAATGAGCGTTGTTACCAAATACATACATTCTTATATGATACAACGACTTATGTTTCTCCAAGAGTAGAAAAACATGTTAACTTACACTATGTTATAATATAGGTAAAACAAACCAAGACTACATTGTTAACACTTTGTATTACGCTTTGTGTATTTAAGTAGCATTGAATACCAATAAAGAAATTATTTACAAAATGCAAGGGCCATCTCAGAATCGATTCTCGTACCGTTTTCCCAACTCAACAAAACAAATACAAAATTGTCCTCCTAAAGATCGTGGCAATAAATTATGCCCGCTCCATTCCGCGCTTTTTAAATTGTATAAAATAACAATGACATTCTTTTAGTTGAAAACCGTTACTTCCCGTTTCTTCTTGGAGAACAATATTTTCCAATTTAAGTGACAAAGTGCACTTAGGTCGGCTTGTCTGAAACCAAAACTTTGCCATTTGAACTACAGACCAAGCTGCAACTAAGGAAGGGAAAACTTTTTTTAAACTATAGTACGTTTTCTTCCGATAGTTGTGCTGCCAACTCGATGATCACTGTGGACAGTTTCTAGATCGAATATTATTGTTTTATCACTGCGGTGAAATGACGTAAAAGTTTCCGCTGCAATTACTGGGGAATATTATTTTCAGAGTGCAAATAGCACATTGATTTTATATTTTTTTGGCAGATATGCATATTTAACATTTATTTATCATACATTTTTTCCATTTTGCATAAAAATATTACATTGTGCACTTAAAATGTGAAAAAATGCAAAAATAAATATAATCCGTTTTAAAAGTAGATGTATAGGTATTGGTTCTACATGCCTCATATTTCAAGAGAAAAAACCTTTGTTTCAATCAAACATTGAAACGCTTTTATCGGATTTCGAAGCTTGTACAACTGTATGTGAAAAACGAATAGTGATTCTATTTCCTAAGCCATCGATGCAATATTCGAATAAACTCTTTAAATGTTTAATTCTTTTCGCTAATATCGGCAACGAAATGTAGTCTACATCAGGTTACCTTATAAGTCTTGAGTTTCGTATTTGTTTACTCTTATAAACCTACCTATAGCAACATTTTAGGTCCTAGGTAGCTATAATTACAGCATATATTTGCATATTTTTAACCGACTTCAAAACGGAGGAGGCCTCAATTCGATGGATATATGTTTTTATTTATGTACAGTGTACACCAATTACACTGAGATTTATGATCCGATTCACGTGATTATTCTTTAGTTTTGATGCGGAATAGTTGTCATTTGGTCCCATAAAAACTTTACATAGTTTGGCTCAGTAGTTTTCATTATAAGTTTTTTTTTTATGAATAAATGTAGGTTGATACAAAATTTTTAGTACAAGTAATTTGGTAGGAAGGTATGTCTGTAAATTATTTGATTCACCTGTAAAAAAAAAATGTTAAATGGACATTATTCCAAAAACGAAATAAATGAAAAGTCTAATCATAATAAAAGAAACAACATTGCATTAAGAGGAAAGCTGAGTTAGACTAAAGATATCAATGACTTGAAGTGTAGATCATACTTACGTAAGAGGAAAACCATACAGATAAATAAGTCATAAGTAAGTCATGATCGTAATATCCGTACCGCAGTGGTGCACTACATCTAAGTAAAATGCGTATTCCATAAATAAATACATTCTTGGGATCTAAATCACGTCCCCTTACCAACGCGTACTAAAATATTTATTTGTATGCGGAAGCAAAATTTGATAAGCCAGAACATAAACGTGTGGTGTGATAAGAAGAAACATCTCATTATTTATACAATCAATACTCCCCCCCCCCCCCGCCTTGGGGAGACCTAAAGGTTGAGATGACGACTTTCAAAACGAAGATAATAATAATATTACTATTCTGATCTTTTATTCTGAAAATTCTAGTACGTAAGTGGAACACAATCATGCTGAACTTAAACTGTGTAGTTACCTGCACGAAGTGACTTGTCGAATGTTGATCGAAACATTGAGCTCAGCCTTCATAACAGAGTAGAGTCAACTCGATACCTTTACACATGTTGGAGAAAAACGATCGTGATAGACGGACAAACGAGTGACTGATCACATACCCTCTACTTACTGTATCCTTTTCCGAATGAAACACATGTCGTTATTCGATCAACTAAAGATTGTCAGAAGCTAAAAAGTCTGACAACCAGTCTTACCAAGGGGTATCGTGTTACACTGGGTTGTGGAGGTCAGATAGGTAGTCACTCCTGTAAAACATTGGTATTCAGCTGCATCCGGTTAGACTGGAAGCCTACCTCAACATAGTAGGAAAAAAGCTAGGCAAATAATGATTTTGCAGAATTGATGGCGAAATACTAATTCGAAACATGCACGCATACGTTAAATGAAATTATTAATTCCGTTTGCGAAGGAGATAATTTTGCAGAATGCTTGCGTTGTTTGAGTTTAATTAATTCGAGGCTTGTCAACGGTGGTTGTAATTTCTACTGCGCGCCTGTCTGAGGCATGTATCTCGTTACTGTAATCACCTAACGTTCATTTAGTGTTGATATCTCGAGGCACGTGTGATGTTTCCATACAGACAAATTAATTAGGTACTATTGTTATTCACAAATGGTAAAGTTTAATACGCTTTAAGTTCCATACCAATACGTTTAAACACAAATATTGTGACATAAATAAAATATTATGGTCCAGCTTCGAATAGGAAACAAATACCAAATAAGTTCGATGCTTTCCGAGTCGCGAAAACCGATAGGTAGACTCCCCAACGCACGCTGAGCCAAACGGAATCCGTACCATATTTCATGTTCTCTACGTTATGCGCTTTGTGAAAGAAAATACATTTTTCACTATCTTTAGAGCTTTCACAATATATTTTCTTTATTTGTTTCATTCCGTATCCGATAGTTTTTTATGGTGCGAAACCGTTTAAATTGGGTTCGAGGTTGTTGAATTTATAGTTTTATTTCTTATCGTAAGTGTGGTCGATTAGTGTGAGTAATACCTACTTTTAGTCAACATTCGGGTCAAGGGTCATATCGACGCGTGTAACTGGAAAAACTCAATGTACCAAATTGGAAAGCGCTCAAACGAGTTCCGCAGAATGATTTCTCGTTTGCCGACACTTGGTAACGATTCATTTGAGAAACTCATTTGCGCGGAGCCTCCGGAGAACGATCCTCATTTGCGTTTGTAGTGGAACTGGAACGTGCTGGTTACTTACATTGTTACATATCGAGTCGTAAAGCAAACACGCCATTATTTCTAATGAGAACTTTTTCGCCAAAAATTGCAAGTTTACATATTAATATCTACATAAAGTCAGTCTCAAATTTTTCACACACTTTTCATATTTTATATGACAAAGTATGAACTATTACATCAGCCGTGCACTGTGCTATCTCTTGAAACCATCTTTACACACAGCTGCGTAACAACAAAAGGCTGTTGAAATCTGCACTCTGCTTGCATCACGAGTCGTGAAGAATGCTCGACTTTTAGAGTATGTAGGGGAGCAACGGAACAGTGACATCTTCCCCACTTAGCGTTCTCGACTGGCGAAGACGACTCCTCGTCATTTAAAACAAAGGGTGAAATTGCCCGGGGTAGCATGCATTCTACAGTCGTTCTCTCTTGTCCGTTGACCGCAGTCGAGGGCACTGTGGGCACACGTTACGTAATATGTCGCTAAAGGAACTTTTTGCTGTTTCGCTAAAAGGGTTTTTTCACAGTGTAATTTTAAAGTCACAAACACGAAATTCATGCTTTTATATAAACATAAAATACTCAAACAGATAGACGGTATTGACCGTACGTGTGAGCTCGGAGCTTTCAGTATAACTAGACGCCTTATTTAAGCGCAAGCAGTAACAGTAAAACCCGATATGAAAACAATAGCTTTAGTACCGATCGCGCTCTAAGCCATAAATTTTTAGAACGAAACCTAATTAACGTGGATGAAAAGCAACAAAAATAGGTGTGTTATAATATTTCAACGTTGATTAAAAGCGAGTGACGTCAACCCACGGGTCGCTATGAATATTCAGACGTTTATCCCGAAGTTGACGTTTCATTTAAAGAGCGCCCAATGACTTTGTAATTTTTTAAGTAATATTAACGTCAACAAAAAGGCCTGAAGTGACCCAGCATTAAAGTCAGCTTATGACTGAGAGCGTGATAGATTGCCGACCGCCCGCCGCTCTCGTTTATTTTTTATTAAATGCCTCGGCATCTGGCTTCAATTGCGGTAACAGCTTTTTATCGTATCTCACCGCTTGATATGCGCAAATGCTCATACGTTACTAAAACAACAAAACATTTTAATCCGTTGTATTATATCTATTTCTTAGAAAATATTAGCTGAGTAATATAATCCAATAAAAAAATCATGGTCATGTACATTAAACGTCATGGAACGTTGCCAGCGAATCGTTACTGAGAATATTTGTTTCTAGATGGTTATTTTAAATCAATAGTTGTAAACTTATAGTACTTCAAGTTTAATAGAAACAAACAAATAAAAATGAACGAAAAACCAAGCTAATGTCGAACAAAACAAGCTGAATTCAAATCTAAAACGTGCTTGAAACCACACTATCGTAAACGACACGCCTAAACACAAAACTCAATGAACCAGAAGAGAATGATGCGCACAGATTTTTCCAGACTCAGGCTTTTACATAGTTTGCCGAGCCAATTTTATACTTCACGTCGAGAAATGTTTACTCAGTATTTTTGCATTACATTCACGTCAAAGTGCAAGTTGGATCTTGAAAAGAAACAACATTCTATTCTTTGTTCGAAATATACCTACCTACCGAAAATTTAAACTGCTTTCTGTGACTACATAAAAGAAAATAAGAAATAAGAAGGAACATTAAGAAATACATTAGAATAATTATACGCAAAATACGCGCGGAGACGTGGAGTTGCAATATGTGGGAACACATTTTACATAGGTACGGCAATCTGACCCCAAACTAGACCTCTGTAGATGGGTGTCAGACAGCTGATATACATACACAAATACATCAATAGATACGTATACAAGGTGTAACGTTAAACATGCAAAACCTCAGACACCCCAAATGATTTTTAATTCAATTAACCTAGTTCTGAAAGAAAAAACAATTATAACATTTTTTTAAAGGCTGTTTTAGTTTTACCAAGACTCGTATTTGCATTGAAATAAGAACTTTATTTCATTATTTAAATATTTTTGGCGGCGTCCAACTGATTAAAAGTTGAAAACACCCAACTGTAAATTCAGTGAAACCAACTATGTATATTTTTAACCCCCGACGTAAAAACGACGGGGTGTTATAAGTTTGACGTGTCTGTGTGTGTGTGTGTGTGTGTGTCTGTCTGTGGCATCGTAGCTCCCGAACGGATGAACCGATTTAGTTTTTGTTTTTTTTATTTGAAAGGTGAATTAGTCGGGAGTGTTCTTAGCTATGTTTGATGAAAATCGGTCCAAGATGGCCGCCGCTACAAAATAGCTAATCACATATTTTTTCACAACTCCATCAATATGGGTATCAAATGAAAGGGCTTCACTAGTAGAATAGTTTACACTATGATAAATTTCAAAGCCAAGATGACCGGCACCACAAAATGGCGAATTACATTTTTTTTTCACGACTCCCTCAATATGTATATCAAATGAAAGGGCTTGACTAGTAGAATAATGCATACTGTATTGAAAGGGAATGAGGAATATTAATTAACTAACGAAATGAAAACTAAAAACTTGAAAATTAATTTTATAAACTCTAAGGGCCAAAGCACCGGTTCCCTGCTGTTTAAACAGCCGGCTGTTTAGGGTAGACTGGGTAAAATTGTGCCAGAGTACGGTTGTGCCAATTGGACGTAGTTACGCAAAAAGAATCCAATCCACACTTTTCCCAAAATTGAATTATATATACCAAACGCATTCTCGGCATCTTTAATATCAAAAAAGATCCATGTGACGAAATACAACTTTAGACGTATCTACAACTTCTCAAAACCAGACAATTACATTTAAAAACTTTCAAATAAAAATTAAATTAAAAATTTAAAAAACCCCCAACGCAAAACTTAAAAGCAATTATTTAAAAAGTAAAAAATAATATCTTTTGTTGAGCCATCAAATGTTTGTTCGTTGAAATGGCGCTATAATGTCGCGGCGGGGTACCGCTAAGTCAGCAATAGCTAAATAGGTAAAATAGCGAACTCAGGGATTTGCAATGAGATTTGACTTACGCGGTACCCCGCCGCGACATTATAGCGCCATTTCAACGAACAAACATTTGATGGCTCAACAAAAGATATTATTTTTTACTTTTTAAATAATTGCTTTTAAGTTTTGCGTTGGGGGTTTTTTAAATTTTTAATTTAATTTTTTAATTCAGATTGCTTAGTATACATTAAAATGTTTACACAAGGATTGATCATGTATACGATACAAATAGGTAATTATAAAGTCTTCCCTTTCCAATGGGAAACCTTGGCGGTCTGACCTTCGGAGCATCTGTCGGTCTCCGCAATGAACATTGAAGTTACAGAACACTTATTTGTAGCTTCCGACTTTCGTCGTGTGTACCAATGTGTGTATTAATAGTAACAAATCCGGGGCCTTTTATTGTCTCTATGCAGACCTTTCCTTGTACAAAGAAGTCGCGTGCAAAGATCACTACGTTTGCTGAAGGCGTATTGGCGATTGCAAACTTATATACATACTTTAATATTTTCATAATTTTTATTTTTATTTTTATTTTAATATTATAAATGCGAAAGTAACTCTGTCTGTTACGCTTTTACTATGAAACGGCTGAACCGATTTTAATGAAATTTGGCATGAAGATGACTTGAGCCCTGAGGAAGGACATAGGCTACTTTTTAATTCGAGACTTCGTCTGCATCCGCTATAACCGACATTCACGCGGACGAAATCGCGGGCAGACGCTAGTTTATTATACATTTTATCTAGGTTTCCACACGATGTTTTCCTTCATCAATGTCAGTGATGACCAGTTCTTAGTGTTATTAGGTATTTAGGGAGTTCGTGTCTACGCAGTAAGACAGTGGTTCGGGGCAGGGCTGCTTTAAATCGCCCCTGCATTAAAAACCGTATTATTTAAACTAATGTCGTGTATAGATATAAGCTGTGCGAATTAGAAGCAAACCCAACAAGGGTATAAATCATGGTATTCGAGCCATTAAAATATGTATGCGATGACATTACTTTGTTCCTATTGCAGATTTTTTATATCTACAAAATGTCTAACAGTGTGTACGAAACAGCCTAGAAATAGCGAGAAAACGAATACAAAACAAATGCACTGCCCTAATAGACAGTACCTGGTGAAATAAAAATTGAAGCCACAGTGTAACTACAGATACTTCTTCAATAGCTTGAGAGCCAGTCAACTTGACATATTCTTTTGATCGTCCACTATCCTGTGTAAGGGGAGGAACAACGATCTATTTTATATTGGCTCACAAAGGACTCAAAGAACATTATTCTCTGATCCGGAACCTGAAACTAAGAAGCTAAAGAATCGTATGCAATTTGTCAAAGGTGAAGGCTACTACGTTGAGCACTGACCTACAAGATCTTTATAGGAAATGCATTGGTAGGTGTATTTTACCTATTTTTGCACTTTTGTAAGTTTATATCTTTTTTGGTTTTTAACCTCTCAAGTGTCTGAAGCGTGTCTGCCAATCATCATCATCATATCAGTCACCGTCCACTGCTGAATGTGGCTTACATTCATCAATTAGAGACCTCTAACCAACCCGTCGGCCAATCATGTCTACCTTTATACACCCACTGCTGGGCATAGGTCTCCCCCAAGGGGGATTCAGCCGTAATCGCCATGCTAGGCCGATGCATGTTGGTGATCGCAGTAGGGGTTTTGGTACCCAGAAGGACGCTGCTGCCCATCCTCTGGTCAATATCCCTCTGTAGCGTTCTACGACACCCACGGGTAGAAATGGGGTGGTGCTATTCGAGACCGGCACCACACGGCGAATAAATGTAAATATTAAATGTGATGGACTTTTCTAACATTCAGCCAAGGTATATGTAACTTAAATGGGTATATATGTAGATGACCAAAGTCTAAATCTAAAAACATTTTTTATTATTAAGCTTGATAAAGCCAATCTTAATAGGCGGTCCTATGTCAGTCTGGTCTGATCGCAAAAAATGTAGTTTTCAGGTTTTAACAAATTGTTTCAAGTATAGTTTGCTCCGACTGCACTTAGTGCGTAAGATATGAGACCCACGTAATGAACTTTAGAAAAAGTCACAAGTCAAAGTCAAATCATTTATTTCAATTAGACCATTAAAATGTACTTTTGAACGTCATATAAAAAAAGCTGATTCTAGTTGCCCCTTCCTAAAGGTGGAACTTAAAGTTAACCTATTAACCACGGAACAGATAATTTATCTGTTCCGTGCTATTAACCTAGTTACATAATTAGTATTTTATTTTTAATACTTATTCAAACCTGTTCATTTGCAGTTCCTCTACAAATATGTTCCACACAAACATTTAGAACTAATTTTTAGAAAATAAATAAATTTGGTACAGACTAAACTTGAACCCCATGAAAGCATATACTTTTTAACCCGCGTCTATTGTGTCCACGATAACCGACATTCATCACCGGACTAAGTCGCGAGCATAAGCTAATCAAAATATAAAAACAAAACAACAGCCCTATCTCTTCCAGCTATTTCTTAGATTTTATCTACCCTACAACTCGAATCATTTGTGCACCAAAGCGGAGGCTCTGTAAAATTTAAAAAATCAAGTTGAATAATAATAAAAATTAGGGATCTAAATGTGTCCATTGTTCAAGCGCTGCCGCAAATTCTTCCACTTAAGTTGGGGCCGTGACTAATGTTAGGGGCGGTCCAACTGTTACTTTTCGTTTTAGCCCGGGCGACCGTAAACCGACGTTGATAAGTGTTCAATGCGACACGTCTCTATTTGGACCGAATGCGAGATAAGAGCTGAAATAACTCAGGAAACTAACCTCAATATGCCGTCCGTATGAGTTCAGAATACTTAATGTAATATCTTCTGTTCACGAGTGTCCGTCATTGTTTTCGTCGAGACTTTGTATCTTTGGTAGTCCTTGCAATTCACGAGTGCGCGTCATGTGATTCCTATGCCATTGTTATAAGATATAAATTGCATTGTGTGTTGCGCTTTCGTGTTGTAACAAGTGTACTGTGTTATAACTCGAGATGCTATATAAAATGATGGAATGTTTCATTTACCACAAATGTTATTTAACCTTTTAACCGCCACGACAACAAAGCAAACTAAAAATGCCTTCGGTGCCAAGCTACGAATTACGTATAGAAATCTGTCATGTAGTTGTGACCGTGGTATGCTGGCACATTTTGATTTGTCATCTATACATGACGGTGGCAGTCAAAAGGTTAAAAATAAATAGTTTTGTGAAAAACAGGACAAGTGCGTTTGCTTCATGCTCGACAACCTGAAAAGCAAGATGTTGCCTTCAAGTCTGGCTAGAGTCAGCTATGGTTGCATTTTTGCAATGATTCTAGCTGAGAAATACCCCAGAAGTATAACTCGGTCCTGCTTAAAATAAATTGTAGTCTGAATATTTATTTAAATTTTCATATATGATTTTTTTGGTTAATGTAAATTGTCGTAAATATATTGGAATATTTTTTGTCACATTTCTACGCGGACGGTGTCGCAGTATGTGCTTGTACCTACAAAATACTAAACTACTAATCTACAAAAGACAAAGCTTAACCCACATTAAACAAAGTTACTCAAGCAATTTACCCCTTTTGAACGCTACATCGATAAAGAGCTCCCAATAAAACAATTCGGTAGTGTGAAAATCCCCTCCGTAAATGAAGTAGGTACACAAATCAAGCACACGCTGGCCGAGCAAGAGAATTCCGTCACCACTAAAGCGTATGCCTTCCGTCTAATCGAGTAAATGTTTCCAAACCAATGGCTCGGACACGTCGCGTAGAGCTGCTACGAGCCGTAGCTCGGGCGCCGTAGCATCGGAGACGTAGCGCTACGCTCAGACTTGAACAAACATTTACGTAGCTCTCTAGCTAAGCCTGCTAGTTGCAATGGAAATGTTTTATAAGTTACATTACTTTGTTACATTTATATATAATCATTCCGATGTATTTCTATAATCTATCTATCTTCTTTTATCTATGTAGGTTGACACGGTTGGCGCAGTGTGAGATGGAACACCGGGGTGGTTTTTAGTCAGTAAGAGTCTGAAAGACCCCTCCGCCCGGCCCAGGGCGGAGGACATCCATGAGGATTTTCCACCCCAAAAGAAAAAAAAAAAAAAGTGGCTGAGCGATAGGTTCGATTCCCGCACGGAACAAATATTTGTATGATTTATAGGTAGGAGTTTCGGATCTGTCTGTTTGTGTATGTGAGTTTATATGTTTTAAAACGCACCCACGGAGAAATTCCTACAGTGGGGCAACGTTTTTAAAAAACATGAAAATGAAATTAAATTGTATGAATAAAAAATAATTGACGGATGTATGAAAGGTTTGAGAACCATGTTTTGTTGTGTTCTTAATTATCGGGAATTTTGAGAGTATTTTGGTATGAAAATGTCAATAAAAAAATGTAATAAACTTATATCTACATTTCCAACCCTTGAAAACACGCGATCGAATTTTATAAATTCGGTTGACCGCAATAATTTATTGTCAATTCCGTTTTATTTTAATGAGTTTACACCAATTACGTCGCTTAACAAAGCCAAAATTAATGTCACGTTAGGTGATTAAGGTTACCATATGGAAATTATCCGGAATTGGAATTTTGTAGCTATAAATCGAGATTAACAAATATCTGAACATCCGACAACAGACTTTGGTTATAATACCATTTATTGGTTAAAATAATTGGATGTGAATTATAATTACATAGTTACGTAAACATAATAACATCTATTTTCTATGTCAAGTAAAAGCCAAAAAAAGATCTTATTTAGGCTTCATTAATCGAAGTATTTAGGTTATGATACGGTTGAACGAGACTAAGTCCTTATAGTTCTATATTAAGAGCGCGTATTCGATTCGTGACGAAAACTTCATGTTTTTGCGTTTTGCCCAGAGCAATATCGTAATTATGTGAGCAGATTATTTAAAGACAATTTACAGTTTTAAAAAGATTAAGTCTTGATTTAGACAGCTACAGAGTAAAAGTATAATTTTTAATTATGGGTTTTTAAAGCGAAGACAATCTTTTCATAGCGTTTTACGAAAATAGACGTCAGAGTTAACTTTCAGGATGAATACAACCATTACAGTATGCCAAAATATTATGTTTTATGCATTTATCCAACAGGATATACAGTCATAAAGACAGCTACAGAGCCAAAATTACGAAAATATTACTCATTTTAGCCGAAAGACGTCCACTGCTGGACATAGGCCTCCCCTAAGGGGGGTACAGAATCGGTTCACTTTGTCAATTTTTTACACCAGTATTTAAATAAAAACATAACTGATATATTTATTTTATGAAAATAAAGGTTATGCTTAATATACAGAATATTTTTCAGTCCGTTATACGAACTCATTTATTTTAGACAATTATTTTAAGAAGCACTGTAAAACATCGCGCGCTGTCGTTCGCCGATCAATTTCAATGATTCGTGCTTATTTCGTGCGTATTTTTTTTTCTGATGCACACAAACAGACCTTTGTATTGTACTAGTGTGTGTCAATGCTGCTACGCCGTTCTAGCAATAGTTTAGATTTTGAGTTGCGCTAAATCGAATACGCGCCCTTAAGTATTACGATAAGTTTCATTGTAGAACAGTAATAAATGGGACGTCGGCACAGTAATTAGTTTCCTTACTAAGCTCCCTGGCCTGTTACCCCATCCACTGGGTAAGCCATAGAATGTTTTGGTAATTCACCCACATTGCCGTCCACTGTTCGTGAACGGGCGCTGTCAGTAGAGATTGGTCAGCTCTTATCTGCCATGAACTTTATCTTGCTTCTTTTTAATGTTTTATATTGTTAGATTACCTTCATAGTTTTCACATATAGAAGAAACAAGAATCATGTAACCAGACTTTGTAAAAACTTGATTTAAAAGAGTGTCCGTGGAGTTTCTTGCTCGTTCTTCTCCATAGAGACCTACCTACGTTTTGGAACGAGCAACTAGTTTCAACTCTCTGACTAACTAACCGACTCCTTGACAATTCAAAAGTGCCTGTAAATGGTTTAATTGAAATAAATGCTTTGACTTTCACTTTGACTGCTGGGGTGTGACTCTGTAAGAACTCATTCTAAACTTCGAATCTGAATCCGCTGTGAGTTTCTTGATTGGCATTCTAAAAACTCGGTTAATAATTCGAATTTACACTAGCGCCACCCTTGCGAGCGTGTCAGCGAGTTGAACTAAATTGACAGGGAGATTTTGACACATAAAGTATGAAATAGCGTAAGAAGTGGCATTCTGTAAGGTAATTTCCGCGTCACTTCGACGCTCACTTCGCATTCGAACCCGATTCAAAGTGTCAAATATTTCAAGGTCATTTTAAACATTACGCGAAGTGAGAGTGAATAGCGATGTGAGATGCGAATTGTTGTTTGAATTTTACAGAATCGACCTATTGATCGCAAGCCTCCCCTAGAGATCGCCAACCAACCCGGTCTTGTGCAACCCGCATCCATAATTTTGGTGATTCAGTAATCCAGAATCAAACCCCGTAGTATTTAGTGCAGTAACTCACTCGTTTACCCGCCATTGGTCATCAAGAAGTTGACATTAACGTGACATTTCACCAAGCATTTAATATGATTATTCGTAAGTATAGTTGGGTCTTTGTTGACATTGTCACAGAAACGGTGGACATGATTTATACATCATAACTACTAAAGAGCGGATTTTAATCCCATAATGTGTATGAGTCATAGTTCCCTTAGGCCCGCTTGCGCCAGTTAAGGTTATCTTCTAACTCCGAGTTAGTTGATATCGCGGGTTCAATATGTAAGTATGACACTTTGTAATTTAAACCCGCAATAGCAACCTAACCTAACCCTGACCTAAGTTTTAACGCAATATGTGCTTTATTCTATTTAAATTATGAATGAATGAATGCTTTATTTGCCAGAATATAGGTGCATTGTATAATGGTTAAATTGACATAAGGTTTGACTTTCCAGTGGAGCAAATTTTTAAGTGACATGCCAACAGTTATTGTTTTATATCAACAAAAGTCGTCTTCTTAAATTGTTAAATTAATCTGAAAAATTACATTACTTAATAGTTACATGTAATAGGTACAAAAATGCGCAAATATATATAACACCAGGCATTAGGTATGCCAAATACAATCATACTAGTTAATAATATTATCGTACTTAATGAACACATATAATATGTATTTGTACACGTAAATTAAGAAGTTCCAATTTAGTGCGTAGTCATTGCTTACAGAAAAATTGTGATAACCTGGAATCAATAATCTAGAAACGCCAAAACGCAGTGTAGAAGCTTCATGATCAACTTCATTCACATATGAGAAGAGGCCCACAGCGGCGCAACATATCCACACTATTATTATGTATTTAAAAGATAAATATATCTGTTTGTTTGTTTCCTCATAACGGCAAAACCACTGAACCGGTCATATTTATTTTTGACAAAATGAAATCTTAGGATCCTGAATAAGGGCATAGGCTACTTATAATATTGTGCTTGACATGTTTGTATTTTTCTTTAACTTAAATTATCATGTCAATCTGATATTTCGAGACAAATGTATGTTTGTTTATGTACCTAATAAAGCTAGTTATACCATGAACTACATAGCATAACTATATTAATAATAGCATTACAATAACATAGGTAAATGTATATTAATAACTAGCCTATATTCTTTCATGGGGTTCCAGCTTAATCTGTGCCAAATTACAACAAACAAACTTACTTTTGTACTTATAATAATTGTGAATTTCATTCGAAACTAAAACTCTTTTATTTAATCTGTTCTAATATGTATACTTACTCGGCGTAATGGAACGAAGGAAAAGATAGATAAAACCAACGTAAAATACGTACATCATACTACCGCCGTGTCTATGACGATACGGTTTAATGGACTGTGGCTCAGTGCGTTGTGCTGACCAGTCAATGACGTCACCGCTGACTTGGCGTGCTCGGGTTTACCCGTAAGGCATTCCTACGTACATGTACAGGGTATGTAGGTGATGGTATGCGTGTGTGCGTAAGGTAGGACGTCTCTTTGCTTAGGTTCGCTAGAATTCTATTACTTAGTTTCGCCTCAGCTGGTTTTCATTAAGTTTGTTAGTTTGAGATTTGAAAAATATTTTTTGTTGAACTTACCTGTTTTTCCAGATGGTACTGGAAATCTAGGTATCCTTATCTGTATGTTGTATTTTTTACACAAGAAAAATATGCAAAAGTGGAGTAATTTGGCTAGTGTTATATTTTAACATTTTCAAACAGACACTACAATTGTATTTACACAACAACAATTTAATTTATGTGTGTATATTAATTATGTGTTTGACACCAAAATCACTATGCATAGAAAAAATACATGAATGAAACAATAACAAGGACTTTAAGCACCCATATTTCAAACGATTGCATGTTTCCCCCACCAGTATAGGAAACTCGATTCATCTCGTTTGTCGAAAACATATTGATCTACACAACACAATATTCGGTAACCGGTCCGTTCGATCTACCGGGACCGGAGTTACCGAGCTGCCTATATTTTTCAATTCGTTACAAATTATTAAAATCTGCCAGTGAGTCGGCCGCTGTCGCACGTTGGAAACGCTAACCGTTCGCTATAAACTTTTTTGATATTACTCAGCAGCCGTTGCACGTAAATCTGCCCTTACAGTGGTCCCGGCAACTTTTTCAATTTAACAGGTAAGGATAAATCGTTCATTCTTTTTATTTGAACATAGAACTGATATAAACTCCCCAAAAGTTTAGAAGGTGGAGGCCGATATTGTTTGCTTCCTGTTAACTTTGGGAAATCTTTTGCTGAGAAAGATTTGGTTCGTGCGCGTGGGTGGACTCTGTATAGTTTGGACGCTCTATACTTACCTTACCCAAGGTTTTATACCTGAAATATACGTTCCTGGTTTATAGAAAAACAATTTCTTTTTTGAGGAAAGGTTGAAACTACTGGATTATTTCGTTTACTTAACGTGCCGTACCGGTTGTTAAAATTGATTGAGGATAACTCCATTAATGCTTGGAACCGGTAGAATGATGGTGGTCGTGTTTTAACTCTGTAGCAGTTTTTTTGTAAGTATATTATACATGTCGGATCGTCAGGATTTAGTCCATTAGATTCAGTCATCATGTGGGCAGAATATGGGTTTCGTGCAATGCAAACACACTGGGTATAGGGTACAATACACTGCGTTTATTAAAACCACTATTTCTCAACTCAATTTAAATAAACACTGACTCCAATTTATAATTGACATAGCAACACTAAATAGACATAGCAACACTTAAACAACGAATCGAGTACAGTTCCGGGATGTCTTAGCTCCGATGCGATCAGAGACTGAACTCTGAATGTCCTGCTCGCTGTGGGCTGTAAACATCACGACTCTGTAGAAGCGCGCCAAAATGGTGGTGGTAAATCACGTGTTGTCGCTAATGGCACACTTGCGATTCGTTTCAAGTCTGTACTATTGACCGGATGCGACATACACATTAATATTCATGTTTACCCAATATATTTGTACGTCACAACAAATAAAACATACAGTACAAACAACAGGGTACCTAAATAAATACCAGGCACATTTAAATTACGCATTTGCACTAATTACAGAAAGCAAACACGGCCTGCACTACAAACAAAATTTTCTGATAGGAAATTGCAGGTTCATTATCATCAACAGAAAAAAAACGGTAATATTACATTAAACATCAAATTCATGATCGTAACTTTAATATCGACAATCTACGATCAAAACAGTTGAAAGTTAGTAATTGATAGAGTTCACGGCACATTTCGACGCTAAATCGATTAATAGGTGAGGTACGTACATAAAAGTTTTTCAATCGAGAAGTTTTATCGATTAGCTCGTCGGCGACGTTACTGTCATCTAGATGAAGAAGAGGGGACCTGTTCAAATCGCATCCTTTATACTTGAATGCTCAGAGTCATTAAAACTTTTATCTGGCACAGATGCACTGGTTATGTGAGTTTATTGTTGTCTACGGGGGATGCTTTCAGTGAGCAAAGCATTTGAAATTACGCTTCAGAGTGCATGCAAATCCTGCGGGAATAGTTCGAAGAAATTCCTACACAATAATAAAATTGTTTACGAAAATGAAACACACGGCATTTCGAAATATTTACTCTTTAGTTAAAAAGCTTTAAATATATAAAGGGTTTATGAAGTAATTGTAGGTAAAAGCTTTTATAGGTTACAAGTCACAGTCGTCCATTGGCATTTTAAAACTAGTAGAACTAAAAATCACGCTTTCTGGGAAAATGTGTTTAAATTTTACTTAGCTACGGCTTTACTGGCGGAAATGCAATCAGTAAATCACTTAGAATTGAAAGTGTTCAAGATTTATCTGCATATTCTAGGCCGGATCTACTGCAGATTTACAAATAGAATATAGAATGAATATTTTATTTCGAATGTAAAAATGCCAGGATGTGGAGAGCAGACTTTTGAGTAACTTAATTTCCAAGAATTTATAATGACAATTGCAAAAAAAGTACGAAAGCGCTAAATTAAATACGGTAAATCGAAAATAACACCGACGTCACTCTATTGTAATATTTTAATTCCCAGTCAGTTATCAACATTGTAATTGCTCAAACATCCGCAGATGAGATTTCAATTACTTTGCATATTTAAAAAAGAGACTTGTCACTGCTCAATGCATAACGGCAAATGATTCGAGGAGCCATTTTCCACTGGCAGGGCACCTATTGAGAGCCGATGACAATGCTGTCTGTCGGTGGACGGAACCCTATTGTTATACTCGGAAGCCATTATTGACGTTTTCAAAGGGCTATTAAAATATTTTTATTGAAAAACGTTTACCAACTTTTTTGGCGAAAAGTAATAATTCATCAATATATACCGCAGGAAAATAATGTTAAATATTAACACAAAGGAATCCCTGACAGATTGCACGTTTGAATATAGCAAATAAATGGTCTGAACGTTTGAAAGCGAAATCGTTTAAATCTGTGATTTATAGTGTTTTGTATTGAAATGTTGATAATGACGTATTCATTAGGGCAAACTACGCCACTATACTCACGACAATACCCTAATAATAATATTACGTAACATATCTCTTCGCCTTACTTCCATTATACCAGCACATAATAATAGCAGGAATATAATATTTTTCTCTGAGAAGGTCCGGTATATTTTACGTAAAAGCAAATTATTTTTCCGCCCGCCCGGGAATTGTCATGACGCGCATTGTTGCTTAATTATCAAAAAGAGGAATTAAAAAGTTCCGAAGAAACAAAGGCTTAATTAGCAGAATTTTGCCGAAGGGCGAACAAGCTCATGGTAAAAGAAAAATATACTAATAGACACATTCAACTTTCCACCCAACAACGAGAAATTTCAGGGAAAAAAATTGTGGAAAAAGTTAATAATTATGTAGTGGTGCCGTGGTATTTTTTTTTTCAGAGATAAACTCACAATTTTATGTACAAACCTCAGTACGAAATTGTACTATGATTTTCACTTAAGCCTCTTACGTGTACCCCTAACATCGTAAGTCGTGCCTACGTGGGCACTTACCCAAAATTAGTCACACCGGTCCACAGGTTACGGTCGGTGAGATCCTCTTATAAATATACATTATACACCCCTATGTGATCGACCTTCGAATTTTACTCAGACTCACTTAAGGCCGTAATATATTACCTTCACTGTGGCTCTTAAATCGTACATGTTATGGTCGAGTCGAATAAGAAGTACGATTTAATACAAAGGTAAATATTTAGTATTCTTAAACACTTTTACCACTTTATTCAGAAAATAATAAGAGGTCGTCGTCATTTCGTCATCATTTTTTTTTGTCGTACACTTATTATTCCTGTATCGTATTTGTTCTGTAGCTTAGTTTGTTTTGGATAATTTTATATTTTCAAATGGCCTTCTAATGTTCATTGTCCTTGTCATGATAACACTGATGGACCCTACTGACTAGTTTTGAACAAGTTGAGTGTGTTCAGCTGTAAACAAGCGAACGTCTGCGTCACGTGATTAATGAATGCAGCCTTGATGTGGTGTTGTGATGCAAATGACTTGAGTCAAACCCTGTGATGACTAGCCTACATATTGCTGACGTCAGGATTTTGTCACACCGTTGTTTACAAACTAATTGTACTCGTCATACTGAACAATTTTAACTGTGAAAGCCAGATTCACGCAAAAAAAATCATGTATCGAAATTGTCTGTCTACTGCAAACCTAGAATTACCCTAGAAAAACACTGCAGATGTACCTATAGAGAAGGCACAAAACGTTCCGTAAAGAAACAAAATGCGTAGCGTACTCCTTGTCGGCTACGGCGTAGCTACTACGCGTTTGTCGTAGTCGCAGGCGTAACCATCGTAGCAAAAGCTTTTGTTTAATTTTATTTACAGTAGGTACTTAGAAAGCTATTGAAATTGGTACTCTAAAATTAATTTACGAAAGTTTATTACCAAAATTGTTAAGTCCCAAAAAATATGGAAAGACACGTCGTCAAGAACGTGTCTCAGTTACGCCGTAAATGAGATCGTCAATATTTTATATCATGTCATGAACTTTATTATTATTGTTTTACGTAATAAGCAAAAAGGGCTAAATCAACTTAACTTGAATATTTCATGTTCCTTTCAATATCGTAAAATTTTCAGTAATTTATTAACACCCTTGCTACTTTGAATTTAGAAACTTTTTTATTTAACACATATGACACATAACATAGCATTTATAGTACTTGTTATGTTATTACTAGGATAATTGTACGATAAATTTCTTATATTTGTATCCCTCCGGCGAAACCGATAAAATAGTAATGGAACTAAACCTTAATGAAATTACGAGTTAGACTAAAAATCAATCCTTATGTAGTTCTGATAAGACTTTCTTTCATAAACTCCTCTTAATATTACTAAATAAACATGGATTGTTAAAACATCCTTCTCGGAAGACTTCAGAATTATTTATCTCTCCCTAACAAACAGTTGCTTCCGCCATTATTATTTACTTAAGTTACAATTTGGAATAACCTACAATTTATTTGTCCTTTTCCTGTTCTAAGCATTTGTAGGTATTTTAGTAACCATTATGAGAGAAAGACACGGTTGGCGCAGCGGGTGAGCGATTGACTGCTGTGCTACATGTCACGGGTTTAATTCCCGCACGGAACAAATATTTGTAGGGCCTACAGATAGCTGTTCCGGATCTGGCTGTTTATGTTTGTAAGTTTATATGTTTTTAAACGCACTCACGACACAGGAGAAATTCCTAGTATAAGGCAACGATTTAAAAAAAAAACTGCTTGTTTGTATCATAAAATCATGAAAATCGAATCAATAAAAAGAAATTTGAAGTCCTTTGTGTGTGTTTGTTTTGTGTCCTTGTTTATTCTTTGTTTTTTATTTTATATCAAGAATTTTTTAAAAGACAGAAAGGCTAAAAATGTTTACAGATTTATTCATTTCTAAAAAAAACAAAGTTCTTTTCTTTTTGCTTTGGCCAACTGGCTAGCAGTATTTTCTTTTAAACTACAATAAAATAAAATCCTTTATCGAGAAAATAGAAGTCTCAGTTCTTTTTTATTATTCTTGTAAATATTGTTCATACTTAAAAACAATAAAAGAAAATATTTTACTAAAAGATAATAGTCTCAGTACAAATATTTAAATTAGTTTATAAATTACAAGGATTATAAACCAATTTCAGTAATTCAGCAAAAGAATCGCTTCGTAATAAATGAGGGACGAAGAAAGAGCAGACATTTGACCAAAAGAAATATTTACAAACTATTTACTGTGCCCTTTCTATTTTATGGTTATTAATTTATTACTTACATTATTAAAACCGTAAGTACTGAGATAATAATAAACAAGGCTTAAACCTAAACACCAAAAAAAAAACAATTTGTGTTTCAAATTCTAGTGTGGGAAATTTAATATGTATTGCATTTTTTGAGACTATACATTATTATTATATTTCAGTTTATCAATAGCCCAGGTTGAAACACACGATGGTTCTTAAAATATTACTCAAAAAATATCACTTATCTTATTCTTCAAAAAATCACTTACGAATTTTAAGTGATATTTTTTTACGTTTCGAATGCTTGACATAACATTGGAAAAAAAACGAAAAACATTATATTTGCTCGTTCATTATTTCCCCAGCTTACACAACGGTGTGACAGACGGCCCTAGACCTCACAATGATTGGACGCTGCGCAGGGCTTTCACCATTGCTGTGGCGTGTACTTGATGAGGCGTTTCTGACGCAACAGCTTTGCTGGCTAAACCATTGTTTGCCCAACACCCGCCCTGTGATCGAGACGCGCTGTTTACCCTCCGAGGTTTCCTTTAATTAATTAGGGTATGCAACTATGTACAGGTATAAAATAGCTTATGTTAACGTGATTTATATGCAAGTGTGTCGTCTTTGGTAGCGGTGGAAAATGTCAGTCAGTGTAAGCGGGTCGGCACAATCGGTTCGACTTAACCGGTTATAAAAGGTCGTATTGAGAATGCCGAATGGAATGGGTCCGCCAGCCAAGTCAAGCCAAGGCGAAGGTCAAGTCTATAGTCACCCTAATCCTAATTGGTACCGACACTGACTCCTAAATACACTAAAGACACACACAAGTATTATCACACGTGAAATCCTCACTTTTTAACGAACTGGAAAACACACCTATGAACTATATTCTTATCTCAACATATTCATAAATTCCGAATAGATATAATTGATTCAGGACTAGGAAATTTCCTGTAGCGTAATATTGATAATTCCGTATATCGGGCTTGGCGCAAATAAAAATGTAAAGTATTATACGATTCTGAATTTTTTTGTCAATTGTAATTATTGTTACTTTTTAATGGTATGTTGTATATTTGGATTTGATTATTCATAATTTTATTTTGAGATTTTATCTATTTAGAGTTTGGAATGGTTTCGAATTTAAATGTAGGTATGAGTGTGTAACTATGGACTAGAATTGTGTCTGAAATAAACAAATTATAATTTACTAGCGACCCGCACCAGCTTCTAAGGTTTATGGAAGAAGAAGGATTATACTACTAAGCTAAGGTCGTATAAACTATGGCTTATGTTTACCGAACCTCGAGATGTAGTAAATGACCTCCAAAAATAGTAAATAATCACCAACATTTAACCAAAGTATTGTAGAAATGTATGAGTTTCACTGTAAAAAGCGATTTGGTTCTGGCACTCGGCGGCCGCTGCCGTGTCACGCTCGCTCCGCTTGCTCGCCTCGTACGTAGGGTGTCACAGTTCTAACCTAACCAAACCATGTCGGATCCACCCCAGAGGGGACTTAAGGGTCCTAAGATTTGGTGACTAACATTTGGTGATCATTTACTATTTTTGGTGGTCATTTGGTGACTAAGATTTGGTGATCATTTACTATTTTTGGTGGTCATTTGGTGACTAAGATTTGGTGATCATTTACTATTTTTGGTGGTCATTTGGTGACTAAGATTTGGTGATCATTTACTATTTTTGGTGGTCGTTTGGTGACTAAGATTTGGTGATCATTTATTATTTTTGGTGGTTATTATATTTATCCCCATAAACTATACTAAGGTACGTATAAACCTTCCTCTGGAATCACTCTATCTATTGCTGAACTGCATTAAAATCCGTTGCGTAGTTTAAAAGATCTAAGCCTACAGACAGCGGGATCGACTTTGTTATATACTATGTTAAGAAGATAAAGATTATAAGAAATATTAGGTCTACTCATAGCTTATATGAGGTTACCTCATATACAACAATCACATACCGTGTTTAAAAAATGCTCAATAATGTGCGACCATCACTTCATGTAAAACACTGGTATTCAGCTGTATCCGGTTAGACTGGAAGCCGACCCCAATATTGTTGGGAAAAAGTAAGGCAGATGATGAATGTACGAATTACCCAGTTACTATCCAAAAGCAAGTATATTTATTGTCGATTAGCGATCGAATGCGACACCCACGCGAAGGATATTGTTTTCTGCCCGCACTACAAAAAACAAACAAAACACTGTGTGGGTTGCTACCCCGTCCAATTTGACTGAGATATCTGGGTTAAGCGGGTTATAATATTATGCGTAGGCGACGGATTAGATCCGTGTCTCCATGGATACGTATAAAGTGTGTAGATATTGAACGCTCCTTAAAATTAGCTGGCGTTGGGAGGGGCCACAAATTGGTACTTAATGGGTACCTTTTTTTTTTTTTTTTGCGCGGTGGAAACCTCATTGACTTCCTCCGTCGTGGAAGTGACGGAGGGGCATGCCGGACTCTTACCGGCTAAAACCACCGCGGTGTTCCACCTCTGCCTATGGCCGGGGGTGCGGGATTCGCATGAGCATTCACCGCTCCCCCGACAGGCCATGACCTGCTGTTCTTTAGCAGGTCCCACCTCCCCGTGCGGCCATTTCCATAGCGGCCGCACCCACTCTCGAGTGGCGCGCGTGGAACACTGCGCCGCCAACTCGGGTCTATCTGGTCGGACGACGGATAACCAGTATATTAATATTCTTACGCGATTTAAAAGCTTGTCGCGCAATTTCGTTAACGCATAGTCCTCGGCCGCGACAAGTTTTTAGATCGCGTAAGAATATTAATAATATACTGGTTATAGATATTATATGTTTATGTATCATACATCTACTGATGACACTAATTGTATCGAACAGTTAAACTGAACATTTTTGTAGGTTGTTACTTATAAAATTTAAGAAACTACGAATTTTATGAATGACTTAGTTTATTTTTTTAGTTTTTCGTGCATAATAAAAGCTTGTTTTTAAAATATTTTTTTTACCGTTAATTTATTTTTAACTTTTTAGTTGGACATATTCCTTGGTCTATCCATTTCCATTAACGCTTCATTGTTACAAGGTCCCTTTCCAGTTAATTTTTTGCAATCTAATTCTTCAATTTGTAGACCGTCTGAAGACTTAACTCTACTCTACTAAATTTCCGTAAGTACATCTAATTTCAGATTACTCGGTCCACGAGAAGTGGTGACCCTATAAATACCGTCCAACTCCATCATCAGACCAGCTCCATCGTACCATATTATCGTATTGTCAACAAAGTTACGTAAGTACACCAAATTTTAACTCAATCGACCTACTGGATCTGATGTTCCTGTGGCTACCCTGCAACTCCTCATGACACCAGGTCAATGATACCTTGTTCTTGTATTGTCACCAAAGTTACGTAGTCATACCAAAATTCAACTCAATCGGTCCATGGTAACTAGTGTTCCTATGGGCACCTTCCAACTCCTCATGACACCAGGTCAATGATACCTTGTTATTGTATTGTCACCGAAATTACATAGGCATACCAAATTTTGGCTCAATTGGTCCATAGGAATCGGAGTTCCTACGGGCTTCTTCCAACTCCTCATCAGATCAGCTCCATGATACCATATTTTTGTATTGTTACCGAAATTACGAAGACATACAAAATTTCAGCTCAATTGGACCACAGGAATCAGACTTCCTATGGGCATCCTCCAACTCCTCATCAGATCAGCTCCATGATACCATATTTTTTTAGTATTGTTACCGAAATTACGAAGACATACAAAATTTCAGCTCAATTGGACCACAGGAATCGGAGTTCCTATGGGCATCCTCCAACTCCTCATCAGATTAGCTCCATGATACCATATTTTTGTATTGTTACCGAAGTTACGAAAACATACTAAATTTCAGCTCAATCGGTCCACAAGAACCGAAGTTTCTATGGTCACCTTCCAACCTCATCATCAGACCAGCTCCATGGTACCATATTATTGTATTGTCATCCAAGTTACGTAGGTATACCAAGTTTCAGCTCAATCGGTCTATTGGAAGTGGTTCAAATCTTCCTTGCAAGATTTGTAAACATACAAAAGTGAAGTTAAATAAAAGCTTGTAAAAAGAAAGAAATTGACGACACGGTTGCTGCAGTGGTTGCGCGATTGGCTGCTGCGTAGCGTATTGCGACTTCGAATCCCGCCCAGGGTAAATATTTGTGTGATGAGCACTTGTTTGCCCTGTCTGGTTGTTGTTTTACGTATCTATTTAGTACAGGGTCTGCCTAGTATGGGGTCAGATATCAGTGTATGAAATGGCCCCACATATTTTTTATTATCATTAAATATAATGTCGTGTTCTATACTGCCAGTGCAAGCATGCTGGGCCCATAACCGAATAAAACACACCGTTGGCTTACTTTAATATCATCATCATCATCATCATCATCATCAGCCGGAAGACGTCCACTGTTGAACAAAGGCCTCCTCCATAGAACTCCACAACGAGCGGAAACCTGCCGCTTGCATTCACCGGTCACCCGCGACCTTGACGATGTCGTCGGTCCATCTGGTGGGAGGCCTACCAACGCTGCGTCTTCCGGTTCGTGGTCACCAACCGGACCTTTCTTCCCCATCTTAATTTACAGATAACATTAATTTCATTTCTTTCTTTCATGACATAACTTATTTCGATACAATTGTTATTGCACTAAATTAACTGCATTTTTTTTAGAACTAGTGTTTTGCTTACTTAAAATAATAATGGCATATAGTAATGGTTTCACGGATTTCATAATCTTTGTATTACATCATAGTATCATTATATTAAACAAGTTACTTCCTTCTTACATTTTAATAAGCAGCTTCCACGACATCAATAGAAACAAGTCTCTCAAAAATGATTAATAAGAAAATAATTAAGTATTCTTTTTAATTATCTTCTCTCGCTTTCATTAACACTCATTAGCAGGTTAATGAAATTGAATCCTAAAGAAAAAATGTTTGGCAGAAAAAGTTCTTTATTGACTTTGTAATTATTTGTTGTGCTTATTTGACGATGTCAAATGAAGCTGGTATGCTGGTTATTCACGTGTAAATTAGAGGAAAAATCGTTAGACCTTCAACAACCTCTGCGGACGGACGCGCGTTGTAAACCGCGTGTGGATACCGCCGTTGTAAACAAAGAGTCGACAACACACTGAGGTGGGAGCCTTGTTGTAAACCAGTGTGGACGCAAACACCAACCGTGGTCTCTACAAGCCTCCCACCAAGGTGACCCATGTTGGAAGTTTGTTTATAACAGTCTGGCCCGGCCTTAAGGCATTAAGTCCGCCTTTGTACTTTTGTGCATTAAATATAAATATATAGGTAGGTAGGATAGGGTAGGCTGGACCTGGATTTTTGTAAGAATTATTAAAATGTGAACAGAACAAGGTCTGTCGGGTCAGCTAGTAAATAAATATAGTTTTGTATGGACACGTAAAGTTTTGATGCTTAATGTCTTTTTTTTTTAATGAAGTAAAGTACTAGGGTGGCGGTAATGCCTAGAGATAGGAAACTAAACTGAAATGGGACAGAACAATCGGATCAGAAAGAAAGAAAGAAAGAAAAAGCATTTATTGGCCCGCACAGGACGAAACACACAAATAACAACAAGGTTTAAGTATTATTACAAAAAAAAAAGAAAAAAAAATAAGAAACGAAATCGGTCCTGTACGATGCCAAAAGGCCCCTATCTCAGCATTGTGCTGTAACATTTAAAAACGTCACAGCGCTGATATTCTGATAGGGCCCAAAGTGATGCCACGGTCAGATATGGATATAATAAAAAATAAATAGTGTAAATGAATAAACAAATATAAATACATGTAAAAAAGTAAATTAGAGAAAACAGTAAATAAAAAATAATAATTATATCTACACCCAACGTAACCATACTTTTCGTCAATCTGCGCGATGGCCGATAACTTTCATTTTCATAAACTGGCAAACTGGCAAGTGGCAACACTGACGAACAGAGACGGACGCGGGCGCAGACATATTTGTTTATTGTTATGGAACGTAGCATTCATCATTATAACATCAATTATCAGCTAGTTTACATTATAGATTTTGCACTACTTAAAAAAAAACGCTTATCCTGTCAATATCGTAATACTAACTAGATATTTTACAATTCTATTAGCACTTGGAACTAACTATTAGGTGTAGGTTTATAACTAAAGTTCAAAGGCTAGGGTTAGATTTCACGACCTTTTGGCCATCAATCCGATGCGTCCGTTGAGCAATACTTAGTGATGTTTTGATTTAAGGCTGCTATCCATCAATCTTACGCTTGTTCGAACTTGTTTTGATGTGATGCGATAGATCGATAGGAATATTCAACATGAAAATTAATCGCACCATAGGAAAATCATAATATTAATCGGACTTTTGGAGCAATAAATAAATAAAATTCATTTATTTCAGATAACAAAATCCATACAGGGTAAAATACAAAATTCAAAACAGACACTAACACTATATAACCCGCCGTTTAATCAAGGATCTCCACATTGGAGAAGAGATCCTATCTGCAACAGTCTTAAAAATTCTATTGCAGCTGCCACGCATTCTGCAGATCAGGGATGCCGTTTTCTCTTGCGGATGACGGCATAAAAGCCATCAGTGTATACAAATATTTGAGCTATTACCTACACATACAGTAATAATTGTATTAGAGTTATATTCTTTTTTAATTACTGAAGATATTATTTCTTTGTATGAATTCCCAGGCGTACAATAGTTTAATACAGATTGACTCAGATTGTTATTTACTAATTTACCTAACCCTCTCCCTAAACTGTCCGAAAACATATTAAGATAGTAACAAACATTATTCGAAACATTATTGTGTGAGTAAACTACTGTCTGCCTGTGCAACAGTAGATGATGCTTGTACAATATCAGTTGTTACATTTGTTTTGAGCATACACTCACTGATACATTCAGATTGGGACAGGTCTTCTGGTACCTCCGATTGGAGAACCTCAAAGATTGGTTCCTTCTGGAAAGTACATTGAGAGGTGCTGAGAGGCAGCGGGTCCACTCTGCCTGCATCGGAGTTACACATATCTACTAACTCATTTGTGGCAAGGATATGTTCTTTTATTTGATTTTGAGAATGCACACACTTCCTATATAAAGAATGTAGTGACTCTTCAAGTACCTGAATTTCTGACTGTAACCGTTGAGTGTCAACCTTATAAATGTTTGCACTATCTTCTAACTTTATTTGAAAATTGTCTAATTTATTTATTAGAAACACACGTTCTCGCCTTAGTTTTATGTTATTGCAATAGTGTTTCTGTTGTTTCCTAAATTTATTACATTTTTTAATAATTTTGTTCAATTTGACATATTTTTTTATTTTATTGTGACTCATTTTATAATTACTAGTATTTTGTTTCAGTAAAGAATCTTCAGTAAGGTCAATTGTTATTAACGAATTTGGGTTACTATTACTCTTCAACAATTCATTATATAAATGGTTAGTTTCAATAACCCGAGTACATTCTTTTTCCTTCTGTAATTTTGCATACCGCACATTTGCATGAATTAATTCTTCTTCTAGATCCCTAACTTTACTCAAGGCCTCCTCATTTAGGTTGCTACAGCTGTTTAAACCATCTGTGACCACCCGCAGTTTATCCCGTTCCTCAACAACATCCAGGTATTGTTGATGAAGGTCTACAAGCTCCCGCTTCAACTTGGTGTTTTTGTCAACAATCTTTTTAACTCCCTCTTCACTTTCCTCTCTCTCCAGTAATAATTGTTGACATTGGATGTTAGACGCCTTTAGTTCTTGTAGGGCCGTTCTCAATTTGAGCTCCAAATCCTGAGCAGCCTTACGGGTCATCACAGGCATGGTTTCAAGATTAGTACTGAAATTAGAATTGAAGAAACGGTGAGAACTAATTGAATAAACAAAATAGGAATGGTAGAAATGAAAGAAAAAGATGGGAAATTTAGTACTTGAGGAGAAGAAACGAGGTAGGCTGTAATCACATTAATTACAAAGCTAAATAATTCAAAATTGTCTTGTGATTTTATTTATCCCTCTATGTTAATTTTTAAAAGTACCACCCTTGTGAAAATACCAAACAGTAAGCGCATAATCAAACCGTGGATTACCCCTGGTATTTTAAGATGCATCAGGAACCGCAACAAGTTGCAAAAAGATCATAAAAAGGAACCATACAATGAAATATCAAAAATAACTTTTTTAAGATATAGGAACTATTGCAATAACCTAATAAAAAAACTAAAAAGGAAGTACGAAAGGGAGTTAATAACTAAATCAACTACTAATAATAAATTGCTATGGGAAAACATAAAAAATATTACTTATACAAAAAAATGTAAAAGCCAAAACCCAGAATTATTAAATATTAAATCATCTCCATTAGAATCTGTAAATTATATAAATAATTATTTTGCCAACATTGGTAAAAATCTTTCATTAAAAATCCAGCCGCGCATAAGTCATAATCAACAGGATCAACATCTCTCTTCAATAGGTCAACCAAACTCATTTGTATTGCTTGACACCGATATAAGTGAAGTGAACCATGTACTCCTGAGTCTTAAAACCGGCAGTGCACCTGGATGGGACAACGTTTCAACTAGTTTTTTAAAATACATACGCAATGATGTTGTTCCCATAATTACTCATCTCGCCAACCTTTGTTTTAGTCAAGGAACCTTTCCAGCACCTTTAAAACAAGCTGTTATTACACCAATTTATAAGTCTGGAGACAGAGACGATGTCGGCAACTATAGGCCTATATCTGTCCTACCTACAATTTCTAAAATAATTGAAAAACTAATTAATATAAGGCTACTTAAATATCTAAAGGATTTTAATATATTATCGGACTCTCAATTTGGCTTCCGTCAAGGTATCTCTACTGAGAATGCCGTTTCGGCGCTCAGTACGCTAATTACCGATCAACTTGATGGTGGCAACAAATGTGTAACTGTATTCCTGGATTTAAAAAAGGCCTTCGACACCGTCTCTGTCCCACTCTTAGAAAATAAGCTGGAAGCTATTAATAAGTTCAAAGTTTATCTCAGTGACCGAAAGCAGAGGGTTAAAGTGGGTCAGTACATTAGCGGCGACACGCCAGTGTCTTACGGAGTCCCCCAAGGAAGCGTGCTGGGGCCCACTTTGTTCCTTATTTATGTGAACGAACTCTGCAACATGCATATGACAAACGCAAAAATATTTTCGTACGCTGACGACACTGCAGTAGTCTTCACTGGTAGCTCTTGGCGAGAAGTTCAGCTTAACGCAGAATCGGGGTTATCTGTGATTGCTAGATGGCTGGGACAGAATTTGCTCACACTGAATATATCTAAGACTAACTACATATGTTTCAGTGTTTGCAATCGTACCCAACCGAGTACTGACTTTAATCTTAAAGTTCACCTATGCGACGCTAGAGATCACTCACTCTGTAGCTGCTCAACTATTAACAGAGTACCTCATATCAAATATTTGGGTATTATTATCGACCAGAGATTATCTTGGCATCCCCACATCGACCAAGTTGCTAGCAGAATCAGAAAACTAAGCTGGATCTTCAGGACTCTGAGACATATAATACCTAAAAACACATGTACTCCTTCAGGCAAAAACAAAAACCTATTAAATACAAAATATTTAGCACTTGCACAATCAGTATTGTTATACTGCATCTCTATATGGGGGGGTGCTACTAAAACAAAATTCTTAGTATTAGAGCGAGCACAGAGGGCTCTTATCAAGTGCATGTATTTTAAAAAAAGAAGACATTGTACTGAAAACTTATACCAAATCAGTAACCTTTTGACGGTCCGGAAGCTTTACATTACTCAAGTTGTTCTCACTAAACATAAAACACTAACCTATGATTCCAGAATATTGGCAAGAAGAAGAAAAGATATTATATTAAAAATACCACAAACAAGAACACTATTTGCCAGTATTCCATTTCGAAAACGTTCGGCTCAACTTTATAACGCTATTAATAAACACATTTACATCTACCCTAAGAATTATTATGAATGCAAAAAAGTACTAACAGAATGGATACAAAAACTCACCTACAGCGAGACTGAATCACTTCTGCAACAGACACGCTAACATACAGACACATACATACATACACACACACACACACACACACACACAAAACATGCATACACATACATACATACACACACACACATACACACTCACTAAAGTCACCTTGTTTTTCTTTTGTATAGTTTAATAAGACACTTTTTGTTTATGAAAGAGCGGAGTCTCCTAATACAGGCATCTATTGCTTAAAAGGAGGCTTCAATCTCAAATATTATGTTGTACAACATGAGGTTATCAAATAAACTATTTTTTTTTTTTTTTTTTTTTTATGTGGGTAGGATCCTAAGATTGAAGTTGTAGTTTTATATCAAGACTACAATGCAAATTATGAGAAATACACGTTATTGTTTGTTGTTATGTATTCTAATATACTATAAGATTAACTCTATTTCGAAATAAGTTATGTCTTTTGTATGAGAAAAAAGTGACAAGGCCCTATTGCAAAGTACCACCAAATCTACCAGAATAAATGATGCTGGGACTCAACAAGAGCGTGTTATACAATAAGTGACGCTTGTTTGTGTGCTAATATCTGGCTACGATGGAATAAAAGTAAAACAATACTCCCCGTTTAAATCCGTAGGTTGACATCAGCTGATCGGTATAGGTTACCGGTAACGGTGAATAACCAAAACACTGTGTTTACTTTGTTACTTTGCAGGAAAAACAATAATCCTGAATTTTTATGCACTTATTTACTTAAACATATACTAATACACCTTAATAAATACTTAAATAATAATTAAAACTAATTTTTAAATATGGATAAAATTTTGACATGTCACTCGGGCAGTGTTGCCAGCCAGTTAGATACAGTCAATCACACGTCGTGGTAACAAAAGTAAGCGGTCATTTCATTCCATTGAAATTCCGTATTACGCTAGACCTACATTAAGGTCACAGTGTGTCATGTAAGGTGACTGTATAACTTTATTAATACAAAATACCCAAAATATGTCAGCTTCCATCAAACTCATCTGTAGCAGTAGACTAGCTATAACCGCGAAATTGAACTGCTATCTTCATCTGAATGACGTTAAAGGAGATGTTTCATTTTTGTATGAGACTCCGGCCATAACATGTACCTTTTAGGAAAGGTAGGAAACTAACATCTGAAAAGAATAAAGTAACATTTTTTTCGTAATATCAAATGTTTTTTATGTACATAATAAAAAATTAAAAGCGGTTGACGTTTGCCGTGAGAGTTTTGACAGCAATGAGGTTGCAGATATGACGTTTGTCTAACTTTCAAATTGATATTTAACTGACACTGACGTGACACTCAGTTATGTTAATGTCAAAATAAAATGTCATTATGAATTTTTCGTTCAGAAGTACTCTTCAGAAAAGTAGAATACATATTTTTTTAACGATAAAATCAACACACTTGCTTATATTTATTCGAATAAATGTTCAAAAGAGTAATAATGATTGTTAATAGTACAAGAACACATACCTTTCGAATATAACGTCTACGTGATATAATTTTTTGATGTGACATGATTTCAGAACGAAAGCAGGCTATGCAAACTATGAGACGCCATGTTGAATAAAATACGGCAATAATTGAAGAACTATTGCTTTTTGTACATAACAAATCAGGCTTAAATTCACGAAAGAATATTTTTCCTCAATTCTTGGTATTTTTGTCTCTTTTTCGATAAATGTACATCTGATGGCCAAAAATAAAACATGTCCTTTAATAGAATCTAAATTGGCTGTCAAAGAAAACGATTAAGTACCCAAAATGTTCGAGTTTATCATAGTTTAGAATTTAAAGCTAATACCTCAAATTACATGACACTTAAAACCACGGGTATCGTATATCTATGCTTAAAACACATAAAACAGGTTCTTTTTGTTTCGGGTTTAGAACGACAACAGATTTTATGTGCGACCGAATCCGCGATGCTCGAAGTAAGTATGTGAAGTCTTTACATATAACAGTCTATACTAAGGAATGATGATTTTAACTTTTTTTGGTGTTTTGTATCACTCTTCACCTACATTGTTTTCTTAATCAACAAGAATAATGTAACAATTATTTTGGAAAAACTTGATTTAAAAGAGTGTCTGTGGAGTTTCTTGCTCGTTCTTCTCCATAGAGACCTATCCTACGATTTGAAAAGAGCAACTAGCTTCAACTTTTTGACTAACTAACCGACTTCTTGAAAATAAAATTTTATATTTAAATAAAGTTTTCGTTAAATAAAATTCAACTTAATCTTAAACTAAAGCTTAAACTTAATCTTAACTTAATCTTAGAATTAAACTTAATCCTTTTTGGGAAGCAAGAAACGGCATCAGGCAGGACACATAAGAAGTACAAAAAACGGGTCGTTTGGTCATCACAGACTTGATGACAAAAAAGTCTGTCGTCTGCGTAACGCCTTATTAAACATAGATTTCAGCCGCAGGCGTCGTTGGTAATTACAGTACAAATTAGTCTTGGTGTTGCCAAAAACGTCTGGCTTTACATTAGGTACATAAAGCGACCGCCAACTGATCCACGAGAACAATATAACATAGCGTTCGTGTCTATGTAATAAAAGTACTTATTGCATTTTGAAATCTGATTTCACGAAATTTTTAAAATTACGTTCAATTCTTGGAGACATCGTGATACCTGAACTTATAATTAAATTAACTCTGAAATCACTAATACGCCTAAAGCAAGCGTGGTGATATCCAATCCAATCCTCGTACCTTCTCTGTTTGAGAAGAGGTCTTTGCCCTGTAGTGGAACGATAATAGGCTGGTATTATGAATAAATGTATGTGAAAATGCAAAACTGTATAAAGTTAAAAACTAATCACCGCTTATAAAATGAATAACGTATAAGCAGAGATTAAAATATATCTAAAACTTAGGTGCTGAGTATATCGCACAAAAATGCCTTTGTAACAAAGGTGGCTTCAGTAAAAATGATTTTAATCTTAAACCGAATTTATCGAAAATTGCGTCGGGCATTTTTGTCGGCAACACTGTAACAAGAGGTTGTCAACGCTCCGGATAAAAAATTCTATGACCTTTTAGAAAAAATATTCGAACACTTTTTACCTCGGCGGCTCAAAGCTGTAATTTTATAATTTAAAACCTATTTCAAACTCAAATTGGATTTTTATGTTATGTCAAATCAAATTATATTAAGTTTTTAGTTAGGCAAGTTCAATATTGAATAAAAACTAATTTGAAGTTAAAATACTGGGCTATATGTAACGATTTATTTCAACATTTTGTCATCACTTTATTGAAAATACATTTAATGCTTTAGGCAATGGATTTTAATCAAATTCTAACAAAGTATTTTGTTACAGTAAATACCTACCTACATAATATTTTATAGCCACCTACCAAGTAAGTAGATATAAACTGTTAAATAGTTTTTATACACAAAAGCCAACCGCCTTTATAAACTAAGAAGTGATAAATAACTTTAGCACAGAGCACATACGAATTATTGAATTTCGGAAGTCGGTGGCAATACAAAACCACAAACAAGACAAAGCCAGCCGCCGATCTTTTAAACTGCGCAACCAATTTTAATGTGGTTTTCATCAATAGATAGAATGATTCAAGAGAAAGGTTTATACATTTATAGTTATACTACATCGCACCTGTGCGAAGCCGGGGCGTTGCTAGTTTATTATAATACTACCTTCCATCCGCGATTTCATCTGCATAGCCTATAGAATGAAGCTAAAGTCGTAAGTTATCAAACAAGAATATAAAATCGAGATAAAATGTCTGTGTTACGCTATATCAATGTCTATACGTGTGCCAAATTTCACCTAATTCGGTTCAGTCGTTTAGACGTTAAAAAGTAACAAGCATCCGTCCAACCTCATAAACTTTCGCATTTATAATAGTAAGGCCCACTTGCGCCAAAACTTTGAGTTAAATAAATAACTCGAGGCTTACTAACTCAGTATGTCAGATATAAACTGTATATATTGCATCAGTAAAAATTAACCCAGAGTCAACTAACCAAAGTCATGTCATGTTCATTCATTCTTTTTACAACCGGCAAAATATGGCATATCAAATGGTGAATGAATTAAGTATACCTACTGCTCTCTCTCGCTCCACAGTACTTTGAATAAATCTATTCCTTTATATCAGATTAGAAATGACACGTGGTTCCTTGTCGCGTTATTGACTGTAGTTTGTTGTGACTTGAGTCGATCTTGAAAAAGAAACCTCAGTTACGCGGCCCAAATTTCACAAATAGCGACAATCAGCTAACATAGCCTGGTGCAAGTAGGCCTAATAGGATTTTACAAATTACTTATATTATAATACATAAATACCTACATAAACACTAAAACAAAACAAAAGCAAATGATTCTCTTAATCTCGTTCATCCACACTCGTGTTTTTAATGAAAATTAAACGCAATTGTGTTAAAACAAAAGAAGCTCTCGTTTAATTGCATTACAAGTCATGTATTTAAGAAGCCTGATTAAAGCAAGTATCTGAGCGGTCCGAATGGTCCATTAAAACCGTAGTACAGCTGTTTAGGCCGACTCACAAGATTACCAAGCCTTCCCTGTTGTATGCTAAATTGCTAATCAAACAAGCCGAGGTAGGTTTAGCTGAGGGGGGTGCAGTCCTCATGCTGATTGATTCATTGGCTGTGGTTAGTGCGTCTCTATTGTCAGGAAAACTATATTTAGCTAGGTATCTACATACATAGGATGCAAATCAGCTTGGTGTAGTTTGTGTTGTATGTTCGATGCATTCTCAGGCTAAGACTATGTAAAAGCTGTACGGCTTGTTCGGTCACGGTTAAGCTACGCTTGCCGCGGTCTATCTTTGGATGGATGACCATTCATATCATACCATCATAGCGTGTCTCGGAGAGCACATAAAGCTGTTGGTCCCGATTGTCATTTGTAAATGTTTGACAGAAATTCGGACCACCAGTCTCACTAACCGCTTGATAAGGGGTATCGTGTTACTCCGTAACTGGTTTGTGTAGGTCAGATAAGCAGTCGATCTATGTAATACACTGGTATTCAGCTGCATCTGGTTAGACTGGAAGCCGACCCCAACATATTTGAAAAAATGGTTAAGCATAATTATGTTCGATGTATTCTAACCTAAAAATTGTAAATACATAGATCAATGTTAGGTCTACAAAACAAACGAATATCGATAAAAAAGAAAAGAAAAGAATAGAAAAGTACGACTCACCTTGGTTGTCGCATGCTGTGGATGTGCTGGTCAGAAGACCACACGGCTAACCGTGCAATTCTCTTTTTTGTTTTGTTTGTTTAGTAACAAAAACCATTGGGCCTAGTTGCCATAAATAAACAAAATATTATTATTATTATTAAAATCTATTTTCTGAAATTTCTGAACGAATAACCATTATTGAGGAAATGAAAATGGCCCTTCTCTTTTAGTGGAATAAACACGACTTTCCTTTCAAAACTTCCAACAGTCATAAAACTTGTTTAACAACTATTAGGCCACCTCTTACCCCCAGAAATACAAAAAAACTGGCAAAGTGCGAGTCGGACTTGCGCACGAAGGGTTAAGTACCATTATCTGTATAACATTAGACATCGAGCAAAAAAACAGAAACCAATCACGTTTGTTGTATGAGAGCCTCCTTAAATATTTATTTTATTCTATTCTTAGTATATTTTGTTATAGCGGCAACAGAAACACACAACCTGTGAAAACTTCAAACGTCTAGCTATCACGGTTCATGAGATACAGCCCGGTGACAGACAGCCAGACAGACGGACAGTGGAGTCTTAGTAATAGGGTTCCGTTTTTACCCTTTGGGTACAGAACTCTATTAATACTATAACTTGGCATAAAAACTCTGAACAAAAAGTACACAACTAGGTACACGTATACTTACTTAAAAAATCGTTAACTAGATTAAAAGTTTGATTCCATCTCACACAGTTCAGAATAAGGACCAAGGTGTTATGTTAAAAAGAAATGACAGATTGTTTATTGCAAGATGGCTGATAATTATTTGTTGTTGTTGATTATGCTTTTTTTTCTTTTTAGGGTTCCGTACCTCACAAGGAAAAACGGAACCCTTATAGGATCACTTTGTTGTCCGTCTGTCTGTCTGTCAAGACCCTTTATCTCGGGAACGCGTGTAGGTATCGAGTCGAATTCGATCGAGTGAAATTAAAACCATATACTCAAATCTACGGTCCCTTGATGCTGTAAAAAAATCAATCCTCTACGTAAACGTCAAAAAAAATACGGCCGTTTAAGTAGATTAAAGTATGGATAGTAAGTATGGATTAGTATAGAAGTATGGATATGTACTGTGGCGATTATGCCATTAGATTATAAACTCTATGATTAGAACATTCGGCAAACTTCTAGAATGAATTCAAATCGTAGAAGATAGTTTTTATACTATGACATGTTAATTTAGTAAGACCGTCCGCTCGACTAAGAGCGAAGGTCGTGTAAATCTGATCTCACGCTAATCTTAATAATATAGTCTTCTGAAAGTCGTTAATACCTTTCATTGTAGTACGTAGACTCCCAGTCCTTACAAATTGGTGGAGGCGCCGGGTAGGATTGTTATTTTTCAGATGCGCCAAGCGAGTGCTCGCCCCCAGAGCGTTTAATATTCCAGCATAAGTAGCTGGAAGGCCTATTAATAGGGCCAGATTGAAGATAGCTGTTAAAGCAGCGAAGAATTATACGCATAAGCGTTGGATGTCATTAAGGACACTGCAGACGAGCGATTTTTCTTGCATAGCCTAATAGAAGAACAGAGAAGTATCTGTGTCAATTTATTAAGTGTTGGTGTATAAATCGCGATGTATCATTGTTCAGGTCGTGAATTGTTTCCGGGTGAAATTATGTCCTACTATCATGGCACTCAAGGTATGGAATTCGATGATTTTATCGAACAGTTTGAAGCGGTTGCCGTCCGTAAAGAATGGCGTCAATGCGATTACTTAATAATGTTGCCGTTCTTTTTGAAAGGCATTGCGTATGGTTTTTTCAAACATATACATATATATGAAAAGAACACCAGTTATACAGATATTTGCGACAAGATGAGGGAGGAATTCTCCGAGTGCGAGCCCGCTGTAAAGAAGCAGCAGCTTTTACAGCAACAAACCGTAATTCTAGTAGTGGAAACGGCGAAAGTTGTTAAGTCTGTGGATATTAATAGTTCATTTTCCCTTAGAAATGAAAAAGATGGCTGCCAAGCAGGCAGTGTTGAAAATGATGTTGTTGTGAGTCTAGCTATCTAGAGAGCAGCCTAGATGAAAATGAGCCACGGAAGTCGGTCTTGTTCCAAGGGGAACACGAAGAAGAGAAGGAGGAATCGGGTCAGTCCGGTCCGTTTATTTTAGTAAATAGGGATCTTTCAGAGCAACCTGATGTCGAAGTGCCGAAAGAAGAAGAAGTGGATGATTTGTGCCATCAGGTACATAATGATGACATCGCTAACGATCATAGTAGCGGTGATCAATTGCAGAAAGTAGAAGTAGTTGATGTTTCGTACCAGCACGTACAAGATAATGTTGTCACTGACGTTCTGGAAGAGAACTTGGTGATAGTAGAATCATCATCATCATCATCATTTCAGCCGAAAGACGTCCACTGCTGGACATAGGCCTCCCTCAAGTGGCGCCACATTGACCGGTCCCGTGCGACTCGCATCCAGCGGATCCCCGCAACCTTTACCAGGTCATCGGTCCACCTAGTGGGAGGCCTTCCAACGCAACGTCTTCCGGTTCGCGGTCGCCACTCTAGAACTTTTCGACCCCATCGGCCATCTGTTCTGCGAGCAATATGCCCTGCCCACTGCCACTTAAGTTTGGCAATTCTTCGGGCTACGTCGGTAACCTTGATAGTAGAATGCAAGACGAGTATTAAGGCATTCGTTGAGGTGGAGGAAAATGTTGTCGTCGAGTTGTCGCGAATTGATTATGATGTTGGTCCGGTTAACCAACCGAACAATTTTTGCTATGGTACCATTTTTGTATCTCTTATAGTTTAGCTGGTCTGTTGCGGTTCTGCATCAGGTGTTCAAGTTTCCAAGATAAATTGTAGCCTATATGTTGCCCAGACTTAATACCTATACAACAAAAGAAAAATCATTCAAATCCGCCCAGTAGTTCCGAAGATTAGCGTGTACAAACAAACAGACAAACAGACAGAATTTTTTTTTTGGATTCGTGCTCTATTACTGTTCCTAAACCCCCCTCAATTATTATTTTTTTTAATATATTCAATGTACAGACACAGTTTTGTTACTGTTTTATTATATGTATAGATTGGGTGTTATACTTACAGCATAGTTGCCATGGTTATTTAGGCCTGTCATGATGGACAGTTTATCCTAGGTGGATTGTTATGTATGTGAGTAGAAATATTTCGGCATGATAATAATGCGTGTTTTTTTTGTATTTTCATATTTACTACGAGCTGAAGTCTGATGGGTGAATGGTGCCCACATTTCTTGAAGTCTAATGGATTTCGAGATTTTATAAACAGATTGAGATATGTATTGTGTAGTTAGAGTAGAACTCCAACAGGCCTCGTTCACTGACGTAGCCAATTACGCTAACAGAGTGTAATCTCTGCGTAAGCTGTCGATGACACGCATGGTTTATTAAGTGAACAAAGTTTGTTTCGAATTTAGTCTTTTCTAATTTAATTGTAAACCTCGTATAGGAAGAAATATAGGTCACCAAGAATGGAAGATATGGATTTGGCCATATCATTTGTCTAGTGGGCTGTTCATAAAGTTTTAGTGTGGTTTTATTTATGCAAGGCTTAAACATGATGTCGTTGTATTTGAGCTGATGCACGGTCGCATCTATTGTTTTTATTCTAATTCCATATAAATGTTATAACGTCGTACGTAATGAGTTAAGCCACCTCAAGAGAGGCAAACCCATTGTTATCCACACATAGGCAGGGACCGTCAGATAGGATTAGGTAGGAGTTAGGTTATTTAGTCAAGTATTTTTGTTGAGTAGTATAAGTGTGCAGAATGTTCAGTACATGAATAAAAGCTACTAGTCCCTTTTATTCATGAGGGGGGCGTAGCTCATGTGGCGATTATGCCATTAGATTATAAACTCTATGATTAGAACATTCGTCAAACTTCTACAATGAATTCAAATCGTAGAAGATAGTTTTTATACTATGACATGTTAAGTCAGTGAGACACGCTCGACTAAAAGCGAAGGTCGTGTAAATCTGACCTCTCACTAATCTTTTATTTATTTATTTATTTATTTATATGATTTACACGGCTTACAAAACCAATTACATAAATCAAGGTTGACATAAAATATGAAGTAATAAAATATCAAGTAGGTAATAACAAGAATTAAATATTCTTCTCACAAAACTGTTGGCACATAACCATTAAATCGGCGAATTTACTATCAAATATATCGCAGTCCGGGTTGGCTTCCACTAGCTTATTTAGTGCGGTCAACACGCGCGGTACGGGAGAGGCAGCGCGGGCTGCAGTCCGACACGAAGGCACGTCTAGCAGTCTATGTTTTCTGCTACTGAGATAGTTGCTCGGTGTGTAGAGTCGAATCAGCTCATTATAAATGTCAGGAGCATCCGTCATACTTTTAAATATTTTGACCATAACGCCTACCTGGTCACATGCCCTACTGGTCTCCAGCATATGATATCCCAGACATCCTAAGAGGAACTTGGTAGGATAGAGGTAGGGGTAGTAACCGAGAGTTCTTCTGTAAAGAAACCGCAAGAATGCTTTTTGCACTTTTTCTAAAAGAAGTGCATACTTTGCTTCGTGCGGATTCCATACAGAAGAACTAGCTTCTAGCTTGGTTCGGACAAGTGTGCTGTATAAGAGCCTTATTACATGCTCGCTACGAAAGTCGCGGGCATTCCGGAGAACAAACAACAACCTAGCCTTTTAAATGATTCTTTGGCTACTGTAGAAATGTGGTCATGAAAAGTAAGCTTCTGGTCAAATGTGACACCCAAGTCCTTCATGTTGGTTGATCTGGTTATTTTAGTACCATTTATTTTGTAGGTATTCGAAATTAATTGGGTGTCGCATTCGGCCAAAAGTCATTACATAGCATTTGGAAGAATTGAACTCCATTTTATTCTGAACTCCCCAATCATGTATGGCATTTATATCTTTTTGCATAGCTTCGCAATCCGATACGGTATCGACAGCACTATAAAGTTTGAGGTCATCTGCGTAAAGAATACACTCTGCAAATTTGGCAACAGATGGTAAATCATTTACCATGAGTAGGAATAGCAGAGGCCCGAGGATTGACCCTTGACTTACACCAGAGCGTGTATGGTAGGGACGAGATACGTAGATACCCAGTTTTACAAATTGCTGACGGTCACGGAGATAGTCAGCTAAAAGTCGTAGTAAGTTTGGACAGAAACCAATGGCGCTGAGTTTTAGAAGCAAAATATCGTTATTAACTCTGTCGAAAGCCTTACGAAAATCAAAATAAAGCACATCTACCTGTCGCTTCTTGTCCAGATGTTTTGGTATGTACTCTGTGATTGTCAGCAGGTTGGTATTGACTGACCTCTTGCATCTAAAACCGTGCTGGTGGTTACTTAAATATTTTTCAACTTGGGAGTATATAAGTTTATGAAGAACATTTTCGAATATTTTGGCTGGAGATGACAATATAGCGACAGGACGATAGCCTTCAACAGCTGATTTACTAGTAGTCTTAGGTATCGGCGTCACTCGTGAGATTTTCCAGTGGTATGGATATATGCCTGCCTTTATTGACAAGTTAAAAGTGTGACATAGAGGAGCGGAAACAAGTTCTTTGAAATGTTTCAGAATAAAAGGTGGTATACTGTCAGGTCCTATGGAACTTCTGGGTTTTAATTTGTCAATACCGTACTGGACATCTTTAAGAGTGAATTGAAAAATATTGATGTAATTACTGTTGGAATTCGTTTCATGATTATTAGCACATGATGCATTTAGTTGTGGTATTTCAGCCAGAAACACGCTGGGAAAAAAATTTGCAAAGGCTTCAGCTGCTGCTGCTCCTGAGAAACAGTCGCCATTATAGCTAACGCTAGTCTCAAAACCTCCTTTAGATCGTTAGCTGTTAACATGTCGCCAAAATTCAAGTGGGTTGCTTTTAATATTATTTTCTATGCGGCTTATATACAAACTGTAGGCTTCTGCAGTACGATGCTTTGAGGAGTTTCTGAGGTCTGCAAAACTTTTGTAATCATCACTGCAATTGGTACGCTTCCAGTTTGCATGTAGTTTTAGTTTTAGATTGATGTCCTTAATTATTTCTGAGGTAAACCAAACAGGATATCGTTTGCAAGTCGATTTGGCACGATGTTTTTTAGGCATGCAGTCATCGAATATTTTGTAGATGTTACTATAAAATTTACTTACTGCATCTCCGACGTCGCAGGTCAGTAAAACTGGTTCCCATGAAATTTCGGATATGGATTGGTAAAGTTGTTCGAAATCACATTTATTAAAATTCCAGTCTTTAGCCGGACCTATGTTACTTGACTCGATAACATCCGATCCACGAGCTGATTCGACCTTTATCTCTACGTTTAATAATATAGTCTTCTGAAAGTCGTTAATACCTATCATTGTAGTACGTAGACTCCCGGTCCTTACAGTACCTACAAATATGTACGGAACCCTGGTGGGCGAGTCCGCCTCGCACTTGTCCGGGTTTTTATAGGCACATAGGCACATTGTATAATTTCTTAAATTTTTGCGATATACCTCTTTTATGTAGTACAGCTCAATTAAGTAGTAATTAAAGCCTTGACAATTTTTGCAGACAACCTCATAATGAAGAAAATGAATTTTCAACCGACTTCACAAAAAGAAGGAGGTTCTCGATTCGACACGTACCTATATATATTTTTTATGTTTGACCATGCATTACTTTTTTCAGTGTAGGTAGTCCGATTTTGATGATACTTTTTTTATTGATAGTGTATACCTCAAAGTTGGCTCCATATAAAATTCATGCAAATATTCCACCCCTAAGCGTAGAAAATTAAGGGATGACTGAAATTTGTTGGTGTCACCGTTTCATAATTAATTTGTATTATGAAGATAGGCACTAAAAAGCGAAAAAAAAAACTTTTTTACAAAAATGTAAGTCGTTGGCAATACAGAACCACAAACAAAACCAAAGCCGCCGACTTCCGAATTAAAAGTTATTTTTTACTTTTTGAAGGCGGGTGTCTTTTTTGTAAAAAAGTTTTTTGTATTATGTATAGTGTAGTAAATAATTTGAGTCCACAATTGTACATTCAGGAAGCAAAACATTGCTCGTATAATTGTACAGCTTTAACAGTAACTTTCACTTACATTAATGTTTCAGTTCACGTAGTCACGTACTACATATTTCTTCTTAATACTCGCCGGTGGTAGCCACCGGCCATTGCGAACATTCTCGCTTGTTCTGTGTGTAATCTAAATTGATATTTATACAAAAACAAGGTGTAATACCTTTTGTTTGGCTCGCGATGAGAACTAAATTAGAAGTTAATGTTACTTCGCTCGTTAAATGGATTCTTCCATGCTTTTATGTAGATCACGTGATTTGTAATGGTCGACTGAAATGTTTGGATGGCGTGCTGACTTTAAGGTTGATGGCACAAAAACATCGCTAATTTTGGTTTTGAACTAATCGGTTTTGGAGCTGGAAACATGACTGCGGTTGGATGGTTTTGTCGTAGTATAAACTCTAAGCATTCATTTGAATTTTCAAGAAGGCAAAGGAGTTATTTCTTGTGTGTTATTTCCCGAGAAATAAACAGAAGTTACCTGCATACAAATTGCAATGACGGTGTTAGATAACGCAAATGGCACTGTTTCCATTTACCGGGTCTTTTTTTCCATATTGCAAGCGCCTGTGATTTTCTTCGAAGAAAATCTTAACAACATGTTGTTAGTACTGTCAGTAGTGAAGCCTATAAACAATGTTCTTATTATGTATATTAAAGGGGCTTGCAAGAGACAACTAGCGCCACCCATCATTTTATTTCTATAACTCATAAGTCAGATCTAAATGAAGAAATCAAAAACAGTACTTAACTAGTAAATTACCTGAAGTATTTCTCGAGTGACTTTCCATTGTTTTGTATTTCATAAATTAAAAGAATCGTTGCTTAACGCCAAAAGTGACCACCTTTAGCGTTAAGCAACGATTCTTTTAATTTATAAAGTATAAACGGAGCGTTATTTGAACTTATTTTTTTAGTAAATTACTAGTTTTAAATAATTTGAAAGAGATTTATTAATTATTTCTGTAAACTAATATCACCGAATAATGGAAAATATTTTATAATTTTCAACAGCGTAGGTACTTTAATAATCATCCTTGTACCCAACATTATATATTGAACAACGGTAAAACATTTACTTATTTGAGTAAAAACAAATACAACAACAAAACGAAATCGTTCGGGATGAATTAGACAAAATAGGCTTAATGTTTGTAAAGGGCAAAGCCGTTGATACGCCGTGCCCATTTTTATTTATTTTCGCCTTCAAAACTTTTTAATTAAAAAAGTCGTTCGCTATTTATAAGATTCACAAACACTGTAAAAAAATGTTATTTTCAGCATTTTCAAATTACATTACACGGGCTGCAAATAAAATTGCGCTTCATCGAACGTAAAATTTCTGATGACATCACAAAAGGTAAAGAATAAATAACCACACGTGCATAAAAGTGCCGAGATGGGCATTTACACATGAGTGTGTACGGATTCGATGACACAGAGCCGTTCAACGTGTATTTCGTGCATGAAAAATGCATGGTTGTACCATTTTTCTGATCATGTGACACTGTACAAATAGCTGTGGGGCGAATGTCTCCAATCTCAGAAAGTCCGTGGATGTTCTTTCTATTTGCACGCCACTGTAAAGTCTCGCCAAGAAAAATATATTCCAATTTAACAGAGATAGTGGTCTGGGATGGCCTCGTTGTGCCAAAAGTTTCCATTAAAAAACGTTGGTCCCGACGGGTTTTGTACAGCAGCATCATGAGACACTTGTGTACAGCCGTCCCAAGGCTTCGTAAGTATCTTCCTACATATTTACTTACATAAGTTAACATACTGTAATTTATAAGTTTACGGTTTGAGTTTTGAAATTAGTATTCATTGATATAAAGCAATACAAACAATTTATTTAATCGATGATGAATGTTACCTACTTTTCAATTAATTGGAAAAGTAAATGGCACCATTTGTTTGTGTGACTTAATATATTAGAAACCATATTCCAATTCACTTTATTTAGGTCATCATCATCATCATTAGCCGGAAGACGTACTGTTGAACAAAGGCCTCCAACGTAGAACGCTACTCGCTACCATGACGATATCTTGGTCCATTTGGTGGGAGACCTGCCAACACTGCGTCTTCCAGTTCGTGGTCGCCACTCAAGAACCTTTCTTCTCCATCAGCTATCGGTTCTTCGAGTGGAGTGGCCTGCCCATTGCCACTACAACTTCAATACAAAAATTTCAATAATATAAATATTATAAAGTTAGTTAATCTAATAAACTACTATGAAAAGTTGCAAACGTTAATTGGAGTAAAGGATTACCTAACATTGTACTGCCTACTATGTACCGAGAGAAGGACCTTTGTATGTATGTACCATATCTACCATTGTTGCTCCACCCCATGTATTTGTTCAGTTACTGCTCTCCAATTAGTCGTAGGTAAGTCGAGGGTAGAAAGAGAACCGGTTTTGCTAGATTTTCATTTGTTTGAATCAGTAATGAAGTTTACTGAAAAAGCTAGTCTACAAAAATGGTAAAATTGAACCTACTTTAACCAGCGCTAGTTAGTTATAAGTATTTTTATTATGAATATGGATTACTATCCGTATTACACAACACACAACAATACCACAACAACACAACACACACAAACACAACCCACACAATACAATACACAACAATACATTATACAACAACAACACAACACAACAACAACAACACACACACACACACAATACACACACACACGCACACACACGCGCGCACATATACAATATCATTAATCTAATACAAGAAAACCGGTTTCGTATGGAATTTGTAATATATTATAACATAGGAAGCTCTGCTAAAAATAGATATATTATTTTTAATACGAGAAAAGTATGATAGGGTTTTAAAGAATGAAGGAAAGTCCAGCAAAATAAAAATACAGCGTCAGCTTTTGCTATGTTGAAGATTTTGTACCTAATATTTTTATTTTTAGAGCACCAACATTAGAGATCCCGAATCTCGGGACTAGTTATTCATAACCGGCCTTTGTCGTCCTCGAATAGATTTATAATATAAAAGGAATGTGAATCTGACTGAAGCATGCATTATACTTGGTTAGGGGTTTCAATTCTTATGTGCTTTTATCTTTTTTTTTGCTAGTTATTACTGTCCTACTCCTGGGCAAAGGTCTTCCCCCATTCCCTCCATTTCTTTTCTATTTATCTTCTCTTCTTTTTATCTTACAAGATAGATACGTATTGACATCAACATGTCAAAGGTATGTCACATGACAAAGATCTCCATATACGGCCCTATTCCAAAATCCGTTCTAAGCCGAAGCATAAACTACCTACATCGCAAATTTCAGCTTCATAGTTTTTGAGATTTTGAGGTTTAGACAGTGAGCGACTATGTATTTTTTTTTTTCGAAATGGTATCTCGCATGTTGACCTATGAGGTTGTTGGCTGCTTAACCGGACAATACTGTGGTGCCTTAAGAAAATGATTAATAGAGCCTCCAGCCAGGGCAAAAGCTTGTAAACTACGTGACTACACGCTAAGGGCAACCCCTGTGGGGTACGAGCCTCGGCTTAGGGCGTCACTGGGGGAAGGCAGCAAAGGGACAGGCTGGATCGGGATTCCATTAGTTAGGGACGAGTTTAAAGCTAAAGGCTCAGCGACGCGGGCTGGCGCTAGCAAGGGTCGGGGGGGACTATGTGACCATTCGCTTAAATGATATATACAGATATAGTTACAAAATATTTTATGTAGAACAAACAAAATCTGTTGAACAAAACAAAGATTTTCATGCTTCCTAAAATCCTATTGAACTAAAATATTATCTGTTTATGTAGATACCAAATAGTCATTCAACGAATTGATTTACTTAAATTTAGTATATATTTGATTATGTATTTAAATTGAATAAAATAACACATACCTATTATCTAAATAATCTGATGCAGATGACAAAGCGAACGCGATTCGTGACACGCGAATTCAACGCGATGCGATGCGAAGCGGCAGCTCTGTCAAAAATCACTGTCTAAACCTAATATTTAAGTTATCAAATAACCTAAGCTAATATAAATGAGTTTTGAATATTGTACTCTACTCTAAGTTCGTTTTCATTGTAGACTAAATTGTTAAAACTTAAAATAATGTTATTCTTAAGTGACTCAAGACAGCACTTAGGTACCTAATAAAAACTTAACAAGCATTATGAAAAGTTACTACATTATGATTAATTACAATCATTAATCAGATTTTATATCTCTGGAGTTTAATGGTTTAAACCTAACAAAGACTGGCTTGTTTTTACAATAACGACGCGATAAACATTATCTAGAACCACATCAAATAACTTCTCGGAAAATAAAACGTAGTTCATTTTGATTGCAGTATTAAAATCTAAATTATCTTTAAAAAACTGCCGAGTATCATACTTTTAAATATCAGTAAAGTATAAGGAGCTATCTCATTTCTATGTATCATCAATCATACTTTCAAATCATTTGGGGCGGGAGATAAGCACACTTTTTTGAATAAGACCGTTTTTGAATAGCAAAGATATAGGGCGACTCGTCTGTAGACACTGCGATTAAGATAAGATGGAGTAAAACGTTTTTATTATGTTTTTAAACAAAAGATATTACAGTTAAAGAGTATAATAATGGATAAAAAATGGAAGTAAGCGGCTTTAAGAAAATATATTTTAAAAATTACAGGCTTTTCACGATCGTATTCTTGGCTCATTTGTCTTTTATATGGCCGTTACTGTAATGTTTCCCTCGGGAGGCATACTTCTCAGATGATATTAATAACGACGGAAGCGAACGTTGCCATTTCCCTACAGAATTTTTACTGAAGGTTTGTAATCCTTCCATGTTTGCGTTGCAGTTATTTAAAGAATCAAAATTATTTAAACATTAATATTCTCACACTTTGTTTATAGAAATGAATAAATGGAAACTAATTAACGGTTTTACTAATGCTATAGAAAGAAATTTCGCTTGAAAGCTTACTCCTCAGATTATGAAACAAAAGGCAGATAGACCGCGTTGAACACTGAGAGTGAAGCCAAAAAAGCAAATACAAATTCAAATGCGAATACCTACAATCTCGTGATTGTATTCGCTTTTAAATTTGTGTTTGTATTTTTATTTATTTATTTTTAACGATGCGACATTTCGTGTTATACTGACTCGTGTCAGTACAGCATGAAGCGCGTTGTAGGTATTAGCTTTTGAATTTGTATTTGCTTTTTTGGCTTGACCCTCAGTGTTACGCGCGGTCTATCTGCGTTTTGTTTCATAATCTGAGGCTTACCCAAAGATAATAAAAAACTGTTGATTGCGTTTCCTTGAAAAAGTTCCATCTAAGTATTCCTTTTGTATAATCTCTGATTGTAAGACCCCTTCTATAGAAATTAATCCCCAAAATTGATCAGAGTCACTCAATAAATTTCAGGAAGACATATAAGGCCAGACCGCGTATCTATAATTCAGTTCGAATATCTCTAAGACGATATATCAGCGTCGTTAGGAAGATGCAATTTACATCTCAGCTCGTTCGTTGGCGTATTTATTGGGAGAGCTAAATAGTTGTCGTTCGTTACTCAAAGTAACACATAAATCTTCTACGAGTAACGTACATAATGTATGTAGGTATATTAGACGTAGGTATGTAGATAGTACTGAAAAAGAGCTATCCCCTTTCCTTTCAGGGGATGTAATGAATGCAGATAGGAGTATAAATTCTGATACAAATAAAATATTCGAAACCAGTCAGTATTTGTTACTGCTTTTAGTATCACCACCATCAATAGCTTTTCTGTCTTCTTCAAAGAAAAAATCAAATCATTTATTACAAGTACGTACTACGTACGTACGTTTCGTACGTACGTTCAAGACGTGAGTATATGGTTTTAATTTCAACTCGATACCTCCACGCGTTCCCGAGATAAAGGGTCTTGACAGACAGACAGACAGACGGACAATAAAGTGATTCAATAAGGGTTCCGTTCTTTCCTTTGTGGTAAGGACCCCTAAAAAATGAATTGAATCTACGTAGTTCTTGCTTTAAAAAAAGAAGTATGTTAGGCAATGCACTAAAAGGAAAAATTATAAATAAAAGTGTGGGCTTTTACTTAAAACATAAGTAGTAAGTATATAAAAGCAGCCCATTTAAATAAGAAAGTTTGTATTTTTAAACTATTTATCTATTTTTTAGTCTTGCTATTAAGAATGTACTCGTACTTTAAACAATTTCAAGATTTAATTGTAACAAATCCAAACATGACGAAGATACGATGTTCTGTTACGGAGCCTGCATACTAGCTCCGTAATCAAACCATGAAAATTGAAAACTGCATCTCAAGACAATAGTAACAAGCCCAAACACGACTAGGATACATTACTCCGTTATTGAGTTCCAGAACCTATCTTCCGGCTTCATCATCAGATCAGTTCGACAGTACCGTATTTTTATATTGTCATAGGTTTTACATAACATATTTGTAAAGTTTCACATCGATAGGGCAATTAGAAGTTGGTTAAATTCGACTTCCAAGATTTTCTTACTTCAGTTACACGTGAAACTAATAAAAGCGTTTTAAAGTTAACAGTTTTACAATAGTTTGTATACATAGCTACATACGGTCGGTTTCTAGCTACTTTTCATACTTTGTGTCAATATTCTAATATTTTGTTTATCTATAGCATATACTTCATAAATATTTAATAGTTATTTGTTATACAAGAGTGCAAAGTTGCTTTTTAACCGCGTGTTCAATTTTGATGACCGAGCAAGCGAAGGATTCTAAAATTGAATCACGAGCGCAGCGAGTTATTCAAAATTAGAATCCTGAGCGTTAGCGAGGGAATCAAAAGAGCACGAGGTGAAAAATCTTTGCACTCGAGTGCAACACGTAACTTTTCATTCCACCTCAGCGAGGAAATGACAAAATGCAAAAAAAAAAACGTTTACAAAGTCTGAGTTTTTAACAAATTAAAAAAAAAGTTGTATGATATATTCGGCACCATAGAGGTAGCAGTAAATAGGTTTAATGTTTTTTTTTAATTCACAAACTTAGTGCACACGATGTTCTAAATTCAATTTACTTTATCCTCTAGAGAATAAAAACGGCTTTGCCACTCAGATATTGAAGATAAATTTACTTTATCCTCTAGAGAATAAAAACGGCTTTTCCACTCAGATATTGAAGATTAAAAATACTCTTTCCGAGATGGTGGGATGAAAATGTATTTGTGTATTATATCAGCTGTCTGGCACCTATAGTACAGGGTATATATTTTGGGGCCATATGTGAAATGACCCCACATATTATTATTATTATTCACCAACCATCATCGACCATCTCAGATTTTTCCGAAATATTCATGGCTTCAAGAAGAATTGTGAACTGATTACCGATCCCTAGGATCCTTTTCACCCAGTCTCAATGAGATAAAGGCTATCTACTCTTTCCGTTGTCTGGTAAACCCGTAAAAGTCATCAGTGGTTTACTACAGCCACCTAATGTTACTTTCAGACTATAAATTATCCCATAGCTAGATAAAAGCCCTCCCATTTCTTCCAGACTTTTATAAATTGGCCTCTAACCTTGATGTAGATTATTTGTCCTTTATATCATTACTAGATTTGCCCGTGACTTCGACCGCGTGAATATCGGTTATCGCGGATTAAAAAGTAACTGCAAACACGTTTTGGCATAATATATGTATACTATATGAAGATAATTTTATTACTAGCTAGTCAGCGTAGTTCTATCAGCAGGAAAATTAAATGTCTGTCAAAAATATAAATATATTTCGACCATGTTGGAGTGAGTTGTGTAGCTAATTTTAATTGTGCCTTTTTGTCATTATTTATCCTGCTTTTAATTATTGTGAACGCAATAAACCACAATAGACAAATATCTAAGCTTACTTTCTTTCGTCCTATCAAGTACTTCCCATTTACTTCTTTCACATGCTCTTCATACGTCGTACATAACCTATGTCGTTTCTAGGGGTTCAAGCTTAGTCTGTACCAAATTTTGATAAAATCGGTTCAGTAATTTAGGCATAAATTCATAACAAACAAAGCCACTTAAGGCGACGATATACGCCGGCGACCTTGAGCGACCATAGAATCGTATGCGCTGCGTCCAAAACTTTCAAAGTTTAGTCGAAAAAATTAAATAAAATATAGTATTCTTTAAGTTTAAAAAAAGGCGTATACTAAAAGATAGATAATAAATTGTCTGTAAGATAGTGAAAGTTTCGTTTAAATATACCTGGTAGATTTTCAATGATTATCAATGTGATGGCCGCGTCAGACACAACTTCACGCGTTAATTAAACTATTTAATATGAACTTAATCAAAAATATTCACAAACTAAATGATTAAGAGAATGTTCTAGTTTAACATATTTTTTTTATTTACATTACACATTTTGACTGTGATTGTCAGTTTAAAATCTGTAAAAGTCGCTTGTTAGCGCCTTAAGCATTTATAATATTAGTTTGAATATTTTTAAAGGTTTGGTTTGACATTTCGTGTATTATTAAGGAAGTAGGAGCTTATCGTGACGTAGTTAAGGCTAAGTAAAAGCCGTACAGATCGACCGAAAATCGTTAAGCTAGTCTTGCCGCGGTCAATTTCTGGATAGGTAACCATCTATTTCATACCGAGACCCCTCCGTGTCTCGCAAAGCACGTTAAGCCATTGGTCTCGACTGTCGTTCGTAGATCTTTGACAGTCGTTATTGGTAGCCAGAAGCCAGAAAGTCTGGCAACCAGTCTTACCAAGGTTATCGTTGCCCAATAACTGGGTAGTGGAGGTCAGCCAGGCAGTCGCTCCATGTAAAACACTGGCTGACTGGAAGCCAACCCTAGGCAGATAATGATGAGGAGCTTAACGTGACGTTGAAACACGTGTTCAAACCGTGTCTAATGTCAAACTAATGTGAAAATCCATTCATAAATATCGTGTTTATAAAACACAAGTGGAAATGCCTATTCTAAGCCAACCAGAGTACGGTTCACAGTCAGCAAGTTTTATAATAAATTCATGTCACGTCAACCGAACCCGATTTTAAATGCAAAATTATACAGCGGTACGTACACAAGTACTAGGCCATTGCAACTTGTTTGATTGCGAATAATTTGTACGATTTGTGGTCGGTGACGATTTCCAATCAAGTTATTTAGTAACAATTTATTGTATTGCTTTTGTTTCTCGGGACTAATGATGTTTTGGTTTCGGTAATGAACAAAAGCGAAACTGAATACATGTTCTCGCTATTTAGTTACGTAGATAGATTTTTAATAGATAATTAAATGCTGATACAAAATAGTAGATTTAGATTTTGTCTTTATCTTCCAAGAGCAAAGAAACTTTAAGAAACTTTACACACACGCACATTATTGTTTATCTCAATAAAATGACTAAAGCCTAATCGCAATCGAACGCAGTCAGTTATGACTGCGTTCGCTTGGAAGTCAAAATACCATATGTCAAGATAGCCTATGCACTCAGCAGTAGGCCTATTTCCGAATATTATAGACAGCCTATTATTGAGATGAACATGGCAAGTTTCTTCAGTTTGCCCTTGGTAGTTTTAAGAATAATATGTAATCGGAATAGTTCTTCCAGAGATGACTCCTAATAAACAAACAAACCTTACCTCTTTATAATAAGTACTAGCGACCCGACCCGGCTTTGCATGGGCCTATAGCCTTCCTCGATAAATGGACTTCCAAACATAAAAATAACTTTTCAATTCGAACCAGTAGATCCTGAGATTAGCGCGTTCAACCAAACAAACAAAGAGAAGAAGTTGGGTAAAAGACTATACACAAACACGAGCGGAAGAATGGTGACCATCACCGGACACTGCTCACTGAACAAACACTTTCATACCTTAGGCATCACTGATAGTCCTCTGTGCAGAGCCTGCATGGAGGCGGAAGAAACGGTGGCGCATGTACTCCTTGAGTGCACTGGCGTCACCCAGATCCGCAGAGAAACCCTTGGAACACCAAACTCCCTTGCGGACGCCCTGAGAAGACTGGGAAGATTGATCTGCTTCTGGAGGGAGGTGGGCTGGTTGGAGTAATCAGCCGCCATGGCTCACGTACAATGGTCCATATTTAGGGACTAAGTGCGGAAACCAAACCCCCTAACATAGAACACAGAACAAACAAACTCTTCAGCTTTATAATATTAGTATAGATTAGAATAAATACACAAACCAATTTCATTAAAGCTTATGATTCCCATAACACTAAGTATCGAAGTTCTAGAACAATCGAAAACAATTTAATATCGTTCAAAGACCGCGAGTTTCAATTGAATCGCGGTTTTCAGCGCAAGTAAACGTTGTACGTGACCGTTTTATGTTCTCTTGATTAACGATACACACTTAACTACGCCTGTTTACGTCACAATCTATGTACATTTAAGTACTCGTAGTCGTTATTGTAAATGGTGGTATATTTGTCATAAAATAAGTTTATTGCTGCTTCGCGTTCAGCGTTCCGTACGTTTTTTATACAACTTCTCTGTCCCGTTAATCTTTGTTGCGAATACCTCTTGTTTGCCTGTAACATCTGTTTCGGTAATAATTTACAAGAACGGTGACATTAATATTTTTCTGATTGCCGGCGGAATTGGGTATTTTTTAAATTACAGCTTTTCTGTGACGTTTGTTTGCATAATTGAATGTGAATGTCGAATTTTGAGAAATTATTAATTTGTGCAATTGTTGGGAGCAATTGTATTTACAAAGAGATGAGAATTCGTTAACTACTTCAATTAATAACCTGATTGACTTAAACATGCGTTGGTTAGACACTAAATTGTCTTGAGAGAACATGCGCTTCGCGTAACAAAAATCCCTGTAAACGGAATGAAGACATTAGCCAAAAACAACTAACACTTAATTTCAATACATCCCTATCTCCGACCCATCTCCTTAATAGCCATCAATTAATTAACCGAACATAGAGAAAACGCTACATTGCGGTTTTTGAGGCAATGCCTGACTGCCTCTACATTGACGTTATATTATCAGATTACATAAATTTTGGACAAACAGCGGGGTTTCGGCGCAGCTGCAAGAGTTGAACTAATTTCATCTCGACATGACAAGGGTATTAGTTGGGTCGAGGCGAGACCCTTTTTATAACCCAGGTTACTCCCGCAAAACCTGGCTTTGCAACGTACTCGAATAATTGTCGCTGAAATTAAATGAGAAACCGAAACAATAGTTATAAATATTTTTGGTAATATACATAAGACTGCCTAGAATGCAATAATTAAATTAAGAATATCGGGCTCACGCTCCAATTATGAGGTGTGCATGGTGGTGGTTGTAGGTACTGAAGCTTCCACATCCACGTTACAGATTACGTACATAATAGATATTTATTTGGAGTTTTTTCTCATGTGGAAAAGCTTCTTATCCACACTCATTATCATTATCATCATGTCAACCTTTAGACGCCCACTGTTGGGCATAGGTCTCCCCCAAAGACCTCCACCTGTGTCAGTCTCGCGCCGCAAACCGCCGACCGATTCATAACCACACTCGCCACTCGGAAATTGATGGATTATAATAACAAATCCTCCTTAGTGGTTTTTTTAGAGTGAAGGAACAAGGAGTGCACCACGGATATCGAGTGCACACACTTGTGTTGTACCTCGGATATCTATGGTTGTACCTAATGCGTACTTGGTTAGTCTCTTGCGGATTACTACTATACACTCACTATCCTCAAGCAGTAAGGAACTGGACTATCAGAGTAGACCGTGATAAATAGATGTCACATTTCGAGATAAACGACAGGAAATAGTCAAAAAGTTTAAACAAAAACTAGGAACAGCAATCCACAAAACTCGTTAGCGGGAGCACATTTTCAGAACTCTAAAACCATCGGTATTCCTATATCGTTTCAATATACGATTTTCCAATAGTTTCGATCGTATAATATGCAAGAATGTTATCGAGAACTTTGAGCTTAATTTGATGCAAATTGCAAATAATTGAAGTTTGAACATAGTTTGTATTCGAAATATTCAGACGTTGTTGTCTATTACATGAAATACCTTAAACTTAGTACGTATCTACTCACATCAACATATTAGGTACCATTAGTAAGAATGTGCTTTTAAACAAGCTAGGCCTTGAAATTTTATGTATTTTTTCCAAAACTATTCAGCAGTTCTTTAAGATAAACAGTCAAACTTTCGCTTTCAGAATATGAAACTCTTACGTTAGCACTCTTAAACACTTTACCCTTTTGTGATCATGGAATCCTATTTCCAAAAATGTGGTTCTCTTTTTTTTTTTAAGTTTTTATTTTCCACTTTTTAGTGCCTCCTTATCACCCAAATCCATTAAGGAACAGCAACACAGTTAAAACAGAGATTGAAAGTCCTCCAAAGATGGAAAGATGGAAGAAACGAAAACGTTTTCTCGGTATTTGTTGTTTTTTTCAAAAAGCGCAGAATAAATTTCTGTTTGATGTATACTAAAACTTTCTGCAGAATGTAACAAACGCTTTTCTGAAAACCGCATCAAAATCAGTTCAGCCAAACTTGAGATAATCGCGGACAAACATGCATACATACAAACATACGAGTTCAACTGAGAACCTCCTTTTTTTTTGAAGTCGGTTAAAAATGTAATTGAATCCGACACAAAGCTAAGCCGTGACAATTGTCGTAGTCGAAGCGCACAGCCAGGGATTTAAACAGGCGCTCCTAAATTATGCAATAATTTGTCTCGAATTAAAGGCTTGTAAGTATTCTTGAGTAGTATTCGAGCCTCGGTGAGATTTAAGAGCTTCGACGCTCGCACAACTGAAAGAGATAAGACTGGATCGCTCTAAGCTGGTGAATTACCGCCGTTTCTTTGTGTGACAACGGCCCGACTTCATCTGACGCTCCGGAGGATGACTTAGCCGTGTATGAGCACGAATTTATTCAAATTCGTAGCATACCTCGCCCGGCTCGAGTGAAGTTAGTAAGACATCATTAACTCGACAATAATCGTACTGAAATGTTCTCCGTGACCCAGCTGCGACGAGTGTGGCAGACAGTATTACCAACTTTATTACATTTTAAGGGCTGTAAGTGAGCCTAAATTACTCTGTAACCGCCGAAAGTGTACGGTGAAACAAATAACGAATGGTAATGAGGTCGGACGATGAGCAATAAAGAACTACGTCAGTTTCACGTTAACCTAGTGAGATCGCGACACACGTAGTTTCACATCTAATATACATATAGATTTTTGTGACAAATACACGTCGTGCTCATAAGAAATTCACCCTTGTCGGTGGCGTAGGGCGGGCCCTCGTGAATTATAACATAGAACGCCAAGTTTTTGCGCCGAGATTAACTGCGTATTACAAGCCGAAAGTATGCCAATGAGCCGGTGTTCTGAAACTTCTTAATTACTTACGAAGGGTTTTTTGTAGCGACCGCCTTACCAGGGTAGACACGAATTGTTTTCACATTTCAAAGTGGAAGAACGACAGGAGAAGTTTGCATAGTTAACGTTCGCTGCAAAAACTTTAACATGAAAGTTTGTCGAGATGTTTTCGCTGGAGAATGATATTATTATCTCGTTGAAACTTCTTTAATCTTGTTTGATCTAATTCGTATCAGCGGAGGTGTTGTGCCGTGTAAGTGTGGCCTACATACAATAACGACAAACTTTGAGTGCGTGTGAGTGTTATCTGCGAACAAACTTGATACTATTCAGAATCTTGCCTGTCTTATACAGGATGAAATTAAATTCATATCAGCAAAATTTGAAGGAGTAACTCAGACCACGAACCTGAACAACTTCATTACGGAGCCAACTCAACCAGCGCGAAAAAAAAAACAGCTGTTCCATACAGAAGTGCAATAGGTACTCGGCCAAAATGTATAGAACAGCTATTTTCTTTTCGCGCTGTTTGAGTTGGCTCCATAATTAAAGTTGTTTAGATTTGTGATCTGAGTCACTTCTTAAAAATTTGCTAATAAATTAAATTTCATCCTGTATATTGTAAAAATGTTGTTCCTAATGTGATTGTGAAAATTATCCTATTTTTTTACTTACAAGAATTACTGCAATTATAAAATTAATATGACCTCTACTGGCTAAGTAGTCAAGCGCTACACAATTTTAAGATGCCGTTGACTCGTGCAGTCTCCATCACTTTATGTCAAAATGAAAGTGATAGTACGTGACGTTAATTTTAAAATTGAGTACCGTGTGTGTATTTGTCCATAAGCAACTTTTTACCGCTCTAATGTTGCCTTGAGCTAGAAAAAACAGTTTAACTAAACATAAATACAAATCACAAATATAAATAACTACCGACCCGGCCCGGCTTCGCTTGGGCCTATAGCCTTCCTTGATAAACAATATAATAATTTTTCAATTTGAACCAGTAGATCCTGAGATTAGCACGTTCAACCAAACAAACAAACTCTTCAGCTTTATAATATTAGTGTATAGATAAATACGAATCAAAGTAACCATAGAAACGACGATAGAAACAGATACAAAAGTTGAATTTGCCAACACAAAAGAAACTACACAGAAAGTGAATATCACACCAGCTATTGTCTAGTTAAAGCTTGAAGATTAAAATAGTAAATACGTTAAATAAACGACATCCCTGCAGCTTTGAATCTCTGTTTCGTGAATAACTGTACACGCAGAATAAAGTGGTCCCAAGCATTATCTACTACAATGGAATCTCTGTCAAAATTCTACTTTAATTTTCTACCAATGCAGTATAAGTTTTTTTTTTAAAGAGAAATGCACTTGATGTCAATTTCAATTTCAAAAAATCTTTTACCATTTATTTCATTAATACTTTCACTTTTGCATTGGTCATTTAAGTCTCAAATGAGTTTATAAAATAAAATTGATATACTCCACAATGAACGAAAGGCTCTAGGCTAAATACAAGGCGTACGGATCGATCGGCCATATTTAAGCTAAGCTTGCCGCGGTCGGTCGGTGGATGGGTGGCCATCCATTTCATACCGAGATGCTCCCGTGCCTCGGAAGGCATGGAAAGCCGTTGGTCCCGGCTCTCATTCTTAAATCTTTGACAGTCGTTATGGGTAGTCAGAAGCCAGAAAGACTGCAGATAAGTCAGTAACTGATTTGCGGAGCTCAGACGGGTAGTCGCTCCATATAAAACACTGGTATTCAGCTAAATACGGTTAACAAATCCGATCCAGCCTATCCCTTTGCTGTTCTCCCCCAGCGACGCCCTAAGCCGAGGCTCGTACCCCACGGGGGTTGCCCTTAGCGTGCAGTCGCTTAGTTTGTAAATTATTTTGCCATGGCTGGAGGCTAATAATTTTTAAGGCACCGCAGGAAAGTCCGGTTAAGCAGCCAACAACCTCCTAGGCTGTCCTGCGAGATGCCATTCCGAAAAAAAAAATACATACGGTTAGAATGGAAGCCGACGCCGTACGTATAGTTGAGAAATAGTTACGCAAATGAAAATGGTGAATAAACGACTGTAATAATAACGATAATAAACGATGGTGCATTCACCAAAATCCACTACGATGACATCTATGCTGGTGACGTTTGAGTGCGGGATGGATAGTACTTATGCTTTCTCAAACAACAAGCGACCTGTTATAGTTTCTACGTACCCTGATGTATGCACGCTTCAGTAATTTGTGGACTGCTTCTGATAGTGCCAAACTTGTGGCTAAGTTCTAGACCGACCCAATATACCTCTATAAAGTAACAGACATATAAAATAGTTATTTATTCTTTTATGTATCCATTTACTCAATTTACATTCAAATATCCACCCAAAGCTGCACAGATTTTCAAATTGTGAAATATAAAGTTTTATCGCTAAAACAGAATGTCAGAAATGATATACTAACTTCCATTGTGATGAGAAGCACTTAACAGTAACTTTACATAATGTGTTTCGTCTGACTTCTGTACCGAACATTACTTGAAGCGGACGTTGACTCCTAAATACGGTTTCAGTGTTGTACTAAGTTTTAGTGTAATAATAGAGTTCAGTGCACATACTCGTACTTACAGTCTGTAGTAGTGTGAGCTATGAAAATAGAGAGATTTGTTTGTATGAGGATAATATCTAGAAGAAATGATCCGATTACAAACATTCTTTTTCTAATAAATAGCTTTACTATTGCTAAGTCATAAGATAATGTTGTTGGGTAAATTTTACTTCCGCAAGGTCAAAATCGCGGGCAGATAATAGTAAAATTTATTAATATAGGTACCTTAAAAGTTTATAGTACATATTTAGTTTTCAATACACACGCCAATTTGAATGTCTAGAACTTTTACTACCAAATTAACCTTTAAATCTCAGATTATGAAACAAAAGGCAGACAGAGCGCGCGGAACACTGAGAGTGAAGCCAAAAAAGCCTATACAAATTCAAAAGCAAATACCTCCAACGCGCTTCGTGCTGTACTGACATGAGTCAGTACCTACTTATAGCAAGAAACGCCGCACCGTTAAAAAAAAAACAATTAAAAATACAAATAAAAACCAATCACGAGATAGTAGGTATTCTCTTTTGAATTTCTATTTGCTTTTTTGGCTTCACTCTCAATGTTCCACGCGGTCTATCTGCCCTTTGTTTTATAATCTGAGCTTTAAGTTGTCTTTGTTTCAAAACGTTTGCTTTCTTTTTGCACAAGACGGGCTCAGAGCAGTCCCTGATGTCGCATTAATCGTAATCGGATAAAACAACATCAGCATAACATCGTCTTCAGAATCCCAGCTTAAATTGATTGAAGGTGAACCGAATCTCGTTACAAATCGCATCGCTTATGTCAACCGCTTTTCACCTTAAACATTGCAACAGAGCTAATGCCTTTCACCGAAACGGTTCATCAGTATTCAGCGGCGAAGCAATTGAAACTGCGGTGGTGCTCGGTCCTCCCACTCAATTTTCCTTGTTCCGACGGCTCGAGTTATTTGCATCACAAAAACACAATGTCGAGGGAACGCGAGACCATTAATCACGCGTAGCGGAACTTCAGCACAGCGGTGAATAGCTTCAGCCACACGCGAATGATTCAGACGTTTTGCTGCCCGATCGAAGGGCGAATCGCCGCCGTCGCGACACCACCCGGCCTCTCTGATTACCTATACACCAACGTGACGTCATGCATTGCATTCATACCAAACAGCGCGAGGGTCGACCTCGTCAGGGGACGTCTTGGATCCAAAGTTTCATTTTAACACAGCCCCTATAAAGCTCAAACGACGTGATGATAAATGAAATTGCTTACCAACATTATGTTTAAGGCGTTCGCTTCGGTATATAGACCACCCAAGAAACAAATTAAACCAAGAACAACTTAAAACAACACAATTATCACCTTAACAAGCTGAAATTAATACAATCCCCTAAATGTAATTTATTGTGTAATTTGCAACAATGTGCCGGTAGGTACTGTTCAAATTGTCTGTGCCTATACTTTAAAAGTTTTTTAAGTGCCGGAACAAGCCGCCGTTTTAATTGCGCCAACCGGAAAGGGGAGAGATGAATGGAAGGAAACGGCAGTAGCCTTGCCAACCGCCCTACATTATTAAAACTTGCCTCTTACTCCACCGCGCGCCACTCTTGCAACTGCGAGCATAATGAATCGCGCATCTCGAATAGACTTGAAATAATTTCGTTTATAAAAAAACATCACAGTGAAAATTGGAGTGTAGAGACTTTGAGTTTTTATCTCCCGGACGTATTTTCCAGCTCAAGCTTTAGTTTCACGATTCTAGTTTGGGCTGGCAAACTTTTTAGGCTACTTTTATTATATCTGAAGAGTTCAAACGACCTCGTTAGTCTACACGTGTGTACGTCGTTCCATCACGCACGAGTCTTCACTGGAGCGAACCACGTTATGACACAGACTACCGATAAGTACAGTCATATAATCCATACTTCCATACTTTAATATTATAAATGCGAAAGTAGCTTTGTCTGTTACGCTTTCACGATGAAACGGCTGAAACGATTTTGATATATTTTCAAAATCCGAACCGATTTTATCAAAATCGGTCTTGAACCCTGGGGAAGGACATAGGCTACTATTTATAACCGACATTCCCGTGGACGAAGTCGCAGGCAAAAGCTAGTAACATATGAAAGCCACTTATAAGCACAATGACATACTTTACAGCCTTGCTAGAGCACGCAAAAAAGAACTTGGGAATTGATGCTGCAAATAGTATAAACGAAATACTGTGGGACGTTTACATGAATAATTCATTTATTATCTTAGTGGCCCAGACGTGTGACGCGAAACAAAGCGTAAAAAATGTACAATATTTTCAACAGCAAACATCGTGATAGTCGAGAGTGATGCGTCATGACTTACCAAGCGGCGTGGCGGCCGTGCGTCTGTCGAGAGCATTTTGTTAGCGTGTTGAATTCATACGTTCCTAGAAAAACAACAATGAACCTGAAAACTAATTGCGTCCTTGATACAACGAGCCCGCTAGCTCAACGTAAACATTGTTTATAAAAGGTGCGAAATAGACGGGCGTCCCCGTATTACCGTGGCCGCCTTATTACATTGTACAAGTACCTTCACAAAGCCTCCGCCGTGCCTTATCTGTGGTACCACAAGAGCCTCATAAGCCCAGGTTGTTACCTCGGAACACATTGTAACACATTATGCGCCGCCGCGCCGCCGACCTAACGCCCTCATCCGCACGTAATAAGAATATGTAGTCTTATGAATATTTTGCTCTTTCTTGACAATGTGCGATTAGAGATTACTGTTTTGTGGCTTCCGTGAAGCGACATGAACTGATGTTACTGCCTCACCGCAGATTTAGTTCTGAACATTATGTCTGCCAGTTTTGTTATGGTATCGTTAGCTTGCTTCCTTGTAATGCAATATAAACGAAAGGTTAGTATACAATGTAGTATCGGAAATAATCAGTAAGTATACATTTATAGTTTGTGTTTAAAACATTTTGAAACGAAAAATTTTCAGAATTCTCAACATTGTTAGACCGTACGTTTTTATTAATTATACAATTAACTTTAAAACCTATCAAACCAGCAATTTCGGAGAATGTAGGCAGTTGACATACTCATTCATATTTAAAGCAACGGTGGTCATTTCTGAGTACGAAATCGTGTAGCTTCCATTAAAGTAGTTATAATTAACGGATTACGTCGGTATACGTCACTTAAATAAACCAACTTTGACTGCAATAACTGCTTTGGTACTATACAATGATCACAGAATTATTAAATTATCATCTTAATACTGGTTAACTCTCGAAATAGCACTAGATATTATTGTATTTAGCGAAGGGTAATAACATAGAGATTTCAAATTATTATTCTGATTATTTTCGATCTTTGATTTGAATTGTCAGAATTGTCTAATCCAACCCACATAAATGATCAGTACACCCAACAATGCACCAACAGTCACTGTTGATTAACGCATTCATTTCCATTTCTTCGGTAAAATAACATAATTCTATTTCACTTCGATTACTAAAAATGTTGTGTCCTATGTTTAAATCCTACCTGTGACTTATCACCATATTAGATGAACAGTAGTAGACAAAGACGAAGGCACATCCTGTAACTCTAAACCCACGTTTGCAGCGCTTCGAATGCAAAACTAACTTCACCGCGGCTCGATCCTCAGTAGGTTTGCAGACTACGCATGTTTGCTTATACCGTGCTCCTTAAACGACCAGACCGGAGGTCACATTGTACACACTACTATGCTCAGTATAGCATACGTTAGCGTCCTGGTATCTACTTTGTAAGTGGGATAGTATTAAAATTGGAAGTTAATGTACTGAATTCTGTAATACAAAAGTACAGGAGAGAAACTGTTGGATCAGTGAATGGTATACTATCACGTTGGAAGAGACCGCTTTTCATACACAAAGTCTTGTCCAAGACCACATTATTGAGACAGATGCAATTAGATAGTCTTTCCATTTTGATAGTGTAACATGACAACAGCGAATCGGATTTTCCTGTGTTCAATTGTTTTTTGTGTTGAAATCGCTTACTATTTCTAACTGTTATTTTTTTTTATCTAAAACGACGTCAATAAGGTGTATTTTATAAATCCATGAGACGCTTGGATAAAATATCGTGTTACCATCTTTCACGGGTGTTTTATCAATAGATGATCGTCCCTGCACACTGAAATCATTTCGTAGCACCTTTTACTCAACAATTAGAGCGATTGTGCTTTATTTTATAGCAGGGATATTCTGTACTAATCTTTAATTTCGTTCATGAAAAGGCCTCATCAACCTGTAACAAGTCTATTATAAAAGGCGACCAGAGGATAATATCAAAACGAAGGACAACAGTATTTATTTATTTATACTTCATGCAAAAAGGTACAAAGGCGGACTTAATGCCTTAGGCGTTCTCTACCAGTCAACCGGTGATGAAGAGATAACAAGGCAGGGGTATATGACAAAAAAAAAAGTTAAGAGAAAAGAGAGAAGAGAGAAGAAGATCTCTTGTTTGTTCAAATTTAAAAACCATCACGCAATTTCGTTTGCTAACTGATTATAATATAGTTCTTTAAATTATCATAGTATATGGTGTTATAAAAGCAAAACAAAAACACAAGTACACGGATTATTTGATTCAAAATGAAATAACCAAAACAGTTCACAATGAGATTAAGCAGAGACCGCGACCACTGTCCAAAGCTGAATTTAAAATAATACTGCACAAAATCTTATGACCGCTGGCTGCCCTGTCACAGATATACAGTCAAAAAACTCTGCGGTCGTAATCTGGGGTTCCGCAAAGAGGGGTCTGAGAGACCCCCGTAATAATCGCTAGCGAAACGTCAATCACACGAGGGTTGAACCAAGGATGAAACTGAAGGGTTGGATTATAAGGGTCCGATTCAGGGAGGCAACAGGATTACTAATATTCAGGGCTACGGATGATGGCTTTAATTTACTTTTATTTAATATTCAATTAATGTACCTACAGGTTGGTTTTGTAAGTGAATTAATGCTATCGCAAAGGGTTATGGACTTATTAGCATTTTATTTGAAAAGCTTTTAAATAAAACAATATTATCTAGGAATGTGAATAATTTGCAAAACAACCATGTTAGCGTTCGATGTTAAAGACGAAGTGCTAGCACGTAAAGAGTTTTAAACATTTTCTAAAGATGAAAGGACTACCTACAATGGCTCTCTTAAGGCTTTGATAAAACAGTATGTAAGTTGTGCGCAAAATTATAATTTAGAAGTAGTATCGCCTACGACATTCCTATCATAATAAAAAAAAATTTTGGTGGGAAGGCAAATCAGCTATTTTGAAATTACACCAACATAATTAGCTAACTGGATCTAAACCTATTATTACCTAATTATTATCCACGGCAGGCTAATATACATTAACGAGTTAACTCACAGATAATCCGGCTTACGTACGAGTTACAGACCGCAGGATAACAAAATGTCCACACTCCCAATGAAAACATGTTTCCATGGCTGAAGAAAAACAAGAAAAAAAAACATTGAGCATGACTTTTGCGTCAAGATTTCCCTGTAGATAATATTTTCTATTCAACTACCTTAATTAATTAGCGTTGATTGTGTAGAATTGTTGCGATACGGGCTATAGTCGGCCAGAGAAAAGCCGTGGTTTTGTACAGGTTTTCCTTGACAACGAGGAAAAAAGTATTCACTTACATGAAAGGTCATTTTTTGGCAAGGAACAACTGTTCGAGAGTTAGAGAAATGGACTTGCAGGCTTTTGTTATACACTATTGTGCTGTATTTTGATGCCATTTTCTTTTCACCACCATTATTACGTGACGTTGGACTAAACCATAAAGTAGGTGGACACCGGATTAAATTCAATATATTGAATTTCCCGTTCATATCACTTTGTTGATAATAAAATCATAACGCCCATTTACAGAGTTGGCAAAGGCTCGCCAAATCATATTGCGGCACTAATCTCATGATGAAATCGCTACAAACGTATAAAATACTTATGCTACCAATGCAAATGGCTACCGGTTAATTAACACAACTCATGTGGAAATGTGCACTCATTATTAAACAAAAAATAATAATTTTGCATCCAAATGAATAGTCAACCGCACAAAGGGAACATTATAGCATGGATAATACGAGCTTAAAGCTAAAATGAGCATTTAATTGTACGCTAGCTTTATTTTAACACCAACAACAAAAAAGTGTACACGCATCGTTAAATATCCTTGATTCCATTAATTTTATCTTTTCCACACATTATTAAGTGCAGTCAAACATCAATCAATTTAATTGAAACCTTGTTTGTAGGAAAATTGAGTTAAAACCGCTAGGTAACTGAATACGGAACGCTAAAAATAAAATGAATAATTTAGGCCGAACGGTCGTTATGTGAATTGCAAATCGAGCGAAAGATTGTATTTACGTGAAATTATTCAAGCAAATCTTTCCTAACGAATTGTTTGCTTGCTTCAAACTTTCCCAATTCCAAAATAGGTATTCAATTTTGAGACATTTTATTCAATAAATTTTCATGGTTACATATTATTTAAATATTTAGCGTAAAAGAATTTAATTTTGAGAAAGTACCTACCATGAAAAATGTCTCCGACTTCTTTATGATCCACCGATAACGTTCAATGGACGATTTTATAGCATTCATATTTCCAGTAATAAAGTACATCATATTATGAAGATTAAAATGCCATATGAAAAATGGAATCTCCTTAATAACTTTTGAAATATTGTAGATAGTTTTTTTTTCTGCATGAGGGAGCATTTCTTCGCGTGTTTATTGAAACAATCACCCGAGTGAACATATACGCTTACTGGTACCCACCAGTAAGCGTATATGTTTCCTCTATATACCCATATAGAGGGTCTCGGAGCTAAGTTGTGAATATATAAGCAGGTCTAGAGAGATAGTAGGATGCTCAGTTAAAGACAAAGGAATACGACACAAAGCTATTCCAGGCGAGTCGTCTGAATCTCCAGGGGTTTGTGGCTTGCGCTCGCAACGCTATGTTTTCGCTGTAACTCGCCTGTTGCTGTGAACGTGGCACGTAAATATTAAGAAAATTCAACAGCTGCAGTATTTTTGCCGAACGCCGTCCATTCAGAAGCGAGACACAACATAGTCGTTGTTTGCTTTTAGATCCCTCATATTATATAATGGAATAATTATGAACAACACTCTCGTAACATTATCTGACTCTTTTATCCTATTTTTACTGCACAAAATATTCCGTAAATGCTGGCCATTTTAAATTCTTTCGTCTCATTTTTCACCGTATTACACTCGGAGCTTCAGATTGTTTTATTATAAACTTTTTTTAGAATGTGGGAGTTTTTGCATACCTGCCTCTGTTTTGTTCCGTATCATGAATTCATGAAACGAATTTTTTGCGTTTTAAATTTAAAATTACTCGTAAATTTTTGTGCTTAAAACAGGTACGAGGTTTTTGTGCAATTATGCGTTCGTTTATGTTTTCATTTCATACCAAAACTCATCTGGGTAATTAATATTATTACGTTTTCTTCAAAATATTTGAAGATCTCTTTGTTATAAGTGTAATAATTGACTGACTTTTTGGCTGCGGACAATAATTTAAATAAAAAAACTACTACTACTATTGTATTTGTTTATGCCTCAGAGGAAATATGTCAATATATAACATTAAGTATGAGAAGAGGAGCACATAATACCGTGATGTTGTGATTCCATTTCACCGTTATTGTTTTTCATTACATTCGTTATTGTGACTGTTTTGTTGACATTTCTGTTCATTGTGCTCCAATGGGGACCCAAAGAATTATGTTGCCGTAAACACGAACAAATTTTAATAAACTCGCGATTCAATTTGTTATCTGTCCCTTTACACATTGTTTCACGAAAATCTAATCAAGCCACCGAAAAACACAATGGTTCGAGTTTCGATATCTGTTAATTAAAATCAATCCTTTCTTTAAATCAATGTTGGTGACAATAAAATAAAAACATGTTTTTTGTTACCGTTTTTGATACGTTTGTTGATATTTTTGTTTTATTAAACAAATACCGACGAGGGGTATATAAATCAAAGGTAAGTTTTTAAAATAATATTTTAATGCAGCTTCACATTTGACTGTCCTCAACTCATCATCGGCCTAGTCTTCTCCCAACTATGCTTGGGGTCGGCTTCCAGTCCAACCTAATGCTGGATAACAGTGTTTTACATGGAGCAACTTCCTGTTTGACTTGGTATGACGGCTAGGGCTGAACAGATTTTAATAAAATTTGGTATGAAGATAGCTCGAACTCTGGGGAAGGACATAGGCTACTTTTTAATCCGCGACTTCGTCTGCATCCGCGATAACCCACATTCCCGCGGACTAAGTCGCGGGCAGAAGCTAGTTTCTAATAATTTAAATTATTACCTTATACGAGAATTTATGATCAGTATGACAACATACTTTCTAAAGTCTATGAATGATACAACAAACACATCAATTATTGTAACTAGTTATTCTAAAACATTAAACCATTTTAATTGAAAACGTAAACCTGAATATTAAGACAGCCTATATTAATCATTATTAACAAAATAAAAGCTGCTAACTTTAAGTGCTACACCATAATAATTGTATTGAAAACGTCCAAGAAAAGTGGAACATTAATCTACCACAACGAATACCGAAACGAAGGTTATACACGAAAGTAAACGATTCCGTAGAATTTATAATAAAACGACAGCTAAATATCCGTACAGGAAATTAAATAGGAATCAGAACAAATCCCATTATAAAGTATCATCAATCACTAAATCCAACAGGAGTGTGAGCCTGCTGTGTGGAAAACACAAATACGTAGGCGTAGTGTACCTACTTACTTACCGGTTCCCTATCCATATGCATAAAATTTTAATACCTAATATACCTTAGCATACTTTTGATTCTCCTAATTATATTTTCGCATAACATTATTTATGCATAACAGCTTACGCATAATTTTTTAAGCATAAATTATATAATCATAATTATAATCAAGCATAACATTTTAAAGCATAAAAGGGCATTGCTTAGGCTCCATACTGTCCTAGGCCCAAGATTGGACATAAATTTGACAAAAATATTACTATAAAAATGGAGTGTCCCAAAATCTTAATAGTATTAGACATCTAAAAAATATATTCAAATTGACGCCACTATTCGAATCGTAACGTTTATAAGAAACAAGATTATCAGTTCCTGAAACAATTTTTTTTTTTTGGTAAATAATTGTATGATGTAGACAATAATAGAATTATTTTATGGGTTGAATATTTACTTGCTGTGCCCACTGCTGTATCACGCTTATTTCTTCGGGTTCCAAGGTATGATTTTGAATTTCGGTCAGATTAAAACCACAACTCACACAATGTTCTTCAGTCATTGTATATAATGTTATTGATCAGTATCTAAAATCGAAAGCAGTCGTGATCCTTGATTCTATTATAGAGTCAAAGTTATCGTCGAACGTGATTTCAAAATTATTAAAACAAAGTCAATGTCGTGCGTAAAATAAAAACTAAATAAAACACATCCACATTATTCCACATTGAGTATAAACAACATCGACAACAAACGAAGAGTCAGATTCAATTCAGTGTTGTCACAATAACGAAAAAATAATAACGTATATCGATATGTCGGTTACCTTTTTAAATAACCGATAATTTATTTATTTTTTGTTATTCTTTTTTACTTTTTTTATTTTCATCATTAGTTTTGTATACATATTTAATTCAATTCTTTTAATGTTTTCTTTTAGTGGGATTTTGATTATAATACCAGTAAAGTCTCGTGGGTATGCCGTTGAGGTTATTGTGTTTGTTTATAAATCGATTCAAATCGATTGATTAATGATATACCTACTCGAAATATAGTTTTAATGCTGGCAATATTACGCCTGCGTCAGTATCAAAAAACTTCCTGTTTTTCCAATAGAATTACTTTTTTTAACGAATTGTTGTAAATTGTAGTGGCGCTCATTTGGAAGAAAGTAAATACATATTTTTTTATGACAAAATCAAAAATGAATGAATGCATGAATTATTTTTTCTATAGTCTAATGTTGACTGTATTGTTGTGTGTTGTTCACTGGAGGGCCTGAAATGGGCAATGTCTTTTATATAATGATATTAAAACATATTTTTACCCTGCATGCACCAAGCATGCAAAAATGTAAACAAACCACCACCATGTATGTAGCAAACATGCATCAGGCATGGTTTCTGTCACGTCTCCGGCTCTGCTGGGCTCCGGCGGTCCCTCGCGAGTTTATCGTCGCAGATGTGTTTTACGCTCACCACCACAGCTTCGGCTTGAAGTGAGCGTTAAAACCACCTGCTCTTCAGCTCGCGGGCCGCTTCGCCTCTCTGCGCCTACGCGTGCTTAGATTACACTCTAGGTGTAGGGCAGGGAAGACTGCGTGGAGTCGGTTTTGCAGCGATTCGTTTCTGGCCATAATATTAGTAGCACGACATGTTGAATTTTTAAGACAATACTTTAGCGTGGCACAATAGAGACATTATGTAAAAAAATGTAGGTATGCCAAAACAAATAAGCCTTAAAGATAATTATGCCAACATAAACCATATGCTAAAAAAAGAATATGGCAAAGTATTATTATGGCAAAACAAATTATGCCAAAATATATTAGGAAAAGGAACATTATGCGAAAAGAAGGGATCCCTTACTTACCTACCTACGTGTACGTAAGTCCCATGACATCATTAGTTTAGTTTGTGACACTTCCTAAGCAACGTTAAAATGTCAGCCGCACCATGTTTAACACGATATATTTTTATGACGCACTAGCTTTTGCCCGCGACTTAATGTCGTGCGTGAATGTCGTTTATCGTGGACGCAGGCGAAGTTGCGGATTAAAAAGTAGCCTATGTCCTTCTTCAGGTTTCAAGCTATTTTCATACTAAAGATCATCAAAATCGGTTCAGCCGTTTCGTCGTGAAAACGTAACAGACAGAGTTACTTTCGCATTTATAATATTAATGGGATTAAAGTATGGATAGTATGGATTAGATTCGCTTCAGGAAAACAATTGACCATTAATCAGAGATATCAATAAATATTTTTTTCCTTTAACTTCTCATACTACCATTATAATCTTATTGACCACTAACAGGGTCAGTGCGTGCAGCCTTTAAGTGTGCACCTATTTCTTCTACGATAGCAGACATCTTAAGCTTTCATTACAAATTCGTGATTGTTAACAGTTCGTTTAAAATGCATTGCTATGAAAATTAATGCGCTAGAATGAAAATTACTACTATTTGATAATTTAATATTCATTAATTTTGCATAGCATAATCTTAATTGATTGAATTTCTGTGGCCTCTTATTTCACCCAAATTGTGTTATTTCTAGAGAATTGCTGAGTCAATGTTATTTCTTTGACAGTTAATTTACTATAGTAGAACGGCAAACAACATGTCGGTATTACTCGGTATCACGAATTTTGAACACAATTTTTTAATAACATGGTAGTACGAATAGCTTTGACTGACAGATAATCCTGATATAAAAGTGGACCTGGTAATATTAAAAAAAAAGTTGTATTTAGTAACTGGTTACCAACTTTGTGAAGGAATTTTAATGCATCAGGGGTACCCAGTTGATGACGCTGCGCTGTCTAAGCTGTCATCATCATCATCAGCCGGAAGACGTCCACTGTAGAACAAAGGCCTCCCCCATAAGGGGGGGGGGTTGCCATAATCCTCACGCTTGGCAGGCGTCTTGGGGATCGCAGAAAAGTTGTTAAGTACACGGAAGCCGCTGCTGCCCGACTACCGGATCTTTCCCTTAGTCGCCTTCGACGACGCCCTCGGGATGAAATGGGGGGTGCTATTCTAGCTCGGGCACTCTGTCTGTATCCTCATGTAAAACATTATTTTTAAATAAAGAAGCACTGACTATATTTTCAACTGAAATCAGTCATCATCTGCCTTTTTCCATCTATGATGGGGTCGGCTTTCAGTCTAACCAGTGTTTTACATGGAGAGACTGCCATCCTGCAGTCTGACTTCCATAACCCAGTTGCTGGGTAACACGATACTCCTTGGTAAGACTGGTTTTCAGATTTTCTAGTTTCTGACTACCTATAACGATAGACAGCTTTACGTGCTTTCCGAGGCACAGAGGTGTCTCGGTATGAAATAGACGGTCACCGATCCACGGATCGACCGCGACAAGCCTAACTGAACCATCATGACCGGTCGATCTGTACGAATTTTACTTAGTTACTTACTACCAACGAGCTCCTCAACTGCAATCGATACTTTCCAAAATTGAGAACTGCATCCTATTCTTTTTTTAAACAAGAGTCCAGTAGCTCCTTTAGATGATGCCCCCGCCCGCCCTAGAAATGCTCGTTTTATTTGGTTTATGTAACAATTAGACAGGCAAATAGCAGGAAGGGGTTCCGCATACTCTTTTATGTTAGCCATTTGGGAACCGAAATTAAGCTTTAGTCCGTACGTCGATCGTTTTTGTTTAATTTTGCCGATGTTTGGTCAACTCTAGCAAAATTTGTTTTTGAAACTTTGGTGGAACTACGATTGTTATTTAGTTCGCGTTAATTCTCAAGACGTAATCATTTTAAGGCGTGTTTTCGCCCGCGCGCGGATTGGTCCTCATGCAGGCTGCCCGCATCCTATCATTTCACACATGTTTTTCCTATCATCGGGCAACACGCGCGCGGAACGCGGTTTGGCTGCGGGCGGCCGCCCGCGTGCGTGTTATCCGGATGCGGGCGAAGTTCTTCTGCCTTCAGTGTTGTTTTTACTGTGACGCGGGTCGCACGCGTGGTGATTGATAGTACGCACGAGTTTAGTCATTGGCAACACGCTCGACACTGCAGCGGCAAACGAAATCTTTGTCCTGCGTGTGGCTAGGAGCGTGCTATCACCGTGCTATCGTCCGTCGGTGGGACCAATCAGGGAGCTGATTAAAACCTGTGAAGCCTACGCTGCCGCACATGGGTTAAAATATAATGTAAAGAAATGTGAATACATGGTCTTTGAGTTCGGCGGCAAACGCCGTGGAGAAGGACCCGAGTTGCTCGTGAACGGGTCACCAATTGTTAGGGTGTCCACTTTTAAATACCTGGGGAATTTTCTTGCCGCCGACCTCAGGGACGATGTAGACATTGACAGGGAGCGTAGGGCTCTAGCGGTCCGGAGTAATATGTTGTCCCGTAGATTTGCGCGATGTACAGACCTAGTTATAGTAACACTTTTCAAGGCTTATTGCCAAAGTCTGTACACGAGCAATCTATGCGTCAATTATACTAAGAGATCGCTGGATACCCTGCGCGTCCAATATAACAATGCTTTGTTTTTTGCGCAAATTGTTGCAACTAGCAATTGTTTGCGCAAACCCGTACCGACGGATATTATATATTATACGCAAGAAAACCGCGTCGCTACTGAGGAGAGTGAGGGACAGTCAAAACAGCATCCTGAAAACTGTTGCAGAGAGCTTCGGCTCTCCAATTGTACAGCAGTTTATGCGGAGGTTGATTTATACTAACGGAGCGTGATATAAGCGGGTATAAGCGGAGGGTGATAAGTTTTTCTATGTTACTAACACTATATGGATCTTTGTTGTCCGAATTAAAGCTTTATTATTATTATTATCACCCGCATGCGGACCAGATCCGCACGCGGGCGCAAATACGCATGACAGGAAAAGGGCCCTTACGTCAGGTAAATAAGATCTTATATGTAATAGAGAAGATGACACCAGCAATCAATTGACATACTTTTTATGAGCTGTCAAAACGCGATGCCCCTATACATTTTATATGGTATTAGTAAAACGTGACGTCACTTTTTTACAACTCAATTGACCACCCAATTATTCATTTAAAACCAAGCAAAAATCGAATTTTACAGTGAATTGAAAGTTATTTGAGTTTTTAGGCTTATTAAGAAGTATGTTTTTTGAGAAATTGTGTTTTGGAATTATTTGTTATTGGTGTCATCTACTCAATTGAGGAGCTCGTAGCTAAGTTAAAGCCATACAGATCGATCGGTCAAAGGCTAAGCTACGCTAGCCGCGGTCGGTCTGTGGGTGGGTGACCATTCCATTCATACTGAGTTCCCTCCGTGTCTCGGAAGGCACGTAAAGCCGTTGGTCCCGGCTGTCATTTGTAGATCTTTGGCAGTCGTTATGGGTAGCCAGAAGCCAAACAATCTGATAACCAGTCTTACCAAGGAGTATCGTGTTACCCAGTAACTGGGTTGTGGAGGTCCGATAGCCAGTCAGGTAACACTGGCAACGCAGGCAGGCAACACTGGTATTCAGCTGCATCCAGTTAGACTGGAAGCCGACCCCAATATAGTTGGGAAAAGGCTAGGCAGATGACGATGTCATCTACCCAATTGTACGAACCAACAACTTTCTAAATTCAAAGTTGAAAAAGAAAACTGCAAAAATGTGGTGGACCGTTCTTTATTTTTTTGACGTTAACGACTGAGCTATTCAGCTTTTAGGTATACCAAAACCTTTTAACGTTTTACATCAGAAAGAATCCTGAGACCACTAATTAGCTCTGAATTTTTTAAACTTTTCCATAAGTTTTTCTTTTAAGATCTTTTTATATAAAACTTGAGGCATTAAAACATACATAATGACTGAAAAAAAGTCTTTAAAAGAAAATGAATAGTGAAATACAATCAATAACCAAATCTGCCCAAAACAAATATAAGATCCGACCATTAATATAATTTAATATCACCTACTAACAGCGATTGTGCCCCAAACTCAATATGCTTCGACAAACTTAGCAATCCACAAGAGGCTTAAAGTATCAATCAGAGATCTAACTGTAAACAGAACTAACTTAACCTCAATGACAGGTCAAGATTTACAAACTAATAAAGCTTCGACTAGACTAGATCACTTTAAGTATAATTATTTTAAATGTAGCCGTCTCTTGCTGAGTAAACGTCTCTTTCAAACTCTTATAAGTACTGTTTCCCAGGTTTCAAGTGTTCTATTTTTGAACCATCCACTGCGTCACGCTTTCAGGTCACATTGGCACTATTTCTCAGCCATCCTCAAGGCACCCATTGCGTAGACACACGCCCAGTATCGGTCATAATATCTAAATGTAGGAATCAATAGGTTGAACTGACACAGTTGTCTCATTTGAGCCTGGCAGCCATTTAATATAAGTCACATTTTTCCAAACAGCTGTATGCGACAGTTGAAATCTGAAATGGTCAGATGCGAGCGACATGTCGTGATAAATAAAGATGAAGAAATATGTAAATAATATCTTCGAAAAGATAAGATTTATGTAATCAAGACACAGGACACGTAGCCATTTCTACTTAAAATTAAAGAGCGCTTAGCACTTGCGGAAACATTTTATGTGAGCATTAAAAGATACGAATCAGTCTGTTAATATTGAATTACTTGCATATACATAATGCACGTCTCGCCTTATATATTCTAAAGAGGTAGACAGAGTTGTAGCGATATTTAATTCCAATGTTAAAAGAAGGAAAAATAGTATCTAATTGGATGCAACGTGCATATGACGCAAAAATTCACGAACTTGATAACACCAGCAACCACATCACTTAAAAGTAAACATGAAAATTGACAGCAGGTTGGCTTCTCCAATAAATAAATAGATTTCTAAACAACGGACATAACATATAAAAATAACGTTGTGAGCCAAAATACGGCATAACATGTAAGCCATCAAACAAAATTAAATGATGATATCTGTACATGACATGCTTTGATGTTTCGGACATGTCAAAACAACACCAAGCGGAAAATATGAAATGAAATATAATGGTACTAAACGAACGAAGAGATTAGGATGATGGGAAAAAACATGTTCTATTAGATGACGCAATTTTCAAGCTCGAGCTTACATGAAAAAAATAATAAAGGACGAGGGGAGAGTATAACAATCATAGCTCTCCCTGATTACAGCGCGTCGCTCTCAATGCTTGTTATATTAAAGAACATCGTATGGAGACGGGGAGATGTACGCAAGTAAAAAATGGAACACTCTATCGTGCGTGACTCTTGTTTGTATTTATATATTCAACTAGGTATCAAAAGAGGAAAGTAATCAAGTATACCGAATTTTAATACTTAACAACAGCTATACATGTAGCTGTAGTAAAGCTTGTTGATTAAATTGAAAGAAAAAAGGTTTTTAAGGTTTGTCTGTCTCTAAACAGAAACTGACACCAATCCAAATTTGACTTCTATTGTTTGATAAGACACATCAAAGTCAAAGTCAACGTCAAACTATTTCAATTAGACTATTAACTCAACGACTGTCGGGCGAAAGTGTTGAAGGTCAATCCTCCGCTGCTTATGTCGGGCTGTGTAACATATGACATTCGAAAGGTTAAAGCACGTTAAAAGGCACTTATAACCACAAATTTTATGGCACTATTAAAAGATCACACATCATATTATTATGTGAAAATTAGATTCGAGTTGCCCCTCCCAAAAGCTAGTCTCGTATGTAGAAGAATGGGTAAGAAACTCCATACTACCTACCTCTTTAAAAAAAAAAGTTTACAATATTTGCATTATACAAGAATAATATAATTATACGTGACTACGATGTACAGTGAGTGTGATCGGGAAGTCGGGCAGCAGCGGCTTCCGTGTATTTTACAACTTCACTGCGATCCCCAAGACGTCTGCCAAGTGTGGGGATTATGGCAACGCCCCCCATTTATGGGGGAGGCCTTTGTTCAACAGTGGACATCTTCAAGCTGATGATGATGACGATGTACAGTGCCGACCAAAAGCTTGACTCGACTTGAGCGTTTACTGTACCTTGCATAAAAAAAACGGTTGGTTCCCTTTATGTCGAGTCCCTTTACTTCGAGCCGAGAACCTTGTCTCGCTTCTATTACCCATAAGTCGAGTCTACGATTTCTGTTCCGTTTCTACTCCCATAACATCCAGTTTCTTTACTCCGCTTTTACTACCATTACGTCGAGTTTAATAATATGTATCATATCTTGAAGTACAGTCAGGTTCACATGTTTTATGTGTTTGAATTTACTGAATTACTAATACTAACATATTATCTTTAAAAAATTAAATAAAAAGCACATATATTATACATTTTAGACTATTAATTGCAACATACTTACTGAAAATCAATGGCGCATTAGTGATTTTACATAAATTAAGTACAGCAGTATTAGACGTTGCGTTGGTGCATCGTGTATACGTCTATACACTCGACGCGTTGCCAGTGTGACTAATATTATAATTATGTAATTTATGGAACAGTATTACAGATTTACTAAATAACTTTAAGCACCACTCAAGTTCGAATATCAGGTAACTTTTAACTTGTCAGGTGACTTATATCCTGACTGTACTTATTAACAAAACTCGACGTAACGGTAATAGAAAGCGTAAAAAAATAAGTTTAAAAACTAAAACCCGACTACAACAAAAAGTGATCTAAAAAGTACGAAACAAGAAAATATTTCACACAGAAATCAAGACATAGAAACAAAATGGTCAAGGTAAGCCGTGGTTGCATGCCTGTATCCCATAAGAGTGCGATGAACATGAATTATAATGGCATGCAACCACGGCTTACCTGTTGTGTTGTTGTGTTTTGTGAGTCGAGTCCCGGAGTTTTCTACGTGTCTCACAGAATAAATCGATGCCAAGAAAGTGCTTATTATAATTGTCGACAAGACGTCGCAACGGCGCACGAATACCAGCATTTGTTCGGCATGCTCTTACTGCAAACAAGGGTTGCTTGCGCACTGCACGCAAATGTGTTCTTCGGGGAACTAAATAACAAATCCTGTTGCAAATATCAGAACAGTCGTACGTGTTTCTGCAGAGGTCGTACAGGAACACAGTTTCTAGAAATGTCCGCCGGCCAGTAAGGCTTAGAAGATTATATTTCCGTAGTAAATCGACATAAGAACCAGAAGAGTGAAAGCACCTGTAAGTCATGGATTTTAAAAATTTCTTTTGTACCATTTCTAGGCAGTTAGAATATTTAATGTATAGAGGATTCCACACCGCAACTGCATATTCTAATTGAGATCTAATTAAAGTTTTGTACCTATAGATAAAGGTAGGTCTGCGGGCGCACGAATTCAGTGGCTGATCGCAAAACAAATCCGTACATACGCCACGCTTTGTTAACAATTGTATTAATGTGTACATCAAGATGAAGCTTATCATGAAAAATGACACCCAGATCACGAACCATGGTAACTCTATTTAGAGTGACAGCATTTAGGGAGTACTGGTATCTTAAGATGTTTTTGTTTTTGGTGATACTCAAAAAGCAACATTTAGGTACGCTAAGTTTTAGTTTATTGCGCACGCAGTATTCAGACAGTCTATTTAAGTCACTTTGCAAAGCAAGACAATCGCTAGTGTTTTTAATTGGCCTAAATATTTTTAAGTCATCTGCATATAAAAGAAATTTTGAATTTTGGAAGCATTTGCGTATGTCGTTTATGAATAAAATAAATAGAAGGGGACCCAAAATCGATCCCTGAGGGACACCACTACACTATTTAAAGTATGTCACAAGTTAAGGAATAGGGAAAGTATTTTACTCTATATGAGAAAAAAAATCTATAAATATATTATTGAGATAGTTTAGGCTAAACGTAGTAGGAAAATGTTAGTTTTAGCTCATAAAATAACAAACTTTTTTCAACTTTTTTTTCAAAACAATTTTTTTAAATTCAATTCAAAGTTTTCAGTTTTTTTTAATCTGTTTTATAACACCACGAAATAGTAGCCGCCATGTTATTACGCCGTACGGCTGTGTAAACAAAAAATTGTCAACTATATTTTTATTATTTTCGTAACAAACGTAATTTTTTATTTATATACAACATACATACATATACGTACATATACATATTACAAAAAAATATTTTAATTATTTTAAAATTATATTCAATTATTATCATTTATAATATCAGCGCATTTGATAAACAGCGAACTGACGTCATTTCTGCAGACCAATATGGCGTCCACTACGAGGCGTTTTCGTCAAACTACGCGCGAAATTTGAAAAATTAAATTTTAGATGCATTTTTATGGCACTTATCGATTAAATAAAAATTTTGAGATTTTTTTTGGTAGCATATTAGCACTACAAAATTTAATTAAGGCACTTTTCAAAAATGGGTGTAATACCCGATTATCAGAATGTCCCAATTCAAAAACCATTTCTCTGACTTCAAAATCAAACCTACAATCTCACACCAATAACGCAGGATTAAGTCAAAAATATATTAGCTAATAAACGTTTAAGTTAACCGACTCCAAGCCATTTCTAGTTACGTCCGTAACTACGGACGGGTGGCCGGCTTAATGTGCTCTCACAAACACAGAAGTCGAGCATCTAAACCCGTCCAGTTGCCGACTAGTGAATTTTGATTCCGACCCCAGAGACAAACTAAGGAATAATACGGGTAGGTTGGTACAGGGTACCAAAATGGAAATCGGACTGTTTGCTTGCAAAACATTAACCTTCCTTCTGCTAAACTTAGTATAACGGTATAGCCCTGGCTAAATTCTATTGTTCGTGACATTAACTGCCACAGTCAGAGACGTCAATTAACAATAATGAATCATTAACTATAATTGACTAACATAACTTGGAACGCTGTCAGTCAAAAATATTGTTGTTGACATGTGCCTTGGGGAAGGACATAGGGTACTTTTAAATCCGGTATTTCGTCTACATCCGCGATAACCGACATTCACGCGGACGAAGTCGCGGGCAAAAGCTAGTAATATCATAAATGCGAAAGTAACTCTGTCTGTAACACTTTCACGATAAAACGGCTGAACCGATTTCGATGAAATTCGGTATGACGATAGCTTGAAGCTTGAACGCTGGGGAAGGACATCGGGTATACTTTTTAATCCGCGATAACCGACATTCATGAGGGCGAAGTCGCAGGCAAAAGCTAGTATGAATATAAAGTGGATCCATGCTTTTTGATTTTATTTATTTATTTAAGCATTTATAATTCATTTATTATTTTAATACCTAATAACGATTATTACAGATTAGGTAGGTACACTACTCTATTAAAGGTAAGTACCTGTCTAAGGACTTTTCCTTATCGCATCAAAAAAACAAAGGCGTTTTATATTCTGCTTAAAATTGCAGATAAAATACCCTGGACGACATACATTGTGTGCCAACCATAACTTACATCCATACATCTACATAGAGGCAAGGTGTAGAACCAATTGTGAGACAAATCGTCGCCTCACGCTTCGCAGCCGCTGCCTTGCGCTTCAATGAGACATTATGTGAAATTTTTTGCTATAGATACCTACTTTGTTTGCCTCGGCTTTACTATTTTGCTGAATGGGGTTTATAAAGGAGTTTTCTCAATCTTGTAAATTACTAACAGCAATTACTTAACTGCATGCCTATTAACCCGTTTTTTATTTCAATTACAATATAACTCAATTTGTCTCATAGCATTTCCCCTAAGTGTAATTGCGTTTCGTAATACGTAATTTGGGAAATTCTCTTCGCTGGGAGCTCCACGATGGTATAATTAGATACGTCGTTAATTAGACGGTAGCTCCACAAGAGCACTCAGGGGCCGCCTTCGTTTACTTTCGTACAAGAACTAGGCACCGACCCTTCTTTGCCAGAGGCTAAAATTAAATCACTTTACTTGTAGACACTTCGAAAACAGACAATAGAACTCACTACCCAACATGATATCAGCTTATTTTACGACCCAGTAACAACAAGACAAAGACTGTTCAACTCAAATACTATTGTTATTACGAAGTTGATATCGTCTGACAACTTGCTCTCAGAAATACTAAAATAATAGTCAGCCTTCAAATGGTATGATACCAATCTGTTATTCCAAGACTATTAACGCAGGTAGAGTAATCAATAACAAAAAATAAAAGCCGAACATCTCTGTCAGCTGTCTATCTCAAGACGCAAGAAAAATTGCCGATATTATTTTCCCTGAACACATGGCGTCCCCCGGGGAGCATATAGGAGAAAGCTATTCTGTTAATGGAAGTACAATGGAAAAGAAAACTCAATCAAGCGCACGAGTCGCCGTGATTTCTGCGCCTAACTACGAGAGATATATTGTGGGCCGGGACTCGTCATTAGCCGCGAAACGCCGCATTGCCCGCACAGCGAGGAAATTCTACCAAATAACCTCTGCGTAACTTTTCATATGTAAGCTTGATTTAACGTCCGACATCACTCCCCTCCGCATTTTTTCCACTTGTTTATATCGAAATTAGGGGGCAATTGCCCTGATCTTTGTTAAATGGGCGCGCCGTTTAATTAACACGGCCTAGGGCAGTTTTATTTCTCTTCAGAGAAAAATTTAAATCAATATAGCCCACTTTTGTTCCTTTTGTCACTCTTCAGTGAAAATTCAATTAAATCCTTCTCGGCCTTTTTGTACTTCATTCGTTCTTTCTATTTGAATACAGGATAGTGAGCGGCGGAAGTACTTCATAGTACGATTGTAGTTTTAAATATTTCGCCATTGAATAACCATAAGCGTTTATCACATCGAATGCCGTAACAGTTCCGCTCATATTATAATGTCGTCGTTACGGCATGCGCCAGGACGTGTTATATACATATTTATAGGAGCGGTAATGTCTGTACGGTTGTCAGGCCCGGCACGTAACCGGCGCGTGCCCGGATGAATTGAAAGGGATCCCTGCCTACACTCATAACCGAAACATTATAAACTAAACTGCAATCATTTATGGTGATTAAATTAGCTTTAGACACACCTTAAAATGCAAAATAAATATAAGGTATCAAACCGAGGTTTGCTAATATTTTTACGAAATTGTATACTTCAGCATTGCAGACTATAAAACCAAATATTTTACTATGCATAATGATGATAAATATTCATGAAGTATCTGATGTTATTATCACATTAAACCGCCATAAGCCAATGAACAAAGAAGTCCAGTTAAAATGCGGAAGTTAATCTAAACGAAATGCTTCCGACGATTATTTGTTTTAAGTGTCATTTGGGTAGCTATCTTTATTACTACGGATACAACTCCTCGCGGTCTTGTTACGACGACACTTATCTATAGAACACCGAAAGGGACCCATTCTAATATACTTGCGGAAAAATAAAAAGCAACTTTTGAGTTGTTACAAAACTCGTAATCCTAAAAACGTCTGTTCCTAATTTCTTTTCCGATTTTAAAAGAGCCATCTTTCATTTACGACGACATTTAGAACAAGAAAATTTCAGGCTTCGACACGAAGTTTTGGCAATTTCCGTACTTGGCGTCGCTTTTTTTGTGACCCATACTTTGTCGTTAATCTTGCCAACAAAAAGTCGCCAATGCTCGGCGACTCGTTACTGGTAACTGTGTGAGGCGACAGATTTAAATTACCGGATTAAATTGACCAAAGACGTTTAACTTTTGATCAGAAATCTCCTAAAAGCATTAGGTAAGTTGGTTAAAAATCCAAGATCATTATTATTGTTCCCACAACAAACGAAAACGTCGCTAACATATTGTATGTATGTAATTCCCTTACTTACATAATTAAATGTCTCCAAAGTTCTTTTCCATTTATCTATGTGTCAAAGAAAAGATGAGAGCATTATGTAGAGCCTGACTGTAATCAGTACCTTATGAAATACTTTATACAATACGTTTTCCTTTTTTAAACTAATAAGGTATATTTGCTTTGTTATTAAAATATTTGAGGTCAAGAAAAAAATAATCTACAGGGCATCGATTGCATCAGAAAAAATTACGTTCACTTATTTCATGTACATTCAATAATGTAAAAGAGGTATTCACTGGATTTTATATTGAGGTTGTAAGGGATCGTTCAGTCTCACCATTCGAGGTTATATTCGACCCAAATTTGTCCAAATGCGGACACATTTTCGACGTCTCCCAGAACACTTTTCTTTTTATTGGAATGTATATTTCAGAAATTTCATCGGCATACCCGGGGGCATTCCGGAATTTTATTGCAAATGAAAACATGTTGATAGGTTGCATCTCGTCACACTCGAGCTCGGCATACCACCATAACTGGAGACGCTTTTTACAACTTTCAAATATCGTTATTTAAACAAGATTTGTTTAGCACTTTATTTAGATAGTCACTCAGTGAAAATGTTTGTTTTATTTTCATCGCTTCCGCACCGCACCACCAATGAAATTTGTATCAGCTCGATCGGAAATAGTTACCAGTTATTGAGTAAAAACTTTTAACTACATTAAAATGCTGAAAAAATATCACCAAGTGCTGCAAGCTACCATATCGGAAATTGCTAGTATATTACTTACATGGAAAATTTTATGTTTCCGTGGTTTTTATAGACTCATATATTGAGCTTATTCTATACTGAAACCATTTTTACGGCTTTTAACGATCATAAGTACGTGTTTTACGATAGGCCAGTGAAACCGAACGTTTTCATCATAAAAATGATAGTTTGAATTAAAGACATCTGTGTAAAAACGGGACACAATGTGGACAGTGATAAAACTAACAAAATATATCTACGAGTAAGTATAGCTGCATTATATTTATGACTACCTATTGTACATTTCATTGTAATAAAAATGTTGTAACAATATTTATGGGAGCAAGTCTATAAACTAAAGAAGATAAATATAAAGGAAACATACCTACGAATAATGATTTTAAAATGTTATAACTAAGAAGACCTTTTAGTAGTTCGTCTGAACTATGTGTATGAACCAGCACTTATTTACTTCGATTATAAATATGTGCTACAAAGTAGATTGTACCTAGATCTTTAGCACCATTTCAAGTAAAATATGTGCCACCACGCGCCATAATAGAAATGCAATCTATCTATAAACGATCATATCATAGTGCCCGTCGTTCTAACTCCGTCCATCATACTCGAGCAGAATACATCAAAGTTTATCGGCGTGCCCCTGTTTACATTCAGCTCGAGCGCGTTACATCAATATTTGCACTCATAACGTAAAAGAAGAGTGACTATTACACGGACAGCTGGTTTTTTTTTCTGGTCGCAACATCCCTTCGTTCCATTTAAACGAACGAATGGTGGAGCTCGTAAAGTTTCACGGCACGCCGCCTCCGGCTGTCAGGCGAGAAGCGCGAGCCTCGAGCATCACAAACCATTTACCACGATCAATCACGGCCTGAGCCGCCAACGTCTCCGGCGCCTATATCACTTTACGAAATTGACTGAAATTTTTGCTGAGCACCATTATTGGCACAAGAGACCCGCACTTAAGGGAAACTTTTCAGATGTTCCAAACTTTCAAAAGTAAGCATCAAACAAATTGATGGCTATAAATATTGTAAGATTACGCAAGCGTAACATTGTAAAGCTGCCGACCTACGACAGATATATTTGAAATTTCAAATAGAATGTATGGAACTACGACCGAGCAGCACATGCCCACACAATCCATTCGTAACAAACGGTACTCGTGCCGAGTTTTCAAAAGTACTTGCACAACAAGTCAATAAAATCTGTCAAAAAGAAAAATAATCTCTAAAGTACAATGTAAGTTTAGCGTTGTATCTGAACATATTTTTGACTTGGTACAAATATATTTGAAAACTTTGCCAGTACTAACCTGAGCTAATATAATATTTATGATAGGAATACGTATACACACTGTGACACCTAGCAAAATACGAGGATATCGATCACAATTAATACCATGATACTCTCGTTACTCATCAATATGCTTTAAATGCATACATCACCATTTGTCAACTCCGCACTAAAGTCTCGTAACGATTGTTTTTATTAAATTTACTGAGCTTACACAACTTTAAAGGGAGTTTTGGTTGCAAATCTTGATTGATAGCTAGTACGAGAGCCTCATCAATTTCAGTCAAAAGCCGCATTTGCACTTTAATGGGTACAAGTAGGTAAGAGGTACGTACCTACTTACAGCCTTTGTATTATGAAGCAATAAGCAGTCTTAGCTAATACCAAGGTTCAAATATTCACGTAATCATTACAGAGTAGGAGTTTACCTGATTTAGTAGGGTCTTACGTCTTTATCAGCTGTACAGAGCCTGAGTAAGGGATTTTCGAACCGTACACGCGTTAATACAAAAGATTAATTGTTTATTATCTCCGTTATATTTACTTAATCCGCTTAATTAAGACGGATTATATGTGATGTGCTGCGGTGAGAATTGGCTGGTAACCTGTAAATGAAACATAAGCCGAGGCTTTGTGTACCGCTCTCCTGTAATACAGTCTAGACTGCTTTAAAGATGGCCATTATTTGTGAACTTAAGAAACGGAGTTATTAACAAACTTTTTATGAAAAACACTTTTTCTTAGTGATGTGTACCATTAATATTATTAAAAATAAAACTCAAATATTCATTATTCAGTCGCTGCTACGAGGTCGAAGAAAAGCCTCGAGTTAATTCAGAGTTAATTAGGAATTCTGTCGCAAGGCTGAGTAGGCTAATACTAGCCGACTAAACAATGCCATTTGACGTCGTTTATTCCACGTTGCCGGAGACAGGCAACCCTTCCCTCTCATTAAATATGAACTACATGCGGAGGTGTCTAAGTAACATTGGCAGATTACTAGCGATCTTAAAACGTGGGTGGAATAAGTAAATCACACACACATATACCTTCAAGTCACATGTCTGAAGTATGCGTACTAAGTAGAATGGAACATTTAACACTAGATTTGTGCGTATACATTAAATATATTCTCTAGGGTCTTAACAGATACATAAGATACTGGAAGAGATTGATTTTCGGAATGTAACAGCTGTTAAAGTCGAAATAGCCAAGCCATTATTCAATGTGTACTACACTAGCTTTTGGCTGCGATCTCGTTCTCATGAATTTCCATACGGAACCTAATTAGTTCCGTACTCAAAGGGTAAAAACGGGACCCTATTACTAAGACTCCACTGTCCGTCTGTCTGTCTGTCTGGCTCTCTGTCGCCAGGCTGTATAATTATCATGATGCTAAACTGCAGATGATGTTAAACTTTAGACGTATAATTTGACAGACTGACAGACAGAATTAGAATGCGAAAAGAAGAGAATTTGTTAGATGATGATTGTGATCCAGATCGTATCACAATACGATCTGGATTTTGCTTTTAGATGTCTTATTAATTCTCAGACTAACAACGGATAATAGGGGAGACCAGGTATAATAGTAACATGGAATGAACGTAACAAATGCGTTTCTGAACAAATTATATTAGCTGCACTGCCGACTGCTTCCACGATGTGTGCTATTTTAAACTCCCCATCACCTCACGTAGCACTCACGGCGCTGTGCAGTCAGGTTGTGGACATAGCGAGTCAGTGCAAAGAAAATACCTCCAAAATAAGTCTGGACAGTTTTCTTCAAAAGTGTTTTTATTATGGTTAGTTTAAACTCATGTGTCAAGTATCAGTAAACTAAATATAACTATTCGTCTATTGCTACAACTAACCCTACGGGTGGGGATAGTTGAAACAAATTTCACTTTATGTATTTATTTTGTATGTATTATTTTTTTCAAATTTTGTAATATCTGTTGCAATTAAATTGGTGTTAAAAGATAGCTGAAAGACCAATCTATCGTACGTACTGGTTAGAATTTAGATATTCAAAAAGCTATGTGAGATATTACGAGAAAATTGCAAATTGTTACGTTCATCCCTGGTCTTCCCTATGTCAAATGATTTTCTATAGGAATTCAACTTGTTATTTAGATATTGGAGAGCTAGCCAACGATAGCTAATGTATTAATTAAAGAAGATTGAAGCATAGCAAACCATTCTGTGAAAACCATTTAACAATTCAAGACAGCCTAAACAATAATTTACATTTACTACCGAATTCCAATTACCGTCATCGTTCGTAATTTGACAGTACTCATTGTAGCTTGTAGATTAGTAACCGCGGGTATATAACACAGAGATATACCTTTAGGAATGCCCTTAACTTCTAAATGTATGAAGAGAATACTCACTATGGCGATCATGTCACGTTCTGACGTGACATGACCGCCATTTTGAGTATCAGTAATTGATTGCTATGGGTTCATATTTGCCTGGAAGGCGTTAAAATCAAATTAACAATGTTTATGTGCTAGAAACGGTACAATATCGATGTGACATATAATTTTGTTTCAGCATATCCTGCCGTAACAAGAAGCGCAAATATATTCACTGGTAGCGATGTCAATAAAATTAACTTATAGGTTTTATCGACGTATAAAAGCACGTACTATTCGGCGGCCATTTTGTATCTCAAGGCGACTTTTTTAATACTTAAAAGGCCCGTCCACAGATACAAGTCAGTAGTAAATAGTAACCCGTGGCAGGTTGACTTTAACTAATTGTAAGGGAAGACAGACAGCTGTCTCTATGTTTTTCTTTAATTTGCCAGCAGAACTATTAGGTTAATAGAATACTAGTGAAATTCCGTGACGTTGTCCGTGATATTTATTATTTTTCATTCGTTAATTTGCGCTGGTGTAGGTATTAAACGTTTTCTGCAATGACGTATTATAAATAGACGCGTCATACACGAACATTAGTGCACTTTAAAACGGCGCAAACTTTTATACCTACACACCAGTAGGCACATACAATTATATAGACTGTGGAATTCCTTGCCCGCCTCTCTGTTCCCTGATAAGTATAATCTGGGTATCTTCAAGGCACGAGTGAACCGGTTCATCTTAGGCAAGCGTGTTCCAACTTAGGCCGCATTATCACTTACGATCAGGTGAATTGCGGTCAAACGCAAGAAAATTTAATAGTAAAAAAAAAAAAAATATATAGTGCGAAGAAAAGGACAGAAGCATACAGCGTATACCTGTTAGAAAAAGATAAACATACATATTTTGTTACGTCAGTTATGTGTGAATTACGAGCGATACTGACGTATAGCCGTGACACTCGTGGGTGGTACGAACTAAGTGAAACCCCGGTAATTGCCTTGCTTTAATGGATGGATGTTACTGGATGAACTATGGATGTTACTGGTCCGAAATAAAGGTTATTTTATTTTATTTATTTATTATTATTTAATATTGCCATTATTGAGCGCGGGTAAGTGTTTAATATATCATTGGTTGTATGTATAAAAATCAATAGGCGTACCGTACGTATCAATAGGTGAACTGTCTGTCAATTCCTAGTATTAGGTGGGATAACAACTCATTTCAAGCCCACGTTACCTTAACTCACCGAGAGCTTTTTTTTAGAAAAGTCCTGCTGATGTCAGATCAGCTCAAAATAATTCTAGCAAGTAATAAGATAAAGAACGTTGTTTGGCAGAGAATTTATCTTAAACTGGCTAGCCGTGGGACACTTAAAGGCTGGTATTATTATTATTATTATTATTACGTGTATGTTACGATTGTATCCTCTGCGGGATAAGTTACTGTCTGAACTCTGAAAATACGCAAGTTTAAACATTAATGTCAAGCGTTTAGCCCAATGTCTTCGTACGAGAGAATATTTTTTACCGATCCAATTATTTTTTTATTCATAATTAAATGCTTAAACATTCATTGATATCGTACGTTTTCAAATCATTTTTAAATTTGGTTCAGTACTTCTGTAGATTAGCGTATTCAACAATAAAACAAACATCTCTTTATTAAATTAGGTACCTATAGATAGGAAGCGATTTATTTATGCCGTTTTTTGTTAAGAAGCATTAAAAAAAGCCCATGTAAAAGAGTCCTAACAAAGAGACAATAATCCCGCTACCAAAATTAGAAATACTTTCAGAATGTTGGTTTAAGAAATTAAAGTGTTTTCGAGCAATGTTGGTACTTATGCTTCCCGCATTATTTGATGATATTAGTCTAGCAAAGCTTCTTAACACTGTTAAAACCGGGTACATAGTACCTATTAAAATTACGGAACACACGAACAGCATAATGCCACGGAGTAAAAATTCCTACAGCAATTTGTCGAGCTATTTTCGCAAAATATTTATAATATCGCTGTGATACACGCCCAACGTGAACGCACCATGAAATCCAACGTCGTACATGTTCAAAGTGTGCGGAACTTTGCCAACTAATAGCAGTTAGTCGCCACGTATAATAAGCTTGCATGAAAGAGACCCTAGCCAAGTATTCTAAAGGTAATTTTTGTATAGCTATAAGTAGATAGCGTAGGTACAACACCGCATGTCGCGCGCACTTGTTTCACGTAAATTATGGGTGGCGCAGACGCGCCGCGACCAAACTTGCTGTTTTTGTTTCCAAGATTAACGATGAACAACGGCCCTCGAAAAAACGTGTCACAGAAAACGGATATTGCCCAAAACTTTGCCGCATAAATTTTCTTTGTTCGGTTTTATAGCGTTTATGTAAATAATGATACAGCCCTTTTATGAGTTTCGTTTTCTCCCCTTGATGTTTATTAACTACTTGTGGGTTCAATCTGCTATAAATAAGATGGGATGCGAAACTGCGGCAATAAAAAAGCACTTTAGATTAGCATGTTATAAAAGGAGTTGAATTTAATCTGGCGCATTTTACGTAGTAAATAAATAATTTGTAGATGTTTGCCGACTTTGAATTTAAAGCCATTAAAGCTTCGAACGAATAAAAAAAATCTCTAGCTTTCGAGACGGTAACGTAACATAGTTTTCCGATACACTCAAAACAATTGTATTGTTCCACCGCTTTTACTAACAAAAAGTTACGTAAGAGAAATCAGGACAATCTTGGGAAGAAAAACAATAATCCCTTATCCATTCTCGCCTATAAATGTTGAGATAAACCAAGTTAGACGGTATAAATTGCAAACGGTCGAGGAGACGGTAAGTGTCGATGTGTAAGCCTGTAGGTACCTACGTACCTACTAACCACTTTAATTTTCTTTAGGACAGACCTCTATTTTACTGCACAGGTCCTGACATAGTAAGTGGTGGTATTAAAATAAAATATTCACGCACAACTTTTCGTTCCATTTAAGTCCCTTCTTGCTTAAAACGTGGAAGTTTACGACCTAATAAAATTTGTTTACAAACAAAATAAAATAGAACTCAGAATTCGTTTCAGTAAAAATAATAATATGTATGTACTCATGTTATCTAGTTATTACCTATGCCTGAATTTTGTCGTAGGTATTATTTTTTTTTTCAACCTGAAATTATAAAAGGAGGAGAGTAGATTAAAGAGTAGAGCATAAAGGAGAGTAGAGGCCCTCCATCCAATTTTCTCTATCAAGGGCTATTTCGGACCAGTCTTTGTCGAAGTAGTCCAGATCATCCCGCCATCTTCGCCTGGACCTGCGGCGATGCGGCTTGCTATGAAAAGGGACCAATTGGGTCGTACGTTTAGCCCAATGATCGTCAGACATGCGGCGGACTGTATATATATTGTACTCTTTGCGGCAGACGTGTCCAGCCCAATTCCACTTCAGCATGATAGCTATCTGAGTGACATCAGCAGTGACATTTTGCTAATATCACGGAACTACCATAAAGTACGTAAGGCAGCGTCGCGCCCTCTATATTTCGTGGAACTACTATGATAGACAATCATACACTGGATTATTCACCGCGAGCATCTAGACAATTAAATGTGTCAACTTTAGCATCTTCAAGACATCCAAAATAAAGTTCAAATAGTTAAAATTACCTACTTAATTACATAGAAATTACTTAATATTATCTCAGACATTTTAACACATTTTCACAGACAGTTACTAATTAAAATGAAACCAGTAAATGTTTAGATATCTACACACGAGATTTCTAATTACTTTATTTCTTCCATTTAACTCTAGTTCATTTATTTATGAAATCCACCAGTAGCAGCTCATAAAGAGGTATAAAATGATGATGCTTTTCCAGTAGTATCCTAATAATATTATGATAGATTTAAATGTTTTTATGTTTATAAATTATATACATATTTAAAAATTTAATGTAATATGTTTATAAAATAAATTAATGAAAACAATATTATGATGGATGCTACTAGAAAAGCTGTCTTCTCAGTTCATCCAAGCTTCTTGAAGAAACTAAACAAAACATAGATTTTTTAAATTATGTTGATCTGACCATATTGACTACATTATTTCAACTTTTTCATTAAAATAGGACAGTAGCACTGGATGAAAATACTTTCAGTTTTACAGATATTCTGAGCCTTGAAGACGGTGTAATCTGACCATTGGACAGATTATAATATCCAAGAAGTTTGGTAAACATCCGCTATTTTCGGGTCAAAATTATCAAGAAACTTGGTAAATACAAGTTAGTGAAGTAACGGCAACATACTATTTCAAAGGGTTCCAAAGTTTCAGTATTATTTCAAGTAGGTACTTTAAACCACAAGCAAGGCCATAGGATTCAAAACTTTTGATCTGATTATACAGTCTCATATTTCCTCTTTGGAATAATCATGGCTTGGTCGCAGTGTTAACTATTATGCAGACTGCCCTGTTTGCCGCGTAGTTGCAAACGCGACTACTGAGCGAGTTGTAGGGCTTTTCTTTTATTATTTTTTTTCAGTAACGGCCTGGAGTTTAGAAGTTTGCGGCGTAAAACCTCCGTTTCTCGGAGAGAGAGCACATAAAACCGTTAATTCTGTGCCTGTTCCATCCCCTGGCGTGACAGATTGCCGACCCATTGGACTACGAGAGTGAGGGAAGAAGAAATGCACCAATGTTGGCGCACACACTTGTGACACACCTACGACATTCCAACGAAACAAACCAAACCCATTCCATTCCAAACGAAACGATTTAATTACCCACACTACTATCAATATAACAGACTGTACAAATACGTGCGTGTGTGTGCGTGTCTACGCGCTGCTTGAGCTAAAAGCCATTTCGAGAGCACGTTCGACGCAGGTAGAGGCGAGGAACAGTGTTTCAGAGAGGCGAGGCGTGTCACTACTGTACGGATATAGTACGGATAGTACTTTTATTTATATTGTGCTTATGCACTGTAATATCTCCTGCGTACTATGCTAGTCTCTGAGCAATAATTGAGATTGGCCACCGTGACCAAAATTTAGTTGGGACTTCTGTAACTAGGGGTCTGAATAAATTTTGATTGCTAAAGCACCTTCTTTCCACCTACACCCTATTTGTTACCGTGATAACAAAAGTCAGACAATACTGCTTAAGTAAGGGAAGCACGTACAACAACATTTCTCAATATTTTTATACTGATACTAACTAGCTCTTGCCCGCGACTCCATCCGCGTGATTTTATATACGGATCCCAATTTTTTATAATGAAATGTACCTAACACTAAGGGCACTCAGGGATAACGTAGCTTCTTAATACCTATAAAAAAACATAGAATCTGGATACTAGCCCGAACGAATACTAACTCAGCTTTGTGCCCAACAGGCTGGCAGCGTTGCCACGTTGTATGGCAATGCTGATTCCTTGACCCAAGAATAGACCAGCCTTCGGGTCACGTGAAGACTCGACCAGCCGCTTGGCGATGTCACGGAAAACAATATGGGCACTCGAACCCCATGGCCCTAGAGTTTCCACCCCAAACGGCTGAAAAATATAGCTTCCAAGAAGGCTATTATATTTGCGTCGTTTGAGGTTTTAATTTATATTATGTAGTGATGCTGTTAGTGATTTTTATTAATTTACTAGCTTTTGCCCGCGACTTCGTCCGCGTGAATGTCGGTTATCGCGGATGCAGACGAAGTATCCTATGTCCATCCCCAGTGTTCTTGCGCTATCTCCATGGCAAATTTTATGAAAATCGATTCAGCCGTTTTATCGTAAAATCGTAACACACAGTTACTTTCGCATTTGTAATATTAAAAAAGTATGGATTAATAAGTATGGAAGTATGGATTAAATAAGGTATTGATGGAAAGTATGAATGTGTGCATATCGTGATGACAAGCAAAGTCAAATTTAAAGATTTTTCTAATACTTAAAACTTATTTTCAACTATCATTATATCGTACTTTCGTTCGTGTTCTCCAGACATTTAGCATTAGTTTCTTTTCCATTCGTTGTAAAGAATAAAAGAAAATATGAAATGTGTATGCCGCTTATCTTTCCGGGCAAGTAAAGCTGACTGAGGAGATCCCGTGAACAGCGCCATAATTTTATTGTGTTTACTCCTTGACGCGAATTCCGACCTATTTATGTACGAAATATATTTTTTCTCTTCAATGTATTTATGGGTATCTTGGTATTTTTGCCAAAATGCGGCAGAGAGGAAGGGTTATATATCTTACAAAATAAATCTCACTGGTTATATTACGTAGTATATATTGTATGTAATATAGTTTTCTTCTATGATGTGTTATTCTATGTGTGGAAATGGGTAGATACTGTAAAGTACGGGGATACTAGCTACGTAAAATAATACGTAAGAGAACTGTTAGAAGTCTATACCTATTATGTTAATATATTAGTTAGAAGTGAAATACATCCCTGACGGCGGGGGTCTGACAGTCCCTGTCAAAGTATAAAAACTATACAAATCTATGATTTGAACTTATTCTAGAAGATTGCTGAGTGTTCTCTCATAGAGTTCATTACTTAATGACTATTACATCATAAAGTCATCCAATCTCCACAGTACCTAGTACCTAGGTAGGTACCTAGTACCTACCTACCTATTGATTGATAGAAATAACAAAATGACAATTAATTTGAACAACGCAAACATTATACGAATTCATATACAGTATCCAGAAATAAAAAAAACTGACCATATGCGAGTCGGACTTGCGCACGAAGGGTTCCGTACATTATCTATACAACATTAGACACTATATTATAACATTTTGTTTGTTGTATGGGAGCACCCTTAAATATTTATTTTATTTTGTTTTTAGTATTTGTTGTTATAGCGGCAACAGAAGTACATCATCTGTGAACATTTCAACTGTCTAGCTATCACGGTTCATGAGATACAGCCCGATGACAGACCGCAGACAGACAGACGGACAGTGGAGTCTTAGTAATAGGGTCCCGTTTTTACCCTTTGGGTACAGAACCCTCAAAGAACACATTCGAGTTTAGACAATGCCATTCTATCGAAAGTTTCATTGACACCAATGAAGTACAAAAAAAGTTTTTTTGAAATCAAAGTGAAACGACGCACGGTTGAGCGATTGGCTGCTAAGCTGCGCGTCGCGGGTTCAATTCCCGTACGAATCAAATATTAGTATGGCCTACGGTTGTTGTTGTTATTAAAATAACAAAAAAATTGGGATAACATACGAAATAAACACAAACTAAACATAAAAAAACTACGCCAAAATAAAACACTATTTTTCCTACTCCTATTATTTTTCCTAATAATATCCTAGCTAACAAGGGACACGTCACCCCAGGGATGATAACAAGGAGGTTGCCTCCACTAATTGCGATACTTAATACACATCTGGTAGTAAAGGACTTAATTAGTAATCAATATCCTTATACCACGAGAGTACGTGGTAGAAAATAATTAATTATAGTTTGCTGTCAATTAGTTTCGTCTCACCGTAAGATTTATCTTCGGCTTGTTAATCTCTTGAGTAATTTTTCCTTTACTGATTGATCTTTGTTCAGTCGGAACGAGATATCCTACAAACTCAATAATTAAATGAATTACATTAAGCTTATTTAATACACATACTAAACTAGAATTACTCCAAACTTAGTAATGCTAAATTAATCAGTGTTAAATATCTAAAATCGATAAAATTACTTCGAAAAATGAGAGAAATTTTGATGTGGATTGGTTAGTTTCGTCATCATTCATCATCATCATTGTCGATAGACATTGGTATTAGACTACCGTGCGTCATAGAACGATCACATCTCGGCGGTGTCGCTGTTCGCAAAGAACAACGTTTACAAATTCATCGTCGAATTATTTCATAAGTTCCATATGATATCGAGCTCAAACTTTCAGGCAGAAACAGGTGCCGCCCCCGACCCGACATGGAGGCGTGGATCGAGAGGCGGCATGGCGCCTTCAGCTTCCGGCTGACGCAGATACTTTCTGGCCACGGCTGCTTTCAAAAGTACCTGTGTCGTATGGATCGGGAGCAGACACCGGTGTGTCACCACTGTGCTGCTTACCCGAAGGATACGGCGCAGCACACATTGAAGGAGTGCCCAGCCTGGGCAGGACTACGCCGTGGCCTCGTTGCTGCAATAGACAGGAGCGATCTCTCACTTCCGACCGTTGTTTAATCGATGGTCGAGAACGGGAGTACATGGGACGGAGTTGCCTCCTTTGCGAGGATGTCATGTCTGCAAAGGAGGCAGCTGTAGAGAAGTCGCATCCTCTCTCCGCTCCCGCAGAAGACGCACCGGGCACCCGAGGAGGGCGCAAAACGGTCTGCGACTTCCATGAGAGGTGGCCTGCGAGCGGTGGACTAGGGGCGTCCGTCGTCCGACCAGATAGGACTGAGTTGGCGGCGCAGTGTTTCACGCACGCCTCTCTAGAGTGGGTGCGGTCGTTATGGGAACGGCCGCACTGGGAGGTGGGACCCGCTGAGCTTCAGCGGGTCAAGGCCTGTCGGGAAAGCAATGAATGCTTATGCGAAACCCGCACCCCCGGTCATAGACAGTGGTGAAACACCGCGGTGGTTTTAGCCAGTAAGAGTCCGGCATGCCCCTCCGTCACCCCCACGATGGAGGAAGTCCATGAGGATTTCCAACGCGCAAGAAAAGTCCTATTACGTATGACATTGTAAGGATCACCTTACAAATCTCACGTTCTTCGTTTAAATATTGTTAAAAAGAAGTAAAAGGAATGAAAATTACGTAAGAAACTTGCGTGACTACGCGGCTTACAATACCGTGGCAGTACAATTAACAATACCTACAATTTTCATTCATAAAGCAATGAAATGAATCGGGCGGGAATTTGTATTTAAAAAAAAACGGAATTACAGGATATGGTTACACCCTAAGCTGTAGCCTTACCACGGATTGAATAATAAAGGCAGTGATTATGTTCATTAGAATATCAGAGCAGAAACATATTCTTTCTTGTAATACTTATTTATTTTATTTAGTGCACCAACAATATTGTTTACACTAATCCTAAGCTAAAATAATTTGAAAACAATTGAACAATCAAAACACCACATGAACCAAATTAAATTATATTAATTGTAAGCCTAGGTTATGTGAACATATAAAATCACTGCTGTCACCAATATAGCCTATAGACGGCAGTCTATTGCAGAACGTAGGCCTTCCCCAGAGATCGCCAATCAACCCGATATACTGATCAGCTGTTCATAATTTTCACTATCCCCGTAGGCAACAACTGTCGTGGAAACCTATACTAACATGGCTTAACATGACGACGACAACCCATATAATTAATTATCTTCAGCAAGTCTTTGCCTTGTAGCATTTAGTTACAAGCTTTGTTTATGAGTTTTACAATAAAATCGTCATCCTCCTAATGACACTGACTCGAACATCTCATCCAAAAAAATCTTCGAACAAACAATCGCATAATAAAAGCATTGAAATTGCATTCTCCGCTACAATATTTTGTTTCTATCTTATAGATGGCACAGACATTAATTGATATGTTCACCTGAATGACTCTGATGACATGGGTATTCAATACTTCTTTCCTTAGCCTCACACTTAGGTCCGCATAAGTGAAGCCGCGGGCACAGCTAGTTTTATAATAAAGGTTACAAATACCTACATCATACATTTATTATTGTATCTTGATGAAACTGGAATGGTTTTCCGTCAGGACAGCGGAAACACAACTAGGAAATATTATTGCGTTTTTATTTTTCATTATATACGTTTTACGACAGGTTTTGTGCTCGCCACAGACGTCAAAATAAGCTAACGTTACGTCGCGGTGTAATAGGAGGAATCTATGATAAATTTTTAATATAATTTAAATCTCTTGTATGTACCTATCACGCGTCTATAGATAGATACACAATTTTTACCCGCAAAATCAAATCAAACCCGAATAATCCAGGGTTAAAAAAATATACCTACATCACGAAGTAAGTTATACTTACTTCGTGACCTACATCCACCATGGACCATCGTTTAGAAAAAAACATAAAAACATTTGGTTGTGAAAACAACTGTTATGGCTCAAGCAATGTTTTGAGGCGATTTGTCTCTGAATGGTACTTAAGACCCGTTTGAATGTCTTTTATGAATTTTTAAAGACCGCTGTAAAGATTATGGGGATATTTAAATCTTTGAAACATTATTAAGCTTGTTTTTAACTTGTAATCTTTTTATGTTATTAACTTTGCCATGGACCAGCTGGTTAACTGCGTCCTGAAACATTTGAATGGAATTGGGATACATATATAGGTATAAATGAGGTCAATGTGAAAATAATTAATATCATTTGTCAAATTCGGTTTCGGCAAATTGCTTTAAAATTGGTGTACAGAATTTCAAATGCGTTATCAATAGGATCATTTTGTAGTATTCGCTTTAAGCAGGTAGAATTGGCCCTAAATTGCAGCCTGCGTACGTACCTACATTGAAAATGTACCAATTAGATGTCGAAAATGTACCAATTAGCCATCGAAAATGTACCACTTAGGTATTGTAGTTATAAAAAGTTAGGAGCTAAAAACACCCGATCCCTTTTAATTTTTGCTTAAGTAGGTAACATCCAAACATGAGTTTGTCCGATATTACGTGCCGGTGTGTGGGACAGTTTCCCAAAGCAATAATAACTCGGCCACGACGTCCGGTTGCACCATTAACTACAGCATTATCTCGTAGCTGCTCTTTTCAAATATTTGGACATTTTATTTTGCCGCCGTGTGCCCCGTCCCGTGTTTCGTAAAAGATAAAATTGCGTCATTTCGCCCACGACACGACTCAATTTGATAAACACGTCACTTGATACTCGGAAGCTTGTGTACTTCTGGGTTGGCCGTTGTTTTATCCGATAACTTAAAAAAAAAGCGGCCAAGTGCGAGTCGAACTCGCCCATGGAGGGTTCCGCAGCAGCAAGTAAGGTAAATTGCAGTTTACGATTTAAGACCTATTAAAAAAACTACTAACTAGATCTCGTTCAAACCAATTTTCGGTGGAAGTTTACATGGTAATGTACATCGTATATTTTTTTTAGTTTTATCATTCTCTTATTTCAGAAGTTACATGGGGGAGGGGGGACACATTTTACCACTTTGGAACTGTCTCTCGCGCAAACTATTCAGTTTAGAAAAAATATATATTAAATAATAATCATTATTATTATCTTTAATTCAGACATACGTCCTAGTTTTACAACAGATAGCGTTAGTAAAGTACGTTACTTTACGCTACGTTACTTTTATATTTAGTTTGGTAACATTATTAGTAGGGAAATAGGTGATAAATATAAATGAGTAAACTCTAATTGCCGCGTGGTGCCGGCCGCGAATAGCACCACCCCATTTCTACTCGTGGGTATCTTAGATAGCGACAGAGGGATATTGACCAGAGGATGGGCAGCAGCGTCGTTCTGCGTACCATAACACCTACTGCGATCGCCAACATGCATCGGCCAAGCATGGCGATTACGGCTAAACCCCCTCAACTTGGCGGAGACCTATGCCCAGCAGTTGGCGTCTAAAGGTTGACATGATGAAGAAACTCTACTTATTTTTACACAGTGACATGCATCATAATCTCATCTTGCTGTCCTTGTACATATTATTACGGGTCGGTCGGTGCAACATGTTTATGTTCTTCCATTCCGCCCTATCAACCGTCATTATATAACCGACTCCCTTTTATTTACTCCTCCACTTCACACAATCCATCAATCTTTTTGTTTGGTTTTCCTTTCCCTCTCCATTCATCTACAGTTACATAAATTAAGTACCTACAATTAATGAGTACCTGGGCGACCGAGCTTCGCTTGGTATTTTTTTTTTTCGTGTTTTTAAAAATGAAACCTAGCTAGATCGATTTATCGCTTCCGAAACACCCTACATACTAAATTTCATAAAAATCGTTGGAGCCGTTTCCGAGATTCAGATTACACTTGTTTAAAAGTATTAGATTAAAGACGATTTACGTAATGACGTTAATTCAAATGGGATTTTTTGGGTAAAAACCTGAAACATAAAATGAATGCCTTTACACCGTAACACACAAACAAATAGGCTATGAAGTGTATATTCTGAAAACCATTTAACATGTAAAAGAATCCAATTATGGCGTATAACGAGCACCGTCCGTAACACGCATTTCCCCATAGGGTTTTAAATTGAGTAAATATGACTTTGTTTAAAATAACACACACTCACTACAAGGCTATTAAAACTGAGTATTGAGACAATCAGGAACGATACAGAAAACGTTCAATCGTTTTGATTCAACACAATATTTGACAATGGATAATGAAAAGGGTCTCTTTTATACACAGATAATTTGCCCATCTAATATGACAAGTAAAGTAGGTACATCTATGACAAAAATGAAAAAATTATGAGGCAACCTGCATTATAATAAATGTACCGCGAGGTCAGGTTCGGAGTCCCTTGCCCAGCAGTGAGACAACAAACAAAAAACTGGATAAGTGCGAGTCGGACTGGCGCACGGAAGGTTCCGTACCATTATTTATACAACATTAGACATCGAACAAAAAAACGGCAAAAAATCACGTTTGTTGTATGGAAGAACAAACGTCTTCCTTAAATATTTATTTTATTCTTATTTTTGTTGGTATTTGTTATTATAGCGGCAACAGAAATACATCATCTATGAAAATTTCTACTGTCTAGCTATCACAGTTTATGAGATACAGCCTGGTGACAGACAGACAGACAGTGGAGTCTTAGTAATAGGGCCGCGTTTTTACCCTTTGGGTATGGAACCCTAAAAAGACAGAAAGTCATTTGAAGAAAATTTACATATTAAAAACATTTACTACTTAAACGGTTGAACTATCACACATTATGTTTAGCTTATTCTTTTTAAAAACAAAAGAACTTTTACAGAACAAGAGCGCGAAATTTTCTCAATTATACAAACTGCAGACAACAATTAACCGGATCAGCACTATCTTGTTACAAACTTGGTACACACGTACAAAACAACGCAGCTGTTAAAACAAACTTATAATTATTTACCACTTCAGGCTAAGCAATTGTAAAACAAAAGGCGCACTCGGAACACTTCCTATTGTTCTTGCAACAGATAGTTTTCACCTGTAATTAAAGTTTGCGCCACGGATTATATTGGTTGTTATTGTGGGCAACTAATAAATTTAACCTAATTTCGATAACAGGGACCAATTTTAATGTAGACTAGCTAAGTACGAGCAGGAGTAGGAGTTACTACTTAGGCTAAGAACTCACGATGCAGTTTTCACCCGCATCTGCCTGTGGTTGCGAGCCCGCAGCTTCTGTAGAATGCAGATATATATGTAAAAAATCAAAGCACATTTCACGACGCGGTTTACGCCCACGGTGTACGCGGTTGTTTGCGGCTCCCGCTGCACCGACGGGCAACTAGTAGAATCGCCCCCGCAGCCTCGGCAGGCTACACCCGCGAGCTCTGCGGTCGGTCGGCGGGCGACCGCAGTGGCCAGTGGAGGTACAGAAATCCGACGCCACTTTGCAGTGAGTTGTTATTACTCGTGGCGTCGTGACGTGTCCAAAGTCACAACGCCACGAGTAATAACTTTACAAAATGAAAATTGAAGTCGATCTATTAATAATTTTCGTGCAAGAAAGGTCAGTGCCCGTCTTGCAACCGCACGTCTTGCGATAATCGCCCACCAAGTCTGCGGGTGATAATCGCAACCGCATAGAACTCCGGTCTCGTGAGTTTGGGCTATTCTTCCACCGCAGCGGGCGCGGGCGAAAACCGCATCGTGAGTTCTTAGCCTTATAATCCACAAAGTGTGTGCGCAAACACCGATGCATTCCCTCTTCACTGACTCTCATAGACCGATGGGACAAGCAATCTGTCACGACCGGGGAGTCATATGCTTTCCGAGGTACGGGTTTATCGCAACTTACACCGCCAAAATCCAAATTCCGAGCTGCCACTAAAAATATTCTCAATGGAAATGCCCGACCCGAAAATCGAACCCCAAAGACCTCACATTCAGCAGTCGCGCTCACGACCACTTTACCAACAGGGCAGGCAACTACTTAATTACGGAACAGGGCAATCCCGAGGGAGGCGATCGGATCAGGAACGCCTCCCAAGATTTACTGCTCTTGACCTCACTTGATCCAAGTCTCGCCTAACAACTTGTAATTATAACATCGATTACAATCACTGTAACAATTACCAAGTTTAATAAAGCTATAATGTTTGTCGCTTTACGACTTTCACAATTGATGACCTCCGTTTTAATGGGCACAAAAGTAATACACCCCTAATGTTTGTCATAGCGTTTGTTCGTCGGTAATTTCGGCGACTTTCTAAACTAATTATACATTCGTTCGTCGTCTTCTACGTCTCGAGTGCTTCCACTGGAAAATTGGAATTTTATACTGTCGTTTTTGTGACAGGATATTAAAATGTGCACAAAATATTTTAAATATAAATTTTCTTTACCGTACACCGTGTTTTATTGACATCGTTCATAGTTGGCATTCTTGATGAACTAACAAGTTTAAAAAAAAAAGTCTTTTTTACAAAAATGACAACCGCTTTCAAAAACAAAAAAGTGATTAAACTCTAAATCTTTTTTTTAATTTTGTACCCATTTGTTATTATCCAAAACTATTAAGAAACGGCAACATTTAAAAGAGCCTGAGATATCGCGTCAGAAAGTGGGCGAAAATCAATAAAATTGAGTCATTCTCTAATGTGAAATTTTGAAATAGAACCACTATTACCAGAGATAAGTATTGCGTAAGTAACCTACACACAAAACAATACAGTCGAATTGAGAAACTCCTTCTTTTTTTTTTAAGGTGGGTGAAATGCATTTAACTGGAATTCTCTACGTGATTTGAAGTTCGCATTAGCGTATAAATAAGCCCATAAATACTTAGTATAGGATATAGGTGATAAGTGTAAATGAATTATGTACCTATTCATTTAAAATAATTTAATTCTATAAAAGCAGTATTGTATAAGCATGAACCATTACATGTAAGTAGGCGCGAAGTTATAGTAACAACAATTATTTTTACTAGTAAAAACTGCAAACTACTGTTTACCGTATTAAGATCACAATAAAATCATAGTTTTAACAACATCATTATTTTATATATTATGGCTTCGGCGCTGGTGGTGGGCTGGCAAAACATTCTTGGATTCCATACCCCGGTGCCGGCGGGGTCTCCAGTAGACTTGTCAAGCCGGTTATAGGCTCAGCAGCGAATCTATAGGCCCTGGAATCACACCATGCATTATGTAATATATGTAAACTAAACACAAAGTAGTGACGAAAGAAAAGACTAGGCACAGAAGTAACTACTAGCTACAGTTATAATCATGGCAGGATTTGTACAAAAAAGATTAAGATGTTTAGAGAAGTTGAAATTTTAATTCTTATATTCTTGGGTACCTAAAGACTACTTCAGGCATTTACAATATTTTTAAAACCCCGCAAAAAAAAGTGTATAGTTTAATGAAAAGCTCATTATTTCAGAATGAAACGGCGACTGACAGTAACAGTGCCACTGACAACCGCCATTTTGCAGTTCTTACACTGAAATTGCATCGTTTTATGGAAAATAATATCACAAATAAAGACCTTTTTTCCCACACACTTGTCACATCACTAGTCTGCCAATTTTCTAGATGCGTTAATGTCGCTTGTCACTTTCTTTTTTATATAAACACAAAATGGGTACCGAGGTGAAATGAAAAAGTGTTATTTTCATTTCGTAATATTTTAATTATGCGGGGGTTTAAAAAGACGCTTAGTATATTAATCTACTCCTGGTAATGTATTCTTCACAGTGGAAAATATTTTAAACCCTCTACATAGTATTTTTTTTTTCATACAAATTAATGTATGGATCTCGCTATGATTCTTTTATGAATTGTTGTGAGTTAACACCCTGCATTCCTTTTCATACAAAAGTTCTGTTCGTCACGTGGACTAGGTATATAAATGTACATAACATATTGTGATTATTTACTGTATTTCTCTTATCTTGTACGATTTTTTAATTATTATTTTTTAAGAAAATAAATACTGTGTGCATCACTTCAGAACCACGGCACTGCATGATCTCTGGCTGCATGGACGCCGATTAGAGCGAAGCATAAACTGTGCGACTGCTGACTTGTATATTTCATAATTTCACTAAAATGGTTTACGAGATTTGATCAAATCGCGTACTTTCTTTAGTGAAACCCCACAGAGATGGTATTTTAAGATCTTCCGTGATTTAACCAAATCTCTTAATTTGTATCATTTCCCTGCGAATATACATACATATTATATATTATGCAAATACCAGGGAGCCATTCTAGTAATTTTTAAAAACGTTTGTTTTCTAATCTCAGTCTCAATCTGACAGTCTGAAGACTTTTTGACAAGATTTTCACAGTGATTGTCGCTGAGATGAAATTGCGATTACAGTTTGAACGGGGCACAGCAGGTGCAAACGCTAAATAAAAAAAAAATAAGGCTCGGTTAACCCACACAGATCTGCTATCAAATCAAATGTCAAATATTATGAATGGTTTAAAATTCATTTCATCTCAAGGATGTCGTGGAAGGCGACTAAAGGAAAATCCGGAAGTCGGGCAGTAGCGGCTTAAGCTAATTGGTTTACAGGCAAAAATATTCATCTTTCTACTACACTTACAATATTTAATTTTATTCTATTTTCTTATCTCGAGCACGTAGGTATCACTGGTACCAACAAACTAAAGTAAAAAAAAAAAAATGTTAGTGTAGTAGAAAGATAAATATTTTTACCTGTAAACCAATCAGCTTGTTCGACAGTACGTTACAACGTCACTGCGATCCCTAAGACGCCTGCCAAGCACGGGGATTATGGCAACCGTTATGGAGGAGGCCTTTGTTCAACAGTGGACATCTACCGACTGATGATGATTACACAAAGTACGTAAAACTGCGACACGCCCGAGCAGAGAGACCACTCAGAACAAACGCCATTTCTCGCACGCACGACGTTCCAGGCATTCTCAGTTTCGAGTTTAGTCGCGAATTGTGTTGTCAAAATGAATAATAATTGACATTTCATGAAAAACAGGAAATTTTTGTTATTTATTAAACAACTTGCAAAGTTGTCAATAAAATTCCATAACGCCACAAATAAAACCTACAACAGAGTCAATGTCAGTATCAACTTTTCGAGGATGGCGGGAGAGGTCCTTCTGTAACCTCTTTATTTTGTGATGATGATGATGATGATAATATTACAATAATAACGGCTGTACGTTGTTTCGTAGCAAATAATTTTATAGAATTTCGTTTCACATAATTTTATTCTCATAATTTCGTTTCATAGAATAATCAATACGCAGAATACTTACTTTCAAGATTTTTAAATCATTGATTTTTGTTTCACATAGAATTTAATGTTAGAATAATCATATCTTAGAATAACAAATCAAATATTCTTTATCCTTATATTTTTTATTTAATATAAAACTTATTCCCAAGAATGGGAGTCTCAGTTCTAACCAAACCATGCAGCATGCAAGCAAGCATGCAACATGCAAGCAAGTATGCAGCACGCAAGCACGCATGTAGTGTACAAGTAAGCATGCATCATGCAAGCGAGCATGCAACATGCAGCAGGCATAGTTTCTGTCACGGCTCCGGCGTTGCGGGGCTCCGACGGTCCCACGCGAGCTTATCGTCGCAGATGGTATTCACGCTCACCACCTGCTCCTCAGCTCGCGGGCCGCCTCGCCCCTTCGCGCCTACGCAGATTTAAATTACAGTCTAGTGGTAGGGCAGACAAGACTACGTGGAGTCGGTTTCGCACCGATTCGTTTCTGTCATTAACTTTTGTAGTACAACATATTGACTTTTTAAGACAACATTTTTGTTATTGGCTATTTATATACATTTTCGTTGAAATAAATTCCATAGAAAAATACAACAAACAAACAATATTCGTTAAAAACTAATACTTCTGTTAGATAAGTTTGTTAAACAAAAAAATGTGATTAAAAATTCATTGAATTGTGTTTCTGTGAAATATTTTTCATTGAAGTGAATAGTCTTTGAAACAATAATAGTCGAAATAAAAATGTTTCTACGGTAGCCAGAAGAAAAATCCAGACTAAGAACTTCTACCGTCAACTCTCAGATTATGAAACAAAAGGCAAATAGACCGCGCGTAACGAGTGAGAATGAGTGTGAAGCCAAAAAAGCAAATACAAATTGAAAAGCGAATACCTACAACCAATGATATATTATAACGTTTTGTGCTGTACTGACACGAGTCAGTATAGCACGGAACGCCACATCGTTAAAAAAATCAAATAAAAATACGAATAGGTACATATTCAAAACCGAATACAATCACGAGATTGTAGGTATTCGCTTTTGAATTTGTATTTGCTTTTTGGCTTCACTCTCAGTGTTCTGCGCGGTATATCTGCCTTTTGTTTCATAATCTGAGCGTCAACTTTTCTAAATGGAAAAACGTAAATATTAATATAAGAGTGTTATTAGCTTTTTCCATCGGTACGGAAGTCGAACTTGGGACAGGTACTTAGATAAAAAATATTCGTGATCATTATTTTATTACTTACTGCGGGCCAAATTGTGGTATACCCCCACTTTTCAATGTTTGGATAATGTTGACAGCATTTTCGATGGACAAGTCCTCCTAAAATGTAAAGAGTAGATACCATATTTTAGCAGCTCGGTTGATTAAATTAGGTAATTAGACTACCGCGAATCAGTCACGACAGTCTGTACTTACTCCATCTATACTAATATAATAAAGAGGTAAAATTGGTTTGTTAGTTTGTATGTAGGGGGTAATTTTCGAAACACCTCATTCGATTTCAAAAATTATTTCACAAATAGAATGACGTTCTGTTTAATGACAGTTAATAATTTGCCAATCAAATAAGAGCTTTATAGCATGTGCGTTAAAATATTTTTTATAATGGCAAGATAAAAGAGTTGACCGGTCGTGGCCGGCGGGCTGGGAACTAAGGAGATTCGCACACTGCACCGCATCACGCAGCGTAGCGCGGGAGTGCGTGTTCTTACGTTGCTTGAATGTATCTCTTTGCATTGAAAATACGCGCGCGTGACTGCTCGCCACGCACCCCACTGTGTGATGCGGGGCAGTGTGCGAATCGCCTAACAGCTTCGTCAAGGCGATTTCGGCTGAGTCCTTTTGCTGTGTCAGATAATCGTGAAAGAGTGCGATAGCCATCAACTTACATAGTAATCATCGTCCACCGCTATGACAGGTGCATTCACGCATGCGCCCTGACATTCCACGAGGTCTACACCAAACATCCCGTCTGGAGATAAACCGCCAACAGGGCAGTCCGTAGCTTCCTCAACAGCGCTAATAATAGTATCAGACCCACGCAGCATACATGGTAGGGACCTACAGATCTTGACGTGGTACTTGCCCCTGAACTGTCTGCATAAAAATTAAAGGTTTTGTTACACCTGGCATTTGGCAGAAATAGGGCTGAGACGGCGGAAAATTTATCGAAAATGAGTTGTGTAACAAAAGCTCTTCGCAAAGCGAACGCTCGCAGTGAGTTCGGTTCGTATACACGGTGAAAAATCATCGTGACACAAACTTTTACCATAGATTGAGTACATAATTCTAGTTAGACCAATTATAGTTAACATTTCCCGCTGATTATAAAAAAATTGAATAGAATTTTGATTTTTTTGAATTTTTGAATTGTGTTCTTTTTTTGCTTAGGTACCTTGTTTGCGTTACGATGTACAGAGGCCAGCACATCAAGCTACTACAATCTGAAAATTTTTTTGGTAGATTGTAGTATCAAGCTTAGTAGCTTGACTACAATCTACCAAAAAAATTGTCAGATTGTACAACACAATCAAATATATTGTACATACAATCTGACAATTTTTTTGATAGATTTTCAACTTTATAACAAAACAATAAGGCTCATATTCAATTGGGATTAACAGCTTGGTATGACTTGATGGGGTGTGTAACGTTTGAAATAATAACAAAATCTCTAAAGATCATATGATCTAATTTCATTTAACATACTTTTTTTTAATATAACGATCAAATGATATAATTAATTATTGATATAATTTCATTTTACCTAAAATAAACTAATATTCATATAGTATAATAATCAGTTACTTTAATATTTGAAACCTATAAGTATCGTTTAGCATAATTTAGTTATTGAATAATTTGGGTTAGGTTAGTTTAGAACAGTGACCATTAACCAGATTTCTTCTATTGTTGGTGAATCGTATGGGTTAGATGAGGTTATAACGGTGTTCCCTTGTTTCGCAGACAGAAATTTCATAGAATTTCGTTTCCCAGAAAATGTTTCATAATTATAATACTTGGTTCTTGTATTTTTATTTTGGCTATTATTGTTTCAAAGACTATTTACTTGAATGCAACATATTTCACAGAAACACAATCCAATGAATTTTTAATCACATCTTTTTTGTTTAACAAACTTACACAGTAGAATTATTTTTTAACGAATATTGTTTGATCAGTGTATTTTTCCATGGAATTTATTTCAACGAAAATGTATATATAAATATACAACAACAAAAATATTATCTAAAAGTCAATATGTTGTGCTATTAAAGTTAATGACAGAAACGAATCGCAGCGAAACCGAAACCACGTGGTCTTGTCTGCCCTACACCTAAAGTGTAATTTAAATCCGCGTAGGCGCGGAGGGGCGAGGCGGCCCGCGAGCTGAGGAGCAGATGGTTTTAACGCCCGCCGCCGCGGCTGAGGCTGGTAAGCCGAAGCCGCGGTGGTGAGCGTGAATACCATCTGCGACGATAAGATCGCGTGGGACCGCCGGAGCCCCGCAGCGCTGGAGCCGTGACAGAAACCATGCCTGCTGCATGTTGCATGCTCGCTTGCATGATGCATGCTTACTTGCATGATGCATGCTTGCTTGCTTGCATGATGCATGCTTGCCTGCTTGCATGATTCATGCTTGCTTGCTTGCATGCTTGCTTGCTAGCATGCTGCATGCTTGCTTTAACTGTTAGCTATAAAACATCGTACATTTTTATATACGGCTAAAACAGAATGTTTCCTGATATTTACTTATTCATTACAGAATTTAGACTGAAATTTACTTAATATCAAAATTAGGTCAAAGGCAAATTAGGTCAACTTAACGTTATATAAAAAGAGCATTATACAAATTGAAAATTATATAAAATAAACGTTATACTAAATGTTATTAGGACAAAAGAAGATTATATGAACATTCGATCACATGCAATTAGGTTATTTGTTTTAATAGCATGTGAAAATTATATCATGTGAACGTTATTTTAGGTGATATTATACTATCTGTTATTATGCCATATATTACACACCCGACTTGATGTGCTGGCGTCTGTACCTTGCAACGTGTATACATTAAAAATAGAAAACTATTACCTACTTCAAAAACCAATCTATAATTACGGGACTCCATCTTTTATATAGGTAGGTACTCACCTTTTACACATACTATAAAAAGTAGCCCACTCATAGACTCTGATTCGCGGTATATTAAGAATTTCTGCAACCTTGTGCATGGCTGATATGGGGATCCAACCCATTTGCCGTTGGACAATGTCCATGACCAAACCAATGGCTGCCCGTTGCGCGCCTTTGGGATAATTATCGACAAGCGCCGTGATTCTCTGCAAAATTAAATAAATTAATCAGTAAATTACAGAGGACTATGTCCAGCAGTAGAAATAACAGATTGTTTTGTTGTTTGACACAAATATTAGACATTAAATTTACAACATATTACTGTAATATAGCTTTTATTACATTTGTTGACGGCAACGTCATAAATCCAACATGAACACTACAACATATAAAATCTATTAGACTCTTGAAAAAGCGGTTTCACGTTTTGCATATTCTTATATTTCTCCTACGTGACCTTAAAATGATGTCCACGAGCAGTTTAATTCGGAAAAGAATACAAGTTATTATATAATATATGTAGGTTGGCTGAATAGGAAAATACAGAACACAGCAGCTGGTGCCTTCGAACTTCTAAGACCTGACTCTGTGAACTCGGCACTATTTAATAGACTATCAAAACTTGGAACTTAGCTCGTTTCGCTATCCTACACACCTACCTGAATACGCTGGTGTAGCTTAGGGCACCGCCTCATTTAGAAAGATAGTATGTTTTTGTGGACCTTACTGGATGGAAATCATAACTGTGAAAAGTATAGACAAATCGTCAAAAGAGTCATGCAAAATATTTCCTATCGATGAGACAGTTGTTGTGTGTTCAGTAAATATTTTTCCTCTTTTCATACCCACCAAAATTAAATAAATGTAGGTACACATTTAAGCTATCAACAGTTCTGTAGTGCTATTCTGTTACAATCTCCCTCGGTGAAGACCTAGGTGAAGTGAGCTGTCAGCAGTCCCGATGCTAGGGATTGACAAAGCAGACGGACGGATGACAGCTCACTTCACCCAGGTGTTCACCGAGGGAGATTGTAACAGAATAGACATACTGGACTGTAAAAGTATCCCTCGGTGAATATCAGATGCAGTGAGCTTGAAGTAAGCTGTCAATCTTAAGCGAGCCGATACCTTAACATCGTCGGTGAGATGACAGCTCAGCACTATACCTTTGTTCGCCGAGGGAGGTTTTTACAGACTATACTATACCAGTAGATCACACAAAATGTTGCTCACAAAATAACGAATACTTGGTATTGAATTTAAGGTTTCTTCAGAGAAAAACAATCTTTTGGGTAACGTAATATTAAGTACATTATAACATTATTATAACACGTGTACAGCAAGAACACAAAAATAAAAGAACACATAAACTAAACCATAGACCAAAACCAAACTTACTTAGTGCAATGCTGCCCGCTGATAAAATAAAGTTTAATTTTCTTAAAATAACGTCGTAATTTTTTGCCTCCTTATCGTGGGTACAAACATATAAAATCAACTACTGCTGCTGCTGTTTATACTTAGCATATAATAAATATAATCAACAGATACGATCAACAAACGAGGAAGACCCCAGCCAAACGTAATTAAAATAATTGGAACGACAAACTCATCGGTAGATTCCGTCTCACATACCTTTATAATATGTTGCCTCAATTTTATAAATTGCCACTCAACATTAACGTCAAATAACACGTCATGTTAATGGTAACACCATCACGTCGACAGCTCATTATAATTTAATTAAGCATTGATCATTTCAATCTCGGTGGTTAATTAATCATCATGTTTTTAAGTACCGCGTGCCTCATATCAATTTAACGTCTCCCCCTGAACATTTGGCCTCCAAATAGCCTAATAATGAATGGTCAATAAATGGGAAATTGACATAGTAAACACGCAAGACCCTTATTCGCTGTGATTATATGCGGTATGTTACCCTATTTGCGGTCAGCATATTATGATAGTATGCGAAAAAACAAGGCTGCCGAGTTTACCAACAAAACAAACTATTCAAATACGCTATGATACTTTACCTGTTTTGTTACCATAATTATAATTTAATAATTAAATATTATTTTATTTTCGCCTTTATTTAGTGGCGGATGCTGTTTGTTGCTGTTTGATGAGTGTAAAATATTTTAGAAACCTTCTAAATGTATTAAAATTATTGTGATAACCTACGATATTTAGTCACAGACTAAATATCGTAGGTTTTCACAATAATTTGAATACATTTAGAAGGTTTCTAAAACATTTTACACTCATCAAACAGCAACAAACAGCATCCGCCACATTATATATCCGCCAAATTATTGTGAAAACCTACGATATTTAAATTATTGTGAAAACCTACGATATTTAGTCTGTGACTAAATATCGTAGGTTTTCACAATAATTTTAATACATTTAGAAGGTTTCTAAAACATTTTACACTCATCAAACAGCAACAAACAGCATCCGCCACATTATATATCCGCCAAATTATTGTGAAAACCTATGATATTTAAATTATTGTGAAAACCTACGATATTTAGTCACAGACTAAATATCGTAGGTTTTCACAATAATTTGAATACATTTAGAAGGTTTCTAAAATATTTTACACTCATACGAAATTCTTAGAGCGGAGCGAAAGAAAAACAATTAATCGCGCCTCTGTTGACCGCCATCTTGGATTTTCAGTTTGCCCCCATATCCCCTCGACTGGATCAGGTCACACGTCGCCGCGTCGTGTCAATTTGATGAGGTAGTGTGTCAACAAGTTATATTAAACGTGTCAACCAGGTTGTAGCTGCATCAATAAGTTCCAGATCACATTCATCTACCTAGTCTTTTAGCAACTATGTAGGGGTCGGCTTCCAGTCTAACCGGATACAGTTGAATACCAGTGTTTTACTTGGAGCGACTGCCTATCTGACCTCCACAACCCAGTCACTGGGTAACACGATACCACTTGGACTACACACACGATTACACTTCTGACTACCCATAACGACTGCCAAAGATCTACGAATGACAGCTGGTACCAACGTGTTTACGTGCTTTCCGAGGCACGGAGGGAACTCGGTTTCAAACGGATGGTCACCCATGCATTGACCGACCGCGGCAAGCGTACCTTAATCTTGATTGATCGATCCGAACGGCTTTTACTTGACCACGAGCTCCTCCAAGTTCAGGTTCCAGATCACATTATGGTATTTTCTCATTACCAGATCAAAATATGGTCAACCCAAATTCGGTTGCGGCACTTTACATAAAATGAGCAGCTGTTTTTTTTTACATCCACTTTTTTTCCGCTCGCCGCTGCTCTGCCGGTAGCTGCCATTTCGGTGTGGTTTAAGCCTAATTATAAAGTCCTAAATAAATAGTCACGGGAACACAGAAACGGGATAAATACCTATCCTGTGAGTTGAGTTAGATCCATACCCTTATGTATTGCAATACCAGTGCCTCCAATCCCAATTATAAACTGAACACAACCTATAGTCAATGTCATTACAGTTTTTAGATTTAAACAGAAACGGCAAGTTCTACAGTCACTAGGACAAATTTTTAGTCATAAGTATTAAATCCATACTAATCCATATTTCCATACTAATATTATAAATGCGAAAGTAACTTCTATCTGATAAGAATGAAACGGTCGAACCGATTTTGATGAAATTTGGTATGAAGATAGCTTGAACCCTGGGGAAGGACATAGGCTACGTTTTAATCCTCGACTTTGTCTGCATCCGCAATAACCGACATGCGGACAAAGTCGCGGGCAAAAGCTAGTAAGCAATAAAATGATGCACATTGATGCTTGTAAATTTCTTTTATTGAGTGGGGCAAAGTTCTATGGAGTTTCTGGCATTGTCCTTTCAGCTAATTCCGTTCAGCCGTTTAAACGTGAAAGTGTAACAAACGTCCATTCATCCTCAAAAACTTTCGCGTTTTAATAGAATACATACAATTTAATATTTTAAATATTGTGTGAACAAATCTGTGAGCACTGTGATTTAACTAGAGCTTAGTTTACAATAACAGTAACGTGTTAGCAATAAACTAAATTATTCACCGACAAAATCAATGTGAATAATTAATAACAATTGTTGCGCTTACAATTTAGTGTTTGATAATTATTCAACAACTTGTAACAATATGTGGTTGGAATATTTTAAATTCCATCATCATAAATCTTTACAGCAGAATATGAACTTTTGGCTACAATTATTTAGCTAAATGAATGCAACAATCTTATTAACAAGTATCGCCAAAAACCTTCATACAACGCTAGAATAGTACGCTAGCTATTCTGTCACAATCTCCCTCGCAATTAACGCAATTTTACGCGATCGAGTTAGAATAAAAACTCACACTAGGCCCTCTGTATGCTAATTCCAGCATTCTGTATGTCTATTCTGTAACAATCTCCCTCGATGAACACCTAGGTGAAGTGAGCTGTCATCCGATTGTAGTGCTTCGTAAATCCCTAACATCGAGACACATGACAGTTCACTTCACATAAGTGTTCACCGAGGGAGATTGTTACAGAATAGACATACAGAATGCTGGAATTAGCATACAGAGGGCCTAGTGTGAGTTTTTATTTAAAATTGCGTTAACGTCGGTAAACGATCGCTTATGTCAATTTCAATGAAATAATTGTTTCCTATTGTTGCCACTAGACAACACTGTTCCAATTTCAATACAGCTTGGAGTTTAGGTTAAAGCGGTCGAGTTCGAATAAAAACTTACACTTGGCTCTCAGTACTTCATTGTAAGTAACTACCTTGTACCGTTTTTGTTTCTTCCCGGGTTGGTACATCCTCATGGATGTCCTACGCCCTGGGGTGGGCGAAGGCATCTGTCAGACTCTTAGTGACTACAAACCACCCCGGTGTTCCATCTCACACGTACCTCGGAGGGCACGGTAACGTACGATTCTGTTGCAACTCCCGACTAAACTACCTTGTACCAAACCCGAGGTCAGAGACTCATTGGGTGTAAAAGGAATTTATCCCATGATTAGTTAAAAGCCACACCAACAGATGGACCGACGACATCGTCAAGGTCGCGGGTAACCGGTGGATGCAAGTGGCTGGTGGCCGCTCATTGTGGCGTTCCATGGGGGAGGCCTATGTTCAACAGTGGACGTCTTTCGGCTGATGATGATGATGGTGGTTAAAAGCTATCAAACTGAAGTTACGGAACCAACTACATAATGGGATTTTTCGAAAAAAAAATTTCTTTACGCACGCTTGATTTGGGGAGTAAGCTGGTGAAAGAATGAAGAGAGCGTTAGAAAAAATGTGATTGGGCGAGGCGAACGGAAGTTGAGAGGGAGATATAAGTCAGTGAAGATAGAAAGAGAGAGAGTTAGTGAGTTAGAGAGTTTCGTATATCACTCCTACACAGTGATATGCTCGCATCTCTCTCTCTTGCCCCTAGGCAAGAGAGAGAGGTGCGAGCATACATTTTCTTTCTCTCATGGCCAGTTGCAAACGGATACATACATACATATAGATGGAGCTAAAGAAGTTTTACTTCAATCGTGTGGTCTAAAGCACACTCGTATTTTTTTCCAGACAGTAAGGAGGTCGAAAGTCTAAAAGTAAAAACCGTACGAATGGTCGGTCACGGCTAAGCGACGCTTGCCGCGGTCGATCTGTGGATGGGTGAGCATCCATTTCATAACAAAATCCCTCTTTCGTAAATCTTTGACAGTCGTTATGGGTACCTACTCAGAAGCCAGACTCAACCGACATCCAGTCTTAGCTATACCCTGTTCACAATAAGATTTGACATAAACACAAACCTTTTTTACAGTCCCTTCAACCGATTTTGACTTTTATTCCGTAGGCTTAAGGATAACATTAGAGGCAAAAAAGTGGTTACAATAACAACTGTTTACTGCAGTTGCCATTTGTTATGATACCAACGCAATATGAGTCAAAATCGGTTGGACGGACTGTAAAAAAGGTTTTTGTAAATGTCTAATCCCCGCCATCCCCTTCTAACCTAACCTATCCGAGTCAGGGTGCCCCCAAACCAAACATTACAAAGTCGGCTATATCCCATTCAACGACTATGCTAAATGACGTTCAGTCAAGACGTTGAACGTTACATTAAACAACTTGACGAGTTATCCTTTAGTCATTTAATAAAATGTCGTCAGTCAATGAACGCGCTAGTCATTCAATCAAATAGCAGATTCAACCAGATGACTAGGACACCTACACCACGGGCGGCCCGTTTACCGAGATCGCTCTTAAGCTAAAACAAAATAAATGTAATAAAAAATTATAATAGTTTACCTTCATATTGGCGGCAGTAAACTGAAAAGGAGTTTCAGAATTATTATGCTCACTATCTCTGTGTACCACCAGTAAATCCGGAAAACGTTGCGGTGCCGGGGCCGTATCAAGTTGTCTACAGCAGTTTACCTGAGTGAATGTAAAATCTTTATTATTAAGTATTTTGCATTAGCCTATTTATTTTATTTTTTTATAAAATCGTGGGTGAGTTTACAAACATATGAACTCACATACACAAACATTCAGACCCGGAACAACTACTTGTAGGCCATACAAATATTTGTGCCGTGCGGAAATCGAACCCGCCACAAGCACCAAAGCAACTAATCGTTCGGTCACTGCGCCAACCGTGTCGTCATACGCAACCGGCAACTGGCAACTATGTCGTATTTATGTGTCCCACCTCCCACTACTGGGCAAAGGTCTCCCCTTTCTCTTTCCAACTTCCCGATCTTGTGCGAGATCTGCCCACGCTTGCCCCGTAAACATCAGATCGTCTGTCCACCTTCGCCGCGGTCTCTTTTCTCCGTCTCTGTCAAATGTTTATATGTATATGTTATGTTACGGATAATGCGCCACATGCGGATACACATGATTTATCCTACTTATCTTCGGTTAATACTAGGTTTAGCCTTCATCATAGTGGCTAGAACTAGGTGCAACCACGCACCGACGTCAGGGTTACCCCTAGCTTCGGTTTGGTTAGTTTCCTTTAAACCTTGCAGACAATAGTAAGAGCCCCACGCAGCGGGGCTCCGTCGACCTGTCGTCGATCGTCGCCTTTTGCTCAATAGTTTGGAGCCCCAAGTCCCGAGCTCGCAGGCTACACTTAAGTTTAACTTACTGCTACCGGCTACACCTACTTCTAGCGGTTAAAATTAGATGTAACCGCACTTCAAGTTTTAGCCGTAACATATTATACAGAATGAAATTGAATTCTTTAGCAAAATTTTAAGGAGTGACTCAGACCACGAACCTGAACAACTTTCATTATGGAGCCAACTCAAACAGCGCGAAAAAAAACAACTGTTCTATACAGAAGTGCAATAGGTACTCGGCCAAAATGTATGGAACAGATATTTCTTTTTTCGCGCTGTTTGAGTTGGCGCCATAATAAAAGTTGTTCAGGTTCGTGGTTTGAGTCACTTCTCAAAAATTTGCTAATGAATTTAATTTGATCCTGTATAAACATTCAGATTCCCTTTGTTTGTAGATATGTACAAACTCGGAAAGTAGTGGAAAGTAGACTCGAAATTTTATACAACACTTTAACAGAAGTGTATTTTTACTTTTTTTTTCTAAGCGTCTTAGATTCACTAATTAGTAATTCCAACAACAAATACGTTTTCTTTCTGTTCTTAGATTCCATAACATAGCAACGCAAAGTAAGTTATTAAAATGAGCAATGTATTTTCTCGGTAAATATGTAGGTAGTACGTATGTTCGCTAGAATACTTTTATTTATTTACTCCCCTAATAACTAATATCAGACAGAGCCATAGCTAGCAAAGGTTCGAAAATAAATATACTTAGGTCCCTTTTATACGAAGCTAGTAATTTACATAGTTCCAAAAAAGGTCGATTGCCTCGTCTGCTAATGAGACGATAGAGAGTACCTATTCTCACTAAGAGCATCATTTCTAATGCCGGCCACACACGTTACGATAAACTTGCACTAAATTTTCACAAGTATACGTTAACGTATGTAGAATGAATAGTGACAGTCATTTGCCCACAACGGCGTCACGCCGACTTGTGCAAATCCAAATTTGCGCTAGTATACCATTACGTGTGTGGCTACCATAAGAGTAAAGTGCCAAAAGAATAGAGCAAAACGTTTATAATAGCTATGTTTGAGTATAATAGTTTTATGATACTCTAGCTACCTACAGTATCTAGTCATCAGGCTTTATTATTTAATTTATGGTTCGCTAAAGCTCTATTTCTCTTTCGTCGCTGAAAGCAAAGATTTGAACGTTTGACCAATTTTTTACTTACATTATGTACCTTGGTTCCTAATTTTAAAATATTACGAACTATTAAAGACATTGTAATAAAATAATTTTTTTTTAATGAAAGATTTACTTGTCAGATACAAACAGTATTCACTTGTCAGATAAAAGTCATAACCAAGAAGCTTATAGGTAAAAGTGGAGGCAACACTCTGAACACCTAAGTGAAACCAACTGTGGGTAGATGCTCCCTTTCTGAATGCATACATAAGATAAAGAAACCACATATCACTGTCTCGTTCTTATGTATACATTCAGAAATGAGAGCGTCTGCCCACAGTTGGTTTCAATTAAGTATTTAGAGTGTTTCCTCCACTTTTATCTATAAGCTTCTTGGTCATAACTATTAAAAAGCATAATCTAGTTTGTTCACGTTTAGTCTACGGAAAAACCTGCCTTTCATGCGAATATCAACCTTATTACATTTGGCAATTGATGAAAACGGTGGTTGTGTCACGTTCTGACAGGTTATTACTTCATACATTTAGAAGTTAAGGGCATCTTCAAGAGGTTATTCTGTTACTACCTTTTTTCTTACTGAACCAACAAAATATAGAATACTCACTTTCGTCCTGCCTAAACCGCAAAATTACTATCATCAAAATATACGAAAACGTCCCAGCCATAACATGAAACGATGTCACAAACTAATGTAGGAAATATTCTAAATATTGCCCACCAAAAATACTTGGGCAAGTTCGTAACGCCGCAAGAAAACATCGAGGAAAGTGATTCCAACAAACTAAAAGTTGTTACCAGCTACCCAATATTAACGGATATTGGAAAAAGATGGTAAAAGATGGCAGTTGGTGGATCAAGGCTAGTAGGCACTAATATTCCCTGGATGCAATATCGGGGTTCATTGCCATAAAACCGCTCGAGGCGAATATCTTGGGTACGATATTGACCTTATAGCATTTCGCCGAGAAAGCAGATATCTGAGGCAATTTCAACATCGTAAATGATGTTTATCGTGGTAACCCAGTGACCCACGCCCCTCCATCCCTACCTATGAACACTTGTCAAATGCCAGTGTATCGCTTTCTGCACACGTATTGGTGCCACGTGTAACTAAGCTGTTCTCTTGTGTACATAAAGTTATATACCTAGCCAGGATCTGTGTAGAACTCACGCTCCCTTTGACTTTAGTGCCTACTAATTGAACAAGGTAATCAGTTCGAGGCCAGGTAATATTGGTAAATGGTAACGGTGTTATATAGAATATACTTTAAACTTTTCAGGTATTTATCGTGTGTATCTGTGGGACAACGGCAAGAAATATTTTTTTATGCTATTTTTTTACTTAAGCTTCCCTTTTCATATAATATTACTTTAGTTAATTTTCCTTCATTCATTCTGTACAATTTCCACAACAATGTATTAACAGTTCAGAAACAGAAGTTTGAAACACAAATTAGTATTACTGCGAACAGATGTGAACACAACAGACATTGTTATACTATATACCTAGTTATTATTATAAAAAACGGTTGTAGAGAGTATGCAGTATGGTCTTACCAATGTCAACTATTTATTTGATGTTTGTTTATGTAAAACAAGCGTAATTGGGATATTGACCCATAATTACGAGACATAACTTCTCAAATATAAACTTCATACTAATACTGAAATCCCAATTAACTGTAAAATTAAATTTTTAGTTCATCATCTGCCTAGCCTTTTACCAAGTATATTGAGGTTGGCTTCCAGTCTAACCAGATGTAGCTGAATACCAGTGTTTTACATGTAGCGAGCTCATATCGGACCTCCACAACCCAGTTACTGGGTAATCCTTGGTAAGACTGCGTGTCAGACTTTCTGGCTTTAAAATTAAATTTTTAGTTGCTTTGCAATTAATAAATTGTTAGCTATTTGAGTTGGAAAACAGTGACGTCACATTTTTCTATTACCATCAAAATCTTTGGGAGGGTCACGTTTTAGCTTATAAAAAGTATGATAATTGATTACTATAATCCAAGTTAAGTCCCGTGTTAAGTATCCAATAATCTGTATGTACAGCCCTTTTTCACTCACGCTGACTTTTGTATCATGAGCACAGAGAGTGTCCAAATATTGTCTTATATGCAATAATGCATCATCATCATCAGCCGGAAGACGTCCATCATCTTCATCGTCATCATCAGCCTGAAGATGTTCACTGTTGAACAAAGGCCTCCTCCATAAATGGGGGGCGTTGCCATAATCCCCACGCTTGGCAGGCTTCTTGGGGATCGCAGTGAGGTTGTTAAGTACACGGAAGCCGCTGCTGCCCGACTTTCGGATTTTTCCTTAGTCACCTTCGACGACACCCTCGCGATGAAATGGGGGGGGGGTGCTATTCTAGCCCCGACACCTCACGATAAGACTTCCACTGTTGAACAAAGGCCTTCCACATGGAACGCCACAACGAGCGGCAACCTGCCGCTTGCCTCTAATAATTATCCTTTGTATGCTTGTCAATTCATACAAAGGATAATTATTAAAACGCGTATAAACTCGCAGTACTTACTGCATTACCACACCCGTGACACTCCATAGAAACGAAACGATATAATTGCCTACACTAATACTAAAATAATAGACTATACAGATAAGTACGTGCGTGAGTGTGCGTGTCTACGCGCCGCGCGAACAAAAACACAATTTCTAGAGCTAGTCGTTTGACGCGGGAAGAGGTGAGGAACGGTTTCAGAGGAAGGCGGAGCGTGTCGCTACTGTACGATAATACGGGAACCGATCACTTTTCCGAATTATTTTTGTCCGAATTTCAATTTACCGAAAACTATTGACCGATGTCTTTTTTGCTATATGCATTATTTGACATATTTTTAGATCATCGAAGTATCATGTGTCATAGGTATTATTTTACCGAACTATGTTTCTCCGATTTACAAAATAACTTTTTCCTATTGGCCGAAGTCTCTTTTGGACTATTTTCATTTGTCAAATGATTTATTTGCCATATTTTCACCCCGTCAAAACAACATTTCGGAATATTATTTGATCACAAGTATATAGCCGGTTACTTGGTAGCATTTTCAACATTAAATTAAAATAGTGTAATAAAAAGTCAATACGTTACAAAATTTAGTGACAGAAACGAATCGCTGCAAAACAGACTTCTCGCAATCTCTGCGGTGGTGAGCGTTAAAACCATCTGCGACGATAAGCTCGCGTGGGGCCGCCCAGACCCCGCAGCGCCGGAGCCGTGGCAGAAACAATGCTTGTTTCATGCTTGTATGCACGCTGCATGCTTGCTTGCATGCTGCATGCTTGTTTGCATGCTGCATGCGTGCTTGCATGCTGTATGCCTGCTTGCATGCTGCATGCTTGAAGCAAGAATCTTTGTTTGCAAGCTTCTTACTGGGACTGTTTTATTAAGTGCCATTACGTTAAATAATTAATGAAACAAAATAGGAAACTAATCTGAAATTAGCTCTCTATAACGCCACTGTAATAAATACATTAGTTTCGAAAGCTCTTTCAAAGATTTAATTTCACTCAAATGGTCTATAATTTTCAAAAGGTTTTGATTTTTCGTTTCGGAGTACCGGTTATCAATGACTCAATATCAGACATATTTACTTCTAGGCGTTTGGTGAAATATGGTAATTAAAACAGTGGTATAACGAATGTCCGAACAAATGTTATTTCGGCTAAGTGTAACTTAGGTAAAAACTTTTTCGACCAAATGAAACGTCGGAGCAACGAAAAAAAGCGAATTGATAATAGGTCAACTAATACTGTGGCAGACGTGACTTCGATGAAGTAAAAAAATACGAAACGAGAAAAGTTGAAAAGTTTTAGGTGAAATGAAATTCGGTCAAATATTTTTCGACCTTATGATAGGTAACCCGATGATACTAATACCTAAACTGTGGCATTACTAACATCCTTAAATAATAAATCAGCATTTACATACATTTATGTTTGCATAACTCAACCAAAGGTATGGATCATCCGTTTTTAAAGCGTTTTCAGTTTTGGTAGAACGAAGTTATTAGTATTTTAAAAATAAACCTTTATAGTAGAAATGACTGAAATTGAAAACATAAATCATCATCATTGAACGGTCTCCCCATAGAATATAATAGGTCTCCCCATAGAACGCCACAGCGAGCGGTAACCTGTTCTTGCACCCGCCGGGTACCCGCGACCTTGACGATGTCGTCGGTCCACCTGGTGGGAGGCCTACCGACGTAGCGTCTGCCGGTTCGTGGTCGCTACTTGAGAACCTTTCTTCTCCATCGGTTATCGGTTCTTCGAGCGATGTGACCTTTTTTTACCCGACTACGGCAAAGCCAAAGGAGGGTTATGATTTTGACAGGCTATGTATGTATGTATGTATGTTCATCTGTTCGCTCATAGCTCCTAAACTACTTATCAGAACTGAACAAATGAGGTATCGTTAGAAGCGTCTTGATCCTCCGCTGGTTATAGGCTATATGACGTGTCACCGAATCCAATGTGGCGCCCTCTGGCGGACATAAACACAAGATAAAAAAAAAATAATGAAGAGAAGCTTACCGTGTTTGGTATCATTGGAAAGGGGTTCACTAGTACCTTTCAAATATATAAAATTTAGTTGCGACTTGTCACAGATTTTTAAAAAAAAGGAAAGATTACCAAATAAATTAAGATACGCATACCGTGTTTGGTATCATTGGAAAGAGGTTCACTAGTACCTTTTATTAAATATATAATACTTAGCTGTGATTTGTCACAAATGATTAAAAAAAAAACGATCGCAAGAATTGCCAACTTCTCGATCGCAGCGGTTAAATTCATTAAAAATTACTGAAAAATCCACATGATAATCGATCGCTTTCAGAATTAGATAGATTAAGAAATCTTTCCAGATCCTCTTAATTTCTGACGGCCGTGCAGTACATGCTCCAAAATGGATTAAATAAAAAAATAAAGTTTAAAAACTAAAACCCAACTATAACAAAAAGTGATCTAAAAAGTAGGTACGAAACAAGAAAATATTTCACACAGAAATCAAGACATAGGTACAAAATGGTCAAGGTAAAGCCGTGGTTGCATAGGTAAAGCCGTGGTTGCATGCCATTATAATTCATGTTCATCGCACCCATATGGGATACACACAAAATGGTCAAGGTAAAGCCGTGGTTGCATGCCATTATAATTCATGTTCATCGCACCCATATGGGATACACACAAAATGGTCAAGGTAAAGCCGTGGTTGCATGCCTTTATAATTCATGTTCATCGCACCCATATGGGATACAGGCATGCAACCACGGCTTACCTTGACCATTTTGTACCTATGTCTTGATTTCTGTGTGAAATATTTTCTTGTTTCGTACTTTTTAGATCACTTTTTGTTGTAGTCGGGTTTTAGTTTTTATTAGGCTAGTGAATTCCTCTTGGACTATCCTCCGTTCATTGAAGACGGGGGGGTGTGCCGGACTCGTACCGGCTAAAACCACCACGATGATGGATTAGCTCCCGCATGCACCGCGCCCATAGCCATGTCAAATTGCATATTTTGAGAGCTATTTCGCTTACCTTAGAGTTCTGCGGCGAATTTCCGCATTATGGATGTTATCGCGCAAAGAAACTCCGGCCATAGCTCTCTCTATGGCTTGCGGCGTTACTCAGAGCTTCTGTAGGAGGCCAGCAGTTAAGGACCACTCAAAAATATTATTAATATTTATCCTAGAAGTCAATAACAAAGTAATAACATCAAATGCTTCCAGTTAAAATGAAAATAAACGTTCAAATATTCACGTCAAATTTAATTTCTTGTTGACTGCGGTGGCGTTCGTTAGATTAAAACGAATTTTCAATCGAGCGACAAAAATATTCGTCGCCATTTTTAAACGCAACCGGTGACTCGGTGATTCGTTAACACGTCTGCCTAACTTTTGAATCAAGAATATTCAAATGAGCGCTTCCTTAAAAAAGCTTTAGAATTTATTTTTTGCGGAATTGCAAATTCGAATTTCTGATTTCCGATTCACATAAAATGATCTTTTATTTTTTTGTGAAGGCTTTGATCGACACATTTGTACATATCTACAATCTATTTAAATACAAAGACCGAGTAACCTCCTGTGTTAAAGATTACTGAAACTGAAAGATCGGTCCGTGTTTTTCACCGGACTTGTGGTGTTGCTTAGGATCCAATGATAAGTATTACATACACCCGATAATGGACCGGTGTCCAACGATATAAATGTAAAAAGCAAGAATCGTTGTCCGGTATTAAAACCGGACGTTTATAAGCACTTTTATAGAGTGTGACACTAAGTACGGAATGTTTTATCTAAGGAAAATTACATTGGCACTTGACCACACTTAAAGACGGTTAGACTAAAAAGAAAAATATCTCTAAGCAAATACCACATTTTCCTTTTCGTTGAAAAAGGAAAATGTGGGTTAGGTATTTTCATTTATAGCAAACGCCACAATTCGTTTATAAAGTGTACCTTTTTTATCAAGTTAAGTAAAAGGATTCGGTGTATTTTATAATCTTAAAGGTACAGTCTCATTTGATTTCAAAGAGGGCTTAGTAGAACCTATACTTGTTTAATAAATCTAAAAGTTTTTTAAAAAATTCATAAAAGTAAAGTTAAGAACAAAAATTAAAGAATTCTTTAACCTTGTTTATTTCGCTTTATTTATTAAGTTTTAAGGTAACATAGTTTTAAGCGCTATTAACAATTTTATACGGAATTATGTTCTGATTTAAAATTATAAATAAAAAATAAGTTAGATCTCAGTATACCTAGTCACTGCATATCCAATATCATACGGTCATACTATATTCATATGTCTATATTAAAGACCACGCTGAGTTTTGGTTCGTTAGTGAAAATCCACGGAACTAATGCTCTGATTCGGAAAATTATTTCGCTAATATTAGGCTACCATATCTCTGAGTGCTACAGGCTATATTCATTCAAAACATATTAGAGGTATGTAAAAAAATAATCACAATTGAAGTTACGGGCAAACGCTAGTCATAAATAATCATATGTTATCATGTGTATATGACGTCATATGTCATCTGCTCGACGTCTGTATGTCACTGCAGGAATTCAGCAAAATATCAGCTAGTATATATATTTACAAGGTGTAACGTCAAATACGCAAAACCTGAAAATAGTTTGATTAGAATAACGAGCAGAATTAATTGAACCACTTTTTAATATAGGTCACATTTTTTCAAAAAATCTTTATTAAACATGTTTTCCTGTCTATTTATTAATAAGTCAAGCCATCACGTGCACAAACCTGCCAAAATAGGTAAACAAACACAAATGGTTGTCGTCCAATTTAAATTTTTTCATACGCGTGATAATAATAGTTCTTATTTCAATGCAAATACGAGTCTGGGTAAAACTAAAACAACACATAAACCCTTTAATTTTTTTTATGATTTTTTCTCTCAGAATTAGGTTAATTGAATTAAAAATCATTTGGGGTGTCTGAGGTTTTGCGTGTTTAACGTTACACCTTGTTTATAACTGTCGGTATATTTGCCTGACACATTCATGCTGAACTGGACTCCCATTTGGTGCAACCTTGAGACACACACCACACTTTGTCCTACCTACCTTTTTTTTCTGCTTGAATTTTCCCACTGCAGGGCAAAGGCCTCTCCACTCTCCTTCCAACTCTCTCTATTCTTTCTAATCCTTATTTGATTTTAATTTTTTGTTTGAGTTTTGTATTTTGTGTGCACCAAATAATTTTTTAATCTATCTATAAATATTTAACCTTGCGCCTTTTTCAGGGGTCAGACAGTAACTTATACCACACAGGATACAATACACGTAATAATAATATTACCAGCCTCTAAGTGTCCCACGGCCTAGTTAAAAATAAATTCTGTGCCAAACAACGTGCCTTACCTTATTGCTTGCTAGAATTTTTTTGAGCTGATCTGACATCAACGTGGGCTTGAGATGAGTTGTCTTCCCACCTAATACTAGGAATTGACAGTTACAACCCTTAAGTACAGTTCACCTTAATCCAAAGAGGGACATTTCCGCAGAATAGAACTGTAGGTTTAAAGGAAAAACCCTGATTAATGGAAACATAAATATTTAATAGCAATTTTATTTTTACAACCACTTTGTGTGACATAAATCTGAATTTACAAGGTACAAGGTTCGATCACCATGCTTGCTTATAGAGGATTGGCGATTTCAGAATTAACCTATATAATAAGTAAATTAACCTAGGATATTTTTGTATATACTTTGCCTCGAAATATATAAAACTGATAAAATAATAAACAAAAGTACAGCAAAACCTGTTCTGCTAAAGTAACAAAGTTCAGTACTGAACACTAGCTTGAATATTTACAGCGCGACATTTCGAGCCGAATGCCACGGCTCGAGCCTGGATAATGTCAATCTGCCGGACAGGTGACGCACCCACAAGAAGCTACGAAAGCCAGCGCGAGCAATTTCGAGCAGTATTATAACTGTTACAATTTGGCAAATATAAATTATTTATTTATTTCATTGACTATTTTAATAACGAAACCATAATTGAATATTTAAAGAACTTATCTATACATACAAATAAATAAATAAATTTTTGAAGACTGTTCTCTTTTTTTTTTCAAAAAAGTTTTTATTTTCCTTTTTAGTGCCTCCTTGTCACCAAAATCCATTAAGGAACGGCAACACAGTTAAAACAGAGACTAAAAGTGCTTATAAAAGATGGAAAGATGGAAGAAACAAAAACGTCTTTTAGGTATTTTTTTTTTTTCAAAAAGCGTTGAATAAATTTCGGTTTGTATATTTGTATACTAAAACCTTCTCCAGAATGTAACAAACACTTTTCTGAAAATCGCATCAAAATCGGTTCAGACAAACGGGAGATAATCGCGGACAAACATACGTTCATACATACAAAATGTTTAACCGCATTCAAATAAAAGGAGGTTCTCAGTTCGACCCGTATGTTTGTATGTATGTATGAATGTATGTTTGTCCGCGATTATCTCCCGTTTGGCTGAACCGATTTTGATGCGGTAATGTCTGTGTGTCTGTTCTTAATGTCAAAATAACATCTTAGAGACGCATATCTTTAAAAGTATAAAAGGTACCCATATAACTTTTTTTTTATAATTGTTGTATGTCGGTCTGTGTTTGTTCCGACTAATCTCTGAAATGGCTGGATCGATTTCGACGGAACTTTCATTGGCATAGCTGAAGTTATAAGGACTACCTTATGCTACTTTTATTTTATAGAAAAATTAGGGTTCCGCGCATAAAAAAAATTAAAATCCCGCTGATTATCGACAGTCACACGGACGAAGTCGCGGGCATCAGCCAGTAAATAATAAAAGAAACAATTATGTACAAATTCACAGTTTTGTTAGGTACCATAATAATAATTATTATTATTTATAAGCTGAGCTCGTCAGGCATCAAAAATCTCAATCGCATCGCTCCCAATAGGACAAGTGCCCAAAAGACTAGCAGCATTTGGCGAATTCAATATTTGTAACATTTTGTAGTGTATGTACAGACGTCATCACATCAAGCCATCCCGAGCTGTCAAATTTTCCCAATTGAACATGAACCTTACATTTTTGTAATAAAGTTGAATATCTATCAATGAAATTGGACAGATTGTTGTAGCTTGTTGTGCTGACCTTTGTACGTCAAATGCACGTTTCTAATTTAACCATAAGAAGAATGATATGATCTGGGAGTAAGCGATAGAATTACGTTTGACAGGACGGAATGTAAGAATAAAACGTGTTGTGCCGACCTCAAGTGTTGTGTCCTCCTAATATGGGACAAGTGAAGAAAGAGAATTATGAAACTACTACTTACTTCTGAATTACGGCTTTCTGTTGAGCTATTTTGAATTGATGAAAGGAGAAGTATATCTATTCTTCTTTGTCAAAGCGAGTGTAACTGGCTTCGGATTTAGTTTTTGTACAGAGTCAAATTTCTTTGACTCTGTACAAAAACTGTCTTTTCAACTTTATTACAAAAGAATAAGGTTCATATTCAATTCTAAAAATTTTACAGTTTGTTATGGCTTGATGTGCTGTATCTGTACTTATCAGCCATTAAGTTATAGCTAAAATCTACTTGTTTTTATCTCTCGCATGTTTGCCAATTTTTCTGCACTTGCCAAACAAAGTAATTACAAACTAAAGTGAATTTTAAATAAGCCCAGCTAGTACTCAATCTTCAACGACTACTCTCGAAGGCCGAAATTCAGAGAGACTTTTCTATTCACTGGTAATGATACAACAGCGTGGTACTTAGTTGTAGGTAACTATAATAAACAGACACACTTGAACAACACTACAGCTTGATGGCTACTCGTGTACGAGAGAGCTCCAAAGCTCAACGTACTAACTTACTGAGAGCATACATAGTATTATACTCCGTAACTGTCAGAGATAATTATTACGAATAGAACGGAGATGTGTTCGACGCATGTCACATTTTTAAAGCTTGCAAACAAAAAACCATCTATATGGCAACCCTATTTAATCTACATGTCATTACGGATTTATGTGCGCGACGCGGTCGCTTGTTCCTCGTTGAAAATGTCTAAAATCTCGGTTAATAACGCTATATTTAGTTTAAAACCATATTTTACTGAATTATTATGGTGTCCTATAGTGTTTTTAAATATTACACGCAGTGCACAGTGTTTTATTACATTAAATGAAAGTTTCCAAGTCAAGGTCAAGGTTTGTTATTGTAAACATTTCATGGAATCCTCATTGGATTCCGATTTACAGGTATGTTTGAATCAAATTCAATAATTCTTCAATAACTGATGGCAATTCCTTGTAGAAAATTCATGTTTTATGGTGGTTAGGTTATGTGTTATCTAACAATTTACGTAATTTTACTAGTGCTTAACTACTTCCGGAGTTCCGGTTAGGAAACATAGTTACTAGTACAGATTGAATATTGCTCAATGTGTATCAGTCGATTATTTTTTCTGTGGAAATTACGTTTTTCCGGGTTTCTTTAAATTGACTTGACATCCTTATTTATTGACCTATGTCTAGTCTATGATCGATTACAAAATAAATTTTCTTCCAACCGCCAACGGTAACGGACTAACGGATTCTTTCTTCGGGTTTCTTTCTTGTGATTTTTACTTTGTCATCAACCGTCAAAATGGGAAAAAGAAAATGCAAAGACGAAGAATATCTTAAGAAGAAGATCCGAAAACTAGAAAAGAAACTTATGAAACTGCCTCCAAGTAGCCCAAAGTCTCAGGAAGATACTCCACCTCGGACTTGCTCGCCGACGCAGATCGAGGAACCTGAAGTAGATGAAAACATCCCTACAGGTGTGTAGTGAATAAACTATCCTAAATAGTAGGACCTCAACCTATATACTGAATAGAATCTTCAAACGCTTGGGTCGTACCTAACTAATTATAAGTACATGTGGACTTACCACTAATGACATCCAGAGCTATCACTTGCGGATAGACAGTTATGTTTTAATTTTACAAATTAACTAGCGCTATCACCTGGCGGATAGACAGTTATGTTTTAATTTTACAAACGAGCTAGCGCTATCACCTGGCGGATAGACAAGCACTACTTATTATATTTTATAACAAAAGAGGTAGCGCTATCACCTTGAGGATAGACAGGCACTATGTATCAAAGTTACCAAACATCTAGCGCTATCACATTGCGGATAGACGATGCATCTGAGTAAAACAAGACACTGGTTATGTCATTTCATTATATTTTTGAAACACTATCACAGAGCGGATAGCTGTTTTTCCTTAACTTTATAAATAAATTTATAAATCCTATTCCAGAAGATGACCAACTCCCGGAGGAGTTCCTGCTAGCCCTTGGTAAGGAGGGAGCAGAGGTAAAGGAGTTTGGCGACCCAATAAGGCCAGGGTTGGCCCTCCGATGGACAAGAATGATGTCGGAGGGACTGGGAAGAGAGGCCAAAGAAAACATCCTATGTAAATATACTACTCCATCTAATTTTCCATGTGCAGTTGCTCCAACCATGAACCCGGAGATAATGGCCACACTCTCTGAACCCTCAGTCAAGAGGGATAAAAGAATTATCGCCGGCAGAACATGACCGGGAAACTAATGACCTGTCTAGGCCGTTCATTAACCAGCATTCTAAAAGGAAACATTAGCAGTAAATTGCTAATAGAGGAAATAAATGATGCTGCCAAGATTGCAGCAGAAATGCACTATCAAGATTCCTGCTCAAGAAAATTTTTTGGCTTATCAGGAGCCAGTAAGTTAATACAGGAGGCCGTAAAAAATTCAAAAGTCAATACGTTTTTATTCGGTGTTGATTGTGCAGAGAAAATTAAGGCAGCTCAATCGATCCAAAGAACAAGTGCAACGATTTCGGATAGTACGAAAAAGCAGAAACAAACTTCAAGGAAACATTTAAACTGGAGGGGCCCACCGCAGAATCGTCAGCCACATCAACAAGCTCGCGGTGGGCAGCAACAGATGGCATACAAGAGACAGCCTCGCATGACAAATGCCAGACGCCATACGGAACGGAAACACCCTCCACCGAAATCCAGACACTACCGTTAGGAAATATGCAGGTACATGCAGGCAGACTAAAAAGCTTTTAAATCTAGGAGCAATATCTGAATGCTCTTATTGTGCTGACCAATTTACGTCCCCCATATTTTTAGTACCTAAACCCAATGGGTCATACAGATTTATTCTGAATTTAAAGAAATTAAATCAATACATTGACACAGAACACTTTAAATTGGAAGATATCAGGACAGCCTGTAAGTTGATGTCTAAGGATTGTTATATGGCTTCAATAGACTTGAAAGAAGCTTACTTTTCTGTTCCAATATCAGAGAACAGCAAAAGGTTTCTTAGGTTCAAATATGATGATACATTATACCAATTTAATGCCCTACCATATGGCTTGTGTACGGCCCCTTTTGTTTTTACAAAACTTCTCAAACCAGTGAGTACTTTTCTGAGGAGCCAAGGCATTCTATTAACCTGCTACCTAGATGATAGTTTATATTTTAACAATTCAGAAACTAAGTGTAAAGATGATATTGATGTTGCATGTAGACTCTTACAAAGTTTAGGTTTTGTTATAAATTTTGAAAAGAGTGTTATTACACCTAACCAAACCTGCAAGTATTTAGGTTTTATTTTAAATTCATCAAATCTATCCTTGTCAATTCCAAATCAAAAACAAGCATCCATACTAGAAGAAATTACATCATTTAAAGAAAATAGTTCTTGTAAAATAAGAAAATTTTGCCAACTCTTAGGGAAACTGAATTCAATTTGCCCTGGCATTCCATATGGTTGGCTATATACTAAAATATTAGAAAGACAGAAATACTTAGCCTTGTTAAAATCAAATGAAAATTATGAAGCATTCATGTCTATTTCTCATGAAATCAAAACAGAATTAGGATGGTGGCAAAAGAATATACATAGAAATAATCCAATAAAGCAATATAAATTCCTTCTAGAAATACATAGTGATGCCTCTACTACAGGCTGGGGAGCTGTATGCAATCACAAGACAGCTTCTGGGTCATGGTCACATGCAGAACAGAAATATCATATTAATTATTTGGAATTAAAAGCTGCCCTTTTAGGTCTAAAGTGTTTTACAAGAGATCTGTCTGATTGCGAAATCTTATTGAGGATAGAGAATACCACTGCAATCGCATATATAAACAAAATGGGGGGAGTGCAGTTTCCCCACCTAAATGATATCACAAGGGATATTTGGAAATGGTGTGAAAATAGACATATTTGGATTTTTGTTTCCTATATAAACACAAAGGATAATTTTGAAGCCGATAGAAAGTCAAGGAAAATCAATATTGAGTGGGAACTTTCCCCTAAAGCCTTCATTGAAATAACAAAACACTTTGGCATCCCGGATATAGATCTATTTGCCTCAAGGACAAATAAAAAGTGTAGTAAATTTGTCTCTTGGAAATGTGACCCAGAAGCATTTGCCATTGACGCCTTCACTCTTAACTGGAATAATTTATTTTTCTATGCCTTTCCTCCTTTTTCATTGATATTGAAATGCTTATACAAAATACAAAGAGATAATGCCACTGGAATTGTGGTTTTCCCTTACTGGCCATCACAACCATGGTATCCTCTAATTAAAACATTGTCCTTAGGGCAATTAATCATATTTGAACCTAACAAGAACCTATTGTCGTCTCCTTTCAGAGAACATCATCCACTGCATCGCCAGCTTACCCTGGCTGCAGGGCTGCTGTCAGCCAGGGCTTCATAAGACGTGGCACACCACAATCAGCCCTAGCCATTATGCTGAATTCTCTTTCATCCAACACTATAAAACAGTATGACACACCACTTAAGTTATGGTGGAAATTTTGTAGAGAGCACAATATAGACGCACACCAAGCGTCTATACCATATGTACTTAGATTCTTATCTGTATACTATGAAAATGGGGCATCATATGGTAGCATTAATACTGCTCGCTCAGCACTTTCCCTGCTGATGGGACCTAAAGTCGGATTGGATGACAGAATAAAAAGATTTACAAAGGGAATATTTCGTTCAAGACCACCAATGCCAAAGTATAATGTAACATGGGATCCAGGTTTGGTGCTAACTCATTTAGCCAGGTACTACCCAAATGAAGACATACCCTTAGAAAATCTAACCAAGAAATTAGTTACCATACTCGCTTTGACAACTGGTCACCGAGTACAGACACTGTCAATGATAGCAATCTCAAATATGAAATTTACTGATGACAGTGTAGAGATATATATTCCTGATATAATTAAAACCTCCAAGAGAGGTAGTGCACAACCAATATTTCACTTGAAAACCTACCCTCTTGTAAAAGAAATCTGCCCTGTCAGCACCATAAGATCTTATATAAATAAGACTGATTCTATTAGAAATAATATTGATAAATTAATTCTTACTTTCAAGAAACCACACAAGAATGCATCAATTCAGACTATAAGCCGGTGGATCAAGCTAATGTTGGAGGAAGCTGGAATAGATATCACCATCTTCTCTGCCCATAGTACCAGACATGCATCAACGTCTGCTGCAAACAGATCTGGAGTTAGCATAGATGCCATAAGGAAGGCTGCAGGGTGGTCTCAAAATTCGGCCATGTTTGCCAGACATTACAACAGGCCCGTTATCCAAGATCCAACGCAGTTTAGTAGTGCAATATGCAATACTATAACAAATTATTAGATAAGGTTGATTTTGTTATACTTATAAAAGAAGTCTATGAAAATTGTCTAAATATATTATTTTTTATTTAACAATGTTTATTGACAACCCTACTTTGAACATCATTCGTAATAATTATCTCTGACAGTTACGGAGTATAATTATAAGATTAAACGAACTTACCTTAAGTGAAGTTCTATCTTAATTATACGAAGTAACTGTCAGAGATAATAGTCCCTAAAAACCCTCCCACTTATACTTACCTACATACTAAGTATAATCCCAGTAAAAGGGGTTGTTCATAAAACCTAACTTTAAACGTAATGACATGTAGATTAAATAGGGTTGCCATAAGGATGGTTTTTTGTTTGCAAGCTTTAAAAATGTGACATGCGTCGAACACATCTCCGTTCTATTCGTAATAATTATCTCTGACAGTTACTTCGTATAATTAAGATAGAACTTCACTTAAGGTAAGTTCGTTTAATCTTATAATTATAGTTTATTACTTTCCCTACCGATGTTAATATAAATTTTAGGGAATACTGAAGTACCTACTAAAGTTTATAACATCCAGTTACTAGATAACTAGAAATAGTTAATATAATATAATATGTGGGGACATTTTCACACACGGCCATCTGACCCCAAACTAGGGAGACCCTGTACTATGGGTGTCAGACAGCTGATTGACAATACATACATATATAGATAAACAACACCCAGACACAAGGCAAACACAAGCGCTCATCACACAAATGTTTACCCTGGGCGGGAATCGAACCCGCAACACGCTGCGCAGCAGTCGATCTCTCAGCCACTGCGCTAACCGTGTCGTCAAAGTTTAGCAAAATGTTGCTGCACAAGTTGAGTAATATAAGTAGATATTTATAAATGGGTTTTAGGAAGAAAATAGTTTTACTAAGAAGTACGGCGGCAAGCAATTTTATTAAATCAGTGTTTCTATTGTATTCATTTTAATATTTATTAATAGTTAAGGTATTAGTATTTAAAATTACCAAATGGGCACAAGAAATGTTAAAGTCACCTGAATAATTCAGTTGAAATGGTATTAAAGTCGTAGGTACTTGAAGCAGAAGAGAGTCTTTTCCATGAAAATATTTACGACAGCTTAGTGCCACTGCGAATGCGACTCGGAATATTGGGGATAAAAAAAAATACAAAAAAGAATTCTTAAGTAGTTTGTAACCTTTAATTCCCACCAAATTCCATATTTTCTAGAGTTCAAAGGGAAGCTGCTCAAATCCAGGGTGAAATAATTTACGTCAGGGATTAAGCTGACGGAATGAAAGGGAATCTTCTAAAAGAGCCTCGACATCAGAACCACTTCTATGGACACGGTTCATACTCCCGTTTCGCAAACTGGCTTTGCACCAACATGTAGATTAATAATAATAAAAAACTACGACAATACTTTGATTATAATAAAACACACACAAGTGTCTGAATATAATAACAAGAATATAGATAAAACTGCAGTTTCAGTCAGCTATTCTAATGTGACAAAGCAAAAAAGCTAAAACAATTTGAAGCAACTTGTACTTTTCTTAACAACTGCGATAGTAAAACTCAACGATATACCGAGCTCCATTCGAATAAAAAAAAAATCTTGAAACATTATTCGGAGACTGAACTGGTTACGAAACTCTCTTGCAAAATGGGAGTACTGGGGACGCAAAACGGTTCATTCCCTTTGTTTTATGAGACAATTAAGAAGCGAAGGGACGTCGGGGTGGCGCGAAGAGTAAATTTTTGTTCCTCGTAATAAAAGAAGCGAGAGCATTTAAATAGCAGATTGAAAACTCCTAACGATCTATGTTAAGTTCACGACGTAACAAGGATTTTTCGGTAAAAAAGGTTACGGCGCAGTAATTTACATTTTATTATCTTGTGGTCGGATTTATTTAAAGGTGCCTCCACACTACGCGACCAGCGTTACGAAACGTCTGCCCGTCAGGAGTCAGGGTGAAGTTTATTACCTGTGTACTTTATTTAAGGATGCTTTGCATGTGACCAACATTTACCTAAGTAGGTAAGTGAATATTTACAGAAACGGAGTTGAGGACTGCTATTCGATATTTGAAGATTTGATTCGATATTTAAACCAGTTTTAAATAAATATTTCAAAACAAACTTACTTCACTTCCATCGAATTGGAAACAATATACATTAAGTTATTAAATATAACAATAGTGCAAAGGTTCCTCTAATACCCTACACAATCCCTGAATATAGGAAGGCTGGTATCCGGGACTGCTGAACGCTTCGCACCTAAATAAAATATAGGTTCTATATTGTTAGCACTCAAGTGAAACCAAAGCTTAAAGCCACATAATTGACAACGATTTGCATTTCGCTTTCGTTAGAAAAAGTTTAACCGAGGAAGGAAAGGGGGAAGTAAAAACATTTTGCTTCACTTGGCTAGACAGTGTAGACAAACCGCGTTTCTTTTGTGATGAAACAGACCAGATACTCATTGTTATTCTTAATATAAATATTAAATTCCCGGTTAAGGGTCGATCCTTCAATCGGTAATGTCGCTTTCATTGAAAAAACACTTTTTGTGAGACTTCCATCTTGTACCACTTTTATTATCATGTAGGTATTATACTACTATAGAGGTAAAATATTTGGTTTGTAAGAGAGACCTTATCTCTGGAAGAATTGTTCTTAAAATTAAATAAGTGTCATAAGATAATATAAGTTTAGTTGTTGTTTTGTTTATGTATTGTCGTGTGTTTGTTTGTTTTGTGTTGTATATGTTAACTGGTGTTTGTTTTATCATTATTAAAAATACCAAATTAGACGCGTACGAAGTCGGGGGCTGATGCTAGTTAATTTATAAAGAGGTCTGTTTTTATCTACTTATTTTAAACGTGAAATGTACGTGACTTTTTCAAATAAAAGAAAGTGCACGCGAAAATCTCCAAGAGACGTATCAATATTCTAGAATGACAGATGGCTGTCGGCAAGACAACTGACGTTCTAAATACGAACGTTACGTAACAAATTCTGAACGAGCGATGGCGGCGCGTCGCCTTGTTTACTACAATTCTTTAAAGAAAAACCAGCACTTTAACTGCCACAAAAAATATACTTTAACAATTTAACAGTGCACTCCAACCATGTTGTTTTGAACTAAAAACTTTTCCATTAAAAGTTTTCTGCAGCTCCTTTATATAGCCGTTTAGAAATTGTTGATATTATGTTTCTATTCCATTAAAAAAACCTATAATAATAATGTCCGTTAATGAATAAAATCAGGATTCTTAGAGTTCTTTTGTAGAACAAGGAAACCCTTAATTACGGTAATTACGATAAATAATACTGCTGAAACTTTTCAACTAGATATTGTTTTCCTTTTGACACTTTGGTCAAGTTTTAAACTAAAAAAAGTAATACAATATGGCATCAAAAAATTCCTTCATATCGCCGTCATCTGAGAATGTGTCCAAGAGACTGGCGGCATTGCCACGTTGGATGGCAATGCTTAACCTCTGATCGAGGTAAAAACAAGCTCTTGGATCACGGGAAGTGTCAACCAACCTTTTAGACATTTCCTTAAAAAGGGTAAAACCTAATAAAAAACTATCCGAAAAGAAAAGTTTTATTTGAAACAAACAAACTTAAAACAGTTCAAGATAACAACGGAACTAAAACTAGAACTTCTACTCTACCGACACGCACTTGACTGGTTTTAGTTACACAAAAATTAATTAAAACCGAGTCAACTGGGAAACGAGTTCATGGTCTATTTCCTAAAGTTACAAAAGACCTATTAGTGTTAGTGTGAAGTTGGTTCTTTCTGATTTGTTACTATTTAACGTTTTTTTTACATAACACATGTAAATCGGCATCAGCTTCGGGTTTCACATGCGATCATAGACGACATGCCGGAATTATATTAGAAAAGAACAAAATGTAATTTAAAACAAAATTGTGATTGAGATTTTCTCACTTTTCTATTTTTTAATAAATATTTTTCTTCTATATGGTATTTTTAGGGTTCCGTACCTTAAGGCGATTAGACTCGTCAGTGGCCTTGGAGTTCTAGCGCGGTTTACACGCACACCAGCGCTTGCTACGTACTCATCTGCCCTGTCCCGCTTACTCCGATCACAGAATATGCGGACAACAGACACGCACGCCCGACCTAAGGTACGTTGCTGCCCTACGTTTGGAAAATATTTAATTCATTTATTTAGAAATGGATAGTTTCACTGTAGGTAATAATGAAACAATACAGAAGAAGATACTTATATATGTCGCAGCAAGCGATAATTTAGCGATAAAGAGGATTCAAATTGATTATTGTAGTACCTACAGAAGAAATGGTAAACGCCGTGACGTCAGCTGTCGGTTAAAATGGCGCCATGTGGACAGAGTCGTGTTGGAGAGTGGGGACCGTGCCAAGCTCACTTTTGCTCGAGACACCAAGCAGGACACTCATCTAGTACGAAACTGTCGGTTTACCTATTTGAATTGTATTGTACGACCACATTTAATAAAGTAAGGTAGTTAGTACTGCATTGAATATTGTTATTCTACAATGAACCCGATACCACCGAACCCAAACGATGTCGGCGCTTCCCGCTCAGCCATCGCTGACGCCGACATATATTTCAAAATAAATAGGAATAGAGTAATTAAATGACCAATAAATATTCAGATTAAATGTTGCTATTTTGAGTACGAAACTACGAAATTAAAGTAAAAAAAACCCTAAAATCTTGCTATAGTTAGAATTTTGTTATGCTGGCACTTCACATGGCATATTTGTGCAAATAATCGCCTTATTTGGATAAAACAAAATGTGCTATGGTTATTGAAATAAAGTCGATTTTGTATTATCAAGATATGCTGAATATTTGCACAAATACGCCATGTGAAGTGCCAGCATTATATTATTTAATTATTCCACTAATCACAAATTCTTACGACAAATAAACTTTTTTGCAAAAAAATACAACCGCTATAAAAAAAAAACTAAAAAGTGATAAATAACTTCAGAAAACATAGGTAAGTATGACTTCAGTCTTGGAAGTCGACGGCTTTTGTTCTGTTTGTTGTTTTGTATTGCCACCGACTTTCGAAACTAAAGTCATGCGTCATGCTAATGTCTGTGCTAACCTATCACTTTTTAGATTTTGAAGATGGTTATCTTTTTAGCACCTACTACCTTACATCCAAATCCGCTAAGAAATGGTGAAAGTAAATAACCTAACTAGCAAATGTATTTCTGTCTTACAGACGGTATCCCTTTCCTGTATATGTATTGTATGTTTTTCTATGAGGAGTCCATATGGTTAGTTGACCATGGATAGGTATTTAACTATCCAGTAATTATGTTTGATTTTCAGTCAGTACTTAATACAAGTTTTCTATTTGGTTACAGTTAACCAAATCAGAAAACGTGTACTGTTCGTGATTCAGGAGTTCCATTGTCTCCGATGGTCTGCATCAGATCTTCACGAAATTTATATTGGACCACCCCTAATACATACACTAGAATTTAACAAGTCTTGAGTGTTTTTCCTTGTTCACCACACCCATAACTCGTATTTCGTATCAATAAGCTAAGCTATCACACTTTGACGTATTTGTTTATATCTTGAAAACTACTAAACCGATTTTGATGATACTTGCAGTTTGGGAACAATGCAAGTTTTATTAAAACACGTTTTTATTACGAAAGGACATGTTTCATTCTGGGCCCAGTCTATGTACACCACTTCAAAAAAAAGAGAAAAATCCGTAGAATCCGGGAAAAATACAGATAATTCATTTAAATGTGTACTGTTGTGGTAGTAAATTCATAATTTAACAATAATTTTTATGGATTTTCAACATGTCGTCACTCATATTTAGCTACTCTATAAACCATAGATCGACCATTGATCATAGAAAGAGAACTGTCAGCTGTCAGTGTCACAACAGTCTCACTTCAGTCACTTTCGTCTCGTTTTGTTTCTAGTTTCTAGCGTACTTTATAACAACCTCCCTTTCGTTTTTTTGAATTTAACACCGTTTCTTTCCCATCTGTTTACCTAGCTATCCACAAATCGACGCAGAAAATCAGAATTATAAATGTCAAACGTCATTAATCAATCAAAATGACAGCCATGACTGCTTTTTGTTGTGTGTTGCAATTTCAAGTCCAATTTCTTGTGTTTTACCTGCTCACAAAGCTATTTTAAATTAATTGGACAGTTGAGAACTATTTAAAATGGGTTTCCCAATTATTAAGTATGGTGTACAAGGACTGGGCCCAGGCTCCATACATTTTGAAACAACTCCTTTTATGAAATGGGCGTCATGTATATTTCGTAAACTATTATAGCCGCCATCTTGGATTTTGAATTGGACTTCATTTTCGGTATCAGCGCCCCCGAAAACCACGGAAACGACCCCCATAAAGTATATTTCGTAAACTATTATAGCCGCCATATTGGATTTTATTTCGAACTCATTCTTGGCATCAGCGCTTTCGTAAAATTTATAAGATCGTATGATCTTGTTGTGATGATTATTACTGATCAAAGGCAGTTTCCCTTATCATGCATGTAATGCATGAACACCCTAAGGGTCAAAACACACCGGAATAGCAGCGCAACGGCTGTCAGTTTTGCTGCCAAACCCTTTGTCAACTTTATCTCTAAATCGCAAAGCATAGTATCGCTTCGGCGGTCATCGGCTCGCAGAGCCGCCCGGCGCGGCACGAGCTGCCGCTCGACGCACGCAAATCTTTAAGCGATACTATGTCTTGACGTTTATAAACGATAAAGTTGAAAATGGTTTGCCATCAAAACTGCCGGCCGCTGCGCTGCCATTCCGGTGTGTCTTGACCCTAAGAAGCTTGCTTCGCGATGAACCTCATTCTCTGGCCGAAGATCAAAAATCCAGTCGTGTTGATTTTTTTTTTCCATAAAATACGTTACACTAGTTATTTCTCTGATATCGTGGATGCAAACACAAACACAAACAGACACACCGCTGCACAAAGATCTGTAGGTTATACAAATATTTGTTCCGTGCGGGTATCGAACCCGTGTCACGGAGCGCAGCAGCTAATCGCTCAACCACCGCGCCAGCAGTGTCGCCAAAAAATGATTAGTCATTAGTCATTATTCATTTATTTATTATGCTAGAAATAATTAAAAAAATTAAAATTTCTTGTTTTGAATTTTCACTTAGGTACCTACCTACTTATTAACTAAAGAAAAAAAATAGTTTTTAAAAATTTATTAACCATAAAAACAATTTAGGTGTTTACTATTTTCTAATGTCATGATAAACAACAATCAAATATAAAATAATTCTATAAAGCACCAACAATAGTGTTCCCGCGCACAAAGCAAACAAATTGTTCCTAGTCAGCTAGCTACTCTTTGAACGCCTATTTACGCACACGTACACAAAAAGCTCATGTGTATTTGCACTCACACCTTTACACGGCGGAGCAGCGAGTGATACAGCCTATCCGTCTCAGTGCTGTCGCACGACTACCGACCGATGCGCCCGCGCTGAGCCTCTAACGTACGGAATCTGAATATTTGTGATTTTCTTTGCAAATTTTTGACAGATTTACATTTATTTTATATTGAATCTGTAGTCTCTTTAATCGTCAATATTTCAGTGTAAAAATATTTCCAAATATCACAGCCATTTAGGAGCTGAAAGGAATTTTAGCCAAAAAATATCGTGTTGTCCAGTATTTTTTTAAGGTAAAAATATTAGTCAGACGAAAACGTCATAACTATGACATGATATGCATATATTAAACATTTTTTTTTTTTAATCTGTTAGGTAAGCCGTTTTGAGGTATAGGCTTTAGTAAGTAACCGTTTCACAGTACTGAACGAGACTAAGGGCCTTAAAAGGATAAATCGGAACCCTTATCGGATCACTTTGTTGTCGGTCTTTCTGTCTGTCAAGACCCTTCATCTCGGGAACGCGTAAAGGTATCGAGTTGAAATTAATATCATATACTTAGGTCTATGGTCCCTTAAAGCTGTGTAAAACATCTACGTTAACGTAAAAAAATATATAATAAGTATATCGCACGTACATTTCGACACTCAAGAGAATCATAATTTATAGGGTACTTTCCGCTGACCTAGAACTATGAAATCTGGCAAGTAATATCGTTTTATACTATAAATACAGGGAAACGTCTGAAAACTATACATTTGTAATGAAATCATTAAAAGTATATACTTTATTAATAATGAGCTTTTGTCCGCGATTTGGTCCGTGTGAATGTCGGTTATCGAAGATGCAGACGAAGCCCCGGATTAAAAAGTACCCTATGTGCTTTCCCAGGGGTTCAAGCTATTTTCATACCAAATTTCATCAACATCGGTTCTGCCGTTTCATCGTTGAAGCGTAACAGACAGAGTTACTTTCTCATTTATAATATTATAGTATGGAAGTATGGATACGTATTATGTACCTACAAATTTGTACGGAACCCTCTGTGAGCGAGTCCGACTCGCACATAACCGGTTTTTTTTTTTGTAATGAGCCAAAGATGAAGAAACCTCTAATAGATATTATGGCATATCGTATTCATTTTTTAAATAAAAAATCGTTGCCTCACACTAGGAAAACCGCTTGACTGTTGACATGACTCTTGGAGTCATTGTTTAACTATTTTGTCTGCTAATTAGATAGTTAATGAGCTCGTAACGTGGATGCGTTAATAAACATATAAATTATAAACTTAGATACACTGATAAACCCAGAACAACTACTTGAAGGCGATGGAAATATTTGTTTCACGTGGGAATCGAACCTATAAGGCGCAGCAGCCAACCCAGTGTAGTTTGGCTGTATAAAACCTCGTCTATTTCAAGATTATGAATTTTGTGACATTCGCTCTCTCGATGTGTTAAAAAAACTGTTTTAGGCATTTTTTATTACTGGAGCTTGATTTTCAGGTTAGAAACAACCTTTAGTTACCTATAAAAAATGGCGACTTACTTAAGTCACAATTTTTTTTCATTAGTGAACAGCTTTTACACGCCCTTCGTAACGTGTCACAAATTATATCACAGAAGCTTACCATTAAGGTTCTCGTTAAAAGGTTTTTGGTAGGAGGGCATTGTTTTTTTGTGACCCTCGTCACGAGTAATTTTGTTACCAACTAATTAATTTATGTTTTCACTAGCCGCTTGCCCTGCGGCGGGGCCTGCTTTTTACGTCACAACTACATTGCTTATATCTTTTCAGGTCAAACACAGTAACGACTATCGGCACAGTCATTGTGCCGATAGTCGTTACGGCCAATGGACTCATTTCCAAGAGCCTCGACCAACACCTAAGGAGGCTCTCGTTGGGCAGCTGGATCAAAAGCTTGATACAGAAAGCGGTACTCCTGGACACGGCGCGTATTGTTAGGAGATTCCTCTCTCAGGAGCCCTGACCACCGGTAGCTTGGACCCTGTTCCCGATACCGGTAGCGATAGTACTAATACTTATACTGTGCCGGTGGGCTACTATTTTTTATATTTTTAAATGTTTTTATTTTTTTTTACTAATATTTAAAAATGTATTATAATATGTAAAAAAATGAATAAATGTGAAAAATAATAATATTTTTTTATTTGCTAATTGTGGTACAGTCTGCTACAGTTACAATAAATAGTTTTAACAAATAACAAATTCAAGAATGGCTTTGGCGTCCTAGCTAGGTTACACAGTAACCTGTATTAAGGTACGCCACCCACATTCCCATGACAGGACTACAATAACAAAAGAGACTGCCAAGGTCAGTGATAGTAGGTATGATGCAATTAAATTCGCCATGTAATATTGGGGGTGTAATGTGTAAATGTGTGTGTGGTGGGTGTGTGTTCTGTTATATACGTGTACCTGTGAGTGTGTGTTTTGTATGTTTAGTGATTCAGTGTGGTGAGTGTGTAAACCACGGATATCGTTGTAAACGGAGGTGAAATAGTAGTGTTGAGTTTAGGTAAGATTAGACTATACTCGTGTTGTGCCTGTTTTTATACAGATAGATTAAAAAAAAACACAGTTACAACACAAATATGCGTTCGGTCATTAGAAAATCCTCCTCTTCTACTTCCCTCGACTATTTTCCAACACAATTTTTTTTAATAAGTACTAGTCGCTATCTGTAAGAATAAATACTATTTATAAACTAAATATTCTCTCTGAAAAGGGCCTGTACATAAAATATGCTTTGTCATCACAAGTATTTAGCTGTCCAGTAAAAAATATAATGAAAACAAAGAAATCCTCTAATTTGTAAAAATTTAATTTTAAGAAACGAGGCCGTACTCCGGCCTAGATACATTCACAAAAACTCGACTCATCAACGTTTCAACAATGAAAGTAGGTGGGCACAAAATTAGTCTTCAGAAAATACGCTTATCTTAGACCCTTATAATCCCTACCCGGAACTTTGATCCCCTCAAAATGGAGCAGACCTACACAGATTGACATTTACAACGTTATCTGTCCCAGCAGGCAGCTCGCTTTGAAACTAGCGCTCGCCGAAATATGATCACCATACCGAAGTCGGCCGCACACATCAAACGTGACGTCACACCGTCTACAACTCTGCGTCATAAAATGTTGTATCTAAATCTTCTTTTGTGCTCAAAGTATTATTTCTCTCGTATCTTTCATAAACTCTCTGTTACCTAAGTACTTTGTGTAACAAACTTGACGCCGAACACTGTACTGGTAATTTGAGGAAATGCGATATGGAAGTATAAAGTAACTTTTTGTACAAGACATTTGCGTAATTACCTCTTCATCGTTGTTCCATGTGAGTAATGTAAATAAAGAGGGTTATAAAGAGGAGAGTAATTAGTTTACTATAAAAGCATTCACCATTTCACCGATACTTTAAACATTTTAATTATTCATGATATTGTTATCAACTTAACACCAACATTTTGGGGAAATGTTATTTGATTTAGTGAATATTTTATGACACTTCCATTTATGGTTTATATGTACGTTACAGTTTTCCAAAATTCAATGAAATATTATAAAAAATAAAGTAAAACTAAAATATTAATATTACCTAATGAAGCAAGTATAATTATCCCATGAGAAAAGCGTTTAAGCGTGAAATAGTAACAAATATGCATTATGTATTTAGATGTATTAGTGTATGTATATCAGCTGTCTGACACCCATAGTACAGGGTCTTCCTAGTTTGGGGTCAAATGGCCGTGTGTGAAATGTCCGCACATATTATTATGATTATTATTTATCCATCTTTACAATCTTTCGCGTTTGTAATAGTAGTAATACAATACGTATACAAATACGTTTATAATACTTTAAGAAGAAAGTATAACTCTTTTATTTCGGGTACACATTTCAATGAATGCGATATTGTAAAATAAACATATTTGTGGTCGGATATTTTCATCATTATATATTATTGTCTTTGAGAGAGAAAGAGTGAGTATGTCCTTCAACTTAGTCACCACATCATCACAATCATTTTTAAAAAAACGGGCCATTTTGCAAAATAATAACTTGGCTCTATCCCTTCAAGCAGCGCAAAAACGAAAAATCTTTATTCGATTGCTAACTCGTTTATTTGTACACCTCTTCACTTAATAGGCACCGGGCCTCGCTCACTATTTTACGACTTAAACAAACATTTGTTTTGCACATACAGCCGGCAGCAAAAAGCGGGTTTACTATAGATTTTCATAACTGCAGCATGCACGACTGTACCTACGTATCGGGTTATTGGTGAATTCAGGAGTTACAAGATATAGTTAACACTGCATGGTATGCAATAACGCTGTGAAATAAATACTCCGAGCGAACATCAAAGCTTTTTTGAATAAATATTATTCCACCCATCGTTGTTGTTTAAAGCACGATATATAAATCGTCCGCCACTGCAACTCCTGAAAACCAAAATCAAAAGTTGTGACCGCCAGAAAATTGCCATAGTGATGAAGCCCAACAAGTCCTGGAGAAAAGATTAAACTGTCTTGGATCCCGCAACGAAATTAATCAAAAAAGAACAGCGGAGGAATAAGAAAATACATATTTTCCGCTTTCCTCCATATCAAATAGGAGACAGAACAGAACAACGCTAAAAAGCACCTCGCGACATTGACTACTTGGAGAAGCCCAGTTACCAAGCACCGGGGATTACAATTAACATTAATTCATGAATCCTAAAATGTAAGCAATGGATGCAAAAAGCAGTTAATTCCTATCGGAGGAATAAATAATTATAGCTGTTTGATAGATTTTGTATAAAAACTATTTTTGTCAAGAAATAATAATTATTTTTCAGCTATAAATTTTATCTAATTTTTAAAAATCACCAACTTGACTTGGACTCTAAACATGGGAAGTTAAATAAAAGTATCACCAAACACCTTTTAAAAGTCAAAGCATAACCATAATCTTTATTTAAATAATAATTAATACTTACTTGTTTTTGTCGCATTTCTAAACAATTGATACGATTGTGATGATACTTTGGTCGGTATTGGTAGAAAAAAAGAAGAAAATGTCTATAGTCCGACCACTTGGCTTACTGACGATTCGGACACAATATATTCGAACACAGTGTCCGAATTTATATTTTTTTCATTGATATTTCCAACACCATTAAAAAAGCTATTTTGTACAGTCAGCAAAAAAACTTCCAACCAGACCTTAATTGTAGAAACCCGTCCTACGCCCAGCTGTAATTGTAGATTAATAAAACCAATATTTTAACCAAGACCGGGTGTGGTGAGGTGATGCGGGAGTTCACTGATATGTCAACCTGTGACAACTGTCACCCCTCCCGCACCGCGCAGCTACGTCAGAAACTATAGCTATAGTTCTATAAAGAGCCCTAATGATTCCACAACCTAAGTATAGTGCGTACAATCCACGAAGACGCGCCCCACTATACCTCCTAACCGTTTATAGTATATGTGTGCAAGCTTCCGTCAATGTTTGAGTGTTATCGGTACACACTAATTACCTATGAGTGCACGCGCACACTACAATGAATAGACTAATCAGGACAGAGCGACACGAAAATCCGAAAATCCCGTAAACCAAAAATTGGTGGGGCGCGTCTTCGTGGATTGCACTATCTATAGGTACAGTACATACGTCCAGTACCTACGTTTTCGTAGCTTTGTTTGCTTTTAAGATAAAATATTGCCTGATGAGAAACATTAGGTAATATTAATACTTCATATTGTAGTAAAGTAATGATAAGTAATATCACACTCATAACATTATTATTGTGACGGGCGAAAGTTTGTTTGTTTTGTTTTTATAAGAGTAAGTAAATACCGGTCCGATAAAAATAAATTAGCTGATAGAAAGCTACAATATTGAAGAGTGTCATGTACAGAGGCCAGCACATCAACCTACAACATGCTGTCAAATTTCTTTGATAGATTTTATACTTAATTACAAAATTATAAGGTTCATATTCAATTGGGAAAATATGAAAGTTTTGTATGGCTTGATGTGCTGGCGTCTGTGCATATGAGTTTATTAGGTAGGTATACGTTTATGGTAGGTACGTATATTCAACTGCCACGCGGACGAAGTCGCAAGCAGCTATGCTATTCTGTACCATTCGTGGCTGTGTTCGACGGCACAATTTACATCGTATCAGCCGTAATATCGACTTCGAGCAGAGCGACTGTTTTTACTTAGCGAGTAACATCTTATAATTGTTTATAATTTACAGAACACTCACTCGTCACGAAATATCAAAAACCGCTTGACGTATAAAGATGAAATTTGGCAAGGAGGCAGTTTATAGTTAGTAGACGTCCGGTAAGAGCGGATTTTGCGACGAGGTCTAATGGCTCTCGCAAGTAAACACCGGGAACGAAGTCACGGGCAGCAGCTAGTTTTTTATAAATAAACTGTCAAAAGTGTTAAATTGTTCAACCTTGATTAGTTTCACCAAAAGCCCAAATTCATGTAGTGCTAGCGCTACATAAGCAAAGGTTAATGAATACGAAAATGTAACTCTCCACTGCCGCAGCGTTGAGCTTTAGTCTTATTCTATTGTATTCTATTTAGTGTTATTTTTCTTTATCATTATTTCACAACAACTTTTAAATAAACATTAAGTTTCTTATGAACTTACTAGCGTTTGCCCGCGACTTCGTCCGCGTAAGTGTCGGTTATCGTATATCCGTGGTTATCGCGAATGCAGATTGAAAAGTAGGCTATATGTTCCCCAGGTTTCAAACTATTTTCATACCTAACTTCATCAAAATCAGTTTAGCCGTTTCATCGTGAAAGCGTAACAGACATGAGTTACTTTCGCCTTTTTAATATTAGCATGGTATGGATATGGATGTGTAGTGCAAGTACCTCTAAGGTGCCCGCGCATTAGTTTGTTAAGTAATGAGATCAACCATCTTTGCATTCGTTGTTAGACAATATTCACAGGTTCATGCTTTTAAAATATTGTGGTATATGTGTTAAGGTATGTTAACAAAAGTAAGTCAGTACTTACTTTTGTACACACAAATGTTTACCCTGGGCGGGAATCGAACCCGCAACACGCTGCGCAGCAATCGATCGCTCAGCCACTGCGCCAACCGTGTCGTCGTATTGTAGAAACATGAAAATTTTTGCCTTACCTATGATCAGATTACGAAACATGACAGTAATACGTCGAACAAGCTAATTGGTTTACAGGAATAAATATTCATCTTTCTACTACACTCACAATATTTTATTTTATTCCATTTTCTTTTCTCCAGCACGTAGGTATCCCTGGACCTACCGTGTATTAAAGATAAAAAAATAAAATAAATTAATAAATAAAATGTTATAATAATAATAATAATATAATAATAATATGTGGGGACATTTTTACACACGGCCATCTGACCCCAAACTAAGGAGACCCTGTACTATGGGTGTCAGACAGCTGATATACATACACAAATACATTTTTTTTTTATAGATAAACAACACCCAGACACAAGGCAAACACGAGTGCTCATCACACAAATGTTTACCCTGGGCGGGAATCGAACCCGCAACACGCTGCGCAGCAATCGATCGCTCAGCCACTGCGCCAACCGTGTCGTCGTATTGTAGAAACATGAATACTTTTGCCTGTAAACCAATTAACTTGTTCGACCGTACAAACTGCACATCAGTCTCTCGAAGAATATCAGCTGTTCGTACAAAAATAGCCTACAACACGATCAAAATCTATAGAACTGTAGATTTTTTGCCATTTCAGAGTTAGATCATAGTTGTTCATATTCTAAGTAAGTAGTTGCACGTTGTTGTTGTCGTTGTGGTGGTTGTTTGTAGTTGTAGGTCAAAAAGACGCAAAACTAATATATGGGACTGGGCAGCCATATCCGCATATCGCGAGACGATCCCTGACACGGTCAGGCGGGATTGCGGCAGACCGAGAACAAGATAGTGGGACGTCATTGGATAGCTTGGATAGCCTCCTCACGAATTAGCGGGATGAAGCACAACATGGGGAGAAATGGAGGGAATGGGGGCAGGCCTTTGCCCAGGAGTGGGACTGTAACGTCTAGCAAAAAAAAAAGTTGCATCCCCTAACTAAAAGATGCTCAGTGAACTATACATTTTCCTGTACCTAGAATTTAGACAATTTGCTACGGAAAATCGAACCTTTATAAAAATTTGATCACACATTGTAATTCCTTCATTCATCTGAAAACTCACTATGAAATATTGGACCGTTCCATTCAATAGCACCACAACACATGGCCCTGAATGGAGGCCATACAGATTCCCCACACACTCAAAATTGCTTGGAAATTCTAAAACCGGGTGTATAAACCACAGCTATGGACTAACATCAAAATATTCAATTACGAACTCTAAAGGACAACAGGAACCTACATGAAGAAGGGATGTTGTGAATTTGGTAAACTGGATTATATCGAAGGGCACATACGTTACATCGACATCGGACATCATCATGACAACCTTTAGACGCCCATTGCTGGGCATAGGTCTCCCCCAAGGGGGGGGGTTCGCCGTGCTTAGCCGATGCATGTTGGCGATCGCAGTAGGTGTTACGCTACTCAGATGGACGCTGCTGCCCATCCTGTGGTCAATATCCCTCTGTCGCCTTCTACGACACCCACGGGTAGAATTGGGGGGGTGCTATTCACTGCCGGCACCACACGGCTTCGACACCACACGAAGAGACGTGGAGATCGGTGGTTCTTCTGAATCTTTGAATCAAACCCAGGCTGGCTTGCACTTCACTTGGTGCAATATTTCTATTATCCCATCACCCTTAAAACAGTGAAATTCAGAGAACCTAAATGCACGCTGTCCTTACAAATATTACAATAAGAAGTGTCATGGATGATACTTTAACAACATAATACTTATGTAATTTTTTGAAACAAACCCTCTGCGTAAAGTCCTTTTTTAAACGTTTTAACTAAATGAAATATACGCTTATTTCAAATTCTTAAATTGTGCGATCATTTGGGAACTTTATGGAATCGCAGAAGGTGTATCTAGGTGTGGTATGGTATGGTTTAACAGGCTGGTGTCCGCAACTCTCGTCTCAGCGCGTATTTTGAATACAGGTGTTTATCTTTGTTTTTAGTATATCAAAGAGGATACCATTGATATCGTGAAGAAACGCACCAAAATCTAAAAGTTATATTATGTTACGTCTGGCACACTACAGACCGACAGACTAGCTGTAAGAACCGCTGCGGCAAGGCTCCTACGGAGCCCAACGAAAAACTGCGTGCTGCGAAGCCGAATACCCCGGTGTATATTTCCCGTCTCCACTACACCACCAACACGGAAGACATCGTGCAGTACGTGCGCCAAAGGCTGAAGAAGGCGCTGAGAGTGCAGCTGCTGGAGTGCATCGCAACGTCAACTCTAAGGCGTTTGTGGTGCGCATACCAACATGCTACCTGTATCAGGTGTTGAAAGAAAGTGGCCTCAGGATGCGGTATTTCGCCGCTTTCGCAGCCAAGTGCCACCGGAACGCATAAAGACTTGCACGACGTGCAACGAACTGATATTAACATAGTTTTAAGTTTTTACTAACGAAATTGTTGTTTTGTTATATGTATACTTAGGTTAGGGTATTTATCTATGGATCTTTGACACCTGAAAATAAAGGGTTTTATTATTATTATTATAGTGTATTATGGTCTACTTCCTGCCACAAAAAGGAGTGCCAGCAATATGAATATTATAGGCAAGTGTGATAAGTGCAGTCGAACAGGCAATTTGGTATACAGACAGCTATTTATCACATTCTTAATTTTAAATAATTGTGAGTGTGCTTAGTGGTCAAAATGAATACTAAACGAGGTACAGACAGGAAAGTGGCACATCAAGCCATACCAAAACTGAAAAACATTCCCAATTGTATTTGAATCTTTTTTTTTGCAATAAAACTGAAAATCCATCAAAGAAATTCGACAGATTGTTGTCGCTTTAAGTACTGGCCTCTGTACTGTTGTATTGTTTGATTGTACGAAGTATTTCCTGAAAATACTGATTCAATTATAAAAAAAACTATCACTAAATAGAAAACTACACTATAGTCAAGTGACATAGGATATGTTTTAAGCAATACTTGATTACCAACGAGTAAGTAACAAATATGGTATCTCCTTTCAAGGTCTTTAGGCAGTCATGTTTCCTAATTCCCACTAATACTGACTAAGTAGGAATTAGGAAACATGACTGCCTAAGTACCTACATGTGAATTATATCATCCCTGAACATTAACGAGAAAGGACCAAAATCGGGACATGCGAAAATAAATCCATTACCGTTTCTTTTGACTTCGCCGTAATCTATTAACGGAATGGATAAAAGCGAAAAAAGGCGAAGAGACTGTGTTCGACTATCGTAAATAACAGCTCATGTGGCCGTCGTTGGGCTTTCTACGCACCCGCTTTCCTTATGGCCCTTAAAAAGACAATTTCGCCTCACGCTACATTAGAAATGCCCGTAAAATACGCATTGAACATCTTGTGTACCGTTACCGCAAACTACTGGCCAATATCTGTTAAAAATGTACAGAACATTAGCTTCTGTAACGAGTAAATAAGGTAGGTAATGTTTTTCAGGCTTTTTGGGTATTTTCAGTACGTAGAATAACGATATTCAGCAAAAAGTGAATGATAGGAATATTCCTGGCAGTTAACATTTGACCCATTTATTAAAAGACTCCGCATAAGAGAACAAGTGAGAGTCGAACTCGCACACAAAGGATTCCGCATAATATTAACACTACATAAAATAAAAATATCAAAATATTTGCTTCCATGTGAACAACGGTTTTCGGATTTTTCCTTTACTTCTGCTATGAGACCTTGTTTCTCGCCAAATTTAATTTACTAGTTAAATAAGGAAGGAAATTACCAGGGGGAAATGCCTTATACTTTTGGTTTGTTTTGCTTACATGGCCGTATCTTTTGAAAGCGTTGACTTACTTTTTTTACAGCTTCAAGGGACTTATTAGGGGGGGGGGGGGGGTATTTGATATTATGTTCATCTTAATACCTCTACACGTTCCTGACAAAAGGTTCTTGGCAGCCAGGTAGACAACCGGACAACGAAGTGATTATTATTATAAATCTATATCGAAAATTTTAAGTAAGTCCTTTGGAAAAAGGATTTTTCGTAGACTCTTTGTCGCTGAGCGTCTCAATGAGAAATGAAGGTCCCGTTAACCTTAGCTATGTTAGTTACTTATTATTAAAATTTAATAGAAATAAGTACCTCACACCTTTGATTATATATAATGTCTAGATGGAGCGTCAAGTGCACGAAAACGTGTCAAAAAGTGTCAGCCAACTAATGGCTGACAAGTGCTTATATAATCAAAGCCCAAATGCGTAATAATAATAATAAATGATTAATATATGTATAATAATATTATTTTATGTATAATTATATACCTACATAATTGCTTATATAATCATTATTTACGCACACAGAGACGTAGATGCACAGTGTAAAACGACGCCTGCACGCACACATACTTGAAATTGTTGACTCGTTTTCTTTGTTATGATTATAGGGCGACGCTCCATCTAGACCATTATATATAATCAAAGCCTCACACAAGTTAAATTAAGTACCTGCAATGAGAGATTATGTTTTATTTTTAAAATTTTGAATATGATTGAAGTACCTACTTTTGCTTGTGACGGATCATCATCGTCACATCAGACGTAGGCCGTTCCACTAATGGGTATAAGCCAATCCCATACATTTGCAAAAGCACCGGTTGGAAGTGGTTTGCATCCAGCGTGTTCCTGTGGTCTTTATCAGTTCGTCGGTCCACCTTGAGAAGTCCTACGCTGAGGTTCCCAGAACGTGATCTCCATTTGAGAACTGCGGCCCCATCGACCATCAGTTCTGTGTGCTATGTGCTGCCATTATGATATCAATTTTCTAATTTTACAAATTTATAAAATAAAATATTTTTTTTATTTCATTTTCAAATCAATTTAGGTACCTACTTATACACACAAATTAGGGGTACACTACATAAATACGAAAAACTTTATTCCGAAAGTCAGAAATACGAATTTCAAAATACCGATTTTCATAATTCCGAATAGTTCAAAATTCCTAATATGGCAACTCCGATTTATCATTCATCCTATTTTTATAATACTAAAATTTCAAAACTCCGAACGTTTATAATTACTATTCTCAAAATACCGAGTTTCAAAAGATCGAATAACAAAAAGTCCGACATAATGAAAATTCCGAACATCAAAAATACGAATTCCGATTATTAAAATTTCGATTATTAAAATTTCGATTATTAAAATTCCGATTATCTTTATCGTTATCGTGCAATCGTTTATCGTGCAAGCAAGCATGCAGCATGCAAGCAAGAATGCAGCGTGCAAGCAAGCATGCAGCATGCAAGCAAGCAAGCATGCATCATGCAAGCGAGCATGCAAGCGAACATGCAACATGCAGCAGGCATGGTTTCTATCACGGCTACGGCGTTGCGGGGCTCCGGCGGTACCACGCGAGCTTATCGTCACAGATGGTATTCACGCTCACCACCGCTGCTTCGGCTTACTGGCCGGCTTCGCCGGCCAGCCTCAGCCGCGGCGGCGGGCGTTAAAACCACCTGCTCCTCAGCTCGCTGGCCGCCTCGCCCCTCCGCGCCTACGCGAATTTAAATTACACTCTAGGGCAGTAGCAGTAGGGCAGACAAGACTACGTGGAGTCGGTTTCACAGCAATTCATTTCTGTCATTAACTTTTGTAGCACAACATATTGACTTTTTAAGATTATTTTTGTTATTGTCTTTCTTTTTATACATATATATTTTTGTTGAAATAAATTCCATAGAAAAATACACCGAATAAACAATATTTGTTAAAAAGTAATTCTACTGTTTGATAAGTTTGTTAAACAAAAAAATTTGATTAAAAATTCTTTGAATTGTGTTTCTGTGAAATATGTTTCATTCAAGTAAATAGTCTTTGAAACAATAATAGTCGAAATAAAAATACAAGAACCAAATATTATATGAAACATTTTCTGGGAAACGAAATTCTATGAAATTTCTGTCTGCGAAACAAGGGGACACCATTTTGAATATGTATGCGTAGCTGAATTGAATCAGAATCCTAATTTTAACAGTTTATTCGGAATATTGAAATTCGGAATTTCGTTTTTCGGACCGAGAACTCATCGAGCATTCGATTCTTCGAACATATGAAAATCGGAAAACAAACAAATCGGATTTACGACATTCGGTAAAATAACTTTCGTGATTTTAAATAATAGAGATTATAATTTTTAGGTATTATGAAATTCGGGCTTTTGAAAATCGGAATATCGAAATTCGGAATAAAATATTTCGGAATATTTGGGTGTTCCCACAAATTAGAAACTAGTATTAATATTTATACCTCATCATTATCACTTCAGCTTACTAGAGGTCCACTGTTGGACATAAACTTCCTCCATGGCGCGGCATTATTTCCGATCTTCTTCAGGTCATCGGTCAATCGGGTGTCCCACGCTGCGCCTAGCGATTCGCGGTCTCCACTCCAGGACAAATCTGCTCCATCGGCCATCGGTCCGGTTACAGACGTGACCAACGAACTGCCACTTCAGTTTGCTGATTCTGCGAGCAATGTCGGTGACTTTAGTTCTCCTCCGATTTTTCTCGTTGGGAATTCTATCCGTCAGAGAAACTCAGCGCATTGCTCGCTTCATTGCCCGCTGAACAACTCTGAATTTGTAGTGTAGACTAGCCCCGCTGTAAGTTTCCACGTCTCGACAGCATATGTCATAACAGGCAGGACGCACTGATCAAAGATTTTGTCTTCAGACTCTGGGGTATAAGCGACGAAAAGACTCGATGAAGCTTACCAAATGCTGCCCACCCCAATTGCTCCCTCCTGTCGGCTTCCTTCTCAAAGATGTTACGGCCAAGTTAGATCGTCTATTCAAGGTAGACGTATTCCTGGACCACTTCGAGCAAGTTACCATCAACGGTAATCGGCCGGTTGAATATTATTATAACTTTTATCGTATCTAAGTTCATGCCGAGGCCCACCCTGCCGAACTTAGCCCCTGCCGAGCTTACCCCCTGCCGAACACACCCCCTGCCGAACTTACCCCCTGCCGAACATACCCCCTGCCGAACTTAGCCTCTGCCGAGCTTACCCCCTGCCGAACATATCCCCTGCCGAACTTACCCCCTGCGGAACTTAGCCCCTGCCGAACTTACCCCCTGCCCGGCTTACCCCCCTGCCGAGCTTACCCCCCTGCCGAGCATACCCCCTTGCAGAGCTTACCCCCCCTGTCGAGCTTAACCCCTGCCGAGCAGCTTACCGCCTGCCGAGCTTACCCCCTGCCGAACTTGGCCCTGCCGAGCTTACCCCCTGCCGAACTTGGCCCTGCCGAGCTTGAGCCTGCCGAACCCGACTTGTTTTCGATATAACTTTTTTCGGACGGACATTTCAGTTTCGCTGTCATACAATAAAATAATAGGGTGGCCTTTTAAAGGTAAAGGTTTTAGTGCTACAAGGGTGGGGACGGTGTCCGTACATTTTTAAGAATCGATGTGTCTTGGACATCAATCAGAAAATTTGTGACATGTGACATGCAGCATGCCTGCTTGCATGCTGCATGCCTGTTTGTGTGCTGCATGCCTGCTTGCATGCAGCGCTTGCTTGAAGCAAGAATCTTTGTTTGCAAGCTTCTTACTGGGACCACCTGTTTTATTAAGTGCCATTACGTTTAAATAATTAATGAAACATAATAGTAGGAAACTAGCTCTCTATAACGGAAATTAGCTCTCTATAACGCCAGTGTAATAAATACATTAGTTATATCCGGTTTGTTGTAGTGAGGAGTGTTTGTGTCTTGTATTAGTGTGTATTTGAGTGCTAATTTTTGATGAATAATGTTTGCTACCTGGTTGTGCCTGTGAGTGTAGTCGGTTTGTGTGAGTGTAGTGCATGCTCCTGTTATGTGCTGAATGGTTTCGGGTTGGGTTGTTATGTTAACACAATGATAACACAAAACTACATTTACTTTCATAAGCATGCAATCATTTATCACATTTGATGTTTACATTTTATAATACCAGTTTTTGTAGATTCTTGGAATCTTTTAAATAGAATATATGTACTTACAGTCTTTATGCTCGTCTTGTCTGCGTCCTTTTCTTTACACTGAGTGTCTGTTAATTAATATATATTAAATCACTTTTTATAAATCTGGAAAATAAATAATGTTTTGCTATGACATGTTTGTCAATGACAGTTGTCAATCTTGACGATTGTCAATATTACTCCTAATAAGTTTACGGCTAACTAACGTAAAACCTCCAAACTGATGTTTATGTAAGCGTGTATGGCTGTATTTTATACTAAACGGCTGGACACCCGCTGATATATCGGGTGTTCTTTAAAATCCTATTCGCACTAATAAAATAAAAATAACTGGCAGTCTGCAATAATTGAGTCTGGCCGGTACTATAATACCCCGCTTTAGAAGACCAATACGGGCGTTCTAGAAATAGAATTCATACTTGGATTTTTATGAATTTCGGAAGAGCGGACAGAAAAGGAACCTGTCAAATGGGTGAGTCAAGATCTCGCTGTCGCTTGAGTAACACGCTGATTACTTATCAGTAATCAGCGTGTTACAGGTTGTCTACCAATCTACTAACTGCAAGACTACCGGTCCACAATCAAAAGTCGGTAACGGTCCTGAGTTGTGCCGTCGTGCTGTCGCGTGCCGCTGCTCCCAGGGCGGGTCTTACTGATAAGATCGCAAAGCTAGGAGCCGATCGCGGCAGTCTTCTCTTCGGCCGATCCCGTTTGCCGGCCAGGCTGTGGATTCTACTACCCTGGAAATCTCTGCCTGAACGTAGTGCGTTTAGGTCAGTGCTTATTTTAACTTACTACTGTTTTTGATACTCATCACACAAAGAAAGATCAAAGATTCAAAATCTTTCTGTGAGAGCTATTAAATTCAATCGTACAATTCTACATAGCCTTTTATTTCATAACTAGTAGAATTGTTACAGTGTGACATTTTTGACATTTATCGTTTGTTACTGAAGGGTCTTTGATTATATATTTTCTGTAGTTCTTTGTGTTGATTATCTGGTCTTGTATCGCTATTATAAATCCTTCAGTTTCTGGGAACAAGTTACCTATTTTAAGCCATTTATTTGAAGCTACTTTGTTAATATGGGGTTGTTCTAGATCATGAGGGTGTCTGCCGTGAAGTACTTTTTTCTTCCAGTCCTCAATTTTTTGTGTCTGTGGGTCATCGTTGATAATGTGTGTTGTATCATTGGTCTGTATATTTAAGTTAAGTGGAGTGTGGTTGATATCATTTAGTACTATGGCTTTATGGATGGTACATGTGCGGGATTTTGAATGAAAAAATGTTTTTAGTCGGTAGACTTGCTTCCGCCACAAGTGCTGGATGTCTATTAGGCCTCTCCCTCCTTTTTGCCGTTTGATAGTAAGCCTTTCTATTGCAGATTTTGGATGTAATTTGTTATGTTTTGTGAGTGTAGTACGTGTTGTTCGTTCTAATTGTTCTGTGTCGGTTTTTGTCCATTTAATAACTCCGAATGAGTAAGTTAATACGGGGATAGCAAACGTATTCAAGGCCTTCATGAGATTTTTACCAGCTAATTGAGTTTTACATATAGTGTTAAGTCTTCTGTTGTACTCCGTAGTGAGTGTCTGTTTAATTTTAACGTGATCCAGTCCCTTTAATTGTGAGTATCCTAAATATTTGTATACGTCATTTGGCTCCATTGCTGTTATGATGTCAGTGTTATTAATTACATAGTTGCCGGGTCGTACTTGCCCTCGTATGATGTGAAGTGTTTTACACTTATCTACACCAAATTGCATGTTGATATCTTGACTAAACTCTGCTGTAGCTTCTACTAGTTTTTCATATCTTTTTCGGATTGTGCATATAGTTTGATATTGTCCATATATATAAGATGTGAGATTGTTGTTTGTTCTGTAGTGTGTTTGAGACAATATGCAGCCCGACAGCGCTGCAGTAGAGTGCAGTAGATAGAGGGTTTAGTGCGAGGCAGAACCACAAGGGGCTTAGTGAATCACCTTGGTATATACCCTTCCTGATAGATATTGGGCGGGTTGTAACATTATTGTGATTGCTGTTTATTTGTAGTGTAGTTTTCCACCGGGACATTATGTTACGTAGAAAATCTATTATTCTTGGATTAATTCTATAGATTTCTAAAATATGTATCAACCAGGGACGTGGAATGCTGTCAAATGCTTTTTTATAATCGATGTAGGTGCAATGAAGATTTCTATTTTTTGCGGTGGCATGTTTATGTATAGTGGAGTCAATTATTAACTGTTCTTTGCAACCCATGTGCCCCGCCTGCATCCCTTTTGCTTCTCCGATATTATGTTGTGGTGTTCAATATGTGAGTTGATTTATGATGTGATAGCTGATGTCAATTTTTTTGGTAATTGTGGGGAGGCATGTGATTGTGGGGATATTGGGAAGGCTGTGGTGAATTTTTGGTTTTGGGTAACATGTGACGACACGGTTGGCGCAGTGGCTGAGTGATCGACTGCTGCGCAGCGTGTTGCGGGTTCGATTCCCGCCCAGGGTAAACATTGGTGTGATGAGCACTTGTGTTTGCTTTGTGTCTGGGTGTTGTTTATCTATATATATATGTATTTACATAAAAAAATGTATTTGTGTATGTATATCAGCTGTCTGACACCCATAGTACAGGGTCTCCCTAGTTTGGGGTCAGATGGCCGTGTGTGAAAATGTCCCCACATATTATTATTATTCTCGTTTATTCATTTTCTTAACATATTAAATTACATTTTTAAATATTAGTAAAAAAATAAATAAAAACATTTAAAAATATAAAAAATTGTGGCCCACCGGTATCGGGAACAGGGTCCAAGCTACCGGTGGTCAGGGCTCCTGAGAGAGGAATCTCCTGACTATACGCGCCGTGTCCAGGAGTACCGCTTTCTGTATCAAGCCCTTGATCCAGCTGCCCAACGAGAGCCTCCTTAGGTGTTGGTCGAGGCTCTTGGAAATGAGTCCATTGGCCGTAACGACTATCGGCACAATGACTGCTGTATTCACATCCCACATGTCGACAACCTCGCGAGCCAAGTCAAGATACTTAATTTGTTTATCTTTCTCGGTTTTCACGAGGTTCTCGTCATGCGGAACCGCTATATCAACAATCATTGCGCGACGCTCTAATCGATCTATCACCACTATGTCAGGTTTATTGGCAACAATAGTTGATCGATCCCAATACAACGTGATATGGCCATTTTCGAGAACTGGGTCGGGCACATACCTGTAGTACGGTACCTCCGACTCCACAAGCCTATACTTTAGAGCCACAAGCCTGTACTTTAGAGCCACAAGCCTGTACTTTAGAGCCACAAGCCTGTACTTTAGAGCCACAAGCCTGTACTTTAGAGCTATTATTATTATTATTATGTGAGTTATGCCTGTCGCAATAAATTCTGGTATATTTTGTCGTCCTAATACTATTTCTGTTAAATTTTTTGCTATCGGTTTGTGTAATGATGTTAACTTATTGTACCAAAAATTGTGTTTTTTCCAATTATGTAACCTGCCTGTAAATGTGTATTATGTGTGACTCTGTGATCTCTTCAAATTCCATTTCATTTATTGCTCGCCATTTTTTAGTTTCTTCGGTTATCCACGATGCTTTGTCGTTATGTTGGACTTGTTCTTCCTAAATACTAGACCAAAATACTTCTAACTGATCTTTGGTAGGTGTGTTACGCGTGTCGGGTGTATCTGTGTTGTTTTCGTCGTTCGCATTGGTTTGTGACTTGTGTAGGTTTCTATAAAATATTCTTTCGTTGGTGGCAAATATGGCGTTATCGTTTTTACGTTGTTGTGCTTTTTTATATCGTCTGAGCCTATGAACTTTAAGAGCTAGTTTTTGTTTTAAGGTATCTAAAAACTCTTCAGGTTTTATATTGCTGTTTTCATGTCTAGTGTGTTTATGATAACTCCTAAATATAGCCTCCACTCTCCTTACTACTCTGTTTTACCTAATGTTGTTAATGTATTGTGTAAGTCTACCGCAGTCGCCTCTCAATTTTTCTATACTCTTTTCTAATCTTAGTTGTCATGGTGGTTATGTTTTGGACTTGCGTTTCCTGTGTGTTCCGTGATTTTAAAGTTAAGTTCCTCAGATATGACTACCGCTGTGCAATATATAAGTGTATGTATGTCTATAAGATATGTGTTATCAGAGATAAATTGGTTAAGTATGCTTTCATTCAATATATTAATTAAACGAAAAAGGTAAGGGCTGTAACGAAGTTTTGGTAGTTTTGGACGAACTGCAGGATCCATTCCATTCCGGTGTATTGTTGTTCTGAATTTGTAATGTATTTCTTTGACATCAGTTGTTAGGTTTTGATCTGCGACGGTTAGGGTTTCAATATCATTTTCTAACATTAGAGTGATAGATTCGGTTTGTGTGGATGTGTGAGATGTTTGTGTGTGTGCTAGTGAGTAATTACATGATTGAGATAATGTATTCGGTTGTAATTGAGTGTGTGTTTGTGGTTGTTGAGCGATTTCAGTTATGTTTTGTGGTAATGGTGTATTTGCGGTATTTTCTATGTTAATTACTGCTTCTTGTAACTGTATTCGTGCTTCTTCTTTTAATTGATTTAGTATTTCTTGATTTAAAAGTTTATTTGTAATTATGGCTCTTTTCTGATCAGAAATCCTTTGTTCTGAAACGGTTACCTCAGGGTATTGTCGAGTAAAAAGGGCATGTAATTGTTGTCTATAGGTGGTCATGTCGGTCTCTAATTTAGTGATGTAAAAGTAAGTTCGCATGATAAATATGTTAACATCTTTACTGCATCTCATGCGAACTCTTGCTTTTCCAGCCTTGGTGGACGCGGGTAGAAAGGTATTTACCTCCCGCGCAACATTCAAGGTCGGATTGGGTGTGACTGTATTATAAGAGTAATAAGAGGTGACGATGGTATAGGAGGTGATGATGGTATGGATGATGATGATGTTGTTGAAGGTGTTTACGATACTGTGCTTGGACTATATGGTTCTACTGGGGTGTCTGTCCTGTTAGTCAGTCTGTCACCATCGTCAATGATTTCGGCTGTAGTACCTTTGTCGGTGGGAGCCCGCCTGTTCAACTCCTCACCGCTGACGGATCGCATGCTGAGACACCCAGCGTCATCTCCAGATTTTTATTATTATATTATTATTGCGGTGGTGAGAGTTTGCTGGATCTTCAATGATATACGGTTCGTTGTGAACCGACTCGTATCTCGACTCGGATCTCGTTCGTATTGACTCCAGTGCGGATCTGGAGTCTGAGATAAGATTGGCCGATATCCCTCAAGATCGCGACGAACTCAGCCTGGACACACAGAACAGAACCCCTGGACAGAGCAGAAGTGACCCAGTTTTATGCTCATCTTTGCAACTTCCCCATCCTGGTCCCAACATGACACTGCGGCGCCTACTTTTCCCTCTATTTTGCTTCCATCGGTGCAGAGTTGTTGCCATGGATTGCAGATCCGCCGCCGCCGCTATGTGCTGAAATGTCACGTATCCAAAGTATTCAATAGTGTTCTGTCAGGCGGAAATAAGGTGCGCGCCTACAACGGTTGGGTCATGCCGGTCCTGATGAACTCTTTCGATATACTCAAATAGACTCAAACGGAACTCGTTGCCCTGGATAGGAAAGTCCGTACATTGTTAACAGCATATCGGAAGCATCACCCACGCTCATCGGTGATGAGACTGTATATCCCGCGGAAGTGTGGAGGTCGTGGCTTCTTAAATGCTAAGACCGTGCACAACCGTGAGATATGCAGTCTCAGGGAATATTTCCTAGAAGCCGACGTGTGGATGCATCGAAATGTAGTTGCAGTGGAAAAGGGCCTCACCCTGCTCTCCTTGGCAAAAGAGAACTGGTGCAAGCCTGTAGTGCTTGAGACTAACGATCGCGAGAAGGTTTGGAAGAGCAACAACCTGAAGGAAGCAATCCAGGCTGCGAAAGACGAGGACAGGCCTGCTGCACAGCTACAAGGTAACGTCGTTCATGCATCAAAGCAAGGACGTACTTTCTATAATAATAGACGCTTTAGTGACAGTCGTGGTCGCGGTGGTAGTCACAATTATGGTCAAAACGCAAACTATTTTCGTAGACAGCTAGGACAAATTAGTGGTAATGGATACCAGCGTGGAATAGGGCGCGGAAATTATAATAACTATAGAGGAAACAATTTTAATAACAACTTCAGAGGACGGTATAGTAATCGTAGACCTTACCAGAAAAATAGGGATAGACTCAACACTCAAAACCGTAACTTATACATGGCAGAAAATGTTGTGGACCCTCAAAGTAGTGAACAGACAAATAATAGCCAGATTCAGTTTTTTCGATCTTAAGAATACCATTTTATCATGTAATAAAAACACAAAATACGTGACATTAAACATCAATAACTTAAAATATTGTTGGCTTGTCGATACTGGCGCTTCATTATCTGTTATAAAAAGTGAAGCAATTCCCTTTAATACGCCAGTGCAAAGAGACAATACATTAATAAATGGCATTGGAGGGCAGACCCGATCAAAGGGATTAGTAAATTTAACTTTGAAAAACTCTGACAATATACATTTTAACCATAACTTTGTAATTTTTGAAACGTTACCACTAACGGTTGATGGGATTTTAGGATTAGATTTCTTAACGAAATATAATGCTAATATTAATTTACAAACAAATTTAGTAACTTTATATAAAGATAATAATAGTTATTCATTACAATTAACTAATTATGTTAGTAATAATAAAAATTATTTAATTATTCCTGCTAGATCCGAATCGATACACCATATCTATGTGGATAAATACATAAAAGGTGATGTTGTTGTGTGTGGAAAAGAGTTAAGCAAAGATATATTTTTAGCAAATGAAATTGCAAGAGTAAGTAATAATATGATTCCTATTAAGATCTTAAATGTTACAGAAAAAGACGTAGAATTACCATTATTAACACCAGAACTACATTCTTTAAATGACTATCATATATGTTCATTTAATAAAACTGGTATAAACGTTAATAGAGTTCAAAAACTACTGAACGAATTAAATTTATCTCATTTACACGATGAAGAGCGTAAAAGCATTGAAGCAATATGCGCAAAATATGCAGATGTGTTTTATGTAGAAGGTGATAGGTTAACAACCACAAATGTTTACCAACAATCTATTACTATTAAACCAAATGTTTCCCCAGTATACGTTAAACCATATCGTTTACTACAAGCATTAAAGCCCGAAATTGAAAATCAAATAAAAAACATGAAAGAGAATGATATTATAGAAGAAAGTAGCAGTGAATGGTCAAGCCCAATATTGTTAGTACCTAAAAAAAGTGTTGAAGGTCAAAATAAGAAATGGAGGGTGGTAGTAGATTATAGGAAATTAAATGAGATCGTGGCTGATGATAAATTTCCGTTGCCAAACATCAATGAAATACTAGACTCTCTTTCTGGCGCAATTTACTTTAGTCACCTTGACCTTCACCAAGGTTACTAATAAGTGACCTTGAACCCTGAGAGTCGTAAGTATACGGCATTTACAACTAGTTCAGGACAATATCAAATGAAACGTTTGCCAATGGGGCTAAAAATTAGTCCAAGTTCATTCAGTCGTATGATGTCAGTTGCTATGTCGGGCCTAACATTTGAAAAATGTTTTGTATATTTAGATGACCTAGTCATTTTTGGGCGCAATTTGACTACTCATAATCAAAATTTAATAAGCGTAATGGAAAGACTTAAAAAAGTTAACTTAAAATTAAATCCCCAAATGTGCGAATTTCTAAAAAAAGAACTTTTGTATTTAGGGCACGTCGTTTCAGAAAAAGGCGTTTCTCCTGATCCAGAAAAAACTAAAATACTCCAGAATCCAATCCAAAAATTATCCAATTCCAAAAAATTCAGATGACGTCAAGCGTTTCGTAGCGTTCTGTAATTATTATAGAAAATTTATAAAATCTTTTTCTGATATTACTATACCATTAAATAAATTATGCAGAAAAAACGAACCATTTCAATGGACAGAAGAGTGTAACAAAGCGTTCGAAATTTTAAAAAAGTTATTAATAACACCCCCAATATTGCAATATCCTGATTTTTCTAAAGACAATGAATTGGTGCCTGGTGGATCGATTGGAGAGGCGCGCAATGATTATTGACATAGCAGTTCCGCATGACGTGAACCTCGTGAAGGTCGAGAAAGACAAGCAGATAAAGTATCTTGACTTGGCCCGCGAGGTTGTCGACATGTGGGATGTGGACTCAGCGATCATTATGCCGATAGTTGTAGCAGCCAATGGCTTAATTCGCCTCGACCAACATCTAAGGAGGCTCTCGTTAGGCGGCTGGATCAAGGGCTTGATTCAGAAGGCAGTACAGAAGTTCAATAAAAAAAAAACACAAATGAAATAAACAAAATATAAGCTGATACATAATTATATATTATAGATTTGTAAACTAGGTTATAGTTTACAAATCTATTTACTACGTTGGATCGGCGACGTATAGCGCTGAGTCGTGGTGTCGGGTAACCTTCCGCGAAAACGCCGATACAAGACACCCGACGGCCAAAATTCTTCCTTCAAGAAGGTCTCTAGGTGATGAGTTGGTACTCGCAGCACAAAAGATTTGAAGTTAATTTTGTGACGCGACTCCAAACACTTCACTCTCAAGGTGAATTTGGTCTTCATCCTTATATACTCCACAACGTCCTCTACCTTCGTAGTGTGGTGCAGACGTGACACGTACAGCTGCGTCGACGGAATAGCGGGACGCAGCAACATGTTCGGTTCGGTCAACGCGGTACCGCACTGATTGCGACGAATAGGCTTCTTTTTCTTCTTCGTCTCCACACGAATGAAGCCTTCTTTATCGGCCTGCCTTTGGCTTGGGCCCACTGGTTGAAGCGCACTTCGGACGAGATCGGAGGGAACCTGGGCGTCCCTCGCTAGTTTTGATTGCTGCTATTGTTTTGCCAGAGTAGCAGTAACGGCAGCTGACTAAGCACGTGTCGGTGTTGTGTGAATAAAGCAGGGAAGAGAGATCCTTCTGTTCTGGATAAAGGCTCACGCCGGCTTGAGGCTTACCGGGAAATGAAAGGGTAGATGAGTTGGCTAAACACGCCGCTCTTCATAAGAAAACTGCCCCCGCTTACGACCATTTTCCCCTCTCCTACGAAAAGCACACCATCAGGATAATTCACCTTGGATAATTGGCAGAACCGTTATCTCGCTGATACGCATCTAGACAGAGGTATCAGACTACTGGAAAAATTAGGAATGCCAAATAATCTACTATTTACAGGTGGCGATATTTGCGCGGGAGAGCTCTGATTTATAATTTTTGGGTCGCACGCGCGTACGTCTGAACGCATAATATCTCAACACGTCAGACGCGCTGCGCGTGCATGAAGGGCGTTGTCGTACATCGTTCGTCACGTGAACGTTCGTATCGAGACGAGTTCACGTTGTTTGTTGACACATTCGCGACATCATATTATACGGATTCCGCCCGGAATCTATAGAGCGCCTCACTTAGAACAATTTCATTACGACGCGACGAACACCTGATGCTTCCGAACGCCGGCGTCGCCGCACACATTGTTTTCATACAACGACCGTTTTAAACGGACACGCATAATATACGATCCGTCGGTCCACACAGTGGCGGTGTTAGCCGCAGGTGGCGGTGTTAGCCGCAGGTGGCGATATTAGCAACAGGTGGCGATATTAGCAACAGGTGGCGATATTAGCAACAGGTGGCGATATTAGCAACATGTGGCGATATTAGCAACAGGTGGCGGTGTTAGCCGCAGGTGGCGGTGTTAGCCGCAGGTGGCGGTGTTAGCCGCAGGTGGCGATATTAGCAACATGTGGCGATATTAGCAACAGGTGGCGATATTAGCAACAGGTGGCGATATTAGCAACAGGTGGCGATATTAGCAACAGGTGGCGATATTAGCAACATGTGGCGATATTAGCAACCGGTGGCGATATTAGCAACATGTGGCGATATTAGCAACAGGTGGCGGTGTTAGCCGCAGGTGGCGGTGTTAGCCGCAGGTGGCGGTGTTAGCCGCAGGTGGCGGTGTTAGCAACAGGTGGCGGTGTTAGCCGCAGGTGGCGGTGTTAGCCGCAGGTGGCGGTCTTACCCCCTGCCGAACTAACCCCTGCCGAACTTAGCCCCTGCCGAACTTAGCCCCTGCCGAACTTAGCCCCTGCCGAGCTTACCCCCTGCCTAGCTTACCCCCTGCCGAACTTAGCCCCTGCCGAACTTAGCCCCTGCCGAACTTAGCCCCTGCCGAGCTTATCCCCTGCCGAGCTTACCCCCTGCCGAAGTTACCCCCTGCCGAAGTTACCCACTGCCGAACTTAACCCCTGCCGAACTTAGCCCCTGCCGAACTTATCCCCTGCCGAGCTTACCCCCTGCCGAACTTACCCACTGCCGAACTTAGCCCCTGCCGAACTTAGCCCTGCCGAACTTATCCCCTGCCGAACTTTAGGGATTGTAACATTTTGCTCAGTAAGAACTGGAAGACCAAAGACTCATGCGGCTCATGACGGTGCAGTCCAATGTATTTTGAAGACGTCCCTCAGCACAGCACGTTGGTGAATAATTTAGGGGCATTGACTTGTCTCACCCTTTTGCGCAGCAGAATAGCTTTCGTCGCTTGGTTCTGTATTGTAGCGGCGTTATTATTTATTAGGTCCTTACATATGAAATTGCCGATACTTAATACTGGCAACTTTGAAATCAAATATTTTGTGTTTGAATAGGAATTCCAAATTCAAAATTATTTCAAATTATAGACCAAAGAATATTGTTCTAAAATTCGTGTTTCATTTGTTTTCACGTCATTTGCTTGAAAATTGCTATAGCAACAACAATGGAGAAATTAAAAATTCGCGGTATCTACGAATATGAGTTCCACCGTGGCACCAGTGCAGCAGAAACGGCTCGAAGGATTAACGACGTGTACGGGCCAAGCACCGCTAACGAACGAACGGTGCGTTTTTAGTTCCAACGTTTCCGTTCTGGAAATTTTGATTTACAAAATGAGCCTCGTGGACGACCGGATACTCAAGTAAATAATGAAGAATTAAAGGCGATAGTGGAAGCGGGTCCATCTCAAAACCCTTCTGAATTAGCAGCAGCCTTTGGAGTAAGTGACAAAACAATCATTATCCATTTGCGTCAAATTGGAAAAGTAAAAAAGCTCGAAAAGTGGGTACCGTACGAATTGACTGAAGCACACCAACAAACACGCATCGGTTGCTGCGCTTCTTTGCTCCATCGTCACAATAATGAGGGAATTTTAAATCGTATTGTCACTTGTGATGAGAAGTGGATCGTGTACGATAATCGCAAGCGATCATCACAATGGCTTAACCCTGGAGAACCGGCAAAACCTTGCCCCAAGCGAAAACTGACCAAAAAGAAGATTCTAGTTAGTGTTTGGTGGTCCTGTGCTGGTGTCATCCACTACAACTTCTTGAGATCAGGTCAGACGATTACTGCAGACATGTATTGTCAACAGTTGCAAACAATGATGGAAAAGCTCACCATTAAACAACCGAGACTGGTAAATTGCTCTAGCCCATTGCTCCTTCAGGATAACGCTCGACCACATACTGCACATCAGACCGTCGCCAAGTTAGAGGAGCTGCGACTGGAAACTCTGCGTCACTCACCAGGCCCCTCTTTTCCACTGGGCACACTGGGCACGTGCCCAGGGCCCCGCGATCGATAGGGGCCCCCAATTCCTGCCAGATCACAAAACGATAACCGATGTCTAATTCAAACATATAATAAAAATACAATTTAATGGGACAGTAACTTACACTATTTTGAAGACTAAATAATCAGTGAACTAATAAAAACTCCAGTTTGTTTTCATGTAAATCCTTTCTAATGTAAATCTATGCTCTTTGAGTGGATTTAATGATCGGAAGCACATTATTTTAACACATCAAAAAAGCCCAGTAAAACTATGGTGACTTGTCTGGCACGAAGTAAAGCGGTTGATTGATTACATATAGACTTGTCAACATCGAAAGGAGAGTCCTGGAGAAATGTAAACGGATTGCAGCTGTTGTAAATTAGTAGTAATTTTTTGGCATCGAGAGGGCTTCAGTTTCGCGGTGACAATGAAATCCTCGGAACTTCCAACAATGAAAATGATTTGTGTGTGGACGTGTGGAGTTACTGAGTGAATTTAATAAAATATTTGGGAATTCTGGAAAACGTAACGTTCCTTATTTTCTTATTTAGCTGCAAACGTATGCCTATCAACAGTTACAAAAAAAAATCTGTATTGACGAAATGGAATCAGTGCAATTCTGTAAGAATTCACTCGCGAATTCGAATCCTATCTCATTTCCGATTTCACTAACTAGAAGTGAAAAGTATTTGGTTTTCGATTAAATAGTAAAGAAATAATAGTTCGCTTCACCTATGCCAGCACTTAGTAGCGCTAGCGTAGTTTTCACCGAGTTACAGACTACCTAAAACAGTTTTCACCGCGGAATCAGAAGTGAGATCTGAAGTGAGTTCTTACAGAATAACATAGCAGGGCCTAAAAAAAATTATAAATTAAGTTAAATTAGCAGAAGTAAAATATTTTTCTATGAGCTTGACAGTACGCCCAATCTGTCTTATGTTGTGTGCAGCCTTTTTTTTAACTTGGGGAAATCCTCATGGACTGTCCCTCGCCCGGGGAAGACGGGGGGTGTGCCGGACTCTTACCGGCTAAAACCACCGTGGTGTTCCTCGACTGACCTATGGGCGGGGGTACGAGATTCGTTCGCGCATGCACCGCGCCCCGGCCAGGCTATGACCTGCCAATGATGTAGGCGGGTCCCGTCGACCTCGGCGGTCTAAACGCCGCCGAATCCTCTAGAGTGGCGCGCGCGGAACACGGCGCGCCGCCTACATGGGCTTGCATCTGGTTGGGTGGTGGACTGCCCCTGAGTCGACCACCCGCAGGCCGGCAACGCATGAAGGCTCGAGGTCATAGGCCGGTGCGTCTTCTCCTGGAGGGAAGTGAGGCAGTTGCTTCCCTCACTCTCTCTGCCGCCTCTTATGCGTGCATGACTTGCTCGCTAAACGAGGCAACAGCCTCGCATTCTCGCTCTGGAGCATCGAAAGAACGATGTTTGGGAACGAAAGGTCACCTACTGCTGCGGAGAGTTCACGGCGCTGCTCTGCCTATGCTGGCCACTATGCCAGCATGTGCTGCGTTGTGTCCTCCAAGCAACCTCCGCAGTGGTGACAACCGGGCAATGGTTCACGACACCGATACTTCCCAAAACAGCCATGTCCGGTCAGTATCTGCGTCAGCCGGAACGTGAGGGCGCCGCCCTAACCAATCTTCCATGACGGGTCTTACCGCCGAAGTTACGGCGTGTCCTAAACTTAGGTGTAGCCTGTGAGCTCGGGACTTGGGGTACCCCGACTTGATTATTTTTTACCAAACCATTGAGCAGAAGAAGACGGTCGACATCAAGTCGACGTAGCCACGCTGCGCGGGGCTCCTCTTTGTCTTCTTCCGGTTCAATAGCACAAAAACAGACAATTTAACCACCGGAGTGTGGCTGCACCTAGTTCTAGCCGCTATGATGAAGTCTAAACTTGGTTCTAACCGAGTATAAGTAGGATGTACATCTAACTTTAACCGCAAGTGGCCGGCTGCACCAAGTTGTAGCCGGCCTAAACTAGGTGTAGCCGCACTTCGGCTATTAGCCGTAGCATATACATATTATACTTGGAAAAAAGAAATTTTGTGAACATAATTATCATATTAAAACAAAATCGAAGACACATTTCCAAATGAGAAAACGAAAACAAAAAACAGAAATCGTATTGAAAATCTTGTTAAGCATAACGATTGTAACAGCAGTGGCGAGCGTTCCTTCTCCATATTAAAAAGGTTATGTTAATGTATAATGTTTTATCTATATATGTATGTATTTACAAAAAAAAAAAATGTATTTGTGTATGTATATCAGCTGTCTGACACCCATAGTACAGGGTCTCCCTAGTTTGGGGTCAGAAGGCCGTGTGTGAAAATGTCAAAAAAAATAAAATAAAATAAAAAAAAATAAAAAAAAAACAAAAAAAAATGTATCAAGAGATTTTAACCAGTTTGTCGCTAATGTCCATGTAGTAGGTACCGCTTATTTATTTATTGTCACTGTAAATAAATAAACCTAGAACTTTGCTTATCTATTTTCTTTGTTTGAACTAACAACTTAGTGCTCTGTTGAGGTCATAGGGGCCCCATTATCCTATTGTGCCCAGGGCCCCCAACAGGTTAAAGACGGCCCTGTCACCCACCATACTCTCCAGATCTTGCCCCAACCGATTACCACTTATTCCGAAATTTGGACAACTTTTTACAAGGATAAAAATTCAATTCTGATGAGGCAGTTAAAACAGCCTTCAAGCAGTTCATCGATTCTCGCTCCTAGGATTTTTTTACCAAAGGGATCAATGAGCTCCCGATAAAATGGCGGAAGTATATCGATAACAATGGTGCATACTTCGATTGACTAAATATATAATTTGTTTTAAAAAAAGTTATTTTTAATTATTTGATACCGAGCGGCAATTTCATATGTAAAGACCTAATATATCTTCCAAAGAAATATACACTTAAAAACTACGCTCCAAATATAAAACTAAACTTAATTAACTACCTTTGATATTAATTCATCGTCTAAAATTCTAAATATATCAATGAGTTATTGAACTATCTGAAAACCTACACCTACCCACCAATACTTGACATAAACATCTTAACCAAATTCGCCCCATTTACTATTTATTTCACCACTATTTACGGGACACGGAGAACCGCGAATATCTTTTTAGTTTTAAGTTGATAGGGCACTGCCCAGACCAGGAACAGGAACAGGAACAGGTGGCGATATTTGCAACAGGTGGCGGTGTTAGCCGCAGGTGGCGATATTAGCAATAGGTGGCGGTGTTAGCCGCAGGTGGCGATATTAGCAACAGGTGGCGGTGTTAGGCGCAGGTGGCGGTGTTAGCCGCAGGTGGCGATATTAGCTACAGGTGGCGATATTTGCAACAGGTGGCGGTGTTAGCCGCAGGTGGCGGTGTTAGCCGCAGGTGGCGGTGTTAGCCGCAGGTGGCGGTGTTAGCCGCAGGTGGCGGTGTTAGCCGCAGGTGGCGGTGTTAGCCGCAGGTGGCGGTGTTAGCCGCAGGTGGCGGTGTTAGTCGCAGGTGGCGGTGTTACCCGCAGGTGGCGGTCTTACCCCCTGCCGAACTAACCCCTGCCGAACTTACCCAATGCCGAATTTAGCCCCTGCCGAGCTTACCCTCTGCCGAGCTTACCCCCTGCCGAACTTAGCCCCTGCCGAACTTAGCCCCTGCCGAACTTAGCCCCTGCTGAGCTGACCCCCTGCCGAGCTTACCCCCTGCCGAACTTAGCCGCTGGATTCATTTAGGGATTGTAACATTTTGCTCAGTTCTTCCAAAGACTCATGCGGCTCATGACGGTGCAGTCCAATGTATTGAAGACGTCCCTCAGCACGTTGGTGAATAATTTAGGGGATATCTCACCCCCCCCCCTCCCCCCCTCTCTTATTTTGGGGGGGTCTCACCCTTCTGCGCAGCAGAATAGCTTTCGTCGTTGTATATCTTCCAAAGAAATATACACTTAAAAACTACGCTCCAAATATAAAACTAAACTTAATTAACTACCTTTGATATTAATTCATCGTCTAAAATTCTAAATATATCAATGAGTTATTATTCTATTGAACTATCTGAAAACCTACACCTACCCACCAATACTTGACATAAACATCTTAACCAAATTCGCCCCATTTAACCGAGCAATGTGAAAGACCTTCCACAACCCGCTTTTAAACTTTGAATGGTTTCGAAGCTCCTAAGATTGCAGTGACCACTTAGGATTGTGGCCAAATATCTAACATTCAACCAGTTAAACTATAAGTACCTTATGTTTGTAACATGTTGGCAATCTAAGATAGCAATAAGCTTGTTTGTATTTTAACTGAAGTAAGTTTATGACCATGAAATAAACCTGTAACTAAATTGATTTTTATATTTTAGTTTACAGCTCTCTTACTTTATGGAAAACTAGCTTCGAACGATTTCTTCTACTTGGATGACAAATATACCATAAAACATATTATTCTATGACACTCTGCATTAGTATAGCTTTCTATTACTACTACTTAAAAACTCTAGCTATGATGACAGAGAAATTGCTCCACCCAATTAGGTAAATTTAAATTCTGGTTTGTAACCAGGTTAGCTGGACCTAACCTGGTTACAAACCAGAATTTAAATTCAAGTCAGGGGTTTGGTAAGTTCCCTTTCAGCATCCTTTTTACAATATTGTATAGGTACTTATTAGCTCCATAACTCCAACATTCACACATACATCTTAACTCACAGTTTAACCTACAATACAATTACCTCACACGCCACGTGATACACCTACACCTACTGCTATTAATGTTGTTCATATTTTGTATTTAGTTTTTGTCCCTATATTAATTTTAATTCTTATTTGTTTTGTACTAATAACACAATCATATGATGCCTTGTCTGTTTGGTGCCACTGAGTGGGGCCTGGGCCTTAAGTCTGCTATTACAATAGTGTCACAATGGTCTATCATTGTTTTTATAATTGTTGATTTTGACAAGTTTGGTAATCTACTCATAATATAATGGCGTCATTATAACTTTCCAATGGTCAACCACTGACACGCCATTGAAAGAAATGATATAGAATGGTAAGCTCGTACAAAATGACAACTGAATGACTGACTTAGGCGGTAATCTGCTAAAACTTTGACAGTTTCTTTTATCAGTGACCTACCATGAGAACGTTATTGTGCAGTCATTGCTTTTAATTCGACCGACCAATGATCGACCATTATGAATTTAGCAGATTACGATTTTTTAGCGAAATGACAATAGGATCGTGTTGGACTGACGAAATTGTAAAAATAGCAGACTTGGCCGGTGGCCCCCAGGTGACCTGTGATACAGGTTTTTTCAAACCTACCTCAAGCACCAGCTATCACAATGTGAATACCTATATTCAACAAAACATCTGAATGTATCTGAATAACCACTGTGAGAGCAAATAAACGAATGTATTATTATTATTTGCGAAAACTTGCACGTTTCTTAGCTTTTGGCTAGTTTTAAGCTACATCAACGGGCCCAAGCCAAGTCAATGTAGCGTGTGGTGAATTTTTACGTTAAAGATGGAGATGGGTGATGTAAAGAGACGTCGTTTTCGTCATTTTGCATGAACTTTCGTACGATTCTGCAGGTGTTCAAAATTGCGGCTTTTTGGAGTGTAATGTAGATTGAGTCTTTCAGGTCTATTAATTTGAGGCTATGGTGGAGATGATTGGGTATGACACCTGTAGTGGAGACAACTATGGGAACTACGTACACTTTTTCTTGCCTCCAAATTCTGGTCACTTCTTCTTTTAGTTTATTATTATTATTATTATATTATTAAAACAGTTTCTTAAAACCCGATAAGTAGTTCCGGAAATCAGTTACCCACGAAGTAAGTAACCACTAACCACCTCATCCGATTTAAAAAAACTGTCAATCTTTGTTATAGTAACAGGTCAGGCAGGTCAGACAAAGGCACGAATATTGATCACCAAGCTTGCTCGAGGCGGGTTGGCGATTTCAGATCTTTACATCTCAGATTATGAAGCAAAAAGCAGACAGACCGTGCGGAACACTGAGAGTGAAGCCAAAAAAGAAAATACAAATTCAAAAGCGAATACTTACTTACACTCTCGTGATTGTATTTGCTTTTGAATTTGTATTTGTTTAACAATGTGGCGTTTCGTGCTATACTGACTCGTGTCAGTACAGCACGAAGCGCGTTATGGGTATTCGATTTTGAATAAAAGAAAAAAAAAAAAAAAACAAGAAGGGTAACCTGGAAAACCTACATTGGAAACCTTAGTTTTGTATAATTTAGCAGCATTATTTCAATTTTGTGAATGTGAATACCATGGAGCTTTATAAAGTGAATTATATGTACCTATGTGTTTGACATAAATAAATTAACATGGCGGTTGAGAGCATTGTCATGCTCACTCAAATATCTCGCTGATGTAGGCGCGTGTGTTGGATCATGCGGCTCCCTTCAAAATGGTTGAGCTGAATGGTGCTGATCCACGCGGCATGTTCGTGAACGGGCGCTGTCATTAGAGATTGATCAACTTATAACTGCCCCATGGCTTTTATCTTTTTATCTTGATTCTTTTTTCAATGCATTGGTATTGGTCTTTACCTGCATTGTTTTCACATATAGAAGCAACGTGAATAATGTAATCAGTATTTTGTAAAAACTTGATTTAAAACAGTGTCCGTGGAGTTTCTTGCTCGTTCTTCTCCATAGAGACCTACGCTAAGTTTTGGAACGAGCAACTAGCTTCATTTTTCTGACTAACTAACTGACTCTTTGACAATTCAAAAGTGCCTGTAAATGGTTTAATTGAAATAAATGCTTTGACTTTGAATTTGTATTTGCTTTTTTGGCTTCACTGTCAGTGTTCCGCACGATCTATCTGCCTTTTGTTTCATAATCTGAGCTTTACATAGTGTAAAATAAAGTTGCTCCGCTCTGTCTAGATAGAGTGCAGATTCAAGAGGATGGTTTACGTATAGTTATACTACATTGCACCCTTGCGAAGCCGGGGCGGGTCACTACTTAATTATAAGTCTAGGTTTTCCTTCACCGACGTCAGTGATATCGACGATAAACTTAGAAAATACATATGAAATTGAGAAATTCACATTAATACTTTCTCGTACCTAGTAGCAAACCCACAAATTCGTGGCGAGTCAGGCGCCTCAACCACAAGGACATTACTCCATTGTGACACAAACTGTATCTCTTTATGATATTAGTAGTGATTAAAACACGGACTACTACTTTCAGCACAGTAAAGATATCTAACAGTATTGTCACTCGTTTAAGGTCACGCGCTTAAGTACCTACGGCTCGCTTTCGTTCGAACGTCCAAAATCCAGTCGGGTTGCCACGCGCTCGCTAAGTGTACGTATGTATACCATAGAGATTTTTTTTCTGATACAATTTAATTAATAGTTCCGTACGATACTGCGACCGCAGCTTTAATAATGGGTAGGTAGTCGTGCCAATTGCAGTGTAGACGACTGTCGAAATAAAATAACCAACAAAAGTTTATCATTTTTTACATTACCTAAGGAGGAGGAAAGGTAATTATTTTGTATTTATTTTTTCTTTGTTGATTCTTTTTTTTATAATAGAGAGTTCTTTGTGTAATGTTAAGAAGAAAGTTTTATAATAGTACGTAATTATAAGTAGGTACCTATTGATTTGGTTAGATATTTTACTTAGGTACTTATTATTTTTCAAAATATACACACAATAACTAGCCAACTGTAAAAAACAAAAATATTAAAACTGTTTTTTATTCACCTATTCTTTTGTGTAATCATTTCATAATATAGACAGCCCTAGCGTTGCGTAATTTGACGCAGGTGATCGCCCGACACCACGTCAGACAACGTAGTAGATACTCTCGAGCGTGTGATCTTTGACAGTCGTTATGGGTAGTTAGAAGCCAGAAATTCTGACAACCAGTCTTACCAAGGAGTATCGTGTTACCCAGTAACTGGGTTGTAGAGATGTAAACACTGGTATTCAGCTGCATTCGGTTAGATTAGAAGCCAAACCCAACATAGTTGGCATATGGCTAGGCAGATTTAGTCGGAATAGCCCCAGCTAGATCTAAACTGCTGGAGACTGAACGTGCTGGAGACGTTTGCTGAGGATTAAATGGACTGCTCACCGCACTAACGTTTCCATCGTGAAGGAGCTATGCGTCAAACAAAGACTTTCCTCGACAGTACAAGTGCGTATCATGAAGATGTTTGGACATGTCTTATGCAACGAAAGCTCTTCGGAGCGATTAGTAGTACAGAGAAAAGTAGAAGGTCAACGATCACGCGGCCGGTCACCCACAAGATAGACAGACCTTTTTAAATCGACGAAAAAGTGTGCCCTGATCGAGTGTACACGCAGTGCCGCAAACAGAGAGAGATGGAGAAGTCTCGTAAAATCCGCAACCAACCTCTCAGACGATCCATGACCACTCCGTCAGCAGTGTACGACTGAGAAGAAGAAAACTTAAATACAAACAGGAGCCTTATATAACCCAAAACATAGAACACAAAAATAAATAACCTCAATCTAAACTTACGGCTACTTAATGTCAGTTAAAATTAAAGTAACCTTTTTAGAAGTTTTATTCGAGACGTCTTGGTATTACCTAGATACACGTTTGAACTGCCACGAGCCACGACGATGCTCCAAATCTTCCCGGGCGTAACAAAATAAAAATAAAATACAATTGACGGGAAGAAAATATCTCTGGGTAACTTTTCTGGATGGCTCTTAAAGATAAGCTATTGACGTAACACGTTATTTTATTTTCCTGATATCATTTTGGAAATATTTACCTTATGTTAGATGGTGATTGTGATGAATGCTTACGATTTCTCCTTCTCTGCATAAGAAGAGCTTTTGCCCTGAAGTGGGGCAGTAATAGACTGGTATTATTTATCAGCTAATGAATGACGAACTGAAAGTTTCGGCATCTTCTCATAACACTCTTGATATCAATTCATTTAATTAGCTCATGGAGGAGGTGACCATCCATTTCATACCGAGTTCCTTCCGTACCTCCGAAAGTACGTAAAACCGGTGGTACGGGCTATCATTCATAGATCTTTGGCAGTCATTATGGGTAGTCAGAAGCCAGAAGTTATGACAACCAATCTTACAAAACCCCTCAACCGTGTTACCAAGTTAAAGGTTTGTGGAGGACAGATAGGCAGTTGCTCCACGTAAAACATTGGCAGTTGTGAGACCCCAACACAAAGAAAAGGCTAGGCCGGTGATGATCAATTCATTAATTCAACCTACAATAACTCTGACATCAATTCTCAATGCCCATTATATCAATTCCAATAACTTCCACTGGGTTGAGTGGATCCATACTCCATCAAAGCCGACGCTTCCTCTAGAGGCCAATATGCAACTGCATCTAAGTAAGTGTAACGCCTCGTCACTGAAAGGGTTGACTGTTTCAATATGTGCTCACGTACCACTGGAAGAGCACTTTAAGCTACCGTTTGATTGAACGGGTCGTTAGGACGTGTCAAAAGCCTGCAGCATTAATAACTACGACCAAAAAATGTTGAAAGTGTTAAGCTATCGGTCACAGACGAAAAAGTGTTTTTAATTTGCGTGGTTGACTGCAGCTGTGTGTACAGTCAAAATAGTAAAAGATAAAAGTCAATTTACAACGTTAACCATGGTAAATTGACTTTTATCTTTTACAATTTGAACAATACTTTCGTTGTTCATTTTTAATTTTGTACAGATTATAGGTTTAAATTCAGCTGCGGCATGTTTAACCGAAATACTCAAAAACACTTTTTCTGAACAGGGTACCCCTCCCTATTTGTGGTCCATCTACAATCTACATAGTTCACCTGACTGTACCAGGGGTATTTTTTTTAACCACTTCTTGATAACTGAATGTTCCTGTGAGTTTTATTTCTTTCCGTGGTTCACCTATAGGTAGTCTATACTACCGAAGCAGCCCAGTGTACCGAACACTAACACAATAACTAATGCAAATCACAGATGCTTTAGTAAATTAATGATCTATAATAAACTATAAAAGGCATTAAAAACAAAAACGATATTAACGTAACTACTTTTAAATGTTTCCTGCAACAGCGCTAATTTATTGGAGAAAGAGGAAGATTGGAATATTTAATTTGATAAGAGGAATTCTAAGTGGCTTGGCGACTGTAGCGCGAGGTCAAATTAATAGCGCCATATTCTCTAGTGCTTGAAATTGTAAGAAAGCCTTCGCACAAACTATTGTTCATTGTGAAGTTGGAAATATCTTAATACTTTGTTAACAAAGGAATTTATTAAATAAGTTGACGACATCAGATTCGAGTTTCTTCTACCTAGACGCTAAGCGCAACAGATATAATGCAGATTTAGTTACAACACCAGTTCCAGTATTGGAATAAGCCATTTATGGTCAGATTTTAGTCGTTGGAGAGGTACTAGAAGAAGATGATGAAGAAGAAAATAAAGCTACTGAAAAGAAGCAGCCTTTTTTTGTCTTCTAGTATTCAGCATGACATTATCACCAACAGATGTTAGTAATGGTGTTGGATTAAATTTTTAAATCGAATTAACAATCATCATCTGCCTAACCTTTTCCCGACTATATTGGTGTCGGCTTCCAGTCTCCTTTTTACATGGAGCGACTGCCTATCGGACCTCCACAACCCAGTTACTGGGTAACACGATACCCCTTGGTAAGACTGGTTGTCAGACTTTCTGGCTTCTGACTACCCATAACGACTACCAAAGATCTACAAATGACAGCCGGGACCAACGGCTTTACATGCTTTCCGAGGCACGGAGGGAACTCGGTATGAAAGGGATGTTCACCCAACCACAGACCGACTGCGGCTAGCGTAGCTTAACCTTTGACCGATCGATCTGTACGGCTTTAACTTAGCCACGAGCTTGGATTAACAAGAATTAAAAAAATATACTGGTAATAGTAATTAGGAGATAAATGTCTGACTAGCTTTCAATCAACTTACGTAGTCTTAAAAACAGTAGGTACAAGCAAAAGTTTACACTTAAATTTCTTAAGAGGTGTCAGATAATACAAGCCACTGACTGTACGTAGACATTACACTGTAATATTATTAAAGAAAACGACCCACCCCGCGTGTGTTCTCGAATAGTATCCCCCTATTCCTTTAGTTCTAAATGCACTTTCATAGTCCAACACAGTACCCTAAAAGTGTTCTAGACCATCTTTCGTTAACACTAAAAGTGTCACGTTCGATATAAACAAGTTTATTTTTCGCGTTTACAAATCCAGTAATGGTGAAAGTCGCTTAGCCAACATGGCTGCAACGGCACTCCATTAACGACGCATTATCTCCCTCTGTTGCGAGCACTCCTCACTTTAAAATATCTCTCATACCTAATACTAGAACGCTTTTACCGCGCGACGGTTTATACTCGATTATAATGTTGTTTAGATGCGGTGGACTTTTGTTTTGATGCTTTTTTGTGTTATAAAGTGTGAGGGAACAGGGAAAGAAAAGAGGTAAACGGGGGAAGATTGAAGTTGCCTAAAAATTTTCAAAGTACTATCATATCTATACTATAATATTATAAAGCGGTAAAATTTGTTTGTAAGTTTGTATGTAGGGGGTAATCTCCGAAACTACTTATCCGATTTGAATAATTATTTCACCAATAAGAAGCTACGTTATCCCTGAGTGCTATAGGCTATATTACATTATCAAAAAATTAAGGTTCCTTGAGAAAATTCACGAGGACGCAGTCGCGGGCAAAGTGCTAGTGTCAGATATAGGTACGAAAACGGATTGCAGTATATTGACAATTCTTTGAAATAGTTCTAAATGAGAGAATGTTGTCAAACCCGAACCAAGATGACCAACAAGAGTACCTACCCTTTACGGATTAGGAAAAGACTAGACAGATGATGATGATGTTCATATACAGTGCTAGGCAAAGTAAAAGCGCCTTGCATAAAGCGTTGACATAAAAAAAAACCAGCAAAAGATTTTTTGTAAGAAATAAAACGTGTCTGTTCCAATATAAAACACACACGCCTACGTCAGCTTCTCGTAAACACTCGATAAAAATAATGAAATAATTTATTATTATGGACCTAAGAATTCGTCCTAAAGGACATTTTATTGCCTCGCAGTCAGCGTGCAAGCACAATTCTCACGTAAACGAATGTACTGTGGACAAAAAAAAAGCCTTAGCTCCCCTCTAACGTATTAAATACGTAATGAAACTGCTTTGCGACAGTATGGAGAAACCAGACTAACTAGACCTCTCCACAAAACACCGCCATACACATGTAAAGACTAGAGGAGACATAATAGGTGCCTTAAAACTGCGCACATAAATTTTAAAAAGTTTTCCAATTTGAATTTAACTAACAACTTGAGATTTTCTTTGGAGCATACTAAAAAGTTTTAGTATTTTAACTAAGCAGCTCTGGGACTACAGTAAGGAAAAGAACGACAATTATTAACTGGAGAGATTTACTGAGCAAAATCTGCGTTGAAAAGTTTAACTTCTTTTTTTTTATAATAATGAAGGCAAACGCTACGGTCCGTTAATACTTAGAGCTAGCTAACATAGTTTGTAATAATTAGTTTTACCTATACTAACATTAGTCTTCTAAACTTTTGTTACAAGTTCTAATCTCCTAAATTATACCAATTTGATGGCTAATTTCGCTGAAATTTATGCGCTGAGAAGATTTTAGACAGGTTCTTCATAATTTATTGCAAATTAGGGTAAAGTAATGAATAAATAGACCTTTACCGTGTGTGTTTGGGCGTCTGGAGGAATTATAACTGCCTAAAAATACGTCAATAATGCCGATTCCCTTGTTCAGAAACTAAACTAAAATTAGTCATTTGGCATCTCTTACTACCAGGCAGCTGAAGAAAAGCACGGCGACAGACAAGGACTAAGTTAGAGATGTCAAATTAGTTCTTCCCTTGAATTTCGCAGTGTTTATAATCAATACGTTCTGAAATGACAACTATAATTGTATGAACATTTTAAATCAACTTAAATTGACAGCTCTTATTAATATATGTCTCTTTCTTGTTTTATTGGAGAGGAGATATAAATAGCTTAAAATTAATTTAGTTCGTGCACAACAGAATTGGCACCAATATTGGTACTTATCCAAGTTTGGAGTTAGAATAATATACGTAGTGTTAAATTTTTACAAACCAAACGTTACTTAAAATCGGACTGGCACAAACGGAATTTAACAAACACGAATAAGAGAGTATCAGGTCAAAATCCAAGATCGTTTGTTTTCGTGCAAAATCCCAGTGCTCATAAAACTAGCCACACATTAAAATGTGTGCGACATCGAAGCAGGATCAAATCCCTAAATAATGACAAGTCATTCGTCGATCACATACAAGTAGTGTTGTGAAAGTGACCCACATCACTCGGGTGACATTTATAACATGAAAATAAGAGGCATGTACTCATGTACGTATCATTTTTGGATCCCTTTGAACAAATTTGGAGAAGCCAGTGTAGGAGGGATTTAACCTTTGAAGATGTTTTTGAGAATGACATTTTATCATGCCTATTATCTAAAAGTCAAGATTAGATTGACATTGGTTTAGGTACCTTAATTCTTTTCTTAGCCCCGTGTTCACCAACGCTGAACCTACGTCACGTATTTAACTGTTTTCCTAGAAAAAATCTAGGTATACAAATTAATATATATAACATAACATAATTTAAGTGTCTGTTTGAAATTGTGTTAAAATAAGTATGTAACTATTTGCATATTCATTTAGTAAACAGCTTTTTACTAAATGCATATGAAAATACACACCTACGGTACTTTCATCATCAAAAACTATTTTTTTACAAATTTTGGCCATCTGTCTGTCTGTTTGTTCCGGCTAATCTCTGAAACGGCTGAACTGATTTTGATAGGACTTTCACTGGCTTATTCATGATGTTACAAAGAGTAACTTAGGCTCCTAGTATTTTAGAAAAAAAATAACAATACCCCGCTAAAAATCGACAATCACGCAGACGAAGTCTCTATGTGGGCATCAGCTAGTTTTAAATATAGAAATATTTAAATACTGTCATTGTAATCGCTTTATTAAATGTTGGTAAAACAAAGGCCTTAGTTATTCGATTTTGTGATTACCTACCTAATATTGAAATAATCTACATACTTTGGATGTTAGGGTTCATACGGCGTTCTTGTTATTTTTTAAGTACCTTTCTCTAGTTTTCGGCCACAATCTTTTGAAAGAAATGTGGTTGAAGACTCATTTTAATAAATCTTGTTTTACAAATGCACATACACTTATCTAATCTAGTACACGTACACTTGCCTATCACATACGTAGCAAAACATACCATGTGTTTGTTACCGTACGATGCGCAATTTTTCACATCAATTGATTCAATCAAACTCAAAGAATATGGGATCTCATATGGTGTATGCACCATCGTGCCCTCCGCTCGTATCGAAATAGTTATTACTGGCTATCCCTGCAAATCCATCCATTCAGAGCTTTTAATTTTCCGAAATGAAAACCTAACGCTTTGTTTTGGGGCAGGCAACAAGTTTGATAGATAGGTACATACTTCTCTATCGATATCGTCAAAAGTTTGTTGAAAATCTGTAGTAAAAATAGATTTGAAACTTGTTCAAAACGTAATTATTCGGGTTTTATTACGATCGAGTAAAATAAAAATAAAATATTAATTACATACTTCATACATACACCTACACTAAAATTCTAATAGTCAAAAAAAATCTAGAAAAGTGTCTGTATTATAAATTATATAAATTGTTGTACCTACAGAACCATAAAAAAAAACCGACAAACTTGTTGTATCGGCTTATTGAAATACTTGTGAAAATCTTTAGAAAAAAATTCGTTGAGTGGAAATTTAATTTCAGCCAGTCTTGCAAAGTCGTACAATATAATATTTCTGAAGTTCATAAAGTTATTTCATTTAACTACCTCGGGGATAAAAGTTCAGCTGTATCTGTAACTAAGTATTTATTACTTTATTTTTATTTATTTTACATTATTACTATTACGGACGGAACGCGCTGCGAAGTCACTAAGTCATGTTCATATTCACTTAATTTCGCAAATCGGTTTTTCCGTAGTCAAGACGATTTCTTCAGAGTTCAATGGAAGCCCCGTGTAGTGGATTCATCCAATAACTGTTTGCAGACTTCTACGAAGTGTATATTAAACAATAGAAACTAACGAAAATTTTGTTAAAAGTGCCGTATCATAGTGCTTATTCCGCGAGTGCACGGAATCCTCACCGTTGTTCGATCTAACTACAGGCGAAAGTCCCGCGCCCGCGCAATTGTGTCCGTGCTGCGAGTGGTACCAACCGTCCAACGTCGAAGTTGGCGCCTGCGTTCCAGCGACGAAAATAGTGCGATAAGGTAACATTACGACTCCATGCTACTGGTGGCGCCACCCCAACTATTTCACTATTGAATACTGACGCCTGTTACTTCGCAGTTTTCAAGTTTTCAAGTTACTTAGAGCCACCATGTGGGTGCAACGTTCTCCCCCAAGCGCGCTGGCTCAACTAAATCCTCCCAATAGCACAACACATTATAATTCTGACTCGGCTATTAATAATATGGCAAATACATCCGAGCCGGTTGACAATTATTTCAACATAACTAAGCGTCAAAAACGCACCTTTGATGATCTAGGGAATAACCCCGGGTGCTCCTCCGAGTTGAAACAAATTCTCGAACAAATTAGAGTCCAGCAAGAATCTAAGTTTGAATTACTGAATGCCTCTCTCGCCACTATCCAAAACCAAAATCAGGAAATTCACAAATCAGTTTTAACTTTATCAGCTAAACACGATGATCTTCTAATTAAAATTAACAATTTAGAACAAGAAAATATCGAGTACAAGATGCGAGTGTCTACCTTAGAACGTAGTCTAAATTTGCTGGAATTGAATGCTCGTTCCACAACGATTGAAATTCGTAACCTACCCAAGCAGGAGAATGAAACCAAAAAAATGCTAATGGACACTATTCAACAGATTGGCTCAGCGATTGGCCTTGATTCATCTATAACCCAGTCTGAGATTAGGGATGTATTTCGTTGTAAGACAGAAGCAGTGGTTGTTGATTTTACTACAACTCTAAGAAAGGAAACCCTAATTTCCAAGTACAAAATTTTTAATAAAAATAGACGGGAAAATAAGGAGCCCCAGCTAAACTCACAACTCATTAAGCTAACAGGCGAGGCATGTCCAGTATACATCTCAGAATATTTAACACATAAAGCTAGACACCTCTTCTATTTAGCACGGTCTAACGTCAAGAACAAAAAGCTCTTCGCGACTTGGACCCTATATGGGAAAATTTATGTCAAAAAGGATGAGAATGCAACACCAGTTCGCATCGACGAAGAATCCGAACTCCACAAGTTAATCATGTGACTACTACTAGTCTTATACTACATCCGCTGTTGTTTATATACTGTTATTATCCTTGCATGCCTTTATTTACTATTTTTATTTTTTCTAGTGTTTGCATATATTTCTTTTTTGTTCCATGTTGTTATTGAAAGAGTATGTCTAGCTTGCAGAATAACCCAACTTTTACACTACATTCATCACATGACACCACACTACACTACATTTATGCGAGGAAAATATCTTCAAATGTATTTTCAATGGTATTGTCTGCTCCTTGTGCGATGTCAAATAACAGATATGACGGCTGCATTCACTCCAGATCAGGGTTTAGTTTCAATTAAAATCCAGTTCCATAGGTCACGTTCCAAACGTGACAGTGCTCGTGTATTATACATTGACCGCTAATGCAAGACACTGAAACCATAAACTTGGATCTGGATTCCATTAATGTAGCCAAAACTATCGCCTGTGACATAGACAATGCAATAAATCATATTCGTAACACCAATCGTACTATTAATATACTGTCTCTAAATATTCGTAGCTTAACCTGTAACATGCCTAACTTCACCACCCTCCTGCAACGTTCTATGATACCCTGGGACATCCTGGTACTATCTGAATGTTGGCTTCCTTCCGCCAAGTTCATTCCTCCTCTAGACAACTACAATTATTCAACGACGTCCACGCATAAAACCCAAAATGAAGGAGTGGTTATATATTATAATAAAAACCTTAATGTAACATGCGAAGAACCTAATGTTATTGATGCCAATTGTCTTTTACTAAAACTAAGTCAAGATACCTGCATACCATAAATACCTGAATTCCATAGACTTTGTACAACTTGACATTGCCATCATCATCATCATCATCATTTCAGCCGAAAGACGTCCACTGCTGGACATAGGCCTCCCCATTGCCATGCAAAATGCTAACTTTCAACCTATCAGCAAGTGTCAAGATGTAAATATGGCTACGGATTTACTGGTATCCCAAGTATCCACAGCCATTACGCATAATACATGTACAGTTAAAACAACCAAGAGGCAGTTGGTTTCTAAATCATGGGTAACAAAAGGACTTATTCGCTGCATTAGAAACCGGGACAATCTTTATAAAAAGACAAAGCGTAATCCTAAAAATGTAATTATTAAAACTATTTACAGACGCTACAGAAATTTCTGCAACAGTGTTTTAAAAAAAGCAAAACGTAGATATGAAAAACAAGAAATTGAAAATGCGAAGGGCAATAAAAAACGGTTATGGAATGTTATTAAGAGTATTGGTGGCTTGAGCAGAAGACCTGACTATTCATCGTCTCTTCTATCTTCTGTCGATCCTGCTAGGGACATCAATAACGTCAATAACTTCTTTGTCAATGTTGGTGCAAATCTCGCTGAAAAGATTTCGCTAAATAGAACGGCTTCCGGACAGAGTTACGACTACAACGCGACCAATCCATCAAATTCGCTTGTATTTCTTCCGACAGACGAGGATGAGATCCACCTTCTTAATAAAGGCCTAAAAGATAAATGTGCGGTAGGAGCTGACCTTATAAGCGGTAAAATAGTTAAAAGATACGCTAATCTCCTTTCACCTCCTATTACACATATATGTAACCTAACTATCTCAACAGGGGTCTTTCCCAAATCATTCAAAACAGCGCTCATTAAACCGATACATAAGGCCGGGAAAAAAGACTCTGTAAACAATTACCGACCTATTTCAATTTTACCAGCACTTTCCAAGGTCCTGGAGCGCCTTTTAAATAAACGCCTCATAAAATTCCTAGAGACTAATAAACTTTTATCTCATGCACAATTTGGCTTCCGAGCCGGTAGGAGTACAGATGATGCAGTCCACGAACTGCTCCAATCTGTTGTTGCCAATTTGGATGAAGGTCGAAAATGCATTACGGTGTTCCTCGACCTTGCAAAGGCATTTGATACAGTGTCAATTCCGCACCTTTTAAACAAGCTGTACCGTCTTGGCATAAGAGGAATCCCACTTAAATTGATGGAGGACTACCTGACAGGCAGAATTCAGCAAGTGAAGGTAAATAATAGACTAAGTGACAAGCTACCTGTTAATTTTGGCGTACCACAGGGAAGCATTATTGGTCCCACCCTCTTTCTTGTCTACATCAATGACCTCTGCCAACTCTTACTGCATAACGGTAAGATAATTACATTTGCAGACGACACCGCTTTGTTTTTTACTGGAGATAGCTGGGAAGAGGCTTTTGGTGCTGCACAATTGGGTTTAAACATTATTTGTAACTGGCTTCAAGATAACGTCTTGACGCTTAATGTTTCTAAAACGAAATACATAACTTTCGCACACAGAAGTAATCTCCTGCCACCACCCTCTTTCACCATCACATCCCACTCATGTGTTTCTCCAAACTCAGCTTCAGATTGCTCATGCCCCTCCCTCGAAAGAACGGACCACATCAAATATCTTGGTATAATCATTGATCAACATCTCACCTTCAAAAGACACATAGATCTTCTAGTAACCAGGTTACGAAAATTAATTTATGTCTTCAAAAACTTCAAGCATGTTGCTGACCGAAGTACCATTAAGATAGTCTACTATGCATTGTGCCACTCGCAAATTGAATACTGTATTACAACATGGGGTGGCGCAGCGAAAACGCATCTTCTGCCACTTGAACGAGCTCAGCGTGCTATTCTTAAGGTAAGTGCCGGCCTGCCCTACCATTACCCAACCGTTGAGCTTTTTAAAGATTGGGCCGTTCCAACGGTCAGACAAACATTTATATTGCGCACGGTTCTTAAAAAACACTCCCAGCTACAGTATGATCCAAATCTACTCGTTGGTAGACGCCGCAGAGATAGAATTTGTCCTACCCTTCGGTTACGATTATCTCTATCCCACAAATTCTTCTGTTTCCTCGGACAATTCCTGTACAACAAACTTAATAAAACTCTAAATCTCTATCCTAAAACCATCTAGTTGCAATAAAATCCTAAAAAAATACCTAAAATCCCTTGACTACCAAGAAACCGAGGACTTATTGTCAGTTCCCAAATAACACCTAATCCCTAATCCCCCTTCATAGCTGTTCCCCATCCATGACTCGCAACACACGCACACAAAACTGAAAACTCACCAGTCACATATCAACCCTCACTGACACTCAATCACTCACGCTCACTCACTCACTCAATTTGCACACGCTTCCACCTCTTACACATACACATACACTCACCATACGTACCCATACCATACTACTCTTGGCTAGTTCTGCAATATTATTAATACATTTTTCAAATATTTTAATTTCAGTACCATTTATTTTGTATATTGTACCTTTACTGTTTATCTCTTGTACCTACTGGGCATTTCTATTTCTAAGTAAACAATCTTACCGAGGTGAGCGTCCTGGTGACCTGTAACACAGGTTTTACTCTCAAAACCTACTTCAGGCACCAGTCTCTCACAAAGGTGGAAATAGTTATATAGTTGTAAGCCTTTATTGTAAGACCACTTTTGTGAAGAGAGAATAAATGATTTTATTATGTTTTATTATGTTAAGTATATAAGTTAAAATCTATAAATATTTGTATATATATACATAAAATCTATAGGTACTTGTGAATTGCACAAGTATCTAAAAACAGCCTAAAAAAGTACGATAATATCAACTGGATAAAACATTTTAATAAAATCGTGAACTTTATTCTAAAAATATATTGCTTTACACGAGCAATAACTTGTCAAGTAACGCAAAGGCCCATAATATTGTTAAAATTATTCCTACATCGTATACCATCCTCGCTTCGGAAGCAATATTTCACCGTATTTGACTAAAAACCCTTGATGGGTACGCGGCATGACTTCGATTTTTACTTAACTGTAATAAGTATTCAGGAGGCGTACCTAGAAGTAAGCTTCGCAGCTCGCAGCATCGTACGGGACTATGTGGGGTTATGTCAAATTCATGAGCAGTTTCTGTACAAGCTTCTTACAAAAAATGTCAGGTAAAACGAAATATCTTCGTCGCATCAAGTCAACTCAGCTAGTGATACCACCGCCAAAATATCAAGTTTTAGAACGTGTGCCAAATTTTCATTTACTTAGGTACCTGTTATGCTTACTAAAAAACCTCAATTTATTTTTGTAGGAAGAAGTTTTTGACGTTTCAGAATCCTTGCCTCTATTTTCTTTTCACAAAATTATTTAAAATAAAAAATATTAACATATTTTGTTTACACGATCATAACATTTTAATTAGAAGGTATCACGCAAAACAACACGGGACCCATGTCATGATGCATCTAATTCGTGATATCACAACATCCATTACAAATAAGGCAAACCTATTTTTGCGAGTTCCAAAAAAAAGGATAAACAGAGGGGTCGGCAACAAATCATGCCTGCTCAGGGCATGGGGACAAAATGATGACAATGTTTGCTAAACCCTCAATAGCGACACTTTGCACAACAAAACAATTTCCGGGGATGAACTCATCAACAGTGACACGAGATCAAATATTCAAAGCATCATTGAGATTATTGATGCTATATTTCATCTTCATTTAATAAAGCAACACGATTTGAAGATTGAAACAACTTTTATTCAGTTTGACTGGCACCCGCTTCAGAGAAAATTTACTTTGACAAACTTCTGCAACATTTGTAGCGTAAAAATCACGTAGATAGGTAATTTTGCCAACTTTTTATTATACATACAATAATAAATTCGGTAAAGAAACTTTTGGACAACATTTTTCCGTCTATCGAGCTTTGCCAAATATTTTCGTAAAAACTTACCTAGTAACATTAAAATTATTGGTTCTACGGGACTTTGAACCTAAATGGTTTGTTTTTTAAGATCATAATAGAACTACAGAATACTTTATTTCAGGCAAAGAAACTAAAGCAAAAATGATAAGCAGTTATCACTGGAATAGCGCTTGTGTGAATATTCTAAGTAACACAATCGTGAAAAAACCATTTTCCAACTCTATAATAAAAACATCACCATCTTTAAAACTGTTACTACAAGCCAAAGTCAATCTCAACCAAACGTTATTAAATCTCAATTTCGCGGACAGACAATCACGATGCCCACGAGGACAATAACACTCGCATGTACCAATAAGCCGACGAAATTGTTCCCAACAATTTATATGTAATCGTTAAGAAACTAAATCAAGAGTCACGGAGGACGTGTGAAATTAATTACGTAGCAATAAAGTGGGATTGAGAGGCTGTAATAAACTCAAGGCATCGAACGATCATGGTAGCTTACGGACCGGTCGTGAAAGAAATCTTAATTCTCTATTATAACGGACTGACTTTTTCAATACGGGTAAGAATGATATACCTGAGAAATTAGTTATTGATATTGTGAAGATTTCACATGTTCTGATGGCCCGTGATTTAGGCAACCAGGCACAGGTAATTATGAATGTGACGTCTTCTACTTTCGACATCAGTGAAAGAAAATATCGAAAGAAAATCTGGACTTTTAAATAATATAAGTCTAAAATCACCATTTCGAATTTATCAAGCGTGGTGATGAATGCTCGTGCGAACCCTGTGCGAGAAGAAGCTTTAAATGAATGTCTAGGTATGTCTTAAATGAATTGTTGTTTTTCTATTTACTATGAAGGTTTAATTATGAATGAAAATGTTTCTCAAAGTTATAAGAATTATGTTTTTGATAAACAAGTAGCAGATTTTGTAATTTCAATATTCAACAAAGAAATTAAACGTAAACATGACGTTAAAAGAATCATTCATCCGCATATTGAAAATGTAAACAACCCACAATAATAACAATTACAAAGAAACGTTGCTACAGTATGCTTGATAATGAATAATGAAAATTCAAGAGCAAAATCAAATTACAATGAACGTCATTTATTAAATTATTCGTTAATTACCCTTAAAGTATTCAGTGGCGACGGCTCGTAATATTGTTTCCCACTTAAGGGGCTATTAAACGACTTTTACAGATTTTAAACTGACAATCACGTCAAAATGTGCAGTGTAAATGACTTGAAAAAAATATATGTTAAACTAGAACATTCTCTTAATCATATAGAAAGTGAATATTTTTGATTAAGTTCATATTAAATAGTTTAATTAACTCGTGAAGTTGTGCAGACTGCGTCCGTTCTGCATCAGTTATGCGTCCAAAACTCTCAAGTTTAGTCGAAAAAATTAAATAAAAGTAGTATTCTTTCAAAATTAATAAAAAGGCGAAAAGATAGATAATAAAATTGTCTGTAAGATGGTGTAAGTTTCGTTTAATTATACCTGGTAGATTTTGTGTGATTGTCAATGTTTTGTCCGCATCAGACACAACTTCACGTGTTAATTCAACTATATAATATAAATATAATTAAAAATATTCACTTACTAAGTGATTAAGAGAATGTTCTAGTTTAACATATATTTTTTTCAAATCATTTACACTGCACATTTTGACGTGATTGTCAGTTTAAAATCTGTAAAAGTCGTTAAATAGCCCCTTAAGTGTTAAAATTCATGATGAAATGTTGTATAGAGAGTATTTTTTTTTAATTCTTTCTCTTCAAAAAACATCTGCAGATCGTACCAAGTTTAAAAAAACCGGACAACTGCGAGTCGGACTCGCCCACCGAGGGTTCCGTACATATTTGTAGGTACATATCCATACTTCTATACTAATCCATACCTACTATCCATCCTTTAATCTACTTAATATTACAGATGTGTTTTTTGCGACTTAAACTTCCGTATCTTTTTTTCACGTTAACATAGATTTTTTTACAGCATCAAGGGACCATAGACTTGAGTATATGGTTTCAATTCGATACCTCCACGCGTTCCCGAGATAAATGGTATTTACAGACAGACAGACGTACAATAAAGTGATCCTATAAGGGTTCCGTTTTTTTCCTTTTGAGTTACGGAACCCTAAAAAGAACTGTCTCAAGAATATTATTAGGCTTTTTCCAAAGCCTAACCAAAGCTCATGGAAGCAGTCTAAAGCATCAGTTTACTAACTTCATCCGTTGTAAGTAGGTTTATCCTGTTCTCTATTGGTTCGGAGGCTCCTCGCGCGGAAAATTACATCCCTCTCTCTAAAAGAAATATACTATTATTTTATAGATTAATAAAAGTTTAGGAAGACTTCAAAGGGTGAGTTCTGTGATTTTGAATTGGGTAAAAAGTAAACGAAAACAAATCTGAGAATTTTCTCAACTGCGGATGACAGAATCAGCTTTCAGTTAGTAAAAATGTGTAGAGATTCACACTCGAATTCAAAATTAAAGCAAAAATAAATAGTGGATAATGTAACCTTTTCTTAAAGCTTGAGATATAGAAGGTAGTAGTAGCATTAGACCTTATTATGAATAACAATATTTTGAAATACTAACTTATCAGTTATCCAAATACATATAATTATTTCCCTGGGAAACGTTATCCTAGACATAATTTATTTTTTAATGATAATAATAATGATCATACCTAGGAGCTCTGGTAGAATAGAAATAACCAAAGTCCTTTTTACCGTCTACCGAATTCAACTTAACCAACAGATCTATTGTACCAGTATGGTACTGATTTTTAACACAGGCACATTCCGCCTTATATTTCCTCGAGTCAATTCCATCAACAGAATTGCTTCTGTTTTTCAGTGACACAACCGCACAGAATCAATCTCATCAATTTGTTGTCTCCGTCACACTTGATAAATAGAACACATTCAGAAATGGATTTCTTATGTTAAGATGCATGCCATCTCTTTCCCACGTATTGTTTTAGAACATAAAGAATTGCAAACTTTTTACTTTAGATATTACATTTTGAAACGAAATCTTGAGCCATGTTTTATGTACCTATGCTCGTTTGGTGAGTAGGTATTGGACTTGCGTATCATCGTATATTTTTTTCAAAACTTTTTATGTTACTTTTTCTTTTTGGACTTGATTTTTACTAATATGTCACCTTTAGCATGTTTGCTGATTTTGACAATATATGTTTGGCAATATTTCAAAGTTGTGTAATATTAAAATGGTATGCTACATCACGTAATATTCGTCAAAGCGGAATTTTTGCTAACAAATGAAACCTGGTCAAATATTTTGTTACACAAAATTACTCCCATGATCTATAGGTATGAATCAGGATAATCCTGCGTGATCAGCACTTTTTACATGCCCACCTGTAATAGATTTACGTGCAATTGCAATTAGATTGGAAAGGTGGTAAACCGCACAGTTAGCACCTGCCTTTCGATACCTCATAACCGACTATTCATTAATGAGGTTGGAATCTCCCGTCACCGTACGACATTCATTGCTCATAAGCAACATAGGAGCTCATAAAAAGGATCAGAAGCTTTACTGGATCGCAGAGCAAAAGAAATATTTCCTTTACGCTCGTATGGAGCGCAAAACTTCTCGGAAGTTTATATGAAAGTGCACGCATGAAAGGATTTCGAGAAGTACTCAAACGGAACTATCTCTTGATGTCGCTAGATTCGTAAATTTAATGCAAATACGAAGCTTTGATGGTTATACATCGACGAGCACGAAAAAAACACTGTTTCTACCGAAACTGATTTCCCAAAGAATACTTGAAATGAATCAAGTGCTAGAATTATCAGGATATCAAAAGTTAAATCCACGGAACAGATAAATTTGTTCTGTGGTTAAATTCATTTTCAAATGAGAGACGACGACGTATTATTGTATGTCACAACTAGTCATCACGTAAGTGCGACTTGTAGCTCGTTTAAATTTCTCAAAGATGACGTTTATATGCACCACACTTTCATGCTCGAATGTCCTCCCGGAGGAAACTGCCAGATACACCTCGCTAAACCACGTCTAATGCAATTTACAAAAAAATATTCGTAATTCAAACACAACATAATAGGTAGGTATGTCATGTCATGTGTCCAACCTTAAATTAAGCTGAGAATAGCACGCAAGCGTAAAAAAAACGAAAATAAAAACGTAACCAAATTGTCGAATATAAAACCAAACGGCAGAGAGATGTGCTTGAACAAACTTTATCAAAAATGTATTTTGTAATAAAGTGCCTCCTACAAAGGTAGGTATTCCTTTTCTATGTAATTTTTAATAAATATTTATTCAGCATTACTTCCAATACGTGAGGTATTTCCACACCCAGGCGAGGCAGAGTTCACGGCATCACGCGGATTATAAATTAGATTTCATTTCTACGCGTTCTGAGTTCAGATTTTCGTATATTTATAAGACGCTAGGTAAACATAATACTGCCTTATAGCGTGCCCTGCCAACACGAGGGAATTTTTGGTATACATTCCTGGAATACCTGAGACTCGTAAAAATATTAAAATGAGATGGATTTATTAAAATTCAACAAATCTCATTTCAGCCGGCTGTGGGTAGATAATTCTTCATAAATAAAATGCGATGAGAAATCTAGACCGATTTCAGCTTTTACCGACTATTCAGCCGAGCATCAAGAGGACGAAATAAATCTAGAGAATTACAATATTTGGGTCGAGGTTTTACATAGGTAAACTTTCGTAGAAACATTCCTCTTTTATTGCTCCCTGTTTATTTGTTATCTAGGTACCTTTGTTTTCTAAAAAATATCGCGCATATTTCCGAAACTCACAATTGGTTTATGTCCTCAAAGCCAACTTGAAACTGTGAGTCTATAATGTGTGATATTATGTGATTTGGAGGAAAATATTCACAATGGCACGGATTTTCACGCTCAATATAAAACTCAGTAGGTACCTACTACTAAACAGGTAGCCGTTGGCAAAATTAATCACAGTTAAAAGCGAGACTGTCAGTGCGATGTGAAACCCCGTAAACAGCTGTTAACTGTGCCGTGAATTGAATTATCACAACGCCCCCTCGAAACGCTTTTTTCAATTTCCGCGTTTGACTTCGGTTCTCGATTTGGAGACATTTTGCGAAATAAATCAACGGATTTGATGAAATTTTGTATTCTAATCGTTAATCAATGTAATTTAGGTACGTGTTCCATAAATGGTATTTTCGATGCTTGATTAGACTTCGATTTTATTTAATTTATTAAAAATTTTAAAAACCCCCAACGCAAAAGAAGTGAATATTTAAAAAGTCAAAAATAATTCGATTGAGTGACATCTGTATATTTTTTTTTTAATTATAGAAATTAATGGATGGCACGATAATGTTTGTTCGTTGAAATGGCGCTATAATGTCGCGGCGGGGTACCGCTTAAGTAAGTCAGACCCTTCATTTGATTGACTCTATTAATTAACTAGCATTTCCGACCAACTTGCTTCGATACGATCAGATTTTTCATTGGGTCTTCAATTGTTAAGTCTGGGAGCGCCATGGAACTGATAAATAGAGCGCTCTATTTATCTGTTCCGTGGGGAGCGCTATGAGTATACAATGTTGCTATTTTAGCTATTTAGTTATTCCTTTATACTTAGCGGTACCCCGCCGCGCCATTATAGTGCCATTTCAACGAACAAACATTATCGTGCCATCCATCAATTTCTATAAATAAAAAAATTATATATAGATGTCACTCAATCGAATTTGAAGGCTAAAAAACAATAGGAATTATTTTTGACTTTTTAAATATTCACTTCTTTTGCGTTGAGGGTTTTTTAAATTTTTAATTTAATTTATATTTTAAATTTTTTAAACGTAGGTTAGTTTTTTTTTTTTGTTTAAGAGTTTACAGATGTGAGCGTATTACACTTAATTTTTGCTATTATTGCTATTATTTTTTCAAGAGTGTACTGGTGTACTGGATAGCCTGGCTGTAGCATCAGCTCATCGTGTTGCCACTATTGCATTACATGTAGAATTAAAATTAAAAGACATGTATGATGATTACATTACAAATAAATTGTCCTCGAGCATTCTGAAGCTACGTGAAATTAAGGAATAAAATAATTCCTACCCTTCAGTGCTGCAGTTTGACAATCAGTTGTCCAGTGACGGTGAGGAAATCTGTAATTTCTTCAGCGAATATTTTCAGTCCAACTTGCTAGAGCCCGTTAGGTCACAAGACACTTTTTCACGGTTTGACTTACAGCACAACAACATCAGTGAACGGGCTGATTGCGGTACATGCGACAACGCCTCGATAGAAGTTCGCTAAAACACCAATTTACAAAAAGGGGCCAAGAACCTAGGTTGATAACTACAGACCAATATCCAAGTTATGTCTGTTTGCTGTATTGTTAGATAAAATTATAAACATGCAAGTATGTTCTGCTCTCAGGCATAGTTTTATGGAACATCAGCATAGATTCTTGGGCAGTAGGTCAACGACAATTACTAACCTCGTTCTCTGCAGTGACATAATATTCATCAATGACGTTGATTATTGCTTCTATCGTTCGAAGATTCTACGATGCAGATGATATTAAAATCAAGAAGCAGATCTCCTCTACGTCGGATACCCTTTTACTGCAGGATGATCTATCTATCTATCTAATATTAATATTAATAAGCTCCAAATCAACGTCGTTTATTTCACACTCCTTTAACTAGAACCAACTACAGACGAAACTCATACTTCATAAGAGCGTGTCATAACATAAGTACAATGCAGCCTGCCGAGACGTCGACTTCGATATTATTAACACTACCACCATGAAACTTAAGAAATCTCTGTGTAGCTTTTCTTTCGAAAACTTAGTAATTATAATTTCTCTAATTTTACTTCACCATTCTTTCGGTCTTATTTATATTAAGTAGGTACCTACCTAGCTGTCTTTTACCTTTTTGTACCTATTAATATGTTTTTCTAGCTGTGAAAACCATATATCCCGTAGTGAAAGCTTTTAATTGGCTCTATCGATGTTACTAATTAAATCTAATTTCTGTACCTAGCTCTAAAAAACTGATTAAAATGAATCCAATTACGATATATCTGCTATTATTTTTTCAAGAGTAGGTATACTAGTGTGCTGTATATCATGGTTGCAGCATCAGATCAAGAATTCCATATCCTTGCATAGTAATAGTGAGTATGGCATACATGAGTGTTTCAATGAGTGGTCACACATTTGTTTGAAAGTAAAGTAATGATCCGCTATGCGTCTAAGATCCCTTCAGCAGCTAACATAAGAGCTGATAACTTTAAAACGGCTGAACCGATTTTGATAAAACATGTCCAAAACCATTAGTAGAAAACCTGCTTTCAAATAAGAAAAACCGCTTTCAAATCGGTCGACCCGTTTAAGAGCTACGGTGCCACAGACAGACAAATAGACGCGACCACAGCGCAGCTAACAAAAGAGCTGGTAACCTTGTCACGGCTGAACCGATTTTGATAAAACGTATGTAAGAACCATCGGTAGAAAACCTGCTTTCAAATAAAAAAACGCTTTCAAATCGGTCCACCCGTTTAAGAGCTACGGTGCCACAGACAGACACACAGACACACAGACTCACAGACACACAGACACGTCAAACTTATAACACCCCTCTTTTCCGTCGGGGGTTAAAAATGGCCAAAGGTATTAATACATATATATATATCGCTATATGGTTGAAGTTCCACGGTCACGAACCAAGCGCTTTGACTCCACATTTATTGTGCGAAATGCCAGACTGTGGAATTTGCTGCCCGCCTCTCTGTTCCCTGATAAGTATAATCTGGGTATCTTCAAGGCACGAGTGAACCGGTTCATCCTAGGCAAGCGTGTTCAACAAGGACATCATTTTAGTCGAATGGTAGTGTTTATATATTTACAGACATGCACAGCATTTGCTTATTGCAGTATCTATTCTGAAAAACTATAAAAAATAAGAAAAAAATGCAAAAAGAAAAAATGCTAAATGCTAAAAACCAATACAAGTAAAAAATATCTCATAAATCCTATATTAACTTAGGGTTATAATTCAACTTCTATAAACTCTTGCATTGACTCTACTCGTACAATTTATCATATCGTTCAAACATCAGGATTTTCTTCTGAAGATCTTTTACCAATTAATAAATTCAATCCTGTCCTTATAATAATTTAGCTGAAGCCAAACTGCCGCATTTAACTCTTTTAAGTGACCTTTTTGTAAATTTATCCAAATGCCATCTTCGTGTCGCAGCTGCGTATGACAGAGAGCGTAGGACCTGTAAGAATTAAGATTTCAAAGTTTAATACGTAGACACGATTCTGGTGCATTACAGGTAAAAAAATAACGGCTATTTGAAATATTGAATTTGCATTCAATTATTTTTTTCTTAAAGGAAAACCAAGCCTAAAACAAGAGTATATCTTTGTGAAAAAGAGCAACTTGAAACAAGGCAGTGTTACTAGTGGCAGAAAATCTCACGGCTTGAAATGACGCGTTTCAATAAAAAAAAAGGAAACAAAGGCAATCTACACAAACAAGTTCCGTAGCATGACCAGCGACTACGTGCAAAACTATTAATGATTACAATTGACCCGCAAACACTAAGTCACCGTTCCCGAACTGGATGAGACTAAAGGATATTACACGGATGAGATAAGCGAAAACACTCTGTAAATGGAAAAGTAACGGGTCAGTAAGCCCGTGATTTTTTTTTTTCGTGTTTTGTGACGTGATAAATGGCCAAGAACACAGCATTCTCGGGCTCTCGGGTACACCCGCCAAGACTTGGCCGGGGCGAATGTCAATGACGCGAAAAATTGCTCTTACTTTTTCCTCGTCTCTTTAGAAATGTTTAGACCAGTATCACTGTTTATTGATTGGAAATCAATCTTTCGCGCCAATTCGGCAAATTATCAGCGATCGTGTGTAAATCTTTGCACGAATTTCAAAATCAAGTAGAATTCATCCTCCTAACACAGATCATGACATAATACTAACGTACTCGTGTAAAGTCATAGGAACCTTCACCTATGTAGTTTTTTTGTTTACGTTGCTATTTTTCTATTGCCAATTTTTATCTATAATATATTATTTTGGTAGATGAATATTTATCTTATATATATAATATTTATCTAATATTTATCTTATCTAAAATGTAAGTAACATTTTGTGGTCAATATATAATACCAAACGCCAGTAAGGACTGAAATATAATAGAAAATCTCTTAATGCAGATACTGTAGTCCCCACAGGAGGCTGGACTAATAAATTCAAAGCTCCCGCAATCAAATCCCTGTTATGCACACCGTGGTACAGGTTATCTCAACATTATGAAAATGAAAACAGCGCCATCTACTTAAAAAGCTACAAACGTTCAAATGAACATGCGTGATGTCCTTTTGAACGGTTTACAGTTTTAACAAATAGATGGCGCTGTTAATAAAATCACAATACAATATTAATGCAAAAAAAAAACAAGATTGTTGTGGATACTCAAGAATTAGCATTGTTCAACATTTACTTTCCCAAAATGTGTAATAAATTATTTCTTAATAAGACTATGCTACTGCCTCAGATTACTTTACAAATGGATAGATGGCGTACTTAGACCCGCATAATGTGGTTCTAAATAAACTTACACTCAGTTCAGACAGAGTGCCACCAACCCTGAAAATATAGTTTTGATGAATTCCCTACAGGTGTCGTTATATGTTTGGGTAGGTACATAGCTGGGAAGTCCTACTTCAAATAACCCGCTATGGTGATAAAATTTAAGCAAGCCAGTAGGGTTAGTTGAATTATTGTTTACAAAACAAAAATTTTGAACATGTAGTACCTACGTAAATCCAAAAAGGAAAACCATTTTAGCACCCTTAACGTTATATGTAGCATGCTATAAAATTGTGTCTGTTTGTAATGTCAAAATAACAGATTTTAACTAAATGCATATGAAAGTACTTATATAACTAAGTAAGTACAGTGCCCAAAGTGCCCCTACACCTGCACCTTAGTTAGAGGACATTAAAAACGCCACTGATGCTGCGATAAATGTGGCTACCTACTGGGCCCAAGTAGTCTAGCATAAAGGAAAACCATCGATTCGAAAAGAAGAAGAAGTACATACGTTTAAAAAACCAATTTTAAAATGTTTGTCTGTCTGCTTGTTCCAACTAACCGATAAAACGGAGGGACCAATTTTGACGCCACTTTCACTGCCAGATAACTAATGTTATATGGAGTAACTGAGGCTACTTTTGTATTAGAAAAAAAAAATTGAATTCCCCGCAAAAAAAATAAAACGCGCTGATAACCAATGATATTCTAATAAACAGATATGTTATACACTCACAAAACAAACGAAAAAAGTGTTCCGCGCAGCAGCGGCTGCACACATACACACTTTTCATTCATTTTACCATTCACTACAAGTCAAAATGTTGAAAAGGGATGGCTTGAGAAAACCAACAAGAAAAAAAGAGACAGTTAGTGTTGTCAATTGCGCGTGAATGTAAACAAACATTATCCTGGCCACCAATCACCGCGCCTTGGCATCATAGACTAACACATTTAACGAGACAGACGGTACAAACCGCGAGTTCATTTAAACACGCGGTTTGTACCTAAAACAACTAATAATAAACAAGACTAAAGGTATAATAATATTATATAATAATATATAGAGTAGAAAATATTTACTTTGTAATAAAATTCATTTCTTTGTTTAACTACGAACAAATGCGATCCATTCTTGAAGCCAGATCTCATTGGATAACCTTAACGAAAAAGGATAATAAATATCTGTTGTCACATTGTTTAATTTCTAATTTCTAATTAAGTATATAAATGTTTAAATAAAACAAAATGATTAAACATTACAAGGTTAGAAAAAAGAAAACAGAACTGTGGGTAAACAATGACTTTACTGCCTACGATATCGCATCTGTACTTTTATTCTATGTCCGGAGTGAACGCGTCCTTTTCTTACTCACGTGAAAAAATGTATTTCCATTTCTTTCTTTTTTTCTAACCTCCAAATATAAGAATATTAGGAAAATAATTGAAATATGTAAATAAATCGATGTATATTGCGTAGTTACATGTGGTATGAGATCCCTTGTGCTTTATTAAATTTCGTATCATAATTGGTACACTTTTTAAATACACAAAATAGCATTTTTTTTATTTTTTAGCTGTTTTAACAAAGCGTATCACTCGTTGCCATGCGTGACGCAGACTAAAGGCAATACGTCCTAATTAGGACGTTTTCGAATCTTCAAAATTGGGCGCTCATAACATATCTGTTTAATATAATATCATAGCTGATAACCAACAATCACGTGGGTAAAGTCGCGGACATCAGCTATTAGAATTATTATAACTTCACTCCACTCCATCTGGGATTATTAACACAGTGACAGTGTTCAGCTCGTATAGATCTCGTATTCTTAGAATCACTAACTCTACCCGTCAAGGTGTCATATCAATAATTCTATGTAAGTGTACGTCGGTCGGTCGGTGTCATAGTAGGTACATCAGTGTCTTGTAAACACGTGTAGGTAGGCACCACAAAGTAAGTGCCTAAGTACCTATAACAGATAGGTACAAACCTACATCAGATAAGTGCAAACAAGACAGGTAAAAGTCATAAAAACTTCGGTAAATGTTGTTAATTAACGCTTTGTAGGTACTTGACATAGGCCATAAAACTAGATTAGGTATATGTAAGTGTATAGGTACCTACTTAAATGCTGTAACTATATTATATATAAGTAGGTAGGGTAGTGGCACCAATAAATGCGATGGCACGATTAAGTGTTTTTGACAACTTTGAGGAGCTGTATCTCAGTTATCTCATGATATTGATGCTCGCTGATTTTTTGAATGATTCCAAAATATATTCTCAAGAAACGATCGATAAAAAAAAATAACTTCATTAATCTAGAACTTTCTTTTTAAAAATTATGTTTTTAATTATTTATTTTTTTGTGAAAATCCCCTAAAGTTGAACACTGAGCCGTAATTATGAACATTTTATACCCAATAGTTGAACTAACATTTGAAATGAATAGTATTAGAAATAAAACATATGTTAAGTTTTGATAAATGCTTTTAAATATTGATCTATAAAAATCAGTCATGACAGAAAACATTTTTAATGTATTTTGCCTATACATTAACAATACTAATTAGACCTAGAATCCGAATTAAGTAATTCAATAATCAATTCGTTTTTATTTTGGGGATAAAGAACCCCAAAATGTAAGGGTAAAATTCACTTCAGCGTTCAGCTTATAGTACGATATTCAAAAGTTGAACGAATAAAATGTGAACATATTCCTTAGTTCAAATTTTGGGCATGAATTATAAAGTTGAACAGTGTAAGATTTCACACCAAAATAAGCCAAATAAATATTCAAAAAAATTAAAACACGTGTTCAACTTTTAGTAATTCAACGTCTAAACTAACCAAAATTTTTTTCAGCGATTTTGTTTTCGTCTGTTACCGTGCGTTTATATAGATTACCTATGATGGCTGTAAAATATGCCCTTTCTCCATTAGTTGAACGCCGTTCATCTATTGGATTTAGAGTTCAAAATGTAATCCATTACTTGAACAGTTAATTTCTCTAAAAACATAATTTAAAATGCATTTGATATCTATGGAATCCAAGTCGAATATATCAAGATTTTATTAAAATCAAAACCACGCAAATCTATTACTAATTCTTTCTTTAAACTGACAAAATTCTTACATTTGGAGGGCACTTACAATTAGAATGTTTCCATATAAAACCGATTTTCTGCAAGAAACACTCAGATTATGGGCGTTTGTGCACTACAAGGAATTTTACTGTCCGCCAGTCCGATTTTTTACGGTCTGATACCGAGTCTCGTAGATTCAGATCAGGTTCAATTCCAAAATTGGACTGCCGGACAGTAAAATTCCTTGTAGTGCACAAACGCCCTATAAGTCATAACATGCGCATTTTAGCTGTGATTGTGAGTGTTGTTATGTAATCGGGAAGAAAAAATAAGGTCCTAGACGGGAAAAAATATTGCACACTTGTAATTAGCGCGGTATTTATTATTTTTTGCTTTTTCACTTGATCGTTGATCTATTGGGGGTTGTTCATCTTTTGGTGCCCCTACCCTACTTTCATTATTTTCTTTATGAATTTACGATGAACATAAATACTTTTTGATATAGGACATACATGCATGAATTACGGCAACACTCATCATGCATTTGAAGTACTTAACTACAAATAAGAAAAATATGTGAAACTATTATAAGTAAGTAGGATATAAGACTTTTTGTGCACCTACCATATTTTATGCAAAAAATTATCTAACCAGTTTAAAATTCTATTGACCCATTGAAAATAAAACAGAAGAATTGGAAATATCTGAAAGGCTTGTGCTAACTTTTTTCCAGCAAGCAATAGAACAGGACACTGCTGTATTTTAACTACCTTATCTACTTAAAATTGCAGTTGCAAACTTGCAATACAGCTGCCTTTGAAAATACCAGTCATCTCCACACCACAGCTAAAAAGATAGGTGTTTTGATTTTCCCTTATTATGAAGGTTTTATAGGAAATATAAACTTAGAATACTCATAGGCACTCTGATATATACAGGCTCTATAAATACTTCAATAAAAAGGGACGAGAAATGCACACTATACACCGTATGGTAGCTCTAGATGCCAAGCATTCTTCGAAGCCGGTATCCATCTCGCGTTCATCAGCAACTTTTTACTCCTCACAGCTGTTTCCTTTGCACTGGTACTTAATTAGATACTAACCTAAGAGTATGTACAGGTAAAAGTAAGTATGCATCCGCTACGGTGTCAATGTTTTAAGGTTTCAATTAAGTAACGAGGTGCTATTCAATGAGTTGAATGTGCATTAAAGTGTGTTCCGACTTTCGGTCGTTCGGATCGTAGAAGCCTAATTTAAGAGTCATTTCTAATTTGTAGGCTCATCGTGAACATTACTTATATGTACTGCACACCTGCAATTTGTTACGGTGGACTAGAAAAATATAAAGATTTCAATGTTTTGACTGGAGACAGTCAAAACATCGAAATCTTTATAGTAAGTCTTGGTCCTCCAATCCAAGTTAAATATTGGCAAGCATGGCGATTACGGCTGAAACCACTCCTTGGGGGAGACCTATGCCCAGCAGAGGACGTCTAAAGGTTGACATGATGAAATATTATTGACAGGCTTAAATCTGCAACACATTCAATCCGGAATACTTACATAAAACCATAATTACAGGTTTTCCAGAATAAACATTTTTTTTTTAAATCCACGGTTGCTCTCAATGACAGTGTAATATATCATTGGTTGCTCTCTTAAGTTTTGCAGAAGTATGTAGTCTCGGATAAACAGATGTATAGGTACCAAATCGGACTTGGTTTTGTACTATTTAATTATCAAATCAAATCTTAAATCTTTATTGCAATCCGTAATGTGCACATACAGATTAGGTGAAAAATAATAAAATAAAGAAAAATAATAGACCTGGCCGTGCACAGCAAAATTTTAAATAGGTAGGAGAGAGGAAAGAGGAAGATTACTAAATAATTAATTATTTAGCTTTTTCCTATCTGTTATTTTACAACAATATTAGAAGAATAATAGAAAATGGGTAAGTAAAGTAGTTAAACCAAGGTAATTTCTGTCTATCCCATTTCTAACCTTTTACGACACCCGAGGGAACAATAGGATGGTCAATTCTTCACCAGGAACGACACACTTTTTGCTACACATACCCTCCTCGTTACGCAATCGAGTCATTCACTCGGAAGACACAAAGAACTCTAAATTTTTTTATGAATGCGGAACAAAGTACGGAAGTCGGAAATTAAGACCGGTTAATGACAACTCGTGATTAAGCACATGCATTCATTCTGTTCGCAGGTTTTAAAGGGAAAAACATTAATTCAGAGTTAAGTAAGCTAAGTGGGAAAACACAAGGTCGGAATATTAATGTAACTTTGGTACTTATGTAGGCAGGTCGTGTTGGGTGGATATGTACAGCTACCTAAGTACCTTGTGTATCGAACAAGATGTTGCCTTGCTAACAAAAAAGGTTTTAGGTTGTAAATGTCTTTCCTCATTATCGTCTTCATCATCATCATCAGCCGGAAGACGTCCACTGTTGAACAAATAATAATAATAATTCATTTAATTCAGGCTGCATAAGCCCATAGATAAATACCTTAACCTAAACATACATCTATAACAATAATATTTTATTAATATTGTAATATTATAAAGCTGAAGAGTTTGTTTGTTTGTTTGTTTGTTTGGTTGAACGCGTTAATCTCAGGATCTACTGGTTCGAATTCAAAAATTATTTTTGTGTTGGATAGTCCATTTATCGAGGAAGGCTATAGGCCCATGCGAAGCCGGGTTGGGTCGCTAGTATTTTATAATTTCTAACTTGTGTTAATAGGGACGACTTAAGACAATGTTAGTAGCACTTCACTAAATCGCACTAAGTTGTCTGTGTGCTGTCCTGTGGCACTTGTCCGCGGAAGCGACGGAACACCACGTCCTGCGGCCAAAAGTCTTCTTCCATGACGAGGGGCAGGAAACAATTCGGTACTCACACCACGAACGCCTTGAAGTTGACGTTGCGGCACGACTCCAGTATTTGCACCCTCGGCGCACCCTTACTAACCCAAAAAGGCCTCCCCATAGAACCCTACAACGGGCGGCAACCATCCACCGGTTACCTGTGACTTTGAAGATGTGGTCGGTCCATCTGGTGGGAGGCCTACCAATGCTGCGTCTTCCGGTTCGTCGTCGCCACTCAAGAACCTTTCTTCCCCATCGGTTACCTTACCATACCAAGATACCTTTATTATTATTAAGGAAAACTAGATCTGGACCATTTGAAAGTAGGCTATAGCCAGTCTATTCTGTGAAATTCTACCTCGGTTGAGTTTCAGGTGAGCTGCCATGTCAACATGATGTTTTATAATCTGAGGTTGAAAGCATGATACTTACTTAATTGTGATTCTAATAAGCAGTTCCGAGTTACGCACTACAAATAAATAAGTGCAGTTAAGTTGTAAGACACGTTCAGTTTGTGATACTTACTTAGAATTACAGTTACCTAAGTACCTGCCTCTATAAAAAAATGAGAGCATATTTCAAAAGTAGGTTTAGACCTCCTATGGTGTTTAGTGAACAAAAAGCTTACCTACTTGTAGATATATCTACAGAACCTTTTGACGTGATCACGTCTTATAAATCGATGAACACCGGCTGCACGCACGAAAAACTGTCACGTTCGGCCTGAGCCTGAGCGTGTAAGCGAGAGCGCGGAACAAGCGATAAGCTCCGCCCACCTCGAAGGAAGCCATTATTTGCTTATGTTATAATGTTAGCCATTATGTTTCTTTATGACGTTATCACGTAAAACTATCGGCCGTAAACCGACTTTACAGATAACCAATTTTAATTCCAATTACTTCATTCTGCTTATTAAGATTAAACCTTAATTAAGTTTAAACCGTACGGATCGATCGGTTATGGTTAAGCTACGCTTACCACGGTCGGTTAGTGGATGGGTGACCATCCATTTCATAAGAGTGTTACTACACCAATCGATCGATCGTCGATTGATATCATCGATCGACATCGATCGACGTTGATTGATTGGTGTGGTAGCTTTGGCTGATCGACGGATCGATCGACTGCCGGTAGATGGCATCGGTCGGCGTTGATCAATTAACTCTGGTCATAATCCATTACTATAGCCCTGTTCACAATAAGATTAGACATAAACACATACCTTTTTTACAGTCCCTTCAACCGATTTTGACTTCTATTCCGTAGGCTTAAGGATGACATTAGAGGCAAAAATGGGGTTACAATAGCAACTGTTTACTGCAGTTGCCATTTGTCATGCTACCAACGCAATATAAGTCAAAATCGGTTGAACGGACTGTAAAAAAGGTTTGTGTAAATGTCTAATCTTATTGTCAACAGGGTATAATAATAATCAAGCAGCTCGCTCGACGTCGACTAATCCATTCTACCATCGATTGATGCCGTCGATCGACGATCGATCGATTGGTCTGGTAGAAACTATTGATCGACGTCAACTAATCCATTCTACCATCGATCGATGCCGTCGATCGACGATCGATCGATTGGTCTGGTAACACCCTAAGACCCCTCCGTGCCTCGGAAAGCTCGGAAAGCCGTCGGTCCCGCCGGTGTCATTCGTAGATCTTTGACGATCGTTATGGGTAGTCAGAAGCCAGAAAGTCTGACAACTAAGTAGTGTTACCAAGGGGTGTCGACGTGTCGTGTTACCCAAGATAAGATAATTTATTTAGCAAATATGGGTATACATTGTCAGATAAAATTATAGAGTTCAGCCACAATTACCATTAGGTATGCGAGTGGTACAAAACCAAAGAGTACAAAACCGACAACAATTACTTACATATAGTAAACATTCCAAAATAATCAAAAAAATAAACAAATGCTTTATTTTTCTGCAAAAATATCTGAAATATTGTAACAGGTTTTCTTTCACTAAAAAGGAACTTAGCTTTATTTAAATAACGCTACAGTTATTAGAGCGGGTTGTTTCAAACAGTTGGTTAACGTTACATACGGACGGTTAAATTAATATTACTATGACGTGAGATGTTTAACGTTCGTTAAATGTAACGGGTTGTTTCATGACATAAAAATCCGTCAGTCAAAGTTATTCAAAAAGAAAAAAATATTTTGATTTTTGACGTAGATGTTCGACAACACAAAATTACATTCACTGGTGGATGAAGCATCGGTTATGGTAATAATAACTCAGTTTTGTAGTATACAAGGGCCGACATTGTTTCAAATATCAACTGTAACATATAAGTACACCTACGCAGATGACATTATCGTTCGAATTATCGTTCACGGTCCTTCTTGGGAATCCGTTAAAAGCAACGCTGCATCTGCTCTATGTAGAATCATACAATGGTTTAACTCTAACCCACTGACATTTTTGGACAAAACTTCTTATGTTCCATTCACTATTCGCTGCAACAAGGCTATCATGGAACATAATCACTTTTAACCTACATCACATAATAAACATCCTCTTTTTTTTCTGTGTAAACCACCTATTTTTCGCACGCGCGCTAATAACTCCCACTCACTACACTACACTTTACACTATCACAAAACACCCTGAAAATTAGCAACACACAATCATCAAACATCTGCTCTTATAAAATTCACTCTTCACGTTCTCACTTTCCATTTTCTAAGTTTACCACAAGATCAAAAATGCACCCACTTGTCACAGTCCACTGGCACGTCTCATCATTTCAGCCGAAAGACGTCCACTGCTGGACATAGGCCTCCCCAAGGGGGGTTTTGCCATAATCACCACCACCACAAACAACGACAATATAACACACCACAATATAATTATATAAGCATACCCTATTGTCGCACATTGCCCCCTAAGATACAGGTCTAACCTAGTTTAGGGGACAGTGTTGAACCTATTGTACTTTAATCTGTATACAGTGCAATGTACTTGAACTTTGTGGTAATAAGCAATTTATTATAATGTTATGAGTTACATCGCTTTGCTATCCAACAATAACAGTTAAATGGGACAATGACAGGAAATTGAAGATGAATAGCAGTTCAATGTAAATAAGTATATTATACGTCTTAAACTTATGCTTAGAATTACTATCACTGAATATTATAAAACAAAGTCCACCGCCGCGTCTGTCGGTCTGTTCGTTATAGACTCAAAAACTGCTGAACGGATTTTCATGCGGTTTCACCAATAGACAGAGCGATTTGTGAGGAAGGTTTAGGTCTTAGAATTTGTGAAGGTTTTGTATAAATTGACTGAAATATGACGATGGTTGTTGAAGGTGGCAGAAAAAATCGTGGCGACTGACTATGCTCTACTATCCGTGCGAAGCCGGAGCAGGTCGCTAGTCTAAAGTAATAAGGAAGAAAAGGGAAGGGAAGGAAGAAGGAGAGGGGAAAAGGAAAGATTTGTTTGTTTGTTTTACGATTTAACTCAAAAATTACCGGTCCAATTTCAAAAATTATTTCACGATTAGAATGCTACATTATCCTTGAGTAAAATAGGCTATTTTTAAATTAGAGATCCTTGAGAAATTCTCGCGGACGAAGTCGCTAAAGTTAAGCTTATCACGGTCATTCCATGAATGGTTGACCATCCATTTCATACCGAGGTGTCCCGCGCCTCGGAAAACACTTAAAGCCGAAAGTAGATCTTTGGCAGTGGTCATGGATAGTCGTAGCCAAAAAGTCTGACAACCAGTCTTACCAAGGAGTAATGTGTTACCTACCCAGTAACTGGGTTGTGGAGGTCAGACAGAAAGTCGCTCCATGTAAAACACTGGTATTCAGCAGTCTGGTATTCGGCAGCAGTGGTATTCTGCAGCCGGTTAGACTGGAAGCCGACCCCAACATGTTTGGAAAAGGCTTGGCAGATGATGACATAAATATTTAAGTTAAGAGAAAAATAACCTTCAAAACGTGTTTAATATCGTGTCATCCATATTAATTGGCAAGCAGGTATAAATAAATAGCATAAACTTAAGAGAATGCAGTCAAGGTGAACCTGTCACATAAATTGCCTACCTTTCCAAATAAAAATGCCGAAATGGCCTTCGCATGATCTATTAAATGAAATTTTCGCTGAAAAGTTTTATTACGTAAGCACAATCTCGTGTATGGTGATCGTTTCATGACAATGTTGGCATTGATGTCACCTTGAACTTAGCAGTATAAAAGAACAATGGAATCAGAAGGGACACTTAGATATCTGCTTATGGATCGAAGGAGACAAAACAATGGTATTAGCGATCGGCGACGTCCGGCAGTAAAAGTAAATAGAAAACATGCATAAAAAACTTGATGGATTTGAAGAATTTATTATGCACAAGTTAACAGACTTAATAATCACAAAAAAAATACTACATATAATATAATACATAAGTAGATTGAATTGTAAAGCATATTATAACATACATAATTAATTTATACATAATTGATTTATTCGGTGTCTTAGATGTAATAAGTGAAATTGAAAGAAATGACGAATAACACCATCGACTCACAAACTGTTTTTGTCCGGAATAATGTAGTAAGTAGGTTTCCTTTTTTAAAGCATGAGTTATTCGGTGTCTTTGATGAAGCGAAATTTAAAATGGTGATTAACAATGTCCGACGAACTTCATTTGTTTGCCTGAATAACGTGTGTACAGAAAGACGACCAAATAATGCTGATGGTTTAATTATCAAGTGTAGGTCTGATATTAAGTTATGTTTAAATTTGTCTTTTTTGTAAAAAAAAAAACTTTACAGAATCACACGAATATTCAGCTGATCATTTGAGCGAATTAAAAAGTTAAGTATTTTTAAAGAAATCTTTAAAAAGTTCTGAAAGAGTTATTGTTGTTTTGCTAGAAAGCCTGCTGAAATGCTCCCCAATAATCAAGTTGTTCGAGCATTTAGTCGTAATGGATCTGCAAAAATGATTAATGACAGTGAATAAAAAAATATTACAAGAAAAATATTTCAACGTAAACTAACTCGTAACAAATTCTTACGGCAATATTTTCAGATATTAATTACCCTTCACACGACCTTCTAAATAAACGTTCGCATACAAAACTAAGCAACATTACAAAGTAACAAAGCGGCAGCGCAGTAGTTATTTACTATAGAAAGTTCCCGCAATAAACTGCAGATAATAAGCGAAGTTATCTGAGACTCCACAACTCTACAACAACCTCAATATAGCGTGGTCGTGCACTTTTGTCTGAAGATAAAGCGAGCTGGCTGTCACGTCCCCATTAACGGATGCATCGGGTTACATTGCGTCTAGCCTTGTTTAGTTGTTCTATTAACCTCTAGGCAACGTCCTAAGCGAGCTGAATAGGCAAACCGATGCGACTGAGGTTTATGATTGATCATCATTCTTAGATCTTACATTTTGTATGTGGTATAAGTTCAACTATAGAATATATTAATAATCCATATCCATTATCCCTACTGATCCATACTTCCATACTTATATACTTATTACTTATTTACTTATAATTAATATTATAAATGCGAAAGTAACTCTGTCTGTTACGCTTTCACAATGACGCGGCTAAACCGATTTTGATTAAAATATGGTATGAAAATAGTTTGAACCCTGGGCACGGACATAGACTACTTTTAATTACTTCGTCTCTATCCGTGACAACCGACATTCTCGCAGACGAAGTCGCGGGCAAAAGCTCGTAATAGCCCGTATGTTTGTATGTATGTATGTATGTTTGGCCGCGCGCGTTTTCAGAAAAGTGTTTGTTACATTCTGTAGAAGGTTTTAGTATACAACAAACAGAAATTTATTCAGCGCTTTTTGAAAAAACAACAAATACCGAGAAGACGTTTTCGCTTCTTCCATCTTTCCATCTTTGGAGGACTTTCAATACCTATCTGTTTTGACTGTGTTGCCGTTTCTTAATGGATTTGGGTGATAAGGAGACACTAAAAAGTGGAAAATAAAAACTTTTTTGAAAAAAGAGTACCGCTTTCAAAAACTAAAAAGTGATAAATAACTTTAGCACAAAACACACATGACTTTAGTTTCGGAAGTCGGTGGCAATACAAAACAACAAACAGAACAAAGCCAGAGACTTCCGAAACTGTGAACCGAAACACATGTGTGTTCTGTGCTAAAGTTATTTAGATATCACTTTTTAGCTTTTGAAAGCGGTTCTCTTTTTTAACCGACTTAAAAAAAAGGAGGTTCTCAGTTCGACCCGTATGTTTGTATAATCTCTTTGGTTTGTAAATATGTATGTATGTATGTATGTTTGTCCGCGATTATCTCTGGTTTGGCTAAATTAAGGAGGCACTAAAAGTGGAAAATAAAAACTTTTTTGAAAAAAAGTTTTTAATTTCTCCAATCTTTGGAGTACTTTAAATCTCTGTTTGTGTAAAACTGTGATGCCGTTTCTAAATGTATTTGGATGAAAAGGAATAACTAACTAAAAAGCATAATAATAACTAATGTTACTGTTCACTTTATTTTATTAAGTTGCGCCCGTGGTTTCTCCCGACGAATATCGAAACAACTTTTTTGAAAAAAACCTTTTTTGAGAAAAGAGAACCGCCTGCAATAAAAAAAGTTTTTATTTTACACTTTTTAGTGCCTCGTTATCACCCAAATCGATTAAGGAACGGCAACACAGTTAAACAGAGATTGAAAGTCCTCCAAAGAAGGAAAGATGGAAGAAACGAAAACGTCTTCTCGGTTTTTGTCGTTTTTTTTTTCAAAAAACGCTGAATAAATTTCTGTTTTTTGTATATTAAAACCTTTTCCAGAATTTAACAAACAAAATCGGTTCAGCCAAACGGGAGATAATCGCGGACAAACAAACATACAAACATACGGGTCGACGTGTTTACCTCCTTTTTTTTGTTCGTTAAAAACGTCGGTTAAAAACGTCATCAATCTACAATTTTCTTGTGGATTTTTTCAAAAAGCGCTACATCAATTTGGATAAAATTTATATAGGATCACCCCTGAGGTATCACCATATCCTAACCATAAATAAAGAATTTTCAAAATCGATTTACATTTGCCGGAATAATCGCGTAACAAACGTACAAAAAAAACATACAGTCGAATTGAGAACCTCCTTCTTTTTTGAGATCGGTTAAAAAGAAATGAAATTTTGTTTTGAATTTCACAGATCTGATGGTACAGACGCCAGCACATTAAGCCATACCTAACTGTCAAATTTTCCCAATTGAATATGAACCTTATGCTTTTGTAATAAAGTTGAAAATTTATCAAAGAAATTTGACAGATTGTAGTAGCTTGATGTGCTGGCCTCTGTACCTAAATAAGACTGGTTGGGAAAAAAACGCGATGATCGCATCGCGTCGCGATTTTAACTCACGTAGGACATCGGATAACTCAACTCGGTAGATATCTATGTGGGTACAATGCCTAACGGTATTTTTCAATAGAGCAATGCATTTGAAGAGCTCTTGAATAAACAAGCTGGCAACAGTTGCTGCGTTTACAGAACACAGAGAATTCGATTTTATCTAGTTAAGCCTGAGTGATTGACGTGTGATATCCAGGTTACAGCAAAAAGAAAGTCTGTTTTATTGTTATTATGGGTTGGTACAATTTCGTCTAGTCAATAAATAAATCAATCAATTATATTTTAATATTATATAATATTTAATAATTAATATTTTATATGTAGGTATACAGACCTACCGTAGGTACCAAGAACAGACAGATATTATTTACTTCAATTGGGATTAGTAGATATAGCTGTCAAAACGTACCAATCCACAAATTTTATATTATATGAATATAATATAAAATGCAATCAATTCAATTTATTCAATTCATTTCAATTTTAACTTAATGTGTAAAATATTATATTGATCTATCTATCTTCTTCTCTATATATATAAAATTCTTTGTCCTGAATGACTGACTGACGGATCAACGCACAGCCTAAACCACTGATCGTAGAGACCTGAAACTTGGAGGGTGTATTCTTTGTATGACGTAGGCATCCGATAAGGTAGGATTTTCCGAAATTCTACCCCTAAGGGAGTGAAAAACGGGGGCAAAGTTTGTATGGGACAACGTGATTCCTGGGTCCAATCTACTTCAAATTTTGCATAAACATTCTTTAACAGAATTGATGGAAGAAGTATTCTTTTATTTTATTGAAACTTATCGCCTAACGGGGTTAAAAAGGGGTAGAAATTTATTTTGGGAGTGATTTGCATCGAAATTGATATCAATACTCTTTAGTGCTTCTGATTTAAATTACTTTTAATTTTGACACATGTTTGAAAACTCAATCCAAATTTATTCAAAAAACCGGACAAGTGCGAATCGGACTCGCGCACCGAGGGTTCCGTTAAAATTCCATGATTTGGTCACCCACACGATTATGACCGTGCATACCTCGATGATTGATTATGTACTTTAAATAAAGACTAAGTATATTTTTTATGATTTAATTACAAATGTATAGTTTTCAGACTTTTCCCTGTACTTATAGTATAAGACGATATTACTTTTCAAATTTCATAATTCTAGGTCAACGGGAAGTACCCTATAAATTTTTATTCGTTTGAGAGTGTCGAAATATACGTTTTTTGCGGCATAAACGGCCGTATCTTTTTTTCACGTTAACTTAGAAGTTTGATTTTTTCACAGCTGCAAGGGACCGTAGACTTGAGTACCTATATGGTTTTAATTTCAATTTTATGATCACTTTTTTTTCACGATATCTCCCGATCACAGCATTTTTTTAAGTACATAAACCGTGTGCACCGCAGGGTTTTCTATTGGCATAATAAAAGACAAACTTTCGTCTCCTACTTAACCTCGAAATTTTCCAACATTTTTATTTTTCCTTAACAAAATTTCTTGCTTCTAGACCACGCTGTGCACTATCTGTCAGTGAAATTTATAATTGCTATTGAATACTCAAGTAGTAATTTTTTACGACTTCCACGCGAACGAAGTCACGTGCATAAGCTAGTATAATATAAAATTCGTGGGTTGGTTCTTTTTAGTCTTTGCACTAAAAGCAAGGTTTACAGAAAAAACAGAAAAGCTTGCATCTTAAAAAAACACAACAACAAGTACTTAACAAACGTTTCATTTGGCGACATCATCATAAAGTTATTATTAAATGCTCCTCGTCAGGTATTTTCTATTAAAGTTAAGCGACCAGCTTGATCGCAATCGTGGACTTCAAAAAGTTCGCATCGCCTGACGTTAGCGTGCCTTATCATTTATCAAACTCCTCCTGTCCTGCATGAAAGATATTTTAATTGGAATCTATTTCAAGACAGGCGAAGAGTTAATCATTGAGTAAGTAGGAAATGGAGTGTTGAATTTAAAGAAATGCTCTATAAAAGAGGTTATAAGAATAAACGATATATTTTTTAATGATGGTTTTTTTTTTCCTTATGAAGATAATCAGATATTATTTATAGTCCGCGGAGCATGCGACAGATGTCTTAACGGCGAAATTTTCCTCTCCCGTCTATAAACATAGTAAACGACCTTTACTTTTAAAAAGTGATTATTATAGTTTTAAGGAAATCTATTTTATGTAAATTGTTTTTTTTTTAAGGTTTTCTTTGATCTTGTCCCAAAAAACCCACATTTCGATTATCCGAACTAGTGTCGGTCCTAATTAGTTCGGATAATCGAGGTTCTACTGTAATAGTAGAAGAAACGTAGTTCCGTCGCTTTTTGTCGACATCAATCGATCCCTCTAGGGCCGTTTGTCTCTATATTGTCACTCCATTTGCTAGCTAATCCTTGAAGTGAATGCATGCCCGGAGTAAAAAATGAGATGTGAGTGCCACGGAGGCGATGCCATACATTTTAAATACGACAGTCACTCGTCGATGTCGTAAATGAAACGATAAATCGTAGTTGCGCTTTTTTATTGAGCTCGTAAATCAATGTAGGTCTGTAGTCTGTATGTAGTACGTAGGATAGTCACTTTACATAGTTGAATAAAAATGGAAATAAGTTGGTAAAGTATGGGTAATGGGTATGTCATAAATAAGGATAAATCCTACGGGATCAATACATTTTGTGCCCCTGATCCCACAAAAGTTAATTGCGATAATCGATAGTATTGGTAAAAGTGGTAAAAGTCAAGTTGAGTTTTTGTTGAGTTATTGTAAAAATATCAAAGTTATCGTCGTTGCCTATTTAAGAAACAATACCTACGATCCGATCCGATAAAGCCTGTCCCTTTGCTGTCCTCCAGCAGCCACGCCCTAAGCTGAGGACCGTACTTCACAAGGAGTGCCCTTAGCGTGTAGTAGCTTAGTCTTATATGTCTGTTGCCCTGGCTGGAGACCTTACCTTCTTAGGTTGTACTGCGTAATGCCATACCGAAAAAGTAAAAAAAAGAAATCATTTCTTTTTATATTTGTTTTATTAAGTATCTAAATAAAAAGTACATACCTCAATAGGTAGGTAAAACAGTCAATACCTGGAAATGGAACCATGGAATCGATTCCAGAGCTACTTACCTAATATGACTAACCGCGTGATATTGTAAGTTAGACATGAATGACAAATACCGATGATGCTGTGGTTTATAATAACAAAGAATGGAACAGAAGTCGTACTTTACAAAGCCCTTAGATATTATGCGACATGCATAAGTAAGTACCCCTACCTGTGATGATATCCTAATGGTCCAGTGGTTAAGGTGCCCGCCCGCCTTTTATGCATGTGGTTGCGGGTGCGATACCTGGCAAGTATCAATGTGAGTTTATCAGTTCATAAATGTACTTTCTTAGTTTACTTGGTGATGGATAATATCGTAACTTACAATGGATCATTTTTAAGGGCGGGTTGTTTCGAACAGTCGGTTAACGTTACATACGGACGGTTAAAAGTTACTATGACGTGTGATATTTAACGTTCGTTAAATATAACGGGTTGTTTCATGATATAACAATTCGTCAAAAGTTATTCAAAAAGAGATTCCATAATATTTTGATGTTTGACGTAGCTGTTTGACAACACAAAATTACGTTGACTGGTCGGTTATGGTAATAGTAACTTTTTGACGTACGTTAAGGCCACAATTTTGTGAAACAACCCATTTTCTTGGTTTGACGATAGTTAGCGCCATTTTTGACTATTACCCGTCAGTAATGTATATTTGGAAGCAACCCGCCCGAAAGAAAGAAATAAACTATTTATTCACGGGAAAGTGACGCACATATTATACAAATATTGTTGTGCCTACTTAAATAACAAAACCTAAAACTAAAACAAGTGGATATCAATATATTGTGGAAAAAATAAAAAATGTAATGTCCGAGACGGAAATAATATGCGTCACTACCGCGCGAAACGGTTTACGCCCAGCATAGGTAAATGCCTCCGTGAGAAATTCTAGACTTTCGTGTCTTCTCTGTATAAGAAGAGCCTTAAGCCAAAAGCTTTTGCCCATACCGTGGAATTATTATTGTACCTATATTGTAATTGTATTGTACAGTCAGCAACAAAAGTAGATTAACATTACATTTTCATATCCTCTAAAAAGACACAAAAACTAAGAGCCTGCGCGCACTAGCGATTAAAGTTGGCTGATAGTTCAGTCGCAATCGTATAACGATTATGCTCAAACTGTCGCTCGATAGCTCAGTCTCATGGTGGTGCGCGCACTACACGATTGAATTCTGCTGACAGTCTATTTGTAGTCGAGGAAGCATGAATCGAATCGACTGACAAGTGCGTGCACACACATACTGCGTCATACTGACAGTGCGATCGGTCGATAGTCGAGCGACAGTTTAGTTGAAAGTAATGCGCGTAGGTACTCGCATAAAACTTTATGCACATATGCAATCAGCCGATAGTCGTTCAATAGTTTGATCGAATAGGCATCGGGCAGTCGGATTCGATAGTTCGGTCGTACAACTTTTAATCTTCAAGTGCGCTCACTGCCATATAACTCTATACTGATCCTCTGACCGATCAAACTATCGGCCAACTTAAATCACTAGTGCGCGCAGGCTCTAATACCATGTAAGTAATACATTACAGTATTTCAGGTCATAGTCAAGAGTTTATTTTATCTTGATTTTCTACTTTGTCCGTATTTCCTTCTGCTCAAGAATTATGATTGAAAAATCAAAAGTGTTAATCGGCTTTCGTTGCTGACCGTACAAGGGTTTTGGCCGAAGTATCAACGGCGATTTCGCGGAAGATTACGCGACACCTCGTGTGCAATTGTTTTTTAATATTTTACTTTATCTTTATTACTAGCGGCCCACCCTAGCTTCGCACCACGCACGAATGCAATTTTTATTCGATATTCCGAAGGTTTCTTCTTCTGGCAATAATATCTAACACAACAAAAAAAGAATTATCAATTTTGGTGCAGTCATTCGGAAGTTATGCACGTACTGACATTTCGGCCACTCTGTTTTATACTATATAAGGGATCTATACTATATTTATAACCTGTATTGTTTTTACGTAATATATTTTTCTTCTACGGGCCCCCTGTTGCCTGAAATAAATAAAATTGATATAGGCTGGTGTTGATATTAGAACCTACCAGCATAACAATAACTTAAAAAATAAAATGTTGATAATAATATTTATTAAGCAGTAAGTACTGCCTGATTGATCTGACTATGAACATAAAAAAATATTTAATTTATTGATTAGCAAACAGACGCTGTCTGTAAGTTTTAGTTCGAAGTCGAACTCACCGACAGGCTTAAAATTGAGATCTTACTAGATCGCCTTGGATCGAACTATAAACTATACTTATCTCAAAAATAATTGCTGTCACACACTAGTTTATTTCGTATGATAAGGAGCTTATTAGACACGAAAACTCACAACTGATATTGAAATCGTGCACGACTTTAGTGGAGTGTATTAAAGTAATGTCGATCCTGATAAAGGTCACGACTTCTAACACAAAATGCTCCAGAATACACAGAAAATATAATAATAATCATAATATGAATAAGCCATTTCTTATCCGGTAACAAAGACCCATAGATAACCTAAATACCTACCCTTAACCTAAGTAGGCACATTAAAAAAAGTTTGTTATCACTAGCATACGCTGATATAATTTTTTAAATTGAACTTTATCAAGAAAAAATCTTTGTTGTGTGTTTTCTTTAAATACAAATACCCTGTTTGAAATTAAAAAATAAAACTACTTTTTATTTTTTATTAAAAACATTGAGTAATTAATTATAATTCAAATTTCTGTTACAATTACGTAACAGAAATTTGATAGAAAGAAAAATACTGTTTAACAAAACTGAAACAACAATTTATTAAAACAAATAAACAAACAAACAACAACAAACAAACAATTTTTTTTTTATATGCTATATAATATAACTTCTCCGTGGCTCGAACACATGCGAAGATCCTTCTGGGCATGCTGAGAATCAAGTTATCCAGCACTTCTTGGGGTAACCTCTCTCATTCTTGAATAGGGGCTTCCCTGAGCTCTGGCACTGCACTTAAGAGCATCCCACGCGTGCTCAATTGGGTTCAAGTCAGGCGAGCCGGCAGGCCAACCTAACCTTGTGATGTCGTATTCTCGGCGAGCAGCATTGACTCGTTGAGCTGGATGGGCGGGCGCATTATCATCGACCAGTACAAATTGGTGCCCATGGTTTACTCGGCATGATCTGACAATTCCATCAATAGCAACTGCTCTATACATTTCTGCTGTCATGAAGCTTCGATACGGGATCAAATTCGTTCTAGCTCCAATCATAATACCACCCCAAAAGGACACCGATTTTCCCGCCTTGCTGAACTGTTCCACTGGCAGTTCTTTGCTTATCACGGTCTCCTGGTCTTCTTCAGCCACGGACACGTCGGTTATCTGGATGAGTACTGATTCGCGATTTGTCAACGAAGAGACAGTTTTGCCAAATGTTTTCTTCTTCATTTTGCCGAAGCCTAGCCCACTGCAATCTCGGTCGTTGACGTTGCCGGGAGATCATAGGAGCTCGCCAAGATCTCCATGCATGTAATCCAACCTGGTGCAAGCAATTCCGAATGGTCGGAGTGCTAACTTTAAGCCCAAAGGCGGCCCGAACTTCTGCTTTTATTTGTGTAGCGTTGATTGTTGGGTCACGTGCTGCCAGCAATCTAATATATAGCGCTTTTGAGCAGCAGTCAAAACAGTTGGGCGACCACTGCGGGGTCCGTCAGCTAAATTACCCATCCCGTGGTACCTCTGCAACGTGGTCACGACACAGGAATGGCATATAGCAACTCTGCGTTCTATTTCTCTCGTGGTGTATCCTTCTACCCTCAAAGTTACTATTCTTGCTCGTAAAACTTCTGATAATCCTCTTGGTATTTTTTCAATCACAACTTTCCGCGAAAAAGTATTTTAACGGATTTAAAATACTTTTTCGTTACACACACATTATATTTTTAATTTTTTCCACAATATATTGATTAATGTATCCACTTGTTTTAGATTTAGGTTTTGTTATAAGTACAACAATGTTTGTATAATATGTGCGTCACTTTCCCGTGAATAAATAGTTTATTTCTTTCTTTCGGGCGGGTTGCTTCCAATATACATTACTGACGGGTCAAACCAAGAAAATGGGTTGTTTCACAAAATTGTGGCCTTAACGTACATCAAAAAGTTACTATTACCATAACAGACCAGTCATCGTAATTTTGAGTTGTCAAACAGCTACTTGAAACATCAAAATATTATGGAATCTCTTTTTGAATAACTTTAACTGACGGATTTTTATGTCATGAAACAACCCGTAACATTTAACGTATACGTTAAACATCGCTCGTCATAGTAACTTTTTATCCGTCCGTATGTAACATTAACCGACTGTTTGAAACAACCCGCCCATAATCAGATTTCTGAATGAGCGTAAGCTAGGACTAAAAGCCTTTTTATATGGAAAAACAATTGAACTGTTTTATATTTTAAATGTATATTTTTAAATTAAGAATCTAAAAAGAAGATGAAATCATAATAATTATAATCTACCGTAACAAAAAAGATTTCGATTTTTCAAAGTGATCGCAATTTTTTTTTGATGTGTGTTATGCATATAACAATTTATTGTGTTAGTAAATAAAACTTAAAGCTATGTTAGTACGTAACGCTAATTAAGTGTTACTAATTGTGCGTTCCGGTGGCAGTTGTCCGCAAAAGTGGCGGAATACCCCATCCTGTGGCCAAAACTTTTCTTCCAATACCTGATGGAGGTAGCATGTTGGTATGCGCACCACAAACGCCTTAAAGTTGACGTTGCGATGCGACTCCAACAACTGCACTCTCGGCGCGTACTTCAATTTGGCGTACGTACTTCACGATGTCTACCACGTCGGTGGACAAAAAAAACAAATGACATCACATCTTACTATAAGGAAAAATTTAATCAAATGCCATACAAGACCATCATAAAAATTTGCATGAAGTGAAGGATATTGGCAATATCTATAATATTATAAATTTGAAAAAAGTAATATATCATCATTCGTCTTATATGACAGTACCTACTCGTTAACCTTAGACTTCTGAGCTACATATCTAACAGCTTCAGGCAATAAGATAATAAGCATCAGGTATGGTTTAAATGTCAACTGAATCTGAACGTTTCAAGAAACTCTCCAAACTACATTTGAAGTACTGGTTATAAACCGGTGGTGGTCATCTCAAGAGAGAAGTACACGGAATTATAGATTTATAGAATAGAATTATAGATACGGGCTATATCACCGAGCAATGTGCAATGTTTATTTGTTAAAGAAGATATTAAGTCCAGGAGTTCTCTATGAACTGTAAGGCACTGCAGCAGCAAACATGGAAAAAAAATAATTGAGAGAACATTTAGGTAATCCTAGTTGATGCCCGCGGCTCTGTCCGCGTGAATTACGGTTACATGGGGATATAATTTCATTTGCGCAAAATTCATTTATTTTCTAAAATAAAGGGAAGAAGCCTATGTTACTTTTGATAACATCAGCTATCTGACAGAAAAGTTTTCGTCAAAATCGGACCAGACGTTTCAGAGGTTAACCAGAACAGACAGATAGACAACAATGTTAAAAATTGTTTCTTTGTTCGTAGTATCGTGTAAACATTCAAATACATTTTAGTAAAAAGATGTTATTTTAACATTACAAATATACACTTTAATTTTATTTGGTATAGACATTTTCTTTATTTGTTGTTCAGAGCCATGGACAGAAAAGTGGATGCTTGTAATAACTGGGGTGTGATTCTGTAACATCTCATTCTAAACTTCGAATATGAATCCGCTGTGAGTTTCTTGATTGGCATTCTAAACACTCTGTTGATTATTCGAATTTACACTAGCGCCACCCTTGCGAGCGTGTCAGCGAGTTGAACTAAATTGATAGGAAGATTTTGACAGATAAAGTATGAGACGACGTAAGAAGTGGCATTCTGTAAGGTAAGTAATTTCCCCGTCACTTCGACGCTCATTTCGCACTCGAACCTGATTCAGTGTCAAATATATCAAGGTAATTTTGAACCTCATGCGAAGTGAGAGTGAATGGCGATGTGGGATGCGAGTTATTGTTTGAATTTTATAGAATCGACCTACTGGCATAAAAAATATGGCAACAGGGATATAATTGTGATGAATTTTAAAAAGAGTGACAACACCAAGGCACAGTATAAACATTAGTACTACCGTACAGTAGCGACACGCCCCGCCTCCCTCCGAAACACTGTTCCTCGCCTATTTCCTGCGTCGAACCTGCTCTCAAAACTGCTTTTAGTTCAAGCGGGGCGTAGACACGCACGCACTCGCACGTATTTGTACAGTCTGTTATTTTGGTAGTAGTGTAGGTAACTAAATCGTTTCGTTTGTGTCCTATACACCTACACTATCGCGTTGTAGTGTAGGCACTCTTTCAACTAGTCGCCGACTCTTTGATGTCGCCGACTGGTTACCTACCGGCGCGCTACTTGGTGCCAGTTTTTTGAGTCTTTCGTGGAGATAGCTTTTTTTGGTAGCACCTACGACACTCTTGGCGTAAGTGCTACCAAGGTACCACGTACAGAATGTCTATTGGAATAACCTCGGACTTATTGTTATGTTTAGATAATTGATGTTTTCTCTATTTGTCTGTATTGTCAACAATCAGCTGTCTCTGCTGCTATCAAGCCGTACTAAGCCGTATTGCCCGCGATGCCTTGATCAAGGCTGTTGTACACGCGCCGCATACCACGAATCAAGATCACTATCGGCGTCCCTTTCTACCATCGCCGGCGCAGCACTGTGAGAAATACTCCGACAGGAATGTGACATCATATACGAACCTGCATACTGCATACATTGTAGTTTTGTAACGTTGTCATAACATTTTAATGACTATTCATTAAGTGTCTGCGGCATGTTAGTTAACCGTTATTGAGGTAGACTGGTAGACTCATCAAATTGTGTACCTACCAACCCGCATATTTTCAGGGGAATCGTATACAATAGTCACTTACTCGCAAATAATGCCAGAACTATTGCTATCTCAGGCTAGCTAGTTTCCAGTATATTACTATGTAGTTCCATAAAAAGTGAAAAACGTGTTCACACTTTCCTACTAAATGATATATCATTAAAGGAGTTTCTCTTTTTTATCGTAATACTAGTAGTATGTGAAGAAATCCATCTATTTAAGCTATCATATTGATTTACAACATAATTATTATTATAGTTTGATAGAAAATATGTTATTGGTCATGGCACTTGGTTATCCGGCTCAATATTCAATTTCACGGCATGATTCATTGTGATGCATATCATATTCTAGCGCTAAAATAAAATGCAGTATCTAGTTCCGGTCAAGATAACTGAGAAAGCATGAAAAAACTGAAAACAAGACTTGTCAAAAAGGGGATGAAGAACAGGTACCTACCCAAAAACATTAGTTCCACATGCTGTAAATATAGAACAAAGTTTGCTATTCATAATGGTACAAAAATTAGAGCACATGTCAACGAGTCCCTTTAGGAAGGGTCCCAAAGAGTGTGTATGCATCTACAGGGTCGTAGTGTCGTACCACATATGTCACGCGAGCAAGCTGGCGTATAACGGCTCCCAAACGTCTGTTGAGCAGCGATGCGTGACGGCCACGATACGGGTGCCGGGAGTGCGACCGCTCCCCTGCGATAACACGCCATTACACCATTTTCAACCTGTGCCGCGTAATTACGCCAGCTATGTGCATATTAATGAGATTACCCATGAGTTTGCTTGTTTATTAAAATTTAAATGATTTTTCACCCCTTCCGTACCCATTCTATGGTGTCCTTCCGTATTCCGTACCTACTCATTTTATGGCACAATCTCGAAATAACAACACTGTGTTTTCTGTGGCTTTAATATTATGCTCAGTCTTTTACACAAGTATCTGGTAGGTTACGTGTACTTGAAATATAAATTTATGTATTGCTCACAATTTCTTCCCTCGCTTCAGTGTCGCTTGCGCCACGTACGGCAATAATATATGGGATTTAAAGATTGCAATAGCATAGTGAAGAGGTAATATCTGTCTACTAGCAACATTCAATTACCTGTTTTCCTTTAGCCTTTACTAAAACCTGACAACAAAAATACCTAGAACATCTTTTATGTTCATTTTCCATTTCAAGATTTGCATAAAAAGTTTCTAGACGAAATTTTAGGAATAGCAAACTCTTAGAAAATTAAGGAGTAAAAACTAAACTAAAATAAATACGTCAGGGACTTCAAGAAGCAATTACCAAAGTCAGCAATAATAAATGTTCTTGCTAGCTATCAAGATTTTTCTTGAGTCTAGAAACTAAAAGCTTTTTTAGCAAAAAATTCAACCGCAAAAATCTAAAAAGTGATAAATAACTTTAGCACAGAACACACATGTTTTTAGTTTCGGAAGTCGGTGGCTTTGTTCTGTTTGATGTTATGTATTTTTCAAAAAGTGCTGAATAAATTTATGTGTGTATCCCCTGAGGTATACCCTATCCACCAAAAAAGGAATTTTCAAAATCGCTTTACATTTGCCGGAGAAATCGCGTAACAAATATACAACAAAAAAATAACATACAGACGAATTGAGAACCTCCTTCTTTTTAAAGTGGGTTGAAAAATAAAACCAATAACCTAAGCAAAGAAATCACAAAAACAAATACAAAGAAATGATTGAAGGTCAAAAGAAAATCAGAAACAAAAACCTCTGCGACCTTCGACATTGAAACATAATCTGTGTCTATGGTTGAAGATGGGAATGCTAACTACGTGATCGATGTGAATGTAGTCCATGCAGTGTGGTTACATATCGACCCAATAACATTAAGGTACATTACGTAACTAGGCGGCGCGTAATGGCTCGTAAGTGGCGGGTTACTGGCAAACACGCTTCGCCGCCGGTCCAACACAACATCATTTTACAATGTAGCCAATCGTAACGGACACCCAAATTCCTGTTACACGGGTCAACAAGCCAGCCGATTAAGATACCCCAGATAAAAGTACACGAGAAGATAACGTTTGACCTCCGAAAATTGATCAGATTGCATTTTGCTCGGAGAAAAACCAGAGACACGCCCCCAAAAATTACATACTACAAAGCCGCAACACGACCTTAAATAATCTGACTCGTGTTTTAAATACTGTGGTTGGTTTGGTACAACATTGCTCATAAAAGGCCGATAAATTAAATTTCGTGTAGCTAAGAATTATAGCGAAATTAAATTCGCTTAATTAATTCGCGCAGTCATTCGAAATAAGTGATTGTAAAGGTATTTGTGCCAACAATTCTCAAGAGTTGGATGAAACAATGTCAGATTTTACTTATTGTCCTTAATTTGTAACTCGTGTTTCATTAGTCAAGCCCTTTCTCATACATAATTATATAGAAGAATAGTTCGATTCCTTCAATATTTATGTATTACTGATGTATATTATTTATGTGTATTACTTACTCAGTCACTAAAATTACCATACTTATTTTGTAACCACCAACAAGTTAGTAGATATTTATTGCAAATCTGCATACATATACAGTCACTCCTTCATAGCTGTTATGTAATAACAATAATGTTTGTAGTTCATTACATTGTGACAACATGGCACCTAAATAAAGTCACATTAAGTATTTGTAACAGTGTGAGGACATAAGTGGTTATAATCCCCATTTCGGTCTTTTATTTTAGAAATGTCAACAAAGTTTTGTGTTACCAACCCGAAACCTTACAGAATCGCCCGCCGGTCGCGTTGAGGACACAATATTGACTCAAGTGGGGTTTCTGTGTATTCCGTAATTCTGTTGCTAGTAGCGGCTCCGGAGCTTTGACGTCGTGAATGTCTATAAACTAATACGTTGACATAGGTGTGACCGAACTTTGCCAAAGGGACTCCGAGTAACAGTTTCAGAATGATTCAATATTGACTCCACTATCCGTGCTTTATCAAATTTTGTTTTGTGAGACAATGGCAGTATTGATCTTTTTCATAGGTCACCTTCTTCTATGCCTAGAATTATAAGCCTCAATGGGTGTACTATTAGATGGCAGTTATTATAATAACATCATAAAAATTAATGAATTCTGTGAAGAATGTTATGAATGAAAAGGTACTAGTGATAGAATGACGGTTGAAAAGATGAAGAATGGAAGAAAAAAGCGTGTTGCTCCGACCCCAAGTAATATTGGACAAGGGTAGGAAGATGATGATGATCATCATAAATATGACAAATTGCATATTAGTGTCGATTCAATCAATTAATAGGTAAATAAATCAAATAAAAATATAACCTCTCTGAAGCTACTATAGACTGTTTCCCGTCATGAATCCTAAAAAAACACATCGAATCGACCATGAACATGAATTGACTCGATGTGATGTGATATGATGATGGAGAGGTTTCGGTCACAGCGGCTGTAATTCGAACTTCTTTTCATGGGCATCACTGGCAAATCTAACTTTAGCTGTGAAACTGTCAAGCATTAGGCTGTTAGAAACCTACTGATGACAATAACTGGATAAAAGATAAAGAAAGTTGTAGAATAAAAATCTTGCTACCCACTACATATCCTAAAAAAAAACCATATAGGAAGGTGCAACTGATGAAATAATGAGCTTATTTCCTCAGTAGCACCTACCTATATGGCTGACAAACTTAAACTAAGCGAAATCTATCGTTTGTAAGTAGCACAAACTCATTAATCAGAAACCTACATACTCTTAGCAAACTAGACAGCCTAATTCTAGGTCCGTATTCGCCTATTCACAAAGTTTCAATTCGCGATTACAAAATCGTTATACAACAATACGATAACTGCTTCAGAGTTCAGACACCATCAATTTCACACACAGAAGCGTAAACTGATCTAATTATATTATGTTTGGGAGGCTTTGTCTTACATCATATCTTAGCCTTAAAAGGCTACATGAGATTGCGTAAAGGCTTCTGCTACGATACATCACTTTCTCCTCGTAGATATCTGGCTTTTATTTAGGTCGGCTTGACTCATGACTCGGCTTATGTATTCTGATAGCAGACGACTAAGCAATCCACTTTAAAAAGGTCATACAGTAAAAGATATGGCTGTGGGATAGATACACGTGTTGCTTCGACCTATATTATTTTGCCTTTCGAGCGTCACGAGCAGTAAGGAAATTGGGATTCAAGAACCATAATATATTCTTTTTTTAAATGAAACACACGCACACCCACGATATATCGTACTTGACATTCGTTATAAAAATACGTAACAAAATATATGAGCATAACTTTACGTAATTTTTACTGTACATAAATCTAATATCAAAGTTCGGAAAGTTATAAAACATGAAAAGATTTATGGCTGAAGACATGCTAAAGACATAATAAACACGGTGGTTATGATTTATACGATTAAAGTCCACGTAACAGCATCACGAATACACGAACAGTATATTCATCTTATTTTTGTACGTCCGATCCGAAAGAACAATACAAAATTAATGACTGTTTTACGTGTTGTCGTAAACCAACGAACCCTCAAATAAAAATTCCTCACACAACGAAACAAAAAGTAATGCTTAGGGAGGAAAAAGTTTTACTACGCAGAAACACTTCCCAGACGTATTATTTCGGTGTTCACGTTTTGGTTACCTTCTCTGTCTAACTTTGATTGCACAGAACAGTGAAATAAAATTGTTTCAAGCCACTTAAATCTTTCCTCGAAGCGTAATAGAAATAGACAAGGTTAACTTACTTCATTGAGGAACCCACCCATTGTATTACTCTTTAGATAATCCTAGGATTTGTAAAGAGTCTAATCTAAAACATATATAAAACGGACACCGAGTTAATTAAAATAAATGTCTATGAAACAGAACTAACTACACATTGGTGGAGTAAACAGAATTGGTACTGTTAATTCCATGACCCGACACGCTACATAAAGAGGATATTATTTAATTGGAAATCTGTAGTCTGGAATGCTGTACCAAAGGTGCAAAAATATGTAGTAAGAAACCATCACAACTTGGACACATTTGTTTCACATGACAGGGGCGCCGCCTACACCCATTTAGAGCCATTACACATATGGATTTTAGTATTAACACGCATATATCTAATCTAAGTTATGGCGTTAGAACTCAGAACGATGGCTATAAAACGAAGCAAGAACGGATCTATTGCGTAATAAAACTCGTATTTGTCATAGCAAAATCAATTACCATCAACATGATAATTGAGCCATCCTATGTTTTGAGTTAATTGTGAGACTAATATTTACAATCCAATCAAGATAATTTCCGGAACAAATCGATCTGATCTGTCTTCGAAAACAAATAAATTCACAAGATTAAGAACAACCGTAGGTTACGTCTTCTATATCATAAATTTAAATTCTAAATTGTAAGGTGCAGGAAGTCTACCTTTCAAAGACTACCTAGATCCATAGAAAAAAATGTGTATGAGAATTACAACAAGATTTTGCCCATGACTACATCCGCGTGAATATTGTAACAGATCCCAACGTTTTTATAATATAATATTGCCTTCATAACATTAGTCTATATTGAAAAAGTATCTGTTACCAAACATAGACGACATTATTCAATAGATTAATTTGTGTCTCCGAGATTTGTCCGAGATACCTACTCACTGGCCAGGCCCATAAATATTTTTATAACATGTGTATTAAGTAATCTGTCATTGTATAAAAAAGGTCCTACTACCACAGAATGTGTCCCAAAATTAAGAACCAGAAAATCTCGAAAAATCATGAGGACTACCATGGTAACACTATACTAGTGAATGACGCTGTTTCGATACTCGCGGTCGAGTGGTCAAGTTAATACGATACCATTTGCATCGAGTCATCTATTCAAATTGCTTGATTGAGATAGTTCGAAGAGTAATTAAATCGATTTCGATTCGTTCGAGTGCAGCATTGATTTTGTAAACATATGGTAGACACGAATAGAAATCTCAGTATCTGAGCATTAATTTTAATTTCTCTTGTGGATTAGTCGTTGGCTGTGGACGTTAATTTATCTTGCTCTAACTGGTTGTTACTGGTAACGGTCATTACTGGTTGCAGGTACTAAGTAATGATTATCTTAAAAATATACTTCACGGATATGGGACTTAATAACTTCAGCAGTAAGTAGGTATGCAAAATAGATAATAAATTCTCTTTTCCGTCAATAGGTTAGGAACTATGTATATCAGAATCTCAGATTATGAAACAAAAGGCAGATAGTGAAGCCAAAAAAGCAAATACAAATCTTAAGCGATTACCTATAGTCTCGTGATTGTATTCGTTTTTCAATTACTATTTGTATTTTTATTTATTTTTGTTAACAATGCGGCGTTTCGTGCTGTCCTTTCTCGTATCAGTACAACACGAAGCGCGTTGTAGGTATTCTCTATTGAATTTGTATTTGCTTTTTTGGCTTCACTCCCTGTGTTCCGCACGATCTATCTGCCTATTGTTTCATAATCTGAGATCAGAGTATTCATTTTTGTTGATAAAGTATACCTAGGTCTACAAAATTCATCATCAGTCTTTTCCCAACTATGTTGGGGTCGGTATCCAGTCTAACCCGTGCAGCATGATTACCAGTGTTTGGTATGGAGCGACCGCAACCAGGTTAAGTAGGCCGATAAGACTGGTTGTCAAACTTTCTGGCTTCTGACTACCCATAATGACTGTCAAAAATTTACGAACGGCAGCCGGGACCAACGCATGGAGGGAACTCGGTATGAAATGGATAGTCACCCATCCACAGACCAACCAAGGCAAGGTTAACTTAAACTTTGACAAGGTCTACAAAATTATTGATCAATTATTAAATCTGTAATGGTATTCTGTAAAAATCGCCTTCGGTGCATCAAAGCGAAGTGAGCGTTGAAGCTCATCTTCACTTCACCTAAATCTCCGAGGGAGAAACTTACAGTAGGTTATAGTATTTCGGTTTAACCCGATAACTATATTTACTTTTTATAAGCATGAAATCATTCATCGCATCTTGTTTACATTTTATAATATTTGTTTTTATAGATTCTTGGACTCTTACAAATAGAATATATTATGTACTTACGTTTTTATATGCTGGTCTTGTCTGTGTTTCATTACATTTTATTCCTGTTAAATATTTATAGTTATATCTGAAAATAAATAATGTTTTGCTTTGACATGTTTGTCAATGACAGTCGTCAAACTTGACGACCGTCAAAGTTACTTCTAAAAGTTTACGGCTTACGTAAAACCTCCATGTTGTTGATTTTGTAAGCATGTATGGTTGTATTTTATATTAAACAGCTGAACACCCGCTGATGTATCGCGTGTTCCTTTAGATCCTATTCGCACTTATAAATAAAATAACTGGCAGTCTGCAATAATTGAGTCTGGCCGGTACTATAATACCCAGCTTTAGAAAAGCGATATGACCGTTCTAGAAATAGGATTCATAATTGGATTTTTTACGAATTTCGGAAGAGCGGTCAGAAAACAAAACCTGTCAAAGAGGAGTCTAGATCTCGCTGTCGCTTGGGTAACACGCTGATTACCCATACGCTTACGTTGCTGAAGTCTACCAGTCTACTTACTGCAAGACTACCGGTCCACAACCGAGAGTCGGTTAAGCGGGTTAAGTTGAGCTGTCGCGTGCCTGCTGCTCCCAGGGCGGGTCCTCCTACTGACCGCCTGGGGACCTCCGTCCCCGAGCTGATCACGCCAGTCTTCTTTTTGCGCCGATCCTGTTGCCGGCCAGGCTGTGGATCCTTCTAACCTGGAAATCTCTGCCTATTCTAGTGCGTTTAGGTTAGTGATTTAAATTTACTTCTGTTGTTTTTGATACTCATCACATTCTAGTCTTTCTTGTGAGAGCTATTAAATTAAATTCGTACAGTTCTACATAGCCTTTTATTTCCTAAAATATTAGGAACTGTTACAAGGTACCTATACCTAGTACTGCAGATCGTTAAGTAAGGTCGATACAGATAGTATTAGTAATATGCGTAGTAATATATATCAATGCGTTGACTAATTGCGTATTAAACCCCAGTGAATCGCTCGTGTAGCATCCGCGTTTTTGTCGCATCGCCATTCATGGAGCAGACTATTGCCTATTGTCCTTGGTGAGACGCGGCAGAGGTTAAACGGTCTTTCTTGAGCTCTTTGATGAGTTCCTTTGTAAAGAATCAACAAGTTCCCTCATAACTCAAATAAAAAGTACATATTGTATACACAGTAACTATGTAATAATTCATGTTTCCCAAACTATTTGCTCGCCACAATAACGTTTTTGCGAAATTAAATCGTGAGTAACTTTCATTTATTTTTATGAAATATCTTGAATAATGGCTAAAATTTGTGGCTTTCGTATTTATTGCTTTCGCAATCGTAATACAGTGAGATTTATTTAATGTTTAGTTAAGTTTGTTGTTAGTTTTGTTGAATCAATCATCGAACAACAACAAAAAATAACAGCACCAAGGAATGTTGGACTGTCTTTTGTTTGTTGTTCGAAACTTTTTTGGACCAGCCACAACAATGAGCAGTATAATCTCAAAGCACAAAGTACCACTAACAGTAAAGCTCCATCAGTCATTTAGGTGTCATGAATGGCAAAATATCCATTAAAGATTTCCTTTTCATGGCTTTCATAGCCGGCGTCGGCGTGGGCATCGCATCTCCAGCCATATTGGATTTCACAGTGCAGAATTTTCGCGGGATTTTATATTATTTTTCGCTTGCAGCTTGCTGTTGCTGCTTTAAAGCACTTGATATTTCATTCAGCATTCATTAAACAAAAATGGGAACTACTGATATGAGAAATGTTCGCTGTTTTTTATGTGAGTTTTAATGTTAATCAACACTGGCTGGGCCTATTATGTTTACCACATATTGGCATTTTGGCCGTATTTTTGAAAAACCTAATTTTGTTTAAGATTTATGAACTCAATTGATAAAGCCAAATGACTGTCGTTTCCGCATCCGTGTTGTGATTAACATTTAATTTTTTTTGGCTTGCAATGACCACGTTAAGTTTGTTATTCATCCATACCATATTATTATTATAAATATAAATATTAACATTATAAATTCGAAAGTTACTCTGCTTTTTCGTCGTGAAAACGTTACAAAACGTTTTCACGACGAAAAAGCTAAACTAATTTGGATGAAATTTTTCATGAAGATAGCTTGAACCCAGGGGAAGGACATCTGCATCTCCGATAACCGATATTCGCGGGCAAATGCTAGTACTTAAATAATAATTATTATAAATGTGAAAATGGGTTTTTTTGTTTCTTTGTTACACTTTCAAGGCTAAACTTCTAAACCGATTTTGATGAAATGTGTAGGCTAAGTTTGAATCCCAAAAAAGGAAATAGGCTAGTTTTAAATTCGCAACTTCGTATGCATCCGCAATAACTGACATTCGCGCCGACAAAGTCGTAGGCATAACCGTTCGTTATAAAATGATGCCATCTAGTCAAATAAAGAACAACTCAAAAAAAGTACGTAACTAGATTAATGTAGACTCCATGCTACCTATTCATCTTATTTATCGTCTTCAAGCTCCAAATGTTACTCAGACATGAATAGAAAAATAAAATTGCAGAGAACACGTGCAAGCTTGCACAGTAAACTTGTTGGAATAAAATCATTTGCGTCATTGATGCACATGAGCACATGCGAAGATAGCATGCGATCATCTCACACGAACTCATCTAGCCTCAAGACACGATTTAGAATAAAAATACCGGGCAAGTGTGAGTCGAAATTGCACACGAAGGATTCCGTACCATCGTACATTGAACTTTTTTTTACTATTATTTGTTGTTATAGCGGTCATCGTAATCCACACTTGAAGTGTCTACCAATCGCGGTTCAAAAGACACACAGGCCTGTGACAATAGGACGAACGGACGGACAGACGGACAAAAGGACGGACGGACAGACAGGCAGACTGACAGACGTACAGACGGACAGGCGGAAAACGGCAGACGGACAGGCGGAAAACGGCAGACGAACAGACGAATAGATGGACAGAAAGGCCGACGGACAGATAGACAGACGAATAGAAGGGCAAACGGCAGACGGACAGGTGGACAGACGGCCGAATGAACGGATGGATCTAGACACAAACAGAGGGCGGAGTCAAAGTAATACGGCCTCGTTCGTTTGGCAAACTTTGGATACGGAGCCCTAAAAAATAACTCTTGTACATATTCAAAACGTTACGCCGTTGAATGAACTCACCATAGACATACATTAATATCCCTCGATGCATGTCGTGTGCACTTAAAATACACCATTCATGTGTATTCAGTTCTTTAAAAATATACTGCTCAGTACGACTGTGGTGGCGCGCCTGCTGCGAATTTCTAATTTGGAACAGATTTCAGACAAAAAGAAACAAGTTTTGTATGGAACTGAATTTACGACTGAATCCATACTAATATTATAAATGCGAAAGTAACTAGTTATGCTTTCACGATAAAATGGCTGAACCGATTTTGATGTTTGGTATGAAGATAGCTTGACCCGTGGGGAAGGACTTTTTAATCCGCGACGCATCCACGATAACCAACATTCACGCGGACGAAGTCGCGGGCAAAAGCTAGTATTAAAATACATCCAATCCATAGTGATGTGTAAGATCCATAATGAATAAGCTTTGTCAATAGCCTATAAAACATATTATTATTAAAACCAGGCTACATACTTTAGCTTAGGAATCAGTAACCTTTGTTTGATACCTACTTGGTACTTGAAGAAGGGTGAACATACACATAGGTCCTTCCAAACTACAAATTGGTCTATCTACTCTGTTCTACTCTATAATGACGTAGATTAAATCTATAGGCCCTCAATCTATTAGATATTGGAATATTTGATGGAATGGAAAATATAAGGAAATACAAAGATTCAAAAAAAGAAACTTAGAAGAAGCAGAATATATTTTATATTGTAATTATCTACAATTTATTTATTAAGAATCTGGAGCAGCCCGGAAGCGGAAAAAGGAAGTGTTTCTACTTGAGAGAAACGAATTTTGGTTTATTTTTACGATAAGAATTCGAGCCCTATTTGTTTGTAAATAAAATGTTTCTTAAATTGGCTGACAATAATTTAAAGGAAATAGGTTCAAATTGTCCAATCTCGTACTAGTTACTAAACTAACTTAACAAACATTACAATTAGGTCAATGATGATGATTGATAGTCAATCGGAAGAAATGGTGAGGGCCGTCACGGACTCAACAGCATCAATAGTACATCTAGGTAATTACATTATCAACGATATTTTTCAATATGGAAAAAAATTTATTTAAAAGAATTTGGCGATGAAAATTTCCTGCAGATTTTAGCACTTAATCAAAATGCAAACGCGAACGTTATCATTACCTAGCATCATCAAATCCCATCAATCAAACTTTTAAGTAGGTTTGGGTAGATAAAGCAGAAGCTCCAATGGACCGCCCTTCCGAGCTTTGAGTTCGTGAGCCGAACCTTCACGATGCCCTCAACGAAGCCCCGAAGCCCAACGAACAACGGCACGAACAAACGGAGATTACGGAGAGCCACGAACGAATACCAGTCGGAAACGAAATACCGTCGTATCAGTACGTCTCAGTCGCCCGCGCGCACGCGAACCTAAGTTATTCTCTTCGTCACACACTTGTGACTGTAAGTGGAGTGAAACTTATGAAAATCTGAAGATATTGTTTTAATACATAGCTGTTTAGTGTTTCTTTGCAGGAGTTGGTCAATGGATTTTTCTGACAATACAGTGGACGTTCGCGCCACGAAATTTGTTTTTGTTTGCGCGGTTTTTTATTAAGCCGGTGCACTAATTGCTGTTGCGGAGGTAAGCAAGATTTTTTGTTTGTAGTTGTTAATGGAAATAGCTGGACTTCGTTTAATTTGTTGTTCACTTTTATATAATTATTTCGAAATAATTGCATGAAGCGAGAACAGGTTTACTTGATACGAAATTAACAATAAGGAACGAAGGCAAATAAACTCGTATACCGCCAATGGCAACGTCTTCTTTGTAATCATCGCTATTTAAAACCAGATACATTTATTTTTATCCTGTTCCATTCTTTTTTCTACGTCTAAAGTCGTATTCTTCTTTCGAATCAGTCAGTCATTATACACCTATTTCATATGGTCACAAATCATTCATCCCATATTCCAGAGACTATAAAAAAGCTACCTTTTGCGTGTTAATATCTATCGGGCCGGCTCATCCGCCGACTGGAACCTGTTCTCGGCCAGATGATAGTTTGTTATTATTTTTTGCCCCGAGCGGGTATCTCAGTGGTCCGATATAGAGAAAACAACTACTATCTTACGCCTTACGCCATCGTCGACACAATAAGAATATGAATTCGGTATGTCGCTAATGAGCCTCTTCATGAAACGGAATGTATGAAGCTTATCATAAACGAACATGGAAAAGGTAAAGAGAGCCTGTGGCATATTTAAGGTTCAAAGCATTCTGATAATATTCGCTCTGTACAAAGCCATGTTCGAGAAGGAAATGTTTAACTTTGATATCCAAGCTAATTCGTATTAAGAGAGAGTTATTTTGACATTTCAAGGTTTAAATATTTCAGCTTATTTGCTTTGAGTTCTGTAAAAGATTCAACCAGTTTAACATAACTGCGTGTTACTTGCTTTAATTCATCAACATTGGTGTATCACTACATCGATTATCAGTGTTACTATAACAAAATGTTGGGTACTTTGTTGTTTTCTAGATAAGCTATCATGTTTAATAATTAATTAATTACCTGTCTTGAAAAACATCTTCAAGGTTCAGTTACCGTTTTGTAGTTTATATGTTTACTTATATCATATTGTTACCAGTCTCACTAGCAGTAGTATGTTAAATAAAAGTTACTATAATTAGGTATGTCATAGCAAACTTACAAGATCTGTGATACCGTATGTGCCACGGCAAATTAAAATTAAGTTTGCATCGTCGACGCCACGAGACTTAAGAGATAGAATATTATAATCTCGAAGCTCATCTGATACGCAAGTCTCGGTCTCAACTAAGTCTTTTATTGATGCATCTTCTAGTTAAACCGATTCCTACGTTCATCCGATATCGTGAATTAATTATCTAGCGTCAAGACGATCGGTTCTCTTGTATTAATTAAAATTCTGTCTTCGCTCCAGTGATTGGTTTTACTCAAGATAACAAATCTGGACCCGCCTTACTTAAGTTTAAGTACGGAATAGTGAAACAAGGTTTTATGATAGTTGTTAAGCTGTGGTGTTGGTTTCCAGTTGTTGACTATATTACGGTAAAACAACAATCATAACACGTTTTGGGATTGTTTTAAGGTTGGTTAACTGAGTCGTCTTTTCAAGGCAGTTCTTTTCAGCATAGTCAGTAATATTATTTAAAACACTGATATTAATAATGATCTCATTTGCTGACGATTGCACTGCTCAGGACATTACGGTGTCTGATAAACAAACCTGTGATATTACACCCACAGTTATCAACTCAGTAACAATTTATTTCCTAAAGATACATGACTTATAAAATTAACAAACACTTAAGCGTGTTTATTTATGACTGTTGCAACCAGAATGCAATGTTTACCACAATATCAATCTAAAAATCAATAATTGCTCTAAGACACAAGCACTAAGCTTATATTAATTGCTGTAAAATCATTTATATACTCTGACTAAATTACAAAAATTGGTGGCTTGGCCTAGTTTAAATGTATTAAAAGCAATTTAAGCAAACTGTTGCAGTGCGTTTAAGTGTGGTTTAGGATCGTTAAGAGTAAGCGCCATTTTATATGAATATTGTGAACTGTGTTTAGGGAAGATCTGGGCCTCAGTCTGCTATTACAATAGTGTCAGAATAGTCTATCATTGATTTCATAATTGTTGATTTTGACAAGTTTGGTAATCTACTAATATAATGGCGTCATTATGACTTTCCAATGATGAACCACAGACACTCCATTGAAAGAAATGATATTGAATGGTAATCTCGTACATAATGACAAATGAATGACTGACTAAAGTTTACAAACTTCTTACTACATGGCTTATACTTGATTGGTTATAACACTTATTAATAACGACCCGACCCGGCTTCGCACTATAGCCTTCCTCGATAAATGGACTATCCAACACAAAAATATTTTTTCAATTCTAACCAGTAGATCCTGAGATTAGCGCGTTCAACCAAACAAACAAACAAACTCTTCAGCTTTATAATATTAGTATAGAGTATAGATATGTAAAAATATATATAATTACAATCTGGCATGAAAAAAAATATATTCAAATCATCATTTCTACTAACGGGTTTCATAATAATGTTAGTACCTACGACAATGTCATTATAACACAATTCTATTACGAGACCATTGACCGACCAATGATCGACCATAAGTATGAATTTAGCAGATTACGAACTTTTAGCAAAATGACAATTGGATCGTGTTGGAATGACAAAATTATAAAAATAGCAGACTTGGCCCCCTGTAGAGAGGCTCGTGGGTTCCCTACGTTTGCTGGGGTCGGTCTGTGAATGAGTGACCATCAGAAACCCCTCCATGCCTCAAAAAGTACGTAAAGCCGTTGGTCCCGGTTGTCATTCGTAGATTTATGACAGTCGTTATGGGTAGTCAGAAGCCAGAAAGTCTGACAACCAGTCTTATCATGGGGTATCGTGTTACCTAGTCACTAGGTTGTGGAGGTAACACAGACAGTCGCTCCAAGTTAAACACTGATATTCAGCTGCATCCGATTAGACTGGAAGCCGACCCCAACATAGGTGGGAAAATGCTAGGCAGGTGATTATGAACTGTATCTGTATATACCTAAGGGTGTTACCAGACTAATCGATCGATCGTCGATAGACGGCATCGATCGATGGTAGAATGGATTAGTCGACGTTGATCGATCGAACTGCTTGATTATTATTATTATTGATGGATTATAACCGAAGTTAATCGATTAACGTCGACCGATGCCATCGACCGGCAATCGTCGATCAGCCAAAGCTACCACACCAATCGATCAACGTCGATCGATGTCGACCGATGGCATCAATCGATGATCGATTGGTGTAGTAACACCCTTATGTGTGTCTATTCAGTGAAGTACTTATCACATTATGGTTATAGATTATCGTCATCCATTCAATAGCTTTCGTTATATCAAATTCACCCATTCAGTAATAATTCGGATCGTATCACTTTTCTTATGAGATCACAAATTGTATAGAGAAATACGCGTAGATAAGTCTCGAAAATGGGGAAGGATCAAAGAGTCTCGATAATGGATTGTTGTAGATATATCCCTAAAATGATGACATTATTTACTAGATAAATCTTCGGAAAGCTCTTACCAAATGAGAGTCAGCTTAATTTAATTGTACTGGTCGTTTGCTCTTGTAACGAAACTTCTTATTTTACGTGGTTCGGTAACAGCTGCGCACTACTTACTTAGAGTGACTAGATTTTCACATTTATATCAAAGATCGGAAATCATAATCATAGTACGTCAATGCTGTTCAGATTTTGAACTATCGTTGCGGCTATAAACCCAGAAAACGCTAACAAGCGACTTTTGCAGATTTTAAACTGACAATCACGTCAAAATGTGTACTGCAAATGATTCGAAAAAAATATATGTTAAACTAAAACATTCTCTTAATCATTTAGTATGTGAATATTTTTGATTAAGTTCATATTAAATAGTTTAATTAAATCGTGAAGTTGTGTCTGACGCGGACAAAATATTTAAACGAAACTTTTACTATCTTACAGACAATTTTATTATCTATCTTTTAGAACACGCCTTTTTTTAAGTTAAAGAATACTATCTTTTATTTAATTTTTTCGACTAAACTGATCGTTTTGGACGCAGCACATACGATTCTCTGGTCGCTCACGGTCACCGGCGTATATCGGCGCCAGAAGATATCTTTGTAAGAAGTCCTATTTAGAGCAATGAATATTTATGGCATAATGCATAATTATGAACTTCCACTAACAAAGCTTTTCTCGATTTTACATAATTTGATTTGAATGAAACAACAAATTCAACAATAATGCATAAATAATAGTATAAGATGTGTCTTCTATTTGGAAAATCGAATCTAAGACATTGTAAACACAGTAAGTAAATCATATTGATTTCTAGCTAACACAACTTATCACATCCTGTACACCATTTCTGAGTCAGGACGAGAAAAGTAATTATAACTTACGTTGACCTATCTTCAGTCGCAGACGTCATTGATAACACAGGGTAAATGTCCTGGAGACATCCGGTGGAGACAGTACCAGCCTACGTAGATTATACTTGCAAACACATGATAACAAGTTTATTAATATGAGTAAAATTACACAATTACCGCATCATTAACTTCCCACGAATACAAACTTTACGAGGCTGCGTTAAAGATCAGATTTAATTGTAAATCTTGAGTAACGACTGTTATGTAATCCGGGTGCCATGATGAAAATTTTGTAATGATCGGTTGGGCTTGGTAGGTACTTAAAAGTTCACGCAAATGTTGTTTCCCCTTTGCAGAAGTTGGTACGTCTTATTGTAACGAAAGCAATGAAATTCTTATAGTATTCTATGCTAGGCTTCTCTTTACTTAGTTACGTTTTAATGTTGATGATATTTCTGGTAATACTCGTTCATAAGAAATTAGTGATAAGTGTCGTATTCTTTTCTTCTCTGTCAACTTCTTAACTTTATCTAATGTAGTAGGTACACGCAACAAAGGAGATAAGGAACTAAGGTTCATGATCAGATATAATTGAAGTTTTCTTAAAAACCGATAGATGTATTTGAACTAAAATTCAATTTAATTATAGGAAACTAACTTTTGCCCGCGACTTGGTACGCGTGAATGTCGGTTATCGCGGAAAAGAAAGTAGCCTATGTCCTTCCCCAGGGTTCCAACTATCTTTATACCAAGTTTCATTAAAATCGGTTCAACCGTTTCGTCGTGAAAACGTAACAGACAGAGTTACTTTCACATTTATAATATTACAAGTATGGAAGTATGAATAAACAGTATTAATTTATGTATTCGAAGTCATCCATTGGTTTCGAAGAAAACTTTAACCAAGTCTGACGACGCTGGTTACTAACCTTTTCTGTTGACCGTACATTCTTCTAATTAGGAAGACAGAAAATATCAAGTCTTAAGTATATAGCCAATTTAACCATTTAGATAATATCTTTTCCCAACGGAAACATTAGAGAACTTCAATAAAAAATTAACTTCCCCTAAATTATTCATCCGCATCATTTGCCGGGTGAGGTCTATCGTCCCCTCAATAAATTCAGCGATTTTTAGTTGAAGACCGTTAAAACATCTGCATAGCAAAGACGGGGGCGAATTAAAAAATATCCGACTAAGCTTCCGGTAACATGAAAAGGATAGAGGAAGACCCAATTTCACTAGGAAGCACTAGAAACATTATTAATGATGACTCGATTGGAATCAAATTATTATTTATAGAAGAGTTTGTGTTAATTAGTTTCCTGAGATTTAATCATTTCAATATTTAAATCAATAATACGTTTGTAACAAGGTTTTTATGTCATTAATTAGTAAATCGTAACATAACATAGATATTAATGGTGTTACCATTAAAATCTATGTTATGTTACGTTACACAACTTATAGCTAATGATGCAATAGAAGCCGCACCCCAAACATTGGGACATCATATTTACAATATGAACGCTCTTAGAATATTTTAATCTACTTGGTAACGTTATGTGCCTACTGATTACTAATAAATCGTAAACAGTTAGAAGCTCTTGTGTAAACAAAGTTTAAACCAGTGAAATCCGACAGAATAAATTGATCCCTTCGCGAGCAGCAATAGATGCTAATCAATAGTGACCGGGTAACGGAAATACTATTTAAAAGCAATGAGAACATCCAGAACTGGCCCACCTGACGCGGGGGTGGTTCAGATATAAATAATGTGCCAATTCCACCGGCCGGCTTTGTCGACACAGTTGCAGTACATTGCCACGTCCAAATGGAATATGCTCGAAATATTGCCCCGTTGAATGAACGCCAAATTGTGGAAGTTGTGGCGCTAGATATTGGAAGTCTTGAAAGCCTTGAATGGTGTGGGTGTGCAACACATAATTTTATGAGTTTATGTGTGCTATAAAATTTAGATGCTGTTTTATATACTGCCGGCCTACAACTATCTGAAATCTTATTTTTACAATAGGCACTATTATTTTTGGTGAAAAAAATTATGAAATTTTGCTTTTGTGGGGTGGGCACCAACACCATAAACTTCTTACTGTAATGTATGCTTATCGATCGTCTGTGTATCCTTACCATAATGACCTTTTATTATTATTTTTTTAATTCTTGCCACATACAAGATTCTATGCTAAGATATTAGCGTTCAGGTCGCAGTACTGCCGGTTACTGTAAGGATAAAATTATAAAATTTGTTGACAATGTAAATGTGCCTGAAAATGGTATATTTTAAATAAACGATTTGAATTTGAGGTGAACATTATGACTGTGTGTAACTTTCCATAAGCTGTGTTGTCAATTTGGGGATGCGATTGTAACGAATGTATGCTTTCATCATAAATCATATTTGGCTACTTATTTCTGATTGTAATGAGCTTGCCAGTGTTCAGAACAAAGCAATGACGCCATTACCTTAAGGATACTGTGAAATCACGTAAAACACAGTCATCGCGATACTAGTATAACAGGTGGGACGTGCAATACTGGTCGTTAGCATACTGTACCAGCGTGATATTCGGCAAGACCGGAATTCTGTCTTGTCAAATTTATGCTGCTTGCGACACCTCGCAGCACCAGAGTACGCAATCGTGGTGAAATGTCACCCTCTTTTGTTCTAACACTTCATTAATCTTTGTCTCTTCTAATAATGTCACTACTATATACGCCTGTCACTCTTCGCCATCATGCAACGTTTCAACAATCATCCGATCTCACGCTAATATTGTTTTTCCATTCAACGGACATAATCTTCTCCTTATTACGTTTCAATCTTCGACGGTGGTCTCATTTCCTTTCGTCAATAAAGAATAATGTAATGGTTTACCAGGATAAACGGTTTGTAATGTAAGTTAACTCGAAAGGATTTAATGATAGAGTACGTTTTACTTTGTCACGAATGTTAACACGAGCGCGTTGACTGAAGGAGCAGTGAACTTTGCGGAGTGTCGAGACTCTTCCACACCTGAGGTTCACTCGCACAGCCATTAGTTCCGACAATTTAAAGCTTCAAGATAGATATCACGTGCTTATCACACATTTGGTGGTCGAGGAAACTTAATGACGAGACTATTAACTCGACGAAAAGGATGAGAACGTTTGATACTCTTTCTAATGAAGCTATTACGACAAAAGTAAATGACGCAATCTTTCTCATTTCTCAGAGTCATGACCAACAAAAATGTAGGCACTTACTTGAAGAATTATTTGTATACGTAGATACTTATGTTTTAAAAAAGCTTCCAGCAAGTCATCCAAGCAATAAACTGAAAAATTGCGTTGTAATTGGTTTTCGATGAGAAAATGTATTATAACAGGGTACGAGTACTTCAACTGGTTGATTGGCGTAATAATGAGTTCAAGTTTATAATTAGGAACGAATATTACCACGACCTAAAATGGTATTAATTGTTCGGGTAATTTAATAACGAAGATAATTTGTGTGTTCTCACGCGAATGTGTAACTTCATTCGAGTCAGAAAATAACACAATCTAATTGATATTGTGTTGTTCTATCATCTGAACAATTTTGATGGATGTTGAGAACGCGTACGGTTGCGTGTGTATGTAATTTATTTCTGGTAACCGAGTGGACTTTTACGGCGAAGTGAGTGACTATTTTAAGTGCTTCCATCATGGCAGCCGGCATGCACAAACATCGGCATAGTCGTGACGGAACAACGCTTCACTTCAGTTACTAAATATAAAAACAATAGTTCCCGTAATGAATACATTTTTAAACTCAGATTTACCTGCGACATCACTATATACGCTGAATGTCATCAGACATTGACCATAAGATTAAAGATGCTGTTTATTTGTACCCTAAAGGTACCCGGACTTAATGTACCTATCATTAATAATCGTGATACACAACTTCAAGTTTTTTTAATGAAGAACCATGATAAAAAAGCAAAGCTATATCTGTGTATAAGATACACATACAAGTTGATTTCGTCTTCGCTACGGCTTTAATATTTTACCGCATAACTTACGGGAACCAGCAAACCGAATGTAGTGCAATTATGCACTGTTAACGGTATAATAATTCTAAGGTATTGTTGGCCAATACCAGGTGACTTGTTGTCCGTAATAATGGAGCAAGCAGGTGGTAGAAGTTTGCCTTTAAATGTACTTGCCGGCATAACATAAGCCTATTATGGCGCAGGCACGACTTCTGCGAGTACGAAATGCTTTTGTGTATACCATCTTTATAATATGAATGAGAACGTAAAATATTGTAAATTGGGTAGATGTTGTTTATACAGGTGTTGTACTTAATGACAAGTGTTTTCGCTTTCCGTATGTTTGGTCAACAATTTGTTACAGTGGAGACAATACTTTATCGTAATTTATACTTAAGTTGATATTAATAATTTATCAAGGGCTTCTTTTTTAACCTAAACATTAAACACGCCAGGTTCCAAAGAACCACTACTAGTAATATTTAATTTTACTTTTTTTTTCTCTTTTGTTGCGTCTCTGTCTGTTTTGTCCCTTTGAATAATATTTTGACTGTTCATTTTAAATTTTTTGTTCCATCATGTAATGTAAATTTAAACTTGTTAATTTTAATTTTATTATGTTAGTTTAGTGCTTGTGGCACACCTAACATGTTTATGGGGCATGCGGTACTAACCTGTAAGAAATTGTTACAAAAGCCCTAGCTTATGATACACTATTTACAGTGTAAACAATTGTTGGTTGGCCAATAAAGGAAAATAAAAATAAATAAATAAAAATAAACATAATATATATAGGTAAGTAATAAAAATAATATTGTGAAATAAGACCCGACACTTCGTAACGGTAACACGGATACTGATTTCTGAATCCCAAGTAAAGGAAGCGTACCTACTTAGAGAGGGAACTGCATTTAAATAAAGATAAAACAAACAACTTATTGTGAGAATATTTAACACTGTAAACGCACCCAATTTTTTTTTTACATTATACAAAAAGGACTAGCCGTTATTTATATAAAAGACAATGCCCAAAAAGACCAAAACAATGTCAGTTACACTTAGAACAAAAACTGCTCCACAATACTTTTTTTATATCAAAATGATTCCTCTCGGCCATGTTTAGTATAATTGCGGGGCTTCTCACAATAAATAGTCGTCATTAGGACCGCGGGCAAGGGCCATTATGTCACCGCCACCAGACTAACGCGCCACTGCTCCAAGGGTCTTTGTAACACCACTTACACCTTTCGGAACTACGGGTTTTTCTCACTAATTACTTCGTCCTTCGTCTAGCACGTGTTATATTATGGTCTGTTTAAATACTGGCTTCATGCAGTAATGTTTTGTGTTATGAGAACATTACATTGAACCTCTGTTAATAGCTCATGGGATTTTATTTCAGCTGGTATCTTTTTCGGAAGCTAAAACATCCGATTACTATACAGATATCGGGCTGTCAGAATCTAGTGCATTAGTTTTACGAATACGATTGACAACGTACTCTGGACTCTTTGCTCCACTATACCCACCTTCTGACTCTGACTAGCTACCCTTTTTGGCTTTTTGCCAAAAAGAGTACCTAATTTACGTAGTAACTCGTACCAACACGAAGGAAGAATGGATGTCTGCCATCATGGTGATGTTACTATAATACGGTAAAAGCTTACAGCGGTAACACAAAGTGCATTATAACGCAATTCATAGTTTATTACTTAAGTGAAGACTTGGAGATGGAACGCAAGCGAGGCGTCTGGAAGGAATGAGAATTTTAATAAGTTATATTATTGCGTTATGTAAAGTAGGTAGGACTGTTATTTGTTATGAGGTTAAAGTTGACGAACTTTATTACAACGCCATCTTTTTTTAGGGTAGAGGTACCTACAACCTAGTACACTAGGGAAAAGTAATATTTATTGAAATAACATGACCATTTCTTCAACATTACCAACTCTAGGCAGTTTTTTAAACGTGCTGTTTGCTAGTTACTTACTATAAAATAAGGCAATATATAGACGTGCGATGTGCTATTAGTCATTTCCGTATTAGTCTGGGAAATGAAAGAAAGAGCACATGCAATATTTTCCCGCGCCACTTATCAGCAAAGGAAAAATATAATAAATGAGTTAGCAGCCGTGGGCATCGGTCTTTTTATGCTATTGTCTATAATTGCACGAATTATCATATAATCCCTGGGATTATTACTTCAGTTGAATCATCCTCTTTCCTGTATATCGTATCCTGTGAACCTGCATAAAGACAATCTATTGAACTGCGCTGTTATAGGTAGTACACCACACATTTTTAAATCTGTGATTGGTCCTTTGATCCTCTCGTTAAGGACTGCGATCCTACCATCTCCATAAAACAGTATTATTTTAATTTAACTTTCTCCCTTTTTTTCATTCTACGGAAAAAATTAATAGACCCTCTAAACTCCTCATTCATGTTTGATCGTTTTTTTTACGTCACCTAAAATAATTAGTTTACTTAAAAAATAATATTTCTATAGGTACAAGTGACAGTGACAACTTCGACATGACATTAAAAAGTATTCAGTTTTAATTATGATACCATTACCATATTAGACCGTCCACAAACGCACGATTAATACAAAACAATAACATTCTTCGGTCCTTATAGCATTATTGCATTTGAATATAATATCGCGGGTGTCCTACAGACAAAGGTGGCCAGCCTTGATATGTCAAGGACCGAACTAGACAGTGGCTTAGTCTGTGGTTTCTTCATACAGCATTCATTATAATTAACTATAAGTTAAATGAACTCTGTGATTGCGAAAACTAATTAAACTAAAGTCCTTGTTGCTTATAATATTTTGTAACAATATTTTAGTCTGAATTATTAATATTGGTATATAAACTAACAAGAATAGTGATCTAGCGACAGTTTGTAGGTAGTAAAATATGCAACATTATTATTATGTATTTGTAATTTAGAAGTTCCTGACCATAATGTTCCTTTAAACGACTAATAGATCTTTCATCCAATGGATTTCGAACTCATACAGCGGTTTAATCGACGTTTAAAATTGTCAAGTAGCCAGGAACGATCGAAGACGCAGATGTCTTATTGTAACTATTTGACGATAAATAATTGACATTTACTCGAAAATTAAACAGTAAAGTGAATCATTTATAAGACAATACAACAGCCTGCTCCTCGATACAATAAATAAAGCCCTGCCGACAGTAGAGAACAATTAAAAACATTTTATAATCTCAATACAATTTACTAATAAACATAAATTAAATTAGTAGACGGTCGTTGACTATGTATTTTGACATCGTTAAACTGCAAATATGTAGAGGTCCCATCGGAAACTTTACTAAATAAAGAAAAAATATACACATACAACTTGAAAAACATTCAACAGAGGAGATGATCTTCCATAAAGATTATTACAATATTCGTGCATTTTTATAAGTCAAATACTTTGACTCGGCAGCTCGTTGTACATACCTTCTCGGTTCAGGGTTACCATAAAGTCACGGCTTCGTTTTTATAGCTTACGATCACGAATACTCCAACAATACTGTGCAGTAAAAAGCATCTATTTTGGACTAGACAAATGACTTGCCCTCGTAAACATGTCAGAGTTATTACGACACATCCAAAAGTTGTAAGTGGAATAATATTTCACGCTTATGGTATGGTATGGCTACATACTTGGGTGAGAATATTGTTATGGATAGGTACATTGATGCTACAAAGTGCGTTAAACCGTGTAACAGGTGTCAAAACAGAGGCAGATGGCTACGAACTCGTAGCTAAGCGTAGGAGCTGCATTAAACATTTTGACTATGATACACGTACGGTAATTCTAAAAATGTTTTATAGGAGTTACCTGTCAACGCTTCGCAGGTAATTAAAAAGATATAAAGCTAGCAATGCGGATCGGTTGTTTCTCAGCAGTAATAAAATGGCGATAAAAAGAGGGAAAACTCTTTTGAAGAACTGAAAAGAGAACAATTTCCTTAGCAATACAATTATCTGTCTCTGAAGACATTTCCAACTTTTTCTTCAATGTTCTAATTTGCCTTTTTACACCATTTATTTTATTTTTACTTTATACTACGTTATATTTTACATATTATTTCAACAAACATACGCCATTAAAATTTACTCCCATTCTCTTTATAAACATAACCGCTTACAAAATCTGCACTTGCTGAAAACTAGAGTACCTACTGAAACATTTGTTGTACTTATCGATTGTTTACACCACGTATGTTTCGTAAGTATAAGTAACACAATTACAAAATTTTACTAAAAATAAGCTTTCAGTGTACGTAAAGTGCAGAAGGGGGAATAAGCTCGATCGATATACAGGTAATCGGATTTACCGGCCGTTCCCCTGACACTCCAGGAAGTGACCCCACTCAACGGAAGACTGAACTCAATAAGCCTTTATTTTCCCTTTATATTTGTCCCATATTTCTCTCGGAAGGGAAATGTGCGCGTCGCCTAACATGGTGCCCATGTGTGAAAATTGATTTTGTTGTAAATGGTAATTAAAATATAACCTTTCAATTTAGGTATGTAGGTTTTGTGTTACGAATTGGAATTATTGAATTGACCCATTCATTACGTTTTGACATAGATTTTAAAGATGATTGCTGTTAATTGTTAAACATTGCGTAATGTTTTCCTGTTAATTAATGGGACCTTCCTTTAATTAGCCTGAAGTTTTTTGTTAGCAAAATATTTTGATCATTCTTTAGATAATTTTAAAATGAATGGAGTGACATCAGCGTCACGTGTCCACCAGACCCAATAAATGTGGATGTTACATAAAAACAAAGCCTTGGTCAGCTTTTTTCTGCAACTTAAACCAAGTTATTTAAAGCCATGTCAATTACAAAAAAATTGGTGGGAAAATACATTGTTCCTTATAGAACCGGTCCTAAATATGGTATGTGTTAATTGTTTACAACAATAACGAAATCTTTTACGGTACGCCTCGAAGTACTTCGAACATTTGACTTGGAACTTACTAATGTTTGACTGCATTATATTCTCACGAAACGAAACTGGACACGTTTGAAATTGAATGACAGTACTATGCTAACCAAGAATGAACCATACAATCCAGACAACCACCAGAATAACTTGACTGTTCACGGTGGCGTTGGTTGCAAAGACGGAAAACAAAAGTATGTCAAATTCAATACATTTGGTATTGCTTTCAAATTTTGCCGTGTGCCAAGTTAGATTGGTTTCAAAATGGTCGTAGACTGATGAGTTAGCGAAACATTGTGTCACACTGCCTTAATGTTTTCGTGATTCTTTAATGGAAATCTGTAAACAAAACCTTGTAATGCAAATGCTACACTGGAACTGGATGCGTCATCGCTGGGAATAGGTAACTTTGTCTTTGTACTTAACATCAATCTATTTTAAGAGTCCGTACATACTTGGATGATGAATTAGAAATGAGAATCTTTCAATTTCGCCATGTTATAGTGAGACTAGAAGAAGAGGCTAATTATATCGATGACTATGTTCGAATCGTACCTAACAAAATTGTTTGGTGGTTACACTACCTTCATAGATTTAGATCTTTCAACGATAAGAAGCTAGACTTGTTTGAGCTAAACAAGTTGTAATAATCTAAAATTTTACGCGTCCACCTGCTTCTATAGCCAATGGCAAAATAATCCGGATTACCTACTGAGATTTATCAGCAATCTGTCCTTCTGCTAATTAATATTTAGCTCTTTCGTAAATTACAATTAAGTAATTAGTAACGTTACTTATTCCGACGATTATTTCCTTTAAATCTTCTAACATTAATTAATCACGTTTGAAGAATAAGGAATTTAAAAATGTCTTGAACAGACTTTTAAACTTAATATTAGTAAGTAATTGAATAAAAGGGAAACATACATATTTCCTAATTTTAAGGGAAATAGAACCGTAATCATATTTATTGCCGCATTTTAAGCCATGTGCCAGCCGCGAATAGCACCACCACATTTCTACCCGTGGGTGTCGTAGAAGCCGAGGGATATTGACCAGAGGATGGGCAGCAGCGTCCTTCTGAGCTGCATCACCTACATCGGCCAAGCATGTCGATTACGGCCGAACCCCTCCCCCCTTGGGGTAGACCTATGCCCAGCAATCTAAAGGTTGACGTATTTATGATGATGAATCATATTTTAAAAAATAATGAGAACACACGGACAGATTTATTACCTACTGTCGTGTTATCCTGTAGCATTTTCCGATTTTCCGATCACACACGAAAATGACGAAAATTTTCCCATTTCTATTTATTGACACCCCGTCTACGAGAAAATTCACGGCTCCTCACCTGGATATTATAATCTCATTCCTGGATCAAATTTGTTCACGTGCGAGAAATCCCGTCTGACAACGTATCTCAACACAGACGACGTTTACTTTACTAAATGTAAAATTTATCCTCCGTGGTCTGTCTCGAAACGTTATCCGTGTCAACCTATCGCCCTGGTGTTAGATTGGGTACTGGTAGTAAGACAGCAATGTAAGGCTAGTTCGTCGATAGTGTCTAGATGATCAGCGATACGTTCGTGCCGGTCCTACCGCGGCGTCTACAAAATAACTTTAGTTCCGTGGAGAGTTCCCATCGAAGTGAACGTTCCGACGCGTGTGAAGACTGTGACATTGCACTCAGTTTTATGTGAACTGATAAAAAATAAGTGATATTGCGAATTTATATTACTCAGTGTTTAAGTGACCACGTGACTTTCATATTTTGTGTTACAAAACTTGTTAAGTGTTTAACGATTCTTGTCCAACTTTGAGATACTTTGAGGTATGTAAGAATTTGGTTAAGTTATGCTTTTAATTTATTTTTTATTTAGTAGGTAGATACTTAACAAAACACAATATTTTTTTATGGACAGTGACTAAAAAAACATACAGGGTAGTTATTTACTTTTAATATACCAAGTGATTTATTTTATTAGGTACCTACGGTTGCCAAACATTCAAACTCGCAAAACACAATAATAAATAAAAAATATATGATAAATAAATGCAGGCAGGTAAATACCGACGAATACTTAATTTCATTTCTTGACTAATTAAGTAAGAACTAAGTAAGCATTAAATAATCGATCGACACAGTCAATATATACGCTAATAAGTTACGCTCAATAAACTTATGATTTATTAATTTGACTTAATAAGCCAGTTACATTGTATTTTTCTTTACTTTGGGGTCCAGATTTGTGCCAAAATAGACTCTATTACATAAAATTTAAACATAACTTGCCAAATATGTATGGCGTGTAATGCTGGCACTTCACTTGGCTTATTTGTGCAAATATTGGCCTTATTGGGATAATGCAAAATCGACTTCATTAAAATTGGTATAGGGTATATTTTGTATTATCTAAATATGGCCAATATATGTACAAATACGCCAAGTAAAGTGTCAGCATTACAAAACACATCACATAGCCGATGACTTAGATACCTACTTACTACCCATCAAACTTAAGTATACCTACTTAAGTTTATATATAACTTAGGGCATGAATTATCGCTTGGAATCGACTTTATTTTTAATCGACTTCAAGGAAAGGAGAAGGTTCTCAGATCGACGTAGGTACCTATAGTTTTTTTGTTTGACCTCGCGTAACTTTTTACAGTGTTTTCAGATTTCGATTATTCTTTCATTTTTTAATGGATAGGGTTACGTCTCAAAGATGGTTCCATATTAATTTCATGAAAATATGGAATATTTTCTCTAAGATATATTTGAAAGGTCTGAGAATTGGTGGTGGACTATTTTTATACCCCTCACCTAGGGGTAAAAAAAATAGCCCACATATGAAATAACTTACATGGCATAACAGCGTTTGCCGGGTCAGCTATAGTTTCATATAAAATCGGAAAAAGAAACACGGATTGACTGTTCTTTTTTATACCTACTTATTTTTGAATGCTGATATATTTTTTTAAAATCTTCTGCCCTTCGTCTGTGATGTAGATTAACGAGTCTATTATTTTACTTACCACAGTAGGTATTTTCTTTTCATAATATTAATTTAATTTTTTTCATAGCAACAAGTTACAGTTAGCAAATAACCTTTGTGAGAGCTGGAGTCTATACTGGGTTCGGGAACTGTGTGGCAGATCTCCAGGCTCACACCCTCTAAAAATTCTACAAATACAATGTACCTACTTACGTGCTACGAACTGAGCAGGACCTCCAGGTATTGAGAGGCGAGTAATTATATTAATTCAATAAAAATAAATTAAATTGATACAATTTAAATCTAATTAAACAATTAAATTAAAGAATTAAATTAAATCAAAACAATGAAATTAAATTAAAATAAAACAATTAGAATAAAATAGCACAATTAAATTAAAATTTATCAAATTAATTAATTAAATTATAACCAAAAGGTTCCCAGGATATGGTCCAGACCATAAAAAAATCACAATGATGGGAAAAACATTAAAGTTTAGGCTTCATTTTGTGTCTTTACTACATTCTTTATTGTAGGTAACTAGATTTCTGTCTAACTTTTTGGGGAATCATCATCATCATCTCAACCTTTAGACGCCCACTGTTGGGCTTGGGCATAGATCTCCCCCAAAGACATAGATCATAGATTGAGATCCTTTTGGGGAATAAAAGCGTGTGTTGTATTAGGTACTCGATAAATCGTAATATTCGTAATCCAACACTTCGTGAGTAACCGTAGTGTAATATTATGAGCTTCATTGCGTGAATCATTTTAATTAGATTACACCGTAATTAATCAGCGATTATGTGTATCTATTTTGCATATAAATACATGTTTTATTACTTACCTACACAATCTTCGTGTCAAGTAGTCAACTGCAAAAAGTGCATTGCTAACTTTTTGCGCAAGTAATTAATGCTTACGTTTTTGTCTTAATTTGTTAAGAAGTTACGTATACTTACCTATTAATTATTATGTACCTATCTGTCTAATGATTGTTGTTCATAAATAAGTACGAAAATCAGGTATTTTTTTTACAAAGTAGGTAACTTAATTTGAATGGACTTAGCAATAATTATAAAAATGCCGATTTCTTATCTAAAGGATTTCGTATAAAATCTATAAACTCAACAACCTAAAAAATATAGCTTGAATAATTATTATCTAATATCAAATCAAATGACAAATTAAATCTGATTACCACATAAAATGATAAAACTTCTCACATCAAAACGTTTTACTCCTAGAGTTTATCAAAAAGATTACAAGTTACTAAACTTAAAAATGTTCGAATGCGATGACAAATCGGTAGTAATCAGGTAATTTTTAATCAATACTCATGTTAATGGAATTTATTAAACGGATTTTAAAACGGAAACATCGTTGGGACTGTCAGTAATGGAAGTCGATTAACATTATAAGTATTACTTTTAGTATTATTTTGGGTACAATGGGCTCGCCTCTGATTGCATGACAAAATATACTTACACCTCTGCCTAACCCTTTGACAAACAAGTAATTTGATGTTATAACAGAGAACAATATTAAAACTACGGAATAGACGACAATGTTAGCTAGAACAAAAAATGCTGAAAAGCTGTTTATTGAAGAATTTATGTCCATTTAAAGATAATATAAAAGTTTTTTTTTCGTTTAATACTCATTAATGTAGTGTTAACAATAATTACATGAATAATAAAAAAATCTATGACATATAAGCAAAAAAATAAAAAAATACAAGTAGGGCATCAATGGGTGCCTGAAGATGGTCGGCGTCGCCGAGGACGGCCCAGGAAGAGGTGGCGAGATGATCTAGACGCGTAAGTCGGATCAAGGGCTGGATCGAGGCGGCGAAAGAAAAAAATAACTGGAAAGACTCGGGGGAGGCCTTTGCCCAGCAGTGGGACGCACAGGGCTAATGAAAAAAAAAATAGGGCATCAAAAAATTCCTCCACATCGCCGCCATCAGGGAATATGACCAAGAGACTGGCGGCATTGCCAAGTTGGATGTAAAAGTTAATCGACTTTACTTGCTGACTGTACCTATAGTCATTACATTTTAAAACGGCATCCTCGATTATGGGATCGAAAAGCCACGTACCGTTTTTTAAACCCTCGTTATCTAAATGGTGTGTATAAAATTTTGATGTTATGTAACTTGGTTTAATACATTTCGCTTACGCATAAGTTTCAAAGTCACTATAGAATCTAGAGTATCGACCGAAGTGTCATTGACTGAATGGCAACCTTGTAAAAGCCTTTTCACACCTTTGAAGACCTTTCATCTTTCACAGCTCCATATCTGCCTCAGGGGTTCACCTCGGAGACTTCTGAACTACTTTACCACGTCATTTAACTACTGGCCCAAGAAGGATATAAAAACTTTTTGGAATCTTGCAACCGGAACCGTGAAAGGTCAAACAGCCATAATTCGTCCCCAATTACCTCTGAAACTCCCGAAGTCGTATACAGCAATTCCTTAGAGGGGTAATCGAAACTTTTTTACACAAAAGTACGCGTTTGAGGTCACGGCGCTATAATACTTAACTTAGAATATTTTCGTCATTATAGTACATTAGTCGATTGTTGTGAACTGGGACAAACTAGTATATTATTATTGTCACCTTGTGTCTTGGCAGCTATTAAAATAAGTTTAATATCTTCACTAAAATTTACGACTTCACTCTGCGGTGTGACCGTCGGCGGCGTCGGGAAACACATGATTTACGCCATACGGGCATGAAGTTATGAACATTCTCGGTTTCGTAAAGGACATTACAGGGACTTAATATTATGTGTACGTATAGATTTACGATGCTTTCTCGCACAGTCAGTGTCGACTGTCGTTACCTTTGAATGGAGCCGTCGATTCGCGTAACTCGGCCGTTTGATCGGCTCGTGAAGGAAAACAACTTCACTGCCAGACATACTTAACAATAGAATGTAACAAATATGTACTTTTATAAATAAATTAAAGTACAAATGCTACAAGTACCTACTCTAGTAGAATATGTGCATTTATTTATTTATTGATGCAAGGCACATTAACGATTATATATACAAAAACAACATCAAAGTAATCACAAATTTACAAAACTGTGTAATACCTACATCACATGAAGGCATGCACAACATTCATATTAAAACGTAAACGATTCATTAAAAGTAAAACAGCAGATACAGTATAAAATGAAATATTATAAAATTAAATAGATTACCATTATTATTAAAATCAAATTAAATCATATATAAATTACAATTACAATGAAACAACAATACTATAAATTAAAATTTCAATGAATTAAAATTATAATAAATTGAATATCTAATATTACAAGAATAGCTGATCAAAAATTCATTTTGATAATGGTTGTTATAAAATATTGCCTAACTATTAAAGAAAATGGCGTAAAAATTCATAACCTTTCTCAAATTATTGTTAACAGTTAACAATCCTCTTAAAGTTAGTAATATCATCTGATAGATAGGTACTGTGATAACAGTACACACGTAACAGCATCGAGAGATAAGTCTCCTTTGATAACATTTTTTCTCCTTCTCTCAATTGCTTTGTTTCGCCTTTCTATCTTAGCATTGTTTGGTACTACTTTATTTATCAATGGTTTAGTAGATTGAACAATAACATACTTCCAATTAGAATCCTACCTTTTCGTTTCTAGTTTGGCTTTCATAGTAGTAACTATTCCAGTAGTAACTTATATTTAGTTTCGCGGTTAGACTTACACCATCTATTGTAAAGACCACAGACTCTCACATCCATTCACTTCTCATCAATAGAGATGTCAAAGAAATTTAATCCAAGATTCACGCGTCTCTCACTTTCGCAACATTATCACGACAAACTTATATCGAATGCAGCATACCACAATCTAATCGAATTCAAGATTGTTTATTATCTGCATACTAACTTCTTCTCGAGTTACGAAATCGATTATTACATGATACGGCCGGTAGTCACGTTTATATTATATTTATAGATATTATCTGTGCACCTAGTTTGTCGATATTGAATGGTAGTTTAATTAACTGATGTCCTAGAGTTCACCTATTTTTCTGCTTTCATTTGATTGATTGATAAAACTTTATCTTTATTACTCTTTTGTTTAGCGACTTTTATCAGTACATAAATTGAAGTTGATTTTTGTTCATTCAGATTAATCTCCGGAACAACTAAATAGGTAGGTAATATAAAATAGAAAATTAAATGAGAAGCTTCCTCTTAAATGTATACAAAATAGGTATTTGGGGCTATTTGGGATAGCGATCTTAAACTTAGTAAAACTAAAAGACACAAAACAGGGATTATTTGGAACAGGATTCCAAATAGCCCCAAAGTTATACCAAAAAGCCCCATACTACAAAACTTAAAAAATATGACGTCTAAAACAAGCTACAATGCAATAGAAAACACCAATAAAATCGCAAGAAAACATATGACTACATGAATGAACTCATTTTCTACTTACCCTTAAAATGTTGGTATATCAACTGGAAGTTAAACACTTACAAATTAACTCGATTTATCAAGCTTTTTAAAAAAAAACCATAAAACAATTTGTTTGCACTTTCTTAACCTCTAATTTTTGCTGGTAGCACAGACATGAGTTGTAGTATTGCCATATTGTTGAAAAAGGATTCTACTGTTACTAGAAGAAAATATATATTCAATCAAATCTTTTATTTCAAAAATTCTAAACAGCCCCTGTGTCTCAAAAAGCCCCACTTTACGGTAGTCCGATTCTTAAGAACTTAAGTTATCCCTGACAGCCATGCCAAGGGCTAAAAAGAAATACGGATCCTCCAAAAAAAATCACACGATCGGAGTCACGGGCAAAAGCTAGTTGGAAATAAAACAAAAGAGAACATTTTTCGCATCTAAACTAAACTTAAGAAATTGATCGATGGCTTCAAACTTTGTAGGCGTGGGAAGATGTTTGTTTTTAGAATTTGTAGTTGTATTATACAACTTTTTAATTACAACGAGTAATAAATTACGTCCGTCTCGAACATTTCCTATCAACATAGAAAGCAAACAGTACGATCGTGCGTACCTACATGATGTTTTTCTTGATAGCAAGTGTGTATTGTTCAATTGTTTATAAGCTCGCCTCGTTTTAATTGATTCATACGAGTTGATTAATGACATAGCACTTAAGTGGTAAACGTCATATTTATAAAATATTGGAAGCAATAATATAAGGTCTTTATTACGTTAAAGATTAAAGGTAATTAAGTATGTTGATGCTAATTAGTAGTGGAAAAGTAGCACGCGACCTCAAGGGCCTCAAGTCTGCTATTACAATAGTGTCAGAATGGTCTATCATTGATTTTCATAATGACGCCATTATATTAGTAGATTACCAAACTTGTAAAAATCAACAATTATGAAATCAATGATAGACCATTCTGACACTAATGTAATAGCAGACTTGAGGCCCAGGAGGTATTTGTGTGTTCATTTGATCGGAGTTTTTCTTATTAGGCAGGTTGCCGCTCGTTGTGGCGTTCTATAGGGGAGGCCTTTGTTCAACAGTGGACGTCTTCCGGCAGATGATGATAAGACAAGATTATCATTTTGAAGTACAATATGAGCAAGAAAGATATAGGTACCAGCAGTGCTGTTCTATATGTTTGGAAGGGTAATGCTAATGCTAAATACACTCTGTCCACTGGTTTAATCGTTTTTTGACAGCTGCAACTTGTGAACAACATTTATGTTTTTTATAAAAACTGATACGCATACCTGTACCTATTATAATGTCTGTAAGAGGTCATAAATAAGATAATCCAACAAGATTAGGCAGTTTATATATTTATTTTATAAGGCATTTTAAAGTTAACTCAAGGTAATCGGGAATAATTACATTATAAGGCAACTGTCAAAAAACCAATAACCCAATGGACATAGGTAACTACATCTAATGAAAAAGGTGGCCGTATGCCATCGAAACTAGTCGGACGAACCCGACAACACAGTTAGTTAATCCGTTGTTCTCAATCTATAATACATCTAATACCTTTAAACGAGCAATTCTTGTATATATGTTACGGCTAAAACCCGAAGTGCGGCTACATGTATCCTACTTAACTTCGGTTAGAACTAGGTTTAGTCTTCATCATATCGACTAGAACTAGGTGCAGCCGCACACCAGCGGTTAAACATAGGTGTATCCTATTTACTATCGGCTAGATAGAACTAGGTTTTCAGTGCAGTTAAGCATTTTGGTTTTGTTTTGAGATTCTTATCTTGCGTTTCCCATTCGATTTCGTATCACCCCCGTAGGCTAGACATCTTACCCTAGACCAGTCATGTCAGTCCGAAACGAGATTTATAATTGTGTTGAATTATATTATGTAGGTACTGAAATGAAATTGTGAATATTATATTACCATATAATATAATCTGAATCTCGGAAACGGCTCCAACGATTTTCATGAAATTTTGTATGCAGGGTTTCGGGGGCGACAAATCGATAGCTAGAGCTAGGTTTCATTTAAAAAAAACACGAAAAATAAAAATACCGAGCAATTATTTAAAACTAATAAATGTAGACGTTTAAAAGTACCTTTAAATGGACGAGTTGAAATAATTTATTTGAATTTCACTTTATACTACAAAACCGTGTCTAAATGTAAACTAAATTTTACAATTGTAAAACACAACTTTGTAGTTTTTATTAAACTTTGTTTTGCATCTTTTAATCCTATGTAACCAACCACAACTACTTTCATCGTTCTTAATATTCAATACCAACCCACTCTCATATAAATCAACTTCGAACAATTTTACAGAGATGCAGTTATGTTCTATTCTAAATAAGATTTAGGGAGTTCGTAAATTGTGAAATATCCATCGATTTGCTGTCATCACCTTTATGTATGGCTGAACCTATCTGCCTGCTGAACCTGTCTGACTGCCTAGTACGCGCCTAGTTTAATAGTGTCACACATTGTATTTAGTACATTAGGTACATAACATGCTAACATATTATTTGTAGGAAAACTTTAGTCCTGTCACTGTTTAAGAGCAAGAAAATAATGATTGGAAATAACACTCCCAATACGTCTTTTAATAAAATCAAATTAAGATATTATGCTGTAATGCTACATTTATAAAGAAATTCTGTATTTCTACGTGTAAACAGGTGTCCGGTAGTGTTTGCTTTAAAACTAGTTTTTATTTAGGTGGTATATATACGCTGCTTGTTTCAATTTCGTTTATAAATTTGAATTTTCACCTCACTAATTTATAAATAAGAATTTAAATGAGACTGGTTCATGAACTTTAAAAAAAACTAGTATCTACCTACTTGTTTTGTTTTACGGACTTTATTTATTTCTGAAAATGATTTCATTAATTTATATAAACGTTTATAGGTTTTAAATTGAAGAAAATAAAGTTTTTAACTTACGCTAAGCCTACAAAATCAAATTAAGTCAGAATTTGCATTTTATTAAAGTCGCTACCATAAAGTCAACCACTGCAAACAAAAAAGAAATTTCTAACAATGAATAAGAACGCAGTATCAGCCTCATTTATTTTTCTAGACCCGCCTGAACCTCAGTTTATTAAGAAATTAATTTCACGACTCATTACCTTAACATTTTATTTTATAACAGAAGAAAAATCTCTACAAGTTATTACATTTAAAACAAATGAAATATTAGATCTCATGCTTTTTATTACATTTTATTTAAGTGAAGCATTGTTAGGTATCTATTGTCTAAGTAGGTACCAAGTGAAACTTATACCTAGCCTACTTATAGCTATACTACTTATAACTGGGTACAGTCAGCAAAAAAAGTAGATTAACACTGTTACATTTTCATATCCTCCACAAAGACATACTTTGTAGTATTTCAGGTCATAGTCAAGAGTTTGTTTTATCTTGATTTTCTATCCTGTCCGTATTTTCTTCTGCTCAAGAATTATGACTTAAAAACCTGAAGTGTTTATCGACTTTCGTTGCTGACCGTAGTCAAAAAATCCGTAAACCGTATCGTATTTTTAAACAAACTTTTCTGTAACACTTGACACGGTTTGACAATAAACGGAAGACCTGACACCAATTACCAATAATTCTAAGAACTTAAAGAAGAAGAACTTCTGTATATAAATACTTGATTGTTAGTAGGCTTGAAAACATTATTAATTTTCAGTTTACCATAAATTTGGATTCTGGACTAATTATTTATTGATTTCAAAGCAACTAGCTTTGAAATCAATAAATAATTAGTCAATTGAGTTGGTAATGACTAACTAGAAATGACGTCATTAAGTATAAATTGCCATACAAAAACAATCATATGAGGGTTTTGACAGCTTATAAAAAGTATATCAATTGATTGGCGGTGTCACCTATCCTATTTCTGCGTCTGAAAAACGGACAATATCGAGTCGCAATCTCGTTTCAGTGGCAATCAATGTCAAAAACCTAAAGATATTTTTAAATTAGATGTAATTTTGACAGATTGAGACAGTTTAAAGAATACAAACGTAGACATAAAAAATACATGATAAAAAAATTGCCAAATTGCGTACTTACTACCATTGTACTTTTTAATTGGCTACTTTTTAATCCACGACATCGTGTGCGTTCGCAATGAAGTCGCGGGCAAAAGTTAGTAAATATCACAAATAGATAAATAAATTAATACTAATTGAAACCGTTGGTCCCGGCTGTCATTCCTACGTCTTTGAAAGTCGTTATGAATAGCCAGAAGCCAGACCGCCTGACAGCCAGTCTTACCAAGGGGTATCTCAGGTACCCAGTAACTGGGTTGTATAGGTCAGACAGGCAGTCGCAATGTAATAGGGTATTACACCCATTTTTTGAAAAGTGTCTCAATGAAATTCTGTAGTTCTAACATGCCACCAAAAAAAACACAAAATTTTTATTCAATCGATAAGTGCCATAAAAATGCATCTAAATTTTAAATTTAACGCCTCTTACTGGACGCCATATTGCTCAGCGTAAATGACGTCAGTTCGTTTTGTATCAAATGAGCTCATATTAAATATAATGATTGTATATCATTTAAAAATAATTAAAAGCATATTTTGTAATAGGTGCAATAATGAAAAAAATACGTTGGTTACAAAAATAATAAAAGTACAAAGCTTATATTACGCCAATCGGTTGACTGACAGTTGACAATTTTTTATTTACACAGCCGTACGGCGTATTAACATGGCCGCTACTATTTCACGGTGTTTTATAACAATACTGAACTCTTTGAATAGAATTTAAAAATTTGTTTTGTTATTATATGAACTAAAACTTTCATTTTCCGACTGCTTTATGCCTAAACTGTCTCAATAACATATCTATAGATTTTTTCCCGTACCTATAGAGTAAAATACCCTATTGGGAAAAGACTATATGATGAGAGAAATACTTATAAAAAAATTCAGATTCAAAGTCAGTAAACCTAACTCCGCTAACAATCTACAAGCCCTAGATTGATTCAATCCATTTTATAGGATGTTTGAACTCTAAACGAATTTCCTGTGATAAAACAGTGAGTTGTTATCTGCATTTTATTATTGTTATTTGTTACCTGTTAGTGTTGCTGGATACAGCGGAAAGTGCACTGAACTTAGTTCTCTCAATGATATATCGTTATTGAGTTCTCTGTTCATTCATACCTCATTTGTTCCGTATGGTGAATGTCAGATTACAGTGTTGAATATTAGTTCATCGCGTTTAGAGAGAAGTATTGCACTCTACAAAAAAAAACATTTGATATCAAAAATAATACGTAGGTATTGCATGAACTCTGTTCTAAAAGATCTTTCGATCTTCTTTCTTCTTCTTTTGATCTTTGAAAGACTTCTTTTGATCTTCCACTATCGAAGTTATCTTTAACAGTGGCCATACCTACTAGAGACTGTGTGTGGGTATGAATTATAGTTAAACTAAAAAAAGATCTAAACAAGTTGCTATCACTATTTTCATAAGATCTTAGATTATTTCTTTGACATTAAACAGCTTGAAATAAGGAGATAGATAGATATATAGAGTAGATACTCTATACCTAGAATTCACCAGCCTAAATAAGACGAATCTGGTTGTCAACAGATATTTGCTAGTGAACCTACCTAGGTCAGCCTAGCTAAATCCCAAACTAAGTTAGTAACCCACCCAACCTAGGTTAATCAATCACAGTCTGGCTCAATTACGAATCGGTCGTTGATCGCAAGCTTAGTTACCGAAATTAGTTCAACGAGCAGTAAACAACCTAGTTTATGTATACTAACCTACATAACATTTAAGAGATAACGCTGAAATACATTATAATAATAGAAAAGATAAGATAGGAAAATTCATTTTATTAGTCTCCTTCAAAAGCGGTATTCGAAGCTTCCACAATAATGACATAAGATAACAAGCTTGTTAAGTAATACAGAAAAGAAAAATCTTGAAGTGGAGTTATTAAGGCTCATAAAATAAATTAAGATCTTTCATAGATTATAAAGTATAAAATGTGAAAATATGTAAGAGCATTCCCACACACTTGTAACAAAAATGTAAATATACTGGTTGAAATTAGGCTCGGTAAGCGTAGTATTATTTAACTATTCAACAAAGCTAGTTGCCCCGCTGGCGTACCTCAAACAAATCTCATTTCATTACGAACACTTTACTCCTTTATCTTGTAAATCCAAGTTTGCCGTTTCACCATTTTTGAGACAAAGAACCTTGTGAATATTTCATGTTTTTGTTTCAAATGGTATTCCTCGGGAGTCAAAGAATATTTCCTAAACAAAAACTTCACATAGTGTGCGTGGGATGAATATTCATTAGTATTTGTAGCAACTTGCACTCCGAGAGTCATCAGTATTGGTACTCTTCGTTAGTATTCAAGTAAACAAGTTGGTTTACGTTAATGACCCCAGAAAATAACTGTAAACTGTAAGTCCTTTCATTTGTATTTGTTCATTCAATACAAACGAAACAGAAAGGAAATTAAACACCGTAAATTCCCGACCCCATGTCCGACTTCGTACACCCTACCACAAACAAACTTGTAATTAAATTTGCCCCAGTTGTGATACTTTTCTTTATGATGTCAACAACAACGACTAATTAGAATTACGTAATGTCTTGGCAACAAAGAGACCCCAGAATAACGTAAAACCAGATTAAATAATAACAAAAGACTATTCGTGTAGTCGAGGAGCTTTCGGAGCTACTTGTGTACGTGATATAACAGCGAATTGTGTAAAACGCAAAAAGCAACTAAGTTCCTGGGATCGACAAAAAACGGAGTTTCTGCACGTCATAAAGGGGGAAACAACACGTAAAATGGTTTCCCTTCCCCGAGTCAATTTCAGTGTAAACGTAGAACGTGGAAATTTTGTATATTTGTTCATTATTCCAGTCTGAAATGGACGTACAGGCTACAGGCAAAAGTGGTTATTTACAGTCGTGAAGTTTTATTTTAGTAAAGCATGTGCAGTTGAAACACATTTATAGGAAATCGTATTCATAGTGAGGCATATGTTTTCGAGCTTGCTCCAACTTTATTGACTGGAAGAGTGCAGTTCATTGAAGTAAAGCCACAATATGAGTTCCGACACTCAATAGAATTGCCCCGCGATGTAGGAGTAAAAGGCGCTGTTTCGCCGCGTGAAAGTAAGCCGGTTCAGCTCTAAAGAGTGCAGCCGACGTAAAATAGCCCATATGTCGGAACTGTCATTGAAAAATATACGCCCTTCTCGATTATAAAGTGGGGAAGGAGTCTCTTAAAGATTGGAACGATTGCGGCTTTGTTGAAATTCTTTATGGTGGCATTTTATGAGGGTGTGTACACTTTTGTTATTGGCATGTCTTGCTACTTAGATTTATTTGATCGATTTTGTTTTGGCAAAAAATATATGTAAGTAGGTTGGTTCTAAAAGGATTTCAAATTTAACTTTCTGCACGTGTTACAACTTTATTTTCGCAATAAAATATGGATCGCTCTTTTTTTATAAAACGGTCCGTGCGATTCTAAACAAACCCTTGTAGATTTCCTTATCCTTTTAAAAACCCCACGTTTTTGTAACACCGGTCCTTTTACCGCATAGCAGCTGTATTCGTAAGAAGGTAGAATACGCTATTTCCATTGAGGGTAGTGACCGGGCCTATCCTCTAATGCGTCATTGCTAATCTTAGCGATCTCCAACACGTCGGAATGACGCACCTTGACCTCTAACTGACTCACAATAAGACAATCATTAGATCAGTAATTATGAGATGATTAGGTAGGATTATAAACGTTGTTTTAATCAGTTTCATTGTTTTTTACTATTGTTGATTTTATTCAGTTAGGAATTGTGTTTTCAATTTCTAATTGTATTTAATGATGTCTTTACTATTGTTTGGAAAGGTTTTGTTTTAATTAGGTAGGAAGATCAAATTCAAATATACTTTCTATTCATTCTATTTAAAATATGATGAGAACACACTTAGTATGTTTTTCTTTAATAGGTAGGCATCTGTCACAATATTATTGTAAGTAGGTACCTACCTATCTATATTTTACTAATATTAGTCTAAAATGGTGAAACTCGTTATAATCCTGTTTGTGTCACCGTCTCACCTTTTAAAACGTGTAATATAAACTAATGGATTCTTACCAAGAAAACGCTCGTAGTTTGTGACATCAAAAATACGTAAACATAATTTATGTGTGAGTACACATTTAGCATTGATTTCCATGCGTCTTGGACTTCTCCACATAACGGGACTTTGGTATCAGCGACCTGCATTCTCATAACATTGTTTGTATTAAAACTATGTACTTATTATTTTATGACGTTTTTTATATAAGTAGGAAAATTTTGTTGTTATTACTTTTTTGACACACTTAAGGCGGTAGCAGCAGCAGTACTGCACCACCGAAATGATGACGAACAGCAGCGACAGTAAATACTACTTTCTATGTATATATTTCTATAAAAATACCGGCTGGCGGCGGATTCCGTACCACCGCGTAACATTTTACACATTTCTTGTACACCTTGTACTACCTATTACTATTTAAAGATAGAGCCTTGTGGCAGACGGACGGCCTGGCAAACGACCCCTAAATACACTTCCATAGATGACTGTACTGCAGCAGTCGAGTGCCTATGGCTATGCCCTTGTAAAAAATATGGGTCAAATGATATCAGGGCTTATCAATACAATCGGTGACACACCGCCCTCCATACAGCAATGCAATCATTCGTTTTCTGTTGTCAAAGATAATATTGTTAATCTAAAACTATCGCTGTTATCTTTGTATTTATAATAGAAATGCCCATGTCCTCTTATCGGTTTCGGATTCGGAGAAAAAATAACTGACCGACACTGACATTGTATTGCGTCTTTCTTCGTATATGGCAAAGTTATATCCATACTTTTCCAAACATATCGGAAAGCCTGCTTCCACAAAGACTAAGTCTAAAGAAAACATCGTATAAAATCACACAATACGTCCCAAATCCGGCTAAATAAATAAATAAACCAATCTCCAACTTTGATCAACAATTCAATCCAATTTTTGTGAGTTCTATCGAGAGGTCTGTCACTCCGGAATCTTCACATCCGTAAAGGAACGTTTGTATTCAAATACTAGCTTGGTGATCGCGCCCTCAATATTGATCAGTAGGGGAGACCGGGGCAAGACGAAGCTCGGGGCAGGACGGGAAGTGTGTTTGTGTGCATGACTGGTGAACACAACAGAGCCTAACACAGCGCCGTTCGCGCGATGTTCAGTCGCGTCACACGAGTCCGAGCGGCGCGTGCGTGTCACTGCGTGTTTTGGCTACGCCGCGACAAATAAACAGGTTTTTGGAGGATTTTTACGAAGTTTCCTGTTTTAAGTCGATGGACACCAAGATAGGTATCAGTGCTATTGTAACATATTACCAGATATTAGTTGTAATAGTGTAAAACTAACGAATTTAGATTGCTTTTTCGCAAAATAATGTTGTAGGTTAGAACTGTTGTTACTTTTGCAAAATGTGTCTGTTGGGGCAAAAAGGTCGGGGCATAATGGGATAGTATCCCGTTTTGCCCCATATGTGTAGGTATAAAAATCTTGAAGTCACAACAACTTCGACGTCAACTCGCTTAGAGGCAACCCAACAAATATCATCCTCTCCAGGTCGTAATGAGATTGCCTATGAACCTACATCTGCTGGGACATCAATCATCGAGTCTCTACCATCTGAAAATTTAAATATAGAATCGACATTTCAACCCATACTTTCAACGCCAGCTATATTGGAAGTAACCCAAGATCAACCATCCATTCCAGCACAAAAAGATATTTCTGCTGATCCTCCTGCAGCTGAGGAACCAATGAGCACTGAGTTTTTGCCTCTGCTTTCGACTACTGCACAATTAATTAAAGAAAAGACCCCTGAGAGACAAATGCAGCCAGCAAAATCCTCGTTTTCCGTGACTCCAGAAAATATTATAGCTATACCCAAGGAAGTAAGAACCCAAGAGAGAAAAACCAGAAAACGCGGTAAAACTGCAATACTTACAGCTTCTCCATACAAGAATGATCTCATTAGTGATATAAATAAAAAACAAAAAATTAATAAGACGACTAACAAAAAGAAACCTGATAATAAAAAGACTGAAAAGAGAAGACCTAAAAATAAGAACCAGGAAAAAAAGAATAAAAACAAAAGACGCGAAAAAGAAAGTGACACGGATACTTCTTCATCAGAAGACGATGAAAATGATTGTCCTTGCCTATATTGTGGTGGGTACTTATATTCACAGTCCACTGAAGGATGGGTTATTTGTAGCGTGTGCCATGGCTGGGCCCATAATTCCTGCGCAGGTGTAGATGATGACGACGAAGAGGCACATATATGTGGACGTTGCCAACCAGATTAAAATGTGTACTCATAATGCCCCATAGCGTTTCCCATTTTGCCCCGTTCATGGGGCAAGACGGGATATTTGACATGTGTCATTTAGTTTCTATTTGCCAAAAAAATATGTGATTTAGCGCCATAAAAGATTAAGATTACGTTAATTAAAACTGTAAGTGTTGCTTTTGTTGTAAGAAATTTTTAATAAACAGTTTGATTTTCATATTATGACGTTTTTCCTCTTAAGTATCCCATCTTACCCCGGTCTCCCCTACGTGATACACGTCTCCATAAGGAGTTTTCACTCGAAACCTTTCGATTGCCATCGATACCAGACCCTGAATAATCGATAGTTTACTTTGAATGTTAACTACCATTAACTCGACGTGTTGATGAAAGTTTTACAATTCGCACATGCTTTGAAACAATTATAAGCATTGTGAAGTTTTCTTTTATTTTACTCTCGTTTTGACTAATAGCAACATTTTCGATCAAAATAGCTTACTTACAAAGCTTTCTAGAACACACGAAATTTCAAGAACGTACCTAACAGTAGATTTGTCACAAAGTTTACGTCGAAAATTATACCTACTGATAATTTCACACGACCTTAAGCTCCGCTTAGCAGCAAAAAGTGTCATTACGTTCTTACAGCCTACTTTGTAAACCTACTTTTTATATGTACTAAAAACAGAAAACTTTTGATGTCTCGGCGGACAAGATAAGTTAGAAATAAGTTGTGAGCGGTAGAACAGACTCAGACATTAAATAATCAGGGCTGGAACCATGTTATTAAATCAAAGTCCGTCCGTCCGAGTTTGTCGTGATAAACTCCAAAACTACTGAATGGATTTTCATGTGGTTTTCACGAATAGACAGAGTGATTTATGAGGAAGGTTTAGGTGTATGATTGGTTAAGGTTAACATCTGTGGGAAGCCGGAGTGAGTCGCTAGTAAAAACTAAAAAATAAATAATCGTAAACTGCAATCGTTAAGTATCTTTTAACCGGACATTATTAAAATGAATTTAAAATCCGGCAATACCTTGTCATTACCTACATGTTTCTTTATAAAATAACTGTCGGATTACTGCACGAAAAGCTATCAATAATACTGTAATTTCTGTATACGTTTTAACTTAATATTAGATAGTTATGTACCTAATTAATTTTCACGCAACATGACCACGTCTTCGCTACTGAAACTTTATTAATTTCTCTTCACAAATTGCTGCGAAAGATTTCTTTGAAAGCCAAGTTCCTTCATTGCGTGTCAGAGTAAAGACGTCCTTTCATTATCGCGGCAATATCTTGGCTCAACAACATGGCGGCTATCCAACGCGCCTCTAATTAGGATCTCTTACAATCGGACGGGACTAGCATAGAAACGGATACCAATAGTATTTTATGACGTAATTTATATCAGAAAATTTTAAGTTCACTCTGAGATTTAATTAGCTTTTTGCCACCTACTTTACTCACTCATAGAGTCCCATTTTCTTTAAATCCGATAGGTCGAGTACCTACTTAATTAACTGTTATTGAATAAAAGGTTTTCAAATTACATACAGATAATTCTAAATAGGTTTACCTACCTTTTTTTTTTTTTTTTTTTTTTTAACCTACCTTAACCTTATTCTAATATTAAATTCAAATAAGTATAAATTATGTATTTAGGATCTAGACACGGAACAGTAAAATTAAATCAAGCCATGTTACGTTACCGATCCATAGATGAGACCACATTTTTCAACCGACTTCAAAAAGAAGGAGGTTCTCAATTCTTCTGTATGATTTTTTTTTTGTATATTTCTCCAGCAAATGTAAAGCGATTTTGAAAATTCTTTTTTTGATGGATAGGGTTGTTTTTTTGAGGCATCTCAAGGGTATGCCTCAAGTCCCATATAAATATTATCGAAATTGATTCAGCACTTTTTTAAAAAATCGACAGAGAGCAGGAAAATATACATGGACGATGTAATGTTTTCCAAGTAGGTACTAAAAAGCGAAAAATAAAAAGCTTTTTTTCACAAAAAAGACAACCGCCTTCAAAATCTAAAAGGTGATAAATAACTTTAGCACATAGCACACATGATTTTAGTTTTGGAAGTCGGTGGCAATATAAAAGATCAAACAGAACAAAGCCACCGACTTCCGAGATCCCACTTTTTAGATCTTGAAGGCGGTTGTCTTTTTTGTAAAAAAGCTTTTTTTGAGAAAGGCTTAGTTGACCTAGTTTGCATTAGGCTTTTAAAGAAAATTATAATAGGATAAACAAAACTTTTATTCGGTCTAACAAATCGAAACAATAAAGCTCAGGCATTAATTCACCCATGAAACATACTGTCTGGACACTACGCGAGCATTGTTCCTCTGTAAACCAGACATGATATCAAGCCAAATATGGATATGAATGGACTCATATCCTCCTACATTAAATGTATTGTTATTTCCATATAGATGAAATTGTGTCCTAACGTTCTTCCGCTGCGAAACAAAAAGGGGAAGGATGGAGGAGCCAGCGAAATGGATAGGAAAGATAATGCTACGGATAAATGTGTATTCATTATGTTATCCTTCTTTTGGTCCAGTGTTTTGGATATTTGTGTACTTACAAGGCGCCAGTAGCCTTACTGTGTAGTGTTACTTTACTTACACCCAGTGTATAGAAAATAAAGGAGTAAGTACTCAAACTCAAACATTTATTTGCATCTTTACTTAGTTTAAAACTTCCCGGTATGGTGTCCGGGTTACAACAGCATTCACCTATTTCATCCCGAGGGTGTCGCAGAAGGCGTAAGGGAAATCCGGAAGTCGGGCAGCAGCGGTTTCCGTGTACTCAACAACTTCGCTGCGTCCCCTGCTTCCCCAAGACGTGGGGATTATGGCAAGCCCCCCTCCTTATGGGGGAGGCCTTTGTTCAACAGTGGACGTCTTCCGGCTGATGATGCAGATGGTTTAAAACAAAGTCGCTCTCTCTTATATCTTTTAAACTACTTACGCAATGAATTTGAATGGAGGTGGGTTTCATCAATAGGTAAAGTGATTCAAGAGGAAAGTTTTTACGTTTAGTTTAAGCCGCAACATGGATAATCCGACCCTGGATTGAACTCAATCTAATATTTAATTTCCAATATTTGCATCGTCACATAAGTTCATACGTTACTGGATAGATAGGCGAATTAGTTATAATAAGGGGTATAAAACAATCCTATCGTACTCCCTACTACTTACTATTACAAACGCGAAAGTTTGTGAAGATTAAAGAATTAACGTATGCTCTCTCTAATAATTTAGGACTTTTGTTTAAGGCGCGTCCCTGTGCAAAATGCAGCGCTAGCCGTTTTTTGTTAAGTTTTTCGGACCTAAATACTCTATATCCAAAAGAATATCAACAAATAAAAAATAGATTACATTTCTACATAATCTTGACTCCAAAATGGTAGATCTGATTTTTGTTTACGAAGTATAGTATTTAACTAATCGCCTCACAATAAAACCACAGAAATGAGAAATAATTATTGAAAACATGCATCTCCTCGGCTAGGCAATTTATTAATGAACATTTTGGTACAATTTTTTTTTTTTAAATCCCAAAATGTGATTTCATAAAGATTTAATTCTAAAATCTGAGCGTATTTCGCTACTGTAACTCTTGCGCGGCGCAGAGGGAACGACACTCAAGGTTATTTGCTCAGGGTACCGCCTTAATTCTGAACTTGCGGGCAGAAGCTAGGTAGGTACTGTAAAGCATAGGGGGGAATAGGCTGTACAGTACCAGTCGTATACAGACGTGGAGTGTTATGGTGTGTTGTGTGAGAGTTTATAGAATGACAGCACTCCACGAGTGCCAGGCAAACAATCGCATTGACATAAAAATAAGCATAATGATTTTCAAACTACCAAGTAGTTCTAGAATAACTTCTGAATGTTTACTACAAACATTGATTTATTCCGTTCTAATACCAACAACTAATACCACTGGTATTTGTTTCAACTCATTTTTTTTCTATTCCGACACCAACCACTTTAAAAAAAAAAAAAAATGTGCGAACGATTACCAGCAACTTGGATTTGGTACAGTCAGCTCGTGTCAAACCAAATCAAATTTAATTTGTTTTCTATTAGTTTCGTGCGATCGTGATATCCAAATATATATATCCAAATATATATCCAAATTCACTTCATTCCAATATTTTTACAAAGGTTCATTATTATTTTTTTACCGGCGTGAAAGGTTGACTTTGCTCTATTGTTCCAAAATTCGAAACAGCCAATCAGATTAAAGTGCGACTGGAATGTCTAAAATATTGTATTGTCTTGGTGGTCAATTTATATCAGCTTCTGAACGTGCTGAAAGAGAACGCAGATTTACAAACAGTGGTTGTTACTCAATATGAATCAATCGCACTGAAAAACAATGTACAAAAACCACTGTTAAGAAAAAATCGTGGATCAAAGTTATCGAGCGACCAACTCATCGGTAGCAAAATCTCCGTTGGTTACTGTTTAGAAAAATTAAGGGTAGCAACTAATTGTTAAAAATAAGAAATTATTTACACGTCATTTAGCTGATTAGGTTTAGCTTAATACTAAAAGTTGATTTTCTTTAATATTATACAGTTAATTGTTAGATTAGGTAAAAGTCTTATAATTACACACAAAGCATTTTTACTGACTGTACTTTATATCGTTGAACTTGCTTTGGTATTAGTATAAACAATTGTATCCATACCCACGACACAGAAGAAATTCCTAGTGTATAGGGCAACGTTTATTTTAAAAAAATACCGGACAAGTGCGAGACGGACTCGCCCACCGAGGGTTGCGTACAAATTTGTAGGTAGATATCCATACTTCCATACTAATCCATACCTTAATCCGTACTTCCATACTAATATTATAAATGCGAAAGTAACTCTCTCTGTTACGCTTTTACGATGAAACGGCTGAACCGATTTTGATGAAATTTGGCATGAAGATGGCTTGAACCCTGTGGAAAGACATAGGCTACTTTTTAATCCGCAACTTCATCTGCATATGCGCGTTAACCGACATTCACGCGAACGTTATCGCAGGCAAAAGCTAGTTATAAATAAAGACTATATTTTTTATGATTTAATTACAAATGTAAAGTTTTCAGACTGTAACGAGTGGACTGTATTAATGAAATTCGGAAGTACACAAGATGGTTTTATTTCTAGTAATTGCACACAACATACATATTTTAGGGAATACACATTAGGTAGAGAATTTTTGGTCGACTGTGCCGCGCATTGCCAGGGTCCGCGCTTTTATCTACACCCCGCGGGGGGCGCGAATCGGCCATATTTTCTTTTTGGCGTTGACCAATGGCAACGCGCGAAGCGACGGAGCGGCGTGAACAAGTTTATACTTGTTGCCAGGCACGTGGCTCCGTCGGCTTTCATAATATAAGTACCTAACTAACTAACATTAGCAGGCGGCGCTAAATTACACTGCTGTCGTGCACATTTCTCCCGCCGTCGCCATCAGGCGACTCCGTGGGGAGCACGACAATTCGTTTCGTTGGTCTTCGGAGTACATGTCCTTTGGTCATCACGTCTACCACTCGTACCTCTCCGTCTGCACCTGGCAACACCTTCGTCACCCTTCCCTTGGGCCAAGTGTTGCGTGGGAGGTTAGGGTCGCAGATTACAACGACGTCTCCGACCTTGGGTGGGGTGCCTCTGCCGTAGGGCTCCCGCCGGTTTTGTAGGAGCGGTAGGTATTCACGTACCCATCTTCGCCAGAAGACGTCTGCGAGTGCCTGGGCGCGCCGCCATTGGTGCCGTGCTGTGACGTCTGCTGCGGTGAAATTACCCGGTGAGGGTACATGTGGGTTGGGCCCGATCAGTATGTGATTAGGCGTGAGAGCTTCGGGCTCGTCTGGTGACACGTTGACATGTGTGAGTGGCCTGGAGTTCACCGTATTTTCGACTTCCACGAGTAGCGTAGCGAGGGTCTCGTCTGATGGGTGAACTTCTTTCAGGGTGACGTACAATGCTTCCTTGACTGCCCTCACCATCCTCTCCCATGCTCCGCCCATAAACGGTGACGCGGGAGGTATGTATCTCCAGCTTATGGACCGCGCATTGGACTCACTACCTAAAGCACTTAAGGCGCTTTCTCCTAGTTCCCTATCAGCCGCTTTGAAGCAAGTAGCGTTGTCGCTCCATATTTCCTTTGGACAACCTCTCCTACCTATAAATCGCCTGAGAGCGGCGATAGCTGAATCTGCACTAAGTGAATTTGCTATTTCTATATGTATAGCTCTACAAGTTAAGCATGTAAATAAGGCTCCATACCTTTTTTCTTTATGTCTACCTACAGAAACAGATATGGGGCCAAAATAATCTAAACCAGTGAAAGTAAAAGGTCTTACATGATGAGCTAAACGGGGGTACGGTAGGTTTCCCGTAGAGGGGTTGGCTGGCTTTGCCTTTTTTATTTTACAATGTAAACAGCCCTTTATAACATTCTTTACCGACGGACGTAGTCTCGTTATCCAAAGACGCTGTCTTAACTCGTTTACCGTTATCTCAGTTCCACCATGATGTAAACTTTCATGCACATATGCTATATATAGCCTCGTATATCTGTGCTTACCCTCGAGTACAATTGGGTTTTTAATTTCTTCATTTACGTCTTGTACCGCTGTGATTCTCCCGCGCAAACGTAAAACGCCCCCGCTGTCTAGGTATGTACTTAATACCGATAATGGGCTGTCGCCGGGCGCCGCTTTGTTATCCTTTATGGCGGCAATTTCTTTTGAGAAGCTTTCGGCTTGTGCGCCCTTGACCCATTGTTCTTCGGCGCGTAGAGTATAAGTAGCAGGTATAGGTATGTAGTTTACTGTTTTATTCCTTATAATTTTTTGCGTAACTTTTTTAACGGGTTTGCTTTTGTGTATTATTTTCCACGATGGATCTTTTGATGCCTTTTTCTTAGTACACTTATATTCGACAGTGTGTTTACTTTGTCTACACAGATCAATGAACTGAAGTACTCTTGCAGTTGTCCTTATCAGCCGTGTCCATTTAGAAAAACGTGTAATAATTGGGAGATGATCGTTTACTTTTGTGTCGGTGATTACATGACATTTGACGCGTTCTTCGCCCGTGTTCGTGGGGGCAATGACCCTTTTGTCCTGTGGCCATTCATCTCTGCCTTTTCTAAGGAACTCGGGACCGTTAAACCATCTGTGTTTCGAGTTAAAATGTTCCGGCATGCTGCGTGTCGCGTCGTCTGCCACATTATCTTTTGAGGATAGCCACCTCCATTCGTTTTTCTTTGTGAGTTCCTCAATTTCAGCGACACGATGCGCCACGAAAGTCTTGAATGTACGTGGTTCGGCTCGAATCCAGGCCAGAGCGGTGGTAGAGTCGCTCCAGTATGTTAGGTCGCTCACTTCGTAGTCATGTTCTTGAACGACCGTCCGGGCTAGGCGCGCCCCTAATAGTGCAGCTTGCAGCTCTAGCCTAGGTATTGATACCGGTTTAAGTGGGGCTACCCTGCTCTTGGCTGCCGCCAGAGTCACTTGTACGCTGCCGTCTGACCTTTCAGTTCGCCAGTATACCGCTGCGGCGTACGCCTCCTCGCTCGCGTCTACGAACGTATGTACTTCTCTGGCTGTGACATCACCGTAATCGTAGCAACGTGGGATCAGTAGCGTTTCTATAGTACTTAGTGACTTCATCCATTCTTTCCAGTTTGGTTGTAGCTCCTCGGGTAGTGGCTTGTCCCACTCCGTTTTGTACTTCCATGTGTTTTGAAGTATCCTTTTAGCTGGAATAGTGATAGGTGATATAATTCCTAGTGGGTCGAATATAGACATAATTATGCTAAGCGCCTCCCGTTTGGTGGGTGGGCGTGTGTTGTTTAATAATACAATAGGTGTTTTGTTTTTGTTAATTTTAAATATAAAGCAATCTTTCCTAGTATCCCATCGTAGTCCGAGGGCTTTCTCGGTGTCGTCGCCGCCTAATACTTTTATGTTTTGTGAAGGCGCGAGGTTATTGTTTAACACATTTTTATTGTTTGATATCCAACCACATAAAACAAAGTTGGCTTTTTTATGAATGTAATCTACTTGCGTTGTTATTCTCTTGGCTTCCTCTTCGCTGGAAAAGCTCTGAAGATAATCATCCATGTAATGATTGTTTATTATTGCTGACGTCGCGGCTGGGTATCTATCGGCAAAGTCCCTAGCGTTGCGATCCTTTATGTATAGCGCTGTACATGGGGATGACGTCGCGCCAAATATAACAGACGTCATGCGATATTCACCAGGCGGTCCTTCTCGTTGATCGCCGCGCCATAAAAATCTCAACGCATCGCGATCTTCTTCCCTTATTTTTATTCTCATAAACATTTCTTTAATATCCGCTGACACAGCTATTTTATTTTGACGGAAACGCATTAAAATACCGGGTAATGATTGTAATAGGTCAGGTCCTGATAGAAGTAGGTCGTTTAGGCACAGACCCGCTGTCTTTGCTGCTGCATCGTGTACGAGTCGTGGCGGCTTATGTGGCTTGGCTGGGTTGACTACTGGGAAGTGAGGTAGGTACCAGGTTTTATTGGTCGTGCAGGTATCGGGTGCCTTTTCTGCATAGCCTGAGTTGAATAGATTGTCAAGGCGTTGCAAGTACTGGGTCTTGAGGTTTTCTTCTTTATCTAGGCGTCGTTCTAAATTTTCTAGCCGTTTTAGGGCACCTAGGTAGTTGTTTGGTATTTTAGGTACCTCTTGTTTCCATAATAGTCCGGTCTCGAAGCTGCCATCGGGTAATCGTCGACTCTTTTGTTCTAGGATGTCCAAGGCTCGCTGTTGCGGGTCATCTCTAGGTATCCTAGGTTCTATACCTAGTGATTCTAATTTGAAAAAGTTTTTCATGGTTTCTTCTATTGGTTCCAGATTTTCTTTAATTTTAATGTGGCCGCAAAATGTAGCTATAACTTTATTTACTGAGTACTGACATCCATGCAATACCCATCCAAGTTTTGTGTACGATGCTACCGGTTGATCACGCGCACCTGTTCGTGTTTCTGTGGCTACTAATAAATGCCAGTTATCTTGGCCTATTAAGATCATTGGTCGCGCGTGTTCATAAACAAGAGTGCTATGAATGTCGTTCAAATGTTCACAATTACTTATGTCCTTAGTTTGTACAGTTTGCGGCATAATTTTAAGCCTAGTCACGGTACGCGCCGCCTCTATCTTCTGTGAGACGTTATGGTGCTTGCCTTGTATGTGGAGGCTCACGATTCGGCTTTGCTCATGCTTAACCTCCGTGCCTATGCCTTGTATCCACATAGGACTGGTTGGCCCATCTGCACCTAGGATATCTGCTACTGACGCGTCTAACAAGGTGACTGTACTTCCATCGTCTAACAAGGCATATGTATCTACACATGTATGTGGTCCGCTCAATGTGACAGGTACTATTTTTAAATACGCGCGGCGATTCTGAGGCGCAATTGTTGATACAGTTTCCCGCGCCGACGTAACGGTTTCGTGTGTGATAACGGGCGGCGTCGCCGCCGCCGGCGTCTGAGCCACGTTGTGTGTCGCCTCAACTTTACGCTCTTTATGCAACAGTTTGTGATGTTTCATGTTGCATTCTTTTATGTCACAAATAGGCGCTTTACACATAAACCTTCTATGTTTGTTTCGTAGGCATCTAAAGCATATGTTGGAGGTTTTTGCTATATCCCATCGTGTATCTATGTCTAGCTGTTTATATTCACTGCAGTCTGGTAATTTGTGGCCGTGTTGCTTGCACGCCGGGCATTGCTCGTTAGATGTTTCCTTATTCACGTTGAACGTGCGCTCTACTCTGCGCCGTTGTCGTAATCCGTTGGAGTCGTCATTACCACGTTCTGGCTGCGCATACGCGCCACACTTATCTGCCTCTTCATTCATAAACATAGATAAGCGCTTTAACTCGGGAATATCTTCAACCTTTCTATTAGCCGCGTAATCATACCATTTGTTTCTTAGTATTGGCGTTAACTTTTCTACGATACAACGCGACATTTCGGGGCTATGTAAATACTGGATTCTTTTTAGTGCTTCTACCGTACCCACCGTATTTGCTATACGGCTAGCGAAAATACATATGTCCCTAGGGTTATCATTTAATTTAGGTAATAATTTTATGTGATCTAACTCGGCTATAATCAAGGCCTCGGGCCTACCGAAACGTCTTTCTAGTGCGTCGAGAATAACCTGAGGGTCGGATTGACTAAATAATAAACAACCTACAGCTTCCTTTGCGGCGCCTCTGAGGCTCATCCTGATCCTAGCGACATTTTCTACACAGGAAAAATACGTGTGTGAGTCACAATACGCGGCCTTATAGGCTATCCACTCACCGGGTTTTCCGTCGAAGATTGGTAGCTGCTGGACGTACCTGGGGGGCTCTCTCGTGCTGCGCGCGGCTTGTGCTAGGGCCGCGGCGAGTGTCCCTACGTCTATCACTTTATCACTCACATTACCGTGTAACACTTCACTCGCGATATTGCCCTTGTTTGATTTCGCACACACACTTTCCTCGTAACCGTCGTCGTCTCGCAGCGGTTGAGCGCCTGTCGCGGCGCCGGTGTCCTTCGCTGCGTCCCTGCTGTTCCTCCCGCCGCTAACGTCGTGTGGCGGCGGTCGAGCCTCACCTCCGGGTGGCGGCGCCGGTCGCGCTAGCCACGTTCCAATCCTTACGGAGGCGAGGTCGTCCACCATGTCGTCTTCTTCACTCGAGTCAGCTTCGGCTCTGATGCGCTGGAGCTGTATTTCTTGCAGCTCTAGCTCTGCCTTCGCTTGCCTGACCTTCACTTCAGCCAGCCGCTCTCTGGACTCCAGCTCTGCGAGGAGCTTCTTTCTCGAAGCTGTAGAACGGCGTGACCTGGTATCGCCGGGCTTGAGCGTACCATGTGTCTGCGTGGCGTCGGTGTTGGTAGTCGCAGACGACCCACTGACCGTCGCCGTAGATCCGCTTCCTTTGTCTATCACAGCGACCGAGCTCGTGTCGGATTCTGGTGCCGGGTTGCTGGCACCCGGTCCGGCGGTCACTGACGGTTCTTGCTGGGTCAGTTCTCTCCTAGAGTCTCCACTACGGCTGCGTGTTAAAACCATCCTGCTGGATCTTGAAGATTCGGCTCTCGAAGGACCAGTATGTGTAACGAGTGGACTGTATTAATGAAATTCGGAAGTACACAAGATGGTTTTATTTCTAGTAATTGCACACAACATACATATTTTAGGGAATACACATTAGGTAGAGAATTTTTGGTCGACTGTGCCGCGCATTTTTTTTTTTTTTTTTTTTTTTTTTTTTTTCGGATTGGCATCTCGCAGGTCAACCTAGGAGGTTGTCGGCTGCTTAACCGGACTTTCCTGTGGTGCCTTAAAAATTATTATTTTTAGGGCCTCCAGCCAGGGCATAAAAGCTTACAAACTAAGCGACTACACGCTAAGGGCACCCCCTGTGGGGTACGAGCCTCGGCTTAGGGCGTCGCTGGGAGAGGACAGCAAAGGGACAGGCTGGATCGGATTTCCATTATTTAGGGACGAATTTAAAACTACAGGCTCAGCGGCGCGGGCTGGCACGAGCAAGGGTCGGGGAGGGGACGTACGGGGTCGTCGCGGCGGGCCTCGGCGGCGAGGACGGAATGACGGCGGTCTGTGTCTGTGTTTCTTAACTGTACTGGTGGCCTTATTGCTCTCCTGGAGGAGAGTAATAGCATCGTCAGGGTCGGTCAGAGTATGTCTCGGTCGTCGAGTCTTACTAATACGGGAGGGAGTGTACCGGGCGGCCGATACGATTAACGGGTTAGAGTGCTTCTCAGCAGTGTCGAAGAAGCGCTTGGCGGAGCGTTTCATGAACTGCTGGATGGTAGGTATTTTTAGATCGAGATGGAGGTTCTCGTTGCGAAGGTAAAAAGGGGCTCCTGTGATTCTTCGCAAGAAACGGTTTTGGAGGGTCTGCATCCTATGGAGACGGTATGGTTTCGCGTGTGCGAATACAGCACAGGCGTACGTCATGATGGGACGAATGCACGCCGTGTAAATGCGCAATTTGCACTTGAGTGACAATTTGCTGCGTGCATTCAACATGAAGTAGAGCCTACCGAGAGCGAAAGCGGCGCGCGAACGCACCGTCTTTATGTGCTCTCCGAAAGTAAGATGGTGGTCCAGAATCACACCTAGGTATTTGGCTTGCTTCTCCCAAGGGATAGGCTTACCGAACATGGTTATCGGACTGGGCAGAGAGGGGGACGAACGCGGTTTGGAAAAGAGTACTGCCTGACTCTTGATGGGGTTTACCTCGATTCTCCATTTCCGGAAATAAGCGCCTAAGGCTTTTGCCGCGGATTGGAGGGTACGAGCTATGCAGTCTGGGTTACGACCCGAGTAATAGATGGCCGTGTCGTCAGCGAATAGAGCCAACTGAGCCTTTTTATCTTTGGGGATGTCGCTGGTGAACAGCGTGAAAATGAGGGGGGATACTACGGAGCCCTGAGGGACGCCAGCGCGTATCGGGTGGGGTGAAGAGAGCGCACCCTCGATGCGATAGCGAAAGGTGTGCCGCGCATTGCCAGGGTCCGCGCTTTTATCTACACCCCGCGGGGGGCGCGAATCGGCCATATTTTCTTTTTGGCGTTGACCAATGGCAACGCGCGAAGCGACGGAGCGGCGTGAACAAGTTTATACTTGTTGCCAGGCACGTGGCTCCGTCGGCTTTCATAATATAAGTACCTAACTAACTAACATTAGCAGGCGGCGCTAAATTACACTGCTGTCGTGCACACAGACTTTTTCCTGAATTTGTAGCATAAGACGATATTACTAGCCAAATTTCATAGTTCTAGGTCAACGGGAAGTACCCCATAAATTGTGATTCCCTTGATAGTGTCGAAATATACGTTTTTTGCGGCATAAACATACAAGGTTGATTTTTTTACAGCTTCAAGGAACCGTAGACTTGAGTATATGGTTTTAATTTCAACTCGATACGCGTTCTCTACGCGTTCCCGAGATAAAGGGCCCTTGACAGACAGACAGACAGACAGACGGACAACAAAGTGATCCTATAAGGGTTCCGTATTTTCTTTTTGAGGTACGGAACCCTAAAAAGAAAAAAGGTAGATTAAGGGAAAACAAATATGTATGCATGTAATTATTGTTTTATGAAATGAGTCAAAAAACATTTGAAAACTATCCAATAGTTTTCAAATGTTTTTGAAAACTATCAAAATGACTCATCTCATTGTTCATTGATTATTTCCTTGTTTGGTCTTGTTCCACATTTTCCTCGTGAAAACCCTCACTATTCAATGACTATAAAATGGTTTAGCGACTGATGTTGTCATGTCTGGTTATTTATTATTGTCATTATTCCGTGGTCACAAACATAATTAAACAAAATGTAGACCTATTTCATTGTCCTATTATGTACTATCAGAGATATTTTGATAGAATTTGTATGGAAATCTGTCAGATAAGTGACCAGAAACGTATCCAAAGGTGATGGAACAGGTGATAAATATTCAAAGATATTCTCAAATAAAAGTTTTATGTGCAAATACAAGAATGTTAACACGTATTCAAATGATCTGGTTACCGAAATAGGAACTCCATTAGCAGTCATTTATGGTATGTTTCTACGAATAGCTCGGATGTAGGTCGGTTTGTTGGATCTTGAATTAACGTTACCTGATTACGTGACTTCCTTAAGATTAGTTCTTAAACATTTATAAGGAAAAAGCGCTGATTTTGTGTCTGTTTGTACTTTCGTATTGTCTGTTTGGTTCGACCAGTGCAAACTCTGCTTGACCATTTTTTATTTAATAACTATAGCTGATGCCCGCGACATCGTGCGCGTGAATTTCAGTTATCTGTGGGTTTTTTCTTCGCGCGGAACCCTATTTTTTTTTTCTAAAATAAAAGTAGCCCATGTTGCTCCCGATAACATTAGCTATTTGCTAGTGAAAATCCCATCAAAATCTGACCAGACGAACAAACAGACAGAGAGACAATAATGTTTTTTGTTAAGTATTAGTATCGTGTAAACATTCAAATGGGTTTCAATTCGGTTAAAAAGATGGTATTTTAACAATACAAACAGATAAGTAGGTGCTTACATTTTATTTATTTGTATAGTTATGAGCTAAAATACTTCACAAATATAGTTAAATTAATTAAAACTACTCAAACGTAACTATATACCTACGTAAGTAGTCATTGCTGTTCGTCTGCAACAACCGAAACATTGCAAATTACGCTTGTTAGCATTATGTTTGCTACACATTTGTTAGCAGGCTCCCTAATGTACAACTGTTACAAAAAAAAATTTTTTACAAAAAAGACAACCGCCTTCAAAAAGTAAGTCGGCGGCGGCGGCTTTGGTTTTGTTTGTTGTATGTATTGAAACATTTGCCACCGATTTGCGCATTTAAAGTTATTTTTTTACTTTTTGAAGGCGGTTGTTTTTGGTGTCACCGTTTCGTAATTATTTGTATGATCTCTTATCATACAAATTAATAAACCGTAATTAATTACGAAACGGTGTCACCAAAAAAAAATCCTGTCGCCCCTAATTTTCTACCCTTCGGGGTGGAATATTTTTTTTTATGAGACAACTTTGAGGTATATATACACTATCAATTAAAAAAATAATCATCGAAATCGGACTACAGTGAAAAAAGTTATGCGTGGTCAAACAAAAATACGTGTCAATTGAGAACCTCCTTCTTTTTTTGAAGTCGGTTGAAAAGTAGCATACTGCGCATTCAATAATTAGAAACAAAAATAATTATTATTATTACGCTGAATTGAGTACCTACCTCCTTTCAGTTTCTTGGAAATCGGTTAAAAATAGACACCAAGTACATAAACCAGTTCAATATTGCTGACTGCTGCAGTCTGTTGCAAGATTTCATCGAAAACTTAGTGACACCTGGGCATTGCTGAATTGGCAAAATAAACTGACTTTACTGAGTACAGTAGGTACCTATAGTCATTATTGCTGTGTTGAGAAAATTTTACTTTAAACAGCTATAATTCGACACCAGAGTGCAACCCACAAAATAAATAATAATAATAATAATATTTTTATTTAGAAAGAAATGACTTGACAAAAGAAATACATTTTTGCTTAAATAAAACACATTGTATGTACCGTATACGTTTGTATATAAAAGTAAACTACTAAGAAACATTTAGTCCCTTATCGTACAATTCACTAAACACAATTCTTTTTGTTTCGCTTGTCTTCGCTCGAGCTCGATTATTGTCGGAGAAAATAGTATTCGCTTACTTCGACGAAAAAGTTGTTGATACGCCATTTTCGAGAAGATTGCTTTTTGTGTAACTTAGGAATTCGTTCAGCGTGTATTACGTGAAAACTGCCACTAAAAATCTTTGCAAGCAATATTTCTTTTTTGGTGTAGGTAAGGTTTTGACAGGGTGGCCGACTTTATTCAGAACATTCTTTGCCTAATTGTACCTACTAGAATGTATACGGCACCACGTCGGGTCCGTTTTAATATCACAACAGGGGGCGCAGCGTAGCGTTAACTTAGAAATTCAAATATCTACGAAGACGATACAAAAAGATTAGGACCATAAACATGCAATCTAAACAAAATTAAGACAATTATCGTTTACATTAATTAAACATAAGAAAAAATGTGCTTCGGAAGTAAGTCCTACTTTTATTATAGGTACAAGAACATAAAATAAATGTTAATTTCCTAGAATGGTTTCAACGTACATTTCGTCGAATTTATTACATACTAAGGCGTCGGTAATGTCTTTTATAGTTTTGACAAAAGACATAACACGTTATTATATCGTTAATCACTCATTAATGTGGTTAATTTCTAGGATTTCGTGTTAAATGTTTAGATTTAGAATTTTATATTCTTATTCTAACTTTATAAAACTTTTATGACAGTGGTTTGGTTCCAGACGCTTAAAGAATTTGAATGTTAAACGTAGCTCGTTTAAAATATTCCGCTGAAATAATGACCAAAATCTCTAAGCAATAAAATGTTGAAGTTTTAAAATAATCTTCAATAAAGCATAAGTTTTAAGATTTTGTTCCAAAGAATGTTAATTTTAAAGAAACGATCCAACGTAGGTAGGTAGGTACCTAAAGTCATTGCTACACAGACAGCGTCGAGGGCGTGCGTACAGCATTGACTTTCCCAATGGTGCTGCTAGAACTCCGCGAATAACGAAACAAATAATAATCGCTAGCCATGTTTTTTCTGTCTGTGTGACAAAGGTTTATAGTTATTCATATTTTTCTGCATTGTTTTCCATTTAATATGTTACATAAGACCAAATTTGGAACCTGATAAGCTACAGCTTATTCGTGTTAACGTTATACTCGCTATAGATATTATAACCGAGTATTTACTGGCTGCCCACGCGTCGTTCAAGATGACAGTCAATACTCATAAAATGAAACACTTACAATGTGCGAAAGTAATAAACACGAAACCATAACACCAAGCAGCACTTACAAAATATCGGTTCATTCTAGGCAAGCGTGCTCCAGCTTAGGCCGCAGGTGTGATGCGGCCAAACGCAAGCCTAGTAGGTATATACTTAAATAGTAGTGCTTTATAAAATACTAGCTGACCCGACAGACGTTTTCCTGTCCCTATCTATCTACCCTACCTACCTAATATTGAAGCCAGTCTGACAATCACACTGATAAAATCTACCTAGGTACTTCAAAGACCACCGACGACGAGAATACCTACTTTAATAAATGACAAAAGAAATGGTTTGAAGATAAAGATCCAAAATAAAATGATATTGAAATCGAGATTCCGACAGGTCCCATTCCACGGTTGTACCTATAGGTAAATGGTTTGATAGCAACATTTCAAAGTCAAAGTCAAATCATTTATTTCAATTAGACCATTAAAAGGCACTTTTGAACGTCATATTAGAAATTTGAAATCTAGTTTCGTATGGAGAAGAATGGGCTAGAAACTTCATACTTACTTACTCTTTTAAAATTATTATCACATCAAAAGACAGGAGACCAATTCTCGTAAATTAAAAACGTTCCACATTTAGTTGCAATCTCATCCCGGCGACAATCATTGTCAAAAATGTATGTAAAATAGAGGCATTTTTTTACAGATTTTGATTGAGACAAAATATACAATGCGATAGTTCCTAAACTTACTAGACTTGACCCTGATCAGTTTCAGTGTTGTTAGGCATTGAAACAAAATTCTTGACTCACGAAAAGAAAGAAAGTAAGAAATCAAAAAAAAAGCAAGAACTACCTACATTCATTTATAAAATATACATAGGTAATTCATTTATAAATCACTAAGGGAAAATCCGGAAGTCGGGCAGCAGCGGCTTCCGTGTACTTAACAACTTCACTGCGATCCCCAAGACGCCTGCCACCTGCCAAGCGTGGGGATTATGGCAAACCCCCCCCCTCCCCTCCCCTCCACCTGGGGAGAATAGCTTAACTGTTTTTTAATTTTGATAGCGTTTAGTAGTAAAACAGAAATATCTGAACCCTGAATGCATTCGTCACGCACGTACGGATCCTGAAGGTGTCCTCGAGAGTTGAGACGTGTCGTGCTTAGAAACTATACTAATGACATATCTTTTCTTGAAATGTTGTCACGTTCTGCTCCGTTTAAGAATCGTGGTACAACAAACTGGGATATATTATATACTTCAATTTATTTGAAGCTTTAGCGACATTTTTGAAATGTCAATTCTATGACGACTCTACCATCATCATCTGCCTAGCCTTTTCCCAACCATGTTGGGGTCGGCTTCCAGTCTAACCGGATACAGCTGAATACCAGTGTTTTACATGGAGCGACTGCCTATCGGACCTCCACAACCCAGTTACTGGGTAACACGATACCCCTTGGTAAGACTGGTTGTCAGACTTACTGGCTTCTGACTACCCGTAACGACTGCCAAAGATCTACGAATGACAGTCGGGACCAACGGCTTTACGTGCTTTCCGAGGCACGGAGGAAACTCGGTATGAAAGGGATGGTCACCCATCCACAGACCGACCGCGGTTAGCGTAGCTTAACCTTTGACCGATCGATCTGTACGGCTTTAACTTAGCCACGAGCTCCTCTATGACGACTCTACGCTTATTGAAAAAACCAATACCTAAAACCTAGGTAGCAGATCTCAAATTCGCCAATGGTCGACGATATTTTGTTCCCTTGTGATGGGAACAAGTTAGCCAATCGCTATCGATTGGGGACAATTTAATTTCCATGCAGTAGCTAAAAGTTTCCTGGCCTGGTAACTGAATAAAAGCTCCATCCTATGCATTCACGCTTGCACCTAGGTAATGGACCATTGACCTTTGAACTTTTATTTTATTATGTAGGTGATCTTGAATGTGTTTACCAAAACATTGGTAAACATTACCAATGTTCCACTTACGTTAGGTACGTGACTTTTCGTTTGGTTGGTAAATAATGACGTCATGTCCATGTTAAGGTTCGCACACCAAAATGTCATCCTGGCTTACATCACCTCCACTACGAAGGTTTACAGTACATAAACCATTGATGAATCATATACACTTTACGACTACTCTTGTAAATACGTGCTCTTCGTGTGAACTATGTACTACCCTCTACCTTATAATATATCTTTCATACAAAATTCACTGTAAATTTTCGTTGTACATTTTGTTCTTTCACTCTATTACCGACGTAGGTACATTGACGACATTTGTGTTTCGGCTACAAGCGGAAACGCAAAGGAAATTACACATTTTATCACTTCAAGAGTAAGTAGGTAAGTTCGTTCCCAATAAATATTTTGGCTCTGTATTTTTTTACCTTACTTGTCGTAACGAATAGTTTGTGTGATATCATCTATGATTATGTTTTTGTACAAGTGTTACTTTTTATATGCGCACAGGTAGGTACTTCAAATGATCGATGTGGGCAGCAAGAATGATTAAAAATGATTACAATACTGTGTAGATACTTATTATAGTCATTATCAAGTGCTCTACCTACCTGATTCGTACCTACCTACCACTTAATTCAAAGGTCTTATTGAACTTGCAATGGAATATAAGTCTTACTTGCATAACCTTATAATAAAGTTAGATGGGAAAGTTCCGCGGCGTACAATTCCGTAATACCGATAATAGTGAGTATCGTATGGACTCCATTGTTCTTCAACCAATGTAATGATTACACCGGAATCTTCACTTTTCTTTTTATGTTTTGTAACTGTAATTTTACAATTAATTTTGATCCGTGATATGCAGGAAATAATAAAAATATCGTTATTATATTTTTCATAACTATTTCTGATTAACTAGGTAGGTATATTGTATAAGTTGTCTTGTGTAACTAAATCTTCTCTCGTATAGTCGTATCGTTAAATATTGATTTAGGAAGTTTAACTTTTACATTAAATGAAAATGTTTTACAAAGGCTCGAGTTTCTAAAGGCTTAGCTTTAAGACCAATTTGTTCTCTATAATGAAACTAGTTCCAAGTGAATTTGCTAAGTTCGTTACTTTCAAGTTAGATAAAGTATCCCCTACAAGAGGATTTGTTTTAGAACCTTCTCCAGAGTTAGATTTCTTGTACAGTTTGAAATTATCCTTATCCTTTGATTTAGGTCGCTGAATGTTATTAAATCTCCGTTTATTAATAGTCAGATCTACCTACCTTCTTTCTTTTTTGGTTTGTTGAAGTCCGAATCACTGAATTGTGTTAAGTTTTTCCGTTAAATGGCGATTGGAAGCGATTGGAGTCTTATTACATACTAGCGACCCGACCTGGCTTCGCATGGGCCTTTAGCCTTCCTCGATAAATGGACTATCCAACACAAAAATATTTTTTCTATTCGAACCAGTAGATCCTGAGATTTGCGCGTTCAACCAAACAAACAAACAAATTTTCAGCATTATAATATTAAAGTATAGATGATTTTCAACGATCGGCTCAGACATTGTGGTACTGTTAGGCCCCTTGATGCCGTCGTTAGAGCATAAAATAAACCGCTTACGAGATCACAGGCGTGACAATTATGTAAATCGTAAGCGCGTTGCCGATACTGTCGTGTTCATTATGTGAAACAAATAATTCTGCAGAACGTATTAGTAATGCGTCGATATTCTCCTCGGTTCCTTTACTTATTTACTTCCTGCATAATTTGTATGCGGAAACGTTACAAAGACGTCGTTACCAGTAAAAGTACCTCATTGAATATAAAATGTGGTTCTATCAATTGAAATTACTTTGAACTGAAATGATGCATTGTAGACTTGTGGTCGACAATTTTTCATTTTCTTTATCATTGTGGTTTACAATAAAACTCCGAGAGTTTCGAATAAAATATGAGTAAAACACAAAAATGAGGTAATTTCTAAAGGTCGGTATTTTTGGTAGAGAAAGAAATATTTTTCAGTAAAGAAAATTAAGTGGATCTCGTACGGCCGGGAAAAGCTAAAGCAAATATAAATCTACAATTTACAGTACAAAGCTTTATCATTATTTCGCTTTCTGTATTTGTACGACGTACATAATTGACACTGGCACGACCTACTTCCAACTAATTACACCAGTAATAAATCATTACCCGTTTATCTCGCTACGCTCAAGATCAGAAGGTTATCCGTGAACAGCGCCACTTTTCCCCAAATAAATCAAACATTGACATAAGTACATAAAAAATATCAATTTACTAATTAAATTGCTCCTAATCTTTTCAATTACACTAATTGATCGGCATTGAGGAAACTTGACAACCGACTAAAGTAAGTTTCAAGAATCGATTGCTGTAAAAAAAAAAAGAATCGATTTGTTACACAACACTAATGCTGCCACAGCTGCCACTAGCAAGGTTAGACGTTACGTGATTATTAAATCGAGTTTGGTTTCGATTCTTACGATATTATTTGTTGATGGATGCCTTGTTGTGGCGACGTAACCAATCGGTAACTGTGTTATGACTGAGCTGATGGATGTGTGAGATAATGTAATGATCTGTGAATGCTTTGAACGTGTAATGTGATGCTGACGAGTCATGGTTCATTCGTGTAATCGTGTTAGAGCTTAGAGAGAGTGGTTACATTTTTGTTGTCAAGCAGTGGGATTTGACAACAAGGATTATTTTAGGCTTAAGCTTGTGTACAGAGTAAGGGATGGGGTTGAGTGAAAAAGGGGTGCTAAAAGCCTTAACTTTGCCCCCAAAAAGCGTTGTTTAAAGTGGTGTGGGTTTAACTAAATATGATTCTACGACGCGGCGACTCTTTGAGAGTGACTAAAGAGGTCAGAGGATTACGACGTGAATTCATAAATTCGTATATACCTGCTTAGTCTGTACCTACCTAGGTACTTGTAAAGCTAACTTTTGATTACTTAACATCTCATAAACTAAGTGTGTCCTTCTCAGAACTTTGAAAGAGGAAAATTGTAGATTTTTTATGTTAATTCAAAATATGTTGTATGGAAATTCCTATTAAGTACACATACAATATGGTAAATATACCTACCTACTCTATTAGGCAGTCAGGTTTAACAGAAAAAGAGTTTAAACGTCAAGTTAACAACAGTATGCGGGCACCTTTTTATTGGTCCGAGGCGGGTACCTACTTCTCTATTGAACATGATCAGAAAATGGTCACACCTAAATATGGTAAATATGCTAAATATGGATGGTCTTAGACCATCAACGGAGCCGATTCCCTTGTTCGCAAAGTAAAATAAGACATTTGGCATCTCTAACTGCCAGGCGGCTGAAGATATGGACGGCGACAGATAAGAACTAATTTAGAGATGTCAAATACAATTTTTCTTTAATTTTGCCGTGTTTGACATGATAACTATACTTAATTGTAAGTAGGTAAATATGAACATTTGAGATCTAGGTACTTTAATTGACAGCTCTTATTAATATCTGTCTGTTTCTTGTTGTATTGGACAGAAAGAGACATAAATAACTTAAAATAAGTTTAGCTTGTGCACTACAGAATTGGTACGAATGACAAGTTGTTCAACTAACCTTCGTCAAATAATTAATATTCACTTTTTTCACACTTGCGCAAGCCTTCACTTATAGGTAGATACCACATGCAGAAATAGGTAGATACCTATGTGCAAATAGTATCGTAAAAGGAGACGGACAAGTTAAGAAACCTGTCGGGACTTAATGTCTTTGAAGTGGTCAATAGTTACGTACACGTTATATACCTACTTTGAGTTCGTATTGCAGCATCGTCAGGTTATTAAGGCGTTAACAAGCGAATTTTGCAGATTTTAAACTGACAATCACGTCAAAATGTGTAGTATAAATGATTTGAAAAAAATATATGTTAAACTAGAACATTCTCTTAATAATTTAGTATGTGAATATTTTTGATTAAGTTCATATTAAATAGTTTAATTAAATCGTGAAGTTGTGTCTGACGCGGACAAAACATTGAAAATCACACAAAATCTACCAGGAAATATTTAAACGAAACTTTTACTATTTATTTATTTATACTTCACGCACAAAGGTACAAAGGCGGACTTAATGCCTTAGGCATTAAGCCTATGTAGATAGAGACTATAGACTAGAGACTATGTTACAGACAATTTTATTATCTATCTTTTAATATACGCCTTTGTTTTAAGTTAAAGAATACTATCTTTTATTTAATTTTTTCGACTAAACTTTGAGAGCTTTGGACGCAGCGCATACGATTCTTTGGTCGCTTAAGGTCGCCGGCGTATATCGTCGCCTTAAAGTGACCGGTCCATTGGAAACGGATTGCATTTTGCTTGCCATAATTTTCGGTCTTTTGCTCTTTAGGTACAGGTACAGAGAGCGTCATCAAATGCTTACCCCCCCCCCCCACGCATTAAAATTTCTTCGAATGGGGGGTTAACAATAGGGTATTTTACTCTAAACGAGAAAAAATCTATAAATATGTTATTGAGACAGTTTAGGCATAAAGCAGTCGGAAAATGTAAGTTTTAGTTCATAAAATAACAAAACCAATTTTTAAATTCAATTCAAAGTTTTCAGTATTTTTAATCTGTTCTAAAACACCGTGAAATAGTAGCGGCCATGTTATTACGCCATAAGGCTGTGTAAACAAAAAATTGACAACTGTCAGTCAACCGATTGGCGTAATACAGGCTTTGTACTTTTATTATTTTCGTAACCAACGTAATTTTTTCATTATTACACTTACTACAAAATATGCTTTTAATTATTTTTAAATGATATACAATTATCATATTTAATATGAGCTCATTTGATACAAACGAACTGACGTCATTTACGCTGAGCAATATGGCGTCCAGTAAGCGGCGTTTTCGTCAAACTACGCGCGAAATTTGAAAATTTAAAATTTAGATGTATTTTTATGGCACTTATCGATTGAATAAAAATTTTGTGTGTTTTTTTTGGTGGCATATTAGCACTACAGAATTTCATTGAGACACTTTTCAAAAATAGGTGTAATACCCTATTGATGACGCTATCTGCACCTATTGTACTGCTGCGCGATGTAAATACGGTACCGGTAGGGTTCAATGAGTTCAATCATCATGCAGTTCAATCTACTTGATCGAAACACTATTTGCTATTTGTGTTTCGATCAAGTAGATTGAACAATTAGTAGTTTTCCGTACTATTTCGTACCTTTATTGGTCTAATTATTATTTTTTAAGCGAAACCTTCGTGTCAGCCCTCGTGTTAGACTATCAAGTCTGTTTTTCTTAATTTAGAAGTTATATTCACTAGTAATAAAGTTTTTGTTGTTGGATATCCAACCCATATCCAACAACAAAAAGTTTCCAGAGTCTCTACAGTACTTAGTTGTTTCACGATGACTGATGTAAGTATGCTGGACTTGGTTGTGACTTCCCCGTTGACCTTGTAGTCGCAAGTGAGACTGCTGAGGCCCTGGATTCGATTTCCAGGTCTGGCAAAGTGTTATTGGGTTTTTCAATAAGAATTTCTCAATAGCAGCCCGGAATTTGGAAGTCGGGTGGTAAGACACCCCCATGTCTCGGAAAACATGTAAAAGCCATTGGACCTGATCTCTTCCTGGTCGTGTTGCATTCGCATTGCCGTCTCATCGACCTATGAGAGTAAGGATAAACGTAGTGCACCTGTGTTAGCGCTCACGCTAGTGCACTATATCTCTCCTGCGTAGGTACTGGTCTAGTCTTTATTGTGATTGTTCACCAAGACCGACATTTGGTCGGGGAAATAATATTAGGTTTGTTGTCCGTTGAGTTCAGCTATTTCCTCAACATTCTTTTGTATTATTTTTTAAACTAGACCCGTTATGTTCTCACTTCCTTGGATGTTTAACATTTCCTACGACTAATGGATCGATTCTTTTTGAGTCCAAACATTAGCTGATTAGGGTCATTTGTTATTTGAATCTTTTGTTCTAAGTCATTAGATACCTACTATTCCTACCTCCCTACCTAAAAGTACTTTGTGTCATCAGTTTATCCTTCCTACGCAGAAACCTATTATAAAAGGTCCAAATTACGTAATGCCTTCATTTTTCAGTGTCGCTTATACAAAAAACTATTTAGGTAGGTACTTTCCGTGTTTTTATTGTAGTGTTAACGTCATTTATTTTTTTATTATACACTGTTAACACTTACACTGTTTAATATTTAGAGTAGGCAGGTTACCTTCTTGCTACCTAATTTCCGATTCTTACCGATTACCCTGCTAAGCCTGCTCCATAATTTGCGATAGGCGTATCACCTGCCAGTCCTGCCACCAAACCATCACAGACAGCTCACTTTACATAATTTGACAGAAGATTTTTACAGAATAGCGCAGCAGCTGCTCTAAGTACGCCATCATACCTAAGTTCAATTCTATGTGCATCCCAAGTATCTTAGATCTCACTTGTTTGTTTATTACCTAATATAGGGTTATTTGCTTCATACATAACTCATTACTAGATGCTCTTTTAAGAGAGTAGTAGTATATATACTTGTACACGTCAATACATATAGTGCAACGTTCTGACGACTTCTCATTCGTTTTGGGTTCTCAATTGTCTAAGCATGCGTCCAAAACATCCAAATTGTCATAATCTAATTTCAATATTCCTTGTTCCAGTGCCCACTATGGAGTGACAATCAAAAATGCGGTGGTTCAAGAAGGGAGAGCCGCCGCGGCTTCTAGCCGTCACGCCCGATGAACCGAGACCTGCGCGTCGGTCAAGAATCGGTAAGTTGACAATCATGTATTTTTCTTTGGCACTTATTGAAATAGACCTTCTTGTTGATATTGTTAGATTCTTCATGTTGAGGCAAATCTGTCTTTATGTAGGTTGAATTAGAGCCTAGCGGAAGACGGTCAGCATCGTGAAATTGGATGTTTGTCATTTGACCGCTGATTAGTATATTGATAGTGGACCGAGATCCCAGAGTCGCCCAACCTTCGTCATTTTAGCATGACTTAAATTTTGAAAATAGTTCCAGGAATACATATGTAGCTGTATGGTTAATAAGGTATGCGTTCATGGTAGTTTCAATGCTAGCCATCGTTAGAGGGATCAGTACATCATCATCTGCCTAACCTTTTCCCAACTATACTGGTGTCGGCTACCAGTCTAACCGGATACAGCTGAATACCAGAGTTTTACATGTAGCAACTGCCTATCTGACCAGGACGTGTAGACAAAATCCCTTTTCTGTTAGCGTTAACCCTAATGGAAAAATAAAATTTTATGCAGTTGACATATTTGCATCACGTAACATCTGGTAAGCAAACGTCAACTCCATACAATTTGATTTTTCCGTTGGCGTTAACGCTAACAGAAACGGATTTTGTCTACAGACCTTGCTCAAATGCTCAACCCAGTTGCTCGGTCACACGATACCCCTTAGTAAGACTGGTTGTCATATTTTCTCTGACTACCTATAAAAACTGCCAAAGATCTACGAATGACGGCTGGGATAACGGCTTTACGTGCTTTGTAACCTACTTCAAAAAGGAGGAGGTGTGATGTTTGTATTTTTTATTTCTAAATATGTTCGTGCTTTATAACTCTGTCATATATAGAGGGATTTGCAAAATTCTTTTTTTGTTCGAAAGGGGTTTATTTTAAATGGTCCCATATAAATTTTATCGAAATTGATTTAGCGCTCTTTGAAAAAATCAACAATATCCCAAAAAAATTACATAGATGATGTTTTATAGTTTCTTCAATCTTTGGAGGTCTTTCAATCTCTGATTTAACTGTGTCCCCATTTTTTAATGGATTTGGATGTTAACGATACTAAAAAGCGAAAAATAAAAACATTTTTCAAAAAAAAACAACCGCCTTCAAAAACTAAAAAGTGATAAATAAACTTCGGAACCTTTAGAACAGAACACACATTACTTTAGTTTCGGAAGTCGGTGGCGGTGGCTTTGTTCTGTTTGTTGTTTTGTATTGCCACCGACTTCCGAAACTAATGTGTGTTCTATTCTGAAGGTTCTAAGTCTCGAATCGAGACTCGATATGAAATGGATGGTCACCCATCCACGATGCGACCGCAGCAAGCGTAGCCGGTAGATCCGTACGGCATTTACTTAGCCATCAACGAGCAATCATCAGGTACAAAAGGTTTTATATTTTTGTTTCGGTTTTAAAGCGACCTAATGTTAAAAACTAACTTATGTACCTACTTAACCAAATACATATATACACTTCCTAACTACATATTTCTTTAGCTATTTATTTTCAAAATATCAGCGAAGATAAAATTACCTAGCATCTTAGAGGCGATTTTTGGATATTGAACCTACCTACCTTTACGACAAAACTGTCACTACGCCAAGCCTTATAAGTGAAACAAATGACAGCTTAATTTCGCATATTAACACTTCTATGATTATGTATAACCTATGTTTTAACGGTCAATACTTCGGCAATAGGCAAACAAGAATTTACGACTTCACATTTTCTCTTAAAAGATTACGAAAGAAATGGTTAGTAGTTCATCGGAAGCGCGATGAAATGTGGTCAAGGTCAGTGACATTATGTAAAAATTCGTGTCTAATGTATTCCATAATTCTTACGTCACTATCAATAGTGATAGGATATAGATAACGAAACTATAGACATCTATTGGTACTATTATTATAAAAGTAGACCCCTGTGCTATCCCTGAGTGTTATAGAATATTAATATTTTTTTAGTATACATTTTCTTACGGAACCCTCCGTAAGAAAATTCTGAATACGGACGAAGCCACGAGTAAAAGCGAGTTTCACTAAAAAGTTTGAATTTGGTTACATCGCAGAGATGTCGCGATGTCATCGGTGCTGACATTGGTGAAGGAAACATCGTGAGGAAACCTGGACTTATTAAATTAATAATAAGTCTTAATAGAAATCACCAATCCGTCTTGAGCAAGCGTGGTGCCTTCTTTGTATGAGAAGAGACCTTTGCCCTGCAGTTTGACAATAATAGGCTGGTATTATCATAATAGGTAGGCGCAGATCATAGATAAATAAAAATAATCAAATGATGTCTATCCATTTCTACATACCCACACAGTATTAGCCTAAAATCTTCTATTCAACCACAAACCTAAGTTCCTAAGTGTTTATATTAACACTGTTTGAACTTAGCATAAACCGGATGATGTTTATATGTAAATAGGCAGGCTACCTCAGGTCCTAATTTTAAAGTGTGTATAGGTACCCTGTTCACAATAATATTAGACAAAAACACAAACCTTTTTTACAGTCCCTTCAACCGATTTTGACTTCTATTCCGTAGGCTTAAGGATGACATTAGAGGCAAAAGAAAGTGGTTACAATACAACTGTTTACTGCAGTTGCCATTTGTCATGCTACCACTACGTTTGAGTAAATGTCTAATCTTATTGTGAACAGGGTATAGATGCGTCAATATCCGATAAGTAGCTAGGTAGTATTTGAATCATCGAGTCATCATCATCCGGTCTCATTGTCTTACCCATCATTCGATTGAATAGAATCATTCGATTTAAATCTTTGCCCACAAAAGCCCATATAAAAGTGCATTTATAGGGTGTTTTAAAAGTGCATAAAACGCACCCACATCGTGAGAATTACATCTTGCATTGTGTGGGCTAATTTTATTGCCCTCTTTATTCCCACCCACGATATCTAAAATCTTTGTCCTACAAATTGTCTTACTTCCTCTTGACCGAATGAACATAAATACTTAATGATATTATCATATTAGGCACCGTGTAAGCGTCTAGGTTTAGTATGCTATCAGTTGGATCACTAAAAACACTTTAGATACGAATTTAAGAGGTCAGTAAGTCAGTGAGCAACCACAAATGTTAGATCGTATAACTCATTTCGTACTTGTTTACTTTCAATTCAATTATTATCGATAAAGTCTATTATTTAGGTACTTAACAGTAACAGTAAATATTCACACAATACGCCAGTGTGCATGAAATTAGGGCAGCGGTGTGCATTTATAATAATATTTAGTCTCGAAAATAGATTGAAGATGACGTAATGGTAGTACCTGCCTGTATAGCTTGTACGCAGTGTAGGTACGCAGAACACTCAATTTTTCACAACATGGTATTCCCAAGCCATAAGAATCGTAAATGAATGTTGAGTTTTCCTCTTTAAAATCAATTTTGAGTTATTTCTCAATAAATACTTTAATATGAATTAATTACATATAATTCATGACATAGGTATCTACATAATACCTATGCTATGTAACCTACGCCAAATTCGTTCGTGGAAAATTAAAATAATAAAAGATACCATTTATATTTAATTAAGTGCCTTAATAGTTGAAAAATACCTCGCTTTTACCCGCACAGGATAAGGTTTGAAATACGTATTGATAATTACCTAATTTTATTGTAATTCTCTCTACCCTCTATTAGTCTGTCATTTGTGAATTCATAGTAATATCCTAATTGGCTTATTATACCTTTATTACAAGTTACCTAATTTGTCCCAATTCATTGGTATTCAGATTCATACTGTGTCACGGCATGTACCTACCATACCTACTATTTACGTACAATACGATTTGCCATTGTTAATTAACAGTCAACAGTTATTTCTTACGCCATTACGCAAAGGCCTCATGGTTATGTAACAGCAAAGAAACGGAGAAAATAGGAAGTGATTACTTGACACTTGAATAGATGCGAGAAATACTAGAATTTCATCTTAATAGGAATGTTGGCTTTACCTTACGGAAAATATAACTCGATAATGACGTCATTAGGACACTGGATGCAAACGGGCCACATTACTGACGTAATCAGTACGTAATTCACGCGTCTAGTTGTCTCCCTGCCACTAGACACGTTAACTTGGCACTGGAAAGCCAGCTAAGCTATCTAAGGGAAAGGGAGTGTAAACTTTCCCTAGAGCCTACTCGATATCATGAATATGTATTACCGTCTCTATTTACTTGAAAGTTGGAACTATAAATTCCAATAAACAAGCTTGGTCCGTGCCAGTCCAGTGATTAAGGGTTACGCACTTATAGTTACTTACTAGAGTATTTCCAATTAAGTTTCTAAGAGGTTAACAATCATGTGATTTTTTTCTTTCCAGATTTATCTCCAGTGCGCTACCCCAATCGCAAAAGTAGTAGCAGCTCCGTGGAAACGAACTTCTACAATTTAAGTGATCAAATAATAATCGTTGAAAAATCTCCACATCGAAGTTACCGCGGTGGCGAGACACCAGTTAGTCGGCGAATATCGCTACAAAACAGCACCGCTTCACCGCAGGAAAGTTATAATACTTCGCGTAAAAACCGCGGAGGCTCGCTGGAGAAAGAGTACATGGTGTGTCGAGAAAGGCGAAACCCGTTGCTCGATAAAGTAAAGAACACTAAACTATCTTGCTTCAAATCGAACGGTCCATTGCGTCACGGGGATGACGCCGCGTCCACATCTGGAAGTGACTGCAGTGGATTCGGACACGTAGAGGACGTCACTAATTGTCGGTTAACGAACAATTACGCTGACAGCCACATTGAATTCGAAAATCATAACCCTTGGGTCAAAATGCCCAATTATGACGATGATGTCTTTTTCGTCAAAAGTATGACTAGTCCTGTTGAGTGCCAATGGAGGGAAGGCAAATCTTTTACAAACCGAGGCACTAGATGTTACAGCTCCGGCTCCGAGTGTGATCGATACCATGCAATACCCAAAGCCGGCGCAAAGCTTTCTAAATCAAGTGATCAAATCTTTAACGATGACTATGAAGCATACGATGATGCACCCATCGCACTCAACTCTCAAAAAAAGACTGATAAACTTAAGACTAAGGATGGAAAGGATTCTGTTGGGCCCAGTTCCTGTCTATCGGCAAAACTAAGAGCAATGTCGGATAGATACCTTAAGTCATCAACAAACAGATTTCTTTCAAAGCTTTATAGACAAGCGGGTGAAAATGATGAGGAAGTAAATGCGAACAACGATAATGTTTCAAAAACAACCAGTGTAGTCACTAAAAGTCGTAAGAAGCGAGGCGGCGTTAAAGCTAAATTACGCAGTTTCTCGTATGGTGCTTTGCCCGGCTTAGAAGAGTTCCAAAAAGGTCATTCGGTATTCCATGATGATGTTTATCAAATATCATGTGATGATGAAAACGTCTTAATTCAAGACTGTGAAGATGCAGATTCAGGGATTCTTGTCAACGAATCTGCGGCGTCTTCTATTTTCGATAGTGACAGGATTTCGTCTCGCTGCGAAAGTTCCGCTTCTCAGGCAAATACTCTACTGCCCTGTCATGGTAGGAGTATATCCGGTGATCAAAGCTACATGAAAGCGAGGACCTCGGGTAGAATGAGTAGAGAAAGGAAAGAATGTCCCAGACCTAGGCCTAGACATACCCAAAGAGCTTTATCACTTGATCGTAAAGAAATCCTCAGGCGCATGCCAAAAAAGGAAAATGAATACGAGGAACCCCAATATCTACAGTTAACAGAAAAACAGAGAATGCGACAAAGAGATGCAAGTCAAGATTGTGGTATTCCACCGATTCCTCCATGTAGGAAACCAACAAGGGGTAGCAAGTCAGACAAAGCACCGAATGAATTTAAAGTTGTCAGGATAATCAGGAACAATCCGTCGGATGAACTTGGAATATTTATTGCCAAAACCAAACTATCTGATGAAGGTCACGTGGGCTACCTGGTCGCACATGTAGTCCCCGGTGGACTAGCGGAAAAGTGAGTCAGCTTTTTAACCTAAATTACTCACAACATAATAATTCTTGTTTCATTCGATTAACCTTTATTTATATTTATTCGCAGGGAAGGCACCTTACGCATAGGAGACGAGCTGCTTAATGTAAACGGTCGAAGACTTCGCGACCTCACCATGTCTGAAGCCAAAGAAGCTCTCAAATCAGGCGCCGCTGATATTGATATAGTGATTTGCAGGCAACGCGAGAAGCCGGCAGATACCAGACAAAGAGAACAATCCCAAAGAAGCATTATACTGATGAGAGAAAGCTCTGTGGACTACGAGAACGCAATTATTTTAGGGAAGGAAAAACGTGCTGTCAAATGTGACGTCAAAATAGACCGACGTCGGTCGCAGGATGAGTCGGCGTGTAATCACACTGCGCTATCAGCTGCGGACGAGTCGGGCGACAGCGCGGCGGCGGCGCACTCGCACTTCCTCAAGGGTCAGAACGCGAGCTACAGCAGCATGAACAACAAGCTGCTGCGCCGGCAGGTCGTGAGCTACGGCGGCGCCAACAAGGATGCGCTCGCGCTCAGTTGCGCCGGCGACATCGTCAACGTCGACACGCCCGACGGTGTTGAACGGACAAAATGTAAAGACGACAGTGAAAGTGAAACACAAACGCCAAACGCGGCAAACTTTTGTACGTTACCTCGGAGGCCAAAGGCGCCGACGCACACCTACCACACGATCACGTTCGAGAAGGGTCACGGGAAGAAACCTCTCGGCTTCACTATTGTGGGAGGACGCGATTCACCACGGGGTCCACTGGGCATATTCATCAAAAGCATCCTACCACAGGGACAGGCAATTGATGATGGAAGACTGAAAGCAGGTATGTCGAGTGAATAGATTTTAGTGTAATTTTGCAAAAATGTAAACATCCGTGTTAGTATAATTGATAAACAGTAGGTAGTTAACGAACTGCGATAATTTAATAGCAGGAATGCAATATGATAAGAATAGGAAGCCACATTGCGGCAGTTCGTTGAAGTGGCATAATATCAACTAGACAGGCTATTGTAACCCGAGCAGCAGCGGACAATACATGATATCATGAAGATAATGTTTATGTTAATAATTATTTATTATATTCCTATTATTTACATCTAGTCGAGCGCTATCAGAAGACTCCATACAATAATGTTCTAATCTTTGACCTTTAAACCTGAAACAAAATGTGACATTTTTAAACTTAATTAGGTACTTACACAGAAAACAAATTGGTTTCAATGTCATTTTAATTTCAATAGAACATTACCTACTGACAACCGGCCACAAATGCAATGCTATAAATAAACCATTTTAAATGACAATAAAAGTCAGCAATTAGGTACAAATATAATAATCATGATTTATATAGGTATTTATACTAGGCACTCCGTCAATAGCTATGGTCATGCACATAAACAAAGAAGCTCCATATTTTGTAAGACAAATTGAACATTAACTTTGTGGGCAAGCATTTTCCTTATCCAAGGACCTTTGTTAACAATCTTTCTAAAAACCGTTATTCTCATTTTACACCTTATACTGTAAGTCTAGAAATAATGTAACTCCACTTACATTGCTACAAGGCCAAGCAGACAATAGTAAAACAATCGCCGTAAAATATATTATGTGGGCTCCGAACTGAAAAAGATTTAAGCCCATGTTGCTCTTTCTCCTTGCTAACGTCCCATGTAATCATTTTCAGGCGATGAGGTGCTAGCAGTAAACGGCCACGCATGTCACGAACTTGCACATGTAGAAGCGCTTGCGCTCTTCAAATCAGTGCGCAGTGGACCAATAGAACTAAGGGTCTGCAGACGAGTCAAAAACTCACAGTGAGTATCATGTTTACAACTTGTTATTGCATTAACCGCTAACCGCAAATTATTCACGTAAGAAAATTATATTGAATTTTCCCTAATGGGAATCAAAAAATCCCCAACATGAATTTGTGTATTGCATCTACAATGTTTACATCATGTATTTGAAGAGCTTGGTTCAGTGCGTCAATGGCAAGACGTATAGAATCTAGTTACTTGATTATTGTGAGTATAGGCCTCAAGCGTAGGAACAATGGGCGACTACTCTTACTTCGAATTTTGGAATAGTCTAGCTGAGAACCATAGATTTGATATTCAAATGTTGAGGACGAATATAGGAAAGTCTCCACGCAATGGTATCCAACTGTACTTTATGCCATATACCCGATGGAAATGTTATAATGTCCTAAATATTGTACCTACCTATATTTGTGCTAATATAAATATTTCTTTGTTTTTTTTTTCAGATCTACCAAAGCTAAATCGTGCACAGATCTACTAAATGACGACGAGTGAAGCCAGAAGATACTCCTGCGGCTGAAAACTACCTACTGTTCTGTACATAGCATCAACGCATGAATACTAATTTAGCATGCTGTATCTACTTCTATCATTAAATCCTTTCTGCATGAGAGCACTATTAGTTCCAAAAATATTCTTATTAAAAATAGAATATATAAAGTCGCTATTAAATAGCTATAGGTAAAGCAATCATATTTAAATGGGGTTAATAAACCATTGTTATTGTACTCTCTGCGTTAAAAACCGCGTAACTAATCATGTTCGAAAATCTTTTGTGATGCAAACTGCTCTATCATGAAATCGATATGTCATGGGCCTCATCGAACCGTTTCTTATATTACTTGAATCGTAAAGTATCTATCTTCGAATGTGCCATTTAATAGTAGTTGCACAATCGACGCTTTCACTTAGGTTAACAAAAACTTACTTAATCTGTTTAAAATTAATTCTGTACCTGACTTTAATTTCTCTGTTTTATTTTTCTTTAATTTTACAACGCTCAAACCTAGTGGATACCTAAACTGAGAAATCCAAAGATAATAAGAATTAGATACTTCAGAATCAATAGATTTTCCTACGTATATTAGATATGAAAATCATGTAGATACCCTAGATATAGAGATAAAAATCTAGAAGTCTAGATGTGAACTTTTGCGACAGACATTCATTAGTTTCCTAAAAATCTAGTGACACTCTTTGGTCAATACATAGTGTTAGACTTAAAAATAAATTGAATTATTATAATAACGTGCAATAAAATTATATCGACTATTTTAAAAGTAGAAATGTGCACTCTTAGTAATGATCTGTCTACTGTGATAGTTTATTTTTTTTATTGAAACTATTTTTGAAAATTCGTTTTGGATATACTGTAGTGGGTTTTGAGACAGGTAGGATCTAAAGACAAACTGATAGTGCTGCCGCACACTGAGCTAGTAGTTGCAACTGCTTATTAAATGCTGCAAATGCTGCGATCGATGGCCATGCCATCGATACCTAATAGACAATTTGTAAAAAATCTTTCACAACTTGTGACGGCCATTAATGACGACTGTGGCCGCCGCTAGTGACTAATTGTGCGACAACACCGGCAGCACTAGTGGCTACTGAGCCACTAGTGCGGCAGTGCATAAACCAAAACACCGGCCGTGATAATTGATCTGTCTCAAGCACCTTCTACAGTATAATTAGAAAACTTGTTAGACTGAGCATCTTATAATTGTGTTTCGTTACAAATTATGTTTGTTAATAGCTTGTATAATAGGTATCTTATTTTATTTTTTTAATGTTTAATATGATTATCTAAATTTTATTAATTAATGTCTGTATGACTTCAATACATTTTCAATTGGCACAATACATTTTCCAGTGATTCTATTTTGTATTAAAATATTTGAAAGATGGAATATTAAGTCGTAGATTTAATTGGAGTATTGATTGTTGTTTAGAATATTATCTCCGATAGAAAAAAGTAAATCTTGTTTGAAAAATAACACTGGTGTGATGAAATTACTATGTGCATATATTCTCATTCGTATTGGGCACCAGCTTTAGCAAAATAATTATTAAAAACTTTCTGTCGCCCACCCACATGCTTAAAACCAATGTATTTTTTTATTATTATTTTGTTTTCGTTGGTTCCCAATTACCCACATTATCGGCTGCACTTTATCTCGAATTGTTTTAACTACTTATCTAACTTGTGCAACCTAACTATACAACTCAATGAGAATTTACTTTTCACTAAGTTGTACGGGTGATATTTTTCAAACTTGATTTAAATTATGCTTTGAAAGAGAATCTATGTATTTTCGATGGTTGCTCGCGTTTTAACGAGTGATAAATCAATCTGTCTCTTAGCTATCGCAATTATTGTAATTAAGTAGGTGTCATTTTTTTATCGTTCGAAAAGGCTTATTATTTTATTATAGATAGGTACATATCATCAATTTATAATTGTAATAATTGATTGTTTAAATATAATAATCATAAATATAGCTGAGTATGTTTTATTTCTTATTCCTTTCTTAACCCTTAACTGCTGACGTGGGTGGGGCCGTTCAGGTTTAGCGAAAGTATGTAACAAATCTACTTGATCCTATTAAATGAAAGGCTAAGTAGACTTGCACATGTAAAATTTTAACAAGTAAAAGAAAATGAATGGGACAAAAATACAGATTAATATAAAATGACTAACCTAAAACGCACTATTGGAAGGTACGCACTATAGGAAGGTACGCAATGGTAAGAAAGTAGGTATGCGCAGGCGGCTTCAGCAAGGACGACAACAGGTGAGGATTGGACCGACGGAGGGAGACTGGCACGCAGTCAGCTCCAAGTTCGGGAGCGGAGGTCCCAGGCGGATCTTTCAGTGGGATCCACCCTGGGAAGTGCAGGCACGCGTCAGCTTGTCGGCTTCCGTAGACTTCGGTAGACTTTGAAGTTTTATGTTGCTTCTAGTTAGAATTCAGATCTCCACTCCTCCTCTCCTCCGTCAGCGCGCCTTATATAGTCAGCTTCTTACGAATTTAGATATTTCTAAATATGGTTTTTCTTCTTGCCGTCATATAATCATTCCATCTGACTGACAAGTATAATCAGCCAGGAAAATATAGTTTAGTTATAAAAACGAAAAGTATTTTATAAAACAAGTTGATGACATGGATTACATGTAAGTAGTATAGTATATACTATAAGTAAAAATACGAATTACTCCCCTACCCTTTACTGACGCATTCGGTGCTTCTGTAGCTTCGAGTTTCGTCGAAAAAGAACATAGGTGAAAAAAGAACATAGATGTCAATAAAGTATCGGGAATGAATCATGATACCCCAGTCCATTGGGTTATTGGGTTTTTGACAGCTGCCTTATAATGTAATTATTCCCGATTACCTTAAGTTAACTTGGTGCGAAAATGTGTTATAAAATAAATATATAAACTGCCTTATCTTGTTGGATTATCTTATTTATGACCTCTTAAAGACATTATAATACAGGTATGCGTATCCGTTTTTACAAAAAACATAAATATTGTTCACTAGTTGCAGTTGTCAAAAAACGATTAAACCAGTGGACAGAGTGTAAAAAGCTCATTTAAAGGGATTGTCTAAATTCTTTTTGACGCTAAGTTGGCAAAACTGTCCTCTACTCACGCGGAGTTCGATCGTCACTGGTCATTCTGTTTGTTCACAGTGCGCCATTTTGTCAGTTCATGTCAACTGTGTTTTGCGATATTTACCATACTTAGTTGAAACTATCGAACAAATAATTCGTCTTAAATGTTTCATTGCTAATAGAATTTCGTATGCAGAACCACAGAAAATGTTACATAATGCTTTTAGTGAATCGACTTTATCAAAAACACTTGCGTATGAGTGGTATAATGCATTTAAATGTGGTCGAGATGTGGTGTAAGACTTGCCTCGTTCTGGTCGGTCATCAACGTCCTTCACTGAACTAACATCGCTATAATAAAGGAAATGGTGACTGAAAATAGTCGTTTTAGTCTAGGAGATATAGCTGCTGAAATTTCTGTATCTCAAGAATGAATTTGTACCGTTTTAAACGATTGTTTTGGCATGACATGCGTTGCCGCTCGACTAGTACCGAAAGATTTGAATCGTCTGCAAAATCTCAATCGCGTAAACGTTGCAGAAGAAGAATCGGAATGCCGCGAATTTTCTTTTACGTCGTCTTTTTCAGTTAGAAGGCGCCTAACTGAAAAAGACGACGTAAAAGAAAATTCGCGGCAACTAAAGACGTCGATTCCAAAAAATACGTCTAAAAAATGTTTTGATTATTGGGTTATTCGTTGGCGTTAGTGTATTATTACGAAATAGACCTACTTTGAAGGCGATACAATAAATTTAGATATTAAAATTTTTTTTATTGAATAATTCCCGGTACTTTCTCGACACAGTAGTAGGTATATTAGATAATAGGGCATTACACCCATTTTTGAAAAGTGTCTCAATGAAATTCTGTAGTGCTAATATGCCACCAAAAAAGAACACAATATTTTTATTCAATCGGTAAGTGCCATAACAATGCAATAAAATTTTCAATTTTCAAATTTCGCGCGTATTTTGACGAAAATGCCTCTTACTGGACGCCTTAATGCTCAGCGTAAATGACGTCAGTTCGTTTTGTATCAAATGAGCTCATAATAAATATGATAATTGTATAGCATTTAAAAATAATTAAAAGCATATTTTGTAATAGGTGTAATAATGCAAAAATTACGTTGGTTACGAAAATAATAAAAGTACAAAGCCTTACGCCAATCGGTTGACTGACAGTTGACAATTTTTTGTTTACACAGCCGTACGGCGCAATAACTTGTCCGCTACTATATCACGGTGTTTTATAACAGATTAAAAATACTGAAAACCTTGAATTGAATTTAAAAAATTGTTTTGTTATTTTATGAACTAAAACTTACATTTTCCTATTGCTTAATGCCTAAACTGTCTCTATAACATATTTATAGATTTTTTCTCGTATAGAGTAAAATACCGTATTGAATTCAATTTGTTATTTGCAAATTAATTAACGTAGTTATTATCCTTTTGAGCGCCACTTTATGTTACGGGTATAATCGACAAACGAAAACGTGCCCAACGATACACGGGACCATTTACTCAATTAAGTTTTTCCTTTCCTATTTTTTAAAACTACATTAATATATCCGTTAATATATAGCACAGAAATATATTCATAAGTTATTTTTTTTCATAAGTATTTGCGGTGAATTGTGGCTTGGCGGTGTGGGCATGCGCGTGCGTTAATGCCATAGAGTAAATAAGTACTAATCGGGTTTATGCTCTGACGTTGAAAGATTAACAATTTTTTACATAAAGATTAAAAAAAGCACAGGTAGGGGCCTCTAAAGCGCCCCCCCCCCCCCCCCATGTCATTGCTTACGTAAAATAAAAACCACGTCAATAGCTAAAGGTTAATTAATATATGTAAAGTATATTTAACATTAAATTAAGGCAATACCGCCAATACTTATATTATTATGAACTTACATCTGTCTGGGGCGCCTAGACATCCTTAGCCTAGACACTTACTGGGCAAAAATATTGGATGGAAAGCCAGAAACTCATTGAATTAAATTACAAGGGCTATGGAGCCATAATAATAAATACAAAAAAAAATACCGACGTTAGCCATAAGCATTCATTTAATAAGTATAAATGTCATAATAAATCACTATTCACCACACTAGTAGAACCAACGAGAGAAGCCACTTTTTTGACACAAATAATTATTTGTTAATTTCCAGTATAAGAAGTTTTTGATTTTGATCCATACCTACTAATATTATAGATGCTACACTGAGTTTGTTTGTTAGTTACTCTATCACTGTTTAACTACTGAACCGATTGTGAAAAAAGGAAAATGGGCAAGTATAGATATGGGCTTTGTCCCAAGTGTTGTACTTAGTAGTAACATTTCATGACCCATATCATTTTAAAAGTATTAAATCTTAGACAGGCACAGGACAACGAAATCAGTCATCTATGTTCTATGTTAGGGGGTTTGGTTTCCGCACTTAGTCCCTAAATATGGACCATTGTACGTGAGCCATGGCGGCCGATTACTCCAACCAGCCCAACTCCCTCCAGAAGCAGATCAATCTTCCCTGTCTTCTCAGGGCGTTCGCAAGGGAGTTTGGTGTTCCAAGGGGTTCCCTGCGGATCTGGGTGACGCCAGTGCACTCCAGGAGTACATGTGCCACCGTTTCATCCGCCTCCATGCAGGCTCTGCACAGAGGACTATCAGTGATGCACTGATGCCTAGGGTGTGAAAGTGTTTGTTCAGTGAACAGTGTCCGGTGATGGTCCCCCGACACCAGTCGCAAGCTATCCCTGTCCAGGTGCAGAAGGCGCTTGGTCAGCTTCGTATCCAGGGATGGCATAGCCTCCTTGGACTGCCTGCACCCTGGTGTCGAGGTCCACCATTCCTCCGCTCGTGTTTGTGTGTAGTCTTTTACCCAACTTCTTAGCTGATTAAACGGAATGGGCACAATGGGTTCAGGTCCGGAAATCAGTCATAGTTCTGTCCCTGCACATATCTCACAGTTGGTGACATGCAATAAAATAAAGTTTGTATTAGGTGAAAATATATAGGTCATGACGTGTTGCTACAACACATGGGACGGTGCCGCCCATTCTCGGTCGGTGTGAATGGACTAAGGGTCGTTCACACCGACCGGCTCGGAGAGGAGAGCAGATTTTTTATCATGTTTAACACAGAGTTTTGAATCATTGTAATAAGGTTTATTTTTACATGTCACTTCTTTTATTAATGAGAATACTTTAAAGCAAACCTAACGCGCTTAGTGTGAAATAATAAGAGGAGCCGACCGGCTGCCTCTGATGACGTACTGTTTCGCGCTCGTGCAGCCGAACGGATCCGTTTGCTCTTTCATGCTCGCGCGGCCGACCGGCTCCGATTGCGTCCTCTCTCGCTCCGCGACCCGCATGTAGCGGTGTGCATAACGGCTTGAAATTTCAAACAAACTTATTCGTTATTTTTTTCCAATAATTTTGCTAATATATTTCTTCATCGGAGGAGCTATATAAATCCATGACTCAATTTAAAAGCAAAAAAAATTAAATACTGGAGGTACACCGCACTCGCATCCGTCCGGCTCCGAGTGCTCTTTCAGCCGGTCTATGTGAAATGTCTGTCGGCTCCGGCCAGTTCCAAAGGTATAATTCGCGCCAGTCTGTGTGAAAAGAAGAGCGCTGGCTTATGCTCTCCGACCTCGACTGAGGGAACGGAACCTAAGTTTGAACCCCAAAAAAGGACATAGGCTCCTTTTGAATCTGCGACTTGCACGGGGACGAAGTCTCGGGCAAAAGCTAGTATTGTTATAAAGGGCTCAGTCGAGCATGTGCATGGTGCCTCTTGGCACTTAACTATAAAAACCAAATTCACTTTTATCAATACTTCCAGAATAATCTGCATTTTCATCTTCATCACTATTAATATTATGTTACTTCTTCCCAACTGTATAGACTACTTTATCATTCACCAGAGCTATCGCATTTGTCTTCTCTTGTTGATTGTACATCATTATTCATAGCTTATCTGTGTAACTTTTGTATCATAATATATCTGCCCTACTTTAGAATCGTAAAGTTCATAGTCACCTAAGTCATGTTGTCCAAAATACTTAGCTATAATACATATAAAAATGTTCAGCGGTGTTGCTAATTCTTTTGCATTTTCATCATCCAGATTTATAGCGGCTCTGAAATATATAAATTGAAAGAGTCTTATCATCAGTGTTGTACATGAGTATTCAAACAAATGAACCTATTTTCATTGAAGATTTTAACAACTTGTTTCACTATAATCTCATTTTTGGTAAAATTTAGCTATTCAGAAGACCAAAAATGTTTTTGAATGCTCACAAATCTTTACTACATAATTATTACCTTATTTCAACACATCTTCTGCACAGATTTCTTAATAGAAAACTGTCATTTGACAATGGCGGATGCCTTGCTACGGTAAGAAGTGCATGGAGCCATAATCCTGAAATAGAAAAGAAAATTATTTAATCATTTTGTGAATTCTGAATATGACCTAATAAAGAACAGTGTGCAAAGATAACCTCAGAACTTTAATAGACTTATCCTGTGTTTGATATATAATCAATATTATTTCTTTAAATTAAATATTAATAAAATTTTGTTTTGTTTTTAGAAGTGTGTTTTCATATATTTAATTACATAAAATAAAGTTAGCACTAACAATGGTTAATGCACTGATTAAATGTGATTATTGTAGAAGTATGTAAGTAAAACCTATATAATATTATTTAATTATTTTAAAGAAATGGTATGCACCTGTTCTGCGATCAATTGTCTCTCCCGGTTTCACTTTTTTCAGTAATGAGAGTATTGTGTTCAAGCCTGATTCAACAACATTTTGTTTCAATCCAACTACGTGAGACAATGTGGGTTCTGTACTTTGAAATACTTTCTGCCATAATATTACACCATCCTTCAAAAAATCCTTATACGCTTCTTGGAAAATTGATGGTAGTGACGCTTTTTTTCGTGCCGCCATTCGAATTACGTACATATGAAGGTCAGAGAAATCAGCTATTTGTATGTTTTGCCATTCTATAGTTGGTTTAAGCATTTCTATGTTTTCAGGACTATCGGTCTGTAAGGAAAGATGAAGGTAGAATAATAAAGCATTGAATATAGCATTTATCAAGAAAGACGAATGCTTACCTCCATAGAAACAGTGCTACACTGTTTATTAAGTGTAGATATATCTATATTACACTTAGTTATTGCAGCACATTTGGCACGTTCTTTCATTACTTTTAGTAAATATTCCTCGCCATTAGTTGGTATTTCCCTTTCTTGTACACTACGGCTGATTTGAAAACATTTTGATCTTGAAGAGTCCAACTCGTTCTTTTCATCTTCTTGCTTTTTATAAACAATCTTTTTATCAGTCATTGTTTGATAAACAAGCAAATACTGATAAATAAAAATTCTGTTTTCAGTGGTGTACTATCTAATTAACTAATAAGACATTTCGACGTTTGACTAATTTGGACCCAAACAAAACTCATACTACTTGATAGTGATACTACTGACAATAATGAATAATGACAGCAAGTAGCAACTCAGCATAGAGTAGGCATGGGCAAAAATATCGATGTATAAAAATATCGATATTTTTCCATATAATTATCGATATATTACGTCGGGATTTTTAATCGCGATATCTCGATATTTATTTTAGAGTATCAAATTTATATCATTTTCGACTTTATTTTTTACGCAACTTTGGTTTCGTGTTTAATGTTATTAGATACTCCTTGCAAGCTCTTCGCGTATCGTTAACTTAAAAAAGTCCCGCCACAATCTTTATGAAAGGCAATATAACAGTAAGACTATTGGCTACGTGCACGAAAATACTAATGCTATTAAACCATCAGTGTGAGACGCATAATTATGACCGTGAAGTTAACAGACAATTAACAATTTTCGGTTTTGTTTTTCAACAAATCAATTTATTACAAAAGAAAAACTAAAAATATACACATGTAGAAAATTAAAAAAATTATGAATACAATTTTTTTGAATATTATTTTTCATTTACCATTTTGAAAAAGTTTCAAAAATTATTAGACGTCGGCTAACTTCAGTATCATGAGTAATATATATCCCTTTTCACGACAAGTTCAGCGCAAGCCGATCCACCATGTTTTAAAAGCGGCAATTCAAAAGTTTCGGAATCATGCGAAAACTGACGATATATCGAAACAAATAAAATTCTGATCGATATATCGATATTTTTCACTCGATAATTATCAATACTGTTTAAAAATATCAATGTGAAAAAGATCGATATATTTTTTTCACTTGCCATCCCTAGCATAGAGTAAGTACAAATATATAGTATATTATAGTATATTATTATATTATAGTAATAATATTAATAGAATGACAGCCACAGGCAGACTGACAGTAACAGTGTGTTATCGTAACTTATCAGTTGGTAGGTAATTTGCAAGAAGCATATACTACAGCTTCATGGTAGGTAGTTTGTACCTTCTGTGGCGTAAGCTTACGCTCAGTGTGACCAGATTTAGCAGAATTCTGTGATTTTAGCAGAATTTGACCCCCAATGTAGGGCTTAGCATATTATGCCGCAGATTAGAAAAAGTTGGCAGTTTTAGCAGAATCAAATGAAACCTTAACAATACTTAACATCAATTTTGCAGAATTCAATTTGTCTATTTTTTTTTTTTTTTGTTGTACTAGCAGCCCTTTAGTACTTACTCTATTTTAGCGGAACTCTCCGCTCATATGTATTTTCCTTGAGTTGTATATACAGTGCAATCAATTTTTTCGTAGTCGTTTGTATTGTGTGTACAAGTGCAGTAAAAATGAAAAGAAAATATAACCAGAAGTATCGTTCTGAGTAGGAGGAGGATCCATCGTTTTCATCCTGGTTATCGAGATCCAAGGATGACTGCAATGCTGCTTTTTGTAAAGTATGTAATATCAATTAGTTTCACAACTTTCTGTTTTAAAAGCTCATGTAACCTCAGCGAAACACAAAGTTTTAGGTGCTGGATATTCTGGACAGTCATCGGTAAGTGAATTTACCCAATCCTTACAAAATACAGTTATGTACTACAAAGTATAGTAGCCCACTAAGTATCCAAAATAATATCGTGTTTGTTTGATTATGATTATTTTTATAAGTTATCAAAACCGCAAGTCAATAGGACAGCGTTGCCATAGCTAGTTATTATTTCGTACAAAAATGTTTGCGTAATTTTAGCATTTTTATAAAAAAGTTTGACAGAGTTTAGCAGATTTTAGCGGAGTTGCTAGCATAAGCATAATGACTAATTTAAATCTGGTCACACTAGTCAACTGGTGTGCGACCATGAAGCTGTAGATTAAAATGGAGTCAACACTTCGAATACCTACTTGAAGCCATACCTATCTATCACTATCTCGCTCTCTATGGGCCAACCCTCTCTTTCTAGGTAGGGTAACCTTTATTTTATTTTTCCCAGGACATCGCTGTAAGTATTTTCACTTCTCTTGCTTAAAAAGGCCGTAATTGTAGCATACCAGAGCGGGGATAAAATAGCATTTCATCCTCTAGGGGGAAAAGTTTTTTTTTAATTTTTGTGTGTCAAATATGACAATGAGCCTACAAAAACGAAAAAGTCTTTAGTCATAAGTAGAATAATCATGAATAAAGACTCGACTTATTACTGTTTCATAAAAAAAGAACCTCATTTTAATTTTGAAAATGGAACTAAAATCGGCGATCTCTGGTAGAATGCATGCAATGTGTTGCGGCTACAGAAGAAACAAAAAAAAGACATTGGCGCGAAATCTTTATAATTTTTCTTTAATTGCAAATTGAATTGGTAGTGACCGTAATTAATTTCTCGCAATCGTAGTGAAAAGTATAGTGTAACACACGGCGCTAAAACCCATTCAAACTCGGTTTCTATTTACTCACTCGCTAAAGCTCGGGAGTAAAACTACCTCGTATATAGTGGGTAATTTTAGCTCCTTGTATAACAATCTACTATTTTTTATAAATATCTACATTCTGTTTACCATTAAGGCCTAAGATAAACAAATATCTCGTCTAAGTTTGTTTACATCATGATAGGTAATGTATGCGTATACATTGCATTAAGAAATAAAGTAATATGAATTCTAAACTCGATGAAATAAGAATAAAAATAACTTGATCAAATGTTAAATACTTTGCCGTGTCGCGACGTCAGACAGCGCCGGCCCTAATATGAACGCTTATATTATGTAAGAACCTCAAAAAGGAAATAAAAACACCACCCAAATCAAAATCATTTATTGTAACTTTTCTAGCATACATGACTAAATATCAATACTCTATGTTGTTTCTGTCTCTTACCACGTAAATCACCAAGATATTTTCTGTATGTCTCTTAAACTGAGCGCATGACTCAGTAGATAAAATATGTAGTATGTAATTGAAACTTTACTTTATATCATTATTATGTAATAGATAATAAATATACATAAAAGGTATGTATTTAATATTTATTAACGGAAAGGGACACCAGGTAACTTGTTAAGATTGCTTATATTTTCAAGAATATTTCGACACTATTTTTAACTACATTGCAGCCAGCATGTTTCACTCCCATTTCCGTAAGTGGAGAATTACTATAAACGCCAGAACTAGTACTTGGCAGAGCAGCTATTTGCACCATAGATTCTTCATGTAGTGAACTTGTTGTCTGAAAATTATAATAAATTTTAGAAAATTTTGCTTTTTATGTATTTAGAAATATAATGATTCAAATATATAATAAAAAGCAAAATTGATAATAATGAAACATAGTTCTAAATACAGTTATCTTTTTACCTTTCCTACTGTTTTATTATACATAGTAGGAACTGCTGTTTGTTTTAAGCACCTTGTTCTTGAATCATATCTGATTCTTGAAATGCAAATTGCAAATCCTTGCACTTTTATAGAACTTCATTTTCAACGGCTCAATGGATAACCACCATTTTCTTTGAGTACTATTTTTAGGAAACCTAAAAAAATGATGTTATTAAAATACTCGAATAATGAGCAACTAAAATAATGTCAAAGAATGTCAAATCAAAACATCAATTATTTTTCTGAAAAAAATTAAATAAAAAAAAAAGGCAGAAAGTAAGATTTGTGCTGTACCAGATACACTGCACTCTGCGGGCAACCTACTTACTCCAAAGAGTACAATATATATGCAGAGAACTCAACACCATCTTTGAAATCCTCCCAGTCAAGTGCGCTGTGCGCCAACACATTGCAAAGAAGTGTCGCTGTGTGTATCGATGCAGTGAACTGAGTTGGCGCTTTGAACCTCACTATTCCATTGTCTTTATAATAAATTATTATTAATGACAACTTCGCGAGGACGGCCTGTCTCTTGGCAATGGTTGCTAGGGCTACAAGGAAATGACTGCTACAGTGGCGCTGTGCCCTAGGCAGCCACCGCGACTGCGCTGCGCGTCACGAAGTGTAGTGTCACCAAAAACTAACAATTATTTTTTATTCATTTTTAAGTTTAATTTATCTAGTTACTTAAGTGTTAATTTTAATGATTAGTGGCAGCAAGCAGCGATGGAGATCGAAGTGCATGCCAACCTTCTGCATCACTACATATCCTGGAGAGATGCCCCCTATGCACCCAGGTCCAGTATTTTAAAGGTAAGCGGGGTCTGAATATTGGAAAGGTCCACAAACTTACAAGTGCTCTCTCTTCAGACCCTGTTATTACTTCTACTTCTTCTACACAAGATACATCCAGTTTTGTTCCGTTTTGGAAAACCCTTTCCAAATTCAAAAACTCTTTTCCTGTCTTGAAGTGAGTTCCCCGTGGCGCTAGGCCACTAGTTGCACAGAATTTAGCCGGTTGCATCCGCCTTGCCGCCCGGGAGAACTCGCAACGTGCCTGGGAACAACTACTCACCTTCCCTTACAGAATTCTCCATGTGCAAAAGAATTTGGCAACTAAAAAGACATTAACTGCACAAATTAAAGAAAATTGTAATGATTCGGCTCAACTTTTGGATCCAAATTTTACGTCACAGGGATATTCCTCCTCTAGAGGTATATCCCATCTGGTAGAAACTAAGTTAGGAGAAGGTGACAATAGTGAAGCGGCTAGGATCCCTTTTACTAGTGATGTGGTGGCTCCGTGTTCTACAGAAACGCTCTCAGTTCTGGAGAGTAAACATTCTGCCCCAGCAGATGGCCTTTCTTTTCCCGACCCTCCGGACCCGGTTAATCACTCCCTCACCGTCACAGGTCGAGAGTTGGTCGCAGCCGTTTGTTCCTTCCGAAGCGGTTCCGCCGGCTCGACGGATTGACTCCTCAACACCTAAAGGACCTTATTTGTTCAGGCGCCGGGGTAGCTGGTGAGTTGCTCTTGAAGGAGCTTACGGCTCTGATTAACCTTATGCTCTCCGGCAAGGTGAACGATGCCGTCATCGATGTTTTGTACGGGGCTAACCTATGTGCTCTGCGCAAAAGGGATGGCGGCATTCGTCCCATTGCCGTGGGTACTACATACCGTCGTATGGCAGCCAAGATTTGCTGTAAATTTTACGGTGAGGTTGTTGCGGAACAATTTCAGCCCCTTCAGCTAGGTTACGGCTCTAAAGGGGGCTGTGAGGCTGCCGTACACGCCTTGTCGACCTACCTAAATTCTGGCAAAGGAGAGGTAATTTTGAAGGTTAACATAAAGAATGCCTTTAACTCAGTAAATAGGGACACCTTGCTGGCAGAATCCAAAAAGGAAATACCCCAAATCTATAGTCTCCTTTGGCAATGTTACAGAAATCCTTCGAAATTACTGTATCGTGACAAGCTTTTAGAATCCGCTGTTGGTTGTCAACAAGGTGACCCTCTTGGGCCAGTGATTTTCAGTCTAGCCATTCATCCAATAATCCAACAACTAAATTCCAAATTTAACGTTTGGTATCTCGATGATGGGACCCTGGGGGGCGATGTAGACTACGTTTTAAAGGATTTGATTATCTTAAAAAATGAACTAAATTCCATAGACCTAGAACTCAATCTTTCGAAATGCGAATTGTATTTAGCGGACCATACTGACAGACAATCGACACTTTAAAAATTTAACGCAATAGCCCCAGAAATCAAAATTATAGAAAAAAGCACTCTTCGTCTCCTTAGGTCTCCAATCTACGAGAATTCGTTTCCAAGTTTCATTGAGGAAAAAGTATAAAAATTTAATGACATTTCGGAAAGATTGCTTCAAATTTGGGAGATTGTGGAATGAGATTTGGGAGTCTTATTTGATCACAAATTAACTTTCTCAGATCACATAGATTTTGTTAGCACCAAAGCATATGAAAACCTAGGCTTTGTTCTTAGGTCATGTAAGGTGTTTAGTAACATTGAGGCTCTTAAATCGGTATATTTTGCGTATGTGCGCAGTGTCCTAGAATATGCGTGCCCAATCTGGTCCCCCCAATACGTCATTTACAAGACTCAATTAGAACGGATTCAACGTAAATTTATTAATCACCTTAACTATCGCCTCTATAAACCTCCGACATCCTACGAAAATAGTTGTCAGACACACGGTCTCCTGACACTTACTGAAAGGCGTCAGGTGTTGGATATGTGTCTGCTTTACGATATACTCAATGGACGCTTAGATTGCCCGGAGTTGGTCGCACAGATCTTTTTCAACACCCCACTACGCCGCACTCGTCATACGACAATGCTACACGTGCCTCAGCACTCGACTAATTATGCCAAAAATTGTGTACTGACCCGTATTGCTCGAATTTATAACACAGATTTCTCCCAAGTAGATATATTTAACTGTACTAAACCAACATTCAAAGCGCAAATAATAAAAACCATAAAACAAAGGCAAATGGTAATCGCCAAGGCTCTGTAATCAACTAAATAAATTACCTATGTTTTATTTTTATATTTATAAACATAATAACAAAACTTTAACTTTAAGTCTAAGTACCTATACATAGAAATTATATAATCATTAATTTAAAAGGTATTAGTAGTCCGTTCGCATGTTTGATACTTATCTTAGTTAAACAGGGAAACCTATTGTTAGCCATACATTACTGTTATATACTATAGTGCTACAAATTGTCTGTATCGCCGTTGGTTACCTAAATAAATAAATTAATTAATTAATATGCATTCGGCCATCACTATAACTGGACGGCCATCACCGAACAAAAAGTTGAGTCAAATACCTACGTATCTCCATCTCACTCTCTGTGGGCCACCCCTCTCTTTTTAGTGTGGCCTGTAGTATTGCTACCTTCTTATTTAAATCTACTAAATTTTTCGAAATAGTCGTCACTGTAACCAAATCAGAAGTTAAACTTTGTCAAATAATGTTATTATGGATCAGTAGTTGTACTATGAATAGTTAAGTTATAAAACAAAATTGTAGGTCACACTCACGTGTCACGCATGCTAAACTGGGTTGACGATCAGTGAATTACAATGCCATTTCCTAAGGAATCGGTAATGTGGCAACATTGACACTATGTGTCAACATATAAATTGTCAATATGGCGGTTTTTTACTTTGCAGTTCACAGCTTCGTCTGGTATTTTTCGAGGTAATCATCGTTCTAATTAACGAAATGTTGCAAAAATTAGTAGTGCGTGGTTGTGGTAATACGTGGTGTCCAGGAGGTGATATAAAATTTCACCCGTAAGTGTTAAAATCGTGATTTCTGACATTGAGTCATTGTAAACATATTTCGTTGTTTTTTCACTTATTTTCTTCTTAAAACGTTTTACCAGTGTTTTTAACATATTAGTAAATGTTAACTATATCAAGATCAAATACTTTTACATTGAATTTCATTGATTTTGTGCAATCTATTTGATTTTATTTAAAAGAAGTCGTATTGAAGTAGTGTGACCATATTGAGAAGTTTGCGTGAGAACTTAACTAATTATACTGATACTAAGAAACGTGTATATATTTAATGACTAATACACACATACACTTACGGCAGTCAATTTTTATTTACTTTTAGTTACTCATTATTCGGATATTTTAATAACATTATTTTTTTAGGTTTCCTAAAAATTGTACTCAAAGAAAATTGTGGTTATCCATTGAGCCGTTGAAAATGAAGTTCTATAAAAGTGCAAGGATTTGCAATTTGCATTTCAAGAATCAGATATGATTCAAGAACAAGGTGCTTAAAACAAACAGCAGTTCCTACTATAATAAAACAGTAGTAAAGGTAAAAAGATAACTGCATTTAAAACTGTGTTATATTATTATCATGTATTTAGAAATATAATGTTTCAAATATATAACAAAAAGCAACATTTTATAAAATTTATTATAATTTTCAGACAACAAGTTCACTACATGAAGAATCTATGGTGCAAATAGCTGCTCTGCCAAGTACTAGTTCTGGCGTTTATAGTAATTCTCCACTTACGGAAATAGAAGTGAAACATGCTGGCTGCAATGTAGTTAAAAACAGTGTCAAAATATTCTTGAAAATATAAGTAATCTTAACAAGTTACCTGGTGTCCCTTTCCGTTAATAAATATTAAATACAAACCTTTTATGTCTATTTATTATGTACTAGCACTTTGCCCGCGACTACGTCCGCGTGAGTTTTCTGGACTCCTGGTACATAGGTGGCCCTACGTACCAGGAGACCAGATTTCCCGTGACTTCTCCTGCGTGAATTTTCTTAAGGCTTCCTATTTTTTTTACAATACAATATAGCCTATAGCATTCAGGGATAACGTAGCTTCCTATTAGTGAAAGAATTTTTGAAATCGGATGAGTAGTTTCGGAGATTACCCCCTACATACAAACTTACAAACACACAAACTTACAAACAAAGTTTACCTCTTTATAATATTAGTATAGATTAGTAAGTATAGATTACATAATAATGTTATTATGTAATTTCAATTACATACTACATATTTTAACTAGTGAGTCATGCGCTCAGTTTAAGAGACATACAGAAAATATCTCGGTGATTTACGTGGTAAGAGACAGAAACTACATAGAGTAATGATATTTAGTCATGTATGCTAGAAAAGTAACAATAAATGATTTTAATTTGTGTGGTGTTTTTATTTCCTTTTTGAGGTTCTTACATATAAGCGTTCATATTAAGGCCGACGTCGCGGCACGGCAAATGATTTTATATTTGATCAAGTTATTTTTATTCTTATTTCATCGAGTTTCGAATTCATATTACTTTATTTCAAAATGCAATGTATACGCATACATTGCGTATCATGATGTGAACAAACTTAGACGAGATATTGGTTTATCTTAGGCCTTAATGGGAAACAGAATGTAGATATTTATAAATAAATACTTATAGCGATGTCCTGGGAAAATTAAAATAAAGGTTACCCTACTTAGAAAGAGAGGGTTGGCCCTTGGCCCACAGAGAGCGAGATAGTGATAGATAGGTATGGCTGCAAGTAGGTATTCGAAGTGTTCGTTGACTCCATTTTAATCTACAGCTTCATGGTCGTGTGCGACTGAGACCGATATATTACTTTACTCTATGGACTGAGAGTTGAGACTGACTGCGCTGCGAGACTGTCAAATTAGCTTAATCTCTCTGACCAAATGCCGATTTAATTTAATTCAGTTCTGAATGAATATTATCTTTGCTTGTGAGTTTAGCCCTTAAATTTTGTCAATTTAACTTTCCATTGAGATTACCACCAATGGAGCTTTCAGCAGTAATTATTATTCTGCTGAATCTGCTGTGACTGAGTTGCCGGAGTCGTTCCCAAAGACGTCGTTCCGTACTTCTCTAAACTTTTCTTCGGATGTTTCACCGTGAAACATCCGAAGAAAAGTGACGTGAAACTTTCACGTCTCGTAAAACATAACGCCCTTATGACGACCCACAGACCCTATTATTTCCTAACATAAAAAGTAAAATAAAAAGTCATTAAACTTGAAAACGCAATGCAAATAACGTTACGTGTTAACTGCTCTGATACTGATAATGTCTACTTCAAGTAACATTTCGCAGTCAACTTACTCCCCATCAGAACCTGAGACTCCCCAAGTAAGTTTTGATCAAAATACCTATTTTCTTTGATCTTAACATGTATAGCTACTGACAATACTGCATGCAGGTGTGCTAGTGCAATTGAAGGGTTTCTTGCCCAACACTGCCAATAATGTTATTTATTTATACCTACATACTTCATGCACAAAACTATACATGGTATGCCGCCCCTAAGACGACCCACTGACCAACATGTTGAACACAATCATGATAATTTCTAGACCATTTTTTTAACATACAACCAACACTAAGAAAGCCATTCTTAATCCACATTATTCTAATTAAATATCACATTTTCTTTTCAGAGCACAGCTCAAAGTAGAATTCAAAACTTTGACCAATCGCTTAATCATGCTGATCTTGGACTCAGCATTGAACAATCAATGAAAAATGCACAGAAAGAAATGCACCAAAAGAGAATCCAATCATTGAGAAAAGAGCTTGACTATTTGAAGTCCACTGAATGGGAGTTTGAGTATGACAAAGGATTTGTCCAATAATTATATATGATAAGACCCTACAATTTACTACTTCAATATGGTTTCCTACATCAAGTCATTTTTAAATTATTTATTTTCCAACAATTCAATAGAAGAATATGATAAAGAGATGGAGAATTATCTTGCGGAAGAGCTTTTTAAACTTGATTTAGAACAGGACACAGAACTTGATCAGGTTACTGAGATACAGGAAAGATCTAGAAATGATTGTTTTCATAGGACTGGTAAGCACTTTTAATGTATGTTTTGTAACAATAATCAAATTTTTGCCTGTTACTATACCCCTATTCACAATAAGATTAGACAAAAACACAAACCTTTTTTACAGTCCCTTCAACCGGTTTTGACTTCTGTTCCGTAGGCTTAAGGATGACATTAGAGGCAAAAAAGTGGTTACAATAACAACTGTTTACTGCAGTTGCCATTTGTCATGCTACCAACGCAATAAAAGTCGAAATCGATTGTAAAAAAGGTTTGTGTAAATGTCTAATCTTATTGTAAACAGGGTATAGTTACATAGATTTTTTTTGACAAGTAGCTAATTATATAATATTGTAATTGTAATTAAAGTCTCCATCATCTGCCTAGCCTTTTGCCAACTATGTTTGGGTCGGCTTCCAGTCTAACCAGATGCAGCTGAATACCAGTGTTTTACATGGAGTAACTGTCTATCGGACCTCCACAATTCAGTTATTGGGTAACAGGAAACCCCTTGGTAAGACTGGTTATCAGAATATTGTAATTAGATTATACAATATCTATTATTTCCAGGTGTAATAACATACATAAGCGAGGATGGAAACTATGTTCTCATTGATGGAACATTCTATTATGACATTACTGCTTGCTCTATTAAATTACAACTTAATGACAAGGTTCTATATCTAGGCTACAAAGATTCAAAAGAGTCTCTTGTGGTGGTGCGAATTCTCGAAAACCAAGGACTACATTGGGGCGACTTCGAAGTTGATGTTCATGAAAGTAGTTACAAAACAATAGAACATGTCATTATTGGCGAAGTAGAATATCGACAAGACCGCATGGTCATAATCAAAGAAAGTGATCTGAAATTCAGTCTTGATAATGTTGTCGCTACATTTGTTCCGATACAAGGAGACTTGCTGGAATTGATGTGTATGGTTAAATATGATGAAGATAATCCTATGGATATTTCTCATAACAATGTGAGTATAATATTTAATTTAATTACTGTAAATCTATACTAACATAATAAAGCTGAAGAGTTTGTTTGTTTGTTTGTCTGTCCATAACTACTGATTGGATTTCGGAAATTCTTTCGCCAATTGAAAGTTAACATTATCACTGAATACTATAGGCTAAATATTATTATCAAAAAGTTAGGGATCCGGAAAAAATCACACGAATGAAGTCGTGGTCCAAGTGCTAGTAACTATATTTGGTGAATATGCCCAGGGCATTTCCTCGAGCATGTAACATTCATAGGAATGTTACAACAATAGCAACAACATTTTAAAAAGCTGTTAATGCTCTACGGATTTTCAACTTAATTTTTAAGGCAAATGAGCATTTACCTGTCTATTTTGATTCATTTAGTTTTCGTAAAAATGTCGGATCTGCAGGTAGAAATTTCGTTTTGCTTGTACTTGTGTCTTTGCTCTAGTTAGTTTGTTAAGTCATTTCATTATTGTCGCATTATAGTAGTTTGATTTTCTGTTACAAGTAAATGTTCTAGTGTGACCTTTATATCCTTGAAAATGTTTATATTGCTGCAATACACCTTTATTTCGTAAGGACACCCTGATAGGTACTTATAGTTCAATGTGCTGCAAAATTAAATGATTAACACTACATTTTATCCATTCTTCTTCCAGGTAGTGGAAGTAATTTCATTTCGACCATTGAGGAGTAAAATGATATCTACTGTTATAAGTAAATGGAATGGAGAAGATGGAATTTGTGATAAGCAAATATATCTTAACAAACACTGTATTTTCAGTGGCGGTGAACCACACGTCGGAGCAAAGGTAATTAGTAGGATATGACAAAAGACCGGCCAGGTGCAAGTCTAACTCACATACTAAGGTTTCTAATAGTTTTGATTCAGACCAAAATATTTAGCATCACCAAATTATTCAGCCTATTCCTTGACAAACATAAAAAAAAAGAAATGCAAATCCTGAAACTATTATCTACACTGTTCTGGAGTGAAGGAAATTAAGCCTAACTTCGAGGCAATAAAACTGAAAATTGAATGCCTATATTAATTATTGGACAGAATTTTTATGTGTAAAGTTTTTAAGTTTTTCTAATTAATGTTTAAATAAATGTAATTGGTGTGAATAGGTGTATGTAAATTAATTTAATATAATATGTTCGTAAACTATAAAATTTAAGAAGAAATAATTTCTTCTTATATTTTATAGTTACGAACATATTATATTAAATTATTATTAAAAGTCTAGAAGAACATCACTTTTGAATTTGGTTAATTGTAAAATATTTGTTATTATTTAGGCTTGTGTTTAAAATTACATGTTTTAATGGTATTAGGTTCTGTTTGACATTAATCTCACCTTTTACAGGCGTTTATTGAAGCTGTGGAAAGCAATCAAGGTGCCTGTTCATGGAGAGTTATAAAAATGGATATAACAAAAAATGCAACAATCCTTGAAACCACTCCCAATGTAGACGACATAGAAGGACGGAGTTTAGAAACAGAAAAACTTAATAACATTGAAGTAACATACCCTTTAAAATTTGAAAATGTTAGTTTTCATGAAAAGCCCCAAATAACTTTAGCTATTACAAACAAGAGTAATCAACAAATTATTATGTATAAATGGATGCTACTATGCAAAAAAAGAGATTCTCAAATTAGTATCAGCCCAACTTTAAACAACTCTATAAGATTGTACCCAAATAAAACATTCTATTTCACAGTTACTTGCCTTCCAAAGTTTTATGGAAAATATAAGGAACATATGATAATAACTTTTAGAGGATTTAAAATAGAGAGATTGATTGAAATAAATATTGTAAGTGACATTATTTCTACGAATCCAAGTGAAGTAAATAACTCAGCTTATAAAAACCAATTCAATGAAACTGAGATTATGAAGAATATTAGAAATAGTACAAATGAATCTTACGTACGTGGAGTGCATTTGAAAAAAACTCCCAATTTTATTGCAGTGAGAATAGGACAATATTGTATACCAGATAAAGTTTGGTCTGCGATTTTAGGCAATGATTATGAACAGATTTATGATCACCATGAAATTTTAAATAGAATCGAGTCCCGTTTACCTTGTCTATTACAAGATTTGAATATTACCAACTACATGGACAGATGGCACACTTTGTTATACTTGGAAGAGATTCAAGCAACAATAGATATGAAGAAATTTAATATAAAATCTGCATTTTTAGTAAAATGTCAGGAGTATCTTAGTCTTGAAGTAAAAAAGTTGGCTGAAAGGAGACCATCTATAATTATAGGAGACAAAGTTACTGTGAAAGATATATGGGATGATAAAGCTCCTACATATGAAGGGTTTGTTCATGTTATCAGAGGGGACCTAGTATTGATAAAGTTTCATCCCCGATTCCATGAAACTTACCGGGGGAGTGACGTTTCTGTAGAATTCCATATCAACAGAAGCTCAATCAGAAAATCACACCATGCAATTAATTTGGCAATATCTGCATTAGGTCCAGATGTCTTATTTCCATCTCGTCTTGTAACACGACCGCCGCAAATATCATTGGAAAAATTAAAAACAATTAAATGGTTCAATCCAAGTTTGAACTGTCGTCAAAAAGAGGCCGTGACAAATATTTTAATTGGGGAATGCCGACCAATGCCTTACTGCATATATGGACCACCTGGAACTGGAAAAACCGTTACAGTTGTAGAGACCTTGTTGCAAATTCTGACACTTATACCCGATAGCAGAATTTTAGTAGCAACGCCGTCAAATAGTGCAGCAAACTTAATAACAGAAAGACTATTGCAATACCGAAACCTATTTTCAAGTTCTATAATCAGACTCATTGCAAATTATCTGGTTGACTCCGAAAACATCCCAGACATTATAAAACCTTATTGTGCTACATTAAACATAGCTAGAGAAAACACATCAAGACCAACACATAAGGTTCAAGATGGGATTAATGTGAATGTGCAAGCATCCTATGTTGCGAGATATCGAGTGACTATCGGGACATGTAACTGTCTCGGGTCGTTGTCGCAGGTGGAACTGCCTAAAGGACATTTTACACACATAATAATGGATGAAGCTGGACAAGCAATAGAACCAGAAGCAATGATCCCAATGACATTTGTTAATAAAGATAGTGGTCAAATTATTGTAGCTGGCGACCCAATGCAGCTTGGACCACTGGTTGTATCGAAGTATTGCATCGAATACGGAATGCAAATTTCATATTTGTCAAGAATGCTTGAAACATTCCCATATCAAAAAGACTTTGCTGCTTTCGAAAATGGTTTTAATAAGAAGTTGGTAACACAGCTGACTGATAACTATAGGTCTTTGAAGGAAGTTTTAACACTACCTAGTGAAATGTTTTATGATTCATCTTTAGTTGCTAAAATAGACCTAACCACGTCATTTATACCGAAAATTCTTGATGTTGTTTCGGAGATATTTGAAATGGCTGATGATGTAAAAACTGGTGGGATTTTTGTGCATGGTGTTAAAGGCAACAATGCGAGAGCAGTGGACAGTCCTTCCTGGTATAATCCTGAAGAAGCATCTATGGTTGCACTGACAGTGTGCAAATTGTATCGGAAAAATGTAACACCAGATGAAATTGGTATCATTACGCCTTACCTAGCACAGGTAATTTCTTACATGTTTATTTAACAACGTGTCTACTTACATCCTTAAATTAGGCTATTTCTGAAGTTATTTCAATAAAATTAAATCTCTGTTAGAAAGAAGATTCTTATCCAAACAATGCTTACAATATTGTACATTTGTACTAAACAATGTTTAATTTTTCAGATAAAACACCTACGCCGTCTATTCGACAACATGAATTTGGCGCGTCCGAAAATAGGCACCGTCGAAGAGTTTCAGGGCCAAGAACGACCTATTGTCATCATATCCACAGTGCGGTCATCTGAGCATCTAGTGCTTGAAGACCAGAAACATTATTTAGGATTTGTCAAAAGTTCAAAGCGGTTGAATGTCGCGTTAACACGAGCTCAAGTAGCTGTCATCTTATTCTGTGACCCACACTTGCTATGCACTGACCCCTTATGGAAAAAAGTCATACATCAAGCTGTCAAAGAAAATAAGTACATGGGATGTGATTTGTCGCTTGTGAGTGAAAAATAATCAGACAATGAAATATTTCGCTTGCATTAAAAGTGACAGAAATACTCTTTGCACTTAAAAACAATTATCTTCTAAGGACATGAATTACTAGAAAAGAGTGATAGTTGTAATGAATACCCTCGGCTTACCCTGGGCAATCTGCTCGCTTCCACCAGCCTTACTGGCTAATACCTACTTTACCATGTCATCTGCTATCCTGTCTATGTGGCCAGAGTCATTTATTCCAAGGTGGCTTTTAAAATATTTTTTATGCCTTTGTTATGACTAGTTTATCTTTAAGAACATCATTTTAATAAAACGGTATTTTCCGCCTACCGCTCTTTTATTTACCTAACTCTTGGACTATACCTTACTGATTGAATTCATGAAATCTTCTAAACTAAGACCCGATTAAAGTGACCTGGCGACTGATTCCGACTAATTGGAGACAAAATACATATGTGAGAAAACCGATCTTCGCTAGGTGCCCTAGTTTTTGAGATATAAATAAATGTGGCCAAGCTGGGGAGACTCCATATCTTTTATAAACTACTACAAACCCTTATATCTTTTTTGAACCATTGACCGACTAATTCTCATATTTGGCGACAAATTCCGAGTAATTAACTTTACTATTTTTTTGTGTTATCAAAATTAACACGTTCACTGTCCATGACCCCACCTGTGGGTCATTTTGGGTTATTTCATACATAATGGATCACTGCAAATTGGGGATAAAGGGACCCCCCCCCCCTACTTTTATGGGCCTGAAGTGGGATAAAGGCAATTATCTCAGTCAAAGACGGTTAAATACCTATTCGATAAACTAAATACGATAAACTAAATTGGACGTGAGCCATAATTTCGACATTGCGGCTGAACAGTGAACGTGTTAAAATCCCGGATATCCTGGTAGCCAAGCCAGTGACAGTCACACGTCTACGTCATCATCAACCGAAAGATGTCCACTGTTGAACATAGGCCTCCCGCATAGCGTTCTATGCGGGAGGCCTATGTTCACAACGAGCGGTAACCTGCGTAAGAAATTGAAAAATAAATTCACTCATACTATAATCTACTACTCATATTCATTCATACTATGTTACCCTTAAACTATAACAACGAATAAGTATCATTCGTAAGCATCACGTTTACCATTATATTGAAAAAATGCACTAAAAAACACTAATTAACCCATTTGCTGCCAAAAACTGGATCAAACCAGTATTTCCATACATTTACTCCGCTAATATGCGGAACTGGCAGCGAACTAGTTAACCGTTATCACAGTAAAGATATCTAACATTATTCTGTCTTCATACAAACGGTCGGAAGTATACAGACAGTCTCGTCTCGTATGCGCCGCGCTGCTGTGGCGAATATAGTGTGCGTTTCGACCGCGCGGCCACGGTGATATTTCGAAAAAAAAACTATTCCACGATTATGTATGTAAAAGTTGATTCCCAAAACCATAAATTTGTCGAAGTTATGGTTAAAAAGTTACAAGGGTTTGAACGTGGCCGCGCCATTGAAACGCGGAGAACCGCGCGGCCACGGAGATCTTTAAAACTAAGCGTAGCAAAGACCTAAAATTCAGGTAAATAACAGATTGAATTTGTAAAAAAAATGTAAAAATACAGAAAAAAATCCTAGGTTTATATTTTAGGAGCTGCAAGACATAACCCCATGGCCTCGCCATTGAAACGGTGAATAACACGTTATCGCCGATATCACGCTGAAAATGCATCGCAGACGTCTGAAATTCATTGTAAAATCTAGATTTGAATTTGTCGAAAATGTAAAAAATATACAAATAATACCTAGGTTTAGATTTTAGGAGCTGTAAGACTAAAACCCCATGGCCGCGCCATTGAAACGGTGGAAAACACGTTATCGCTGATATCTCGCTAAAAAAGCATCGCAGAGGTCTGAAGCTTTTTGTAATACCTAGATTTGAATTTGTCACAAAAATCAAGTCTGCTATTACAATAGTGTCAGAATGGTGTATCATTGATTTCATAATTGTTTATTTTGACAAGTTTGGTAATCTACTAATCTCTACTAAAAATAAATGATACTTAGACCATTCTGACACTATTGTAATAGGTAGCAGACTTGAGGCCCAGGCCATTATACCTAAATTGTCAAATTTCCTTAATTGAATATGAACCTTGCTTTTTGTAATAAAATTGAAAATCTATCAAAGAAATTTGACAGATTATTGTAGCTTGTGCTGCTTGTGTATCTACCTACCTATATATTAACCTACTTTTTAAGTAAGATTTTGTAGTAGGTAGGTAGTTAGAGGTTTTGTCAGCTGTGTTTTGCATTTTGGTTAAGTAATGCAAAACACAGCTGACAAACTTCAGAAGTAGATGTTGAATTTTGTAAGGATTGCAGAATAAAGGGATTTTTTTTTGAGACGCCTTGAATGGCTGCGGCTGAGGCGCAAATATTTTCCAATTTATAAGGGTGGTTTTTTTATTAAATCTTCTAATCAAAAACATACTTACCATGCATTTTCATTGAACACTTCCTATTTCATTTACGTATTTCATTTCTTTTTAATTAAATGAAAAATATTATATACCTATACCTATTTACAATCACAAAACTAAAAGGAAAATAAAACACTAGAAAGAAAATAATACACACACTAGGAAGAAATTAAAACACTGTACGCGGGGCAACCCTATCGCATGTTAAGGTACTACGCGCCTGTAGAGGTAACTATTTCAAGGACAGGGCCGAGTCACAATACTGTTAGATATCTTTACTGTGCCGTTATTAATTACGATATTCTTATGCCCGCGAAAGTGCCGGCATAAGAATGGCATATAAAAGTACCTATACAAATATTGTCCTTATTTGGATAATACCAAATTTACTCTAGGTTTAATGAAATAAAGTCGATTTTGTATTATCCAAATAAGACGAATATTTGTACATACACTCCATGTGAAGTTCCAGCATTTGTTAGGCACGACTGAAGCGCCTTTGATGATTGGGTAGAAAAGTCGGGGGTCCCACCATACGGGTCGCGTGTTATTAGGCCTTAGAGGATCAATACCATAGATAGGTATAAGATTTCTGATTTTAGATTTCTGTGATCCTAGCTACTATGATTGCTAAGTCTAACTTCCCCACAGATATAGAGACCTAGACAAGTATCACGATCTGTACGAAAACCAAGCGTGCCATTTTTTGACTACCTATTGTGACGTCACAAGCACTATTTAGTGATGGGAAAATCAAATCGATTCAAAGACCCCGCCGCCTTGCACCAGCAGTCACCCAGGCTGCACTGCCAGCACTGCTGGCTGGGTGAGCGCTACAAAGACTTTCAGCGTAGCGCTGGCCCAGTAGTACGCTGAAAGTCTTTGTAGTGAGAGGTTGCGTACTCGAGCGCTTGCGTTCCGTCGACGTGCTAGTTTTTATAATATACCTACCTACCTTTGCCATAATTTCGAGTAAGTTTACCATTATTGACGACACGGTTGGTGCAGTGGCTGAGAGATTGACTGCTGCGCAGCGTGTTGCAGGTTCGTTTCCCGCCCATGGTAAATATTTGTGTGATGAGCATTTGTATTTAAAAATGTATTTGTGTATGTACATCAGCTGTTTGACACCCATAGTACAGGGTCTCCCTAGTTTGGGGTCAGATGGCCATGTGTGAAATGTTTCCCCATATTATTATTATTATAAACACGTAAATATTCGCAAAACACCAACATCATCAACATTTATTTCTAGCGTTTACAAAAAGCAACAGGGTTCTACCCTTTTTTTCATTTCTTTCAACTCAAAGATTTGCTGGGTGAAAACTCAATTTTGAATAAAATTCGCCTTTGTATATACATACCATACCATTTCTCAATTACTATACGAATACTATATTTATTGAGTAATTGTGTAGGTACAGTAAAGCATTATTAAGAATCGTTCGAATTGATTTATGAATTCATTCTATGACAGAGTAATGAGATATACAGAGGAATGAGATAAACAGAGGAAAATAAAATTCGTGATCTGCTTATATAAGGCAGTTAGGAATATATATTTTTTACAAAATTGTTAGTATTTCCGTAATTATTTCTTGTAATATGCTACTATTGTCAATATTCGTTGCTTTTTCCCTTCAACAAAGCTTGCTTCCTCAAAATGTATTGAACAAATAGTGCTATGCTTTGTTGGGAACCAATCTTTGTTTCCCGTCGCCTCAATTCATTTTTGTTTTAAATTGGGTTCATGTGGAAAACTAATAAAATCACGAAACGTTACGATTATTTATTAAAATTGACTACATAATAAGTACCTACCTACATATATAATACAAAATCATTCCTCTGTTTTCGAAATTGATTCTTGAGAATCGATTTGTGTTCCATAATATGATGAACAGCACTAATCGCTAAAATTGACAGAAAAATGATAAAAGTTTCTGTACCTACTACAAAACCGAAGCGAAAAACGATAGTATCGATTGTTTCGATATTCATCACTTGTTAAAACAAAACGTCTCATCAACCACTCCAAGTAAAAGCCGCAAAGTAATACGAATGTTTTGTTTTTCTTAAATATGGTATTACCAGGTATTACTGAGGGTATTAGATTAAAAATACCTAATTGATTTTTAAGTTTATTACGCATAATATTAATCACAGAATGACTTACCGATGAAAGGAAATGTTTACTTTATTTTTTCTCCTCGAATTTGTACAGTTTTTAACCGACTTCAAAAGAGGAGGTTATCAATTCGGATGTTTAAATTTTTTTTTTAAGTTCCTATGTATGTTCGGGCGGGCATAACTCTGTCATATATAGACGACGACGATTTGCAAAATTATTTTTTTGTTCGGTAGGGGTTTACTTATTCCGAAATGGTCCCATTTAAATTTTACCAAAATTGATCCAGCCCTTTTTGAAAAAATCCACAAAATCTCAAAAAAATACTTAGATGACGTTTTAGTTTCTTCAATTTTTGGAGGACTTACAATCTCTTTTAAGTGTGTCGCCGTTACTAATGGATTTGGATGCTAAGGCAATACTAAAAAGAAACAATTGTAATGTGTGTTCTGTGCTAAAGTTTTTATCACTTTTTAGTTTTTGAAGGCGGTTTCCTTTTTTTTTTGAAAAAAAATAAATAGCTTTTTACAAAAAAGACAACCGCCTTCAAAAAGTGAAAAATAACTTTAGCACAGAACACACATTGACTTTAGTTTCGAAATTCAGTGGCTTTGTTCTGTTTGTTGTTTTGTATTGCCACCGACTTCCGAAACTAAAGTCAATGTGTGTTCTGTGCTAAAGTTATTTTTCACTTTTTGAAGGCGGTTGTCTTTTTTGTAAAAAGCTTTTTATTTTCCGCTTTTTAGTACCTCCTTCTCATTCAAATCTATTAAGAAGAGATTGAAAGTTAACTACTACAAAGATTGATGAAACAAAAACGTCGTCTATGTAAAATTTTTGGGTATTTGTTGATTTTACAAAAAGTGCTGAATCAATTTCGATAAATTTTATATGGGACCACCCCTAAAGCGTACCGTATCTATAAAAAAAAGAATTTTCAAAATCGGTTTACGTTTGCCTGAGAAATCGCGTAACAAATCGCGCACATTCTTAATGCAAATATAAGACTTATACGGTTTTCTCATGGATGCCATGGTCAGAACTGGACCAAATTAAAATGGGACCACACGGGAAGCACTGGCTTCCAAATAAAAAAAGAATCATCAAAATCGGTTCACCCAGTCCCGAGAAATCAAGTAACAAACATAAAAAAAAAAAAAAAAAAATGCAATCGAATTGATAACCTCCTCCTTTTTTGAAGTCGGTTGAAAACTTTTTTTACAATAATTTATAACAGCACAACTAACCATTTTAATATTTGTAACTTACGTCCGACTATATACCGATGTAGACTGAGTGTGAAATTTTTTTTTTTTTTTTTTTTTTTGGTTGAAATGCGAGATGCCATCGCATTTCAACCTAGGAGGTTGTCGGCTGCTTAACCGGACTTTCCTGTGGTGCCTTAAAACATATTATTTTTAGGGCCTCCAGCCAGGGCAAAATAGCTTACAAACTAAGCGACTACACGCTAAGGGCACCCCCTGTGGGGTACGAGCCTCGGCTTTGGGCGTCGCTGGGAGAGGACAGCAAAGGGACAGGCATCGGTCGTCGAGTCTTACTAATACGGGAGGGAGTGTACCGGGCGGCCGATACGATTAACGGGTTAGAGTGCTTCTCAGCAGTGTCGAAGAAGCGCTTGGCGGAGCGTTTCATGAACTGCTGGATGGTGGGTATTTTTAGATCGAGATGGAGGTTCTCGTTGCGAAGGTAAAAAGGGGCTCCTGTGATTCTTCGCAAGAAACGGTTTTGGAGGGTCTGCATCCTATGGAGACGATATGGTTTCGCGTGTGCGAATACAGCACAGGCGTAAGTCATGATGGGACGAATGCACGCCGTGTAAATGCGCAATTTGCACTTGAGTGACAATTTGCTGCGTGCATTCAACATGAAGTAGAAGCCTACCGAGAGCGAAAGCGGCGCGCAAACGCACCGTCTTTATGTGCTCTCCGAAAGTAAGATGGTGGTCCAGAATCACACCTAGGTATTTGGCTTGCTTCTCCCAAGGGATAGGTTTACCGAACATGGTTATCGGACTGGGCAGAGAGGGGGACGAACGCGGTTTGGAAAAGAGTACCTACTGCCTGACTCTTGATGGGGTTTACCTCGATTCTCCATTTCCGGAAATAAGCGCCTAAGGCTTTTGCCGCGGATTGGAGGGTACGAGCTATGCAGTCTGGGTTGCGACCTGAGTAATAGATGGCCGTGTCGTCAGCGAATAGAGCCAACTGGGCCTTTTTAACTTTGGGGATGTCGCTGGTGAACAGCGTGAAAATAAGGGGGGGATACTACGGAGCCCTTAGGGACGCCAGCGCGTATCGGGTGGGGTGAAGAGAGCGGCACCCTCGATGCGATGGCGAAAGGTGCGATTCGACAAAAAGTCACGCAAGATGAGCACGAGACGATCTGGCACTCCGAGTTGGTAAAGCTTGTATAGTAAGCCGTTGTGCCAGACTTTGTCGAATGCTTTCGCTATGTCAAAGAAGAGCGCACCCGTCATCAAGCCACGCTGAATACCAGCTTTTATGTGCTCGACGATGCGGTGGACTTGTTGGACGCAGCTGTGTTCGGTTCGAAAGCCAAACTGCTTCGGCAAAGTCTTTGAGCCGCTTATAAATAAGCCTCTCGTAGATTTTGCCTACAACATTGAGTAGACTAATGGGACGGTAACTGGTGGGATCAGACTTGGGTTTGCCTGGTTTCGGAATGCCGATAACGGTGGCCTCTTTCCATGCCTGAGGAAAAATGTTGTTGCTTAGAGCGCCATTGAAGATGGCGGTCATTAGCATTATGAGATGGGCGGGGAGGAGTTTGAACACCTTATTGGTGATATCGTCAGAGCCGGGGGCTTTTCGGGGTTTGAGCCTCTTGATAATATCGTGCACTTCGTCGGGAGTGACAGGAGGCAGAGGATAATCAGGGTCTTCAACGGGTGGGAGAGAGGCTCTACGTTCGACTTCGGCGTCGACCTCAGAAAGGTGAGCTTCGTCTACTGGTTGAGAGCTGGGGGTGCATTGAGACTCTAGGCTGTCGGCTAGACATTCAGCCTTTTCATCGTTGTCGAAGGCGACGCTACTCTCGGGACGAATGAGAGGGGGCATGGAGGCCTCGTTAGAAGAACGGAGCTTCCTCTGGAGTTCCCAGAAGGCTAGGTGGGTGGGCTCGAGTTGGCTAAGTATCTTGTCCCAGCGGCTGGAGCGCAGCTCCTCGATGCGTTTCTTTACAGCACGCTGTAAAGAGCGCATGTGAGCCTTGTTCGCATCGCAGGGGAAGGCACTGTACGCACGGACGGCCGCGTTCTTCTCGGTCAACAGATCACGCACATCGTCAGGCAGTTTCCAGCGATGATCGCTCATCGCCGGAACCTCCCTTGAACAATCGTTCAAGACGGATTGTACATGATTTGTGAACGAGTCGATCGCGCCCGTCGTGTCTGCGACTGTCACCTATCGGGGATAGCGTCCAAGTGAGGCGACGTCGTGGATTGTAGGCTTTCGCTTACTTTCCTCCAGTTGGTAATAATTTGGGTCGGAGGGGGCTGGCTAGGGTCAGAGGGACCTGAACGGGGAGCTAGTTCTAATATCACTGGACGATGGTCGGAATTAAGCTCGTGTAGCGTCTCTATAGATTGCAAACGGAGGTTCACATTCTTGAGCAGCGCTATATCGAGGATGTCGGGAAGATGGTTGGGATCGTGGGGGAAATGAGTGGGAGTCATCGGGGCGATGACGTCGAAGTTCAGTTGGGAACAGAGGTTAAACACGATCCTACCTCTGGAAGAGGTAGGATCGTGTTTATATGTGTGTTTATATGTGTGTGTTTTTATGTGTTACTATTCCAGGACGGATGTTTGGCATTGAGATCGCCCGCCAGTAAGACGGAGTCACCCAGGCCAAGAAGAGCAGAAAGGTCATCCTTGAGGAGGATAGGATCATCCTCCGATGGTGATGGAGGGACGTATGCTGATATAATAGTTAACGGCTGATGACCGGTCATGCCGAGCAGACAGACAGAGACCTCGAGGCGAGCGAGGGGAGGAGGGTCCATAGGAATGCAGTACATAGCCTTTCTATAGTATATTAGGGTACCGCCCCTGTGACAACGAAACCTATCATTGCGAACTATACGGTAGTTGGCAATATTCGGGTCACGATGATGGGGCTTAAGAAAGGTCTCCTGTATGAGGAGGATATCAAGTTGATGGTCGCGGAGGAAATTGGCGATCTCATCACGTTGGTTAATAATGCCATTGGCGTTAAAGAATCCTAACTTAAGGGATCGGGGTTTGGTAGTACACGGCAGGGGCGTACCAACCGATAGTGGCGCCTAGGGCACGCATCATTAGTTGCGCCCCTTTGTATTTATTTAAATCTTAAAACAGATACAGTAATCATTAATCATATTGCATACAAAACAGAGATTTATTATCTTTTTTATAATGTAAATCCGTAAACAGGACAACTGCATTTACAACTGCACCTTCCTGGTGTTCTTGAACGCAAACATATAGATGATGTTTTTGAAATTTGTTTTATCTGCCTCTTCTCGCTCTACAATGAGCAAATCTAGGTCGCCTAATCTTTCTTGATCTTTTTAAAAGAGTATAAGTACGACCAAAGTCAAATCATTTATTTCAATTAGACCATTATAGGCACTTTTGAACGTCATATTGTAAAATTTGAATCTAGTTGACCGTACTAAAAGATCGCTCACAACTTGCGATGGATACTGCAATTGTAAACAAGCAGAATTTGAATAGAAATGCGCAGATTATGAATACGATTTCATCCCCCCTTCACAATTTAATTCAAGTAGTTTTTCTGATTTCTTCACGTTGACGTCTTTTCTTGTAGATATTAGCATTTGAACATCCAATATTTCTTCGTATAACAGTCCTCCGTTAACATCGCAACTATAGAAATCTCCCAATTCTTTTCATTTATTTTTTAACCTTCGCAGCTGTAACACAGAGTTGTAACATCTAAAACCAGAATACTCAGAAGTTCTAATCAAATACAAAAAATTAATTGCATCTCAGTGGAAGGAGTATTTAACAGACTTCAAAAAATAGGAGGTTCTCAGTTCGACCCGTATGTTTGTATGTATGTATGTATTTTGATGCGGTTTTCATAAAAGTGTTTGTTACATTTTGGAAACTCCGCCCCTAAGACGACCCACTGACCGAAGGTTTAGTATCAACAAACAGAAATTTATTCAGCGCTTTTTGAAAAAATCAACAAAAACCGAGAAGACGTTTTCCTTTCTTCCATCGTTCCATCTTTGGAGGACTTTCTATCTCTGTTTTAACTGTGTTGCCGTTACTTAGTGGATTTGGGTGACAAGGAGGCACTAAAATAGGCTCGAATGTAATGTGTGTAACTAAATATGCTGTGCCCTAACAGGGTCCATAATTGTACTTAATATATGCTTTTATGTAACATCTCAGAAACACTATGGAATGCAATAAATAAATAAATAAAAAGTGGAAAATAAAATCTTTTTTAAAAAAAGAGAACCACCTTCAAAAAAAACTAAAAAGTGATAGGTAAATAACTTTAGCACAGAACACACATGACATTAGTTTCGGAAGTCGGTGGCAATACAAAACAACAAGCAGAACAAAGCCTCCTCACATACCATGGAGTGCCAATGTGAAGCTAAATAGTAAGCAAATTGTAATTCCTCATAGGTTGTGTTCCGGACACATGCCCGTTAATAATTTCAACTTTTCTATGAATGTTGTTGAAGATTTGAAGGTATCACTTTTTCATGTAGTGTGTCCGGAGGAACACCACTCATAGGGAGTGGTGCGTTCCCAGCTCGCTCTGCGCTTATTCGTGAAGCGCGAGAATCGTAAACGTGTATTTTATTGTTTGATATGAAGTAATAAAGTAAAAATAACATACTTAATGGCTTATTGTACTGTATTTAGATTTTTAAATTTAATAATTGGCTATTTCTGCGCCCCCCTTCGGAAGGCGCCCAGGGCACGTGCCCTACTTGCTCCACCCTTGTTACGCCTCTGTTCCTTATCCATTGGATTAGTTAGGGTAAAGTTTATCTAGGGCTTGCGTAATCTCCGGATACGCTTTGAACACCTTAAGGATGTCGCTAATATTAGCTTTGCACGCGAGTATATCCCTAGTCATAGCTTCAGCAGCGGAGTTGCGGTAAATTTGGTAGGCGAGGTTGATGACTTCGCCTATCCTCTCGGTAGGGAGAGATGCAGGTACGCGGGAGGCTGAGAGCGCGGTTGAAACGGCGGGGGCGGCCTTAGAAGGGCCGGGGGCGGCCTTAGGAGCGGCGGGGGCGACTTTAGGTAGGGGGGGCGTGGTCGCAGAAGCTAGGTTCGGCGCGGAGACTGGCGAATCCATCAGCGCTGGCATGGGCAGAGATTGTGAGGGCCTCAATGCAGGGAACGCTCTCTGATGCGAGTTCGATGCGAGTTCCATGGGGAGGGTTTCTGAGGGCTGAGACGCTCGGGCATCTCTGAGGAGGGAATCTTAACAGAGGGGCTTTCCCTTTGTTGACGAGCGTTCGCACGCTTGGTCAATTTGGGAGAAGAGGATTTTGGGGCTTTGGGGCAGCCGCGGTAATTGGCGGGATAACCCGATTGGCCGCATAGCACACAGCTGGGAGGTTCTGTGCACAGATTGCGGTCTTTCGGACGGGGACAGTCAGCAGTTGCGTGCTCACCCAGACACTTGACGCATCTAGGGGTCGCGTAGCAATTGCGTTGGGCGTGACCATAAAGTTGGCAGCGGTGACACTGTCCAACCGTATCGGATTTATGAGGCCTCTCGATCGAGATGCCCGACAAGTGACATACCGACTTTACTTTAAAGATCGGATGGTGGCCGTCGATTGCATACAAACGATGCACAGCGGACACGGGGACATTTTGCGACTGAAGGTCGGCGAGAATCTCTTCCGTTGAGATTTCTTTGGGGACGCGTCGGATTACCACACGGGTGGGTTTGTCTTCAGGTAGGGAATAAGTGTGGAACGAAATGTTCCTCACTTTTAACAAAGAGGTAAGTTCCCTGTGGTCGTTCACCGTGGAAACCTGGACTTTGATACCCTGTTGAGTCGAGCGCGCATTTGTGTATTTGATCTTACGATCATTACACATTTTGGACACGTCGGTCCACGTCTTCGCTTTGTCCTGGATGAACAAGGGAGGCGGGGCGGGTAGTTTCTTTTTTGAAACCGAAGTATTGGGGGCAGCAGTGGACATGGGACTAGCGGGACGTCTGCCCTCTGGACGAGAGGTAGCTGAGACGGAGGGGGCCGAAACCGTGGGGGTGGAGGAGGGGGGGGGGGGCGGCTACGGGTTTCTTGGCCTTGGTGGCCTGAGAGGGACTCTTACTCTTCTTTCTCTTGCCTCCCGGACCGACAACTTGGTAGTCGTCGTCCGAGGACGCGGAGGCAGAGTGGGCTTCCTCAGAGTCGGAATGAGATGGCTCAGAGACAGTGACAGAAGTATCTATTGTTTCTGAGAAACATGGCGACGCAGAGCGCAGCTGCGTGGGAACAATGGTCGCGGGAACAATGGGCTCGGAAACAATGGGTTCGGAAACAATAGTTGTTTCCGCGTACGGGCTTGTTGTCTTAATTGACAATAGGGACGGGATTTGCGGTGGCATAGAGGATGCCGCCACAGATGAGACTTCGTCGGCGTTATCAAGGGATAAGAGGCTATCAAATACGTCACTGAAGTCAGCGACGCTTGTTTTGGCTGATTTACGGGACGCGGACGCGGAGTTCTCTAGCCATATCGCTAAATCGGCTTGGAACACGCGGCTTTTAAATAATCGGGCCTTGACGTACGCTAATATTTCAGCGTCCGACATGGTCGGAGGGAAAGCTAAGTTGGGGAGGGAATTTTGAGAGATTTAACTCTCAGGGAAGCCTAAATTAAACCTAACACCTAACTCTAACTCCCCGGGTGGAGTGGCCCGGGGATGTGTAACCCTCCCTGTCGGGTGTAGACAGGGAGGTGAGTACCTATTGGTGAGCCCTAAGCTTGTAAACCCGTCGCCAGTCTTATTGTGCGAACGGGGCCCTAGCCAGTCTAGTGCGAAGGGTAGACACGCCCAACCGACACTAGGTGTGTTGCTGAGGAAGGAAACCAGAGACTAGGTTCGACTAGGAGACCCCCCAAGGCCGAAACACTAGCTCCCGACTCCAATTGACTGCATCACCCTGAAGGGGTTTGGCGGGTGTGATTGGCGCAACACCCACTCGGCTTCGTTGGCACCGTAAGGTATCCACCGAGTACCACGAAACTGTGGTTTTGCCCTGAAGGGGCCTAGTGAAGCTACACGACTGACTCTGTTTAAAGGAATCGCCTTGAAAATGGCACCTTTTGAACAGTTGGTTGCAGTCGGCTGACTACAGGAAGCGAGGAGAGAGCGTGGATCGAAGAGGCGACACGTCCGTGCGCGGCGAGCGTCGAGCGAAGATTCTGAGCGCGAAAGTGGCCACTTACGATTTTTGTACATAAGCTAGGCTCGCGAAGTAGTTGCTCTTGCGTTATCTAGGTCTATCAATATCAGGTGGGTTTCCCCTATTATAACTATTATTTGAGTCTGACAAACTAACAAGCAGTAACAAGTTGTGAATTCCGCATTCAAAATATTCTTGCGATTTAGCGCGGCTGGGCTGCTCCTATCTCTTATACTACTCTTTGTCCTATCTATTGCTACAGACAGCCGACTTCGTAGGTACTGGCTGGATTATATCAGATATGTAATGGGTTAATTTGGTTCGCAGCCTTTCGCAACAGCATTTTTATCGAGGAAAAAATACAAGGTGTGATTGACTATGACTACTTACGGAGATACCTACCGTTTTCCTGTAAATAATGGGTCTTTATATCGATTTCTATATCAAAAACCTCGATATCCAGGGATTTTACTTAGATTTTAGTCTGACCAATTTATATTTGCACTTATTGGTTTATTACATAAATAAATGTAACATTCTTTGCAAATGTTATATTAAATGTTATCAGTTACGTAAAAACTACGTACCTACGTTATAAATTACTATGTATGTATCGGTAGGTAATAGGTTAATAAAAGAGAGAAAATAAATGTTAGGGTATTTGCGTGAATTTTATGATTTATAAAGAAACAATAGATTACTTTTTATTATAATAATTTACTTTGACAATACGAATAACAGGGTCAAGTCAAGTTTGGCATTGTTAGTTTGACAGACAGACCGTTTGACTTACTTCGTAAACACACAAGCAGACGTCACGCGTTACGGATTACGAAAAACATTTATTATTTCTTTAATTTTGGGTTTATCAGTACTTATTTTGCTAGAAATATAATGATTGCAATTAAGAAATAAACACGTATTGTCAATTTACAGAGTGACATTATTATTTTGACCAGTATGGAAGCAAATGGTGCGGTTTTGTGTGACAATTTGATTAAGTGGTTGCAGACTTTAGATCTCAAAGCAAAACATGGAAATCCATCAGGTAAATGTTCATTTTACTGCCTACACTACTATTTGATAAGTTAGGATTAGAATTTACGTTGTGAATCCGGTTAATCTCGGCTCACATCCCGATTAGGAGTCGACCTGTAAGTGGATAATTTCGTCACTTAGTTCTTGTTTTTATTTCATTGGGACATCACTGTTTCATTTGCGGTATTGCTTAATATGCAGTCATTTTCGCCATTGAGGTCTCGAATAGTTAAGTTTACTGTGCTCAATTGTCGTGCAGTCTAGTTGAGTCTAGTGCACATTTCTGGGAAATGTGTATCAGTAGACAAACAGTGATAGGTGCAGTGCCATTGTTAATCTTCCCACACATATTGTAACCTACAATGAAATAGGAAGTTAGAGACTAAACTTACTTTGGTGAATGTGAAACAATTTAATATATTTATAAATGAGGAAAGTTCTAATGGTTGTGATCATGACTAATACTACCTTGGACTTTCTGAAAGACATGTTGTTATTCAATGTCGCCAAGTAAAGTGAGTGTTGATACATTCATAATGAAGAATATTATCTACATACTTAAAGTATTTCAGTTTTTTCAGGTGCTTGATAGTGAATAAAAATATCGAATTTACATATGAAGTAAACATGTCTAACAACTGATATACACATTTAGATATACAATAATATTATTAACATAATATTTGACTAGATTTCCTTATTTTTCAGAGTTGTCCGATGGTGTGGCAATTGCCGAGGCTCTCACACAAATTGCACCAGAGTATTTTAGTCCTGGATGGAACTTGAAAATAAAAACAGATGTCGGACATAACTGGAGGTTAAAAGTTAGCAACTTGAAAAAAATATTAGAAGGTGTTGTAGGTAAGAAAAAATATTTAAATCAAATAAACAATTATAATAAGCATGAGAGACATTATAACAAGTATGAGAAGGGTCCCATAGAAGGCCTATAATTGTTTATAGGCTGGTATTATTATTATGATAATCATTTACTACACTGCATTGATAAATAATATCAAGCAGGACTCTTCAAACAAAGGAGTAAGCTCACACTGTCTAACAGCTTGGGTCTGCCTAAATTTAAAATGCTCCAATTCAATATTTAAATTTCCATGAACATTGTTTCTAATCTTCAATATAATGACTCTTCTTCAATGCTATTTTAGCATAAAACTAACATTAATCAACACAAATAAGACATCAATTAAAAGAACACATTTCCTAAAATAATTTTATCTGCTTGCCTACAAAATTTTAATATCAGTTGGAGAGATAACATAAATATATGTGTTGTCATAACATCAATGTTATTATTGTGAAATAAGCACAAAATAAAACCTATTGCTTTCAAAATACAATGCCATTGTTCTGAGAAAAAATGTTTGTTTCAGATTATCATCAAGATATTCTAAATTTAAGTTTACAAGAGTTTTCAAGGCCAGATGTAGTAAATATAGCTGAGACTGCAGATGCCTCAGACTTGGGGAGACTGCTTCAACTTGTTTTGAGTAAGTTTATTTCGGTCCAACACAAAATTGATTCTTTAAGCATGTTTTTAATTAGAACAATATGGATGACATAAAATCTAGTTAAAATTTCATTTTTCAATATTTAAATGTAAATAGCATAGCATAATACTCACATAGTAGATTAGATTTTGTAGTTTTAAGAATTAAGAATATTGTTCTATTTTACTATTTTTGAAAAAAAAGCTAAACACAAAAACATTTGAAAACTCTGGTTTAAAATTGGCCGCACAGTTGTAGCGGATTGGTAGCCACCCATGTAACAATATAGCTCTCAAGCTTTGATCTAGATGCGGTCTATCATTATAGTAGTATTTGCAATTATAAGTATCAGGTTTTTTTTTATATCTAAAATCATCATTTTTTCATCATTAAATATGCCTTAAGCAAAATTAAGCTGTCAGGATATACCAGTCAAGATTGACTTTACCTCCTGACATGTCATATCTAAATCAACACTTTTGGACATAGGTTGTGCAGTCAATTGTGTAAAAAAAGAGGAGTACATCACAAGAATTATGGAAATGGAGCTGTCATGTCAGAGATATATAATGCAAGCAATACAGGTATGAAATGAAGTTGTTCATTTGTATTCAGATGATTAACTTAGTGTAATTCCTTTGGGACTGTAGAAATTGTATGCCAGGGAAAGTTACCGTTTTTATTTACGGTGGAAGGGACGTGGTGACACCAAGTTTTACCATGGAGTCAGTAAATATATGATTCTAGACCTGCAAGCATGGAAACTTTTTGTTGGGAAACAAACCGTTTTAAACCAAGATCCGTGGTTTAAAACCTGTCTTTAATTAGTTTAAAACGAAGACCATGTGGGCCGTGCATTGATATTACTTTAAAAAATAAGTTTAAAATGCTAATTAAAATCATTTACCATTATCATAGACTGAAAACAATCATGATATGCGTATTTATTAAGATATTACGGCAACGCCGCATTTTTATTTTCTTTGATATATCCTAAATCTGGTGTGATCTAGATAACTTCGTTCGTTCGTAAAAACATTTCAAACCATTATTAAACTGCCTAGTCTGGTTTTAAATCAACAAGGCGATTTAAAATCAAATGGGTTAAAACGTTTAAAATCCGTTTTGCATCTCTAGTCGTATATAAATACCACTTTAAGTCGATGTTGCCTTTAAGTGTTCATGGCTTTTAGAATAGATTCGTATATTTTTAAGTTTTCTAGTTGTATCAATATTTTAAAAGCAGTAGTAATATGTGATAACAAGCTCTTTACGAAGTCTCGGTGTTTTAAAAATTAATATAATCAGTCTCTTTACGTAGCATAGAAACATAGATTAATTCAAATAAACAAAGGGTACAAATAGAATGTTTACTACCCTCTTATAATTTAAGAAGTAGGTATATGTAATTGCTGAAACAAGTAGCGCATGTGACGATACCACCCATGAAGTATTGTCCATTCGTCATGATCTCATACACAATAACATAAATCATCTTTGGCATCGTAATAAAAAAATGAGACGAAAGAACTAGTATTTGAAGTTTTAGCCACCCTGTTTTACACCTAAATTCCTTGTGCTCAAAATATGTACTGCTTTCATTTTCACAAAATTTTATTTATATTTTTTTATGTCTGGCAACACACCTGTATGTAAGTAAAATAACTGTTAGTATTGCTATTGCTTGAACTTCGTTGGATCACATTAAATACGCTTCATTCAGTGGTTCAAAACTATAAAATTCAGGATAGTGTACAGAGGCCAGCACATCCAGCTACAACAATCTGTCAATTTTTTTTGATAGATTTTCAACTTTATTACAAAAGGATAAGGTTCATATTAAATTGGAAAATTTTGACAGTTTGGTATGGCTTAATGTGCAGGCGTCTGTACATTACAATTGACCTTGTACTACTCACATTTACAATCTAATGATACATTCAGAATTACTTTGCAAATAAAATTACTCCCATGTGATAGGTTTTTGAATGCCACATTTATATCTTTCTGTCAGAACTCGATGCGCGTCATTTTTCGAGTCAAAAAAGGATAGATATAATGACTTCATTTAAAACAAGGAAATGCATACTTTTATTTATAAAACTGACTTACCTAGAAAGTATAGAAAGTATAGAATACTATAAATAGATCATTCTATTTATAGTAGAAATATTTGCTTTCTAGATACCCAGTAAACCGTTAATAATTCAAAATCCATATTTTCTAACGTCGTTACAAAAAAGGTGAAAAGCACCCCTCATTAAAAGTAATAAAATAAATCTCAAACACTTGATCAACTAATCCATCCGTAACTAATTAGTCTAACTTTTTCTTACGTAATGTGTAATTTTGTTCAGTCGACCCCCTTTTCATCCATTGAACTTTAATAGCCATTACATTATTATATGAGCGTACATATAATGTAATGCACATCGTCGCAAGAGTTTAGTAAGCATACGTTCTTGCTTCACTTTTTCAAAGTTGCATGCTCGTTACGTGGAGCGGCAAAGAAATTCTATTTAGTTACGCTCAATTTTAATGTCCTTGAATCACGATACTGCAGGTGGTGGTCAGCAATACGTTATGTGTCTGTCAGTTGTAAAATGTGGTGCCAGTGGTGTTTGTTTGGCTGAAAGTAAAAGTTGTGTGAAACTGTATGAGTGGTTTGTTTAGAATGTTATTATTTTGTGTTAGGAACTGCAGACGTTAACGTTGGGTGTGAATCGTGGCAGTGTGCACTTGGACGCGCCGCCAGTGGAGCAGTCAGATGCGGACATGAGAGAAGCCCTCGCGCAGAGGTGCCATGAACTCGACACGCAGGTTTGTTTACCTATATTATTATCATTTAACTACCATAATTATGTTACTTTACGATCCGTCTTATTAGTCGCGCGTTATGAAACAGTAGGTAATTTGTTTCACGCATTTGAATTTGTTTCTTTGTTACTATGATTCATAATAATATTATTAAAACGCGAAACTTTATTAACAACATTGTTGTGAATTCCGTTTTGTCCGTGGTTTCTACTTGTTTATTAATATAAATAGGTATTTAGTTAATGATTTGCACTTTAATTACTCATCAGTGGAGTGGGATAAGGACCCATCGCAGATTAAGGATAGGGTTGTTTAGTATGCAGTGGGACGTGAGACCTGCGAGGGATACGTCTTTGAAATTTAATAAAATCCTACATTCGGTATTCCTAAATCTGTTAAGTTGTTTTCAAGTTATCCACGCAGTAACAGACAGACTGACACTGGCTGACCTCATTAACCAACCAGGTGATAATAATAATACAAATGATTTAATCATGATATTTTAAAATAATGTCACGTACTATCACTTCATTTCTTATTGTTGAACTCTTAATGTGGATAGCTAAATTAGATGCGCGACTTCAAAATTTATATTTAGTCTGACTCGTACATCGATCGTACCAATATCGTGTTTTAAAAAAATCTTTAAAGTTATGTCTCAAGTGGTAGAAATTCCAATCAGAAGACCTCAAACGGCGAAAGTATAGTAACCTTGGTGTGAACGTTATTTTCGAGCCGTTTGGGGTTGCAACCCTCGGGTCGTGGGGTGCGAGTGGTCATCTTCTTTTTAAGGAAATGTCCAAAAGGTTGGTTGACACTTCCCGTGATCCAAGAGCTGGTTTTTACCTTGGTCATAGATTAAGCATTGCCATCCAACGTGGCAATGCCGCCAGTCTCTTGGGTACATTTCCAGATGACGGCGATGTGGGCGAATTCTACGATGCCTTATTGTGTTAGTTTTTTTAGTTTAATATTTTAGGTTTTCTTTTTTATTATTCTTGTAAATATTGTATCAAAAACTATATTTTCACATTTGAATCACTAAATTTCCAGGTAAAAATTCTCCAAGAAGAGAAGATGACGTTGCTGAGTGAAGTCGGTAGATTAACAGCCGCACGGGACGCCGCCATCGAGTCGGGAGATGCTGAGCTAGACGACGCGGGCGCATCACTAGGCCCCGCACATGCGGGCACGCTGCGCTATACCACCATGCGCGCGCAACTTGATGTGCTGAAGGATGAATTGGACAAGGTTGAGCTACAGCGTGACGATCAACATGCTAGAGCTGATGCACTGGAGCGGGAGCTAGCGCTATTGAAGCTTAGGAATGAGGAATTGCAGGTTCGTTTTTTCAGATTATGTTTCTGGAGAGTAACAGTAGTCAGTTGAAAATATCGGGTGTTTGAAAATAGTTTTGAGGCAGGTTTTACAAAAATAATAATTTGATAAATAAATAAAAATACATAATCGTTCTAGGATTCAGGCTATAGTGTCAAAATTGTACGAGATAAAGTTGAACTAGGTCCTATATCGCTAACTTATAATATCCAAGAACATCATCCCGACGTCGACGACCCATCAATTAAATTGATAAACACATAAAATAATCTAGACAAAATCGCGGGCAAAATATGAATGTAAATATGTATGTAATGTAAATATTTCCGAGCTAACCTTGTCTCTTGCATTTTTTTCCTGTAAAAAATTCTAATAAATAACCTAAATATTGGAAATGCCCGGAATGGTTGCACTGCTGACGACCTTGGCGCTTTGGGTAATAGTGCGTGTTAATTACATTGTTAACTGCACTATTAAATGACTTACGTAGAAAGGAAATCATAATATTTATCTATTACAGTCGTATCAAGAAATTGTGGATAAAATGTAAACAATGGTACCCATCGATTTACGTAGAAAGGAAATCATAATACTTGTCTATTATAGTTGTATCAAGAAATTGTGGATAAAATGTAAACAATGGTTCCCATTGATTTTGGCGGGCTGAGTTTAACCAATAAATCCAAGACAATTAACTGTAAAATCGATTTTTAATTGCTTTAATATGAATAAATAGTTAGTCAATTGAGCTAGCAACAAAGTGACGTCATTTTACTATTGCCATACGAAATCAATGCGGAATCGCGATTTGACAGCTCCCAATAGTGTACTAATAATTACTCGCCAGTCGATTTCTTCACAAATTAGCATCATTAGCCTAGCCTTGTGCTAACTAACTACCGTAAACATCTAGACTGATAATGAGACTTTAATTAAATGGCATAATAATTTATTATATTCATGCTAATTGTCATGCAGCGTAACGGTATATGTATAAAATGGGCACGCGTCGCGGTTATATGAACAGAGCCTTAAAATTATGTATAGTTATACAATTTGTGTTAAAGAAATGACGCACAATTATGACGGGTGTAAAACGACGCTTACCGAACCAAATAGCTTTTTTTTAAATCGTTCCCCACACTAGGAATGTCTCGTGTATCGTGAATGTGTTTACAAATATATAAACTCACATACACAAACAACCAGACTGAACGAATGTGACACGGTTGGCGCTGTGGTTGAGCGATTGGCTGCTGTGCTGCGTGCCGCGGGTAAGATACCCACATGGAACAAATATTTGTATTTGGATAATACAAAATCGACTTTATTTCAATAACATAGGGTATATTTTATATTATCGAAATAAGGCGAATATTTGCACAAATACACCAAGTGAAGTGCCAGCATTACATATTGTTCCCATCGTTGCGATCTTTCATTTTTGTTTTAGACCATATTGAAGGTCAAAACTCTGTTTTTTTTCATAAAAACAGGTTTTAAATGTAACTAAACGTTAACCCAGATCTACGCGAGACACAATAGCTTTTTAATTGTGTTTGTAAATTCGGCATACGAGGGGTTAAACCGTAAGCTGTTAACAATGTTTCGTGTGCGTTACATAAACAGTCATTTATCACACCAAAAATACACAAAAGTTATCTCCCAGCAATCATTTTGCTCAATGTTCCTTAGTTTGATAGGCAGTGTGATTAATACTTAACGGTTATGTAATGTTTCTGTTTACACTACGTATATCCGATTCATTGCCACCATGATTTTCATGCATACTTTAGCCAGGTCGCGAACATTGGTCGACGACGCGACGGGCGCGTCATGTCAAGTCAAATTTATATTCAAAAGCCAAGCGTATTGACTACTTCAATGTTTAATTTAGGATAAAAAGTGGTAGTTCTCATTATCTCAGTCTTTTAAAATCTGTTTTTAGGCAAGTTCGATGTGACGCACCAGGTGTGTCATGGGCCTCCTGTGATATTAGCTTATGACGCGCCTGGGACATCATTAGCCATGAATCCTCCTATTATACATAACTGTGGTAAATTCCAAGTATGTTGAACTTACAATTTCTGCATTCCAGATGGCAGCTTCCGAGAACGTAGCATTAAAAGACGAACTAGACGCGTTACGAGAAACGGCGGCAAAGGCTGCTGCTTTAGAAGCCACAGTAGCTTCATATAAAAAGAGGATGGAAGAACATGTGGACTTGAGACGGCAAGTGAAGCTGCTTGAGAGAGCCAACACCGAGCACGTGCAGCGCGCTATCGAACACGAGCAGGCCGCCGCTAAGGCTAATGCGATACGAGCGCAGCTTGATATATACAAGAAACAGGTTAATGGATATAGAGCTACTCCATCTATGTAATTCTTAAAGTTCTAGAATTTTGTTATACAAATTTTGTATTCTATATATAAAAAGTAATATAGGTACATGGTGGATGGGGTATCGTGACACAAACTTAAACCATTGATACAATACGTAATTTTAGACTCAACAGCTATTAAATTTATCATCGGTTTAAAAAAAAAAACGATGTACTATACAAAAAGGCAACACGTACAATCACGAGCATAAATATATATACAGATTTCAAAATTCAAAAGCAATTTTCTCGTAAAATAACTATTTCAACTTATAAATAAAACCTATTGTATACTATACCCTGTTCACAATAAGATTAGACATTTACACAAACCTTTTTTACAGTCCGTTCAACCGATTTTGACTTATATTACGTTGGTAGCATGACAAATGACAACTGCAGTAAACAGTTGTTATTGTAACCACTTTTTTGCCTCTAATGTCATCCATAAGCCTACGGAATAGAAGTCAAAATCGGTTGAAGGGACTGTAAAAAAGGTTTGTGTTTATGTCTAGTCTTATTGTGAACAGGGTATAGTTTGGGATCAAAAATACCCTATTCGTAACCCCATAACATTTAAATTAATAGTTTAGGAGAAAATCGGTTTAGAATGAGACCCTTATGTGTTTTTGCTCGTGACTGTGCACGGTCACAATGTATCAGCTGATTTTCGGTCGTGGTAGCCAATTTTAATGTACACAACAACATTGGTGCAATCCCTCATCCGTCACTCTCATAGTCCGATGGGACGGCAGTCCAACCCGACAAGGGAGAGGAGGCTGTAAGGGCATCCATACAACTCATCTTCTTAGTATCGCTGGCACGACAGTCTTTTAAATTTGTTTGGCCCAGAACTTAGCCACTTCCACTGCGTAGTCGGTGGCAGCGCATAATTCACTCCGATCGCATGTTTTGGGACAAAAAGGAATTGACAGGAGGTGGGGCATGGTTTGTAACTCGGCGCCACATGCACACCCTGCTGCTGCTCTGTCGAGGTAGCCCCATTTTACGAAGTTGGCGTTACACCTTCCTACTTGGGTTCTTAGGCGGTTCAGGGACTTCTAGATGAGCCACGGAAGGTTAGACTCTGCGGGTAGATGCTCGCTTCACACAACTTATAACCAATGACTCACATTAGTCCAGGTGCCGTCCGAAAATGGCGTGTCGAAACGTGTGTTTTATTACCATACTAGCGCACGACTTCATCCGCATAAATGCCGGTTGTCGCGGATAAAAGTAGCCTAAATGCCCTTTTTTGAGGGTGCAAGCTTAGTCTGTACTTAGTTCAGTAGTTTATTCACTATTCCACAGTTGCAGAGCTAACTGCTATCCTTCGTGATACGGAGAGGCAAAAGCAGTTTATCCGTGAAAGTCTAGCAATGGGGTATTTCACCAAAAAATTCTAATTAGTCCGTCAGAAAGATTTCCAAAAAATATTGGACTGGTGTTTTTTCTTTTTTCACGTAAACAAAAAATGAAGACGATACAGTGCGTCGAAAACTCGTATGACATCACTATGTCAGTACACTTTTACTGGCGAAGTGACGTTACAAACCCCCACTCATGATCTTTGATGCGTTTTATCTTCGTCAGTTTTCATTTATTGGATAAAACAAAAAATACGTATCCAATATTTTTCGGTAATCTAACTGACGGACTAATTAGATTTTTTTGGTAAAATACCCTATTAAACAAATTCACTTTCGCATTTAGGTATAATGTTAGTATGGATATTTCAGGTTATGGACCTTAATGAGAAGTTAGACGGTGAGATAACGAAAGCAGACAAGCTGGAAATAGAGAATAAGAAGCTGAGCAGTCGCGCCGCGTCCGTGCAGCGCGAGCGTGACGCGCTGTTGCACGAACGGGACACGCTGCGGGACACCGTGGACGAGCTGCGGTGCTCCACCATCACTGCCGGTAAATATTATCAATTTATAATATAACTAGCTTTTGTCCGCGTGAATGTCGGCTATAGCGAATGCAGTCGAAGTCCCGGTTAAAAAGTAGCCTATGTCCTTCTCCGGGGTTCAAGCTATCTTCATGCCAAATTTCATCAAAATCGGTTCAGCCATTTAATCGTGAAAGCGTAACAGAGTTACTTTCGCATTTATAATATTAGTATGGATTAAATATAAAATAGTTATTTAATAAATAAATAATAATAATAAATAATATAATTATTAATTTAAAATATTATTTTTGAAGTAAAAATAAACTACGCTAGTCGCGGTCGGTCTGTGGATGGGTGACCATCACTTTCATACCGAGTCCCCTCCGTGCCTCAGAAAGCACGTAAAGCCGTTGGTCCCGGCTGTCATTTGTAGATCTTTGGCAGTCGTTACGGGTAGTCAGAAGACAGAAAGTCTGACAACCAGTCTTACCAAGGAGTATCGTGTTACCCAGTGATTGGGTTATGGAAGTCAGATAGGCAGTCGCTTCATGAATTTGCAAGTTAGCTGTGGAAATGTGGGCTTTGAAGATTCGTTTTTGAGGTGCTGATGCAGAAAATGAGTAAAATTCAAAATTTTGAGCTTAAGATTATTTTTTTGTAAGTTTGTTGTAATTATTCTTTGAAACTAATAGAATGTAAGCGATTTGGTCGTAAGTACTGTTAACTTACGTGTCGTAGCAAGCGATAATTTAACGATAAAGTGAATTCAATTTGATTATTGTAGTACAGAGGAAATAGTAAACGCCGCGACATCAGTTATCAGTTGCAATGGCGGCACGTGGACAGAGTCGTGTTGGAGAGTGGGGACCGTGCCAAGCTCACTTTTGCTTGAGACACCAAGCAGGACACTGATCTAGTTCGACACTGTCAGTTTTTTTTTAATTTTACTATCAAATAGGCTTGCGTTTGACCGCAATTCACCTGATCTTAAGTGATAATGCGGCCTAAGTTGGATTGCCTATTTGAATTGTATTATACGATCACATTTAATAAAGTAAGGTTACATAGTACTGCATTGAATATTGTTATTCTACAATGGGCCCGATACCGTCGAACCTAAACGATGACGGCGCTATGTTGGAATATAAGTTGGAACGCAAACGCCTGTCTAACTATTAACAGCAACCACACACGCTCCTAATAGTTTATAATAATATATTATGGCTAGGCACTCTGTCTTCTCTCTGTCAACATATCTGTAGTACTGTCATTATGTGCTCTACATATTTATATACCACATTAAATGATAAGTCGCTCATTATCTAGTGTTTCCATTTATTTCAACAGGTTATGGGCCCAGGCCGCCTGTGTAAAGTTATTCAGTAAAAATAACATTGATTAAATTAATATTTTGACTATGTAAGCAGCTGTGTAACTCAGCATTCAAAATCATACATTTGGCACGTTCTATTAGTGTACGATTCATCCTTTCACTTAAGCCATTTTGCTCCGGAGTGTAAGGGTTAGATGTTTGATGCTGAATACCATGTTTCTTTAAATAAACTTCAAAATTTTTGTTAATGTATTCCGTCCCATTGTCACTTCTTATGACTTTTATTGTTTTATCCAATTCATTTTCTACACGACTTTTAAACTCCAAAAATTTATCAAATACCTCGGCTTTACTTTTAATAAAATACACAAATACTTTATGTGAAAAATCATCAATAAAAGTTATGAAATACCTTGCACCTCCAATCGATGTGGTTTGCATAGGTCCACATACATCCGTATGAATCAACTCTAGCAATCTCTTTGCCCGGGAGCCATTTCTTGGAAAAGGTTGCCTGGTTTGTTTACCTTCCAAGCATGTAATACATACACAACTTTCTGTCTGTGGTGACAATTTTACACCGGTAGCACAGTTTGGTATTTTATTAACATCATTAAAGTTCTAATGTCCCATACGTTGATGCCACAAGTACGTATCTGTGTCAGTATTAGCTGTCATTGCTCTTATTTTACAATTGTTGACATTTAGTCTATAAGTATCATTAATAAGACTTACACAAGCAACTATTATGCCATTTTGGTTGTGTATTGAACATCCAGTCTTATTAAAGTCCACTTTGCAGCCACTTTTTACTATTTTACTAACTGCCAATATATTTGTTGACAATTCTGGTATAAATAATACATTTCTAACCTTTACTGCACTGCTACTACCATCCTTATTTGGTACCCATAGTGTTACATTGCCGCACCCTTGAACTTGTAGTTCTTTGTTGTCAGCAATTCTTATGCTGTGAACAGGCGGAGTAGTCTCATCTTCCAACCATTCCTTATGCATTGTCATGTGAGTAGATGCACCAGAATCCACATACCAATTCATCGAAACATTCAAATGCATGGCTGAAAAAGCAGCTACAAAACCATTATCATTATTATTGTTTTTACTGGGCTACAAATAATACGAATAAAAATGAAATAAACTTACCTTTGACAATTCAATCTGAAGTGAGGACTGAAAGTGATAATGTTCATGAGGATATACCATCCACACCGAGAACTCCGGTCATTCGTGTTTCAGACACCTCAAGTTCAACATATTATGACGATCCTACAGACAAGACTTACGTACCAAACGAAAGCGACGTCGACTCGACTCCGACATTCCAGGGAAGTTCAAGATCACGCCGACGAATTGAATTCCATGATGAAAGTCCTGCATCTTATATTTGCATAAATGTTGAGACAACACCAAGCTTGCTTTACAGTGACCCACAAATTGTTGAAGAAGCTTTAAAAAGCGAGCAGGCAGAAGAATGGAAACAAGCAATGAATGAGGAGTTTCAATCTGATAAACAAAGGTTAATTCCATATAAACGGGTCTTTAAAACAAAGACGAACGAATTTGGTGATATTTCAAGCCATAGCCATAAGGCAAGAAAGAAAAAGTATCAACCAATCAAGTATCTTTAATATACAAGAAGAGTCAAGACATGGTTGCTGATGTATACTAACGGAGCCATTGCATTGACTAAAGCGTGAATGCTTCACCAAAGCTATGGGTTTGCATTCAGGAGAGGATGTTGGAATATAAGTTGGAACGCAAACGCCTGTCTAACTATTAACAGCAACCACACACGCTCCTAATAGTTTATAATAATATATTATGGCTAGGCTCTCTGTCTTATCTCTGTCAACATATAGTAGTACTGTCATTATGTGCTCTACATATTTATATACCACATTAAATGATAAGTCGCTCATTTTCTAGTGTTTCCATTTATTTCAACACGCTACCGCTCCGCCGTAGCTTACGCCGACATATATTTAAAAAAAAATACGAGTGTGCTTTAGACCACACGACTGAAGTAAAACTTCTCTAGGTCCATCTATATGTCTGTATTTATCCGTTTGCAAATGGCTATGAGAGAAAGAGAGAAAGAAAATATGTGCTCGCACCTCTCTCTCTTGCCCCTACAGTAATATACGAAACGTAACTCTCTCTCTTTCTATCTTCACTAACTTATATATCCCTCTCAACTTACGTTCGCCTCGCCCGATTACACTTTTCCTAACGCTTTTGTCACACATTCATCAGCTTACTCCCCAAGTCAAGCGTGCGTAAAGAAGTTTTACTTTAAAAATCATCATCATCTGCCTAGCCAGGTTGTCAGACTTTCTGGCTTCTGACTACCCATAACGACTGTCAAAGATCTACGAAAGACAGCCGATTTGAGAGGTAATGCAATTCTTTTCCTGACTGTCCTTAACATTTTTGACATATATGCCGTTATAATTCCAGGTGCTAATGAAGACAACGTATCTCGGGAGTTGATTCCTAACGACCTGAAGGAGCAGTTAATTCGGCTGGAACACGAGAACAAGTTGCTACGACAGAACCAAGGAGCGCAAGCGGACCAAGCTTCTGTGCAGGTGTGTTACTAGCCTAAAAAATGTTATAATTTTGCTTGAAATTTTAGTTTGTATATAATGATACCAAAATTATAAAATACTCTACTGAACGTCAATTGTAAAACTGTATAATTGGTACGCAATGAGAGCTAACGCGTATGAATTCGCCGCTAGAGGCGCTAGTGTAGCGTGAGGTCTCCGAAACGTCAAATATCACTGTTTGTGCGTGGGCTACGCGGGTTTATGTTTAATTAGAGTAACGTTGTGAATATTCTGCAATCCCTGAGATTTATTATGGGAAATACGACGGGTCAATGAATGTCTGTGCTTTGAGACAGTTTTAACTTTCGGAAACTTGAAAGTCCTCCTTTTTTGCCGAATAAAACGGGACTGCGAAACACAACGGCATTCTCGATATTTTTACGGTACGATTATAAGGTATTAAATATGATTTCACACGTTTTCACGATATGTTTTCAACATAACATAACTTAGGGACTTTACTCGACAGTGGCGCCAACTGGTGAGCATAAAAACGGTAGCCCTCATTGTTAAACTCCACACTGACTGCAGTCGCGTCGTGTCGTCTCGCTTCGACGTTTTATTACCACGCCTGTCACAAATTTTGGCTTTTTGTTCTTCCTGTTAGTAAAAAAAACCTGTTTGGACTTTTATGGCTCATGCGTTAAACTCACGATTCGGAACGTTTGTTAACATTTTTCTAGGGATAACTGGAAAAGCTTAATAAAAAAAGTGTCATACATTTTAGCTATGTTAAGAAACACCAATTTTTGTGTTTCAAAACACCATGTTCGGCGAAACTTCACAGCTTTTTACTAACCCGTGAATATATTTTTCGCAACGTCATTTAAAAGACCTATCACTCATTCAGGCTCTCTTAGAGGACTACGTAGCGCGGCTAGAGAAACAGCGAGCGATGAACCGGGAAGCGAACCAAAGGATCATGCAGTTAGAAGCTACGCTAGAAGCGCCGCATCCACGATTAGCGTCTGCTATAGAAGACAGTCAGAGGAAATGTAAGTCATCTTTTAAAATACTATAACAAATAGGACTATGTAGTATGCTTTAGGTTAGGTTTAAAGTTTCCTGATGAGGACCTATTCTTGGCCTTTGCGTATGCCGTTAGTTGATGCAGCGTTAAGTCTACGCTTGCGAAATGTATACGTTCAATGAACACCTATTCAATTCATGTAGACTAAAATATATTTTATGTACTATAAATAGGGTATTACACCAAGTTTTGAAAAGTGTCTCAATGAAATTCTGTAGTGCAACCAAAAAAAAACAGATTTTTTTTATGCAATCGATAAGTGCCATAAAAATGTATCTAAATTTTTAAATTTCAAATTTCGCGCGTAATTTGACGAAAACGCCTCTTACTGGACGCCATATTGCTCAGCGTAAATGACGTCAGTTCGTTTTGTATCAAATGAGCTCATATTAAATATGATAATTGTATATCATTTTAAAATAATTAAAAGCATACTTTGTAATAGGTGTAATAATGAAAAAATTACATTGGTTACGAAAATAATAAAAGTACAAAGCCTATATTACGCCAATCGGTTGACTGACAGTTGACAATTTTTTGTTTACACAGCCGTACGGCGTAATAACATGGCCGCTACTATTTCACGGTGTTTTAAAACAGATTAAAAATACTGAAAACTTTAAATTGAATTTAAAATATTGTTTTGTTATTTTATGAACTAAAACTTACATTTTCCGACTGCTTTATGCCTAAACTGTCTCAATAACATATTTATAGATTTTTTCTCGTATAGAGTAAAATACCCTATTCTTGTTGAAGCTAAACATTGATGACTGATCGTGGTCAATATAAGTGGGCACCACATGCCTGGAAGCTGAATAATGTTTTAAAATCTTGTACGTGTTCGTGATTTTCCTCTCTTTCACATATTCACATATTCTGTCTCTCTTTTCAAATAAGCGATTATTACAGTCAACTGCTAGTTTGTTCTTTTAATACCAAATTAAAATAAGAATCTAACAGTTGACTACTGTTTCTTCGTCATTTCCACCTTAGGCCGCCTCTTCACTTAAGATCAGGTAAATTGCGGTCAAACTCAAACCTATTAGAATATAAAAAAAGACTTATAGGATATCCCGTTTTTATTCGCAATTGTCATCAAATTATTTGTATCTACCCAGCGTTACAAGTTGAGGAGCTGCAAGCAGCTTTAGCGGAAGAACGGCGGCGCGCCACTAAGCTACAAGAAGCGATCGCGGCCAGGGACACGGAACTACTCGCCACTGAAGACAAGTACAAGAAGTGTCTAGAAAAAGCCAAAGACGTCATCAAATCGCTAGACCCTAGAGCTTCTGGTACGTTTTATATCTTTGGAAATTTGTTTTTATTCACATTATAGTCACTCTAAAATGCTATTACTCAACAAACGAGTACCTTAGTGTTAAATAATTATAAAATATTGATTGAAAGCTATAAGAGAATATTAAGAGCGCCTATCCCGTTATATTTCCCATACAAACTCGTACGCGATTACGGCGTTCTACCAAATTATTTCTCAAATATTTTTAACACACAAGTATCTTGTGGTTTAAGTCTAGGTTTGTATGAAGCCAAAAATAAACGTTTTTGAGAAGCAAATTCAGTAAACACGTCCGAAAATCAGCTTTTTTGCACAATTTTATCTGAAATTTAGTCGTTCATAATGCACTCATACATTAAAAAGTAAAAAAACAGCATCATACAAACCTTGCGCATGTAATGGTGATTCTAAATTACAATAATATTTACCAAAACCTTGTTAGGCTTTTTCAAAAACACGTATGTCCTGGAACAAGTTTTGTGAAATTTCCGCGCGCCAATTTTCCTGAGATGTTATCGCGTTCTCACTCACTCGTTTGTTTTCGAGCTTTGCGTTGGTTGAAACAAAAAATTTTTCAATCACGCTCGCGTTGAAATTCGTTCGGTGGGGATGGGCGGTCTTAATACACCAGAAATAGAATACACGCTGAAATTTTAATGGTTTTTCCCGAAGTGTAATGTTTTGTCTTGGTAGTACAATCGAATATAAAAAAATTACAATAAATTATTAAAAAACGGCAGACTTAGAATTAAGAAAAACAAAGCTCAAAAGCAACCTTCAATCAATAGTAATACAGCACGAATGGACGACAAAGCGCGACAGCTTATTTTGCTCTGAGCTTTTCACTTTGTCGGCGCCGAGCGGCGGCACGTCTTGTTGGAGAAGTACCTACAATATCTACCTACCTCATGTCTAGTGGGTAACTACTGGTTGTCACGCTTTCGAGCTGATGCATATTATTTTTTATTATTTGTAAACAACAAACATTTTTTTCTTAACTTTAACACCATGAATCAATTGTGCTTCTGATGGCAAATCGTTCTGCCGCGGAAAAACAACCATTAAAATTTCAGCATGTATATGAGAGCATGACAATTTTAAAACCTTATTGTATGTACTTCTATATTCTTACAAATAAACTTCCTTTCTTTCAATGTATCGAAGTACCAGTAGATTTTATTCTATCTTTCAAACATCTCGATTGATCATTTTACCTTTTCTTTTTTTATTCGCAGCTCAACCCTCTTTGTCAGATATAACGTTGGGCTATTCTCGCGCAGCGGGTACGGTGGCTGGACCGTCGCGACCCGAGGTTGCGCCTGCAGCTAGCAATAGGAACGAGTGAGTATTGCTTTAATTTACTTTTCAAATGATCTTTGATTTTGACCTTTGCTTGTGGGGGTTCTTGGAAAAAATAAGAATAAAGAAAAGTTATCCCCAGAAAAGGCCTTAGGTACCATATATATTTATAAATATATTTTTTTATTTGTCGTTAAAAAAGTCCAAGTTCCGAAGGTTTCCGAGATTCAGGCTGTAGTGATAATATAGCTTATATGATGTATTTTATGACACTGAAAGTTATATTTGGAGACTGCTTAAGAATAATTAAAAAATAAAAAAACGGTCCAGCTCCATACAAAAAAATATTAAATCGCAGATAACTCGTTAAATAATAGCTTTATCAAAAAAAGTTCCACTACATAAAATATTGCTATTAAGTAAAGCATTAAGTTGGCATCTTTTTTTGTAAAGTTAGGTACTTGATTTTTGAGCGACGCAATGTCTATGGAGCTTAATTTTCAGCCCATTGTGCGGCGGGAACAAATGTACTAGAGACGAGAAAACCGCGCCCGTTTTCGCTGAGCGGCGACTCGTGGCTTGCTTCATACATTTGATCTTACCGCTTGCCGTCCCGCACTTAGCTGCCGCTCACATTGCAGCGGCAAGGTCGTGAATGAGTCGTTAAAGTGTAACTAATGACACAGATGGAGCGGTGGTACAGAGGAGAGCGCTCGCGCGGGTGCTAGCGAGCAGCGCCTGCTCACGTCCGCGTGGTACCAGCTGGGCGCGCGCTGCCACCGCGACGCCGTGGACACGCGCTTCACGCTGCTGTCCGCCGGACACTCCTTCCTCGCGCGACAGCGCCGCCAGCCCGCCCGCGCCCGCGCCCCGCACGCCTCCCCCGCGCCTGCGCAGTGACAGGTAGAACTATCTCTGTGTATCAAAAATAAGGGTGGCGCTACAATCGCGACCGGGTAAAAAATTCTAACTCTGCACACTTCAATTCAGTCAACAACTGCTACATTCATACCATACCCTATGCCTACGCCATTTTGGCGGATTTTGGAACTGTTTACTGCTTAAAAGCGCCCATCCCGTCATATTTTCCATACAAACGCTCGTACGTCATTACGACGTTATAGCAAATTATTCTCTAAATATTTTTAGTACACAGGTATCTTGTGGTTTGTATCTAGGTTTGTATGAAGCCAAAAATAAACTTTTTTGAGAAACAAATTGAGTAACCACGTCTGAAAATCAGCTTTTTTGCACAGTTTTTATCTGAACTTCGGCCGTTCATAATGCACTCATACATTGAAAAAGTAAAAAAACAGCTTCATAGAAACATTGCACGTGTAATTGAGATTCAAAACTACAAACATTATTACTAAAAACTTGTAAGACTTTTTCAAAAACTCGTATTTCCTGGAACAAGTTTTGTGTAATCTCCGCGCGCCAATTTTCCTGCGATGTTATCGCGTTCTCACTCACTCGTTTATTTTCGAGCTTTGCATTGGTTGAAACAAAAAAAATTTCAATCACGCTCGCGTCGAAGTTCGGCCGATGGGGATGGGCGCTTTTAAAGCTGGACACTTTTTACACTTTCCCCCCATATGAGATAGTTCTCCTTACTTCTGCCATCCATAGAAGTGTTCGAATGAGGTGACCGCAGGTAATGTGGTGTACAGATACTTGCCTTCCTACATTCGTTGCTCAGTACACGCACACATACATACGCGAAGATTGTAAGTGCGACCATTCTTATATACTTAAAACTACACATCGTGCATTGTCGTAAAGCATCACAATATAATTTGCTTAAATACTCAACATTTACATAAACTGATCAGCCAGTTTAAGGCGCTGTCCCCGCACGTTAGCACTTACCTGTTTATTTACGTTCTTGGGCGTCATATGTACAGACAGACGTCGAGCCATATCAAACTGTCAAATTTTCCCAATTTGAACCTTTTACTTTTGTAATAAAGTAAAAAATTTATCAAAGAAATTTGACAGATTGTTGTAGCTTGATGTCCAGCACATCTGTACGTGCGACGCTAATCAAATTTGAAAAGAGTTATGTTCCACTTGTAAATAGCGAATACAATGTGTATTGGGTTCCTACGGTCAGCGTACTCGAGATCCGAAGATTGACACCTAAGTGTTCAGGGGGTAACTATGTGTTCCAAGTCCCATTGAATTGAGTGAACAAACGATTATGTACATTTACGATTGGCGTGACTTCTTTTGTAAATAATATTTTATGTGTAACTATGTTTACACTCACGTGATTGGTCGCCGGCCGAGCTATCCCTTCTATCTTCAGTTAATTCTACGTCAATTGAAATTACATATGATTTTTGTATAATTATGCGTGTATGTATGTATAACCTAATAAATCGTGGGAGCCTGAAATTATTGGGTGTTAGTTTAAGAATATAATTAAAAAAATAGAGACCATTATGTAATATAAAAACATTTAATGTGACCTAAGTAGACACTTTATTACAATTATTTCCTAATCAATATGTCTCTTTGTTTGAAAAAGACATTCTTTGAGTAATTCTAATTTTGCTCATATGTATGTCAATTTATTTAGGTTAAGTTTTAAAGCACGAAATGTAACCACCTGGTTAACTTAACTGTCATGTTAAAATAGTCTGTGAGTATGAAAACTTTATGAATTTGTATGATACGGTTCCTCAATTTTGTATTTTCTGGGGCGGCTAGCATTACCGACAAGACGTGTAATACCTTTTGATCGCCACTTCAAAAAAGCAAAAACGTGCAGGCAACACTCTAAATACCTAAGTGAAACCACCCGTGGGCAGACGCTCTCTTTCTGAATGCATACTTAAGAACGAGACAGCGATATGTGTTTTCTTTATCTTATGTATGCATTCAGAAAGAGAGCGTCTTCGTGCCTTCGGCGCCAAGCTAAGTTACACTCTATGGAATTACGTATAGAGGTCTTGTCATGTAGTCGTGGCGTGCTGGGCACATTTTAGTTTGTCATCTATAACATGACTGTGGCGGTCATAAAGTTAAACTACCATTATCATAGCCAAAAGACTACAGTATCTCTCTCTCTCTCTCTCTCTCTCTTCCTGGCTGATAATATAAAACGGGCGTCAACATCATTACCAACAATAGGGTTGTTGCTTACGCATAGCTAATCTCAGAGGGCGCCACCACTCTCTATGGTAAATACTATAAGCGCGGTAAAATTCAGAAGTTGCGGAATTAGTGTTTTGTTGTAATTTATATGCTATGCGTCTAAATGCATAATAAAAAAAATACACAATAAGAAAAACTTACGCATTAAATAATATTTGCAATTTTCTCAATATAAAAAAAATAATTTTGATGCACAGATAAAAATTATTATCATGCCAACCATGTCACTTTGTTTGTTTACGTTATATTTCGGTGGCGCCTCTAGCGGAAAAGTTTGCAAGTAATATTCGTAATTCACATCACATCTCCAAAATTACATTTATTGCTCGCGATTCCCCCGGTTTCCCTGATAGATGTTTTATGACTATTAGGGCGCTGTGACGTCACTTATTTACCAACTCTATTGACAAACTATTTATTGATTTCAAAGTAAATATAATTAATTTTTACAGTTAATTGAAAATCAATCGGGTTGTCAGGGTTGTAATAAAGTTTTTTTTGTTTGGTTGTGTTGTGTTGTGTTTTGGTATTACTGGTAAAGGTGTCTAAGGGTAATAGCGCCAGGTAGCCCACGAAACTCAAATATTTTTACGTTTTTTTGCATTTTTCAGCCGAATATCTAGTTGTATGGTAATAAAATCTTTTGCGTGGGAGTAACAAATATGCATTTCGAAATATGCATCGAAAGGCTCGTAAATATGCATAAATAATGAAAATATGATGTTTGCGAGCTTTTCTAACTTTGAGAGTTATGTTAATGATTTTAATTATTATAATTCCGTAAATGCATTTTTGTTACTCTCGCGAATATTTGCAGAGCTGCAAATTGCAAAAAACGTAAGAAAATTGGAATTTCGAGGGCTGCCCTGACACATCCCTCAGTCTTAAGCCGGTATCGATCGGTAGTGCAACACTCATTTTCTACATGGGTGGGCGATCAGCCTTTTATATACATAATTATTTCTTCTTTTGTTGGACAGAGTATACAATAGAATAAAAAATTATATTTTTCCACATAACAAAAGACAGTGCTGGTTTCGAAAATTTAGTATTTACGTCTCTCAAGGTTCCATTTTCAATACAACGGTATGAAAGAATGTATTAAGAATGCCAAACCAAATGGCGGGAGAGAGGGGGGGGGGGGGGGGAGAGAGAGCTCGTAGCTTGTCATAACATAATATTAGGGTTGTAAACTCTGACAAAGACTGCAAAGACATATGGTTCTCTCACGTAACGACTACACCTTATTCGTTTTTTGACAGCTGCCTTAGAACGTAACTATTCCCGATTACCTAAAAGTTAACTGTAAAATGCGTTATAAAATAAATATATAAACTGCCTTACGTTAATGGATTATCTTATTTATGACTTCTTACAGACATTATATTCTCGAGAGAGCTCGTAGCTTGTCATAACATAATATTAGGGTTGTAAACTCTGACAAAGACTGCAAAGACATATGGTTCTCTCACGTAACGACTACACCTTATTCGTTTTTTGACAGCTGCCTTAGAACGTAACTATTCCCGATTACCTAAAAGTTAACTGTAAAATGCGTTATAAAATAAATATATAAACTGCCTTACGTTAATGGATTATCTTATTTATGACTTCTTACAGACATTATAATATCTACAGTATTCGTATCTATACGTTTTTACAAAAAACATAAAGATTGTTATGCACATGAAATATAGTTACATTCTATCGCACTAAGTGATGAGATCGAATGTATTCGCTTCAAACGAATAAATCGAAAACAATAATTTTATATATATAGGTAATTCTAAAAACCTATATACATATTTTGAAAATAATCCAATGGATTTATATTGTGGGTTTTAAACATCGAAAATAAACAACCAAATTACCTAATGTTTTAAAGTTAAAACAGTTAAGTGTAAATTCGTCGTCTTCCGACATGGAACTTTCGTCTGATGACGAGTCTTCGCCTAAATTTATCACGATTGTTTTTGGCTTGCTTCAAAAAATCAATAATCAATACTACTTATATATAAATTAAAGTGCAAATAATCAAAACGTGACGTATGTGCAATCACTAGTTGTCAAAACCATTAGCTGTCAAAAAACGTTTAACCCGGTGGACAGTATACATATTATTACTTGTTATATTAACACGTCGCCTTGCAAGCCAACCCATGTTTTCTCACTACTTCGGATCAAGGTATCTTATAAAAATTTACTGTTAAGTTTACGTACGTGCTTGTCGACTGCTTCTTCAGAATGAAATATGTGATGGTAGTTCTTACCGTGGTACAATACGCGCCACGAAAGATGAGACTTGATACAGACTTGATTTGACTTGCACAGTACTCGATTTAACAGTACTCGTTATAGAGGTCTTACCTTTAAATCGAGTACTGCGCAAGTCAAATCAAGTCTGTGTCAAGTCTCATCTTTCGTGGCGCGCAGTATAAGAATGTTAGCGAATCGGCAGGGTCTGAGGAACCGATATCCTGCGTGTATACTAGCAATGAATTACTACATGAACCGATATTTTTATAAGGTCGGATCGAAGTAGATTGTGTAGAAAAACCCTTACAATATTCATGGTCCAATACTCAAACGCTACTCATTTTAAGATGCCGTTAAGTCTCGTGCTGTCTCTATCACTTTATGTCACAGTGACTGTGACAGTACGAGACCACAAAATATAGAGGTTACAGAAGGACCGCTCCCGCCATCTTCAAACATAATTACCTAAACTTGCCAGACTCACTAGGGCTGGTACTGTATTGACTCTCTAAGTTTTATTTGCGGCAATATGTAATTCTATTGAAACTGGTTTTTTATAACGAAATGTCAAACGTCTCTCATTTATTCATTTAGACAACACGTGACAGTCGAGACTGAAGTCTGCTTGAAACTGCTTGAGATTGCCTATAAACGTAATGTCAATGTGTGCGTGCGTAAAATGACGGTTTGTTCCGAGTGGTCTCTCTGCTCGGGCGCGCCGCAGCCTTACGTACTTTGTGACGAGACTTAACAGATCTTAAAATTGAGTAGCGTGTGAGTATTTGGCCATCAGTGTATCAGAATTTATTATACAAATTATTATTTTTCATTTTTTTTAAGTTCGCATTTGGGACAAAATAAAGGTTGCCTATATATATATAGAAATTTTAGTAAGTTTTGGACTGTTTTGAACTGTAGCCAAAAATGAATCCTATTTTAGAGAGATATTTTGTACCATCTGCTATAAGCTCTTGGGACTTATCATAAATTATAATTCCTAGTCTATTTATGCGTTGCTCAGGAACATCACTATTTATTCGCATTTAGATAGACGAGGCGGTGTTTTTTTTTAATAAAAAACAGACGTCGAACAGAACTTTGGAATATTTTACGGGATTCTAAATTATGGTAAAACCCTTGAGATCATCTATACCCGTCCCTTCGATATTGTAGTAACGCTGCCAAGCGGACATTACATGGATGAACATAATAATGGCTGATGTCATCATCATAAAATAATTAAGTAGGTACCTATACTTTTCTTGAACAATGACAATATTTTTTTTTGTTTATAAACCTTATTTTAGATTAGGTTAAATTATGTGTGATCATAGAACAAAACTAAACTTCGTGCACTACATTTATTTTAAGATATTATATTATAATAATTTTTCTATCATCGTTTTATATCAGTATTTTATTAATATTTATAAATGTTGTAACCGAAGTCTTGTCTAACCAGAATTTATTATTTGTTAATTTGTATAAACTATTTTTATCACATTAGCAATCAGACGTCGTATTAATTTGTATAGAATTTCTCAATTTATATCTTTAGTAACAACTAACATTTTCATTGATTTTACTGGCAACCCTGCCAGTGCAGTGAATGGAAGTATTAATGCGAAGCAGTGCAAATTATTTATTTAATTTTAATATAAATTGTAATTTATTGTTAATGATGACAATATAGTTTTGGAATTTTTAATAATGTACTTTTTCTCATTTTTCCCTTACTTACTCTTAAATAATGGATGGAATCAATATTTAAGGGACAGTATAAAAAACAATGTATAGTAAAATGAAACAACATCCAAAGGTAACGTGATTTCATAATTTATTTGTAATTGAGATCACAAGCCACTTGAAATTTAACTTATCATCACGTCAAACTAAATGATCTGATGTGGTTACGGCGGGCCTTAGAATACACGGTCAATTTTTTTACGCAACATGATAACTTAGGGCAACACTAAATCACAAAACCGAATACATTATGTAAATTCATAACATACGTAGTCTACTTCTACAATAGCTACCCCACCCAATTTGTTACGGAAACACAAGGACTTCACAAGAGAACATCAATCATTCAAAGTTTCGTAAAACATTGATTTGTTAATGAACTCCGAATTTTGTAACTACCTATTACTATTTTTAGGCACGCAAGTAGATCTGCTGGCTCGCCACGAGACCCTAAGCGGTCACTGGAGACTTTAACACTAGCTCGTGACACAGACCACACATGGCTTTATTATTTTTTTAGCAAGCGCTTAGCCTAAGGTTATTATAATATAAGAATCAAATTAGTCGAAGTCCTCATCAGAGTCTGTCTTCAATACACTGTCTGAACCGGAGCCACCTTCGCTGTCCACCGCGAGTTCACTGTACAAAAAATATTTAATTTAACAAAACAAAAATATACATGAAAAATGTTATATTATAATTGATAAGATTTTCAAATCATGATAAGATGAATGGTTGTAGTCTTATAAAGTGGGACTTCGTGCACTTATAATCGAAGACATTTCGAAGAAAGAATTTCGTCAGAATTTCCTGTCGAAAAAATTAAAACCACAGAAGATGAATCGGTTAGTCCTAAATTAGTGTGTTAAACCTGCGCATGATTACGGACATTAGCCATAGTTAACCCTAGCCCTTTTTAGCCCACAGACCATAATTTCGTACATTCTTAAGTATGCAAGGGATACTTATATGACTAACATGAAGCAGGTAGATAGTTGCAAAACTCGTATGTGATTATTATCGCTTCGCGTATACGAGTTTGTATATCTTGTTCTCGTACCTTGAGCTTGTGTAAACAAGCTTAAATAATGCGTTCATGCAATACCTAGGGATATTCTAGATAGGTACCTAATAATACCTATTATTATTAGGTATATAGGCTATACATTCTGGATTACGGGGAGATGTGAATGTGACCAAGTTAAAACTATTGTTACCTACTTGATTGACTAGTTATGCAATTTGTTAATAATTTAATTTTTACTTGACGGTACACCTAGGTGATTTTTGGTAATTTTTTTCTTTGGTGAAATATAAAGTTGAAGAGTAAAAAAAAAAAATTGAATATATATATTTTTTTTTAATTTTGATGTGTATGTTTGTGTGAAAATTAAGTTAATGATTGAGAAAGTTACACTGAAAGACTGAATAGTGATTGTTATGATTAGAATCAAACTCTTGGGTTAGTTATCGAAGTACTTAGGTATACTATGTTGTTTGTAACTTGCCTGTCTTTTTCTGCACCGATTAAATTGATCTCTATGATATTTCTGTCAAACAAATAATTATTTTTGTAAATAGGTATGTTGTGTGCTTATGTCTCGAAAATAATGTCTGATTAATGTCCCTCCTCTAAAATAGTCGTTGGGGCCGGCTTTCAGTCTAACCGGATGCAGCTGAATGCATTTACATGGAGCGACTGGGTACCTAACCTCCACAACCCAGGTACTCGGTAACACGATACCCCTTGGTAAGACTGGTTGTCAGTCTTTCGAGCTTCTGACAGTATCTCGACCTCAACCGTAACGACTGTCAAAGATCAACGGTTGAGAGCCGCTTTAGGTGCTTTCCGAGACACGAAGGGGCCTCGGTATGAATTGGATGGTCATCCATCCACGGAACGACCACGGCAAGCGTAGCTTAACCCTGTCCCATCGATCCGTACGGCTTTAAATTAGCCACGAGCTCTTCAAATAGACAATGTTTAGGGAAAATCTATACATTTATGTGGTTAACAAAATAATAAGAAATGCAATTTCCGTAAGTACCTGTATTTTCTTATTCCTCATGATTCACGACAATAAAATTTGTAGACATGAAACACTTGTGGTTCACTTTGTGGTGTCGACAAATAAAATAAAAGCAAGTGTGGTTTAGGCCTTACTGGTGTAAAATTATTGGCAACCGCTTGTCAACATTCACAGTTCCCAATGGGATATTTTCTACTTTGTAAACTGAATGACGTATAGTGTCAAGTCCACTTACCCGTTCATATCCCTGGTGAGTTGTATATCTACGTTGCTGGCATTGTCGTTGAGGCCGTTGAGAGCTTCGCAGAAGTCAGTGCCCACGCTCTGGAGGTGATGAGTGTTTAAGTGCAAACCCTGGGGATGAGAACAGTCGATTTATACAACATAGATACCTAATTACATTCGAATCGTTTTTCCGCAAGAGGTCCTTGAATATTTTAAGCAGAGGGTAAACAATACTAATGTTGGCACCCCCCCAATGATTAGCACTTCGCTAATTTATTCTGTTTATTAAGAATATTTTGTTTATTTAAGCTGCAGCACAACACAATTGACGCTAGAATAGGTATACGATCTCGTATGCTAGCACAGCATCTTTTTATAGCGCTGTTTTGAAAATATGTTTCCAAGAGTTCGTTAAAATTTAACGAAAAGTGTGTAGGTTTGGTGGCTAGATTTCGAGGCCAAAAAGTTGATTTTTAGGTAAGTTTGCAATTTTCTATCTATTCAATCCATTTACCTATTTTATTTATTTATTTTAATCGTGTTAGGTATTACATCTTGGTCGTCGTACAAGGTAGGTACCTAACGGGACTTTCATTATAGATATCTTTACTGTGTTTTAGCTTTGTAAAATAAATACTTAGGTACCTACACTGGCTTTTTAACGGTGCCAATGAATATACTTTATGATATATGTTCCTATTTGTTTTGTATAAGACTAATCTTAACTGTTAATGGCATACTGACTGTTAATTAATTTTACAAGGCTTGGCGTCTGGGGTTAAGTCACGTAAAAAGGCGCTGGCGTGCAATAGGTTAAAACTCTATTAATTTGTTTTTATCCAAAATTGATTCCTAGCACTGCCAATCATCATACTATTTTAGTGCCAATGATTGCACCATGTGTAGTGATAGTACCTATGTATGAGAGAATCATCATTTACACTACCCAGTTATTTGTCTATAACTTTATTTTGTCTGTGACTAGGTAGTAGGTACTCAACCATCAGGACGTGAGAAAGGACTATAAATAGCAATATTTTGACCGGTATTATTCATACATGTGTACCTCCGTAACGTAGGTAGTATTGTTACTTCGTGTCACGAATTTGCAAATGGATTATGATGACCGATACTGGAGTCATAGAACATGCTGCACCTTAAATTGTTTTTTTTTGTTTGAAACTTACTGCTAGACAACGCTCTCCATTCATAAAAGATTTGGTTAAATAAAAGTATTACCTATATCCCTACTTAGGTAGATTAAACGTATTTAAATTAAGATTGTTTACACGGTTACAGTAGGTAATATGTCCCGCTTCGAACTATATAATTCGTCGGTTACACATATTAATTCCGCAAGCTGTAGGTTCTTATTTAAAAACAATCTACCTACGATCATAATATCGCGAGGAAACATTCGCAATCACACCAAGCCCTCGCAAGGATGATTCATTAATAAAACAACGTACGAATAGCTGTCTTCCCACATAAAGTAGATGGAAGATTTGTAGCAACTTCAGCCCTTATCTGGTGGATCTGGTATCGCGTATAGGATGGGCATGGACACCGCTAGATGTATTAGCCCACATGGCGGGTAGCTAAGTATCGTTATCATTAATCTGAAGATCTGTCATTTCTAATTGGAGTATGGAATGCGTATGATTATTATATTACTCTGAAATAACATTGATTTAGTAGGAAATGAATCAAAGCAATAATAAAAAGTTTTTTCGAAAAAGAAAAAGAAAACCTTCCTTCAAAAATTAAAAAGTGATAAATAACTTAGCACAGAACACACTTATTTTACTTTCGGAATTCGGTGGCGGTGGCTTTCTGTTTGTTGTTTTGTATTGCCACCGACTTCCGAAAGTAAAGCGGTTTTCTTTTTTTTTGAAAAAACTTATTATTTTTCGCTTTTTAGTATTGCCTTAACATCCAAATCCATTAAGAAACGGCGACACACTTAAAAGAGATTGTAAGTCCTCCAAATATTGAAGAAACTAAAACGTCATGTAAGTATTCTTTTTGGGATTTTGTTGATTTTCTCAAAAAGGGCTGGATCAATTTTGGTAAAAATTTATATGGGACCATTTCGGAAGAAACCTCTTTCGAATAAAAAAAGAATTTTGCAAATCCGTCTATATATGACAGAGTTATGCCCGAACATACATAAAAAAAAACATCCGAATTGACAACCTCCTCCTTTTTGAAGTCGGTTAAAAATAAACTTACTATGACTCTATTTCGGACAAGGTTCAGCAGAAAATTTTGCAAGATGATGCCCAACTAACCTTGAAAGGTCCTCGATCAAATCCACAGAAGGATGCCTCCATGGTGTAGGATCTGGTGACGCCCAGGTGTCTCCACACGGTTACCCTGGCGGTGCTCTCGCGTTCTCGTTCCACTCTGAAGGAACAAGACCCAAGCGCGAATGCCGGAGACAACCGATGCATTAGTGCTGGAAGCATCTATAAAGGAAATACAACATGTTATTACGCCTACTTTCTGAAAGGGGGAAGTAGTTGTGTCTAGTAAGTAGCTATGTAACTGATAGCAAGTCCAGACTCGGGGTTGCTACTAAGATACGAATAACACTGCCCGAATAGAGATGCACATCAAACCGAGGACTATCAGCAGACCAGTTACAGAAAAAAAGTGCCTTGCTGATTTTGGACTGTGTTTACAGTTCTACACAAACGAGGTCAAACTTTTCCGTCGATAAAAGTCAACTGGATAATATCAGGAAGCACAGTCAGTAGCTGCACAGATAACATCGAACAGCATTATTACTGTGCCTTACCCCCCACTTACGCCATTTACCAGTTTTGCAAGTTTGCCATGTATGACAACATCTTCGACGTTTCAGATGTGTGATGTGTTCATTATTCACGTTCTTGGGTTGGCAAATGTACGGCTTACGTTTGGATTAGATACATAATTCGAACAGACTAAAAGCAAGGTCTATACATAACAAACACCCACATAATCTTTCGGAAGGCCTTGATTTTTGACTTAGATAATAATATACTTATACTAGCGGACCTGGCAAACGTTGTCCTGCCCTAAAAATAAAAAAGTCCTACAACTCGACTGCAGCGCCATCTACCGGGTCCAATTGTTAATCTAAACGAATCCAATGGAACACACACAAAAAATTTCACCAAAATCGGTCCAGCCGTTTAGGAGGAGTTCACTTTTATACACACGCACAGAAGATTTTTATATATAAGATTATGTTTTATAGACTAATTCAACTATTGGTGATATGTCAAACTTACTAAATATTTGACTGGTTCATCAGGCACGATCCGGTCATTGCTACACCAGCTCTCTGCGCCCGCGCAGCCATAGAAAAACACGTTCTTCTTCCGCGAGTGTCCGTGATAGTCACAGTATACCAGTGGCGGCTTCTTCCAGACGCGTACAAGATATTCTATTATACCCTAAAATATTGGTGGAAGTTAATTCATATTTTTCATATTATTAGGTAGGTAAGTACCTACACAGTTAAGATTCACTTAAGTAAGTAGGTAGTTTTTTTGCAGCCAGGTCCATGGTGGTAGTTAGAAGTTAGAACTAAGTTATAGAGCTGCGTTATTTAGCACTATAATATTTTACTGATATGTAAAATCACCACTTTGCCCACCTGGGGATCAAATCGAGGATAACATCAGCTTTAAATGTATTTGATGCTGCCTCCGACGAGTTACTTTAATAAATAATACCTATATTTAATTCAGGAAATTATATATTACTAGCTTTTGCCCGCGACTTCGTCCGCGTGAATGTCGGTTATAGTGGATGCAGACGAAGTCGCAGATTAAAAAGTAGCCTATGTCCTTCCCTGGGGTTCAAGCTATTTTCATACCAAATTTCATCAAAATCGGTTCAGCTGTTTTATCGTGAAAGCGTAACAGACAGAGTTACTTTCGCATTTATAATATTAGTATGGATTGGCCTGTAACGTTATCTCACCTTAGTATGATAAATAGAAGGATGTAAAACGGGACTCGGTTTACACCACCGTCGGTTTAAATCTTCATTAGTCAAGCCGCATCGATGGCTGCAATAAGAAATGACAATTTACAGGACGAGATAACCAGGAAATCTTATGAGCGACAAGTTAGCGCCGATAACGCGCCGGGGCATGTCCACTGAATTAAAATGACACGGCCGTGGGTCGAGGAGCCAGGCGTCGTCACTTAAAGAACAGCCATAAGGCAGCGGCGAATCAGTTTATTTAACAACTTAATACAAACGCTTCGATTGTAGCGGTTATTCTCATTAGATGCGGGACACGAACGCACGGAAAACTATAAATGCCGGGTGTATAAAACAATAATTGATTCTGGCTCTTATAAGGCTTCCACAAGACAAAGAAAACTCTACGTAGACAGTTTAATATGACAAGCTATTAAATGAAATGGAATGGATGACCACGTAGGAATTCGTAGTGACATGTTGTTAGGTGCGTTCGCGCAGCTGAGAGCACGCACCTCCACACTGCAATGCTGTCAAAAAATATTTCTCGTCGACTATAAGGACTGTTCCAATGAATGCGTTATTGACAGGCACTTGTGGCTTTTATGCTAGGTCTGTAGACCCTTGACTGAATTAACTGATAGTGCACTACGTGGAGAGAATACCGAAGGATCGATGCATTACCGAAGGTAAACGCGTCCAAGAATCAGGACGAGATTAGCGCAAAATAGTAATAATAATGAGAAACGTAAAGAGAGAAAAACTCAAAAGCAAATGGTATCTACTTACCTATGTTCAAACATAAATTCACAGAAAATCTAACACTTATAAATCGGAGACCATAAAATATTAATAACTTTATGTTACCTTTTACCTTTACCTTTTACCTTTAAGGTACACAGCTTTCATAGTACTTTTAAGTGTCGTACCAACGTTCTTTAAAGAATCCGCTACATCACGACTCAAGGTTCAAATGAATAAAACTTGGTACCTTTATAGGAGTTAAGGCTACTTAAGTTCAAGCTACAAGCGTGCTTAAATTCCCATGATTTCTCAGTCCGAACATGTCCAATGCTGAATATGGACTTTCCCCGTAACCACTAAATAATGAGGTGTTCTACGAGTATAGTTCCTGACTGGTTGATTGGTAATCGTAAATACAATCTTCAAACTTGGTTATGGTAGAAATGAATAGAGTTTCCCTCGGACCCGCCAGATGTTGGCTTAAACTTTTATCATGTTTGTAATTTGACAGCCAAACGAAATGAAGAGGTTCAATGATGAAAGAGTGTCAAATTAGAACCCTACGGGTTGTTTTTAATACTATGGGATCTTCACCCAACATTCATGGAACGAAAATAGTTTTACAATACAATCTTCGAACTTTGTTATGATAGAAATGAATAGAGTTCCTCGGACCCGCCGTGTCCGGAGGTTAGCTTAAACTTTTGTCATGTTAGTAATTTGACAGCCAAATGAATTGTAGAGGTTCTATGTTGAAAGAGTGTCAAATTAGAACCCTGCGTGTTGTTTTTAATACTATGGGATCTTCACCCAACATTCATGGAACGAAAATAGTTCTATATTTCACATATCAGGGATCAGGATCACATGTTCACACTGGTCCATACATGTAGGTACCTACTGTGTATGTAGACCTACAAGGGCAAAGATTAACAGATATACTCGTCGCAATACTGGCTAGTACAAACAACCGTCCAAGTTATCAACCTTTTCCTTTTGCGCTAGGGGTTAAAAATTTACATCTCGCGCTGGATTCAGATGTCCCACACAGGTCCTTTTGTACTTTTTTACATATGCATTTTAATTAAACAGGCAAGTCAATTCTTTGTTATTTTTTTACTACGAGAAATCCAATGAATAGTACCCTGAAAATTGATATACCTACGGACATTTGCGTGTAATACATAAAATTTAAGCAGATAGGCCGTAGACAAAAATAGTTTCGGATGAATACCATTGTCGTATAGAAATTGATTTTAATATTTGCTCAGCGGTATTATTATCTATATAACTTAATGTAATAATTATATAACTTCCGTTGCACATAATCACAGGGATCCCAGCTGCTGCTAAATGAAAAATAATAAACGTCTATTGTGTCATTACTTACAGCTAGGTAGACTTAGAACATCTGCAATCTACGACTGTTCACTATAGTTCTACCGTTATCAAAGGGCAATTCTTATAGAGTACGTGCCTCTGCCATAATCGCATTCGCTAAGGTACACCAAGTAAAGAATATGAGTAACTGTAATGGTGTTTATAAAACATTATTATGTCATTAAAGTGCCCCTGTAATGTAACACGGAAACTTTATAGTTCCCAGAACTGAATCATTTTATATTCACACCTCACATAGGATCTTGATAAGTGATAATAAGCGAAAAGAGTGTAGGTAAAAAGTATCAACAAAACGGTTCCAGGTAGGGACACAATTTTATAATAATCGTCGCATATTACGTTTGTATATTGCACGTTAGTTTATTTAGATAGAATGTAATAATTTGTATGATTAAAAGTAGAGATGTTTTGCAATTCTGATTATTCTGTACTGTGTGCACGGTTGGTGGATATTTTTTCCTGGAGCGGTCGGGCGTTCGTCCAATTAGGAGTGGTTCAGTGGAGAGTCGCATCATTAGCGGGCGCGGAGGCGGCGCGAGGCGCGGCGCGGGCGCAGCGCGACTCACGCCCGTCCCTGGCTTCGGCCTTCGCTCCACGACCGGTTGCGCATCTTTTACTCTAATCAGGGAAAAAAATAAGCGCTGTCCGCATGCGCGAATGAAAGCGAACAAGCGAGAAGCTGCACCCCGTCTACCGTGTTTTATGGTGAATTGTTGCGGTACCGGAGCAACGAACAAGGATGTCGCGTATGGCAGCACTTAATTATCTCTACTAACTTATTTAGCTACCTCGAACTCAAAAGCCTTCGTTTTATAGAAATAATGAAAAATATGTAAAGCCGTACCAATTTTTTATAACTAAATAAATTTCAATTGGTTTATCTTAAAGTAAATATATTTATGTCTTTTTTCCTGATGGCGCACGTCGAGTTCTTGAAATACGGTGCTATCAAATACATAGAAATACTAGTCGTATTTATAGTTGTTGCCTGTGCGCTAGAGTTGTTACAATACTTGTGTGTATTACCAACGTTATTAAGCAGTAACCCTTCGAGGCGCGTAGTGACGACCGCGGCTGGTTCAAGGGGCCGCCTGCTCATCTATTTATAGCGCACCGATGCTATCGGACCTCGGCAATACTTCGGGCTCGCTCGATCCCTGCCCGCCCTCTATGCACCCTTCGCATATCGTTCAGCCAGTAAATAGACCAAATAAACACTACCATTTTATATTTATTCCACCTATTTATATCATATGTCCATTGTTTCTGCCTCAGCTGGAATTCATAGCCGACGGCCAATTCAAGTCCTTGGTCCGAGATCGTCGTTATATTGCTCAAATTGCAAGTCGTTGATAAATAGGGATACTTTACGCTTTGTAAATGGATACTTAGAGACAGTAATAATTTAACGTCGGTAGATATCGGCGGAGAGTAGGGTTCAGTTTAGATAAGTCGGCAGGCGCATGGCACACGTCACGCTCATCCGTATTCCTAGCGCGGAGGCTGTTTCCTGTGAGCGCACCGAGAGCACGCGCAACCACGAGTTCTCGCCGAGCGCATGTCGATCGAAGGACGCGACGTTTGTTCGCTCGTAACATTAGAACGGAAGGCGAGTTGGAGAGGTCCACGTTAGGGGACGCGTAGGGCTCGAGGGCGACGCCAGGATTCGCCAGCCGTCGTCGGCAACTCTGTATTCTTGGTCGACACCGGACACAGCGCGAGTTATTTACGATAGTCGCGAGACAATCGGCCGGTCGCAGCGCTTATCCGGTGCCACCGCGACAATAACATGACGTGGTTATCTTTATTAAATAGCGTTCTATGGAATTAACACACGTGCCTAGCTTGTATTTATAGCCGTGCTGAATCAGTTACCAGGAATGACAGGTACATCCATTAGATGCAAGAGAATGTGGATAGGTTTATTAATGGTGTTACCTTTGTTACTGTATTATGGCTTTTCAATGGTACTGGGTTCTTTGTTGTTAGTCTGCAGATCGTCAAGTTAGGTGAGTGGAGTAACGGCATCACAATAATTGATTTTATTTGCCGGGTGTTGGCGGAAGCGGAGCAATTCACCACAAGACGGTTCATTGACACGCCACTTTTCTCCGGCGACAATCCTCACTGTCGGAATGCAGTCACCATTAGCCAAGAAGTACTCCTGCGAGGGTATTTATTATTTTCACAGCTCTGATTAAGGCCAAAAATGTTTTAAGTGCCCACCAAAGGTGCTTTAACTGGCAGCGTTTAAAGATGTGAATTCCAAAGTGCCAAGGTTTTTAGATATTGAAGTTATGCATGACCTCACGATAGTTGTTAGTGTTTTCGGACTGGTACAACTTCTTCCACGTGTGTATCGTGTCTGCACGGCGACAGTGATGAACTTGATAAGCCCACATGAGGCAGCCAGCACGTCTCCAGGGCTGAGGGCATCACTCAACGCTTCCGTGCCGATCCGCTCCTATTGATTTAGGAGTCGCGAGTGTGATCAGCTTGACGTGCCGCACGACTGTTCCGCGAATGAAACAAACAACTCGTGGACCAAGTTAGTTATTTCTTTGTGGGAAGTAACGATCAGAATAGCATTGGGAATTAAAATCTATTCTCATTTTATGATAGAGCTAGTCATTCGATTATAAAGATTCAAGTTCAAGGGGATTATAGTATAGACATAGGAACAAATCAACATTACTGATCCTTCCATTGACCTCTACAAGGATCCACGACCTGTTTTTATTCATAAAAAAAGGTTCAGGTTGAAATAAAGGTGTCTTTGTAAGTTGCAATGACGCATTGAATTATTAAATTGCAGCACCGTTACAACAGTGACAGGTCGTGATTACTACGGTGACTCATTATTTCCATCTCCTAAGTGTTCCAATTTGCCCGAGTCTACCTTTACCTTCTCGCTCGTTTTATCTAAAGTACTAGACCAGTATGCAATTAATACGTGTTCTATCAATTCAGATGTAGCACTGACTGCATACATTAAGAGTGCTGTAATTAAGGTCTGTATTTCCGAGGTGATTGCTTGAATTTTTTAATGATAATGTAGAGTCCCGTAGCGTGTCTTATACTTTTTCTATAAAAGATTATACTTTTTTGCTTAACATGTAAACAAGAAAATAATTGGAGCTTGTGGTATGTGCAGGGGTCGCTATGATGAGCAGTCGTAGTCAGTAAGCGAGTGCCACAGAGGGCACGACATAGGAGTGCATTATTTACATAATAGCAACGACTGGGCGGCCTTGGCGCATCGCAGCCTCCTATAAATTCTGCTCTTCCAGTTCGCGTTGTTCAGCTTATCGCATTATATCAGTATCAACTAGGAACGTGCATCGTAATGCTCGTAATGATTCATTACGCCTGTGCACAGCTATGTTTGGAAGACAGTTCAAGTTGAATGATGACGGCGATGACTCGTCGACGGGTGTCGTTGACTCCGGCCCATCCGTCTATTACAATGATGCAAGAGGTAGAGCGTGAACTATTCGCACGAGATCGGCATTCTTTGTTAGCTGATCGGCGGTCGACGAAGGTAAGCTGAGGGTTGGTTGCGTGGCGTGGTCGCAGGCTGCGCGGGCGCGCCGTCTCGGTGCGTACATTGCCCGCGGCGGGCGGCGGCGACCGCGTGCGCAGCATTTAGCGCCGCGCGCGACCCGCTATTATGAGGCTCGCACTCGTAATTCATTAGCTGACTCCGCTCGCCTCATATTATTTATGACCGCTTACGTTTTGTACTCGAATACTTTCCTTGTGGGCACTTTCAAAGTTGTACCCTCTTAATGGCGATACGAGTCAGGAATAATAATGACATCTGAATAGAATATCCGAGGTCAAGGATTTGCATGATACAATGTTCTTTTCACAGCTCTTTTTCATACTGTTCAATGCGTATGATTTATTACACGTCAAGTGTTTGTGCCCAGGTTGGGGTTCATAAAATAGTTCCAAGTACCGATTTGAACAGACACATTCAAAGCCACCACATTTTTCTGCATTCACACTGAAAGTTGCAATCGGCATATTATTGTGTTGCTTTATATTTTACGCAAGTACCTACTAGTTAGTATGTAAGTATATAGGTACCTGAGTATGAATTTCTATTGAACATGTCATAGAATTTTATGGGTTAGCACAGCCATTACTCAGAATAGTGTGAAGTCTTTTGGCATGATGAATATAGTTATATTATGCAATGAATTGTTTATGTTCAGTATTGATTATGTATACGGCGTGTAAAAAGACATATTATGGGATAGCCGTTAACTATACATACTGCCCATCTTAGTTGTATGCACACTGGGCACATTGAGCAAAATGAATTGCTGGAACTCGACTTTAATATATTTGGTGTGTAAAATCACTTTTTGGTAATCCGCCATTTAAGGCACGCAAAACATTGAGCTTACAGCACGCGTAGCATGACCACGCTATGTCTACGGAAGAATAGACATACTGACAGCTAGAATAGACAAGTCAGTACAGTTTGTCTATTCTTCCTGTCAGTATGGAAGAATAGACATACTGACAGCTAGAATAGACAAGTCAGTACAGTTTGTCTATTCTTCCTGTCAGTATGGAAGAATAGACATACTGACAGCTAGAATAGACAAGTCAGTACAGTTTGTCTATTCTTCCTGTCAGTATGTCTATTCTTCCGTAGACATAGCGTGGTCATGCTACGCGTGCAGGTGCATTCAACGTAGGTACCTAAGTACAGGGGCCGTAGGGGTATGTAAAGTTAAGATATATTATCTATACTAGTAGTAGTAGCATAACGGGCTGGTGTCACGTCTCAGCGCAAAAGATATCTCTAATAATATTATTAAAAGGTAAAATTGGTTTGTTAGTTTGTATGTAGGGGTAAACTCCGAAACTACGCATCCGATTTCAAAAATTCTTTCACCAATAGGAAGTTATGTTATCCCTAAGTGCTCTATGCTATATTGCATTATCAATGAAAGGTCCCACATATTATATATATTATGTTATCAAAATTAAAGTCGCGGATAAAGCGCTAATCTATAATATTATAAAGAGGAAAGATTTGCTTGTTTGTATATTACGATTTAACTCATAAACTAAACATCCGATTTCAAAAATTCTTTCAATTATAGGAAGCTACGTTATCAGCCAGGGCTACGAGTAGGTATAGGCAATATTGCATTATCAAAAAATTGGGATCTTTGGAAAATTCACGCGGACGAAGTCGCGGGCAAAGTGCTAGTAACATATAAAAGTGGTTTTCGTATAAATACATTACAGAAAGTTGACACTTTGATCTTAAATATTTATTTATCAGAAACAATTTACATTGTGTTTGATACAAACAAAACATTATACATAAAAACAAAACATTGTATGTTATGTTTTTGTATCAAACACAATGTAAATTGTTTCTGATGCAAAAACATAACATACAATATTTTCATAACCAGAAGGTTCCAGAATAGGAATGATCCAGAACAAAAATATATTGCAATGTTAAGAAGAATATGTAACTTCCTCGTTAAGTGTATTTTTACACTCGTTATTTAAGAGGTTTTAAATGATAGCCTGCATTTATTCTGAATTTATTATAATGGTAGGTTTATTATGGTTATTTTTGCGGCAGGATTGACGAGCAGCGGGAGGTGTCTGTGGATCCCGCGCTCAGTTTCCCGGAAGGTCTGGATTATTTTAATTGTCGGGTGTTGATGCCTATATCCTTGGTTAATAACTCAAGGTGATACCGCCGCCGTAGCGCATATAAATCGCTGTACGAACTACGGACGTCTTTGCACATTACTTGCGGAAACGTCCGTTTTATACTCAACCACAATCAATTCGCCACTCATTATTAATCACGTTGTGTTAAATTTTACGACGGAAATTTATCGTCATCGCGTATTATGATCTTGAACAGCGATGTCGACGACGTCAATAAAATATAATAAGTGTAGTGTCGGTGAGGAAAATGTAAGTTCGTACGCTCACAGCCTGAGAGCTGAGAGCAATCCCGAGGGAATCCGGAAGCACAATGGAGGCAACACTAATTGTACAATTGAGCTTTAGATACGCCGCGCGCGGGTGCGTTGGTGCTCCGTGCACCGATGTGAACACCATGATACACCGTGAATTTTCCACATTGACTATTTGTGAACGATTCCAACGGAAGTAATTGAAAGTCTTCATTGGCAGTAATCTGAGAGGGTTTCTTGCTGGGTTATAAATACTGTACTACCGACATTGATGGTAAATAACTTAGTTAAGAGGTAGGTACTTAAGTATACTTAGGGCAGGTTTACGTACAATTTGCAATATGAGGATTACCATTCGCAGTGTTTTTTTTACACACGTGAAGTAAATTATCTTTCGCATTTTTTGCATCTCAGAATTAAAATTGAAAATAACAGACTTCATCAATCATCAAATCATCAGCCAAGCTCTCTCCGGATTATGCTAGCCGACTCCCAGACAAAAGGCGGCTGAAGACATCATTTTTTGAACCGCCATGACTGACATTCAGTGGCGTACCTAGGGGTCAAAGTTAGGGCAAGCCCGACAGATTTAAGGATAAAAATTACTAAAAAAGGTACTTTATTTTTTATTTTATTTTTTGTATTGTCTCGCTTTATTCATAGCCAGTCAGGCTTTTTGGCTTTAATGGAAAGCACGCCACTGCTGACATCTGTGGTGTTTGACATCTAATAATTTTTCTGAGTCTTTTATATTCTAAGGTCAAAGCACATTATTTTGGAAAATAATCAAGTAACAAGATCCTTGTCCGACCGTGTGAAGTTATAGTTCTTGATGATTCGTAGCAGTTTCCATTGTTCGTATAGGTATTTGATACAGCAAACAAGTCCCGTGTTGATCTAGTGTCAATATTTTGAGAGTCAACACAGATAACAAAGAAGGGCACAACTGGCTGCTAAACACGACCTTCAAACAAAACACTTAGGATATAACATCAGAAAAAAACTACCATATAACAATTAATAAAGGATTATGGCCCTTAAACCCTTTTCTGTAAGGGTGAAAGTGCAGGATCAGCCAATCCTATTCGGTCGTGAGAAAGCAGTGATCGGGCGCCGCCGATGAGCCATTGAGATTGGTTTTACGATATTTCAAAATCACGTTCATAACCTTGAACCTTTGGGAAGGAAATCACACGTCAACACTACAATAATTACGATAAAACCCGCTATTTGCTGCTTTCTGCGGTATATTGAATATTTTATCCTTCGTGAAGCTAAGGGTACTTTATAAACATGCTCTTGTTCCTTTTTTAGAGCATCACAATTGCCTGCATCGTCATAATTATACCAAAGGATACTCGTTTTATAAAATTGAAAGTTTAATTTTTAATTATATGCATTATGTATTGGTCCCATGAAATAAGTAACAAAACTTAATTCTCACACAAGAACTTTATGCAGAGTGCAAAAAGCCCTTTTTTGTCATTTTTCCCAAACGACTAGGTATGTTGTCCTTCGCTACAGGCAGCGCTTACAACCTTACGGGTTAATAATTTTCAACAAGACACAACGTAATATTAATAAGATACTCTCGTCCCTGACACAATGAACAATAATTGCAAAACATAACATAGATAACGCATGTGGTTATTATTTTAATGTTAACCGTCATTTTATAAATAGACCCAATTAAAGTTCTAGTAAGGATCTTCAGATAATTTGTCGATACGAACTTCGTATGTGTTGAAAATAATAATTTTACTAAACACATTCGTGATTAAGGGTTGTCGTGTACATGGTCGGGGTAAATTATAGTGAAGGTGTGAGGCGTGCCTTCGCAGTCCCTCCAGTCTTCTGACACCTCGGCAGGCCCTCGTGTGTACGTCAATTATAACGGGAAGCGATCTTACACCGACCAAGACTGATGTTGTACCTTCAATCTCTAGGGAGTAATTGCTTAAACACATAACAACTGACGTCAGGGCAACGCGCGACGGTGCGACGCGAATCAATGTAGCATTACGCCTATCGCAAGCTATCAAATCTATTAGCTGCACGTGGACCCTTCATAATAGAAAATACATGGCGCACATTATATTTTATAACTGTATTAGTATTTTACTAAATTATAATGTTGGCTTAGTTGGCTTACCTATCTTATCCCACGCGGGATAGGAAGGCGATGATATTTACATAAAATGCGTATGGATAAAACCACAAGTTTGTATGTTGCTTAATGAATTATGACTTTATAGTCTGGCGACTTATTCTAACGAGACTTCGCATGCATCTACTAAATGTAAATATCTCTACATCTTCAGTTAATAATAACATAAGTCACATCCGATGGTCTCTTCTTATCCGTGTCTGCATTAAACTAAGAACAAAATGAAATACGATAACTGGCAGCTGGGGATGGCATGCGAAGATAGAGAAACGAAGAATTGTTATCACGTGTTTTGCAAGTTTTAATATTTCTGAAGTGGTAGACTCGGACTGGTATTCTAAGAAACAAATCACTGTTTTATTCTGTTTGAAAGCATTCTCGCAAGATTCAGAACCTCAACAAAAATAAATGTCTGACGTTATACAACATTGCCAGAGCTGTGTCTCTAAAATATGCAAAGACAGTTAAAAAAATGCATAACAAACATTACGTACTGCCCATAATTAAAGTAATTTCTAAGAGAGCGAGTTGCATACTTCACAGTTATAAATACAAAGTGTCATCATAAGGCACGCCGGACAAGACACGGTGCGCGGACGCCGATCTGAGCCAGCCATGCAAATGCTACACCATCTTATACTTAGTGACGCACTCTGGGGCCAAAAAACTAATTGCGCCCGGAGGACCGGTACCCTTTGCCGCGATGTCATGAGTGATTACAATTCCGATTACTAACAAGCCAAATCAATCAAATTCCACCGATACATTAATTTAAATATCAAAGACGGCCGTGTTTCGATTTTATCTGAAGTTTCCTGAACTTAATTTGAGCTTCAAGTTCCTTTGCGGGTAAACCACTATAATATCTTTAGGAAGTAGCGCCGATTCTTCTAAATTATTTCCTTAAAATTGGGTGCGGTTAAAAATATTTACGTAATTGTAACATTTAGTTCTACTAGGCAATGTTTATGGGATAATCGAGTCGAAAATCGCAATAGTAAAAACACGCTTTAAATCGTTCTGACAACATTATGCCGATTCGTTCTATCAATTTTACGCTATTTCAAACTAGAGGGGAGCAATAAACATCTGCTGGAAACAAAAAAGAGTAAATGAGATTTAGTTCGTTCAACTTTTCTCAAGATTTATCTAGTGTTACATCGACGGGCGATAATGACTTATAGAATAAATACATTATTGTGCCAAGGATATCCGTAGACGGGCGTATAATAGGCCGTTTTATTATAATCAACAGCGCTGCTTACCTCGGAAAAAACTTTGTGATATAAAAGACCCCTTCAAGCACGCGTAGCGTAAGTAAGATCTATTGCAATGATCTATATTTATATTGATCAGATAGATATAAGAATGTCGTAGGCGAGAATTAAGTCATTTTTCAAAAGGACATTGTATCTAACTAGTCACGTACTGAATAGGAAAGTAGGTGACAATTTGAATAAATATTCAATAACTAAAAGAATGTAGGTACAGGTAAATTTTTAGCACAGTGTGTTGACAAATTGGCACAGTTTTGACGCAGTTGGTATTATGCTAGTTATTTATGAACACAGGGTTTTCACAGATTTTTCATCGAATTGAATTGTTATTCAGGTGGGGAGCAATTAATCCCCGAATCTGATTGATACTTCTATAACAAAAGTAAGTGGATTACCCATTTCAGTTTAAAGCTTTCATGTATGCAAGGTTTCTGAGCAGCTTTAATTATTCATAATAACTAGTTAAGTATATAACTATATAACTATTAACTATCCATACTAATATTATAAATGTGAAAGTAACTCTGTATGTTACGCTTTCACGATGAAACACGGCTGAACTGATTTTGATGAAATTTAGTATGAAAATTGCTAGAACCCTGAGGAAGGACATAGGCTACTTTTTAATCAGCGACTTCATCTACATCCGCGATAACCGACATTCACGCGGACGAAGTCGCGGGCAAAAGCTATTCATAAAATTATGCTTTATGAGTTTAGATACAGCACTAATTTTTTGCACATCATGTTAACATGTAAAATTATTTTATAATGACCAAAATAACATTAAGGTCTAACTTTTAAAAGCTCGGATGTAACTGTATAAGTTGACACCATTGTAGTATCGTGAGAGATTTAAATGAGATTTGTTTTTGTCATTTGTATCAGCAGGTTTATCTTTAGAATGTTTTTGTTTGTACATTTTCTCCTTAATCTTGGCATATTTACGCGAATCTGATGGTTTACGCGTAAATATTGTATTATTCATTACAGTAGTCACTAGATAAGAGTTATACATATTTTCTTGTAAAAGCCCCAACTGTGTTAAATCCTAAGACTTTTCAGGTAAACCTAAGATTTCCTAATTCATTTAAGGTAAAAGTCCAGGAATGTTCTTCGTTCATGTTAATGTTGTTCATTTCGAACTTTTAGTCCAAAAGAGCGTAACATTTTACCATGTTGCTAACATTTACCAACCGTCATTAGTAAAACTTTACATGTATTAAACTCTGTTAAAAGATTGAAAAATTGGTCCGTTTTTTAAAAAATCCTTCACATGCCAACTCATGTTCGTATATCCTAAGATTTACTAGTTAGACCTACAACGCACTTGCGGCGTACCGCATGTGGTAGGTGGCATTTCAATCTTATATATAAAAATCTTCTGTGCGTGTGTATGAAAGTGAACTCCTCCTAAACGGCTGGGCCGATTTTGATGAAATTTTTTGTGTGTGTTCCAGTGGATTAGAGAATGGTTTACAATCACAATTAGACCCGGTAGGTGGAGCTGCAGTCGAGTTGTAGGATTTTTTTATTTTAAGGGCAGGACAACGTCTGCCAGGCCCTCTAGTTTTTATATGAAACCGCATGATATCAACAGACTTGCGGCTAGCTGTCAACCGCTACGGTTCCCTTGGAGCTGTGGCAGGCCGCACTTCTATTGTTATGAATTTGTAATTGCTGTCGTATATCAATATAACGGAAAAAAATGCTTGTAATTGGCGACGACATGCGGCGGACCGCAATAGAACCGAGAAGATACGATCAACCGGAATAGAGCGTGTCGTTGCAGCAGACCGCATATACTGCGGCCTGCCGCATTGCGGCCAACCGCAAGTGCGTTGTACTTCTTAAACCTAAGAAGTACAACGCACGCTCTTTTGGCGTACCTTAATACAGGTTACTGTGTAACGTATCTAGGACGCCAGAGCCATTCTTGAATTTGTTATTTGTTAAAACTATTTATTGTAACTGTAGGAGACTGTACAACAATTTGCAAATAAAAATATATTATTATTATAAGATTTACTTGTTATACCTAAAGGCCGGGCCAGACTGTTATAAACAAACTTCCAACAGGGGTCACCTTGGTAGGAGGCTTGTGGGGCCCACGGTTGGTGTTTGCGTCCACAACTCCACACTGGTTTACAACAAGGCTCCCACCTCAGTGTTTTGTCGACTCTTTGTTTACAACGATGGTATCCACACGCGGTTTACAACGTGCGTCCGTCCACGGAGGTTGTTGAAGGTCAAACGAATTTTTGTTTCAAACAAGTGTTTACACTGTTGTAAACCGCCAGTGGAGACCGATGTGGAGGGCTTGTTTACAACAGTCTGGCCGGGGTTTAAGATTTACTAATCTGCCCGTAGACTGGTAAATCTTTTTTTTACAGTTACTTCAACAATGCTTATTACTTTACTTTAAAATGAGAACTACATTGTAATGTAAAAATAACTATCCTTGCGTATTACAGTTTAGCAAGGTAATTGAAAAAATATAGGATCACACTATTCAAAAGCTCATTTCCTATGGATAACTACGATCTAAATCGTTAGAAAAGGCGAGAATCCCACGGGAAATAAGAAAAACCGCGGGCAGCTCGCGGAACGATCGGCAAGCAGGTAATAATTTGATTAAGTAATGGAAATTGTGCAAATAAGCAGCGAACCACGCCAATCATGCAATTTAGTTACGGATTTACTCGTACACCTTTATAGGTGCAATCCCTTGTGTTACTCTTTTTGGTCTTTTGCTCCGAGCTAGCCACGCGATGCATTTATTTTTAGATCCCCTTAGGGTCAGAAAAAATACTTGCGTATGGATTAAAATACATAATAGGTCTCCGGTCCGCAGTCACCGAGAATAAAGGCTTAATTGTGCCCGTTAAAGAGAAGGACTTTCAAGAATATTTTATAAGGATAGTAACCACAATTTATTTCTTTTAGACTAGCTTTATTTGCACTGGTCTGGATTTTGTTTTGGTGTTTTTTTCCACTTTGCCTCTACATCGATTATGAGCATTAGTAAATTTCTACAATAATATTATTCATCATCTACCTACATGACTTGTTCAATGCTCTAGTGCGAAAAGCGGTTTACAACAAAACTATTTAAACATAACTTGGTAAGTATTTAATGGATCGCAGTGATGAATTGATTTGAATTTAAACGAAATTGAGAAAAGAGTAGATAAATACAGATTGATAGAGTTACCGGTGTTTCTCGGACGATAAAGTAATGTGACTATGTGACAGATTGTCAAGCACCCGCACCCTCAAGTTTAGGTGATTGTTTGTAATAAATTAGTAAACCATCAGTTGCGGAAAATTATTTGACCAATCGCTAAATGGACAAATATCTAAGTAGGTCAAACCTTTTAGCTTCCGGTTGGTGAAAAACGCTTAAATTAAAAACATTTCGGGAATGCATTAATTGCGCGTACCTACAGAATGTTCGTGCACAGTGAGGACAAGTCAAAATACCATTAAGGTAGTTAGTGATATTTCGTATTGCAAGGTTCTTAAATGTTGTCTCTCTTGTTATTGAGACATAGGTTTAGCTATCGGGAATACAGACTCCGGAGGGGAGTTCCACTCCTTAGCAGAGCCTCAAGTCTGCTATTACAATAGTGTCAGAATGGTCTATCATTGATTTCATAATTGTTGATTTTGACAAGTTTGGTAATCTACTAATATAATGGCGTCATTATGACCTTCCAATAATCAAACACTGACACGCCATTGAAAAAATTGATATAAAATGGTAATCTCGTACAAAATGACAACTGAATGACTGACTTAGGCGGTAATCTGCTAAAATTTTGATCAGTGACCTACCATTAGAACGTCATTGTGCAGTCATTGCTTTTTATTCGACCGACCTATGATCGACCATTATGACTTTAGCAGATTACGAACTTTTAGCAAAATGACAATAGGATCGTGTTGGAATGACGAAATAAGCTTAAGCCAAATTAAAGCACAGGCTCGTAACTTTTACAGCAGAAACTGTCACCGTAGCCGAAATTTGCATGGGATGTTATTCGACAGTGAATAGGGTAGCCTATTCACTTCCTTTTCCATTTCTGGCCATGTATAATGTCTGATGAAAAATAATAATTGATTTGTAATTATTATTTTTCACTTCGCCCGCTGGGCATGTGGTGTGGAGCACCTAGTATGTATTCTTCTTTAGATATAAGTAACTCGAGGTATAGCTGTATGTTTGTAATCCTTATAATTGCACATTGATTTATAATAAATTAGTATTGATTGCATCTTTAACGTGATCGCATGTGTTTTCTTTACTCTCCCGATCGCCGAACTTCACACACTCTCTGCTTGAAGAACCCCTTCTTTCTAGGCAAGCTCCATCTTTGATCATGGCCAGATGAGACTATGGTAAAACCAGAGCTTATGAAAAAATAAAACTATTATCCTTTGATTTATTCATAAGAAAGAAAAAAAAGAACGGCGTATTTACTGATCAACTTTTCAAAAACCAGCAGTGGCCCTAGGTATTCACAGCATACTCTAGATACTTGCAGGTAGTACAGTCAACAGCAAAAGTAGATGATCAAAATCAGAAATTCAATACGAATGAACGGAGTTCGCGTCAGAACTGTGTGGCGTCGAAGTGATTCAAAAGTATGTGATTGTCACACAGTTCTGACGCGAACTGACTGTACTAAAGGCTGCATGCATATGGCATGCTAATCGAAACCGTCTGACTAAATGTTTTGTCTAAAAACTCTGGACTTGTTCTTTTTGAAGTTAGAAGTGTCAGGCTTATTTTTTTATCAGGCATTGTTTAGCCTAGCGCCGTCAGAGGCCGAACGTGCTATTTAGTCAACACAGTTTTCCTCTCATGTTTCCCTCTTTGACATAAAAGAATCTCAGATTCCTAGTACAGCATAACTCACCAGATCCTAAGAACATGCTACGATCTGGTACCGTAAGAGATCAGCACGGTCTGAACTCTTATATTAATTACTAGCAACCCGACCCGGCTTCGCATGGGCCTATAGCCTTCCTCGATAAATGGACTATCTAACACAAAAAGATTTTTTCAATTCGAACCAGTAGATCCTGAGATTAGCGCGTTCAACCAACCAAACAAACAAACAAACTCTTCAGATTTATAATATTAGTATAGATTAAGACGCAACGTACTCTACTCATGAATGTCTTGTAAAGAATTTAGTTCAGCCACCGTGCTGTACTTAAATTTAGCCAAGACTTAAATCCTAAAAGGGTATTTTACGTGCCGTAAAACATTTTCAAATAATATCGTACCCACATTGAGTTCTAAACGAACACGACAAAGTTTATAGCTACATACAAAACTGCACGACGTGGGCTGGCTGGCTGAAATGTCTACACGGAGCAAGCTATATTCTGCTGTATTAGATGGTGAGTACAGAAAACTGAGCTGTTCTACTTAATATTCCAAATAAAATATCTGTGTATCTGTTATATGTGGTCTCAGTCATCAAGAACACTAAACTTTAAATGTGAAGATTCAGATCGTAATGGATAATTTAATAGTAGACTCTATGTAAATGGCGGACCACTAGCGACGTGCACCCAGCATAATGATCGGACAATATTCCCAATGTTATTCAGGGACGTCATGCTAAGGGACCGTCCACGACATATTTTATTTTTAGTGTTCATTGCTACTGCGGTTGACTATTACGAGGTTATTTTTAAAACGGCATTTAAATGATAGCGGGTGCATTTTTATCGTAATCGTGGTAATCAGAACAGTCGGCGGCGACCACCTCAGGCGCCGTGATCACACGCAACTCAAAAACATTAGAATAATCACAACGTTGACGGACGACGCTATGATTAAGGGCTGGCGACACCTCTCAGGTTTTCGAACGAACACAGATCTTAATTCCTAAGAATGGTAAAACTTTCTGCTATTAGTCTAATGGTGCATCCTGAATGTCTATTTATTTTAGTAGGTACGGTTGTCTAGATGTTTATGAGTTGATCTTTAAATGTCCAGGTCCATCAACTCATGGTAGTAATTTGATCAACTTATAAAGTCCTCACGTTATAACTAGTTTTAGAAATGACACCCATTATTATTGATTGATAAAAATTGATTGCCATTCTCTCCCCCTTTAACTCAGTAGAATTTCAGTATACACTGAAAAACGCGCGGTTTATAAATCGCCTCATCGTCGGAAGTGATTTTTTGTTGAAATATATTTCTATTTTCCGATTTTTCTTTTCCTTTTCTGTAGCTTAAGAACATAACGTTTTTCTCAAATTTCAGAAAAAAATCGTCCAATAATTTGGCCTGGGATAGATGGTAATGATATCAACTCGTCGGCAAGCACAGCGCACGGCGATCGCGCATTGTGAATGGCGCATAAATAGTTTTGTTTGAGCGGCATGTGCGGTCTATTACTACCATTATTCAAAACATCGAAGTCATGCTCCCGTTCAATTAAATACTCCCCGAAGCGGAATAACATCTTTGGATCAAAAAACATTGTATCGCTCGAATCTTCAAGCTTTTTTTTTTCATTTTGCAGCTATTAAAGTATTACCTTTACATTTTTTTTAATGAAAATAAAACCGTCAATTTTATTTTATCGACTGGTATCGCCCTCGAATGTAATTCATCGGATGTAAAACAATACTGATAGGTATCGCTTGAATGCGATAAAAAAGAAATTTTAAAAGTGTTTCTGCAAGGTGCGGGCTCTAGGGCACTTCAACTTTTGCAAGATCATTTAAGTGCAGTGTCTTGTATTGAGATGAACATTTAAATAAATATCCACGTTTATTTTTTAGCCTAGATTTTTATTGAACTGGTAAATGGAGGGAATGTTTAAGGTGTCCTGTAATAGGCACAGGCACACATAGGAATAGCATCTGTATGGTATGGCAATGTCAAAGCTGGGAGGGCCGCATGGCGTGCAAAGCAAATAGCGTCCCACCAATTAACGTGGCTTTCAAAGCAACATGTCTAAAGTGGTGAAGCTGCGGCGGCGGCTTTCAAGTGCCCCGCGTCTCCCCCATTTGCTTTTATTTCAGCAAAGGTCTAATATTGAACTGGCGCGCGTTCGTTTGTGTCCACCGCAAGGTCAAATATGTATTTAATTAATATCTATTAACTGTGTACTTGTCTACGTTTATGGGAATACCTTTGCGTAGAAGCCATTCATATTTTATTAGTATAAACAGAAAAAAGCATTTCATGTTACCAACTTAATGCTTATACTGTCGCGTACCCAATTGCAAAATTATACCTATCTCGTGGAGATAATTATAATGAGATAGTAAGATTACGAAAGCTAAATAATGAAAGAGCAGTAACTTAAGGATGTAATGAGACAACTTAGGAGATGATCTCCAACCACATCACCTGCTGGCTGTGCTTAGGGGTACGGGGTGTGGGTGATCTTCGATATTTTTGTTCAGGATTTCGAGCTTAAGAAAAGGTTCGATCCGAATAATGGGGGGCGGTTTGCTTAGCCGATCCTCAATGGCAGATATAAGAAATGCACACCCTTGAAGCGCGCCGCTACGGATCGTGACCGGAGAAAAAACTACAACAACGTCGACAACCCTTTGGACAAGCGAAGAATTCGCGTCGACCGCAACAAGAACAAATTGAGCGCGAACTATTGTGCGGTACGATTTGCCGAGATAACTCCCGTGTCGAGGCGCGCGGGCGCCGCCGAGCCGAGCGTCCGCCCGCCGCCGGACGTCCGCGGCTGACGACACCGCACCACCGCCGCGTGGATCCGATCCGCGGGTCTGCTACATTGCTGGGCTGCTATGTCCCCGATGGAGTGTTTTGTGGGCAGCGAAGCATTGGACGCCAGACTAAAGGCTGCGGCCGCAATAGCGGTCCCATGCGGTGGTGCGCGCGGGACGCGTCTGTGTTATAAGGGGGGGTCCCGGGCAGCGCGCGTTCAGTGTGCCCCGAGTGTCCCGTGTAGCGCGTGTGCACTTCTAAGTGTGCTCAGATCACTTCCCCGCTGATATCGCTCGACTCTACAAACATGCAGCTCGTTTTGGCCACCTGCTTCTTGCTGTTCGCAGCCACCCTCGGTCCCGCGGCAGGTATGTGATACAGTTGTATTTAGTGTCTTGGTTATCTTAAAGGTTAAATTTAATATTAATGACATATTATTAGGCTACTACAAAAAAAAAAAATAATATCTATAATATTTTAATCAAAATTAGTTTTTCATGAAAAACTGAAACTGATCTGAAATGTGCTTGAGATTTAAATTTCATTTTTACATGATGAAAACATGTTATGAATGTAATAACTAAAAATATGTGTGAAACTAAAGCACCTACTCACAGGACATCATTGCGTCACGTCGTCACCTCAAAAATTGTTGTTAATTTACGTTTCAATTGTGTTGTTATTTAGTCGGTATACGCGCAGTATGTGGCGCGCTTCAGTATTGCGACACTGAAGCATCTGTTTGTTTGTATTTATTATAATCTCAGCATGTATTTAATCAATAATAACTTTAGTATCGCGCTTAAAGTCATACATTAAGCTTCACTATAATCCAATATTAACACAAGACTTAATAATTAATGGGTGTAAGTTACCAAGTCACACTACTACCCAAAAATTAGACATATCTTCTAAATAACACATCTAGCCATATTTTTCAAACGTAATTGCCTATTCAAATTAAATAATAAAGACTTTAACGCTATGAATATTATAAACACTATATAACAATACATTCCAACAGTCTCCTTGCGGAAATCAAAGAAATTACATGTAGCTATAAAATTACTCGAAGCTGTAAAACTTATGTAAGAGCTACAATAGCACGGCGTGGTGGCAGCAAGGTGGTTGCTGTGACCTACGGGTCTTCGACCTTCATTGTTCGAGTTTCATTAGAGTACAATAGCTAGTCCCACCATTACCACTTATAAATAACTTGTATTAAGTACATTTTATTCTTTCACAATATTTTAGTCAATCCACATCTCAAACAATAAACACGTAACCACCATAAATATAAAATCTTTGACATAATAAGCGCTGAGAAAATGTATTCAAGTAACACATCAACAAAGGTGGAGGGAAAGAGAGAGAAGTAGAGCAATGACCATACATCAAGGAAATTACAGCATGAGAACCAAAAATGCTAAAAACAAATTGTTCATGTTCTACAGCTTGTTACACGCAATAAAATTCGTATAATCCGTCGTAACCGGTGGCTAATATCAACAAAGCTTACGACACAGAGGTGAGCCATAAAGCCGGGAGCAGATCGCCGCGTTTCGCGTGTTGACTCAAGTGCGCCTGCGACCCGCGGCCGTACGCACACACGCATGCCTTCTGAACAATGCGACACTGCACTCGCGGGTACCATGCTCCTGTCACAAATGTACGGACCCAATTTATTAGAAAAGGTACGCTATGAGAATCAGATTTAATTGTATGTTGTAATATCTAGGTATATCTAAATGATATCCGCAGATTTTAATACTTGCAAGAAATTTTCTCATAATGATATCTCTTTCAAGAAATACACGCACAATTACTTTTAAGCGAGCGTCTTCACAGAACTTTTTTAAATCACATGTAATCGTAAGTTTCGCGTAAAAGTGCCAAGTGCACAGTCGTAGAAATAATTCTCGGAAATATTTTTTATTGCAAGTCAATGACACTTGTCAACGTAGGTAAGCATTTATAGGAATGCAGCGAATTACCGCATCAAGGATGACCCTGCGATTGCGGAGTCTGTGAGAAAAGATGACGATTTAAACCAATCAACAAAGTAGGGAGTGATTCCGCTAATGAGGCGTGTCCGTAGCTATCGGACAGGTTATCGACAGGTCGGCAAAAACACTTCAACGGAAGTCGGTGTTGGGAAAAAATAGTGCGGGGATGCGGAGGGAGCGGCGACAGGTGCGGGGTTCATCGGCCCTCGCCTAGCTGCCGCGTGGCCAGGACATCTAGCGATGCAGTTCCATGGAATAATATTATGGTGCGTCGCAGCCCGCCTCTCCTAGTACTTGTAGCAGCGTACCGGTACCGTAAATGACTCCAGATTATACACAGATAGTCGCCAGCCCCGTCCGTCTCATGAATTTTCTTCATCTGTACCGATGACTCGCATTATTGTCCGTATCAAATTCAATCATTGTTACGAGATATGCGTATTACTAAACATTTTTTATTGACCACCATATCTAATCTATCTAGTATTTCATCTAGCTATCTGTGGACCAGCGCTTTGCAGTCGTTAGTTTCATAGAGTATTATTTCGGAGTTATGAATGCGAAATAACAATAAATAAATAAGCATACTCCAAGGGGTATTGTTATTAATTTATTTATATTTATTGCTTTCAAACATAAGGATCCTAATTAGTAACCTTAGCTGAACACGATTCAATGATATTATTCTAATTATCTAAAGTAGATGACAAATCGCCATTTTGTTTGTATAAACCATCGCCTCATTTTATAAACACGCGGAGTTATTATTATAATGATTAACATTTATGGAATTTGGATAATGATTACAAACTTAGCGATTACGTACGCTTAACATAATATTTTAGAGATATCCAATAATATTGGCACATTATTCATATGATTATATTTTTATTGTAAACGTTAAGTAAGATTTAAACACAACTCCATCCTGTCTGTATATCCTCCATACTTTTAGAACATTAAATAAGGTTTATCTTCTACCGTCGGGTGCCGAAAGCCCTTTAAGTGATACTTTATTGTGATCCTGTACCTTTAACATTTTTTGTCACTATAATTCAAAATTAATGTGGCCGCAGCACCAGGTGGTGCGATTGTATCAAATTACTTATCGAACGTGAGCTTTGGTTGCTCAATGAAAAAGTAATTTAGAGGTTTAGTCACCAAGAGGTTTAGTAAAAAAATTGGCTGCCGATACAATTTCTTGCTACATTGATGGTTTTTGTTTTGCTTATGTTATTTTATGTTTTCGTAATGTCGCGGTATTGAAGGGTTCGTTTGTAATATAATTTCAGTGGAATCACAAGTGTTCGCGGACATTTGTTTGTCTCGATGGCCGGCCGCCGGGACCAGGACCGGGTCGGCATCGGGTTTGATTACTAAAAATAGTCTGGTAGGTGCATTCCGTAGCGGGCGCGGGAGAGGAGTCGCGCGCGCCGTCCTTGGGCTCGTCTCTTGCGCATCGTTCGTTCGCCATTATCTCGGTCCCTTTTTTGCCTTCCGATCGTTATCCGACCGCGGGCAATCCAATCGATGTTCCCACGCACAAGACCAATCAAAAAATTTTGATAGACGCCAAAATTGGACTTTTTACTAAACATTAATTTGGAATCGGTAATTTGATAACTATTTTGTGGCTTTAGGTGTTCGGATCATCAATCATTACTTATGAAATCGTAATGAGGATTGGCGTAGATCAATTTTCCACCTGAGTTCAACGGCACGCTAAGTGTTGCCTGATGTATACAGCGATGTATATTATCACGGTGTAAATGTTCTCAGTGTTTATCTAATCGAGGACGGGGAGACGGGGACTTTACAATTTCCGATAATGGTATAATATTTAACATTGAACTTGGCATGGCCGTGAATTACACGTCGTGTAATGCATGGAGTAGGTGGAGCGTGCGCCGTGAGGACCGGGTGGTTGCGCTCGATTCGCCAACTGGTTCGTGTTATGTAATGCATTGCATTGCGCACACGCACGCATTGAGCCGCGCGCCGCCGCTGCATCGTCGCCGCCGGCGCCAACGGTTTGCGGTTACACGATTACACAGCTTTTAATCATCGTTTAAGTGATAGAAGATCTGGCTTTAAGCTGAAGCTGAATTTCTCGTAAATATACGTGCTACTTTTGGATAAAACTCGTAAAAGATTTGATAGTTTAATAATATCCTTGCATGTTTAGTTTAATACGAAACTTTACGATGTCATAAAAAGCAGTAACATGATATTTTACGTTACTTGGAATGTAGAGTCGCGTACCTGATTCGTTTGGGGGATGCGGGCTATTAAACTATTCAAATGTCTTTATAATTCTCCCCAAATTCACTTTTATTCGAAATATGATATTTTATGATCCTATTTCGAAATTCCTGGAGGCACAATTTCTATTTTAGTTTATTTTTCATAATGTTATCCACTTGACGAAATTAGTTTTAGCCAGATAAGACTATTTTGAATGCTATTTGATAGGGAAACTTAGAATAGATATGATCGATTAGATCGATCAAATGAATTCACAAAATATGTAGCTAGAGCAGTTTTGGCAGCAGGTTTTAGGTAGGATATTACGAGGGTACTTGCAAAAATTATAGAGCCAGTAAAGAAATCCTGAACTCGAATACCTGTTTAAATATATTACAATCTTATAAATAAAAATCTTCTGTGCGTGTGTATGAAAGTGAACTCCTCCTAAACGGCTGGACCGATATTGATTACATTTTTTGTATGTGTTCCAGTGGATTCGAGAATGGTTTACATTCATAACTGGACCCGGTAGGTGGCGCTGTAGTCGGGTTATTTTTTTATTTTCAGGGCAGGACAACGTCTGCCGGGCCCGCTAGTTATTTTATAAGTTTCCATAAACATTTTTTCCATAAACAATTTTGGCAGCAAGTTTTGGGTAGGATATTAGTTGCAAAAATTATAATAAAGAGCTAGTAAAGAAATCCTGAACTCGAATACCTAATTTTTATTAAACATATTTTCCGTAAGATACGTAAACCAATCAGTAATTAACAAAAGAAAAATATAAAATTAAAATTTTAAGCAGAACCCTACAAGTTGTAGCTATGGAAGCATTTATCCTTGCATTTATCTAACGTGTTCTTATCCAATTAATTCATTATATCAATAAATAATGTTGCCATAAAAACTAAGAGGTGCTCATATCCCGTGGGGATGTGTCCGTTAGAATTATGATGAACTTTTCTGCCTGAGCCAACGTCCTATGCGTAGGGGACGTTATTTTTAGAAGCTGATAATGCATAATTTGCAGCGTCTTTTAACCGGTCCTAACTGGTTTATGTGCTGTCAGGGTGATATTAGATATGGCATGAAAACTGTGCTTTAAAGGAAAATTCTATAATTTTGTACTGGACTACATTCCTTGAGTTTGCTGTCCGAGAAATTGTTTATACATAATGGACGTTCAAATACAGTGTTATTGATAACTTGAACTCAGTTTTATAACCAACTAGCTTTTCCCCGGGACTTCGTCCGCGTGAAAGTCGGTTATCGCGGATGCAGTCGAAGTCGCGGATCAAAAAGTAGCCTATGTCCTTCCCCAGGGTTCAAGCTATTCATACTTTCATCATCATACATTGGTTCAGCCGTTACGTCATGAAAACGTAACAGACAGAGTTTTTTTTTTTTATTCTTTATTTTTTAGGGACTTTTATCCTTTTAAGGCATGTCAGCCCCATCATAACCTAACCTATGTTTAGACAAACTACTTGCACTATACACGATTTAATAATATATATAATATATACTTAATACAAAAACTGGAGTCATCGACATAATGCTATCTCATAGATAATTTTAGCGGCGTCACTTTCTGGACTTGTGAGAATTTCAAGGAAAGTACCCGTATCATATTTATTGATCTTGCGCAATTCTGTCAATGACTCCCTTAATGCCTGGTTCTTGACACATTCCACCAAAAGATGCTGGACATCATCAACAACTTCACACACTTGGGGAATCAACTTTTTTCATCAGATGGCCAAATCTCTTGGTGGGATAGTGTCCAGAACGAAGTCTAAAAGCCGCTACCATGTGCGTTCTACTCATTTTAGAGTGTATAAACCACGGAATTCGAGGAGGCTGACTTTGTATAACCCTGTACCAAATCCCCTTGACTTTACTAACGCTTTGAAAGTACTGATCCCAAACAGACAGAGTTACTTCGCATTTACATTATTAGTCAGGACTAACTGACCCGGCAAACGTTGTTTAGCCATATATGCCATAAAAAATAGTCTACGACCTATTCTCAGTCTTACCAAATATAAATAAAATACACATAAAAAAACAATACATAGTAAAAATCGGTCAAGCCCTTTCGAATGAGTTCGATAACAAACACTGTGACACGAGATTTGTATATACAGGGTGGAGACGACGATACGACAAAAAATTTAAATACTGGTAATACCAGTTCATAAGAATATTTTGAAACTATCAAATAAATCCTAAAAATGAAATTAAAAAAAAAAGTTCAGATATACTAAAGAGCATATAAATCTAACCAAAATCACCATATGAAATATTGATGTTCTAACTTGTCAGAACAGTGGGAATTTGTGGAGTCATAATTTAATATTATTAATGCACAATAAAAATAATTACACCAAATTAAGAAATCCTACCATGATAATTTTTTGTGCTATTGCCACCCCCACCCTGTATTAGAATATAGTATAGTATAGATTCTATGGAATAATTCATATTTCCATATAATACTTATGATATTCATTTAGACAAATTAGTCTCCCGTTATTAGATGTGCACTGTTCTCTGAAATAAGCAGTAAATAGTGTATGAATGTTAATTTCACAACCTTTTGCAGAATTATTTGAATGCATAAGTAATATTATCTAATTACAGTGTCAGGGAAGGGCGCAAAAATGATCAATTCTCCATAAAGAACATTCCCCTGCTGAGAGTTGTTCAGGCGTATAAAGCTTTTTATTAATGAATTGCAAATGCCCATTTGTTAGAAAAGCTATTAATTATTTCTGTAAAGGATTGTTCTCTTTCTTTTGTATAAGTTGGTTATTAATGGATTGAATTTCATAATAATTGTACTTATAGTCTGGAATATAGAAATACCAGGTTTTCAAAAGCCGGTCTTTCGAAAAGAGTGTCGTTACATTTTTTTAGGTCTCCGTACCCAAAGGGAAAAAACGGGACCCTATTACTAAGACTCCACTGTCCGTCTGAATTTCACCAGGCTGTATCTTATTAACCGTGATAGCTAGACAGTTGATATTTTCATAGATGATGTATGTATATTGCCGCTATAACAACAAATACAAAAAACAGAATAAAATAAATATTGAAGGTGGGCTCCCATACAAAAATCGTGATTTTTTTCCGTTTTTATTCTCGATATAAAAGTTTATAATATAGTGTCTAATGTTGTATAAATAATGGTAATGGAACCCTTCGTACGCGAGTCTGACTCGCACTTATCCAGTTTTTTTAAATTTGTTTTATTGAAAATGAGACGTATTAAGTATACCTAATACAAATTACCATGGTATCTTACTTGTTATACCCATGTAACATCAGTACCAGTGAATGGAAGGAAGTTGTTATTATTGAATGAAACGTGAGATTCCTCCACAAGATAGCCCGTAAACGAATTTTAATGAGACAATGGCATATGGATCGTGGAGAGATACTCGTAATGTGGTTTGGATCGCGTTTTGTATGCGATTGCGCACGCGACGGTAACATCTGCTAACTTCCGACTGTTGATAGGTGATTGAGTGATGATATCCGCGATATCGAGACGTCCATTGAATTGATTAGAAAAAACACGTAATCGTTATAAAAGTGAATGTGTAATACTGATTTATTTTCATCTGTGAAGAGATTGTTGGAATTTAAAATAACTTATTCAAACATTTCTTTTTTATCTTAATTCAGTTAATTCGTAAAGTATATACTTTACGAATGAATTATTAAATTACTAATAATTATGAAGTAATTATTTATTTTTATTTTTTTATCTGTATTTATTTAGAGGCTTTTGGTTATCACACATAAACCATGTCAGCCCCATTATAACTCATAACAGAAAAACACAACTAAAAAATAAAAATAATACAACTAAGGGATCAGAGACACTCTATTAGCTAAATAGCTGCTTGCAAAATTATTTTCTTAGCTTCCGCACTACAGGGTTTAGACAAAAAACATTGAACAGCACCTAAATCAAACTTACTAATTTTTAATTCTGCCAATAAGGTATCTCTTTCTCTGCGATTGCGAACACATTCTACCAACAAGTGATGCACATCCTCCAAGTAATTAATTCTCATTAAGATCACCTTTTCAAGTTTAAAAATATCCAGTGTCATTTTCATGAAACGTTTATCTTTATCACCCATCCACCGCCCTCAAATCCTCAGTTTTATTTTCGAGAACTGGCTGGCATAATAATATAGATCATTCTGATAACCTTTCGTTTTGGGACATTTTTTGCTGCTGCAGTCTTTTGTATGACCTTTGGCGCTCGTTGTACGGTATCTTCAGAGAGTGCACGTTTAAATTCTACAGCTAAACTGAGCTATCGCGATTTGCAATCAATAAAAGTCGGCAAGTACAAATCGCGATGTTGGTTTGCGATTGCGTGGCACATCGCGGCCGTGACATTTGCGACGAGGTTTTGGATAGTGGTCCGTTAGTGTCCGGTGGATAAGCTCGCCGGATATCCATACGGCGTCGGCCACGGAGAGCGAGTGCACTCACCCCTACGACAGGGGTGTCACATTGTGTGACTAGGGTGTAAAAAGTAACACTAAAAGTCGCGGGTTATTTTGGTGGCAACTACTTGTTATGTAGAAAGCGTAGTAGCCTTATCAAGGAATTGGCCAATCGACAGCCCTGGTCAGGTCGCATTGTCGCACCTACAAAACTAGCGCTGTGCTATATGGAACAGTGCCATCCTCGTCTTGGTGGTTCCGACAACGCTACGTGGACGGGACGGGTGCGCCGATGTTCTTCATCAGTATGCGGCGCGCGCGCATGACTCACGCGACGTGACCCGCCTCCCCGACGCTCATTGTTGCTCGTGTACACTCGTCTCGCTGTCAGCCAGCACTTTCTAAACGTCCCTAACTATCGCCTTTTATGCCCATATATAGCTTTGTAATCATCACATACATCTACGATTATGAGGATTGAATAGGTTCATTAATGCAACCAGGAAATGTCAGACAGTCAAGGGTTTAAGCACGGTTTAAGTTTATTATATTCTATTTACGTATTATTCCTATGAAAGTTAAAAAAATACTACCTGGAATCTGAATTCAAAATTTACTTAAGTAACTAGGTATATATCCGGAGCCATGAAACATTCCTGCGATTGTATTTGTCACAAGAGATTACTTGTATCGCAGAAACTGCAAAATAAAATACACCGTGAAAAGAATACCAACAAAGTAGTGAACAAAGATAAATTGCTGCAGCTATTACAGTGACTGCAGAATGCGGCATTCATCAAGGAAAAGCTCGAACAAGAAGTAAAAGCGAAGTAAGCAAGTAATGCGCGACATCGTTTATGCATGAGGTTACATTATGCATGGATTCCAATAGCAGTCTCAGGACCTCTAATAACCGAGTAAAGCTGAGTTGTAGAACTCAGGTTTCAAACAACGTACACAATGTACCATTGAGTTTCTCAATAAACTGTTGGAAAGCAATAAGGATATTTACGGTCATGTGTCCGCATACGTTTCCGTGTACTTTTAAGTTTTAGCGTCGGATCATTTAGCATTTAAAGGCTGCTTACGTCGAAATTATAATGTCCTTTTATATAGATGGCTATTATCAAGTACTCTTTACGATTTAAAATCTTGTAAAATAACTATTATAAAAATAAAGCGCGTTTCAGAATTTAGTATGAACGCTCGGGAATACATTCGCTCGTATCTAAGCATGTCTTCGTGAGAACGAGTGACAAGGCGTCTATCAATCTGAGACCAATTAATGTGCTACCATTACAACTAGCATGTAAATCAGAGCAGGGATGCAAAGCTTCTTAGGCTGTTCTCCTACCGTCCGACACGAAGCAGAATATTACATACGTTTGATTACGTATAAAATCACCTCCTTGATGGGTCAAGTGTACGAGGTCCAAGACGGCATGTTAATCTTCGTTTTCTTCGTGAATTGTTCGGGATGGGCACACAATTGCATTTCGCAGGGTAAGGCACGACATGCTATATATAAAGGACCATTGAATGCTATGTCGTTACTTTCTTAAGAAAACAAAATCTTGTTTTTGTTTGTAGGCAGAGAGTCGTGGTCTTGTTTAATATGGTCGTGGTTGTAAAGATGCAGTCCGGAGTATTTCGTGCTCGACCGAGCGTGAGATTCGCGTCGATGCTTCTTAAAGTGGATGACACTGCAGTTCTAATCTATTATCATGGAGTATTGACCGGTATCTACGCTTTGCGCGTGTACTTAGCTAGATCACTCGGTTAATAGACAGTTTTTCTATGAAGCTTTTTGATTTCTTGCAATTTAATTGTGAAGTCTATAACGTAACGCAATTTTTAATTACATGATTTCTGCTGTAGATATACAAATTATTCCAATACTGAAGTTTGTGAACGATTTATTCAGTAACTGAACTAATTAAGACATAACAAAAAGTCAAGTACATCGCTTTCAATGCCTAACCAAATTAGGAAGTAATATTTTTTTGCGGTCAACCGCAAGAAGTGGACATTGAATTAATTAAGGCGTTACAGCACAGCGGGGGTTCGACCGCAAAATACTTTGTCTCGTATGTGATGCACGTGCCTGCATTATACTGCAATCGTAGTACGAAAATGAAGTTCAGAACTGCGAACTTTATGACAATGAAGTGCAGACATCGCGACGAACATATTAAATAGTTGTGAAAAAAGGTGTGGGAATACATTACTGAACAAAAAAGGTCCAGACATGACCACGCCAAACACGCTAAGAGAGGAAAGTAATTGTTCACTCAGTCAAGGATAAAATATCAGCATCGCTATGATGAGAGTATCTTAAGAAATACTCTTATTCGATTATCTTGCTGAGTACAGTGTCAATGTCAAGGCATGTGACGTGCGATGTAAATCACGCGGTAATGCAGGCGGACTGCGCGGGCGTCTCATAACCGTCGCATTAAAGCAATGAATGAACTGAATGAGGGGCGCGCCATTATCCCGACTATATTCATTTTGTGTCAGATTCATTGTCACTTATCTCTCCGAGTACTGGATACTAAGTGTTAACGATTTGAACTGAGAAAGAGTTTCGAAGCTTGAGAGAAGTGTCTTTTCGCTGTCTTTAAAAGGAATGAATTTGTTCTTTATGTGGAGAATCTAGGTTTATTACCTCTCGTCTAAGAAATATAATACGATTCTATTCTACCTATATATATATAAAGTAAATATTAACAACTGAAGCCCAAGTCAGCTATTACAATTGTGTCAGAATGGTCGATCGCAGGCATCGTAATGGTTGGTTTTGACAGTTTTGGTAGTGTAATAATTCAAAAGCGTCATTACCCGTTAACCGTTATTGCTTTTAAACTTTATAATGACGTTTATTTTCCTGTTGTTTCAGCGCAAAGGATAACAACTATACAGCTAGATGGCGTGCAATACTTTATCTCAAGGATGAACCCATACAGCCCGGAACTCAACTATTTCCTCGCTTATCAGTATTGCAGGTATGTAGCAATCTTTCATATTATACCGTATTCAGCGTCCAGTGTAAGATTTGCATCTCCTAAGGCGTTTCTCGTGAGATAAGTATTTCTTAATCGTGACTCCGTATGTTCTTATCTGGTGTGTCGTGTTCCTGTAGTTCGAATAGTAACATAGGTAGTTGGGTTAGCGTTAACAAGCGCCTAGGTGTGCTCCGACGCTGTACCCACCAGGAAGTGCAGGGTCATTTACATTACCGTTACGAGGTTCAAGGAACAGTCGAGAACAATATTTGTGCCCGCGAGATTACCGTCGGTGAGCCCTTTACTGTGGACGCTATGGTTAATACCACGAATAAGCCCGGGCAAAAGTATCTTAAGAGTAAGTGTAGATGTTTAGAAGCTTTTATTTTTATCTGCTGATATTTGACTGCTCATAATCTGACGCTTTTAATAGATAGAAGAGAGATGACGTTCTCATCAAAAGTATATTTAGTTACAACAAAGCGAACTTGCGGAGATCGCTCAAGCGCTTCGTGCTTCATCAATACATTTCGTAAGCGTTCACGTCATTAGAATCTATTTCCTCTGAAGCTTGATAGATATAAATTATAAGTCTAGTAGTCCCGTTAGTCCATTTCTTTGAAGTAATGATATCCTATATGAGAAAATGATTATATTTGTTTGGAAAGGGTGTTGTGCCGCAAGCGCCACTAGAGAGGTGTATATACCGCGATCTAGATCCCACCACGTGCACGCTTAAATTGCTATGAGAGGTCAGTAGCCCCATGGCTCGGTCACGATGTCCTTCCAACGCGTCGCAGTCACGACCTATTTACGGTACCAATTGTTAATTATGGTAAAGCTCGACCCGTAATATCCGTAACGTTAAGTAAACGGAATGATCTATATGGAAAATAATGGAACTAAGAAATCGATTAAGGTCGCGACGAACTCGTTGTAAAATATGACTCGAATTCGCAGCATGACAAGCGTCTCGAGATGCAGTTCAGGAGCAGGTGCTGCGTGACGACAAGTTTTATGGTGATGCGTCTCGGTCGCAATAACACTGGACCCGTGGATAATTTACAAACTGCTCCGAGTCGTGTTTACGGTTCGCTTTGATCGCGTTGACTAAAAGAAGATAACGGTACCAATGTGACGAGAGCGCGTAATTGTCGCAGATTTTTTGTTGCCTCATCCAAATTGATATACTGGGAAATAGAACACGAATTATTAGTCTGAATACGCAATTCAAGCAAAAAGCGTCAATAGAAATTCTTGAAGTTTTTAAAAAGTTATTTATAACTAGGTAGGTACTCAAGTAGGTATTGGAAATAAACCTTGACGACGAAAAGAATGAAAATAAATGTATTTATAAATGACCGATTTCAAAACTGGATCCAAAACGAGATGGGCAAAAAGAAATATGGCACTAAAGTATGCTGAAGGTGCCTTAATGGACTCGAGCAAATATTTAGCAGTAACTCCATGATAAATGCAAGTACAGAATAATTTATGACGTTTTAATTCATAATAAAAAGTTTTGAGTCGAAGCGTGTTTCGCCTTCTAATGTTGAACTGTTTTTGGAGAGTTGCATTACGTGTAATATGTCATTTCATTGACGATGTAGGTTTATAGAACTGAATGCATTTTTTATATCCACCTTATCATTACCGGTCCTCGTAATGTCTTCACGGATTCAGTAAATTAATTCACGGCTTTCCAATGTAGGGTGTAAATAATTAAGATCTGCAATTCGAACGATGTTCATGATTATAATTACTATAGATTTATGTTTTTTCTTTGAATAAGTTACTAACCCCTTTTATCGCACTGGAACTTAATGCAGTTCATTTAAATGTTCAGCACAGAGAAATTAAAATAGAATTCATTTAAAAGATACTTAAAATATAATTCCCGACGTACAGTAAACAATAATAGACCGTCTACTCGTCGTTGCATGATGTCGTAGAGGTTTTTAATCTCTTAGAGTTTTCTGAACTTGGACTTGGAATGTGGTCCCATCGTGGCAAGGCCGTGGCCTGAACGGCCTGTCTTTAGCGAATAAATTGCATCTCGATAAACAGGCTTTGGTGCAACATGTACTCTGCTGAGGCTAATAGCGGAATACGACTAGCAGCAACGATAGTATTCTCTATTCGCAATATCGGTTAGTGCATGTTTTAATTGTACTGCCGTAAAGTCTTCTGTAACACACACATCGTAAACGTTAGATAATATATTTAATTATCTCTTTGGAGGTAATAAATTGTATTTATCGTTTATTGTTGGTTTAGATATCTTGGGAGAATTGATCTGTACCCACGGTGCTCGTAAACCACAAGTGTAAACCTTTAGGTACTAACAATAAATAAATCGTGAAATTAATTAAATACTCAATCTTCACAATTTGTTGTTTTGGCAACATAAGTTTTAGTACTTGTATTGTTTAACTGTTGTAGTTTTGTAAAGTATCATTGATTTTATACCGATTTATAAATATAAATATATACATTCTTTGCCCTCGAGTCTGTGTTTTCAATTAGATAACTATTAAAAGTCTTTGAATCTAGTATAATCTAGTATTAATATTTTGAACTTCGGTTAAACAGTAATATTTATTTTTTGCAGATCATTAGGCTTGCAGCTTGCGTCTTTTGAAACAAAAGAAAAGGCTGACTCTATAACGACATACCTTACTAATGCTGGTAAGATAAAAGTGTTAATTTTCTAATCAATTATTTTTCTTTTAAACTTATTTTTAGTAAAAACCTTGAAATATGTAGACAATTTGAAAATCATGAATATTTATGAAATATCATCTATTTTTACAGGTTACAATAAGTATGACTTCTGGACATCAGGCAACAACTTAGGCACGGATATGTATCTATGGATGAGTACGGGCTTGCCGTTCAACGCGACGTTCAACTATATGCGGCGGCTGCCGATGGACGCTCCCAGCCAGCACGCTGACGACAGCATGGACCCGCTCGACGTGCCACAGGGCAGCACCGCACCACAACGCACCGCTAGACACGGGTACGTTGTTACTATTGTGGAGGGTGATCAAATTATCGTCAATTTGAACTACGTCCCCAAAAACGACATTAAAGCTATCAACAATCATACCACAGAAACACTCCCTAATAAAGATGTTCACGTTCTTCGCATCTCTACTCGATCTGATTCCAAAGAAGTTATAGGTTCCCATGTTAGGAAGCAACGAGTGTAATAAAATTTTCTTGAAAATTGTTGGTTACGCGTTTTTCCCACGATACGCTCTGCCGGTTACGCTAACTTGTTTATAAATAGCGTATCATTAAAGGGCAATGCTTTTGAAATTTCCTATACCGGTTCTACAATGCAATATTTCATAAAAACTAGTCGGTATTCCAGAACGGAGCACGTGATGACGAACGGCTGCGTGGCGCTGAAGGCACCCACATTCCACTGGGAGCCACAGCACTGCGGCGAGATCAAGGACTTCATCTGCGAGCAGACGCGCTGCTACTACTATAACTACGGCTCCATCCCCGTGTCCTCCGCGCAGGGGTAATGCCAGGTGAGATGCCAGCCGTCTCCGGAGGCCCGCTCCCCGACTAGCCGCGCGCTCCCCCTCTCACACCCATAGCGGCTTCTATGCACAGGTTCTGATTTCGCGAAAATCGCGAAATTCGCCAACTGGTATTCAACATGTCTAAAAGACGACATGATTAACTGTAATAACGCTAGTTAACGATGTAGTCAGTGTGCTAACATTTTAGTCCAAGTTTAAACCTTGGCTTTACCTCGATGTTTGTTCGTAGCGCGCGGGCCCGCGGGATCAGGCCTCTGCGCCAACCCAACCACCAAACAAGAGCCCTACACCCAGCAGACAACATTTGGCATCTATGACGTTTTCGTCTTTATCTGTTTCAATATTATTTATGATGATCACATAATCAATTTCAAAATTGATAAAATCTTTTGGTGGGTGGGTGAAGGGGGCTTTGCTTGGTATCTCTTGTTTAAGTGATACTTTATCTATCAATAGTATACATAATATCATTAAAATTTTTGTTTTTTGAAAAACTAATAATACCATTAACATAATTAGCTGTATGTAAAATTTGAACGAAAGATGATTTAACATGTTTCATATCGTTCAGTTCATCAAATATCTAAAAATTACTAATACCATTAACATAATTGAGTGGTACAATTTGAACGAAAGATTCTTTAACATGATCCATAACATTCAGTTTATCAAATATATATTGAATGTCGTTCAGTTCATCAAATATCTAAAAATTACTAATACCATTAACATAATTGACTGGTACAATTTGAACGAAAGATTCTTTAACATGATCCATAACATTGTTTATCAAATATATATTGAATGTATGTATGTATATTATTTAATTTTAGTATGTTGGCATGACATGTGTGCATTTTACAAGCGGCTCTCTAACACGAGGGTCGGTATGTTCTGCCTGTAGAAAGCCGCTGTCGATGACGACGACGACGACTGCCCACCCTCTGACGTCGTCGTCGCCGCCGCCGCCGCGCTCCGAACACCTGCCGACGCACTTCACCCTCAACGACCTCATCGGCAAACTGCGCCCCACCTCTTTGGACGGCCTGCAGTCGCCGCACATCAAGAAACTCGGCATCCTACCGTCGTCACCTCAGATCGACTCTCACTACTCGCGAGCGTCAGATGCGCACTCGCTCGACCATGAGCAAGAGCAGAAGGAGGAGGCGACGCAGGGTCCGTACGACGACGACGAGGGCATGGCGGGTGACGACCCGGCCGCGTACCTGAGCCACGAGGCGCACGCGCAGGCTGACGATGCGCCGTCTACCGCCGAGCCGGACGCCACCGAGCACTCCGTCCACGCCAGCGGCATGCTGGCTCCCCCCGCCTACTAGTATCCGGCCGAGCGGTCCGTTACATTTTTTTTCGTGACAATTAGGTATTGAGTCTACCAAAAGTATTATTTCATAATTTGAGGCATTTATACATATTTTTAAGGAGTTTTATTATAGAAGCTTGCTGTTGAGGGTGCACTGTACGCCTTGTTGTATTGATATCACGTAATGTAAATGAGATTTCTAGTATCGTAATATTTTCCAGCTTATACATGAATGATTATGGGGACTTCGAAGGTATATTATGGGGCAATATGATTTATTAAACTAGGTTGAAGGTGCTGGCGACTCGCTTGGGTGCGACTTGCCTCCGTCTTCGTAATATCGAATGTCACAAAATGAGTATTCCACGTATAGGTACCTACACTTCGCTAAGGTAAATGACGTAGAAGCATCAGATCTCCGGTATTTTTGATGATAAACCGTAAAATGTATTAATTTAATGTAAGAAAATTAAGAGAATATTGATTGTCTGGACATATCATTTGAAATACATATAGTGGTATAAGATAGTGTTTATATACGTGACGTACCTAGTTAAGTATATTAAGTTGAAACTCAAGAATTTAAAGAATAGTGATGTAGCGAAGTTAATAAAGTTTATACTTAATAAGACAAAAATCTTTAATTTCATTGAATCCTCGAATCTACCGTAAAGGGTAACAACACATGCACCGGGAATCCGATTCGATCATCCCCTATCAAAATTAACAGAAATATAAATTATTGGTCTACCTACACAATTGACGGCTACTGATAGGCGATAAGCTGCGCAGAGTACGGAAGTCTGCTAGTAGGTACAAAAATGTAACCTGAATTACATCAATTTTCCAGTTCAATATTCCAGTAGCCCTACGCCTCAGTGCGAAATCATAGGATAAAAAATACACTTACCAGCCATTGATGACTCCTTCCACGTTGAGCATAGGCACGATCTTGAACACATACTTGGCCCGAAGAGCGGCGGCGGCGCACGAATTGCCGAGTAAGCAGTCCAGGGTGCCGTCCATTACCCATGATGCGTTACTTTCGCCAGGATGTACTCGAGACGTCAGGAATATTATCTCACGATCCTGTTGGGAAACCGGTAGTTGTTAACACAGTAGTGTGCTATATAAAATTGCCTAGGCTGTGGTGAGCTGGCAACAGGGAGCAAATGACGTCTATATGTGACGCTTGATAGGTTTGACAACGTTATAGAGCAGGAATGCCAGAATGATGACGAGAAACCTGATAGGTGGAGCTAAACTCAAAGATATCTTCCGGTTTAAACAGAATAGAATACAATTTAGATAGAATAGAATAGATTTATTTATTTGCACTGAATGTAGGTTAATACAATGAGTTCTTAAGTACTAAATAAGCGCCTGGTACATACTGCCGTTAAGCATGCAAAATTTGTCTTAAATAAATAAGATACATTTTTATACTAATGATTCCAAAATATTACAATTTATTACAAATTCTGCTAAAAAATCTGATATGGAATAATAACATTTATTTATTAGGAAGGATGTTAGTTGTTGTTGTTGTTGTTGATCCTATTGGTATATCTGTGACGAGTCGGTTCACCGGGTAGAAAAACTGTAGTTTGCTAGTGGAGCCATTTTGGAGAGGCAAAAGCTGAACCTACCACGTAGTAGTATTAGTAATGGATGCACAGAGGTTTTACTTCATATAATTTAATATAACAACTAGCTGACCCGGCAAACGTTATTTTGCCATATAATTAAAAATAAAAAGAAACAGCCTACGACCTATTCTCAGACCTACCGAAAATACCCAAAAAAAATATAAAAACCGGTCAAGCCGTTTAGGAGGACTTCGATAACAAACACTGTGACACGAGGTTTTTATATATAAAGATAAAACGAGAGTTTTAGTTAGGTTCGTAGATAAATATAAGAATATATATTATACTCATTTTACCAGGTGGTAGGTTCCTGTACAGGGCCGTCTATAAAAGTCCCTAGAATTCAGGAAAGCTGGACATTTCAGCTAAATGTAAAATGTAGCTGCTGTATAAAGACAATTTAACAGTCAGAGGGTCTCTCATAAATTATGATGTTCACAGTTTGACGTTAACAGTTGACTAAAGGCTGTTTCCCAATCTCATAGTGCTTCTGTATCTTCTTTCGTCTTTATTTATAAAAAACGTTGCCTTACACTAGGAATTTCTCCTGTATATTGGTAGTTTTTATGTTTGTAAACGCAAACATATACTACTACTACTACTCACATGATACACAAACAGCTAGACCCGGAACAACTATCAATTGACATACCTTTTATGAGTTGTCAAAACACGATTCCCCTATAGATTTTGCATGGGAATAGTAAAAGTGACGCCAATTTATTTTCCAAATGATTTGACTATTTATTAATTTCAAAGCAACTAAAAACCGAAGTTTACTGTTAATCGAAAATTAATGTGGTTTTCAGGGTTAATTTAGAGTGTTCTTTTAGAGAAGTTGAGTCTTGGAATTATTGCTTAATGGGGCAATTGGGTGTCACTACCCAATTGCCCGTTTTTACGATATCTATTATACTATAAGTACAGACAGAGATAGGAAAACCATTTTATAGACAAGAGTATTTTTGTGGGAAAGATAAAAGAATTATATAATTACATATCTATCTATTATTATTTATTATATCTTATTAAATGCTAACTTCAATTTAGGTATCCCGCCTCACTATTCCGAAACCACTGCGACTTCTGAAAGTCAGAATCAACAGTGGCGACCACTAGAAAAGCGTCAAGGCAACGAAGCTCGACGAATCCCTGAGAAAAATTACAACTATCTTGGATCCCGCTACGAAATTAATCAGAAAAGAACAGCGAAGGAGTATTATATACTTATTATCCAATTCCACTCCAAATTAACCAGGAGAAAGACAGTGGCGTGCCTTCCATTTAAGCCCAAAAGCTAGGCTTGCAATCAACAATGTGAGACCTTAAAAAAAAAAACAAAGAAGGCACAAAATTATAATATCTCTAAGTAGGTATTGAATCATTATCTCATCTGTCGGGCTTGCCCTTACTTTTACCCCTAGGCACGCCACTGGCAGAAAGAACAGAGTTAGGTAAATAGGCACAAAGGGACGTTAACTACTGGGGGATCCCCAGTTCGCTGGATTACAATTAACATTATTTAATGGGTCCCCCGTGAGTTGTCCGGGCTAGAATAGCACCCCCCACTTCATCCCGAGGGTGTCGTCGAAGGCAACTAAAGGAAAATCCGGAATCCCGGCAGCAGCGATTTACGTGTACTTACCAATTTCACTGCAATCCCCAAGACGCCTACCAAGCGTGGGGTTTATGGCATAAAATATAAAGATTACAGAAGGACCGCTCTCGCCATCTTCAAAAATAATTACCTAAACTTGCCAGACTCACTAGGGCTGCTACTGTATTGACTCTGTAGGTTTTATTTGTGATTATATGAAATTTTATTGACACTGGTTGGAACTCTTTGCAATTTTTTATAACAACATTTTCCTGTTCGTCATGAAATGTCAATAAATTACATTCTTTATTCATTTTGACAACACGTGACAGTCGAGACTGAAGTCTGCTTGAAACTGCTTGAGAATGCCTATAAACGTAATGTCAATGTGTGCGTGCGAAAAATGGTGGTTTGTTCTGAGTGGTCTCTCTGCTCGGGCGCGCCGCAACCTTACGTACTTGGTGATTATGGCAACCCCCGCCCCATTTATGGGGGAGGCCTTTGTTCAATAGTGGACGTCTTCAGGCTGATGATGAATGGGTCCTAAAATATATATGTCTATAATAATATGTAATGTATAATGAATAAACGTGATCAATTTAGGTAGGTATACAGACTCTGAACAAGGTGGTAAAAGGTGAAAATTATATAAACTATCATAAGAACCGCATTCCTAGGTCAACTAGAAATATAGTACCTCTTACATTCATAAAAATCAAGACAGGTTGGAGTTTACAAATTATGCAACAATATTTTTAAAGCGTAAGGACTCAATTTACTTAGTTGCCGTCATTTTACAACAAGATCCAATATTGCGGTATTACTACGACCAGTAGGTAGCTACTACGTATGGTAAAGTTAATTGATCGATAAAAATTAGCAAGAACCACGCATTAAAATGCGTAGCAACGAGTATGTGCAGAATCCTGTTCCGTACTAAGTACAAGAATCTAAAGCATGTGGATTCTAAGTACATTTGTAGAGAAAAACAACATACTTACCACTATAGGGTTGTTAGGCGAGTCTTCAGCGGAGACCGTTAGCAACGGGACCTCGTTGTTGTTGAGGGAATAGCAGAGGGGCTCCGCGCGTAGGTAGGACCCCGGCGGCATCTGCATGCTCCAGTGCCAAATCCGAGTCTGATGAACAGAGTCAACAAAAATATTAAAAAAATAGGAGATAAGCAGAAATAAATTATATAATGCACTGTTTAAAATTAAAATTTATTAAATCTTAATAGTAAAACATTTTGTTAGAAATAAATTTTAATTCACAACAGTTTCTTTCAACTAAATCATTTACAGGCACTTTTGAATTGTTAATGAGTCAGTTAGAAAGTTAAAGCTCTAGTCTCTATGAAGAAGAAAGAGCAAGAAACACCACGGGTACTCTTTTTAATCAAGTTTTTACAAAACCATGGTTACATTATTCTTGTTGCTTCTAAATGTGAAACAAATATATGTCAAGAGCTATCCAAAACATATAATGATAAAAAATTAGACAAAAGCCATAACAGTTAAGAGATGTCCAATCTCAACTGACAGCGTCCGTTCTCGAACATGACGCGTCGATCAAGTTAGTTGCTCGTTCTAAAACGTTGGGTAGGTCTCTATGGAGAAGAACGAGCAAGAAACTCCACGGACACTCTTTTAGATCAAGTTTTTACAAAATTATACTGGTTACATTATTCACGTTGCTTCTTTATGTGAAAACAATGCAGGTAAAGACCAATACAATGCATTAAAAAAAAAGATTCAAGATAAAAAGATAAAAGTCATGGCAGTTAAGAGTTGACCAATCTCTACTGATAGCGTTCACGAACATGACGCGTGGATCAGCACTATTTAGCTCGTAAGTACCATTCAAGTCCTGAAAAGGCTAGTGACGGATATTATGCTACTGTTGTGTGTTATTGTGTTGCTGTTATTATGTTACTTAGTTAAGAATAATGTCCTTTTTAATTAGACAGTGTCTACTTAGACAGACAGTGGATAGGCGAAGTATTAGAATAGAATATAATTTGTTAGTGGCAACAAATCCGTTATGTAAGCATGTGTGTGAGCAAAATCGTTCGTTTTACAGGATTAGATTTCCTAGACATTATTTCTAAGCCATGTTAGCTATTTATTTCCTGTCAAGTTTTATGACTGAATCGACGTTCAATTCGCTTTTTCTCTGAAGGAAATTAACTATAAACTGCATTAGACAAAAGGTTTGAAAAGCTTAGATCTTTATAGGAACGGATAGTAATGGAATTCAGTGTCCTTTGATCATTCTTCGTCTAAAACTTAATAGATTCAATCACCATTGAAACCTTTTAATCAGTTGCTCTGTCGTAAATTCGTTTTCCATGTTGTGGTTGTAGGAACTGAACTAAAGTTAAGGTATATAAGGCTATTTTTCAATAGCCTGGCCTGTTAATATTGTGATGCATAGGTACCTAGTTAACTAACAAACCTACGATAATGCACATGAAGGGATTGTATTTTAGAAAAAAAAAACTTACTCTGGCGAGGGACCTTTTCATACACTTACGTAGAAGCATACCTAGTATTTCAGAAGAAATCTTTTACTCTGGCGTAGGACTTTTTAATGCACTTACGTGGAAACATACCTAGTATTTCAGAGAAAATCGAAGGAAAAAATGGAAGGATTGTATTTCAGAGTAAATTCTTACTCTGGCGAGGGACATTTTCATGCACATGGAAGGATTGGTTTTCAGAATGCTTTCGTTGGGAACAGTTCTTATTTTCGGGGTGAAAGGTACCCGTAAAGTATGTCCGTTTTTGTACACCTGACAACGTATATGCAAAATTTCAGGATGATCGGTTCAGTAATTAGTTTAGTCGTGAAAAGGTAACAAACAAACTTACTTTCGGATTTATAACATTACTTAAGCCAGACTGTTGTAAACAAGCCCACATCGGTCTCCACCGGCGGTTTACAACAGTGTAAACACTTGTTTGCAACAAAAATTCGTTTGACCTTCAACAACCGTTGTGGACGGACGCGCGTTGTGAACCGCATGTGGATACCGCCGTTGTAAAGAAAGAGTCGGCAACACACTGAGGTGGGAGCCTTGTTGTAAACCAGTGTGGACGCAAACACCAACCGGGGGCTCCACAAGCCTCCCACCAAGGTGACCCCTGTTAGAAGCTTTTTTATAACAGTCTGGCCCGGCCTTAAGGCTAATATTAGTTAGGATATAGAATTGTATTATTATATATTATTATTATCTCACCATCATCATAGAATACGTGAAAGGGAAGTGGTACGCGATATAGACGACATCGTTAGTGTGCGGAAACTCAATGTTGAATGTGACTGTCAAGTAGCATTTGTTGTGGCTCTTTTGGTTCGCGTAGTGATAGCTGTTCCGATAGTAACATATGTCGGAACCCGCTCTCACCCAACCTGTAAACAATTACAAGGTAATTAGGCACATGACATAAAACTTAACAGTGCCATCAACCGTGAACAGGATTGTTTGGTCGAGGAAAGTGCATTTTAAAATTCAGGATAATTGAAAAAATTACAATCATAGTCTTCGTTAATAAAGGCTATTTTTTTGCTAAGAAAGTATGCATTCGACTTCTAGAAATAATAGATTTTTAAGAAAAAAAATTATGACTATCTCGGAATCGCGAACTTTTTTCCATACAACTGTCTATTCCATACTAAGCTAACACTTGAAGTTTATGAAAATAAGCATCTGAATATTCGATCCCTGCTCATAAGTTAATAATAATAAGATAATAAAATGTTTATTGGAAAAAATATTATGTTAAAACCATACCATACTAATACAATATTATGTTAAAACTAAACGGTTTATGCTAAGCACAATACAATGAAACCCTATTCCCCAAACTAGGGCAGTAGTTAAATATAAAGGAGGTTACTCATTTGGGTGATACAATTTTAACTTTTAGTACCTGGTCTTCCCAAGACAGCGTCCTTCACAGAATACATAACTGGCTTCATACCAAAGTTGAACTGACTGTCTGACTTCTCACAATTGACGATATTGAAAACGTAAGGGCGCCCCTGTTGCATGTTGCGCACCTCGAAGTAGAACCATTGGTGACGCTTCGTCGAGTTCACGTCTGGCATGAGAATCAGCTCGTACTCTCTCGGACCTACCTGAAGTTACTCATCTTGTAGATACGAGGATATGAATAAAACATGGCGATTTTATACGTATATGTCGCGGGGAAATGGTGCAATTAGGGATTTATTCAAATCCCTAAGGGAATTGGTCAAATCACTGCAGATGATACAATAACAACTCAGTTGAGTCATCTCCTTGAAGAAAATTAGTAATGTGATCAAGATATGATACGAGCTATGCGAGTCCTGACTGGTTTAATAATTTGTTGTTGCATGATTATATTAAAACAGATTAGGGGTTTGATTAAATCACTAACTTTCTCTTGGGAAATTACCCAAAAGAGATGTTATTGTATCATCTGCCGTGATTTGATCAAATCCCTAATTTTACCATTTCCCTTTGACATATATATTTGCAGAGATAGGAATTTAAATAATATTCAGTTTCATGTGGAATAGTCAACAATCAATAATACATACTGCAGATTTTTTTTTTACCAAGTAGAAAAAAAAAGTAATTTCTATGTAAAAAAGATTTTTTCAAAATATGAATGTTATTGTTTTCAGCAGGATTACCTGAATTACTTTCCTCAAATTTCCAGACTCGAATCTTGACTCAAACCCGAGCCGTGAGGTTAAGGTGTTGACTTTAGTGATCTCCTGTTCATCGGTGTTACCCAGGCATAAAGACTCCATGCTAAAACTTTATGATAATCATCCTAAATCAATCGTGATGGCTCACATATTATAAACTAGCTTTTGCCCGCGACTTCGTCCGCGTGAATATCGGTTATCGCGGATGTAGACAAAGTCGCGGATCAAAAAGTAGCCTATGTCCTTCCCCAGGGTCCAACCTATTTTCATGGCAAATTTCATCAAAATAGGTTCAGCAATTTCATCGTGAAAGCCTAACAGACAGAGTTACTTTCGCATTTCATCATCATCTGCCTAGCCTTTTCCCAACTTTATTGGGGTCGGCTTCCAATCTAACCGGATGCAGCTGAATACCAGTGTTTTACATGGAGCAACTGCCTATCGGACCTCCACAACCCAGTTACTGGGTAACACGATACCCCTTGATAAGACTGGTTGTCAGACTTTCTGGCGACTACAAATATTAAAAAAAAAAAACAAAATATAAATTAATAAATAATAGTATGGAAGTATGGATGGATTTTACTTTGGCGTAGTAAGTATATTAGGTCTTTACATATGAAATTGCCGCTCGGTATCAAAAAATTAAAAATAACATTTTTAAAAGAAATTATATATTTAGTCAATCGAAGTATGTACCATTGTTATCGATACACTTTCGCCATTTTATCGGGAGCTCATTGATCCCTTTGGTAAAAAAATCCTGGGAGCGAGAATCGATGAACTGCTTGAAGGCTGTTTAAACTGCCTCATCAGAATTGATTTTTTTTCCTTGTAAAAAGTTGTCCAAATTTCGGAATAAATGGTAATCGTTTGGGGCAAGATCTGGAGAGTATGGTGGGTGACGCAGAGTTTCCAGTCGCAGCTCCTCTAACTTGGCGACCGTCTGATGTGCAGTATGTGGTCGAGCGTTATCCTGAAGGAGCAATGGGCTAGAGCAATTGACCAATCTCGGTTGTTTAATGGTGAGCTTTTCCATCATTGTTTGCAACTGTTGACAATACATGTCTGCAGTAATCGTTTGGCCTGATCTCATGAAGCTGTAGTGGATGACACCAGCACAGGACCACCAAACACTAACTAGAATCTTCTTTTTGGTCAGTTTTCGCTTGGGGCAAGGTTTTGCCGGTTTTCCAGGGTTAAGCCATTGTGATGATCGCTTGCGATTATCGTACACGATCCACTTCTCATCACAAGTGACAATACGATTTAAAATTCCCTGATTATTGTGACGATTGAGCAAGGAAGCGCAGCAACCGACGCGTGTTTGTTGGTGTGTTTCAGTCAATTCGTACGGTACCCACTTTTCGAGCTTTTTTACTTTTCCAATTTGACGCAAATGGATAGTGATTGTTTTGTCACTTACTCCAAAGGCTGCTGCTAATTCAGAAGTAGTTTGAGATGGATCCGCTTCAACTATCGCCTTTAATTCTTCATTATTCACTTGAGTATCTGGTCGTCCACGAGGCTCATTTTGTAAATCAAAATTTCCAGAACGGAAACGTTGAAACCAAAAACGCACCGTTCGTTCGTTAGCGGTGCTTGGCCCGTACACGTCGTTAATCCTTCGAGCCGTTTCTGCTGCACTGGTGCCACGGTAGAACTCATATTCGTAAATATCGCGAATTTTTAATTTCTCCATTGTTGTTGCAATAGCAATTTTCAAGCCCAAACAAATGACGATAAAACAAATGAAACACGAATTTTAAAACAATATTCTTTAGTCTTTATTTTGAAATAATTTTGAATTTGGAATTCCTAATCAAACACAAAATATTTGATTTCAAAGTTGCCAGTATTAAGTATCGGCAATTTCATATGTAAGGACCTAATAGAATCATTGTAAAGTCATCAAATAATAATTTGGAGTATGTCATGCGGATAGGCAATAACTTTTCTTTGTGTAGATATATAGTTACTAAAAACAACATAATAAAATCCTTGATGCTTTTTAAAGGTCAGATGAGAACTTGATACATGACATGAGAACAATGCAATCTTATACGCCCACTAAATATTTATCCATTCCAAGCATGGGCGTACCGAGGTACAGGCTGGGCAGGTACCCTAGAAGGGTGAATAGTAAGCAGTCGCTGGTCGGCTGGAATGCTCACGAAATGGTAAAAAGCACACCCCATAAACGTATGAATGGAAAGAGTAATCGAAAAACTAAGTCACACTGCTTCTGTAGTATGTTCTGCTTGTGTAGCATGCATAATTGCATATGTTCTTAGTTTTTCTTTGCCTGTTGCCTTCCCCCCGTTACAAAATCCAGCCTACGCCCTTGATCCCAAGGAATGTTATGTTGAGCGATAGTTACCTCTTCTGTGCACCGGAATCAGGAGGAACACTGGCAGCACATAGCTGGTCTAAATCATATACCGTCTCATTCATGTAAGCTTCAGGATTTATCGCCCTGTCTACACAGGACAGAAGTTTCATCCTGAAACCAATACAAAAATATTGATAAATTAAAGGGGTATACAAACATTCCTGATTCTGTCCTGCCTTTTATAAGAATGCTGCGCCCCTTTGATCTTTGGCAAATTCCGAGACGGAAATTTTGCGACTCGGTGCACGATCAGGTCTGAGCACCATAGGTTAAGACGAGTAGGATACACATGTCGAAAAGTTTTCGCTTCAGGGAGATCGGTCGATCACCCTTCATTAGCGTCTTCATGGAACAGTTGCTTTTCCAGGAGCATTCGATTTTACGGGCATGAATTGAAAACAGAATAATCATGTCGTAGTTTTATCTCCTTTTTATTGATCCTTTACAAAACATTGAACTGAGTACACATTAAAATGATGAATTGAAACTAACATTTGGCACGGCATCACAGCATTTTATGACATAGAATGCAAGATTCAATATGTACTAAACTACCGACCTGCACGCACTTCGCTCCATCTTGTTCAAGGGCTCGGGCTGGTTCAAACCCTGACCTCCCATCATGTCAGGGTAAGCTACTTTCACGAAGGGTATCACACTTCTCACCCTTGTCGAAATTGTGCAGTACACACTTGCAAATGTACTGTACCTGGAAATGTCTTTATGGATTTTTAGCGATGAACACGATGTTGTAGCTGTAAAATAAAATAATTATTTGTAATATTCTTTTTTTCAGAAAAATAATGATTTTGGAAATATTAGGGTCACCATACACCGAGACGCGACCCGGTGTAACAAGGCGAGCACGTTTTGTCGTTGGCTGCGGCAAACGGCAAAACATTGTTGACGCGACGCGCGCGGCAGATGCGACGCCTTCTGCATTGCGGTGCATAAGGCGTCTGGTATGCATGGTATACCTTATCGTGTAGCAAATAGGTTCAATATTGTGTCGCTATGTTAAAAGTGAGTGCATCGTCGCGTCACGTCACAGCTCGAAACGAACTAACCCTTAGGGCTCAGTATTCACACATTTGCTGGATAAGAGTGGTCGAAGATAGAGTTATTTTTTGTGGTATGCTGGTGGAGTAAACTACGTCCTCATCTAGTGTGTACTCTGTACAAAGTCAAAGTCACAGTCAAATCATTTATTTCCATTAGACCATTAAAAGGCACTTTTGAATGTCATATTGTAAAATTTGAATTTAGTTGCCCATTCCAAATGGTAGTTTCGTTTGGAGAAGAATGGGCAAGAAACTCCATACATACTCTTTTAAAAAAAGGGTGTTTACAATATTTTCATGTACAAGAATGATTATGTTATGTGAATACGATGTATCTTGTATAAAAATCACTATATTATGGTATGCACAAAGTATCACAAGTTAAGAAATGACAGCTAAGTTATGTACATAGACACACAGTGTTCACATATTTACAATTAATAATACAGTAGACGACTACTTCTTCTATTCCAACAAACAATGACAACAATAATGTTTTTTTGGGACATTCCCACCACACTACTGCATTTCTGTAAGCCAGAATCAACAGTGTCCACCAACAGAAAAGCGCCAATGCAATGAAGCTCGACGAGTCCCAGTGAAACGATTCAACGATAATAATGATTGTCACATTTTGCCAAATATTAAAGATACTTACAAGAACTCTCATGGACTTTATGATAATTAAATAATGGGGGCAACTGCGAAGGCCCCACAACATTATCATAGTCAATACTGCCGGAAACAGTAAGTGATAGATTCAGGTTCGAAGCAACACTCCTGTTTCCACTGGCTTGCGGGTACAAGAAATCTTCTAATATTGACCCTCGAGAATTAGACCTGCTTTTGACAAGCCTTACTTGCTTGTTAAATGATCCAAACTCTTTGAAATAAATAAAATATCTGAAAACAGAAAGAATTTAAGCACCTGGGTTCCATTTAACAGTAAGTATTAATTTGAATGCTTTCTGGTTGATGAAACTATGAAAGGCCGTGTGGAAAATAATGTACAGACGCCAGCACATCAAGCCTTACCAAACTGTCAATTTTTCTCAATTGAATATGAACCTTATTTTGTTGTTATAAATTTGAAAATCTATCAAAGAAATTTGACAGTTTGTAAATTGTTGTACCTTGATACGCTGGTCTCTGTACCTATATTTATGCTTATTTTTAAATTTTTTGAAGACTGACAAGTTTTGGTTTACTAACTAACCGTATTAGTTAGGCAGTTCGTCTTAAGATGAAATACCACAGGCTAGAGAATTGAAAATTAGGTATTTGTAAAATCTATTGCTGTCGCGCGATGCCCGAACACGAACCGCAGAGCGCGGTAGAGACAACTGCAGCTTTGACCGAAAATACCTATTAAAAGTTCACAAAATCAATGATTCGTAGTCCCCTGATTTCTTCTCCAAAACTTAACAGATTTAACTGCTTTTTTGATTAAAAAATAAAGAAAGGCTTTTGCCGTGTTCCTATGTTTTCTATTTTTTATATAATCAAGTCAAATTTGTTTTCTGAATGTTTGAACACAGCGGAAAATCATGCCAATTTTTTAGGTTTTTGAATATTCATATCTCTTTTAATAATAAATTTATGAGAAAAAGGAAAACATAGGGACATGCCAATAGTAGCCATGGATATTTTAAAAAATCATAATTGATCTACTGGCATTATCCAGGGAGGAAACAGGGGACTAAGTTTGTATGGAAAAACGGCCCTTGTGTTTCCTCTTAATTTACAGTATGAAGCCCTTAAGACGAAGTGGTATCCAATAGCGTTACTAAGGTCTAAGGGTACTGCGCATTATCTCATTTATCTATACCAATTTTATAAAGAGGTAAAATTGGTTTGTTAATTTGCAAGTTTGTAAGTTTGTATGTAGGGGTAATCTCAGAAACTCCTCCTCCAATTCATTTCAAAGCAACTAAAAATCGGCTTTTTACGTTATAAGTTAATTGGATTTTCAGGGTTAGTATAAAGTATTTTAAGAGAAGTCGTATCTTGACATTGGTGCCGATTCCCTTGTTCACAAACTTAACTAACATTAGAGAACTAGCATCTCTTACTACCAGGCAGGTGATGAAAAGGACGGCGACAGACAAGAACTAAGTTAGAGATGTCAAATTAATTTTTTCCTTGAACTTCGCCGTGTTTTTAATCAATACGTTCTGAAATGACAACTATAATTGTATGAACATTTTAGATCATCTTAAATTGACAGCTCTTGTTCATATCGGTGCCTTTCTTGTTTTATTGGATAGAAAGAGATATAAATAGCTTAAAATAAGTGAAGCTCGTGTACAACAGAATTGTCACCATTATTTGTTATTGGTGTCAACCCAATTACTGAAAGAATCAGCCAATACTGGCCATCTCTTACACAATAAACAAACAGAACATTGTCAGTCTATGAATGAAAGTAATTTGTTATAAATACTTTACTTTTTTAAGTCGTCTAAATCTCTCTCATTAGGATTTATCCAGAGTGAGCTTTGCAAACTGTCACCACTCTTTGTACTGTTGTGCATATTTTGAGATTTGGTCTCTTCGTCAGGACTTTCACTTTTCAGGTCATTGTCATCGAAATCCATGTCTGGGAACTCATCCAAGCCTTCTATATCTAATTCCGGACCATCATCATCTAAATCTGAATTTACTGTTCTTGAATCAGAATTAGCTGCATCTTCTTCGTCTTCGTGACATGGCCACGATGTATTGGTGCCTATAAATTGACCTACAGAATATACATGATCTAATGTCTATATTTATTTTATATGTAAAGAGAGTTATATTGAATTAAACCTTTTAGTATGGGGTTCAGGTTGAATGACGCTGGACTGGAGACTGGTACAGGCAAAGCTTGATGTTTTAAACATAATGTTATGACTGAACACACTCTTGCTAGTAGTCCATCAAATTCGGGTTCGTCTGGACACTGTGAGCAGAACCTGTGCAGCGTCTGGACATGTTTCTTCGTGCACAGTGCCCGCCGCCCCGCTTCTGTAAAATACATACAGTTTATGTTTTATTTTGCTTTGAAAGGAGATTTTATATTTTACGTTTCGAAACACGTTAAAAAATATTGTCACCTTTTCTGCAAATGCAAGAATAATGTAGGTTAAGAAACATTTACACAAATATACGTACTGATATTGCACAGATGCTGCAACGTCTGAAGAATATGCGCACATATCTTGAGCCTCATGCGTCCCTCGTAGCGGTCCCATCGGTCGAACACTCTGATAAGCACGCTACAGAGGCCTGTCTTCACGATCTGCATGCAGCACACCTCTGTGTGAGTTACGCACGTGTGATCAAGTGACAAACACATGGCGCATTGGACATGCAAATATAAACGTTCAACAGAAAATAACATAAAAATTAATTAGCGACAAACATAATATTCCGAGGTTGTAGATAAAGGTAAAGGCTGCGCTGCGTGTAGGAGTGTCGTATAACAGAATAGTTTTTGTGGTATCATTCGACTGTGACAAATTGTTGTGTGTCGGCTTAGAATTGCGTGCGACCTATTGTCTTTATAACACATACAAAGTATGAACAATTAATCACATACATTACTAAAATAAATATGATCATCGTCTTCAAACTAATGACTTGTTCACTTAACTATTTTTACTGAAATAATCAATAGCGTCGAGGCAAAGTCGTAATCTTGCCGTCGGGATGAAGCCGAGGCTGACCAAGACACGCTCGTAAGTTGTAGTTACACCATCACGGATCAAAATGGAGGTGGTTATGGCTGAAATCGTAAAAATAAACTAACATAAAATCACGGTCACTTGCGGTTCCTGTCAACTTTCTTTCTATTCAGTTTTCAATAACTATTCATATATTCATTTTATCGTTATTGTATTTGGTAGCTGCTACTAAGATGTAGAGTAGTATAATTAATAAATCTTACCATTTTTGGCCAATTGTTTCATTATAACGAGTAAAGGGAAAATCAGCTTATTGTCAGTAAAGTGTCCCTTCAATATAAGATGCATAGTTCTCACGCAACCGAGCATTCTTAATTTCATCGCAAACTTTGGATCTGGAAATAATTATTAATAAAATGTTAATGTTTGTATAAAAGTTTTGGAGCAAAAGCAAATAATAATTTTCAAAAAATAAAATATAGTAAGTAAGTAGGTACTCATTTTAAAATCAATAATCTTAACCTCGTGAGCTAAGAGGTGCAAGAATCCAAAGCAGGTCTTGCAGTACCACCTCTGTGCCAATGTGTCGGTCTCTTTTGTCTTGCATAGTGCCCATTACCCTGCGTATGATTACTTGTGTGCCTTTTATCTGAATGAAGTCTTGTGCGCACTGATGCCGGGCCAAGTTGTTCGCTGGAATCAACCGCGTATGTTAAGGTCCCTACCTCTCGGCGCTAGCGAGGCGAGGATCCACACGAGGTCCTGCAGTAACATCTCGGTGGCGACGGTGCCGTCCCGTTTGGCGTGTGTTGCTATTATCGTGCGGATCACCACCTGCGTGCCGTTTATCATTATGAAGTGCTGCGAGCACTGCTGCCTCGCGAGGTTGTTTGCTGAAATTGTCCATATCGACAAGTTTTGTAATGTAATTTTGTACAGGAGTAATACTTTGTTATAAGCAGTGTTTACTTTGCAGCATTTGGTTTATTAATATTACAATACTTATGAACGTAATTTAGCTTATTGAAAAGAAATCTTGACATTTACAATGCGGTTGTTATTTATGTAATTTTAATTCATAAATCAATCTATGTTGAAATCATTATGTTAATTTGATTGAACACTGCAGTAAGGTGAAATGACAATTGAATCGACAATAGTGGCTCAGATAGTACACGTTACAAGGCTGTGTCGTTAACTGGTCCAATGTCATCTAAGTAAGCTCTTCTTAAATGTCAGTGACAGGAGGTCCAAGTGGAAAAAATACCAATCAAGATACATTGAAATATCAGCATTGCTTATAATATCTTACGTGCGTTCATCGATATACACTTTAAATGCAAAAGCAATTAACGTGTGCTATTGAAATAAAACGTTATTTCTAAAAGCGATATCGGTTAATCTCAGATTTTTTCTCTCGACATTTGTTAATATAATTAAACAAACGATTAATGCATGCAGTGCTGTACAATGTTTTTGTATAAACTTATTAATTAGTTTGTTTATTTGGATAATTGCAGTTAATTCTAACGTATTTACATTAGAAGCGGCACACACGGAACATACCCTTCTTAACCGCGGCCAATATATTTTCTATGCCTGTTGGCACTTTATTTTCTTTGCCTGTGGGCAGTTTATTTTCTTTACCTGCAGGCACTTTATTTTCTTTGCCTGTAGGCACTTTATTTTCGCAACCTGTCGGCACTTTATTTTCTTTGCCTGTGAGCAGTTTTTTCTCTTTACCTGCAGGCACTTTATTTTCTTTGCCTGTGGGCTGTTTATTGTCTTTGCCTGTAGGCACTTTATTTTCGTTACCTGTCGGCACTTTATTTTCTTTGCCTGTGGGCTGTTTATTTTCTTTGCCTGCAGGCACTTTATTTTCTTTGCCTGTTTTCTTGTTTTCTTTCTTCTTGTTTCCCGATGACTCAATGGGAACTAATTTATTGAAAATAATCATGAAAACCAGTTTGCGTTTTGTATGCATTTTAATAATGTTCTTTTTTCATTATATTTAAAAAATAAATTAAGCACGGTAATCATCACCTGCCTAACTTTTTTCCAAGTATGTTGGGTTCGGATTCCAGTCTAACCGGACGCATCTGAATACCAGTGCTTTACATAGATCAACTGCCTATCGGACCTCCACAACCCAGTTACTGGGAGACACGATACCCCTTGGTAAGACTGGTTGTCAGACTTTCTGGCTTCTGACTACACATAACGACTGCCAAAAAATCTATACGAATTCCGGGATCAACGATTTTACGAGCTTTCTGAGGCACGGAGGGAACTCGGTATGAAATGGATGATCACCCATCCACAGACCGACCGCGGCAAGCGTAGCTTAACCTTCGACCGATCGATCTGTAGGGATTTAGCTAAGCCACGAGCTCCAAAAAAATTAAGCACGGTCAGTTTCTAATAATTTGATCTAAAATATTTTTTTGACCTTTGATCGGATTTATATCGTAACTTGATTCCAAGATGGTAATCTATATGACAAATATAGGCAGTCGAAAGCAGAAAAAATGCAGATATTTGCGTCTGCGTCTTATTTGACACATGCTTGTTTTTATTGTGGATACCTAAACTACTAAATAAATATTTACCTGAACATTTTTTTCCTTTCCCTTGTTTTAAACACAAAACTTCCCTTAATATTGACGTAATATATGTGGCAGTTGCCGTGTCTCTGCTGGTCTGTAAAAAATAACGGAGAAAAAATTAAAGACTGATTTCCCGATACAGTACGGCCGACGACGTATCCTGAAGTTAGCCGATTAGCTGCGCAATGGATCTTTTAGGAACGAAATTATCTACTGCGCAGCTAAGCGGCTAACTTCAGGACCGCCAAGATAACACCAGAGAGATTATGCTTCGCGTAGGTAGGTGATTGGTTTCCAGCGTATAAGCTAACTGGCAGAATAAACTTACTTCCAATATGGCAAGAAGCATCTGTAAGGCTCCCGACTGCTTGTTCCATAATTTATCCAGTGTGCTCTGGCGAACATGCTTGTCTGAAAATAAAAGTAATCGGAAATAAATGTAGGTGTTCAAACACAAACATAATATTCGATCGTGTTTATACATGCAGTGGCATTTTATGGGTGCGAATGCCAGATTGTAGGGTCGTCGTCGGTGCGTAAACAGGGTGTCCTCGCGAATCAGTACGAGCGCGATGACCGTGCGCTCGCGCCGACTGCCTGCTACACACCTCACCGCTTCCGCGACTCTTTTTGTTCTCATACTACAACTGGAGCAGATCATTGGTACCCGAGGCCGACAAGTGGTCTTTCAAAGTATTATTATAGGCGGTGAATACCACCATTCCAGTATAATTGACAACGACCTATACATGTTTACTAAATCAATTTTGTTTGTCGAATCGTTAACAAGCTTAATTGAACTGCCAAAGTAATTGGCGGCAATAATTCCAAATGTCCTTTTAGACCGTTATGCAAATTTTATTGTTCGTTTTGGCTTTGGCATGATCGTTGATATTTTGTTTATGTCATTTTTATGTGCTAACAATTTAAATTAAAAGGAAAACTAGTTTGTATTTGGTATTGAAAAAAAATTAAAAGCAGTTGGTAGGTATATTACTACTAACAGACTAGAAGACACCTCAGCTCTAGTTGCAATTAACAAGGATCCGTCTTAATTTAAACGCCATGCGGCTTTGTATTCTCATTACAGAGGTAGGTACGTATGTAGCTATTATAATTCCTAGAATTACTTAAAATATCTGAATGGATTACGTGAAGATTTGTTAGGTATACTAGAGAACGTAAGGTATGGATGACTCTGAGAACGGAAAAGCTTAAATTGCATTCGCCTGAGTAAATAATTTTACAAATATAATTATTATCAGCACAAACACTAGGTGTAGTGTTTGTGCTGATAATATCGAGGGTATAAGTTATATCCATGTAAAAATCTTGACCGTTGACTACGGAAGCGCATACTTCATTTCAAGTTCATCGTTGTTTTTGTCGTATCAAAATGTGCTATGGTGGCCTAGTGGGGCAGTAGTGACAATGACATGCTGTGTTGTTGGCGGTGCTGGCGGGTCGCCAGCGGGGAACGCGCGTGGCGCCGACGTCACGAAGACGGCTGCTGTGGACTACGGCCGTGTCCAGCCGGCACGGCTCTAAATACGCGGGACGCCGTCATTTCTAGAATACATAGCTACCGCATCGCCGCGCCGCGCCGTAGCAACCGAATGCGATCACACCCGACGTCGATGTACCGTCAAAATGTAATTCAGATTGCATGTTTCGCAGGAAATTTTGTTTATCTGGCAGTATACATCAGCTTTTTTTCCCATTACAACTGGCAATAAATCAGGAATTCAACAGGAAGAAGAATAACATTTCATAGTAATCTACTACATTCAATTCTGGCACTCTTTGATTTATTTCGTGTTGACATACCTAGGTATATCTCGAATGGTGTGATTTACATTTTTGAAAATGGAAAGCTACATCTAAATGCCGATACATGCCAGCACACTTCATTGAGCGTATTGACAAGTAGGTATTACTGATTGGCAATGCGACTGATCACTGCAAAATGTATGACTATTCTGACACAGACGTGGCTTCTTCATAAAAGCCTTTAGTAGTAATTAACGGGCGTATAATTGACAGTGATACGATTCAGTGAACTTGATGTATGTTAGCGTGCGTTCAAATGCGACGGTTACACTTTTCACACTAGTCGGTGCCAATAGCAGAATTGTAAACATGTCCCTGTCTACAGCTGGCAGATATTTAATAATATCAAATATCTAGATTGCCATCTTTTACATATAAGAATTTCTGATACTTATAGGTACTTATCTCGAGATTTGTCAATGTCAAGACACTCCTGTGTAAGTATAATGACATTACCTTGCCTTACTTTGCTCCAAAGGTTTTACCCTTACTTAAAGGTTATTTAGGTTAAATCCCGCTGCCTAAAATTGCATTAGGCTCACCCCTGTACATAAGACTCAGGTTAAATTTCCACGGAGATGAGATGATAGAAAGATCTCGTATTAAATCTCACCGCTTAGCTTCAATGCAATACGGTATAGCTATTGGCTGTTAACCGACTTCAATAAAAGAATGAGGTTCTCAATTCGAGACGTTTCTTTTTTTTTTCAACACACGGATCTTTTTACAGAGTTGTCCGACTTCGATTTTTTTTAATAAATAGGGTACTTACCCTATTTATTAATAAAAATCCTAGTCACACAAATAACTTCCCTTAATGTTCCACCCTTAGATATGAGATATTTTCATGAAATTTAAATGAAACCAACTCTGAAGCATAAGTATGGTTCAGAGTTGGTTTCATTGAAATGCCCACGCTTTTTTTAAAATAAAATAATTTATTAAAATTTATTTTCTATTTTTAGTTTGGTTTTCTATAAAAAGCGTGTTTTTAGTTTTTTTAAACTATTACCTATTTATTTTTTTAGAAAAAAGTTTTTTATTTCAAAGATATCTTTGCTTTAGTGTAAACCAGCCCCTAAACATAACTGACGAAACGTACACTATGCTGCAAAAAAAAAGATCTCAGTCTTTCTGTTTCAAAATTAGAATGACAATTCCTTATCGATCTGTGTGACCTAAACTAAAGCTGCAGATTCGTTGTAGAGTATATTCCTGATTCCCAATTCTCCCCTTAGATACAAACGTTGGGTAAACATTCGCTTTTTCTGTGTAAGTTTATTTTTGATAATGTCGTGTTAATGACAGAAGACATTAATTCGTTCGTTTTAATTAATTTTGTTGAAACAGAATATGTCGTCGCATTTCTGTTATTTTTCGAACGTACGAACGTCTGAGTCTTTGCAATTGTATTTTTCTAAATTCAGACAAGTTATTGATGGTTATTCGGATACATTTATGTGATACTAGCCTTTGCCCGTGACTTCATCCGTGTTAACTTTTACGGTTTCATCCCCATATTTTTGATACCACTCTTTTGGCCATGTAAAAGAGTTATAGATATTAATGTGGATGGATGGAGAGGGAGAGGAAGGCCAAAAAAAATTATGGATTGATTGATTGATGGAAAGATGGATTTATTGTGTGAAGAATGATCTTTCCTTGTGTCTTTTGGTCACATGACCAAAAGAGTTATAAATATTAAGGTGGCCCATACCAAGACAATTGATTCCCTTCCACTTTCCTGTAAAAATATGACTAGCCTACGTTAGTTTGAACCGTTCTGATGGTGCAGTTTTCTTAAAAAATAAGAAATATTTATTTCCCGGTATGCTCTGATCTGACATCTTTATTTTTATTATGCTCTGATCATCATCATCATCATCTGCCTAGCCTTTTCCTAATTAAGTTGAGGTAGGCTTCCAGTTTTACCGGATGCACCTGAATGTCAGTGTTTTACATGAAACGACTGCTTATCTGTTCGACCCCCACAACCCAGTTACTGGGTAACCCCCTTTAGTAAGACTGGTTGTCAATTTTCTGACTTCTGAGTACGTATAACGACTGTCAAATATCTACGAATGACAATGGCTTTACGTGGTTTCCGAGGTACGGAAGGGTCTTGGTATGATATGGATGATCACTCATCCACAGACAGACCGCGGCAAGCGTAGCTTAACTTCTATAACCGATGGATACAGTTCCGTACAGTGTACCGTACAGTTTTTACTAGCGGTGCGGTGCGGTTTTTAGCTCCGATTAGATATGCTCTGATCGTTAGACCAATATTAATTTCAGTGACCATAAAATGATATAAGTAAAACGGGTGATGACAAAGCATGCATTGACTAGCTTGCCAAATACATAAAAGTTAATTTCCATAAAACACAAACTATGATGATTCCCATTAGCTAGTCGAATATGTTTATTATAATAATAAACGTGGAAGTGCTTCGTGCGTATGACGTTTTCATTTCATATTATATTTATACATTTTATGATTTCCGTAGGCATAAACAAATCGGACGGTTCCTGTAATCTTCCGTTAATCTTAATCCAATAACATTAATGGCATCTAAATTCTAGATCATTGCCAAAATAATGTTAATGGCAATTCACATTCTGATTGATAGCAACTATTTATTACTGACATGACAGAAATACTTAACGCGGTCCAAATTCTGGACACCGATAATTGGTTACATTTTGCAGAAAAGTTGGCTTTAATTCAACTCGTGTAGTACTTAGTGATACCTTGTACGTAGAAGTTGTTGAGACAATAGTTATTTGAAATTGAATAAGATTTATGGGCCATTAGTGGAATCATTATAGTAGATAGCTATTTTGTATTGGATCTAGTTTGTTCTTCGCATTACATTATTAAATTAGGTTTGGCCTGCGAATGTAAGGTATCATGGATGCTGAAGAAGTCACGGTGAAAATAATAGCTTATCCAGATTCTAAGCTACCTCTACATCAAATTTCATTTTGGTCGGTTCAGCATTTTTGCCGTGGTGACGTAACTAACCATATACAGACATAGTTACAATCATAATCTTCTATTTATAAAAATGAATTGCCGAAATGTATGTAAGCGCATAACTTCCGATCGGCTGGTCAAAATTGGATAATTCTTTAGTTTTGGTGATCGTTATCGTCAGGAGAAGGTTTGTATAAAAGAAAATTTTAGGTAGGTAGGGTAGATTGGGTTGGTAGGTAGGTAGGTAGAGTAGGGTAGGTAGATAGGTAGGGTAGGTAGGTAGGTAGGCAGCTTGGTAGGGTAGATAGATAGAGACAGGACAACGTCGTCGGGTCACCTAGTTTGTAATATTACTGTGAATGGATAACGTATTCTTGTCAAAATAAGAAAGGAATGCGTCAATTTGGGGTCTAAAAATCCCTATAAATAAATATATTGATTAAAATAAAAACGACAGAATAGGTCAAAAACGCTTGAACAAACATTTTAAATACACTTCATTTTCAAAATCAATTAACGAATGAAACTATCTATTCTTCCAATAAAGCTACAGCAAAATTTTGCTAGTGAAATTCTTTGCTAAAATTTGATTTAAAAAGTTTGATTCTAGTTGGTAGGATAAATAAACCCCACCTACTTTAAAAATACCTAAGTTTCAGCGCCACGTCTAGTGTAAAATATATGTACCTATCTACTATACGTATATTGTATACTACGTGGACGTACTTATATATATTATACAGTCGGGGAGTGCCGGTCTGACCAATGTCAAGGCAAAATTTGATTTACGTAACCACAAAAATAGATCTGCTTGCGTAAAATTCGCTTTAATTGTTCCTTTCGAAAATTTTTACAGTTTAAAAGCCGTTTCTTACACTATTCTTGGAAAAAGGTTTGCCTTAATGCTGGCCAGTAAATTTTCTTGTTTTCTTTCTTCTTGTTTCCCCATGACTCTCAATGGGAACTAATTTCTTGAAAATAATCATGAAAACCAGTTTGCGTTTTGTATGTAGGTATTTTAATAATGTTCTTTTTTCATTATATTCAAAAAAATTAAGGACGGTTATCATCATCTGCCCAACCTTTTCCCTACTATGTTGGGGTCAGTTTCCAGTCTAACCGGATTCAGCTGATACCAGTGTTTTACATGGAGCGACTGCCTGCCTGACCTCCATAACCCAGTCACTGGGTAACACAATACCCCTAGGTAGGACTGGTTGTCAGACTTTCTGGCTTCTGACTACCCATAACGATTGTCAAAGATTTACGAATGACTCCTGGGACCAATGGCTTTCTGTGCTTTTCTAGGCACGGAGGGGTTTTGAATTGGCTGGTCATTCATCCGAGGACAAACCGCGACAAGCTTTTACTTGAACACGAGCCAGCCAGCCAGTAAATATCAACGGAATAGAAAATATAAAGAGTTGTACATGCAAATCGTTTTTTTTGATTCACGGTCGCAGAAGCAAAATGTAACACAAAAATAATAAAAGTAATGTATTGCTTTGCAAACAACACCTAATATTCGCTCCCGGAACAAAAGCTGTCGGGAAATGGTACGAAGTGTGGGAACCAACCGGTACTGTTTGTACCAGTTGTTGGTAATTGAACAACGGCTGATAAGTTTTGGATATCGTTGAATAAATTAACCGTAACAATTGGTGTGGGGGCACGGGCGTAGCTGGCCGAGGGCCCAATGCACCAAACCCTTATTTTATATAATGTCGGTCTCTCACGCGATCTTACTGCAGTGATGACACCTCGTGGGGCTGATTTACGTTTTTCGCTGCGAAGTTTCGCTCAAGTTTTATAGGTTTAAAGACACGCAGAAAACTTTCGTATGACACCAATTTATTAGCGTAGATTACTAACGTAAACAAATAAAGAACTAATGTCACTTGGTCTCCCCAATTATAGAACGAGCTTTTTAAGATAATTGGTAATGGATTCGAGAAAATTATAAAGCGAGAGAAGTAAAATGTTTTTTCGTGTAACGTGCTGATTCATATATCTTTTTAATCTGGCTTCATTATAGAGTATATTACAAGTGCATTAAGAGCGCGAATTCGATTCGTGACGAAAACTTCATGTTTTTGCGTTTTGCCCAGAGCAATATCGTAATTATGTGAGCAGATTATTTAAAGACAATTTACAGTTTTAAAAAGATTAAGTCTTGATTTAGACAGCTACAGAGTAAAAGTATAATTTTTAATTATGGTTTTTTAAAGCGAAGACAATTCTTTCATATCGTTTTACGAAAATAGACGTCAGAGTTAACTTTCAGGACGAATACAACCATTACAATATGACTAAATATTTTGTTTTATGCGTTTTTCTAACAGTATATACAGTCATAAAGACAGCTACAGAGCCAAAATTACGAAAATATTACTATTATGTATTAAAAAACAATGTTGAAAAAGTAGAAAATCGGTTCAATTTGACAATTTTTGTTCACCAGTATTTGAATAAAAACATAACTGATATATTTATTTTATGAAAGTAAATGTTATGCTTAATATACAGAATATTTTTTAGTCCGTTATACGAGCTCATTTATTTTAGACAATTATTTTAAAAAGCACAGTAAAACATCGCGCGCTGTCGTTTGCCGATCAATTTCAATGATTCGTGCTTATTTCGTGCATATTATTTTTTCTGATGCACTCAAACAGACCATTGTGTTGTACTAGAGTGTGTCATTGCTGCTACGCCGTTCTAGCAATCGTTTAGATTTTGAGTTGCGCTAAATCGAATACGCGCCCTTAAAACAAACATTAGCAAACACTTTGCATTTAAGTATACCGAAAACATTATTGAAACTTGGCTTCAAATACGAGTAAAAATAACCTACTTGGCGGTAGTGAGGCAATAAAAGAAAACTCAAACATTAGCACACCAAGCTACAACAATCTGTCAAATTTCTTTGATAGATTTTCAACTTTATTACAAAACTATAAGGTATTCAATTGCGAAAATTTGACTGCAGCTGAATTTTCTTAAAGAATAGTCGTAGCAGTAACCCTGCCCAACATTACCCGCGCGTAGCACGCTACAAGCCGTAGGTAAGTACTCATTGTTACCCTGCTACGCTTTATTCGTGAGTTTTCTAAATAAGTCATGTAAATTGAGATTCACACGCAACGTGTTTGATTTGCCTTGAAGCCGTAAAAATACAAAGATTACTTATCGTAATAAAGTTGAGTGATGTTTCTATTACTAGGTACCTAATACTACTCGTTCTTTTGATTTTGTTTTGGTATTTGGTAATGGAATTAATCTAGTACTTGAAGTTTAGTGATTTAGCGAGTCATTGGTGTGGAGTGGTTTCAACAAAGGTTGATAAAATGTATGAATGTGTATGGCCCTAAAGGGTAGATTTTTGAGCTTCTGTAAAAATCTGTAAGACCTGTTATCACCAGAATTCGCACAAATAATACTTTGAATCGGAACTCGAAAGGATTTCCTTTAATTTTGACTGTCAGTACGTGAACCACTGCTGCATGGTTCATTTACAGACTAGTGTTAATTGAATATTTTAATTTTGTGTATCTTATGGCTAACGGGTAATTGCGAATTAGTAGAAATCGTCACGTAACGAAATGCGTGTGTGTATGTGTGCGTGTTTCGAGCCGCTGCTGCGCGCACTCGCCTGCTCGTGAAATAATTATCATTATTTTTAGGTAAATATATTTTTTTAATTTTTTTTGTGTATGATATTATTATGTAAAATTTTCAATTTAAATGTTTTATGATCCTAAGTTGATTGAAGTAAATAAATTATTATTATCTACTTACTTATTACTTTAAACGTGCAATTCTTGTATATAGGTATATATTATAATTGGAATCTCGGAAACGGCTCAAACGATTTTCATGATTTTTTTATTGGCGGGGGTTTCGGGGGCGATAAATCGATCTAGCTAGGTTTCATTTTCTAAAAACACGAAAAAAACACTGTTCACAATAAGATTAGACATTTACAAAAACCTTTTTTATAGTCCGTTCACTCCGTTCAACCGATTTTGACTCATATTGCGTTGGTAGCATGACACATGGCAACTGCAGTAAACAGTTGTTATTGTAACCACTTTTTTGCCTCTAATGTCATCCTTAAGACTACGGAATAGAAGTCAAAATCGGTTGAAGGGACTGTAAAAAAGGTTTGTGTTTTTGTCTAATCTTATTGTGAACAGGGTTTAGTAGAACATATTTTTAATGTTTGAAAATATACCTAATATTTGGATTGATGTCAACTTTTGATTCCAGCCGCTTTGACTGTTATTTTATTTATGATTGCAGACATATTTATAATGAGAACAACTTTTTATAAAACTCATCATTCGCTTGCGTGTAATAATTATAAGTTGTCATCGTATTTTTCTGCCTTGAAAATTAACAAAGTGTCACATTTATGTACGCCATGACGATTGCCCAGAATAATATTAATCCATAGTAACATTTTATACCCGAAGAGTTTTTTTTGGCCACACTGAACTCCTGAACGTCTCTCTCAATTCTTTCGTAAATAAAAAGCTTCGTTACACCCAAGTGCAGTGGGCTTATTGAAAACAATTAGGGAAGTAGAGCTAGCATTATAACAAGTTTGTCTATGCTATTATTATAAAAAAAGGTTATTTTATTTTTTGTTTGTAAGGCTGTGGAAGTGCTGGACTGATTACGAAAATTAATTCTTTCTTTTTTTCTTTTAACTGCCCGACCCCTTGACAATTCAAAAGTGCCTGTAAATGGTTTAATTGAAATAAATGCTACACTACCTATTGCCGAGGATCATAGAATTTACTTATGTTTATGAAATACTGCTACTTTTTACGCGACGTCTTCCGCGTGAATTTTCTCAAGGATTTCTAATTATTTGATAATGCAATATAGCCTGTAGCACTCATGGATAACGTAGCTTCCTATTGGTGAAAGAAGTTTTGAAATCGGATGATTAGTTTCGGAGGTTACCCCTACATACAAACTAACAAACCAATATTACATAGTATAGATTTGACTTTTACGCGGCGAAGTTACGGAAAAAAGCCAAGTAGTATTAAATATTCAGGCCGCTTAGTATTGCCTCGTCATAATATAACTCTTATCAAATAATCTTTTACTTCGACACAATGATTCGACAATTAAGATTACATTATTCTTTTACTATCTTTCTTTCTAATCAGTTATGACGTACCTACTGCCTTCGAAAATGAAGGTTTTCGCGACCTGATTCGTAAATCATCAAGATAAAAGACAATTTCCTAACATAATGGTATGGCCGTACCAGTTACAACTTCGTGTGTAACTATCAAACAACTTTAAAAGGAAAATTAGGTCAAAACGTAATCTTTCAACACATTAAAGAAACTTTGGATGGGGCTATTGACTAACTATAGTGAAAAAGAAACGAAGTTAAAGTGCTTTCGTTATACTAAAAGCTATTAACTATTCCTTGTCACGCTAACTGTTCAATGTGTTTACCTTTAATTTGGTTATGAATTTCCGTTAATAGTTTCAATAAAAATATGCGTCGTAACCGTGTTTACTTTTGGCATTTTTCTAGAAAATTTTGTTTATCCTATGTTTCCCAAGACCATCGCATATTTTGTTTTGAATCGATGCAGACGTATATTATGAGAATTCCCCTTTGTGTGTTTGTCTTCTTTGAGTGACCTTTTTCTGTTTATATTTGTAGGTATAATATTTTATTTAAATGGGGTGTTATACCGGTCGTTGTTCTAAAAGGTTTTTTAGCAACGAAAGCACAGTAAGTATTTGGTATTCATAATGTATTTTTTTGAAATGCGGAAAACATAGCCGCGTGTCAGATACTGTGTTTATATTTTTCTATAACGAGATTTATGAAGATGTGTTCCAGCTTCCATAGTGTTATGACTACGAAGAAGAATAATATACAATCCAATAATATAATGCACTATTATCCTCTATCAATTCATTATACTTAAAAATTCTTTTTGTAGTCTTCTATATGAAATAATGTTTTATTTCACTCAAGATGTCGTCTTTTTGACACACAAATGAGTGAATGTTTTAATTTTTTTGTTCGTCCATTACCGAGTGTGCCTCAATTATCACTTTTGTGTTCTTTTTGTAGGTATTAGCAAGAGATGCCGTCAAAATCTAATGTTGGGCAGTTTGCCAAACTGCAGTTCATGTGGGTAGGCATAAGTACAGTGAGCAAAAGAAATAAATATGCGGGCAGGTATCGAGTTTTTAACAGAAAAATATGTGCACTGAGTGGTTTTTGTCATCGCTGTAATCGTGATATAACTATACAGTTTTAGTGACACAAATTTGAATTTCAACTTAAACAATCGTCTTGCCTGAAGAAATTACAATTTTGTAGAGTGTACTTTGTGTTGTCCGGCTGAATGGAATTGTACTTCACATGTAATGTATGTGCGCGTAGTGTTGTCTAGACAAGCGGATTACATTAATCTAATATATATATTGATTTTACAAAATACTGCTACTGATTAGATTAGGTAGAACAACGTCACTCAGATGCAGGAGAAAGTGAAGGTCGTACCGTATACGGAGCTCAAGAAATTAGCATAGCAAAGAGATAAGTAGAAATAGTCTGCTCATTAAATTGAAGAAGAACATAGCAACAAATACAACACTCACTAGAAATTGCGATGAAATAAACAGTGAATAAGTGTGCTACAATATCGCATTGGGCCTGTAAAGATATTGGTATGTTCAGAGCTCAGATTATGAAACAAAAGGCAGTTAGACCGCGCGGAACACTGAGAGTGAAGCCAAAATAGCAAATACAAATTCAAAAGCGAATACCTACAATCTCGTGATTATATTCGCTTTTGAATTTGTATTTATATTATTATTTGTTTTTTTAACGATGCTGCGTTTCGTGCTATTCTGATCCGTGTCAGTACAGCAGTAGTATAGCAGACTATATAAATAAATGATTACAATATAAAGACATTGTACTGCGTACTACTTACTTTCCTCAAGTTAATTCCGATCGGTGATTCAGACCGATCGGAATTAACTTGAGGAAAGTGCAGATGTATTCAAATCATATGCATTGGTTCTATATTATAGGACATGTAGCAATCTACGGAAATTTACATGACCACTATAATCTAAGTGTATGGATCTAACATGAATATTGAAAATTATGATAACAAAATAAATTTTCCGTTTTTTGTTTATACCCAAAACTTCTTGTTTTTTGGGTTAGAATGAATAAGATAGTGCCCATAACCGTTTTATTTATTAGATTTTTTTTCAAATTACTGCTGTTATACATATACTTTAATGACTGTTGTATAGATGCAAAAATTTGAATATATTTTTTTTTTTTACGGATCCCAAAAATTTTTGATAGTAAAATACAGCTAAATTAAACTAAACTTATATTATATAAATATATATATATAAGTAGCACTCAGGGATAGCGTAGCTTCCTATTAGTGCAAGAATTTTCAGAATTGGACCAGCTGTTTCTGAGATTAGCCAGCTCAAACACAAACTGCCTGAAGACTTTAATTTAAGTATAATATTTAGTGAGTAATGATTCGATGACATTCCACCCCTAACATTTGAAGTAAGCTCTAATATAAATAGTCATCAGAGTGCAGTACCCTTTGAGGATCTCAGGCGTGACCCTTATCTACTGTGACTTACTAAATTATGTGATTTATTCAAAATGTCTACGGATATTTAGTAGTAGGTCCAATATTCGTTTATAAATGTAGCGGAGACCTTGAAAATAGGAGTCGGGAAGCCAATAAAGTAACAATTTATACACGGCTGGTGGTGGATTTTACATATCCTACTGATTAAGTTCAGGGTAAATTGAAATGGTTTCCATATTTGTTCGCTGATAAGTTTCGTCGAGTTTAAAGGGTATCGTGTCATTGAATCGTTCCATATGAATTTATGTTACCTATATCCGAAATTGAATTTTGATATGAAATTGGTAATTTTCGTGAAGTATATGACTCTTGTCGTATATTGAATATCTTCGAGACTGCATCATTGACCTTGTGGGTGTAATAAACACGGTCGCCTTTCAGAGCTTCCAGATTTAATTCGCGGATCCCGTAAAGTGTCTTATTGGCTTTCTCTGTAGTGGCGTTCTCGCCCAGATGTTGGAACTTTGCCCATTCTTTGCCAAAGAACTTACTTGACATTATTGTCTCCGGAGAAATGTCTGTGTCCAACATGGCATAAAATATCCCGACCCTATCCTTTGATACAAGCTGTGATGATGTAACATCACATTCAAAAGTTTATTTTTGCTATAAAGCCGTCGAATAGTTTTTAATTAATAGTCGCGATAATTTAAAGTTTCATTATGTTAATTACAAAGGGCAAGGACGTTTTAAGTCGTTGGACCTTTGTGTGCGTCACTAATGTTTATGCAGGGTCCATATTGGCTCACCTAAAGTTCTTTACCCGAAATTGTACTTCCTAAGGATTTGTAATCCGAATGATCACTCTTCCTAAAATTTTTCATCCTAAAGTTTTTATTCATACTATTTGTAGTGCTACCGGCGATGTTCATAACACTCATGTTTCCGAAAATTGTTATTAATAATATCATTAATGTAAATACATTTAAACTCCTACTGTTTTTTATCATAACGCTTCTGTCCCTAAACATAATTACCATAATATTTTCACTCATACTCGGAAAGAAACATTCACCAAGTGTAATAAAAAATATTTGTGGGTAGAAGATGATATTTATAGTTTTAATTTGAGGGTATGATTATTATTTGGGGGTATGCTTTACATAACGTACTGAGTTGTGTCTATTGCTAAGTTCAAACCTACTGCGCGTGCGTGCAAGCAAGCATGCAGCGCGCAAGCAACCATGCTGCATGCAAGCAAGCAAGCATGCAGCGTGCAAGCAAGCATGCAGCATGCAAGCAAGCATGCAGCGTGCAAGTAAGCATGTAGCGTGCAAACAAGCATGCATCATGCAAGCAAGCATGCAACATGCAAGCGAGCATGCAACATGCAGCAGGCATGATTACTGTCACGGCTCCGGCGTTGCGGGGCTCCGGCGGTCCCACGCGAGCTTATCGTCGCGGATGGTATTCACGCTCACCACCGCAGCTTCGGCTTGCTGGCCGGCTTAGCCGGCCAGCCTCAGCCGCGGCGGCGGGCGTTAAAACCACCTGCTCCTCAGCTCGCGGGCCGCCTCGCCCCTCCGCGCCTACGCGGATTTAAATTACACTCTAGTTGTAGGGCAGACAAGACTACGTGGAGTCGGTTTCGCAGCGATTCACTATTTAAGCCAATATTTTAGTTATTGTCTATTTATATATATTTTCGTTGAAATAAATTCAATGAAAAAATACACTGAACAAACAATATTCGTTAAAAAAGAATTCTACTGTTTGATAAGTTTGTCAAACTAAAAAATGTGAATAATAATTCATTGAATTGTGTTTCTGTGAAATATGTTTCATTGAAGTAAATAGTCTTTGAAACAATAATAGTCGAAATAAAATTATAAGAACCAAATATGATATGAAACATTTTCTGGAAAACGAAATTCTATGTTTCTGTCTGCGAAACAAGGGGACACCGTTATACATGTTATGTGAAAATAAAGTTACGCAAAATTAATGTTTATAGTACTGATTATTATGAATAAAAAGAAATCTAAACAAAAAAGATATGACTTTGAATAATAGTGTAAAAGATGGTTATGTTGAGAAAATATAGGAAAACAAATAGAAGTATAATAGATGTTTATTGCTACTGACATTATGAAGTTGAATGCTTCGGATTATGAACATTAGAGACAGAGTAGTTAGGAATTGTGATTGTTAGGATGAAAAATGTTAGGAAGAACATTTTCGGATTTCCAATTATCGGAATTAAAAATTTAGGTGAACTTTGGCGCACCCGTTTATGCAAGGTTCATTTTTAACCGACTTCAAAAAGATGGAGGTTCTTAATTCGATGGATATGTTTTTTTATATACGTAGGTACACCGATTACGCTGAGATTTATGATCCGATTTACGTGATTCTTATTATTTTGATGAGGAATACTTGCCACTTGGTCCAATAAAAATTTGACATAGTTTGACCTAGTAGTTTTCATTTTATGCATAACATATTTTATTTTATTTTTATTATTTTGTTTTATGTTTGACCACGCATAACTTTTTTCAGTGTAGTCCGATTTCGATGATAATTTTTTTAATTGTTAGTGTATATCTCAAATTCAGCCACATAAATTTCAAGAAAATATTCCACCCATAAGGGTAGAAAATTAAGGGATGACTGTTTTTTTTTTTTGGTGTCACCGTTTCGTAATTAATTTGTATGATAAGAAGTAGGCACTAAAAAGCAAAAAAAAACCTTTCAACAAAAGAGACAACCGCCTTCAAAAAGTAAAAAATAAGTTTCAATTCGCAAGTCGGTGGCAATTCAAAACAGCAAGCAAACTTGCGAATTGAAAGTTATTTTTTACTTTTTGAAGGCGGTTGTCTTTTTTGTTAAATTTCATAATCATATCTTGCTGCCTTTATTTCACGTTACTTGGGGTCGACGCAACACGTTTTCTTCTTCCATTCCATCCTGTCAACCGTCATGCTTTCACTGACTCCCTTTTCTCTCATATCACTCTTCACACAATCCTTCCATCTTTTCCTCGGCCTTCCTCGTCTTCTTCATTCATCCTTATTTAAGTATATTCATAATTATTTTAGTCACATGCACAAAATATAAAGGGTACAGAAGGACCGCTCCCGCTATCTTCAAAAATAATTACCTAAACTTGCCATACTCACTAGGGCTGCTACTGTATTGACTCTGTAGGTTTTATTTATGACAATATGAAATTTTATTGACACTTGTTGGAACTCTTTGCAATTTTTTATAACAAAATTTTCCTGTTCGTCATTGAGCTGTAAGAACCGCTGCGGCAAGGCTCCTACGGAGCCCAACGAAAAACTACGTGCTGCGAAACCGAATACCCCGGTGTATATTTCCCGTCTCCACTACACCACTGACGCGGAAGACATCGTGAAGTACATACGCCAAAGGCTGAAGTACGCGCCGAGAGTGCAGTTGCTGGAGTCGCATCGCAACGTCAACTTTAAGGCGTTTGTGGTGCGCATACCAACATGCTATCTGCATCAGGTGTTGGATGAAAGCTTTTGGCCACAGGATGTGGTATTCCGCCGCTTACGCGGCCAAGTGCCACCGAAACGTGCAAAGACTTAGTGCAACTAAGTGATACTAACATAGTTTTAAGTTTTATTTACTAACACAATTGTTATATTGTTATATGTATACTTAAGTTAAGGTATTTTTCTATGGGTCTTTGTTACCTGAAAATAAATGGTTTTATTTATTATTTATTTATTATTAAATGTCAATGTCTCTCATTTATCATTTAGACCACATGTGACAGTCGAGACTGAAGTCTACTTGAAACTGCTTGAGAATGCCTATAAACGTAATGTCAATGTGTGCGTGCCAAAAATGGCAGTTTGTTCTGAGTGGTCTCTCTGCTCGGGCGCGCCGCAGCCTTACGTACTTTGTGTCACATGCTTTTCATCTCTTTGACGACACGGTCATACTGTGACACGGTTGGCGCATTGGCTGAGCGATTGACTGCTGCGCTCGTGTTGTAGGTTCGAATTCCGCCCAGGGTATAAAATTATATGATGAGCACTTGTGTTTGCCTTGTGTCTGGTTGTTGTTGTATTAGTGTAAGTATATCACCTATCTGACACCCATAGTACAGGATCTGCCTAGTTTGGGGTCAGATGGCCGTGTGTGAAATGTCCCCACATATTATTATTATTTATCTCGCTTCTTCAAATTAAAAACAAACAATTCCTTTTAAATTTGCCGCTTGATGGATAGTAAAAAGAATATCTCGTATTGCAACCGGTGTCAAGCAAAAAATTACGTATTGAAATTTTCTGTGACGTACGTAATTATTATTAATTGTCACTATGCATGTGTATGTTCGAGATGTGGAAGCCATTTTATTTTATCGTTTTCTCCGTAGATGGACAGAATAAATATGAGTAGGTGCCTACACAAGTTATAAAAAATACTCTTTCAGCTTTTTACTACATTTATGCTTATATCGTATAGGTATTTACTGATCCATTTTAAAGGTTCCGTACCTCAAAAGGAAAAACGGAACCTTAACATCGTTGTCCGTCTGTTAAGGGGCTATTAAACGACTTTTACAGATTTTAAACTAACAATCACGTCAAAATGTGCAGTGTAAATGACTTGAAAAAAATATATGTTAAACAAGAACATTCTCTTAATCATATAGAAAGTGAATATTTTTGATTAAGTTCATATTAAATAGTTTAATTAACTCGTGAATTTGTGTCTGACGCGGTCGAAACATTGACAATCACACAAAATCTACCAGGTATAATTAAACGAAACTTACACTATCTTACAGACAATTTTATTATCTATCTTTTAGTATACGTTTTTCTTTTAATTTTGAGAGAATACTACTTTTATTTAATTTTTTCGACTAAATTTTGAGAGTTTTGGACGCAGAATGCGTCCGTTCTGCATCAGTTCTGCGGCCAAAACTCTCAAAGTTTAGTCGAAAAAATTAAATAAAAGTAGTATTCTTTCAAAATTTCGTACCTCAGTAGGGAATTCGGTAGGGTACTTCCCATTGATTTAACAATCATAGAATTTTGCAAGAAGAAATGTCATGTAGAAAAGATCCGAAAACCGTAAATTTGAATGTTCAGCGTGATTCCGATTCGCACTTGACCTGCTTTTATGAACAATATCGACGCTCTTATGCTGTAGTTTTTATAAGCAATAAAAACGTTTACATACATTTAATGTGTATTGAATAAGACGAGAGGTATTTTTAGTGAATTGATGAAGTAAAGACTGAAGCTCGGACAATAAATTTATGACGTCAGGAGCATAACAGTTTCGACTTTTTTGTGGAAAATAAAAGTCGTTTGACGGACGAAAGGATACCCCTTCGTCTGTACAGAAGCCAAATATTGGTCGCTTGTCATTGTTTAACTATTGTGTCTCCTAATTGAGAGTTGAGCTCGTATTTAATTATCTGCTCGTGGGGTGTCCGGGCCAGAATAGCACTCACCCATTTCATCCCGAGGGTGTTGTTGAAGGCGACTAAGGAAAAATCCGGAAGTCAGGCAGCAGCGGTTTAACAACCTCAATGCGATCCCCAAGACGCCTAACAAGCATGGCAACCCCCCACCTCATTTAGGGCGGCCTTTGTTCAACAGTGGACGTCTTTCGGCTGATTATGTAATGTGTAGGTATTACCTATCAGAGATCAAAGTGTAATGGAATTCATAATGGTTGAGTCTTCATCTAAATATTAAGGCTGCGTTTCCATCAGAGATGTGTGGGGACGCGTAACAGGGACGTATGTGATAATGATACCAATGATACCGCTTCTACTAAGCTGGCGAGTTTGCTTTAAAACAAACGAAATCCAATCGCGCCTATCCCTTTGTTGCCCTCCCCCAGCGACGAGCCAAACCGAGGCTCGTACCCACAGATATTAGATTTCTATGCTCGTAAGTCGTGCCCCACAGAGGTGCTTTACACATTCCACTTATCACCCCTAAGGGGGCTTCCGGGGGAGCTGTGTAGATTAAGCCAGGGCAAAGGTCACCACTCTTGCTCAAGGTCGATAAGCGATTTCAGACATACTAAAGACTTTTGGCCGCTGGACGTGGTGTTCCGTCGCTTCCGCGGACAAGTGCCACAGGACAGCACACAGTCAACTTAGTGCAATTTAGTGAAGTGCTACTAACATAGTCTAAGTCGTCCCTATTAACACAAGTTAGAAATTATAAAATATGTATGTTTAGGTTAAGGTCTATGTCTAGGTTAGGATATATGGACCTATGCAGCCTGAATTAAATGAAATAATATTATTATTAATTATAAAGTCCAGGCTTCCTAACGATATTTTTCTTCACAGATGTCAGTGATGTACCAGATAACCTTAGAAAGCACAGACGCCAGCACATCAAGCCATACCTAACTGTCAAATTTTCCCAATTAAATATGAACCTTATTTTGTTGCTATAAATTTGAAAATCTATCAAAGAAATTTGACAGTTTGTAAATTGTTGTAGCTTGATACGCTGGTCTCTGTACCTATATTTATACTTATTTTTAAATTTTTTGAAGACTGACAAGTTTTGGTTTACTAACTAACCGTATTAGTTAGGCAGTTCGTCTTAAGAGGAAATACCACAGGCTAGAGAATTGAAAATTAGGTATTTGTAAAATCTATTGCTGTCGCGCGATGCCCGAACACGAACCGCAGAGCGCGATAGAGACAACTGCAGCTTTGACCGAAAATACCTATTAAAAGTTCACAAAATCAATGATTCGTAGTCTGATTTCACGAAAAGTGCGATAGTGCCCCCTTATATCTCGGAGAGTAGTGAAGATATGATATTTAAAAAAAGCTCAAAAGACGCGTATTCACGAGAGCTGTAAGGTGCAAAAAGAATTATTCGAGAAAGTAAAAAACGAAAAAAGTTATGGCCGAAAAACTATTTTTTCAGATTTTTTGACTTTGGCGCTCGATATTTTGGAAACGAAGAATGATATGAAAAATTTGAGAAATATTCCTCTGAACAATTTAGTCTGCTACAATTTGAGCCTAAAACAAAGACGATCAGGTTAAGGGTTTGCCCTGCAGCCTAACCTTTTTGAAAAAGGTCAAAAAGTCCGAACGACTTTTTTCATATGACATTATTTTATGACTTCATGTTTCGCATAGTTCGTAATCGGTGTTTGTTGTGAATTATCGGGAACCTTTTCCTTATCCCGACTTTCTCGTCGCTCAGCGACAATATTTTTTCGAATTCCGTAGTTTTATTTCCAATGTGCTCGATAGTCGTGTGAGGCACGAAATCTGTTTTTTTTTAGCTTGTGCACTACAGGGTTTAGACAAACAACATTGAACAGCATCTAAATCAAACTTACTATTTTTTAACTCTGCCAATAAGAATATCTCTTTCTTTGCGATTGCGAACACATTCCACTAACAAGTGCACGCACAAAACCTTTTGGGAACACATTCATTGTGCGTACTGCTAAGGAGTGGAATTCCCTGCCTGGGTATGTGTTTCCTGATAGCTACAACCTGGGAGTCTTTAAGTCAAGAGTGAATAGGTTGCTTCTAGGCAAGCGTGCTCCATCTTAGACCGCATCAGGTGAGATAGTGGTCAAACGTATGCCTATCAATTGATAAAAAAAATGAAGTGACGCACATCCTCAGAATTGACAATTTAGACTACTCACTTTTTTCATTAGGAAGACATAAACAGTTAAAATAAACTACGGGTCTATTCTGTAAAATCACCCTCGGCGAATGTAGGATGTCAGTTTGAGGTGACCAGCTGTCAATCCCGTAAATGATGTTAGCATAATAATAGTACTGCTGGTGTCTAGAATAAAAATGAGCTCCGACTATTAAGGCGCAGCTAAATCGTGTTTGTAACATAATAGCTATTTTCCAGACACTTGGTATTGATTATGGCTCAAAAGCTTTGTGTGAAACCTTATTTTCAAGTCGTTTGTAACCATGTTGGACGGTAAATATTTTTGGTCACAATATTAGTGGTATTACCTATGGGCAATGCCTGTATTTATTAAATATGAAAAATGTAATACTGCAACGGTTTTCAAATTAGAAGGAAAACCTGCTTTTAATAAAGCATATTAGAAGCAGGTTTTGCTTCTAATTTTCCCGCCTCTTAACCAAGGGGAGTACGGTATCCGCGTTGCTAAAACAGAGTTTCTACGGTAGGTACTATAACGTTTTATTTTTTGTATGATGTACTGGTACTGTATTCTACTAGTCACGTCCTTTCATTTGGGTCGTAATTGAAGGGGTTGAAAACAAAATGTAATGTCATTTTGTAGTGGCGGTCATCTTTTTTTTACTATGATGCTGAACAATTATAATTTATAATTGTAATGTCATCAGAACTAAAGGTGTGTACTGAATTTCAGATCAATGGGTCAACAGGAAGAGGGCAAAATTTTAATTACTAAATTTGACCAACCAACAGCAAATCACTACCCTTTTAAAAAAATATACTTAACATTATTTATATGCGCGTTAGTTTGCCATTTTTGAAGTTCGAATCTTGTGTAGGTAACACTTATCTACATTTTTTTAGGTACTTGGATGTTTACTTAATTCTTCTGAAGTTTACGAATATGAAGATGGTGTCTTACCGTGTGAAGTAAGCCGCGTGTTGATTCTCGCGGTAATGGCGCGCGCCACCTCGGTAGCGTCGGGCGCTCGTGCCTGATGCTGTCGCAGCCGCTCGAACAAACAGTCGGCCGCAGACTCGTCCGCCATGCGAAACGCTGCACAACCATACAAAAGGAACGTTAAGCAAGTTGCTGAGCATCATTTAGGAAAATGTTTTTTTTTTCAGTCCTGAAATACTGAAATACTGTCTGGGGAGAACAGAAGGTTATGTCGGATGCCTACCGATTAAAACCCTACAGTTTCTCTGAATAACTTAAGTCGGGCACCCGGTAGATACACCTGATACTCGCACATGTACTATGCACTCTCATTTCCGACCTAACCCTAAACAAGTTAGTTGGTAGGTTCCTATACCAAAAATGGACATGATCAACTTAGTTTGACATGCAGGCACCGCGCCACCTTTGAGTAAACATAACAATTCATAATATTGGAGGTATTGAAATCGTCGATGCATGTTTCAAATTCACATGACAACAGACATGATTAATTTATTGAAAATATTGAAATCGTTTACTACAATGACAGCTTTTCCGGACATCAAGAAAGCAAGAAATTAATGAATGGTGAGAGAGAACTAACTACGGTATTTTAAACATAGCTTGGTGAACTGGTTCCGTTAGGGTGTTACCAGACCAATCGATCGATCGTCGATCGACGGCATCGATCGATGGTAGAATGGATTAGTCGACGTTGATCGATAGTTTCTACCAGACCAATTGATCGATTGTCGATCGACGATCGATCGATGGTAGGATCGATTAGTCGACGTCGATCGAGCAGTTTGATTATTATTAGTGATGAATTATAGCCGGAGTTAACCGATGCCATCGACCGGCAATGGTTCGATTTGTTAGTCGAACGGTATCCGTCGATCAGCCAGAGCACCACCACACCAATAGATCAACGTCGATCGATGTCGATGGCATCGATCGATCATCGATCGATTGGTGTAGTAACACCCTTAGTACAATATCGTATAATATATTTATGATCTTTAAACGACTGTAGAACGTAATATGAAAAGCATACCTAAGCTTACATGAACATATTCGTAGTTCTAATCAAAATAGGGGAAATAGGGAGTCTAATCGAATTTATTAGACAAGTACTGCTTTATTGACAAGAGATACATGATCACACATACGTGTTGTGCATTGAAATATTTCAATATTAATGGTATGTGTGTTTGTAATGTTAATTCCTTATTAACTTAATTCTCTCTTCATTTACTCGAGGCTTCCACTTGGTAAGCTTTAACATATAAGCTACATATAGTTACTTAATGGTTACAAAACGTTAGTATGTTGTTTTAGGCAAGTTTCTTGTAATGCAGTCAAGTTGAACAATACAATGCAAGTAGCCCAAGGTCACTCCGGTGCTTCTAAAGCCAGATGCTCGATCGTTAGAGAGACAGTTTTAGATGTGAGGCGAAAACATAATGGAGGAGGCAACACGTGCTTATATTTATATCGTAAAAGTGGTAATTGATCAGTTGATGAGATCATTAGAGAATTCTAACATACATGACTTATCCCCAGTTTCTGAGGTAATTTAACTGGACTATATCTATTCGGTAGCGTTTCCGAGCACTCAGTTAATAAGGAAGAAAATCACTCAAATAGATAACTATGTCGTATGAATAGCTATCGAAAGTTTATCTGAAGACCTCAGAAACCGGGCATCAGTCACTCCTTGTGGTATATTCAATACTAGCTTTCACCCGAGACTTTGTCTCGAGAATTTCGGATATCGCGGACGCCTAAAGTAGCCTATATGCTCTTATCCACATCCCAACCTAAAACTTTGACAAAAATTGTATTATGATTGTCTCAGTGGTTTTGCTGTGATTAGAAAACAAACAAAGAGACAGATAAAGTAAATTTCTTATAAAAAAAATAATGTGAATATTAGTAGTATAGGCCAGAATAATTCACTTCGACTGGAATTTGTTATTGCGATCGGATGCGAGGGCGCAGCGATTCAAACGTAAACAAACAAATTGGGGACAACATGAATGAGTACACCAATGAATTTGTGCAATCTTTGGCAGCTCAACACAAAATGTTCAAAAAATTTACATCAAGTTATGTGGCAGATGGTTATAAAATAAAATGGTATATATTTAGCTCATAATTAATTTGGAACTGACGTTGTTTTTAATGTTATGATGCTTTGCAGGATTTAAAATACAAATTAAATCTAAACGAATCCGACAGTTCTGCAAACTTTTATTGCAATACTATGCATGATTATAAAATCCTAATTAATGTTTGGCACATGTTTGCATCAGCGTGTTTTTGCACAAACACTGTTCATCACTTGCTTTTGTTTCAAACGATTTATCGCTTTAGGTTACGTGTGAACACAGTTAAGAATCTCGCATTAGAAATGATCGCAGTCTAAATACACGCTGCCATTACAGAGGTTACATTTAATACGTTTTAATGGCCAAATACCGCTACGTGATACAATTAATGTGTCGTTTTATTAATTTGTAAGAGCAAACAGAAAATCGACACTATAATGTAGGCTGAACATAACAATGTGTCCATGTTGAAATTCTTTGAAAACGTGTGGCTTTTCCAAGTGTTATATTGAGAGATGATTATTAAAACAATGAAAGATACTGCTACGAACGTACGTGAATGCGTGTCGCCCCTGCTGTTGTCAAATGTGACGGTCTATTTGTAAATAAACAGTGTGTGGTGTGCGAGCGTCGGGTGCTAAACTGTTCGCTCCGCGGCGGGTGCCGGCCGACTGATGGCCTGAACCCGGTGAGAAGGAAAATCGGAGAAGCGAGCGAGGCGGCGCGATACTCACTGGGAAATATTTTTCCTCTACGCACTCATTAATAACAAACCCCATTTTGATATCGATGCATGTTAGGCAGCCATTATAAATTTACCCGTTGGTAGATTTATGGCATATGTAGTTCACTACCGTAGCTACAAATTAGGATTCTTTCAATCACAAATCTACTTGGTGACTATTGATAGACTCATTAAGGTATATGAATTGATTTTTCATCTAAATGAATTGGTCATTTAGTACCCAATTATATGCAATTACAATACAAATAAAGTTTAAATTTAACTTATTCAAAACAATCTTTTTCACTTTTTCTCATATTGTTATGGTGACGTGTTAAAGTCGTAAATATTATTCTTATCCAAACAGCTTACAACATAAAAAAATATATTTGAACTAAAATCATTCTACGATTTCAAGATACTCACTTTTTCTTTTGGGTTTGCTAATTTCTGGGGTTGCTGAGGGTGCAGAAGTATCAGTTGCTGAATATAAAATAAATATATAAGAAAATAAATACTTTAATCAGTAAAATAAAAAGTTTAAAAACACGTTCGCTACAACTCAAATAATATTAGAATAGTTGCATGTTTAATTTTATTCTTACCTGACATTTCGCATTCATTACAGAAAACTTTGATGTGAATAATTATAATATCAGTGTTATCTTTTTACAAACATTGCATTTCATTTCTGATTTAAATTATCTTTTAAATTATTTGAAGTAAATCGGGATTTTTTGTCAGTTTATAACCTTTAAAATGTATTGCTTTTCATTAACTTTCGTTTCAGCCAGTGTTTGACGAAAAAGTTTTTAAGTTCATATGTAAGTAATACTTTTAAAATCAAGAAGGTCAGATTTATTTATTACAGACTTATTTTGTTGCTTTTAAAATGAGAGGTATTAGATTTTTAAATATTATGTGTATATTTATTTATGTACACACACACAATTATAACACTTTCACAGTCAAACCTAAGCGATGCTGTAAGTAAACATTATAGCGACCCACAGACCAAAATATTACAAAATAAAACTCACAATATTTCTCTGTACTTAATTGCGCAGCATTAATAAATTTCGGCAGGTTTTGTCCAAATATATTATGTTCTCAAAAGTATTTAAACTAGAAGACGTGCGCCTCGTGGAGGATAAACTTGAGCAGGTTAGTCCTAGCCGATGGCATATACCTATAACAAAGCAGGGTGGCATTCACCCATGTAGATATCCATATATATCTACCCATATACGTATAACTAAGTAGCTATTCGTTACATCATTTATTTTTTAAGGAATCATGGCAGGTATTGTACAAAAAAAAAAAAATGTTTAGAGAAGTTGAAATTCTAATTTTTATACTCTTGGGTAAGTACCTAAAGAGTATTTTCAGGAATTTAAAATATTTTTAAAACCCCGCAGAAAAAAATGGATGTTAAAAGTGAAACTTTAACGAAAAGCCCATTATTTCAGAACGAAACGGCAGCTGATAGTAACATTGACACTGACAGCCGTTTTATGGGAAATAATGTCACAAATAATGATTAATCAAATGTACTTTTTCAACTCCGCCATTATAAAACAAGGATTCACATCACTTGTTTGCCTAATTGATAGATCTGTTAATGTCACTTGTCACTTTCTTTTTTATAACAAAAGTTTTTAAGAAAAAAGACAACCGCCTTCAAAAAGTAAAAAATAACTTTCAATTCACAAGTCGGCGGCTTTGGTTTTGCGTGTTGTTTTGTATTGCCACCTGTCTACTTCTCATCATAGAAATTAATTACGAAACGGTGACACCAAAAAAAAACTGTCATCCCTTAATTTTCAACCCTTAGGAGTGGAATATTTTCTTGAAATTTATATGGGACCAAATTTGTAGTATACACTATCAACTAAAAAAAGAATTATCGAAATCGGACTACACTGAAAAAAGTTATGCGTGGCCAAACATAAAAATAAATATTACAAAATAAAAAAATGTTCATAAAATGAAAACTACTGGGCCAATCAATGTTAATTTTTTTTTTCCAAATGGCAACTATTCCGCATCAAACTAAAAAAGAATAACGTAAATCGGATCATAAATCTCAGAGTAATCGATGTACATACATAAAAAAAAAACCAACCGAATTGAGAACCTCCTCCTTTTTGAAATCGGTTAAAAATAGGCGACGGTTTACCTAAAACGAAAAACTGTTATTTACATTTTAAAATATTTTAATTTAGCGGGTGTTTAAAAATATGTTTAGTATATCAATTTACTCCTAGTAATGTATTCTCCACGGTGAACAATATTTTAAACCCTCTAAATAAATCTTTTTTTTTTGAATGTATGGATCTCGCCCGTCGATCACTAATAAAAGAACTAGATACACAATCAGCGACAAAAAGTGGCCTCACCAAATGAGCACCCAATTGACCATTTGGGTGCGCTTTTAATGTAGTCGCATTCGAACGAAAAATTGTAAAAATCACACATCTAGGACGCTAAAAAGGATGAAGTTTCATATTTTCGGTCGGTAATAATATTATCAATATATTGTTGTTGTCATTGTATTGTAATAACTGATATTTAGTCAAGAAATAATCGTAAAAACATTTAAATCGTAATGACCAGCAGATAACAACCGTCTCAATTGTAAAGACTCCGTAAACGTATTAATCATACGCGCAATCATGCCTACTTAAATTGTTTGGTTCATGTGCGTTGACTCTTGACTCTGTTCCATTGTTGGAGACGCTGTTGTTTCTACTTTTATTTATTTTTTTAATAATAAAGTATGATTGTTTGTTTTGTTCAATAAGACTTATTTACTGTTTTTTTAGATATTATAGTCATATTTTACAGATTTCATCAAACCTTTTAATCTTATTTTTGTTTACTTAGTGAATGTAATAAAATCAAAAATGTCAGATTAATTATGTGTTTTTTAGCTTTTCTCGAGATTCAGTGAGATGTGGAGAATGAATGGATATGAGTTCTTGCACGTCAAAGATCCGAAAAATTAGAAAGAAGAAAAAAAATCGTTTCCTTCTTGTAAACGAAAAATAAGTTCTTCGTCAAACAATATGTTAACATTTGTTATCATAAGTTAAAGAGTAAATAATTATGACTGTTTATATAAATTTCATTAATAAATAAATGTCGTGTTCTATCCGAAAACATATTAACATTTAGGTAATTTATAATCATTACACAAACTATACCTCATAGAATAAAACAATAAAAATGCTATTATGCACTATTATGTCATCTGTGTATTACATTAAGTTTATAATACAGATCATTAATAGTACAATGTAAAATAAAACATTGGACAGTTCGACTCCACACTCATTTCTTGTTCTAGCGGCGAGCCTCGGTCATAAAATTTAATTGCTTTTTTTTGACACTTTGTAATTCTGACTTTAAAACATGCGTGTAAGGTTGAATTTGTTTTGATGTATGTTGACGGTGGCAAAAAATGTTGCTATTTGTAAATAGCTTTGTGAATTCATACAACTTTAAGTATGGCAGTTAAGGTTTAATTTACATTAATGGTGATTTACTTCTATAATGGTGGCACTTCACATGGCTATTTGTGTTTGCTATTGGGCGTTTGCTGTATTTGGCAAAATATATGACGAACACGCAAATATACTAATACATGCAAATATGACCATCCACACATGGCAGCCAAATAACAAACACGCAAACATTTGGCAGAAGCAGGCAATGTGTTCAGCAAAACTATGGACGTGTTTTAACTTGCACCTGGATTTTATTATTTACATATTACATAATACTACACAAATTATTTTGGTATAATTCGAGTCATTTTAACACTGTTTCATTGTCCCAACTCATTTTGAATAGCTGTTCCAGTTCGCGCTCGCAACACAGACATCTGAACACGGCCATTGTGTGGACGGCTTATTTGCGTATACGCCTATTTGACCTCTTTGATGTGTGTCGAGAAACCGACAAGCGCGCGGTAACGCGTATTTGGTATTGGCCATATTTGTCAAATAGGCGAATAAGGCAAATAGTTTGTCAAATATACTGTCCACACATGGTAATTGTTTGCCAAATATGCCAAATACGCCAATACAAATAGCCATGTGAAGTGCCAGCATTAGAATTACCTAAACACAATCGGAGACAGTTTGAAGTGAACTTTTGTATGGGATTGTGTATCTAGTTCTTTATTAGTGATCGATGATCTCGCCATGATTCTTTGTATTATACCTACATAGCAAATTATTTTATAGATAATATTATATTATAATTTAATGCACTTCTGTTGCAATGAAAAAATCACATACTTTCACAGAGGTAATGTAATAGTACAAGTTTGGTTAGTTAGAAATGTCAGTGAGAGATTATGTTAAGGCCAGTAACTGGTGGTAAATGTCAGCTTTGATTGAGATCTGGAGCAGGTAGTGACGCTGCTGGCTACTGCAGGACGGAATCTGAGGTTTATTGTCGGACTAGTTGTGCCCGCGGCTTCGCTCACGTGACTGTGTATTATTTTTATCATTAAATGTCAAGGAGTTTTATTGTTTTAAATACCCGATAGACTGTTACAAAAACATATTGAGCAGAAACATTATTCACTCTCATTATTCATCATTCTACTGTGACATTATATTTACCGATTGTATAATTTTCTGTCAATATTAATATTTCTTTTTTTATGAGGTGTTTATAATATAGTTAAATTTAATTAATCGCAATGTTATTTTGTGTTTATATCTGTCCAAAATTTTAGAATTTAAAATAGTTTTTAATTTTTATGTATGGAAAAATGTGGACTGGAAGTATGTCTGAAACAAATAAATAAATAAATTATTTTAGGAGCAAAATAAAATGAGATAATTAATGCTAAATTGCAGTGGGTATCTAAGAGGGATTCATGATATTTACTAGACTTTTTTATATTGGTTTTCAAAAAAGAAGTTTAATGAATTGCACAGCCGGTTTTGATTTCTAGGCTGGCTGTAGTTAATGTCCTTTAGGAATCACAGACAGTGTCATATACCTACATAGCTCAACAATAGCAGAAGAAAAACAATTTGAATTAATAAATAAACTATTATTATACATAAGCATAATCTAGGACGAAAAACAATGCCCATGACTATTGTTTTTTTTTAAATAATGGCCACTTGATCTCGATTTTAGAAAAACAATAGTTTTTTTCTTTTGTTTGAAGTCTTTAACAATAGGGTGTGGTTTAACAGTAGGGATATAAATTGGTATGCATTATTTTTATAGAATGGTATCATAGTTCACTTGATCCCGAAGAGTTAAAGAGACCTCATGTTCGCTAAACAGTCTAGGAAAGTCTGTGATTTATAATGTCGTTAAACCAGAGCACTATTGCACTTTTTTATCTAATTTCACTTGTTGAAAGTGTATCTTCGTTTACATTTGATTCACTTACAGAAGTAACAGAAGTACCAGAAGTCCCAGAAGTTATACAGGTATGATTCTTTCAATTATTTTTATTTTTATCTTATTCCTTATATTACAGTATCTCTGCAAGCAGATGTTTGCTTAATATTTTAAAGTTAATCAAGTTGAAAGAAAAATAAGTTCAAGTGCATCTTCGACACATTGATTTTCAATTGCTTATAAGAGTGCCCGTCCTAATGAATTATAACGCAAATTACAATACAACAAGAGCTTAAAACCTTAGGCCCACTTGCACCGAAATCTTCACTCAGAGTTGCTGACACGAGGTTAAGTTATGAATATGTCATTTAAAATAGGCCCGTGTCACCAACTAACTTGGAGTTAGTTGGTAACACAAGATAACCCTGGCTGGCGCAAACGGGCCTTAGTGGAGCAAGCGTACAGTTTCATACTATCGAATAATATAAAATCATTTATTGGTCTCTTTCCGTAAAAGGCTGTGTTTTCACCAGAAACGGAGGGAGAGTGATGTGTGTGAACCCAACCAATTACAGCGCTAGTTTAGCTCGAGATATGAAAATGAAGTGATGTCATTGGTCATTTTCATACACATCCTTCTCTGTGCATCCCTGCAGATCTCTAGTGAAAATGAAGAGTAATTGTGAAAGGGATGAAAACATAAACCATTATGTCGGAAAATGAGCATAGGACCACCTTCTTCACAATTTACTTATCCATGCAATTGGCTCGATGGTCACCACCATGTGTCACCACCAGGGTTAGTGACATTTCGACGATACGGCACAAATGAGGGCAGCAAGAAAGTCTCCATTACAGAGTAGCCCTAGCACAATTAGAGTTAATTTTCGAATTAAATATATTTATTTTATTTCACACGACAAGCACAATAAGCATCACCCATTAACATAAATAAAGGTTTTAAATAAAAAAAACAGATTTGTCCAATTGCATGGGGACCTCTTTAATTTTTAACTTTATTTTATTTTTATCATTTATTTGTATAGCAGCCACAGTAATACACGCTCTGTGAACGTTTTAAAAGTTTCCGATCATAAGATATTGTACCCTGTGACAGACGGACGGACATACGGGCAAACAGACAGCGGAGTTCTAATAATAGGGTCGGTCCTTCGGGACCCTCTGAGTACGAAACTCTAAAACTGACTCTTTTTCTAGACTTACGTTGAGTTGCACGAAACCAACATTAGTTTATAGAGACTTTAAATTCATGCCATCCTTTACATCTTTATATAAAAATCTTCTATGCGTGTGTATGAAAGTGAACTTCTCCTAAACGGCTGTACCGGTTTTGATGATTGTTTTGTGTGTTCCAGTGAATTCGAGAATGGTTTAGATTCACAATTGGACCCGGTAGGTGGCGCTACAGTCGAGTTGTAGGACTCATTTATTTTAAGGGCAGGACAACGTCTGCCAGACCCGCTAGTTATGGATAAAAAGAAAGTGACAGCATCAATTTAAACTCTCCACTTAAACTAATGTTGATTTCGTGCAACTCACCGTCAGTATAACGTAATGTTTTATAATGTTTTTTTTTTGTTGTATTCAGAATATGAACCTTTATAACATCCTTATGTCGGCGTTCCGTCAACGTGTTAATATGGAAGACATCGACGAAGAACAGAAGACCAGAGTGAATAGAGACTCACAAGGTAAAACTTCATCAGCTCTCAGTCCGTCTCTATTATGTCCACTTGCGCGAAAACTTAACTCAAAGTTACATGTGAACGCTAAGTTAAATTACAAATAAAATGTTATACGAAATTATGGACAAGTTTTATTTTAATAAGGGCTGATTCAACCAAAGTTGGTTTAGTCTTATCCTCGAAATAAAATCACTCATTACCTACTAGTTACAGAAATTTTCGTCTTACCAAATTTTAATCATGGAATAACTTTCTATCCGACAGTAAATGGGTATATCGCTAAAATGCATCGAGTAAATAAGTTATTCGAGATAAATATAATTGCGACCGCTACATTTCCAGCTGACACTGACAAATCATGTGAATATAAATGATAGTTAACACCCTTGTAAACCGGCAAAATTAAGTAGGCATAAAATCTTGAGCTCCATTTTCACAACAATTGTATTTCTATTTTCATCATAATCATCATGTCAACCTTTAGAAGCCCACTGCTGGGCATAGGTCTCTCCAAGAGGGGTTCAGCCGTAATCGCCATGCTTGGCCGATGCATGTTGGCGATCGCACACCCACGGGTAGAAATGGGGTGGTGCTGTTCTCGACCGGCACCACACTGCTTATTCCTATTTTAGTTGGCTTATATAATCATGTCATTCATCAACTCTAGAGTAACACACAACAGTCTTTTTTTTTAGGGGAATAGAGCCAGCAGTGAATTTAATGATAATCATCAGAAAACGAAGGAATTCCATCAAAGACTCTAAGCGTCATATGAAAGAAATTGATGTCCTTAGACATTGCCTTAGACCTTACAAATAAATAATCTAAGTTAATGTCATAGTCATTATAAATGTTGCTTACGGATTCTCGAATGACCCTCTCAATTTTGGTCTTCTATATTGTGTTATTGATAAATATTTATCACTAAGGAAAAAATTATAAACAACGAACAAATTGTGATAATTACAGACTGTACAAAAAATAAATAATGAGACATGGTAATATAATATTCTTTTAGATAAATTCACGCAAGCAGCAAATTTGAACCCACTTCGATTGTTACATCTCGTAGTAATAACGTTCAAACATTTATTTATGAAAGATCCTTCTAAAGGGGAGATAAACATAGCAGAATCCGGAAAACGATTGGGAAAAATGTTTAAGGGTTATATGCTAGAGTTTAACGGACTCGAATCAGAACGGATGAAACCCAATGAAGGCTCAATCCAAGACAGCCCAATCCAAGACAGTTCAACCGAAGGCAGCCCAATCGAAGATGAAGAGCGGTAGTCAAGATTATTAAGTATGAAAATAAATACACACATAAAAGTAAAAGCAACACGAATCATTAACAGAAACTGCATGTTTTATTAATTGAGACTTTATTTTTTCCTTAACAAAGTAGATTGGTATAAAATCTGTTCTTGGAAACATATACTGGCTGATTTAAAAAATATAAACATTTCGATTGTGTTATGTTGTCATTAAAATAAAAGCTAATGATTTTTTCTATGTATTTTTTCTATAAAGGTATATACTAGCTTTGTCATAATGACTAGCTGACCCGACAGACGTTGTCCTATCAATTGAATTTTAAATTTTTTCACCGTATAAACCTTCCCTAGACTTTGACAAATATTTGGGGACCAAAATTAGCCAAATCGGTCCAGTCGTTCTTGAGTTTCAGCGAGACTAACGATTCATTTTTATTATATAGATAGATGATGATGATGTGTTTTCATTATATATAATTGATTCATGTAGATAAATTTGGTATTTATCTCACTTTTATCATTTTGAGATATACAGTACATTTAAAAAAATTCGTGGTGAGTCATGAAGCGACACCATTTGACTGTTGATGAAATGCAAAAAGCTGTAAGAATGCTACAAGCGGGAAGAAATCAGTACCACGGCATTTTGGTGTCAAAATCAACGGGATTTTTGTCTTAGGCAGCGTTACGTTAATACAGGGGATCCTGCTGAAGAGAACCCAGGACGTGGAAGGAGTACAACTACTTGGCAGGACAGATACATACAACTGACTGGAAGACGTCAGCCGATGTTAACCGCCCGAGAGATAGGTTTTAAGCTAAAATTCGCAAGCGGTGCTGTTGTTAGGCACCAAACCGTGAGAAATAGGCTGCATGAACACGGCCTACAAGCTCGACGCTCAATTAGGTGCCCACCTATATGCCATGGGAATCGCAACCGACGAAACGAATGGTGTAGGGAACACTTAATATGGAGCCAGGAGCAATAGGATACAATTTTATTTGGCGATGAGCCCCGGTTTGGATTAAGGCCTGATACGAGAATGGTAAGAGTGTATCGTCGTCCCGGAAATGCTGAACTGCTGAGATGCAAGTGCATCCTTACAGTGGCTCTAAAGTGATGGTATGAGCGGGTATTGTGAAGAACATGGCAGACGAAGTGAGCTCGTTTTTGTAGATGGCAATATGAACGATGAAAGTTACGTTGAAGATGTCCTTGGCCCTTATGTTCACCCGGTTACCTATCATAAGGTCGAAAAATATTTGACCGAATTTCATTTCACCTAAAGCTTTTCAATTTTTCTCGTTTCGTATTTTTTTACTTCATCGAAGTCACGTCTGCCACTGTATCAGTTGACCTATTATCAATTCGATTTTTCGTTGCTCCGACGTTTCATTTGGTCGAAAAACTTTTTACCGAAGTTACACTTAGCCGAAATAACATTTGTTCGAACATTCGTTATATACCACTGTTTTAATTACCAATTTTCACCAAACGCCTAGAAGTAAATATGTCTAATATTGAGTCAATGATAACCGGTACTACACAAGAAAAAAATATACGTCGTTAAAGAAACGAAAAATCAAAAACTTTTGAAAATTAAAGTCAATTTGAATGAAATTAAATATTTGAAAGAGCTTTCAAAACTAATGTATTTATTACACTGGTGTTATAGAGAGCTAATTTCAGATTAATTTCCTACTATTTTGTTTCATTAATTATTTAAATGTAATGGCGCTTAAGAAACCCGGTGGTCCCAGTAAGCTTGATAACAAATATTCTTGCTTCAAGAATGCAGCATGCAAGCAGGTATGCAGCATGCAACCAGGCATGCAGCATGCAGCATACAAGCAGGCATGCAGCATGCAAACAAGCATGCAGCGTGCAAACAAGCATGAAACATGCTAGCAGGTATGACACATGCAGCAAGCATTGTTTCTGTCACGGCTCCGGCGCTACGGGGTCTGGGCGGCCCCACGCGAGCTCATCGTCGCAGATGGTTTTAACGCTCACCACCGCAGCTTCTGCTGCCTGCTCCTCAGCTCGCGGGCCGCCCCACCCCTCCGCGCCTACGCGTTCTTAAATTACACTCTAGGGTTAGGGCAGACAAGACTGCGTGAAGTCGGTTTTGCAGCGATTCCTTTCTGTCACCAAATTTTGTAACATATTGACTTTTTATGACACTATTTTAATTTAATATTGAAAATACTACCAAGTAACCGGCTATATATTTGTGATTAAATAATATTCCATAAAATGTTGTTTTGATGGGGTGAAAATATGGCAAATAAATCATTTGGCAAATGAAAATAGTTCAAAAGAGGCTTCGGCCAATAGGAAAAAGTTATTTTGTAAATCGGAGAAACATAGTTCGGTAAAATAATAGGTCTATGACACACGATACTTCGATGATCTAAAAATATATCAAATAATGCATATAGCAAAAAAGATGTCGACCAAAAGTTTTCGGTAAAATGAAATTTGGACAAAAATAATTCGGAAAAGTGATCGGTTCCCTGTTCACCCATTTGCACAAAGTCTTCGCTCAGATTTCACGCTGATGCATGACAACACGCGTTCGCTCACAGCTCGGAGAACCAGAGAGTACTTGGCAATGGAAAATATCCGGGTGTTGCCGTGGCTTGCACAATCGCCAGACATGCTCTAGAGACGTGTTCTAGAGAACCTGGACGGAGTGTCGACAACCAAACAACTGACAGGCATATTAAAATTCCGTTGGGAGCGATTGCCGCAGGATCAGGGGTGTGATTCTGTAAGACCTCATTCTAAACTTCGAATGAGAATCCGCTGTGAGTTTCTTGATTGGCATTCTAAAAACTCGGTTAATAATTCGAATTTTCACTAGCGAACGTATCAGCTTGCGTATCACTTGCGAGCGTATCAGCGAGTTGAACTAAATTGACAGGGAGATTTTGACAGATAAGTATGAGATGACTTAAGAAGTGGCATTCTGTAAGGTAATTTCCCCGTCACTTCGACGCTCACTTCGCACTCGAACCCGATTCAAAGTGACAATTTAAATATATCAAGGTCATTTTGAACCTTATGCGAAGTGAGAGTGAATAGCGATGTGAGATGCGAGTTGTTGTTTGAATTTTACAGAATCGACCTACAGATATCTAAACAATCTTATAAATTTAAAGAAAATTGGTTGGCGACAAGTTTTAAACAATAGAGTCACACTTTGTATTGAAAAAGGAGTAGGCACTGAAAAGCGAAAAAAGTACTTTTTTACAAAAAAGACAACCGCATCCGAAAAGTAAAAAAATACTTTAAAATCGCAAGTCGTTGGCAATACAAAACAACAAACAACCAAAGTTTTCAAGAAATGGAATAATATATGTAAATGTTAGGTTTTTTTAGTTTTAAAATTTTTTGGTGTTACCGTATATTATTGGATTCGGATGCTATGAAGTAATGCTAATAAAGGTAATGACTTATTCAGTCTGTGCTAATAGTAGCAGTAGTAGTCATAAATGAATATACTCTAGTAGTAGTATAACGGGCTGGTCTCCGCAACTCCACGTCTCAGCGCGTACCTATTTTGTATTTAATATTTTTATTTATCGCTTTTTAGTTTTTGTTTATAATAATAATAATAACTTTATTATCAGGCAACTGTGGCCCATACATAAAATACACAAAATAATAATAAACAATAACAAACTAATACATATTATAAACTTATCAACTACCTATAATTAAAAATATCTTATTTCACACGTAAAGTTGGCGTCGTGTGTCGCGCGGTGTCAGCAGGTAGCCGGCCTCGGAAGCGCCGGAACATAACATCTTTCGGCCAAAATTCTTCCTTCGTGAAGGTCGACAGATGCTCAGTTGGTACTCTCACCACAAAGGAGTTGAAGTTCACATTGTGGCTAGCGGCCAACCGCTCGACCCTCAGAGTAAAATTTGACTTAATTCGGATGTACTCTACAACCTCCTCAACCTTTGTAGAGTAGTGCAGCCGAGACACATACAGCAGCGTCACTGGAACAGCAGGACGCAGCAGGTGGTTCGGTCCGGTCGGTGCGGTCCCACATCTTACCCGTGACTTCGTCGTCCTCATGAATTTTCTTACGGATTTGTAGTTTATGATAATAAAATACAGCCTATACTGTACTCAGGGATAAAGTAGTTTCCTATAGGTGAAAGATTTTTTTAAATCGATTAACTGGGTATTTTTTGAGTTTATCCATTACAAACGAACATAAAAAAATTCAATGATATTTTTTCTGTTTATAATAATAATAATAATAATAAAATTTTATTTTCAGACCAGGGTCCATAGTAGTGTTTTCATACCAAAACATGCTTAATACCTACTTAATTAAAACTTTAAATACAACATTGCATACAATGAAATCAGACTTATAATAAAAATAATTATTGTAGTTAAATAATAGACTCATCAAAAATAGTTACAATTAAAATGAAGATTAGAATTAAAATCATAATTAAAATAAGTTACCTTATACTTAAAGTTTAAAGAGAATTATTAGTGTAGATAACATTACGTAACGCTTGCATTCCTCGAAGAGTTGGGCAGAGATGTGTTACAAGTTTACAAGTACATTTCCACAATTTATGTTTAAGACCCATATACCTATAGGTGGCGACCCTATTGCTATTGTAGAATTAGGTACTAGAAAATTCCGGATTAGAGAACAGAATACCCAATATCACTTTGACCGACCTGAGAGCTGTACGGTGCAATAAAAGCGTCTCTCTTTTTCTTCTGCTGTCAAATGTAACACGTTGTTTTTTGGTATTATCAAAAACAATGGAATTTTAATGTCAGTCAAAGGTTAAAATGTAAAAAATGGCTTGTTTATAATAAAAATAACTTTATTTCTATTTAAATTTTTAACAGATATAAAGCTTGATTTTTAAATATTATTGTTATATTTTGTTTTGTGCTTTATTTGCTGTAAGTCCTACATGTCCTAATAAATAAATAAATCATTGTATTGCTTTAACTTCATCACCTTCAACATCATCATCTGCCTAGCTTTTCCAAATTATCTTGGGGTCCGCTTCCACTCTTACCGGATGCAGCTGAACACCAGCGTTTTACATAAGCGACTGCCTGTCTTATTTTCACAACCTAGTTCCTGGGTAACATGATACTTCTAGTCTAGAGAGACTTGACAGACTTTCTAGCTTCTGACTACCCATATGACAGCCGGAACGAACGGGGATCGGGACGAACGGCTACGAGCTTTCTGAGGTACGGTGGGGTCTCTGGATAAAATGGATGGTAACTCGTCTACGGCCCGCCGCGGTAAATGTAGCATAAACATGACCGATCTATCTTTAATTTTGTTTTTCAGAATGGCATGTCGCAGTATAACCTAGGAGGTTGTCGGCTGCTTAACCGGAATTTCCTGTGGTGCCTTAAAAAATATTATTTTTAGGGCCTCCAGCCAGGGCAAAATAACTTACAAGCTAAGCGACTGGTACACGCTAAAGGCACCCCCTGTGGGGTACGAGCCTCGGCTTAGGGCGTCGCTGGGGGAGGACAGCAAAGAGACAGGCTGGATCGGATTTCCATTATTTAGGGACGAATTTAAAGCTACAGGCTTAGCGGCACGGGCTGGCACGAGCAAGGGTCGGGGAAGGGGAACCGATCTATCTTATACGGCTTCTACTCATTATAGCCATGAGCCATTATTTTTATATCATGAAGATGATGAAGTAAGGGAGGGCTCTTACTTCATCATCTTCATGATATAAAAATGATTAGAACAAAATTAAATAAAAACTCTATTTGTATTCAGACATCAATTTTTTCTATAATTTATGTTTTATTTTATTTGTGGCCTCATAAGTAGAAGCTATTGGTTGTTACCATAAGTCACAGTAAGTAACATATACAAACGTTTAAAGCCTGTCACATACGTAGCTATAATATATATTAATATACTATGCTATATATTATATCTAGCCACAACACACGGTAGTTATAATATAATAATATTTTTTTTTGAAATATATATATTAATATGTCTTGCTATATCTGTCCACATATTTTGATAAAGATATATATTATAGCTGGGTCTGTGGTCACTCGATTATTACTATAGAAAAGATATTGTAATATGCCTTGCTATGAATTATATTAATATACTAGCTGACCCAACAGACGTTGTCCTGTCCCTACCTACCCTTTTCATATACGTGAATTTTCTGAGTCTCTCCGTATAAACCTTCCCTTAGCCAAATCGGTCCTGCTGTTCTCAACGTTTAGCGAGACTAACGAACAACGATTATTTTTATTATATAGATAGTATAGCTACGTCTTACCTTTGTGCATGAAGTATAAATAAATAAATAATACTAAGTAAGTAAAAATACTAAGTTGGTACACGTAAGTGAACCGAAAGTTTAATGAGTTATTGTGAGGTTCTGGGGGACAGTTTCGTAGACTTATTACGAGTGCATCAAATAATAATATGTGCGACGTAACTAGTATGTGACTTTCTTTGCTTGCTGTGGGCGGGGTTCTACTTAATGTATAAAAGGCTCGTCTGGGGATCAACGCTGTTATTACAGAGAACACTTTTGTGCCTCCGATATGAAGGTACGTGTATAACCTTGGAACATATTGTTAATGTCAAGTGACTAAAAGTGATATTGTGATAATATATTTCGATTAACAAATTAAATAGTGACCGATTTTGTAATGGTTTCAAGTTTCGTGTGTATTTTAGATGTTATTTTTGTGGTATTTAAATGCAAGTCAACAACATGTCAGCAATGCAAAGTATCTAGTGAAATCAAGTCAATCGTTTTTGTTATTCTTTCGGTCTTTTTATTTCGTGTATTTTGTAATCGATGACACTTTTACGGCTTACGGATTTGGATGTGATTTGATAGTTTACGGGTAGTACATCATCATTGGCATCCTTTTCGACATGAGCTACCTACAAACCTGTGTTACAGGAGTCAGTGTATTTTCCCGTTTATAAGCCTCCGTCCACGTTGTGTTCGTACGAAAAAGGTGGTCAAAGCAGTAAGGGAAAGAATTCGAAGAAATCCTGTCCGAAAGCAAAAGATTTTATCTCGGGAGATGAAGATAGCATCCAGAACCATGTCGCGTATTTTAAAAGATGACTATGCAATAAAATAAAAAGAAAAACTACACAACTATTCAGCATGCCTATAAAACGTAATGTGTGTGTAGGGGAGTGTAAGTTCGGTATGAGGGTGTGTTCGTGTTGGTGGAGGGTGTGTGTGGGTGTGTGTAGTTAAAGCGGTATATCTGTGTGTCGCGGTGGGGTGTCCGGACTAGAATTGCACCCACCCATTTCATTCCGGGGGTGTCGTAGAAGGCGACTAAGGGAAAATCCGGGGCGGCAGCGGCTTCCGTGTACTTAACAACTTCACTACGATCCCCACCCAAGACGCCTACCAAACGTGGGGATTATGGCAAACACCCCGGGGGAGGCCTTTGTTCAACAGTGAACGTCTTCCGGCTGATGAAGATGTTGATGACGTCCTGTGTAATGGAAGTACCTACTGTGCGTTTGTGATTGTGATTGTTTACCGTAAATGTTTTCATAGTCAAGTGATTGGAGTCATTATTTTAATTGATTGCTAATTTGTGATAAAAACTACGGTAGTGTATAATTGGTATGACCATAATCATAATATTTTAGTAAGTACTTACTTACGCACTAACTTAAACTTTTTTGAACCGCGTCGTTTTTTAAGTTCTCGCTCTATGTACCTGTTATTGAATTTTAAGAAATGATTTGTATTATTTGTAAAGAATTTTACTCTTATCTTCGAAAACCTCTTGCAGTGTGTAATACTACACTGAAAAATGATACGCGTGGTAAAACAACAAAAAATAATGTACGTAACTTCCTTCTTTTTTCGAAGTCGGTAAAAAATAAAAATCTTTATTGATACCTTTGATATTGTTTAAGATAATAATATTTATGGAGCATAACTTTACATAGTAAACACAAAGTCGCTCCCGCTGTCTTAGATCTTTTAAACTACACAACGGATTTTCAGCAATAGATGGAGTGATTCAAGACGATGGTTTGTACGTATAGTTTGATGTACACTGCACCTGAGCAAAGCTGGGGCGCGTCGCTAGTTTGATTATATGTTGTAGGTGTTACTGTCTTTTATTGCTTCTAATATATTATTGTATTGTTTTAAAATACATAAATGTCTATAACGGCTTTTAGTCAACTGATCCCACTGGAACTGATCCCGTAGGTTCAGTTGACCTAATGCATATTTTGAACAGGTCAACTGGACCCGTTCACAAATGTTGTAATTTGTACAAGCATTAAGAAAAGTTTTTGGCATTATTATCACGAAAACATTCGCATCTTGAGTTTTGTGTTTGGTGGGGGCGGGTGGGTGTGTTTTTAATAATAATAATAATAATATGTGGGGACATTTTCACACACGGCTATCTGACCCCAAACTAGGGAGACCCTGTACTATGGGTGTCAGACAGCTGATATACATACACAAATACAATTTTTTTTGGTAAATACATACATATACATACGTAGATAAACAACACCCAGACACAAGGCAAACACAAATGCTCATCACACAAATGTTTACCCTGGGCGGGAATCGAACCCGCAACACGCTGCGCAGCAGTCGATCGCTCAGCCACTGCGCCAACCGTGTCGCGTTAGTTCTGAAACCGCGGGCTGAAGCTAGTAATTAAATAAATGTGCACATTATGTACGAAACAAGTATTTACAATAAAAAGTGGACTCAATTCAAACGCTTTAGTGCATTCCCGAATTGGTAAAGGAAACGATTTTACAGAGCCAACAGGCATTGAATAATGTTATCAATTAGAAGCTTATGGTTTTAGTCATTTAAAAATCGATGTATATGCAAGATCAGACAGTCTTTAATAAATCTCGCGATATTGTCCATGGTCTTTGAAACTGTCGACAAACCGTAAAAAAAAGTTTTTTTGTCCCTATAGTTAAAGGATTACAAAATTACAAGGACAAGATAAAAACACAAGAGATTACAAGTTTATGAATATGATGTTAATTTGTAAAATCCGATTGTTTAACTACAGTCTACAGTATATGTGTGTTTCTGTATCCTGCGGGGTGTCCGGGCTAGAATAGCACCCCTCCATTTCATCCCCAGAGTGTCGTAGAAGGCGACTAAGGGAAAATTCGGAAGTCGGGCAGCGGCGGCTTCCGTGTACTCAACAACCTTACTACGATCCCCAAGACGCCTGCCAAGCGTGGGGATTATGGCAAAATTATGCGGGAGTTGTAACAAAAATTGGTTCTATGTTGTCCCGAATAAAAACAATTTATTATTATTATTTGTTGGGGGAGGCCTTTGTTCAATAGTGGACGTCTTCCGGTTGATGCTGATGATATGAGTGTCCTACCTCTAAATTTTGAGATAGCAATTAAGGAAATCCAAAGTGCGCGCTGATTGATTTGAATACTCACGTACGTGATTTACCTTCCAACACGTTCCCCTTACATTCCCTTTACGGGAAACATGTGGGGAGTAAACCAGGTGAGCCTTGAAGTAGGAGGAGATGTTGAAGATCGTAGAAGAAAGTATGAAAGACAAGCGGACGTGTCACCACAGAGTTCTAGTACCTACCAAGTATTAAAATAACCAAAAACCGGCCAAGTGCGAGTTGAATTCGCGTGGAGAGGGTTCCGTGCAATGGCAATTGATAGAATTCTCATAGGTTTTCCTGTAATCTACAAGCAATTAACTATATTTTGATTTTTTTTCAAAATTGTGGGCTCAGTAGTTTCGGAGATCAGGGGTAGGGGGGGGGGGGACGGTCAATTTTCGTCAATACCTATAATTAAAACTGTTTATTTTACAAAAATAACAAATATGTATTTGGGATCCCCTCATAACGAGTCATATCATTTTGATATGTGACACAGTAAGGTTTGCACAGAACCCTATAAATATATTTTAGTACTTACTTGTTGAAATTTTGCAGGTCGTAGTAATCACATTATTATGCGCAATCGCGGGCAGCGCGGCCGGCGGAGCGATCGCCTGGCCTGGTGCCCTCGCTGTAACCTCACCGCTCCTGAAGACCATAATTCCAGGGGAGACCAAAACTACCGCTTATTCCACCACGCAGTACATTAATGCGGTAAGTTAAATTAAATAAATTATATTGCAGGCCATTGATTGCGCTTTCCGAAGTCATCCGAAGTGTTACAGTAAAAACTCACAAACTGACTACAGGTAGAATAATAATCAAGTATTTATTTATAATTGTAACACACATACATCCTCACGCACACACAATTTCAGTCGTACAAGGACCCTCTGCATAAGTGTTAAAGTAACCCATCGTAGTTTTTAATGATTTTATTTGTATAATAATGGTAAAATATCAGTAAACAAGTAGGTACTTTATAAATACTATTAATGCATAAAAGAGCGTAGTCTCCTAATACAGGCTTTATACGCTTAAAAGCAGGCACCATCACCACTAATCTAAGATGACGAGTTGTTTCCAATAAACCTTTTGCATGTCATTTTTCAAATATTGATTTATGACCTATAGGTACGCATTACATTAAACTTTCATTACATTGTTCTTCAGGTACCAACATCGTACGCATTCGCCGCTCAGCCGCAGTTCGCATTCCACCAAGTGCCTCAAGTCAACAGCATCGCCTCTTTACATCCAGCGTACTACCCTTTAGCAGGACACACATACGTCCCAGCGGCTAACATCTTCTATCCTTCAGCACCCTCTTTCGCTCCTGTGTTAGGATCTGGATACCCAATTGCTCCTGCCTATCCCAGCGGCTCGGTCCCTCCTAGTAGTCCTATTGCTCCAACCTACCCTGTAAGCTCACCGGGCTCCCCCCCAACTCAGCAGGCTGGCGATGCTGACTCAGCCATAGTAGACTCAGCAGATTTTAATGCTGAGCAACAAAGACAAGATTCAGGAGCTTCCACTCCATCGCCTTCCCAGCCCCCAGCTCAAGAACCCTCTCAGCCAGGTGCTCCTCAGTTCCCACCTTTCCCACCCTCCAACACATTTCCGAATTTCCCAAGCTTTCCTCAAATACCACAAGAGTCCGGCCAAGATCCCGCGTTCCCGCAATTTCCACAGTTTCCTCAAATCCCAGGTTTCCCACAAAATCCTTACCCCCAGGGCCCCTCCTCTCCGCCATCAAACTTCCCCGCAGCTATCAATGAGAACCAGAGTCTGAGTGATGAAGATACGGTAGCTGTGGAGTCTGCCTAAAATGTAATTTAAAAATTCCTGTACTTACGCACTTTATTGTATAAAGTTTATTGTTAAAGTCATTATAAATAGATTTGCAATAAAATTGTGTTAATTACAAATTCACACGTTTTCAATTTTATAATAGGATTTTTGTCAAAATGTAACCTGTTTTCTCCTGGAAAAACCATTTTGTATGTATGTACCTACAACTATTTTGTAAACAATCAGAAAATCTTTACTTTATATCCTATTAAAATAAACTGAATGAAATATTGTTGTTTATCTTTCTTTTTATTATTACCCGACTGCGCCAGAAGGAGGTATATATATGTATGTATGTACTTTGGCACGCTCTGTAGCCTAAACGGCTTGAGAGGTGTCGCTTCATTCGTCCTTAATTGTGTGAGTGACACTCGGTATATCAAAATTATAAAAATTAAAATGGCCTATTTTTGACGACAGATAAAAAAAAATATTATTCAATACCTATCGACTCAGGTATAAAAAAAGGGGTTTTAAAAATAGTTTACTAATATCTATATATAACTTATATGTTTAAATGTAATTTGGAATTAGAAATGCTAAAAAACACCAAATAAATTTTAGATCAGACCAGTGCTTTGACACGGTCTTATTTCCTTAAGTTAATGATAAGCCTGGTGCAGTTACGTTACCAAAATCGATTTAAAGGAAAATTAAAGTTTGCTCAACCATAGTTTTCGTCTTATCAGGCAAAAAGTCGATACAAGGCTGGCCTGACTTTGCCAACCAAGTGTCGAGTCAAGATGCAAACTGAGATTATTTACGCTACGGAATGACGGTCCCATTGAAAATTATTAGAGGAACAGAGCTAACTGCCACTCTATCCATCATAAGTGAGCTTTCAATTATAATGGCCTGACATTTTGAGGGGGTTACCGAAACCCCAAATCTATCAGGCATCTTTGATAGCACAAGTCCTTTGATAGCATTCAAGTCTCGATTTACATGTTCTATAGCGTCCGAAAAACCTTCCACCCACGCAGTTCTTCGCTACAAAGCTTTTCAGTGGCGTAGCTATCGGAGGGCTAGGCGATACCGGGTCCCTAAGCTTAGCGGGCTCCTTGGCCCCAAACCTCGAACTGACCTTTATTAGCAAAAAGTTTCTTCCACCTTTAGAACATAAATTATTTATGTTGTGTTTAATAGGTTATTATGTTTATCTACTTCGACCAATCAGCTGTTATGCAACTCATTTTTGAAAACTAGCTTACTCTACCGAAATATTAGAAGACTGCACACCTATTTTTGAACAAATTCCATATCCTTGCCATCTTTCACAAAATATTTGTACGATACTTTTACACGCTAAACCTAGTTTGTCTAGTATGTTTTTTTTTTATATTACCTATTTATCTTTTCTCTTCCATGTTGTTATGTATTTTCCTACTTGTGTTGTTGGTGGGTGGTGCACAGATATTGGTGTAGCACCAAAAGATTTAGTTAATAATAATAACATAACATCTGAGGTAGGAGCTGGATCAAGGGCTTGATACAGAAAGCGATACTCCTGGACACGGCGCGTATTGTTAGCAGATTCCTTTCTCAGGAGCCCTGACCACATAGCTTGGATCCTGTTTCCGATACCGGTGGGCTACTATTTTTAAATTTTGTGAATGAAATGAATAAATGTGAATAATAATAATAAATTAAGTACCTTGACTTGTCTCGCGAGGTTGTCGACATATGGGATGTGAATACAGTAGTCATTGTGCCGATAGTCGTTACGGCCAACGAATTATTTCCAAGAGCCTCGACCAACATTTAAGAAGGCTCTCGTTGGGCAGCTGGATCTTGATAAAGCTGCCCAACGAGAGCCTCCTGTTGATACAGTTTTTACCGTTTATCTATGATTTAATTGTATCTGTTCTGCTTTAACATCCACAAAGTGTAGGGTGAAATGACGAGGATGGCATACTTTACGCCGGGAGGTCACTCCAAACCGACCAACAGATTAAATCAAACTTCAAATAATTGCATTGTATTCATTTGTTTGTGACCGAGAGTGTCATATTTCAAACACGTTGGATAAATAAGTTGGTCGTTTAACGTATTTTATAAATGGGTTCCCAACTGGAAGGATAAGTAATCAACAGTTTTTAATGCATAGATTGCGTATTTGATAAAGATTTTACATACCAATAGCACAGATGATATAATACTCAATAGTGTCAACAACAAACACCGTTAGCCATTTTTCATGCCGTGCGCGTATTTCCCTCGTATTTACGAATAGTAAATAATTATAATAATGGTAACAAACTGTTGTTACGTGTGTGTTATTTGTTGTGATAGTTTTGTTACTAAGCATTTAAAGAAAATATTTCCGTAAGAAAATTGCTTAACCCCTCGTATGCCGTAATTATAGACACATTAAAAAGCTATTGTGTCTCGCGTAGATCAGCGTTATGAGAGGTTAATATTAGGTCTTTACATATGAAATTGCCGCTCGGTATCAAAAAATTAAAAATAACATTTTTAAAAGAAATTATATATTTAGTCAATCGAAGTATGTACCATTGTTATCGATACACTTTCGCCATTTTAGCGGGAGCTCATTGATCCCTTTGGTAAAAAAATCCTGGGAGCGAGAATCGATGAACTGCTTGAAGGCTGTTTAAACTGCCTCATCAGAATTGATTTTTTTTCCTTGTAAAAAGTTGTCCAAATTTCGGAATAAATGGTAATCGTTTGGGGCAAGATCTGGAGAGTATGGTGGGTGACGCAGAGTTTCCAGTCGCAGCTCCTCTAACTTGGCGACCGTCTGATGTGCAGTATGTGGTCGAGCGTTATCCTGAAGGAGCAATGGGCTAGAGCAATTGACCAATCTCGGTTGTTTAATGGTGAGCTTTTCCATCATTGTTTGCAACTGTTGACAATACATGTCTGCAGTAATCGTTTGGCCTGATCTCATGAAGCTGTAGTGGATGACACCAGCACAGGACCACCAAACACTAACTAGAATCTTCTTTTTGGTCAGTTTTCGCTTGGGGCAAGGTTTTGCCGGTTTTCCAGGGTTAAGCCATTGTGATGATCGCTTGCGATTATCGTACACGATCCACTTCTCATCACAAGTGACAATACGATTTAAAATTCCCTGATTATTGTGACGATTGAGCAAGGAAGCGCAGCAACCGACGCGTGTTTGTTGGTGTGTTTCAGTCAATTCGTACGGTACCCACTTTTCGAGCTTTTTTACTTTTCCAATTTGACGCAAATGGATAGTGATTGTTTTGTCACTTACTCCAAAGGCTGCGGCTAATTCAGAAGTGGTTTGAGATGGATCCGCTTCAACTATCGCCTTTAATTCTTCATTATTCACTTGAGTATCCGGTCGTCCACGAGGCTCATTTTGTAAATCAAAATTTCCAGAACGGAAACGTTGAAACCAAAAACGCACCGTTCGTTCGTTAGCGGTGCTTGGCCCGTACACGTCGTTAATCCTTCGAGCCGTTTCTGCTGCACTGGTGCCACGGTAGAACTCATATTCGTAAATATCGCGAATTTTTAATTTCTCCATTGTTGTTGCAATAGCAATTTTCAAGCCCAAACAAATGACGATAAAACAAATGAAACACGAATTTTAAAACAATATTCTTTAGTCTTTATTTTGAAATAATTTTGAATTTGGAATTCCTAATCAAACACAAAATATTTGATTTCAAAGTTGCCAGTATTAAGTATCGGCAATTTCATATGTAAGGACCTAATATTATAATGAAAAAACAAAAAAAAATGCAGGAGCAACATAAAGGTCCTCATAAAAGGACCTCCTATAGTTTCTTTTGTATTAAATGAAAAAAAAAAACGAAATGCATCAGATTTGCTTTGCCAAATGTCAAAAATAGTGATTGTGACATAGTATTGAATGAAGAGAAACTGGAATTCGTCGATAAAACCGTTTTCCTGGGAATGACGCTCGACTCAAGGCTACAATGGGGTGCTCATTTAACATCTCTCGCAGGACGGCTAAGTTCGGCAGCATATGCTGTCAGAAAGATCCGGCAATTTACTGATGTGGATACCGCGAGACTGGTCTATTTTAGTTACTTTCATAGTACAATGTCTTACGGTATTTTATTGTGGGGACGAGCTGCAGACTTCGATAATATTTTTATTCTGTAGAAAAGAGCCATCAGAGTCATTTACAATCTGTGTATGCGCGATTCGCTAAGGGAACTGTTTATGGAAATTAATATAATGACGGTGCCTTGTCAATACATCTATGAAAATATCATGTACGCTAGAAAAAATCTGCATCTTTTTTATTATTGATGACAGACATAATTATAATACTAGAAATAGGGACCAACTAGTTTAACCAGGTTTCAGACTGGCTAAAGTAGTCTTTCATGGGGTAGGTACTGTTTAAAGTGTTACAATAAAATACTTCCCCACATTGTTCAACTAAATGAGACAAAAAAAATAAGTCTTGTATTAAACGTACACTATCCAGCCGAGCATATTATAAATTGAGTGATTACATCACTGATAAAAATGCTTGGCTGGAGCTAGACCAGCAGTCTAGCTCCACAGCCGTAAGGGTTCATAGATTAATTGATTAGAATTTTTAACTATTTTTGGAGCTGCTGAAGATGTAGATCTACATTATTTTGTGCATTGTATAAACTCAATGTGTTAGTATTATATAATTTTTCGTAACACATACATGTGAGCACTAGTTGCCCTGGCGGTTGGGAGAGTCATGCTCACTTGAATGTCTCGCTGACGGTGGCGCATGTGTTGGATCATTCGGTTGAGCTAAATGGTGCCGATCCATGCGTCATGTTCGTGAACGGACGCCGTCAGTTGGGTTGGGACTGGTCATCTCTTAGCTGCCTCGGTTATTTTAAATTTTGGTTTGAATTGTTATTATAACTATATTTTTCTCTGGACGTCTTTTAACATGCAAGACTTGTTACATTGTTTTCACATTGTACCCTTAGATTCAACATGAATGATGTAACCTAAATTTGTAAAATATTACTGATTTTAAAAGAGTGTACATGGAGTTTCTTGCTCGTTCTTCTCCATAGAAACCTACTGTTTGGCACGAGCAACTAGCTTCAACTTTCTGACTGACTGACAATTCAAAAGTACCTGTAAATGGTTTAATTGACTCAAACTCAAATGATTTTGAGTTTGAGTTTGTGTCCTGATTTCTGAAATGTTTTTGTTAGGCAGGAAGCCTTTCTATTATGTTTTCCGATTAGTAAACCTATTCAAATTGTAGGATGTTTAAAACAAATGCAACAGAATTTACCCTGTGATCCAAAGTTTGAGAGAGGATAGTTTTTGCGCTTATTTTCAAGTGCTTGGTTTAGTGTTCGATTGCTCGTTAATTAAACACTTCTAACAGCTGAAACTCTGTCTGTGATAGGTATGTGAACCAAACTATAGTTTAATATAATAACCTGGTGTTCGGAATTGAAATGTAAACTTACCCAATTTTTTTGACCGGCGGTTTTTGTAAAGCTTGTATAGTAAAAAACACCTCCTCATATTTTTTTTGACCCCACTGCTACAGTAAAAAAAATATGTAATGTAATTTGAAATCTGGTAAACATTTCTAGAACGCGATTGTACACTGACCTGAATTTGCTGGATAGTAATGTAAACACATTTAGTATTTTAATAGTTTTACTTTATTATTTGAGTTATTGAGAGATTGTAGATTGACACGTTTTGTACAACAACGCTTATTGGTCATAGAGCAACGCGTAACACAGACGGCCGGTGTACCGCGTTGCTTTATGTTATTGGTCCACGAGTTTAACGTGACGTACCTTCTGTGAGTGTGACTTCCTACATTGATATTTATGATTGTAGACAAATGTTGATTGTTTTGTGTTATTAAAACATCTACAATAAAATTTGTGGATTTAAAACAACTAGTATCATATATGTCATACAGTTCTGCTTTAATTGTAGTTACTGTTTGAACGCGGAGAGTAAAAGAGGCCTAATTTTATTAAATTGTCGTGAATATTTAGTGTACCGAGTCAACCATTATATAATTAAAATGTCACTATTTCAAAGTACTGTTGCAATGTTTTATGTGATTTTATTTGATTTAAGTTTGTGTACTGTTACATTCGCTGCGCCTACAGAAGTTGCAGGAGTCACAGATGTTGTAAAGGTTGTTAATTTAGTCTTTATAATTATTTTGTTCTGCCACTGCATATCTTAATAAGTGATGACCAAATTAAAAAAAAAGTCCTTAAATGCAAACATGAGCCCGATGCAGAAGATTAATAAAACCAAGATATGCTTGGTTTGATTAGTCTTCCTGCATGCAGTAACCTGTATGCAAAAATATGCAAGGTTTAATTTTTTTGGCAGATCTAATTATTTTTCTATTTCTTTAATAAATCGCACAATTAGAAAGACAATAAAAAACATAACCATTATTTTAATTGTATAAACTATAATATTCACAATAATTAGACATTTACAAAAACCTTTTTTACAGTTCGTTCAACCGATTTTGACTTATATTGCGTTGGTAGCATGACAAATGGCAACTGCAGTAAACAGTTGTTATTGTAACCACTTTTTTACCTCTAATGTCATCCTTAAGCCTACGGAATAGAAGTCAAAATCGGTTGAAGGGACTGTAAAAAAGGTTTGTGTTTATGTCTAATCTTATAGTGAACAGGGTATAGGTATGCAAATTCAAAGAAAAACCAGACTAGTCTGTATGACCAATGTTTCATAGTAAAACTGGTTTACATCCGTACTACGTCATACAAAGGACCTGCAAGCGTAGCATGACCACGCTACGCATACTTCAAAAAAAAAAAAAATTCAAAAAAGTTTATTATTTCAACAAGTTCTTACTTACTAACTAGTGATTGGAGCCTCCCTTTAAGCAAATAAAGCCTGTGTTAGGAGACTCCACTCTTCCATATCATAGAGTGCGTAAAACTTGTCTTATTAGTTTACGATTAAAGTACTTATATATTATAAGAGAATGATTATAAAAAATAAATTAAACTCCACCAAAAATGAGATAATGGGGGTGGGAGTGTGTGATTGTTTGTGTGTGTGTGTGTGTGTGTGTGATTGTCTGCGAGTGTGTGTGTGTGTGTGATTGTCTGTGAGTGTGTGTGTTTGTTTGTGAGTGTGTGTGTGTTTGTGTGTGCATGTGTGTATGTTTGTGCGTGTGTGTGTGTGTGTGAGAGGGTGAAAGTGAGCACGTGCCAGAGTCTAGGTATGCATGAGATTAAGAATGATATCTGTTTATATTTTATTCTAGCATCGCCTCTGTGTCCTCGTAGTTGAGTGGTTTTATCCAATTCATTACTACTTCTTTACATTGTTGTTGTTTTTTATTATATACGTAAGTCTCTCTGTTCAACCTGTTGTATAGCTGTGCTGAACGTTTCTTGTATTGTATACTGGCGAACTTTGTTTTAGTTTTGGGAACTTTCGCTATAATGTCTTTTCTTCTTTTTAAGGTTAAGTTAGGGACGTAGGGTAGACTCTTGTGTTTTTTTAATATAGTTTTTATAATGTATAATTTTCTGACCGAGAGTAAGCCACTAATTTGGAAAAGACTTTGTGTTGGATACCTTATGGGTTTAAAATACATTAATTTTATCAGGGCACGTTGTGCTCTCTCCAGGTCAATAAACTTAGTCTTGGCGGCACCCCCCCAGATGGGGATGCAATACACCAAGACAGACTGCACCAAAGCTATGTATATTTCGTTGAGCAGGTGTCTGGGGGTATTTGTGTGAGTGGATACATTTCCTGGTGCAATATGTCTCAGTGTCCTGAAAATCCAACTCAGTTTCCTGATCCTAACAGTAACTTGTTCAAGGTGGGGGTACCAGGATAATCTCTGATCCAAAACTACTCCTAAATACTTGGTTTGAGATACTCTTTCTAGGGTTGGGCATAAACAATTATAGGGATCATCACAATTATGAACCCTTATATTAAAATCTAAACTAGGTTGTGTACGATTTGAGATACTGAAGCAGATGTAATTTGTTTTAGTGGTATTAAGTGTTAATAGGTTATGTTTGAGCCATCTTGCTATTTGGGTCATACCCGCCTCAGCACAAAGGGCAACTTCATGCCAAGTCTTCCCATTAAAGACAACGGCAGTATCATCTGCGTACGAAAATACTTTTGCGCCATTGATTTTGAGGTTACAGAGGTCATTGATGTAAAGCAGGAACAGCGTGGGGCCCAGCACACTTCCCTGAGGGACCCCGAATGTGACTTTTGCGTCATCGCTGAGGTGTTCTCCCACTTTGACCCTTTGTTTCCTGTTTACAAGGTAGTCTGTAAAAAGTTTTAGTGGGATTCCTCTCACTCCTACCGTTTCCAGTTTATGTAATAGGATGGGAACAGAGACGGTGTCAAACGCCTTTTTTAGGTCCAGAAATGCGGTTAAACATTTACTCCCATTATCTAGATTATCAGCCACTAGAGAGCTAAGGGCAGTAACAGCATCCTCGGTTGATATACCCTGTCTAAATCCAAACTGGGTGCTACTTAGGGTATTGAATTTGTGTAGATATGATACGAGTCTATTATTTATTAGTTTTTCTATTATTTTCGATATGGCTGGTAAAATAGATATGGGCCTGTAATTATTGACATCGTCTCTGTCCCCGCCCTTGTGAACGGGAATGACGATAGATTTCTTAAGTGGCGCAGGGAAGATACCTTCTCTGAAGCAGAGATTAGCTAAATGGGCTATAATAGGAACAACCTCATGTCTTATGTGTTTTAAAAACCTAGTGGATACATTGTCCCAGCCCGGTGCACTATCCGACTTCAGGTTCATCAAAATCCTGTCCACTTCTTGAGGATCAGTGTCCAAAAGAACAAACGAGTTCGTTTGTGTTGGGAGTGTATTCAAAAGGGAAGTATTATGATTTTGAGTAGAATTTTGAATTTTTTGGGCTAGCTCTTTACCAATATTTACAAAATAATCGTTAATATAATTTACTGATTCAGTTGGAGTTGGTCTTATGTGTAGTAATTCTGTGTGTTGGCTTTTATTTTTATTTGTGTAAGTTAAAGTTTTTATATTTTTCCATAGTAATTTATTGTTTGTAACAGATTTAGCAAGTAGTTCTCGTTCATATTTTCTTTTTATTTTTTAATCAGGTTGTTACAAAAGTTGCGGTAGCGTCGGTAAGTTATTTTTAGAACGTCATTAAATGGATCATTGCGGGATTGTTTTTGCAATTTATTGCGATTTTTTATGCATTTTAATATGCCAGTAGATATCCACGGTTTAACGCAACGCTTGCTATTAGGAATTATTTTGGTAGTAGTGCTGTGATTTATAGATGCAGTTAGTTTATGTAACAGCAGGTCCGTTAGCTGATCCGGGTCATTGCAAAAAAGCAACTCCGCGATTTTATTTTCTCTAAGTTGTTTTAGGGCCTGTTCGAAGTCAATAGATAAAGTAGTTTTATTACAAGTTTGTTTAGTTTTTACCTTAGATAGTGATAGAAAAGTAGTATAATGATCGGTGATAGTTGTATGTAAAACAGCTATGTATGCTAAAACCTTTTTATTGTTTATTTTAATCATGAAGTGGTCCAAGCAGTTCGATTCACGTGTAGGCATGGTATGTCCAGGTAGTATGCCATATAGTGATAGCATATTTAGGTAGGTAACCCTATTTTTATACTCGTGTGACGGCTCAGTTTCTTTAGTTCTAAGGTTAATGTTAATATCCCCCGCAATAATTATACCCTTTTGAGAGGCAAGGGTATTGAGATGTGAACTGAGAGAATCTATAAAACAGTCAGTGTTTGGGTTAGATGGGGAACGGTAGACACATAAAATAATATAATTAAAAATTTCTAGTTGAAGACACGATGCCTGCGTCAGACTTATTTCTTTAACTTTGGGTTTTAATGTTTTTTTTACATAAACAACTACGCCGTCATTTTGATTTAGTTGTCGGGTGGTAAAGAAGGAAAGGTAGTTACTGAGTTGTGGGATAGGTTTGCTAGAGTGTAGTCTGCATTCTGTTAAAATTATGATGTCCGTTTCAAATTTAAGCGAGGATAGTAAGATTGTAAAATCGTCAAAGTTGCAGTAAATGCTCCTAATATTTTGTGAAATAATGGTCAAATCATTTTTACTAGTAGTGACGTGATTGTGAAGCTCCGTACCGGCACATTGGTAAGTTCGCGCTACTTCAATATCATCTATCTCAGTAACAGTCTGTAAGGTGTCATCCATTTGATTTATTAATTAATTGAATAGACGTCACAGCATAATATGCGTTAAGGTTGTTACATACTAGAGTGTTGAGAATGCTATGTATTATAAGGTAGTTGAAGTTAGTGTGATAATAATTAGTTCTTTTTATTTTTATAGAGGACGTGCGGAAATTAATATAAATATGTGTGCTGTGTGTGGTTGGGGGTGTGTGGGTATGAAGTGTGTAAAGTTTGGCATGCATTATTAAATATGAACAAAAGTATGTTATTAAGTAGCAGCTAGACAATTTGTTCACATTTGTGTGTACACTTATCAAGAAACATCTTATAGAACAAGAGATGAACAATATAATTGTAATGAACATGTTAAAGAAGATTAACACTACGCTAGGGATGCAACGCAGAGCAAATTGATAACTATGTCTTATTAGTCACTTATGCGCTATGAGCTTATGTACCTGCTCTTCATTTCTTATTGCTATGGTAGGCGAGTGTTCATCCTTCCTTACGTAGACCTTCCCGTACGCAGTCCAGCAAAACTTGTAGGCTCCTGATTTTGTTAGGTCCCGGGCCAAGAAGTGCAGGCGAGACCCCTTGGGGGTTAGGTGCTCGGATAAGAATACAGGCATGTCCTCTTCAGTTTTAAATCCCAAGTGTTTGCAGCTAAGACGACAATAATGTCTTTTACTGTAGGCCCTGCTCATTTTCATAACTTCACTTTTTAGAATAGAAGAGCCAGTTTCTACGATAATTGGTTGATTAGGGCTGTCACCATTTTTTCCACGTAGTCTATAAATGTCCTTGATGTCCGATTTGGCAATGTTACATTCTATGCTACGCGAAAGACAAAGAATCATGTCTATGAGATCTTCTTTATATTCATTGTTTCGTTTGGGAACATTCTTGATTACGAAATTAGTTTTCCGATTTCCTATCTGAATTTCTTCTATTTTGCTTTCTAATTGTGTTATATATTTCTTGTCTTCCATAATCTCATTCTCTAAGTGGGTAATTTTTTTAGTATGCTCCACATTTTGCGCTGTGAGGTCGGCAATCGCGACTTCAATCTTGAGGTTAGATTGTTGTATTTCGTTTAAGGTTGATGACAATTGTTGTATCTCTTTATTTTGTTTCTCCAAGAAAAGCGTCATCATTTCCTTGATTTCTTTCTTGATCTCGTCCAATTGCTCACTCAAAGAGATATCCTCTCTGCTTCTCTTAGCACGTTGGAAAACGTAGCTAGGCGGCGTCTTAAGTTCTGTTCCCACCAAATTAATGTCATTTTCAGACATCGCTTTGTCCATCGGCGAACCCATGGTACTAGGTTATCAGAAGTATCAAGGAGCCTGTAATACCTGTATGTGTGTGCGCAGCAGCAGAGGATTGGCTTCGGCACTAATTAGGTGACATAAAATTGGGTAGTGATGCTAATTAGCAACTAATTAGCTAATTAGGGGGCGGAGTAAAGGTTGCCAATCGTTAGCTCTTCGGGGCGGTCTGGGTGTCTCAGTTGGGGGAGGAGCGTAGGCACAGGTTTTTTTTATTTAGTATTGCAATTGTTCTTACGTATCCTTATAGGCGGGGCTTCAGTACCACAAGCTGGCGAAGTACCAGGCGGACAGATGTATTACCGATTCTCACAGTTTAGAATGCTTTGATATACACGGCTTCCAAACCTATGCACTCCTATTATTTTGAATGAATTTATTTTGACTAAATTGCGGTATATAAAATTAAAAACAAGTAAATATCACTGTGGACACGTTAGCACCTTACGGCGGTCCGAGGGGAAGAGGATACTGACAGGAAGAATAGACAAACTGTACTGACTTGTCTATTCTTGCTGTCAGTATGTCTATTCTTCCGTAGACATAGCGTGGTCATGCTACGCGTGCTGTTGAAAACCAGAGCCAGTTTTTTTTTAATAACCACTCGCAGTGCAACAACCCTCTGAGGTTGAAACTGCTTAACAGGACAATCCTGTGGAGGCCAAAAATTACTTTAAGGCCAGGGCTCCAGCGACAATCACAAGTGGTCTGGCATTTATGCTGAACTGAGCCTCTTTGGCGCAGTCGTGGGGCACACAATAATGTTTTCTATTAATGTTTTTTTATTGAATAACCTTTTTTTATTATTTTTGTGTGCACATGGTCTGTGTCAATAAACATTTTTTCTTTCTTCTTTCTATGATACTAACGTTTATTTTTTTGTTTTTAGGTTTATAGCTTTTACCCATACTCCTTGATGTCAGTATTACTACAGCTTGATGAGAATTACATCGATCCAGGGCTGAAAAAACGAGTAAAAAGAAGTGGCGAAAGTTCGTATACATTTTTTTTTCTTTTTTATTGATGACATAGCTATTAGTCAGCTCCGCAGCGGTGGTAGTGTATCTGCCTCCGATGTCGCAGGTTCGAATCCCACCCAGGGCAAACATTTGTGTGATGAGCACTTGTGTTTGCTTTGTGGTGTTGTTTATCTGTATAAGTAGGTATTTATTTTTATATTTGTGTATGTACATCCATATATATGTATGTACAGTCAGGAAAGGAGATTGGTATGCAGGGTCATCAGATATAGTTAAAGTTTATTTAGAAACCAATGGATGTTTTGGAATAAAATAAAATAAATTTAATAGAGAATAAACATTTCAATTATTTAATTAAATTGCATTCGAAAACATCCATCGGTTTTATAAGTAAACTTTAACTATACCTGACGACCCTGCATACCTATCTCCTTTGCTGACTGTACATACACAAATATAAAAATAAATACTGCTACACTATATCAGCTCACTAACACCCATAGTACAGGGTCTGCCTAGTTTGGGGTCAGATGACCGTGTGTGTGATGTCCTCATATATTATTAATATTATATAAAAAGGAAATTGAAAATGTAGAATCATGATTAATCTAGCTGTTTTTTTTTTATAAACTGGAACTAAGTGGTGGGTAAGTCTGGTCTTTTCACCACTGTTATAATCACGAAGTACTACTTACTTACTTCGTGGTCAGAATCATTGTATTGGCACAATACGTTGGCACTTGGTGGGGAATCAGCATTACTGATTTCTCTTCTTAGTGGATACTTTTTACTAGATAACCCTCAATACTTCTGCTTAGGCTGCCAGCTTCTATAAGATCATGAGGTACAGATTTATTTTTAGGTATACAAGGTGTAACGTCAAATACGCAAAGCCTGAAAATAGATTAATTAGAATAACGAGCAGAATCAATTGAACCACTTTTTAATATAGGTCACATTTTTCAAAAAATCTTCATTTAACATGTTGCCCTGTCTATATATTAATAAGTCAAGCCATCACGTGCGCAAACCTGCCAAAATAGGTAAACAAACACAAATGTTTGTCGTCCAATTTAAATTTTCTCATACGCGTGATAATAATAGTTCTTATTTCAATGCAAATACGAGTCTTGGTAAAACTAAAACAGCACATAAAACCTAAACATTTTTTTTATGATTTTTTTTCTCTCAGAATTAGGTTAATTGAATTAAAAATCATTTGGGGTGTCTGAGGTTTTGCGTGTTTAACGTTACACCTTGTATATACAGGGTGAAAGATGCGCTTTCGGGGTTCATCAAAGTTAAGGTTTAGTATAACCCCCTTTCCATCGGAGCTAAGCCAAGTCAAATATTATGAATAATAACAACAACAACATAATATTTGACTTGGCTTTATTACGCTACGCTACTTAGCACAACTCAGTTAGAAATTCAGTCTTAATGTGAATACCGTTAATTTAACTTTATTAAAACTGTATTGCCATTAACATACGCAACACTGTTTGTATGAGAAGTAATTGTCAACTTATAACTAGTTTATTTACAAATTTATAAGAAAATAAACCCTAACAGTTACAAAATCTAGCTGCAATATTTTCTAGTATGGCCGGACTATACTTAAAACATTGCTGAAAAAGTGCAGCCACACATTGCCGGCAATATATGATGACCGTTTAAAAGTACCATTTGACAAATACCTTTTTTTTTTAGGTAAATATTCGGAGGCAGCCTCGGCTAGCCCAACTAAATTACTACAAATGATTGTAAAACTGGCGACTAATATGATATCTAAGGATCCTGTTGGCGCACTTCATCCAATGCACCATAAGGTCCCAGGACCTGTTGTAAAATTATTTAAGGCTAGAGTTGCTGCATTCTTCAGCCCCGATGTTCAGGCTTCCAAAACACGTTAAGAATTACTATTTGAAGGAGGATGTATATCAATGATTCTAAGTTTCAGAAGAGATTTCTATGTGAATGCTTGCTGTTATTAGGTACTGGTTCGTAAATTGATTCAAATGGCGAGAAACTTTGAAGAATAGCATTTAAGAGCGCCCATCCCCATTTTTTTTCGTTTCAACCAACGCAAAGTTCGATAACCAACGAGTGAGTGAGAACGCGATAACATCACAGGAAAATCGGCGCGCGGAAATTTCACAAAACTTGTTCCAGGACAAACGAGTTTTTGAAAAAGCCTTACTAGATTTTGGTAAAAATGATTGTAATTTAGAATCTCCATTACATGTGCAAGGTTTCTATGAAGCTGTTTTTTTACTTTTTTAATGTAGGTATGAGTGCATTATGAACGGCCAAAGTTCAGATGAAATTGTGCAAATAAACTGATTATCGTGTTTACTGAATTTGTTTCTCAAAAAAGTTTATTTTTGGCTTCATACAAACCTAGATTAAAACCACAAAATACCTGTGTGTTAAAAATATTTGTAAAATAATTTTTATAACGCCCTAATCGCGTAGGAGCGTTTGTATGGGAAATTGGCGCTCTGAAAGTATATTTTATTAAAATTATTTAAAATATTCAGCGTGGTTTGAGGCAGATATGAGGGGAGCGGAGAGGAGATGTGACGTATTTGACTAATCGAGCTTGCGCTTAAAACCAGCGCCGTGATTTCGCGCTTTCATGCGCGGACCACGGCATTTATGCTGAACGTAAGCCGTTTCGCGCGGCAGTGACGCTTATTTTCATCTCGGACAATATTTTATTTTTTTCTACAATTTATATCCAATTGTTTTAGTTTTTGTTATGAGTACAAAATGTTTAATAATGTGCGTCACTTTCTCGTGAATTCATGGTTTTTATTTCTAATCATATTTGTGAACTGGAGACACGATAATTATGAAGACGCGCAGGAATCTTTCAATCAAAGTTATTGGTACATTCTTGCACGTCTCCGCCTCGAACTGCTGTCTAATAAAGTTGAGTAGCCACCCTTAAGTTTCTTAAGTATGTAGATAAATTAATAGAATTAGATTATTAAGTTCGAGTTAGTGCAAACAGAGCAGCAGCTTGCTGTGCTCGAGCAGTGTATGTATATGACTTGATGATTGAGTCTAAAACGCATCATAAATAAAGTAAAAGTTTTTATTTAATAAGCTATTGCATAGCTTTTATCGCGAGCTTTGAGCGCGGCGACCGAATCAAGAAATTCCGTAACGAAAATAAAACCTGACACCCCCCACTCTATATATATTAAGGTATAAATATGATCTGTCGTAATATCAATGTATCATGTCGATGGAAGGTGAAATGAAACTAATAATTTAAACTAAACATTATTATTTATTACAATATAATCGATAAATAATATAATATGTAATCGAAACACGTTAAAAGAACCCTGGTGTACGCTCGTGAAACCAAGCCCTTCTATCGGACATCGTTGTGTTCTTACCATCAAGTCCTAAGGAAAAGTAGAAAGTGTATGGAAACCATTCTGTTGTGAACGTTATCGTTATGTTGTACCCGCCAATGCCTTCGATGAGAGGCGGGGATAGACGGTTGGGCATCGCCAGACGAGCACACACTATTGTGCATTCTAAACCCGCTGATATCTATAACAACAACTTATTATCACACCAGTAGCCGTACCCAAGCACAAAGTACGTAAGGCTGCGGCGCGCCCGAGCAGAGAGACCACTCAGAACAAACTGCCATTTTTCGCACGCACACATTGACATTACGTTTATAGGCATTCTCAAGCAGTTTCAAGCAGACTTCAGTCTCGACTATCACGTGTTGTCAAAATTAATAAATTATGTAATTGACATTTCATGACGAACAAGAAAATTTTGTTATAAAAAAATTGCAAAGAGTTCCAACCGGTGTCAGTAAAATTTCATATTATCACAAATAAAACCTACAGAGTCAGTACAGTAGCAGCCCTAGTGAGTCTGGCAAGTTAAGGTAATTGCTTTTGAAGATGGTGGGAGCGGTCCTTCTGTACCCTTTGTATTTTGTGACCCAAGTTACAAACGTTTCGTATCGTATCTCTTTCTACAATAATTAACTCCTCGTCGTAATCCATTTTTTATTTTCGATCACGTCACTTATCGTTGAGATGACGTCATTCCGATACATTTGATTAGTTTTATATTAGCGTTATCGATTGGAGATTGTCAATTTGAGTTATTTGGCTAGGGCCCTGTTTTCCATAAGGGTTGGGCAGAGGTGTACCCCGTTGGTACACCCGCCTTTCGACGTTATTTTTTAATCCCATATTAAAAGGGTCGAGCCTATGCTATCTGGTCACAAATCTTGACTTCGGGCTACTGAGATATTCTTGATGGAAAAATCACAATAACAGTTTTCCAGACCTGGGAATTGAACCCATACCATACCATACTCATCTAAAGGAATGAACACGTTAAGTATTTATGAGGTAGTTTATGATGATCGGCATTTACGGTACAAACAGCGTCATCAACTGCTAACCCCCCACGCATACAAATTACTTCGGATAGGGCTAAGCAGTTGATGACGCTGTCTGTTCGTACCATGACGGTTTATGTAGCATTTTTTTAACCTAACAAGTTTCTTTATTGTTCAAAACGGCCTCACAGTTTTAATTAAAACCCTAGTGAAGAATTATGATGACAATTAATTAATTAACAAGGTAAACTGGTAACAACAAGGTAACAACAAGGTAAACAAGGTTATTGTAGCAAAATAATATTGTATGCTCAGTGAAAGCAACGTACCTTCATGATAACGTTAAGCTTAGCAGGAGGATCGGCGTTCACTTCAAACTTTTCTGAATAAAAAAATGCAGCTGATTTTTGCTTGGCCATACTCTTGTAGCAAAAGTTTCCCGTCAGAAAGGTGCGAGCGCGCCAGCCAGACTTCTGCTTTTTCCTTTTCCTCAAAAATGATTTGTTAATTCCTACACCTGTAATTATACTATGTTAAGTAAATAAAGAAGAAAGGGAGGGGGGGCTACGTTCAGCAGTGAACGGCAATAGGCTGATATGATGATGAGGATGAAGTAAATACAGTGTCAGTAAAAAACTTGGTCTTTGACTTAGGTATAGTCAAAGGCCAAGTTCTTTTGGTTTCCCAGTAGTCCAACCTCAATGTTTGCCAATGACCAATGGAGCGCGATATACTAGATGTAAATTAACGGATCGAGTTCGAAACTCTACATTGCGTTCCAAAACAGAGATAGCTAATATGAGCCATATTAGCTATCTTTGTTTTGGAACGCCTATTACCTTTTAATCGATAAATAATTTAAATAAGTAAAGATGAGTAAAGGATAAGTAAAGAGGTAGCCACTAGAACTAGATCATAGTTATTTAAAATTATATTATGTCATTTTTTGAAACTGATCACTAGATATATATTAACGTAAAAACCACTATCCAAAAATAATGGGTGAATTGAACCCCATTGTAATATAAGTAAGTTAAATGAAAACCATATATAAATGTTTGCTATGTATAGCGAACAATTAAAATGTTGTATTTAAATGTTCGCTATGTATAGCAAACAATTAAATTTAGAGTATTAAATTAGAGTTCGTAAACTCTAAATTTATTATTCACTTGCCTCCAAAAATTAATAAAGAAAATCTGGTAAATAAAATAAAAACTGTTTTTTGGCAATCATAATGCTGCTAAGTATGTTTTAGTTAGATATAATAATATACCAATGGAAAATAATTAATACAACTAGGTACTGACGAGTTTAGACGTTTATAAGATTATTTTAGCGGTCATTTAACGAGTAGGTATGTAATGTTGTGCCTTTTATTATTAGCCACATTTTCTCTGTCTTATAATTTGGGAGAGTAAAACTCTAATAATATAATTGCTATCTGTTATTTTTGACTAAGTTTGTCTAGAAGATTGTTACTATTTTATTTATATGTATTAGGTAGGTACACTATATTTTGTACCTTATTTTGTATGATAAACTCTTAAATTACTGACATTGTTCACACACAAGTCATATAACTATAAAAATTGTCACACATATTGGCAATGTTTTATTACGAATATTAATACCTATGAACTAATAGAAAGACGCTAGTTCTACGTAACTTTAGCACGTCTAAACTGTTGAGAGTAATATGTACCTAGTTAAGGGCGCATATTCGATTTAGCGCAACTCAAAATCTAAACGATAGCTAGAACCGCGTAGCAGCATTGACACATACTAGTACAATATAATGGTCTGTGTGTGCATCAGAAAAAAAAATATGCACGAAATAAGCACGAATAATTGAAATTGATCGGCAAACGACAGAGCGCGATGTTTTACAGTGCTTTTTAAAATAATTGTCTAAAATAAATGAGCTCGTTATATATCAGTTATGTTTTTATTTAAATACTGGTGAAAAAAAATTGACTATGCATTGATTAAATGTTTATTTTATGTTTAGTTTAAAAATATGAATAGAAGATTAGTTAGAAACGCAAAATATGAACAGTTCTTACTCTGGGCACATAATGATTGCGCTGGTGCAGAATTCGACCCCTGGATTTGCGATTATTGCAAGTTGTTTATGTTATATTTTATATTTAACCAAAGTTCAGTAACTCACAGAAATTAAGGTTGAGTTTTGAAAGTTTTTATACTGTTCCATATATGGGGTACCTATTCCATAATTAGATACCTTTGTGTAGAAATTATGGTACTTATAATTAATAAATATAATTCAAGATTGTTACTATCTAAAAGTGTACCTAGGCCATTTGATATTTTACGATTAAAAGACTTTGAATTTTTACATTTGTTTTTTTATTATGCGTAAAACACAAAAGTCAAAACGGTTTTCTGTTATATTATATTTTGCTACTTTCCTCTTATTGTATATTTAAAATAAATTTTCAATGCCTCAATGGCAGGACATTTACCTGTCACTGCACAACATCCTATGAACCCATGATCCACAATAAAACAATTGGCTTTTTTTTTGAATATTTTTTCTATATATTCCTAAAGACTTTCCGAGGGCAGTTGAGAATATCGGCTTTGGAAAGAATAGTTGGATAGGTACGCACTTTACGAGTTGCTTCCGCATAATATTTGTTCCGCAAAATTTTCACCTTATTTATTATTATTTCCTTTACTCTTTTATTCAGCTGCATCCGGTTAGACTGGAAGCCGACCCCAATATAGTTGGGAAAAGACTAAGCAGATGATGATGACTCTTTTATTAACATTTTAAATATGAATATATGAATATTTATATACAACATTATATCATACCTACTGTTATGCATTTTTAGCTTTCATTTAACTTTACAAGCATGACGATAATCTATAGGTGTATCTTCAGTTGAATTATTGCAATCCTGTACCACTTCCTCCACTTTGAAATGTTGAATGCTTGTTCATTACACAATTGTTGTAAGATCATTTTATTCTTTATTATACAAGCAGAGGGTAGACCCAATGGGTCAACAACTTTACAAGTATCTGGAATAATAGTGTGTTTAATAATAAGAAAATTACTAAGCGCACTATAATTGAGAGACATATACAGTACGATTCAAACTTAATGGCGGCTTTGAACACGAGGCGAGTGGCTGCGCAGTAACAATTTCACGTGAAAGCGGGAGTAAGGGGCGGGGTACTGCGCAGCCTGGGGTCGGGTCGGGTCTCTTCTCTGCTTGGTTATAAAATTATATTATTACAATTGTGGAGTGAAAAGTTGTACTGCGATGAGCCACCACATATTGCTAAAATATGCTAGAATTATTTTACCTAGAAATGTCTTGTGTAATAATGAGGCAATTTTAATTTAATTAGAATGTTTTGTAGATGCATCACAAGATGCATATTCGTCAATCTGAGAACAGAGTTTAGTTATAAGTTTTAGTAAAAGAGAGGTGATACAAGAAGTCACATAAACAGATGAATTTTAAAATGTGATTATTAAAAACAGTACCTACTTTGTTATATTTGTAGAGAAAAGGTATAAATATTAGGAAACTCTCAAATCTTAGATTTGATCATTTGAAATAAAAGCGAGCCAAAGTCAGACCCATAGATATAAGGGGGACCTTAGACATACGGTGTCCGATGTAGGCCTTAGAAAAAGTCTGTTGTCTAAGGTCCCTCTTATACGTGTGATATTAATTGAATAAACAAGTATTCGTTAACCTATTTTAGTCATGACAAAAACTATTTTTAAATTTTCTCGACTTCTAGATTGTGAATTGAGCAAATTAATATATCTACTAAAATAGAAAAAAGCTTTTAAAAAATAAAGAAAACCGCCTTCAAAAACTAAAAAGTGATAAATAACTTTAGCACAGAACACACATTACTTTAGTTTCGGAAGTCGGTGGCGATGGCTTTGTGTTTGTTGTTTTGTATTGCCACCGACTTCCGAAAGTAAAGTAATGAGTGTTCGGTGCTAAAGTTATTTATCACTTTTTAGTTTATGAAGGCGGTTTTCTTTTTTGAAAATCTTTTTATTTTTCGCTTTTTAGTGTTGCCTTAACATCCAAATCCATTAAGAAACGGCGACACACTTAAAAGATATTGTAAGTCCTCCAAAGATTGAAGAACCTAAAACGTCGTCTAAGTATTTTTTTTGGGAATTTGTTGATTTTCTCAAAAAGGGCTATATCAATTTTGGTAAAATTTATATGGGACCATTTCGGAATAAACCCCTTTCGAACAAAAAAAGAATTTTGCAAATCCGTCTATATATGACAGAGTTATGCCCGAACATACAAAAAAATAAATATAAACATTCGAATTGATAACCTCCTCCTTTTTGAAGTCGGTTAAAAATATACCGCTTTTTTAACCCCTTTTCTCAACTTATTACTCTTGGGATCTGCATATAAAGCGATGTGTAAGAGCAGAAAATTATCTTAACTGGTGTCAACAACCCAAGGAGCAGATCAAGATGGATCGACTAGTAACACTTCATTCCAAGAATAAGTTTCGGGAATTTTGGAAACATACCAATAAATGGAATGTCGGGCCTGGCCTTCCTTAGAGTGTCGAGGGTATTACGGATCCAAAGTGGATCGCTAACACGTTTAACGATCACTTTGCCGTGGAATCCTCACTAAGCGCCTCCGAGTGGATGCTGGATGCTGAATCCGGGTGTGACTACATTAGATCAAAAGTGAGTGCTAAAGTAATAAGAAATACTGTTAGAAATATGAAAGGAGGGAAATCTTCTGGTCACGATGGTCGCAGCGTCGAGCATCTGCAAAACGCAGGACCACATGTTTCTAGGCTTCTGTCTATGTTTTTTAGTCTGTGTATTTGTAGGTAGTTGGTAGTTATTCCCATAATAAAAAATAAGACGGGAGACAATTCACTGAAATCAAATTATAGGCCGATATCACTGGCCACCGTTATTGCAAAACTAATCTATTTTTTTTTCATACAAATGAATGTATGGATCTCGTCATGATTCTCGGTTAGGGCAACTAATCTTAATAGAAATTAGCCAAGAACGCATGAGATATTATAAAATGTGTGAACACAAACATAGGTGCACTCAGTTTTCCTCTCACTCTCCGACACGTAGCCTCAAACAAATTACTTCGACAGGTCTATTTATGTAGACCTATTGTGTGCTCCCCGACACGTAGCCTCAAACAAATTACTTCGACAGGTCTAAGCCAAGCTTATGCTTGGCTCAATCAATCCTCACCTATTGTTTGCCATGCTGGGGTGGGGCGATTAAAATAAAAATATTAGAGCTGGAGACTAAGTTGCTGAAGGTTGTTCTTTATAAGCTTTATTGATTCCCTACACATAGCCTTTATTTGACATCTGATGTTCTTTCGGTAAGAAAACTTTACCTCCTTCAACTAATAAAAAAAAACATGTTTCCCTTCCGTATGATCCTATTAACGACGGATTGGCTAAGACTAAAACCTACGACGAAATTGAGACTTTAGCAGCTTCGAATCAATAGCCATTATAGTGAACACTACAGTAAAATTCACACACTGTATGTACCACACAATTCTCATACCATACACACACTACCACTATCACACGTCACACAAAAGTAGCAGTTTAGGTTTGGGTTTAGGTACTTAGTAGTTTTATATAGGTATATATTTTATTAGTTATATATTTTTGTTTAAGTACTTTACCTATTCTGTTATATTTTTTATATGCACCTGCCGTGTTATCTCTTCACCACCCTGGGTTGACTGGTAGAGAATGCCTAAGGCATTAAGTCCGCCTTTGTGCATGAAGTGTAAATAAATAAATAAAAGTGCGTCGTTATCACGCCCTACTTTACTTTTCTTTCTTTTGTTTTTTATTTTTTCACATAGGTACAGAGAATGTAAAAATCGAAGAGCGGAGTCTCCTAACACAAGCAACTCTTTGCTTAAAAAGGGATCTCCTTTTACTTGTGGTTACTGTAATATGTGTATGAAATAAAAACCTTTTTTTTCCTCACTCTCTTATTTCATTGAAACAGTAATCCAGAACGACCAGGGAGTATTTAGGCGCAGGACCAACGGCTTTACATCCTTGTCGAACCACGGAGGTGTCACACCATCGACTATAAATCTCCAGGTTGCTACTCAGAAATTCAAGGTAAACATGAACCTTGCAATTTTTGCCTGCCTTGGGAATCGAACCAAGAACCCTATGCTCAGCAGTCGTACTTGCAACTACGAGACCAAAAGGCCGGTTACTAGCGACTGACATTAGTAATCGCACCTTAATAAAGCTTACTATGTAGAAGAAAAATATTTAAATGTACGTTCTCGTTGGGACATGCTTTGATTACCAGCGTTGCTGTGTTTCGGCACACCTACGACACTCCATACAAACGAAACGATTTAATTACCTACACTACTGCCAAAATACCAGACTGTACAAATATGTGCGTGTGTGTGCGTGTCTACGCGCCGCTTGAACTAAAAGCAGTTTCGAGAACACGTTCGACGCGGGAAGAGGTGAGGAACAGTGTTTTGGAGGGAGGCGGGGCGTGTCGCTACTGAACAGTAGTACTAATATTTATACTGTGGTTTCGGTTTGAAACAGCCACGAGTATAATGTCATCATCATCATGTCAACCTTTAGGCGCCAACTGCTGGGTATAGGTCTGCCCCAAAGGGGGATTTATAATGGGCCCGTATAATGACAGACATAAGAATAATACATTTTAGTTTTATCTCTTGGATGGCAGCGCATTCGTGGTGCCTTTAGAATCAAAAATCACACTTACTGGGGCCAGCTTTAGCAAGCATAACGTTGTGCGGGTACGGTTTAGGAAGGTGGTGTGCTGTAATGACATTCATAATCCACGTATTGTAGGGATACACGTCGATGTAGAGGGGTGGTTCGCTGTTGAGGCGCCGTCGCATGGACCGGCGACGGCAGGGTGCTCCGCCGGCGGCCACCCCAAACAACTCAAACGTTCCTCCCACAGCGTGACTGATGATAGGCGCTCCAGGTCGGACGCCACACCCGGAGCTACACAACACGTGAGTGACGCCTTCGCTACCCAGTTTCTGTAACCATTATTATAGTTCACTTCACTGTTGTGATCATGTAAAGATGAAGCGTAACTATCACAAAAAAACAGCATATTATTATTATGTTGGGACACAGATCACAGTTCGATTCAAACTTAAAGGCGGCTGTGAAGTACGCTGTTGGGTGCGCAGTATCCCGCCCCTCACCCCGGCTGCCACGTGAAATTGTTACTGCGCAGCCGCTCGTCTTGTGTTCAGAGCCGTCATTGAGTTTGAATCGTGCTGTACCTTTGAAAGTCATACCAAAATAAATTATAGTTCTGTAAATGTATGCAGCCTATACCTACAATGCGATGACAGTTTATACTATAGATACTTTCGAAATACGTATATATAGCTTGTGCTGTCATCGTATGTACATTGTAGTTTTATTTGAGATCGAGGATGAGGGTGGGAGATAAAAGAAAAGAAAATCTTTTTTCTTTCTTTTGAAGGAGTCTGATCTGTATCAGGTTCCAAGTTAAATATGATAAAAGCCTTTATTCAAGACGTGAAGTATAGTGTAACAAGCGTGCATTCACGATGATCTTATCGTACAGAACTATAATGGATCCTTAGAAAGTGGAAAATTAAGGTATGTACAATATGTACATACGTACTATTAGGGCCATATCTCACCGGGACACCATGGGGGCACAGCTAGGTTGCGCTGCCAACAGAATGTATATGACTCTATAGTGGCTAGCTACCTCACCAGGTGTCTGTTTGGTCACGTAGTCAACCATACATTTGGTTGATAGAGAGGCCTGAATGCGCGCCGTAGTTCATCGTGAGACAGTGGTAACAAGTTCTTACAAGTATGGAGCTTTTAGAATACATTCATAGTTTACATTCGCGATTTTATCATGGGTAGTTCCACCTCAATTAAAAAGATACTGGTCACTTTAGGATGTATTCAAACGCAAATAATTTTCTATAGCAGCTAAGAAAAAACTGTTCAACTCGTGCGTCTTGCTATGCCAAACTTAGGCACAGAATCAAAAACACTTTAAAAAATCGAGAACATGTCAGAAAGAATGGAAAGACGGCTGAAGACATAATAAAGAAAGTAAGGCAGTTGAAATATGGACAAATAACGGAATGGCATCCACACGATGGTAAAAGGAAAAGAGGCAGACAGGCAAAAAGATGGACAGGTGACAAAAGAAATGTGGGAGAAGCTATCTGGTCAAGGAAAGCCAAAGAAAGAGAAGAATAGAAAAAGCTGGAAGAGGCCTTTGTGTCACAAGACACGTTGATCATTAAACCGGGCAACCCGATGTGTTAGTGATGATAATATACATTGTAAGTTTACTTTTAGCAATAAAACCTCAAATAAAAAAATCCACCTCGTTCATAGATAGTCAATACGTAACCCTTCGGGAATGTAGTTGTAACTAAACACCCACATATCGCTAGTGAATTTGAAGCCCCATGTTATTGGGGATTCGAGCATTATCCTCCATCCTCCTCCTTACCCCATTTATTTAGGGTTAGCGCAACATGTCTTCTTCTGCCTTAATCATAGTTTCGAATTGTAAGCATCGAAAGGATCGTCAAACGGATTAGTTTGTGACAGTGCAACCACAATCAGCAAAAATAGATTTACCGACGAAACTCTTATTGGATTTTCGACAACCACTGATCGGAAATCAGTTTGACGTCATCAGCATGCAAGGCGTCGCCGTCGTATGTCAATTCATATAGGTTCAAGGAATACCTTGCTTTCAAGTTAATCATTTCTTTGATCTTCCTTTTAAAAAAGACAGAAGATATAAAGGTAAAATTAATTTATACTTTACCCCTTTCATTCGATGCCGTTTGCATTCTTTATGAGTGAATAATTTTAGGGTTTTCTTTGCTAATCTTTCCGTTTCAAAATCTCTTGGGACGGCTGGAAAAAAGAAAATGATTTAGTGTATAATATACATCCATACTTCCATACTAATATTATAAATGCAAAAGTAACTCTGTCTGTTACGCTTTCACGATGAAATGGCTGAACCGATTTTGATGAAATTTGGGATGATGTTAGCTTGAACCCCAGGGAAGGATATAGGCATAGGCTACTTTAATCCGTGATTTTGTCTGCATCCGTGATAACCGATATTCACGGGGTCGAAGTCGCGGGCAGAAGCTAGTAATATTATAAATGCGAAAGTGAGTTTCTTTGTTCCATTTTCACGCCTACACTGAACCGATCTTCCTGAAATTTTGCATATACGTTTTCAGGTGTACAGAAACGTTCATAGGGTACCTTTTATCCCAAAAAATAATACTGTTCCCAAAGAAAACAACGATAACGATCTTTTGATAAAAGATGGCGCCATGTGTCTTTCAAAGCAGAGTACAACCCGAATTGATTGTCAAATTCTAAAGTAACGCGAGAAAAAGCCGCGGGCAAGTGTTAGTAATTATTAAATTTTTTTTTGTACTGTATTAATAAGAACTAAATTCTTAATCATTAATTATGATCTAGCCTAAAAGACTAATAAGCAATTTAACTCTGACTTAATATGTTATGTAATAGATTATGTTAAAACTAAAAATAGTATCCATATGGAATTTTGTACAAGCCCGTAGCACTTTCTTAAAGTCTGATATAATTTATAGAAACACTATTTTCACGTGTTATATGTATAGCACAACATTGTTACTATTATTCATTCACTTTATACACTACACTAATTCAAATACACTAAACTAAATAAAATAAAATGAAACTTACTACTAATGTAATCAACCAGAAACACGGCTCTGAATTTTTTCTTCCTAGTACGTTCTTCTACCGTCGGTAAACATACCGGGATCATGTAGTCTGAAATCGAAATACATAGTTATCGAAAGTAAATAGGTACCGGTTTTCCCGAAAATTCCTGCTGCTGTATGTTCCATAAAAAAGTCGGATTCGAATTAATATGGAGAAGAATTGGCAAATATCCCATATTTACTCTGTTGAAATAAATGTTTTGCAATATTTTGTTTTTAGTACATTATACGTAGGTATACTAAGGGCGTACCGCATCGAAGGGATCGTTTCGAATGGATTTTAGTATTATTTCTACAGGACATCATACAATGAGTCTACTAATTCGCGTCGTACATATACGGCTCGCATCGGCCCGTCAGAAATGCCGACTCAAATTACCGACCAGAAGACGCACCCCACAGCAACGGCACAGTATTATATTCTACGAAATCTTATTTTTTCAATTATCTCAGGTAAGTACTATATCTGGAGATTCTAGTCGTATTGAAACAAAATTTTATAATAAACCAACTTAACATTCACATTTAGATCGAAAAATATTATGGAATTGTTTCTCTTTCGATATGGTTTTGATGCACCGTTGTGCATTGGAATATTATATACGACCTACTTACAGATTAAAACAAGAATATAGGTCAGCTACTTACGTGACTTCATCGGTCGTATTAGTTTAACCAGAGCAAGACTGTTGCCGACTCCGAATCTAAAATGAAGATTTACCAACATGGGCCATGTGAGCGTGCTCTTTCATAATGGGACACAGGCACGAGGCCAATCTGCGAGTCAGTTCCGCGGCTAGTGACTGAACTGATTCGCAAACTGGCATCTTGTCCGAAGCCCATTATATTTATGAGTCGTCCAGTTTGCAGCACCGGGAAATGTATTTCCGGCTGACAAAAAAAGGTTAAATAAAAAACGGAAACCTTTTCGTATTTTCCCTCATTCATAGTTCAATAAGATACGCTACCTTGTGAATTCCGGATGAGGTGTTATGTCGAGCGGTGGTATTTCTATATATGCGCGAGGGCATTTTACACCCATTTTAATTTGCGAGCGCGTTAAGGCACAGTCTTCTTCGTCTCGTTCATAATCACCAAATACAACATTACCGCTGCAAAATAAGGTAAATTAATTTTAGTTTTTAATGTGAAAAAGTGTACATCCATTTCTTACCCTACTGATCTATAAAAGAAAAAAAATGTAATAACACATACCTACCTACAATAATTAATAATTGGTACCCTACATATATACAGTTTATCAAAAGATACATTACATCATAGCTGATAATTCATGAACTATGCCAGTGCCGTATTCGCAGACGCAGTCATTTCGTCTTATAGGATGCAGACACTCCAAAACAGATTCTTGCAAAAAATTACGGGACCCTGTTAGTTAGTTATTAGTTTATTAGTAATCATCATACCATACTGGTAGTAATCATATATACTACTTGTACGACATACACCCGTTAGTTAATTTATCCGACCCCGTTCTACGTTCGCAACGAGAACCTCGATTTAAAAATCCCAACTATCCAACAGTTTTCCAAGTGCTTCTTTGACTGCTGAAAAGCACATCAACCCGTTGATCGTATCGGCCGCCCGGTACACTCCCTCTCGCATTAGCAAGACTCGACGACCGAGACATACACTGACCGACCCCGTCGTCGGTATAACTCTTCTCCAGGAAAACCATTAAGCTCCTCCTAGGGTCCTCACCGTCGAGGCCCACTGGCGTCGACCTTTGCTCGTGCCAGCTCAGCCGCTGAGCATTTGGCTTTAAATGGCAGAGAGCTCAAAGGGCATCAAAAAACTCGTCCACATCGCTGTCAACGGGACACGTGCGCAACAGGCTGGCAGCATTTCCACATTGTATGGCAGTGCTAATTCTTTGACCCAAGAATAAACCAGCTTTAAATTCGTTTTTAAATAATCGAGATCTGATCAAGACCGTCCCTATGCTGCCCTCTCCCAGCGACGCCCTAAACCGAGGCAGTGTAGTTGCTTAGTTTGTAAGTTTTTTTGCCGTGACAAATTCACTTTTAGGGCACCACAGGAAAGTCCAATTAAGCAGCCGACAACCTCCTAGGTTGACATGATACATGAAATGCCATACCGAAAAATAAAACTGAAAATCACGTTTGTTGTATGGGAGCCCCCCTTTAATATTTACTTTGTTTTTAGTTAGTATTTGTTGTTATAGCCGCAACAGAAATACATCATCTGTTTCAACTTTCAACTGTCTAGCTATCACGGTTCATGAGATACAGCCTGATGACAGACAGCCAGACAGACAGAGGGACAGTGGAGTCTTAGTAATAGGGTCCTGTTTTTACCCCTAAACCAAAATAAAAAAAAAAATATTTGTTCTTTACACATTAATAACTAGCTTTTTCCCGCGACTTCGCCCGCGTATGTTTTCTTACGGACCTAAGTTTCTTATAATAAATATAATAAATATTTGGGAATAACGTAGTTTCGTAGATTAGTACAGAGGCCATCACATCAAGCTATACAATAATCTGTCAACTTTCTTTGATAGATTTTCAACTTTATCACAAAAATATAAGGTTCATATTCAATTGGGAAAATTTGATATTTTGGTATGGCTTGATGTACTAGCTGTCTGTACATTCAATAAAAAAAAACAAACACTCTTAAGCTTTATAATATTAGTATAGATAAAAACGACGTACAGTTTGTAATTCTTCGGAAGATGCATCATATCAGTAGCGGTGCCGACAACGAACTGCTTGTGAACCAGAACCACGCGAGGCGCCTTGCTGTGATGAGGCAGCCCAGTCGTTACTGCCATCAAGTATTTAATAATAATAATAATGAAACCATTTATTTTAAGGTAACAAAGACCCATAGAAAAATACCTTAACTTAAGTATACATATATAACAATATGACAATCGTGTTAGTAAATACAACATAAAACTATGTTAGTATCAGTTAGTTGCACTAAGTTTTTGGGCGTTCCGGTGGCGCTAGTCCGCGAAAACGGCGGAATATCACATCCTGTGGCCAAAAACTTTCATCCAACACCTGATGCAGGTAGCAAGTTGGTGTGCGCACCACAATCGCCTTAAAGTTGACGATGCGATGCGACTCTAGCAGCTGCACTCTCGGCGCGTACTTCAGCCTTTGATGCACGTACTTCACGATGTCTTCCGCGTCGGTGGTGTAGTGGAGACGGGAAATATACACCGGGGTATTCGGTTTCTTACAGCTCTGCCGGCGCTTCCTCCTTTGCACCGTCACGAAGCCGTCATCATCAGCCCGGTGCGTTCCGGTTGTATTTGAATTCAATAAGGACGAAGCAGTCCGTGTGGTGCCGGTCGCGAATAGCACCACCCCATTTCTACCCGTGGACGTCGTAGAAGGCGACAAAGGGATATTGACAAGAGGATGGGCAGCAGCGTCCTTCTGTGTACCATAACACCGACTGCGATCGCCAACATGCGTCGGCCAAGCATGGCGATTACGGCTAAACCCCTTCATGGGGGTGACCTATGTCCAGTAGTGGACGTCTAAAGGTTGAGACATCTCAACAAATCAGATGAAACATCTTTGTTGTGTAAAAACTGGACACATTAAGAACAATATTTGATTGATTCTCGCTGCTAAGCGCTGTACTTCTGGTTTAATGCCGCATCAAGCTGGATCATCCGGCTTCTGATATACTTTCGCATGAACCCATACATGAATTCCATTCGCACATTTATACTAGTTAAGTATTTTCCCTTTGTCACAACTTTTTTTTTGATAAGCGCTAATTAACTATAAAAAATATTAGTTTAATTTGAAAACTTTGTTCAAGTCTTGTGCTTCTCGCATACAAAATCAAAATACTATTATTTTAAGGTTTAACACATCTACATTTATTTATTTATTTATACTTCATGCACAAAGGTACAAAGGCGAACTTATTGCCTTAGGCATTCTCTCAACCAAGGGTCATGAAGAGATAACATGACGGGTGCATAACAAAAAAGCTACGATTAAAAAAGTTAAAAAGATACATTTATACCTATAATTGTATATCTGGTATACCATATACCTATATAAACATATACATACATACATACGTAATAAATATATGTATATATAAACAAAATAAAAGGGATTTATGAGATGACTCTGCTTACTTGTTCTGAAAATAAATTCGCAATTTCCGCTTAAATCCATACCGATTGGTGCCCATCCTGATATCGAGAGGAAGTGCATTCCAGTTCCTCAGACGATACAAGGATCGCAAAGTTCCATTAGCTCTTTGACTGACACTAGAAACCTGACTTTGCCAACCAAGTGTCGAATCAAGATGCAAATCGAGATCTTTTACGCTATTCAAACCATATAGATTTCCCACGAAGACATTATACGAGTTGTGCCGGGTATTTACAGTAAGACAACTTTTTATTTTTCAAATAATTACTAAAAAACACGTATCTACCCCATAAGATCCAGGTAAACTTCGAAATAAGCGAACAACTCCCAAACGTAATTGAATCTGTTAAGTGTCGCACGGCTTTTGCAAGACGACAGGACGCTTATCTTGCTGTATATATAACAAAATTAATAGAATCATAAATTTTTATCCGCTAACACTACACGAGTGTAAATCTAAATTAAAGAACTGGCTCTTTACTCTTGATTATGAGGATGTAGAGAAAATAATAAATAATTAATCTAATTTTATAAAGGAACACATACATAAATAGAACATAACTATCTTTCTCACACACTTTACTCATTCACAAACGTACACACACACCCACACACACACACACACACACACACATACATACCACGATTTAATATTATAATAGTTTAAGTTAAGCTTCTATCTTGTTATTTTTTGATTGAACTTTTTAAAAAGTATTGTATTTTATATTTAATATTATTCTGTTTTTGCTTCTTTTAAAATTGTAACCACAATTCTATTTCACACGTTTGTGTATTCCTATGTTGACATTAGTATCTAAGCCAAAATAAATGGGAGAGGGCGCTGACTCCTGACATACAGGTATACCTAGTTCGGGAGTCAGAGGCTTCAAAAAAGTTTTGTAACCTGTTATGTCAAATCTATCGGACCTGTCTTTTATAGCATCCAAGTCTCGGTTTACATCTTCTACAGTGTCTGATAAACCTTTCACCCGCGCAAAATAATTGAAGATCATCGCCATAAAGATGATACGAAAAGGGAAAACAGTGAGTAATCAAATTAATGAAGATAGAGAATAGTAATGGAGAAAGAATACCGCCTTGTGGAACACCAGCATTCAGGTCACGCCAACTTGACGACCTCTCGTCAACACGGACCGACTGCTGACGTCCCCGAAGATAAGAAGAGAACCATTCCAGCGCCTCGGAGGAAATCAAAAGATGTGAGAGGATGGATATGAAAATGTCATGTTTGACGGCATTAAAGGCATTGGAGAAATCAATTAAAACCAACACAGTAACCATTGCTTCTCTAATGTCACCAGTCATTTCAAGGAGAGCGGAGGTTGTACTGTGCCCAGGCCTGAATCCAGACTGCAATGAACTTACCGGTGGTTTGTCCGGTGGACAAACCCTGAAAGCTGCTTGTGCACACAGTCCTCGAGCACTTTAGACAGGATAGAGTGAATGGAAATTGGTCGAAAATGGTTAGAAAGTGAGGGACTAGAGACTTTAAGAAGTGGACGGACATAAGCCATTCGCCACTGGAAAGGGAATTGACCGGAATCAAGGGAAAAGTTGATAATGTGGATAATTGGTGGAAGAAGGTCGAGGAGCAAGTTGACCATATAACGACTGATGTTGTCATGGCCCATCGCCTTAGATTTAATAGATAGGGTGGTCCTACTAATTTTATCCAAGGTGACTGGAGAAAAGCGAAATGGTTCAATACCACATACCACATAGACCAGAAATGAAATCCACCATCTGAGACAACTTGTTAGTGTTGTGGGCATTCATATGACAGGTAGTTGTAAAGTGACGGTTTATACCATCCAGGCCAATGGTCTTCGGGAAATCCACAAGACGTGGTCTACATTATATTCTATTTGTTAATTAAATATATTGCTTGCCACAAACAATTTCGATGTCGACAATTCTGAAAATGTTTTGGTAAATTGGAACACCTACGTTTAACAAAGTATCATCATCTACATCTATCAAAGGTATGACATTCGTGCTAGACCTAACCTAACGTTATATCATCATCATCATCATGTAAACCTTTAGACGCCCACTGCTGGGCATAGGCTGCTGGCCATAATCGCCATGCTTTGCCGATGCATATTGGCGATCGCAGTATGTGTTATAGTACGCAGAAAGACGCAGCTACCCGTCCTCTGGTCAATATCACTCTGTCGCCTTTTACGACACACACAGGTAGAAATGGGGTGATACTATTTGCGGCCGGCACCACACGGGGGATCGGAACGATATATGTGACATCATATTTCTTCTAGGTTCTAGGGTTCCAAATCCTACTTACTTATTTACTGTGGGTTTACCCTACAGGGTCTATAATGATCTACTATATTATATTATATAAGTTACAACCTAAGCTCACATTGTGGAATGTAACAAAGTATTGAGTATTGAGTATCGGATATAAATATTTAAAATGTCTCACCGTGTATATACTGCACAAAACCAAGCCAGGTAAATGTGTGTTCCTTCAGGACGCCATCAGAGGGATCGTTTAGGAAGTCATCGTGGCATATGGAGAAGTCTCGGATAATGGATAACGCCGGATGCACAAATACTAGTCACAAAACATAACAACACTTTATTATTGCACAGAACTATTTATTTATTAATTAAATATCTATAGAATTAGTCCATTATTAGCTAATAGTAATGATACCAAAATGTTTAAAAGCTAGTATGTCTAAGCTAGTGTGAATGTCAGAAGAACACCATATTTTTTGTTATTTATTACTACTTTTTAAAATTATGTAACTTAACTTACCACGTCGCTGCGAACGTTGCAGTATTTAATACATATTAAAAAAAACACCTAACCTTTTTTTTTAATGTACAAAAATATGTTAAATTAAAGCATATTGCGAAAAATATCACTTAACCTAAAACACAACGATTTCGCAGCAGCAATTCTACATTATAACCGTGTTGTTTTTCCTGGTTTATAGTAGGCAAGTATAATATTAACTGCTCAATCGAAATTTAACAAAATAGTAATCAAGGATTCAAACATACTTAGAGTACAAACTGCTACTGTCTTCCATTCGTACATACTGTTCGTACGATGTAAACCAAGTGCAGTTTTTCAGCACGTGTTGTGCTATTGAACATGAATGTGTTTGTTTTGTAACACGGAATGTGATAACACTTATTGTTATCACATTCCGTTCCGTTTTTCCAGAAAAACTTTTGGAAAATATTTACACCGATCTTGAAAATGAAAAGAAACCGGTGATCCACATTGACAATAATCGCGGCCTATTCCCTAACGTTAATTCCTATCGGAATATCATCGTTTATTCCTACCGTAATATCACCGTTCATTCTTATCGGAATATCACTGTTCTTTCCTACCGGAATATCACCGATCATTCCTCCTGTGTTATCTGCCGCTGGTCTACATCGTAAGAAGCTTCCTTAATAATATTAGGCAAAGTGAACTTGGGCTGAGTTTTCGATTCCTCACGCAGAAGTCTCACTAGTTCGACGATCGAACTCGTGAGAAGAAATCGATTTTCACAGAATCACACTCAACGAAATCAGTGACTTGATAATGATGCATTTGGACTGCCGTGGCGCTGCAGTGCGTCGGGTATCTTTGCGGAGTCGCATACTGACGGCTTTCAAGCAATTATGCGCAATAGATCGGCTTTCCTGCTGCAGCGCTTGCATAGTGGCGACAGCATCATTAAAGTGATTGCTGCACGAGTCGACTACCATTACCACTATCACTGGATAAGGGTAGGTTTAGGATTAGTGTAAGTTAATTCTACTAACATAGCATTAAGTCTACGAGTATACTATAATTAACCCTTTATGAGCCTATTGCTTGAAATAAAGATTTATTATTATTTTATGGGTAGGTACAGGACTCTGGACTTAAAAACAGGAAGTTATAAGCAGCAAACCAGTAAAATATTAATTGGTGATGTGCTTGATCAGTCGAATAGTGAAAACCTCATTTAAATTGGATCAGTAATTTTCGAGAAGCTTACATACATTATCAAAACTTAAAAACAGTACAAAAAACACAAAAAAAAACACAACATTGTCACAAAGTACGGAGCCACAAAGTATTGATTAATATTTGTATTCGAGTTAAACACGAGTTGAGACAAAAATATAATTATTTGTACGTAATTAAATTATATTGGATAGGGATGGTAGAATTCAAAAAAGAAATTAGCTGCTATGTTAAGGCCGAAGCGAAGATAAAATTCATGCAGTTCAATCCGTTGAAACGTCAAATTCCAAACAAAAAAAAGCTCTCCTTGACAGTAGTAAAGCGGTATACGACTGTTGCGAAACAAATGTGGCCTGGGCACGTAGGTTTTCATAATAATGCAAGCTAACTGATCCCTTATCGTCCCTCCGTCTTCTAATAACTGAAAGTGATAATGACATTATTTTTCTGGCTGTACGGCATTGTCTTAAGAAACATTTAAAACTTTTTGGCATCTGAGACTTACATAAATAAAATTTCCTGTTGTCGATTGCTTATCTGACAGAGTTATGTTGGCTGTTTTGCGGAGAAACGATTTCTGTATAGTATCAGGTGTGCACCAACCAAATTTGTAGACACTGTGGAGGTATTCTGGAAAAAATAATAATAGATAAACTACCTCTACCTTGTCATCTACCTAGCCTTTTCTTAAACGCATTTTTCTTTCTATATCAGCTACACAACACTCAACACCCCTTGGTAAGACTGGTTGTCAGACTTTCTTGCTTCTGACCTTCCTTAAAGAAAGTCTGCCAAACTCATTACGACTGCCAAAGATCTATGAATGAGATCCGGGACCAACGGCTTTACGTACTTTTCGAGGCACGGAGGGAACTCGGTATGAGATGGATCCACAGATCGACCTCGCCAAACGTAACTTAGCCTTGACCGATCGAACCGTTGCTTTTACTTAGCCACGAGCTCCTCCTACTATAAAGTCTCCGCCTACTTTTGTATATTATCTATTCATTTACGGATAATTACCTTCTATAGATTCATGTTAGGTAAATTGACGACGATTTGATTCGTATGTCAGAAGTACTATGAGAAGAATTTATGAAAGTAATGAGTAACCCAAACTTTGTAATATTTTAAATGTATCTTTATGTCTCTCTTCTTTGAAGAAGATGCATGAAAAATTTTTTGCATGTAGTGGAGATGAGAATTTTGAGATGGATGTGTACGAGTAGTAACCATGAAGTAACCAGAATAGATAAGGCCAGCAATAAGTATAGTAATAATAACTGTATATAAGTACATATGTTGGAGGAAGTTTATAAGTGGTGCAAGTGACAGAATAGTTGAAAGGGAATCGTTTGTGTGGGCATGTCAAGAGGAGATGTGAAACGCATGTGATCAAAGAGTTATGAATATAAATGTGTATGGATGGAGAGGAAGAGGAAGGTAAAAAGATGTACCTACGCCTTACCTACGCATTGTGTGAAGAATGGTATAAAAGAGAAAGGAGTAAGTGATATCAAGACAGTTGACAGGACGGAATGGAAGAACAAGTCGTGTTGCGCCCAAGAAGCTTATAGATACAAGTGGAGGCAACACTCTAAACGCCTAAGTGAAACCAACTGTGTGCAGACGCTCTCTTTCTGAATGCATACATAAGATAAAGAAAACACATATCACTGTCTCGTTCTTATTTATGCATTCAGAAAGAGAGCGTCTGCCCACAGTTGGTTTCACTTAGGTATTCAGAGTGTTCCCTCCACTTTTATCTGTAAGCTTCTTGGTTGTGCCGACTTCAAGTGACATGGAAGAAGACGATGATGTTTTCCTCCTTCTCTCATATATTTTAAGTATTGTGTCTTTAGTTATTCTAATTAGCCTTAACCGCTGTAATTTACAGGAAATATATACCCTGCAACGTGTTATAATTTTTATGTCACCGTTACAGCGAATTTTTATACTGTTACTAGTTGACCCGACAGACGTTGTGCTGTCCCTATCTATGTACCTACCCTACCCTACCCTACCTACCTACCTACCTGCCTGCCTACCTACCTTACTTACCTAACATTTTCTTATATACAAACCTTCTACTGACAATAACAAACACAATAAGAAAAGATTTATCCAATTTGGTCGAGCCGTTCGGAAGTTATGCGCTTACATACATGTCGGCGATTCATTTTTGTATATATAGAAGATATAAGCAAACTGTTTCTTCTACCTTTATGACTGTGACAGTATGTTTACGACGTTTATTATGTATTTGAGTAAAACCGTAAAAGTCTTACTTACTTCTCGGAAGTGCTGCATCGCCTTCAAGTCCTGTCGTGGGACCGTAGTGAGCGCTACGCAGAGAGTACATGGCTTGATTCGCGGGTACCGCCTTCCAACCAGATACAACGGTCACTTCAAAAAGTTTTTGAGGATATAAGTACACAAATATTTTCAATATTATGAAATTTTATACAATCTTCTCCCATGTTACTAGTACTTTTCCCGCGACTGATTCTTTTTCAAAAATCTTCAGCGGTTTCAATCCATACTCCATACTTATATTATAAATGCGAAAGTAACTCTGTCTGTTACGCTTTCACGATGAAACGGCTAAACCGATTTTAATGAAATTTGGCATGAAGTTAGCTTGAAGCCTGGGGAAGGACATATGCTACTCTGTATCAACGATAACGGACATTCACGCGGACAAAGTCGCGGGCAAGAGCTAGTTTTCTATAAAACATTTTGAAAGAACGGTTTATTAAAAAGAAGCAATGCCCGTATTTTTTTTTTCTAAGTATATTGTAACTAAAATGTTAAATTTGATATATGCAGCATGTTTTCATTTTCACCTTAGAGAATATTCTAAAAACACCGAAACATGTATTTTTAGGTTTAACCATAAAGCTAAATTCTAATTGTCATATTTCTAACTGTAAAAATAATGGTTTCCCATATAAATTGTCATTCCCTATTTTACCCCCTTCGAGAAGAAGTTTCCAAAAAAACGGTTACGTATTTTTTATGTCTATCCGTAAATCCAAATACATTATGTACTTATATGTTTTTATTGTACGCAAAATACGCGCCGACACGTGGAGTAGTGGACACCAGCTCGTACTACACTATACTACTCTTTATGTTTCTAACTACAAATATGACTGAGTTTCATACAAACTTCCATCCCCAATTTTAGACCCTGAGGTATTAAATTTCCAAGTATTTCCCTTTATTAATGCCCTTACATCATAAGGAAGGAAGTTGTGTGCAAAATTTCACGTTCCTTGTTCCAGTAGTATCGGCTGTGTTCTGATATATTGGTCAGTCAGTCGTCAGTCAGTCAGTCGTCAGTCAGAGATAGATTGTAGCGCTCCTAAACGGGTCAGATTTTCCCGGCAATGTGCAGCTACAGTACTTTTCCAACAAAGTTTGAAGTACGATCTTACACGAAAATGTTGCATCTACATAATAATATCGCAATACAGTATTGCCCGCTTAGGAACACCTTTGTACAAATAAATATGAAATAATTATATTAATAAACTTGAATTTAGAACTTACCGATCAATAGCAATTTAAACGTTACACAGTGCACAAGATTAATCATGTTTGATACTTTGAAAGGACCTCTCACTGTCTAAGATGTAGTACTACTAACGCAGACTTATCTTCCATAAATCTTTATAAATAGTGTTGACAATTTAGCTCATTAAATATTTGGTAACATCAGAATTCTTCGTAGATACCATAATATTTTGCTTTGTTTACGAACGTCTCGAATCTGTTTAACTTGAATGTGTTGAACACTAGGTAGGTAAAATAGCTAATAAATTACTAACGACCGGCTCCGGATTCGAACGGGTGCAATGTAGATTAAACTATACGTAAAAACCTTCCTCATGAATTAATCTATCTTTTGATTAAACCGCATTAAAATCCATTGCTTTGTTTAAAAGATCTAACCGTTCAGACGGCGGGAGTGACTTTGTTTTATACTAATAATTTCAAACCAAAAAAAAAGAGAAAACAAGCTTGTGATAAACAATGGAAATGAATAATGTTGTTAAAATAAATAAGCACTTTAGAAGTAAAATAGTTTATTCAATAATTATTAGTTTCAGATCGACTAACTTATGAATTGGTGCCTTACAATAATAATTTTATTTGAATAAAAATACAAACTATGTCGAAATAAGCGTGTTGCTTTATCCCCTTAAAATTATCCATTAGTTATACTCGTAATACTATTTCTAGAAGAGTTTGATATAAATTGTGGTTTCATTAATGTTATCCACAGGTTTCTTGTATTTGGGTCGCATATCACAAAATATATGAATAATACAAATCCTTGTAGCGTTGATGTCAAACAGAAGAGATAAGACCAAAGTAAACGGTTTGAGAATGAAAATATTCCAAAAAGCCATGTCAGGCCCAATAAGAAAAATAAGAATATAGATACTCTAAGTTGTGCACCGACCAAATCCATGTCTGTAGATTTCATTTTTTGATCGGATCCGCGAGAAATTGCGAAAAGAACTAAAATGAATAAAGTTACGTTAACACACAATATAATACTTATTGGCAACACGACACCTCCAAGGGAATAATAGCCAGTAGGATAACAAAGATTTCTGACTATTGAAGGACTTGGAATGTAAGTCTCAGCATCAAGAGCTAATGTGAGAATAACTGGCAATAAAGGAATTCCCCAACCAATCAATGTGAATTTGCACATAAATCTGGATGGTCGGCTTACTCCTAAAACCCTTACGTATCGTATAAACTGTAAAATTGCAGTTATCAGCATCCACATGAAACTGGACAATATTGAGAAGTGCAGCATTGAACCTAGAATAATACATTCAAGTTTTTTATGTTCTGCAACAACAAACATTCCATTTACTTGAATAAACAGCGTAGAATCTAAATTAAAAATTAATATAAACACTAATGGTAATGCTATAGCAGTTGATAACTGTAGAAGAACTTTTGTTCCAGCTTTTTTCCTCCAGTTACCAAATACCAAAGCTGTTATCCAAATACCAACTATTCCTAATAGTGACAAGAAACTCCCGACTAAAGTGATTATATTTAAAGCTGTGGAGTGCGCTCTATTAAAAGAAACACTGCTGCTGTCGCCATTTGGTATAGAAAGCAATTGGCCGAAATGAGTGAGATGATAGCATTCGCATACAGTTGTATCATTGATTATTTTTACAGTAAAACAACCATGTTTTTTCCAAGAACCTAGAATATTGTGAGACTGTTTAGGTTGAAAGTCCCAATAACCACAATCAGAGTTGCCAGTATCATTAATTTGTTTGAATACAAGTGGTACAGGATATTCTAGATTTGACATGTACTCGGGGATTGACACTCCCACAATTCGACTATTAATTACGTGTTTATCAGTAGCCAATTCTTGAAAAATTGCATCATTGTAGAAAATGGTAATGATAATGTGAAAAAAATGTTGTTTTATTATGTTTTCTTCAGTATCGTTATTATTTATTATTTGAATTGTCTCTAAAACATTTTCGGGTAACCAGGTGGCAATTTCTAAGTTTTCTATGGAAAGGACTTCTTCTAGGCTAGTATTTTTATATAATGGTTGGACTAGCATATCTGAAAATTTATCTGAGACTGAAGTCCTTATAATAGCTATACCTGTAATATTATTATATTCCGGATAACTTATTTGAACTACAAACTGTGGTTTTAATGCAAATTGGTAGGACACATTGCTTAACTCAAAAGACTCATTTAAACTTCTTTGTGCTATAAGTTCTATAATATCACTCACCGAATCTAATATGACATTGGTTGAATTAAGTGTTTGTGCTAAATGTAAATAATTACAGTCAAGAACCATCATTCTGTCCATGACCCAGGCTATATTATCTATGTCACCAGTTTCTACCGACGTTGCGTTTTCCTGAACAAGATCCAAAATATGCTGTAGAGACATTGACAAGTAATAAATGTCAGCAGGAATTATTATATCTGTATCACCGAGTACAAAATTGAGACCATCTGTAAGAAAACTGGAAATATTATCATTAGGCATCTGTCTTTTCACAAAATTATATAGAAATGTAGTGGTTTGAGATGGTTCGTAAGTATTATCACAAGATCCTTCTACTTCTCCCCAGATACCACCCAGCATATAGGATCCCTGACAGTGTCTCTTTACCGGTAACCCGTTAGTTTGAAGGCAAAATTGTTTTGGTGCCGAAATGTGGCCAATAGGAGTCATCTCCCAATCGAGCGAAATGAAATCGGTAGAAGTTGTTGGCAGACAATATACTGAACTGGATAAATTTACAAAAGTGTAATTATATTTAATTAATTCTAAATTTGATATATTTTTTAATGTAGCAAATGTTTCTTGTATATTAACAGCTTCATCTTCATGGATATCTTCAACATCAACGTGCAAATGTAATAAAATCAGCATGTGATCCAAAGAATAATCAAAAATGTCCATAAGCAACACTTTTTTAGCTGAATATATGTTTGTAATGTTATCAGTTAAAGCGATCAGATCAGCAATATCTTCAACATCATCAGGTAAAACATAATGTTTAATAACAAGTGCAAATACATGCACTTTGTTACCTTTGGGATTGGCTATGATTTTGTCTGTAGCAATAAATGAAAAGTTGACTGTATGACCTTCGCACCAATATTGAGCGGAGCTGTCGGTTACAAGATCGATGATATATACAATTTTTTCAACCTGACTTAAATCTATTTCATACTGCCGAGAAGGATTTACTTCAATAAATGGGACATCATTAATATCCACCACCCTGAAAAATCCTTTTGCATCAGAAAAACATTGGATTCCTTTGTCGTTATTGTCATACTTCCATAGCCCAGAAGGAAAATAAACTGTAAGAAATATTCTGTTTTGTACTTCATTGTATTCGAACATAAATTCGGTTTTCCCATAAGAAACTTCTACTTCACAGGCCATGCAAGGTAGTGAGGCGCTGGAGTTTATCAAACCTAACACACCAGCATTGTTTATAATACCTTCAAAAGAAGAAGGTCTTATAATTTGAACGGACTCGTTATAACTCTCATACTCCGTGTCATCATAAGATTCATGAGAAACTTCAGGTGCTTTAAACCAACACCACATATTATTGGGCAGCTGATTTATCTTAGAAATTTTCTTAAAAATAAATCTAGTTAAATCGTAATTACTGTTAAGCATTGGTTGTCGGCACTTTTCTTGAAGAAAGTCATGAAATGACATTCCTTGATCGGAATATTCGATCCCGTAACATGTACCATTGTCTAGTTTAAACCTAAATGAGTGGTATCCATCAGGACATTTACTTGGATAGTAAAGGTCATTTATATAAAAACATAAAGTCGGAAAGATGTTGGAACAGATTTCTGTTATTAGTTTTCCTCGTTCTATGTCTAGTAATAAACAATTTTTCGAGAAAGATGTATACAAACTCAAACATTCACTCGCTGAAACACGTCGGCCCCAGTTAGGCCCTGGAATAGACCACACTACGGGTTGAAATAGTTTTTGCCTAGTTGCTGGTAGCCAAAAATATCGGGATGTATTTGTGGCTTTTAGAGAATTGAGAAGATATTCAATTTCATTAGCAGATAAGTCCGTAATGACTGAGGCTCCACCGCTCGCAAAACAAGGAGAATTCCAAACTGTAGGTTTACCGATTTGGTAGCAGTAATCGTTGTTATTTTCCGATATTTTATGATATCCAGGTGGACATGAATTAATGTCAAAATACTTAACAACTTGTAAGCAAGGTCCGATGTCATCTAGAGTAGGTGTCCAGCCGGTGTAGGAACAGTTCCTTGTGACTAAAGTTTCATTACGGTAACAAAGTGGGTCCGATTCTATATTGTTTGCTGTTGGTGTTTGATGCCACGTTACACTTATTCCTGCATTAGAAACTTCCTGAGGGCAAATCTGTGAATAAAAGAAAATAAAGAGTGAATACATTCATCAAGGTGAGTACCTACAATAGGTGAGTACAATCACATACTCTTAACTTAAATTAATTATGAACGTAAAACTGAAAATAAACTAAGAATAATAATAATTCTTCGAATTTTTTTTTAAATAGTGAGTATTTATAATTATTATCATTTCATTGCGTACCTGTAGTGTAGAATGAAGAACGGTCATCAATACGAATATTATTCTCGACACAAGGATTTTCATAATGCTGAAAATAACAAAAGATAATCTCTCGTATAGCAGGTAGCACTTCGGGCACTTTTACTGGGATCTAACCGCGTTTTGCAAATTTTTACCTTATTGTTATTGCGCAGATTACGTTACAGGTATTAAATAAACATGGTGTTTGAAAAAATAATATATATTTATATCTGTGACTGTATGCCGTTTTGACTTGGGGATGCAAGCTTATGAATAAGTAGGTGCGCCGGTGTGCGTCCACGGTGGCGACCACGAACCGGAAGACGCAGCGTTGGTAGGCCTCCCACCAGATGGACCGACGACATCGTCAAGGTCGCGGGTGACCGGTGAATGCAAGTGGCAAGTTGCCACACTTACTGTTCGTTGTGACTTTCTTTGGGGGAGGCCTTTGTTCAACAGTGGACATCTTCCGGCTGATGATGATAATGGCGTCCACTGATTGTTGTTCAGAACACTGCCAATTCGCCAACAAAAGAATCCTATTCAGATAAGAATATTATCTTTACTTGTAACGTTCAGGTAACAGGGCGAGCAGGACGTGAAGTTATGTGACGCATCATTTGCGGAACAGGATCACTGATGAATTAGAGGCTGCAAAAGTCTATAAATGGCTCTACAGGTTGGATCTGCTTCGATCAATTTAAGACATGCTACTGTTATAAAATAGTTGTTGCGTCAGCAGTTATAGGTACCAACTATCTATATCCAAATTTTTCCTTTATTGTAGGCGCGGACTGCCTCATCAACTGGTTCTCGCTCTGGTTCTGGGCCTTTTCGAAAGAATTTTAATACCTGAGGGGTATCCAGTTGATGCAATGACACTTCCTTATGGGTCTTTTATTCCACAACCAAGTCAAATATATTCGTTGCAGTCATAGTGACCATTTTACAATATAGCCGTGCAGGTTAATATTATTCTCTTTTTATCTTTCGGTCAACGCAAGCCTATTAGAATAATAAAAAAAAAGTATTATTCGAAAATTCGAACAATTTTGATCGAAAAAATCAAGTGGGAATAACATTACAACAGCCTGTATATCCAGCCGTAATCGGGATTTATTAACGTCAGTGTCATTACGTCTGGCATGTACTTACACACCGATATGGTATCTTTATGAATTCATTGATTTTACGCCACGCTGTGATCAGTTAGATGCTTTATTTGTGTGGACTCTATTGGGTAACAACAGGTGAAATCCCTTATCTGGTTGAAGAACCATTGAGCACGGCTTTTAGCTATGTCAATACAATATCAACTTTGTTGTTATCTGGTAGACTGTACTACGCCTAATATTTAAGTATTTTCCATAAAACTTTATTTCTATTTTGTTTTTTTTTTTATCATAATATAGAAGCTACCATTTTTATCGTAGGTACATACTTACCATTTTTTTATCTAGGTCCATGTTGCGACACTTCCGTTTATTATTTTTACCTGATAGGGATAGGGACACATTCTATTATGTACTCATGTTCATAATTGTTTTTAAGCCATACCTAGTTCATTCATTCTAACCTAGGATAAAAAATGTCGTGATGGCCCTAAGCAAGTGCCTTAACCACAGGGCCCATGGGGCCCATGCTCGAACAGACGTTTGAGCATGGGCCCCATGGGCCCTGTCGTAGGGCCATTCACGAGGTTATGGGTTCTCAGCCACACAAAATATGTGGGTATTTCCTAAGTTTATCTTTTAGACATCGGTGTAGGAAAACATCGTGAGGAAACCTGAACTTAATAATGATGCTCTGCTTCGCACTGGTGCAATTTAGTGTAACTATACGTGTAAACCTTCCTCTTGAATCACTATATCTATTGATGAAAACTGCGTTAAAATCCGATTCGTAGTTTAAAAGATTTAAGCGTACAGACGATTGGAGCAACTTTTTTTATACAATGTAAAGATAAAGACATAAATCTGAAATCGCTAATCCGCCTTGATCAAGCGTGGTGATCAATCTCGGGCCTTCTTCGTATGAGAAAAGGTCTTTGCCTAGCAGTGGGCAGTAATAGGCTGATTGTATTATGCTAGGCTAGACGAATATTTCTCTAAGAGATTTATTTATTTCTTATTTTAAGTACATTGTTTATGTCTTTACCTTGGAATGAGTTACAAAATTGCTTTACGTATGTCTGTCTCAATATTGTGTATGCATCTAGCTGTCAGTAGTTTCACTTGTCTTCCTACGCACCTAATTCATAACAAGCCTAATCACTGTGTGCGCCTTTTTTTTGCAAACATATCTTACATCACATCACAAAAAAATGGTTTTTCTTCTTTGGTTAGGTGAAACCCATTTTAGGGAAAATGCAAACTGTATCAGTCAAGCGTAATTTTGGAATAGTCACATGGATGCATTGTACTCTCCTACATGATTGGTATAGTTTGCTAGTCTATAGTGTCTTCGTAATAAGAACAGGAGAGTCTTAAGCAATTCTAAAAATCCTTGAATAAATGTTCGTTTGCCCGGACGGGACTGAAAACGTTGACGTATTATTGTTTACTTTTAGCAGTTGAAATAATCTTGCATCCCACCAAAAACATTTTCATGTAAAATGTTGCCAAGACGCGAAATAAATGGCTCGCACTGTCAAAAAGGTATCAGATGTCTACCTATAATCTCTACTTTACTTGCCCTAACTTCACAAACTCTTCAACTTAGTCAAAATATGTATGTGGCTATAAATATGATGTCGTTTCTCTACCGTTACATGGGCGTCAAGTGAAAAATATATTCACTGAACATTACTTTACTGTTAACTAATAGTTCTTGTAGTAACGAAACAGCCAAGCCACATACATATTTTGACTAAGGTGTAGAGTTTGTGGTGGGTGTAAATGTTTTTGGTGGGATTTCACTTCTTTTTGTAAAGTGCCTAAGACAACATTTTTTTATTTAGTAATTTTTTTCTAGTTTAACATTTTTTTGTTGTTTGTGTACTAATACTAGTTCACATACCAAATTTCAGCTTGAATCGAATTTTGATGATCATCAGTGAGTCAGTGACGAAATCGAGCTTTTTTCGATTTTAATAAATTCTAAAGTATAAGAGCTATGCAATTGAAACTTTACATGTAATATATAAAATTCTCGTGTCACAGTTTTCGTTCCCGTACTCCTCCGAAACGGCTTGACCGATTCTGATGAAATTTTGTGTGCATATTGGGTAGGTCTGAGAATCGGCCAACATCTATTTTTCATCCCCATTTTTCACCCCCTTTTCATCCCCCATAGATCGGGACAGGACAACGTCTGTCGGGTCAGCTAGTATTTAATAAGTCTACTATTGACATCATATCCCGAGAATTTTGTTTATCTAGCATAATACAAACCCAAGTTATAAGGGTTCAAAAAAACGACGAAGTGCTTCGAGAAAAGGCCCTTGCGCTTCGCTTGGCTCGTCTTGGCGGGGACACTGCCGTGCAGATAATGGCAGTGGTGAAGGAAAGTTATAAGTACAATTAAAAATTGAAATCATATATTATGTGGAACTTAATATTTAATTTTACAACTATTCTGCTTTATCTGTTTTAAGACCGCCTTGAGGGAGGGGTGGTGGAGGGACGTTAGGTATCGCAGGATCCTTGGAAGCGTAGTTCAGAATATTGAGATCACTGGGTTCGGGAGGTGGGGTTTGAGAAGATTGTCCAGCGAGAGCTGGAGCGTTATTAACCTGTTTCTCAGCAACAACGGGAAGACTTTGCCCCAGAACATTTGGTAACGGACGATATATTGGGAGGCTCGTGTAAGTACTGAAACCAAATGGATCGTAGGGATCATAGAATCTTACACCTGGATATCTATAGGTGAAAGGGCTGAACTGTGGCAATGTATTGTACAAGGGATCTATATGTCCTAAGGGCAAGACTTGTGGTGGGAGACCGAATTCATTCAGCGGTATTGGGGATTGTGTGGCGGGCGGTGGCGCTAGGGTAGAAGGACTACTATCTGATTCTGGTTTGGTGGGTTCGGCAGTCGTAGTTGGTACATCTGTATCAGACGGCGAGGGCTCCGCAGGTGTTTCGGGCGTTGAAATGGGTGAAGAATCAGCTGGTTGAGGTTGTGGTTGAGATTGAGGTTCTTTCGGTAGCAATCCTGGTAGTAATCCCTGGAATTAAAAACAGTAAGTGTCAATTAAAAACAAATTCGATCTGTCCACATCACTTTAACAGCAGTTAATTCCGATTACACTTATTTACCCATTATAATTTATCATAATTCTATTAAATCATTTTAAGCCATTACAGTTTTGTTCTTTAGCTAATAGATTTAAGCAAAAACTGGCCAAATGCGAGTCGAACTCGCGCACGAAGGGTTCCGTACCATTACCTAAACAACATTAGACATCGAGCAAAAACGGAAAATCACGTTTGTTGAATGGGCGCCCCCCTTAAATATTTATTAAATTCTGTTTCTGTTATAGCGGCAACAGAAATACATCATCCGTGAAAATTTCAACTGTCTAGCTATCACGGTTCATGAGAAACAGTCTGGTGACAGACAGACGGACAGTGGAGTCTTAGTTATAGGGTCTCGTTTTTACCCTTTGGGTACGGAACCCTAAAAATGCAGGTACACAATGGGCGCAGTTTTCCATATTCCATAAAATAAATTGTTGCTCCCCAGGTTGCCCCACACTAGTAATTTCCCTCGTATTGTGGGTACATTAACAGACATATAAACTCACATACACAAACAACTAGACGCGGAACAACTACCTGTACGCCATAAAAATATATGGGAATAAATATAATGATCACCAAAAATAGTAAATGATCACCAATTTTAGTCACCAAACAAATGACCACCAAAAATAGTAAATGATCACCAAATCTTAGTCACCAAATCTTAGGACCCTTAAGTCCCCCCTGGGGCGAATCCGCCCTGGGCCTGTAGACAAAATGTCACGAGATGAAAATATGTCAACTCCATACAATTTCATTTTCCGTTGGCGTTAACGCAGAAAAGGGATTTTGTCTACAGGCCATGGTTAGTTTAGGTTAAAACTGTGACCCCCTACGCCAGAACCAAATCGCTTTTTACAGTCAAACTCATACATTTCTACAATACTTCGGTTAAATGTTGGTGTGATCATTTACTATTTTTGGAAGTCATTTACTATATCTGGAGGTTCGTTAAACATTAAAATGGGGTTAAATGTTGGTGATCATTTATTATTTTTGGAGGTCATTTACTATATCTGGAGGTTCGTTAAACATTAAAATGGGGTTAAATGTTGGTGATCATTTATTATTTTTGGAGGTCATTTACTATATCTGGAGGTTCGTTAAACATTAAAATGGGGTTAAATGTTGGTGATCATTTATTATTTTTGGAGGTCATTTACTATATCTGGAGGTTCGTTTAACATAAGCCAAAATATATTATGATCGGTACGGGAATCGAATACGAGAAATGAAGCACAGTAGCTGATCGATCAGCCACAGCGCCAGACGTGCGCAAAACCTACGTTACTTCATCAAGTGGGTAATGTTTTTTCAGTTGGAGAAGTCGCACTGGGAGAAGACAAGCCACACCCAGATTTTTTTGAACAATTGTAGAGTGCACTTACGTTTCCAAGTAAATCACCGCCGTAGAAAAGGGCGGGCTGATACGAAAAGGCGAATGCGTCGTGAAGTACCGGCTGATATACTGGATACGCCTTGCTAGGTTCCAGATTCTGGTTTGACGTGATGAGGGCATTATATACCTTCGGGATGCGGCCTGGCTCTGGGGCAGGGTCTGCGTACGTCCCCAGCCAGAGAATGCTCAGCAACTTCAAAAAAGTAGGAGAGTCTCAATGCTATTATTTTTTTTCTGTTTGTTATGCGATTTCTCCAGCAATTGTAGGTCGATTTTGAAAATTCTTTGAATAAATAGGGTATGTCTCACCCATATAAATGTTATAGAAACTGATCAGCGCTTTTTGAAAAAATTAACAAACACCAAAAAATATACAAAGATGACCCCTGAGAAAAAGTTTCTGTTTTAACTGTGTTTCTGTATAGTTATTACATTAATTCTAACAAAAAATATTTAAGGAACCAGAAACGTCTCAAAACAAAAATAATTTATACAAATATAGGTAGGTACGAACAATACACCACTCGGATCATTTTTACGCAGTTATTGCCACTCAAAGCTATAATTTTCTCTTCTATATTATATCGGAAACCAGTTTATAAATAATTACATTAAGTGCCGACTGTAAAGAGAGCAATCAGGCTTTACCTTGAACGGTTTAGTATTGATTCATACATGCTAAGTACTTGGTACTCTCATACTTATTACAGGCAGGCATGCTTGTACCTTTATCTACTCCATACCTACTAGTTTTTGTGAACTTAAATCAGCAATATTAATGGGTTACATTGTTAAATAAATAAAACCCTCAAGGGTTTAACCCCAAACGGCTCCGAGTGCTTAATTTCTTCCAAACAGTTTTCTTTTGTATAAAAATAGGCAATAGAAATTATGTAAATTGTATTTTATCTTTAAACATCAAAAAGTCTATTCGACAGTCTAAACTTGTAGTTTAACCCCGTTTTTAATGAACGCGGAGTAAATTTATGCTAAACTAATAGCCCGAAAAATATTTGGTAGGTACTTAAAACTAGTTGTCACATTATTTTGCAATTAATCAATCCATAACTAGCCAATTTAAGTTTTGCCTTACACATCGAACGAATTCCGTATAATGATTGTTTTAAATTACACTTAAGACCTGCGTTAGATATGTTATAAAATAATTACTTATGATATTGCCTTTCACTTTTTTAAGTTAAGGACACTTAGGCGTATTGGACAAACTACATGACAGTCTTGAAAAAATATAACCCTGTCATTACTTGGCTTTTGCCTCGAGCTTTCGAGAAAAAAAGTATTTTTTTATCCTACCTGTGTTCGATTGAAACTTAATGGCGGCTGTGAAGTGCGCTGTTGGCTGCGCAGTACCCCATTCCTCACCCCCACTGTCACGTGAAATTGTTACTGCGCAGCCACTCGGTTCGTGTTCAGAGAAGCCGATTAAGTTTGAATCGTACTGTACCTGTTCGTTGTATCCTGATTTAGCTGCGAGAATTTTATGAAATAAATTGCTATTTTATTTATTATTTTACTTGTGTAACACTATATTTGCGAGCTATATTCGTTTATTCTTATCCCGTTTTTGTGTTCATGTGTGATAATTTAGGCCTTAAGAGTCATTCTGAAGTCGCAGGAGCATGGTGCTGATTAAAAGCTTTACGGATCGACCAGTCTTGATGGTTAAGCTACGTTTGTCGCGGTCGGGTCGTGGATGGGTTTCCCGTCGGCGCCCTCGAAAAACACGTAAAGCCGTTTTTCCCCGCTGTTCGTATTCGTAGATCTTTGACAGTCTTTATAGTTAGTCAGAAACTTAAAGTAAACCTGATAACCAGTCTTACCAAGGGATACAGTGTTACCCCCGTGTTGTGGAGGTCAGATAGGCAGTCGCTCCAAAACTGGTACTCAGTTGCATCCGGTCAGACTGGAAGCCGTCTCCAACATAGTTGGGAAAAGGCTAGGCAGAGGGGTGGCGGCAGAGAGGGAGGGGGAAGCTTCATTCTGAAGTACACACGAAGTCGCAGGCAGAAGCAAGTAAACTCATAAATTATTGACTTGTAGTCAAATGAGGAAAACTGGTCATGCACAATATTTTTATACCACTATTAAAATAATTGTCATACATAATTGCCCATGTTTTGTGACGAATAATATTATGTATATCGTTTTATTGATAGGTATGCAATAAATAAATATTCATACCTTCTTAATACCTAATAAAGGACTCTGTACCTATAGGATATCCCGGCACGAACTAGATACCTTGAAGTGTATTAAGGTGCCCCAAATCGTAATTGTGTGTGTGTAAATCTATGCATTCCTAAATATTTTTTTAAACTGACAAACCCTACCTACATGTACGAATAGCTTAGCTTCAATAATGAATTTTGATATTTATTAATAAGCTTTGACAAAACTAGTCAACCATATCTATGGAGCCAACCCACAGTCCCTAAATAATTGAATTAATTCAGTCAAATTACTTTTAAACTCTAACAGTTATAATTATGAATAATTAGTTCAATAAATAAATAAACAGTTATAGATTTTCTTATGTATTACGGATGTAAATATTGTATGTATAACTATATTTTTTTAAATGGCAACCGGGTGGAAAGTTCCACATCCATTGAAAAGGATAGATCCTCCGAACATACGGGTTAGGCCACGGAACTGTTCCGTGGGTTAGGCTGTGGCGTTGACTGTGGACCTTATGTCACAATGTCCAACTGAAACTACATTAGAATAAATATACTACTAATAGGATTTTTAAAGCAGTTAAATGTTAGAGCAGTTAATTTAATTTATTTTATTATGTAAGCATTGTCAATGTACCAAAATTTTGAAATTATTATTTTATGTTTTCTTTAATTTAAACTTGAAATATTAATATTTGCACACCATATCAATAGGGTAAACATGTTAGCACAACTCCATGTACCCATAACACCATGCATGCATATTTTTTCGTTTATATTGTATGTACACTAATGTTTGAGCAAATAAAGGGATCTGAATCTGAATCTAATCCTAACGCGATTATAAAATCACATTCATCACCATCATCAGCCGATAGACATTCACTGTTGAATAAAGGCGTCCCCCATAAGGGGGGGGGGGGGGGGCGGTGCTATAACCCCCACGCTTGGCAGGCGTCTTGTGGATTGCAGTGAAGTCGTTGAGTACCCGGAAGCCGCTGCTGCCCGACTTCCGGATTTTCCCTTTGTCGTCTTCTACGACACCCTCGGGATAAAATGGGTGGCTCCTAAATCACGTAATATAAATTCAAATAAAGATTATTTTATCTAAAATATACCTAGCAACTATATATTTAAACTATTAAAACAGATTAAATAAAATAATTCAATATGCCATATGTGATTACTTAGAAAAAAAAATGATGTGGGTTGATTCGCTGTGGCAGAACTAACCCTAGTTTATTTACGCAATAATCGACATTAGTGATTTAGAAAATAACAATAGATAGTCGCGTAACTAGGTACCTACCTTGAATCACGATGTAATATGTGACGTCGAAGTCGATTTAACAAAAAGTATCACATTATAACGTAACATAGGTACGGCTAAACAAGCTATTTGGTTTACTGGAAAAAATATTCATCTTTCTACTACACTCACAATATTTTATTTCAATGTTTTATCTTGAGCTCGTGTTAAAAAAAATGAAATAAAATAAAATATTGTGACTGTTGTGTAGTAAAAAGATGAATATTTTTGCCTGTAAACCCAGCTTGTTCTACCGTACCTATGTAAGTATGTCTTATTTTGTGAAAGTGAAACTTAAATCAGGGTTAGTTTAAATTTTGAACCAACGGTGCCGATTCCCTTGTTCAGAAACTAAACTAAAATGAGACAATTGGCATCTCTTACTACTAGACAGCTGAAGAATAAGACGGGACAGCTATGAACTAAGTTAGAAATGTCAAATTAGTTTATTCTTGAACTTCGCTGTGTCTTTAATCAAATGAAATGACAACTATACGAACATTTTTGATTAATTTAAATTGACAGCTCTTATTAATATCTGCATCTTTCTTATTTTATTGGAAAGAAAGAGATATAAATAGCTTAAAATAAGTTTAGCTCGTGCACAACAGATTGGCACCGATAGCATAAAAATCATAGCTTCATTTGATACATGCGTAGGTATGGATGAATTCTATAGCGAATTTTTAGTTTTTAGCCATTTTTATCCATTTTTATTAATTTGTATTATACGCACATTTATTATCAGCAAGGAGCATTTTTGTAAAGATAAATGATTATATTTAGTGTAGAAGCTTACCGTTTTTGCTAATAAAAAAAAAATACTAATAAACAAACCAACGGACTGATTTTAGTACCCAGTCTTTATCTCGTTAATGTTCAATGGTGCTCACACCTATACTCTATATGATATTTCACATACACAATGCGTGACTCTTGCGCAAGAAACATAAAGGTTGGTGCAAATAGGGCTGCCAAAAGCTCAACCGAATGCTAATAGCCCCAGCTATATGCTAGCTATATGCTTTTAAATCACTAATGTCCCCTGAACTTGTCTTTCAAAATCTTATTTCCACTTTCAGTTACCTTCGGGTGGATTACTGTAATACCTTAGTAGTAGTACAGCTTACCTGACGTCTATTCTTCTAAGGAAACTGTGGTGCCGGCCTCGAATGCACCACCCGAGTTCTACGCCTAGGTCTGTGTCGTAGAAGGCGACAGAGTAACATCTGATTTCGCGGTGAAAACTGTATCGGATATTCTGTAACTCGATGAAAACTACGCTGGCGCCACTAAGTGAGAACATAGGAGTTGCGAACAATTTTTACGTAACTAAGTATTTTAGCGAATACCAAATACTTTTCACTTGAGGTAAGTGAAATCGGAAATGAGATAGGATTGGAATTCACGGGTGATTTCTTACAGAATGGCACTGTTGACCACAAAGTACTGACTGTACCTACCGCGTCGTGTCGTCTACTGCCACAATAGTCACTGAATAATTTTCTACAACTTTCGCCCTTTAAATTTAAATATTGGTAACCTTTAAAACCTAAATCGGCAACTGACAACCCTGTTTATAACGTAATGATACAGATCATTATATCACTAAAGTTTGATCTAACGCGTTGGCGTCTTTGTAACTATATGGTCGTGTCGTTCATTCGTCTGCGCTCTAGGTAAAAAATATTGTACCAAATTAAGTCAAGGTCGTTAGGCAAATTAATAAACAAGCAGATTGAGATTAATATTCTATTTACATGTATACAAATAAATAAAATTGAAGGGTCTGTTTGCAATGTCAACATTTAATAGCTTTTTACTAAATGCACTTGAAAGGTAGGTAAGTATATACGGCACTTACTTAAATATAAAAAATCTGTTTGTTCCGGCTAATTTCTGAAACGGCTGGACCGATTTTGACGGATTTTCACTGGCAGATAACTGATGTTTTAAAAAGTAACTTAGGTTGGGTACTTTTATTTTAGAAAATATTTAGGCAAAGGCAACTGCATCGCTGATCTTTGAAGTTGGCATGTCGACGGCTGGCAACATACCGCTCGTGTGTAAGAGCCCTAATATAAGTATTTGTAACTTTTATTTGCACTACTAAGATGCAAGTAAATAAACAATTCTAGAACTGCCCTTAAAGTCATCTGCGTTGTAGATGGTCTAACTTTTACTAGGTACCTACTATAAAATTTACCGTAATAATGTGCAAAGCCAGAGCAAACTCAACCTGTGTCTTGCTTGAACCATTAATATAATATAATAATATAATATGTGGGGACATTTTCACACACGGCCATCTGACCCCAAACTAGGGAGACCCTGTACTATGGGTGTCAGACAGCTGATATACATACACAAATACATTTTTTTTTTGTAAATACATACATATTACAAACATATTACAAATATATACAAACTATTCATCTCATTTGTTGACCAATGTATACTTTATTGTAAAGGATATTTAATAAATAAATTATTATTATTATTATATATAGATAAACAACACCCAGACACAAGGCAAACACAAGTGCTCATCACACAAATGTTTACCCTGGGCGGGAATCGAACCCGAAACACGCTGCGCAGCAGTCGATCGCTCAGCCACTGCGCCAACCGTGTCGTCACGTCATTGCAATAGTAACAGACATAAGTACAACCACAGTTTTTAAAGGTTTTGTCTTACGTAAAATTTCATAACTTTACAATTTCCTTTCCGGTTTATCCTAGGCAAGCGTGCTCCACCTTAGGTCGCATCATCACTTAAGATCAGGTGAGTTCCGGCCAAGTGCAAGCTTATAATACGAACTTAAAAAAGGTAAAAAGAGACAAACAATTCACCTGCTCGAAGTTAAACAATCCATAACATGTCATGGCCGCCATTACCTACAATATACGATAGAAGAATGGCCAGTCGTGTCCGCTTGTAAACCGGAAATCGAACTGAACCACAATGCCACCGCCTTGACCACGCCCAACAGACCAAGGTCTAAGAAATTAAACGTGAAGAAAAAACCGGCTAAGTGCGAGCCGAACTTGCATATGAAGTTCCATGCGGAACAATATTTAGCACTAGAGTAACACCAGGATAGTTGCCCTAGGGATATAGAAGACGTCCGGGGGGGAGTCTAACACCTCACTCCCCCCCCAGACCCGAGAAGGGGCCCGCTGCAGCGGGCCGGCACCAGCCGGGGGTTGCGGAAGTATCTCCAGTTCCCGCGACCCCCGACGTAGGTGTGAGATGGAACACCGGGGTGGTTTTTAGTCAGTAAGAGTCTGACAGACCCCTCCGCCCGCCCCAGGGCGGAGGACATCCATGAGGATTTTCCACCCCGTATCAAAAAAAAAAAAAAAAAAAAAAGAGTCTGACAGAATCCTTCGCCCGCCCCGGGGCCCAGGATATCCATGGGAAACAAGGTTGTGTTCCTTTAAACCCTGCAGATAGAAAAATAGGATCCGTCTAGCTTGCCCAACGCCGATGGTATTTCATTATCTGACTCATTAGTCCAAGAGAGCAACATTTCTGAGTGACAGAAGTTCAAGAAGGAAGACGATCAAATTGGAGTTTGACACTAAGATTTGATCGTATTCCTGCTTTATTTAGACTTTTGGCCATGTAATGTCATGGCTAAACGCGGACTGACACAATATAAGTATGTTTAAATGTTAACAACGATATAGTCAATTTTGCTGGCCATTTTATAAAACATGTGAAATGGTCAAACGAATAGTCGAACACTTCATGAGATGATTGATTCTAAGGTATCACGAAACAATGAATTTCCGTTGGTTTATGTCTAAAATCAAATAATTTTTAGTGTTAATGGGCGTATTTATTTGAAATTAAATTAGTATGTTGATCTATGTAAGATAAAATAAGCATATTAATTAATTCTTGTTCGAATATGCTGTACTCGTAAGTATTAAGGAAGGAAAGTTTTTTTTTATTAAGAATTCCGCTGATTTAAAGTTCAAGGCTTATGATTCACTTTCTTGCGTATTTGGATCATGTTAAAATATTCTGCATAGTATTGTTATTGACATTCATTCCAGTAGTTTTATGTTTTAACATAACTAATGTTGGCAATGTGACTGATTTAAAATAAGGAAGTATTTTTATTTCAAATGGCGAGAAACTATATACTTAATACCTACATTTTCGATGCAATGTTTTTTTAGTAATAATCGCATAGGTTTGCGTTTGGCCTGATCTTAAGTCATGATGCGGCCTAATTAATGTAGTATTCTTGAAACCATTTATTTTTCCAATTTTGAATCAAAATTATAACTACTATAAATACAGTTGGACTTGTGACCTCTTGTTTTGCCCTTACCGAGTGGTGGTAGCTTCCGCAATGTGTGTGCAATGTGCATAGCTTTCGCCAGGCTTTTATGAATGCTACTTGATAATACAGATTACACAAAGCAAACAAAGATTTTACTGATAAAATAAAAGTCTACTTAATGGGTTTGACGTCACGAAATAGGGCGTCAACACCAATTTTAGGGTCAAGAACACGCAAGTATCTACCTAAAAAGGTCGACATCTTTCATACTCGTCACTTCATTTTATTAAAACAGAAACAAGGAAAATGTATATTTTTGAAGTGGAGAAAGACGTACTGAGTGACATTTGCAACGAGGTTTGTACATCATTGTGCATTCTCATGCAGTTTGGGGTCAACGAACCGATGCCCGCGCCGTAGCGCGCAGGGCTGGGTGTAAGAGCCTCCAGTTTCTTCTAGGCGGTCTAATGCAGGGCTTAAAATATCTTATCGCATGCGCCGAGAATAAAGTGTTTCTGCTTAGAATATTTATTAGTTGTCCTCGACAATAATTTTGTTTATTTTTACGAGGTTCGTGGGAGTTCTCACACGCTTTTTTTTGTTCTAAACCATTTTTGTCATGTCCAATGAAAAAATATTGAGGTGGGCAGAGTGTCAATCAGAATTTGGGTACTAATTATTTTGATTACTTAATTTAAAAAGCGATTTATAAATTATGTACCAACTGCCATGATTTTGAAAATATTTTAAAAGATATCAGAATAATCCGAATTGAAAAAAATGTTTGCGACCTGTTGACTATCTGTAATAATAATTATGATGATTGTAAAAGAATGGCTGCTATTCAATTGGATCCATCAAAGCTAGCATGCTTATGCAATCAAGTTGTCAAGTGTGACTATTAGCCTAATGGCGCTTTGTGGATTCTGGCCATATTACTCCATGACCCAAATCTGTTGATATCACGTCAAAAACACTTTATGGGTACCTACTTAGGATTTGTGAAATCTAGTTACCGATGTGTCATTTGTAGGTAAGTATGGAACCGAGGTCGTGCTATCTACTGTAACTTAGTTTAGTAATTGTTAGTCTAACATATATAGGTAAATACAGTTAAATCAAAAAGTTTAAAGATTTTTTATGTCATTCACTGCCGAGTCAAAAATGTTGAAGGTAAAACTTCCACTAGCGAAAACCATGAACTAAAGGTTTAAGAATATAATATATTTGTGATAGATTTTACGCATCACTTTGACACACTCAACTTTAATTTATAATAATTTAAATGTAGTGATAGTGAAGTTTCAGTGAGTCTATGCTAGATCGTGAACGTATTTTGTGCCTGTATTTGTACTCGTCTCACAAATTGTACAATATTTACAGTCCTGTTTCTTGTTATTATGGAGCAACAAATAATTGATGGTCTTCTGGTATCGGATAATAGATAAATACATAGATCGTCGAGAAAAAATACTTGCAATCGATTTTAAAATTAGAACAGATTTATTGAGGCACCTTTTCTTAATTTCCGAAGGTTGCAAGCATGTTGCAACTGTAGGTACCTTAATATCTGCACTTTAAAAACTATTTTGTACTTTACTATCATCACTACTTAGGTATTATAAATTAAAGTTTGAATTCTTTCGATCTGATCCTCGAAGGTACTGGTCCGACTCTGTAATATCTTTCGCTAATAGGCTAGTATTACTATCTATTTATTATTATTATGATCGACTATTCCAATTTCGTGTTACAATTAGTTCCAATTAGGACCAACGACATACCTACTAAAACATTTTATACATGTTTTCGAACACCATTCCATTTAACGAGACCACGTATTTAAGCCATTTTGTCAACCGACTTCAAAAAAGGCGGAGGTTATCAATTCGTGTTTATTTTTTTATTTTTTTTTAATGTTTCTTACCTGATTTCTTTAGACTGGGTGAACCGATTTTAATGATTCTTGTTTTATTTGAAAGCTAGTGCTTCCCGTGTGGTCCCATTTTAATTTGGTCCAGTTCTGACAATGACATCCATGAGAAAACCGTATAAGTCTTAAATTTGCATTAAGTATGTGCGCGATTTGTTACGCGATTTCTCCGGCAAACGTAAACCGATTTTGAAAATTCTTTTTTTTATGGATAGGGTATGCTACTAAAAAGCGGAAAATAAAAAGCTTTTTACAAAAAAGACAACCGCCTTCAAAAACTAAAAAGTGAATAATAACTTTAGCACAGAACACACATTGACGTTAGTTTCGGAAGTCGGTGGCAATACAAAACAACAAACAGAACAAAGCCACTGAATTTCGAAACTAAAGTCAATGTGTGTTCTGTGCTAAAGTTATTTTTCACTTTTTAGTTTTTGAAGGCGGTTGTCTTTTTTGTAAAAAGCTTATTATTTTGGAACGAAGTTCCTTAACGCGGCTTACGGGTAGTGTAAATTAGTAGAAATCGTCACGTAACGGAATGCGTGTGTGTATGTGTGCGTGTATCGAGCTGATGCTGCGCACTGCGCACTCGCCTGCTCGTGACATATTATTATTTTTATATATTTTTTTTTGTACAGACACGTACGTAAAGAACTACGTTTCTTACGGGGGTCCCCCGACCGAACAAGTTTTTTTTTTTAGTATTTATTTGTTCATAATACTTACTAATGACATGTAACATTTAGGATTGAAATAAATGTTATAAAACAATTAACAGTAATAAAAGATGAGCAATTGTGTCTGAGCTTAGCTGAGTCTGTATTTCAGATCACAGTTTACCTCCTGAACTTTTGATTCAGAATAACAGTGGTTATAGTAGGTATAGCGGAATATATAATAGAGAGTTCTAACTCACAATTTTATAATTTAAGTAAAATTACTTAGCAAAAAAGTAAAACTTAATTATGTGAGTTGTGTTTGCGTGTGTGGTGTATTGTGAGTGTAGGTTTAAGTGTACGTGCAAATGAACATGTGCGAGTGCGAGTGCCAAATTGGTGTTCGATGACAAACTAAACCTAATGAAGCTTTTGTCTTGTATTTTCTTTGCCCCGTGGTTACGATTCAACTCAGGCTCCGTCTTATGCAACGTTGCCAGTCGTATCGATCACAAATCATGGGGCATTGGAATTGATTCGATACAAAATCATGGTCCCTTTCGCTGCCAATTGGGAGGATGCTCAGAAAATTAAGCATGTTATAAAAAAAAATGATTTATAAAAAAATAAAAATGTTTTTATTGTTTCTCATACATTTTGTTCTACAACACAGAATTGAGGTAACCCCGATAAGTTATAAAGATACTTGTGATGGGGATACCTTGCAGCTTCCCGTGAGTTAAGTACTATCTACAATGTTGAGACTTAAATAATAACAAAAGATTTAGGTACTAGGATGTTACAAAGATTGTTTTAGTATGTTCAAGTTAACGTATAGTGTTTGTGTGTGTGTATATGTGTGTGTGTATGTGGGGGTGAGTGTGCGGTGTGTGTGTGGGTATGAGTGTGTGTATGGGTGTTATAGGAAAGTAGTAACGATGAATCATCATCTGCCTCGCCATGTCTCAATTCTGTTGGGGTCGGCCTCCAGCCTAATTGAATGCAGCTGAATACCAGTGTTTTACATGGAGCGACTGCCTATCGGACCTCCACAACCAAGTTACTGGGTAACACGATACCCCTTGGTAAGACTGGTTGTCAGACTTTCTGGCTTCTGACTAACGACTGTCAAAGATCTACGAATGACAGCCGGGACCAAGGGCTTTACGTGCTTTCCGAGGCACGGATGGAAATCGGTATGAAAGTAGTACCTACTTAACGTATCTAGTATGTAACTACTTAAACTTTGTTGCAGCAGTCCTATTCTGTAAAATCTCCCTTGGTGAATTTCGGTTAAATGAGTTTGAAGTGACCAGTCCGTCCCTAGCATCAGGCGAGGTGACCACCGTCTTTTTTTTTCTGGGTGGAAGATCCTCATGGATGTCCTCCGCCCTGGGGCGGGTGAAGGGGCCTGTCAGACTCCTACTGACTAAAAAACCGGCCAAGTGCGAGTTGCATTCGCATGGACAATGAACTATATTTTGATTGGCTGTGACAGACGGACGGACAGACAGACGCACGAGTGATCCTATAAGGTCGTAACCCTAAATACCACCTACGTCGTAGGTCGCGTGAACTGGAGTTAGGTACTTCACCACCCGATTTAACCGACTGGGAGCCAGTATTTACCCATCATCGCAATGTTTCTATGTTGTTTATAATCCATTGCAAGTAACGCATTATCTATACATATAATATAATATAATACATATAATAAAACAGTAAAATAACTGTGCCTGTACATTGAATATATAACAAAAACAAATTGAGTGGGCTTTAGAAACAGTAATAGAGCACGAATTCAAAAAAAGAAATCTGTCTGTTTGTCTGTTTGTTTGTACACGCTAAACTTCGGAACTGCTGGACGGATTTGAATGATTTTTTATGTATAGGTATTAAGTCTGGGCAACATATAGGCTATAATTTATCTTGGAAACTTAAACACCTGATGCAGAACCGCAACAGATCAGTTAAACTATAAGAGATACAAAAATGGTAGCATAGCAAAAAATGTTCCACGTGATCAGCATTTTATTTATTTATTTATTTATTTATTTACACTTCATGCACAAAGGTACAAAGGCGGACTTAATGCCTTAGGCATTCTCTACCAGTCAACCCAGGGTGGTGAAGAGATAACACGGCAGGTGCATATAAAAAATATAACAAAATAGGTAAAGTACATAAACAAAATTATATAACTAATAAAATATATATCTATATAAATATATTTATGTATATATATATATATATATATATATAATTATATCATAAGAAAAGTAAAGACGTTTATGAGATGGCTCTGCTTACTTGTGACGAAAGTATGTCCGCAATTTCCGTTTAAATTCATACCGACTGGTGGCCATCCTGATATCGAGAGGAAGCTCATTCCAAAGAAGAATGGACTGGATATGAAAGGAAGAGTGAACAAAATCAGAAGTATGAGAAGGGCACAGCAAGAGAAAATTGTTAGAAGACCGCAAATTTCTAGCGTGTGAAGAGCATAAATACTGAAAGTGGGACATTAAATAGGAAGGAGGGGTCGGTGAGTTGAGTAGGGAGAAAAGTGTTGTCAACGAACGCAAACTTCTTCTCTGGCGAATGGGTAACCATTTGAGCTCAGCCCTGTAACTTGACACATGGTCATATTTCCTCAAGTTAAATATAAATCGAATACAGTTATTGAGGACCCTATCCAGCTTATCCAGCAAGACAGAGTTCAAGTCAAAGTAACACACGTCACCATAGTCGATTATAGGGAAAATTAAAGTCTGCACAAGCATAATCTTCGTTTTAGCAGGCAAGAAGTTTCTCAGACGATACAGAGTCCGCAAGGTTCCGTTGGATCTTTGACAGACACTCGAAACCTGGCTTTGCCACCCAAGTGTCGAGTCTAGATGCAAACCGAGATCTTTTACGTTAGGACTAATAGGAATGACAGTTCCATTGAAGATAATCGGAGGAAGAGAGCTAACCGCCACTCTACCCATCATACGCGAACTTCCAATTATAATGGCCTGACATTTTGAGGGGTTTACGGCCACCCCAAATCTATCAGACCAATCTTTTATAGCAACCAAGTCTCGGTTTACATCTCCTATAGCGTCCGATAAACCTTCCACCCGCGTAGCTGTATATAACTGAATATCATCGGCATAAAGATGATACGAACACCGAAGACAGTGAGTAATAAAATTAATGAAGATGGAGAATAGCAAAGGAGAAAGAATACCGCCTTGTGGAACACCAGCATCGAGATCACACCAATCAGACGAGCTCTCGTCAACGTGGACCGACTGCTGACGTCCCCGAAGATAAGAAGAGAACCATTCCAGCGCCTCGCAGGAAACCATAAGATGTGAGAGGATGGATATGAGAATATCATGACTGACGGCATTAAAGGCATTGGAGAAATCAATTAAAACCAACACAGTGACCTTAGTATCACTCATTGCTTCTCTAATGTCGCCAGTCACTTTAAGGAGAGCGGAGGTTGTGCTGTGCCCAGGCCTGAAGCCAGACTGAAATGAGCTCACAAGGCTGTTCCGATGGATAAACCCCGAGAACTGCTTGTGCACACAGGCCTCGAGCACTTTAGACAGGAAAGGGAGAATGGATATTGGTCGAAAATGGTTAGGAAGTGTGGGATTAGAAATTTTAGGAAGTGGGCGGACAAAAGCCATACGCCACTGGGAAGGGAACTGTCCGGAATCAAGGGAAAAGTTAATAATGTGGGTAATTGGCGGAAGAAGAAAGTCGAGAAGCAAGTTGACCATATAACGACTGATGTCGTCATAGCCCACCGCCTTCGACTTAATAGATATGATGATCTTTTTAATGTCATCCAAGGTGGCTGGAGAAAAACGAAATGGTTCAATAATGGGCCCAGGTAGGCCAGAAATAAAATCCACCGTCTGAGACAGCATATGGGTATCCAAATGGCATGTGGTTGTGAAGTGACGGTTGATATCATCCAGGCCAATGGTCTTAGGGAAGTCCACATGACGTGGCCTACCGATACCAAGAGTTCCAAGGAATTTCCAGATATCAGCAGGAGAAGAGGACGATATATTTTCGAGGATATGGCGGCGTTTGGCATTACGTATCATCTGGTTACACCGATTTCTTGCAGCTTTGAAGAGGTTCCTGTTTTCTTCGTTGCGATCCCTTTTAAACTTTCGAAAGGCCCGATCCCTGCGCCGCATCGCCATACGAACCCCTGTCGTCATCCAAGGAGCAGGTGGACGTCTAAGCTTAACTTTCTTTATAGGAGCATGTCTATCGTACAGCGCAAGGACTTTCTGATTAAAGATTCGCAACTTGGCTTCTACAGTTGTTGCCGCTGTAAGGTGTTCCCAATCGAGTTCCGACGCATCCTGACGCAGCTTGTCAACATTCATGCGCGCATAACAACGCGTGTGCAGAACTTTAGGGAGCGGTTTAGGAGGTTTTAGGACATACGAGAGGAAAATGAGGTCATGGTGGGAAAAGCCAGGTGCAGGACACTGACCATGAGAGGACACATGAGAAGGAGAGGTAGTTAGGACTAGGTCAAGCAAAGTGTCATCCCCTGAGATATTAAAATGAGTAGGTTGCAGAGGAAGAACATGGAGACTAACAGACTCAATGATGTGAAGGAGTTTACGGGAACGGGGGGTTGGGTGCACAAGGTCTGTGTTGAAATCGCCCATGATGACGCAATGTGTATACTCCGACCCTACAGATTCCAGTACTAGCTCAAGGTTGGAAAAGTAGTCAACGGCGGGTGGACAATAGACAACACCAAGAAGGGCTTTGACACCTTTAATATGAATCTCCAGAAAGAGGTACTCAGCGGAGGCACTATAACTAGACGTAGAAGAGGCAATAATTTTAAAAGGAAAATCGCTACGAAGATATATAGCAACACCACCCCCTCCCTTTCCAATTCTATCGTTACGGATAAGAACGAAACCGGGAAGGGGGTAGGTAGTAGAAAGAAGATGAGGTTTGAGCCAACTCTCAGAAATCAGAACGGCGTGAACGTTGACGTCGGAAAAGGTGTCTAACAGATCACTATAATGACTTGGCACACTTTGAGCATTAATGTGACAGACATTAAATAAATGGTTCTTCTGTGGGGTGAAGCTGCGACGCACAAAGTCACCAAGGGTGTCGGTCAAAGAACTAAAACTTACATCGGCGGAAGAATTAAAGGAAGCATCGGCAGAGTGAAAGGAGTCATCATCTATTGACATATAATAAAAATAATAATACTTAAATAAGAATATATATAAATATCACACAAATATTCGACTAAGTTATTACTAAAACCTGGTGCAACAACACTATCTGTGCACCACCCACCAGCTGCACCAGCACAACAATACATAACAACAAATTAATTACAAACATGAAACAAATAGTATAGGAAAACATTATAGACAAATTAACAAACGTGAAACAGAGCGACATAAGAAGTCATTTTGACAAAAGTTTGACAGAAGACAGTGACATCAAAGTGACGTAAGTGACGTTACACAACAACACATTATTTTATTGACTGACAAATCTGACATCAACAAAACACGAAATCGTAAAAAAATATATAAAAAAGTGAGTAGTTAGTGTGTAGTGTGTACAACAAAAATACCATAAAAATTACATCAAGAATTACGCCTCAAGCCAAAATAGTGTAAAAAGAAAACAAGATTGCAACTAATTCTTGCGCACTCCGCCGACCGGCTTGCTACCTGTTGAAGCAGATGATTCTTCGGTTTTCCTTGGGTACACTGCTAACAAGGGATTGAGTTCCTCTAGACAAGAAATCTTATGCCGTTTACCGTCAGGGGATCTGATGACAATGACCCCATCCTGAGTCCAGCATGCCGGCATCCCAAAGTGCATTCGCGCCCTGATGAAGACGGTTTGCCTAGTCCTGGTTAGGAACTCTTTTATTGTGACCGTGGAGCCCTTCAACGCTGACTTTGCCTTCCACACAGCGGCCTTATGGTCAATATTGGAAAACCTTACCAGAATTGGTCTGCTACGTGTGGCGCCTTTGCTTGAAGATCCCAGTCTGTGACACACCCTAAGGGAAGATGCAGTAATGTCGGGCAGAGCCAGTTTATTGTGAAACATGTCCAAAACCAGGGTCTTGCAGTCTTCCTTGTCTGCTTCTGGAAATCCGATGAATAGAAGAGCTTTCCGGCGAGTTCTAGTCTCCAACCCATCAACTACTCTGGAGCACTCTGTGATTTGCTTCCGGAGAAGTCCCAGCATGCTGAACATAAGTTCCCTGAATGTCCGGAACTCCTCTGCAATCTTGGCAACAGTGTCTTTAGCTGGTCCAGCACATTGGATCTGTGCCTCCAGCTCGCCCATTTTCTTAATGAAGCACTCCTCCAAGCTCTTCTGGGCCGATTGAATATCATCCAGTTGAGACATGATGACTTTTTGAACTTTGTGCTTTGTACTATTTTGCACTTTGTAGTAAATGTTATACGTTACTGGTGAACAGCTGGCAGGAGGTGTAGTACAAGCCTTATGTTACATGGACTGTATCAATAATGTAAGCACTTATTATTCAGTATTTCCAATATTAATATTATTATAGTTAAAGATTACTTAATTATATATTAAATTAAAAATTGCTCAGAAAAACGTGTGTTGACTTTTTTAGCACCTACCCCCAAAAAAAAAAAAAACCCAAAAAAAAAAAAACGCATTTTCTGCTGAGAGAATAAATTTGAAGATCCGGAACACCTAATGTGGAACTCCAAGAGCCCAGCTATACCTTATCACTTATAGGAATGACGTCTTAGCAAAAATTGTTCGGTCTGGGTTTCCTATTGACTAATAAAAATCGCAGATCAGAAACATCTGATGTGGAAATCGAAGCTAATTTAAAATAACATAAGCTGGGAGTACCTCCACTCGGTGAAGGCGGTAACAGTTTAGGACTGATTTTTGATGACGATGGTATATCATTGAAAATTTTACTCTACTGGCCAAAATTCCCATTTATTTTTTTATTTTATCGAATAAATATGCCTTCGGGCTTATGTTATTTGAGTGTTTAATTTCCTTTTCCATTTATCTTCGTGACACGGTAGCCTACCCGGTAACGCAGGGGAGCAGTCACTTAGATTTTAATTGATCAGGTATCTTTACAATAAAACTATAACCATGCCTAGAAAGAGGTCAAATCTTTCCCAATGTTCCAAAGGTGCTAAAAGATTGATCATAATATCCCAAGAATCTACCGAAGAGCATCAGGAGAGACTTGATGCTGTTCGAGAACATCAGGCTGCAACTCGCTCCGTGGAAACCTCTTCAGATCGCGAAGCACGCCTGCGTTCTCATCGTATTTACGCATCTACACCCAGGTGTCTAGAGACCAGTGAAGAATAGGATGCGCGACTGACCGCTGATCGTGAACGTCATGCATTTTCTCACGAGTCGGAGACGTTCACGGATAGAGAATAGCGCTTGAGTTCTCAGCGTATCTACGCATCTGCTTCTAGGTCTCTAGAGACAAGTGCGGAACGTGATGCGCGACTGTCCGATGATCGTGAGCGACATGCATTGTCTCGCGAATCGGAAACGTTTACCGATACAGAATCACGCTTGAGTTCTCAGCGTATTCGCACATCTACTAACAGGTCTTTTGAAACGAGTGATGAATGTGATGCACATTATCCCAAACACGCACACAACAAAATATTCATAATCAGTTAGAAAGTGAGAGAAAAAGAATTGCTGGAGTACGGCATGAAGAGACAGAAGAAGAGCGCAACGAACGTTTGAATTCTGATCGACTTCGACATTCTCTGAACAGAATGTCAATATCATCTGAAGAGTCGGATGTGTCTCAAGATATAGCCGTAGGGCATGGCGACCATCCTTGGGTTGATAAGGAACGGAGTCCATTTACGTATACTCCTATGATTGACTACGCCACATACTCCGCCATCGGAGGTATGATTCAAAATTGTACTTTTTGAACGTCTCGAATCGTCTCGCGCATGCCGTTGTTTTCCCGTCCTCGGGCTCTTAGAATTCGACATCAGACGTTTCAGATCTTCGATTTTGCCGACCCCGTTGTCGCTGGCTTAAGCAACAGGATCCGCGTACGAAGTCGCGAGAAGCTAGTTTTACAATAAACCAGTACTTTATCATTATCTATGCAATAACAAAATTCGCAAAATGGTGACTCAGTGCTATTATATTTTTAACCGTTTTTTGAATTTGTACCTTAGTACTTACGAATGTAGACTTATATGAAAAATGTATCTAATCTATATGTAGGTATTTGATTAAAATAAAGAAAAATAATACATTAATTCATTAGCATAGCTATAAATAAATTGAATATTAAGATGACCTGCTACCTGCTACTGTTCCTATAGTGTGTATGAGAAATGATGGAACATCATTCGTATAATTAATACTGAATTTAATATACACGCACGGAATTATGTTTTTTCAAGTTGTAGGTACCGTATTTCCTCATTTTACTACGAAAATTAGGTACTTATGTGTATGTATCTACCTAAGGTAAGTTAATGTACAAGGATAAGGTATAATTACTAAGTTTGGTCCTAAAAGGTACCTCCAGGTCCTAGAGGCCAGCACATCAAGCTACAACAATTTGTCGAATTTATTTCATATATTTGCAACTTTATTACAAAAGCATAAGGTTCATATTCAAATGGGAAAAGTTGACAGTTTGATATGGCCTGATGTACTGGCATCTATATATATATTTTCGTAATATTGACTACTTATCTAGACTAGACCACAGCGCTGTTCGGCTAATTCTTAGTAAGTAACTGTCTGCCTAAATTATTGAGAATTGATTATGTAAATGAGTAATGACATTCGACTGTGAGAATACTCTTAGTCACCAGAGTACCAAGTGCAAGTATTTATACGTATTCGATCGCGTTAACGTGAACTTCAATTTGTACTGAAACTTGAGCAACGCGGTCTAGTGGCTAATGTTGCCAGGAAACATTATTATTCCATACAAATTTACATAAGCAAACGTTTACGTTATATTCAGTCCTCTCCGCCGAGGCCCGCCGCGCCGACCCTGTACGTCCCATCCCCCAGCGACGCCCTAAGCCGAGGCCCGTACTCTACAGGGGGTGCCCTTAGCGTGTAGTCGCTTAGTTTATAAGTCCTGGCTAGAGGCCTTAAATAATTCACTTTTAAGACACCAAAGGAGAGTTCGGTTAAGCAGCCGTAACCTCCTAAGTTGACCTGCGAGATGCCAATCCGAAAAAAAAGCTTACATTAACGTGATCGAATGGCTTAAAAAACTCACACTTGGTCCTCTGCAGTGCAATTCTAGTAACTTTTAGGAATGTTCGCATTTTTTTGTCATTGATTTTCACTGACGAGATTCATACGACTACATTTTGAACATTTTTAATTACGAGGATCGGACTTCAAGATCTGGCCACAAAAATATAAGGCAGGTAATATGATATTTATGGGCAGGTAGGACACAAAGTTGACCTAAAACCTAGTTACTCCTTATAACATCTGCTATCTGCCAGCCAAAGTCCCATCAAAATCGGTCCAGCTGTGTCAGAGATTAGCCGGAACAAATAGATAGACAAACAGACAGACAAATATATTTAAAATTGTTTTTTTTTGTATAGTATACCGTCTCATACAAAATGCCTTCAGTAAAAGGCTGTTATTTTGACATTACAAACAGACACTTTAATAAAAATTAATTTAGTATAGATTGATCTATAAGTACTATCTATACTTATCCCTTACCTTCCCTTATCTTATCTTACCTTTTCTGTATTGACCAGCAGTTTTGTATTTTGACAATACAAACAGACACTTAAATTTTAATTTAGTATACATCAATCTATACTAAATTAAATTTTATTAAAGTGTCTGTTTGTATTGTCAAAATACAACACTACTGGTCAATACAGAAAAGGTTCAAAAGTCCAACAATATTTTGTCTAAGCACTTAGGTAGTTGTCTCTAGATTAGGGCTGACTCGTCCAATGTATTTACTAATTAGTCAACCGATACCTACAAATTGTGGACATTCTTTTAACCGCACACTATGACTAATCAAACTTTTTCTTTTTAATGACAATTACATCATCGACAATTCCAGACTGTCAAATCGATCGTTAGCTAAAGACCCGAAACGATAACAAAAATCCTTTAAGTCAGACAATCCCATTCAATGACATTCACGTCACGGAATCGAACCCACTATGAACACAGTTCAGCTGTTAATACGCATGACCGGTTACCTAATACCCGCAATCAAAGTTCAACAGACCGCAAAAATATAAATATTAGGTAACTGATAAATATTTAAGTAATAAAATGCTAATGAAATAACAAGGAATACTCACGAACAGTGTGAGAAGCTGGCTCGCCATGTTGCGCGCACTTCGGCGAATGGTGGTGGAGTGTCGGCGCAGTGGTTGCGCACGCGCGCCTTGCTAGCGGACAACGAACTACACGGTGTATGGAAGTGACATTGCGTGCATTGATTGTTTACGTTGAAGAGCTAATTACCTCGACACAATCATCTTAAGGTGAGAAATGAGTAAAGTAAAGTTGAAGGTATTACAAGTTTTCTGTACGGCTTATAGCATCCGTTTATTCTAGACCAAAAGCGACATAGTATTATTTTTAGCTGGCTCTAAAAATAATATTCTTAATATTAAAATTACATCTTGTGGTAAAAATGAGAGAATGCGATTTTGATAGATACGTGCGTGTGCATCGATAGACGCCAATGGCAAAAACTCCTATAAAGGTATAATTATATTACTCTGTGGTGTCAAATATGAACCAGTCGCATAGCCAGAGCCTACTAATTTTTAACGCTATTTAACCACGATAATTATAATGTATATAAACCTTAGTTATTAGTATGTATTAAAATCTCAGCTAAGTCGTAATTCGTAAGGTTGATTGATATTCACTTGCAATAATAACAGAAGAAACGTTACGTAGAGGATCAGTAAGATAGTTAAAGTCAATATTTATTTAAATTAGACCATATACAGGTATTTTTGTAATTAATTAATACATACTTAATAATTCAAAAGGCTCTCTCTATGGAGTTTTTAAGTAGAAAACCAAGTAAGAAATTCCACGGATAAATAGACAGTTTGATCGTTCAACAAAGATCAATCAAGATGATTTATCAATGAACAAGTCAAATTCGACACGTTCTAGCTAAAAGGCTATGCATATTAAAATATGAAATTCTCCTCGTCCATTGGTCATTGCAGACATCTAACAGGTTGGCCGTGACCGATTTTAATATAATACCTATACTTACGACGATACATTGAAGCTGTAGGCAAATTCATTTATGTTTGCAGATTCTATTTTCGTTTCTGCCGTTGAAGATTAGCGCTTAAGTCAAGAGACATAACTTTACATTTTTGGACTATCGCCAATTACAAGATACGATAGGTCGAAATTGCTGATTTTTGCTTATATATACCTACCTAGTTAAATCCTCTAACATTTATATCATTTTGAAAACCTTCCAAACGATTCTTTTTAGTCAATCCATCACCAAACGATTCTTTTTAGTCAATCCATCATAAGAATTAGTCCATCATTGTTTTAGTTAACATCTCCATCTAGTCATAGTTTTCTACCAATTTCTATAATTTAAACACAAGAATTTTGAAGACAGCAATGTCATTTCTAGTAGTGTTGTATCTTTGAGTGTGTCCTTGCCGGCGAATGCAACGGCTTTGCTTTGTCCCACAGCGCGGACTGATAAGCTTCGATATACTTACAATTAGCCCCATTTAGGCAGTTCGGCGTAAGTAATATGAGCGGCGTAAGTATTTGACAATATCGAATAAGGATACTTACTCGATCAAGAGGCTTGAAAAACAGTTTTAGTAACCATCATTAACGTTGTTATTTTCTTGTATGTGTAGCTGTAAGTGCAGAAACAATTAATAAAATGGTTTGAGTAAAAAATAACTGAGATTCCGGTAGCGTTTTGAAGTCACACAGTAAGGATTGTTTTTAGTACCATTACTACATTACCAGTAAATGTTTATAACTTTACTAGCATTTGCCCGAGGCCGCGCTCGCGTTAATTTAAAATTTGACAATCAATTCGCATTGTACTCTGCTTAAAGACATGCAGCTCGAAGAACCATATTTAGTTTTTCGGATGTGTTGGGTTGGGAACTTTAACAGGGACTCTTCAATGATTGATTTTATAAAATAATATAATTCCATCATGATTCGATAGACACATGGCGCCTCATAAGATCTTTTTTGTTGTTTTCGGGAACAGTACGTTTTTCGGGATGAAAGGTACCGTATGTCCGTTCCTGCACCACTTAAATGCATAAATTTAAGATGATCGGTTCAGTGGTTTAGGCGTCAAAAGGTAACAAATAAACTTACTTTCGCATTTATAATATTATAGTATAGTTAGGATTAAAGGTACTCTAGTTCTAGTTCCAACAATTAGACAACAGACCGATCATCGAAGGATTATAAAGGTTTTACGAGGAATTCAGAGTGCTCAGATGAAACATTTAGTCAATGGTTTCGACTAGCATGTCATATGCATGCAACCTTTACAGTAGGTAACTTACCTAAGCAAACACAATATGTACGTATTTATTTATTTTTTAGGTTTTCAATGAATGTATTATTTAGAATAATATCTCAGGAGATCTAAGACACACTTTTCGATTTTTTGGTCCTAAGTTACGTTAATTTATACGGTAACTTATTTCGCTCTCCTAAGTTAGTTATGTAACCACACACTAATAACACTAGACAGCCATTTATAGTTCATTAAGTAACCCTTATATAGCTATAAGGTTTTCGGGCGACCAGATTTAGTGTGGATAGAGCCTGGTTTCTTCTTATCTTTGCAAAAACAAGTTAGAAACGTCTAAAGAGGTTTAAAGTTTAGATCAAGGTCTTATACGAATGGTTACAAAAGCGGTTTCTAACAGTTATCTCACGGCATTGTCCATATTGAATAATCTAAAAGGTTCAACGTTATTATGTAAAACAGCTGATTACGAATCTATACCTACTAATATTATAAAGCTGAAGAGTGTGTTTGGTTGAACGCGCTAATCTCAGGATCTACTTATTCGAATTGAAAAAATGATTTTGTGTTGGATAGTAGATAGACAGTAATGCCGGATAGTTGCCCCAGTTTTTGAAATGGCTTCATATCTCTCAGTACACAAAGCAAAATCTTCTTGTTTGTAAAAAGGGTGGGTACTTTGGTTCTTCAAATTTGTGAAAGTAAAAAACATTATCTTTGATATTTCCAGAGTATTGGCAATTTTTGCGGACCTCTAATTGTTGGGACAACTATCCCATATTATGACAGTTGCCTAGTCCATATAAGTTACGTTTAGGATAGATGCTCCGCCGAGAAAGAGGACATTTATCCCGCAAAAATTTTGATCGCACCTTGCCTTCCCATGGCACAGAGGCATCAAGACAATCAGCAAATTAGTAGTGGTAGAGTCTCTCGATGGATAATAACATGTGATTCATCCATGATTTGAGGCAATTTTACCCCTGGGCACAGATTAACTAAATTCCTTTGGCCCTGGGGCAATTATCTATCCTGGTTATACCCTAGGCATGGGTTGTTTATTATTTGAAGGTGTAAATTAATGTTTTTTATTTTATTTCATGGTTTATTTGTGTGTTGGACTATGTGGTAGGTATTCATATTTAAATCTATAAAACAGTATCCTATATGCCATTGGAGTTAATTGTCAAGAAAAATACGTTAAATCTAGGTAGTTAGGTAGGTACTGTAAATGTTGTATACGTAATGCAACCCAGACGAAAATATTAGACTTAACGTTTCTTCTAAGCACTGATTTATTCTAGAAGTATTTAAAAATTAAAAGCGTTACGCTTATTTTTATATCAATTTGATTGTTTGCTTGGCACTCGTGGAGTGCTGATGGTTTTAGTTGAATACAAGTTATTTCATTCGGTTTTGCTCTTTAATTTAAAGGAACCCCTGACTCCGTCCACAACATGACGCATAACGTCCGTATACTTACGACTGGTACAGCGTATCGTCCCATAAGCTTTACAGTACTTACTATGCTGTTGTGTCTGAAGTCTACAGCAGGCTCGAGGTATTCTTGTTAACCATTGTAACTAAGCTAAATAATTTTAACCTACCTACATTGCATACTATGACTTGCCCACAGAACAGATAAAGAGCAGTTCAGTGGACTCACCCTATCGGTCCGTGTGTGGGTGTATTATTGGCGAATTTTGGCAAAGGTTAAAAGCCGTGGGCCTGTGCACCTAGGCACCTGGTAGGGAGGGACCGGAGGGACACTTAGTGTTGCTTGTAGAGCAAAGAAGCATGGCGGGATCCATACATCCATTTGTATGAAAAAAATAAATAATTTAGAGGGTTTAAAATATTACTTACCATATTTTTAAACACTCGCATAAATAAAATATTACGAAATGAAAATAACACTTTTTCGTTTCATCTCGATGCCCATTTTGTATTTATAAAAAAAAGAAAGTGACAAGCGACGTTAACGAATCTATCAAATTGACAGACTAGTGATGTGACAAGTGTGTGAAAAAAAAAATCTTTTTTTGCGGGATTTTAAAAATATTGTAAATGTCTGAAGATACTCTTTAGGTACCCAAGAATAAAAGAATAATTAGAATTTCAACTTCTCTAAACATCTTTATTTTTTTTTTACAAATCCTGCCGTGATTCTTTTAATAATTAAATTACCGATAAGGTTATTAGCTAGAACCTTCAAAAATTAAAACGATCATGTTCCGTTTGCGGGATGCGAGACGTCAGACACGTCAGTTTTGGTTTCAAAGAGTATAAAAAAGACACGTCAATGCGCCATTCTCGCGGTGTGCTGCCTAACATACCTAAGTAAGTCTGTTTGCCCAGGGGACCGATCACTTTTCCGAATTATTTTTGTCCGAATTTCACTTTACCGAAAACTATTGACCGACGTCTTTTTTGCTATATGCATTATTTGACATATTTTTAGATCATCGAAGTATCATGTGCCATAGGTATTATTTTACCGACCTATGTTTCTCCGATTTTCAAAATAACTTTTTCCTATTGACCGAAGTCTCTTTTGAACTATTTTCATTTGCCAAATGATTTATTTGCCATATTTTCAACAACATTTTATGGAATATTATTTGATCACAAATATATAGCCGGTTACTTGGTAGCATTTTCAACATTAAATTAAAATAGTGTGATAAAAAGTCAATATGTTACAAAATTTTGTGACAGAAACGAATCGCTGCAAAACCCAGGCAGCAAAATGTAGTCTAGTAATGGTTCTGGAACCAACATTTTATTAGGATTATAACGGAATAGTAAGCAATTATAACCACGGAAAAGGGCCCAATTTATAGGCGTATTTTGCCTGATTAAATATCTTTAGTAGACTTGGTGAACACCGCTTTGCCCAATAACGACCTTATAGTTGGACTACGTAAAACTATTTGCTCCCGCAAAGCTTACTATCAGCGCTTAATGGAACCAAACACGACAATAACAAATCTCTTACAAGCTCATACCAAGTGTTGTGAATTGGTGAATGTTGCTGCTCACATTTGTAAAAATGAATAGTGATAAAGGTAAGTTATTCATCCATTTCTTATTATAAATATTATCTAGAATATTAATTATGAGTAGGCTGTTAACAATAAGTCAAGATGTATAATATGTTTGAATCTACATGGCGCACGTATATTTTCTGTGAAGTATAATAAGTTTTTTATCAAAATTTTTACGCGCCCCTTGAAATTAGCGTTTTCATTAAGTTGAATTTTAAAATAATGTTGGTTTCGGTAAGACATACAACGAAAAGTCGCCATCTTGACAAAGTTGGTTTTCCCAAATACATTAACAAACCGCTATAGGCGTACTTTGATTTAAAATAGTAAATAAGAGAACCATTGCTTCGCCATATTGTCTGTAATTAGAGTTCCGTAAATATTTCTGTAACTGGACTGTTATTTTATATTGCTATTAGGTACCTATGTCTTATTTTAATGTTTTTTGTTTAGGTTAGGTCAGCATTGAAAATGTAATATTTCTGGACGTCGATCTCCTTACGAACAAAAGGGATTTTCGAGCTTTTAAAATCTTAAGGTGGCCTTGGAACGAAACTCTTCGTGAAAATTTCTTGTTGTCTCACAAATGTCGTGCATGTAATTATAAAGTTTCAAAAAGTCTTGCAAGACGGCCACGACACTTCTCCACACGACGACATATATTTTGATTGATCCCACTCTAAATGGAAGACAAAGTATTCAAAACTATTCATGTTCCTGTATACATGACCGCCGTACTGTTGGAAACTGCGCGCATGTCGCGAGCGTAGTGTACTTTTTATCGTGGACAAGACATCAGGAAGAAATAGATGCACCAGCAAGGTTTTAAGACTTACGATTATATTGAATAAAATGTGAAAATAAAGTGTTTTATTTCTGGTTATCCTACTTAACAATCTAAAATTAATATAGATAGGTAACCATTTTCAGGAAGATCATTGTGCATTTTTTTAAGCGTTTTATATATTTAAAAGGATGTGGATATACGAAAATTCGTTCTATTTATATTAATTCTTGTTAGATAAAAAAATCCCATCGTTTTGAGGAATGCAACTCATCTCATTGGGTAGTTAGTATTCATGGTCTTTAACAATCGGAAGTGGGAACTCGTTTCGTTAGTGATCGCTAGTGGGTCACAGGTCCGAACAAAATGCCCGTTTATCTATTCACAGTTGGCAACTATTTTGTACGGAACCTTCCTATTACTACGATTCGTTCTTCGCCAGATACAAAAATAGAACCCGACGTTTTATCTGAACCTTTCGTTTGTAATAACCACTTCTTTTTAGCCGTTTCCATTCATATAGACCCATTTTTTAAAGAAAAGTAAATAGAATACCACGTCGGCAACGAATACGACACAACAAAATCAAAATGTCCGTACCGAGACTATGCAAGACCAATGTATTCTTGTACAGGACACCACGGATATAGTTTTGGATACTAAGTAAATTATATTAAACCTTTATAATCTTGTTAAGATTATAATAATATTGGATTATACCACTATAAAACCGCTCCGTTTTACTTATAATTGTTCTGAAAAGTGAATTTATAAACCCTTATATAACCAAGTAATAAATACAAATAGTTTCCAGTATATTTAGTTTTGTTTATCACTTTTATTGGCGTACTTTACTTATAGTAGTTCTATAATGCTTCTTGTTAGCAGTTATAAGTATAGCTTACCAGTTTATTTACTCTTGAGTGCATTTACACCCTCGCGATACTTTTATAGGTCACCCAAGCTTATAATGCATCCTTAATTTGGACCTATAAGTAGTTATAAGCTAATGTATAAGATTAGTTATACTCTATGGCCCAACTCACTCCATGCTTGCTATTATAAGCGTGGCAGCAAATACTAGAACCGTTAAGAGAATATTATAAGTGTTGGAGGCCTATAACATCTGCACTATAGGATAATTTTGCTGCTTGAGAACCGACTTCACTCAGTCTTGTCTGCCCTACCCCTAGAGTGTAATTTAAGAACGCGTAGGCGCGGAGGGGTGGAGGGGCCCGCGAGCTGAGGAGCAGGAATTGTTGACAACATTCCAACAAATGTTATTTCGGCTAAGTGTAACTTCGGTAAAAAGTTTTGCGACCAAATGAAACGTCGGCACAACGAAAAAAAGTGAATTGATAATAGGTCAACTGATACAGTGGCAGACGTGACTTCGATGAAGTAAAAAAATACGAAACGAGAAAAGTTGAAAAGTTTTAGGTGAAATGAAATTCGGTCAAATATTTTTCGACCTTATGATAGGTAACCGTTTCCCCAGCATTATGTGAAAATTTAATAAAACATATTAAAAACTTAACAATATAATATGTATTAAACTAAAAACTAAATACCTACTTATATTTTATTTGGACGTGATAACGTCTTATAAATTGATGTACACCGGCTGCACGCACTAAAAAGTGAAACGTTCCGCCTGAGCCTGAGCGTGCAAGCGAGAGCGCTGAACAAGCGATAGAGAGGCACGATCGGCCCAAGCAATAAGCTCCACCCACCTCGACGGAAGCCATTATTTGCTTATCTTCTAATATATAAAATTCTCGTGACACAGTTTTCGTTCCCGTACTCCTCCGAAACGGCTTGACCGATTCTGATGAAATTTTTTGTGCATATTGGGTAGGTCTGAGAATAGGCCAACATCTATTTTTCATCCCCTTTTTTCACCCCTTTTTCATCCCCCATGATCGGGACAGGACAACGTCTGTCGGGTCAGCTAGTGTTATATATGTTAGCCATTATGTTTCTTTATGACGTTATCACGTAAAACTATCGTTCGTAAACCGACTTTACAGACCACCAATTTTTTTTCAAACTCAAACTAGACTATTTTCAAAAACTTTTGAAATAGTGTCTGTCAGTCAGAAAGTAGAAGCAGAAGTAAAGGTTTCTCATTCCAATAATATAGGCTACTGTCTAGAGCGCAGAGCAAAAAGAATAAATAAATAATTTAAATTATTTTATGTGTCAGATTTTGATTCATTCAATTAATGCAATCTAATTTTACTATATTTTTGTATAATAGTTCTGGTTGCCGTAAAGAATAAATATATAATGTGCCGAATAGGTTAGAACTAATTATCATAAACTAGTAAACATACCTAACTAGTAATTTTATAATAAAAGGTGCAGTCAAATTCAAGTATTCGTAAATTTTACATATTTGGAGTTCTGTAATATCTGACGTTTCATACTCTATGAAACATCATTGTTTATCTCGCTCCGTAGGGCGCGATAGAGAGGGATAGATTGTCTACGACGATTTACAGAAAGTTTAATCGTTGTAATTACATGTTATTGTAATCAAATAATATATAATTCATATAAAAACTTGATGTTACGTATTAATAACCAATACTATCACTATTTGCTGACGTAATTATATTTTTATTTCACAAATGCCAAATGTCACGATGCACCGCTCTTTTAAAACGACAATGTCATACTGAATGATGTGTTGATACTACCCTATATATTATTATACTCTTTGGTTGATACCTATCTACAGTTCAGTGAAACTAAGTGATGATTTGAAGCGCTCTATCTAGTGCGTAGTACATAATTATATATCCATGATTCGACACGATACTATATTAATTTATAGAACTGATGTGGAATTTAAATTATTTTCTTTTACTTATCTTTTCAAGCAACCCTTTTCTTAACATTACAAATGATTTTCTTTACTAAGCGCCATCTACTTACTCTCAGAGGAACTATTTATTCAGCTTTCGCTGAAAACCCACTGCGTATTCAATAATGAATAACGGCGATGCTGATAATTTGCTCTGTTCTTAGTTTTAATATAGAAGCATAGATGGCGCTTATTTGAATAGGGATGCTTACGTAAAGCTTATCTCAGAGGGCGCCACCGAACTATACCATAGACACTATTAGAGCGTTAAAATTCCTATTTTATTTTATAGAAGTTGCGTTACGAGTGTTTTGTTGTAATTAATTATCAAAAATGGATGATAATTATAACGGACGTTTAACTATTCCGACATTAAAAAAGGTGCTCCGGTAGCAAAAAAATATAATTTTGATGCACAGACAAAAAGTGGGTGTTACTATGTTTACGTTATAGTCTAGTGGCGCCTCTAACGGAAAAGTTTGGCACTATTATTCTTAATTGGTAACAACATGATGACTGTCATGTCGGCCAACATCACGCCTGATGCGCCAAAGAGTTAGAGGTGCACCCATAGTCGCAAGAAATTAATTTAAAAATGAAAAAAACATGTACTTTCTATTCGATCTTTTGGCATCGAGTAAGTACATCGACATTGATTTTCTGGCCTTTTAAAAATTTGAAAATACACAAAGTAATACAAAAACGAGTTTAATAATATGTATTCAAGTTACATTGGAAAAAAAAGTCTAAGTAAATGTAGGTATTATTATCGTTTTTCAGTTAGCTTCGCCTAGTTAATTACTTTACCAAGAAATGTAGATACTATGGAAGTAACTCAATTAAGTTTGCGTGGTGATAAAAACGAATATGTTTTATTAGGGTCCAAACAAGCAATCAATTGGTTTATTATTTTAATGCTATTGTACTATTTGTACCTACGTACAAAACGACACGTTAAATTGTTTAGTACTACCAACACTAAAAGAAATACTTAGTCTTTAGAGTCGTCGAAGATCATCGATCTTGCTAATAATATGTCGTAAGGTTTCGGCGAACGTTACTCTTCGTGTCCTTTCTATTTTAAACCAATCTATACACCTATAGTGCTGTTTGCAACAAAGATTATAGGTTTTTAGGTTATAGTTGCCTTATTATATTTATTTTTACTCGAGTCATATACAGACACTTACCTACCTACTTGCATTTGAGAATCTTTTTGAAATTTATATTATTCAACTGCGATGTAATTAGTTAATTACATATTTAAATGTGCAGCTGGTTTGAGCGACCTTTTTGATAAAATCAAAATGTTCAAACCACAACCACACATTTCAGCAACAATCATCTGTTTATTATCCAAATCATTTTAAACCTTTGGTCATTATCTATCTAACTGATGACGACACGGTTGGCGCAGTGGCTGAGCGATCGACTGCTGCGCAGCGTGTTGCGGGTTCGATTCCCGCCCAGGGCAAACATTTGTGTGATGAGCACTTGTGTTTGCCTTGTGTCTGGGTGTTGTTTATCTATATGTATGTATTTACAAAAAAAAAAGGTATTTGTGTATGTATATCAACTGTCTGACACCCATAGTACAGGGTCTCCCTAGTTTGGAGTCAGATGGCCGTGTGTGAAAATGTCCCCACATATTATTATTATTATTATTATAACTTATTTTAAAATTGAATGGGTAAAATATTCCTCAGACATTTTTTAGGAGAGTTGATATTTTATGTTCATTATTATCTGCCTAGCCTTTTCCTAACTATGTTGGTGTTAGCTTCTAGCTGAAAACCATGTGGAGCGACTGCCTATCTGACCTCCACAACCGATACCCCTTGGTGAGACTAGCTACCACTATCCATCATGACTGTCAAAGATCTACGAATGACAGCTGGGACAAACGGGTTTACGTGCTCTCCGAGGCACGGAGTGGTCTCATATCATATTACAAACTATGACTATATACTATATAATATGACTATTATCAGAATTCACCATCAAACAATTAGTTGCCTACCGTCATCCTTTTAGCCCCGTCATCATCATCTATCTAGCTTTTGCCCAAGTATATTGGGGACGGCTTCCAGTCTAACCGGATGCAGCTGAATACCAGTGTTTCACACGGAGCGACTGCCTATCGGTCCTCCACAACCCAGTTACTGGGTAACACGATACCCCTTGGTAAGACTGGTTGTCAGACTTTCTGGCTTCTGACTATACCCAGAACGACTGCCAAAGATATGTAAATGACAGCCGGGACCAACGGCTTTACGTCTGAGGTTCCGAGGCACGGAGGGAACTCGGTATGAAAGGGATGGTCACCCATCCACAGACCGACCGCGGTTAGCGTAGCTTAACCTTTGACCAATCGATCTGTACGGCTTTAACTTAGCCACGAGCTCCTCCTTTTAGCCCCGTACCATCCATAAATGCACCTCGATATTTTTTTTAGTGCAGTTTAATTCAAAGGTTCAAAACGAATTGTGTACTTAATTCTTGCGTAGACAGTATTTAACAATCTTTCGTGGTCAAAGTCCGCTCTCTCTCTTCATTAACCTTAAGACGCCCACTGCTGGGCACGGTCTCCCTCTAGGGGGGTTCAGCCGTAACCGCCATGCTTGGCCGATGCTTGTTGGCGATTGCAGTAGATGTTATGGTACTACAGAAGGACGCTGCTGCCTATCCTCTGGTCAATATCTCTCTGTCGCTTTCAAAGACACCCATGGGTAGAAATGGGGTGGTGCTATTCTCGGCCGGCACCACACGGCACCGGCCGGCATGGGTGGCGTGGTCAAAGTATCGTGGCTATTTTGTATAGGTAAACCTCTAGAAAAGTGTTTATAAACACGTTACTAGTGTGCCTAGACAATAGCCACATTTATTATTGCCATAACGGTTATTGCAAGGTCAGACGGGCATTATTATTCATTACAATTAATTTGCAATGTAGCAGTTGTTATTGCATAGCATAATGTTTCAATCATGTTTATTGCTTTCGTTCTATTGTTTTTGATTCATTTTATATTTGCATTTGTTTTTTCTCAAATTCAATGTTCCAAACTTTTGTAATATCGTGGGGGAGAAGCGGCGCAACTCTGAAAGTTTTCAGATGATGTCGGCGGGAAACTAGTTCTTGAAAAGTTTTCAAACGTATGTTAGGTTTATACTAACCTAGTTCTCAAAAACTCCATTGTTTCAAGAATGTCCTCCAGAGTCCATTGCATTCAAAGAATTTCTGATGGATAAGACCGCCATTGTCACTTATTCGTCATTGTAGGTACCTATTTAGAACTGTTACAATAAATAAAGTTTATTCTATCAACTTCTTTCAGTTTTCATAGTTACTGTTTCTAAAATAAATTCAAACATGCAATTTTTCCCAGACATTCTATTTTAACTTTCAATATTTTAGTACGTAGCCAGGAACCACCGCTTGTATCAATAAAGCCACTTTACGATCTAATACAGTAAACTTCTGGAACAGTTGAGTCACGGCCGGTCATTTCAATTAAGCTGACATTATTTTTAGCTCCATGAGATGGCTGGCATATGTTACATTACAACTAATGAGTTCAATTGGTGTTTATTTGGGAGCGAAGTTCATAACCAATTGGGTTTAGAGTTTAGATGGCCAATTTATATTATTATGTTGGCAATGAGAACAATAATTATTCTGTGTTTGAATTTGGAGGTGTGGTCCTTTCGAAAGTCCTCGAATGGAAAGCCTATAATTATGTATCTAGATTTATTGTGTTCTGTTTGACTGCAAAACAAGATTAGAACATTCATTTGTAGAAATGAACTTGTTTTAATGGAAATAAATTAATTACAGTAGGAAGCCAGGTGGTCATTTTTCCGATTAACTATACTTATTTCTATAAGTACTTAGCCTCACTTCTAGAGTATAAGAAATACAGTTCGAGTATCAACACAAAAATGAAACAAGCTCAAAAAAAATGATCGTAAAATAAAAATTTATTCATTAAAAATATTTACACTTTATACAAACTTATCTATATATCCATACGCTACAATACATGACTATCACACACATTTCACCAATTCTCCGGTCAAATATACTCGAATGGTATATGGCATGCCCTCCTTACGACTAGAAGGGGCAATTGTGGTAAGCACATCACAAAAAATATTGCGAAAGGGCTGAAGAGAAGACAGGCCCCTAACCACGCCATCAGAAACCACGCCGGGAGGAGAGCTACGTGTTCAAACATTATCTACGCTACAAAATGTGCGATGTAGGCGTTTCCCAACACATAATTATTATGCAATATCAAGTAAACGTAACAGCTAAAATAGTTCAAGTTCCTCGGATGCCGCGGACGCAGACTCCGCCGTCGATTGGCGTGCACTTAAGAACGCCACCTGAAGCAAAAAAAAGAGATTTGTTAGATACTTCGAGATTATTCCACACTCGATTCGAACTCCTCCATTTGCATTGTGAGTCATGTCTTGTTTTTGTTTAACTAAAACACTGGAAGTTGGGATTTTGATTTGCAAATTCATGAATTTTAACACGACGGAGACGGAGTTGCTTTTTGTTTACGTGGGAGAATTTTTTGCATTACAATACACGTTTTCATTGTTTTCAATAATGTTACCGAGAAATAATAACAATAAAGCAGTGTTTTTAGAATTGTGTTATGATTACATCGTAGTTTACGTACAGATACGAATACACAACAATGATGTATAAGAATGGTTGACTGGTAGAGAATGCCTAAGGCATTTAAGTCCGCCTTTGTATCTTTATGCATGAAGTATATAAATAAATAAAAATGGCGTTTATTCCTTTAAAAATAATTACAAAAATATCGTCATTTATGTCTAAAATTTGCTGTTTCGTAATTGACAGGGCCTGCGGGGTTGAGTACCTAACCTACCTACATACTATGTTGTGACACATTTTTGTTAAAAAACTCCTCGACCTTTTTTAAAATTTCCTTTTATTAGATTTTTTAAATGGCTAAATGTAACATTCCAGTTCCGATGGAAATGGCTGTTAAAACGTACATGTGTAAAAAAATAAAATAATTAAAATCTAAATATGTGAAAGAAATCACTACCATCCTCACTAAGATATTATAAACTAGAATATTATAAAATTCGAACCAGTAGATCCTGAGATTAGCGCGTTCAACCAAACGAACAAACTCTTCAGCTTTATAATATAAGTTAAAAGTTAAATTAGTTAATATTAGTATAGATTAAAGTTGAGTTTGTGTTCGTTTTGGGGATTCAAAAATTCTTTCGCTTATAAGAAGCTATGTTATCTGTGAGTAAGTACTATATTTAACTATCAAACAATTAGGAATTCGTAAGAAAATGTACGCGGACGACGTCGCGGGTAAAAGCTAGTAATGAATAAAGTAAACAAGTTATTATCATAAAAACAATTTTAAAGATCGTAATAATTTGTGGTAGCGGCTGCAATCAATTTGCGACAAGCAAAGATAAGGATTAAAAAAGATTTAGAACATTATAACAATGCTCAATAAAGCTAAAAGGTCATTATGGAATTAAACGTTCATAGGTAGCCTAGTTAGCACTAATCTTAATTTATATTCCACTTACGACACGACAGCTATTACTTTTGCATGTTATCAATCATTATGAAAATAATAATTATCGTACGCAAAGATTTAACGTTTTCACGATAACCCAATACGTGTAATTTCGCATCGATATCGTATTTATCCACTTAAATTATATTACAATCTATAAGATATAGTCTACCACCTGCGATAACAGACCAAGCTATAAATAAGGGTGTGTTATGTATGATCTTATTTTTCCCTTAAGTTTATCTGTGAAAAATATTTCTTAATTCTAAGAAGATGCATACAAAGATCATTCTAGTACTTATCATCTTAATTTTTTTATCTTCATTGTCAATATTGTTGTTTCTCAATCATCTACCTAGCCTTTTACTATATGTTGTTGTCGGCTTCCAGTCTAATCGGATGCAGCTGAATACCAGTGTTTTACATGGAGTGACTGCCTAGCTGTCCGCCACAACCCAGTTACAGGGTAACACGATATCCCTAGGTTACGATGACCACTTAATTCTTAATTCTGAATTCTCATTTATAAATAAAGTATATTTCCAAATCAAAGAGCTTTTTCTTTAATTATTACAATTTTTATTAAACATTTTTTCGTTTGCCTGTACTGTTTTTGGCTTGAATAATAGATTTTTCTAATTCAATTAGGCGCGGTCCTAGTCGCCGGAAGAAAAATATGAAAATTAATGGTTCCAGCAACTGGGACCGTAGTCCCAATTAATTGCAGTCCCAGTCGCCGGAAACCTCCCTAAATCAAGCCATTCTGAATTTCCATGCTCGGTAAAAATGCCTAAAATAATAAAAAAGGATTAAGCAGTAAATAATGTTTTGTTAAAGGTTTAAAAACATAAAATAATTTTAAAAAGAAATATCTATATAGGTACCTACAATTAATTATATGATAGTCTAAAACTGACGGAACTTAAAACCACCTTCCTACAGGAAAATAATCAAGTTGTCAGCAAACTCGCTTGCAAACTCGATCAAATACCTATCCACTCGATGATAGAGTTTTTGGTTAAATAATGAGTTGATTTTGTTATGATGACTAATGAATGATGAAAGATCATTCTAGTACTTATCATCTTAATTTTTTTATGTTCATCGTCAATATTGTTGTTTATCAATCATCTAGCCTTTTCCCAACTATGTTCTTGTCGGCCTTCAGTCTAATCGGATGCAGCTGAATACCAGTGTTTTACATAGAGACAGACATTTCACACATGCAGTCGGCATGTCTGAAATCTACAACCCAAGTTACTGGGTAACACGATACCTCTAGGTAAGATTGGTTGTCAGACTTTCTGGCTTCTGACTACCCATGACGACTTTCAAAGATCTACGAAGACGAGCATGAATCAGGACTTTTAATCACCAAAATATTTATAGAGCGTGTCTAACATAAGTAGAGAAAGATGTTTTTTCATTTCGAGGACAGACATTTCCTAACCTTGTAACGAAAGATTACTAACAATCTAAAAATGATGAGTCAAATCTTGAATCTTTCCTAAAAATGTTTTAAAATAGTTTTGAATTCAACTAGCCCAACGATTGCGATGCGATTTAAACAATTTTTGCTTTGAGAACTGTTCACCAAATTACGGCTTTAACGGGAACTCGAATTTCAAAGGGTCAAAATAGTCGCTTCTGATGCCTTTTACGTTAAACGTTTTGGAAACCCCTTTTTTAAATCCTACAACATCAGTATAAACTGTTTACTGCTAATGGGTCTAGTAGGTAATGGACAGTAGAAATTTCGTCCTTTCGACTTTACTTACGTACTTTTAATTTCGACCATTTTCTATTGGCATACTTCGTTGATAATCCCTTGATGGGTTTTTGAATCTAGCTCATTTGAATCTTGGGCTAAGTACCTAATGCTTGCGGCAGGCTAAAGCTGGGACTCCATTAGAGGCAGCCGCGGATCGAGGCTGCTGGCTCGAATCGCGGCGTGGCAAGTGGAGACACTGCCTATGTCGAGGCGTGACGCTACTTGAACCAAGTCAGTGCTCGCGGTGAGGCGGCTCAATACGAGGCTGCTCAAATGGAGTCCCCGCCTAAGAAATCGATTTAAAAAACTGCATTAAACGTTGTTAGATCTTAGAAACAAAAACAAAAGATCTAAAACTAAATTTAAATTGTGTGATGTGTACGTTACATACATAATACATATTATACATGATCTCTGAACACAATATTGAATGTCTGTTATAATCTCGAATCTTCCCCTACATAACTCGTGCGAATGTTTTAGTTCACAACACATTAGGTATTATAGATATCGACTTATCACTGCAGACACGTTTTATTATTTGCAAAACTCTTTGTAATGTACTCTTAAATATAAATATAAAAAGTTACAGGTTATCTATTGCTGATAACCCAGGCAAATTGTGATGTAGGTACTATTTATAACTGTTACATACCTAACTACTCATACCTAAAATTATCTTAAGTTTCCATTTTTACACAATATCTTAAACAAATAGGTAGTAACTACACTGCCGGACTCCTAAATCGAGGCTTTCGGCGACTATTACGGCAATTAACTGGGACTACGGTCCCAGTTGCCGGATCCATTTAATTTTAATATTTTTCTTCCGGTGACTGGGACCACGTATTAATAAATGTATTAATAAATTTCCTGTAGGAAGGAAATTTTGAATTTTATAGATTTTTCTTTTTTAAATTATTTTTATGTTTTTAAACCTTTAACCAAACATTATTTACTGCTTAATCCTTTTTTATTACTTTAGGTATTTTTACCGAGCATGGAATTTCGGGGCGCGATTTCGGGAAGTTTCCGGCGACTGGGACTGCAATTAACTGGGGCTACGGTCCCAGTTAATTTTTGTCCGGTGACTAGGACCGCGCCTAATTGAATTAAAAAAAATATTGTTCAAGCCAACAACAGTACAGGCAAATGAAAAAATGTTTAATAAAAATAATAATAATTAAAGAAAAAGCTCTTTGGTCTAGAAATATCATGTAGGTATTTATAAATGGGAATTCAAAATTAAGAATTAAGTGGTCATCGTAATCTCATCGAACACATTGCCAATACTTTTAAGTAAGTCACTAACAGCACCATTATTTTTTTTCAAAAGAAAAATCTATAAAATTCAAAATCTCCTTCCTACAGGAAATAACCAAGTTGTCTGCAAACTCGCTCGAATACCTACCTACTCGCTGATAGAGATTGAGCTGTTGATTTTGTTACGATGACTCGTAAGAACTTAACGCGGCAAGTCAGAGCAGTCAAGTTTAGTATTTGAATGATGTGCAGATTTGTTAATGCAGAAAAAAAAAATCATTTATAAAATCTGTCTGATCTTACCATAACGGAACCTTATTGGAAACTCTTTTTAATAAAGTAGAACTTGACAGTCTAACGGGTTGACAAGAGGAAATATTATGTATAAAATTATAATTCATAAGTATATCCTACCATCCTACTTCATTCATACTCCCATACTAATAATTATTATAAATGCTAAAGTAACTCTGTCTGTTTACGCTTTTTGGGTCTCACGATGAAACGGCTGAACTGATTTTAATGAAGTTTGATGTGAAAATAGCTTGAACCCTGAGGAAGGCGCTAAGATATATTTCTATGGCCATAGGCTACTTTTTAATCGGCGACTTCGTCTGTATTCGCGATAACTGACATTCACGTGGGTGAAGTCGCGGGCAAAAGCTAGTACCTATCTATGAGAATAAAATATCATTAAAATATTCAATATATGAAGTTACCAAGTCAAATTGTGTTTCAATCGGTAAATACAACCTTCCCGGTTCACGTATATATTTCTTAACAATTTCACTTCTTTTATCATTGTTTCGGTTTTTCCGATCAAAGATTATAGACGTAAGCAAGATTAAATACGTCCCTACTTGATATCAAAATTACTTTATGATAGGTATAGGTAGGTACTAGAATGTTCATCGACTTCAGGTGCTTTACGTGCATTGATAAGAATGTATGAAGTACCTACTTTTATTACTACACCGATAAAATAATCATAATATCAATCGAAATACATTAATTATATGGACTTATGAACCAACGTAAGCATTGTGTTTCGAACACACTAAAAATGCTAGAGAGGGCCTAGTGTGAGTTTTTCTTCGAACTCGCTCGCGTTAACGTAAACTCCAATTTGTATTGAAATTGGAACAGCGTAGTCTAGTGGCAACAATTGGAACCACAATTATTCCGTACAAATTGACATAAGCGATCGTTTACGTTAACGCAATCGAGTTCGAATAAAAACTCACACTAGGCCCTCTGAATACAAATAATTACACGTTTAGAGAGGGGGGGGGGGTCGGACGGGGCGGGTCCGTGTCCGTGAAAGGGTTGTGAACATTTTATATGAACTCGTTCACACACGTCCGTACTCCGTGTCCGGGCCGTCGCCGTCGACGGAGCTTCAGTGCCCGAGCCGACGCCCGCCGTGATGTGCGAGTTCATATAAAATGTTCACAACTATATTTTTTCACGGACACGGACCGTCCCCGTCCCGGGCACGGCCCGGATATGTGTTGATAGGGCTTTAACGATTAACACACTGATTTATTTGCGGTATTCGATATATTTGGTTCAGCCATAGTTTAACTAGTCCGGTCAGACTGGAAGTCGACCCCAACAAAGTTGCAAGAAGGCTAGGCAATTGTTTGTGTTACTTGGTTCCGTAAAAGGCACGACTATTGATCACCATGCTTGTTCAAGGCAAAGGGAATAAGACTTATGGAGTCAAAATAACAAAAAAGACATGAAATTCATTTGAAATTATGATCATTTATTTGATTGTGTTAGTTAAAAAGAGATGATTGATGATGATGACAATATTTCCAAACGTAAACAATATTGATTGAAAAAGGGTTAAAATAACCTACTTTGTTTTCTAGATTTCGTTCAATCAATCAATCAGTCAACCCAGTCTACTCGTATCTACCTATCTAATTCCCTTGTAATTAGATAAAATATACACAAGATTAAAGAAATATACACAAAACTTAAAAATTATTATGTCCAAAAGTAGAGGAGCTCATAAGGCATTAAATATGTAAGAAAACATTCTCTTGTTGAATAAATAGTGTCTCTCAAAGATCACCTAAATATTAGATATTTACTCGTTGATATACTCGATAAAAATAGAAGCAATATTTAAGTTCAAAATATTGTTCCACGCGCCAATAACTCTAAACAATGTCTGTTAATTTTGTATTTCGAATCATTGAATTATTTCAATCGCGCTAGTCGATATCGACATGAAAGGTAAATAACCGTCACGCTAGAGAGGTTTGCTTAATTTCTCCGAAAAGGTTGAGTTAATTATGGGGCGTACTGGGGCAAACAAAGTTCCTATTTAGAAATCTTTATAAAGAATCTGATAGGATTGAAATTATACCTCACTGTAAAGAATAAAAGTAAAATGCAGACCACGTACACAGACGACGATACAATTTCAAGCTATTCATAATTATACACGGGCCCGTCAGAACCAGAAAAAGAAAATCATAGAACGTGGTAACAGTGCGACCTACCGGGTTCAGTTGTGAATCTAGACCATTCAAGGACCCACCCGAACGCTACAAAAAATCACTAAAATCTGCCCAGCCGTTTAGGAGGAGTTCAGTGACATACGCACGTACATAAGAATTATAATACATATCTACTAGCTGACCAGGCGTTGTCCTGTCAATTGACGTTTCAATTTTCTTACAGTTTTAACCGTCTCTGGACTTCCACAAATCCCTGGCTGGAGGCCCTAAAAGTCACTTTTAAGGCACCACAGGATTGTCCGGTTAAGCAGTAACCAACCCTCAGGTCGAACTGCGAGATGCCATACAGAAAAAAAAAAAACTTCCACAAATATTTGAAGATCAAAATTAGCCATATCGGTCTAGCCGTTCTGGAGTTTAAGAGAGACGGACAAGGATTAATTTTTATTATATAGATAATAACTAGCACCTGCCCGCGACTTTGTCTGCGACTGCCACATTAGAAGCCAAACTTTCACAGGAACACATAAAACGGGACACAAAACATAATGTTGAACTAGAATACTAGATCATTGTCGATGTGTTGCAAATTTTGGCGAATTCCGTTCAATCGTTTACGCGTCAAAAAGAATAAACATCCATCCATCCTCTAAAACTTGCGTATGTAATAGTAGAAGGAAGATACTGAAAATGTGAATGAACATAATATATGTACAGAGGCCAGTACATCAAGCAACAAGAATCTGTAAAATTTCTTTGATAGATTTTCAACTTTATAACATACGTCTAAGTCTCATTATTCAATTGGGAAAGTTTGACTTTTTGGTTCAACTTGATGTGCTAGCGTCGGTACCTAATAGGCGTAAAAAAGGCCATGGAAAAACGTAACATAAATAAGTCGGTTAAGTAACATCATCCATCCATGTTAAGACTATACTTCACTACGCAGGTGGAACTTACGAAATCCGGAAAATAAATAGGTAATAGTGACATCGCAGAACGTGGTTACAATAATAATTCGGACCGATTTTTTTGAAGGAGATTATAAGGAAGATCTTTTTAAAGAACTATTTCTCTAGAATAAAATTGTTATAAAGACAAAAATAGAAACTCTATAACTCGCTTTCTCATAATTTTCTTTTTATTCTATTTGACTTTAGTCGTGTCGGCCCAGTGGTTAAGGTGCCCACCTCTCATGCACGAGGTTATGGGCTTGCAACCGGGCTGGAGTAAGTCCCATTGTGGCTTTTACAGTTTCATATGTATGTACTTTTAAGTTTATCAGTGGGCTAATTCACGTAACTAAAGAAGTGCAATTGCAGTGCAATTGCAGTTAAGTTTCGATCAAAACAACGCTTTTCGTATTCTCTACCGCTGTCAGACACGCTCGCGTCAAGTTCGCGTCACGCGAGCGCAATAACGGCATTCTACTGTTGCGCATCTTTGGTACGTGCTTTGGAACGCAACATGATCGGTATTCTACTATTCGTTTCACGTCTCAAAATGACAGTTAAAAAGCACTAAAATCTGTACTAGGGTAATATTTTAATATTATAATAACGTCTTAATCCTATTCTATTCAATTAGGTATTTAGTGAGTAATATTTTTTCTCTCATGTGGCTACACCATAAGTTAGTTTGGTAGAGTTTGGTTGTCGTACAGTTGACGTGCAGTTTACGCACAGTTCAAAGATTACAAGAATACCGTTTATCACTGAAACTTGAATTTAATTGCAACTACACTACAACTTCATGGCGCGTCATAAAATTATGTGAATTAGCCCTCTGGTATCGTTAGATCGATCCGTATAGATTGTGCTTAGCTTAGCTCTAGCTCTTGCTCTAAAATTAATAAACGTAGTAGGAAATAAAATACGAGCGCTGGGAAAGAATAAAAAAAAAAAAATTATACAGACGAAATAGTGACGTATTTAAATTAAAAGTAGAACTACAGCGAGGCGTGCGTAGTAACACCTAGTGCCAAAGAATTTGTTATAGTAGGTACTTATTTAAACACACGCTGTAGATATTTCCACGTGGAGAGATTAGAGAATTAAAAAGAAATTGACTATACTTCTTACCTATATCAGACAAGACTCACCTATCTACATGATTTACAAACTCTAAAACCCGATGTGGAAATTCTTCTAATTATTGTTTTCGATGAATACATAATCATTGTAATAACAATGAAAAATATGTTGATACATATTAATAATGAATCTGTGGTAATAGATTGAGTGTTTTATGTATCTAGAGTACACATAAGTATCTAATAATAACCCAAAATATGTATTTATTCCTGGCCAACAAAGAAAATACCAAACAAGGAATATCTTTCTCGTAACAGTCAATCAGATATACGAAATAATAATATTTGGCAATGTTACTTATACCGGTCATCGATCACGAAAAATACTCGAAGAGTGGACTGAAGCCAATTCTATTAAGTAAGAAATTGTCCTCCAATTGAGTAAGTTCAATGAACAGAATCAACTATCAACGTCATTGTTAAGTAACACTTCGATTTTATTAATAGTACAACTTTTTGTTCACAGTAAAGAGTGTTAACCTTTATACCTATCTTGTGTGTTCAGTAAGTTTGTTCTTCGGAACAGAACAGAATAGGGTATAATAACACCCATTTTTGAAAAGTGTCTCAATGAAATTCTGTAGTGCTAATATGCCACCAAAAAAAAAACACGAAATTTTTATTCAATCGATAAGTGTCATAAAAATGCACCTAAATTTTGAATTTTCAAACTCGCGTAGTTTGATGAAAACGCCTCTTTCTGGACGCCATATTGCTCAGCGTAAATGACGTCAGTTCGTTTTGTATCAAATGAGCTCATATTAAATATGATAATTGTATATCATTTAAAAATAATTAAAAGTATATTTTGTAATAGATGTAATAATGAAAATATTATGTTGGTTACGAAAATAATAAAAGTACAAAGCCTTTATTACGCCAATCGGTTGACTGACAGTTGACAATTTTTTGTTTACACAGCCGTACGGCGTAATAACATGGCCGCTACTATTTCACGGTGTTTTATAACAGATTAAAAAATACTGAAAACTTTGAATTTCATTTAAATATTTGTTTTGTTATTTTATGAACTAAAACTTACATTTTCCGACTACTTTATGCCTAAACTGTCTCAATAACATATTTATAGTTTTTTCTCGTATTGAGTAAAATACCCTATTTCAAAGGCCGCTGTAACTGCCATTTGTTACAGACTTCACGGAATTACTTCCGTCATTTTTTATTATTTGAACTTGAATGAGAGTTTAGCGGAAAATGAAATAATACTCGCTTACTTTCCATAGAGTTAGTGATTAAAATAAACGTTATCGTGTAGACCTTAGAGCACAATGAAAAATAAGGTGACGGTTTCATATACACTAATGAAACCGTCACCTTATTTTTCGTCTCGAATTCTATGGAAAGTCGTTTTAAAGTACATTTTCAGGTACTTTAAGGCTGTTCTAAATATCTGCAAGTTGACATTCAAAACAACATTCCGAGCTACTGATAACAACGATAATTATTAGGGCCTCATTAATAAACTGCTTTCAAATCACCTGTGTTGTGTTGGTGTGAGAGTGGTAACAGAAAAAAAATATATATTCTTCATCAAAATCTCAGAAAACTATAAGTAATAGCAGGTGTCCAAGATCAGCTACTTTCTTTAACTTACAATAGATCATGTATATTAATTCAACTTACGATTGCTTCATTTTTGACTACATATCGACGATTGTCAAACATCAAAGTTTTGATTAACTATGTAATTGAACCGCATTTGTAATTGGAACATTCACGTCGAGGGCACGAACTTTCTATAGTTTTTGAAAATCGATCTACATTTTTTAAATATATGGATTTGGGTCTACACCAATTTATTTAAGTCAGAGTAACTTTCAATTTTGCGCGCACTTTGAGCGCACAAAGCGCACTTTTCTCGTTAACTGTTAAATGATAATATGGGTGAAAGAATGTACCTTTGTCAATCTTTACACATGAGAACGCTTTGCAGCAGTCATAAAGAATGTTTTGTTTTTTAATACCACGTAGACTTTATAAATTCGTTCTTTGTTTGTTTACATTTTTTACACTTTAAAGCATGCAAATCAAGGTTAAAGGCGTAGTGTGTCGAATTAAATTAGTAACACAAATCTGAGACGCATAAAAGATGAATAATCAAGGCCTTAGCTATTAAATAATTTTGTAAGAGCTGAAAACCATAATACTAGTCGTTAAACTTGACAACATAATATTGTTACAACAGGTAGATAGGTACCGAGACATATTTATCAGTTAGAACAGATCACTTAAGTATTGTTTAATGTTGATTATGTGTTATTTGTACTGATATCAGCGGTCAAAACCCTGTGATATCACTGCCTACTGCGTTAAAAGAAATATATTAACGACAGTAATTTTATTTATCTTCAAAGTGCAATTATAAAAACTGGATGAGAATGTTTAACGTATTGTTTATCTTTAATAACAAAATACATCAAAGAACCTGCTACATAAAAAAAAATATATATAAATGGGGTTCGCCGAAGGCTCGCCCAATGTCCTTTGTAAAGTCTGTCGCCAACACAGATCGATATCATAGTGCACATAGTTATGATCTATCAAACATATTGATAAAACTCTATCATGAATAATTATTATGCGATATAAAATAACACCTAAATACGTGAAGTTTTAAAAATTGAGCAGTCATACAGTGTGTTCGTCATATATTTTGTTAGACTGTAACTGTAATCATGACTTGTTTTAGCAGCACAGAAAGTACCAGCCTATTTTATAGGTAATTAATTGTTTTTCTGTAATTTATCATTACACATTTAGATACTTTGTATAACATTATCTATTACTGAGATAACAAATGAGTTACATAATGTTTACCCAGCCATGTATAAACTCGGTCACATTTCTCAAATTGCACACACATTAGTAGCGATATTACGAGTGAACAACACTTTAAATTACATTAGACTAGATTTATCAAGCAAAACATTTGTTTCTTTTTATATTTACAAATTGTAATTTAAATACAGTCTTGAATTTTGTGAATAAGAATCAACCCGTAGACGATAGGAACATTTATATTAGCCTATAATTGTCCCCCTGCACTTCCACACACTTTTTACTCACACAAGGAAGGCACGAATATTGATCACCATTTATATTTCCATGATCACCACGCATGCTCAAGGCGAAGTGGCGATTTTAGACTTATATTATTTATAAGGTTTCCTCACAATGGTTTTCCTTCAGCGATGTCAGTGATGTCCAAGGTAATCTTGGAAAGTATATGTGAAATTGAAAAAGTTACATTCTGGTGCATGCTCGAGCCCGGTTGCGAACCCACAACACCCCGTGCGTCAGAGGCGGGCGCTATAACCACTGAGTCATCACGATATTCAACTGCTGCAGTGCTATTCTGTGTAACAGAATAGACATACGGGTCTGTTATGTAAAAATCTAGGTGAAATTAACTTGAGAACAGCTTACCTCTTACCACTTCATCAAAATTTACCAAGGAAGACTTTTCTGAATAGAGCAGCTAATGCTACAGATTGACAACTAATTTCAGCTAAATTTACTACGGGAGAATTTGCAGAGAAGCACTGCAATTTTCCTATAAAAACTTTGTGAAACCGAAATAACTTAACTATCTCCCAATGTACAAAGGCCAGCACATAAAGCTACAATCTGTCAATTTTCTTTTAAAGATTTTCAAGGGAAAATTTGAAAGTTTGGTATGGCTTGATGTGCTGGCGTCTGTAATATACCCAAGGTTTTACAAAAAAATCTACATAACAGAAATGTCTGTTTCACCTTGCTTAGTTCGATAAATCTAACACATGATTCATGGTCATATTACATCATATTGACCTTTCTATTTCATTACAATCTTTAGCATCAATGCCATTACTTTTTCAAGGCCTACGTACTTCTACTTATAACCTCATACAAATAAGTTATGACGTATAATACACATGCATCTATTTGACAGGTCAATTTGTTTGACAGGTCTATATGTTTGACAGTTTTGAAGATTCTAGCTAAGGCCATTGAGCAAACAGGCCGTGGGGTTAAGGTTTTTATTGTGCAACATCTTGCTGGCCATGCTTCTTTTATTTTACTACGCATGGACCTTGCTACGAATTTTAACAATATTTGTTGACATAAGTAGGATCCACATATCATGGTGGACCACTGATGACGTGTACTAATGATGTGTATGGCACAGTGGTTTAGTAGGCCATGGCAAAATTTAATTGAGATGAAACGTTTATGGCATTACTACATAATGCAAAGTATAACTATGACTGCATAACGCAAGTAATTCTCTTTTGTAATTCTCTTTGGAATATAAACGAAAATATTTTTATATGAAAACAGGGGCACACAACCCCAAATTCCCAAATGGGTTATCCCAAAATATGTCTAACCTTTATAAATATCTACCTACTTGCATACTATTACATGTAAGAACTTATACGATAACCAAATGTGTCAAGCATGACGCGTGTCATTGTGTCAAAAGTTACTTGAAATTATATTATTTCTATCATAAAACGAACCGTACCTAACTTTATAAGTTACTTTGAAATCTTCAAGTTCAAAGTAAGTAATAAAAGGGTTGTATTATGGTAATGGATGAGACACAAGTTTTAAAATATTAATGTACTAAGTAATTGAAAATATTTTCGCATGTGTTTTTAACGGGAACACCCAAATATTCCGAAATATTTTATTCCGAATTTCGATATTCCGATTTTCAAAAGTCCGAATTTCATAATACCTAAAAATTATAATCTCTATTATTTAAAATCACGAAAGTTATTTTACCGAATGTCGTAAATCCGATTTGTTTGTTTTCCGATTTTCATATGTTTGAAGAATCAAATGCTCGATGAGTTCTCGGTCCGAAAAACGAAATTCCGAATTTCAATATTTCGAATAAACTGTTAAAATTAGGATTCTGATTCAATTCAGCTACGCATATATATTCAAAATGGTGTCCCCTTGTTTCGCAGACAGAAATTTCATAGAATTTCGTTTCCCAGAAAATGTTTCATATAATATTTGGTTCTTATACTTTTATTTCGACTATTATTATTTCAAAGACTATTTACTTGAATGAAACATATGTTCGGAATTTTCATTATGTCGGACTTTTTGTTATTCGATCTTTTGAAACTCGGTATTTTGAGAATAGTAATTATAAACGTTCGGAATTTTAAAATTTTAGTATTATAAAAATAGGATGAATGATGAATGATGAATAAAAATATGATGAATCGGAGTTGCCATATTAGGAATTTTGAACTATTCGGAATTATGAAAATCGGTATTTTGAAATTCGTATTTCTGACTTTCGGAATAAAGTTTTTCGTATTTATGTAGTGTACCCGTTTTTAACATTGACATGGGTACTGTAGAAACAATGTCTGTCTATTATTGTTGTAAAAAATCATCAGACACAGATATTCGATATCGATATCCGTGTGTAGACATAATTATGAGAGCAAACTCCTCTGTTTGTTGATAATAATAATAATAATAAGACGCCCTGGATAGGAGGGTCCGTACATTGCTGACCGCAAATCGGATGCATCACCCACGGTCATCGGTAATGAGACTGTATATACCACGGAAGTGCGGAGGCCAAGGCTTTCTTAATGCTAAGTCCCTGCACAACCGTGAGGTATGCAGTCTCAGGGAGTACTTCCTTAAAACCGACGTGGGTATGCACCGAGATGTGGTCTCAGTGGACAAGGGCCTCACCCCGCTCTCCTTAGCGATCGAGAACTGGCGCAAACCTGTAGTACTCGATACTAATGACCGCAAGGAGGTATGGCAGAGCAAGGAGCTTGACGGGCGCTTCTACCGGGCCCTACATGGGCCTGATGTAGACTTCTTGGCGTCCGTATCCTGGCTGCGTTTTGGTGACCTGTTTGGGGAAACCGAAGGTTTTGTCTGTGCGATTATGGATGAAGTTATGATGACGAACAACTACCGGAGGTATATTGTGAAGGACGGCACGGTTGACATTTGTCGGGCATGCCACCGGCCGGGTGAATCAATCCGACACATTATCTCTGGGTGCTCTCGTCTAGCTAACGGAGACTACTTGCATAGACACAACCTTGTAGCTAGGATTATCCACCAGCAACTTGCTCTAAAGTATAGGCTTGTGGAGTCGGAAGTACCGTACTACAGGTATGTGCCCGACCCAGTTCTCGAAAATGGCAATATCACGTTGTATTGGGATCGATCTATCATCACTGACAGGACTATTGTTGCCAATAAGCCTGATATAGTGGTGATAGATCGATTAGAGCGTCGCGCAAAGATTGTTGATATAGCGGTTCCGCATGACGAGAACCTCGTGAAAACCGAGAAAGATAAACAAATTAAGTATCTTGACTTGGCTCGCGAGGTTGTCGACATGTGGGATGTGAATACAGCAGTCATTGTGCCGATAGTCGTTACGGCCAATGGACTCATTTCCAAGAGCCTCGACCAACACCTAAGGAGGCTCTCGTTAGGCAGCTGGATCAAGGGGTTGATACAGAAAGCGGTACTCCTGGACACGGCGCGTATAGTCAGGAGATTCCTCTCTTAGGAGCCCTGACCACCGGTAGCTTGGACCCTGTTCCCGATACCGGTGGGCTACTATTTTTTATATTTTTAAATGTTTTTATTTTTTTTTACTAATATTTAAAAATATATTATAATATGTAAACAAGTGAATAAATGTGAATAATAATAATATTTTTTTATATTTTTAAATGTTTTAATTTTTTATTAATATTTAAAAATGTATTTTATAGGTAAATATAATTAATAAATGGTGATAATAATATAATAATATGTGGGGACATTTCACACACGGCCATCTGACCCCAAACTAGTGAGACCCTGTACTATGGGTGTCAGACAGCTGATATACATACACAAATACATGTTAAATACATACATATATCGATAAACAACACATCTGCATATAGCCTTTCCCCAATTATTATGTATATGTCATCTTCCAATCTAATCGGACGTAGCTGCAATACGAGTGTTTTACAAGGAGCACCTATCTGACCACCACAATCTAGTAGCTCAGTAATTGGATTGTGGAGCTAACCCGATATCCTTTGGTTTGACTAACTACTGGCAAAGATCTACAACTGACAGCTGGGACCATCGGTTTTACCTACGTGGTTTTCGACGGGTATTGTTACACTACTATCACTACTACTGAGAAATTACCTGACCTGAGAATCGAACCTAGGACCCCTAGCTTAGTAGTCGTGCTTGTCACCACTAGACCAGTCAAATGGTTGAAACTCTGAAATTGTAATTTTACACTCATACAATATCCTAATATAACTTCGTCAATATCGAATTCAATCACGTAGTCTTCATAACTTCCCATAGGAAACTTCATTCATTACCTCCTTTTCAAGCGTTCAGGAAAGATTGCCTTTAGATTTTTTTTCAATGAGCCAATTAAGGGGTTGGCATTTCAAATTGGTAAGATTTGTAAGTGAAACCATCCGTTCTGTTTTAGGTCTATAGAAACATAAATCGTTTATATTTGACTACAGGAAATATTCTATGGAAAATTGGAAATGCTTACGGCTGCATACGTTGTGCCTTTAGTTCCTAGTTTTGATGGTGTACAAAAATATTTAAATTCTATTTTATTCAAGAATTGAGTCTAGTTCAGTCACACTCACAGGAATAAAACCGGCTGCCATTATTTTGAGTAGTCTATCCATTTTAATTCCATTATAACTACCTATAATATTAAGTATCTATGTGTTTGGATTCAAGATTGGAGTCAAGTGGATGATGTCATTATGATGATACGAGCCTCCGTTTTCTCGAGCAAAAAATAAGTAGGTAGGTACTTATGACAAATTGTCAAGCGCAATGCAAAGCGCTTTAAAAGTGGTATTATTTTTTCTTTCGAGACCGGAGTTAAGCCCTTACTACACTTGGCAAAATTAAGTCGACTAAATTCAGTCGCTACTGAATTCAGTAACGTGTAATCGCATTCAGTAAGCAAGTAGTAAGTAGTAACTGAATTCACTAGCGACTGAATTTAGTCGAGTTAATTTAGCCAAGTGTAATAAGGCTTTAACTTTGGATAGCTACAGAGTTCACTACAGAGGTCAGTCAGAGCAGGTAAGTGAATGAAATGCTTTTAAGTCTTTATCAGATAACAATGTACAGATAACGTCATCAACTGCTTTTGCAAAGTTCTATAAAGTTTCTGTCATTGTCCTTTAAATACGTGGGGGGGGGGGGGGGGCATTTAAAGGACAATGACAGAAACTTTATAGAACTTTGCCCCACTCAATAAAAATCATGTACAAGCATGCAATATGTAGCATCTTACTGTTTATTTATTGCTGATAACTAAACATTAGTCCTAGTAACTGTAGAACTTGCGGTTTCTGTTTAAATTTAAAAACAATAATGACATTGATTATAGGTTAGGTGCATTTTATATAATCGTTATAATAAATTATTGGTGTGATTACTATGTACTGCTATTACAGAAACTACTTATTTACGGATGTCTACACTCCGGTTACAATTTTTGCACCAGAACATCGTACAACTAAAGGTAACACACCCACACACCATGGTAACTTTTTAAGTTCATCTTGGACGTCATTGGCATTGGTGAAGGAAACTTGGCTTTATAATTAGGTACTATAAAGACGCAATTACTCTTCGTCGTTAGCCCGTATTCGTGCGCTCGAAAGACTTTAGTCGAGTTCGGGCACCCGATGCATTCATTGCACTGGTCATCTGCCTTGAGCAAGCGTGGTGATCAATGCTGTGCCTTCTCTGTATAAGAAGAGGCCTTTGCCCTGCAGTGGGACAATAATAAGCTGGTAATATTATTATTATAACCTCAGATTATGAAACAAAAGGCAGATAGACCGCGCGGAACACTGAGAGTGAAGCCAAAAAAGCAAATACAAATTCAAAAGCGAATACCTACAACACGTTTCGTGCTGTACTAACACGAGTCAGTATAGCACGAAACGCAGCATCGTTAAAAAAAGCAAATAAAAATACAAATACAAATTCAAAAGCGACTACAATCACGAGATTGTAGGTATTCGCGGTCTATCTGCCTTTTGTTTCAGAATCTGAGATTATAACAATGAATACATCTAGTGTGCATTCTGTAGAAGATTTGTTTTGCATTGATAAGTCGCTGGCCCATTTATCGCAAACTAATGTTTAACGCGAGGTTCTGGGTTCGATCAATTTTTTTCAATTGGTAAACTTAGAATTGGTTCTTTGTTACTCCTCCTACAATCATAAAACTTAAAAACAGTAGTAGGTACCTGGTGAAAAGTTTTATTTACCTAATTAAACATTTACAATTACTTACTCACCCCTTAATTTAAAAGAGCGTAAGGCGTAAGGTAGATATATGCTTTAAAAAAAGGATGTCAAAGATGCCACGTAAATACTAACTTTTGGGTAAATTAATATTCTGCGCGTTCATTGGGTGGATTCCAGTTCGACATCCAATTAAATAATGTTGTAGGTAAATGGAATTTCCAAAGTTATAATTGAATAAAAAATTGAACTTTAGTGGAGTCCAGAGTAGCTGAATTATAGACTTACTCTAAAATGTTCACTTTATCCTACTAAAATCTACTTTCAAAGGTAATTTTTTGGATGACTTTTCAAAGGGGAACGCCCGAAAAATGCCTGAAATGTACAGAAATTACTAATAGTCCATAATTTTAGTTGGAATTAAATATGTATAATGAAATAATTCTCAAGTTTGTTTAGGTAGGATGAAAATATAACAATTATTACAATATTTAACTTGATATCCGTCTAATTCATTCTTATTTTTATATTAAATGTCAGTGTTTATTGGGCACGAGTAAATGTCATTCAGCCTCTTCAAATAATCTATCACTAACTATTTTATAGAATGAATGCATATTTATCATCAATTTAATATAATTCGAGCTATAAGCACCGTAAATCGAATTAAAATAATATGTGCTTGTCAATATTAATTTAATTCAAATTATTTTTAAAATAGAAAGCATATCGTAGGCTGTATGAATCACTCCTATGCCTAATTGACAGTTTGACATTACTGCATTTCATTGTTTTGTTTGTTTACTTCATGGTTTTATGTAACTTGTGACTTGTATTACGTTCAAATTGCTTTTATGATAATTATTTTACGAGGACTTAGGCCATTTCTAACGATTTTGATTTTACTTCTGTACATGATACCCATTTTTTAACTCGGACTTAGATTAGGTTTTTTGTCTGACTAGGTTTTTTGAACACGGACCTGAACCTGCTCTAAATGTGGTTAGAAACCTACACTGTGTTAATTAACTAGCTCGATATTGAAAGAATAAGGCGTAAAGTCGTATCGGTGCAAAATTACAGGCATAACGTCACAAGCTGTAAGTATTGAGATTCCCTAGTATTTTTGCCTATTGAACGCACTGATGAGCAACAATTAAATTATGTTTTATTATAGCTATCCTCCTGTATAGTTTCTTGATGATATATTAGTTGTTTTTAATGATGAATAAAACGTTAAAATGCTAATTTGATGTTTAATTAATGCATGTTAATAGTTAATCTTGTCTTAACCTATATTTTAGAAAAACAAATTGTAAATAGCTTCTGCCCACTTTTTTGATAATTATTGAAATTGTAAAAGATTTCCTACGATATGTAGTACAATTTGGCGTATATTTCATTGTTGTTCATTTCAGGCATTTTTTTGTATGGCCGATGGGCATACCCCTTTCAAAGTTAAAGTTAGGTTAGTTTATTATGCCGATTTGCATTACTTGGCTTATTTGTAGAAACGCGACTGATACTTTACTTATAAAGAGATGATCTCATACACCAAAGAAACATGGTGTCAAGAAAAACACGTAAATGCGTATGTATATAAGTATACCTACGTATAAATAAATGTATCAACTTTACCTTGAGATACGCCCGCAACGAGGAATATGTGGAAACGTTTCGGAACTAGTGTAATAGGTATTACAAAAGCATGTTTTTAGAACACTAACAAAGCTGGAATGTTTCACATATTGTCACAAGTTTTTCTATAGAGTAGGTACCGTACGTAAACCTACCTAATTTACACATACTTATTCAACACATGAGGAAAGAGGAAAAAATACTTTTGTTCAAACACTAGACGTGTGTCTATTTCGAGATTACTTTTATAAATGGATAAACAAATTAAACTCGCATAAGTCTAGTCGCATATTACCGGCAAAAAGTCTTATAAAAACATACATAGGTACTACGTCATTCAAACCGGTTACACTTATCCTATCATGTCATTACTAAGGCATTACTTTGTATTTCTTTGTTTTCGAATTTAATAAGAACTACAAATACATAAGTAACACAATATTTCAGTAGTACATAGATATGTAACACGGTAACTAACCGAAGCAGGAGTCAGCGTAGGTTGTGTCACCGGCTACCTCGGGACACGTGTTTCTCTCATTTCACTGTCACTTTTTAACAAGAGCACTGTTCTTTGTGTGTTGTGGTCCAACTGTTCGTTCGGCGTTTGCGCACCGTCGTCAATGGTACGCGGCGCAGCGCCCAGCGCGAGCGCATGCAACCGAAGGTTTCGACATCAGCGAGAGGGGAAGCCGACCAACAACTAACTGCGTCTCCTTTCCACACATCGTGCCTTCTATGGCAACGTGAGACAGCTACATCAGCTGCAGAAATGGCTCCGCCGCAACTGGACGACCTTCGAGACCTACCATTATTGCTAATAAGCTCGTCTTTTGCAATCTGTGATTTTTCTTTACGGTTTACTTTAAGATGGAATATTTATGAAGTACGCAGGTGACTGATATTTTGGTCGGTAAGTCCTTCAGCGTTGCGACCGTTTCGGGTACGGATTATCGCTATCGCTAATATTAATTTAATCCCACAGCCATTTCTGTGACACAATGGACAGGTAACTACCCTAAGAGATTATTACTGAGTTATGGCTCTTAAAAGTAACTGTTTAATGAAGATATTAGACAATAGACAGGGTAGTTTATTAGAATTATCAGAGTCTATAACCTAAACCATAAATATTCGAGGCTAAACGCTTGAATAGAAAAATATAATTTCCTAAAATGTAGCACATGCATTTGCAACTGAAACCAACCGATCTATCAAAATGATTATGCACTATTGTTTGAAAGTGCTGACCTACAATATGCCCTCGTTTGACTTAATTAATACTACCACTCAAGAACATTCTTGAATTCAATATTGTACTAATACAGTGTAGAACTGTTTTGAATTACTCTTTCATGCATCTTATCTAATAATATTACGTACAAAGAAGTGAAGTTTGTTTGTTTTTTGTTTGTAAGAAGTAGCTAGGTGCCTAATCTCTAGAAATTATTTCATTGATAGAAAGCTATTTTATTGCCAAGTCGCATAGGCTATGTTTCATCATAATTATATGTATGTTGTCCGTATGGTGTCGGACGTAAAGAATAGCACCATCCCATATCTTCCCGTGGGTGTCGTAAAAGGCGACTAAGGGACTCACCAGAGAATGGGCAGTAGCGTTCTCTGTGCCTTTGTAACAACCATACTGCGATCGCCAACCCGCCTGCCAAGCGTGGTGGTTATGGCAAAACCCCCCCCCTATTTGGGGGAGGCCTGTGCCCAGCAGTGGACGTCTTTTGGCTGAAATGGTGGATGGTGATATGTATGTACCAAACGGGCGTCACGGGCAGTAGCAGTTTGTTGGTAATATTTTCAGATTACCGTGGCACGACTATGAAGACCCAATTTTTTACTGTTATAGTCAGTCAGTCATATTCTATGTTCCTTTAGGATATGTTACGTTTCTTCTTTTGTTTATGTTTAGTATTTAAGTTATATTATTATTAACCAATAACTTATATGTCTGGTGTAAGCTGTCAGTATAGGTTGGTAATTTATAAATAAATAAAAGTAAAAATAACTTTTTTGTTAAAATTAATAGTGTTCTTTCGAGAACTGATACATTTAACACAGTTTATGTTTAAAGAAATATGCTGACTGGTTCAAATATATGGATAAAGAAAAATAAAACGAAGTCTCCTTCACTTAACGAAAAACATTTAGGTACGTACCTAGGTAGGTACTTTACAAATAAACCGAAAAGTCACCTATCCTGTTTTGTTACATGTTTACCGCAAAAATATAATTATGAACTTGTTCATGTCGTTTACATAATGTTGCTTAATAAAAGAGGCCATGTGTTGTTGGTACAATTACATTAGCGATATGCACCGTTGCACTCAGGATTTTGCATGAATATGCAAGGCATATTAATTCTATTCGCATTTTCGTCTGCCATTTTGTCAATACTTTCTGTAGGATATAATCTTTACTACTCATCCGATTTCAGAAATTATTTCACCAATAGAAAGGTAAATACTCAAACGCTAATCAATTTTAAGTTACGTGCTGTCTCTATCTCGTGCTGTGTCACGGTCACGTTTTGTTAAAGTGTTGTGACAGTTCGAGACATAACGGCGTTCAAAAATTAAGTAGCGTTTGAGTAGGTATTTGGCCGCAGGAATCCGTAAGAAAATGCAAGCGGACGAAGTCGTGGAAAAAAGCTAGTTAATAATACAGATCTAAGTGTACGATTGTGAAATTAGCGTCGAAACCGGCTCATTATGGAGATTAGGTTGCAAAAACCAGATAAACCTGACACCGAGAACTTTATACTGCAGTCTCTCAAGTAATAGCAAATGAGAAGCGAGCACTAAAGGAACTATATTCCTCATCTATTGTCACCTCGAAACAAAGGTTTTTAAACTATGAGAAGGTAGGACTCATTCAATAAAAGTCAAAGCATTTCCGATCCCCAAGATACCTACAGGTAGGTATCTTGGGGATCGGAAATTTGAGGGATCGGAAATCCAAGTTTGAGGATCAGCGTCCTAAATCTGTGATTATCCTAATAAGTTACATTAAATACTCTATGTAATAGCCCAATACGGTACAGACGCCAGCACATCAATTCATACCAAACTGTAAAATTTTCCCAATAGGGGATATTACTGCAATGTTCTGGCACCAGAGTGCAGCACTAGCATAATCCATAAACAGTTTTTCGACGAGTCGTTCAAAGCGTGAAATTCTGCCTTTAATTGAGTTCAAAATTGGGAAGTGTATTATATTATACAATAATGCATCAGTGCTGTGTATTTCGATGTAGAAATGAAGGGAATTATTCATTTTCAAAAGAAGAAAATGTTCGAAAACTTTGGGAAGCAGCTAAAAATCACTCTAAAATATGTTTAGGTTAAGTATTCAGGTGAGATAGACGCATTTACAGAATAACGTTCACTTTTGTCATGTAAGACAACCAAATATGATTTTATTCTGAGCATAACCTAGAATCCACTTTCAAATGGCTGTAGGATGCCATAATATAGTTAAAAGTACAGTTAGGGAAATAAGATTAATTAAAACTTTGATATATTTTCACAAAATGCCTAGCTATTATAATTAATAACATAATTAAACAAGAATACGAGGTTATGCTCGTGGGTATGTGCTAGTGGCGCCCTCTGCGCTGAGTTTCGCGTAATGTTCCCTACTGAATATAAACCTAAATATTTTGTACTAAAATTGAAAATCTATAAAAAAAATTGACAGATTGTTATAGGTACCTTGATTTCCTGGCGTCTGTACTTCTATAACAATAAAAATTAATATATTCATATTCCATTTAAAACGCTTGGGTGCGAGTAAACTTTAACCATTGCTTCGCCTTGAAACTTGAAGTTGCATACATCTTGCGTGTTCCATTCGATATCTTAAAATTAATTTATCTCTTAAGCAATCATGGTAAACCTTGATTGATATAGGCATTTAAATCAAATAGGGTTAAAAGTTATTCGTAGCCAATAATAATTAAAAATAAAATACTGATTGATATGCATTGGATCAGTCAATCAACTCCATTCATGTTGAATCGTTTCTGCAAATGGTCTATTAATAGCGAATGCATTTCATATTTGGTCAGCGGTTTCGGTGATTGGCGTCATTCCAAATCCGGATAGTTTTCTATCCTATCAAGCACCTATCTGTCTGAAATATCTAATCTTATCTTGGAATCAAACAAAATACTACATGACACCTGATTTATTTCTCCACGTTTTCAGTGACGCACGGTTACCTAATACCAACATTAATTATGTAAGAAAACCATAAGTAGGTACTCTGTCATTCATTACTAATTTATAAAACTGCACGCAATACAAAAAAGTAGTGTTTAAATGATTATGGTGCTAACCTACTTATCTCTTCTTTGGATCAAAAATTCAAAATATATTACTCAAACGTAGCGTGACTCCAGTCTTTATAATACCACCTTGCGTATTACAATACAAAAAAAAGTAACGCTAATGTAAAATATCAGTTTGCTTACATCATCCACAGATATTCTTCGTTTTTGCTCGTTTGCCTCTGTAGTGTCCCGAATTGAGTACCTGCAATGATAACACACTTATTATCACGAGAAAAAATACAATTTCAACATATTTTGGGTAGAACGCATGATGCCTGTAATCACTTATCTTTTAACATTATTGTCAAACATTGAGTAAATGTTGTCGCTTTACATGGGCCAAAGCGACGACGATGAGAAAAAAGGATACATAAATATATATGAAAGAACCTCCTAGAAAGTTTATTTTTGTTATTGGAAACGTACAATATTCTTTTGGTTTCATCCTTGAGAATTTTTAGAAGGTATAACTGCCATTATATTAAGCAAGTGTTTATTAAAATCTCCATTCAATTAAGCGCATTCATTAGCCACGTCGCTGTTAAATTTATTTTACTTTATAGTGATAACGCACGTACCTTTATCTATAGGAAATACCAATATACGTGCAAAATATAAACGGAACATCCGGTTATAACAAATGGAATTGAGATCCCCGAAGAATAGAATTCGCTGAGTGCGCAGAATGTAACGGAATTCAAGCTAAAATGTCCATACGGAGCTCCGAGGTTCAAAAGACTTCCTACCTGACATCGGCCACATGTCTAAGCCCTCGCTCGGGTACACTTGCTCCCTCGAATAAGCGTTCGAGGGAGCAAGTGTAGCTAATGTGTGGCTTATGTTTCTAACTCATTTCCTATACTAAAATGAACAGATGATAAGTTCTGGCTGTACAAATGTAGCGATAAGAATCATGTAACCAGTATTTTGTAAAAACTTGATTTAAAAGAGTGTCCGTGGAGTTTCTTGCTCGTTTTTCTCCATAGAGACCTACCCTACATTTTAGAACGAGCGACTAACTTCAACTTTCTGACTAACTAACTGACGCTTTGACAATTCAAAAGTGCCTGTTATTGGTTTAATTGAGTAAATGTTTTTACTTTGACTTTAAGATCGTGGGTCGATTCTGGATCATGGGTCGTGAGTGGTGTGGTAAATCGTATGGTGTTCTAACATTTCAATTTTGCACTGTCATGGTCAGAAAGATTAGCACTGTCGAACAAAGCAATGACATCATAGAATGACGTCATGCGTCTGTTTTTTTGTATTTTTTGTTTATCAATAAAACCCATACCTATGCAATAATCGACAGACGGTATCATATTTAAGAGTTGTGCGTCGAATGTTTCGTTTCATTGTAATTGGAAATATATTTATTTCCAGAAGCATCCTTTGTGAATGGAGTTATTATATTTAGCATCAATATTCAGTCAGTCGTGAGTTTACTATTTTATTTTACACTGTTTCATGCTACTCAGTAAACATTTTTTTCAGGGAGAATTAAGGATTTTAAAAAATGTTGCCCTTGGACATAATTTATAGATTCAAGAACCCTAGTACTTATAACATAATGAGGTACCTAAATCAGATTGATAAATCTTGTATAAAAAAGATGCAAGTGATCCTCAAAATAATGTGTGCAAGAATATGAACCTCGAAAATGAAACTGTGATTTGCATTCTAATATATTTTGATGAAGGAAAATCGTTTGCGTTTAGCAGTCAGCTCAGAGTCCAAGTACCTATATGAGTTATAAAAAGCTGGACTGGATTATCCGGTTTATAGCCACAGGCTATTTTCTTATTAGAAGAAGCAGGCAAGGTTGCATGACGCTACATTCGGCAGTCATTTAATAAAAGAGAAGCAAGTAGGTACCAAATCAAACGGTTTCAATGAAATACTTGGATCATTGATTAAGCCTTATCGTCGTTGTTTTTTATATTAAAGATAGCTACTATATCGTCTACGTAGTATCTATTATACCTACCTATATCTTGACGATTATTTACCGTGGCTTCAGTTAGCCTATGAGTGCGGATATTTCATTAGTGACATTGAATTTTGATATTACTCTACTTGTTAGTTCCAGATAAGTGTTTATCGTTTATGTTATCTTAGTTTAATACGCATTATCACAGTTTTTTCGTCTAGAGCCTGTCTGATTATGAATTAAGAGGAAATAGGTACTTTGTTCAAAACAATGTTTAAGGAAAATAGCGCATGGATTTAATTGAACGCAATGTTTGTAGATACATAAAATTTGTAGCATTTTATAAAATATATTTTATTCATTCTCCAAACTGATAATAATATTATGACTGTTAACCTTTTGATAGTTCCTTTAACCTTGTCTTCTATTGAAATTATAATTTATAATATTAAAAATAATATTGCGGAATAGATAAACTCAATTAAGAACAAAATGTTTACCATAGTCTCCATTTAGTTGTTGTCATTTCGATAATAACTTTGGCCCAAGAACGGTTAGCCTGTCTGTACGCGGAAGGTAGAAATGATAATGACGTTGAAACTACAAAATAATTTGTCGACGTCATTATTTAAATGTAATCGAACAAAAAAAAGCCATTATTATATTTCCTGGCACATAGTGCTGAGAATTCGTGCGTTGAATAATATCTATATTAGCATAGAGAGTTCTAATTGAGGACAGGATTAGTATCATTAAATTACTCTAGCCTTGGCATAAAGACGTGCCAATGGCATCCCATGAAGACGCCACGAAACACATGCCATCACAATATGCATCGAACATTTAAACAAAAATAGCTAGGTTTACAAAACAATGAAGATATTCTTTGTCTTGTATAGAAACGAACAGCATAATAAGCGCCAAAAAAACAGTAGGCAAGTTAAACAATGGAAACTGTTTCGATTCGAAAGCAACGTCGTTATTACCAAAACGCAGTTCATGGTACCTACCTAATTTGCTTTGAAAATTGCACAGTTCCACTAAAAAGAATAGGTCTATGTTTAAGTTATTAATAAGAGCAATTGCATTTTGTAAATTATATTTTTGTTACTTATCATCTAGCCACACCATTAGGTCATTATCATTGAAATAATTACCTTGTTGCACTTGATATACCAGATTAGAAAGTGGCAAAACTGACTTTATTATGTTAATGGTAATATTACGACTATTACATCAATGAAATCTGAATAACTACCTATAACAAAAATAAACCTTGAGGGAAGTGCTTATACTGTTTAGATTGCCCTGAACATTAAGATCAGCCTACAGTTGACAAACAAACAAGGCAACCGGTTTCCATTCTCCGCTGGTTAACCTTACTTTTATATTATGCATAGTTGCTACCTACATGACGTTAAGACCATCCCACAATGCGTTTTTTTTGTCGTTGTTCCCATGTGGCTTGCCGGAGATGAATTTATTATGGTAAAGCTACAAAAGGGAGAGATTTCATTTAAGAATCTGCTAGATGAGATGTAGATGGTTTATGCACACTATTATAATAAAGCATAGACAAGAAGTAAATCGTGAGTATACATATCCACAAAATAACGAAAAATGGTATGTATTTTTATAAATAAAATAAACGGACTTACTTGGTTGGCTACTTTGAGAAGTATTGGAACCGACACTGGTTTCACTATTAGTGCGATTTCTTGGGCTAAATAATAAATTCCACGGGCTATAGGTCGAAACTTGCGAAGTATTACGAGTTTGGGTCGAATTTTTGCTGTTTGAATCCATTATATATTACAATTTTAATGTTAGAACGAGTATTAAACTGTAAAGACTTTATTTTTTAATATAAATTTGTTAAAAATGATAGAGTCGCGCACGCCGGTCGATAATACAGTATGATATGACACGGTAACAAACTAAACAGTGAATGCGGCGCGGGTGCGCCGGCCGCTCAGCTTTGTTTTGGTCCGAGCTTGCACGAAGATACACGGAAACACCCGACTTCTTATTTATTTTGTGTTATGGTGAACTTTGTACTATTAATATACATACGATATATAATAATTAATGATGTACTGTTCATAAATAGTTGAGTTGAAATGTGCGTCATATTTAATATAAAATGTTAAATTTATTGGTATTTTATAGTATTCAGTTCCAGTTGTATGATAGTATGTACCTACCTATATAATAAAATTGACAAGCTATGATGTAAATTGCGGCCTTTTGTATTTTAGTAAAGTGTAAAATGTTTTAAATAAACTGTTACGATGGGTAACAGTTTGTACCCACCGTCCCCACTTTACCCATAGTACAATTTTACCTTACTATGACTGAAATAGCCGTATAAAACAAAATTACACTATTAGGCCGGCCGTAAACATTCAGCAATCTGCCGAAGAACTAAGGTCCCTGACATAGCTCTCTAAATTTGTAAGTTGGGCAATGGGCAGGCCGCATCGCTCGAAGAACCGATAACCAATGGGGATGAAAGGTTCTCGAGTGGCGACCACTAACCAGAAGACGCAGCGTTGGTAGGCCTTCCACCAGATAGACCGACGACATCTTTAAGATCGCGGGTAGCCGGTGGATGCAAGCGGCAGGTTTTCGCTCGTTGTGGCGTTCTATGGGGGAGGCCTTTGTTCAACAGCTAGTCGGCACGGTATCGTCTCGGTTATATTGCAGTCCAACGTATGTTGTCAATTACTAGCATTTATTTTCCATTATACGTGTATTGACGGCTTTGTGCGACGGCAATTACAAATTCATAAAATACCGTTACCGTTACAGTACCGTTCCACGGCAACCGGAACGGTTGACAGCCGGCCGCAAGTCAGTACCTACGTTGATATCAGCGCTTTCGTATAAAAATTGAAATGCACAGCCGCAACTGCGTAAATCTACGATAGGCTTATTTATAAGCGGCTCAAAGATTATGCCGAAACAAAGAGTTATTCCCAACGAGCGATGACGGGTGCGCTCTTCTTCGACATATCGAAAGCATGCGACTCGGAGTGCTAGATCGTCTCGTGCTCATATATTTGATATATTACGTGACTTTTTATGGAATCGCACCTTTTGCTATCGCATCGAGGTCACCCCACCCAATACGCGCCGGCGTCCCTTAGGGCTCCGTAATATCCCCCTTCATTTTCACGCTGTTTACCAGCGACCTCCCCAAAGATAAACAGGCCCAGTTGGCTCTATTCGCTGACGACACGGTCATCTATTACTCTGGTCGCAACCCAGACTGCATAGCTCGTACCCTCCAATTCTCCGCAAACTCCTTAGGCGCTTGGTTCCGGAAATGGTGAACCTCAAAGTCAAACTCAATCGAGACGCAATCGTCCCATCATGACCTATACCTGTGCCGTACTCGCACACGCAAAACCATACCGTCTTCATAGGATACAGACCCTCCAAAACCGTTTCTTGCGAAGAATCTCAGGAACCCCTTTTTACCTTCGCAACGAGAACCTCCCTCTTGATTAAAAAATCCCCACCATCGAGCAGTTCATGGAACGCTCCTCCAAGCGCTTCTTCAAATCTGCCGATAAGCACTCTAACCCATTGATCGTATCGACCGCCCGGTACACTTCCTCTCGTATTATTAAGACTCGGCGACTGAGACATACACTGATCGACCCTGACGACGCTATAACTCTCCTCCAGGAGAGGGTATATAATAGGGCCACTAGCACAGTAAATAAACACAGACACAGACACAGACGTCCTCACCGCCGAGGCCCACCGTGACGACCCCATACGTCCCCTCCCTTACCCTTGATCGTGCCAGCCCGCGCCGCTGGACCTGTAGCTTTAATTCGTCCATGAAAATCCGATCCAGCCTGTCCCTTTGCAGTCCTCCCCCAGCGACACCCTAAGCCGAGGCTCGTACCCCACAGGGGGTGCTCTTAGCGTGTAGTCGCTAAGTTTGTAAGTTTTTGCCCTGGCTGGAGGCCCTAAAATAATATTTTTTGAGGCACCACAGGAAAGTCCGGTTTAGCAGCCGATAACCTCCTAGGTTGACCAGCGAGATGCCATTCCGAAAAAAAAAGCCGCAAGTGCGTTGTCGGTCTTTATGTAGATTCGATAGATATTTTGAATGTATATGGCCAGCCTAAAGTATAGGTTAAATTCTCTGTATATATATTGTACTCTTTGGGTTAAATGGCCGTTATTGATCCATGTTAAATGCCATTAGATAAAGATATAGGATTTTTGACAAATTAGTCAAAATTGACAATACCACAGACATACTAGTAGATTATACATGACATGTTACATTGTTACTGTTGTTCATAATCTAAAGAAAACTTCGTTTACATATTAGTATAGTTGTGAGAAAACTACACCATGAAGATACCTTACTTAGTGAACATTAATACTCTTCGGGCTTATGCCACGCCAGTAACTATGTCTAACTCGGCTGGTGAGGCTCCACGCAAGATCAGAGCCGAAGACTTCGATTGGGATACTAGTATCACTCCTGCGCCACTTACATTCTGCACTGCTGTTGCTCTATCCAAATTATTCACAACTATCAATCCTCTTCAGTCAATCCTTCAAAAAGACATCGATATATTGATGGAATTGTATCCTGCGGATATTCCATTGAAGTACAGTGTAAAATATATAAAGGTGTATATTGTATACCTACTTATTTTTCCTCTAACCGGCACTGTCCCACTTCTGAGCAATGGCTTCCTCCAAGTTTTTCCAAACATTGCCATTGCCACTTAAACTAGCCCTCGTGGTACGAATCCACCTCTTTCAGGGCCCTTTTCGAGGACGCCAACTATTTTTTTTATTTCAAAACGAATTTACTTTGCAAGGCAATAAAAAATACACGGGTCTACTTTTAAATTGACTCGCAAAGTAAATTAAAAACATTCTGTCTAAAAGCATTCCTCATTAAATGTTAAATAACTGTTTTTGGTAAGGCTAATCCATAAACAATAACAAAAAGCTATTTCATTTCATTTTAGGACGAACAATATTGGAAGAGGTCATACTATTCAAAATATCCATCAAAGATAGAGTTGGGAAACATTTACTGGAAAGGCAAATTTTTATCGGCTAGCCTTCAAGAATACTTGGAATCAGTAAATCCTGACGTTTTTATAGAAGAAGAGGCTGCAGAGCTTGCATCACTGGTAGAAACATATTTAAATTCTTTATCTCCTACCGGTATGCACGATGTCTCGTCATAGAGAGCGTTTGAGCCATTCTTTCCTCAGCACATAGTTGTTCTGTAGCCTGTAATAGAGTGTCAAATTAAACAATAATGTGATTGATGATTTGCTGTCAGAAAAGTATTACTGAGGGTAGTGCAAGTTATAAGAGTAATTTCTATTTACCAGGTCAGTCCATACATCAGCTTCTTAGGACTAAAACAGCTGCAAATGGTACGTCAACCCCATGCGCCTGTACCTTCTGATATGACGGTGGAAGATACATGCGAATTCAGTGTAACCAAAGTCTTTGACCATATACCTTTGGAACCAGTTTTGGCTAAATTATACAACCTTGTAGAAATATCCCTAGTCTTTGGGATTAACGATCTTAAAGATAAATATTTAAAAAGGTATTTCGAATTTTCAATAGCTGATTGTGATTCCATTTGCCGAGGATTAGAACATTTGAACCATTTAAAAATATTTCGCATCAATCGCAGTAACTTAGATTGTTCGAAAGTTAAAATAATTCTTCAAAACCTTGTCAAGAAAGAAACCATTGAGGAACTGGATTTCAATCATTGCCAAATCGGTAATTATGGAATGAAAGCACTCGGCGGTTTTATTTATTACCACAATAACTTGAAAGTAGTAAGAATTGCCAATAATCGATTCAAAGAAGAAGGAATTCAGGGAATAGCTTATGCTCTACAGATGAAACCAGCTGCACCCATCGAGCTTTTAGGTAAAGTGTATATCTAATAAAAACTGATTGTTTTGCTTTTAAATCATAGTAGTGTCCTGAATGAAAAGATGGGTGACACTGTCATCTGTCCGGCACACATAATGTCAATAAAGGTATTGACTCGCTTCCTTGTACTGAAAATCGTAAACTATCGTTCTCAGTCAGGGAAACGTAATTTTATATTTTAATTAAACAACAATGGCATCATACCTCATGTAATTTATTATTTTTTTAAATAGACTTGAAATAAAACGATGCACTGCTTTTAAACATTCCAGGTAATTGCTAAAAGTTTATTTTATCTTAATTTTATATGATTATATCCATTCCGAATTACTTTAATATTATGTTTAATAATTTGGATTTAGTAATCTAAAGTGGTAAGCAACTCGTGGCGTTGACGGTACTATGGGGACAAATCTACGATGTTTGTGCCGTTATAATCTAGTTTACATAATATGTTGTGCTGTTGTAAGTCCTTTTTCTTCTTTCTGCCCTTATCCCATGTTTCTTGGGGTCGGCGCAACATGTTTTGTTCTTCCATTCCGTCCTGTCCAACACTCCAACGTCATGCTTTCACTGACTCTCTTTTCACCGTTTTTATTGCTATTGTTAGCCCTTATAGGTTACAATTAAAATAATAAGGAATTTGGTATAAATATGTTTTTATTAATAGATTTCAGCTTAAACCCAATGTCTCTAGAATGTGCGACTATGTTTGCGGCAGCCTTCGTCAGATGCAAGGAAAAACCACAAACTTTGATCCTTAATTCTTGCGGTTTCAGCGGAGCATCGGCTGAGAAGGTGCGTTTATGTTTCCTAGTAATAATATCAGAATGAGGCCTGATTTTTCAATCATCAACATATCTGAAGAAAAATTTGTCATTTTGTTATATTTTCTATACAAAATCTCTTTCCTTCCATGAAGCGTTGTCTGATGATTGAAAAAATGGCCCTTAAAGTGTTAAATGTCAAGAAGGCAGCGACTTCTGAATAGTCGTAAACATAAGAATTACTGGGTTTATTTTTTATTGTGGGTGTTAAAGTTACATTTCATACCTTTGTCATTAATTATTCATTTTCTGATATATGGGCCTAACACCTGCGTGTTTTACTGTCTGTTTAGATTGCGGGGCTTCTCAGCTTAAACCGGGGCTTAACTAGGTTGGATCTCGCTGCTAACGATTTGTCTGGTGATGCCGAGGAGACTTTAATTCGTGCTCTTGAACTAAACAGGAGGATTCTCAAAATAGACCTGCGAAGAACCAGTAAGTATTTTGTGTGAAAGGAGATCGGACATTTTTGTATGGACTTTGGTCCAAGTGGCGTCGGATAATGAGACCTAGTTTATTTGTTGGATAATTTAATATTATAACACTGACCAAACGCGCGGATAAATCGACACATGGAGAAAAAAGTTATTGACACTTATGTAAATCACCAAAATTATTTTAAGGAGATATTATAATTATTTATGTTTATTATTTATACGCTGAATATTAGCAAAATAAGATTTAATTATGTTACAATGTATTAGGTTGGGGAAAAAGTTTCTTCGCATTTTTTAAGAAAATTCAAAACTTTTTTTAATATAGTTTATTTACATTTAACTAAAGTATGTAGGTACCATTTTGTTCGATAACTTTTTGCCTTCTTGTAGGTAGGGACATAATCCCATTGCTATAGAAATTTTGGGACTTCTGATCAAAATACCGCGACAAGTGGTTTTGGCAGTCCTCTCGTGATGTTAACCTGAAACTGCCTAAAGAATTCTGAAGAGACCGAAACAGGTGGAAATCTGAAGGTGCAAGGTCAGGACTATACGGCGGATGCATTAACACCTCCCAGCCAAACTCTCTTAATTTTTGCTGAGTGGCTAAAGATGTGTGAGGTCCAGAGTTATCATGATGAAAAACCACACCCTTTCTGTTGATTAATTCCGGCCGCTTTCTCTCAACTTCTTGCTTTAATCTCATCAGTTGTTCGCAGTAGAGTTCAGAATCGATGGTCCTGCCTGGTGGTAACAGCTCATATTGAATAATGCCCTTCCAATCCCACCACACACACAGCATCACCTTGTTGCGAGTTAACCCGGGTTTCGCCACAGTCTGTGAAGCCTGACCGGCCTTTGACCACGACCTTTTTCGCACGTTCTTGTCGTACGTGATCCACTTTTCATCACCAGTTATCAGCTTCTTCAAAAATGGTTCGGTTTCATTACGTCGTAATAAAGAATCACAAATGAGTACACGGTTTCTTTCAGTGAGCTCGTGAGGTACCCAAATATCGAGCTTTTTTGTGTACCCAGTTTTTTTCAAATGCGCCAAAACTGTTTTGCGGTCAATTCCCAGTTCTTCAGCTACGTCATAACTACTGATAAGCCGATCTTGCTCCACTTTTTTAAAAATGGCATCCATTTTATCCGTGTTAGGGCGACCAGAGCGACGTGCATCTTTGACATCAAAATTTCCGGATTGAAAACGCTTAAACCAAATTTTTGCTACTCTCACAGACACTGCACTAGGTCCATAAACATCGCAAATTTTTTTCGCGGCTTGCGGTTCGTTTTTACCTTTTCTGTAGTAAAATTTTAAAATGTATCGAATTTCTTCATTACATTCACTCATCTTGACAGTACGAAAAATAAATACAAATCACACATTTTCCTAATTTGAATTTGGAATTATGTTCTTTAAAATTTAAACTTTTAATGATACCAAAACCAGCCTGATACAAATAGTATAGCTAAAGAGATTTTATTACAAGTTCATACATACTATAATGCGAGAAGACTTTTTCCCCAACCTATTATTTATTAAAGCACACATAGCAACATAGCATAACGCCTGACACTTCGAAGCCTGAACTTCAAAGGCTTAAGCAGAGGTATACCTATAGTAATAATTGTGTGTTTTGTATACATATTATAACGGTTAAAAGGTCAAGCAAATTGATTGAACGTTAAGAACACCATTTTATGAAACAACCCATTTTTTTGTTAGACAATATTTAGCCCCTAAAACCCGTCAGTATAGTAAGTTGAAACAAGGTACGCCGTCATTTAGCCGGCGCCGGCGGTAAGACCTGTCATGGAGGATTGGTTAGGGTGCCGACACAGTTCATTTGTTACGCCGACGATACGCTCGTTGTAGCGTGCGGAAAGACGCACCAGCAGGCGATGGTTTTGGCAACCGCTGGGGTTGCGCAGGTCGTGGGAAGGATCCGGCGATTGGGCCTAGAGGTGGGCCTCAATAAGTCCGAGGCCCTGTTCTTTCATGGGCCCCGGCGCGGACCACCTCCGGGCTCTCAAATCGTGGTGGGAGGCGTCCGCAACGGCGTCGAATCAACGATAAAGTACCTAGGACTCGGACTCGCGCACTCATGGGTGCCACCTAGCCCGTTTGCTGCCCAATTGAGATGGACCCAGCGCCTCCTGCCGGAGGCTCTATATGGGAATTGTGCGTTCTATGGCGCTCAACGGGGCGCCAGTATGGGCGGAAAACCTGGCGGCCCGCAATATCGCAGTGCTGTGACGTCCGCAGCGAGCGATGGCCGTCAGAGTGGTTCGGGGATACTGCACGGTCTCCTCTGAGGCAGCGAGCCTCCTTGCCGGATCTCCGCCGTGGGATCTTGAAGCGAGAGCCCTCGCTTCACTTTACCACTAGAGCGGAGAAGGGCGGGAGCGGGGCAAACGGCCGGTGTTGCAGGAGTACACGCGGTGCCGTTCCGAGCTCCGTGTGATCCTAACGGCGGAATGGAAGGAATGACTTGCAAACCCCAGCGCAGGGCACGCCGTAATTTTGGCGGTAAGACCCCTCATGGAGGACGGGTTAGGGCACCGGCACGGCGCTCTCACGTTCCGGCTGATGGAGATACTGACCGGACATGGCTGTTTCGGGAAGTATCTATGTCGCATAGGCCGCGAACAATCGCCCGGCAATCACACGGCGCAGCACACGCTGGCAGAGTGCCCAGCTTATTAGTTTGTAGTATTAGTTTTGTATAGAGGTAATTGTATGTGTGAATGATATCATAATAATTATTTTAATTAGAACAATACGCGCGGCGCAGGAGCGTCACTCCGCCGCCCATACACCCGCCTCGAGCGTATGGGCGGGGGGGTTAGTGCGAGTACTCGGCAGACAGGTTTTGGCCGGATTTAAGGTAGGTTTTTAGATTGTTCATCTACATGAAGTACCATTCTTCAGGATTAAATAACTTTTTTCTCCATGCACCAATTTTATGGTGCCTATAGTAAAAAAATATCGTACTTTCACGAACTATCATATGGACTAGGTCTCATCCGCCGATGCCATTTGGACCACTTCCGCCCGTTCTCCTTTATTTAATATTTTGTCATCTCTAACATTAAAATTGAATAAAACCTTTGTAATAATATTTTAGGTATATGTGACACTCACTTGTTGTCTATGGTTGTAATTGTCTACAGTTTTTTCAATAGTGTCTCTGCTTTGTCATGGTCACGAAATATTTACGTATAGGGGCGAAAGACTAATCGAACCATCTAGTAGCTGGTTCCGTCCGAAGTTTCCCTCAGGATAGCTGGCGTCGATGCCTGGTGAGATTTCCCGTGTTGAGTCAAATTAAGCCGCAGGCTCCACTCCTGGTGGTGCCCTTCCGTCAATTCCTTTATTATCTGGACCGTAAAAGTCCATTGCTCTTCAAAACTTAAACGGGATATACATTTCCAACTATAGTTAACTAGGTTTTCTCAATATTATAATATAAACTCCCTTACTCTTGTTAACTAATAACAAAACCCAACAATTCCTTAGAGCTCCACTGAGTTGTCTTTTCATTGAAGTCAAAAATAGAATTAGAAAAGCACATTATGACTGGGGAAAAAGTGATACTACATCTGTTCTGTTCTGTTTTTTTAACAAACGTTGCCCCACACTAAGAATTACTCCTGTGTCGTAAAGTGTTGTGTGTGTGTGTGTGTGTGTGTGTGTGTGTGTGTGTGTGTGTGTGTGTGTGTGTGTGTGTGTGTGTTGTACATAGTTGTAGTTATTGTATATAATGTATTTGTGTATGTATATCAGCTGTCTGACACTCATAGTACAGTGTCTCCCTACTTTGGGGTCAGATGGCCGTGTGTGAAATGTCCTCACATATTATTATTATTATATTATTGTGGTAATAATATTATTATCAGTGCTTCGACGTCAAAACGATTATACATAAATAACAGAGGGCCTTAATCTACACCATTAAAAGAAAAAAAAGTTCAGCATAAAAAAATGAAATTAAAATAATCCAAAAATGTATTGAGTAAACCGTATTGTTTCTTTTACGTACCTACTTATTACTTTACTAAAAATAAAATCTTTTACATTTTTGATGGAAATATATATTTTTTGTGTTGTGTTGTGATTATATTGCTTCTATGGACGATGTAGTATTATACCTTACCGTTAAAGGCAACGACTTTTGTTTATTAACATACTGTATGCAATTCTATTTAGTCTGTAAATCAAAGACGACGCTTATTGTAGCTAGGCTAGTGTATCATTACACGCTTCGATCAAAATCACGCAAAATGCACTAATTTTGACAGACCAAAGCATCCTGTAGTTTATGCTTAGTTTTGCTTTTACTTAGGCATTCTTAAATGAATACCTACTTCTTTATATTCATTTAGACATCTCAGACGAGTCTCGAGCGAAGGTGGAAGAACTGCTTTTGCGTAACAAGGAGATTCTAGGAGAGGAAATGGAGCCAAGTGACGATATCCCACCGCTTTATCTTAACGAACCGGAATATCTTATATGGGAGTACAATCCTAATAATCCCGACTATATACCAGGAAGGTACCCGACAAGGGTGCCTGAAGTTTAGAATGTTCCTACTGTTTTCAAATTAGAACCGTTATGTCTATGTCTGTATTTTTGTATCTTTTTTGCTGTTGATTCATATTGATATCTTCTAAATTATTAAACAAGGTATTACTTCTTAGAAAAATGCTTGCTGTTTGATTACAATTAACCCATGTCTTATGGTGATCATCGTGTACCTTACAAGCTTAAGCACAACCGAGCGGCAAAAAAAAATATTTTGATATTTGTTAGTTTGCCTGCACATGGACTGATAACTATACAGTTTTATAAATACACGCTAGGGTTTGCCTATACAAGTTTGCAAAGGCAAAACTATCATGCAGACCCTAGCGTGTATGTGTTCTATGAAACACTGTTATGCCTACCGGTTGTGCTTGTAAGGTTAAAACCATCATGCACTCCCTAGCGTGTATGTGTTCTATGAAACTCTGTTATGCCTACCGGTTATGCTTGTAAGGTTAAAACCATCATGCACTCTCTAGCGTGTATGTGTTCTAAAACCTTCATGCACTCCCTAGCGTGTATGTGGTCTATGGAACTCTGTTATGCCTGCCGGTTATACTTGTAAAGTTAAAACCATAATGTAAACCCTAGCGTGTATGCGTTCAATGAAACTCGGTTATGCCTGCCGGTTATGCTTGTAAGGTTAAAACCATCATGCAAACCATAGCGTGTATGTGTTTAATGAAACTCGGTTATGCCTACCGGTTAAGCTTGTAAGGTTAAAACCATCATGCACTCCCTCCCTAGCGTGTATGCGTTCTATGAAAATCTGTTATGCTTGCCGGTTATGCTTATAAGGTTAAAACCATCATGCAAACCCTAGCGTGTATGTGTTCTATGAAACTCTGTTATGCCTGCCGGTTATGCTTGTAAGGTTAAAACCATCATGCACTCCCTAGCGTGTATGGGTTCTATGAAACTCTGTATGCCTGCCGGTTATACTTGTAAGGTTAAAACCATCATGCACTCTCTAGCGTGTATGTGTTCTAAAACCTTCATGCACTCTCTAGCGTGTATGTGTTCTATGAAACTCGGTTATGCATGACAGTTATGCTTGTAAGGTTAAAACCATAATGCAAACCCTAGCGTGTGTGTTCAATAAAACTGTTATCCCTGTCGGTTATGCTTATAATGTTAAAACCTTAATGCAATCCCTAGCATGTATGGCGGCCATTAAAAGTCTGTTGATACGAAAATTTCTTCCTGGTTCATCTTCTTAATGAAGTTTTCCTGCCAGTAAGAAACCTAATTGTACTCTGGTTTAACTTAAAGCTAGCGCATTTCTGCGCAGTTTATTATTTAAATAATACTTATTTTCTTTTGTTTTTAATCACTGTAATTACTTTAATGAGAACTTGACTCTATTTGACCTTGCTTGATCTAAAGTTCGGCCCCCTTTATCGTGTATTTGATAAACTTTGGTATACCTAGGTAGGTACCTATTTATTATATAAATTACCTATTTTCAAATGCAGATAATGTAGCGTTTACAGATAATAACTATTATTTTTCTATTTTGTGAGTTCACTGTTTCTTCTACATCCACTTTATTTTTACTGTATTTAATTTCGCTATTTGCAATATAGTTTTATATAAAATAATGCTTTTTTTGTTTTTTTTTGAGTACTTAATCTAGTTAATCTGCAGACAAATATGTATGTTAATGTCTAGAAACTAAACATATTTTATATAACAGGACTGGTGCTCAGTGTTCTAGTGTAGTAGTTTTAGTTTATTCTTGTTTGCGTGGCAGTTTATATTCTTTTGTAATATAAATCGGGGTAGTTTTGCCAAAAAGAACCACCCCTAACAAGTGCCTATAATAATAATAATAATAAAGCCCTTTATTCCGATAAGTAGATACATATCTTACACTATTACTTAAAAATATAAAACAAACTATAAAATGTCTCCCACTTCGGTGTGTCTATTGGCAAACGATTACCTCCAACAATTTTTTTTTAATATTGATCTAAGCTTGCGTTTGGCCGCAACTCACCTGATTTTAAGTGATGATGCGGCCTATTTCACGATTTCCACTGTTGCCTATCTTAGGCGACCCTTCTCCCATTTGGTCCCGCTGTTAATCGCAGTTCGTCTTCCCACCTTGAGTGCTGTCTTCCTCGATTTCTTTTGCCGTCTCTTGGGTGCCATTCCGTGACCTTCTTGCTCGACTTTCCTACCTTGTCACGCATCATATGTCCGGACCATCTCCACTTTTGCAAATCAATTCGTGTGAGTATGTCGGTGAGTTTGGTTTTTCTCTGAGATCTGTGTTTCTAATTTTATCTTGACGTGACACTTCATACAAACGACATGATTTAATTACCTACACTACTGCCAAAATAACAGTCTGTACAAATATGTGCGTGGGAAGAACAGAGGAACAGTGTTTTCGTGGCGTGTTGTTACTGTACGGTAGTACCAATATTTATACTGTGACTGTACATCCAAAAGTTATATTTTACAAGTAATAGTATTACCAGTATTTTAATTTTTTGACGTATCGTCATCCCCAACTTGTATACATAGTATTTTAAAAGCGGCTGAACGAAATAGGTAAAACCATACAAAATTGAATGTTTGATACGCAGGGATTTAAAAAAAAACGTGAATTTTTTGCCACGTGACATCACGACACACGTCGTGCCAATCACAGGCAGCGAAGGCTTTCTATTTTGCGTTTTGAAGCGATCTATTGTCTATCACAGAGTCTATCAGGCCGTGGCGGAATTTTACGAAACCGGATAAAAATATGTGTCATACCGTCATACGAAATTGGATGAAGTAACATGTGTGTTTGGATGATTATGTTACGTAGGTGGTTTAAAGTTGGTACCAACCAACATTCTGTTACTACATTGAAAGACGAAGTAGGTACACGTTGAGGGTGCAGTTACTGGAGTCGCGCCACAACGTTAACTTCAAGGCGTTCGTGGTGCTAGTACCGAATAGGGTAAGTACTTGACACCACCAATCAATTGACGTACTTTTCATGAGCTGTCAAAACGGGATTCCTCCATAGATTTTGTATGACAATAGCGGCCTGTGACGTCACTTATTTACCAACTCAATTGACTAACTAATACATCTTATTTATTTTACTATTTATGTACACACAATAGACAACACAGGAAAAGAACATTATAAAATATGAGTACATAGGTACTGCTTATTTCTAGAGAAATCACATAACTTAAAATACACATTTAATTGATTTTAAAGCAACTTAAAATCAAATTTTACTGTTAATTGAAAATTCATCGGGTTTTCGGGGCTACAATAAAGTGTATTTTAAGATAAGTGATTTCTTTAGAAATAAGCAGTACCTATGTACTCATATTTTATAATGTTCTTTTCCTGTGTTGTCTATTGTGTGTACATAAATAGTAAAATAAATAAGATGTATTTTGGAATTATTGGTTGATGGTGTCAACAACCCAATTGTTTTTTTGCTCCTCGTCATGGAAGAAGACTTTTGACAGCAGGATGTAATGTTCCGTCGCTTCCGCGGACAAGTGACACAGGACAGCACAAAGACAAAAGTGCAAAGTAAAGTGCTACTAACATAGTCTTAAGTCTTTATTATTAACAAAATTAAGTTACAAATTAGAATATGTGTAAGTATATTTAGGTTAAGGTATTTATCAATGGGCCTAAGCAGCCTGAAATAAATGAATTATTATTATTATTAAAAGCGCGAAACTTTGTGAGAATGTTTGTTTATACTCTCTCACGTTTATACTACTGAATGGAATTAGCTTAATATTGTTCTACCTTAACACATAGGAATTTTGCGTCACCGGTAGAAGGTAGTTTTCTTTTTTACATAAATTCAAATTAAAAGGAAAACACTCCCATTACAATTTCGTGAAATTACCTTCAAGTGACTTTAGTTAATTAACCGTTAAATGTTGATGGGCAATCATGAGATAATTTTACTTCTAATACTAGCTGATGCCTGCGACTTCATCCACGTGATTGTCGGTTATAATAATAATAATAATAAATCTTTATTTCAAGCCATAGGCTCATAATGGGTTAGTTACAGTATTTACTTAAAGCCAATGATATAATACACTTAGATGCGTTACCCGCGCTCAATAATGGCAATGTTAAAGCAAGGCAATTGCCGGGGTTTCACTTAGTCACGAACCACCCAGTGTCGCGGCTATACGTCAGTATCGCTCGTAATAATTGACACATAACTGACGAAACAAAATTTGTATGTTTATCTTTTTCTAACAGGTGTACGCTGTATGCTTATGTCCTTTTCTTTGCACTGTATATTGTATGTGCCTACTGGTATGTAGATATAAAATTTTGCGCCGTTTTAAAGTGCACTAATGTTCGTGTATGACGCGTCTATTTATAATACGTCATTGCTTAAAGCTATGTTAGTAGAATAAAACTAACTTACACTAATCCTCAAGCTACCCTTATCCAGTGATTCTGGTAAGGGCAGTCGACTTGTGCTGCAATCACTTTAAGGATGCTGTTGCCACTGCTACGCAAACGCTGCAGTAGGAAAGCCGACTTTTTGCAAACATACCCGACGCACTGCAGCTCCACGGCAGCCCCAACAGCAACCTAAAAGTTATAAGTGGGGTATTTTTTACACGAAACCCTAATTTTATTGTAAAATAAAAGTAGCCTAAGTCACTCCGTATAAAACCACCTATCGGCCAGTAAAAGTCCCGTCAAAATCGGTACTGCCATTTCAAAGATTTGACGGAACAAACAGACAGACAACCAAAAATTTTTTTTTTTTTTTTTATTTGTATAAGTACCTACCGTACATACTTTCATATGCATTTAGTACAAAGCTGTTATTTTGACATTACAAACAGGTACTTTAATTTTACTTATTTGTATGTAAATGTTTCAGTCAAAACCCTTATTAAGATAAAACCAAGAAGCTTATTGATAAAACGCGTTTGCGTTACAAAATCAAAAATACAGAACGCCTTAATAAGAATCACTACAAAACCAAGGTTTTAAAAGGGTCACAAAAAAACCTACCAACCTATTCTCTGTCCATTGGGTTATTGGTTTTTTGACAGGTGGTAGTTTTGACAGCTAGTGATTGCAGCTACGTAACGTTTTCATTGTTTACACATTAATTTGTATGTAGAATCGATTATCGATTTTTTCTGTCTATAAAAATAATGGTGCAGTTAAAATCATGTCTGTGTTTCTTAATATTAAATACTAAGCAATATAAATTACTATTACTACATATTAAAACACCTTTTAATGCATAACATTTTATGAAAGTTTTAAAATGTAAATGTTAATGTTTTATTACATTTACATTAAAACCTTTGTTTTTAAAAAAAAACATGTTGTTTATGGTGGCAAATCTGTGTCCTGCTACGCTTAGTTTTAAAGATCTCCGTGGCCGCGCGGTTCTCCGCGTTTCAATGGCGCGGCCACGTTCAAACCCTTATAACTTTTTAACCATATCTTTGACAAATTTATGGTTTTGGGAATCAGCTTTTTCAAAATGTTACATAATCTTGGAATAGTTTTATTTTCGAAATATCGCCGTGGTCGCGCGGTCGAACGCACACGAACCATTGCCCCAAACGAAAACTTACCCCTAAAAAGTCATGGTCACTGTTAGGTTTTATAGTGTCGGTATCATCTTTTTACAAAGGGTGGTGCCCTTTGAAAAAACTTATTGCGCACCCCGCGTTACTTACTGCGGATGTGTACTGTGAGAAACTGCACACAATGGTGGAAAAGATCGCAAATTTCCGGCCAGCCTTGGTTAATTGCAGTCCCAGCTGCTCCTACACGACAACGCTCGACCTCATACGGCACAAGAGATGGTCTTTAAGCTACAAGAGGGTTGGAAGTTTTGCGCCATCCACCGTACTTACCAGACCTTGCGCCGGAAATTGGCATGGAAAAAGGTTATACCCGAGAGGCATTGTTGGCTCCTGTACACCTAACTTCTTCAAGAAAAACATTGAAAAATTGCCACTGCGCTGGCAGAGACGCATTAATAGCATGGGTGCATATTTTAATTGATAGAAATCAAAAATATTTATTTAAAAATTACTTTAACTTTTTGTATACTAAACGGCAATTTCATAGATTATTGTCGATTTATTCATTTGAAGCGAATACAATCGATCCCATCACTAGTACGATAGAATGTAATTATATTTAATGCGCATAACAATTTGTATTTATTTTGTAGAAACTGATACATCTGCGACATTATAATGTCTGTAAGGAGTCATAAATAAGAAAATCCAATAAAATAAAGCAGTTTATATATTTATTTTATAACGCATTTTAAAGTTAACTTTTACATCATCGTGAATAGTTACGTTCTAAGGCAGCTGTCAAAAAATCATTAACCCAATGGACAACGTATAATGTGTTTTTAAATATTAAGGATTTTGAATCGTTCAAAAGTAGGTAGTTTTGACTGATTTTTGTAGTCAAAAGTAGTTTTGACTGGTTAAGAGTTTTGACTGTGACATATAGATTAGGTGGCATGATAATAATGTCTGGTTATAACAATTGTTACCTTGGCCTAAAAACGACACTTGATCAATTAATTCAGTTCAGCAATTATTATTGTTCTAGAAAATACTGTCTGTAGATTATTACCTAACGAATAAATAGGAAGTATTCTACGCTTACCTGGTTGGACCTTAGTCCAGGAGTACACATGTCATGCCTCCCGAGGTGGCGGCGCGTAGTGTTCACACGCGCACGTGCGCCCTGCTTTGACGTCCGGGGGGGGGGGGGTGTCTAATACCTCACTCCCCCCCTTACCGAAGAAGTGGCCGACACCAGTGGGGGTTGCGCAAGTATTTCCATTTCCTGCGACCCCCGACGTAGGTGTGAGATGGAACACCTGGGTGGTCTCTCTCGTCAGTAAGAGTCTGACAGATCCCTCCGCCCTCCCCAGGGCGGAGGACATCCATGATCTCTCTCAGGTAACGTCCCTCTCTCAGGTAACGTCTTGGCTTGAAGACAGTTTGCTATCACTCAACACCGCCAAGACAAAATTCCTATGTTTTAGCAAGACAAGAGCAGGAAGCCCTATTAATTTTAAAATTAACATCCACACCTTCCCTTGCAATAGGAATGATAACATCTTGGCCTCCTGTGCATGCCCTACACTGGATAGAGTAAACTCCATCAAATACCTAGGAGTAATCATTGACGAGAACCTTAAATGGGCAGAACATATCTCAGGTACAGCTAAAAAAGTGCGCAAGTTGATCCACATTTTTAAAACCTTGAGACAGGCTGCCAGTCCCGAACTCCTGATACAAACCTACAAAGCTCTATGCCACTGTATCCTGGGATATGGTATTTGCGCTTGGGGTGGTGCAGGAAAGACCTTCATGATTGAGCTGGAGAGGGCGCAGCGTGCGGTGCTTAAAGTCCTTCTCTCACTAAAATATCGGACTCCCTCTACTGTTGTATATGAAACAGCCAAAGTACTTAGCATTCGAAAAGTATTTATCTATGAATGCCTGCGCAGATTCCACCGTTACTCCGTTCCAAGCTTACCTATCTCGTCCCGGAGGATTGATGCGTGCCCAGTTGAAGGGGCTAAGAGCACTTTTGCCCGGAAACACTATTACTACATGGCCCCTCGACTTTATAACAAATTCTGCCAAGATAAGGGGACTAAACAACTCAAGCAAGTTAAACATCTGAGCAACTTTAAATTCAAACAAACAATAATACACTGGTTGGACGATTATAACTACGATGAAATAGAAAACATAATGGACAACATGAAATAATACTCTACAAACATGCACTGTCCTACACCCCTCACACACACACTCATCCCTCACGCACACTCACTACTCACCCCCATACACACACATATTTCACGCACACATCCGTACTGATCTAAAACGTTTATAGTATAATTATTATTGCAACTTATGCTTAACTATTATTATTGTTACTTACTTACTATAACTACTTTGTAATTAATTCTGTAAACATACCTGTCATTGCATGCCATAGCTGTAAGAAATCAACTCTTAATTTGTCTAGAATGCTTCTATAATATGAACCCTGTATATTGAGAGGTCTGGCTCTTGTGATACAGGAAATCCTAGTACAAGAGCCAGGGCTACACTGTAGATAGTATCTTGAAGTGCCAATAAAATTATTATTATTATTATATTATTATTATTATATGAGGATATTCCACACCGCCACAAAAAAAAAAGAAATAGAAGTACACATGCCAGTAACAAAGACAAAAGTAAGCAAGTAGGTAGCTTGCATGCCATATGTCGCAAGTTGTCAGGACATAATCGCCCGAAAGTAATAGTCGTGATGGCCTAATGGTTAAGGCTCTCATACATTAGGTTGTGGGTTCGAAACCGGGCAAGTAACAATGTGACTTTTTCTATTCATATAGGTACTTTCTAAATTTATCTTGGACATCATTGACATCGGTGAAGGAAAACATCGTGTCGAAACCTGGACTTATAATTGATATAAGTATGAAATCGCCAATTCACCTTGAGCGCACGTGGTGATCAATGCTCGTGTCTTCTCTGTATGTGAAGAGACCTTTGCCCTGCAGTGGGACAGTTATAGGCTGGTATTATTATTTAATAGCACGCAAGTTTTTGTATTATTTCTTGTAAGATACTGGCCGTGTATTCCTAGCATTACATACATTCGTTTTTGGATCACGATTGAACTATGCAGGTTGGTTGGACTTCTAACATGTCTTACTGGCCTACTAACCTACACTTATATTAATACTCAATACTCAATACTTTATTGTGTTTAATGTGTACAAATAGTTGGTATGTTAAAACATCGAATCAATTATGGACCCTGTCGGGCACAGCAAAGTTAATTTAATAGAAGAGAGGATGAAGGCGCTTTTTGTTAGGAAAAAAGACAAATATTCAATTCAAATAGTACCTATCATTAAAATAATATAATTTGCTTTTACGGTATTTTTATTTAATTATAAGTATTTATATATTTGGTTTTAAGTCATATTTTTATATTATATATTGCATTGCACGGTATTCATTCGATATTATTAACACTATAAATTATAATAATAAACTAAAAATAATAATAATAATCGTTTATTTACCAGAGTAATATCGGTTATATTTCCTTAAAAACTATATACAATACAGTAACACTATATGGTCCGTGAATGGCCCGTAAAATTTTCTATAAAGGAATCATAATTTTTATTATTTTAACTTGAAGTTTCAAATCTGTAGCTAAATTAACTTGGAAAAATGTTTTCGTGCTACGCCAAGAAATTATCACAACAACAGGATAAAAATATCCTATGTGTTCAGTTAGATCAATGTGTGTTAAATTTCAGGTAATTCTGTTCAGCTGTTTGAGCGTGAAAAGAGAAATGATTTTAGAAAAAAAAATTACGAAAAAAAAACCATCATCATTTTTTTTCGTAATTTTTTTTTCCTATTTTTTTCTGAATGGCCATAAGTTCTACTATAAGCCATTTCAAGGTTATCCATTAATTACCGGGCACCCTGTATATAAGATAATAAGTACGCATCTACAGAAAATCAATTTTTAAATTTTTGTTCCGGCTAATCTCTGAAAATAATTAAAACCCCGCTGATAACCGACAAACACGCGGACGGGTGTGTAATGTATGGCATAATAACAGATAGTATAATATCACTTGAAATAACGTTCACATGACATAATTTTCAGATGCTATAAAAACAAATAACCTAATTTCATGTGATCGAATGTTATAATTCATATAATCTTCTTTTGCTCTAATAACATTTAGTATAACGTTCATATCATATAATTTTTAATTTGCTGCTCTTTTTATATAACGTGGAGTTGACCTAATTTGCCTTTGACCTAATTTTGATATTAACTAAATTTCAGTCTAAATTCTGTAATGAATAAGTAAATATCAGGAAACATACTGTTATAACCGTATATAAAAATGTATGTTGTTTTATAGCTAATAGTTAAAGCAAGCATGCAGCATGCAAGCAAGCAAGCATGCAAGCATGCATCAAGCATCACGCAAGCAAGCAAGCATACATCATGCAAGCAAGCATGCATCATGCAAGCGAGCATGCAACATGCAGCAGGCATGGTTTCTGTCACGGCTCCGGCGTTGCGGGGCTCCGGCGGTCCCACGCGATCTTATCGTCGCAGATGGTATTCACGCTCACCACCGCAAACCACCTGCTCCTCAGCTCGCGGGCCGCCTCGCCCCTCCGCGCCTACGCGGATTTAAATTACACTCTAGTTGTAGGGCAGACAAGACTACGTGGATTCGGTTTCGCAGCGATTCGTTTCTGTCATTAACTTTTGTAGCACAACAATTATTGACGTTTAGACAATATTTTTGTTTTTGTCTATTTAAATACATTTTCGTTGAAATAAATTCCATAGAAAAATACACTGATCAAACAATATTCGTTAAAAAATAATTCTACTGATTGATAAGTTTGTTAAACAAAAAAGATGTGATTAAAAATTCATTGGATTGTGATTCTGTGAAATATGTTTCATTCAAGTAAATAGTCTTTGAAACAATAATAGCCAAAATAAAAATACAAGAACCAAATATTATAATTATGAAACATATTCTGGGAAACAAAATTTTATTAAATTTCTGTCTGCGAAACAAGGGGACACCGTTATAACCTCATCTAACCCATACGATACACCAACAATAGAGGGAATCTGGTTAATGATCACTGTTCTAACCTAACCTAACCCAAATTATTCAATAACTAAATTATACTAAACGTTACTTATAGATTTCAAATATTATAGTAACTGATTATTATACTATATGAATATTAGTTCAAATGTGCATTATAGAGAATGTTCATTAAACCATAAAAAATTAGGTAAAATGAAATTATATCAATAATTCAATATATCATTTGATCGTTATATTAAAAAAAGTATGTTAAATGAAATTAGATCATATGATCTTTAGAGATTTTGTTATTATTTCATACGTTACACACCCGACGAAGACGCGGGCATCAACTAGTTTATAATATTACCTAGTAGTATTTATTTAAAATAATATTATCAACCAAATGTGGGAATTTGAGAATGACTGTGACAGTGATAACCTTAGTGCTATTTAATGTTATCTACAATTGTTTGTGTGGTATTATGTTTTTTCTTGTACAAAATATTATGATAATACAATGAGCGCAAAAAATGATTGGAGGTGTTTTCCTTGATAAATCAATCATCATCTTTACGAATTATTTTCGCAAATATGTGTTAAGTATTGACAACTCCATTTCGTTTCGTTTGAAGTATCCTGCACAAATCATAATAATTAGTCCACCATAGAAATATATCTTACAGTACATATATATCGATGTAGTCCACATTTCCACAGAGTGAAATGATTATTTATTGCTTATCAGTAATTATCACTTTACTGAATGATGCAGAAGTGTTATACAAAATAGATATTAAACAAATTGTCACATAAGACTACGAATATACCGATGCTAGCAGGCTAAGCGTCATGCGAGGCCGACACACGATCCGTGTGAACAACACCACTGCTTTACGTCCACGTGAATGTCGGTTATCGTGGATAATGTCCTTTTTTGGAGTTCTAGCTATCTTCATACTAAATTGCATCAACATCAATTCAGCCGTTTCGTATCCGGCACTTCACATGGAGTATTTGTGCAAATACTCGCCTTATTTGGATAATACAACATTTACCTTGCAGTTATTGAAATAAAGTCGATTTTGTACTATCCAATTAAGGTGCTTTTTTGCACAAATACGCCATGTGAAATTCCAGCATAACAGACAGAATTACTTTCGCATTTATAATCATTAAGTATGGACTAGCTATCTTCCAAATTGTATCAAAATCGGTTCAGCCATTTCGTCGTGAAAACGTAACAGACAGTGTTACTTTCGCATTTATAATATAAGTGTGGATGGATGGTATGGATTTAGCCACTAGAGTTATCCATTGGAATGTTCGTAGTCTTACAAAAATAAATAAATAGTTGGCGCAGTGGCTGAGCGATCGATTGCTGCGCAGCGAGTTGCGGGTTCGATTCCCCCCCAGGGTAAATATTTGTGTGATGAGCACTTGTGTTTGCCTTGTGAAAAACTTACTACCAACGTGTAAAACTTATTACCAACAAGAATGGGGATCTCAGTTCTAAACAAACATACATGCGTGCGTGCTAGCAACCATGCAGCATGCAAGCAAGCAAGCATACAACATGCAAGCAAGCATGCAGCGTGCAAGCAAGCATGCATCATGCAAGCGAGCATGCAACATGCTGCAGGTATGGTTTCTGTTACGGCTCCGGCGTTGCGGGGCTCCGGCGGTACCACGCGAGCTTGTCGTCGCAGATGGTATTCACGCCCCCCACCGCAACTTCGGCTCGCCTCGCCCCTTCGCGCCTACGCGGATTTAAAGTACACTTTAGGGGTAGGGTAGACAAGACTACGTGGAGTCGGTTTCGCAGCAATTCGTTTCACAACTTATTGACGTTTTAAGATTATTTTTGTTATTATCTTTCTTTTTATATACATTTTAGTTGAAATAAATTCCATGGAAAAATACACCGAACAAACAATATTCGTTAAAAAATAATTTTAATGTTTGATAAGTTTGTTAAACAAAAAAATGTGATTAAAACTTCTTTGAATTGTGTTTCTGTGAAATAGGTATGTATCATTCAAGTAAATAGTCTTTGAAACAATAATAGTCGAAATAAAAATACAAGAACCAAATACTTATTATATGAAACATTTTCTGGGAAACTAAATTCTGTCTGCGAAACAAGGGAACACCATTTTGAATATATATGCGTAGCTGAATTGAATCAGAATCCTAATTTTAACAGTTTATTCGAAGTATTGAAATTCGGAATGTCGTTTTTCGGACTGAGAACCCATCGAGCATTTGATTCTTCGAACATATAAAAATCGGAAAACAAACAAATCGGATTGACGACATTCGGTAAAATAACTTTCGTGATTTTAATTATTAGAGATTATAATTCTTAGGTATTATGAAATTCGGATTTTTGAAATTATTATTATTATTATTAAAGATAGGTAGGTACGTCTAGATTTGACACGATTTTATTCATTCACACCTATATACATATTAGAGAAATTAAAATTATCAGTCTTTATCTTTAATAACCTCCTTTCCTATCATATAGACGTGTGGCGGCGATAAAGATTAGGATACCCATTTAACATTTCTTCGTTCATAGGTGGTGCAGAGACGTATCACAAAACGTCAGAATAATAACAGGATATGATAAAACATTTAATCAAACTAGTCAAGTGCGAGTACACACATATGAAGGTTTCCGTACAATATTAAGATAGAGACTCCGAGTAATTAAACACAGCCTTTGATTTTTCACTTTATTTTAATTATTGTTGTTTTAGCAGCCACAGTAAGTAAAATAATAATAAATAATAATAAAAAATTATTTCTCTCTCCACAAAGGTTAGGTTAATGATACCTTAGGACTATACAATATGATAGTGCAAACAAAAGCACCTTTGCGAGAGACTGGAGTCCGTACTAGGGAAACCCTGTGATACAGATCTCCAGGCTCCCACCCCAGTGATAAAGTGAAGTAATGTTACATTGCAAAAAGTAATACAAAGTCTGTCAATAAACTTTAAGTAGGTATATACCCCTTACGGTGTTCAAGGCACGGGTGAACCAGTTCATCCTAGGCAAGCGTGCTCCACTCTAGACCGCATGGCCAAACTTAATTCCTAAGAAATCTAATCTGCCTAGCTTTTTCCCAACTATGTTACGGTCGGGTTTCAGTCTAACTCGATGCAACTGAATACCAGTGTTTTACACAACCGCAAGTCGCTTGCATTAAATAAGTGAATAGACTTCATACCAGTTAGATCAGAGGGAGATTAGATAGCGCCCTCGATTTGTAATGAAATATACTTTAGCAAATAGTAAGTAATGCATCTGTTTTATATATAACTAGCACTTTCCCCGCGACTTCGTCCGCGAGAATTTAAGTCCGCCTTTGTACCTTTGTGCATGAAGTGTAAATAAATAAATAAATTTGCAATATAGCCTATGTTACTCAGCGATAATGGAGCTTTCGATTGGTGAAAGAATTTTTGAAATCAGACCAGTCGTTTTTGAGTTTATTGGTTACATACAAGAATACAAATCTTTCCTCATTATAATGTTAGTATAGAGTATAGATAGGTAGTATTCATAAAATTCCATTTACTTAAGTAGGATTTAATGTATTCTGGAAATTGAAAGTTTAATAGCTATCAATAATATTATTGCAGATACATTAGGTGTGTTTTTAAAGGTGATTAACGATGACTTCTAGATAAAGAGGCTTACTTAATTGGATAATTAAAAAGGCAAAAGTAATGGTCACCCATTCACTCAAACTCTACGACGAGTGTTACACACATAAATAGTAGGTACTTATCGTGCCTACAATGTGATTCCACCAAAAACAAAACACTATTATCTAGTTTTAACCTTGAATATATTGCTCAGATAGAACCGCTTTTGTCGGAGGTGAAAAACTAATTGTGGCCTTCCTCAAGGTTCAAACTATCTTTATACCAAATTTCATCGAAATCGGTTCAGCTGTTTCATCGTAAAAGCTTAATAGACAGAATTACATTCGCATTTATAAAATTAGTATGGATAAGAAGATAAGTACAAAGTAGTCGCTTGCATTAAATAGGTGATATACTTCATATTGATTAGATTATAGGGAGATTAGATAGCGCCCTCGATTTGTGATGAAATATCCTTTAGGCAGGTAAGTACCTACATTATGTATAAAATTGCGATAATTATTGCAGGTACGGGTGTATTTTTGAAGGTGATTAACGATGACTTCTAGATAAAGAGGCTTATTTAATTGCATAATTACAAAGGCAAAAGTAATGGTCACCCATCCACGCAAACTCTGAGACGAGTGTTGCACACATAAATAATGCTTATTGTGCCTACAATGTGTTTCCACCCAAAACTAAACACTATATCTAGTTGTAACCTTGAACAATATTGCTCAGACAGAACTGCCTCTGTCGGCGGTGACGCACTCAGACAAACTAATTCTACCTCCGTCATCACCTGTCTAGCCTTTTCCCAACTATGATCGTTTGAACGCTCTGCCGTTTGCTTGTTCATTGTGTTTTATATTTTGGATTTTCATTGACCCTCACCCAGTGTAGCAGCCAGTCACTCAGCTACAGCGCCAACCGTGCCAACCAATCATTTCAACCATTTGTGTATTTATTGTCTGTGAAAACTGTCTTTTATTTCAACTCATTTAGATTTGTATTAGTTTAGGTTTTACGTGAGTTTAATACCTAAAACACGCGTGCACGGGCGCGACGCCTTTTGTAGATATTTAGTCAAATTCCAACGTGCGAAATCGGGGTGGGTCGCCAGTCAAAAATACAATTATCAATCATTATCATCGCAGAAACATCCAAACGCCTGACGTAAAATTCAGTGCAATGTCATTTGTTTGAAGTTTACTATATATACGTATTGACGTAGGAGGTACATGATTTTATTGTCAGGATTGTAAAGGTATGAAAAGTTCCGGAAACTTTTTTACTGTCGTTAATCCCTCCGTCCTCCGTCACAGTGTTGTTACTTTTGAACCGTTTTTTTTTATATTCCAATAGGAATTGAAAACCGTACGGATCGAACGGTCAAGGATAAGCTACGCTTGCCGCGGTCGGTCTGTGGATGGGTAACCATCCATTTCATACCGACGCGTGTCTCGGAAAGCACGTAAAGCCGCTTGGTGTGTCCCGGCTGTCATTCGTAGATCGTTGACAGTCGTTATGGAACAGAAACCAAAAAGTCTGACAACACAGTCTTACCAAGGAGTATCGTGTTACACAGCCACTGGGTTGTGGAGGTCCGATAAGCGGACGCTCCATGTAAAACACTGGTATTCAACTGTATCCTGTTAGACTGGGAGCCGACCCCAACATAGTTGGGAAAAGGCTAGACAGGTGATGACGGAGGTAGAATTAGTTTGTCTGAGTGCGTCACCGCCGACAGAGGCAGTTCTGTCTGAGCAATATTGTTCAAGGTTACAACTAGATATAGTGTTTAGTTTTGGGTGGAAACACATTGTAGGCACAATAAGCATTATTTATGTGTGCAACACTCGTCTCAGAGTTTGCGTGGATGGGTGACCATTACTTTTGCCTTTGTAATTATGCAATTAAATAAGCCTCTTTATCTAGAAGTCATCGTTAATCACCTTCAAAAATACACCCGTACCTGCAATAATTATCGCAATTTTATACATAATGTAGGTACTTACCTGCCTAAAGGATATTTCATCACAAATCGAGGGCGCTATCTAATCTCCCTATAATCTAATCAATATGAAGTATATCACCTATTTAATGCAAGCGACTACTTTGTACTTATCTTCATAAGAAGATAAGTGCCAGTCGTAACCACAGTATTTATATTTGTATTTCTACGTACAAATTATGATAAATTCCAAAACTGGTAATGTATGATCACTTCAATTAATTTTTTTTTTTTTTAATTATATACATTCTTAATAATCATTTTGTTTGTTGCTAAAATGCTTTTTTCTGTGTAAACAGGAGTCAAGGGTTTAAGCTGAAAACCAGCGCTTAGCAACCCTTTAGGGGGGAACCTAAGCATAATGCTGACGCTTGAACCTTTTTCTTCCGGTATTATACTTCTGTGTATGTACTACTACTAGCTGTAATACTGGAGACAATAAACGTTTATTCTATTCTATTCTAAAATAATTGAATAAAGTGGAATCGAGCACAGTCGAATGTCACTTTAAAAACTTCGATAAAGCATAATTTTGCCCGTGACAAAAATCGAACTAATATTTGCCTAACGTTTGAAGTATTTTTGACAACAACAAAGACTTAACGATAAACAAATGAGGTCGAAACGGACAAGGTATCTACTGAGGACATCATTATGACGGTCATCACTTGACGGAGCTGTCAAGTGATGACCGTCCATGATGACCGGTATTCGGAATTTAAACAAAATCGCGAAATGTTTGAAATAATTTTTTGGATTACCAATTCTAGACGTTATTGTCTCAGTGTTGCAAGTTAAGAACATTATCTTTTCCCAAAAGTAAGGGCAGTTGAGAGTTTAGTTCGGACACGGTTCAACTAAGTTTTTAATCAGCTTATTGTATATTTAGTTTTCGAGTACATTAGGTATGTTATTATGACATGACATGTATGATACGTAAGTATTTATAAAATATATTTGACGACACGGTTGGCGCAGTGGTTGAGCGATCGACTGCTGCGCAGCGTGTTGCGGGTTCGGTTCCCGCCCAGGGTAAATATTTGTGTGATGAGCACTTGTGTTTGCCTTGTGTCTGGGTGTAGTTTATCTATATAAAAAAAAAAATTGTGTATGTATATCAGCTGTCTGACACCCATAGTACAGGGTCTCCCTAGTTTGGGGTCAGATGGCCGTGTGTGAAAATGTCCCCACATATTATTATTATTATATGTATGTATTTAAAATGTATTTGTGTATGTATATCAGTTGTCTGACACCCATAGTTCAGGGTCTCCCTAGTTTGGGGTCAGATGGCCATGTGTGAAAATGTCCCCACATATTATTATTATTATATTTTAATAATAATTATTTTTGATATGATATTTTTAGTTCCGTACCTCAAAGGGAAAAAACGGAACCCTTATAGGATCACTTTGTCGTCCGTCTGTCTGTTTGTCCGTCCAACAAGAAACGTTATTAAAAAATTGTGACTCATAACGTCAAACATACAAAAAACTGACGCAACTTATGGCGCATTAATATAAATACCTAAGCTTTGTTTTTTGGTAAATTAATAATGTTCATGATAATTATGAAAATAAATTACTCTAATTAAACTAAATTATCTTTCATTCCATACAACCAAGACAAATTAAACAATACTACCTAATAATAAAACTTTTCACCAAAGTATATCTCTCGCACTTGGGAGACGCAGCGCAGCGCTTGCAACATTATTCTCTAGCACACATGCGCAAATCTACGATAACGTACACCGAGTCACGCACACATAGCCGACTTTAAGTTTCACTTCTTCTTTCGTCGCGATTGTTTACGACCGCTCCGTCTATAGTTTTTTATTGTTCTGAGGTTATACATACATAATAGTGTATTCAACGAGTTTAAATTTTTTTTTTCAATTGTATAGTCTCTATCTCTATACATGAACAAAGTTACTACTTGTCTTGTCTTGTCTTATAAGAAGGTAAGCATTTTCCGAAAAGTACAACAAATTACATCTGAACGGAAGATGGTAGCAACATTTTATTAAAAATCTAAATTAAACTTCGAACGTAATAATTATGAAACGCACACATCACTTACACTTGCAAAATTTCAGAATATGGCCTATACCTGCCTACAATAATGACATGTAACTAGCATCTACATAGATAGGTAGATACGTACGTAGATACCTATAAGATAGAATCTCTGTTTTTTTTGTTTTTTTTTCCTTTTATTTGACAATGTGGCTTTATGTATACCTACTGTTTTATGGGAAGCTGGGAATTCCGTGCACATTATGAAAAAAAAAAAACATTTTTTCTTATAAGTTTCATATTTTTTATTTAGTAGTTTAGAAGTAGTTTACCAAGGTTGTCCCTCATAGTACAGCAATGGCGCTCAAACGTGATTGTTAATAATATAACAAACAGGCGCATCAATACCTACCTTAATGGGTAGTTACTACCTACCTATTAAACCAAATAAAAATTTTAACTCAATCTGTTTATTCATTATAAAAGGAACAATACAATTATTTGAATAATTTGTTTTTAAAGAATTTAATCCACAACGTAGTGATCAATAATAATTCTTCGTATTTTAAGTTACTTTTGTGAAATGTGCGAAGCTGTGCGCCTATTTGTTCCACGAGCAATGTTCCGCAAAAGCAGTTCAGTGCTCTGGAAATTTAATCTTCTCTGATTGCGCGAATATTACCTACTATCAACTTTGTGCTTAGGTATCGAATTTTCTGAATTGAGATGGATTTCTATATGACGGCTTGGTTGTAATAAAGCATTTCGTACAAATGGCGCTTGGTAGATATTGCGCTAATAGATGTGGCTTATTAGAACTGAGGAGGCAGAGCCTCGACTACCATCTGTAGGTCATAATAGAACCTTTTATAATAATTATATCTAATCCTGACCGTTGAGGTTACAGATGAACGTAGGGGAGACCAGGGATGAACGTAACCATTTTCAGTTTTCACGTAAAATCTCACAGAGCTTTTTAAATATCAAAATTTTAACCAGTGCACACGATAGATTGGTCTTTCAGCTATCATTTAACACCAGATTAATTGCAACAGGTATTACAGATTTTGAGAAAAACGACACAATAAACACAGTGAAATTTGTTACAACTATCCTCACACCTATACCCCGTTCACAATAAGATTAGACTTATACACAAACCTTTTTTACAGTCCGTTCAACCGATTTTGATTAGTTGGGCGATTGGCTGCGGCGGTCCGTGACAAGGGTTCGATTCCCGCACGGAACAAATATTTGTATGGCCTACAGATAGTTGTGCCGCGGTCTGGCTGTTTGTGTATGTGAATTTATAATAGATGATCAAACGAACTTACCTATGTGAAGTTCGATCATTATTATACGAAGTGCTTCGTTCGAAGATATATGTTCAATAACAATGCAGCATTCTCGTCTTACTCGGCAACTAAACGCAATTTTCAAAACTAAAACTAAACATAAGTATTAGTGTGCGTTATCTGTGTCCTATTGGGAAACTGTCATTAATTTTAGATTCTTGAAAGGACATTTCAATTTTACCTGGGGTGAGGTGGGTAGGGAACATATATCTTCGAACGAAGCACTTCGTATAAGTTTGATCATCTATTATACTGCGTGCTTCGTTCTCGATATATGTTCAATAACAATGCAGATGTTTAGAAAAATAGTAGGTAAACTTGAGATGACCCTGACCCAAATGTCCTTTAAAACAAATGTTTAAAAAAAAATTATAATAAACACAGTTTATATAATTACAGGCAGGCATTATATTAATAATAATCAATTACCTATTCAGCCTTATTCAGTAAAATAACCATCTTATCATACCATGATTTGTCTTGATCGCCCATTATTCGTAATGGCCCAGTGATTAAGGCAGTTCTCATGCACGAGGTTGCAGGGTCGCAACCGGGCACAAGCAAGTGCCATTGTGAGTTTCTCAATTTCACTGATTTCACATGTACTTCTAAGTTTATCTTGGACATCACTGACATTGATGAAGGAAAGACATCCGTGAGTAAATCTGGACTTAGTAAGTCTAAAATTACCAATCTACTTTGAGCAAGCGTGGTAATCACAGCTCGTTCCTTCTCTGCAAGAGAAGAGGCCTTTGCCTTGCAGTGGGACAACTATATGATGGCATTATTTATTAATATTAACACTAATTTATCATATTAATAATAGGTATTCAATTAATCAGCCTCATTTGGTACATAACCTCTGGTTATTACCAACTAACAAAGTTACTTATGAGGTCACATTTAAAATCACAATATCAGTGACAATAGTGTAAACTAAATTATTATTATACATTTACTATTATTCAGCATTAAGCACAGCATGGGCAACCTTTCCTGAATTAAGAATTGGTTGGCTATACATTTTTGCAAATGCTCATTATTTGTCCAATCAGCAATCTAATGATCAATACCGCAGCCTGAGAGAATATTTTTAAACCAACTACTAGTAGTAGAAGCCAGTATATTGGGTTTTCAAGTGACAAAAACCACATTATGCTCATATTTTTTTTTTTTAACCTTTGTAAATGATTAGGCCGAATTGTCCCGCAGCCGATACTTTAATAATATTAGTAATGACAATATTAACAAAACTTCCACTCGGTGTTATAATAGATACACGTTGACTGTGTGTCAAGTAGGCACAATAATTAAACAATCACAATGACCCACCCCTGGGTCATTGCACAGGGAAAGGGTTAAATAAATTATGACTATTATAAGGTTTGTGCCCATTGTGTTGTACTTAGTGCAAACAAAATCATTAGTTTCTTTGAAATTTTAGTCCAAACTTAATGTCATATTGGGAGTCCACTTAGAACATTATTTAGATACCATGTTTTTCGAAATTTTAGTAATGGTGGTTTCAACTTATAGAATCCTTTATAGAGCCTCTTAATATGATCATCCCCCCTCCCAATTTTAGAGCCTATTATTGGAGATAGAGCTGACTTAAAGAGATTCAGGGTTCAATAAGCAGCTCCAGAGTCAAATAATTTTGTTAAGAAATATATAACAAATGGTATAGATGTAGCGAATGTTTATACCATGTTCCTGACAGAAGGTTCACCAAATTTTATGTCACATTATGTTGTTTTAGTGTATTACCTAATGTGAAAGGGGGTGCCAAGTGCCAACATGGCATCCATTTATGTAAGGGAAGAAGCCCTTTTTTGGCCAAGCTTGCCTGATTGATAATAATCCTGCAATCAAAGTTAATTGAAGGTAAGGGGTGATGGTCCCTGAAAGGAAAATGTTAAAGATATTTTGAGGCTTAAAATATACTTATCAGCTTGGAGTTGCTCGCACGCAGCGATCGCGAAAGGTCGTTAATTAGCCTAATCAGTTACGGTTGTCCGTGCGCGCGTAAGTAAAAATGGCCAAGTGTGCAAAGTGTACCAAAGTAGTTACGAAAAAAAACCCTGGAGTGCAGTGTAGCAAATGTAACAAATGGCTTCATGGTGTTTGTGCTTCATTAACTACAGAACAGCTTAGTGCATTGTCGGTTACGGATTCGGTTGATTGGAAATGCCGCAACTGTATTGGTTCTAAACCAAAACGCATTTCGTGTATCCTACCGGACCCCGAAGAAGATGACTCTGACCAGGAAGAACATGGGATATTTACTGCTTCGGATAAGGATGCTATCTTAGCAATATTTCGCCAAGAAACTCGCGAAATTATCAAACAAGAACTGCAAAGTACCCTCGATTTTTATTCTAGAAAAATCGATGACTACGAACAGAAAATGAAAGACTACGAAACCCGTGTTAAAATAGTAGAAAACCAATGCAAAGATCTTCAAAACGTTATAAAAAATATAAACATGCAAAACGATGTCTTTGAGCAAAAAGTAAATAAAATTGAGCAAACTTATTCCCAAAACAACATCGAGATATGTGGGGTAAATGAAAAAGAGGGTGAAAGCACTATGAATATTGCGTTATCAATTTGTCAAAAACTTAAGCAAAAATCTGAGGACATTATTAGAGTTTACAGGAAAAAAAAAGCCAACCGACCGCTCGACGGGCCAAAGTCCAAAGATCACCACTTCAGCGCCGATCATCGTGTCCCTGCGTGATAACGGTCGGGACTGCTGGCTTGAAGCGGCGAAAAACATGACTCTTACTGTGCGTGACGTAGGTGAAGAGAGTGACGAAAAAGTCTATCTACGTGAATCTCTCAGCCCTACAACAGCATTCCTACTGTGGAAAACAAAATCTATGCTGAAAGACAAGTTTCTTTGTAAATATGTGTGGTGCAAAAACGGGCTTATTCTGGTACGTAAACAGGAGGGTGACAAAAAAGTCTACACAGTGCGCTCAAACAGTGACATTGCAAGAATTGTAAAAGAAGTACAAAATAAATAAAATGAAGGTATGCATATAAATTTAAATACAAAAGGAACCGTCTTCATGTCCTGGCAATGTAAGTATTTACCCGCACTTAACTTGTCAGCATCACCTGATTAATTAATTATGAATACTAGTTACACAGATTCATTCCTAATAGATAAAGTACATCCCAATTGGATTGATTTCACCCGCGACATACGACCAGAAAATAACGAATTATTAATACTACATGTCAACATAAGATCATTGACAAAAAATCACTCGCATTTAGAGTATATTATGTCTACCAGCCCCGTGATTGTTCACCTGATTATAATTACGGAAGCTAACATCACAGATACAATAAAACCGTTATTTGAACTACAAGATTACTCAATGATTACGGAGTTACGAAGCTATAGAAAAGGAGGCGGTATTGTTATCTACGCACATAAAAGTATTTCATTCACACGACTGTCGGTTAATGTATTGAACTTTGAGTGTGTTATTGGTGAAGTGGAGTCTTTCGATGGCTATAAAACTTTATTATGCGCCGTATACAGGCCCCCGAGCTTAAATAAGAGTATGTTTATAAGTGAACTATCGAGACTATTATCCGGGTTCCCAGTGAAAAATAACTGTTTATTAATTGGTGACATAAACATAAATATCGACAACTCTGACGATTCTATTGTTCAACTATATCTAAACTCGTTATATGAGCTGGGGCTAGAATGCTGCATTTCTCAGCCTACTCGAATACAAAAAAGTGCAACTGGCGTATCCAAATCCTGCATAGATCATATATTTACTCGTGACGTCGACGGTGGTCGGCTCGATAGCCATTCACTAAGATCAGCTGTTGTACAAAACGCAATTGCTGATCATTTCATAACCGGTCTTGCAATTACTAGTTCCACCCGAAAAAAACAACGTAAAACCATTGTTAAAATTAATAACGATAAAGTAAAAAAGGAGCTGAGTTCGGTTGACTGGTCCCCGGTTTATGGAATGAGTGATCCGGATGAAGTTGAATGTTTTATCAGAGGTAAATTTCAAACAATATATAACAAGTGTAAACAGAAAGTAACAGTAAGTTTAAGTCAACGATACCAATGTAAATGGATAACGGATAAATTAAAATATATGTCAAATAAAAAGAAAGAACTTTTAGAAATTTGGAAAAACGACTTGAGTAATAAAATGAATGGACAGATTTATAATAAATATAGAAATAAAACTAATAGATTATTGTCTAAAGCGAAAAATATGTATGTAAAAAAGGATATATGTAATAATTTCAATAATCATAAAAAAATGTGGGAAATAATTAACAGACTTACAGGTAGAATTGTAAAAGCTATAGACGACATCATCCTGAGATCTTTTAGATTAAAACCTCAAGTATTATCAAACAAATTTGCTTGTGACTTTGACACAAATGTAAAAAAAGTTTTATCTGTATGTAATCAGCCACTTATTGACACAAAGTTGTACACAAAATTCTCTAATGTCTCTGTTCGACCTAGCAAGATAAATGACACAATGATGTATAAAATAATAAGAAATCTCAACGATAAAAAAAGCCCGGGCTTTGATCAAATTAGAGCAAAAGACGTAAAGTTTATATCTAAAGAAATTACACCTGTCCTAACTCACTTAGTTAATAGTTGTATATTAAAGTCAGTCTATCCTAATAATTTAAAAATTGGTATAATAAGACCCATACACAAAAAAGGCAGTTATATGGATACCAACAACTATAGACCAATAACTATCCTTTCTTGCATAGATAAAATTATTGAAAAATACTTTGGGAACATCGTGAACGACTTTTTGTCAAGCAATGGCATAATTCATGAAAAACAGTTTGGATTTCAGAAAAATAAAAGTACCACGCAATTGCTATCGCAGTTTACAGATGAAATCAATGATCACCTTAACAATAAAAAACATGTAATCACAATTATGATAGACTTCAGCAAAGCTTTTGATACGTTAAATTATGAGGTACTTTACACAAAAATGCAGCAGAATGGTATACGGGGCCCAATGCTGGAGTTGTTCAAGAATTATCACAAACAAAGATTCAATGTGGTTAGTATAGCGGGGGCGCACAGTGACAGAGTTCCAACACATCATGGAACGGCTCAAGGATCGATTATCGGTCCGACTGAGTACCTGCTTTATGTTAACGATATGTGCAACTTATTCCGGCATGCCTCTGTCTACCAATTTGCTGACGACACATGTCTTATCACAGCACACAGAGATCTAAGTACTGCGGAGAAATTGATGCAAACTGAGTTTAACCTGCTATGTAAATGGGCACATGACGTTGGCTTAACAATCAACTATCAAAAAACTAAACTCATGCACATTCATTCACCATATTTAAAAACTCAAGGAACCCCAAGAGTCGTGGCTCATGAACACCAGTGTATGCATCGGTGCTTGGATGTCTGTGACTGTAAGACGATTGAAAATGTTAAAGAACATGTGTATCTGGGTCTTAAGATTGATTATAATGAATTTAATTGGGCCCCACACGTGGACTCAGTATGCGTAAAGCTTCGAGCTATCATGTCAAAATTGCGCATATTGAAACACAAACTGCCTTATAGGACCTTGAGACTGCTATATATGGCATTGGCCGACGCTGTTATCAACTATGGTATAACCAGTTATGGAAGAACTTATAAAACTTACCTGCAAAAAATATATAATATACAAATACGATTATTAAAGATAATGGTACCATATAAAATTAAATTCAAATATCAACTCGATTATGATAAGTTATTCCAATATTGTAAAGTCATAAATGTATTTGATAAAGTGAAATTAGCTGTTGCCTCTGATTACTGTGAACGCAATATGAGTAAGCTGCAAAAAATAAGTAGACCTAATTTTGTTCGTAACCTGTCGTACTTGCCTCTGTATAAACTGCCGAAAGTGAATAATGAGTACGGTAGAAGGGTCTGGACGTACGCTCTTCCAAGCATTCTGAATAAATTGCCTAAGGAAATAACCAAAAAGTTAGAAAATAAGAAACCTCGACAAGTAAAAAACATCCTAAAAACCTATTTTACAGTTAAAAACTCGGAAGCCGGCGTACGTGTGGATCCACTATCAGACAAAGACCTGCCGTGTGTGTGAGCAACCTAATACTAAGACGTGATCGATAGCGCACATAATCTTACTTATAAAGATTGAGCGTTATTTTAAATGATGTATTCCATGCATGTTAATTTAAAATAAATAGTTTGAAATTTTAATTTTAATTTTTTTTTCAAGCAAGCATAGTATGCCTTATAGGATACCAAGTTTGTAAAGGCCAGTGGGACATGACTATGATACCTGTTGCCTTCTCATTTTGAATATTTTTTTTTTATATTAACTGAATGGAGAAAAAGCATGAAATAAATTTTCTGTCCAGTACAAATTAGAAGCATCAAAATTGATTGCCTTTGGATTTTCTTTTTGGTTTCCAGGAGGTATAGGAAATATGTTTAGAATTGGTGTGGGATGAAAATAAATCTATTTCAGGTTCACCCTGTTCAAATACAATTTGTAGAAATGCAGTGTTTAATTCCCATTCTATGTCGGGAATGATTTTAAGGGACATTTTTATCAACCTATTTATTTTTACTAGACTTAATGTAGGAGGCAAAGAGTTAACTAAGTCTCTCTTCGCACCACTGCCGTTTGAATCTGATTATTTAATTGTGGGTACTGAATACCACCCATTCTGTTTATATAAGATATTGCTGTATTATTATCTGCAGACAACAGGATGTTAAGGTATTGCTTATATATTACAAAATACCTTTAATGCCATAAATATTGCAAGCAATAAATAGTTTATATGGTGTTTTTTCTCATATATATATATTTTTTAAAACGTTGCCCCACACTAGGAATTTCTCCTGTGTCGTGGGTGCGTATATTTGCTCCAGAAGCCATAGGCTCTTTTCTTTCATTCTGTAAACAGCACCCTCTCCAGTCATGGAGGCGTCAGTCAACTGTTCAATATCATGTTTATGGTAAGCAATACTTAGACATACATACTGTACTAATAATAATTATTAGCTCACCTTATCAGATATAATTTTATATCTGAACATGTTATAATTATTGATATTACATATACTTTTATGATGCTCTAAAAGTTTGGTGTAAAGCCAGCCATAATATGTGGTAGCTGGGCAGGCTGCAATTAATAGTACTATTAATTTTGCCAGATGTCTTGTAAAAACCACTATCTAGATCTAATTACCTTGAAATGATGTTTTAATATTTGATACTTTATCTTAGAAAAGTTGGTAATTTTTTTTTTTTTTTGTCAATCACCTCCTACGCTGATCTGGGAGCAAAAGAAAAACATAGAATGCATCGGCTGCTTATCATCCCGCGCAGGTCGTAAAAGTCGACTAAGGGAAACGTTTAGTTTACATCTAAGTAACAACCACCAACTAAAGGCATGCGAACTGCCACAGTTTGCAGATGGCTTAAGTTGGATAATTGGCGTAAGGACAGGACGTCAATTTCGGGTGGTAATGGATAACATTAATCTTAATGTTAACTGCAGCACCCATGAACCGAGTAAGCAGGTTCACTGTCCACCCATCAACCCGCATTAGACAAGCGTGATGGGTTAAATGTCTAATCCCCTCCAAGAAACATGAAGAAGAAGCAAAATAACAGGCCCCAAGTGCCCGGCGGCTCCAGCGGTGTAGCTGCTGATGACGGTGGGCGGTTTCACCCAGGAGCCAGGGGTGCTAAGAATCTCCGGGTGGGATCGATTCCCCGTTCGACGACCACGCCAAACCATACACTGGATACCGAGAAATTGCTTAATGTCATAACCTACAACATTCGTACTCTGAAATCTGAAGATCGCTTGCCTGAGCTCGAAAATGCACTAACTGAGGTCAACTGGGATATCGTTGGCTTATCAGAAGTGAGAAGAAGCGGAGAAGACACCATCGAGAGAGAAAATGCCATATTCTATTATAACGGACAGAGTGGAGGTCTTTACGGGGTAGGATTTTTAGTAGCTAAAAAGTGGAAAAATAATATATCAGAATTCATATCTTACTCAGAGAGGATAGCAGTATTAAAATTTCAAATTTCGAGCACTCAAACACTATCCATCGTTCAAGTGTATGCTCCCACATCAACTCACCCAGACGATGAAGTAGAAGAATTCTATGACCTACTCGACAAAGCTTGTGATGAACATCGAAGCACCTGGAACATTGTTTTAGGTGACTTCAACGCCAAAATTGGACCAAGGCAAGATTTAGATAACCATAGTATCTTGGGCCCATACGGTCTCGGAGTCCGAAATGATCGTGGATCCCGCCTTCTCCAATTTGCTTTTGGCCAAAATTTGTGTGTGGGTAACAGTTTCTTCTTTAAAAAACCTCACAGACGATGGACGTGGAAATCTCCTAACAGCCAAATTAAAAATGAAATAGACTTTATTCTTATTTCTAACAAGCTCATAATTAAAAACATTCAAGTAATAAACCAATTTACCTTTAGTTCTGATCATAGACCTGTTCGCATAACAATAAAACTCGACGCAAAAATAAACAGGCAAAAATTTATGAAAAATAAAATCAGAAAATTAAATAAACAATCACTTATGCTAGGTCATAAAGAATTCAAGCTAGAGCTAAGGAATAGTTTTAGTGAACTAGACGCAGAAAGAGAACAAAAAGATGTCCAGCAACTATACAACGAAATATTAAATAGTATAACTAAAGCCAGCAAAACAGTTAGACAGATCAAAATTGGAAGTAAAAAGCTATCAAACAATACAATAACATTAATAAAACAGAGGCTAGATTTAAGTAAAGAAAATAGAGATTCACAGTACAGACTTAAAGATAAGGAGGTTAAACGTAGTATTAGAAAAGATATAAGGAATTACAACAATAGACTGGTTCAAAATGCATTAGAAAATAACTGTTCTTTAAAAATAGCAAAACAAGGTATTTCAAATAATAAGTCATGGATCACATATCTAAAAGATAACAATGGTGAGAAGCAAACAAATAGAGCAAAGGTTTTAAATATATGTACAACATTTTATAAGTCACTCTACTCTGAAAACACTAAATTACAAACAATACCCGATTATTACTGCCCTGACAGTATACCACCCATAACAGGATACGAAGTTCATGTGGCCCTCAAAAAAATGAAGAACAATAGATCTTGTGGTGAAGACGGCATAAGCACAGAAGCATTGAAAATAGGCGAACCTGTCCTCCTCCCATACATCACCAGACTCTTCAACAGCATTCTGCACTCAGGCAGCTTTCCTAAAGATTTTTGCCATTCTAATATTATACTGCTTCACAAAAAGGGCGTCAAATCCGATATAAACAATTACAGACCGATTAGCTTAATATCACATATTTATAAAATATTCATTAAAATTATAGAAAGTCGTATATCCAGTGAATTAGACAAGCACCAACCTCCTGAGCAAGCAGGCTTTCGCCCTGGTCTATCTACGACAGATCATCTTCATGCAATTAACCAATTAATAGAAAAACATCAGGAACATAAAATGCCACTACACCTTGCCTTTGTCGATTACTCCAAAGCCTTTGACAGCATTTCACATACGGCTATTTTCGACGCTTTAGGTAAACAACACATAGATCCCACCTACATTAATCTGTTACGAATTATTTATAAAAATAGTACAGCCGCAGTAAAATTAGAAGCCACAGGTCCAAAATTTAAAATAGAGAAAGGAGTCAAACAGGGCGACCCGCTATCTCCTAAGTTGTTCACCAGTACCCTCGAAGAAATCTTCAGAAATGTCGCAAACGATTGGAAGGAAAGAGGCATTGTACTCGGCGAGACGAGACTGACAAATCTCCGTTTCGCCGACGACATTGTTCTGTTTTCTTCTTCAGCCACCGAGCTCGAACGCATGCTTCAAGATCTAAGCGATGCAAGCCTTGAGGTTGGATTGAAGATGAATATGTCGAAGACCAAAGTTATGTCCAACGTAACACCGAAAAGCATAAAAGTAGACGGAGAGACAATACAACATGTCCAGGAATACCTCTACTTGGGCCAAGTAGTCTCTTTCCAGGCGAGGCAAGACAAAGAAGTCGCAAGACGAACAGAAAACGCCTGGAAGAGTTACTGGTCCATGAAGGAATTATTTAAGGGTGAACTACCCATGGCACTGAAGCGGAAGCTCATGGACATGTGTATTCTCCCCGTCTTGACCTATGGCGCACAGACTTGGTCTTTGACTAATTCCCAGAAGTCCAAACTCAAGGTTTGCCAACGAGCAATGGAGCGCAGTATACTAGGTGTTAAATTAACGGATCGAGTTCGAAACACTATACTGCGCTCCAAAACAGGGATAGCAGACGTGGCTCAAAAAGCTGCCCAACTTAAGTGGGACTGGGCCGGACATGTCTGCCGCATGCCGGACAAACTGTGGGCTCAGGTGACACAGAACTGGAGCCCTGAGACAGTAAGACGGCGTCGCGGCCGACCACGAAGGAGATGGCGGGATGAACTGGACGGATTCCTCCAAAACTGGTGGGAGGAAGCAAAGAATCGGGAAAGATGGAAGGCATGGAGGGAGGCCTTTGCCCAGGAGTGGGACAGAACAGGCTAACAAAAAAAAAAAAAAAAAAAATCACTGAGCAAGACTCTTAAACATGGCTTGCGAGTGGATATAGCTCCCAATTTTAATAAATTGCTAATAGCAGTATGGATGTCAGTATTTTCCTCAGCTGATATTACTGAAGGAGGGTGAGGCACCTAACTCTGGTGCGGTTTCGATACAAAGGTATCGTGTGATTAATTAAGTATGTATTTATCTTAGTACATTTTGTTCCATCAAGATTAAGAATGTGTCAGCCTTCCAGCATGACTTACCTCTATGTACGAGCAGGTTCCTCTGAGGCTTTGGATTTGTTGGCAGTGGTCAGCAGTGATAAAGGTGAATAAGAGCAGTGAGTAATATTTCCATGCCTGATTAGAGCATTGGGTCTTCTTGTGTCCGTACCTTGCTGTTGTCCTCGGGTTGTAGCGAGGAGAACCTTGTGAGTTTCCTTTAGGTTTTTTGATGGACAGGCCACTTTGTTGTCAAGTTTTCAATAATTTGATCTTCTCACTAAGATTAGCTTCATATATATACTTCATTTTAGCACTTCACTATATTTGCTTCACTTAGAACTTTTTAAGTATCCATTACCAGGAAGAACAAGTCTCTCCTTGGTTTTGTTATAGACAGTCCAATGCCTATCTGGTTGTTTTCAAACTATCTTTTTGTCTTCGTTGACAATAATATAGCTAACCAAAGCAAAAATCCCAGGATTTAGCTTCGGTGCATTCATTAAAGTGCCATTTTCTGGAATCAATTGTTCCATAATTTTTTTGTTTTGTCTCTTTAAGAAGACCATTATCGCTCCAAATATGAGCCAAGTCACTGTTTTTAGTGGAACCGTAATTATGCAGGCTTATCTGGCATGAGATTGCCTAGTGCTAAAAGTACCACCGAACTTATAGTTAATAATATGTGGGGACATTTTCACACACGGCCATCTGACCCCAAACTAGGGAGACCCTGTATTATGGGTGTCAGACAGCTGATATACACACACAAATACATACTTTTTTAAATACACACATTTATATAGATAAACAACACCCAGACACAAGGCAAACACAAGTGCTCATCACACAAATGTTTACCCTGGGCGGGAATCGAACCCGCAACACGCTGCGCAGCAGTCGATCGCTCAGCGACCGCGCCAACCGTGTCGTCAGTTGGTGTTATTATATTTTTTTCAGGTTCTTTTGGAACCGTATCTGTCATAGGTCCTGATGACATATCTCGTGGTAGGTACCGTTGCAATGAAATCGACTTTCTTTCGAATTGTTATCAGTAGGTACTGTAATCTGAAAAGTTATACTTACCACTGGAAGATGTGTACAAGTGATTGGTAAAAAACTGCTTATTGGGGCCTTGCAGGCTTCACATAAGAGTAAAGATATCGTCCGTATATCTCGTATACGACCCGAATCTAAGGATCTCGTCCGTATATCACGTATACGACCCGAGTCCAGTGAGCACGTCGATGTATCTCGTACACCACCCGTCTCAACCGGTACAAAGGTTATTAAAACCTTGCGGCTTTAACTGCTATGAAAGCCAGTAGCCGTACCGGTTAAATACCAAACACAAGACATTTTGTTACCTGGAACCTGGAATACTAGAAAGTGGTCGGTATAACTTTTTCTCTATGTAGGTAGGTAGTAATGTAAATATTTTTCTTCATAACGCCTTTTAGGCACATTGTGATTGAAATATACACAATTTAACTTTCAAACAATAAAATTTACTCAAATAATTTTAAAGAACAGTGTTAGCTAGTGTTAGTTGCCGAGTAAGACGAGAATGCTGCATTGTTATTGAACATATATCGAGAAAGAAGCACGCAGTATAATAATATATTTGCACCCACGATACCAGAGAAAATACTAGTGTAACGTATTTTATGGAAAATAAACAACACGACGGGATTTTTGCTCTTCGGCCAGAGAATGAGGTTCATCGCGAAGCAAGCTTCCTAAGGTGTTCATGCATGATACGGGAAACAGCCTGTGATCAGTCCTAATGATCATCACAACAAGATCATCCGATCTTGTGAATTTTATGAAAGCACTGATGCTAAAAATGAGTTCGAAATAAAATCCAAGATGGCGGATATACAATTTTACGAAATCTACGTGATTGGTATCGTTTTCATGGTTTTCGGGGGCGCTGATACCGAAAATGAGGTCGAATTTAAAATCCAAGATGGCGGCTATACATTTTATGAAATGGGTGTCATGGATGTAGTTTCCATGGTTTTCAGGGGCGCTGATACCGAAAATGAAGTCGAATTCAAAATCCAAGATGGCGACTATACTTTGTATGAAATGGGCGTCATGGGTGTCGTTGCCATGGTTTTCGGGGGCGCTGATACCGAAAATGAAGTCGAATTCAAAATCCAAGATGGCGACTATACTTTTTATGAAATGGGCGTCATGGGTGTCGTTGCTATGGTTTTCGGGAGCGCTGCTACCGAAAATGAAGTCGAATTCAAAATCCAAGATGGCGGCTGTAATAGTTTACGAAATATACGTTACGGGTGTCATTTCCATGGTTTTCGGGGGCGCTGATGCCGAAAAGAGGTCGAATGTAAAATCCAAGATGGCGGCTATTATAGTTTACGAAATATATCATGTTGTTTATCATGACATTAGAAAATAGTAAATACCTAAATTCTTTTTCTAGTTAATTAATATTTCAAATCTAATATTTTTTTTCTTTTGTTAATAAGTACCTAAGTGAAAATTCAAACCAAGAAATTTTATAATAATAATTTTAATTATTTCTAACATAATAAATAAATGAATAAATTACTAATGACTAATCATTCTTTGGCGACACTGCTGAAGTGACGCGGGTTCGATTCCCGCACGGAACAAATATTTGTATGGCCTACAGATAGTTGTGCCGCGGTCTGGCTGTTTGTGTATGTGAGTTTATATGTTTGCATCCACGATACCAGAGAAATTACTAGTGTAACGTATTTTATGGAAAAAAAAATCAACACGACGGGATTTTTGCTCTTCGGCCAGAGAATAAGGTTCATCGCGAAGCAAGCTTCCTAAGGTTCATGCATGATACGGGAAACAGCCTGCTTATTGATATGAAATACGAGTTATGGGTGTGGTGAATTAGGGAAAACACTCAAAACTTGTTAATATCTAGGGTATGTATTAGGGGGGTGGTCCCATATAAATTTCGTGAAGATCTGATGCAGACCTTCCGACACAATGGAACTCCTAAATAACGAACAGTACAGGTTTTCTTATTTGGTTAACTGTAACCAAATCAGAAAACTTGTAGGTACTGACTGAAAACGAAACATAATTGCTGGATAAAATTACCTATCCATGGTCAACTAACCATATGGGCTCCTCATAGACAAACAGTACCTACATATACAGGAAAGGGATACCGTCTGGAAGATAGAAATACATTTGCTTTAGGTTATTTAGTTTTACCATTTCTTAGCGGATTTGGATGAAAGTACTAATCACAAATTCTTACGACAAATTAACGTTTTTTTTGCAAAAAAAGACAACCGCCTTTAAAATATAAAAAGTGATAAATACCTTTTGCTCAGAACGTATGATTTTAGTTTCGGAAGTCGGTGGCAATACAAAACAACATACGGAAGAAAAGCCGTCGACTTCTGGAACTGAAGTCATAGGTACCTACAATACGGTCAACGTAACTTGGCGCGTCTGAAGTTAGCTGTTTGGATGCGCAATGGAACTTTTAGGAACGAAATTGTCTACTGCGCAGCTAATCGGCTAACTTCAGACGCGCCAAGTTACGTTGACCGTACTGTACCTATGTTTTCTATTTTAAAATTATTTATCACTTTTTTTTTAAAGCGTTTGTATTTTTTTTGCAAAAAAAGTTGATTTGTCGTAAGAATTTGTGATTAGTGGAATATCATAACTCAAATAATGCTGGCACTTCACATAGCCTATTTTGATAAGTACTCTATGGTTATTGAAATAAAGTCGATTTTGTATTCTACATATTATATTACTCCAAAGGACAATCGACAGTCTAGACAAAATCGAACCGATTGATAATTTAAAATACCTAATTTCATACTTAGTATAAATATGTATACATATATATATATTTGAGTCTTTTCAGTACTTATACACTGTTTAGGCTCGCTCACATACTGATTCATTGTTTGTTAAAATATAAGGAGTGGTTGTCTACTGTTTCAACATTTGTAATATGTGAACACTATGTATCTATGTACATAACTCAGCTGTCATTCCTTAATCTGTGATACTTTGTACACACTTTAAAATAGTGTTTTTATGCAAGGTAGGTACATCGTATTCCCATATAATTTATCTATATTAATATTATAAAGCTGAAGAGTTTGTTTGTTTGTTTGTTTGGTTGAACGCGCTAATCTCAGGATCTACTGGTTCGAATTGAAACATTCTTTTTGTGTTGGATAGTCGTTCTAAAAGAGTAAGTATAGAATTTCTTGCCCATTCTTCTCCATACAAAAGTACCTTTTAGAATGGGCAACTAGAATCTTTTTTTTTCTCATTTGACGTTCAAAAGTGCCATATATTGGTCTAATTGAAATAAATGATTTGACTTTGACTTTATTATCCAAATAAGCTGAATATTTGCAAAAATATGCCATGTGAAGTGCCAGCATAACAAAAGACCAACTATAGCAATATTTTAGTTTTTTTTCACTTTAATTTCGTAGTTTCGTACCTACTCAAAATAGCAATATTTAATTTGAATATTAATTGTTCATTCATTTAATTACTCTATTTCCATTTATTTTAGAATGTGCAAGTACCTGCTTCCGTATTGACGATATCATTATTACAGTGAAACTATGCATTTCTAAATAAATAAATTAAATATTTTCCAAACGTAGGCAGCAACGTAACGTAAGGTCGGGCGTGCGTGTCTGTTGTCCCCCGCATATTCTGTGATCGGAGTAAGCGGGACAGGGATACGTACAGACGCCAGAACATCAAGCCATACCTAACTGTCAAATTTTCCCAATTGAATATGAACCTTAGGCTTTTGTAATGAAGTTGAAAATCTATCAAAGCAATTTGACAGATTGTAGTAGCTTGATGTGCTGGCCTCTACACATACTCTACACGTACATAGCATGCGCTGGTGTGCGAATAAAACGCGCTAGAACTCCGAGACCATTGACGAGTCTAATCGCCTTAAGAAAAAGTGCAAGAGTAGGTACGTTTATCTTGTATATAAATATCTATAAAGCAAGTTTTCTACTGTCTATTTTTCCTCTAACTTCTAAACCACGGAACAGATTTTGATACAGTTTTCACTATCATTTGTAGATTTTTTTCGAAAGATCTTATGTATGTATAATATGTATGTATATGCATAATTATTATAGTGTAGAAAAACCGGACGAGTGCGAGTCGGACTCGCTCACCGAGGGTTCCGTACAAATTTGTAGGTATATAATATATTATATTATATACCTACAAATATATAATAAATTATATAATATAAGTAATAGTAGTTATATAGTATAATATAATATAAATTATATATATAATATAATTATATAATATAAGTATATAATAAATTATATTATATAATATATAATATAATTTATCTATATATGTATGTATTTACAAAAAAAAAAAATGTATTTGTGTATGTATATCAGCTGTCTGACACCCATAGTACAGGGTCTCCCTAGTTTGGGGTCAGATGGCCGTGTGTGAAAATGTCCCCACATATTATTATTATTATTATTATTATTATTATATTATCCATACTAATATTATAAATGAGAAAGTAACTCTGTCTGTTACGATTCCACGATGAAACGGCTGAACCGATTTTGATGAAATTTAATAGAATAGCTTGAACCCTGGGAAAGCGAATAGGGTACTTTATAATCCAGGACTTCATCTGCATCCGCGATAATCGACATTCACACGGACCAAATCGCGGACAAAAGTTGTTTATTATTTTTATTTTTTATTCTATAGGCTTTAAGGGACTGTTCCGCGTAGCGTATAACAGTTCCATAGTAAACTTACAATATACCCTAAACTAAATGATCTGGGCCATGAATTGAAAAAAGTTCGGATTACTTAAAATTTGGTGAAAGGTGCCCACATCAGTCTTGTTCAAATTCAAAGTCCTGAGTATATCTCTTCTTATTGAATCATATCGGACACATTCCATCAGCAAGTGGTGTAGATCTTCAGACAAAAGTTCGTTATAAATGTGTGGTGTGGCGGCCACACTATGCTACTCATAGCTTACGTCTAGAACGCGTCCAAAAACGGTTTGCTTGGCATCTAGCTTTTTCTGTCGGAATAGCTAAAAAAACGCCTTCTTACAAAGACAGATTAAGAATTTTCAACGTACACACCTTAGAAGAGCGAAGGCGCTTAAACGACGCAATGTTTGCCTGTAAAATCCTAAAAGGACATATCGACTCACCGCCACTGCTCGCACTCATTAACTTTCGTGCTCCTTCGAGAATTCCACGTCAGCCTATAACTCCACTTCGTCTTCCACAGAGAAGAACAGTGTTGGGATCTAACTCTCCATGTGCTAGGTTCTGTAAGATTTTGAATAGTTGCAGCGATATAATCGATTTCCACTTTGATTCTCTCACTCAGCAGAAATCTAAAATCCTGAACTGTTTATCAGAGTTGATGTAAAGTGTTCATGTTGTTACTTTATTTTTAGCAATTGTGACAGAAATAGTGTTTAGTTTTAAGTTGGCTTATAAACTGTCCACGTACCTAGGTTTACAGTTACCAAAATTTTATTTAGTTCATGTGGTGTTTACCTTTAAGTAATTGTTACACAGTTAAAAGTAAAATAAAAAATGTTATTTAATGCTCAAGATGGTTTAAACAATTGTTGGTGAACCTATAAATAAATAAATAAATAAATAAAGAATATATTTTTTATGATTGAATTACAAATGTATAGTTTTCAGATTTTCCCTGTATTTATAGTATAAGACGATATTACTCGCCAAATTTCATAGTTCTAGGTCAACGGAAAGTACCCTATAAATTTGGATTCCCTTGAGAGTGTCGAAGTGTACGTTTTTTGTGACATAAACGGCCGTATCTATTTTTCACTTTAACTTAGAAGTTTGATTTTTTCACAGCTTCAAGGGACCGTGGACCATGGTTATAGTTTCAACTTGATATCTCTACGCGTTCCCGAGATAAAGGTCTTGACAGACAGACGGACATCAAAGTGATCTTATAAGGGTTCTGATTTTTCCTTTTGAGGTACGGAACCCTAAAAAGCTTTTTTACAAAAAAGACACCGCCTTCAAAAACCAAACACTGAAAAATAACTTTAAAACAGAACACACATGACTTTAGTTTCGGAAGTCGGTGGCAATACAAAACAACAAATAGAACAGCCAAGCCACCGACTTCCGAAACTAAAGTCATGTGTGTTCTGTTTTAAAGTTATTTTGCACTGTTTGGTTTTTGAAGGCGGTGTCTTTTTTGTAAAAAAGCTTTTTTATTTTTCGCTTTTTAGTTCTTCCATAGCATCCAAATTCATTAAGAAATGGCAACACAGTCAAAACAGAGATTGAAAATACAAGGTGAGAACATTTCAACATCATCCAAGTATATTTTTTTTGAAATACGATTTTTTCAAAAAGTGCTTTATCAATTTCTATAAAATTTATATGGGATCACCCTTGAGGCATATGATACCCTACCCATAAAAACAAGAATTTTCAAAATCGCTTTACATTTGCCGGAGAAATCGCGTAACAAATATACAAAAAAAAAAAAAAAACATACAGACGAATTGAGAACCTCCTTCTTTTTGAAGTCGGTTGAAAAGAAGACTTAACTTAGACTGAGACGAGAATTTCGAAAATTTGTAATGATGACGTAAAAAATATAATTTATGAACATAATTATGTAATAAAATAAAAATGCCCTCAACCTATTCTCAGAGCTACCATATACACACAAAAAAAATCCTAAAAATCGGTCAAGCCGTTTCGGAGGAGATCGATAACAAACACTATGACACGAGATTTGTATAATATATTAGATTTATACTACCAGGGAGTAATAACTCGGTTTAAGATAGTTTAGCAGCATTTTATTATGGCGTAGGTACAGTACGCAAAGGAGATAAGTATCCATGTCGTCGGGAATAGTTGAAGATTTCTTAGAAACCAATGCGGGCTTTCAAATGAAATTTTATTAAATCATTGAACTGTTTATTCTCTATAAATTGTATTTTATTTTATTCATAAAAACCTATCGGTTCCTAAGTAAACTTCAACTGTTTCCGGCGACATGGATACTTATCTCCTTTGCGTACTGTACCTACTAAAAGAACCGCTAGCGCTAAATGACACAAATATACTACCAGAGTAGTCAACTGCTGTAACATTGCCTGCGTGCTCAACATTGCCTACATTCTAAAAAGTTGAATTATTGCCGCTGGGAAATGTTTTTTTGCCATATAGATAGCCGACTTGCTTTTAGTAATACCATACACAGCTAAAACATTTTTCAGCGGCAATAATTTAACTTTTTAGAATGTAGGCAATGTTGAGCACGTAGGCAATGTTACAGCAGTTGACCGGTATACCATGACTCAGTTGAAGTCACATAATCTGTGCGGCACGGGCGCGGGCGTGATCGCTGGACCCGAAGGGTTAAGGATCTTGTCAGCCTGCCCAGTCCAGACAGCGCTCACGTTTTACACTGATAAATTACTTCAAGAATTCTGTCGGCAGTACTGAAGTCTTGACGGGAAGTGCTGGTTTCTTAACCCAGAAATAATACCACCAATATGTTGCGTTTTCGAAGCGATTGCGGGCTCTTCAGGACTTCTTAGTTGAAGTATTCAAAATTATTATTTTTTCCTGTGCGCTTACGTACTTTTAAACTTTACTGTGAAGAGAGCCGCTAATCACTTCTTGACTTTTTGGTTTTATTTCAATCTAATTTCATTATGTTTACATATATTATATGTTCTTACAAGAACATGCTAGAATAGGATATCACTCACAATCATCCTCAGATTTTCCTAGCTTGTAAAAAAAGATAAGATGTAGGTATTATAATAACAATTACTTATATACACAATTAACTATGAACCTAGCTCTTAGGACTAGGAGCACATAGTAGTAGTTCTTATTCAACTTTAGCCATTTTTACTATGAGATAAATTGTAGGATTAAGGAAGACTTGACAGTCCGTGGTGTGAGCGCTTGGGAAATACTAATTCCATGTGGGCGATGCCACGACAGCTATGATAATATACATATTTTAAAACTAATAAAAACAACGAAACGCAAAATTCGACCCATTTGCTCCGGAATGTGAATGGTTAAAAGATCCAATTTAAGATTTCATTCAAGAAATTAAAATTTTCTTTACATTATAAGTTAGTCGAGCGTGTCGTCGTGTGCGTGCTCGTCCTAACCTAAAATCAATTATTGATCTAAGGTTAGGACGAGCCACGCTCACGTTGAAGAAAAATCTTACTACGTTACCATATTATAATCAAAAACTAAAATTACTTCGCTTGTAGATTAGGCATGTTCAGTGAAATATGTTACGGAGTAGAATTAATAGAAATAGCACTATTGCCACTCTTTTGAAGGTGTTCCTATGAAATATAAATCCCAATTCATACCACCAGACATATCCGTTGGTATATACCACTCGTAGTAGTGGTATTTGAATCTTTGATGCGTGTGACAGTACGTAATACGTGGCACACAAATTTGGAAGTTGTAGGCAGTGCTTCGCAACAAATCGATTTCGTATGATGTTGCTCTCAATATGATACATGTTGGTATTCTTATTATATCAAGCCAGCCCTGAAAAACAAAAGTATCGGAAATAAGTTTGTGTAGATGTGTCTCCTAACTTTGTCAGTGGAAAATTGAAAAAACCGTAAGTTTACAATAAATTTCGTAAGATCGTAAACTGGCGACATTCTGAACAGACCATTTCATCTAAATGATTAGCTGAAATGTATGTAAGCGCATAACTTCCGAACGACTGCAGCATATTGAATAATTCTTTTTTTTTGCTTTTCCTATTGTCAGGACAAGGTTTGAATATATTAAAATTTTAGGTAGGTATGCTGTATTGCTGGCAGCTCTCGATCAGCCCGGACTACAAGTTCTTAACACAGGGGTACGCAGCAAATGCGTGGTCGCCGGCCGCCAACAAAGTCGGGGTGCAAAAGAAGCTGATGGCCGTCCAGAGGAGCTTCGCTCAAAAGATGTGTCGTGCCTATCGCACGTTCTCCCTGAATGCAGCGCTGGTGCTGACTGGGATACTCCCTCTCGACCTCCGAATCCGAGAGGCGACCTCGTTATATGAGGCTCGATGTCCCATCCTGCGCTGGGAGATCGGGAGATCGAGCGAGTGGTATCAGCGCAAGAGGCACCACATGGCTGAGCCGAAGGGCATAGAACTAAGACGTTGGCACGATAGACGAGGAGCAGTACAACTCCCACCGCGATTACGCGGTGCGAATTTTCACTGACGGCAGCAAGATAGAGGGTAATGTTGGAGCCGTGCTTTCCATATGGATTGGCGAGGCCGAGACGAAGACCCGCAAACTTGTTCTGCCGTCTCATAGCTCCTTGCCCTCTGTGAAGCCACGAGAGAGGTCCTCCGAAGACCATAGACGGCGTTCGCTATATACAGCGACTCCATGGCAGCCCTCCAAACAGTCTTGAACCCCGAAGCCCTCCATCCCCTCGCACATCGGATATGCTTGAATCAAGAAACGCCATCCGTCACAGCAACTGACAGAACAAAAAGGAGATACCTTTTTGTTCTGTCAGTTGTTCTGGATAAAAGCTCACGCGAGAGAGCCGACTCGCTCGCAAAGGAGGCTGCCTTGATATCGAAGCGCGCACCCGACTACGACAGATGCCCGGTTGAAGACGCTGGGCGAATGGAACCGGAGGTACTGTACTGGAGAAACGGCGGCCACCACCAAGCTCTTTATCCCATGTGCGATTGCGGCGTACAGGACGGTGCGGAAATTGGAAATAACAAAAGAGCTGACCCATGCCCTAACGGGACTCGGTGGGTTCTCAGAATACTTGACTCACTTCAAGTGCAAGGAGAACCCAGCGTGTATCTGTGACCCCGACAACCAAGAGACGGTACTCCACCTGCTTACGGAGTGCCCTGTGTATGGCTCCCACAGGCATGACCTACAGATGAAATTGGCTCAAATTGGCTTATGTGCGACTCAAATCTGAGCTTGTTCGCGACACCCCAAGTCCGTGCTCCTCGTTGTCCCCCTCCGTACGGTCATCTGGCTAAAAGCTTTCTGCTAGGAACCTCGCTGAATTCTCTGGGTCCAGGTTCGTTGCACCCCTCACCATCGGCAGGTCCTCCTCTCTCTTTGCCGTCCTTCGGATCACCCTGTCTATGCCCTCCCACATTCCTTCTCGGTCCTGCTTCTCGCAGAAACCCTTCCAGCTCTTGCAGTGGCCAAAGCTCAGGCCGAGCTTTGGCCACTGCAAGTTCATACTCTTGTTTCTGTTTCAGGTACTCCTCAACAACCTTTGGTCTCCGAACTGGCGCTGCACATCGGATTCTCCGCTTCTTCGTGGCGACCTGCCTCTTCAGGTCGGCGAGTTCATCGGACCACCACGGCACGGTTACTTCCTCTACTCTCTTCTTCTTCGGTATCACGTGATCACACGTCTGTTGTACAGCTAATGTGAATTGTCTACTTTTTGTGTGCTGTCGAGGTTATCGATCAGGTGTCTCGTGTCTGGCATAATTTGGCGCAGTTTCTCACGAAACTGGTCCTAATTAGCTTTTTTTGGTATTGTAGATTCTGGTAGTCCGGTTCACCGTGATACCCGCAGAGTTTTCGAGGTGAATGTTGAACTCAATGACGTTGTGGTCCGAGCCTGTCAGGTCGTCGACGACTCGCCAGCCGTCTGTCACCGTAAGCATATCCGATGTGCAGGCTGTGACGACGACGCGGCTAGTGTAACGGCTGTCACCCCTAACTACGTCGAAGGTTAGAGTTTCCCCTGTGTTAAGAACTTGCAGTCCGAGCTAGTCGAGAGCCTTTTGTCACCACTGCTGTTCGTCTCGCTGCTGCCCCACCAGATACTCCAGGCGTTGGCATCTCCTCCCACTATGAGCCTATGCGGGCCGATCTTTCTCTAGCTTTCGATCTTTCTAAACGTGTCCAGGTATGGCCCTAAGGGCTGGTCTGGCTCAAAGTAGAACGAGACCAGTGCGACCTTCCAGGCACCGGATGGGATCCCCACCACGACGATGTTGCTATGCGATGTTGTTGTACTGCCTCACAGTGAGTTTTGCGTCTAAGACGGCTATTGCCGTTCTGGCAGATTTTCACGCCTCTGGTCCCGTTCATCCTTTTTGCGCAGCCCACGTAGGGTTTTTGGGTCAACGTTGCGGTCGCTTTGCACTGCTCGGCCTTGATCATAAGCTCTTGAGTTGCCAGTTTCTTCCTTTGAAGATTCGCCTGGAGTATCTTGTATGGCATTTGGTTCTGTGGGACCACTTTAGCAATAGGCGACGGATGCACGTGCCAGCCTATCCCACTTTACCCGGACAGGACACTCGGGTTAAACGAGTTGTGACTGGACCTCTCCATCTTCGCCTTAACGCAGTTTTGGCATTTTGGGGTAGCCGCCTCTTGCCACTGAGCACACTCTGCTCGGAGGTGTGGGCCCTCGCAATGGCTGCATAGGTTGGCAGGTTCTTTACAGAGTCGCCGGCCATGCCCACATCCCAGGCACCTCGTGCACTGTACCAGTGGCGACTGATCGTCGACGAAGACGGCCTGAAGGTCGATACGAGTTTTTCCCCTATCGAGCATCCTGTTCCAGATTTTCGGGGACGTGCTGACGACTACGTTGCTAGTCAAAGGGTTTCTGGAGTTTCGCCGAAATTTGACGCTCAGACGATCCTCCTCCTTGTCGAGGCGGTCTCCTTCCTTTTCTATATTTTCCCGAACTCTGTTACTTTCTTCTGCCAACCTTAATGGCTTGACTCAGCTCCCTTAGCTGATGTTGCAGCCGCTGCCTCTTCCTTCATCAACTGGAAAAGTCGTTCCACTGACTGGGTGATCCCAGCCTTTTTGGTCTTGCACTTGAAGCGAGTCAAGTATTCGGAGAACCCACCGTGTCCCGTGTTAGGGCTTGGGTCAGCTCCTTCGTCAGCTGTAATTTCCGCACCGTCCTGTACGCCGCGATTGCGCATGGGAAGAACAGCTTGGTGGTGGCCGCCGTTTCTCTCGTACAGTACCTCCGGTTCCATTCGCCCAGCGTATCAAATCTCAGAATAAAACTCATAATAATTCATAAGTTATATTCTATCCATGTTGATTGGTTTCAGATAGTATGAACTCTGCAAGGACTACCAACAACACCCACTTCACAATTTGAGTGAAGCTAGTAACTGTTACAGAGCATCGGCAACATTGTAAACCTGTGCATTGATTGTTCCATGCAATTTAATGTGAAGTTAGGCAACTAACACATAATTGTTTCCTCTTAAACACCTGTGGCTATCAAGGCGGGGAGTAGCTTAGTGGGTGAACGTATCCAACTTGACTATAACCATTTAGCATTGCAAAACTAATGATTGAGTATCATCATCTGCCTAGCCTTTGCCCCCAACATAGTTGGGTCGGCTTCTAGTCTAGCCGGATGTAACTGAATACCAATGTTTTACATGGATCGACTGCCTGTCTGACAACCACAACCCAGTTACTGGGCAACGCAATATCCTTTTTTTTTTGCTCGTGGGGGTGACGGAGGGGCATGCCTCTTACCGGCTAAAACCACCGCAGCGCTCCACCTCTGCCTATGGCCGGGGGTGCGGGATTCGCATGAGCAATCACCGCTCCCACGACAGGCTATGACCTGCTGTTCTTCAGCAGGTCCCACCTCCCCGTGTGGCCATTTCCATATTTCCATAGCGGCCGCACCCACTCTCGAGTGGCGCGCGTGGTTACCCTGGTAAAACTGATTGTCAGACCAACAATGAAAACGACTGTCAAAGACCTACGAACGACAGCCGGGACTATCGACTTTACACGCGCTCCGAGTCACGGACGGGTCTCTGTATGAAATGGATGGTCACCCATCCACGAACCGACTGCGGCAAGCGTAGCTTGAGCATTATCGATCGGTCCGTATGGCATTTTCTTAGCTACAAACCCCTCCTGCTTGAATTAAGGATTTAGTATCTAAATACAATCTACAAGTAACAATGATGAGAGACCTCTAGCTAAAGCATCGCTCGTGTTCTTCCAACTACGTTAAGCCACAGGGCTGGGACGCTCGCTCAATCATCTTTCTCTTCCAACAGATATTAGCCCGCCAGATTTTGACCTGTCGATCACCCTCTGCGGTCGTCACTCTGCACTGTTTCCTCAAAAGAGAAGGAGGAGGCGGCATGCCGCTGTTTTAGGCCTGTTTCGGCTCTGGTGACAGACTCCTGCAACCCGCCGGTTGCTGACCGTATCTCATGACAAAGACAAACAAGTTGATTATGACTGTCAAATTACACTTACTCTGACAATCACTTTTCCCAGTATATCCAAGTGATCCAGATGAATGTGTGAGTAAAGAATTTTGGGTCGCTCGTCTCTGCAACTACCAAAACTATATTCACTGTGCAAGTGCTCTGAAAAAAGATTTTCATGTTAAATTATTTTTATAGGATAACTGTTTTAAAATTAATTTTAATTATAGTAAAACAGTTTAAATAAATTATACCCGGGTCGGGAACTGTGTTGGAGAGGGTAAGGTCTGCCAACGTCGAAAAATACTGCCAACATGAGCCCGAAGTAGCTGGAATAAATAAGAAAATAAACAGTATTATAAGGTGTGTCGATTCTTTCCAATCAGTACCTAACTTATCTATTAGTTATAATTAAAAATTCGTCGACTTTATTAACGTTATAACTGTCTTATTATTGTTAATATTATAATTTAATGGTATAACTACACGCATATATGTTGACGACACGGTTGGCGCAGTGGCTGAGCGATCGACTGCTGCGCAGCGTGTTGCGGGTTCGATTCCCGCCCAGGGTAAACATTTGTGTGATGAGCACTTGTGTTTGCCTTGTGTCTGGGTGTTGTTGTTTATCTATATATGTATGTATTTACAAAAAAAAAAAAAGTATTTGTGTATGTATATCAGCTGTCTGACACCCATAGTACAGGGTCTCCCTAGTTTGGGGTCAGATGGCCGTGTGTGAAAATGTCCCCATATATTATTATATGCAAAAGCATAAATATTTTGTTCTGGAGGTGACAATGGTCCCCTCATCTTCAGAATATAGCAATAGTAGGACGAATTAATTCAAACTTAATTTATTGTAACACTCTTTACATACATAAATGCAAAAGCAAAATGAAGATAAAGCCCTGGATAACCACAGGTGCCTTACGGTGTATTAGAATTAGAAACACAATCTACCTAAAACTTAAATCAAACCCCCTAAGCCAAATTTTAATAATAACTTATAAACGATACCGAACCTTCTGTGGAAACCTTATAAAAAAACTAAGAAATAAATACAATAAAGATAAAATTATAGCATCTGTTAAAAACCCTAAGGCACTATGGTCCACCATTAATGAAATCACACATTACAAGCCACTCAAGAGCTCAAATAGTGACCTACTTAAGATAAAATCATGTTCTCAAGCCTCAACCAACCATGTAAATAATTATTTTATTAACATTGGTCAAACTTTGGCTCAGAATATCTCAAATAGCTTCGTACCTCCGGGATCAACTGACACGGACACCTATAATCTGTCCTCTTTTGTTTTATTAGACACCTCTGAGATGGAAGTTGAAACTACACTGATGTCCCTAGACTCTGGGAGTGCACCAGGCTGGGACGGAATCCCTACCCTTTTCTTAAAACAAGCTAAGGAGATCTTAGTCCCTCTGATCAGAGATCTTGCCAACCTATGTTTCAACTCCGGAATCTTCCCCTATCTTCTTAAGCGCTCCGTTGTCGCCCCTGTGTACAAGGGAGGAGATAGCGACGACGCTAACAATTATCGGCCTATCTCTGTGCTGACCTCCATTTCCAAAATCATTGAGAAGCTCTTGAACTCTAGAATTATAAGCTATTTGGCTAAGTACAACATCTTATCTAACTCTCAATATGGGTTTAGGAAAGGTATGTCGACTCAGGATGCTACCATGGATCTTGCATCTACAATAACAAAAGAAATAGATAGGGGTAACAAATGCCTAGTAGTCTTTCTTGACCTCAAGAAAGCTTTCGACACTGTTTCTATTCCAATCCTGATACGCAAGCTGGAGAGGATAGGTTTCCGTGGCTCTGCTCTCTCCCTACTCAGCAGTTACCTACAAAATAGAAAGCAGGGGGTAAAAATTGGCAATTTTCTCAGTGACGAAGAAAACGTAACATTTGGAGTCCCGCAGGGCAGTGTTCTCGGGCCGACGCTCTTTTTGATATATATCAATGATCTATGTAATCTTAGCGGCGTCGGTGGGAGGATACTGTCCTACGCGGACGACACTGCTATTATTTTTACTGCCAAGACATGGGAGAGAGTAAGGTTGGTGGCTGAAGAGGGTCTGGCTAGAGTTGGCCACTGGCTTAATGAGAATCTTCTGACGTTAAACACCCAACAAAACTAACTACGTTTGCTTTGCCCCGTACTTAAACTCGCAGCCTTCGCCTGACTTCGAAATTAAAATTCACTCTAAATATAAATATAGTCTTGCCATAAATATTGTCAAGAACAATGATATTCTAAAAAACAGATATGTTATACACTCACAAAACAAACGAAAAAGTGTTCCGCGCAGCAGCGGCTGCACACATACACACTTTTCATTCATTTTCCAATTCACTACAAGTCAAAATGTTGAAAAGGGATGGCTTGAAAAAACCAACAAGAAAAAAAGAGACAGTTAGTGTTGTCAATTGCGCGTGAATGCAAATAAACATTATCCTGGCCACCAATCACCGCGTCTATCATAGACTAACAAATTTAACGAGACAGAAGGTACAAATCGCGAGTACATTTATACACGCGGTTTGTACCTATAACAGCTAATTCACAGGATTAAAGGTATAATAGAATATATATAATAATATATAAAGTAGAAAATATTTATTTAGTAATAAAATTCATTTCTTTGTTTACGAACAAATGCGATCCATTCTTAAAGCCAGATCTCATTGGATAACCTTAACGAAGAAAGGATAATAAATATCTGTTGTCATATTGTTTAATTTCTAATTAAGTATATAAATTATTAAATAAAACAAAATAATTAAATATTAGAAGGTTAGAAAAAAGAAAAACACAACTGTGGGTAAACAATGACTTTGCTGCCTACGATATCGCATCTGTAATTGTATTCTATGTCCGGAGTGAACGCGTCCTTGTCTTACTCACGCGAAAAAATGTATTTCCATTTCTTTCTTTTTTCTAACCTACAAATATAAGAATATTAGGAAAATAATTGAAATATATAAATGAATCGATGAATATTGCGTAGTTACATGTGGTATGAGATCCCTTGTGCTTTATTAAATTTGGTATCATAATTGGTACACTTTCTAAATACACAAAATAGCATTTATTTTTTATTTTTTTAGCTGCTTTAACAAAGCGTATCACTCGTTGCCATGCGTGACGCAGACTAAAGGCAATACGTCCTAATTAGGACGTTTTCGAATCTTCAAAATTGGGCGCTCGTAACATATCTGTTTAATATAATATCATTGGTCAAGAAGAAAAAGAATTGTTTTTATTGCAAATAATATTTATTACTTTTACAGTGTGTTAGTTTAATACATAAATATAAAACAATTTAAAATATAAAAAGCTTATTCGAAGTGGTCTCCATTGGCTGTAATACAGTTCTTTAAACGTTGAGTTATGAGAAGCACGCACTCTTTCCATGGGAAAATTCTTCACTGTCAATCGTATGGATTGTTTTAGGGACTCCAAATTATCATGGCGTTTAGAGCAAGCCGTACTCTCTAAAACTGACCATAAATTATAATCCAGCGGATTAAGATCGGGACTAGACGACGGCCAGTCTACAGTTCTGATGAAGTCCGAAACGTTCACTTCCAACCAAGACTGCGTGGACCGAGCTTTATGACCCGGCGCCGAGTCTTGTTGGAAGGACCATACTTGATTATTCAACATGGTGTTGTTAAGGGGCTTAACCTTCTCAAGAATGGTATCTTGATACACTTGTGCCGATGTTTTGATACCTTTTTCACAAAAATATGGCTCAGTCACTCCTTCATAGCTAACACCCCACCAAACCATCACTGAAGTCGGATAATGCCCACGTTGCACTCTGCCGACTAATTAGGAAGCTTCCTTAGAGCTTTGAGTATAAATACGGTCATTTTGTTTGTTAAAATGTTGCTCAATTGTAAAGATTTTCTCATCCGTAAACAATTTTTTTCTGTGACCTCCCTTTGCGTACCGCTTCAGTAGTTGTTTCGATTTTACCACACTATTCTTTTTTAAATTATCAGTTAAAAAATTACCAGTGCGTCTCTTATAGGCTGCAAGTCCTAAGTCATCTTTTAAAATACGCGACATGGTTTTGGATGCTATCTTCATCTCCCGGGATAAAATCTTTTGCTTTCGGACAGGATTTCTTCGAATTCTTTCCCTTACTGCTTTAACCACCTTTTTCGTACGAACACTACGTGGACGGCCAGGTCTTTTTCTGTCACAAACAGAGGTGGTCTCATTGTACCTATTAATAGCCCGGTACACAAACTTTTGACTAATACCAAGCGTATGGAGAGTTTTAAAAATTGCATTTGGCTCCATACCAACTTTGTGTAATGCAATCACAGCGATTCGGTTCTCTTTCTCACCCCACTCCATTTTAATATCGCAAAATATTGTACAATGTATTGGCGCCAAAATTAGAAAATTTATTGAACAATCGTATAAAAATTACAGATTCCAAATTAAAATGTAATATCTTTCTTATTTTTAATTGTAACAGTATTTATGGCCAGACTAAGTATATTGTGTGATTATTTTATTTTTTCCATTTAAACTAAACGAAATTGTATTGACACTGATGCAGTGGTATTAACTTACCTGTAAGTATAAGAATATATATTTTTACCAACAGATGACTTGAATACTGCATGTTGTCGATATTCAAAACGAGAGGGCGATCTGTATCACAACCACGAATGTATATGATCACAACTCATATTCGTAGTCGCTTTTATATCCGTTTATACAGTCAACACGAAAAAACTTATTTACATAACAATAATGACCAGTATAAATCAATCAGTTGTTATGTATTACTCCTCATCTCATCATAACTGCATAGTTACCTACTGACTATTTAGAAAAGATAGAAGTAGTTTTCAGTTTTTAGTCTACTGTAAAATAAAAAATGTATAGAACAGCAAATTCAAGCCAACTGATGTCAAGCAATCTGTTTTATTTAAATTTTGAACATAATCTTTACATTCAAAGCTTAGATTATTAGATACCGCCGACGTATGTACTGGTCAAATGGGACCACAAATACTAAGCCAAATTTTGGCTTACCCGAGCCTGTCTCCTAGCAACCAATGTGCCAGGTGGAGGTACAGAGTATTTTTCATGCACAATTTTTCACGCACACTAGCTTCCTTGCAATTTGTTTAATACACACTAAAATATTTAGTGCGGTAGGTATCAGTCGTAGCGCGCGGAGACCTATCAGTAATCTAAGATTGAAAGGTTATTTTATTGTAAACGGCTTAAAAGATAACTTTTTTGTCAGTGATTGGGATACATGTAGAAAAGTTGAGATCAGATTGAAAGGCTTCTTCGGCAGAGAAAAGACACGCACCAGTCTGTCTCAGACTGCATCAGATTCGATCCTCAACTTGCTAACATCAACATCTGCCTAGCCTTTTCCTAACTACCCTAACCGCATGCAGCTGAATACCAGTGTTTTACATGGAACGATTGCCTATCGGACCTCCACAACCCAGTTACTGGGTAACACGATACTCCAAGGTAAGACTGGTTGTTAGACTTTCTGGCTTCTGACTACCCATAACGACTGCCAAAGATCTACAAATGACAGCCGAGACCAACAGCTTTATGTGCTTTCCGAGGCACGGAGGGAACTCGTTATGAAAGGGATGGTCACCCATTCACAGACCGACCGGGGCTATATTCTGTTCAAAATTACAGTGTAGACTTAATATGACGGTATTTAAACATTTTTATATTTGGAAGAAAAAAGTAATTCTGCAATGCCATGAACTCGCTAGGCGAGTTCAATGCCGCAGATTCACAACATTTGAAAGTCGTCAATACAATAGGATACTACTATAGTGATAGTTTACGAAATTTATTTATTTAACATGCACACCCTATCTCACAGGTTGGCCCCAAAACAATAGAGCGGTTTACAGAACAAACAACAATTAAAAACTAGGCTTATCTACTTAACAGCTAATACTAAAAACCCTGAACACAAAATTAAAAATACTAAAGTCTATTTATTACCGAACTTTACAAAATTGTAATAATCTAAACTAATATATAATCAACTTTATACATTATACCTATATATTCTAATTATAACTAACCAAATTCAACAAAACTATTGCGAATTCACTCCAATTGCACGAAAATATGTAAAAATAGTTAAATAGTTTTTGATTTGATCCATTACAAAAAATAATCTTTTCAGGTAGCTACTTATTGCCAAAGTTCAATTATTGTATTAAAAAAAATATCTATTATTGAAAAATAGACTGTTGATTGAAAATGTCCCCACATATTATTATTATTATTATTATTAATTTCACTTTAAATTATTTTAAATACTTTAGCTAACATAACTGAATTTACTTCCTTTTGTTATCAGCGTCTCATTAAAAATTCATATTATCATATTCATAAGACTAGAAGACAGTGTTAAATATTCAGGGCGGAATTGCTGTTCAGAAAAACTATTCATACAAAATACAACCTTAACAATAACCACTGTACCTATAAAAGATTGACAACCTCTGGCTAAATTACGAACCAAAGTTAACTTTAATTTTATCCTTTGAGTATTTTGCCATGTTTTTAAGTTGAAACACACTGAACAATCATCAAACACCTTTTTACTTCTGATTCAAATGTTACAGGGGCTGAGACGGCCACAAAAATAACAAAAATTTAAGTTTATCCTTACATAATGCCAGTGAACTCAAGACATCATGAAAATCGTAGTGGCATTGAACGTGCTTAGCCACGAGCTCCTTTTAAACTTCCTCAACTTGCTAACAATTTTTTTTTTTTTCAAAAATATTGTTAGTATAGTTTTGACTCCACTACTTACGATTTTATGATTACATACCTATATTCTTATTATTATGTAGTATGCCTTTGCCCTGCGGTGGTAAAATACAGGATGAAACAAAGAAAATATTATGTTACATAGTAAACGTGTTGTGTCCGAGAAAGTATTATTACGAACCTTAATATCACAACCTAGATAAACACATAAATACTTAAAGATAAATCGTGATCTTAGTGGCAGGATATACAATTTCTTTCACCAATTGAACAGATTACGACCACTTGCTGTGCGACCCGCGACCATTTTTCATGAGTACCACTGACAGCTATAATAATCCTCCTGTAGAAAACTAGTCTATGCCTATATTTTATCATATTATAGACATTTTTTTACCTCAGAAAGTACCTACTAGAACAAATAGCAAAGAAGGTGAGTACGGTACACGAGCATGATTGATATCCAAAAGCGGAGAGAAAAATATGGAGGAACCCCCTTTGAAATATTTGGGCGTTTTCTACAACAATTACTTAGAGAGCTTTTTGTATGAAATGCGTGTATTTTTCTCATTCTCTTATGTCAGCAAAACCGTTAGGAGAAAAACTTATTCTGCGTCCAAAAATATAAAACGGTCGACAAGGTAATGATAGCCAAACCGATTAGCCTTAGATTCAGAAGTCATAGTCGAATCATTTATTTCAATTAGACCATTAAAGGCACTTTTGAACGTCATATTGCAAAATTTTAATCTAGTTGCCCATTCCAAATGGTAGTTTCGTATGGAGTACAATGGGCAAGAAACTCCATACATACTCTTTAAAAAAATTATGTTTACAATTTGCATTTACAAGAATATAATATAATATATTATGTTACGTGAATACGATGTACCTTGTGTAAAAATCATATATTATAGTATGTACAAAGTATTACAAGTTAAGAAATGATAGCTAAATGATGTACAGACACATAGTGTTCACATATTTACAATTAATAATACAGTAGACGACCACTCTTTCTGTTCCAACCAACAATGAATAGTGTGTGAGCCAGAGTAATCTATGAAGTACAATATATAATAATTGTATTTAAATATATAAAGTATAGTTTTAATTAGCAATCAGTTTGATTTTGACTAGACTGTAGATTGTCCTATGGAGCTGGACCAGCATGTTAGCATGATTATTGATAGGTCCCGACTAGATACCGCTCTACCTAAAACAATATCCGTGCGCTTCGTACAACTCAATATTGTAGTGTGTATAAAACAAATAGTAAGGAGGCTAATGTGTGTGAAAAATTGTGTTTCCTATTGACCATTTCCACTTGACACATTGGTTGCCGAGACAGGCTCGGGAAGTTAACATTTACATTTTGGCTTAGTATTTGTTGTCACATTTTTAAAAAGTACGTCTGCGGTATTTAGCCGTAGCGCGTTTAGACCTATCAATAATCTCACTGACATAACGTATCGCCAATACGCCACACATGGAACTTAGGAACTCGTTGTACAGTTGACAGACGCGACACACCAACTGTCATTGCACCTCTGTTCACTCCGACTCCGGCCCATTTCCGCAATTGTGAGAATTCTGGGTCATTCTTCAGGTGTAAGCAACATTATAGCAGCTTCCTGCTTCAATAATGAATATTGAATGATATTGAACATCAGAAATGCTGTTTACACAGTTTTATATGACAAAATAGAAACAAAAGCAAAAAAACAAATGAAGAAAATTGAAGTCCCATTTTTTATTTGGTCATATTTTGTACGTACCATATCTTGACAATGACTAGAAATTTTGTTACCTACTTTCATAAGGAATATTTGAATTTATTTCTTTAATCTGGTATTCTTAGTTTCCGATACTTTCATGTATCATTGTGACCCTATTCTTTGTTCTCGTGTGTACAAATTTAAAATCACCAAACCGAATTGGCGAGCATTGAACACCTTCAATGCTTCTGCTTCTCTGTATGAGAAGGGGTCTTTTTTCTGCAATGGAACAATCATAGGCTGGTCTTATTTATTGCAAACTGAGTATTGTATTTGAAAAGTATTTTTAATCTCGAGACTCGACTCAATACTTGATGTATTGCGTCGGGTCAAAGATTGTGGTGATACCTATTGTAGCTTCAATTCTGAAGCCTATTGTTGTTCTGATATTGTTTGCTCTGTGGTATTATAGACAAGCGACTGGCGACTGTTAGCTTAGCTATAAGCTTTCTCCAAAAACTTTCATAACTTCGTCGCTTAAAAGATTTTCGTTTTCATGTAGGTAACGAAATATATAAGGTCGGTACACCTCACATGTAGGTACTTGTGGTGGACTGTACTTATAGTACATACATTAGGGTAAAAGTCGGATAGTTGCCACACTTTTTGAAATTGCTTCATATCTCTCAGTAAAAAAAGCAAAGTATCTTATTTGTAAAACGAATGGGTACTTTGGTTCATTATCTTCAAATTTGCGAAAGTAAAAAAAGCGGCCAAGTGCGAGTCGGACTCGCCCATGAAGGGTTCCGTAGCAGCAAGTAACATAGGTAATATACTTATATATTTTTATATTTTTATATTTGAGTTGATTGAATGAAAGTTAAAATGCGGTTTACGATTTATGACGTATAAAATAAAAACTGTTCAAACCAATGGGGGGGGGGGGGGGGCACATTTTTACCACTTTGGAAGTCTCTCGCGCAAACTATTCAGTTTAGAAAAAATGATATTAGAAACCTCAATATCATTTTGAAAGACCAATCCAATAGATACACCCTAATATACTTACTTCGTGGATACGGGTTTGATGAAAAATAAAAAGATTTTCAGTTCTAAGTATGAGGAACCCCTAGTTTCAGAAGAAAGTGGCTGTGACATACGGACTGACAGACAGACAGACATGACGAATCTGTAAGGGTTCCGTTTTTATATATGTATATTATGGAATAGTTGCCTATAGTCCATATAAATTTCGTTTAGCATAGACGCCCCGCCGAGAAAGAGGACATTTTACCCCGTAAAAACTTTGGTTGCACCTTGCCTTCCCATGCAATAGCACAGAGACATGCAACACGGTCAGCAAAGTGGTAGTGGTAGAGTCTCTCGATAGATAAATTAAATAACATGTGATTCATAAACAGAGTAATTACAATTGAGGTAATTATACCTCTGAGGCAACTATCCTGGTTTTTAGACAAAAACCGTCAAATAATGATAGTTTCGATAGTTATTAACTTACATTGTTGAATTTGATATTTTTTTTTTGGGAAAGGTTTTTTAATAGTTTGTAATCGTGAAATAACGAAGCTCAAGCCAAAGATTAGTTTTTTGGTATGAGTACCTACCGGAGCACAGTTTAAGTATTAGTACTACCGTACAGTAACGACACGCTCCGCCCCCCTCCGAAACACTATTCCTCGCCTCTTCTCGCGTGGAACGTGCTCTCAGAACTGCTTTTAGTTCGAGCGGTGCGTAGACATGCACACACGCGCACATATTTGTACAGTCTGTTATTTTGGTAATAGTGTAAGCAATTATATCGTTTCTTTTCTATGGAGAGTCGTGGGTGTGACCGTAGTACACATTTATACGCATTTAGTTAAAAACGAAGTATTTTGACTTAACAAATAGTCGATCCTCAAGCAGTGACTAGTCAACTATTAACACAGAATAAGCAAAATACATTTTTAAAAAAAGAAAGTTAACAAATAATGGAGCGTAATAACACTGACATTAGGTAGATAATCGAATCTCGACCTTGATTGGAACCGTTGAGACCAATACATCAATCTATGTAGTTAGGTTCTCGTAAACCCATTACGTAGTAATATTGGCTTTTCTATTTTCAGACTCAATAGAAAAAGAAACAATGTTCTTAAGTATCTTTTTGTGTTGTGTTATTTTTGAAAAATTGTTTTTCACTCTGAACTAGCAAATATATTGAGGTTTCCGGTGACTGGGATTACAATTAACAGTACAGTCGAACGAATAAATATGTAGAATAAAAAACAAAATATTTAAAAAAAACACCCGTCGATTACGTTTATATCTTTAATTTTTATTTTTATTATTTTTTCGTTTGACAGTACTGTTGTTGGCTTTAATAATAGTTTTTTGTTATTAATTTATGCGTGTCATGATTCCAATATTTGTTTTGTTCCTAATGCCAGTTACACACGTAACGATCTATCGTAGCGATTAAACTGTGCAAACCGATTTGCGCAGAGTTATCGATCGTGTGTATGATAAATCGTTGCGATAATCTGCGATAGATCGCTACGTGTGTAGCTGGCATAAGTAGTGGGTTTTACGTCAATACAGTCCCATACATCTTTTCATACAATATTCGGCTTCAAATGTGTGGATGGATAGATTCATATCAGCATTGAATATAATATTTGGTGGTTTTCTGTAATTATTACGCAGAACTAGTACTTCGTAGAACCCTTTCATAATATGTGGAGCGTAATGTCGGATTCGTGGTATTATTATATACCTAAAAAACTGACGTAGGTAGAGTCGAGCGTGCGGGTACATAGAACGGACAGAAAGGTTTTAGTGCCCACAGAAGGAGGTTTTTTATGAATAAATCCATTTTTAAGGATAAAGGTTAAAGTGTGTGCGTTAAAGTTCCAGTCGCTGGAAGAAAAATTATAAAATTAAATTGATCCGGCCACTGGGACTAAGTCCCAGTTAATTGCAGTCCCAGTCGCCGGAAGCTTCATATATTCTAATTTACTGTTTTACGTTCCTGGCTAGGTTAATAGGTACTGCCACGGTACTGCAGACGTATATACCTTCAGGATTATGTATCTACTGTTAAGGTTGCATGCATATGGGATACTGGTCGAAAGCATTCGTCTAAATGCTTCGTCTAAACACTCTAAACTTGTTCTAGATAGTATTTCGAATTTAGAAGCGATAGGCTTATTTTTATATCAAGGCATTTATTGGCCCGGCGCTGTCAGACGCCGACGTTCTATTTATTTAATATAGGAGTTTATCTCGGTTTCCCTCTTTAATATGAAAGTACCTGCGACTCCTAGTACACCATAACTCATCAGAACACAACAATACATCACGATCCGGTACCGTAAGATCTCAACTAGGTCTCAGCTCGGTCTGAACTCTTAAAATCATCGTCATTTCAGCGGAAAGACGTCCACTGCTGGACAGTGTTCCCAAGTGTCGCCACATTAACCAGTCCCGTGCGACTCGCATCCAGCGGATCCTCGCAACCTTTACCAGGTCATCGGTCCACCTAGTGGGAGGTCTTCCAGCGCAGCATCTTCCGTTCTGCGAGCAATGTGCCCTGCCCACTGCCACTTAAGCTTGGCAATTCTTCGGGCTACGTCGGTAACCTTGGTTCTCTTGCGGAACTCTTAAAGTACCTAGTCAAAAAGTTTTTGTAACTTTAAAATAAGGATTATAGAAATCTGTCGAATTTTGCTACAGATATTGATAATATTGTTAGCGAGTATATATACGAGTTGGAAAATTAGGTAAAATTTGACACGTTTTCTTAGTAAGACACGTCGAGAAAAAAATACATAATTTAGCAGTAAAACTACATAATAGATGCGCACGTTTTTTACTTCGAAGCTAAAGTCATGAAGCGATATCCCCAAGGCAATGAAAGTAACGCAACTATGTATGTATTTTATTAACACACGGGGCAATTTTTTAGATGAAAATGGACATGTTGGACATAGGAGACTCAATAACACGTATTAATTATTTATTTACTTTGGGAATTTCTTGTATATTATATTGTATAAACATAAACAATTTAAAATCGATAACGTCATAGTCATTCATATCAATCAACAGTCATACGTAAAATAATAATTCTCAATGAGTCTATCACGACATAATATTATAAATTAAAGTTGTGTCTGTGCTCGTTCGGGCTAATCTCCGGAACTACTTTACTCTTTATTCTGTAAAATTTAAACAACAACTCGCATTTCACAACGCTATTCACTCACATTCGCATAAGGTTCAGAATGACCTTGATATATTTGACACTTTGAATCGGGTTCGAGTGCGAAGTGAGCGTCGAAGTGACGGGGAAATTACCTTACAGAATGCCACTTCTTACGTCATCTCATACTTTATCTGTCGAAATCTCCCTGTCAATTTATCTCAACTCGCTGACACGCTCGCATGGGTGGCGCTAGTGCAAATTCGAATTATCAACTGAGTTTTTAGAATGCCAATCAAGAAACTCACAGCGGATTCAAATTCGAAGTTTAGAATGAGATCTTACAGAATCACAATTCGACGTAAATTATAAGACAATAAAAATTCATTTAATTGAAAAGTTACTTTAGGCCGCCGCATAGTGCGCGTTTCGACACGTTACATAGAAATAGGAATCGTTTTTCGATCCGTTCAGTCAAAAAGAAAGTCCGCCATTATGAGTATTAGATAGGTACTCAAAATGGCGGACTTTCTTTTTGTCCCTTTCTAACAGGTATTTTATTCATACAAGTACAAAGGAGACAGGTCATCTCCCTAAGGTGTTTTTAACTGCCCTGTAGATCTCCTGGAGCCCGTGGGGTGTCCTTGTCAGAATAGCACCTACTCATTAAATTCCGAGGGTGTCGTTGAAGAGAAAATCCGAAAGTCGAGAAATAGCGGCTTCCGTGTACTTAACAACCTTACTGCAATCCCCAAATCACCTGCCAAGCGTGGGGATTATGGCAACCCCCCCCCCCTTGGGGGAGGCCTTTGTCCAACAGTGGACGTCTTCCAGCTGATGATAATCAGACTCCTCCTGGACGGTGCATAGGGTCCAGGATTCAAGCCCACGGTAGGGGAAAAGTGTTATTGGGTTGTCCCAATAGTAACTTCTCAGATTAGCCTGATCTCTCCCTGGTCGTGCCTGGTCTGTTTGCGCACACACTTGTGCACTCTAATATCTTCTGTGTACTTGGTTAGTCACCGTTGAAATTGACCAGCTTTAAAAGTAACACGGGATGAACGTAACAAATGCGTTTCTGAACAAATTATATTAGCTGCACTGCTGACTGCTTCCATGATGTGTGCCATTTTAAACTCCCCATCACCTCACGTAGCACTCACGGCGCTGTGCAGTCAGGTTGTGGAAGTAGCGAGTCAGTGCAAAGAAAATACCTCCAAAGTAAGTCTGGACAGTTTTCTTCAACAGTGTTTGTTTTTACTATGGTAAGTTTAAACTCAGGTGTCTATTGTTACAGCTAACCCTATGAGAGGGGATAGTTGTAACAAATTTCACTTTTTGTATTATGTAGTTTTTTTCCAAATTTTGTAATATCTGTTGCAATTAAACTGATGTTAAAAGATAGTTAAAAGACCAATCTATCGTACGTACAGTCACGAGCATAAATATGTATACAGATTGCAAAATTCAAAAGCAATTTTCTCGTGAAATAACTATTTTAACTCGTAGATAAAACCTGTTTTATAGAAGTTTGGGATCAAAAAAGCCCATTATAATCAATAGTTTAGGAGAAAATCAGATAAGAATGAGACCAACTGTTTACATGTTTTTGCTCGTGACTGTAGGTACTGGTTAGAATTTAGATATTTAAAAAGCTATGTGAGATATTACGAGAAAATTGCAAATTGTTACGTTCATCCCTGGTCTCCCCTATGTACCTATCTCTTTCTATGCAATAAAGGGAACCAATTTCCGGACTATAGTGTGTGTGCTCTTATGCCCATTAAGCTTGAAGATAATTATTATATGTTCAGAAAACAAGAATAATGTAATAATTGTGGTTCGTGCCAACAAAACACCCGCTGTCTCTTGTTAATTGTTTTGTTCGGAGAGGAAGGTATAACAGTGCACACATGACTTAGTTTTAATCTGAATTCATCTGTCCACTACAACTGTACATAAATACTATTGTATATACCTATATATGCTAGTTAGTTACTAGTAACTTTCCCTTTATTAGCCTTCTAAGAAAATAACGGTGCGATAAACATTTTTGAATTGAAATTTCAACTCTGTGCAAATACTGTAATGTAGAAAGACAATTAATTAAACTATTAAACTGTTTCGTAGTTAGTTACACAAGATGTCAAATACAAGCGCAGGGCAGATAAAACAATCGCTTTGACAATAATATTGACTATTTCGCTGGAATATTTTCCTAAATTGGTACTATGGTAGTGATTACCACATCTTACATAAAATGGGCAAAGTACCAGATAGCAAGGTGTCGGTCATAGGAGGCAGTCTTGGCTAAGAATCCTTGTGAGTGAACTAGTATCTCGAGCGCCGCAAAACTATTCCACCTCATTAAGGCTTGTATACATGCCAATAACCTTGAGCATTTGGACCGTACTGAATTTGTGGACGAGTGCGGGGGTGATGTAGACGCAGTCTTTAATCGGACGCATTTTTAATTTATTGTAATAAAAATAATACATATTTGTAAAAAGTAACAAAACCAAATCATTTTCCTTTGTATTGCAAAGCAATTTTTTAAATATTTTTTTGATAAGAAATTAAGGAGTAAAATGTTTTCATCTCAATGATTTCGAGGTGATTTGACATTTTTTTTCTTATTATCAAATCAAAAATCAAATCAAATCAAATTATTTATTTGGAACAAAAAACATGTTTACAGATTTGATAAAGATAGAAAAATTGTGGACATGGGATAAGGACAAGGAGATAAAGATGATATTCCACAAATTTGTAGGACATTCTCTACGGAACTAATAACATTTTGGGGTTCAAAATTATTTACCATTCATTAATTTTCTCACCAAAACATTAAAGATTGATTGTCACAGTTAAACATTTCGACCACTATTTGTGGTAATGGGACTAAAATAGGTTTATTCCGAACCTCACTGAACGGGTTTCACAGAAAAATCGCTATTTTTACCCGAAAAAAAAAATTTTGATTACGAGGAAATACAACAATTTGTACGCGAATGGAGACGCAAGTACAGCCAGCTACAGCTATAATAAGTCGAAAGAAGTATAATTTATTTTTAATGGATTTATACAAATAAAGGAACAAAACTGGAAGCCGATTGACATATCAATTTCCTGAGCAGTATTTTTTAATGAACAATACACAGTTGAGTGGGAGGGCTTCTGACAAATTTATAATTTCATCCCCGGCTGTTAAAAGGTCTTGACTCTTGAGAGGCTAGTGGCAATCACTCTAAATAAATATCCTCGTGTAAATTCTGATGGGATAAGTTTTCATGTTGTGACAGTTTCTGTAGTGATTTATCATTGATTAACTGTTATGGAAAATGAAAAGTCATCACTGAAGTGTAGGATATTTAATTTTTTTTGAGCAAACTTGCGTTTTTTTTTTTTATTATGGATAGCATGAGCATTTTTAGTATTCATATATTCGGTTTTCTTTTAATAATATTGGATTTAATTGTTTATCCCATGCGTCATGAATTGAACCATCTCGTCTGAGACGTCCCCATCGTCATTTCCGCCTTTAGAGTAGGGACCCGGCGCGGTATCTCAGAAACACATCAGATCTCCACAGTACCTACAATACAGTGTTGTACCTGCTTGGTTTTATCCATACTAATACGTCATTATTAGGAATGCGAAATACCGATCACAATCTTACTAACTGAACTGATTTTTGCAAAAGTTGTTACTGACCAAGCTTGAACCCCTAGAAAGGACATTTATGCTACTAAATATCCGCGACTTCGCCTGCATTCGCGTTAATCGATAATCACGCGAATGAAGTCGCGACAGAAGCTAGTAAAAAAAAACTACAGTCATGAGGCTCAAAATGAAACATTATAATAAGTATGCCCACACAAACGTCTTCAAATGTGTCTTCCTCATATTTAGCTACGATGAACGACTGAAGAGGTTTGGGTATGCCCTCAGCATTTATTATTTCATCCCCATGTGAACTAAAGTAATCGCCTTCATAATAAAAAGCTACCTTTTTTTTGTTACCCTACTACAGTGGACCCCAAAAGCAGGGATTTCTTTCTTTATTCGACCGATTTTAACCAGCACAGTCTACCTATTTTTAATATACCATTTTGTACATACAGGGTAGAAAGCATATAAACACACACAGTATATTATTCAACACCGACCGGTCTGAAATTTGGGACAGAGACACAGAGGAGACAAGACATGTTTGCCAAACGTTACAATTTTCCACTTTCCACAATCAGCTGTTCCCAGAAACACATCCATACATGTATACCTACACATACAGTCAGACAGTGTAGAATTTTATTTTTGTAATTTTACTTATTAATTTTCTTTTGTTTGATGTGTCATCTCTTAGCGCTCGGTACACAGTAGGGGTTGCGGGGCGGGCTAGCTGAGATTTTGAGCGTCAGATGGTCATTTAAGTGTCAGATGTCGTCACCGTAAGACCTCGAAATGATGACCGTCCGTCGCTTAGAAAATCAAATAAAAATTATTATAATTTTTATTATGAAGACGTTTTAAAATTCAACTGTTTATTAAAACTACCAGGGGACAGGAATGTACTGGAACTAAATGCCTAAGCGACTTACTAAATAACGGTAAAACGGTAAGAATACAGATTTGAAAATGAATTATTTGTTTTTTTTTATAGTACTAGGGTGACAGAAATGAACAGAAAATAGGCGATCTAACTAAGTTGTGCCAACGGATAAACATAGAGTATTCGTTGTTATTCACTATATCGATAGAAGTCTTAAAAAACTGTCATATCTTAATTATAACTGTCATGTCCTATACCTATAACAATCAGGAAAACAGAAATGAACTGAAAGTAGTTGCTTATGCGATACTCCTTAGTTCACTAATGGTTTAAGTACACGTAACCCATCTAAGCTCACAGATTAGATCATTTTTACGGACTCTTAAAAAAAACGAGCATTATTTGTTACACATATTTTCCATTAGTTAATACCCATCTCTATCTATACCTTGATCATTGGGTGCGTTTCAAAATGGGTGTGCTTCGAGGAATATTCCGAAATTTCAGTCCAATACCCGCAAAATGGGTCGTGGTTCTTTTGGGACCGGGACCGCGGTCCCGGATTTCACCTATAAATGCAATTATTATTTTTGAGTAGTATTTTGGGACCACAATAATAGTAAACAAAGTTGTGTATCTAGAAAGTCAACAGTCAAACAAAAAAAAATGAAGTTCTAGAAAAAATTGTATAATACGAAAAAATAATAGTTCGACTACTCATTATTTCGACAGAATATTATATATTATATTCAACTAGCATTAGTCCGACAGAACATACTTTGACAAAACACATCTTCGAAAGTACACTACTTCGACAAAACACTTTTTCGATATACACTTGTTCGGTGGATCTCTATTTCGACTACTATTGACACAATGACTCTCTGAATGACTCACATCCCACATGTCAACAACCAACTCAAGATACTTAATTCATTTATTTTTCACAGGTTTCACGAGGTTCTCGTCATGCGGAACCGCTATATCAACAATAACTGTGTGGCACTTTAATCGATCTATCACCTCTGTGTCAGACTTATTGGGAACAATATTCCTGTTTGTGATAATAGATTGATCCTAATACAACGTGATGTTGCCATTTTTAAGAACTAGTTCGGGCACATATCATTATTACGGTACTTTCGATTGCACAAGACTGTATTTCAAAGCAAGTTGCTGGTGGATAAACCTAGCTACAAGGTTGTGTCTTTATAAGTACGGTTGTCTCTGTTAGCCAGACGAGAGCATTCAGAGATATTATTGTCTCAGATTGATAATCCCGGACGGTGGCATACCCGACAAATGTCAACCGTGGCGCCCTCCACAATATACTTTCGGTAGTTGTTCATCATCATAACTTAATAGCGTCCATAATCGCACAAATAAAACCTTCAGTCTCCCTAAACAGGTCACCAAAGCGCAGCCAGCTAGGATACGGACGCTAAGAAGTCTACATCAGGCCCATGTAGAACCCGGTAGAAGCGCCCGTGAAGCTCCTTGCTCTGCTATTTACCTCCTTGTGGTAGTATTTAATACTACGGGACTGTGTCAGTTCTCGTTCGCTCAGGTACCTTAAGCCATGATATAAGCCGTATATTGGGTCACAGTAAGTGTTAACTAAACGTTTTAACATATTTTGACTTTGTTGACATCACAGGTAGAACCTGAATAAGGCTGGCATGTGTTGTTACATGCCAGCCTCATTCGGGTCCCCAATCTCCAATCCTGGGGGTTGGCGCAAATAGAGGCCGAGGGGCTCAGTTATGGCTGATATATCGACATCATCATCATTGTGTGGGACACACTGAAAGTTTTGCGTAACTCATTCATAAAACAATTTACATGTAAAGTAATATATTTGCTGCTTTTCGAAGTATTCTCCATTACATTTTAGACAGTTTTTCATTCGGTCAAACCATTTTTGAAAACATGAGAACCATTGGCATGTTTTCCACGTGCTGGTTGAAAGCTATCACGGCCTCTTCCGGCCCCGTAAATGTCACCTCTCATCAAATATTGAATTTTTGGCAAAATAAAAAAATCGCATGATCGCAGCATCGACCTGGCAGGTCTGGATTATGTGCGGGATAGGTCACTAGTTCTACCTTTTCAAATGCCAAAAATGACTTTGCCGTGTTCTCGGTGTTCGCCATAGTGCAATAAGATGCGACTTCTTTGTCGTTTTTCTCTAACTTTTCAAAGACACTGGGCAAACAAATGGTGGTGTTGTGCTCAGCATTAACTGTCTTTTGTTCTTAAAGTGGGATCATGCAGAGAGAATCCTATGTTTCTCGCCTGCCTCGATTTTGTTGGTTTGCTGTCACCTTCGAACACCCATACAGAAGACTGTTGCTTCCTTTCCGGCATGTAAAAATATATCCATGGTCAACCTCCGGATACCTATGATCAACCTCCTATCACAATGAATGTCAAACATAGGACTTGAACGTCCGTGATCGTACTTTAACCATTTTTTTTACACCAAACAACACGAATCCGTTTTTATTCTAGGGTGAGTTCATGAGGAATCAAGCGGCAACAAAGTTCTCTAGCTTTAAAATATTGATGTAAGATATTGTAAATTTGGCTCTTACAAATCTCCAAATGTCCTCGTGTGTCAATTAGTTGCCTGACAATAGCCTCCTCATTGATAATTCCATCAGACATGTTCCTCAGTGATCGCAGTTGAGGATCAACCTTCACGAATTTCATCATGAAGAGAAACACAAATGTGGCGCGCCATGGAGGAGGTTTATGTCCAATAGTGGAACAATAGTAAGTTGAAGTGATGATGATGATGATGAGAAACACGGGCCACGATCAAATTCTGTGTACCACCACCATACCGTCCTCAAATGAGGAGCTTCCCTCCCAAAAACATTTTGAAGACGAGCAATGCAGTCTTGCGAAGTCAGTGAACTATTAAAACCATAAAAAATCATCGTCATAAAATCTTTTTGCGTTAATTCCATTTTTGCCACAGACGACGAACTTCAACTTGTGATAAAAAACAATTGACACGCTATTGAATGCCATTTTTTTTACATTCAATAATTGAGCTTCCTATGTTTAAAAAAATTTAGCATTTGAAATTCAATCATTTATGAGCGAAACTGAACGAAATGAAAGAAAAACTTTCAGTGTGCCCTATCTATAAGAGAAACTCTTCCCAACCTCTTCATAGGTATTATTATGAGATGGAACAGAATTTGTATCAAATGAGCTTAGGTCTGCCAAAGCGAGCCAAATTCGAGATATTGAACTTGTAAATGAAAGATATATTACGTGATTCATAATTTTATTAGTAACAGTTAGTATTAGTAACTAAACGGTGAAATATTATTCAGTAGATAAATACATCTCCAACAGGAACTTCTTTAAAATATTCGTTAACGTGTGTGCGAGTGTGTGTGTGTGCGTGTGTGTGTTCATGAATCCGTCCATTGTTGGCTGACCAATCAGTTTGTCAATAAATTGCCAATTTTCATTCGCAGTAAATTTCAAAGTATATTTACATTTATTATTAAAGTAAAGCAGTGGCATAAAATAAACTAGGCAGGGGTCTAAAATGAATTGAAAGACTAAAAAAAAACTAATTGACATACCTATTAATAACGAGCTCGCGATCGCGATGTTAAAACCACTCCCATGCCGTGGGGGGGTGGTTAACAATTAAATTTAGTCCGAGTGGTTAGATACATAATTATCTTTTCAGCCAAAATATCTAGTAACGGCCAAGTTATATTAGTAAACAAGAAAGTTGGGAAATAAAAACTACACTTAAAATGTATTTTGTCAGTAACCTCTATAAGGATTAAAAAGAAATGCCTTGTTAGTATCTTCTACTCCATGAGGTAAATTCCAATAATTGCATCTGTCCGTCTGAGATTTCGAGATTTCAAAACTTACTGAACGTACCATCACTTTTTTTGACCTTAGCTTCATTGTGTTGTGTCATCATTATTAGTTACAATAATATTATAAATGTTAAAATTCTCTTACATTTTACTTTATTACCGTTGAACAAATTTTTGATGTCGTAATGCACTTTTCCTGTAGCCTCTGTTTCCAAATGGTAATTTTTGAATTTGATATTAATTTTTTTATCATCATAAATTTCCCTTTCTTATGAAAGGGAAATTTATGCTAACTATAATTTATTTTTAAATGGTGATTTTTATTTATGTTCGTAGTATCGGCTCGCAGAGCTGCAGGCTACCGCTCGACATAATTATGCAAACCTATATCTTTAGTTCTACAGATGAAGTTGAAAATGGTTTGCCAGCAAACTGCCGGCCACTTTGAGGCAAACAGTCCGAGGGTAGGCAAAATTCACAATTTGGCATATGTGAGGTGTTTTCCTGCATCTTTACTGAGTCTAGACAGCGAATCTGCGATATTGGTTATTGGTTGGTTAGTTGGTTGGTTGTTATTTAGTACCAAACATAACCTCTAACTAATTTTGTGTTCTGTTATGAGTTCAAACTTTTTAATATAGAGGAATATGAGAAAATGTTCCACTGCCCCTACGAGGGCTAACGCCTCTTTTTTCCGTTTGACAGTAGCGGCGTTCACAGTCAGTCAGAGTTTTGTGACCATATTCCCAAACCCACTGGGCTTGCAACTCTATGACTATCGTACGATCGTTTACATCGTAATACCCTAAACTAGGTATGTTTGTCATGATTTCCTTCAATGATTTAAAGCATCGCTGTTGTTCTGGTCCCCAGTGCTCTGTAATATCAGTTCGACCTCTGTTTTTGTTTCGTAGCAGTATTTTAAGAGGTTCTGTGACTGTTGCATAGTTTGAGATCCATTTGCTCGCGAAATAAATCAGGCCTAAGAAACTTTCTAGTTCTCCGGTTGTTTTGGGCGCTCTAAATTCTTTTATTGTGGAAATGTACTTTTCCAATGGCCTTATCCCTTCTGTTGACAATTCATGCCCTAAAAACTCACTTTCCTCATCCTAAAAGAACATTTGTCGTTTCTTATTACTACATTATTATTTTCCAGCACAGACATTACTTTCCATAGTCGAGAATCATGTTCATATAAGTCCTTTCCATATATTAAAATGTCATCGATGTAATTTACTACCCCATCACAGCCTAAAAGCATGCGCTCTAATGTTTTCTGAAAGATTTCTGGAGCACACGATATACCAAAAATATGTCTCTTGTAACTAAATAAGCCTTTACTAGTTACGAAGGCGGTTATATGTCTCGAAACCGGATCAATTTCAATTTGGTGAAATGCATCTTTAATGTCCAATTTTGTAAAAACTTTTGCATCTTTAATTTTAGGTAACAACTTGTCCATTGTCGGCAATGGGTGATTTTCACGTATGATGGCTTCGTTAGCTCGGCGCATGTCTATACAAAGGCGTACTTCTCCATTTCCTTTCAACACCGGCACAACAGGGGATACCCATTTAGAAGAACCTACGACTGGCTCTATAATATCCCTTTGTTTACATTTACATACTCTTCAATTTTGTTTTCAATTTTAGCTTCAAAAGATATGGGGATCCTTCTAAAAATGTAATTACCAAGAGTGTTTAATTAATAACGTTTTAATGGATAATCAGCAGTGCTATTCTGTTACAATCTCCCTCGGTGAATACCTAAGTGAAGTGAGCTGTCATCCGTCCCGATGCTAGGGATTGACAAAGCAGACGGACAGATGACATCTCACTTCGCCTAGGTGTTCACCGAGGGAGATTGTAACAGAATAGCTCTACTTGGCAGTATACTTAAAGTAATTAGTAAGTAATCAGCAATATCAGCAATATCAGCAGTATCAGGAATTACTATACAGGTAAATTGAAAAAATACCCAAAAACCTCCAAAATCCAAAATCTGGACTTCGTATCATCACCCTGAATAACATTTGTTCTACGACTTTGACCTCGTTTGTTTGTTTTCGTTTATTTGAAGTCTGGACAATTTACGTATACTACGCGCGCGCGCACCCATATGGTGGCGAATATGATGTAGGTATGCTAATGTACAGGCACAGCTGATTTGCTCAACTTTGTCGATTATCCAGTGCAAGCAAACAAAATCAAGTAAAATAATAAGTAGGCAACATAGGTACCTATACAATCGATCGACGTGATATTTTTTTACCAAGATCATGGATTGTTAGCTCTAAAACCAGTCGATAAATCATCATCACCTACATTTCTTTAAAACAGATGTTTTGATTGACCGCTTTTTTTGATAATTAGTGTGTCTCATCTATATATGATAAGTAAGTACCTATGCAGTGTCAATTACTCTGTCTAGCCGTTTTAGCAAAGTAAGTAAGTACCTACATGACTAGGTCGCAAGGGCGATTACCAAGCGTGAGGTCCTGGGGTCAACGAAAGGTCGGATCTGGGCGGAATTCGTACCTATTCTGGAGTAAGCGCCCGCCGCGCCACAACTGTGGCCGCGCCGTTTGATCTAGCCGCGGCGCCCGCGCCGTCCCGCGCCATCCGGCCGGGTGGAATAAATATATGCATAATTTAGAGTGTGCTTATATTTTTTGTATGGAAAAAAGATGTTTCCAATTTTGAAAAGTCGTAGAACAAATGTTGTTCAGGATGATGATACGAAGTCAGGATTAAGTGGTTTTGGGTATTTTTTCCCAATGCTGGGCAAAGGCCTCTCCACTCTCCTTCCAACTCTCTCTGTTAGGGGCTAATTGGGGCCAGTCTATTTCGAAGGAGTCTAGATCATCCCGAAAATGCCTGGAAGAGTTATTGGGCAATGCCAGAGAGCTATGGAACGGAGTATTCTGGGTATAAAACTGCAAGACCGGGTTAGGAATACCACCACCCGTTCCATTACAAAAACAACTGACGTCACTCGGAAAGCTGTCATGCTGAAATGGAATTGGGCTGGATATATCTGCCGCATGTCAGACGATCATTGGGCCAAACGTACAACCCAATGCGTTCCTCTACATGGCAAGCGACATCGCGGCAGGCCCAGGCGGAGATGGCGGGATAATATAAATATAGTTCTTTTTTTATTTTCATAATAATTAAATCAGTACCTGTACGGTTGTGAGACTGAATTATCTATCGGTAAATGAAATTGTCAAATCTTTGAATTTGGGAAAATTTCCTATATTTAATTGCGGAAGTGATTAACTTCCGCAAAAAATCGGCATCGCTTCAGCACTTCCGCCTCCGCTTCCGCTTCAGAACCCGCTTCCGCTTTAGCACTTCCACCTCCGCCTCCGCTTACGCTTCCGCTTCAACACCCGCTTCCGCTTCAGCACCCGCTTCCGCTTCAGCACCCGCTTCCGCTTCAGCACCCGCTTCCGCTTCAGCACCCGCTTCCGCTTCAGCACCCGCTTCCGCTTCAGCACCCGCTTCCGCTTCAGCACCCGCTTCCGCTTCAGCTTCCTCTTCAGCTTCCGCTTCAGCACCCGCTTCCGCTTCAGCACCCGCTTCCGCTTCAGCACCCGCTTCCGCTTCAGCTTCCTCTTCAGCTTCCGCTTCAGTTTCCGCTTCAGCTTCCGTTTCAGCTTCCGCTTCAGCTTCCGCTTCAGCTTCTGCTTCAGCTTCCGCTTCAGCTTCCGCTCCCGCTTCCGCTTCTGCTTCCGCTTCAGCACCCGCTTCCGCTAACGCTTCCGCTTCAGCACCCGCTTCCGCCCCCGCTTCCGCTCCACCTTCCGCTACCACTTCCGCTTCCGCTTCAGCACCCGCTCCCGCTTCCGCTCCCGCTTCCGCTCCCGCTTCCGCTACCGCTTCCGCTTCAGCACCCGCTTCTGCTTACGCTTCCGCATCAGCACCCGCTTCTGCTTACGCTTCCGCTTCAGCACCCGCTTCCGCTCACGCTTCCGCTTCAGCACCCGCTTCCGCTCCCGCTTCCGCTTTCGGCTTTCGGCTTTCAAAAAGCTTTCTTTTTAAAAAGGTGCCGTTAAAATCAAAAACAATAATGACAATGGGTAGGTTACATCCGTATCTTGCAGGGTGTCTTGTACATTTCAGGAATTATGTTTGACTAACTTACGCAAGCGGCATCGCCCGCGTGGGGAAAATTGATGACAAAAACACAAAGTTAAAGCGGGAACTAGTAGACCTTCGACAACAACAAACACAAACTTCAGGTGGTCACGGATGGTTTCACCAGCTGTAGCAATTTATATGAGGAGGCATTGTGTAAGGTTAGGGACTTAGAGGATGAACTAATTCATGCAAATGTACGCATTACAAAATTACAAAAGAAAAAAGAATGTACTCAGGTTAGGGACCATTTATATGATGAATTGTTAAGTAGTAATTGCAATCGAAATTCCTTAATAACAATAGACCTTACCGAAGATTCTTTAATAAAACATGGTAATAGTAATTATAAATTGAGTCATAAAAAAATATGTTAAGCTAAATAAACTCATTAATAAATGTAAGAAATTCAGGAACCAAGAGAAACATTATTCCAGTAACATTAAATTAAGGAAAGAACGTGTTTTTCTTGTGAATAAATTGAATAATTTTCAAATAAAGTTAGAAGACAGTGCAAATATTTATGAGGTTGACACTCAACGCTTCCAGTCTGAAATTCAGGTTCTTGAAGAGTCGCTACATTCTCTTTATACAAAGTATGTGCACTCTCAAAACCAAATAAAAGAGCATATCCTTGCCACTAATGAGTTGGTGGATATGTGTAACTCTAATGTAGACAAAGTGGACCCACTTCCTATCAACACCACTCCATGTACCTTACAAAAGGAATCAAACCTTGAGACATTACAGCCGGAGATAGTGGAGGAGACTTGTCTCACTCTGCCAGGAAATGTTTGTCCACTAACATTGTAACACCAGAAATTGTACTAGATTCATCGGCTATTGTTCAGACAGATAGTAGTTGTGTACCTTGTGATGAGGTTGGTTATCGTCCCATTATTTTTTCAGATAGTTTAGGGAAAGGATTAGGAAAATTATTAAATAACAACCTGACTACCTGTTCTGCTTTAAATTATTGCATGCCTGGGACTTCTTATAAAGAAATAATGTCTTCCATAACTAGGAAGCAGTATGATCCGAGTACCATTATTACGGTATGTGTTGGTAATAGCTCAAGTGTTAGAATAAAATCACTGACAGTGTCACTGAAATATTGAAAATTAATTGTCAGAAAATAATATTGTGCGCTTTTCCTTACTTTGAGCACCTATCAAATAGGACAAATAATAACATACAATCATATGCATTTATTAGCTAGTCATTATAATGACAAGCTTATGTTTCTTGACACCAACACTTTTGTTGAAAATCTGAATTCGACTAGGGATACAGTGTATCTGCCTATTAGGTTTAGATGTCAGATAGCATGGCTATTAGCATTTAATATTAACTCAGACATAATTAATATGTCGAAGTGTTCCGTAATTAACTCCACAATAGTTAGTAATAATACTAATATTAAGGTGGTAAGCTCAAATAGTTTAAATTAGTTAGTAAGACAACAGAAGGTACCAGTATCAATTGAATGCAACTTATCAATAACAAGGTATCTTCTAGCAATCAATCAGCAAGTTTAAAAAAAGGGGCGAAGCAACATTCTTTGAAATTATTCCATCAAAATATTCAAGGATTTTCTTCCAAGCAATTGGAAATTAAATTGTTTTTAGAGAAGACAATGTTCGACATTATATGTATAACTAAACATTGGTTGAAATCATATGAAATGTTAATTAATTATGAAAATTATACTGTGAGCAGTTGTTTCAATCGGAAATCGATGCTGCGTGGTGGTTCACTAATTATATTAAAAAGTAATATTAAATCCAAGTCTCGCAAAGACATAGTTGAACTATCGGTTGAACATATTATTGAACTGTCCTGTGTTGAGCTAGATAGGCATGTCATAGTGTGCGTTTACAGACCCCCGAATTATCAAACCTACTCTATATTTGAGTCTATAATGGAGGATGTTCTGACTAAACTTGCAACGGGTAATAAATCAATAATAATTTGTGGAGACTTTAATATTAATATTTTAGAAAATAACGCAAATAGCAGTAGATTATTAAGCCTCTTTAAATCCTTTAATTTGTCAAATGTGTTCTTAGAACCAACACGAATAACTGCAACCTCTGCTACTTGTATTGATAATGTTTTTTGTAGCTGCGACTATTTAGATAAAGCTATTGTAAATTATCTCCCTTCTGATCACAGCGGTCAAACCGTTGCTTTTGAGTCCAACACACCATTGCAAAAAATACAGATACAGTCAAGACCAATAGCATCTGGTAATTTAGATAAATTTAATAAGACTTTAATTAGTAAGTTACCCGTTCAGGAACTTAATATGAATAATGGTAATATTTTGTATAAAGATTATTTTTCAGTTGTGCAAACAGAGTTTAATAATATTTATAAGAGATTCGCTGCGCGCCTTGTTCGAGAGCGGACGTGTGCTAAAATTTCTTAACTATTATTTTTTCCTCTAATAATTACTATTCATAGAACATTAAACCTTACGGCCGGCCAAGTTCATAGTGTTCGCATAGTTCGCGTTACGCTTTTCGTCTGTCAACGAGTAGCGGGCTCGAGCCGCGCTCGCTCGCTCCAACCAGTACCACACCGCTTTGCACCGGTTTCATCTACCCACCGATAGTATAGTGTTGCGTGTGCGTATGAGTGCGGGGCCTGTGGGTCTGCTAGAATCAACTCCAGTTCAACCAGCAAACAATAAGTTCCGATTCACCTTGCTCACATCGTCGGCACGTCACCGCAATGTCTCGCTTACAGCGTACACCTCCACCCGCAGAAGTTACAAACAAAAACAACACGGTGTCGGAATCGCTATCAGAAATGGATACTCCACAAGGGTTATGTAGTGAGGGTGACAATGTCAACGTAAACACCACAATGCGTCACAAACGACTTCGTTTAGAGTCTTCGCCGAACTGCCAGCTTGACGATTATAATACGGATCTAAAAAACCTGCTAAAGTCCTGGAAAAAGGAACAGGAAGAACATGTAAATAAAATATACGAACAACAGTCGTCTATGTTAAATAAACTGGTTGCGGAGATTGCGGACCTTAAACAACAAAACTCCTCAATTCAGACAGTCAACCTGGAGATTAAGGAATCAATGGAACTAATAAACACCAATTTTGAAGATATGCGACAACAGATTGATACCTTAAAAAAGGAAAACCACGCCTACAAAAACTGTATAAACGATCTCGAAAACAAAATCCAAGATCTGCAACAGTCGACACGCTCGTCATGTGTAGTACTCAGGAATGTACCTACTAAAGAGAACGAAACAATCTCTGATTTGACCAACATTATTGAAAAAGTAGGTACTGCTTTAAACATGCCCCTGTCTAAATTGGAGATCCGGGATGTTTATCGCCTTCCCGGCAAAAAAGGTACAAGCAGACCTATCGTTACCGAATTCATGACTGTGCTTACAAAAAACCAGCTGATTACCAATGTCCGCAACTACAATAAAAAACAACCTAAGGGTGAAACACTGAATACACACAACATCGGTTTTACTGGAGACCAGCAGCCAGTCTATGTTGCAGAACATCTACCCTCAAGCGCGAGAAAATTATTTTTCAAGGCGAGAGAATTTGCAAAGAATCACAAGTATATGTTCTGCTGGACAAAAGATGGGAACATTTTTATTCGCAAAGAAATAGGATCCCAACATATTCTCATTAAATCGGAGCGTTGTCTGACAGACTTGGTGATGAATCAACCAATTCAGTGACTTACAGTGTTAGTGGCAATCATAAGGTTATTGTTATCATTTCTGCATTTATTCATACCTATACCTATACCACTGTGTAATAATATAGTTATGATAAATGTACCCAGTAAAAAACCCCTATGTAAGTTAATTCTATTTCTTAAATCACATACTCCACACTCCACTCATTACAAACTGTCCTTGTTGTTTACTTTTACCACAAGTCCAACATTAGTTAACGTACACTATACAAAAAACTATAACTATAACACATCACAATTTACATCTACATTCATCCGTACACGTAATCTCAACAGCTGCTCGTCAAATAACTCTGCTTTCGTGATAAGTTGTGTCTTAATGTTCTGTCTATTTTTAATGCGTTTGTTTACTACAATTATTCTACAGATCCTACCAAGTTATCTGTTTGTTTTCGGTTGCGAGTGCAGGTACCTACAACCGAACGCTTTTTATATTGTGAATAAGTTCTTGAACTCGACTATTTCGGCCATTGTTTTGCTACCTATACTTGTAATCAATGGCTAATAGTATTCAGAATGTTATCGGTGACTTGGATAACCTTGAAATTGCGAAAATATTTGAGTGTTCACCGGATAAGTGTACAGACTTCATTAACCTAACTATTTCGGGCTTAAAAATTCTACATTTAAATATTCGTAGCATTAATAAGAATTTTAGTGAACTTTTAGTGTTGTTGTCTCTTATTAAAATTAACTGTGACGTCATTGTTCTGACAGAATGTTGGTTGAGTAAGGTGACGAATGTTCCAATATTGGATGGATATAACTCACATTATACATTGAATACACGGAATCAAAATGACGGGATTGTGATTTTTACAAAACAAAACTTGACTTGTTCTGTTCAAGAACCAGACTTCACAAATGCGAACTGTCTCACCTGCAAAATTAATAACGAAACTGCAATAGTTGCGATATACCGTTCGCCATCATTTAACAAAAAAGAACAGTTTCAATGTTTTCTAGATGGTTTGGATACTGTGCTTAGTAAACTAAAAACATTTAAAACTGTTGCTATCGTGGGAGATGTTAACGTGGACATTAAACCCTCTAATGATGACGACCGGGCAACTGACTACTTAACATTAAGCGCGTCGCATGGCCTTTTACCGGCTCATCATATCCCCACAAGAGGAACAAACTGTCTCGATCATATCATTCTCAAATGTAAATCACCGGTCACTACAATTATTTTGAAATCATTTATTACGGATCACATGCCTATCTTGTTACATATTGAAAATACAACATCGCCCAAAAAACCTCAAAAAACTATTTCCCGAGTGGACTACGCCAAGCTGGTCCAGGAAATTGAATGTACTGACTTCTCACATATCATGAGTATGCTCGATGCGAATATAGCCGCAAATGAATTGATCAGTGTTATCCAGACTTTATTAAAAAAACATACATACGAGGTTAAGATTCCCCGAAAGGATAGAAATATTAAGCCATGGATAACGCCTGGTCTCATGCGATGTATTCGTAATCGTGACTTACTTCACATGAACACCAAAAAGTCACCTGATAATGACATCCTAAAAATCACCTATAATCGCTACCGAAACCATTGTAACACTATATTACGTAACCTAAAGGCTCAGTTTGAGAGGGTTGAGTTAGAGAAAGCTAAAACAAATATTAAGACACTTTGGAGTAAAATTAAAGACATTACAAACTACAAAAAAATACCCACATCCTCCACAAACTTATTAAAAACTGATTCTGATCCTCAAGCAGCCGTTGATCGTGTGTGTAGGTATTTCGCAGATGTAGGCAAAAACCTTGCGTCTAATGTCACGTCGCGTCTTCCGCTGCCCCCCAGTGCGTGCACACAGTCTCGTAAAAATATACCCCTTAAATCACTGGTTCTCCTTGAATTCGATGAATCGGATATAAATAACGCCATTATTCAGCTCCGTCGAGACTCTGCTACTGGTTGGGATGGTATTTCTACAAATCTACTAAAGTTGTGTCGTCATATCCTCGTATCTCCAATAACATATATTTTCAACCGTTCAATTGCCACTGGAATATTTCCAGAGGCATTTAAAAAGGCTGTTGTGCATCCGATTTATAAGGGCGGGAACAGAGACTGCGTGAACAATTATAGGCCTATTTCAGTCCTCTCATCAATCTCTAAAATTTTTGAAAAGCTAGTAAATCTAAGACTAACTCAGTTCCTCGATAAAAATAACCTAATTGCTCAAAATCAATATGGCTTTAAAAAAAGAGTATCGGCAGAAGATGCAGCTCTTGACTTAACCGAATTTGTTGCAAGAAAGCTTGATGAAAAACAGAATTGCCTAGGTTTATTCCTAGACTTAAAAAAGGCATTTGACACAGTCTCTGTTCCCATCCTCCTGTCGAAATTGGAGGGCATCGGAATACGTGGCTTGGCTTACGATTTTTTTGCAAGCTATCTTACGAACCGTAGATTGTGTGTTAGAGTTGGTGACCATGTTAGTAGAGAGGAAACCACCACCTTTGGCGTACCGCAAGGAAGTGTGCTTGGCCCAACCCTTTTCCAGGTCTACATCAACGAGCTTTGCTGCATACCCCTCACAAATTCTAAAATATTCACCTATGCTGACGACACTGCAATAATTGTTCATGGAACTGATTGGGAGCATCTGAAAACCGCTGCCGAAACCTCACTTAAATCTGTTATCAGCTGGTTGCAGCAAAGTCTTCTTACTCTGAACCTGGACAAGACCTACCTTATCCCGTTCAAGCTACACCCCTCTACTAATCCTCCTACAGGTTTTATCATTAATGCTCACACATGTAATGGCCATATACCCTGCTCATGCTTATCTCTTCGTCAGGTAAACAATCTTAAGTATTTAGGCGTTGTTATTGATAGCGGACTCAACTGGTACTCGCACTTAGATACTATCACTACAAGAGTTAGAAGAATGATTTATGTATTCAACCAGCTTAAGGCTTCTGCTGATCTCAACACTATTAGAATGGTTTATATTGCTATCTGCCAGTCCGTTATCACTTATTGCATCACAGTGTGGGGTGGTGCTGCTCGGACAAAGTTTCTCAAGTTGGAGCGAGCACAAAGAGCTGTACTAAAAGTAATGTTAAAGAAGCACTCTATGTATCCAACCACACAATTATACAAAGATGCAAATGTACTTACCGTTAGGCAACTGTTTGTGCTGCGATCCGTAATAAGAAAACACTCCAAAGTCCCCCCACCAGACCCAACACGGCGTAAGAAAAAGCTTATTATTCTCTCGGTAAAGCATAAGACCGCTTTTGCTAGACGCCAGCATTATGTTCTAAGCTCACGCCTATACACAATAATAAATAGGAAATTAAATATAATAGATTTCGATACTCATAGGGTTAAAGCCAAAATTGAGGAGTGGCTAAAAGATCTGAATTATGCGGAAACTGAAAGTTTACTTGCCTAGATCTGCTAAATACAAACCACACCACACCACTTCACCCCACACCACACCACATCACATCACACCACACCACATCACATCACACCACATAACGCCACACCACACCCCACCACACCACACCACACCACATCACACCACATAATCGCCACACCACATCACGCCACATCACATCACACCACATAACGCCACACCACATCACATCACACCACACCACACCACATCACACCACACCACATCACACCACACAACTCCACACCACACCACATCACACCACACCACACCACGCACGACACCACACCACACACGACACCCCACCAACATACACTACACACAACCAATGTTTTTTTTTTTTATATTATTACTAGTATTACTTCATAAAACTAATTAAAAAATATATGTTACCTTTTGGCTACAATATCTTGTCTGTGACTATCCGAGTCCGCGGTGTTACTCTGTAGACCTCACTTTATAGCTCAGATGAGTCCGCGAAGACTGTGTTATGTATTCCGTAACTCGATGAAAACTATGGTAGTGCCACTAAGTGAGAACATAGGCGAAGCAAACTATTTTTACGTAACTTTTTTAGTCATTACCAAATATTTTTCACCTAAGTGGAATCAGAAAAATTTTAATATCATTATTATTACTAGAAAATTCGAATTCGCGAATGATGTCTTACTGAGTTACACTGCGGCTCGTACGCTCAATTTTGCTCGTTCACTATTTATGCGAAGACACTGCCTCCTAAGATACAGGATCTTCCTAGTTTAGGAGTCAGGGCTCAAATTTTGTATTGACCGTAGTACTATTCCATCTCTCGCACACTATTTTGTAGTAATTTTATTATGTCTCTAGTGATAATTATGTGTTCTATAATTTGTGTCAAACTTGTACTTTTCTTAATAAATTATTATTATTATTATTATTATTATAAGAAAAAAACTAAAACTATTTGCCCTAAGTTTTATTTAGTGACTGGGCAACTAAAGGTATCAGGAAAAGTAGAGAAAGGCTTTTTGAGTTGTATGGCCTTAAACCTTATATTAACACCGAAACGTTTAATAAGTATGTTTCGACTTATTCTAAAACTTTTAAAAATGTTTGTAAAGCAGCTAAAGCCTTATACATTAGCAACAAAGTTAAATCAGCTGATGATTAAAATTAAGACTGTTTGGAAAATTATTAATAATGAAACAAACAGGAAGAAAAGACATAATACTGATTACACTCTGGAGACTTCCCGTGGTCTCTTAAGTACTAATAAAGAAGTTGCTCAGGAATTTGCAACATTCTTTACCGATATTCCTATTAAAACTACTGAAACTTTAAATTCTTCGCCCTCACTTGCTTTAAATTTACTAAGTTCGAATGTTTCAGCATGTCCCACGGAATTTAAATTTAAACATATAAACCCTGCAATCGTTATTAAAGCTTTTAAACAACTCAAGATCAAGGGTACTGAAGATTTATGGGGGATGTCTACTAGTGTCTGTAAATCAATTATTGAGACAGTGGCGCCCTATTTAGCTTTCATTTTTAATTTGTGTGTAGACCAAGGGGTTTTCCCGGATTTAATGAAGTACAGCAAAGTTATACCACTTTTTAAATCGCCGCGACTGCAAAGACACTAATAATTACAGACCCGTTTCGGTTTTGCCGGTTTTTAGCAAAGTGTTTGAAAAAGTAATGCTTGATCAAATGCTCAGTCATTTTAACTGTCACAAAATTTTACATGATCAACAGAATGGTTTCATCAAAGGACGTTGCACTACTGACGCCGGTGTCACCTTAATCAAGCATATATTTAAGGCTTGGGAGGATTCGCAGGATGCTATTGGTATCTTTTGCGACCTCTCCAAAGCATTTGATTACGTGAATCACGAAACACTACTCTTAAAGCTTGAGCATTACGGACTGGGTAAACTGGCGCTTAGCTTAGTAAAATCATTTTTGACTGATAGACTGCAACAGGTTCAAGTAAACGGTGTAAATTCATCGGGCTTAAAAGTAAAAATGGGGGTACCGCAGGGCTCTATATTGGGTCCGTTCCTCTTTTTAGTTTATATAAACGATTTACCTTATTTACTGAAAAATCAACCACAAATGGTGTTATTTGCTGATGATACTTCCTTGATTTTTAGAGTTAATAGACGGGCACAGCACCATGACGACCTAAATGACGCTATGCTTAAGGTTCATAATTGGTTTACTGTAAATAATTTAGTATTAAATGAGAAGAAAACTAAATGCATAAGATTCGCTTTACCGAATGTTAAAAGTAGTGAATGGAACGTTGTATTGAATAAGGATATACTTGAAGTCGTCGAAAAGACTGTTTTCCTAGGGATTACGCTTGACTCAAAACTGCAATGGGGTCCTCACTTAACATCTCTTGCAGGGCGGTTGAGTTCGGCCGCTTACGCTGTCAGAAAAATCCGGCATTTGACAGACGTGGATACCGCTAGGCTAGTATATTTTAGTTATTTTCATAGCATCATGTCCTACGGTATCTTGCTTTGGGGGCGGGCTGCAGATATTGATTCAATTTTTATTCTGCAAAAGCGGGCTGTCAGAGCCATCTGAAACAATTTCTCAAACAATTGAGAATTGTTTAAACAGATTAACATCATGACGGTACCTTGTCAATACATATATGAAAACAAATTGCATGTTCGAAAAAACCTTCATTTTTTTAATAAAATAAGTGACAGACATAGTGTTTATACTAGAAATAGGAACAAATTAGATCAGCCAAGTTTCAGATTGTCAAAAGTACATACTTCTTTTATGGGGTACTGTGTAAAATTTTATAATAAAATACCTCTTGATATTCTACAACTAAATGAAAGACAATTTAAAACATGTATTAAACGCACACTGTGTAGACAAGCATATTGTAAATTAGAAGACTACATCAATGATAAAAATGCTTGGCTAAATGCTGGTCCTGCTCCACAGGCAGTTTAGGGAATTCCCTAATTGGAGGAATGTTGTTTCCTACCCCTTTTTTTATTGACATGAGTAACGAGTATCGTTATTATTATACACAAATATATTTTAATTACTTTTTCGACATTTTAGAAACATTGAAAACCATAGTTTTGTATAATTTAGCAGCATTATTTCAATTTTGTAAATGTGAGTAACATGGAGCCATATATTAAGTAAATAATTATTATGTGTTTGACATAAATCAGCATGGCGGTTGAGAGAATCGTCATGCTCACTCAAATGTCTCGCTGATGGTGGCGCGTGTGTTAGATCAAATGGCATATTTATTTATTTATTTATTTATTTAAAGAACATGGAAGACTTACAGCTAAAGCAAACAGAACAAAAAACAGTAAATTAGACAGACAGCCAATAACAAGTCTCCACTTATAAAATACAGAACAAAACTAATTCCATGGACATTATATAGGTATAATAAGCAGCCTATGAAAACATAGGAACAGAAAAATTTAATAACATATGTAGGTAATAAATACACTGTATTTATGCACTTTTGCTCGTATTGCAAAATAAAGAGAAAACTAAATAACAGCTAAACGAAAAATCGAAATAATAACTAAATGAAAAAGTTTCGGCTTAAGCACCTCCTGGCTGAGGACCCACTGGTTAAGAATGGATCTATAACATGCTGTTTACATAACCTATTAAAATTTCTACTCGCACGCACTATGTACGAATTCTGTCGATAATTTGTTGCAGATAATGGAACACGTAAGGGTGGATTGAAACGTTTAGACTTCCTAGGGGTGTTAAAATAAAATTTGGACAAAATTTCAGAGCAATTGATGTTGCTATTAAAGATTTTTAACAGAAAAACGCTGTCTGTAATCTCACGGCGATTGACTAGGGGTAATATGTGATATTTTTTACAGAGGTTAAGGTAATTTTCGGACTGATATGGTACTTTTTGATGATAGCACAGATATTTAATGAACCTTTTTTGAATGCGTTCCAAACGGTTAATATACTTGTGGTAGCATGGGTTCCATATTTCAGACGTATACTCCAAGTGGCTTCTAACAAAAGCACACACACAGTGAAGCACTTGGATAACCGCATTATGAAACCCAGCGATTTGGATACCCTAATCGTCCTCTAACTAATGTAGACATCCAAAAGTATGTAGCGGAAGCGGTAGCGGAAGCGGAAGCGGTAGCGGAAGCGGTAGCGGAAGCGGGAGCGGGTGTTGAAGCGAAAGCGGAAGCGGTAGCGGAAGGCGGAGCGGAAGCGGGAGCGGGAGCGGAAACGGTTGCTGAAGCGGAAGCGTAAGCGGAAGCGGGTGCTGAAGCGGAAGCGGTAGCGGAAGCGGTAGCGGAAGCGGTAGCGGAAGCGGTAGCGGAAGCGGTAGCGGAAGCGGGTGCAGAAGCGGGAGTGGGAGCGGAAGCGGAAGCTGAAGCGGAAGCTGAAGCGGAAGCTGAAGCGGAAGCTGTAGCGGAAGCTGAAGCGGAAGCTGAAGCTGGAGCGGAAGCTGAAGCGGAAGCTGAAGCGGAAGCGGAAGCTGAAGCGAAAGCGGGTGCTGAAGCGGAAGCTGAAGCGAAAGCGGGTGCTGAAGCGGAAGCGTAAGCGGAAGAGGAGCCGAAAGCCGAAAGCCGAAAGCAAAAGCCGAAAGCCGTAGTGGAGTGTAGTAGCCGTAGAAGCGGTAGCGGAAGTGGAGGCGGAAGCGGAGGCGGAAGCGGAAGCGTATGCGGAAGAGGAGCCGAAAGCCGAAAGCCGAAAGCAAAAGCCGAAAGCCGTAGTGGAGCGTAGTAGCCGTAGAAGCGGTAGCGGAAGTGGAGGCGGAAGTGGAGGCGGAAGCGGAAGCGGAAGCGAAAGCGGAAGCTGAAGCGGCGTAAGTTAGTCAAACATAATTCCTGAAATGTACAAGACACCCTGCAAGATACGGATGTAACCTACCGATTGTCATTATTGTTTTTGATTTTAACGGCACCTTTTTATTTTATGATTACAGTATTGTTTAAAAAATAGAAAAAATAATAATAACAGATTGCTTTGTTATTAGTGTAAAATAAACATAATTTTGTCATTTAGGCAGAAGTGCATAATTACGACTGATTAAATGTTAAAAAATAAAATAAAAAAATGTTTAAATGTGAAAGGGAATGAGGACAATTAATTAAGTAATGAATTGAAAACTAAAATCTTGAAAATTAATTTTATAAACTCTAAGGGCCAGAGAGCACCGGTTCCCTATCCATGTTTTCCGAAAGCCGAAATCCGAAAGCGAGAGCGGAAGCGAAAGCGGAAGCGGATAATTACAATAATAAGACCAAGCCCAAGCCCAAGCCCAAGCCCAAGCCCAAGCCCAAGCCAAAGCCAAAGCCAAAGCCAAAGCCAAAGCCAAAGCCAAAGCCAAAGTCCAAAGCCCAAAGCCCAAAGCCGAAAGCCGAAAGCCGAAAGTGAGCGGAAGCGGGAGCGGAAGCGGGAGCGGAAGCGGGAGCGGAAGCGGGAGCGGAAGCGGGAGCGGAAGCGGGAGCGGAAGCGGGAGCGGAAGCGGAAGCGGTAGCGGAAGCGGGAGCGGGTGCTGAAGCGGTAGCTGAAGCGGTAGCTGAAGCGGAAGCTGAAGCGGAAGCTGAAGCGGAAGCTGAAGCGGAAGCTGATGCGGAAGCTGAAGCGGAAGCTAAAGCGGAAGCTGAAGCGGAAGCTGAAGCGGAAGCTGAAGCGGAAGCTGAAGCGGAAGCTGAAGCGGAAGCTGAAGCGGAAGCTGAAGCGGAAGCTGAAGCGGAAGCTGAAGCGGAAACTGAAGCGGAAGCTTCAGCACCCGCTTCCGCTTTCGGCTTTCGGCTTTCGGATTTCGGCTTTCGGCTTTCGGCTTTCGGCTTGGCCCCTTGCCATATGTATGCCATAGTCAGTATATGCCCAGTAAATTCCTTTAGCTCGTTCCAACACGGTTTTCAGAAGGGGAGATCTGCTGTTACAAACCTAATTCTCCTTAATGATTTTATTACTGATGCCATGGCCAATGGTAAGCAGGTCGATGTCGTTTATACAGACTATAGCAAGGCTTTTGACCGAATTGATCATGACATGCTCATAACAAAATTAAATAATCAACTCAGATGGTTTTCCTCTTACCTTGTGAATAGGTCCCAAGCAGTAGTACTTAATAATTATATATCTAGCTGGGTCCCTATTCCTAGTGGAGTCCCACAGGGTTCATTGCTCGGTCCATTGCTTTTTATAATCTATATTAACGACATTGACTCTTGCTTGACTTCATCCAAACTATTGTGTTTTGCTGATGATATGAAAATCTATGCCACAATGTCGTCACAGAAGGACGTAATAGCACTCCAGAATGACCTTAATCGTTTAGAGGATTACTGTCAAAAAAGCAGGCTTTATCTCAATCCTGCCAAATGCTCAGTCATTACGTACTCTCGCAAGAGCAATATCATTACCGCATCATATAACCTAGGTGGCCAAATCCTACCTAGATCAAATTCCATTCGTGATTTGGGGGTTTACCACGATTCTAAACTCAGTTTTGAAACACACGTTGATGCAATAGTGAATAAGTAGCTTATTTTTTAGTTTTTTGAAGATTTTACGAATAAACCTTTTCCATTTTTATGTGACTTAATGTATAAACCCTGGCCTAACTTTAAAGACTCCATAGCCCTATTATGTCGTTGTGTTTCTCGTAAATTTTGCTGACCTGCTTTGTAATCGTTAACAGTTTTTGCAATACCAGCCGCACCACCAGCTAAAGTTCCTAATGCTGATAAGCCCGCAAAAATTGGGATTAAAGGTAGAATACCTCCAGTCTTCGGTAAGGGTATCACTCGTGGTACTCGAATTTTCTGAATTTTTGGAAATATTTTTTTTGCTGCTAAGTAAGCAGCGTTAATTAAAGTTTTACTGTCCTTTGGTTTCAGTTTCTTTATTTTCGCTCTTATTTTTGATACGAAACTTTTAAACGTTTTATCGCCGGCACCAGATTTCAGTTTGGCTTTCATAACTTTGCTCACTAACCATGAACTAAGTTTTTCACCTTTCCCTGCATCGTTCGACTTAAGTCTTTGTTTAGCCATATTTAGTAGTTGTAAATCAGCTTTGTGACGATTGGGTAAGTCTGTATGGTTTGCATATGCAATGTCGTGATGCATGCAAGCTTCGTCTAGCTTATTTACACCTCGGTCACCTCGTAGTAAACGTTTCTGGAGTTTTGTTCCCGGACCGCAGTAATTGTAGCCGGGTAAATGAAGTTCGATCGGTAGATTATTAATTAAGGTATTAACAAGTTCACCTCCTTGCATTGTCTAAAGTGTAATGAAAGAAATAATGCAAAATTAACTGTTATATAATTATTTTATTCCACTATTGCAGTTTTGTCGATCCAACTGTTTTCTTCATTATTTAGACCCAACCATTTCACAAACATTTTTGTTCCTTTCCTTTTTAAAACCCTTTCTACCAAAAAAAAACAAGGATAGTAAGATTTCTGAAGTTCTTGCTCGTAAAAGGTTCCCAATATGGCTTGCTTTCGCTGATCTTGTATATGATATGTTACTGGTATGGTATGATTTATTTTTTTTATAGTAAATATTTCAGTTGACCAATTAGGTGAATAACCTTTCTCAAAATTGTGTTTTTATTTACTGATACGAACAAAGTCACCTACTTTGAACTTAGGTTTCCTACGAATGGTTACATGATTTAAGGTTTTTTTAATATTTTCTTTTATAACTGACTCACTAGATTTATTTACTTCGATTGGTTTAAATTTAATAGTACGATGTTTTGTGTTGTTATAAGTCTTTAACGTAACTTCTAATGGTACACCTAACCATTGATAGTTTCCATTCAGACTAAAATATTTATATAATTTATTTTTAAGAGTCAGTCGCTCTACGATCGAAGCTTTTTTGGTAGAAAACGATGAGTGATGGTTAATATTATACGTTTTCATAAGCGTTTGAAATGAGTTGTTATAAAATTCTGTTCCCATATCAGTTTGTAAATTAACAGGTTTGCAATTGCTGTTAATGCTTAGAATGACAGGACGTCGAAGGAAATTTCTTCTCGCTGCTTTATGTATTTCATTAACAATTTGTTGTTTTGCCATTACGGAGTTTTATTTTGAAGAAATTTATCTACCTCTGCTTTAGTATAAAACTTATCTTGCAAATGAGTTAAAACCTCAGGTATCTTTGCTTCTAAAGTAGCCTGTACTGTACCCTTTGTGTCTTTTATGATTTGAAAACGCAATGTTCCAATCATATTATTAAATTCTTTTAACATATTAGCATTTAAACGATCTACATAATCCTTGTCCACAGTCAAATTATTTAATTCTTTTAACATGTTAGCATTCAATCGATCTACATAATCCTTGTTCACAGCTTCGTCTGCTTCTACTGGAGATCTAATTCCTCTCAGTCTTGATGTTTTTAAATCAAAATCTCCGTTTTCTAATTTTAACAATGCATTCTCATTAAACTCAAATAACTCTGAAAAACGCATTCTTTTGTGAATGTAGTGTCCGAATTTGTCTACGTTCATGTTTAAGGTGTATTGTATCGAGAGGTTGATAATAAAATAAACACATTTTAAAATATTTATTAATTTATAACTTTATTTTCACGCAATTCTTCAATGATAGATATAATTTCATTATCTAATCCTGTGTTACCAGCATCTCGAGATGCTATCAATAATTTTAACCTATTCACCAGTTCATTGGGATCGTCCCAATATACAAAATCTACGTTTTTCTTCCACATTTTTGTTAAAGGTAGTCCTTTTCCCTTCGATTGGTGCTCCTGAATTGTACTTCGTAGTTGGAATAGAGGCTTAATAATTTGCAAATATTTTTGCCCTTTATTACTTTTTATTGGTTCACTAGGCTCATAGTCTCGTCGATGTGCATTTGTATCAAGTAACATCGACATATACACTTGTTTCATATCACTCTCTGTAACCATGCTTAAATCTACGTTCTTTTTCAGCAGCAACTGTTTTAAACCAGGCGTATTTCGGTATTTGCGTCCAGCCACGATGATATACTCATCGCTGATCGTTACACGAGCAGAACCTAACATCAATTTGCCGCCCTCTACTCTGACACCAAACGGAATATCTTTCAGTGCTTCTGAGGACACTGACCAGGATGACTTATCACATCCCTGGTTGTTTTCAGATAATGATTTATACGAAGAATCACTTTCGATATCAGATTCATATTCGTCTTCATTGTCGTTGTTATCATTGCTTTCTTTACTAATAGGGACTTCTTTTTGCAAAGTTTCGATAAACGGAACTTCGGTTTCTTCATTTTCCATTTTTTCTTCATTTTTAAATGAACATGAAGAAGATTGGATTGAAGTACAAAAAAAGCGATATAAAAATCGTTTTGTCGGTTTAAAAGGTACAGCAATAAACAACGAGCAAAATATAAAATTTAAAGCGGCAGATATTAAAATCCCGTTGTTTATTAATAATGTAGACAAAGGTGCCTCATTAAGCGATATAGCGAGCTATATTTTAAATAAAACTAAGGTGTCAGTTGAGTTGGAAAAGATTATTATGAAGCAGGAAAAAGATTACAATGCCTACAAGGTTTTGGTTCCAAGACATAAATTGCCAGTTTTCATGGACGATAGCCTGTGGCCTGAAGGTGTAAATTTCAGGAAATTTGTTAGGTTCAGAGGTAAATCTACTGAAAAATTACGAGTACTTTCACCAAATGGACAGGATGGAGCAAAACCTAGTTAGATTTGTGAGTTTTAACTGTAAATCTATTCATAGATCAATTGATGGGGTCAGATCGCTTTGTAAATCTGCTGATATCATTGCGCTTCAGGAGACGTGGCTCCTCACAGTGGCTATTCACAGTGAGTTCGCATTCACGGGCAAGTCAGCTGTCGATACAACAAATGAAGTACTACGCGGGCGGCCGTATGGAGGGGTGGCGCTTATCTGGAGAAGTAGTTTGTTTACATCGGTGTCAGTCATTGAGTGTAATAGTGTGCGTCTAGTGGCAATTAAGGTTGTAGTCGCGGAGCGTGCGTTTGTAGTTTTTTCCGTATATATGCCTACGGACGTAGTGGACAATCTTATCGAGTTTACGGATTGTTTAAGCGAAATAAGTGCAATTATTGAGAACGAGAATGTGGAAAGTGTTTTTGTGTTGGGCGACTTCAATGCACACCCAGGTGAGCGCTTTGGTGTTGAGTTACTTAGTTTCTGTAGTGAACAAAAGTAGTTATGTGCAGATATAGAGAGACTTGGTCTGAGCTCTGATACATACACGTACGTTAGTGATGCTCATGATAACTGTCGTAGATGGCTCGACCACTGTGTAGTTACAGAGGCCGCTATGCAAACTATTGTTGATGTTAAAACTGTTAATGATGTTTTCTGGTCAGACCACCTACCCTTACAGCTGACTTGCAACTTAAAAGTAGTGCAATCAAAACTTGTTAGCTCTAAAGTTTTGTATAACAAGGTCAAGTGGGGTATTAGAGAAGTAAGTCAGATAAAAAAGTATCAAGAGTTGTGTCATATTAAATTAAGAGAAGTTAACTTTCCAATTGTTTTTCATGAGTGCTGTGATAATATATGCCATAATCTTGAGCATAAACGTCATATAGATGAGTTATATAGGAGTGTTGTAGACATTTTGAGTGAGTCAGCGGCAGCGACGTGTGTGTGCCCGACTGAACGCAAGCGGAGGTATGTCACGGGTTGGAACAAGCATGTGAAGGAGGTTCATGCGGAGGCTCGGCTTAGGTTTCAGCTCTGGGTGCAGTATGGGAAACCCGGTGCTGGGCCCTTTTATACCCAAATGTGTGAGTCTCGGAAAGTTTTCAAGGCAAAGCTAAAGTGGTGTCAAAACAACCAGCGACAAATTCAAATGGACATTCTTGCCTCACACCACTCAGCGAAGAGCTTTGGAAGCTTCTGGAGGGAAACTAGAAAGTTGAATCCTAAGTCTGCTCTCCCCTCCAGTGTGGAAGGAAAAACTGAGCCAGGTGATATTGCAAATTTATTTCAGCAGCAATTTAAAATTAAATCACCTCTCAGTCCAATAAACCCAGTTCCAGTTGCAAGCTGCTGTACTGACCTAAGTGTTCGTTTCACGGCTCGTGACGTATCCTCAGCAATTAATAATATGTCTAGGGGTAAGTCGCCCGGTCTCGACAGTTTGAGTATAGAGCATTTGCAGAATGCAGGTGTCCATCTCCCACGGGTTCTTGCTCTATTGTTTAATTTATGTGTCAGTCACTCATATCTTCCGGCTGATCTACTAAAAACAGTGGTGGTGCCCATTCCTAAAAATAAGACCGGTGACATGTCGGATATAAACAACTACAGACCGATATCCTTGGCAACAATTACAGCAAAAATTTTTGATAGTTTGCTGGACACTTGTCTAGGTATAAACTTGATTATTGATGACAGACAGTTTGGCTTTAGAAATGGGTTATCAACGGAGACTGCGATTAAGACTCTTAAGAGCACTGTGCAATATTACACTGGAAGAAGGACACCTGTTTATGCGTGCTTCCTGGATTTATCCAGGGCATTCGATCTGGTTTCATATAACATCCTATGGAACAAACTGTCGAGTGAAGCTGACTTGCCGCCAGAAATAATTAATGTGCTCAAGTTTTGGTATGGGAACCAAGAGAACACTGTGAGGTGGGCGGATGCATACTCTGATGTTTACAGGGAGTGTGGGGTAAGGCAGGGGGGTTTGACATCGCCCAAATTGTTTAATATTTATATGAATGAGCTGATCGAGGAACTCAGCAGCACGGGAGTCGGTTGTAGTATAGACGGAGTGTCTTTTAACAACATTAGTTATGCTGACGACATGGTGCTGCTGAGTCCGTCGATCAGTGCGCTCAGGAAGCTGTTGAACGTATGTGAGTGTTATGCTGGAGCCCATGGACTAAGGTACAATGCCAAAAAATGCGAGTTGCTAGTACTCATGGCGCAAAACAAAACCTATGAAATAGTTCCTCCAGTATCGTTATGTGGTGCAACTCTGAGTAGGGTAAAACAGTTTAAGTACCTGAGTCACTGGGTTACCGAGGATGGCACGGACAACTGTGATATGGAGAGAGAGCGCAGGGCATTGGCCGTAAGATGCAACATGCTGGCCCGCAGACTTGCAAGATGTGACAGCAATGTCAAATTAACACTGTTCAGGGCATATTGCCAAGCTTTTTATACCTGCAGTTTGTGGACCAGATACACGCATAAAACGTACAATGCCCTGCGTGTGCAATATAATAATGCTTTTAGGATGCTGTTATCGCTGTCACGCTTTTGTAGCGCTTCAGGAATGTTCGCAGCAGCGGGTGTTGACGACTTCTTTGCGATCATGCGAAAGAGATCTGCATCGCTACTACGACGCGTGCGTGACAGCGGCAACAGTCTCCTGAGTGTTGTTGCAAGTAAGACTGAAGGCCACTTGATGGGGCACCTGTGCGCACGGCATGTGTTGTTGCCAAGTGTCTCCAGAAGGTGGTAGGTCTTTTAATTATGTTATTTATTTGTAATTTGTGTTTTAGTTGTTTAGGACGTGTTGGGGGAACGTAGTTTAAGTCAATACTAACAAATTATGGGTATTTTGCCTGATATAAACATAAATAAATAAATAAATTAAACATATTTTTTTTTTCTTTTTACATTTAATCAGTCGTAATTATGCATTTCTACCTAAATGACAAAATTATGTTTATTTTACACTAATAACAAAGCAATCTGTCATTATAATTTTTTCTATTTTTTAAACAATACTGTAATCATTAAATAAAAAGGTGCCGTTAAAATAAAAAACAATAATGACAATGGGTAGGTTACATCTGCAAGCGGAAGCTGATGCGGAAGCTGATGCGGCGTTTCATTTTCCGCTTCAGCTTCCGCTTCAGGTTCCGCTTCAGCTTCCGCTTCAGCTTCCGCTTCCGCTTCGGCTTTCGCTTCAGCTTCCGCTTCAGCTTCCGCTTCAGCTTCCGCTTCAGCTTCCGCTTCAGCTTCCGCTTCAGCTTCCGCTTCAGCTTCCGCTTCAGCTTCCGCTTCAGCTTCCGCTTCTGCTTCCACTTCAGCTTCCGCTTCAGCTTCCGCTTCAGCTTCCGCTTCAGCTTCCGCTTCAGCTTCCGCTTCAGCTTCCGCTTCTGCACCCGCTTCCGCTTCAGCACCCGCTCCCGCTTCCGCTCCCGCTCGCACTTCCGCTCCCGCTTCCGCTTCCGCTTTCGGCTTTCGGCTTTCGGCTTTCGGCTTTCGGTTTTGGCTTTCGGCTTTCGGCTTTCGGCTTTCGGTTTTGCGGCTTTGGGCTTTGGGCTTTGGGCTTTGGGCTTTGGGCTTTGGCTTTGGCTTTGGCTTTGGCTTTGGCTTTGTCTTGGGCTTGGGCTTGGGCTTGGGCTTATTATTGTAATTATCCGCTTCCGCTTCCGCTTCCGCTTCCGCTTCCGCTTTCGCTTTCGGCTTTCGGCTTTCGGAAAACAGAAAGAAAGAAAGGAGGAGATATCATGGTTCGAAGTGATGAGAAATTCATAGAAGGAATGTAGTGCGCTTGAAAGAGATTTAGGGAGAATGGAGCGTGTGTCAAGATCAAGGTTGTATTTCGTCACATGGATCTTTTTGATATTGAGAATGCGTTTGGTATATATAATAAAATTTTGGAAAAAGTGTGGATTGGATTCTATTCGCGTACCTACGTCCAATTGGCACAACCGTACTCTGGCACAATCGTACCCAGTCTACCCTATGTTTAAACAGCAATGTAATTAAAGAAAGACCATGCAATTAGACCACTGTAGGTTTTTTATATTTTTACTGACCTATGAACGTCACTGCTACAGTTAAAAAGATAAAAAAGTTGATTGAATTGAAGCACACAGGCAGCATGCAAAAGTATACTAAGTAATATTAGGTCTTAAAATTGTATGCACATGACTATCCATGTGCATACAATTTTAAGATCTAATATTCCTAAACTCGAAGCTTAGAGTTTAAAATAAATAAATAAAAAAAAAAAAAAAAAAAAAAAAAAATTCAAGATTTTAGTTTTCATTTCGTTACTTAATTAATATTCCTCATTCCCTTTCAATACAGTATGCAGTAGTCTACTAGTCAAGCGCTTTATGGTGCCGGTCATCTTGGCTTTTAAATTTATCATAGTGTGTTATAGTCTGGTGTTATAGTCTGGTGTTAAAGTCTGGTTTAGAAACAATGTCCACATGTTTAGCTATACACAAAATGTATCAATTGCATGCAAAAGTAATTATTAGGGCAATGAGTCATAATAATAATAATAGTAAATAATAATAATAGTAATTAACGGATTCATTAGTTATATCTTCAAGTCAAAGAAATGTTTTATGTCATAAAAATTGTGTTCTTTTAGCCATCTATACAGCTTGTTTTTAAATAAATTAGCGTTACTTATACATTTTAATTCTTTTGGATTTTTTTTATAGATTCGTACACACATCACAAGGCAGCTTTTAACATACTTGGCTCATTTAGGGTTATCCGTTATTACAAGTCTGTGTGGATCCCTTGTTGGTCGAGACATTACTTCATTTTCGTTTAAAAAAAAATGCTTATTACTATAAACGAAGTTACAGATTACATACCGTATGGGGACCACATATTGTCAATAAATTATACGACGTACTTGTTATCGCCTTTTCTGACGATATACAAAAAATTAACGAAATCGGTCCAGTAATTAGGTCAAAAAGTAGAGTTTTAATTTTGAACAAATTTAAACACTCTGTAGAATTGGATCACTAGGTCAATGACTCAATGAACTTGAATTCCTGTAAGGGTCAGCGCACACCGAGAACAGAGGAGAGCGGAACATTTTTTGAAACCACAAATAAAATGACTAATGCCCGTTTTCACCAACAATCCCTAAATTTTAAGTAACCCCTAAGAGATTTTAGGTGACGGTATCGTTTGTGTTAGTGTCACCTAAAATCTCTTAGGGGTTACTTAAATGTAGGGATTTTTGGTGAAAACGGGCATAGGACTATAGCATACAGTGCAAAATGAAATACACGTCTAAACTTGATGCTCGAGCTTGCAAGATGAGTGTTCGAGTATGTGTTCTACATGGGCGACCACGCTCGAGCCACCCGCGTTTAGTTTCATTAGTATTGCCACAGCGGGAAAACTATGTGGACGTATGTTTACTACCCACGGCGCGGCCGGTGTAGGTAAAAATCAACGTCGGATTATGGCATCAAACTGGTCCTGCACGCTCACCTGGCAACCCAGAGCATTTTCAACGAAGCTTGCTCACGGGAGGGGCGACTGAAAAAAATTTTGACTGCTGTCGAGCAGTCAAAATTTTGCTCGAACATGCGAGAGCATTTTGCAGTTTGGTGTGCGCTGGCCCTAACACTGAAAAGCGACGTTGCCACGTAGTGCAAAACTACAAACTATCACGAGTTACGTAGGTACCTATTCTAGTTATTTGCCTAAATGTAAAAATGGTACACCTAAAAGACAAAGTGGAATTTAATGTAACAAATTTTAATTCAACGTTCGACTGTGCAAACTAACCGTGTATGGGGGCCGCGGCCGCGGACCGTGCTACCCGACTTCCACATTCGTTTCGCTACTATTATGAATTTTAATACTGTGACGATACGGCCCACTGCCTCTCTCTCACAGACAGAAGATTTTTAAATTAGATTATTAAATTTTATAATTAATATTGTTTTTTCTTCGGTATACTAGTACCTACTTGGAATTTCCTCTTGAACAACCTCGACCTGCCACGCTCGAAACTTTCTTTTCCAAAAAATACAATTCACTGGGACGCGCCAGTATTTCCTGCGGGTGTACGTCGGCAGCGGTGTCTTTTGACGGCTACCTATAATAGGCGGCACGAGGCACGCGGCTTTCTTCAAAGGCCTTTGAGCGGCGCCGGCGCCGCGCGTGGCAGGCCGGCGGGGGGAGGGGGAGCGCGGGCGCGGGGTGCGCTCGCGCCACGTAGTGTAGGACGTCTGTTATTGACTATTAATAATTATCGATAAAAAAATGTTGTTTAGCTTTAAATACTTATGTGGTGCTAAGGTGTTTTTAGAATTATCGTGCTGTTATGAAAATACTAAAAAAACAATATGCCCTAAGTATTTAAAACTAAACAGCTTTTCTGTTTAAGTGTGTTCTTATTCAATATTATTAAGTAGATTTAGAGATAAAATGAACCACAAAAAATTATGCATTGTTTTACCATGTTACATAGGAAGCAACCTATAAAAAAACTCGTACCTACGAGCTTATTATTACTTATTGATAACAATTAAATTTCTACTATTACTGATCAGCTCTTGGGCGATCGACAGACCCGTTTGATACTCAGAAAGTCACAAAACGTTACTTTCGTTTTTTTTTATTGTTCTTCCAGTTATTGTTAAAAATATTAAAACATTCGAATCACACAAAGATCTTGTATTCTAATGCCTTGTTTAGGTAGCAGATTAGTAAGTGTAAAAATTTATCGATATCGATTAGGACGATAATTACAACGTTGACCCTACATTATAACTTTTATTTTTTTCGCTATTTCGGATTTCGGAAGTTCCGACTTCCGCATTGTCAGTTACCGCGCTACCTCCTCCGGGATAGTGTGTGTGGCTTTCGCAGAGATTTCGTTGAACCTAAATGCGAGCATTGCTTCAAAACGCGATATTAATAAATACAATTACAAAGTTTAATATTTTTTACAGTGAAATTGACACTTATTAGTTTATTAACTACTTGACTTTGTGTGTGTGTAAATTGTGTTTTAAAGTTTTATGTATTTAGTTTTTACAGTGAAATTGACACTTGACTTTTGTGTACGCGTGTCTTTTTAACAATATGCCAAGACAACAGCATTTGTACAGTGCTGCAGAGTATACTGACATGGTATTATTGTATGGCGAATGCAGCCAAAATGCAGCCCTAACTGTACGTACCTATCGTGAGAGATACGGCGCTACTCGCGTCTGCCCTACTAGTGTCCGGACAATCCTGGGAGCTGTCCAAAGGATCAGGGAAAATCAGCACATAGTACCCAACACTCATGAAGGAGTTGCTCCACGTCACGTTCCGTCCTCCTTTGAACAACGGGTCTTAGAACATTTCGATCGGAACCCAACCTGCAGCCTAAGGCAAGCTGGGCGTGTATTTAGAATGAGTCATAGAACAATACATCGAGTGCTGAAAAGGAACATACTACGACCTTATAAATATGCAAAGGTGCAGGCGCTGCTGCCACGAGATAAGCCGATTAGAGAGTTTCACTGCCACTGGGTACTGGAAAAAATCATGCAAGACCAACGTTTTTTATCAGATGTGTTTTGGACAGATGAAAGCACGTTTACTCGAAACGGCATGTGGAATCGACAAACGATGCGTCACTGGAGCCGTACGAATCCGCATTTATTTAGGGAATCAGCTCATCAATACCGCTTTTCCGTTAATGTGTGGGCAGGTATTCACGGAGATCAAATAATCGGCCCTGTTTTTATCAACGGAAACCTGAATGCACAGAAGTTTCTAGATCTTCTTAACGGACCAATAACCGAATACTTAGATGGATTGTCTGTGGTAGCTTACACGAGGGTATGGTTTCAGTTAGATGGAGCTCCTCCACACTCCGTACTCCTCGCGAGAGAGCGGCTTAACACCATGTCCGGCGAGCAATGGATTGGGCGCTACGGCCCCCGTAGGTGGCCAGCTCGGTCACCCGACCTTACTCCTCTCGACTTCTTTTTATGGGGCTTTATTAAAAATGAAGTTTACTCGCGGGTCTCCGAAACCGAAAATGAACTGCGTAATCGTATTGTCGCCGCCTTTGACAAATTAAAAGCCATGGCTCTGGATCCTGAACGAAATTTGTTGAGCAGGCTTCGGGATAACATTGTGCGGCGGTGTAACTTGTGCATTCAAGAACGTGGTGGTCATTTTGAAAATTTGAAAATTTAAGTTGCTACCTATTCTTTTCGGAACGAATGTGTAATATTGAATTTATTTGGGTAAACATTGGTGTGATGAGCACTTGTGTTTGCTTTGTGTCTGGGTGTTGTTTATCTATATATGTATGTATTTACAAAAAAAAATGTATTTGTGTATGTATATCAGCTGTCTGACACCCATAGTACAGGGTCTCCCTAGTTTGGGGTCAGATGGCCGTGTGTGAGAATGTCCCCACATATTATTATTATTATTATTATTATTATTTCGTTCAGTTCAGTTATCGCGAAATAAATAAGTGGCGGTAAAAATGAACTCAGTGAATTTTATTTTCGTCGCACATTGTCAAATGAATCAAAGTCGGCACTTTGATTTGACGCCGACAAAAAAGGCCGCGTGCATCGTTGCCGCTCTTCGCTCCGGGGTCAAGGTATGTTGTCTAAACAGAGTGTTTTCTTTTACTGAATTTATTTTAATGTTTATTTTGTTTGAAAATTTTACTTATTTAATTTTCGGTTTTTAGTTTAACATTTAATTTTGCTACACTTTTGTGGACTAGTATTACTTGAGGTTTCATTTATTGCCTATAAGTGAGTTCCATACTGTATATTATGTAAAGTGCAAGATTCGTCAGGACGGAGTCCACAAATGGCCCTGATGCACTTCTTCTGTGCAATAAATACCCTATCTACATCCGTGCTGTTCCCCCACATGATGAGCCCGTAGCTTAAAATTGATTCCACATATGCATGGTATGTAGTAGTTGCTGTCTTTATGTTTGTCACGTTCTTTACTCGTCTGAGAGCATAGGCAAATTTATTAATCCTATTGCATAAATTATCTACATGTACTTTCCAATTTAAATCTTGATCTATGAGTACACCCAAGAATTTGGTATACGTAACTTCTTTTAGTCGGTCAATATTAAGGTTAAAATTGTATTTGGCAAGTTTCGATTTATTAAACTGAATATAATTAGATTTATCTAAATTAATTTTTTAATTATTTATCTGTAGCCATTCTAAAATTTTGTCAATAGTGTCATTAACGTCTATTTGATGATCAGATATTGTTTTGCTTTTTTTATAAGATGTCACGATAATTGAAATGTCATCTGCGAACAATATACGTTTATGATTAGTCACTAGTGGTATGTCATTTATGTACAATAAAAATAATATGGGGCCCAGCACGCTTCCTTGAGGGACGCCACATTTAATTTCCCTAGAGTCAGAACGGTAGGAAGTAAGTAAGTTTCCATTTACTTTATCTATAACAACATATTGTATCCGATCACTTATATAAGACGAGATGCACTGCAGTTATTTTCCAACTTTCACAACAATGTGTCATGCGCTACAAAGTCAAAAGCTTGCGACAGGTCAAAGAAGAGTCCTGTCGACAAACAATTATTGTTAAGGTTACTCAAAATAGTGCTCACAAGAGTAAATATTGCGTGTGTTGTTGACTTGTGCTTTTGAAATCCAAACTGTTCGTTAGATATAATGTTAAACTTAGTACAAAAGTCGATAAGTCTTTTGAGCATACATTTCTCGAATACTTTTGACAATATGGGAATAAGAGTGATCGGGCGATAATTACTGACTTTATTTTTATAGTTTTTTTTTGTAGAGTGGTTTTACGACTGATAATTTTAGGGCATCAGGAAAAGTTCCTGATGAGAATGAAAAATTAATTAAATATGTCATTATGGGAATTAATTCTGTACTGCACGCTTTAATTATTTTGGTGCTAATTCCATCATAACCTTCGGAGTTAGTATTATTTAACGCCATGATTTCCCGTCTAACTTCATCTTCAGTCATGGAACTAAGAAACATGGAGCTAGGAATAGACACATTATTAGAGTCATTAGAATAATGTTGATTTTTAGATGTCCAGGTGTTTGTCGAGTTAATAAAATAATTGTTAAAAACATTAGCTATGTCAATGGGATTTGTCAGTACTTGCTTATCTAATTGCATTTCAGAAATATTATTGTCACATTTATTATTCCCAATTTCATGGTTAATAACAGCCCACGTTGCTCTGCATTTGTTTTTACTTTTTTGGATGTAATTAATGTTTGAATTCATTTTCGATTTAAAAATACACTTTTTTTAAATGTTGGAATATTTTTTATATCTCATATTGTGTGATAATGTTTTATGCTTGTAGTAATGATATCGCAATCAGACTGTTTTCTTACAAAGTAATAAGGGATTGTTCCTTTCCGATAATTTTAACATTCTTGGTTAGATATTTTATGATTGGGTTGGTTACGCAATATTAGTTTCTTTAGTTCTTTAACATTCAAATATTTTTTCTCATAATCGTCATAGTCAATAACATAATTAATTGATTTACACGTACTATACAATTTGTAATTAGAGTCAACTAAATAAGAATTTTTGTATTCATTGCAAATATTGCGTATCGTTTGGTTTAGTTCATTTACATCTAAATACATATTCTTCAGTAGACTAAGAACTATTACATTATTTTTATTAAACAAATCGAGAAGTTGACGAAGTTGTGAAGACAAAATCTTTATATCGTAGTCATTTTCACCAACACAAATAATGAGCTTGTCATTAGGCGATAGTTTAATATTTTGGCAGTTCTTAACGACGTCACTAGTAAGCGCGTGTGGTCTTGTTTCAGACGTGACGGTATAGTTTGCGTATGGTGTAGCCTCTCTTGAACGTATCAATGCGCATGATAATCCAACGCATTGTTGTGTTCCAAAAATAAATATTTTGTTCGCACGATCTTCCTTCAGTTCATCCAATGAAGAGGTTCTCGTTTTGTGAGGTTCCGTTGTTTCCTTCACTTCTACTACTATTTTCTGAAGCTTAAGAATTTGGTCCTTAAATATTTCATTTCCGGCTTGTTTTAACTGGTCTTCCAGATCTGCGATATTTCTTTGTAGGCTCAAAATATTGTATTTGAATTGTGGCTTTGTGTTTGTGTAACTTGTAGCCGCATTTCTAGGTGGCGTAGAGAAGGCTTGCGTATATGAGTGCAGGGCAGAGTATGATTTGGTATGTTTTATTTAATTTCCTTTAAATTGCATCGCATGCTTTGACTGCAGAATACTACTACTACTATGACATCCCTAACTGTTACATATTTTCCACTTTTTATGTTCTATAATTTATAGCCAGAACACCTTTTAGGACATGTCATCAAATTTGGTTTTAGTGGTTTTATTATACACATTCGGTAGAACCGAAAACCTTTAAATGTTTAATTACAGGTTTTTAATCGTTCCACAATTCATATTTTATTATATTTTATTGTAGTGTTCTAAGAAAAGTAAAGCGATACGAAATACCTTTGTATTATTTCATTTCATTGGATACATATTCCTTTCCATTTTCACAATACAAATTAAATAATTTCAAATCAAATGCTTTGGCTACATTTGATCTAGGTTTTGCTACGAAATAGTATAAAATCGAGAAAGCATCTGAATTATTTGTTGTTGAGTATGCTACAGGGTAGCAGTAAATTGATTAACAAACAAAATAACTTTTGTTATCGATTATAGAAGGAGTGACGGGTTTCACCCACATTTATAGGAATGAAACGGCAATCGTGTCTGTTTCTCTTTTTCTTGCACAATTTATTGTCAGGCGATACTGTTTTAATTAAGCTTAAGTTATAAACCATAGTTATTTTTCTAATCAATAAATTTTTGCTTACTAATATCACCTAATCGTTGATGCTACAATATCGTAATATTATTGTCATGACTTATGCATATTTGAGAAACAGATCGATTAATCTTCACTACAATATCCATAGAAATTATAATGTTCACAACCATACCTTGCATTATGATTTTACCATCCTTACTGATATTGGTCCCTTGTTGATCAAAGGTGATTGTCATACCGGCCTGTTGCATCCTCGTTCCTGATAAGAGGTACCACGCGCGGTCAAATTACACGTCCTCCAGCGTACCATGAACACCAGCGTTGCTGATGACTTGCAATGTGCCTTTTGTTGTAGCTGAAAACAAAAATACTGTGTTTAGCAACTGAAAATTTTAAAAAAGTAGGAATTTAATTTTATGTAGGTGTACTGGAAAGTTCTTCCCTGTTAAATGTGATCTGATGCTCCATAATCCAGCAGGAAAGTTATTTGGTTACCCTGTTGACATCTGGGTAATTACCAAACATAAATGTAAACCCGGTACTTTAACAGGAAAATGCTGATTCTTCAATAAGTCTACTTTTACCCAAGTCTTCGATCGTATATCTGGTTCCATGTTGATATCTTCCATAACATCCATCTCGGTCAATAACGCTTGAATCCGATATTTTCAAACGCTGTATTTCATTGTCTAACGGTTTAATGTTTCGTTTCACTTTCAAATCCTCCATAGTAAATAAGTTTTTAGAATAATCAAATTAAACACTTCACTTGATTAGCGCAATACTTTACAAAATGTAACAACACTCTTTTAAAATCAATAATATGTTACAAATTTCGGTTACATCATTCATATTGAATCTAGGGTACAATGTAAGAACAATGTAACAAGTCGTGTACGTTAAAAGAGGTTTAGATAAAAATATAATCATAATAAACAATTCAAAATAAAATTAGAATAACCGAGGCAGCTAAGAGATGACCAGTCCCAACTAACGGCGCCCGTTCACGAACATTACGCACGGATCGGCATCATTTGACTCAACCATTTTGAAGGGAACCGAATGATCCAACACGCGCGCCACCGTCAGCGAGACATTCCAGTGAGCATGACATACTCCCAACCGCCAGGGCACATTCAAGTCAATGAAAGACATACCTCGTAAATGGTAGCTTTAAATAACATGTATGTGCTTTGAAAAATTATATAATACTAACACATTGAGTTTATACAATGCAAAGATAATGTAGATCTATATCTTCAGCAGATCCAAAAAAAATTAAAAATGCTAATCAATTAATCTATGAACCCTTATGGCTGTGGAGCTAGACCAGCATCCAGCTAAGCATTTTTATCAGTGATGTACTCACCCAATGAATAATATGCTCGGCTGCATAGTGTGCGTTTTATATAAGACTTAAATTTTGTCTCATTTAATTGAACAATGTGGGGAGGTATTTTATTGTAACATTTTAAACAGTACCCCATGAAAGAAGTATCTACTTTAGCCTTTTTTTTACTTTTTTTTTACTTAAAACTGAAACTTGGTTGAACTAGTTGGTCCCTATTTCTAGTGTTATAATTATGTCTTTCACCCCTTTTACTAAAAAGATGCAGATTTTTTCTAGCGTACATTATGTTTTCATAGATGTATTGACAAGGTACCGCCATTATGTTAATTTCCTTAAACAGTTCCCTTAGAGAATCGCGCATACGGAGATTGTAAATGGCTCTGATGGCTCTTTTCTGCAGAATAAAAATAGACTCGATGTCTGCAGCTCGTCCCCACAGTAAAATACCGTAAGACATTATACTATGAAAATAACTAAAGTAGACCAGTCTCGCGGTATCCACATCAGTAAATTGCCGGATTTTTCTGACAGCATATGCTGCCGAGCTTAGCCGTCCAGCGAGAGATGTTAAATGAGGACCCCATTGTAGCCTTGAGTCGAGCGTGATCCCCAGGAAAACAGTTTTATCAACGAATTCCAGCTTCTCATTATTCAATACTATGTCACAGTCATTACTTTTGACATTTGGTAAGGTAAATCTGATGCACTTAGTTTTTTTTTCATTCAATACTAAATTATTCGCCGTGAATGACAACATGTCAACATATGTAAAATGACTTGAATATCACTATTGGTATTTATGATTTGGCAAAGTTGTGATTTAATTGAAATGTGCGTTAATATCGCAATTCCACCGTAACAGACTGTCGTCTCGATCTTTCCTAAATATATTATAGCTTTTAATTTTTAAAGCCTTTTCTGAGTCCAGCCACGTTTCACTCACTACTGCTATATGAACTTTTTCTTGATACAATAGATTTTTGAAAGCTAATCATTTTGGTCGCAGACTTTGCGCGTTCCACTCTAAGATATTGATTTTAACATTCTCGTGCCTACCGCTACCGTAAGTTATTATACATCGTCAGATTGAGAGATAAAGTTAAACACCTTTTTAAAAACAGATAAGCCCGCAAAACTTGATACTATAAACGAAATAAGCCACTGAGTAAACATCTTACACACCTTTTCAATTTTATCTTTCCATGAGTTTTGTCTAACAAACATAATTCGTGTCATCCTATTAAGCAGCTGGTTAAACGAAATATTATTGGTATTTAACTTAATACGAGGTGCGTCATACATATTCGAGTTATTTGAGTGTGCATCGTCATTGATATCGCTTGACTTCACGTCGCGCGTCGGCTCAACTCGTCCGGGACTGTGCACGGTGTGGTTTCCTGGCTGCGTCCCCGCCACTCGGTGCAGCGCACGGCTCCTTGACTCCGTCCTCCCTGTTGTCCGTCACGTTTAGGAATTCTTCGAACTCGGATGATTCATTAGTTAGGTATTGACTGGTTCCATGTACATCGTTTCTTACGTCTTTTGTGCTTTTTTCTGGCATTGTGTTTAGTTATATTTTTCGTTGTTGGAGATGTGATTGATGCGTATGTTATTGTTGTAAGTAATATTGGTGAATTACTAGCCGGTGTACAGGCGGCTGAGAAGTATCTAAGTGACGGTCGGTTAAAGTGTTTTGTTCGTTAATACGCCTCTGAGAAAAAGGTGGAACATATAATATTAGTGCGCGTCTATAACTGCAATTAAATTAGAACATTAATTCCCTTATTTTATTTTCCTTTACGTACGTTGGGCACGTTTTTTCTTGTTAAAGCCATTTTATCTCCGTGGCAATTAACGCATATATACGAAGTGGTTTCGCAATTCTCATGGTGATTGCTACATTTTGGACAGATAATCCTAATGGAAGGACATAATTTTGAGGTGTGTCCATAACGCCAACATCTCGAACACTGTGTGACAGAAAACACGTATCGATCTACCTTGATTAGAAGATTATGGATGTAAACGTATGAAGGCAGGGAATTCCCTTTGAAAGAAAGACGCACAGACTCACTCTCTTGCCACCCAGACTCAAAATCTCTCCGATTTAATCGCTTAACTGAAAGGATTTCGGTCTCGGTTATATTTGCTAATAATTCTGTATCAGATATGCCAATGTCAATGTCTTTTATTATTCCATAGGATACGTTGACCTCCCAGGGCATAACTATTCTCCAACCCAGTTTTTCAAATTCCTGACATTTTAAAAGTTTCTCAGCGCATGATTCTTCAATAAAACTCACCAATACTTTAAATGGGTTCATAAATTTCACGAAGTTAATTTTCCGGATATTCCTTGTGCTTTGAACATTTTGGCCAAAGCAAACTGTTTAGGTAATTTATCTTTGCCAGTTATACTAACATCAATTTTATTCCTCTTTGATCTTTTCTGAGTTTCTCCTACTACCGTCCACTGTTCTTGTTGTTCCTCTCCACTATTCATATCTTCATTCATCTCGATCTTCTCAATAACTTGTTCCCCTTCAATATTTTGTGTTAAATCCACTTTACGTCTACTTCTGCTCTCGTCATAACTGTTTCTGTCCTTTTCATTCTCTGTTAAGTCACTCGGTTCCATATCTTCAAAAGGTACATTATATTCCACCCTACACAAATGCTCGCAGTCGATGGTATTTCCCCGAGCGTGCAGATACCGCCAGTGACGGTATTTTTACAAACCGCGTAAACGAACGTACGATAAACACGTCTAAATAGCGCCGCTAGCAGTTAGACACTGTGTGTATATCGTTCATGAAACTATTTGAATGTTGAACTTATTCAATAATACTTAGGAGTGTCCTACACTACTGGACTTGTTTTTTTCTTTTCAGTTTTTGGGCACTGTTTAGGCAGTCGGGTTTTTGATTTTTTTAATTAAATTTTTTATTTTACACTTTTTAGTTAAGATCATGAGATGGTAAATTTCACAATCTTGTCATTTATTTGACGGCAGTGGCGTAGCTATTGGAGGGTTAGGCGATGCCGTGCATCGGGGCCCCTAAATACAGGGGGCCCCTCGTCCTCTGGCCGGCACAACTCAATCTAACCTAGCAAAACATTTCTTCCACTTTCAAAATAAACATAGTAAATTGTTTTTTTTTTTTGTGTGGGTGCTTGTGTTTAGCCACTTCAACCAACAACTATTATGCAACCGACATAAGAATGCTAGCTTACTGTTCCGAAATATTACTATAGAACTGCACGGTGTACCGTGACACGGTACTCCTACACCCTAAACCTAAGCTATGTCTAGTATGTGTTCCTATATTGTTTAATTTATGTTTGTAATATGTTTTCTCTTTCATGTTGTTATGGCATTGTCGTACTGGTGTTGCTGGTGGGCGGTACACAGATATTGGTGTTGGACCGAAGGGTTTAGTTTTAACTTAGTCGCATATTTGCGTGATGTTTATTTTATTTATTTATTTATTATTGGGGTTTTCAACAATGAGTACACTGTGCCTTTGTAATTTTTACATTGCAAACTTAAGTCTAAGCGCCTAATCACACAAACACAACATGCATCTGATATATTTTTTTCAGCCCGTATTTTCCTACTGCAAGGCAAAGGCCTTTCTACTCTCCTTCCACTTCTCTCTGTCAAGGGCTATTTTAAACCAGTCTTTGTCAAAAGAGTCTAGATCATCCCGCAACCTACTCCTGGGCCTGCCGCGATGTCGCTTGCCATGTAAAGGGACCCATTGGTTAACGCGTTTGGTCCAATGATCGTCTGACATGCGGTAGATGTGTCCAGTCCATCCACTTTAGAGTGACAGCTTTCCCAATGACATCAGCTATTTTTGTGATGGAACGGATGGTAGTATTCCTAACCCGGTCTTGAAGTTTAATGCCCAAAATACTCCGTTTCATAGCTCTCTTGCAAACCGCGAGCGTGAATCTCTGCTGATTTGTCAAAGATCATGTTTGAGAACCATATGTGAGGATAGGAAGAATACACATATCGACGAGTCTTCTCTTAAGGGACAGTGGAAGATTGCCCTACATGAGGTCCTCCATGGCCCAATAGCTCTTCCAGGCGTTTTCGGTGCGTCTTGCCACTTCTTTGTTTTGTCTTGCCTGGAAAGAGACTATTTTACCAAGATAGAGATACTCTTCGACGTATTCTACCTCTCCACCTGCCACTCTGATCCTGCGATGTGTGTTATTTGTCATCAACTTGGTCTTTGACATATTCATCCGAAGCCGTGCTAAGATCGTCTAGCATCTGAGTCAACTCGAAGGCTGATGCTACGAAGAGAACAATATCGTCGGCATATCGGATAATCTCTTATGTCCGACCCTAATAATGGTACTGATAATTACCACTTTACCCTTGCGCACCCAACCTCTCGTTCCCCTCGCTGATGTGTAATCTGAAAATCACGCACGCGCCTGCTACCTATTTTAGACCTATGCCCAGCAGTGGGCGTCTAAAGGTTGACATGATGGTAATGATATAGTATATGTACTTATGTATTTACTTGGTTAAACAAAACCTAGCCTGTTTAGATAGGGCCCCAACTTATTTTTTCGGACCGGGGCGTCTGGTCACGTAGCCGCGTCACTGATTGAGCAGGTTAATATCATGGGGATTATTAAATAGCTTGCGGTGATCTGAACTACTGATTATTAATCAGTTTATTTTAATATTCCAAATAAGTAATATCTCACTGTATTAAGTAACGCTTTAGGTAACAGTAAAATTATCTTTCAAAGCAGTAAAATCTTCTGTTTGTCATTCGAATTTAAGTTTCTTTTTTTCCGTGCCGTACCGGGCTATTTTCAACCGTGGCGCTTAAAAGGTTAATCGTAAAATGTCTATCAAGCTTGCCCTAACCTGGAACCCTAGGCACGCTACTGTAATGTATATTGTTAAAAGCTCACGCGTCGATATCCCTTCCAACCTGTATCATCTTTAAGTCATCACTCAATACATTGAATTCTCCTATCCACGACAGGGAAACACATTATGTTGATTTATGATTGACAGAATTACGATAAGCTTGCTGAGATGTTTTCTTTTCTTGCGTTCGTGACGCGTTAAATATATAGTCTGTGAAAGAAAGTAAACTAGAGTCAGGTACTAGAGTGGAGACACTGATATTTCCGGTTGTGGGGTGGACGTTACCTTTCCTTTCATATGGGTATTCTATAGGGAGCTCAAGAGGTACTTTTTCTATTCACGTGTTTTCTGATACCTTCATCGTAGAAAAGTAGCAATATAATTTTTTATATCTTTTGAATAATAAATTATTTTATTTTTGTAATAAGTAGGTAGGCATATACAGCTTTTCTTTTCATTTTCATTTCCATTTATCAGATTCTGAATGTTCCTTCCTACTTACTAAGCATCACCTGCCTACCTTCCCAGCTATTTTTTGATGTGATAACGTCTTATAAGTCGATGAACACCGGCTGCACGCACGAAAAAGTGTCACGTTCCGCCTGAGCCTGAGCGTGCAAGCGAGAGCATGGAACCAGCGATAAAGAGGCACGATCGGCCCAAGCGTCTACAATAAGCTCCGCCCACCTCGACGAAAGCCATTATTTGCTTAATTTATATGTCAGCCATTATGTTTCTTTATGACGTTATCACGTAAAGCTATCGTCCGTAAACCGACTTTACAGACAACCAATTTGTTTATAGAACATTGCCCCACTCTAGGAATATCTCCCGTTTTGTGGGTGTGATTACAAACATACAAACTCAAATACACACACAAACACACTCGAAACAACTATCTGTAGGCCAACAGTATTGGTTCCGTGTGGAAATCGAACCCGCGCCACGCAGCGCGGCATTCAATAGCTCAACCACCGTACCAACCGTGTCGACAAAATGTTGAGGTCCAGTCTGACCGGATACCTATATTCTACAAGGAGCCTGTCTGACCCAACCCAGTTACTGGTTACCACAATACCCTTTCATAAGATTAGTTGTAAAATTTTCGGGTTACCGACTACCCCTAACTGCTGTCAAAGAACTATATATATGACAGTCGGGACCAATGGCTGTATGTGCTTTTCGAGGTAAGGAGGTGTCACCGGCCTGGGAATAGAAGTCCTGGATTCTATTCCCAGGCAAAGTGTTATTGAGTTTTTCCATTAAGAGTTTTTTAGTTGCAGTCCTGAGTTAGGAAGTTGATGATGACACCTCCTTAAATTGCCTCGAAGCACATAAAGTCCCGGCTGTCATTTGTAGTTCTTTGACAATCGATATGGGTAGTCAGTAACCCGAAAATTTCACTTCGTCCGTCCTTCCCTACACAATATTCGCTTCTACTACGCTTCTGCTACTATGTTAGAACATTGTGTAAACTACTTCAAGCAACGGTTGTAACTAAACAAATATCTGTTACTAATACAAACGCAGGTTTTTTTATACGATGTATTAAGAAATAAGGCGTATATTCGGACGAACCCGGCAACACAGTAAATTAATCCGTTTTTTTCTCAATCTATAACGTATATTCTAATCACATCTAAATAAATTGGTTGAGCAGCGAGTCAGAAACTTAGTCCCACGGGCTAATTACACATCGATACGTCTTTATCCACTTCGACATTTAAGGAAATACATTTAATTACTAGCTGACCCGACAGACGTTGTCCTGCCCCTATACCTTGTTTTACGTAAATATAAAAATTTTCTCACCGTTTAAACCTTCCCTGTACTTCCACAAATATTGCAAGACCAAAATTAGCCAAATCGGTCCAGCCGTTCTCGAGTTTTAGGGAGACTAACGAACAGCAATTCATTTTTACTACATAGAAGATTTATATCTAGGGAAATCTAGAAGACTTACTTTGAATTTTCTCTCCCACAAAGCTGTGTTCGTAAATATATTAAATTAATAAACAAATTCAAAATCAAAATTCAAATCAAATATTGTAATAAATGTAACTAGAACACATTTTCTAATAATAATATACTCCTCCTCCGCCTCCGTCTTTCTCGCCAATTATCATGTTTTTGGACACAATATCGATACTAACTGACGCGATAATTAACGGCAACATTAGAAAAAATAACTAAATAGAATAACATTCTAAGAATAAAATCTTTTTAACGCTCTTTCAAAACTCGCTAGCTTTCTTATAAGCTGTTTTGCACGTTTTAAAACGTGCGTTGTCCATTGAATTATTCAAAGCATTATTATAGGTACCTACTTACTTAAATACATGAATTTTTAGATTCTGGTTGAAGGGCCGCCCTTTAAGTGAAGGTTAACCTTAGTCTTGCCCACGTTGCCGACCAATCAATCTTGTTGAAATATTAAACAGAGCGAAGTTGACAGGGACAAACACCTGCGGCTTTGATGACAACTTCAATTTATTTACTTTAGAAACCTATGCTCCTCCAATTTAATCATTTCATCATGATTCATTAAATCACAATATCTGAATTGTAGCAAACCTCTTCACGTTACTTGAAAAGACTCAATAGCGTGCGCACTCAACAAGGCTGCTGCAAACATAAACTAGCAAAACGGGGGACTACAGATCCCACCATGATCCCACCGACACCCAGTGCGAGTGGGGTGCTGCTGACCAGACAATGTCCCATTTACTTCAGTGCCCAAAGTGTCCTTACACCTGGACTTACTTAATAAACGCCACCTAAGTCGCGTAGTTACCTGACCAAAGAACTCTAACAAAAAAAAAGTATTAACTACCATCGATTGGAAAAGACTGACTGAAATACTTTAGATACATCTGGGTAAACCCGTGTTCACCAACATTATATGAACCAGTTAAGTAGGTACTTTTTCAACTTTATTCTGGATATTTAAAAATAGAAGTATTTAAAATCGTCGTTTAATTTGTTAAACACAGGCCTTTACATGATGTTTAAAAAAAATAAGGGTATAAGTAGATGTTGATGCCGTGCTTGCCGTCGTGTCGTGGTCCAATAGTTAGGGCGCCCGCGTTTTATGTACAACCCTGTGCAACCGAGCACAGACAAAATACCAATGTAACTTTTTTTTCATGTTAGTAGTTACTTTCTAAGTTTATCTTGGACATCATTGACATCGACAAAGAAAAACATCGTGAGGAAACCTGGGCCTCAAGTCTGCTATTACAATAGTATCAGAATGGTCTATCATTGATTTCATAATTGTTGATTTTGACAAGTTTAGTAATCTACTAGTCTTCTTCTTCTTCTTCGTATCGCTGGCACGACAGTCTTAAATTTGTTTGGACCAGAACTTAGCCACCTGCACTGCATCGTCGGTGGCAGCGCATAATTCACTCCAGTCGCATGTTTTGGGGCAAAGAGGACATGACAGGAGGTGGGGCATGGTTTGCAACTCGGCGCCACATGCACACTCTGCTGCTGCTTTGTCGAGGTAGCCCCATTATACGAGGTTGGCGTTACACCTTCCTACTTGGGTTCTTAGACGGTTCAGGGACTTCCAGATGGGCCACGGAAGGTTAGACCCTGCGGGCAGATGCTCGCCTGGTGATAGATACTGGGTGGGTGGGGGAAAAGTGTCTTGCCACAGTTTGCAGCGGGCACTGGCCGGATCACCTGACAGGGGAACTACCGATTTCAAGAAGCTGTGTCTGCTTTTTAAACGTTGCGTGGGTAGTTGTGCACTGAATAGAGGGGGCCTTGTGTCACGCTCCTGTTTTAGTTTCCCGACTGCACTCGCAACGTTCCTTCGGACGTGTGGAGGTGCTATCCCGGCTGTGGGGTATAGTACTCTGACCGGGGTCGGTTTAAGGCAGCCGGTGATCGTGCGGCATGTTTCGTTTAGAGCAACATCTACTTCCTTGGTGTGGGCGGAACGGTGCCACACTGGACACGCATATTCACCTGCAGAGAAGCAGAGTGAGCCAGTAGTCCGGAGAACGTGAGGTGTAGCCCCCCAGGTGGTTGATGTTAGACGCCTGAGTAAGTTGTTGCGGAACCCGATTTTTTTCTTAGTTTTCAGGCAGTGGCTCTTAAATGTGAATGCTCTGTCAAGGGTAACACCCAAGTAGGTCGGATTACTGCAGTGATCAATGGGGACTCCTTGCCAATTGATGTTCAGAGTGCGTCCAGCTGAATTGTTGCGGAGATGGAAAGTGCATGCTTGTGTTTTTGAAGGGTTTGGTCTAAGAGCATTATCTGAATAATACTTCCCAAGGATCTCCAGGCCTACCTCTAGAGCTTTTTCGGCGTCTTCAAATCTATTTGTTTGGGTTGCCAGGGCAAGATCATCAGCGTACAGGAAGCTTTTGCAGTGATCAACAATAGGTTGGTCGTTGGTATAAATGTTGAAGAGGATGGGTGCTAAAACGCTTCCCTGGGGCAGGCCATTTTTTTGTGATCTCCATCTGCTCTTTTCTGCATTTAGATGTACTTGGAAACGTCTGTTACGGAGCATCTCACCCAGTATCCGGATAAATCCTTGATCGTCAATCATGCCAGTCAATTTTGACAATAATCTAATGACGTTGACAGTGTCATATGCTGCTGACAAATCGACGAGAACTACGCCAGTGATTTTTCGGGCCTCATACCCATCTTCGATGTATTGTGACAGTCAGAGGATTTGCCCAGCGCATGACTTACCGGGTCTGAAGCCCGCCTGGGGATTTATTTAGGGTCGATAAAGGCTTGGAGACGATTCAGCAGTAGTCGTTCAAATAATTTGTACGTGTGGCACAGAAGAGATATAGGACGGTAGTTCTTGGGGTTGTCAGGCTGTTTTCCTGGTTTAAGGAGTGCCGTCACCTGAGCTTTCCTCCAAAGTTTGGGGATCCGTGAGCTTACATTATTTAATCAATATTGCATTAAAAAGATTGAGTAACCATGACACACCTACCGGGCCTAGATTTTTAAGTTGCTCGACCATTATATCGTCCAGTCCAGCCGCTTTCCCATTCTTAACCGCAATGATAGCCGGGATTACATCTGACAGCGTAAAGGGCTAACTGATTTCGGTTGAGGTTGTTAATTTTTTTGTAGGATTTGGTAATTTCGGCAGTTTATTTGGTGCTTTGCCATTTAGCAAAAGCTGGTGGGCTACCTGATTAGCCGTAACTTGACCCATGTTTGTTGGTTCTGGGGGGACGCCAGTGAGTTTTCTTAATGTTGCCCATGCCTTCTTGCTGTTTTTAGTCATATCGACGCTCTCCGCCACCTTAAGCCACTGTTGTTTATGGTTTTCACTGACTTTTGATAACAGCTTCTCTCCAGCTGCGACAGTTTCCGCGGAGAATGGGTTATTGGCATATAGTGATTCGTAGGCATCTAGTAATTTCGATGAGTTTGAGTCCAAGCCAGGAACGTAAAGGGAGCGGCAGCCTCTTGGGATATGCCTGCGAGATACAAACCATACTGTCTTCACAAATTGGTTGTAGTTTTCTGGTACTGGTTCTAGCTCTAATCTACTAGTATAATGGCATCATTATGACTTTCCAATGGCCAACCACTGACACGCCATTGAAAGAAATGATATAGAATGGTAATCTCGTACAAAATGACAACTGAATGACTGACATAGACGGTATTATGCAAATATTTTGACAGTTCCTTTGATCAGTCACCTACCATTAGAACGTCATTGTGCAGTCAATGATCGACCATTATGAATTTAGCAGATTACAAACTTTTAGCAAAATGACAATGGGATCGTATTGGAATGACGAAATTATAAAAATAGCAGACTTGGCCCCCAGGACTTATAATTAATATAAATCTAGAATCGCCAATCCACCTTGAGAAAGGAAAAAGAAGGAAAGTCCCTTGATAAGGTTACGCTCGTGACTTCTCTGTATAAAGAGACCCCTTTGCCTTGCGTCCTGAGATAGTTACAGATGCACGTGAGTTTCATTGCCACTGATATTAACAAATATCTCATGAATTACAACCTAGAATGTTTAAGCCAAATGAATAAATTCTTTTACCTATGCTATGAGGTAAAATCTGTTTGTGGGTCGTAGGGGGTAATCCTAGAAACTGCTCATTCAATTTAAAAAAAATACCCTTTTTACTATAAAGAATAACGAATTTATCGTTTTTTATTTATTATAGTTACTACAATAAGTAATAACGAAGAAAGTCATACACACCACTCTTAATAAATAGTGAAGTTTTGAAAAACTAATCACTTATACGGACAAAGACGTAAAGCGACTCTGTTTGATATTTTTTGTAGATATTATATTATTTAGGAGTACTAATATGTAGATACTAACAGTAAAGGTGTTTAGAAGAAAGAAAAGTTATCCACATTCTCTGAATTTCAATGAATTTTCGTCGGAATATTAAACATTTTTAGAATAAGCGTCGGCATTCTTTTTTCGTGCTTCAATAAAATCCTTCACATTGTAGGCATCATAGAAATTCTGTGCGTGTGTATGAAAGTGAACTCCTTCTAAACGGCTGGACCGATTTTACTGAATTTGTTAGTGTGTGTTCCAGTGGATTCGAGAATGGTTTAGATTCACAATTGGACCCGGTAGGTGGCACTGCAGTCGAGTTGTAGGACTTTTTTATTTTAAGGGCAGGACAACGTCTGCCAGGCCCGCTAGTTTTATTTATTTATATCGATGGTAGGCATAGACTTAGGTGACGTAGACTTTTACAAAAAAAAAAACTAAAAGAAAAGCTTAAAATAATCACCAGTACATTATGTAGGGAGGTACATACACCTCTGCTAAACCTCTTTATAATTTATCAGCTGTAGAATTTTGACATTCCAACGCGAACATGTTTATTGTATAGTTCAAAATTCATATTCTCATGTATTATGAACTGTACAAAGGAATGTCAGTGAAATGTACTTTCGAGCTACGTCGCTGACACAAAGCGTGTGGCCTTGCAATTGTACTACGGTTTAGTGATGTGCTGTCAGATATCGCGGGACAAATATATCGATATAATTATAAATAATTGTATTAATTTAATACAAATTGTGGTAAAGAAAAAGCATATCAAAAGAGAGTTTCACAAACTGTTTTAATTAAGAAAATGGTTTCTCGTTCGTAGCAACTGTTTGCGGTTAGCGCTACGTCTTTCATTGTGACGTAACCACACTAAACAACTCGCTACGTTTTGCTAACATGGCAAATCAAAAGAAGCTTTGTAGTGGTGGATACATGGTATTTTTTATGTGTGATGGCCCTGTCTCTCATGCATGAGGTTGTGGGATTGCAACCGGCGTAGGCAAGTACTAATATGACTTATTCTATTTAATGTACACTTTTTAAGTTTATCTTGAACTTTCCATCCAAAATATCATGAGGAAAAGTATAAAATAATATACTTAAGCATGAAATCTGCAATCCGCCTCGAGCAAGTACGGTGAGCTATGCTCATTCCTTATTTGCAATTAAAATAATGAAAAGAGATGTTTGCCATGCTATGGGAAAATAATACGCTGTTTTTTCTATTATTTAAATAATATTATGCAGGCTGTTTTTTAGAAGGACCAACACATTTTTGAGTAGTTGTAATTAACAAAATTGCTAACAAAATTATATTTTGTTTTAATTTTTGGCAATAATTGTACAAGTTCTTTTTACTATTATTTTAAGGCACATTTTTTAAATTCATCTTTAAAACTTCTCAGGGTTCTTCGGTGAACACTAGTAAACCCTCTGTTGTCTCCCCCAATCCGTGAAAAAGATGTAACGGTCATAAGAATATAAGAACAACCTAAAAAAATGCGAAGCTAAAATTAAATATATCGACACCTTCTGAACTACATCACTTATGCAAACATACATGTCTAGACAGATGTAGAGTGTAGTGTGGACGGCCGTGGGGGCTTCGTTTGTTCCAGAATACGTTCTATAGGCGTCTGCTGCAGGCTTGAATCTAGCAGCACCCTGTATGTTGTGCCTACGCATTACCGGCTGCCGGTTAATGAAAGCGCTACGTCATCGTCACCATCTTGTGATGACGGAACAAATACCTAGTTTGAAAAGAAATGGCTACCTGAAAGCCATTTCTTTTCAAACCTTAAGGTATTTTTGAAGATTTTTCGTTATTTTTAGGTAAGATAAGGCAAAGACTGCCCCGTTAGTCCTATGGTCGATTGCCGACTGCTGTGCCCTAGGTTAGATTTCATGGTCGAGCGAAAAGTGTTATTGGGTTTTTTCACGAAGTAAGTATTTTACTTACTTCGTGGGTTTTTCTATTAGGAGTTCTTAGGTAGCAGCCCGAAGTTTGCTAGCTGGCGGTGTAACACCCCCGTGCCTCGGATAGCATGCCTTTAGCTATGTGCCTGATCTCCGGTCGTGTCTGATGACCGTCCCATCGGACAATGACAGTCCTTTGGTCCTATTGGCCTAGTTCTCTTCTGCCTCCTGCTTGTTTTGGAGGAAAGTTGAAAATATGTTTTTATTACTCCTCCGCTGTTCTTTTCTGATTAATTTTGTTGCGGGATCCAAGACAGTTGCATCGTTTCTCCGGGACTCGTCGAGCTTCAGTGTCTAGACGCTTTTCTAGTGGTCGCCACTGTTGATTCTGACTTTTAGGGAATTTCCCATAAAAAAAAAAATACAGTGAGGGAATATGAAGTGCACCTGTGTTTGCGCACACATTAGTAGTGCACTTTACTTCTGCGTTCTTGACTAGTCTTGATAATCGAAATGCAGTCGGGGGAATATTTTTAAGACATATTTTTAACAGTAAACTCAACTTCTCTTGATAGAGAACAGAATAAGATATTATCTATTTTTCTAAAAAAAAAAAAATTGTTGGAATTTTCTCGTGTATCGTGTGATCAGATTTGGTCATCAAATATTTAGCTATTCGTGGTAATGCAGATTAATATTTTTTTTTTTTTTTTTTTTTTTTATCATTTGATAGGCATACGTTTGACCTCTATCTCACCTGATGGGAAGCGATGATGCGGTCTAAGATGGAATTGGTTTAAACATACGATAATTAGTCAACACTTTGCCGAGATTAAGTCAATGAAAGTGATGCATATGAAATTACCTTATTCTGTAAACCGACAACCGCCTTCAAAAACTAAAAAGTAAAAAATAACTTTAATTTTATAAGTCGGTGGTTTTATTTCTGTTTATTTTTCTTGACTTCCGAAATTAAAGGTTTTTTCACATTCCAGGTTTTAAAAGCACTTGTCTTATTCGTAAAAAAGTTTTACTAGGCACTAGGCACTAAAAAGCAAAAAAAAACTTTTTTCAAAAAACAGATTTCATGGTCGAGCAAGGGGTGTTATTGGGTTTTTCCAATAAGTAAGTATTATTCTAATTATAGAAACCCTATTCGTAACCCCATAATATTACAATAAATAGTTTAGGAGAAAATTAGTTTAGAATGAGACCAGCTGTTTACATGTTTTTTCTCGTGACTGTACACATAATGCAATTACCATTGACATAAAATATATTACTCCTTTTGAAATCTTTGGCAATTACATAATTATTCTTACGCCCATAATATGTGCATGTATAAAAGTAAAGTTCTAGATGCTTGTTGGGTCGAGTGTTTAATGGGTTCCTGAATACGCTTACATAGCGTTTTATCCTCATAGTGATGAGATTATGTAAATAAAAACCATTTCGGGCTACGCTGTAACCATCTTTTGGCAATATTAAATCGCAGGTGGTCCGCAAAACCTGATAATTACATAGAAATAGTTAGACACGTAACTATTCTCGACCATTTTCATTGCTTTACCTATTCACTGTTTATCTATACTACAAGCTATTATGTAGCCTGTCTAAGAGGACAGTACATCAACCATTTAGTGTAGTGTACTAGTGATTAATTGTTTATGTATAACTGTTTATTGTAACATTGTACTACAGCAACGTTTACGAAATAAAAGTTGTCTTATTATTATTTATAAACTGTACTGTAACTAAATTTCAGTCAAAATTCTGTAATGAATAAGTAAATATCAGGAAACATATTGTTATAACCGGTTGTACGTTGTTTTATAGCTAATAGTATTATAGAATTTCGTTTCACATTAATTTTTAGCAGGCAGCGTGCAAGCAAGCATGCAGCGTTCAAGTAAGCATGCAGCATGCAAGCAAGCATTCATCATGCAAGCAAGCATGCATCATGCAAGCGAGCAGCCTCCGCCGCGGAGGCGGGCGTTTAAACCACCTGCTCCTCAGCTCGCGGGCCACCTCGCTCCTCCGCGGATTTCAATTACCCTCTAAGGGTAGGGCAGACAAGACTACGTGGAGTCGGTTTCGCAGCGATTCGTTTCTGTCATTAACTTTTGTAGCACAACATATTGACTTTGACGGCCGCTGCCGCGGCACGCTCGCTACTCTCGCTCGCCTTCGCGCGTTAATGGTCACTGTTCTAACCTAACCTAACCCAAATTATTCAATAACTAAATTATGCTAAACGTTACTTATAGATTTCGAATATTATAGTAACTGAATATTTATACTATATGAATATTAGTTCAAATGTGCATTATAGAAAATGTTCATTATACCATATAAAATTAGGTAAAATGAAATTATATCAATAATTCATTATATCATTTCGTCGTTATATTAAAAAAAAGTATGTTAAATGAAATTAGATCATATGATCTTTGGAGCTTTTGTTATTATTTCAAACATTACACACCCGTCTGTATCACCCCCGCACTCGTCCACAAATTTAGTATGGGCCAAATGCTCAAGGTTATTGGCATGTATACAAGCCTTAAGCGTAGGAACAGACTAACGGCTTGCAGATGCCTAGTCCCTCACAATTCATCACGCTTACAATCCGTATGCAAATAGCAGAAAGAAATTTCCACTATCTATCTGTCACTGATTTCATCAAATATGACTGATACTTTACATTAGAGGCTATGCAACGATTTTATGATTTTATGATTGAGTTCTTAGTGATACATATTTCTGTTCCAAAAATTTAAGGGAAAGGTTATTTTGTTACTGTTTGCAGTAGAAAGGCAGGGACAAAAATAATAATGTACTCTAAAAATGTTTTACGTCTTATAGTTGGACTTAAAAATAATTAATGTGCTGATCTAACCAGCTGAATGGATTGGCTTTTGTTTATTACCGAATAAATGAATAGGTACCTATTCTTCCATAACATTTACTGTATTATTTCACGAATAACAATAAAATAGGTCAGACGGAACAATAAGGATTTATTCTAGTGACCATTTCGCAAATTGAATTGAAATCTTAGAAAGGAGGCTTGAGTCCGTTGTTGAAAACTAAATTAGTCGCGTAGAAAATTAAACAAAACTGACTAAATAAATATTAAGAAAACCGCGTAGGATTTACTGTTGTGAAATTAATAGATAGATTTGTTTTATTTTAAAACTAGCAGTGCCCGCGGTTTCACCCTCGTTAATTTGAGAAATAAAACCACTGAAATATATTTCATTACTTTAAGAGTAGGTATTATACACTTACATTATTTTTTAGCACATTACTATAAGAAACTATTTTAGGTACAGACGCCAGCACATCAAGTTACCCCGATGTGTCAAATTTCTTTGATAGATTTTCAACTTTATCACAAGAAAATAAGGTGTATATTCAATTGGAAAAAATTACCGTTTGGTATGACTTAATGTGCTGGTGTCTGTACATCACGCAATAATCAGTAAGTGTGGTTCGCCAAAGTTCGGGAATTCTGTGAGATCAAAGGTTGAGAACATTCAACGCTTGATTCCCGTTTACGAATCGCCAAATTTTGGGAATTCTGTGAGGTCAAACGTTGAGAACATTCAACGCTTGATTCCCGTTCATGGTTTGTCAAAATTCGGGGATTTTGTGAGGCCATACGGTAAGAAGTGCTTGATTCCCGTTCACGGTTTACCAAAGTTCGGAAATTCCGTGAGGCCAAACAGTGGGACCGTTTAGCACTTGATTCCCCGTTCACGATTAGCCAAAGTTCGGGAATTCTGTGAGCTCAAACGTTGAGAACATTCAACGCTTGATTCCCGTTCACGGTTCGCTAAAGTTCGGGAATTCTGTGAGGTCATCCGTTGAGAACATTCAACGCTTGATTCCCGTTTACGAATCGCCAAATTTTGGGAATTCTGTGAGGTCAAACGTTGAGAACATTCAACGCTTGATTCCCGTTCATGGTTTGTCAAAATTCGGGGATTTTGTGAGGCCATACGGTAAGAAGTGCTTGATTCCCGTTCACGGTTTACCAAAGTTCAGAAATTCCGTGAGGCCAAACAGTGGGACCGTTTAGCGCTTGATTCCCCGTTCACGATTAGCCCAAGTTCGGGAATTTTGTGAGGCCAAACGCTGAAAACGTTGAACGCTTGATTCCCTAGCACGGTTTTGTTAATTGATTAGTTACCTACTCGTTGCCAACCTATGCATATTTTAATCCGTTGTTTCATTGCTGCGTAATAGTCACAGACGTTTTGGTGTAGCAGACTCCAGAGAAAGCCGAGTTCTTACTTCATTTTCTAGGCATTTTATTAATAAATATGATGATAGGTAAATATTTTTTTTAATTAAAATATATGTTAGGTAATTTCAAAAATGCCAAAGAATTAGAGAAACAATACCCAACATAAAATGACTACAAAATAAAATTAAGTAGGTACACCTAGGTACACCTTAAAACTGGTATTGTCTTGTTTTCCATAAAATCATTTGTACTATTATTGTTTCCATAATCGTCCCCCGTCATAATATTTACTTGCACTATTATCATGTATACTAATAACCTTTGTCATATCAACTTATTATTCATAACTTTCATTTGCCATAAAATTAGTTGCCATAATAACATAAGTTATAATCATTAGTTTCTATAAGTAACACATTACATAATCGTTACTTGACATAAGCAACATTTAATTATAATTAAGAAACGTTTATTGTTTTGTACAAAAATTAATGTCATTAAGGCCACCCACTAACCAAATGATTTATTACAGTAATCAATCTTTAGACAATAAAAAGTTAGTAAAAATCGAAACGGGTAGATTAGGTTAGGTGGTGACCACACAACGCGTGAAGGCGAGTGAGCGTAGCGAGCGTGCCGCGGTAGCGGCCGCCTACCGCCAGATGTCCTCAATTGCGTAGCAAATAATATTTAGACATTTGTTTTGGCATAAATAAAATTCGCATAATGTTACTAGGCATAATGTGCAAATCTATTGTGCCACGCTAAAGTATTGTCTTAAAAAAACAATAAGTAGTGCTACAAAAGTTAGTGATAGAAACGAATCGCTGCAAAACCGACTCCACGTAGTCTTGTCTGCCCTACTCCTAGAGTGTAATCTAAGCCCGCGTAGGCGCGGAGGAGCGAGGCGACAGAGCATATCGTCGCAGATGTGTTTTACGCTCACCACCGAAGCTTCGGCTTGCTGGCCGGCGCACGCCGGCCCGCCTCAGCCACGGTGGCGAGCGTTAAAACCACCTGCTCCTCAGCTCGCGGGGGACCGCCGGAGCCCCGCAGCGTCGGAGCCGTGACAGAAACCATGCCTGCTGCATGCTTGCTTGCAGTCTGCATTCTTGCTTGCTGCATGCATGGTGTATGCTTGTTTGCGTGGTTACTGCATGCATGGTAAAAATATGTTTTAATATCATTATGCGTAAATAAATAATTTATGTTTTAGAATGTTAAGTTTTATCATTATTGTGATTAGAAAAATTATGCGTAAGCTGTTATACGTAAATAATGTTATTGCGAAAGTATAATTATCACGAAACAAATATATTATTATGCTAAGTTATATTAGGTCTTAACATTTTATGCAAATGGATAGAGAAGGTTTATTTTTAGGTTTCCTTGTGATTAAAAATCTGTATCTGTTATCATGATCATAACATCAACATTGCAGGCGATTGTACTGAACTAAATGCTAGTTCAGTACAATCGCCTGCAATGTTGTACTAGTCTGGGCAATGGTGAATAAATGTTATGGAAAACGAAATTATTGAAAATAAAAATTATAGCAAATAAATTTATGAATTAACATTATTATGACACTTGATTGATTATGACCAATGAAATTAGTGAAAAGGATTTTATGTAATTTAACGATTATGGCAACTGAAGCATTATTTCTAATGAAATTATGGCAAATAAAACTATGGCATATAAAATTATGGCATTTTAAATTATGGCAAACATTAGTAAACCCTTAAAACTATGTTAACTCCTAAGATATTCATTGAAATCAAATGATGTCAAAGGCAATTTTGTTTAAAATTGAATACTTGTGATGAATAACGTGTTTATTTGGATAAAGATTAATATCATGTTTATAAAACACCTTCGCAAATAATGTATTATTTTAAAACACAATTGATTACCATAAAAAAGGTTATAGTGAGTCAACCTTAAAAGATAGACATAAGCTGTCGCGGACTTTTCTTTAGAACTTTTAAAGAGGATCAATTCTGTCATACATGATTTTTGTGTAACTTGAACCGTTTATGCAGCGCACGCAACGTAAGCTATCAAAAAGAAATATTGTCTATCGTTTTTTGTAAAATTTTTCATTGTTGCTCCGCTCCTATTGGTCGTAGCGTGATGTTATATAGCCTATAGCCTTCCTCGATAAATGGACAATTCAATACAAAAAGAATTTTTCAATTCGAACCAGTAGTTTCTGAGATTAGCGCGTTCAACCAAACAAACAAACAAACAAACTCTTCAGCTTTATAATATTAGTATAGATTGAACTTCCATCGCGTTTTCGTACACAATTTACGTATTTATTTATACTTCATGCACAATGGTACAAAGACTGACTTAAGCATTTCTCTACCAGTCAACCAACCAAGCAAGCAACCAAGGATGGTGAAGAGATAACATGGCATAACAAAAAGTAATTAAAAAAGTTAAAACTTACAAAGATACAAACTACTGATACATAATTATCACAATTCAAATTCTTGTAGAGGTTTGTTGAAGGAGAGTTCAATTTGAAATTGAAACACACTATATTGATGGACCAACGTACCTACTGCACTACACGTAAAGCACACTCACTTGCTTCCATTTTTAAAATATCTATTGTATTGTGGTTTCATAATCTGTACTCTTCCTAAAAAGTAGGTACCTACGTAGCGTATTTAAGTACCTACCTCTACTGGGCGGCTACCTCTTTCATTAGATGTACCTTCGCATCTATTACATTATTGTTGAAGATAAAGTTTCTCAAAGTGTTATCAACGAACGAAACGAACTCAGTTTCTAGTTAATTCTTCGTTAAGTCCAAATTCTTGATGTACGCTGATGACCTGAAGGCGTTTCAAGTGGACGACTGCCAGGCATTCCAGGAGGACCTAGACAGACTAGCTGCATACTGTATTGACAATAAGTGGCAACTTAGTATCCCCAAGTGTAACTATATACATTTTACCAAGACTAATTTAATTTTAAAATACAATTACAACCTTAACTGTATCGCCTTAAATAATATTTCTATAGTGAAGGATTTAGGTGTCCTCTTTGATGGCAAATTGTCCTTGAACCAGCATATCGAAGCCATAATCAATCGTGCTTTTAAAATGTATGGATTTGTAATGCGATCTTCTACAGAATTTAAGCGGATCTCAACCTATCTCTATCTGTATAAGACGCTCATTCGCTCCCAGTTAGAATATGCGGTCCCTATTTGGAATCCCTTCTACCAGAAGTACGTTGTTAGTATAGAAAAGGTCCAGCGCAAGTACCTCCGTGCTATGTGCTACAGATGTTATGGGACTAGGACCCATCTGTCATACTCCCAACTTCTTAATAAGTACAAGCTTATCAGCTTGGAGAACCGGCGCAAATACCTGGAGGCCAACGTGCTTCATGATATTGTACACAATCATTTTGATGCCATTGATTTGACGAGTAGGCTGTGTTACTCTGACCCCCGAACGGATCATATACGTCAAGTTCGTGCACGCACACTCTTCGCGCTAAATTCATGTCGTACGAACTCTGGCTTACGCTGCCCTATTCATAGAATGTTGGAATCCTATAATTCGAATTTCAATGATATTGATATATGTATTTGCATGCCCGAAAAATAAATTTAAATCTTATATTATGAAAATTTTATCCTAACTGTAATCATATTGTTATTAGTTATTTATTGTATAATTAAAGTTAATGAAATTGTTTGTGTTCCTGATTTGGTTTTGAAGCTTTATAGTAACTTAACTATTAATTTATTTTAAAGTATTTGTCAAAGTTGGTAAATGCTTATTTAGTGGTAACCATTGATCTTTTAATATGTTTTATATGAGGATAATGCAGTGGACTGCAACTTTGCTACTAAAAGTTTGTTAACCTTATGTATTATTTATGTTGTAGTTGTTTATTATCCTTTAAAAAAATAAAATTAATTTCATGAAATTTATAGAACTTTCTACAAAAATGCGGAAATACTATTCATGAAAACAGTATGCAAAAGTTTAGGGATTTGATTTCTACATAAGATTCTTTTCAACCTAGATAAATACAAGATGAAGATGTAGGTAACACGTTGAATATTCTGAAAAGTAAAAAACCTTGGACCCTCGCTCCGGTTGTCATCAGGACATGTTATTTTAGACGTTCGTGTTGGTATAGCCATTTAACACATTGGGATACTGCTCATGTTAGCTAAATCCTGGGTAAAGGCACCGTTAAAAACAACGTGCAGCATTAGCTGCAGTTAACTGATATTTTCACTTTGTCATTCAAAGTAATCTTGTAACAGATGGCCTTAATTTGGCCTTGGCCAATTTCAACCTCAGAAGCTAATGTACTCGTAGGTAAGTACCTAATTTCATTTTATTTAATCGGGTCATTCTTTGCAATAAAATCATTTGTCTTGGTTTGGGCATGTGAAGAGGAGGGATGAAACGCTTGTGACCAAAAGAGTTATGAATATAAATGCGAGCTTGATTCCACCCAGAATGGGTAGAGAGAAAGAGGAAGCTCAAATAATTTAGATCCAATCCAGCCTGTCCCTTCCCTAACGACGCCCTTAGCCAAAGAAGTCCTGTTAAGCAACGACCCTGACACCCGTCTAGGTTGATCTATGAGATGCAATTCCAAAAAAAAGTATAATTCTTCACACAATCCACCCAGAATGGGTGGAGAGGAAGAGGAAGCTAAAAGAAAAGATGGATGGATTGTGTGGAAAATGCTATGAAAGAGAAGGGAGTAAGTGATATCATGACGGTTGACAAGACGGATGGAAGAAGAAAACGTGTCGCGCCGACCCCAAGTAACATGGGATAAAGGCAGGAAAATCAAGATTCTTTAAAAACAACAATTTACCAATTGATTTCATGCTTGTCCCAAGTTCCCGCAGATAATTATTATGAAATCTACGTAGTTTAGGCTTGCTAAAATAACAGGACTTAACTTTCAAACTACGACATCATTAGCTGGTGGTAGAATGACCTGGGTCATCCGTGTCACATTTTATACCATTCTTTTTTTGTTTTTGCAAAAAAAGGAGGAAGGACGTCGATTGCATAAACGGACTTTCCTATAGTGCCTTACAAGTGAATTTAAGGCCTATAATCAGAAGATAAACTAAGCGACTACACGCTAAGGTACCCGCTGTAGGGTACGGGCTTTAGCTTAAGGTGTCGCTGGAGGAGGGCATCAAAGGGACAGGCTGGATTGGATCTCGATTATTTAGGGATGAATTTAAAGGGTCAGAGAGTGGACTGTCACGAGCAAGGGTCGGGGAGGGACGCACGGGGTAGTCGCGACGGGCCTCGGCGCTGAAAGCGGATTGACGGCGGTCTGTTTTTGTGTTTTCTGAGCATGCTAGTAGCCCTTTATTGCGTCGTCAATATCGGTCGGTGTACTCGGGGGTATGTCTCGGTCGTAGAATCTTGCTGACGCAGGAAAGCAGTGTTTCGGGCAGCTGATACGATTAACGGATGGAAGTGCTTGTCAGCAGAGTCAAAGAAGTGCTTGGAGGTGCGTGTTATGACTTGCTGGATAGTGGGGATTTTGAAGAAGATGGAGATTGTGAACGTAGAACGGGGCTCCCATAACGCACGAATCGGTTTTAGAGGGTCTGCATCTTATGGAGGCGGTATGATGCTTTTCGTGATGATGGGATTTGTCATGATGACAAATCGCAATTGCGTTAATGCGCAATTTGCACTTGAGTGACAATTTGCTGCGTGCATTCAATATGAAGTGGATCCTACCGAGAGCGAAGGAGGCGCCTTTATGTGCTTTGCGAAAGTAACGTGTCGGTCGAGGGTCACACCCAGGTACCTTGACTAGCTTTTCCCAGGGGATCGGTTTGCCAAACATTGTTATCGGTCTGGATTTAATACCAATAATTGCAAGCTGCTTTTATCATTAGTTGCGTTATTAAATGACATGGCTTCACCTCCGACAGTTCCCGTTTAATTCAAATCTGTTAACATTTAGTAATTTATTAAAAATTTTAGCAACAAGAAACGACCATCTTTCATTGAATCCGTACCAACATCATTGCCAATTGGTTTCTGAAATCAATTTCCACCCCATTAGGATGACAAGTTACTTCAAACGATTGTCTTACTGAATGCTTGAGTTACTAATTACACTCATTAAGAACAATAATATCCAGATTTCCGGCCGTTTTCCTTCAAACAAATTCAATGCGGGCTCAAGTAAGACACCCTTGTTAGTTTCGAGTGGCCCAAATTGGGTCGATAGAGTTGTATGGCCTTGGCCTTAGGTAAGAGACAATAGGTTGATACGCGAATGTTAACGTAGTGGTAGGTTTGGCAAGGCTTTGTTTACACTTACTGTTACGTCAACAGCCCAGTTTGAATATTGCTTTCCTGGAGACTGGAGTTTTGGGCTTCTATATCTTCGTCTCGAATTATTTGGTACCGTATTGGTTTGACAACACTCATAACCAAATTCAAAAACTGGCCAGGTGCGAGTCTGACTCGCGCACGAAAGGTTCCGTACCATTATCTATACAACATTATACATCGACCAAAAAATGGCAAAAAAACACGTTTGTTGTATAGGCCCCCTTAAATATTTATTTTATTCTGTTTAGTATTTGTTGTTATAGCTGCAGCAGAAATACATCACCTGGGAAAATTTCAACTGTCTAACTATCACGGTTCATGAGATACAGCCTAGTGACAGACAGCCAGACAGACAGACAGACGGACAGTGGAGTCTTTACCCGTTTTTACCCTTTCGGTACAGGACCCTAAAAACTAGCCTGAAATTCTATAAATCAGGCACCTCATTAGGTACTTCTTGTTTCCATTCAAGCAGGTATAACTAATAATTTTCCACGCGAACTATTTGGTTGTGAACATTTGATCACTACCTACCTCAAGACGGTCCACTGACTGTCTTCACTAAACGGAATAAGCGTGAGATCCCATTATATTTATTTATTTATTTATTTTACTATTTATGTACACACAGTAGACAACACAGGAAAAAAAACATTATAAAATAACATAACATAACATCATAACATTATATTTATTATTTATTACTAGAATCGACTTTATATTTTTTTATTATGACGTTCAAAAGTGCCTTTTTAATGGTCTAATTGAAATAAATGATTTGACTTTGACTTTGACTTTGATGCCTCACATACACTTACCATTATACAGCGTGATTTTACAGAAATCACGTACGTAGGTACTATACCTGCCCAAAAATTGGCTTGGGTTAATTTTTCCATGGAACATTTTAGCGTTCGCTGGTGCCAGAACTCTGACATTTTGTATAATGATAGTGGACTTTGCTATGTGTGCGTGTCTTAATTCCAATTTAATTTTCTCTTACCATTAATTTTACCATATTACTAGCTGACCGGGCAAACGCTGTTTTGCCATTTTTTGTAATAGTCTACGACCTATTCTCAGACCTACTGCATATACATACAAAATTTCATAAGAATCGGTCAAGCCGTTTTACGTTTTAAGATTTACCTACTTCATTATAAATTACATTAGTAGGTACGCAGGGTACGGGTAATACTGTCCTGGTGATGGTCGATGAGCGATGGAGCTTATCAGAAATAAATGAATTATAATTAGGTTTATGAGCCTCCTTTTTTCGTCCGATTCTGAACTAATACCTACCACAGAATACTTAATAGTACTACACTAATACAACAGAGTACCTAAGGTTGCGGCGCGCCCCTAATACCGTGGAAGTACATTAGTAAAAAAAGAGTGCAAAAAATCCAATTTAGAATTATAATAAAATATAATAGGATCTGAAATCTGACAGTGACTAGTTTACACAGTACCTACTTGTAATAGTTGTAATATTTTGTAATACATTTCATGCGGGGATTTAATTGACGACATACTTCGGGTTATTCTGTTCTCTAAATAATATCAAAAATAGAAATTTAATCAAGGATTTCTTCTATATTTTCAAGACAGATATTGTGATCATAACCAGAATTCCTCTGATCTTTTATTACTTTTTTCATTCCTGAAAATTGTGCCACTTTTTCAGGAGGTCTCATTAAATATTTAGGTATAAATAGATTTAAGTGAAGTTCCTGCGAAAGAGTCTTTGTGAATAAAATTGTAACTCTGTAGGTACTTACATAATAAAAATATACATTAGTTTATTTATCTAAAGAATTGAGATGTCAGCTTATTGTACCTTGTGAGTGATTGCAAAAGTCATATCTTTGAAGGATTCTCGAGAAGATATTACTCTCATTCCATAAGTAGGTTGTAGATGTAGCTTCAGAAGAAAACGCGGGCGAGAAAAGCACAGAAAACAAAAACAAATTAGATTTAGTTTTGACAAAAAGAGTCTTATTTTTGAAGTACCTAGGTTGCTAATATAAATGATTTTGATATTAATTTCTTTCAACTGTTGTTACTGTTTAGCAATTTCACACATTAGATATATCTATATACTTTATACATAAATGGCTTTGTTCTGTTTGTTGTTTTGTATTGCCACCGACTTCCGAAACTAAAGTCATGTGTGTTCTGTGCTAAAGTTATTCAACACTTTTTAGTATTTTTTTTGAAGGCGGTTCTCTTTTTTCAAAAAAGTTTTTATTTTCTACTTTTTAGTGCCTCCTTATCACCCAAATCCATTAAGGAACGGCTACACAGTTAAAACAGAGATTGAAAGTCCTCCAAATATGGAAAGATATAAGAAACGAAAACGTCTTCTCGGTTTTTGTTGCTTTTTTCCAAAAGCGCTAAATAAATTTCTGGTTGTTGTATGCTAAAACCTTCTCCAGAATGTAACAAACACTTTTCTGAAAACCACATCAAAATCGATTCAGCCAAACAGGAGATAATACATACATACATACATACAAACATACGGGTCGAACTGAGAACCTCCTTTTTTTTGAAGTCGGTTAAAAATTAAGTAGAACCTTACTGACTGACTGACAGGTGTATCAGCGCAAAGCCAAACTACCGGAACTAGAAACGTAAAATTTTGTACACGACTTCCTTTTATGGTGTAGGGGAGCACTACGAAAGGATTTTTGGAAATTCGACCGATTCGATTAAAATTAGGCATGAAAAGTTTTGTATGAAACTCCTTCATTTTTGTAGTTAGAATCATGAAACTTGGTAAAAAGTAAAAAATGCGTGTTCCAGTTTTTTATAAAATAGCGGATGAAAGTTTATATGGAAAATTCGTGTATTAGAAACATGTACATTAATTAATATTTGGATTTTTAGTTAGAAATTAAACATATAATGTATCAGGATTTTGGGAACTTCACCTCTAAGGGGGTAAAATAAGGGATGAACGTTATTTTTTTACATATGAAAAGAGGCCTATATTTTTTTTTGTATCCTTGCGGGTTGATGTGTTATTACGGGAAGAAGTTACTACGATTATTTACGATTAGTACGAATAGCTAGTTGAAATATACAGTTTGACATTAATAATTTAATTATTCAGAGGTAGAGGTTTGCTCGTTTAGGCAGAACTAAGCTCAATTTATTATTTACAATTTAAAAACAAAACTCGAAAATCTGTTTCGCAAACTTTAATCTTATTTTTGTACAATATAACCAATATTCTTACAATATAACAACTTGCCTTTAATCATTATTATATATTAAGCTACGTACATACGATATTTACAGTATTTTAACTCATTTCCAACAACCTTGAGCTTACATTAATGTAACCTTACCTATGTTATTGTTAACATGTATTTTGTACCTAAGCTAAATAGAAGATCAGAGATTTTGAATTAATTTCGCAGACAGCTTAGAAACTCGGTAGAATCATTTAATTTGTCAAGACTTTTCTTACGGTTTGTGAAGAAAAAATAAATATTTTATCTTGAGTGTAATCATTCCATACAAATATCATACTATTGATAATGATAAGATTATAAATAAACACTGCAAATGCATCTCATAACCGAACTTAATGTATACCATAAGTACTTAAGCTTAAATACTGTAAAATATTAAGAGCATGTATGTGTTACCAGGTATGGCCACCTTAAGTAGGTACAGTAAAATGGCAAGAACACATCTGAATTCTAATACCTAATTACTGTTTCACATGAATACATTCATTGTACATTAGCATCTACTCGTTAACAATATTATCATCTTTTTTACGTTATGTTATTTAAACATGACAACATAATAACATCATAATTGACATTATCAAACGTTTGGCACAATTATATGACTAGATTATAGGTGCGTAGGTATATTATTTTCAAAGAAATCCTTAACATTTCGTCCTTTTATAAAAAAAGCTTTAAAGGGAAAAAATATCGAGGTAAGTAAAGGAAAATAAGTAAATATCAGGTTATATAAGGATACTCCACTGTTTTCCTAAAAAAACGAAGCCTCTTTGAACAAAACGTAGGTAATAATTATAACAGACATTATCTACATTTACAATGTTTTGGTTCAATCACATTTGCTATACCCTTTAAATTGATTTAGTTACAAACAGAAGATACGGCATTACAAATAGAGAAAAAAACTATAGAGACTTCTGATACTCGATATTTTTTGTTTCTAGTTTTAGAGAAACAGGATGAATGTAAAATTAAAAAAAAGTTATCATAACACAATCATTATCCCATGATATTAAGTAACTTCAGTAAGTACTATATATGCTATACCTATGCCCGATTCCATTGACATGACAATCAACTTTCATATATACAATATACTAAAACTGAGCACGTACAGCCACACCGCCATTTTCGACAAAAGTTTGAAGTTTGTACGAGTAGTAGTGATATCTATCTCTTAAAAGTTAATTTACGGAAAAATTGTTATGTAGGTACTTCCTATCTCGAAAGCCTGTCGTCGTTGCATTCAAAAAGTTGGCTCATTTAAAGTTTAAACTTTATCTGCAACTAAAGTCTGTTCCGCTTGCGCTCTCCATACTTCAAACTTCTACATTCTGTGGCTTACAATTTATCATTTTATTCACTATCCATTTCCAATATGTATCTAACACACGAGAGTCTAAATCCAAAAATAAAGTCCTATCAATATATTTACCAATCTCTCGCTAACTGTTGGTACCTATCCAATACATATTTTTCATACAGGATTTTTTTAATCGTCTTTAAAAGTGCGCAATTTGATTTTGGCACATGTTTTCATTTGACACATTCGTTGACAGAAGACTTTGTTTCCAGTACTTAACCCTAGTTTGCTGCTGTGCCTCTAAATAGGGGGTTTAAGAGGCGTGTTGCCGACGTGAAGGTTGTTGAGTTGGGGTAACAAGATGGCCGCTGTTGATATAGCTGTGACGAGCACGAAGACAGCCAGAAGAGCTCGGTCAGCAACCACCGCCACCTGCAAATGATCAAATAATTAACAATTGCAAAAGTGTAACCTGCAAAACGTTCTAGGGTAACCTAAAGAAAGAGGAAAGAAAGTTTAATTACTATCTTCGGGTGACGTTCATATTTACTACAACCTCCCCAAGTCACCACTGCTATAATGTATTTCAAATTGACGGTGTTAATCAATTTATATAGAAAGCACTAGAATTCGGATTTACAAAGTACCACGGAATAAGAGGAAAAGTGGAAGTGCCCACGCAACTATCTCGCGCGTGTCACAATTATGTGGAAAAATAAGTAGAATAATATCAACTTTGTTGACGAAAAGCTTAAATTTGTTGCTCATACAAAATTAAGGCTTATTAGAACTATTTTTTATTTCCTTTTAGAACTAACGAAGGTTGTTATTATTTTACACATTTTCCGCATAATTGTGACACGCGCAGGATAGCTGCATAGGCACTTTCACTTGTTTTGTCTATTACGCACAAAATATAATGAATTAAATTTGAAAGAACAAATAACTATACTCCGTTCACAATAAGAATAGACAAATACACAAATCTTTTTTACAGTCCGTTCAACCGATTTTGACTTATAGCCTACGGTATATAAGTCAAAATCGGTTGAAGGGACTTCTAGATATGTAAAAAAGGTTAGTGTAAATGTCTAATCCTATTGTGAACGTAGTATAGAAGCCGTGAAGCTTGCTAGGTAATCCCTTTCGAGTTGCGCATCAAAAACAAATGCTACGGATTACTAAAACATCAAAACGATTTGCATCACATTTTATTTATTGTCCAATATCGGTGCCAGAACAACTGCATAGAATTTCCACATAGTAAATTGCCCTTCATTATTTAGGGAATAAGATAATTAGTATTTTTTTCCAAAAAAATTGTAGTGAACAAGGTGCTAAAATCGTTAAATAAAAAAGAATTAAACTGATCGAAATTATGGAAAATGTCTTAGACAATATATACTGTAATGGCCAAATACTCAAAAGATACTCAATTTTATGTTGCCGTTATGTCTCGCACTGTCACAGTCGCTTTGACATAAACTGTAAGAAACAGCACGAGACTTAAGGCGACGATATACGCCGGCGACCTTGAGCGACCAGAGAATCGTATGCGCTGCGTCCAAAACTTTCAAAGTTTAGTCGAAAGAATTAAATAAAAGATAGTATTCTTTAACTTAAAAAATAAGGCGTATCCTAAAACATAGATAATAAAATTGTCTGTAAGATGGTGTAAGTTTCGTTTAAATATTCTTGGTAGATTTTGTGTCATTATCGATGTTTTGTCCGCGTCAGACACAACTTCACGATTTTATTAAACTATTTAATATGAACTTAATCAAAAATATTCACATACTAAATGATTAAGAAAATGTTCTAGTTTAACATATATTTTTTTCAAATCATTTACACTACACATTTTGACGTGATTGTGCCTTAACGGCATCTTAAAATTGAGTAAGTAGCGTAAGAGTATTTGACTAAAATATATTTAATTATTTACGACAGCCTAAGAGCTTGTCATCTATGCAATTTATATTTAATATCATACGTAATAGAACTAGCAATGTATGCTCACTATTGCTCACTCATATTTGCTCGCAAACATATTAGAAGAACGCTACAAATAACTTGGAGTTATTCAGTATGAGGATCCTTGGAGTAAAGGCGTGTGGACTATTATTAAAATATGAGAAAAACCATTCATGGTATTCCAATATAAGAAAGTAAATAATATAAATAAATGACAGTGGATTTGTGGATGGACCTAAATCTTCAAATCAACCTTATTTATGTACCGAGTGAAAATATATTTAGGAATTCAGAGACAAAAAACGAATGTTTATATTTAACTGTTACCTACTGGTATAAATCATGTCTTTACAGCAAAAAAATGGGGATCCCTTCTTTTTGCATAATGTTCTTTTTCCTAATATATGTAGTTTGGCATAACAAGTTTAGGATAATTTGTTTTCCATTATAATACTTTCCCATATATTTATTTTGGCATACAGTTTATGTTGGCATAATTATCTTTATGGCTAATTTGTTTTGGCATAAATTGAATTCGCACAATGTTACTATTCCTTGTCAATCCGAAGCTGCAGTGGTGAGCGTAAAACACATCTGCAACGATAAGCTCGCGTGGGTCCGCCGGAGTCCCGCAGCGTCGGAGCCGTGACAGAAACCATTTTTAATATCATTATGCGTAAATAAATGTATGCTTTAGAATATTATGCTTAGTCATTATTATGATTAGAGAATTATGCTTAAAACAATATGCGTAAGCTGTTATATGTTAATAATGTTATGCGAAAATATAATTAGGAGAATCAAAAATATGCTAAGTTATATTAGGTCTTAAAATTTTATGTAAATGGATAGGGAACCAAAAAATTACATATTGTGTCATTATTTCAGACCTATTAATTTAAATCTCTTATTTTGGGTACCTATTATTTAACCTAATCACTTTAAAAGCGCTTGTTCATAAGAGTGTTTTTTCAACGCGGGTTATTTAGTAAATCCAACTGATCAGGACAAAAATCTAGCGTCTTGAAAGGCGTACCTGCTGTTGAACATTCCATTCTGAGCGCTAAAAATCCAACAGTGCACTTTTTTAACCCGCGTTCAAGAAGCGTTCGTGTGAACGACCGCTAATGGTTTCATCTAACCGCCTCTTTTCTTTGGAAAGTTTTGACCATTGCTATCACAAAGATTAACACACGAGATATCAGATTCTTAAACGCGTTATACCGTAAGGACAATGAGTATTTTATACTAAGGGTAAATGAACGAACCTACTATAGAACCGGGTTTGGGTTTGTGTTTATTGCATGGTCCAGTGTATTTATAAAATCAAGGATATATGAATTGCTAAAAGTGACGGTAAGTTACATATCACTAATGATTTCAATATCATTAACTTTTAAGTAAATAACAGTTAAAAGGCAATATTATCTTCATAGTAAAAATGTTTTGCGTGAACAGTTGAATTGAACAGATATCGATTTTTGCAACAATGTTTTTATTGAAGTCATAGTCAAAGCGTTTATTTCAATTAAACCATTTACAGGCACTTTTGAATTGTCAAGGAGTGGGACAGTTAGAAAGTTGATGCTAGTTGCTCGTTCCAAAACGTAGACCTCTCTATGGAGATGAACGAAGTAGAAACTCCACGGTTTTTACAAAATACTGTTTATATTATTCTTGTTGCTTATATTTTGAAAACAATAAAGGTAATCTAGCAATACAAAACATAAAAAAAGAATCCAAAAAGCCATGACAGTTAAGAGTTGACCATCTCAACTGACAGCGCCCGTTCACAAACATGACGCGTGAATCAGCAGAAATCATTAATATTGGTTTACCTATATGTGTGCCCCAATGTGTGTATCAGATAGCTGGTATACATATATATACATGTATAAAAAATGGACCTACACACGTACCTACTTGAATTCTAAACTTTTAACAGTATGCCTGGTCGTGACATTTTCAGCGTAAAATTGATGGATAAGGTTTTTGCAAGTATAATTTACAATATTCATGGTAATTTGAAAATTTATGAAAAATATCGAATTCAAATTCAAACTTATCAAGGGATCCTTCATAAATTAAACATGGATAATGTTTGAAGCAAAATAAGGGCGTTAGTAGAAGTAAGACGTGTAGACAAAGTTTCTAATGTATCCATTAGTTCTCCATATAAACATTTAATTACTACGTAGGTCACTCGGCAGGTTTTGATATGCTCGTTATTAAAAAATGAACGCATCTGTATTGTATATTTTAAAAAGAATATTTATTTAAGAATAGAACGCAAGTAGCCAAAGTTTGCTGGTTAAAAAAAATCTTGTACAGTTTTTTCTTGTCTCACTCAAAACTTATCGAGTTACCTATGTATTTGTAGTTTAAATAAAGGGTTTAAAAGATTCACTATACAAGTTTTCCCGTAGTCAATTTCTGGCTGAGATGATGATGATACCTAGATGAAGAAGCTGCCGGATATGGGACGGGGTACCCGTCCCATATCCGGTTTGGACCCGGTACCCGGCGGATCCGGCAGCTTTCTAGGATCCGGCCGGGTAACGGGTAATAAGGTCGGGTACCGGGTAATTTAGTGAAGGAAAAATAATGACTTAAATGTTAATTGGAAAAACCATTTATCATGCAAAAATACAAATGGTTCTAATATATCTAGTATTCGTAATTTAAAATTGGCAAATTATGATGTAAAAGCCATTTGCACCAGTTTCTCAGCACGATTGGCATCAAGCCTCAGCTCGATTGGCATCAAGCCGACTTGCAATGCACGCGTCACAGCATGTGAGCGCTGCCGGGTACCCGGCGTTAGCAATGCCCGGGCACACGGCTGCCGGGTACCCGGCTAAACCCCTACCCGTCCCATGTGTAATGATAACTTAATATTTTTCCTGTCACACCCTTAATTTCCTTTGTTTCTGAGACCCTTTCATTTCTGAAACCCTCTCGGTACAATGGCTTGCACAACTACGATAAAAATGTCGAAAAAGTTCATCCCCTAACGCCAGTTTTTAAATTGTCGCCAAAATTATCCCTATCGGAGTAATTACCAAGAATCATTAATCTTTTTTTTTCAATACTCAACTGCTGATTGGATACGGAGTGGGTAAAAAGTTACGATTTATCACTAGCCTACTAAAAATATATTTTCCAACAGTTTTACTACCAACGTAGGCTTAATTAGATTTTGTAATTTATGTTTGTTATGTTTTAATTGTATAGGTAACATGGCACCTTTCATAATTTTACCAATTTATTTTTTATTATGCAAAGATACAATAATTTCAAACAAAATTTATTAAATCAAATCGAATGAAAATATTTATTTAGATACGTACTTATTACCTAAGACCATGATCTTATTATTATAAAGATTGTTATTTTTCCGCAATTGAGTGAGTGATTAAATTCCGATAAGTAAAATTAAATTTCACGTCAACAGAACTAAATGAATAAGCGATATTAATCATAAAGGTCTATCCACACATATCAGGGCCGTGCCCACGTCACGTACTCAAAAAAAAGCGCCCAAGTGCGAGTCGGACTCGCCCTTAAAGGGTTCCGTAGCAGCAAGTAACTTTTTATATTGAGTTGATCGAATGAAAGGTAAATTGCGGTTTATCGTCATAATCGTCATAGATCTAGTAATAGATCTCGTTCAAACCAATTTACGGTGGAAGTTTACATAGTAATACATCATATATTTTTTTTAGTTTTATCATTTTCTTATTTCAGAAGTTGCAGGGGGGGGGGGGGACACACATTTTACCACATTGGAAGTGTCTCTCGCGCAAACTATTACTTAGTTTATAAGTTTTTGCTCTGGCTGGAGGCCCTAAAAATCACTTTTTAAGGCACCACAGGATTGTCCGGTTAAGCAGTAACCAACCCTCAGGTTGAACTGCGAGATGCCATACAGGAAAAAAAAAAAAAAAATAGTGCAAACTATTCAGTTTAGAAAAAAATTACATTGGAAAACCTCAATACCATTTTTGAAGACCTATCCATAGATACCCCACACGTATGGGTTTGATGAAAAAAAAATGTTGAGTTTCCAAAATTTATTGTTTTGTTTTTCTATTTATGTGTGAAAATCTTAATGCGGTTCACAGAATACATCTATCTACTTACCAAGTTTCAACAGTATAGTTCTTATAGTTTCGGAAAAAAGTGGCTGTGACATACGGACGGACAGACAGACAGACAGACATGACGAATCCATAAGGGTTCCGTTTTTTGCCATTTGGCTACGGAACCCTAAAAATATCGGTGTGAACATTTTATATGAACTCGTTCACACACGCACTGAAGCCCGGGCACTGAAGCTGCATTGCCCGGGCTAACGCCGTGACGTGCACGGGTAGTCGATATTTTTTCCTAGCACGTTGGGGATATTTCAAAAATAAATAAATGAATGACAAGTTTTTAATAGAGGCAGTACGCATATATAGCATTTTGTACGATTTAGCGCTTTGTATAAAACAAAATGGTGACTGAGGGGCAGAGATGGAAGGGCGACATCACGGACGTGTGTGAACAAAAAATCCCTGACGGGTCTGGAATGCACGATCTTAGCACGGCCACGGCCCTGTCACGTTCCGGGCACCGCCCTGAAATGTGTGGATAGACCTTTAATCGACGTAAAATGGATGTTATAATGTTGAGACATGAGCTTGAGCAGTTCACGGGTTAAGCCAATGAAGAGTTTATTGAATCAAAATGCTTATAAAATATTTTACACTAGCACTTTTCTCGCGACTTCGTCCGTATGAATTTTATTACAGATCTTTTTTTTGTTTATTAAAATATAGCCTATCGCACTCAGGGATAAGGTAGCAAAAGATTTTTTTAAATCGGATGTGTAGTTCTGTAGGTTATCCCCTACATCATAATCTGTTTAGCCTTTTCCCAGTAATTAATGTTATAGGGGTCGGCTTCCAGTCTAACCGGATGCAACTTAATACCAGGAGCGATTCCCTATCGAACCTCCACACCTCCACAACCCAGTTACTGGATAACACTTGGCATGACTGGTTGTCAGACTTTCTGGGTTCTGACTACCCATAACGACTGCCAAGGATCTACGAATGACAGCCGAGACCAACGGCTTTACGTGCTTTCCGAGCCACGGAGGAGATTATCCCCTACATACAAACAAATGTTACCCTTTTTAGGGTTCCGTACTTCAAAAGGAAAAAAAACGGAACCCTTATAGGATCACTTTGTTGTCCGTCTGTCTGTCAAGACCCGACAACGCGTAAAGATATCGAGTTGTATTAAAACCATATACTTAGATTCACGGTCCCTTGAAGCTGTGAAAAAATCAAACTTCTAAGTTAACGTGAAAAAAATACACGGCCGTTTATGTCGCAATAAATGTACATTTCGACACTTTCAAGGGAATCAAAATGTATACTTTCCGTTGACCTAGAACTAAGAAATTTGGCAAGTAATATCGTCTTATACTATAAATACAGGGAAAAATCTGAAAACTACACATTTGTAATTAAATCATAAAATGTCAGTTATCTCGGATGCAGACGAAGTCCCGGATTAAAAAGTACCCTATATGCTTTCCTAGGGTTCAAGCCATTTTCATACCAAATGTTATCAAAATCGGTTCTGCCGTTCCATCGTGGGAGCGTAACAGACAGAGTTACATTCTCATTTATAATATTAGTATGGATATGTACCTACAAATTTGTACGGAACCCTCGGTAAGCGAGCCTGAGTCGCACTTGTCCGGTTTTTTTTAATATTAGTATAGATAAAAAGTTTCTAGAACTCATCATATTTTTACAATCTTCAGATTATTTTGTTACAATAGTTGTAAAAGTGACCGAATAGATGCTAGGTGTCATTAAACAATTAAAAATATAGAAAGTATATACATTACTTTCTATATTTTTAATTGTTTACCTTATAATAATATATTGGTACTTACAAACCGAATCTAATAAACTGTTTCAATATTAATAAAGTCTCCATCCTACTGGGTACGCGTGCTGTTTGCTCTCAGAGAGAAATAATTTGCGAACGTCTTATTTTGCTAGTACCTTCATACTTCTGTCACTCAAATATCTCGCTAAAAATGGGGCGTGCGTTGGATCATTCGGCTCCCTTCAAAATGGTCGAGCTGAACCACGAGTCATGTTCGTGAACGGGCGCTGCCTCTGAGAGATTGGAAAACTCTTAACTGCTTTTATCTTCTTGTCTTTTTTTCATGGTTTGTATTGCTCTTTACCTGCATTTATTTCTCATACCTATAGAAGCAACAATAATAATGTTATCAGTATTTTGTAAAAACTTGGTTTAAAAGAGTGTCCGTGGTGTTTCTTGAGCGTTCTCCATAGAGCCTACCTACGTTTGGAACGAGCAACTAGCTTCAACTTTCTGACTTACTGTCCGACTCCTTGCTAATTCAAAAGTGCCTGTAAATGGTTTAATTGAAATAAATCCATTGATTTTGACTTCGCTTTTATGGTGTTCAGCGATAGAGGGGATTATTCAAAGCACAGACTTTGATCGTCCTATTTAATCTCAATTTATTTGGAGCGGCTCAGTGTATCACTTTCTTCCATAAGTCTCTTTAAGGTATTACCATTACTCGTGCAACGTTGATCTACGTGGATTATATTGAAAGAACGCTAAATCTACGTCGCTCAAGAATGTTTGATCTCACTCATTAACGATTTTCCTGAGTATGTTTATAGATACTATTATTATTTTTATTTTATTATTTTCAGCTTAAATTTTCCCTCTGCAGGGAAAACGCCTCTCCGCTCTCTTTCCAACACTCTCTATTAAGGCGCTAACAAGCGACTTTTACAGACTTTAAACTGACAATCACGTCAAAATGTGTAGTGTAAATGATTTGAAAAAAATATGTTAAACTAAATCATTTTCTTAATCATTTAGTATGTGAATATTTTTGATTAAATTCATATTAAATAGTTTAATTAACTTGTGAAATTGTGTCTGACGCGGACAAAACATTGATAATCACACAAAATCTACCAGGTATATTTAAACAAAACTTTCACTAGCTTACAGACAATTTTACTATCTATCTTTTAGTATACGTCTTTTTCTTTAAAGTTAAAGAATACTATTTTTTATTTAATTTTTTCGACTAAACTTTGAGAGTTTTGGACGCAGCGCATACGATTCTCTGGTCGCTCAAGGTCGCCGGCGTATAGGCTATTTGGGACCAATCTTTGTCGAAGGACTCCAGATCATCTTGCCATCTCCGCCTGGGCTTGCCGCGATGTCACTTGCCATGTAGAGGGACGTCTGACATGCGGCAGATGCGTCCTGCCCAAATTTTTTTTTCTCCCGTTGTGTCCACTGCTGGGCAAGACCTCTGCCGAGTCTTAGCCTAGTCTCCAGGCTAAGACCCCCCTTAGCCCCCCTATACTCCAGGTATTCTTTTCTTCCAAGTCTCGAACCAGCCCTCGCAGTACGCGTCTAGATCATTTCGCCACCTCTTCCCAGGCCGTCCTCGACGACGCCGACCATCTTCAGTAACCCATTGCGTGGAGACCTTTGCAAATTAATAAAAACGAATTGGCTCGTATAAGTACCTGTTTCCACTCGATGTTAGCGCGCTCCAGTCGTTCGTTTGCGGCAACCCGCTGCTCGTGTCGGGCTGCAGCCTCGCGTAGTGTGCAGCCGCAACATACGCATCGCGGACATGCGTTTACGCAGCCTGATTCGACAACAGCGTTGGCGGAAAGCGGGGTCCCGCTTCCAGGTACAGTTGCCATGTTTGCTGTTGCTCCACCTACACAAATAAAATAACAGCTCTCTTATTCTGAATACTGTCCAGACTAGCTGGTGGATTTATCAAATGTATTACTAAAAAAAAAAATTATGTTGTGCATGATTTGTGTAATGAAAGATTTAAAAAAATGCCCCCCATGCCCATCATGAAAAACTGTAATTATCTTAAAAATGGGTACACTACATAAATACGAAAAACTTTATTCCGAAAGTCAGAAATACGAATTTCAAAATACCGATTTTCATAATTCCGAATAGTACAAAATTCCTAATATGGCAACTCCGATTTATCATTCATCCTATTTTTATAATACTAAAATTTCAAAATTCCGAATGTTAATAATTACTATTCTCAAAATACCGAGTTTTAAAAGATCGAATAACAAAAAGTCCGACATAATGAAAATTCCGAACATCAAAAATACAAATTCCGATTATTAAAATTCCGATTATTAAAATTCCGATTATCTTTATCGTTATCGTGCAAGCAAGCATGCAGAAGGCAAGCAAGCATGCAGCGTGCAAGCAAGCATGCAGCGTGCAAGCAAGCATGCAGCATGCAAGCAAGCAAGCATGCATCATGCAAGCGAGCATGCAAACGAACATGCAACATGCAGCAGGCATGGTTTCTGTCACGGCTACGGCGTTGCGGGGCTCCGGCGGTACCACGCGAGCTTATCGTCTCAGATGGTATTCACGCTCACCACCGCAGCTTCGGCTTACTGGCCGGCTTCGCCGGCCAGCCTCAGCCGCGGCGGCGGGCGTTAAAACCACCTGCTCCTCAGCTCGCTGGCCGCCTCGCCCCTCCGCGCCTACGCGAATTTAAATTACACTCTAGGAGTAGGGCAGACAAGACTACGTGGAGTCGGTTTCACAGCAATTCGTTTCTGTCATTAACTTTTGTAGCAAAACATATTGACTTTTTAAGATTATTTTTGTTATTGTCTTTCTTTTTATACCTATATATTTTTGTTGAAATAAATTCCATAAAAAAATACACCGAATAAACAATATTTGTTAAAAAGTAATTCTACTGTTTGATAAGTTTGTTAAACAAAAAAATTTGATTAAAAATTCTTTGAATTGTGTTTCTGTGAAATATGTTTCATTCAAGTAAATAGTCTTTGAAACAATAATAGTCGAAATAAAAATATAAGAACCAAACATTATATGAAACATTTTCTGGGAAACGAAATTCTATGAAATTTCTGTCTGCGAAACAAGGGGACACCATTTTGAATATATATGCGTAGCTGAATTGAATCAGAATCCTAATTTTAACAGTTTATTCGAAATATTGAAATTCGTAATTTCGTTATTCGGACCGAGAACTCATCGAGCATTTGATTCTTCGAACATATGAAAATCGGAAAACAAACAAATCGGATTTACGACATTCGGTAAAATAACTTTCGTGATTTTAAATAATAAAGATTGTAATTTTTAGGTTTTATGAAATTCGGACTTTTGAAAATCGGAATATCGAAATTCGGAATAAAATAATTCGGAATATTTGGGTGTTCCCCTTAAAAATAATATCAAATAATTATGAGTCTTCAGATAGTAGGACATAATGTTTACTTTTCCGAATACTTAAGTAGGACACTTCTTAGAACGTGATAGGCGGAGTCGTCCCTTGTTTAGTAAAATTACTTAGGCGAGACATGTTTTCAGAATCCGTGATGAAAGGATTACAAAGGATAGCTAGTAGACAGGGATTAGTCGAGTATTGCCGAAGACTTAAATGTGTCGTGCTACATTACCCTTGAAAATGAGGGTAACGTCACAGCTGAACTATTAAATGGTGTTGAACCCAGAGACTTTGCATAAATAATATTAGCTTTTTCAAGCCCAAAATCGAGTCACGTTTCAATTATAAACGCCTCCATTGTTACCTATTTATTTAGCCTATCTCACGTAGCCACGATTAAATCTTTAAAATTGAAAGTCACGTACATTTTGGGGGAAGTGATCTTTATTTTACGATTGAGGTGCGCAATCGATTTACGAACGTTAGAGAAATAAATTGTCGAATTATTTAAGATATAGAAACGAAGGTAGGTACTTGCCAAAAATTGCTTCTTTTTGATTAAAGGAAAGTCACAGTTTTTTAGGCCGATATTTAGTTGAACCTTTAACCTAATATGAAGGCGTTATTTTTTATTTTGTTAAATACTATTAAAAAACAAATCACGTAGTAATTAATACCTACGTGTGTCCCCTAGAAGAATGATACTAAACTAGTAGGTACCTAAGTTAGAACTTCAGTAATGTATATAGTAACACGTGTTCATAAACTTCCTAGGGGACAAATAAATCGTAAGTACCTACTTATAACGAATATTTGCCCTAAATACGCTTGTCTCCAAAAAGATTTTTTCTCATCTAAGATACACGGATTCGTAATTCCCCCAAGAACGATGAAATATTATTTGGTGGAACGCATGTCGATATTCGAGAAATATTGAAATTGTATCCAGCTGCGACGGAACACAGAAAAATCTTAATTGGTTCATGGGATAAAAGATACACATAAAGGCGAATTTCCATTGACTCGCTTTCCTTCTCATTTTGACATCTCCATTATATCGGTAGAAATTCTATATTCGACAGAAATAGCGATGCTCTTAAATCCTTCAAGCTTTAAATAGGCCGCAAAAACAGGATTTTACTAATTTGCATCCCTGAGGGATTCAAACGGGAAATCTAATGGCAAGAAAAAAGTCACCGTGAGCGAATATTAAAGCAAGGGGAATTGATATCTACAGGTAGATAGTAGATAGGCACACACGGCTAAATTTATATTCACTACGACGTTCTTTTGACCGCCACAGTCACGTATAGATGAGAAACCAAAATGTGCCCACCACGGCACGGTCACGACGACTACACGAAACACGCTTGCCTAGGATGAACCATATATCAATGACGCTTCACCGTATCTCTGCTTGTCTGATGATGGAATGACGATGAGGGAATTAATAGTGCAATTCCGAAGCACAATTTATATTAGTTGAACTTCTTTATTTATATTTCATCTATATTAACATAAATGTCAAATACTAAGACTCTTTGGTCAAATACCATAGATATCCGACAAAAACTAATACCAATTACAGGAATTGGTACTTATTGAAGGATGAATTGGTAGCTTCGCGCCGAGGGCACGTTTTTGTTTTTTTAATGTGGTGGGCAAAAAGCTAAAGCGTTCCTAAGACGAAGCTAACTTGATGTCCAAGTTACGGCAACTGCCAATTTGCAACTCTCTGTTTATGACGATTTTCAATTACAATTTTGTAACACTATGTAGATGTAGCAGTTAGTACGTCAACGAAAGTTGTTCCGTCTGAGGAGCGCCTAGTCACAGTATAAATATTGGTACTAGCACACACGCACGTATTTGTACAGTCTGTTTTTTGGTAGTAGTGTAGGTAACTAAATCGTTTCGTTTGTATGGAGTGTCGTAGGTGTGGCTTAGTTAAGTATTTTTCAAATCTTACCATTACAAAACTTCGTTCATTATAAATGATAATCTATAAAGAAAAAGATACGTAAAGAAAATAAAATAAGTCATTTACCCGCATGAATCTTCTCAAGATGATGGTGGTTATGACTTGGGCGGACTTGAGAATGGTTTATCATATTTTTTCAATAATATCGGGTCTAGTTGGTACTTCAACCGCAAGACAATGTGTCACAGGCTTTCTCATATCTGTCATAAAAAGGAGTGTTTTTTATGACCATTGTAAGTTTACAAAGTAATTGCAGATACAATTGACGACACGGCTGGCGCAGTGGTTGAGCGATTGGCTGCTGCGCTGCGTGTCGCGGGTTCGATTCCCGCACGGAACAGATATCTGTATGGCCTACAGGTAGTTGTTCTGGGTCTGGCTGTTTGTGTATGTGAGTTTATATGTTTGTAAACGCACTCACGATACAGGAGAAATTCCTAGTGTGGGACAACGTTCAAAAAAAAAGGTAGAATTAACTGTAACCTTACTCTGGTTTTTATATAATAATATAATTTACGTAATTTTATAATAATTAATATAAATAAGTAAAAACAACCGAAAGAGTCTTTGAAACGGTGCGGTTCTTATATAAAAATTAATTGTGTGTTTCTCTACTGTGGCGCGTTTTTACTACACGATACAAACGTACCTAATTTCTAGAGACATAAAAACAAAATGAATAAAATGTTTCTTGTTGAGTCTTTTGGAGAAAAGTCATCCAATTTAAGCAACATTTCAGTAGAGGACAGAACATCTAAAGAACCACAATCTTGGTTTGTTATATGGTAGACTCTCCTATTCTTCAAGCATTAAGGCTGCTCTCTCGAAAAAAGCTTGAAAGAAGCATGCAGATGAAGCAACTTTCGTCGGCATTTACAGAGAAATTACATCTGAAAAAATGGTTAGTAATCTACATGATATGATACGTAATTTTGTTTAGCCACAATTTTTCTATCGATATCACATAATAAGAAAAAAAAATGTCAAATCACCTCCGAATCATTGAGATGAAACCATTTGACTTTTTACAAATATGTATTATTTTTAACACAATAAATTAAAAATGCATCCGATTAAAGACTCATGAGGTTTTGTTCCATATAAGTTTGAGTTTGTTCAATGATGCCATTTTATTACATGGTGAATTGCTCTAAAGGCCCTGATCGACGAGCAAGTAAAACCGCGGTCTTATGGCTCGTCGGCTACATCACCCCCGCACTCGTCCACAAATTCAGTACGGGCCAAATGCTCAAGGTTATTGGCAAGTATACAAGCCTTAAGCACCTAAATAACTATAATTATTAGGTTATATCTTTAAATATATCTATACAAATGAATAAATAAGAAGTGTCGGTTTGTAATATGAACATAACAGCTTTTTACTACATGCATAATTGAAAGTATATACGGTACTTTTATCAATTTATTTTTAAAATTTGTCTGTTTTTTGTCTGTCGGTGATCCGACTTCCGACAAATCTCTGAAACGGTTGGACCGATTTTGACGGGACTTTTACTGGCAGGTAGCTGATGTTATAAGGAGTAACTTAGGATTCCTTTATTTTAGAAAAAAATAGGACTCAGCGCCAAAAAAATTAAAATCCTACGGATAACCGACAATCACGCGAACAAAGTCGCGGTCATTAGCAGCTATATTTTTTTAATGGTAATGCCTATAGTTTACATTGCTTTGTAACTATTTATTGTAAAATATAGCTTACTAGCTTTTGCCTGCGACTTCGTCCGCGTAAATGTCTGCTATCACGGATTAAAAAGTAGCCTATGTCCTTCCCCGGGGTTCCAGCTATATGCATACCAAATTTCATGAAAATCGGTTCAGCAGTTTCATTGTCAAAACGTAACGGACAGAGTTACTTTCGCATTTATAATATTAGTATGGATATGGATTATCTACATGCTAGCATTGAAATAAGGATAGCGTTACTACAACATTTATCTAATGTTATAATTTAATGAAGTGCATTGACATTGAATAATAATCACACAAATACGGGTAAGTATTCTATTATTAGGAATTTATGATCGTACAAGACTTTTAGCCACAGGGTGTGGTATTCCGTCGTTTCCGCGGACAAGTGCTACACGATCGCGCAGTGACACTTTGGTGAAAAGTTCATCATCATTCATCATTTCAGCCGAAAGACGTCCACTGCTGGACATAGGCCTCCCCCAAGTGGCGCCACATTGACCGGTCCCGTGCGACTCGCATCCAGCGGATCCCCGCAACCTTTACCAGGTCATCGGTCCACCTAGTGGGAGGCCTTCCAACGCAACGTCTTCCGGTTCGCGGTCGCCACTCTAGAACTTTTCGACCCCATCGGCCATCTGTTCTGCGAGCAATGTGCCCTGCCCACTGCCACTTAAGTTTGGCAATTCTTCGGGCTACGTCGGTAACCTTGGTTCTCTTGCGGATATCCTCATTTCTGATTTTATCACGCAAGGAAACTCCGAGCATAGCCCTCTCCATTGCCCTTTGGGTGACTTTAAGCCTTCTGATGAGGCCCATTGTGAGCGACCACGTTTCGGTCCCGTATGTAATCACTGGCAACACACACTGGTCATAGACTTTCGTCTTGAGACACTGCGGTAAGTTGGACAAGAAGATACCACGCAACTTCCCGAACGCTGCCCAGCCGAGTCGGATTCGACGATTGACCTCTTTCTCGAAGTTAGACCTACCTAACTGGACCGTTTGTCCCAGGTAGACATAATCGTCTACAACTTCGAGTGTAGAGTCTCCGATCTTGATAGGAGTGGGTGTTACATGGGCATTCAACATGACCTTGGTTTTGTCCATGTTCATTTTAAGACCCACTCTTTCGGAAGCTCTACTGAGGTCACCGAGCATTGTACCGAGGTCCTCCATGGTCTCAGCCATGACCACTATATCGTCGGCAAACCGAAGGTGAGAGATGTACTCGCCATTGACGTTGATGCCTAGCCCGCTCCAGTCCAGAAACTTGAAGACATCCTCCAATGCAGCGGTGAACAGTTTCGGAGATATGACGTCTCCCTGTCTCACACCTCGCTGCAGAAGGATAGGTTCCGAGGTCTGGTCCTGAAGCCGGACTGACATGGTGGCGTTTCTGTATAGACACTTCAACACCTCGATATACCGATAGTCGATTTGGCACCGTTGGAGAGACTGCAGTACAGCCCAAGTCTCGATCGAATCAAATGCTTTCTCGTAGTCCACAAACGCTAAACAGAGAGGCAGGTTATACTCTTCGGTCTTCTGTATAACCTGCCGCAGCGTATGTATGTGGTCTACGGTGCTAAAGCCTTTTCGGAAACCGGCTTGTTCGGGAGGCTGGAAGTCGTCAAACCTGCGCGCGAGACGATTCGTGATGACTCTTGAAAACAACTTGTAGACATGGCTCAGAAGTGAGATGGGCCTATAGTTCTTCAACCGAGCATTGTCGCCCTTTTTGAAGAAGAGTACCACCACACCTCTGCACCATGCCTGTGGCGTTTTTCCCTCGAGTATGACGGAATCAAACAGCTTCTGAAGGGCCTTAAGTACCGGTTTTCCACCCGCCTTCAGGAGTTCGGCCGTAATTCCATCATCACCCGGTGCCTTGTTGTTTTTAAGCTGTTTCAGAGCTATCCTAATCTCGTACAGGCTGACGTCCGGGATGTCTTCGGTATAGTGTCGGGTTAGTCTAGCTCTTGGGTCGTTCGCTAGATCTACAACGGGTTTACTGGTTGACGTGTACAACTGCCCATAGAATCTCTCGATCTCCCTCAGAAGCTCCGGTTTGGCGGACACAATCCTGCCATCGTCGGTCTTCAGTTTCGTGAGCTGGCTCTGCCCAATAGCCAGATCCCTTGCAAATACCTTGGAGCCTTTATTCTTCTCAATTGCGTCTTTAATACGTTCGGTATTAAAGCGGCGGAGGTCGCTCTTCAAGGATTTAGAGATCCGTCTATTGAGCTGCCGGTATTTCCACGCCTCATCTGAAGACTGCAAGATCATCTCACGCCGCTCCTTCATAAGCTTGAGAGTACGATCAGAGAGTTTTTTGTTCTTATCTGCACGACGTGTCTTGAAGAACTTAGACCCAGTCGTATGGACAGTTTCCACGAACTCGTCGTTGTATTCGTCCACTGAGCTTCCTAGGCATTCGAAACGATTCTGGAGTTCGAGCTGAAAAGTTACTATAAGTTATTATACTAACACATGATTATTTTTATTATTATTATTATAATATATACATAATAATGTATGTTAGTCTATAAAGTATATATGGTATGGGTCTTTGTTACCTGAATTAAATGATATTTTATAATATTATTTATTATATTCTCACCTAGATGGTTGTGGTTGTGACGAGCGAAGCGCGGTGAGGCGGGTGTGAGCGGGGCTCCGTCGCATCTCACCTCCGCCTTGAGCCGGGAGCCCGTGCGAGGATTCACCTGCACCCCGGCCGAAGTCACCGTGCCGCCGTCACCCTGACAGAAGTAACTAGGAGTAATACCTAATACCTATGGTAATAAAGACTAAAATTACAGTAACAATTTAGAAATAAAGATAAAAGTAAGTTAGTAATGTGAGTCAATAATTGTGACAATATTATTGAGATATATTTACACAGTAGGTAAGAATAACAAGAAATCCCATTCAATATTGCACTCAAGAACGTTATAAAACGATAGGAGATGAATGTGGGTAATAAAACATTTCGCTTTTTGAAAATGTTCGATTTGTTTCCTATTCGAATCTGACCGACTTTTGACCAAAGCAATAAATGCCAAATTTCATATCGGTCGCAAAAAAATTGGCCTAAATGCGTAAAGGAATAACCGTTGGGGTTTGAAGTTCTAGGAAATAAAATTGGCTCAGATAAACGTACATAGTATTAAACATCTGACAGTTTATTATTTTTAATGACATATAAAGTCAACGTACCTAATGTCAGAGTCAACACAGTTTAATAGAAAACAAAAAAGAAACGGTGTACCTACATAACTTCTAAAAGATTTGTTAAGTATACAAAATGTACAGAGACATCAAGCTACTACAATCTGTCAAATTTCTTTCATAGATTTTCAACTTTATGACAAAAGTATAAGGTTCATATTCAATTGGGAAAATTTGACAGTTAGGTATGGCTTGATGTGCTGGCGTCTGTACTATTTTAAATTCAACCTACATTCACTGTCGAAATCTTTCAATTTTTTTAAATCAAATTAGTCATCTTTATCAATACAATTCAAAATATCACAGCACGTGTATTTTCTAACTTAGCTCAATGTAATTTCAACAAGAAAATCAGATTTGACACTGAGCTCATGGAAAACTTTTAATGGTCACGAGTTTGCGTCTTCAAATTAGAAAATCAACGTCCCTGGGGCTATCAGCAATTTTTATAAATCCAGAGTTTGGAAGTTATTTCCATATTTCGATACAGAGAGTAATTCGTAAATTATCTATTTCGATTTAGGTGGATGGCAGAGACAACTTTGAGGTTCAAATTAGAAAGGTCAGAGATAATAAATCGTTTTCATCTCCAGCCAGTTAGACTAACCGGGGGAGTTAGTCTAACCAATTTCAGATAGACGATGCTTTTCTTCTAAAAGTGTTGCAAATTGTGCTAAAATAATGGTAGAAATTACAAAAGTTGATGACAACCCGATACAAGGCTTAGGCGACCTTGCATATAATAAACGTTGGGTATTATTATCTAACATATTCGTATAATAACGGAAACGTTACTCATAAATAATTACATCGTTAAGTTATCCAAAGCAAGCCTAGCGGGAATTCACGGTGACTGAAATATAATAATTGAAGGTACTGTACACACAAGCGAAAAATTACGTTATGCTTTTCCCCTAGGGGGTCGGAAATGTGAGGCTTTCTTCAGCCGAGTGCAGCAATAGCTGGGATATTGGATTGGATTCATAACTAAAATGAGGTTACGTGTCGTTTGATTGCTAACAAATTGTTGACGAGCCCTATTAAGGTACGAGCAAACTGTGTCGGGCTGCATCGGGTATCGGCAGGCCGCAAAATGCGTACTTAGCACATTAGTGACGGGCCGGGTCGCAGCGCATTGACGGGTTTTGTAAACCATATCCGCGAATACAAGAAAAAGTACCTAAGATTGAAAAATTGAAATAAGTAACACATGCGCGCGTGCATTTTCATACGCTTGGTATAGCACAGTTCGCTATACCAAGTGCAGCGGGACGGGGCGGGTCGCATCGCGTGCACCAAAATCCAAAGCGCAATAACCCGACCCGCTGCACCCCGGCCGGCGTGTACTATATTCATAAATGCTTGTATGTAACAAGCAATTTGAGCGGATTTTTGCGCTTCGTCCCGGCGTTGCGACACAGTATGCTCGAACCTATAACCAACAGTTCTAAAGTCTTTTGTAATCGATAGATGACCCGATTGGGAGTAGTGTTAAACATCTCTATGTTCGTAACAATTTGGCGAACAATAGTGACCACCAATTCGTTAAACAAGTGTGGTGATTACGACAATTTTCCCGGTTCATAGCGGTCACAATCTAAGTTTAGTAATTAAAGTCGATAACTAAAAGCGGATACACATATGATCATTTGCCCGATCCGATCGCTGAATCCGTATCACTGTATCATTCGTCGTACTGTATCAAGCTATGTATCTAGTTATGGACGTCTTTATTTCACTCCGTATCGGTCCTGTAGTATCCTCAAGAAAAAGTATCGGCATACCGTGCCGTATCCGTATCTTTGATTATCGGACAAAAGCCGACTCTAAATGGAACGGATCGTATCGCGCTGCGTATCATGATCGCGTATCATCACCCGTTCAGATAGGTGATCATGCTATGCGGCGATTCGGATATCGTGATTGTATCGGGCTAGTGATCATAATGTGGATCCGCCTTAAAACACACCTACACGTATTTACTTAAGAGAAGATGAGAACATATACCTACACCTTTTCTTATTTTTCCTCCAGTTAAAAATAACACCAATAAATTATACCCAAACAAGATAACAAAACCAAAAATAGGCAGACTTCACGCAAAGCGAAAACTATTTCTCAAAGGACAATTGTTACGAACAAAATATTATTTTTACTCTGCTTTTTGGTCCCTTGGCAGCGTTTACAATAGTAATAATAATAATAATAATAATAATAATAATATTTATTCACATAAATATGTACATTTTTTTACAAATATAGTGTTTAATCTAAAATTAACGTACACAAAAGTTTTAGCATTTGGGGCCGAACTAGGCATAACCTGTATTTCAGCCCTCAACGCCGATCCCCCTGAGTTACAAGTTAGGTATTTTTATAAATGACATAGCAAAGAGCCCTTGTATGAATGTACATCTTATTATCATATTTAACTTATAAAATACAATTCAAAAAAAATAAAAAAGGTTACAATACTTACAAAGGTAGGTAACATTATAGTTGTGTAACCAGTCCTCTCTTTGTGTGTGATGAAGTTGTGCGTGAATGAGTGTGAGAGGGTGTGTAAGATTGCGGAGAAATACTTTTCGTTATTTTTGTAATAGATTTATGTAGGTATCTGAAGCAATTGTTCTGTCTCCTCATACGTGAGTTTCTGTAGGTACTCACTTACTGTAATTTTGCATGTTTTATTTGTCATCGGGTAAATGTTAAGATTTTTATTTAATTTGTTGTAAATATAGGGGCCAATAAATGAAGCAAATCTAGTGCAAAATTTTGTTTTAGAAGGAAATGGTTGTGGGCAAACCAAGTGTTTTGTGCGCCTATTCAGAGCGAGTGGGTTGTAAGGGATATTCTTATGTTGCATTAGTACAATTTTGAGAAGAAAAAGTTGTCTTACTGAAAGGACTTCACAAAATTCGTAGAGCTGCGAGGTAGGAAAGAATCTTGGTTTGAAAGTGCAAACTTTCAGAATCGCACGCTGGGCAACCTCAACAGGTTTTATGATAGTTTTAGGGGATCCTCCCCATGATGTTATACAGTAAGTAATGAGGGACTGGCAGAGGGCAAAGTATATCCGCTTTAGCACAGAGGGTTCGGAGACATGTCGGAGGGTCTTAAAGATGTAAATTAGCTTTCTTATCCTACCACAGAGGGCCTTAGTGTGTTCCTTAAAGTTGAGGTTCTTGTCTATGATAACGCCTAGATATTTTATTGCTGTTACTCGTTCTAGTTTAGGACAAGAACAGTTTTCTTTGGAGGAACACTCGTGTGCTATGATTTTGTGTTGATCATGATTGATTTCTGTGTTTAACCGTATGCTGAAGCAAATATATTTGGTTTTATCCACATTTAGAGTTAGCACATTGTCCTCAAGCCATTTCCCCACTGCATCAAAACCATCTTGGGCAGCTTTGTAAGCCTCTTCCCATGTATTGGCAGAGAAAGTGAGAGCAGTATCATCTGCAAAGGAGATAATTTTGCCATGGCGGAGCTTAAGAGTCGTGAGGTCGTTTATATAAACGAGAAATAAGGTTGGACCTAGGATGCTGCCTTGGGGGACCCCGTACGTGACTTTAAGGTCATCACTATTAACATTGCCAATTCTAACACTCTGATGCCGACCAGTTAAATAACTGTTGAATAGTTTTAGTTGAGTTCCTCTTATTCCAAGCAGTTCCAACTTGTTGAGTAAGAATAGTGATATATAACAGAGGCATATTATGTTGGTAGCTTTCTTTGAAAATCGACGCCTAAGGCGACCCTGGGGATGATGGACAAAATGAATGTTGGTACAATTTTGTACCTTCAGAATTTTCAGGAATAACATGCTTTTTTCCATGTTCTCTGACAACTTAATACTCAGATTTATCTTAGATAAAAGACCTTAGGTATTTATTTGAATATTTGATTAAATCTAGTTGTCTAAAAAAATTGTTTTGTAAAGAACAAGTTAAATTCTCTTGTAATGTATGTAGACCTAACTTGTAGGTAAAGGAAAAACAAGGGGAAAACTGGAACATTCCTAATTACCAACTAAGTTTTTTTTATATTTGGGGAATGAAATACCTATAAATAGAAAACGGTACAAAAACATGGATGAATTTTCAATGAAAATGTATACTTAGAAAAACTTATTTAACAAATTCAGGGTTGTTTCCTTATTACGATGTAAGTACGTTAAAAAAACATGATTCCACCTTTCTGTTAGTCTTTGAAGTTACCTTATTAATTTGACGAGCTCACATCTATACAAATAAATAACATTGAAATGTTTGCTTGTACTTACTTTCAAAATTTTACGTTAGGTAGGTACTTATACCATTTTTTTTCTATGCGTTTTTTTCGGCTAATCTCTGAAACCACTACTCTGATTTTGACGAATCTCTTAGCTGATGTACTGAGGAGTAACATAGGCTACTTACTTTTATTTTAGGAAAAGAATTAGGGTTCCGCGTAAAACAAATAAAACCCCACAGAAAACAATCATGCGGGCGAAGTTGCGGCCATAAGCTAGTTGCCAATCAAAATCTATGATAAATAAGTATATGAACAAATAAATTGGCTCTGAACTTTGCATAACCACTACCGCATAATCCGGGCACTCGATAATATTATTATTATTAATTAATTCATCATAAAATTCAATGAACTCCGGGTTTTGGTTCCCCAATGAGCCAGTGCGACTTTTGAAATGAGGTTAAAATAACGTTAAAAGTTAGTACCGAGCCAATAATCTTATTAATTTTAATCACCTTCATTTTATTGTAGTAAATTAAATATGATAAATGGACGAAAAAGTAAATATTATTACAGAGGCAGTAATCAATTTATATTTAAGCTACACACAGTGTAAACATTAAGTACTTTATGCAACCTAGGCAAAACCACCAACACTTCTCCGTTTATACCGATTAAATAAAAAGGCAAATGCATGTGATTTAGGCAGTCAGTAGCAAATCCAAATACTTAGAGTACATTATTATACATACAGTATTTTCTTGAATGTAATTTCATATTAAAAGTCTTTAGCAGTTTACAAAGTGTTCTTTTGAAAGAACCCTCGGAAATTCCATCTTAACAGTTTGTTGATTGGTATTGTATCAAAATATGCCAATAAGCATCATCATTGATAATGATGATGCTTATTGGTCGCCTCTCCTCTCCTCCAGTCCACCGCTGGATCGAACCTCTTCGATATTCAAACCAAATGCGTAAAAAAGAGGACCGACCTATAAATAGTTTATGCTTCTTTTTTTTTAAACCTGCTTTATTCCTAAAACTCCATTAACGTTGAAAGGTTTTGTGTCTATATATATAAACACCTTGGGAGTACCTGTCAGCCAGTCTTTCGAATCAAATGGTGTTAGTTGGGAACTTTGCATTGAGATTTAATACCCCGTAGTTTTCGGGTGTGTTAAGCCTCTGGCTAGTCCTTTGAGAATAACAGGCATTTGATATTTACAAGCAGTAAATCAAGTGGCTGTGACTGGGCAGCTATTTTCGGTTTGTTTGTCTCATGCATCAGTGAATGTTGCTAAAGAATTTATGGCCCGCGATTTCGTGAATGAAGACAATTTGTTTCATGAAAAAAAAAACTTAATATATCAGCCTATACTTCTCCCACTGCAAGGCAAAAGCCATGATTATGATCTTTGGAAGGCTCAAAGCGGATTAACGATTTCAGACATTTTATTCAAATCATTTATTTCAGACTTATTTTATGTCCATATTATGTTGGTAACAGTAAACTTAAATCTTTGTTAGTTACAAAAATAACAGCGCAGCACAATAATTCAATTAAAAATGTATCATTCAATTAAGATTTAAATTCATAATCCTAATTAATTTAGTTTGTAAAATATGCAGTTTGATGAACCTATCCCACACTGCCGACTCGTCTTTCACCGAACATCCTTAGGATTATGTTATTACTACCCCGAAATCGACTATTTGACTATGAACCTAGCCTTTCCTTACGATTTTTTCCTTCACCGTACACTTAGAAAGTACATTTATCGATTTTTTTAATGGTACAAAGGCATTACGTTTTCTATACAAGTTGTTAAAGTATGAATATTCATGAAACTGTAAAAAATATATGAATAAGTTTAATAAGTAGTTAGTCTGCCTTTCAGATCATTTAAACTGTTAATAAAAGTTGATGAAACGATTTGCAAAGTTTCACAATTTAACATTACAAATACGTATTTAAAATTTCAGTAAAATTAAATTGAAGCTATAAAGTAGAAGAACCTTATACTCAAAGTTCAAAAATGACAACAATATGCGTTTAATGAATGAAAACGTGCTTCAAGCAAGTTCTTTCAAACTAATAGTGCTGTTTTATTAACACAAAACTCCAATTGAATAGACACTTGCTAAAAATACACTACACCAAGGCTCTCGTACCTAAGTATTGATTCAAATTAAGTACACAGTTGGTTCGGTTCGTCAACGAGACGCGTCCATCAAATTAGTTAGCAATCACCGCATGATGGCTGCGGGCGGCGCACCATAAGCCTCACTGCTAATAGGGTAACCATATTAGTACCTGATCTATACACATAGATTTATTGCTTTGAAAATGACACCTCTAAAAGATAACTCAGGACAGTTAAAACATTTGATGGAGTATATAAATAAAGTTTTATTATAGATGAAACGGACATCCGGTAACTATTCGTTATTCGGCCTATCCGACCAATTTTTACTATCTGACCTGATACCGGATAGTAATCTACTATCTGGCTGGATACCGCATATGAAAAAATAAATATATTTCTCATTAACACTACTCACAAATTCTATTTTATTTATTTATAATTATAGATACAAAGCTTTATAACAAAAACAAACACAGCAATAATAATAACTGGTCAAAATGACATGTCAATGACGATGACACCAGAACGCGCCCGAATGCTAGCCGCAACACATTTAACGTGACAGCGGGCCAAATATCCGGCAGTCGGATATCCGGTCATCTGACCTCGAAACTTGCCGAATATCCGGTATCCAGCCAAACTACTATCCGTCTCATCTCTAATTATTATAAAACATGTTACCTTTGGAGCGTCAGTGTCAAGATTGATGAAGAGCAGGCGCGCGAGGCGCTGCAGCACGAGCTCGCGCAGCACCGCCGGCACCGGCTGCCCTCTCACTCCTCTACGAGCAACACCACACGTTCACACAACACTTCGTTACACATAATGATATTGAAAGCACGCAACAAATTAAAATGGTCAGATACTGGTGCCAATTCGGTTGTGCACAAGCTGAACTTATTATAAGCTATTAATGTCTTTTTCTCTTAAATAAAACAAGAAAGAGACAGATATTAAAACGACCTGTCAATTTAAGTTGATCTAAAATGTTCATACAATATTATTTTCATGTCAGAACCACTTCTTCCCCACTGCTCAAATAAGTTGCTCAACTAGTTGGGCAATAGAGAACGTATTGATTAAATACACGGCGAAGTTCAAGAAAATCTATTTGTATATCTCTAACTTATCTCGTCGCCGTCCTTTTCTTCAGCTGCCTGGCAGTAAGAGATGCCAATTGTCTAATTTTAGTTAAGTTAGTGAACAAGAGAATCGGCGCCATTGTTATTGTCATTTTAAACCTAAACTAATAATTTTATAAAGAGAAATAATTTAATAATTACTTTGCATGTTTCTTCGTATTCTATAAACTAAAAATAAAATACTTAACCGCTTTTAAAAATTATTTCACCAATAGGAAACTACGTTATTCCTGACCGTTGTAGGCTATATTATTATACAATTATCAAAAAATCAGGGACCTGTAAGAAAATTCAAATTCATTCAAAATGCTAGCTGTAATATAAAAAAAATGTTGAAAGAATAATTTTGCTTATCGTCTTATATGGTACAAACTAAGTTATTTTATCTTCAGTAGAAGAAATTATTATAATGCATGTTTTATTTTTTTTACTGGAGTGCTGATTATTCGTGTCTATCTTAATAAACTTATTTATGTACAGTCAGCAAAAGAGATAGGTATGCAGGGTCGTCAGATATAGTTTAAGTTTACTTAGAAACCGATGGATGTTTTTGAATAAAATAAAATAAATTTAATAGAGAATAAACATTTCACTGTTTTAATTTAATTTCATTCGAAAACATCCATCGGTTTCTAAGTAAACTTCAACCATTTCCGATGACCTGCATACCTATCTCTTTTGCTGACTGTACATCATCCAAGACAACGCTTGAGAAATAATATGTTTGAATTATTGAGTTACTATTTCTGAATCTCTCATTTCAATTTGTCGTTTGTTTTCAATTTCATCCTGTGTAAATAAAACAAATACAATTGAATTCAAACAAAGGCCGAAAAATATAGCGATCTATTGATAGCGATCAATCGAGCATCATCATCTGCCTATATAACCTTTCCCAAGTATGTTGGGGTCGGCTTCCAGTCTAACCGGATGCAGCTGAATACCAGTGTTTTACATGGAGCGACTGCCTGTCGGACCTCCACAACCCAGTTACTGGGTAACACGATACCCCTTGGTAAGACTGCATATTTAATTTGATGTTTAAAAACGAGCCTTCATTAATTCAATTTGTTCAATCACATAAGCAAACGCAATTTCATATTTTTATTATTTACGTTCAAATTGAGCAATTTATTTGTACCGTTCGTTAATCATGGATATTTTATTTGTTTAAATAGTTGTGTGATAATGTTTACATAGTAAGTACCTTTAGTAGTACTCCTAATATATAAAACAGCTATTATTTTTAATAATAACCGTTAAAGCAGACAGGATAGGGAAATAGATCGTAAAATCGAAAACGCCTGGAAAATCTAGATGCTAGTGAAAGGTGGTCTACCGATCTCCCTGAAGCGCAAACTCATTGACAGGTGTATCCTGCCCGTCATAACATTTGATTAAAAAACCCGGTCACTCACCGAGTCACCTTAGAGTTTGCCAACGAGCAATGGAGTGCAACATTCGGGGTGTAAAAAACTGGGGTGTGATTCTGTAAGACCTCATTCTAAAGTTCGAATCTGAATACGCTGTGAGTTTCTTGATTGGCATTCTAAAAACTCGGTTGATAATTCGAATTTACACTAGCGCCACCCTTGCGAGCGGGTCAGCGAGTTGAACTAAATTGACAGGGAGATTTTGACAGATAAAGTATGAGATGATAAGAAGTGACATTCTGTAAGGTAATTTCCCCGTCACTTCGACGCTCACTTCGCACTCGAACCCAATTCAAAGTGTCAAATAATAATATATCAAGGTCATTATGAACCTTATGCGAGGTGAGAGTGAATAGCGATGTGAGATGCGAGTAGATGTTTGAATTTTACAGAATCGACCTACTGGACAGCATCCGAAACACCACGCTACGTTACAAAACGGGCAAAACAGATAGCATAAAGGCTGCCAGACTTAAATGAGACTGGGCATTGACCGTTGGGCAAGACTCTCCACGCAAACGGTGTCTGACGATGGACAGTGTCGCCTAAGACGGCCTAGAGAGCGACAATGTTAATTTTTTTAAATTAAGCCCATACTGTCCCACTACCAGTAGTTGGGTAAGTCTGTCCAGGGATTTTTGCCCTGCGCCACGTCGAATCAGCCCTCTAGGTACAGGTCCAGGTCATCTCGCCACAATGTTAAATAATATTAATAAAACTCGCCTGTAAGATATGTTGAGCGTGACGACTGAGAGGGACGCTGAAAATGACACTAGGCACGTGCTAACTCCATAATATAAACCTGAAAATAAATAAACAGTTAGTTTAAATTACAGTAAAATTAAGAAGAAAGCTAAACACTCACATATACACACTCCCCACAGACACTTCACTCATACTTCACCCTCTAGACACCCAATCACAAACTGTATAAAATTATGTAACTGAAATGTCACGGCTGTATTGTATCATATAAAATGGAAGCCAAAAATTTTCGGCTCCTAAGATACAGGTCTAGTTTATTAGCTGGAAATCTGTCAATAATCTTCGACATGATTGTACAACCTATTGTCTACATGTGTAATCTACCTTATTTTCTTTATTATGTACAAATAAATAAATAATTATTATTTTAAATGATTAAATTATTATTATCTACATCAAAATTAAGACCATAAGCTCAGGCCCGACGCAGTCTTACGTACTTTGTGCCATAAGTCTAGCTTAACTTGAATAAAAATATTCTAACGTATTTGATACAAAGTTTGTGACACAAAGAGAAAGTTCAGTTATATTTCTATTTGTATTATATTATACCTCAATAAAGGTTACGTCGACTAGAAATTACATCAGCAAACCTTTCAGTAAAATATTATTATTTTGCTACGTCAGACATTCCATTGTCAAAACAAATAATAGAACGAGTAGTGAAACTACCCTTAATAGGTAACTACTTATCAAGGAAACTACGCTCCAGTTACAAAGAAAATAAAGTAGTCCAAATATAAACGACCGAAAAATATGATTAACCTTAAGGGTCGGTTTCGCTTGTACTTTGCTAGATACTAAATGGCATTTTTGACGTTCACGATGTACTCTACTAAATAGTCGGTCAAAATTCTAAGGGCTGTTATTCCAATCGTCAAATAACTTTTATCTGAAGAATTAACGAGCTTAGTTATGCTCAAAAGAGATAACCCACGGTTTCTCAATATTTAAATTAAGTACATAAGTACATCGAACTTATTAATATGCGAAATGTGTCATAATATACGCCAGTACATCAAGCTATTCCAAACTGTCAAATTTATCCAATTGCACATGAACCTTATTCTTTGTATTCAAGTATTTTTTACATATTGTTGTAGCTTGATGTCATTGTGGCCTCTATTGTTTGATATTTTTATTTTTATTTTCTTTATTCAGAAAACCAACAGCGATACTTATAAACTATTACAGAGATATAAAACGGATTTGTAAGGCTAATAATAGGTTTTCCTGTTTAACATAATACATGTAAACCATGCGAACGGACTTCAGACAGTATGTTGATGATATTAAAATTTAGGAATTTAAGTTGCTGAAATATGCTTGTAAAAATAGACTAATTAATGAATTGAGCGTAGTGATGACATGAATAATGAATGATAATGATTGATGATGATGATGAACAGAGCGTAGTTGCTTGCTATTTGTCTTTCAAAATTATATTTTTAAGCTGAGCTTTAAAACTAGGTTTTGTACAGTTAAATAAATCAATATGAGAGAAATTACTGTTATAAGTTCGAGCAATGCGAGTTAGTACACAATTTTGAGCGTAGTTAGTTGCATGCCTAGGCACGTGTAACATTGGTGTATGACGAGTGCGTCGTAAGGGAGCGTTAAATGTGATCTGTGCAACCAAATCCGGACAGTCCAGTCTGCCATTAATAATGTCGTAAAGTAAGCTCATATCCAACACTTTACGTCGTTCATCGAGTGTGAGCAGACCATATGCCCGACAGCCATTTTCGTAGGACATTGGAGGTTTGCGAAGACGATAGTTGAGGTGGTTTATAAATTTTCTTTGTATCCGTTCTATTTGATTTTTATATAAAATATATTGAGGTGACCATATTGTACATGCATACTCAAGGACGCTGCGAACATACGCAAAATATACAGTTTTAAGGGCTTCAATATTTTTAAATACCTTGCAGGATCTAAGAACGAATCCTAAGTTTTTGTAAGCTTTGGTAGTAACAAGATCTATATGATTTGAGAATGTCAATTTTTTATCAAACGTAACTCCTAAATCACGAGCCGTCTCGACTTTATTAATTATTATTCCATTATATTGGTACGAGTAAGTTGTAGGCTTTTTTTTCCGCGTGTAACTGATGCATTGACATTTCGTGACGTTTACTGTAATTTTATTTTTTGTGTAATAGTTATGTAAATTATCAAGGTCTTTTTGGAGAGATATACAGTCATCAAGTGATCTTATAGCGTAAAATATTTTTTTATCGTCAGCGTACATTAAATGTTCAGAATGTTTAAAAGAGTCTGTGATATCGAATAAGTATGCATTATAAAAAAGGGGTCCTAAATGGGACCCTTGTGGAACACCGCTAGGGATCTCAACGAAGTTAGAACGATAACCTCCTAATACTACGGCTTGTGACCTTTTAAATAAGTATGATTGCACCCAACGTAGAAGATCGCCGCGTATACCCAATCTGTACAATTTGTTGAGCAGGATGACGTGATCCACACGATCGAAAGCTTTTTCAAAATCTGTGTAGATCACATCAACCTGTCCGCCATTATCTGTGTTTTCAAGGATAAAGTTTGAGAAACAAGCCAAATTAGATATAGTCGAACGTTTTTTCAAAAAACCGTGCTGTTTATAAGATAAACCTCTTAGGATGTATGGATAGATAGCATTGTAAACAAGCTTTTCGAATACTTTACCTAACGTGTTAAGAATAGAGATGCCTCTGTAATTTTCTATTTTTATTCGCGAGCCCTTTTTATGTATGGGTACTATAAATGCTTTCTTCCATTCATTTGGAAAAGTACCTTCTCTTAAAGAAAGATTAAATATGAAACAAATTGGATGTGCTAAAGACTTTGCGCAACTTTTCCAAAACAGTGGAGGTATTCCGTCACAACCTGGACCCTTATCAACACATAAAGAACTCAGTGACTTCTCTACGGATGATGGCGTAAATTGTAAATCAGATATTATGTCAACACAATCATCAATTTCTGTGTTTAGTGAACTAGCAAGATTATAGTCAGAAGGTTCACCAAAAACGTCATGGAAGAAGTCACTGAATGCTTCGCAAATTTTTTCTCCACCTGTATAGTTTACATTGTTGCGGGTTAACATTTTTGGATAATTGGATCCTCCGCGTAAATTTTTTATGTAGGTCCAAAACATTCTAGGATTATTTCTGAGATTAACTTCAGTCTCATGCAAGTATTTATTATAACAGAGTTCTTGAACATAGCGCTGCCTATCCCGCAACATTGCAAATTCATCGTAATCTAGCAGGTTACCAAAGCGTTTCCAACGTGAGTGTGCCTTACTTTTTTCTTTAATAATTTTTATAAGTGAGTTGCTATACCAAATGGGATATTTACGAGTACCTACCCGTCGGTTAAAAGGAACGTGTTTATCAATTCCTGTTTGTATAGCATCATAAAATTTGTGGACAGCGCTTTCTATTGGTGTTATATCTAAAGTTGATTGCCAGTTCATACTAGCAAAGTAATTATTTAATGCGCTATAGTCGGTTTTACGATAATTACGTCTAGGTACAGATAACTCGCGTAGTGGGGAAATTTCAAGGTCGGAGATTTCTATGGTTAACACTGGATGATGTGTGTCAGTTTTCGTGAGCGGTTGTAGGCACTCGTTTATATGTAATATCAAGTTAGAAAACGTTAAGTCAAGTGTATGTCCTTTACTATTAAAAATTGTATTGTGTTGCGATATTCCCAAAAAACCCAGATCATTCACCAAACGCAAAGCTGCATTTTGTACCTCGACGGCACCTTGTTTTAAAAAAGTTGGCCCACTCACATTCCATTTTATACACGGAAGATTAAAATCGCCTATCAGTAAATAGTTATTATTTTTTGTGTTGTGTGAAAATGAATTAGAAATACATTGCAAAACGTAATCTATATCTGAGGCTATCCTATGAACATCCGGCGGTACATAAACAACACTCACATACAAATCAGCTGATGCCGACAGCGCGCGGGCCGGTATTATTATGGTTAACAATTCCGTACCGATGTTATTAGGCACGCACTCAATGCACCACGCACCCAGCTCATGTCGCGAGAGTATCATCACACCGCCACCCGACGATTTGCCAGTGGCGGCCAAGTCGCGGTCCTTACGGAATACGTCGTACCTATTATCACACAATTCGCTATCAAAAATTCCGCTATGTAACCAGGTTTCTGTTATGATAATTAAATCATAACTGTTACATAAAACGTTTTGACGGAATTGCGTTGTTTTAGTTCTAAGACCGCGACAATTTTGGTAATATATATTTAATTTAGGGGGCTGCATTGTGGTAAGTATTTAACTAAAAACATATTTGATAATCTTATACGCAAGGGACACTGAACGATAATTAGTAATAAAATATGTTGTTGTTGTTTTATATTAACTTTATTTTGTAATATTTTATACCTTGGTGTACGCTTTGATTATATATAATGTCTAGATGGAGCGTCAAGTGCACGCAAACGTGTCAAAAAGTGTCAGCCAACTATTGGCTGACAAGTGCTTATATAATCAAAGTCCAAATGTGTAATAATAATAATAAATGATTAATATATGTATAATAATATTAATTTATGTATAATTATATACATAATTGCTTATATAATCATTATTTACGCACACAGAGACGTAGATGCACAGTTTAAAACGACGCCTGCACGCACACATACTTGAAATTGTTGACTCGTTTTCTTTGTTATGATTGTAGGGCGACGCTCCATCCAGACATTATATAATCAAAGGGTGTACGTACCGTAGTTATTAGTGTTTTTTTATCTAATCTTTACTTATAGCGTCACTTCAGTTTTACTGTTGATGCCAAATGTATCACCATATCATCCAACAATAACAGTTCAAAGTACATTGTAAACTTACGTTTTATATTGTAAGTTGTTATTTTATTTTGTTAAAATATATTAAACCTTGGTGTAGGTACTGTGGCACTTGTGATGCAATAGCCATTAGATAATATGTCTATGGTTGAACATTCTGGAGACTTCGAGAATAACTTCAAATCGTAGATGTTAGTTTTTATATTATGACAGTCATGTCAGAAAGACCCCAAGCTCAGCTCAGAGCTACGGTCATGTAAATCACCTCTCGCTGATAATTATTATAATACAGTCTTCTGAAAGTTATTAATAAGGGGTGTCTCAGAATGTTTTTCGTTTTTAGATGTTAAATAAAATCAACAATATCAATTAAAACTCGTTTTATTTATTGTTAAATTAAAGAGCAGTTCTTGAAGTTTATTTATGAAAAACAACCGTTTGCAAATGCGCACCATTAACTTGTTCACACTCATTCAACGGTCTGAGTTCGACCTCGGTCATCCTCAATAAAATAAGGACCGATAATTCCTTGACTTGATATGGCAGCCCAAACAACAGCTTTTGGCGAGTGCAAGGGCTTCTGATGCAGTTCCAGCGGATTCTCGGAAGCCCAGTATCTGCAATTTTGTTTATTCACGTGACCGTTGATGTCACAATTTAAAATTCCTGTAGAGACGACGAACAATAGTGCAGGAATAGTGCAGGAATCGTTGTTTTTATAAAACGGTCGCACGCAAAACGAGCGCTACGGTCCCGTGAAACGATTCATGGCTACTAAACTTAACAGGCCGGCCAAGCGTTTGAGACCACTCCCCTCCCCTTGCTACCTGCGGTTGGCGCGTATTGGTCAATACAAAAACGAAAAACATTCTGAGACACCCTTTACAATTTCATTTAACGTAGCTTAGACCCGGTACTAGTACGTTTTTGTGTATTTTTGTCTAAATGTTCACAATCGTCTGTATTTTTGTCTAAATGTTCACAATCGTCTCTTTGATTTTACTGGTTTTACTGATAAGGTGTTATAATTTGTATGTGTGTACCTTAATAAATAAATAAAATGTTTGCAATAAATAAAAAAAAAATCTGCGGTAAATATCTCGCAATATGGAATAAACCTGGGTTTGATCATTTTCGCAAAACTAACCCTAAATATGGCAGTTATGTTTGTTAGTCCAGTTTTTGTAGATATAGAAAATATGTCAAACCTATTTTTTCTCAAGATTAAACTAATCTGAAGATTGAAAAATAAACCCTAAATCTCTTGAAATAACTTACTAATAAGTGGTGTCTTCTCTGTAGGTGGCAATGTGTCCCTTATAGTCATCAAGAAGACGGTCATAGACAGAAGTGCACTTATGCCCAGGGTCACCTTTTCACCTGACTCCGACGGCACGTAGAACACTAGAAGAGCTAGCGGAAAAATATAAAAGGTTTTATTTAGTTTCGTTGAAAAAGTCAACTTCCATCGTCATAATTATGCTAAAATATTGAATCCTACTAAATGTGAAAGTTTGTGAAGATGTTTGGATGTTTGTTACTCAATCACGCGTAAACCGTTGAACAGATTTGCATGAAAATTAGCACACAGGTAGATCATTTTCTGGATTAACACATAGGATACTTTTTATCCCGATAATGTGTTCCCTTGGGATAATCGTTCTTTTTTACGCGGGCGAAGCCGCTGGCAGCAGCTAGTCATACATAAAAGAGTATGAAGAGTAAGTTATGCAATTCGGTAGATGACACCATTGACCAAGAATTTCAAGACAGAACTTTTTTTTAAAACACTTGGTTTTAGCCCTGAAAACCCGATTTATTTTCAATTTACTGATAAATTCGATTTTTAGTTGCATTTAAATCAATAAATAGTTAGTCAATTTAGTTGACAAACGACAACCTACAAGTGGCATAAAAAGTAAGTCAGATCGGTGATGTACAGACCAGCACATCAAGTCATACCTAACTGTCATATTTTCTTAATTGAATATGAACCTTATGCTTTTGTAATAAAGTTGAAAATCTATAAAAGAAATTTGACAGATTGCAGTAGCTTGATGTGCTGGCCTCTGTACCCAATTGTCTCTATACAAACGTTAAGTAGATTACAGTTAATACATAAGACCCCACTAAATATACCTTTTGATTATCGTTATTTCACGGACTTTAAGAGAAGCTATATTATCTATAATATCTAAATTACCGTACTAAATAATTTCGTAATATGAAAAAGACAGTCAATTAAAATAAATGGCAGAAATTAAAATGTGTGTATGGCAACATTTACGTTGTCGGCTATTTATTGATTTAAAAGCAAAAAGAAGTGCTAATTGAAAATAAATCGGGTTGACAGTGCTATAATAAAGTAGTTTTTTTAAAGAACTTGCATCTTTGTATTATTTTTTAATGGTGTGTACACTTACCACCACTTATTGTGATGGGCTAAATATGTTGTCCCTAAATATCATTACCATAAGAATAAGTAAGCCTTTGTGATTGTTAATTGTATTATTCAACATAAATGTCAGTACCATTATCTCGAAAACATTTCTCTTACTCGCTCGGCACATTACACGAATTTACGTCCATCATCATATTTATACTATGGTAATAAGAGTTCGTTCGTATAAAGACGAAACTTGCTTGAACTTCTCGGCAATCAGTGGTTTGTCTTGATAAAATATGTAATGAAGCCAATCCACGTAAAGCCCCTTGTTGCAAACGATACTAAGGAGCTGAATCATGGTTCGGTTCATCTTCAAAAGGTTTAAGACTTTTCTGTCTCCATTTAGTTTCAGTTTCTCGAGAATTTACGACTCCTTAAACTTTGAGAACGTAATAAAAAAAATTGCTCGACATTGCTAGACACATACTATTATTATAAGTTTCTTTGTTTGTTTGATCGGAACTACTCGTCCGATTTTGAAAAATATTGCCAGCTATAATATCCTTCTCCATTCCTACCTACTTCAATATTCTCGCGTTATATTTCATTACCAACAAAAATAGGGATCCGTTAGACGATAGGTATGTGCGGACAAAATCGCGGGCAATAGCTATCATTTATGGCAAGGGAGACTAGAATAATACTTTGAACAATATTTTTCTGTATCGCAGCTTTCCGCTAATTAGCTGTCATTACACATATAATAATATGACGTGAACGTTAATTACGGTAAAGATATTCGGGGAATAACATTCCACACGGAATATCATATTGCCATCATACACATATTTAGTTACTAACGTAATTAACACCTGCTTAAGTTAACTAATTAAAACCGACATTGTGTTATTATCATTGTTTACTGTAACTACCCATGTTAATTATTCATGATCTAATTTTGGAGTTCCACCTAAAAAAAATCTGTACATACTGAACAATTAACAGTTGTTGGTAGCTCGTGTACGACTTCTGAAGATATAACTAATTAAAACCGACATTGTGTTATTATCATTATTTACTTTAGCTAGGTACCCATATTATGTTAATTTTACCTACATGATCTAATTTGGATGTTTACTAAAAGCTGTACTTACTGAACAATTAACAGTTGGTACTCGTAGCTCTTGTACGATTTCTGAAGATACATTTTAAGGGTTAAAATGTATATTCCATTTGTAAACATTTGTAATTTAACAAAATAGTAGTATTATTAAGTACCATAAAAATACATTGTTCAATGAAAACAAATGAACAGTAGGTTAGTACTCAATACCTAATCAAAATAAAAAAAAGGTTTCGATCGACACGTTGAAAAGAATGGATGAAGAAGACAAAAATGTACCTAAATGAAACTTGAGAATACTGTTCCACTTACCAATTCCGTTGATAAGGAGGCAAGGAAGAATAAGATTAAAGACGTAGAACATGGGTCTTCTCCGCAACTTGATGATGTATGTGATGTCAGGGTAAGGCTCCACGCAGCAGGAGTAGTACTGGTCATGACGGATAGCTTCGAAACTCACGAGGTCAAACTCGCCATTCGTCTGATAATTCGTTGTGTCACCTTCGTCAAACTGTTTCTTTAGATCCAGCTAAAGGTGAAAGAAAGAATAAATTTAGGTAAATATTATCTAATCTAACCAATAATCTAAGTATCTAACATATTTAAGGTTGATCAAATCCTGTTCAATGTTCAAAATTGAGCACATTCAATTAAATACTTAAAGGAGGAACAAAAAATGATTTATTCCATTCTAATACCAAAAACTAATACCACTGGTATTTGATTCAACTCTTATTTTTTTTCTATTCCGAACGGATACCACTTTTTAAATAATTTAATTTAATGTACGAACGAATACCAACAACTTGAATTTGGTACAGTCAGCGCAGTCAAACCTAATCAAAGTAAATTTGTTTTTCAATATTTTTATGTAATCGTAATATAATGCTTAAAACTTTCCAAATTCACTTCACTCCAATATTTTTACAAAGGTTAGCATAGGTAAGAGTAGTTTTAGTGAATCCTCTTGCTATTTTTTTTACCTGCGAGAAAGGGTGAGTTTGCTCTATTCTTCCAAAATTCGAAACAACCAATCAGAGTCAAGTGTGACTGGAATGTTCTGCTTTGACTCGGAGAGAAATTTTATTTACATAAATTCCTCAGTACATTTCCGTGCGGTGGCGGTGGCGTATTGGTATCAGAGTGACAGTGATTTTTATTTATTAAGTGAGTATATTAATTTGTTCTTTTGTATAATTTACTTCTCTTTATTAAAATTAGTGTTATTTAAAATACCTATTATTTGATTTTTTTATCATAATCCAATCAAATGTAAAAGTTACATACAATATATAATTTTTTTTAGATATGTCTGAGGAAGCTGATAATCAGCCCTCAACATCTTCGGGAAAAACAGGAAGCTTGACTTTCATAACAAGAAATGGTGGCTTGGTTTTAATGAGATCTGGTTACCAGTACACAAAAAAAAGGGAAAATAAAAATGGATGGACCCATTGGAGATGTGTGTTAAAGAGTGCAGTGGATCTTTACAGATAAAGGTATGTTACCAACTTCTTACATAGAGTTTAACTGGCTTATTTATAATGGATTAGTGGAGCTTTATAAGGCCTTTGTAGGAAGCTTGTTAAAAAAATGGTATTCATAATCGTATTTTAGAGGTAAAAACACTCTTTATTTCTCCATTAAAGTTGATTTGATTTAAAGAAGCCATGACCCTTCTTTAAACGTTCGTTAACAATAAAATGGCCGACATCAATTCTATTCTATTTCTTTAAATGGCAATTAGTACCGATGCCGTTGTCGACAATTCTGCCATTGTCAAAAGTGAATTGGAATAGCAAGAGTAAAAAAAAAACACTAGATAAACAAAAAAAAAAGGGAAACAAATGGCCGACATCGATCAGTTGTTTCGTGTTTGACGTTCGGTTTACAATGTCAGTCAGTTAGTATTAAAATACCTACTTTAAAATCCCTACATAGCATTGTGGTTGTTCGCGTATAAAATTGTATTAGCAGAGATTCGATGCATTTTATCTGGATGACGAAGAATTTCGTAAATGGTACAGTTTTTCCAAAGAAACGGCTGCTTTTATAATTAATTTAGTCGGTGGTGTAGTATAACAAGTATTAACGGCAACGGCCTTTGCCGCTTTTTCCCAGATTGCATGATAACAAATTCAACAAATTGTTCAAAAGACTAGGTAGTTCAAACTATTCCCTCCTTTACCTTGGTGTACGTTTTTTATGACAGTGTTTAAAAATGCATAGACAAATTTTCTGTGACCAGAGGCAAACAACGTTAAAATCGACTAAAATCGCATATTTTTCTACAAAATGGCAACATTGTGTACGATAGTGGCGTTTAGTTATGGGAGCTCTAAGAAACGATTATGAATAAGAATTTTTATCGAACGTTCGGTAGGCTTAAGGTGAATGCTCCAGGGTAGCCCGCGAAATTCAAATTTCCGTACGTTTTTTGCAATTTGCAGCTGAGTATCGGATATTTTATTAATAGAAACTAAATTCGCGGTACTGGCATGTATGTATTTACACAATTATACTTATTAAAACCTTCAATATAATTGTCTAACTTAGAGAAAAGAGAAAATGTGCCATTTTAATAATAACTTTACGTTTAATATAAATTTTAACTTAGTGGTATTGATAAATTTAACTAATATAATGATATAAATACATACATGCCAGTACCGCGAATTTAGTTTCTATTACCATACTATCCCATACTGAGCTGCAAATTGCAAAATACTTACGATAATTTGAATTTTGCGGGCCACCCTGGAGCATCCACCTTAAAACATGTTTTAACTAATGAAGGTTTATACCTTCGGTAAGCGTTATATTATGAATAAGACAGTTAGTGTTCCATCTTTCAATATGTATTTTTATCCAAAAACTATTTTGCTAAAGCTATTTTGTTGTCCTCACAGGATGGCAATATTTCCAATGAGAAAAATCATAGCTGCGAGCCCGATGAATTCAAAAATGTAATGGCAAAAAAGCTGGATGATTTAAGAGATAAAGTGATGAAGTCTGATTTCGCCCCAATACCAAACATATATAACAAATTCAAATCACAATTCTGCGCTACTGAATCAGATTTGGTGAGAAATATCCCATCGTTTGCAAACATCAAATCAAAATTGTATTATGCAAGAAACAACGCAGCTGGTGTAAAAAAAATTAAATGTAAATCAATTGATGAAGTAGAAGTTCCATTACAATTTAGAGATTTTTTGTTTTACGATTATAAAGATGAGTCTTCCAATACCCGAATAATAATCTTGGTCAGTCCAAATCAACTAGAGAAAATTCCGAGCATTAAATTTTTTGAAAGCGACGGAACATTCGATTGCACCCCTGAGCCTTTTGTGCAGTTATATACTATCCACGGAGATCTGGGAAGTGACGAAGATCACACTCGTATAGTTCCTCTTATTTATGTTTTACTTAACAAAAAAACAGAAGAAACATACAAAAAATTATTTGAAATTTTGAAACAAAACATTCCTGGGTGGGAACCCGTAAAATTTTTAACAGATTTTGAACTAGCCGCAATGAACGCCATTACAATTGTTTTTCCGTCAGTTGTAATTAAAGGATGCTACTTTCATTATTCCAAAAATGTATGGAAAAAAGCAAAACAGTTGGATCTGACAAAAGATGCTATCACCCAAAGACATGTAAGACTTTCAGCTTTACTGCCTTTACTTCCTCGTAATTCATATCAGAAGGATGGTGCTACATAATGGAAGACTGTCCTGATACTGACGCCATTCAAACATTTAATGACTACATGGTGTCACAATGGCTAGAGAACGAGAGTTTTGTAGACATTTGGTGCGTTCATGGTGAACGCCATCGAACCACAAATGCCGTAGAATCTTGGCATAAGAAATTAAACTCGGCTGTGCCAAAGAATGCTAATTTATATCAGCTTCTGAACGTGCTGAAAGAGGACGCAGATTTACAAACAGTGGTTGTTACTCAATATAAATCAAACGCACCCCCCGCAAAAGGATGTGCACAGACAACTATTATGAAAAATTCGTGGATCACATACGTAACTCACCAACTCCTCAAAAACAAAATCTCCGTAGGTCACTGCTTAGAAAAATTAAGGGTTTAGCTACTAATTGTTGAAATATAAGAAATTATTTACACGTCATTTAGCTGATTATACTAATAGTTGATTTTCTGTGATATTTTATAATTCTTAGATTATAAGTGAATTATTCATATATGACGTTTTTGCAAAAAAAAATTGCTGATTCATTGCAATATAGGTGAAGAATGACTGATTTGATTAAACAAAAAGTTGATTTTCTGTGAAATTTTACAATTGTTAGGTAAGGTTAGAATTCATTGCAAAAAAAATTGCTGATTCATGGCTATGTAAGTGATGAATGACTGATTTGATTATACAAAAAGTTGATTTTCTGTGATATTTTATAATTGTTAGATTTAAAGTGAATTTTTCATATTACATATTATTGCAAAAAAAAAATGCTGATTCATTGCTATGTAGGTGATGAATGACTGATTAGATTATACAAAAAGTTGATTTTCTGTGATATTTTACAATTGTTAGATAAAAAGTGATTTATTTTTGTTAAAAATTTACCTGACATAGTTGTTATGAGATAGGTAGACGTGAATAATTACGTACCTATCTAATAATAACTATGTCAGATAAATTTCAATATAAATTAAGAGTTAATTTTTTGAGATATTTTGTAATTTTTAGATTGTAAGTAAATTCTTCCTGTTTGATGTTTTTGCAAAAAAAAATATTATACAGGTATAGAGAGGAACTAAAATTATATTAAAGTTGATTATTTAAGTGATATTTTATCATTGAACAAGACGTTTGCTAACAAAATTTGATTTTTTTGGAGTTATCTGTTTTTTTTTTCAATTAAAGGTCTTATATTTACATACAAAGCATTTTTACTGACTGTACCTTATATCTTTGAACTTGTTTTGGTATTAGTTTAAACAATGGTATCGGTTCGGAATAGAAAAAAAATATGAGTTGAAACAAATACCAGTGGTATTAGTTTTTGGTATTAAAATGGAATAAATCCAAAAAATGGATGTATTGTATCAAAGATGACATGACTGGAAAGTACTTGAATGACAACCGATAAAAAATAATGGAAGAAGAGATAATGATAAGAGAAACACGTGAAGTTTACAACGAAGGTAAGTCATTTGAACCAGCTAAAGTTGAAAGGTAATTAGTTTTGAACTTTACCTACACATTCAAGTGGGGTACCTCTTAAGAACCTATTAGGTAAGAATGTTGAAATTAAATTAAAGGTAATTGAAGGCAAATTATTCAAAGGAGTAAACTTCACAACTTCGAAAGTAACGAATCCTAAAATATGTACCAGTCCCGTCTTCGCGAATGTTAGATCGTAGATAGAAGACGAAAGCCGATTTGAAAGGAGATAGCATCCTAATTTAAAAGTCAAATAACACCGACCCGAGAGACATCAAATTTTAAAGCGATAGGTTTTATAGACAGGAGACCAAGAAGTTTTTTTCCAGAATAATATTTTGTACGAAATTGACCGAGTTCTTATCATAAGACATTCATTCAAATTCTTGGGGTTTGTTGTGCAAATATTTTATAAATAGGCCACGAATTTTGAGAGCGTCTAAAGTAAAGGTTTCTAAAATTAGAGGGAGAAATAAATCCGTCAGTTTATTTCGGTCCGATTGTTGTACCAGATATTTTCATAGCTGTATGTTGAGTATGTTTACATAAGGTAGATAAGGCTCATTATATGCATAATTAGCTTCAGAATTCGATATATTTTTATTACGCAGGTTAGAATCAATGAGACAAGCCAACAGATTGATATTTGAGGAATCATGTTAATTCAAAACCTAGAAATACCTAAAGATAAGTGGCAGATTTCTCAGAAATAAATCAATGTCATTTGGAATAGAGAGGATTTGTTTTTATCAAGACGCCTTTGTCTTGTCACTCTGTCTGTCTTAAAAAAGATTACATTAAAGCTAAAATCTGGCAGAGAAGACCTAAGTCAAATTCAATAATGTTGAATACGTTTCCATTACTGTTGTCATTCCCGTAATAAATTCATTTCTACGTTCATAAAAGGATGGTATGTCAAACAAAATTCTTGGCAATCGTACCTTTAGCCCTTTAAATTAAAATATGTGAGTACACATACGTCATGAAGTACATTCACTAGAGATGCCAACGCAGGGGTTGTGGACCATTAAAACGTATATGAAGCGTAGAATCAGTACCTACCTACTAGTACCCACTCGGAAAAGTGACATGTAAGGTCTTTCAACTGCTACGCTTCTTATTTCGGGGAATTCACTGATAATAAAACTCAGGTTCATTTTTTATAACCTAAAAATGTCTAAGTAAATTTCAAATCGATCTGAAATTAATAGAATAGAATAAACATTTATTGTCTCCAGTCAGCTAGTAGTAGAACATACACAGAACTATAATACCGGAAGCAAAAGGTTCAAGCGTCAGCATTATGCTAAGGTTCCCCCCTAAAGGGTTGCTAAGCGCTGGTTTTCAGCTTAAACCCTTGACTCCTGTTAACACAGAAAAAAGCATTTTAGAAACAAACTAAATGATTATTAAAAATGTACATAATTAAAAAAATAAAATAAAAATGAATTGAAGTGATCATACATTACCAGTTTTGGAATTCATCTTATTTTGTAGGTAGGTGTTAATGAGGAGTTTTCAAAATTTGTGTGATACAGAGATTATTTTTTCATGATACCTTACACAATACCTTATAGGTATTACTTTGTATATTCAGTTACATAAATTGTATTTTTATATTCTTAATTTTACCTGACAGCCCAGAAGACGGATGTCAAATATTTACGGATTAAGGCTTCTGTTGCTCGCTAGGAAAACTTCACCTTGAGACACAGACTTACTGCACTCCATATTCGCAATAGCTTCATACTTTAGTTTCTTTTCAAATTCAAAAAAACATCTTTTTATCACTCATTTTTTTATGAATCTCAAAGTTATTACCAAGACAATTAAATTTAATAAGTTTTTCGTATGATCTTATAAGTTACTATTCACATCACAATGTGCACTTAGATTACCTATCAAGGACGATGCCCCGGAAAAAATATTTCACACAAATAAATGTATAACATACCAACGAGCAGCACCTACCTCTCATTTACAGGTATTCTTGTAAGTATGTGCTGTTGGCATACGAGTAATAAAACAGCTTAATTACTGTGCAGTGTGTATGTATAATACATGTATTTTAGTACTTGTGAATACCGAATGAAAAATGTAGTAATATACGGAGTACGCGAGCCATTGTACTCCAAAGGACTTTCTAAGCCGCGCTGGCGGGCTTTCACTTTAAATACAATGACATTCTTTCCCATTTTTTTACGATAAACGCCCTCCATATAAGACTTTTTTGTATTCATACAAAAGAATCGTGAATTTGGTGACGTCGGCGTAAATTACTGGATTGCTATCTTGATTTCCAATCTGTTGTTGCGCTACAAAACGTGTCGTTTCCTTCGAAACCGTAAATTAAAATGCGTACCTACTTCTGTTGTAGGTAGGTAAGAGTTAGCTTGCGGCTTTCCCTGTGTAATTTCCGACAGATTTTCACGATCAATCTTAAAGAATTTTAAAACTATATTTCTGAAACATTAATAAATATCTAATAGATTCAATACACTAGGTATCCAATAGTGTGATCGCGTTATGAAGCACAATCAATTTTTCCAACACTATTACTTTTTTCTGACATAGCGCTTGTATTCTAAATTCTAGTATTTAACCATAAATATTTACTTTGTCTGTAAGTATACATGTATATTCAAAAAATCAACTAAATAAATTCAGAATTAGCTTGAGTCAAATAAATGTTACAAACTACTAGCAAATTCTTTCTGAAATACTGTGTGCACCTAAATAAAGAATTATAAAGAATTATTTATAAATAATTCTCTTAATAAAGAATTATTTTGGGAACAAATTCTAACACAGATTGTTACGAATAAATACGATTATTTCATGTGGAAAGATATGTAAGTACCTATTATGTCTGTTATGGACCTTTTCACATGTAACTATACCCTGTTCACAATAAGATTAGACATAAACACAAACCTTTTTTACAGTCCCTTCAACCGATTTTGACTTCTATTCCGTAGGCTTAAGGATGACATAAGAGGCAAAAAAGTGGATACTATAACAACTGTTTATTGTAGTTGCCATTTGTCATGCTACCAACGCAATATAAGTCAAAATCGGTTGAACGGACTGTAAAAAAGGTTTACGCAAATGTCTAATCTTATTGTGAACAGGGTATAGACTACATAATATGTATCTATTATATAAGTATTTAAAAATGGAACAGAATTTGTATGACGTTATTGGCCTCTCAAGTTAACCACAACCTATTTGGAGGTGGTGTAACAAGCACATCAAGGGCCGGTGACGGTGCGGGCGGGCCGCGCATGTGGTGGGGGCTTACAAATGGGGGCCCTAACTTTTAGGATCGTTCACGTTCTAATCTTAGTCTAAATCTGTCAAAAAAGCTTCTAATTTAGCTACATGTTTGACTAAATGAGATCGTGACTAAATTTTTAATGTTGAAAATTAGTACAATAAAATATTAGCCTTCTGAGTAAGCTTTGAAAAAGACAGACAGTGCAAATTAGTTAGGTATTTACAATATCTCAATGTGCAAGCGCTGCCCAAAACATCACCGATATTCCCTGTCTGATACCACATAGAACATCAAAATATGATGTATCAACAGTCATTTTGTAGACACAATGGCAGTTTTGATCGTGTGCAAAGTCATAAAAAACCCGAGCTTTTATTAAACGGCTAAGGTATTGTTCCGTTGTTCGGTCAAAAATCGATCGCTTATGGACGTCCCAAACCCTTAGAAATACGTAACCGTTCTCTTAAACACAAAGGTTGTGGTTTTATTTATTTGCTAAATAAATACCTACTAAGAAAATGTAATTTTGTTCTTAATTACCCGCTAAGCGTCCATTAAAGCACATCGTAGAGGCCTGTGTACCGCCACAATGAAAGGGCGGGTGAACGAATGAATGCAATCACCATCATTTTACATTTTCCCAAATATCTCGAGACTTAAGGTCATATTAATGAGCACTATTAAGTTGAAAGCTATTTTATGTAGGTGGCAATTTTAGTAACTTTTAGGATTCTGCCTGTTTTTCTCGAACTATGCCTTAGGTCCTGTAGCCCGGTTTCACCATCTCTGGGAAGACACTATATATCAGATTTATTCAAAAATAGAACACAATTTGTATGAAATGATCTTCCAAGTAATTTAATCGGAACTTTTGTGAAGGTTTGTGAAATAGGCCCTTAGTGTCAGATAGAATATGTGTCAGAAGATTTTGGACAAGCAAATAGGGAAATAGTTCTTTCTATGTGAATAATGTAACTGTCTACAGGATGAGATGGTCTCATTTCTCGTAACTCACATGTCACATTACAGAATTTCACGAAAATATTGTCAATTTCACTGTGGCATCCTCGCCTTTGCTGAAACCTTTGCAAATTAACTTCTCTCATTTCTTACGGAAATTAATTTCTTTTGTTGACGTAAATTAGCTTTTTATATAATATTTTTTATTCTGTTAGTCAGTATACAAATGTTTGTGTTTTGTCTTAATGGACTTTAATGTTTGTTAATGTACTTAGAATTAAATTAAATATGTACCTACAATTTATTAATGTTCATGAATTAGAACAAATATTGTTCTTAAACAGCGGTATATTATATCAAATTAGATTTCATAAAATAGTTTTTTCAACCGACTTCAAAAAGCACAAGGTTCAGGTTCTCAATTCAACTGTATGTTTTTATTATTGTTCTTGTTTTATCGATCAACAAACGATCGATTCGTTTGTATATCGATCCTTACGTACAACAAATCACTGGCCCATTTTGCGAAAGTTTTTAAGCTCTTTCTATCTGATATCAGCTGTAAAAAGTAATCCATACTTAATCCATACTAATCTATACTCCATACTAATATTATAAATGTGAAAGTAACTCTGTCTGTTACGCTTTCACGATGAAACAGCTGAACCGATTTTGATGACATTTGGTAAGAGAATAGCTTGAATCCTGGGGAAGGACATAGGCTACTTTTTAATCAGCGACTTTGTCTGCATCCACTATAACCGACATTCACGCGGGCGAATTTGTTTGTCCGTTACGCTTGTACGGCTAAACTACTGATTCGATTTTGATAAAATTTGGTACAGACTAAACTTGAACGTCAAGAAAGGATATAGGTTACTTTTTAATCCGCGACTTTCTCTGCATCTCCGATAATTGACATTCACGCGGACGAAGTCGCAGGCAAAAGGTAGTGTATCTACATAAATAAAAATCAATTGAGATCATCACATCAACACAGAATAAATTTTGTTGTTGTGTTCGTGAATTTGGAAATAAGGTTTTTGAAAAATCCATCGGAACAGTTGGAAATTAGTTAGAACTTTTGTTTGAATCTCACCCGCGCGAAGACGGGGCGGGTCGCTATTAAATCTATACTAATATTATAAAGCTGAAGAGTTTGTTTGTTTGTTTGTTTGGTTGAACGCGCTAATCTCAGGATCTGCTGGTTCGAATTAAAAAAATCTTTTTGTGTTGGATAGTCCATTTATCGAGGAAGGCTATAAGCCCATGCGAAGCCGGGCCTGGTCGCTAGTAAGTGATATAAAACACAAACGTTAGAACTGTGATTCTTTTGTACAATAAACCATTTCTTTCTCGATGCGAACAAATTGTTAAAATAATCTATGCTTCAGAGGTAGGTACTATACAAATTTTATCGAAATTGATTCGGCAATTTTTTGAAAAAATAACAGATGCTAAAAATTATACATAGATGACGTTTTGGTTTGTAGTTCCCTTCATCAAAGGTTTTAATAAGGACTTTAATTTTAACTGTGTTGTCGTTTTAATGGACTTGAATGATAAAAAGGTACTAAATAGCGAAAAATATGAATTCTTTTATTAAGAAAAAGACAGCCTTCAAAAACTAATAAGTGTTAAATAACTTTAGCACAGAACACAATATGGCTTTAGTTTCGGAAGTCAATGGCATACAGAACAAAAACCGGCGACTTCCGAAACTAAAGCCATATTGTGTTCTGTAGATAAAAAAAGGCTTTTAACCAACACCGAGAATATTTATATAACACCCGAATAGCATTTGTTTTTAATGCAAGTCTCGCTGAAAAACCAACCGCTGTTTGGATTTACCGTACCGTGATTGCGAAGTGATTTTATTTCTAGACAAATGTATAACCCCGTCTCAAGTAATGAGGAGATTCCTTTTGTTCAATAACAAAAACCTTTTATTATTTATAGTTAAGCTGTCGTCATATTTTCGCTGGCATCGAAAAAGCTCATTACATCTTTTGTATTGTCGGCTCATTGTTTATGCGAGACATGTTTCTGAAGTGGAAAAATGTTAAAATTGTACTAAGTATTAAAACAATTGGTTGAATTGTTATTTTTATGACCTAGATTTTCGTGTAAACTGTAGGTACTTGCAGTCTTCATTCGAAGCTGTGTTGTACAAACTTTAATAAACAATGTTAATAACCAGTTTTAATAAAACAGGACCGTTTTTCTGTTCCTAATAAATGAATGCTTAGGTAGCATTAATTTATTAGGGACAGAAAAACAGTTACATTCTGTAAATTATAAAAACCTTAATCTAAGATATATGAAACATATAACCAACAATATTGTCCACGTATTTACTAAAAGTAGGAAATAAAAGTGATTGATGAATTTAAAAAAATAAATATTTCTGCTGCTTAATTATGATTATTTATTGGAAAAAAAACATATTCGAAAACTGCGTTAATATCGAGTGATGACCTTCATAAGTAAATGATTATGTAGGGATGAAACGGGGTGCGTCTCATATCATATAAAGTTATTTGGTATATTTTCAGTTTAATAACGTTCACAAGATATAATAAACGTGAGATATCCCAACTATTGGTATAATTTCTTTACATATTCATTCTTTACATTTTCATATACTCTAAAACTTATTTCGTATAATGTTATTGGATATAACGTTTATTTAATCGAAAATCATTAAGATTCCGAGCAATTCCGATTCAGAGCAATCCGACTCGGAAAGGTTAGGTTAGAAAGGGATCCCTTCTTTTCGCATAATGTTCTTTTTCGTAATATACTTTGGCATAACCAGTTTGGCATTTAAATTTGTTTTGCCATTATAATACTTTGCCACATATTTTTTGGCAAAATTATCTTGAAAGCTAATTTGTTTTGGCATAAATTGAATTCGCATAATGTTACTAGGCATGATCTGCAAATCTACTGCGCCACGCTAAAGTATTGTCTTAAAAATTCAATATGTGGTTCTTCAAAAGTTAGTGACAGAAACGAATCGCTGCAAAACCGACTCCACGCAGTCTTGTCTGCCCTACCCCTAGAGTGTAATCTAAGCCCGCGTAGGCGTGGAGGGGCGAGGCGGCCCGCGAGCTGTGGAGCAGGTGGTTTTAACGCTCGCCGCCGTGGCTGAGGCCGAAGCTGCGGTGGTGAGCGTAAAACACATCTGCGGCGGTGAGCGTAAAACACATCTGCGGCGATAAGCCCGCGTGGGACCGCCGAAGCCCCGCAGCGCCGGAGCCGTGACAGAAACCATGCCTGCTGCATGTTGCATGCTTGCTTGCATGTTGTATGCTTGTTTGCATGCTTGCCTGCATGCTGCATGCTTGCTTGCATGCTGCATGCGTAGTGTATGTTTTTTTGCATGCTGCATGTTTGCTTGCATACTGCATGCTTGTTTGCATGCTTGCCTGCATACTGCATGCTTGCTTGCATGCTGCATGCGTGGTGTATGCTTGTTTACATGTTTGCATGCTTGCTGCATGCATGGTAAAAATATATTTTAATATCCGCCGTGACAGCGGCCACCGAGCGCCAAGTCGCCTCTACCGTTGGTGAATCATTTGGTTTAGGTTTGAACTGTGACCAGCATAAGAAAATACTTTTAAAATCATTTTCATATTTAAAAGTGTACCCAGCTTTAACTTATCAATAATTAAACTAAGTTATAATGTGTATTTATGCAATTTTGCTTTGTGTTTTTAACTAGGCGTCTTTATCATATTAGACTAAATAAGTTTTATGTCTTTTGAGTGGTATATCAAAAGATTTTATATTTAATGTATATTAGGCTTATAAAAATTAGTTATTTTAATATTATATCAATCGTTTATTATATTAACTGATCATTATATGAAACAAAATTATAGAATCACATCCAAAATTATAGAATTATATCTTGTGAATATTAGAGATTTTGTAATTATATCATATATTACTTACCCGATGAAACGTCTATGATACCCTTTTGTTTTCCTTATTCTTCGTGTCTCTGAACCGCTATACCCCTTTACTTTTTAATGGTTCGTCCAAAATAAGGGACTAAAGCAGAGCAAAAGACGTAGTGAGACCAAATTCACCCAGACTGTGGAAATCATTGCCCACCTCTCTGTTCCTCGATAAGTACCTATAATCTAGGTATCTTCAAGGCATGAATGAACTAGTTCATCCTTACTAAGCGTGCTCCACCTTTATGATCAGGTGAGTTGCGACTGACCGCAAGCCTATTAGAATATCAAACATTAAAAAAATACAAAGCGAATTGAGAACCTCCTCCTTTTTGAAGTCGGTTAAAAAAGAAAGATTTTATATACACATAACTATTTTAATATTATTAAGATGTCAACCGTGGAAACAAACCCTTTGCTTCTTTTTTATTTCTCTGACCTCAACCCATATAACCATATAAGCGGTTTTCTAAAATAAATATGGCTATAAAACTATTTTTAAAACTAAACTCATTATAAAAAAAAACTATATTTCGGATTAGCAACATCCATGTGGGTTAGTACACAAAAGGATAACTTATACCTGTATTAGTAAACTAATCTAGGTATTTAGAGTACTAACATAGGTAGTTTACTAACATAGGTTTCTATTTTGTTATAACCGGCAGCGCAATCTTTACCCGAGTTTATTCCAAGATTATGCAAGCACAAACATTTACACTTCAGTGAAATTAAACAGCCATCTAAGAGTAAATCCGTCAGTAACAGCTTGGTCAATAGAGGTAGCGTAGATAATCTAAATATGGATTGCTTCAGCACTGGGTAAACTTGATTACTGCGTTAGTCCCGTTTTGCCAGCCTCACACCGTTTCACATGACATAGGCATAATTGTATCATACATTCCATCTGACTTTCTTGTGGAATATCGAACTTATTACATAAAAGACTCAGACTGAGATAAAAAACTAATAAACGAATTAAATAACGAATTATTTTCTTGACTAAAATGATCACGGCATCTATCCACAAGTAGTATTTTGTAGACTAGCTAAGTACCTAGTCTTGCCTAGTGTACAAATGTGTAGGCAAACATAGGTGCACTCCCTCCGACAGCGACAGTCTGACACGACCGGGGTAGCAATCAGACTCAAACTCAGACTCAAATAATTTATTTCAAATAAACCATTTACAGGTACTTTTGAATTGTCAAGGACACAGTCAGTCAGAAAGTTGAGGCTACTGGCTCGTTCCAAACAGTAGGTTTCTATGGAGAAGAACGAGGAAGGAACTCCATTAACACTTTTAAAATCAACAGAATATTACAAATTTAGGTTACATCACTCATGTTGAATTTACGGGACACAAATGTAACAAGTTGTGCACGTTGAAAGAGGTCTAGATACAATCATAAACAATGCAAAATTAAATTAAAATAACTGAGGCAGCTACGAGATGACGATTCAGATGCGGGATTTGATACTAGTGTAGGTAATTAAATTTAATGGTTTCGTTTGTATGTATTGTCGTAGGTGTACCTCCGGACTGCTGCCAAGAAATTTCTAATACAAATAACCCAATAACATTTTAACCGACCAGGGAATCCAACTTAGGATTCAACGATTGCGAAATAAAGACGGGAACAGCTAAGTCAAAATACGTGCTTGGTATCGTTTATTAATCTTGGCCTAAGTCTTAAACTTCCGATGTTATTCTAAGTTTCTATTCAGATAAAGTTATTTTAAGTCTAAGTCAGATTGATGAACAAAGGTTTATTGCATTGTAAACAGTTTCTGTATATATTAATAAACTCAGTTATTAACTTTATATAAAACAAGTCATCTAATGCCAAAATAAATATTCACATTGTCTTATTACCTACCATTTAAATATTGATCTCAAGAGAAATTCAAACATAACTATAGGAACACAAAGTTAGCAATTTAATTATGTAATTCTGAGTTGGGCAAAAAGTCTATTTAGTTAACTTAATAGGATTTCTACAACGTCTAAAAACGTATTTCAGACAACTTAATGGGCTATTATAAAACCTCCTTTGATTCTCTACATTAATCATTTCGAAGATACAGTTATTAATGAAAATTATTTAGGTGTTTTTTAAACGAAATAGTTGTCTTAGCTACTTACCATTTTTATTTTTGGAATAATAAAAAAGAATAAAAACATACAGCATTATTTAAGGGAGGTAATGGTTTTATTTCTTGTTCAATTTTTATTTTAAACTTTCCAAGTTTATCTTGTATATCCATTAAAACGTCGTGAGAATCTAACAAATCTAATACTTTAAACGGGCAATTCTTGTATATAGGGTGACTGGTAATTAGTGTACGATACTTAAACACGTGATTGTGTTCATGATAAACAACTTTCCCGAAGAAAAAATGTTTTTTGCACTGGTTCACTTTAGGTCACAGACGTGCGCGCGCGCGTGAATTTCATACAGCTGTTGTGTTATTGTGATAAAAGTGAACCAGTATAAAAAACATTTTTTCTTCGGGAAAGTTGTTTTTTATCATGAACACAATCACGTGTTTAAGTATCGTACACTAATTACCAGTCACCCTATATAAATAATCAGAATCTCGGAAACGGCTCCAACGATTTTCATGAAATTTAATAATTTCGGGGGCGATAAATCGATCTATCTATTTCATTATTAAAAATAATGAAAAAAAGAAAAATAATACCGAGCGGAGCTCGATCACCCAGATATTAATATAAGTAAGTCTGAAATTCGCATTGGGCAAGATGGCCTCTTGCAGTTGCACAATAGTAGGCCGGTATTATTATTTAATGGTTTTATTAGGTAGTTGAGAAATTAAATCAAATAGGTACCTATTTCCTTGGTTCATAAAGTTTATTTTTCATAGTTGCGTACATTTTATAATATCAATATTTTGAAGCATACAAAGGTATCTAAATTGTCAACGGTACATTCTTAATGCCTTAGCAGCGGCAGAATCTAAACTACTTGCTATAGGTCCCTGATTTCAATATGGTAATATAACGTAAGCAATAGGGTGTTAGATATCAGAGTCCTGAATCATAAGAGGATTGGAAGTACGTCCTCACTTCGCTTTAGTAGATGATTTGAATTTTACTCTCACGACATTATTAGAGGTAACTATGACAGGCGATAGTGACCAAATAGGTAAAAGTTGTAACTTCAGGAATTTCTAAATACCTATGCAAGTTTTTGTAGAAGAAAATGCGAGAAAAAAATACGGATTAAAATCATAAGGTGTTGTTATGATCAACGGTTCTATTATACCATGCATAAAATAGAAACCCACACTGAATCGCTTTATAAAAAGCCGCCATTGTAGAATGATTGGATCCTGTATCAAGATTGAAATGGAACCAATATTCATTTCGCTGTCAATACATTCAAATTATTGTGACCTTTCTCGTGTTTTGATTTCATTAGGCATCGATTTTAGAATAGCTAACAGCTGGCAATAAGAACAATAGCGAGCAATGTCTTGTCTAATATTTTTCTATATAGATCTCGGTTTACGAAGTGTCTTTAAGTTGACGTCTTCACACCGTACACCAAAGACCACTAAATACACAGTGGTCTTTTGACACCGTGTATTCTTTCCTACCGTCTCACAACGGCAGCCCACTTCATCTAATGACTACTAACCATTCATTTAAAAAAATATACATACTACTGTGTCAAGAAAGTACCGGGAAATATTCAATAAAAAACAAAAAATGTATTAAATATCTAAATTTATTGTATCGCCTTCAAAGTAGGTCCAATCCGTAATAATATACTAACGCCAACGAATAACCCAATAATCAAAACATTTTTCAGACGTATTTTTGGGAAATGACTTCAGTAGTTACCGCGAATTGTTTTTTACGTAAACTTTTTTCAGTTAAAAGGCCCCATTCCGATTCTTGTTGACTAATTTGCATGTCAAACTCGTAAACCCATATTTCGTCACCAGTAACAATGCGTTTTATGATGGGGTCGGAAATTCTAACACGTCGCGTCGTAACACGTTTACGCGATTGAGATTTTGCAAACGATTCAAATCTTTCGGTACTAGTCGAGCGGCAACACATTTCATGCCAGAATAATCGTTTAAATGAGTACGAATTGATTCTTGAGATAGGTACAGAAATTTCAGCAGCAAGCGCTGTTAATTCAATGAGAGACGTTGATGGCCGACCAGAACAAGGCAAATTTTACACCACATCTCGACCACATTTAAATGCATTATACCACTCATACGCACGTGTTTTTGATAAATTTGATTCACTAAAAGCCTTATGTGACATTTTCCGTGCTTCTGCGCACGAAATTCTATTTGCAGTGCAACATTTAAGACAAATTATTTGTTTGATATTTTTAACTATAGTAAACATCGCAAAACACAGTTGACATGAACTGAGAAAATGTAAACAAACAGAGTAACCAGTGATGATCGAACTCCGCGTGAGGTAAGAGGACAGTTTTAAATGATTCGTTCCCGGTACATTTTTGACAGAATGTTTACGAAGATTTGGATAATTAAAGATGTGAAAATATTATTTAATAAGAATGACGTAGAAATTAGAAATTAAAGTAGGTAGTAAGGTAGACGTAACGTAGTTGGAAACATACCTACTGTTACGAACGCCGTCCGAACCATGCGTTCCAAGGGCGGCGCCGAATGGAGCAGCGAAACCACTTCATAGTCCATTCACCCTAGCGCCTAAGAAAATGTATTTCTTAGGTACCATTCCAATCTTGTACCAGTTTGATAGCATTTTAAAACCACTTAATTCTAATTCTTCCTTCATTCTTTACGGATTTAGGACCTCAGGGGCCCTAGCCAAATTACCCAATTTGACAATCTACAATCAATAACGCTAATAGAAAACTAATCAAATGTATGGGAAGGACGGCGTCTCAACGATAAGTCACGTGATCGAAAATAAAAAATGGATTACGACGAGGTGTTAATTATTGTAGAAAGAGATACAATACGAAACGATTGTAACTTGGCTAGGCCTACAGAAACTTTTTTTTAATTAATGTTGATAACTTTTTAGAGTCGTCTGGAGTTATTTTATGTCGGATACCCCAACAATCCATTCTAATATTATGAACGCAAAAGTATCGCTTTCACGATGAAACGGCTGAAACCATTTTATGAAATTTGGGATGAAGATAGCTTGAACCCCGGGGAAGGACATGGGTTACTTTTAAATCCGTAACTTCGTCTGCATCCGCGATAACCGACATCCACGCGGACGAAGTCGCGGGCAGAAGCAAGTCACCCAAAAATCAAATTCCTCACCTGAAACCCATCGTAGGTCCACGACGCCCACTTCATGGTGCACAGCTGGACATCAAATGGGAACTGCTCCACATTGATGTCACACACAGACACGTAGATGCCGTGACTGAGCCACGTGACTTCGCCTGTGTGCTTCACTATCACGTTTGTGTTGATCACCGCTGACCGGTAGTTGGGGTCCGCGCTGGAAAAGAATATGGGTTATAATTATTTCGTACCTAGATATATATCATTACTAGCTGTTGCCCGCGACTTCGTCCGCGTGGTTATGAAGATATGGAGTTTAATGATGTTGAACGCAAACTGTTTTTATATTTCAGTCAACAGAAAATGCCTATTTTAAGCCACCAATTTGTAAAAAAAAATGATTTTGTTATTTTCGTAAAACCTACAACCCTATACACCATATTTATAGTTTATAGTTTTATTTTCAGGCTGCAGTTTATTTCAATTCATTATACTTATATTTAAAGAGATGGCATTTGTGATTATTATATCTACAGTGGTCTTCTTCGTTTCGAATCGATGGTTGTGTTTTTTTTTAGTGTGAGACTCATATCCGTGGTTAGACTGCTTGGGCCCAGTAGGAGCTGCATTAATCGCAGCATTAGTGGCGTTTTTAATGTCCTCTAAGGTGCAGGTAACGGGTCACTTTGGGCACTGTAGTAAGTGGGCCATTGTCTGGTCAGGAGCACCGTGCTAACACTGGATATCAGTGGGATCTACAATCCCCCATTTTGTTAGGTTGTGTTTGCAGCGGCCTTCTTGGGCGCACACTCTATTGAACGCTCTCCATTTAGGCCACTGCAAATCACTTCCGAGTGTCAAGTATCCCTGGATTGAAAGAAGTTCAGTGGCGGTGGGTGATGTTCCCACAACTTTCGTCTGACCGACGTGGTCGGTCCTAGATGACCTGTGTGCTGCGGAGAAAACTTTTCCGATTCTTTTAGTACCTATACTCATAACTGTTGTATGTTTGTAAAGGGGATGGATAGTATATATTTTAAGTGTGAGCTTTCTAAAATTAAATCTATAGTTTTACAGAAAACGGTGGTCAATGTGGGATAAACAAAGATGTATAAAATATTGTCTGGAATTATGTAATTAATATGGTGATATGTGAATACCAGGTTCTCCGTACTATAAGATACTTTTAACCACAAAACAGCGTCACAGTAGTATCCAGAGGAAAATACAAAGAAATATTTGAGCTATAACTTTATGAATCTAATAACTAAAAAATATTAAGACCTCGATTCGTTTGAATTTCATTAAGTTGTATTTTCTATTTGTTTTATTATAAGTCATTATTAAATGTTTGTTGAACACATAGAGTTAGGAAATATTCCCTTGAAACTGGCCCTGTCGTAAAATCTGTTTCTACGTGACATGACTTAACTATATCCTATCTCTCTACCAGTTTACAGGTACAAAAAGCAAAGGATTTAAATATATAAACTTGCGAGAGCAAGTCCAGGCTGTCACAAAATTCTTTCTTAGCAAATGTCTCCTACTAATAAATCTAGAATTGCTAAATTTCAGCTCGGTACCTAGTTCAAAAGTAAATCAAAACTTTCATACAAAGTTGCGAGAACCATTAGACTTCCTTAATCCGGCCCTGTCGCAAAATCCGTTCTTAGCGGACGTTTACTACTTATTAACTACCTCTCTGCCGAATTTCAAGTATGTAGCGCAATAAATGAAGGACTTTCATACAAACTTGCGAGAGCCCCATTTGACCAACTTAATCCGGCCCTGTCACAAAATACGTTGTTAGCGGACGTGTATTAAATATTAACTATCTCCCTGCCAAATATCAAGTCTCTATAGCACAACAATGAAGGACTTTCATACAAACTTGCAAGAGCCATTAGACCTCCTTAATCCGGCCCTGTCCCAAGTCTGTTCTTAGCGGACGACTATTAACCATAAATTACCACCCTAGCAAATTACAAGTTTGTAGCACAAAAAAACAAGGACTTTCATACGAAGTTGCGAGAACCATTACACTTCCTTAATCCGGCCCTGTCGTACTAACTATGTACTACCTCCTTGCCAAATTTCATCTTAATATGTCAAACGGTTTTCGTGATGAGTGAGTGAATGACCTTTCGCTTTTATATAAATAGATAGATATCTCAGTCAAAAAAAAAGTCAAATCGTTAATTTAAATTGGACCAGAGGAGGCACTTTTGAACGTCATATTCTAAAATTTAAATCTAGTTGCCCATTCCAAATGGTTGTTTCATATGGAGAAGAACGGCAAGAAACTCCATACATACTCTTTTAAAAAAAAATGTTTGCAATTTGCATTTAGAAGAATTATAATATGTTACGTGAATACTATGTACCTTGCATAAAAATCATATAGGTATTATGGTAAGAAAGGACAGCTAAATTATGTACAGACAGTCAGATCAAAGATAATATACTTAGCTTATTAATGATTGTATCATTGTAACGTACGTTTTGATTTGATTGCATTTTTTTTAAAGAGTTATTGAAACTTTTTCAACATGTTGGTCCTATAAGATAAACTAGAGTTTTTGATAAAAAGAATACATATCATAGTTTTCAAGTTAAAATTTAAAACGTAGGGTTACTTACACATAATTATTGCTTAAAATCAATTAAATTAGAACTTTATAGTAAATATCACTATCATTACAGGTTATAAATTAAAGTTCAGTTTGTGTTAATTTGGGCTAATCTCCAACTACTGGTCCGTAGTGCTATATTTTACAAATCAAAAAGTAATCTGTCTTAAAATTCTAATAGACAAAATCTGGTAATAAATAAAATAATAACAATAATAATTGGGCTTTAAAATTCACCACATATTTCATTTATGTTATTCATAATTCAATTCAATTCACCACAATATATTTTCACATATACGTTTATTTTTTAAAGTTGATTAAAGTTTCAAATTCTATCAGCCCTTGGCAGGCTGTCTATTATTTGAATCCCGACCAGGTGGCCAAGTCTGCTATTTGTATAATTTTGTCATTCCAACACGATTCCATTGTCATTTTGCTCAAATTCGTAATCTGCTAAATTCATAATAGTCGATCATTGGTCGGTCAATGACTGTACAATGACGTTCTAATGGTAGGTCACTGATCAAAGGAACTGTCAAAATTATAGCAGAATACCGCCTAAGTCAGTCAATCAGTTGTCATTTTGTACGAGGACGACTATAGTTCCAAGCCAACGGTATAAGTACCCTATAAATTTTGATTCCCTTGAGAGTTTATTGCGTATCTTTTTATCACGTTAACTTAGAAGTTTGATTATTTCACAGCTTCAAGGGACCGTGGACCTAAGTACCTATATAGTTTTAATTTCAACTCGATACCTCTACGGACAACAAAGTGATCCTTAAGGGTTGCGTTTTTTCCTTTTGAGGTACTTACAGAACCCTAAAAAGACTAAAGTATCTTATTCTCGTCCTTTTTATTCTTGCCGCCTACGTAAAATATAAAGGGTAGGCGTAATTGTTTGTTCGGTGTTATCTTGTAAATATACACCAATGACTTAAGCCTCTCATTTGGACCTCCAAAATAAACGATTAAAGAGATTTTACCGTAATCACTACGGTAAACTAGGGCTAAGTGAAATAATTAAGACCAAATCTCGTTAGGATTAGTGATCTTAGCGTAATTTTATTAGGATGTAGGTACCTAGCAGTCAGAAATTGCAGAATATTCACCTTGCTCCAAGTTTTCATAGAAAGGATAGCTTCATTCCTACCCTAATTGTAATTAGACGGTGTCTAGTATTAAAATCATAGATGAGGACCCACTTGCACCATAAATCACTGTACAGATTTATTGATAAACATACCTATAGGTATAAAACATAATTCTGTCTCTGTCCACTTCCAACAATTTGACACGGATCCAGTTATGTTCTAAATACCATTAGCGCTAAATGTATTTACCTAGTCATCCATGTTCACGTGAGTCTAAATCGAGTAAAAATAAACGTATTTTCAACCGACTTCAAAAAAGGAGGAGGTTATCAATTCGTCTGTATTTTTTTTTTTATGTTTGTTACCTGTTTTCTTGGGACTGGGTGAACCGATTTTGATGATTCTTATTTTATTTGAAAGCTAGTGCTTCCTGTGTGGTCCCATTTTATTTTGGTTCAGTTCTAACAATGGCATCCATGAGAAAACCGTATAAGTCTTAAATTTGCATTAAGTATTAGCGCGATTTGTTACGCGATTTCTCCGGCAAACGTAAACCGATTTTGAAAATTCTTTTTTTTATGGATAGGGTATGCTTCAGGGGTGGTCCCATATAAATTTTATCGAAATTGATTCAGCACTTTTTGAAAAATCAACAAATACCCAAAAATTTTAAATAGACGACGTTTTAGTTTCATCAATCTTTGTAGTAGTTAACTATCAATCTCTTCTTAATAGATTTGGATGAGAAGGAGGTACTAAAAAGCGAAAAATAAAAAGCTTTTTACAAAAAAGACAACCGCCTTCAAAAAGTGAAAAATAGCTTTAGCACAGAACACACATTGACTTTAGTTTCGGAAGTCGGTGGCAACACAAAACAACAAACAGAACAAAGCCACTGAATTTCGAAACTAAAGTCAATGTGTGTTCTGCGCTAAAGATATTTTTCACTTTTTGAAGGCGGTTGTCTTTTTGTAAAAAAGCTTTTTAACTAAATAAATCCATTAACACTTATGAGCATTTCATTAAAACCAGCAGAAAGTCAGTCAGTCATAGTTATGAAGTATTCTCATGGTCTTTATATTACACTTGCGACCCGACCCGGATTCGCATGGGCATATAACCTTCGATAAATGGACTATCCAACACAAAAAGAATTTTTCAATTCGAACCAGTAGATCCAGAGATTAGCTCGTTCAACCAACCAAACAAACAAACAAACTCTTCAGCTTTATACTATTAGTATAGATAAGCATGACTGCTTAGGTAATATAAAGACGAATCGAAATCTAACTGTTAACAAACAGTTGACCACCAACCTTGAATATTAATTTATATTTCCAATTGGCTCAAAATAGTTCAAAAAGCCAAGGCGCACTTGAGGATTGGATTGAAATGCAAATTGGTCCTAAAAACAAAAAGACACAAGGTGATCATCATCTAACCCTTTGAAATCCCAAACGCATTACCTGTCACCAGAGGGTTAAACAAAAGATCTCAGCAATGGGTTTGCAATTTGGTTGATGTTACTCGATCACGGATGTTACGCACGACCCTTTTTCTAACGTAGATAAATGATAAATGGCATTTTATTGTATTTGGTTTGACAGCGGTCTCCCTCCACAGGTCAGCATATTCAAAAACTTTGCGTGACGAAAATTACTTTGTTTAATATTGTTTTTTTTTTTGGAAATTCTAAGTCAAATTGCATTACTTGTACAATGTAGGTACTGTGGAGATCTGATGTGTTTCTGAGATAATAGCCATTAGATATTATACTCAATGACAGAACACTCAGCAAGCTTCTAGAATGAATTCAAATCGTAGAAGATAGTTTTTATACGATGACAAGTGATGTCAGTGAGACCGACAGCTCTACGAAGAGCTATGTAAATCTTACCTCTCGCTAATTATAATAATATAATCTTCTGAAAGTCGTTGATACGTTTCATTTAACGTAGTGTAGATTCCCGAGTACTGTAACGAGTACGTTACAAAGTGTAGCCTAGTCGCTACAGTACTGTAGCGACTTCCCTGCAGTACCGGGTCTAAGCTATATTAAATGAAACGTATTAAGAAAATGAAGAAAATAACACTCCTACTCCGGCGCTTCCGCCACTTGTAACGTACTGCGTTACAGTACAACGTTACAATAAAAAAAATCATTCATGAACAGGTTCATAGTCAAATGAATCTCTTATCTTGAAAGTCAAAAATACACGATGACGTGGCTCAAAAGGCTGCCCGTGCATAAATGGGACTGGACGTGACATGTCTGCCGCATGCCGAACAATCCATGCGCCTATAAATCCCAGAATTCGTGGCCCGACATGGCGAGACGGTGCCGCGGTAGACCACGAAAGTGATGGCGGAACGACTTGGACAGCTTCCTTATAAATTGGCAAGACATAGCGAAAAGTCGAGACCGATTATTTACCCCACAGTGGAACAGTACGAGCTAAACATAATAATAATAAATATCTTGAACGTTATCATCGTTGATCTAGAACATTACTGACATCGGTAATGGAAAACATCGTAAAGAAGTCTGGACTTAAAATCCATTCTTCCATTCTAATATTATAAATGCGAAAGTAACTCTGTCTGTTACGCTTTCATTTTGATGAAATTTGGTATGAAAATGGCTTGAACCCTGGGGAAGGACATAGGCTACTTTTTAATCAGCGACTTCGTCTGCATCCACTATACCCGACATTCACGCGGACGAAGTCGCTGGCAAAAGCTAGTAAAAAATAAGTCTGAAATCGCCAGTTAGCCCAGAGCGTTGTGATCAATCCTCATTGCTTCTCTGGATGAAAACAAGCCTTTACCTTGCAGTGGGACCATAGGCTCGTTTTATTTTAAGAGCGCTTATTCGATTCGTGACGAAAACTTCATGTTTTTGCGTTTTGCCTAGAGCAATATCGTAATTATGTGAGCAGATTATTTAAAGACAATTTACAGTTTTAGAAAGATTAAGTCTTGATTTAGACAGCTACAGAGTAAAAGTATAATTTTTAATTATGGTTTTTTAAAGCGAAGACAATTCTTTTATATCGATTTACGAAAATAGACGTCAGAGTTAACTTTCAGGAGGAATACAACCATTACAATATGCCAAAATATTTTGTTTTATGCGTTTTTCCAACAGTATATACAGTCATAAAGACAGCTACAGAGCAAAAATTACGAAAATATTACTATTATGTATTAAAAAACAATGTTGAAAAAGTAGAAAATCGGTTCACTTTGACAATTTTTTTTTCACCAGTATTTGAATAAAAACATAACTGATATATTTATTTTATAAAAGTAAATGTTATGCTTAATATACAGAATATTTTTCAGTCCGTTATACGAGCTCATTTATTTTAGACAATTATTTTAAAAAGCACTGTAAAACATCGCGCGCTGTCGTTTGCCAATCAATTTCAATGATTCGTGCTTATTTCGTGCATATTTTTTTTTCTGATGCACACAAACAGACCATTGTATTGTACTAGTGTGTGTCAATGCTGCTACGCCGTTCTAGCAATCGTTTAGATTTTGAGTTGCGTTAAATCGAATACGCACCCTTAATTCTTGTGTCATCGACTTAACCGCCCCCATTTTTGTAAAAAAAGAGTTTTTATAAATCACTAACGAACTGCGCTTGCCCCGCTTGTAGTTGAAAGTATTTTTTACCGGTAGTTTTCCAAATTGAACCTGTGGATATATGTGTTACCAAATAAACTTCATTCAATCTGAGCACTATGGGGTACCTAAATTTAAATCAAGTTTTCAATGTTATGCAATTTTGAATTACTTTTACAATTGTATTAACCTACAAAATACCATAATAAAACTAGACAACTCGCTTTGTTACCTACATAATAGTTATAAATACATAGTCAATATACTTTTATTCTGTATTCGTTGATTTCCCATGATTGTTCGTCCCAAAATCTTCAAAATGACTTCAAGAAAGAGTTGAATCCGTTGTATCGTTCAAAGTTGATATTTTTACGAAAACGGGGTCAATGTGTTATCGGCATTATCTAAAAATAAAAGGGTACTTCCGACACAAAACGGCATATTTTGTGAGAACGTAAGTGCACAATCTTTATTTTATCGAATTTTCTATGAATACCCCGTACACCTATCTATATGTGAACTTATGGTGTTTTTATTTATACCTTTTTTTGCGGAGCTTCACATTTACATAGTAAGCTTTTTAGTATGTCAACGCTACACGGAAAAAAGATATTCAAAGCGGAAGGAAATGTCTAAAACACACATATGGAAGTGGGTAGTTAAGTACCACTAGGAGTCAAATAAATACATTTTGTACTCCATTGAATTTATAGAAGGGTGTTTTTTACTCAAAAACTTAAAAAAAAATAAAAGAAAATAAAAATCATCCAGCCCTCAACATTATTCCCAAACCACTACAACTCCTGTAAGGCTAAGAACTCACGATGCGGTTTTCACCCGCGTCCGGCTGCGGTTGCGGGCCCGCAGCTTCTGTAAAATGCAGAATTATATATGTAAAAAACAAAAGCACATTGCACGACGCGGTTTACGCCCGCGGTGTGCGCGGTGTATTCGGCTCCCACTGCGGGCGCGAGCACGGGCGAAAAACGCATCGTGAGTTCTTAGCCTAAGCCAGAATCAACAATGGCGACCACCAGAAAAACGCCAAAGCAATAAAGCTCAACAAGTCCTGAAGAAACGATTCAACTGTCTAGGATCCCGCAACGAAATTAATCAGGAAAGAACAGGCCAAACTCCCACGGATTTTAATTGACATAATAAATGGGTCCTAAAAAGAAAGCTGTTACATTTGATTCCAATAAAGAAAGAAAGAAAGAAAAATGTTTATGGACATAGACCATGTGCACACAAAAACAGTAATAAAAAGGTTAAAAAAATACAAATAAAATAAAAAAAAACATTATCGTGTGCCCCACCAAAGAGCTGCGCCAAAGAGGCCCAGTTCAGCATAAAATATCAGACCATCTTGTGCCTGACGCTGGTTTTCAACTAGACCTTTGTGTGCGACGTACTACGGATGTAAACCAGTTTTAATATAAAACATAAGTACATAAATAAATAAATTAAGGAAATATGTAGCAAATTGTAGTAAAACAAAAAAAAAAGAGTGTGCGAGTAGTTAAGTTCATATCGTTACATATGTATGTGTAAGAGGAACTAACAATTGTAATCAACATTAGAGAAACGTAAACAAGAGAAATTAATAATAATACTGCCGATGCGTTTATCTGGCCACAGTACACCTACCCATAATGCGACAGGCAGTCAGCTGTAATGATTTCAATATAATAGGGATGGCAAAATCGCTTGAATGCACGGAAATTTTTAGTTCTAGTTAAATTGATCATCATCATCAGCCAAAGAAATCATCATCATCAGCAAAATCAATCAAATTCTTTCTATCGTTTCATTTTTATTAATTATTTCTAGAATCTATGAGTGTTATAAAAAACAAAACGTGACGTCATAATATGAGTTTAAATTAATTTAAATAAGAGCACGTTCAGCCACAGAATAATACGAATTCCTACGTGCTTCCCGTAAACTGGATTCCATCAGAGATTGCGTGCCAAAGCACACAGTGAAAACGTGCACTCGGCGTGACTTCAAGTAGTATTTAGCACTATTTACAGCCCTGCTCACACCATTAAGCGTCATAAGTGTTAATTTATGTATGTATCCCTCTTTAACTTCTGAAACAGCCTGAAATATGTAAATTCTGTCATAAAATAAATGATGCGGTGAACACCAAACGTAAAATAGTTTCACCATTATGTAAATGTAATTTAAAACATAAACGAATAAATCGATTTAAACAAATGAAACGCGTTTCGATACCAGTTACCGAAGTACGTGAATTCGTTAGAGAGGGCGAAATGTTACGTAGAACGGTAATCCACCAAATTGTAGTAATTCTGAATCTAAAGTCCTCTTCTTTGTACAGCTCAGATTTGCTGAAACCAAATAATTCACCGCCCCAAAAAAGTAAGAAATTTTGTCTTTCAAACTTAATTTTTATAGAGCTACATTAGTTATTATTTTGTATTTCATTCTTTAATTATACCTTTATTTACTTCGGTCTTTGATACCTTTTTAAAACAAAGGTAAACATAGCAACGGACAGCTAATTGTCTAGCTCTAGAGTCTAGACAATTTATTTTCTGTTACTACATAACGAGTGTCTATAATCACCCAACCCGTAACGTTTTTTAAATTAATTATTAACATAACATGTACCTAATCAAATAAAAAATACAATCTTCCTGGAAATAATATACAAATGAGCAAAAACCATTTCAGGGAAAATTTTACAAATTAGAATAACTCAACTCGGAAAAGAGTCTCAATTATATTACAACTTTCCTTCCCAAATTAGGACAGGTTTAGGCATACGGAATATAAGGAGATGATCGAAAGGATCTTAACCAAGTGAACCGTGTATCGGCCCAAAAACCTAAAACATAAAGTTGCCAAACTATTAACGGATGACACTTTAGTTAAGTTTGTAAAAATGGTAGTAAATCATTTTGACCAAGTACATAATTATCTACGTATTTTTATCATTTACTAATATTTTCAGTGAGGTCAATTTTAATCGTTCTCACTGACAAGACAAGACTATTTTGCTAAAAATTTAAAATAACAAAAACAACAACAAAGTTTTATTAAATTTTTCAAACAAAATTACTCAATTACATCTGTACATAATACTTATTCTAATATGTACATATATTCAATACTGACATTGATCGATATGAGTTTGTAATTGGTATTTCTAGAGCTATTTTACAAGCAATTTTATTCGTAGTGAGTCCTACTTATTTATTTTTAATTAAATTTGGTATACCGTGGGCCTGGTCCACAAATTCAAGGTTACTCTGATGGATAGAATTCAAAACGAAGTCGTTCGCCAGAGAATTAAAGTCAGCGACATCGCGCGTAGAATCAGCGCGCTGAAGTGGAAGTGGGCCGGCCATGTCTGCGGAAGGCCAGATGGTAGATGGAGCAGACATGTTTTAGAGTGGAGGCCGCTTTTGGGCAAGCCTAGTGTGGGACACCCTGCTGCACAATGGACCGACGGCGACGATTTGAAAAGACGGCTGGCAGCGAATGGATCCAGACTGCCCAAGACCGGGTGGGTTGGCGATCTCTGGGAGAACCTACGTTCAGCAGTAAACTGTTATAGTAGGCTGATATGATGAATGTTTAATATATATATAATTCAATTAAATAAATGCAAAAATTCGCACCAAAAAACGTTAGGTACACCTACACCATGTTTTCTTCAGTGTGGTTGTAGTCATTACTGCAAAATAATTATGAAACTCTTCATCAGCGCTTTACCGAATTCATGTTTCGAATAAATATGCATTTATTAGAATATCAAAACAGAAAATAATTGCAATAACTGTGTAGATTGCGACATTAACATGACTGATGATGATGACTTGATTATAATTCAAGTTCATAAATACAATAGAAATGCTGCTCGTAAATCGTAAGATTTTAGTTAGTTAATGTTACTACTTTAACTAAATATCTCATCATGTAAATTAGTATTATAACATTATAATTTACGAAAACCTTTCTTAACCCCCGACGCAAAAACGACGGGGTGTGTATGTGTGTGTGTGTGTCTGTCTGTGGCATCGTAGCTCCCGAACGCAAGAACCCACTTCGATTTTGTTTTTTTTGTTTGAAAGGTGAATTTAGTCGGGAGTGTTTTTAGCTATGTTTGTTGAAAATCGATTCAAGATGGCCGCCGCCACAAAATGGCGGATCACATATTTTTTCACAACTCCCTCAATATGGGTATCAAATGAAAGGGCTTGACTAGTAAAATACTATACACTATGACAAATTTCAAATCCAAGATGGCCGCCACCACAAAATGGCAAATTACATTTTTTTTTCACAACTCTCTCAATATGGGTATCAAATGATAGGGCATGACTAGTAGAATTATGTATATTATATTGAAAGAGAATGAGAAATATTAAAATATCGAAATAAAAACTTATTTTTGTGAACTCTTATACCTACAAAACCAAACTAAATTACGTTTAAAAAATTTAAAATAAAAATTAAATTACAAATTTAAAAAAATCCCCCAACGCTTAGCATAAAAGCGATTATTTCAAAAGTCAAAAATAATACTTTTTGTTGAGCCATCAAATGTTTGTTTGAAATGGCGCTATAATGTCGCGGCAGGGTACCGCAAACTTTAAAACACTAACTAAATAGCTAAAATAGCGAACTCATGGTAACTAGATTTGCAACAAAAATTTGATCGTATCGAAGCAGGTCGGAAATGCTGGTTCATTAATTGATGGTCAATTATATGAAGGATCTGACTTACTAAGCGATACCCCGCCATGACATTATAGCGTCATTTCAACGAACAAACATTTGATGGCTCAACAAAAGGTATTATTTTTGACTTTTTAAATAATCGCTTTTATGCTAAGCGTTGGGGTTTTTTTTAATTTTTAATTTATTAAGAAAAAACTACCGCCTTCAAGAACTAAGCAGTGATAAATTACTTTAGGACAGAACACATATGACTTTAGTTTCGGAAGTCGGCACGCGGGTTTTGTTGCTTGTCGTTTTGTATTGCCACTGATATTTTCTAAAAAAAAGGTTTTTATTTTACGCTTTTTATTTGGTACCTTTTTATCATCCAAATCCATTACAAAACGACAAAACAGTTAAAACAGAGAATGAAAGTCTAAAAGTTATCAAATTTTTTGCTGAATCCACCCCAAACCAAAACGTCATTTATGTTTAATTTTTAGCTTTTAGTTGATGTTTTCAAAAATTTCCGTATATCATTAATCCGCATAATTTCCGATAAAAATTATATGGGACCACCTTTGAGGCATAGGCTTCCTTATCTATTAAAAAAGATTTTTCAAAATCGATCTACAATATCCGCAGAAATCGCATAACAAACATAAAAAACATACAGTCGTATTCAGAACCACCTCCTATTTTGAAGTCGGTAAAATATAAGTAAATGTAACAAAAGCTGTACATATAACATGTTACTTTATCTGGACTCGCCTTTAGTGTTAAACCCTTATTGTGAAATAACATAAGAGTATCACACTAAAGTAAGACGTATCTGTTCAGATAGACACATATCACCTAGTATGAACCTAGGTACAGGTATTCTCAAAGGTTAATATATTCCGTATTTCAGTGCTATAAGGTAATATTCAAATCAATATTCCGAATGTGTCAACAGATTTATTTTTATCATGTAAGAGTTGTGTATTCCATCATTCTAATCTACATCTACCTACTTTAATAGGGTAGATAGGTATTGCTTTTAAATATCGCAATGTTTAACATTATATTACACGTGAGTGTTCTCAAAAAGGGTCGATGGATGCCCTTGGGCAAGGAGCATGCTCTCTAATCTCAATTTCTATAGAGTTTAGGTAGATAACATTCACTTCTGTTCGTTCAGCTAATAAATTTTGCGAAACTGGCTGAATAAGTGAATATCTTTTCTTGTATCTACCAAATTAAGGTTTGTTTTAATAAATTATCACTTTATACAAAACGGGAAATTGAATGTCTGCTTTAGAAATGTATATGTAAAGATATCAGATTTACATAATTTAGTTAGTAATTATTTAAATTCCTTGTATCTCTTTACGTAGGTTATTCATGTTACATTATAATATGTATGTGTAGATGCCACAAAAAAGCTTATAATGTATGTTCTTTCTGGGATTTCAATCAGGGCGACAGTTACTTCACAGAAAACTTGGACTTTACCATAAAGTTTCTAACCTTCGTCCTATTAATAAGTTTAAATGTGTTTAATATTAGGTATATACTACTGTATCTGTGTCCAGATACAATATTTCCAACAATCCATTCTATTGATACGAAGCATTACATCTCAGGAAACCTACTAATAAATCAATTCACTGACAACCACACACATAATTCTACATCAACTTCTCTACCTAATAGTTCGGAACAAGGCGAAATCAATCTCAATGTAGCAAACAGCGGTCCGTTGCGAACGTTCAGGTGTACCTTTAGACATGTAATAAATTCAGCTGACAGTTCAATTTCACTAAACTCCGTACCTCAAAGTCTTATTTGACATGAGACAGAAACTGCAAAATGTTTTGGTAATGGCATATTTGCATTTACTCCCGTCACGATTTAACAGCTTGTAGTGGAAGCGAACGACTAAATTACACGCACCATTTGCGCAGTCATTCAATATTATCGCTTGCGAATACTAATAGAAAGTTTAGTAAACGTTTTGTTGTTTTAGTTTTACAGCTCTTGGCAGAAATCGGTGTTAATTCTGTTAGCTAGACAGACTTAATTAAATTAAAAATGTATGAGATCTTTCTGTAGGTGTAAATAAATAAGAAAAAGATTGAAGAATTAAGCGAGCAGACACTTAGGCGAAACCTCAGAATAGAACAAGACATTTTATAGCAGGTACCTAGGTAATATCTGGAAATGTGTAATACCATAAATGCAAAGAACTACTCAAGAGTACTGAAAAGATACTTTCTAGATTGCAATGCGATCTAAAAAGTGTGTTTTTAAATGACGAGCTATATATATATACCTACTGTAAACAACATTGATGAAAACCAGTATCGACAACGGATTTCTCCGAATATTTGTAACATAAAAAAATACTCCAAAAAGCCTCCAAAAGAGTTAATGTATTCGGACTCAGTAACTATAACATTACACTTTGTTTAGATAGGGCTGCAAACATATTTTCGGATCCCAAAAACCTTCCAAATCCAAATTCTATTTTTTTTTTCAATAAAATATCGAAAATAGAAACATACTGGTACCATAAAACAAAGAACAATGAACGATCGGAAGAATATTTTTAGGGCACATAGGGCGGGTTGTTTCAAACAGTCGGTTAACGTTACATACGGACGGTTAATAAGTTACTATGACGTGAGATGTTTAACGTACCTACATTAAATGTAACGGGTTGTTTCATGACATAAAAATCCGTCAGTTAAAGTTATTCAAAAAGAGATGCCATAATATTTTGATGTTTGAAGTAGCTGTTTGACAACACAAAATTACGTTGACTGGTCAGTTATGGTAATAGTAACTTTTTGACTTACGATTTTGTGAAACAACCCATTTTTTTCATTTGACGATAGTTAGCACTATTTTTGACTATTACCGACGGGTAATAGTCAAAAAGTTCGTAGTTCGTAGTAGTAATGTACAGTTGAAGCAACCCGCCCTTAGTAAAGGAAACTCTGTGATCGTAGTATGCCTCTTAACCTACTTATCATCAGGAAGACTTAGAATGACCATTTTCACAAAACGATCCCGTTCTTGTGTGGAATGCAAATTATCATCATCATTTATCAAATTCCGAAAGTGACAGTAGACTGTTAAACCCTTTTCATTCACTACTAAGCCTCTACTATCACAAACATTAGTTCTGCTTACATCGTCATAATATACATACATCTTTTATGTGGTACTGTGTTAAGTGCAACTAAGTGAAACAAAGTTTAAAACCTAATATTAAAGATTCACTCTGTAAACAAGCTTATTATAATTTAAAGGACTTTATTCAAGATAAGAATGCTTGGAAACATGCTGGTCTAGCTGCATAGGACAATCGACAGTCTAGACAAAATCGAACCGATTGCTAATTCAAACTACCTAATTTCATACTTAGTATAAATAATATAGTGCAAGTTTTACACAAAAATAAAACTTGTGTTATTAAGCAGAGACGATGCACAGCATCTGTGAGAGGGCGCTGTATACTTCCCGTTTATTATCAGCCAATCGCAGCTTTGTTGGCGTCACATCCTCGACCAATCAGCGCAGAGTTCCGGTAGTCACGTGGTCCCAGAGCGGGGTCGCTAATGGCGGCCCGTCTTGGCTCATAGAAGTCTCTCACCAGGAGCCCTTGAATGGATGCTGTGCATCGTCTCTGCTTAATAATACAAGTTTTATTTTTGTGTAAAACTTGCACTATTATTTGGCATGTGACGATGCACAGCATCTGTGAGAGACGTGTTTATAATCAGGCAATCAGTTCACTTGGGTCCCAAATAGGGGATTTCTCTATTCTAGGGGGTTGAAGAGAGATAGCTTTAAGGATATGTTGCACTAAAAAGTGTGACTTTAAATGTTCACCTTCAGTTGGTCTTCCAAAGGTTACTACTACAGACTTATGTAACAATATGGTTGAGTAAGCTAATCTCTTTTCAATGAATAAGTACGCTAAAAATCTTGACAAACTAATATTATTAGGACAGTTGAAGTCAAAATTGTTATTTTGACACCATTTGACCCATCGAGACTATGCTGGTCTGTAGGTTTTCAGCGTGGAATCCCTCCAACTAGATCGGAGTAAGGACCTTTCTGCTTCCGACCAATTACTAGTTACTCTACCCCACCCGCTATCTTCCAAACGTAGAGGTCCAGGTCTTGAACCTGAGGAGGTGGAAGGCCCGTGCTCCGATCTGTTAGCACTACAGCTAGGTTGTTGATTCTCAACGGTCTGTCGAGTGCTCGACGTCGGAGATCCGGTAACCAAAAGGCTCTCTTCCACATTGGAGCTACCACTAAGTAAATGCCCCGAGCTGAATTTAGATGGTGAAGGACCCGAGGGATCAGGCTTGGAGGCGGGAACACCCACGCCAGCTGAAATAGCCATTGACGGCTGAAGGCGTTGTAAAAATGGGCTGATGAGTCTGAACAATCTTTGGTAACATATCTTTTCACAACTCTGGTGTACCTGCTGGCAAAGAGGTCTATCTGTGGGACCCCGAACCTGCGAAACACTTTCCTGAGACCCGGTCGCAGTAGATGCCACTCTGCTGTCTGTTTTCCGCGCGATAGCCTGTCTGCGATATCGTTGAGTCTCCCCGGGATGTATTCTGCAGTCATGGTGATACGCCCCTTGTCCAGAATGCTCAAAAGTTGGTAAGTCATGCGAAGTAAGGCCACTGACCGTGTTCCGCCTTCTTTTCGAACGTACGAAACCACTGTGCGATTGTCTGATTGCAAGTTTACATGGCGACCGCGTAGGCGAGGTCGGAAATGCTTGACTGCTGCTATTATAGCAAACATTTCCTTTTGATTGCAGTGCCAGTGCCTCTGGTCTGGTCTCCACGTCCCTGAGATCGAAAAATCGTCTAACTGCGCCCCCCACCCGTAATCTGCAGCATCCGTGCTCATAAAATGGTGAATCAACTCTGGATGCAGGCTGGTTCGAACTAGGGACTTTTGTAAAGTTGTGGTCCACCATTTCAGATCCTTTGTGACCGACGGCGAAATTACTACAGGTCTGCGAGGCGGGAGATGCTTTAGAGATCGAGAAAGGATCTGAAGTCGGCGGCAATGAAGACGACCTCTCGGAATGACGAAGTTGGCAAAGTTGAGAGTGCCCAAGATAACTTGTGCTTCTTTCAAAGAAATTTTCCCCCTTCGGGTAACTCTCTTCGAGAGACATAGAATTGTCTGGATCTTTTTTGGAGGTAAACACTTGAAGTTTTCTTTGGTGTTCCAAATGAACCCGAGAAATTCCATCTCTTGAGACGGTTCGGTGACGGACTTCTCGTAATTCACCGTCCATCCCAAAGTTTTGAGCACATTTAGCGACAACTGCACCTGGGACCGCAGAAGATCCTTCGATTGGCACGCAATTAGAAAATCGTCTAGGTAAACAAGGACTCTCATACCTTTGGACCTCAGGTGTTGAGCCACCCAGTTGGTTAAGGCTGCAAAATTTTTGGGTGCACATGACAGACCGAATGGTAGACAGGTCATCTGAAATATTTTTTGACCATAAATTAGTCTGAGGAACCGGCGGTGATTCTTCGAGATGCTCAGGTGAAAGTATGCTGAGGATAGATCTAGTTTCACCGTCCAGTCCCCCTTCTGTAAAAAATGGGGTATCTGAAAGTGGGAAATCAGCTTGAAAGGTTTCGGAATGATGTGATGATTCAGGCGCTTTAGGTTGAATATGGGTCTTTTGGACCCATCGCTTTTGTGTGTGAGAAACATCGTTGAGAAGAAGCTCGGGCCAGCAGTACGTCGATCCACAGCTTCTAAAACGCCTTGATCCAACAGGTTCTGTATCTGGTTTGACATTTCTGGTGATTGCGAGGTCTTGAACCGGTGAAGGGCTCGTATTGACGGACGTATAAGCAGTGGTTTGGAGGTAAATGGCAGACGCATTCCCGTAATCATTTCGAGAAGGGCCCCCGGAGCCCGAAGAATCTGCCACTGCCTCCGATACGCTCGGAGACAGCCTCCGTAGAACTGTTGTGGCTGTAAGTCATTTGTCAAATTTATTTTTATTCGGTTGAGGGTCCTTTTTGTGAAACTTTTTGTTCCTATTAAACTGCTTGGAAGAGGTCGCGTTGGATTTTCCTTTTCTGAAGCTCCAATCGTTATCTTTTTGACGAAAGGAAGTGTTATTATTATTTGGTGGTAACTCGCGAAATTTTTTATTTTGCTTGCTTGTTACTTTAGGAGTACCCTTATTTTGATCTCTCTCAGTACCGAACCAAGGGCGCACCCATTTTTCTATGCCTCCCGTACTTAAAATGTAAGCGCGCAGTTGATTCTCGTCAAATAAACAGCTAGAACTAGGAGGGATCTTACGCAAACCATCCCGAAGGTTTTTATTAGGTATTTCGCCTAGGATACGCTCCCGGCGATTTTCAATATATTCCGCACGTTTTCCGCATACTAACTGCATGATTTCTTCGCTAATTTTATGAAATTTTGACGAGGGTAGGAATGATTCCGCCATTTTATCATAGATGCTAGAGGCGGTAAGTGAAGAGGTGATCCGGAGAGGCTGCCCAGTCAATAAACTGTTGTAAGCATTGGTTAAGTAACTCGCGCTGTGAGATTAACGCCTTGCATAGGCCTGCTATCAATCTCTCTGAATTTGCCGCATAATCCTTGCCCTTAACAAACTGTCGAAGTTCATCATTGATTTCGAGTTCTACAAAGCCCGGTGTAGCATTGTGAATTTTCAGTGTCTCCACGTATCGCACATCCTTCCACGATGAGTCGCCGAATTTTTGAAGGACTTCGAGTCGCTTCACGTGATCGGGGTTAGCCCGAGGCACTTTAGGATCCTTCAGGACTGTGTTAACAACGCTTAAATTTAAACGTGGAACACCACTTACTACATTGGTAGCCGCCGGAGGACGATTCAAACAAAAGTCAAAAGGTACCAAGCAACTAGGTCCAGGAATTGGCTCATGCACCGAAGGATTATGTAAAACCGGGTCCGAACCGGGTGTACATACGTTTTGCATCAATATATTAGTCAGCGCAGTCATTTGGTTAACAAGATTTGAAATATCTGATGACTCACCAAATTCCCGCTTCTGTCGTTTTACCTCGGAATATGAAGAATCAGATCGCGATGAGCTGGAATTGCTAGATGTTCGCAGGCGTTTACGGCTCGATGTAGACATTGATCCGTTGCCTACCTCCTCTTCTTGCTCCGACTCACGATTATTCACAATTATTGCACTATTAATCTGATTTTCGCTCATATTAATTGTTTTAAGATTATTTAAAACTATATTAAAGTTGAAATTGAATTCAAAATTTGAAACAAGAGTTTAAATAAACTAGATGTTACAATTCGGGAAGTAACGACGCTATGAGCCAAGACGGGCTGCCATTAGCGACCCCGCTCTGGGACCACGTGACTACCGGAACTCTGCGCTGATTGGTCGAGGATGTGACGCCAACAAAGCTGCGATTGGCTGATAATAAACGGGAAGTATACAGCGCCCTCTCACAGATGCTGTGCATCGTCACATGCCAAATAATGTATAAATATTTGACACTTTTTTGTACTTATACACTGCTCAGGCTTACATACTGATTCGTTGCTTGTTAAAATATAAGGAGTGGTCGTCTACTGTTTCAACATTTGTAATATGTGAACACTATGTATTTTATGTACATAACTTAGCTGTCATTCCTTAATCTGTGATACTTTGTACACACTTTTAAACAGTGTTTTTATGCAAGGTACATCGTATTCACGTATAATATATATTTTTCCTCTAAATACAAATATCGTTTTTAAAAGAGTAAGTATGGAATTTCTTGCCCATTCTCCGTAGCACCGTACAATATTTGACAATACACACAAAAAAAAACACGTTTCTTGTTTATCATTATTTTTGTTATAATTATGTAGGTACATTTAAAGTTATAGCGGCCGTCTAGACTCCGCGAAAATTTCAGGTGTCTACCTATTATAGTTCAAAAGATCAAAGACACAGCCCTCTGACAGACGGACGAACGGACAGACAGCAGTCTTAGTAATAAGGTCCCGCTTACGCACCCATTGGGCGAAAGAATCATGGCGAGATTCAAACATTCATTTGTATAAAAAAAAAATTAATTTAGAGGCTTTAAAATATTTTCCAATGTGAAGAACACATTACCAGGAGCAGATTGATATACTTAGCATATTTTTAAACTCCCGTATAATTAAAATATTACGAAATGAAAATAACACTTTTCCGTTTCATCTCAATGCCCATTTTGTGTTTATAAAAAAAAGAAAGTGACAAGCGGTGTTAAAGAATTTACAAAATTGACAGATAAGTTATGTGACAAGTGTGTGGAAAAAAATAATCAATATTTTGTAATATTATTTCCCATAAAACGATGCAATTTCAATGTAAGAACTGCGAAACGGCGTCTGTCAGTGTCACTCTTACTGTCAGTCACCGTTTCGTTCTGAAATAATTAGCTTTTCGTTAAAGTTATTAACTTTTTTTTGCGGAGTTTTAAAAATATTTTAAATGCCTGAAGATATTCTTTAGGTACCCAAGAACAAGAATTAGAATTTCAACTTCTCTAAACATCTCAATTTTTTTTTGTACAAATTCTGCCATGATTCTTTACCGTTTATACTTTCATATGGTACTATAAAGGTTGCATGCATATGGCATGCTCGTCGAAACACATACACACACAATACACACACGCACATGCACCCGCACTCGCACGCACATGTGGAAGCAATAAATATATTATTGAGTATTGAACCATGTGATGTTTACATTACTAACATATTTCTTACATTCAACATATTTCTTAACACTATGAAGTCTACCATACTAAATCCCTTGACTACTTTTTTAAAAAACACTAATACGTATTCTGGCCGCTACTACTAATAGAGTAAAACTTAAATTCTAATTCTAAATTAAATGCTAAATTCAAAATTAAATTTACGTTATTAAGTTTACATATATTTTGTATTATTGACGGTTTATTCAGATTTTTTAATCACTGTACTTCTAAATGGATCCTACAATTGCATGCAATACTCAAGGAAACAAGAAAGAGGTCACAGTTCTGCAGAAACCCAAGCCCAAAGACTTTGATAGTTTTATACAATGGACTTCCAAAACATTCAGCACGAGTACTGATGTCTTCATTGTCAGATTCACTCTGAACCCTTCAACAATCTTTCTCCAGATCAACATTCTTGCAACCTAGGAAGCCCGCAAGGTCTGCCGAGTTGGAGCCTGAGTCGGCGGCCTAGGCTTCCAGGAATGCTATCGACCCACACCCTGCTTTTACCTTCCTGCTGGCCTGTCAGCACCTCCTGACGTCATCCCGAGAATCTCCATCGTCGACCCGTCTACATCATTCATTGTTCACTCAACTACCTACACCCTACACCTACCTACACATTCTGCACTATTCATCTTCAATAGACTTTAATCTTTTTTAAATATTTTATTTATAGTAAATAAACATTTACACCTTTATACCGTAATCACCTTTTATTTTATCTGTCGCTTCACGACAACCATTAACTTAATGTTTCGTCTAAAAGTCTAAACGGTCTAAACACTCTGGATTCGTTCTAGAAGGTTTTCGTATTTAGAACGACAGTTTTATTAGGGTTCCGTACCCAAATGGTAAAAAACGGAACCCTTATGGATTCGTCATCTCTGTCTGTCTGTCCGTCCGTATGTCACAGCCACTTATTTCCGAAACTATAAGAACTGTACTGTTGAAACTTGGTAAGTAGATGTAATCTGTGAACCGCATTAAGATTTACACACAAAAGAGAAAATACAATAAATTTTGGGGGTTCCCTATACACCCATACGTGTGGGGTATCGATGGATAGGTCTTCAAAAATGATATTAAGGTTTCTAATATCATTTTTTTTGTAAACTGAATAGTTGGTGCAAGAGACACTTCCAAAGTGGTAAAATGTGTGTCCCTCCCCTCCCCCTGTAACTTCTAAAATAAGAGAATGATAAAACTAAAAAAAATATATAAAGTACATTAAAAAAGAAAAAAAAAAACCTAACCTAACCTATTACCATGTATACTTCCACTAAAAATTGGTTTGAACGAGATCTAGTATGTAGTTTCTTTTTTAATACGACATAAATCGTAAACCGCAATTTACTATTAAAACATCGATCAAAGTTACAACGAACTACAAGAACTTTTATATTATGTTACTTGCTGCTACGGAACCCTTCATGGGCGAGTCCAACTCGCACTTGGCCGCTTTTTTTATATTTTATTTATAGTTCATTTATGTCTTTATACCGTAATCACCTTTTATTTTGTCTGTCGCTTCACGACAACCATTAACTTAATGTTTCGTCTAAACGGTCTAAACACTCTGGATTCGTTCTAGAAGGTTTTCGTATTTAGAACGTTGGTCTTATTTTTATATGACAAGAGGTTGTTTGACTAGTGCCATCAGTAGCCGACGTATTCCTTCAATAATACAAAGTACTAAACTGCTGTGCCGTCTTTAATTCCAAGAACCGCCACTAACGTATCTAGTAAATTTGTACAGCGATCCGGTACCGTAACGGTTCAGCAGGTTTGCATTTACAGTACTTTATAGGCCAAATCACCTATCACGCCCCCCGGTATATCAAAATCATTATCACCATCATTGACAAGCGAAAGTACACAAGAAAATAAATTCGTGCGAGCACAAGACGTGGGAGGCGCCATTAATTTTATAAATATGTTCAATTAATCGTGAACCGTCCTGTCGTGTCGGTACTGCAAGCAGCGAGCTGTTATACCCTGATACCCTGACACGTAATGATTCACAATTCGCAGAACGCACAAAGAACACTTAATTTTTTTCGCGTCATTAGTGACGACATTTTACCTTTTTCTTCCCTTTGTAACTTTGTACCACGTTATTAGAGATTTTCTGCAGTAATAATAACTGATTGAAGTTGGGAATTTACTCTTTTACTTCTGTATTAGCTTCTGACCGCGAGATTGTCTGCGAGGACTTCATTGGGTATTAACCGAAAGTGCTAAATGATCCCACGGGAACAACGGGATAAAAATTTGGACCTTTGTGTTAAGCCGTATCAACATACATATGTGTGCTGTATTTAAGCTCATTCTGATCAGATGTTTATTAACAGAACAAACATCTATTTATCCATTCATCCATCCACCCATTCATTCATCTATTCGTCCATCCATCCATCCATCCATCTATCCTTCTATCCTTTCGTCCATCCATCTTTACATCTATCCATTCAAGTATCGATTCTCACAAATTTTCCCGTTTATAATAATCATAGTGCAGGATCTGTCCAACACCGCGGTGGTTTTAGCCGTCACCCCCACGATGGAGGAAGTCCATGAGGATTTTCAACGCGCAAAAAAAAGGATTTGTACAAAACCGCGGTGGTCTTACCCAGAAAGAGCCCGGCATGCCCCTCCATCACCCTCACGATGGAGGAAGAGAATGAGAATTTCAACAACGCAAAAAAAAAACTAAAAACATTTGTACCGAGGTTCTTCCGTAATACATACTTTTAATTTATAATGAACCTAAACAAACTTTACGCCAATTCACATCCCAATATATTGAATGGAATAAGATTATGTTAATTTAGATAATTGAGCATAATATATTGATCTTGAACCCATTGTGTGTATGTTAATAAACACATTGTAACAACAAAGCATATTATCTTAATACACGACAAACTAATTAGCAGCTTATAGCTATTGAAGTTTCTAACAGTAGATTATATAGCTTTATTACAGTGTCCTGAATGGAGTAAACATTGACAAAGTTTTACGAACTTCCATAATTTAATTTATTTACTAAGGATTCGGGCACTACTGGCAAGTGGTTTAATATTAATTAAATCAATCGAATTGATATACAAGGCTTAGACAATGACAACTGGACAAGTGCACTGTTTGGACAGGTCCACTCAAATCTATGTGGTTTTTTGTCGACCACCTTAGACCTACATGTTTCTCATATTTGAAGACACTTTACGTTAGGTATTGCGTACTTAGATTAATGTGTAATTTTTAACCTGTTAAAGGAAAATATACTTACCATTTAATCTTTTTTTATGATACTCAAATATTAGGTGCAAACATAAACAGATGATGGAAGAAAAACACCTAAAACTCCACTTAGGTCAATACCGAAATATGATTGGTAGCACGATTAAATTTTACGACTCGGTAAAACTCTTAATTCCAGCCTAACTTTGTTCTAAACAGAATTAATATCCTAATTAAAACTTTACTTACCCATTAGGGTTAACAATTTTGATTTTTTAATTAAGTTAAATAATAAAATAACTCTCACTTGTTATATAGTATGATGTCGGGTCGCCAGACCCTTTCAAACGGTATTCTGATGACGCCGATGCCGTCAAAGTCACTGGTGTTCCACCTCAGGTGATGGTCTGTCCAGATCTGTGTGATCCAGCAGTTCGTTGTTAGCAGCTGGTCTTTCTCCTCCTGTAACAATAAGAATAGGGGTTTTTTTATATGAGATATAATTAAAATTACATATCTCGTGTATTGTGGGTTTTTACATTTAAACAATTAGTTAAGCAGTTGACTACTATAATACCTACACAGAAAATGGTAAACACTGTGACGTCAGCGGTCAATTGTAATGTCACGTGGACAGAATCGTGTTGGAGAGTGGAGACTATGCGGAGCTCACTTTTACTCGAGACGCTAACCAGGACACTCCTCTAGAACGAAACTGACAGTTTTTATATTTTAATTGTATTTTATGATCACATTTAATAAAGTAGAGTTAGTACCGTATTGAATATTGTTATTCTACAATGAACCTGATGCCATCGAACCCAAACGATGATGGTGCTAGCGCTAACGCTGTCAAACATGTAAACATACACAAAGCAGACCCAGTACAACTACCAGTAGGCCGTACGCAAATAAATATTTTAACCAAATCACGCAGTCCGTATGTCCATATGGTGTCGGACGTAAAGAATAGCACCATCCCATATCTTCCCGTGGGTGACGTAAGAGGCGACTAAGGGACTCACCAGAGAATGGGCAGCAGCGTTCTCTCTCTGTGCCTTTGTAACAACCATACTGCGATCGCCAACCCGCCTGCCAAGAGTGGCGATTATGGCAAAACCCCCCCTTTGGGGGAGGCCTATGTCCAGCAGTGGACGTCTTTCAGCTGAAATGATGAAATCACGCAGTGCACCGCAGTTAATCGCTCAACCACAGAAGAACTTCCTAGAGTAAAGCGTCCACACAAAGAATTTCTTCTGTATCGTACCCGCATCACGCTAAAGACAAAAATCGACAAACCAAACTTCATAACTGAACAACCAGTTCACTCCACTGGACCACACACACTAGGTGGTCACAGACACTGCAGCTCTCAAACTGTCGTAACTAGTATATGATAATAAAACAACTGTTCTACTGTGTTACTATATATTACCAATTGAGATCATTTTGGCATAACAAATGATGCGACCTTGTTAAAGAGCGGAGAATCTTAACACCGACTTCTAGAAATCGCTTCCCAACTAACACCGCCATCTATCGGCACACAAGTTAACAAATATGTACAAACATACCGCCCACCAAGGACAATTTTTTTTTAAAGTTGGCCTTCCATTACTTTGTTTGGGTATAATTCCGCCCACCATGACACATAACAGATATAAGTTTAATATAGAGTTAAAAACCTTAAAATTAACAACATAAAATCTTTTTATCCTAAATAAAACAATTGTTTGCCTACGTGGACATTACAGGTAAAATACAAATCTTAGAAATACACCTTTTTATTACAGCATTCTTCGTACGTAAAGATACAACTCTAGTGATACCATCGTTGCCAGGGTGTTTTGCAACCACTCGACCAAGAAGCCACCTGGAAGGCGGCAAATCGTCCTCCTTTACTAAAACTAAATTACCAATACATGGTTCAGGAGTTTATTGACTCCACTTATACCGATTCTAAAACATTACTAAATATTCCTGCGACCATCGTCGCCAAAATTGTTACGTCATCCGTTGGGTCAGTTGCCACCGGCGTAGACTACCTAAAGTGGAAGATTCGAAATTGTAATCCGGCACGGATACCAACGGCTCACCTACCAGAAAATGACTTGGCGTCAATGCGTCTAAGCCGTCCGGATCATCGTCAATCCTTGACAGTGGTCGCGAATTTAGGCAGGCCTCAATTTGTGTCAAGACTGTTGACATTTTATACTAATAATAAAATGCCACTTTGTTCCCCGTGACGCTAGGCAGTCAGCCAGCTCTTTTATTAGATTAGATTGCTCCGCAGAGAACCACTTTTTTAACTCCCTTGATGCTTCTATAACGGTAGTGCCATTATCTGTCCAAATGTCCGAACAAAGGCCTCTGCGAGAGACAAATCTTCTGTATGCTGCTAAAAACCCTTGAGTTGTCATATCACTCACAGTTTCGATATGTACGGCTTTTGTGGCTATACATATAAACAAGCAGATGTAGCTTTTGGAAGTCTTTATGTTCATAGGACCCGCGTAATCTATCTTCGTCGGTGGAAGTGTCACTGTGTAGCGGAACACATCTACTGTTCGATCCCATGTAAGTCCTAATAATTTCATAACATCATCTGTATTAATATTTCTTCCTTCTTCTGTAGTATTTTTATCTTTAGTTTTCAAACTTCTTAACAATTCCTCACTATTGCTTGACCACTTTTGTAATGAAAACCCTCCTTTTTCAACTAAGTTGTTCATTCCAGAATACAGCTTGATTCCTTCCTCAACTGTATCGACACCCGTAAGTAAGTCACCTATGTAAAAATCTTCTTTAAACTTTACAGCGGCTGTAGGGTACTTCTCCTTCTCATCTATGGCAACTTGTGGAAGTACCTTAACAGCAAGATATGGAGCACACGCTGTACCAAACGTCAGCCTCAATAACCGATATTCCTGCATTTGACGATCTATGGTTCCTTTCCACAGAATTCTCTGAAAATCCACGTCATGTTCGTCAACCTTGATTTGGCGATACATTTTTATTATGTCCGCAGATAAACCTATTGGATACGTTCTCCATTTCATTAAAATATGTCTCAACGTTGGCTGTAAAGTAGGGTCAATCATTACGAGATCATTTAATGAAACACTGTTTTCACCTTTACAGGATGCATCGAACACTATTCTCACCTGTGTGGTATCTCTATCTTCCCTAATAACCGCAAAATGAGGTAGGTAAATTCCTTTATAAATATTCCTTTCCTTTTCAGGCACCATCTCCATATGTCCCAGCAGTAAGTACTCTTCCAACACCTTCTGATACTTTACTTCCAAGTCCGAATTTTTACTTAACTTTGTTACTAATGAACACAATCTTTTTTCAGCTATCTTTTTAGAGTTTTTTACTGTGGGTGTCGCATCCTTGATTTTAAATGGCAACCGAACTATATAGCGCCCCACGAAGGGACAGTCCCTTCGTGTTGTTTCAGCGAAGAAACGTTCGCTCTGTTTGTCTTCCTCGGATAATATTTTATGATCGTTCATCACACTGTCCTCCAGTTCCCAGAACCTCTTCATTAGTTCACTTTCTTCTACATGAGCATGCATAACTAAAACATTGTCATTTGGTTGATGTGATTTGTCCACCACACCCGATTAGATCCACCCAAATGAAGTAGCTTGCGCAAGCAGATTACCCTGAGGACCTTTCCTAACTCCTTCCTGAATAATTTGTCCATAGATTTCTGCCCCCAGCAACAAGTCAATTCTGTTTGGTGTGTGATAATGTGGATCAGCCAACGTGAAGTCACATACCCAATCCACAGGTACAACTTGTTTGCATGGCAGATAGGTTGTTATACTTTTTAGTATGTACGCGGCCACTTTAAGTTGAACATTGGGGTTGTATATGGACCTCAAAGTAACTTCCACCATATACTTTGATACCATCTTATTATTCCCTTCTAATCCTGAAATCTGATTCCTAACTGGCGTCTTTTTCAGACCCAAATACTGTGCCGTTGCCTCCGTTACAAATGAGGCTTGAGACCCTTGATCTAATAACGCTCTTATAGTATGATAACTACCATTGTTATCTGTGGCGTTAACTAGAACCGTCGCTAATAAAACTTGATTTGTCCTACGTAATTGGTTAGCCGAGAAAAACGTTGCTAATGTGTCTAAGTTAGACGATCCGGATGGTTTAACGTTTTGCGTCGCGTCTCTCTCACTCTCGTTTCGAGGTACTTTACTATTTTTATCTTCTGAACCATCACCGGTGTAAACTGGACCCACGGGATGTAGCAATGAATGATGTTTGCGTCTGCAAAGGCGACATACAGCTGAACTTAAACACTGCTTAGCCGAATGGTTATTTCCTAAACAATTGAAACATAACCCGTTTTGTCCTACGAACTCCCGTCTGGCATTTACATCCGATTGAACAAATTGTTTACAGTGTATTATTTTATGGCTTTCCTTACAGAATCTACATTGCATAGTGGAAGTATAAAATACTTTAGGCCTCTCTGTGTATTTACCCCTGCCTATGTTGGATCCTGTATCCAGAAATTCTAAGGCTCGGTAACGACTAGTTATAAAATCTTTAAATTGGATCAAGGTTGGAAAACTATCTGTAGAAGTATCACTGGTAACCTTTAGCTCCCACTGCTTTCGGGATTCTGGATCCAACTTCAAAGAAATTACATGAATAATCAACATGTCCCATGTACTTACATCGAGACCAAGATTAGCTAATGCATGCAAACAATCCATGGTGCTATCAAGTAACTCTTTGAGACCTGTAGCTGATTCACTATTTAAACTCTTTAGACTGAGAAACCTTACCAAGATAAAATGTGATAAATACCTTTTATTATTGTACCGCTCGTTTAGTAATTTCCAACAACGTTCATAATTTGAATCGGATATGGGTATCTGTCTTAGTAGTTGTTCTGCTTCTCCTGACAAATAACCTTTTAAATATTGCATCCGTTGTACATTATCCAAAGTTGGATTGTTATGAATAAGCGACACATATAAATCTCGAAAGGTAACCCATTCTGTATATTTTCCTGAAAATACTGGAATAACAATTTTAGGTAACTTGACTTGACAGTGTTTAAAATTACCACCTTTACAATTTTCTTTTGAACTTTCCTCTTTAACATCGTATGATTCCAGAATAGTTTCTAATTCTATTTTATACTGAATGTAGGCTTCTTCAGCTTCATAATAAATTCCTTTTTTAACATATGAACTTTGGTTTAACTTTTCTGGATCATATTCCTCGAACAATCTACTATGACCATCCGATAACTGGTTAAACAATTTCTCTAAATTTTCCAATCTAACTTTAACGTAAGGCCTAGTTATCCTGTCTTTGGGCGACTTTTTAAAATTAATATAAGCTTTATCAATTCTTGTACAAATATCTCCTAATTTATTCATTAAAGATTCCATATTGTTAAAATCTAAAGCATAGGTAATCTTTTACTAATTGATGCACAAGTTACAAATCTTATTTAACAAACAAAATAAAAGTTATAAGTAAATTTCGCAAAAGATAAAAGTTTTCGAAAATTACAAGTGTTTTTAAATGGCTTTAGAATAAATCGGGCATAGTATCCCTGTATCAACCAAATTTCTTCAAAATTAGGCTAAGTCTAAAACACTTCCATCAAAATTTATTTTAAGTTGATAGTTTCTAATTATTTTAAGTTAAAGTCTTCAAGTCTTCAAGGCAATAGAGTTCAAAATGTTGTACGAAATAATATTAAAATTTCACTCACAATTGTCACTCCGATTGATACCACCTGATTGCTGGAATGACGTAGCGTCTGCACGTCCACTATCTCCAGCTCCTCGAATCTCCGCTAGTTTACTGATCCTGACGATGACCTCTGGCACCGTCTGCAGTCGCACGCCGCTCAGGCTGCTACTGCTGGTTCCTGACGAGTTTGCTGCTGCTGCCTGATGCTTTCACCACTGCGCTGCGCTGGCACTGCTTCCAACGTTTGGCTGGGTTGCGCAAGCGATCCACTTGCCCAGCCAATCTTCACAAAAACACCTCCAGATTCCTCGATCCGGCTCTCGAAGGACCATATGAACAACCAGTTCACTCCACTGGACCACACACACTAGGTGGTCACAGACACTGCAGCTCTCAAACTGTCGTAACTAGTATATGATAATAAAACAACTGTTCTACTGTGTTACTATATATTACCAATTGAGATCATTTTGGCATAACAAATGATGCGACCTTGTTAAAGAGCGGAGAATCTTAACACCGACTTCTAGAAATCGCTTCCCAACTAACACCGCCATCTATCGGCACACAAGTTAACAAATATGTACAAACAATAACAAAAACATAATATAATTACAAAGCACCTTCCGGTACACTTTTCTGATAAACAACTGGTACAACGTATCCTCCTTACGTTCTTCTTATTGGTTTCCGTAAAACACAAGCACGAAATCAATCAAAACACATCATCAAATGGAAAATGAGATTTATGCGTAAGAAATTTCAAACTCAGTAATTCGATATTCCCATGGAATTGGTGTTCTGTAGGTCTAACAAGAGCGTAGTGACGTAAAAGTATGGACTTCGAGTCGATTTTCGAATAAGAAATTATTAAGTTACCAAACTTGAGTTCATATAGACAAGTTTCTGAAATGGTATAGTTTGTATAACGAATGTTATGTATGCATTAAGTATGTTGTAAGTGCTTTGTGCAGTCAGGATTTGACCTTGCTTGATCGGGAGCTACCGGTGAAAATGCCCTATGTACGCAATTTTGACTATCGATGACTTAAAAAATCGTTTAATAATTAGCAGATGTACTATAATATGCTGATGACATTTAAAAAATCTTGTGATTGATAGATTAGGAGAACAAAAGGTAGTAATTATGAAAACTATGTTACTTTGCATATTTATTCTTGAAATTAAAAATATTTTTTTCAATATTTTGAACCGTAGAGGAAATGTTTTTAAGATTTAGATTAAGATATAATTTTTTTTTTTTTTTAACATTTCGAAGAAAAAAGCTTTTAATCTACCCCTTACGAAGCCCAATTCACGACTATCCACGCCTTAAATATTCTGAAAAAACATTGGACAGATATTAGGTACGGTTTTGGATATAAAATTCTACCTGTTTGTAGAGTTGATACGAGCGCGCTAACGTTAGTACCTATAAGTATTCGACGATACGAAATTATGAGTCCATCGAGCGTCTAGTCGTACAAGGCAGAGTAGAAGGCACCAAATCACGAGGAAGATCCCGCATCCGATGGACCGACCAATTTAAATCCGCAGTGGGCGATCTATTGCATTAGTGCTCCAGAAAAAACAAATGTCGCGGCAAATGGCGAGAAATCGTAAGACGCATAACATCAACCTCTACAAATAGCACATGATGACCATGACCGCTCTGACAAGAGTATCACGAAGAAGAAGATAAGTTCGATTCGAGTCGATTTTCGAATTGAACTCAGCATTAAAATACGTCACGACCCATCGATAATATGAATACAGTCATCAAACTAAACCAATATAATATGCGCGTCGGTATTTCTAATGAAAAAATTAATCGAATTCGCATTACATTTTCTTTCTGCTTCTCAATACATGAACAAAGATCAATACAAAAACAATTGCCGAGAATTTAAAAGTTTTATTTGTTTCCCGTGAACTTTTAAAACCAATCCAAGTTTTACCAGAATTACTGTGGCAGAAATACTGGGAAAGATTAAATTAAATCGTGTGAAACATTAAGGTATTTTCCTTAAATGTTTTCTGGGGATAAATGACTAACGGTCTAAATAAATTATATCTTCTGTCGCTAATGCTATTTTCGGTATTAAGGTAGGCAATTGTTTTTAAGACAACATTAACCTGCAAAATGTAACTATCTATTTTTACTTTTTCTTTATGTTCATTGCTATAATTTATTAGAGTCAACTTTTGTGTTATATCCAATGTATATGCCACTGCCATTTATAAACGGTATAGATACAAAAAGGTCAAAAACCTTCTTGAATAATGCTGACTCATGGCCTCATGACGATGGAGAATGTATCATTGTGTCAGAACAATGTATCGGATGACGGAAAGGACAAGATATTAACTGGATATATTACTATAGCGAGCCTAATTGATTGATCAGAAATATATGTACCTACCTACCTATTAATATTGTGCCTTATCCTATCCGTATCCTATCCGTATCCTGTTTCGTATGTAAGTCCATGTTCCTCTTGTTTTTAAGAGGCGAAATAAATGGAAATAAAACACATTTACTTTTTATATCCAAGAAATTGGCTTTATCATAATTAGCCAAAAAATAGTCTAAAAACAATCTGTCAAATAAAACGTATTTATTTCATGGACATTCTGTGTTTTATTTTAATTTGAAGTACCTACTACCTCTAAAAAAAAATTGCTTTTAATACGATCAATTAGTACAAACACATTTTGCCAGTTACGTTTAAGTCAGGTACCCATTCTATCTTTTATAACCTTGCGCGAGTTATCAAATAGAACGCAGAACGGAGAAATGATCGAATTTTGATCCAAGCATGATTCGATATTTTGTTAGTAAAACCACTAACCGAATTTACAGTTATGAACTCCATATGATATCAGATTAAAGGGTAACCAGCCGATGCGCGACTGACGCCAGAGCGGTTTATTCCAACGCCGGAGGCTTAAGCTTCAAATATTCTCTCTGTTCGTACTTACCTACTTACGATCTTTTCACTTAAGACGTGTTTAGAATTTAGAATATTCTATTTCCGAAGATGAGCCTAAATAAGCTTTTGTTTATCTCTGAATATACGCATCTCTATTAAAAATTGCGTCTACACTGAAGTTTTTAATCAATTTGTTTAAAGAACAATGGCGAACTCCCGAAAAAAATATTGTTGACTCTTTTTTTGCGTCTACTAATTTAAAATATGTAAAAGTATAGGGTTTTAATTCCTGAACAGTTTTGTCTTAACTTATATCTTTAGCTTGTCATATTGCATAGAAAGGAAGTGTCCTACAACAAGAATGTTACCAACACATGACTACCAAATAATAATGGTCGAATTGGCACCGCACCACAATAATGAAAAACCGAATAAAACAAAATCACACCAAAAGTAATGAAAAATAAAACGGTTGTACCTATGTAAAATGTTGATCTAACAATAGGTATATAAATTACCATGCTTAACCTTTCGTGCCTTATTTACCTACGTCAAAACGTCCCGACAACAATATAATGTCATAATATTCGTCATGACTGAAAAATTATCCCGGATATGAGGCATTTTGTGTGTAGAAAGGAAATGAAAATTTCTAACAAAAAGTACACACGATTGTTTCGGGTGATCTTTATTTAAAATGGACATAAATAAAGTACATACTTTATGCACAGTTTTCGGAATTTTGTAACAAGCACAAGCTTACAGGCAAAAATATTCATATTTTTACTACACTCACAATATTTTATTTTATTCCATTTTCTTATCTCGAGCACGTAGGTATCCCTACGTACCAAAGATAAAATAAATAAATAAATTGTTAATATAGTAGAAAGATGAATATTTTTGCCTGTAAACCAATTAGCTTGTTTGACCGTACCTACCTACTTAGTGGGAGACCTCTTTGTAAAGAAGTTCGTCCGGGGACTATCACCACATCTATTTGGTTTATCAATCTGGTTTAAGGTACAGAGGCCAGTACATAAAGCTACAACAATCTGCCTAATTTCTTTGATATATTTACAACTTCATTAGAAAGGAATAAGGTTTAATATTCAATTGGGAAAATTTGACAGTTTGGCATGGATTTGATGTGCTGACGTCTCTACATGTGTAGATCACTTATTTACAGGCATATAAGACATTTTAACTCTGCTTCTGGGATCCTGAACCCTGCAAGGCGTCTAGTGTTGAAAGCTCTTGGTCTAAGGCATCGGTGACCACATCAGATAGGCCATTATTTATTACTAGCTATTGCCCGCGACTTTGTCCGCGTGACGTGAATGTCGGTTATCGCAGATGCAGAAAAAAAGTAGCCTATGTCCTTCCCCATAGTTGAAGCTACTTTCATACCAAATTTCATTAAAATCGGTTCAGCCGTTTCATCGTGAAAGCGTAACAGACAGAGTTACTTTCGCATTTACAATATTATATATAGTAAATATAGTATAATAGTACAATAGTATATAATATAATATTATAAGTAGGTATATAGTATTAGTATGGATCAATATGGATTATTTATTTACTAGCAACCCGACCCGGCTTCGCATGGGCCTATAGCCTTCCTAGGTATAAGGATTATCCAACACAAAATATTTTTTCAATTCGAACCAGTAGATCCTGAGATTAGCGCGTTCAACCAAAAAAACAAACAAAGTCTTCAGCTTTATAATATTAGTATAGATTATTCAATTTGTTCATACAACGGATTACATACAATTGCCCTACAAAACCGTGTTATTGGTGTGACTGTGGGATCGAGTCTATGTACATTAGTCGAACAATATAGTAACTAGGAAACAATAGCAAAATAAACCTAATATTTTAATAATAATGATACAATTTAACTTGCAGCTAACAAGTATTAGGCAATATTTTTTAGAATAATGCGTTGAATACCTTCATGTCGGTAATCCTCCGGCAGATTATATTTAATAGATACGGTAAACGCTTTTGGATTTCCCCAATTAGTTCCCATTTGTACCCGTGGGTGTCGTAGAAGGCGACAGAGCGATAGTGACAAGAGGATGGGCAGCAGCATCCTTCTGAGTACCATAACACCTACTGCGATCGCCAACATACATCGGCCAAGCATGGCCATTACGGCTGAACCCCCCCTTGGGAGTGACTTATGCCCAACAGTGGGCGTCTAAAGGTTGACATAATGATGATTAGGTCATTGGATTGATTGTCGTTTAAAGACAAAAAAATATCTTATTCCTCTAAGATTAAGAATGTAACATCCAACATTTCAGAATCAGATACATTACTTAATGACACGACCGCAACTTCTAACAAGGGTAACTAAGCCTAAAATCTGATGTACTTAATGAATTAAGTCTAACAAAGAAGAGCCCAATTTCGTTAATATTCTCAGAAAGCCAATTATCGTAATTAAAAACGTTCAAAACCTGGTCGCAATTCTACTCAGTGACAATCAATGTCAATAACTTAAAACGTTAAATAGAGGCAATTTTGACAGATTTAGACTGAGATTCGAATTTTTTTAAATGGGACTTACCTACCCTCCCACACCACTGCAACTCCTGTAAGCTAGAATCAACAGTGGCGACCACCAGAAAAGCGCCGAAGCAATGAAACTCGTCGAGTCCCGGAGAAATGATTCAACTGTCTTGGATTCTGCAACGAAATTAATCAGAAAAGAACAGCGGAGAAGTAAGAAAAAAAACAATTTTCCTCTTCCCTCACTATCAAGCAGGAGACAGAACAGAACTAAGCCAAGAGGCACAAAGGGATGTTTACAACTGGGAAAAGCCCAGTTGCCAAGCACCACGGACTATAAATGACATTATTAGTGGGCCCTATAAAAACTGAGATTAAATTCCTAATATTCCTTAAATCGCCATCTCCATCGACTAACATTACTCAAACAAACGTTAGTCGAAAAGAATGCCCGAAGCTTAAAGCTTTGTTAAAAACGAAATAAAGCTAGATATAAATTGAAATTACGAGAATTTTCATAATTGAGCTAGGAAAATTTATTTGCATAATTAGAAGGCTGTCGTCAAGCGTTATCCTGAGTTCAAAAGCGTTTTTCTAAATTCACAATGGGAGAGAGCACAGTTTCCTTTATTATTTTCTAAACAGATATTTTATTTTTCTACCTGTCCGGTGCTACAACGACTATGAGCATGAACAAAGAACTATATAAATATTGTATGAAGATATTTTGTCAACGATAAATAATTAATCACTATATTTCATGAAAATATACCTTTAATAGGTACTACAGATAATTTTAGGGATCATCAAAGGAAATTAAATAAGCACGCCCCGTTAGTTCTTTTCCACCAAACTTATCATAACAATCCCGTTGAATGATTAAACAGACGGTCTATGAAAATGAAATTAGATAACAAACTACCGAAAGCAACCAAGAATAATTACCATGGTAGAGTAGCAAATGCCTCAGGGATAAAATCGGAAGTCTTTATCAAGATGGTGCGAAATAAAAAGAGGAATGAACAAAAGAAGCATGTTTAAATCGATGCTCGAAGCTCTATACAGCCATGTAATATCTACATACCTACGTATTATAGTTACCGTGAAAGAATTTCTACATGCTCAAGTATAGTGCAAATAAAAAATATAGAACGCCCGTTTCCATCGCGCACGATGAAATAAAATAAGTACGTATTGGATTTTTTCCTCATAAATCACAAATTCGCAACTATATAATTTGAGATTTGCGCCTAAACGAACACCCGCGGCCACAAAAACGAATAACATTAGTATAAGAAAAAAAAATTCAACATGGTTTTATAAGAAATAAGTGTATACTTCTCGGCTTTTACTGCTTCAAGCGACGTTAAACTTTAAAACGAACTAACATGTTCCTCAAGAGAGTGTAACCCTCAGAAATACTTGAGACACTGAAATGTATTTCGCTGGCAGTTTTAACATACTGGGACTGCAATAAAAATGTGTTTTCCACATGTTGTTCTTTAGAAATAAAACCAAACATTAAAGAGTTGAATTAATGCAAATGTTTGAAACTAAAAAACGAAAGAAAACACAGCAACTGTATATATATACTTACACATGGCATAGTCAAATAATATAATGAAGCAAAATTGACTGAAATCTGAAAAATATGTCGGCTACGTCTCTTGGGAGATATTTAGTAATATTATATATATACACAAGCAAAAAAATTAAAATCTTTGGGTTTTTCAACGGTAAGCTATAAAAAACGTACATATATACTCGTAGAAATCTGGTTCAATTACCTCCTATTACTCATTCGGAAAAATGCACCTAGAATTTTATAAATACTCCGGATTTTCAATATTTTTCAGTTCGAAAGCTAAGTCAGTGAGACTTATCGACAGATTGCAGCTATATTTTATGTATACCTACAATAAATAATTCATCATGTCAAATAAATCATGGTAGCCGTCCGTAACTGAGCCCTGCCCTGGTCAACCCCAAGTTGACGTAACCACGATAAAATACAAATTCTGTCTACTGAAAAAATATTATAGAAACATAATTTTAGAAATCAATCATCTCGTTTCCGACGTTTTTACCGCATGATAGAATGATTTGTATGTCAATATAGTAACATAAAAATAGTTTATAGGCACATGGATTATAGTGAACAATTTTTTTTTTATGAGTATAGAACCTCTTTATTTCAGGGACTTTCATATACATTCTGAAAAAGGTCACAGGGAATCGTTGGTTGCAGTTGGGAAGTCATTTCTCATGGGAATCTCGGAAAAGGCCGATGAGTGTTCAACAATGGCCATTTTTCTGGAGCTCCGGGTAAAATGATAATGATGATAAATTGCAAATGTGACGGACGGGTTTCCCTTTAAAATGATTTTATTAAAATCTTATTTACATTCATACAAATACCAAAGTACTTTAGTTTCAGAATATCCCATCCTATCCTACATCCTACTGTGAGGATAAATGGATACATATTTCTTACTCTTTCATGCTTTGACGGCAATTGGCAAAAATTTTGCACATATACTGCCGTGCAGACACTAAAACGCAGTAACAGGTTTTTTTGCCTTTTTTGTTGAATATTGAACCTTAATGGACACGTTATAAGGAACACACTGATCCAACGGGTTTTTAAATTGGATGTTTTAAACGGTAAATAAATCAAATTTGTGAATGCAGTAACTTAATTTTGCATGTCTAAATATGACACAATACTAACTAAAATACAGTCAAAGCAGTTACGTCTACCTCGACCCGTCACTTTACCATGTTAAACGCAGTAAATTTCTTTATTACCACAAAAAATCTGTATTCTACACCCAAAAAAATATTGAGGCATATAAATTAAAACGCAGTAACTTGTTTTTGTACCAGCAGTGTTAATACTGCATGGTTGATAACTAAATTATTTCATATGAACCACAGTATGGTCGGTATTTTTTAAAGGTGAAAATAACTTATTGCTAAATAAATAGCAGTATGAGTCGCTGTTACTGCATTTGAATTGGTAACTTGAACAGTGTTACTAAATTTCACTGCAGTCCAGATCATATTTTACTGCGATCTAGTCAGAATCTGTCACTCTCTTTCTGTCAATACGTCGTGTGTTGATTCATTGCCACGGAATAAAGAAGGCAGACGTCTGCGCTGCCAAAATCAACCGAAACAGGACAACTAGTCGTAGATTCTATAGTGACCCACAATCGATCGGGCGCGTAAATCACTGGCTGGCGTTAGGACTAGGTCAATGACGGGGAAAAATGTGACGGGCCTGGTTCCGAATTGTTCTGAAACTTAAGAGTCTCAACCCATTATTAAAAGCTTATTAATCAACAAAGCTATTTAAAGTTCTACGACTTATATAAAAAAAACTCGCGTCCTCGCTGCGTCGCGTCGCCTTGTCGATGCTGCTTACCCCTAAGATGAGGGCACGGCACAGCTCCTACATCGGCAGACTATGCCAGCGTATTCGCCACGCCGCCGCTGTGCCCTCCCGGCAGTCGACGCAGTGGTGACTCCGAGCGCCCGACTCCTTGTTTACGTGACATATGTACTTCCCGAAGCAACCATGCCCCGAGAGCATCTGCGTCACCCGAAACGAGTTAGACCATTTGAATTTCGGACGAGATCCTAATTGTGAAGCATTATGATGCTGATACCAAAAGATTCTCAAAAGAAGAAAATGTTTAAGTATGTCATAATAAGCACAAATTGTTATAAAATAATTTAACGTTATTCTTATACCGCAAATGTATTTTTTTTCTGTAAATTTCTACAGACATACTCGTAAGTTGGATAAATTTGTTACATATTACATGTGCATTTAGTTCAAGACACAAATTAAAATGCAGTAAAGAAAGTCGTATGCTGCGAATTAGTCTGCAAAGTAGCAAATGAATCAAAAGTTTTTGCAGTAACGAAAATTTTTGCCGCATTCTAATCTGCATGTGTGTAACTTTTTGCGTGCAGTAACTGCCATGATTTTGAAAAAATCCTTTTTATTTTAAATGTAATAAACTAAATTAATATTTGTTGTTGTAAATACCATCTTTGTTGTCACTTAGTCCTTATGGCAAGAAAAATATCCATCATAATAATCAATTATATATAAAAACACAGCGTCAAAAAGTTTTTTGCGTTTTTCTCGAAACTGCTGTTTTTCTCATACTGCACTTTAGGGACGGCACGGCAGTATAGATGTTGATCTACCTAGCTTAATACATAGGATAATTTTTATCTCATATTTAAGTCCCGGTGGAAGTATTTAAAAAGATTATTTAATACTGAAATCTAGTTACACAGACAAAGTCGCGAGCAGAAGCTATAGTAATTAAATATTTATATTCCAGAACATGTTTGTATTACATTAACACTTCATAAAACTTTCCATCGTATCTTACAACGAACTCATCTAGATAAAATTTACAACCCAATGTTGTACTTAAAACCTTGTTTGCAGATACTTTGTTGTACAAAATATACGCAGGATTCACAAATAACATTTTATACGAGGCTGACGGAAATTATAACTTCCTGTGGAGGAAAACCTTACACTTGAAGATCAATCTTGTTACACGTCACTTGACATGTTGTATTCCAAATATTACATGGCGATATTAAAATGAATCTGGAAAGGATTTACCTTAGCTATGAAGAAAGTAGAAGAGCTCTTTGGGAAAAAGCTTGTTTGGAGAAGTACTACCATCGTACCTTCTTCTGTCGTGAAGCAGCGTTCTGTCACAGTATAAATATACTACTGTACAGTAGCGACACGCTCCGCCCCCCCTCTGAAACCGTTCCTCACCTCTCCCCGCGTCGAACGACTGCTTTGGGAACAGCGTTTTTGTTCGAGCGGCGCGTAGACACGCACACACACGCACGTATCTGTACAGTCTCTTATTTTAGAGTAGTGTAGGCTATTATATTGTTTCGTTTCTATGGAGTGTCGCGGGTGTGGTTCTGTGTTCTGGTGTCAAAGGTATGGGTGCCAGTGTGAGAAATTTCAATTATATTTCTGAAATCGCAATGCATCTGCAAGTACTCTGATATTGCAGTATATAGCTTCTGCCCATGCCACCGTCTGTGTAGACGAAGTCGTTAAGAATTAAGGTAAAGTTATCCCACGGGAACACAAAAACGGGCTAAAATTATCCTGATATATACAGGATAATTGAAAAAATACCCAAAACCACTTAATCCTGACTTCGTATCATCACCCTGAACAACATTTGTTCTACGATTTTTCAAAATTCGAAACATTTTTTTTCCATACAAAAAATATAAACACGCTTAAAATTTTGCATATAATTTTTTCTGACTCGGCCGGTGGACTGCGCGGCTAGATCAAACGGCGTTTGCTCCAATATAGGTACGAATTCCGCCCAGATGTTCAAGGTCGTTGACCCTAGGACCTCAAGCTATCATATGGGTGCGCGCGCGCGCAGTTTACGTAAATTTTACAGACTTCAAATAAACAAAAACAAATTGTTTTTGGCTACGTTATTTAGTTGAGGTCAAAGTCGTAGAACAAATGTTATTCAGGGTGACGATACGAAGTCCAGATTAAGAGGTTTTGGGTATTTTTTCAACTACCCTGTATAAGAAATGTTTTTATTTGTTTTAAATAATTTCCAAACCCCATGGATTTTGAAGTGGTTGCTAGACTTTTTATAGATCCTTACAAACCTCGAGTATACTGAGGTATACTTGTAGAAACGTATTCGCCAGTTTTTTTTAATGGAACAATATCAAGTAAATTAGTTAGAACTTAACCGAAGGTGATGCAATTTGCCCATAATGGAGTAGATGTTATGATCTACAGCTTATGGTATTTTAGCTATGTAACCTTCAGTTTCAGCTCAAGCTTGCCGCACTATTCCCAAACCACTGCCAAAAACTAGAATCAACAGTGGCGACCACTCAGAAAGTCGCCAAAGCAATGAAGCTCGACCAGTCCCTGAGAAGCAACTAACTATCTTGGATCACGCAACGAAAGATAAGAATAATAAGATAAGAAAAATTTAATCAGATAAGAACAACGAAGGAGTAAGAAAAAAAATCATTTTTTACTTCTCTCCATATAAAGCATGATACAGAACAGAACTGAGGCCATAGGCACAAAGGAACTGCTAAACTTATGTTGTTCGTCTAAAGAAACATAATTATTTTTGACGTTAATTGTTAACAATAAATAACTTTTTGAAATGTTGGTTGGGAGGTAGTTAATTTATTCTACTCATCAAAGCTAATATGAGATAAAATGTGAAGCCACAAAGTAATAAACTTAAGATATTTTCCATGTGCCCTTAATAACCTAGAGGGCTCACATACTATTATGAGAAATACACACATTCTCACATAATCAATACAATGTTATTTATGAGCACAAAAGCTTTTGCAACAAAATTAGACGATCCTTCAAGCCACAGTCTGAACGCAAGAGCTCTAAACGCTTTAATGAATAAATTAATTGAACGACTCTGAATATGTGGCGAAAGAAACGAGAACAATATAATGTATGGTTGGATGAATGCATGCATTGTTGCAGCCGCAGACCTATTGTATTTGTATTCATGGATTGTGAATTCATAATGAGTTCATGATATACTTAACTATGAAAACTAACTAACGCACATGTGGTTTTTATTTCGTGCCCAGTTTTCAGATAATTTATTGTGCATAATTTTTGTGATAATTGCGTGTCGTTTTCATTCAATTGTAGCGTAAAGGTTCTATCTAGACTATTATTTCTAGAAACGATAAAACTAAACGTCTTTTGGGCAGTAAGACCAAAAATAGTTAAAAACGGAAGTAGGTTAACTCTTAAATGGGGTAACCTAGGTACATCGTAATGATATAATTCCTGTATGCAAGATATTGTAAAACATTTAATTTTTTTAAAGTATGGAGTTACTCGCCCGTTTTTCTCCATACTAAACAACCTTTTGGTACGGGCCACTAGATTCAATTATTGTTTTTATAAATAACGTTGAAAAGATTTTTAATACCTACTGTCATATTGCTAATGCCACGTTCGACAGTGTCCCCAGAGTCACAACCGAACCCGGTATCCAGTTTAATGTTTGAAATGAAATAAAAGTGCTTTCTAAATAAGATTTGCTTCAACCTCAGATTATGAAACAAAAGGCAGATAGACCGCGCACAACACTGAAAGAGAAGTCAAAAATGCAAATACAAATTCAAAAGCGACTACCTACAACGCGCTTCATGCTGTACCGACACGAGTCAGTATAGCACGAAACGTCGAATCATTAAAAAAAAAACAAATAAAAATACAAATTAAAAAACGAATATAATCCCGAGATTGTAGCTATTTGCTTTTGAATTTATATTTGCTTTCTTGGCTTCACTCTCAGTGTACCGCGCGATCTATCTGCCTTTTGTTTCATAATCTGAGGCTTCAACTATATAATGTAATTATGATCGCAACAGGTCGACCTAATAAAAGGGTGTTGCAAACATAGAAGACGAGAGTAAAAACATAAAACCGAAAGACAAATACTTAATTGATGCTTGAAGTTTGTATAGAAATCGTCAATCGAAAGCCTCTGTACAGACGTCATTGGAGCTCTCTTTGTTTACCTGTCATTCTGCACACTGGTCCTAAAGGCCCAGTTATTTAACGTAAAATAAACAACGAAACAAATGAACTGACAATACGAAACCAGCTGGTTAATTAATAAAAAACAATAACTGTATTTAGATCTACTGTTTTATCGACAGCAATTATTAGGTATTTTGAAAATCTATAAAATATCAATTTATCATGTTTTATTAAATTACACAATGTTTCTTTCTTTACCCCGAATCCGATTGTTATGGTATAGGCGAGGACATGGGATGTGTCATGTGAACATGAGAAGGAATGAGGCAGGATGATAACTTTTCCACACTAATTATTTAACTATTTTACCAATTTAAAAGCTTGCATACGACCATGTAAGTATTGATAGTTTCTGTAAAGTAACGATAGCACCGGTTGAGTCTACCCTCTAGTCGAACTATCCGAAAAAAGTTATTAATAATTGGCGGAACTTCTGCCAAAAAGAACTAACACAAAATGTCTTCTATTTTAACAGACTTTTATTTTAAAGTAATTTGTAAAGATTTTGGATAATTAACGACCTGTCCTAAGCATAAGTTTTGGATGTATACATTGAACTGTTATTGCTGGATAGTAATGTAACACATTTGGAATATGTAATTCATTGACGTAATTTATTTTTTTGGTTGGCTCGTTTTGACCGTAAAAAGTTCCACTGTTATTCGCTACAGATTTTCGAAAAGCCCTCTCAGTGAATGCAAGCCAATCCAACGACAGGTTCATGTCGAAGCAAATACATTATTCATACATAAAATCTTTTCCGTGTTCCATATCTATTTACGGTTAAAGCACGCCTAGAAAATTTTATATTTTGTAAGTATTCACTTTACCATAGCTCGCTGTTGTTGATACATTATCAGACATGCTGCAGTCTTTATATTAAAATGGGATAGGTACTGAACGATACCCAAAATTGCAAATGGAGTTATATTTATTCCAATAATCCAATTAAAATTAAACTATCGTAGTGTTACGATACGGTTTGAGATCATTTGCCAAGATAGGTAATCATATTAAGTGACAATCCTATTTTATAGGTTACTTATTACTTTTGCCCACGACTTCGTCGGCGTTACTGTCGTTTATCGCGGATGCAGACAAAGACGCGGATTAAAAAGTAGTTCTTTTTTGGGGTTCAAGTTACGGTGCTTGTTAACCGTAATCCGTATTTAAAAATTAGTTTTAATTATTATTTAAGTATTTATTAAGGTGTATCAGTATATGTTTAAGCAAATAAGTGCATAAAAATTCAGGATTATTGTTTTTCCTGCAAAGTAACAAAGTAAACACAGTGTTTTGGTTATTCATCGTTACCGGTAACCTATACCGGTCAGCTGATGTCAACGTACGGATTTAAACGGGGAGTATTGTTTTACTTTTATTCCATCGTAGCCAGATATTAGCACACAAACAAGCGTCACTTATTGTATAACACGCTCTTGTTGAGTCCCAGCATCATTTATTCTGGGAGATTTGGTGGTACTTTGCAATAGGGCCTTGTCACTTTGTTCTCATACAAAAGACATAACTTATTTCGAAATAGAGTTAATCTTGTAGTTTAGTAGAATACATTACAACAAACAATAACGTGTATTTTTCATAATTTGCATTGTAGTCTTGATATAAAACTACAACTTCAATCTTAGGATCCTACCCACATAGAGGGATAAATAAAATCACAAGACAATTTTGAATTAGTTAAGCTTTGCAATTAATGTGATTACAGCCTACCTCATTTCTTCTCCTCAAGTACTAAAAATTTCCATCTTTTTCTTTCATTTCTACCATTCCTTTTTTGTTTATTTGATTAGTTCTCACCGTTTCTTCAATTCTAATTTCAGTACTAATCCTGAAACCATGCCTGTGATGACCCGTAAGGCTACTGCTCAGGATTTGGAGCTCAAATTGAGAACGGCCCTACAAGAACTAAAGGCGTCTGACATCCAATGTCAACAATTATTACTGGAGAGAGAGGAAGGTGAAGAGGAAGTTAAAAAGATTGTTGACAAAAACACCAAATTGAAGCGGGAGCTTGTAGACCTTCATCAGCAATACCTGGATGTTGTTGAGGAACGGGATAAACTGCGGGTGGTCACAGATGGTTTCAACAGCTGTAGCAACCTATATGAGGAGGCCTTGAGTAAAGTTAGGGATCTAGAAGAAGAATTAATTCATGCAAATGTGCGGTATGCAAAATTAGAGAAGGAAAAAGAATGTACTCGGGTTATTGAAACTAACCATTTATATAATGAATTGTTGAAGAGTAATAGTAACCCAAATTCGTTAATAACAATTGACCTTACTGAAGATTCTTTACTGAAACAAAATACTAGTAATTATAAAATCAGTCACAATAAAATGAAAAAATATGTTAAGTTGAACAAAATTATTAAAAAATGTAATAAATTTAGGAAACAACAGAAACACTATTGCAATAACATAAAACTAAGGCGAGAACGTGTGTTTCTAATAAATAAATTAGACAATTTTCAAATAAAGTTAGAAGATAGTGCAAACATTTATAAGGTTGACACTCAACGGTTACAGTCAGAAATTCAGGTACTTGAAGAGTCACTACATTCTTTATATAGGAAGTATGTGCATTCTCAAAATCAAATAAAAGAACATATCCTTGCCACAAATGAGTTAGTAGATATGTGTAACTCCAATGCAGGCAGAGTGGACCCGCTGCCTCTCAGCACCTCTCAATGTACTTTCCAGAAGGAACCAATCTTTGGGGTTCTCCAATCGGAGGTACCAGAAGACCTGTCCCAATCTGAATGTACCAGTGAGTGTATGCTCAAAACAAATGTAACAACTGATATTGTACAAGCTTCATCTACTGTTCCACAGGCGGACAGTAGTTTACTCACTTGCAATAATGTTTCGAATAATGTTTGTTACTATCCTATTATGTTTTCGGACAGTTTAGGGAGAGGGTTAGGTAAATTAGTAAATAACAATCTGAGTCATTCTGTATTAAACTATTGCACCCCTGGGAATTCATACAAAGAAATAATATCTTCTGTAATTAAAAAAGAATACAACTCTAATACAATTATTACTGTATGTGTAGGTAATAGCTCAAATATTTGTATTAATGATATAACTAACAGTGTCACTGAACTTTTAAACGTTAATTGTCATAAAATAATAATATGCGCATTTCCATACTTTGAGCACCTGTCACATAGGGAAAATATTAAGATACATATTCTTAATAAACATATGCATTTCCTAGTTAGTCACTATAGTGACAAGCTTATGTTTTTAGACACCAACAGTTTTGTTGAAAAATTAAAATCGACTAGAGATACAGTGTATCTGCCCATTAGATTTAGGCGTCAGATAGCATGGCTATTAGCTTTTAATATTAACTCAGACATAAGTAATATGTCGAAGTCATCTGTAATTGACTCCACAGTAGTTAGTAATAATACTAATAAGGTGGTAAGCACAAATAATAGTTTAAACTAGTCAGTAAGACAACAGAAGTTACCAGTACCAATATAGTTAAATTTATCAAAAACAAGGTATCTTCTAGCAATCATTTAGTAAATTGTAAAAAAGGGTCAAAGCAACATTCCATGAAATTATTTCACCAAAATATTCAAGGTTTTTCTTCTAAGCAATTAGAAATTGAGCTGTTTTTAGAAAAGACAAAGCTCGACATTATTTGTTTCACCGAACACTGGCTGAAGGATTATGAAATGTTAATTAATTATGATAATTATACTATTGGCAGTTGTTTCAACCGGATAACTATAATGCGTGGTGGTTCACTAATCTTAATAAAAAATAATATCAAATTTAAGTCTCGTAAAGACATAGTGGAACTATCGGTTGAACATACTATTGAACTGTCCTGTGTTGAGCTAGATAGGCATGTAATAGTGTGCGTTTACAGACCCCCTAATTATCAAAACTACTCAATTTTTGAGTCAATAATGGAAGATGTTTTGACTAAACTTACAAATGGCAATAAATCAGTAATCATTTGCGGTGACTTTAACGTTAATATTTTAGAAAACAATTCAAATAGCAGTAGATTAATAAGTCTTTTTAAATCATTTAATTTGTCAAATGTGTTTTTAGAACCAACACGAGTAACTACGACTACTGCTACATGTATTGATAATGTTTTTTGTTGCTGCGACTATTTAGAAAAGGCTATAGTGAATTATCTCCCGTCTGATCACAGCGGGCAAACCGTTACTTTTGAATTCAACGCTCCAATACAAAAAGTGCAGGTACTGTCAAGACCAGTAACATCTGGCAATTTAATTAAATTTAATAGCACTTTAATGAGTAAGTTAAACATTCAAGGCCTTAATATGAGTGATGGTAATGTTTTGTATGAAGAATTTTTTTTAGTTGTGCAAACAGAGTTTAATAATATTTTTAAGAAAATACCTAGAACTATTAGCCCTAAGTTTTTATTCAGTGACTGGGCAACTAAAGGTATCAGGAAAAGTAGGGAAAGACTTTTTGAGCTGTATGGCCTTAAGCCTTATAACGGGTGGCGCAAAAGTAAAGACCCTATTTGGTTCAGCTATAACATTTTTTCTAAATTAGAAAACTAGATTTAGATTTTTTTAAATGTATATTTGTGCCATTAAATTTCGTACCATTAGGATTTAAAGATGATGTCTTTTAAATGGTGACCTCCAGAGTTGATACACATTTGAGTCCTTCAAAATTGGTTATGAGTGACGAAGCGCATTTCCATCTCTCAGGGCATGTCAATAAGCAGAATACTCGGTTCTGGGGCACTGATAATCCGCGCATTATTCAAGAAACACCTCTACACCCACTAAAAGTTACTGTATGGTGTGGCATCTGTGTTGACAGAGTGATCGGACCCTATTTTTTCGAAGACGCTGGAGGCAATGCGATTACTGTCACTGGAGAACGCTACAGAACCATGTTACGTGAGTTTTTGATACCCAGTTTGGACGAATTGGGGCTGGAGCACATCTGGTTTCAACAAGACGGCGCTACGGCACACACAGCGCGCGACACTATGGACTTAGTGAGGGACGCTTTTCCAGGCCGAGTTATCTCTCGTTTTGGCGATTTGCCTTGGCCTGCAAGATCACCCGATCTGACCAGTCCAGACTTCTTTCTTTGGGGTTTTTTGAAATCTCGGGTGTATGTGAACAAGCCACAGACTCTCGCAGCTCTAAAAGAAAACATTCGTCAAGAAATAACGAACATATCGCAGGAAGTGTTACGGCAAGTTATGCAAAATGTCATAAATAGGGCTCAAATGTGTATCAACTCTGGAGGTCACCATTTAAAAGACATCATCTTTAAATCCTAATGGTACGAAATTTAATGGCACAAATATACATTTAAAAAAATCTAAATCTAGTTTTCTAATTTAGAAAAAATGTTATAGCTGAACCAAATAGGGTCTTTACTTTTGCGCCACCCAGTATAAACACTGAAACTTTTAATAAGTATGTTGCTACTTACTTAAAAACTTTTAAAAATACTTGCAAGACAGCTAAAGCTTTATACATAAGCAACAAGGTAAAATCAGCAGAAAATAAAATTAAGACTGTTTGGAAAATTATCAATGATGAAACCAATAGAAACAAAAGAAATAAAACTGATTACACTCTGGAGACACCCTGTGGTCTGATAAGTACTAATATCGATGTTGCTCAGGAATTTGCGAAATTCTTTACCGATATTCCAATTAAAACTACTGAAAATTTAGCTTCCTCGCCCTCACTTGCTTTTGATTTATTAAAAACGAATGTTTTATCCTGCCCTTCGGAATTCAAATTTAAACATATAAACCCTGAGGTTGTTATAAAAACTTTTAAACAACTAAAGATCAAAGTTACTGAGGATTTGTGGGGAATGTCTACTAATGTTTGTAAATCGATTATTGAGACAGTAGCACCCTATTTAGCTTACATATTTAATTTGTGTATAGACCAAGGAGTTTTCCCAGATTTAATGAAGTACAGTAAAGTTATACCACTTTTCAAATCCGGCGAATGCAAGGACACGAATAATTATAGACCCGTTTCGGTTTTGCCAGTATTCAGCAAAGTGTTTGAAAAAGTAATGCTTAATCAAATGCTCAGTCATTTTAATTGCAATAACATCCTACATGATCAACAGTATGGGTTCACCAGAGGGCGTTGCACTACTGATGCCGGTATTACTTTGATTAAGCATATCTTTAACGCATGGGAGGAGTCACAGGATGCCATTGGCATTTTCTGTGACCTCTCCAAAGCATTTGATTGCGTAAATCACGAAACACTGCTTTTGAAGCTTGAGCATTACGGACTCGGTAAACTAGCGCTCAGATTAGTAAAATCGTATTTAGATGATAGGCTGCAGCAAGTTCAAATAAACGGTGTAAATTCATCGGGCTTGAAAGTAAAAATGGGTGTACCACAGGGCTCAATATTGGGTCCGTTCCTATTTCTAGTTTATATTAATGATTTACCGCATTTACTGAGAAATCAACCTCAAATGGTGTTATTTGCTGATGATACTTCATTGATTTTTAAAGTAAATAGACGGGCACAGCACTATGACGACGTAAATGACGCCATGATTAAAGTTCATAATTGGTTTACTGCAAATAACTTAGTGTTAAATGAGAAGAAAACCAAGTGCATAAGATTCGCTTTACCGAATGTTAAAAGTAGTGAATGTAACGTTTTATTAAATAAGGACGTACTTGAATTCGTCGAAAAGACAGTTTTCCTAGGGATTACGCTTGACTCAAAGCTGCGGTGGGGTCCTCACTTAACATCTCTTGCAGGGCGGCTAAGTTCGGCCGCTTACGCTGTCAGAAAAATCAGGCAATTGACAGACGTGGATACCGCTAGACTAGTCTATTTTAGTTACTTTCATAGTATCATGTCTTACGGTATTTTGCTTTGGGGACGGGCTGCAGATATAGATTCTATCTTTATTCTGCAAAAGAGGGCTGTCAGAGCCATCTATAATCTCAGCAGACGCGAGTCTCTAAGAGAATTGTTTAAACAAATTAATATCATGACGGTACCTTGTCAATATATATACGAAAACATCATGCATGTTCGTAAAAATCTTCATCTGTTTAGTAAAATAAGTGACAGACATAACTTTAATACTAGAAATAGGAACAAATTATATCAACCAAGTTTCAGATTGTCAAAAGTACATACTTCTTTTATGGGGTATTGTGTAAAATGTTATAATAAAATACCGCTCGATATTTTGCAATTAAATGAAAGGCAATTTAAAACATGCATTAAACGCACACTATGTAGGCAAGCATATTATAAGTTGGAAGATTATATCAATGATAAAAATGCTTGGCATAATGCTGGTCCTGCTCCACAGCCTCTTTAGGGAATTTCTTAATTGCAAGAAAATTATGTTGCTCACCCCTTATTATTGACATGAATAACGTGTACCGTTATTATTATATTTACTTATTATATTTTATCTGTCGAATGACATACTTACATACATTGGAAATTTTAGCTTTGTATAAATTAATAGCATTATTTCAATTAATATGTAAATGTGAGAACTATGGATCCATTTATTTATTCAATGTGTTTGACATAAATGAGCATGGCAGTTGAGAGCATTGTCATGCTCGCTCAAATGTCTCACTGATGGTGGCGTGCGGGTTGGATCATTCGGTTCCCTTCAAAATGGTTGAGCTAAGTGGTGCTGATCCGCGCGTCATGTTCGTGAACGGGCGCTGTCAGTTGAGATTGGTCATCTCTTAACTGCCATGGCTTTTATATTAATTTATTTTTAATTAGAATGTTTTGGATTTCTCTTCACTTACATTGTTTTCACATATAGAAGCAACAAGAATAATGTAGCCTGGATTTTGTAAAAGCTTGATTGAAAAGAGTGTCCGTGGAGTTTCTTGCTCGTTCTTCTCCATAGAGACCTACCCTACGTTTTGGAACGAGCAACTAGCTTCAATTTTATTTTGACTATTCAAAAGTGCCTGCAAATGGTTTAATTGAAATAAATGCTTTGACTTTGACTTTGACCAATTGTGACTTTATAAAAATACTTTGCTAATTTATTTAAGTTATTGTATGAAAGTTCATATGATTATTCGCAGAATTGTAATTTGAATAAGCTCATGTTTGTTTGTTAAATTTTTGTCGATTACTTTTTGTATAAATTTTTCACAAATTCATTTTAACACAAGTTAGTATTACAGTCAACCACAGATCGCTGGAAGTTAATTTGTTTTTCGGAGGCTTTATTATTTCCCATTTTAAATGCTCAAAATGTGTCCCTTCCTGTTGTATATGAATTGTAACCCTTGTAATAATTTCGCTTCCCGTTGATTTATTTATTTTTTCGTAGTGAATGTTAGTGAAGTCAGTTGTTATAAGCACCTCATAGCCAGAGAATATGCTATTCATTATTTTAAACAAAATTTTAAATTAAATTTTAAAATTCATGGTTCCTTTTATTTCAGATGCTATGTTAATTAGAAGACATAAATGTATGTCATCGAGCGTTTCGATCGGTACAATAAAATTACGGGTATTTTTTTCACATTTTGCAGTTTCGATTCCCGGTTAATGCGCTATCCACAAATTTCCGGGTCAGGGCTATCCGTGTTCCGAGTAGTACGTCTCAGTGTTCTCGTCAGGGACGTGCCATCTATCACCCGTGTTGACACAAATCAAAGAATCGGTATTAATGTAATATATTTCTTTAGTTGATACGCACACAACACGATATTATATTAAATGTTTCTTCTTAGAATTCAAATAATGTGGATTAGAAAGATCGTAAAGTTTATTATTCTGTCGTACAAGTTCTATTAACCTTTCTGTGTTCATGTTGTCAAAATCGAATAGCACTGCCAGAGTGTCCGTGTGTCCGAGCGTGCTCCGGGACACTGACGATCCGGATGCGCCTGACACGGAGCTATGTGAACAAGTTCGTACAAGTTGTACATGAACCGATTTTTTCCTCGTCCCTGACGGAACACGGGCCGGGTACCCGGAAATGTGTGGATACCGCTTAACATTCATTTAACATTCTTAGAACGCAGTTCGTATTGTTTTAAAATAAAAAAGTAGTCTTCATTCAGTAAATTTTTCAGTTTCAGTAATTATTTAAGGTCATCTCCCAAAGTCGTGGGACGCCCTGTATATGTCACCGTATGATTGTGAAAACCGTTAGTTTATAATCTATCTCACGAGATTGTAAATTGTTGATAAATTTTGAACTGTACCATACTGCTTACGATGTAACGTATTAATTTTGCATAGATAGTTTATAATCTATCCATGTTAAATCGTCACATTGTGAACTGGCATCAAACTTAATTGCGACGGAACGCACCTTGCGCACTGATTGGTTGAATGTCATGTGTCATTGTCATTTACCTTCTTTGGCGGTCAATCGTTTCTGTGTATGTATATAAACAAACAGATGTTTTTTGTGGTTTATATTGATTAATGTGCATTTCTTTTATTTGACTTTTATGTGAAATAAATTATTAACTATGAATTATTAACTACTATATATTAGAATAACTATACCATTGAAATAATAAAAAACGCGCCAATAGCGATTTGATCAGTCGGGACCTATTATAGGGAAGATTTGAGCCGGTCTAGATTTTAATGGGTCCCGACTGATCAAATCGCTATTGGCGCGGTATTTATTATTTCAATGGTATAGTTATTCTAAAGATAATTCTAGGCTACCGGACTTGTTTATTTCTTTTCAGTTTTTACTTACTTAAAGTTCACTCTTTATGCAGTCGGGTTTTTTATTTTTCTAATTTATTTTTTTATTTGATACTTTTTAGTTATTAATACCTATGTATTACTATTATTATTATTTATTTTTCAATGACGTCAAAAGCGACAATCGCATCGGTGGTCTCTGCTATGGCGCGACAATTTAAACATATAAAATATGTGACCGAACATGAACTGCATGGGTAAGTATGGCAACGACGGAACCCTACATTGCGCGTAGCCCAGCAAGGCATTGTAATATCTTTTTGGAATCCTTAAAATAAGTTCTTTATTTTGATACCCACATTGCAGATATCGAAGAAAAAAATTGTTTTATTACGTGATTCTTATTTTTATTTTTTAATTATTACTGTGATGATATACATTTTTAGAATCCTTAAAATAAGCCCTTGAATTTGATACCCATATTATAGATTTAGACAAAAAAAAATTTTTTTAAACTTCAAACAATGGCATTTTCCAGCTCCCACGTTTATTTATTTTTTTCCTCACGTGTCTAAGAACACTTGGACTAATGAGACGAATCTAACGATATCCTAACGATTTATATCCGTTTAGTGGTTTGGAAGATATCAGGTAGGCAATAAAGAATATTTTATTTTATATTACCGGCGCGAAAAACATAACCCTTTCCTTGCAGTCGGGGTAAAAAAGAATTGTTAAACATTAAAATATAAATTCGCAGAATAACAAATCTGAAAAAAGGTGAAGGTAATTATGATCGATTGTACGATTTTTGCTTATGAAACTGAAAAGCTGCAACTTCACATCGAAAGAGCCGCAGGTTGTCTACCCCTGTACTAGGCAGTTGGTAGGTTTTGCAGTTCTGTATGGAATAGAATATGACCAAAATAGCATTCTTAGGATATTTGGCATCATAAACTGGATTCATGATAAAAGTTCGCGCTTCGAACGTTCCAACCACCGTGTATGAAATGTTCATTTAAATTGTCCAACACCGTTCAAAAGTTAGTTTCAATACCAAACGTGGAATTAGGTGTGCGAGGCATTCATAATGTTGACTGAAAAAAGGCAGGACCGGAACTCACCGAATTTCAGAACAAACTTTCTGTAACAACGCGAGCGGTATGAATCCTTTATTCTCGTTAGGAAACTCGCTAACGATTGACCAAACTGTTTTCCATTCAACAATTTTGGTTTAACTAAAAAAAATGTTTTATAGTAGTCACAGAAAACACGAACTATACTGTGATCGGCCAGTAGTTCGTGTTTTCAACCGTCTGCGCGGAAGAATGTACCTATCATAAGACATAGGGACTAAGTACATTTTTTATTCGCCTCCATTCGAGTTTCGCGACGATTTTGGTCACACTTATACAGTTCTGCTTAGATCAGCCGCGTACAATATCATAAGATTACAAAAACAATAATTTCTGATTGAAACACTTGGCCGAAACAGCACTACATATTTATTGTAAACATAAAGGACTAGAATTTGTATGAAATCTCATTTAAAAAGTCATAAAAGTCTAATTTGTCATATAAAGTTTCGGCGTGGTTGCATTAGCATACAAACTTTACACACACACGCGGTCTTAAAATATTGACAGATTGATTAGCTTCATGTTAGCGCTTCTCCTCGTATTATTTGACATGTGTGTGATTGTGTATTAATTGAATTTTGTTATAAACTGTTTCATTGTGTATTATTTTATATGTTATTATTATTTTAATTTATTTATTTATTTATTTATTTATACTTCATGCACAAACGTACAAAGGCGGACTTAATGCCTTAGGCATTCTCTACCAGTCAACCAAGGGTGGTGAAGAGATAACAAGGCAGGTGCATTACAAAAAGTAATATTTAAAAAGTGAAAAAAGATATATTTATATATATATAAAAACTACACATACATAATAATATTATGGAATATATATACCCCGAAATACATATATACATATAATAAATATATATATATCTATTATATATATTATATTATATATATATATATATTATATTAATAAAAGAAAAGAGGTTTATGAGACGACTCTGCTCATTTGTGCTGAAAATAAATTCTTTTTATATTGAATTTAATTTAATTGTATAATGTTTAATGATTGAATTGTATTGCTTGAATTTATGTAATTTTGTGTATGTGTAATTTATTTGTTGTTAATGATTTTAATGTTTTAAATGATTTGATATATAATGTATGGACTATGTCTGAAATAAATGAATTAATAATAATAGAAGGTCCGATGTAATTTAGCGGCAGGTACTGTCAAATTTTCAACTAGTTAGAACTAGGTTTTCATTAACATTTCCTGTAGAACGTAGGACCAATATCAATTTGCCTGGACCGAAAACAGAATCTTTGAAGCCAGTATGTATACCTTGTTTTATAATTCAGTAGGTAGCAAAGATTAACCTGTTCATTGGTTTGGAAACAAAAACGTATAGAGTTTCTATCAGGAAAGTGCACGTCAGGCTTTCAATTTGATACAGAATTTATCCGACCTTAACGGAAATTATACTATAGCCGACGAATATTAAATAAGACAAAACATATAATATCATAATAATACTTAGTCCGTGAGGCCTAAGCTGAGCCTTGTATAATTTGTGAGAGTGATCACCAAAAGTGCAGTCAGACAAAAAACTTATAAAAAATCATTTTTTAAATAAAGAAAAAACATCAATAAATAAAATTCAAACATAAAGAAATTATGACAATTCTTCTGCACCGGACATTACAACTTCATAATTTTCATTATCTTCATTTTCTGTCTGGACTGTGTCGTTTGTGTTAATAAATGAATCATTTCGTTAAAATAAAATATTAAGAATAAAACAGGTCACGCCGCTACCAGTATAAGAGGTGAAGTGCGGAAAGTGCGCGTCAGTGTTGAGTCGCGCGATGCCAAAAAGCAGTATAAACCGGTTTAAGCCAAGCGTCGCGCTCTAGGCCGACGTCACACCTACACTATCTATGTACACTCATACAAATGCAAAGTTCAGCTTAGGCCTTGCGAACTGTACCAGCCAACTATTGTCCCACTGCAGGGCAAAGGCCTCTTCTCATACAGAGAAGGCACGAGCATTGAGCACTACGCTTGATCGAGGCAGATTGGCGATTTCAGACATATATTTAATATAAATCTAGGTTACATCACGATGTTTTCCATGACCGATGTCAGTGATGTCCAAGTTGAACTTAAAAATATGAGTTTCTATTTTTAAGCTTAGGTACTGTAGAGGTTTTTACGTATGGCGTATATTATGGTATACGAACTACGAATCAAACCCATATTAAGATTTTTTTTAGCTATTATTTCGTAAAAGCTAACAACAATACAACTGACTGTCTCCAGGCGTTTGTGTGTCAGTCAGTCCAACTTTAGACTCTCTTACCTAGTAAATATAAAGAAAACCAATTCTACTAAATACAAACTTTAAAAAAACTGTCGCGTACTCGTCTCTGACACAAAGGATCATCATCATCATGACAACCTTTAAACGCCCACTGCTGGGCATAGGTCTCCCCCAAGAGCAGGTTCAGCCGTAATCGCCATGCTTGGCCGATGCATGTTGGCGATCGCAGTAGGTGTTATGATACTCAGAAGGACGCTGCTGCCCATCCTCTGGTCAATATTTCTCTGTCGCCTTCTACGACACCCATGGGTAGTAATGGGGTGGTATTATTCGTGGCCGGCACCACACGGCACCGCGAAATAAATATTATAATATTTAATTATGTATTAAAGGGTGTCAAAAACTTGTTGAAATGTAGGCAAACAGAGGCGTATTTGACAGATTGAGACTGAAATTTTGATCCGACTATTCCTAAAAGTTCGTAGAATTGGTTAAACGCTCTAAAATATACCGATTTTTGTAGATCTATCATCAACCTCCTGTAAAATAACCAGGTAAAAAGTTTCAAAGTGACAAACAGGGCCGGATTCATTATCACGGGGCCCCAATGCAACTCTCGGGGACCCCTTAATACTTTTCTGACTTCCTTAAATATATACATTTTTTCTACCACAAATAATTATATTTATAATTACGCAATTTTTTTACTACATTACGTTTTCGTTTTTAAGATTTTCAACAGTTTTGGCGGGGCAACAGGCAACTGTCTAGGCCCCTAGACAGATGCCCCCACCTGCCTAGGGGCCTAGACATTTGCCTAATCAACTTTTTGAGCATAATCCGGCTCTGGTGACAAACTCCTTTTCCAGCTCTTTTGGTCTTTACTACTCACTCACATTATATTACCAAATAAACATAAAGCCTGGTCGAGTTTTTAAAAAAATCTGCTAGCCTGCCTAAGTAACCCTTTCATTTATACAAAACGCCACTTCTCCAGACTTGTAGTATTTAGTATTTAAATAATATCAGTTCTAATTAAAATTGTTACTGTCAAAATTTAAATAATTACTTAATCGAAATGGTAATTTGATACTTATGATAATATAAGGGTTCAGGACTTTTGAGAGTCACGGGCCGCCATTAGTAAGTTCTTCAATTAACTGAAATTAATAACTCGGTAATGAAATTATTGCTGAAGTTGGTGGAGTAATTGTTCAGAAATAATTGATAAAAGATTTAGTCGAAATAAAATCCAGACAGCGTATTCTGAGGACAAGGCATTGCAGTGTGAGTAATTAAACTTTTGACCGCCACATTCATGTAAATATGACAAACCAAAACGTGCCAGCACGCCACCGTCACTACTACATGACAAACTTCTATACGTAATTCGTAACTTGGCGCTGACGGCATGATTTTGCTTTTTTCACGTGGCGGTCAAAGGTTCAGAACAGCTGGCGGAACAGCTGTTTTTTTCATATTCAGACTTAATCCCGTAATAAAACTTTTTCATATTCATGAGTACCTACTTTCACCACCTAAGAAATAACCGCAAAATTAAAAATCAAACTGTATAATAGGAACCAAAGGGTTTGTGAACACGATTAGTACCTAACTTCAATGTAATACCAAATAGAATTATGTACTGGGTAACATAGAAGTAAGGGTTCGATTAAACATCACTCCTTACTCTCATAAATAGAGGCAATAACTAGGTCTACGTGGCGTAGCACGTGCTACGAAAACTACGAACGCTACGAGCCTACGATTGTTTCGATTCGTAGGCTCGTAGCGCTTTTCGTCTTTTAAACTAAGAACCTTTGACACGAACTTCTCCGTCTTTCAATGAATGGGTACATAAACTAATATCAGCAGCTGAATGCAAGAATCAAGTTGAGCAAGTCGTGTTTGCTTCCCCAATATTCGACGCGCAAGCAAGTTTGACCGCCAACCGAACCACTAATGTATGAATTGGCCACGGTGCCAAGTCTCCACGTAATTCCATATATAATGTCTGATAACGCCAAATGTCTCCATAATACATATAAGCTACCAACATACCCAAACATTGCACATTTTCTTTTATTAAACGGTAATATGTGATTTATTCTCAAGGAAATAAACAATTGCGATCATTAATCGTGACTTTCACAGACCTTTTCCAAGATTTACCGTTTTTTCTTCACACCTTGAGTACGTATAGAATGTTCTACCGAGAACACTTATACGATCGAGTGAAAGTTTTCGTCCCATTTCTTGATACTTTGCGAATACAATCAGTGGGACATTAAAATTTAGAGCAAATGATAACTTCCTAGCTCACTTTGCTGTCAAAACTATCAAGTTTAGTTACTGAAATTACGTCAAAATAAGACGTTAACTATTCACTCTTTAAGTTACGAAACTAGAGTTAGCCAAGTTCCTGGAATAGTAGTTTGTGTAACAAAATTATGAATGTTGTTATGATGGGGACATGGAAGTAATTGTTGTCAAATTGTTTCACAGAATTATGTAAAACAATATCTTATATATGAATGTACTAAGGGGATTCCCTTAGTACATTCATATATAAGATATTGTTTTACATAATTCTGTATTAAAAGTATTTATTATGTGAAACAATTTGACAACATATTACGGTTTTATATACATAAAGACATGCCTTGCAATAATGTAAAAATATTTCCAATTTGAGTATATTTTCAAATAGGCAACACGACGTTTTTCGAATTGTTAATTTTATTGAAGTGAATAAAAACTTCTAACTAAATCAATATTTCGTGCGAAACAGACATTTCCAATTTTAACCACACTCTCGTTAATCGACCACACTTACGTTTAATTTACTCTGCGTACTCAGCTGTTCGATATGTTTGGCAGTAATTCTAAAATATGAACACAAAGTAAAATAGAATTTACTCCATGAAAAGGTTATCTCTTAAATGTGAGTGAAATTGCCTGAAGGAAAATGACGTACCCTCAAATTACAGATGTATTTGTAACGAAGGTGAAAGTCTAAACAGGTATTACTGTGGAGAAATTTAATTGAATACTGCCTACTCCTTACCTACGTATTAATGCATGAACATGAAATTTTTTCCACCCTAATAAAACATACAAATTTGAAAAGCGTATTCACATTGAATTACTATTCATTTTTAGACAGATCTGCATGTTGTATTCATAAGTTTTCACTGGAAATTAACTCGTATATGCTTTCCGACACAACTTTGCAATTTGTTTACAAGCTATAACGTCACAATTTTTCTCTCGTGTTTTATTTTTAAAACCCAGATTTAAGCACTGTTATGCTTGAAATGCGAAGAAAGAAAATTCCTTGTTGAAATTAAAATAACGAAACGAACCTTTTTGTTTTTACCCTCACCTTACAGAGCTGTGGCTCGGAATGTTTTACGGAACCGGGGACAATAAACAAGAAATATTAAATGTAGGTACTACATTCTTTGTCGTGGCCCTGACGAGATCTCGGTACTGTTTGGGGTCCTAACTACACACAAACACTGGCTGACTTATTACTTCGTGTTATATTTGGAGAATTTAAATAATTTCTATCTTTTCAATGATATTACAAGCAAAAGGTGTAGATGGGTAAGCACGTTGAAACTATGCTAATTAGCTTACTTGAACTCGAAGTCCAATCACCTTTAAAGGAAGTATGATGTATTTCAAATGTCTGAATGCGCTTCAAAACAAACGAAAATTACGTTTTTCGATAACCTCAAAATCTATGACGTTTTCAGTCTCACCTAATACAGCGTGACATTACAACATTACGTTATTTCAGTTGTGCGTTGGTGTGCCAATTTTGTAATTCGTTTCTTGTTTAGGTAACTTATCTACACCATCATCTACACACACATAACACATCTATGAAAAAAGAAAACTCAAACAGACCATCAAGACTCTATTGTTCTTTTTTTGAACAGTGTTTATTTCATTATTGAAACGCTGTTACCTACAACATTGAACACGTTTAAACCAGCCAGAATTATTTAACTCTTAAATAAATACTTAAGTTGGAAATACACACAAATTAACAAAGTCGTAATCGATGGTTTGTTAAATCAAACAAGTACACAAACCAAGGGTACATAATCCAAGACTCAAGACCCCAAGGCTTAAGAGGGCTTTAACCACATCAACAACTTGCGGTTGGGTTGCGTAAGGGAAAAACTATCTTATAATAATTAATACCGTTTCCTTTCATGGCGTGTGGACGAGAATTAGTTACAGTGTGTATTTTGTATTCATTTATTAACGTGTCTTTGATTAAAGTTTAGGCAATAGAGGTGAAATTTGGAGTAATATCAAGGAATATTTCACCATCTTAAAAAAAATTTTAATTTACGTGTCATAGATATTCTATTAAATTTTTTGAATATTTATCAAGGGGGTGAAACCGGCCGTTAATGTTATAGGAAATTACAGGCAGCGGTGAAAATTTTGGCAGTGATGACTGGGTCATGTAGGGAGAAAGTTTGTTTCCACCCTATAATTAAAAAAATAAGAACTCAAATAAAATTGTAATATTGACACACATCTTATATTCAAATATAGTAGTACAAGAATAAAAAAGTTGCGCAAACATTGTTTCTGTTCCATTTTTATTCATGTTAGTAATTGGCTTACATCAAAACCTCTTTTGTGGTATACATGAGGCAACAAGTAGGCAGTAGCTGAAGTACTGACTTCTTCAACCTCGACAAATAAATGGCGGAATAAAAGTGACACCCTTATTTTATATGAGAACATGTGGAGAGGTATAATGACGCGTTTACTTACGCAGAGCCTGAGAATTATTACTGTTAATAATTTCGTGTAGGATTATTTTACTTGTATGTACAAATGGAGATAAGCTTGACTGTTAAGGTAACTTTATGTGTAGAAGTATAATTATTTAAATGTGTTTTGTGTGTAAGGAAACTGGCGCAGGCGACAGAAAAGTTGAAAGAGAATCGCTTGTCTTGGTATGACCGTATGGACATGTCAAAGGGAGGGATGAAACGCATGTGATTAAAAATGGTATGAATATTAATGTAGATGGAATGAACAGGCAAGTAAATAACATAGGACAAGAGTAGTAACATGATGGTGCGTGTCTTCTACATAAATATGTACAGACGCCAGCACATCAAGTCATACCAATCTGTCACATTTTCCCAATTGAATATGAACCTTTTGTTCTTGTTATAAAGTTGAAACTCTATCAAATAAATTTGACAGATTGTTGTAGCTTGACGTGCTGGCCTCTATACATAAATCGCATAAGTGTGCCTCCTAAAATATTTTTTTTTACCTAGTCAAGGTTATTAATTTATTTATATATTTATTTAGTTATGTATTTATTTATTACTAGCTTCTGCCCGCGACTTCGTACGCGGATCCTGTTGCTTATGCCATCGACAACGGGGTCGGCAAAATCGAAGATCTGAAACGTCGGATGTCGAATTCTAAGAGCCCGGGGACGGGAAAACAACGGGATGCGCAAGACGTTTCGAGACGTTCAAAAAGTACAATTTTGAATCATACCTCCGATGGCGGAATATGTGGCGTAGTCAATCATAGGAGTATACGTAAATGCACTCCGTTAAAGGTCGCCATGCCCTACGGCTATATCTTGAGACACATCCAATTCTTCAGATGACATCGACATTCTGTTCAGAGAATGTCGAAGTCAATCAGAATTCAAACGTTCGTTGCGCTCTTCTTCTGTCTCTTCATGCCGTACTCCAGCAATTCTTTCTCTTTCACTTTCTAACTGATTATGAATATTTGGTGTGCGCGTGTTCGGGACAATGTATGATAATCTCGATCAGCAGTTAGTCGCGCATCACGTTCATCACTCGTTTCAAAAGACCTGTTAGTAGATGTGCGAATACGCAGAGAACTCAAGCGTGATTCTGTATCGGTAAATGCATGTCGCTCACGATCAGCGGACAGTCGCGCATCACGTTCCGCACTTGTCTCTAGAGACCTAGAAGCAGATGCGTAGATACGCTGAGAACTCAAGCGCAATTCTTTATCCGTGCAGTCGTGCATCATATTCTGCACTGGTCTCTAGAGACCTGGATGTAGATGCCTAAATACGCTGAGAACGCAGGCGTTCTTCGCGATTTGAAGAGGTTTCCACGGAGCGAGTTGCAGTCTGATGTTCTCGAACAACATCAAGTCTCTCCTGACGCTCTTCGGTAGATTCTTGGGAACTTATGATTCTCAATCTTTTAGCTCCTTTGGAACATTGGGAAAGATTTAACCTTTTTCTAGGCATGGTTATAGTTTTGAAGATACCTGATCAATTAAAATCTAAGTGACTGCTCCCCTGCGTTACCGGGTAGGCTACCGTGTCACGAAGATAAATGGAAAAGGAAATTAAACACTCAAATAACATAAGCCCAAAGGCATATTTATTCAATAAAAAAAAAATGGGAGTTTTGGCCAGTAGAGTCAAATTTTCAATGATATACCATCGTCATCAAAAATCAGTCCTAAACTGTTACCGCCTTCACTGCGTGGAGGTACTCCCACCTTATTATTGATTTCCACATCAGATGTTTCTGATCTTCGATTTTTATAAGTCAACAGGAAATGCCCATCAGACCGAACAACTTTTGCTAAGACGTCATTCATATACCTATGTGTTATGGTGTAGCTGGGCTCTTAGAGTTCCACATCAGGTGTTCCAGATCTTCAAATTTATTCTCTCAGCAGAAAAAGCTCATCACGTGGAACAATTTTTGCTACGGTACCATTTTTGTATCTCTTATAGTTTAGCTGGTCTGTTCCGGTTCTGCATCAGGTGTTCAAGTTTCCAAGATAAATTATAGCCTATATGTTGCCCAGATTTAATAGCTATACAACAACAAAAAAATCATTCAAATCCGTCCAGCAGTTCCGAAGATTAGCGTGTACAAACAAACAGACAAACACACAAACAGACAGACTTTTTTTTTGGATTCGTGCTCTATTACTGTTTCTAAACCCCCCTCAATTATTATTTTTTTAATATATTCATTGTACAGACACAGTTTTTTTACTGTTTTATTATATGTATATAGATTTACAACAACGCAAATACCATTACAGGTTACCCTAAATCGGTAGCGTGGCCTTAAACTATATTTTACAATATTACAAACATATCACAAGTAAGGCAAATAGAGAATCATGGCGAGATTAATACATTCATTTGTATGAAAAAAAAAAAGGAAATTAGAGGATTTAAAATATTTTCCAATGTGAAGAATACAGTACAGGAGTAGATTGATACACTTAGCATATTTTTAAAACCCTGCATAATTAAAATTATACGAAATGAAAATAACACACACACACACATTTTCGTTATATCTCGATGCCCATTTTGTGTTTTTAAAAAAAGAAAGTGACAAGCGATGTTAACGGATCTATAAAATTGGCAGACAAGTGATGTGACAAGTGTGTGGAAAAAAAAAATTATTTGTGATATTATTTCCTATAAGACGATGTATGATGTGTGATGGATGTGTAATTTCAAAGTAAGAACTGCGAAACGGCGCCTGTCAGTGTCACTGTTACTGTCAGTGGCCGTTTCGTTCTGAAATAATGAGTTTTTCGTTAAACTAATTACTTTTTTTGCGGGGTTTTAGAAATATTGTAAATGCCTGAAGATACTCTTTAGGTACCCAAGAATATAGGAATCTGAATTTTAACTTCTCTAAACATCTTAATTTTTTTTTTATAAATCCTGCCATGATTATTTGTGAACTCATTCAGAAGAAGTGATAAAGTAACCTTTTATTGTTATTAATATTGTAGATGAAATTGATTTCAAATCCCAAAGTTGCCAGACCTACGAAAAATAAGCATGACTGAAATTCTGAAACCAGATCCTTTAAAACTTATAAAAACCAGCCACTTGAACCTAAGTGACAAAAGGTAGCATTTAAACGTGATATTTAAAAATGGGATCGCATTACATATACTTTCTTTTTAACATCTCTCTCTCTCTCTCTCCCTCTCTCCCTCTCTGACGTCACTCTTTCTTCTTAACGTATTTCTCTTTCCTGAAAATTTCAGCCAGGCTAACGTAAGTCTGGCAATCCCGGAATCTCAGTCTATAACTCTTCTTTTTTATTCCAATTCAACTACCTTTTGTGTGTCTATTCATTCTAGAACACTTAGCAATATCTCATTCGATATACCACAATACGTTATTACAGAGACTGCTTATAGGACTTCGGAATATTACCTAGTCAGTATTGTTGTATATTTTATCTTAGAGGCCGCTTTATCTATGTAGTAGTTACACGCGAAACTCGTGTATAGTACGAACTTGTTTGTTTTGATAGAAGTATTTTACTACAGGCCACAACTTTGAAATAGTTTCGGCAAGAGACACCACAATTCTCAATTAACATTACAAAGTGAAGTTGTCTGTGTATTTTAATTGTATTTCTATTTAATACAAAAAATTGTAGTCTATTATTTTTAACAGCATGTTTCTGTGTTAGTTTTTTACTTTTTGAAGGCGGTTGTCTTTTTTGTAAAAAAAAAATTTTTTTCGCTTATTAGTGCCTACTTCTCATCATAGAAATGAATTATGAAACGGCGACACCAAAAAAAACCTGTCATCCCTTAATTTTCAACCCTTTGGGGTAGAATATTTTCTTGAAATTTATATGGGACCAAATTTGAGATATACACTATCAATTAAAAAGAATCATCGAAATCGGACTACACTGAAAAAAGTTATGCGTGGTCAAACATAAAAATAAATATATAAAAAATAAATATATAAAAAATATAAAAAATGTTCATAAAATGAAAACTACTGGGCCAAACAATGTTAAATTTTTATGGGACCAAATGGCAACTATTCTGCATCAAACTAAAGAAGAATCACGTAAATCGGTGTCATAAATCTCAGAGTAATCGATGTACAGTACGCAAAGGAGATAAGTATCCATGTCGTCGAGAATAGTTGAAGATTTCTTAGAAACCAATGGGGGCTCTCAAATGAAATTTTATTAAATCATTGAACTGTTTATTCTCTATAAATTGTATTTTATTTTATTCATAAAAACCTATCGGTTTCTAAGTAAACTTCAACTGTTTCCGGCGACATGGATACTTATCTCCTTTGCATACTGTACATACATAAAAAAAAAAGAAACCAACCGAATTGAGAACCTCCTCCTTTTTGAAGGCGGTTAATAAGAAAGTCGTGTTAATATATGTGGGGACAGTGTTACACTATTTATAACTCAAGAACGGCTGAACCGATTGGGATGAAAATTGGTGGGGACGTAGCTTAGAACCAGGAGACGACCATAGGATACTTTTTTCTTTTTTTTGTAGGTGTAGGGTAGGTGTATAGCACGTGCAGGGAAGGTGTAGTTTATGTGTAGGGTAGGTGTCGGGTAGGTGTAGGGTAGGCGTAGGGTAGGCGTAGGGTAGGTGTAGGGTAGGTGTAGGGTAGGTGTAGGGTAGGTGTAGGGTAGGTGTAGGTGCAGGGTAGGTGAAAAGACAGGTAAGTAGGTAGAAAGGGACAGGACAACGTCTGTCGGGTCAGCTAGTTAGTTATAAAAATTAAACTCCTTTGCCTTTGAAGAAGTTTTTAATAGACTTTCTATATACTACGTATTGTGCTTACAACTTAGCTGTTTAAATATGAGTGTACTTTACACATCTGCCTACCCTTTCGACGATTTGAAACGTAATGTTATGTCATAAGTCTACGGTAGGGTATTAAGGCAAGCACGGCAGAGGAATGACTTCGTTCCAAATTCACCTGCCTATGAAATTTAATAAAACGTCGGAAATTCACGAGTTCCCGCAAATGTAGTTACTAGCGCCATGTTTGAGACTATTTACTGATAATTCCCTACCAAGTTTTTTACTTACGAATAAACTGAGATGAGTTTTTTCTACGTAAGTAGGTTACTGGTATACATTTATGTATATGGATACTATTAAGAATGTTAATATGTGGAATGGAATGGAATGTTATTAAGTATAATGAAATTTCCCTGGTAGTTTAAAATAATGCAACTTCTAATTAAAATCTTGGTTTTGCATAATGTCTAATGTTACTAAATAGTTTTACAGTTTTAATCAAGTTAATTTAGAAAAATATATTTTTTAAAGTGAAATCAAACTACGTCTTCATGAATGATGATCTGTGTAAATACATAATTTAATTGAAAGTCCAAGTCAAAGCATTTATTTCAATTAAACCGTCACAGGCACTTTTGAATTGTCAGTTAGTCAGAAAAATTAAGCTAGTTGCTCATTCCATAACGTAGCGTAGGTCTCTATGGAGAAGAACGAGCAAGAAACTCCACGGACACTCTTTTAAATCAAGTTTTTACAAAATACTGATTTCATTATTCACGTTGCTTCTGTATGTGAAAACAATGCAGGTAAAGACCAATACAATGCATAAAAAAAAGAATCAGGATAAAAGCCATGGCAGTTAAGAGTTGACCAATCTCTACTGACAGCGCCCGTTCACAAACATGACGAATTAAAAAAAAAATGTAGAGATTCATCATGTGCCTAGCCTTTTCAGTCGGCTACAATTCTAACCTGAATACCAGTGTTTTACATGGAGCGACTGCCTATTGGACCTCCACAACCCAGTTACTGGGTAACACGATACCTCTTGGTAAGGCAAGTTGTCAGACTTTCGGGCTTCTGACTGCGTAGTTAACGACTGCCAAAGGTCTACAAATGACAGTCGAGACCAACGGCTTTACGTGTTTTACGAATTACGGAGGGAACTCGACATGAAATGGATGGTCACCCATCCACAGACCGACTGCGGCAAGCGTAGTTTAACCTTTGACCGATCGATCTGTACGTACGGCTTTTATTTAACCAAGAGCTCCTCGAGAGATTCATATATATGTCGTATCATATCATATCCGTGGTCGTATCCGGTCAATAGTACGAACGTGAAACGAATCAAGCCCGCCATTATCGAGAACACGTGATCAACCACTACTTTTGGCGCGCTTCTACAGAGTCGTGATGTTTTCAGCCCACAGCGAGGAAGACATGCAAAATCCAGTGTCTGATCGCATCGGAGCTAAGACGTCCCGAAACTGTACTCGATTCGTTGTGTTTAAGTGTTACTATGTCTATTTTTTGAGTTGAAGAAATTGAGTGTTAAATTGTGGTTTTAATAAACGCCGTGTATTGCACCCTATACCCAGTGTGTGTTTGCATTGCACGAAACCCAACTTCTGCCCACACGATAACCGAATCTAACGGAAGAAATCCTGACGATCCGACAAGTATATATAATAATAATAATTATTTATTTATTTCAACAACAGGTTGTAAATTCAGTATTTTCCTATCTACATAACCCTGTCAACTATGACTTATACAACGATATTACAAAGTGAAAGGGGCTTAAGACAAGAACAAAGACATTTTGACAAGGAAAACGGTTCAAAAACATCATGCTCAATAAAAGAAAAACTATATCTGTTCACTGTCAAGTTTCGACAATATAAAAGGAACATTTCATTGAGTCGTCAAAAAATTATTATTCAATAAAATGTGTTTTTAATTTTTTGTATTACATTTTTATACTTTCTAGAAATATACAGAAATATTTTAGAGATTTTTAGAAATGAAAAAGTTTTTTATAATTACTTAACTGTGTTGTTGGCTGTAGTACCCAAAATCCGAAAAAACACCAAGAAAAATCCCAGTCTTAAATCATTGCCAAAACATAATTCACCATTACCTACCAAAAGTGGATAAAATAAGGCAGTATTTTTGCAAAATAAAAGACCACAAATCATAATTATTGTTTATTACACCCATAAGAAACAATGACCTAAAACATAAAATTAATTATCTTTTTACTGTCCTTACCTAAAAAAAATCTTTAGACTCTCAAGACCAAATGAAATTAAATAACAAAGGACTAAGTCCAAGAAAAACTTGAATGGAACAAAAAGAGTGTCTAGGCAATTGAAAGCAACTGTAACATCCGATATGTGTGACTATGATTGATTGCCTTAAGACAACGAAGAGGACATACCTACTCACTACTCTCCACGCATTCAAGTAAGTAGGTACATATTTTCTTTTAGAATTGAAGTCAATGTTAAACCCTCAGGAACTAGACGGTTTAGGCTCCGCTTGGATCTTGCCCGTTTCGATTAAAATGTTCCACTCATCCCGATTTTTATTATTTTGGTGTAGTGATTCGCCCCTAGCAGCATTTCCTTGGAAATTTGGGGTATCGCTTAAGCATCTCGTTCCAGTTCATTTCTGCTTTCCTGGTAGTTTACTAAGGTGTGTTATAAATAAAACTAAAATTATAAAAATTGTGCAAATAAAATGTCAAAAACACAACAATGTAGATTATTCATAATCTATAAAGCAGTCATAAGTACGCACACAGTTTTTCTAAACATAGATTTAAATCAAAGATGTCGTTGTTCATAATGTATGCATTTTTCTGTCTAACTATACCTTTTTTGGTAAAATTTCCAAGGAAATACCGCAAGGGGCGAATCACTAACGCGTGCGGCGAACTGTTCGTAGTAATAAACAATAGGCACCTACAATTCTATTTATCGGTTGTATTTTATGATCCGCCATAATAAATCTGACTAGCTGTTAACGGAAATCTGCATTTAAAATTATTCCACCTATTTGTGAAAATCAAGCGCAGGCTGAAAGCTTTTATCCCAATTTATCACATTTAGTAATCGATTCGAATTGCCACGACTACCACAACGGACTGTTGGTATCCCGTCGATCCTCACATCTGGCCTGATATACTAAATTTTTCTTTCATTTCTTAAAAATTGTTTGTTATCTTATTATCGAAGCTTTTTGTACCTCTGGTTATGTTTCAGCAAAATTCGGTTATTCTTGATAAGATAAATTCCTGTAATCCAAGATAATGCTTGAAATAAGCCGTTCAAAAGCGTTCTCACTTCTTAAGTTTATTTTCTGAGAAATTATAAATATACACAGGAGAGTTTTGAGATACGAGAGATTCAAACGGCCACAATATCGGGCTATTGCTAGATTTTACTGAATTCTCCTTGGAATATAAACTTGCTTTTCTTCGAAGTGTAGGGAATATTTTTGCGTTTAAAGTACTGGTTATGGCTCTTCTAATCCGATTTCAAAACTAATTTTTAACGCCTGCTGCACCTTGAGCAAGTAACCTTTCACGATTTACGCTAACTACTGTTTATGTTTTACCATCGTATGAGTTATTTTTCTTTATAAAAAGACAAAAAGAAGTAGCATAAAGAATCATTAAACATATACCTAGGTAATCACACAAAGTGCTCTAACATTCGCATTAACTGAAAATTCCCTCCAAAAATATTTTCTGAAAGACAATTACGAACTTTTCCATGTGAAAAGTCAACGCCACAATTCATAGCCCTATATTTTTCTTGATTTCATTAGTTGAAGAGTTCCTAAGACAGTTTTAATTTTCTCAGAGACGGGCGGAGTTTAATCGCTGCGGTAAAAGCATACAGGATAACTTTTTAAAGAATATTTTGTTGGAATATTTTCATGTTAGTTTTCTAATCTTAGTCAAGATAAAACCTATCTTTATACTGAGACTACAAACAAATAGACAGGTTAAAAGCGTACAATTAGACAGCATTCTATTTTCTCTTGTCTTGTTCTGTAATTCTGTGCCTCCGGTGAAAACTGATATACCTAACTCAAGTTGTATCAAATTTGAGTTTTAAAATGCACTTGTATCAGAAAAAAACTCTCTACATTTCTGTCTAATCGACATTTTGATACGAGTCGTATTTCCAGAGATAGCGTGATACAAGTAGGCCTAAAAATGTATGCATTAATAGTCTTGGCTGCATTAAACTTGACCAGATTGTGGTATCGCCCCATTCGGAGACTGCCTTGAGAGACAAGTTTAAGCGCTCGACCATGGACTCCCTGTGAGTCTGGATTTCAGCCGCACTGGCACATGCGCTGGATACGTAACTCTCTACAACCGTGTTGTCATCTGCGTACCCAATGGTACCGGGTTTCTACAGATCGTTGATATGCAGCAGAAAAAGGGTTGCAGAGAGTACCGAACCCTGAGGGACTCCGGCATTTATAGCCATTTGATCAGACGAGCAGCCATCAATGACTTCTCGTATTGAACGATCTCTCAGGAAATCCGATATCCATACACAGAAACCAGCGGGCAAGCCAAAAGGTGGAAGCTTGCTAATTAGGCCAAAATGCCATACCCTATCACAGGCCTTCGAGATGTCCAGGGAGACGGCAAGTGCCTCCACATATTTCTCGATGACTTCACTCCAGTTGTGAGTGATGTACGCTAGACGATCCCCAGTGGATCGATTTCGGTGGAAGTCGTATTGACGGTCACTGAGGAGGTCATTAGCTTCAAGGTACGCCAGGAGCCTGTTGTTAAGAACACGTTCCATTGTCTCGACTGAGATAGGCCAGTAGTTCGTAGGATCGGCATGCCTACCTTTTTTGGGCACGGGCTGCACGTTGGCAACGCTCCATGACTTCAGCACTAATCCAGACTCGAGAGAGAACCGAAAGAGGCGCATCAGCATAGGAGACAATTCAGGTGCACAGGTCCTCAGAACTATAGCAGGAATACCATCTGGTCTACTGGCCTTATTCACATCAAGATTGATGGAAACGGAATTTTTACTTAGACTGATATTGTGAGAAAAAACGTTGAGACTTGAGACTGAGTTTCAGCTAAATTCTATTTCAGTAATATTTAAAAGTTATACTTTAAAAATGTGAAACTGAAAGTAGTCATTTTGAAGTTGTATCAGTTTTCACCGGAGGCACAGAATTATTCTCATAACGTTAATATAATAGTCTCCCTAAAAAGTAAATATAGACCTCTAAAAACGAGTCTTAACAGCAGGCTTTTCTTCTTCTAAATTTTATTAAGAGACTTGAATAAAACAATCACAGCAACATTAATTTTGATATTAATTAAACATCATCCTCTAACAAACTTTATTTATCATATAATATTAATACCTACATTATCTCTGAGCATAATAATGGTTTTCATTTCATACATTCTTTAGTTCTTTACACACAAAGGAATCGGTATTGAATTACGCGAATTTTGTTCAATAGATTTATGGATTTCATTACGTAAATTCGTTCTTTTGTCAATATTTTTGTTCAGTATTTATTGCAGGGATCTAAATGAGATAATTATTTGTGGCCTTTGAAAATAATGAGCTATTAGTTGAGTCATAGCACCAACATCCTAGTGGGGTACGTTGTTATATCTCTTACCAATAATATTAAAGTGTGAACCTTGTCCACTAAACGCCAACCCATACTATGTATATATTATATCCATACTAATATTATAAATGCGAAAGTAACTCTGTCTGTTACGCTTTTACGATGAAACTCCTGCACCAATTTTGATGAAAGGACATGTTAGGTTTTTGTATGGAGGCTGGGCTTTAATTCGGAGCTGCTGTGAACAGGGAAGAGATTATATTTTATGAAAGTACATAAATTAAGGCTACTTTATGTATATTTTTTATTTTTTTTAAAAGCACCCTTCCTAAATTATTATATTTTCAATTAATTGTAATTTAAAAAATAAGTTGCAACCCTCGGTTATTATTGATTTTGGCAACACTTTTCGGTTGGATGTCATTATTGTCATTATGAAAAGTGTAAACGTCAATCAAGTGTCAAATTCAATTATGATTGCGTACCTATGCGCGCCTTATTATAAATATACTCTGCGTATGCGTCTGTGGTTTGCGTTACAACAACGGAACGGACACAAGTGATTTGTTTATTTTTGTTGTGTTATTGATGTTCAAGTTTCTTGTAATCTTTAAGTTATCTTTATTTGACCTGGCTTTTAATTTGGATTCTTTCCTGCACAGTTTCTTGATAATATAATTATAAGGGATGATGTTGAAAATGAAGAGGTAGAATAAATACAGTTAAATATAAGTAAATGCGTAAATGTTCCACGGTCTCGAACCAAGCGCTTTGACTCCACATTTATTGTGAGAACTGCCAGACTGTGGAATTCCCTGCCCGCCTCTCTGTTCCCTGATAAGTATAATCTGGGTATCTTTAAGGCACGAGTGAACCGGTTCATCTTAGGCAAGCGTGTCCCAACTTAGGCCGCATTATCACTTACGATCAGGTGAATTGCGGTCAAACGCAAGCCTATTTAATAGCAAAAAAAAAAAATGCATTACTTTTATTTCTCTACCTAATACACAAAAATGTTCACCTATTCTGACCTGCTGGAGCGACTATTTACAAAAGGTGAACAGGTCAATCCATTTAAGTCTGACCATCGGTTTTACAGACGTAAAACCATCAGTAATCATTTTGCAATTTACTGAATTCATGATGATAAAGTCATAAAGTCCCAATTTGTAGGAGAAAATAAGGATCTTTGATACAAATAAATTCATACACTGTTTTAAGCTTTCACGGTTTAAAACTAAACTTATATTGTCACACGGGATATCTTCCATGATACGCGATCATGGCGCTTGCCAGCGTCGAAATATCAGGAGCTCAAAACAATTAACAATCACGGAAGATATCCCCTATATGACAATATAAGTTTATATAAATTCATTACCTATCCTTATCATAAACCATTTACTGTTATTGAAAATAATAGCATTTTTGCGTTAGTACAATTTCGCTATTAAAAATAAATTCAATCCATTACTGGCCCCTTGCTGGGCACGGGCCTTTTAGAATGAAAAGGGTTAGGCCTTAGTCCACCTCGCTGGCCTGGTGCGGGGATTACACACCTCAGATGATGATTTTACTAATATCAAGTAGAAATTACAAACATTAAACCTAAATATTCATAAGCAAACGGAAAAATAGCGATTCTAACAATGAGACAAGGGCTTGACAATGGACCGACATGACAACTGACATGTGTGGTGTGACACTGACAACCTTACTGATACAACACAGTTAATGTTTTCATAGATTCCGAAATCAATGCCATGCATACCAATCATGGAGATAATTCGTCGGTTTTATAGCCATCTAATAGTGTTTAAAAATATTTTAAATAACAATAAGGTGTTTAATGTACTTTAAAAAATTATATTTAACCCTTTTTTCTTTGTTTCAATGTACAAAAATAATATTACGATACAAAAAAATATCTGGATTTAAAATATTTATTTATTAAATAATGGTGCTTTTATTTTTTTTTTGTTTTTGTTAGGCCGTCTTGAATAATTTTCCCTATCAGAAAAACCACACATGATAGCTGTTCGAAAAAAAAAATATTTTAAGCCCATTTCATAACATGTACTTTGGTATAAAAACAGCTTGAACCCTGAGGAAGGACATAGGCTACTTTTAATCCGCGACTTCGTCTGCATCCACGATAACTGACATTCACGCGTACGAAGTCGCGGGCAATAGCTAGTCTGGAATAAGTAAGTCTAGAAATAATTATTAAGTAAAAATATACGAACCACATCAATGATGTGATGCAGTGACACCCCGAAAGTAACAAGAAGAGGTTGCGAGGAGTTCTCCACAGGCCTCACAGAGGCATCGTATCTCGTCATCAGATGACGAACCAACCGGTATTCCTCGTCGCAACACACTGCTCCTGCAAATGAAAACACCAAACATAAGTCAGAAATTTCTAAAGGCTCAGAACTGAACACTATTCTAATTAAACATTTCATTTCATGTACCTTCCATCACCATAAAACACGCCTTAGATATTTATCCCACCTACTGTGTTGTAGAAACAAAAGTATATTTTTTCCAAATACTGTCTTGTGACAAAACCAAACCTACAGTCGCATTTGTAGGTACCATACCGGAAAAATATTTTTTCATTTAAAAATAAAGGGTTCTGGGTTATTTTCTCTAATAACTTTTCATTTTTGTTTCTTTATGTAAATGTCAAAACAAAACACGAGCATCTGTGTTTAAAAATATTTAAGAGTAAACCCTCTAAATTGGTACCCAAGACACAGAAGATAATATAAGAACTTGCCTAGTTTGGGCTCAATGTTTGTAATGCCGGCACTTCACATGGCGTATTTGTGCAAATATTCGCCTTATTCGGGTACCTAATACAAAATGTACCGTAATATTCTTGAAATAAAGTCGATTTTAAATTATCCAAATAAGGCGAATATTTGCACAATTATACGCCATGTGAAGTGCCAGCATAACACACAAATGTATTGACGACACGCATAGTTGGTGCAGTGGCTGTGCGATTGTGTTGATTCCCGCACGGAACAAATATTTGTTTGGCCTACGGGTAGTTGTTCCGGGTCTGGCTATTTGTGTATGTGAGTTTATATCATTGTAAACGCAGCCACGATACAGGCGAAGTTCCTAGTGAGGGACAACTTCATAAAAACATGTGTAATTTTTACAAAATTATTTTATTAACAACGAAACAATGCGCAAATTCTGTAAAATTCAAGTGTAAGTAGTACCTAATATTAAACGATTTCCGCATGAAATGTACGACAAACAAGAAAATCTACAATTAAAAAGGAGAATTAACATTCACATGGTCGGAATTACACTCTAAAAATCCCTTGTGGATAAAGCAGGCTTACAACAGACTGGTGCCAAAGCACCACTTGAAACCACATTTGCCCTAAATATAGCCAGCCTCTGACGTTATAAGACTAGCGAAAAGTAGGAAAGAAAAAATCGTATCAAAATACGAAATAGCCCAGGATGAGTTAATAACATTTTATTGAAATATATATCTCGAAACACATAAATCATGTGGAAGGAATATTAAATCAATAAAATCATAAACTGATGATCAATCAAAATGTCTTCTTCTAACAGTATGGTAAACATGAATTTGATAGACAGCCAAGATAAACGAGGTCATTGCCTCTTAATTGGTCCAGTTTTTGCATATAGGTCCTGTTGGAGTAGGTAGGTTTGTAAGGGATTGGGGGTATTGTAAGGGAAAAAGAAAAATTAAAGTTGTATATTCGCGCTAAAAATTTCGCGGTCACAAGGACCGATTGATATAAGACTTACCTACTCGTGATAAGTGTTAAGCCATCTTACATTTGTTTGAAAGCATAAAATATGAAACATTTGAATGAAGACATTGCCCAATAGCCCACTAGTACCTAAGCACCTTACTTTTAACCAAAGAAAAAAATAAATCAAACTGAGATCAAAATAAGATTTTCAAAAAAAATTAAGGGTTAGGTAAGTCCTACTTACTTTACTTTGACATTTTAGGTTAAAATTATTTGTTGACCTTATGAATCTTGTATGAGCAACTCCAAGGAACTCGGAAATGTTTATTGAGACGAAAGAGGGATGCAAAGGAGGGCGAGTATTGAAATATAGCGAAATAATGTGAGTATTCCGCTGACAAATAATTAGTAACCACTTTTTGTGTGAACTCCTATACATAAAAATGAAACACATAAGATATTTATTCGTATAATATAATTAAATTATAGAACATAGTTCTATAATTTAATTATAGAACAGTGTTCTATAATTATTCGTTATTGTTACTTTGTGCTAATATAGCACAAAGTAATAATAACGATTTTTAACAATAGGAGGCAACATTTTTCCCACCTTATAACCAGTCTAACCAAGAGGTATCGTGATACCCAGTAACTGGGTTGTGGAGGTCAGACAGGCAGTTACCCTATGCAAAATACTGATATTCAGGTGCATCCGGTTAGACTGGAAACCGACCCCGACAGGGCTGGGAAAAGGCTAGGCAGATGATGAGGTGGCAACATTTTTCATTTTTTTTTGTTGTTATATAGTTGTCGTATCCGGTCAATAGTATGAACGTGAAACGAATCGCAAGCCGCCATTATCGAGAACGCGTGATCAACCACCACCATTTTGGCGCGCTTCTACAGAGTCGTGATGGTTTCAGCCCACAGCGAGGAAGACATTCAGAATCCAGTGTCTGATCGCATCGGAGCTAATACGTCCCGAAACTGTACTTTCGATTCGTTGTTGAAGTGAAGTGAACTACCTATGTGTATTTTGTATGTGAGTTAATTTAAATTGACTACGTGCTAAATTGTGGTTTTAATAAACATCGTGTATTGTACCCTATACCCAGTGTGTTTGCATTGCACGAAACCCATATTCTGCCCACATGATGACTGAATGTAACGGAATAAATCCTGACTGATCCGACATAGTTATAGTTATAGTTCGCATGGGCATAAAGCCATCCTCGATAAATGGACTATCCAACTCAAAAATAATTTTTCAATTCGAACCAGTAGATCCTGAGATTAGCGCGTTTAACCAAACAAACAAACTCTTCAGCTTTATAATATTAGTATAGATTTTTTATAGTAATTCTAGAGATAAACGTGAGTGCATTTGTTAATAACACCCCGTCGTTTTTTCATCGGGGGTTAAAAACAGTTATCGAAACTAAAATTTTCTAGCACGTTCGTATTTATTGGCCCATCACTTCAGGTTAATCGATTAATTGACACGTCCCCTGAGCCCAGGGTTGCGATGCGAGAGAAACGTTCTCGATACCTCTATTTCCAAAATATACGTATGTCTCTAGACAGCTAAATTGATTTTAAATGGCATTTGACCGTTCTACAGATATCACTTTTTTAAATGAAGTAGACTTATCAGGAATGACCTAGAGAAATGGTTTTTCGGTGGTAATGATTTTTGTTTGGTCTTTTTTACAACCTATTTTAATTTCAGCTGATACGACTATATCGTAACAGACCTGCATGATGTATTATAAATCCCTGTTTATTTGGATAATTTATTTGTAGACAAACATAAAAGTTTGTAGTGTGAAGGTGTAAACCTAATTCATCAGGGTTAGGTATTAAATGGTCCATATGTTATAGATTAACGCCATAGATTATGGGTTACAAACTAAAAAGATGCTTATACTTAGACATTGGTACACGAGTAGTCCGTAACAAAAATATCCACTTAATACCGTTCAAAAAATATTTGACAAAGGTACTCTAGAAAAAAAATTTAACAAAAAAGACAACCGCCTTCAAAAAGTACCAAAATAACTTTTAATTCGCAAGTCGGCAGCTTTGGTTTTGCTTGTTGTTTTGTATTGCCACCGACTTGCGAATTAAAAGTTATTTTTTACTTTTTGAAGGCGGTTGTCTCTTTTGTTAATTTTTTTTTTTGCTTTTTCGTTCCTACTTCTCATCATAGTAATGAATTACGAAACGGCAACACCAAAAAAATCTGTCGTCCCTTTATTTCCAACCCTTAGGGGTGGAATATTTTCTTGAAATTTATATGGGACCAAATTTGAGGTATACACTATTAATTAAAAAAAGAATCGAAATCGGACTACACTGAAAAAAGTTATGCGTGGTCAAACATAAAAATAAATATATAAAAAATAAAAAAATGTTTCATTTTAAGAAGAATCACGTAAATCGGATCATAAATATCAGAGTAATCGATGTACATACATAAAAAAAAAACAACCGAATAGAGAACCTCCTCCTTTTTGAAGTCGGTTAAAAAGAACTAAAATAGTAGGACCTAATTCAATCAGATAACTATCACATGCATCACAATTACATTTTTCAAAGAAAATCTATTTCAGTATGTCTATTCTGTTACAATCTCCCTCGGTGAACACCTATAAGTGAGCTGCCATCCGTCCGTCTGCTTTGTCAATCCCTAGCATCGCGATAAACGCTGAATGAACGCTGTCATGATAACCTATTTTCAACCGACTTCAAAAAGAAGGAGGTTCTCAATTCGTCTGTATGTTACTTTTTTTTGTATATTTGTTACGCGATTTCTCCGGCAAATGTAAAGCGATTTTGAAATTTGTTTTTTGATGGATAAGGTATTCCTCATGCGTGGTCCTACATAAATCTTATCGAAATTGATTCAGCACTTTTTGAAAAAATCGGTAGAAAGCAAAAAAATATACATGGATGATGTTTTAAGTTTCTCCAACGTTGTACTTTCAATCTCTGTTTTGACTATGTTGCCGTTTCTTAATGGATTTGAATGTTACGGAGGTACTAAAAAGCGAAAAATAAAAAGCATTTTTACAAAAAAGACAACCGCCTTCAAAAACTAAAAAGTGAAAAATTACTTTAGCACTTCCAAAACTAAAGCCATGTGTGTTATGTGCTAAAGTTATTTATCACTTTTTAGATTTTGAAGGCGGTTGTCTTTTTTGTAAAAAAAAACTTTTTCTTCGCTTACTAGTCCGAGCGCCATAAGAAAACAATCTGTAACGTACATATTCATGTATGTACATATACCAGTACGTCAGCTGACTATTTTCTCATGCAAAGAAAATATTATTTGTTATTTACTCACTACTTCGCTTTTACCCTCGACTTCATCTGCGCAGTTCATAATTAAACAAAAATGTTCTAATTTCATCATCATCGTCATGTCAATCTTAAGACGCCCACTGTTGGGCATAGGTCTCCCCCAAGGGGGGGTTTCAGCCGTAAACGCCATGCTTGACCGATGCATGTTGGCGATCGCAGTAGCTGTTACGGTGCTCAGAAGGACGCTGCTGCCCATCCTCTGGGCAATATCCCTCTGTCGCTTTCTGCGACACCCACGGGTAGAAATGGGGTGGTGCTATTCGTAGCCACATTCTAATTTATCCCACAATAATACGAAAACGTGATAAAATTCCGACTTGCTAATTAAATACATAGGATTTTATTTATTTATTGAGTATGAATGTGTTTATTTATCTAAAATTGTAATGACATGTTTACCTAATTGACATATTTTAAATTGATGAATTTTTTGAATGTGTTCTGTTGACATGCCACCTTAATTGTAATTGTTTAGTATAACTAAATTGATTTTGTACGCCATATATTGGCAAAACATAGTTAGTGCTCATATTTTAAACAACATACTATTTGGTACCATACCTATGTTTACAAAATAAATGATTGATTGAAAAAAATATCATGTGTTAAGCTAGATACCATAGATATCGGCCGTGCTAGATACAGTATATTAAATAACCGAGTGTGCCAAATTTCAGCTCATTCCGTTAAGCTGTTTAGGCGTAAAAGAGAAACAAACATCCATACATCCATCCATCCCTCCATCCATCCATACATCCATTCATCCATCCTCACATACTTATTGCTTGTAACCATGTCGATTGTAGTATGAGATGAGAACCCAAAAAGTTTGTTTCTAAGGCCGTTCATTTGCAAAATAAAAATGCGGCATAAAATTATCTTTTAACGAGGATCAGGCATTTGCATGTCGTTCTCAAAGAAATAAGGATATAAAAAGAAAAGTTCAAAATGTTAGGCAAGGGTTTTCAAAAAGAAACCTTTTTTTATAATAATATGGATAAATATAGCTTTAGTCATATTCATTTATATTATCAGCTTGTTCATAAAATTACCAGTACTTTGGTAGTGGTAAGTATTACAATTTCAATCTATATTTTCTTACGGCATAATCGCAACAAATCTCCTTAAAGCTCTTACTTAAGTTTCCAATTACAAAGTTTCTATTTCTCTGACATTGTACGTCAAACTCCAAAATGTTTGACCACCGGCTTCGTTCCCTTCAAGTCGGATAACTGATTTTCTGGAGACAAGATCTCGACATTATGAAATTATGAACAGTAGTCTGACCTTTCAGTCTTCATCATGCAGATTACGGCTTATCTTTAGTAGCTTATCCTAGATAGGTAGGCTATCTAGGTAATCTCTATCTAAGTAGGCCCTACCTAGATAGATACCTATTTAAATATTTGACTTCATCACAGAAGTCAAGCAGCTAAATTTAGCTTTTTTTTTAAGGTACCTACACAAAACAGAATACCGAAAATACATTGATAACACAAAAAAATACTATAATATATAAGTTGAGACTGTATAGGTACCTAAACATGAGTATACCTACAGTGTGACTAATAAGAAAAAAAAATCTAAGAAAAGATTATGATAAAAAGTAATTTATGTGGGTTCGTACTTCGTGGTGAAACTAAAAAGTGAAAAATAACTTTAGCACAGAACACACATGACTTTAGTTTCGGAAGTCGGTGGCTTTGTTCTGTTTGTTGTTTTGTATTGCTACCGACTTCCAAAACTAAGTTATGTGTGTTCTGTGCTAAAGTTATTTTTCACTTTTTCAATTAGATGTCAATGTTAAGTTACCTAACAGTCTTAAAATAATAGTAGATAGCATTCTGGTAATTGCTTGACCTGGTTTTAACAATACATAGTTTTATTGCCAATAAAATTATATCTATTCGTGTGACGTTTGTGAAACACTTATATTAAAATATCTTTTAATATTTAAACACAATAATAATCAAAATAGTAATAATAATTAAACCAAAAACTAAAAGAAATGGCGTCAAAAATACTCCGCATCGCTGACAACTGGTAAAAAGCTTTTCTTATACCCATAGTATTCCCTTGATGTTTTAATACAAACATACAAACACATAACATTAACAGTGTATCAACCTACCCAGGTATCCAAAGAAAGCATTATAACCGAAATCAATGGCATTAAAATGAAACAACAACCCTAACTTAATTTTATACCCAGTAAACTCCGAAATATGACATTACGAGTAAGTTTTATGAAGCAAGGTATGCACATAACACTTGTTTACAGGAAATAAAAATATGTTCTATACGTATAACACTGGTGTATTTTGTTCCGGTTCATAAAGCGCACACAGCGCTTTATTTTCACTTGTGACGTCAAGCGCAGATGCTAATTGTCCCGCTGCTTGGGTCCGGGCGAATTACTAAACCAAATGAAGATTGTGATGCGCTGAAACGTCGAGGGATTAACTTTTACGCTTTATTGTAATATTAAAACATTTGTCTTATACTAGCTTTTGCCTGTGACCTCGTCTGCGTGGAAGTCAGGTATACCATTATTATATATCCTATTTAAATACTACCTCACTGCTGAACGTTGGCCTCCCCCAGCAGAGATCGCCAGCCAACTCGGTCTTGGGCAGCACGCATCCATCCGCCGCCAGCCACCTTCTTCAAGTCGTCGGTCCATTGTGACGCAGGGCGTCCCACATTACTCTTTCCCAAACGCGTTCTCCACTCTAAAGCACGTCTGCTCCATCTACCGTCTGTCCGTCTGCAGACATGGCCGGCCCATTTCCACTTCGGCGTGCTGATTCCATGAGCAATGTCGGTGACTTTATTACGAATTCTATCTACCAGTGAAACTCCAAGCATCGCTCTCTCCCTCTCTCATAATATATCCTATGAAACTCAGTAATAGTGTAGCGTTCTTTCGGACAGGATTTCCAGAGATAACTTCTTACAATCAGAAAAAAACATAAAAGTAAACCAACTGTACCTCTATAAAATATTAGTAAAGATTTCGTCCAACAAGCAAAACTTTTTAAAACTTTCAACAATCATGTCACACGGCAGGAGCACTGGTATTCTGGTTGAGATTATATAAATTCTCTTGACATACAATTCTCGAGTCTAGTTCAATTGACACTCCATTGTGCGATCGTGTGCCAACACGGATGTTACTGACAATATTTACAGAGATTTTAATCCACCGTGAGGATGTTTGGTTCAACTTGAAGACCACTTGTTAGGTCTCACACATGTGTGTAAACCACATTTCTGACGTTAAGATACGTCACTTCACACGATAGCATTCTGAGCTCCTGAGTTGTATTCGATATCCATGGTTGTATTGTATGAATGAAAGTTACAGAATAATTTATAACATCTGTTGGTATAGCATATACGTGAAGTTTTATGCTACACGAATCATTGATTTACGTTAATTAGAAAATAGGAGTGTTGCCTGTTAATCTTCGCGTAACTAAGGACCAACTTTGTAATAAGACTATGATGATGAAGTAGCGGGAAATAGGTTGTTATCGTAAAAGTTTCAGCGGTATCGACATACCTCTTATAGGTAATAGGTTACTAACTTTGTTATTCCTGCCGGCAAAGAAGCGTAAATATAGCTTTAGTTGCCGATAAACCCCTATTACAATCGACCTCCATCGCAGATTTACGTGGTACATATCACAACAAAAGACTTAACTAGATAATCCCACACTCGAATCTTTTGCAAAACAAATGACGATCACTAAAATTATGATGGGATCACTTGGTACAGGTAGGTATTGCTACATAAGTCGTAACATATTCCTTTTACGAGTCATAACAATAAATTGAAATAACTCTTGAGGGGATGAGACTCGAGACTATAAAACCACCTGGTACTTATAGAAATAACTACTTTTTTCATAAAATAGCACATTTGGATTAAACTAAACAACTAAACATCAGATTTTTACCGTGGAAAACCTAAAATTACTGAAAATTACTGACTACGTCACTAGCTTTGTGTTTTCAGTCTCCACACTTTCACACTTAAGTATATTATAAATGCAAAGTAACTCTTTCTGTTAACGTCAAAATCACTGGACAATGACATTGACTACTATTTAATTCGCATTTGCGTCCGCTATACCCGACATTCACGCGAACAAAGTCGCGGGCAGAAGCTAGTTCTACCATATTTTAAATTCCGACTCGAAGGCGAAAGCCAAGCCTTTGAGTGGAAACTTGGGCCAAGTTTTCTTAACTTAACCCGACCGTCTAACCCCAAAATGGTCAATGTATCACTCCTATCATCTTCCCCACCACCCAAGTCACCTAACTATTCTACAACCGTAATTGTAAACCTGCTCGGAATAGTTTCTGTTTGATTAAGGTTATCCAGATCTATTAATGTTGTGGCTATTAAGGTCCCGTTTCCACTTCTAAAGTGTTTGCCAAGTGATTTATTAGACATTTCATGTTTCACACGGCAGTACTCACGATCCTCAACCATTTGAATTAATTCTACTTTGTCTGTATAAACCTAGGTACGTAATTTCATTACTTCATTTAATTACAATGCCTAACGCGATCCTGTATGACTACCATTTATTCATGGTTAGATAGTGCGATGCCTATTCTACGCTCTAGGCGTTTCAGTACCTATCTAAATAGTTAATCATGTCGTAGACCACTCGGTGACTTATACAGTCGCATTTCAATTATGTGGGAAGCAGACCTGAAATGTGTGCAAGTTAGACGTTTGTTATCCCCGTCTTCACCATATCATCTCGAACGAAAATAGTTTTATTTTTCCGATTGTTAGTGCCTATTTTTTATTATCCGAATAAATTAAGGAACTGTAATACCAAACAAATCAATTCATCCCTTAATTTTCCATCCGTAGAGGTGAATATTTTCATATGGGACCCTGATGCATACCCCATATATTAATTTTTGAAATCGGACTTCTGACAATCGCCTTCTCCGGTAAGACTGTCAATAGAAATTGAAATGTTGCAAATCTACTAGATTAATATTATATTCAATGATGCAATACATACCCACTCATTCTATTATCTATCTTCAATCTATGAGAAGTTAGTGTAGATTGTAAGAACTGTATGTCTATTCTGTTACAATCTCCCTCGGTGAACACCTAGGTGAAGTGAGCTGTCATCCGTCCGTCTGTTCCTTGTTAAACTAGTCTTAAAGTCACCCACGTAATAAAAACATAAGCTGCCATGTAAGATGACATTGCCTTCATGCTTCCAATGAATTGCAGTCGCACTACAGCCTACGCTATAAAATGCCACTTGTATGAAAAGTATATTACATTTTCCATACTGAGAGGTACAGTCAGCGTCAGTGAAGAATGAAAAATCTAAGATCATTTAAGAATAATAAATTCAAGTAAGTCTCAGTGATTACATACGGAACCGAAACGTGGTCGCTCACAATGGGCCTCATCAGAAGGCTTAAAGTCACCCAAAGGGCAATGGAGAGGGCTATGCTCGGAGTTTCCTTGCGTGATAAAATCAGAAATGAGGATATCCGCAAGAGAACCAGTTACCGACGAGTTACCGACGTAGCCCGAAGAATTGCCAAACTTAAGTGGCAGTGGGCAGGGCACATTGCTCGCAGAACAGATGGCCGATGGGGTCGAAAGGTTCTAGAGTGGCGACCGCGAACCGGAAGACGTTGCGTTGGAAGGCCTCCCACTAGGTGGACCGATGACCTGGTAAAGGTTGCGGGGATCCGCTGGATGCGAGTCGCACGGGACCGGTCAATGTGGCGCCACTTGGGGGAGGCCTATGTCCAGCAGTGGACGTCTTTCGGCTGAAATGATGATGATGATGATGAAGTCTCAGTGACTCAGCGAGTCAGCTTTAAACTATACAGTTAAACAACAGAGACAAAATAAAAATTTGTAACAAAATTAAATGTTTTGTTACTTTTCCTGATTCTAATGTGTAGCTGTAAACCTACTTTTCCAGTTAGGGTTTAAAGTTTATTTTGTTCTTGACCAATAAACAAGGAATAAAACGGAGGTTTTATTAAGCAAAAGTGTCGATCGCAGGTCACGTTCTCAATAAACACAAATCTAATCTATTTCTAGTTAGTTTACTTTAAAAAATAGCAGTTACTTCTAAATTAATTAGGAATATAACTACCAATCTATTCCGTTAAAGGCGCCACTGGACTATAACGTGAACCTAGTGACACTAGCATGATAATATTTTTTGTCTGTGCATCTAATAGTAGATTGTTATACAAGGAGCTAAAATGACCCATTATATACGAGGTAGTTTTACTCCCGAGCTTTAGCGAGGGAGTAAATAGAAACCGAGTTTTAATGGGTTTTAGCGCCGTGTGTTACACTATACTTTTCACTACGATTGCGAGAAAATAAAACAATCCAATACAGTATGAAATATTTTTTTTGTTTCTTCTGTAGCCGCAACACATTGCATGTATTCTACCAGAGATCGCCGATTTTAGTTCCATTTTCAAAATTAAAATGTGGTTCTTTTTTTATGAAACAGTAATAAGTCGAGTCTTTATTCATGATTATTCTACTTATGACTAAAGACTTTTTCGTTTTTGTAGGCTCATTGTCATATGTGACAAACAAAAATTAAAAAAAAAAAACTTTTTCCCCTAGAGGTTGAAATGCTATTTTATCCCCGCTCTGGTATGCTACAATGACGGCCTTATTGAGCAAGAGAAGTGAAAATTATAATTGTTTGTTTTGTTCTTGTTTTTGTTTTCTTTAAGAAACGTTGCCCCACACTAGGTATTACTGTTCCTGTGTCGTGGGTGCGTTAACAAACATATAAACTCACATACACAAACAGCCAGACCCGGAACAACTTTGCATGCAATTTTGTAACTGACATTTAGTTAATGTTGTGCATGTCTGTAATAGGTATAAACACTAGCCTTAAGTCCACTCAAATGTTAATATAATTATTTGTGTTTATATTGTTGACGTGCCATGTTTCAAATACATAAATAAATAAATAAACAACTATCTGTAGGCCATACAAATATTTGTTCCGTGCGGGAATCGAACCCGCGGCACGCAGCACAGCAGTCAATCGCTCACGCAACGCAACTTCTATAAAATAGGAATTTTACCGCGCTAATAGTATATACGTGTTTGGTGGCGCCCTCTGAGATTAGCTTTGCGTAAGCAACCCTTTTTTGTTTGACTATTTACACCGTCAGCTCTACGGAAAATAAAAAAGAAACTCGACAACCAATATTCTAAAAAGTTCGTTTTTTTATTAAGTTCAAATATGGAACACATCAAAACTTTTTTAACCTACAAAAAGGAGGAGGTTATTACTTTAGCGATCAAATTAAAATAAAAGGCATGGAGTTTACAAAAGTTGGCTCATAAATCTTGAAGTTCAACCAAAATTCTCGATTGAAGGCTCATTTCATATTCCCTTGGTTTTATGGTTTATCATATCAATCACATCTTTATTGGAAAGTCCTTTTACATAAATAGTTCGATAGATAACGTAATTTTTTTTAGTGGACTGGTTTGAAAATTTTGAAAAAGTGCTTGCATAATATATCTTCTGTGTGACGTAAACTAATAAAATGCGAACTACCTACATTTTATTTTCATAGATGTGGCAACAAGAATCAGTTTTAAATAAAACTAAATAACTTTAAATTTATAACACGGAATGTATTATATTATTCCGTGTTTTTTGTGGTTAAGCAGGTAGAATGATCAAGAATATTTTTATTGTTTTACTACCTGATTCCCGCGACTTTGTCCGCTTGATTTTCAGTTATCAGCGGGTTTTTATTTTTGCACGGTGCCCTATTTAAAATAAAAGTAGCCTAAGTTACTCCCTACAACATCAGCTATCTGCCAGTGAAAGCCCCGTAATAATCGGCCCAGCGGATTCAAAGGTTAGCTGGAACAAACAGACAGACCAACAAACAAAAGTTATTTAGTTTTAAATAAAACTAAATAACTTTAAATTTATAACACGGAATGTATTATATTATTCCGTGTTTTTTGTGGTTAAAGCAGGTAGAATGATCAAGAATATTTTTATTGTTTTACTACCTGATTCCCGCGACTTTGTCCGCTTGATTTTCAGTTATCAGCGGGTTTTTATTTTTGCACGGTGCCCTATTTAAAATAAAAGTAGCCTAAGTTACTCCCTACAACATCAGCTATCTGCCAGTGAAAGCCCCGTAATAATCGGCCCAGCGGATTCAAAGGTTAGCTGGAACAAACAGACAGACCAACAAACAAAATTAAACAAAAAAATTGAGTACCGTATATACGAGTACTTTCATATGAAATTAGTGAAAGCTGTTATTTTGACATTACAAACAGACACTTCAATTTTATTCACTCAGATTATGAAACAAAAGGCAGATAGCCAAAACAAATTAGCCTTCAAGATAATTATGCCAAAATAACCTGTATGCCAACCAAAAAAATATATGTCAAAGTATTATTATGTCAAAACAAATTATGCCAAATTAGTTATGCCAAAATATATTAGGAAAAAGAACATTATGCAAAAAGAAGGAATCCCTTTACAAACAGCGTGCAAAAGAGTCTAGTCAATATTTTGGTTAATAAACACGATTAAATTTTATGGGTAGCATGAGTACCAATATTTAGCCTTCTGGTTAATCAGTTTTTCTTCTTTCTAACTTTCAGTTACGGATCATTTTAAAATTACCTAAGCTTTTTTACGGGAAGAATCACAAACTTAGATATTAATGTCCTTATCTATAAAATTACTAGGTATATCCCGACTCAGCTTAACTGCGACCGTTCCTGAGGCAGCATGGTGCGGGAGGGGTGACAATTGTCAGAAGTTCACGTATCAGTGAACTCTCGCATCAAGTCACCAGTTCACCACACCAGCACGCGTAGCATGATCACGCTATGTCTACGGAAGAATAGACATTCTGACAGGAAGAATAGACAAACTGTACTGACTTGTCTATTCTTGCTGACTACTGTCAGCAAGAATAGACAAGTCAGTGTCTATTCTTCCGTAGACATAGCGTGGTCATGCTACGCGCTTGTCTATTTTTGCTGTCAGTATGTCAATTCTTCCGTAGACATAGCGTGGTCATGCTACGCGTGCTGCACGTCCCGCACCGCGCATATATCTACCTCAACAACGGTCTCAGGTGAGCGGTCGGACTATAGACTACTTGAATGGACCACAATGTCAGTAAGAACTTAAAGAAGAAGATTTAGGTAGGTAGTATAGTAGTACCTACATACAAGTTTTTATCAATAACGACGCAGACATTATTACTCCCACTTACTTGTATTGAAGTGTTATTGAAACTTATCTGATACAGGTAAGAGAGAAAAACATTGTAATATCGCATTTCTATAATAAGGACATTTTATGCGTAGTCATGCGAAACAAGAATACCTATATTAAATTCCCAAAGAACATTTACCTGTGAAGTAGGTGATTGAGTAATCCTACTCGGCACGCTATCGATTTATTACGAACAAATACACTTACCTATTAAGTATGTACATACTATGTGTGTGTATGGTGTTACATAGAGTAGGTACCTCTTAATAAGTAGGTACCTATAATTTATTTATTAGGTAACTTTGTAATGTTTCATAGATACCTTTGTTGTAGAAGTCGTAAAAGTTTGACGTTTTATATTTTTACACAAACAAAATATTTAATTTCAAACTCAAACTCAAACTCAAATCATTTATTTCAAATAAACCATTTACAGGCACTTTTGAATTGTCAAGGAGTCAGTCAGTCAAAAAGTTGCAGCTAGTTGCTCGTTCCAAACAGTAGGTTTCTATGGAGAAGAACGAGCAAGAAACTCCATGAACACTCTTTTAAAATCAATAGAATATTACAAATTTAGGTTACATCATTCATGTTGAATCTAGAGGTACAATGTGAGAACGATGTAACAAATTGTGCACGTTAAAAGAGGTCCTAGTGGCAATGAAATTAGACAATTCAAAATAAATTTAAAATAACCGAGGCAGCTAAGAGATGACCAGTCTCAACTGACGGCGCCCGTTCACGAACATGACGCACGGATCGGCACCATTTAGTTCAACCATTTTGAAGGGAACCAAATGATCCAACACATGCGCCACCATCAGCGAGACATTCAAGTGAGCATGACAAACACTCAACCGCCAGGGCATATTCAAGTCAACGAAAGACATCTCGTAAATGGTGGCTTTAAAGTACCTAGTGCTCACATGTATGTGCTATGCAAAATTATATAATACTAATAGTTTGAGTTTATACAATGCAAAGATAATGTAGTTCTACATCTTCAGCAGCTCCAAAAAAAAATTGTCACCAATGCTAATCAATAAATCTATGAACCCTTATGGCTGTGGAGCTAGACCAGCATCCAGCCAAGCATTTTTATCAGTGATGTAATCATCCAATTTATAATATGCTCGGCTGCATAGTGTGCGTTTAATATAGGACTTAAATTTTGTCTCATTAAGTTGAACAATGTGGGGAGGTATTTTATTGTAACACTTTAGACAGAACCCCATGAAAGAAGAATCTACTATAGCCAGCCTGAAACCTGGTTGAACTAGTTGGTCCCTGTTTCTAGTACTATAGTTATGTCTGTCACTTCTTTTACCAAAAAGATGCAGATTTTTTCTAGCGTACATAATGTTTTCATAAATGTATTGACAAGGTACCGTCATTATGTTAATTTCCTTAAACAGTTCCCTTAGAGAATCGCGCATACGTAGATTGTAAATGGCTCTGATTGCTCTTTTCTGCAGAATAAAGATAGACTCGATGTCTGCAGCTCGCCCCCAAAGTAAAATACCGTAAGACATAATACTATGAAAGTAACTAAAATAGACCAGTCTCGCGGTATCCACATCAGTAAATTGCCGGATCTTTCTGACAGCATATGCTGCCGAACTTAGTCGTCCTGCGAGAGATGTTAAATGAGGACCCCATTGTAGCCTTGAGTCGAGCGTGATTCCCAGGAAAACAGTTTCATCAACGAATTCCAGTTTCTCTTTATTCAATACTATATCGCAATCACTACTTTTGACATTAGGTAAAGCAAATCTGATGCATTTCGTTTTTTTTTCATTTAATACTAAGTTATTGGCTGTGAACCAATTTTCGACCTGAAGTAAGGCGTTATTTACATTGTCGAGATTATTAGCCCGTCTATTTATCTTAAAAATTAAAGAGGTGTCATCGGCAAATAACACCATTTGTGGTTGGTTTTTGAATAAACGGGGAAGATCATTAATATAAACTAAAAAGAGGAAAGGACCTAATATTGACCCTTGTGGGACTCCCATTTCTACTTTTAAACCATATGAATTCACCCCATTTATTTGAACTTGCTGCTGTCTGTCATACAGATAAGATTTTATTAAACTAAGCGCAAGTTTACCCAGTCCGTAATGCTCAAGTTTCAAAAGTAACGTGTCGTGATTTACGCAATCAAATGCCTTGGAGAGGTCACAAAAAATTCCTATGGCATCTTGCGCCTCTTCCCACGCGGTAAATATATGTTTTAATAAAGTGACGCCGGCGTCAGTCGTACAACGTCCTTTGGTGAAACCATACTGATGCTCGTGTAAAATGCCATTTGTGTTAAAATGAACAAGCATCTGATTTTGCATTATCTTTTCAAATACCTTGCTGAAAACCGGCAACACGGACACGGGTCTATAATTATTGGTATCTTTACTGTCCCCGGATTTGAAAAGTGGTATGACCTTACTAAATTTCATTAGATCTGGGAAAACTCCCTGGTCTACGCACATATTAAATATTATAGCCAAATAAGGCGCTATTGTTTCAATTATAGATGTGCAAACTTTAATAGACATGCCCCACAAATCTTCAGTTAATTTTATTTTGATTTGCCGAAATGCTTTTAAGACTGTTACGGGGTTTATATGTTTAAATTGAAATTCTACCGGGCAGCCTGGAACGTTCGCTTTTAATAACGCAATTGAGACGTCAGGTGAGGAATTTAAAGCTTCCGTGGTTTTAGCTGGTATGCTAGTAAAGAAATTAACAAATTCATGAGCTACTTCTAGGTTAGAGCTTATGGGACCATGTGATGTCTCCAATGTATATTCAGTGTTACGAACTTTTTTCTTGTTAGTCTCGTTATTTATAACTTTCCAAACTGTCTTTATTTTATCGTCTGCCGATTTAATCTTATTGCTAATGTATAGGGCTTTAGCTACCTTGCAAGTATTTCTAAAAGTTTTAGAATAAGTAGTAACATACTTGTTGAAAGTATCTGTATTAATATAAGCCTTAAGGTCATACAGCTCAAACAATCTTTCCCTACTTTTTCTAATCCCCCTAGTTGCCCAGTCACTAAATATAAACTTAGGGCTAATATGTTTTACCTTTTTTTCGAAAGTATTATTAAATTCAGTCTCCACCACAGAAAAGAAATCATCATATAATTTATTTGCATTGTTATTATTATGGTCCAGAGCACTTAACTTATCATTTAGGGAACTATTGAATCTATTTAATTTACCAGTTGTAAATGGTCTAAATTGTATTTGCACTTTTGTCATAGACATTTTAAACATAAAAGTTACCGTTTGTCCGCTATGATCCGATGGCAGATAATTAACAATAGCATTATCCAAATAGTCACAATCGCAAAAAATATTATCGATGCAGGTAGCAGTAGTTGAAGTTACTCTAGTAGGTTCCATAAATACATTTGACAAATTGAATGACTTAAAAAGGCTTAATAATGAAATTATAATTGTAACCTACAACCTCAGATTATCAAACCAGGCAGATAGATCGTGCGGAACACTGCAAGTGAAGCCACAAAAGCAAACACAAATTCAAAAACGAATACCTACAATCTTGTGATTATATTCGCTTTTGAATTTTTATTTGTGTTAGCATTTGTTTTTTTTAACAATGCTTTCGTGCTGTACTGACTTGTGTCAGTACAGCGCGAAGCAAATTGTAGGCATTCATTTTTGAATTTGTATTTGCATTGGTGGCTTCACTCTCAGTGTTCCGCACAGTCTATCTGCCTTTTGTTTCTTAATCTGAGCCTACAACAATAAAACTAGAAACTAAAACAACGTATCATCAAAAAATCAAGCATCGCTGCCAACTGGAAAAGTTCTAGAAACAATCTTACCAAGATCCTACCAATTTCAGAAATAAATTACTTGACCATAAATATTAAAAACAAACAATATTTTACATAAATCCACGCACATGTTCTCCTCAAAATATATTTCGTAAAGAAAATAGCGCACACCCATGTAGTTTGTAAAGCTTACGTTTTGTTTCGTGTTTGTGACACATTGCTGCGTCTCAACTGGACAACAATATATCGTGGTGCTAAAATATAGCTTGGCCGTGGTCTGCGCTTTAGAACATACTTGGTTACCAGTCGCGACGTTTATGCCCTCTGTATCGAATATCGCCCTATTTTGTTTGCAGCGTGGTTACTTTGTGAATACAAAGTAGGTACACTGTATAATACGTAACGTACTTTTTTCAAGTATAAACAGAAAAGTCATCAGAAATAAAATTCGATAATTTTCGTGTTTCTTAACTCCCCTCAGAGACGAAGCTTCTAAGAAGGCGCAATTTCAAATTTAAGGTCGTAGCACACATATCAAATCGGTAACGGATCGTAACCGTATCGACTCTAGCCGTTTAGTATTCTTTGTATGAAACTCCTTACTGCAAAGCACACTAATTGGAATCGTAACGTAAACAACTCGCCTCGGGACAAGCTCACGAACCGGGGTACGGCGCGTGGTCAACCAGCGGTCCCCGCGCCTACGGCTCGTCGTCCACGCGCTTACGCCTCTACGTCGCGGCTTCGCCGCGGTTGTGTCTCTTCGTCCACCCTTGCCCCTCTCACCCCTTCTGCGACCTGCCTGCAGCACAAAATTGTTGCGACACGTGCTGTCATTCACAAGTTTGATCTGGTGCCAGCCAGGCCAACCAGAGGTCGGCGAGCCGTAAGCGCGGCGTCGCCTAGCCGTAGCCGAGTCGACGTATCGGAGCTGTTGATCCGTTTTGATTACGTTGCAGAAAAAATCAAAAAGAAAACATTCATTTTCACGAGTACCTACTACATTCCCTTTAAGTTTGAAAGGCACAATTTTGGCCATTTTGATGTTACTATTTTTTTTTATATTTGTTCCGTAGTCATCTCGTTCATTATCAAGATTATGCCCTTAACGTTGTCTATGTCATGGCTATGTCCTCTTTCACCTACCTACAGTACTGTGTACATCATCGAGTTTGACAAACGTTACTTTAAACTGACGTCCGTTTGCTAAAGTGCTGGAAGTTTGATACTAGTCAACTATATTCCATTAGGTAGGTAGTTACATTACTCGTACGTAGGAGCTACTCCATCAACTAACTGCTATTAGCTTCAATCCAGGGAGTGTTTATCCGGCTCTCTTCAAGTTTGTTCATCATAAGCCATAATAATCGTTTATTAAATAGATACACATCATATATATAACAAAAAAGAATCGTTGTTCGTTACTTTCGCTAAAACTCGAGAACGGCTGGACCGCTTTCGTTAATTTTGGTCTTGAAATATTTGTCCAGGGAAGATTTAAACGGTGAAAAATCTATTGACGTCTGTCGGGTTAACTGGTTTACAATAATTATCTTACAATTTATAATAGAGCACGGTTGCAAATTTGCTACCGTGAACTAGGTTGAACCTGTGCTTCAGGCAATATTTGTTAGGATAAATTAACACTAAAATACAATAATTTCAACAAAATATAAGTATAACTAGTCGTACCTACGTAGAAACCAACGTATGTCGAGTGTCAGTGATTTTTTTTTCAAACTAGGTACGAGATTATAGTCTTCTGCTTGTTCGGAAGAACATGGTTTTTAAAACTGAAATATTATTATAAACTATTTTTTTTACAACTAAAGTTATTCAACTTATAAATACTAAGTTCTCCATTTAATTCAAAGTACAGAACTAGACCTAGAATTGAAAAAAGAACCTCTCTGCTAAGACATGTTTGAAGTCTAATCACAGAAACCGTTCTTGTAATAAAAGTCCAGGTAATAAGTACTACCACATTACATTTAACAGTAACAAGTTGCAGGAAACAAACATTTAAAGGAACGGTAATTAGCTGTTCATTGAGGTATTACAACGATGCTTGAACGCACTGTTTCCCTTTGCGAGGGAATGCAAGTTTATTTCTGAATTCAATTAGCGACGAGAATAACTTAAGGGGCGAACTGGGAAGTTTTAAAATGCTTTTCACTTTTGATTAATGTTGTGTTCCGTTCGATGGTAACCAGAAAACGTTGATAGAAATTATGAAAAACGTAACGTATATTAGAAGTAATGCACTACTTTAAGTTACTGTATACCAATATTGGATGTATAATACTGTTGGTGTATACTTTATTGAAAAAATAAATAATCGTAAACAGAGATTTGAAACGATGAGTTTGTATACCACGCTTGGAGATCACGTTCGGGCAAGCGTAGTATGAGATGCCCTGTCGCACGATGGACCGATGATTTGAAGAAGTTGGCTGGCAGCGGCTAATCGGATCCGAGCGGATCTCTGGGAGAGGCCTACGTTCAGCAGTGGACGGCAATAGGCTGATATGATGACGATGCTTGTTTTTGTCTGCCTACTAAATAAACCAACACGAAAAATGTTTTATGCAGTGCTATCATAGATATCCGTGAGTGCTATTCTGTAAAAATCTCCCTCGGAGATTTTTGGTTAAGTGAGGTTGAGGTGTGCTTCCACGTGGGGTGGTCGGGCTAGAATGGCACCAAACCATTTCATCCCGAGCGTGTCATAGAAGGCGACTAAGGGAAATTTAATTTATTATCATTTAATACTGCCAAAATATTTTTTGTAAAATATTACTAAATTTTTGAGAAATAAACTATTATTATTAATTATTGTTAATTCCGAAAGTCGGGCTTCAGCGGCTTTCGTGTACCTACTCAACAACTTCACTGCGATCCCCAAGACGCCTGCCAAGCATGGGGATTATGGGAAACCCCCTTATGGATGAGATTTTCTTCAACAGTGGTCGTCTTCCGGCTGATGACGATGACTTCGAATTGAGCTGGTAGTCCCTAGCAACAGGCGGGAGGAAAGGGGGGTATGTCAATTTTCTCTCTAAGTTATCTACATTCTCTGAAAACGATTTTTACAGAATCGACTGACTGTAATTGAGAATTAGACTGACTCAGTCTTCGGTTTATTTCAAACAGAAGACAACAAAATTACTTCAAGTATCTATCTCAAATAACTAGGTAAGTGTACCTAAACAGCTAAAACTAGGTATTAGTTATCAATTTAAATTAAATACTCTTATATTTTAAAGGAAAAGGAAAATGTAAAGCAAATTAATTCAACAATCTTTTATAAATTAGGCTCCGACCTCTATTAAAGTTTACTCAGTTATAATCTGTCGACCTCAATTATCTATCCCTGCATTATGACGTCATGTGGTAGTATAGTATCGATATAATGAACCAATGAGGTTTTATAGCCAATAAAGTAGCAGCAGTATTAATGTATTGTGTTACCGAAGCTTTTAATATGGCGAAAAGCAAATCTATTTATTTTCATAAATAGCGCTTTCATAATTAATTAATAATTAACAAAGCAGTGGATTGCTGCTAAACAAAAGCTAACATTGAACGGGGATGTCGAAAAACCTTTAATTAATTACTACCTTTCTAAAAATAGATGGGTAATCTTAGAACCTGATTTAATGCGGAGAATCAATAGAACTGTCAAAGCGAAGTTCAGATAGCACTGTATAATTGAAGTCTTTGTTGAGGCAAAAGATTTATATCTACAGGGAAGTAATACTCCACCGCGTTTCGAACACTACTTACACTCCGATAAAAGACTCAATACTAGCGATGAAAAAGTGGGATCTACATGTCTGCTTTCATCGCAGCTCTTACGGAATACGTGCTGAAAATATATCTTTCACATTCAAACCGGTATACAAATAAGAAAACACGGGGATTTTCACCGCCGACAGCGCGTCGCAATCTAGTACATTAATGTTATTTATACAGGGTGATTTTTTCATAGTGTACCTGGCAGAGACGAAAAGTGTTGGAGCAGATTTTGAAAAAAAATCAAACTGTGTCAATCGATTTTTTAATGATTTGATTAAGTTACGGGTAATGTAATTCTAGAAAATACTAAATTACCTACTTTAAGTCAAAGTCAAAGTCAAAGCATTTATTTCAATTAAACCATTTACAGGCACTTTTGAATTGTCGAGGAGTCGGTCAGTTAGTCAGAAAGTTGAAGCTAGTTGCTCGTTCCAAAACGTAGGTAGGTCTCTATGGAGAAGAACGAGCAAGAAACTCCACGGACACTCTTTTAAAATCAGGTTTTTACAAAATACTGCTTACATTATTCTTGTTGCTTCTATATGTGAAAACAATGAAGGTAATCTAGAAATACAAAGCATAAAAAATAATCAAGATAAAAACCATGGCAGTTAAGAGGTGACCAATCTCTACTGACAGCGCCCGTTCACGAACATGACGCGTGAATCAGCACCATTCAGCTCAACCATTTTAGAGGGAGCCGAATGACCCAACACACGCGCCACCACCAGCGAGACATTTGAGTGAGCTTGACAATTCTCTCAACCGCCATGCTCATTTAAGTCAAACACATGATAATTTACTTAAAATATGGCTCCATGGTACTCACATTTACACAATTGAAATAATGCTGCTAAATTACACAAAACTAAGGTTTCCAATGTTTCTAAAATGAATGAATGTCGAAAAAATAATTAAAATATATATTTGTGTATATTAATAACGGTACTCGTTACTCATGTCAATAAAAAAAAGGGGTAGGAAACAACATTCCTCCAATTAGGAAATTCCCTAAACTGCCTGTGGAGCAGGACCAGCATTTAGCCAAGCATTTTTATCATTGATGTAGTCTTCTAATTTATAATATGCTTGTCTACACAGTGTGCGTTTAATACATGTTTTAATTTGTCTTTCATTTAGTTGTAGAATATCAAGAGGTATTTTATTATAAAATTTTACACAGTACCCCATAAAAGAAGTATGAACTTTTGACAATCTGAATCTTGGCTGATCTAATTTGTTCCTATTTCTAGTATAAACACTATGTCTCTCACTTACTTTATTAAAAAGATGAAGGTTTTTTCGAACATGCATAATGTTTTCATATATGTATTGACAAGGTACCGTCAAGATGTTAATCTGTTTAAACAATTCTCTTAGAGACTCGCGACTGCTGAGATTATATATGGCTCTGACAGCCCGCTTTTGCAGAATAAAAATAGAATCAATATCTGCAGCCCGCCCCCAAAGCAAGATACCGTAGGACATGATGCTATGAAAATAACTAAAATATACTAGCCTAGCGGTATCCACGTCTGTCAAATGCCGGATTTTTCTGACAGCGTAAGCGGCCGAACTCAACCGCCCTGCAAGAGATGTTAAGTGAGGACCCCATTGCAGCTTTGAGTCAAGCGTAATCCCTAGGAAAACAGTCTTTTCGACGAATTCAAGTATATCCTTATTCAATACAACGTTACATTCACTACTTTTAACATTCGGTAAAGCGAATCTTATGCATTTAGTTTTCTTCTCATTTAATACTAAATTATTTACAGTAAACCAATTATGAACCTTAAGCATAGCGTCATTTACGTCGTCATGGTGCTGTGCCCGTCTATTAACTCTAAATATCAAGAAAGTATCATCAGCAAATAACACCATTTGTGGTTGATTTTTCAGTAAATAAGGTAAATCGTTTATATAAACTAAAAAGAGGAACGGACCCAATATTGAGCCCTGCGGTACCCCCATTTTTACTTTTAAGCTCGATGAATTTACACCGTTTACTTGAACTTGTTGCAGTCTATCAGTCAAATATGATTTTACTAAGCTAAGCGCTAGTTTACCCAGTCCGTAATGCTCAAGCTTTAAGAGTAGTGTTTCGTGATTCACGCAATCAAATGCTTTGGAGAGGTCGCAAAAGATACCAATAGCATCTTGAGAATCCTCCTAAGCCTTAAATATAAGCTTGATTAAGGTGACACCGGCGTCAGTAGTGCAACGTCCTTTGGTGAAACCATACTGTTGATCATGTAAAATTTTGTGACAGTTAAAATGACTGAGCATTTGATCAAGCATTTCTTTTTCAAACACTTTGCTAAAAACCGGCAAAACCGAAACGGGTCTGTAATTATTAGAGTCTTTGCAGTCGCCGGATTTAAAAAGTGGTATAACTTTGCTGAACTTCATTAGATCCGGGAAAACCCCTTGGTCTACACACAAATTAAAAATGAAAGCTAAATAGGGCGCCACTGTCTCAATAATTGATTTACAAACATTAGTAGACATCCCCCATAAATCTTCAGTACCCTTGATCTTGAGTTGCTTAAAAGCCTTAATATTTAAAGCGATTGCAGGGTTTATATGTTTAAATTTAAATTCCGTGGGACATGCTGAAACATTCGAACTTAGTAAGTTTAAAGCAAGTGAGGGCGAAGAATCTAAAGTTTCAGTAGTTTTAATAGGAATATCGGTAAAGAATGTTGCAAATTCCTGAGCAACTTCTTTATTAGTACTTAAGAGACCACGGGAAGTCTCCAGAGTGTAATCAGTATTATGTTTTTTGTTCATGTTTGTTTCATTATTAATTATTTTCCAAACAGTCTTAATTTTATCATCAGCTGATTTAACTTTGTTGCTAATGTATAAGGCTTTAGCTGCTTTACAAGCAATTTTAAAAGTTTTAGAATAAGTCGAAACATACTTATTAAATGTTTCGGTGTTAATATAAGGCTTAAGGCCATACAACTCAAAAAGCCTTTCTCTACTTTTCCTGATACCTTTAGTTGCCCAGTCACTAAATAAAAACTTAGGGCAAATAGTTTTCGTTTTTTTCTTAAAAATATTATCAAACTCTGTTTGCACAACTGAAAAAAAATCTTTATACAAAATATTACCATTATTCATATTAAGTTCCTGAACGGGTAACTTACTAATTAAAGTCTTATTAAATTTATCGAAATTACTAGATGTATTGGTCTTGACTGTATCTGTATTTTTTGCAAGGGTGTGTTGGACTCAAAAGCAATGGTTTGACCGCTGTGATCTGAAGGGAGATAATTTACAATAGCTTTATCTAAATAGTCGCAGCTACAAAAAACATTATCAATACAAGTAGCAGTGATTGCAGTTATTCGTGTTGGTTCTAAGAACACATTTGACAAATTAAACGATTTAAAGAGGCTTAATAATCTACTGCTATTTGCGTTATTTTCTAAAATATTAATATTAAAGTCTCCACAAATTATTATTGATTTATTACCAGTTGCAAGTTTAGTTAGAACATCCTCCATTATAGACTCAAATATAGAATATGATTGATAATTCGGGGGTCTGTAAACGCACACTATGACATGCCTATCTAGCTCAACACAGGACAGTTCAATAATATGTTCAACCGAGAGTTCAACTATGTCTTTGCGAGACTTAGATTTAATATTACTTTTTAATATAATTAGTGAACCACCACGCAGCATCGATTTCCGATTGAAACAACTGCTCACAGTATAATTTTCATAATTAATTAACATTTCATATGATTTCAACCAATGTTCAGTTATACAAATAATGTCGAACATTGTCTTCTCTAAAAACAATTCAATTTCCAATTGCTTGGAAGAAAATCCTTGAATATTTTGATGGAATAATTTCAAAGAATGTTGCTTAGCCCTTTTTTTTAAACTTGTTGATTTATTGCTAGAAGATACCTTGTTATTGATAAGTTGCATTAAATTGATACTGGTACCTTCTGTTGTCTTGCTAACTAGTTTAAACAATTTGAGCTTACCACCTTAATATTAGTATTATTACTAACTATTGTGGAGCTAATTACGGAACACTTCGACATATTAATTATGTCTGAGATAATATTAAATGCTAATAGCCATGCTATCTGACGTCTAAACCTAATAGGCAGATACACTGTATCCCTAGTCGATTTCAATTTTTCAACAAAAGTGTTGGTGTCAAGAAACATAAGCTTGTCATTATAATGACTAGCTAATAAATGCATATGATTATTAAGCATATGTATGTTATTATTTGTCCTATTTGATAGGTGCTCAAAGTAAGGAAAAGCGCACAATATTATTTTCCGACAATTAATTTTCAATATTTCAGTGACACTGTCAGTGATATCATTTATTCTAACACTTGAGCTATTACCTACACATTTATTTTAGTTGTCTTTATGACATTACTTCCCAGATTTTATCTATTATTATTTTAGCTATCACATCAGCAATAACACAGTGTATTGTAATTTTTTAATTCAACTGGGGTGTGATTCTGTAAGACCTCATTCTAAACTTCGAATCTGAAACCGCTGTGAGTTTCTTGATTAGCATTCTAAAAACTCGGTTATAATTCGAATTTACACTAGCGCCGCCTTTGCGAGCGTGTCAGCGAGTTGAACTAAATTGACAGGGAGATTTTGACAGATAAAGTATGAGATGACGTAAGAAGTGGCATTCTGTAAGGTAATTTCCCCGTCACATCGACACTCACTTCGCACTCGAGTGCGAAGTGAGTGTTTAGCGGGGATTCAAAGTGTCAAATATATCAAGGTCATTTTGAACCTTATGCGAAGTGAGAGTGAATAGCGATGTGAGATGCGAGTTGTTGTTTGAATTTTACAGAATCGACCTACTGGTCCTATTCCGGTCGGTGAAAATGGTTATTGCAATATTCAATTATACCTACGTTTCCAATTTTCATTTAAAACAACCAAATCAAAATCAAATCATTTATTGGTTTGCAACCATGGGTAATAGGTATAAATGTCCCGACCCGAGAGCCGAGAGTCCTATGAGTATTTTTCTCTATTTCTTTCAAGATTCGTATTTGGCTATCCAGGCATTCTTGAAAAAATCATCCTATACAGATGAACCTTGACATGTGGTAAAAGTAAAACAGTAGCAACAGTTAACATATTGCAGTATGTAAAAAGACAGAAACATGACTGGAAACAGTAATATGGGTAGAATTATGACAAGCTCTGTGTGGATTTAAAGACATGACGAGGGTACAGTTAGGTACTCTGATTTATTCAAATAAAATACAAAACTGTTTAATATTTTTGTGGCGTGGCTTAAGAAACGTGCTGTATAAACAGCCTTCGGTGGTAAAAAAAAACATTATAAAATACCAACATCAATTTTATTTTACTTTTTTTATTTGGCTCACCAACAATTTAATACACTTTAAATACAAGGATATGAGATACATCCAATATACTTATAGACTAGTGTACCAATCTCTTACAGGTAAGCACATTAGTACTACTAATAGTAGTACTACTTATTTGTCGATTGGTATTCAAAAATACAAAAAAAAAAAATACAAGAATATTTGGTATTGGGCGCCTACTTAAACTTCGATGAGTTTTTACACTCACCAAACATTAGCATGTTTTCGATTGAAATCGAAAATAGGCCAGAATAAAAATCGCATCGAATTAAATTTAAACTCAAAATAAAATAAGAATCAGAATACAATATTTATTAAATTCATAATACGATTAAAATCAAAATGAATTCAGAATCATAATCATACTCAAAATTAAAATCAACATCATTATTAAAGTGGAAGTAAAAGTAAAATTAAATCAATCAATCATTGTATACAATCATTGTTTCTACCTATAGAAAAAATCAATCAATAAAAATTCAATAAAATAATAAAACACTGAAAGTATTGTCCAATTACTTAACATATGCGAACAAATTACCTGTACAAATGCATAAAATCTATAGGTTGGTCTCTTCAATAACTTTGCACTCAATAAAATTCCTGGAAATCGAAAAAGAATACGATTTTCCTTCATGCATTCGAGTACAATTGTTTTCTGAATCGAGAAGTTATGCAAGCAGAAAATAATAGACGTCAGTTCAGCACACGTGCATTGTGCAGCAAAGCCTTCGTTATTTTTTTCATAAATTGATTCAGTTTTCGATAAACTTGAAGCGGTTACAACAAAGATTTCAGACAATGTTTCCAACTAACTCGTTATTTTAAATACTTTGAACCACTGTTTTTATTTTATTTATATAAAGACTTACGAAGGACTATTTTGCATAACTACTATAAAAAAAATATTGTAAGGCCAATCGGCAAGAAACAACTACTTCAAGTCTTTGCATAATAAGCCGCGAACCCATCCTAAATCAATAACTACCCTAATCTTTAGATAGGGTGTGCTAATAGTGTGAAATTCAATTTCTAAAGCTCTTTTAATATGCATAGAGTTAAATGTTACACACCGTGATAGGAACAAATTCCATGTAAATGAGGCTTCAAACTTCGCTTTAACACCACAGTAGGCTTCCTAAAGATACTTTCACATAAAGTACTGTATATAACGGACTTAGAATACTAATTTATCAAATTTTAACGTTTTATTAAAAGGTGTTAGATGATGAATAAGTTATTTTTCAAATAAAAAGCCGGACAAGTGCGAGTTGACTCGCCCACCGAGGGTTCCGTTCAAATACCGTGATTTGGGCACCCATACAATTATGACCGCGCATACCTCGAGTATATGGTTTTAATTTCAACTCGATACCTCCATGCGTTCCCGAGAAAAAGGGTCTTAACAGACAGACGGACTGCTGGATAGACAGACAGACAGACGAACAACAAAGTGATTCTCTAAGGGTTCCGTTTTATTTCTTTTTAAGGTACGGAATCCTAAAAGCAGTGGCTCATTTCTGCAATACCCTCAAGACTCCAGATCACTCTACTACAGGGTCTCAGGCTCTTCTAAAATACAACATGACTTTGAATTCTTCATGAGGTAAAAGTGCTTATGGATACAATCAACTTTTATAATGGGACCATATCTGAAATGTGAAAACAAAACTACTATTCCATACATTTTGATCATGTCATCAAACCGAGTTCCTTCCGTGTCTCGGAAAGCACGTAAAGCCGTTGGTCCTGGCTGTCATTCGTAGATCTTTGGCCGTGGTTATGAATAGTCAGAAGACAGAAAGTCTGACGTCAACTAGTCTTACAAAGGAGTATCGTGTTACCCAGTAACTGGGTTGTGGAGGTCCGATAGGCAGTAGCTCCATATAAAACACTGGTATTCAGCTGCATCTGGTTAGACTGGAAGCCGACCCCAACATAGTTGGGAAAAAGCCCAACAGATGATGATGACAATTTTATCATGTTGCAGTGCATTTTAGTAAAAACCTGCTCGTTTTTTTTTAGATCGATAGTGAATTTAAAGGTCGTCGGTATAACTAATAAAAACAACGGTGAAAAACATTGGCATTTAGACAAACAGAGAGTTCCACAAAGCTCTGCATATTTCAAAACACAATACAACAATACAAATGCCTCGCAGGGTACATCTAAAAATATACTCGTACCAGAAAATGGCTTCATTTGCTTGATTAATGGAGATATTATACCATCATCAGAATTCTGATGATAACCTTCTTGATTAGTCCGCTAAGCGGTGTCATTATTGCAATGCTTCCTTGAACAATTTGTTACAACGGTCTCGAGAGATGCCTATACTTTTGCACTGCAAAATGGACGTAGGCGTATTGAACCTTGCAGCTCTTCCCTGTTATAACTTTTGTAATCAATACTAATCCATACTTTTAAATATTAAAAATGTGAAAGTAACGTCTGTTACGCTTTTACGATAGAACGGCTGAACCGATGTTGATGAAATTTGGTATGAAGATAGCTTGAACCCTGGGGACATAGGCTACGTTTTAATTCGCGACTTCGTCTGCATCCACGATAACCGACCTTCACGCGGACGAAGTCGCGGGCAAAAGCTAGTATTTTAATAAGTCAAGTGGGTAATACGCCTACAAGAATAGGATTTCCTCATTGTTCTCTGATGACCTTTAGAATATGTGTAGGCTGAACATTATTGACAAAGCGACGTAATAACCAAGCATTTTCCTACCACATTGTAGTTTACGCTAAACTGGGTTGTTATTTAATCTACGAATTAAGAGGTATATTAGACAGAATATAGTAATAGAAAACGAACTCCTACTATTATTGTTTACATTTGAGCTGATTTAATAATGTTGCTAATAAAATCGATGTTTTTAGCCGAAAAAGAAAAAGAAAATCAATGATGACGATGTTGATGATGATGAATTGACGAAACACGGAAACACAAGTTCTTTTTTTCTAATTATTTCATTTGCAAATCTGTCAGATCAACGACTGTAAAATATTTAGTCCATTTGTTAGTCAAATCCTAGAAACTTGTAGTTTAACATTGATATAATCTTATGCGCGGCACAAAAATTGTGAACTTCTCACTGCCACTCGTGTATGTTCATTCAACGGTTGATATCATAATACAAACATAGATAATCCACCTTTATGTAACGACAGTCTGTGTCGATGAATATAAAATTAAAATTCGTTGCATAAAACCAACATTATTATAATGGAGACGTTAAATTTATTTATTTATTTATTTAACACGCACACACTATTTTACAGGTTGACCCCAAAACAATAGAGTGGTTCACAAAACAAACATTAAAAAATAGGTTTACTTACTTTAAAACTAGGCTAATACTAAAAAACCTGAACACAAAATTAAAAATACTAAACTAACATAACAGAATTGTATAACAATCTTAACTAATATAATTATAATCTAACTTTATACAACATACCTATATATTCTAATTATAACTAACAAAATTCAACAAAACTCTTGCGAATTCACTCCAATTGCACGAAAATATGTCAAGCCTCTCATGCAATTCATTGAGCACACAGATTGTGCGGGTGAGAGGTGTTTTTGCCAATAGATTGGTTCGTGCAGCAGGCACGGCCAGCAGCGGCGGTCGTCGCCGCCTCCACACGTACCTGTCTGGCACGCACAGCTTCAGGTGACGCAGCACATCCGGGTGATGAAATTGATGTTGTCACTTTCGTTTTGATGCAAAATGTTAGGAATGGCATGAATTAGAAGTATTCGTTAAATTAATGTTGGTTTCGGGCAAGTCGATGTTTATCCAGCAAGCTTAACACAAAAATCTACAATCGGGTTTTTCAACCTATTACAGGGGTATGATTCTGTAAGACCTCATTCTAAACTTCGAATCTGAATCCGCTGTGAGTTTCTTGATTGGCATTCTAAAAACTCGGTTGATAATTCGAATTTACACTAGCGCCACCCTTGCGAGAGTGTCAGCGAGTTGATCTAAATTGACAGGAAGATTTTGACAGATAAAGTAGTATGAGATGACGTAAGAAGTGGCATTCTGTAAGGTAATTTCCCCGTCACTTCAAAGCTCACTTCGCACTCGAACACCATTCAAAGTGTCAAATATAGGTATCAAGGTAATTCTGAACCTTATGCGAAGTGAGAGTGAATATCGATGTGAGATGCGAGTTGTTGTTTGAATTTTACAGAATCGACCTACAGATTTTAAATTTTTCGTTTAAAATTAAATTACAGTTACAATATTTCAATGAGCTGTAGAAATATATTTTAGAGAGATTATATTCACAGAAAATGGAACACATCTTTATCTTTTCTTTAGGTACATAGTATAAAACGCTTAGATCTTATAAACTACGCAACAGATTTGAATTTCAGCAATAGACAGGGAAATTCAAAAGGAAGGTTTATACGTATAGTTTGATATTGTTTTTCACATTAGTATCGCTACACTAGCGACCCGCCCCGGCTTTGCACAGGCAAAGCCGGGGCGGGTCGCTAATAAAAGAAAAGTATTAAAAAAAAAGATAAAAAAAATTAAATTGAACACTGATAATTATGAAACCTAGGTACTTACCTCAACAATCCTTTGTAATAAGTACACACAATATAGTAGTAGGTACAGGATTGAAGACAGCTCTTAAGAACCTATATAAGTTCTCGCTAGAACCCAATGTCAAGTTCTTAAAAATACACCACAGTTGCGTAACCGAGTGGGTGGCCCAACGTATACCAAGGTATATTTTTGTATAGACTGTCCGATACACATTATTATGAATGCTTATCGACTCAAATGGAATGCTCACAATTTAACCCTATTAGGTATAACCCTGTTCACTTTGAAATGAGAATCGGAACAATTTCCTCAACTATAGTGGAATCGGAACCATTTCCACAACTAAATTCGCCTAGTGCATTCCAAAGATTAATGAGTCATTAGTAGTTTTTTATTCGTCCTAGAGTTTTCTTGGTCAATTGTCAATGTGCACTTAGCCAAGGCGAACTGATAGCGCTTTTGCAAGCTAAAAAAAAAGGAAAAAAAACCATCTTTAAAAGGATTAAAATAATGTTATATTTATTAATAATATGTAACATAATACGTGTGAACATTTCACATACGGCCATCTGACCCGATACTAGGGAGACCCTGTACTATGGGTGTCAGACAGCTGATATACATACACAAATACATTGAAATACATACAAGGTAAACACAAGTGCTCATCACACAAATTTTACCCTAAGCGGGATGCGAACCCGCAACACGCTGCACTCAATTGCTCAACCACTGCCCAACCGTGTCGTCAAAGTCAAAATATGCTTCAAAAGTATGTCCGTATTTCCGTTCCATTACCTTTGTCTTCCGTTTGATGTTCCTATTTTGTACGTAAATAATACACTTACATACAAAGGCAACATACGTAGGCGCTTTGTTACCATCTATTTATACATTGCAGAGTTGATTGTTTGAGTCCTTACAATGACAGCAAAGTTCAACCTCTAACCACAGAAACCAATATCACTAATCAATCACACGCGAAAGTTGGTGAGGACAGATAATGTATGTTAGACTCTTTCACGCAAAAACTACTGAACGAAACTAAATAGTAACATAGCATAAACGTCAGAATAACACATAAGCTACAATTAAGTTCGGCTTCTTAGCATGTCGATGCCAAACATGGATATGTATATCGTGTGTGTGAGTGTGTGTGGATATGTATGTATGTGAGAGTGTATGTCTGTGAGTGTGTATGTGTGTGTTGTGTTGGTTCTTGTCAGATTCCTTGTTTGGCCAGAGTCATTAAGTCCTTACATAAACAGTCATTAGAGTGAAATGGAGAAAGAACTAAAACCACGCAGGCAATGTCGCGGGCGGTAGCCAGTTCTACGTTAACTAGAGCCTTGCGAAACTTCAAAATATAATTAAAAATCTAGTTTGAAGTAATGATGGATACTTTCAAATTTTAATTTACTAAAATTGGGTAAAAGATGTCAACCAATCATTTCAAGACACTACCCTAAAAAAAAATTTATTTTAGCCACGAAAAAGCGATTAGTTTTCAATCAACTGTAAAATTGGATTTTTAGTTTCTTTGAAATTAATAAATTGAGTTGACAAATAACTGACGTCACATTTTGATATTGCCATAGAAAATCTCTAGGAGAATCGCGTTTTGACATTTCCAAAAAGTGTGTCAATTGATTGAATAGACAAAAGTGGAATTCTTGTTTGTCCAATTATATCCAGCGTATTTCACAGGCTACACAGTCTTTTGTTTCATTTGAGGACTAAAAACGCAAGCTACGGTAATAAAGCTAAGGGTTTGTTTAAAAGTGCTATGCTCCGAAACTACTAGCCCGGTTCTTAAAATGTTTTTTTGCAAATAGAAAGCTACGCTATTTCTAAGTACTATAAGATATATTGTATTATAATAAAAAATGGATCCGTAGAAAATTGACGCGGGCGAAGTCACGGTATTATCAAATTTGAGGTTAACGCCCATGGCTGATCATCGGAATGAAACAAAAGCGACGCTTCAGTGAATCTTGGTAGATTAATTTTATTATGCGGGAATATTGTCGAAACTCTGACGAAGCCATGGTACCGGGTGGGGTTCAAACTACATTTATAATTTTAACATACGCTGACTGACTTGTTGCATTTAGAAAATTATAATATTTTCCATTTTCTGTACATACAAATAAATAAAATTGAAGTGTCTGTTTGTAATGTGAAAATAACAGCCGTTTACTAAATACATTTGAAAGTAGGTACCTTTAAACTTATATCAAAAAAACATTTTTTAATTTTTTGATTGTTATTAAAAGAAGTTCGAAAATGGTGAAACCAACCAGAGCCAATACCTTATTGATATGTTACCCAAGCAAAAATTATGTTCTGTAACCCAAACGTAGGCCGCTGCAAACGAAACGCCAACAAAATGGGGGACTATAGATAGATTCCTCGAACACACAGTGCGAATGCGGTGCTTCTGATCAGACAATAGCCAATTTACTTCTGTGTCTAAAGTGTCCCCACACCTGTACTCAAGTCGGTGGCAATACAAAACATCAAACAGAACAAAGCCACCGACTTCCGAAACTAAAGTCATGTGTGTTCTGTGCTAAACTTATTTATCACTTTTTAGATTTTGAAGGAGGTTGTCTTTTTTGTTAAAAACTTTTTATTTTTCACTTTTTAGTACCTCCTTATCATTCAAATCCATTAAGAAACGGCGTTACAAGGTTGGAGAAACCAACTTATTACCATGTATATTTTTTGCTTTCCGTCGATTTTTTCAAAAAGTGCTAAATCAATTTCGATAAAATTTATGTGGGACCACCCCTTGAGGTATACCTTATCCATCCAAAAAATGATTTTTATATTCGCTTAACATTTAGAAAAAAAAAACCTCCTTCTTTTTGAAGTCGGTTGAAAAAGCCACTAATGCTGCATGGCGTACTTAGTCCAAGTACTCTAGCAAAAAAAGGGGGTTGACTTAAACCATCAATTCGAAAAGAAGAAGATTGCTCTGTAGTCTAAGGATGGCTAAATTATCGGTGATCTGATAACTAGCTTTGGCTATCGTTCTTTGTCTACCAAACTAAGTCGCAGATAAGAGCTGTAGAAATAGATTAGGTTCAGAGCGATTACCGCTTCTTGAGGCCTATTCTAAGTCGTTTTCGTGAAAAGGTTCGTTGTACTACGTTCGGAGTTTAGCTGTTCGTACTTTACTAGTCGAGAAATTACTCAGAATATGGCTGTCAATCTGTTCATATGACGAACTACCAATTACGCAGTTTTACGAAGGTTGGGAATTAAGAAGAATAAAAACCACAATGTCTGGACTGGTTAAGCTCACATATATAGTAAAAAAATCCTAAAAGAAAGGTACTAAACCTAACTTTGCTTTACTACCAAATAACCAACAGGAGAGGGTAATTTTTCTACATTCTCGCTTAATATGTATTTATGTACTGGTGGATTTATCCGTGGGCTATAGAGGATCAAAGGGGTGAAGTTATTTATGTATGGTATTAATTACATGATCTGAATGTTATGTTACGTAGTAAAAGTTTAAATAAAATATACTTCGGTACCTCGTAAAAATACAACGGTGATACAGGCCATGTTGCCTGTATGACTAGTTAATCTAAACCTTAAATAATCATAAAGGCTTATTTCAATTCTCAATGTAACAATATTATTTCTACAAGTTTTTAGTTTGAAATACCAAATGAAACTCACCTTTTATTAAAAACGTTGCAACAACGCATTTCAAGTAGCGAACAAACAACGGAGGCATCGTGCTGCTTACAGAGTTTAAACTTTTTAATATAAAAATCAACTTGACACAGTTATTTCATTGTAATCAATTAAACATTGACGCATGATTTTCTTCCAATAATTTTGCAACGATCAAAACTTTAAACAAACTGCTAAACACATTCTTAGTTGACAATAAAAAGTTATTGTCTAATGTTATTTTTCTGTTCTAGGTAAAAAAAGATAACTTGATTTAAGATAATAAAGTATTTACAACGTTCATAAAAACATGTGATTAACGACGCGAGCTAAAGTTGCGTGTGTATGGCGGTTGCGACGGCATCGCGTAGCGACAGCGGGCGCGGCGAACGTAGCACTGAAACTTGCTACGAAGCTACGCGGCCGCCGCGCTACGACGCTACGGTTACGGTGGGGAGATGAGTTTACCACCGATGGTTTTATCGATAAATAAACGGTTTTGTAAAACAAACATTCTTAAAGTCGGTTTAATGAACGGCATTGTTTAGATGTTGTTGTTGGATTTTAGATAAAGGATGATGGTGGAAAATGTTGATAACTTAAATAACATTAATTGAGCCACGTATGGGAATAAGTAAAGTAATATTCCGTGAATTATATAGAGTGTTTACTTTATTTTGCCTATTTAATTATCTTCTGAAATGAAGGCCTAAGAAAATTATTGGCCACAGTTACCGAGTAACTGAGTTAGAACAGTTTGACAGGAAAACAATGGGATAGAAGACAATGAATGTTAACAATTATCTTGACTTATCATTTACGTCACTTTTCACGGTGGGTAAGATGTAAATTCTTGAGCGAAAATCCTTAGTATCGTGTCGTTGATATTTACAAAGAAAACAATAATACAGATCGAATATACCCAACTATTAATTATAATCTAATATATATATAAAATAAAAGATATACATGACCATTATAATTCAATATATTGACTCGCGTATAATAATTTTTGACATTTTCTAACATGACTTCGTTTTCTGTAACGGAATTTAAAACATTTCCGAATACAGCGTACGTACCTCTTATACTCTTGCAACACCTTATGAACAAGTAGTATTATGCAAATAACGGCCAAATGCTCAAACGCTACTCAATTTTAAGATGCCGATATGTCTCGTACTGTCAATCACTTTAACATAAATTGAAAGAGTCAGCATGAGACTTAACGGCTTACTAACTTATCTTAAAATTCAGTAGTGTTTGAGTATTTGGTCATAAATGATATGATTTGGATTTAATTATATTCTGCCATCTTTCTAACTTACCCTACCATTGCACTTTAAAGGTCATACAAATAAAAAAGTTAAGGTCTCAGTTTTCTCGTACAATATCGAGTTATTTAGTTTTTCAATTTACTGTTCTTCTTGTACTTGCGGCAATAAATCCAAGTTTGTACAGATTACTTCGTACTGTATTCGTTTAATGATATCTCGAGTTTCGCAGTTTTCAAAGCGGTTTCTGCTAACAGTAGTTTTACTCAAGCTATAAACTGATAATTGCTGTTACAACAATTGTTGTTTTGTTTTTATGATGTAGTTAGCAGGTATCAAAGTCAAAGTCAAAGTCAAATCATTTATTTCAATTAGACCATTATAAGGCACTTTTGAACGTCAAATGAGAAAAAAAAAATTGATTCTAGGTGCCCATTCCAAAAGGTAGTTTTGTATGGAGAAGAATGGGCAAGAAACTCCATACTTACTCTTTTAAAAACGATGTTAACAATATTTGCATTTACAGGAATTATATAATTATACGTGAATACGATGTACCTTGCATAAAAACACTAGGTATTTGAAAGTGTGTACAAAGTATCACAGATTAAGGAATGACAGACTAAGTTATATGTACATAGATACACAGTGTTCACATATTACATATTACAATTAATGTTGAAACAGTAGACGACCACTCCTTATATTTTAACAAACAATGAATCAGTATGTGAGCCTGAGCAGTGTATAAAAAAAGAGTCAAATATATATATGTACATATTTATACTAAGTATGAAATTAGGTATTTTAAATTAGCAATCGGTTCGATTTTGTCTAGACTGTCGATCGTCCTATGGAGCTAGACCAGCATGTTTCCAAGCATTCTTATCTTGAATATAGTCCTCTAGATTATAATAAGCTTTTTTACAGAGTGTACTTTTAATATATGATTTAAATTTTGTTTCACTTAGTTGTAATATATCACTAGGAATTTTGTTGTAGCACTTAACACAGTACCCCATAAAAGATGTATGGACTTTAGACAATCTAAAATATGGTTGAGCTATTTTGTCCTTGTTTCTAGTATTAAAGTCATGTCTATCACTTACTTTATTAAACATATGTAAGTTTTTTCTTACATACATAATATTTTCATAAATAAATTGGCAAGGCACTGTCATTATATTAATATTTTTAAATAGTTCCCTAAGAGATTCGCGGCGACGTAGATTATAAATGGCTCTGACAGCTCTTTTTTGTAAAATAAAAACGGATTCAATGTCAGCAGCCCGACCCCACAGTAAAATACCATACGACATAATGCTGTGAAAGTAGCCAAAATAGACCAAACGCGCAGTTTCTACATCTGTTAACTGTCTTATCTTTCTAACAGCATAAGCCGCGGAGCTTAGTCGCCCCGCAATAGATGTTATATGAGGTCCCCATTGTAATTTCTCGTCTAGCGTGATTCCTAGGAAAACCGTTTGACTAGAAAATTCCAGTTTCTCTCCATTAAGTATGATGTCACATTTACTATTCCTAACATTTGGTAAAATGAATCGAATACATTTGGTTTTTTTTTCATTAAGTACCAAATTGTTTACCGTAAACCAATTTTGAACCTGAAGAATAGCGTCATTTACGTCGTCTAGATTTTGTGACCGTCTGTTTATTTTAAAAATCAATGATGTGTCATCGGCAAATAACACCATTTTTGGTTGATTTTGAAACAATTGGGGTAAATCATTTATATAAACTAAGAATAGAAATGGACCCAATATTGAACCTTGAGGAACGCCCATAGTCGTTTCAGACCCCAATGAGTTCACGCCGTTAACCTGTACTTTTACCCGTCTATCCCTCAGGTATGACCTTAGTAAATTAAGAGATGTTTTACTAACCCCGTAGTGCTCCAGTTTCAGCAAAAGTGTCTCATGGTCAACGCAATCGAACGCCTTTGAGAGGTCGCAAAAGATTCCAATGGCATCTTGTGATTCCTCCCAGGCGCTAAAAATGTTCTTTATTAGGGTGACACCGGCGTCAGTTGTACAACGCCCTTTGGTGAAACCATACTGTTGTTCATGAAAGATGGAATTTTTATTAAAGTGACGCAACATTTGATTGAGCATTAACTTTTCAAACACCTTGCTGAGAACTGGCAGAATCGTGACAGGCCTATAATTGTTGGGGTCTTTACTATCACCGGATTTGAACAACGGTACTACTTTACTGTGTTTCATCAGATCCGGAAAGACTCCTTGGTCTACACTGGTGTTAAATATAAGAGCTAAATAGGGCGCAATCGTTTCTATAATAGATTTACAGACTTTTACAGACATTCCCCAGAGATCTTCTGTTGATTTAATTTTAAGATCTTTAAAGGCTCTTATAACAGCCTGGGGGTTTGTATGTTCAAACCTAAACTCCGAACGGCATGCCTTAACATTCTTCCTAAGTAAGGCAGCAGAGAGCGCGGGAGAGGAATTTAAAGCTTCAGTAGTTTTAATGGGAATATTTCCAAAAAATGCTTCAAATTCCTGAGCTACTTCTATATCTGAATTTACGGGGCCATGTGCAGTCTCTAGATTAAATTCAGTATTACGCTGTTTTTTCCTACCTGTTTCATTATTTATTATTTGCCAAGTAGTTTTTATTTTGTCATCAGCTAATTTTATTTTATTTCTAATATAAAGGGATTTGGCTATTTTGCAGACACTTTTAAAAAGTTTTGAATATTTCGCAACATACTGATGAAAGCTTGTATTCATTACATGTTGCTTTAGACCATAAAGTTCAAATAGTTTTTCCCTGCTTTTACGAATACCTGGAGTCGCCCAATCGCTAAATAAGAACTTTGTGCAAATACTTTTAGTCTTTAGTGGAAATGTATCATTAAATTGCGTGTTTATTAGTGAAAAAAACTCAGCGTAGAACTCATTTGGGTCATCTATATTATTAAAGCAATGAACACTTAGTTTACTTTCCAATGAACTATTAAATTTATCTAAGTTTTTACATGTAATTGGCCTAAACCTTATTTTAATTTTTTGTAAAGGAATGTAGGCGCATAACGTTATTGTCTGTCCACTATGATCTGATGGTAGCTTATTTATAATTTCTTTATGTAAATAATCACAATTACAAAATATATTATCAATACAAGTGGCAGAAGAAGCTGTCACTCTGGTTGGTTCCATAAAAACATTTGACAAATTAAATGACCTAAAAAGACTCAATAATCTGATACTACTGGAGTTGTTTTCTAACAAATTAATATTAAAGTCACCACATATGATGATTGATTTACTACTAGTACTAATTTTTTTCAACACATCTTCCATTACAGAATCAAATGTAGATAAATTCTGGTAACTGGGGGGTCTGTATACACATACTATAATATGCTTATCCAGCTCAACACAAGACAATTCAACAGTATGTTCTACTGATAATCCAACGATGTCTTTTCGTTCTTTACACTTAATAGAATTTTTAATTAATATTAATGACCCACCATGTATCATATGTTTTCGGCTAAAATGGCTAATTACACAATAATTTTCATAATTAATAGACATCACTTGATTATCTTTTAGCCAATGTTCTGTTAAACAAATAATATCATATTTGGTTATTTCTAAGAACATTTCTATTTCAAGTAATTTGGAAAAGCAACCTTGAATATTTTGATTAAATAATTTTAAAGTATGTTGCTTTCCTTTATTTGTTAGGTTGCCAGAAGTTACCTTTTTATTATTCAATAATAATAAATGATTATTTGAAGGTGTATTATAATTTAATTGTTGTAGATATCGTTGTTATGATTTTTATCACAATGTATTTGATTTTAAATGTTATCGCTGTTAGTAATAAGACCGGGTATGTGTTGTATTGAGATACAGAACGGATGATAGATATAGAACGGATGGCCGATGGGGCCGAAAAGTTCTGGAGTGGCGACCGCGAACCGGAAGACGTTGCGTTGGAAGGCCTCTCACTAGGTGGACCGATGACCTGGTAAAGGTTGCGGGGATCCGCTGGATTCTAGTCGCACGGGACCGGTCAATGTGGCGAGACTTGGAAGAGTTTTAGATGCCCTGTGAGCATCTCCATTGTACATAATTTATTTTATACTTATATTTAAGTTTTCTACCTCCTAAAGTGTTTATATTAATATAAATAAATATCCCATAATATAATATAATCATGATTCGAAAGACACGTGGCACTATCTAGTAAGTAAAATGAAAAAATAAAATAAAGGATCATGGCAGGATTTGTACGAAAAAATAAATATGTTTAGAGAAGTTGAAATTCTAATTCTTATACTTTTGGGTACCTAAGGAGTATCTTCAGGCATTTACAATATTTTTAAAACCCCGCAAAAAAAAGTGAATAGTTTAACGAAAAGCTCATTATTTCAGAACGAAACGACGACTGACAGTAACAGTGACAGTGACAGCCGCCATATTTCAGTTCGTACACTGAAATTGCAATGTTTTATGGGAAATAATCTCACAAATAATGATATTTTTTTCCACACGCTTGTCACATCACTTGTCTGCCAATTTGATAGATCCGTTAACTTCGCTTGTCACTTTCTTTTTTTTATAAACACAAAATGGGCTTCGAAATGAAACGAAAAAGTGTTATTTTCATTTCAAAATATTTTAATTATAAAAATATAGTTTTAAAAAAGGAAATTTAAAAAAATGTATGGTGTTTAAAAATATGGTAAGTATATCAATCTATGGATATCTATCAAGTAAGTAAATATTATTATTATTAAGTATATGGCCTATTTACTTAATAATAATAATAATAATATACCTCACATTTGATTTACCTATTAAATTTATTTTATTTTATTTTTAATACATTAACTGAAATATGTAAAAATAGTAGATAATGTATGAAGTAATGAATAATAATTTTACAAAATAAATATGAACCTATACTATAGGGATTAAGAAAAATAATTTGTTTTGTTCATAGAATAAGCAAAAGTTTGTTAACCCCTTCTGTCACTCATATTTGAGGATTATAGATTCGCCTCTATTGCTATGTGGCTTACATTAGCCAGCAGATCCTGGATGAACAGCCGGAGTATTGTGCTCATCATTATCTGCCTGGCCAATTCCAAATTATGTTGGGGTCGGGTTCCAGACTAACCGGATGCAGCTGATACCAGTGTTTTACATGGCGCTGCTGGGTAACACGACACCCCTTTGTAAGACTGCTTGTGAGATTTTCTGACTTCTGACTACCTACAAAGCAAAAATCAACGAATGACAGCCGGGACTAAGAGCTATGACGACACGGTTGGTGCAGTGGTTGAGCGATCGACTGCTACGCTGCGTGTCGCAGGTTCGATTCCCAGACGGAACAAATTTTTGTATGGCCTACAGATATTTGTTTCGCGTCTGGCTGTTTGTGTACGTGAGTTTATGTTTGTAAACGCACCCACGACATTGAAGTAATAATCCCTAGTGTGGGGCAACGTTATTTATAAAAAAAAAAAAGCCTCCTGTGCTTTCCGAGGCACTAAGAAGTCCTGGTATGAAATGGATGGATTAGCCAGAGCTTTGAGCTCGTAGGACCAAAATATAAACTACTAGTTTTTGCCGCCGACTTTGTCCACGTGAATTTTCACGGCATAGGCACAAGATATAAAGGTTACAGGAGAACCGCTCCCGCCATCTTAAAAAATAATTACCTAAACTTGCCAGACTCACTAGGGCTGCTACTGTATTGACTCTGTAGGTTTTATTTGTCACAATATGACATTTTATTGACACTGGTTGGAACTCTTTGCAAGTTATTTATAACAAAATTTTGCTGTCCGTCATGAAATGTCAATTACATCATTTATTTATTTTGACAACACGTCGTGACAGTCGAGACTGAAGTCTGCTTGAAACAGCTTGAGAATTCCTGTAAACGTAATGTCAATGTGTGCGTGCGAAAAATAAAAATCGCGGTTTGTTCTGAGTAGTCTCTCTGCTCGGGCGCGACGCAGCCTTACGTACTTTGTGGCATAGGTCAATCGAATAGAATAGAATTATGTTCTACGGATCTTTAAATATTTCTTAACATAATTTATATTATAGCACTCAGGGATATAGCGTAACTTCCTGTTAGCGGAAGAGTTTTCAGAGTCAGACAATCGCCGTATTTTTCAGTCAGAAGTTTAGACGATCGCCGTGTTCAAACAAACTTTTCAGCTTTAGATAGAAAATTCATAAAACCAAACAAATTAAGTTTCATAGTAAAACTAAATTTACGAATTATGTCAGGTAAGAAAACCAGAAAATTTAGACCGTATTCCAAGAAATGTTTTTGTAGTTCACCAATTTAATCAATTTTCTCTTTTATGCGATCGGCATGACTTGACATGACAAAATAAATATTTCAGCGTTTTTCCCAGAAACAGTTTAATTAAGTTTCCACGGAACAAAACACAAAGCTCATGCGATTAGTTTTGGAATTTACTTCAATATTCGATATGTCAAATTTACGTTGAATTTTTCGTAGAAAAAAAATGTTACGTTGTGTTATGTTATGTTGTTGTTAAATGTTGTGTGCTATACTCATAGGTCACCTCATCAGATTTTTTTTTGAGGGTGCCAAACAAGATCCTACAACTCCGCTACTTGTCTGTTTATTTGTTGGTCCGTCCGTCCGTTGACCACATGGCTGTATTTTGTACCGTAATAGGTAAGTGCTCACCTTGTTTTTAGGGACATTGCTAAGCGGATGGTCGACTCTTCCATGACCAGAGAGCTGGCCTTTTCTTGGGCCAAAGAATTAGCATTGCCATTCAACGTGGTAATGCTGCTAGCCTTTTGGGCACTTGTCCCATTGAGAGCGAGGCGGACGAGCTTTTTGATGCCCTGTAGCCCTCCATTGTACATATTATATGTTTATTTTTTTTATTTTTAAGCTTTGTATACATATATTATATTTAATTATTACTAATTAAATACTGATTTAATTACATAATTCAATTTTTATTTATAATACCATACTGCGCTCCAAAACACAGATCGTTGACGTGGCTCAAAAGGCTGCCCAGCTTAAATTGGACTGGGCTGTGACATGTCTGCCGCATGCCAAACGACCTATGGGCCCGTAAATCTCAAAATTGGTGCCCTGAAATGACGAGACGGGGCCGCGGTAGACCACGCAACTTGGTAGGTATTAACAAAGCTGAGCTGAATAAAAATCATCACCATCTGCCTCATCAGCCTTTACCCAACTATGTTGGGGTTGACTTCCGGTCTAACCGGATGCAGCTGACGATGACTAACTGCCTATCTGACCTCCACGGTGTCCCGTAGTAAGACTGGTTGTCAAACATCCTAGCTTCTAACTACTCGACTACCAAAGATCTACGAATGACAGCCGGGACCAACGACTTAAAAAGCTGAATAAAAATATACATATAACACTTATATCCAACTTATTTTTTCCCCCAAAGTCTGTCATGTTGAAGAAAATCCAAAAGAAAATGTAACCGCTTCACTTCAGTGTAGTGAGCGTGTAATAGCGTGGTCTACAGCTCCAGAAAGCTAGAAACCAATTAACGGGAGTCGCGTTGCCGAAGCGGCAAACCCGTCCACTTACAGATTTGCCGGCTACCGCACTCCTATACCACTTTTAATCGCTCAGCTGATACGGTTAATTATCGCGTTCAGAGTTAGGAAGCTTGGTACGAAATTAAATAACCTAAAAATACTTTTATATGACTTCATCTGCGTAAACAACAGAATACATAAATAAAAATTACCCTAAGTATATGTAAAGTTAGATCAATGTTTATATGTGTATCAAAATTTAAAAAATCTATTAGTTCCTTTTGGGCATTTACCCTCCCCCCCCCCCCCCCCTTATGGGGAAGGCCTTTGTTCAACAGTGAACGTCTTCAGGCTGATGATGATGATGATGATGAGACATTTAAGCGTGAAATACCACCACCACCCAACTTCGTTCAACCCCAGGAACACCTGCCACTCGGAAGTGATTTGCAGTAGCCTATACGGAAAGCGCTCAATAGACTGCTCACCCAGGTAGGACGCTGCAAATACAACGTAGCAAAATGGGGGATTATAGATCCCCCAGCACCCAGTGTGAGTGCGGTGGTCCTGACCAGAAAATGGCCAACTTACTACAGTCCCCAAAATGCCCATACACCTGCACCTTAGAGGATATCAAAAACGCCATTAATGCTGCCTGCCGGGCTCGAGTAGACTAACAAAAAAAAACCATGGATTCGAAAAGAAAAAGAAGCGTGTAAGAGTAACAAATATCCGTCCAACCTAACAAAACTTCGCGTTTATAGTACCTTGTTGGATTAAATAATGGTTTTTTATCATCACAGCAGAAAAAACATCCCTTGCTGAGCTTTCCAAAAACACTACCACAAAGACCAGCCTCGCGCATCCCGCGACCTTTCACCACGTCATCGGTTGACCTTGTGCAGGCCTACCCACACCACCCTTTCCGGTACTCGGAACCGCCACTCCAGAAATTTCGGGTCACGCACCGTCAGCCAGCACTGGCCATTTTTTATTGAAATTCTATTTTGAACTTTGCGTACCGAAGGACCGGAAAAAAACACTCAAGCTAAAAGCAGAGCTGTGGCCCGCCACGTGAGTTCTCTTATGTGACTGGTCACGTTGTAATAAGTCATACTCTGTCGTGTAATCAATTAAAACAGGACCACATGCGATACCTATACCTGATAAGGCCGCCGTAGTCCGCTTTTGTACCTATGTGCATTAAGTATAATAAAATAAACTAGTGTAAGATACATTTTTACCCTTCTTTAGCTAAGGACAAAAATCCTTAGGATAAACTGATTTTTTAGAAGCTTAGGTTTTGTATTTTAAAATGTTACTACACGGTCACTAAGTGGCTTATTTTTAAGGATAAGTACCAACTTACATTCAGACATTCTCGTCACGTAATAAAATGCTATATTCGAGATTCTTAGTATTATTGTTAACCATTATTAATATGATCTGTCATCCTTTCAACTAAGATAAATATGGTTGTATGAGTGGGTTTGCCAAAATAGTTCCAGACGTTGAAATTGTAGACCCAAAATAGTTAAACACACGACCTTTCTCTGACCTGGAAAACTAATATTTGAATTGTAAATATTAACAGTTGAACATTTACTAGGATTAATAGCTATTTAAAACTTATTCTTTTATTCACATCAAAGGTTTCATTTACGTACTTCAAAACAGTGAAATACCTTGTATTCATTAAAATTATAGGCAGATACTTGAAAACATTGAAAATAATAACAAACAAATGAGAGAGTCAGACCTTCGTATGTTATGTTTCAGATTGAAATATGAAAGAGTACTTAGTATAATATGATTATACAGATATATTGCTAAAATAAAAAAGCTATTTTACAAAAAAAGACAACCGTCTTGATATTCTAATAAGTGATAAATAAAAAGCTTAAGCACAGTACACACATGATTTAGATTTGGAAGTCGGTGGCTTTGTTCTGTTTGTTGTCTTTAATTGCCACCGACTTCCAAATCTAAATCATGTGTGTACTGTGCTTAAGCTTTTAGTACCTCTTGACCTACCGTCTTGACCTATGGCGCACAGACTTGGTCTTTGACTAATTCCCAGAAGTCCAAACTCAAGGTTTGCCAACGAGCAATGGAGCGCAGTATACTAGGTGTTAAATTAACGGATCGAGTTCGAAACACTATACTGCGCTTCAAAACAGGGATAGCAGACGTGGCTCATTTAAGGCTGCCCAACTTAAGTGGGACTGGGCCGGACATGTCTGCCGCATGCCGGACAAACTGTGGGCTCAGGTGACACAGAGCTGGAGCCCTGAGACAGTAACACGGCGTCGCGGCAGGCCACGAAGGAGATGGCGGGATGAACTGGACGGATTCCTCCAAAACTGGTGGGAGGAAGCAAAGAATCGGGAAAGATGGAAGGCATGGAGGGAGGCCTTTGCCCAGGAGTGGGACAGAACAGGCTAACAAAAAAAAAAAAAGAAAAGTACCTTCTTATCTTCCAAATCCATTAAGAACCGGCAACACAGTTTAAACAGAGGTACTCCAAAGATTGAAGAAACTATTAAAACGTCGTTAATGTGGATTACTTTGGAATTTAATTGATTTTTAAAAAGGGCTGGATCAATTTCGATTAAATTTATATGGGACCACTTCTGAGGCATACCCTATCCATAAAAACAAGGATTTTCAAAATCGATTCACATTTGCCGGAGAAATGGCGTAAAAAATATAAAAAAAAAGCATACAGCCGAATTGAGAACCTCCTTCTTTTTTGAAGTCGGTTGAAAATAAAAACATTGCACAATAAACTAATTTTAGTTCTATTTAACATAATAATAGTTTAGAATTATTTATTGACTGTGGTCTGTTAAAAACTACCTACATTGAGATGGGTACAAAAGGCTAATAAAAATAAGTGGATAAAAGAACCTTTTATAATGTAATAGAATAACTTAGCTAGGTATGTAAGTAATGTATCACCTAGCAGTTCCATTAACAGTAACCGAACCCTTTTTCTATTTATTTTGCAGAGCAACATAAAATTTGACGTAAAATTCAATTTCGTTAAGTTTATATGAAGCCTTTTTTGGTATTTTTTATCAATGATCTTTGTTATTTACTGAATAGAGTTCATTTAAACTTTATAAAACTAAAATGGCGCACACTTGTAATAAGTTTCCAGCAACGTAAATAATGTAATTGTATTCTTATTTTATTCTATAGATGATAGACGTATTATTAGGTATATTTTATTCATTTTAGGGTGGATTCGACTAAATGCCACGTTATACCAGAGTAACTAAACCCTTGAATAATTTTACTCATCGGTCTTACTCTCAGATAACTTAGTTTTAGTTTTTTCATCACAAACGTAGAGTAACCAATACTAGGTATTGTTACTATTGAGTTGATGAATGAACGGTGAATCACACGTGCAAGCCAACTAAAATAGAAATACAATTGTATAGTAAACGGAACGCAAGATTTATGTCTACGTAATTTTGCTGATTTATAATGGTGAAATATTATTTAGTTGTCATTGTCAGCTGGTAACCGCGACCGTGACCGTCATTATATTAATCTCGGATAACTTGTTTACTCGGTGCATTTTCGCGGTATAGCAATTTACTCTCGGATAGACAGTTATTCTAGGATTCAAGGTAAGACGAAAAGATCTCTAAATCTAAAGTAATGAGTGATTTAATTCCCAGGATACGACAGGAATGTTTAGTTGGTGTAGTTGATTTAGATACAACTACTGCAATATTTGCAAATACAGGTTGACTTTTAATTCACTATGCTTCTTCCAGGGGGTGAAAGTTTTCATGATAATGATCAACGTTTATTTTGGGACCATTTCTGAAATATGAATAAAGAAATCAGCTTTTTCATAAATGTTGATCGTGTTGTACAAATCGTACATATGGGAACAGCAGATATTTTTGATTTTACGTAGCGTATTAAAAAACAGCCTTAAGGTAACTCTTGTTTTCCTGTCTGTATTTTTATCGAGATAAAATCATATGGAATGAATATATTTTTTTACTATTTTGTATTCAATGAACCGTTCTTCCTTATGTCGACAATGTAACACTTTCTCTCAGTTCATATTACCTAAATCACTTTAGGAGTCAATTTTGGTGGTAAACGCCATACATCCTTGTTATCTTGAAGGTCAACTGCGTAGTAATTAATGGCACATATCAGCTTACTCCGGCCATTAGGTACCTACACGTGATAACATTTGCCTTGTATCTAGGCGTAACAATGTTATTTTTCCTTGCGACTCGATCAATTGATGATTAATTACCGTACGTTACTAAAGCCTGGTTCGTATTATTTCATACTAATATTATAAACTAGCACTCCGCCCGCGACTTCGTCCGCGTGGATTTCGAAAATATAGCTCATAAGATACTGTAGCTTTCTATAGGAGAAAGAATTTAATAAAATTTAGGTTAGGTAGGTAGGTACCATACTGCGATCGCCAATCCGCCTGCCAAGCGTGGCGATTATGGCAAAACCCCCCCTTGGGGAGGCCCATGTCCAGCAGTGGACGTCTTTGGGCTGAAATGATGATGATGAGGTAGGTACCTAAATAAATTAAATAGGTAGGTATTTAATTTCTCTGTATTCACTGTTTAAGGTTGTTTTATTTTCCGGTAACAAAATAATCTGGTTGCTGAGTGATCCAACTGCCCATGGATAAAACATTATTTTCTTGGGTCAAACCCAACCAAAGAGAAGCTTGTCCCTAGGACTTGTTAATAAAATTGAGTTAGGGCAATTTCTTTTTACGGCAAACTGGAGTCGCTTGAACGATCTATGCAGGTCTGTGGGAATCATTGGAATTCTCGGGATCTGCTTCAACTGGCCAGCTCCTGGTCCAATAAGAATGGTCGCTACAATTAAGTTATCTTTTATTATAAATGTATAGTAACTCTGTATATCTGTTTGTAACGCTTTCTCGGCTAAACCACTGTATCGATTTTGATTGAAATTTGGTACGGAGTGTCGGAGTAGGCTTGAACCCCAAGACATAGGATACTTTTTGACGAAGTGGCGAGCAAAAGCAAGTATATAATGATTCACTTGCTCGTATGGATAGTTAAGTACATTTAAGTATGTATTTATCTTTCTCATGACATATTTCAACAAGCGCCAGAATGATTGAGAAAATTAGAAACAACAGACTCTTTGTTGATTTACGAATTAATTAACATTTAAAGTAAAGGTACCTACGCCAAAATTATTTTCCATTTTATATTCTAAATTTTGTCACTTCTATAAATTTTCTTGCATCAACGTTTTTCTTAACATAGTTTTACAAGCAGCGTGCCCGTGTAACCGGTGAAGCTGTCAATCGGTTGTAGGGTTTTGAAGTAAAAAAAAATGGAATTAAAGTGACAGATGAACTAAAAGATAAATGAAAGAGTTAAGTACTTAATCAAATGAAAGAGATAGATGAATTAAATGATTTGAATGAATAACTAATATCGCGAAAGCATGTTAAAAAGAGTAATTACTTTATTTTTTTGATCATTACAACTAACAACTTAATTTATCATATTCATTGGTTAGTAACGGTATACCTATCGAGAGCAGAGTTAACAAAAAGGTAACGAGTATTATTTTCTAGCTAGGCCTAAATTACCACAAATTGAACAATTAAATCAAATACGAAGTTTCTCTGTAATAAATTGTTTAAACCTTTATAATAATGGAATAATAATAAGATTACATAACTTAATTTAATTCCCTTCACTATTTCAAGCGTGAACCTAAAGCAACGTGACAAAAATCCCTGTATGTATTTATCAGTTAGGAACCGAGCACACATTCACATAACGAGTAAATATGTGCGTAACACCAATAAAGTAAAATAAATCCGTCTACCAGATCATTAAATACACCTAAGGTGGAAAAAAGAAATCCTACCCAACAGCCGTTCCCGTACTAAAAATATAATGGATTTTTACGAACCCAAACGTGTGTGTAGCAAAACTCTGAGATTACCAATAACATTGGAAAAGTCAAGCATCTGGATTGTAGCTCGTAAATTTACCTAAAGATATACCTGTACACAATTGGACCAGATAAGACCGTCTACCAGACCTATGTAAATGTTGGTTATAAAAACATCTGCGACACTTACGTTCGGAGAACGTATCAATATTTGTAAATGTCACATAAAATAATGATGTACCAGAGGAATATGCTGTGATAAATGGGTTCTAACTTTTTATAAAAACCGACCAATTGCGAGCCGGACTCGCAAACGATTATTTAAAACTACATCTTTTTTTAGGGGTCCGTAAAAAAAGTGTGTCAAACGGATCTCTATTGCTAAGACTCTGCTGTCTGTCTATCCGTCCATCCGTCGCGTCAGTCCGTCTGTCACGGGATCCTGTTTGGATCTGGGTTAAAGGATCTTTTGAACAATTGAACCGTATACGGTAGTATATAGTATAGCCGTTTTTACAACAATAAAAAATAATTTAAAATGTTAAAAATGAGCCCACCCATTAAAAAGATAGAATTTTATATAAAATACAAACAAATAATTGCACTTATTATAAATATACTAATTTAAATAAACTAAGGAAAGATTTTACTTGCGTTTTGGGTGTCAGGGCTCTTATAATAAACATGGGTTTTTAACGTCGTATTTAATCTGGGGCTGTGTTAGCAACTAAGATGGATTTAAAAGTTAGTCAAGACTAGCACAACCGGGCCTTTATATTAGAAGTGACCCCTTTAGTTTCCAACTACCAAACGCTAGTCACTCCGAAACGAGTACAAAAAAGACTTGCTAACGAGCTTACACCCGTGCAGTTTCGAATCAAAGCCAACGTGAATAGCAACTTTGAAAACGATACAAATCATCTAGATTAAAATAAGACCTTGTATTTGCCAGCAATTTGTCACAACAGTCATAACTTTCTGTTCAAGTGTTTATTGAATACTTTGGCACAGTTACAAAATAAATAATATTTATTTTCGCATTATACTAGACGAAAAAGGCTACCATTTATAATACAATGTACAATTCCATTCTCATTGACCTCATTAATATCCCAAAATTATCGCCGCCTCGATCGCCATGATGGCTTAGAGGTTAAGGCGCCCACCTTTTATGCATGAGGTTGCGGGTTTGATACCGGGCAAGAACCAATGTGTCTTTTTAACCGACTTAAAACAAAAAAGGACGTTCTCAGTTTGACCCGTATGTTTGTATGTATCTATTTATGTATGTATGTTTGTCCGCGAATATCTCTCGTTCGGCTCAACCAATTTTGATGCGGTTTTCAGAAAAGTGTTTGTTACATTCTGGAGTAAGTTTTAGTATACAACAATTAGAAATTTACTCTGCGCTTTTTGAAAAATCAACAAGTACCAAAAAAATATTCATAGAAGACGTTTTCGTTTCTTCCATCTTTGGAGGACTTTCAATTTCCGTTTTATCTGTGTTGCCGTTTCTTAATGGATTTGGGCGATAAGGGTGCACTAAAAAGTGAAAAATTACTTTAGCACAGAACACACATGACTTCAGTTTCGGAAGTCGGTGGCAATACAAAACAACAAACAGAACAAAGCCATCATATCTTTTTTTTTTATATTTTCATCTCTTACTCTAGAAAGTACGTATTACTTTCTAAGTTTACCTTGGACATCACTGACATCAGTAAAGGAAAACATCATGAGGATACTGACTTATAATTAATATAAGTCTGGAATCGTCCATCCACTTTGAACAAGCATGATGTTCGTGCCTTCTCTGTTTGAGAAGAGGCTTGTGCCTTGCAGTGGGACAATAAGAGGCTGGTATTATTATTATTATTAAGACCTCATTATTATCCACGGATATCGATATCTTTATCGATGACATTTTATACAAACTGCTCTTCCCTATTTCAGACTACTGTTGCGTGTGTGCATTCAGTGCCTGTATCTATACTTTCTAGTGCCCGCCCCTATCCAGCATGTGTGCCAAAAGATAGCACAGATGTGTTACACATATTTTATTGTGAGTGTGCGAAAAAGTATCAAGTGTGGCGTATCTATTTCTTTTGTTTTTGTGTCAGTTAAAACAATTGACAAAAACAGGATATTTTTGAACTAATCCATACTAATATTATAAATGCGAAAGTAACTCTGTCTGTTACGCTTTCACGATGAAACGGCTGAACCGAATTTGATGAAATTTGGAGGGAAGATAGCTTGAATCCCAGGGAAGGACATAGGCAACTTTTTAATCAGGGACTTCGTCTGCATCCACTATAACCGACATTCACGCGGACGAAGTCGCGGGCAAAAGCTAGTATAGAATAAAGGCATATCTTTTGGATATCTATGTTATTAATTCTATACTAAACACAGTTTCGAAACAAAATCAACACTACATTTTGCTTGTTCATTGTTGTGAAAAGAGCCGCTAATTCAATGAGAGGCGATGCTGTGTCCCACGTACCGTGCCGGTTAGTCTACTGGAAAACCGATCAATTAACAAAGGCCTGACCACGAACCTCGATTTTTGCTAAATAATAATAGTCTACACTCAAAACGGTTGTTAGGATGATTTTGGATGAAGGCAAATGAAAACAAATAAAATATCTGTTAGTGCATGTAACATGTTTTAAAATTAAACTTATCATTAAAATGTATAAAATAAAACAAACAAGTAAAAGATTATTAAAAACACGACTGCCATGGAAAATTGATTGGTGGTGTCATCTACCTAATTGTCACTTTAGAATACGTCTTGTTCTCAAAATCTTCACAATTCGTCAGAAAATTGTGAGCTGATAAAATAAAATAAAATAATAAAAAAAAACTAAAACAAAATGGCCGTTTATTGGCTGCCAGTACCTACAAAAGACGCTCAATTACACAGGTGAAAGAATTTCCAAAAGATATTTGCATTGATAATAGGTACGCTCTGCACAATTTATTTTGATGAAAAGTTTATCATAAATTAATAAGAACGCTTTGAAAATGCAATTTCTGCTTCATCAAGTGGAAACACTATAATTAATCCCTTTGAAGGAAAATACGAAACGTTGTAGGAACAATTGATGACTAGTTTATTCAATTTACAATGTTACTTATTGTTAGAACTCCTGGTTGGAAAGACTGCCGCGTTGGTCTCGTGGTCCTCCTGGGTTTCATTCCGAAGTCGGGCAAAGTATTATTTGGGTTTTTCCATCAGGAATTTCTCAATAGCAGCCTGAGTTTTTAAGTTGGAGGTGTAACACCCCCGTGCCTCGGAAAGCACGTAAACCTTTTGGTCCAGCGCCTAATCTCTCTCCGGTCATATCGGATTGCTGTCCATCGGACTATGAGGTTGAGGGAAGAGGGAATGCACCTGTGTTAGTTACGGGTCTGGCTGTTTACGTATGTGAGTTTATATGTTTGTAAACGCACTCACGCCACAGGAGAAATTCTTAGTGCGGGGCAACGTTTTTTTTTAAGGAATGCAGAATAATTTTCGGCAATGATTATTTAATCATTGTCGAAATTTATTCTGCATTCATTGAAAAAAAGGTGTCTACCTATTTAGGTAGACACCTTATTTTTGTTGAATTAAAATTTGAAATAGCCAAAACTTTCGATTTGTTTATTATCTAATTATTTTGCGTAAAAGTAACAAAAATAAGTAGGTATTTGTGAGGAATATAATACCAGTAAAAAAGTTAATGTCTGTGTCTATTTTAATTTTAATTTATTACCAACGTAATGCAATGTAGCTTAAATAACAAGAAACTACCTACTAGACATAGGTACGATGAAACCATTTCTAAATTAACAAAGATACAAAATGCCACACTTCTGAATTCATTCAGATGATCAACTACGTAACAGCGAAATTATGTTACCTATGATGTTCGCAAGCTACAACGTAGCAGCTTAAGATCCACGGATATCCGCAAGCTACGACGTAGCAACTTTTAAACTACGGATGTTCGCGAGCTACGTACGTACCAGCATAATATATGATCTGCGAATGTTTACAAGCTACGTGAGCAACTATTGATAATATAAGGATATTCGTGAGCTACGGACGTAGCAGCATGATCTCCGAATGCTTACAAGCTACGACGTAGCAACTTTTGATCTACGGATGTTAGCGACTACAACGGCGCAGTTTGTGACCTCTACTTACTGAAGTCCGGAGGCTACCTATCGTAGCAGCTTATGATCCTTATTGATGCGCGCAATCTTACGACCAAAATAACCCGTGACCGTTTCAAACTAAAAAATACAACCCTACCCTACATTATAAATGTTGCTACCGTCATCAAGAAACCCATTAAATTAAGTAACGGCCGTAACAATATTTGAGAAACGTAATCTTCAATTAGAGCAATGGTGACAGGGCCTCAAGTAAGATCCGAGCGAATTAAAAATACGTTCACTTAGGTCGGGTCACTTTGTTATCTTCACCGTTAAGTTGAGGATTACCGACGGATTCACAGTCGCAATTTATCTTAGTTTAAAAATGGATCTTCAAATACACCTTGAAAGTTAAGGACAAACGAACGAAGAATAATATGAAATGTGTTTTAATTCTTTCAAGGTTGACATGATGATGATGATGAAAGGTTCAGCAAGAGGTAGGTAGGGGAGAGGGGGTTAGAATTCACTTGTTTTAGTTTTAAGCTTTTTAGTAATGTTATACAATTTATGCGTCACTTTTGCGTGAATAAATGGTTTTACTTTCTTTCTTCTTTCTTTTAAAGGTGTTTTAGTTAGTGGTGTTAACAGGAATATTATTGCTTTATTTGTATAGATGAACAACCCAATACACGCACGAGTACCTAATCTAAAATAAAAACTCGTTTTTTGCGTTGTTTGAACTGCTAATTAGGTACTTATATATTTTCGATATCTTAGATTATGTGTAGCGATTTTTTTAAGCGTAGGTAATAAATTATAGAATTCCTAAACCTTCTACAGGCAATTAAAGGATTAGACTAGAGATTAAAGGCGATTAGAACCAAGTTCAAAGAGTTATTTTACCAAACTTGTTTAGACACGGTACAATTTTTATTTTTGAAACCTAATTATAATGTTATCTGTTGGATTTTTCTAGTTATACTAATATATAATACTAGCTTCTGCCCGCGACTTCGTACGCGGATCCTGCTGCTTATGCCAGCGACAACGGGGTCGGCAAAATCGAAGATCTGAAACGTCTGATGTCGAATTCTAAGAGCCCGGGGACGGGAAAACAACGGGATGCGCGAGATGATTCGAGACGTTCAAAAAGTACAATTTTGAATCATACCTCTGATGGCGGAATATGTGGCGTAGTCAATCATAGGAGTATACGTAAATGAACTCCGTTCCTTACCAACCCAAGGAAGGTCGCCATGACCTACGGCTATATCTTGAGACACATCCGATTCTTCAGATGATATCGACATTCTGTTCAGAGAATGTCGAAGTCGATCAGGATTCAAACGTTCGTTGCGCTCTTCTTCTGTCTCTTCATGCCGTACTCCAGCAATTCTTTTTCTCTCACTTTCTAACTGATTATGAATATTTTGTTGTGTGCGTGTTCGGGACAATCTATACTATAATATTGTAACGCTGAAGTTTGTTTGTTTGTTTGGTTGAACGCGCTAATCTCAGGATCTACTGGTTCGAATTAAAAAATCTTTTTGTGTTGGATAGTCCATTTACCGAGGAAGGCTATAGGCCAATGCGAAGCTGGGTCGGGTCGCTAGTGTATGATAATCTCGATCAGCAGTTAGTTGTGCATCACGTTCATCATTCGGTTCAAAAGACCTGTTAGTAGATGTGCGAATACGCTGAGAACTCAAGCGTGATTCTGTATCGGTAAACGTCTCCGACTCGCGAGACAATATATGACGTTCACGATCAGCGGTCAGTCGCGCATCATACTCTTCACTGGTCTCTAGAGACCTGGATGTAGATGCGTAAATACGCTGAGCGAGTTCCACGGAGCGAGTTGCAGACTGATGTTCTCGAACAGCATCAAGTCTCTCCTGACGCTCTTCGGTAAATTATTGGGATCTTAATTATGATCCTCAATCTTTTAGTTCCTTTGGAACATTGGGAAAGATTTGACCTCTTTCTAGGCATGGTTATAGTTTTATTGTAAAGAAGATACCTGATTAATTAAAATCTAAGTGACTGCTCCTCTGCGTTACCGGGTAGGCTACCGTGTCACGAAGATAAATGGAAGAGGAAATTAAACACCCAAATAACATAAGCCCGAAGGCATATTTATTCGATAAAATAAAAAATAAATGGGAATTTTGGCCAGTAGAGTCAAATTTTCAATGATATACCATCGTCATCAAAAATCAGTCCTAAACTGTTACCGCCTTCACCGCGTGGAGGTACTCCCAGCTTATGTTGTTTTATAAGATACAGTGAAATTAGTGATAGCTTTGATTTTCACATTAGATGTTTCTGATCTTCGATTTTTATAAGTCAACAGGAAATGCCCATCAGACCGAACAACTTTTGCTAAGACGTCATTCCTATATGTGTTATGGTGTAGCTGGGCTCTTGCAGTTCCACATCAGGTGTTCCAGATCTTCAAATTTATTCTCTCAGCAGAAAATGCTTATCACGTGGAACAATTTTTGCTATGGTACCATTTTTGTATCTCTTATAGTTTAGCTGGTCTGTTGCGGTTCTGCATCAGGTGTTCAAGTTTCCAAGATAAATTATAGCCTATATGTTGCCCAGACTTAATACCTATACAACAAAAGAAAAATCATTCAAATCCGCCCAGTAGTTCCGAAGATTAGCGTGTACAAACAAACAGACAAACAGACAGAATTTTTTTTTTTGGATTCGTGCTCTTTTACTGTTCCTAAACCCCCCTCAATTTTTTTTTTTTAATATATTAAATGTACAGACACAGTTTTGTTACTGTTTTATTATATGTATAGATAAAAAAGGACTAAGCCTACGAACGATTACAATAACTTTCGTTCGTCACGTTGATCTATGTTCTATGTTAGGGGGGTTTGGTTTCCGCACTTAGTCCTTAAAATGGACCATTGTACGTGAGCCATTGTGGCCGATTACTCCAACCAGCCCACCTCCCTCCAGAAGCAGATCAGTCTTCCCAGTCTTCTCAGTGCGTCCGCAAGGGAGTTTGGCGTTCCAAGGGTCTCCCTGCGGATCTGGGTGACGCCAGTGCACTCAAGGAGTACATGCGCCACCGTTTCCTCCGCCTCCATGCAGGCCCTGCACAGAGGACTATCAGTGATACCTAGTGTGTGAAAGTGCTTATTCAATGAGCAGTGTCCGGTGATGGTCCCCGCCACCAGTCGCAGGCTTTCTCTGTCCAGGTGCAGAAGGCGCTTGGTCAGCTTCGTATCCAGGGATGGCATAGCCTCCTTGGACTGCCTGCACCCTGGTGTCGAGGTCCACCATTTCTCCGCTTGTGTTTGTGTGTAATCTCTTAACCAACTTCTTAACTGATTGAACGGAATGGGCACAATGGGTTCGGGTCCGAAGGCTTTTGTGCTGGAACCCCTTCTGGCGAGTTCGTCGGCCGCATCGTTACCTAGTGAACCACTGTGTCCCTTAATCCATTGTAGTGTCACTGTATTGCGGTTTGGTACTGTAATGCGTTCCAGTGCATTATGACATTCTAGTATTAGTCTCGACGTGATCTGGTTTTTCTCTAAGGATTGAAGGACTGAGGCACTATCGGAGAGTATACGGATATGCGTATCCGTGACTTCCCTGGCCTCAATGGCGTGTGCTGCCTGGATGATGCCTACGCATTCTGCCTGGTAGACAGTGCTTAGCATTCCTAAGGGCCTAGATATTTTAATGTTTAGGTCTTCAGAGAAGACCCCGACTCCGGTACCGAGATTGGTTTTTGATCCATCGGTATAGATTCTTAGCTCATTTGGGCCTGAGTAGTCACACAGCTCCGCTGTGAGCTCTATGTTGTAGTGTTTCTGGAAACAGTGTATTTTCAGGGTTCTGTCGTTGGGTGATGCCACCATGGGCTGTCGTTTAATTGCTTCCTCTTTTATCCGTGTATGTTTGATTCGGGAGTCTTTGTTTAAGGTGCCGGATATGTCGAGCATGAAAGCCGCTAGGGTCGCTTCCTCTCTCACGACGAGATTTAAGGGTGGCAGTCCCAGCATCGCCTGTAGCGCGGCAGTGGGTGACGTTCTCATACTGCCGGTGATCGCTACGCAGGCTAATCTTTGTAGCTTCTCGAGCTCCTTCTGGGCTGTGCTCAGATTGGTCCTGGGCCACCAAACTAGAGAACCGTATGTGACAATTGGTCGGATGACTGTGGTGTATAGCCAGTAGGTGATTTTGGGGCTTATGCCCCAATTCCTGCCGAGCAGTCTTTTGCACTGCCATAGGGCTATGCTGGCTTTCGTGGTGATGTAGTCAGTGTGTTTTGCCCAGGTCAGCTGTTTGTCCAAATATATGCCCAGGTATTTGGATTCAGTCGATAGGCTTAACGTGGTTCCAAAGAAGTGTGGTAACTGTAGGGTTGCCAACTTCCTTTTCTTTGTGAAAAGGACAAGTTCAGTTTTAGTAGGGTTCACTGCTAATTTATACTCCTTGCACCAGTCCTCTACTATCTTCAAGGCTTGGCGCATAAGGTTGCATAGTGTGTTTTCATGTGTGCCGTTTATTATAATGGTTATATCATCAGCGTAGCCCACTGTGAAATATCCCCTGTCATTTAGGCGCCTTATGAGGCTATCTACTACGAGATTCCATAAGAGTGGTGAGAGCACGCCTCCTTGCGGGCATCCCTTCGCCACAATGGCTCTTGTGGTATCATTCACCGTGACTTGTACGGCCCTCAGTCTGAGCATGTTGGTGATCCATCCTCGCAGGGTCGAGTCCACGCCGTGTTCCTCGAGAGCTGCGTTGATGCTATGGAATATGGTTTTGTCAAAAGCGCCTTCTATGTCAATAAAAGCCGCTAATGAGGAACATTTGTGGTCTACCGCACATTCGATCTTGGAGATCACACTGTGCAGTGCTGATTCCGTTGATTTCCCTGTGGAGTAGGCGTGTTGTTGCTTGTGTAGTGGCAGCCTCCGAAGAGGTCCGTCCCGGATGTGTCGGTCACAGAGTCTCTCAAGGGTTTTCAGTAGGAATGATGTCAGGCTTATTGGCCTGTACGCTTTGGGTTGTGTGTAGTCCTTTTTGCCTGGTTTAGGGATGAAGATAACCTTCACCTCTCGCCATGCAAGTGGTACGTAGTTGTGTGCTAGGCAGGCACGATAGATTAAGACCAGCCGCGATGTAAGGAGATCAACTCCCCATTGCAGTAGAGCTGGGAAGATCTCGTCTAGGCCTGCCGATTTATAGGGTTTGAAGGTTTTAATTGCCCACCTTATTCGATCTTCTGTTACTATGGTACTGGCTCTATACCAGTCCTGGTTGTTTGGCGTATGTGTTGGTTCACTTGCCCATGTCCCGTCCTCGGAGAGGCTGCAGTCCGGGAAGTGAGTTTCTAGAAGAACTTTACTTGTTTCAAGTCCTGTTTTCGTGTATGTGTTATCTGGGTTTTTCAGCGACCCGAGGGTGCGATTATGGTCAGTGGCTAGGATTTTTCTCACACGCGCGGCCTCGCTGTGTGATTCAATATTCTCGCAGAATTTCCTCCAGGCTGCTCTGCTGGCAGCTCTGATTTGTTTTTTGAATGTGTATTGGGTTTCTTTGTATAGCTCCCAGTCCTCGGGTAGTCTGGAATTTTTGGCTTTGTTAAATTGTTTGCGTACCGCTAGAATGAGCTAGCCTATTTCCGCATTCCACCAAGAGTTTCCCTTACCCTTGGCGTTCGGATCTTTTAGTTTGCAGCAGGTGTGGTAGGCTTCAATAATATATTCTGAGAGCTTTGTTACGGTGTCCTCAAGTTGTTTGGAATTCTTTATGCCTAAAGGTGTTTGGTCCCTGGCTAGTAAGGAGGCCAGGAGTCGTTTGTAGCCAGGTACATTGGTTCGGCGCGGGTTGCGCCTTGGTTCGGGTTTTTTTGTGTTGGCTAATAGTGAGAAGCGAATCCTTCTGTGATCAGAACAGGAGGGTTCGTTGGATACATGCCAGTTTGAGATAAGATTTGCCGCACTTTCTGAGGCAAGGGTTAAGTCAATAATTGTTTGTCCGCGGGCTGTGACCCAAGTGGTTTCTGAGCCATGGTTTATAATATTAAGGTTAGTTGAGAAAAGATACGTGCATAATACCTCGCCCCTGGAGTTGGCTTTATTGCAGCCCCAAAGTGGGTGATGAGCGTTTGAGTCCGTGCAAATGACCAGGCTCAGGTTGGCATCTTCGCAGTGCCAAGTCGGTCATCTCTTTAGGTGGGCAGTCTTCGTGTTCGCCTGGCATATATACCGACGCTAAGACTATGTCGGGTGCTTCGTTATTAGTGTGGAGCCTGACGGCTGTTAGATCTCTGGAACAGAATTGCGTGAGTGTTGTGGTAGGTACATCTTTGGGTATATAGGCACAGGTTCGTGGTTTGTCTGTGCTCTGTGTGTCAAGAATTAGCTTACCTCCGATGTTACTGAGACCGCATATTCTATTGTTTCTGATCCACGGCTCTTGGATCAGTGCGATGGTTCGGGGCTGTACCTCCAGCGCCCTGCGCAAGCAAGCCGTGGCAGTCTGGCTATGCTGGAGGTTTGTTTGTATGACGTGGAAGGAACTGGACGCGATCGACAACGGCAATGGGGTGAAGTTAGGAGGAGTCCGATCCATCGGAAAGTTCCCCCCCGTCCTCCAACCCATGCCGGCCGTCGCCGGGCGACGAGGCGAGCAGTTGCTCCGTCCACCCAGGTGATGTGGGTGGCGCACTCACTGCCTTCGTATCGGCCATCGCCGCTCTGGCCATCTCGTCCTCCAGTTCCTCCATTGTCACCTCGTGCTTCGTCGGTGTCTCTTCTGTCGGTGCCGTGCTTGGGGTCGCAGTCTGGGTTGAGGGTTGGGTGTTGGGGTAGAAGCGGACGTATATTGAACCAAGTAGGTACGATACACGTCGCTCCCGCCCCAAGACCTTTTCGACCTCGTCCGGTGGGATACCCAGGGTCAGGTAGGTCCCATGGTTATCACCACCGACCGATGTCGCCCTGTAGAGCGTCCATCTCCCGATGTTGTACCATGTGTTCTGACGGCTCAGCACACTCTGGAGCCGCGCTATGTCTCCGTTGTACCTGGGTACGAAGAGCGCAGCGCGGACACGGGTCGGCACCTTGGACTGCCTCATGACTGTCAGAGTGGCGTCCGTGTTGGGCAGTCTTATCTTGGGCACGTTCTGGGTTAGCCAGGTCAGGGCGTTTTCGTCCTCGCACCACATCTGGACGGTGCCGTCCGCTATCCGTGGATAGCCTCGGAAGGCCGGGAGTGGTTTTGAGGGGTCGGCGTCCATGACGAGGTCTTCGAGGCTGAGCTTTATGTGCTCAACCTCGTCCGTGTTCATGTCTCGGGTTGGAGGCGAGAGACAAATCGCTACGGCGAGCCGCGCAGGAATGTCCTGAGTGGCCCGTGCGTAAATTCTTTGTCCCCCTTGAGCGGTCTGGACCTTTACACGCTTGGCATCTCCCTGGAGCGTGCTCGGTGAAGCCGTGTCATCCGGTCGTTCCCTCTTTGCCGCGACGGGATGTACTGTGCCGCGGGCGCCTTGTGCAAAAATCCAGATCGCTTGCCTCGTTTTTTTGTGTGTTGGTGTTGGTGTTGTGCTGTGTCAGTACGGTTCCGGTTACTGGTCCCGCATGGCCCCGGCATGGACAGTGACGTTTCGCGCTGGGTTTCCCCTTCGCGTACTGGTCCCTGCCCATGTGTTTCCGCGTCCGGTCGCTTTTCGCGCTGGGTGTCCCCTTCGCGTACTTGCGGCTGGTCGCGTACTCCCTTACAGTCAACCGTTTTTGCATCGCGCTGGCTATTGCCTTCGCGGATTTTGCGCAAACGGTTGCTGAGATTCTTCTCTCTGCTCCGGATTTTTCCGCGCTTACCTTTGAGCAAGCGTACTTCATCCACAGAGGTGAAGTCAGAGCCTCCAGATCCAGCTTCCTTTCCCGTCCCGTGTTCTGTGTTAATGTCCCTAAGCCTCGCTTCGATCTTCTCGCGCTGTAATGCCAGCGCGCGGAGTTCGCCTTCGAGGCTAGAGATTCGTGCATTGTCAGTGTCGTTGTCAGGGTTGTTGGTGATACTGTTCCTGACGATGCTCTGTTGCCAGGCCGTCGTGGAAGGTGCAGTATGCTTCAGGGTAGTAGGCGCGGGAGTCGCAGCCGTTAGTGTGTCGGTAGGCGCGGTAATCGCAGCCGTAGTTGTGCCAGGTGGCGCGTGAGACGCAGCCGGTATAGTGGGCGCTAAAGCAGCCTGCCGCGCGGAAGGCGCGGCATTTAATAGCAGAGTTGGGCCCCCCCCCCAGATTACGAAAGGGGCAGACCGACGAATCGGTGTGGGATTCCCCGGGACCCACCTGGGGAAAATTTTCCTTTTTCTGCGACATGATTGGGTTTTGTGGTGGGCTTTTTTGGAAGTGAGGTAACCCCTCCTCATGGACCGAAGGGAAAAATGGGGAAAGGGAAGGAGGGGATTGGGTTAATGGAAAAGTTGAGTGGGCAAAGGCGCTAACCAGCGAGATAACCTCCGAGCGAGCGATTGGCGTCCGAGAAGCAGCAAACGAACAAAACGGGTCAAGCGAACCTAGCAGGCGGAGCTCACAATCCCGGGGCATGATTATACCAAGAGACTGCGAGCCCCGACTGCAAATTCGCTCAACCGTCCGCTGCCCTCAAACGACCACCACCCACCCAGAGCCACTCACCAGCCGACACCTCCACCAACTCAACCCCTCAATTGGATATAGGATCACAGGAAAGGGGGATTGGGTTACCCTAGGCCTGGGATTTGGCGTTCGGGAACTTCTCTTGTTCGGGGCCACACTAGGCACACCGGAGGTGTGATCGACCTCGTCAATCCGGAGGTCGGTCCCACATCCGGTGCTAGGCTATCCGCAACCCGCCATCCCGCTCGGTTGCATGAGAAGAAGTGCCCGGCGGTCCAAGTCTATCCCACACGGTGGGTACATATCCCACCCTGTTGAATAGGCCCCGATCGCCCCGAGGTCACGTTGATCATAAATTGTTGAACAAAATATTATGTCACAGTCACTTTCAAGACTTTAGTCTAGTAGGTAGTTAGTCCTTTTCTCTTTTTCTTTATGTTGGTGATTTAACAAACTAAATAACATTAACTACATTCTATAACATCTCGATGTTTTGTAGAAATACTACAATTTAAACTAAAACTACAGAATTAATTCAACAAAATAAATCCAATACGCTTTAGGACGAACAATTTGTACCACCTGGGCCCACGCATAATATAATACCTACCTAATCTCAGCGAGGCTATAAACTTATGAAATAATGTAACAAATTATTGCTCTAACTACTGGAATACATAGAGATGTACCTACGCTAGTTTCACAGGCCTCAAAATAAGATTCGTAATCGATTGACCATTATTTTTCCAGTCGAATCAAAGAACATACTTTATTCAAAACCGTTTGATTAAGGTCAATTCAAAAAACGCTTACCTATTTGCAATTACCAGTATAAGACTTTTCGGTAGGACTCTTGTAAGGGTGTGTGCTTTTGGACTGATAAGAATTCAACTGTCAATTAGGAAACACAATAGTTAAACAATGACAAGCGACCAATATTTGGCTTCTGTACGCGTGGCATGACCACGCTATGTCTACGGAAGAATAGACATACTGACAGGAAGAATAGACAAAGTGTACTGACTTGTCTATTCTTGCTGTCAGTATGTCTATTCTTCTGTAGACATAGCGTGGCCATGCTACGCGTGCTGGACAGACGAAGGTATAAGGTCGGTCTTACTACTCCATTGAAGACACCTGACATAGGTAGGTAGATTAATTTGCCTGATAATGTAACTTGAATTCTGTACGTAAAAGTACTTTAACAGAGTTTTTTACTTAGTCGGAATGTTTTACCGTTTATGTCTACTTCTTGAAATGTCTTTAAATAAACAAGTAGGACATTTGAAATTGCTAGTACCATTACTTAATCAAATCTTTGGAAAAACAAGAAAGCCGAGCTACTTATATGATATGATTTGTAGGTATTATTCGTTGGCAACGAGTAAGTAAAAAAAAAATACATACCTACTTTAAAAGTCACTTCAAAGATTAATGTAAATTATTATTCCACTTGGATGACTTTCATTTATTTTTCTCATATTATACTTTCATGGTAAAGGTTTTTGGGTGACGTACCTAATTAGATGAATTAAACTGGATTAGGAACCTTTTTAAATATTTGGATCAAAAAATATTTGGGACTGTGATCCAAATATTTTGATGTCAAGTGTGGGTATCGATAAATGTATTTATATATTATTTAATTCCATATTTCGTATTCTGGTAACACAGATTCTACCAGTAACTACCAATTACCTACCCCACAACAGCAACGCCTACGAGAAGTGATATTCTCAAGTAACGTTCAATGTAAAGTTTATCGCTATAAAATTGTTAATAGAAAATTAGGCCACGGCTTTGTTCAACCACAGCCAAAGAAGCGAGAACTTTGCGGTACGACGATATCTGACAAATCTATTAGGAAACGCAAGGGTTAAGGTCTTTAGAGGTTTGAACTTTAAATAGAAAGTTAATAGAATTGTATCTATTTATTCAACCTTAAAATAGATTTGTTGAAAAGTCCAATTTACCTTTGAATCCTTTTGTAAATTGTGTGCCACGGTTTGTAGCAACTGTTCTTTGAGGCACGCTCTTTTGCAAAAACAAACAAATATAAGTTCTGTTGGTCTCAAAACGGAAAGATTTTTCTCCGCGAACGCGAGGGAATGGACACTATTATTGTCAACACAACTTCTTGCCTTAAAAAACTACCTACCCCTGCATTACAACTTCAAGGCTGCCCATCTTAATATTAATTTTTATTATTATTGCATGCTTCTAGACTTTATTACAATCTTACAGTTTTATTTACTTGCATCCCAAGTACACTATAATTATGTTTTATATTTTTATATCTGCGTAAACTTTTACCTTGTATTAAAAATTTTAATATCAACAATTATACCTAATGCATCATGTATAAATCAGTCATTGTTTTTTGCATCGTCCATTTTTAGACTATACAAAAAATATATCAATTTAGAACCTTATCAAAAACACACAACCCATATTGTATCTGCGGTTATTTATACTCTATTGACTAACTTAATTGTCTATCATACACCTGCAACATTCAAACCACAAATAAAACAAACTACACTCTCTGCTCACACAGCCATGGCTATTATCAATATGCACCTACTAAAATGTATAAATGTTCAATCCTGACACTTTACAATATTTTGACTCTTTCGGTCAAAGTGATTCACACATTTGTGATCCTGATTCATGTACACGCTTCATTAAGAATAACGACAAGTCGCTAAATATAATACACCTCAATATACGAAGTGTAAACTGTAATTTTGACAGCTTCTTAGTATTTCTGGCTAGAATTAAACTCTCTTGTGATATTTTAATTCTATCAGAGTGCTGGCTGAGGGTGTCAACAGTTCCACCACTGGAGGGCTATGTTTCTTACCAAACGAAAAGACTTATTAACCAGAATGACGGTGTTATAATATATATAAAATCAGAAATACCTCATATTGTCACCGAACCTTCTGTGCAAGAGGCTAGCGGCTTGATCTGTAATTTGCAATCCCACAAAATTTTACTTTTAGCATTATATCGTTCTCCATCTGCACGAAATCTCGACAATTTCATAAACAGCTTAGACACTACACTTACGCAGCTTTCTGCTCAACAAAATTTAGTAATTATGGGTGACATAAATATTGACATCACTCCTAATGATGTTTCCCAGCAAGAAAATCAGTATCTTAACCTTCTTGCCTCACATGGTCTCGTCCCGACACATGTCTTTCCCACGCGTGTTACCTCATGTATTGATCACATAATGATAAGATCTGAGTATAAAAATACGACTTTAGTTTTTGATACTAGCATTACTGATCACAGACCCACACTTTTAAACATTCAACATAAGAAATCATACTCTAACCCCAAACGCAACTGCATAGTTGTAGACAATACAGCTGTAATAAATGACATCTTATCAAAAGACTTCAGTGAGGTTTTGACTATTCAGGAAGCAAATAATGCCGCTGAGTCTCTGGTCTCCCTTCTAAACACTATCATCACTAATCATTCCAAATCAGTGTACATGTCTTCCAAACGCAGAATATTAAAACCCTGGATTACAAGTGGTTTACTTCGGTGTATCCGGAATAGAGATAACATGGCTCAAAAGTCAGAAGCAGACCCTGACAACTACGTTCTCTCGGTTACATATAGGAGGTACCGCAATTTCTGTAACAAGTTACTCAAAAATTTAAAACATGCATATGAGAGAGATGAGTTTGAAAAGGCAAAAAACAACCCTAAAGCGACATGGAACATCATCAAAAACATAACGGGAACTAGTGTCAATACAAATTCTCCTAACGAATTACTAAGGATGTCTACGAATGAAAGGGTTTCCGTAAATAAAGTCAACGAGTTTTTTGCTGATGTTGGCAAGAACCTGGCTGCCAAATTCTCACCCACCTCTCACACTGCTGAATATTCTCTCGATGCACTGTCCCCCAACTCTCTAGTAATACTACCCACAGACGAAGTGGAGGTCTCCAATCTTATTATTGGGCTACGTGCAGATGCTGCAGTGGGCTGGGACGGCATATCATCGAGACTGTTAAAATCATGCCTGCCCGCGCTTGTCCCTGCCATTACTCATATCTGCAACATTTCTATTTCGACGGCTTGTTTTCCCAGAATTTTCAAAAGAGCTATTGTTCACCCAGTCTTCAAGAGTGGGGACAGACACAGTGTAGATAATTACAGACCGATCTCGGTTCTGCCAGCCCTCTCTAAAATCCTAGAGAAAATCCTTAATAAAAGACTAGTAAACTTTCTTGAGTCACACAAATTATTAAGTGATAATCAGTATGGTTTTAGAGGTGGCAGGTCGACTGAAAATGCTGTTGCTGCCTTGGTAGATCATGTGGTATCTAAGTTAGACAGTAAAATGAAATGTTTGGCTATTTTCTTAGATCTTACCAAGGCATTTGACACTGTGTCTGTTTCACACCTTTTAGATAAGCTAGAAGCTACGGGCATCCGCGGACATACCCTAAAAATCTTCCAGGATTACTTAAGTGATAGAACTCAGTGCGTTAAAATTAATAATGTCATCAGTGACACCAAATCACCGAGCTTTGGCGTACCTCAGGGCTCGATCTTAGGACCTACCTTATTTCTTATTTATATTAATAACTTGTGTAAAATGTCGCTAACGAACTGCTCGATTGTTACTTACGCAGATGATACGGCTCTTCTTCTTCATGGTAGTGACTGGCCAGAGACTATCAAATACGCGGAACACGCATTGAACTCAGTGATGAAGTGGTTGTCAGACAACATCTTAACCTTGAATGTAAAAAAAACAGTGTACTTACCTTTTTCCCTACTGCATTCCAAAGTCCCTCCACCTGATTCAATGATACTTAGAGCTCATACTTGCTCACTTGGTCTGTTTTCTTCACAATGCGATTGTCCTCGACTTGTGAGATCTGAGTCGGTTAAATATCTCGGAGTCTATGTTGATAGCTCATTGAGCTGGAAACCTCAGATCAGCACTCTTTTATCACGAGTCCGCAAATGTATATTTATATTTAAAAAATTAAGGCACTCTGCGGATATGAAGACAATGACAACAGTTTATTATGCCTTATGTCAAAGCATAATAAGCTATTGCATCACTGTTTGGGGTGGAACCACCAAGACAACCCTTCTCCCTCTAGAGCGAGCACAGAGAGCTGTCTTAAAGGTTATGACATCGAAGCCGTTTAGGTATCCCACCACGGCACTTTACACCGAATGTCAGGTCCTCACTGTGAGGCAGCTCTTTATCCTCGCCACAATTCTACGTAAGCATCCCTCCGTAGTGTATGAGTCGAATGCTACCAAAAAGCGTAGATATTATGAGGTATGCTCAACTCATGGCTGTAGAACGACCTTTGCTCAGCGCCATTATAATGTGCTGTCGAACCACCTCTACAATAAAATAAATAAGGTCTGTACCATAGCACCCACTTGCCTACGCAAATGTAAGACCAAGGTTGTAGAGTGGCTGTTAACTTTAAATTATAATAAGACTGAAGAATTACTAAACATCTCGACCGCATAGTCTAAATAAGTTAATTATTACATTGTAATGTTATTTTTTGTTTATAATTACGCACGCGCACACTGACACTCACATAGTAGTATAGATATATACACTACCCATACTATAAGTACACACGCTATACATATATTCACTACACATACGCACACATCGATGCATAGGTACTTAATTAGTAATTAGCACACATATAAATTGTTTAGTTTATAAGTTTTTGTTACTTTGTGTGTAAATGACAGGCGAGGACGCTGGCACCCTAAACACAAGTTAAATCTTAAATTGGGTGCCAGAGTTCATTGATAACACCGACGTGTGGTGAAATACTTTATGTCTAAAGTAAGTGTTTATGTACAAACTTAAGGTAATAAATAACTTTTTATTTATTATTATTATGCTTTTATTAAATGCGTACCTATTTAGGTATATTTTTCTTAAGTTGAGTTGCACGAAACCAACATTAGTTTAACGGACACTTTAAATTCATGCCATCCCTTACATTTTGTATCAAAATGAAAGTGACAGCATCAATTTAAAGTCTTCGTAAAACTAATGTTAGTTTTGTGCAACTCACCGTTAGTCACTTAGAAAGGGAAAAGGAGAGTTGAAGTACCTATATAAGTATATAGGTACTTTAAGGTAACGGCTAACGATGCGTTGCACAAAATCCACATTAGTTTAACGGAGGCTTTAAATTATTGCTGTCACTTTCTTTTCGATACAAATTTTAAGGGATGGCATGAATTTAAAGTCACCGTTAACCTAATGTTGGTTTCAAGCAACTCAACGTTAGTCTCTCAAAGAAACAAATGAAATTATTTTTAAAAAATCGACTGGTCTTGTCTTCTATATAAACAGTTACAATATACCTACAAAGATATAATAAATTAAGCCCGGATGATACCTGTTTTTTTACGATAACACTGTATTAAATTACTTTTGCTGCTTGTCATCAATCACTCTCGATATCTTGGCAGGAACCACAAGGAATATTTTTAATAAAATGCCTAGCGTAGGTAAATGTGTCAAATTTGAAGAATCTAAACACGTTTTTGGTGTTTAGGTGGTATAAATTAATAACATAGGTAAGTAGTGATTGATAAGTACAAATTCTCTTCACTTATTTCACTTATTTCTTTATTTTGTAACTATAATTTTTATTATATTTAATAACTAGCTGATGACCGCGACTTCGTCCGCGTAATTTTCGGTTATCAGCGGAGTTTTTTATAACGTCAGCTATCGGCCAGTGAAAGTCTAGTCAAAATCGGTTCAGCTGTTTCAGAGATTAACCGTAACAAACAGAGAGACAACAAATAAAACTTTTAAGAATTGTTTTTTTTTATAAACTTAAGTCTTGCTCGACATGACCACATTAGTCGAATAGGAAACAAACTAGCCTCGTACCCTGCGGGTTGCAAAGCGTTTTGGTCCCTAGCTAAATCGGTCGAGTCGAACTTCTGTCGCCCCTCACTACCTTCATTGCTGAAGCCTGATGGTACTCTGGCTCACACTGCAAAAGAGAAAGCAAACCTATTTGCTTCTCTTTTTGCAGAACCTTCGCATCTTGATGCAGGAGACGCGACTCCTCCGACTTTGCCTGGCAGCACGACATCGATGTCTGATACTCGCATTCGCCAAAAGGAGGTTCGAAAAGCGTTATGCAATCTTGATGTAAATAAGGCCAGTGGACCAGATGGTATTCCTACTATAGTTCTGAGAACCTGTGCACCTGAATTGTCTCCTGTGCTGACGCGCCTCTTTCGGCTCTCTCTTGAGTCTGGATTAGTGCCAAAGTCATGGAAGCTTGCCAACGTGCAGCCCGTGCCCAAAAAAGGTAGTCTTGCCGATCCTACTAACTTATAACAGGCTTATCTCAGCCACGTCCATTCTCTGCAAGACAATGGAGCGTGTTCTCAACAACAGGCTCCTGGCGTACCTTGAAGCTAATGACCTCCTCAGTTATCGTCAGTACGGTTTCCGCCGAAATCGGTCCACTGAGGATCTTCTAGCGTACGCCACTCACATCTGGAGTGAGGCCATCGCTAAATATGTGGAGGCACTTGCCGTCTCCCTGGACATCTTCAAGGCCTTTGATAGGGTATGGCATGATGGCTTAATTAGCCAGCTTCCATCTTTTGGCTTGCCCGCTGGTTTCTGTGTATGGATATCGGATTTCCTGAGAGATCGTTCAATACGAGTAGTCATTGATGGCTGATCGTCGGATCAAATGGTTATAAATGCCGGGGTCCCTCAGGGCTCAGTACTCTCTGCAACCCTTTTTCTGCTGCATATCAACGATCGGCTGAAACCCGGTACCATTGGGTACACAGTGTAACAATTCTGATAGTTTAAGAGAAATAAAAGGCTATGCAGAATTGTACGTATTGAATTTAATAGCTCTCACACGAAAGTTAAAATGTGATGAGTATCAAAAACAATTGTAAGTATAAAAGTTAGCACTGACCTAAACGCACTAAGGTTAGGCAGTATCCAGGAGGATTATGATCCCCAGCCTGGCCGGCGTACAGGATCAGCCGAAGAGAAGTCTGACGCGATCAGCTCGGGGACGGAGGCCCCCCCAGGCGGTCAGTAGGACCAGCCCTGGGCAGCAAGAGGCACGTGACAGCTCGACTTAGCCTCTAAACCGACTCTCGGTTGCAGACTGGTAGACTTCAGTAAGTAGACTGGTAGACTTCAGTAACGTACGCATATGAACAATCAGCGTGTTCAACAAACGGCTCCAAGAACTAGACTGCAGCAACGTAAGCGTATGAACAATCAGCGTGTTCAACAAACGGCTCCAAGAACTAGACTGCAGCAACGTAAGCGTATGAACAATCAGCGTGTTTACCAAACGGCTCCGAAATCCAGACTCCAGCAACGTATGCGTATGAACAATCAGCGTGTTCACCACACGGCTCCGAAATCCAGACTGACCCATTTGACAGGTTCCTTTTCTGACCGCTCTTCCAAAATTCATAAAAAAACCAATTATGAATCTTCTTTCTAGAACGGTCAAATCGTTTTTTATATAGCAACGGCCAGGCTCAATAATTGTCGAATGCCATTTATTTTAGTAATTTTTATTATAATATTAGTGCGAATCAGATCTAAAGGAACACACGATAATACAGCGGGTGTTCAGCCGTTTACTATCTAACACAGACAAACAAGCTTACAAGATATACAACATAGAGGTTTTACGTTAGTAGCCGAAAACTTATTTTAGAAGAAATGTTTGCGGTCGTCAATTTGACGACTGTCACTGACAGACATGTCAAAGCAAAACATTATTTATTTTTCAGGTTTGTAAATATTAAACAATGAATGATAATTATGAAATGAAGATGATACAGGAATACAATTATAACACAGACAAAACCAGCACATATAACTGTGGGTACATTATATATTACTTATAAGATTCCAAGAATCCATACAACAAATATTATAAAATGTAGACATATCGTGCGATGAATGATTTCATGCCTATGAAAAGTAAATATAGTTTTTCGAGTTGAACCGAAACACTATAACAGATGACAGCACGGTTGTAGAGAGTTACATATCCAGAGCACGTGCCAGTGCGGCTGAAATTCAGACTCTCAGGGAGTCCATGGTCGACCGCTTAAACTTGTCCCTTAAGGCAGTCTCCGATTGGGGCCATGCCAATCTGGTCAAGTTTAATACAGCCAAGATGCGTGTCTTTTCTCTGTCAAGAAGAGGCCTCTCAATCTGGCCCCTGCTTTCCGAAATGTATCCGTTCCGACCGAACACCGACCATCTTGAGCTTCTTGGCGGTACTTTGACGTCGAATCTCAATTTTGGGTCGTACATTGAGTCAAAGGCCCAACTAGCTGCCAAAAAGCGAGTCCTCGCAATGGTGCGAAAGTACTTCACGTCGGAACAGATAAGTTCGATCATGCATGGAGTAACGTTCGCACTTCTGGGATGGATCTGCCAAGTACCATCTGGAGGCGTTGGAAGTTATTGAAAGACGTGCCAAGAGGCTCATAGACAACGACTTCTTGGTTAAGGCTAAGCTCCAAAGCCTTGAACACCGCTGCGCCGTTGCCAGCCTATCGGTCTTTTTTATCGGGTATATTTCGGAGAGTGTGCTTTGGAATGGCACAACTTAATTCCCCCATCCCCATTCCATCACCCGACGAGCAGGGATACGGCGAAGCGTCACCGCTATACGGTTGAAGTTCCACACATTATTGTGCGAACTGCCAGACTGTGGAATTCACTGCCCGCCTCTCTATTCCCCGATACATGTAATCTGGGTATCTTCAAGGCACGAGTGAACCGGTTTATCCTAAGCAAGCGTGCTCCACCTTAGACCACATCATCACTTAAGATCAGGTCAGTTGCGGCCAAGCGCAAGCCTATAACAATATAAAAAATAATCTGCCTATTATACTTTCTTATGCATCAGTTTTTTTTACCAGGCACTTTTTTATATTTTGTATAGATTTTATGACAATTCTTTTTTATTAAAGTTCATGTCGGTAATCGCAAATGCAGACAAAGTCGCTTTTTATGCCAAAAAAAATGAAATGAATGCATGCGAAAATTCAAGCTTTTCATGCCAAATTTAATCAAAATTGGTTTAGCCGTTTCATCATGCTAATAAACCGTGTCATGCTCTGCCGCTGAGCCCCAAATACGTTTTAAAATGATGTACGTCACATGTACATAATGTACATATACCGTTATCGCTGTACTTGCATTAGGTAATGAGCTCTGCGAGACAGTATGCTCTGCAGCAGAGCTACACTTTATGTCTATTTTATCATTTCCTAATGCACGTTCAGCGATAACTGTACATATACATTATGTACGTGTGACGTACATAATTTTAAGACATATTTTCTAAAATGTGGCTCTGCAGTAGAGCATGACACAATAAACTCACATGTTTACTGACAGGTACTAGCTTTATTCGTGTAGATTATAGAAATAAGCCAAAATCCAACATTCTCCCACGGGAAAACAAAACCGCCTTTAAACATGATTTACTTACTGAACTTTGGAAATTATAAAAATAAAACAAAAACAGATTCAGACTCCCATTACACCAACATACAGGCAATCGGAGTCAAAGAAAATCTAGCACATAATTATAGCAGACATAACCTTCAGCTGAGTTACATCTAAACCACATCTCGTTATTTCTTCCGAATTCGTCGCATACTAGGCATGTTTCCAGCATCATCTGCATCGTCATCCTCATCGTCCTGGCATTAGTCATCAGTGCCAACATCTGATACAGAAGTTTCGTTCAATTCTTGTAATACTTGGCGCTTTGCCTTTTCAGTACCTTTCTTCTGTATCTTTAGTCTTTTTCTATCCATCTCTTTACTTTTGCCTCCTTTTTTCTTCGCAGTTCCCTTTGACACACTGAAAAAATCTGAATTGCACATCACAATTTTGAACGTCTAGGGCGAGTTGCTTCAACATCAACCAACCATTACTGACCGATAATAGTCAAAAATGGCGCTAACTATCGTCAAATCAGAAAAATGGGTTGTGTCACGAAATCATACGTCAAAAAGTTACTATTACCATAACCGACCAGTCATCGTAATGTTGTGTTGTCAAACAGCTACTTCAAAGATCATAATATTATTGAACCTCTTTTTGAATAACTTTAACTGACGAATTTTTATGTCATGAAACAACCCGTTACATTTAACGTACGTTAAACATCGCACGTCTTAGTAACATTTTAACCGTCCGTAAGAAACGTTAACCGACTGTTTGAAACAACCCGCCCTTAGTACGTGTAAATGTCTTAATCGCATACTGCAAGATATCCGGCACTTACCTTCTAATTTGCATTGACGTAAAATTACATCATCATCGGAGCACAAAAACAAAACATGGTCGTTTTTCAGTGGTGCGTGCGCTGATTAGCGCGAGCCGTTCGAAGCTGTGCCGAGGCACAGATTAACTAATAGTTCCTTTGGAACAGATAGTTCACTCCATAGAAAAAGATAGATACCTAACGCTTTAACTGCCTACAAAAATATTACAGCCGTTCGTGCGCGCTAAAATGTACCTTACGCACACGTTTGAGAGTATCTACTACGTTGTCTGACGTGGTGTCGGGCGATCACCTGCGTCAAATTACGCAACGCTAGGGCTGTCTATGTTATGAAATGATTACACAAAAGAATAGGTGAATAAAAAACAGTTTTTACATTTTTGTTTTTTACAGTTGGCTGGTTATTGTGTGTATATTTTGAAAAATAATAAGTAAGAAAAATATGTAACTAAATCAATAGGTACCTACTTATAATTACGTACTATTATAAAACTTTCTTCTTAACATTACACAAAGAACTCTCTATTATAAAAAAAAGATACAACAAAGAAAAAATAAATACAAAATATTTACCTTTCCTCCTTCTTAGGTAATGTGAAAAAGGATATACGTTTGTTGGTTGTTTTATTTCGATAGCCGTACTACACTGCAATTTGCACGACTACCCATTATTAAGGCTGCGGTCGCAGTATCGTACGGAACTATTAATTAAACTGTATCGGATAAAAATTATCTGTGGTATACGTACACTTAGCGAGCGCGTGGCATCCCGACTGGATTTTGGACGTTCGAACGAAAGCGAGCCGTAGGTACTTAAGCGCGTGACAATACTGTTAGATATCTTTACTGTGGCCGAGGGCTAGAGCGAGGGGAAGGACATTGTTTACGCGTCGCTCTCATGTACCTACTGTTTCGTGGATGTGATGGTGACATTGCCAGCTGACTCCCATTACCCGACTCTCCCCTATGTTGAATAATTTGTTTTTTTTTTGTTCAAACGTGCTGTTCTCAGAAACTACCTACTAGTCCGGTTCGCTAATAGGAAAATACGATATCCCTGAATGCTATATCTAGATTATATATTACTATGAAAAAAATTAGGGATTCGTTAGAAATTTCACGCGGATGGAAGCTAGTACCAGTTTATTCACGTACCGAATTAGGCCCCCACCTACTAATGAACCAATCCATGACTATCCATAAGCGTTGGTACAATACCGACAGTTTTCTTCTACTGGAGCATGATCAGACACAAACTAGGTACCTACACAGTATCATGGAAATTCCAGTCACGTGGTTTTTCTTTAGGGATGAAATGTTTCCAAACGGTTTTAACCTCTTCAAAGTTGGCAACACTGGTTGCGTGTCGGATTTAAAAGTTTCCATAGATTACCTACAAGTTATAGTTAGGTAAAGGTTTACTTGCGCAATGGCTTGGATACAAATATATTTTATAATATAGTTATTTCGTAAAATAAAATACTAGAATCAATAGTAGATTATGCATGAAGGGGATAAAGTAGTGTCTTATGTAGCGGGCGCCGTATTGAATCCCGAGCAAAACGAAGGATTCTAGCGTTAACTCCTGAGCGGAGCGAGGGAGGTTAGAGTTAACTCCCGAGCAAAGCGAGGGAGTTAAGATAAGAATCCTGAGTGCAGCGTGGGATTCAAGGTCGTCCAAGACGAAGACACCTTTATCCCCGAGGAGCATACTCTACTTTTCACACCATCTACGAGACAATAAAAACAATAGTAGGTACTAGAATTAAGAGTAGATTGTTGGTAATACCAATGGCTTAAATTCGGATTTAATGTACTCCGGAGTCAAATCACTATTGTCACTCGACATTTTTGTGAGAATTTGCTGATATGTAGGTACCTAATTTTGTTGTATAACAAAACAAAGCAATTTTCAGTATTCGCGCCTCAGATTATGAAACAAAGGGCAGATATACAGCGCGGAACACTGAGAGTAAAGCCAAAAAAGCAAATACAATCACGAGATTGTAGGTAAGTATTCGCTTTTGAATTTGTATTTGCTTTCTTGGCTTCACTCTCAGTGTTCCGACCGGTCTATCCGCCTTTTGTTTAATATATGTGCCCTATTTTTCTTTTATTTATAAGTATTCTACTACTAGCTTCTGCCAGCGACAACGGGGTCGGCAAAATCGAAGATCTGAAACGTCTGATGTCGAATTCTAAGAGCCCGGGAACGGCAAAACAACGGGATGCGTGAGACGATCAAAAAGTACAATTTTGAATCATACCTCCGATGGCGGAACATGTGGCGTAGTCAATCATAGGAGCGTACGTAAATGCACTCCGTTCCATATCAACCCAAGGACGGTTGCCATGCCCTACGCTACGGCTATATCTTGAGACACATCCGATTCTTCAGATGACATCGACATTCTGTTCAGAGAATGTCGAAGTCGATCAGAATTCAAACGTTCGTTGCGCTCTTCTTCTGTCTCTTCATGCCGTACTCCAGCAATTCTTTCTCTCTCACTTTCGAACTGATTATAAATATTTTGTTGTGTGCGTGTTCGGGACAATGTATGATAATCTCGATCAGCAGTTAGTCGCGCATTACGTTCATCATTTCACAAAAGACCTGTTAGTAGATGTGCGAATACGCTGAGAACTCAGGCGTGATTCTGTATCGGTAAACGTTTCCGATTCGCGAGACAATGCATGTCGCTCACGATCAGCGGACAGTCGCGCATCACGTTCCGCACTTGTCTCTAGACACCTAGAAGCAGATGCGTGGGTACGCTGAGAACTCAAGCGCAATTCTCTATCTGTGAACGTCTCTGACTCGCGAGACAATGCGTGACGTTCACGATCAGCGGTCAATCGCGCATCACGTTCCCCACTTGTCTCTAGAGACCTAGAAGTCGATGCGTAGATACGCTTGGAACTCAAGCGCAATTCTCTATCCGTGAACATCTGCGACTCGCGAGACAATGCGTGATGTTCACGATCAGCGGTCAGTCGCACATCACGCTCCCCACTTGTCTCTAGAGACCTAGAAGTCGATGCGTAGATACGCTTGGAACTCAAGAGCTATTCCCTATCTGTGAACGTCTCCGACTCGCGAGACAATGCATGACGTTCACGATCAGTGGTCAGTCGCGCATCATATTCTTCACTGGTCTCTAGAGACCTGGATGTAGATATGCGTAAATACGCTGAGAACGCAGGCGTGCTTCGCGATTTGAAGAGGTTTCCACGGAGCGAGTTGCAGCCTAATGATCTCGAACACGCATCAAGTCTCTCCGGACGCTCTTCGGTAGATTCTTGGGAACTTATGATCCTCAATCTTTTAGCTCCTTTGGAACATTGGGAAAGATTTGACCTCTTTTAGGCATGGTTATAGTTTTATTATGAAGATACCTGATCAATTAAAATCTAAGTGACTGCTCCCCTGCGTTACCGGGTAGGCTACCGTGTCACGAAGATAAATGGAAAAGGAAATTAAACACTCAAATAACATAAGCCCAAAGGCATATTTATTAGATAAAATAAAAAAATAAATGGGAGTTTTGTTTTGTGTTTGGGAGGCCAGTAGGGTCAAATTTTCAATGATATACCATCTTCATCAAAAATCGGTCCTAAACTGTCACCGCCTTCACCGCGTGGAGGTACCACGCGGTGAAGGCGGTGACAGTTTAGGACCGATTTTTACCACGCGGTGAAGGCGGTGACAGTTTAGGACCGATTTTTGATGACGATGGTATATCATTGAAAATTTGACCCTACTGGCCTCCCAAACACAAAACAAAACTCCCATTTATTTTTTTATTTCCTCTCCCAGCTTATTATAATATACAGTGAAATTAGTAATAACTTTACTGTAAAGGACATGTTATGAAATGGGCTTAAAATAATTTATTTTTCGAACAGCTATCATGTGTGGTTTTCCTGATAGGGAAAATTATTCAAGATGGCCTAACAAAAACAAAAAAAAAATTAAAAGCACCATTATTGAATAAATAAATATTTTAAATCCAGAATTTTTTTGTATCGTAATATTATTTTTGAACATTGAAACAAAGAAAAAAGGGTTAAATATCATTTTTTAAAGTACATTAAACACCTTATTGTTATTTAAAATATTTTTAAACATTATTAGATGGCTATAAAACCGACGAATTATCTCCATGATTTGTATGCATGGCATTGATTCCGGAATCTATGAAAACATTAACTGTGTTGTGTCAGTAAGGTTGTCAGTGTCACACCACACATATCAGATGTCATGTCGGTCCCTTGTCTCATTGTTAGAATCGCTATTTTTCCGTTTGCTTATGAATATTTAGGTTTAATATTTGTAATTTCTACTTGATATTAGTAAAATCATCATCTGAGGTAAAGGTTTATGATAAGGATATGTAAGGTATTTATATAAACTTATATTGTCACATAGGGGATATCTTCCGTAATTGTTCATTGTTTTGAGCTCCCGATATTTCGACGCTGGCAAGCGCCATGATCGCGTATCACGGAAGATATCCCGTGTGACAATATAAGTGTAGTTTTAAACCGTGAAAGCTTAAAACAGTGTATGAATTTATTTGTATCAAAATCATATTCAGTAAATTGCAAAATGATTACTGATGGTTTTACGTCTCCTCCAAGGCAGGCCAGTAAACCAAGATACAGACAGACTTAAATGGATTGGACCTGTTTACCTTTTGTAAATAGTCGCTCCAGCAGGTCAGAATAGGTGAACATTTTTGTGTATTCGCTAGAGAAATAAAAGTAATGCTTTTTCTTATATTTGACTGTATTTATTCTACCTCTTCATTTTCAACATCATCCCTTATAATTATATTATCAAGATACTGTGCAGGAAAGAATCCAAATTAAAAGCCAGGTCAAATAAAGATAACTTAAAGATTACAAGAAACTTGAACATCAATAACACAACGAAAACAAAAAAAAAACAAATCACTTGTGTCCGTTCCGTTGTTGTAACGCAAACCACAGACGCATACGCAGAGTATATTAATAATAGGGCGCGCATAGGTACGCAACTATAATTGAATTTGACACTTGATTGACGTTTACACTTTTCATAATGACAATAATGACATCCAACCGAAAAGTGTTGCCAAAATCAATAATTACCGTGGGTTGCAATTTATTTTTTAAATTACAATGAATTAAAAATATAATAATTTAGGAAGGGTGATTTGAAAAAAAATAAAAAATATACATAAAGTCGTCTTAATTTATGTACTTTCATAAAAATATAATCTCTTCCCTGTTCACAGCAGCTCCGAATTAAAGCCCAGCCTCCATACAAAAACCTAACATGTCCTTGATTTCCACTTCAGATGTTTCTTATCTTCGATTTTTATAAGTCAACAGGAAATGCTCATCAGACCGAACAACTTTTACTAAGACGTCATTAATATATGTGTTATGGTGTAGCTGGGCTCTTGGAGTTCCACATCAGGTGTTCCAGATCTTCAAATTTATTCTCTCAGCAGAAAATGCTCATCACTTGGAACAATCTTTGCTACGGTACCATTTTTAACCGACTTCAAAAAGGAGGAGGTTATCAATTCGAATGTTTATATTATATATATTTTTTTTTTTTTGGGTATGTTCGGGCATAACTCTGTCATATATAGATGGATTAGCCCCGAAAAGAACTGTTGGTTAGCTCTGAGAAGAACTTTTGCGTAGGTGAAGTTTTAAAAACAAAATCTAATAAAAACGCACGAAAATTATTAGACTTCGTGCACGACCGCTGCGTAGGGAGCCGACCACGCGATTGAGCCGCGCGCGCGGGGCCGGGTACCTTACTCATAGATCTAAACTCTCCTCCCGCACGCGCACCCCCGCCTTGGTGACGCCCACTTCGCAACGCGCCGTGCAGCAGAAATCGTAATATTTTAATTTCGCCTTAACTTCAAAACCAAACGTTCAATTTTAGTCATTCAAAGACCAAATATTATCTACATAAACTGTACTTAGTGATGAAATAATTTATTTTGATAAGGATTAATAGCATGAGTAAAATAAACGCGATTAAAAGTAGTCCAAAAAAAATTCAAGAATTTTAAATAAAAAAATGGTTGTTGTGCCTCACTCGACATAGATAGATATAGTGTGTCGCGGACTTTTTTGTAGATATTTATAAGATCAACAATTAATTAGAACATTTTATGGTTCTATCTTTTGTGGTTTAGGCAGCGTACGCAAAATAAGTAACTTTTCTGGTTGATTTTTTACACCTTGTTGCCGAAAAACCCAAATATCTTACGGAACCCTATTTTTCTCCAAAATAAAATATAGCCTATGTTACTCGTGGATAATGTAGCTTTCGAATGGTGAAAGAATTTTTAAAATCGGTCCTGTAGTTTTTGAGCCTATTCATTACAATCAAACAAACAAACAAACAAACAAAGTTTTCCTCTTTATAATATTAGTGTAGATTACACTATTGGCCAGTTCGATTTTCGAACAATTTATTTTTTAGTGCAGATCTCTCAGATTATGATACAAAATGCAGATAGATCGCGCGGAACACTGAAAGTGAAGCCAAAAAAGCCAATACAAATTTAAAAGCGAACACCTACAATCTCGTGATTGTATTCGCTTTTGAATTTGTGTTTGTATTTTCATTTGTTTTTTTTTTTAACGATGCGGCATTTCGTTCTATGCTGACTCGTGTCAGTACAGCACGAATCGCGTTGTAGGTATTCGCTTTTGAACTTGTAGTACAGTAGATTAGCTGGAACAAACGGACAGACAAAAATGTTACTAATCGTTTTTTTTTGTTATTAGTACAGCTAACAGCAAAAGTAGATGATCAAAATCAGAAATAAGAAATATGATGTGATTGTCACACACATACTTTTGAATCACTTCGACGCCACACAGTTTTGACGCGAACTCCGTTCATTAGTATTGAATTTCTGATTTTGATCATCTACTTTTGCTGTTGGCTGTGCCGTATAAACATTAAAATGCATTCAGTACAAAACTGTTATTTTAAACATTACAAACAGACTCTTCAATTTTATTTAACAACTAGCTGACCCGACAGACGTTGTCCTGTCCCGATCTACGGGGGATGAAAAGGGGGTGAAAAAAGGGGATGAAAAATAGATGTTGGCCGATTCTCAGACCTACCTAATATGTACACAAAATTTCATCAGAATCGGTCAAGCCGTTTCGGAGGAGTACGGGAACGAAAACTGTGACACGAGAATTTTATATATTAAGATATATATACTATATGCGTATATATACTATTAATATAAGATAACTATTCAATATAATAATAAATTACTTACTTTAGGTTAGGTTTGCATGACATATAATTTGACATTGTCGAGCAGGTGGTGTGAAAAATATATTAATGGCTAACGGTGTTCTTAAAATGGTGTCTGAGAACCCTTTCGTAGTCGTTAAACTTTTGACCAACACATTCATGCATAAATGTCAAACCAAAATGTGCCCAGCACGTCACTGTCACGACTACTTACATGACAGACTTATGTAATTCCATAGAGTAGATATGTGACTTAGCTTGACGTCGAGGGCACGTTTTTGCTTTTTTTGACGTGGTCGTCAAAAGGTTAAACACATAAACGGGTCGGTACGAAAATGCGGAACCGAATGTTCGTGTCACACTTTCTGGCGGTGACATGACTTTATACGAAATTACGAACTTCAGTGTAATGTCAAAAATATGAACAAGGAATGGCCGTACAGGTAAGTGTATTGCCTAAAAATAAACAGTAGAAAAAGACCACGATAAAACATTGATGATGAGTTTTTTTTCAGCCTGTATTTTCCTCTCTACTCTCCTTCCACTTCTCTCTATTTGGGACGAATCTTTGTCAAAGCAGTCTAGATCATCCCGCCATCTACGCCTGGGCCTGCCGCGATGTCGCTTCCCATGTAAAGGGACCCATTGAGTCACGCGTTTGGCCCAATGATCGTCTGCCATGAGTCAGATCTGTCCAGCCCAATTCCACTTCAGCGTGTCAGCTCTAAAAATGTACTTAATATGCTGAATTTTAAATATTATAATTATTAATCTATGTATAGCTGTTAGGTTTACTTTAGAAAGTAAATCAGAATGAACAAAAATATTTTCTGTCATTTAACAAATCCGTTTAACAAAACGCAAAACGTTTTAAAGAGTTTGTTGGACGTAGGTACATATTGCGTAATTAAAATATTAGAAGATTTAAGTGCCTTTTAAAACTTAACTTGATTAAATTACGAAACTTGTTAGTGTTTCCAAGTGAAATTAATTAAAACGAACTTCGTTCTAAAGCATAACTTTCAGTTTAGAGTCAACTCCTTATTATGCAACAAAATTTAATTTGGTAAGTACCCTTTCCTCAAAGTCAAGGTACCTACCTGCCTACGTAGATTATGTAAGTAGGTATACTTACTGCCGAAACCCCAATCACTCGTGACCCGAGTAGACAATATTAGGTAAACACGCTAATTTAATATGCACTAAACAAACAGGGGCTATCCATAAGAAAACATGAAGTACGAACGAAACAGGCTTGTATACCTCATCAGTTTTGCTCAAGTAGGTAGCTTTAGGTATTACGCCTATTAATAAGTAGCTAAGTATTGATAATTTCCTCCAACTTTCACTGAAGCACCGAAGTGGGTAGTTTGGTTAGTTATCTACCCACCTATCGGCTGAACTTGCAGACTCTCTCACGATGTTGTAGCCACCCTTTCATTTCGCAAGCCTGATCTCAATAACTTCGTCGGACTACTTGGTCGTAGTTCGCCTCTAAATCATTTTCTGATTACATGACTACCTAGTAGGTACATACCTACTCTTTAATGTTGATAGATCTATTCATTTATCTGTGAGTATCTAGGATCAAAGCTTGGCATTCAATGTTTCCTTCTTTTGTAATGTGTTAGGTAGGATGGGACTGTAATGTGGCCATTTTGGGTGGAAAAGGTTGGTTTGGAAGTAAGATTGATTCATAATAAATAAGGTTTACAAGAGCTACTTGCAATACCGGGAAGACGTGAGATTGCTCAATTTGGCCCGTGGTTTGATGACGATTAATCTTCGTTAAATAAGCATGTGATTTAAGATCGAAAGAATATAGCTAAATTAATTAATTAAAACACTGATTTTCCAGACAACTTATGACAGGACCCTGATTCAAATCCAAATCAAAAAATGCTCAAATGTCTCGCTGATGGTGGCGCGTGTGTTGGATCATTCGGCTCCCTTCAAAATGGTTGAGCTGAATGGTGCTGATTCACGCGTCATGTTCGTGAACGGGCGCTGTCAGTAGAGATTGGTCAGCTCTTATCTACCATGAACTTTATCTTGCTTCTTTTTTGTGTGTTGTATTGTTAGATTACCTTCATAGTTTTCACATATAGAAGCAACAAGAATCATGTAACCAGACTTTGTAAAAACTTGATTTAAAAGAGTGTCCGTGGAGTTTCTTGCTCGTTCTTCTCCATAGAGACCTACCTACGTTTTGGAACGAGCAACTAGCTTCAACTCTCTGACTAACTGACCGACTCCTTGACAATTCAAAAGTGCCTGTAAATGGTTTAATTGAAATAAATGCTTTGACTTTGACTTGACTTTTACTTTGAAATCATTTCTTATTTACTTTAAAGGATCTACGAATTAAACAAGCGTGTGATTTAAGATCGAAAGAATATAAATTAATTAAAACACTGATTTTCCAGACAAAGACAGGAGCCTGATTCACACCCAAATAATTTCTTCTTCACTTTAAAGATTCTTCGAATAAAATAAACATGTGTTGAAAACACTGATTTTCCAGACAACTAAAGACAGAACCCTGATTAAAACCCAAATCATTATTCACTTTAAAGGATCTTCGAAGTGACTACCACGATCTCATAGGTAGGTACGAAGCCTTCAATTCCGTTCAATTGATTGTTACAACTTAAGCTGAATATCAAGCAGCTGGCACGCCATTCATAACCAGAACGCAGTACGGAGATAGTTAATAAAAGTTATACCACCATTTCTTTTACTATAGAAAGATAGGTACTTCAAGATTGATTGTTCATGGACGTTAAGGCGTGCCAAGACCGAATATTGACCCATGCCAGTGGTTGGGAGATGAAATATTGTAATTCTGTCACGCGATCACACAAAAAGTTCGGCCGGCACGAATTCTATTGATTCCTAAACATTATTATCGTGTATGCCGAGTCCTTTTCTGACAACAATACTTATTGAGCCGTGAATAAACCCATTTCCTTTTATTGCTTAAGAATTTTATAGGGTATGGCCTTATGACTTGATACCTACACATTTTTAAAAATATCGAAGAGAAGTAAGGCTCAACGCACACCGAGAGCACAGCATAGCAGAGCATTTTTTGAGACCACTGAATAAATGACTTTTGAGACTATGCATACAGTGCAAAATTAAATACACGTCCAAACTTGATGCTCGACCATGCTCGAGCTTGCAAGATGCGTGCTCGAGTATATATGCGTTGCGCATGCGCGAGCGCGCTCGAGCCGCCCGCGCTTAGATTCAGTATTGCCGCAGCGAGAAAATAATATTCGCCTAAGGTACATCTTTCCCGCCACGTTTCTTCTCCCCATACTGTTCTCATTTTATGACGTCTTATTTTATTTACAAAGGTAATCTTCATGTTCCTTTTACTCTTCCAAAAGGGCGATAACTTCTAAGTCCCAACCATATTGAACACGTCTGCCGACGTCGGATTATGGTCAAACTGGTAATGCACGCCCGCTTGGCAACCCAGAGCATTTCAACGCAGCTTGCTCACGGAGGGGTGAGCATGCCGCCTGCATGGTCGAGTAGTCAAAATTTTGTTTGACCATGCGTGTACGGGCATGAGCCTATACATATAATGTTGATTGATGTAATGTTGAATAAAATAAATGTTAATGTCCACGATAATGTTTATTTAATAAAAAATAATTAAAATGTTAGAAATAAAATGTTAAATGTTGAGCGAGTTCGATATTAAACCGAAGACTGACGTACTTGCGTACGTGACGATGTTACATGTTCTTAATTAACAGAAGTTGAAGTATTTATAACTAGGCCAAAGTACAATGTACGGTTGCTGACTGTACAATGCGAGAGCATTTTGCAGTTTGGTTTGCGCTGACCCTTAGGACATGGCTGGAGGTGGACCACTGTGTTGCCCAATTTCCAACAGGTCATGGCAACTTTAAAAGTAAATTATTTTCTTTCAAGCTTGTTGCTTCGCCTTTGTGGCAATGTTCTTCATCTGACTGTGAATACGAACAATCTGCACATCATATCATATGGGAGTGTATTCTTTGGCAGAAAGAACGCAATGTTATGCTGGATAGTGTACAGGCTACATTCGGAGCAGTTTATTATGCGGACCTTGTGGAAACTAGAACTAATTTCCGTGCGTTCAAGCGATTTTGCCATACCTATTATTGGAATCAAATTTAATGTAACAGCTCACTTTTTTAGGGCCCATTAATTATGTCAATTATAATCCGTGGTGCTTAGCAACTGGGTTTCTCCCAGTTGTAAACGTCCCTTTGTGCCTATTGGCCTAGAACGTTCTGTTCTTTCTCCTGCTTGATTTGTACGGAAGTGGAAAATATGTTTTTCTTACTCCTCCGCTGTTCTTTTCTGATTAATTTCGTTGCGGGATCCAAGACAGATGAATACTGCAATGCAATGCAGCTAATCGTTTAGATTTTGAGTTGCGCTAAATCGAATAATTTTGTAAGTATTCAAAAGCTACTCAATTCCAATTATTTCTTCATACTTTACGGGCTTAGGATCTTCAGAAACATTCACAGTTCAACTTTATGTAGTTATTACAATACTTTTGGACACAACTAGCAACTAGGTATACAAAATCAACAAAATGTTAGCTCCAATTGGTACCCATCCGTACAATACGGCCGTCGTGACTAGAATGTCCGTGCTCGCCGATGTCCTCATTATATCGATTCGCTCATATCGATTAATATTTATGTTATTTAGTTTTATAAAATATTCTAATAATTTACTTTGAAATTACAAACCTTACATAAGTGAGTATTTTATGTTATTTTATGGATACGTTGAGTGGACCCCACCTTTGTATTTCGAGGACTAGAAATTATTACAGGCCTAGTACCTATTGTACTTACCTGCGTGACCCTTTAAATTTTCATATACTGAAATGAAAGCTGGCCTACACCCAAAACATAGTGCAGTTGAAGGTATTATCAAATCTCATATGGTGGCCAGCTCGCTGCTAAGTGACACAAATTAGATTGTAGGTATCAGTGCTAGATAATATAATATCATTGGCTAGATGGTATAAAGTGACGCTGTCTTATATAGGTATTCTAGGTAGGTACGTACCTAATTTATTCACGCAGTCTGCACACGTCTACCCTTTAAAGTAGTGATAACATAATTTAGATAAACATGGGTAGACATACTTAATCGAACCCAATTTTCCATTGTAATCCAATAAAGACAACGCCGCCTACGCAGAGTCGTGACCCTGCCCAATGACCATCCCATCCTATCGAACTGGCAATATCTACCGAAACAAAAGTGTTGCCAAAATAAAGAAATAAGTTCCTGAATTTCAATAGGTGAGATGAAAAATCTATTATTTCGCGCTGGCTGCTATCGACAGGCACAAAAGTAAAAATTAATAATCAGAAATGTCGAATCTGTCAATATGCCCAAAATTATCAGTTTGTTCCTAAAATAATATTTTTGTCATGAACAACTAAGCCTACACAAACATTTACAATATTATATTTATTTTGTACATTTGTATTATGTATTGAATCGTTTTTATATGAAAATCATCAATATGAATGACTTTGGGCATTTAGAAAAAACTATAGTCCGAGAACTGTCGTGTCGTTTGTGTCTGTGCAATGATGTAGTCAAACTGAAGCCACTGAGTAATGAATTGAAGCGTAAAATCAGGAGACTTTTTGATATTTTGGTAAGGTTTAAATAAATTGCTCAGCATACCTACCTACTGGTTACACTTATTGTAATACAATCCACGTGATGCACCCATACACCCATAATGGCAAAATGCAAGTGTAGGACTGTAGCAAAGTCAGCCTAGTACCTATCTAGGTACCGCTTCGGGTAATACCCAAGGTCACATCCTTAATTATGTTATGTAAATTCATTTCATGCTAAGGCTCCTAAGACTGGTTATGTTTTTGTTCTCCATACTATTCTAATGGCATTCACTGAACGGGTTCCTACTGCCACTGACCATTGTAAGGGTAACAGCACTAAACCTGCCAACCTTTTACCTTTGATAGATCTGATAGTACCTGATAATAACTAAGAAGGTAGGTACCTAATTAAGTTTTACTCTGAATTGCTTGTTTTCAGGTTCGCACAGATGATAACTTGCCTAAAGCAATTTGCCACGACTGTTTACAACAAGTATCTGCACTGCATTTATATGCTGTCAAAGTAGAGAAAACACAAAAGTTTTTGGAATTCCACAAACTAAAATTACAAGAAGAAAAACGGGAGATCCCAACAATTGATAAAATATTGCATCCTATTATAGCTGCACTGTCGAAAGATAACATTTCTGAGGCACCGAAAAAGCCTTTAATTACACCAAATTCAAAATTACCAGCAGCAGAACTTCAGCAAGGAGACACAAAAATAACAAAATCAAAAGCATCTAAAAAAAAGACACTTTCGGAAATGAAATACATGGAAGCGATGACGTTGGAAGAATTCGCTGTCAGTGAAAAACTGGACAAACATCTCCTAAGCACGGCCTCTAAAATAAGCAACCCGCTAAAGAAAGAGCAAAACAAAGAGTCGCACAAGGATCCGTCTAAGAAAGCCGACCCTGACTTGAGTACCGATTGCCTTGATCCTGTGGTGTTGGTGGATGGCAAACCAGCCAAACAAGGACCTGCTTTAGACCGACAAATAACACTATTTTACAAAATGGAATGCTGCATTTGCCACGAAACTGGATTCCACTTCAGATCGCTTATGAAACATTACAAAGAGAGGCACGGCGTCCCAGGCTATGTGACTTGTTGTGAAAAGAAGTTCCACTACTTCTACCCGAAGAAAATTATCGAACACATGGCGTTTCACCTGCAACCCAACATATTTATGTAAGAGAATTTAAATTCTAAGTTTCTGAAAAAAATAGAATTACAATTAGAATTAAACTACCAGTCATTTTCAAGTAAGTAAACAAAGGTAAAACCGGCTATGAATTAAAAATGTTTTGTAAAAATGTCAACAAGGCAAGGCAATGTTTTTGGACAATTAACAACAAAAGACCACAATGTTGATATATCTTGTATTTTGAATAAACAATTAACAGGTGTCCAAGTTGTCACGCAAACTTCCAAACTTCTCAAGAGTTATACGAACATCAAAGCAACGGCGGCCGATCAGAAGGAAAAATCGTATGTCCACGATGTTCGGAACGCTTTCCAACTTACCACGAGCTGGGCTTGCACATCATAACTCACCGCGGCGAGAAAGTTCAGTGTGACTACTGTGGGAAATTGTAAGTTCCTTTTGCATCATTTCAGCCGAAAGACGTCCACTGCTGGACATATGCCTCCCCCAAGAGGGGGTTTTGCCGTAATCGCCACGCTTGGCAGGCGGGTTGGCGATCGCAGTATGATTGTTACAAATGCACCGTCGCCTCTTACGACACCCACGGGAAGATATGGGATGGTGCTATTCTTTACGTCCGTAACTGGTTGAACCACCTATCCACATGCTTTATACTTTTTATTATGTACTTTTCTGAACATTGATCGTCCGCGTTTTGATCTGAGCTTCAGCGACCAAAGTAGCGCGTGGTCGTAGCCGCGTAGTGCGAAAGGTTACGCACGACATTTACCACGTGTAGGTACCTATATAATTTGCTTTTGCTTCGCATTGTGTTCTACGGCCCATAAGAATTTTCATTTTGTAATTATTGTTGTACAGAGCAAAATGGTGCCGGATGTCATCCAAGGGTAGCGTTGTCAGACCTCCGGATAAAGCCAGACATAGTTAGGTTTTTTGACTAAATATCCGGGCAAATTAGACGGCGTCCGGCCTACCCGGGTTTTGTTAGGTTTTTTAAATTTGACCATTTTGTTTATACATTTGTCATGTGTTGGTTTCTGCTCCGCCCGTCTCACCTTTTATCGCTAGCGCAAGCCAGCGGACTAGCACAGTCCTGCATTGTCCGGTTAAACTGGCTGATCTGTCCGGCTTTTCGATTTTAAGACCTGGCAGCCCTAGCCAGGGGGAACGAAATTGACGTAAAAAAAAATTAAATTCATTTTCAACCGACTGGAGGAGGTTCTCAATTCGACTGTACTTTTTTTTTTGTATGTGTGTTGTAGGTAGGTACGCAATTTCTCCGTCAAATGTAGGTAGGTATCTAAATCGATTTTGAAACTTATGCCTCATGGGTGGTCCCATATAATTTATCGAAATTGATAAAACGCTTTTTGAGAAAATCTACAAATCCAAAAAATTACACATACCTAGATGACGTTCTGGTTTATTCAATCTTTGGAGTATACTGGCAATATTTTTCCTCATGAATCAGTATCTTTAATGGAACATATTTACTTAAAAAACTTTTTTCAAAAAAAAAACAACCGCCTTCAAAAAAAATATTATTATTATTATTCAGCCTGTGTTTTCCCACTGCAGGGCAAAGGCCTCTCTACTCTCCTTCCACTTCTCTCTGTCAAGGGCTATTTCAGACCAGTCTTTGTCAAAAGAGTCTAGATCATCCCGCCACCTCCGCCTGGGCCTGCCGCGATGTCGCTTGCCATGTACCTAAAGGGACCCAAAAAAATTATAGGTATAAATCATGAAGATTTAGGTATAAATGGAGCCAACACTTAGAACAAAAGCTTGAAACTAACTGTGGGCCGATGCTTTCTTTCTGAATGCATACATAAGAACGAGACAGTGATATGTGTTTTCTTTATCTTATGTAAGCATTCAGAAAGAGAGCGTCTGCCCACGGTTGGCTTCACTTAGGTATTTAGAGTGTTGCCTCCACTTTTATCTACAAGCTTCTTGGTATAAATAAATATAAACTAAAAGTGATAAATAACTTTAGCACAGAACACACATTACTTTAGTTCCTGAAGTCGGTGGCAATATTTATACAAAACAACAAACAGAACAAAGCCACCGCCACTGACTTCCGAAACTAAAGTAATGTGTTTTTCGCCTTCGATTCAATCGAAACCTGGGCGGTGTTACAGTCTCTTCAGCGATGCTGTATCGACTATAGGTATATCGAAGTGCTGGAGTGTTTATATAGAAACGCCACTATGTCGATCCGATTACAGGACGAGAGTACGAAACCAATCCAATTACAAGGAGGCGTGAGACAGAGAGACGTCATTTCACCGAAACTGTTCACGAACGCATTTGAGGACGTTTTTAAGCTCTTGGACTGGGACGGATTTGGCATCAACATCAATGGCGAATACATCACTCACCTTCGTTTTGCCGATGATATAGTCATCATAGCTGAGTCGATAGAGGATATTAACACTATGCTCAGGGACCTCAGTAACGTTTGTCAACAGGTGGGTCTTAAAATGAATATGGACGAAAATTATGTCGAATATCCATGTTCCACCCGTACCGGTAGTTGTTGGGAACGATACCCTCGAAGTTGTCGAGCAATATGTTCAGCTTGGACAAACTGTCCAACTAGGTAGGTCCAACTTCGACAAAGAGGTCGCCCGTAGAATCCAACTCCGATGGGCAGCGTTCGGGAAACTACGAGATATTTTTTCGTCCAAAATTCCAGTGCCTAAAGATGAAGGTTTACAACCAGTGTGTGTTGCCAGTGTTGACTTATGGTACAAAAACGTGGTCCTTCAAAGTCTCGCAGCGAGCAATAGAGAGAGCTATGCTCGGAGTTTCTTTGCGCAATAAAATCCGGAACGAGGAAATCCGCCGAAGAACTACGCCACCGATATAGCTCTCGAAATTTGCAAGTTGAAGTGGCAATGGGCAGGCCACATCGCTCGAAGAACCGATAACCGATAGGGAAGAAAGGTTCTCGAGTGGCCACCACGAACCGGAACGCAGCGTTGGTAGGCCTTCCACCAGATGGACCGACGACATCGTTAAGATCGCGGGTAACCGGTGGATGCAAGCGGCAGGTTTCCGCTCGTTGTGGCATTCTATGGGGGAGGGCTTTGTTCAACAGTGGACCTCTTCCGGCTGATAATGAAGCTATTATAACTATAACTACACTTGATAGTTGTATGCGTTTTTTAAATATATAAATCCGTACTAATCCATTCTTTCATAGGACTAATATTATAAATGTGAAAGCAACTCTTATCTGTTACGCTTACACGATAAAACGGCTGAACCGATTTTGAGAAATGCTAAATCTAAACCTCTAAATCTTCTCTTAATCCGCGACTTCGTCTGCATCCGCGATACCTAACCGATAATCACGCGGACGAAGTCGCGGGCAAAAGCTAGTAATAAATTAATAAAGATTGAAGGTCCTCAACAAAGAAAAAATATATAAATTGAGTAACTAGGTACCTCTTAGGTAAATTCGTTTTATAACATAATTTTTTTACATTTCGCTTTGAGCGGTAAATTCTGAACTGAAAACCTACCTCTACATACACCTCAAAAGACGTTTCAATAGTCACACAACCAAAGGAGTTTAACTTAGACATTGTCCTCAGATTAAAACACCACCATCGCAAGAAGACCGTGAATCATATGGAAGACGTAATCCTTTGTTCACAATGTATTAGAACCTTAAAAGCAATAGAAAGATCAGAAAAAGAAATTGTGAGTAGCTCATTTGTAACTAATAATGTGCTAACCGCTCCTCAAAACAGGTTTTTAATGCATGGAATGTAAGTTTATTAAAAAACGTCACGTCGTAAAAAAAACAAGTTGTGAAATTCAAGAGTATTTTTATTTACGTACCTTTCCAGAAAGAGAAAGTAAAAGCTAAGAACAACGACACTGTCACGGTTCAAAAGCATCAGGAGAAATTCAAACAAGCAATGGGACTCTCAGGTGATGAAGACGCATCGACAGATTGACAGTAAGCGGATTTAAAAAAAAATAGTAATCAAGTAAATTTTTTGACCAAAATATAAGCAAAAATATGTGTTCAATTAATTTAAAATAAAACTTTTTTTCATATTTGGATGCAGTTTATTAGTATCTTAATTAGCTTATAATCATATTACTTCGTCATCAACCTTTTTTAGTCTCAATCGAGCCTTCGTTTTTTGACCAGCGATCCCAGGAGATCAGAAATAGCCGGCAAGTTGTTTGTTTGGTCATTAGCACCGGTGTTCAAGTTTGACAGAGGAATGTTTAATTGATTAGAGGAGCTCTTTTGTTGACCCTTCATATTTCTGTGCTGAGGGAAGCTGGGCATCAGCTTTGGGTCGCAAGCTGTAAAAAATATAAATAAACGAGTTATTATAAAACATAAGAAGCAGCCCTTTGGGGAAACTAATCCTATTCTAACATATTTAGGAAAAACCGGCCAAGTACGAGTCGTTCTCGCACACAAAGGGTTTCGTACCACAGTACATTATTTAACACTACAAAATAACCCAACAACGAACTTAACATTGTAGTTGAAAACCATCTGGGGAGCACATGGTTTTCACTAAAACTGAAAATGTAAGTTTGTACGCACAATATGAAAGATTTACCACGGTGCGCGGTGGTGGTAAGAAACCGGTCAATTATAATTTTATTTTCTTAAATATTTATTGTAAAATAAAAAATATAGTAAAAAAAAAACAAGCCCTTTCATTCGATATGTCGATAGTTAGCAAAACTTTGCTAACTTAACTTAAATGAATTTTGCACATGGTGTTAATTTTCGGGGGCACCGAAAATTAACACCATGTGCAAAATTCATTTGATTTACGCTATGTATCCGTGTTTGTGTCACAGATAGTCATATAAATGTACCCAAGTTCAACTCAGTTGGTTGAGTAGATTCGAAGCAAATTGGCTGTTACAGACGTACTGACTAGGGAATGCAATCTCGAGACGAGATCGCCAAGACGAGATCTCGAGGTATTACAAATTCGATCTCGGCGAGATCTCGCCGAGATCGAGATCTCGAGTGGATTTCAAAATGTATGGTTTTAATTCGCTACCATTCGAGAAATCATTTTTTCTTTACTCACGTCACAGTTGGATTGAAAGTAATCACTGATTTTCTTTCTTTTCTGAGGCGTTTGGCATTCGCTATTTTCTTCAAATATAGGCAATGGTGGCACTGCCAAAACTGTAGTAGACGCTGACGAGGATGACGGCAGAGACGACGACGACGAAGCATCAAGTTGCAGAGTGGTCGATGTCCTTCTGACTTCCGTATTCAGTATTTTTGTGTCAATTTTATGGATTGCCTTCATATGTACAGTCGAACAAGCTAATTGGTTTACAGGCAAAAATATTCATCTTTCTACTACACTCACAATTTATTTATTTATTTTATTTTTTTATATTTAGTGCGTAGGTACCAGGGATACCTACGTGCTCGAAATAAGAAAATGGAATAAAAAAAAATATTGTGAGTGTAGTAGAAATATGAATATTTTTGCCTGTAAACCAATTAGCTTGTTCGACTGTACATGTAATCCTTTTGTGTTACTGTTTGTAGTTTTCAGAATAGCTTTACAAAGTTTGCATTGGGCTGTCAAATTATTCACTGCTTTCTTAAAATATCTCCATACCGGTAACGTACTATTAAACTCCACGTAAGGTTCATTTTGATTATTTATCGACATTTTAAAAGTATTAACTTCACAGTCTTGCACTTGTGTGATAAAAATATTCAAGTTTTCATTTAATTAATCAATAAAAAACACGTAATTTCAGCACTTTATGACAATAACTGCACAACTAAAACAATTGTAAACAAACAAGTGCCTACACGCTGTCGAATATATCTCGCTTACTTTCTCTAGTCAAAACTACATCATTTGTCCTTTTCATTTCGCTCGCCCATAATCGTAAATACTCGGGAATCGGCGGGATAGTTTGCTTATGCCGTCTGCCGCCAGTCAGCGACTCGCTTACCGATATTATTATTATACTCTTTGGACTCGCTCGCGTGCCGACAGCACACGTCGTGCGTCGCTGGCTACGGCCGCTCAATCTCGTCAATCTCGACTGGGATCTCGCCATTTTATGCCTCGAGATTGATCTCGAAAAATGAGGCGAGATCTTGCGAGATTGGGATCTCGCGAGATCGAGATTGCATTCCCTAGTACTGACAGACAGACGTAGACGTAGGGTTCCATTATTCATTACCTAGAACCCTAAAGACTATAACCTTATCAAGCCCCTTATTCACAACCATTCGATACGTTTCCGTGTCGGTAAGGAACCGTATTCGACAATCTCATTTCCGACTTCAGTCTTCGTATCGAATTTGAACTGTCAAAATTATTCGGTTTCGGATTTGTGAATTGCGTTTGAACCGAATCGAAAGTCAAAAGATATCGAAGATGTCCTTCGATATCTTTTGACTTTCGATTCGGTACGGAATCGAATCGAATGATTGTGAATAAGAGCCCAGGTCAGGAGGTAATCTTAAGATAAAAAAAAATTGTTTATTATAAAATTATATCTTGGGAAAAAAATACATAAAATGTTTGGCTTCTCCTGGACTGATCGAGCTTTACTGTCTAAGAAATTAACACTGCAGATTACAGGAATTGTCGTGTCTGAAAATAGTGGGTACAAATAGTAAACAACTTACGAAGCGGCTGTTCTTTGAAGTACGAGCTCTGTAAGCATTCCTCGGCCGTAGCGCGCTTGTTAGGGTCATACATGAACAAGAAGTTGAGCAGACGCAACCCTGCGGCCGACAGCCACGGGAAGCGCTGTTTGAGATTGTTGTAGGGCTGCTGCTTCAGCGTAAAGTTCTGCAGGGCTGGCAAAGCACTAAACTCAGGCCAGATTGCATCTGACGGTGTACCTGTAAAATCAAATTGCCATTAACCTTTAAGGACGAATTTTGTAAATTCGAGGGTTTAATAATAATAATAATAATAATAATAACTTTATTATCAGGCAACTGTGGCCCATAGATAAAATACACAAAATAATCTTAAACAATAACAAACTAATACATATTAAAACCTTATCAACTATAATTAAATATATCCTATTTCACACGTAATGTTGGCGTCGTGTGTCGCGCGGTGTCAGCAGGTAACCGGCCTCGGAAGCGCCGGAACATAACACCTTTCGGCCAAAATTCCTCCTTCGTGAAGGTCGACAGATGTTCAGTTGGTACTCTCACCACAAAGGAGTTGAAGTTCACATTATGGTTCGAGGCCAACCGCTCGACCCTCAGAGCAAAATTCGACTTAATACGGATGTACTCTACAACCTCCTCAACCTTTGTAGAGTAGTGCAGTCGAGACACATACAGCAGCGTCACTGGAACAGCAGGACGCAGCAGGTGGTTCGGTCCGGTCGGTGCGGTCCCACACTTGTTCGGACAAGTTGGTTTCTTCATCCTCTTCTTCTTCTCGACCTTGATGAAACCTTCTTCATCGTTTGTGACCTTTTCAGGTCCATGTTCTTGCAGACCCATACGTGCACTTTCGTTATGGCTCTGCTTAGCCCCTATTTCACTTCGTCGCTTTATCTGTGACGCAGCGGGTTCGCTGGTTGCGACAATTGCTGAGTAGGCACGTTTGGGGGTCGACGTACCTACGCGTGGCGCTACCTCCTTCAAGGCAGGGACGGCAACGATGCGAGTTGCTTCGTTCGCACAACTAGTGTTCGGTGACGCATCGGCTGACGTTGGACTCGCCGATTTAAAACTGCCGGCGCTGGCATTATGTGCCTCGCGACTTGAGTCCACGATTGCGACGTCCGGTGACCTACTTACAGAAGCAGCGCTGCGCAGCAACATCACTTCGGCACGTAGCTCCTCTACGGTCTTCTCTGACGTCTCCAACCGCGACTCTGACGTCTCCAATCGCGACTGTAGCTTGGCTAGGCTCGTATTCAGGGACGTTATGTCTTTTAACATCCTGGTGACGTCGACATGGTCGAACGTGACGGGGGGCAGCTTGTGCAGGTCCTTCGCCACGAAGTCGGGTATATCATCAGGGTCAACCTCCTTCAGCAGGCTGATGATATCCTGGACGCTTTTTGCGGTTCCATCCCTCCGGCGGGACGGCATCTGGTCAACTTTCCCAAGGGTCTGGAACAACAGCAGCTTGGCACTGCTTACTTCCTCTTCCTTGTACTGGGACTTGCATATTTGCAGAATGCTCAGCTCATCCATATAATCGATGGCATGTTTTACGAATGCCAACAACTCGTTGACTATGAGTGGTTGGGAACCCATAGCGACGAAAAACGGCAGCGGCTACAGCCGCGCGTAACGCGAATTAATATCCGGTAACTGCAACGCAAACACGTCCGTACTCGAGCGCAGTCTGGCGCGCTATCGAGTAATATAATTATCTTACAGAACTATGCAGAAATTATCTATAGAATTGATTTGCTATGACGTTATCCGAAAATTTACAAAGCATTTGATAAGGCATTTATAGCAATAAACTCGGATTATGAAACAAAAGGCAGATAGACCGCGGAACACTAAGAGTGAAGCCACAAAACCAAATACAAATTCAAAAGGGAATACCTGCAATCAGCACGAAGCGCGATTGTAGGTGTTCCGCATGGTCTATCTGCCTTTTGTTTTATAATCTGAGACAATAAAATGGAGTAAGAGGTTTGTTTTTCTTATCTCATTGTATAAAGAATCTAGGGAATTGTTTACCGTGTGTGTCAAACAAACGGACCACCTACCAAGCAAATCCACAATAAGTTCCAACTGTTCAATCTCGGTCCTTCCTGGCAGTAGAGGCTTGTTAGCCAGTAGCTCTCCGAGTATACAACCCGCTGCCCACATGTCAAGTGCTGGAGTCTGGCGAGGTGACTGTAGCAGTAGCTCTGGGGCGCGGTACCATAGTGTGACCACACGAGGAGTCGCGCTGCGAGCTGGAGCGCCCAGCCAGCGGGCGAGACCAAAGTCAGCTGTAATTAGAAACGAAATAGGTATAATAGAGACCACCAATCAATTGGGTAGTTGACAATATTAGCCAGTCATTTTTATCTCATCTCTCCATCAACGTCGCAATAATCATGAGTCTCACCATAATTCTTAGCCTTAGAGCAAGGTCGCGAGGTTTTCTTTTTTATTCTTAAAAATCACTCATATTTTTTAACACAACATGGACACGTTGACTTCTCATTAGGCTTTATTAAGCTGTAAAATCGGGGTATTAGCTGTCCAAAAATGTTTGCAATCCTGGTATGATCATTTTAAAGGTATTTTAACAAAATCCTTTTTTTTTTATTAGGAACAAATATTTAATTATGTACAACCATTTTCCCACAAACACGCTCGCTCAGCAGAATTAGCAGTAGTGGTAAGTAAATTATTCTGTACTAACCTGCAGAGCGGCTCATCCCACCCTCTCTGAGAAGACGGGTTGTCAGGTAGATCAGTACGTGGGCAAGCAAGTTTCCAAGCATCTATGGCCTCGATCATGCACGGCACATCAAAATCAACCAGTGTAGGAGCTAGAACATTTCTGATCAATTTTTCAGTGCCGTGGACCGAGGATATAAATGCAGGCAAACCGATACTGGAAATTTTGCAGACACAGAGGCCCCCCATATGAATAAGTAGAGTAGCTTGGGCCCACACACGGTTGTCCATTGCCAAATTTAAAATAGAACGTATGACAAATAACTTGGTCCATTTACTCTAAAAGGTGTCTGTGCTTCCACAAATGGGAAGCGTGAAGAAAGTAATTTAATTTTTGTGTACAATTAAATGCTTACCTATTTTTACACATCCCTTATCAGTCAGCAGCAGATTGGAGACCTTTAAATCTCTGTGCACTATGAAGTTTGTGTGCAAGTACTTGAGGCCCTTCAGCACTTGTAACATCAAGCATTTAACTTGTGACTCTGTGAATGGTGATGTCATATTGTCTAGCAGTGAAGCCAAGTCCTGTTCACAGTACTCCATTGACAGGAAAATGCTGTCGAGGAAAATAACTATAATGTTAATAAAACAAAATAAGTGGCAAAAAATCATTTGAAATTTAACAATATCAATTAAAAAGTTGCAGAAACTAACAAACGGGCATTTTTTTTGGCATAATTAGACCGCATCATCGCTTCCCATCAGCACGCCTAGCATGACCACGCTATGTCTACGGAAGAATAGACATACTGGCAGGAAGAATAGACAAACTGAACTGACTTGTCTGTTCTTGCTGTTAGTATGTCTATTCTTTCATAGACATACCGTGGTCATGCTAGTGTGCTGGTGAGATAGTGGTCAAACGTATGCCTATCAATTGATAAAAATAAATATTTATTTTAGGGGAGTACAACAACACTTTCTGTTCTTACTTAACATCAAATAGGTATGATACCTTCCCAAAAAATTTGTAAATTATTTAGTTTATTATTTTATGTTGTTTAAATCTGCCCTTACTGTCATGTCTCAAAAATCAAACTTGTATATTTATTTATTATTTTATTTATTTATTTATTTATAGTTAATTAAAACGGCACAGGTCCAATTACATTAAATAACATAGAATTATAAAAAATTAAATAAAATAAGCATTCAAATAACATACAATACAAAAATTAAATTCAAAGATATACAATTCGTGGATAAAATTATTAATAATTAGTTGAATAAATGAAATACATCACAAACTAACATAAATTAGTATGTAACAGTGGACACCCTCGCATACTGTCTCTCACAGAACACCAGACAAGCACGCATTATTTTCTTGCATTCATCAGCAAATACATCACATTCAGGGTCGGCAGTCAAGAGGGCGTTTGGCATCCTTAGGGTTCGACATGCTGGGGATACGGCTCTAGCAACAGATCTAGATAGCGGTAGTGCGAACAGATTATGACGGCGGCTTTGACGGTGCCCAAGGTATTTGTCAGGCACAAATGTCCATGGAGCTCAGGGCAGTCAATACAACCGCTCAGGGTTTTACAGGCAATCGTGAGCTGATCATAGCCCCTTCTTACCTCCAACGAATTGAAGCCCAACACCCCTAGAAGATAATTCGTTGGGAACATGAATGGAAAGTAATGGTACAGCCTTTGATACAAAAATCTCAGGAAGGTTTTCTGAACTTTTTTATATGAAACATACCTCTCAAGAGACCGCCCAACCAGAACCTCTTTGAGTTGTACGATGTTCTCATGCCTGCAAGCCATCAGCACTTGAATCTCACGGAGACCACTTAGTGGTAAACCATCTTTTTCAATATCCATCCTCACCTTCTTCAGGGCCACAATGGAGCCGTTTAGCTTATCTTTTGCCCTGTCTGTAATTTAACAACTTGATTAGTATTGAAAAAGTTACTACAGATTTCCTTCAATTTATGGCTTAATAGCACCCTCAATAAAAAGAAAAGTTTATAAATAAGAGACTATTTATAATAGGTAATTTTAGTGATTTAAATTATGAAAAATAATAAATAATAACCAAAACTTACATACAATACCGTAAGTGCCTTCGCCAATTCTGTTTAATTTTTCAAATTCACCAACAAACCTGCATCTCCCAAGCTGGAATCGGAAAAAAAATATGAATAGACGTTGTAATTTCCCTAAAAGTTATCAAAATTCCATTTGCAAGACAAGACAATTACGTAGTTTAAGGTAACTGAATCAGGGGTTAAATAAATTTATTGTAATCATGATACATTACTCCAACAGTTTTTAAGGTTATGTTTACATACAATATCTTTCTCAGGTATTTCCATAGTTTTTCCCGTTCTAAAAGATATGAGGACCCCTTTTCTTGCAGCTGGACCTGTTGGATCCACAACATCTTGGCTAGAAGGTGGTTTTTCTGAGTCTGCAATAAAATCATTATAATGTACCTATTGTACACTTGGTTTAAAGATCAATGAAAACACAGCATTTGAATTTAAATAACTGTTTTTACTTACTCTGCGACATGGTTTATTATATGGCAAACTATGATTTACACTAATTTGATTGCACTACGGTTTCGTCCAACCCAAACAAAACAACAGCCCCCAACAAACCAAAACCCCCAAAACAATCGCTGTCGCTCCCCGTCGCGACCATGAAGATATAGGTCTAAATGGAGCCAACACTTAGAACAAAAGCTTGAAACCAACTGTGGGCTGATGCTCTCTTTCTGAATGCATACATAAGAACGAGACAGTGATATGTGTTTTCTTTATCTTATGTATGCATTTAGAAAGAGAGCGTCTGCCCACAGTTGGCTTCACTTAGGTATTTAGAGTGTTGCCTCCACTTTTATCTATAAGCTTCTTGGTCGCGACCGTCGCTCGCGCTTACCCACAGAGTTAAACGTAGTGATAAAATACTCTTTGCACAGAGTAATATAATCGTAGTAGCCCCTCTATATTATTTTACTCTTTGATCGTAGCGTAGCGTAGACAGAAAAGGCAATATAATATATACCCATGAAGCTATCTTTACATAGTTTACATAAAAACTTCTTGTATGTTTATACTGTAACACTTAGGTTACACTCATGAAGATATAGGTATAAATGGAGCCAACACTTAGAACAAAAGCTTGAAACCAACTGTGGGCTGATGCTCTCTTTCTGAATGCATACATAAGAACGAGACAGTGATATATGTTTTCTTTATCTTATGTATGCATTCAGAAAGAGAGCGTCTGCCCACAGTTGGCTTCACTTAGGTATTTAGAGTGTTGCCTCCACTTTTATCTATAAGCTTCTTGGTTACACTAGTAGCTTTTGCGAACTATCGTGAGTCTAAGCTACGTTGAATAAAAGATATGATCGACTTGTAGAAGATTATATTAATCAGATTTAGCGAGAGGAAAAACTTTAGGTAGACCGCAGCTCTCAGCTTAGCCGGGTCTAACTCTGACATCACATGTCATAGTATAAAAGCTATATTCTACATAATTCAAATATATTCTAAAGCATCCAGAAAGTTCTAACCATAGACTAAATAGTTATGGCTTCATTACATAAAGCCTCAAACTCTACAATACCTACGCGCTTGCCAACCAAAATTAGCCAAAATAAAACTTCTAAACTAAAACTAAACTATACATAGACAATAGACATAAACACAGTATTACCAGATCCAATTTTTTAAAATTCGTATGACTTCTGTCAAAAATCCGTAGAAGTCTGTAGATAGCCTCTACAAAAACCGTAGATCTATGGACATTTTTTAAAGCTAGACAGGCACGATCGGCCCAAGCAATAGGCTCCGCCTACCTCGACGCAGGCCATTATTTGCTTATGTTAGCCATTATGTTTCTTTGTGACGTTATCAAGTAAAACTATCATCCGTAAACCGACTTTACAGACAAACAATTTTTTTTTTCTAACTATATTTCCCAATTTTCTGTTGCTGCTGACAACTTCAGAAGAAGAAGAACTCCCATTGTTGGCGTTTTGCTAAAACAGAGACATAAAATAGAGACATATAAAACAGAGACATTGGCATTATAAATAAATAAAACACGTCCTCTCATTTCATTCGTTCGATTACACAGTTAGTTGGATGCCGATGCGCATTGCGCAGTATGCGCACGATAGTTTCGTTCTGAAATAATGAATTATTTACTTTTAACATCCATAACAATATTGCGGGATTTTAAAAATATTGTAAATGCCTGAAGATACACTTTAGGTACCCAAGAGTATAAGAATGTGAATTACAACTTGTCTAAACATCTTTATTTTTGTCGTACTACATATCCAGCCATGATCCTATAATACAGATCTTGAGTTTATAGTGTGTGATTTTGATTTCGTTCCATACAATATCGTTGGTAAAGAACAATGTGTGTATCGTCGATGTTAGGGGATAGCATCGGTATTAAAACATGTTTGTAATCGATGCTTTAAAAAAAAATAGGTATTTACTTGTTCATCTCATGAAGATATAGGTAAAACATGGAGCCAACACTCAAAACAAAAACTTGAGTCAAATACTTACGTATCTCCATCTCACCCTCTGTGGGCCGACCTTTTTTTTTTAGTGTGGCCTATAGTATTGCTATCTCCTTATTTAAATCTCCTACTAAATTCTTCGAAATAGTCGTCACACTAACCAAATCAGAAGTCAAACTCTGTCAAATAATGTTATTATGGATCAATAGTTGTACAGACGCCAGCACATCAAGCCATACCTGTCAAATTTTCCCAATTAAATATGAACCTTATCATTTTGTAATAAAGTTGAAAATCTATCAAAGAAATTTGACAGATTGTAGTAGCTTGATGTGCTGGCCTACTATGATTAGTTAAGTTATAAAAAATTTAGGACAAATTCACGCGTCACGCATGCAAGACTGGGTTGACGATCAGTGAATTACAATGCCATTTCCTAAGGAATCGGCAATGTGGCAACATTGACACTATGTGTCATGTCAACATAAATATGGTAAATATGGCGGTTGTTGTCTAGGAGGTGATATAAAATTTCACCCGTAAGTGTTAAAATCGTGATTTCTGACATTGAACCATTGTAAACATATTTCGTTGTTTTTCACTTAATTTCTTCTTAAAACGTTTTACCAGTGTTTTCAACATATTAGTAAATGATAACTATATCAAAATCAAATACTTTTACATTGAATTTCATTGATTTTGTGCAATCTATTTGATTTTATTTAAAAGAAGTCGTATTGAAGTAGTCTGACCATATTGAGGATATATTTAGGACTTTACGTGAGAATTTAAGTAATTATACTAAGAACTAGAAGAAGAACTAACTAAGAAACGTGTATATATTTAATGAATATATATACACATACACTAACGGCAGTAATTTTTTATTTAATATTAGTTTCTCATTATTCGGGTATTTTACTAACATTATTTTTTTAGGTTCCCTAAAAATAGTAATCAAAGAAAATTTTGGTTATCCATTGAGCCGTTGAAAATGAAGTTCTGTGAAAGCGCAAGGATTTGCAATTTGCATTTCGAAAATCAGATATGATTCAAGAACAAGGCGCTGAAAACATACAGCAGTTCCTACTATAATACAACAGAAGGAGAGGTAAAAAGATAACTGTATTTAATTATCTATGTTACATTATTATCATGTATTTAGAAATATAATGTTTCAAATATATAACAAAAGCAACATTTTATAAAATATATTATAATTTTCAGACAACAGGTTCATTACATGAAGAATCTGTGGTGCATATAGCTGATCTGCCAAGTACTATTTCTGGCGTTTATAGTAATTCTCCGCTTACGGAAACGGGAGTGAAACATGCTGGCTGTAATGTAGTAAAAAACAGTGTCGAAATATTGTTGAAAATATATGTAATCTTAACAAGTTACCTGGCCCCTTATTCACAATCATTCGATTCGATTCCGTACCGAATCGAAAGTCAAAAGATATCGAAGATGTCCTTCAAACGCAATTCACAAATCCGAAACCGAATAATTTTGACAGTTCAACGAACATACGAAGACTGAAGTCGGAAATGACATTGTCGAATACGGTTCCTTACCGACACGGAAACGTATCGAATGGTTGTGAATAAGGGGGCAGGTGTTCCCTTCCGTTAGTTTAAATTAAATACATACCTTATAAGTCTATTTATATATTAATATAGGAAAGTTTCAATTACATACTACATATTTTAACTCGTGAGTGATTTACGTGGTAAGAGACAGAAACCACATAGAGTAATGATATTTAGTCATGTATGCTAGAAAAGTTACAATAAATTATTTTAATTTGAGTGTTGTTTTATTTCCTTTTTGAGATTCTTACATATAGGCGTTCATATTAGGCGCTAACTGACGTCGCGGCTGCCAAAGGATTTTATTTTTGATCAAGTTATTTTTATTCTTATTTGAAACGTCGAGTATAGAATTCATTTTACTTTATTTCTTAATTCTATATCATTATACGCATACGTTACGTATCATGACATAAACAAACTTAGACGAGATATTTGCTTAGCCTAGGCCTTAATGGTATACAGAATGTAGATATTTAGAAATAAATCACTAAATGGAAAGCTACTACTTATAACGTTGTCCTGGGAAAAATAAAATAAAGGTTACCCTACTTAGAAAGAAAGGGTTGGCCCATAGAGATCAAGATAGTGATACATAGGTATTGGGAAGAGAAGTGTGGGGATCAGCTGCCAAAACACATCTTGATAAATTACAAAGATCGCAAAATAGAATAATAAAAGTCCTCTTTCACTACAATTATTTAACTCCAACCACCAAAATTTATAAAGAGACAAAATTATTTAATATTGCACAAATTTACCAATATAACACATGTATTTTAATACGAAAAATCTTAAACAAAAAAATACACACACAAATAAAATTCACAAAATACAATAAAATATATACCCGCAGCTCTAGGCGAGCACATGATATACAATTGTATAAATCGCGAACTAATTACGGTAAATAGTGTATTTTGTATCAAGGAGCACAGATCTACAATTCTTTACCTAAGCATATAAAAGACTCTAAGTCATTATATATATTCAAAAAGTTATTAAAACAATGTATTTTCAAAGGCATCACAAAAAAGTAAATCTGTCCGATTCCAATATTATTATTGTATCCACTCCATGTAAACCGTCCCTTTTATCTGCTCAAAAACTGTCGCTCGTATTAGTTGAAACGAATGACAAAGTTAATCGAACTTACCTACCAATCCAGAAATGTATTTTTTAAGAATACCGTCTACTCGCATCTGTACCATAAATTACTTAAGTTTTGTTTTATATTTTATTTCTCCTCGTAAGTGATTTGTAATCTTTGAGAAATAAATAATTTTTAAACCGTAGGTATTGCTTCAAGTAGGTTTTCGAAGTGCGGACTCCACTTTAATCTACAGCTTCATGGTTCATCCCTCCCCTCCCTAGCTGTGATTAGAGTATATTCATCTATGGCTGTGAATGTGATGTGATGTGAATGTGATGTCTCGATGACAGCCAGACGTCCAAAGAGTAAAGTAAGTAGTATGGGGCCATGAAGATATAGGTATAAATGGAGCCAACACTTAGAACAAAATCTTGAAACCAACTGTGGGCTGATGCTCTCTTTCTGAATGCATACATAAGAACGAGACAGTGATATGTGTTTTCTTTATCTTATGTATGCATTCAGAAAGAGAGCGTCTGCCCACAGTTGGCTTCACTTAGGTATTTAGAGTGTTGCCTCCACTTTCATCTATAAGCTTCTTGTATGGGGCAGACGTCGGACTGTCAGTGTCAGAGGTCAGACAGACAGTGAGTGTCTGTCATAGAGTAAAGTAATATATCGCCATCGGGTAGTGTCTGTCGTGACTCGTGAGTGACGGTGACACTGACGGACTGAGCCAGCCTGCCAGCTAGCTAGCTCCTTTGGGTCTGGATTTCTGTTTCGATCATTTCTATTTCAAAATAATGCAATAGCGTGAGCTTCGGTTCTCTTTTTTTTTTGTGAAAGTTGGGTCAGTGGATCGTCTTAGGGTTGTAATTATTTTTGTTTGTTTACCAGTGGATTAATAATACAATGCAGTCATTTGGCCGATTTTGGAGAGCGAATATGTAAGAACAGAGTAGGTACTTAGATAGTGTTTTTGTTGATTTTTTAATCGTTTTTTCCCATTTAATCATTCATATCATCATGCTAAACCATTATCCTGTTGCACCAAACTTGTTCTAAATGATTGATATATTTTTATTTAAGTTGCACCTCAGTTAATGCTTTACCTCTTCACTGAGATCGCGAGCGTATGATAAAAGGTACAAAATCCCCCAGAGATGAGACTACGAAGAGCCTGCAACCCGAGAATTCAGAATCGCATATTGTAAGTTAGTCCCAGTACTACAATTAATATATAAGAGGATACTAACTCAATTTATGTTGTCTGTGTTTGTAATTAAATTCATACCTATGCATGTGCACTCACATTTTTTTCCTGTGCTTGTTTGGCTATTTATGTGTGTGTATAGTAGAGCTATATGCTATAGCTAGTCAATAGTGATGTCAAGGTTAACTCTGGAAGGATAGAATACTTTTCAGGTAAGTTGTTTGTTGTGTACCTATTTTAATGGTGTTAACTGGAAAAGTTACATAACTTATACAATGTTTTAGAAAACGTTTTGGTGTATACAGTAAAGTGTACCCAGATGAGACAACACCTGGTAGAATAGTACCACCACAAATTGAAAAGCCCAAATATGTGATATCAAAAAACATTGTGGTACCAAGTCTAGTACCTGAGATCAAAAATGATGACCAAATTAGAGGCATGGAGACAAGCTGTGCACTAGCTGCAAAAATATTGGCAAAAATAGGAGAGTCAATAAAGGTATTATACAAAATCTACACATATAAATAAATTTGAGTGTTTATATGTTTGTCCTTTAGGGGCTCCTAAACCATTGATCTAATTAATTTATTGTGATAAACGTTTGGTGGTCTGAATGCTTGCAAAGGATAGTGGCTCAAAAAAACAGAGAATGAAGTTGCTGGCAGCACTAATCTTTTTCTAGATTATGCATAGTAAATAAAAGACAAATATTATTATTAAAATGTACACTGCTGAACGATGCTACTAGGCTTTTGCCTTCTGCTAAACTTGCCTATATCAGCTGGTTCTTAGCTTTTCTCTTCATTTAATAATTTGCATTACATTGTTTCTAAATTGATTTGTAATTAATATTGTACAGAGGCCAGCACATCAAGCTACTATAATCTGTCAAATTTCTTTGATAGATTTTCAACTTTATTACAAAAGAATAAGGTTCATATTCAATTGGGAAACTTGACAGTTTGGTATAGCTTGATCTTGATGTGCTGGCGTCTGTACATACTTTCTAAATTTATCTTGGACATCATTGACATTGGTGAAGGAAACATCGTGAGGAAACCTGGACTTATAATTGAAATAAGTCTGAAATTGCCAATCCTCTTTGAGCAATTGTGGTGATCAATGCTCGTGCCTTCTCTGTATCAGAAGAGGCAAAGGCCTCTACCAGCCTATGTCCCACTGGTAGGTATTAATTATTTTATATTCATAGGCTGGTATTAATTATTTTTTTATACACAGCCAGGAGTTACAACAGATGCAATTGATGAAATAGCTCATAATTTATGTGTAGAAGCTGGAGCCTATCCATCACCATTACATTATAGAGGTTTCCCAAAGAGTGTGTGTACCTCAGTAAACAATGTTGTTATACATGGTATACCTGACTTGAGGGAATTAGAAGATGGGGATATTATAAATGTGGATGTAACGGTAAGTAAAAATAATATTTTTGTTATTTCATACTCTTCTTCTCAGTCATTCACTCTTGACAGAGTGGTTGTAGTCATGGGGAGTTGCCCACAACTGTGATTGCAGCCTTCGCTATCCTTCTCCATCGGTCTCTATTGGCTGCATGGCGAGCAAATTCTGCTACAGGAATCTTGGTGGCAGATTTGATGGAGTCTGTCCATCAGTTTGGCGATCAACCACATGGTGTTGTGCCCTCTACCCTTCCCTGAATCACAAGACGCTATAAGGAATCATTGTTGCGGGTAACTTGTCCAAAGTATCTGAAGATTCATAATTGCACAAGTGACAAGTTTTTGTTTAATTTTGAGTTCATTGAGTATTTCATGATACTAAACTCTTTTTTATATTTTCCAAAAAAAAAAAATGTACATGACAGTTGACATATATGTAAACAATATTATAGTGTGTGCCCTGCCAACAACCACTATTTTGATACAAGCATCTGCATAACCCTTCTGTAGGTACTTCATAACATTTTCAGGTATACTACAAAGGCTTCCATGGAGATTGCTCAAAAACATTTCTTGTGGGAGATGCTGTGGATAATAGAGGCTTAGAACTTGTTTCTGTAACTGAAGAGTGTTTGGATCTTGTAAGTACCTTTGTTAATTTTTCTGGGGTGGGAAATCCTCATGGATGTCCTCCGCCTTGGGGCTGGTGGAGGGGTCTGCCATACTTTTACTGACTTTAAACCACCTCGGTGTTCCATCTCACACCTATGTCGGGGGTCGCGGGGAATGGAGATACTTCTGCAGACACTGATCTACTTTAACCTTTTGAACGCCAGAGCATTTAAACGCACGCTCGTACCCTCCAAGGCCAAGCCACAATTTACCGCAAATTACAAATAAAAAATGGGGAAATAACTAATGGATATATCTTTGGACCTTTTTACAATATTTCGTAGATTGGTATGGTACAACGGGCTGGTCGTGTCCGCAACTCCACGTCTCAGCGCGTATTTTGCGTACGTTAATGTAGCTTTAAAATATATGAAAAAGAAACATAGAAAACTTAATTTAGTACCTATATAATTTATTTTGTACCTGTATTCAGTGTAACATTTTCTTGTCGGCTTTAGCTGACAGTGGCGTGTTGGACAAGTTTTTATTTGTCGGTTATATCTAGGGTTGCCACCCGTACTATACAAATATTCAATTAGTATCGTACTATGTTTTAGTTAATTGTACCTACTATATATTATAAAAAATAATATAGTACAAAAAATAATATATTTTTATCCGTAGGTAATTCAACTGTCGCGCTATTTTATTTTTTATATTAACTGTGACTGGTCTGGAACGCACCCGCAGCGCAGCACGGGGAATTGTAGAACGAAACGCATTCGCAGCAACAAAACGCAAAATAAACAAAGAAGAGGTGTTTCTATCTAACAACACTGCTGAAAAATGGCAAATAAGAACTTTTCAAAAGTACCTACAGATACTGACAAAAACATTTGGAATCATTTATTTTCTTCTCTCCATTCCTGCAACTTGTGCTTTTACGGAATTTCTTTTTTTTTTTTCGTCGTGTATGTAAAATGGAAAGAAGAAAGAAATTCTAATCTATTAATTAATTAAAAATAAATGTGTACTTTTTTCCTGCATTTCCCAAAAGTACTATACTCTATTTATAATAGCATTATAAAAAAGAGGCTCATAGAATCAGGAATACAAAACATTTTATTTCAAAGAAAAGTTGAAACAATTTCAATTAAACTTATTTTAACATAATTTTGATAAAATGATATAGTACTAAATATGGACGTATAATAGAAACAGAATAAAAGTCTTTTAAAGATTAGGTAACATTTTAAATTTGGTAGAATTACAATGAAACAACGTTCCGGGTATTGTTCATCCCTGTTTCTGTTAGGGTTTTAGCATCGACACTGTAATTTTAAATTGGAATTAAATATACAACTAAATGAAAGCTACGTAATTTTAGAAGACAAATTATTAAAATGGTTACATACGCACGATAGCTATTATAAAACAAAATTATAATAAATTCGGTGTCCATCGTAACTTGAACACGTTTATTGTACTTTTGTTACAAAGTGTGCATTAAAAAGAACCTTTTTTAACTTCTGTCTAATGCTATTGTAAATGGAGTATAGGTACCTATCTATACTTAATATTATAAAGCTGAAGAGTTTGTTTGTTTGGTTGAACGCGCTAATCTCAGGATCTACTGGTTCGAATTGGAAAAATCTTTTTGTGTTGGATAGTCCATGTATCGAGGAAGGCTATAGGCCCAGGCGAAGCCGGGTCGGGTCGCTAATATTTTTTAAGAAAAATATTATATTTTATCAAGAAAAAGGTGGCAACCCTAGTTATATCCGAGCGTTACTGACACTGGCTTGGCCTCCATCAGGAATTTTAATTTTGATAACACAAAAAATTAGTCGCTAATTAGTCGAAATTTGTCGGTCACTGGTTCAAAAGATATAAGGGTTTATAGATGGCCGACCTTGAGAGTCTCCCCAGCTCGGCTACATTTATATCTCAAAAACTAGGGCACCTAGCGAAGATCTGTTATGTTCCAAATTTAATAGCTAATTTGTCGCCAAGTCACAGAGTTACTCTTCGATCTAGCTCTTGGCGTTGATTCCGACTAATTGGCGACAAAATATGGGAGAATACATCTTCGCTAGGTGCCCTAGTTTTGAAAATATATAAATGTGGCCAAGCTGGGGAGAGTCTCTCCAGATCGGCCACCTATAAACCCAATCTCAAAAACCTGTGGCCGACAAATTCTGATATTTGGCGACAAACGACTAATTGTTTGTGTTATTAAAATTAAAATCCCTGATGGCAAAGCCAGTGTCAGTCACACTATATCCGACCATGGGGCTCAAAAAATTAAGACTGAAAATAGTGTCTAACTAACAATGGGCAATTTGAATTATTCGGGTGCAATGGGCAATTTGTTATTTGTGGTTGAGGCTGAGCATAGGTATAACTGTCAATAATAATACAACATTCTCAACAGGCTATAAAATCATGTGGCCCAGATGTTCCGTTTTCTGAAATAGGCCGTAAAATATATAAACATGCAAAAAAATATGGCCTGACTGTCATTCCATCCGTATTGGGACATGGCATTGGGGAATATTTCCATGGGCCCCCTGAAGTTCATCATACAAGTAAGTTTATTACAAATTGCATGAAAGCAAAAAAAAAAAAAAACTCCTTTTGCCACTGCTTACCCTGAACCTTTACTGAAATAGTGTGTCTGAAAAAGTATAAAGGGGTTCAACTAAAATAAATTATTTGAATAATATAATTACTTGGTTCTAAGTTCTAATATTTGTTGCTTTCCGTCGCATCCTGTTTCTACACATCATTACTTAATATAATTAAGGTTATTATTTTTTAGAAAACAAACGCCCTGGGAGAATGAAGCCCGGCACGACGTTTACTATAGAGCCAGCCATAACCCACGGTAGTGAATATGTTGTGTTGCATGAAGATCGGTGGACATTATTGACAGAGGATGGTTCCAGGAGTGCTCAAGCAGAACATACGGTTCTTATCACTGCAAATGGAGCTGAAATATTAACCAAATATTCCAGCTAGTATATGCAGACAAAGTTTTAGATGCGAATTATATCAGGGGCTACATATTTAATATGTACTTAACTGTGATAAATTTCTCCTTATGTTGGGTGTGTGCGATATGAACCACTGTGTTGAATAAAATTTAATTCTAGTAATTTTAGTTGATTTGTACCTGTTATAGCATAAATTAACTGTTGACATTAGTAGTAGTTGTCAGTATTATAGTTACCAGTTGTTGATTTGATTACCGAAATAAAAGACTAATAGCGTGTAATGTTTCTTTTATTTTGCTTGATAAATCTTAAATTAAAATCATGTAACTTGGTACATTAAAAGCACAAGCACAATAATTATCACTCATATGTCAGTCAATAGATAAAACTTTAAAGGCGTAGAAGGAAGGTATCGATTGAGTCGGTAACATGAGGATAATATGTTATAGGACAAAGGCGTAACCAATGGGACGTAAACGCACTCCCAGGGATTAAATATTCGCTCTACGCTCCGGGTTCCACCGCATCCAGTCGAAAGAGTTTGGTCCCATAGTATATCCAGCTACGCCTCGACTAAATACTAATGTGACAAGTGAAGAAGAAGAAGAATAATTGATAACAATGACTAGGTCTTAAATTCACTATAATAATTTTGTTTTTCCAATTGGCCTTACACTAGGTAGAAGCTGCTTCAAACAAGATTTGAGGGACTTGAAGAATGTCGTAAAACCTTAAAAAATAATTAACATTGGACTAGTAAATGGTAAAAGTTACAAACACAGATCACAAACCCTGCAGAAAGTATGTTAAGTTAATAAATGCAAGTTTTTCATGAACAGTAAAATTATTCACAAACCTAATATTGTAAGTTAAAATCTTTTCACCTGTGCTATTTTAGTATCCTTAATCTTATTCAATAAGTATACTATACTAATTAATTAGTTAATATTTTAACTCATAATAGAGAAAATTTAAAGTATTTAGGTACATTTATAGTGTAAATATTAGTTAGGTAAAATATACCTTAGAAGATTTAGAACAATATAAGATAAGATTTCTTAAGTTTACATAATTAAATTAATACATACATAGGTGGAAGTAGAAGGACGTTAAACAATCTAAGTCAATCTCCTTAAAAATTAAACATACAATTCATACATCGGATTAACAACCCTTACCGTAAGCGAATATTCTTAAAGATTATATTTTTTGGTATTTTTTATCAATTTTCTAAGGGTGCTAGGGAAGAATAAAAAGAGTGTATAAAAGTTGTTACAAAATTATTAAATAGTTTAACAACATACAAAAGCTACTTGCGACCATATACTCTACAATAAAATTACTTAAGTTAATTTATCACTCAAGGTAACACACAATCCGAAAATAAGTATTACCTCAGTCAAAATGAGAATAAGTATGATATACAGAATTTTAACAATATCTCTTTCACAATAACGACAAATAGAAAGAAAACGCAGAACATCCAAAACACTACTCACTCATTGAACTTTAAGCACTAGCCTCTCGATTAAATCCCTTATGCTTAATATTTTACTATCTAATTATATCAAAATCAGCTAATCTTAATGGGGAATAGAAGTGCCCTGAATTATTATATAATTTGCCATATTTAATATGTAGCTATTACTTTATTCGAAATTCTTATTATTATTAGAATAAAATATAATTATAATCTGATATTCTTATGTAGGTTTCTGATAATATGTAAAACTGTATAATTATAATATTTAAATGTAATAACTAAGTACTAATAATGTATATCTCAATATTTATTCAGTTAAACCTACATAAAAATATATTTTATTGAAGCTTATCAGTAACTGGTTGACTCCATTTAAGTTTTAATCATAAAGGTATATTATAAAGGTATAATAATTTCTTTGTGCTTGTGGAAAGTTTATGCTAATTTATTGTGCTTTCGAATTTTAAAGGTCAGTCAAATACAATATTTCCCATCTGAATTGGGAACAATAAAATTAACAGGATCATAAAAAATCTTCAAGTTGCAACAACATTAATTAACCCTAGAAGCCCAATCTACGAATTTATTACGTGCACTTCGAAGAATATTGGCTGTCTTCCTCACGCGAGCGCAAATCGCCAAGCTCGTCTGAATCAACTCTGTGTCCGTCGAGAAATATAAGGACGCGGATTCGTTACTCCGGTAAATATCAACATTTTGTAGTATTTACGATGTTTGGGCTTTGTGAAACCTTTGCATCGAGTATACTTTTTATAATTATTATAATGTTGATTTTTTCCAAATGGGGATTTTGGGATTTACTCGAGCGCGGCAGACTAACATAAGGGGGGCAGCCATGCACCTTGTAAAGCACTCCCACCATACCTCAGCCTTTTATATAGGACCGAACGTATAGGACAGCCGATCAGACCAGAAAAAAAAAACCGGACAAGTGCGAGTCAGACTCGCTCACCGAGGGTTCCGTACAAATTACTTAACCATTCTAATATTATAAACGAGAAAGTAACTGTCTGTTACGCTTCCACGATGAAACGGCTGTACCGGTTTTGATGAAATTTGGTATGAAAATAGCTTGAACCCTGGGAAAGCACATAGGGTACACTTTTAATCCGAGACTTCGTATAGGCATAAATAGGTATAAATAAATAAATAAATACAGAGAAAAGTCTGAAAACTATACATTTGTAATTAAAACGTAGAAAAAAGAATATTATTTATTTATAACGAGCTTTTGTCCGCGATTTGGTCCGTGTGAATGTCGGTTATCGCGGATGCAGCAGACAAAGTCCCAGATTGAAAAATATCCTATGTGCTTTCCCAGGGTTTAAGTTATTTTCATATCCAATTTTATCAAAATCGGTTAAACCGTTTCATCGTGGAAGCGTAACAGAGTTACTTTCGCATTTATAATAATAATATGGATAATTATGCACCTACAAATTCGTACGGAACCCTCGGTGAGCGAGTCCGACTCGCACTTGTCCGGTTTTTTTTTACATTTTTGAAAACCTGTACACGCTTCCCCCCCTTTGAAATGCATACATCCCATAACCTTTTTTGCTTTTTAGCATCTAATCTTCACAATCCAATAGATCCTCACGAGGCCACGACGCTGGAGTAAATCCCTATTTAGCCTCTTGGGCTCCCCTACTTTTATGAAGAACACATTTCATTATATGAAAACAACTGAAAGTTTGTACTTGATTGGTTCTGTTTTTAAATATGTATTGATAAACAGCTAAAGGATCTCGAATTATGTTACACTTTATTAATTGTTAAAATTTTGAACTGTTTAACTACACTAATATAATTAGGTATATCTGTTAATTTTTTATTTCATTTGTAGGTATACCATATAATTTACATGAATGGAAAATAAAAATCAGAAACAATCGAAATTAAATTTAAAAAAAAAAATAAAAAAAAATTAAAATTAAAAATTATATTTTTTTTTATTACGGTATTTAATTAAAATTTTAATTTTTCTATTTTTAAATAGGTATGATTGGGCTTAATAACTAGGAAAATATGATTAGGCTTCTAGAGTTAAGAATTAAGTTAATTAAAGATAATAACATTTTTATAAACCATTATTTTTCATCAGCAGTATGGCACCTAAGTAACAAACTTTTTCACATTGATGGGAAAAAATTACGGTAAAGGACAAACAAGGATTACTAAAACATAATCAACAGAAAACACAAACCATTAAAAATCATGGAATTAATACTTCAACAATATTTGACTATCTATCAGTACGTTTTTGTACTACTTGTTCATTTTGTAGAACCGCTGTACAAAATCTGTTAGGTTAAATACCTGACCAGGACCAACTCCAAAGTCCATGTTGATGTATTCATCTAAGTTGTGAGTGGAAGCTAGAAACAAGTGAGATAATAACATTTTAATTATCAAAATTGAAATGTGACAGAAATAATAAAATGTGACAGAAATAATGTTTCTGTTCATTTTTATAGAGATATCTCTAATAAAATTCAAAATTGACCTGTCTGAAGATTCATTATTGAGAATGACTCAACAGATTTGGGTAATTTTATCCGTTATTGGTTCGTACAGCAAGGAGTTTTTTTTTAATGCTCTGGGAATTCGGAAATTCCACCGTGCGAAGCCTGGGCGGTTCGCACGTTAGTTATGATTCAAAGCAATGCAATTTTTTTCTAAGCTATATAGGGTGACTGGTAATTAGTGTACGATACTTAAACACGTGATTGTGTTCATGATAACAAACCACTTTCCCGAAGAAATTTTTTTTTGTACTGGTTCACTTTAGGTCACAGGCGTGCGCGCGCGTGAATTTCATACGGCTGTTGTGTTATTGTGATAAAAGTGAACCAGTACAAAAAACATTATTTCTTCGGGTAAGTTGTTTGTTATCATGAACACAATCACGTGTTTAAGTATCGTACACTAATTACCAGTCACCCTATATATAACAATAATTATCAAGTCATATAAATATTATACCAACCAGATATTTTAGCAATGAAAAATAATTATAATAAAGCTATTTCCATTCTTTATTGAAATATGCAGTACCTACTATAGACAATTTACTAGTACTTGTTTGTAATACAATAGTGACCTGGTGACCTATTTCCTAACTTTCAACAAAACACTGTCTAGTAAGAACAAAGAAAAATAACAAAAGCATCTACATTATTGTACAAAATGCTTTATGAATGCTACATTTGTAAATAAATGTTCCATTAGATAAGTGAGTGGATTAAACTATTGGCTCTCTGCCAGGGATAGCACACATAGGAGCCAAAAAATATGGAAAAAGAAAAAAATGCTAAGGTAATTTGTAATACATGTGAAATTTTAAACATAATTTTATTGTATGTACATACATTGGTCCCGGCTGTCACTCGTAGATCTTTGGCAGTCGTTATGGGTAGTCAGAAGCCAGAAAGTCTAACAACCAGTCCTACCAAGGGATATGAGCTCAACTGTCCAATTAGCAGACAATAGTTAAACAATTGACGCAAATCTCCCGGAGATTTCGTTATGTATAAGAGGATATAGTGTTACCCAGTACCTAACTGGGTTGTGGAGGTCCGATAAGTTAGATTGGAAGTCAACCCCTACAAAGCCCATTTTTAAATTATATTAATTTAAACAAGACAGAACACTCACTTGACGTGCATATTGCTGGATATGGTGGTGGTGGTTTGATCCATGAGCCGTCTGGTCTCTTCATGTGACGTCGATCTGACGCGAAATTTTGCAAGAACTGCTTTGCAGGCACTACACGGAAGAACCTGACAAATGTTGGTTGATGTAATATTATGTACATCTTGTTTGCTAAATATGTATCACAATGCTTTAGATATAGGAGTATTTCTCAAAATAAATGTACGTAACGAAAAGGTAGTTCCGAAATATTGTTACGAAATAATCCTAAGATGTAACTAAATAGTAAAACAAGGCTTGTTATACAATGGCCAAAAATAATTTATTTAATCTAATATTCGTGAGTGTAAGTATTAACTTATCCTCTTATTTATTTATTGTAATAAGTACTTATATACTTGTATTTTGTTATGAACGATTTGTAAGAGATTTAAAATAAAACAACGGAATATTATAAAAAAAGTTTTTAAATTTAAGAAACAATACTTTTAACAAACATTTTGAAAGAAAAACAGCATGATATTTTTGTTCTGTAATAAACGTATAACTACATATTTAGTAACATTCACTGTCAAATTAGTAAAGAATATTTTTTTATGAATATGGCAGTGAATGAGATACTTTTAATTGCTTAATCAGGTTGTAACTGTATACACCCAGCTTTACACTGTACTGTTTCGTAACGTAACGAAATTCGTCAAAGACGTTACGAAATTGTAATAAGAATTGGACAAAACAGGGTTCTAAGTAGTCAATGGTTTGTTATAACCCGAAACTGCAAATAATGCATAAGCTTAAATGTTCGTACCACACGTATTACCATAAAATATATAAACCAAGACTTATTGTTTCGTTAAAAAATACAAAAATATTTCTTGTATCGAAAAAGTAGTCACACTGACACAACACGTTCTTATTGATTTTGACATTAAAATTTGTGGCGGAGACGCCTCACCAATAGCCAATAAGAAAGAAGCCAGTGTTGCCCGTGTTAAAATTTAACTTCCATGAGTCCAGAAATTAAGTAGAAGTAGAAATAAAACGTAACTACAGAGTAGTAACTAAGAAGTAAACGGATATGACTCATTTTGTTTTTCACATTTAAATGTTTTTTTTATGATGAAACCCCATAGAAAATTCTTTTAATACAGAAACTACACTTAGTCAAGGTCTGTGATAAATAAAAATGCACAATATTTACGTGACCTATCGTATTTTATGAAGTTTAACACGTATGAGGTAGGTAGGGTTGCAATTTGATTTTTGTATGAAAGGCAAAAAACATTGTTTTAAAAAAGATTATTAAAATTGGCTATATAATAAGATTATAGTATTTATTCTTTGTAATTTTAAGGTTTAATGTTTTACCTTCACAACTATGTTATTGTTTTTTTGTATGATTAATTAAAAACATTGTAACTTGTTAATTTTTCGAGGCACACTTTTTTTCCACAGATGTACATTTATTTTGAGAAATACTCATAGATTCTAAAATTAAAATTGTTCATGAGTTACCTGTGAAAATCTGACTTGAGCACTTGATCTGTGCGAAATGTTTCAGTAACATATTTGTGGAAAAATGTTGGGAATGGTAACTCAGAATCCAGATCGTAAACAAGGCAAGTTTTGGTGTCCCATGAATACAGGAATATCACATGATAATCCTGAAATAAAATTTAAACATTATCATTAAACAGTAGTTGAAAATGCCAATAGTTTCACTCTACTTTAGATGTTTTATATAACCAGTATTGGTACTCTTTTGAGATAGATTTATGTGGGTGTGTCTGGTTTTTCAACAATAAAATTGGAATGTAGGTAAACAACTATCAAAAAGATGTACAGGGTGTTTGGTAGATTGATGCAAAGCGGTAAAGCGGAGCTATAATTACTAAAGAACTTGTCTTAGACGAAGTGTGACTATTTTTTTTTTAATTTTGCAAAAAATAGTCCATCATAATATTATGTGAATTACACAAAATCTTTATAAATTGTAGCCTATGTGTTATTCTGATGTATAAGCTATACTACTGCAAAGATTCATCAAAATACGTTCCGTAGTATTTGCATGAAAAGTAACAAACATCCATCCATACATCCTTACAAACTTTCGCCTATAAAATATTTGTAGGATTATGTACTGCTATTGTGATTTATGAAAGAGGATGCGTTCCAGTTATATGTCAATAAAGGGGAAATAATTTACATTTTCTGAACCAGAAAGCAGTACATAATAGCGTGACATAATTTCGGTACACACCCAAATGACGAGACGATCCTCCTCGCGCCCAGCCCTTTGTTTCCACAGAGGCACCGTACGACAAGGGTTGGATATAAAAACGATGTAACATCTATCCAATTCCTCAGGAATTCTTATTGATACATCTTGACATAGTTTCCAAACGTTTTCCTCGCTGCACAAAGAACAACAAAGGCAATTTAAATGAATATTTTTATTGTTTTATCGAATTGAGGGATAGTAAAAAATGAACTTGCCAATAACAAGACACATGTGAGCACTCATCTCGTTTAGGAAACAACTGTTTCAGTGATTTATCACTCTTTTTATTATTTTCGTTGCTACTCAGATGAACTTGTGCATTGACCGACATTTTGACACTTTGACAGTTGCTTTTCTTTCTTTTCTGAAAAGCTGAAGTTACCCGGGTTGCCAACTCTAAACGAGAATTACTGCAATCTTAGCTAGTGATCACACTACACTAAAGTGATAAGTTTAAACATTGACAGCCTTTATTTATTTATATATTTATTTTTTAACATAAGTATTAAGACATAATGATATGAAAAACAGTTATTACACACAAACAATAGGTACTTATTATCTATAGTTTGTGGCTCTCTTGGGCTGGGAGTTGTAGATGGGACACGAATAGATTGGGCTAGAGCAATCTTCTGTTATTTTGATAAATACGTCGCGGTTAACAACCAAATTACCATAATTGTAAGTTTTATAACTGTTGCGTCATAAATACTATATCTTCTAAACAGCGCGGCTAGTGGCACGAGCGGGGTGATGCCTGCGGGGCGAGGCGAGGTAATGAGTATTATGTGTAATTTGAGCTCAAAATACATTGTACCCAGATATAAAATAGTTGAATTTTGTTAGATTAAAAACAAATATCGTCATTGACAATTTGACATTTGACGTTTTGTTTATGGTTGTGGCCAGCTGGCCCTGGTGGAAGCGTTTTGTTAGGAGCCAGCGTTATCTTTTAGTTGTTTTCAAAGTTTCATTTGTATTGGTAAGAAGGGCGGTGCGTTGTCCTGGGTTTCGGCCGGGCTAGCGTATCGTCCGGTCTTCCATATCGCCAAAACAACTAATAATTAGGAAATTGCGACTTCCCACAAGTCCAACCTTGCTGGCGTTGAGTAATTAATTATTCGAGATGACCCGTGAGTACAGTGACACACATAAATAATCATGTTTACAAATTACAAAATATTACTAAGTGCATCAGGATATACACTTCAATCTTAATCATTAATGATCCTGGAAGGACAAATTCCATCGAACATTCTAGCTAGATTACACCACGTTCAATATTATAACCGTGACACGAGTCATATTTGGGTGACGCTTTGCTTTGTATCATGAAAATTGATTCTATCCGCTCTAGTGAACCATTGTTTTCACATGTGTGTTACTTATCGCGTGTTATTGATGGAATTGAAGCGTACATAGTGTGGTTGGCATGGCATTTATCTACCCACTTTGTTTACTTAAGTAGGCAGTTATAGTGTTATATTTTGTTACAGGTGGAAACCAGAGAGATTTGGCTCGCGCCAAAAACCAAAAGAAACAGCAAGAACAGCAAAAGAAAAAGAATGCCAATGAAAAGACTGGTATGTCTTTACAAGAGAGGAAACATAGGTACTTGTTTTTATAACCTCTGAACCTAAAACTCGATACAAACCACATCATAATGATCTGATGTTAATTACTTTTAAATATTATAGAAGACACAAACAAGACAAATTGCTTCCATGATTTGTTTAGGGTTGCCATTTTAGCACTGTTGGCTGCTCAAACTAAAATAAACTGTCTATTATAAAACACCCATGAGAGGTAATTGATGTAAAAAGTATTCTTATTTTTTGCTGACAATGTATTTAAGCTGCTTTTACAAATTAATACTTTCTGTGCCAGCCCTGCAAATGTACAGAGTGAATGTACGGAAATACTGATTTGATCTAGTTTTTTGCAGCAAAACGGTTAAACCCTTGTTATTTTTTTGTATCCAATCTTTGTCTTAGTTAAGCTTGATATGAATGAGATAAATTCATCATTATTTTGTGATGGTACGAGACTTAACGGCATCTTAAAATTAAGTAGCGTTTGAGTATTTGGCCTTAAAGAGCGCCCATCCCGTCATATTTCCCATACAAACGCTAGTACGCGATTACGGCGATATAGCACATTATTTTCCAAATATTTTTTACACACAGGTATCTAGTGGTTTAAATGTAGGTTTGTATGAAGCCAAAAATAAACTTTTATGACAAAGAAATTCAGTAAACACGTCCGAAAATCAGCTTTTTTGCACAATTTTATCTGAACGTTGGCCGTTCATAATGCACTTAAACATTGAAAAAATAAAAAAAACAGTTTCATACAGACCTTGCACATGAAATGGTGATTCTAAATTATAAAAATTTTTACTAAAAACTTGTAAAACTTTTTCAAAAACACGTATGTCCTGTAACAAGTTTTGTGAAATTTCCGCGCGCCAATTTTTCTGTGATGTTATCGCGTTCTCACTCACTCGTTTGTTTTTGAGCTTTGCGTTGGTTGAAACAAAAAAATTCTCAATCACGCTCGCGTTGAAGTTCGTTCGATGGGGATGGGCGCTCTTAAGTAATGTAGGAGTCGCAACATAATGTTTTAACTCTATTATAAAATAACAATTTATATTTGTCTTTGGTGCAGGGATGCTGAATTAATGAGAGAAAAGCAACGAAAAAAAGAAGAACAACAAGCAGCAAATATGAATAACCAAAAACAAACTGCTAATTAATAATATTATTATTAAATTTAATTATGCAAGTTTCTTGACTGCTCCTTATTAAGTATAATCACATAAAGTTTTGAGCTTGTCAGTCGAGAGCTGAAATTGTTTATGTGATATAAACAATCCTATAAACTAGAATAACATTAAAATTTTTAGTTACACAGTGCCTAATTTAATTATAAATACAAATAATTAATCAAGATTTCACTATGTTAAAGTTGAAGTTGAGTGCCTAGGCTTTGAGCAAATATGATCTGAAGAGTATTTTTGTTACTGTGACCCAATGATCACAGTTGCAATAGCAAATTGGGAACAGATTTGTCACAATGGTTTAGCATTTATGCAAATCTTAATGTTAATTTTGACTGAATAGGTTTGTATGTATACTCAACTACCCATTTTTGTACAATAAAATCTGAAAAGTACAAACTGTGTTATGTTTTCTCTTTGGAAAGTTACCTGTAAGTTTGTTTGATTACTTACCATTATTAACAGTCTAGTAAATTAATGCCTGCTTTTATTTCAGTGGCATGACTTTATTTATATTGTTACCAGTCGAGTTCTTGAGTGAACCAAGACTAAGGAAGATAGATATAGATTGTTGCACACAATGTATACCTAATTGGAGAAACCATTAAATACATGTGTCAATCACTCAAATGGATTTAGGTACATACATGTGAAAGTTATTGAATAAGAGAATGTATATGTCGAATTTGCAGACAATATTTTAAATCATCATCAAGTCTCATGCTGTATTATAGCTTGATTACCTATGTCGCTACAGATAACCATGAGAATGTTTTAAGTTATGTGTAGTTTGTTTCTTGTAAATAAAAATATTTCATAATATTACATATGAATGTTGTTTGTTCCAATTTTTTTTACTCTTATGACGAATATCATCAAATCTTTACCTATAGTTACCTAGTTAATTAGGCGTTTTTATGTTTTTTTTTATTTATACGCAGATTTTAAGACTAATACCAGATAGGTAAGTATAAAAGTTTGGTGAAATTCTTCCTTCAGTATAATAATTACTAAAGGCGTAGATTAGACAAATTAAATAAAAAACGCAAATCGTTGAAAAGGTGTAATTTAAGTAGGCTTTGGAACAATTTTTTGAATTAAGTACGTGCGTATATTTTTATAGAGTATTAGAAAGAAAATACTACTAATCACACTTTCATTACATGGCACACTAAATAAACACAATAACAGCTTCTTCCACAAAAGCCAGAACAGAAAAGCGGAGGACGTAGTTACAGATGACAACATTTACAAATAAGCTTTGCTTGTAATAATATCTAAGAATAAATAGGTACCGACTAACTTTACTATCTGTAGGGAAGATGTTAAACACCACATATTGTAACATTTTAAAATAATTTGATGTCTTTTAGTGACTAGTGGGGAATGATATTTGGTAGGTCTCATTAATGTTAATATTGCTGTACCATACTGCTAGGTCATTAGAAATGGCTTACAAAATCTTACGTAATCAATACGTATAGTTTTTCATTTTAATACTAAGACATTAAATTATAATGGAAACATGTTAAAATATTTCTTTATGACATACCATCATAATATAACTTTGTTAATAAAATTATAATATTATGTACCTAAAATTATGCAATGGAATATTAAATCACTTGGAATATGAATTTTAAGTATCATATTTAGCTTTTAATTTGGTAACACTGTGTGCATATTCGAATCTTTGACTAAAACAAAAAATAACACAAGGAACATACAATTTATGCATTGAATAATAATACCTACACCTATTTAAAAAATAATAATCGTTCTGTTTGAGATTACTAGTAATAGAGATGCAACATGTTTCACTAAATCCCTTATGAATAATTATTAAATAAAAAGTTATATACCTATTTGTCAGCATAATAAATTATTTGAAAATGTTATTAAATATGCACTGCAGCAGCCAAGAATAATCAAAGATGAATCATTTCAACTAACCAGTACTTACTGATATAATATTATTATGCATAATTATTATTATTCTCATTGATAAAACAGTCACACTGCACACTTCCATAAAAGTGGTATGTAGTAGCTGCAGAAGTGCACAATTTAATATTGTTCCTTTCACTCTGTGCAATCAAATATAATAATACTAACTAGCTTCGCTAGGTAATAATGCTATCATTATTAACATTCAACAAATAAGTAGCATGGAAAAGAAAAATGTCTTGTATTATGCATGACCATTTGTTAGGCATTTTTTTTCAAACTCCTCTCTTTGTTTATACAGTTCTGTGACCAAATCTTTAATGAATGGGTGGTCAAACTTTCCCTCAGTAGCAGTGAAGAATTCTTGCAGCTTCTGTGGCGTATTTTCACGTTTTTCATATTCAAATGCCTGCAGTATCATGTCGTAGCGGTCCAAGTCTTTAGCGAATTTAGCTTCTGGCGAGGTTTGGTTCTCATATTCCTGGAAAACAAATAAGTGGGGTTATTTTGATATATTTAAGGGCATGTTTTTGATTAAAATGTAATTTAGGGCGGCTGAATGTTTACGAAATTCTCAGATGGGAAAATCCCATCTTATTAAAAAAGTAAACAATACTTTGTATTTATATTTTTAAAAAGGTTAAAAAGTTAACACAGAAATATGGAGAAATAGAAAAAGAGAGAGAGGTTCAAAAAGGCAGGGATTTACATGAATTTATAACAATAAATTTCACTTGACATTACTCAAACACATGTCAGTACATTATGTTGAAGGATGTTGAAATTATTAATACAGGATGTTGGTGTTCATTATCTTATCATGCTATAGAAAAGATTTCATTAATCATTACTGCAATAATGCACTTGATATTGTAGATATCATTTATATTTTTCTGCTACCTACTTGTGAGGATGGTTATCACATTATTTTTGTAACAGATAATTGAGTGAATTGAACATAACTTTATTAAAACACACATTGCATTCACAATGAAAATAAAAATATTTCTTGAAGAGTTTAATTAGTTTGTCGATACTCACCTTGTACAAGTCATACATTCTGTCACCAGCTATGCCGGTGAGCTCTGCAATTTTCTGCATAGCCTCATCTTCTCGCCGGTGCTTCTCTTCTGGTGAGACACCACAGTGCGGGGTGAGGTCTCCAACTATACACTCTGCTAAGTCATGAACAAGAGCTGAAATAATACACAATTCCAAAATTACAAACAGACAGGTCATTTAAAAGATTTATATTCTTCATGTGTATCTCTCAAAATTAATGAATCAAATTTGCATAACACTAAAAAACTAATTGTAATTTTTATATAAAAATCACCTGTTCAAAAAACATCATGTTCATCTGTTTAAAAAATCAAACAAAATTTACCAATTTGGAGACACCTAAACCTATCAAGATTGGTTGGGTTGTTCTCATCGGTGAGCAAGAATGTCATCAGTCCCATCCGGTACATGTGGCCAGCAATAGATTCACACTCATTTATATCACATATCACCCAGCCAGTCCTCTTTACATGCTGCAAATTATCACGAAATAATAAAATCAGAAGATTATAAGCAATTAAAAGTAATATTATTCGTTGAGAACTTAAATGGATGAAAACAAAGGATCTGTTGTCTACTGTAATATTTGTTTTAGTTTCTGAAATAAACTAGTACTTTGCTAAGACCTTAAAAATCATATAAAATAATTTTCACGATCGCGATGTAAAAAGTAGGTAGCTCTACTGAGTGAGTTATTTCTTTGTTATAATAATCAATAAGTACCTAAGCTTCTGAGACAAAAGCAATTGCTAAAATACCTATTTAAATTAATAGTTACCTTCAGACGACCGACGAGTTCCAAAAATTCTAAGATTTTTGTGCTTTCAAGGGCTAGTGCCATTGTGCGTGTATATTATTTTGTAATAACCTTGTATGAACTAGGTACTAAGTGTATCACTACTGCGTTCAGTTATGATGACTGCTTAGCAACGCGCGCTCTCATACGCTATACAAATTAAATTAATTGATTTTACGCGTACGCACAACACAATACAATAAAATTATAATCTGTCTGCTATTCTATTCCATTTCCTAATTTCCTTCCTTCCTAATTCGTTCGTATCGTATTTTTACGTCAAACTTCAAAGACTTCAAACGTCATGTGTCATTGACAAGAAGCATATAGGTAAAGATGGAGCCAACACCACGAACAAAATTTTGAGTCAAATACCTACGTATCTCCATCTCACTCTCTGTGGGCCATCCCTCTCTTTTTAGTGTGGCCTGTAGTATTGCTACCTTCTTATTTAAATCTCCTACTAAATTCTTCGAAATAGTCGTCACACTAACCAAATCAGAAGTTAAACTCTGTCAAATAATGTTATTATGGATCAGTAGTTGTACTATGATTAGTTAAGTTACAAAACATAAAATTTTAGGTCACACTCACGCGTCACGCACGCTAAACTGGGGTGACGATCAGTGCATTTATTACAATGCCCGATCAGTGAATTACAATGCCATTTCCTAAGGAATCGGTAATGTGGCAACATTGACACTATGTGTCAAACAATTGACACATGACGATTGAAGTCTTTGAAGTTTTGACAAATCGTCATTCAATTATTTGGTCTATTCTTGGGTCAAAGAATCAGCATTGCCATACAACGTGGGCCGTGGCAATGCTGCCAGCCTGTTGGGCATGTGCCCCGTTGACAGCTATGTGGACGAGTTTTTTGATGCCCTTTGAGCTCCCCTGCCTTTTACTTGGAATTGTACATACATTGACATGTCAATGTATTGAATGACGATTTGTCATTTGATCAGTGTTGGACTCAATAGGTAAAAGTGGAGGCAACACTCTAAATACCTATCTATACCCTGTTCACAATAAGATTATACATTTACACAAACCTTTTTTAACAGTCCGTTCAACCGATTTTGACTTATATTGCGTTGGTGGCATGACAAAATGGCAGCTGCAAATCCGAACAACATAGGTGAAATTATAGTACCTACCTACAAATACTATAATTATAGTACAGAATCCAACACTGTTTGATTGATCTGATAATCTGTTATGAAAGTTGAATCGTTCGACATTATAGATTATTTTCTTTGTCAATATTTTTGTGGAGTTTATGTAGTTTGGGCTTCGAGCGAGCATAATAATTATAAATGTTCTTGGGTGACGGATGTACTCTGTGGGGTGACATCAAAGAGTACAATAGGTGACATTCATAAATTTTTTTTTTGACATTTTCACACGGCCGTCTGACCCCAAACTAGGGAGACCATGGGTGTCCGACAGCTGATATACATATACAAATACATTATTTTTATATTTTTTTAAATACATACATATATAGAAAAACAACACTCAGACACAAGGCAAACACAAGCGCTCATCACACAAATGTTTGCCGTGGGCGGGATCGAACCCGCAACACGATGCGCAGCAGTCGATCGCTCAGCCACTGCGCCTACCGTGTCGTCAAAGATTATATAATTATAAAGCATACCATGTAAAAAGTTATATAATTAATAGGGGATAATTACTGCAATGTTCTGGCACCAGAGTGCAGCACTAGCATAGTCCGTAAACAGTTTATCGACGAGTCGTTCAAAGCGTGAAATAGGGTATTTTACTCTATACGAGAAAAAATCTATAAATATGTTATTGAGACTGTTTAGGCATAAAGCAGTCGGAAAATTTAAGTTTTAGTTCATAAAATAACAAAACAAATTAAATTAAATTCAAAGTTTTCAGTAATTTTAATCTGTTATCAAACACCGTGAAATAGTAGCGGCCATGTTATTACGCGGTACGGCTGTGTAAACAAAAAATTGTCAACTGTCAGTCATCCGATTGGCGTAATAAAGGCTTTGTACTTTTATTATTTTCGTAACCAAGGTAATTTTTTCAATATTACACCTATTACAAAATATACTTTTAATTATTTTTAAATGATATACAATTATCATATTTAATATCAGCTCATTTGATATAAAACGAACTGACGTCATTTACGCTGAGCAATACGGCGTTCAGTAAGAGGCGTTTTCGTCAAACAACGCGCGAAATTTGAAAATTCAAAATTTAGATGCATTTTTATGGCACTTATCGATTGAATAAAAATTTCGTGTTTTTTTTTGGTGGCATATTAGCACTACAGAATTTCATTGAGACACTTCAAAAATGGGTGTAATACCCTATTCTGCCTTTAATTGAGTTCAAAATTGGGAAGTGTGTTATATTATTATGCAATAATTCATTTCCAAAAGAAGAAAATGTTCGAAAACTTTGAGAATCAGCTAAAAATCACTCTAAAATATGTTCAGGTTAAGTATTCAGGTGATATAGTCGCATTTACAGAATAACGTTCACGTTATCATGTAAGACAACCAAATATTAAGTTATTCTGAGCATAACCTAGAGTCCACTTTCAAATGGTCGTAGGACGCCATAATATGGTTAAAGTGAAGTTAGGTAAGTAAGATTAATTAATACTTCAATATATTTTCATAAAATACCTAGTTAATACAATTAATAACATAATATAACAAGAATACGAGGTTATGATTTACGGGGTGTGCTAGTGGCGCCCTCTGCGCCGAGTTTCGCGTAATGTTCCCTATTCCAAGGCTTAATTTTCGTTGTAATATATATAGTCGTGTACCTACCATAAATATGCAACTTTAGAGTTTAATTTGCAGAATCAATATAGGCCATTTTTTACCTGACACACACACTACACCTTACTCCATAAACATACCTAGTCTTGCCATAAATATTTTCAAGAAAAAAAAAAAAAATTTTATTGCAAATAGTATTTATTACTTTTACAGTGTGTTAGTTTAATACATAAATATAAAACAATTTAAAACATAAAAAGCTTATTCGAAGTGGTCTCCATTGGCTGCAATACAGTCCTTTAAACGTTGAGGCCAGTTATCAATAGAAGCACGCACTCTTTCCATGGGAAAATTCTTCACTGCCAATCGTATGGATTGTTTTAGGGACTCCAAATTATCATGGCGTTTAGAGCAAGCCGTACTCTCTAAAACTGACCATAAATCATAATCTAGCGGATTAAGATCGGGACTAGGCGACGGCCAGTCTTCAGCTCTGATGAAGACCGAAACGTTCACTTCCAACCAAGACCGAGCTTTATGACCCGGGGCGCCGAGTCTTGTTGGAAGGACCATACTTTGTTATTGAACATGGTGTTGTTAAGGGGCTTAACTACCTTCTCAAGAATGGTATCTTGATTCACTTGTGCCGATGTTTTGACACATTTTTCACAAAAATATGGCTCAGTCACTCCTTCATAGCTAACACCCCACCAAACCATCACTGAAGTCGGATAATGCCCACGTTGCACTCTGTCGACTAATTAGGAAGCTTCCTTAGAGCTTTGAGCATAAATACCGTCATTTTGTTTGTTAAAATGTTGCTCAGTTGTAAAGATTTTCTCATCCGTAAACAAAATTTTTTTGTGACCTTTTGCGTACCGCTTCAGTAGTTGTTTCGATTTTACCACCCTATTCTTTTTTTAATTATCAGTTAAAAAATGACCAGTGCGTCTCTTATAGGCTGCAAGTCCTAAGTCGTCTTTTAAAATACGCGACAAGGTTCTGGGTGCTATCTTCATCTCCCGAGATAAAATCTTTTGCTTTCGGACAGGATTTCTTCGAATTCTTTCCCTTACTGCTTGGACCACCTTTTTCGTACGAACACTACGTGGACGGCCAGATCTTTTTCTGTCACAAACAGAGGAGGTCTCATTGTACCTATTAATAGCCCGGTACACAAACATTTGACTAATACCAAGCGTATGGAGAGTTTTAAATTTCAATGAACAATCGTATAAAAATGACAGATTCCAAATTCAAATGTAATCTTTCTTATTTTTTTGTTTGACGGGCCTGTTGGTCTAGTGGTCACTGACCCTGACTGCTAAGCCGGAGGTCGTGGGTTCGATTCCCACCCAGGACAAACTTTGTGTGATGAGCATGATTGTTTGTTCTGTGTCTGGGTGTTTATCTATAATATGTATGTATTTATAAATTATATAAGTATGTATATCAGTTGTCTGGTTACCATAACACAAGCTCTGCTTAGCTTGGGACCAGATGACCGTGTGTGAGTTGTCCCAAGATATTTATTATTATTATTATTATTTTTAATTGTAACAGTATTTATGGCCAGACTAAAGAATAACCTATCTGCTCATGTTTTATCTAGTAGACTATGTGTCGTTACGTGTTTTTTAGGTAACATAACACAACGCGTTTTGCGTTTTGACAACGTTTTCCAAACCATCTATTTCATAACACAACACAACCACACATAGACTCATAACGATGTGTCGATTTTGAACAACTGTCTAATTTATAAAACGGCTGGTTTAATGTTATTGGTTCGTTATGGTGCACATTCAGTAACAAAACAAGAGTGCATTTAAGGTCATCGAAAAAAAAAACAATGAAATGATGTACCTAGGTAATAAAAGTAATCAGCAAAAAACGACTTTATCATAACAGAATAACTATCACATAATCTCATAATAATGTTTTTATTCAAATATTATTAATTATTATTATTTTATTGGGAATTATACTCATAATTAATAAAATCGCACGTAACGGGTGGGTACGAAAAAGGTGTCTATATTTTAAAATTATTATTCAATTCTACGTGTGTTATGTTGTTACACTTGGCGTTTGCAAACGAACCACAGCGCTGCAACATTAGGAAAAAAATGTTGTGAGAAATAGATCGTTGTCACAGAATACTTAATAGTAAAAATTAATAGTACTGTCGTTGTGAGAAATAGACGGTTGTCAAGGTCACCCGTAACGTTGTCGTTGTCGCTCAGAGGCAACGTTTGGACAACGATCTGTGGTACACAACGCCCACTCCCAGTACTCAGACCAATATTGGTCTGAGGCCGAGTACCTACCTACCTATTATATGTATTTATCTTTAAGTTGATCAAACAAACAAACGAGATGTCGCATGATTTCGTGCATCATAAGATTGCCGTTTGGAAAAAGATTTTAACATAAAAAAAAAATTAACAAAAAAGAGAACCGCCTTCTAAAATTATAAAATAACTTTCAATTCGCAAGTCGGCGGCTTTGGTTTTGCTTGTTGTTTTGTATTGCCACCGACTTGCGAATTGAAAGTTATTTTATACTTATTGAAGGCGGTTGTCTTTTTTGTTAAAAAAATTAGTTTTTCGCTTTTTAGTGCCTACTTCTCATCATAGAAATTAATTACAAAAACGGCGACACTAAAAAATTCTGTCATTCCTTAATTTTCAACCCTTAGCGGTGGAATATTTTCTTGAATATGGGACCAAATTTGAGGTATACACTATCAATTATAAAAAGAATAATCGAAATCGGACTACACTGAAAAAAGTTATGCATGGTCAAATATAAAAATAAATATATAAAAAATAAAACATAAAATGAAAACTACTGGGCTAAATAATGTTAATTTTTTATGGGACCAAATGGCAACAATTCCGCAACAAACTAAAGAAGAATCACCTATATGGGATCATAAATCTCGGAGTAATCGATGTACACACGGCTACACATCAAGCTATACATTTCCAGTATAAGCTGACCTCGCATTGTACGGAAATCCTATACAATGCGAGATCAGCATTAACTGGAAATGTATAGCTTGATGTGTAGCCGTGTGTACATAAATAAAAAAAAACCAACCGAATTGAGAACCTCCTCCTTTTTGAAGTCGGTTAAAAAAAATAGGTAAGTATTTATTTTGTTGCTTTGGTATAGGCCCGATTTTCAGCGAAAGTACCAAAGACATCATCCTGCACGATAGCGTGGTCATGCTACGCGTACTGGTGTCCTGGGTTTTGATACTAAGTGGCTGATTGGGATGTCAAAAGTCGGTGGCTTTGTTCTGTTTGTTGTTTTGTATTGCCACTGACTTTTGAAACTAAAGTCATGTGTGTTCGTGCGTTATTTTTTAGTTACTTTTTAGTTCTTTTTTGAAGGCGGTTCTTTTTTTTTAAGTTTTTATTTTCCATTTTTTAGTGCCTCCTTATCACCCAAATCCATTAAGAAACGGCAACACAGTTAAAACAGAGATTGAATGTCCTCCAAAGATGGAAAGATTGAAGAAATGAAAACGTCTTCTCGGTTTTTGTTGTTTTTTTTTTCAAAAAGGCCTGAATAAATTTCGGTTTGTTGTATAGGTACTAAAACCTTCTCCAGAATGTAACAAACACTTTTCTTAAAACCGCATCTAAATCGGTTCAGCCAAATGGGAGATAATCACCGACAAACATACATACTTACAAAGTCGAACTGAGAGCCTCCATTTTTATTGAAGTCGGTTAAAAATAGGTATTTATTTTGTCGCTTCGGTATAGGCCCGATTCTCAGCGAAAGTACCTACGACATCGTCCTGGTGTCCTGGGTTAAGTGGTTGATTGGGCTGTCAAAAGACTGGTTTTATTTTAAAATGCGATCTACAAAACGCAAAAAGTTATGAAATAAAATACTAAAACTTTTTGAAAATCGAAAATACGTGTAAAGTTATTCGCCCGGATTAGTCTGAAAAAAAAAAAATCATAGGTAACTCGAAAATGAAATGTCATATCTAAAAAATAAAAAAAAAACCTTCAGCTCAGTGAGCGACAAACTTATTAACTAAAAAAATATGTGTACAGCGCGTTCCTATCACGCGCGTTCAAATCGTTTCAAATGAAGGGAAAATGAACCCTGTTTCTGGCGTAGACGTAAAAACCACCAACGGGAACCGATCACTTCTCCGAATTATTTTTGTCCGGATTTCATTTTACCGAAAACTATTGACCGACGTCTTTTTTGCTATATGCATTATTTGACATATTTTTAGATCATCGAAGTATCGTGTGTCATAGGTATTATTCTATCGAACTATGTTTCTCCGATTTACAAAATAGCTTTTTACTATTGGCCGAAGCCTCTTTTGAACTATTTTCATTTGCCAAATGATTTATTTGCCATATTTTCACCCCGTCAAAACAACATTTTACGGAATATTATTTAATCACAAATATATAGCCGGTTACTTGCTAGTATTTTCAACATAAAATTAAAATAGTGTCATAAAAAGTCAATATATTACAAAATTTTGTGACAGAAACGAATCGCTGCAAAACCGACTTCACGCAGCCTTGTCTGCCCTACCCTAGAGTGTAATTCAAGAACGCGGCTTGCTGGCCACCCTCAGCCGCGGCGGCGAGCCTTCAAACCATTTGCACGATGAGCTCGAGTGGGGCTGCCCAGACCCCGTAGCGCCGGAGCCGTGACAGAAATAATGCTTGCTGCATGTTGCATGCCTGCTTGCATGTTTCATACTTGTTTGCACGCTGCATGCTTGCTTGCATGCTACATGCTTGTTTGCATGCTGCATGCCTGCTTGCATGCTTGAAGCAATAATCTTTGTTTGCAAACTTCTTACTGGGACCACCTGTTTTATTAAGTGCCATTACATTTAAATAATTAATGAATCAAAATGGTAGGAAACTAATCTATAACTAGCTAGTGTAATAAATACATTCGTTTTGAAAGCTCTTTCAAATATTTAATTTCACTAAAATTGTATTTAATTTTCAAATGTTTTTGATTTTTCGTATCTTTAACGACGTATTTTTTTTTTCTTGTGGAGTACCGGTTATCATTGACCACAGTCATTGACTCAATATCAGACATATTTACTTCTAGGCGTTTGGTGAAAATTGGTATTTAAAACAGTGGTATAACAAATGTTCGAACAAATGTTATTTGGGCTAAGTGTAGCTTCGGTAAAAAGCTTTTCGATCAAATGAAACGTCGGAGCAACGAAAAAAATCGAATTGATAATAGGTCAACTGATACAGTGGCAGACGTGACTTCAATGAAGTAAAGAAATACGTTACGAGAAAAGTTGAAAAGTTTTAGATGAAATGAAATTCGGTCAAATATTTTTCGACCTTATAATAGGTAACCACTACCAACATATTTATGCAAAGAGAGAAAGTCTGGGAACTTTTTTCTTCAGATTTCTCCATGGAAACATCATTCGTTTCCTAGATCAGACTACATAGAGCCTAAACAAAATTTAGATACCTACCTAGTCCCAACTGTTTGTAATTCTTCCTTAATTATGAAGCAATAGGTACCTGGGTACCTTGTGCAGCAAAGTTTATCTGGCCTGCTGGTTTTATTTGGAACTTACTCGACCATAATTAAAATTGACAAGGCAAGGTCTATAATTTTTTGTTTACAGACAGCGCTATCGTCACGTGCCCAGATAGGTATGCTGCATTGACTTTCTGGACAAATTGTAGGTATTAGGGAACACAGAATATGTAGACACGATGACGAATCTTGCGGGTGATCGGTGTAAGCAGTTTCTTTCATGGAGCTGGACTTTTCACAGCAAGGGGGAGGCAAGAGGCGGTAAACCCAGGTACCGCCACGTTTCTAGTTATCATTAGGTGCTTAACTGTTTACTAAATAATATTGTGGAAGTTTCTGAAGTTGTTACTTGTCATTTAATTGGGTTAATGGGTTTATGGCATTTAGCACTAAACTAAAACCTAATAATTATTTAAATCTATGTTCGCGTAGAAGACGCGTGTGGCTATCCTATCTGAAAAAAGCAGGTAGGTAAGTATCCGTATTTTATAGGTAGGTATCTACTTAGGTACTTACCTATCTAGATTAATCAAAACAGCATCCAAGTTTTCAGATGGGTAAGTACTTGCTTAGGTATTTCAGAGGAAATTACGCGTTTATAATGTTTCTTTAATTAATGGCGGTTTTTGAACTCGATCTTCGGCTATAGGTCCTAACTACTCATTATCATGACAACTAGCTTTCGCCCGCGTCTTCGCCCGCGGCTTCGCCCGCGTGATTGGTTGATAAAAAAAGTAGTCAATATCCTTCCCAGGCTTCAGACTATCCAAATCAATTTTATCACAAACGGCTCAACAGATTAGCCGTGAAACGTACATTCACACAGATAAGCAAACGGACAGACACATACTATTATTTTTGGAGAGGGTTACTTTAGCAGGTTCACTTGTCGTACGGTAGCAGCAAAAAATAAATACTGAAAGGATTAGAATACAATATGTACATTGGTAATTATCGACATGTTTTGAACTGGTGTCTGGCGATAGGAAGTAAAAGAACCGATCGATGGTAAACTTGTCCTGGCATTGTGAAGGTCGGTCAAAATCCTGGCATTAGGACAATTCATATAAAACCACGTATGACATTTTCTTATACTTCTTAGTAAACGTCGAGACCCTTCTGTATCATTAGAGAAAAGTTCTCTTAACGGTTCAACTGGCTCGTCTATAGAATGATTGGCTACTTTCCCACCCGAACAACACATACCTGCTGCTTCTTCTTTCCACTTAAGAACTCCGCAAAATTTGCAATCTTCATGTCATCGCTTCTATTTATATAAACTTGTGAGTTTCATAATCAAGAGTCCCATCACACCCAAATACCTGGTCCTGGTAGTCGGTCAAAATCCTGGCATTAGTGTCCTAATGCCAGGATTTTGACCGACCTTCACAATACCAGGACAAGTTTACCACCGAATCGGTTCTTTTACTTCCTATCGCCAGACGCTAGTTCAAAACATGTCGATAATTACCAATGTACATATTAGTTATATTCTAATCCTTTCAGTTTTTATTTTTTGCTGCTACCGTACGACAAGTGAAACCGCTAAAGTAACCCTCTCCAAAAATAATAGTATGTGTCTGTCCGTTTGCTTATCTGTGTGAATGTACGTTTCACGGCTAATCTGTTGAGCCGTTTGTGATTAAATTGATTTGGATAGTCTGAAGCCTGGGAAGGATATAGATTACTTTTTTATCAACCAACCACGCGGGCGAAGCCGCGGGCGAAAGCTAGTAATATTATAAATTTAGGTTTCATTATTTATGTTGAATCCAGGGGGCCAAGTCTGCTATTTTAATAATTTCGTCATTCCAACACGATACCATTGTCATTTTGCTAAAAGTTCGTAATCTGCTAAATTCATAATGGTCGGTCAATTGTCTCGTAATAGAATTGTGTTATAATGACATTGTCGTATTGCCATTATTATGAAACCCGCTATTGAACATTTATTTATACCAGATTTCATTTATAGATATTTTTACATATTATTTATAAGTGTTATAAGCAATCTGAAGTAGTAAGAAATTCGTAAACTAAATCAGTCATTAATTTGTCATTATGTACGAGATTACCATTCTATATCATTTCTTCAATGGAGTGTCAGTGGTTGACCATTGGAAAGTCATAATGACGCCATTATATTAGTAGATTACCAAACTTGTCAAAATCAACACTTATGACATCAATGATAGACCATTCTGAGACTATTGTAATAGCATAGCAGACTTGAGGCCCTGGGGTACAATGTGAGAACAATGTTACAAGGCTTGTATGTTAAAAGAGCTCTAGAGAAAAATATAATCATAATAAACAATTCAAAATAAAATTTAAAATAACCGAGGCAGCTAAGAGATGACCAGTCCTAACCGACAGCGTCCGTTTAGGAACATGACGCACGGATCGGCAATGATTACTAAACTCGATGTTTCCAAGGTTTCAGATGAAGAAACAATGCAGGATTCTGAAAAAAAAAACCAATATATTTGGAAGTTTGTGATGGCATTATCAAGACGTGAAAGGAAAAAAACGTAACAACGTAACTTTACGCCTTCAATCCCCGAAGGGTTAGGCTTTGGTGTACCTAATAGTAGGTACACCCATATTTCGCCAATTACGGCCCTAAAATCACGTCCCTTGTAATAGGGGGCGAGCCTATTGCCATCAATTGGGCGCATATCCAGACTACGCGGTTGCTACTAAAAAAATCCAAAGAACTGAAGCGCTTCTTTTAGCATGTTCAAATCAAACTCATAAACCATAATTGGATCTGTAGGTAAGTCCCTACCTATCAACGTTTAGTTCACGGACGATTGAGGTAGCAATAGGTGTCACTAGTCTTTTAGAATTAGCATTAAAATTTCCCTTTTAAAATTATTCATAGATGACTCAAGTTTCACAGTTTCTCCCGTCACCATTTTACGAAAAATTCTCAGGATACCGTATGCAATGTTAATAAGGTCCAGTTTGATTAATATGATCGATGGAGAGGCCAGCGGATCGTACTATGAATCGTAATGGTGGCCGATACCGCTACGTAAATTTAAATTCTATCTCTGTTTCGAGCGGGCAGTGAAAATGTGGAAGCCCTCGGTGTCGGTCCTTCAATTAGATTTAGCTTCAAAATGAGCGTTCTAGTCAGTTTAAAGTTTATCAAAGTTTGGTTCGATGTGTGGAAAGTTGGTTTTGCTCTCAGTGAGTCTGGTGTTTGTAACCAGGAAGCGGAGTTGGAATGATTTCGTTGCTGTTTGCTCTGTTTACAGGTCCGTGAGTACTTTACCAGCTCTAGAGCACCCATTTGAAAATCAACCTTCCTTTCCTTTTCTATGTAGCTATTTTTTTTTGCGAATATTAATTTGTAGCGTTTAGCACCTACACATGCGCATAGATTCTCCTTTAGAACAATGCACAAACCGGTTAAGTTTTACTGTAGAAACGAGGACTGTGTGCTACATAGTTCAAGGGGATTGAACTCGGGACTTATTTTGGCTACATACCCGCGAATGGCATACCATGCAGCTGTTCAGGGAAATCGGCACTTTTACGTCGCCTAAAACTAGCCAAAACATTGCATGCGAGATTTAAGTTACTTATTTGTTCCTTAAAATCTGTTCAAGATAAATAAATATTGCAGCTCCAGTCGTTAAATCTACGACCTCTTTGGACTCCGACGGAAGGTCCCTAGGGTTCCGTAGATTGGTAAAAGCAACAAGAACGTTCCGTCTCTAAATCAAACAATGAATATTAATTGTTTGGAGCTATTGAACTTTCTCAGTGTTTGTAGGTGAAGTAAATGTTCAAGCATTCATTGAATGCTAAAGTGAAGATAACAATCTATATCCTCGAGACCATTATGGGAAGGCTGACTGACTTCTATTAAATTAACGAAGCAACTCAACACGCTTTTGAATTATTGATTGCAAGTTACGCAAATTGATGTTTTAGAAGATAGATTGAGTGCTGAGGGGAAATTGTGTGAAGTAGGTATTCATTAATTTTACATGTTAACGTGTGTTACAACACGTAAAACATTATAAGTAAGTAGTACTTTTTCGACATTATAGGGATATTTTAAGGTAGTAGGTTCACTAGGTAATGCTGATTTTACTTTTTTTTTGTCTAAGTAAAGGATAATGTGAGGAAATGGCTTAATTTTGCCACAAAAATACTAGCATTATGTAATAATAATACCATTTTTCTAAAGATAGAAGTTTTTTTAAGGGTACAAACGACTAAATGAAAACCGCCCGAAATAAATTCACACCGTCATATTTTGCAAAGAAAATCCTGAAATGTTTATTTAAAGTGTCCCTAACGTAAAATAAAACCGATTTTGATCGGCATTGAAATTATGACTAGGATTCAGATCACTGAGAACTTGGAAATATTGCCGCCTGGAGAAATCTAGCTTGATAAAACGAAAATCTGTTACCAAATGTCTGAGATATCAAGGGGACCTATCTGTGACATTGTTACATTTATATACTTACTTATGCTGTAAAAATAATATTATAAAAAAATGCGACGCAAAAAGAGAAAAATAGAGAAAGAAAAAGTATTCCGCCTTCAAAATTTAAAAAGTGATAAATAACCTTAGCACGGTACACAAATGACTTTAGATTTGGAAGTCGGTGGCTTTGTTCTATTTGTTGTCTTTCATTGTCACTTTTTTGTAAAAAAGTTTATTATTTATTACTTTTTAGTGCCTTCTTATCATCCAAATCCATTGAGAACTAGCAACACAGTTAAAAAATTCGATAAAATTTATATGGAACCACTCCTGACATACCCTGTCCATAAAAAAGAATTTTCTAAATCGATTCACATTTGCCGGAGAAATCGCGTAACAAATATACAAAAAAAACAACATACAGTCGAATTGAGAACCTCCTTCTTTTTTGAAGTCGGTTGAAAATAACATTAGCTAGCACTACAAATAATCGCAAAACATACCTGCATGGGGTGTTTTGTGGAACCCACGGAGAGAAACTACCAAAATATGTTGGACGAATTATAACACAACACATGTAATTCACGCTTGTTTTTTCAAAATGCAGGAGTTACACGAATTTCTTGCATTGGAAATACATTTTCCTCCTAAGTTTATCTGATTAGTGTCACCAAACTTCTTTCAAAGCAAGATTTTTACTTGGGTTGACTGCTATGTGTCCTTCTTTCTCCAAAGGTAAAAGCTAGTTTCCTAGTATCGATGCTTTGAAGCTTGTTTTTGCTACGTGTCGTGACAAAACGTGGACAATAGCAAAAACATTGTTAAGATTCTTTATCGGTGCTTGCGAAAAGACGTGAAGAACTTGACATGTAGCTACTTAGATTCTAAGTAATTAGTCTCGCCTAATTTTATCTTAATTAAAACCATATGTAAACCTTAGATGGATTTGTTAAGTTCTCGCTTAATTATATCTTAATTAAAACCATATCTAAATCTTAGACGGATTTGTTAAGTTCTCACCTAATTATATCTCAATTAAAACTATATCTAAACCTTAGATGGATTTGTTAAGTTCTCGCTTAATTATATCTTAATTAAAACCATATCTAAACCTTAGATGGATTTGTTAAGTTCTCACCTAATTATATCTCAATGAAAACTATATCTAAACCTTAGATGGATTTGTTAAGTTCTCGCTTAATTATATCTTAATTAAAACCATATCTAAACCTTAGATGGATTTGTTAAGTTCTCGCTTAATTATATCTTAATTAAAACCATATCTAAATCTTAGACGAATTTGTTAAGTTCTCGCCTAATTACCTATATCTCAATTAAAACCATATCTAAACCTTAGATGGATTTGTCAACTTCTCGCTTAATTATATCTTAATTAAAACCATATCTAAATCTTAGACGGATTTGTTAAGTTCTCGCCTAATTTATCTCAATTAAAACCATATCTAAACCTTGGATGGATTTGTTAAGTTCTCGCTTAATTGTATCTTAATTAAAACCATATCTAAATCTTAGATGGATTTGTTAAGTTCTCGCCTAATTATATCTTAATTAAAACCATATCTAAATCTTAGATGGATTTGTTAAGTTGTCGTCTAATTATATCTTAATTAAAACTATATCTAAATCTTAGATGGATTTGTTAAGTTCTCGCCTAACGATGTCTTAATTAAAACCATAATTATCTAAATCTTAGATGGAATTGTGCCTTAATATTTGATAGACCTATAGATGCTGTCAGTAAAGACTGCATATGAGATATCTGCGCGCTTATATACTGGTGCAGCTTGAAAATGTATTTCTGTTAGACGTTGGAACCTGGTCTTTAGTGACCATTTGCAACAATTCTTTCACATAACAAGCGTTTTAATTTTATTACTTCTGTACAAACAGTAGTGGCGGCGGTGAACTGGGATGCGCCGACGCCGTACGACCCAGTATGGCTGGCCAGTGTTCAGATGTACCCACCAGCTCCAGCCGTCAACGAGACCCGCTTCTGGGGTTTTGGGTGGGTGTACGAATCCGACGTTGAATTTAGACTCTTTACTAGGTAAGAAAGTGAAGCTGATATTTTTTTTAGCAACTTAATTACATATTATAGTGTCTACAATGAAGCCAAGAGAAAATGTAAGTCATTATAAACTGAAACTGATAAAATAATCCGGAGATGATTTTTCTGTCATTGATATATATACCACGCATACGATAGTTACCACGGATATGTAACAGTTACCTATACAACTTGAAGTGTTCTGAGAAAGTACGGCAAAAATGTGAAAATTGGCTATTTAACTCGAAAGACAAAAATAACGCTAGCTAATGAGTTTTGCTAGACTTCTTTGGTTATCTGAATTTTATGAGACAATAGGTACATTCCTCAGTGGAATAACCGCTGTCTTCAATCTAAACGCAGACTTTATACCTAATGACCTAACTATGTGGCTTACAGATTTTCGTTCCGACGTTTTTCGTTTTATAGATACCGAATGATCACATCTCTGATAAATTATAATTAAACTAAGTAGTAGGTTAATCTCTTTAGATTTTTTACAACGTCTGTGGTGATTTTAATCCTCGCAACCATGATAAATATAATCTAATAGGGTATTACACCCATTTTTGAAAAGTATCTCAATGAAATTCTGTAGTGCTAATATGCCACCAAAAAAAAAACACAAAATTTTTATTCAATCGATAAGTGCCATAAAAATGCATCTAAATTTTAAATTTTCAAATTTCGCGCGTAGTTTGACGAAAACGCCTCTTACTGGACGCCATATTGCTCACCGTAAATGACGTCAGTTCGTTTTGGTATCAAATGAGCTCATATTAAATATGTCATTTGTATATCATTTAAAAATAATTAAAAACATATTTTGTAATAGGTGTAATAATGAAAAAATTACGTTGGTTACGAAAATAATAAAAGTTCAAAGCCTATATTACGCCAATCGGTTGACCGACAGTTGTCAATTTTTTGTTTACACAGCCGTACGGCGTAATAACATGGCCGCTACTGTTTCACGGTGTTTTATAACAGATTAAAAATACTGAAAACTTTGAATTGAATCTAAAAATTTGTTTTGTTATTTTATGAACTAAAACTTACATTTTCCGACTGCTTTATGCCTAAACTGTCTCAATAACATATTTATAGATTTTTTCTCGTATAGAGTAAAATACCCTATTATTTTTTTAAACCTGGCTAGAGTCATTGCAAGCCTATATTGTCCTACTCAGCAGGGCATAGGTTTCTTCTCATACAGAGAAGCCACGGGCATTGATCACCACGTCACCACCCCTGCTCAAGGAGGATTGGCAATTCTAGATCTCAATATATCTAACTAAGTCCAGGTTTCCTCATGATGTTTTTCCTTACCGATGTCACTGATATCCAAGATAAACTTAGAAGGTGAAAACCAAACACAAATAAAACACATTGGTACTTGCCACAGAACAAAGTACTTGTACGGTTTCAAAATTACCACATAGCATGCGAGGCGAGCGGAAACAAAAATACTAAGCCAGAAGAATATTTATGCACTTCCAAGAAACTATAGAAATCAAAACTCAAAAAGGTTTAAAGAAAAGTGTTCAACTTTAAAGTTGCTTCTTTCAAGTTGGAAGTGCAAACTCTACGAAAACTGATTGTTTCAACCACTCGGCGGTACAGCTTGGATGTGGTTTTCAATAGTATCGAACGAGCTGATATATTGGCAGTTGGTAGGTACGACAGGTTCCGCTGAAACTTTAAATAATGCTTTCAGAAAATCTATTACGAATTTCGAAAACATGTGTACCTAGGCAGGGAGGGCCATCTCAGAAATTATTTCTTATATATTTTGACAGGTCTTTGTCTCTGCTACTTGTGTCCAACATTTCGGTTACTGCTGGTTGTGTTAAAGTTTTAACCTAAACCACTAACCAAACGTCGAAACCCTTGAAATTTAAAGACCGTTTCAATGCGTCTCACAAAAATGTCATAGAACGTAAAATGTTTTGAAACACACATGTGCTTTGTTCCGCATTATAAAAAAATAAATGTTCTCACCATAAAGGGAATTTGTAAACCCAAATTAAAATGCGCATAACGTTCTTTCCAACATATTTTGCTATCGTAGTGTATGACAAAAATTTTAACGCCACCTTTTTGGTAATGCTATTGTTTCCGTGGCGTATGTAATGTGTAGTAAGAGTCGTAAGACTATAATTATATTGAAATGAGCTATTGTGTATGTATTGTTGTGCGTCTATTCACAGCATGGTGAGCGAAATTGTTTTTAGTATCTAGAGCTATAATATAATTTGGACAACTCACTCGATGAGCGGGTTTTTTGACGAAGTTCCTGTTCAAACTGTTCTAACTAGCACAGATATCTTTTTTTAACAGTTTTATAATATTAGTATATATTATATGCCTGATTTTGTATATATGACTAATTTTTTACATAGAATTTGGGTTACCTATCATAAGGTCGAAAAATATTTGACCGAATTTCATTTCACCTAAAACTTTTCAACTATTATCGTTTCGTTTTTTTTTACTTCATCGAAGTCACGTCTGCCACTGTATCAGTTGACCTCAATCAATTCGATTTTTTTCGTTAATCTGACGTTTCATTTGGTCGATAAACTTTTTACCGAAGTTAGACTTAGCCGAATAACATTTGTTCGAAGTATTATGATTCCAAACATTCATTATGCCACTGTTTTAATTACCATATTTTCATTTCATCAAACGCCTAGAAAGTTTGTGCACACTATTTCATATCTGCTTCATTCTGCTATCTGCTTGCTTGCATGCAGCATGCAAGCAAGCATGCAGCATGCAAACAAGCATGAAACATGCAAGCAGGCATGCAACATGCACAAGCATTGTTTCTGTCACGGCTCCGGCGCTGCGGGGTCTGAGCGGCCCCACGCGAGCTTATCGTCGCAGATGGTTTTAATGCTCACCTCCGCAGCTTCGGCTTGCTGGCCGGCTCCGCCGGCCAGCCTCAGCCGCGGCGGCGAGCCTTCAAACCGCCTGCTCCTCAGCTCGCGGACCGCCCCACCCCTCCGCGCCTACGCGGGCTTAAATTACACTCTAGGGTTAGGGCAGACAAGACTGCGTGAAGTCGGTTTTGCAGCGATTCGTTTCTGTCACTAAAATTTTGTAGCCTATTGATTTTTTATGACACTATTTTATTTTATATTGAAAATGCTAACAGGTAATCTTATATATAAAAATCTTCTGTGCGTGTGTATGAAAGTGAACTCCTCCTAAACGGCTGGACCGATATTGATGAAATGTTTTGTGTGTGTTCCAGTGGATTTGTGAATGGTTTAGATTCACAATTGGACCCGATAGGTGGCGTTGTAGTTCTAGGACTTGTTTTTATTTTCAGGCAGGACAACGTCTGCCGGGCCCGCTAGTATTCTGTAAAATGTTGTTTCGGTGTGGTGAAAATATGGCAAATAAATCATTTGGCAAATGAAAAAAGTTCAAAAGAGGCTTCGGCCAATAGCAAAAAGTTAATTTGTAAATCGACGAAAAATAGTTCGGTAAAATAATACTTATGACACATGATACTTCGATGATATAAAAATATGTCGAATAATGCATATAGCAAAAAGACATCGGTCAATAGTTTTCGGTAAAATGAAATTCGGAAAAAAACATTTCGGAAAAGTGATCGGTTCCCTAAAATTTGCGAGGTTTTAAAGAACGCTTTAAGTAGCATTGCAAATCCGTCCTGTATCGAATTACAATAGGTACTTATTTAGAAAGCTGTACATGATATGATCGTGTCTTGGAGTTTCTGCCTTTAACTTACCCTCTGTAGCTTATTTTTGTGAAACTGGCTTATAATAACAAAATCTTAATAATTTCAGGAGGAACCCATTCGATTTTCAAGTGTTAAAAACAAACGATTCAGCATCTCTACAAGAATCAAACTTCGATTATAGCAAAAAAGTCAAGGTGCTAACTCATGGCTGGCTCAATCATGGATACAGCCCTATGCCTGAATCGATCAAAGAAGGTAGGAAGCCTTTTTACGAAATATAGGTGCTCGTTGTATGTAAGAAATTACTTTTGGGGATAAGACTGCATTTGTACTGTTCATACGTTAGTACTGGTTCAAACGTTAGTCATGTCCGTTTGTGTCCGCTTCAGTGTTCAAATAAGTATTATTTCTTTCTTCTGTTATACATCATGTTTTTATTTATTTGAAGAAACGAAAATAACATTAAACAAGCTTTTCCATTTTTTTTACTGTATGTAGTAGGTAGGTATCTAGACGTCGACGTACTCACGATATCAAGGAATGGGAACTGCAATCGTTGTAGGCGATTACTCTGCCTGTATCTGCATAATGAGATCTTGAAATCCATCACGTCGATGCCAGACTGAATTTCAAGCGAGGTCAATGTATCTCGATTCTCGAACACCTACATTGCCAGCGAAAAATGTGTGCTATTCTGATGCTCAGACGAATCAATGAAATAGATTGTAGAATCCTTTTTCTACTTTAAATTTGGTTCTATTGAGTGAACAAAAGCTACCTGTAACTTTACTCTCTCTCTCTTTTCTCTCTCTTTCTTTTTTTTCTTTTTTTGTACTTTTTTTTCTTTTTTGTAGTCCGTAGTCCATGTAGTTGAGCTGAGTTACCGAGTGTCACTACGCATTATATTATTGAATGGTAGCAGATTCATAACCAGCGGTTCTAGAATCCCAACAGTTACTCTCTGCATCAATTCTTTGAATAAATGAATAGTGTTTAAAATATATCATTTTTATGTTCCAGCATATCTCAACGTCAGTGATTTAAACATCATCGTGGTGGACTGGGGTGTTGCAGCCAACGTCAATTATATCCTAGCCAGTTACAACGTAGCTTCAGTAGGCCGCCTACTCACCCAGTTCCTCAATTTTCTCATAGTAGAAGGAGTGTCTATGGATGACGTGCATCTCATTGGCCACAGTTTAGGTGCCCATGTAGTGGGTATTGCAGGAGCTTATGTCAAAAAAGGTCCTATTGATACCATTACCGGTGAGTGTTTTTTTATTATAGTTGTGTTTTACTTTCAGTGCGAATACATCACATATTGATGTAACCTACCTACATCATTTTTTGGGAAAGATCGATAGCTTGTAATTTATCCTATTCTATTTGTGGACTGAAAATGTTACACGATGATTTATCTGTTTTTAATTTATCTTCAAAACAAGTAGCAATTTGTTTACCCATTTTCCGTATCAAAGGCTTACGTATCGAAATAAAAAGAGTTACCGAGGGCTTAAAATTAATTTACAGTTAAGACAACGACTAATGTGGTTGTCAGTTAAGTAAACGCTGCACGTTTGTAACGTCAATCAATGTCAAGTTTAAGGATGTAGCTCCTTCATATTCTGCAGTTTTAAGTACAACACCTTTTACCCTTGGGCCTTGTTCCATGTAGGGGGTACTTTCTCTTCTGCTTCAAAAAGCGTTACCTACTTAGCTCGTGGCTAAGCTCAATCAAAATACGAATGAAGGTTTGACGTCATTGTTGCTTGATAATTAGGTATCTTTCCCGCATTTCCTATTAGCTCTGTATGTCTCTGGGGTTGTAGTGTGGTGAACAGCGGCAAAAGTCCCACGATTTAATAATTATATTTAGAATTCAGTTGCATATAGCCAACCTCAACAAATTATGACAATCAAGACCATCTTACTCCCCATAATATTTCTAAGTGTTGAGTTAGATTAACGATTATAACAATTTTCAGGCAGGATCAAGTTTTCCTTCGTAACCACACGCACAGTGTAAACCGAAACAGTATACCTTTCGCCCCAACCCCTTCAAACCGAGGCAGCAGGACATAATAAATCGCGTCTTAATTACGTGATTATGGCAAATAATTTGGCAATTTTAACTCCCCATTCTGCGTTGAATGTCGAGGTGTTTACGCAACCGATTCTGTTAGCTTTTATAACAAAACCGCAGCAAATTAGCTCCTATTGTTTGTTAAACTCTGGCGGTTGTAGTGAAGACTCTTTGTTTACTAATTTTGCGTATACCATATTATTATCGTTCTTGTTTGGAGTATGTAACTAAAATTAATAATAGGAAACTTTAGAATGATGGGCGGTAGATAAATGTAACACTAGATACGCTTCTTGTTTTTGTCGGTGGATAGACATGAACATAATCCTCTTGACTCTATTATTGGTCATATTTTGTATGTTATTGTTGTATAATTGCCTCGTAGGTCACGTCACAAGCCCGACTGCTGATCGGGATCCTGGGGTTGACACTTATTTTTTCTTTTTCTTTTAATAATATGTCGTCCCACACTAGGAACTTCTCCTGTATCGTGGGTGCGTTTACAAACATATATACTCACATACACTAACTACCCCACCGTTCCATGTGTATGTTCCATACGGGAATCAAACCCACGACATGCAGCGCAGCAGTCAATCGCTGAAACACTGCGCCAACCGTGTCGTCAAATTTCTTCTTCTCTTTAGATTCTCAGGTCGGGCAACGTGTTAAGAAGTATTTGGTTTTCCATTAGGAATTTCTCAGTTGCAGCCTAAACTTTGAAAGTCAGTGGTACGACATACGACACCCTTGTGCTACGGAAAGAGTAAGAGCGATCAAGTGCAAGATCAACCGCTTTATATAAAGCCAGCTGCTGATATACCTACACAAATACATACCTACGTATATAGATAAACTACAACCAGACACAAGGCAAACACAAGTGCTCATCACACAAATGTTTGCACTGGGCGGGATTCGAATTAACCCACGACCCGGAGGCAGATACACTACCTACCACCTAGGTTACAGAACCTTAACCGTAAAAAGTAGCCCTTTAAAGGTTAGGGTTAAGGGTTAATGCTTAGTTTATACAAATTTTCATGTAAATCAAACTCATTTTCAATTATAATATTACTAGTGTCGGCGCCACACCTAACGCCACGTCCTTACGTCCGTTGTAAAAGGGTCCAGAGGACACTCTCATTCCAGTCGACAGATGGCGCATCGCAACTCGTCGATCGGTTTCTTATTGTGAACATAGACGAATATTTATCTGTGGTTTTTCCGTATGAAAGAAGCCAGTGAAAGAAGCCTCATAAGATTCAACTTGTCACTTTTAAAATCACTTGCCTTAACAATTACTTTTTGTAAAGAAAAAGTTTATTATACACCTTTATTGGAGAAGATAAAACCGCTTTTATTGGAGAAGAAACCCTGAAAGTCCCCCGTTCCTAAACAACTAGCTTTTGCCCGCGACTTCGTCCGCGTGAATGCCAGTTATCGCGGATGCAGAAGAAGTCGCGGATTCAAAGCATCCTAAGTATGTCCTTCCCCGAGATTAAAGCTATTTTTATACCAAATTTCATTAAAATCGGTTCAGCCGTTTCATCGTGAAAGCGTAAGAGACAGAGTTAGGTACTTTCGCATTTATAATATTAGTACCTATGTATTATGGACTAGGCTGCCCGCCCACGTCAGACTTGTTGTAGGACCGATTATCGGATCGGTCGATTATTTCATAGTTTCGTGAGACCGACTTTTTGTGGGACATCTGCGTTGGTATATTGGAGTTCATATGTTCCATTTCTCTCCGACAAAATATCGGTCACCGATATTCTGACGTGGGCGAAGACCCTTATATTCATCATCATGTCTGAAACCTTTACATGCCCACTGCTAGGCTCATAGGGTTCAGCCGTAATCGCCATGCTTGGCCGATGCATGTTGGCGATCGCAGTAGGTGTTATGGTACCCAGAAAGACGCTGCTGCCCATACTATTGTCAATATCCCTCTGTCGCCTTCTACAACACCCACGGGGCGACATGGGGTGGTGCTATCGCGGCCGGCACCTTTATGTGTATGTATGTTGTGTGATGAGCACTTGTGTTTGCCTTGTGTCTGGGTGTTGTTTATCTATATGTGTATGCATTTAAAACCCATAGTACAGGGTCTCCTTAGTTTGGTGTTAGATGGCCATGTGTGAAATGTCCCCACATATTATATTTATTATGTAAAGTAGGTATATTGTTAAATGCATACATATTATTACACGTTCTGTCATGTCCTTTGGTAAGTGCCGCTTTGCGTGTTTTACTGTCTCCTCTTTTCATTAATTATTGAAGAGCTTGTAATAAATGCCATTCAACAAAAAATACTCAATTTTTTAAACCCTTGCCTAAACCAGACAATATAAAAAACGTCAATTAAATAGTTTTTTTTTATTTTGCCACCTGAGATTCCAATCTCATACATATTATCATTCCATTCATGGTGTCTGTATTCGCGGCAAAGGTTACGAAGTATTAAAAAAAAACCCAGGCTTGGCGCAAATGAAACGTATCTCAGATTTAAGTATAAGCACAGTATAAATATTAGTAGGTACTATGGCATAAGCGTGTAATAAAATATATGGCTAAATGTTAGAATATTTCAAAATATAATTAAAATATTTACAGTTAGCATATACTAGATAACAAAAAGAAACGCTTTACATCGAAACTGATGGCGGAATATGAAAAATTGCTATTTATTTTATGACAGGGGTAACTTTGCCTACCTACCTAAAAAAATAATTACAACTGGCATACATTCTGGATACTAGTTTTTAGTACTCCATCCCTTCGACTACATGGGCACCAGGAAAAACAATGTAAAGTTCTTACTTTGTAAAAAACAATGTCAAACAGAATCGAAAGATTATTCTTGGTTTTCTATGTCTAATAAAACATTTTCTAATGATAGCGCAGGGTGTTCGAAATCGGCTTGGTATCTAGCCGATCCTAGGTAATATACCACTGACACCACATATATACGTATACCCTGCAAATAAAGACTTTTTACTGTATTTATATTATTATAGTTATAGACTACGGTTCAATTTGCCGTGTGTGAAAATGTCCCCACATATTATTATTATTCACATTCATTTATTTTATATACATTTTAAATTACGTTTTTAAATATTCATATAAAAACAAAAACATTTAAAAATATAAAAAAATAGTACCTCACCAGAGACAGAAACCTCCTGACAATGCGGGCCGTGTCCAGAAGTATTGCCTTCTGAATCAAGCCCTTGATCCAGCCGTCTAACGAGAGCCTCCTTAGATGTTGGTCGAGGCTCTTGGCAATTAAGCCAATTATTATTATTATTATTATTAATTTCTTTTTTTAGGTTTAGATCCAGCATTGCCTTTGTTTACGATCGGGAACAAGGATGCCCGACTGGATAAGCACGATGCACGTCATGTGGAGGTGATACACACTTGTGGAGGATACCTCGGCTTCGCATCTCCATTGGGTCATATTGACTTCTACCCAAATGGAGGCACAAGGCAGCCTGGATGTGGATTTGATTACAGAGGTACATATGGTATAAATATAAGTTTAACCTATTGACCGTCACGTTAAAAACAAAAACGTGCCCTCGGCGCCATTATGAATGGCTTATGTTTAACGAATCTCCAGATATAGTAAATGACCTCCAAAAATAGTAAATGATCACCAACATTTAACCCCATTTTAATGTTTAACGAACCTCCAGATGTAGTAAATAACCTCCAAAAATAGTAAATGATTATCAACATTTAACCAAAGTATTGTAGAAATGTATGAGTTTGACTGTAAAAAAGCGATTTGGTTCTGGCGTAGGGGGTCACAGTTCTAACCTAACCTAACAATATCGGATCCGCCCCAGGAGGGACTTAAGGGTCCTAAGATTTGGTGATCATTTACTATTTTTGGTGGCCATTATATTTATTCCCATTATGAATTACTACTCGATGGAACTACGCTTCTATATATCATTCCATAGAGTAGTAATTCGTCTGTTGTCAGTTCGTCTGTTTGTCATCTATACATGACTGTGGCGGTCAAAAAGTTAACAATAATACCCTACCTAACCTACATAATACTTACACAAAATACACACACATGTAAAAAATTAACTAAAGAATTCCTTCTCACCCTAGATTATCACGAAACAGAAGCACTGATGAAACCCCTATGCAGATAATTCGTGATACTAATATCCCGAACACTAAGGCTGCCGTCTATTGAAGCGAAGCGAGGCTACGTAGCGGAGAAATATTAACCAATAGGATTGCAGTAAGGGAGATTTTATGCAATCTTATTGGTTAATATTTCTTCGTTTTTCCGCTCCACAGCCTCGCTCCGCTTCAATGGACAGGTAGCATTACACACCCACAGACACCCCAAATCACCCGTTCTCTCTACACATACATGACACCCACACCAGCACATCACTGATTCACACACTTTACCCATTACACTTACTCACATTCTATTGCCACTGTTACACGTTTTAGCTTCCCGAATTTTGTAAAGTAACCTTAACGGACGAATGGATGACCCCATCGGGGTTATTATTCACAAAAATTGAGCACAAATGTAATATCATAATAATGTAACATGCATTGTATTTCTTCTTATTTTGCATTAAGTCTAGTTATGTTATGGCGAATAGCCGAAGTGCGGCTACAACTAGGTGCAACTGGCCACATGCGGTTAAACTTGTATCCTACTTATCTTCGGTTAGAACTAGGTTGAGCCTTCACCATAGCGGCTAGAACTAGGTGCAGCCGCATACCGGTGGTTAAATTGTCTGTTTTTGTGCTTTTGAACCGGAAGAAGACTGTCGACAGACAGTCAGGACAGGGGCACCCCGAGGTTCAGTTTGGTTAGGTTTCTTTAAAGCCTGCAGACAGAAATAGGAACCCCAACCTCGACCTGACGTCGGCCGTCTTTTTCTGCTCAAAGGTTTGGTAAAAAATAACCAAGTCGGGTGCCAAAAGTTCTGAACTCACAGGCTGCACCTAAGTTTAACCAACTACTATCGGCCACACATTTCGTTCTCGTCTCGTTCTAGCCGGTTAAAACTAGATGTAGCCGCACTTCGGGTTTTATCCGTAACATGTATAAAAAAAAAAACAAAAAAAATACTGCATTTAGCACACATAGGTACTTCAATTAGTAACGTAGTTTAACTAAAGGCAGCATTCATCAGATTTTTGAAAATTGATTAGATTTAATCTACTTATCTTATTTAAACCGAGATTGGATTTAAAATACGTTCTTTACAGTCTTGTTTATTAAATTATTTGTGTTTAAAATACACGCTCATCTGCTGGCTTTTTATCTTAATCAGTTTCTGTAGTAGTTGCATTTATAAATTGAAATACTATCGATGTTAAAGCTAGATTAATTAAATCTCAAACACTAAATAAATTGTTAACAAATTGAAGTTACTTTACTTACATTTATTTTTAATGAATCTCTTTGATAATATTTTTTTTATTAAATAAGTATGGATCAATCAATAATTAGGTATTATCTTTACATTTAGAGTGTGGTGTTGAATGCTATTCCTCCGCCTACTTTTTGTAAACGCGACTGCAATCAACGTTGGCGTTTAGTATAACAAGAAATTGTGATAATCTTTTCTCTAAGTTTAGAAGTAATTTCAGTAACAGCTGTAAACGTTCTCAGCTAAAACCTCATATGCTCGACCACAACGACCAACCTTTATGAAGTTAATTAAACTTGATCATACGTAATAGCAAGTTAGCTACTGGCTTCAAGATGTGTGGTTACTCTTCGTAGAAACTTATAGAGAGGTCTATCTTAGCAAAGACTCAACAATATGCTCGAGCAGTTTCATTTACTAATTGATTTTTGACTACCTACATCAAAATTTGCCCAAGTTATTTTATTTATTTCTATACAATAGGTCTGTGTGCCCACAATCGTGCCCACATGTTCTTTGCGGAGTCCATAATATCTGATGTCCCGTTCACGGCCGTCCGGTGTACAAGTTACAATGAGCTGTACTACACAGGTTCCTGTAGAGGTACTGGTGAAACCCTTATCATGGGCGGATTTGATATACACTATGGGTAAGTTCGCCAATACTTTGAAAATACGTATAACGTTTAATGTCTGTCCTGAGGAATTAAATGTCTACTCACTTGATTTTTTTACTATGTTTATTTGAATTATGAAATTGCGAATTTACTTCTGGGAATATTTGCTAAAATAAGTACTCTTAATTAAGGATCGGGGAGTCAGTAATGTTTCAGAATGTTTAAAATTTGACAACCCAAACCCGGTATTTGATATTTACGTTCCAATTAATTATAACATTTAGTTATGATTCCCGGGCGTTCATTCCTTCTCGGAGAACATTCACTCCAGCGACTCTAACAACAAAAGAAGGTTATTTTAAGTATTCATGAACACGGTTAACTTTTCGTCGCTTCTATGTTTAATTAAACAAAGAACACTCGTTTGTTAAGCAGTAACAACATTAGCTTAAATCTTGGAGATCAACGTTCATTGTTTCGTTTCAGGAAGGATGGTATTTACTACCTAAGGACAAACGCTGAGAAACCCTACGCACTGGGGGACGGTGACCCGACATGAATTACGATAAAATATTAATACTCCGCTTTGCCAACTTCGCCTATAAATTAAATTTTCAAAGAAATTATTACGGAGTGGTCCGTTTTTATTCGCGGCTGCTGCCGTCCGGGCCGATGTTAATTATTAACACTGCTCCGTTGGTGAAAACTTGCTTCATACAGCATCACCTGTCATGAACGCATTATTTATTTTATGCTCACAAAGTAGATATAAGCTTCTAATATGTTAGTTTATAAGGAAAATGTATTTTGTCAGCTGAGGTTGCGAGCTCAATAATTGAATAAGTAGCTCAATAAAAATAATACGCATGAAATAATTTATATGCAAATACAAAACTGTGAATTAGTCTGAATACTGTAAAACTGAATTGCAATGTTAGAATTCGTTCAATAAAATATAGGACTGTTTCTGTGTGAACGGACTTTTATTGTTTTTCGCCGAACTCTAGAAACGAGTGTTAAATTTTTAATAAGTTTATTCGGGTGCGAAATTTTAGTTGATGCGTTAAAATATTAAATGCCGTTAAATAACGAGAGTTTCAATTTATATGGGAATTTGATTTGGTTGGCGATTCTCCAAAATTCAGGCAACAACAATTTGTTCTTATTGCAATGAAAATTAATTTGGCCGTTTATTTTGTAACTTAATAAAGTGAAAATTTTATTGAGCTGTTGTCGATGGACTTTAATAAAATGATTCCTTATTACAATTGTACATTTATGCATATAATATTAAGTAAGTATTTATGATTCCTATAATATAGAGATAAGTAAATTAAGTTTCTTTTTAAAACTACTATTAAATTGTATGTTTCAAAAACATTATTGTAATAGAATGTCCTCTCGCTGTCTAATGGGTAGCAGAATAGTTGTATATTTCTAATTCCAAGTAGATTAAGAAATAAAGACTCATTCGTTCTTCTTCATTCGTTATTTTCTTGTATAAATAAATTTATCGTGTTTATACCTGGTTGGTTGGTGATCTCTGGGGTGGCTTACGTTCTGCAGTGGATGGTAAAAGGCTGATATGATGATGATCAATTAACATGGAAACCCACCTGCCCGGAGTGCAAATGTTCCGATATCTCTACGTTGCATTTCTATGCTTAGCTATTATACAAGGTGAAATTAAATTCATGAGCAAATTTTAAAGGAGGAACTACTTTCATTATGTGTCCAACTATAACCACGCAATAAAAAAACAGCTGTTCTTTACATTTTGGCCGAGTATACCTATTTCACTTCTGTATGGAACACCAGATTTTGTTTTCGCACTGTTTGAGTTGGCCCCATAAGAAAGTTGTTCACGTTCGTGGTCTGAGTCACTCCTTAAAAATTTGCTCATGAATTCAATTTCACTCGGTATATAGATAGTACCTAACTTTGTCATTTAATTTTTTTTCCTTGCGGAAATCCTAATGGTTACCGTCTGTCTGGGAAGAATGGAGGGATAAGTCAACCCTACCAATTTAGAGTATATCTGAGGATCTCCGAAACCGAGGATTAGTACAGTAACTTTATCTTTTCAACTCCTATTACGTACGACTGGGAACGGTTCCAAAAAAGTATTGACTTCAAGATAAATCGTATTTCCCTTGTAATATCATAAAAGGGACAAAGAAATTTCAAACTTTGTTCCGTATATTGTTTGTTGTTAGAAATATTTTTCATTTTGCCCTGAGTGTGTATTGGCGAAGCTTCGGAACCACCAGAGAATAACACTCGTGTAGGTAATATTACAACTTATGTTAGTATTTATTAATAGTTTTTGTTAACGTGTGCCTGTTTGCTATTTTGTCGTGGGTCAATTTGTTTTGTTATTTCCGATATAACTGAAATATATTTTGAAACTTAAACTTACTACTCATGCATAATAACGTTGTGTAGTATACGTGCCTTCATTAAATAGTTTAAAATTCATATAGAAGGTACGAAATGACACACGCTATAATCCCTAGTGAGTGTATTTCATAAGCAAGTGTTAGTACATATCTACAAAATAATAAATAATTATGAATTCTGCATTGCTTTTCTTAATCAACTTTTTATTGCAGACGGTTGATGTACAACGCGTAACTTTAGACTTGTTAAGAAGAATGGTTCTAAATATAGTTCGGTAAGCTTGGAATAATTGATACAAACAATAATCTTTAGCTACAGGTAAGAAGAATATCGTGTTTAAATATACATCTCATGGAGACCACATGAGTATGTATATTCGAACATGATAATAATATTCTACTTACCTGTAGCTAAAGATTATTGTTTTTATCAATAATTGAATAATTGAAGGAGCACACGTAACTCAAACAATTTATAACTGCTTCAGGCATTGAATGGCATGTATTGTGTATCCTTTGCTGGAGATCCAAATAAATAAATAAATTTAAAGATACTGATTTGAGCTGTATGAGCTCTTGAGAAAACACCTCAGCTTTTTGTCTCCTGTCAGGGCTTTCACAATTCGTATCCTTGTCGTGTTTCCTTTGACAAGAAAGAACACCGCGAGTGGAAAGACCTAGACATTTATGAAATACACAACCAAGTACAAGCCATTGTTCTATTACCATAATAGACTTTGCTTCCCCGCTCGGGACGCTCCCTCCAAATTATATACGTATTTGAGTCGTTTGCCAAGCTTTTCATAGTTAGTCTAGAAATGGTTGGCTAGAATATTTGTATTCGCCGTGAGGTTGTTCGGTAGACACCGCCGGAATATTAACCAGAGCACGAGAAATAATGTGGCATAAACCACCGCAGTGGGACGTGCATGAAGCATGCGTCGTTGTTATGCACCCACCGTTGCCCACCTATAGGTACGTACAATTGGAAGAACTTGCGCCGTCTGGCATAGAAAGGCTGTTTGGCCAACATTGGTGTTAAAAATTTGTGATAGTTTTGCATGTTCAAATGTTTGGTCAAATCGAAGGTTTTAGCTGTAAGGTGGATTCTCATCTTGACATGAAGTCGAATCGGGTCAGTGGGTTACCTTTAATTATACATGGCATAATATAGAAAGTTACCATTATGGATAAGTGATTGGTCTCATGAGCATTGGGCCTTATTCTTTTAGCTAAATAGTTACTGCAGTTACGTAATACTTTCTGAGAAAGATAAACTTCAGAGAAAGCTTTCTCTATTTTCTTTTTGCAATTTAATTTTATGAGCTGCATCTTTGACTTCTCCCTAGTGAACGTCAGTAACCTAGCATTGTTCTCTCTTGAGACTCAGGTCTGTTTTATTGGTACAATGGCAAGCAACACATACTTCATTGTACATTTTAAAATTATTTCAAATCAAATGGACCGGGTGTGTACACAGTGGGCCAGGCGTCTCTGCTAATAGATTCCATTACGTAATGTAAGAGGTAATTTACTGAAAAGGTACGTGAAAAGGCGAATGGAATTGATGTGCTATCGGTACAAGTTACAGATGAAGAAGGAAAAACATGTTTTAGTATTCTCTCGATCATAATAAATGAACTGTGTATGTTCCTGTGTACGTAATGACTGTCTGAAGCTGTGAAGCACATCCGTACACGATCCTTTTGGCGCGAATTCGGCCGCTGCTGAGTGCCAAGCCTTTATCACAATGGCTGCTATTTGATTAATTATTCCTGATAGCTTCTTGAGGAAATGTTAGTGGAACATACCTATATTACTTAATTAAGTACTATTTTGTTCGTCAGGTTTGATAATATCAGTTAACGAACAGGCTTTTAACTGGTAAGTGGGTTTTTGATTGTAGACTTGCAATAGAGCCTTTGCACAAAGTAATCTTTGTCAAGCTAAATAATATGGATATTTTGCTTCTGTGGACACTGTAATTGGTGTCATGATGATTTGTTCACATATCTGAATTCATTTAGGATAAAGAATATAACTTCCTGGAACACTTTGATGCTTCTTTTCTAATTTGATATTTGTCTCCTTTTATTGTCCAAAATATTCCACCCTCATTGAATTTCCTGTAATAGGTACGAGAAAATACATGTTATTTCCTTGTATCTACTCAGTAATAATTATATAGCATTTGCACGACTGCTTTGAATTGAAATAGAAGCTCCATTGAAAAGCGTTAGAATACGAGGTATAAAATATTTAAAGGAATAGTGTTGGGCAGTGTAAACCACTTACATGTCGTGAAAATTGCGGGAAACAACTATCTAGTCTATTAAATAAATTGCTCTCCTTTTGAGAGCGTTCCACAAAAAGCATAATATGGCAAGATGTTTTCTCAGACGTGAAGTTATGGCGCGGACGAGAATTCTGATGTTTCATCCGCTTTTATACGTGCTGATTATTTTATTACCTGCTCTGCGACCTTGTGTCTTTGCTTCTTATACAGTTTTAGTTAAGCGAGAAGATGTTTCTTTTTTAAGTTTTGATTGCTTTATATTAAGTTTAAAAAGACTACATTTTAGATATTAGATACAATAGGCTGTAAGTTAAAGTATGAATCACTGCTTTTCCGTCAGCGGTGGACAAATATGAAATTAGTTGTATAAATTTATAATTATAATTGTTAAAATTGTATAAATAATAATAACCTCTTCTCCTCATACCGAGCACGAGTACTGATCATCACCTTAACTCAAGGCAAATAGACGATTTCAGACTTATATTAAATAATAGCTTTTGGATTGGCTGCAAAACAAATGGTTAGCTGGCAACACTGATTGTGTCAAAGGACATTATTTTATAATATGTACAATAGTTCAGTCAACAAAGCAAGAGGCGACGGATTGTTGTTTGTACTTGAGTAGCGGACGGCGCCATGTTTTGTTAATTGACTTCGGGAGACGGGAGACAGCACGGGCAATTTGTAATATACACAGAGAATCCTACCTATTGGCTGCCATGCAGATTGCACGAATATCAAATGAACAGTCTGCCATGCATTGCCTGCACACAGATAGTACAACATATGTGGAGTGATAATGATGGAACGTTGCCGGTGTCAACGCAATGTGCATCCTCAAATTATATTGAACTAACTAGCTTTCGCCCGCGTGAATGTGGGTTATCGCGGATGTAGACGAACTCGCGAATTCAAAAGTATGTCCTTCATTGCGCGTCTTTGGTGCGTGTTTCGGATCGCAACATGATCGGTATTCTACCATTCGTTTGACGTAAGAAAAAGCACTAAAATCTGAACTGGGGTATTATTTTAATATTATAACAAGTCATTATTCATTTAAATGATCGATTCGATTCGAATCGATTCTATTCGATTATTTAGTTGGTTGTCGTACAGTTGACGTGCACTTTACGCGCAGCTTACGCGCAGTTCAAAGATTACAAAATATCGTTTATCACTCAAACTTGAACTTAACTACAACTGCACTACAACTTCATCGGCGCGTCATAAAATTACGTGAAGTAGCCCTCATGTTTCCTCACGATTTTATCCTTCACGGATGTCAATGATATCCAAGACAAACATAAAAATGAGGTATATATGAAATAGAAAATATCACATTGGTACTAGCCGATACCTGATTGGGTCTTAACCACTCATGCCACCATTATACTATTGTTATTTAATTGAGTGACTTCACTGATCAACACCTCTTGGTTGTGGCTGATTAATCAGTCAATGATATCTTCATTAAGTCATAGTTGCAGATTATAATTAACAGTCATATTAATATCAGTCATAAGTGAGAAGGTAACTAAGTAGGTATTCGAGGAATTCGGTATCCACTGTCAGTAATCAAGTGATACGTTCTAATTAATAGTAGAGGAACTTTCGGATTGTTGTGTTCTGCAGTTCTACCATGCCTACAGTAGTATGGAGGGTTTCTGTGTCTCAAAAAGTGTCCGTTGAATGTGTTCAATAAGGGTGGTGGGGGTTACATAGTTATATGTAGGTAACGTCTATAGCTTGTATATGTCACAGTCAAAACTCTTAACCAGTCAAAACTACTTTTGACTACAAAAATCAGTCAAAACTACTTTTGAGCGGTTTTAATTTATCCTAAATACTTAGAACTTACCTTTCAGGTAAGTGTAGATTTCACATGTTTTTACAAACGTTTCGTCTAACTACTTAACATACTTACATCACATTTGTATTGCCCCACAAATAGTACCTAGTCAAGCATGAAAATGATATGATTGAAATATACTATCACATGCGCTGTCAAACCTATAAATCTGACGAGCATATATATAATTAGAACTACTACTAGGCTACTACTAGGCTATTACTAGGCTACTGATTAGGTTAGTAGGTTTTTTTTTGTGACCCATTTAAAACTTTTGTTTTGTATTGATTCTTATAACTAGGGCGTTCTGTATTTTTGTTTTTGTAATGCATTGTAATAAGGGTTTTGACTGAAGCCAGTCAAAAGTAGTTTTGACTGGTTAGGAGTTTTGACTGACTGTAACATATATATAGCTTAGCTTTATATTTCTAATAGTCTGAGTTAAACTGTGGACAGACAGACGGACGGACGGTCATGGCGAAACTATAAGCAGGGTTCCTTGTTGACTACGGATCCTTAAAAACATAATTTCCATATTTACTACTTTCAATTTGAAAGCTTTGTACATTAAGCTACTTGGTATACAGGAAAATATTCATCTTTCTATTACACTGACAATATTTATTTTCACCAAAGGCTCGTAGTAAAAGCCGTACCTATAGACCAATAGGACATGGTTAAGCTACGCTTGGCGTGGTCGGTCTGTGGATGGGTGACCATGTCTTTCATACCAAGACCGCTTCGTGTCCCGGCTGACATTCGCAGATCTTTGACAGTCGTTATGGGTAGTCAGAAGCCAAAAATCCTGACAACCAGTCTTGCCAAGTGGTATCATGTTACCCAGTCACTGAGTTGCGGAGGGACAGATAGTCAGTCGCTGTATGTAAAACAATTGGACTTAGTTGCATCCAGTTAGACTGGAAGCAGATCCCAACATAGTTGGGGAAAAAAGCCATACGGATTACGTTATGACCGATCGCTTGGCTTAACCGGGCTTTTAGCTACGAGCTCCAAATAATTTTCTAAGTAATATAATATAATACACAACATCAACAAACACGACCTGTTAATTAAATTTAACAATAAACATTAATAGTTTAGTTGATGTTAACATTACAATAAAACTTTCTCATACAGCTAATAGGAATGTCACTGCGCCCTGTATCTGTCGGCTGACATCGTCAATTAAGTGTTCACTTTGAAGCAGTGCGCTGTAAGCGTTTGATTTTAAATTACATGTAGTTAATCAGAACATAAACTGACAAACATTCATGAAGATGAAAACAACAATAATAGTGTGGAGTGTGAATTATATAAAAAATGAGCTTAGTGTTCTCTTTGCATGTTTTAGGTTTCCATGAAAATCCGAAATACCTAAAAAGTACAATCCATAATCCTCACTTCACCACGAGAAGAAAATACAGTCAAAGTCAAAGTCAAAGTCAAAGCATTTATTTCAATTAAACCATTTACAGGCACTTTTGAATTGTCAAGGAGTCGGTCAGTTGGTCAGAGAGTTGAAGCTAGTTGCTCGTTCCAAAACGTAGGTAGGTCTCTATGGAGAAGAACGAGCAAGAAACTCCACGGACACTCTTTTAAATAAAGTTTTTACAAAGTCTGGTTACATGATTCTTGTTGCTTCTATATGTGAAAACTATGAAGGTAATCTAACAATATAAAACACAAAAAAGAAGCAAGATAAAGTGGCATCTAATCCATGGCAGATAAGAGCTGACCAATCTCTACTGACAGCGCCCGTTCACGAACATGACGCGTGAATCAGCACCATTCAGCTCAACCATTTTGAAGGGAGCCGAATGATCCAACACACGCGCCACCATCAGCGAGACATTTGAGCGAGCATGACAATACTCCCAACCGCCATGTTAATTTTTGTCAAACATAAAGGTATTAATATACTTAGTAAATGGCTCCATGGTATTCACATTTACAAAATTTAAATAATGCTGCTAAATTATACAAAACTAAGGTTTCCAATGTATATTATTTTATCATATGAAGTGTGATAAGTTAATAATTTAAAAAATCTATATATAAGAAATAACGATACTCGTTACTCATGTCAATAGAAAAAGGGGTAGGAAACATCCTTTTCTTCCAATTTGGAAATTCCCTAAACTGGCTGTGGAGCAGGACCAGCATTTAGCCAAGCATTTTTATCATTGATGTAATCTTCTAACTTATAATATGCTTGTCTACATAGTGTGCGTTTAATACATGTTTTAAATTGTTTTTCATTCAATTGTAGAATATCAAGTGGTATTTTATTATAGCATTTTACACAGTACCCCATAAAAGAAGTATGTACTTTTGACAATCTGAAGCTTGGCTGATCTAATTTGTTCCTATTTCTAGTATAAACATTATGTCTGTCACCTATTTTATTAAAAAGATGAAGATTTTTTTGAACATGCATAATGTTTTCATATATTACAGTTAAAAGCTTCGTTCGAGTCCGAAACTGACCGGGCAGTACCGAAATAATACACCAAGTAAACCGTACAAAGTAAACACGAATTGCTCATAAAGTCCATGCAATCTTTGTTCCTGTATGAAAATTATTCAAATCATCGCCATTTTGCATAGGACGAGTGTAATAAGAACGAGTGAGTTTACATGAAAGTTTCACACGGGAAATACCGCAGTTTGTGAACGCTTCAACATGTTAAAAGCCACTAACTTTATATTACCCTTTCTGTACGGATAATTACGTGCGGTTTTGTTCTCTGATATGAGCGTTCGTTAAATAATAAGTTTTGTGTGCGAAATGTATTTAATGTTGATTTTTTAGACTTTTTGTTTGAGTATAAATGAAAACACGTTCTCTGCGGCTTCGCTTGTTTTTCTAGCATTACTGGCGTTAATTTTTGTTGAACTTAAAATTTAAAACCGTTGTTTGTGTTTCTGCCACAGTATTTTCATGTTAGTGAGGTTTATATTTCTTCATTTATGAATAAAGTAGTAGACCTTCGTTATAAATTTTCGTATGGTTATGACTTAATCTCCATTTATGTGACAATATTAATGGCCTCCAACCAAACCTGTTTGCACGACACAATAAAATTAGTCTTTATTAGTCTCTATATCAATAAAACGTCCATAATTTTATAACATCTCTACCGCGAGACACTCGTAAAATAACATGAAACAGTGCGAATCAAAGCTATCCGTTTCGCTAAGGTTATAAAGAACACAATAAAATGTTTCATGTTGATAACTGTTTTAGTAAGACCTACAGGAAAATGATTTTTCTAATATTTATCTGAGAAAACATTGGCCCGTGTTATGATGGTTTGGTTGTAAAAAAGTAATATTGGAGGCGACTGAGCCCGATCGTAAAAAATATGGTGGAAGGCAGGTACGTGGACATTACAAAAGTATAGCGATTATGAACTCGGAGGAAATGTTCTTCGTAAAATATTTGTACCTTTTGAGGGCGACGGTGTTATTGTATGTAGTTGATATTGTACCTACTTACTGTAGGTAGGTACTTACCTACTGAATAAAATGGAAATGGTAAAGTGAGTAAGGGTGACAACAACAAATAGACCAAGCGATCGATCGTCGATCGATGGCATCGATCGATGGTAGAATGGATTAGTCGACGTTGATCGATAGTTTCTACCAGACCAATCGATTGATTGTCGATCGACGATCGATCGATGGTAGAATGAATTAGTTGACGTCGATCGAGCTGCTTGATATTATTATTAGTGATTGATTAATAGCTGGAGTTAATCGATCAACGTCGACCGACGTCGATCGATGTCGACCGATGGCATCGATCGATGATCGATCGATTGGTGTAGTAACACCCTAAGATTTTATGAACTTATACTGCCTAAAAGTGAGGCTTATTTTTCGAACTCTTGGTAAGGATTATTTATAAATATTAAATTCTTCTCGTACTTGTAAAGAGGGTAATAAAAACAAACGGTACCTTAACATTTTGCTCCCGATTGAAAGATACGAGGAACCTCGTACTTGTTAAGTAAGAGAAATCAGTTTCTCAGCGAAGAGATCAGTTTTGGGCTCCGTACCTCAAAAGGAAAAAATAAAACCCTTATACTTAGGATCAGTTTGATAACCGTCTGTCTGTCTGTCTGACAAGACACACAGGAACGCTTGGAGGTATGGGTTGAAATTAAAACTATATACTCAAGTCTACATAAAAATCCCTTGAAGCTGTGAAAATATCAAACTTCTAAGTTAACGTGAAAAAATGATACGGCCGAATATGCCGCAAAAACCGAATTAATTACAATTACAATTATCGTCTTATACTACAAGTACAGGGAAAAGTCTGAAAACTATACATTTGTACCTTAAATCATAAAAAATATAGGTACGTAATCAATCATCGAGGTATGCGCTGTCATAATTGTATTGGTAACCAAATCTCGGATTTTGAACGAAACCCTCGGTGGGCGAGTCCAACTCGCATTTGTCCGGTTTTTTAACAATTACTTAGCTTTTGCCCGTGACATCGCTAACGTGAATTTTCTTAATAATATTGGTATAGAGATAAGTAGATACATGCCCATATCTCAGTACTTGTGTAGCATAATCAACACTCCTATACTTACTTACTTACTATTATAAATGCGAAGGTAACTCTGTCTGTTACGATGTCACGATGAAATGGCTGAACCGATTTTATGACATGTGTAATAAAAAAAATTGCTTAAATCCTGGGGAATGACATAGGCTAGTTTTCAACCGACTTCAAAAAAAAGGGGGTTCTCAATTCGCTGTATGTTTTTTTTTTTGTATATTTGTTACGCGATTTGTTCGGCAAACGTGAATCGATTTTGAAAATTCTGTTTCTTATGGATTGGGTATGCTTCATGGGTGGTCCCATATAAGTTTTAGCGAGATTGATTCAGCACTTTTAGAAAAATAAACCAAATCCCAAAAAAATCTACACAAACGACGTTTTAGTTTTTTCAATCTTTGGAGTACCTCTGTTTTAACTGTGTTGCCTGTTCTTAACGGATTTGGATGATAAGAAGGTACTAAAAAGTGATAAATAAAAAGCTTTTTTTACAAAAAAGACAACCGCCTTCACAATCTAAAAAGTGATAAATAACACACATGACTTTAGATTTGGAAGTCGGTTCTGCTTGTTGTCTTTAATTGCCACCGACTTAAAATCTAAAGTAATGTGTGTACTGTGCTAAAGTTATTTATCACTTTTTAGATAGTGAGGGCGGTTGTCTTTTTTGTAAAAAAGCTTTTTAATCCGCGACTTCGTCTGCATCCGCGAAAACCGATATTCACGCGGACGAAGTCGCGGGCAAAAGCTAGTAATAAATAGTTTGAAACTATTTACTTACTTTAATGATAGTTCGAATAGGTAGATACGTTCTATGGGCACCGTGTATCCGTAGCAAAAACCACAACTCATTGTATATTTACCACGTTTGGGATTTCCTCGGGCTTTCAGTTTACCTTTGGCTTATACCGCTTCCGAATACCCTCACTTTTAAAACATGCATTACAAAGTTTTACCGCTCCGTTAGGTTTTTAGCAGAAATTATGCGGGTGTCCGGTGTGTATCAAAGGTGTTTTAAGTAATTTCATAAGATATTAGTATTGCTTTTGTGGTGTGTTTATTGATATTTTCTCTCTTTCTCAGTTTGTAATGCCCGTTCTAAAAGGTAGTATTAACGCTTTGTTATATAGAAATGGACTAAACAACATTTTCCGATAAGATAGATATATATAATTAACTAGCTGACCCGACAGACGTTGTCCTGTCCCTATTTACCTACCTTACATCTACCCTACACCTACCCTAAACCTCACGGAGCCCGAGACCTTTCCAACGAATGCAAAACCGTGGAAATCGGTTCGTGCGTTCTGGAGTTATAGCGTCAGGAAGGAAAACCCGACTTATTTTTATATAGTAGAAGACTAGCTTCTGCCCGCGATAACGTCCGCGTGAATGTCGGTTACCGCGGATGCAGACAAAGTCGCGGATTAAAAAGTAGCCTATGTCCTTCCCCAGGGTTCAGGCTCTTTTAATACCAAAATCCATTAAAATTGGTTCAGCCGTTTCATAGTGAAAGCGTAACAGAGTTACTTTCGCATTTATAATATTAAACATGCAAATATGCATTATCGATATTTGGAGGAACTCGTGGCTAAGTAAAATGTACAGATACATCGGTAAGCTTAAGCTACGCTTGCCGCGGTCGGTCTGTGGATGGGTGACCATCCATTTCATATCGAGGTCCCTTCGTGCCTCGGAAAGCACGTAGAGCCGATGGTCCCAGCTGTCATTCGTAGATCTTTGGCAGTCGTTACGGGCAGAAGATGACAACTTGTCTTACCACCAGGGGTATCGTGTTACCCAGTAACTGGGTTATGGAGGTTCGATAGACATGTCGCTCCATGTAAATCACTGGTAATCAGCTGCATCCGGTTAGACTGGAAGCCAACCCCAACATAGTTTGGAAAACGCTAGGCAGGTGATGATTATGAATTAATTATCGATTTTAACTCCAACATTGTATTTCTAACATTAATCTAATATATAAAATTCTCGTGTCACAGTTTTCGGTCCCGTACTCCTCCGAAACGGCTTGACCGATTCTGATGAAATGTTTTGTGCATATTGGGTAGGTCTGAGAATAGGCCAACATCTATTTTTCATCCCCTTTTTTCACCCCTTTTTCATCCCCCATGATCGGGACAGGACAACGTCTGTCGGGTCAGCTAGTATAATTATATTAACGATAGCGTAAACATTCATAATCGTAAACAATTCTATTCAATTGTTAGTACGTATCTAATCTAATAGAAGTGGATACTAAAAGACAAAGGACTTTCAATTCCGATCATGACTTAATTTCTTACCTTTTCAATTGAATTTCAAAGGTAGAAAATCTACCCTCTACTTCTAATGAACAATCAACTTAGTTAATTAACTGAATGGGCACTAAACAACAGTAAACACGTATAGTTTGATCGGGAAGGCGATCGATGGGAGGCGAGCTGAGGGCAACTTTGATTCATTCGGACCTAATCCCGGCGCCCGCTTCCCAACCTTCTCATTAAACGCCCAATTTGTTCTCGGATCATGCGAAGACTTTAATCTTGCGGCTTCGCAACTTGTCGCAAACCTTGATGTAACTAATTATTGATAGCGGTGTAATCAATGATTTGAATTGCTCGGGAACGTGTTGGTAGATCTAGATTCTAACTCTATCATTTCACGTCATTTTAGAACCTATACTCTAACTCTCTAACTTCTATACACCGTTTATAATAATATTAGAAAAAAAGCGCGAGTCGGACTCGCCCATGAAGGGTTCCGTAGCAGCAAGTAACATAATATAAAAGTATTGCGGTTTACGATTCACGACGTATTAAAAAAAACTGCTTACTAGATCTCATTCAAACTAATTTTCGGTGGAAGTTTACATGGTAATGTACGTCATGTATTTTGTTTAGTTTTATCACTACCTATCTTATTTTAGAAGTTACAGAGGGGGGGGGGGGGACACTACCATTCATATATACAACAAACGTATGGATTTGATGACAAAAAAAATTTAGAGTTTCAGTTCTAAGTATAGGGAAACCCCCAAAATTTTGCTCGTAGAAGCAGGAATGAAAAACATTTGATTTCAAAGATAACTTAAAACATATATTTTTATAACGTAAGTTTGATAAATAGATCGACGATAGTACTCAATATTATGGACGTATAATAATATAAACAAAATAAAAGTCGTTTAAAGATTAGGTAACATTTTAAATTTGGTAGAATTGTAGTGAAACAAATAATAATGTTCCCAGTATTGTTTATCCCTGCTTCTTTTAGGTTTTTAGCATTGACACCGTAATTTTAAATGGGAATTAAATAACATTCACAATTAAGTGTAAAAATAAATTATAATAAATTCGGTGTCTCTCGTGACTGCAAACATTTTTAGTGTACTTTTGTTGCAAAGTGTGCATTAAAATTAATAACCTTTTCAACTTCTGTCTAATGGAGTATAGTTGTCATGGTTTTTATTTCATCGTTAGTGATCTTGAAGATAACCTTGCTGGTTTGATATTAAAAAAATCTGGAGGTAATGGTCTGAATTTCTCAAGACGCAGTGAGCTGGCGTGGTGATCAATACTTATTTAGTGGCACAAGTACAGGCTGATGTAAGACGATCCCCAATCGACATCAAGACGGTTTATGCAAGCAAAATACACGTAAATATACAAACACGTATGTAGAAAGATATGCAGATTATGAAAACAGCTGCCATACTTAGCTCATGATTAAAGGATCGAGATAAAAAAGGACGCTCAAAGTAATAAAGCCATATAATAATCTTCAATTAATTATCCCCTTAATTGCCATGCAAGCGAATTTCTCTTCACAAAAAAAAAAAAAGATTTAGTGCTGAAGATAATAGCACAGATCTCCTTTAATCCGATCAGTGGGCGTATTATCTGTTTCCCTCGAAAAACAGTACCTACTACTAAATCTCCGTTAAAATGTTAATGTTTTCTCATTTAAGTAATCACTTCATCCGAAAAGGGTACAGTCGAAATAGAATTGAAATTAGAAATTAATTATGAACAAGAGTGCTGAGGAGTCACATTGAAGGCTTCTTTCTATACTCCATTTACAATAGCATTAGACAGAAGTTAAAAAAGGTTCTTTATAATGCACACTTTGTAACAAAAGTACAATAAACATGTTAAATAAAGTTACGATAGACACCGAATTTATTACAATCTATTTTTACAGTAGCTGTGGCGCGTATTTGTAACTATTCTAATAATTTATCTTGTATAATTATGTGGCTTTCATTTAGTTGTATATTTAATTCCAAAAATTACAGTGTCAATGCTAAAAACCAAACAGAAGCAGGGATGAAAAACACCCGGAACGTTATTCGTTTCACTGTAATTCTACCAAATTTAAAATGTTACCTAATTTTTAAAAGACTTTTATTCGGTTTATATTATTACACGTCAATATTTAGTACTATCTTAGATCTATTTATCAAATTTGTGTTAAAATAAGTTTAATTAAAATTGTTTTAACTAATCTTTGAAATAAAATGTTTTGCATTCCTGCTTCTATAATGAGCCTCTTTTTTCTAATGCTATTATAAATAGGGTATAAGTTGAAGTAAGCTAACAGATACATTTACCTAAGTAGGTACGTTCTTACAATACCATTGAGTAGTTGTGAGAGGTGTGATTCTGTAAGACCTCATTCTAAACTTTGCATCTGAATCCGCTGTGAGTTTCTTGATTGGCATTCTAAAAACTCGGTTGATAATTCGAATTTACACTAGTGCCACCCTTGCAAGCGTGTCAGCATGTTGAATTAAATTGACAGGGAGATTTTGACAGATAAAGTATGAGATGACGTAAGAAGTGGCATTCTGTAAGGTAATTTCCCCGTCACTTTGACGCTCACTTCGCACTCGAACCCGATTCAAAGTGTCAAATATAAGTATCAAGGTAATTTTGAACCTTATGCGAAGTGAGAGTGAATAGCGATGTGAGATGCGAGTTGTTATTTGAATTTTACAGAATCGACCTACAGTACTTCATGATGTATAGCCAGAAAGTAGAAACGTGTCGTGGAATGTGTATTGTCGTGAACTTACGAAGCTCACACAAAGTCGAGATTCTTCAAAAGAGTGAGGGCGGCATAAAAGCATTGCTACAAAGGACTTTATATTTATGCGTGCACGTATTTGTAAGTGATATTACCTACCTTTGGTTAATGTACCTTTATTATTTAAAAGCTTTGATTGTTTTGTGGGTGTATTGTGAAGGAATATTTTTAAGGTACAAGGCAAAAAATAATGGCTGGTATTATAAGTGAATTTTGATTCATGTACATGCAGTCGCATATATGTTAAAGTAAAATAAAAATGTCTTTATTTATTTACCTACTTATTAGTGCTTGACTCAATGCAATGACAAATGCAATAGGGCTCAGGACTTACTTATTTAATAAAACAAAAGTTTACCTACCCACCTTCACATAAATGTACAAAGTCTCAACTTAGTTCGCCTAACGTTGGATATTGCGGCCAGAGATCGCCAACCGTTTATGTGTCTTCGACATACTTCCGAAAGTACTTAAGGCACAGTCGCGGTTAACGTCATTAGGTGGTCATGATCCTACGTGATGCCAAAACTCTGTAAGCGCCTTAAATACTTTCAAGTATGAGGGAATTGGGGAGACGGTGCATTGGGGAATTTTCTCACATCATATTGTTTGCAGATTATTCCGTTTATGAAAAAGGTACATTAGGTATGCCGTGTTTTTAGCAATAAAGAGAGAGAGAGTTCAATTGTTTATGGAAGAGGCAACTAATTATCGAATTTCTTAGACTAGACCAAAGCCTCCCCAGAGCAGCCAGCAACTGTTTGAGCTGCATTGGCTCTAGTTTTGAAATCATTAGCAAGCTCTCAATTGGGATAAACTATTCACTTCGACCTAAACGTACAATCAGCTTTTTGTGCAATTCCAATTTCCCTGTAATAGACCTAAAACCGCTTGTAATGAAAAGCGCAACCGCAACTATTGCCAGAGAGCCAGCAAACTGCTAAACTCATTTTCCGATAGCAAAGAGTAAACATTAAGGCGAGAAATTAACTCGTTGGATCAATACGTCGGCGGTGTTAATTTGCATGCTAAAGCTTAGGCCCTGAGAATTTTACCTGCCTGTGGGCAGCGGACAGGCGTCACAGAAATTAATTAAAACTGCAATTTTGTCTCACTTAACTGCATGGCAGCCTGTAAAACACTATACTCGGAGGTCGAGTCACATGGAAACTGATGCTCCTTGGTGTTTATTGACATCTTTTAAACGTTGTGTTTTTATAGTACAGTAGTTTTGTAAATAAAAATACGAGGTGGAATGGAAGTTACATCGTGGCACAAACTTTTAGGTACCATGGGTGCCCAAAAAATTATATCTAGGTACCCCCGGGTAAGACTGGTTGTCAGATTTCATGACTTCTGACAGATTACCCATAATGACTATATAGAATATACCCATAATGACTGTCAAAGGTCTACGAATGACAGCCGGGAACAACGGCTTTTCGAGGCATGGAGGGTTAATGGTATAAAATGAATGGTCACCCATCCTCGAACCGACCGCGGTGAGCGTAGCTTAACCCTGACCGATCGATCAGTACGGGGTTATACTTAGCCACGAGCCCCTTTCCAGCTCTCCTATGATCAGGAACTATTGCAATCCAAACTCTCACATTGACATTACTTACTTTCACGTGAATAGATTTCCCTTAGGGCGGGTTGCTTCAACTATACATTACTGACCGGTAATAGTAAAAAATGGCGCTAACTATCGTCAAATAAAAATAATGGGTTATTTTACAAAATCGTACGTCAAAAAGTTACTATTACCATAACCGACCAGTAGGTCGATTCTGTAAAATTCGAACAACAACTCTCATCTCACATCGCTATTCACTCTCACTTCGCATAGGGTTCAAAATGACCTTGAAATATTTGACACTCTGAATCGGGTTCGAGTGCGAAGTGAGCCTCGAAGTGACGGGGAAATTACCTTACAGAATGCCACTTCTTACGTCATCTCATACTTTTTCCGTCAAAATCTCCCTGTCAATTTAGTTCAACTCGCTGACACACTCGCAAGGGTGGCGCTAGTGTAAATTCGAATTATTAACCGAGTTTTTAGAATGCCAATCATGAAACTCACAGCGGATTCAGATTCGAAGTTTAGAATGAGGTCTTACAGAATCACACCCCAGTCAACGTAATTTTTTTGTTGTCAAACAGCTACTTCAAACATCAAAATATTATGGAATCTCTATTTGAATAACTGTAACTGACGGATTTTTATGTCGTAAAACAATCCGTTAAATTTAACGTACGTTAAACATGTCACGTCATAGTAACTTTTTAACCGTCCGTATGCAACGTAAACCGACTGTTTGAAACAACCCGCCCTTATTCGTGTTGAAAACGAAAAGCCAGTGACATAAAGGTTGGTAGCAAAACTAACTCATTATGATCGCACTACTTTATCGCGAGACAACCTAGGACCTTACTATTCGCCTTACTATTTAACCTTACCGACGAAGATCAATAAAGCGGTCCAATTTCTTCTTTGTAAAAAATAAATAGTATCACGGAGAGCACATATAGAACTTTATTTGTCCACCGCACAAACTGCGTACTAGTGAATAAGTAAAACCTCCGCAAATAAGGGCTCTGTGCAAATACGATCTTTATTTAACGTTGTTAAACTAAAGGAATGATGTACTTCCGACGATGGTTCGGATAGTGGTTTTGATTAAACATGGATTGTATTTAACTGGAAGTATGTTATGACCTTCACCTATCATGGCCCTTTACTCTAGGGAATTTCCTAATTGGAGGAATGTTGTTTCCTACCCCTTTTTTATTGACTTGAGTAACGAGTATCGTTATTAATATACACAAATATATTTTAATTACTTTTTCGACATTTTAGAAACATTGAAAACCTTATGTTTGTATAATTTAGCAGCATTATTTAAATTTTGTAAATGTGAGTACCATGGAGCCATATATTAAGTAAATTATTGTGTTTGACATAAATGAGCATGGCGGTTGAGAGAATTGTCATGCTCACTCAAATGTCTCGCTGATGGTGGCGCGTGTGTTGGATCATTCAGCTCCCTTAAAAATGGTTGAGCTGAATGGTGCTGATTCACGCGTCATGTTCGTGAACGGGCGCTGTCAGTAGAGATTGGTCAACTCTTAACTGCCATGGTTTTTATCTTGATTATTTTGTATTTCTAGATTACCTTCATTGTTTTCACATATAGAAGCAACAAGAATAATGTAAGCAGTATTTTGTAAAAACCTGATTTTAAAAGAGTGTCCGTGGAGTTTCTTGCTCGTTCTTCTCCATAGAGACCTACCTACATTTTGGAACGAGCAACTAGCTTCAACTTTCTGACTAACTGACCGACTTCTTGACCATTCAAAAGTGCCTGTAAATGGTTTAATTGAAATAAATGCTTTGACTTTGACTTTGACTTTGCACGTAGCAATTTTTTGAAATTTAGCATTTTCGAAATGTGAGTTTTTAAATCTTTGCCGTGGTTAAATGAGGTTGCCGATCGATTTACTTATATTATAGTTAGATTTAGCCTGCTAATGACCTTTATGATAACAATAATTAAAAAGGAAATCGATTGTATAGGCTATTTTTTTAAATTTCATTCCAAAAATAAACTCATTTGTTAATCACGTGATTAAGGTTAAGATATTATTAGATACTAATGCCATTAGCATTAACTAGCTCTAGCAGGGCCAAATGGGCCCTAGTCACAATACAATTCTATTGTCTGTAATAGGTATAGGTAACTAATTAGAGAATAGAAAGAAAGAAAGAAAGAAAAACCATTCACGAGAGAGTGACGCACATTACAAAATATTTTTACAACCAGACCCAAAACTAAAACAAGTGGATAAAATAAAAATAAAAAATATAATAATAACATAATATAAAAAATAAAAATAAAAACTACAACAATAACAAACGCGCGACGCGAGCTATAATAGCGAACGTTATTGAGGGTAGTTGTACCAAAACAGGACATTTGAGTCTAATTTTATCAGTAGCTCTCAGTACTTGTGCGCGCTAACTTATTACTTTATATTTGTTATTGTGTTGTGAAGGAAGGTTTTGGTAACAATTTGGACATTTTCATGTTTGTGGCAAATAACAGTAGTTAGTCACATCCTACACACCAGAGTCACGCAGTGTTGGAACATCAACTTCAGTTGTGACGCCGAGAAAATCATTCGTGGAGTTAAGCCTGCTACAGAAGAGAAGGAGAGTGGCTCCCAACGCATAGTACTGAAAATTAGCTGCGTGCGAAGCGGTGCCTAAAGGTACATGAATTGTATGTCATCTTGATTGCCGTGTATGGGACTATAACTCCTGTGAGCACCAGCCTAACAGTTCCATTAAGTTTCGAAAAAACGTACTTTTAGTGTTTTCTCCCATACAAAAAAAAAAACATAAATATTTTTTTTCTCACTCGTATTGTGACTTGTACCATCCATACGTTAATATTATGTAAAGGGATAAATACCAGAGCCATTACAATTTTTATTTTTTTAATTCTTTACTTTAAGTTTCTATGAGTATGGAGCTCGATTTCCAGACCACTGTGCGTCTGTCCCTCTGTCACACGGCAGTAACAAATAATGTCTACTAGTGACTATTGTCTACTTATTAAAGTAGACACTTGAAATTTTCACAGACTGTGTTATTATGACCTCTTATTCGCTGCCAAAATCTAGATCAAACCAGTATTTCCGTAGATTTACTTCGCAAATATGCGGAACTGATACACAAAACATTAACAATAACTTAACAATTTAAGGCAACCCTTTTATTTTCAACTTACAAGAAATGTGTTTTTACTCGGCGTATTTTTGCTCGATATTAATATTGTACGGTGGTACAGAATCCTTCACGTGAGCGTCCGACTTGCACTTGGAAGTTGGACGGTTTTTAATTCGATGTGATAACATGAAAGTCATCCCTATGTTCACTGTTATTTTGATTGGCTATCCATTGCTAAGGGAATAAAAAAATCTGTCGATAAAAAAATCTAGTAAGTACCTACATTACGTAACTAGGTATATAATTCTACTCGAGAAGGTGTTTTTGCTGCTTTCATAAAGTCGTAGAACAAAACTTGTTTGTTAGTAACGAATGTATTCGCCCCTGAAAGTTTTCCTAGCCACTAAAAATGCATGATGTATAATATCGACGGAGCTTACGTCACCAGGAAAATATTCTGGCTCAGTATCAATGGAGATACTCTTATATATTTTAGTAAGCTTTTAGGGACTTATGTGGAAAATAATACGTGGAATAGTATTTTAATCACGAAGATTTTGATCATAAATTAAGAATTATACCTAATTACTAGCTTTTGCCTGCAACTTCGTCTTCCGCGTGAATGTCGGTTATCGCGGATGCAGCCTAAGTTGTGGATTAGAAGTAGCCTATGTCCTTTTTCCTAGGGTTCAAGCTATCTTCATACCAAATTTCATAAAAATCAGTTCAGCCGTTTCATCGTGAAAGCGTAACAGACAGAGTTTCGCATTTATAATATTAGTATAGATAAATGTAATGAACTATCTTAAATTAGAATTATTTATCCCCGAGTAATGTATATGTGTATTATCGAGTATGCCCCACTGCTGGGCAAAATCCTTCCACAAGTCCTTACAGGAACTTTCTTCCTGAGCTACTTCGAACCAGCTGTCGAGTCCACGGTCATCTCGCCACTTCTTTCTGGGCCGTTCTCGGAAATTAGAATTTTTACTTGTGCGAAACTTGTACATATTATTGTAACTTGAAATATGGGTACAAGATATATAACATATTTAGGAGGCACCTCTGCTTAATATACTACGTATTAAGTACATCATTAAATTTAACTACTAAGCTTTTGTTCGTTATCCCTAATTTAACTTTAGACTTTTATGTACGACCTTCCACATAAACGAAACGTTTACCAAGACAGCTTACATCAAGCTGAAAATACATTATGTTCCTAACTTCGACGAAGCAATAATTCAACGAACAAAAACACGTATGTTTTCTAGGGGAGACGGCATTATTACTTGTGTTTCTACTCCCAAATGGCAGTGCTCCGTTAGAACCATGTTTCTTCTAAATAGAAAAGTTTTAATTCGTTGTGGCGGGGCACGATACGAGACTACCCACCTACACACGTATAACAGTGTATACGGCAAACGTAGAATGAGAGTCAGACGCCTGTTCCGAAGTTCTCCTTGTTTGGCAACTCCACAACTTCGTACTTTGCTAAATAATAGTCTTATTGATACCGCGATACCTCTGTTGTAACGATACCAACCTCAGTTTGTACGCCAGTTCGTCCAACTGGCGCATAGTTAAAAATAATTTAGACCTTAACAAAAACTCTTTAGAAACTAAAAACTCGTTAGCTTTTAATTAGACTAGTTGGACTCTACTTCTACCTGAACTCTAGTTGTTAACTAAGCACGGATGAGCAGACAAAATGTGAGGTGAGATGAAGTTAGTTTGTATAGGCTAGATACATTCTGTTTCGAGTTCAGCTATTATACGTTTTTCATTTGTCTGAGTGGAATCTGGTTCATTGAAATAGTACTAAATACCAAGCATTTGAAGCTAAACCAGCTATCTATTGTGGTCTTTATTTCCATTGCACGTTACACGATTTGCACGGAATTTCTAGTCTAGTGGTACTGGAACCGTTTGCGCTGAAGGCTAATGGATTTAGTCATGGTTACTGGCACCTATTCATTGTAAGCCAGTAAATCGTGTTCAATAAGCCCATTCTGTATGACTGGTTGAGCCCAATTCAATTTCGTATTCAGATCCAGAACGTGAAATTCAGTTGCCTCAAATAGGCTATAAAGTTAGGTAGTACTATGAGTAACAAGTCGTAGAAGGTTAATGAATGGTCCATAATTAAATGGCACTTAATATTACTGATTACAATGTTAGCAGCCCAAGTAAATTGTTAATGCAGACCGTTTTTACTGCAGTTCAGTTTATAAATTCCGGATCAGCTGGTGGCGCAGTACTATAAGAAACTTCTCAAGACTAAAGGCGTTTTGTAGGGGAAGACTCAAGAGTTAGAGCTACTCACGAAAAGTATTAACTTTTTAAAATTGGCCACTATCCAAAACCTATACTCTTATGTAACGTTTAATGGTTTAACTTTCTTAAGAGACTTCTATTTTGCGGTAACCATTTGTAGGTACGGTAAATGGGTACGTACTCGTAGTTGATCGAAACTATTTATTTGGGCCTAAAATAAATAGATGGTCAAACTTCCGGAATTCCTAAAAGCCGCACTTTAGTTTTGAAAGGGCCGGACAACACTTCACTTGATAGCCACTTAATATTATTAAGAAAACGTTGTAACAAGGACGCACCGCGTTATAGTTATGCTAGTGTTTTGGCTCCAGCGGAGCACTCATAATTAGGTTTTCAATGGAGCAGAAATGTGGTTTAACGGCAAATACCGAGGGACAAACTGCCCGCCACGAGTCTCCAATTTGCTGTACCTGTAACTCGCTTGATTTGATATGCATAAGTTCGACCAACCATCTTGGTGTGTGCCCACTTTAATTGGTTTGGAAATGTCTTCAAGGTTTTCGCTGTGTTTACAAAGTGGAGGAATTGATGCAATACGTTATGTTAACTGGGCGGGAACTACAATTCTTCATGGATGTTGAAGTGAAATAAAAGTGAGATATATTTCAAAACGGCATTTATCCTCGCTCGCGTATTACATCGTGTAAAGGATCGTTGAAGGCACTCGGCTCGTGCGATCAGTGAGTTTACGCCCCATACACTCGGAACTGTCGGGCTAACGGCATGAGGCGAGGGGGCCACTTAGACATGCCATCTTGACATGTTGCCAGGGCCTTTTTAAAATATTTATATTTTTTATCTCTAACAAGGCACGTAACAAATCATCGTTAAAACGTGCAGGAATTTTGTACGCTTGTTATCTCGTTTTGTTAAAAATATGCTTACACAGTTAGTCATTAGTACCTATTCATATTCATAATAGAACATTAATTTTAACCTTTATTTTAACATCATTCCCGAATACCGCAGCAGCCGTTAAAGTGGAACTGAAATTAAAATTATAATTTCAACTAGCTGACCCGACAGACGTTGTCCTGTCCCGATCTACCGAACATTTGGATGGGGGATGAAAAGGGGGGGAAAAAGGGGGATGAAAATAGATGTTGGCCGATTCTCAGACCTACCCAATATGTACACAAAATTTCATCAGAATCGGTCAAGCCGTTTCGGAGGAGTTCGGGAACGAAAACTGTGACACGAGAATTTTATATATTAGATATCAACCGCATGATGTCGCAGCTAATTTGATGGAATTAAAACCATATTCGGGTCATAGTGGTCAGCATGACCTTTTGGTCACTAACACCAGTATTACATTAAATGGTTGGTACATACCTAGGGTTTGTATTCTCCACGTTAATTACGCTGTTTATTTTACTGCGCAGTAACATCACGAAACACTATTAGGAGCATAGTGATGTTCCAACAAGACGAGATTAAACTCTGGAACTGCTCGTGTACTTTATTCATTGTAGTACAGTTGGTCTCGAAAACCGTAGCAGGTATGTGTATGTGGTAGACAGGTAACGATATCATGGCGGTGTATTGTATGTAGTAAGCAACAATTCTAGTCTAATGTCGCGAGACAAGACTCGGAGCGCACCTGTAGTGCTGTACCGCTGTGCATTGTGCTAAGATATGGCTGCACGCTATTCACTACTTTGTTACACAAATGAAATGAGAAGACGTTACTTTGATACCATTTATTGCTCTTGTTGTTGGAAAGAATAGAGGAATGTTTGTGTTCTGTGTGAGTAACGTTAGTGTACGGTGGTGATTTGTTTAGATACTTCAAGCAGTGTTATTCGGTCAATTAAGTGGGAGATCCATCCTTAGCATGGTGAGATGACAGCTCACCTCAAGCTCACTACATCAAAATTCAATGTGGAAGATATTTACAAAATAGGCCAGCTGTATTTTTAAAGGATATTCGTTTCGTATTCGTTTTAACCAAACGAATGGCTTTAAATCTATGCTCAAGGAGAGATGTGCTTAAGTTTCGTTCTGTAATTTGGGCCTTAGTACTTATGTACCTCCATTAAAAGTAAAACATATACCTAATGGTAGTCCGAGACTTTTCACTTAAAACATTACTATGAACCTAATGCCTCCTCTACACAATCGGCCATGATCGGCACTCGTTGGTCGTCTGTGATCGGCAACGTAATTGTCACGATCATCGTGCATGCATCCACACAATCGCCCGTGATCATTTATGAGCGGCAAGCGTTCAAGATGGACGTGGAGGTTATAGCTGCAGCTACCATTAATTTGATTTCCGTATACAATCATTTTATGATTGTAGCTGAAAGAAAAGTTGCGAAAAAAAAATGGAAGAAGAGAAGCTGATGGTGTGAGCTGGTGGTGTTTGAGCATTCATCGTAACAGGGAAAAATAAAATAATATTTTAAAAATTATATTAAAAGGAAGCCGTCAGTCAGATTCTCCTTTTAATATAGGAGATAGATGTGATCATTACTAAAATACCCTAGGGACCAAGGGTCATAAAATTTTAATTTTCTCTAAATATGTATCTCAAAATTAGTGTAATATGTAGTTGGCTTCCCCCACGTGTACCATACTTTGTATAGTTTACAGGATTATTTGTAAAAACACTAACAAACTCGCAGGTCAGTATTACTAACGTTATAATCTAATTTTGTTTTAAACAAAATGAAAAAAAAAAATATTGCTTTTATTAACCGACTTCAAAAAGGAGGAGGTTATCAATTGGAATGTTTGTATTTTTTTTTATGTATGTTCGGGCATAGCTCTGTCATATATAAACGGATTTGCAAAATTCTTTTTTTGTTCGAAAGGGGTTTATTCCGAAATGGTCCCATACCAAAATTGATACCTACAGCCCTTTTTGACAAAATCAACAAATTCCCAAAAAAATTACTTAGACGACGTTTTAGTTTCTTTGATCTTTGGAGGACTTACAATCTCTTTTAAGTGCGTCGCCGTTTCTGGATTTGGATGTTAAGGCAACACTAAAAAGCGAAAAATAAAAAACGTGTGACGTCCGCACAGTTCGCTGTCCTTCGGTGAATGTCTATGATCGGCAATCGTGTGGGCACGCGCTCGCAACTACAAGCGATTCCCTTTGATGTGTGTCCAAAAAACCGACAAGTCGCCGATCGCCGCAATCACGACGACGATTACGGGCCATGATGGTCGACTACAGGCGAGTACCCCGTCCACACGATCGTGTTCGCGTGTAATCGCCCATCATGGCCGATTGTGAAGAGGCGCCATTAAGCTCTGCTAATTAATAATAATAATTATTAAGTATCTATAATTAAACGGTCACTTTATTTTTGTCTTACCTGTCATTATGCAATATATTTTGTTTTTATTTATTTCAGAAATAACAGAGCTCTGTAAGTAATTCCTTTCTGAAAACAGCCCGCACGTGTCAAAATAATACAACATCATTAAAATGGTAATCAAAAGATTGTCTGTGTTGTTTTAACATCTTATTATCTCGCCGTTATGTTAATCAATATTTAAATGTAGATTGCCGTTGAAAACGTAGGTACCTATCCATTTCCATAAAAGGCATGGCTATGAAAACCACAACGCGGCAGAAATAAATCTTTGTGTTCGTATAGAAAATGGAATAAAAAAACTGAAAAGGAGGCATTAGGACATCAAAGGCAGGATGCAAGAAATCCTATTACGAATAAATTCTTTGATGTAAGTAGGCGGTCCAGCAATATGAAAATATGGAGTTCGCTGGATTTATATAAATTACTGACCGTTAATCATAACTCAAGTGATTTTTAAGCTCACTTATTGTAAAACATATTTTGTTACTTATGTTAGCCTACTGATATTTAGCATAGTTATTTCTCATATCAACGTCACTATAATCTCATTTTAATACTGTATTTAACTGTCAAGCTGTAACAGATGCCATTACTATGACAGCTGCCTATTAGATTTTTCGAATAACTCGAATTTCGAATCCAACTCCACTCCTACCATCCAACTATTTCTTCGCAATCTGAGTTTTTATTTAAATAAACCGCTCTGAACCTTCACTTTATTGTTGTTAAATAAAATGTAAGCTATCAAATATGTAACTAGCTCTTGGCTTGTGGTGAGAAATAAACACTTTTTAATATTATTATCTTTATTACTCCTACTACTATTATAGACCTGACAATAAAATATTCAGAACATCTATCAATCAAATGTTAATGCCAGATCCTGCCCCACCCATGTACAAAAAAATTAATTTAATGAAAATAATTGTAATGAATATAGAACCTTTCTATACTAAATTGTTTTTCTTTAGAACTTGCGGATTACGAAATACCTTACCTACCCACAAAATACAAACTAATTTTACCTACAATACAATTTAACCTATAATCAATGTCTTTATTGTTTTTAGATTTAAACGGAAACCGCAAGTTCTACAGTCACTAAGACTAATGTTCAGTTACCAGCAATAAATAAACAGTAAGATGCTACATATTGCACATGACTTTTATTGAGTGGGGCAAAGTTCTATAGAGTTTCTGGCATTGTCCTTTACTGTTAACCGATCGTAAGATAAACGATTTGTTGTTTATAAGAACCGTGTATGTACGAATCGATAGCTGATGAAATAACATCGCTGTACCTCATCATAAGTTGGTATAAGTTTAATTATAGTTACTAAACACGCTAACTAGTTTCGGCAACTCGTTTGTACATTCGAGACTTAATTAAAGTTGTGACGGTGAAGAATCCATCCAGTCTTGATGTATTATAAAAATATATCGTACTTAATATGATTAGCTAATTAAAGGATTAATATTGGAAGTAATGTTTAGAGGCTACCCTTTAACAAAACTTTCCCAATTCATATTTACATAATACCTTTTTACCTTTGCTAAAAGTCAAACGAACTCTTCCTTCTTTTCGTGAAATGGTATTAAATAAAAACCTGATATATGATATTTAAAAATGGACGTACCTTTCCTTGGGTAAACAGCCCTTCTAATCAATTGTCGACTACTTTATATTTCACCAGGGTACAAAAGCTATTCTAATACTCCTACTGTATGTATGTATAATACCTCGTGCCGATATTAGACAAGGAGAATTTAATAACAGCTTATTATTATATAAGAAAAAATATTGAAAAAAATCAGGCAGGTTACCTATCTAGTAAGGCTAACGCCGGACGTTCATAGTTCCCATACAAACGCACGTACGTGATTACCGCCTTATAACCAGTATTCCTCCAAATATTTTTAACGTACAGGTATCTTGTGATTTATATTTAGGTTCTTATGTAACGAAAACAAAACCTTTATGAGAACCAAATTTAGTATGCACGTTTTAAAATCAGCTTTTTTGAACAAATTTTATCTGAACTTTGGCGGTTCGTAATACACTCATACATAGAAGAATTAAAAAAGCAGCTACATAAAAATCTTGCATGTGTAATGGAGATTTTAAATTACAAACATTTCTATCAAAAACTTGTAAGGCTTTTTCAAGAACACGTATTACTTAGAACAAGTTTTGTGAAATCTCCGCTCGCCAATTTTCGTGCGATGTTAACGCGTTCTCAATAGCTTGTTTTCAAACATTGTGGTGGTGGAAATAAAAATAATCACGCTGCTTTTAAACGATGCAAGTGCCTCTGGTACATAATCAAATTTCAGAAACCAATAACTTGCATTGTCTAAACACAGTTTAGAAGGTGCCACTTTTATTGTCGCTTCAACTTATAGCAATCCACTGGTAACTAAATTGGATCGTGTGAATGAGGCTTTATAAAAGTTGTCTTGTGAAATCGTAATAAAGTACTAATAACTACGGAACTCTGTAACCAGTTTCAGAAACCAATACCTTGCATTGACTAAACACCGTTTAGAAGATGCAACATTTATTGTCGCCTCAACTTATTGCATTCAATAGGCAACTAAATTTCGTCGTGTAAATGGGGACTTATGGAAGTTGCCTTGTAAAAATGTAACAAGGTACTGATAACTACCGAATTTTGTTAACAATTTCCTGAGTCTGCCGACTGCGTCTATTCTGATGATATCAGAATAGACGCAGTCAGCAGACTCAGTTTCATCGGCAATCCGGTAATTAGTTATTCGAGAACAGATGAAAAATTTACAGCGTTTTTCACTCTTGCATTAGAAACTCGGGACGCCGAATAAGCGGTCATTCAATCGGTTTTAAATGGAGAACTAAGAAGCTAGAACGATCCGATATTCAAATCCGATCTAATCAAAGCTCTAACAAAAAGGCTTTATCGGTTTAAGTAAAATAGAGCTCATCAGGTATACAAAGTTTACATTCGTGTATATAGTATTCTGAACACGGATATCGATTCTAAACTATTTCATCCTCAGAAAACGTGTGATAATAATTACTGAGTGATAATAATTACTGTTTTGTATTGCGCCATTTCTTTATTTTCACACAAGTTTGGGCCTAGCCAAGTTACAAACGTTTCGTGTCGTATCTCTTTCTACAATAATTAACGCCTCATCGTAATCCATTTTTTATTTTCGATTACGTGACTTATCGTTGAGATGACGTCATTCCCATAAAGATTAGTTTTCTAATAGCGTTATCGATTGTAGATTGTCAATTTGGGTAATTTGGCTAGGACCCCAGGTGCCTGTTTCTAGTAAAAAAAAAACTAAATTATCCTTCTCTATTCTCGCAATCAATATTTTTTCAAACACACAGCGAGAGTTCCTCTTATAAAGAATTCATAAGAATTTGGTTCCATTAACTACTGAGCAACTATATTTCTACGGAGAAAGCACAAAGGCTTTAACAATACAATTGGTTTGAGGTCACTAGGTTACAATATGATTAAGAAGTCTGTCGTGTATCACGACATTCCTGCAATCAGTACTGTAAACAATAGCGGGAAACTTGATTAGGTATCCAATTATAATGTAGGGTGACGTATGGCTTAATGAGGCAGGTACGTACCTACTAAATGGAATATGATTTAGCTAGTTTATTCGGTAGTAAATGTGTAAATATATTATTCATAATATGTGTCAGTAGTTAGTAGAAACTCTGTAGATACCGGTATTCCTGATTTGATTTTATATACTTAATATTTAAACTTCGTTTAAATGGGCACAGGTGAAATTGAGGTTAATTTAATTATTCTTCTAATTATTGAGAACTAAGTTCTGTCGAAACGTGCCAACCTACAATCTTTCAATAATTAAATTAATTACAGTTCAATTAAGTCAAACTATTTCATTATACCAAATATCCATCAATATCAGTTCAATGAACATTCCACGTTAAATATCTAAAATCATCATCACCATTACTTTCTTTCTCTCTTTCTGATCTTTTTTTTTTACTTTCCCCGCACTAGGAATTTCTACAGTACTGCGGTGGGTGTATTTACAAACGTATAAACTTACGTACACAAACAATTGACCCGAAAAACGTGCTTGAAGGCCATACAAAAATTTGTTCCATGCGGGATCGAACCCGCGACACGCCGCGCAGCAGCCGATCGCTTAACCACTGCGTTAACAGTATCGACTTTGGGAAAATGAGAAAAATTTTGACGTAGGATTTTGGTCCATTTCGACAAAACTAATCCAAATTGTGTTAGGCTACCCAGTCGCTACGTCAGCTACGTGTATGCCGAATCTGACTGCAGCATCAAGTCACCTCTGTAGAATAAATGGTACCGTCTTCGGACCAACCCTACAGAGTTTCAGCAAGGTATGTCTAAGAGGAAGTTGTTCCCTACTGAATTGTGAAATGAGCTTAAAATTGCATGCTATAAAAACAAAATCTTTACACTGTTGCTCAAACTGTAACAATAAAGGACACTTTGAAATCTTTTACAGAAGCAAAAAATCACCACCACGCTTTCATAGAACCCTTAAAAACAAGCATAAAAAGGTGTTATTCAGGTAAATGGATTGACGCCTCATTTATTTAAATCGGTTCATTAGTTTGGAAGCTCTTAAATGAGGGGACATCTACATTTATGTGTGTTCGGGTACACGTAATACCAATAAAACTCTTTTAAGGGTAGGATAGGATCTTGCGTATATTTTGGAGCCAAGATACTTATTTATGTATCAGCAATACTGAGATGACTAGTGTTTGATGTGTCCACGTATGTAACATGATAGAGACACAATCGTAACCTAGGGTAACGGCTTGGCAGTAACCTACCGGTTTGATTGCAGAATCGTGACAGTGCACAACAAAACAAATTATGAGTCTCTTACCTCCTATCTTGTACCACTATACTCCACTAGCATTCTTCTCGTAGGTATATACTGTACTCTTTGTTCTACTCGCTGTAAAACTAGAGACAAGGAATATCACTTCACGACTGTTGTTTCAACATTAAAGCTGAAATAACTAGCTCAAAATTCTAATTTAACTCATTCTAGAATCTATTAACTGTGTCAATATTGATTCGAAATCTTACGAGGAGAACTTTATAAATATTTAATAATCGCAGGAGTCGGTAATTAAATTCAACTGTAATGAAAGTCTTTACAGAAGTGTTATCCAAACGCACGGAGACGCCAGAATAAGTTTGTTAATGATCTTGCCAATGTCTAAGTCAATTTTAATCAAATCAGAAAATTGCTCTAAATGAGGGAATCCAATTATTTTGTAAATGGGTTTCAAAGGCCGATGCTTGTGAAGCTTGTCGAAATAAATTACGTTATAATTAATGGGGTCTACCAAAAATGTTTCCTTTGATGAGTACTTATCGTTTTTTTACTGTATTGAAGTCGACTATCGAGATCTAAGAACTTGTTATTTTTTAATTAAGTTGAAACTATTTTATTTATTCTGTCTTCAAATCTACAGATAATAGTTTAAAAACTTATAATTTGTTATACTATTAGTTGCAACATAGGTACTTCAGGGATTTCAGGAACTGGAAAAGAAAAAAAATTATCTCACAAAAGGGGCCATATTTCTAGACGATAGAATATATAAAACACAAAATGTAGCACAAAAGCGACGGGCGTTTAAAGTTTCAATATCACCCCCCCTTAAATTCTGTTAAGCAGTGTATCAAAGTGCGACGTCGTTGTACTTACCCCGAGCCGAGACACCTATGCCTGCGCCCGCTTGATAAAGCCTTACAACGTATTAAATACAACTTATTGAGTATTTCACTCACAATTTACATAAGTCAACAACTAAAGACAATTCTCGTGTTATCCAAATTAGATTTTGAGTCGGTGAGTTTGTTGCTTCATGCCTTTATAGAGTTTTGTATTTAATTGTAACTGGTTATAATTAAATAGGTGTCACCATAATGTACGAATGTTATTTACCTGTGCGTACATACCGAGTACAGAGGCCAGCACATGACGCTGTAACAATCTGTCTGTCTTTCTTTGATACATGTCAACTTTATTAAAAAAGAGTTCATATTCGATTGGGAAATTTGACATTTGTGTATGGCTTGATGTGCTGGTGACTGTCCGTTCTCGAAACGAGCGGGCAGATCGAGTGGCACTATAGCGGTGTAGTGTTGTGTTCGTCGTTGTACCGTCGAGATATTTGTTTTTTTTCGCGAACGAAATGTTTGAACATCGGCGATAATAACTTTTAGATTCAAATTTATTTCCTAACGCTAAAAATAAATTGCACAATACAGCAAAAAATAAGAAAGGGGTATTCCCTTTCTTATTTTTGAATTATGATGTCTCAAATGTTTCCTAAATTTTGTCCCAATTTGCACAAAATTTATTAACATTGCCACTTAACAGTGCCAATGTCATGCGACTGTTTTCTGCGTTTTTTTTTTTAATGAAAACCAACACTCGTTTTATTTAGTTTTACCTACACTACCCTCTTCATTTTGCTCAGATAAAAATTACGTAGATCTACGAACTTTTCGGACGCAAATTTTACTCATTCTACGTAATTTTCTAATATGGTCTACGCCTTTTTCAAAATCCTAGTTGGCAACATTGACTGTACACGTGTTTTTAACCCACATAAAAAAAGGAGGTCCTCAATTCAACATGCGAGATTTTTTTTTCTATGTGTGCTACCTCGTTTTATTAACCGAATTAGATGATATTCGTTTATTTCAAAGGCTTTCAGTATTGTCTTTCCATATCGAATTGATTACATTGAGTTACAGGTCTTTATTTCATTACGTATAGGCCGAATGATTTTATTAACAGTCATATGCTCAAGTGAGACGACAGAATCACCCCTTATGCACTGCCACTACTTACCTACAATGGTCCACTATGTTTATCGTGTTTTTCCTTTTCAAAAGTTTCAACTAGATATCTTTCAGCAAATTGATTCATACTACTTCGTAGAATACACGAACGAACCACAGACCCTTGCATGGAATACGAAACACAAGTTACATAATCTTACATTTCCTGGTACATATGTACACGCCTCAGGAGTATTGCTCACGCGCCTGTACGTGGTGATACCCACAGGAGCCTGTTGCTCAACCCAATTACCGGCCAGTCGATGCCGTCCGGTTTAATTAACGTTGTTCAGCGCATTACCGGCCATCGCAAATATACGTTGTGACGTCCGTACGTAGCGAATACTTTTGTGGAAATGGAGCGAGTCTCAATTGTTTATTCCAATTTTGATTTTATTTTTTATTCGTTCCTGTTTTTTTTGTTGGCTGCATTGGACGAATGATTGAATTTGGAACTAAATAAAAATAACATTTCTGGCTCTTGTGATCCAGGAAATTCTAATACAAGGTACGCTGAATGTCGTGTCTTGAAATGACAATAAAGAATTATAATTATTTCCGAAGTCTACGCAAGCAAAGTCGCGAAGAAAAGCTAGTTATTTTATAAAAGAGGTCTGGAATATCTAGTTGTGATACAATTTTGATCCATTTTCCTCTCTTTTAACATGTACGACTAACGATTTATTTGGACACAATATTATTACGTCTGTTCATGTAAGTAAGAGTGGTGCTCATTTGTTCCATTACTCCCATTATATTGGGAAACCGTAGCAACTGGGGTTGGTTTGGTAACAAGACACCCTAAACGTATAATAATCTTAGGTTTCGAATAACGAGACGTTCTATCTACTAGGTATGATTGATACACAATTATCGTTAACTTTAGGGCGCGTTCAGACGAGCGCGATTTATTTCGGCGTGACACAGCGCGCGCGTCGCGTCGGCTTTGCTCCCTATTTAGAAACATTGGAATCGCGAAAACATCGCGGAGAAATCGCGCTCGTCTGAACGCGCCCTTAGGTGTATTAAATTAATTAAGGAATTATATTATTATATATTACTAGCTGACCCAGAAAGCCAGAAAGTCTGATAACCAGTCTTACCAAGGGATGTCGTATTATCCAGTCACTGGGTTGTGGAATTTCTTAAGGTTCGATGGGCAGTCGCTTCATATAAAACATTGGTATTATATATATATAAATATATATATTCAGCTGCATCCGGTTAGGCTGAAAGCCGACCCAAACATAATTGGAAAAAGGCTAGGCAGATGCTGATGATTACTAGCTGACCCGACAGACGTTGTCTTGTCCCTATTTAGCTACTTACCTACCCTACCAACCTACCTATGTACTGTAAGAGCTCACTACTGATGACTGACACTGGTACCGGGTGTATAGTGTACTACGGGAGGATGCTGGAGGGAAACTTCAATAAAAGAGGGACTTCAATTTTATCATCGCTCTGTGTAATAGAATAATATGTGTACTTGTGACGGCAGCGGGCAAGACAATCTCTGCCTGACAAATAAAAACACGACTATCGTTCTAAAGCTAAATTATTTCTAGAAGGATGGAGAGTGTTTAGACGAAACCATATACTTAATGGTTTCAACCAGCATGCCAAATGCATGCAACCTATACGGTACTTACCTACCTACCCTATCTAAATACAAAGATTTATGGTAGGTAGGACCTACGTAATTACCAACCTACCCTATCAAGTACCCTACACTTTTTTTCCGCAATATATATTCCGATTGTTTATTATTCTGCAATTTGGGGCGAAGAAAAGTCCAACAAATCAAAAATCTTAGTTTTATTGAAAATAGTGTTTTATATATCTATCTATCTATTATAATAGATTATCTAGCTTTGCCCGTGACTTCGCCGCGTGAATGTCGGTTATTGCGGATGCAGACAAAATCGCCAATAAAAAAGTAGCCTATGTCCTTCCCCAGGTTTTAAGTTATCTTCATACAAAATTTCATCTAAATCGGTTCAGCCGTTTTACCGTGAAAGCAGACAGACTTACTTTCACGTATTTATTTGGATAAATCGTCCTGTCAGCTCTCTTGGCGGACTGACAAGTTCTTCTAATTACGAACAGTGATTATCCCATAAGTCTAAACGATATCAAATAAGGTTGGAAAATGTTAAAACCAGCTAGTCTCTACGATATCAATAAACTATCATCGATCGGTCAGCATGCAAAGATTTATCACTCCTAGAGTTTGTGACGAGTTGGAAGATTATATTTTATTAACGCCCTACGCCTACGCCCTATGATGTCTACGAGCAAAAATCTGTCCCATTTAATAGATTCTTTCAACTTTCTCGAATGATAGGCAGCTGATAACTATTGTGTTTTACTTTTATTCCCAGATCGGCAAGAAACTTAAATAGAATGGGCACATTCGACACTTGTACAAGATATAAAATCTGACGATACTTTGGCGTGATTCGAAACAGAAATTGAATTGAGATCGTATGAGGAATTTCAACATATCGAATTGGCTCCAAACAAATGGTTAACTGGCAACACTGATTGTGTCAAAAGACATAGAGTATGTACAATAGTACAGCCAACAAAGCAAGAGGCGACGGATTGTTGTACTTGAGTAGCGGACGGCGCCATGTTCTGTTAATTTACTACGGGAGTCTGCACGGGCAATTTGTAATATACAGAGAGATTCCAACCTATTGGCTGTCATGCAGATTGCACGAATACCAAATGAACAGTCTGCGATTTATTGCCTGCCTACAGATACACACACACAGAGCGATAATGATGGAACGTCGCCGGTGTCAGCATAACGTGCATTTTCAAATTATACTGAACTAGCTTTCAATTTTGTCCGCTACTTCGCCCGCGTGAATTTTCGCACGGATCCCCTCTTCTTTTAATAATAGAATATAAATATAAATAACAGGGTAAAGATTTGGGGTATCCTTCGAAGTGCACCCATTTTAAATAACATTATAATATTTTTAATTTATTTTTCAAAGCGCACCTGACGGGTGCGTTTGAGGAATACTTTAGGTGCGCTTCGTTGGGTGCGTTTCAAAATGGGTGGGCTTCTAGTAATACTCCAAATATTTGCTAATGAGCATTTGTGTTTGCCTTGTGCCTGGGTGTTGTTTATCTATATATGTATGTATTGTGTACGTGTATCAGCTATCTGACACCCATAGTACATGGTCTCCCTAGTTTGGGGTCAGATGGCCATGTGTGACATGTCCCACATATTATTATTATTATATAGCCTACTAGCTTTCGCCCGCGGCTTCGCCCGCATGGTTTGTTGATAAAAAAGTAGCCTATATCATTTCAATAGCTTCAGACTATGAATAATATCAAATTTTATCACAAACGGCTCAGCAGATTAGCCGTGATACATTCCACGGATATGCAGACAGACAGACAGAAATTACTTTCGTTCTTACATTATGGGTAAGAAGTAGGTAGTATGCATACCTACTATTATTTTCGGAGAGGGTAACTCTAACGTAGCGGTTTCCCTTCTCGTACGGTAGCAGCAAAAAATGACAACTGAAAGGAATAGAATAGTACATAGATAATAATTATCGATATGTTTTGAACTGGCGATAGGAAGTAAAAGAACCGATTTGATGGTAAACTTGTCCTTGTATTGCGAGTGTCGGGCAAAATCCTGGAAATCAGACAATTTTATATGCTCTAAAAGTAGGTAGTCATATGAGAGCACGTATTGCATTTTCTTAAACTTCTTAGTAAACAGCGAGACTCAACTGTTTCATTTGAGAAAAAATCTCTCAAAGGTTCAACTGGCTCGTCTATAGAAGGAATGGCTACTACTATTACGTCCGAACAACACATGCTTCTTCTTTCCACTTAAGAGTTCTGCAAAACTCTCATCTCATCGCTTCTATTTATATTATAAACTTGTGACTTTCATAATCAAGAGTCTCGTCATAGGTACTCAAATGCAGCTTTACCAAACACCTCCCACGTGTTAGCGGCTGAATCTCTTCTCTGAGCTCTTCCAGCAACAGCACGTTTGCGAGATTCATCCGCTTCAAAGGTTTCAGTGGCTCGTTGGGACGCCATGTAAGTCGCCGTTGTGACAACAGATACTTAGCATGCTGTTGCTGTCGATTTTGGGACGGTTCTGCTATGTTATTCTGTAAGAACTCACTCCAGTTCTCACTTTTAATTCCGCGGTGAAAACTGTTTTAGGTATTCTGTAACTCGATAAAAACTACGCTAACGGCACTACGTGACAACATAGGTGAAGCGGACTATTATTACGTCATTATTATACGAATACCAAATACTTTTCACTTCAGGTAAGTGAAATCGGAAGTGAGATAGGATTCGAATTCGCGGGTGAATTCTTACAGAATTCCACTGCTGGTGTGTCCGCAGCCCGTTGTGATACCAGATACTCAGCATACTGTTGAATGCCATATACTCAGCGTGTTGTTGACGTCGATCGTGGGACTGTTCTGGTGTTCTGTTCTGTTCTGCCCTAGCAGCTCGGCTTGTTGAGACGTCTGATTATGTCTAGCTATTTACATACCTCAGGCTATATTAGAGCTTTGTGAAATATTAGAATTACGCTTACGCGGCATTTAAGTACTGTTAAAAAAAAAACTAAATGGGTAGTCATTTTCAAACTAACAACTTAACCAATTCCAATAACTAATGAAGAGAAAAACTAAACTTTCTTCTTACTACTTATTACACAATCTATACCTAAAAATAACCGTTTCTTAACTGTTAAATTCTTAAACTACAAAAATTTTAATAATCTAATGGAAACAAAAATGAATCTTCTTTTTCCTCCTTCCCTGAATCCCATTATTTGGGGTTGGGTCTTCTCACTTTTCTGCGCTAAGTCACACGATCTTGGGTTGTCGGTTCTGGCAATTGGGCTTTCTTGAGGTCTCGTTCTATGCTAGACCACCAGGTCGCTAGCCGGCGGCCTCTACCTCTTTACTGTTCAAGTAGGTTCAGCGATTTGTCCACATGGTCTTCGCTTCGTCTTTTGACATGTACATACCAACGGAGCGGATTCTCGGTAACTTTTTCGATGATTGTAACAACTTTGAAGCTGCCTCGTATGCGCTGATTACGAATTCTGTCCAGCCGGGTCACACCTTCCGCCCATAGTTAATTTCGTTGATATGTATTTTTTTGATCATGTATATTCTTTGTTATCCAGCATTCGGACTCATAGAGTTAATCCGGTCGGACTGCCGTTTTGTACACTTTTCCTTTGGTCTGTATGGGAATTTGTGGGTCTTTGTGGGTCATACAATATACCTGAGTTTGGAGCATAATTATTTAAACTTCTCTACGGTGGGAATTGGCGTCGTCCCTAAGTAGACGGTTTCAGGTGTAGTATTCCCGAAGTAGATATTTTTTGTTAAATCTATACTTTTCCATTATAATCTTGAACGCCTGTATAGATAGCGTCAGTTGTTGACCTGGATGCTGTGAAGCCAAACTAATTTGGAGGTATTTATGTAATACTTGTCGATGTTTATTGATGACTTTTCCCATATCTTAAGCGTATGTAAGGTCAGTTTTACGCCCCTGTCGTTTTCACATTGTGCATTTTGCCACATCACCCTTGTTCTTATAAAAAGGCTGGTATGCGCTTCGTGTACATGATGATATTAAACAATTAATTCAGCCAAGCAGCGGCTATCGGGCCAAGGGTTTTCCAAAGGTCTGCAGGGACCCCTGATCCTGATCTGTGATCCCTGTATCTGTGTGAGCTTTTCTGTTTTTCATTTTAGACTTAGCGTGTTTATCCTCTATAATATCTATCTCGAGTCCATACGTGGGTTCGCAGGGTATGAGATCCCCATTTGAAATAAAAATGAACCTATTTACTTAATACTTACAAATATAATCTAGGTATGTCGAAATAATTTAAATATACAATCTCATTCCAATGTAAACAACCAATCAAAGTAAGTGCTTAAGTCAATCTTATCGTGATATTTTTTAAACTATTTGTCCAAATTACTTAGTGTAAAAGACAAAGTTCATCTACATTAAATACTGAAAGCTACAAATGTATAAAAGAATTAGCTAAATACTCTAAAATGTGCATTCTAAAAAAAGTATTCAATTTAAATGTAAGTATTTATGGCTCAAAATTTGGGATATATTGGCTTCCACATGAAAGGTAGATATATGCTGTCGCCGACTTTTATTTAGAACTTTTTAAGACAAACAATCCTATGATACATTATCATCCTGTAACTCCAACCAGTAAGCTCTCACCGGGCAGATATTTTTCCGACTTACTTGATACTTATTGTAATATTATGGCTAAATTACACAAAATGTTTATAAATTGTAGCCCATGTGTTATTCTGATGTGTATGCTATATTTCTATAAAGTTTATTGAAAATCCGTTAAGCCGTCTTTGCGTGAAAGAGGAACAAACATCCATCCATCCATCCATCCTTACAAACTTTCACATTTATAATATTAGTAGGATGGTACCCAGGGATAACGTAGCTTCGTATTAGAGAAAGCGGACCAGTAGTTTCGGAGTAGCGCGTACAATAAAAAAATAGTATTTTAAAAAATCTTGATATAAAAATACTGCCAACTTAATCTGAAAAAGTTTAAAATCAACTACTGAAATATTTCTGCATGATAAACTTCATTTATTTTATGGAAATCTACCATACTTAAGTGAGTAATTATGTATATGTCCAAAAAATTGAGAAATATTCTTAGGCGTGACCTACATACAGGAATCACATACTAGTAACGTACAAACAACAAACGTACTAGTAAATAACATTTCTTTATAACGTTCTAAGTACTTTGGCAGTATAAGTGTATAGAACTGTTCAAGTGACACTATATTTTATCTCGCTATACACTACAAAACTAGACCGATCTTTGAAAGCGGTACGGCTAGCGTTCGATTTCTCTCTTGCCTTTGACATTTTTCCTCACGTGAACGAATTTAGTTGTCAAGTGAGCACAATCAAGCCTTTCCATCGAATACTGCAGATGCTCAGAGATACGTACAAGTACGGATAAAGTATTAGTAAGAGTTTTCAACTACCAACGTTAATAAAAATATGTCGGATCAGTCAGGATTTAGTCCGTTAGATTCAGTCATCATGTGGGCAGAATATGGGTTTCGTGCAATGCAAACACACTGGGTATAGGGTAAAATACACGGCGTTTATTAAAACCACAATTTAGAACTAAATCAATTTAAAAATAAACTCAGACTCTATAATTAACATAGACATAGTTCACTTCACTTCAACAACGAATCGAAAGTACAGTTTCGGGACCTATTAGCTTCGTTGCGATCAGACACTGGATTCTGAATGTCTTCCTCGCTGTCGGCTGAAGACATCACGACTCTGTAGAAGCGCGCCAAAATGGTGGTGGTTGCTCACGTGTTCTCGATAATGGCTCGCTTGCGATCCGGTTCACCATAGACTATTTATTGTCTTTGCGTTTCACGTTCATACTATTGATCGGATACGACAAATATAATATGAAGATAAATATTAGGTAATAAATTCCCCTTTTCAAATTAAAAGGATTTCAAGAACAACTTCTGTATTTAGTTATTAACTAATTTACGAAGAAATAAAATATATTTCATATTGTGGACCTTTTTGAGCCTTCGCCGAAATGTATTCGAAATGTCTCAAAACTTTGCAGAAAACAATAGACTAATTTTACACAACGTATTTGCATGATTCGAGATGACATAAATTTTTCGACGAACGAATTGGTATTTTTTTAAAGTGTGTTTAAAAATATTGGTTACAATAAATGCACAACAAATATTTTTGTGACATCCAAAACATTTAAGTCACTCTAAAAGAAAAATATAGGTTCCTAAATAAAAACAAGAAGGTACGCGCCGGTAATATGGTTTTCTAAAGCGTCAGTTAAAAAGAATTCAAGCACATTTCCTGGGAAGGCAAGACCGTGTCGTATTTGACGCTGGTGGTTCAAGGCGCGCGATGAATAAAAATGTGATATTCCGTACTAGATAACAGTTTTACTACCTACTTCTTTTTATAAATTTTGCTTACAATATGAAACTATTCATTTTACACAAAATAACAGATTTTAATAACTTTATTTTTCGAGTTTAAAAACAATCTCAGCATTTGCAGCTGCTAGATAGGCAAAACAAACAAAAGGGAAACAAAAATTTTTGGAAAAGAATTTAGTTCAGTGTAACCAGAGAAATGTTCAACTCAAACCTGTGTGCAAGATCTAATAATTTAACTGAACTTTTATCTATGAAAATGTAAGTCGTTATTTGAGAGTAATGAAATTTATTATGTCAGAATATCCAATTAAGCACTGAAATAATTAGATAGATATCTTCTAAGCTCAACTAACAAAAAGAAACGAAATCTTTGATCTAAGTTATTACCTACTATGAATTCTTCTATTGCAGATTATACTCTACAACCTATGTATTATAAAAAATACCTATGTCCAAAAGTAAAAATATGAAAGAAAAATATTCTTCTATATTGTTATTTAAACGCTAAAGTTTGTGTGGATGGATGGATGGTTTGTTAGTCTTTCACGCTTTAACGGAATTAGCTAAAATTTACCACACGTAGGTAAACATATTACTCGCAGAATCAGCAAGCTGAAGTAGCAGTGGGCTGGTCACGTCTGTCGCAGGACCGGCGGCCGATGCAGCAGAGCAGAGTTGTCCTGGAGTAGAGACCGCGAATCTGTAGGCGCAACGTAGAACGCCCTCCAGCCCGATAGACCGATGATGGCTGGCTGGATGCGAAAGGCAGAGGACGGAAAAAATGGCGCGACATGGAGTAGGCTTATGTCCAACCGTGGACTACTAGTTAGGTGAAGTGATGATGGGGATACATATTGTTACGAGCTGGGGTTCGGGATAAATTATTAACGCCAATTTACACCAAACAAAACACAAACACTTTAATTAAAAACTTACAAAAATCACTTAATAATCACTTCGATCGCCGTAGTCGCAATATTCGCAGTTTTAGTTTCGCTTCCAAAAACTAATTCACTCTCCGCGCCTCGCAGTCCGCTATTTATATATGGCTTATAGCCACATATAAATAGCGGATATTCTAAAAAACACGGAATTTATCGAGAAAGTTGCAACACGACACTTAACCATCTTGAATTTTCAAGAACTGTAGTTCTGCTAATCGACAATAGATGGCGCCAACGTGTGACGTAGTTCCAACATTGATCTAGCTTAACACCCAGTTAACACACACACACATAGGGTAATTTTGACCCTGCTTTTGTGGAACCGTGGGATAATTTAGGACATAATGTTGAAGTTTATACAGACGAAGTCGCGGACAGAAGCTAGTTTAATATTAGGTATAAGTAATTAAAAATAAAAAACAATGAAAATGATTTGTTCGCAGTAAATGGAGTTCCTTTGTGAGAAGGAGCGGACCCGCGAACGTTTGTTTGAACCAAACAATGAGTCTGCAATTTGCGGCCGCCGCCGTTCGCTTTGTTGATGCGAATCAAAACCTTAACAAAATAGAGCTTAGCGGAGACAAATTTAATTATTTCATCCTGAACACACAAAATTGTAAACCACTTTGAAGTTATTCTTTTAAGTAAGTCGCTTTTTTCGTCGTCTTTTAATTATTTTGTCTAAAATTGCGTTCTGTATAATGTAGGGATGAGTGGATTATGACAAAAAAATCTACAAAAGGCTGTCCCGAAAATGATTAGACACTAAAAGTAATAATTGCTTTTGTTATGAATATTTAAGTACACCGGATATAATCTTCAAATATCAGAATAGAATCGGGAATACGGTCCAGTGATTAAGGGAGTATGAGGTTATGAGTTCAATATCTATAGTAGTTATTTATTTATGTATACTTCATGCACAAAGGCACAAAGGCGGACTTAATGCCTTAGGCATTCTCTACCAGTCAACCAAGAGTGATGAAGAGATAATATGGCGGGTACATAACAAAAAGTAATAATTAAAGAGTTAAAAAGATGTAAACTCATATACATAATTATATATCTGGATACCATATACCTATATGGTATCCTTCTTCTCAGTTGTGCAAACTGAGTTTCAGAATATTTTTAAGAAAAAAACTAAAACAATTTGCCCTAAGTTTTTATTCAGTGACTGGGCAACTAAAGGCATCAGGAAAAGTAGGGAAAGACTTTTTGAGCTGTATGGCCTTAAGCCTTATATTAACACTGACACTTTTAATAAGTATGTTACTATTTATTCTAAAACTTTTAAAAAAGCTTGTAAGGCAGCTAAAGCGTTATACATTAGCAACAAAGTAAAATCGGCTGATGATAGAATTAAAACTGTTTGGAAAATTATTAATAATGAAACAAATAGGAACAAAAGACATAATACTGACTACACTCTGGAGACTTCCAGTGGTCTCATAAGTACTAATATAGAAGTTGCGCAGGAATTTGCAACATTCTTTACCAATGTTCCTATTAAAACTACTGAAACTTTAGATTCCTCGCCGTCACTTGCTTTTAATTTATTAAGTTCGAATGTTCCAGCCTGCCCCACGGAATTTAAATTTAAACATATAAACCCTGCAATCGTTATAAAGACTTTTAAACAACTCAAGATCAAGGCTACTGAAGATTTATGGGGGATGTCTACTAATGTTTGTAAATCGGTTATTGAGACAGTGGCACCCTATTTAGCTTTCATTTTTAATATGTGTGTAGACCAAGGGGTTTTCCCGGATTTAATGAAGTACAGCAAGATTATACCACTTTTTAAATCCGGCGATTGCAAGGACACGAATAATTATAGACCCGTTTCACTTTTGCCGGTTTTTAGCAAAGTGTTTGAAAAAGTAATGCTTAACCAAATGCTCAGTCATTTTAATTGTAACAACATCTTACATGACCAACAGTATGGTTTCACCAGAGGGCGTTGTACTACTGACGCCGGTGTCACCTTAATTAAGCATATCTTTAAAGCATGGGAGGATTCGCAAGATGCTATTGGCATTTTTTGCGACCTCTCCAAAGCATTTGATTGTGTAAATCACGAAACACTGCTCTTAAAGCTTGAGCATTACGGACTGGGTAAACAAGCGCTTAGCTTAGTAAAATCATATTTAAGTGATAGACTGCAGCAAGTTCAAATAAATGGTGTTAATTCATCAGGCTTAAAAGTAAAAATGGGGGTACCGCAGGGCTCCATATTGGGTCCGTTCCTCTTTTTAGTTTATATAAACGATTTACCTCATTTACTGAAAAATCAACCACAAATGGTGTTATTTGCTGATGATACTTCATTGATTTTTAGAGTAAATAGACGGGCACAGCACCTTGACGACGTAAATGACGCCATGCTTAAGATTCATAATTGGTTTACTGTAAATAATTTAGTATTCAATGAGAAGAAAACTAAATGCATAAGATTCGCTTTGCCGAATGTTAAGAGTAATGAATGTAACGTTGTATTGAATAAGGACATACTTGAATTCGTCGAAAGGACTGTTTTCCTAGGGATTACGCTTGATTCCAAGCTACAGTGGGGTCCTCACTTAACATCTCTTGCAGGGCGGTTAAGTTCAGCCGCTTACGCTGTCAGAAAGATCCGGCATTTGACAGACGTGGATACCGCTAGGCTAGTATATTTTAGCTATTTTCATAGTATCATGTCTTACGGTATTTTGCTATGGGGACGGGCTGCAGATATGGATTCTATTTTTATACTGCAAAAGCGGGCTGTCAGAGCAATCTATAATCTCCGCAAACGCGAATCTCTAAGAGAATTGTTTAAACAGATTAACATCATGACGGTACCTTGTCAATATATATATGAAAACATTATGCATGTTCGAAAAAATCTTCATCTTTTTAATAAAATAGGTGACAGACATAATGTTTATACTAGAAATAGCAACAAATTAGATCAGCCAAGCTTCAGATTGTCAAAAGTACATACTTCTTTTATGGGGTACTGTGTAAAATGCTATAATAAAATACCACTTGATATTCTACAATTGAATGAAAAACAATTTAAAACATGTATTAAACGCACACTATGTAGACAAGCATATTATAAGTTAGAAGATTACATCAATGATAAAGATGCTTGGCTGAATGCTGGTCCTGCTCCACAGCCAGTTTAGGGAATTTCCAAATTGGAAGAAAAGGATGTTTCCTACCCCTTTTTCTATTGACATGAGTAACGAGTGTCGTTATTATTATATATAGATATTTTTAAATTATTAACTTATCACACTTCATATGATAAAATAATATACATTGGAAACCTTAGTTTTGTATAATTTAGCAGCATTATTTCAATTTTGTAAATGTGAATACCATGGAGCCATGTATATTAATACCTTTATGTTTGACAAAAATTAACATGGCGGTTGGGAGTATTGTCATGCTCGCTCAAATGTCTCGCTGATGGTGGCGCGTGTGTTGGATCATTGGGCTCCCTTCAAAATGGTTGAGCTAAATGGTGCTGATTCACGCGTCATGTTCGTGAACGGGCGCTGTCAGTGGAGATTGGTCAGCTCTTATCTGCCATGGATTAGATGCCACTTTATCTTGCTTCTTTTTTGTGTTTTGTATTGTTAGATTACCTTCATCGTTTTCACATATAGAAGCAACAAGAATGTAACCAAACTTTGTAAAAACTTGATTTAAAAGAGTGTCCGTGGAGTTTCTTGCTCGTTCTTCTCCATAGAGACCTACCTACGTTTTGGAACGAGCAACTAGCTTCAACTCTCTGACTAACTGACCGACTCCTTGACAATTCAAAAGTGCCTGTAAATGGTTTAATTGAAATAAATGCTTTGACTTTGACTTTGACTATATAAACATATACATACATATATATATATACATATAAAAGAAAAGGGGGTTTATGAGATGACTCTGCTTACTTATTCTGAAAATAAATTCTCAATTTCCGCTTAAATGCATACCGACTGGTGGCCTTCCTGATATCGAGAGGAAGTGCATTCCAGAGAAGAATGGCTTGAATATGAAAGGAAGAATGAACGAAATCAGAAGTATGAGAAGGGCAAAGTAAAAGAAGGTTGTTAGAAGACCGCAAATTCCTAGTGTGTGTATTCCGATAAACCTTCCACCCGAGCAGCTGTATATAATTGAAGATCATCGCCATAAAGATGATACGAATACCGAAGACAGTGAGTAATACAATTAATGAAGATAGAGAATAGCAATGGAGAAAGAATACGGCCTTGTGGAACACCAGCATCCAGGTCAAGCCAACTTGACGAGCTCTCGTGAACGCGGAACGACTGCTGACGTCTCCGAAGATAAGACGAGAACCATTCCAGCGCCTCGGAGGAAACCAAAAGATGTGAGAGGATGGATATGAGAATGTCATGATTGACAGCATTAAAAGCATTGGAGAAATCTATTAAAACCAGCACAGTAACCGTAGTATCACCCATTGCTTCTCTAATGTCTCCAGTCACTTTAAGGAGAGAGGTGGACAAACCCTGAAAGCTGCTTGTGCACACAGGCCTCGAGCACTTTAGACAGGAAAGGAAGAATGGAAATGGGACGAAAATGGTTAGGAAGTGAGGGACTAGAGACTTTAGGAAGTGGACGGACATAAGCCATGCGCCACTGGGAAGGGAATTGTCCGGAATCAAGGGAAAAGTTGATAATGTGGGTAATTGGTGGAAGAAGAAGATCGAGGAATAGTGTAGTATAACAGGCTGGTGTCCACAACTTCAAGTCTCAGCGCGTATTTCGCGTACAGGTGGAAAGTAGATCATTCGATCCACCCCAACTCCTCGAGAAAGGCCAGCAGCGCCTTGACGTAGCTGTCGATCTCCCGTAGGTTACCTGGGCTATCGAAGTACTTTACCCTGTATGAAGCGCAGGCAGCCCTCGGGGCATGCAGGCTCTGTCTGTCTCCTCTTTTCTCTTGCAAGTACCAATCATTCTCTTTCATTTCATACGAATTTTCTAAGTTTTTCTTTGACATCACTGGGAAAACATTGTACCTGGATTTATTTTTAATAATTATAAGTCTGAAATTGCTTGGAGTAAGCGTAGTGATCAATGCTCGTGTTTTCTCTGAATGAGAAGAAGCTTTGCCCTGCAGTGGGACAATACGAGGATAAAAGCTTGTATTATAAAAAATCTACGAAATTTAATATTCTCCTATGTTTAACGAACCACCAGACCTAGGAAAATGAAATCTCAATAAATCACTTTTTATAGCCAAAAATAGTAAATGATCACCAAAATTGAAACCCCATTTCAATGTCAATGCTCACCAAATTGTGTTTCCTAAAGTATTGTAGAAATGTATGAGTTTTACTGTAAAAAGCGATTTGGTTCTGGCAGGGGCCGTAGGGGGTCACAGTTCTAACCTAACCATGCCGGATCCGCCCCAGGGGCGACTTAAGGGTCAAAAAGATTTTGGTTATCCATTTTGGTAAGCAAAATTGCATTAATTTGCACACTAAGATTTGGTGATAATTTACTACATTTGGTATTTAGTATTTTTTTTTGGTAAGGGAGCTTAAGATCCTAAAGTATTTTTTGGTGGAATATGTCACAAATGTTACACATTTTTTTGTGTATTCATTCATTCCCCCAGACAATATTTCAATTATTTAAGTACCTACCTATCGGAGAATTAAACACTTCCTATAAATGCGACTAAACTATCGTTAAAACGAATAATATTGAAAAGCCATTTCACTGACTGAATAAAATGTAGATGTGAACCGTTTTCTATCTCGGAATAGTTCTGTGAGCTATTTGTACAGATTCGCAATCATTTTCACTTCATTGTGTAAATAACAAAGACATTTTTCTTTTATCTTTATTGCTCAACACATTCAATGTCATTGTTTTACCCAAAATAATTTATTCCTTTTCCGTTTTTCTCTCGACTTAAGCACTTATTAAAGCCATTAAGTTAATTAACTGCTTAAATAATCCTTTTTTTATTTTAAATTGTACTTCGTTAAATTTTAGACTAGGAGGTTAATTTCGTTAATTAAGGGTACTTAGAATATATAAGGTCAAATTTATCTGAAGTTATTTCTATTTTGCTAGAATATGCACACTACCGATATATAAGAGAAATTGTGATTTTTTTTTAATTTTCTGATTGTACAATTTCTTGCGGAAATTAAATATGCAAGTACATACAATAATTGAGAGAATTAAGCGCACCTTCAAATGTAAAGAAAAATGAGAAGAAAGTCGATAACGGGCTGTCAAGAACATAACGCTCCATACATTAGATACCTACCGGAAATTACGTCAAAGATAATTATGGTTACGAGTGAAATCAAAACCGAAAATCTGTTGACTCAATTTAAAGGTGGCAAAGTAAAGGTAAGGTGCGTTTAATGGTCTCACCCTTACTTTGTGCGTAATTTTGTGTATTTTTTGTAGCGTAATTTAATTTCTACTAAAAGGAATATAGCGTAATTTACGCAACTCAAAAATGTCAAAACAAATGTTTAAACCAAAAGACACACGTACAATGTTCAGAGCGGTCAATATTGCATATTGGGCACATAACACGGGCATACAGTAAACCGAGCGACAATCTTCAATACTATTATCACGGCGATGAGACTATACCGACGATATCCGAAAGTATCCGAGTGTAAGCACCACACAACACCATTCACTTTGATATTTAATTTGTTACCAACATCCTGGCATCAGCTTCTGTCGTATTAGAGAAACTTTATACGATTTCCGGCAACTAGGGAACCCAATTAGCAATATCATCCGGTCTGAGAGTATAACGAGAGTGGAGAGGCAATAAGCGCCGACGCTACAGTTAACATACTGCAAATTGCTGTTAAATTTACTTAAACTCCCTTGTTACGTCTCAAATTGTAGATAAGCACTGATTCCGCAAATCGCATAAGAGTTCCTGTTTTGTTGGGCGTCGTGTATGCCGTTTGGGACAGGTAAAAGGCGTCGAATTTAAGCATGGTTATTTTATTTACGAAAATTTCAGGTGAATATAAAGGCGAAATAAAATTGCAGGTACATAATCAAATTAGATAAGACTTCTACAATGTAAGCATTCATTTGTATGTGAATAACAATTTTACAGCACTTACCTATACCTTTTATAGATTTGCTCGTGGTATTGTGGATGCATTCGGAAAAGAAAATGAGCACTTAATTCCTGACTTTGAAAAATACTACAAACAGTATGGATTTTCAGTAGGAATACGAAGACAAGTTATGTACAGGTGGATTTAAAACTGCATTATTGAGAAAGAGTGTTATGCGTATGGCTCCTTTTATTTATAACCATGTATCTACCAAAAAATATTAAAGAGCAACCAATAAGAAGATTTAATAAATTCCTTAAAAAATGTCTAGTTTAAAAATGCTACTACTCTGTATCAGATTTTTTAAATGACAAGTCTTTTTGGTTTGTAATCTTTATACATACATAAAGCATTCAACTAGTTTTTAGTAAATAGAATAATTTTATTGAAGTCTAAGTTTTAATAAAATTTTGCATGGGGGAGACCTATGCCCAGCAGTGGGCATCTAAAGGTTGATGATGATGATGATGAAGGCAGAATGTATGAGGATTCAAAATATTGTAACACTTAATTGTAATCACCTACATTCAAGGAAAGTAGGAAAGTAACATTTCAGATCATATAATTTACTATTATCAATGAACATTATTCCGACCTAAACTCATCGATTCTCTCTACAGATCTCTATCTTTCATTGAAGTAGTTTAAGTTTCCTATCCAGACAACAGGTAGGTACGTAATGTTTACAACACATGGAAATGAAACAGTAACTTAGTTAAGTTCGCAGTGTCCAGTCAAGCTGCGCTCTACCACTGTTAAGTAAGAGTATGACAGTCAACTAAGTGTGCCGCTTCAGAAGTAATTCAGTCCTACTGTTTAACCACTTAGTAACGTGGACATGAATGATGTAAGGCAATGTGAAGCTTGACTGTGTAGTCAAGCTTCACATCACACTGCACTGCACTGCACTGCACTACCTGTGTAGGTAGCATGTCTAAAGCACAAAGTATTTAAGGTTTAACAACTTTATTTCTCAAAAAGATATGCATTCACTTTTATTAGAAAAATCTTATATGTAATTTAGTTTCTTAACATTTGACGACGAACGGCTACACAAATAACAAGAGTTTAGGTAGATACAGTGCTCGAAGATAATTTAAGATTCATTGTATTACGTCGTAAGTGTACGTGGGGCGCTGGGTTAAATGACCAAACCGAATTGGTTTTAGTTTTTATCATGAAATTCTCAGTAGCAACGTGGAGTCTGAAATAGGTTCTCCCCCTCTTTAAAATTATAATGTGAGTTTACTTACTATAATGATTTGATATGTGGGCACCGTCGGTTGGGACTTCATATCTTAACCTCGGTTTTTCTAAACTTATTTTGAATTGTTTATTATGATTATATTTTTATCTCATGCGTCATGTTCGTGAAAGGGCGCCGTTAATTGGGACTGGTAATCTCTTAGCTGCCTTGATTATTCTAAATTTGTTGAATTGTTTAATATGATTATATTTTCATCTAGACCTCTTTTAACGTACACGACTTGTTACATTGTTCTCACATTGTACCCCTAGATTCAATATGAATGATGTAACCGAAATGTGTAACATATTATTATTATTGATTTTACAAGAGTGTTCATTATCTTGCTCGTTCTTCTCCATAGAAACCTACTGTTTGGAACGAGCAACTAGCTTCAACTTTCTGACTGACTGACTCTGATAATTCAAAAGTACCTGTACCTAAATGGTTTATTTGAAATAAATGATTTTGAGTTTGAGTTCTAGACCTCTTTAAACGTGCACGACTTGTTACATTGTTCTCATAATGTACTACTAAGTAGTAATATATTATTGATTTTAAAAGAGTGTTCAAGGAGTTTCTTGCTCATTCTTCTCCATAGAAACCTTCTGTTTGGAACGAGCAACTACTTTCAATTATCTTACTGACTGACTGTGACAATTCAAAAGTACCTGTAAATGGTTTATCTGAAATAATACATAGTTTTGGGTTTGAGTACATGTATAGGATAGTTTTGGCCATCCTATCGGAATGCAGGCATGTGATAATATGTATGTCTGTAGGTACTATAAACGTATTTCTGTAGTTGCAATTAATATGAGAGCTTTCCGTTAAAGCTGTTCTTCTTCCCACTTTGCGTGTACCTACTTACTAATTACTAAGACCCACTTGTACCAAAAACTTAGCTTAGAATTGCTGTCCGAGGTGAAATTACGAGATGAAATTTCATACATTACTTTCTGAGTTACGTTTTTAGTACAAAGGGCTAATAAAATGTCTGCAGAGATAAACCAAGTTGATGAAGTTATCGTACCGTAGTCTGATTTGAAAAACATAATGTGTCGCGCTCTTTTAAAATAAACAATTAGACCAATATGTCTTCAGAGACATCATCCCTGCAAAATCTGCAATTTTAAAATAAGCGCTAATGTATCTTCTTCTAGAAACCAAAATCTGTGCCCAAAACGATAAAAAAGTTGCCCTAATGAGGTTTGTCCTTGATAACACTCTGCGAGAATGTCAATCAAGTTTAAAAGATTTTTTCTCGAAGTTGCTCAGCTGTTTATTTATTCAAAGGCGCTCCGCGACCGTTTCGTCGCCGTTCAAGGCAATCCCTGTCTTCTCTGCTTTGACCGATATTTCTATAAGAAAAAAAAGCAGTATCTAGATCTACCTGAAAAACGCTAGACTAAGATTCGAAACATAGTGAATACAAATCAGATGGGTTTGAATCAGATTTATGTAATGTAAGTCAACTACTTACTCTTTCTTCTTTTTATTATTTTCTTAAAAAGCTTTGCCCCAGACTTGGAATGTCACCTGTATGAGACCGTGGGAGAGTTTGCAAACATATAAACTCACGTACACAAAGGACAGCGGAGGCAGTGTTTGTCGACCGTAGTACAGTCGCGCATACTGCAATACTTCGGGCATGTCTCTAGACGGGATAACGACTCCATAGAGCGGTTGGTCGTATAGGGGAAAGTGGAGAGAGTTAGATCGTTCGGCAGATCACCAATGTGATGGACTGACCAAGTGAAAGCCGCAGTAGGAAACCGCGTATCTGAATGTGCCAGACAGTCCGATAACAGGGAGAGATGGCGGGAGATCGTGCGGAGAGCTGTGTCCACCTATACCACCTGAGTGGACGCTCCGAGGTGACCACGACCGCTCCGCCAAGAGCGAAACGACGGAGAAGAAGAAGACACAAAGGACCAGGCCCCTAAACCCGCTCAGGCCCGTACCTTTAGGCTACGAGCGCACTCGGCGGGGCAAACAGGTCGCGGCTGCCAGTGAGATCTAGCTATTTGTTCATAACTTTAAATACCGCGGGCATTTAGCGACAAGCAGCTAATGTGAAATAGTTAGATCTTACTGGCCGCCAAGTGCGCTCGTAGCCAAAGGTCATCCAAATATTTGTTCCGTGCGGGAATCGAATACGCAGCGTAACAGCCTAGCGTCCACTGTGCCATCCGTGTCGTTTTGTCTATTATCTTGAAGCTGAAATGAGATGTAATTGTGTTTTAAATATCATAAAATGTCCTATAAAAGAAGCCACCATTGTCAAAAATAAACGACATAAATGCGGTCGTAAATGAATCGAACAAAATCTAATCTGAATGTTATATGCAATAAATGCAGCTCTGCATTCATTTTTATTTGACTGAATAACTTGGATACTGATTCCCAACGTTTATTTGAAAATATATTATTCAAGTACGTCTATGGAATAAAATGAAATACCTGTGTAGAGTGAATTCTTTATTAATCCGCATCAAAATGCACTCTTGAGTCACGACTTGACTGAAATTTTTGAAAATCACAGATATAGTTCTACTATTGATGACTGCACCTAAAGTACGTACTTAGTAGGTAAGTAGGTAAGTAGTATTTTATACTAACTGATGCTCGCAACTTCGTCCTCGTGATTGTCGGTTATCACTGGGGTCTTATTTTTTTTTGCGGGGTACCCAATTTATATACAAGTGTTAATTTCAATATTTTTTTTGGTTTTAAATGATCGTGGTTGACAGTGTTCACAAAGTTAGTCGGAGACATCAAGTTAAAGTTTAAACACTTTCAACGGATTTGATAACAAACTACATAATGTACAAATTTGATGCCTCCGACTGCGTTTGTGAACACTTTCAACTACGATCATTCAAAACCAAAAAAATATTGAAATTAACACTTGTGTTAAATAAATTTTTCACTGAAATCTTTTGAGTCAAGTACCCAATTTGTTATATTAATAATTTTCCACGCAGTCGGGCTTTTGTGTTTTAAAATGATTTTATTGTAAACCAGAGCCAATTAAGTTCCAAATTATTGCAAGTCTACTCTAATTGTCACCGAACTCTCATTAATATGAATATTTCTATAGCAATAAGTAGGTTTCATAAAATTATTTCTATGTATGTGGGCGCGAAAAGAATTATAATTATAACCTTTTACAAGTGTTTCCTTTTTCCTATATTTGGATGAATTTGTATAAGGTACGGCTACAGGAATAGACACCCTTGGCGTTGCCATGGTGCCTATTAATAACGTATACGAAATCAATTGACTGGATCCTACCATACAGCTACTAAATACCCACCTACTTAAATATTTCTCAGTTCGTGTGAGAAGAAATATGGTGCTAAAGAGGTAAACAAATGAGGATAAAGTTTGTAGACCAATAATAATAATAATAATGTCGACACGTGGGATGTGAGTATAGCAGTCATTGTGCCGATAGTCGTGACGGCCAATGGCTTAATTGCCAAGAGCCTCTACCAACATCTAAGGAGGCTCTCGTTAGGCGGCTGGATCAAGGGTTTGATACAGAAAGCGGTACTCCTGGACACGGCCCGCATTGTCAGGTTTCTCTCTCTGGAGCCTTGACCGCCTTGACGGTAGTTTACACCCTGTTTCCGGTACCGGTGGGCTACTATTTTTTTATGTATTTAAATGTTTTTATTTTTCACTAATATTTAAAATAATATAATATGTAAATAAAATAAATAAATGAGAATAATTATAATATGTGGGGAAATTTCACACACGGCTATTTGACCCCAAATTAAGGAGACCCTGTACTGCACAAATGCATTTAAACATACTTCTATGAGATATTTACATAATGATTGTCCCGACGGAAGTTCAGTCACGGTGATCCATCTAAACTAGCCAAGTACGTACAAAATAGATATTATCCGCCTCTCTGTTCCCTGATAAGTATAATCTGGGTATCTTCAAGGCACGAGTAAACCGGTTCATCCTAGGCAAGCGTGTTCCAACTTAGGCCGCATCATCACTTAAGATCTGGGGTCCAAGTCTGCTATTTTTATAATTTCGTCATTCCAACACGATCCCATTGTCATTTTGCTAAAAGTTCGTAATCTGCTAAGTTCATAATGGTCGATCATTGGTCGGTCGAATTAAAAGCAATGACTGCACAATAACGTTCTAGTGGTAGGTCACTGGTCAAAGGAACTGTCAAAATTTTTGCAGATTACCGCCTAAGTCAGTCATTCAGTGGTCATTTTGTACGAGATTATCATTCTTTAACATTTCTTTCAATGGCGTGTCAGTGGTTGACCATTGGAAAGTCATAATGACGCCATTATATTAGTAGATTACCAAACTTGTCTAAATCAACAATTATGAAATCAATGATAGACCATTCTGACACTATTGTAATAGCAGACTTGAGGCCCAGGTGAATTGCGGTCAAACGCAAGCCTAAGATAATAATAAAAAAAAATAACAACACAGACACAAGGCAAACACAAGTGCTCATCACACAAATGTTTACCCTGGGCGGAATTCGAACCCGCAACACGCTGCGTAGCAGTCAATCGCTCAATCACTGCGCTAACCGTGTCGTCAATGCGTCTGTTCATCTGGTATCAAAAGATTTTATGGGGAGACCATAGCGTATAGCAGTTTTTTTGTAGCTACTCCACATAGTAAGTTGTCATGATTGTTGTAAGATGGATAAATAAATAAATAAATAACTAAAGCACCTATAGCAGGGTTTCTAAAACTTTTTGCAGTCACGACCCACTTTCACAATTAAAACAGTTGCACGACCTTGTCAAAGAATATTTTAAGAAAAGAAAACAAGCTTTATTTATATTAAACTAGCTTTTGCCCGCGACTTTGTCCGCGAGAATGTCAATTATCGCGGATGCAGACAAATTTGCGGATTAGAAAGTCACCTATCTCCTTCCCTAGGGTTCAAGCTATCTTCATGCCAAATCACATTAAAATCGGTTCAGCCGTTTCATCGTGAAAACGTAACAGACAGAGGTTCTTTCGCATTTATAATATTAGTATGGAAGTATGGATTTAATTTATAGGCGACGACGATGATGCGTCATCGACGCGACGAAGTTTGTGGCTTGGCCGAGGAATGCTAAGTTTATGTCACAATTTCCTAATAAATATGTTAAGAGTAAACCACCTTCTGCGGTCCCCTGATACACATGCTACGGACCCATAACGGGTCCGTGGACCCCACTTTAAGAAACAACCTACAGCGAAAAAAAAGGCTTGACCACAGCTTTGTTGACCTTGGTGATATCTGCTATCCTGCAGTATCATTCTGTGTTGACTGCCTCGTTGGTGTCTAAGTCGCGAGTGCGACTGCTAAGCGTGTCCTGGGTTCAATTCTCAGGTCCAGCAAAGTGTTATTGGGTTTTTCCATTAAATTGGGACAAGCCCGCCACACTATTCCCTAACCACTGTAACTCCTGTAAGCCAGAATCAACAGTGGCGACCACCAGAAAAGCGCCAGAGCAATGAAGCTCGACGAGTCCCAGAGAAACGATTCAACTGTCTTGGATCCCGCAACGAAATTAATCAGAAAAGAACAGCGGAGGAGTAAGAAAATCATATTTTCCACTTCCCTCCAAATCAAGCAGGAGACAGAACAGAACTAGGCCAATAGGCACAAAGGGACGTTTACAACTGGGAGAAACCCAGTTGCTAAGCACCACGGATTATAATTGACATAATTAATGGGTCCTAAAAAGTGAGCTGTTACATTAAATTTGATTCCAATAATAGGTATGGCAAAAACGCTTGAACGCACGGAAATTAGTTCTAGTTTCCACAAGGTCCGCATAATAAACTGCACCGGATGTAGCCTGTACACTATCCAACATAATATTGCGTTCTTTCTGCCAAAGAATACACTCCCATAAGATATGATGTGCAGATTGTTCGTATTCACAGTCAGATGTAGAACATTGACACAAAGGCGAAGCAACAAGCTTGAAAGAAAATAATTTACTTTTAAAGTTGCCATGTCCTGTTAGAAATTGGGCAACACAGTGGTCCACCTCCAGCCATGTCCTGGCCAGCCGCTCACGAACGGATGGAAAGAACTGATGAAGGTGACGGCCCTTGCTAGAATCATCCCACCTACACTGCCACTCGGATAAAAGTTCCTCCCAGACGTCAGTCTGTGGTTTAAATAATCTAGAGATCTTAGCGCGGTCACGTTGAGTTAAAAAGTTTGCGTCCATGGTCTCTCGCGCGGAATAGTACATTGCAGCACGTCGTTGCACCTCAAGATCGACTGGAAGCACGCCTGCTAGAACCGGAAGGGCTTCAGTACTAACGGTCCTATATGCTTTACATAAAAATATTAAAGCCAAACGTTGACTTTGAAGCAATTTACGTCGTACCGCCCCTATGGTGGCCCTATCAGCCCAAACAGGTGCCCCGTAGCACATACATCCCAAATAGGTAGCCCCATAAATAGTTTTTAAAGTTAAAAATGATAGACCCCAAGTGGCTTTAGATATACTCGTCAAGGCATAAAAGTTCTTTTTAGCTTTTTCACCAACTGTTTTTATGTGGTCAATAAATGAAAAGTTTTTCTCTAAGACCAGACCAAGGTAGCACACTGATTGTTTTCTTTTAACGGGAACGTTATTAAATTTAATACTAGGCCATGATTTAAGATTACCTTTTAAAATAAGTTGATAGGTTTTGTGAGGTGCAAAGGTTAGACGGTTTCGGTCGCCCCACTGAGATATTAAGCGAAGGCAAGTGTCAGCCAAATTCTCAAGCTCAGCCCGGGTACTTGCCTGAATAAGCAGAAGGCCATCGTCCGCGTAACCAGTTAATGAACAACCGCAAGGAAGTGGAATCGCAAGCAAATCATCAAAACCTACATTCCATAAATATGGACTGATAACTGAACCTTGAGGACATCCCATGGTTAGAGCCTTCGACATAGAATGATGTCCAAGTTTGAGCTTCGCGGAGCCGTTTAAAAAGTACGAGTAAACAAGAGTATAGATGTTTCTGTAACAACCACGGGTTTTCATCTTAAGTAGTAGCATAGGCCACCATGCGTTGGGTTTTTCCATTAGGAACTTCTCTGTAGCCTCGAGTTTAGAAGGTATCGATGTGACACCCCCGTGCCTCGGAAAGCACGTAAAGCCGTTGGTCCTGCGCCTGATCTCCATTCGGTCGTGTCGGATTGTCGTCCCACCGGACTATGAGAGTGAGAGAAAAGGGTGTTAGCGCACATACTTACTTGTACACCAAAAATATCTGCTACATACTTGGTTAATTTTCATTGAGATTGGCCACTGTGACCTAACTTCGGTAGAGAGAATCATTCGGTGAGTTTAAGTAAATTAATTCAGACAATCTCCAGCGAATTAGGTCTAAGGGCCCTTTTCCTGTCATGCGTATTTTCGCCCGCATGCGAATCTGGTCCGCATGCAGGCTGCCCGCATTCTGTCATTTCATACATGTTTTTCCTATCATGCGGGCAGCACGCGCGCGGAACGCGAGTTGGCTGCGGGGGAGCAGCCCGCGTGCGTGCAAACCGGATGCGGGCGGCGTTCTTCTGCCTTCAGTGTTGTTTTTACTGTGAATCGGGTCGCACGCATCGCATAGTACGCACGAGTTTTGTCACTGGCGACACGCACGACACTGCAGCGGCAAACGAAATCTTTGTCCTGCGTGTGGTCAGGACTCAGGAGCGTGCTATCACCCACATGCGGACCAGATCCGCGCGCTGACGAAAATACGCATGACAGGAAAAGCGCCCTAAAACGATAGAATTAATACGTGGCAAGATGAACTTTTTCGTTGGCCAAACTTATCACACAACACTTATAGTAAGTTTGATTATCTTTGAAGTTGTCCAATCCGATAACAAAATTGATAAGATGAAAAGTTCGTTTATAACCTGTTAAAGATTTGCTTTGTGTAAAAAAGTGAAACGGTCGGACTAATCGGATGACGATAATTATCGGCTATCGTAAATCAAACGTGAATGGTCCCATTTCGTTTTCGTGTGTACCGTAACTGTGAAAGGCCTCGGGCAATGCTGCTAAATGAAGATTTGTAGCTGGTAATAAAATACTTGTGTTACCCGCACCATTGGTATTGCACTACGGACAATGGCAGACAAACTGGGAATCGTATGAAAATCGGATCCAGCATTCACAATGAATAATTCTTCGAATAATTCGCTTAACATTTGCCGCAAATACGTGTTCCGCGATTCAATAATATTATTTAATGATGTCAAAAATAATTGCCTGATTTATTGACATGTTCCTTTATACTTTTATTTAATAAATAAATATGTTTGTATTGAATTTATAATTATAATATATTATGCTTTTTCAGATTTTTCCCTCGAATAGGATTGATTGAGTTAATGTTATAGATTGAATTTCGACTTGACAAAGTTTATTTAGATCTTGATTCCACAATCCATACTTCCATAACTACTAATATTATAAATGCGAAAGTACCTAAGTGTGTATGCAAGGATGCACGTAGGGAACTCGGGATAAACTGTATAGTCACCCATCCACAGACCAACCGCGACAAGCGTAGCTTAACCGTTGACCGATCGATATGTCTGACTTTTACTAAACCACAAGCTCATTCTACAGGAATTAATAACGTCTTATTAGAATATCATTGATAACGTCCACATTTTCTAGAACAATCTAGTCGTCTGTATGTGAGCCTTTTGAAAACGTACAAAGTACCTTATGCAATAATAAACCTGTTTCTGTAAATGCAAAATGTAAATTAATACACGTTTCGTACTACGCAATGAGTTCCATCTCATGTGTTGTCAACGGCAAAATATTGCACCACGAATTGACTTCGGTTGCGTTTTTAGCTCGGAAATGTTGGAATATCCGTGAAACAAACGAGGCATACACAATCAAAAAGCTGATGTCACCCTTTTATTAGCAAGGAGTGACTGCAACACTGTGCCTCTTGTGGATTTATCGGGCCAGGTAAACTGTAGTATTCTGCAGTGTAGCACGCAATCTGCACGGTTGCTGTGCCGATATTGAAACTACGAACTGTTGGCTTTCATTCACATGAATTGTGCGCAGAATACGTGTGAGTTTTCTTTGATGTTTTTGTTGATGCGAAAATTGGAATGTTCGGTCGAGTAAATGACTGGAACGCCTCTGGTGTGCAGATTTGGTTGAAAATGCACGTACAGCCTTTTGACCATTGACGTCATTTGAGTAGAACGTTTGTGAGATGGTACCTACAGACATCAATTGCTAAATAAATTGTAATGCGTGGGGCATTACAATTCCATCGGATTGGGGGTAAGCAGTTGATGACGCTGAAAACAAATAACCAGAACAAAATGCCGACTTGCGTAATTAAAGTTATTTTTTACGTTTAAGTTTTTGAAGGCGGTTGTCTTTTTTGTAAAAAAGTTTATTTAATTTTCATTGTTTGAAACGTCTCAAAATAAAAAGAAAAAAAAAAAATGCTTTTTAGTTTTTGAAGGCGGTTGTCTTTTACGCGGCCGAACGTTCGAATTTTCGCATCAACCAAAACTCGCACAGTTGTCATTTTCGTAAAATGTTTATTTTTCACTTTTTAATGCCTACTTCTTGTCATCGAAATTAATTATGAAACGGTGACACCAAAGTCATCCCTTAATTATACAATTGTAGAGGTGTAATATTCTCATGTAATGTATATGGGACAAACTTTGAAGTATACTCTATTCATTAAAAAAAAAAATCGAAGCGTGGTCAAACATACAAAAATATACACGTCGAATTAAGAACCTCCTCCTTATTTTTAAGTCGGTTAATAATAATAAATAATTATACCAGCCTATAACTGTCCCACTGCAAGGCAATGGCGGTTACCTATCATAAGTTCGAAAAATATTTGACCCAATCAATTCGATTTTTTTCGTTACTCCGACGTTTTATTTGGTAGAAAAACTTTTTACCGAAGTTACAGTTAGCCGAAATAACATTTGTTCGAAGTACCACGTTTGCTCAAGACGTATTGGCGATTTCAGACTTAAGGGCGCGTATTCGATTTAGCGCAACTCAAAATCTAAACGATTGCTAGAACGGCGTAGCATCAGAAAAAAGTTTGAAGAAAAAGAAGAAAAAGTTTGTGTGCATCAGAAAAAGAAATACGCACGAAATAAGCACGAATCATTGAAATTGATCGGCAAACGGCAGCGCGCGATGTTTTACAGTGCTTTTTAAAATAATTGTCTAAAATAAATGAGCTCGTATAACGGACTGAAAAATATTTTGTATATTAAGCATAACATTTACTTTCATAAAATAAATATATCAGTTATGTTTTTATTCAAATACTGGTGAAAAAAAATTGACAAAGTGAACCGATTTTCTACTTTTTCAACATTGTTTTTTAATACATAATAGTAATATTTTCGTAATTTTGGCTCTGTAGCTGTCTTTATGACTGTATATACTGTTGGAAAAACGCATAAAACAAAATATTTTGGCATATTGTAATGGTTGTATTAGTCCTGAAAGTTAACTCTGACGTCTATTTTCGTAAAACGATATGAAAGAATTGTCTTCGCTTTAAAAACCATAATTAAAAATTATACTTTTACTCTGTAGCTGTATAAATCAAGATTTAATCTTTCTAAAACTGTAAATTGTCTTTAAATAATCTGCTCACATAATTACGATATTGCTCTGGGCAAAACGCAAAAACATGAAGTTTTCATCACGAATTGAATACGCGCTCTTAAAGGAAAAAGAAATAAGGAAATCTCTAGAAAAGTTAAATTTCTTATTTACCAGACATAGTATCTATTTTCATCGTCGCTTAATGTCAATTTGTGTCAGAATGGTGTCACCGCCTCGCCTCGCTTCGTTCTAGCTCCTATACAATTTCAGAAAAACTAAATTTAAATTGAAGCGTTATCGAAGTGTGTCGTGTCATTGTTTTTCCTTTATGAATATTTTATCGAAGCGAGAACCTATCGAAAGGTGCTTCTGTATCGGAACAATGGAGAGCTTCACTATAATGGAGCGGGCATTATTATATTTTTATTTTCTTACAGAACAGAATTTTGATGAATATATGGATGGATTATTATTTATTAAAAAAAAAAATAATAATAATAACGTTGTTCGAGTCTCTCTAAAACTTGAAAATGGCTAAACCGATTTGGATAATTTTGGTCTTGAAATATTTGTGGATGTAGAAGTTAGGAAGTTGGCTAAATGATACTGCTGCTTAAAAGGTCAAATTAAATATATTGTTCGGACCAAAGGCTTAGTAATATAAAGGAGCGAGGGAGCACACGCGATGACCGCTAATCGTGTACTGAATGCTCGACTAATATCAATTAATGAAATTAGGTAAAAATGCACGAATAAGCAACTGTGCATTATTAAGTAGTGTATGGTTTCACCGTACAGTGGAAGTCCTGGGAAGGTTTATACGGTAAGAAAATTGGAAAATCGATTGACAGGACAACGTCTGTCGGGTCAGGTAGTTATCTAATAAAAAGCTCTTTACAAAATCTGCTTTCATTGAAGCGTACCGATTTTAAGTATAACTAGCGACCCGACCCGGCTTCGGCCTATAGCCTTCCTCGGTAAATGAACTATCCAACACAAAAAGAATTTTTCAATTCGAACCAGTAGATCCTGAGATTAGCACGTTCAACCGAACAAACAAGTAAACAAACTCTTCGGCTTTATAATGTTAGATTAGATTAGATATGTATATAGATAACAAATAATAGAATAGATATTTAGTAACATGAATGCTTATCTCGTGGCTAAGAAGAAGCCGTACGGATTGACCGGTCATAATGGTAAAGCTGCTTACCGCGGTCGGTCCTTGGATGGCTGACCATCCACTTCATACCGAGACCCCTCCGTACTACCGAAAGTTCGTAAAGCCGTTGGTCCCGACTGTAATTCGTAGATCTTTGGTAGTTAGAAGCTAGAAAATCTGACAACCAGTCTTACCAAAGGGTATTGTGTTACCCAGTCACTGGGTTGTGGAGGTCAGATAGGCAGACGCTCCATGTAACACTGCTCAGATGAGCAACATGCATGCACCTATAATTAAGAATTACATACATAATTAAAAAGCAAATTGATATTTCCGTAGATTTATCTAGGTACTTATACTAGATACTTCATGCACAAAGCAGACTTAATGTCTTAGGTATTCTCTACCAGTCAACCAAGGTTGGTGAAAAGACAACTTGGCAAGTACACAATAAAAAAGCTAAATAAACATCATACAGAAGTCATATTGACCAGAATATGACGGGACTAACTTTGCACGATAATGATGTTTAGAATGATTTCTTTTTCTATTTCTACGTAGGTGGTCAATAAAATGTATTTATTATCCCTATTACTTCTTACTTACCTATGAGACCACGTATAAAACCATCACAATATTACCTATTTCACATTTGAAATTCGAAGTTGTAGGTAAAAGTTTTAATTGGTCTTCGCGTGGCCTGCTCAGCTGTTCTACCGTGATATATCGTGAATAATGTACCGCCGCAGAAATGTATTATTCATCAATCTTCCGTGCTGCTATTGCCTATTATGTGTTCTACGGGCCGTGGGGTGACTGCCATTACACCTACTACTACATATACTTTATAACTAGGTACTTTTTAGAGTAAAGTATTATGTTAACAAGCTTTTTCCGTGACTTCAACCGCGTGAATTTTTGTTTTATTCCCATCTCGGCACCCATGAAACAAAATGGGAATGTTTCGTTGGCATGATAAATTAATTCATGGCCAAGATGGGATGGTGCCGAGATGGGACGAAACCGATTATTTAAACGGATCCCTAATTTTTTAATAACAAACACAATCATACTAGCTTTTTCCCGCCATTCCGTCCGCGTGAATATCGGTTATCGCTGATGCAGGCGAAGTAACTGATTAAAAGCAAAGTTTAAGCTATCTTCTTACCAAACTTCATCAAAACCGGTTCAGCCGTTTGATAGTGAAAGTGTAACAGACAGAGTTACTTTCGCATTTAAATTATTATTAGTATGAAAGTATGGATGAATTGCACTCAGGGATAACGAGCTTTCTAGTAGCAAAATAAATTACAGAATGGAACCAGTTGTTCCGGAGATTAGCCCGGATGAACACAAACTTAACTTTAATTTATAAAATGTAGTGATAGTGATCATCATCATCATCATCATTTCAGCCGAAACACGTCCACTGCTGGACATAGGCCTCCCCCAAGTGTCGCCACATTGACCGGTCCCGAAATTATTATTGTTCTAGTTCTAATTTGTTGTCGCTGGTATAGACAGCGTCATCAACTGCTTACCCCCCACGCATTGAAATTTCTTCGGAAAGGGGGTTAGCAGTTAATGACGCTGTCTGTACTATAAGATACTGGTTAGGTATTCTGGCATCGAGTTTAGGAATGTTTGAATGTGATCCTCTGTCAATCATCTACCTAGCCGTTTACCAACTACATAAATACCTACCAGTGTTTTACATGCAGCGACTTCCTATCTGACCTCCACAACCCAGGTAACACGATACCCCTTGGTAAGACTGGTTGTCCGACTTTCTAGCTTCTGATTTTCCATAGCGGCTGCAGAGATCTGCAAATAACAGCCGGGACCAACGGTTTTACGAGTTTTTTGATACATTTAGGGTTTCGGTATAAAATGGATGCAGGTCACCCATCCAAAGACCGATCGCGGTAAGCTTAGCTTAATCATGATCAATTGATCTGTATAGGTTTTACTTAGGCAAGACATCCCTCTCTACACGTCACCGTCAAATTATGGAAAAGTAATGGCCAGTGAAATAGTGACTCAATAGCCATGAGATAATAAGGCTTACTTTACTTACAGCCCCAAAATGAACGTAATATTCTTATATTATTTTTTAAAGATCGTAGAATCCCTATTTTGTTTGCTATTTGAGTTCAAAATAAAATAAGATTATCTTTGTTCAAAAAAGTTAAGCACCTAGTTCTACTTTTTTTCGTGTTACATTATCATAAAACAGCTGTACGTACATACATTTATACCGTAAAATCGTAGCATTACACGTTGCCGAACAGTGTTCGTTTTATAGTTAAAACGACCCAAGTTCAGTTCGGATCAGAGGGGAAAATACAGCGATTCATACAAATAGTCCCAATTTCTAGTAGGTCATCCTATTCGATATTAAGTTGGAATTGCCAAAAAGGTACAAGTATTTTATATAAAACAAAAACTCTGCAATAACCGTGTTCACGCGTCTACAGAATTTTAACCACCACGATTATGGGGGTCAATAAAAACGGAAGTATGGCAACAAAATTTGTTTTACGAATAAAATCATTTTATTAAGTATCTAATATTTCATAGGGTGTTATTGGCAGGGGGAAATATTTCCATCGACAATTTCCCGTTTGACATTTTTATTTTTACGATCCCGCCTGTCTAGACTTTTGTTAGGCCTTAACTGGCAAATAGAATAGGAGAGGATGTCGCCGCGTCTCGTTTAGGAAATAGATTCACATCTTGATGTGATTTATACATATAATGTGGGTTAGTAAACTTTATAGAAATAAAAACATTGTAGTTAACTTCTGAATGTCGTGATGGCCCAGTGGTTGAAGTTGAATATACCCACATTACCATGCATGAGAGGCAGGACCTCATGCACAAGGTTGTGGGTTCGAAACCGGGCACGTACAAGTACCTACCAAAGTGGCTTTTCAAATTGCATATGTATTTTTTATGGTTGTGCGTTGTTTTATGGCTAATAGTTTTATAGAATTACGTTTCACATAAAAGTTTTCTCATAATTTCATTTCATAGAATAATCAATACGCAGGTTACTTACTTTGAAGATTTTTAAATCATTGATTTTTGTTTCACATGAAGTTTAATGTTAGAATAATCATATCACAGAATAAAAAATCAAATATTCTTTATCCTTATATTGTTTATTTAAAATAAAACTTATTACTAAGAATGGGGATCTCAATTCTAACCAAACCTACTGCTTGTATGTTGCAAGCGAGCATGCAACATGCAACAGGCATGGTTTCTGTCACGGCTCACGGCACTGCGGGGCTCCGGCGGCGGGGGTCCCATGCGAGCTTGTAGTCGGAGATGGTCTTCACACTCACCACCGCAGCGTCGGCTTGCTGGCCGGCTAAGCCGGCCAGCTTCAGCCGCGGCGGCGGGTGTTAAAACCACCTGCTTCTCAGCTCTCGGGCCGCCTCGTCCCTCCGCGCCTACGCGGATTTAAATTACACTCTAGGCGTAGGGTAGACAAGACTAATGGAGTCGGTTTTGCAGCGATTCGTTTCTGCCACTAACTTTTGTAACACATCATATATTGACTTTTTAAGACAATATTTTTGTTATTGTCTATTTTTATATATTTTCGTTGAATTAAATTCCATGGAAAAATACACCGAACAAACAATATTCGTTAAAAAATATTCTATTGTTTGATAAGTTTGTAAAACAAAAAAATATGATTAAAAATTCATTGAATTGTGTTTCTGTGAAATATGTTTCATTCAAGCAAATAGTCTTTGAAACAATAATAGTCGAAATAAATAAACGAGAACCAAATATTATATGAAACATTTTCTGGGAAAGCTGTGATTTTGGCAAGAGGAGGTCACACTCGTTATTAGGTTTTTACATTTGTAACTTTATTTAATGAAAAAAGTAAAAAAAAAATCGTCTTTATTGCCGACCACTATTATTGTTTGGCCGTGTACATCGGTTTTAAAGAATTTATCGATTTTTTTTTAATTGCCGGAATTCACTAACGCGTATTAATTTACACGATTATAAGTATACAAACTACGTCAAACAATTAAATTTCATTTAATTAACTCAAATCGACCTTAGAACGTAAATTTTCTTAGGTGCCCGTTTTTTTTTGCAAAAGAGTGTATATAAAGTAGATAATCTATTAGTGCAACCCGTGTGAACCCGGGGCAGGTCGTTAGTAATACATAGTAGTAGTAGTAGTATGACGGTCTGGTGTCCGCAACTCCACGCCTCAGCGCATATTTTGCGTACAGTTAGTAATCATAGTAAATGGAATTGTATCTATGTTCAATATTAGTACTGTACACTTTTACATGACACAAACTTTGTAATGGTTTATATTTTTAGTCATCATCATCTGCCAAGCCTTTTCCAAACTATATTGGGATGCAGCTGAATTCCAGTATTTTACATGGAGCGACTGCCTATCGGGCTTCTACAACCCAGTTACTGGGTAACACGATACCCCTTGGTAAGACTGGTTGTCAGACTTTCTGGCTTCTGAGTACCTGTAACGACTGCCAAAGATCTACAAATGACAGCCGGGACCAACGGCTATACGTGCTTTCTGAGGCACGGAGGGAACTCGGTATGAAAGGGACGGTCACCCATCCACAGACCGACTGCGGCTAGCGTAGCTTAACCTATGACCGATCGATCTGTACGGCTTTAACTTAGCCACGAGCCGATTTTTAGTAATACATAGTAAATATAAACCATTACAAAGTGTGTGTCATGTAAAAGTATAAAGGACGAGGTGTGTAGTTGTATCTGCTTATGTGTGTGTAAGAAAATTGTAGCAGACGATTTGGTTGTGTACAATGTCAATAAAAACTGTCTGGGACAGCTGTTGTCTTGTACAAATTCGCTTAAGTTTTTATCCTTTGCTTCGGGAACATTCCGTTATTGAGTAGATTTCTCTTACGAGTTTTCGAGTCTGCTAGTTGAAACTTTGCCTGTGAAACTTGCTTACTATAAGATATAATAGAAATTAATGTTAGGTATATACGGAGCCCGTAAAAGTTGTATACAGTGGCAACTCTATAACTGATGCTATAATAATAATAATACCAGTCTATTATAATTAATAATTAATAAATTAATAATAATACCAGTCTATAATTGTCCCACTGCTGGGCAAAATGCCTCTTCTCATACAGAGAAGGCACGAGCATTGATCAACACGCTTGCTCAAAGCCTCTTTAAAACTTCTTTCACCAATAGAATACTACATTATCATGTTAATCTATACTTCTATACTAATATTATAAAGCTGAAGAGTTTGTTTGTTTGTTTGTTTGGTTGAACGCACTAATCTCAGGATCTACTAGTTCGAATTGAAAAAATCTTTTTGTGTTGAACAGTCCATTTATCGAGGAAGGCTATAGGCCCTTGCGAAGCCGGGTCGGATCGCTAGTATTATAATATACATACACTACTTAATTATTTAGTGTAGTGTACATGTAGTGTTAAATATATACGCACCTTTCGTGTGCAAGACTGACTCGAGGTAACGACGAGCATCAAATGGTTAGAATAATATTATCAGTAGATATTGCAGCTGAACAGTAAAAACATAAAATATAAGATCATACTTTACAAAATGTCGAGGGTAATGACATAACGACATCATAATCTGACACTTATTCCGATGACAACATAAATCCGACATTTGAATGTTTATCCTGACATGCAGACGCAGAAGCCATTACCTACAGGTTCGAGTTCCATCAGCGGTTTCACAATATTAATTTCATTTCTACAGTATCAGTACAATTTAATTGAATGAGATCCATTAATCTGAACAGGAGAATTATTATTTTGCCCGGGGACAATAAACAAGGGTACGCCTATAAAAACTTGTTCATCTAACCGGAGTTTAAACGAGGGGTAATTGAATCGAAGCCACTCTGGAGCCGCGGTTCTCTTAAATCAATTATGAACCGCATTCACTGACGCTGTTACATGCTTTGACAGTTCCCTGATGGCGTCGCTATCATGGGGTGGCGGGTGGCGGAGCTCATGTCGCCGTAGGAGCACCAACTTGTAGGTAATTCAATTTAGCCAAAGGTACCGAGGCTTTGTTCGCTAGCTACCTTTTCAATGTAGCTAAGTTAATTTCGGTAAAGGCATACTATGTAAATCGAAAGGATGAGATCGCCTTTTTTATCTTTGGTTTTGTTTAGGTAAGCCCTTCCCTCGTTTGATCATTTAATGTGTTTATGTAAGCGATGTTATTAGGTATTTCCACATTTTCGTTGTTCAGATTTCAGAAATTGCTAAGGTCGATCTACATAATTATATTTGGGTCTCGAGTAAATCTATCACAGGATTTAATGTTATTGTTAAATACTTATCTAAAATTAAATGAAATGCTTTGCTTGTGTTAACCATTTACAAAAAACAAAATTCTCTAAAATCCAAAATTTCGAACTGAACAAACCACCCACGCAACGTACACAAACTCGGGTATTCAATGGAACAATTCAAGAGGCATAATCGAATAGAATATATTCGTCATAAAGGCTGATAAATTGTAAGCATTCCGCGAGGAGCTGCCATAAAGTTCAGTGTTCAACCCTCAGGATGGGGTCGCTTGAGGAAACTTGCCTCTACGAATTTGTTATCGCTATGAAGATAAGTATAACTACAAAGACGCATAATATCCGCCTTCCGTGAAAGCCGACTATCTTGTAAGTGTTATGTAATTGAATTGTATGGTTACAGTGTTACGGATTTACGGAACTTATAAAATATGATTAGTTTCGTGTTTATAGAGGTAGAAGGTATTTACTGTTATTTAATAACTAGCTGATGCCCACCATTTCGTCCGCGTGAAGTTCAGTTAGGAACCCTAATTATTTTTCTAAAATAAAAGTAAAGGACAAACAGACAAAAATGTTAAAAATTTATTTTTTGTTATTAGTACCGTGTAAACAATCAAGTGCACTCGGTAGAAACTGTTATTATAACATCACAAACAGACACTTCAATTATAATTATTTACGCAGAACATTCTATATGATTGTACTGCCGCTTCTAATGAAATGGAACAAAACTGCAATAATTTAATGGAACTGAAAAACAAAAATACCGCTTTAAAACATCACTTAAAATGAACGTTGATGTGTGATTCAATTTGTAGTATTGTACAGTAGTGCTGATAAACAACAATGTGTAAGAGGACAGAAGTAGTGACAAGTTGCAAGACTTGCAAGCTCATTGCTTACGAGCACTATGGCGACCTACTTTGCTCAGGAGCTTTGTACAATTTGCGAAAAACCGCAAGAGCTGAGAAAGCAGAATGTTTCTATTTAAATAATGTTTATGGAAATCTTTGAGAACATTTGAATGCAAGGCAGCTTTTTTAATGAGAATCAAAAGCCTTATTTTCCGGACACCTGAACTGAATAAGTATTTATTTTTTATTAAAATTAAAAAGCAGAATTTCACTGTAAACTCTTTTGAAGTAGGTTTGATTTTTCAGTTCTGACAAAAGGTAGATTTAATAGTACACATATAAATGAAACATTATCGGTATTTTAATCGTCTTATAACTACTTCATGTATCCAAAGACATTCATTTAAAACTAAAATATATATGAATAATATATTTTAAAAATATTACGAAAATAGACCTACCTATGAGATTTTGCTTTTAAAATATGTTCAACTTTCAATTGTTTTTTTATTCAGCTTATACAATTAAAATGGATCCTTAGAAAGTCCAAGTAATTTTTGAATACGAGTACCGGCGCGGAACTAAAGCGGCAGAAGCGACTCCGACTCGCAATATCGAAGCTGCGTTTGGAGAGGAGACTGCTAATAAACGTTTTTGGTTTAAACGCTTTCGTAATGGAAACATCGACTTTACGAAAGCGTTTAAACTTAAAACGTTTATTTAAAGTCTCCTTCAAAGTATCCATCTTTTCTGTCTAAGCTGAATAAAAAAAAAAAATGCAATTTGAAAACGGAATGCTGCACATGTTTTAAAAGAAAAATCTCAATAGGTAGATCTAGGTAGATATAGTCTCAGATTATAAAACAAAAGGCAGAGAGAACGAGCGAAATATTGAGCCAAAAAAGCAAATACAAATGCAAAAGCGAATACATACAATCTCGTGATTGTATTCGCTTTTGAATTTGTATTTGTATTTTTTTTTTTTTTTTTTTTAACGATGCGGCGTTTCGAGTCAGTACAGAGCGAAGCGCATTGCAGGTATTCGCTTTTGAATTTGTATTTGCTTTTTTGGCTTCACTCTCAGTGTTCCGCGCGGTCCATCTGCCTTTTGTTTCATAATCTGAGGGTAGGATAATCTAAAAAACGTTTTACTCGTACATCTCACACCATGAAGGTTTAATGTCAATTCAAAGTATCTATTACTATAAAAAGGCAATTTCATACTTTAACCCCCTATTATGAAAATATTTTTCTATAAGAATGAGGAGTTGGAAACACCCTGTTAAGGGCGCGCTCCGAGCCTTGCGTTCCAAGGGCGGAATAGAGCGGCTATATCTTTAACAGAGTTCATTCATCCTAGCGCAAAAATGTGTTTCTTACTATTATAATCTTAATGTTTTCAGTATGTAGCAGTTTGTTAGTATGTAAAAACCATTATATTTTAACTAGCGACCCGACCCAGCTTCGCATGGGCCTATAGCCTTCCTCGATAAATGGACTATCCAACACAAAAATAATTTTTCAATTCGAACCAGTAGATCCTGAGATTAAAGTGTTTAACCAAACAAACAAACAAACTCTTCAGCTTTATAATATTAAGTATAGATTTTTCCGGCACTCTTTCACGGGCTTAGGAGAGTCAGAAACATTTTTGTTATTAATGTTAACATTCCTTATTTGCGCCTAGAGGTTTTACATGTCGGTTTCATGTAATGGTCAGATCAGTAAGAAAACCATGTAGGTTTTTTATCTGAGGTGGTATTTTGAACAAAAGACCATAGAGATTTGAAAGGATCTCTCTGTTTAGCCAGCGCAGGCAAGTCTCTCCCATTATAATTTGAGAAATTAGCGTTTCATAATAATAGGTCAAGGATAGATTAATATGCCCATCGATATGTTATGCCTGTTATATATCTTTCAACTCTTACACAATCATGATGTTTTAAACTAATAGAGCATCTTTTGCTTAAGTAATATGACGCTCTAAGCTAAGATTATGTAAAAGTTTGTAATGGATCAAAGCATCCAGTTATTTCTCTAGAAGCTTTTATATGATCTACAATCAATCTCCTTGTACATATTTAGGAATATACTAGCCTCGACCAATTAATGTTAATTAATTTAATTTTATTTTAATATTAATTTTATTACTCAGTGTTTGCCTATGTAATAGATGGTCAGTGTAATGTTTCATGTAAGGCAAATAAAAAAATAAATCTCGCCAATAGACCAGGAAATATTTTCTAAACGTTTCGACTAGTACCTACCTAGCCATACCGATCAGTTTCTGGTCCTTAGAATCCGGAAATTTAATGCTCCACGTCAGCACCATAAAACGCAATACAGAACAACTTCATAATGGCCCTCAAAAAATGACCATCACAGATATATTCCTTTTATTGCGTTATCTGTGCGCACAATGCGTATATGGCGACCATAAGTCAAGACATTCCGTCGAAATGAGCAATAAAGTCAGTATGGCCGTTTGATAGTTATATCTGTTGCGAAAGCCACCTGTTATGTTTGTTCTTATGATTACTCTGCTTATGGTACGTTATTAGTTCGAGGGGTAGCAACACTAGTTGTTTTTGTGACTTTGATGATGCTTTGGTCACAGGAAAGTAAAATAAGTTGTCGAAGCGAGAGTAAACAGTGAACATATGAGAACGTTCCTAATGTTTTTATTATCTACTACCTATATATATAAAAACAGAAGTAGGTATTGCTACAGCTAGTTCGAGGTAAGAAAAGAATACCTGGAAAGATTTAGGGAAGACCTTTGCCCAATAATGACACATAACAGACTCATTTGCCTAGCCTTTTCCCAACTATATAGGGTCGGCTTCCATTCTAACCGGATGCAGCTGAATAACAGTGTTTTACATGGAGCGACTGCCTATCAGACCTCGTCAACCCAGTTACTGGGTAACTCGATACCCCTTGGTAAGCCTGGTTGTCAGACTTTCTGGCTTTTGACTAAGTACCCATAACGACTGCCAAAGATCTAAAAATTACAGCCGGGACCAATGGCTTTACGTGCTTTCCGAGGCACGGATAGAACTCGGTATGAAAGGGACGGTCACCCATCCACAGATCGACCGCGGCTAGCGTAGCTTAACCTTTGACCGATCGATTTGTACGGCTTTAACTTAGCCACAAGCTCCTCAATGAGACATAAAAGACTAATTAACAATAAATAATATTTTCTTTCCCTATTTCGACCTGCCTACATATTTTTAATACCAATTGTTTTATTTATGTGAAAGCTTATTACAGATATTCATTCTTACCTTATACGAAACATCACAGTGCTGTATGAATTATTTAATGTGAATGATAATAGAATTTTGTTAAGTGAAAATTGAAGAAAAGCAATTCTACGAAAATACTAGAATAACTAACTAATTATTCATCTGTACATTTTACAAAATAAGTTCCTTTCTACTCATTAAGTAATTGAAATATTATGATGTCAAAGTATTACCGATCTTCGTCTCAAAACGCAAAGTTTCCAGTTTCTTACTCATTAAATACGCCTTTACTTAATAGTTCGAATACGAACTTTATCGCTTCATATCTCTGTCATTTGAACTATTAAATGAGTTCGTTAGAATATCACTTAATTGGACATTTTAATAAGAGCTAGGTATGAACTTTGTGTAAATAACCATGTAAGTCAGTTCCTATGTGAATACCTTTTTGTTTTCTTTGTGTTCAGCAACCGGTTTGCAGGAATTTTACTGATTGACTATCTGATGCTCGCGACTTCCTCCAAGTAATTGTCGGTTATCAGCCGGGCTTTTATTATTTTTTGCGCGGAACCCTATTTGTTTTGTAAAATAAAAGTAGCCTATATGTTACTTTTCATAACAGTAGCTATCTGTCACTGAAAGGCCCGCAAAAATCGTTCCAGCCGTTTCAGAGATTAGCCGGAACAAACAGACACATGGACAGATAAAAATGTTATCAAAAAAATGCGTTTAGTAAAAAGCTATTATTTTGACATTACAAACATCGTGTTTTTGTTTTTACGAGGCTAGTCCAGTCTAGTCTATTATTTTGAGTCATAAATAAAACCCGACAAATCAAAGCAAAATGTCGAATTTAAAATTCCAAGAAGTAAAAACCCCCCTACTTTCACAAACCCTCTATTTTTTTGTAGCAGTACAACAAACCCTCTATTCTCTGAGGTTCGAGTCTCCACGAGAAGTCGAAGACAATGTTATTAACGTATATTTTACGAGGCACATTTAGAATTTTATGTTAGCCCAGGGTACGTGAGCACGAAGAACCGAGGTCATCTAACTTAACTCATAAACAAGTTCGCTATTCGCCGTGATGCACTCCAAATTATTGTTGCAAATGAATTTTGGTACATTGTTGTTGCTCGCTGTATGTTGAGTTTGTAGAAATGATTTTTTTTTATGAGTTGCTTTGAAATAAGAGGATTTCCCTTTTATTATATTTACAAAGGACGATGTTGGAAAATTAAAGAGAGGAGTAATACTCAACGTCTTGTGTCGGTCAGGGTATCTTTTTAAATAGGTACCTAACACAGAAAAGTAATAATAATAATAATATGTGGGGACAATAAAATTCACACACGGTCATCTGACCAGAAACTAGGGAGACCCCGTACTATGGGTGTCAGACAGCTGATAGACATACACAAATACGTTTTAAATACATACATATATTGATAAACAACACCCAGAAACAAGTCAAACACAAGTGGTCATCACACAAATATTTACCCTGGGCGGGAATCGAACTCGCAACACGCTGCGCAGCAGTCGATCGCTCGGCCACTGCGCCAACCGTGTCGTCCTTATAAAGTACACATATACGTATGTAGTAGATTTTTAGACTACTTCTATTTACGAGTCACCATCATCTACATCTTTCATTTTTGGTGCGCGGTGAAATCCTCATTGAATTCTGCCACCGTGGGGGTGACGGAGGAGCACTTTTACTAGCTACAACCACCTCCGTGTTCTGCGTCTGCCCGGGGGTGCGGCATTCGCATAAGCATTCACCGCTCCCCCGACAGGCCTTATCATCATCCTCCTTTCATTTGTCGGTCTAATATGCTGTGTCAGTATATGCTTCTTGCCAGCCAGCAGCGACGAAGATAAGTGACTCACTTATCCGGACTGAAGACCACGTTTTAACAGCCTACCACGCCCATCTACCGTCTGAGTCCTAAGCCTCTTTTCTAAACCAGTGTGCTACAAGAATACAGGGGTGTGATTCTGTAAGACCTCATTGTAAACTTCGAATCTGAATCCGCTGTGAGTTTCTTATAATAATATAATAATTCCAATTTACACTAGCGCCGCCATTACGAGCATGTCAGCTAGTTGAACTAAATTGACAGGGATATTTTGACAGATAAAGTATGAGATGACGTAAGAAGTGGCATTCTGTAAGGTAATTTCACTGTCACTTCGTACTGGAACCCGATTCAAAGCGTCAAATATATCAAGGTCAGTTTAAACCTTATGCGAAGTGAGAGTGAACAGCGATGTGAGATGCGAGTTGTTGTTTGAATTTTACAGAATCGACCCACTGTTTAAACCGCATTAAATCGTTCCTCGATCTTTAATTCATCTCCAAATTGATAGTTCCCTTAGCCACCTCGTGCATACCACGAGGCGACTTCGTAACATCTCATCACGCAGCATATTTTTTTTCACACAATATGGCATCGTTTTCACGACGCGATGACTCGCCGTCAACATTCACGACTTCTTCTTACACATCACTATCCAATCACTATCACCACTTCATATAAATTAAAATTGAGTTTGTTTGTTTCAGCTAATCTCTGGAACTACTGTAGGTCGATTCTTTAATGAATAAAATCAAAACGGTTTAAAACTCTGTTTATTCCTTTCATTTGATATATGACACAGTAAGGTTTGCAATTTTTTTTTAATATCCTAATTTGCTCCCGTAAATGACCCTTACATTAAAAAAAAAAATTTCTTTGCATATCTGTGTTCGGGTCATAAGATTACACTATTCTACCAAATTTCACCTGATTTGGTCCAGTAGATTCGAAGCAAGTTGGCTGTGACAGACGGACGGATAGACAGACGCACGAGTGATCTTTCAAGGGTTCCGTTTTGTTTGTACGGAACCCTAAAAACATTAATTTGTCACGCATACAAACGTAACATAGGTACATCAAGGGTCCAATATACCCACTGTAATAAATACCCTTGTGCCAATAAATGTGTGAACTGGGGTTGTTAATGTCTGTGTGCCAAAGTATTAATTGAGTTGTTCAGCGGCAGTGCAGTTAGCGGGGTAAAATTTTCGCGAGTTTTCGTCGTTTTGGGTCCGTTTTACACCATGTCAAAAGAGTTGCAAGGAAACTTTAAATTGTAGAATTTGGATTTGTTGGTGTTACATGTCTATAGCTTCACGAAAATATTATATTATGCTATCTTTTGTGCAAACTTTTATACTTATATTTAGCTTTTCCTAACAAAATCGGTCAGTCGTCGATTTTTCTCAGAATAACAGATTTATACTAAGTTTTAAAGGTTGGTGAATTAGCCCCGCCCTTAGTGAAAAATAGTTCCCTGATTAATAGTCTCATGATTATTGAGATTCTTAAATAGTCATTCATGAAGTACCTGTTTGACAAAATTTATTCCACCCAATGTGACAGTAGTTAGTCTGTTCAAATAGTAAGCAGAATAAATCCCCTGTCGCTGTAGTGAGGCAACAAAATAAATATGCTAAGCAGTCACACTTAAAAATGTCAACATAATTACGAGTCCAATAAGTTTTCGTTCATTCGCTAACTAGTACAAGTGGCGAGGTTTTATCCAAGTCGTTCGTTAGCTACTAAGGGCCCTTCTGCACTAGTCGAGAGCTTGCCCTTTGATGTTTGCCGTTGAAGACCACAGCAGTGCGCCCTTGGCCTCATTAGGTGAAGTTGACATGTTAGCCCTAATCAATAGCTCCGCGGTATGGAGTTTCTTATTAATAAAATATATCGGTTATTAACGTAGAAACGAAGATATATATTTCTAGGAAACTTTTTAATACGTTGACTGTCGGGCCAAAAATGTCGAAGGTAAAACCTCCACTGGCGTCGGTCACACGGTGTCCCCCATGGCTTCCAACGTATTAAACTACCTAATAGAAGGCTCTGTGAAATTATTAAGGTAGTAGTAGTAGTAGTATGACGGGCCGGTGTCCGCAACTCCACGACTAAGAGCGTATTTTGCGTACAGAATTATTAAGGTATCGTTTGTCTTGATTTGGGCATGTGAAGACGGGACGAAACGCATCTGACCAAAAGTGTTACGACTATAAGTGTGGATGGAGAGGAAAAGGAAGGTCAAAGTAAAGATGGATGAATTGTGTGAAGAATGATATGAATGAAAAGTAAATTAGTGAAAGCATGACGAAAGACACACAACAACAAGACAAGACAAGACACAAGACGGAATGGAAGAAGAACGACCTCAAGTAACATGAGACAAAGGCAGGCAGATGATGATGATAACTTGGTACATTTTTCTCACATTTGTGTCGCGTAAATTCAACATGAGTGATGTAACCTAATAATGTTCTCTTGATTTTAAAAGAGTTTTCATGGAGTTTCTTGCTCGTTCTTCTCCATAGAAACCTACTGTTTGGGACGAGCAACTAGCCTTAACTTTCTGACTGAGTGACTCCTTGACAATTCAAGTGTGTCAATGTAAGTGTTTTTTTTTTATTGGGACAAGCCCGCCACACTATTCCCAAACCACTGTAACTCCTGTAAGCCAGAATCAACAGCGGCGACCACCAGAAAAGCGCCAAAGCAATGAAGCTCGACGAGTCCCAGAGAAGCGATTCAGCTGTCTTGGATCCCGCAACGAAATTAATCAGATAAGAACAGCGGAGGAGTAAGAAAAACATATTTTCCACTTCCCTCCAAATCAAGCAGGAGACAGAACGGAACTAGGCCAATAGGCACAAAGGGACGTTTACAACTGGGAAAAGCCCAGTTGCTAAGCACCACGGATTATAATTGACACAATTAATGGACCCTAAATAGTGAGCTGTTACATTAAATTTAATTCCAATAATAGGTATGGCAAAATCGCTTGAACGCACGGAAATTTACGTTACGTTCGTTTACGTTCTAGTTTCCACAAGGTCCGCATAATAAACTGCTCCGGATGTAGCCTGTATACTCTCCAACATAATATTGCGTTCTTTCTACCAAACAATACACTTCCATATGATATGATGTGCAGATTGTTCGTATTCACAGTAGAACATTGACACAAAGGCGAAGCAACAAGCTTGAAAGAAAATAATTTACTTTTAAAGTTGCCATGACCTGTTAGAAATTGGGCAACACAGTGGTCCACCGAACTGAACGGATGGAAAGAACTGATGAAGGTGTCGGCCCTTGGTGGAATCATCCCACCTACACTGCCACTCGGATAAAAGTTCCTCCCAGTCTGTGGTTTAAATAATCTAGAGATGTTAGCGCGGTCACGTTGAGTTAAAAAGTTTGCGTCCATGGTCCCTCGCGCGGAATAGTACATTGCAGCACGTCGTTGCACCTCAAGATCGACTGGACGCACGCCTGCTAGAACCGGAAGGGCTTCAGTACTAACGGTCCTACATGCTTTACATAAAAATATTAAAGCTAAACGTTGACTTTGAAGCAATTTACGTCGTACCGCCCCTATGGTGGCCCTATCAGCCCAAACAGGTGCTCCGTAGCACATACATCCCAAATAGATAGCCCCATAAATAGTTTTTAAAGTTAAAAATGATAGATCCCAAGTGGCTTTAGATATACTCGTCAAGGCATAAAAGTTTTTTTAGCTTTTTCACGAACTGTTTTTATGTGGTCAATAAATGACTGAAACACTGATTGTTTTCTTTTAACGGGAACGTTATTGAATGCAACATAACTTAGCTGTAAGTGGTTTATGGAAATAAATGAGTTTGAGTTAGAGTTTTGAGTTTGACACTTTAATTTTGCCAGTGATATGTATGTTTTTCTTTCTAAGATCCGAACCTAAAGAGTGCCAATAGGAACATATTACCAACCCTTCGCCGTGCCATCTGTACCTATGTCTGTTTCTCGCAAGATTCCGGATTTTCTCGATTAATAGGTTTTTTTTTTCCATTTTGATTCTGCTTGTGATTGAAGTACACACCTACTTACTTACTTTATATTACAACAACAAATAATTAAAAGAACGTTAGTTATTGGTAATTGGTTCTTTGAAAACACCTTGAAGGGTTTGTCACTTGCTCAGACTGTTTTTTACACTATATTGTTGATTATGAAATATCTGTTTTTGCGCTGCGGAACCTGGCCAGTTTATAAGTGCATAAGTTAACCTAATTAGATGATCTACTGGTATTATTGTATGCTGTGGTAACTTTTAGACAAGGTTGATGTAGTTTTATGCAGAAAATTGCACTTATGACTAAGTACACTTTCTTTATGTTATAGTTTCAGCCTTCGGAAGCCCTATATCAAAAAAGTAAATAGTCTCTGTAGTGAAACGAATCAGATTCGATAAGTATACTTTAATTATAGCCTATCTTTAGTTCCTATTAGCTTAGGATCACTTTATCGATAATTACGTATGTATAGAAGCATATGGAATAATATCTAAACAAAGAAACAAAATACGTTATAAACCTACCCAAAGTTTTCGGCAGAGATGATAAAGTGTACAGTATAGGTACTCCTAATCAGCTAAGTTATGTTACATGATAGAAATTTAGTTCCCATTCAATGCCTGCCTTCATTGATACCGGCACATACCATTCATAGAATGGATAACGAAATGTCAATTCTTCTGGATAATGGTATTTGATTGTACCAATGCTGACACTGAATTGGTATGTGTTGTACTTGACCATGTCGCCGTAAGAAGAGGTTGCACTTATGTGAACGCAGTTTGGCATTTGATTCTCCGGAACGACACTAGAATTTAACGGTCTCTGAAAAGAAATAATGAGTTTTATGTATTAACTTACAGAAGTAAATTAAATGTTTAGCAATTATAAAATTTGGTGCGCCACAAAAAAACAACATTTAAATAATTTGGTAGGCATTCAAAGATTTTGTTTGCAATTAAAAAAATCAGGCAGCAATCCTTGTTCCGCAAATAATTTTGATAATGGTCAAAAATTAAATCATAAATAGGCAGCTTATATTAACATGAGTTTGCATAATAAATATTCAGTACGCAAAATAACTACTTGATCAGCAAGATTTCATGATTGATCAGCAGAGAAAACATGTCTTTAAGCAGTGTATTTGATTGGTATGCTATTTAAAACATGGTGAGCAAAATAACTAATTGGATTGCGTTTTTGTTGAGTCGAGCGGCAAAATCAATCTTTACACAATAAAAAGTTTGTAAAAATCGAAACGGGTAGGTTAGCTTAGGTTAGAACTGTGACCACACAGCGTGCCGCGGCAGCGGCTGCTGAGCGCCAGATGTCTTTTTGCTACTTATATAAGCAGCTCAAAATGATTTTTTTTTGCTTACCCTCTGAGTGCTTACCAAAATTTTATTAAACAGGAGCAACTCATTGCAGCTTGTATAATTCATATGCTGTACAAAAGTAATTACAGCCATCCAAAATGACATTAATTGCTGATTGATTTTGAAATGTTTGCTGGCCATGAGTTGTTGATCAATTAGCTATTTCTGCTCACAGATTATATATTTTTCTGCTCACAAAAATACGAAAACTATGCTAACCATTTAAATAACACCCTTAATTTACTAACTTAGTTACTAACTTTCGCTACTGATGTGACAGATTTACAACTGTTTTTTTTTGCCTATTTTGTGTCAAAAATATATAGTTACTGGGTTCTATAATATACAACCAGACACAATATACTCACTTTATCTCTTTAATTCGTCATTAATGGCTTTTTAACCGATATCTAAACTAATATTATAAAAAGGAAAGATGTTTTTATTTCTTTTTGATAATGTAGCTCTCGATAGGTGTAATAATTTTTGCAATCGAAAGCTATACTATCCCAGAGTAACATAGGCTATATTGCATTAATAAAAAATTAGGGGTCCTTAAGAAAATTAACGCGAACGACGTCATGGGAAAATTATTAATATTGGAAGATAATAATTAAGATCTGTAACTAAAGCATAAGACTCGAGCACAAAGGAGAAGCTATATTTACCCGAATTATAACATTCTCTGCAATCTGATCATAACTTAAATGTTCCTGTACGAGGTGTTTTCCGTAAGGTAAACTCGAACATTTGCCAAAGTAATATTCGCTACGGACATTGTCTGAAAAAGTAAAACATTTGAATTGTTGAGTTCCAATTTCCTGTAACCGTAGATTAAAAATTTGGCAGTTTGGTATGACTTGATGTGCTGTCGTCTGTAGGTACAATCATGAAAGTCCGCTTGATGGCGATGGCGGCCAAATTCGCAAGTGTAAACAGAAAAAAAAACTTGGTCGTCTAAGGTTCCCTTTATGGGTCTAACATTTATCGATTAAGTAATCAAAGACCTATTTCATTCATGATAATAAACCAAATTTTTACTTTTCTCGTCTTCGTGATTGTGAATTGACATATAGAAAAACGCTGTTTCTAAACCATCATCATGTCAACCTTTGGAAGCCCACTGCTGGGCTTAGGTCGCCCCCAAGGGGGTTCAGGTTTTATTTTACACATTACACTCAGGCCCAGAAATTCTCGTCTACTTTAGTAGACATCACGTCTTGTTGATTTATCGATCGACAAAAACGATCCACAATGATGATCGACAAAACATACATCTGTTGCTTACACATTTTCCCGATTTGGTTTGATCACGTGTTGATTTTCAACAATCAAGCAAATTCGTAGGTTTTCATCATGTAAAAAAAGATTCTTTTGCCCCGAATTAGGATGATGAAGTCCTTATTAATTTAATACCTCTTTGGTCAATAGGAGCATCCGTGAAGACAATGTTTTGTAGTGGGTACATCGAGGTAAAACTGGGGATCTCCACCACTGCAATATAATTATAATTATTACACAAAAATAATATTGGTTATTCGCGATGCTATAAGTGGACTTCGACTTAAGAGTCACAGAACTTTACCGTATTTTTTTTTACAACTTCGCTTGCAAACGGATATGTGGTCCACCTGGTGGTAAGCAGTCACCGAAGCCTATGAAAGCCTGCAACACACTCATTTTACTGACATTTTACAAACCTAATCATCCCTCTCTTGAAGCATGGGGATGCTGTACTTTCCTGAGAAAACCTCGTCAGCAAGCTCATTCTTCAACCGCAGCGCTCCCGGGATTAGATACGTGTGTGAATAAACCCTACCTATGGCGAGCGGTGCGATGGCATGTCAACTTCAGAACATAACACATTATGCAAGCTGTACACGCACCAGGAGGCAGTCTATCCGGAGACTCGCCACTCAAAAGGCCCAAGATACTGAATTGAGAGCTACCGCCTAGATGTAACACCAGTACTTAGCACAGTGTAAATATTAGTACTACCGTACAGTAGCGACATCACACGCCTCGCCTCCCTCCGAAACACTGTTCCTCACCTCTTCTCGCATAGAACGTGCTCTCGAAACTGCTTTTAGTTCTCGCGGCGCTTAGACACGCACACCCACGCACGTATAAGTGCAGTGTATTTGTACAGTCTGGTATTTTGTGGAGGTAACTGAATCGTTTCGTTTGTATGGAGTGTCGTAGGTATGGCAGTAATCCATATGGGACCAGACTAGCTTTATATACCTAGTTGGTTTTTATCCTTAGAATTGTTAAATTAAATAAGATAAAAACTTCAAAACCGTTTTTTGCGTTGTGTGGTTTTTTTTTGTAAAATGTAGGCAAGTAATTGAAGTATGAAAAATGAGAAGAGATTTGATTGGTAGTTAGCGAGCTACCAACATGCTGCTTGCCTAATCTTCTAATACTTACGCGAAAATATTCTAGAATAGCTTGTAGAAACACGAGAGCAAGAGGAAGATTAAAAGAATACCACACTTACCAAAACATACATTTAATAAAACTGACACAAAGAAATTATTCATTGTTAACTTGTGCACGGTCTTACACAAACCAATGAGGAATGGTTGTTCATAAGTCTGCGGTGTCTTACATCATACTGTAGGCCTAACACTGGCGCGCTAACGTAAAATTTTCCAATTCAAGTCTAATTTCGAAGAGAAAAGCATGACCATCCTTTAGCATTTTAGTTATTTTTTTTATAATAAACGCAATTAGTATTACTTTTAGGATTCATTTAATTATTTTTTTACCATTTTTTTTTAAATTTATACATTACCTATAGGTAGATAATATTTACGTAAGTGTATTGAAAATTAAATAAACATACTGTCGAACGGAGAACCTCCTCCTTTTTCGAAGTCAGTTAAAAGAACGGTCGAGGACCAATTCACGTCTGTCGGCCTTCTGTCAGTTGGTCGTTGGTCTTCGGTCGGTCGTCGGTCGGTCGGTCGGTCATCAGGGATTTACGTTATGTTTACGCCTCGCGCTCGTGCTAGGCCCTCTGTTTACGTGAAACGTTACACGAAAACAAACATACGACCGACATACAACAATGACAAATCGTTCTTCTCGTGTACGTAACTACATTCCAGTGGCCCTACGAGTTCAATGATTACTCTCAAATTTGGTTGATAGAGGTACCTTTGGGTTACGAAATACGGTTTGAATTAGTTTATTTCTAAAAATTACAAATCACTTGTAAATCCTTTTATTCTGAATATGTTAATCTTAGGTTTTACACACAAATCTTAGAATTTACCAACCTGTTTTCATTAACATTAAGTTTGAAAACAGGTAAGACAAATGTTCAGCTATTAGTTTGGCACATGATATACTTATTGGTTTTGCAAATAAAACAGAATTTTAAAACAAAAAGTATTTATTTTTATTAATCAACTACGAGTCAATAACTGCACGTAAGTTTACTTCCTACATAATTTCATATAATTTTACAGAATGTTTTCGTACTTATAAAAATGACATTTTGTTTTCTTCTTATAAACATACGTAAACTCACATTTGATATTGTAAATTCTTGTTTATACCTTCATCTTATTAAAACATTTTTAAATTCTACAGTATTCTGTAAAACATAGATACTTGCAAAAGAATCTGCAGTCACTTGAACATAAGTAAGTAAAATACTTACTGAAATGGTCCAGCATTGAAGCTAATAAATTTCGACTTTATCACACTTATAATAATGCTCACATTCTTTCATCAACTGAACAGATTTTTTAAATCATCTATCTATACATATAATAAAACAGTAAAAAAACTGTGTCTGTACATTGAATATATTAAAAAAATAATTATTGAGGGGGGTTTAGAAACAGTAATAGAGCACGAATCCAAAAAAAAAATTCTGTCTGTTTGTCTGTTTGTTTGTACACGCTAATCTTCGGAATTGCTGGACGGATTTGAATGATTTTTCTTTTGTTGTATAGGTATTAAGTCTGGCCAACATATAGGCTATAATTTATTTTGGAAACTTGAACACCTGATGCAGAACCGCAACAGACCAGCTAAACTATAAGAGATACAGAAATGGTACCATAGCAAAAATTGCTCCACGTGATGAGCATTATCTGCTGAGAGAATAAATTTGAAGATCTGGAACACCTGATGTGGAACTCCAAGAGCCCAGCTACACCATGACACATATAGGAATGACGTCTTAGCAAAAGTTGTTCGGTCTGATGGGCATTTCCTGTTGACTTATAAAAATCGAAGATCAGAAACATCTGATGTGAAAATCAAAGCTATCACTAATTTCACTGTATCTTATAAAATAACATAAGCTGGGAGTACCTCCACGCGGTGAAGGCGGCAACAGTTTAGGGCTGATTTTTGATGACGATGGTATATCATTGAAAATTTGACTCTACTGGCCAAAATTCCCATTTATTTTTTTATTTTATCGAATAAATATGCCTTCGGGCTAATGTTATTTTGGTGTTTAATTTCCTTTACACGGTAGCATACCCGGTAACGCAGGGGAGCAGTCACTTAGATTTTAATTGATCAGGTATCTCTTCACAATAAAACTATAACCATGCCTAGAAAGAGGTCAAATCTTTCCCAATGTTCCAAAGGAGCTAAAAGATTAAGGATCATAAGATCCCAAGAATCTACTGAAGAGCGTCAGGAGAGACTTGATGCTGTTCGAGAACATCAGGCTGCAAATCGCTCCGTGGAAACCTCTTCAGATCGCGAAGCACGTCTGCGTTCTCAGCGTATTTACGCATCGACTTCTAGGTCTCTAGAGACAAGTGGGGAACGTGATGCGCGACTGACCGCTGATCGTGAACGTCACGCATTGTCTCGCGAGTCGGAGACGTTCACGGATAGAGAATTGCGCTAGAGTTCTCAGCGTATTTACGCATCTGCTTCTAGGTTTCTAGAGACAAGTGCGGAACGTGATGCGCGACTGTCCGCTGATCGTGAGCGACATGCATTGTCTCGCGAATCGGAAACGTTTACCGATACAGAATCACGCTTGAGTTCTCAGCGTATTCGCACATCTACTAACAGGTCTTTTGAACCGAGTGATGAACGTGATGCACGACTAACTGCTGACCGAGATTATCATACATTGTCCCGAACACGCACACAACAAAATATCCATAATCAGTTAGAAAGTGAGAGAGAAAGAATTGCTGGAGTACGGCAGGAAGAGACAGAAGAAGAGCGCAACGAACGTTTAAATTCTGATCGACTTCGACATTCTCTGAACAGAATGTCGATATCATCTGAAGAACAGGATGTGTCTCAGATATAGCCGTAGGGCATGGCGACCTTCCTTGGGTTGAGGAAGAAGGAACGGAGTGCATTTACGTATACTCCTAAGGTTGACTACGCCACATATTCCGCCATCGGAGGTACCTATATATGATTCAAAATTGTACTTTTTGAACGTCTCGAATCGTCTCGCGCATCCCGTTGGTTTCCCGTCCCCGGGCTCTTAGAATTCGACATCAGACGTTTCAGATCTTCGATTTTGCCGACCCCGTTGTCGCTGGCATAAGCAACAGGATCCGCGTACGAAGTCGCGGGCAGAAGCTAGTATCTAATATAGCACTCTCGATCAAGTCACATATCAAACAAATAAACAACTAAATCAAAATTGGATTAGCCATTTAAACGCTGTGATGCCACCACACACACAGATACACACGTTAAATTAAACCCCAGTTCTCGCCCTCCCCCTGCGCCACTTCGTCTACCTTGGGGGTTAAATAGAAAAATAATTCCCATAAAATATCTTTTTTCATTATACCTGGTACAAACCATTCGAAGTAATAAAATTCATAATATTCTGTTGTATAATTGACCACGACTTTCACGAAGCAGACAGTGAATTTGTACGAATTATACCTCACCATGTGACCGTAAGAAGAGGTTGCTTTTATGTACACGCAGTTTGGTTTTTCTTTGGGCAAAACGATGATACGCTGAAAAATAGAAAAATATTACTTATAACCACTTCATTTATAGCCTCACTAGCTCTCACTAGCACTTTCTACGCGTTTTTTTTAACGTTTTTATATCTATGGAACCCTAAAAACTGTAACTGTAACTAAAGGGTGCCAAAAGGCGCACATTGCAGGGGTTGATCATGGACAGCATTTAGGGGTTGAACATGGACTAAATCGCTAAGACTCCGCTGTATGTCCGTTTGTGACAGGACTGATGTTTTGAAAAGTAATAGGTAAAAACTTGAAATTTTCAGTGTGTTTTCATGTCATTGCTATGCTCAATACATACGAGAAAATAAAAAAAATAGGAGGGCGTCCGATACACGAAACATTAATTTTTACTAAACTATTTCAAAAGTACATGAGTATTGTGTGTTCAATATTCTGCAGTGGTACGAAACTCTTCGTGTACCTGTTCAACTGTTACTCATACTTGGTCAGTTTTCCAGCCGTACCCAGTATTGTCTCATTGTTTTCTCAGGGCATGTCCAACTCTAAAGGCACTCTTGATTCATGTTTGGCCTCATTATGTTTGCAAAAAAAAATACTACTAGACGGCATAGATCCAGTGCCTTGGCCGTTCTAGCATCACTAGTTCCCTGGTTGAAAGACGAGATCAACATAAATGGATCTTTACCTACATTATCATCATCAGCAGCCGTAAGACGTCCACTGTTGAACAAAGACCTCCCCCATTGAAGGGGAACCTTTACATACACAACAATATTAAACAATAAATTGTTTAATTATTATGTCTGCTACACGGCCATATAAAGTGTTTAAACTCTCTACAACGGAGTTGTTAATAATAATAATAACCACCAATTAAACTTTTACAAATTCATAATAATGTAGAAACAAATGTAGGTAGGTAAACTAACATAAAAGAAACGAGGGTTATTATACTTATAACAGCACGGTCAGTGGAAAATAATACTTATCAATGGTCTCCATGGAAAAGTACATATTTACCCGGATTACAGTTTCATTATAAAGATCTTCGTATGTGAAATTATAGTAAAATATCATTTTTCTATCTTCTGTATTACAGCTGCCTATGTAATATTCGCTATGAACCTCCTCTGAAAAAGTAAGGCATCTGTTGAGTATAGGATCCTATAGTGCTAATAAGTAGCTATTTATATTTTAAAGAATCCAGGCATAAGTAGTCTATTTAAGGAGCAACTCCGAAAGCGACTGCAGACCGTCAACGGCAGCGACAGTGCCGTCCAACGGCAATGTGTCTGTACGGCAATGTCTCTGTATGTATTTCTTAGCAAACGCTTTTGTTAATGACAGTTTTGCTTGTCACTGCAGTCGAACGGTGATTGCAGACCGCTAACCACTAGTGCCGTCACTAGCAGACTTTGCCATTAACTTTTAATTAGGCGCGCCAAAAACTTAAGTCGTTAGACACGCGGGGTCTACAATTACCACAAAATAACTAAAAATGTATGAAAAATAGTTTTATTTTATTAATCCAGAATGCCGACAAGGTAAGAAGCTAACGGATAGTTCGGCTTGCTAGTGTAAATAAAAACCCATCGAAGATTGCGGGTTGCGGGTTGCGGAGATCTCAAGCACCTACTTATATATAATTTCATACTATATAAAAGAATAAAATTGAATTGCAGAACCGTAGCGTCACTGTCGCCTGTGGTTGTTGTAATTATCGCAATTATGTTATCATATCTATCTGACCGAAAATTTGAAAAATATACCTTGGTAGTCCTTATCAATTTGTGTCAGTTCGTTGAGTGCGGAATAATAATCGTAACTGGAGATCTCCACCACTGAAATACATACATATTATTGCTTTTACAATAAGAAATCGCTTTGTGGTGCCTACTTCTTAGTATCCAAATGAATGAAGAAACAGTAACACCAAACAAATTAAGTCATCACACTTAATTTCCTTCCCTTAGAGGTAGAATATTTTCATGAAAATTTTATTGAGCCATACACTATCCATTAAAAAATAATCATCAAATCGGACGGTAATCGGATGTAGTTAACATGGTAAAAAGTTAAGCGTGGTCAAAAAAAAAATAGGGACAATACTGTAGGTATCGTGTTACACGGGCGATATTATTAGACACAATCAAACAATAGACTTGGTGCGGTCTGTATCGGCTTATCATCTTTGTGCGTATGCGCATTATACCTATCTATACGTGTCGAATTAAGAACCTCTTTCTTTTTTGAAGTCGGTTAAAAATGACCACTGCATTATGCGATCCGAACAGCCGGTACGATTTCGTTCTTATAATTGATTGTAGGACGTTGCCGATAGATAGTTTACATTCTAGAGTATTGTTTCGTTGAATTAAAATACCTTTTCTGTGTCATACTTAGTGTGTGTGCTGAGTGATGATATTGTAATGTGTTTATATTATTTGCACATCAACAGCAATAATAGCGTAGTTAGGAAAAGGCTAGGCAGATGATGATGACCAATAGCAATAAATATCATTATCTGCTCTGCCTTTTTTTTTTCTTTTTTTATTGGGGTCAGCTTCCAGTCTACAAATACAAAAAATGTGGATAGGTATCACTATTTAATAAAATGGTAGGCTAATGGCGAAATACTCAAACGCTACTCAATGTTAAAATGCCGTTAGGACTCGTGCTGTCTCTATCACTTCATGTTAAAGTGACTGTGACAGTACGATACTTAAAGGCATCTTAAAAATTGAGTTGCGTTTGAGTATTGGGCCATACGGAAGGTAAGATGTGTGAGAGAAGGTAAGGTGAGATGTGAGATGTGTGATCAAGGTTACAATTAGTACTGTATGTTGTACCTAACGACATAATTGTGTCATCCTTATGCTCCTGTTTCTCCGTGACTGACCTTTTTCTTCTGATTTTAACATCGAGCAGTTTTAAAAACATCAGACAGTCGGTAGCTTACATTAAACTGGCACATTTTTATAATGTAATGCTTAACATGAAACCTGTATTGTCACATTGTGCCTGAACTCTCGCTGTTAGTAAGTAACTACTCTAGTCATGTTGATACGCCATATCGAAACACTTTCACACGATTATTAGATTCATACCCGACCAGTACATGTGTGACGTAGTTAATGACTCGTTTTCATAATTATTCTTAAAAATCACTTACCACGCACACAAACACATATTAAAACTGATACAGCAAAACAATTCATTTTGAATCCTAAATATTTTCATATAGGTAACGTACCTACTCATATAGCTTATTAAAAAGTTCGCGGCTAATTTCACGTTAAAGTGAAATACTATGATTACATAAACCAGAGTACAGTTGAAAGTTCATTTAATTACTGACAGTGTCGAATGGTCGGCCAACACACGATGTTTACATGAAACAGTTTACCAACATTAACAATATGCATAACCGAGATGTAAAATGATTCCTTTGTTTCTGTATTTATTATGAACAGAGATCTTAAAGTTTTTATACTGACGTCATTTTATCATTGATGATTAAAGAATGAAGCATTCCCATATCTCGTATGAGATTTAAAAATATTTGATTTGAAATTATGTTATTTGACAGAAAACTCATCTCACACGCGTAGATATTAGGGTGGACTTTCACAAAGGCAGAATGAAGATTCTGATTTTGATTCTGAAGAGAACAAATCAGAACCAACAAGTGGTTCCCGACTAAGATTAGTCTAATTTCTTCAAAAAATTTCGGATACAACAGTGGACCAAAAATGATGATGATGTTGTTCTATACCTAGTCAAACAGGGTTTAGAAAGTCATAACTATCACATTAGCCACTAACTGCTCAAAGATACTGCCTATACAAAGTAAGTAACATTTAAGTAGCAATAAATATTTCTGGAAAACAACTTTTAGTTTTGGTGTAAAATCAAAACTGTTTATGGCAAGCAACACATTGTACATATGAGTACATGCAACAGTAGATAACAGGGGTTGTGGGGTGGTGGAGCAATATTCAAAACTTGTGTTTTAATTCAAAAACTTCAATATCTCCTTAATCAAAAGGTACAGGGTATCCATCATGACCGTGTCAACCTTTAGACAGGGGGATCAGCCGTAATCGCCATGCTTGGCCAATGCATGTTGGCGATCGCAGTAGGTGTACTCAGAAGGATACTGCTACCCATCCTCTGGTCAATATCCCTCTGTCGCCTTCTACGACACCCACGGGTAGTAATGGGACACACGGCATCACACGGCACGACAGATTCTGGTATATTCCATAACAATATGATCGTGATGATGATAAGAACGTGTAACCCTTAACTTCGTTAAGTGTCTTTGCACCTGTAATATATTATCCATATTTTGGCAATCCTCCATCCACGTTTAGGGCGCCTTTGGAATTATCGAAATGTTATCATTCATAGCTGAGACCACAGGGAATATAAATCTGTAATTGCTATCTGATTTGGCATACAGTAAATAATTTGGATGAGTTTATTTTGCGAGTTTATGACAGTAGAGAGCACGTATAACAGATTGGTTGCTATTCCTCAGAGAATACTAAAATAAACCAGCTTTTCAGTTTAAAATGATCTGCAACTATTATAAAGCTATATTTTTAATGATAATCAGATTTTTAAGACTAGTCGGCTTAGATTATGTTTGATGTTCTATTGTAATTACTGTGTTTTATTCTTATGTGTACGAACATACCATATAATTTACGTACATTAATTGATTAGATTTTTTCGAATTCTTGATATAAAATTTATATCGAACATTTACGTTTAAAAGTTAAAGTTGAAGCTCTATTCAAAAGGTGAAGATGTTGATTATTTTTAGTAGGTAGATATATTTACGCTACAAAAAATTAAAACTTTGTCTCATATTATTTCCAATGTTAACGTAAGAATTATCACTTTGTATCGATTGTATGAAATCCTGATCCATTCGCAGTCCATTTGACCGTGTATCAACAGCGTGTACTGTGGGCGACAGTTTCAAAATAACTTTTGTGGACAAACAATCTAATTCACTTTCACAGGATTTATAGTTTAGTGTTGTGGAAGCGTCCAATCTCTGTGTTAGGTTAGATGCGTGCAAATGTTCGGCGCCTAGGTATTGACTTTTATGCTGACGTGGCTTTTTATGTATTCTGTTATTTATTAATTACTAGCTTTTGCCCGCGACTTCGTCCGCGTGAATGTCGGTTATAGTGGATGCAGACAAAGTCGCGGATTAAAAAGTAGCCTATTATATTATATATTCCCTGGGGTTCAAGCTATCTTCATACCAAATTTCATCAAAATCGGTTCAGCCGTTTCATCGTGAAAGCATAACAGACAGAGTTTAATTTTTTAAGTTAAACCGCGACTTCATCTGCATCCACGATAACGGACATTTACGTGGACGAAGTCGCGGACAAAAAGTAGTTATTAATAAGTAGTGATGATCAAAGACTTAACCTTTTCTACTAGCATTGTAGCATGTGTAGTCAGAAGCTAGAAAGTTTGTATCCGGTTAGACTGGAAGCCGACATCAACATAGTTGAAAATGTGATTAAGCCAAATATTCGTTTTTATGGCATCTTGTCGGCTGCTTAACCGGACTTTCCTGTGGTGCCTTAGAAGAGAATTTAAGGCCTCCAGCCGGAGCAAAAAACTTATAAACTAAGCGACTAGTCAATAAGGGCATCCCCTGTGAGGTACGGGCCTCGACTTAGGGCGTCGCTGGGGGAGGGCAGCAAAGGGACAGGCTGGATCGTATTTTCACCAAATATTTGTGACATTTCTACCAAATATTTGTGATGTTTAAGTCTTAACATAAAACCAATTTTAGCGCTCTCCTATTTATTGAAAATGTTGCAGTGCACAACAGGGTTCATAATGGTTTCTATTTGTTAATACTTATCACCTGTATGGTTTGCAAAAAAGGTTTATTTGAATCTTTTATGACTCTACAATAAAAACCCACAAAACTTTATTTGTTCAATTTTTCTGTTTACAATTGTGCTCTCGATGCTTCAATTAAAATCTTTAATCCCGACGTGCTACCGTAGAAATGATCGTTTAGCTTTGTGACTTTGGTTCGTGCTGAAAGGTTTCGATTTTATTTTGTTTCTTTTTTTAACTTTTGTTCGTTGCGCTCAAAGTCAAAACGAAAAAAAAATCTCATTGTAATCCTATGGAAGCATCGTATATAACGAATTTAAGTCATGCTGGACTTACCAACAGTACCATGGATATAGGTGTAGGTGAAGATTATTAAAGTAGCTAAAAAATATAAAAGAACAACGAATATGTAGTTTTTTAGATGTCACCGTTTATTTCTAAAGCACGAAATATATTTTTAATATGTCGACGAAATTCAACTTTAATGAAAAGCTCATTTGTTGATCAAACAAAATTAAGTCCTATTCCAACTGATGAAGGTTGTTATTATTTTACATGTTTTCCGCATAATTGTGACACATGTGGGATAACTGCGTGCCTCTTCTACTACCAATTCCGTGGTATTTACAAATATAACTAAATTCTACGCAACACTATTGACAGTACAAAAATCATAGAGCCACCGAACCGACTACGAAGGTCAAACTTTCCAAGATTTGGTATGGTTTTTTTTATTCCGAGGATAGACACACGACGGAGCATATCTAATAACGTAGTAGTGGTATATATTTGCAAGCAGGCGAAGTTAACAATTTTATTTTTATAGGTGAACAACCCGGGATATTGCCGACGCTTCTAATTTCCGCCGGGCCCGCTCCACAGACTTATTACCTGCGTACTCTGCACTGAATATTTTCCTCGGGCTTACCTTTAATGTCTTGTTATAAAAAGCGGATATCGTTTTACATCCTTCACTATTAAGGGCAAAGACATCGGAGTATGAAATGTGTTTTATTTAAAAGGCACATTTTCTCGGAGATTTTGTTAGCTAGATTTTACATCAGTAGGTCGATTCTGTAAAATTCAAACAACAACTCGCATCCCACATCGCTGTTCACTCTCACTTCGCATGAGGATCAAAATGACCTTGATATATTTGACACTTTAAATCGGGTTCAAGTGCGAAATGAGCGTCGAAGTGACGGGGAAATTCCCTTACAAAATGCCACTTCTTACGTCATGTGATACTTTATCTGTCAAAATCTCTCTGTCAATTTAGTTCAATTCGCTGACACGCTCGCAAGGGTGGCGCTAGTGTAAATTCGAATTATCAACCAAGTTTTTAGAATGCCAATCAAGAAACTCACAGCGTATTCAGATTCGAAGTTTAGAATGAGGTCTTACAGAATCACACCCCAGCATAAGGACTAACCAGCTACTTATAGGAAATAATCATCATCATCGTCAGCCGAAAGACGTCCACTGTCCCATAGAACACCACAATCAGCATCCTGCCGCTTGCATCCACCGGTTACCCGCGACCTTGACGATGTCGTCAGTCCATCTGGGCCTCAAGTCTGCTATAACAATTGTGTCAGAATGGTCTATAATTAATTTCATAATTGTTGATTTTGGTAAGTTTGGTAATCTACTAATATAATGGCGTCATTATGAAAATCAATGATAGACCATTCTGACACTATTGTAATAGCAGACTTGAGGCCATAGTGGGAGGCGTACCAACGCTGTGTTTTCCGGTAATTATATTGGGTTTGTAGTGAAATAAATATCGTTTCCTCTTAAATATATATATTTACGTCAAAAATTAATCAACGATGTAAATAAAGTGATGAAGTTCACGTTTATTCACGCGCAAAGTAATTAAACACGCCACGGACGCGATCACGCGGCACTACGTTTTTTGGGTGCTAAAATTAAAAACTCAGCTTTTCCACTGGGAACCAATATGAAAAAAGGTTTCAATAAATAATAAATAAATATGATTTTCCAAAAGCAAAAATGGCGGGGTCTTATCAATTTCATAACTGAGTGTAATTATTATAATGCGAAACTCATTCTAAAAAAAAAAGACAATAAATCAGAAGTTTTAAAAATTTCTATGAATTCGCAATTAGCTTTGGTAAAATGCAGTGTTTTCGAATTTGTTCGTATTTTCACTTTGAGCGCGAAGTACTGTAAATTCTCGGAGAACTTTCACAATTGCTTTTATCTGTACTGATGTAGCTAACTTCAGTTGGAGGAATAAAAGGATGTTCTTTGTACAAGTGGCTTAGTATTACACCCTTGTTAACTTTTTGATAAAAAATAATTTTTTCGAAAAAAAGTTTAAAAAAAAAAGAAAACCGCCTTCAAAAACTAAAAAGTGATAAATAACTTTAGCACAGAATATTTCGGAAGTCGGTGGCGGTGGCTTTGACCTTGTTGTTTTGTATTGCCACCGACTTCCGAAAGTAAAGTAATGTGTGTTCTGTGCTAAAGTTATTTATCACTTATTAGTTTTTTAGGCGGTCTCCTTTTTTTTTTACTTTTTTTTTTCGCTTTCCATTAAGAAACGGCGACTCACTTAAAAGAGATTGTAAATCCTCCAAAGATTGAAGAGACTAAAACGTCGTCTAAGTAATTTTTTTGAGAATTTGTTGATTTTCTCAAAAAGGGCTAAATCAATTTTGGTAAAATTTATATGGGACCATTTCAGAATAAACCCCTTTCGAACAAAGAAAGAATTTTGCAAATCCGTTTATATATGACAGAGTTATGCCCGAACATACATAAAAAACAAAAAAAAAAATATAGACATTCGAATTGATAACTTCCTCCTTTTTGAAGTCGGTTAAAAAGCAAACACGTGCTTTCGGCGCCAAGCTACGAATTACTAGTCTATGGAATTACGAGAAGTCTATCAAGTAGTCGTGACCGTGGCGTGCTGGGCACATTTTAGTTTGTCATCTATATGTTACAGTCAAAACTCTTAACCAGTCAAAAGTACTTTTGACTACAAAAATCAGTCAAAACTACTTATGAACGGTTTAAATGTATCCTTAACATTTAGAAACCCATTAGGTCGGTAGGTTCTTTTTGTGACCCTTTTAAAACTTTGGATTTGTTGATTCTTATAACTAAGGCGTTCCGTATTTTTGATTTTGTAACGCAAACGCATTTTATCTTAATAAAGGTTTTGACTGAACCCAGTCAAAAGTAGTTTTGACTGTAACATATACATGGCTGTGGATGAAGAAGATGCAAAAAAATCAAAAGCTATCAATAAACCAAGAGACGATTGACGCTATTTTCTAAAAAATACACGTTATTAATGGCATTGTAATATTGAACGAGAAGGCAAGCTTTAAACCAAAGTATACTTATGAACTTATGTTGAAATTAATGCTTTACTTTCCAACGATACAGTTACTCGAACAGTCGCAAACATTTGAGTTGGTGTAACAACTTATGAGCTGCTAAGTTCACTGAGTTTTACATTAATATGTTGCCGCCGTTGAAGTGTCGGCTGCCTATGATGGTATGAAAAACTACTCAATTAGTAAATAAGTACATACTTGTCGTGTTTTTACTACTATTTTGCCATCGTGATGGTAAACTTTAACGCTTCTGTTAATACAGAACTTTTATGAAGGATGTAGGCCTGCTTCATTTGAAATAGTACTACTTAGTCATTGTCTGGAATTTTGGAACCACTGCGCAAACAATTTTCTATTTTAGGAAAGCAAATTCTAAATTTAAGCTCGTGATTCCATGTAATTCAATTGACATTGACGCTACGTCAGATAACTTTTTGACAGAGTTCTTGACGATTCAAAAGTTCCTGTAAATGGTGGTAATTGAAATTAATGACTTTAATAACCGTCTTAGTTGAAAACAACACAAATTACGTTAAAATTAGCATAAGTACCTACCCTACTATATCATGCATCTGCATGGGAGCAGACGAGACAGCAGCCCATGTATTTCCGAACTTCCCTGATGTCGCTTCATATAGGGCAAAATACTTCGGTAATCCAGGTAACCTACGGGAGATCGGCAGCAACGTTAGGCACTGCTGGCCTTTCTTAGGAAGCTGGGGTGGATTGAATGATTTACTCCCAACCTGTACGCAAAATACGCGTTGAGACGTGAATTGGCGGACGCCAACCCGTTATACGATACACTAAATTAGAAATGGCCTTCGATATCTTAAAATAGAAATAAACAAAACTTTCTTTTTGCGGCTACTCGAGTGATTTCGTGCACGCATTCAGGCCATTAATAATAATAATTGCGTGTTCATGCCAAGCATACGTCATTTTACAAATTTCAAAGGCAAGTGTCATAAACATTTTTTATTTTATTGGAACTAAATATTTTACAGCGCCTGTTTGTAATAATTGTAGGGTTGATGTAACTATCTGTTACTGACAATGTACAGGATGTTTGGTAGATCGATGCAAAGCCGTAAAGCGGAGCTAGTATAGACTATTTACAACCATTTGAACCGAACTTTTCTTAGCCGAAGTGTGACCAATTATTTTTTAACAAAATTTTAATGATTTTTGATGACAAAACCCAAAATATTGCAGTTAGTTACAAATAATGGCCAAGTTGAAAGATATGTCATTTATTTTTTATTTTATTAGGTTAACATAATGCGTAAACAATCTAATAAAACATAATTAGGAGATCTGTGTGATAAGATAGTTTATTTACAGACATTTATATTCAAAGACATTTTTAAAGCTTTCAGAAATCTGTTTTTAGATGGCATGAGAAAAAATCAGGAATGGTGCTTTTTTTGTTCAAACATTTTTAAAAACATGTCTGGTTATTGTTTTTTCTTTCGAGGTATCAATTACGCGAATAGCTCACTAATTATGGAAACTAGAACCTACAAACCAAAATGAGCTTTAACTTCATCTCTAGTTTCATCGTTTTAAACGCTGAATGAATTCTCTCAATCAATTCTTCTTTCCTGTTTATTTCCACATTTGTATAAACTAGTTCCTTGGCCTAACCTCACTCGTAAAAACCAAGCGGAGTCAGGTCGGGTGACCGGGCGGGCCAAGGGATCGGCCCGTCTCTGCCGATTCAACTGTTAAGGAAGCAACTATTTAAGTGCTCCCATACCTTTCATGTCCAATGCGCTCAACAACCATCTTGATGAAAGATGACTTCTCGGTCTCTCTAGCGAATATCGGGGCTTCGAATTCAGATGACTTGTCGGTCTCTAGTGAATATCGGGGCCCGGATTCCTCTACAAGCTCTGGAAGATCATTTTGTAGGAATTCCAAATAATTGTTGCCATCCAAATTATCCGGGAAGAAATGGGGCCCAATCAGTGAAATCAGTATCTAGTATACTTATTTAACTTTCTCTAATTTATTTGAATTAATTTTTCGAACGAGGAATATGCAGACATTGTTTTTATGTATGGCAGAGCAGACGGCAATGGATCGTTAGCACGACGCATGTACTATGAATGTTATGATAATCGTAGAGTACCGAATGTGAGAGTAACTTCCCGTCAATCCAGGTAGACATGACATCGAAGAAGATATCTTGGCGGCATTTCAAGCTAATCCACATACCAGCAGTAGAAAAATAGCTCGAAATTTAAACATAGGATTGGGCCCCATTTCTTATCAGATAATTTGTATGGCTAGATTCGCCATACAAATTATCCAGTATTCGCTAGAGACCAACAAGTCGTCTGAATCCGAGGCCCCGATATTCGTTAAAGACCGAGAAGTCATCTTTCAACAAGATGGTTGTGCAGCGCATTAGACATTAAATGTACGGGAGCACTTAAATAATTGTTTCTTTAACAGCTGGATCGGCAGAGACGAGCCAATTCCTTGGCCCGCCCTGTCACCCGACCTCCACTTGACTTTTACGAGTGAGGTCGGGCCAGGGAAGTTTATACGAATGTGGAAATAAACAGAAAAGAAGAATTGATTGAGAGAATTATTTCAGCGTTTAAAACGATGAAACTGGAGATGAAGTTAAAAATAACAACAACAGAAGTGTGAAGACGGGCCCGTGTTGGTGTTAGAGACCGCGGCGAACATTTTGAACACGAATAATAAATGATTTTAATTATATTTTTATTTAAATAATTCGTTTAAAAAATTTACTTTTCTCCCTCAATTTGGTTTGTAGGTCCTAATTTCCATGATTGGTAAGCTATTCACGTAGTTGATACCTCGAAAGAAAAAACAATAACCAGACATGTTTTTAAAAATGTTTGAACAAAGAAAACACTATCCCTGATTTTTTTTCATGCCATCAAAAAACAGATTTCTGAAATCTTTATGAATGTCTTTGACTTTAAGTGTCTGTAAATAAACTATCTTATCACACAGATCCCCTAATTATGTTTTATTAAATTGTTTACGCATTATGTTAACCAAATAAAATAAAAAATAAATGACCTATCTTTCAAATTGGCCAATATTTGCAACGAACTGACTGACTGCTTTCGTCATCACAAATCATTAAAATTTAGCTAAAAAATAATTGGCACACTTCGGCTAAGACAAGCTCGGTCCAAATGTTTGTAAATAGTCTATACTAGCTCCGCTTTACGGCTTTGAATCGATCTACCAAACATCCCGTATAAACAAGTTATATGAACCTAAATGAAGGAAAACCTGTAGTTTACCACGTGTATAAATTATTGAATGTAGTAAAAGTTCTTCACTGCTGAAAATTTAAATTGAAAGCGTGCAGTCTCTCTCTATCTCTCTCTCTTTCTCTCTCTCGCTCTCTTATCTCTTATCTTATGTAATGAGTGGTCCTACATAGTTTATACATATAATCTTTGATACATACACTTTGTATTTCCAGAGAAAATGGTGAATTAGAGAAAATAATAATAATCTGGCGTAAAAAATAATTAACGCTGTTTACTGTAATTTATAATAATGAGGATCGCGAAGGAATTTTGATTATATTTAATTAATCAGTCCAGATTAAGTGAAACCTTGATTGCGGTTGAAATTTTAATGAAAACGGAAGCAATGTGCGCTTATTACACGCAAAGCGTGCGTTTTGATACCTATTGTAATATTATAATGATGTTAAGTATTTTTTTTTTTTTTATTATACATTGAAATATTTACTCTTATAACGTTTTATTCCATGTTGCTTTTATTCTTTCCTACCTTATTCATTTATTTACATATTTTTATGTCGGTCATTTTATGCAGCTACACACGGCTACACATCAAGGTATACATGTCCAGTATAAACTGATCTCGCCTTGTATAGAATTTTCTTACAATGAGAGGTCAGCCTAAAGTGGAAATGTGTAGCCGTGCGTACCTACTTCAGAAAAACACACATGACGTGGAAAAGTTGTAGAAGAATATTAGGTACCGCTGAGGTAGATTCTTTATTTTTAGATTTTATTGGTAAGCGGCACATTTTTAATTATGGTTGTATCTTTTTTTCGCCTGTAACTTTATGCATCATAAAATTCTACTAACCTACTTAATAGTAGGTTAATAGACCGGTAGGTGGATAGGGAATGGAGGAGGTTAAACGCGAAAATTTGTGAGGATGGATGTTTATTACTCTTTCACACTAAAACAGCTGAACAGAATTAGTTATAATTTGGTAAACATATAGATTCCGGTTTTGTGCTCCCGTAGTTTTTAATATTTTTTTTATTTTTATTAACGACCTTGCTTTAATTATGAAATCTACGCAGACGAATCTAGTCATTAATATAAATGTTATACAATTGGAAAACTAATGTATGAATGTTAAACATCCATTTTCCGTAGACTCACACCTAATATTACAGACTCCAATAACTTATTCGTTGGGTAGACGTGTAATGTGACTGGACCAATTCAGTGAACGCGACGACACTCCTGCATCTGTCCACAACGTCACGTCCGTAGGATCCTTTAGAAAATACGAATAAGTGTGAACTTACATACTGTCTGCATATTTGAACGCAAGCGAGCCAGAAAGTGGATGTCATTTGTATTTTAAACGAGGTATATATAGTGTATTTTTATGTTCTGGAGAATAGATATGGGTAATTTAAATAAGATAACTACAGGTTTGTTGTACACGCACTAAAGTTTAATATTCAATTCAATATATATAATTCGGACATCCGGTAAGTAGGTATTTACAAAACTGTGTGAGTAAAGATAAAATATAACATTACTAGCTTCTGCCCGCGGCTTCGCCCGCGTGAAAAGAACGATTATCCCAAGGGAACATATTACCGGGATAAAAAGTATCCTATGTGTTAATCCAGAAAATGGTCTACCTATGTGCCAATTTTCATCCAAATCTGTTCAGCGGTTTATGCGTGATTAAGTAACAAACACCAATCTTCACAAACTTTCACGTTTATAATATTAGTAGGATTAACCATTGCTTGGGCAAAAATACGAACAATGAATAAAATAAAATTAATGTAGGTCAGAACTTCATTCACAAACCACAACTACGTCACCCTGACCGCATCCCTACAAATTACAACGGACACCGTACATACAATGCGTATGTACCCAATGTCCAAGGAATGGACTATCGACTTTACTCGGTGGGGCCACAGAATCTCGAATGGAGGCCACCACAAGATGGACCGACGACTTGATTAAGACTGCAGGAACACTCTGGATGCGAGCCGCTTCCAACTGGTCCTTTTGGAAATCTACAGGGGAGTCATATAGGCATATGACTCTCTTGTAGATTTCCAAAAGGACAAGCCGAGCCGTAGCCGAAGCCGTAGGACATCCAGCTGATGTGATGATGATGATAGTATTTTTGTTTACTTCTTATTAATGTTTTGAGGGATGGATTAGTATGGAGAATTGAAAGAACGTTGGTATACATATATTTGTTTACGTTTAATTTATATTCGGGTAGATAATAAGTAAATTAAGACCTTATTTTATTTCTTACTAGCATTTGCCCGCGACTTCGTCCGCGTGAATGTCGGTTATCGTAGATGCCGAAGTCGCGGATTAAAATGTAACCTATTGTCCTTCCTCAAAGTACAAGCTATATTAATACCAAATTTCATCAAAATCGGGTCAGCCGTTTCATCGTGAAAGCGTAAGAGTTACTTTCGCATTTATTATAATTATTCAGTAAGTAAGTATGATTGATATAGATGTAAACTTGGAAAGTAGTTACGGGTACAGTAGGTACTCGGGTAGTAATTATGTAGGCATATCACCCGAATTCTCAACATAGAATATAATAACTGACAATTATATGTTAGGAACAACAAAATTATGTTCTATGTAATTACTATCAAAAAATGTTACTTCAAAATTGTACTTTTTGAACGTCTCGAATCGTCTCGCGCATCCCGTGGTTTTCCCGTCCCCGGGCTCTTAGAATTCGACATCAGACGTTTCAGATCTTCGATTTTGCCGACCCCGTTGTCGCTGGCATAAGCAACAGGATCCGCGTACGAAGTCGCGGGCAGAAGCTAGTTATTCTAATAAAAGAAGTTTCAGGTTTATGTTGTTGCACACTAATTGTTTCCTACGTCTATGTTTAAGGTTGGGGTCATATACTAAGTCTTGATGTTGCTTTAGAATTATAGTTAGTCGGTAGGGCTGTATACAGTAAGTAGGTACTTTACAGTGTTGATACAGAGATATAGTTGGAAATAGTCGGGGCTTAAAAGAGCAAAACTTTAGGATTGCGCGTTGAGCGATCTCAATAGGTTTAATTATTGTTTTGGGAGCTCTTCCCCAAGATGTGATGCAATAGGTATGTTATTACTGACTGGCACAAGGCAAAGTAAATGGTTTTAACAACCAAGCATCAACGACATGGCACAACTTTTTAAATCCACAAATATGAGCTTTCTGATTCGAGCGCTGAGTAATTTTATTTGGTTTTTGAAGCTGAGATTGTTATCGAAGAGGATCCCTAAGTATTTGATGGAATTAACATGTTCTATGGGTGTGCAAGTGCAGTGTATATCAAGGGAACATTGAGTGGCGTATATTGAAGGTCAGGTATTCCGTTTTATCTGTGTTTAAAGTTAAAAGATCAAGTATAAACCATTTGTTGACTATATTAAACCCATTTTCCGCAGCATTACATACCTTATCCCAGGTATCGGCAGAGAAGACGAGAGCTGTATCATCACCATCAGCGTATGATATGCGTTGGCTTTGGGAATGTTAATAGTAGTGAGAACATTAATATAAAGGAGAAAGAGTGTGGGGCCTAAAATACTGCCCTGCGAAATGCCAAACGACAAAGGGAGATCAGTGCTTACATGACTCCCTATTCGTATACACAGAGTCCGTCCAGTGAGATAGCTTTCAAAAAGTTGGAGTTGAGTTCCTCGAACTCCAAGCCTTTCCAACATTGTTAATAAGATGGGAATAGAAATGGTGTCGAATGCTTTTTACCGTCGTCTAGGAATATAGATAAGCATTTACGCCCCTTAACCAAGTTACTACTAACATATTTAGCAAGTACGTAACGTAACGTAGTAAGAATAAATTAGAGGCCAGCCGGACGGCACCTTACCCTTACCTACCGGGAAATCACGACATTACATCATTACAGTTCATAAAATAATCATAAAGAAACAAATCCGACCACAGCTGCTATATTAGCAACAAAGATTGAATTCTAATCTTCGTCGCGTAACGTAGCACAAATAATTTAATATGTTTCTATTAACGATCTCAATTATGTTGCCCGGAGTGGCAATTATCAGTTAATGGGTTCTCTAGCACTGTAATTTTCACTAACCTATGGATTCAGGAATTTTCTTTGTGCTCTCATTTTTAATATGATACTCATATTTTATAATAGGTCATTGGATCGTGTATTTTTAATTAAGGGTGAAATTAATTGTACAATATTATTTTATACTAGCTTTTGCCCGCGACTTCGTCCACGTGAATATCGGTTATCGCGGATGCAGACAGAGTAGCGAATTAAAAAGTACCTTATGTTCTTCCCCAGGGTTCATGCTATCTTCATACCATATTTCATCAAAATCGGTTTAACCGTTTTGTAGTGAAAGCGTAACAGACAGAGTTACTTTTGCATTTATAATATTAGTATGGATATAAGTAAAAATAAGTAATAAGTATATAAGTATCAAATATGAATAAAAGTATATAAGTATGGAAGTATGGATAATATGGGTACGGATTATTAAAATTAGCCGTAGGTACCTATACTGCTGAACTTTGACGATTTGTAAAATATTTATCTTAATTATTACTTTTGTTTTCATATTTTACCCATTTTACATCGTAAAGACTAAATTCAACCGGTTCAAAACCGCTGTCAAAATTTCATTAAATTTTATCACATAGTTTAAAGACCAACCAAAATTATTATACATACCTACCCTTCCCTTCAATCAACTTTCACGCCACAGCAAACGTTTTTTTTAATTCCCTGACAAGAATTTTGTAGAAGTTACAAAGCGAGTCATCTCAAGCGCTCAACAACTCCTGTTAAATAATATATTCTAAACATGCGTGTATGCACGAGTGCGGTGTCGCCACCTGTCGTACTACACGCGAACTAACGCTGTATAGCTCCGGTTTCAAACATTCATCACTCTGGTTGTTACATGAGTTGTGGTAACATTAGATGGATCTATGCGGTTTAACCCGTAACTTTTGATAATGATATATATTATTTTAACATTGGAACTTGATAGCTTTCAGAATTTGGGGGAGGTTATTGATAGAATAGGGTCACCTGTCTTACTATCAATTACCTCCTTCGAACGAGAAAACCTAGTAAAGTTGGATATCCTAGATCTAATATATATCGGTGGTCTTGCGCCATCCTACCTATAGGTATGATCGAATATGATAGCCGGTAAATGAAAACGTCGTGACCAACATGCCACCCGTCGGTCGTCGGCAACAGCCGATAAAAAACGTTACACGGAACATTTTTGAGTACAAAATAAAAATACTAAATTAAGTTTTCTGTGTTTCTTTTTCCTATTATTTAAAACTACATTAATGAAATATTGTAAAAAGATAGATCCATTAGTTATTTGTCATTTCCCTTTTTAATTTGTAGGGATTTGCGGGGTAAAGTGTGGCTTGGCGTTTATTGATTGATTAATTAAATTAATATTGAAATTTATCATTTTTGTAACCAATACCATTGCAAATCAGCAAGCTATCGATAGTCGACTAACGGTCAGCAACACTACAGGCGACCAGCGTCCGAACGCAAAGAGTCGCCAAAACGCGATGCAGCATCGGCGCAATCGCTAAAACGCGCGATTCCGATACTAAAAGTAGCTAGTCTGCCCAGGCCCTAAAGTGTGGCTTGGCGTGGATGGAGGACTCGTGATTGTGCTCTGGCGGTCAAAAGGTTAATTTTGGATATTAAAGTCTTCTATATTCAATCAATAGATGCACCAGACCTTGATTCCAGTAGTACTGCTTTACCTAGAAGAAAATGTTTGCTAACATCTGTAGCATACATTCACGTATTTACCTCACAAATCGTAGGGAACAAAAAACAATACGAATCTAATGATACCTCGTTTGGCCTAATCGGCGTTTAGGCTGAAAGTATAAAAATATACCTACATTTTAGGTACCTACGTATGAATAACATTGCTCCTCTTTTACATTCGTTACTGTGCTTTCATTACGTTAGAACTCAATCATTATTTAAAACACACCCTTTTTTTAAAGAAATTTTGCCGCACACAGTAAGTATAGTGCGTTTTCAAACATACAAAGTTGTCTTAGGCAAATAGCCAGATTTGGAACAACTACCTGTAGGCCGTTCAAATATTTACTCCGTGCGTGAATCGAACCCGTGACACGCAGCGCAGCTGCCAATCGCTGTGCCAACCGTGTCGTCAAATTACACAAAAATTGAAATCATTTTCTACACGTTTCCTATCACCTACTTATAGGATGATACGTGATTCTTAGTTAATAGTCTTTGTCTATATGTATTTTAGCAATTATCATTACGTGTGATATAGCTTTGGCTTCATGATAATTAATATTCTCATTCTCTATGAAATCCGGGTTTTCTCCGACATTTGAATTGGTTCGAACCACGGATATCAAGTACGAACTATAAATAACAGGTATGTCAAAGTAAAAATAACCATTATTTTCTAGTCATCTGATAGCTGGGCAGTTTGCCCACGTTTCTAGAAGAGAGGCTTTTGTAATTTAACTAGATTTTGCCCGCTATTTCGTCCGCGTGAATTTCTTACAGATTCCTATGTTTTTGGTAAAGTATGGACTATAGCACTCAGGAATAACGTAGCTTACTATTAGCGAGATAATTTTCAGAATCGCACTAGTAGTTTCCAAGAAAAACAGTCAATCAAAATTCTTCAACTTTGTAATATCGACACCTGCAAGCAAGAACATGGTAACTCACTTTTTAGTCATTTTAAGGTTACATTGTAACTCAATTTAAAATTAAATTCTCTTTCTTTTGATCTAATTCACGAGTCTGTACGTCTTTTCGTTTACTATTTACAGAGAGTAAAAAAATTGTAAGTAATGGTCCATCAAGTGTATTTTAATTGTATTTTTAGTTACGAACACAATTCAGCCCAATCATAACACATTTCGGATATTGTATCTCATGTTTATTTTTCAAAAGCCAATTTATTTTTTACATAATGTAGTGGTATGTTAAAATATTTCATGGTTACTCACGAAAACAAAGAAGGACATGTATTTTGCATCAAATAAACATTTAATTTATTAGATATGACCCTACTAATTACCAATATCAAGTTTATTTCACACTAGGACTTTATATACACGTAGACGGACTATTGCAATCTTTGACGCGCTCTCCTGGAAAGTCTTAAAAAGTGAGTTACCATGTTCTTGCTTGCAGGTGTCGATATTAGTGTAGAAAAGTACTAGATGACCAATAATTAATTGAAAGATAGTTTAGGGCATACTGCCAATCTTTTTATACTTGCAGCCTATGGGTCGACTACACGCAGAGGGCTTACAGCGCCTTGCGAGTCCAATATAATAACGCAGGGCATTGGTGGGGCTGCCGCGACACTGCAGCGCATCAGGAATGTTCGCTGAGACACGTATAGATGACTTCAATGCTATTGTTCGAAAGCGTACCGCATCCCTGATGTGGCGGGTGCGTGGCAGCGCCAACAGCCTCCTGATGACCGTAGCAGATAGAACTGACGGCCTTATATGGAAGCACTGGACGAGGACGCTAGTGTTGCCTTCAAACCGTGCCCAGAAGTAGTGTGTGTATTAGGATTGTGTGTGTATTATTATTGTGAACTCTAGACATGTTTATTGAATTTATTAATTGACAGAAGTATATGTACTAACACTAGTTTGTAAGTTGTCTATGTCATTACTAACAATAATGGATTGTACTGATTTGACAAATAATTGATAATAATAATAATAGTTCATATTTGACTTATTTATTTAAACGGCTACTCAGAAAGTGGTCAGTTTCTAAAATGTTAGTAGAACTTATAAGCCAGTGCTATCGTCGAAACCCAGACATTACAGTTCTGTGTGGCTTCCAGTAGCCACCCACAAACTGTGAACAACTAAGCGCGCTCATTAATTGGGTTCCCACATCCAAATGGAAATTTGGTGCAACTGATTCTTGTGTATGTGTGTGTAGTTAATCTGCCTTCTGTTCCTTTTTACAGTTGAATGTTTGTTAATTTAGAATGTTGTCTTGTTCTTTGTTTTTTGGTCTTTCTGTCAGGCCTCTACACTTTAAATATTTTTATTTTAAATATAAGCACTACCGTACAGTAGCGACACGCCCCGCCTCCCTCTGAAACACTGTTCCTAACCTCTTCCCGCGTCGAACTTGCTCTCGAAACTGCTTATAGTTCTCTCGGCACGTAGACACGCATAAACACACGCATATATTTGTACAAACTTTTATTTTGGTAGTAGTGTAGGTAATTAAATCGTTTCTTATAAATGGAGTGTGGAGTGTCTGTGTGTGTTTTGTATTGTATGGAGTGTGTGGTGTGTGTGTCGAGTGTGGAATGCTTCAAGCGTCCGGCCATGATATAGCTATAGTTGGCAACATAGTGGCGCATTAATGGTCTTTATTCAATTTTTAAACAAAATCTTTTATTTATTATATTTATAAAACAAGGTCGTGTTAGGTTAGGCACCATTTACCACTCGAGAACGGCTTTCCCGATTATCATAATTTTTGATTTGTTGGATTTATCTCTGCCCTAAATTGCAGAATATTTTTTTTAGGTTAGGTAGGTAGGTTAGGTTAGTAGGTAGGCAGGTTGTGTAGCGTAGGCTAGTAGGCAGGTAGGTAGATAGGTAGGAAGGGTAGGGGACCTAGATTATTAAAATGTGAACAGGACAACGTCTTTTGGGTCAGCTAGTTATCCTAAATTCCGCTCAAGAAAAGTCGTAGTCACAAGCAAGTTATTTTATCTTGAAAATATTCTTTAAACATTGATTGGACTCGCATTCAGTTCACAAAGCTTTACTTCATCTCGAAGTTTTATTTTCCTCAAGACGTAAAGAGTTTTCAGTGAAAACTAACTCAACAGAAGAACGGAATCCAGAACTTTTCTAAAGAACGATAAGAAAGGTAGGTAAGTTAACCAAAAATTTTAGGGAGGTGGCGACGTAGTGTGCACAGTTTACGTCAATTACTTCCATTTAACTTTCAGCTAAGGTTGAAAATACAAGGGAAGTTTATATTCTGCTAAATTCAACCATATTTAAGGGAGTACATTTATCATTGTTGAGAAATTGCTAACATAGGTTGGTATGTATGACATTTGAACATCTTGTATATGATAAATTATAGACTTACAAATATCGCGAAAGTTTGTAAGGATGAATGGATGTTTGTTACTCTTTCACGCCTAAACGGCTGAACAGAATTAGATGAAATTTGGCACAAATACAGCATGTTAATAAACAAAAGGCGTTCATTTTAACCGGTAATACTACATCGTCCAAATATACTAAATAAAATATTCCCAAACAAAATACCTAACAATTTTATTTTATTTTAATGTCACACAAAAGCAGATACGTAAACGACAACATACTGTACATTTTTGTATTTTTTTATACTTGTTTTTTTTTGCTAATATATTTTTTTATATCTATTAATGATGTAGATTAACGAGTTAATGAAAACGCCCTTTGTTATTTCATACTGTATTGATTCCGTGTTTTTGTGTAACCCTCGGATAATTTAGGAGATATTTAGTTATTTACTTTTGCTTAATTCTGAAGACTATATTGGCAGACAAAGTCGCGGGCAGAAGCTAGAATAACATGTATACTCAGATCCCAGTTGTCAGACCTACGACGTTTTAACATAGCTGAGTTATTGAGAATAGATAAAGCAACAAAATGTAGTTAGAGTCAGATTCTGTGCTGGGCCTTCTTTCACTTACGTACAAGAGTCTCTCCCCTACCCTTGCTCGTGCCAGCCCGCGCCGCTGAATTATATGTTACAGTCTTAACCAGTCAAAACTACTTTTGACTGGCTTCAGTCAAAACCCTTATTAAGATAAAACGCGTTTGCGTTACAAAAATAAAAAAAATACGGATACGCACTAGTTATAAGAATCACAACAAAACAAAAGTTTTAAAAGGGTCACAAAAAAAACCAACCAACCTAATGGGTTTCTAAGTATTATGTATAAATTTGAAGCTTTCAAAAGTAGTTTTGACTGATTTTTGTAGTCAAAAGTAGTTTTGACTGGTTAAGAGTTTTGACTGTGACATATACATAAATAATCTCCCAGCAATCCTCTAAGACGAGGCCCGTACCCCACAGAGGGTGCCCTTAGTGTGTAGTCGCTTAGTTTATAAGTTTTTTGCCCTGACTGCAGACCCCAAATTTACTTTTAAGGAACGACAGGAAAGTCCGGCTTAGCAATCGATAACCTGCTAGGTGACCTGTCTGGCCTGCGAGATGCCTCAGAAAAAAGAGAGAGCCGATAAAAAAGGATGTTATACGGGCTATTGTTAAAAATCTTTATTCGTTATTGTGTGGATTTCAGCCAGCCGTTTCAGACATTAGCCGGAAGAAACTGACAGACTGACATAAATTTTAAAAATTGATTTTTCCGTATAAATACCGTGTATACTTTCATATGCATCTAGTAAAAAGCTGTTATTGAGACATTACAAACAGACACTTCAATTAATATCTATTTAATAGATTTATTTATTAAATCAAGTACATCAACAGCATACCTACATAAAATAATATTGGCTTCAGTAGTTAGTAAAGTTGCCATTAAGCACAAATTGTTTAAACAAACAAGTCCTAAATGGCAAACAAGCGTAGGCACTTTAAATGCCATCGTCGAAACTCGAACCAGCAAAAACTAGTTACGAGTGTTACGACCCTTACATTAGTAAACATTTATTATTCAGTAATCTAGTTCTATGATGGAGTATTTATTATTTATACCCTAAAATGTTAGTAAATTAGTAACATATTTCAACGTGAAAGTGTTTCATTCGTGTAAAAGTTGGGGGCCAAGTCTGCTATTTTTATAATTTCGTCATTCCAACACGATCCCATTGTCATTTTACTAAAAATCTGCTAAATTCATATTGGTCGATCGAATTAAATGCAATGACTGCACAATGACGTTCTAATGGTAGGTCACTGATCAAAGGAACTGTCAAAATTTTTGCAGATTACCGCCTAAGTCAGTCATTCATTTGTCATTTTGTACGAGATTACCATTCTATATCATTTCTTTCAATGGCGTGTCAGTGGTTGACCATTGGAAAGTCATAATGACGCCATTATATTAGTAGATTACCAAACTTGTCAAAATCAACAATAATATTATGAAATCAATGATAGACGGTTCTGACACTATTGTACACTATAGCAGACTTGAGGCCCAGAAACAATGTTTGATCGTAAATGTTGCAATGTTGAACGTAGCCCGCCCAAAGAGATCGCCAACCAGCCCGGTCTTGGGCAGCTGACCATCCATCATCCAGCCACCTTCTTCAAATCGTCGCAGGGCGTAACACGCTACCACAGCACGGTAGTACTAATATTTATACTGTGACCACCTCAGATTATGAAACAAAAGGCAGATAGACCGCGCGGAACACTGCGAGTGAAGCCAAAAAAGCAAATATAAACTCAAAAGCGAATACCTACAATCTCGTAATTGTATTCGCGTTTGAATTTGTATTTTATTTGTTTTTTAACGATGCGGCGTTTCGTGCTATAGTGACTCGTGTCAGTACAGCACGAAGTGCGTTGTACGTATTCGCCTTTGAATTCGTATTTGCTTTTTTGGCTTCACTCTCAATGTTCCGCGCGGTCTATCTGCGTTTTCTTTCACAAAGTCAAAGTCAAAGCATTTATTTCAATTAAACCATTTACAGGCACTTTTGAATTGTCAAGGAGTCGGTCAGTTAGTCAGAGAGTTGAAGCTAGTTGCTCGTTCCAAAACGTAGGTAGGTCTCTATGGAGAAGAACGAGCAAGAAACTCCACGGACACTCTTTTAAATCAAGTTTTTTACAAAGTCTGGTTACATGATTCTTGTTGCTTCTATATGTGAAAACTATGAAGGCAATCCAACAATACAAAACACAAAAAAGAAGCAAGATAAAGTCCATGGCAGATAAGAGCTGACCAATCTCTACTGACAGCGCCCGTTCACGAACATGACGCGTGAATCAGCACCATTCAGCTCAACCATTTTAAAGGGAGCCGAATGAGCCAACACACGCGCCACCATCAGCGAGACATTTGAGCGAGCATGACAATATTTCCAATGTATATTATTGTATCATATGAAGTGTAATAAGTAAATAATTTAAAAATATCTTTGTATAAGTAATAATAACGATACTCGTTACTCATGTCAATAGAAAAAGGGGTAGGAAACATACTTTTCTTCCAATTTAGAAAATCCCTAAACTGGCTGTGGAGCAGGACCAGCATTCAGCCAAGCATTTTTATCATTGATGTAATCATCTAACTTATAATATGCTTGTCTACATAGTGTGCGTTTAATACATGTTTTAAATTGTTTTTCATTCAATTGTAAAATATCAAGTGGTATTTTATTATAGCATTTTACACAGTACCCCATAAAATACTTATGTACTTTTGACAATCTGAAGCTTGGCTGATCTAATTTGTTCCTATTTCTAGTATAAACATTATGTCTGTCACCTATTTTTTTAAAAAGATGAAGAATTTTTCGAGCATGCATAATGTTTTCATATATATATTGACAAAGTACCGTCATGATGTTAATCTGTATAAACAATTCTCTTAGAGATTCGCGTTTGCGGAGATTATGGATTGCTCTGACAGCCCGCTTTTGCAGAATAAAAATAGAAGCCATATCTGCAGCCCGTTCCCATAGCAAAATACCGTAAGACATGATACTATGAAAATAGCTAAAATATACTAGCCTAGCGGTATCCACGTCTGTCAAATGCCGAATCTTTCTGACGGCGTAAGCGGCTGAACTTAACCGCCCTGCAAGAGATGTTAAGTGAGGACCCCACTGTAGCTTGGAATCAAGCGTAATATCTTGGAAAACAGTCCTTTCGACGAATTCAAGTGTGTCCTTATTCAATTACTTATTACTCTTAACATTCGGCAAAGCGAATCTTATGCATTTAGTTTTCTTCTCATTTAATACTAAATTATTTACAGTAAACCAATTATGAATCTTAAGCATGGCGTCATTTACGTCGTCAAGGTGCTGTGCCCGTCTATTTACTCTAAAAATCAATGAAGTATCATCAGCAAATAACACCATTTGTGGTTGATTTTTCAGTAAATGAGGTAAATCGTTTATATAAACTAAAAAGAGGAACGAACCCAATATTGAGCCCTGCGGTACCCCCATTTTTACTTTTAGGCCCGATGAATTTACACCATTTATTTGAACTTGCTGCAGTCTATCACTCAAATATGATTTTACTAAGCTAAGCGCTTGTTTACCCAGTCCGTAATGCTCAAGCTTTAAGAGCAGTGTTTCGTGATTTACACAATCAAATGCTTTGGAGAGGTCGCAAAAAATGCCAATAGCATCTTGCGAATCCTCCCATGCCTTAAAAATATGCTTAATTAAGGTGACACCGGCGGCAATAGTACAACGCCCTCTGGTGAAACCATACTGTTGGTCATGTAAGATGTTGTTACAGTTAAAATGACTGAGCATTTGATTAAGCATTACTTTTTCAAACACTTTGCTGAAAACCGGCAAAACTGAAACGGGTCTATAATTATTCGTTTCCTTGCAATCGCCGAATTTAAAAAGTGGTATAATCTTGCTGTACTTCATAAAATCCGGGAAAATCCCTTGATCTACACACAAATAAAAAATGAAGGCTGCACTGTCTCAATTACCGATTTACAAACATTAGTAGACATCCCCCTAAATCTTCAGTAGCCTTGATCTTGAGTTGTTTAAAAGTCTATAATCTGAGGTGACCGCGGTATAAATATTAGTGCACTACGCTTGCCCAAACGCGGTCTCCATTCTAAAACGTGTCTGCTCTACCTACCGTCAAAGTATGAAATGGAAATCCAAAATCAGAATATCTGAATCCTTATTTATTTGGGAGGTACCGACATGTACCTTAAATGTATTTTACAGAATGTTTAATTTTGTCGTGATGGCCCAGTGGTAAAAGCACCCGCCTCTCATACGCGAGGATGTGGGTTCACAACCGGGCACGGGCACGAGCAAGTACCTATGTCTTTTTAATTTATATGCACTCTCTAAGTTTATCTTGGACATCACTGACATCAATGAAGGAAAATCGTAGTGAAGAAATCCGGACTTATAATTAACATAAGCTGAGCTAACATGGTGATCAATACTCGTGCCTCTGTTTATGAGAAGATACATTTGCATTGCAGTAGGACTGACAGATATAGCACAGTATAAGTATTAATACCTACTACCGTACAGTAGCGACACGCTCCGCCTCTCTGAAACCGTTCCTCACCTCTCCCCGCGTCGATGACTAGCTCTGGAAATTGCGTTTTTGTTCGCACGGCGCGTAGACACGCACACTCACGCACGTATCTATAGTCTATTATTTTAGTATTAGTGTAGGCGTTAGCGTTTCATTTCTATGGAGTGTCGCGGGTGTGGTTATAGACTGGTATTATTATTATTAATTTTGTCAATAGGTACTAATACACCTTTAGGTTTTTTGCAATTTTACAGCGGTAGAAACAATTCACAGAAAGGTGGAGCAGATAATGGTGTAGGTAGATCTTAATCGAAATGCCGCAAACATGACTTAGCAAATCTGCATTTCACCCTTAAGGCTATAGTATATGTTTACATATGCTATATTGACATTTTTTTATGCATGAAATCATTTTTCTCAATTGCTGTTTCTATTTTGTAATACTTGTTTTTATAGATTCTTGGAATCTTTTATAACTTAAAATATAAACTAAAAGTACTTACATTATTTTCCATCGAGCATAAAGATCGTGTGTCTGCTAATTAAATAGTTTATTTTTATAAATCTGGAAAATAAATAATGTTTGTTGTGACATGTTTTCTAATGACAGTTGTCAACCTTGACAATTGTCAGTAATTCTTTTTAATTAGTTTTTGGCATGCATAACTTAAAACCTTCGAACTGTTAAATTGGTAGTCGCATATATGTGTGTATTGCTGTATTTTATACTAAACAGCTGGACACCCGCTAATGTATCTGGTGTTCTTAAAAATCCTTTACGCACTAACCGAATAAAAATAACTGGCAGACTACAATAATTGAGTCTGGCCGGTACTATAATACCCCGCTATATGACGATACGGGCGTTCCAGAAATAAAATTCATACTTGGAAAATAATATGAATTTCGGAAGAGCCGACTGAAAAGAAACCTGTCAAATGGGTGAGTCTAGATCTCGTTGTCCATTAAGTAACACGCTGATTTACTTAAAAGTCTACCGGTCCACAACCAAAAGTCGGTAACAGTCCTGAGTCGTGCCATCGAGCTGTCGCGTGCCTGCTGCTCCCAGGGCGGGTCCTACTGTTAGGATTCCCCGGGGACCTCCGTCCCAAAGCTAGGAGCCGATCGCGGCAGTCTTATCTTCGGCCGATCCTGTTTCCCGGCAAGGCTGTGGAGCCTGGAAATCTCTGCCGCTAAGTTAGTGCGTTTAGGTTAGTGTTTTTTATATCTCTGTTTTTATACTCATCGCATTCTTGTGAGAGCTATTAAATTTTAACGTACAAGTCTACTTAGCCTTTTATTTCATAAAAGTAGCAGAACTGTCACAAGGCGACGATTTACGCCGGCGACCTTGAGCGACCAGAGAATCGTAGGCTGCGTCCAAAACTTGCAAAGTTTAGTCGAAAAAATTAAATAAAAGACTAATAAAAGAATTAAACGAAGCTTACACCATCTTACAGACAATTTTATTATCTACCTTTTAGTATACGCCTTTTTTAAGTTAAAGAATAAACAAAATTGTCTGTAAGATGGTGTAAGTTTCGTTTAATTATACTTGGTAGATTTAGTGTGATTGTCAATGTTTTGTCCGCGTCAGACACAACTTCACGAGTTAATTAAACTATTTAATATGAAGATAATAAAAAAAATCACATAAGTACTAAATGATTAAGAGAATGTTATAGTTTAACATATATTTTTTAAAATCATTTACACTACATATTTTGACGTGATTGTCAGTTTAAAATCTGTAAAAGTCGTTAATAGCCCCTTAACACCCAGTTGGATGACTGAAACGAATAGTTAGCCGTCCTAAAGAGCAGCACAGACAAGGCGCAACGCGGAATTCACTGTCAAACATTGCCAACTTTAGAATAAAGTAGAAAACCAATTAACTAAACCGCGTTCTAGTGTACTTGCCTGTTGATTGAATAAACATAAATGCGTCCACGTGTTAGAGGGCATCCAAGTGCGAGGGCACCGTATTTACCACGGATTTTCAACCGACTTCAAAAAAAGAAGGAGGTTCTCAATTCGACACGTATTTTTTTTTTTCAAAACACATCTCTATTACAAAACAGGCAACCGCTTTTACACTCTTTACATTTTGACGGCGATTGTGTTTTTTTGCAAAAATGTTTTATGTGAACAATACGTTCACTTTAGACGAATAACTTATTTAGTGTTCACTGTTCATACAAAATTAAGACATATTATAAACTGAGGAAGGTTGTTTTAATCCATATTCCATATACTGCATACTTATTATTTTATTAATATTATAAATGCGAAAGTAACACTGTCTATTACGCTTTTACGATGAAACGGCCGAAACGATTTTGATGAAATTTGGTGTGAAGATTGCTTGAACCTTGGGAAAGGACATAGGCTTTTTAATCCGCAACTTCGTCTGCATCCGCGATAACCGACATTCACGCAGACGAAGTCGCGGGCAAAAACTTGTTGTACTCAGGTCAGGTCAACAACGATGCGACGAAGGTCCATAATTTAATTTTCGTGGGTCGCGTTAAGCGCCAAGCGGAGACAGTTAACATCACGAAGAACGTCACAGAGGTACCACCCTCGGAGCACCCTTAATCCGCAATTAGGGTAATTTGATCACGCTCTTATTAGCTTATGACGGACGTAAATAATATTTTATGAGATTTGCATAATAAGGATTATGTGTTAATTATGCAGTACCGAGTTGGGAGTGGGTTAGCATTTTATAAAAATAGCATGTCAAAATTAAAATACAAGCTGGCCGCAATTGTTCGCTTTTGACCACTTCATATTAAAAATAAAGTTGGTTGCCTGTAAAGTCGGTTTACGGACGATAGTTTTACGTGATAACGTCATAAAGAAACATAATGGCTAACATAAATATATAACACTAGCGACCCGACCCAGCTTCGCATGGCCTATAGCCTTCCTCGATAAATGAACTATCCAACACAAAAAGAATTATTCAATTCGGACCAGTATATCCTGAGATTAGCGCGTTCAACCAAACAAACAAACTCTTCAGCTTTATAATATTAAGTATAGATAAGCAAATAATGGCTTCCGTCGAGGTGGGCGGAGCTTATTGCTCGGGTCGATCGTGCCTCTCTATCGCTTTTTCCGCGCTCTCGCTTGTACGCTCAGGCTCAGGCGGAACGTGACACATTTTCGTGCGTGCAGCCGGTGTTCATCGACACAGTTTTTACTGATAAAAAATCTACGAATGAAGATATACCTACCTACTATAAGGGCCCTTTAATTATGCGTTTAGCAACGTTGCGGGGCTGGAGTAGTAAGTACGGGCGTCGGACTGCAAACGGACGGCAGTCGACACATTTTCTTAAATATTCTAATGGGCTTGCGTTTGACCGCAATCCCTTTTGTATCACTCCCAGCCTTTGTAGTCTTATTGACCGATAAGCCTGCTTCTTTTTTCCCTTCTCTGATGCATACTTTGTTTAACCATTTCTCTGCTAAGATTGTCTTCCCATCATCTAAACAATTAGCACAGTATAAGTATTAGTACTTCCCAATTAGTCTTTGGGGACTTACAAAAGGCGGCCTTGAAAAAGAATATTCTGTAATGCTATAATAGTAGATGCACCAAGGGGATAAAGTAGTGTCTTATGTAGCGGGCGCTGTATTGAATCCCAAAACAAAGGATTCTAGCGTTAACTCCCGAGCAAAGCGAGGGTGTTAAGACAAGAATCCTGAGTGCAGCATGGGATTCAAGGTCGCCCAAGACGAAGGCACCTTTAACCCCGAGGAGAATACTCTTTGATTGTTTGTACTCCGAGTCATATCACTATCATCACTCGACATTTTTGTAAGAATTTGCAGTTAGGTATTTTGTTGTATAACAAAGCAAAGCAATTTTCAGTATTCGTGCCTCTTTTTAATTTGAGTTCTATTTTTTATTTATTTATATTCTACTCGTGGTGGCCAGTTCGATTTTCAAACTATTTATTTTTTAGTGCAGATCTTACTGGTGAATGCATGGAATTAGTATGTGCCTACTACCTATCGTAAATGTTCGTATGTTTTCTACTTTATGTTCCAAATTCAAATCACATTAATGACCAGCGGGGCATAATGAAATTCAGTACAATATTAATGCCGTGCTAGACCTCAGGTCTTAAATGACTTACTTTAGATTAGGTTTGCATGACATATAATTTGACATTGTCGAGCAGGTGGTGTGAAAAAAATAAGTAGTTACTTAATGATAGCTCATATCACCTCGGAGAAGAAAGGCTTCTTATTCTGCATTTATGACAACAGTTTTACAAGTTTTTTTTACAAGTTCCAACAGATCTGGCAAATGCACTGAATACCTATCTACGCCTCCCTCCGAAACTGTTCCTCACCTCTTCCCACGTCGAACGACTGGTACTGCGAACTGCTTTTAGTTTGAGCGGCGCGTAGACACGCACACACACGCACGTATTTGTACAGTGTTATTTTGGTAGTAGTAGGTAATTAAATCGTTCCGTTTGTATCGAGTGTCGTAGGTGTGCCTATGGTGTGGACTAAAAACTTTTTCGTTATTTTTGAAGGATTGTCTCTTAATACGCAGTGGCCTCAAATCTAGTTCAAAGTAATTTTCAGAAAGCTACAATATTCATGCTAAATAAATATAAAAGTAGAGGTAGTACTTAGGTACCTACAAAAATTTAAAAAAAGAATTTGTTATCAGTTATATTTATGAAATAACTTTCGCGTAGGTAGCAGACGCTTCCCAGCATCATGAACAGGAAATATCTTATTAAACTTCGCGTCTGGCGGAGATGAAGCGTATGAATTCGTAGAAATTTTCTCAATAATTAGGTTTACATACAAATGTTAAAAAATTGGATTGGGTAACAAGATTTTCTGTCGCTTTTATGAAATAAATTATTGTGTGTTCTCATGTGACATGTCTACGTATATATTTTTGTTAATAGTATCTGGGTCTATCTTAGGCAAGCGTGCCCAATCAGTTGTGGCCTAACGCAAGCATTGGTACATAAAAAAGGAATTCTTTTTTGACGTGATAACGTCTTCTAAATCGATGAACACCGGCTGCACGCACGAAAAAGTGTCACGTTCCGCCTGAGCCTGAGCATGCAAGCGAGAGCGCGGAACAAGCGATACAGAGGCACGATCGGCCCAAGCAATAGGTAAGCTCCGCCCACCTCGACGGAAGCCATTATTTGCTTATGTTATATGTTAACCATTATGTTTCTTTATGACGTTATCACGTAAAACTACCGTCAGTAAACCGACTTTACAGACAACCAATTTTTTTTTTTTTTTTTTTTAAATTTAGCCAACACTAGGAATTTCTTCAGTAATGTTGCGCATTTACATAAATATTATATACAGCCAGACTTGGGACAACTAAGTACCAATAGGCCATACAAATATTTGTTCCGTGCGGGAATCGAATCCGCGACACGCAGCGCAGCAATTACCAATCGCTCAGCCACTGCGCCGACCGTCAAATTATTATATTGAATTGTTTATTATTATATTAAATTATTTATTATTTATTACACCTTCAAATATTCATATTCGTTTATTCATATTCGTTTAGTTGATTACATGCATCAGGCAAAGTTAGTCCGTAAAGTTATTGACTCTGAACCGTGTAATAAAAAAAAATAGTTGAAAGTAGTTACAATGTTATTCTGCAAATGAAAAGTTCACAAACAAAAGTTTCTACTTTTAGCAGATTGTTGTTCTTACCATCGTCTTTAGTTTCGTCTTGTCTTTCAACAAATCAAAACTTTTCTATTTAGAAGAAGCAAACTTCAACATTTTCAACCAAAGTGTTTGTGTACTGTTCGATATTGAAAAGTAGATAATTGTAATCGAAATTTGTTTTATCGAAATTCTAAACATTTATTTGCGGTCGAATAAAAGGTTCCACTTTAATCATTTAAATATTCATAGAACATATTTTGTGGAAAATTTATTACTTTTTTTGATGTCTTTGTCCTATACAAATCTTCTAAAAGTATTTGCTCAGTGATCCTACAAGATTATGCTATGGAAATGCTTGCGCTTGCATAAATGTATTCGGAATTATTCATTCGGTCCAATTCGTTCACTTTGTGTGGAGTGGCCGGAGATTTATGTCGTTGGAACTTCAACTTAGTAACGTACGGTCGCCACGAGCGACTGCTCTCTGCCTGAATAAATCAAATTGTATCCTCTATCTACGCGTATTCTCACGTCTCTATCCACGATGCTTGCCGACTTTGTATTTAGAAACATTAATAACTAGGACGTACAGTTCCGTTCAAACTTAATGGCGGCTGTGAAGTGCGCTGTTGGCTGCGCAGTACCCCGCCCCTCACCCCCGCTCTCACGAGAAATTGTTACTGCGCAGCCACTCGCCGTGTGTTCAGAGCCGCCATTAAGTTTGAATCGTACTGTAATTAAAGTCGCCACATAAATAATTACACCACACACACACACACACAACACGATTGGCAAAGTGGCTGAGCGATTGACTGCTGCGCAGCGTGTTGCAGGTTCGATTCCCGGCGCTCAGGGTAAATATTTGTGTGATGAGCACCTGTGTTGGCCTTGTGTCTGGGTGTATATGTATGTATTTAAATGTATTTGTGTATGTGTATCAGCTGTCTGACACCCATAGTACAGGGTGTCTCTAGTTTGGAGTCAGATGGCCATGTGTGAAATGTCCCCACATATTATTATTATTACCACAACTGCACACCACACATACCACCACTACGTTACACTATTAGGTATTCAATCTTTCTCGATTTCTTTAACCTCTTTACAATAATTAACCTTAATGCTAAAGACAGGTTAGTAATGAAAAACTTGGAATAAATTAGCAAGGAAAATGTTTAATGATATTAAGTTTTTGATCCTCAACTCAACGTCAACGGTCTAAAAAATTCTTGTGCCGGATATATTTAAAGGTAGTATAAAAAAAGCACATAACGTACAATTTTACACGGAAATAATGAAGCTAATGAAGATTGGTAGCTAGGTAAAGTCCGTACTTCCCTGAGTCGTTATTTCTCGTGGAAATCGTAATTAAAATGAATCTCTTCAGGACAAAGCTTCGGACACGAAAAGTTAAAAAGGAGAAAAAGCTTTAAGTTTTTTTTTGGCCTCACGTCTAATCAATTTAGTTTGCAATGGAAGCGATTTCCGTCCTCACTAAATGTAGGTTACGACGCTGTAAATAGTTTGTTTAAATAAAGTCAAACCGATGTGAAATTATGTCTATTTTAAACAACTAATGAAATTCCTACGTTGACTGGCCTACGTTACGTGAGGGTGGAGACTTCTTAATATACACTATGACGTAGGTGTTATTTTGTGATTTTAGTCTACTGTATCCACGGTACGTAAGAAAGTAGGTACCTACCTAATTGAATAATAAAACTTAAGTTGCTTCAAAGCGAATTTCAGCACCGGAGCGATGTATAACATCACAAGGGCAACTCCAGACAATATTGTTTTAGGATAGTTTGACAAAGAGAAGTGTAACATTTACAATAGTTTGGAGAATAAAGGTATAATAAGTAGGTATTTTGACGAAGTGTGGTGCCGGTCGTGAATAGCACTACTCCATTACTACCCGTAGGTGTCGTAAAAGGCGACAGAGGGATATTGACCAGAGGATGGGCAGCAGCGTCCTTTTGAGTACCATAACACCTTCTGCGATTGCCAACATGCATCGGCCAAACATGGCGATTACGGCTGAACCCCCCTTGGGGGAGACCTATGCCCAACAGTAGGCGTCTAAAGGTTGACATGATGATAATGATCATGATTTTGACGTCAGGGGTCGCATCCATTTTGTAGGAAAATCACAACCATGGCATTTTAATAATGCGCGCCCCTGCACGGCTACTTTTGAACCCGAATCATAAAAATCTTAGTAAAGCTATTATATATTCGAATGAGAATACCTAGTTTGTCGTGATGGCCCAATTGACGGCCTTGGACTATCAGGAAAACCGGGCACGAGCGAGTACCATGACTTTGTGGCTTTTTCAATTTCACATGTACAGACGCCGACACATCAAGCCATACCAAACTGTCTAATTTTCCTAATTGAATACGAACCTTATTCTTTTGGAATAAAGTTGAAAATCTATAAAACAAATTTGACAGATTTGTTGTACCTTGATGTGCGACTTCTGTACCTTCTAAGGAAAATGTTGTGTCGAAACGGACTTTATAATAATAATAAATATGTCGGATCGTCAGGATTTACTCCGTTAGATTCAGTCATCATGTGGGCAGAAGTTGGGTTTCGTGCAATGCAAACACACTGGGTATAGGGTATAATACACGGTGTTTATTAAAATACAATTTAGCACAGTAACACTAAATAGACATAGCAACAGCAACACTTAAACACAACAAATCGAGTACAGTTCAGGATGTCTTAACTCCGATGCGATCAGAGACTGAATTCTGAATGTCCTGCTCGCTGTGGGCTGAAAACATCACGACTCTGTAGAAGCGCGCCAAAATGGTGGTGGTTGATCACGTCTTCTTGATAATGCTGGCCTGCGATTCGTTGCATGTTCGTACTATTGACCGGATGCGATATAATATAAGTCTGAAATCGCCAATCTGCCTTGAACTAGCTTGGTGATCAATGCTCATGCCTTCTCGGTATGAGAAGAGGCTATTGCCCAGCAGTGGGACAAAGACTGGTATTATTTTTATTATTAATAGTTTGAGACTAATTTAAATGAACATTTGCAGCTGCGATTTGATTAACTACAACATTATTCATGGCAATTCCATTGGTATAATTAGTCTAGAGTTCTAGACGGTCAATGCTCGCAATGAATCGCGATGACCTGATTACATCTATACTTATGTAAACTAATATTATAAAGAGGTAGGGTGTAGGTGTAGGTCTGTAAGTTTGAATGCAGTTAATCTCCGAAACTGCTCATCTGATTTCATCAATATGAAGTAACGCTCCTGAGTGATATTTTACTGTCAAGTATTCCAGGACCAGTAAGAAAATCCACGCGGACGAAATTGCGGGCTACAGCTAGTTCATAATAATATTATGACAAAAGTAACTCTGTCTGTTTGTCTGTTACGATTTCACAACAAAATGGATAAACCAATTTTGATGAAATTTGGTATGAGGATTGCTTGAACTCTGGGAAAGGACACCGGCTTACTAAGGCATACTTTTCATCCGTTTAATTCGCGACTTCATCAGCATCAGCGATAACCGACATTTACGCGAATGAAGTCGCGGGCAAAAGCTAGTTATAATATAAAAAACCGGACAAGTGCGAGTCGGACTCGCCCACCGAGGGTTCCGTACATAATTATTAGTAGGTACATATCCATACTTCTATACTACACCATACTTACTATCCATACTTTAATCTACTTAATATTATAAATTTTAATGCGTTTTTTGCGACATAAACGGCCGATCTTTTTTCACGTTAACATAGAGGGTTGATTTTTTTACAGCATCAAGGGACCGTAGACTTGAGTATATGGTTTTAATTTCAAATCGATACCTCCACGCGATCCTGAGATAAAAAATCTTGACAGACAGACAGACCGACAACAAAGTGATCCTATAAGGGTTCCGTTTTTTCCTTTTGAGGGACGGAACCCTAAAAAGAATTTGGTTGCTTGATACGCTGTCACGGCTAAACTACTGAACCTCTTTTGATGAAATTAGGTACAGACTAACCTTGAACCTCAAGACAGGATAGCTACTATTTTATCAGCAATAACCACCATTCAAGCAGGCGAATTCGCGAGCAAAAGCTAGTTTCCTTATATTATGTGCTTACCCGTAATGTGCCTTTCAACCTCCAGCGAAACATTTTGATTTGTGTTCGGGTTTGAGAGAATTTACAATTTGCGCTCCATTCACTCGTGAAATGACAGCTTGTTAATGCTATCATTAAGTTTAACAAGTTGTTGCTTGTATCAGTCGTGTTATATAGAAAATACTGAAGATTTGAAGATCTTGTTTTGTCTCTTTGTGTAGAACATTATCTTAACTGAGAAAGGTTTTTCTATATTTTTATCGTGGGTAGGTAATTGGATGGCCATTCCTTTTTTCTTTTTATGTGGATCAAAGCTAAACGGAATATGGATTATTTGTAAGGAGTCTTTATTTGTGAAAGGAACACTGGATATTTTTATGTAGACAAATATATGGGCTGTTAGGTTTCTAATCGTATAACTGAATAAAATCTAGGAGACTTTTTTTTCTTCTCGGTTTACGTTTGTCCCATTCCATACAAGCTTCGTGAAAGTTCGTCTGAGATGGTAAGGACACAAAGAGAACAGAAACTGACCATACCGTTAATCAAGCATTAGCACTTCTTGAAAAAAGGCTCTACTTATACTATCCACCAAATGGCTCTCTACAATGATCAGTGACTTGAAGAAAAAGAATATCTAAGTCTCAGATTATGAAACATAAGACAGATATACCGCGCGGAACACTCAGAGTGAAGCCAAAAAAGTAAATACAAATTCAAAAACGAACACCTACAACGCGCTTCGTGCTGTACCTACTGACACGAGTCAGAATAGCACCAAACGCTGCATCGTTAAAAAATAAAAATACAAATACAAATTCAAAAGCGAATACAATCACGAGATTGTAGGTAGGTATTCTTTTTCATAACTTGTATTTGCTTTTTTGGCTTCACTCTTAGTGTTCCGCGGGGTCAATCTGCATTTTGATTTATAATCTGAGATCTAAGTGTGAAGTTTCTTGCTCATTCTTCTCCATATACAACTACCTTTTGGAAGGGGCAACTAGTCTCAAATTTTCTCGTATGACGTTCAAATGTGCATTTTAATGGTCTAATCGAAATAAATAATTTGACTTTGACTTTTGACTTTGTTCCTTCATATTGACAACGAGACAACCCCTATCTGAAAGGCAGAGGCAAAGACACAGAAGAGAAGGTTGTTCCTATAGTAAAACTTGTTACTTTTCATCAGCAATATCACTATCACTACATATTATAAATAAATCCCCCAAATCAAAGTCCTCTGCCACGTCTGTCTATCCCTATGTATGCTTATATCTTTAAAATTACGCAACGGATTTTGATGCGGATTTTTTGAATAAATAGAGGAATTCAAGAAGATGGTTTTAGTATATAATTTGTCAAGCGTGTGAAGCCGCGGGCATCAGCTAATCTTTCAATAAAAGGAGGTGCTCGTGGCTAAATAAAAGCCGTACGGATCAATTGATCACGGTTAAGCTACGCTTGCCGCGGTCGGTCCATAGATGGTTGACCATCCATTTCTTACCGAGACCCTTCTGTGCTTCGGAAGCACGTCAAGCTGTTGGCCCCTTCTCTCATTCTAAGATCTACATCTTAGACAGTCGTTATACCCATAACGACTCAGTCAGGAGTCAGAAGCCAGAAAGTCTGACAACCAGCCTTATAAGGGTGTTACCGACAGGCAGTCGCTCCATGTAAAACATTGGTATTCTGCTATACTTCTTGCTTACTTGTATACTTCGGAAAAGACTAGGCCGATTAGTACCTACATACGTCATTCGTTTAATTTTACACCGTGTTTTTTAATGTACAGAGGCCAGTACATCAAGCTACAACAATCTGTCAAATCTCTATAGATTTTCAACTTTATTACAAAAGAATAAGGTTTATACTTTGATTATATATATAATGTCTAGATGTAGCGTCGCCCTACAATCATAACAAAGAAAACGAGTCAACAATTTCAAGTATGTGTGCGTGCAGGCGTCGTTTTACACTGTGCATCTACGTCTCTGTGTGCGTAAATAATGATTATATAAGCAATTATGTATATAATTATACATAAATTAATATTATTATACATATATTAATCATTTATTATTATTATTACGCATTTGGGCTTTGATTATATAAGCACTTTATGACACTATTTGACACGTTTGCGTGCACTTGACGCTTCATCTAGACATTATATTTAATCAAAGGGTTTATATTAATTTGGGAAATTTTGACAGTTTGGTATTTCTTGAAGTGCTTGGCGTCTGTACCTGAATACTTACATAAATACTTTATATGTAATACTGAACTCTAGGCTAGAATGAAAACTAGCTTTTTTACATTTTTGCTTACAACACATGCCGTCTTACTTTGTTAGAGTTTTCCTTGCGACAATCGTAAAAACATTGAACGACGCACTCAACCGTGCACACGCACACAGTGACACTATTGTTACGTGAACACTAACTTGTTTTCTTAACACCTAGCTTTCATAGGTACTGAGACTACATTTTTATCTCTAACATATAAAAAGTTGTGTCATTCCTGTCCTTTGTACAGTCAGCATAAGTTATATCAAGTAACCTGCAAATAAGGCGTTATTTTTTTTGTTGCATAAGAACTAGTTTATGAACATTACACTCATAGAGCACACGAACGACATAGACAAAAGGAAGCCAAGTACAAGTCGGAGTAGCACACGAAGAGTTCCGTAAGACTGCAGTATTTATTTATTTATTGATGTATTTTTATTTATTTATTTATGTTCTTTTTTTATTTATTTTTTATTTAGGAACAACAAACAGCAATGTAATATAACACACATTTAACACTATATATAAAAAGCACGTTATTTAGGTCTCCCCCATAGGTCCAGCCGTAATTGCCATGCTTGGCCGATGAATGTTGGCGATCGCAATAAGTGTTATGGTACTCAGAAGGACGCTGTTGCCCATCCTTTGGTCAATATCCCCCTGTCGCCTTGTACGATTCCCACGGGTAAAATGGGGTGGTGCTATTTGCGGCCAGAACTACACGGCTCATCAGACTCTTGAATATAATAAAAAAAGAATTAAAAGTTATAGCGATTATTGTAATATACATTTTGTAAAAAAATACGGGTCTACCTACTAAAAGATACAGCCCTGTGACAGACGTACAGACAAACAGCAGAGTCTTAGTAATAATAATAATAATATGTGGGGACATTTTCACACACGGCCATCTGACCCCAAACTAGGGAGACCCTGTACTATGGCTGTCAGACAGCTGATATACATACACAAATACATTTTTTTTTTGTAAATACATACATATATAGATAAACAACACCCAGACACAAGGCAAACACAAGTGCTCATCACACAAATGTTTACCCTGGGCGGGAATCGAATCCGCAACACGCTGCGCAGCAGTCGATCGCTCAGCCACTGCGCCAACCGTGTCGTCAAATAGGATAATAGGATCCCGTTTGGCACCCTTAGGGTACAGAACCTTAAAAATGATAAATACAGTACTCCATCGTAAATCTGGCACATCAAGTTATAGGAAAACGTTGACACTCTAAAAACTTGTTTTACAGTTTCATAATCTACGTCCGGCTATCATCATCTGCCTAGCCTTTTCCCAACTATATTGGGGTCGGCTTCCAGTCTAACCGGATGCCGCTGAATACCAGTGTTTTACATGGAGCGACTGCCTATCCGACCTCCACAACCCAGTTACTGGGTAACACGATACCCCTTGGTAAGACTGGTTGTCAGACTTTCTGGCTTCTGACTACCCATAACAACTGCCAAAGACCTACAAATGACAGCTGGGACCAACGGCTTTACGTGCTTAACCTAAGTCCGGCTATAATGTATAAATAATAATAATGTTTATACCAGCCTATAATTGTCCCACTGCAGGGCAAAAGCCTCTTCTCATACAGAGAAGGCACGAGCATTGATCAACACGTGCGCTCAAGGCGGATTGGCGACTTCAGACTACTTCAATTATAATTCTAGGTTTCCTTAAGATGTTTGACCTATGTCAGTGATGTCTTAGCTAAACGTGAATTGGAAAAGTCATTTTTTTTTTGAGTTTGTTTGAGGGAGAGGACGGCCAAAGAAAAGATGGATGGATTGTGAGAAGAATGATATGAATGAAAAGGGAGTCAGTGAAAGCATGACGTTGGACAGGACGGAATAGAAGAAGAAAACATGTTGCGCCGCCGACCCCAATTAACATGGGATAAGGGCAGGTAGAATAAGATATTGGTAGGTTTGTATGTAGCCTTGTTTGTTTGCTATTTGGGAATACTTGTAAAGTATTCCTAACTAGCAAATAGATCGTTTAAGCAATTTCTTTTCCGACTATGGATCGAAAAACTTGTATGAAAGATCTTACAATTACAAAACGCCGTATACAAGCAGTTTTCTGGTTTTTTTTTGCCTCATATCGTAGTCACTCGATTCGACTCGATAATTACATAAAGATATATTGACCCGGTTGAAAACCGGAACCCGCCTTTACCATTGAGGCATCAGGATACTTCAATGTTTAGGTATAAGCTTTATTAAATGCCAAACAAAAATGAAGGTAATTTATTTGTCTCTTTTGTTCACTGTACCTATATAAATGTAGAAGTACTGTAAACAACTGTAAACCTCAATTGAACCTGAAACCGGTACACTGTGTTACTACCATGATATTATGACCTCTATAGTTTTATGCCAACATTGTTGTTGCCAAATCCATGCTCAAGGTAAAATTGTATTAAGAAATCGATATGGTCGCAGTGCAATAACAGATTCATGTCTACGACCAGATTTGGAAAGAAGATTTTTCCACTCGATATTACCGCCGTTTCTGAATAAGTGTCCTAGTAGGTAAAATGTGGCGATAGTATTCTTCTAGGTTAATAACAAATAGTGTTGGGAAGTTTGTGATTGGTTTTGTTCAACAGAATCATATATTTTTTATTGTTGTGACTTAATTTTCTTTATTGAGCTTGAGGGTCACGTATACAATATGCTCGAGTAGTTTTCTTTATTATTTGATAATAAAGTAAAATGCAACAGGAATAGAGTTTAAAATACAGTAAAGCTATATTTATTTTGTTGCATATTTATTAAAAAGAGTTATTAAAAACATAGGATTTTGCAGTTAGCAGTTAACATCTATAAACGTAGAATAACAATAATAATAATATTCTATTATAACCACGAAGTAAGTATATTATAACTACGTATATTTCATTTGTTTCACGTGTTTGGTGACCTGGGTTTTGTATAAAAAACTTAGTTTAGGCACCAGTCTTCTACAAATTTACAATTTGTAGAAGACTGGTGCCTAAACTAATTATTACTAACTATTTATTTATTTATTTCATTTGGAAACCAACCAGTAGTATATTACCTAAGCATAAACAGTGTTGTCTTAAAATTAAACTTAGCAAATATATTTACTACCCGCAACATTTTTCACTTACTATACAAGGTGTAATGTCAAATACGCAAAACCTGAAAATAGTTTGATTAGAATAACGAGCAGAATCAATTGAAACACTTTATAATATAGGTCACATTTTTCAAAAAATCTTCATTAAACATGTTGCCCTGTCTATTTATTAATAAGTCAAGCCATCACGTGCGCAAACCTGCCAAAATAGGTAAACAAACACAAATGATTGTCGTCCAATTTAAATTTTCTCATACGCGTGATAATAATAATTCTTATTTCAATGCAAAAATGAGTCTTGGTAAAACTAAAACAGCACATAAAGCTATATTTATTTTGTTGCATATTTATTAAAAAGAGTTATTAAAAACTTAGGATTTTGCAGTTAGCAGTTAACATCTATAAACGTAGAATAACAATAATAATAATATTCTATTATAACCACGAAGTAAGTATATTATAACTACGTATATTTCATTTGTTTCACGTGTTTGGTGACCTGGGTTTTGTATAAAAAACTTAGTTTAGGCACCAGTCTTCTACAAATTTACAATTTGTAGAAGACTGGTGCCTAAACTAATTATTACTAACTATTTATTTATTTATTTCATTTGGAAACCAACCAGTAGTATATTACCTAAGCATAAACAGTGTTGTCTTAAAATTAAACTTAGCAAATATATTTACTACCCGCAACATTTTTCACTTACTATACAAGGTGTAATGTCAAATACGCAAAACCTGAAAATAGTTTGATTAGAATAACGAGCAGAATCAATTGAAACACTTTATAATATAGGTCACATTTTTCAAAAAATCTTCATTAAACATGTTGCCCTGTCTATTTATTAATAAGTCAAGCCATCACGTGCGCAAACCTGCCAAAATAGGTAAACAAACACAAATGATTGTCGTCCAATTTAAATTTTCTCATACGCGTGATAATAATAATTCTTATTTCAATGCAAAAATGAGTCTTGGTAAAACTAAAACAGCACATAAAACCATAAAAAAAAATTATGATTTTTTTTCTCTCAGAATTGGGAACCGATCACTCTTCCGAATTATTTTTGTCCGAATTTCATTTTATCGAAAACTATTGACTGACGTCTTTTTTGCTATATGCATTATTGGACATATTTTTAGATCATCGAAGTATCATGTGTCATACGTATTATTTTACCGAACTATGTTTCTCCGATTTACAAAATAACTTTTTCCTATTGGCCGAAGTCTCTTTTGGACTATTTTCATTTATGAAAAAGAATAGTGTCATAAAAAGTCAATACGTTACAAAATTTAGTGACAGAAACGAATTGCTGCAAAACCGACTTTACGCAGTCTTGTCTGCCCTACGCCTAGAGTGTAATTTAAGAACGCGTAGGCGTGGAGGGGTGGGGCGGTCCGCGAGCTGAGGAGCAGGCGGTTTGAAGGCTCGCCGCCGCGGCTGAGGCTGGCCGGCTCCACCGGCCAGCAGGCCGAAGCTCCGGTGGTGAGCGTTAAAACCATCTGCGACGATAAGCTCGGGTGGGGCCGCCCAGACCCCGCAGCGCCGGAGCCGTGACAGAAACAATGCTTGTGCATGTTGCATGCCTGCTTGCATGTTTCATGCTTCTTTGCACGCTGCATGCTTGCTTGCATGCTGCATGCTTGCTTGCATGCTGCATGCCTGCTTGCATGCTGCATGTCTGCTTTCATGCTGCATGCTCGAAGCAAGAATCTTTGTTTGCAAGCTTCTTACTGGGATGACTAGGGTTTTATTAAGTGAAATTACGTTAAATAATTAATAAAACAAAGTAGTAGGAAACTAATCTGAAATAAGCTCTCTATAACGCCACTGTAATAAATACATTAGTTTTGAAAGCTCTTTCAAATATTTAATTTCACTCAAATTGTCTTTAATTTTCAAAAGTTTTTGATTTTTCGTTTCTTTAACGACGTATTTTTTTTCTGGTGGAGTATTGACTCAATATCAGACATATTTAGTTCTCGGCGTTTGGTGAAATATGGTTATAATAAAACAGTGGTATAACGAATGTTCGAACAAATGTTATTTCGGCTAAGTGTAACTTCGGTAAAATCTTATTCGACCAAATGAAACGTCGGAGCAACGAAAAAAAGCGATTTGATAATATGATACAGTGATACAGTGTATCAAATGATACAGTGGCAGACGTGACTTCGATGAAGTAAAAAAATACGAAACGAGAAAAGTTGAAAAGTTTTAGGCGAAATGATATTCGGTCAAATATTTTTCGACCTTATGATAGGTAACCCTCAGAATTAGGTTAATTGAATTAAAAATCATTTGGGGTGTCTGAGGTTTTGCGTGTTTAATGTTACACCTTGCATAAGCTAGTAACATGTGGAAACGTAGTGGATTGTACATTTACTTGTACATAGCATACTGTGTATCTAGATATAACATACAGTGTATGATTGTTTGTTTACTAAAAAAGAAAATAGAAAATATATTTATATAATACAAAAAAACAAGCTGTTAGCAAACGTTAACTGTACTTAGTAGGTCAAATTTAATAAAAAAGAAGTTAAAAGAAAAATAAATTAAAAAGATAAACAATATTCTAAAAAATATTTATCAGAAAAAAAGCAATTAGTTGCATTAATGAGAGATTGGCCAGAGAGGGCAACACATAGAGAAAAGTGCCTTTGCCAAAGAGCCTTTGCCCCGCAGTGAGACAGCACCAATTAATTAAACAATAAAAATATTGTAGTGAAAAAATACATTTTATTTCCAGCTTCTCAGCTTCCTACTAGCCCACTGATGGCCATTAGCATTATTCTACGCCAATTCCCGTCGGCACCACGCTGGGTCACTATAAACGGGCACACGGAAAATAGTCATAAAATAAAAAGGACACCGGACAGCTACGTGGTGGTTTAAGACTAGAAATCGCATTATTTTTCTCTCTCACGCTTTTTGAGGCCACGTAGCTTAAAAAGTTAAAACTCTGGCTTAAAACCCACCAAAAGCAACAGTTTTAATTTTAAAACATTACTTTTACTGAGGGAGTAATATTTTTTTAAAACAGTGTTGGTGTAATATAGCGCTATTTACATAACGCTGGAATTTTTTTTTGAAACCGCGCGTGCTCAATTTATTTATAAATTTATTTAGCAGTCGTTTGTAAACGAAGGACGTATTATTTACACCCGTGTGGTGTCGGACGTAAAGAATAGCACCATCCCATATCTTCCCGTGGGTGTCGTAAGAGGCGACTAAGGGACTTACCAGAGAATGGGCAGCAGCGTTCTCTGTGTCTTTGTAACAACCATACTGCGATCGCCAATCCGCCTGCCAAGCGTGGCGATTATGGTAAAATCCCCCCTTGGGGGAAGCCTATGTCCAGCAGTGGACGTCTTTGGGTTGAAATGATGATGATGATTATTTACACACATCATCTGTCTAGCCTTTTTCCAACTAATATTTATAATAATTGAGGTCGGTAAAATAAAAAAATAAAATCTAACCGGTCGCAGTTGAATATCAGTGTGTTACATAGAGGGTCTGCCTGTCTAACCTCTACAACCCTTGGTAACAAGATACCCCTTCGTAAGACTGGTTCTGACCACCCATAACGACTGTCAAAGATCTACGCATGACAGCCGGGAGCAATGGCTTGTCATGTTCTCCGAGGCAAGGAAGGGTTTCGGTATGAAATGGATGGTAATGGATGATCCATGGACCGACCATGACCGAATGTACGGCTTTTATTTAGTCACGAGCTCGACATAATTAACACACACACACACGCACACACACACACTCACACACACACACACACACACACACATACACATAATTTTGATACAGCTTGTGAGGTAGCTGTGCTAGTTACTAGGCTAGATCTTAAATCTTTGTATATTTAAGTCAAATTATGTAAAGCACTTGAAATAGAAAAAAAAGTAGATTTTTTCACCTGATACTTGCTATTACCTAAATTATTTTAACCCGAGTAGCATAGTTTTACCTCCTTTTTTGGTATGTATATAATATGATTTATGTATTGTCTTTCACAGCGATGTTCACAGATTTCTGTCATTTACATGACTTATAATGATATGTCAGTCACATTTTCAATTTTCTTAGCCTGTCCTCTTTAGCTGTTACTCTTCCAGAGGAATAAATAAATAGAGGTAAAATTGTGTAAGACGAGATTGCCTTCACATAGTTGTATTTCTCTCTTAGATTACAGTTAGACGCTAGTCTTTTGAAAAACGAACACCCACGGTCGGCAAAAAGGTCTCATACACACCAGCTTCGGATAATCAAGTCCTTCCATGTTTAAATTATTATCAGCAAACGCGTTTCCCCTCCATGCGACTCCTCGAGGCACACGGGTGTAATGACCACCTCCTCCGGATTTATATGGGGAGCCATAAAACCTACATTCTTATTCATGTTCATGTTTATGGTCATTGATATGGGCACATAAATGGAGATGGCTTTGAACGGGACATAAACGTCTTTAGGCAACTGGAACAAAGTACCTACCTTTACCTAGTTCTGTAAACTTGTCTATTTTTTAAAGTAAAATAGGTAGATACTAAAATACACAACAAAATTCCTGACATTACTAAAGAAATTTTTTTATTTCAATAAATAAAGGTGTTTGAGGAAAAATCCCTCTAACAGGAGACAACTCGCATTCTTTTTACGTGAACAATTTTTTATAGAAAATCATTATGATCTTTAACGAGAATATCTTTCCCCTTTCTAGAATATGTTTCACACTATACTGGACAAAAGCCCCCCGACTCCAATTCGACTTTTCCACGTTCTTCGGTCCTCTGCTATTGCAGGCCAGTATTGTTGGTAGTTTTCATGTACAAGCTATATATATACCATTGTACTCATATATCTCTCACATCCAATTAGAAAGCTTTCCAGAATCATGTAAAGTACAGTTACAGTTACAGTGCAGGAACAGTTACAGTTTTACTTTGTTTCTAATATTTCCCAGGTCTTGTTTCGCCACTTATTAAAATTCCGTATTATTCCGGTTATCCATTTAAAATGTTGTTCATTTTATTCAAAATACGAGACTACATTTATCATTTGAATGCATTATAAGGAAAATACTTTAAAAAATTACAATACTGTGTACACGGTAGCTAAATGCAAATGTTTGTACGTATTTAATAAAAGATGACTTGTTCGCCGCCTGGCTGAACGCGGCCCGGCGCTTCTACGCAGCGTAAACTAACAAATTGCTGTCTGCCTTCGAACGTCCTCAGTATTCTCAAGTAAATGTCTTGAAAAGGAGCTTGAAAATTTCCCCAGCAGTCGTCAAACTTTGTCCACTATATTTATAGACGATATTTCTCGGCGGGACCGTCAATTATCGTTGGGAAATTTTCATCTACGACTTTTGCGAATGAATGCAAAAAAATTTATCGTGCTCTCTTATAGGTTTGCGTACCTTTTAATAAGTGATTTGAAGCTGGAGAGGCGCTTATTAAAACGTTACGATTTCAATTGTATACAACATTTAATATAATTGGGTACCAATTGAAAAGTTTCGAATTCAATAAGTATCGTTTAATTTATTTTTGTTTAATTCTTAAAAGAGAAGAATGAGGCCTTTGCCTTGCAGTGGGACAATAAAAAGCTAGTATTATTATTATTCAAATTCAAATTATTGACACCGTTTATTGAACTTAGCTGTAATTTATGGCATTGTATTTAAGATCAATTAGTTCATAATCATTGCGCTCAACTCAAGGTCTTTCATAACGTTCTTTGATTAAAATCCCCACAGCGATTACTTAATTTAGATCTTTTGTGTAAGAACAGCATTGAAATCAGTACCGAAATCCGAGAAAATACCTTTAGCCCATTTATTTTTTCCCGGAATACCTTAGAGGGAACGCTTGGGTATGTACAAAACCGGCGTGAAATCGTACCTTTATTTGTATGGGCTCCTATTGAGCTGATGTAATCAGAAAGTTAATATTAGATACCTGCCCCTCACAATATGCGCGTTAAATTATGACAGAACTTAATTATTCATAAATACCCTTTGATCCTACTAGTACAGTATTACAAATATTGTAATACTGTGCTACTAGTACTGAAAATGTGAAAATTTTGTTAAGACGTTTGCAATGTAAGTATGTTTGTTATGCTGGCACTTCACATGGCGTATTTGTGCAAATATTCGCCTTATTTGGATAATACAAAATCGACTGTGTTATTATAATAACATAGGGAATACCCTATGTTATTATAATAATACAGTCGATTTTGTACTACACAAATACAAATAAATACAATACAAATAAATATATTTGTATTGTATTTTAACCTTGCCACATAGATCGATCATGTCCTGGACTTTTCCATCTTATCCTAAGTAGGTAATGCGTTTCTGGGAATTTTTCGAAATGATGTCGTTTTCCAAATTCCGTGTTGGGAAACAGGAGGGGGGTGAAAATAGTACCTATCTACTCGTACAATGATTTGTCTGATTTGTATGGGACATAAAGCAACGTGGAACACTGGCCGCACGCGTGACGCGTGCGGCCAGAGTTCCGCGTTGCTCTATGGTATGGGACTTTGTTTTTTTCATGTTTATTGTTGTTCAACAAAGGTTTCATGACATTTTTTAATGATTTTAATAAAATATGTAAATATTATCTCAATAAATAACGGATAGTATCTTTTTGTAACTTCTGTTTTTAAGTTACTAGCTTATGCCCGCGACTGGTCAAAACCATAATAATATGAAAATCCGTACAGTGTTTCTAAGATTAGCCCCAAAGAACACATACATTCAGTGTGGTCGGGGACTTAAAGGATCATGGCAGGATTTGTACAAAACAAATTAAGATGTTTAGAGAAGTTGAAATTCTAATTCTTATACTCTTGGGTAGGTACCTAAAGAGTATCTTCAGGCATTTATAATATGTTTAAAACCCCGCAATAAAAATAGATGTTAAAAGCTCAATATTTCAGAACGAACCGCCGCTTCGCAGGTCTTACACTGAAAGTGCATCATTTTATGGGAAATAATGTCACAAATACTTAATGATAAATCAATGTACTTTTTTCAACTCCGCAATTGTAAACAACGATTCACATCACTTGTCTGTCAGTTTGATAGATCCGTTAATCTATTTTGTTACTTTATTTTTTTTTATTAATACAAAATGGGCAACGAAAAAATATAATTATCATTTCAAAATATTTTAAATATGCGGGTGTTTAAAAATATAGTAAGTATATCAATCTATTCCTGGAAATGTATTCTCCCACATTGGAAAATATTTTAAACCCTGTAAATGATTTTTTTTTCCATATAAATGAATGTATGGATCTCGCAATGATTCTTTATAATATGTAAGTAGTGATGTAAAGAATAACAATTAAGTACTATTTCCACCATTAAAGTATTTTATTACTTTTTAAAAGATTTCGTGTGAGTAGTGAAAGTAATTGAATTTGGCAGCGCCACTCTCATTGGTTGAATGAAGACTTTAGAGGCATTTAACACATAAATTTTGGCAATGTTAGATATTCCTGTAATCATTCAACTACAACGTTTTACATACAGTATTTTACTTTATGGGCGTGAATAAATTCCGTCTCTTAATGTGTTACGTGACAACGCATATTTTTTTTTACAAAATACATATTTATATGCACGAGTGCTGTGATATTTTTTTTTGTTTTAGCGAACACCAAGGGCGAAGTGTCAATAAAAGACCATTTTTAGTATACAGGCTCTTCTGTCGGTCTCTCGCAGTTTGTTTCCTCTGAAACTATTCGCATTGATAAAACAGCATCGGGAAAGCTCATCACGCGTAAAGACCTTTTTGATGCGAACCAGGAATGAAAAAGGTCTTCATTTCAATAAAAAAATATTATCATTGATCTCCACAAGTATTTTGATGTGGTTTAATAATTATTATTCGTATTTATTGGGCTCAGCAATTCGGTTTTTGTAATTAAATAAACAATCAGAAAGATAACAGAGAAGGAACGCAGAAGTTTAATTATTAAGCGCCACTGCCAGTTTATTTTGTTGTGGAATTTATTCTATGGGATGGAAATCTCGCATTTTATAGCGTCGGAATCAGAACTCGGAAATGGTTGTGTGAGTATTGAACCCCTATTATTCAGGGACCTTCAATAAATGCTTTATTTAATCAAGACAATCTGTTTTGAAGGTACATTTTTTTGGTACTTTTATGTTTTTGCATTCGCAAAATGTGGTGATGGGGTTGGTGGTCTGGGTGGTAATTTTCGAATAAATATTTATTTGATCACAAATAAATACCTATGGGTTGTCATTTTGACTCATTAAGTAGACCACCTTTTTGCATGATTGACATGCATTTGTAGAAAATGAATTTAATCTGTAAAAATTTACCTTAACTACCTACTCATTATGCAATATTTAAAAAAATATTTCAACAACTGCATTGCTATTCTGTTACAATCTCCCTCGGTGAACACCTAGGTGAAGTGAGCTATCCGCCCCGATGCTAGGGATTGACAAAGCAGACGGACGTATGACAGCTCACTTAACCTACGTGTTCGCCGAGGGAGATCGTAACAGAATAGACATACTGGGTGTGAAATACATAAATGTGGAGAAATTATAGGTGTTTGCTTTACGACCAGCACTAAACTTATCTTTTTCTCCTGCCAACTAGAAGTAAGTAGGTATAGAGTAGCCATAACTCGATGTGCTGTAGAGAAACCAATATGTGACAACGTTTAAAGCTGATATAGGTACAAGACATGTTGAATTTAACGATCTCTGCTAGAGCATATTTGCTAGAGTGACAGGTTCCAGTGGATCGTACTGTTCCATGTTCAACTCAAAACGTTTCTCGCAGTCAGTTCTTAGCTGTCAAGTAAATAAATAGAGATATAAATCATATTTTTACGTCTCACAAATTGTTGTATGCGACTTCTTACGTGATAAAATTAGCTCGAACTTCAACCTTGCTAGAATTTCAACAGTTTTGTAAAAAATGCAGCTGCTTGACAGACAAAATTTTTAACAAATGATTAATAATTTAAAGTCAAACTCAAATATTGACTTATTGACAGACGTAATTAACCGGTATCAGAATATATGGCATGCAGTCAATTTAATAATTTGTACTATAGTTTTCCTATACTCCATAAGTCAACTTGCCCTTGGTTTTAATATTATAATAAGGTAATAATAGGTGTGTGAAATTGATCCATGCTAATAATATAATATAAACACACATACACAACAAAACAAAACAACACACAGAAAAGACACATACACAAGACACACACACACATACACACACACACACTCATACACACATACACACACACACTCACACACCACAAAGACACACACTTTCTCACACTCTGTTGTATGTGTTTAACACATTTCAAACGTTTCTGACGATCATCAATATCCATTGTCATTCTATACATTTGTATTTCATAGCAAGCAAATAAACCTGAATCGATGGCCAACATCACTCAATGAACACCAGTGTAGTAAGCTAAAATCAGTGCTCAGTTGCTCACAGCCGGCCGCAAACTGTTATCGCTGTTCCTAAGTTGCCACGGTCGAATCTAATGCTATATTCTCGAGCTATTGATTCCTGAACGTATCTAGCACCAAATTGATAAAACCGATGCTTGACTTGTGATAAACTGTCGGCGTTACTTGCCTCTATTGTGAGTTTATGATTCTGCAATTAAATTAAATATTTATTGAAATAAATGTAACAGAATGCGGTTCCGGGGGCTGTCCATCCGTGTTGCGTTAACAATAACTCGTGCTATGTCATTTTTAAATATGCACTATACTCCTTTCAGTTATACTACTTTTTAATTGGTCTTCTATATTTGCATTTCAAGATTTTACAAACATATTTTATAATTGAATACATGTGTTAACAGATAAGACTTAAAAGTATCTTTGTTAGTAGCACTTCACTTTACACTAAATTGTCTTTGTGTGTGCTGTGTATTGAATATTTATCATGAACAGAATCTCAATGTACTGTTGTAGGAGCAACAAACAAGGGATAACAATGTATTACAACGTTTGACGTGGAGTACAAACATCCCTGGTTGGTATTTAGTTTGTTTTGTAAGACGAACAGTTTTCATTGGAACCGGGAGCGCTCCGCCGCCGGTTTAGAGGCGGGTTTATGGCCATTAAACTAACGTTTTGATGAGGATATATTTTACTTTGATGCCGTGAACGTACGGGTAGAGATCAAGGACTACTGTTTTCGTTAATGGGTCCACGGAAAGAGTCCACTATTAGGTTCCGGTCGAAATAAGAGGTGGCAGTTTAACATTGTCGCTTGCTCTAAAGCGTATTGTGTGTGTTTGCTTATACTCCATCTATGTTCTATGTTAGGGGGGTTCGGTTTCCGCACTTAGTCCTTAAAATGGACCATTGTACGTGAGCCATGGCGGCCGATTACTCCAACCAGCCCACCTCCCTCCAGAAGCAGATCAATCTTCCCAGTCTTCTCAGTGCGTCCGCAAGGGAGTTTGGCGTTCCAATGGTCTCCCTGCGGATCTGGGTGACGCCAGTGCACTCAAGGAGCACATGCGCCACCGTTTCTTCCGCCTCCATGCAGGCCCTGCACAGAGGACTATCAGTGATACCTAGTGTGTGAAAGTGCTTATTCAATGAGCAGTGTCCGGTGATGGTCCCCGCCACCAGTCGCAGGCTGTCTCTGTCCAGGTGCAGAAGGCGCTTGGTCAGCTTTGTATCCAGGGATGGCATAGCCTCCTTGGACTGCCTGCACCCTGGTGTCGAGGTCCACCATTTCTCCGCTTGTGTTTGTGTGTAATCTCTTAACCAACTTCTCAACTGATTGAACGGAATGGGCACAATGGGTTCGGGTCCGAAGGCTTTTGTGCTGGAACCCCTTCTGGCAAGTTCGTCGGCCGCATCGTTACCTAGTGAACCACTGTGTCCTTTGATCCATTGTAGTGTCACTGTATTGCGGTTTGGTTCTGTAATGCGTTCCAGTGCATTATGACATTCTAGTATTAGTCTCGACGTGATCTGGTTTCTCTCTAAGGATTGAAGGACTGAGGCACTATCGGAGAGTATACGGATATGCGTATCCGTGACTTCCCTGGCCTCAATGGCGTGTGCTGCCTGGATGATGCCTACGCATTCTGCTTGGTAGACAGTGTTTAGTATTCCTAAGGGCCTAGATATTTTAATGTTTAGGTCTTCAGAGAAAACCCCGACTCCGGTGCCGAGGTCGGTTTTTGATCCATCTGTATAGATCCTTAGCTCATCTGGGCCTGAGTAGTCACACAGCTCCGCTGTAAGCTCTATGTTGTAGTGTTTCTGGAAACAGTGTATTTTCAGGGTTCTGTCGTTGGGTGATGCCATCATGGGCTGTCGTTTGATTGCTTCCTCTTTTATCCGTGTATGTTTGATTCGGGAGTCTTTGCTTAGGGTGCCGGATATATCGAGCCTGAAAGCCGCTAGGGTCGCTTCCTCTTTCACGACGAGATTTAGGGGTGGCAGTCCTAGCATCGCCTGTAAGGCGGCAGTGGGTGATGTTCTCATACTGCCGGTGATCGCCACGCAGGCTAATCTTTGTAGTTTCTCGAGTTCCTTCTGGGCTGTGCTCAGATTGGTCCTGGGCCACCAAACTAGGGAGCCGTATGTGACAATTGGTCTGATGACTGTGGTGTATAGCCAGTAGGTGATTTTGGGGCTTAAGCCCCAATTCCTGCCAAGCAGTCTTTTGCATTGCCATAGGGCTATGCTGGCTTTTGTGGTGATGTAGTCAGTGTGTCTTGCCCAGGTCAGCTGTTTATCCAAATATATGCCCAGGTATTTGGATTCAGCCGATAGGCTTAACGTAGTTCCAAAGAAGTGTGGTAACTGTAGAGTTGCCAGCTTCCTTTTCTTTGTGAAAAGGACGAGTTCGGTTTTAGTAGGGTTCACTGCTAATTTGTACTCCTTGCACCAGTCCTCTACTATCTTCAAGGCTTGGCGCATAAGGTTGCATAATGTGTTTTCATGTGTGCCGTTTATTATAATGGTTATATCATCAGCGTAACCCACTGTGAAATATCCCCTGTCATTTAGGCGCCTTATGAGGCTATCTACTACGAGATTCCATAAGAGTGGTGAGAGCACGCCTCCCTGCGGGCATCCCTTCGCCACAATGGCTCTTGTGGTATCATTCACCGTGACTTGTACGGCTCTTAGTCTGAGCATGTTGGTGATCCATCCTCGCAGGGTCGAGTCCACACCGTGTTCCTCGAGACCTGCGTTGATGCTGTGGAATATGGTTTTGTCAAAAGCGCCTTCTATATCAATAAAAGCCGCTAGTGAGGAACATTTGTGGTCTACCGCACATTCGATCTTGGAGATCACACTGTGCAGTGCTGATTCCGTTGATTTCCCTGTGGAGTAGGCGTGTTGCTGCTTGTGTAGTGGCAGCCTCCGGAGAGGTCCGTCCCGGATGTGTCGGTCGCAGAGTCTCTCAAGGGTTTTCAGTAGGAATGATGTCAGGCTTATTGGCCTGTACGCTTTGGGCTGTGTGTAGTCCTTTTTGCCTGGTTTAGGGATGAAAATAACTTTCACCTCTCGCCATGCAAGTGGTACGTAATTGTGTGCTAGGCAGGCACGATAGATTAAGACCAGCCACGACGTGAGGAGATCAACTCCCCATTGCAGTAGCGCTGGGAAGATTTCGTCTAGGCCTGCCGATTTATAGGGTTTGAAGGTTTTAATTGCCCACCTTATTCGGTCTTCTGTTACTATGGTACTGGCTCTATGCCAGTCCTGGTTGTTTGGTGTGTGTGTTGGCTCACTTGTCCATGTCCTGTCCTCGGAGAGGCTGCAGTCCGGGAAGTGAGTTTCTAGTAGAACTTTACTTGTTTCAAGTCCTGTTTTCGTGTATGTGTTATCTGGGTTTTTCAGCGACCCGAGGGTGCGGTTTTGGTCGGTGGCTAGGATTTTTCTCACCCGTGCGGCCTCGTTGTGTGATTCAATATTCTCGCAGAATTTTCTCCAGGCTGCTCTGCTGGCAGCTCTGATTTGTTTTTTGAATGTGTATTGGGTTTCTTTGTATAGCTCCCAGTCTTCGGGTAGTCTGGAATTTTTGGCTTTGTTGAATTGTTTGCGTACCTCTAGCCTGAGCTTGCCTAGTTCCGCATTCCACCAAGAGTTTCCCTTACCCTTGGCGTTCGGGTCTTTTAGTTTGCAGCAGGTGTGGTAGGCTTCAATAATATATTCTGAGAGCTTTGTTACGGTGTCCTCAAGTTGTTTGGGATTCTTTATGCTTAAAGGTGTTTGGTCCCTGGCTAGTAAGGAGGCCAGGAGTCGTTTGTAGCCAGGTACATTGGTTCGGCGCGGGTTGCGCCTTGGTTCGGGTTTTTTTGTGTTAGCTAATAGTGAGAAACGAATCCTTCTGTGATCGGAACAGGAGGGTTCATTGGATACATGCCAGTTTGAGATAAGATTTGCCGCGCTTTCTGAGGCAAGGGTTAAATCAATAATTGTTTGTCCGCGGGCTGTGACCCAAGTGGGTTCTGAGCCATGGTTTATAATATTAAGGTTAGTTGAGAAAAGATACGTGCATAATACCTCGCCCCTGGAGTTGGCTTTGTTGCAGCCCCAAAGTGGGTGATGAGCGTTTGAGTCCGTGCAAATGACCAGGCTCAGGTTGGCATCTTCGCAGTGCTTCACCAGGTCGGTCATCTCTTTAGGTGGGCAGTCTTCGTGTTCGCCTGGCATGTATACCGACGCTAAGACTATGTCGGGTGTTTCGTTATCAGTGTTGAGCCTGACGGCTGTTAGATCTCTGGAACAGAATTGCGTGAGTGTTGTGGTAGGTACATCTCTGGGTATATAGGCACAGGTTCGTGGCTTGCCTGTGCTCTGTGTGTCAAGAATTAGCTTACCTCCGATGTTACTGAGGCCGCATATTCTGTTGTTTCTGATCCACGGCTCTTGGATCAGTGCGATGGTTCGGGGTTGTACCTCCAGCGCCCTGCGCAAGCAAGCCGTGGCAGTCTGGCTATGCTGGAGGTTTGTTTGGATGATTTTGAAGGAACTGGACGTGGTCGACAACGGCAATGGGGTGAAGTTAGGAGGAGTCCGATCCATCGGAAAGTTCCCCCCCGTCCTCCAACCCATGCCGGCCGTCGCCGGGCGACGAGGCGAGCAGTTGCTCCGTCCACCCAGGTGATGTGGGTGGCGCACTCACTGCCTTCGTGTCAGCCATCGCCGCTCTGGCCATCTCGTCCTCCAGTTCCTCCATTGTCACCTCGTGTTTCGTCGGTGTTTCTGTCGTCAGTGCCGTGCTTGGGGTCGCAGTCTGGGTTGAGGGTTGGGTGTTGGGGTAGAAGCGGACGTATATTGAACCAAGTAGGTACGATACATGTCGCTCCCGCCCCAAGACCTTTACGACTTCGTCCGGTGGGATACCCAGGGTCAGGTATGTCCCGTGGTTATCACCACCGACCGATGTCGCCCTGTAGAGAGTCCATCTACCAATGTCGTACCACGTGTTCTGACGGCTCAGAACACTCTGGAGCCGCGCTATGTCTCCGTTGTACCTGGGTACGAAGAGCGCAGCGCGGACTCGGGTCGGCACCTCGGACTGCTTCATGACTGTCAGAGTGGCGTCCGTGTTGGGCAGTCTTATTTTGGGCACGTTCTGGGTTAGCCAGGTCAGGGCATTTTCGTCCTCGCACCACATCTGGACGGTGCCATCCGCTATCCGTGGGTAGCCACGGAAGGCCGGGAGTGGTTTTGAGGGGTCAGCGTCCATGACGAGGTCTTCGAGGCTGAGCTTTATGTGCTCAACCTCGTCGGTGTTCATGTCTCGGGTTGGAGGCGAGAGGCAAATCGCTACGGCGAGCCGCGCAGGAATGTCCTGAGTGGCCCGTGCGTAGGTTCTTTGTCCCCCTTGAGCGGTCTGGACCTTTACACGCTTGGCATCTCCCTGGAGCGTGCTCGGTGAAGCCGTGTCATCCGGTCGTTCCCTCTTTGCCGCACCCTGGCCACTTGGTCCGGGTTGCGGTTCTGAGGGGCACGACGGGATGTGCTGTGCCGCGGGCGCCTTGTGCAAAAATCCAGATCGCTTGCCTCGTTTTTTTGTGTATTGGTGTTGGTGTTGTGTTGTGTCAGTACGGTTCCGGTTACTGTCCCCGCATGGCCCTGGCATGGACAGTGACGTTTCGCGCTGGGTTTCCCCTTCGCGTACTGGTCCCTGCCCATGTGTTTCCGCGTCCGGTCGCTTTTCGCGCTGGGTGTCCCCTTCGCGTACTTGCGGCTGGTCGCGTACTCCCTTACAGTCAACCGTTTTTGCATCGCGCTGGCTATTGCCTTCGCGGATTTTGCGTAAACGGTTGCTGAGATTCTTCTCTCTGCTCCGGATTTTTCCGCGCTTTCCTTTGAGCAAGCGTACTTCGTCCACAGAGGTGAAGTCAGAGCCGCCGGATCCAGCTTCCTTTCCCGTCCCGTGTTCTGTGTTGATGTCCCTAAGCCTCGCTTCGATCTTCTCGCGCTGTAATGCCAGCGCGCGGAGTTCGCCTTCGAGGCTAGAGAGTCGTGCCTTGTCAGTGTCGTTGTCAGGGTTGTTGGTGATACTATTCCTGACGATGCTCTGTTGCCAGGCCGTCGTGGAAAGTGTAGTATGCTTCAGGGTAGTAGGCGCAGGAGTCGCAGCCGTTATTGTGTCAGTAGGCGCGGTAATCGCAGCCGTAGTTGTGCCAGGTGGCGCGTGAGACGCAGCCAGTATAGTGGGCGCTAAAGCAGCCTGCCGCGCGGAAGGCGCGGCATCTAGAAGCAGATTTGGGCCCCCCCCCAGATTACGAAGGGGGCAGACCGACGAATCGGTGTGGGATTCCCCGGCATTGCCGGGACCCACCTGGGGAAAATTTTCCTTCTTCTGCGACATGGTTGGGTTTTGTGGTGGGCTTTTTTGGAAGTGAGGTTACCCCTCCTCATGGACCGAAGGGAAAAATGGGGAAAGGGATGGAGGGAATTGGGTTAATTGAAAGGTTGAGTGGGCAAAGGCGCCAACCAGCGAGATAACCTCCGAGCGAGCGATGGGCGTCCGAGAAGCAGCAAACAGACAAAGCGGATCAAGCGAACCTAGCAGGTGAAGCTCGCAATCCCAGGGCATGATTATACCAAGTGATTGCGAGCCCCGACTGCAAATTCGCTCGACCATCCGCTGCCCTTAAACGACCACCACCCACCCAGAGCCACTCACTAGCCGACACCTCCACCAACTCAACCCCTCAATTGGATATAGGATCACAGGAGAGGGGGATTGGGTTACCCTAGGCCTGGGATTTGGCGTTCAGGAACTTCTCTTGTCCGGGGCCATACTAGGCACACCGGAGGTGTGATCGACCCCGTCAGTCCGGGGGTCGGTCCCACATCCGGTGCTAGGCTATCCGCAACCCGCCATCCCGCTCGGTTGCATGAGAAGAAGTGCCCGGCGGTCCAAGTCTATCCCACACGGTGGGTACATGTCCCACCCTGTTGAACAGGCCCCGACCGCCCCGAGCTTATACTCCATTCTTGACAGTAAAATACTGAAAGTATCTACAGTTAAATCACCTCTAGCTCTAAAATCTAATGCTCCATAGCACAATGAACTTTCTTTGTAATTTACAAGAGCACAAAGTTTAATGCAATTTCTTTTTCGGTAGGTAGATGTTTGGTGAGTGCACTTAAAAAAATACTATTCCATGGTCTGCGGTCATAGTAATGTTAGAAAAATTGTAAATTGTCAGTGGTTTTGTCCTGAGGTATTGTATACTGTTAAATCGTGGCACTAAGTGTAGTAACCTCGTTTCGAACAATGCTCACGAAATACTGAACGGAGGCATGAAAGGTTTCCGTGTTTGTATGCTTTGCTTCAATAGGTACTTACATTTTATTGTTATATAAATTGTATACAAACTTTATCGAAGTGCATTAGGTGGATGTCGTCATGTCTCCTTTTTTCCAGCTGACTTTATGGCCTTTAACTCACAATAGTTTATTGAACCTATGGACTTCCTCTTCATTGATTCTTTAAATTAAAACTCGTTCTTTCAATATTACGTTTGGTTAACGCTTTTATATTGGCGAAGCTCAGCGTTTGATTAAGCTCGCCACGGTACGGAATCAGCATTTTTGTTCAGATTCAAAGTAAGCAAAAAAATACTCATTTTCACTGTAAAACATTTCGATTATGAGGGATTTATGAAGAATTGAGAAAAGAAGATATTGATTTTACATAATTGTTGTTCCATAAAAATTAACAAGACCAACACTGTCATGTCTCCTTAAACGATAATTAAATGGTGCGATAGTTCGTGCTTGATATAATAACAGGCAAGATTAGCCACACTATTTATCGAATCGATATCCAATCGAGTTTTGTGTCGGACAGTGAGCGCCGGGGCCCGGGAGATCGGAGGCACGGAGGCAGCAAGGAGGCGGCACGTTGGCGTGAAATCCGTCGTCTTGCGAGCTCTCCAACCACTCCCTGGGGCTGAGTCGATCTGTTACAACAAATAATACGCCAGACGGCGATCCGTTAAACCACTTTTCAATTTATCCAATAATTGTTTTAAATTTTTCTCTGTAAATATTGTTGATATTACGTTATTAACCGCTGTTTCAAGCCTTGAAAGACTGGCATAAATATTGAAGCTTTTATTCCAAAATGATTTCTTTTCTAAGAGAAATAATTTCAAATAATTATGCAAATTTTCGACGAGGATAAATATGTGAGTGCTTAGTTATTTTAAATTACTCGGTAAGAGCCTTGAAATACCTATATTGAGGTATGAAAAATGTCAAGCAAGGAAGCCTTCTCTTGCCGATATTAAATTCGTAGCAGGCTTGTGGCAGCGTTGAATTATATTACTGGGATATTGAAAAGAAGCACTGCAACTTCCTCAAAGGAAATGCTAACCTAAAGCCTTTCTATTCTACATAATTAATTCAACAGGTTGGCAACAGTATACGTAAGTCATAACGTGTGTGTGAATATAAAGAAGAAAATCCAACCTGTTTTTTTTTTAGGGAAATAGATACCGACTTATTCATTTTACCCCTTTTTTATCGTGGGGAAATCCTCATGGACTATCCCCCGTCCGGGGAAGACGGGGGGGGGGGGGTGCCGGACTCGTACCGGCTAAAACTACCACGGTGTTCCATCTGACTCTTACGTCGGGGGTCGCGGGAACTGGAGATACTTCCGCAACCCCCGACTGCTAACCTAATCTGTTCAAATTTACCCCTATGGCACGGGCCGCGCGACTTATTTATTTTTAAGGGAACATATTACCGATATAAAAAGTATCCTATATGCTTTGATTATATATAATGTCTAGATAGAGCGTCAAGTGCACGCAAACGTGTCAAAAAGTGTCAGCCAACTATTGGCTGACAAGTGCTTATATAATCAAAGCCCAAATGCGTAATAATAATAATAAATGAATAATATATGTATAATAACATTAATTTATGTATAATTATATACATAATTGCTTATATAATCATTATTTATGCACACAGAGACGTAGATGCACAGTGTAAAACGACGCCTGCACGCACACATACTTGAAATTGTTGACTCGTTTTCTTTGTTATGATTGTAGGGCGACGCTCCATCTAGACATTATATAATCAAAGCTTATATGTTAATCCAAGAAATGCTCCATCTATGTGCCAATTTTCATGCAAATCTGTTCAACGGTTTGCGCGTGATTGAGTAACAAACATCCAAACATCTTCACAAACTTTCGCATTTATAATATTAGTAGGATTTATCTCTGAGATTTGTTTGAATTAGTAGTAATGCAAAGATTGTTAGTTATTATTTAGATTTTATTTTGCTTTGTTATATTCCAATATGTGTACCTAGTGTTACTTTACTGATAGCATCGCTTTGGTTTTTCTGTGAATTTGTTATATTGTATGTGTGTAAATCTATATAATAAAAAACTGGCCAAGTGCGAGTCGGACTCGCGCACGAAGGGTTCCGTACCATTATGTACCTATACAATATTTGATTTCGAGCAAAAAAACACGTTTTTTGTATGTGAACCCCCTTAAATATTTATTTTATTATGTGTTTGGTATTTGTTGTTATAGCGGCAACAGAAAAACATCATCTGTAAAAAAATCTACTGTCTAGCTATCACGGTTCATGAGATACAGCCTGGTGACAGAAAGCTTGATAGACAGACAGACAGACAGACGGACAGTGGAGTCTTAGTAATAGGGTCCCGTTTTTACCCTTTGGGTACGGAACCCTAAAAATGAATTGCTGTTCGTTAGTCTCGCTAAAACCCGAGAACAGCTTGACCGATTTGGCTAATTTTGGTTTTGCAATATTTATGGAAGTCCAGAGAAGGTTTAAACGGTGAGAAAATTTTAAAAAATCATGGAAAAAGAAGGCTTCGTATATGGACAGGACAATGTCTGTCGGGTCAGCTAGTAAATAAGATGAGATGAGATGAATAAGAATATTACGTTGTTATCTCTGTGAGATGAGATAAATTAATCAGACGTAGAAAGGTACCTTACTATTACTTAGCTATTTTATTTAGTACTAACTTATGCCCACGACTTCCTCCTTTTTCATGCTATCTTCATACCAAATTTCATCAAAAACGGTTCAGCCATTTCACCGTGAAAGCGTAACAGACGGAGTTACTTTCGCATTTATAATATATAATGTATTGTATGTATATTTCTAGCTCGCGGTAGTCGAAGAGTGTCGTAGAAAATTTTATGTGTTGCAACTGGGGACATGATTTATTTAGCAAATTACTGCCGAAATGAACCAGCCCACGTAAACAATTCTCCTTTTTTTTTTAAATACCATTTGTTGATCAATATCGAGGAATTTGGATAGTTAACGGAATCAGAGTTAACTATCCAAAGTCCTCGAAATTTAAAATCTATTCTAAGCTTAACGTAAGGACGTACATTGAACTGTTATTACTGGAATAGTCATGTAATACATATATGTTATACTAGCTTTTGCTCGCGACTTCGTCCGCTTGAATGTCGGTTAACGCGGATGCAGATAAAGTCGCGGAATAAAAAGTAGCCTATGTCCTTCCCCAGGGTTGAAGCTATCTTTATGCCAAATTTAAATAAAATCAGTTCAACCGTTTCATCGTGAAAGCGTAAAAGACAGAGTTACTTTCGCATTTATAATATTAATATTTGTAAATAGTTAATTAGTAAATAAGTAATTAGTATAATTAGTTAAATTAATAAATTAGTAAATTTGAGAATTAGTAAATTAGTAATTAGTATTAGTAAAATCAGTAAATTAGTAATATAGTAAATTAGTAATTATTAGTATATTAGTATGGAAGTATGGATTGAAGTATTGATTGATTCAGTAGAACTAAGCTACTGCCTGTCTGACCTTCACAACCCACTTATTGGGTAACACGATATTCCTTGGTAATACTGGTGTCGGTGGACTTCTCACTTCGCATGACTGTCAAAGATCTTTTAAATGACAGCCGGGAGCAAAGGCTTTACACACGTTCCGAGACATGGAGGGGTCTCGGTTTGAAATGAATGGTCACCCATCCAAGGACTGACCGCAGCAAGCGTAGCTTAACCGTGACCAATCGAATCGTACAGCTTTTACTTAGCAGAATTAAACTCAATTAGTGGGTGGAAAACCATTGAATAATTACTGATTTTGACATACTACACAAAATCATACCCACTACATATAAACAAAATGATATAATTGCCTACACTACTACCAAAATAACAGACTGTACAAATACGTGCGTGTGTGTGCGTGTCTACGCGCGTTCCACGCAAGAAGAGGTGAGGAACGGTGTTTCGGAGGGGGGCGGAGCATGACGCTACTGTACGGAAGTACTAATACTTATACTGTGACAAAACTGAGTAGGTACCGTACAAGAAGTAGGATTTTTGCAGTAATAATAAACAAAACAACATTAATCAAAGGATATTGAAGTCGCCGCTCCTCAATAAGGAATAGTCGTCTCTGCAATTGGCATTTCATTTGTCAACAAACATCTTTAGTCGATATTAAACAGACCGCATAGTGGATAGCTCTAATAATGGGTAGTCTTGAAATTGTTCCGCTTATATAAATTCCTTCATGATCTTATTACGACTAATATTACGGACTGAGCTAGGCTTAATAAGGTTGTGTACTTGACTTTTGTGGAATACAAATTGTTTGGTAAACGTGATTTTGTTTTGAGGGTGACATGCTCAGTTTTAATTCGCTTCGCGCTGTACAGACACGAGTTTGTACAGCACGAAGCGACGCATTGTTAAAAAAAACAAATAGGTACTAATACGAATAAAAATTCAAAAGCGAATACCTACAATCACGAGATTGTAGGTATTCGTTTTTGATTGTATTGGTATTGGATTGTTTGGTATTGGGATTGTATTTGCTTTAGTGGCTTCACTCTCAGTGTTCCGCACGATCTATCTGCCTTTTATTTGATAATCTGAGGTGACATGTTAATAAAATAATTTGGGTTTGGTTTAGAGTTATTTTTCTACTAGCTTTTGTCCGTTACATGAATTTTTATACGGATCTCTGTTTTGATAGTAAAATATAGCTTAAAACACTCCAGAATAACGTTTTCTTCTATTAAGGAAATAATTTTCAAAATCAGACCTGTACTTCCGGAAAGTAGTAGTAGTTCAAACATAATAAATAAACTCTTTAGCATAGTAACTATATGAAATTAGTATAGATAAAACGTATTGCTAATTTTCGATTAATTTGTTAGCTTTGTTAGATATTAAGTAGGTACAGACGCGTCATCAACTGCTTACCCCCTATCCGAAGAAATTTTAATGCGTGGGCGGTTAGCAATTGATGACGCTGTCTGTACCTATGTTTTCTATTGTGAGAAAAATAATATTGTTTTTATTTTATCGTTCTAGCGAGTCTTATTTGGATAGTTAACAGAATTAATCCATAAATTCAAGACACTATTACTCTAAACAACACTTTATACCCGGAAAATACAATATTTATTACTTTCAATTACTTGTAAAATTCGATAGTTAGTTGTTTTTAATGAATAAATGGTAAGTCAATTGAGTTGGAAAAAAAGTAACATCACATTTTATTATTGCCAAACAAAATCTATGGGGAATCGCGTTTTGACACCCCTTAAAAAGTATGTCAATTGATTAGTGATGTCAAGTACCCACCCAATTTTGAATAACCCCTAAACATTAAAAAATGTATGGATGCAGACGTTAATTATTACTTTATTTTAAACATCATTTATATTTGGGAGATGTTTACTTTTAACTCTAATAAATTATTTGCATGAATAAAAATAAAAAAGGAAAACCTATAATTACTATTAAACTAAAAAAAACGAATACAATAAGGCATCCAAAAATTCCCCCACATCGCCGTCAACTGGGAATGTGCCCAAGAGGCTGGCGGCAATGCTTACCTCTGCCCGAGGTAAAACCACATGTTAACTCTTATGTGCAAATAATTATGAACTGAAATGGAAAGGCAATCATGACTTGAGATTCGATATTTGTTGTCAGAGTTTTTGAATCAATTTATAAATAATTAAAAACAAAATATCAATATAAATAATCAATTTCAAGGCTTAAAAATAAATATAAACATATAATATGTACAATGCTCACAGGGCATCAAAAAACTCGTCCGCATCGCTCTCAGTGGAACAAGTGCCCAAAAGGCTAGCAGCATTACCACGTTGAATGGCAATGCTAATTTATAAATATACAACAAAAGCAAAAAAAAAAACATATAGTCGAATTGAGAACCTCCTCTTTTTGAAGTCGGTTGAAAATGAATATTTGTAAGAATCTTGTTTGCAGAGATACTTACCTACAAATAAAAACTCTGTAGTTTTTCCTTATTCCAAGTTTCCTTATGTGCGTAATACACATTATTGTTAAAATTAATTGGACGGAACAAGGCAATGTAAAGAGCATTCTGTACATTCTGTAGGCAAAGTCAATAACTATAGGATAGCTACCGACGAATGGGCGGATGGAGTGAATGGACTTAGAAGTGGGTCACTTTCATATTCATTGATGCTTAACTATTCAAAAGGATTTCTTGTACTTGGAAGTGTGAGATGGTAAAATTCATATGGAACTCTACACACCAAGCGGAGTGCGATGCGGGAGGAGGTAGGTACTGTGGAGATCTGATGTGTTTCTGAGATAATAGCCATTAGATATTAAATTATACTCTATGACGGAACACTCAGCAAGCTTCTAGAATAAGTTTCCCGTCATATCCCGCCATATCCCGCCATATCCCGGTACCAGTAAGAATCCTCCATCAGGATCTCTTACAGTACCTACTTTTGTTATGATTATTCAGAACCGTACCGATTTAGCATGACATCTATGTATTGTATTTACCGCGAAGCTTCGCCCTGCACAGCCATTGCTACTTACCTACAAAGCTCCTACTTCTATAATGGTATGAACAAATGCTTATTTATTTATTTATTTTACTATTTATGTACACACAGTAGACAACACAGGAAAAGAACATTATAAAATATGAGTACATAGGTACTGCTTATTTCTTAAGAAATTTCTGCCAGCAGACCTGCAAAAGAAGAAATGAAAAAAGAAACATAGACTATAGTGTGTGAGAAAAGGAAGAGAATAAAGTATGTATGTGGCTTATTTAACTAACCTATAATATTATATATAAATACACATATAAGTAAATATTAATATATACTTATATAAATACATAATGCTAAGATATATAAACTAATAAAAATATATATGTATATAATAAATCATAATTGAGAGGAAAGGTAAGTAGGTTGTATAGGTACAATAAAAACAAATACACGAATAAACTACAAACAGTTTACAAAGAGAACGAGTTTCCAATAAATCGACATTTCAAAGTTTTGCAAACAAAACTAAACGAGGGCCACTATTGGCAGACACTAGTACGATTTAGTACGCGGCATGCGCTGCCATTTACAAACGCGTTTGTTTAGCCTGTACCGTCCTATAGACACCAGATATGTGAGCTACAAGTAAATGGAGAATCAGAAGTGGATTCCACAGTATACCCAGCGAAAATTCCCAAACGAGATAGGAATATCAATTGCTTTCCTGCCCAATTTCCCTGCAAATTGCCACGGAATATTGTGCCGCGAAATATCAAATATTTGCATATCGCCACGTGTGTGTAAAAAAAAGTAAAGTGAAAGTGAACCTAGTAACAGGTGTCATTTATTTTGTTTGTTCAGTTTTACAAGTGTTTGCGTAGTGTTCGGTTATTGCGAGCAATGATAGAATATCCTCAGAATTTGTTGTTGGTTCGTAAATGTTGAATAAATAACAAATATATATATTTGTTCAGAGACAAACAAGAAATGTAAACGGTTCGGTGCTATTCATGTTCCTTTTTCTGCTTGTGATTTCATTCCCATAAATAATATTGGTATATCAATATTTCCGGTATTACTCCTATAACCTATAAGACATAATTTATTTATCTCAAGGATCTATTTTCTTTATGTTCTTTTATCTAACGTACCTAAACAATTTGGGTTCGATAAAATTTTCATCATCCGGTATTCATTACGATGTCAGGCGTCAGCCGGGCACCGTGACTTGCCTTTTTTCTTGAATTAAATTTGACCCGAGCCCTCATCACACCTAAGTGGAAACAAGGCAATATGCAGTAGGTACCCACGGAATATGAGAGTGGGTAGTGTTTGAGGTCATCCTTAATTACTTCATGAGAACTGAAGGTAGATTTCTGTAATTGAAACATTAAAAACTTTGTCAAAGTTAGCAATCTCATCTCTGTGACAATCGATTTCAAAAACTTGTCAAAAATGTAGGTACGTGCATTAGAAGCATTTTTGACATAGGTACTTCATTTCATCATTTCAGCCTAAAGACGTTCACTGCTGGACATAGGCCTCCCCAAGGGGGGGGATTTGCCATAATCGCCACGCTTGGCAGGCGGGTTGGCGATCGCAGTATGGTTGTTACAAAGGCAGAGAGAACGCTGCTGCCCATTCTCTGGTTAGTCCCTTAGTCGCCTCTTACGACACCCACGGGAAGACATGGGATGGTGCTATTCTTTACGTCCGACACCACACGGACTATACCACATAGGTACTTACTTAATTGAGACAAATTAAAGTTCTTAAAAATACGATAATGCTTCCCTCGATTCTAAGCCTCTTGGAATGTTTTGACAATTCTCCGAAACAGACTTTACCAGACTTCTTTGCGCACAGGAAATTCTCTTTATAGATGAGTTAAAGAATCAGTAGTCAGGCAGACTATGTGTCATGGTCGTAAACCAACAATTTCATAAACATTTAACTGCGTAATAAAACGCATGATTTGCCTGCATTTGAATGCGACCAAGGCGTATAATTAAGATCGCGGCGTATAAATTAAGTTCCGTCTATTCTGTTATAGAGGACAGAATACTGACACCCACACTACACCCCACTGGCTAGAACATTGAGTCGTGGGGCCGCTGGCAGAAAACCGCCGACTGGCAATTGTTGATTGTGGACGACCTAGTATAACTGTCTATGAACTGTTTTTTTATTAAAGCACGCTGTCCCAAATTAGAAATTTCTCCTGTAGTGCAGGTGCATTTACGAACATAGGTATACGTTTACACAAACAACAGAACCTAATGCTACCTAGTGACCGCGTGCTTTGATGATCTTCTTTGGTACACCCTGCCGTCGTGGTATGAAAGTAATTCTAAATTGTCACCGTATCTTTTAGGTACTATTAATTTGTCCATCAATCTAAGGGTTGCTTCTAAAATGGAAATGCTGTATAAAGTGTTCCGTGAATTCCAACATCTATACAATAACTGCAAAAATATTTTAGTACAACACCAGGTGAACATAGCCTAATCTTTTATCAACAGCGAAGGGATGCATCTGCCCGTCTTTAAAAACAAAAGAATGATAAGGGTCGCCTACCCTTTACCAGAAACCACAGGACACGACCATGTTAACATAATATTGTATGTTAAAATAATGTTATCCTTTGATAAAGAAGCCATTTTTCCAGATTCTGAATAGGCGAATTTCATTTCTCGTGGGTGTCGTAAATTATATGAAGTACCTAGATGGGAAGCAGAATACTCTTTTACTACTTTTAGATCACACTGATAAGAGAACTTTTATGCACTTTGTACGTTTTATGCTGTATTCAGCAGAGTATTAATCAATATTTCTCGTAGCTTTTATTGGTAGTAAAGCAGCGTCTAAATAATTATTTATTATTGAACTTGTTTCTGATATTTGACCTTCAACACGTAATTGGTCAGCACTTCACAACACAGACCAGAAAGTTTTCCAATTCTTGAGTTAAAGAATCTTTGCAGCATTGCCACATACAACGTGGCAATGTTGTAAAGATTCGCATTATGCATTGCTGTTTATGTCCAAAAGGTTACTGCAAATAACTGCAATTTACATACTTATTTCAATTTACTTCAGGCGACCTGGGCCCATAAAAATAATACTACATTTTACATACAACAAAAAATAATTCTTACAATAGGTTTTTAACCCATTTTTGAAAAGTGTCTCAATTAAATTCTGTAGTGCTAATATGCCACAAAAAAAATACAACATTTTTATTCAATCGATAAGTGCCATAAAAATGCATCTAAATTATCAATTTTTAAATTCCGCGCGTAGTTTGACTAAAACGCCTCGTAGTGGACGCCATATTGCTCAGCGAAAATGACGTCAGTTCGTTGTGTATCATATGCGCTCATATTATATGTGATAATTGTATATAATTTAAAAATAATTAAAAGAATATTTAGTAATAGGTGTAATAATTAAAAAATTACGTTGGATACGAAAATAACAAAAGTACAAAGCCAATCTTCTAAAAACGCCAATCGGTGGACTGACAGTTGTCAATTTTTTGTTTACACAGCCGTACGGCGTAATAACATGGCGGCTACTATTTCATAACAGATTAAAAAAACTGAAAACTTTGAATTGAATTTAAAAATTTATTTAGGTATTTTATGAACTAAAACTTACATTTTCCGACTGCTTTTGCCTAAACTATCTCAATAATATATTTATAGTTTTTTTCTCATATACAGTAAAATACCCTATTACATGTGTGAACAGCACATCTATACAGAGCCAGCACTCGGTCTGTTCATAGGTTTTGGTCGAAAATTCACAAACCGACTGAAAATTATTCCCTGCGGCCATATTCCGTTATTTAAGCACATATGCAGTGCGTATATCTTGTCCTTTTTTAATTTTACCTATATTATTATTATTATTATTGGAACGGAGTTCCTTAACGCGGCTTAGAGCGCTTGTAAACGTCCGTTTTTTTCACCGGATAACGGACACCGGACAATGAATGTGTGTACATGCACCGGACATCGGCCCGGCGAACAATTTACGCCGGATGCACCACCGCTTCCCCTCGGCGCGACGGACACCGGTCCGGCGTAAGAAAGAACGGTCATCTACGCCCGTGTATTGGTGCCTGTTGACGCTGCTGGACGTATTGCCGGTTTTCAATAAATTGAGTCCCGTCTACATGCGTTCTTAAAAAATGGATAATAAAAATAGACGACGAGATAACGAAATGCGTGTGTATGGGTGCGAGTAACGATCTTTCTACAAACAAATGAGCACACTCGCCTGCTCGTGTATATATATTATTATTATTATTATATATACAAGGTGGGGACGACGATACGACAAAAAATTAAAATACTGGTAATACTAGTTTTGTAACTAACAAATAAATCCTAAAAACTAAATTTACAAAATCAGATATACTAAAGAGCATATAAATGTAACCAAAATAAAACACTATTATGAAATATTGGTTTTCTAACTTGTGAGAAGAGCAGCAACTTGTAATGTCAAAATTTAATATTATTAATGCTCAATAATAGTTATTTGTTATACAAGAGTGCAAAGTTGCTTTTTAACCGCGTGTTCAATTTTGATGACCGAGCAAGCGAAGGATTCTAAAATTGAATCACGAGCGCAGCGAGTGATTCAAAATTAGAATCCTGAGCTAACGCTCAGGATTCAAAACGCTAACGCGAGGGAATCAAAAGAGCACGAGGTGAAAAATCTTTGCACTCGAGTGCAACACGTAACTTTTCATTCCACCTCAGCGAGGAAATGACTAAATGCAAAAAAAAAACGTTTACAAAGTTTGAGTTTTTAACAAATTAAAAAAAAATTGTATGATATATTCGGCACCATAGAGGTAGCAGTAAATAGGTTTAATGTTTTTTTTTAATTCACAAACTTAGTGCACACGATGTTCTAAATTCAATTTACTTTATCCTCTAGAGAATAAAAACGGCTTTTCCACTCAGTTATTGAAGATAAATTTACTTTATCCTCTAGAGAATAAAAACGGCTTTTCCACTCAGATATTGAAGATTAAAAATACTCTTTCCGAGATGGTGGGATGAAAAAACAATTACACGAAATTACCAAATCCTACCATGATCCTTTTTTGTGCTATTGCCATCCCCACCCTGTATATATATATTTTTTTATATGTTTATATATTTTTTAGACTGTATCAGTTATTAGATAAATTAGGTACATAGTGTGTAAATAATTTAAAGTTGGTGATCTGTGCAGTTCATCTACCTCCCCACCTTGTAAATACTTGTCGGAAACTGAACAAAAAGCCCCGAGGAAGGACATAGGCTATTTTTCAAACCGCGACTTTGTCTACATCCGCGATAGCCGACATTTACGCGGACGAGGTCGCGGGCAAAAGCTAGTTCTTTATATAGCCAAATTCAGTTGTCAGGCATAATAGGTGCTATTTCACCACAATAAAAAGAGATCCGATTAAATTTACTTATTTAATAGATTTTCCACGAAATGTTAGGATATTTTATTGATGTTGTATTTGTGTATATGTTACGGCTAATAGTCAAAGTGCGGCTACACCTAGCTTTAGGCGACTAGAACTAGGTGCAGCCGGCCACGTGCGGTTAAACTTAGGCGTCAAACAGACGAGCAGCACTTTGATGTCAACAGAGCCCACTTCAGCTGTCGACAGAGCCAACTTTAGCTGTCGACAGAAGCAACTGCTGCAGTATTCGACACGCCATGTCGACAGCGCCCACCATGTCGATTGCGTCGCGTCGATAGCTGTCGCCATGGCGTCGACAGTTGTCGACGCTCATACTAAGCTGTCGCCATTGGTCAGTGTTTGCTGTTCACGTGTCGACGGCAAACGCCGACCAATAGCGGCAGCTGCAGTTGCCTCTGTCGACAGCTGAAGTTGGCTCTGTCGACAGCAAAGTGCTGCTCGTCTGTACGAGGTCTTAGGGCTCTTACACACGGGCGGCATGTTGCCAGCTGCTGTTGACGCGTCGACGGCTGCCGCTTACGCGTCGACAGCTACCGCTGACGCGTGTCAACGGCTGCAGTTACCTCTGCCGTTGGCAACATGCCGCTCGTGTGTGAGAGCCCTTAGATATATCCTACTTATCTTCGGTTAGAATAAGGTTTAGCCTTCATCATAGCGGCTAGAACTAGGTGTAGCCGCACACCGACATCAGGGACACCCCGACGTTCGGTTTGGTTATGTTCCTTGAAATCCTGCAGACAGAAATAGGAGCCCCACGCGGCGGGGTCCGTCGACCCAAAGTCGACCGTGTTCTTATGGTCAATGGTTTGGTGCCCCAAGTTCCCAGCTAGCAGCTACACCTAAGTTCCACCAACTGCTACCGGCTACACCTAGTTCTAACCGGGGTTAAACCTAAGTGCAACCCTTATATACCATGTAAATTAACCTTACCATGTAATTTTTTTATATTTCATTTAAAGCCCGACCATAAACATGACACTTTTCATATCATTTCATACATATTCTGTTCCATTTTTGAATATACAATTAGAGGTGATGAAACAGGCCCATACAGTAGGTAACAAAAGTTGACTAACGGACAGCGCTACTCGACTGGCTGCGAACAGGCGGCGACAGGCTGACGTGTCGAGTGTATCCGAGTGTCCACTCAGCGAACGATACAAGTCAGTACTACGACTGCACTATACGTGAGTCAAGTTTGAAAACGTGAATCCGTTTGAAAGCTCATCTTTATTGGTGCAATGTTAATACAAGGATCAAGACTATTTTATGAATACTTATAGGTACGACAAGGATCAAGATTATGTTATCAAAACTACTTACCTAATTCTAGGTAAATTAGGTAAGTACTTTAGACAGATGACAGTTCACTTCACCTAGGTGTTCACCTAATAGATAGACAGTATCCAATAATTTCAAGACAGAACTTCTCTAAAAAAGCAGTTGAATAAAGCCCTGAAAAAATGATTAATTCTCAATTTACTGTAAAATTAAATTTTAAGTTGCTTTGAAATCAATAAAGTCAGTTGAGTTCGCAACAAAAATCTACAAGTGACGTCATAAAATGTCAATTGATACCAAACTGTCCTGCACCTGATACAAATGTTCAATATCTCTGCCTACATAATTGTACTTAACCTTAGCTTTCAGCTGGACATAACTTTCTCAAAAAAGGAAGGTAAAGATAATGTCTGACATTTTCGACCTCTCCCAAAAAAAGAAACGTAATGATAAATGCCCGTAGTCCCCGAGTGCTGACTACGCAAGTTCCTACAAAACCTATTATTATGTTAAATTATATGATTTTAGGGTCTGTCGTATTTTTTAATGGTAAGAAAAAATTACAGGCTGATAATATTAAATTATTCAATTTTATTTAGTATGAAAAAGAGATAAGTAGATACTTACCTATTAACAATAAACTTATCTATGATTTTAGAACAATAAGACAAATGAATCACCTACAGCTTTATTATGTCACTGATGAGAAATAAAAAAACAGAAAAATCTTTTATCCCTTTCAAAATGTCTGTACCTCCGTATCTTGTCATGTACAAAAATCACTAGGTGTGTGATTGAAAATAAAGGGCTTCTTAATTAATAGACTTCTTATATTTACGGTTTCTAAGAAAACTTCAACTACAGATAAGTACTACAATACCAAATAGATAAGAGTCATATTATCTGTTTGGTTGACTTTACCAACGCAAGTTGTTTTACCCAACAAAAATTACCGCGTAATTAATCAGTTTTACCTTCAAATAAACAGCACCCTTTTCCATATTAGAATGATTTCGCACACCTCAGAGTAAGCAGGTTTAATAGAGTGTCAATGCGAGAGGATCCGTTTATCTGCGAGGTGACAGATGGCCTTATTTATCGCGCACCGCTCAAGGCATTGCACACGCCTAGAATGTGTTATTGACTCGCGACTTTCCCCTCGATATTCTTTTGCAATTTCATTTCAACCTGGTGATTTTAAATGAGAGTTTATCGGCATTTTTGTTATTCAGGAACATATTGAGTTTCTGTTGAGTGATCGGCTTTTGTTTTAATAATTTTCCTGGCGGAGAGAGTCCGGTGATTATGTATGAAGTATTAATTTCTAACATTTTAATGAGATCATTAACTCTTGTCCAGGTCGAATTATCCGTCTGTATCTATTTCATATCATCATTATACTCTCTATGGTCTAAAATTCTCTGTTACTTAGTACATTTTGAAAACACGACAGTGGAAATATTAGTTATGTTAAAACCACAAAGTAAACCGAATATTTACGAAAGGAAATATTTACATTTTCGTAACATAACTGATTTTAGTTCCGTCTTATAAGAATGTGACGTCAAAGCAGATATTTATGAAGGTACACGAGTCGCGAGACGATGCTTTGCACTACATACTTTACAGTCGCGTCGTCTCTGTGTATGATTTAATAACATTGTTGAGACAAGTAACTGTCTACCGTATACGGAACTTCGCCATTATTTCATACTTAATGCTTCCACTGAAACAAAAGAACTGCGAGATATTATTGTACTCCATTTACAATGAGACAATTAGTTATTCCGTTGATAACATTTACTTTTGAAATTATTTACTTGATTTATCTTTGCGATTCGTTCTCTTTGAGATAAAGGATTTTTTTTATTCATTCGGGTCATTGTTAAAATCAGGATAAAGAGTTGGGGAGGGCCGACATTCTTTTTAGTGAGGTTATTACTTCTCTCATAATACAACAAAGAACGATGCGAAAATATTTATCTTTTATGGATCATTATAAGCGATATACCGACGATGGCTATCGTGATTCGACAAGAAAGGTCGATTTTATGAAGGGCACTTGACGCAGCGTTTTACGTGGCGGGGTGTCCCACCACCGAAAATAGTCATATATCACTTTGGAACCGCTCCTGACATTTATTAAAAGTCTTTGGCGTTTTGATTACTGTTTTCAAATATTCGACGCGTCGATAAATTTTCAATAAAGACGGCGACGTAAATATTTTCACCTAACGTGTTTTTATAACAAAAATAATATTTGAGAAGGTACTAAAGGTAATATATTTTAGACTAGCGTGGAAATAATACCTATTCCTATTTGAAGATTTTAGTAAGTGATACCCGACTAAGAAACCTCTTCAACACGTTTTCATTAACATTCTTCATGTAAATTAATTCGCACATACCTAGTACCTATACCTGTGTCGTATAATCAGATTAGAATGATATATAAAGCAAGACAGAGTTATTTCCTTGCAAATTTAATACGGAATCTGTATAAATTGTAAATATTTAACAAGGCATGGACGGTAAAGTCTTGGGATTTAATCAGAAAGCCTCGCCTTCTGCGAATATAATTTCTTATTCCAAATTGCTGTTGACTGGTCCATTTAGATGGGGAATGTATGCATTTTATTACACACATAATTGCTTTTATACGTTCGGTGTGTGACTTGTTTATATATATCCGCAGCCAAGACCCAGTTGTACGGTATACCATTACAAATTCATAGTAATACCTAACAAAATGGCTTCCGTAATAAATAAGAAAACGGTATCGCTAGCTACTTTATTTGTAAATTCTAAATCAGAGTCTTAATTACCAGAAAGGATTACAATATCACCTAACTTAGCACTTAATGGATATATCCCGCGGCCAAAAGCTTGCGAATTTTACGAGTGCCCCATTAAACGCTACCAAGAAATTATCTGTTCAAAAGACAATTTATGCCAGTGCAATTAAACGGTGCTAGGTCTTCTTAAATTGCTGGAACTGCGTAATTGTATTCCCTCCTTAATAAGGACTACCGTCTTACCTCGTAAATATAAAGCGCCTTAATCCTGTTTAATTTTCTTGTTTACAAAGTTGGGACTACTTTTCCTATTAATTTTGGTGTTCTATGTAACTAGAGGTCGGGTATCGATTACATTACATAACAGCCTTTTTATATAATTGATATGAATATTCATTTTACCTTGTAATACTAACTTAATTAAAATTTAGATGTCGGCGGAAATTGTACTATTATTGGGTCTTTAGGAGTTGTGGTTTTTAGATGAAATACGGCTACAGTTGTGTAGTTAAAGAATTACAAGCAAAATTTAACTTAAGCTTTTTGATGCTTAGCCTTATAAATAAACTTATAATTATTATTTATTCGTATTTTATACTAGCTTCTGCCAGCAACTTCGGCCGGTTGGAAGCCAAACATATACCTATCATAAAACATAGTCTATGGCACGCGGTATGCTTTTTATCAGGTAATACATAGGGCCAGTACTTCCAGATATAACCGACCTGTTACAAACGAAAAACACATAATGACAAACAGACTACCTCTTTATAAATTAGTAGGTAGACATAAAACGCAACACACACATACACACACATTCACACACACACACACAAAACCTACACTCATACATACACACAACACACACTAATATTCGCATTAGCTTGAGAAACTCAATTATTGTTTTAAAAATAATAGCAACGAGCTATCCATTGAGTGTCTGCTATCTGTCCCACACAACTTGTAATAAGGAGTTTCTCTTAGCGATTAATTGTACTGGGCCCTTCCACTTTATTACCTCAATATTTAAACCCAAACATTATTATTATATTTTACTATAAAGTTCTCCACATAAATTTGGCAAATAATTGACATGATTTAAATATAGGTAAGGTATATCTTGATGTTTTTCTTGGCGTGTCGATAGCAATGTTATGTTATTCAATTCCCATTACTTTATTACATTCTATGATGTTTTACAAAAGTGGAATATAAAATAAACTTAATCTTTGTGGGCGCTGTTGCAAAGGGAAATAAAGAGAGAGGAAGAGGTAGAGTCCAAAAATTTGTTACGTGTCAGTAACCATCGAAATTTCCTGTAGGTATTAATCATGATTATTGCTATTATAATAAATAGAGAGGAAATAAATTAACGGAACTTTATTTTAGTTAGGCAACTAACTTCGTAAGAACAAAAGAGGAGCGCGTGATGAAACCGCACCATTAATTAAGATCTCCCAAAAGCCGGCTATTTAGCACCGCAATACCCTCCTGTAACATAGCATATGATGGGTGTGCGGAACCAACAATATAAGTTGAACAATCTGTCTGTGGTTGCCGCGTCTTGCGACAATTGGTACGGCGCTAACGGAGCGCGAAGGACTCAAATATATCAAGGAGCAGGGTTGCTAGGGACTGGGGACTACTTTCATTTGTTTTTGTTGTCTGTATTTGAAATGTAAGGTGTAAAATTACGGGAATCTACACTATATCTATACTAATCCATACATAATATTATAAATGCGAAAGTAACTCTGTCTGTTACGCTTTCACGATGAAAGAGCTGAACCGATTTTGTTAAAATTTGGTATGAAAATAGCTTAAACCCTTGGAAAGAATATAGGCTACTTTTTAATCAGCGACTTTGTCTGCATCTTCGATAACCGACATTCAGGCGGACGAAGTCGCAGGCAAAAGCTAGTAATAATATTATAAAGGGGAAAGATTTGTATGTTTGTAACGAATAAACGCAAAAACGACGGGTTCGATTTCAAAAATTCTTTTACCAATCGAATGCTACATTATTCCTGAATAACATACTTAGGCTATATTGCATTATTGAAAAATTAGGGGTCCTTAAGAAAATACACGCAGACGAAGTCGCGAGCTAAGTGCTAGTAACTAATATTTTGGTTTACTTCAGAATCGATTAAAAAAAACAAAATTGTAACTGCAAAAAAACAACGTTTGACCCATTAAGATTTATACATGTTTTTATTTTTTTGTATGTATGATTTTGCTAGATATGTTGCCTCTATGTTTCAATCTTCCAATTATAATATTAATATATACCAGTTTTAACCCGCGATTTCGCCCGGACAGTCTTCTTACGGATCCCCAATTCTTTGAAAATTAATTATAGCTTTTAATCTTCCTAGATAATTTCGTATAATTGGCAAAAATCATACGAAAATTCGTGCTTTAGTTTCTGAGATTAGCTCAAACAAATTCAACGCGGCGGGGGACTAATTGGATATTAAATAGCATTAAAAAAATATTTTCAGTAGTAAAGAATATATAAGTACGTAAAGACATTAACACGATTAAGTTAAAATTAAATCATTTATTAGACCATTGAAAGGCACTTTTGGACGTCATATAAGAAAATTTTAATCTAATCTCCTGACAATCTAAGAAGTTCCATTTGACGTTTTTTTTTTTGCGAACTTTGTATGAACTTCTACGTCATCAACATCATCATCATCAGCCGAAAGACGTCTACTGGTAAAACATAGGCCTCCCCCATAGAACGCCAAACCGCGCGGCAACCTGCGTAAAAAATTGATTAAATCAAATTCATAATCCTAATTAATTACTATGCTACCATGATGTTACCCATAGGTACACTGTAACAACGAGTATCTATCATTCGTAAGCATTAAATTTTATTTTATATTGAAAAAAATGCACTAATCACGCGCTAATGCTCAAAAACACGAATTAATCGTTGATTTATATTCAAATATGATATGTCAAATCCGATTTCTTAGATTATCAGGAATATAGTTGCTATTTAGTCCCTTCCAAATAGCAGTTTCTTATGGAGAAAAATGGGCAAGAAACTCCATACTTACTCTTTAAAAAAAGGGTCACAGTATTTTGCATTCACAGAAATTATTAATTCATAACACAAAGAGTATGTATTCCTTTATAGTAGATATCGGTACATACAATAATAAACGTATCAATGTAATAGAATTTACTCAACGATTTCTACCAATATAACTTTTATTTTATTCAGAATTAAAACGTAATGGAATCCCTTGTAGTAGATCCAAAAGTAAATTGAATCGAACAAATGCGGTTCTAATAATGAACGAATCGAGTTAGGCGACCGCTTCACAAATAACCATTCAATTCTTGCAATCGTAAAGTCTAATTTTATATAAAGTATTTTTGGTTTAGTTAGAATTAAAATGATGATAGAAAGAACCAGATTTGCATCAGTAGGTTATTTAATATTCGGATGTTAAATAATAATGAATCGGTATTTCCATGTCTGAAAAACAAACTGTAATCCCGTATTTTTTTTTCAAATTATTTATTTTAAATTAAAAAAAGTCAAAAATGAAATGGATTTTGTGAAACCTACACTTTACTATTGAAGACTTTTTTTTTTAAATTTGAAGTTTTCAGTTTTAGTAATAAAAACAAACTCACAAATTTAAAGTACCTTTCCTAAAGTAAAACTAACTGAACGTAGCGAAGATCGAGATAAAATCTGTGGCATATGGTTTGACAAAAACGTTGCGCACTGTATCCATAAGTCATGGTAAATGGCGAGATGTCGGCCGACCACTTTAGCTGGAACTGCTAAGGCCGTTAGATTTATTGATGCTACGTGGAGACATATTTAATAAATTTGCCGTCTGCTCTGCTCTTGATAATTTCTGAACTCACAAGTGTAAACATTGGCTAAAGGAAATGCCGCTCACTACGGCAAAGTGTTAATTAATCTAATTGTATAGGAGAGCGGCGATCGAGGACGGGAATTTGTAACCCACACACGCCCAAAAACCGAATGGGTACATTACACAGGGTCGAAGTTTGTCACCTTTCCGGGATACGAGTTTACGGGTCAAGGGATAATGTATGATGGATTTGATCGGCAATCAACCGTTAAGGAACAGGATGAAGCAACATCGACCCACACAACTATCTCTCAGAACCACTATAAATAAAGAATACAATGAAACGTTTTCCGAGCACGCAGCTTGAAATCAAAAACATTCTCTCTTCTATTTTCATAAAGCTGGTTTATCAAATAAAGAATTTGTTCCTCCAAGGATTAAACGTGAATACATATGTGTATATTGTAGAAACCAGATAAAATCAGAATGTTCGTAATTGCCCGTATTCTCTGGAGATTTAAAGCTTCGTTCCATATCCCGTCACAGTAATACGAGAGGAAACTGAGTGAACAATTTTTTGCTCATTCTGGGTGTCAGACAAAAGGGAAGAAGGATCAGAGTCCTTTGTCGTTTAGCGAGCTGATGAGACTGGCTCACCCCAACTATGTTCTTATCTCATCCTAATCTGAATTCATTTCATTTTTCACTTAGGGCTTAAAATTATTTTGCAGTTTCCAATTATATCGTAGCAGTCAAAAATACAAAAAAAAACTACCTTTTAAAAAAATCATGACTACGAAAGCAATATCGAGTTAGAGAGAAAACTGAACGTTGGATTACTCCTAGTTTATTTATACGCGCAGTTCACATTTGAACCTTTCAGATCCCTTGGCATTTCAGCGAACATTTAATTCATGGCAGGGCCCTCGATGTTATCTAAAATGACGCGCGACGTGTGGTAGGGGAGTTGAACTGGAGATATTGCCAACTGTCTCGACGCGCGTTGGTCCTTTACGTATCGATGCAATCATGTGTCTGGTCTTTTGCACTGGTAATTGGATTACACGTACATACGAGTACTTCAATACTCTATCTGTAAATGTTACACATATTTTTCTTTTCTGTGTTAGACAATTACTTAAATTATTTTGTTTTAAATCAATATTAGCTTGTACGAGTGATTAATTTGCTTACATTTATAAGATACTAGCTTATGCCCGCGACGTCGTCCGCGTGAATGTCGTTAATAGTGGATATAGACAAAGTGGCTGATTGAAAAGTAGCCTATGTCCTTCCCTGGGGTTCAAGCTATTTTCATTCCAAATTTCATCAAAATCGGTTCTGCCGTTTCGTCATGAAAGCGTAACAGACAGAGTTACTTTCGCATTTATAATAATAGTATGGATGTTTTTGGAATTAATAAGGTAAATAAAGTAAGTCGAACAGTTCATTAGTTTTAAATAATATTGTTTTCCATACAAATAAACCTATTGTTAAATAAAAGGAAATATGCTGAGTATTGCGTTATAAAAATCACAGATAAGTACGGCATTGCAATTGGATCCGATCAAGCGTGATAAGTTTACCCTATCACATTAGGGGTCTTTACCGCCATCGACGCACTGCGCACACCCCTTCGAAATAAATAAAGTACATTACTTTTAGTATTATAGCACTATGATATTTACATATAAATGTATTAGTATGATAGCTTATTCCGTACCGTAAACTTTGAATTTCCTTGAGTTGTGTGAGGTTTTTAAGGAAGAAGGTGCCTACGGTAAGTTTATGGTATTGATAATCGAGCTGGGATTCTGGGAACCATTATACATAAATGTTGTATTTGTTCGCAGCTCGATCGAATCAAATCAAAATAACCTATTCATCAAAGGCAGATAAAAGCACCAAAAGACCGAAATAAAATGACAAAGGACCAAAAGCACCGTGGCCTCTAGAATTTAAAATAGAGCCAGCGTCAATCTAATCGAAGTTAACTAACAAAAATGGCATGGAACTTAACCGTTCGGGATTATGGTGGCGGGGTGAAACCGAGGCTAGGCCCGCACTACTCCCATTAGATGGACAATTTGTTTGGCTCCAGGCGCGTAAGCCTTTAATCTCTCATACCACTCAGCCCCAAGTGACTGGCAGTTCGGAGCTCGCCCATGCGTTCCACCATTTCAGCCATTATTTTCGGATTTTTAAATAGAGATTCGATTGGAAATCGACGTAGCGTTTAATTGGTTTTAAAAAAATCGTATTTAGATTTAAAAATTATAATGTGAAAAGAGAATTTTGTCGCGGTCGAATGTTGATGAATAATGGTTGATTGGGTTGGCTGTAGACGTTAAATTTTTTGGCACCAGGGGCTCAGTGAGGACCTAAGAACTGCGTCATCAGATGGCGTAGCCGTATCGGGATACTGGGCCAAACAAAAAAAAAATATTTTTCTACACATATTTGAAATCGATACTCTAAGAACAAGAAAGATTTGGTTTCAAAAGTGTATTGCAATATTGCGATATTGCCAATCGTTACATTATTATTTGGTATACGCAATTTATCAATAGCAAATACTGAAAATTCAAAATACCGTGTCAAATATCCATTCATTTTTCTCTCATGTACCTTCCTCTTCTTCTCGTGCCTCTCCGAACAACGAAGGTTGGCAGTCAGGGGTGTTATTCTGTAAGACCTCATTCTAAACCTCGAATCTGAATCCGCTGTGAGTTTCTTGATTGGCATTCTAAAAACTCGGTTGATAATTCGAATTTACACTAGCGCCACCCTTGCGAGCGTGTCAGCGAGTTGAACTAAATTGACAGAAAGATTTTGACAGATAATGTATGAGATGACGTAACAAGTGGCATTTTGTAAGCTAATTTCCCCGTCAGTTCGACGTTCACTTCGCACTCGAACCCGATTCAGTGTCAAACATATCAAGGTCATTTTGAACCTTATGCGAAGTGAGATGCGAGTTGTTGTTTGAATTTTACAGAATCGACCTACAGCTCTGCATACTTTTTCTTTTCTTTCGCGAGGTGAAATAATTCCGCGACGCTCGAGGTACCAGTCCACTCTCGTAGGTTCCTTAGCCAAGACTTCCACCTACTACCGATGTTTCGCTTTCCAGGCACTTTGCCTATGCATGCCCAAGTCGTATAAGGGCGTATCGTACATATCTTCATGTACCTACTCTTTTTTCGCCTACATAGCCGTGTGGTGCCGGCCGCGAATACCTCCACTCCATTTCTACTCGTGGGTGTCGTGGCATGGGCCAAGCATAGTGATTACGGCTGAACCTTGGGCGAGACCTATGCCCAGCAGTGGACATCTAATGATGATGATTAGATGCCCACATCTGATGATGACATGATGACATGTCTATATTAAATAATCTCAATTGTTGACAAAATTATACGATTACTCGTATAAGACAGAACTTGAAGATATTTTATATTGTCACACAAGAATATTTATAGCACACTACTTGTTATACATATACCTTCTACATAACGGGGGGTTATCCGTTCTACATAACGGCCTACATAGTATGATCGAGACAAAAAGTGTGAATTCCCGCATGTAGCCGACCACATCAGTAACCACTTGTGCACAGACACGTCGGTTATAACAAATTGTAAACTATTCTTCTCTCATTCTGGGACATCAATAACAAGCAACGGCATCGGGCTGTTTAATATCTTCGCACTTCGTAAAACATTGCTGCCATACACCTTTCGATCTATCAGGTATGGAGGAAGATTGATCGCAGGAATATCTCTCTAGTATACCATTTTCCCATAGGATGGTGAGAAACTTAGGGATGAAATTGGGCGATGGTCTGAAAAATGCAATTTGTCTCTGGTATAATTACACGACACCAAGACGACGTGTCTGAATTTCAAACTGCGCATTACCATTACAAAATTTGATATTAATAATGCAGTAAATAGTGTTGTCTTTAATATAATCGTAGTGATTTGTGGGTTAAAAACGTGAGCATCATATATTTTAAGTAAGGAGAAAGACTATATATTATGGTTGGAACATAGGTACTAAAGGACTGAAGTACATACGAGTAGTCTCTGGGTACTGAACAAATAGTGTCACAATTTTTGTCACTGAAATGGATTCCCAATGAATCCCTCGATATTTAACTGTAGGTAATTATTTCATCAGGAGTTACATCAAAAACGACGTAATTAACAATTTCCAAATAACTGATCTTTGTCCTTTCGAAATAGTCTTGTTTCGTAATTATTCATCGACTAAAATATCCATCGTTGGTTTTATAGAAAGTATTTTGGAAATTCTTATTGTTCTTGCTCTGAAGTGTAAAAGCAATTACATGAAATCTGATTTAGGTTGGAATCGACATAATATAAATTAGATAGAAATATTAAATCGTGTTGGAAAAGTGGTGACGTAATTTGGTTGAAAGTTTTGTAATCACAGCGCACACACATTATGTTGTATACAATTGTATTACAATTACACAGCTACCTGTAAATGTGAGATTTTGTGTGCATATACCGTTAAATAAATATTTTATAATATCACTTAAAAGCTGTCACGCTGAAGTGGAATTGGGCTGGACACATCTGCCGCATGTCAGACGATCATTGAACTAAACGCGTGACCCAATGGCACAGTATTAGTACTATCGTACAGTAGCGACACGCTCCGCCCCCCACCGAAACACTGTTCCTCACGTCTAGACGCGCCGCATTGGCTCAGATAACGTCTTTGAATTCAAGGGCTGACTCGTGGCGCGTAGAAACGTGCATTCACTCATTTGTGAAAAATAAAATCGATATATTTTATATTATGTTTATAAATTAAATATTTAATAGGTATATCATATTTTATATTTAGAAACCAATAATAATATATGAAATTATGTAATTTTTATCACATTAAACTATCACATATACATACACTTATCTGGAAAAAAAAAATCTAAAAGTATTGTAGAATACTATAAATCATTCCCTCATCAACCGTCATTCCCTCCTAAATGCAATGAGGAAATGACCGTGAGGTGGATGACGAATTTTAACTAAAGCTACAAGCTACAAACTTCTTGATATGTACTACCTCCTATTTGGAAGTTCGAATTTTAAACCTTGAAAGAATCGAGTACCTACATGAGAGAGAAACACTTTTGTTGAGGCCGGTATCGCGCGCTCGCTCGCTCTCGCGCGCTTGCGGTGGCAGTGACAGCTCTAGAGATATTAACGCACACACACGCACGTATCTGTACAGTCTGCTATTTTTGTAGTTGTGTAGGCAATTATATCGTTTCGTTTGTATAAAGTGTCGCGGGTGTGCCAATGGGTTCCTTTACATGGCAAGCGAAATCGCGGCAGGCCCAGGCAGGAGGAAACGGTGGTGTGATCTAGACTCTTTTGACAAAGACTGGTCGCAAATAGGTCTCGACAGAAAGAAGTGGAAGGAGATTAAAGAGGCCTTTGCACTGCAGTAGGAAAATAGGTACAAGCTGAAAAATAAAAAACACATTTTGCTTTTGCCCGTGACTTCGTCCGTGTGAAAGTTAAAGTCGAATCCCTTCTTGGCTGACGTTCCTTACCTTATATACTGCCCACCTGCCAATTTCAGATTCATAGGTCAAATAATTCTCGAGACTTCTTGTTTATTCAGTGAGTGAAAGACCTTTTGCTTTCATGTCTTTTACTAATATAGTAAAGCTGAAGAGTTTTTTGTTTGTTTGAACGCACTTATCTTCGGAACTACTGGTTCGATTCTGAAAATTCTTTCGCCAATTGAAAGCTACGTTACTACGGAGTGCTATAGGCTAGTTACTATAAAAAAAATGGGGACTTGTAAGAGCGATCGAAGTCGCAGGGAAAGTGCTAATGCCTAGTATACAAGGTGGTCACGACGATACGACAAAAAATTAAAATACTGGTAATACTAGTTCATAAGAATATTTTGAAACTAGCAAATAAATCCTAAAAACGAAATTAAAAATAAAATTCAGATATACTAAAGAGCATATTATTCAAAATAAAACACCAAAATATTGGTTTTCTAACTTGTGAAAAGAGCGGCAACTTGTGGCGTCATAATTTAATATTATTAATGCTCAATACATGATCCTTTTTTGTACTATTGCCATCCCCACCCTGTATAGATAAAACGTCATTATAATCCTCAACAAAATTAGTTTTACCTATGTTTAAAGTTAGTTAAACCTGAGGCCTCGTTTCTAACCGCGAAAGCACTATAGTACTATAGCGTTAAAAATTACCAAGTATTAAATGCAAAAAGTTCTTTTTCTTTCACTTCAAGGTTCAAAAACTTTGAACAAAGAAGGCAAATGATAAATTGGTGTATCTAAGTTGAGGGAATTAATTGTGCTCGTAGGAACACAAGATTGGAATTGCTCTTGGGTCGGATACAAGTAAATTCTTTATTCCCCTGTGAGCAACCCATCACTTCCACAAACTTGCGTTTACACAGAAATTTCAGCTTGTTTTTGCTTTGGGAGCCAGAAAATGTTTTAAGTATATTTTTATGTTGTAAATATGATAGATACTGCGTCAATTTATAAACATTTATGAACAAAGTTTTGAGTGAGCCTGTCTGTTATCGTCTATTAGGTTAATTTTGTTATTGAATGTGTTTTCATGTGGAAAGAGGGATTTGAATAACGTATAAAGGGTTGGTCGGTTACCAACTGCTGTTGAATTAATTTCCTTTTGAACTTTGTTGCTGGATTTAAATACCAACTGTAAAAAGGACCAATTCTTATATAATCATATGTTTGTAAGTGTAACGTTAACTTCTGGCTGTTCTACTCAGTTGTTGAAAACTATTAAAATGTTTTTGTAAGCATATGACATCCAGAAAACTTCAGAATATTACCGTTCGCACCTTACGGCGCGGCGTTCCCCGCTAAACGCAAAGCCGCGAAACCATCTACACTCGCGGTTTACGCCATTCGTAGGGTATGGCGTCGCTAATATAGAGCGCGCATTAATATAAATAAAGAAAAGAAAAATATTTTATTAGGGACAAGCAAACAACAGTAAAAAGAAGAATAATTAATAGAAGTAAATACGAACCTGTACGAAGCCAAAAAAAGTAAAGTTACGATATTTAGGAGGTCGAGCATTACGATTTTTTCCATTCTAATAAAGTGACTGACATAGGTAAATCAATATTGATGATTACGAAATGTTCATCAGAATATCTTTTTAGTTCATACTGACACTACATTTGCTAACAAACTCAAATACATAGATGAATAAGATGTCAACTAATCACAGTTCAACACATTAACCGTTTATCTGAACTGGCTATAAAAGTATCCATAAATTTTTTAAGATTAATCTGAATTGGCTACTTTTATGCCCTGACGCCATTTTTTTTTAGTTATTTTAATTATGACCAATTTACTTAATTTTTTTACGTAACACATTATACTTCCATGCAATAATCTGTGGGGTCTTGAAATTCCGCTCACTGTGGTATATGACAATACTAGACGAGAATATCAGGAACATTTATTTATCTGTATCCTTTTTCTGTCAATCAATCATGTCGTTCATAAGACAATAAAGCAATATTAATAGCTGGTAATGTGGAAGTTTTAATTGTATTATTATAAAACGACGAAAACTTGGAAAATAAATGAATCATCGAGATTAAAACTAATAAGTAAAACTTAAAACAAAATAAATCGCAAAATTGTGTGTTTGTGTCAGCAGTCCCTACAGCACTACAGTTCTTACGATTTTGAGCGCCCCCCTCCAAGTGTCGTATCTGATATAGAGCGGGGAAGGGAGTGTCCCTTCTGTACGTAGTACTATTAAGTATTCTGTGCATTAGCACACTTAAGGTTATTAAACCTTCAGAATTTTTATGTTCTTCTTCGGAAACCGGCTTGTTCGGAAACCGGCTTGTTCGGAAACCGGCTTGTTCGGAAACCGGCTTGTTCGGAAACCGGCTTGTTCGGAAACCGGCTTGTTCGGAAACCGGCTTGTTCGGAAACCGGCTTGTTCGGGAGGCTGGAAGTCGTCAAACATGCGCGCGAGACGATTCGTGATGACTTTTGAAAACAACTTACAGCCGGGCATTGTCGCCCTTTTTGGAGAGTTTGGACCTCTGCACCATGCCTGTGGCGTTTTACCCTCGATTATGACGGAACTAAAGGCCCTTAAGTACCGGTTTTCCAAGGCCCTTAAGGCCCTTGCCTTAAGTACCGGTTTTCCACCCCCTGATCGCTAAGATCGCCCCCCTGCCGAACTTAGCCCCCCTGCCGGACTTAGCCCCCCTGCCGAACTTAGCCCCATGCCGAACTTAGCCCCCTGAGCCCCCCGGCCGAACTTAGCCCCCCTGCCGAACTTAGCCCCCCTGCCGAACTTAGCCCCCCCGCCGAACTTCTCCCCGCCGAACTTCTCCCCGCCGAACTTCTCCCCGCCGCGCTTCTCCCCGCCGCGCTTCTCCCCGCCGAACTTCTCCCCGCCGCGCTTCTCACCGCCGAACTTCTCCCCGCCGCGCTTCTCCCCGCCGAACTTCTCCCCGCCGCGCTTCTCCCCGCCGAACTTCTCCCCGCCGAACTTCTCCCCGCCGAACTTCTCCCCGCCGCGCTTCTCCCCGCCGAACTTCTCCCCGCCGAACTTCTCCCCGCCGCGCTTCTCCCCGCCGAACTTCTCCCCGCCGCGCTTCTCCCCGCCGAACTTCTCCCCGCCGAACTTCTCCCCGCCGCGCTTCTCCCCGCCGAACTTCTCCCCGCCGAACTTCTCCCCGCCGAACTTCTCCCCGCCGAACTTCTCCCCGCCGAACTTCTCCCCGCCGAACTTCTCCCCGCCGAACTTCTCCCCTCCGAACTTCTCCCCGCCGAACTTCTCCCCGGCGAACTTCTCCCCGCCGCGCTTCTCCCCGCCGAACTTCTCCCCGCCGAACTTCTCCCCGCCGCGCTTCTCCCCGCCGAACTTCTCCCCGCCGAACTTCTCCCCGCCGCGCTTCTCCCCGCCGAACTTCTCCCCGCCGAACTTCTCCCCGCCGAACTTCTCCCCGCCGCGCTTCTCCGTAAGGGGGAGTAGTTCGGCGGGGAGAAGTTCGGCGGGGAGAAGTTCGGCGGGGAGAAGTTCGACCGGGAGAAGTTCGGCGGGGAGAAGTTCGGCGGGGAGAAGCGTGGCGGGGAGAAGTTCGGCGGGGAGAAGTTCGGCGGGGAGAAGTTCGGCGGGGAGAAGCGCGGCGGGGAGAAGTTCGGCGGGGAGAAGCGCGGCGGGGAGAAGTTCGGCGGGGAGAAGCGCGGCGGGGAGAAGTTCGGCGGGGAGAAGCGCGGCGGGTAGAAGTTCGGCGGGGAGAAGTTCGGCGGGGAGAGTTCGGCGGGGAGAAGTTCAGTTCGGCAGGGGGGCTAAGTTCGGCAGGGGGGCTAAGTTCGGCAGGGGGGCTAAGTTCGGCAGGGGGGCTCAGGGGGCTAAGTTCGGCAGGGGGCTAAGTTCGGCAGGGGGGCTAAGTTCGGCCTTGGAAAACCGGTACTTAAGGCAAGGGCCTTAAGGGCCTTGGAAAACCGGTACTTAAGGGCCTTTAGGTCCGTCACAATCGAGGGTAAAACGCCACAGGCATGGTGCAGAGGTCCAAACTCTCCAAAAAGGGCGACAATGCCCGGCTGCAAGTTGTTTTCAAAAGTCATCACGAATCGTCTCGCGCGCATGTTTGACGACTTCCAGCCTCCCGAACAAGCCGGTTTCCGAACAAGCCGGTTTCCGAACAAGCCGGTTTCCGAAGAAGAACATAAAAATTCACAAGGTTATTAGCACAGAATACTTAATAGTACTACGTACAGAAGGGACACTCCCTTCCCCGCTCTATATCAGATACGACACTTGGAGGGGGGCGCTCAAAATCGTAAGAACTGTAGCGCTGTAGGGACTGCTGACACAAACACACAATTTTGCGATTTATTTTGTTTTAAGTTTTACTTATTAGTTTTAATCTTGATGATTCATTTATTTTCCAAGTTTTCGTCGTTTTATAATAATACAATTAAAACTTCCACATTACCAGCTATTAATATTGCTTTATTGTCTTATGAACGACATGATTGATTGACAGAAAAAGGATACAGATATATTTAACATTTATTAATGTTCCTGATATTCTCGTCTAGTATTGTCATATACCACAGTGAGCGGAATTTCAAGACCCCACAGATTATTGCATGGAAGTATAATGTGTTACGTAAAAAAATTAAGTAAATTGGTCATAATTAAAATAACTAAAAAAAAATGGCGTCGGGGCATAAAAGTAGCCAATTCAGATTAATCTTAAAAATTGTATGGGTACTTTTATAGCCAGTTCAGATAAACGGTTAAATAAAAAATACGTGGTTTACCGACTTGCTGTTTGTAAATTATCACGGATTTTTAAGGTTAATTATTTACCATTAGGTACTGAGGGCAGATTTGATCAAACTTGTAATAGTCTTATTCTGAGAATATAATCACTCATTACTCTAGAGTTAGAGAAATATTCGTTTTACCAAATTTAAATCCCGGACCAACTCTCTATCCCAGATTATATCCGCCAAAATGCATCGAGTAATCAAATTATTCGAGATTAATTAATGAACGTTACATTACCAGCTGACAATGACAGCTCGTGTGAATAGCATTGACAGTTGACATCATTGTAAACCGGCAAAATTAAATAGACATATTATCTTGCGTTCCGCTTTATATGCTATACATTTCCATTTTAGTTAGCTTACACATGTGATTCATCACTCATTCGTCAACTTTAGGGTCAATACCAAAAAGTATAAGTCAATAGAACCCGTGCGCATTAACATAACACCTAGCTCGAATGAATGGTAAAGAACTGGGTGCATAACATTTTTGAATTTTATTTTAGTGTTTTGAATATCAACATTTATTTTGCGCTAAGTAATTTCTCATAACCTACTAGTTTACGATGCTTTAAACGTGACAATACAAACTACAATTACAACAACAACACAATTACATACAACACAACACAATACAATTTTGTTTTCGAGCCAGGTGCCATGTATATGCGCACGGGTTGTACCTAGTATTGGCTGCTCTACATTTGTGATGGAAAAACGTAAAGGAAGTTACCTGAGAGTGAGACCAATGAGTAAAATTACTCAAGGGTTAGTTACTCTGGTATTGGCATTTGGCCGGATCCGCTTTTAGTAGGTAAAATACAACCAGCATTAAATACTTTTCAACAACTTGACCTACTGTGAACTTTAAATACGTGCAGTTTTATGAGATAATATTAATTAATGTGAAGCGGTAATCATTCAATGCGGGTTTAAATTTCATTTCCAATTATTAATCTACTCATCATACTTTATTTTTGTTTTAATAATTATAATAACAAGTATCATGTTAACTACTGGTTAATAGAAATGTATTTAAATTTACCCATTGACTATATAATAGTTAGTTATTGAGAGTAGATTCATGCAGATATTTTGACAAAGTAGGTACTATACCAATAGAATTTCATGTAAAAGGACCTAGAAAACATATAAATAGGGTATGTATATTTTTTTATTGTAACACAGCTTTTAAATATCACCAAAGAAAAGTAATCAAAGTGATAAAATCTTGTGCCAGTGCCACGAGATTTTGCCACTATCTTACTAAACCCGTTGTTTAGTTGGTGACCATAGGTCGCTTCTCATTCAAGGTGGGCCAAAAACCATTCAATTTTCTGTTTGCAATAACATTTAGGCAGGTAGATGCAAGCAGTCTATTTAGTAAGAGAGCTTTTTTGCCAATTTAACCGCCACATTAAAAAAGCAAAACAGCAGTGTTATTCTGTTACGATCTCCCTCGGTGAACACCTAAGTGAAGTGAGCTGTCATCCGATTGTAGTGCTTTGTAAATTCCTAGCATCGGGACAGATGACAGCTCACTTCACCTAGGTATTCACCGAGGGAGATAGTAACAGAATAAACATACTGTGCCCTCGGCACCAAGCTAAGTTACAAACTCTATGGCTAAGAACTCACGATGTGGTTTTCACCCGCGTCTGCCGCGGTTGCGGGTTCGCAGCTTCTGTAGAATGCAGATATTTATGTAAAAAATTAAAGCATTAATTTCACGACGCGGTTTACGCGGTGTGCGCGATTGTTTGAGGCTCCCGCTGCACCGGCGAGCAACTAGTAAAATCGCATCCGCATCCTGGGCAGGTTGTACCCACGAGCTCTAAGTTCGGTTGGCGGGCGACGGCAGTGGCCAGCGGGGGGTACCTACAGAAATCCGACACTATTTTGCAGTGACTTGTTATTACTCGTGGCGTCGTGACGTGTGCACGTTTATCAACAAACATTACAAAATGGATAATGAAGTCGATCTACTAATTACTTTGGTGCAAGAAAGGCCAGTGCCCGTCTTGAAACCGCGTCTTGCGATATTCGCCCGCAAAGTCTGCGGGCTATAATCGCAACCGCGACGGTTTCGTAACCGCACAGAACTCCGGTCTCGTGAGTTTGGGCTATTCTTCCACCGCGGCGGGCGCGGGCGAAAACCGCATCGTCAGTTCTTAGCCTATGGAATTATGTAAGTCTGTCATGTAGTCGTGACCACATTTTAACTTGTCATCTATATATGACTGTGGCGGTCAAAAGGTTAAGAGAAGCGAGTTAAGGTAAGCTGGTATCCCAACATGTGAAAGATTTATTTATTTCTTTAGTATTTATTTATTTTCAGCTCACTTCAAGGTCTTTCACCTAAACTCACCAAGGGAAACATAATACGAAATAACACTACAGTCACTACAGATATGTACGAAGAAAATCAATCTAGTAAATCCTATTTTTCATTTCACTGATTTCAATTAAGTCAGACTTAACACCCGCCATTTTGAATTTCCATAATTAACACTAGCCGTTTCCAGTTACCGTTTCGCATACCTACTGATTCAATCGCGTCCCGTCGAATTGATTTAAGCGGATAGGTGCCATCTAATGGGTATTGTACATAGTTACTAATGTGGAGGCTTATTTAGCTTAATTACTTTAGTTTATCTGTATAGATATAGACAATAATTAGACGTGTTACTATTCTATACTTTAATTAAGTATGATAATAAACCTCATTTAATCTAAATGAGGTATTACATGAGGCTTTCTTAGAAAAAGTTTGAACAGAAATATTTTTCGCATTAGAATTAGATTAAATGACTTATTCCACAATTTATTGTTATCACACAAATAATAATTACCTCCACTAATTTAGAGATTTAATTATAGTATGTAAGTACTTTAATAATAGGCTAGAATCTTGATTAAAACTGGTATGAGGGCTCATTGTTTGCTCATTTGGAACCGTCTTAACTTCAAAATTCAATTACTCTTATTAAGAGGTACTCTTTAAAATTATAAATACAAGATACAGCCACTTGGGGTAAAGTTTGTTTGTTCTTGTTTATTTTTATTTACACATGCCCACACAACCACACTTACTTAGCTTAACAATTTTTTTTTTATGTCACCAATAATAACAAAATTGTAATAAAAGACTAGTGTTAGCCACATATTGAGTACAATATAATTATAATACCCAATGGGGACTGGCATTGTACTTCCTTATACAAGTTATGCGATATCCTAGCTGGGAATGCAGCACCTCAACACAATTTCAGTTGTAGTTTTAGTATACTTATTTTGTCAACCCTGTAAATTACCATGCACTACAATGCTGATATGATGAATAAACAATTTATTACTATATTATTATTTGCGAAAACTTGCACGTTTCTTAGCTTTTGGCTAGTTTTAAGCTACATCAACGGGTCCAAGTCAAGTCAAAGTAGTGTGAGGTGAATTTTTACGTTAAAGATGAGTGATGTAAAGAGACGTCGTTTTCGTCATTTTGCATGAACTTATTATTATTACAAATTATTTGGAAGAGATTATCTCTTAAAAAACTGGTCTGATGATAATAATCTTTCACTGATAGAAAGCAATATAATACAGTTTGTCTTCGCAGACGAAGTAGCGTGTAGAAGTTTATGATAATATCGTATCTTCATATCGCCACCGTCAGTAACACGTTACACTCCATCTCACTTCATTTTATTTTATTTCATAGCTGCATTGAAATCTCCCCCCCCCCTCTCCCATGCCTCGGAAAACACGTAATGCCATTGGCACGGGCTGTCATTAATAAATTTTTGACAGTCGTTATGGGTAGTCAGAAGCCAGAAAGTCTGACAACCAGTCTTACCAAAAGGTATCGTGTTACCCAGTAACTGGGTTGTGGAGGTCCGATAGGCAGTCGCTCCATGTAAACACTGATATTCAGCTGAATCCATTTAGAAGAGCTGGAAGCCGACCCCAACATAGTTAGGAATAGGCTAGGCAGATAATGAGCTGCATTTAAATTCTGTAAATGTCGAGAATATTCCAACTGCATACTCGAAATTTTATTTTAATAGCATGTGGGTTGATCTCAATTCTGTAAAACATATATAATATGTAATGATTGTGTGCAGGTGGGCCGCCCAAGGGTAGAACTTTCTCTCGGACCATTGCACGTTGAAATTGCTTCGACACCAAAGTAAACTAACCGTGCTACACACAAAACCGCATTTTATTTCAACGTTTTATGAATAAACGTAAACCTGAAATCAACGAAACAAAACACGTGCTGTGCTAATAGGGCCGTTTTCCTGTCATGCGGATTATCGCCCGCGCGCGGATCTGGTCCGCCTGCGGGTGATAGCACGCTCCTGGCCACATGCGTGCTGCCCGCATGATAGGAAAAAAATGTATGAAATTATAGGATGCGGGCAGCTTGCATGCGGACGAGATTCGCGTGCGTACGAAAACACGCACGACAGGAAAAGGGCCCTTAGAGTTACCTTTTCTTGCACTGATGACAAAAAAAATGGCTCTTCATTCACTACAAGGTAGGAATGACAGGATGGTCATTGGATTTATTTATTTATTTATTTAGGGACAACAATCAGCAGTGAAATACTAAGTACACATAGATTACAACTTAATAAAAGAGATAACAAATACACTAGTCACAAAGTTATCCATATGTTTAACAGATCTACTACCTAGTACCTAGTTAGGAAAAAAAAGGCCTGTGATTATTTACCTTAGACGTTACGTTGTTCATGTACTACTTAAACACGTTTCTTGCCGATGATTTTAATAGCATATTCATGTATACGTCTACTCTAATATTATGAAGAGGAAATATTTGTATTTTGGTATGTTTGTAACGAATAAACTCCTAAAAAATATTCCGATTTCAAAAATTATTATATTATTGGAATGCTACATTATCCCTGCGTAACATAGGCTATATTGCATTGTTTAAAAATTGGTGGTCCTTGAGAAAGTTCACGCGAATGAAGTCACCGAAAGTTAGTATGTTTATTTGCTTGCTACGCTTTCACGGCTAAAGTACTGAACCGATTTTGATGAAATTTGGAACAGAATACGCTTGAACCCCAACAAAGGAAATATGCTTTTTAATCCGCGACTTCATCTGCGTCCACGATAATTGACATTCACGCGGAGAAAGTCGGGAGCAAAGTTAGTAAAAAAATATATTCTGATGTACCAACATTTGTGGATAGGTCAAAAATAGTATTCATTATTGTGGCATGTGACGACGAGCAAAAAATTGTGACCTTTTAAAAAAATATCAATATCCAATGGGATTGTCCGACCTCAAAAAAACAATGGTGACAGACACACGCATACAATGCTCGAAAATTAAACACAGTACGTAACAAAGCACGTACATTTTTGTTTACTCGATGAAATTGATGTGTGCAGTTCGAATGGGTCTATCGGAAATTAACTGTGTGTTTAGGAACATACAATAAGACGCGAAGTAAACATGATAACAACTGAGCAAAATTAATAATGCATATGAACGATAATATCTTTTTATTTTCAGGTTTTCTACGATCATGTAGTTACTAGGTACTAATGTGAGTTACTAATGTTTCCTAAGTTGTAGGTATCTAAGTCTTGCTGTAGTTGAAACATTGACCTTACAGTTATTAAATTCATTAAACGTAATCTTCCTCTTTTTTTTTGTTAGGCTACTTGAATCCAGTACTTGGAGTCTAGCTCTCCCCAGAACCATGACCGAGCCTTCTTTGGGTCAAATAACAAAAATGACCACTCTACGAATACTTACGAATAGGTACTTACTTAATCTACGAATACTTACTCACTAACCCTAATATGCAAAGAAGTCGGTTAAATACGAGACTATTCTGATTTGCTACGACGATGTAGCTGTGCTACGACGGCGCTACGACGTAGACATTCGTAGCGGTTCGTAGCACATTTCTGGCCATAGACAAGTTAGGCTAGGCTATAAATTATTTTCTTGTTCGTCAACGTAACCATTAAATATAATAATCATATAAAAGTAGCGTATATTCATAATGATATTATATATTATCCTCTCTGAAACTTGTTTCCACTTATGACCGCAGCGACAAACAATCCCGAAGCTGGGCGGAATGTTAGTACATGCGTGGGTCGAGTGTAGTGTTATCAAACTTCCAGGTAAAATGACAAAGTCAGCTCTTTCGGTTCCCACGCAACTTGATGACTTCGGGGGACTAAAACGGGCTTTGTTATTCCATTACTTACAACAGTCCTCTAGTTTTAGGGAATACTGTTGTGAGTTTAGTAAATAGAAAATCCGGAGTGCAACCGACGTGGTTCGACGTATTCCATTTTATTCTGACAGTTTTTTGAGCTATGGTCATCCTCTATGTTTTGGAACGAGAAACGACGTGATCTTTTAAAATTCAGTACATAGCTTTCACATAAATCTAAACAGGATAGGTCGTGAAACAAGTGTGATAGATTATTTTGTTCATTTTATTTCTTCAACGATACGAACAATTTATAGTTCTCGTGCGGAGACGTTCAAATGGCTTAGGTTTAATGTTAGTCTTGCTGCAGTAAAACGCTAAATTTTAATGATCAATTACAGTTAAGATCGGATTGCTTTAATAGCGATCCGATCTTAACTGTAATTGTTCATTGACTGTGTCGTATAAGTGCATCATTAAGAACTAAATATACAAGACTCTCTATTGTATAGCAAAGTTAACCTCGTGCAGCTAACTAAGTTCAGTACACACACAGTAAAGTTTGAACTATTTAACTTTATTACCTTTGTAAGCGCCGCATTATTTATATTTCATGCACAGAAAATTAAAACGACGTATCACACGAAAGTAAAATTGTTGACACTCCAAATTTCCCTGTATTGACTTAAAGACTTTGTACGAAACGTGAATGTATAAATAAAGGGATCACGTAAACTGAGTACCAAAACTCGTCCTCCACTGACAGATATACCAAGAAATAATTAATCAGTAAAATTTACTTAGCGACACACTTGCGAGGTTCTTTGCTTCATTAGTAAGAGTTCAAGATGAAGACGGACTCTAATCCTAACTCCAATTAACAAATGTGGAACTTTTGCGTTGTCACGGAAGGTCAATTAAGAAATATCAAGCCATGAAAAGTACAGCAATTAGTCTAATTTAACTTCGCCCCTTATATTAAAGAACATTTAAGTAGGCATAAATTATACGGATCACTTAGTGAGTTAATGACATCATCGTTTCGGTACTTTTTAACTTTGCCGTGATATAACTACTTATATACGTACAGTCACCCTCAGAAAGAAAAAAGATGTAAAATTATGTAAACAAGTTCCATTATCATGAATAGAATGTTATTATAATGAAGAAATATGTTTTTACTGTTACACAAGTACCTTAATGGGCTATTATATAGAGTTTTCAATGTTTTATAGTTATTAGAATCATCATGCATTTAGGATGGTGATTCCCAAACTATACAGGGGTACACCTGTATCTTAGGGTTGGAGATGCGAAGAATGATACCAAAAATGATGTTTATGTTATTGTAACTTGACAATTATAAATATCTGTTACAAAACTATGTGAACCTGCTAATTCATAACTTTGTACATAAACTAAACTAACAGAAAAAAAATGCATGTTTAGTCACTATACTGGGCCTCAAGTCTGCTATTACAATAGTCTCAGAATGGTCTATCATTGATTTCATAATTGTTGATTTTGACAAGTTTGGTAATCTACTAATAAAATGGCGTCATTATTACTTTTAAATGGTCAACCAATGACAGTCCATTGAAAGAAATGCTAAAGAATGGTAATCTCGTACATAATGACAAATTAATGACTGACTTTGTTTACGAACTTCTTACTACTTCAGATTGCTTATAACACTTATAAATAATATGTAAAAATATAAATAAATGAAATCTGGCATGAATAAATGTTCAAATTTGTTGATAATGTCATTATAACGCAATTCTATTACGAGACCATTGACCGACCAATGATCGACCATTATGGATTTAGCAGATTACGAACTTTTAGCAAAATGACAATGGAATCGTGTTGGAATGACGAAATTATAAAAATAGCAGACTTGGCCCCCAGGTACATAAATAAAATATTATTGTGTAATGTATATCTGGATAGTTATTATAAAATTTGTATAAATAATAATTTTTTGAGGGCGTCTGTACTAGGTTTGCTGGCATGAAAATATAATATCGTTTCTGCAAAATAAGAATAAAGAATGATACCTATACTTCTATACATAAATGATAAAAAGGTAAAGATTTTTTTTGTAAGATCTAATCTCGGAAATTACTGGGCCAACTATTTATTTCACTGACAGAATGCTATACTATATCCGAGTACCATGGACTATGTTCTATGCCCGGCGCGGTGCTTTTACTGACAGATAGATAACTGTTGTTCTAAGGAGTAACTAGGATACTTAAATTTTTGTTGTTTAGTTTTATTAGGCATCGAAAAATTCCTCCACGTTGCCATCATCTGGGAATGTGCCCAAGAGACTGGCTGCATTGCCACGTTGGATGGCAATGCTTAACCTCTGCCCATATTGTATATAAAATAAATCTACATATTTTACTTAAAAACTTAAAAAATAAAATTAGAACAAGTTAGGGTTCCGCGCAAAAAAAAATTAAAACCCCACTGAAAAACGACATTCACGCGGTCGAAGTTACAGGCATCACCTAGTCACACAAATAAAAATAACTAGCTATTGCTCGCGGTTATGTCCGCGTGAATGTCGTTTGCCAGCTGTATATTTAATGTTTTTTTACGCAGAACTTTTTCTAAAGTTAAGTAGCCTATAAGTTACTCCTCACAACATCAGCTATCTATCTGCCAGTGAAAGTATCATCAAAATCAGTCTAGGCATTTCAGATATTTGTCGGAACAAACAGACAGAAAGACAAAAATTTTAAAAATGGTTTTTTTATATAAGTACCGTTTATATTATTTCATATTCATTTAGTACAAAGCTGTTATTTTGAAATTACAAACAGACACTTCGATTTTATTTATTTGTATAGAAGCACCTATAGATTACGATTCCGATTCTGATGTCTCATAAATTACTGCCGCCGGTTTTTCGAGTCTTTTCAATTAATCTTTAAAAGAAGTCATTATCTCAGACATGAAACCGTTCAAAACAGCATTCCAATCTCGCTTATGATGAGTGAACGCAGGTCGTTTGAAAGCTTTGAGTTTTCAAAATGAGTGTTCGTTGTATGACATACTAATCTACCGAAGCCTAGCTCTTATTACTGAGATAAAACCTTTGAAGTTACCTGAACGAGCACCTTATTAGTAAACTAAGTATTCTGTGACATCTTTGTGATAACTGAAGCTTGTAATTGATATTACAGTTTTGGAAAGTAAAGAAAAGGCATGAAAATTTACGTTTCTAGCTACGGTATTTTTTTAGTCTGTAAAATAATTTTATGTATCGTATAATTTTGTTTAGTTTTAATTGCGGACTTTTGGTGGAAATAATAATTTTAAGGCTAAAAAATGATTGTTCGACCTGTTAACACTTACATAAAGATGAAAAAAGTAAATACCGGTATTTACTCAATCAATATATATTGATTGAGTTAAACCGGTATTTACTTTTTTCATCTTTATTTTACAGCCTATCTGACCTCTACAACCGAGTTACTGGGTAACACGATTCCTCTGGTAAGACTGTTTGTCAGACTTCCTGACTTCTAACTACCCATTCCGACTGTCTATGATCTGTCTGATGACTGTCTGATCTGATCTGAAATGGCAGCCAGGGCCAACGACTTTCCGTGATTTCCGAGGCACAGAGGTGTGGGTCTCGGTATGAAATTGTCCGTCGATGTATCACCATCCATCCACGGCTACCCGGGGCAAGCGTGACAGATCGATCCATACGGCTTTCACTTAGCCATGAGCTCCTTAACTCAAACGCAACACAGTTCGTAACTCAATCCATACTTAATCCATACTTTCCATACTTAATATTATAATTGCGAAAGTAACTCTGTCTGTTACGCTTTCACGATGAAACGGCAGAAACGATTATGATGAAATTTGGTATGAAACTAGCTTGAACCCTGGGGAAGGACATAAGCTACTTTTTAATTTGCGACTTTGTTTACATCCGCGATAACCGACATTCACGCGGACGAAGTCGCGGGCAAAAGCTTGTACTGAATAATACAAATAAAAATATAAACAATTTAAACTCCAAATTTAAGATGAACATCAAGCCATGAGCGTTAATATTCCCGCGATCCTTGTGCTAAAACGTATCTCGCTGTTAATTTATCTTTGTTAAAAACTTAATTATGGCAGCAATGAACGCCGGTGGACATGGCGAGGCGGTGGAGACAATGGCAGTCATTGTTATTGTTTACAAAGAAGCGCCAGCAACTTTTACTGCAGCCTTAACTGTTGTTTAGATGACATAAAGTAATTTGATAACCAAAATAAACTAATTAGCGGAAATGTTTGTTAAAAGTTTTATGGATTTCAGTAATTGAGTTACTTTAGATTGATGTTTTATTTTAACTGGGCTTATTTTTACCCCACCGTTTAAGGGAATCGCTTTCAAAGTAACTATATTTCTCTGGTTATTCTATTTAATAAATTCTATTTTGTTTCGCATTTTCCTTACAAACCGTCTCATAATATCGCTGACAGAAAAAAGAGAAATAAAATACGTGATGTGATTGAGACAGGTGACTTTGAATACAAACGGTTTTCAGACTGTGATTCTGAGAATTTGATTTGCTAAATTGAAAAAGTAATGTTTTCAGATCTTCTTGTTCAGTCAGTTCGGATAGAAGGCTCTTAATATGGGTGGGTACCCACATAAATTAGATTTGATCATAATTTTTCGTAGTCTTGAGAAAAATAAACGTAAATATATATTTTTTAATAATAGTCATGCTGTGTACTTACACATATTTAGGAATGCAGTCAAACCTGAATTTTCACTCTGTATTACCTATGCAATGTATTATTTACATTTTGTTTTGTGTTCTTAAATAAAGAAATACTTATCCTATAATTTTAATATTAGTAAAGTTCACGTTGCTGTGTGTATAAAAGTAACATAGCCAAAGTTTTGTAGCTTAGGTTTCGCACTAAACTCTCTGAGGATAACCAGTGACATGGAAAATACAACACGTCTACTAATCCTTTAGTGGCGTGCGCCATTTGTGCTCGTCGTATTTATGCTCTCCTAGCGCCAATTATATAGTTTTAACGAACTGCACACGGTTCACTGCAATCAACTTAATTCCAATTTGTTTAATTTTTATTGTTAAAAGTCTGGAGTGGAGACCTCTATGATCCTCCAACGCCTTATATAAAACTTTTAAATTGTGTTCCGAAAGAGTTAGGGTTAAGGGAATAAATATCTGGTGTGCCCGCATGTAGTTTAAATTGCGTTTCCTTTGAGGGAAGCACAAAGACGGCTGGATGAACTTCATCTGACGGAAGACTTTGCCGACAGCCTTTTTCAGGGTATACAACTTTACGATTGGTGCAGTGCTAGCGAATCAAAAGCTGCTAAGTTAGCAACCGTCTGCGAATCCATCGTTTCTTCAACTTTATAACTCACTTCATATTCTTTAGTTTAAGAACAAATCTTCGGGAATTTCGAATAATCTTCATGAAGTAGACATTTTATATTTACTATTATTAAAAAAGTCGTGTGGTGTCGGACGTAAAGAATAGCACCATCCCATATCTTCCCTGGGTGTCGTAAGTGGCGACTAAGGGACTTAACAGAGAATGGGCAGCAGCGTTCTCTGTGCCTTTGTAACAACCATACTGCGATCGCCAACCCGCCTGCCAAGCGTGGCGACTATGGCAAAACACCCCCTTGGGGAGGCCTATGTCCAACAGTGGACGTCTTTCGGCTGAAATTATGATGATGATGATGAAAAAAGTCGTGTTTGCGTTTGTTGTTATTTAAGTCCGTTGATATTGTCCGCACAGCGTAATTAATAAGTAGGTACTATAACTACTCTTGTTAGTTCTATGTTCGTTAGAAGCAAATATTTCCTACAAAATAAACCAACAACAACCATACCATTTGCATGCCCATGTGACTGTAAAATAAAAAAGGTTCTCTAACCTTATTATAAAAGAACATCCATGTACCTACTACCCATAAATGCAAAGAAAAATAACTAAATAATTTGATTTGAGAATGAGGTACCTATTTTAAAAACACTGACTTGCGTTTTGAATAGAAACAAAATGTTATTTACAATCATGGATGTTTCGCACGAGTACGTTCATTTCAAACATAAAATATTTTTGAAGAGAGATAAAAATACGAATAGCTACTATTTTCTGCTAGTAACAAAACAAAACACTGTGTTCACGTAAACTCGTGCTCTATAAAATCCTCCCACACACCAAAGACTACCCGTAATAGCGAGTAAAGAGAAAAATAAAAATACTGGTTCAGAACCTATCTTAAAAAGAAGTTTCCGTCTTAGAAACCTCAAAGGCAAGAGCGGAAGTTTAAAGAAAGGCAGAGGCGAACATTTCAAATGGAAAGTTTACATTGAAGCACGATCGAACTGATCAACTCTCCAATGTTTGCTCCTATAATTTTATTAAGTCTAGTGGCTCGGATCAAACGTAAAAGACGGCGTGTAATCAGTTCTTGGCACAGTTCTCTGGGAGGCTGTTACGTATAACATTAACTAAATATTAAGGCACTGCTATGGCTTCGACTTTTAATTAAAACATCAATCGCAGTGATTGCCAGGAAAAGTGGGTAGCAATTTATTTGTTACGAAACCTTATTAAGAAAACAGAAAATATTGTTTAGAAATTTGACTAGTTGTTTGAAATGTTTTTGACAATGTAAGTACCTATTTTGTTAATTGGCTACATTATTAAGTTGCTACTCGTCTTTGTTGAACGAGGCGTTTGATGATTATTTAAATGTGTTCAAAGGGTGTTCTGAAGGGCTAGAAATAATACACAAATTGCTTTCATTTTATCTATTTCAGTGTAACAAACATTATTCATTATTTTATACGTAGAATCATCTACCTACCTATTAAAGTTAGCTTTCAGTTAATCTAAACAGGACAAAGTTTGGGTTATCAGCGAAGTTTTACGAATTCATTAAGGATAATGCCAACTTTGTCCAAACTATTTACATCTAAGCTAAATTATTATCTAGTTACATCATTGATAATTTAAATATTACACAAATTCGCTATAGATCAATGTGAACTTATTTAAACACATGGTAAGGATTTAAACACAGGGTAAGGCTGATTTCATGCAATGAATTGCGAAGATGGAAATTTAGCATTCGATATGGATACAGTACAATTTTATGAATAAGAGAGTATGATGGATATTTTAGTAGCGTGGTGGCGTTTACAGCGCATGGCACGTAGTAGTTTTAGGTAGTAGTTTTAAGCTTGAAATGGTACTTCTGGGTACAAAAGTGATTCCCAGTTCACTCAGTAGGTAACTAAAATGAAACGCTTCATTCATAGTAACAAAAATCACATGCATGTGGGAGTTCATCGTGTGCCTCAATATTCAGCGTGTGAAATAGTTCTCCGTATTCCATATCTATGCGTACTGCGTCAGATTGCTATTACCATCTAAAATAAACAACACATCGTGCAAAAACATTTTCTATTCTGCTTCAATTGTGTTATTTTCTATTTCAACAAACCCCTAAAATTCATTCGTGAGATTTGTGTATGTGTGTACCATTATTTTTTTCAAATTCAATTCCTGTGAAGTGCTCGAAATCCATGGCCGAACGATTAAATTGTATTTTTTGTTGCCTGATTTACGTGTGATAGAAGTTTAAATATTTTTTCGTGCATTTATAATTTTTATACAAATTGATTTTCAACGATTTCAATAAAATTGCTTTGCAGAGTTATTTTATTAAGCTAGGTGATTTCCATATTATTGTTCGGTGAAACCCTGCTTTGACATTAAATTGCCAAAATATGATGAAGATAGTATTTAGATTATATTTTACGTTGTCTATTAAATTACAAAAGAAGCATATTAAGTTTGCGGATCAACAGAAAATAGCGAAGAATTTAGACAAAGCAATTTCCCATAACATTTTCTATATATTTATAATTGACAGTTACATAATAAACAGCCATAATATATACCCACATTAATGCTACATTTTATAACATTAAAATAAAACAGTGACAGAAAAATATTAAAAAAGCACAATTTATTGAAGCGATATTTTTTTCCTACTTATCCCAAAAGTCTTTGGAGGTGTTATTCTATACTATTCTAGGGGATTCCTTTTAGCTTGTGTATTCAATATTTACATAATTTGTTCGTACGTTCATTCGCATGTAATTTACATTGCTAATAATATCTAGGTTATCAGTACCGTTACAGCTTCGCTCTCGATACGTTCTCGTAACGACTACATTTTCATACCTGAAAATCTTTTTGTATTAAATTGGAGCGGTGATTGTCGCCGCTTCATTGTTTGGGCTTTACATATTTATCGATGATAAAAACATGGAGACTTTTATCGATATCGGCAGCACTATTTTTAGGTGTTGTGATTCATAAAACGCTCAAATATCTCGAATTCATCTTGAATGCCAACATTCAAAATCAGAAGGCCAATTCTTGCAAATAAAAACGTTTAAAATAAAGTCTCAATTCTTCTCATCGATAATCAGAAAAATGTAAGCAAAATAGAGACATTTTTGATAAAATGAGGCAAAGATTAGAATGGGAACGTTTCTAAAACTTAGCAAAATTGATGATGATTGTTTCATTAATGCATTTAATTATGTTTAATATCGTATGAAACATTTCCTACAAAAAATAATGATGTTGTAATTTATTTATTTTGTAAAGACTTAACAACAAACACAATGTTTGGCTATTGTAACTTAAATTGTAAAAAAAATACATCAAGTTTTTCTTTTTAAATACGATACAAATACAGAAATGTCAATTCGACTCTACTTTGCGTGTCTTGGTAATTTAAAGTAAAAAATATCGTACATCCACATTTCGATTTGGGTTTAATTCTACACTATATGGGCCTAAAAAGTGTGAAAACGATAAATAACCAGTCTCAGCACTATGGTTAGTTTAGACCGTTAGAATATTTTCGACGTAGCGTTTGATTCATGTGCTTGTTTTCATGTAGCAGAGCGCCGCTCCCTGCAGTTAGATTTATATCCGAAGATAAATCAGCCAAATTGAAACTATATTCGTTAAGGGACTTTGTGTTTTAATCCGTGTTAATTAAGCAATTATTATATTGTTTCATCATGGCATTCAAAGTTTGTTTACATATCTTTGTGATAATTGATGATATTTCTCCGTTGCCTTTGGCATTTTAGCATCGTTGACATACTCAATTTAATTTACAATAACTGTGACACCTTTTAAAGGGTCAACAATACAATTTCTGTTCTTTTCCAGCATTCACTTAGAAGTAACACCTACAAAATAAGAACGAATAACAAGAACATTCTCACCTTCATTCCGCATATTCCCATAGGTACAAGCATTAATTTTTAAGTCCAGTTACACGTTCACAATATTCAAATAGGACTTGGGGTAGCTACTGTATCTTCTTAGACAAAATGTATAGACAGCATGGTATTAAGTACCAGTAAATGGGTACCCAACGTACAATTTAATCTTTGAAACTAAATATCCAAACACTCCGTATCATTAAACTAGTTTTCACTAAAGAGTCAATATCGAAGTTTCGTGATTTCAGTTCTCTTCAGTAGTCTTCAAAGTCCCGAGTGACGGTGACAAGACTTAGTACTTTTTATATAATTTTATCGAACGCGATATTAAACATGAAGTCACAAAATCAAGCACTGGCATCTATTTTAAAGTTTCAAGTGTTCACACTTTAAGCACTGACTTAAAATTTTATCGTCGATTTTCAAAGTCTTAGCAGTGGTAAGCAGATCACGTAGTACAATAGTATCTTCGTGACGTTGATGCCTGTGGCGGCGGCTGAGGCAGCCGGAGCCGGCGTGGGTGGGCCCAGGCGGGTGTTCGCGCGTACCACTTGCGATCTCCACCTGATGGTGTAGAGCGGCTGCTGCCGGGATAATGCTACTAACCTATGGGGTAAAGAAATAGTGTTACAATTGGGTCTAACCTTGGTTCATGATTTAATGGTTTGTAAATTAGTAAAGGAATGTTGCATATTATAACTACGTAGTCAAGTTCAACAAAGCTCATCAAGTGCAACAAAGTTTATAATGCAGCATTGTAAAACTTGCTGCCAATATTCCATACACATTGTGTGTATTTGGAGTACGCATTTTACAAACGCCAGCGTAACATGTAGCCAGTACGAAAAGTTTTAGATTGCAGTGCGACGATTTTTCTATTGGCCATTATCAAAAGCCCGAACAGCACGTTATATTGGAAAAAAGTGTGGTCGAAAACCAAACCGTCCAACATGAAAGGCTGCAGAGAGCGCTTAAAAAGTTTATTTACAATCCCACCTGCGTCCTCCAAAAAGAATGTTTTGCGTCGACCTTTCGATTCATTGACAAAGGTGCGTTTTCACACATCGTTATTCAAGATTTACGAGTGAAAATGTCATTTCGGAAACACGCCACGTACCCTCTTACGGCTTCCTCTAATATGCACAAAGAAAAAAGATCTTTGTACCGAGAAAGTAGCTAAATAAAAGCATGCGCTCTTACGTATTTGGCACGTCGGTTGGTGTATTAAAGCCGAGGACCATTCATAAATAATTTATCCTGGCGTTTTTCTTTCTTTTGGAAATTGTTAAGACCGCGCTAAAAGCTCAGCGGAAGATTTCTTTTGATTTCTAAGCGAAACAGCAACGCGCCGTGGTCACGCCTGCCGAATGGGAATCGAGTAATCTTCAGTAATCTGCATCGATTTGTTGGAATTGTAAAAGCATCGGTTTAGCAGCAAAAACACTCGCATCGCCTGCCAAAAACATAACACGTTTCTACGATACGTGAATATACAATTTTGGTTAGCGGTTTTGATTAACCAGGTAATTGATCTCGTCAACGTTGGGGCTTATGATAAGTCACGTGTGTTGAATTAATACATACCTAATGACAACGGTGTTGAGTCGCCAAGGCAGCGTGTAGGTGTGGTTCTTATGCCGAGCGCAGAACGTGTAGAGAAGGTCTCCGGCGGCGGCCGCCAGGCCTCCGTCCCCCCCACCCATGCCCCCACCGGGGCCCGACCACTCGTGCAGCGTGATGTTCCACGACCCGCATGACTTGTCCTACCACAACATTTTTATGAAATACCAAGCATAGTTAAAGCCACAACAGCAAACAGTCGCGCAAATTGACAAAGGGCTTTCATTTTCCGGACAAAATGCTTGTCATTGTTTTACGCTAATTTTTCTAGGTTGACATGGGTAGGCACCTACTGTGTGGTTTTTTGAGATTATACTTATAACATATCTACTTTAGATTAGATATGCAGTTCCGATATCTTGTAACTGTAGCACATACTAATCAGTTTTAACTAAAATGGTTTAACGGTTTTCGACGCTGTAAATAAAATATTATTAAAAAATATATTGAGTTACCACCACTAGAAAATCCACAAGAATAAATTGAAGTCGAGAAGATGAGTGAAATAAAACTCAACAGCTTTTTATCGTGGCTTACCTGTTCAGACGTGATGTCAATGAACAACTGCCGCTCAACGTTGGAGTCTAATACCCAAGTGCATTGTTGATAGAAAAACTCGTTCAGACTACCCGTAACCGACACGTTCCTCGACGATATTTCACCTAGAGAGAGAAAAACAGAATGAAGTCCTGGATAAGAAAAATAATAAATTTAAAGGGCGACAGCGAGACATCTACCTACGTGGGCAATAATGCGATGTTAAGGCAGCACGTTGAGTCACCGCAATAGCGACGGTGTAATTGGAACTTTACGATCTTGTTCAAGGTTTTTTCGATTCAGTGTTACCCTAGGCGGCGTGAAACTGGGTCGTGGCACGTAATTTTCTCGGACGCACCCCGCCGCGCTGCCGAGAACAATATCCGACGCTTTTTTCCAAACGTCTGAGACGCGCTTCGAATGTCAAATAGAACTGTTTGTTTTTCGTTTTATGTGATTGGGGGTCTATGAAGTTCATTGGGGATAAATTGCCGATTATTTGCCCTTTTCATTGAGATATCTTCATCGAATTATCTCGGGATCGCTTTTGCGTAATGTTCATAATAGCCATTGTGTTTCAGGTGAACTTTATGACGTCACGCTTACCGGAGTGAGTGGTGTATGTGCGCTGACCGCACATGGCGTCATCGTTGAAACTGTATGCGGCCGCGTAATCAAAACCGCGGCTCGCATATGTGTAATGCGCCACCGAATACTCCAACCGAACACTCGTCCAACTTCGCACCACGACCGGCAACCATGCCGCCTGTGACAGAACAATTACGTAAATTAAAATGTACAGTAACCGCCACAGCTAAAATGAGGAAAACGAAAAACGCAATTTACATAAATAGAGATAAATTATCTTATCTCCACAATCTTTTATTTGACAAAGTTCGCTACGATACTCACTTGTGGCCAGTAAAAAAGTAAATATATTCTGTAGACTCGTAGCAAGTACATAAAAACAGGGTTCCGATCGGACACGCACCGTCATCATAACTGTACGTACGTGTACAGCGTTTTGACAAATTCAGCATGCAGCGGTCTACACTAACGCTCGCAATTGCCATACGTAGGCCGCTACTAAGTAATTGAATTTTCAGGGGCGAGTCTCTGAGCTGTCGCCCCGAGCCGCGTCGTCGGTTGCCCACTAATAACAGGGGCGGACGGATGACATGCCGCCAGTTAGCCCATGTTTTATGAGTACCGGGACATGGCCCGCTTCGCCACGACCAGTTTTAGATACGGCACAGAGTCCATTTTGTAACAATGTGTGCTCGTAACAATTTTCGCGCGGACGGGCGTCAAGCCACGACGGGGGTAAAGCACTGTTAATAATTAAATTAAGCGAGCGTTTCGCCGTATAAGATAACAAAGCAGCGGATCATATCTCTTCGTTTTGTTACACGCTCCCGTCAAATGTAAACACATCAATATAAATTGAACATAAATAAACCGGAAGCAAACCACCTTACTCCGATGAATAACAATGTGCGATACCATCTAAATAATTTTCATTCGAGTATTGCTAAAACAATTTTGTTCTGAATAAATATTTTACGTGATACAGTATTTGATTGCTTCAATTTCGTTACGTTACATTGATTTTCGCTTATTGATAAATAAAGTCGATGACGTCTACTGTATTTTTTTGTTAGGAAATTTATTTCAAAATTGTGAAGAACTGAGTTAACTACTTCGTCATATTCTCAAAAGAAAGTAAGTTAATATGGCCATGAAAGAGTAGTAAACATGGCAACTAAATTATTAAACGGCATATTTGCTCTTATGTCGGAGTCCCTATACGCTCGGGTGGTCGTTCTACGCTTTATTGCTGTTACATACTTAATAGTAACCCTCTTACTTAATTATGCGGCTGGCACCGCAGCCGGGCGCGGGCGCGGCGTCGCGGCGAGAGGGTTACTCGTCCTTGCCCGTGTTAGCACAAGGCCCCAGTAACACGATTAATTTATTTGTTGTCGTATATTCAGAGCTCGCAATAATTAGATCATGCATTTCGGTTCCTGTTTGCAGAAGACTCTTCGTTTATTCTACTTGAAATTGAAATATTCAAAGTAAGTGTAATTCTCCAAACAAATGTTACCATTTTGTTCAGTAATTCAGTAAAGCTATTACAGTGTATTATGTATCGGTCCCCTGATTTTTCCTGTCGATTACCCTCAATGTTTCCCTTAATATTTCAAGCAATTAACGTCAATTTTCTTGTCGATGGTTTCCGAATATTTCATTCGCTCTGATAGCTGTAATGAACGTCAATTCCAATGACTGTCACGTCGAGTACCTACTGTTATTTTTTGAATTGCAAATAAGGGGCGCTACGTCATAAAGTTATAGGTTCTTGTTTTAAATCACCTCATTTAGTATTCCAAGTGGGACAGGTATTGAGTTGAGTATTTTCAGGTATTTTTAGTATTCCTCACCTGGAAAATTGGAATACTTATGGGTGAACCGTGACCGCTTATATCGAAGGCTCTTCTTGTGAGTGGAAAGATAAGTGGTAGCCACAATGAACGGATTATCATTTTATCGGTTCATTATACTTTGCAGAGATTGTGGAAATAATCGTAGATATTAAAAATTAAACTATCTCGCCTGAAAGTCCCCACAGAGACAAGACAGGTGCGTTCCGTCGCCGGCTACCAGGGCGACATGGTCGTGGTAGTACAGTGCTGTGTTGGACCGGCACTCGCAACCCGCGTCCCCGCACGCCGTCCGACACCCCCCCGCGCCCGCAGTGCCTGTCGGCTCCGCGCTCCACATGCGTTCTAGACGTTGGATCTAAGAGAAAATATGAATTAGATTACAGGTGGGTCTACATTTGTAACATTTCTTAAGGCGCTACCCCGACCAAAAGTACGTTTTTCTTCGTTATTCAGGGGCTATTAACTCATTAATTAAGAGAAACAAACTACATCTAAAAGCATATTATTATTGTTCAATATCCTATCATCACATTCCACGTTCTTATTTTTATTTTTATGTACCTTATATACACCTAAATCTCCCTGTAAAAAAATTACTAAAATAATTGAAAACATGTTTCTTTTGCTAAAATTAGCATGCTATTAATTTGAAGATTACACTAATAGATAGGTAACTTAAAAACCTTTATAATTCACGTTTTATTTTATTCCAAAAGACCGTTACTTTTTTTTATAACAAAAAAAAAACAAAAATTGTGCGTATTTCGATTCTGCGGCAAAGAGGAAATGTATGGTCAGGGTTATTTGGTCAGGGAAGCGCCTTAAGACCAGTTCACTTACTTCTATTGTGACGCTCTGGTTGGCAGCGGGTATGAACCGATGCGTGCAGAGCAGTCGTTCCTCGATGTTCCAAAAGATGTGGTGGTGTGAGGGCGCTGACACTCCACCGTGGGCTGGTGACGAGAGCCCATAGTGCGTGGATGCACATGTCGCATCCGGGGAAGCCGTCCCTTCGTGTTGTTCTGCACAAAAAAAATATAATTTACTGTCGTATACACTAAAGTTTTGTTATACCCGACTTGGAAATGCTACCTTTCGTGTAACCAACTGGCACAATAGAGAATAAAAGAGAATGATGTTTTGATATCACGTATCAAATCGCTTACAATCACGTTATTTTTATTCAAACCCGCGAAAACGTGGTAATATATTTTCCATACGTCATGTGTTTTTCCTCTCACCAGTCATTGTGTATGTAGCGCATACATATAGAAGACACTTCACATAAACATTCACATTACCCTTAGTAAGCACCAGTAGGATTTAGCCTCTGAATATTATTTTGTCTGGCCCTTTTCTTTTTCACTTTCCATAAGTCATCAAATATCATTGTTTATGTCTTGTCGTGGAAGCGAAAATAATATTTTTCTTTCATGTTTTCCTGCTGATATCTCTAGTCGTATCTAGAGATGTTGTTTACTCACCGTCATGGAAGGCGAAGGCTCCATCAACAAATTCTTCTTCGTCTGGAGTTTGTTGGGACGCTCTTCGGAATAGAATTGTCAAGTTAGCACCTTTTGACGTCACCGCCTGACGTATTAGGAACCGGCCAGAGGGATCTCTTGCCTCCCTCACAGCTGGTCCACATACCCTGAGAAGAGCACGGTCTCCACGTTCGGACCTGTCTCGTTCCCCTCTTCCACCAAATTCGTGAAGACCTTCTAAAATCTCAATATGAGATCGACAGCTTTGTAACCTGGTTTAGCAAAACAATTTTGGTTTGAATATATTTAGAAAAGCTGTACTGCAGGAAAAAGAAAAATAAATATTGGTGAGGCTCGTCAACAAACGAGATACAAAGAAATCGTAATTGGATGCGTTTACGCAAAAATAATAGATAAGGAAAACCCACAAGAAAATCATTGAACATCTGAAATTAAATTCCCGAATCATAAATTTATGATTTCTTAGGACGGATCTATCAATCAATTGCACCCCGGGGAGTACGCGGCCATACCAGACAGTTACAACAGAACTGGGGGCCAAGTCTGCTATTTTTATAATTTCTTCATTCCAACACGATCCCATTGTCATTTTGCTAAAAGTTTGTAAGCTGCTAAATTCATAATGGTGGGTCATTGGTCGGTCGAATTAAAAGCAATGACTGCACAATGACGTTCTAATGGTAGGTCACTGATCAAAGGAACTGTCAAAATTTTAGCAGATTACCGCCAAGTCAGTCATTCAGTTTTTGTACGAGATTACCATTCTATATAATTTCTTTCAATGGCGTGTCAGTGGTTGACCATTGGAAAGTCATAATGACGCCATTATATTAGTAGATTACCAAACTTGTCAAAATCAACAATTATGAAATCAATGATAGACCATTCTGACACTATTGTAATAGCAGACTCTGGGCCTCAAGTCTGCTATTACAATAGTGTCAGAATGGTCTATCATTGATTTTCATAATGACGCCATTATATTAGCAGATTACCATAATGACGCCATTATATTAGCAGATTACCAAACTTGTCAAAATCAACAATTATGAAATCAATTATAGACCATTATGACACTATTGTAATAGCAGACTTGAGGTCCTGGTACTTAACGGTCTCGACATTCAGTTGACTTGGAGAATATACCTACCAACATGATTCACGGTATACGCTGAATAGCTAGGTATATTTTATACGCTACGGTAATGTAAACCGATGCTGGGAACTAGGCTACTATGGAAATCAGGTCTGGACCGGTGAACCGGAGAAGCTACAAATACTAAATATGTAGCTCAATTTTAGATTTTAACGAGTCTGTAAATGAGTACTTTGTTCTCTTTTGTAACTCGGTAAAGTTTTAATTAAGGGGCATGAGTGAGAGCCTATATTATAAATTCTGTTATTTTGAGTCTCCTTTAGTGAATACTGTGCTGTCATAAGCATGAAAGATCGCAATACGTTTACTAAATATATGGATTGTAATATAAATTAATCCAAATTCCTTCCACTCTATTAAACTGATAGAGGTACGACACCATGAGCATTAGAACTCGCCCTAACTGTTACAGGGCACATAACGGTGGGGCGAACTGCCTTGTTGAGCACTTACCTTAAATTATAATTAAATAGTGATACTTGGACGACATCGGTGGGAGCTCCGAGTAGGTGTATAACACACTGGGAGCGCCACGGGCCCGCCCGGGAGTCGAAGTGTCCGGAACGGGCGCCGCCCGGCCCGTAGCCCCGGACAGTGGCGCCGCAGCCCACCCGCGCCCCACTTCCCCCGGACACTTCATTTGTCATCCCGCTACTATCTACTGGTATCCTATCAGCTACAAAAAAATGAAAAAACATATTTGTAGACATGTTTCTTCTAATATTTCAATGTAAAGAACCACCAGACTGGCTTAGTTTTTGTTTTGTTCCGAAAAACAAAGTCTAGGTTTTATTCTTATATGACAATATGATTTATTGCACAAAAACGGTTAATGGAAAACAAACGCACAGAAATACGACACAAAAATTACGTACAGAATTTAACTAGCCAGCACATTGTTAGGACCAACGAATGGAAAAAGCTTATTACAGCTTTTATAATGGACAACGAACGCTTTTTAAATTTATTGTGTAGTTGAGTTTTATTATTAATTACCCTTTTTTCAGTCGGAATTTATGGACTTACTGTGTTGGCTATGTAATGTTACTAACTGTAACTACAAATAATAATACTAACTGCCCGACATCATGAAAATTCAGAAGTGCATGTAAATGGTATTAATTAAAATAAATGCTTTGATTTTGATATTAATTTATATTTTGATTAATTATTGTAATTTAAAAGGACCACCGCAAATTATAATGTAGTCCTTTGAAATTTTAACAAAAATAGTGGGTATTAATCATTTTACCTACTGCTCAAAAACTTAAGAGCGTGTATTCGATTCTTGACGAAAACTTCATGTTTTCGCGTTTTGCTCAGAGCAATATCGTAATGATGTGAGCAGAATATTAAGGACAATTACAGTTTTAGAAAGATTAAGTCTAGATTTAAAAAACTACAAAGTAAAAGTACAATTTTTAGTTATAGTTTTTTAAAACAAAGACAATCCTTTCATAGCGTTTTAAGAAATTGACGTCAGAGTTAACTTTCGCACGAATACAACCATTACAGTATGCCAATATATTATGTTTTATGCATTTTTCCAACAGGATAGTCAGTCTTAAAGTCTACTACAGACCCAAAATTACGAAAGTATTACTATTATGTATTAAAAAACAATGTTGAAAAAGTACAAAATCGGTTAACTTTGACAATTGTTTTTCACCAGTATCTGAATAAAAACATAACTGATGGTAATGGTTTTTCTTTCTTCTTTCTTTTCTTTTTCTCTCTTCTTTCTTTCTTGATATAGGTATTTATTTTATAAAAATAAAAGTTATGCTTAATATACAGAATATTTTTCTGTCCGTTATACGAACCCATTTATTTTAGAATTATTTTAAAAAGCACTGTAAAACATCGCGCGCTTTCGTTTGCCGATCAATTTCAATGATTCGTTCTTATTTCGTGCGTATTTTTTGTCTCTGATGCACACAAACAGATGATTGTACTATACTAGTGTGTGTCAATACTACTACGTCGTTCTAGGAATCGTTTAGATTTTGAGTTGCGCTAAATCGAATACGCGCCCCTAAGTAAGCGTTTACTGTCATCCTAATCTGTCGGGTCTTTAGTTCAACTATCGTATCCCCAAGAACAAAAAGTCTATGTAATGTACTAATAATAATAATAATGTGGGGACGTTTCACACATGGCCATCTGACCCCAAACTAGGGAGACCCTGTACTATGGGTGTCAGATAGCTGATATACTAATTAAAGACTATGCACTCTTAAGAGACATGTGCTAATCTTTTTACGTTTACAGACCATAACTCTTTAACTATTACTAATACTAAATATTGGCATTTTGGTTCGTTGATGATGTTAGCCTGGTTAACAAAACTTGCAAAATCATTGCTTCACCAACACGTCTTCGTATTGCTAAAAACATGTCGCGTGTAAGTTCTCATACGGTTTAAGAATGAAACATTTTGCCAGCAATATAAAATGATGTTACTGCAACAATGTTACACAACACCATAAATACAGTATGTATACAGTATGACTGTTATGTACAGTATGACGGTATGAATGTTTTTACATTAATCCAATGACTATTCATTAATTTTTTTAAGGATATTTATGAACATTTTTAACTTATTTTTATAATAAATGCGGCTGCACTGCAATGCGGATGCGACAAGTATTTCTTAATATTGCAATCTTAATGTTCTCAATATGTAACAGTTTGTAAGTACATATTTAAAAGTCTCTTAATTCCAATTCTTCCTCCATACTTTTAGTCAGAAACATTTTTCTAATTAATGTTAACAACTTGTAATCGGACATAACATGTCGGACACATTGAGTGGACCACCTTTGTAAGACGAGTAAAATGCCATGGTGTATTTACAATATGTATACATTACTTATACAGTATAAATATAGTGTTTTATATTTACCATGTTGCATATGATGGGTGAGTGCAGCCAGGGGCGGTGAGGCAGGCACCACGGTGGGCGGCGACCCACTGCTGTCGACCCTCTCAATAAACTCGAGCTTGGCTATAAATCCGTTGTAGTCGTACGGCGGTACTAATGGCCCGGAACTGAACACAGGTAGCGTCATGTTAGGAAAGTCTCGTAGGTATGTACAAAGAATAACGAAATTGTATTGCTGGATGTAGAGATTGTCTGCTAATGGCAATGTTATTCATACATTCAGTAGTTCAAGTATATACAGTATGTTAATTAACAAAAGGTGTTTCCTTTAACCGATAATACTACATCGTCCATAGATACTAATAAAAATATTCCCACCCAAAATAAAACACTTTTTATTTTTTAATTTCCATAAAAAAATCGTAACACGTAAAAGAAACTCTCTGTACATGTATGAATTTTATAATAATTATTTTTATTTGCGAGTTTAAGAGAACGCCTTTTGATGGTTAACTTACTGTCTATATAATATTCTGTCTATATAAAGAGAGACCTTAAACCCTCCTACACCTATAATTTTAACTCTGCAGGCCAACTTTACTGCATTCGTTGTGACCGGGTATTTCAAACCAAATTCGGTCTGGCGAGTCATATTAGGGCACACGCAAGGAAATAAATTTTTATAAAGGGTCGCCGTTACTATATTATATATGTAATATATTACAGTCAGGTATTATAATTATATGTATAAATATTCACTAATCTTATAAAAAAATGTAATCAATTTATCAAAAAAGACATTTCAATTTATCATTTGAATATCACAATGGAACATTTGAACATTACAAAAAGATATTTGAATTTATCACTTTATTTTTGTGCTGATTCAACATTTGTAGTGTAAACAAGTATTGATCGCTCTCTGTTCAATTTGGTGTATAACAAGCTTTGCAAACTGGTTCTTAGATTTATGTGTCCCAGTGCCTTTCAATAACTCAATGTCGTGTGTGTAGGGACTTATGTGAGGTTTAATTTAATCTTGGCTGTCGAGCTCCTAATATTAAATGTGTAACGAGATACGAATTAGGGCTTACTCGTAGATCTCGTGTTGAGTTCTGAATAAACACCTTTTAATGATCACAGAAATAAGATATTGATAAAGCCCAAAGAAATTGAAAGAATGGTTGTACGAAATGGTCTTTTGGAAAAACAAATACAGATTGAGTTCCTCGGATTGTTCCTTGGAACGTAATATTTTATGAGTAATTGCTTAAAACTTCGTGATTTCTGGGGATCAAAAGTGTATATATTTACAGTACCAACCCGAGAAGAGAGAGAGAGAGAGAAAGAGACTGTCACACAGTATTACTGACAGAGATGACGCTATACAAAGCAATTTCCATGTAACTTATTATGACCACGTACAGGCTGGTTGTACATATCAGCGAATAGGCACATTCAACATTTTTAATACCTCATTATCACTGGTTGTATTCATAATTCAAAAATGCTTGTAAATGGATTTATTCAAATAGATGATTTGATTTTCAATGCCGACCCGCTTATGTATATAACGACCCTAAGGGTTATATTTCACTGGGACATTATGCTTATGGTTGCGCAACCAGTCGTCGCCACCAACGAAATGTATGCAGTTTACGCGCAACCAAGCGGACATAATTATAGACTGGCATACATTTTGTTGCTAGCGGCGACTGGTTGGGCCACCATGGTGTCTCAGAGAAATACAGCCCTTACAGTAATATAGTAAAAAAAAAAGACAAGCGCATTCTAAAATCAAAAATGCACTCCATTATTCCGATAGTCTTATTCAAAGTTAACTTACTTGAATTCCAACAGGAGATTCGGTCCGGGATGTTCGAGCGTAGCCGTGCGCTCAGAACATAGGGTGCCAAGCAGCGAGGCAGAGGGCGAGCTACCCGCCCGTAACGTCAGATAATCCGTGGTACAGTGACTGCGGAAACGATATTGTTTTACTGTATAGCTTATGAATGGATTATACCGGCTCCGTTTCGAAGATTGTGTTTACGGATTTTCGACTTATTTCTGCGTTGTGCGGATTTTCAGTAGGAAATGTGGCTATGGTAATACCGGATTTGTTGGGAAACAAATATGTAGTTGGAAATGTACAGTTTGTTTCGTTTTTTATTAAAAAGGAAACATCATTTCGTACTTATACTCCATTCACTCATTCATTTTCATTCTTTCATCAATAGACAAATATCGTTAAAACGTTATCCTATACGCTGTATACGCAAAATACGAACTGAGACATGGAGTTACTGTTGCGGACCCCAGCCCGTTTTACTGTACTATGCTATAGTTTTTTCAATTTAAGTATGTAATAAGCTTCGTTATCTATATCGTTATATATACTACAAAAACGGTAAGTTTGTTTGTATGTAGAGGGTAATATCCAGAACCACTAATCCAATTTAAAAAACCTTTCACCGATTTGAAGCTTCGTAAAGCCCTTATAACACATGGCTAAATTAAGTCAACTAAATTCAGCCGCTACTGAATTCAGTAATGCGTAATCGCATTCAGTAAGTAAGTAGTAACTGAATTCAGTAGCGACTGAATTTAGTCGATTTAATTTAGCCAAGTATAATAAGGGTTTATCACCGAGTGCAATATTTTTTTATTTAAGTAAAACAAATAAGGCTCCGTAAAAAATATCACGCAGGCGAAGTCGCGGTCAAAGTACTAGTTTCACGATAAATACAAAACAATTTTAAATATTCACATTTAAACAATTAAGTTATTTCAGCAATATGACGTAATAATTATCATTATTTGGTCGGTATAATTAATGGAGTATAGATAGACGAAGCTTTGCTCATCGTGGTAATGTTACACGAGATTCGACTTTACTTAAAATAAACGTGATCCTCAAAGACCTACCCACATTATACTACCAAGAAACATGGACAATGTTCCTTTGTGAACACATCTCATTGACGCGTAGGTAAACTAATGTGCCTCCGGAGCTACATTTGTGTTGTTTACGTAAACTAAAACAGTGTTTGCTATGAAAATTGAGCTTTTCGTGGTACTTGTTGAGATTTGTCGAAATATGAAAAACTAAGCACAACATTTTGTTTGTGTACTGACAAAGATATTTTACTTTTACTGTCGTACTTTTTTTGGTACAAAGGAAAAATTGCGACAATACCGGTAAATAACGTTTTAGGGTTTTGTACGGTCACCAAAGGAGATAAGTATCCATGTCGCCGGAAACAGTTGAAGTTTACTTAGAAACCGATAGGTTTTTATGAATAAAATAAAATACAATTTATAGAGAATAAACAGTTCAATGATTTAATAAAATTTCATTTGAAAGCCCCCATTGGTTTCTAAGAAATCTTCAACCATTCCCGTTGACATGGATACTTATCTCTTTTGCGTACTGTACCTACCAAAATCGTAAAAAAGGAGCTTTTATGGTGCTTCGTCTGTCTGTCTGTCAAAGCTTCGTCTGTCTGTGTACTACCTTTTGCCCGCGACTTCGTCTGCGTGAATGTCGGTTATAGCGGATGCAGACGAAGTCGCTTATTGAAAAATAGAATATGTGTTTTCCCCGGGTTAAAGCTATAGATATTCATATCAAATCAATCAAAATCGGTTCAGCCATTTTGTCGTGAAAACGTAACAGACTTTCGCATTTATAATATTAGTATGGAAGTATGAATTTACTTGAGTTACATAATATGTAACCTAAGATAATTCATACAAAAAAAACGACTAAAAACAATGCCCTACTTGGGTTACACAAGTAACCTAAGTAAATTCATAGGTAGGTACTATAAAAAAAATCAAATATAAATAATACTTGAGTAAATAATATTATTTACTAAGGCAAAGTTTAAAATAATGCATGCATGGCTAGTAGAGAATTCTCAAAATATAAAAGTTAACAGATTTCACAAGAATGCGATTACAAAATACCGATTGCTAAATTGTAACGCCGTTCAAATAAAAACAGTTTCACGAGGAAAATACTTAGAAGGAGTTACAACGTTCCTAATAGAACGTAACTAGCGCTCAAATACTGTGTTTCAATGTTCTGAAACGAAATGATAACATCTTTACACAGAACTAATGTGATTGCTAAATGGGACTTCGTTATATTAATTACAATGTTTCCTTTTGCACACTGAAGTATGTCTGGTTTGTTTAACAATTTTCACATCAAATAAAAGATAAAATCAGTAATCCTTATTTTACTCAAAGTATAACTTCTGGACATTTAAAAGGATATGATAAATCTTTCATACACGGAATAGAAGAAAATAAAAACAAGTGGAAGTACCCACGCAACTTAACCGTGCGTGTCACAATTAAGCGGAAGAATATGTTAAATAATAACAACCTTCGTCAATTGTAATAAGTCTTAATTTTGTGTGAACAACTAATTCAACTTTGACGAAAAGCTTGGTTTGTTGTTCAAACAAAATTAAGACTATGACAAGTATTCTGTGTCTCTCATACAACTCTTCTGTCGCAGGTTAGAAATTTCTACTGTATTAACATACAGTTGGTATCTTTCTGCTCTTCTACGAGTAAATTTATGTATTTTTCGCTTAAAAAAATATATTTATAGTGTGTGCATAAACAAATAAGAATAATGAAATTGCTTTATTGTTATTTGTTTAGTTACTAGTTTCCTACCATACAACCAGCTATTATTGGTGGCTGCCAAAATGAACTACTAAGAATCCGTAACAAGACTGAAGATAGCAAACTTGTTGGGGTAATGAAGACCATTTCCTCCATAGGTTATAAGTAATGCTCTGCTCGCTTAAGCAATACGATATCCTTGAGAGAAGGAAAATATTATAAGGAAAAAGGTTGTATTATCTGACCTTAACAACATAACTGGAGGTCTGGAAGGCATATTTTTGGCACTACACATTCACTCAAAATAAAATAATAAACACATTCGGCATATTCGTGATAGTAATATCATATCACGAGATAAAAAATATGTTTACAAACATTTTACAAAAAAACGTTTACTTACATTAAGATGAAGATCAAGAAATGTCAGATAATATTTATATTATTGAATACCGTTTTAGATCATATTGTTTATTTTATGCCTGCCTAAGAATCACTTTCTTAAAATACACGTAAGATGTAGGTATCTATACAGGAATTTTCCTTCAGTGGAGGAAAATCGCATTAAACATTATATGTATGCGATGCAAGGAATGTTGCAGAAAATACATGTGTTGTTGTGACTTTGTTATACTAAAAGCCACTTAGCATGGGGCTCTTTGACTGGAAAAATATAATATATACAAAGCTTAAAAATAAATATAAACACATAATATGAACAATGCTCACAGGGCATCAAAAAACTCGTCCGCATCGCTCTCAATGGGACAAGTGCCCAAAAGGCATTACCACGTTGAATGGCAATGCTAATTCTTTGGCTCAAGAAAAGGCCAGCCCTTTGGTCACGTGTAGAGTCGACCAGCCGCTTTGCAATGTCCCTAAAAACAAGGTGAGCACTCGGGCCCCATGGCCCTAATGTTTCGACCCCAAACGGCTCAAACATATAACTTTCAATAAGGTTGTTATATTTACGCCGTTTGAGGTTTTCCGCACCTGCAGCAGCCGCCCCAGCACAACACGACGTGCTAGGAAGATGGGATGGCGCAAGGGTGTCGACACAAGTTGCATCCCACACCAAAGGCCTACCCAACTTCCACGGCATTATGGTCATTCCATCGGGTCTCTTTCCATCGTCACGTGCCAAGCCAATAGGTTCTAACACAGCTGGCACGCCGGCGGAGGCAAGAGCACGACGTATGATGTCATTAATGCTGGCGTGCCGTGCTATCCGGCCTGCGCTCTTACAGCAGGAAAGGCCATGGTGACCGAGGCAGTCGACAACTGCACCGCATTGACAGCGATGCGGGGCCCCGCAAGGAGCGCCCAGACGTAGGCATGTAGCGAGCCGGAATGTAGAGTCACCAAGCATAGTACCTACGTTAGGTGACGGCAGTGCCTGAAGCCAGAGACCCGACTCCCACTCACCCACAGCCAGCAAGCGGGCACGCTCAGCAGAATTGGTGGACGTATTAATGAGTTTATTCCGTACCAACCTGCAGAGCGGCTCATCCCACTGTCTCTGGGAAGATGGGTTCACACTGGAAATTTTGCGGATCCCGAGACCACCAAAACGAATAGGTAGTGTGACTGGATCATTTTTCTTCTAAATAAACTTATGTAAGATTGCATTATTACAAAAAACTTTTTGAAAGTCGGTGGCTTTGTTTTGTTTGTTGTTTTGTAAGTATTGCAACCACAGAAATCTTAATAATAAGGCATTAAGATTTCTGTGATTGCAACCGACTTCCGAAACTAAAGTCATGTGTGTTCTGTGCTAAAGTTATTTATCTCTTTATTGTTTTTGTGTTTTGAAGGCGGTTCTCTTTTTAGTTCCTCCTTATCACCCAAATCCATTAAGGAACGGCAACACAGTTAAAATAGAGATTGAAAGTCCTCCATAGATGGAAAGATGGAAAAATCGAAAACGTCTTCTCGGTTTTTGTTGTTTTTTTTCAAAAAAGCGCCGAATAAATTTCTGTTTGTTGTATACTAAAACTTTCTCCAGAATATATCAGACACTTTTCTGAAAACCCCATCAAAATCGGATCAGACAAACGGAAGATAATCGAGGACAAACATACATACATACAAACATACATACAACCTCCTTTTTTTGAAGTGTGTTAGTAAAAAATTCAATCTACTACAGTCTGTCCACTGGTTTAATCGTTTTTTGACAGCTGCAACTAGTGAACAATATTTATGTTTTTTTGTAAAAACTGATACGCATACCTGTATTATAATGTCTGTAAGAAGTCATAAATAAGATAATCCAACAAGATTAGGCAGTTTATATATTTATTTTATAACACATTTTAAAGTTAACTTAAGGTAATCGGGAATAATTACATTATAAGGCAGCTGACAAAAAACCTTCTAATAAATATACAATCTGTCATTCCTACGTGTACTATGATAACAAATTCGTTTTGAAAGAGAGATCATAAAAGCACAGCGTTCCTTTGTAAACTTTATAGCGAGTGTGTTTGCGTTAAATCTGGTAGCTAAAGTGCCTCAGTTCGTGTGAACATACTACCTATTAGTATGTCGGAAAACGTATTGCACAAAGATAGCACTTTTATTTCTCTCTGGCACTCCTGTGGAATTTATTGTAGAAGTGTAGTGAAACAAAAATATATCAATGTGTGCGCATTATCATTCCAAGTAAATGTAGGTATAGTGCATTAGGGTAAAAACGACAATAGCGTAAATTGCGTTTTTAGTTATTCTTTCTACCTAATGCAGCCATATCTTGAAATAAATCATAATTATTTGTTAATAATGTCACGTCGATATTTAAAAATATATGTCGCTGCGTTTGGTAGAAATAAATTCAAAGTGAAAGATATCGTAATCACCCCAACACACCGCAGGCGCTATCCCGACCAAAACCTTGCGATAGTGTGTTTTTCTTCGTTATTCAGGGGCTATTAACTCATTAATTAAGAGAAATAAACTACACCTTAAAGCACATTTTTAATGTTCGATATCCTATCATCACATTCCACGTTATTATTTCTTTTTTACGTGTCCTTTAATACACTTAAATATCCCTGTAATGACTAAAATAATTGATGATTATGTATCTTTTGCTAAAGTTGACATTGTATTAATTTGAGTTTTACGCTAATAGATAGATAATTTAAAAATCGATATAATACGCGTTTTATTTTATTTTAAAAGATTGCTTCTCTTTTTTTATAACAATAATTCTAAAATTTGTGCGATTTCTGATTCTACGGCAAAGAGGAAACGAATGCTCAAGGTTATTTGGTCAGGGAAGCGCTCTATAGAGTTGATTTTTAGGGTTTTGTAGCCAAATGGCAAAAAATGGGACCCTTATGGATTCGTCATGTCTGTCTGTCTGTCTGTCCGTCTGTATGTCACAGCCACTATTTTCCGAAACTATAAGAACTATACTGTTGAAACTTGGTAAGTAGATGTATTCTGTGAACGGCATTAAGATTTTCATACAAAAATAGAAAAAAAACAATAAATTTTGGGGGTTCCCCATACTTAAAACTGAAACTCAATTTTTTTTTTTCATCAAACCCTTACTTGTGGCGTATCTATGGATAGGTCTTTAAAAATGATATAGAGGTTTCTAATATTTTTTTTTTCTAAACTGAATTGTTTGCGCGAGAGACACTTCCAAAGTGATAAAATGTGTGTGTCTGTGTGTCCCTGTAACTTCTAAAATAAGAGAATGATAAAACAAAAAAAATAAATGATGTACATTACTATGTAAACTTTCACCGAAAATTGGTTTGAACGAGATCTAGTAAGTAGTTTTTTTTTAATACGTCATAAATCGTAAACCGCAATTTATCTTTCATTCAATCAACTCAAATATAAAAAAAAGTTACAACGAACTACAAGAACTTTTATATTATGTTACTTGCTGCTACGGAACCCTTCATGAGCGAGTCCGACTCGCACTTGGCTGCTTTTTTAATTTTCTGTTACACAACAGTTTAAGCCATAAAGGGCTCAATTCTAAACAGTTGCAGAGTAAAAATACATTACGCCGTAAAAAATACATTAGTCTTTCAATATATTCGATCCAATCGGTAAAATCACATTGAACTCCGATATCGCAGATACCAGTGTGTATAATATAAATTGAAATCTTTTAAAAAATACTTCCATCAAGTATTTCTAAATATACCTACATCGAGCAATAACGGCAATGTAAAAATATTTAGAATTTCCCATCTGCCAGCGAAATCCCGATTTATTTCAGTCGCAAATACGTTTCAATAACAGCGGGGGTAACTGAGAGGGTATTTTAATAAGGGTAAAGGCTTGGCAAATAATTGTGTGTGAAAGTAAGTAATGACAAACATATTATTATGTAAGTGTGCGAAGTGTTATTACGAAGAAAGTCAAGTAGGCGAGATTAAAGGCGGTTGAGATCGCATTACACGGAGCCAGGATATAGCAATTACCCCTAAGCCGAGTACGCTACGCATGCTAATCAAGTTTATGTTTGTATGAAACTCCTAATTTAATGCTGTTTTAATACAAGTAGCGGTCCCTTGAATAAAGCTATAATATTTACATAATAATGTGTCACCGTTAAGTTAAGGGAGTACTTTGTACCGGCAGAAATACTATTTACTTGTAAACAATTTCCTAATATAAATGAATATTTTTAAATAAGCCTGAATTTGTACTATCTATACTATTATACGAGTACTATATATATAATATTATAAAGCAGAATAGTTTGTTTGTTTGGTTGAACGCGCTAATCTCAGGATTGCTACTGGTTCGAATTGAAAAATTATTTTTGTGTTGAATAGTCCATTTATCGAGGAAGGCTACAGGCCCATGCGCAGCCGGGCCGGGTCGCTAGTCTTATATATAAAAATCCTATGTGCATGTGTATGAAAGTGAACTCCTCATAAACAGCTGGACCGATTTTGATGAAATTTATTTTTTGTGTGTGGATTCGAGAATGGTTTAGATTCACAATTGGACCCGGTAGGTGGCGCTGCATGCGAGTTTTAGGACATTTTTATTTTAAGGGCAGAACAATGTCTGCCAGGCCCGCTAGTAATATTATAAGGCTAAAGAGGTTATCCTGAAAATTTGTACGCTAATAGGAAAATAGGAAGCTATATCATCCCTGAGTGATATAATTATAATTATAGTTACATAATATAAATAGGGATCCGTAAGGAAATTGACACGGACGTCGTCACGGGGCGTCGCTCGTCTATACATCTATAGGTACAAATAAATACCTAAAATTTAAGTGTCTGTTTGTAATGTCAAAATAACAGCTCTTTACTAAATGCATATGAAAGTATAACCGGTACTTATTTAATGTACGGTACTTATTTAATGTACGGTACTTATTTAATGTACGGTACTTATTTAATGTACGGTACTTATTTAATGTACGGTACTTATTTAATGTACGGTACTTATTTAATGTACGGTACTTATTTAATGTACGGTACTTATTTAATTTATTTTAGTAAGAAACAATTTTCAAAATGTTTGTTTGTCTGTCTGTTTGTGTCGGCTAATCTCTAAAACGGCTAGACCGATTGACGGAAATTTCACTGGCAGATAACTGATGTTATAAGGAGTAACTTAGACTACTTACTTTTATTTTAGATAACAAATTGAGTTACACGCAGAAAATTAAAACCCCGCTGACGACAATCATGCGGACAAAGTCGCGGGCATCAGCAAGTATTTTATAAATTTAATTATGTTTCAGTAAACTCCCACAATGTAGATAGTAAAGACATTATTACAGTATAAATTAGGGCTTTTATCTTCGTAATTGGCATACTAACAGCCACTAAAACAGATTATAAATTACTTACTTTCAAGTTACAACAAATAAATTAGATGTTGCTTCAGTTTTCAGAATAGAATTAACTCATTAAATGGATACTGTTACAATAAACAAGACAATATTGTCGTGTAGTGCTTAACTGGTTTTAGTAGTCTTTGAAGATTGATTGTATTTATTTATTTATTTAAATACATGGAAAACCAACAGCTATACATTGAGTGAATGAAAGAAGTTCAGTAAGTTACATTAAGCCAATTACAGGTTCTCACGGCTAGAAATGTAATAATTTATATAGCTTTTTAGGGTTCCGAAGTCAACAAGGAACCCTTATAGTTTCGCTATGTCCGTCCGTCCGTCCGCAGTGTAGCTCAAAGACTATTAGAAATAGGAAGCTGTAAATTGGCATGGATATACACATTAGTTACGCCGACAAAATGCTGGAATAAAATATTGAAAAAAATTTTTTTTTAGGGTACCTCCTCTAAACGTGAAGTGGGGATGAGTATTTTAATTCTAGTCTACCATATGGTGTGGGGTGTCGTTGAAAAGGTCTTTCAAAAATATTAAGGGTTTGGAAAAACAATTTTTCGATTAAGGAATGCCTTTGGGAAATATTTAGCTCTAAAGTGCTAATTTTTGTTGCAGTCAAGATGCGCCACTCCTATCAGCTCAATAGTTGTATCGTGATTTGTGAAACAAATCACGGTAGTAGCATATATAACGAAATTCATAGGAAAACTATCACAGCTAAGTAAGCTTTACAAGTTTACGAGTAATAGTCGATAAACTTGTAAAATGTAATAAATCGCTGCAGCTGCGCTCATAAGCGCGAGTAGCATGCTTGCTACTCTAAAAACTTTATAGTAATCAAAATATTGTAAGTAGCTGCTGATTTAACATTTAAAACAATTACCATCACGCTATACCTTCAAGGAGCTAAGCAGTGGATCATGACAAGCTAGAACAGCTATTTTGGACCTACTGTCAGCGATAAACTTCGCGTAACAGTGCGGCAGCCTTGTAAGTTGCTGGTTGGAGTTCAATCCCAGCGACAAACAATTTTTTGTTTTTTTTTTTTAATGCTAGAATATTTCTAAATGGCAATAAATTAAAACTGAGTACTTTTTTATTATTATTGCGTATTAGCTTGATGTTAATTTGCTTACTCTTATTTTCAATATTTCTGCAGGAAATAATATCTATACCGAAATACCTATTATGTCTACTCGTACGTACAATTTTGTTTAGTTTGAAATCCTTATTCAATGAACTGAAAAGCCCTAAGTGTATAGTTTCCCTTATATTTTCACTTTTATAAATATACTAGCGAGTAGTGAACCTAAATTTTCGTTGTAGATGATAGATATTATGTATCTACAACACCAAACTGTGTCCCCCTATTTTGTTATCATCAGTTTTCTAAATTGCTTCCCACAATGGAAGCAAATTTAAAGTCGTATTCACGTCAAAAGAAACTGTGGTGACGATCGTAAAGCGGAAATTATTTTTGCCCGTTCCTGTGTCTTTTTCTATGAACCAGCTTCACGCAAAAACTATTGAATAGACTTTTCGCTAAAATGTTACTTTGGCTATGGCTATATTTGTACATGATTACGCTATTTGTAATGGGGGTAAGAATATCAACTACGGAACCCTATATTGCGCGTGAGCCGCCACGCACTTGGCCAGTTTTTTTTTAAATCGTTAAGTAGTCAAATATTATTTGTAACTATAATACTTTTATATGTAACTTTTTTTTTCTTTTGTTTGTAAAAGTAGTATCTCATTGAACATTTAGTCATCATGCATGAGATCAAATATAAAAATCATTATACAATAATAACGCATAAGCATTAAGATCTCTGCCATTATACTTTTACGCATGAAGTCAACATAAATAAATACTACATATTAAACAAATAAAATAAAACGTTCGCTCAAATTACTGGATCACTTTTAATTACATTACTCATTTATATATTACCGCCCAATAATTCCACATCCGCTCACAACACACACACTTCACACAGACACATTTACCGAAAATCGTCGCCAAACCCACACGGGTGGAAGGGAGATACGAATGGCGATCCTTTTATATTTACTGAAAACGATTGTTCGCCGGCTTTCAAAACGAGTGGATTTCATACGGGCAGATAAAAATACTTCCGAAAGAACACTGGGAACGTGCAGTCTTTGTCGTAACAAACGTAACTGCTTCATCAGTCTTGTGTACCAACGGTAATGGTAAAAAGAAATCAATAAAACTGAGATCTACGGGAATTAGTTTGCCGAATCAGGCAAACACATATGCTTTTACATTATAGATTGAGAAAAACGGATTAACTTACTGTGTTGCCGGGTTCGTTTCGTTTAATGATAACATATCTATGAGTTTTATTTAAACTAACAAATTGTTTGTGTCAGGCAAAGACGCGCGTTGAAGCTAGTCATCATCTGCCTAGGTTTTTTGCCTGGATGCAACTAAATACCAGTATTTTACATGGTCCGACTGCCTGTCTGACCTCCACAACCCAGTTACTGGGTAACACGATACCCCTTGGAAAAATTTGGTTACAATTTCTGGCTTGTGAGTACCCATAACGTCTGTCTTCGGTCAACGAATGACAGCAGGGACAAACCGGACTTAATGTGCTTTCCGAGACACGAAGAAAGAAGGTATAACGCCAACCTCGTAAAATGGGGCTACCTCGACAGAGCAGCAGCAGAGTGTGCATGTGGCGCCGAGTTGCAAACAATGCCTCACCTGCTGTCATGTCCTCTTTGCCCCAAAACACCGACGGCGCTAAGTTCTGGGCCAGATAAATTTAAGACTGTCGTGCCAGCAATACGAAGAAGAAGTCAGTTTCATACCGAGTCTCCTTCGTGTCTCTTGACACGAAGGAGACTCGGTGGAAATGGATGAACTCCCAGCCTCGGACCGACCACGATAACTGTGTTAAATTGATCTGTACGGCTTTTTCTTAGCCACGAGCCTCTCCGCGGGCAGAAGCTAGTGTGTAATCATATTATGTTACATTGATGTAATATCTTCTTAGAAGGTAATACTTGCTTACATATTTTATACTAAGTTTCGAGTTTGAATGTTGAAAAGCTTTAACATTTTTATTACTTGACGTGATGTATGAGTTAACATCAAATTACTATTGATCGAGTAAGTGGCTGAACTGGCGTATGGCCATGAATTATCTTAGCCATTACGACTGCAAACCTTCGTAGCCTTCTCTGAATCAATGCATGTCATAAATATGTACAGCAATTTAGTGCTTAGCAACCTACTTTTTTAATCCTTTTGCATAGTGGGTTAGATTAGTTCAATTAGCTTTTAAATTGCCAAGTAATTTTAGTGGAACGCTGCCCTAATTATGCGAAGCTTCTATAAAGACTGCCACAGTAGACTGCGTTACAATAGCAACTGAGTAACAACAGTCAAACGAGGTCACAGTAGCTAGTCTTAGCATTTAGGTCTACGGTTCTGTTAGACTAAGTATCTAAGTAATTATTCTACAATATTTGTTTCTACAATGTCTCTCATTGTTGGGCTGTAAAGAAGACTTATCTGTTCTGTGAGAAGACGGATGAAAAAAGATTGCATGTAGCAAAGATGAGAATGTTAAGATAGATGTGTGAAGTAACCAAAATGGATAAGGTCAGAGATGAATGTATTAGAGGAAGTTTAAAAGATGCACCAGTGAAAAAAAGTTGATAGGGAATCGTATGTCTTAGTATGGGAATGTCAGTAGGAGGGATGAAACGCATGTGACCAAAAGAGTTATGAATATAAATGTAGATGGATGACAAGGAAGAGGAAGGCCGAAGAAAAGATGGATGGATTGTGTGAAGAATGGTATGAAAGAAAGGGGAGTCAGTGATAGCATGACGGTTGACAGGACGCGATGGAAGAAGAAAATGTGTTGCGCCGACCCCGATAGGATAGAGGCAGGAAGATGATGATTATGTCTCTCATATTTGAACTAAAGTAACTACTACTATTATACTCCTAATACTATTTGTACTAAAACCAGAAATGCCGGAAATAGTAAATGATTTTTAAAAAATAAATCCGGTATTGACTTTGGTTTTCTGATTTTAGATATTATAAGTAGGTAAAAGACATATAACCTCGCAGGACTGTCTTCAGTTCGTATTTCTAGACAATATTTTCTGTCGGTTATAGAAAAATATGTCCCCTCCGTACCACCCTAAGATATTTGTTTAATGTACAACAAGTAGTGTTTCATTGTAATTTATTTATTAAAAGTAATTTGAATTCGATTCAGTGTGGATCAATAACGGCTGAAACGTGATAAACGACAGGTAAGCAATTAATGTTCCACGCCACAGGCAGTTCAGTTTTGGCTTTATTCATTCTAAAACCTTCTTTGCTCTTGGTCGATTTCGATAACCGCCCAAAGCTATTGTGAACGATACACAGCTGTCGAATCACTAGTAATTAAAACAAAATTGTGTAACCATGATACATAATAACATAATAGGTTTCACCTTTTGTGTTCGTATTAACGTTTTGACCCTCTGATCGTTATCATACTTCCATACTATCCATACTTACTTATTAATATTATAAATGCGAAAGTAACTCTGTCTGTTACGCTTTCACAATAAAACAGCTGAACCGATTTTTATGAAATTTGGTTTGAATATAGCTTGAACCCTAGAGAAGGACATAGGCTACTTTATAATCCGCGATTTCGTCTGCACCCGACGATAACCGACATTTACGCGGACGAAGTTGCGGGCAAAAGCTATAAGTAATATTATAAACGTGAAAATCTAATATATAAAATTCTCGTGTCACAGTTTTCGTTCCCGTACTCCTCCGAAACGGCTTGACCGATTCTGATGAAATTTTGTGTGCATATTGGGTAGGTCTGAGAATAGGCCAACATCTATTTTTCATCCCCTTTTTTCACCCCTTTTTCATCCCCTAATAGATCGGGACAGGACAACGTCTGTCGGGTCAGCTAGTAACTCTATAATTATGTTACGCTTTCGCGATAAAACGAATAAACCGATTTTTATTAAATTTGGTATAAATATATTTTTAACCCTGGGGAAGAACATAGGCTACTTTTTAATCCGCAACTTCGTCCGATTCCATAACCGACATTCATGCAAACGAAGTCACGGGCAGAAGCTCATCATCATCATCATTTCAGCCGAAAGACGTCCACTGCTGGACATAGGCCTCCCCAAGGGGGGCTTTGCCATAATCGCCACGCTTGGCAGGCGGATTGGCGATCGCAGTATAGTTGTTACAAAGGCACAGAGAACGCTGCTGCCCATTCTCTGGTGAGTCCCTTAGTCGCCTCTTACGACACCCACGGGAAGTTATGGGATGGTAGCTAGTAGCATATAATTATCGAGTTTTCCGTACGGATCGTCCGATCATGGTTAAGCTACGCTTGCCGCGGGCGACACGTGGATGGGTTACCATCCAATTCATACTGAGACTCCGCTGTGCCTCGAAAGATACGATGGTCCCGGCTGTCATCCGTAGATATTTGACAGTCGTTATGGGCCAGAAGCCTGTAAGTCCTACGAAGAGGTATCGTATTACCCAGTAACTGGGTCGTGGAGGTCAGATAGGCAGTCGCTATGTGTAAAACAGCTGAAACAGTATTTAGCTGTATTCAATTAGACTAGAAGCCGACCCCATCATAATTGGGAAAAGGCTGAGCTAAGGCTAATGATGAGCTGAAATGCTGCTATCTACAATAATATCCAAATAATTCAATTTATCGAGTTCATTGTTTAACAATGTGTTGATACTTATTTCGTGGTGTCGCATATCGAGGCAATCGCTTTTAATGTCACTTGATACTGATATCAAATTATGTTTGTTACGATTAACAGAGCCAAAGATTCAAGGCCAAGAAAGTAATGATTCCTTGTTTGGCTCAGTATTCTACCACGGCAAAGCCATCCGCTGATGCAGTCATTAGCTTCTCACATTCGGTGACAGGGCACGAGCCGCAAGATAGAAAGGATAATAAGACAATAGTGACTCCCCCATTTCTACCCGTGAGTGTCGAAGAAGGCGATAAAGGGATATTGACCAGAGGATGGGCAGCAGCGTCCTTCTGAGTACCATAACACCTACTGCGATCGCCAACATGCATCGGCCAAGTATGACGATTAAGGATGAACCCCACCTTGGGGGAGACTTATGCCGATTAGTGGGAATCTAAAAGTTGACATGCTGATGACTGATAAAAATACTCTACAAGAATTGCAAAAAATTAAGTTTAAGCATTTAGGGGTTAAGTAAATACTTCCTTTCAGATTATTATATGGGGGATATTACTTGTCTCTAAATACTTCAGAAATATCGTTCATATCTTCTCCATTAACACTGAATGTGTGTACTAAGAGGACAAGTCTTTGTCGCCGCTCATCTTGGCGTGACCCGTGTCACGCAAACAATTATCTCTAATAACAGTTGACTTCGCAGTAACATATTAAGTTATCGTTGCTTCCTTGAGTACTTAACCGTTTCCCCATTGATTGGTATCCACATTACCTACAACAGCAGTGCTATTCTGTAAGAACTCACTTCAGTGCTCACTTCTGGTTCCGTGGTGAAAAGTGTATTAAGTATTCTGTAACTCATTGAAACTTACACTAGCACCACTAAGTGAGAACATAGCTAAAGCGAACTATTTTAGAGTATATCAAATACTTTTCACTTCAGGTGACTGATATTGAAAATGAGATAGTATTCGAATTTGCGTGTGATTTCTTACAGAATTGTAGTTGAGTCCCATTATTGTGAGCATTTGTAATGATTTTGGATATTAAACACTCATTTATTTTAAATCTCTTCTAATTACTAACATAGATATAAGCTGAATTGTTACTAACACTATGAGTTATGTTACTTGAATAAATAATTGAATTATTATTATTATATTACAAGCATGAGTTTTGTATAATAAATAATAATAATAATAAATGTTTATTGCATTGACCAGTTGTATACATTTTGTTGTTGAATGGTGACTCTTTTTAAGCAGATAATGCCTGTGTTAAGAGACGCCGCTCTTTCTTAGGTAGACTAAACGGTGACAAAAGGACTACTTATTTACGTACTAAAGACATTTTACAAAAAAATATGTGATGTGATGTGATGTGGGTGGTGTAATCTGAGTGATGTGATGTGAAGTGAATGAGATGTTGTGATGTGAAAGTGACTGACTTCGTGAGTAGTGTGTGGTGTGTGTGCGTGAGGGTGGGGGGGGGATGAGTGTGTGTACATTTACTTCTTTATGCTGACTAGTAATATAACGGATTGGTTTATAGTAAGTGACTTTGAGGTAATATACCTATGTATTTTTATTTTAGAAAACGTTGAAGTGTAGAAAACACTAGGCACTTTCCTTTATCGTGGGTGCGTTTACAAACATATAAAGCCACATACATAAACAGCCAGACCCGGAACAACTATCCGTAGACCATACAATTATGTTCCGTGCGGGACTCGAATCTGCGACACGCCGCGCAGCAGTCATTTATTGAGACATTGTGGGTTGGCGCATTTTCAGCTTAAGACTCTACTAAATTCCAGGAACGTCCGCATTCAAAACTCAGTCGCAACATAAAGTACGTAAGGCTGCGGCTCGTAACCTGTTTACTTATTGTGTGGTCTCAATCTGACAAAAACGCCTCTATTTAACTACATTTTTGACGTGACAACGTCTTATAATTCGATAGAGCCGGCTGCACGCACGAAAAAACATGACGTCATGCGGCGTTACGGCGTTACATGACGTCATGCGGCGTTACCTCACTCTCCTGCGTTACCTCGCTCTGAGGCGTTCCAAGTGAAAAGTGAATGTGGTGTCAATTGTTTATAGCAACGATAATTACAGCGATAAAGGTAATGGATTCTTTCGCGTTGTCACGTTCAACTATCGTCAGTAAACCGACTTTACAGACAACTAATTTTTGATTGATTATCGCTAAGGGTGTTCTACACCAATCGATCGATCGTCGATTGATGCCATCAATCGACATCGATCGACGTTGATCGATTGGTGTGGTAGCTTTGCTTAGCTGATCGACGGATACCGTTCCACTAACTAATCGATCGATTGCCGGTCGATGGCATCGGTCGACGTTGATCTATTAACCCTAGCAATAATTCATCAGTAATAATAATCAAGCAGCTCGATCGACGTCGACTAATAATTTCTACCATCGATCGATGCCGTCGATCGACGATCAATCGATTGATCTGGTAACACCCTAAGGTAGGATTGCGACTAGATTTTTAATTAGTAGAATTGGTCTACCGACATTGAAGTTATATTTCAGTCCTTTATAGTATTCAAATGTCGCTGCGTCTCCGCGTTCAATGTGAAAGGTCATGGTCAGGTTCGATTTTTGCAAAGGGCTTATATTATTTTTACGTACTGCAGATAAATATTCAGTTGGAGTATCGTGCTATCGTTCATTAGGATAATGATACAGGATAGCGTGGGTAGAGTTATTCAGGATACGTGTAGAATTCAGGATCAGAAGTATTTATTTGTTAGCTTACTACAAAATAGATCGTTCTGAAATTTCGCTGCAAAAACCCTTAATTATAAAGGGTTACTTAGTTATGTAATTACCGTCTGCCTAGACATACATGTTTTATGTTTAAACTTATCTTAAGTAATAATGTTAATAAGGGTGTTATTTTTTGCAAAACCTTTTATTGAAGCTCTGTAAAGTAACATAAACATTACTTGGTTTCTTGTAGGAACAGCTTGTAAAAAAAGTCGTTTCCGTTCGTCACTCATTTACTGAATAAGATTACGCAAACGAGACTTCTAACTGACACGCCCATTAAAGTTAATGTCCACTTAGAAGATATTCATTACCGTGTTAATTTATGTTGCTTAGAATTACATTTTTGAAATCACTACAACGTATTTCTTGTCATGTTACGCTTCCCTAAGGGGAAATGGCGGGACAGTGGGCTTTCATGCTTGTATGTAACACACATGGGTATGTAACGGTAACACGGTAACTTTGTTTTGAACATCAATACAAATCGTATTAATGTTTTCATCAAACTTTTTTTAACAAATATCGGATATATTATTGGATCGTACATTATCTGGTAACAAAAGGGTTTCAATTTTATGAAATATCGAACAAACTCCCCCCAAAAGTCCCAAACATGTTAACATACATATTTATAATATAGGTATTTACCTAATATCAATTTGATAGAATATGAGATCCATCTACCCACATGGGTATCCCTGACTTATCAACAGCTCTTTTCAATTTAGGCAAGGCGGTATCCGTCCCAAACCCTTTTCAAGGGAACCTCAATATGGCGCCTTCTTTGTGAACCATCCACATTTGTTATACCTCATAAATTTAAATAAGTACCTCTGGAAAAAGTTTGAGTTCATTCGTTGCGTGAAACGGAAACGTCGCATGATTGGTATTGCGGTTAAGACGGTAAGGAGTTCTTCGTAAAGTTTCCTTAACTTTGGTGACTGACCTCGAGGTACCTATAACTACCTACTTCAGACTTGGTCACTTAAGTAACCGCCACTTAACCGAAGTATATTGACCGAGAAGACAACATGATGGCTTTTATCAAGCAACGGAACAAACACTTTATCGTCGTTTATGTGAACCAAACTCAGTTACATACCTATATAAAGATTTGCGTTGGAGCCAACTTTCCATGGCTCTGCTTTCGTATTCATTTCTGTGTTTACATAATAATGCAGATGGTTGATTTGTATAAGAGAGATGTTTTTATTTTAACGGTACCTTGTATACCAGCAAATAATGTAATTTTTATGATACCTGTTTACCTACTTTCCTCGTTAAATTAAAACAGTGTCTCACGTTGGAATAAAACAGTATCAAAGGAAAAAAAGAACATTAAAAATATTGACAAGTACTCACTTTCTAGGTAGCAAAATAGAAGTAAATATGATCTTGACCCTGGTGTGAACTGAGTTGGTGGCGAAGAGGTACCGACAGCGGCGGTGCGGCGGGTACAGACCTGGGTACCCAGGACTGGCCAGGACGCAGGCCCCTGGGCCCCGACAGGACACGTCTTGGTATAACCAGTCGCAGTCTGTGGAAAAAACATAGTGATTAGTCCATAGTCAACATAATTATTACGTAGATAGTTTTTAGTAACAGTTACAAATAAAACATTATTTTTTGTTGGTGCGGTCCCACCTACTCTAAAGTAAAATAACGTTTGAATATTATTACTCTGATAAATTATTCGGATACTTAAATTATTCTGTTCCCCTTTTAAAAAGAAGTCGTGATAAATAGGTAGGTAGGTACTATAAAAGTAAAACTGTAATGGCCGCTTTGCCTTGTAGACACATTAAAATAAAAGAAACGCGTAGGCCCTAGGTTCAAACGGGCGAGCGAATTATTAATCTTAGTGAAGTTCTTTGGCCTGCAGTGCGACATCACTGACAGCTTATTATTATTTTATCAAACAAATCTATTTTGATTCACTTCACTACATATTATAAATTGAAGTTAAGTTTGTTCGTCCGAGTTAATCTCCGGAACTAAGTACTGGACCGATTCTATAAATTCTTTCGCTAATAAAAAGCAACGTTATCCCTGAGTGTTAAAAGTGCAAACAAATAATTGTGATCAGTAACAAGAACGCGGACAAATGCGAGAAAAAGATATTTGAAGTTATATTTTATTGTAGGTATCTTTACTATTAACCCTATTAGTTCATTATCAATGAAAACTTGAAAACTGCTAGAACATATAACTTACACTTTGTTTGCGCTGAGCATCACAAGGAACATTTGTATTGACTGTTGATACAAAATCAAATTAATTCTAAATAACCATGATGAAAGTTAAGCAAATCAGGCAACGTAAAGTAGTTATTGAGGACATGAGTTATTCGTCTAAAACCTACTTGTATAAATGGGAAATTTATAGAGATTATTATTCCACGCATCATTCGGCGCGTATTCTGCATGATCGGGTTTCATAATAAATAAGTGGGATTCAGCTTGTGGGCCGTACCGCTAAACTGTTGCACTGTTTTAAAATTAAATTATAAGAGCGCGCATACCAATAAAACCACACTATGAAAAAGCTTTTTTACAACAAAGACAATCGCCCACACATGACTTTAGATTTGGAAGTCAGTGGCTTTGTTCTGTTTGTTGTCTTTAATTGCCACAATGCCACCGACTTCCAAATCTAAAGTCATGTGTGTACTGTGCTAAAGTTATTTATCACTTTTTAGATTTTGAAGGCGGTTGTCTTTTTTGTAAAAAAGCTTTTTATTTATAGAAACTATTAAAACGTCGTCTATATAGATTTTTTTGGGATTTAATTGATTATTCAAAACTGCTAAATCCATTTCGAAAATATCTATCCATAAGAAAAATAATTTTCAAAATAGATTCACATTTGCCGGAGAAATCGCGTAACAAATATACAAAAAAAAAACAACATACACTTGAATTGAGAACCTTCTTCTTTTTTGAAGTCGGTTGAAAATAATCATTATTATTACGATTGTTATTTAATTTACTCGCCAACATCATTTGAATAACTGTTTGTTATTCAAATGTTGTTGGCGACATAATATTAAGTATGTTGTCAGACCCTAATTCAAATTGTTCACTTTTTTATCACAGACGCGAAATACAAAACTAATTGGGAAGGAATTACACATAAAGTTACAAAAAAAAAGTTAAAAAAAAAGTTAAAGTTATAAAGTTACATAGATATATTTATATAGGTATATATTTTATTAGTTATATAGTTTTGTTTATGTACTTTACCTATTTTGTTATATTTTTTATATGCACCTGCCGTGTTATCTCTTCACCACCCTGGGTTGACTGGTAGTGTATGCCTAAGGCATTAAGTCCGCCTTTGTACCTTTGTGTATGAAGTGTAAATAAATAAATAAAGTTATATATATTTTTGTTAATAACGTTTATGTAGTTGCCCCACACTAAGAATGTCTCCTGTATCACGGATTCGTTTACAAACATACACAAACAACCGGATCCAGACAAGTACCTGTAGGCCTTACACATATTTGTTCCGTGCAGTAGGTCGATTCAGTAAAATTCAAACAACAACTCGCATCTTACATCGCCATTCACTCTTACTTCGCATAAGGTTCAAAATTACCTTGATATATTTGTCACTTTGAATCGGGTTCGAGTGCGAAGTGAGCGTCGAAGTGACGGGAAAATTACCTTATAGAATGCCACTTCTTACGTTATCTCATACTTTATCAGTCAAAATCACCCTGTCAATTTAGTTCAACTCGCTGAGGTGGCGCTAGTGTAAATTCAAATTATCAACCGAGTTTTTAGAATGCCAATCAAGAAATTCACAGCGGATTCAGATTCGAAGTTTAGAATGAGGTCTCACAGAATCACACCCCAGGAATCGAACCCGCGACACGCAGCGTAGCAGCCAATCATTCAGTCTCTGCACCAATAGTATCACCAATCTGACAAAGAGCAAGTTCAAACAAAAAACAAACAAAATCTTCAGCTTTAATTACTATAGATAGAAGTATAGATGAGCTACGTCCTCGCATTTACCTTATACTCAAAGGAAAACTGGGAAAGCTACATAATAAGGTGTGTATTTGACGTATAACGAGTAAATGTTATATAAGTATATACATAATGTTATGGGTTGTATAAAGGCAATAATTATAAGGCAACTTCTGACGAGGGTCTCCGACGCCCGCCACACTTGCGCTACTTCCGAAAATATCTTGACAAGACAGCTATCCTATATACATAGTTGACGCTATGTTTATATCAACCGAGTATTGGGACACTCTTTAGCTTCTATTTATTTGGTTGTTTTTAAGAGATCCAAACTCTGAAAGTATATGAAAATAAATTATTATAAATTTTATATCGAAAATAACAGTTTGGTATTCTTTTTTAATATTATCTATCTAATATATAAAAATCTCGTGTTGGTATCGAATTCCTCCGAAACAGTTTGACCGATTTTTTTTATGTTTTTTTTTTTGTATGTTAGTCTGAGGTAGATCTGGGAATAGGTCGCAGGCTATTTTATTTTATTTTAAAATTTATATGGCAAAAATGGTGGTTAGAATCTAGTTTATTATAATATGGCTAAAGAAAGTTACGATAAATAATACATTTTATTTGTACTTATTGGTTAAGAATAACAAATACACACATCATTTTGTTTAACTACTTAGATGAAGGCGATGTTTCATTTTATGAAGAAGCTCAAAAAAAAAACAAAATCTCTTTTAACGTTCATACAGTTTCTTTTAATTATCACAAATACACACATCATTTTGTTTAACTACTTAGATGAAGGCGACGTTTCATTTCGTGAAGAAACTAAAAAAAAAAATCAAAATCTCTTTTAACGTTCATACAGTTTCTTTTAATGATCAGATAAATTAACCCCATATAATTACTAATCTTGTCCTAATAGATGTTCATTTAGAGAAACACGAGCATGCACCTATGAGATTCTTTGAAAGAATCGTTCATTACCACTGAAAACGTATTCAATAAAGTTGAAAACGTATTCATAGCTAACGTATACGAGTAAACTGCATATCCTCTAATGAATAGATACATTGCAGTGTTAAAGGCGATGTTCCAGCAATTTGTCATCACATACTCATTCAATAGTAAAACCACATCTACACATGTATATTATACTGCTTGAGACCATTTATATTCTGTTTCAGATTTCCATGAAGAACGTATATCGTTATAATTTATTAAAACAGTAAAAACATAAGAATCCTGGATACCTCATACATAGTCGTAGTTTCATTGTTTAGGGCACGTTTAGCTTCATACAAGCTAAATATAACATTGTTGGCAGTAGTTATCTTGCTGTACAATGAAAACGTTACGTGTAAAGGCAGTGAAAACCCTTTATAGGTACCACAATGGGCTAAGGACGTAAAACCGGAAACCACTATTATATCCCCACAATATGGACGAAGGAAACGGTCATCTGCTTGTTAGGGAGCCTCCCCCAAAGGTCCCTCCTCTACGGGGGACCTTAGGAGGATAAGGCTAGATAAAGAATAGGCAATCATGTCTCAACCTTTATTCGACTCGTCTAATTAGCAATAATTCAACAGTAAAACAAAGAAGGCCAAACACTGGAACAAAAACCGACGGTCATATTGTTAAGGTGAATTTATTATTCCGTGAATGGGCGCCGTAATTTTTCTTGAAGAGCAATTTTCGGCATATTCATAATGTTTTCATGTAAAAACTTATTTTCTTAAAGCAAATTGTGAAATAAAACCGGGAAGGCGCCTTTTGAAAGATAAAACATCCTTTGAGGGTCGAGTTTTTACGTAAATATTAGGTGTAAAGTTTCGGAATAACTAGAAAGAAATCTAATAGAAATAATTTATTATCTTGTTTACGAATAAATATTAATAGGAAAAACAATTTCGCACTTCGAAATTTTCTTGACTACTGCTTCAAAAAATGATACAGGACCTATTAAATATTTTGTAAGTAATATTTACCTGTGTGGGGTATCCGCGAGCCGCCCCTCGGGTGAAACCCAACGCCTTGGGTATTACTTAGAGACGTGAAACTGAAGAACGCGAGGAACTGTGACCTCACAGTCTTTTCTGTTATCCTGGTAACAAAGGGCTGTGTTAAAGGCGCTTATGAATTGTTGATATGTGAGTAGGGTTCACAAGTAATAAAAAAGGTAACTTATTCTGACTATAAATAAACTGCTTTTTTATATACTTTTATTTTAAGGGTTGTATTAACTTTAGTAGGTCAAGTTACCGAATGACACAACATAATATGTTTTGAATATCAAAATATTTCATCAGTAAGTTGAATATTTACTGATCTGCGACGCTTACTGCGGTTCGTGTATAACGAATAGCTGTTCGTTATATAAATATCAAGTGACATAATCAGTGCGCGGACTGCGACGCCCGCCAGTACGTAAGTTCATAAAATCAAGCAATTCAACGTCGTCAGCTGACAAGAGCATTTGCAGCACTCCCTGACAACCGGCCACAATTCCGAATCGAGCATTACCGGTTCCGCTGTGACGACCTTTTGTTCCGAATCCGACTGCCGCTCACTACCGGAATTCGCGTTTCCGAACCGAACTGCAAATGGAGATAAATTCTGAAATGCTCCACGCGGCCGCATCGCTTCACTATCCGGAAATAATGCTCATTTGAGTGCCTGCCGTTCCCATTAGCGGATGAAAATGTAATTAATTATTGTTCATTTTGGTTGGATACATTACCACCGCGCGAGTAGGCCGGATTGCTTAACGAGTTACGTTTAATGATCGATGAATCTACACGCGTACGGTTTGGATATCAACTACAAATAATTATGTAGATAGGGAGTGGGAAGATAATGTCGTCCATATTCTGATATCCGTAGCGTGGCGGTTTGTCGCAAATAATGAGTTTATTCTGATACCGTTATGTACAGTGGTTCACAAAATGTACGAAACGTTACAACAAAATTAGGAGAGACATTTAAGGCTGGTCGCGATTATAATAAATGCTTTCGTTGCTTTTAGGCTTATCGAAGACCTAAGTATACTAATTAAGAAGGAAATGGTTTAAAAATAGAATTTTAAGAGCAGCCTGTTCAAACTTTGCCTACCTTACTGAATCAACAGCAACAATTTAGAAACGGTACCGAACATTTAATTTGCCATTTCAGAATGTTGCATGATATTCTGAATTCTACTATTGTGGCGAAATTTTCACAACTTTTTCATGTACCTAGTATTAATATGAGCATTAAAACACGTGTCACGTGTGAACAGTTTTTGCCAGTTTACTTAGCTTTAATGTTGGTACCGATTTTATTCAAGTTTGTAACCATTGACCGTTTTCATTAAAAACTCACCTAAATTCTAAAGTAGAAGCGCCATGGTCTGCGAACAGCACGACGGGTGGCGTGTACCGTTCGTTGGCACCGCACAGCCGGGTCTCGGCGGCGCCGCCCGCTGGCACTGCGCTTGCGCTGCTCAGCTGCAGCCAACCTCCCACGCAGCTGAAAATTAATAAAGTTTATTTCAAGTGCACTTGAGATGTTACGACATACATTTTTGTTTTCCCTCTAGAACTCATAGGTTGGTACTGTAAAAGTTGCATGCATATGGCATGCTGATCGAAACCATTGACTAAATGTTTCGTCTAAACACTCTGGATTCGTTCGAGAAGCTTTTCGTATTGAGAAGCGTTAGTCTTATTTTTGACGTGATAACGTCTTATAAATCGATGAACACCGGCTGCAAGCACAAAAAAGTGTCACGTTCCGCCTGAGCCTGAGCGTGCAAGCGAGAGCGCGGAACAAGCGATAGAGAGGCACGATTGGCCCAAGCAATAAGCTCCGCTCACCTCGGCGGAAGCCATTATTTGCTTATGCCGCTATATGTTATGTTTCTTTATGACGTTATCACGTAAAACTATCGTTCATGAACCGACTTTACAGGCAACCAATTTTTTATATGACAAAGGAGTTGTTTGACTTGTGGCCATCAGTGGCCGGCGTGCTCTTTGAATACTACAGAAGTGCTAATTTAGGTTGTGTAATTCCAAAAACTAACTTTAACACAGTAAATTCATACATCGATCCGGTACCGTCAGGGCTCAGTAGGTTTAAGCTACTATTATTATATGTAGGATCGTAATATATGTCGTATATAACGACTTATAATAGGAATAAAAACAATCTGTGTATTTGTAGAAACTACAGCGAAAAATGATCACGAATTATAGGTTAACGTTGAAACGAAATGTACAAATATATCGCTAACGGATACCTAAATAAGAAATATTGTGCACAAGATAATCCAGACATATTTGTCTTGGATCCGAACACAACTGCGGCACTCGTACTGTGGGCTACCGCTGCCAACAATGTTATAAGTATACTCTTAACTCGCATAAAAATGTATGTTACATCACTTTATGTGCTCACAAATACAAGAGACTTTACAATATATATCATGCTACTGCATTATCGAGATTCAGCAAATACTCCCGTATTCATAGTAATGTACCTAGCACATTAATCAAATACCGCATACATTTCTGTGGTCCTGGTTATCGCAACAGTACGGCTAACATATGCACCGCAGTTGAAAATAAACCTTAACCTTAGTTTTCGGTCGGAACTCTACCCCTTTAGGCCTGAAGCATAGAATTGGATCTTTGTCTGTTTGTGAATGTGATTATAAACTGAAACTTAGTAATGTGTTCATGTATGATCGACATCCAATCATCGTATAGACAAGATAGCTACAAGATGACGTCATGCTTAGTGATTAGAATCTAATTGTCTTAGGTAATTAATAAAGCAATTATGCTTCATAATAATATCCTTGGCATCGTGACAGACCCAGGCGAAGACGTGGAGCTTGAAGCCTATAGACAGGAATGTCTGTCCCTTAAAAGACTTTAATCATGAGTTATTACTAACTCAAGATTAAAGTCTTTCAAGGGACAGACAGTGCAGTCTGAAAATAAATAAAGGTCATATTTTTAGGGTTCCGTACAAAAACAAGATCCAGCCGTTTATGCCGCAAAATATTTAAAAAAAGTATTCCGTACGGTGTCGGACGTAAAGAATAGTACCATCCCATATTTTCCCGTGGGTGTCGTAAGAGGCGACTAAGGGACTCACCAGAGAATGGGCAGCAACGTTCTCTGTGCCTTTGTAACAACCATACTGCGATCGCCAACTCGCCTGCCAAGCGTGGCGATTATGGCAAAACCCCCCCTTTGGGGGAGGTCTATGTCCAGCAGTGGACGTCTTTCGGCTGATGATGACGATGCAAAAAACGTATATTTCGACACTCAAGGGAATCAAAATTTACTTCCAGTTGACTCGGAACTATGACATTTGGCAAGTAATATTATCTTATACTATAAATACATACAGGGAAAAGTCTGAAAACTATACGTTTGAAATTAAATCATAAAAAATATAGTCTTTATTTAAAGTACGTAATAATCATCGAAGTATGCGCGGTCATAATTGTATGGGTGACCAAATCACGGAATTTGAACGGAACCCTCGGTGGGCGAGTCCAACTCGCACATGTCTGTTATTTTTTATGTTGATTTTGATTCATTGCAAACAATAACTTTCACGTTTCTGCAAACACTGAGGCAATATTACCTACAACCTCAGTGACCTTACACTAGGAATTTGCATCGTGGGTGCGTTAATAAACATAAAACTCACATTCACAAACAACTAGAACCAGAACTATTACTTGTAGGTCATCCAAATATTGGTTGCGTGCAGGAATCGAACCCGAGACATTGAGCGCAGTAGCCAATTGCTCAGCTTCTGCGCCAACAGTGTTGTCATTGGCCCTTACAAAGCATTTTGTAGCATTCTAACACAAGCATTGAACGGTTTATGGAAAGTGTGTATCCTAAGGCTGCGTTTACACCAGAGATGTTCGAGGTTGCGGAGCGAGGGATGTGTGTGACAATGACCAATGATACCGCTCCATTGTCATAACTTGTACTAAAATAGCGCTGTAATTGGCTAGTTTCACAGACATTCCTCGCTATACATCCTCGCACATCTCTAGTGTAAACGCAGCCTTAGACGATCTTCTGGAAATAAGTATTCAATTAGACGGGACATTGATCATAGCAGTGTGAGGAAACCTCAGACCCGTCACACTCGATTCTGTTCCACCAATCACGTCTCACACATCGTCTCGTACATGTTCACTGAAACTATGATTCCAATCGACAGATATGATTTTATGGATTGCTTTTTAGAATTCTGCATGTGACATGGATTTGGACTGGACTATCCGTCCGCCTGTCACAAAAATTAACTCCACTCTGTGACTTTTCCACTTATTCTATAAAGATGTGAAAGAAAAACAAGACCTAGGTTCATACAGACCCAGTTTGTAGACCCTCCAGTCTTACAAACAAGGCTGTTTTTAGGTATTGTTAATTTCTGAAAATTTGCAAAAAAACTGCAAAACAAAACCGCGTCAGTTTTTTAAAATTACTAATTGCCCATTTTATTTAAAGAAAATGGCCGTAAATAAATGTGTTACCAAAGCGAATACAGCTATAATTTTGTTAATAAAACCTATTATAGCCTACAAGGCTATAATAGGTTTTATGATGAAAGATGTGAAAGAAAAACAAGACCTAGGTCCATACAGACCCAGTTTGTAGACCCTCCAGTCTTACAAACAAGGCTGTTTTTAGGTATTGTTAATTTCTGAAAATTTGCAAAAAACCGCAAAACAAAACCGCTTCAGTTTTTTAAAATTACTAATTGCCCATTTTATTTAAAGAAAATGGCCGTAAATAAATGTGTTACCAAAGCGAATACAGCTATAATTTTGTTAATAAAACCTATTATAGCCTTGTAATTTTAATACTTAATAGGTAATAACCGAAATGAATGTTATATGTAATTGAAACATATTTATTCAACACTATTTATGACCAACATATTATTACCCGTGTGTTCATATTGAATAGATTAGTAAATCAGTATAGTCAAATCGGGACTTAGTTTCCGATTGCATGGCTAATTACAGATGGAATTCATAGCTTTTCAATTAAGCTAATTATGTCAGTCAGCCACAAGAGGAATTATAGGCTAATCATTTAAAAGCAGATAGAATATTGATATTGGATTTCAGATAATAATGCTATTTGTATTCACGAACGTTTATAATATTTGTTGCGACTGAAAGTAGAAATTGACTTGGTATCAAAATGTGTTTACTGAAATCGTGATCTGAATAAAGATATTCCATCAAGTTCTTTGTTTAAAAATAATAGACTGCATTCGGTATATAAGAGAAGTCGACTTGCCGGAATGAGAGAGAGGATCAGAGAGAATATTTAAAGATTATCCATAGCAGTGTTTCACCTCATGTCTCGATCAGTGCGTAAACCTGTCGGTTCTGCGCCTGATCTCTCTTCAATCATGTCAAATTGCCATCCCATTAGGTTATGCAAGCGACAGAAGAGGATGCATCTGAGTTTGAAGACTTGCATTGTGCACTTGTCCTGAGTAATTATCTAGTCTCTGTTTCTTTTTAGTTACCTGGTGCCATTAAACTTGCCGACGCTGACAAGCCGATAAAGCTGTATCTCGACGCGCTGGCCAGCATCCGGCTGCAGAAAGTAGGAACACGCACCAGGACCCTCGATGGAAGGCGATTTGATCTGACCGAACGTTTTGCCAGATTTGCTCTTGAGGATTCGGGAGTCGATTGTGATGTTGCACACTGAAAGATAATGTGTATTTAAAACGAAGTCGTTCTGCTCACGTATGTACCTAAAACTACTCGTATTTTCAACCGACTTCAAAAAAGGAGGAGGTTATCAATTCGTCTGTATTTTTTTTTTTTTTATGTTTGTTACTTGATTTCTCGGGACTGGGTGAACCGATTTTGATGATTCTTTTTTTATTTGGAAGCTAGTGCTTCCCGTGTGGTCCCATTTTAATTTGGTCCAGTTCTGACCATGGCGTCCATGAGAAAACCGTATAAGTCTTAAATTTGCATTAAGTATATGCGCGATTTGTTACGCGATTTCTCAGGCAAACGTAAACCGATTTTGAAAATTCTTTTTTTTATAGATAGGGTATGCTTCAGGGGTGGTCCGATATAAATTTTATCGAAATTGATTCAGCACTTTTTGAAAAATCAACAAATACCCAAAAATTTTACATAGACGACGTTTTAGTTTCATCAATCTTTGTAGTAGTTAACTTTCAATCTCTTCTTAATAGATTTGAATGAGAAGGAGGTACTAAAAAGCGGAAAATAAAAAGCTTTTTACAAAAAAGACAACCGCCTTCAAAAAGTGAAAAATAACTTTAGCACAGAACACACATTTACTTTAGTTTCGGAAGTCGGTGGCAATACAAAACAACAAACAGAACAAAGCCACTGAATTTCGAAACTAAAGTCAATGTGTGTTCTGTGCTAAAGTTATTTTTCACTTTTTGAAGGCGGTTGTCTTTTTTGTAAAAAGCTTTTTTTTAAGTACACAATACTCGTAGTTGCCATGATTACGGGGTCGTGTCGGAATCGGAGATTTCCCGACAACGTATATTCCTGACAATCTAATAAGTTGGATTTGACATTTATCACAATGAAATATTAATTAACAATTGATCCGCGTTTTTGAGTACAATTTTAGTTGTTATAGTGTATGGGTAACATAGTAAATTAGGATTATGAATTTGATTTTTCAATTTCATCTCATAACACACAATAACATCGGTCAAATACAACCTGATAAGAAACGACCACCAATGATTTATACATGAACATATAGTGGCTTAAATGTATAATAAATTACAGGGTTTAGCTTATTTAATTGGAGCCGGTAAAATAATTTAGTATTGGAACAAAATCTTCATTTCCTTTCTACTTTTAACAGGTTTTGAACGCATCTATACCCGTCCCGATTTTATCTGTGGTTGACGTTTCACACCACCAATATTTAGCATTTACTTTTTTGAAATACTAGATTTTTTTAAATTTTTTATTATAAACTAGTCAATAACATCTTTGCCATCGCTTGGCAAGCGTCCTGGGGATCGCAGTTACGTTGTTAAATACATGGAAGCCGCTGCTGCCCGATTTCCGGATTTTTCCTTAGTCGCCTTGCACGACACCCTCGGGATGAAATGGGTGGGTGCTATTCTAGCCTGGACACCCCACGAGCACCTAAGTGCCTACATCATAACCTAAAATGTTTCGTCTACAGAAAAATACAGTCTACAGTTATATGATCCTCGGCTTTTAAAAAATATACCTAGAGGAACGTATTAATCCATACAGTTTTGATGTTCGCGATATTTTATAGTCAGATCACAGCATGTATGAGCCGTGACCCACGTTCTTTGGATGGAAGGATTAAATTAAGTGAGACTGTCACACTTGACCTTGCAAAGAAACTATTTTTCTTATCTGTATATTATCGACATTACTCGGTTGTTGGAGCAAAAACAAATAGTTGGGTTCGTGATTAGATTTCTAGTTCCAGCAAAAACTGTAACCTACCTAATTTAATTAACCTGCAAGAAAAAGTTTCACAATTGTCATTTGTTTGATAGATGGTATAAGACCCGTCCCTCAACGACAGCCTGTAAAAGTAATCTGGAAACCTAAGACCGGCCATACACGGGCAGCTTGAATCAGTCAGGATCGCCTGCTTCAAGCTGCGACTGCATAGTGAACTATAGTCTTCTACGTGCACACATACACGGAACTGCTCGAGCAGTCACGACTGCTTCGGGCGGTCAACCGCACGGCTCGGTCAGTGTATGGCAGTCGCCAGGCATACACTGACTGCTCGAGCGGTCGAATGCTCGAGCGCTCTTCATTCCACGTCAGGCGCGTCTCCCACCCGCACGCTTTTTGTTTTGCTTGTTGATCAGTTCATACCAATTGCTCGAGCAGTTGGTATGAACTGCTCCGAGCAGTTATCAAAGGCAGCTTCAAACGGTTGACTACGACTGTTCGAGCGGTCCGTGTATGGCCGGCCTCAGAGTGCCGAAATGTCTGGAATCTGGAAAAGTCAATCTAGTTTTTGGAAACCCCTGTCTGAGAGTTCGACACATTTTCTTAGTAAAATTACCCAGAAGGTTCATAGACATGACGAAGATATCTTGACCGTGTTGTAAGTGATTGACAAGGGTTTAATTATACTATTTTATGTCTATTAAAAGCCAGCTGATTTCATCAGATCTATTACCTAGTCTAGGTACTTAATAGATCTGATGAAATCAGCTGGCGTCGACACATAGGGTTTCAATGGTTTAGGTCCTAGACCATTGAAACCCTATTTGTCGACAATGTGTTGAAACTAGACCACAGATCAGATAGAGTGATTCTAAAGCTACGCTGTAATAGCACGGGTCGTTATATTGATAGATTCAACAATAGAGCACTTTGCTAAACAAATGGATTATAATTACAGTCTGTTTCGGGCTATGGGCTGTCATTGGGTTATGTTGAAGTAAATATGTAGCACTTCGGGGTTATATGTGTTTTGTACCTTAGCTAGTGACATATTCGAATTTTATATCAAATAAAAATAAATTGGGGGAGGCCTATGTTCAACAGTGGACGTCTTCTGACTGATGATAATGATGAAAAATAATAAGAATTAGATAGTCGTGTATATTCTGAGAGACCTTTAACCCTTTTATGGACACTGATTTCTTGTGTCCATACTAAGCCTTTGTGTATACTCTCAGGAATATACTAAGTACCTGTCATACGTATGTCTGTTCAGTTAGTCTTGTAATGTGTCCATGTGTGCCTTTTAGACATTGCTCAGAGGGGTGTATCAACACTTTGCCTGACTGTAGAGCAGGCTTGTTCTATGGTCATCATCTACCTAGCCTTTTCCCAACTATGTTGGGGTCGGCTTCCAGTCTAACCGGATGCAGCTGAATACCAGTGTTTTACATGGAGCGACTGGCCCCTTGGTAAGACTGGCTGTCAGACTTTCTGGCTTCTAACTACCCATAACGACTGCCAAAGATCTACCAATGACAGCCGGGACCAACGGCTTTACGTGCTTTTTCCGAGGCACGGAGGAAACCAGTATGAAATGGAGTATGAATGGTTACCCATCCACAGACGGTCCGCGGCAAGCGTAGCTTAATCTTTGATCGACCGATTTGTACGGCTTGTTCTTTGGAATAAATTAATTAACATTGCCAATTATAGTGGCGACACTGTCAGACGTCACCATCTTCACGCCTGGCGGGTACAAATAACCTGACCGTACCTAACTAACGCAACTTGTCACCTAAATTAATTGTTTATATTTGCTGCAGCTGTATGCTTAGGGCACATTTCACCAAACTGTGACTATTATATCTACCTACCTAGTATAAATCTTAATTTGCGAATACATTTTGAATGTTCGTCAGTTTTCTATACAATCACAGTCACACGTCGTTTTATTCTATGGATAAAAGATTTATAATAGGTATACAATTGATAATCTGCTAAGCGATTGGACCTATAGTAACTATAGGATACCAATCTGACTGGTGATCTGATTATTTATACTTCATGCACGTAAGTATAAAGACTTACCTAATGCCTTATGCTTATTTTGTAGATAAAAGATTAAGTATCTAGACAAGAGTCTTTTTTTTTTACTTTCGTCATCAATAAATAAAATTTTACATCAATATAATATTAAAATTAGGTTTTAATATATTTCAGAGAAAAGGCATCGACTAAGTTATTATAATACCAAAATATTCATAAGTTACAATATTTCGACCCAAATCTTCCCTATAACTAATTTTATTTATTGTCCAAGATTTGTTATTGTACCGCGTGTATCGTACCATAAAATTAAAAATATTAATTTTCCACAGGAAAAGGAAACATATCAATGATAGCTTGGCGCACTGCCAGCCGCATAGATAATAATTGAATTTCTTGTAACAAAGATACATCTTGTCTGTGGAGAACAGTAATTTTGTGTGGAATACAACCGAAAAATACAAGCAATGTGGTGGATACAACATAGAGGCCATTAAGACTCTCATTTACAACGGCCAATTAGCTGGACTTTAACAACGTGTTGTGGTTTTGAAGAACTGCTAATAGAAGTTATATTCAAGAAGTTCCTGTGCTGTGTGTTCCTGTGTGTGACGTTTCTGTTTCTGTGTTTTCGAAGTTTTTGTTTTGACGACACAATTGGCGCAGTGGCTGAGCGATTGACTGCTTCGCAGTGTGTTGCGGGTTCGATTCCCGCCCAAGATAATTATTTGTGTGATGCGCAAGTGCTCATCACACAAATAATTACCCTGGGAAACAACACCCAGACACGTGGATCTATATACGAGTATGTATATATTTGTGTATGTATATTAGCTGTCTGACACCCATAGTACAGGGTCTCCCTAGTTTGGGGTCAGAGGCCATGACGTGTTTAATATTATTATTGTTATTATTCTCAAAAATAATATAGAAGTGTGGTTGGTTTACTGGTAGCTCGAGGTATATCTACATAGTCCGCTTTATCGTTTTCCATAACGGCGACTCTTTAACCCTATTTCTTTGTGCCCTAAATTACCTGAGGCGAGTCGTACTAGCCAAACAGAATTTTGTTTTATATATCCGGTCACAACTAGAACAGTAAAGTTGGCCTACAGCGATAAAAGTAGCTATATACTTACCTATAGGTGTATATTAAGTAGCTGTTAACCTTCATGACTGTAGTTTAGAGGAAATGAAACAGAATTCTTGCTAAAAACACCCAGTACCCATTAGCAGCAAAATTTTCCTATAATCATGAACTAATAAGACAAAACGTCGTATAGAAATCCAATAAACGCTTTGACTAAGATCACTGATCTTAAAACAGCAACGTATGAGGTGATTTTCGCTGTTTGGTTTTATAACGTAGCACTTTTAATTGTATAACGTACTTTTATAAACGTTTGCAGGATCAATTTATACGATTCTGTCTACAATTTGCATTTTATCATATTTCGTAGTTTTATAAACGTTCACATGATTAACTGATATGATAAGATTCTTATTAGACTCGTAGTCTGTTAAGAGCATTTGATACAACGAAATAGCAAAATTACATTTTTGATCCTATAAACACATTTAATAAGATTGTTTATCCTTTTAAACGTACATTTCTCTATAAGACATGAGTACTCCTTTGAACGTCTTAGATATAGGTAGCTACTATTGGTAGTATATTACTGAATTGATTTGTCTTAGTCCTGAGTTCGAATATACTTTTAACCCATCGATTTTTATCGGTCCATTTGTACTTATTGTTCTTTGTTTGTCAATACACTAGTAATCTAGTTATAACTAGTAGTAGCAGTAGTACTAATACTTATATATTGTGGTAGCAGTGGAACTTACAAATTCTTAATAAAATTGAGTCTGACCAAGTTTGTGATAGTTCCGTACCTTATTTGAATGTTTTGATAATCAAGAAGGATGTGAAACAGTAGGTAACCGAGAATAATATATCACGTGGATATAATTCGTGAGCAGAGCTAGAATGACATGCACAAGATTAAATGACGAAAACATTAATAACAGGATTTTGAAGGTAGATAAAAGAAAATAATATACATATTTTTGACATATTTTTATGGATATTTCTGTATAATCTTTTTGTAAAGGAACCCTAGAAATTAAATATATTGAATAAGGTTTGTTCCTGTAAAACTCTTACCTTAGACTATAGTAGTCTTAAAAAGCTCCTAATAAATTCAATGTAGTGGCAGAATGATGGGGTAAGTATTTTGTTTATTATTATTAAAAGTACAAATTATCGATAACTTTAATTTTGAAGAGGTATAAAAACATTTGGTTTATTATTGTCGAACAATTTGTCAATAATTTTTTCGCGAGTTGAGTTGGCGTTTTTTACACGACGATCAAGAAATAAACCTTAATTGTATGCCAATAGATTATTATTTGGATTACTTGCAAAAATCATACTTCTTTGGATGAAATATTCCCACAATTATGGATCAGTTACACCAGTTACAGCAGGTACCAGATTATTACAGGACTAATTTCACCAGTAGAAGCTCACGCCAGATCTTTACAGGATTAATCGAGCTTAGATAAAAATAAAGATAAAGATAAAGATAAAGATGCATTTATTTGTTTAATTATCCAGTATTTTATATCCAGTATCCAGTATATTAATTATCCACTTATCCAGTGCGTTTACCGGATCTTTATAAAACTTAATTGCATTTTATCGGATAGTAACTCAAGTACTATAGAGTGAAATATTCTTATTAACTGCGTTCAAAACGCGGCACTATTAACGTTTGTAGAATTTCTATAAATCGGACTAAAAAATACATACTCCTGGGATATTTACAGGACTACATTTTGCTGATTGGATGATAACCAAGTAGACAGCTATAGAAGTCAATTACCCTGACTTGCTCCGGAAAGGCTTTTATTGAACGTGGAGATGTTGAACTATAATAATATGAAAATGTACTGGAAAATATGGCAAACACTTGTCAAATCCAGAATATTTCATGCTATATTTCTTTTTTGCCACGTTCATAGAATCATGTCAGTAGGTCTTTAGGTATCTATAAACATCAGGATTAGATAGGTAATGTGTAAATTGTAAGACAATTAATAGTCCTTTGCGTGGCATGTGTTATAAACAGTTATTGTAACTGAAGCGCATATGGTCCAAAATCGCTTGACATTTACTTCACTTTTAGCTGATTTATTTGTGTCGTAGCAAGCGATAATTGAACGATAAAGAGGATTCAATTTGATTATTGTAGTACAGAGGAAATGGTGGTCAGTTATCAGTTGCAATGGCGGCACGTGGACAGAGTCGTGTTGGAGAGTGGGGACCGTGCCAAGCTCACTTTTGCTTGAGACACCAACCAGGACACTTGTCTAGTACAAAGCTGTCGGTTTACCTATTTGAATTGTATTGTACGATCACATTTAATGTGACCGTACAATACAATTCAAAGTAAGGTTAGTTTGTACTGCATTGAATATTGTTATTCTAGAATGCTGTGTGAGCCGTGAGGTGCCGGCTGCGAATAGCACCACCGCATTTCTACCCGTGGGTGTCGTAGAAGGCGACAGAGGGATATTGACCAGAGGATGGGCAGCAGCGTCCTTCTGGGTACCATAACACCTACTGCGATCGCCAATATGCATCAGTAAAGCATGGCGATTACGGCTGAACCTCCCGTTGGGGGAGACCTATGCCCAGCAGTGGGCGCTTAAAGGTTTACAGAATGATGATGATGATTCTACAATGTACCTGATACCACTGAACCCAAACGATGACGGCGCTACCGCTCAGCCATCACTGACGCCGTCATATTTTTTGCCAATTTTTATGTCTATTACGACATAAAAGACTAATCACTGGGAATTTAGTTTCTTCAATGAGTACAATGAATTTTTGGTAATTACATTTATTTTAGCAATTTTACATTGGACAGTCTTACAGTAGGCATACCTACGCATTATTTATTACCTTTGCGTTATGACCTAAGTAATAATACTTCGACCGCTCGCGCGGTTGGTAAGTTTGAAAGTCACTTTTGACACTTACCTATAGTTTTCACTAACACCGCCACGATATTAGCGAAATAATATGACGGTGTCAGCGACGGCTGAGTGGTAGCGCCGTCATCGTTTGGGTTCGGTGGTATCAGGTTCATTGTAGAATCATTATATTTTATGACTACTTACTATTAGCACAATACTGCTCCATCCCGCATTGCGCACAGCGCGTAGGCGCGACATCCCCACACGGACAGGCTCCGTCGCGTACGCAACACGCGCAGTCGTCGCCATCGCCGCCGGGACAGGCGCAGCCTGATGATGACTGCGTCCACAGATCTACTTGACCTATGTAAATACAAGAGGATTATCCTAATTCCTTAGGGTAACTAATGGCCAAATACTGAAACGTTAAGTACTCAATTTTAAGATGCCATTAAGTTTCGTACTGTCACAGTCACTTTGACATAACGTGATAGAAAAAGCACGAGACTTAACGGCATCTTAAAATTGAGTGACAGTACGAAACTTAATGGCATCTTAAAATTTAGTAGTGTTTCAGTATTTGGCCTTATAAGTATTGTTGTAACTAAAAGTGGCCAATATTTGGTTCAATTTTCGTCTAAGAGTATGGCTAACTATTACTAAGCTCTGGTGCTGTGTTGTTTTGTAAGACTATTCAAATACAGACAAGCTGTAACTCAGATGCAATAAAAATCTAGTAGGTACTGGGTTTGAAGTGTTACTTCTGATGTATCTATTTTAAATTAGTATGGGAAAACCTCCAAAGCACAGGCATAAAACATCTTTACACGAGTTACAATCTACAAAACATGTCGCTGATGACTGCGTCAACAGATCTACTTGACCTATATATACAGACAAGAGGATTATCCTAACTCTTATTATGGTGAAAAAGGGTAACCGGTGTAAGGTACTATAACTAACTAAAAGTGGGAAATATTTGGCTCAATTTCCGTTTAAGAATATTACTAAACTCTGCTGTGTTGTTCTGTAACACCATTCAAATGCTGTAACTCAATGCAACAAAAATCTAGTAGGTACCGGGCTTTAAGTGTTATTTCTGATGTATCTAGTTTAAATTAGTATTAAAACATCTTTACACGAGTTAAAATCTGCTAAACATGTCGTTGGTCAAGAATCAAGAATTTTAATAAGCAGAAAATACGGTTCCAGATATAGGTAAGTTGGTGGTTGATGTCCAATCCATTTGTTTTAGAATTTGAAGTGACATTTTTGCATTGAATTTTTAATAAAACTATACTTACTGCTGCCGTCGAGGAAAATAGGCGTCCACGCAATCTGCGCGGTGCAAGCGGCGCACGCGGCTAGCAGCAGCAGCGGCAGCGGCGGTTGCATGGTGCAGCGAGTCACCGCTCACCTCGCCCCACCCCCCTCCCGCGCCGTCTTCGCATTTGCACCCACTCAAACACTGTCACAATCACACATGAACACAGGCACACTGTTCACCCACAAATCGCATTTTTGCACAAAGTCTTTCTAAACTTTTCTTTATTTCACTATTGTTTATTCCTGTTTTATTATAAATCTTCGAGATCTTCCTTTTTCCGTTTGATTGTGTGATGGATTTTGGTCGGCGTATTGTCTGCAACAAAATATTATCTACGCCTTATTACGCTCTGATAGACGAGAATCAAAGTAATAACGATAAATTGGTCGTTCATCTTTATGTTAGGTACAGATTTCGTTCATTTGTTACGGGAAACACACCAAACACACACCTACAAAGTTATTGGAAGTAATAAGACTAAACAATAAATAAGTACGTAAGTGGATTGTTTTGTCGGTTGTAACTCAGAGGTTTCCTTTCATGTGTGTAATAAATTGTAATTAGTTTAGTAAGTACCTACCGCTGTCTGAGAAGTTTGGGGTGTCAAAGTGCCCGGACGCTTTTACCATCAAAGGTCGGTGTCATTTGGAGACGCTGTTCACCAAACAGTGATATTTTACTCTTTATTGTATTATAATCATATTGTATTTTAAAACCACCTTCAAAAGTGCATTGTAATGGTATCATTGAAATATTTTTTGACTTTGATACTTACGGGGTCGACAGACGGATACTGCAACACTTTTAAACGCAGTTTAATTTTTTTTTGACGTAGTCGAATAGGTAGCAGTTTTTGCTATCTTTACCCATAAAATAATGCTCGACATCGTGCGATCTTGTCATATTCAAGTTTGTAAATAACTGGGATGCAACCTGCTGCTACTGACCGACTTGTATTAGCAGGTAACTTGTATGCGACGGTCACACCATGCGAGTAGGCCAGCTCACTGCTCCCACTCTCACTTCGCACACACATCGAGACATTATTTTATTTAAAACATTGTAAGAATGCTACACTCAAAGTTTTTAATGTTTTAGTTTGTAGAACAGTGCACAGTTACGACACATGGATCTCTCGATGAATGTGATCTGTGTTCAGACGACTAAACTGCGTCTTGTTCCATGCAAACGCATTAGGCTCGCCCATTTCACTGCACACAACTCAGCTCCGATCAAGCCAGCACGCATCTTCGCTCAGTTACGATGTATCACCCACGTAGTAAAAATGCGCAGGATAAATTTTAGCGCTAATCTTCTCCTCTGGGGACTAAGCCCATATCCGTTTTAGTGTAATATTGGGTCTCAGATCTAAAATGCACTTCAATTTTTATATGAAACCGCATGCTATGAACGCACTAACTTGCGGCCGACCGTTAACCGTACGGTTGTCTTGGGGCTGCGGCGGGCCACGCATCTGTTGTTATGAATTTGTAATTGCTGTCGCATATTATAGCCATCAATATAATGAAAAAGGAATGCTTGTAATTGACGACGACATGCTGAAGACCGCAATAGAACCTAGACGATACGGTTAGCCGTAATGTTTTAGGTCTCGCTATTGCCAATTTACACGGTGGAAGCGACATCGTGCCGCCAAGTTTTACCTTAAATTCAGTCATGATTCTAGCCTTCCATAATTGAAATTATTCGTCGTTTATCCATTAAAACCGGCCAAGTGCTTGTTGAACTCGCATGGTAGGTTCCGTACAATGCTAAAGTCAAATGTTTTTATTCAATCTTTATTTTCAATTGATAGAATTCTTAAAGGTTTTCCTGTAATCTACAAGCAATGAACATTATTACTACGGAGCCTAAAATTTAGAAAAAAAAAAATACAAGATATAGTTAAATTTGTTCACATGGTCAATTTCGTCTTCTTTCATGAATAAAATCAGAACTTGTAATTTTACAATAATAAAAAAAATGTTTGTGATCCTCATAACGAGCCCTTTCATTTAATAAGAATCATGTATTAAATCCATGATAAATCTTTACTGGGGGGAGAGGCATAGTGACAACAAAATAAATTCTAAAGCAATTTTCGTTTAAAGTATTTTTAATGGAACTGGATTGTAGTATCAGTTTGAGGGGGCCCGACACGTCCTACCAGAAACTGTCAATGGGGGTTGTGCGTTCAATGGTGTCCTACCGCACGATCTATTTTGAAACGGCGATCCTGCTGGCTGGATCTCCTCCTTGGGACCTGGAGGCAAGAGCACTCGCGTCATTAAATCAGTGGCGCGGGAAGGAGCAGGAGCGTGGCGAGAGATTTCCGCCTCGGATTATCGTGCCACGATCTGAGCTCCACCGGGCCCTGGGAGCGGAATCAAAGAATACTCGCCAAATCCACTGCGGGGCACGCGGTTATAGCAGACTACGACTGACTGAGCCACTGACTGACCGGTACCGCAGACTGAGCGGTAAAACCCGTTACGGACGCGGACTCGTGAATCAAGAGGCGGAATGGCGCCCTCGGTTTCCGGCTGACGCAGGTACCTTCTGGCTACGGCTGCTTTGGGAAGTACCTGTATCCTAAAGGTCGGTAGCCAACACCGGTATGTCACCATTGTGCTGCTTGCCCTGTACCTTGCCACGGTGGATATGGCACAGCACACGTTGGAGGAGTGCACAGCTTGGGCAGGGCTGCGCCGCCATGACCCCATCGCGGCAGTACGCGGGAGCAATCTCTCGCTTTTGGCAGTCGTTCAATCGATGGTCGAGAGTGGAAGCGCATGGGGCGGGGTTGCTTTTGCGAGGATGTTATGTCTGCAAAGGAAGCGGTCGAGTGGGAGAGAGACCGGCGACAAGGACTGTCGGAGAAGCGGTGAATGCTTATGCGAATTCTGCGTAGGGAGAAATGGAACACCGTGTTGGTTTTAACCAGTAAAAGTCTGGCATTCCCGTCCGTCATCCCGACGATGAAGGAAGTCCATGAGGATTTCCAATGCGCACACAATAAAAAGATCCTACCTATATACGAAAGCATGAATATATATAGTTGACGTACATTACACTACTCCATGTCTCTGTTCTCTGTTATTTGTAAATGTCTGTAAATGTTTGTGTTGCGCAACGCAACGTGTGCGTGGTAAAAATGGCGGTTTGTTCCGAGTGGTCTCTCTGCTCGGACGCGACGCAGCCTTCCGTACTTTGTGCTATAGTTCTAAAGAAAGTATTCGCTTGCTAGCTTCGCTTCGTAAATGATGCAATTGTTATTTTAGGTGAAAATTACAATTAAAAGGATCATGGCAGGATTTGTACAAAAAATAAAGATGTTTAGAGAAGTTGATATTCTAATTCTTAGTAAACAACGATTCACATCAGTTGTCTGCCAATTTTATAAATCCGTAATGTCATTTGTCACTTTCTTTTATTATAACTTCGAAGTATTTTAATTATGCGGGGGTTAAAAAATATGGTAAGTATATCAATCTACTCCTGGTGAATGTATTCTCCACATTGGAAAATATTTTAAACCCTCTAAATGATTTTCTTTTTTTCATACACATGAATGTATGGATCTCGCCTTGATTCTTTAGGTAAGTGTAATAAAATCTATTAACTAGACCAGACAGACGTTGCAGGACAACCTTTTGAGGTACGGAACCCTAAAAATAAGACGCTAGCATACAATGAAGTAAAAAAAAATTACCTATCTTTTTTACACTAGCTGTCAATCGATTTTTTTATTTTCTTACCGTTTAAATCTTCCCTGGACTTCCACAAATATTTCAAGACCAAAATTAGCCAAATCGGTCCAGCCGTTATCGAGTTTTAGTGAGACTAACGAAGAACGATTCATTTTTAGTATACAGATGTCTGTACAGCAAGCAAGCAGCAAGCATACACAAGCACCTCGAGCAGTTAAGCACAGTTCAAAATATACGGACCGCTCGAGCAGTCATAGTCAACAGCTTAAAAAGCTGCCATTGATAACTGCTGCAGGCGTCGGTTTCAACTGCTAGATCAGTCAGAGGCGCGGAAGGCAGGCGCGACAAGGACGCGGGATGAAGAGCGCGTGCGGAGAGGATAACAGCGCGAGAACAGTCGACAGTTCGAGAAGTCAGTGTATACCTGGCAACTGCTTGACCGCACAATGTAATTTCACCGAACCACCGGAGCAGTCACAACTGGGGCCCAAATCTGCTATTTTTATAATTTCGTCATTCCAACACGATCCCATTGTCATTTTGCTAAAAGTTCGTAATCTGCTAAATTCATAATGGTCGATCATTGGTCGGTCGAATTAAAAGCAATGACTGCACAATGACGTTCTAGTGGTAGGTCACTGATCAAAGGAACTGTCAAAATTTTAGCAGATTACCGTCTAAAAGTCAGTCATTCAATTGTCATTTTATACGAGATTACCATTCTGCGCAGCGTGTTGCGGGTTCGATTCCCGCCCAGGGTAAACATTGGTGTGATGAGCACTTGTGTTTGCTTTGTGTCTGGGTGTTGTTTATCTATATATGTATGTATTTACAAAAAAAATGTATTTGTGTATGTACCTATATCAGCTGTCTGACACCCATAGTACAGGGTCTCCCTAGTTTGGGGTCAGATGGCCGTGTGTGAAAATATCCCCACATATTATTATTATTATTATTCTATATCATTTCTTTCAATGGCGTGTCAGTGGTTGACATGAACTTAATATATTAAGTCCATGGTGGTTGACCATTGGAAAGTCATAATGACGCCATTATATTAGTAGATTACCAAACTTGTCAAAATCAACAATTATGAAATCAATGATAGACTATTCTGACACTATTGTAAAAGCAGACTTGAGGCCCTGTTCGATCGTTTTCATGTACGTATGTAAATAGAAGACTATATTTCACTAAGCAGTCGCAGCTTGAAGCGCTCTCTGACTACTTCGAGCTACCCGTGTATGACCGGCCAGGTGTTGAGTGTGGCCCCTACATAAAATACTGTGTATTGATTCATTAGCTAGGTACCTATTTCATTACGATGGTTCTACGTCTACCAATTAAAAAATACCAAAGTATGTTGCAGCAAAATCGCCACAGCTGGATTTACAAAATGTAGATAGCTTAACTGACCTGCACTAAACGACTGTGGCATAGTTTTATATTTTAAAATGAAATACAAAAATTGTGGTTAAAGTTTACTAACAAAATATAGCCGCCAAATTGTTTGGGCATACAGAATAAAACTAACACAAATAATTTACAGACGTTCACAAAAATTGCGTTAAGTAAGAGGTACGCTTCAGCAGTAGAACCCGCAGTTTCGCGGGATGGGCTGTGAGTATACACAGTCAACATACTGACACTCGGAGCACTGCCCCGGAGCTTGCCATCTAGGGCAAGAGTTACATGGCGTGTAACACGGAGCACACGTCGTGGGTTTTTTTCTCTCGAAATGGAAGCAACAATTCCCCTGTTTATAAACAAACAAAAACTTAACAAAATTATAATAAAATAAACGGAGCGAGCGAAAAGCGACTCAAATAAGATCAAAAATTCGTCCAGAATCAACAGAATAACATTTAAAAATCTCTACGAGAGACGGCGATCTCCTTATTTGCATAAGCAGATAAGTTTCTGAACTGGAATCCCGTAAATTAATTAACTTTGCAGGTAAAAAAGCAGAAATAAGTTCAAATTCCTATCCAGAAAGTTTCCGTGTTTCGGATAATAACTACGCTTTCTGTTAATTACTGAGCTTAGACGAGGAGTGTTAAAAGTTTAAATTCAGTAAGGGATCTGTTAACTTTCTTTCGCGTCAAAGGATGCCGAATGGGCCAGGTGATGGTGTGAACAATTCGTTGAATATTCAATTGTGAGATGGCGCTCAAGCTTGCGAACCGCAGCGGATTAGTGAACCATCACGTTAAGAGATTAAACTTTAATTAAACTGTCAAGTATGTCAAACAATAAAATGTTTAACTAGATAGGAGGCAAGTCAGCGGGTGTTTCGTGTACAGAGCCGGCCTAATTCTGCGAGCCTTCGGATTACAGGGTCCAATCACGAAGAGTCGTATCTTGAGCCCCAGTCGAAAATAAATCCCCATCTGAACCCATGTCGCGTTCACCGAATAAACATTGTGGTCCGCGAGACGGCACGATCGATGTCAAAAACAAACCAAACAGGCGAGCTCCAAATAACCTCTAATCTCACGTAAATTGCTCGTAAATAGTAGAGCAATTTAATTAAAATTCTAATTCTACGGATCATCCGATTCTTAAACACACATTTTGAACTTGACAAATTCAGTAATTGGGTTAGACTACAACTAGGCGGTTCCTTTAACTTATGTTGCTTTGGTAATAGATTTAATTTTTTTCTATGCATTTCGTTAATAACGTTTTTACCGAACGCACGTTTTGTGATGGGTAATAATATTTCGGTTAGGGGGATGTATTAATTTGTCATTTCGAATTTTCATTAAAATTATTCTAATCTCATTTTCCGGTTGTGGTCCACGACGGATTCATTTTTCGAGCACTGAATGAGTTTGTAATGAAATTGAAGTTCTCCTCGAAATCACCGACGGCATTTACTCGGCTTTTTGCTTTGGCTTCAGCTTCTAAAAGGATATTGCGTGGGAATCTATTCAGGTGGCGCTTTTCCATCCTCCTACTGAATATTAATTTTTCATAAAATATCGTCGAGTTCAATTGGAATCAATCGAAGGAAGTTATTCGTTGAAGAAGAATTATTATAGGACTTGATACATATTATTCTTCCGAAGAATTAATTTAACACAAAAATGATTGCATTGCCGTTAAACCCATAAAGAGGTGGCTAGGATTTACTCCATGAGTCATTAAAAAAAGAGTAGGTATAAAGACCCGGTACAGAAGTAAATAATTTAAGAAAAGCCCTATTTTTTATTTTATTGAAGATCCCTTACTATCATTTATCCTTTAGAAGTCCTGGAAACACCACCTCATAAAATAAGGTTATGTCTAAAACTGGTCAGAATTTTTTTAATACAACGTAAGAAAATATACTTTTTCTACCAAAAAAATAGTAAATGACCACCAAAAATTTAACCTCAATTTTATATAACATCAATATTAATAAAATATTTGACATCTCCTTTACGTATTTACGTAAATGACATTAAACAGATTATTTCTAAACACAACACAAAGTAAAATGACCACCAAAATTTTAAACTGTAAAATAAATAACCAAATTAATATCTTCATTACTCTAATCCATACTTAATATTATAAATGCGAAAGTAACTCCGTCTGCTACGCTTTCACGATGTAACGGCTGAACCGATTCTAATGAAATTTTGCATGAAAATAGCTTGAACCCTAGGGAAGGACATAGGCTAGTTTTTAGTAAGAGACTTCGTGTGTTTCCGATTTTACCGACATCCACGCGGACGAGGTCACGGGCAAAAGCTAGTTAATTATAAATGTACCTCCAAAATGTAATATTGTTTTTGGGCAAGGTTAAAAAAAAAACTTAACATGACCGTAACGGGCCCGCCAAGATTCAAAACTTGCTTCGCTCGCTCTTAGACTTATTATTCGGTTAAAGAAAAACCATCCTGCAGGGCTCCTATTTCTGTCTGCAGGATTTAAAGAGACTTAACCTGTTCTTGTCAGGGCACCCCAAGTTTCAGGTTTCTTGGACAAAATAACCATTGACTTGGGACAACAGTAAACTAACTGACACAAAGGAGGTCCTAAATAAATTCAACCTCATTATACTTCTGTTTTTTCTTTACCACAAAGGTTGCAACCATGCATACGGCCCACCGGATGCTAAGTGGTCACCATAGCATATGGACACTTGCAACACCAGAAGATGACCCTTCTTTTCCGCGGTGGAAATCCTCATGGACTTCCTCCATCGTGGGGGTGACGGAGGTGGAGGCATGGAGGCATCTTACCGGCTAAAACGACCGCGGTGTTACACCTCTGCCTATGGCCGGGGGTGAGGGATTCGCATGAGCTCCCCGACAGGCACCAGAACATGACCCTGCGAACACTTTTAAGACCCCCATGATGTAGTTACATGGGAAAACCATGGCTTTCTCCTCATTCCACAATCTGAGAGCGGACGTAGAAGAAAATATCTCTACGCTATCAGTTAGGTTCTAGCATGTGAGAATGAATTCCGTGTCGGTGGCAAGCGCGCGACTGTAAAACGTGGTTTATTGGCATTCAAATAATTTCTCGGAACACATACATACCATTATACAGACGGTAAAACACGAATATACAAAAATAAAAATCATAATCTTATTTAGGTAGTAATATTTTTGGTGGTAATTTACTAAATTTCGTCGGCAAATACAATTTTAGGGTACAAACATAGATTAGAGCTTGTCAATTTTACATAAGCTATCATGATTTAGTGCCAGTTTTGTTATTTGGTGGTTTACTATTATTATAGATGATAGTGTTTGGAATCACAAAGATTATTTTGGTGGTCATTATATTTTATCCCATATAATAATAAGTTATGTACTTTATCGCTTTTCAACTCTTCGTCTGGCTCCCGTTGCTTGTCCTAGAAAGATAAAAAAGACATAATATTATACAAGTGCATATTGATGATGTACTTGTATAAAATTGAATAATTTTAGGAAAAATTTCTTATTTTATTTAAGACCCCATACTATTGTGAGGGGCTCGTGGCTAAGTAAAAGCCGTAGGAATCGATCGGTTATGGTTAAGTTACGCTTGACGCGGTCAGAAGTCCGGTGGATGATCATCCATTTTGTACCAATGAGTGCCTCGGAAAGCACGTAAAGCCGTTGATCTCGGCTGTCAGTCGACAGGTCGACGGCTCCTCCCAAGCAGCACACTGTGCCAGCGTATGCAGCGCCGTGTCCTCCCGGCAGTCGACGCAGTGGTGACACCGGGCGTCCGGCTCCGTTTATGCGACACAGGTACTTCCGAAGCAACCATGCCACGAGAGCACATGCGTCACTCGAATAGACAGGGAGCCGTGCCTCCTCCAGACCCAGCGGTCGAGCACCGGCCAGACCGCCTCGATGCTGACGAGGCCGACGATAGAGCGTGAAAGCCTGAACAGTTAAAAACCTAACGTAAGGTGGTAGACAGAATTTTTGGATTTTTATATATCTTGAAAACCGTTACTTTTTGCAAAGAATGGCTCTATTGGGAAAAGCCAAATGACAAAACTGATTATCGTGGACGGCAGTATAATCTCATCGAAACCAGAGATTCTGAAAGGGCTAGAGGTTTTTTGGACAGTTGTACACCTCGACACAACAACCCGTTGTCAGTTCAGCTCAGGACACCAGAGCGAGACTGACCCAACACTATGCTGAGGATATCCTAGACATCAGATTGTACGAAATTAGAATGACCCTCCAACCACTTAAGAACAACAAGGCGCCGATAATGGAATCCTTTAAGCACGACGTGCTTAGGTTCATAACCAGTGTGTGTTGCCAGTGATGACGTGTGGCACACAAAAGGTGGTATGGTAGCTTTATGTTGATGAAACATAACCAGTGACGTTAGTCTATAAAATGCAATTCTATAATTAAAAAATAAGACGCTAGCATACAACGAAGTAAAAGAAAAGTATCTATTTTACACTAGCTGTCTATTGATTTTGAAATTTTCTTACCGTATAAACCTTCCCTGCATTTCCACAAATATATCAATACCAAAATTGACTGGACTATCCAACACAATTTTTTTTTTTCAATTCGAACCAGTAGATCCTGAGATTAGCGCGTTCAACCAACCAAACAAACAAACTCTTCAGCTTTATAATATTAGTATAGATAGAAGATAGATAAATAATTTGGAGTGCAATTTTGTTTATACTGTTAAATTAAAAATAAAATATTTCGTGCATCACTATACAATTCTGTAAAACTCGAGAACGGCTGGACGGATTTAGCTAATTTTGATCTTGAAATATTTGTGGAAGTTTAAGAAAAGTTTAAACAGTAAGAAAAATGAAAAATCAATTGACAGAACAACGTCTGTCGGGTCAGCTAGTACGTCATAAAAAAACGCACTATTCGCTTAATAAAATGACTATGAAGGAAATTGTTTTCCATTGAAGTACCCACTCGATGGCTCGACCATGGAGTTTGGAGTTTTGAATTCAAGTGCGCGCTAAAGCTCATGCGTGGATAAATGGACGTTGAGTGGGCTTAAGTCAAAACGGTATTATTTATTGTGTTATTATTATTGCGAATAAAACAGCACTAGAACAAGGTATAAAAGCAGATTATGGTTTGTTTCCGATGTTATGGTGACAGTTTTATAATTAAGATAACACTAAGTTTCTAGAATTTATCGAGTATTGTTTCTAATCCTTCAAAACAATTAATTATTACGGTTTTCCAACACTCATTTTCAATATAGGTATAGGTACGTTATGATAAAACAAAACCTGTCATTTTAAATCCAGGACTTCTAAAGATAATATCCTGTGTCTTATTTGATCGAAGGTTTTATTGTAGATCCAAAGGTCATCGCTTCACCTTGAGATAAGCTTTACATCATCATCATCTCAACCTTTAGACGCCCACTGCTGGGCATAGGTCTCCCCCAAGGGGGGGGGGGGGTTTCAGCCGTAATCGCCATGCTTGGCCGATGCATCTTGGTGATCGCAGTAGGTGTTATGGTACTCAGAAGCTTTTACGTACATAATCTATACTAATATTATAATTGTTTGTTTGGTTGAACGCACTAATCTCAGCATCTTCTGGTTCGAATTGAAAAATTATTATTGTGTTGGATAGTCCATTTGTCGAGGAAAGCTATAGGCCCATGAGAAGCTGGGTCGAGTCGCTAGTATAACATAAGTGGGGCAAAATTCCATATAAGATTTGGCTACCTCCTCAAAAATACTCCTACCAAGGTTTTTTTTTTACCAATTATAGGCATACGTTTGACCACTATCTCACCTGATAGGAAGCGGTTATGCGGTCTAAGATGTTGCACGCTTTTACTCTTTACTTAAAGACTCCCAGGTTGTAGCTATCAGGAAACACAGACTCGGGCAGGGAATTCCACTCCTTAGTAGCACAATGAATGTGTTCCCAAAACGTTTTGTGCGTATGGGTGGGATGTCCACCATGTACCGGTGGCGCACCGCCGTACGTCTTATGGTCCGATGATGGAACGGGCTCGGCGGAATTAAATTATGCAATTCCGTCGCACACTCCCCAAAATGCAACCGATAGAAAACCGACAGGCCAGCAACTCGACGTCGATGCTCGAGACTTTAGAGTTTTGACTCGACGAGCCTATCATTGCCGATGATCCTCTTGGCTCGTTTCTCAATTGACTCTAGGGCATCAAGCTAGTATTTGGCAGATCCATCCCAAAGATGAGAGCAGTACTCCATACACGATCGAACCTGCGCTTGATAAAGTTTAAGCAGCTGTTCCGGCGTGAAGTACCGTCTCACCTTTGCTAGGATCCCCAACTTTTTCGCAGCCACTTGAGCCTTTGCCTCTATGAAAGGGCCAAAACTGAGGTTAGAAGTTAACGTAACACCAAGAAGCTCAAGTCGGTCGGTTATCGGCATGGTTACACCTCGGAAAGAGGGAGCTGAGACCGGATCTGCGACCCACCAGCTCGTGCGTCGGTAGGTAACGCTCAGCGACAGTGCTGTCGTCTGCATACCCAAAGGTACCGGGTTTTAGCAGATCATTAATATGCAGCAGAAACAATGTTGCTGAGAGCACCGACCCCTGAGGAACCCCGGCATTAATATCCAGCAGTCCGGACGAGCAGCCATCTATGACCACTCGGATAGACCGATTCCTCGGGAAATCTGCAATCCAATCACACAATCCGGCGGGCAGACCGATGGAAGGAAGCTTACTAATAAGGCTATCGTGCCAGACCCTGTCGAAGGCCTTCGAGATGTCAAGGGAGACCGTTAGTGCCTCCCCGTGCTACTCGTCGACTTCACTCCAGATGTGAATGGCATACGCTAGTAGATCCCCAGTTGACCGATTTCGGCGGAAGCCGTATTTTCGGTCACTGAGGATATCATTCGCTTCTAGGTATGCCAGGAGCTTACGATTTAGCACCCGTTCCATACTCTTACAGAGTACGAACGTTACTGAAATGGGTCTATAATTCGACGGGTCAGCCCGACTACCCTTCTTGGGCACCGGCTGCACGTTAGCTTGCTTCCAAGCCATCGGCACTTTCCCAGTCAAACGACAGGCGAAATAGGCGTGTCAAGATCGGAGACCACTCAGACGCACAAGTCTTCAGTACAGTTGCTGGAATCCCGTCGGGGCCACTAGCCCTGCTCACGTCTAGGTTACGCAGTACCCTAAGAACGTCCTTCTGATGAATGCTTATGTTCAACATACTCGATTCGCATTCATCAGGAGAAGCAGGAGGCCCTCGCGTCACCAGGATCCAGACGTGACTATTCCGCAAACATAGAGAAGAACAAATTTGCTTTCTCCTCAGCGGCGTGGGCTAGCGACCCGTCGGGTCTCCGCAGTAGTGGTAGTGAGGGGCGGCAGAAGTTCAATTCGACCGACATAGCCAGGGACCAAAAAGCCTTTCTACCGGCTGGGTATGAAGCAAGTTTGTGTCCTATTCGGCTAATGTGGTCAAACCGAGCCCTACGCAACACCTTCTTGCAGGACTTGGTAGCTCTATTGAAGGCTCTCTTTTTCTGACTCACGTCATTTGCTTTGCGAGTACGGGCGTGAACCCATGCTAGGTACATTGAATGTTTTAGCGCATTAGCGCGATTGCACTCGGCACCAAACCAGGGACGAGCTTCGTCAGACGTTGTTACGTCTGAGAATGGAATATAGTACTCCATCCCCCTCCGCAACACCTCTGTCACGGCGTCCGCGCACGACGAAGCATCAGTCGAAGAAAAGAAGTAGGCTGCCAAGGAAAACATGCGAAGAAAGATCGCATGCCATCCCAATCTGCTGACTTGTATCGCCATACCCGCCGGGTGCCCTCAGGGCTAGAATCGGGCGGGGAGTAGACAAACACAGACTTCACCAGACAGTGGTCGGAACTACCCAGTGGAGAAGAAATCGACACCGAGTAGCGATCTGAATCTGTTGTCAGCAGAAGGTCCAAGCAATTGGCAGTGTGCGAATCAACATCTGGCACCCTTGTTGCCCCCTGGTCCAGCTGGGTGAGATTCAATGCTAGCGCTAGCTTTCGCGCCTCTCGTCCAGCATGGTCTGTGTGCTGGTATGGGAAGAGCCACTCTTGATGGTGGGCGTTGAAGTCCCCCAGTAACACCAATTGGGCAGAAGGGTACCGCTGTAGAGCCGCATCCGCCGCCTCACTGAGGTGTTGCATAAGCCCAGTTGTCTCCAGATCACCGCTATGCGACCGGTAGACACAGGCGTAAACAATTTTGTCCAGGCCTGTGTCCACTAGAACCCACAGCGTTGAGAACCTCAAGGTTGCAGAGACGCCGATAATAGATGTCGTCCTGGGTGTACATACATTACGCCTGCGCGTGGTTTGAAGTGGTGCTCCAGGGTAAACCCCGGGTAAGTAAGGTACGACACGTCTGACGGACATCCGATCTGCGTCTCCGACAGGAACAAGAGCGCTGGTTTCTCAGTCTCTAGGTGGTGATGGATTGCGGCGAGATTTGAGTGCAGACCTCGTATGTTACAGAGTTGCACTTTGTGAGAGAGGGAGTGCTGCCGCTGTACAGCTTTTCTCATTTTGCTCCTTTTGATCATAAATTTGAGTGAAGAAGGGATGAGAAGGAAGTGAAATGAGGTTCCATGCTGCTATCCCTCAGGCACGCTCTGGCAGGACGGCATCATTGGGGGACTAGTCTGGAGACTGCGGAGACGCCCGAGCCCCCCCGGGAATGTCCATCGGGCCCTCTCGTCTAGTCGCCAACCAGCACGATGGTGCATTCCGGGATTTTTCGACAGTTGGCGGGGCAGCCTTTCATGTGTGGCAAGCACACTACTTTGGCCACATTCATTGTGCGTACTGCTAAGGAGTGGAATTCCCTGCCTGAGTCTGTGTTTCCTGATAGCTACAACCCGGGAATCTTTAAGTCAAGAGTGAATAGGTTACTTCTAGGCAAGCGTGCTCCATCTTGGACCGCATCATCGCTTCCCATCAGGTGAGATAGTGGTCAAACGTATGCCTATCAAATGATAAAAAAAAACTACCTGCGGTCGGCCAGCGGCTCACCGTGCCTCAGATCCCGCTACCTGGCCTGAGCCAGGCCTGAGCCTGAGCCTGGTCGGTCTGCTTGCATTGGAACAACTATTTCGACTCAACTCCTCTGACCAAGTTCCCCAAATATTATGGTAAGACTATACTCCATTCATTAAAATATGAGACAAATATCGTTATACTGCAGGCTATCGTTATTTCAACCCTAGCATGTAATACATTTTGTAAATTTACGATAAATATTAACTACTTGCCATTTCACTGTCAAAAAAATATCACTAAAAGGGAATTATAACAACCATATAACTAATAGTATCGTGTTTTGGCTGCTTTTTGTCTCATGCTATAATGGGGTACAAAGAATAAGAATAAAGGGTACCCGTTCATCTTCAGAATGGTACCGTCGTATTTCGTTGTGAGGGTCTGCCGCATAAGACGAGACCACGAAAGGTTTTCTCCTGCGCGTCCCGCAAGCCACCTCACAAGCACGGTGCATCAACACCGACGGTTGATTGGTCTGAAACAATGCAGAATTCCATTTGACTAACTATTCAAACCATTATAACTATTATAGGTACTCGGCCCTTTAAAAAAAGGTAGAAAGAAATAATGCAATTTGAAAAAGAAAAAGATAAATAATATGTACCTACACAATAAGACCAGTAACCGCACAACTTGACCCCTGCAATACTATAAGGAAATACGCTTACGTGAAATGGTCGCATTAATGTTGCTGTTGTTATTTTCTTTTATTCTCTACGATTATTCAAATATCTTAGACCTGCATATTTTATTTGTTTTTGAACATTGTTCTTAGTCGTCCAATATATCTGCAAGGGACACTTCAATAGGCTTCTTTTTGCGGCAGATCCTAAGTCCATTATTGGACGAATAAAGGGGTACTTTTGCTGGGTCGATAACTTTCACAGGGTTCACACAGACGTCACATTCGATAGCCACGTCCCGAGGATGCCTTACGAGGAAATTCGCAGTGCCTATCTTGGAGTGCTCTTGGTCTTGCATTCCATTGCGCTTGAATGCGGACACGGGGAGCCTTCTCACCTGCAACGGACCAGACAGTTGCAGTTTATTATTGCGCCATAAATGGGCATTGCGAATTTCCCCGTATTTCGCAATTGAAACAGAAATATTGTGAAATACCCTGATGTTTGAAAGTTTTGCTTTTAAATATTTGTGATTTAGGTATAAAATAGTATTTTCTATCTAGGTATCTACATATATATATTTATTACAACGTATAATAATGGCAAAAAATACGTGAATTTATAAATTGTTCATTGCTGTTCTGACTTTACAAATGCTATTTATTAAATTACGCACCATACATAGAAGAAGTCAGTTCTTTTTAAGTACGGGACATTTCTTCGCCGGTTTGATAGGGATGGGAATACGGACGTTGCTCCATATCGCACTTTCCCAACATTTGCGAATGTGTGAAATGCTGCCGCACTCATTGTATTGGTGGTCTTGAATTCCATTCCGCTTTAGCGCAGATGACGGCAGAAGATTAACCTGTCAGGTGCGTTCCGTTTCTTATTTTTTATTAATGGGCAACTGTACATTACAATTTACGTACTCTAGGCAAGATTAATTTTTTTATCTTTTTTCCTTCTAACAGGAAGAACTTCTTGAGTGATTCTCGGGTACAGTCTACACATAGGTTCAATGCAGGTGTGTACACAGCATGCGCCGTTTGGACCTTCAGCCGAACATAAGTATCGGATAGCTCCGCGGTACCCATGCAATTGATCCTGCATTCCGTTTCGACGATATGCTGACATAGGGAGTCTACCATAACGTGTCGGAACATACCGTTCCTGCAACTAACAACAAAACAATGGGACCACGAAAATATTTACAAAGACACACCCGGCTCGGTAATGTGGCAAATACACTGAATAATTCAAGCAGATATGTTCAGAATACACTTTCATCGTAATTCTTCTATGCCCGAGCTTTGATATATAAAATAAATCGTAAATAAAATAGGGCTTTATTATTTTAGGAAGAAGGGGGTCATCGATGCGCAACCTGTTCAATACATGACTCAGACCCCACAGAGCGGTGAACATTTTTCGTTGTTTACTGTAAAAAGGCCAGCTATACCACACATTTAGACCTTGCAGCTGTTTCTTAACTGTCTAGAATTATGTAAGTAGACTGTATCTACGGCAAGTTTGTGCGTCGAAGACCCTTCTACCTTGTATGTTACTGTCAATACAACATGGGGTTGGCATCACACCATCAGCTTCAGTTTGTACACCTGTCCCTATACCACTACGAGGATTACGGGAGGCGTGTTTTTATGTTACGTTGGTTTCAATACGGTTCCTAGTTGAACATTATATTCACATAATTAAAGTTAGTTATTTCTAATACTCTCTGTTATTCTAGACAACATTTACCTAAACAAAAAGTGAATCTACTATTGTGATGGGGAAAAACTACAATTTCAACGTAGATATATCTCAAATATTTATTGCAACCATGGCAAGGCTAACATGCGTCCGCGAATAATTTACTCACTCTCGTGGAGTGAAGATTTTGTCATTTTTGTCACTTTTGTAGTTTATCGCCAAAATTCTCATACAAAATACTCGATTTGCTCTGTCAATCGTGATATTATCTCTAGAAACCCTAACATGGCACCATCCTGCACATATTTTTTCCGAAAAAAAATTTGACACTTTTAACACGAGGTCATCTCGAATTGTTTCTCGACGAAAAGAATCAACAAAAAAATCTTCCTTTTAACTATGCCGTAGTCAGATGATAATATAGATATGTATTATTAGTAGGTGAAACAAAAATCATAACATGACGGAATGTGAGGAGGAGAGAAGGGAGTTCTATGTTACCAACCAACAACATTGTGTTGTTGTTCTGTGTTGTTGTTGTTGTGGTTGGCTGATTATTAGTTTACTGTATTCTGTACCCGTAATTTCCTTCTATCTGCATTTGGTAATTTGACACATTTGGTAATCACCCATTTTATAAAATGACTAGCATAATAATATTATCATATAGGTGATAATAATGATTATTGAAATTTAAGAAACTGTTATGGCTCTGAAAACACAGCCTTCGCCATATGAACAGGTAGTACGATGGCGAGTTTATTTTTCAACGGTGGTGATTACCAAGTATGGTGTTTAACAAAATTTCGGTCAGTGGGTCGTGTTAGGGGCGGTTCAATATCGTGGGGCTTATGGTGATTATTTATTTATTTTATAAATAAATAACATGTACACAAACTTTACAGGCAACCTTCTTTATTCTTATTTCTCTTGCTTGTCAATTTTTTTTTTAATGATAAGAGGACTCTTTTATAATGAAGTCGGTTTCACATATCAAATGAGGTAGACCTAAAATCGAATGGAACCTTGGAAACGTCCTAACCGATGTTGCCATGATTCAAATGATTTTAATTATAGTTACTTGCTACATCTGATTCACCTTCGGAGCAAAATGGTTTTCTAGATCTTGGCGTGCATGTTAGAGTTTAGAATAACCATAGAATTGCTGACCAAACTCTTTGAAACATGAGTGAGAAAATGATCGCGCTGCGCATGTTAGCCCTGATGAACAGTACTTACAATTCGTCCGTCTTCGTATCTGTAGCAAGGCATTATATATTTTGTCTTGACTGGTTTGCAAGCTGGTGGTGGGGCGTAGCAACAAGGATTATATGTACAGTCTGGTGATGCATATGGGTCCCCACATGATTTGTAACAACAGCTTTTCTGTGGAGGGGGGTCACAACAGTCATAACTGGGTTTCCGACACTTCAGCGGCTTTGCCTCGCAGCAGTAGTACGCTGGCTTCGGTGGCTTAGGCTCACAGCAGTAGTACGCTGGTTTTGGTGGCTTAGCCTCACAGCAGTAGTACCCTGGCTTCGGGCAACGCGCCAAGCGCGGATAGCATGCCGGCTCCTGGTGACATGTAGGTATCATCATAGGGCCTACAGCACACTCCCCACAATCGACTGGATAGCAGCACTCCATGTCTTTTTATGTTTTAAATATTTTATTCCTTTTTAAGGTAGATATTCTCTTTTATTCTTGTAAATTTAGCTTTAAAAAATAAATATTTATACACTAGAATTTATTCATATGCCCAAAAAATTTTAGGAAGGATTATTTTAGTATTTTTCACTGTCAATTTCAAATATAGTTCTTTTTTGCTTTTTTTACTACGTATAGAAAACTTGCTGTCACTTGAACTATTTAGTAACCAACCTTTTTTGTTCTTTTTATTTTTCCGACACAGTGACACGTCGGCTGACGCTGAAAACCAGCGCCGTGACTTCGCGCTTTCGTGCGCGGGCCACGGCATTTATGCTGAGCGTCAGCCGTTTTTTCGTGGCAGTGACGCATATTTCTGTCTCGTACGTTTTTATAGTTTATTTTTATTTTATTTGTATTTGTTTTCCACAACATGTACCTATCCACTTTGTTTTAGTTTAAGTCTTGTTGTGTAATGTGCGTCACTTTCTCGTTAATAAATGGTTTTTCTTTCTTTCTTTCTTTCTTTTGCTGCTGACTTGTAAGTTTTGTCGACACAAACGTGCAAGTCGTGTAAGTGTAAGTTTGTTATTCCATTTTACTGGCCTGGATTAATTTTAAATCGAAATCATAACATATTTTATAGGTAAAGAACTTATGTTAAGCAGATGTTTTAGATAATTTAGTTGATACGTTTAGGAGCATCTTGTTGTTGTCCTCATCGCTGTCGCTGTGAGGAAGCTGTTAACTGCCTCGGACACCACGGCCTATCGTGCAACCGGAGTGCAGGTCGCATAGCGCGGCACGCGAATATTAATGACATCATTAGTCGTGCTCTCGTCGCCGTCGGCGTTCCAGCAGTTTTGGAGCCCAACGGCTTGGCAAGCGACGATGGCAAGAGACCGGACGGCATGTCATTATTTCCTTGGAAGTTGGGTAGGCCTTTAGTGTGGGACGCTACGTGCGTCGATACTCTTGCGCCATCCCATCTTCCTAGCTCAGCGTGCTGTGCTGGTGCTGCTGCTGCGGCTGCAGAAAACCTCAAACGGCGAAAGTATAGTCACCTTGGTGGTAACTTTATTTTCGAGCCGTTTTTGGTTGAAACCCTAGGGTCGTAGGGTCCGAGTGCTCATGCTCCTTTTTAAGGAAATTTCCAAAAGGTTAGTTGACACTTCTCGTGATCCAAGAGCTGGTTTTTACTTTGGGCAGAGGTTAAGCATTGCCATCCAACGTGGCAATGCAGTCAGTCTCTTGGGCACATTCCCAGATGACGGCGATGTGGAGGAGTTTTTTGATGCCTTATTATATTAGTTTATTTTTGGTTAATTAGTTATAGGTTTTTCTTTTTTTTTATTGTACGTGTAAATATTGTATATACTAATATGTTGAAAACACTGGTAAAACGTTTTATTGAAATAAGTGATTTAGTTGTGAACTTATTCGACTCCGAAACGTAAATATTGGCTCATCAACGTTTCAATAAAATAATCAGTACAAAAATATGCGATTTGCCACAAAGTCCACAAGTGTCTCCCGTTTACGTCATTTGCTTGGCACGACTTCGTATTGCTAGTGGCAGCGCTAGGGGCAAAACTCTAAGGAAAGCTTTTGCAACACATTTGCAAACATTGAAGCGCCGCCTCCTTGTCGCCGACGATTCAAAAATGCAATTTTCCCAATGCAAATCGAACGCTCCAGACAGATTTAATGTCTTTTACTTGCCGATTCCGCACATCATTTCCGAAGAGAATTGGTGACGGCCAAGTCTACATCCGTCAATACTGGAAAAGTAGGAAAAAAACCTTACATTGCGCTAACAAGGAAATGTTTATTAACTACGAATCCATAAAACGTAGCGTTTGATTCAATGGGGTGTAATTGATTCATCGTTTTGGTAGATTACTTTTTAGTTTATTTCTTTCATTCCACTCTTCATTTTCAATATCTATGTTCATCTTTGGTTTCATTATTAAACGCAAAAACGCAGTTTAGAAGATTAACAGCATCAAGTTTAATTTTAAAGTATTAGCGGAGACCGTTTCTTTGAAAATTGAATACTTAAAACCTAAAATGTTGGTGAGCTTTTTAAATTGCTTCAATGTATATACTTAGAATGTTTACACTTTACGCATTGAACATGAAGATGCACTTTCGATGCTTTTCGTTTGTATTATTGCAGTCTGGCTGGCAAACATTTTACTCGGTGGTTTACGAAACATCGGTAAACTCTTAACTCATTCAGAATACACTTTTCCAACTCTCAGAGTCTCCAATAGAATATGTTCAGCTTACACTGAGCAAAATTGCTTCTTTGTGCTTATACTGACATAATTAGGGCACATAAGGCGATAGAGATCTAGAACCACTAATTTTGACAATTCTACGAGCGAACAGACTATAAGAAGGTTTGATCTGAACAATCTTTAACTGGATATCACATAAAGTAACCACTTCAACGCTTTTTAGATAACATCATGACACGTCTACTATTCACAATTCCTTCCTCAAAATGAAGATTATTTCCAATCGACTTGTTCCATTCGCTCTGTCCTTTGAAGTGAATTCGATAGCGATCCTCTTGTACGTACCTATTGTATGATATTTCCACTTTATAACCTTCAGATAGGCCACACTGTAAATGTAAGCTTCCCTCCATAGTGACGCGCTTTAAAAAGAACACATAACCGATGCCGTGAAAAAAAGTAGATATAAATAGGCATAACGTACTTGTTCTTGTAGTATTTATTGTTTTCACACAAAGGAAAGAAAACCCACAAAACCGAAAAAATATCACAAATCACCATAAAAGGACACCTTTGACAAATGCGAAATATGTTTGTATAAATGCCTATTTACCATTATTTGCACAAAGGGAACATCACTTGAAGGAGTTCAGTACGAGTGGCGGGAGCCGTGTAAGAATGTATTTATTTATTTATGATGCTACTTTTGTCAATGGAGGCTCGGGTTCATTTGGGTGATTTATGACCCTTCCAACAAAGAGGGTTTATACCATACTTATTTATCGAAACGTAATAAATTCCGTCTTATGTATGGATATAAAAGTATTGAAAGTGGGGATTTTATGTCTTGATATAAAGTATATGAATAATATATAATATGAAGTACTTATACTTAGGTAGAATGGTATTGTACCTATACCGATAAAGTGTCACCATTTTAATGTGACCAGGTACGGGAATTCATTGATCACGAACTTGTAGGTATGGATTTTACATTGAAAAAACTGGAAAATACTTATATTTTGAGCAACAGAATATAACCCGTACCAAGTGTCAGTAGCAATGCAAAGCCAGAAAAGTCATTACTTTCGCTACATTAAAAAGTAAAATATTTTAGAATTCCTTATTTTTTACGTAATTCGAAATTAAACAAATAGTTTGCTTTTCTGTTTTAAGCTTATTCCATGAGTAAAGCCGAACTATTGAAGCTTTTAGTTAAAAATATAGGTACACATAGATATCCGTGGTCGTACGTAACTTTGTTAGAGTGGGAAATATCTTGAATTGGAAGTGTTTAAGTATTTAATTATGTATTAACACACACCACTTTCATCCCATGATCTGCTTAGCATTTTCCTTTTATTAAGTTCTGTTTCCAGTAACCAATGTTTTACATGGAGTGTCTACCAGGGGGCCAAGTCTGCTATTTTTATAATTTCGTCATTCCAACACGATTCCATTGTCATTTTGCTAAAAGTTCGTAATCTGCTAAATCCATAATGGTCGATCATTGGTCGGTCAATGGTCTCGTAATAGAATTGTGTTATAATGACATTGTCAACAAATTTGAACATTTATTCATGCCAGATTTCATTTATATATATTTTTACATATTATTTTTAAGTGTTATAAGCAATCTGAAGTAGTAAGAAGTTCGTAAACTAAGTCAGTCATTATTTGTCATTATATACGAGATTAAATTTTCACCTCATGTTATTCAAATTAAGTAATCTGATGATTTGCAGGAGAAGTCCTATACTAAGCAAATTTTTTCCCACCATGTTAATCAAATGGAATAATAATTTTAAAAAATCTTTTAAAAACAAAACAACCGCCTTCAAAAACTAAAAAGTGATAAGTAACTTAAGCACAGAACACACATTACTTTAGTTTCGAAAGTCGGTGGCATTACAAAACAACAAACAGAACAGAGCCACCGCCACCGACTTCCGAAACTAAAGTACCTAATGCACGATGTGTGTTATGCGCTTAAGTTAATTATCACTTTTTAGTTTTTGAAGGCGGTTATATTTTTTAATACTTTTTATTTTTCGCTTTTTTGTATCGCCTTAACATCCAAATCCATTAAGAAACGGCGACACAGTTAAATCAGAGATTGAAAGTCCTCTAAAGATTGAAGAAATTAAAACATCATCTGTTTAATTTGGGATATTGTTGTTTTTTCTAAAAGCGCTGAATCAATTTCGATAAAATTTATTATTATTATATTTTCGCAATAAATCTCTTACCAACAAAAATAAATTTTGCAAATCCGTCTATACGAGTATATAACGGAGTTATGCCCGAACATGCTTAAAAAAAATTACAAACATCGAATTGATATAACTTCCTCCTTTTTGAAGTCGGTTCAAAATGGCCACAATCCTCCAAGCATAAAGCTATAGCTCGTTTTTGCTTATTCTATTGTATACATCTACCAGCTATAATAATATCTACAAGCCCGCATCCCGCCCATAAAAGCTATTACATATGAACATTTCTCCAACCCATAGATAGTTCAAGAAAAGCACCCAATAGCCGCAAAAACATCGCAATAAAGGAAGACTTGTAAACGAACGTCGATGTAACGGCCTTATTTATAGTCGCAAATACTATGTACACATCAAAGGGGAATATTCAATCCTTACGCTCAATCGGAAGGAAACTATAGCAGTTTACGATCATACGACATCAAAACGTGGAGGAAATATAAAATGGTATGGGCCTGGAAAACGATACAGTATTGTAACGAGCTACGTCATTTGTCAATAGAAGCGAGATTTAGTGCCCGTTTTGTAACACGTACGTCCCACAATGACGTGGAAGGATCGCGGTCGACTCGTAATAACCTGAATAACCTGAGACTTTTATACACGACTTCGTTCACCGCGCAGATATAACGAACTATTCAAAAGGAAATGACACCTCGGATTTTATGAAAGCGCTATATTTCTCTTGTGGGTTGATGTTGCGCGGTCCGGACCCACACTCTAAGTACAACCTTAATATTGAAAAGGAAAATATTAGACACGCCACAGCAAGTTGAATTCATACAAAAGTCAGGATCGCCATCACAGAATAATTGGTTTGGCTTAATACGGGTATAGGGTCGAATAACTCGAATAAAAAATCTAATATAGGTAAATGTAAAGGATATTTTCATTACGATTCCGCAGACCGAAACAGCTAAAATGGACCGCATTTAAATTTTGATAGGGTCCTTCCTATCTGTGCATCAATAGGGAGGGCTGACAGAGAGCGCCCTCGGTTACATTAATAAGGGCCTTTTGTCATTGTTATACGACATTTAATCGAGTGACTTTTGTCCGGACCCTCTTAATTACGTTTTTATTAATTTAAATAACGTTTTATTGTTTTATATTAATTTAAATATCTTGCGACACAATGCAAAGTATTTTGTACGGTCGCATAATAGAAAATGTATTTTGTACGGTCGCATAATAGAAATTACTTTTTGGTTAATTTAGGTATGTTGTGGTTGATTTTAGAATGTTTTCGATTATTTCTATCCTTTCGTTCATTGCATTTCAAAGGATTAAACTATCGAGGGATAATGGCCTCTCTGACCATTGTTCATGGAAGAAACATTATGTAACGCAAACTGACGTAAGTAGATGGCCATCATCCATACCATTTGTCTACATAGATCTACTACGGACTACTGCGTTGACTTTGACCCCATTTTATACAGTCACCAGGTTTGGTGATTATATAAAAAAAAGCTTTTTACAAAAAAGACAACCGCCTTCAAAAACTAAAAAGTGAAAAATATGTGTTGCCACAATACAAAACAACAAACAGAACAAAGCCACTGAATTTCGAAACTAAAGTCAATGTGTGTTCTGTGCTAAAGTTATTTTTCACTTTTTAGTTTTTGAAGGCGGTTGTCTTTTTTGTAAAAAGCTTTTTATTTTCCGCTTTTTAGTACCTCCTTCTCATCCAAATCTATTAAGAAGAGTATGAAAGTTAACTACTACAAAGTTTGATGAAGCTAAAACGTCAACTATGTAAAATTTTTGGGTATGTGTTGATTTTTCAAAAAGTGCTGAATCAATTTCGATAAAACTTATATGGGACCACCCCTGAAGCATACCCTATCCGTAAAAAGAAGAATTTTAAAAATCGGTTTACGTTTGCCGGAGTAATCGCCTAACAAATCGCGCACATACTTAATGTAAATTTAAGACTTATACGGTTTTCTCATGGATGCTATTGTCAGAACCGGACCAAATAAAAATGGGACCACACGGGAAGCACTAGCTTTCAAACAAAAAAATCATCAAAATCGGTTCACCCAGTCCAAAGAAATCAGGTACAACAAACATAAAAAAAATAAAAAATAATAATTAACAGACAAATTGATAACCTCCTCCTTTTTTGAAGTCGGTTGAAAAATATGAAAATATAAAACGTATATTTACACTTAGACAAAAGTAGATAACATTGGTATTTTCTTTAAAAAGAGGGACTTGAATATCTGCATAGAATTAACGAAAACAATGTTTTTATTTATGTGCCAGCTAACCCTCGAATGCCAGAAGAGTCCAAACAAGGAAGATTTATGCTTCCCACAGAAAAAGGGTTTTTGTTTCATGGTGATTGTTTTTTTTATTGTTTGCGTTCTCGCTAATTGCAATTTGGTTTTGCTCTAAAAGCTGTTTATCTACTTGCACAAGAAAACAGTTCCGCAAGTTGCCACTTAAGAAAAGAATTTGTGTAAAAATTGTTTATCGAATTAGTTATTTTACCTTAATTATATGTTTTTTTTTATTTACTAATAGCTTTACCCACGGCACATATATACACGTACACAATTCATTCTAGGGTTCGTTCTTTCTAATATAAATGCCAATATAGGCAAATACAACAGACCAAAGTAACGCCAGATTTCGCTTAGCTGCAGCTAACTTAAGTTTAGGTTTACAGTTAATTCAAAACCATTAATAATAGTTTAAAAAATCTGTGATGAAATTAAAGTAAACACAGTACCAAGACAAATCATTATGAATTGAACGTGTTGATTTGTTTTAATGAAGCCAACCAAATTTCGACCCAGCAAATTAACGTAGCAACTGATATCCAACGCCATCGATAATATCGAAGCAATCAAGCTCTAACCACAAAATTGAAACCCGAGTTACACCGACCTCAATTTTCACATTTCATACAAAAGAGCTACGAAATGAAAAACTAGTTTTGGAGGTCGACTTGCTAACAAAACATTTCTACGAGACATCCAAACGATGTGAGCGAGGCGCCAAACTCTTTGAAACTCCGCGAACATAAATCTACGAGAAGTTCATGAAGTTTAATGAAAGCCTCCGCCCTCGTAATTGTTACCGCTGGGACTGCATTGCTGCGTAGGTACATAAAATTGTTATAATATAATTTTATAGTCGTTAGGGCAACGTGTGTTATGCTAACTCCATTATGACTATGTGTGAATGTGCTTTCGTATTTGTAGCGAAGTGGTTCGGCTACAAATAGAACGCTCTATTACTTTGTATAGCTATTGTAATGGCGACTGAGGGATTATAATCAATCAAGGGATGGCGGCATCGACCTATGTCGTACATAATTATACTGTTGGTTGCCCGTTTGCTTGTCAGGTGAGGTGTTCATTTCGATATCCCTAACTTATTTCATTTAGGTCGAATTTCGCTAAACTTTAATACCTAGTATCTGTGGAATAAAATTGATATCTGACAGTTTTTTTTGGGAAATAATCATCATCTGCCTAGCCTTTTCCCAAGTACCTATGTTAGGGTCGGCTTCCAGTCTAACTGGATGCAGCTGAATACTAGTATTTACCATAGAGCGACTGCCTTTCTGACCTCTACAGCCCAGTTACTGGGTAACACGATACCCTTTAGTGGAGTGGTTGTCAGACTTTCAGGCTTCTGACTACCCATAACGACTGTCAAAGATCTACGAATGACAACCAGGACCAATAGCTTTACGTGCTTTTCGAGGTACGGAGAATTGTCGGTATGAAATGGATGGTCCCGCATCCACAGGCCGACCGCAGCAGGCGTAGATTAACCGTGATCAATCGATCCGTACGGCTTATACTCGTATTTAGCCACGAGCTTCTCAGTGACAGTCTTTATGAAGAAATATTCTCAAAAATGAAAAAATATTTTTATTCTAGTGCAAAATTTGGTGAAATACGCCCTATAGAAATATCTATCTAAATTAATATTTTAAAGAGGAAAGATTTGTATTTTTGCATGCTTGTAACGAATAAACTCAAAAACTACTAATCCGATTTCAAAAATTCTTTTACTATTAGAATGCGACATTATTCCAGACTAAGATAGATTATATTTATCAATTGAAAAAATTAGGGATCCTTGAGAAAATTCCCGCGTAAAAAGTCGTGCGGGCAAAGTAGTCTTTCATAAAATATAAATGCGGAAAGAGTTATTTACAAAGTAAAAGTACAAGTAAGGATTTCTTAACTTATTTTATAACTGCGCACTCCACGTAAGGTAGTTTGCAAAACGCATAAGTGCAAGTTGATCAAGTACACTAACTACTTAAGACTTGTTTTTCATTAACTACTTCTTGTTCTTACAATACGGCAACGGCCAGGTGAAAGCTGTTTAATGCTTCCTTTCATAAATCCAGGAACTTACTACTCCTTTCCACGTAACTATTTTGATTCAACCAATAACTTACCTATATTTATACTATCATGTGCCTTTCGTTTGCGTGTAAGTCAAAGACCCCCTGAGACCCTGTCACAAAATCCGTAACTTACGTCTCCTACTTATCTATACTAATATTATAAAGCTGAAGAGTTTGTTTGTTTGTTTGTTTGGTTGATCGCGCTAATCTCAGGATCTACTGGTTAGAATTGAAAAAATATTTTTGTGTTTGATAGTCCATTTCTCGAGGAAGGCTATAGGTCCATACGAAGCCGGGTCGTGTCGCTAGTTAATAATATAAACCATTGCTGATCCACTATACCACTGGTATACCCTTGGTGTTATAATGGGTCTAAAACTATACCACTCACCAAACCTAACCCAAATGATTCACCAACAATAGAGGGGATCTGGCGCACGTCGGCAGCTGCCGCGGCACCGCTCGCCTTCGCACTTAAATGCTCACAGTTCCCATTTTTTTTTGTTCCTGGGTGGAAAGTCCTTATGGATGTCCTCCGCTCTGGGGCGGGCAGAGGGGTCTGTCAGACTCTTACTGACTAAAAACTACCCCGGTGTTCCATCTCACACCTACGTCGGGGGTCGCGGGAACTGGAGATACTTCCGCAACCCCCCACTGGTCGGCGCCCGCTAGTGCGGGCCACTTCTCGGGTCAGGGGGAGAGTGAGGTGTTAGACTCCCTCCGGACGTCTAAGAGGGGCGCGCGTAGTACACTTTGCGCCGCCCCACCTCGGGTCCTGATATGTGGGGGGCGACAGATGTCCCCGAGTCTGTCGTCTGTTGTCCCTGGACCCATTTAGGGGGCTAGAAATGGGCAAAAATGCTCACAGTTCTAACCTAACCCAAACAATTTTTCTCAGTGGTATAATTTTAGACTCACCATACCACCAGGAGTATGGCCAGTCTGTTGTATGGTGGGCCCGCACACATATTCATCATCATTTCAGCCGAAAGATGTCCACTGCTGGACATAGGCCTCCCCAAGTGGGGGTTTTGCCATAATCGCCACGCTTGGCAGGCGGATTGGCGATCGCAGTATGGTTGTTACAAAGGCACAGAGAACGCTGCTGCCCATTCTCTGGTAAGTCCCTTAGTCGCCTCTTACGACACCCACGGGAAGATATGGGATGGTGCTATTCTTTACGTCCGACACCACACGGACGCACACATATTAACAGTAGTTTATACAGGCTGTCCGGTAAACGACTAGAAATGATTTTTTTTTTTCGTATTTTTTTTTTTCCTATTTTTATCTGAATGGCCATAAGTTCTACTATAAGCCATTTCAAGGTTATCCATTAATTACCGTACACCCTGTATATGCCAAATTTAGCTCCATAGGACAAGCAGTTTTCGAAATTTTGCGTTTAGTATGGGAATGAGGGACTCTGGCTTTTATACATTTGTATAGAATTGTTAAGTCAGATTTAAAAATTAATATACATGTTTCATATTTTTCAAGGAACATAGTAGGCAACGTGAACATTCCAGTTATTTTGTTGATATATGATCCATTGATCTTAAAATCTCTTCCCCGAGTTGAACTTCAAAGCTCGCATTCGGGTTTTCCCGTTGTCGATTTTACTAATCCTTCAAAAAGAAAAACACGTGTACCCGTACATCGGTAGGTACACTCTTTTGTTATACTTTTAAATCAAAATAAACACAGAAGAATAGGCATGCATTGAAATAATTAATTATCTCTGTTAATTAAACAAAGCTTTCCAACTGTCAAACAGTTGTAATTAAAAATAATTGTCACAGCACAAAGTAACGTGGTTCTGTGGCAAAAAACTAACCAATTCAATTAAATCCGCGAGTGTAACTTTAAATTGGTTGCGTGTTTTCAGTTTCAATGGTTGTACAGATTTTATTAGAGAAATAATTGTGCACGGGATTGCACCTGCAACGTGTGTGTCGTTTTATTTTGAGTAGGAAATTACAATTAGCTTATACCATGATATATTTTTTCATTAAACGAAACGTAAGTATTATTACAAATTATAAAAAAAATTAAATTAAAAATTTAAAAAACCCCCAACGCAAAACATAAAAGCAATTATTTAAAAAGTAAAAAATAATATCTTTTGTTGAGCCATCAAATGTTTGTTCGTTGAAATGGCGCTATAATGTCGCGGTGGGGTACCGCGTAAGTTAGTATTTTACCTATTTAGCTATTGCTGACTTAGCGGAACCCCGCCGCGACATTATAGCGCCATTTCAACGAACAAACATTTGATGGCTCAACAAAAGATATTATTTTTTACTTTTTAAATAATTGCTTTTATGTTTTGCGTTGGGGGTTTTTTAAATTTTTAATTTAATTTTTATTTGAAAGTTTTTAAATGTAATTTAGTATGGTTTTGAGAAGTTGTAGATACGTCTAAAGTTGTATTTCGTCACATGGATATTTTTTTACATTAAAGATATCACCCTGAGAATGCGTTTGGTATATAAAATTGGCCATTTTGTGGTGCCGGTCATCTTGGCCTTGAAATTTATCATAGTGTAAAGTATTCTACTAGTGAAGCCCTTTCATTTGATACCCATATTGATGGAGTTGTGAAAAAATATGTGATTAGCTATTTTGTAGCGGCGGCCATCTTGGACCGATTTTCATCAAACATAGCTAAGAACACTCCCGACTAATTCACCTTTCAAATAAAAAAAACAAAAACAAAATCGGTTCATCCGTTCGGGAGCTACGATGCCACAGACAGACACACACACACACACACACACAGACACGTCAAACTTATAACACCCCGTCGTTTTTACGTCGGGGGTTAAAAAGGAAAAAGAAAAAAAAAGAAAAAGGTGACCGTATGCCATCGAAACTAGTCGAACGACAACACAGTGAGTTAATCCGTTGTTTTCAATCTACCATGATATAGTTGACAGAAATATATAAAATACTAGCTGACCCGACAGATGTTGTCTTGTCAATTGATTTTTCAATTTTCTTACCGTTTAAACTTTCCCTGGACTTCCACAAATATTTCAAGACCAGAATTAGCTGAATCGGTACAGCCGTTCTCGAGTTTTAGCGAGACTAACGAACAACGATTCATTTTTATTATAAAGAAGATGAAAATACGTTAAAATATGCACTTGCATTTGCCCGCGACTTCTTCCGGGTGAATTTTCTCAAGGATCCCTAATTTTTTGATAATGCAATAAAGCACTCAGGGATAACATAGCTTCCTATTGGTGAAGTTTTGGAGTTTACGCCCTACATACAAACTTAAAAACCTTACCTCTTTCTTATTTTAGTATAGAATAATTATGAACAAAACATGAAATAAAAAACATTCTTGCCGTAGAAAATCAGTCTGTTCTAAGCCCGCTATTGTTTCAACTGGACACGTATTACTGGAGTTTCCCGTATTCCCATAGGCAGGTGAATAAAACACGCTAAACGTTTTGCCATAAAACAAAATTAAACATTCAAACATATCCGGATTGTACATACCAATTGTTTAACGACCACGCAGGTGCGGTAAAGCAGTTTTATTTGATTCCGGATATGATTGGATTTCAAATGAACCCCATGCCACACCGGCTCACTCCCCAAACTGTACACCTATTTAGATATTAATTAAAACACAATGTATTAACGAGATTGCGAACGCAAATGAAGCAATTACCTACATTTGCAAATACAAACCAGTTTGTTGATATAATTTATTTTGTGTGTTTCACGTTTGATGTAAGCTGCGGTGTGGATTTACAATACACAGACTAGCTTATTTGCAAAAGCTGATTGAAAAATTATACAGATTCATGTTTAACTATTATTATTAGTAGAACAGGCAACTTTTACCTTATATGATATTAATTTTATCCCTTGTCATGCTTGGTAACGGATTTAATAAAGGAAGATGAACCTTTGATCTTTGTTTCAGCTTGTCATGTCAGACGATAATTTGTATCTTACTTCGCTATTAATAGGTTGACATCCACTTTTACTGTTGGTATATTACCAGAATTATCCAATTTCACGAACGGAACTTTCGAAAGACAAATAGATTTTGGGATCCATCAAAATCAGTCCGTTGGTCTGATTTTCTGAAAAGTCTGTAAAGAAACAAATGGTTTTATGTAAATTGTAGCAATTCTGGAATGTCTTGTGTCTTTTTGAGTTTTAGGCCTTGCCCAACAGTGGTTCTGTGTCTTAAAATTAGAATGGAACTGACTTTTACAAATTCAAAATATTAACGCAATATTTCACTTCTAGCTTCGTATGTATTTATGGTAAACAAAAGTTGTATCCAGCAATACTACAACACTCCAGCACGCGTAGCATGACCACGCTATGTCTACGGAAGAATAGACATACTGACAGCAAGAATAGACAAGTCAGTACAGTTTGTCTATTCTTCCTGTCAGTATGTCTATTCTTCCTTAGACATAGCGTGGTCATGCTACGCGTGCAGGTTACTAACAACACAAAAACCTATCCCTCTAACAATGTGGGACAACTTTTGTTACTCACGTGAGTATGGTACTCACGAGGATGTATTAAATATTGTATTACCACATTATTTTCCCCTAAAGGCTATTTTAAAATAGGTCACACTATCGATTTTGATAGTGAAGTAGCTCAGTGAAGGTAAGTTAGGATATTATAGGATAGAGTCGGATCTTTTTTTTTTTGCAATTTTGTTCTCTAGTAAATTAATTATAATCTTTAAACTAACACTCATTTACCAATATTACGCAAGAAACCAAATGAGTGTTCAACTAGGTTAAGTGATTCGCATTTACGATTTTTACAAAAATTATCAGGTTTTTCTCGACATTGTAGGATCCTAATTTTTTTTAGTAAGTGAACATTGTAATATTCTTCTTAAATACTCCTCTCTTGGAACCGAAATGTTACTAATATATTCATTCTAACCATAGTATCAAAAAATTTAAACACATTTCAATGAAACTTCATTTACCGATTTCAATTACCCTTTACAAAAGATTTACGCAAGGAAATCAATTTCAATTTTCAGTCATGATAATAGGCCACTCCCTACGTATTATGTAGTGAGTGTAAGGTAGGTTGATATATAAATATTTAACAGATATTTATTAGTATGTAGCTCAGGTATTTCATAATTACAAACTATTCAGTGTTCGCCGTGTCATTAACTTGGATATTAGTTTTAGCTGAAACTAAATAATGTCACATGATGGAGCTGGCATGTACGACGTAGGTACGTTAGGTTCGCCATACATATTATAAGCGGTTCGGCAGGATCGGGTCGACCAATTCAATAGAACGTTATCAAAGGTTGCATTGAGAACAAGCTGATGCCCGCGACCACAGATATAGATAGACCTAGATAACGCAAGTATCACGATCTGTATGAAAACCAAGCGTGCCATTTTTTGGACGTCACAATGTAATACGAATGTTTTGTTTTTCCTTATTTCTTTATTACCAGGTATTACTGAGGGTATTAGATTAAAGATAATTGTTTTTTAAATTAATTACGCATAATATGAATCACAAAATGACTTACCGATGATGGAAGGAAACGTTTACTTTTTTTTTTTTACTTACGATTTTTTATCGTAAGTTAGGCACGAAGATAGGCACGCGAAGTAGTTGCTCTTGGGTTATCTAGGTCTATATATATCTGCGCCCGCAACTGTCCGCGTAAATTTCGATTATCTGTGGGGTTTCAATTTTACCATAATTATTTTTCTAAAATAAAATATGCAACCAACGTAACTCCTAACACAGCTATATGCCAGTGAAAGTCTCGTCAAAATCAGAATAACCGTTTCGGAGATTAGCCGGAACAAACAGACAGACGATCGATATCGATACTAAAAACAATGTTTGTCTAACATTGTTTTTAGTATCGAGTAAACAATACAAACATACAAGTCATTTTTATTTATTGGTATAGATTATTTATTGTTATATTTATGTATATAACCAAACCGAATGTGCGACCCATACATACCCTACTTGTTAACTATGTTATAGGCGAAATAGTTTAACGTCATTGTGGGTCCACGTCTAGAGTAGTGTGCATAGTAGTTGGTATGTGTATCTATTATTCGACAATATCATCCTTACTTAGAAAGTGAAGAGCTTAGTTGTATCTGTAATGTATCTAAGTAGGTATGTACTTACGATACCAAATAATATAAGCGAATTAATGGGTAAATAAAATATTGTTTTGCGTAGATACCTAGGTATAGATATTTATTATACCCATAGATATCCGTGATTATGTACTATTACTATCCGTTCCTTATTTTCGCGTATAAATACTTACTGAAAAGAGTATGTTTTAAGGATCTGTGGTGCCTAGTAAAAATTTGATGTCAGAGTTTTACGCATAATTTCAGAGACGTGTTGTGCAAATCTGTAATTATTATTACTGCACTCATGTCTATTTATCACTTACGTCAACTTTACTTTTGCTCACCCCACATCAGTATAATAGGTATTTTAATGACTTAAAAATGTACTATAAGAAGATATTATTTTAGTCCATGATTTTTCAATTACATTGATCATTAACAACGGTCTCCTCATTAAGGTTTAAATGATACTTTGTTGTGTACTGTGTGTTACTCGGTCTCCGATAATTTATTTACAAATTAATTACTGCGAAGGTCTTCCTGAAAAGCTTTAGTTGAGGTCATAATTAAAATATGAGGGTCACGACGACGATATTGATAACAAAAAATAAAACTTTATTATACTATATTATTATTATTATTATATAATTATACTTTATTATATTAATAAAACGTTATATTAACCGATTTCAAAAAAGGAGGAGGTTGTCAATTCTTCAGAATCTTTTTTTTTTTTTGTATGCTCTGGGGCAATTGAATCAATATCGATAAATTTATATGGAACCATCCATATAAATTTGTCGTAATCGTTTCAGCTCTTCTTGAAAAAATAAAAAAATGCAAAAATATATACATAGATGACGTTTTGCTCCGTTTCGTAATGGAATTAAATGATAAGAAGGTACTGAAACACGAAAATTATAAACCTGTTTTTCATGTCATGTGTTCTGTGCTAAAATGATTTAGGCTTTTAGTTTATGAAGGGACTTGCATTTTTCCTAAAAAAAGTTTTTTTTTATATAATTATCATTCGTGCACTGTTCATGTATTATTTATCTATGTGAAATATTAAAAGGAACAGATGCTTTGATATCTCTAATAAATATACGCAGACAAAACAAAGCAATAATTACTTTGGTTTGTCTTTTGTTTGGTAAAGGTAGAGGTATTGTACATTCGATCTTTCGTTTATCGCACACTGAAAAATATCAAGTTCCAAAACATTCGTTGCCTGCATCCACCAACTGTACTTGGTGAAATTGTTATGTTTAAAATTAATGACAATTTGATGAATAGCACCACCCCCATTTCTACCTGAGGTGTCGTAGAAGGCGACAGAGGGATATTGACCAGAGGATGGGCAGCAGCGTCCTTCTGAGTACCATAACGCCTACTGCGATCGCCAACATGCATTGGCCAAGCATGGCGATTACGGCAGAACCACCCCTTGAGGCCTTGCCCAACAATCTGTTGGCGTCTTAAGGTTGAAATGATGATGATGATATAAACAGATTTCAACGAAATAAACATAATGTAGAAAATCTTTACCCAAAAACACCACAAAGCGTCATTTCTTGCTCCATAAAAGAGCATTAAAACAAAAAAGCGCAGATGTTTTAAATGACAGAAAGGGGATTATCACAGCTAAAAATTCCAATAAGACTGCAATGTGGTGAATAAAGTAACCGAATTTGAATTGGCAAGTCTGTCCCATACATATTCAGCTAAGGAAGGAGACGCAGTGCGCAAAACTTTTGGCATTCTCACTTGCATACAAAAAATGAAAGTGCTAGGCGGACGAGAAATGGTGCATTAACAGCCGTGTCATCTGACCTATTTAGCATCTATCATCTCTACATCTCTAAGTATTGTGGACTAACTTGATTGATTCACATGCTTGGTTCTACATAGGCAATACATACATTTTTTTTAACGTTGCCCCAAACTGAGAATTCCTCCATTGTCATGGGTAAACTGACATATACAAACAGCGAGACACGGAACAACTATCTGTAGGCCATAAAAATATTTGTTCCGTGCGGGAATCGAACCCGCGACACGCAGCACAGTAGTTAATCGCTCAACCACTGCGCCAACCATGTCGTCGACAAACATGTTTGTCTATTTGTGTTAAGTCTGTAACTACACTATTGTATTAGTTAATATACCTGTGATGATAACTGTATGTGGTAAATAAATAAATAAACAGAATAAATACATTGTATCGGGTTTTATTTTATTGGATCAGTGAACACGTATTGACAAATACAATGCTTATTGTGCCAGTTTAGAGCTGACTATCGCGTGGTATTATTTTGGGTCGTGGGTTCTCAATTTGGGTCAGTGTTGATAAATCACCCTCATTTGAAAGCTTAAGGGTTGTTTTGAGGACCCTTGAGATAGGTACTGATTTGATAAGTAATTTAAATGTTTGTAAATTAATAGAATTAAAATGGCATTTACAAAATGTCGCAGGTATATTACGTGGGCTGCTCTGAAATTGTTTTGTATATTTTTTATTTATTTATTTTATCACAAACACCTTTACAGGTTACAGGTTACACCTTTACAGTTTACAGTTACTTAGTCCTTTACAGTTACACCCAATGCGATAGCGTGGTACTTGTTGGTGAAATGATAAACGGAATATGATAAAAGTTTATTTACAGCTTTTCAAAATATTTCCCTCCAACCCCAATGCATTTATGCATTCGGGTGAACCAGCTTTCGAAACATTTAAAAAATGTATCTTCCGGGTTTGAAAAATACCGCCGAAATGCTTCGACGGCATCGTCTTCAGTCACGAAGCATTTTTTTTTAACCAAGAAAATTAAAAAATATTAAATGTGAAATTTTGAGGTTAGTTAGAGGTCTATTCATAATTCGTAATAAAAACTATGCGTACTCACTAGCTTCAATGATTACATTAGTAATGTACATAGTTACATAGCAAATACATGTAGCATTTAAGCATAATATCTTCACAACGACAGATTCTTCTTATTATCCTAAAAATTTCAGGTTTAGCGACCCTAGGATCTGAGTCTAATATATTCTGATACCAAAGTTATTATTTTGGTTTATCCGAGTCAAGATTGAGGCCCGCATGTGTAACCTACATGTTTTATAGAGCCTAAGTAAAATAATGTAAATTCTGTCTTGACTCCTAGGATACATAATAAAACAGAATTGTATCTAACATTACGCCTCAGTGTAGTAGTAAACTATAGTAGGTGCGCCTATAAAATATTAATGTTGATGTTTTGAGAGCAGGCAATTAGAAGGTAATATTTTTCTCATCATTTAAAATAATAATAAAGCCGTTTTTTTTTGTGCATGTGGGGTTAACCTTTAATTAATTGTTGCACTTGTAAATGTTACCATAGTCATTAAATTAGAAATGTTTATGTGTAAACAATTGTTGGTTAACCTAAAATAAATAAATAATAATACCAGCTGTATCGTCCTGCCTGTTGGAGTGTTTACGGCTCACCAACACCACGCCACGCGCACAATCGCACTACATAGCCATTCCGGTCAACCGCCATATTGCAACTGCCACGTGACGTCGGCGCATGAGACGACCAATACACTACACCAGGGGGCCAAGTCTGCTATTTTTGTAATTACATCATTCCAACACGATCCCATTGTCATTTTGCTAAAAGTCCGTAATCTGCTAAATTCATAATGGTCGATCATTGACTGCACAATGACGTTCAAATGGTAGGTCACTGATCAAAGGGACTGTCAAAATTTTAGCAGATTACCGCCTAAGTCAGTCATTCAGTTGTCATTTTGTACGAGATTGCCATTCTATATCATTTCTTTCAATGGCGTGTCAGTGGTTGACCATTGGAAAGTCATAATGACGCCATTATACTAGTAGATTACCAAACTTGTTAAAATCAACAATTATGAAATCAATGATAGACCATTCTGACACTATTGTAATAGCAGACTTGAGGCCCAGTTTATTGTTGTCCCATTGCCAGGGTAAAGATCTCTTCTCATACAGAGAAGGCACGTGCTTTGATCACCACGCTTGCTAAAAGCGCATTGTCGATTTCAAATCTATATATTAAAAATGAATCGTTGTTCGTTAGTCTCACTAAAACGCGAGAATGGCTGGACGGATTTGTCTTTCTTTTGGTCTATAAATATTTGTGGAAGTTATAGTATTTGATATACTATTTACATTATTTTTTCATTCATGAATTCATTATTCTCTAATTATATGTATTATACTTGTTTTTCATAGAATTAGTCGAAATTCTATAATGATTCATACCTTGTCTCGCCATAAAGAAAAAATACATTTTCTAAGTTACAGATAATGTTAGCACTAGTAGCCCGTTTCAGTGGAAAAATCAGGGAATATTTAGTAAAGCAACAGTTAACCACTAAGATAAATTGATTTCTACGTTTAGTCATAGGTAAAGGACCCATTAGATCCAAAGAGATTGTTTGGAAGGGCCTGGAACAAATTTTTGGTTTACCCAAAAGGCCAAAGGGAGAGTGATTATCACAGATAGAAATGATTTTAGCGATATCCTTAAACATAGCTGGCCAGTAATATAAAAGTGATAGTTTTTTGTAAGTTTAAAAAATTCCTAGATGAGGCTCATCTGAGGACCCATGATTATCTTTGACAAGGGTTTCCCGGAGATTAGGATGAGGGACTTCTTTCCACGCGAAATCTTCAGTTAACGCGTAGGGAGATTGAGTATAGCGGAATAATTTATTTTCGCGAATAGTATAATTAGGATATTGATCAGGGTTGTTACGACATTCTAAAAGTAGATTTGTTACAAAGTCTAGGGAAGGCGTATACGGTAAGAAATTTGAAAAATCAACTGACAGGACGTCTGTCGGGTCAGCAAGTTTATAATAATAATAAATCCAAGTTTCCTCACGACGTTTTCCTTCACCGATGTCAGTGGTGTCCAAGATAAACTTAGAAAGTACATATGAAATAGAAAAAGTCACATTGGTATTTGCTCGTGCCCAGTTATGCATCACGACGTTTATTTTCATTTTTACTTTTTTTTTCTATTTTTTGACAGTATTGTCACTGATTGGCATATAAAACAAACCGCCCTGAAAAAGGAGCGAGTGAATTGGAAACATTTTCAAAACTTTATAAAATTCCCTATGCTTTGCCATTTATAAAAACAACCTGTTAGTGGCATGAATAATAATTTCAACAAGTACCAAACCTTTACATTAAGATAACTTAATAAGTAGAATGTAAATTGTTTGTACACTTTTGGAAAGGTGAGATAGCTACTTACTTTATGGAGTCTTAGCAAATTCTTGGCATTTTACTTATTCTCGACTTGCCACTCCGAAAATATTCCTTAAACGTTGAATATCATATAATCCTTCACAGGTTGAATAAAAAAGAAAAGTTACATCATTTTGAGTCCATTTAATACTCGTAATATTATGTGCAACATATGAAAATTTTATTTGATCATCAACTGCTTAGCCTCTTTCCAACTATGTTGGGATCAGGTACCATAGCAGTCTAACCAAATGCAGCTGAAAACCAGTGTTTTACATGTAGCGACTGCTTAATCTAACCTCCACAACCTAATTTACCTACTGGGTTACACGATACCCCTTAGTAAAACTGGCTTGGCCAGACTTTCTAGCTTCTAACTACCCATATCGACTGTCAAAGCTCTACGGGACCAACGGCTTTACGTGCTTTTCGAGGCACGGAGGGAAGTCGGTATGAAGTGGATGGTCACCCACCCACAGACCGACCGTGGCAAGCGCAGCTGAACCAATCGATCGGTACGGTTCTTACTTAGCCACTACGAAACGGTTAGATAAACACCATAAGAAAACTTACGATGTTTATAATTAGCCAAAATGTATGATTTACTTTATAATTAACTGGCATTTTCCCCGCGACTTCGTCCGCGTGAATTTACAATTTGTGTCCTATGTTACTCAGCGATAATGTAACTTTCGATTGGTGAAAGAATTTTTTAAATCGGACCAGTAGTTTTTAAGTTTATTCGTTACATACAAAAATACAAATCTTTCCTCTTTATATAGTAGATTGTTATACAAGGAGCTAAAATGACCCATTATGTACGAGGTAGTTTTACTCCCGAGCTTTAGCGAGGGAGTAAATAGAAACCGAGTTTTAATGGGTTTTAGCGCCGTGTGTTACACTATACTTTCACTACGATTGCGAGAAAATAAAACAATCCAATACAATATGAAATATGTAGTTTATTTTATTAAAAATTAAATGTACAATTTGTACAATTCTGGATATTTAACGAGATGATGGTTGTTCGTAACATTGAATATGTGCTCCAAAGCGTTGAACTTTGATATTTTTTGGAAAGTTCATCGAAATACGTAAGAAAAACCCCTTCCGTAAGAGAATCCACTCGTTTTTCTGTCCTCCACTTCATAAACTTTTCGTAAGTATTTAAATAAATGCTCTGTGACCTTGACGGCAACAGATTGAAAATTATTTCTTTTCCTTTCACTTCTATTTGTAAATTAGGGTCTCCATTCTCACTAGATGATGACATTTTCACTATTGTAAAATTAATTACGGTCAATACCAATTCAATTTGCAATTAGAGAAAAATTATAAAGATTTCGCGCCAATGTCTTTTTTTTGTTTCTTCTGTAGCCGCAACACATTGCATGCATTCTACCAGAGATCGCCGATTTTAGTTCCATTTTCAAAATTAAAATGAGGTTCTTTTTTTATGAAACAGTAATAAGTCGAGTCTTTATTCATCATTATTCTACTGATGACTAAACACTTTTTCGTTTTTGTGGGCTCATGGTCATATTTGACACACAAAAATAAAAAAAAAAAACTTTTTCTCCTAGAGGATGAAATGCTATTTTATCCCCGCTCTGGTATGCTACAATGACGGCCTTTTTGAGCAAGAGAAGTAAAATTTATTATTATAGTATAGTATAGATATAGACTAGCGACAACGAGCTTCGCACGGTTTCAAAGAACTTAAAACTATACGTATAAACCTTCCTCTTGAATCACTTCCGCGTTAAAATCCGTTGCGTAGTTTAAAAGATCAAGGTAAGCCTACAGAAAGCGGGAGCGACTTTGTTTTATAGTACTTGAAGATGATTTCATTTTAGTTGATTTTATATTTAGATACGCAATAACACAAATCGAAACACAAGGGAAATTTTGGCACAAACCAATTAATTTTGTACATATATGTTTCCAAAATTCAAACCCCCTAGCGCTAGCATTTCTCGTCGATATTTTTTTTAATAACTGACGGAAAATTGCTTCGCTAAGGTATCTAGAATCATTCATTAAATCCATGGTTATACAATCCAGGTTTATCAGTGCTTAACTAACTACGTTATCCACATGTTACATATTCGAATAAAAGTTTGGAAGAGCACGAGTACAATATTACTAATTAATCATAAAAAATACTAATTCTTACTGTAATACTAAAATGTATACTTAATAATATGAGGATATGGTTAGTCAACTGTTTTCTTGAATTTTGTTAGCTGACAAAGAAAATAACTCTAATTCAGAAAAAAGAGTATTATAATTTTTTGCTAAACGTCTTAGAGGCGCGCGGACACCCGCCTTGGTGCGACATGAGGATACTGCAAATAGCGGGCGTCCACGCACTCCACGCCGCACTACAGTTCTAGGTACTATAATAGCACAGTTTGTTTGTTAACTCTGAACAATCATATTTGTTATTACACAGATCATAGAGAAACTTTGTTTCCAAGAAAATGCGTCTATTACTTAAAGTAGTTAGTTTATAATATTTCAATAAATTAACGTAGGATGTTTTATTTCGGAAGCAACGATAACGTGTGGCTTTGAGGAATTTATGTTCAACGATTTCAAGATTATCTATGTATTTTTTGTACAAGGGGTTCTATACCATTACAGCATATTCTAACTGGGATCTAACCAAAGATTTATATAAATGAATATACGTGCGAGTGTGTTTAAAATCGGTCATGCATCTCATCACAAAACCATACATGCGAAACGCGTTACTAATAATTTTATCTATGTGTTGATCCAGGTGAAGTTTACTATCTAGAAGTACCCCAAGGTCCCGGATTACAGTGACTCTATGCAATGAGGTATTATTTAGGTTGTATGGATGAGTTATAATATTTTTAAACTACCACTACATATTATACAACAAAGCCGCGTCTGTCTGTCTGTTCGTGATAAACTCAAAAACTGCTGAACGGATTTTCATGCGTCTTTATATGTCTCTAGACTCGGCAGACTTTGTTGATGAGGAAGGTTTAGGTTTATAATTTGTTAAGATTTTGTTTAATTTGGATGAAATATGACGATAATACCGATGCAAAGCAGGGGCGGAGGATACAGAGAAGGACATTAGGTTGCGTCTCCCATCTTATAAAGTTATTTGGAATATTTTCAATTCAATAACGTTCAACTGATCACTATATCAAAAAAAATATAGATTCAGTTGTTATATCTCGTAAATATTAGAGATTTTGTATTTATATCATATATTATAGAAGGCAAGCCTAGAGGAATAAATATAATATCAATTAATCAACTTTAACAACACAGACTTCCAGTATGTTTGAAAAAGTACAATGATTTAAAAAGTTGAGCCGATGGAACTATTCCAAAATGTTATCATCATGAATATTTAAAACTTTCATATTCTAAAGCAACTGAAGACAAGTTATTACAAAGTGACAATGATAAAAGCACTCATGATGAAGAGGACTAGATTTTTAATTATTTAGTTTAGTTCATTTCTGTACCTAATGTCAGTAGTTGTTGAAAAATTATGGCAAATAAACTAAACGCTCAGGTAGACAATTTATTTTTTGCTAGGTAAAAAGTTATTATATATAAAAAGTAGCTAAATATTAATAATTAAAAATAAAAAAGGTTAATTAATCATTTCAATTTAGTTTAAATTAAAGTTATGGAAGTGTTTGTGTTTAAAAGATTGATGATGATCTAAAAGAGTATATTTTTATCTAAAAATTTACTCTTTTAGAGTAAATTTTTAGATAAAAATATTACCTATAATATTAATAAAAACGTTTTGGTATTTTTTTATTTTACTAAATGACCCTTTGTTTGTCTATATATTATTTAATAATAATAAAACTCTAGTTACCTGATACAACACTTACGACATTTTGACTCTATTTAACAGAGTGTTGATAGTCTTACGTCATTTGAAACTCGTGTGCAAAAAACAAGTTAGGGTTTAATGGACATTTTTTTTAATTTTTTGGACGTAAGGGATTCGCTATCTTTGTAACTAATGCTTTAATGGGTAATTAAATTATATCAAGTTTTAGAGGCCAAAAATTAGGCAGAACCGCATAAACCACTTCAATATACCTACCTTAAAATAGAAAAAAGTTATGATCAAATTTCCAAAAAAAATAAAGTTTTTTGGTTCTCCTGAAAAGTAGCAATTTGTCCCTTACGCCAAGTTAGATTACGGTCGACGATATATTACTTACCCAGGACGTTATGCCTTATGTTTTATTAATATTTTCTTACTACAGTTAACAACCTCATTTACCGAAACAAACAATTAAATAAATTAACTAATTAGTTTTCTGCTTGTAGGTAGCTAAACTACATAAATGATAATTACTATGCTGGTACAATCTTGCTTACATTATATAAACAACCCACTCAGGTATCACTAGCTTATTACATGGTCATAGAACTTGTCTATCTTTATAATGTTGAAATAATTTTCAGTATAATAATATTTTACAAAGATTTCAAGATAAGGCTTACGGAAGGTTCGGACAGAATATATTCGGACACAGTGTCCGAAAATATACTTTTTTGACTAATGGTTCAGACACCAATAAAAAGCTGTTTTGTACAGTCAGTTAAAAAAAAACTTCTAACGAGAAAATCCGGTTATAACTATTTATTTTACAACTATAGGCTGTTCGGAAGATTAATTTCGTTCGTACGAAGTTTTTATCTGAGTTTTTTTATTGGTGTCCGAATAATCAGTCAAAAAAGACCGTTTCGGACACAGTGTCCGAATATATTGTGTTCGAATCTTCAGTATGTCCGAGGTAAGCCCTAATCTTCTATATAATAAAAATTAATCGTTGTTCGTTAGTCTCGCTAATACTAGAGAATGGCTGGACCGATTTAGCTAATTTTGATCTTTAAATATTTGTGGAACTCCAGGGAAGGTTTATTGGTAAGAAAATTAAAAAATCAATTGACAGGACAACGTCTGTCGGGTCAGCTAGTCTATATAATAAAAATGAATCGTTGTTCGTTAGTCTCGCTAAAACTCGAGAACGGCAGGACCGATTTCGCAAATTTTGGGTTTGAAATATTTGTGGAAGGTCAGGTAAGTAAACCTTACCTGACCTTCCACAAATATTTCACGATTTACGATGAGTTTAAAAATTAATTGGCAGAACAACGTCTGTTGGGTCAGCTAGTTGCAAATAAAGTTAATCCACAGATAAACTGCACAACAAATAACTGCACTGAGTTATTTCTTAACAAGGCGGAAAGATGTTTGTCCAAACACTAAAGAATTTAAAATAAACATACGATTTATGCTCTTTCTGCAGCAGTAATTAAAAATCTTGGTCGATTTTTTGTTGCTAGTCTGTACTGTGTTCTCATAAAATACATTGGAAAATCTTGGAAAAGTTCTTATCTCTGATGTAAGTACCTAACATTTAGTACATCAAGGAAAAAGATTATCATGTTTTAGGGGGGTGTTTCAAACGGTTCGTTAACGTTACATACGAACGGTTAAAAATGACTATTACGTGAGAAATTTAACATTCGTTAAATACAAAGCGATATTTCATGACATAAAAACCGGTAGTCAAAGTTATTCGGGTTGCCAGTAGCAGAACACTTTTTCACAATACAAATATCTTGGTCGGGAAATTTTTCGGTTATGACAACATTTCACCGTTCACGTCAAAATTTTGATTTACCGGTATTTGTGACAAGTGTCACCTTATTAAAGCTGCTACGGGCAGCCCGAATAACTTTGACTGTCGGTTTTTCAACCCACTTCAAAAAGAAGGAGGTTCTCAATTCGTCTGTAAGTTGTTTTTTTTTTGTATATTTGTTACGCGATTTCTCCGGCAAATGTAAAGCCATTTTGATGGATATGGTATGCCTCAAGGGAGGATAAAATTTATACCATGTAAATTTTATCGAAATTGATTTAGCACTTTTTGAAAAAATCGACAGAAAGCAAAAAAATATACATGGATGATGTTGTAATTTTCTCCAACCTTGTACTTTCAACCTCTGTTTTGACTGTGTTGCTGTTTCTTAATGGATTTGGATGATAAGGAAGTAGGTACTAAAAAGCGAAAAATAAAAAGCTTTTTTTACAAAAAAGACAACCGCCTTCAAAATCTAAGAAGTGATTTAGAAGGCGGTTGTCTTTTTTGTAAAAAAGCTTTTTTTATGTCTTGAAATTTAACGTAACATCCCACGTCATAGTATTTTTAACCGTCTGTATGTAAAGTTAACCAACCTATCCTTAGAAGCATAGTGTTTGTTATAGTAATGCTTTTTTAGAAGCAATGGTCATAATGATATTTTTATCGTCGAACCGACAGTGACATGAATGATGCGAAGTAGGTATTATGAGATAAGGAAGCTATGCCAGTCAGCAACATCGCGGAGATCTCTGCTCATACTATCTTCATACAGGTACAGCAACGTGAAACTAAATTATTAACTGCTAATAAAATTATTCTGAAATGGCTCAACACAAAATTTATCTAAAATTCCTGCAGCCAATTAAGACGACACGTTTCGCAGGAAAATCTTTCAATAAATTAATTTATTTTAATTGGTAACGTTATAATTATAAGTTTGACAACTAAAGAAGTTTTAAGACTTGTCACGGTAGCCGATAAGGACGTAACATCACGCCTATGTACTCCGAAGGGGCAGACAGAGGTTACGGCCAGCTACTTAGAATTTCCCAATGGAAAACTCAATGTCAATTAATTTGCATGATATCAGGATCGAATCTCCGGTAGGCAGTTCTTCTTGAGACCATTTGACTAACGAAGCACTCGACCAATGAGGCAGGAAATTAAGAAAAGAATGAATAATGGCGCATTTTCCTTGTTGCCGATACGTAATAAAATAGAAAATAACTTTTTCCCGGGACCGTTTTCGCATGGTTACCGAGAATCATACTCAACGTGTCCTTAAAACACTTGATGTTGTTTGTTTCCTAAGTAGCCAATAATATACGTCTGTTTTATGTATAGGATAATAAAGATTTCCTTTTTTCAATTGATGATATTTTAGGTGTAGGTACAGTAAGGCCCGGCGCCCATTGTCAAATTGTTCAAATGTTCAAATGTTCAAAAACAATCGCGGTATGCTTAGGGATGCCGTGTATTGAAATTTCAACTTTATTTCCATACCCTGAAGTTAAATTTTTATTCGTCGCCTAAAAGTGCCGATGCGTGCCGATGCCGCCAATGGGCGCCGGGCCTTAAAGTAAAATCATGCCTATGGGCTAGTTCACGTAAATAAATGTAGTTATTTTGCAGTGCAATTTCGACCTAAACACTCCTATTCGCGATTCGCGTAAATTTTGCGTACATTTTACAGTACGCCAGTAGGGGCACAAAGATGACAAGAATAGTTGAGCGTAAACTAAATCTAAGTGATCGAAATTTGACCGGTGCGTCATAAAATTACCTACGTGAAAATTACTCTTGCCAAAAGTATCTGAAAAGGTTTATAAGTTTTATGCATAGATATCCGTAGTTTTATGCGAAACACTTAGGGGAATCCAAAAGGAATTCAAATTATTTTTTTTATGTATAAAGGTGCGTTCGGATTAGAGGCAGCCTCGGGGTGCGCAGCCACGCCACGCACGGCTCGTGCAGGCACGCCTCGGGCTGAGGCGCGTACGCACTTGAGGCAACAGGGCGAGCCGTGCGTGCCTCAGGCGAGGCTGCCTCTAATCCGTACGCACCTTTAGATTCGAGTAAATTGTCTGCTTAGGGTGTCATAGTGAGTACGGTTATCTTGGACATCACTGACAACGGTGAAGATAAACACCATAAGAAAACTTTTGATGTTTATAATTATCCAAAATGTATTAACGTGCCAGCTGTGTTAGAACCTAATGGGTTGGCACGTGACGATGGTAAGAGACCAGATGGAATTACCATAACGCCGTGGAAGTTGGGTAGACCTTTGTTGTGGGATGCAACTTGTGTCGACACCCTTGCGCTATCCCATTTTCCTAGCAGAGGGCTAATTCACGTAATTTTATGACGCGCCGATGAAGTTGTAGTGCAGTTGCAGTTAAGTTCAAGTTTGAGTGATAAACGGTATTCTTGTAATCATTAAACAGCACGTAAGCTGCGCGTAAACTGCACGTCAACTGTACGACAACCAAACTCTACCAAACTTACTTATGGTGTAGCCACATGAGAGAAAAAATATTACTCACTAAATAATTGAATAGAATCGATTACATTTCAATGAATAAAACGTTTTTATTATATTAAAATAATACCCCAGTACAGATTTTAGTGCTTTTTAACTGTCATTTTGAGACGTCAAACGAATAGTAGAATACCGATCATGTTGCGTTCCGAAGCACGCACCAAAGACGCGCAACAGTAGAATGCCGCTATAGCGCTCGCGTGACGCGAGCTTGACGCGAGCGTGTCTGACAGCGGTAGAGAATACGAAAAGCGTTGTTTTGATCGAAATCTAACTGCAACTACACTGCAACAGCACTTCTTTAGTTACGTGAATTAGCCCACAGGTCGTGTTGTGCTGGGGCTGTTGCTGAAAATCTCAAACGGCGTAAATATAACAACCTTCTTGGAAGTTATATGTTTGAGCCACAAACTGCCAAAGCTTGTCTGTCAAAGGTCTACGAATGATTGCCGGGACTAATTAGAATAAGTTTTACGTGCTTTTGGTCACCCATCCACGGAACGATGGCAGCAAGCGTAGCTTAACCATGACCGATCCGACCGATTTGTATCGATCTTTTTTTCTATCCCTAAATTGCATATTTAAAACCATACTAAAACTAAAAATGCGAAAGTAACTCTGTCTATATCGTTTTCACGACGAAACGTCTGAACCGATTTACATTAAATTTGGTATGAATATAGGGAAGAACATTAGCTACTTTTTAATCTGTAACTTTGTCTGCATCCGCTATAACTGATATCCACGCGGAAGAAATATTAAGAAGAATTAATAAATTTAAAAAAATAATTAAAAAGAATATCGCGGGCAAAAGCTAGTATTATTATAAAAATAAAAACATTAAAAAAATGAAAATGTATGTATTTTTTTAAATATTTTTTAATGATAGCCTATCGGTATAGGGAACACGGTTAGGGCTCTAGAGAGAGAAACCTACTAACAATGCGGACCGTGTCCAGAAGTACTGCATTCTGAACTAAGCCAATTCTAACCGCATAACGATAACCTCCTAAAACGTTGGTCGAGGCCATTGGTCGTATCGTCGACTATCGGTACAATGATCGCCAAGAACACTTCCCACATGTCGACAACCTCTCGGGATAAGTCAAGGTGCTCGATCTGCTTATCTTTCTTGTCCTTCACGAGGTTCTTTTCATTCGGGACTGATATGTCAACAATCACTATTATTGAGAGATATTTTAATACCTAAGAAGTCAGGGGCTCTGCTTTATCACCATAAACTTGACGTCGACAAGGCTGAAGGCGATATATTGAAAACCACTTGAATGTCTTCTTCGACAAGACGCGTTTAAAACGCGGTTAATGTCTAAAATGTTTCTTAGTGGATATTGGAATTTTTGCTAGAACAATGTCTCAAGAATTATTTTTTTGTGTTTAATAGGCAGGTAGATAATTATTAATTATACCTTAATGCTTATTTGAAAATGTCTAAAATTAATGTAACCTTATGTTAAAATTGAGCTGCCGTGGAGAGACAGCTAAGCAAGCCAGTTCCCTCTAATTGTGAAACATTACTTAAAAAAAGCTGTTCTCAATCTTAATTAGTGTTAAACTCGTAAACAAGCATCAAAGAATATATATATATCGGTTTTAGTCGTATCAACCCGGAAAAAGATGTTGAATAATAAAAAGTGGGCCAAATGGCTCTCTCAATTGGCATGAATTTTATAAGAAATGGGCAAATTTTCTCATGTTTTCTTATTTCTTTTATATTAATTGTTACTTGTTATGTTTCGTTAAAGTAAATACAAAACCCAATTATATAAACGTAGGAAGAGTTCACGTAAACACCGGATGTGTGGGAATAGTAAAAAATAAACCAACCAACAGCTCCAAGCTACATACAACATTCCTTAAAGAGCACATGTATACTCACCAAACATCACGTTCTTACATACAAACATCTATACTGTCCGGATTGGCACCGAAAATGTCAAACAAACACAATATGTTCACTCACTTTACCCACTTTAACGTGTATTTTTACAGGAGAAAAAATAAGCTCTGTCTTTATTTAAAATCACATGCGAGCACACGGCGTGTTGTGTGTCAAGTTTATTATTTTTTATTTTCACGTGACTTACGTAAGTACGTTCGCGGTGTGGGCCGGGCGCGCTAGGGTCGCGCGCGTGCCTGGCGTCGCGCCGAATGCCACTGAGCCTGGCTTCCCTGCCAGCCGCGCACCGCGCATGCCTCCATCGCCATAAGCCCGAGCTCACACGAACATCTAAAGAGCTTGCACATCCCGTGAAACTGATTTTTATTTAAACAACAACTCTATCGGCGACTGAATCCGCAATGTTTTATGTAGCAGTTAGCTTTGCTGAATTTGGAATATTGAGTTTTCCACGAGACTCGTACTTGTGGTTTGGTATGTATTTCTATGGTTCATGTGGACATTTCCTTAGAGGTTCACATTTTAACTATTCATGAACGGTTGGTACTATGTTTGCCGCGCCGATAACCAACCGGGTGATAGCTTCCTTATCGTATTTTTAGAGCGGTCATCGGTCAGTTGGACATTACCTGACATGTCTACACTTTAATGGGCCACTCTCTGATTTCTCGGGTGGGTGAATCAATTTTGAATGACAAGACGATCCAAACTTTTTTATTGAAGCAGCAAAATGCTGGATAATTTGATAAGTCTAAGGAAACTTCCCTAATAGGACGTGAACGTCCCGGTACTGCTGAGACCCGGTAACACAATATGCTAAAAATTGGAGCGTCCCGCATTCTAAAGAGAGCAGCTCTTACACCCTCTTTAATATGTAAAATGCTTTTCATTTAAGTAGCTATCGTATATTTTTAAAAGATTTATTATGTCTTTACTTTGTCGTCAACTATTTCTGAAGACAAATTATTGCAAAACTAGTCGTCGTTTTAAAATACGCGTGCAATTCATTGTTTTCTGCTGTGGTTTGGTACAGCGAAATAATTGTTTTGTACAATAAGATGTTGAACTTCAGATTCACCTAGTTTCAATTGCAAAACTTTTGTTGGTAATTATATGAACGAAAATACTGCATAAATGTATTTTATGCAGTATTTTAAGCAAAGCTTTAATAATTGAAAAATATATCTTTTCTTGGGCGGGTTTTCAACAAAAAACCCTAATGTAACATACTTCTAAGTATATTAGGGGAACACTCCATAACATATCCCAAACATCGGTTGAATGATGAGCGTGTAAACAATATTGTCATCGCGTAGTTGATGCGTACATATATGTATGTGTTTACAAGCTCATTGCGAGCGCCACACGTGATCCGAATTAAGTGGGTCCATTTTTATACGGAAGCATGTCGACCTAAATATACGTGTAAACATCCAATAAATAATTCCTTAGTATTTGGTCACTAGTGTAGCGGTAAAATGAGGTAAGAGTTAATATAGAGTTTTTATTTCTAGAAGACAAAAGAGCAGGGAGAGAAGAGAGTGGAGCTATGTTTTTCAGTGTAAGCTAAGTAAATAACTACAGAATTTATAGAAAGAAACCTTTCTTAATCTTCTTTTTAATCGCCTTAGGGTTTTTTTCGGAAGGACCTTTATCAGGTTTCAACTATGCGATTATTTTAAAAACTATTAGAATTTCAACTTTGGAACCATTTTTGATATAATTTCTGGCCAGTGAATGATTTATATTTAAGTTCAGTTGAATTGTTACATAACATGACCACCGTGGTTTTATTCCTTAATTATTTTTACATTCGCTTACAAAATGTACCAAGAACTATTTCTTGGCTACTAAGCCAAAGCTGTATGAAAAAGAAATTTTAATACATTAAGAATGTTGTATAATTTCCCGCTCATACGAAAATCTGAATATATCAACCGCTTACATTCGTGCAAAAGTTGTAAAAGTCAATGGAGGAAAATATAGTCCTCCTCTCACGCGATAGGTTACCAACCTGTTACCGCTACCTTTTTGCAATTGTTTTACGTAACAATTACTATGTAATACTCATACATGAAACATGAGCTTGGACTAATGAGATTGAAAGGGCGCCAATCGGAAGGCCTATGTTTTAAGTATAATTGGCGTTATTTAAGGCGTGTGGTCACATCGGACCGGACAACAGGCGGTGGTGGTCAGATACTGCAATAGTATTTGAATTGACAGGTCCATACTAACCCACACCTACGACACTCCATACAAACGAAACGATTGAATTACCTACACTACTACCAAAATAACAGACTGTACAAATACGTGCGTGTGTGTGCGAGTCTACGCGCCGCGAGAGCTAAAAGCAGTTTCGAGAGCACGTTCGACGCGGGAAGAGGTGAGGAACAGTGTTTCGGAGGGAGGCGGGGCGTGTCGCTACTGTACGATAGTACTCATTATTTATACTGTGCTAACGCGGGCAAAATACTACTACGGTATTCGACCGCGCATGTGACCGTGACCGCGCCTGTGACCGCGACTGCGCCCGTAGGTTTGTTCGCTCTGGTGCGGCTAGGTCTTTAAAATGTAACATCCTTTTTAAAAAATGATTTTGGGGGGCCTTGTCTTTACTTATATTATAAAGAGGAAAAAATTGTTTGTAAGTTTGTATGTAGGGGCTAATCTCCGAAACTACTCATGCGATTTTAAAAATTCTTTCACCAATAGTAAGCTACGTGATCCCGGACTGCTATGCTATATTGCATTATCAACAAATTAGGGATCCTTGAGAAAATCCACGCGGACGGAGTCGCGGGCAAGGTGGTAGTTTATTGATAAAAAGTTCCGTTATAAACACACATCATGAAATTATTTAGTGGGTAGATACTATTTATTTTTAGTTAATAGGGCCATATAAAACTGAAAATATATATATATTTTGCTTGATCCAGCTATTTTATTTCAGTAAAAAATAGCATCTCTAGAAATATAACGATAAGAGGCATAAAGATTACGTTATATTTTTTGTCTGAAGTGTCTTAAAAAGGCTATTCGTCCTTGCTCTTAATATCTTACCATAAAGCTACGTGCCACTGTAATCAGAGCGTCGCATCTAACACCCTCGAGGACTTACCTAATGACCAAGACGACTCTCCACGGACAATTATTATGAACATCTAATTTGTATGACACCCCTAGTATACTACGCAGAATTAATGATAATTGAAATACGTGATGGATAGATTGTTACAGGGCTTAGCTATAGTAATCTAGGTTAATGTCGCAAAAATAATGGAATATTCTTTTCTGACTTAAAAGTTCTTAGGATCTTGTATTTCACTGATTAAAAATACAGGGAATGAAAGCTATTAAATTATATTTCAGATTCTAATTAACTTTTTGTATATCAAAAAAATGCTTAATTTAAATAAACCTTGCTTTTTAACCGACTTCAAAAAAAAAAAGGAGGTCCTCAGTTCGACCCATAGATATCCGAGTTCGACCCCGTATGTTTGTATGTATGTATGTCCGCGATTATTTCCCGTTTGGCTGAACCGAATTTGATGCGGTTTTCAGAAAACTGTTTGTTACATTCTGTAGAAGGTTTTAGTATACAACAAACAGAAATTTATTCAGCGCTTTTTGAAAAAAAAACAACAAAAACTGAGAAGACGTTTTCGTTCCATCTTGTGATGCCGTTTCTTAATGGATTTGGGTGATAGGGGGGCATTAAAAAGTAAAATAAAAACTTTTTTGGAAAAAGAGAACCGCCTTCAAAAACTAAAAAGTGATAAATAACTTTAGCATAGAACACACATGACTTTAGTTTCGGAAGTCGGTGGCAATACGAACAACAAGCAGAACAAAGCCGCCGTAGCCGTTGCTACGCCGTAGCCATAGCTACGCAACTAGGTCTAAATGATTTTCAAAGTTTAGCATGCTTGCGTCTTCACCAATTGAATTAGCTGAAAAAGTTATCAGTAAGATTTATAACTTAATAATTAAGTATAATATTATTAAAACAACAATCAAAATATTGATTTTAAAACACCGTTTTATCATTAACACCCTATTAAGTCTACCAGATTCTCAGTTCCATAAAATTAAATGTTAAATGTAGGTGTCCCCAATTCAACTAAGTGGTTGATATAATTTTAGGGCTCGCCAACGATGCGGCGGCGGCACCGATGCTGAAAATAGCCGCAATCAATAGAAACAACGCGCATTATTTAGTACCCGACGCCCTGGCCGTATCTAAAGCGAATAATACGGTAAAGTTCAGTCCATTATACACAGTCCTGTTTTTATCTTATTTGCTTTCATTTCACAGAATAATGTTGTATTAATACGTTTTTATTATGAGAAATGTAATCGTTTTCCTTGTTCCTGTTTTTGAGGACATTTTGATGTTTTCTCTTTTGATATTAGATTATATTTATGATGATTTAATGTTTTACGTCTTAAATGTGACCAGAAATGGACGTTCTGGGAATTTGTCTATGCGGCACACATGAATTTCTATACTTACCTGTTCCCCAGCCTAGTCCAAGAACATACATTAGTCCAATTCACAATTCAAACTTGCACCTACAAAACTTATACACGGAATTCATACAAAACTTAAAGCAAACAACATTTCACTCGATACACAAAATTCAAATTCAGTGTAAAATATTCGGCGCACTCGACGACATTGTTACAATTTATTGGGAGAGCGGAGGAAGACGCCGGCGCATAGTTATGGACCGCGGGTTTCCCCGCAATGTTACTTCCCGCGGACTCGCTGCATTTCAATGAATCAGGCGTTGTCATGGAAATATAGCGAATACCTCATACAAAAGGCGAAACTTTGATGTCCTACTATATGCAATGCAATCTTGTTCGCACAAGTTGTTCTCTTCAAAACCTACTAAACAGAGTTCGAGTCGGACGTCGACATGCATGAGCTGAAATTAGGTCAAAAGTAAGCTCATATTCTAGAATGAGCCACGTTCTAATTATGAATTCCCAACTCTGCTGAAAATGTGCGGTTTTTACACGACCTCATCATTTTTGTAGACGGTTAGCAACTTTTTATGTTCTGCATCCATGTTGATATGAATATCTCGTATCTATAATAGAAATGTAAAAATACCTATTGTTATCTTTTCTCGTACAGAAAGACAAGCATTGAAGCCTTTGCTCAAAGCGGATTGGTGATTTTGGATTTATATCTTAACATAGTATTTTTTTTTAAATATTGTTATAGGCTTGCGTTTGGCCGCAACTCACCTGATCTTAAGTGATAATGCGGCCTAAGGAGGAGCACGCTTGCCTAGGATAAACCGGTATAAAACAAAGTCGCTCCCCTGGCTTTACGCTTAGATCTTTTACGGAATGGATTTTAATGCAGTTTTGAGCAATAGATAGATTGATTTAAGAGGAAGGTTTATACGTATAGTTTGTATCTATATTGCACCCGTGTGATGTCAATGATGTCCAACATAAACATAGAAAGTACATATGAATTGAAAACATCACTCTCCTACCCATTACCCGGTGTCAAACCCACAACCTCATGCATAACATAAGAGCGGCTTAACCACTAACTACTACTAACACAAGTCACGACATTACTGAAGTGACATATTACATCTAATAGTTATCTAATTCATACTATCCATTGTAACAAATCTACTTAATCCTATCAAGTGAAAGGCTAAGTAGACATGTAAATTTAATAAGTTATAGAAAGATGTGATGGGTAAAAATACAGAATTATATTGGAGACTAACCTAGACGCACTGTAGATAGGTAAATAGCGCCGCCTAGGCTCCAGCCTTGATGGCAATCAGGATCAGACCGAAGAAGGACTGGCGCGCAGTCAGTTCCAAGCTCGGGAACGGGGGTCCCAGGCGGACCTAACAATAGAATCCGCCCTGGGAGCTGCAGGCACGAGTCAGCTCGAGGGCTTGATCCTGATTGCCGTCCAGGCTGGAGCCTAGGCGGCGCTATTTACCTATCTACAGTGCGTCTAGGTTAGTCTCCAATATAATTCTGTACTTTTACCCATCACATCTTTCTATAACTTATTAAATTTTACATGTGCAAGTCTACTTAGCCTTTCATTTAATAGGATTAAGTAGATTTGTTTCTCCATACTACTAACATTATAAATGCGAAAGTAACTCTGTCTGTTACGCTTTTACGATGAAACGGTAGAACCGATTTTAATGAAATTTGGAATGAGAATAGCTTGAACCCTGGGGAAGGACATAGACTTTTTAATCCGCGACTTCGTCGGCATCTGCGGGCAAAATCTAGTACTTATGTCATATTTACTAATCAAATATAAAAAAAAATCGCGAACGCCCTTTGCCAAACCAATATTTACACCACTTTCACCATACTTATTCATGCCAATGGATATGTCCATGAAATTAACCTCGACAGTCCTTATCCTCTTTTTTGCGTGAACTAATGCTTTTACAACCTAACTTTACGAGCAGTTACACACCAATGGCTCGATAGCGGATTGTCACAAGATCCTGATTGCATTTGATTGGCAGCGCCTAACAAGAAAAGGATCGATGGGCTCTCGCGAACCGTATGGGCACGGAAAAGGTTTTATGTGTGGCTTAATCTGTCCCAGGGGGCAGACGCCATTAATTAGGTCGGTCAAGCGCTGCCTCGGCGGTTTTTGCGGTGACAATTGACGTATGTCTTTGTGCGATGTCGCACGGATATTACCGACTGGGGTCATAGGTACCGCTATTGCGGTTATTAGCAGCAAATAAGCCAGCACGGTAGACGGTTGACTATACGTATGCCAATTTTGAATTGTAATTTTGATCAATGTAAGTTTGGGCATGATTTGGCTTCTTGGTAAAAGGCGATGTTCGCTCCATAGGTCTTTAAAATCGCTTTACAGTTAAAGGTCAAACACGTCACTATGTATTAGTCAATCAACCAACCTTGAATGAGGGTTTCAATATCTGCTTTTGTTAAATTCCAGTCAAGTACCTTTGACCGATAAAATCTTCGAATGAGCACTATGTAACACATGCTGCATTACAATTTCAAATTGTAGTGATGGCGAAATTGAATGTGTAAGTATTTACGGTAGCCTGGGCAAAGCGATCACGATAATAGCCAGCTAACTACGTAGCTTAGCCAAGAAAAACTTTATGAATATTCAAATTAGCAAAGTTACCAGAGTATTGGTCGGAAGAATAATAATACTGGCATCAAAATATTCGAGTGTTTGATTTTTGTAGGTCATGGAAATATACCTACTCACAACAATACCTAGGTACTCTCACAAAAATAATATACCTAATACTTAATTATTATTCTGGGTTTAGTATTGGCGAAACGAATCCGCGTCAAATTATCACTCATTTATTGAAGTTTTAACGTTGATTAATTTAAAATTTATTATTGGTTGAATTTTTATAATAATAATTATAGTACTAAAACATTAAATCATTTACTTCCTTTTTTATTCCGCTTTTGTGCTTCCTTGGGTTAATGTAAGATAATTGTTTAATTCTGAAATATACGCAGACATTGACATTAACATTGCTGATATTTTAAGAATAGATAAAGGTAAGTAGGTATAGTAAACAAGATGCTGGGCAAACTTCAATACTGGACTCTATTGCTGGTGTACCAAGTACCTAAAGGTGCAATTCGCACCACACGGCTTCAGCCGGAAACGAAGAAGCCAGTATATTAAAAAACAATTCTCAAAACACGTCATCAAATTGTTAATTCGAAACCACCTACACGCAACGCATTCCAACTTTTTAAAAGATAATTTGTGAGTATTTTACTTTAGAGGTATGTACGTAAGAAAATAAAATTGAAAAATCAAGTTTTCTAAATTAAAACCTTAAAGTTTTGCTCAAGGTTATATTTTTTTTACGGATTATTATAGTTGCTACTAGCTTTTGCCCACGATTTCGTCCGCACGATTTTTTTTACGGATCCCTAATTTTGATTATGATGAAATAATAACGTATAGCCCTCAGAGATAAGGGCTCTTACACACAAGCGGCAACTGCAGCCGTCAACACGCGTCAGTGGCAACTTTCGACATGCCAACTTCAAATATCAGTGGCAACCGTCGTCGTCGTCGCAGTCGTCGTTTAAAGTTGTTACCTCTGCCGTTGGCAACATGCCGTTCGTGTGTAAGAGCCCTAACGTAGTTTCTCATTAGCGGAGGAATTTCCATAATCGGACTAGTAGTTCCCGAAATTAGCTCGAACGAACATAAATTCTTCAATATATAAAATGTAGTGATATGTAATAAAATGTAGTGTAAAGTGATGATGACAGTGATGAATTTCAGCACATGTCTCTTAAGCGCCATTTTTCAAAAGCCATAATCATTATGACGCAGGAACTACTATCGGGGGCAATGTATCACACTCATTTCCGCCGATAATAAGTTCCTGTGTTCAATAACGCTTTTTACGAAGTTATTAATAACTATAAGGTTATTGGTTTATTCAAAGTGCTGTTCGATAAATATTTATTAATTATTCAATTACAAGGTATTTAATTAATAGTGTAATAGTCAAAGTCGAAGCATTTATTTACACGAACACTTTTAAATTGTTAAGAAGCCGGCCAGTAAGGGTGTTACTACACCATTCGATCGATTGTCGATCGATGCCATCGATCGACGTTGATCGATTGGTATAAACACATAAACACAAGCAGGCCAGGTAGATAGCGTGCGGGGCGCAGGCGGTCAGCAGATGATAATGGGGACCGGACAGCGCGCGGTGCGGCTAATCAAGCAGCTCGATCAACGTCGATTAATCCATTCTACCATCGATCGACGTTGATCGATTGGTATAAACACATAAACACAAGCAGGCCAGGTAGATAGCGTGCGGGGCGCAGGCGGTCTGCAGATGATAATGGGGACCGGACAGCGCGCGGTGCGACTAATCAAGCAGCTCGATTAACGTCGATTAATCCATTCTACCATCGATCGATGCCGTCGATCGGCGAGCGAGCGATTGGTCTGGTAGAAACTATCGATCGACGTCGACTAATCTATTCTACCATCGATCGATACCGTCGATCGACGATCGATCGATTCCCTGGTAACACCCTAAGACAAGTTGAAGCTAGCTGCCTGTTTCAAAAGGAAGGTCTATATGGAGAAGAACAAGCATTAAACACCACGGGTATTCTTTTCAATCAAGTTGTGACAAAATCGTGTCGCTTGTCGCTTCTTTATTAATATAATGACAATGGAGGTAAACAAAGGGAATTTTATAGTCTTTTGAGGTAAAGAACAACATAAAACAACTAAAATAGTAGATAAAGATATAAGCCATGGCAGATAGGAGATGACCAAACACAACTGACAGCTCTCTATTCTGAAACAACAAACATTTTGTCAGTGAAGTAAGGGACAGCAAGCTCGCTAGCTCCTAAAGCTAAAATCCGTACGCATCGATCAGTCATATTAAGCTACGCTGTTTTTTAGGTATTTATTAATCAACGAAACTTAGAAAACTTACAAATAGAAAAAATATCTCCCAAAACCGTCTAGACGGTTTGACTGCGGATCAGACAGTCTCATTCTCGTACATAAAAATTATACTTAACAATAATTATAAATGACTAATTGGCAAAAAGATTAAGAGTAGGTACTAAAATATGTTATCTAACAGGTGTTTTTAAGCGTTTTCAACCGACTTCAAAGAAGAAGGAGGTTCTCAATTCGACTGTATGTTGTTTTTTTTTTTGTATATTTGTTACGCGATTTCTCCGGCAAATGTAAATCAATATTGAAAATTCTTGTTTTTATGGTTTGGATATGCCTCAGGGGTGGTCCCATGTAAATTTTATTGAAATTGATTCAGCACTTTTTGACATATCAACAAAAACCCAAAAAGAAACTACACAGACGACGTTTCAATTTCTTCAATCTTTGGAGTATCCCTGTTTTAACTGTATTGACGGTTCTTAATGGATTTGGATGATAAGAAGGTACTAGAAGGTGATAAATAAAAAGTTTTAATTTTACAAAAAAGACAACCGCCTTCAAAATCTAAAAAGTGATAAAATAACTTTAGCACAGTACACATGACTTTAGATTTGGAAGTCGGTGGCAATTAAAGACAACAAACAGAACAAAATCTAAAGTCATGTGTGGACTGGGCTAAAGTTATTTATCACTTTTTAGATTTTGAAGGCGGCAGTCTTTTTGTAAAAAAGCTTTTTTTTTAACTTATTTATGTTTAGCTCCTGTCTGATAACCTCGGGCAAACTATTAATGGGTGGATGGGTGACCATCCACTTCAAACCGAGACCCTTCTGTGTACAGCACGCGTGGCATGACCACGCTATGTCTACGTAAGAATAGACATACTGACAGGAAGAATAGACAAACTGTACTGACTTGTCTGTTCTTGTTGTCAGTATGTCTATTTCAGGAAGAATAAACAAACTTTACTGATTTGTCTATTCTTGCTGTCAGTATGTCTATTTACAGGAAGAATAGACAAACTGTACTGACTTATCTATTCTTGCTGTCAGTATGTCTATTTACAGGAAGAATAGACAAACTGTACTGACTTGTCTATTCTTGCTGTCAGTATGTCTATTCATACTTACAAGAAGAATAGACAAACTGTACTGACTTGTCTATTCTTGCTGTCAGTATGTCTATTCGAAATAGACATACTGACAGCAAGAACGCTTTGTCTACGGAAGAATAGACATACTGACAGGAAGAATAGACAAACTGTACTTGTCTATTCTTCCTGTCAGTATATCTATTCTTCCGTAGACATAGCGTGGTCATGCTACGCATGCAGGAAAGCACGTACATCCGTTGGTCCCGGCTGTCATTCGTAGATCTTTGACATTCGTTATTGGTAGTCAGAAGACTGAAAGCTTGACAACTAGTCTTGCCAAAGATTATAGTATAAGTAAATAGTTAATTATTTTCTTAAATCATTACTTATCAGCAATAAATTACTTATTGCTTTATTACGACACTAGATATAGTAGTTTTCGTTCGATTTTAGTGAAACAACGAAACAACTATTTATATTCTTATGCGGTTAGATCCAAAAACGGAGTAGGTACTTCTATTTTGTCTTTACCATCTCTCTAAATTACATCAGCAATGTGGGTGAGGCTTTTTAATAAAAATAGCGGTAACACCACGTTATCCCACAGTCTATCTACACAGAATTATAATATATTTATGTTGGGATTTGGAAGTGGATGGTACCTACTACGTTGTTTCCAGCGGTGATTGATTCTATTTTTGCCCACAAAGGATCAAAGGATACGGGTACCTTCCTAATGTATGGATGCGAACTGAAAGGTGTGGGTGGTATAAATATTAGCTACCTATGTTTTTTTGAAAAAAGTACTTGCTAACCGAGGTCTTAACGGTGCGCTCCGTACACTTAGGTACATACTTACTTGTGTCCGGCCAATATTTTTATACGGATGCGAGTCTTGTACAATCAAAACAGAACTCAGAAAACGTATAGAAGTATTCTAAATGTGAATGCTGAAAGTCAGTTATCTTATTTGGTACAGAATAAACTTGACGCCATGAAAAGGTATAATGCAACATTCACACGGATGAAGTCAAAAGGGTAAAACTTTGTTACATATAAAGCTATAGGTATAGTGTTTTCAAAGCTAAGTTATTGAAATAAAATTTTGACTTTTTTGTAATCTAAAGCAATTTACAAAGAAAAACTTTTTTTGCTTTAATTTATGTTATACCTACTAGCTTTTGACCGCGACTTCGTCCGCGTGAATGTCGGTTATCGCGGATGCAGACGAAGTCGCGGATTAATAAGTAGCCTATGTTCTTTCCCAGGGCTTAGGCTATTTTCATACCAAATTTCATAAAAATCAGTTCAGCCGTTTCATTGTTAAAGCGTAACAGACAGAGTTACTTTGCATTTATAATATTAGTATGGAAGTATGGATTATAGCTATACATTTTTGTATAATTATGTAGTTTATCTATTTGTGTTATTATTTTTTTACTATAGGTACACCTGCCAATCTCTTTACCACCCTTGGCTGATTGGTAGAGAATGACAAATAAATAATTTACTTCTTCTTGCTAATATTAATGGAATACTTAGTTCAAAATCAGTAGCCATAAGCTATGAATCAATCATGATATTCTTAATCACAAATCGCTGTAAGCTCGTGCTCCCAGCAGATAGAGGGCGTGCGATGCTAACAAACTCTCCACTGGCAAACTCCTTATTATTCATTGCAACACCGGCTAACTGATAATAAAACTTGTGAATGCTTAAATTAAACTGCCGACGTTTAATCCACAGGAATGTGTTGGTTAACTAACGCTATTATCGATTTTAAAACTTTCTCAGTTCATTTGTAGAGTTGCATAAAAGGTTGTTAGGTATTTCCATTTTCGTTTTTCTTATGCGACATCTTTTTTATTGGCTAATGTTAACAAGACAAAAATACATTATATTGTTTCGGTTGTATTCATTGAATTCCAGAAAAATTACAGAGCACTAATTTGCTAATCACGCAAGTAACAATAAAAACCTTTTTAAGCGGTTGACAAGAGCCAACTCGCACCAGCCAGCCACTCATTTTGCATTTCATTAATTTAACCGCCTAATGTGGCCACCTTTAGGAGTAATCAACGATTCTCTTAAACTATGAAATGCAAAATAATGGAAAATTACACCAAAAATACTACAGGTAATTTACTAGTAATGTTCAGTTTCAGATTATTTCAATTTGATCCGATTTAGGAGTATGTAAAAGAAATTAAATGATGATGGGTGGCGCTAGTTGGCTCTTGTCTGCTCCCTTAAGACTTAAAATTACTTGATTTAAAGCCCTTTCTGATAAATAGAAAATTACTTAACAGACCAACAAGCATCAAACAACTTCACCATGACATCTAACAAGTCTACATGACCCCATGAGGTATACCCACTAACCACTTACCAACCCGTAGGTACTTTGAAGTAAACTGACAGCAGTAGACAGTAACAATGTTATATGATTTAATACCGTACGGAAGCGTACGGAGTGACAGATGGACAGGCGGTGACGTTGACATAAATGTTATAGCTTTATTTAACCCAATAAACTGTATATGGTACGGTCTCATTCATAAGTCAATTTGGATGCGTCTCTTTTTACCATGATATATGCTAGACTTTTGTCAATATGATAGAAGAAGAATGAGGAAGAATTATAATCCTGACATTATCTAAAGAATTTGAGATACTTTCATTGTTATTATTGTATTTGATACTATGGCAAGCTTTGCTTTAAAATACACATGTTATTAAACTTGTTTTTCGACATTGACTATTGACCGCTAGAGTCCCTTGTTAAGGTCGTAACAAAAATCTGCACTACAAAACAGATAAACAGTTACATAAGTGTTTCAGAATCCGACTACGCTTTCAAACATGACACATCCAACCTTGGAACAAGTGCAGTTTGTACAAAAACTTGGCAAAGACGATTTACACATATTATTTGGCACGACTACGAGATTCGGACTTGCAGCCTTGACCTCCAAAGACAGAGGTCCGCCCGCCATTGCGTCTTTTGGACCGAAAATGCTATGTTTCAGTACAAAATCGTTCAAACCTCTGCCAAGTTATTAGCTTTCTGACTACAAGAACTTTGGAGGACAACCTTGGTAAATTTTGCGCTTTAGTTGACACGACAAGCACTTGATTATATATCCACATAAAGTAGGTATAGATGATTAATTCTTAATTCTGTATGGATATCAACCCAACAGACATAATTATGTAAGCAATAAAAATCCTTTTCAGTCGAAACAATTTTCAAAGGACTAAACAATAATTATTTTAGGGCTTTTACAGAGATTATAGGTACATTCAAAGCCTCACAGACATTAATGTGTATCAATGTAATTTCATAATTATGTAAAAATAAATAATTTACGATTTTGGAGTGTACCTCCAAATTCCTTCACAAAAATTCTGTTTTTCCAACTCAGTCTAGCTAATTAAAATTTACATAAATTAGTTAGACAGACATTTCATAACATTTCGTTTACAGCAAACACGTGAATAGTAGAAATGATGTTTTTTGTCTAAAATAATAAAAAAGACAACACATTTTAAAAACAAAACTAATACAATTGATTTAAAATAATAATGTTCTTAAAATGGGGGTACCTACTTGGAGCTCCAAATATCTAGCGACGCACTGAGTAGGTACTCAAACTTAATTACGAGCTATTAGGGAATTTTCTGAATAAAAGGGGAAAAATATGTTTTTGCGTGAAGAACATGATTATCGTCTAATGGTCTACGTTCATTACTTCAAGTAATAAATTGCGAAGAACTTAAATGATACGGCCATAATTAAGTTAAGTATTCTTAAAGGGGATTGCCGAGACAGCACGTGGCTGTTAATAATGCACATAGTTATTGTGACACGCTAGATTGATATCTGTACACCAGTCTACATAAAGCAGAAGAAATTAATATAGTAAAGCTTGACAGCTTGGCTGAAATAGGCTGACGCCTATTTTAAATCAATCTCTCATTTTATCTCATCATCATAATCGCCATGCTTGGCCTCTGCATGTCTTGGCGACCGCAGTAGGTGTACTCAGAAAGACAATGCCCATCTTCTGGTCAATATTCCACTGTCTACGACACCCACGGGTAGAATTGGGGTGGTGTTATTTGCGACCGGCACCACACGGCTTGATCTACAGTTTCATTTATACGGTTCATTTTATCTACAGTTTTTTATAACTTTACTCTTTCCAAACCACTTAGTTTTCTATACAATCCTCAAGAAGGAAAATCTTTACACGGGAAAACTTTACAAAATTGTTTTAAATAGTTACACTTCTAGCCAAAGAAAGTTATCGACAGACGGCCTGATAATTCTCTGTTAATAATACTTATAGCAGCACTTTCCAGCACATGGCGCCACCATTTTGAGTAGATAATAGGATTTTAATTGAGATGAAGCTTTACAGAATAGAAGGCTATTTCGAAGCCTATAAATTTTTATTCATAACCATTATCGCCAGTGCCTGGAAAGCGGATTTTGAACGTCGATATTCATTGTTAAATATCTATTTTAGGTCATTCAGTCGTGTTCACTGCATTTAGTGGACCGTTAAATATCTTATCGTCGGTCAGTATTAGAGTAAATGTATCGAGTGCACCTGATTACCGGATTAACGACTACATTATCTTTGCCACAGGATTTTGTTGTTAGTACAAATATAATACAAAGAAAGTGTAGGTATATTTAAATCGTTTGCGTTGTTAACATCAAGCAACATACTTTTACAAAGACTTTACGAAATACCTTACAAAATAGAACCTAGCAAGAATAATCCCTTACCAGTGTTGCACCAAAAGTCTTCATATTTCCCGGCTTATACATGCCACGCTAGCTCCCATTTACATAGTGACGATATCTCATTCTGTCCCGCTGTGTACGATCAACTACGCGCGGTACGTAGGTACAACACTTCCAACATACTCCAGGAGCTCGGCGCCAAATTTTATGTCGCCCATCAGCAGCACTACCTATAAAATTGGAAGATCATAAAATGAAAACGTGCGATATTTTAACGTGGAGCTATTAACATGACACATTTACCGGTTCCGTGACCGCCCCCGGAATTAACGGAGCCTGCATTGGACTGTGCCAACTGGCCAGTTAACGACTATTTGCCTTTCACCCATTAAATATATTCATCCGAAATGTAAACTGGTATTAATACAGTATTTTGTACGGCTTGTCACTACCTACATTCTCATAAAATTGCTGCCTTCTTCTGTATTCTGCACCCAACCTATTTCTTCATCTGTTTTTATTTTACTTTGACTAGAATGGTCAAATGCAATTACTCTAATTAAAGAAGTTTCGTTTTACTTTTCTTGGCAGCGGGTGGGTACTGTAGAGGGATTTATATACTCGGGACTCGAACTACGATGAATCAAACATATAATAACTTAACATATCTATTGTTTCAGATAAAATTAACAATCATACGCCCGTATCTCATGAAGGGCCGTCTGTCAGTCGAATATCTCATAATATAAAACAACTATGTTCTACTTCATTCAAATGTATTGGAATGACACTTAGATCTCTAGAACCTTCCAGAGTAATACCGATACCAGTACCAGATACCATATATACTTAAAGGTGCCGGATACATGCCAAACAAATGCAACCTTTAGGCTAAGAACTCACGATGTGGTTTTCACCCGCGTCTGCCTCCGGTTGCCGGCCCGCAGCTTCTGTAGAATGCAGATATATAATAATATGTAAAAAATTAAAGCACATTTCACGACGCGGTTGCTTGCGGCTCCCGCTGCGGGCGCGGGTGAAAACCGCATCGTGAGTTCTTAACCTTACAATACCTAGTCACCATACATAATATGTACGACGTCGTAGCAGGCCGCTTCTTTTCTAATATATAAGTTATACGGATTTCCTAACCACGCTATCGTTCTATTATAATTTTAGGTACGGTACCCCATGGGACTAAGGGTTTTAATCAAGGCAATAGGTAGCGACATAATATAAGGTGTACTCATTTTATAACATCATTTATTTCCCTAATAATAAGGTATTTTCCTAAGCCTTTCCGAAATAATGGACAGTGACTAGAAAAATAGTGATCGAAGTAAACATTAGTACATTTTGGAATACATTCCGGTTGTCTTGGGTTAAAGGAAAACATTATGAAACCTGATCTATGCAGTACTAGCTTTGCTAGATTAGCTTTAGCTAGATTTCGTACGCGTGATTACCTTACCATATACCTTATCATATGTGTTATCTATAATAAAATCGAATTAAAAAAACTTACTTTTACAGCTGCTACAAAAAAGGACTATGGACACAACGACAGATAGTGTTTATTTGGAATTTTCTTAAGTTGGGATTTGAATTTTACATATGTTATAAGTTCGGTCATTTGGTGGTAGCTCCTTCACTAACGTCGGCGTTATCTGTGCTTGTTTGCTTGCTTTAATTATGACGACACGGTTGGCGCAGTGGCTGAGCGATCGACTGCTGCGCAGCGTGTTGCGGGTTCGATTCCCGCCCAGGGTAAACATTGGTGTGATGAGCACTTGTGTTTGCTTTGTGTCTGGGTGTTGCTTATCTATATATGTATGTATTTACAAAAAAAAAATGTATTTGTGTATGTATATCAGCTGTCTGACACCCATAGTACAGGGTCTCCCTAGTTTGGGGTCAGATGGCCGTGTGTGAAAATGTCCCCACATATTATTATTATTATTATTAATTATGAAATGAAATTAAATGAAAATATTTATTTCAGACCAAGCACACAGCAATGAGATACGAAGTCTATACAAATACAAATACAAATATATTTATTGGAACAAACATAAATTATTTTTTTTTGTGTACGTTAATACTGCGTTAGTTGAATAATAACTGTGTCGCAGTTATTAGCGCCCACACCAGGAGCGAAAGACAAATTAGTTCCATAACAACAATTTAGGTTATACTTAATGAATTAAAATAAACTTATAGATAAAACATAGCTTAGTAATAGGGTATTTTACTCTATACGAGAAAAAATCTATAAATATATTATTGAGACAGTTTAGGCATAAAGCCGTCGGAAAATGTAAGTTTTAGTTCATACAATAACAAAACAATTTTTTAAATTCAATTCAAAGTTTTCAGTATTTTTAATCTGTTATAAAACACCGTGAAATAGTAGCGGCCATGTTATTACGCCATACGGCTGTGTAAACAAAAAATTGTCAACTGTAAGTCAACCGATTGGCGTAATATAGGCTTTGTACTTTTATTATTTTCGTAACCAACGTATTTTTTTCATTATTACACCTATTACAAAATATGCTTTTAATTATTTTCAAATGATATACAATTATCATATTTAATATGAGCTCATTTGATACAAAACAAACTGACGTCATTTACGCTGAGCAATATGGCGTCCAGTAAGAGGCGTTTTCGCCCAACTACGCGCAAAATTTGAGAATTTAAAATTTAGATGTATTTTTACGGCACTTATCGATTGAATAAAAAATTTGTGTTTTTTTTTGGTGACATATTAGCACTACAGTATTTCATTGAGACACTTTTTAAAAATGGGTGTAATACCCTATAATGGTACGAGTAGAAGAGTTAGTGGGTGTGTGTTAGTGTGTGAGTGAATAAGTGTATGACAGAGTGTGCGTGTGTGAGGGAGGGTGTGGAGGTGCGTGCGTCTGTATGTGTGTGGGAGTGGTGGGTGTGTGTGTATGCGGAGGCTGTGATATGAATATTTATTTAAGTTTCTATATTATGTTAGTGGGTAGATACTTATAACTATGTTAGTAAAATTTTAAATTGTTTTTATTTTGGACATGCATGAGCGACCAATGCCTCAAGATTTGGCTGTCGACTCTGTCCGACACCACGCTCAGAAGCGTGTTGGTGCTACCCTTTACCCGAGACCACAGGGTTGCAGTTCTTCGTAAGAAACCGTCCGTGCTGTGGTCGGCGAACATGCCAGAGGCACGGCACCGCCATGGGAGCCCCAACAAACCCCTGAACGCGTTATTATACTGGACGCGCAGAGCATTGCAGGATTTACAGCGTTTCGGTTTTTTTTTGCGGGTTTTAATTATATTACAGATCCCTAATTTTGTTGAAAGTGTAGCCTATAGTAGGTACTAAGGGAAAACGAGTTTAGCCCGAACGCACATAAACTTTCATTTATATTTACCTAATACTAACGGGCCTGGCAGACGTAGTCCTGCAACCCGACTATAGAGCCACCTGCCGGGTCCAATTGTAAATCTAAACCATTCTCGGATCCACTGGAATACACACAAACAAATTCAGCAAAATCGATCCAGCCGTTAAGAAGGAGTTCACTTTCATACACACGCACAGAAGATTTTTATATATAAGATGTAGTGATAATGAAGGGATAATAAAGCAAGGGTGTATGGTGGTCAGTGCTCATACTTTGTAGGTATAAGAGAATCTGTACAGTGGGTTAGTGTTCAATAGATACTTAACTAACTAAATAATGGCTGAATTTATGCAATTACTGTTCCGCAAACTTGCCAATTACTGAATAAATACTGAGCTCTACCATACCACACTTCCCAGAATTTGGTCAGTTAGCAGTTATCTATAACAAAGTTTAAATTATACGAAGGAGTGATAATTTAGTCTATAAAACAACTTAAACTGATACAAGTGGTTTTATGCGAAGCGATTTCCTTAAGATTACCTATTTCTGAAAGCTTTTGAAAACCAAATTTCCGTAGCGGTGATGTTCAAACAAAGATTTTGCTGTCCCGGGTAAAGTTAAGTTTTAGCTGTTACTTGATTTATTAATTTATTAGCCTTTACCAATGTTTACCAAGGAGTTAGACTTTAAGCACACAGGCTACTTTTTGATCCGTGACAGATATTCACGCGGAGGAACCACGAACACGTTACAGCAGACATATACGAATACCTATGTCCTACCTTGAGATTGAAACCTACTCCATACCAAATTTCATCAAAAGTCATTAGTAGTAAAAGCGCAACAGACAAACCGACAACCTTATTCGCATTTATAAGATTAGTATGTATTTATTGTGGAACAATCAATTTAACAATAATGTTAATAAAAGCATTAAAAAATGGTTGTCTGTAAAGTCGGTTTACGGACGATAGTTTTACGTGATAACGTCATAAATAAACATAACGGCTAACATATATAACATAAGTAAATAATGGCTTCCGTCGAGGTGGGCGGAGCTTATTGCTTGGGCCGATCGTGCCTCTCTTTCGCTTGTTCCGCGCTCTCGCTTGCACGTTCAGGCTCAGGCGGAACGTGACACTTTTTCGTGCGTGCAGCCGATGTTCATCGATTTATAAGACATTATTACGTCAAAAATTATCACATTGACGAAATCATTCATCAATAATTCATCATCATCATCTTTCTGCCCTTATCCCATCCGTCCTGTCAACCGTCATGATATCACTAACTCCCTCCTCATTCATATCATTCTTCATATAGTCCCATCCATCTTTATTTTGGCCTTTCTCGGCCACATCGATGACAATGATAATTAATAATGGTAAATAATACATTATAATGTACATATAATAAAAATTAATTCTTATTTCCCTTGGTCATATTTCACGCGTGAACGGCTGGACCAATTCCGCTAATTCTTTTTTATTATTTACTAGCTTCTGCCCGCGACTTCGTCCGCGTGAATGTCGGTTATCGTAGATGCAGACGAAGTTGCGGTTTAAGAAGTAGCCTATGTCCTTCCCCGGTGTTCAAGCTATATTCATGCCAAATTTCATCAAAATCGGTTCAGCCGTTTCATCGTGAAAGCGTAACAGACAGAGTTACTTTCGCATTTATAATATTAGTATGGAAGTATGGATTATTTATTTCCATAAATCGGATAACAGAAATCCATAGTGTTAGTGACTTACCTTATATCTAGTGTTAGTACATAAAATTAAACAACATTTTGAGTTTGAGAAGCAATTTGCAAAGAAGATTATTACTCGGTCATCCTCTCCACAAAAGGGCTCAGAAAAGGGGAAAACACACTCTCACTGTATTTAGAATGCTGCTGCTACTGGCCCGGGTTCTAACTGCCAGAGACGCTAATTTCTGACGCAGGATTGCGTGGAAGCCATCCGTACGATTCTGTGCAAACATTTTTGACATCATTGTGTCTTGTGTTTGTTAGTGGTTTGTTGTGGTAAGGAGAAGAATCATATACAAGAAAAAAGAAAAGAAAGTTGCGCGGAACATTAAAAAATCAACCAAAAATAAAAAGGTAGAGGACAGGACAATGTCCGTCGGGTCAGCTAGTGTGCAAATATTCTTGATGAAGTAATAACAGCGTCTTTTCTTTAAGATTAAGGAGTTAAGATAGGTAAATGTCCATGTGACATGAGCATACTGCATCTGTTCACATGAATATAAATGCTTGATTCATCTAATAGCAGGTTGATCCATTTATTCCTTACTCAGCACAAAACATTCATATTTATCGGATTCAAAGATTCTGAAAATGGATTCAGATTGGATTTTGGCAGTTCATTGTGCTATGCATTATTCATTCAGTTAGTCCGTTAAATCAGCCGCTTGCGAGACAATAGAGAAACAATAAACTGGCGTGATTGAAAATACTTCCCCAGTCAGCTGAATTTTAATAAATATCTTTGGCATTCAGACCTTTTGACTTTAGAATTTCATATTTTCATTAAATAGAGTGTTTTCCTAATGGCATCCAAATTTTATACCTATTGGTAGGTTTATATTGTGTTTTATGGAGGATGGAGTGGGGAGACGCGTCGTAATCGTTTAAAAACCAATAACGTATCATGTTCAAGAACTGTTATGCCACAAAAGGCACACAAAGGGGGAAAAGGCCTTCATTTTCCTCAACCAGTCTTGAGGTAATAATGTAAAACTATTTCTTGAAGCTTGAAATCTTTTGCTACAAACAACAAGAATCTTCAGCGCGTCGCTTTATTTGATACAAAGCAACTCCAAGTAGTATTAATTTTAATTGTGAAAAATAAAGAGCAACTGTCGCAGATAGCTGCGGCACTATCATTAGACTTTTTACCGTGCAGACCGCTAAAAAGTGCCGTACTTATTCTGGCGGCGCCGCAGATAAATTCCACGATCGTATCTGGGAAGGCAATTAAGATAAGCGAACATTGTGCTGTCACTGTTGCTCAGTGTACGTTTAGCGGACGCACGCTCGATTTATGCCCTCCTGCCAGGATAACTGGGTACACCTACGCTGCATTACGTAACTTACGAACGTCTGCTGTAACCGTGATAAACACATCACTATGAGTGATGACGAACTGTTGGTAGACCTCGTAAATCTGTTGTCTCGTAACTCACATTTTATGCACTTACGGACGTTTCCTTCCTGCATGTGGAACAAGATGAAAGTTTTTGTTTTACTTTCATGGAATAGGAAGGTGCGCTGAAAGCAAAATTATTATGCTTAAAACTTCTCTTCGCTGTAAGAGCAACGAGTGAGTAAATGCTGTTTATACCCTATACATGTAAGCACACATGCTTAAATACAGGGTGATTTTTCAGTCACCGTCCAAATTTTTCAGGGTGATAATACCCGTGAAATTGAACAACATTCTCCAAGGAACATGGGTCAAAATATGAAAAAAAAATTGGACGTCCCATGCAACATCAATAATCAGTTGATCGATTTTGTATGGGAGGTCCGATTTTTTTTTTGACGGTGACTGAAAAATCACCCTGTATATCGTCTTTCACAAATCATATGAAGCATATTCCTATAAAAAAGTAAGCACGGCGAGTAGGTGTCTTCAAAAGAGGTATTTTGTCACAGGCTCTCGTCTCATAGCAATTCCATTGACGATGAAGATGTTCCAGTCGATAGTAGAACTCCACCGAACCTCACAGGAGTTACGTAAAAGCTTTTGTTAAACAAACAAAGCTAAGTAATATAATACTTGTTAGGGCGTAATATTTAGTTTACAATGTAAAAGTTTGCACAATGGTTGCCGCCACAACATTTGAAACCTAAACTATGTTCCGGTTTGAAATCAGCGTTAATATTGTTATACTTTAGAGGCCCGAACATCGAGGTGAGGGGAAAGTAATAAATATGAAGTAAGACTTTCTGGCCTTTTGTTAACAAATTATACGTACTATGTAGTCAGTCTTTGTTGAGCTCAGAATCCCTTTTACCCTCAACACTCGCTTCCCAGCCTCTAAAGAAAAGTCAGTAAGATAATGATGAATGAGCTTCCTTTCTTATGATAATATAAGAATGATAAATAACACATCTCTCACACACAGTACACGTTTTTTGTTCTTCATATTGATCTCTTTTTAATGCATCGATGAATATGAAAACTATAAGGGCGTAAATTATCTGAAAGTAATGTGATGGCTGCTACCGAAAGTTTGTAATCTCTGGATGTAATCTCTTACGGACCAATAACTTTCTGTAATATTATATGGTCGTGTAGGTACGTAACATTTAAAATGATTATAATATAAGAGTTTTATTTTTACAATATTTTTATGTAAGGCAAAATATATTATTTTCGAGGAATTTCTGAAGCTGCTTTTATTATATTTATTTTCATCTGAATATTTACTTTTTACGTCCCCAGGTAGGCCATATTTGCTAAAAATATTAAGATATACAAACTATATTATGATGTACGCAATCAATTTCTGTAATTTAATCACTCCAGCTCAATTTGCTAAAGTAAACCTACCGTGCAAATGGGGAAATCTCTAAAGACGGGCAACCTAATACAAGCGCCGTATAAAATAATAAGTAAAAATAATCATAGTTTGCAATGTGAAATTGCACCTTTTTTAGTGTCAGAATAAGGTTTAAAGTTGACTGTCGCTGGTGCAGTTAATAATAGCAATTATCGTAGAGTAACGCGGTATGAGAGTTAGCGTATTAATGCACAGTGTACACGCAAACCACGGGTACTTGGCCGCTCGAAACGTGGAAAAAAGGAATCTAATTAAAAATGTAATCACGTTTGTTACAGGGGTACAGATTTAAACAAAAAAGTTGGGGTTGCTCCATGAACGAAACTGAATTGTAAATCGAGCATTTTAAATTCATGTCTTGAACAGGGGAATCGGTTCAATCTGCTCTCGAAATGAACGAGTTATCTCTCAAGGGCATCGCGTCAGGGTTCCAACACAAAATCACTTACATCGCTTTGTTCAGACCGCGGAGCGCCCGCGCCGTTGCGACACTGAACGCCTGTCAAACAATGATACGCCACGAGTATCACAAGACGACAATATACATGCTAATGTATTCGCATTACACACGATCTCGTTTACAACGCGCTAATACATAAACAGACATACACAGTCAGACAGACATATCAAAATGTTTTCAACACACATTTGATTGACTTCGAGGAATATGGTTTTAGATTCATAAAATCAGTTTCACATGTACATAGAATACAAATCTAACTGGATATGGCAATATGACAAGGCACGGCAGACTATACAACCCACTATACAATATGTATGAAACCACTGAGGGTCTAGCCACAACAGGTGTCCACTAGTAATTATATTCACAGGACTTGATAAACATACGATCTGTCGAAAATTGAGCAGCAAAAGCATCAACACATTCCAGATAACTGATTATTAAATTTTCCATTCCATAAATACAGATCGGTACAGCTGTTTCTCTAAATAAATATTCTCAAAAGACGCATATCAAACGTGTCACGTATAGCGCAACCTTTAGAGCAATAAAATAATCGATGTCTACTTGTTATGCTACACGACGGCGATCTGACAGAGTGTTAGAAAGCGAGAAGTTGGTCTAAACCGAACTCGTTCGTGCCCTCGGCTCCAATCATCGAGTCCCAAGTCGGAGAAACAACAACTGGGAACGAGCTCACTTCATTCGTGCCTTCACAAGTTGGGGAATAACTTAGAAATTCAATTTGCAGACGGTGAGCGTTGCAGCGGCCTGTACAGTGCCGCCTATGCAATGCGAACTTAGACATTACTAACGTCACCAAACTTGCTGAATTTCATATGGTGTCGGACCCTATGAAATTCACACGGCTCGAAGAAAAAGTTAAACAAACTAGACGTGGTGCAACGATTTAAAGAGCAACTCTTCTTGTTAAAAGGAAATGAACGTTGAAAGTACACATAAAGCTATTTTAACCCAGTATACGACGTCATTTTCATTTTTTTCCATTAGCACGAAAAGCTTTCTGAGTTTTTAATTTGTTTTTTCAACAGTCACATTCTTTCTTACTTAATTGCTTAATCAAATATTTTTCTAAAAAAATCGTAATCGTTGTTTAGGTACAACAGGCGTAACATAAATCGAGAAACCAAGACCTCATTAGCGAGCATTTTAATTAAACAATTATAACAATGAAAATCATAAAACAAACAAAAGAAAGCGGCGGAAATAGACGAGTAATGAAGTGGTGGAAATTAATTAATAAAGACTCAAATGAAAATCTTAGTAAACAAGGACAATTTGTTTATGTCTGCTCATAAATAAAGTTGGCGTGGTAAGGATGGGGATAAATTCGTACAGTTATTGTCACTTCATTGCATTCGTTGTAGTGTACTATATTAGTGTGACTAGTGTGTACTATTATATTATGTGTGTATTTACCTTAAGGCGCTAACACGCGACTTTTGCAGATTTTAAACTGACAATGACCTCAAAATGTGTAGTGTCATTTATTTGAAAAAAATATATGTTAAACAATAACATTCTCTTGATCATTTAGTATGTGAATATTTTTAATTAAGTTCATATTAAAAAGTTTAATTAAATCGTGAAGTTGTGTCTGACGCGGACAAATCATTGATAATCACTCAAAATCTACCAGGAATATTTAAACGAAACTTTTACTATCTTACAGACAATTTTATTGTCTATCTTTTAGTATACGCCTTTTTTTAAGTTAAAGAATACTATCTTTTATTTATTTTTTTAGACTAAACTTTGAGAGTTTTGGACGCAGCGCATACGTCGCCTAAATGGATTTTCGTATCGCATCCATAACGTGATTTTGTACATTAAATGTACAATAACATCACCACCGTCATACCATCTCCTATATTATATTCGTAATTCTTCATAATTCTAAACCTCTATATCGATAGGCTATTTGTTTAGTCACCAATGTGAGCAACTGTTGCTTGATTCAACTTCAGTGTACAATTATAGTACAACTGCTTAATCTAATTTATTAATAGTTTAATACCTAGAACCTATGTATTTGAATTAAGTCGACAACAATATAGTAATTTGCTTTTTGTTTGTTATATTAATTATCATGCCATTAAATTGTTTTGTTTCATTTAGGTGTCTACTTTCAGTTGACTGACTGTAGTCGACTATGCATTATTTCCGTCTTAACAAAATGAGCTAAGATATTTTTTGTTTTTTTTTTTTTGATATTACGGAATTTGTTTGGAGTATGCAATAGGTATCTTTTATTCTTGACACGTAAAAAACGATAAAAGCGACATGCATAAAGACTTATCGGTTCAAAGTGTATGTGAGCTTAGATCATAAATTATTCAAAATGAACTTAGCTTGCAATTTGAAGCGAGAGTGAAAAATGTAGCCCGAGGGCGCGTCGTGGCGACTCTTGTGATACTCTCTGTCAATACATTTGTGTTCTATAAAGTTGGTACCAACAATGGTGCCAATGTTTGTGAATTTGCAAACTTACGTGAGCAAAAATCTATGAAACGGTATATTCTATCCATATATTTTCTAAATACAACACCAACACAACAATACAACTATTGCTAAAGGTAGGTAGGTACTCAAACTAGTAACGGTACAAAACCAGTACAATATTCATCACCAACTAAAAACGACCTACACGTTCACACAATACCAAATTGTTCTGTTCATATGCAAATGAGCAGCGCAAATCCACTGATTAAAGGAAAAAATACTGATAAATAATAGAGTTAATAGGCGCTTATCGGCGGGAGCTACGAGCATTATTCCAAGCGATCGATGAGATCCATATTAATCACCAGGGACTTCGTAAATCGTTCAATGTCGTCTGCAGGCGTATTGAGTGCGAATCGCGCGACACTGTCATGAGTATTTTGTCCCGCTTTATAAATTAATGTCGAAAAACAAACAGTTCAATAAAACGTTTAAAGTGAGCGAGAAAAGTGTTTTATTGCGTTCAACTTTGAAGTGCTTTCGTATAATATAAATCGTCATTCTGATATCTACTTCGAATTGAGTTTTGAAATGAAAATAACAAACGTGAGTGAACCTAAAGTTGAGGTACTGATCGGACTTCTAGAGCAAAGTGTAATTGGATTTTCCGATTCGGAACAATCTTAATTACGGCCAACAGTTTAGAATTGTGTTTGGTAAATGGTGTATGCAACCTATGCCTCCAGGGAATACAGGCTTGACACAGCCGCCAAGCTTAATTTTTCTGCTCCATTTATTAAAAAACTAACTGCAGCCAGCGGCTCTGAACGCGTGTCAAGTTTTATTTTATACCTCAAGGAAAAGTTTTTGCACCGTTTTTATTTAAAAACAATTATGACATAGCGGCATTTGTATGTCTATGTTGTTATAGGCTTGCGTTTGACCGCAACTCACCTGATCTTAAGTGATGATGCGGCCTAAGATGGAGCACGCTTGCCTAGGATAAACCGGTTCACTCGTGCTTTGAAGATACCCAGATTATATGTTTCGGGGAATAGAAAGGCGGGCAGTGAATTCCACAGTCTGGCAGTTCGCACAATAAATGTTGAAGCAAAGCGCTTGGTTGAATCATCATCTACTTACCAAGAATTTTCCAACTATTTTGGGGTCGGCTTCCAATGTAACCGGATGCAGCCGAAAACCAGTGTTTAACATGGACCGACTGCTTGTCTGACCTCCACAACCCAGTTACTGGGTAGCCATGGTAATTCTTACCGTGGGGTATCGTAATAAACAAAAAGAAGTCAGAAAGTCTGACAACCAGACCTAGCCTGGGCTGACCTGGCTTCTAACTACCCATAACAACGGTCAAAGATCTACGAACGATAACCGAAACCAACAGTTTTCCGTACTTTTTGAAGCATGAAGAAGTCTCAGTACCAAATGGTTGGTCACCCATCCACAGTCCGACTGCGGCAAGCGTAGCTTCACCAAGACCAATCCATCCGTACGGCTTTTACTTAGCTACGCGCCCCTCCTTATCATTAGGGGGCAATCAATTCTAGTAACTTTTAGGAACGTGCGTATTCTAATCTCAGACTCATTTTAAGTATGAAATGAATGGTCACCCATCTACGGAACGTGCGTATTCTAATCTCAAACTAAATTTCAGTATGAAATGGATCGTTACCCATCTACGGACTGACCGCGGCAAGCATAGCTTAACCAAGACCAATCCATCCGTACGGCTTTTACTTAGCTACGCGCCCCTCCTTATCATTAGGGGGCAATAAATTCTAGTAACTTTTGGAAACGTGCGTATTCTAATCTTAGGCTCAATCTACCTAAAATAAAAAAAATGAACTACATTTTTGTACTTATTTTGACATTGATTGTCGCTGAGAACGTGTTTAATTAATAGAATTGGCCTTTAAGTAGGTATTTCAGTCGTGAAAACGTTATAATTTGACCCATCCCTGCTTTTACATCATCTTACGAACACCGTAAAAATTCCGCCATAAATAAACTCTTCAAAAATAAACCGTTAATTCCTTCGGAAGAGGTATCCCGCGAATTTCAGAAGGGGTGAAATTTATTGCTTCACAATACAGTTATCTCGCTGTCTGCCGATCGGCTGCTCCTTCGCCTCTTGACAGCAATCCGGCTTACCGCACTTTTAACCGACCACCCTGAGTATAAGGAACGATAGACATTTTTTATGTATTTTATAATATAGAGAGACTAAAACTTGTCAAACTAAACATAAGATTTTAGAGAAAATAATGTATGTGCCAAAGAATGCACTTATCCCACGAGATAACCTATCCAGTAAAAAAAAGTAGTAAAAGTAGTGAAAAAGGTAAAGTAAAGTAGTATAAAAAAGTAGACAGATTAACTATTCAGTAAAAACTAAAAAAAACTTCCCGTTAATAATTTTTCTTCATAATCTATATAATAAAAATGCATCGTTGTTCGTTAGTCTCGCTAAAACTCGAGAACGGCTGGACCGATTTGGCAGTTTTTGGTCTTGAAATATTTGTGGAAGTTCAGGGAAGGTTTATAGGTACGGTAAGAAAATTGAAAAATCGATTGACAGGACAACGTCTGTCGTGTGTCAGCTAGCATGTTTATAAAAATGAAATTTAAATTCTTATAAATCAGTCAAGTTCATTATTACATAAAAGCTTGACTGACGTAAACTGGGACTATTACTAAATTCGTGCGTGAGTTCCATTCATCACTCAGCTGATTTCAATAACACTCGGTGTATTCTCATTTCGTTTTGATTTTGGCCAATATTTTAACAATCTCTTGAAAATGTATTGATAGAAAAAGATCAAAAGAAAACAATTGTTTAATTGCCATAAAAATACGTAGACAGTTAAGGGTTTTTTACGACGAAGTTGCATAACATAGTACGTACTAGGACCTATGAAAAGTACCTATTTGCATAGGTCATATCAATCATAAAATCACTACTTAAGGGGCTATTTAACGACTTTTACAGATTTTAAACTTACAATCACGTCAAAATGTGCAGTGTAAATGATTTGAAAGAAATATAATATGTTAAACTAGAACATTCTCTTAATCATTTAGTATGTGAATATTTTTAATTATATTCATATTAAATAGTTTAATTAACTCGTGAAGTTGTGTCTGACGCGGACAAAACATTGACAATCACACAAAATCTACCAGGTATAATTAAACGAAACTTACACCATCTTACAGACAATTTTATTATCTATCTTTTAGTATACGCCTTTTATTTTTAAGTTAAAGAATACTACTTTTATTCAATTTTTTCGACTATATTTTGAGAGTTTTGGACGCAGACTGCGTCCGTTCTGCGTCCAAAACTCTCAAAATTTAGTCGAAAAAATTGAATAAAAGTAGTATTCAATATTATTGACTATTAATAATAGTATTGACGTTAAGAACGCTTTCAACTCCGTCAATAGAGACACTTTGTTGGCCGAAGTCAAAAAAGAATTACCCGAAATTTATGGTTTTATGTGGCAGTGTTACAGGCACTCTTCAAAATTGCTTTATAAGGACAATGTTTTGGAATCTGCAGTCGGATGTCAACAAGGTGATCCTCTTGGGCCAGTTATTTTCAGTTTGGCTATTCATCCTATAATACAAAAACTAAATTCCAAATTTAACGTATGGTATTTGGACGACGGAACTCTAGGAGGTGATATAGACACCGTTTTGAAAGATTTTCAACTCCTGAAACAGCAATTTCAATCTATTGGCCTAGACCTGAATCCCTCTAAATGTGAAATTTTTCTTTGCGACTCTACCAACAAACAAACAGCTTTAGATAAATTTAATGCCATAGCTCCAGAAATCAAAATTTTAGAAAAAAGCTCACTGCACCTCCTGGGTTCCCCAGTTTTAGAAGATAGTTTCGCACCTTTCATTGACGAAAAAATTAGACGATTTGACGATATTTCGGATAGGCTCTCCAAAATTAATCTACATTCGGCATTTACCCTCATCAAATATTGTTGTTTTGGCCCAAATTTTGTGTATTACCTTCGCTCTTCACCTTTATGGAAGCAGCCACACCTTTTGGACAAAATTGATCAAAGTATTAAAAATACACTCACTTCAATTCTCAATGTGTCCCTGGATGACCGAGCGTGGCTACAAGCCACACTACCTATTCGTTTTGGTGGTCTCGGGATCCGAAAAATTTCCAGTGTTAGTTTGCCGGCGTTCCTGTCCTCCGTCCACAGCACCGAAAAGTTAACCACAAATATCTTATCCTCGTCACTGGTTGACTTTGAAGTGCCGTGCTTGACTGATGCGGTGAACGCCTGGAAAGTGGCTTGCCCAAATACGGTTCGGCCCGTGAACCCATCTTCCCAGAGACAGTGGGATGAGCCGCTCTGCAGGTTGGTACGGAATAAACTCATTAATACGTCCACCAATTCTGCTGAGCGTGCCCGCTTGCTGGCTGTGGGTGAGTGGGAGTCGGGCCTCTGGCTTCAGGCACTGCCGTCACCTAACATAGGTACTATGCTTGGTGACTCTACATTCCGGCTCGCTACATGCCTACGTCTGGGCGCTCCTTGCGGGGCTCCCCGCATCGCTGTCAATGCGGTGCAGTTGTCAACTGCCTCGGTCACCATGGCCTTTCCTGCTGTAAGAGCGCCGGCCGGATAGCACGGCACGCCAGCATTAATTACATCATCCGTCGTGCTCTTGCCTCCGCTGGCGTGCCAGCTGTGTTAGAACCAATTGGCTTGGCACGTGACGATGGAAAGAGACCTGATGGAATGACCATAATGTCGTGGAAGTTGGGTAGGCCTTTGGTGTGGGATGCAACTTGTGTCGACACCCTTGCGCCATCCCATCTTCCCAGCACGTCGTGTTGTGCTGGAGCGGCTGCTGCAGGTGCGGAAAACCTCAAACGGCGTAAATATAACAACCTTCTTGAAAGTTATATGTTTGAGCCGTTTGGGGTCGAAACATTAGGGCCATGGGGCCCGAGTGCTCACCTTGTTTTTAGGGACATTGCAAAGCGGCTGGTCGACTCTTCACGTGACCAAAGGGCTGGCCTTTTCTTGGGCCAAAGAATTAGCATTGCCATTCAACGTGGTAATGCTGCTAGCCTTTTGGGCACTTGCCCCATTGAGAGCGATGCGGACGAGTTTTTTGATGCCCTGTGAGCATTGTACATATTATGTGTTTATATTTATTTCTAAGCTTTGTATATAATATATACTCCTGGTAATATAAACAACAAATTGAGGGTCAACTACAACTATATAAATATTATCAAATAAAAGTATTATACTAAATGATTAAGAGAATGTTCTAGTTTAACATATATTTTTTTCAAATCATTTACACTGCACATTTTGACGTGATTGCCAGTTTAAAATCTGTAAAAGTCGTTTAATAGCCCCTTAACTTCTAACTGTGTTATCTAATTAGTACCACATTGCAAACTACCATTTCATCATCTCAAGAGCCTTAAGCCTATAAGCCTTTATCCTTCGGTTGACAAGCAAGTTGCAGCCAGACAGCTTTTGTTTTTCTCACTCCTACAGTTTATGGATTTTTTTTAAACATTCAGCAAAAAATTTCTTCTGCGAATCTCGCAATTAGTGCGATGAGGGAGCGAGAGATCTGTAGCCTTCCTTTTACTTTATACAGATGACTTTTCCCTCTCATCAAGTCATAAAAACTGTTGCTTGGGCTTCGGTGAATAGGAAAATTATTCTTAGCGACGCCAATAGTACCATAAGTTCTGTGGAAAAGTTCGTAGTTCTGCAATCGATACGTCTGTAGGTCGTGCAAGGTGCCGCGTTACTGCCCGCTGGAGACCAATAGGTGTTTTATTAGGCTATCAGCATCAAACTTGCTAGTGTCATGTAATGAAGGCCTCCAGGAACGTAAGTGCTTTACGTATATACTTACCTAGGTACTATGTACCTGTGTGAGTTAGTGTTAACAAATGAAATGGGAAAACTTAGGTGGCTAAGTACTTTTATGTACTTAAGTGGCCTACGCAAGAAAGTTCTACTTAACATCAAATTGTGTGATCATCAAGCTCGTAGTAAAAAACATGTAAAAATTAATACATTAATTAAATTATAAAAATATTTTTCTGTTATTGGACCATAGCAGCGATATTAATAAATAAAAAAGAAAACCGCCTTCAAAAACTAAAAGTGATAAATAACTTTAGCACAGAACACATATTACTTTATTTTATGAAGTCGGTGGCGGTGGCTTTGTGTTTGTTGTTTTGTATTGCCACCGACTTCCGAAAGTAAAGTAATGTGTGTTCTGTGCTAAAGTTATTTATCACTTTTAGTTTTTGAAGGCGGTTTTCTTTTTTTTTGAAAAAACTTTTTATTTTTCGCTTTTTACTGTTGCCTTAACATCCAAACCCATTAAGAAACGGCGACACACTTAAAAGAGATTATAAGTCCTCCAAAGATTGAAGAAACTATAACATCGTCTAAGTATTTTTTTTGGGAATTTGTTGATTTTCTCAAAAACGGCTGTATCAATTTTGATAAAATTTATATGGGACCATTTCGGAATAAACCCCTTACGAACGAAAAAAGAATTTTGCAAATCCGTCTATATATGACAGAGTTATGCCCGAACATACATAAAAAAAATATAAACATTCGAATTGATAACCTCCTCCTTTTTGAAGTCGGTTAAAAATCAATGTTGGTGCGCGAAAAAATATTTTATGTATTCCTTAAATCCATAGATATCCGACTTAAATCTGACACAGAATTTTCGAGCCTGTTATCGAAGTAGCTATGTTTTTCACATATTCGTAGATCAAGGTCGGTCGCGTAACTTTTCCATCGTATTTCTCAACGTAAATGTGTTTCCTTGTTGTTAGTTGAAAAACTGAAACAAACAAGGGAATACTGCAAAAACTTGACTGAGAATGTGCCATAAATATTACTTTTCTCCTTTGTAATCGATATTGTCAGCGATTTGCCACGTAACCGCCCTGATGGATGTCATGCCGACGTTGAAAACACCGGCCTGTTTGTCTTTTTATTTGGTCCGGTTTTTTGTTGTATGTTGGACTCTCCATGTTCGTTTTATATCGTTTGTTTGGAGCAAAATACGGTTTTGTAAGCATTGAAGACTACTAGATGTGTTTTATTCATTCAATCGACTTTTAAAAAGAAAATAAATATCGAAATTTTTGTTCAAATACACAGTTGTTCGTTACTAGTTACAATGATTGCAAAAATAAAAATGTAGAACAATATTAATTAAAACATGCATTATATTATACTGTTTGAGCAAAAGAAGTCAGTAACTTTTAATGTAATAAGTACTCTCGATGTTTCTATGCGTTGTAAGTACAGAAATACAAAACATGTACTACGATTATTTTATAAATGCTTCCAACTAAGTAGGTACGACAAGCTTCAAGCTCTTTATTTACCGTTTATTCCCATATCCAAAAATTTGAATAACAAATTCTTTGCATAATCCAATATTTTACGTAACACGCGTTTTTAGTCCCTTGATATATGTAGATATGTCTAAATAAACTGTCTTAATTTCCCCCGAGCCGGGCGGGTACTGAGCCAGCAATCTGCCGGGCCGTCTCATTATGAAGCTCGTTGTCTTGAGACAGTGTTCCGGCCCGGATCCGACGCCTGGCGCCACATCAAATGCATAATACTGCACCAATGAGCCGAGAAGAATTTACTCATATTGTTCACGTACTTTCTACTAAGAATTTTGCGCTTGGTGTTATTGGTCATGTACATGTCTACTTGGATGAGTGTGAGAGCTCTTCTATTATTATCTTGCGAAAGCACCACCCGCCGTTGCAATTAAATTCTATTGAACATGAGCAATCAACATTTATAAATGTATAACATTACTTAAACTGCATATAGAACGTGCAGCGAGCATAAATGCGGCACATAACTATTGAGCTCGTAGTTCGTAGTATGTACCTGCATTAGCATTAGTACAGCAAGCAAATTCCCAAACGTGTAGCGCTGGCTTAATTCACGCAAGAAATCTTCGCTCGAAGCGTTCCCTTGAGTGCTCTCTAAAGACTTGCTACGAAAAACTCCCAACCGCTTCGCCACTTGCACAATTTATGACGGTAGTTAGGCCAACGCAGCTCTGTTACCGCAAACAGGTAGGAGCCATTGTAGCGACGGACACTCCTCCTCCCTCACCGTTCTACCAACATGGCCACCGAGGGGTCGCACAAAGGAAATAATGAGGGTCTATTTTAAGTAGTAGGTTTGCAGCCAAAGCAATATACAAGCGAGTTGAAGACGCGACGCGAATGCCTGATGAACTTTAATTACAGCGGCGGAACCAACGTGGAAGCAATTGCCTGCCTGGTGTATTAGCATAATCATTTTGTAGCCCTACCGTGGCTAATTGATGTGAAATTGTTGATTTAAGGTGCCAATTTTAGAGCAGTGCATATACCTACTTTAATCTCAGTCATAATCATTTCAATGTTACAGGGGTCGTTTAGCAATACGATCTCTCGGTCCTTGGGTTTTATTCGTCTATGTAAAAATATTGATTCGATAAAATGGGTCAGATGAACCTTATTTTTATACGTCGTAACAGACCTCCGGATGCTTTTAAAGTATAAAACCGGAATGGTTTTTGCCGGAGTTATGGAGAAATTATGTGTGTTCAGTCTAAAGGCCAAGGGCATAAATAAAAACGTTAACGGCATGATAGTTTTCTTCGGCAACCCTAAATTTGCGAGATTTATAGCCGATTATCACCATAAGAATATTTTGTCAGTGAAGTCCTTTTATTTACGAATTTATTCTGTTGTGACGACATCCATTGTGAAATTATTTATTGGGAATTCATTTTGTTTCGCCGTTTTCCGGTAAGCAGGTAATGAGCAATGGACACACTTTAATGATGTCATTATTTTATGACAATACAACTTTACATATCCATGCATATTTATATGGGATATAAATAAAGCGAACAGAAACACTTCGATAGCTTTATGATGGATAGATGCAAATTCCGAGGCCGCGGGAGAAAAATGATGAGCGTCTTATTGTTCCCTGAGAGTATTTTAAATTCAAATCAGACAGAGAAGAGTTTTTGGACGCCACCTTGGAAAATAATACAAGAATACTTTAGCTGCGGGAGGTGAATATATAAATTGTGACATTTTCTTCCCGTTTTTCTTGAAAAAGAAAATGACACGAAATACTTAGGTGCAAACTACCTGTGTGCACCTACCTACATATTAAGGAAGAAAAAATAAGATAAGTTATGAATTATGCATGTCTGGACTAAAACTGTTATAAAATAAAACCAATGTTGTTTTAATGGATTTAGTGAGAAAATCCATTACAACAACATTATTTTATTTTATTATGATCTCCAACAAAGAATACACCTTACATGCTACATTATAAAGGATAAGAACATAAGTCTATGTGCTCCTTCAATTAAGGGAGACCACATCATATAATAGAAAATGCAATAAACAGCTAACTTAGATATTGAATAATTTTGAACTTAAATTATATAAAAATAGAGATTAAACAGAAATAAAAAATATGCTTACAGAATAATAGAAATAGCAAAAAAAACATTGGTAGGCAGGCAGTTCAATACTTAGGTACTTTTCATTTAATTATGTACGGATTAGTGACTTATATATACCCAGAGCATTAGAAATGATGTCTTCTGATGTGCATGATAAGGCATTGTACATCAACATAACAGTAAGTGCACAAAGTAACAAGCATAATTCATAACTTATCCTATTTTTCTCTATGGACATAACAAAGTATTATTTAATTATTATTATTATTAGCTTGGATTTTCCCACTGCAGGGCCTTTGTCGAAGGAATTTAGACCAACCCTCCATCTAAGCCTGGGCCTGCCGCGTTGTCGATTGATATGTAGAGGGACCCATTGGGTCGTACGTTTGGCTCAATGATCGTCTGACATGCAGCAGATATGTTCAACCCGATTCCATTTCAGCGTGACAGTTTTCCGAGTGACGTCAGCTATTTTTGTGATGGAACGGATGGTAGTATTTCTAACCCGGACTTGAAGCGTAAAGCCACATTTACACTCAGCCCTATTGGGCAGGGAATTGGGCAGCGCGAGTATATAAACAGGTCACTCGCGCTGTCACTGCTCATGCCGCTGCCATTGCCCGGCGCTCCCTCGATTGTCGGTTTTTCGCTCGGAAGTCAGAGGAAGAGCAGCACGAGCGCGAGTGAGTGTTTACATTCAGCATTCTCACTCACGAAATAACGTGTTTTATATTGTTACTCGACTCCGAAAATAAAATTATTAATTATGTTTTTATTCTGTACTGACTGAATTTGCTTAATAAACCATCTTTTTTGACGACCGCGCCTTTAGTTTTTTTTTAACACTTATGTAGTTAGTTGCCTATACTGAGCAGACATGATGCTGTCGCCGCAACCACCTCGACGTCATACACTGTTGCGTGTCGTTCAATAAAGAACTATGAAGGCCAGTCCGGGGCAGTGGTCCAACTGCTCTGTTCAACTAGTTGGACCATGGGTCTTTACTAGGGGAAGTTGTCCAACTTTAAAAATAGTTGGACCACAGCGCTGAGTGTGAACACTCACTCGCTTCGGTACTCACGCAGAAGTATTTTGGGGCAATATTTCCGGCAGCGGCAGGAGCAGTGACAGGGGCTGAGTGTAAATGTGGGGTTATACCCAGAATACTCCGTCCATAACAAACTACAAAGTAAAAAAACGAGCACCAACAAAATGATAATAAAATATTATTTTGTTTCTAAGCAAATAAATATTGTTAACCCACATTCTGTTTATTGATGAGATACACAATATTGGAACGTAAATAATGTTAAGTAAATTGATATTTTAGGAGACAAAGTTATTTCTTTATAGGTGAATTTTTCCAAATGTTTATAGAGTGTTATCCATTAAATTAAATCGACCTTTAAAACTTAGTAAAATTCGACTTAAGTCGTATTTATGTCCACAGATTAACAACAATATGTCTCGTGATACTAAAAAAAATATTCATATAAATATATAATAATAATATAATAACTAATAATAATATATAATCTATACATATAATAAAACAGTAAAAAAACTGTGTCTGTACATTGAATATATTAAAAAAGTAATAATTGAGGGGGGTTTAGAAACAGTAATAGAGCACGAATCCAAAAAAAAAATTTGACTCTATTGGTCAAAACTCCCTTTTTTTTTATTGGTTAAATATGACTTCCTGCTTATGTTATTTGAGTGTTTAATTTCCTTTACACGGTAGCCTACCCGGTAACGCAGGGGAGCAGTCACTTAGTTTTTAATTGATCAGGTATCTCTTCACAATAAAACTATAACCATGCCTAGAAAGAGGTCAAATCTCTCTCAATGTTCCAAAGGAGCTAAAAGATTGAGGATCATAAGATCCCAAGAATCTACCGAAGAGCGTCAGGAGAGACTTGATGCTGTTCGAGAACATCAGACTGCAAATCGCTTCGTGGAAACCTCTTCAGATCGCGAAGCACGTCTGCGTTCCCAGCGTATTTGCGCATCTACATTCAGGTCTCTAGAGACAAGTGAGGAACGTGATGCGCGACTGAACGCTGATCGTGAACGTCACGCATTGTCTCGCGAGTCGGAGACGTTCACGGATAGAGAATTGCGCTTAAGTTCCAAGCGTATCTACGCATCGACTTCTAGGTCTCTAGAGACAAGTGTGGAACGTGATGCGCGACTGACCGCTGAGTCGGAGACGTTCACGGATAGAGAATCACGCTTGAGTTCTCAGTGTATTCGCACATCTACTAACAGGTCTTTTGAAACGAGTGATGAACGTGATGCACGACTAACTGCTGATCGAGATTATCATACATTGTCCCGAACACGCACACAACAAAATATTCATAATCAGTTAGAAAGTGAGAGCGAAAGAATAGCTGTAGTACGGCATGAAGAGACAGAAGAAGAGCGCAACGAACGTTTGAATTCTGATCGACTTCGACATTCTCTGAACAGAATTTCGATATCATCTGAAGAATCGGATGTGTCTCAGATATAGCCGTTGGGCATAGCGACCTTACTTGGGTTGATAAGGAACGGAGTGCATTTACGTATACTCCTAAGATTGACTACGCCACATATTCCGCCATCGGAGGTATGATTCAAAATTGTACTTTTTGAACGTCTCGAATCGTCTCGCGCATCCCGTTGGTTTCCCGTCCCCGGGCTCTTAGAATTCGACATCAGACGTTTCAGACCTTCGATTTTGCCAACCCCGTTGTCGCTGGCATAAGCAACAGGATCCGCGTACGAAGTCGCGGGCAGAAGCTAGTATGTAATATTACAATTATTATAATAAAAAAGAAAAACCTATAACTATTTAACTAAATAACTAATAATAAGGCATCAAGAAATTCTTCCACATCGCCGTTATCTGGAACTGTGCCCAAGAGACTGGCAGCATTGCCACGTTTGATGGCAATGCTTAACTTCTGACCGAGGTAAAAACCAGCTCTTGAATCACGGGAAGTGTCAACCAACCTTTTGGAATTTTCCAGGAAATGACAAACCTTTTTTATTTCTTCTAAATCAACCTTTAGATTTACGATATAGATATCCGAAGGTTTACCAATTTTTCACCATAAGGCCATTTACAAATTTTTAGTTTACAACCAACGTTTCGTATAGGTACAATTTTTTTTCACAAACAACTTATTCCGCAAATGTTTTCGTTTATGCTACCACTTCACATGGCGTATTTGTGCAAATATTCGCCCTACTTGGATAATACAAAGTAGACTTTATTTCATTAAACATAAGTTACCTACACTTTGTATTATCCAAGTAAGGCGAATATTTGTACAAATACACCATGTGAAGTGCCAGCATTATAAACACTCGCTTTACAAACAATTTCAGATAATATTTAATCTTTTTAAACATTAATATTAGGATTATTTTGGTAAAATCACGTTGTATACTAAATATCATTTTATAATATAATCTATTAATGAGTGTACTACGCCAGCTCGACAAATGGATGTGCGATTAACGCTAGTACGACAAAACTGTACTGCCACTTACCATAGTTTATAATCGTATTATTCGTCAGTTATTCGTTGTTAGAATCTTTATTCATTGTATAAGAGAGCGCCTCATACTTCATACAAGTTTTACTTAGTTTGGAGGTCAAGTTTTTCACAAAATGTAAAATTCTAATTTGAGCATTAAACGATTTTTTTTTTTTTTTTTTTCGAATGCACGCTAGTGCGACGCACTGATGCTCGACATCACTCTAGTGCGACATCGACTAGACAAGAATTAAAATTGTATTCTTCATATGTCTATTTGATGACCTCGATAACTCAGTTAGTAACAAACTCTTAGTATTGTTCCCGGATTCGATTCCGGGTTGTAAAACTTGTTACATATTACTTTACGATTATAATGCGAAACAATTATAATTTTAAAATTTTCGTGTGAACATTTCGTGATGTTCTTCTGTTGTTCTGATGTTCTTCTGTTGTTCTTGTGTTGATGGTTTTAACCTAAACTAACCATTTTTTTTTAATAATTAACTTTATCTAACTAGTTCTGTTTCGGGTACCCTACTAAAAATAATGTAACGCAATGCCTATTTTTTACCTATTTAGTGAGTTGAATTTTTAGGGACTTGCGTAATAATAAGTCAACATGTAATACGTTTTTATTATTCCAAACGTTATTTTATGAGATAATGAAAAGAAAAAAGAATTGTTGGTCAAATAACAAGTTATTTAAAAAAACTTTATAAGATAATTATTTTCATAAGTGAATTATTTCTCAAACTTGTTGTTGTATAATAATGAAGTAGCAAATCATATGTGGCAAACACATCTCAATCGTTGCTTATCAAGTAAAAATTTGTAAATTATTTTATGGTGAACTAACTGGACACCCAACTTTTATTTGGTTGGCGCAGTGGCTGAGCGATCGACTGCTGCGCAGCGTGTTGCGGGTTCGATTCCCGCCCAGGGTAAACATTTGTCTGATGAGCACTTGTGTTTGCCTTGTGTCTGGGTGTTGTTTATCTATATATGTATGTATTTACAAAAAAAAAATGTATTTGTGTATGTATATCAGCTGTCTGACACCCATAGTACAGGGTCTCCCTAGTTTGGGGTCAGATGGCCGTGTGTGAAAATGTCCCCACATATTATATTATATTATTATTTATTCAAACATGAGACAAATTACACCATGACTCCCAAGCCCATCTGTAATAAAAACGGTGGCTTATAAAACAAATTGCTCAGATGTTAGCACTTGAACTCTATGAACTTTGTCAGGGCGCATTTTTCATCGAGATTCAAAAGAGGTGCTGTTTTATCAGGTAGGTAAGTTTATTACATTTATTTAATGTAGATTTATACTAAACTATTTACCTAAGTATTAATTAAGTAAAATGAATACGTAGGTTTAATTTAGTTACAAGAATCTAGTTTTATGAAAATAATTATCTATATATGTATGTATTTACAAAAAAAAAATGTATTTGTGTATGTATATCAGCTGTCTGACACCCATAGTACAGGGTCTCCCTAGTTTGGGGTCAGATGGCCGTGTGTGAAAATGTCCCCACATATTATATTATATTATTATTTATTCAAACATGAGACAAATTACACCATGACTCCCAAGCCCATCTGTAATAAAAACGGTGGCTTATAAAACAAATTGCTCAGATGTTAGCACTTGAACTCTATGAACTTTGTCAGGGCGCATTTTTCATCGAGATTCAAAAGAGGTGCTGTTTTATCAGGTAGGTAAGTTTATTACATTTATTTAATGTAGATTTATACTAAACTATTTACCTAAGTATTAATTAAGTAAAATGAATACGTAGGTTTAATTTAGTTACAAGAATCTAGTTTATATAGATACCATAATAAGAATCTTTATAAAATCATATAATTACCTACAGTTAAATATCAGATTCAATAAAACCTCATCAAATTACACTTCCATGAAATACAAAAATTATTAGTAAACTAGAAAGTTCCCAACGAATACATTAATATCACAACCACTACGACTTTAATTTTTCAGAATTAAACCCAGCTGAAGCTATGAGAAATCGTCCTCAGCGAAATCCATATATTTTATCCTTTATTTTGCATAGCAAAAACATAATTTTGCAGAAAATCTGGAACTATCACGAAACAGCACTAATATTGTGGGAGATTTATTTAATGCTTTTGAAAAATTATCGTTTTGAATATTTTTCGTAATGTTGACTATTATTTGCCATACCTTATTATTTTTAACAGGCTGTGGTGTGCTATTCTGTGGCACTAGCCACATTGGACATTAATTATGACTATAAATACGATTAGTATGTAAAAAGAGTATTTATGGAGTTATTTGCCCATTCTTCTCCATACGAAATACCGTTACCGTTATACCGTTTGGAATGGGCAACTAGATTCAACTAGATTCAAATTTTACGTTAAATTTTTTTATTTTTTATATGACGTTCAAAAGTGCATTTAATGGTCTAATTGAAATAAATGATTTGACTTTGACTTTAAATATTATTTAAACATTGGGTGCTACATCTTTGTTTATGACCCAGTATTGACTTGGATTTTCCAGATAGAATATTATTATCAATCGAAGATTATAAAATATATTAAATAATGGTTTAAGTTTCAGACTAGACGAACATGACGTCATGCATTTCAGCCGTATAAAACCTTAGGCAGAAGCCTAGCCCATATCAATCATCATCATCTACGTATCGGACCATAAACGTCCAGTGTTGAACATGTTCTCCTAATGGTTGGTTTGTTATGAACGGTGTTTACTATCGAACGATGATATACTACTGTGTCAAGAAAGTACCGAGAATTATTCAATAAATAACAAAATTACACAGTATTAAATATCTAAATTTATTGTATCGCCTTTAAAGTACCTAGGTCAATTCCGTAATAATACACTATCGCCAACGAATAACCCAATAGTCAAAACATTTTTAGACGTATTTTTTGGAATCGACTTCAGCAGTTGCCGTGAATTTTCTTTTATGTGATATTTTTTTCAGTTAGAAAGCGCCATTCTTGTTGACTGGTTTGCATGTCAAACTCGTTAACCCATGTCTCGTCACCAGTAATAATACGTTTTATATGTCGAGTAGGTGCGTAGAGGATTCGACAATCAAACAAGGTGTTCAGAACAAGACTGCCTTTATTGGTTCTTAACATATGATCCATGTGTAGGTACCCTCATGCGCTGGTATGTGATGACAATGTAATGAACTACCGACAACCCCCTTTTTGAAAAAAAAAAAAATACAAATACAATAATAATACAATGCAAATATAATTATGCCATGTATAACAATTGGCTATTCATCTTTCTAAGTAGGGGAAACGAGTTATTGTCATAACTGGTTTTTATATAATGTAATAAGTAATAGGTGCATTATTAGGACGAAGCTTTACATGCAGTATCTACATCTAAGGTTATATAATAAATATTTAACGTAAGTCAGGTAGTGCCTGTCGTTACTTTGATGTATGCAAAGTACGAGGACTACTGAATACAATCATTGAGAAGTGCTAATTAATGATACCTTATGTATTATTATGTAACATAATAAATATTTTATTTAAATAAAATTGAGATTTACGTTACATGAGAATTTAATTATATAATAGAATTTAATTTAAATTTACTCTGCTATAATTAATATCTTATCACTAAATACTTCTGTACTTATCTATTATTACATGTGCTGCTGGCTAGAGGCTGTGGCTGGAGTTGCACTAGTAACCCCACCTCTCAGGCGGTCTCACCATTCTGCCAAACCGAGTAACATATTGATTACATATTGTATTGGTGTCTGTCGGAGCAGAATTTGTGTTGTTGTGAGTGTCGGCGTGATCACTCTGAGCGATGATATCATCGTAAGGGAAAGATAATGACTGCGTGGATGTGTGTGAACTTTGATTAGCATCTGTTATTAAATGTCTTCTATTTCGTATCAGATAGCCACCTCCTAGTAAATCTACCGCATATGATCTTCTCCCCACTATCTTTCGTACAATTCCTGGTACCCATTCTTTGTTTACTCTCACTTTTACCTTTTGACCTATGCTTAATGCTTTTAAATCTCTTGAACCTTTGTCATAATACCTTTTCTGTTTAATTTGCCTCAAAATTAAATTCTCTCTCACCTTTTTGTGTATATTTGATTGTAACCGCTTTGGTAAGTAAGGCATGATGCTTCTTAATTTGCGATTATTCAATAATTCCGATGGAGATGCTATTAAGCTGCTAATTGGGGTATTATTATATTCAAGTAAGGCTAGCCTGAAGTCCGTGCCCTCCATATTAGTTTTCTTCATTATATTTTTTACTATTTGAACAGCCCTTTCTGCTTGTCCATTCGATTGAGGGTACCTAGGGGATGATGTTATATGCTCAAAGTTCCAATCTCGCGCAAATTCTCCAAATTTATACGAACTGAACTCGGGTCCATTGTCTGACATTACTGTATTTGGTATGCCCTGCGTAGTGAAAACTTCTTGTAATTTTTTAATTACATGCTCTGAGCACAAAGATTTTAATTTGTTTACGCTGATAAATTTACTAAAATAATCAATTACAAGTAAAAACGTGTTACTATTGAAATGAAAGATGTCTGTACCTAGTTTGGACCACGCTCGGTTTGGAACTTCATGAGGAATCAAAGATTCTTTTCTATTTTCATTTTTAAAAGATAAGCATGCCTGACAGTTGCTAATAAAATCTTGTAGCTGAGTATTAATGTTTGGCCAGAACATTGTCTCACGTACTCTAAGCTTGCATTTTTCCAGACCCATGTGTCCAAGATGAATTAACTTTAACATATCACTACGCATACTTTGCGGTATAACTATCCTCTCATTCTTCCACACTAACCCATACGCGACAGAAAGTTCATCCCTGTAAGTCCAATACGGAGTAACATCCGTACTTATATCATGCTTATGTACCGGCCATCCATTTTTTATGTATGTAATTATGGTTTGTAGTGCTGTATCATTTTCTGTTGCTTTCTGTATTTTCACAAAATGCGTATCAGTGAGTGGATTGCAATTTGAAATTGCACAGACCTGTGCCTGAGCATCCAAATGATCACGTGGTACCGTGTGGCGCTCTTCCCTACTTAGTGGTTCAGGTGCACGGGATAACGTGTCAGCAATGTATAAATACTTGCCTGGTTTGTATACTAATTTAAAACAATAAGGTTGCAATCGTAGCAACATTCTCTGTAATCTAGCCGGGGCCATAGCTATTGGTTTATTTATAATACTGACGAGCGGCTTGTGGTCTGTTTCTATGATAATGTCATTTCTACCGTAAATATATGAATAAAATTTCTCGCAAGCAAACACACAGGCCAATAACTCCTTTTCTATTTGAGCGTAAGATAACTCTGCTTTAGTTAAAGACCGTGACGCATAACATACAGGTAGGTCACTCTGCATTAGACACGCACCTAATCCGTGTTTACTAGCATCTACTGAAATAACCACTGGTTTTTCTAAGGTGTAATATTGAAGAACAGGATTTTTAATAAGACATTTTTTTAAATTACTAAACGACTTTTCATGATGTTCTGTCCAGTGCCACTCAATATCTTTCTTTAAAAGTTCTCTTAACATATGTGTCTTTTCAGATAAGTTTGGTATAAAACTACCTACATATGTAATTAAACCTAGGAATCTTTCTATATCTTTGATATTTTCTGGTCGCGGCATGTTTTTAATTGCTGAGATGTGTGACTCATCGGGATTTATGCCTTCCGATGTTATTTTGTGTCCTAGGTACTTTATTTCCTTCAGTCTAAAGTTACATTTCTTTGGATTTAATTTTAAGTTTATTTGTCTGCATCTGTCTAAAACATTTCTTAATCTTTGATCATGTTCTGCCATAGTTTTTCCGTAAATTAAAAGATCATCAATAAAAAGACAAACTCCTTCCAGGTTATCGAAATATTCGTACATTTTTTTGTGAAATACTTCGGAGGCCGAAGTTATTCCGTACGGTAAGCGCAGAAACTTGTATCTACCAAACGCCGTGTTGAAGGTACACAAGTCTGTGCTATCATTATGCAATCTTAATTGCCAAAATCCTTGTTTAGCATCAACTGTACTAAAAAACTTTGAACCGGCTAACTTTGATGTGATCTCATCAAGGGTTGGTAATTTAAAATATTCTCGTTTGATCGCCTTGTTTAGATCTTTTGGATCCAAACATATACGTAAATCCCCATTACTTTTCTTAACAACAGTCATACTGTTTACCCAGTCTGTTGGACCATCTACTTTGGCAATGATTCCTTGCTTTACCATCTCTTCTAACTTAATTTTAATGCTATCACTCAATGCTATTGGCAATTTTCTAGGTGCATGCACTACTGGTCTAAATGTACTATCTAAATTTATCTTATACTCCCCGGGCATACATCCCATACCTTCAAAAACATCGGAATACTCGCTCATGATTGTACTTTTATTTTCCATACTGTACCCTGTATTTACATTTAGTACCAATTTTACAAGATTTAATTGTTCACATGAATACTTGCCAATAATTGGTGGCGAAGGCACGTCCGCAATAATAAATTCCGTGATATATGGATGCCCTTTATGATGTAACTTTAGGTTACATTTGCCGATTACTTTGATATCACCGCCCGAATAGCCACGTAATTTTAAACCAGATGATAACAAATCTTTTTTCTCCAACTTTATGTTATTTAAAAATCTACATGGTAAAACATTAACATCAGCTCCGGTGTCAATTTTAAATTTTATTTCACATCCATTTATTATCAAAGGTACCGACCAATCATTTAGGTTGTTGTTAAAATAGTAAATTACCTGACATTCCTCATTGTCCTCACGCACTTCATGAACGTTGCACATACGAAAGAAATGATTTAAGTTATTGCACCTTAAACATCTACGACCATACGCTGGACATTGCTCACGCTGTCCGTGTGCTAGTCCACACATTGCACAACACTGCACACCACGATTCACAGCTTGCGCTTTGGCTGGCGGCTGCGGCGTCGGCGCGGCGGCGGCGCGGTACGGTCGCTGCGCAGCAGACGGCTGCTCGCGCGCGGCACCCGCCGCGCGTTGCCAACCCGTCGCAGCGGAAGCGCCCGCGCCGGCGCGCCCGCGCCATCCTCTTCCGCGTGCTCCCCTTCGCATCCACATTATATTCTGGCTCTGTTCACCTGCAGCTTTGTCTTTCTGATTATCACCCACATTTACTGCAAAAGAGTGGTGCTCCGCCGACTCCTTTTTTATATTGCCCGCTTGTATTTTGGACATCTGGGCTATATTACAAATATCCAATGCTTTTTCTAAAGTTAAATCTGGATCTCGCAACAATCTTTCTCGTAATACACCCTCCTTGATACCACATATTAGTCTGTCTTTAATTAAATCTTGCATCAAATCTTTAAACTCGCATTTTGCAGCTAATTTCTTTAATTCAAAAGCATACTGTTCAATAGACTCGCCTTCCTTCTGATCACGTGTAAAGAACCGATGTCTCTCAATAGTTAAGTTCTTTTTTGGTAGAAAAAACGTGTCGTATTTTTTTAGTAACTCTTCAACTGACGTGAATTGTTGACCGAATTGCTGGTAAATCTCTCGACATTGTTCTCCAATTACGTGTAAAAGTATGCTAACTTGCACAATTTTGTCTTTTTGTTTAAACTCGCACGCATTGTAATATATTAAAAACGCATTCTTCCACTTTTCCCATTCCATAGATAAGTTTCCAGTAGTCACATTGTTTAATGCGTTGTTAAAATTAAATGGCGGTGGCGGTGGTAACACGGAATCCATCTTGCGCGTGTTTCAGCAAACTCAAATTTTCGCTCACTCGTGAAATATTACTTTTTTTTTTTAACTGTACTGGCTCCTAATACTTTGATAATAACAAAATAACTTTAATGTTCTTATTTCTAAACCGACTGCGCCATGTCGAGTAGGTGCGTAGAGGATTCGACAATCAAACAAGGTGTTCAGAACAAGACTGCCTTTATTGGTTCTTAACATATGATCCATGTGTAGGTACCCTCATGCGCTGGTATGTGATGACAATGTAATGAACTACCGACATTATAAATGTGGAGATTTTGCAGACGATTCAAATCTTTCGGTAGGTACTTGCCAATCGTTTAAAACGGTAGGAATTGATTCATGAGATAGAAAACTTAGAACAGCTATCTCTCCCAGACTTAAACGACGATTTTCAGTCACCATTTCCTTTATTATAGCGATGTTAGTTCAGTGAAAGACGTTGATGGCCGACCAGAACGAGGTCAATCTTACACCACATTCTCGACCACATTTGAAAGCATTATATTGGTATAATGCAATCGACTTTATCAAAAACACATGCGTATGATTGGTCATACGCACGTGTTTTTGATAAAGACGATTCACTGAAAGCCTTAAGTAATATTTTCAGTGTTTCTTCACCCGAAACTTTTATTGCAATGCAACATTAAAGACGAATTCTTTGTTCGACATTTTTAACTATAGTAAAAATCGCAAAACACAGTTGACAGAAACTGACAAAATGGCCCAATGTGAACAATAAGAATGACCAGTGACGATATTGTGAGTGTAGTAGAAAGATGAATATTTTTGCCTGTAGATAAACCAAAAAGCTTGTTAAACCGTACTTATACGATTACAGTTGATTTTTAAATTGCAAGTATATAACATTTTGGTCATTATTATGAATAAAGCCTCCACACAAAACGTTACTACTACATACGGTACAATCTATTTAATAGAAAACGATCAAATCCACTGAGTCACATTTAGCCAATATTTGAAATACGTTATATTAAAAGTTGTTGTTAAATAACTCAAGTTCAAAACAAAGGTGTCAAAGTAATGATTAAATAATGCTTTTTATTGAACTCATTTAATTTCCGGCCAATGACAGAGCAGTCATTATTACGGCAACCTAATTTATTACGCGACTGACCTAAAAATAAAGGAGAGAAAGGAGAAGTGGGGTACTATTTATCATTGTACGGTAAAGTAAGGATGAAGCAATTGAAACAGTGCAGGGTGCATACTGTAGGGATATGATGTGTTTTTCTTTACCAAGCAGACTAACAAAAGAAAAAAATATCAATTCGAAAAGAAGAAGAAGGTGATGTGGTTACAAGCAGGTGGGGAGCAGACGATTTGTCACCTGCCCCAGTCTCTTTCCGATATTAGGTAGCACAGATTCCTTATATGATATTGGAAACGGCACGAGAGTGCTCCACTGTCTGTCTTTTTAGGGTTTCGTACCTCAATTGGAAAAAACGGAACCCTTATAGGATCACTTTATTGTCCGTCTGTCTGTCTGTCTGTCTGTCAAGACCCTTTATCTCGGGAACGCGTAGAGGTATCGAGTTGAAATTAAAACAACATACTCAAGTCTACGGTCCCTTGATGCTGTAAAAAAATCATCCCTCTATGTTTACGTGAAAAAAAGATAAGACCGTTTATGTCGCAAAAAAACGAATTAATAATATTAAGTAGATTAAAGTATAGATAGTAGCTATGGATAAGTATAGAAGTATGGATATGTACCTACAAATATGTACGGAACCCTCGGTGGGCGAGTCCGACTCGCACTTGTCCGGTTTGTTATCTAAGTATACACTTCTTTAAAAACTTTCCAAGCGCTTATCTACCAAACGGTATAACAAAAAGGTAATCCATACATTCAAATAAATAAGATTGATCGACGCACAGTGTGGGAATCTCGCAATCTAGGGGGATTTAAATCGAAATATAAATTTTAATAATTGATAATACAGTTATAACTTATTTATACCTAAGACCCTATTTGTCACAGCTACATATTAGAAATTCTTGTAGGTAGCTTAAATAAATAAATAAAAAATGTTGAAGTGAGTAGATAATAATCGTTGTACCCTTACAATACGAACAACAACATTACAGTGTCATCTTCACTTGAGATTACTGATCAAATTAACGTATAGTCTTGTTTATTGTTTTTTTATTGTATTGTGTATATACTTCTTGGTAAGATAGAGTGTATTTTATTTTAGTAATAGTTAAACATTGATCTAATAACATCATTTGAAAGCACAGTTAAATTAAGCATTTTTTTTAAATGATTTGCAAATCAAAAGGTGTACAAAAAAAAATTACCTGAATATCCCGGTGTTTTTATTTTTTTAATTTATAGATTAGAGTCTTAACTTTTGAGAACAATTGAAAAACTTGCGATTTTTTGCGATCGTCATACATTTTTTTTCGGTTTTCAGAATGACTGCCGAAATTACATTTTTTTTATATTTGGACCTCAATGCGATAAAGGAGCGAATTGATGTTAATTTTGCTTTTAGAATAGGTAATAACTCTCAAGTAAAATTTTCGGAAGGTGCTATAAATAAAATTAAGTTCTTTTTGAGGAGGTTATGTAACAAATTTAACGAAAAATAAACAGGAAGCGGTAGACATCGTGAACGCTTTAAACAAGAATATAACTTGGTTGGATGAATTATTAAATTAATAATATAATAAATAATATATAATTATATATAATAATAATAATATATAATTATATTATATATATAATAATTATTAATATATAATTAATAATTAAAAATTTATTAAAAAATTAAATCAATTTTTAATAAAACTTTATTATCTATCAGTATTTTAGTCTTTTTATTTATTTGAATACCAATCGATATCATTTTTAACTTGTATCTTTTGTTTAATTCAATTTGGAATTAAATTCCCCTAGATGGCGAGATTCCCACACTGTGCGACGCCGAAACAATCCGCTCTGTATTTTATCTAAGCTTAGACGCTTTTGTTTTAAAACTTTACTATACGTAATCTCGAACTAAAAGAGATTTCTTTGCCTGTAGTTTTTGAAATCAAAATTTAAAAATCGGCCGGTCGCTATCTTCATGGCTCCATGGTCACAGGTATAGTAACGTAATATATATGTCTTCCGCTCATTTATCAGACAGAGCGGCCTTCCGTTAACCTCTCTCGTTTGACAATATAAACGAGACAAATTAGAGAATACGGTTAAAATGACTTAATTTTTGGCTTCCCGTTTGTTAAAGTTGAAGTATTTCTCGTACATGAAAAGTTACGGTGGAATTTTCCTGACACCGTGTGGAGTACCACGGTGTCATTGTTCAACTTCTGTGAAATTGTTTGAGGGCTTATACCATTTTATGTTTATACAATTACAAATATCACGTATTTTTGTAACCAGGGGTGTGATTCTGTAAGACCTCATTCTAAACTTCGAATCTGAATCCGCTGTGAGTTTCTTGATTGGCATTCTAAAAACTCGGTTGATAATTCAAATGTACACTAGCGCCACCCTTGCGAGCGTGTCAGCGAGTTGAACTAAATTGACAGAGAGATTTTGACAGGTAAAGTAGGTATGAGATGACGTAAGAAGTGGCATTCTGTAAGGTAATTTCCCTGTCACTTCGACGCTCACTTCGCACTCGAACCCGATTCAAAGTGTCAAATATATCAAGGTCATTTTGAACCTTTTGCGAAGTGAGAGTGAATAGCAATGTGAGATGCGAGTTGTTGTTTCAATTTTACAGAATCGACCTACAGTATTCGGTTCGTAAAAAATCACTCCGGGATTCTGAAACCAATTAAGTATGGAAAAATACATTCCAATTGTATCGAAATGTTTTGGACACGTGTATTAATTCCATATTTTGTATTCAATTATGAGTAACATGTAAATCTTTATTCAAAGCAGAAATAAACATTGTTTATTTTGCTCACATACGGTTTTCCACAAAAATATTTCAGTCTATCATAACCCTTGCTATAAAGAAAGTCTGCGTCTGACGTAGGGTCTATACCTACAGACCTAAAACTGAGCTAGATTTATTCTAACGAGGTGTTATAATAAATGCCTCTACCTTATGCTAAACGCTCGATAAAGCTGTGTCATGGTTTTATTTGAACTACCAAACCAGAATTTAGAATAATAGCCGTACAGTATTTGTTTTCTTTTTTAGAGAAAAAAGTATTCTTGTGACGCAACTAGAAAAGGCTTTGTAAGTTGCGAAATGATAGTAAGACCGTACTCTCGCGCTCATTTTCTTAACTAAAAGGACGTAAGTGTCTCACCATTCATTTCCACACACTTATGTACTTACGATTTTCCGTAAAATATTAAATAGAAATTAGCAGACAGTAGTAGCCCATCTGCTATTTAAGTGTTTCAGTAAAACAAATGGAAGTTAGAAAGAAGTAAACAGCCATTGTCTTTAAATTTAAAAAAAGATGAGTCGCTAAATGTTAATTTTATTGACAATCTCTAACTAAATCAAGAAAACTACAAAGCTACAAAAATACAATAAAATATACAAAATTAAAACTGCATTACGAGTACAGTAAAATGAACACAAGCATAAAATCACAATTAATAGTTCTAATACAAAATAAACTCTTCAATTCTCACATCTGCTGCTTCAACAATACTTTCCACATTGACTGGAACTTCTGCAACAATATAATTTATAGTTTACTTAGCTGTAATTTCTTAACTTGTAATACTTTGTACATCTATACTTAATATTATCTATCTTCTATCTAATCTAAATATATTAAAGCGAAAAGTCACTCACTCACTCATCACGAAATATCGAAAACCGCTTGACGTATAAAGATGAAATTTGGCAGGGAGGTAGTTTATAGTCTAAAATCAAAAGTATTTATTTTACAACAATAACAAAAATATTTTTGAGATCCTCTTAACAGGCCCTTTCATTTGAAATATGACACAGTAAGGTTTCCAAAACTGTTTTTTTAATGTTGCTCATACGTCCCCCATCAAAAGCTTTGGATAGGTCAAGGAAACACGTATACACCGGTGTCCTGCGGTCCATATAGTATTGGACAGTATGCTTGAGACTTACAATGGTAGCTTCCGTAGATAGCCCGGGTCTAAACCCGAACTGCGCGTCATGTAAATTAATGTATTTATCTAGGCAGGAATCAAGCATACCGTCCAGCACTTTAGCAATTGTCGTTGCTAGAGATATGGGCCGGTAGTTCCCACGGTCCGAGATATCCCCGGTCCTTTTCTTCACAATAGGCACTACAATGGTCTTCATTAAGTCATGTGGTAAGTATGAGTGACTCATGCACATCGTGTGCTACTAATAAGGGTTCTGTTTTTTTTGTACGGAACTTTAAAAAGATCTATCAACTGTCTGGAATTCTATGCTATATTATATATCAATATGTTACGATATAAATAACAAATAATGGTAATGCTATGATTTCTGATTAATGCTTGGTACCCGAATTTAGGCAGTTTTTAAGGCGACACCTTAAAAACTGCCTAAATTCGCAAAACATGTCTTTAATGGTTAAGCGATTTTACTAACGACTAGTACTTTGCCCGCGTCTTCGTCCGCAGATTTCTGTTTCTTTTTTATAATAAAAATATAGCCTTTAGCAATGAGGGAATCGGTAGAGTAGATTCGGAGATTACCTCGTACATACATACAAACAAACCAATAAACAAACAAAGAACAATGCTCAAAAATGTATGGACACCGTCCCCACCCTTGTAGCACTTCAAAACCTTTGTTAATCGAAGGGCCATATGATAGCCACCCTATTATCTTATTGTATGACAGCGAAACTGAAATGTCCGTCCGAAAATAGTTATATCGAAATGAAGAAATCGGAATCTGCAGTCACAAGTCACAATTATGGATTATTAAATGGACAGGCTCAAGTTCGGCAGGGCCAAGTTCGGCAGGGCTAAGCTCGGCAGGGTTAAGTTCGGCTGGGCTAAGTTCGGCAGGGCTTAGTTCGGCAGGGCTAAGTTCGGCAGGGCTAAGTTCGGCAGGGCTAAGTTCGGCAGGGCTAAGTTCGGCAGGGTCAAGTTCGGCAGGGCTAAGCTCGACAGGGCTAAATTTGGCAGGGCTAAGTTCGGCTGGGTTAAGTCATTTTTTTTCTTTTTTTTGTTTAATCTTGTATCTCCGACATAAACTCTCGGAGCGTATTTCTGTCTAGATGTGTTTTAGTTCTTCTCGTTTTCTGTGCTGTTAATGGGTGTAACGGAAAGTAGGGTGAAAGTTTTGACAGTTTGCTAATACATGTCTATTCTTCTATCCGCTGCTTCTTCTGTCTGTCTTCCTTCTTCTATGTCTTGTGTAGTCTAAGCTTTGTCCTATTTTACATGTTTATACTATTTCCTATCAGTTTATAATTATAATCTATAGTTCTTATCTTCTTTCTTTATACTGGTCTTACAAAGTAGACGGGGGAGCAGACTTTATTGTTACTCTTGCTCATACTTATTCTAGGCTTATTTCTATTTCCTATATATTGTATTTATTACCTATTTCACTTAAATTAATGTACAACTTCCTATTTCTATGCTAGCTTATAATATAATACACTATATTATGATAGCATATTTTCTTATGGGGTTTTATTTCTATGAATCACTATTTTTACAACATATCTACAATACTCAAGGAATGTTTCTGCATTTTTACCTTTCATTATGTCCTTAACGTTGTTTGATGTTATTTTCATGTTTAATGTATTTTCGACGTTGAAACGGTGGTTTTCGAACTGTGGGCAGTCGAATAATATGTGCAGAACCGTTTCGATTGCATCTGGGTCACAAATGCACGATGGACTCTAAATGCAGTTAAAGCGAGCCAGGTACTCAAAGAATCCACCGTGCCCCGTCATTATTTGTGTGTTTAAGCTATTCGTTCCTATCTTGCGAACTACTCCATAAGCTTCTTGCACATTCGGGAAGAATAACTTTGTAACGGACGCGGTGTTACTGGTCTTGTATCTACGTTTCCATTCATCAAGCGTCGCCATATGTATGCACCGCTTGATGAATGAGATCGGACACCGATCGTAGTCGGGTTTTCTTTAATAAGAACAAGTTTACCACCTTGTTCTGGAGGGATGCAGATCTTCTTTTCCCTAGCTTCTACAGCAAGAGGGTGGAGCGAACCGGGATTTGCTACTGCTTGAAGAGCCGCCATTGAGTCGCGTTGCGTTGATTTGGTAGGGCAAGTTTGAGGGCTCTGGTCTCAGCCTCACAATTCCATATGAACAGTGAGGCGCCAACCCCTCCTCCAATCTTGCTCTCGTCCGTGAAGATACGGACTTCTAAGTTGCAGTTGTCTAATTGCTCTTGGTTCACCAGGTTCAAGTGCCGCGGGATGAGGACTCCCTGTCCCGCAGCGTCGCCTGGGGCACTCCCTTCTTGGCCTCATAAAGTGATGCCGCCTCACAAACTCGGAGGTCAAGGAGGAGCAACCCAGACTACACCAGTGCCGAGTTCAGGGAGACTGTGCGATACGCCTTGCAGATTTTCTGGGCGATACCACGCTGAACTGTTCCTAGTTTTCTAATTATACCTAGCTTTTTGGCCTGTGGTGCCCAAACGCTGGCAGCGTAGAGTATAATGGGCTCTATGGTCGCCACATACATCACTCGCAGTACCTCCGGGTGAAGTCCCCAACTGTCTTTTGCGGCTCTACACAACTGTTTGTAGATCGCAATTGCCTTCTTGCATACGAGTGAGACGTGGGTGTTAAAAGTAAGCTTTTCATCTATGGTAACGCCCAGAAGCTTTATTTCTTTCGACATGCTAATGTCGATCCCCCCCATGCTTAAGCGTGGTGTGTCATATTTAAGTTTTCTGGTTATCACCATAGCTGTTGTTTTGTGCGGCGCGAACTTTAACTTATTCTCGACACCCCACGCCAGAACATGGCTGAGAGCGGCATTGGCGCACTGCTCCACCTCTCGCGCGGTCTCTCCGTCGAAGACCAAGACAACATCGTCCGCGAAAGCCTGAATAAAGTAACCCCTTTTCCCTGCTTCTTTTAGGAGTAGGTCTAGCACTAAGTTCCACAGAATTGGACCCCAAATTGAACCCTGGACACAGCCCTTGTTTGTGCTCTTGCCATACACTTCCCCACCGTACCTGATTGAAACCTTTCGGTCACTGAGGTAGCTGTCAATGACCCGCCTAAGGTTTATTGGGCACTTTTCCTCCGCCAGACGGACTCTTATTGCTGGCCACCAGGCACTATCAAATGCTCCCTCTATGTCCATAGATACGAGCATAACAATTCTTTTCTGCTCAAGTTTTTTGTAAACATGCTGCATGAGATCATAGAGGGAGTCTTCGGTGCTCCTTTGAAGCATGAATCCGTACTGATGGGGACTCATCCTTGGCAGGAGATGGAACTTAAGGTGGGCCACCAGCATCTTCTCAAATATTTTGCCTAGTATAGGCAACAGTCCAATTGGCCTATATGACTTTGGGGAGGAATAGTTTTCCTTCCCAGGGTTTTTTAGAATTATGACTGTTGCCTCTTTTCAGGCTGTGGGGAAGCGGTGGCATACTAGGCACTTGTTTAGGAGCTTTAAGAATACTTCCGGGTTATTATCCACAGCATGGCAACAAACGTCGGCGGTAAAGCCGTCTGAACCCGGTGCCTTCTTCGCATTAAAGGACTCCATCGAATTCATCAACTCTGCCATCGTAAACGCTGGGTCCTTAGGGTCATCTTGTTCGCCAGAGTTTACGTTTTCGGCTCTAATTCGTATGGATTGGTGATGAGCGTTATCTGATTCTGAAAGGTCTTCCGGATAAAACGTTTCCGCTAACAGCTTCACGGAGCCTTTCGCATCGAGCACATTACCATTTATTTCCAATGGCAGGTCCTCTTCCCTACGCTGTGACCTACCCATCACCCTATATATGCCCTCCCAGACCCCCTCCCTATATTGTTTAGCTTTAACCGCTTCTAACTCATACTTTTATTTTTCTTCTAGGTACTCTTTTACGACTTTTGACCTCCGGCACAGCGAATCCTGCGCTTCATGGTCATGACGGTCTTCTTCATTTTAGCGAGTCTCTCGGACCACCACGGCAAGGTAAGTAACTGTTTGACTGTTTTGGTCGGTATTGTCTGCTTGCATACTTCGTCTAGGGCTTTTGTGAGGTTATTTGTTGCGATCTCTATTTGGTCTATGCTTTTAATTTTGCCTATTTCCTCTACTGTAAATTTATATTCTACTTTCAATTGGCCGAACTTCTCATGAAATTCGGACCAATGGCTTTTTTAGTGTTAAATTTCTTAGTAGTCCTCTCTACTTTGATACCCTTAGATTTCTGCAAGCAGATTTTAAACGTGATGCCGTTGTGGTCCGAGCTCGTGAGTCCTTCGTCGACCCTCCAGTCGTCTACTAAGTCCAAGATATTGTTGGAGCAAGCGGTAATGTCCACGTGGCTGCTGTACCGTTTCCCTCCTCGGATAGTGTCAAAGGTCGGAATTTCCCCTCGGTTAAGTATGTTCAGGTTTAGCTCGCCGAGAGTTCCTGCCATCTCTTCACCCCTATAGTCGACCGTCGGACTGCCCACCATATGCTCTTGGCATTTGCGTCCCCGCCAACGACCAGTTTTGTTGAACCGACTGCGACACTATTTGTTTTAGGTGTTCTAAATAGGGCTCGATAAGCTTGTCTGGCTCAAAGTAAAAGGAGACAAGCGTGATCTTCCAGGCACTGGTCTGAATTCCCACAACTTGTAGTGAGTTTTGGGTACTGTTTGACTGTTAAGTCATTGTTAAAGACGGCTATTGCCGCCTTGACAGTCCCGCCTTCTGTGCCAGTGTTCTGGAAGATCCTGACGCCCCTGTAACTCCTCATTACTTTCGCTCCGGGCTCGTACGGTTCCTGAAGAAGTGCTATTGCTATTCATTGCTTCGTAGCTGCTATTAGAAGCTCATTGGTAGCTAGCTTCTTGCGTTGGAAGTTAGCCTGTACTACTTCATATGTGTTTTCAATCGGGTTGCCTTTAGCAGTACGCAATGGTTGATCTGGCCACGTCATCCCATTTTTTCCGTATTGGGCAGTCATAGCTAAACGCATTTTGTTGCGTACAGTGCTCGATTTTTGCTTTTGTGCAGTTTCTGCAAACGGGTGGTGATCCTGAAAGCCAGTCCGCGCACTCTGATCTCATGCGGGGACCACCGCAGAGGCTGCATAGATCTGCTGGCTCTTTACAGAACCGCTTACCATGTCCAAATCCTAGGCAGCGAGTGCATTGGACCAGCGGGGTCTGATCTTCGATTCTAATACGTTGGAGATCTACATGAACGGTCCCAATTCCAGTGCTCGTCGCCAGATGATAGGCGATACGCTGACGACGACGTGGCCAGTATGGGGATTCCGTATTCTTCTTCAATACTTCACCTCCACTCTGTTTTCTACACTGTCGAGGCCGTTAAAAATACCCTGATTCTGATTCTTGAGCGCTTTAAGGACGTCCTCGTCAGTGTTAACTACTAAGACGTCAATATAGGTCTAAACATTAGACAGAGCCTAGTCTAGCTTAAAAAAGCTGAAAACCGCTTCAATATGCGTCACCGGGATGCAAAGATATTCGCAGGGCTAAGTTCTTTTTTTTTATTTTTGAGGCAGGAGTGGGAAATCCTCATCGACGCCTAGACTGTCCCATAGTGGAGACAGGCTAGGCAGTGCCGGACTCTTACTGGCTAAAACCACACTCCTGCCTAGGCGTGGGGCCCCTGCTATTCAAGTAATGCAGGGACTTTATTTGGGCTGTGTTTTTATTTGTCATTTAACTTTTGTTTTTCTGATTTACAGATTTTACAATTTTGACGATATGTTCAATGAATTTTTGTTTTTTCTTTTTACATTTTTATTAAGTCTTTTAAATTTTCTTGGCTTATTTCTTCTCCTATTGACATCTCGAGGTCGTGCCTGTGGGAGCCATACACAGGGCACTCCGTAAGGAGGTGGAGGACCGTCTCCTGCTTGTCGGGGTCGCAGATAATAATAATAATCGATATCATCACTGACAGGACTATTGTTGCCAATAAGCCTGACATAGTGGTGATAGATCGATTAGAGCGTCGCGCAATGATTGTTGATATAGCGGTTCCGTATGACGAGAACCTCGTGAAAACCGAGAAAGATAAACAAATTAAGTATCTTGACTTGGCTCGCGAGGTTGTCGACATGTGGGATGTGAATACAGCAGTCATTGTGCCGATAGTCGTTACGGCCAATGGACTCATTTCCAAGAGCCTCGACCAACACCTAAGGAGGCTCTCGTTGGGCAGCTGGATCAAGGGCTTGATACAGAAAGCGGTACTCCTGGACACGGCGCGTATAGTCAGGAGATTCCTCTCTCAGGAGCCCTGACCACCGGTAGCTTGGACCCTATTCCCGATACCGGTGGGCTACTATTTTTTATATTTTTAAATGTTTTTATGTTTTTTTTTTTACTAATATTTAAAAATATAATACAATATGTAAATAAAATAAATAAATGATAATAATATAATATGTGGGGACATTTTCACACACGGCCATCTGACCCCAAACTAGGGAGACCCTGTACTATGGGTGTCAGACAGCTGATATACATACACAAATACATTATTTCTTTTTTTTTTGTAAATACATACATATATAGATAAACAACACCCAGACACAAGGCAAACACAAGTGCTCATCACACAAATGTTTACCCTGGGCGGGAATCGAACCCGCAACACGCTGCGCAGCAGTCGATCGCTCAGCCACTGCGCTAACCGTGTCGTCAACCGTGTTGTCAGATACACGCTGGGTTCTCCTTGCACTTGAAGCGAGTCAAGTATTCAGAGAACCCACCGTGTCCCGTAAGGGCTTGGGTCAGCTCTTGGGTGTGCGGTCTATGGCGCTCTACGGGGCGCCAGTATGGGCGGAGAACCTGGCGGCCCGCAATATCGCAGTACTCAGACGTCCGCAGCGAGCGATGGCCGTCAGAGTGGTTCGGGGATACCGCACGATCTCCTTTGAGGCAGCGAGCCTCCTAGCCGGATCTCTGCCGTGGGATCTTGAAGCGAGAGCCCTCGCTTCACTCTGCAACTGGAGTGGGAAGGCGCGGGAGCGGGGCATACGTCCGGTGCCGCGAGAGTACACGCGGCGCCGCTACGAGATCCGTGCGATCCTAACGGCGGAATGGGAGGGACGACTCGTCAACCCCAGCGCAGATCACGCCGTAATTTCGGCGGTAAGACCCGTCATGGAGGATTGGTTAGGGCGCCGACACAGCGGGCTGACGCAGATACTGACCGGACATGGCTGTTTCGGGAAGTATCTGTGTCGCATAGGCCACAAACAATCGCCCGGTTGTCACCACTGCGAAAATTGGCTGGAGGACACGGCGCAGCATACGCTGGCAGAGTGCCAGCTTGGGCAGAGCAGCGCCGTGAACTCTCCGCAGCAGTAGGTGACCTCTCGCTCCCGTACATCGTCCTTTCGATGGTCCAGAGCGAGAGCGCGTGGGAGGCTGTTGCCTCTTTTTGCGATCATGTCATGCACTGCCTCGCTTTCCTTTAGGAGAAGACGCACCGGGCGCCGGAGGGCGCTTAATGACCTCCGGCCTCCATGAGTTGCCGGCCTGCTACCACCCGACCAGAAGCAGGCCCGTGTAGGCGGCGCGCCGTGTTTCGCGCGCGCCACATTAGAGGATTCGGCGGCGTTTAGACCGCCGTGGTTGACGGGACCCGCCTACATCATTGGCGGGTCATAGCCTGGTGGGGGCGCGGTGCATGCGCGAGCAAATCCAGTACCCCCACCCATAGGTCAGTCGAGGAACACCGTGGTGGTTTTAGTCGGTAAGAGTCCGGTACACTCCCCCGTCTTCCCCGGACGGGGGATAGTCCATGAGTCAGTGAGGATTTCCCCACGTTAAAAAAAAAAAAAAAAAAATTTTTGGTAGTTGCTAATTTCCGCACCGTCTTGTACGCCGCGATCGCACATGGGAAAAAAGGCTTAGTGGTGGCCGCCGTTTCTACAGTACAGTATCTGCGGTTGCTCGCCCAGCGTTTCCAGTCGGATCGCTCGCTTGACGAATGAAACCGGGCATCTGTCATAGTCGGGTGCACGCTTCGACTTCAAGGCAGCCTCCTTTGCGAGCGAGTCGGCTCTCTCGTTATCCTCCAACCCTGCATGAGCTTTTATCCAGAACAAGGATACGCTCTTGTTCTAGCAGTTACTGTGGCGGATGGCGTTTCTTGTTTCGACTGCGAGGGGATGGAGGGCTTCGGGGTTCACGACTGTTTGGAGGGCTGCCATGGAGTCGCTGTAGATAGCGAACGCCGTCTGTGGTCTTCGGAGGACCTCTTTCGTGGCTTCGCAGAGGGCTAGGAGCTCAGCCTGGTAGACGGTACTGTAAGACGGCGGAACAAGTTTGCGGGTTTTTGTCTCGGCCTCGCCGATCCATATGGAAAGCGCGGCTCTGACTTTACCCTTTATCTTGCTGCCGTCTGTGAAAGTTCGCACCGCGTAATCGCGGTGGGAGTTATATTGCTCCTCGTCTACCAGACGTCGCAGTTCAATTCCCTTCTGCTCGATCTCCCTGTCTCCCAGCGCAGGATGGGACACACCCTTCTTGGCCTCATATAGTGAGGCCGCCTCTCGGATTCGGAGGTCGAGAGGGAGTATCCCAGTCAGCACCAGCGCTGCATTCAGAGAGACCGTGCAGTAGGCACGACACATCTTTTGGGCGAAACTACTCTGGACGGCGTTCAGCTTCTTTTGCACCCCGACTTTGTTCGCGGCCGGCGACCACGCACTCGCTGCGTACAGAACGATGGGCTCCACCGCAGCTGTATAAATACAGCGGATTATTTCTGGGTGGAGACCCCAGCTGACCCTTGCGACCCTCGACAGCTGTTTGTAAAGCCCGACGGCTCGGGAGCAGACGTTTGCGACGTGGGTGTTAAACGTCAATTTGTGATCGATGGTGAGGCCGAGCAGTTTTATCTCATTAGACATGCCAATGTCCACTTCACCCATCCTCAGACTTGGGGTGTCGTGTTTAAGCTTCCGCGTAATCAACATAGCCTTTGTTTTGTGCGGCGCAAGTTTGAGCTTATTCGCGACACCCCAAGTCCGGACATACTCGAGGGCGACATTGGCATCCCTCTGCACCTCAAGTGCCGTCTCCCCATCGAACACAAGGACGACGTCGTCCGCAAACGCCTGACACTGGACCCCTTTACTCTCCAGCCCGTTCAGTAGAGGATCCAGCACGAGGTTCCAAAGTATGGGACCACCGATCGACCCCTGGACGCATTCTTTCTCGGTCCCGGTCTCGTACTCCGCTCTCGCATATCGGACTTTCACCACTCGCTCGGACAAGTAACTGTCCATGACCCGCCTCAAGTTTACAGCACACTATTCCTCAGCCAGACGCACTCTAATAGCCGGCCACCATGCGCTTTCGAACGCTGCCTCAATGTCCAAGGACACAATCGTGACAAGCCTCTTCTCAGCGAGTCTGCCAGGAATGTGCCCCATCAGTGCTTAGAGGGAGACCTCGGTGCTTTTCTGTGGCATGAAGCCGTACTGGCGAGTACTCATCCTGGGCAACAGATAGAACTTGAGTCGGGCCACGAGCATTTTCTCGAACACCTTGCCGAGTACAGGCAATAGACCAATCGACCTTTATGATTTCGGAGTGGCTTCTTTAGCAGGTTTGCGGAGCACAACAACCGATGCCTCCTTCCAGGACCGTGGAAAGTATCCATGCGCCAGGCACTTGTTCATCAAGCGCAGAACTAGGTCTGGGTATTCGTTGATCGTGTGGCCCCATATGTCCGCCGTCAGACCGTCGGAACCGGGGGCTTTTTTGGGGTTGAACGAGGAAGCAGCTCGCTTCAGCTCGTCGAGTGTGTGTGTGTGTGCGTGTGGGTGTGTGTCGTGTGTGTCAACTTGGTCCCTCCCGTTCAGCTCTTCCGCTCTTCGCCGCACCCTTTTGTGCTCCTCGTTGTCCCCCTCCGTACGGTCTTTCGGGTAAAATGTCTCTGCTAGGAACCTCGCTGAGGCCTCTGGGTCCAGCGTCGTTTCATCCCTTACCATCGGTAGGTCCTCCTCCCTCTTTGCCATCATTCGGATCGCCCTGTATATGCCCTCCCACATTCCTTTCCTGTCCTGCTTCTCGCAGAAACCCTTCCAGCTCTCGACCTGAGCTTTGACTATCGCAAGTTCGTATTCTTGTTTCTATTTCAGGTACTCCTCGACAACCTTTGGTCTCCGGACTGGCGCTGTACATCGGATCCATCGCTTCTTCGTGACGACCTTCCTCTTCAGGTGGAGTTCATCGGACCACCACGGCACGGTTACTTCCTCTACTCCTTTCTTTTTGGGTATCACGTGATCACAGTCTGCTGTACCACTGTGGTGAGTTGCTGGACTACCTCGCCTACTTTGTGTACGCTGTCGATGTCATCAAACAGGTGTCGTGTGTTTAGCATATTTTGGCGCAGTTTCTCACTAAACTGGCCCCACTTAGCTTTTCTTGTATTGTAGACTCTGGTAGTCCGGTTCACCGTGATACCCGCAGATTTTTCGAGGTGAATGTTGAACTTAATGCCGTTGTGGTCCGAGCCTGTCAGGTCGTCGACGACTCGCCAGCCGTCTGTCGCCGTAAGCATCTGATGTGCAGGCTGTGACGTCGACGCAGCTAGTGTAACGTCTGTCACCCCTAACTACGTCGAAGGTTGGAGTTTCCCCTGTGTTAAGAACTTGCAGTTCGAGCTGGTCGAGAGCTGCCAGCATTTCGTCGCCTCTGCTGTTCGTCTCGTTGCTGCCCCACCAGATACTCCAGGCGTTGGCGTTGTTGGCAACAACATAGAAGTAATTTTTGTAAAATTTATTATTAACCCGGATCTCTGCGTGTTTGCATTCAAGATCTCAAGATCACAACGACTGCCCTAGCGAAGCTAGCAATATATAAAGGCAGCCGACGAATACAGAACCCAGCAGAAATCAGAGCCTGTGGAAACGATAGAAATATTAACGAAGACCCTGCAAGAAAAGAAATACCTACCGATTCATATTTTCATATTATTTTCTACGTGTGTGGTGTGTTGCATAATATTCTCGTCTCGCGCCAAGTCGTCCAATCGAAATCGTCGTCAATTACTTCTATAATCTCTTGTTGGTGCGGTTGGCACCTCTGCGGCCCGTCAGCTTCACTACGTACTACGGGAGCCGAGCGCAGCCGAGTGCCGCCGAATCGCCGCGTCATCGCGTCGAGCAGCGTTCGGCACTTCACCCTCCGCCATCTTGTATACGTTTCTTTGTTCGTAATTTTCGTAGTAAGATTGTGTCGCGTGCGCATTTACAATGCCAACCGATTTAAAGCATCTTGTTGCTAATAGAGGATATACAAAGGCGTCATTAACACGCCTAAAGAAGATTTTGGAAGGTAATATACAATCTGTATCAATAGAAAATTTAAAAGCAAAAAAGGCACGCCTTGAAGAAGTGTTTCAAAATTACAATAGGTTATGTATCGACATTTTATCCATTGATGAGGCCGATCCCGAGGATCCCGGGGTGATCGAAGATATTTACATCGATCTCTTAGCCCAGATCAATACAGTTTTAGCGAAAGGTAATCCGCCCTCGGAATCGAAGTCGTGCCATAATTCTAAAATTAAATTACCTAACATTAGTATTCCCACTTTCTCCGTTAAATACACAGAGTATTACGAATTTATAAATATTTTTACAGCTATGATTGATAAAGATCAATCCTTATCTTCAGTCGAAAAGCTATATTACCTTAAGAGTTTTCTCAATGGGAGCCCCATGCCCTTATTAATAATTGCTGCGAGATAGGTACGAGAACAAGACTAAAATCATACATGGACACATCTACACATTACTCGACATACCGTCAATGAATCGGTCTACTTCCGCTAATATACGGAGTCTAATTTCAGACATCAAGCAGCATATTGCAGCCTTAAAAAATCTGGACGAGCTGGTCGGGAATTGGGACAGCGTCGTTATCTGCATCATAATGCGGAAGCTGGACGTCGTAACATCCCGCGCCTTCCAAATGGATCGCGACGCCCAGGTAAAACCCACAGTGTTGGAATTCCTCTAGTATTTAGCACGTCGCGCCCTGGCTCGGAAGCCAATGACTCCACCCAGACGCCGCAGAGTAACCGGCTGGCCAGCCACACTGTAGCTGCAACGCTGCCAGCTGCATGTCCATACTGTAAGTCTGACCACAAGCTTTTCAAGTGTGAGGCCTTTGCGCTTGCTGCTCCTGATCAACGTGTTGAGTTTGCCAAAAAATCTAGCTTATGTAAAGTTTGCTTAGGGCAGCACAAGCAGCGCAAATTCTGATTTCAGTTCAAGTGTGCCGAATGCAAACAGGGTCACAATTCATTGTTGCATGGGATTGACACGCAAGCTTTATTAAGTGTGGCGCTTAACAACACCTGCAACACCAAGACTCCGGTGCTACTGCCTACTGCACAAGTCAAGTTGGTTACGCAGTCGGGCAGCATAATTTATGCCAGAGCTTTGCAGGCTTCTTGTGTCACTCAGCGCACACTCGAGCTATTGGGCTTGGTCCCTAAGCACACTAGCTCCAACATTGTTGGCATTACTAATATTTCCAAATCAGTTGACAAATGTATAAATCTTGAGGTTCATTCCACCATTTATCCATTCAAATTAAACGTCAACTATCATGTGGTAAAATCTATCACAACCAAATTGCCTCAAACACGATTTGATGTGTCATTCATTACATTCCCTGTTAACTGCCAGCTTGCCGACGCAAACTTTAATGTACCTGGTGATGTGAACTTGTTGCTTGGAGCTGACATCTTTTCCCGATTCTGTTGCCGCCGCTTGAGAGTACTCCTGCAGGCAGCCAGTCCCGTTCTGCAAGCACCGCTACCCAACAGCAACCCTCAATAGTTCACACAGCACTTGGGCACATCGTCGCTGGGCTCACCAATGTTACACATACAATTAATCAGGTTGTATCTTTGCATTGTACTGAATGTAATGATAATTTAAATGACACTTTAAAGGCATTTTGGGATACTGAAAAAGTGCCTGAAATCTTCCCAGAGCAACTGCCAGAGCATAATTACTGTGAAAGGTTCTTTAAGGAAACTACAATTCTTGAAAATAAAAAATTTCAAGTGTCAATGCCCATTAAGATTCCATTAGAACAAGTAAACTCGGAACTGGGACAATCATTTCACATTGCACTTAAAAGATTCATTAATTTTGAGAAAAGATTGCATAGAGATAACAATCTCTTTCTCGAGTACAAAAAGTTTATTAAAATCAATATATTTAATTAAACCATGGTGCATTTTATGACATAAGTCGATACAGTTTATCTACAGATCCTGTGTACATTCTCCCTCACCATGCTGTTATAAAAGAGTCCAATCGCACCACAAAGTTAAGAACAGTGTTTGACGGCTCTATGAATACTAATAAAAAAGTTTCATTAAATGACCTTATACTCAATGGTCCAGTAGTGCAGAAGGATCTGTTCGAAGTTCTTCTTGCATTTAGATTAAATAAATTATTTTTTATTAGTGACATTCGTATGATGTTTAGATGCATTAATTTAGATCCTAAGCAATGTTCACTACAAAATATACTATGGCGTGAGTCACCTAATGCAGATATTCAATGCATACAGTTAAAAACTGTCACCTATGGTCATAAACCATCATCATATCTTGCCACTCGCTGCCTCATTGAACTTGCAAATAGGTATGAGAAGCAATTTCCATTAGCATCTAAAATCTTAAAAAATAATCCGTAGTATGTAGATGATATTTTATCAAATAGCGAAACTAGCACTGAACTAGTAAAAACTCAGTCTGAGTTGATTCAGCTCCTTGCTCTGGGAGGATTTCAGCTGCACAAGTGGGCATCTAACTGTAGTTCAGTTCTTGAAAATGTTTCTAGGGAAACCCATCACTTTGGGGATTTGGAACTAGAACGGCATGACATGTCTGTAAAAACTTTGGGTATTAACTTTGATGTTAATAATGATATATTCAAAGCTAGTAATATAGGTAATATTAAGTTACCTCAGTTCATTTTTCGATCCACTGGGGCTAGTTGGGCCCATATTAACCCGTGCCAAGGTAATTATGCAAACATTGTGTGTCAGCCAAACAGACTGGGATGCAATTCCTCCTGAGAATATCAGGACAATGTGAAATGACTTTTTTAAGATTTATCCCATATGGAGACAATCAACATTTCTCGCTGTGTCAGACCTCCTGATAGTGTATGTAACCAGCTGATAGGGTTCGCTGACGCCTCCTCAATGGCTTATGGATGTTGTCTGTACTTACGTTGTACTGACGATCAAGGTAAGCCTCATGTACAATTGCTGGCCTCCAAATCTAGGATAAACCCTATTAGGAAACGGTTAACAGTTCCCAGGCTTGAACTCAATGCTGCGCTACTGCTTGCTGAATTGACTGCAAAGGTATTTCGCACTCTTTCTACACATTTACACATTAGTGACACTCACTTATTTTCTGACTCTCAAATTGTCTTAGCATGGTTAAAAATTGAACCAACAAAGCTACAGGCTTATGTTGTAAATAGGGTAAGAGCAATTACAGAGATTACGCGTGGCTGTCACTGGCAGTATGTTGATACTAAAAACAATCCTTCTGATTGTCTTAGTAGAGGATTAAGACCTAATGAACTCGCGGCGGGCGGGTCTCGCCTCCGCTGTGCGATTTGGGTACCGGGCCTCAGGTTTTGGTGAGGCTCCTGCTGGCAGGGCTTAGTTGGGCAGGGCTAAGATCGGCAGGGCTAAGTTCGGCAGGGTCAAGTTCGGCAGGGGGCAAGTTCGGCAGGGGGTAAGTTCAGCAGGGGGTAAGTTCGGCAGGGGCTAAGTTCGGCAGGGGGTAAGTTCGGCAGAGGGTAATTTCGGCAGAGGGTAAGTTCGGCAGGGCTATATTCGGCAGGGGGTAAGTTCGGCAGGGGGTAAGTTCGGCAGGGGGTAAGTTCGGCAGGGCAAAGTTCGGCAGGGGTAAGTTCGGCAGGGAGTAAGTTCAGCGGGGCTAATATCGGCAGCGGGTAATTTCGGCAGAAGGTAAGTTCGGCAAGGGGTAAGTTCGGCATGGGTAAGTTCGGCAGGGGGTAAGCTCGGCAGGGGGTAAGTTCAGCAGGGCTAATATCGGCAGGGGTAAGTTCAGCAGGGCTAATATCGGCAGGGGGTAAGTTCGGCAGGGGGTAAGTTCGGCAGGGGGTAAGTTCGGCAGGGGGTAAGTTCGGCAGGGTAAGTTCGGCAGGGGGTAAGTTCGGCAGGGGGTAAGTTCAGCAGGGGGTAAGTTTGGCAGGGCTAAGATCGGCAGGGAAAAGTTCGACAGGGGGTAAGTTAAGCAGGGCTAATATCGGCAGGGGGTAAGTTCGGCAGGGGGTAAGTTCGGCAGGGCTAAGTTCGGCAGGGCTAAGTTCGGCAGGGCTAAGTTCGGCAGGGGGTAAGTTCGGCAGGGGGTAAGTTCGGCAGAGGGTAAGTTCGGCGGGGGGTAAGTTCGGCAGGATTAAGTTCGGCAGGGGGTAAGTTCGGCAGAGGGTAAGTTCGGCAGAGGGTAAGTTCGGCAGGGGTAAATTCGTCAGGGGTAAATTCGTCAGGGCTAATTTCGGCAGGGGGTAAGTTCGGCAGGGGTTGAGTTCGGCAGGGGAACAAGGTGAGGGATGCAGATCTTATATTATCCCTAGCCTCTACAGCAAGAGGGTGGAGCGAACCGGGATTAACGCGCGGGGGGTTAGCAGTTGATGACGCTCTCTTTACAAGCTATATAAAGAACAATGCTCAAAAATATATGTACACCGTCCAGCGACAGCGAAACTGAAATGTGCGTCCAAAAAAAGTAATATCGAAATGATGAAATCGGAATCTGCAGTCACAATTCACAATTATGTTGCCGAATGTTGTTGTGTTGTTGCTTTGTTATTATAAATATGGCAGAAAAAGAAAAGCATCATGGGCACAAAGTCGGAGTTTTCAAACAACTCTATGGAATCAAAACGGTGAAAAAAGTAAAATGAATATAAAAATAATAATATAAAATGTTTATTTTCTCTACACAAGTTACTCTGAGAATCCTGGATGGTTTTCTATGTATTCACGTCGATTTCGATCTCGCTATTGGAGTCCGTGAACACGTGACACATGGCTGAATTCGTGACTGTTCCATATTGCCAAAACAAAAATCTAAACAACAGACACGCAAAATCGAACAATCGGCCGGTCGGTTTTGAACTAAAAAAACTTAATACAATCTGATGTTATTTTGATGAAGTACATTTTGAACATTATAATTGTGACTTAATTTTATTTTATTTATCGACTTTTAATAATTAAGTCTGTCAGGCTAAGAACTCACGATGCGGTTTTCACCCGCGTCCGGCTGCGGTTGCGGGCCCGCAGCTTCTGTAGAATGCAAAAAAAAAGAAAAAAATAATAAAAATCAAAGCACATTTCGCGACGCGGTTTATACCCGCGGTGTTCGCGGTTGTGTGCGGCTTTAGCGGCGGGCGCGGGCGCGGGCGAAAAACGCATCGTCCAAAAAACCATCCATTCAAAATCATCATCATTCATTGGAAATCATCAATTTTTTTTTCTTTTTTTTTACTTTTCTTCTATCATCATATTCCTAGCCTTCTTCCAACTATATTGGTTTCCGCACTTAGTACTTGAATATGGACAATTGTACGTGAGCAATGGCGGCCATTACAGAAGCAGATCAGTCAGGGCATCCGCAAGGTAGTTTGGTGTTCCAAGGGATTCCCTGCGGATCTGGGTGACGCCAGGACAGTACACCTAAGAAACACATGCGCCACCGTTTCTTCCGCCTCCATGCAGGCTCTGCACAGAAGACTATCAGTGATACCTAAGGAATGAAAGTGTTTGTTTAGTGAGCAGTGTCCGGTGATGGTCCCTTCCACCACTCGTAAGCTACCTCTGTTCAGGTGCATAAGGCGCTTGGTCAGCTTCGTATCCAGGGCATAGCCTCCTTGGATTGCCTGTACCCTAGTGTCGAGGTCCACCATTTTTCCGTTTGTGTTTGTGTGTAGTATTTTAACCAACTTCTTAACTAATTGAACGGAATGGGCACAATGGGTACGGGTCCGAAGGCTTTTGTGCTGGAACCTCTTTTGGCGAGTTCATCAGCTGCATCGTTACCTAGTGATCCACTGTGTCCTTTGATCTATTGTACTATCACCGTATTGCGGTTTAGTACCGTAATGCGTTCTAGTGCATTATGACATTCTAGTATTAGTCTCGACGTGATCTGGGTTTTCTCTAAGGATTGAAGGACTGAGTCACTATCGGAGAGTATATGGATGTGCGTATTTGTGACTTCCCTGGCCTCAATGGCGTGTGCTGCCTGGATATGCCTGCGCATTCTGCTTGGTAGACAGTGTTAAGTGTTCCTAAGGGCCTGGATATTATAATATTTAGGTCTTCAGAGAAGACTCCGACTCCGGTACCGAGGTCGGTTTTTGATCCATCGGTGTAGATCCTTATCTCATTTGGGCCTGAGTAGTCACACAGCTCCGCTGTGAGCTCTATGTTGTAGTGTTTCTGGAAGCAGTGTATTTTCAGGGTTTTGTCATTGGGTGCTGCCATCATGGGTCTGACTACCCCTAACAACTGTCAAAGATCTAAGAATGACAGCTGGGACCAACGGCTTTACGTGCTTTCCGAGGCACGGAGGAAACTTGGTATGAAATGGGTGGTCACCCATCCACAAACCAACCGCGGCAAGCGTAGCTTAACCTTCGACCGATCGATCTATACGGCTTTTATTTAGCCTCGAGTTCCTCCTTTTACTTTTCTTCTATCGTCATTTCTTATAACCTACATTCTTCATTTCGTATCATAACTTTTTTCGGTTGGACATTTCAGTTTCGCTCTCATAATAATATGATAACTACAAGGGTGGGGACGTTTTGAGCATTGTTCTTTAACCTCTTTATAATATTAGTATAAATGCATGCGCACACCTGCTGGCGATGGTAATTAGACTGGTATATAACTAGAGTTACTGGCGTCATTATATTCAAGTTGATTTTAATCAGAAAATGATCACAACTTACTTAAACAGAGATGACTGGCATCGTGGCCACTGTCGTGTCGAGAGGCTGCTATAGCATCTCTCAATGACTCGACTACAACGTAACCAAGACAGCACGGAGGTTCACCAACAGCTAGAAAAAGGTTGGATACAAACATAAATTTAACTTAATAAAAAAAAACTTATTTCAACTAGTCGCAATTGCAATAAAAGTATTTTACCTTTCGCTCCCAAAATACCAACAGGATTTGGTTTTTTTCGTCTCAAATAAACACGAAAATCGTACGGTATGTCTTTAGCCGCAAAAATTTTATAAGTCCAAGTTCGGTCACTGTACAATTCTCCGGTACACTCGTTGTAAACTGTATTTTCCACCATCCACAAAGACGTAGCCATTATAAATCCGCCTTCCACCTGAGCAGATAAAGGAATTAAAAGAAAATATTGAGTCATTTTAAAAATCCGTACACGTAAATGAATATGAACATAACAACTCAAAATTTATCTCACCTGGCCAACATCTATAGCTGGATTCAAGGTGCGGCCAGCATCTTCAAATACATCTGCTCGAATAATCCATTTACTACCACTCAGTATGTCAATCTCAACCTCGGTCACAGCTATTCCAAATATTGAATAATTCATCAATCTTGGATCATTTGGACTCGTCAAATAATTAGCTTGTAACGAAACTCCCTGCTTGTCCGCTTCAAATACAATTTCTCGCCATGAAGCAGAAGGCATAGCTGCTCGAAAGGGCGCCAATCTTGCTTTAATCTGATCACAACATCTAATTACGCAATACGCGCAACATTCACTAGATAAACTGGAGTTTGTTGCAAAATTATTTGGGGTTGCAAAGTTAACACAAGGTATAACTGACACAGTCTCGACGGGTATACTGAGCTCGTAAGCTGCTACTTGCGTGATTTTAGTGAAACTTCCTTGTCCGATCTCTATACTACCAATATTTATGATCACACTACCATCACCGTGGTACACAGATACAAGAGCTCCATAATTACCAAGATATTGCGATGGAAAAGCCATATTATTCAGCTTTATGCTACGTTTTTTCCACCTATTAAGGTTATTGAACTCTTTTATAAGATCTTCTCGCTGTTTAAAGTTTATTTTCTCGAGGAACATTGGCACTAGTGTTGGTAAATCATTGTCTTCTTGCCGGTAATTGGACATGCGAACTTGGACTGGGTCTATATTTAGCTCCACAGCTATATGGTCCATTATGTGCTCTATTCCTGAAATTCCTTCTAATCCGCCTAAAAAAAAAATGAACTAAATTTATGATATCCTCATGTTTTTTTAACAAATCTCGATTAACTTATATCAACAGTTATCATATAAGTTCAAACTTACCAGGAGCCCTACAAAAAGCATTCGATGGGGTATCTGTGATGACGCCGAAAGAATCACATTTCCATCTGCGGTAATCATAACAGTTTTTTAACGAGTTAGTGGAATATGGATTTTCATTTTCATTACGGGAATGACCATCATTCACATAAAATACGGCATCCATATATTGGATTTCACCCCTGTCGTCCACCCCAACCTAATTTGAAATAATATATTGATAAAACTATTTGTTCAAAAAAATCTTCCAACAAAATTATGAATTGTATATTTATCTTTCATACCTCGTAATCAAGTTTGGTGTTTGCCCTTTTTCCAATAGCTCGCGTAATACTATGCATTGGCATAGACATTCTACATGGCTTATTAAGATTTCTTGCAACTAGCGCCGATGCACATGCCGCAAAACAGTGCCTGCTTACTTTGGAACCGAAAGCACCTCCACATCTTCTTGTTTTTACTATTATTCTGAAATCAACAACAAATATTACATCAATACCCGTTTAAATCACATAATCATAAAATATTTCATATTCAATTTCTTACAAACTCTCCGGCATGTTGAGGAGCTGAGCGATTGCTGCTTGTGTAATGTCTATGAACTGAGTTGAAGATGTTATTTCTAAACCTTCATCAACGGGTTCTGTAATGGTCGTATGCAGTTCCATGGTATTGTGATATTGACGAGGACTAATAAAATTTCCTTTGATAATCTTCCTAACATTATCTCCTCTATCCGTTGGTACGATACCCGGGTAAGAAAAAACCCTATTTTCATCTTTAGGTGCATGTATTGCATCTTCTATGGTAAAAACAATAGGATTTTTTGAAACATTCTTATAATTCACTTTAACTAAATACGCCATTTTATCAGCTAATACTTGAGTAACTGCAACGACAATAGCCACTGGTTGATTATAATATCGTATTTTATTACTAGCCAAAAGTTCTTCATTCTCAAACATGAGCAAAAAATCTGCACGAACTATGCTGTTTACACCTGGTATGTCCACGGAAGTCAACACCGCTAAAACACCGTCAACTTTCTAAAACATATGAAATACATTGAAGTTTAAATCTAATAATCCATTTTCATAAAACTGTAATTATTTATAAATTAGCAACAATTCATGCCTTACCAAAACTTCAGAACTATCGATACTTTCTATATCTGCTTTTGCTACAGTGGAGAGGACTAACGCAGCAAAAACTTCATCCTTAATCGCTGGCATATCATCACTATACACAGCTTCGCCCGCACATTGAATCATTCCTTCTCTCTTTAACAACGGCTGTGTTATGGGAAAGTCTTTTTGTTCTGTATCATACTCTTGATAGCTGCGACTGACAGGTGGTCTGTCGTCACTTGGTGTGGTAGCCCCAGATTTGTAGATAGGGTTCAATATGTCTTTTGGACATATTTTGATAATACACTGTAAGAATAGGAGCGTCATTAAATTTACCATTGCCTTATTAACAGTTCTATCATCAGCTAAACATCTATCGAAATAACCTTCAGCAAATCAGTATATCAATCACTATCTAATTAATTAGTCTGTAATGTCTCACTGCAGGCTTCCGCTAAGTCTTTCGTCTCCCATTTGTACAAACCTTGGTCCTCTGCTATTGTCAGCTACTGCTTTCGGCGAGAGTCAAGTTCATCCCTTCATCTTCTTCTTAGTCAATCAAGCCACCAAAAATTCGATATAAAGAAATTTTTGCCGAGAAGAGAATTCGCTAGTCTAAGCATTAAGTAACCCTAAGATAAGAATAATTATTTAAAATATTTTGTTTTGACAACCGTTTTTTTACCTTATAGAAAAGACCCAGTGCAACTTTTTTCCGAGCACACGGCGATGGATATGGTGGTCGAACATCAGGATGAATTTCTTTCTCCAAGACGTGTAGCGCCGATTGTAATGTATTATTGTTAAATATGTTACATCCAATTAAAAACTTCTCAGTTTCACAAGCGTGGGTAAATGATGGATTAATATTACCGTACACAATGGACGCTTCTTCCACGAGATGTGTATGAGGGTTGAATTTTAAAAGAAAACCGGAATTTACTTCTGCCTGAGCGTTTTGTTCTCTTGCCGTAATCTAGAAGAAATATTTTAGTGCAAAAAATGTTTTTGCTTTAGAAATAAGCTTAAATTAGAAAAGGCTTGTTGGATAACATAATGGCTTAGTTCTTATAAACGATGTTATTAGTAGGTATTCTATAAAAGTTTTACATTTGGAATGAATTATTTACTAGATACTCGTACAACATACAAATATTCATTTACGGTATACAATTTTATAAATCGTATCAGAAATTTAAAATCGATTATCTTAACCATATGTATCGAAAACAAAGGTAACTTTTTCGAAACCCAGCAAATATGTTTAATTACATGTTTTAAGTCATTACATAATGTTTCATATTCTGGCAAATTTTGAACTGGTTTACTGACTGGCTGAGCACATAAAATAAAGTTAACCCACCTTATAGGTTACTAATTCATAGTGTCGTGACAAGGGTCGTAGTTTTATTTGAATTATAACTTTTCCTCGTAGATCCGTCATCAAAAATTCAGATAATTTTATCTCTGTCTGTCTCTTCTCCCGGTCAACTAGAATTTAAGTAAATATATTTTCTTACTGGATTATCTAAGAATATTTGTTTTCTTATTCCAATAGTCCATGTAGACATAGGTACCTAGAATAATAGTAGCTCCGACACAGTCAAACAACAGGAATATATCTGATTGAAAGCTTGGATCTGTATTTTTTAAAGCCAAGTTACCAGCTAGCGTTCCAATCTAAAAATGTAATGGAAAATAGTACAAACATTGATAATTCTAATATTTTAGCGATTAATAAAAACAACAAGAAATATATTTTGTTCTTAAGAAACTTAACTGTATGATTTCACACACTATATCATTGTATTTTTTATAAATAATTATCCTACCTTACTAATTTCTTAAAAAAATACTTATTTTTTTAGAAAAGGTAATACAATTGTTATAGATACCAACCTAGAGTGCCATTACCTACTTGAGAACTTGTTGTAATTTAAGTTTAAACATTTAAATGCGAACATTAACGTTATTGATAAACTTGTTTTTTCTTTATGCTGCACGATATCGGAAAATACAATAAATATTATTTTGTTACGAATTTATATATAAATTAAATTCCGTTATTCTATTCCTCCACTTACGTTCCTCACAGGTATATGAGCCACTCGTTCCATATGGTCATATAGTTTTGATAAATACCAGAAATCATCATTCGATTTCGATAATTCTTTGAATAAGTGCATAGTAGCAGTCATCGTCATGTTTGCACCAAGGACCAAGTTTATATCCAAGTAATGCGTGGCCAGTTCCTTTACACCACTTATGTCTATCAATACCTTTGGATAAAACAGTATTGGACAGACTCCTGAAATATAATTAATCAATGCAATATTATACTTAACACCTGTTTCGATCTCCTTAAATTTGCCTCGTATTATTGATTTTAAGTCATTGTAGAAACAGCAGCTACTTTGTAACGTACCAAAAGTATTAAAAACACACATGATTAGTCTCACAATTAAATAACTTAAATTACCTTGTGCAGTATTACCAGCAACCAACATGTAAGAATCATAACCGACGTCGTTTAAAGCAGTGAATATTGATCTTATATCACTAACAGTGAACCACAGTCTTCCATCAGCGAGATATATTTTCTTGGGCAAATCGGGAACACTTATATTATCCATATTTACCAAACACCAGTCCTCATTGATCCCACAAGTGCCTTCACACGTTTTACCGGATTTAGGACATGTTTGCCCAGATATATCTTCAATATCCTTTATTTTGCTCAATGTATTTGCGTCTGGGTGGGCGGCAAAAGATTTGAATGCTTCTAAAATGGGACGGTAGCCGGTACATCTACATAGGTTGCTACCCAAAGAGTTTTCTATTTCTCCTTCTGTTAGATGGCGGTCACTGCTCTGTACGAGGCTGGGAATGTGAAAATAGTTTCTAGTAATGCTGGAATTGATGTTGTTGAAAACCGCGTCTGATGCTCTAATGGTGCATTAGGTGCCTGACCTAATAGTCAGACAACTGTGATGCTGTTTAAACTAATTAATTTACGTGGACCTGCATCGATGGTTTAAATGTCATAAGCACAACTACAAGAGTGTGAGATTCCGGGTTTAGTCTCCAGATAAGGTAAAACAAAGTTTTATTGAAATTCTCATCAAATTCTCACATTTTTGTTTGTAATCTGGATATGTATGCATATGCTATATAATGCCTATAGCTGCATAGGCAAGAACACATATCCAGATTCCCTTCATAGTACACAAATGTGCTATGGGTTTGTTGTTCTTTGTTTTTTTTTTCATTTTTAAATCTTTTGTTATCAATAAGATATAAGTAACAAGACCTCACTGATGCGTGAACATCTTAAATAAAGTGGCAGCAGCGGATGACGTAGGATTTGCTAGAACTAATGTAAATGTACCAACATCCATCATATTTAATTTAAATTCACGCACCAGTAATTCTGTGCTGTTGGGAATCGAACCCAACACATATACAGCACGCGCAGGCGACGTGACCCACCTACGCGTCATCGTCATCGGCGAGCGAGCTGAGGTGCGGCGCGGGGAGCCGGCCCGACCGCCGACCACTCGCTTTCTCGGACACCACCGCGACGGACGCCACTCTTAAACCGAAACTTTAATTACTTTTATGTTTGTTCGGGTCAGCTGTAACCTTTCGAATTTAACTGGCAATATACCAAGCCTTCCAAATACAGTCCACTTTCATTTCTCTCCAACGAGCATATCTAACAGTGCTTACTGCATATTTTTGACAATCCAAAATTAAGTGTTGTACATCATCCAACACCCCACATAGGTACTTCACAGTTGGGACAATCAACTTTATTCATTTAATGTCCAAATTTCTTAGAGGGATAATGTCCTGAACGTAGTCTATTTGCTATGACTATAATATTTCTAGATATTTTATAATCCATAAACCATGGTATTCGAGGGGGATGACATTGTATGGTTTTATACCAAATTCCTTTCTCCTTACTTCTCTCATCAAAATACTCTTTAAATTTCTGGTAACACTTTTTTTTTAATTTGCGCTAGATATTCAGTATAAAATAATTTTACCTTATATTCGTTACCATTCGTTGTTGCTAATTTTTCAGCCTCCTCGTTACCACTTAACCCGACGTGCGACAGACGGTGTTCTTTGTTATAATAATTTATTATAATTACCTATACATGCTCATCACAAATCCCGGGCTGCAGTAACCACATTGTGACCCGAAAAAATGATGGAGACGTTTCTGAATGATGTTGTAGCCGATCTTCCTGTTGCCAATGCCTTCAATGGTTCTTATGTCCCAGCCATCGCAGGACATGACGGCAACAAGGCACTAAAACGTTGTCTTTTTAATTCTAATCTATTTATTATTCTAAACATTATGTACAGACGCCAGCATATTGAACTACTACAATCTGCCAAATATCTTTGATAGTTTTTCAACTTTATTACAAAAGATTAAGGTTCATATTCAACTGGGAAAGTTGTACAGTTTGGTATTGCTTGATGTGCTGGCGTCTGTATTTTATCTTACGTTTTATATATATATATATATAATCGTATGCACATTGGCATAGTAATCTAACATTATATTACAAGGTAGGAAGGTACTAGGGTACTACCGTGTGAGGAACATATACCAAGGTGGAGAGAAAGACCAAGGTAAAAGGATTAGTGTGATCCATCAAAATATCAATTATTATTAGCTAAAAAAACCTCCATAATGTTACAGTATACAAATATCCTAACTCACAGAATTAACAGAGAATGTGGTGATCTCTTGTGTGTCAGGAGTGTGTGCTCGAACATTGACGACGCACGCGCCGCAGCCACCCTCACGACACATGTACTTAGTGCCTCGTAACTCTGCATACCGACGGATGTACTCGTTCAATGTCAGGTCCACTGTGAACTCGGAACCTGCTGAAAATGTAAAAAAAAATATTTGAATTTTCTTAAATAGAAAATACGACAAAGTTTACTTAATAAAAAAAGCTTTTTTACAAAAAAGACAACCGCCTTCAAAATCTAAAAAGTGATAAATAACTTTAGCACAGAACACACATGACTTTAGTCTTGGAAGTTGGTGGACAAAACATCAAACCGAACAAAGCCACCGACTTCCGAAAAAGCTTTTTATTTTTCGCTTTTTAGTACTTCCTTATCATCCAAATCCATTAAGAAACGACAACACAGTCAAAACAGGGATTGAAAATACAACGTTGGAGAACATTACAACATCGTCCATCTATATTTCTTTGCTTTTTGTCGATTATTTCAAAAAGTGCTGAATCAATTTCGATAAAATTTATATGGGACCGCCCATGAGGCAAACCCTATCCATCAAAAAACTATTTTTCAATATCGCTTTACATTTGCCGGAGAAATCGCGTAACAAATATACAAACAAAAATACTTTTTCATTTTTTATATAAAAAATATAAAAAAAGAAAAAGACGAATTGAGAACCTCCTTCTTTTTGAAGTCGGTTGAAAATAACTGAACATCAATTTATACAATTAAATAAAATTCAACTGTGTTTGTAATGTCAAAATAAAAGCTTTTTACTAAAAGCATTAATTTTACACGATACTTATAGGCATGGACATCGAGTACCTACTAGGTAATATAAAAAAACTGATTTTAGACAATAACAAAAATATTGTCTCAAAAAGTAAATCTGTTGTGCTACAAAAGTTAATGAACAAAAACGAAACGCTGCGAAACCGATTTCACGTAGTCTTGTCTGCCCTACGCCTAGAGTGTAATTTAAATCAGCGTTGGCGTGGAGGGGCGAGGCAGCCCGCGAGCTGAGGAGCAGGTAGTTTTAACGCCCGCCGCCGCGGCTGAGGCTGGGCGTCCAAGCCGGCCAGTAAGACGAAGCTGCGGTGGTGAGCGTGACAACCATCTGCAACGATAGACCGCCGGAGCCCCGCAACGCCGGAGCCGTGACAATAACCATGCCTGCTGCATGTTGCATGCTCGCTTGCATGATGTATGCTTGTTTGCATGCTGCATGCTTGTTTGCACGCTGCATGCTTGCTTGCATGCTGCATACTTGCTTGCATGCTGCATACTTGCTTGCATGTTGCATGCTTGCTTGCATGCTGCATGGTTGCTTGCACGCTGAATGCTTGCTTGTATGCTGCATGCTTGCTTGCATGCTGCATGGTTGCTTGCACGCACGCGCAGTAGGTTTGGTTAGAACTGAGACCCCCATTCTTGGTAATACTTATTATATACTTATTATACTGTACATGTTAGCTGTAAGTTTTCCTAAAATTACTAAAATAAAATAAATAAGTAAATAAATAAATAAATATTAAATAAACAACATATGGATAAAAAATATTTGATTTGTTATTCTATGATATGATTATTCTTACATTAAACTTTATGTAAAACAAAAATCAACGATTTAAAAATCTTCAACATAAGTATTCTGCGTATTGATTATTCTATGAAACGAACTTATAAGAGAAAAATTATGTGAAACGAAATTCTATAATAGCTATGTAGTTAAGAAACAACGTATAACCCTATTCATAACTGACATTCACGAGGCCAAAATCACAGATATCAACTAAATACTAAAATAAAAAAATACACTAACCACTGTATTTTCTGCCATTTATCGTAAATTTCACCCGATCCTTTGTCTCTGATTTATCCATGTTATCAAACTAAATCACTGTCACTGAAAAACTTAAATAATTCTGAAAACAAGCGACTTGTTCCCAGTATACTGCACCAATAATAATTAAAGAATCATTCAGTAGCCAACATTCAGTTATTCGAATGTCCTTGAACAGGAATCTATGCCAGTTTTACTTTTTTAATTTGCTACTGTAGCAAATTCACCTGCATTACAATTGCCAACATTTACAGTAATGCTTCCATTTGTATGCATAGTGTTAATGTAGATAAACAACGTTTATCGCAATGTTACGAAAAAACCCGGTAATATACATACATAACATTAATGTAATATCTGAATATTGCAATGTCTGAATAAGGTATTATAAATTGATCGAAATAATAATAATATGTAGGGACATTTCACACACGGCTAGCTGACCTCAAACTAGACAGACCCTGTACTATGTCATACAGCTGATATACATACACAAATACATAAATAGATATACAACGATCAGACACAATACAAACACGAGTGCTCATCACACAAACGTTTATCCTAACGGGGAATCGAATCCGCTACACGCAGCGCAGCAGTCAATTGCTCAACCATTGCCTTAACCGTGTCGTCTATTATTCGAAATAATTGATTGCCGAACGACAAATTGTGTCTTTCTGCTTGTTTGTAACGCAAAGGGTAAATCTGAAAATGACACAATTGGATTAATATACTGCAAACATAGCTTAGAGCAAATACTTCCAATCTCACGATAAACCGGAGAGAATGTATCTGTAGGTACCTATATCTTAACTTAGGATATGTCATTTTTCAGTTCATACTTCTTTCATCCAAATGTTTACCGTAAGAAAGCCAGACAGCCTATGTGGTGTCTCCAATAATAATAATAATAATATGTGGGGACATTTTCACACACGGCCATCTGACCCCAAACTAGGGAGACCCTGTACTATGGGTGTCAGACAGCTGATATACATACACAATTTTTTTTTTTTTGTAAATACATACATATATAGATAAACAACACCCAGACAAGCTAAGCGACAAATACCTTTAGAACTAAACAGCCAAACAATTACGCCAAACAGGTATACGCCCTTTTAGTTTCCACACAGTAAACAGCAGGGGTGAAATTGTTGACAGGCAGCTGGAATGAATTATTGTTAGTCGCGGAACGACGCCGCAGACGTTTGCTCGTTACTGCGCCTCGCACCTATTCTCGTCGACAAATTTCACGAAAACGCGAGCTACACCAAGAGACAAAATATATTTCTACGTTTAACGACATAGGTATATGTCTTGCTGGAAACACTGAGTATGTTAGGAAGAAGTACAAAACATGTAGGTAAGATGTTTTTGTTACCTACAGGTGAAGGAAATTATTTACGTTTATTGATCTAATTTCTCCCCGTCCTAGATACTATCTCAGTATTGACTATTGTCACAAATTGAAAACGTTACGCGCCGTAGCCTTACGTAGTTTGTGCTTCTGCATTACAGATGTTACCACAGGCATCAGATACCACAACCAGAAATTGTTAGCTTTTATGTTGTTTGTATTTTTTGGCTTGTGGTAGCCGTTGGTCCCGACTGTCATTCGTAGATCTTTGGCAGTCGTTACGGGTAGTCAGAAGCCAGTAAGTCTGACAACTAGTCTTACCAAGGGGTATCGTGTTACCTAGTAACTGGGTTGTGGAGGTACGATAGACAGTCGCTCCATGTGAAACACTGGTATTCAGCTGCATCCGGTTAGACTGGAAGCCGACCCCAATATAGTTGGGAAAAGGCTAGGCAGATGATGGTAGAAATAAACACTTTTTTATTATTTTTATATTCTTTTTTTTATTTTTGTTTAGTCAAACGGACAAAGGTCAATATTATGCTATTAGATATTTTTGTTAGAAATACCTGTCACAATTTTACAATAGCCTCCCAAAGTGTAGAAATGTGTACCTGGAAAATGGCAGTAGACTGCCTTTTACATCAGCCGATCTATTCTGTATTCTTCCTCATTGGATTTAGGTGAAGTGCTTGAGGCGAGCTGTCAACTCACTAGGGTAGAAATCATTTTGTACAAAATGAGTCTACTGCGCTAAAGTCTAACTTATCAGAGGTGACACTAAACAAATTAGCAATTGAAACTATCTAGATAAATATGCTCGCACGCACGTCCTGGACAAATGACCAACAACTGGGAAATTGTATTTATTTGTTCCACTTTATTGACTCCATTTGTACTAATTTACGTCGAGGCGTTAGTGACGCCGTGTAAGTGAATGAAATTGATTTTCTTGCTTGGGTTACAGGAGAAAAACGGTTCGATTCGTTTTAGTTACAAAAGATCAAGCTTATTTCTATTCTTTGATAGCTTGTAGTTGTATGGTATTTAGCTAAATGTCAGCTTTACAAGTCAAGTCCCGAGCATGAGAGTCCCTCCCATCCTCGATGTTGTGGATTCGGAACCAGGCCCAAGCAAGTACTACAGTGACTTTTTCAATTACATGTGTACTTTATAACTACGAGTATATCTCGAACATTACCGACATCGGTGAATGAAAACATCGTGGGGAAACCTGAAGTTATAATTAATGTAAGTCTGAAATCGCCAATTGCCTTCAGCAAGCGTGTTGATCAATGCTCGTACCTTCTCTGTATGGGAAGAGGCCTTTGCCCTGCAGTGGGACAATTATAGGCTGGTATTATCATTATTATAAGACAAGTCGTTTTCGACCGTTCGTATTTAGTCAGTGCGCGACCCCTCGCTATTATAATTTAAGGCGCTACCCCTACCAAAAGTGCGTTTTTCTTCGATATTCAAGGGCTATTAACTCGTTAATTAAAAGAAACAAACTACATCTAAGAGCATTTTATTAATATTCAATACCCTATCATCACATTCCACGTTCTTATTTTTATTTTTATGTGCCCTATATACACTTATTTCTCCCTGTAAAAAAAATACTAAAATAATTGATAACATGTATCTTTTGCTAAAGTAGACGTGCTATTAATTTGAGGATTACACTAGTAGATAAGTAACTTAAAAATCTTTATAATTCACGTTTTATTTAATTTCAACAGATCGTTTCCTTTTTAACCCCCGACGTAAAAACGACGGGGTGTTATAAGTTTGACATGTCTGTGTGTGTGTGTGTGTGTCTGTCTGTGGCATCGTAGCTCCCGAATGGATGAACCGATTTTGTTTTTGTTTTTTTTATTTGAAAGGTGAATTAGTCGGGAGTGTTCTTAGCTATGTTTGATGAAAATCGGTCCAAGATGGCCGCCGCTACAAAATAGCTAATCACAAATTTTTTCACAACTCTATAAATATGGGTATCAAATGAAAGGGCTTCACTAGTAGAATACTTTACACTATGATAAATTTCAAAGCCAAGATGACCGGCACCACAAAATGGCGAATTATATATACCAAACGCATTCTCAGGGTGATATCTTTAATATCAAAAAAGATCCATGTGACGAAATACAACTTTAGACGTATCTACAACTTCTCAAAACCAGACTAAATTACATTTAAAAACTTTCAAATAAAAATTAAATTAAAAATTTAAAAAACCCCCAACGCAAAACATAAAAGCAATTATTTAAAAAGTAAAAAATAATATCTTTTGTTGAGCCATCAAATGTTTGTTCGTTGAAATGGCGCTATAATGTCGCGGCGGGGTACCGCTAAGTCAGCAATAGCTAAATAGGTAAAATAGCGAACTCATGGATTTGCAATGAGATTTGACTTACGCGGTACCCCGCCGCGACATTATAGCGCCATTTCAACGAACAAACATTTGATGGCTCAACAAAAGATATTATTTTTTACTTTTTAAATAATTGCTTTTATGTTTTGCGTTGGGGGTTTTTTTTTTATAAAAAAAATCAAAAAATTGTGTGAATTTCGATTCTGTGGCAAAGAGGAAATGTATGGCCAAGGTTATTTGGTCAGGGAAGCGCCTTAAGATACATTTTGTTACAAAAAGAACCGTCATCACATTCTGTCACCCATGTTCAAGTAAACAAATTATTGAAAGGATGATATACAATTCCACCTTCTACAGAAGGTGGAATTGTATATCATCCTTTATAATCAATGAGAATAGCCACAGCAGGATCAGCCCGTCTATTCTCTTATAAAAATCTGTCATCCTGACCACTAATAACAACCTTCGTTAGTTGCAATAAGTCTTAATATTGTATGAACAACATGTTCAACTTTGACGTTTATACAATTATTTGTTGTTCATACAAAATTAAGACTTATTGCAACTAACGAAGGTTGTTATTATTTTACATATTTTCCGCATAATTGTGACACACACGGTATAGCTACGTGGGCACTTCCACTTGTTTTTTCTATTCCTTGATCCTGACTGACAGATTAGAGAATAGCACTGCAGACTAGGTGTCAGCGTTAGTTGTTATCCTGTTATTTTTTAACAGCGTAATTGTACTAGATCATAATACGAACTCACTACAAAATAAATATTCCCGTCTCGCAGCTCTATCGTAAATGTAACACGTAATCGAGACTTAGCCGGTAGCCGTCGGCTCTGGCTTCTCATAGCGCGCAGGCTATTTTCCGCTACGCTGGGTCCCTGGTCGAACTGTCACCCCCTGGGCTTTGATGTAAAATGATACCTAACGCCATTGTCTTCGACGTCATCTTCAATCAAATACAACGCTATCTGTATAGGCCAAGATACACCCTTCGTGAAAGCTAGAGCCATCTTCATAAACTAAGTGAAGTAACTTAGGTTACAGGGTAATATTAATATTGACAGTTTTCGCTTTGAGTTTGTGTTAGCATGCGTAAGTTGTGTGGGATGTGTCTTAAGTTTTACATTATTGTGATGACTCGGCTATAGTTTTTAGTTACTTTTAACCACTGTTAAAAGACGTTTAACATTCAAGTTTGTTTTAGGAACACGAACAACTTTATTCATGATCAAGTTACTTAGAGAGAGGAATGTTACTTTGAGGGAGGGAAATTCTTCAATAATCGAATGGACCAGGAAATAAAAGAAATAACTGAAAAATACTTTATTAATTTTGAAAGGAATTGCACGATTCATGTCATAATGTTCCGGTGTGGGTGACACCTGCCGGTAGCGGCCGTTGACCCATCCCAAACAAAGTAGCGAGATATTCTTTAATAAACGGGAAGCGTAGACGTTGAAATTCAGACTTTAAGTTTTAAACGGAAACGTACATAATTCGTTGACGATGGTGAGTGCGGCGTAGGTGATGGAAGTATTTGCCAACTTTTGCAGATTTACGCAGATAGAAAGATTAGAAATAAATTAAGTTATTTTACAAATTTATGCAACAAATAAATGATGATGAATTTATGTTCTGTTTTAATTATGAATTTGTAATTTATTTTAAAAGTTAACAAAGTGTTTTAAAAGTTAACTCTACCTTCTTTTGAGTAGCCAAAAGTGTCAGAGTTGCCAACATTTTCATTCGAAAAAAAATCTAAATCATATTTACATTAATCATTAAAGCTTAAGATTACAAGAAAGCTAAACGTTAAACAAAAATATAGGCAACGGGTACTGTAGTACGGTAGTTATTTAAGTAAGCAATAAACTCGGTTATGTCCGACCCGGCGCCGAGTCCGTCCACATAATCAAATAAACCCTAGTACAAGCAATAGATTTACGACCGCCAAAGAGAATCATTCTACCTATAGTCATATAAATAAACGCTTAGGTAGGATCTGCTGACATTATTAGTTTATTATGGTTAAGTGACATATTATTATGAAGATCGTCGTTCTAATTGTACCTAATGATAGCTAATAATAATAATAATAATAATATGTGGGGACATTTTCACACACGGCCATATGACCCCAAACTAGGGAGACCCTGTACTATGGGTGTCAAACAGCTGATATACATACACAAATACATTTTTTTTTTGTAAATACATACATATATAGATAAACAACACCCAGACACAAGCCAAACACAAGTGCTCATCACACAAATGTTTACCCTGGGCGGGAATCGAACCCGCAACACGCTGCGCAGCAGTCGATCGCTCAGCCGCTGCGCCAACCGTGTCGACGCTGACGCGTGTGTTAAGCTGACAATTTGCTATACATTCATCCCCCCCTAGCCAAGTGAAAAACGTTGACAATCAACAATCGATAACGCTAATAGAAAACTAATAAAATGTATGGGAATGACGTCTTCTCAACAATAAGTCACGTGATCGAAAAACAAAAATGTATTACGACGAAGCGTTAATTATTGTAGAAAGAGAAACGAATAAGAAACGTTTGTCACTTGGCTAGGGGGGCTGGTCTCAAAAGGACTACTATAGCTGGATATGCCCACAATGGTCCACCCCCAACTTGGCTTGTGCTGCGTGCATCTAGCGTCATCTGCTTACGACAAATGTAAGATCGCATACAACCTGCTTTATTTTATTTTAGAGATTACATAGAACTTAAGTAAAACTTGACCGCCAAAAGAAAATGTTAATCCCATCCCAAAATAATAAAACATTTGTAAAACTTACTGAAAGTTACGTCGTCATTGACTCTAAAAATATTAACAACCTATGTAACAGTGAAGTACAAACTTCATTTATTATTATAACTATAAACATAGTATTATGTATTGATTTTACAGAGTCCAGCACCTCAAACTACCCTACTCTGTCAAATTTCTTCGATAGTTTTTAAACTTTATTACAAAAGAATAAGGTTCATATTCAATTGGGAAAATTTGACAGTTTGGGATAGCTTGATGTGCTGGCGTTTTTACAATGACGACGTCAGTAACAGATATCACAGGTATTACATCGAGTATCAACAATCCTCTGCCGCTCAAATACTCTTCTTAATAAAGAAGAAACTCTTCTATTCTTACATCAGCTGCTTCAACAATACTTTCTAGATTAACTGGAACTTCTGAAACAATATTTTAAATAACCACTTTAGCTTCTTTATAGTAACCCAATTACGTAATACACTTAAAATAACAACCCGAAGAATTTTAAATAATATTTAAAATCCATTGCTTCATATGGTCAAAAGGTCGTCTGGTCGAGAACATGATAAACGCAATGAATGTTATATTGTCATAATTAAATCAAAGGTCATTGTTAATGTTTACCGTAATTTTTGCCAGTTTTTGTCTTAACCAGCCATACATGAAGTTTGAGTTGCAAGTTCATACACATTTTAAGCAATATTAGTTCGCCACATAGCCTAACACTTATCAAAATTATAAACTGTATTAAATTACCATTATTATTAGAATATCAGAATATATAAGTAAGAACTTACTTAAGCATAGATAACTTGTATCGTGACCACTGTCTTTTCGAGAGGCTTCTATGGCATCTCTCAACGACTCGACTACACTATAACCAAGGCAGCACGGAGGTTCACCAGTAGCTACAAAGATAATATAATAAATGTAATACTTAGGTACTAGGTTAAGGATAACGACCATGCAAATAGTATAGTATTTTTTAACCTTTAGATCCCAAAATCCCAACAGGATTTGGTCTTTTTCGTCTCAAATAAACTCGAAAATCGTATGGTATGTCTTTTGCCCCAATTATTTTGTAAGTCCAAGTTCGGTCACTATACAATTCTCCGGTAAACTCGTTGTAAACTGTATTTTCCATCATCCACACAGATGTAGCCATTATAAATGCTCCTTCCACCTATTTAAAGGAGAAATTAATGTGAATGTTATATTTCATTACGTAAATAATTTTAAATACCAAGTGAACAAACACCATCAAAACTCAAAATATATCTTACCTGGCCCACATCTATAGCTGGATTCAAAGTACGACCGGCATCCTCAAATATATCTGCTCGAACAATCCATTTACTGCCAGTCAATATGTCTACCTCAACCTCGGTTACAGCTATTCCAAATATCGAGTAATTCACCAATCTCGGGTCATTTGGACTCGTCAAATAATTAGCTTGTAACAATACACCTTGCCTGTCAGCTTCAAATACGATTTCTCGCCATGAAGCAGTTGGCATAGCTGCTCTAAAAGGCGCCAGTCTTGCTTTAATCTGGTCACAACATCTAATTACGCTATAGGCACAACACTCACTAGTAATGCTAGAAGCTGTCGCAAAATTATTTGGAGTTGCAAAGTTAAAATTTGGTAAGACTGCTACCGTCTCAACAGGCACATTGAGTTCGTAAGCTGCCACTTGGGCTATTTTAGTAAATATACCTTGACCAATCTCAACACCACCAATATTGATGATCACACTTCCATCACCGTGGTACACAGACACAAGAGCTCCATAATTACCAAGATATTGCGTTGGAAAGGCCATATTATTTAGCTTTATCCCACGTTTCTTCCATCTATTAAGATAATTAAACTCTTTAATACACCTTTGTCGATCTTTAAAGTTTATTCTCTCAAGAAACATAGGCACTAATGTCGGCAAATCATTGTCTTCTCGACGATAGTTGGACATGCGAACTTGTACTGGGTCTATGTTAAGTTCCTCGGCTATGTGATCCATTATGTGTTCTATTCCCGAAATTCCTTCAAAGCCACCTAAAATAAATTATCTGTATTAGTTAAAGTGACCTTAAACAGCGTTCTCACTTAAACATTATTTTAATTATCTCTCAACTTACCAGGAGCCCTCATGAAAGTGTTCGTTGGAGCATCTGTAATGACGCCAAAAGAATCACATTTCCATCTGCGGTAATCATAACAATTTTTTAAGGATTCTGTAGAATAGAGGTTCTGATTTTCATTACGAGACATGCCATCATTCACATAAAATACAGCGCCCATATATTGTATTTCACCCCTGTCGTCCACACCAACCTAATTTAAAATAATGCAATTGATCAAATTATTTGTTTAGAAAAACCTTATATGAACTCATGAATGATGGGTAAATTACTACATTTTCTTTCACACCTCGTAATCAAGTCTGGTATTTGGTCTTTTTCCAGTAGCGCGTGTAATACTGTACATTGACATAGACATTCGACATGGCTTGTTAAGTTTCCTTGCAACTAACGCTGTTGCACATGCTACAAAATTGTTCCTACTGATTTTAGAACCAAAACCACCTCCACATCTTCTTGTTTTAACTATTATTCTGAAATCAACATCATATTTTAATATATCGGTTAGAATCTACAATATTATTGACTGTCATTCATTTTCTTACAAACTTTCCGGCATTTTCAGAAGCTGTGCGATCGCTGCTTGTGTAATGTCTATGAACTGACTTGACGATGTTACTTCTAAACCTTCATCAACGGGCTTCGTAATGGTCGTATGCAGTTCCATCATATTGTGATACTGACGAGGACTGATAAAAGTTCCTTTAATAACCTTTCTAATATTTGCTCCTCTATCCGTTGGTACAATACCCGGATAGGGAATAAGCCTATTTTCTTCTTTAGGTGCATGCAAAGCATCTTCTATGGTAAAAACAATAGGCTTTTCTGGAATATTCTTATAATTCACTTTAACTAAATATGCCATTTTATCAGCTAATACTTGAGTAACTGCAACGACAATAGCCACTGGTTGATTATAATATAGCACTTTATTGCTCGCTAATAGTTCTTCATTCTCAAACATGAGCATAAAATCTCCACGAACTATGCTGTTTACGCCTGGTATATCCACAGAAGTCAACACTGCCAAAACACCGTCCACTTTCTGAAATTAAATTCAAATGAAATGTGTATCATTAACTCTATACTATATAACTGTATACGTGCATAAATTAGCAACAATTTGGGTCATACCAAAACCTCAGAACTATCAATACTTTCTATATCTGCTTTTGCTACAGTGGAGAGAACTAGTGCAGCAAACACTTCATCTTTAATCGCTGAAGTGTCATCAATATACTCAGCTTCACCCGCACACTGAATCATTCCTTCTTTCTTCAACAGCGACTGTGTTATGGGAAAGTCTTTTTGTTCTGTATCATATTCTTGATAGCTGCGACTGACAGGTGGTCTATCGTCACTTGGTGTGGTAGCCCCAGACTTGTAGATGGGGTTCAATATGTCTTTTGGACATATTTTGATGATACACTGTAAGGAAAGTTACAATCTATACTAATATTATAAAGCTGAACAGTTTGTTTGGTTGAAAGCGCTAATCTCAGGATCTACTGGTTCGAATTGAAAAAATATTTTTGTGTTGGATAGTCCATTTATCGAAAAAGGCTTATAGGCCCATGCGAAGCCGGGCCGGGTCACTAGTTTAATAATAAGTGCTAAAACTACTTGATTTTGATTTGTCTATCCCAGCAGTGCAATTCTGTAAGAATTCACCCGCGAATTCGAATCCTATCTCATTTCCGATTTTAGTTACCTGAAGTGAAAAGTATTTGGTATTTGCTAAAATAGTAACGAAATAATGATTCGCTTCACCAATGTTGTCACTTATTGGCGCTAGCATAGTTTTCATCGAGTTACAGAGTACCTAAAACAGTTTTCACCGCGGAATCAGAAGTGCGAACTAGAGTGAGTTCTTACTGAACTTTACTGACTTTTGAATTGTCTAATTTCATTGCCACTAGACCTCTTTTAACGTGCACAACTTGTTACATTGTTCTCACATTGTACCACTAGATTCAACATGAATGATGTAACCTAAATTTGTAATACTTATTCTATTGATTTTAAAAGAGTGTTCATGGAGTTTCTTGCTCGTTCTTCTCCATAGAAACCTACTGTTTGGAACGAGCAACTAGCTGCAACTTTTTGACTGACTGACTCCCTGACAATTCAAAAGTGCCTGTAAATGGTTTATTTGAAATAAATGATTTGAGTTTGAGTTTGAGACTGAATAACATAGCTGGTTTAAAATACAATAACGCCTTAAAAACAGATGAATAAAAATCAAATCAATAAAGTAGCAGTCAAAAATAGTAAACATATCAAACTGTGTTTTGTAATAGTTTCAAATAAAAAAGTTTTTTAAAAAAAAAGAAAACCGCCTTCGAAAACTAAAAACTGATAAATAACTATAGCACAGTACACACATTACTTTACTTTCGGAAATCGGTGGCGGTAGCTTTGTGTTTGTTGTTTTGTATTGCCACCGACTTCCGAAAATTTTTTCCGACAGAGGCGGTTTTCTTTTTTTTGAAAAACCTTTTTATTTTTCGCTTTTTAGTGTTGCCTTAACATTCAAATCCATTAACAAACGGCAACACACTTAAAAGAGATTGTAAGTCCTCCAGTGATTGAAGAAACTAAAACGTCGTCTAAGTAATTTTTTTGGGAATTTGTTGATTTTCTTAAAAAGGGCTGTACCAATTTTGATAAAATTTATATGGGACCTTTTCGGAATAAACCCCTTTCGAAAAAAAAAGAATTTTGCAAATCCGTCTACATATGACAGAGTTATGCCCGAACATACATAAAAAAAAATATATATAAACATTCGAATTGATAACCTCCTCCTTTTTGAAGTCGGTTAAAAATAAACTCACCTTATAGAAAAGACCCAGAGCCACTTTTTTTCGAGCACACGGTGGTGGATAAGGTGGTCGAACATCAGGATTAATTTCTTTCTCCAAGACGTGCAGAGTCGATTGTAAGGTATGATTGTTAAATATGTTACGTCCAATTAAAAACTTCTCAGTGTCGTAAGCGTGGGTAAATGATGGGTTAATATTACCGTACACAATTGACGCTTCTTCAACGAGATGAGTTTGATGGTTGAATTTCAAAAGAAAACCGGAATTGACGTATGCCTGAGCGTTTTGTTCCCGCGGCATAATCTAGAAGCAAAAGTTAATTTAAGTTAGTATCTGTAAGCGTTTTCATAAGCCTTTTAGAAATAACTCTTAGATTACAATAATATAACGAAATACTTATAAAAGTTCAATGCAAGTTACTTAAAATGGGAACCAAATCCTAACAAGATGTTTGTACGACATCAAGTATTGATGCATGCATGCATCAAGTATTGGTGCATATCGCACCTTCGGTAAGACGCACCGTAGGTGATTTTACAGTAGAGCCTTAATAAGGTTTTTTGACGTGAGAACGTCTTATAATTCGATAGAGCCCATGCACGCACGAAAAAACATGACGTCATGCTGCGTTACGGCGTTACATGACGTCATGCGGCGTTACCTCGCTCTGCGGCGTTACCTCGCTCTGAGGCGTTCCAAGTGAAAAGTGAATGTGGTGTCAATTGTTTATAGCAACGATAATTACAGCGATAAAGGTAATGATTGTTTCACGTTGTCACGTTCAACTATCGTCAGTAAACCGACTTTACAGACAACCAATTTTTGTTTAAATAAATATTGTATTGTTCTGCTTATACTGCGGGTGAGACGACAACAAACCCTTAACATATATAGGTACACGCCATATAAACTACTAATGCTACTAACCTGACAGATACTGTTGCCCAGTAGCGACAATTAACTAAAATTCCCCTCCAGGTAAAAGGGTGTTTCTAAATCATTTTCTTTACCAGCCCTTGTCTTACCGATGGTGCGATATCTAGTTTAAACGGGACGGTCTAGAAAAACGGACTTCGTTAAAAGATTTGACCAATTCGACGATCTGAAGCTAAAACCCGAATGAGACAACGAAATGTATCTCAAACATGTTTAGTATATCGGAAATTCAATAAAACCTGCATGGCTTTCATGTAAATTATAAGGGTTTAATTGACTTCACATATAAGATAACATACCTTATACGTTACTAATTCGTAGTGTCTCGACAGAGGTCGTAGTTTGATTTGTGTTATTACTCTTCCCCTTAGATTAATCGTTAAAAATTCAGGTAATTTCATCTCCGTCTCTCTCATATCACGGTCAACTGCAAAAAAAACCTTTTACTTCTTTTATGTCCCAGCATATCTATTTTTACGATAAAAATCATGTACCTATACCTAGAGTAACAGTAGCTCCAACACAGTCTAATAACAGGAATATATCTGATTGAAAACTTGGATCTGAATTTTTCAAAGCCAAGTTACCAGCTAACGTTCCAATCTAAAAAGGAAAAGAGAAAGAAAAATACATAAACGATAGTAAGATTACGAAACTTTAACTAAATCAAACAAAAATTAATTAAATTTAATTCTAAAATGGCTTCTTAATTACTTTGTTAAGTACTCCAGTTAATAAATTACTCGGTCATTTTTAATTTAGTTTACTTATTTTGTTTACTTACATTTCTCACAGGTATATGAGCTACTCGTTCTATATGCTCATATAGTATACCTAAATACCAAAAGTCCTCATTTGATATACATAATTCTTTGAACAAGTGCATAGTATCAGTCAACGTCATGTTGGCTCCAAGGACCAAGTTTATGTCCAAGTAATGCGTAGTCAATTCCTTGACACCGCTTATGTCTATCAACAACTTTGGGTAAAACAGGATTGGACGAACACCTAGAATAAAAAAAGAAATTTTGAGATCATCTTAAATAAAAGCTTCTAAAGCTCCACACTCTGGCGATTAACTAAAAATTGTTTTGTAAATGTGCATCCAAACGTTTCCCCAATTACTTATATTTATTTTGCAAAATAATCGCAACAGCAGTAGACAAGTACAACTCGAATAAAAAAAATATTTTAATGAATTACCTTTTGCAGTGTTACCAGCGACTAACATATAGGAATCATAACCACCGTCGTCTAAAGCAGTAAATATTGATCTTATATCACCAACAGTGAACCACAGTCTTCCATCAGCGAGGGATATTTTCTTAGGCAAATTTGGAGCACTCATATTATTCATATTTACTAAACACCAATCCTCATTGATCCCACAAGTGCCGCCACACGTTTTACCGGATTTAGGACATATTTGCTCAGATGTATCTTCAATATCCTTTATTTTGCTCAATGTATTCGCGTCGGGGTGGACGGCAAAAGATTTGAATGCTTCTAAAATGGGACGATAGCCGGTACATCTACATAGGTTGCTACCCAAAGAGTTTTCAATTTCTCCTTCTGTTAGATGACGGTCACAGCTTTGTACGAGACTGCAAATATTGAAATAGGTTACTAAATCCGATAGAATGTCGGTGTTTCATGTTTTTAAAAAGTGGAGTAAAAATTGTGCTGACTAATTTTTATTAGCAAAACATAAAACTGTTTTTCAAAATCAGTGTTATGCACGAAACCTAGGCGTTTAAATTTTAGTACGGACGGAATATTGAACTGTAGTTTTTATAAAAAAAAAAACAACTATTGCAACAAACACCGAATACACCCGCGGCAACATAATAACTGATGTAGTTTAAATCCGCGTCGGTTAAGTGCATTATGTGCTTGCCCAAACAGTCAACCAGCAAATGATTTTCAGCTAATTCAATCGCTTACCTATACATGCTCATCACAAAACCCGGGCTGCAGTAACCACATTGTGACCCAAAAAAATGATTGAGTCTCTTTTGAATGATGTTGTAGCCAATCTTTCTGTTGCCGATGCCTTCAATAGTAGTTACATCCCAACCATCACAGGACATGACGGCAACAAGGCACTTAACAAAAAAAAGTTAATAAAATGTGACTTTATTGCCTTCGAAATACCAATAATAAATAATTTCCCATTGCAACGAAACGTACCTACGTTTTTATTTATAGCAATTACTGCCACGTTCAGAAATGTCACATAATATTAATGAATCATTAACTCTAATTTACCAACATAACTTGGCACATGACAACTACATAACATTTTCTCATTCTGTCATATTTTTGACTGACAGCGTTCCAATTTATGTTGGTAAATTAAAGTTAATGATTGATATTGTTAAGTGACTTCCCTGAGTACCGCAGTTAGACAAAGAGATGAGACATCTTAAAAAGGCAACAATTTTGTACTTAGCTTGACAATATTTGATGCGCCGTGGACTATACCTTCGCAACCTGCTGGCGATGTAGTCACTTGCAAACGTTAAGGGGGTGATTCAACACTATCATTCAAAATGGTTAAGCTAAATGGTCACGCGTCATATTCGTGAACGGTTGCTGTCAGCAAAATGAAATTGAACTGAAATTGGTCATCTTTTAACTGCCATAGCATATATCTTTATTTTTGAATAGTTTTGTATTGCTCTTTACCTTTATTGTTATCGCATATATACCACTCAAAACAAAATAAGGACCACGAGGTATTTTTTCATTTTAACGACGATTTAAATTAAAATTTTTAAATTAAATTAATTTTTTTAACGACGATCGGCGTATTAGAGTATGGAGAAGATGCGGCGAGAGATTTTCAGAAGCCTGCATCCATGAAGTCGATCGTTTTGGTGGTCCAAATGTAATGATTTGGGGCGGGATAAGCTTACACGGCAAAACTGAGCTAGCTATTTTAAATGAGGGTACTGTTACTGCTCAGCGGTATATTGAGGAAGTTGTCAGACCACATGTGATCTCATTTGCACAGCGAGCGGGTCCTGGATTCATCTTGATGCAAGACAATGCTCGTGCACACACGGCTCAAGCGACTCGGTTTGTACTGGAAGACTCTCAAATTCAAGTCTTGCCGTGGCCGGCGAACAGTCCGGACTTAAATCCAATAGAGCACATGTGGGATCAGTTGAAACGAAGAGTTAGAGACGGTGATCAGGAAATCCACAACCAACAGCAACTCATCAATGCTGTGAAAAGGACCTGGGAAGAGATTCCAATGGAAAATGTCAGGCATTTGATTGAGAGCATACACTCCAGGCTTCAGGAGTGCGTAGCTAAACGAGGGGGGCATACCCGTTACTAAAAGATGAGCATGGAGTATTTTCTTTTGTTTTCAGTAACTTTACGTTGTTTTTATTTTTAACCTAAAATGTGTTTTTTCTTTCAAAAGCAAATAAACTTTTTAATCATTATTATTTGAATAAATTTATTGGTCTACATGGTAAAAACAACATTAGTTTTCGTTATGGAGACAAAAAATATATATTGGTTTTATTATTTTCATGGTACAGACAAAATACCTTGTGGCCCTTATTTTGTTTTGAGTAGTATTTATACCAGTAACATGAGTAATGTAAGCAAAATTTTGTAAAAAAAACATTCGAAAGAGTATTCGTGGAGTTTCCTGCTCGTTCTGCTCTATAGATATCAGCTACTTAAGTTTTGGAACGGGCAACTAGCTTAAACTTTTCTGACTAAAGGCAAGCACACATATCAAATCGGAAAGGGATCGTCACCTATCGCTTTTCGCCTCGCCGTCAAACAAATGTCAACATAACGTAAGCAACGTAACCAAAACGGATCAGCAGCTCCGATACGTCGACTCGGCTACGACTAGGCGACGCCGCGCTTACGGCTCGCCGACTGCTGGTTGGCCTGGCTGGCACCAGATCAAACACGCGCGTAACAAGACTGGAAGTTGCCTTGTAAATGACTGCACGTGTGGCAACAATGTTGTGCTGCAGACAGGTCGCGGGAGGGGTGAGAGGGGCAAGGGTGGACGAAGAGACACAAGCGCGGCGACGCCGCGACGTAGAGGCGTAAGCACGTGGACGACGAGCCGTAGGCGCGGGGACCGCTGGTTGATCACTTGCCGCACCCCGGTTTGTGAGCTTGTCCCGAGGCGAGTCGTTTACGTTACGATTCTATTTAGTGTGCTTTGCAGTAAGGAGTTTCATACAAAGAATACTAAACGGTTAGAGTCAATACGGTTACGATACGTTTCCGATTTGATATGTGTGCTACGACCTTAACTGATCGACTCCTTGACAATACAAAAGTGCCTGTAACTAAATGGTTTAATTGGTTGATGATTGATTGGTTATTTGGGATGATTGTTTGGTTGGTTTGATTGGTTGGTTGTTTTGATTGGTTGTTGATTGGTTGGTTGGTATTTGGTTGGTTGGTTTGGGCTTGGTTTGTTTGGTTTTGATTTGGTTTTGGTTTAATGGTTTGGTTGGTCTGATTGGTTTTTATTGGTTTGGTTAGTTTGTTTGGTTGGTTTACTTTGACTTGACTTGGTTTTCTTTTTAAGCTATTGCATAGCTTTAATCGCGGGCTTTGAGCGCGGCGACCGAATCAAGAAATTCCGTAACGAAAATAAAACCTGACACCCCCCACTCCGACTACCATTGATGTAGCTCGGCCGAGCGTTCGCTTAGCGTGTATGTATATGGTATATTTAATCATAATATGTATAATTATAATCTTTGACTTTTGACTTTTGAAAGTCAAAAGTCAAAGTCAAAGTAAAAGTAAAAGGTCAAAGTCAAAGTAAAAGGTCAAAGTAAAAAATGCTATGCAATAGCTTTACCGCGGCAGTCCCCGAGTGCCACAGTGTTTTTTTATCACGAATCGGTTACGGCTATCTTTAGGAATGTTGTTCACACGACGGGTAGAATCATCCCCTTAACGCATGCAGGTAAAAAATGCCAGCTTGCATACTTATAAATGACATTATAACTCTTAAATTTGCTCACAGAATTTACAGAGAACGTGGTGATCTCTTGTGTGTCAGGCGTGTGTGCCCGGACACTGACGACGCACGCGCCGCAGCCACCCTCACGACACATGTACTTAGTGCCTCGTAACTCCGCATACCGACGGATGTACTCGTTCAATGTTAGGTCCACTGTGAACTCGGAACCCGCTGAAAATGTCCATAAAAAAAAAATCATGGATAGGATGCATCAAAGACGTCATAATATGAAATTTTCAAAATCACGAAATACTAAATCTGCTAATGCAACCGAATTTTGTCATTGTTCTGAAATACTAAAATTTTAAAATTATTCTACTTAATTTTTAAACTTATAATCCAAAACACATAATTCATACTTTAATATAATTTAATATACTTTTAATATATAAAAGCGAAAGGTCACTCACTCACTCATCACGAAATATCGAAAACCGCTTAACGTACAAAGATGAAATTGGGCAGGAGGTAGTTTATAGTTAGTAGACGTCCACTAAGAACGGATTTTGCGACAGGGCCGGATTAAGGAGGTCTAATGGCTCTCACAAGTGGACACCGGGAACGAAGTCGCGGGCAGTAACTAGTATTTTAATATACTTTAATTACTTTAGACAAAGTAACTCTGTCTGTTACGTTTTCACAACAAAACAGCTAAACCGATTTTGTTGAAATTTGGTTTGAAGGTAGCATGAACCTCAAAAAAGGACATAGGAATCCGCGACTTCGTCTTCGTCCGCGATAACCGATATTTACGCGGACGAAGTCGCGGGCAAAACCTAGTATTTAAAGGCGTATATAAGGTATAATAAAAAAAAGAAAAAAAAGAAAACAAAAATAAAAAAGAATAATGAAGATAACATGATATAATTAAGATTTCGCATATATTTTTAATAGTAGGTATTGGAATAAGATGAGGTAAATACTTATTGTTATATGTAGGGTGTGTTCATAACAATTAAATTGAGAAAAACACACACACACTAACCGCTGTATTTTCTCCCGTTTATAGTAAACTTCACCCTATCCTTTGTCTCGGGATTCTCCATAATAACTATAATTAAATCACTGACACAGAATAACTCCAATAATTCTGAAGACTGAACTAACAAACTGGCTTGTTTCACATAAACTAAGTATTATTACTATTTGTCAGAATATCCGTGAACAGAAATCTAAGCAATTAATCAGTAAATATTGTTTTGCAACATAAAATTGTAAAGTGCACAACACACATGCATTGTGCATTGTGTGTGTTGTATTATGTTGTGCACTTGTGTGTTTTTAAGTGCATTCACGCATGCACTCTCTGATGGCACAACATCGATTAAAAAGTTTATGAATATGTTGTGCAACAATCACAATTTACATTGCAATAGTGACGGGTGTCCGTCGAAACAACGTATTGTTGAACTATAAAGTGTCTGTTTGTTTGTTTATATATCGGCTTTCCGTCAAAACTGTTTTAATCAAATATGTAAAAGAGGTTAAAAGTAAGGTGAAGTTAAATTATCCAACTACATACTGTGACAAGCTGGGATTCGGGATAAATAAATATACACCAAACAAAAAGCAAATATTTTATTTAAAAAGTCACAAACACAGTAAGCTGTCACTTATAAAAATCTCTTAGTAATCACTTCGATCGCAGTAGTCCCAATAGTTGCAGTTTTCAGTTTCGCTTCCAAAAACTAACTAACTCCCCGCGCCTTTTTTTTCGGAATGGCATCTCGCAGGTCAACTTAGGAGGTTTTCGGCTGCTTAACCGGACCGCAGTCCGCTATTTATATATGGCTTAGGACATATATACGCGAACATTCTAGCAAACACGGGACTGATCGAGAACGTTGCAACACGAAACTTAACCATTTGGAACATTCCACAACTGTAGATCTGCTATTCTATAACAGATGGCGCCAGCGTGTGACGTAGTTCTGCTACTTGACAATAGATGGCTCCAGCGTGTGACGTAGTTCTGCTATTCGATAATAGGTGGCACTAGCATGGCGACATACATAACAATACTTTCGCGATTATAATAGGAGTAAGATGGGATAGTACATAGATATCCGAGTAGAATTTGCACTGTTTCTTTTAAAATTATTTACCCTGGACTACCTTATAATCCCCTACCCCACCCCTCCTGCTTTGGAACTCAAAATGAAATTGAAATTCAACATTTGGATACTCTAGTTCACAATCATATTAATTACAATTATTTTTCCAATGGAATTGTGACTTTATGGTTTGTGCACTATCGTCCTAATTAGGTACACCACCTTTATTCCGTGTATGATTGTTAGCTTTAAACTAATTTGTTAGCTGTAACTATAACCAGGGGATTGATTTATTTATCGAACCGAAATGAGATATTTTACTTAGCATAGATATAACACTAAATAATACTTAACATCAGATGGGTCGTATGTTTGGTTAAACCGAAAAACTACTTTGTACTTTAGTAACAAATCTATAATTTAGATTAAATCAAAAATTTAAATTTAATAAAAAAACTTGCATAATATAAAATATTACTGAGTGATCTTTGATATCAATTATACGATTTCATAAATTAACACTTCAACCATGCGAGGATCCGCTACTTTAATGATTGACGTTCCACATTTCCTGTTTTTTGTGTCTAATTTACATAAGTATGTAGAAATTGCTTTGAATTACATAACTATAATAAGATACGTTATTATAAAATTACACAGGAAATATAAACTTTATTAATTGTAATTGATATACACTAAAGCATTTAAAATAGCCGTGCAAATCTATCAAGATTAACCCGTAGGTACAGACGTCAACACATCAAGCCATACCAAACTGACAAATTTTCCCATTTGAATATGAACCTTATGCTTTTGTCATCATCATTTCAGCCGAAAGACGTCCACTGCTGGACATAGGCCTCCCCCAAGAAATGGGGGGTTTTGCCATAATCGTCACGCTTGGCAGGCGGGTTGCCGATCGCAGTATGGTTGTTACAAAGGCACAGAGAACGCTGATGCCCATTCTCTGGTGAGTCCCTTAGTCGCCTCTTACGACACCCACGGGAAGATATGGGATGGTGCCATTCTTTACGTCCGACACCACACGGACTACTATGCTTTTGTATTAAGTTGAAAATCTATCAAAGAAATTTGACAGATTGTTGTAGGTTTATGTGTTGGCCTGTGTACGTAAGATATCTGTTATTATTTAAAACTACCTTCTGGCCACGACTTCATCCGCGCGGACGTCATGTATACCAAAAAACATAGTTTTTAGCACTCGGCAATAGTATGAACTAGACTCCTTCGAGAAAGACTGGTCCTAAAATACCTTAGTCGTGCACAAAGGTATTTTGGGACCAGTGGAAACTTTCAGGTAGGAAAAAAAATGCTTTCTGTTCATCATCATCTTCAGCCTGAAGACGTCCACTGTTGAAGAAAGGCCTCCCCCATAAGGGGGGGGGGGGGGAGGTTGCCATAATCTCCACGCTTGGCAGGCGTCTAGGGGATCCCAGTGAAGCTGTTAAGCACACGGAAGCCGCTGCTACCCGACTTCCGGATTTTCTCTTAGTCGCCTTCGACAACACCCTCGGGCTCGGGGCGGCCGGGGCCTATTCAACATGGTGGGACACGTACCCACGTGTAGGATAGACTTGGACTGCCGGGCAATTCTTCTCATGCAACCGAGCGGGATGGCGGGTGGCGGTTAGCCTAGCACCGGATGTGGGACCGACCTCCGGATTGACGAGGTAACCTAATTTCCCTTTCCTGTGATCCTATATCCAATTGAAGGGTTGAGTTGGTGGGGGTTTCGGCTGGTGAGTGGCTCTGGGTGGGTGGTGGTCGTTTGAGGGCAGCGGATGGTCGAGCAAACTTTGCAGTTGAGGCTCGTAATCTCTTTGTATAATCGTACCCTGAGATTGTGAGCTTTAGCTGCTGGGTTCGCTTGATCCGTTTGTTTGCTGCTTTTCGGACGCCCATCGCTCGCTCGGAGCTGATTTCGCTGGTTGGCACCTTTGACCGCTCAACCTTTCAATCAACCCAATTCCCTCCTTCCTCTTCCCCATTTTTACCTTCGGTCCATGAGGAGGGGTAACCTCATTTCCAAAAAAGCCCACCACAAAACCCAACATGTCGCAGAAAGAGGAAAATTTTCCCCAGGTGGGTCCCGGCAATGCCGGGGAATCCCACACCGATCCGTCGGTCTGCCCCTTTCGTAATCTGGGGGGGGGGGGGCAAATCTGCTAAATAATGCCGCGCCTTCTGCGCGGCAGGCTGCTTTAGCGCCCACTACACTGGCTGCGTCTCACGCGCCACCTGGCACAACTACGGCTGCGATTACCGCGCTTATGGACACACTAACAGCTGCGACTCCCGCGCCTACTACCCTGAAACATACTGTGCCTTCCACGACGGCCTGGCAACAGAGCATCGTTAGGAACAGTATTACTAACAACCCTGACTACGACACTGACAACGCACTACACACAAACACAAGCGGAGAAATGGTGGACCTCGACACCAGGGTGCAGGCAGTCCAAGGAGGCTATGCCATCCCTGGATACCAAGCTGACCAAGCGCCTTCTGCACCTGGACAGAGATAGCCTGCGCCTGGTGGCGGGGACCGTCACCGGACACCGCTCATTGAACAAGCACTTTCACACACTAGGTATCACTGATAGTCCTCTGTGCAGGGCCTGCATGGAGGCGGAAGAAACGGTGGCGCATGTACTCCTTGAGTGCACTGGCGTCACCCAGATCCGCAGGGAGACCCTTGGAACACCAAACTCCCTTGCGGACGCACTGAGAAGACTGGGAAGATTGATCTGCTTCTGGAGGGAGGTGGGCTGGTTGAAGTAATCGGCCGCCATGGCTCACGTACAATGGTCCATTTTAAGGACTAAGTGCGGAAACCAAACCCCCCTAACATAGAACACCCTCGGGATGAAATGGGGGGGTGCTATTCTAGCCCGGACACCCCGCGGAGAATGCTTTCTGTTAAGTGAAAGATATTTTGTAACCGGACCATTACTTCCAAAGACTACCTCTTATAAACAAAAAACAAACGAACAAAAATATTATTATTCGCATCAATATGTTCATACATCAATGCTTGTAAGTACAGTTACAAAGAAGTGCGTTATAAAATCAGGAATAGCATCATATAAAACTTTAATAATCCCTGTTACACAGAGTCAACACAAATAAAATAAAAAGGAATAATAAAATATACCAAAGTGAAGTGAGATATTTCAGCTTTACAGAGCTCTCCAATAGCGAGTCAGTTTAATTAATTCATCTAAAGTTAAGACGTTTCTTTTATTGTTTTCCTACCACTTTGCAATGCGAACATTGGAAATACATTTATTAATTAAAAACTGTGTTAAAAATTGTGCCAGTCGTTGTGAATAATGAAAATTAAAAGTTTTCATTTTTACATGTTTGTGCGGATTCCTAATTACTATATAGTAGGTACCGTAGATTTCTGACAAAAATAGCAGTATGGTTTCATGTTTGTGCATAGTTAAGAAATCTTTATATTACATGCAATTAGGTATAGTTAATTAATTATTCGTCGGTCAGTAACTATTGTAAACAATGTTAACTGTAGGAATAACACACAGGTACAATAAACAACTGCTTTTTGTGGTTATTCGGTATTTTTAAGGTCTATATTTTATCCAACTACTTTTGAGGCTTCCGGCGACTGGGACTGCAAATAACTGGGACTACGGTCTCAGTGGCCGGATCCATTTAATTTTAATATTTTTTTTCTGGCGACAGACCACCCATAAATGAATAGGTAACAAAAACTTTTGTGCAAGCCCCAAACAGTACAGTCAAACGAAAAAATATTTAAAATAATAATTAAAGATACAAAGGTAAGTAATCAAAGGGTGTTATTAAATATTTTGTTTTTTATTTTACATATTTTTTCGTTTGACTGTAGGTACTGTTTTTGGCTTGAACAATAGAATTTTCTTATTCATTTAGGCGTGGTCCTAGTCGCCGGAAAAAAAATATTAAAATTAAATGGATCTGGGACCGTAGTCCTAGTTATTTGCAGTCCCAGTCGCCGGAATCCTTTACTTCCTACTAGGTACTATTGTGCACACGAATGTTTGTGGGTGGATAGACGGATGGATGAATGTTTACTCTTTTACGCTTAAACAGATGAAAGGAATTAGCTGAAATTTGGCACACGTAGGTATATAATTTATGACTTCATTCAGAAGTAGAAGATAAATCATACGAAGTCGCGGGCAGAAGCTAGGTTAGCCAATAATTCTAGAACGACAGCTAAATTAATCATGAAACCTCTACTGACGAGGACCAATTCCACCGGCTAAATAATCTAGAATATCTTAGTGCGACACACGTACAGCAGCAGCCAGATTCTAACACACATCGAATCCTCAGAGTAGCTCCCGACAGTGAATATTAACAGAAGGATTATCTCGTCGGAAGTTGGCTCGGCGCGCTCACACTAATATCTCAACTACGTGTTTACACTGGGATACGCGAATTAGACGGTATTATATCCGTTACCATGGTGATTAGCGAGCTCACTACATCTTCGATGGTAAGCTTGTTTCGCCGCTTATTAATAAAGTTATGGATAATTAAATGTGTTGTATATTGTGTAGATGTATCGAGCTGTTATTTAGATTTCAGGTAGACGCTTCGAATGGTTTATTTCAGTCTGCCTGTAACACTAGAGTAAATGATGTGTTTATTTTGGCCTGACACGTGTATACAAATTGAACGTTATCAGAAAGAACTGTGATAAAATAAACGAATACGGTCTAAAAATAACTTAATACTCTGTTTCTTCACTTAGGCCCACTTGCGCCATAAACTTAACTCAGAGTCAGCTGCAAACACGAGGTTATAAATAAATAAATAAAACCATTTATTTTCAGGTAACAAAGATCCATAGAAAAATACCTTAACTTTAGTATAGACATAACAATACCTATAACAAATATATATATGTAGATGATGATGATATATATTATGTATGTAAGTAATGTGTATATGTGTGTGTGTGTGTGTGTGTGTGTGTGTGTGTATGTATATGTTATATTTCAAAATGTCATACATAATACGCTTGTTTTAGCAACGTCTTTTAACGACCGCTCTGTGAGAAGCAGAGAACTGAACGAATTGGAAAAACGTACCATATCTAACACCACGAAGGCCTTTAAGGGACACGACATTCAGACGCCAAGTATTCAAACGTTACTCAATTTCAAGATGCCGTTAAGTCTCCCACTGTCACAGTTATTTTGACATTAAATGATAGAGACACCACGAGACTACGCAACTGATCTTAAAATTCATTTTATTTCATAGCGTTTGAGTATTTGGCTATCAGACAAAGAATAGCAACTAACTCTTACTTAAAACACAGCCATGATTACCTAGCTCAAGTGGCCTTTACACTCTTTAAGCTGATGAAACGAGATAAGGTTTGATACACATTACTTTCGAAAATATACCTAACAAAATTATTCTATTTACAAAAATTATCAAAGTCATTAACCTCACACAACCGGTAGTAGTGGTGGAATTTAGCAAGACACCAGAGATTTAACTAGTAATTGCTCTGTTGAATATTCAAAGCCGTGTGTCTGATGTCCGCCGGACGCGGTTACACACCCTTGATTAGGACACCTAAGTGCTATGTTTCACATCATTCTGTTTAGCTTAATTCCTATGTACATACGCACGTACAAACTTCTAACTCGACATTTTTTCTACCATATCTCATACATCATATCTACAGGACTTTTGAAGATCTCTCTAATTACAAAAGCTTTTTGGTTTGTTAGTTTTTGCCTCTTTAAGATAAAACTACTAAGCTTACTACCTACGAAACGAACGTAGGTCAGTTTCGAAAAGTTTTCACAGGTTAATTGAAAACTTTTCACATAGGGAAGTGAAGTCGTAGCCGCAGGTAGTTTTCTACAGAACTTAGTACTAGAAGTTTGTACCACTGTGCAGCCTTCTTTCAAGGAAATAAATCACTGAAGAAACTTCGACAAGGGAATTCGTTTTATGTTTAATACAATTTTTTTATCGTAAATTAGGTTCTGCCATGCAAAGTTACAAAAAATTGCTCAAGAAGACTGTACCATTTTTCTTCTAAGATTCTTCGAAACTTCATTATAATTACGGCATAACTCATTTTCATCAAAATCCCGAAAAATTTAAACACATAATAAAACATTTTTTTACAAAGCGACAATTTAGCCGCATTGTTTTCAAATTAACCATTCACAGGGACTTTTGAATTGTCAGGGGAGGGAGTGAGGGGTGATGAAGGAGATTTGTTTTGGTCATTCAGGAAGTTGAAGCTACTTCCAAATAATGTCTTCCTATGGAAATAAATAAGCAAGAATCTTCAAAAACACTTCTTTAAAATCCAAATGGTTTAATTTAAGAAATTATACCTACTCCATGTCATAGACAAAACATGGAAATTATTTAATTAGCACCACCAAGCTAATCTTACACTAAAATATATATACTAGGTGATTTTTTATTCACGTTCCAAATTTCTCAGGGTGATAGTACCCATGAAATTGAATAACTTTCTCCAAAAATCATGGGTCGATATGTTAAAAAAAAAATCGGACTTCCCATACAAAATCAATAGTCAGCTGATCGATTTTGTATGGGAAGTCCGATTTTTTTTTTAATATTTCGACCCATGTTTTTTGGAGAAAGTTATTCAATTTCATGGGTACTATCACCCTGAGAAATTTGGAACGTGAATAAAAAATCACCTAGTATATATACCATAACTATATTTGAATTTTTAATTCCTAAAAGAAATAAATTACTATTTTTCTTTTATTTAATTCTAATAAAATATTTTTTATTTTTGTTTTATTTTTTAGAACCTTAATTACTATTTCTTCTACCTAATTCATGATTTGGATGTTGAATTGGTTTAGAAATTAATCTTTTAAGATTCATCCCAATCTCTAATTCTAATAATTTATTAAAAAAAAAGCATCTTTAAAATATTTTCTTACTCAATCTATTGCTTCTATTAATTTCTTATTTTCAATTTTAATTGAATTATCTTTTATGAAAAATTTCGAAATAAATAACATTATTTCTATTATAATCAATTCTTCTATACTTAGAAAAATAGGAAGTACCCTTTCATTTTTGATTCCCAAATATTATTGAAGGTTTATCTTGATTTAATAGATTTATTGTAATGACTTAACAAAAAAAATCCCCTTTAATTACTACTATCCACAGGTATCTGCTATTATGTCGAACACCAGCGGAACCTTCAATTGGAGTAGGTATATACGTTTCAAGACTCGTGAGGTTCGTTAAGTTGGAGTCGCGCCACAACACAAATTTCAAGTTGTAAGTGGTGCGGGTTTCGACTCATCATAATTACATCCATAATTATGATGAGTCGAAACCCGCACCACTCAACGAGACTTCCTCAAGGAAGACTTGGCCGAAAAGCCAAAATACCGCAAGACTGGGTTTAAATAATACACAACACCTAACACAACGCTGTCATTTCGTGATTTTTTTTTAGTTTATAAAAGGTAAAAGTAAAGTGAAGTTTGTAAGTTTGGATGTAGCAGCTAATATCCTAAAATCCTCGTCCGATTTCAATTTATTCATCAATAGGTACGAAGCTACGATCATGATCCGCCTAACCCTTTCCCAACTATGTTGGGGTCAGCTTCTAGTCTAACCGGATGCAGCTCGATACCATCACTTTACATGGAGCGACTGCCTATCAAACCTCCACAACTCTGCAATTCCTGGGTTACACGATACCCCTTGCTAAGACTGGTTGTCAGACTTTCTGGCTTCTGACTACCCATAACAAAGACTGTCAAAGACCAGCCGGGTCCAACGGCTTTACGTGCTTTTCGAGGCACGGAGGGAATTCGATATGAAATGGATGGTCCACAGACCGACCGCGGTAAGCGTAGCTTAAACTTTGACCGATCGAACTGTACGGCATTTACTTAGCCACGAGCTCCTCCAATACGAAGATACGATATTCAAAGCCCAAAAACGCTGCATAAGATCAATGACTAGTCTTAAAAATACCGACAGTTGTGCACCTGTGTTCAAGTCTCTAAAATTACTCACCCTTCCGTCTTTCATACTTGTAGTTGCACTATTTGTTAGAACAAACCTACACCTTTTTACCTTAATGGACGATATTAGAACACGTCCGGGTACGTTTAGGTCTCAATATAAAAATCTAATGTTCACAAAACAGCATTGTTAAGAAAAAGCCTGCTATCAATGGGGCCCGTCATTTATAATAAAATACCTCATGCTTACAAAGAAGAATCCTCTAGTAGCAGTAGTTCGGTTGTTATTCCGGTTGACCGAACTACTGAAACTTTCAATTGCGATAGTTCGGTTCTGGCAAAGCACCGAACTACTGATAACCACCGAACTAGGCATATACGAGGGCGGCACTGAAAATTTCGGGAATCAAGGAAGTGACACCACATTACTTACTATTCAAAAATGTATTTATTGCTTTTCGAAGTATTCTCCGCGAAATTTGACACATTTTTCCATACGATGGAACCAATCATTGAAGCAACCATTCCATTCGGAAGTTGGGGTTTCCAAAATGGTCGTTTTGTAGGCGTCCACAGCTTCTTCAGGTGATGAAATCTCTGACCACGCAATTTATTCTTTATTTTAGGGAAAGTATAGAAATCATTAGGGCTTAAGTCGGGGCTGTACGGCGGATGGTCTAATAATTCTATGTTTTCTTGCTCTAAAAACTCTTTTGTTCTGTGCGCGGTGTGAGAACTCGCATTGTCGTGATGGAGGATGATGCGGCGGTTGCAGTTCTCTTTACGGAGTTCAGAAACGACCTGTGGCAAACAAATGCTAGCATACCATTCTGCATTAACCGTTCTTTGTCCCTCAAGAGGAATAGTCGCAACATGGCCGGTTTTGGAGACAAACGTGGCCACCATTTTTTTGCAACACTCCGTGCACGAACAATTTTTGTTGGCTTTAACTCATTTTCGAACACCCAAACTCGTGACTGGTTTTTGTTTCGGGTTCGTACGCGTATATCCAGGATTCGTCACCTGATACGATGTTGTACACAGCATTTGAGGATCCTGCGTGGAATCTTTCGAGAGTTCTGACGCACCAAGTAACGCGAGCCGCTTTTTGCTTTTCACAGAGCGAATGCGGTATCCGTCGGGAAAACACCTTTTTTACACCTTATTGTTCATGCAAGATTATTTGTATTTGACTCATGCCAATGTCTAAAGTTGCCTGAATTTCGCGGTATGTCACATGTCGATCTTCCTCAATCAGCTTACGCACAGCATCAACGTTTTCTTGCATTATTCCATTCCCGATACTTTTAGTGCAGCCTGGTAATGTAAACAAACTATATCTTAATTTTATTTGTAACACGTAAAGAGAGAGCTTTGTGTACCTGTACCTATAGCAACAGTTCGGCAAATAAACTATATGATACTCGTATGTACAAACTATTTACATTTAAAAAAGTACACGTAAAAAGAGCGACTTTGCATAAGAATATCTCTGTAGAAATTTCCCCACAAGTTAATTGTACTTGTGCTTCTCTAATAAAATCATCTCTTTCAACATACTTCTTGCTTCTATTTGGCAATGTCTTCTTTCCAAATGTTTTGTACTGGTCGACTTTGAAATTTGCAAGAGTAAAATTCAAAGAAAATTCAAGAGCGATGATTTATTATGACTTTCGTAGTGGTTTATCACAAAAACAGTGTGTTGACCGGATGATTTCTGCATTTGGTGATGAAGCCCCATCCAAAACCACAATTTATCGCTGGTTTGCTGAATTTCAACGTGGACGTGTCAAGCTCAGTGATAATCCCCGTCAAGGTCGTCCAAAAACTGCAGTCACCCAAGAAAACGTTGATGCTGTGCGTAAGCTGATTGAGGAAGATCGACATGTGACATACCGCGAAATTCAGGCAACTTTAGACATTGGCATGAGTCAAATACAAATAATCTTCATGAACAATAAGGTGTAAAAAAGTTGTTTTCCCGATGGATACCGCATGCGCTCTGTGAAAAGCAAAAAGCGGCTCGCGTTACTTGGTGCGTCAGAACTCTCGAAAGATTCCACGCAGGATCCTCAAATGCTGTATACAACATCGTATCAGGTGACGAATCCTGGATATACGCGTACGAACCCGAAACAAAACCCAGTCACGAGTTTGGGTGTTCGAAAATGAGTTAAAGCCAACAAAAATTGTTCGTGCACGGAGTGTTGCAAAAAAAATGGTGGCCACGTTTGTCTCCAAAACCGGCCATGTTGCGACTATTCCTCTTGAGGGAAAAAGAACGGTTAATGCAGAATGGTATGCTAGCATTTGTTTGCCACAGGTCGTTTCTGAACTCCGTAAAGAGAACTGCAACCGCCGCATCATCCTCCATCACGACAATGCGAGTTCTCACACCGCGCACAGAACAAAAGAGTTTTTAGAGCAAGAAAACATAGAATTATTAGACCATCCGCCGTACAGCCCCGACCTAAGCCCTAATGATTTCTATACTTTCCCTAAAATAAAGAATAAATTGCGTGGTCAGAGATTTTCATCACCTGAAGAAGCTGGGGACGCCTACAAAACGACCATTTTGGAAACCCCAACTTCCGAATGGAATGGTTGCTTCAATGATTGGTTCCATCGTATGAAAAAATGTGTCAAATTTCGCGGAGAATACTTCGAAAAGCAATAAATACATTTTTGAATAGTAATGTTGTGTCACTTCCTTGATTCCCGAAATTTTCAGTGCCGCCCTCGTATATGCCTAGTTTATTTGCCCAACAAAAGGGGTTCATATTTAAGTTTCAGTAGTTCGGTGCTTTGCTAGAACCGAACTATCGCAACTGAAAATTCAGTAGTTCGGTCAACCGGACTAACAACCGAACTACTGCTACTAGAGGAGAAGAATCATTTAGTATATTCAAAAAGAGGCTAACATCCTTACTCATAGATAAATGCTACTATTCTGTACAAGATTTTTTAAGCGATAAGAGTTTATAATGTTGTATTAATTGATTGTTTTTATTTTGTTTCAAATTATATTCAAATTTTATTCTAATCCTATTACATGCCTTGTTTATTATTATTGTTAATACTAATGTAAGTTAATCAATTTATTCAATCAACTGTAAAACATAGAATTAAGATTGTTGTTTTAGATGTTTAGTTTATGTAGGAAGGTTGTAGAAGTAGATCCACTTGTGTATATATTTTTGTTTATTTGGTGTATGGATAAATATTTATTTTATTTTATTTTTTTACTCCTGCGTGCCGTAAGGTAGAATGTGTTGGAACAAATTTTTCAATATCTACACCTTATTTCGTACCCGCATTCATTGCAAAAAATAAATGATATTGTTTTTTTTTTCGTTCTGAGACTATATTTAAAAAAAAGTTTTATAATTGTTGTATAACGGTGTTTATGGTGACAGCTTGTTGTATAAACTCAAACTAAAACTCAAAATCATTTATTTCAAATAAACCATGTATAGGTACTTTTGAATTGTCAGAGTCAGTAAGTCAGAAAGTTGAAGGTAGTTGCTCATTCCAAACAGTAGGTTTCTATGGAGAAGAACGACCAAGAAACTCCCACCATACCACTGGTGGTATGGTGGATCTCAAACTATACCACTGAGGAAATTGTTTGGGTTAGGTTAGATTAGGACTGTGACCATTAAAGCACGAAGGTGACCGACCGAAGCTAGTGGTGCCGCGGGAGCGGCCGCCGAGCGCCAGTTTACCTCTATTGTTGGTGAATAATTTGGGTTAGGTTAGGTGAGTGGTATAGTTTTAGACCCACTATACCAGTAGGAGTATAGGCAGTGGTACGGTGGGTCTGCAATAAAAATGGCATGGGCTCATCTCTTTCTTTTATATGTAAACTGAAAAAAATATGTTATAACACATAATATAATAGTTATTATTGTTCGAGTAACAGGGACTTCACTCTTTTTAAAACAAAACATAACTGTAGAAGTAAGGTAAGTACATTCTGCTGAAGTCACGAAGATCCTGAGTAAAGGCGATATTTGTTTTACCTACCGCGATAAATAACAATAAATAAACATAGTACCACATCCTGCATACTTTTGTATTCAGATCACAAGACAGAGGCCCAGGATACGCAGCCGTATTCAATTTACACAAAGCAGGAGAAATCGCCAGACTCTACTAATTACCGTACACTGTGTTTTTCCGCTCACTTAACGTAATTGTTTACCTATGTAGATGTTACCTAATTACATACATTTCTTCAAATTATAAGAAACATAACATATTTTATTGCGGTATGCGAGTAAGTAGGTTTTTACGCGCTTCTGTGTGTCATTACTGTCTATTTAGGACTATATTGGGTACGACTTTCCATTGACGTCCGTCGAATTAAGGGTGGGGAGGGGGGTGGGGGAGGGGGGGGGGGTACTACCCCCCCCCTTAAAGGGAAAAGTTGCGGAGCCCCCCCCTTTTCGAGTTTTTTTAATTTTTAAGTCTGAAGAAATTTTTCCCATTTTATGAATTAAAATTAATAGTAAGTGTAAAAAACATGGGGGACCCCTTAGGGGGGAAGGGGGTTCTCCCCCTACAGAAGGGGGAATCCCCCTTCATAAAAAAAAATGGCACTGATTTAAAGAGGCAGTTGTAAATAGCGGTTTTAGTAAGTTAAAAATTATAAATGGCACGTTTCATAACTACCTACCAGCCAAGCCAAACCCTAAAATATTTTATGCATGGTCGAGGGTGGGCTTGGTCGACGGAGCCCCGCTTCGCAGGGCTCCTACTTCTGGGTGGTTTATAAAAAAATAACCACGAAGGGGATGGCGGGGTCTATTCGCTCGCTTCGCTCGCTCACACGACCCCGCCATCCCCTTCTAACCTAACCTATCCGAGTCGGGGTGCCCTAAAGTCCAGATTGCAATCAGTTTCTCCTATAAAGTAGTACTAGCCAAACCCTTTAAATATTTTATGCATGGTCGAGGGTGGGCTTGGTCAACGGAGCCCCGCTTCGCGGGGCTCCTACTTCTGAGTGGTTTATAAAAAAATAACCACGAAGGTGATGGCTGGGTCTATTCGCTCGCTTCGCTCGCTCACACGACCCCGCCAATCCCCTTCTAACCTAACCTATCCGAGTCGGGGTGCCCTAATGCATGCATAATGCCCTAGTGACAATACAAATAGCGTCAGTTTTACGTTTCGTTCCACAAGCCGACAAAAAACGGTAAGCACTTAACATTTTTTTTTTTTTATTTCGTACTGAAAATAATGCTGTAATTTATAATATAAACTGTTAAATATATGTGTGCATGAAAACTATTTAAACTAGTACAAAATATTATTATTTACGTAAATTTATATAAAATAAAATGTTACCAAACGTAAGACAACTTAACCGTTGGTGAAACGAAACGTTCAATAGCGAGAATTCTATATAATCTGTGGTAGGAATTGATATAAATACTGCAAAAATATTTATTTTCAACATTTTTTTTCTCAAAAAGTACGCGTCTCCGCATGTTGAGACTTTACGTGTGTTCTTATAATAATTTAACCTTTCTGTAAAAAAAATATCAACCCCCAACTCGACGGCCGGCAATGGAAAGCTTAGCCACCTTTGCCTTATAGAACTACGTAGTAGGACACTAATAGGCTGGTATTGTTACGTTAAACAATCTTTGGAATTAGAATTTCTTCATAAGATCACCTCTGTCGCTACTTTTCAAATGTGTCAACAAAAGGGTTCCGTCCTACGTTTTGCAAGTACCGACATTGTACCTACAGATCAACAACAACAACAACAACAATCAACAATTCCATAAGTTACAAAATTATACCCCTTACACCGTAAGGTTAATTCGACCAGAGAATTACACAAGTGAATTAAAAACTCCAAATATTTTGCGCGGCTGTAACTTTTATGTCTTCTTCCAAAGTTACGCAAGTACTTACGTAGGCAGGTAATAAAGATACCTCCGTGTCACTGGATAAACTTATATTACAAGAGTGTTGGAGCCTCTTGTAAGGAATTCCTCGCTCGGTTGCCTTCCCAAGTTTGATGCTCTCAACTAAATTAGGGTACGTTATTGTTCATAACATCAATATATGAGCAATAGCTGGTAGTAAGTTTTCTTGCGTAGTTTTATACGGAATTCGGAAGACATGTTACGGACTTGTAGGAATTCTGTCCATCAAATACACTACTCAACAAAAAGAAAATTATATCAAGTATTTTATAAATGTAGAGAAGAAGAGCTTTTTGCACATCAGGACGCTTATTTCACAGGAGACTATTGTTAACCTCATATTTAGTATACTTACTACGACTATGTGGAGTCGTCGATAACGCCCTGGAAAGACGAGGTTATTAAAAAAATGCTTGGATTGTATTATTTTATTTAATTTTGATTATGCGTTATTATTTCTTGTTTTTTCAATTCAATAATAATATTTTTCAGTTTTGGCACTATTTTAAATATTAAGTAGGTATTTTATTTGTTTATTTTTAAAGGCTTTTATTCAATTAAACAACGAAGAGAAACAACAGTAAGAGAGAAAAAAAATATTTTGGTGTAAGTACCCACGTAAACATCCAAATGCATTTAGTAAAAGGCTGTAATTTCGATATTACAAAGACACTTAAATTTTATATGTATAGATATAGGTACATGATTAAAGGGACCAGAGATTATTGGTTGAAAAAGAAATAACAATTGGGTTCTTAAATCATTACCTCGCCTAACCGCAAATTATTATCACAAACGACCTCTACACCAAAACATAATTATACTTCAAACTGTTTGAAGTAAATAATAGAATCTATTCCAGATTCTATTCCATAACAATGTACTTCAAACCTAAAGGCAAATTACATGAGAATGCCTTCACAAAAACTCCAAGTAATTGGTTTTTTCTTTTAGTTACAGCCCGGGATTGCAGTAAATGGCGATTGGTGTACGACCCTCCTGTGGCATTAAGACCGTTTTATCGCATAATTGTCCCAATACTGGCATATTATTATCGAATAGTAGTATAAAGTATCCTGCTGGAAACACATTTATGCAAGTACTTTTAGGTGATTTTCTTAATGTAACACTTGTTAAAAACGAGAACTTTCATGTATAGTAGAGATTGGGTACCTTTTTTTTTTTTTTTTTTTTTTTTACGCGGTGGAAATCCTCATGGACTTCCTCCGTCGTGGGGGTGACGGAGGGGCATGCCGGACTCTTACCGGCTAAAACCACCGCGGTGTTCCACCTCTGCCTACGGCCGGGGGTGCGGGATTCGCATAAGCATTCACCGCTCCCCCGACAGGCCATGATCTGCTGTTCGTCAGCAGGTCCCACCTCCCCGTGCGGCCATTTCCATAGCGGCCGCACCCACTCTCGAGTGGCGCGCGTGGAACACTGCGCCGCCAACTCGGGCCTATCTGGTCGGACGACGAACGCCCCTGGTCCGCCGCCCGCAGGCCACCTCTCATGGAGGTCGCAGATCGTTTTGCGCCCTTCTCGGGCGCCCGGTGCGTCTTCTGCGGGAGGGGAGAGAGGATACGGCTTCTCTCTCCCGCTCGGCTGCCTCCTTTGCAGACATGACCTCCTCACAAAAGGAGGCAACCCCGTCCCATGCACTTTCGCTCTCGACCATCGATTGAACGACGGCCGGGAGCGAAAGATCGCTCCCGCCTAATGCCGCAACGAGGTCGCGGCGCAGCCCTGCCCAGGCTGGGCACACCTCCAACGTGTGCTGCGCCGTATCCTCCGGGCAGGCAGCACAGTGGTGACACACCGGTGTCTGCTCCAGACCTATACGACACAGGTACTTCCCAAAACAGCCGTGGCCAGAAAGTACCTGCGTCAGCCGGAAGCTGAGGGCGCCATGCCGCCTCTCGATCCACGCCTCCATGACTGGTCTTACCGCCGCTATAACGGCGTGCCCCGCAGTGGGTTGCGCGAGTCGCGTCGCCCATTCCGCCCTCAGGGCCCGGTGGAGCTCAGACCGCCGTGCCTCGATAACACGGGGCAGGGGTCTTCCGTCGCCCTCTTGCGCCTCCCCGCGCCACTGATATAGTGACGCGAGTGCTCTCGCCTCCAGGTCCCAAGGCGGGGATCCAGCTAATAGGGTGGCCCCCTCGAATGAGATCGTGCGGTACCCTCGAATAATCCTGACGGCCATCGCCCTCTGCGGTCTTCGCAAGATTGCAATGTTGCGGGCCGTCAGGTTGTTTGCCCACACAGGCGCCCCGTAGAGCGCCATTGACCGCACGATACCCATGTACAATTTCCGGCAGGACGTGTCGGGCCCCCTCAGATTGGGCAGCAACCGCGACAAGGCACCCGCGGCGCCCAATAATTTTGGGGCCAACTGCCGAAAGTGCGGGGCAAAGTTCCATCGACTGTCGAGGACGAGTCCCAGGTACTTCATCGTCGACCCGACAGCGATGGTAACACCTCCTACGATTAAGTTGGATCCTGGAGGTGGCGCACGCCGGGCCCTATGGAAACAAAGGGCCTCAGATTTGTTCAGGGCCACCTCAAGACCCAACCGCCGGATTCTCGCAACAACCCGCGCAACCCCTTCTGTCGCCAGTTGTGCTGCGTCTTGGTACGTACTCCCCCGCGCTGTCACCAGCGTGTCATCGGCGTAGCAGGTGATGTCAACACCATGGAGGAGCGTACCACGCAACACCCAGTCGTATCCGATGTTCCACAGGGGCGGCCCCAGTACTGACCCCTGTGGAACACCACAAGACACCTCTCGCCGACCCCATCCTTCTCGACTCGGGTAGATGACACTCCTGTCCGCCAAATAGGCCCCAACAGTGCGGCGAAGATGGTTCGGCACCCCGTGATACCGAAGTGCCTCCCTAATGGAACTCCAGGGCAAGGTGTTAAAGGCATTCGCGATGTCTAAAGACACCGCCACGACGACCTCACCCTGGGACACTGCTTCTTCCGCCAAGGCTCTTACGCGCATGATTGCGTCCACCGTGGAGCGCCCACGTCGGAAACCGAACTGGTTATCAGACAGGTCTGGACCCACCCCCGATAAATGTTGGGCGAGGCGGTCTGCAACTACTCTCTCAAAGAGCTTGCCCACCTCGTCCAACAACACAATGGGGCGATATGCAGATGGTGAGTCCACGGGGCGCCCCTCTTTTTTCAGCAGGACCAACTTGCCCGTCTTCCAACGTCGTGGAAACTGGCCCCGCTCCAAACATGCACTAAAGAGCCCTCCTAGTCGAGGCCCGAGAGCCTGTGAGGCCAGGACCCAAGCGCGGCCTGGAATGCCATCGGGCCCTGGGGCGGTGTTTTTAGCTTGAAGTCTCATCACCGCCACTTTCAGCTCTGCTGGGGTCACCTCAGGCACGTCGTCGTCTTCGTCCGCGCTTGGCGTCACAGTGGGCGGAAACATCGACGGTGGCGAGTGCTCCTCCCTTGACGGAAAGAGAGCATTTACCACGTTCTCCAGCAGGTCAGGCCGGAGACTCTGAGATAGTGGAGGAGCGAAGGGGCGAAGCTTGCCCCGCACGACTCGGTAGGGCCGCCCCCACGGATCGCGGTCCAGGGTCTTGAGTTGCTCTTCCCGGGACCTGACTTTCGCCTGCGCGATGGCCTGCTGGAGTGCCTTCTTCGCTTCCCTGTACCTCTGGTACAATTCCGCCTCCTCGTCAGTCGTACTCTGATCACGGCGACGCCTCCTACGCAGTCTGGAATACTGGCGAGAGATTGGGTACCTACATAATCAAGTAGGTACAATATATCTAACTAAAATTAAATAAATTTCAACTGTCCACCGTGTATTTTTATTGCGATCGCTGCTACAAAATATACCTATTATTTTTATTACAAATGTGTGCAATATATTTATGAAGAAATTTTAAAAAATATACATACGCAGACTAAACACCTGTTTCATCAGCTGAGATTTTGAAAATATGCAAATTATACGTATAATGTTGTTGATATCAACTGCAGAATTTATTTAATGGGCAACCAGTATCAGCCAGAATCTAACAATGAATAACCAAAAATAGTTTAAAATTTACATGGAAACACAGTTCTTTGTTAAAATTAGAAATGCATGTAATCACATAACGCACATCTGTTAACAATTCTTTATGCAATTAAATAGGCATAATATTTAAACGTCACAATATTTGAATGACCCACAGGTATTTGTTACGGATCTGGTTGATTGTGTATGTGAGTATATGTTTGTAAACGCCCCAAGATGCAGGAGTTTGTAGTGCTGTACCATTTTTTTGAATTTGCAAATAAAAAAATAATGATAAAAAGTAAGTTGAAATTATCACTTCTACTTGTCACCGGCGCCCTTAGTACTTTTCTTTTCTTCTTTTTCTTTAGGAGGTTGCTCATCTATAGGGTCGAGCACGAATTCTTGAAAACTAAAATTGGGAAACTCGTTCATGTCGATCCCTTTGCCATCTCCAAAAGTCTTTTCGAGTTTTTCGATTTGTTCCCTCAATTCCTTTAATATAGCTTCACTAGGTTCCACGAATAGGTCACCCTTGCTCTTTCTCTTGTACTCTATTATTTTGTCGATAAATAGTCGTTGAATAGGGTCAGCAGCCGTTATTTTGTTTCTGGTGGTGATTGCAGAGACCAGGGCCAACCTCAGTTCGCACCTGCACACAGGTTTGAAAGTAAACATGTTTTATACAATAATATAAAAACTTCAACTCTAAATTTTGTGGAAGATACTCTATAGTTTTGCCAGTATCACATGGGTAGGGGTACAATGATAGACCGTCGAAGGCTGGAGATAGTTCAGGGACTTTTTGTGACTAATGATTTCAACATTTGGATACTGTACTCTTTGATTTGGATAAAAATATTTTAACAATAATGACGTGGGAGATGACAGCAGATTGCTTTTTTGATACTATGTTATGCTCTATGAAGTTATGTCATCACTTTTATGGACTGCGTCATACACTAATGTATTGTAGTCATACATAGCTCTTCTCCTACGGACTTCATTAAGGGGCTGCTCCAGACGAACAAATAAAAATGCCTGGTTTTTCTCGATCACGTATCACGTTATACACCACCACCACAAATATAAATAATTTTATTTTTTAAGTAACGTTTTAATTAAAACTATCATTAAAATATTTTTTTTTAACTTTGTTAATCTTATTCTTCTAGTTTCTTTAATGTGCCATGTTTTAGAACAACGGAGTGGAAGCGATTTGCACAAAAATTGACAAGTGTCCAACCAAAAACCATTAAGTAAATTCGCAGTTTGAACGTAATTAATTACACCTATAAATTATTACTAGCTGACCAGATAAACATTGTTTTGCAATATTAATAAAAAAAAAATTACGTCCTATTCTCAGACCTACTGAATATACACACAAAATTTCATAAGAATCTGTCAAGCCGTTTCAGAGGAGTTTTGTTACAAAGTTACCGAGAATTTTATATATTAGATTTTACACATTTAATAAGCGTAACTGATTTGAATTTAATATATAACAAAGATATGATAGATATTATTACTCAAAATATTGTAACAGGAGTTTTATGAATAAATTAAAAAAGATTTTTATGTAATTAACTGAAAGAATAATATAATTCCGTAACAGTAGCAATATTATCGCGTTACCTATATATAATTTAGTCGCTATCAATGTAAACTAATTTCATAACCTTCATTAATAATAAGAAAAAACATCTAGAAAAGGGCTCGAACCTTTTTGTATGGAATGGCCCAGCGCCATTTTGATTTTTTTAGAAATCACGGCGCACGGTGAAAATGGTATGTATGGGTAGAGTAGTAGTTTTCACGTGCTCCTAGTAGTATGTAATGTACCTACTCTCTTCCAATAAACAGTAATAATAATAATTAACTTGGGTACGACTATTTGGATACAATCTGACGCCTATTATAGACACGTAATAAATCTATACCTTACTCAATGATTGTCGTTGTACTCATTGTCGATCTTTACCTTCAAATATCTCGGTAACGTGACACTTTGGGGTACCATGTTACTTGACATTTTTTGTTCGTCTATAAGTCCTCTGCCCATTCATATCACGATAATCGTGCGCCGTGATTTCGAAAAAAACAAAATGGCGGCGGCGGCGGGTCGATATCAGTTCTATCCCCTTTGTTTATGTTTTGGGTAGGTAATTAAACAGTTAAATATTGGTAACATAATTTTCTCCCAGTTGTAAACCTAGTGTGGGGCAACGTTTATATTTAAAAAAAACTGGATTTCGTTCCTATAGACCAAATTCTGTTCTGCCTCCTACTAAATATGGAGGAACTGGCAAATACGTATTTTAATTTTTTTGCAGTAGTTTGGGAATAGAGTGACGGGCTTGTTATAAGTTAGCTTTGTCACTATGCAATACGTTTGTCACACCATATACATTATGGGTAGGTACTCTATAGAGAAGAGCTACGAGTATGTATGACTAACTGACCAAACAGACGTTGTCCTTCCTATCTAATTTACCCCATCTACCTACATGACCCTCTTTTTCATGGATTCCCAATTTTCGTACCATTTAAACCTTCCCTGTACTTCCACAAATAGGTATTTTTAGACCAAAATTGGCTAAATCGAGTTTGTATGATTAGCTGACCCGACAGACGTTGTCCTGTCCCTATCTACTTTACCCCACCTACCTACCTAACCTTTTTTTCGTCAAATTTCCAATTTTCTTACTATTTAAACTTTTCCTGGACCACAAATATTTCAAGACAAAAATTAGCTAAATCGGACCAGCCGTTCTCTTGTTTTAGCGAGACTAACGAACAGCAATTCATTTTTATTGATATAGAGAAGATAGAAGAAGATTAGTAGAATGCAGTCCACGAAAGTTGCAACATGACTTCATAGAGCATCACATAGTATCAAAGAGGATATATATCACTGACAATCTGCTGTCATCTCCTACGTCATTATTGTCAACTGATTAAAAAATCTCTGAACAATATTCAGGGTATATTACTCTTTGATCCAGGGTTTGACGGTCTATCATTATACCCAAGTAATATTAACAAAATTGTGGAGTCTCTTCCACAAAAGCCAGCAAATAAGGCTGATTGTTCTATAAAATATGTTTACTCGTACCCCTGTGCTCAGATTTAGGGCGACACTGGTCTCCGCAATAGTCACCAAAAACAAAGGAACGGTTACCGACCCTGTTCAGCAGCTATTTATCGATAAAATAAAAGAGTACAGGTCAAAGAGCACACAAGGCATCTTTGTGGAACCCAATGAAGCTATATTAACGGAATATAAGAAAGAAATGGAAAAACTTGAAAAGGCTTATGGGGGTGACAAAGGGATCGACATGAACGCGTTTCCAGAATTCAAGTTCCAAGATCCTAACCTCGACCCCATAGATACCACAGCACCGGCTAAACCAAAGAAGTGATAACTTCAACGCAATCATAACGTTCATTTAAGTATGCCAATTTAATTGCGTTAACACTTTGATGACTGATGTGTGTAATGATAACATGCAGTTATATGTTTTCATGTAACATTGTGAACAATTTCTAGAATTTTTAGCATTACATATTCTTGTTGATACTGTTTGTCCATATTAAGACACTTACCCGAGCACACTAGTGTTTACTCAATAACACCAATATACCAATCCATTTAGAACTAGTTCTTCTAGAGTTGTACAAGGGTGTCAAGTTTTTATCTTTATGAGGGTAATGTATAAGTTGTTATACAGCTCAAACTGTATAAAAGATGCATCCGCATAGGCTAAGATGTTAAGTCTAATATTCTTGTGACCGTTCAAGCTCGTTTTATCGCTACACACGTATACAAGCTGTATTTTGCATGAGATCTAATACAACAAAAAATAATATAAAAGTTATTTAAATAAATGTTATTTTAGCGCCAATCGATACTTGTTTCTGTACAATGGGTACGAAATATCGTCAAATCATCTGATATTTTCGTCAATGAAGAGTGCAAAACTAACTTCTAAAATTGGGGAACATAGGAGGTGCAGTGAGCTTTTTTCTGAAATTTTGATCTCTGGAGCTATTATATTGCATTAAATTTACCTAAAGTTGCTTCTTTTTTTGGTTGAGTCATAAAGATTAAATTTCACATTTTGAGAGATTCAGGTCTAGGTTAAATTGCTGTTTCAGGAGTTGAAAACTCCGTTCTAAAACTCATTTTTATGAAGAGCGCAATTACTTAAAAAAAAAATAGTCGTCATAAAAATAGTTCTAGAACGGAGTATGTAATCTTGTAAATACACTGATTTTATGTCTTCTGTATCCTCCTCGTCGAATCGTAAACTCGCTGCTGAGCGTCGTGATGTTCCCGTCCACCAGATTCTCCAAGACAGAGCTGCTTCCACCTCCCTCGATCCATGGCGTGGTTTAGAGCATCTGTGATCGCTGCGTTTGAGCTTCTGTCTAAGGGTGATTAAAAAATAAAAATGACAGCTAAATAATTTTAGTCTGTAATACTGCATAGAGCATCATAAAGAACTGATTTACAGTCTAAGTAATAAAAATATACTATTCTAAACCTGACAAAAAGCCAATAGCTGTATAATAAAACCTTTAATTTTTAATCATAACTTAATCATAACTTACTTATGCGTAAATATCTCGATCGTTTTTTTTTTATTATTTTGCAATTCTCTTCAAAACTTATTTAAAACTTTTAACTTTCATTTAACTTCAAGATGCTTATTCGATAACATCTGTAATGTAATGATTTTTTTATACACCAAAAGAAATCAAATACAGCTATTATACAGCCACTCTATTGCTTCTACAGCTTCATCAACATAAAAAGCTGTATAATATGTGTTTTGCAGTAATATGGAGCATCAGTGTAAGTGGTTATCAGTCTTTATACTCAAACTCAAATCTTTTATTTCAAATAATCTATTTACAGGCACTTTTGAATTATCAAGGAGTCAGTCAGTCAAAACGTTGCAGCTAGTTGCTCGTTCCAAACAGTAGGTTTCTATGGAGAAGAACGAGCTAGAAACTCCATGAACACTCTTTTAAAATCAATAGAATATTACAAATTTAGGTTACATCATTTATGTTGAATGTAGGAGTACAATGTGAGAACAATGTAATTAAAAAATGTCTAGTGACAATCAAATTAGACAGTTCACAATATAGTAAATTTAAAATAATCGAGGCAGCTAAGAGATGACCAGTCTCAACTGACGGCGCCCTGCATACAGCCTGATTATACAGCGTCTGGTATAAAAATGAACTTAAATACTGTGTTGTTCACTCCGACCGGCCAATAAAGGCGGAGATGAGGAACAAGATTTCTACCAGGATATCAGATCCGTGGGGTCGCTACTGCCCAAGCTTGGCACAAACTGTCTGCGGGTTTATTATTTGACGACACGGTTGGCACAGTGGCTGTGCGATTGGCTGCTTCACTGCGTGTCGCGGGATCGATTCCCGCACGGAACATGGCCTACAGGTATTTGTTCCGGATGTCGCTGTTTGTCAATGTGAGAAAAAAAAGAATACTAGTCATCATCATCTGCCTAGCCATTTCCCAACTATATTAGAGTCGGCTTCCAGTCCAACCGGATGCAGCTGAATACCAGCTGTTTTACATGGAGCGACTGCCTGTCGGACCTCCACAACCCAGTTACTGGGTAACACGCCAGAAAGTCTGACAACCAGTCTTACCAAGGGGTAGACTACCCATAACGACTGCCAAAGATCTACAAATGACAGCCGGGACCAACGGTTTTACGTGCTTTCCGAGGCACGGAGGGAACTCGGTATGAAAGGAATGGTCACCCATCCACAGACCGACCGCGGCTAGCGTAGCTTAACCTTTGACCGATCGATCTGTACGGCTTTAACTTACCCACTACTAATACTAATATTCAAAAAAGAATAAGTATTTAAACTTAAACAGTCCATCAGGGTTAAAAGTTAATTTAACATATTTCTTAACTTAAATAAAGGCAAATAGTTGCTTTTTTCCTTCGACAAAAATAAGCCAGTGATTTTAGCAAATGAATCTAATCATTTTGATCACATAAACCTGAGAATAATATTCTTGGGAATAATCTTCTAACATTACGTGTGCTAACAAGATAGACATTCTCACAGAAATATCAAGATCACAGAAACTTTTTGAAATATCATTTACTAACAGCAAGAGAAAAGTAATTCGGGATATATTTAATTATTCAGCAGAACGGATTGTTTCCTGCGGCGAAGATCCCAAAAATTGCCCCGTTTTCGACCGTACCTACGCACACTACGCAATCAAAATGTACCGACGCAGTAGCCAAATATGTCTTGGTCACTTATTTTGGAAATAATAATTGTATTACTTCTATACATACTTGCTATAGTCTTCCTAACCTATACTCCATTTACAATAACATTAGACATAAGTTAAAAGAGGTACTTTTTAATGCACACTTTGTAACAAAAGTACAATAAACATGTTAAAGTTACGATACACACCGAATTTATTATAATTTAGTTTTACAATAGCTGTCGCGCGTATTTGTAACCATTTTAATAATATGTTTTCTAAAATTATGTGGCTTTCATTTACTTATATTTAATTCCAATTTAAAATTACAGTGTCGATGCTAAAAACCTAACAGAAGCAGGAAACAACAATACCCGGAACGTTATTCATTTCACTGTAATTCTACCAAAAAAAAATTACCTAATCTTTAAAAGACTTTTATTCTGTTTATATTATTATACGTGCCTAGTTAGTACTATTTTAGATCTATTTATCAAAATTATGTTAAAATAAGTTTAATTGAAATTGTTTCAACTTATCTTTGAAATAAAATGTTTTGCATTCCTGCTTCTATGAGCCTCTTTTTGTTCTAATGCTATTATAAATGGAGTATAGTGAACTAACTTTTTGATTAGTTTACTAGGTTCAAGAGTAAGCAACTAACTTCCACTTTTTGAATGGCCGACTCTTTGAATTCGAAAGTAAATACTTTATTTGAAAAAAAATGTTTTGAATATGAATTACACATGTTCCTAAACAAAAAAAAAATGCTAGAGTTAAAAGTTTTCTTTTGAATTTCTATAAAAAAGACAACCGCTCTCAAAAGCTAAAAAAGTGATAAATAACTTTAGTTCAGGAATCTCTCGTACAGTGTTCAGGAAAAAACTCATCTGGACTTTGGTTTCGGAGGTAGGCGGGTTTTGTTCTGCTTGTTTTTGTTGGTTTAGATTTTGAATCCTTTTTTTTGTTTTTTTTTTCGCTTTTCTTACTTTTTACCATCTAAATCCACTAAAAAAAAAATATTTTCAAAAAAAAAGGAAAGCAGAGAACACACACTTTTTTATACTATTAGTAGTATTATTGTCTTAACATCCAAATCCATTAATAAACGGCGACTCACTTAAAACAGAGATTGTAAGTCCTCCAAAGCCCCCCCCCCCCCTCACCCCCCCCCCCCCTTGGTAAGGCCTAGGTCCAACAGTGGACGTCTTTCGGCTGCATCATGTCAGCCTTGGTCCAGCAGTGGACGTCTTTCGGCTGACATGATGATGATGACGAAGTCCTGCAAAGATTGAAGAAACTAAAACGTTGTAGGTATGTAATTTTTTTGTGATTTTGTTGATTTTCTCAAAAAGAGCTTCAATTTTGATAATATTTATATGGAACCATTTTGGAATAAACCCCTTTCGAACATAAAAGAATTTTGCAAATCCGTATATAAGTATATGACAGAGTTACGCCCGAACATACATAAAATATATATATATAAACATCCGAATTGATAACCTCCTTCTTTTCGAAGTCGGTTAATAACCTAACCAACAAATGTGTCTTGTCTTCTGAACGGATAGTCTTTTCCTGTATTTTTTAGCTCATGCCTCGGATTTCTACCGTGAGGTCAGTTTGGTTTTTCTTATATGCACTAGAATTTGACCAAATATTTATGTTTTCCTTTTAAGGCGACGATATACGACTTTTACAGATTTTAAACTGACAATCACGTCAAAATGTGCAGTGTAAATAATTTGAAAAAATATATGTTAAACTACTAGAACATTCTCTTAATTACTTAGTAAGTGAATATTTTTAATTATATTCATATTATATAGTTTAATTAATACGTGAAGTTGTGTCTGACGCGGACAAAACATTGACAATCACACAAAATCTACCAGGTATAATTAAACGAAACTTACACCATCTTACAGACGTCCGTTCTGCATCAGTTTTGCGTCCAAAACTCTCAAAGTTTAGTCGAAAAAATTAAATAAAAGTAGTATTCTTTCAAAATTAAAAAAAAGGCGTATACTAAAAGATAGATAATAAAATTGTCTGTAATAATAATAATATTTTTAAGGTTAATAGCCCCTTAACACTATTCCGTAGCTCGTATCAATAAGCCAGTCACACTTAGGTAGGTAGGTACACGTATTAGTTTATATCTTGAAAACTACTGAACTGATTTTGATAAAACTGGCACGGTTTCCAAAGTTGAAGTAAATAGAAGCTAATAAAAAATGGTTACAATCCGATTAATAGTTTCGGAGAAATTCGGGGACTAACTGACATACCTACATATACCTATACACACATACACCTAAAAACTGTTTTATATTTCTTTGGAAGCCCTAAAAACTACCATGTGAATAGATAGCAGTTTTAATAATATTACATTCATAGGTACGTTTTGAATTGTTTACCTCCTTTTTTGAAGTCGGTTAAAAATAATCCCAACTGTTTTTAATTATAATAAAGTTTGTAAAAGGTTTGATGTAGGTACGTTAATTAATATTAACGTAAAAATAAGGCGTAATTACTTAAAAACATAATACAAAATTACACGTAAAATTATCTCAGCAATTATAAATCACGCCGTTGAATATTAAAAACTACACGGCTTTACAACAAAGATGGCGAAATGGGTCAGCCGTATTACGAGCAACTGAAGCATACTGTAACTTCGGGCCCTGAACAGGGAAAGTCAATTCCAACTGGCAACTTTTTTCAGAGAGCTTAAGCCAAGCGGCATTGAGACGACCTTTTCTATTGATTTTTACTCCACCGTAACTCATTGTTTTTCTGGTGATTGTCTTGAAACGTTAAAGTATTTCGAATGCACACTACTTCACAAAATATTGTGTGTATATAGGGGTAATTTTTGTATTCTATCTCTGTCTTACGAATAGTTGGGCGCTCCACCTAAAACAAAAGATGTAATAAAGTTTAGTGAACCGCAAATTGCGCGGAAGGCAACGAAGCGCGAGATTCCCTAACAAGAGCCGCTCCACACTCATGAATCACAACTTTATTATTTGACACGGGAAGTCTCTCTATTGCCTACCTGCGTAATTTTCCAAGAAGTTCTAAGTGACTGAATCTTGTTTTCTTATTTCTTCTTAATTTTCTTATTTAAGTAATTACTTAAATCAGGACTGTCCCAGGAGCGCTGTAGATAGAAAACAAATACATGTTGACGCAAATTACATTTAACTTGGATTTTCAATAAATCTTTTTTCTTTGGGAGGCGATTCACTGAACCAAATAAATGAATTAATATCCTACGAGTTTTGTAGTTATATTATTATGTTAGTGTGTGCCCGTCTTTACTCCCCCGGCTGGCCGTGTAACGTGTAGAGTCCAATTTCTTGTTACAAAATCTATTTGATGCTTGCTCATACTTGTGTATTACATTAAGAGGTTTTCCTTAGATACTTTTGTGTGTTGAAAACTGCTCTTTATTTCATGAAATTCAGGAAATAATCGAGTAAGTAGAGTGTGATGTTTACGAGATTGATAATGAAACCATTTTCTAGATATTGTTTATGCATATATGCATACTGCTATTATTAAACGCGAAAGTTAGCAAGGATTATTGGATGATTGTTACATGTGTTTTTTTTATAGCTGACTGTTACCTTTTATAGGCTGAGCGGAATTACCTAAAACTTAGCATACATTAGATATTGATCTAGCTAAACACATACAATTTTTTCCCGTTTTTGTATTCCGTGGGATAATGCAATATCAACATTGACGCGGGCGAAACTAGTCCAAGATGCTCAAGTTTATTTTTGTAAAAGTGTTTTTATATTAGGCAATGTTTATTATATTATAATTAATGTTTCTGTTTTTTTTTATAATTATTATCTGAAAATTATTATTAATTCACAACCCTTAATCGTAGACTAGAATTTTGATGACCTTTTGCTAGTTAGTTTAAATTTTGTTTTGCTATTTTACCAAACTTATATAGTTAATTTAAGAATGTGCAATTTATGCTTTGACTTGTCAGTCATACGCATAAATTCCCTGAAGTTCAACCAGAATACCACATTACCAACACTTTGTAACATATAACACCATATTGCTGAGTACAGTAACCCCCAAGAGCTCTGCGCTTTCATGGCAGGACCTATAAACCCCGCGATCCGCATGTCCCAGCAATATGGCTTGAATAATGAATGCCACACGACCCGCCATATTGGCCCGTTTTCGTTTTTAATTTTCCATTACTTATATGAATAAATAATGAAAGGAACGCGAGACAGTATATTGCGTTCCATTGATTATTCACCATCAAGTTATGACATGGTTTCGCGTATCTTTGCTCAATTCCAACTAATATATAATTATTAGTAACAGTGCGTTATAGTATTATCCGGTCTATCGGTGTGATGGACTAGGCCCGGTACGGCGTTCCTAGGTTTATTTATTTATTTATACTTCATGCACAAAGGTACAAAGGTGGACTTAATGCCTTAGGCATTCTCTACCAGTCAACCAAGGGTGGTGAAGAGATAACATGGCAAGTGTATTACAAAAAGTAATAGTAGTAATAATAGTAGTAGTAGGTTTTATTTCAACAGGAATTTACCCATATCAGCCAGAAGTATGTGCTGGTTAATGAATGGCGGTAATTCCCATAACATAACTAGTGGTATACATACACCTTTGTCTACCTCTTTGGAGATACAGGCGTAATGTAGCTATGTTATGTCACAAGCACCAGCAGGAATTATGGCTTACAAATTGATATTTTTCTAAAGGAACCACTCTCTTTGTCGAAGTCGCTTCGTCGAAATGTTATAAACGGTTTCTACGTAACCGTCTTGTCAGAAAACCTTTCAACGGTTTTAACCGAACGGGGTCATCTTAATTTTCCACTACAATGGTTTTATATAAACGCGGGCTAGCTAAACAAATCGAAACCGGCTTTGATTATGAAATTCAAATATTTCTACATAAAAAAGGAATATCGAGAACCAATGTACCCGATATATAGGAAAGTTATATAATACCTAGAGGGTCGATTTTGTTACATCAAATAGTTTAATGAAATAAATAAACTAAAAAGACAACCGCCTTTAAAAACTAAAAAGTGTCAAATAACTTTAGCATAGAACACACATGACTTTAATTTCGGAAGTCGGTGGCTTTGTTGGGATTGAGGATTTGTATTGCCACATTTTCAGCTTTTAAGTACTTTCTTTAACCTCCAAATAAATTAGAAAAGGAGAAACTAAATCGTCATCTATGTATCATTTTAAGGACTTCGTTGATTTTGTCAAAATGTGCTAAATCACTTTCGATAAAATTGAATATATGGGACCATCCCCAAGGCATACTCTATCCATAAAAAAAGAATTTTCAAAATCAAATTCACATATCGAGCGAGAAATCGCGTAAAAAAATAAGTCGAAATGAGAACCTCCTTTTTTTTGAAGTCGGTTGAAAAGTGGAAAACAACATCTTTGCTCAATAAACCTGTTTACTAACATGAAGCTAATAATAACTCCAATATGAAACCAAAAAACTTTAATCCCCGATGCTCTTTGCAGAATTGAAATGTGAGAGAATGGAGGAATAATGAAAGAGGCCCACCTCGACCGGAAGCCATGCCTCCGTCGCACGTCGCTCCTGTGCGACGATATCCGGTGCAGCTCAATTTCCTGGACCGTGGAAATTCCACTGAGTTTTTATTTGCCCTCCTGATTCCTGCGTTCGTGCCGTTTTTATCCTCAAATGTTATCGCTAGCTTTATTCCGTTCGTTCATCCGTTGGTATGATTTGGGACCTCCTTTCTATATATACTCGTTGATATATCGCTGCATGCAGAGAAAAAAACAAATGTTTTTGACACACAATCAGGTTATGAGGTTATGTTATGACAGTTTTCAACTTTCACCTTTCAAGATACTTGGAATTTTAATAAGTTTTGTTCCTTTTTTCAGAAGAGTTGAAACTATTCGTGCCTCGTTTTGCTAGACAATATTAATATTATTTGATAAATATGCAGTTTGGATATGAGTGCAGGACAAAGACTTTAAAACAGGTGCCGCTGAAGCCAACAGTTCGAACCGCGCCCATATCAAAAGAATTACCCACGCCCGGCCCAAACACTTATGAACAGCCACAGTTATGCGGTAAGGAATTCGTTATATAAGGTTTCTGTGTAAGTAGGTACGGTAGGTATTTTTAAAATGTGAAGTACCAGTTCAAAAAATACTCTGCGGAGCGTATTCATCATCATCATCATTTCAGCCGAAAGACGTCCACTGCTGGACATAGGCCTCCCCAAGGGGAGGGGGGGTTGCCATAATCGCCACGCTTGGCAGGCGGGTTGGCGATCGCAGTATGGTTGTTACAAAGGCACAGAGAACGCTGCTGCCCATTCTCTGGTAAGTCCCTTAGTCGCCTCTTACGACACCCACGGGAAGATATGGGAGCGGCAGCGGAGCGTATTAATGATTACAACTATCGACCTTTTGACCATGAATTGATGCGTTCATTAGGGTGGACGCACATTCTGATGGAAGATGCGTCGGAAGCATCGTCATCGGTTATGTGTGTAAGGTTGGTTGTTTTATTATTAACTAGCTTCTACTCGCGATATCATCCGCGTGATTTTTTATACGGATTCCTAATAATTTTCATAGTACAATATAGCCTTACCACTCAAGGATAATGTAGCGTCATATTAGCGAAAGAATTCACAGAATCGGAACAGTAGTTCCGTAAGCCGTGTGGTGCCGGCGAATAGCACCACCCTGTTTCTACCCGTAGGTGTATAGAAGGCGACAGAGGTATATTGACCAAAAGATGGGCAGCAGCGTCCTTGTAGTCCTGAGTACCATAACACCTACTGCGATCGCCAACATGCATCGGCCGAGCATGACGATTACGGCTGAACCCCCGCTTGGGGGAGACCTAAGCCCAGCAGTGGACGTCTAAAGGTTGACATGATGAGTTCCGGAGATCAGCCAGAACGAACACGAACTCAACTTTAATTTATTATAATACTAGCTTATGCCCGCGATTTCATTCGCGTGAATGTCGGTTATCGCGGATGCAGACGAAGTCGCGGAATAAAAAGTAGCCTATGCCCTTCCCCAGAGTTCGAGCTGTTATCATACCAAATTTCATCAAAATCGATTCAGCCGTATCATCGTGAAAGCGTAACAGACAGAATTACTTTCACATTTATTATATTAAGTATGGATATGTAGTAAAGTGATGATGTGTGGTAATAATAGTGATTTGACTGTTCTGGCGTTACACAACCAACATTACGCAGGGCATCTTCTGTCAGATATGCGTCAACCCTTAGGGAGGTCATGGTGATAAGTCCAAAGTCGTTAATGACCAATATGATGACGACCATTTAATCAGTATTCATGTCGTCACGACAATGCACATACCTTGTTACGAGTACGTACCCTGGAATTTTACGCTAAATCACAGTATTCTAATTTATCAAGATAAATGAGGCATCTTGATAATTATCAGGTTAAATAGTTTGATCATTGTCTTCCATAAATATAATTATCTAAAAATATTTTGATTTACCACTCTTCAATTTACTACACTACTACAATTTACTACTCTAATAATTATTAAAGATATATCACTGAAAGATCGATGGTAATTAAGTATCATTTCAAACCCAGCTAAATCATTTCCTTTATCACTTAATACCATAAGCATAATTATAATTTTGATCTATTTGTGCGATGTCTGAACTTCTGTAAATGCAAGACGTTTTGACATAATATTTCATAGATTTGTTATTGTGTTTTAGTGTGTTTATTGTTTGACCTATTATGTTATTGAAATGGTTTCATCAAAGCCTTGTAAGAATAAATAAATAAATAATTACCCATCTCTCTGTCTATCCCTTGCAGATTGTAAGCGTGACTGTAATTAATTGCGTAACATCCTAGTAAAGTTAAGTTACGAACCAATTACAGTAAAGTTCATTAACGCTAACCGTCTCACTCGATTCCAAGTTGTAATACCAGAAAGCTAAATCAGTTTGTGAACAATAAATCTTATCAATTACAGTAAATGTTGCTATTTGGCTTTGATGTCAACTTTCAAGGACAAAATCTGTTGCTTAGCAATTGCTGAGCAACAGATTTTGTTATATTAAAAATTTTTGGAAAACAATAATTTCTAGTAGAAATTTTCTACTAGAAATTATTGTTTTCGGAAAAGATTTGTATTATATTTCGGTTGCGGTTAGCGATGCTTTGATTTTTAAATCCTAATTATTGAGCACAATATTATAGGAAATACGGAATGGATGAAGTCAGTACTCACCGACAACTCTTAGCTATTATCTGATATACTGTAAAAGATGGCATAAGGATGGCATCGTAATATTTTCTGTCTATTTAGATAATATTATGTAAAATTAACGTAATTTTACATAATATTATCTAAATAGACAGAAATAATATATAATATTATGTAAAATTAACGTCGAAACCGAACCGAAATATAATACAAATATTTTCCGAAAACAATAATTTCTAGTAGAAAATTTCTACTAGAAATTATTGTTTTCCGAAAATTTTTAATATAACAAAATCTGTTGCTCAGCAATTGCTTAGCAACAGATTTTGTCCTTGAAAGTTGACATCAAAGCCAAATAGCAACATTTACTGTAATTGATAAGATTTATTGTTCACAAACTGATTTATAATGATGATGATGAGTGATGACTCATCATCATCATTATTGATACCCTCAGGCATTCCTGAGAATTGGCTTCTACCTTTGACACTGCTTCTTTGGTGTCAGTGTGCTATAAATAGGCTAATTTGAGAGCAGCGAAAATATATTTCAGTTTAAGGGCCTGTCTATATCTCTACGTCACGACGTTGTCAACGCGGAACGGTGCGGTAACGCGGCACGGTGCGTTGACATAACGTGGAAATTTATGTTACCGTATCGTAAAAATGCACGTCACGACGCCGCACGTAAAATTCCGGTACATTCTTCACTAACGTACCAGAGAAATAGAGGTCGCGTTCTAGATATGGACCGCACAATACGTATTCTGCTTCTGCTATTGTTAAAAAGATCACACATTCGATTTTTGACGTGACAACGTCTTATAATTCGATAGAGCCGGCTGCACGCACGAAAAAACATGACGTCATGCGGCGTTACGGCGTTACATGACGTCATGCGGCGTTACCTCGCACTGAGGCGTTCCAAGTGAAAAGTGAATGTGGTGTCAATTGTTTATAGCAACGATAATTACAGCGATAAAGGTAATGATTCTTTCGCGTTGTCACGTTCAACTATCGTCAGTAAACCGACTTTACAGACAACCAATTTTTTATTCACAAGTAATCAGACAATGAAACATTAATTGACCTAACGCATCGTAGCCACGTCGGCTTACGACGACGTCAGACGCGGCGTTCTACTGAAAGAGTTTTTCCTCCTTTTCCTTAAAACTGAAAGATATTTTTGTACGTGTAAGAACACGTTTTTTTTATTTTTTATTCCTTGCCCCGCTCTGTAAATTCTTCAGCCAGGTCAGCCAAACCCGAAACAAATACCTGTATATACAAACAACAATATATTCTGTGTGTAGAAATATTGTGTTTAATTGTGATTGAAGTCTCAACCTATTTATTTACACAATATTTTGATTTTAAAAATTCAAGTCACTGTTTTATTCTTACATAAACTTTCAAGTGCTTCTTAGTGTAACATTTTTCAAATTCGTTTTACAGGCGGAAAGGGGTTTTCAAAAATAAAGCGAGCCCCGGCTTATACGTTTGGTCGAGTATTAAATTACAGTTTTACTCCATCGGTTCAACCTAGTGCACCTTTGGTCAATGTGAGTGGGACTAACTATAAAAGAGGTAATTTAATATACATTGTTTTATTTCTAACATTATTTTAAACAGTTTAGTCAATGCTAATGTAGATAATATTAATGAGCCGTAGTTTTAGCGTTCACAGCACTAGGCTCAGCAGTGCATGTCAAAAGCCATTATATAAATCTACTAGCTGACCCGACAGACGTTGTCCTGTCCCGATCTACGGGGGATGAAAAGGGGGTGAAAAATTGGGATGAAAAATAGATGTTGGCCGATTCTCAGACCTACCCAATATGCACAAAAAATTTCATCAGAATCGGTCAAGCCGTTTCGGAGGAGTACGGGAACGAAAACTGTGACACGAGAATTTTATATATTAGATTTATTTATTACTGAAAAATAATATTAAGAAAGGATGTAAGAATAAATGCTTGTAGGTATAATGGTACTACGAAACTAATTTGGACGTTAAGTTTGGATGTTAATAAGGTCCAAATTAGTTTCGTAAAAATTTTTTCACCATATATAAGATCCAAATTAGTTTCGTAGTACTATTATTCGGGCAGCTTAATAACCTTTTAGCGAACTAGTATTCCTTTTTAGGGTTTCGTACCTCAATAGGAAAAAACGGAACCCTTATAGGATCACTTTGTTGTCCGTCTGTCTGTCTGTCTGTCTGTCTGTCCATCTGTCTGTCAAATTTTTTTATCTCGGAAATGCGTGGAGGTATCGAGTTGAAACTAAAACAACTCAAGTCAACTACAGTCCCTTGAAGCTGTGAAAAAATCAAACTTCTAAGTTAACGTCAAAAAAAGAGACGGCCGTTGATGTCGCAAAAAACGAACATTTCGACACTCTCAAGGGAATCAAAATTTATAGGGTACTCTCCGTTGACCTAGAGCTATGAAATTTGGCAAGCAATATCGTCTCATACTACAAGTACAGGGAAAACTCTGAAAACTATATATTTGTAACTAAATCATAAAAAAAATATAGTCTTCATTCAAAGTAGGTATACGTACCTAATCAATCATCGAGTCATACTGGTATTATGGGTGACCGAATTACGGAATTTCAACGGAACCCTCGGTGGGCGAGTCCGACTCGCACTTGTCCAGTTTGTCATATTTCAAGCGTTAACAAATATGCACTAGATTTCATTTAACACGGATGTTTCAGGTGTCAACAAAATCCCAGGCGGGTTGGTGACCAGATACAATTGGTTACCAGACAGTCATGTTAAAACTCCCGGACCTGGTGCTCACGAGCCGTTGCTGAGAGTAAAGGTCAAACGCGCACCAGCATACACCATGCAACATGCTGCCAAGCCTACGTACGAACCGTACGACATGTGGACCCCGCCACCCAACATGTACTGGCCTCCAATACCGGGAAAGTAAGTGGAGATAACCATAGCTGTCATTTCATATTTTATGGCAAAACAAGCCTTCGGGCAAGCCCCTGAAGTTTGGATCACCTGACTTCAGGGACTTGCCCTAACTAGAACTATGTTCACAGACGAGGGTGATAAACTCACCCTTACTGAGATTGTGTGTGGTGTAGGTTCACTTTTCGTCTACGCCGCGAAAACGTAACGCTAACGTAACGTTATCTCATCGTCATCATTTACCGACGAATTTAGCACAGTACAGTACAGTATAGGTCTGGAACACCGAGATAGACATGCACAATATGACTCGATAGCGAGACAACTGTCCACAGTAGTAGCCCTGGACCGAAACAGCTGCAAGTCATGGGGGAGCTTCTGCCCAACAGTGGGATGTTAGAGCTGATAATAGTGACAGTAATGCAGTAAACACATTAGCCATACAATTGTAAATTCAACGTCGAAAGTATTTCTTACATTTTTGTTTCTCTCTCTTCTTACTGACTTTCTAAACTCTTATGCAGAAGACAACCCGCGTATAGCTTCAGAAATAAGCGTTTGATCCTCAAACCTTTTGAAGTACCAGGCCCAGGGTCACATAACCCGAATCCCAAATACGTCCAGAGAAAGAAGCCTGTATATTCTTTAGGGCCTGGACCTAGACCCTACCGAGAGTTGGAGACTCCTGCGCCTAACGCATACTGTGAAAAGAAGGTACGGAATCATGTTAATTGCCTATGTTTATGTCACCGTCGACTAACTTATGTGGAAAATAATTTCATACAAATACATACTGTTTACTAATTTATTTAATTTGATAGAGCGTAGGTAACGCGCGTTCGGAGACGATAACAGGTTGTTTTTTTTCTATTTACTTGACATAAAGGCATAATGTCAAACTAAATTAAGTTTGATCCTTTGACATTTTATTTGGAAGTATTGTGCGTTATAGTGGTAAATTACTGGCGCGATCTAAGAATGTTTTCCAGATTAAACTTTTTACCAGATGAAATTAAATTATGTGTTCAATAGCCTGAAATGCTTTTTGCTTACCAGCTAGCAAAAAGCATTTCATTCATTTTTAATAATTGTGAGGCATCGATTCAAACAAAAAATTAACGACTTTTAATGATAAAACTCATTTCTTAATTTACAAGTTAACACATTAATGTTATCAAATTGAGTTTGATATAGAATAAAAATAGAATAGGCAAGTTCAACTCTGCAACGTAGGGCTGAAATATTATATCTCTATAAAGACGGTTTTAATATTACTGCTATAGTACGAGAACTCAATGTATCTGAATTCACTGTGATAGTTTGGATTCGGTGTCATGGCGAAAAGGTCAAATAACTTACTATAGGCGCAATTCAGGAAGACGGCTGATTCTGGCTACCGCGCAAGTAATATGGTTAGACAGCACAAAGAGCACGCTTTCACGCCAACTACTCATTTGCTGCTTTGTATGATGTAAGTCCTCTACAGAGTGTGTACAAGTGCAAGTTACTCGACCGCGTTATCGTAAACTTATATTTGTACCGAAACTGGAACAGCCCCGTGTAGTGGTAACATTAGGAAACACAATTATTCCATACAAATTGACACAAGCGAACGTTATGTAAACGAGATAGAATGGGTTAAAAACTCACACTGGACTCTCAGACATCATGCTATTTAAAATAGAAATCAAAGCTCACCACAAAACTGCCTGGCTTGATTTTGCGCAACACTATCTAGATTTTGATTGTTCGAATGTTATATTTACCGTCGAAAAAGCTTTGAAATCGAGTTAATTCGGATTAATGTCGATTTCATGATTTTTTCCTATTTTGTATTTTTAATAAAATGTTTGACCTCGCTTGGGGAGTATCCGTATATTTTGTGTCGTCTATTCCAGTTTTTTTTTTATTGTTTTTATTTCTTACCTATACGACTATCTAGCTAGAGCGCCTGATTTTCTGAGTAATAAAAAAAAATATCGACCTATTAGTAGTAGTAGTATACATAGAATTATAAACCTTATGGTTGTAAACATTTTCAGACCCCAGCTGTACCTAGTATGCAACTATTTTATACAAAGAAGTCGAGACCTTTATATTGACTAAATTGTAGAAATAATCTGCTTCAACGTCCATACGTTATTAAATCAAATAGGTTTTTTGTATCTATTTATTAGTTGTTTATTTTAATATCAGCGGTTTATTAATGGAAACAATTTGGACCCAATCTTGCGATCTCACTTCATTTGTTTCTATCTGTATTGTTATCGTTTTGTTAATTGTTTACAGTTTATGGTTATCAAACCCACGATACCAGCCCCCTCTTTCGGCATCAAGCACACTCCTTACTTGGGTAAACCACAAGGATACATGAAACCTTCGGATATTGAGCTGCGAGCGCGAGCACGATGTTAGTCGTATCTGATAATAATATACATAGGTGAGTACATTAATTTATATTTCGTTTGTGTTTCAAATTAAACTGTTTTACAAAATAAACTTATTTTCCTTTTTGGTTGAGTCATTTTTACAAATCCTCCGTATGGTTCGGAAGCGCACTAAGCGAAGAATTGACACCTAAGTCATCCTAATCCATACTAATATTATAATTGCGAAAGTAACTCTGTCTGTTACGCTTTCACGAAGAAACGGCTGAACCGATTTTGATGAAATTTGGTATGAAGATAGCTTGAACCCCAGGGAAGGACATAGGTTACTTTTTAATCAGTGACTTCATCTGCATCCGACTACTATAACCGACAATCACGCGGACGAAGTCGCGGGCAAAAGCTAATAAAATTAATAAGTGTAAATATTGATTATGCTAACCTTCAAATCTTACAAATATGAGTATTCATTCAAAGGGCTTGTTATTAGAATCTTTTTTTCATCTTTTTTCCCTTAAAGACTAAAAGTTATTAAACGTTACTAAAAGCTAGTAAAAAAAAATTAAGTCGGTTAAAAGCTAACATATCAGTACCATTTAATCTTTTAGATTTAGCGCACAAATACCTATTTAAACCTAATTAACTTCGACCAACTCGTATAATTAAAAAAAAAACAATGTTGTATTGAGAACCTCCTCCTTTTTGGAAGTCGGTTAAAAACCAGAAACATTAGAAATCGATAGGTACTACAAAATTTTATAGTATGATATGAATGTATGTGTGTTTGTTCACGCATTTTTCCGAAACTATTAATGGAATTGCGACCATTTTTTGGCTTACATTTACTTCAACTTTCTGAACAGTGCAAGTTTCATCAAAATTGAATCAGCAATTATCAAGATATGGACTAATACGTGTAGGTACTTAAGTGTGACAGTCTCGCTTATTGATATTGGCTTGTTTTCACATACAAGTTATCATATATTTGGCTAATTAATTTATCTTATTTTATGTTATTCGCAAGTCACTATTTTTGTATTGTAGCGTCGACATATAGGTATAAATTACTCTTATAATCTGGCTTGCTGGCTAAAACTAGCCTAGTTAAATATTGATCTTCAATTTATCCCAAATAATCTGCGTTGTATAAATAATTGGACTGTTCAAGAACTTATATTTTAAATACTAAGCAAACATTTTTGTAGCAGCCATAAACAAGAAATTGTGTGTTGCATTTATTTTACAATGTTATAAGTTCTTATAAATATATTTCAGGGTTATCTACAGAACTTTTACCCATTTAGATCTCAATTCTTCCGTCGGCGAAGTCGACAACCTCCCATATTCTTATTGAACTTGGCTACCATTTTCACATTTTCGTTTTTGATGGATTTGACTTTTTTAGAGACCTCACGCTACACTAGCGCCTCTTCCAGCGAATTAAAGACCTACAGTCATCAATGATAACTCTTTTTTTAAATATTCTGTAAGAGCGTACGCTACTTAATGGGTTAACTTTAAAACGAATTCATAAACTAGTTGGATAAAGACGGCTTGGATATAAATTGCGATTTAATACTTTACCACGCAAGCGCGGGTATTAAAACGCGATCAAAGTTAATTTTACAAAGTTTCGCTGAAAGTCGGCCACTGCGCTGATTTGTATGCAATGTTTACCGGACCCGTGACGTCACTATACTCCGCTTCTGTGGAGCCACTAGAAACTTCACCTTTTCTATTACGCATTTCACTTATCTAGCAGGTAGCTCAAATTGCACTCATGAAAGTTTGAGAGAGTAAGAGACTATTGATGCACCTTTGTTTTAAATTAAAAATATTTCAATATCTTATACTTTTCATTGCAATACAAGGTTCTATGAGACAGTACCTACACTCAAACAAAACAGAGATACATAAAAGAATCGACAACGGCAAACTATTGAAAAATTCAATATTAAATTTACAAAGAAAACATATTCCTAGAAGATGGAGCGTACGAAAGCCAACATATTGTATTCCTTTAAAATCAAGGCAGATTATTCGACGTAGAGAGTCTCAATCACAAACAGTAGAGGGAATACAAACGTAGCAAGTCAAACATATCTCAACTGGGAATGGCCGAGGCTCCCTCGCGTAGGCACTGTTAGTTTTCAATGATTAGGTTTACGTTGGCCAAGTGATGCATTTCATTCGTTCCGTATTTGACTGTTGAAGTCAAATATCACTTAAGAATCGAGTTATTGGCAATCGAAGACTTTGCTATTAACATCTGCATGTATGGCGTCGAAAATCATACCCGCATGAAAGTTTTAGTCCTCGCCTGCTCCATTAGTAGGTACCCCAATATGTAAACACATTCATCTTACCCATCATCGTAACATCGTTAGTTGCTCTGCACAAATAATATCTACTCAAGTATCGAATTCCCAACGAGAGTATGACTCGATTGCCGTAGCGATTACAATCGAGTCTTTCTAGAGGGTTTCCTCTCGTGCCGCGCCAAAGTACCCAATTGTTCTGACAACATTTAACCAGGTATACGTAATACATTTGAAGCTGGGACTACCATAGGCTTAGGTAAAGCTTATGTCCCGCAATGGCCGTTATACGAATAAGTGATGTTGATAATCATCATCATTATCATGTCAACCTTTAAACGCCCACTGCTGGACATGTTGATAATGACTGATCATATTTAATCCTTAAAGACAATTAAAATCTACTGATGAATTGACGATAAATCCATTCCATTTTTATAACATCGTTACTGGGAGTTAAATAGGTGCTATTAATTGGCAGTTAAGTTCGGCGCCTCGCGGGCACCCAGCAAATGGCGTTAAATTGAGCCAGGGCGACACGACGCCGGCGCTTGAGTGCATAATCACTTCCACCGCGATCGCGATAGTGCATAGTGGTGTTAAACTACTCATGTTTGATGTCGACTGCAAGCCGCTAAATGTGCAAATTATTGAAAGGCCTGTAGAAGCATCAATCTACTTTGCTGAATTTTATTTGTGTTTTTGCTGAAACTATCTGATATTACGCTAAAATTTTGCCAAATTATAATTTCTGAATGAATTAAATAAAAACTCTCAAATCAGATAAGTTGTTCTCGCGTTATAAATGCACTAACGGACTGACAGGTAAAGAGATATTACGTTTTATTATTTCAATATTAATATAAAACAGAGTGTCTTATTAAAACTCGTCAAACACCAAATATCTCCGGTTAAAGATCAGTTTCATAATATCAAATCCTTTTTTAATGATGCCGCTTCATGTTTACCTTCCTCGTCATAAATCACTTCTCGAACTCAAAGCTCAACTTGATCTACCTCTTAGGCCATTTCCAAATTAGAGGAACACCTGACTCCAAGTGATAATAATAAAAAAAACAATAACCAGCGTTATTAGTGAGCCATCCATTAAAATAATGTGGTATAAAGTCACACATACCAACATTCTTTAATAGATGGCTGAAATAATACTGCTTATTTTTTTGTTATTTAATTTCTCGGTCGCTAGTGCGACTTCTGAGCAAACTGCAAGGTTTTCTCATAAGGATATCCTCATTTGAGAGAAAGGAAGGCCGAAGAAAAGATGGGTGATATGAAAGAGAATGAGGTCAGGGAGTCAAGTTCGGTAGTGCATGGAGTACTGTTCGCACCTTTGGGATGGATCAGCCAAATTCCAACTGAACGGCGTTGGAAGTCGTAGACCTGCCAAGAGACTCATTGACAATGACTTCCTGGTTGGGGCTAGGCTCCAGAGCCTTAAATATCACCGCACCGTTGATAGCCTATCGGTTTTTTATCGGGTGCATTTTGGAGAGTGTGCTTTGGACAATTTAATTCCCATTCCATCATCGCGAAAAAAACAAGCAGAGATACGGCGAAGCGTCACCGCTATATGGTTGAAACTAAACGGTTTGATTACACATTTATTGTGCGAACTACCAGACTGTGGAATTCACTGCCTGCCGCCTAATCTGGTTATCTTCAAGGCACGAGTGAACCGATTAATTCTAGGTAAGCGTGTTGTGCCGCATCATCACAGTACTATTAAGTATTCTGTGTCATCACTTAACAGCAGGTAAGTTGTGGTCGAACGAAAGTTTAAAAAAAAACGGGCTAGTGCGAGTCAGCCTCGCCCACCGAGGGTACTTTAAATAAAGATATATTTTTTTATGATTTATTTACAAATGTATAGTTTTCAGACTTTTCCCTGTACGTGTAGTATAAGACGATATTACTTGCCATATTTTATAGTTCTAGGTTAACGGGAAGTACCCTATACATTTTGATTCCCTTGAGTGTCGAAATATACGTTTTATGCAGCATAAACGGCCGTATCTTTTTTACACGAAAATTTAGAAGTTTGTTTTTTTCTCAGCTTCAAGAGACTGTAGACTTGAGTATATAGTTTTAATTTCAACTCGATACCTCCACGCGTTCCCGAGATCTTGACAGACAGACCGACAGACGAACAATAAAGTGATCTTATAAGGGTTCCGTTTTTTCCTTTTGAGGTACGGAACCCTAAAAAAAAGATATCATGACGGTTGACAAAACGGAATGGAAGAAGAAAACGGGTTGTGCTGTCCCCAAATAACATGGGACAAAATGATGATGATATCGTCATTTGTCTACAAAATCATATTAAGTAGGTACTTTAAACACAACAAATGATTTGTAGGTGTACTACTAACACCCCCCCCCCCCCCCCCCCCTTTAAGACGTACAAGTGAGATATTATCATATTCTATTGCGGGACGCTTGTGGTGGTTGACGCTTGTTATATTGTTATATATAATTCTATAACTTGCGGAGTATTGACGTCGATAGACTATTCGGCACAACACTACCACAGACCACAGCGCTGTAGCGCCGCTTAGCGGTTTATGCGGATATTACCTCGAGCAGAATTATTGTGTTACTTACCTATCTCAACTAACCTTATCCCTACACAAAAAGATGAATGCCATTCGTCTGAACAATTGTGAAAGAAATATCTTTTTTATCTTATGTATTTCTTTCGAAATTGTTCTACCTATCTTTTGGATAAAGTTAGTTAAAACAGTTATAGTTATCTAATATTCTCTTGAAGATCCAAAACTCTCGAAAGTTTAGACAGTTGGTTATTCGGAAAACTTATTTTACTTCTAGATTTTACTTCACAATAATGTTATTAGAGTAGTATTCTTAGTAGAGTAGGTCGATAACGGTGTTAAGTTAAAAGCTTTGTCAGATATGTGCAAGTATTTCGCCTAATCAGCTCACATGTATTCGTACTAGATCATAACATAAACGACGTGTCCTGAACTAGAGGTCACTTACAATAACTTACTAGATAGACTAGATAACTCGAAGATACATAAACTGTTAGTTGATAATTATAGAAAGTAGATAGTTTTATCAATAGTGGTTACAACATTTACAATTTAAATTACCGATACCTATAAATAAATTTAATTAAACCAATACAATGCTCAAATTCGCCCCTATTCAAAATATTTCACAACATCGAAAAATACGCCTGTTCCGCGGACAATGGCCAAAACAATAGAGCTTACACTGCAATATGTCATTTCTGTCATCAGTAGACGTTTTCCCATTAATTTGTTTGGTAATTAATCTTTTTCGACATTAACGACAAGGCCTCCGGGATGACAAAGAAGGTGCCGACAGCGAAGGGTCATTGAAGCTTTGTTAACTCAAGGAACAAGAGAGGGTTTGATCTCTTTGTTTTGTGCTGAAATGTCATCCTAGTTGCTAACAAGGACGTTGCGCTCCGCTCAGCTCAGTTGTCTTGAAAGTTTTTATGCATAAAGGGTAAGTAGAGATAGATAAAACATTTATTTGGTGCACACAAAAGACATATCACAATCACAATACAAAACATTCAAATCAAATAAGGGCTAGACAAAGTGCGATGCGATCAAGGTTGCACCAAATGGGAGTCCAGCTCAACATGTCAGGCAAATATACCTGACACTATATATACTGCTGAATCCCTGAGGCAGAACAAGGATAAGTACATCAAGTTAAAGATAAACGTAATGATTTGTACTTATTTCAATACGTTCTTTTTAAGATCAATATATTTACGCGCTTCTATATTTTCCTTGATTGCTGCTCCATAAAATTCGTATAGGAAAATCGTATCTACACATCGGTATTTTAGGGTCATCATTACGAAACAAGGTACATAGACCCGCCATCTTCGGACCCAAATTGTGACATCCGTGTATCGTTATTGAATATCGTATCGTGAAGCGGGTAAAAAATAGTAAAAGTCGTTTCCCGGGCGGATGTTATCCAGTTGTTAAACGAGGATGAAATAATATTGACCCGGCCGCCTTATAAGAATGTTTGTATCTCTTACAATATTCTGAATTTCTGACATTCTGTGAATAGATTAATCGTTTTAAATCTGATCTAGGATCTAGGAATAAAATATAGATTTGCAGCAAATTATTTGGGGCGAATTCGACCATACTTGCTTGTCTTATCCTGAGAACTAAATCTCTCATTACTCTAGAGTTAGCGAACTTTTCGTTTTACCAAATTTTTACGTCTTTCCGAGTGTAAACCGATATATCCCAAAATGCATCTAGTAAAAAAGTTATCCGAGATTAAAATATGTAGGTAATTGCTGCCGCTACATGCCCAGCTGACAATAACATCTGGTGTGAATATCATTTATCTTACCATCGTTGAAACCAGTATAAACCTTCAATATTTTGTAGTCATTAAACCTTGCGTTCCGCTTTATAAACAATTATATTTCTATTTTAGTTGGCTTACACATGTGATTCATTATTCATTCATCAACTCGGGAGAATACCTAGTATTGACTACTTTAAGTTTGTGATGGATAAAAGACAAACGATGTTATCTGAGAGAATGATTATTCAAGGGTTAGTTACTATAACATGGCATTTGGTTGAATCAGCCCGTAAATTTTATAATTGAGCTCAGATGCATTGTGTGCGGTATGACTTCTTAAAACAATAGTAAACTTTTGTGCGTAAGTGGACCTGGTAAAAAGTACGGTAAAGCGTAAAAAAAGAAATAGTAATGTATTTTTTGTCTTTTACTCGGTGCCACAAAGAACATTCACCGAGATATCATAATACTCGTACCTGTAATGATTGACAAGTGATGTTTTTTTCCTTCCTTTTTCGTACAATGTGACAGTGATTGAGACATGTCAATAGCAAACATGTTCATAATTTAATGTGCGTAAACAACCGGCAGAACGCAATAAAGACTATATTCGTGCAGTAGGTACGTATTTATTTTAAACGAGTTGCATTTCAATGGAAATAATTCAACGTAGTTCATGCAACCACTTTTTAACTTTGAATAATTGGAATAATTATGATCAATATAATCCAACAGACTTGAAAATAATGAACTCTACTTATGTAGGTAAAATAAGGCAAAATTATTTAAATACACAAATTGTAGCAGTGTACCTTTATGAGAGAAATAAACTAAATTATTATTATTATTGGAACGAAGTTCTTTAACGCGGCTAACGGTAGTGCTATTCTGTTACAATCTCCCTCGGTGAACACCTAGGTGAAGTGAGCTGTCATCCCATTGTAGTGCTTTGTAAATCCCTAACATCGGGACAAATGACAACTCACTTCACCTAGGTGTTCACCGAGGGAGATTGTAATAGAATAGACATACAGGTAGTGCGAATTAGTAGAAAACGTCACGTAACGAAATGCGTGTGTTAATGTGTGCTTGTGATTTATACAAGGAGTAACGAAATTAACGCAAGTCCTCACACACCCCCATTAAAATATTAATTTATAAGACTAAAATAACATCTGTAATTTAATTTAGTTGAACCACACATCATTATTATTTATAAAATTTTATAGATATCCTGGCTAAACGTCAAACGTCTGTACACACTACTCGATCTCTACACACACTATATAGCGCACCGCACACTCGTGTACCAACCAGCTAGCCAGCTGGCTGGTAGGCATCTCTCGTGCTCTCATCAGTCCAGATGATGTTTTGTTGCCAGTTCTCCAACAACCATCTGCTAAACTCCAGACGTGGCAAATAGCCGTTCGATGTTAGCTCCTGATAACGTCGTAGGTGGAACGTGTATTCACCATCTGAGGGTAACAACAGTCGAACAATAGCGCTGCTTCTCTCGTACTGCTCTCTGGGTGTTCCTCTAAATAATTGAGTATGTTCGCTTGTAAGCGAGTAGTGCGTACATTCGCCCCTCTATCTATTGTCATGTTAGGACGAAAGGTCCGACCGAAATCCCTCAGACATTGAGTTGCACTTAACATGGTTCTGGCGCTCACTCTGGTACCATATCTTTCGTTGAACTCTCGACATGCTAACTCGACATTATCGTCGCAACGAGCCAATGTCCTCACCATCTCCGTGTATTGAATATTGGTGTACTGGAATGTTATCGTGCACGTTAACAAATAAATGTGTGAAATAAGAGTATTATTGAAATATTAATAATGTCTTTTATTACTTGTGAAAAGTCAGAATGACAGCAGGCAGTAACGACGCATGCGTATGTTTTTAAATGCTTGTCGTTGATTTACGTTACCTTACTTTTAAGGAGGTTGCGTTCTAATTCTATCAATAACTAATCCTTTGAAATAAGGTCTAAATTTTCTTAAAGCGACTATGTTTTTATTTATTATTATACCAAGGTATGTTTATGTGTGTGTAAAGAAAGCCACTCCGAACTACAAATTCTTTTCTGCATTTAAATAAGACGTATTACTATGACATAAGGATTAAGCTTCCTTAAATTACCGTTTTTATTTAACGACCACTGCACATAGGATAGCTATGAGGGAATTGCAAATTCGGTCGTGCATTTGAATAGGCTTTATTCCTTTGAGATAAAGCATAAATTTCCTTAAATGTAATATTTTATTGCCCTGTGATGAAGAGGTGATCCTAATTTCAGTTAAATAAAGGTATTTTTCGTGAAAAATTTACGTATATAAATAATGACGGAAATCGATTCAGAAGCCGATTCTGAGCAAACTACTTTGAGGTCTTGCGTTTAATCTGTGACAAAGTGTATATATATTTATTGTACAGACCGTGTACGTAAGGAACTTCGTTCCTTACTGGCGTCCCCTGACCGCACAAGTTTTTTTTTTGGATTATTAGATACTTTTATTTATTTACTTGAGACCACTAGAGATGTCAACAAACTTTAATATGTAAGTACAAGAAATGTTATTGCATACAAAGTCATTTACCTAGGTAAACAACTTAGTATGAAACATATGAAATAACATTTGTTCGAGCTTGACCTTTCACTCGACCGATTTTCTTGTGTCTGCTAAATCTTAGATCCCTAATTGCCAATTCCCTTCGATATTAATTAGACATCGCTGAAACCACAACATTTTTTTATTTTTTTCTATGTAGGTATCTACCTATTGTAGGTACCTACTGCTGAGTTCATTTCAATTTCCGCTTGCTATGCTGACTTTTTCGATAGCGGAACGTAACCTATTCATACAACGGGAAATTGAATGTTGACGAAATATTGTGTCCAGCCTGTGAATGTGGCATATTTCATTTTTAAAATTCCTTCGTCGAAATCGAAGTAATAAAATGTATATCGCCAATTTATTAGTATATTATTATTTATTCTCCGTGTGAGGCGCAATCGTAACATAATACTATTTGTCAGGCGTTCATAGGCTTATTCAGCGAGGCGCTGAGCTCAACAACCTATTTGCATTTCTCATTTTCACCCCTCTTCTTACACTCCCTCGTGTACAATTTCCACTGTACGCCACCACGAGTGTATCTTAGGATACCGTGAAAAACGAAAGCCCTATTAGTAATACAACGTGGCCGCTCCCACCAGCCAAACCTAAATGTTTATAATTGGAACAGAAATCTCAATATTTTTAAACTTTTTAAGCTGCAAAAAGAAACAAAAATCTTCTGATATAAAATTGTTGGCGGAACCCAGGTAATCAGAACAAGGAAACCACCACTGCAGATGTTATTACCTAATTTCAACACATACACACGTACCTTCACATAGGAATGAATAAACAGAAATCCTTGTATTATCTTATTGTGTAGGTAATTTCATTATACAGAGTAGAAAGTTATAAAAGCGTAACGATTTAAAAGTAAGCAGGTTAGTCTTATTGGCTTCTAGGTAATTTCAAAATGAATGTTTTAAAGTTAGTCTGTTATGTAGCATAGAAAACACTTTTTATACTTCTTAGCTAACGGAATACTTACCATAATATCAATTACATAATATTCTTGCAGGGCTATACTTAAATTAGGTTTTAATTAGATATAACAACAATTATAAAATTATGATCGATTTGTAAAATAAAACAAACTTATAGTCATATGAAGTTTAATATTAGACCTGTACGTACAGACGACGAACAGCTTTCCAAAATCTTCAAAGAATACCTCAGCTTACGTTAACGTTAATAATGTAGGGCTAGTATGTTGAATACGTGTTATCTAATCTCAACCCGATACACAATATCGAACATCGGCGAACGAAGAAATGCAATAAAACGCCTATTTATTTGAAAGCCAACAAGGCTCGCAGTAATGAAATTCCTCGCGAAATATTAACGCATTTTTTTTCCAACAAAGTGGTGATGTATTATCAGGATGAGACCCAGCTACTTTGTACTATCCCAACCTTTTTATCGGAAACTTTCTTGTTATCAAACCCACGGACAAACATTTTTGTAGCAAAGTTTATTACAATAATTTTTGTTGAAAAATTATTCTTAATACCCGAATTTGTACCGAGCCCGAAAGTAGATGAAACGTTTTATAAATGTTAGCCATTTATTCATCGGAATCCCTACAAATTACATGGGCTGTAACTGGCATCGAAACAATCACAGCCGATGATCCGGGGCGTGTTATGTAAATCTGGGCTTTGCGTCTAACAATAGACAGCGGCACATCTGACGGCTCAATACACGCTAACATTTCTAGTTACGCTTTTGTATTATTATTCACGATTGTTTTTGTTGATCTTTCGAGCTCCAGAATATATTTCTGGAACAAACACTGACGGTTATAAGGCTTAAAGGAGATATAATAATAAAATGAAGCCTTGATATTTTATTCCATTTATTAGTCCTGTAAGCGATTTGCCTTCGGATAGCCACTATAAATTTCCGATTACTTAAAGCTCGGAAGCCATAAAGTTAGGGCTCTTCCCGAATAATCTCCTTGGTTCGAGGTAAAAAAAAGTCAGGGATTTGGTCGGGCCGACGTTTATTGTGTGCAGATTGTACGCAAGTGTAGATATACGTTGGTACACGTTGCGAGTCAACAATAGGGTGTGTTGGAGTGTCGTCGGAGCCGGCAGCCGCGGGGCGTGCAATGAGAGCCTGTCACTCTGCCACAAATCACGAGACTACATTTACATACAGCGCTGTACACCACGTCTCGAGGGGACTCTCCTAAGAATACTACAAATGTGCACCCTTCAACACTAACTTTATCAGTTTACGACTGGTTTACAAAACCATTTTTAAGAATGTATTATTGTGATAGATGAACATTATACAGAAGCTTACAACTACCCGACACTTGTAACATCAATTTCTACATAAAAGTCCCAAGAGTGTACAATTTACACTACCAAAGGTCGAATGATGTGATGCACTATCGCGTCATCCTAGATTGTCCTGATATATTCATGAGCATTGGCGCGACCACTTCACCAGCCGAACACGAACTAAACCTTAAACTGACATGCTAGAGTTTAAATTCATTTACGAACTTTTGACTCGGAACAGTTGTCCGAGCAAGTTTAGATGTTGATACTACTCTGGGTGTCATTAATAGTTTGAATGTTCACAGTACTAGTACTGAAACAGTTCATAGTACACGCTTTTGGAAAAATACAACGAGTTTGTATTGTACACTACTTTGTCAAGCGTCCTGTAATAATGTGTCTCAAGAGACTGGTGAGGTATTGGTCTGAACCGATGTTAGCCACAAACTTTAGTCCAGAACCCCACGTTTTACGACCATCGAATAAATCGAAATAACGTATAAGATTTGAAGATAACGCTTAGTGAATCCTTTCGCCTTAAGTTTTAGCCAATCGACTGTAAACTTCTAAACGTGACCTGCAACCAAACCCGGCATAATGTTTAGTAAGCCAGATTAAAACACTTTTAGAGTCTCGAGCAACAAGTTACGAATTAAATGTATACATTTCAGGTCTGAATATCTCCATTTGAACCATTTAAAAGGCTAATAAAATGTCATAATGGCCCTTATCGTGGATAATTACTCAATAATGACTTTCTAAAACATTTGACATGGAACAAAAAAGCTTGGAACTAACTACAAACATTAGACCCTCATCACAGTACAAGTGCCATTTTATTTGGCGTCCTTTGTAAATAAACGATCGTTTTGGCGACTAACGAACTAGTGTAAGCAGGGAAAAATCGTCTCCGAAGCTTAGGCGGCGTGTTTACGTAAACAGGTGTAAAATAGATCGTTATGTGGCCAAATTACCATAATGTTTGTTGTCGAAATATTCGCTCGCCAAAACGGAATATGTAATGAGCGGGCCGAGTCAGCCCGGCAGATTTTACACGTTTATACGGCTTGATGTTCGTTAAAGGTACACCAGTAATTTTATGCAGTCATAAATTTAATTCATACTTTGTTTTGGGAGTTACCGTTGCGTGCCAAATAAAAAATGTTTACGTTTCACTCGTAAAGCGTTTTGCCCTGTGCTCCGAGATGCTCGGTGATTTTTCTCCCGAATAGTCGACGATTTGGAGCCCTTGGAGACAGTACGAAGTTTCCACTTTTGCGACGAGGAGTTACGGATTGAAATTCAGCAAGAAGTAACAAAAGTTATTAAAACCGTTATCCTAGAAACGACGAGACTTTCAATTATTTTTTCATGTATAAACTTATATAATCCCCTAAACATTATAATGAAGCCAGTAGTTGAATTAGCGGCTCCTGGTCAAAACAAATAACTTTTAATTGATTGATGTTTTAGGTAAATCAATCGATTGATTGATTGATATACCGAAAAACATCAATCAATTACATAGAAATAAGCAGATAAATGCTGCAAAAAAAATAGAAACGAATTTTCTAGAAACTTAAGATGCTTATTTTCTATTTACTATCGTTCGTTATTTAGTTAGCTAGTACATTAACAACAAGCCGCGACGTCGCGGCGCAATTTTTGTTTTGCGCTTTGTAACTCGAGATAAACGTCTTAAGTTAATCCTAAGAGCGAGTCATAATGAAGACAAACAGCAGTATCCTTGCAACAAGACGTGTATCTGGTGCTGGCATAGCTCCAGCATAAAGCACGCCCCACTAGCCTCATCGGCAGCGCTAGCTGCACTAATATTTGCCCTCCATTAACAACCAACGCTTTATTGTTAATTTTCAAACATATAAAGCATTTTCTTGGCACTGTACTCGAATTTAAACAAATGTTATGTATCTTAATAGTTATTGTTCGATTTGTGCATAACATAATTCGAGAACCGAACGATGTTCATGCGACCTAGCTGTTTCTTATATGAGTATTTAGAATAAAATGTTTGACCCGCACCGTGGACCGTGATAACAATTTTTACGTCTTTTCATCCGCTTAGGGGTCTCTTAAAGAACCCGTTTCTAAATGCTTATGTCAGGAGAGGTAGGAACGTAGTACGTATCTACTTACTACTAGCTCGTACTGTGTAAAAGTTGGACCGAGTACGGTTAAATGGACTGGAATATATTCGGATACTTGTTAAAGATTTTATTTCATATGGGATGTATGTAGCGTTCGGTCGCAAGCTTGGATATATAATAAGTAATAGTTTTCTTTAATTCTCGTACGTTAACAATCTAATCTGTTCCCTTGGGTGTCTTATGAAGCAACTAATATGATATTTACCTGAGCTCAAATAATAGTATCATGTTAGGAAATCTTAATTTCCCTCGAGGTGTGGAGGTCAGGCGCCAGTCGCGCTGCATACCTTGGCATGATTGCACTTGCTACTGAAAATTCTAGTTTATCGTAACGAAATGAAAACCTATTTTGGACCACCAGATTTGATTTGTAGGTTGATTTTGTGCACTGGATTTGTTAGAACCATATACAGAGGGCATAACACGCATACACGAAGTAAGGGTCGCCGCACACGGGCTACACGCCACAGTCACAAACGCCACCACGAGAAGCTAGAAGTGGCTACAAACCTCTTCCTTTGTAGCCACTTCTAGCTTCTTGTGGTGGCGTTTGTGACTGTGGCGTGTAGCCCACCGTCTGTGCGTCAGTGGCTGTCGCGCGCTTCAGCTAGGTAGCTGAAGCGCGCGACAGCCACTTATGGCCGGTAGTCGACACTTGTGGTCGGTAGCTGCTACTTTTTTTAACCCAATAATGGACTCGGCAAAAGAAGGTTAAGGGTCGCCGCAAACGGGCCACACGCGACAGCCACAAACGCCGCTACAAGAGGCAAGAAACGGCCACAAAAGTAGCTGAAGCGCGCGACAGCCACTTATGGCCGGTAGTCGACACTTGTGGTCGGTAGCTGCTACTTATTTTAACCCAATAATGGACTCGGCGAAAGAAGGTTAAGGGTCGCCGCACACGGGCCACACGCGACAGCCACAAACGCCGCCACAAGAGGCAAGAAACGACCACAAAAGTAGCTGAAGCGCGCGACAGCCACTTGTGGCCGATGGTCGACACCTGCGGTCGGTGGCTGCTACTTTTTTTACCCATATAATGAACTCTGACGAAGAAGGCTTAAGGAGAAAAGGGTTAGGAATAGCGCAAGTGGCGTGTGGCGGCTTTTTGTGTCGGCGTTTAGTGGCCGGTGCGGGCCACAAGAAGGAAGCTGCGACGATTTGCGCGTGTGGTCGCCACCGGCGCCAACCGTGTGCGGCGAGTCCATATAAAATGTATGAAAATTACAGGAAATATGCCAGTGGCGGCGTTTTGTGGTTGTGGCCGGTGGCCCGTGTGCGGGAGCCCTAAACGTAACGTATCGATTTTTGAATTGGGAATACCCATTTTTTTTTCTTGGTTAAGTTGGTTGTTAAGGAGAACTATCTCTTGAGGGGGAAAATAGAAATGTTTTCTAGCTTTAAACAGTACATAACAGTTCCAAAACCGCCAAATTGGCGCTAGCGTAGGCACAGGGTATGGTATGAATGTAGCAGTTGTTGACGGATTGAAGTATGCCGAGTTAGAAAATTTTTACCCGGTCGCAATTGTAGCGCCACCCTTATTTAACACATTTTAACGGACATTTTTTGACACACAGAGATATATAAACACAGATATATATAACCTCCATAGTTTCAAAGCTTTATTCATAACAATGGGAATACTAATTTTGGTTGTGGTATAAAATGAACCCAAAGTGCTATAGACAGCACATTGCATATCGACTAGAATCGAATGTACGTTAGCGTGCTCGCGCTAAGCCTACTGATAACTTATACCACCAAAGTCAACATGTTTACATAATTTATGTACCTAGTTATTGTTTCTTGAACCGTATATAATATTTTCATACAAAAATAATAATAGTTACCAGCCAAATTCCAGCATTAAAGCCCAGCAAAAAGTACTTATAAGTACTTATATAAGTTGTTAAAGCAATACTTCAACTTTCAACCACCTCGGTCCTCCCTTACTATGTGTGTATTATCTAACGGCTTAAGACTGAAAGGATAAGCCGGCTCAACCTTCCATGCGTGCCTCCACAAGTAAACTTGTAGTATGAGCTCGCTCTAACAATAGGTCAACTGACCAGGATCTGACTCAAGATCTCTTGTCAAACGACACCTACGGAGGTGGTTGACACTTTTCTTCTTGTTCGAAAAAATATGAAACAGTTTTGAAACCAACCGTATTTTTACCTCTTAGAAGTTTCATCAAATCTTTGGTAGTATCAGCAGTGCTATTATTTTTATTATTCTGTAGTAAAGTGAGTATGAGGTGAGTCATCTCAAGTGACAGCCATTTTGAATTGGAGAAATAGGAGAATAAAATATAATTGTCTTAAGAATTCAATTAAATTGCCCGATTTCTTCCTACCTTATTCAAAATAATATTATAGTGACTTTTTACCTATTCAAGTATCTACCTATAGGGTAAAACCAGGATATAGTTGTATACCCAGGGGTACAGTTGCCTCAGTTGTAATTACTCTAGTTTCGTGGATGTGGATGTATTTTATTTATCCATCGAGAGACTACCACTACCACTTTGCTGATCGTGTTGCATGTCTCTGTGCCATTGCATGGGAAGGCAAGGTGTTATGAAAGTTTTTGCAGGATAAATATTTTCTTTCTCGACGGGGCATCGATCCTAAACCTAATTTTATGGACTGGACAAATAAAAAGGTCCGCAAAAATGGCCAATACTCTGGAAATATCAAAGATAATGTTTTTTACTTTCACAAATTTGAAGATAATAAACCAAAGTATTCACCCGTTTTACAAATAAGATATTACGCTTTTTGTACTGAGAGATATGAAGCAATTTCAAAAAGTGTGGCAACTATCCGGCCGACTTTCGTCTTCACATTTTTTTATAATTGTTCAATTAATGTAATAAGTACATCTACTTATTATTGGAAAACTTTTTTTTTTTAGGAGTAAGTATGGAGTTTCTTGCCTATTATTCTCCATACGAAACTACCTTGTGGAAAGGGCAACTAATTGAGAAATTGTATAAATGAGATTCTAAGGTTCCTTTTAATGTTCTAATGAAAGTAATTAATTTGACTTTGACTTTGCTTTTAATGCTAGGGAAAAAATAAAATAATGAATGAATGAATTTGTTCATCCCAGTTCAACAAGGAAAATTTTTACAGAACAGCCTAGTTCTTGTCTACTTGTTGTTGTTATGTTAAGTAACCAATTATAACATTAATAAGTCTTTAATATATTTTATCATCCAACATAAACAAAGTCCCAGGCAACCTTTGGTAATCTTATATTCCTCCTTTAATTAAACTCATAACACTGCACAGGTCTCAACATTTAATTTAACTTCATCGAGAACAGTAATTAAGCCTTTCTCCTGCGATCTTTGCGAAACTTCCACAGATATTGTTGATAGTATAAGCTCTGAGGATCAACTGTTAACACCAGTTACTGGCCAAATAGATTGCTTCCACCCAATGAGAAAGAAAATGAGATCAACAAGTGAGAAAGTCGTACTTAATTACTTTTGTAGTAACGAATTTCTTGACATTCAATTGGTAACAGCACTTTACTTCATTGAGCAGTAATTTGAATTGTTTTTGATTATTTGAACTGAAAGGGAATATTTTGGTATTTGTTGTTTCTTGAATTTCTGAAAGTCTGTCGTTTTTGTTTTGTACAAAATTTTCGCTGTTTATTGAGCTTTAAAGGTCGAACAAAAGATGTATAGCAACGGTTTAAATTGTGAATTTTAATAAGAGCTTGCTTATTATTATGCACGTTTGTTTCGTTTTTTAATTATGTATATATTTTTAACAGCCAGCCAACGCGTCTGTCTGGTAGCCCGACAATTTTACGGTGATAAATGTAGCTACTTTAAAAATGTCGTCAAAATGTAATAATGAGCTTACTATAGCTACTTTACCTGGAATAATGAGATTATTTTACAGAGGTATTTTTCAGTAGTTATTTTTTATTTTTAACAATAAAAGAATCATGGCAGGATTTGTACAAAAAAATAAAGATGTTTGAGAAGTTGAAATTCTAATTGTGAAGAGTCTTCATGCATTTACAATATTTTTAAAACCCCGCAATAAAACTGGATGTTAAAAGTGAATAGTTGAACGAAAAGCACATTATATCAGAACGAAACGGCAGCTGATAGTAACAGTGACACTGACAGCCATTTTATGGGAAATAATGTCACAAATAATGATTAATCAATGTAGGTACTTTACATTGATTAATCATTAATCAATGTAAAGTACCTACTTAACTCCCCCATTGTAAACAACGATTCACATCACTTGTCTGCCAATTTGACAGATCCGTTAATGTCACTTGTCACTTCTTGTCACTTTATTTTTTTTTATAAACACTAAATGGGCACCGAGATGAAACGAAAAACTGTTATTTTCATTACAAAATATTTATGCGGTTTAAAAATATGGTAAGTATATCAATCTACTCCTGGTAATGTATTCTCTACAATGGAAAATATTTTAAACCCTCTAAATGATTTTTTTTTTTTCATACAAATGAATGTATGGATCTCGCCATGATTCTTTGAGTTCTGATGTTCGCATAGTCACATTATTAAGTTCAATTCGTTGAAGTAGTAGTCTTAAATTGACTAACTTGACAGAAGACAGATGGAAAATTTAAATCCGGTCTTAAAAGTTATGAAGCGGATAAACGCCGCGGTTTCATCTAGATTTTTCCATTACTTTTCTTGACTCCGTAAAAGAAAATTGGTTTAAAAACCAAGGAAAGAAAAAAGAGGAGAGCAATTCTAAAGATTTCTTAACAAAGTATAAACGTATTCCTAGCTCAACCCTAAATCGCTGGCTGTAGGCTAACATTCCTTTCTGGTCCTACAAGGGAAATAGATTCTACCCCAATAGGCTTACTAAAAAGCCTTAAGTAATTAAGTCCTTAGCTTTTAGTCTATTGTAGACGTTCACGATTCCAACAACTTTTAATCCGTTTCCTATTTAAATTCGTTGTTATAAGCTTAACAAATGAACCGATTGTGTTTTTCTTTTCTTTGAGAAAATGAATCGGAAAACTGAAACACAATGCTTGAATTCAAATTCTTTACACATTTGATCAGAAAAGCGAATGCATAAAAGAACCATGCTACATAAAACAAAATAGTTTGTAAGTACCTTTCAATGGAGGGTTACTGAAGAGGGATATGGTGACATGGAACATATCCGGCGCGGATGTCGGCGATAGAGCAGAGTGGATGAAAAAGATAAAGACAGCTATCCAACCATATGGGATTGGTACTAGAAGCGTGTATATTTTGTGCGGTTAAAAACTACATACCTAGCAAAGATACATTTATCACGGTGTTTCTGGTACCTAATGGGTATATTTTTCCGCTTTTGACTATGTGGTACTTGGAATTTGTTCTTTCTTTTTGATAATATCATGGTAAGGATTCTCTACCCTATATATCCATAATCTTTTAAGTGCTTACAATCACGGGAAACTTAGGGGAGTCACACCCTCTACTAAGCTTAGAATAGATTGTTAGCTAAGGGTCACACTAAATGTCATAAGTATACATTCTTACTATACCTACAAGTTTATAAATCGATTCACGGTTTAATAATGTAACTATATTCCTAGTTTACTGCGGATACATGCCAAACTTAACCATTATCTAAATATTATTCTAACATAAACAAGTCAAACAAAACTGTCAAGCTTTCCCTGAACAAGTTACTGAATACACAAAACAAGTTACGACATAAGTGCGTATCAACTGAGAGGTGTCAATATTGTTTGAACATACCTTACCGACGTAGAAAATAGAACCCCTTTAGAAAAAAATGTGTAAAGGTATTGGTCAGTTTTCTTTAGTGAAAATACCTGCGTCACGGTAACTGGCATCATAAATCTACCCGACTTCCCGGGCTTTCGAGGAGATTTCTCGTTGGGACGACTTCTCTTAGAAACTTTTAGTACGCGTGCTCAAGACAGCCGTCCAACATTTTCAAGTACTTCTAAGTATTTTTGCCAAATTATGGGCGAGACCTTTTTACCGCTGGGTACGGCTTGATGTGGACTGATGTGGCTGTAAAGTGAGTTATGTGAGGTACCTACCTGAGTTTCCTACAGTACCTATGTGGTTGTGTATTATAATCAGTAGGTACCCAAGTGATAACCGGCTAAAGTATTTTTAGGTAGGTACTTAATAATAAACCAAGTAATATTATTTTCCCGGTTCCGTACCTCAAAAGGAAAAAAATGGAACCCTTATAGGATCACTTTGTTGTCCGTCTGTTTGTCTGTCTGTCCGTCTGTCTGTCGAGGGATCGAGATGTATCGAGGTGAAATTAAAAATTAAACGATATACTTAGGTGCACGGTCCCTTGAAGCTGTGAAAAAATCAAACTTCTAAGTTAACGTGAAAAAAAGATACGGCCGTTTATGTCGCAAAAAACGTACATTTCGATACTCTCAAGGGAATCAAAAATAGGGTACTTTCCGTTGACCTAGAACTATGAAATTTGGCAAGTAGTATCGTCTTATACTATAAATACAGGGAAAAGTTTCAAAACTATACATTTGTAAATAAATCATTAAAAATATATTCTTTATTTATAACGAGCTTTTGTCCGCGATTTGGTCCGTGTGAATGTCGGTTATCGCGGATGCAGACGAAGTCCCGGATTAAAAAGTACCCTATGTGCTTTCCCAGGGTTCAAGCTATTTTCATACCAAATTTCATCAAAATTGGTTCAGCCGTTTTTTTTGAAACGGCTGAACTTCTTTTGTTCTTTTCTAAGCGGAAGAAAAATTGTGGAAGCGTAACAGACAGAGTTACTTTCTCATTTATAATAGGTATTAGTATGGATAGGTATGTCCCTACAAATTTATACGGAACCCTCGGTGAGCGAGTCTGACTCGCACTTGTCCGGTTTTTTTTATATCTCTCTAACCGAAAATAATTGTTTTGATAAATGATGGTATTCCGTTATCAGCTGAATTTAGATTTCTTCAAAATTAGGTTGTTTTTTTTGTTTTTGTTGTTGTTGTTTTTTTATTGAATTTATTTTATTTTTTCTCTTTTTTTTATGTTATTGAAAAATTAAATTAGTAGCACACAATGTTTTTAGGTTGTAAATAATGGATTGTCAACTGATCTTCTGAGATACCGACCTCGCCTAGTTCAGAAAATAGAGTGAAAACTCTACGCAAAACCTCCCTTTACCACCACAAATGATGTTGAATGATTTAATATGTTGTAATCCTTGTTGCTAGCTTGTAAGAAATAAACAACGTTTTTTTTTTCAAAGGTTTTTGGTTGCGCCTAAACCAGCACCTGAAATTAATTCACTCTTCAGAATCGTTTCCTTTTGTAACCTTTTTTTGACCAAAGCCAGAAATAATATTTGTAGAATCTTTGATTGAATCCGAATACAATAAACAACATTATTAACTACATGGAATCCCGCAAAAATTTGGTGAAAAAACATCTTTACCCCGAGCCTTTGTTTCCGTAATTCAGCGATCCATTATAAAGCCTTAGTAATCTGGGGAATGGTCGGCCATTGTTTTGCGCCATTCTATATTTTTCCTCGGCGTACCTACTTTATACACGCCCCAATATTATGCAAATACTAGGGTATAATCTTTAATTGCACCCGCGCTGCCATACCCGCGAATACGCCAGTAAAAATCTTATAACATTAAAAAGTTTCCTTGGTGTTTCTACATTTACAGTGTTAAAAGCCTTTTTGTTTGAGTAAGAAAAAAAATATGCGAAAACAATTTACACTCGCCGTCGTTGAAAATTTTGAACTACAAAATGTAGACAGAAAACAGCAAAATAAAGTTATTTAAATATAGTGAGTTCTAGAACGTACAAGTTGCATGTGAAATATTATTAAGGTTTGTGTAAGGTACAGAGAAAACTAAATAGCCGCACTAAATTTTCTAAACCTCTGTTATCGTTATTTAAAATATATGTTACGCTTCGTAGCCTCTGGCTAGATACTCTAAGTTTTAACAAGCTTTATTCTGCTCCAAAGCGTCAGCTAAAAACACGATGTCATTATGTCCACTACATTATGAATGTGATGTGTCACGTCCGTTGAGTTTATATTATCGTAATAGAAAACTACCCTGTCTGGACGCTGTCACCTTTTATAACGAATGCGAACATCACGTAAGGCCGAAAATATTACAAAGCACTCAGGCACTTCACCCCTTCAGCCGTGTGAAGGTAAAAATACGATACGGTTTAAAAGGCTACAAAATTGTAGTGTTTTACGTAAGTTCTTGGACGTTTTCAACGGATAACGGAACATTTAACGCCGTGCCGCTTAAACTTCGATAGCATTCAGTGAAGAAAATTATTTCGGGACCATTACCTCTCACAGCTGCCACACACAACTTTTATATGTTTGCATCACGAACGAACACGAAATGTAGTACGTTACAGTCTCGCATGAGCCAGCTCTTTCCAGTGTTGCGTTTTGTAATACCTACTATTCTGCTCTGAAAATACACCTTTTAGTGCTCCTGTGTATTTTATTGAACTATCGTAATAATGCTTCGTTGCCAGGACGTTTCTATCAAATATTAAAGCACTTATGTTATGTTCAGGATTTACAAATGGAATAAATAAAAACTGGGTTCTGATATTTTTATATATCAAAAAGTTCGTTCGTCTGAATAAAATAGTTATTCAAATAATAATGCTTGCGGCAAACACTGCCACAGAAAATAACTCGAAAGGCTGTATCTGTCACCGGTACATATTTTCAAATACGTAGGTACACTTCAGTACACTTTTAAATTAAGTCGTCTATGTACACATTCATGAATATATTTCATACATGACCTCATTTATGGTAAATGATAATATTGTTTATTCTAATATAATAATTGTGACAGTGTGTGATCTTTGAGTAATAAAGTAGGTATATTTTTGATGCGGGTTATATTAAAATAAATTATCTATTTACCTACCTTCGTTTATACTTCAAGCGTATGTGGTTATACTGTACACATATGAACTCCTTAGCATTTTCCTTATCACGATGAGTATGGGGGATCCCTCACGAAGTTTATTAGAGCGGCTTGAAGCCACGTGTAGCGATAACGAGAAAAGTCAATAGCCCATCTCCCACCACCACATCCGGCTATTTCCTGCCGACTTTCGGAACTTTGGAGGGTAAATTGTTGCGATACAATTTGGCAGCAAAAGAAAAAAATGGGAAGTGACTGTCACGCTTGCGAAAATTTGGGACAACTTAAATGCAATCGTGTTAACATTCACGTACCTACGATCCAATCATATTTAGTTAAGGTTATAAAATGCAGCCTAGGTAAGGTCTCATTTGCTAGCTCATCATACTGCTATCAAGCCGCAATGGCATGCTGGTCGAAACCATTGACTAAATGTTTCGTCTAAACACTCTGAATTCGTTCTAGAATGTTCTCGTATTTAGAACGTTAGTATTATTCTTATATGACAATGTAGTGTTTGACCTGGAGCCATCAGTGGCCGACATGCTATTTATTAAGTAATATAAAGTGCTAAATTGTTGAGCCGTGTTTAATTCCAAGAACCACCTACAGTAAATAGAGACATCGATCAGAAGGTTTGAGCTCTTAGGCTAGGAACTCACGATGCGGTTTTCACCCGCGTCCGCCTACGGTTGCGGGCCCGCAGCTTCTGTAGAATGCAGATATATATATTATGTAAAATATCCAAGCACATTTCACGACGCGGTTTACGCCCGCGGCGTGCGCGGTTGTTTGCGGCTCCCGCTGCGAGCGCAGGCGCGGGCGAAAACCGCATCGTGAGTTCGGAGCCTTTACCTACCTTACCACAGCGAGGAAAACAAAACACAGTCACACTCTTCTAGTTCATAGCATTGTGACATAGCCAGAGCTACATCTTACGGAACTAATCGAGTGCACATTTCCAAATAAAACCTACCTACTTTAATTCTCTTATTCACACATGCCACGATTCGCGAACGCGGTCTGACTTCCAAAACTGAAATCAGGTTATTCCAGTATTATGTAATCTGTGTAACAGTAGAGGTACCTACTCTTCATGTGTCTAGTCTGGGTCAGACACAACAAGGCTTCGTTCAACTGTCACTTAAACGAAATCACTGTCATAATGAGAAACTAGGGCACATAATAAAATACCGACTTCAATAGTATTTAAGTGGAATAAATTCTACCTTCGTTTGGTGAACGAGGTGCAGGAAGCGGTCGATATGACTTCGACCAATTTAGTCTCCCGGTCGGTCTAATAGCTGAATATTTGTTATGTAATGAACCCTAGTAGTGCTAATTTACAGAGCAACAATGGATTTTGGGAGAGTGTGCATCTTGTGTATTCTGTTTTGTGGGGGGAATTTGAATTCATAACGTGGTTTTACTAGTGGTAGAACTATACACCCTGTTGTAGATTTGTAGATTGTAGAAAGTTTTAATGTGTTTGCAAGTAAAGATAAAACATTCAGGGAATATGAAAGGAATAGGAAAATATGTAGGAAAGCTATAATGTTTTAGGATTATTGCCAGAATAATTCATACTCTAATTATAATAAATTCATTAAATGTACCTTTACGTGATTTTTATAATCCATACCTCCATACTTAATATTATAAATGCGAAAGTAACTCTGTCAGTTACGCTTTCACGATGAAACGGCTGAACCGATTTTAATAAATTTGGTATGAAAATAACTTGAATCCTGGGGAAGGACATAGACTACTTTTCTGAGATAACCGTCGTTTACGCGGACGAGTCGCGGGCAGAAGCTATTTATTAAACAAATAAATATGTGGGAACATATCACACACTACCATCTGACCCCAAACTAGGCAGACCCTTTACTGTGGGTGTCAGACAGCTGATATACTTACACAACTTATATAAATAGATACGTATATAGATAAACAACAACCAGACACAAGCCAAACACAAACTGTTTCATCACACAAATGTTTGCCCTGAGCGGGATTCGAACCAGAGACCCTGTGCGTCGGAGGCAGATACACTACCTCCTATAGGCTACAGAGCCGTCAATAATAAAACTTGCGAGACCGGCAGGTGTGGCAGCGTCACCTATCGGGTTCAGTTGTGCATCTAATTCATGCAGTAACCTGAGCGCAGATAATAAATAAAATTAAATAAATTCCAGTCTTTTTGGAGGAATTCAGAGACATACACACGTACAGAAGAATTAATTACCGTGGAATGGGGTGTCATTGATCAATTTCAAAATTCAAATGGCCGTATTTTCTAAAATATAAACGTCCCAAGGACGAAAAAAAAATTGGAATATCGGTTTTTACTATACAATCGATAGAATGAAATAGTTTTTTTTTTAAATTAATTATATGTCTATAAAAAATATAAATATGAGTGATCAATGTTAATCCGTACGTGGGGTTACTTTGATACCCCCTAAATTTTGCACGGCAAATGAAAGTAACCCCTATACACGAAGTGCAAAAAAGATATTATTTTTTTTTAAGTTTTGGGGTGACATTGATCAAGGCAATAAAAAATACTTTAAGAAAAATCAACTTTATTTTAACGTTTCACTGAGATCAGATATATTAATTGTAAAATTTTAAAAAGTGTCAGAAGCATCCAAAAAAATGTGGGATTTAATTAATACGCTAGCAAATAATAAACACAAAAGCAGTTGTGCTCCTTCAAAGTTAAAAACTGAAACTGACGTTATAACAAATGAGCAACAAATCTGCCAACATTTTAATAATTTCTTTTCCACAGTTGGTTCTATTTTAGCCAATAAAATAACTCAAACACACAAAATTTACAGTAAATAGAACACTATCACAAACACATACGCTGCAAACATTTGAACCAACCGAAATTAATACAACAATCGATAGCCTAGATTCTAATACAAGTAGTGGAATTGATGGAATTACTGTTAAAGAAATAAAATGCATTAAAAACCTAATATTGGATCAATTAACAGACTGTTTAAATAAATGCCTTGAACAAGGGACATTCCCAGAAAGCCTGAAGGTTGCTAAGGTAACTCCAATTTTTAAATCTGGAATCAAGACTGATCCGGGCAATTATCATCCGATATCAGTATTACCAATAATCTCTAAAATTTTTGAAAGAATAATTTACCTTCGTCTTAACACCTACCTAACAGACATAGACTTCTTTTTTGAACAACAATATGGATTTAGACCAAAATCAAATACCTTATCAGCAACTATAGATCTTACTACTAAAATTAAAAATGCTATAGACAACAGACAATATGCCCTAGGTATATTTATTGACCTAAAAAAGGCATTTGACACAATTAGTCATGATTTGCTTCTAATGAAGTTAACTGACGCAGGAATATCGGGATCCGCACACAGAATACTTAAGTCGTATCTAGAAAATCGGATACAAATTGTAAAAATTGATAATTATGAAAGTCTACCTTGTAAATTAACCTACGGAATCCCACAAGGATCAATTCTCGGACCGTTATTATTTTTGATTTACATCAATAACATCAGCAGTGTTAAAACGTCGGGCAGTATCACACTTTACGCAGATGACACTTGCTTGTTCTACTTTGGTCACAATCTTACTGATATATTGAAAGAAGCTCAAGAAGATTTAAATATCCTAAATACATGGTTCCTGTCTAATTTGCTAACTATAAACACAAAGAAAACCTCATACATGATATTTGCTGCAAAAAATAAGAAAATTCTTAACCAAATACAACTAACAATAAACAGTGAAAATATTGCTAAATCAAGCAGTGAAAGATATTTTGGCCTCATTTTAGATACTAAGTTAACTTGGAAACCCCACATTGATAGCATTAAGTCCAAACTATCTTCTCTGGTAGGAGCATTGCGTCGAATGTCTGCTTGCATTCCTAAAAAAGCTCGCGCAATGATATACAATTCTCTTGTTAGACCCCACATAGAATATCTCATTGAGATATGGGGAACTGCAGCAAAATCAGTAATCCAGGATATACAAATACTACAAAATAAAGCAATAAAAACACTCTACAACTACCACTACCTTACATCAACTACTAAAATCTACAATGATACCAAAATACTTAAAATTAATCAACTCTATACACTTAAAACATGCATCTTAATACATAAAATCATAACACAAGGCACACACTCGCAACTTAACTTTAAAAAGAAAACTTACACATATAACGCAAGACGACGAGACAAAATAGAATTAAGAAGACCTAGAACCAACTATGGCAGGAAAAATATACTATATGAGGGAGCAAAACTTTACAATGAAATACCAGAAGATGTGTTTGATAGTAACAGTTGGTTTAAATATAAAAAAACACTAGAAGAATACGTTAGAAAGAAGTACTAACACCGAATTGTCACCTAGTATATCTTTTAATTCTATTCCTTTGTGTAACCGTGTGTGGTCACAGAGACTGTACCTAACTACTTTTATTATTTACTTTGCATTTCTCAATATGTAAGTGAACCGTAATGTTCTTTTTTGAGAAATAAATGTCTTTAAACCGAAAAACATAATTAGGAAAATTAATCAGTCAACATCTTATATGTTAAATTAAAATAGAAAAATATACGAAAATCAAAACAGTTTCCTTGAGATCAGAAATATTAATTGTATCAACATAATTAAGAACATTAATCAATCACCATAAATCTACATTAAATCTACATTCTACAACTTCTACAACTGCAACTACTGCTCGTTCTAACACGTCTTCATTATAATTCCGATAGGCGCGAGCGCCTAAACGCTTCGTGTAAGTTCTTGGCAAAGCGCTGAAAGTAAAAAAAAAGCATATAAAGCAGCCATCATTGCAAATATGTTGCTATTGTATGTTAAAAAAACACAAACAGCAAAATTGCTAGGTCTTGGAGTGAGATTGATCAATGACCAAAGTGACCCCATGCCTGTGATCAATGACACCCCATTTAAAAGATAAACCGGCAGTGAATGAAATTTTTGAGGTTAGAATACAAAATACAACTTCTTTCTCAAGCTGATTAAACACATAACAACATAAACTATATTTTTATCTGGTACCCTTGAAGTTATTTTAACCATTAAAATAGTCTAAACACAATACTCACAGTTTTTTTATGAAAATCTCCGATAGCGATCTGCTCAAGGAACATATTTACTCTAGGGAGGATCTGCTTCTATATATTAAAATGTACTCTGTGGATCTGCTTGTACGTGCAGCGCTTGCGCAATGTCAAAGAGTGACATTCAGTGCTGCCAACGCAAAAGGCGAAAACTTTCGATTGCGTTCAGAAATTAAACAATTCCTGTTTTAAAAAAATTTAAAGTTTTTATCAAAGTTACCCCTTGAATCAAACTAACCCCATTCCACGGTACAATTACTTAAAGTTATTTCACAGTTTCAAACAAATTTTATTGTATTTAGCTTGGTATTTATCCTCTCTCTAGAGGCAGACATAAGTTTTGTTTTATTTTTAAAATTTTTAAGGTAGCGACAGGAATATTTGCCTGACAAATACTGAGCTGGGGTGTGATTCTGAAAGACCTCATTCTAAACTTCGAATCTGAATCCGCTGTGAGTTTCTAGATTGGAATTCTAAAAACTCGGTAGATAATTCGTATTTAGGTACACTAGCGCCACCCTTGCGAGCGTATCAGCGATTTGAACTAAATTGACAGGGAGATTTTGACAGATAAAGTATGAGATGACGTAAGAAGTGGCATTCTGTAAGGTAATTTCCCCGTCACTTCGACGCTCACTTCGCACTCGAACCCGATTCAAAGTGTCAAATATATCAAGGTCATTTTGAACCTTATGCGATGTGAGATGCGAGTTGTTATTTGAATTTTACAGAATCGACCTACTGGACTCCCATTTGGTGCAAACTTGAGACACAACACTTTACTTTGTCCTAATACTTATTCAGCCGTAATCGCCATGTTTGACCGATGCATGTTGGCGATCGCTGAATTCTGAAGTCGCAGGCTTTGTGCTCGTATTTTCTAATTTGGTTAGTTTTAGTTGTATTTTTTTGTGTTGTCATATGTCTTTTGTGTGCACCAAATAAATGTTTTATCTATCTAGGTATCTAGTTATGAATAAATGAAGAACCAGTAATTTAGGAAAGAATATTTTTTATTACCTGCCCCATTTGAAAATGTTAGCATAGCTGTCGGCTCAAAAGAAAAGTATTTAAAACCAAACTGAATACATAACACAATGTTAAAAGCTTTAACGTCGAAATGCACTCAATCTACACGAGCGACCTGGTTCCATTCGTCCAATGAGGAGCTTTTAATGCAAATCGCAGGTGACATCGTTTGTTTTAGCTTTATTATGTATTTTAAATGGATTGGATTGGCCTCTAGTCCCGACCGAAATGTCCATTATGAAGTGCAATATCCATTTGATAATACTTTTTCGATGTTGTGTTTTTGATTTAAGATTGATTCTTTTTTTAAACCATGTCATTAATATATTGAGTTCATGATATTATGTGACAGAGAATTTAGAGGGGCTTATTCGCATTATGCGGGTAGCCGCAATGCGGCTAGCTGTGCGGCTGACCGCAGGATGCGGTTACGAATGCGGCTGCCCGCGATCCGGCTGGCCGCAACCGCAACCGCAACGTGCGGTTAAAGAACCATTGCGATTTGCGGTTGATCGAGCCATTACAAAGATGGACACGTAAGAAGTTGCAGCTATTTACTAGGTACAGTCGAACAACCTAATTGATTTACATGCCACACATACGGGTTATTGTCACTGTGTGTGTAAATGATCTAGTCGGTTGGTCGGTTATGATGAAGGTAAACTGTTTGTGTGCGTATGATATACCCACGTATACCAATTTTAATTGAATGAAGTCCAATATTTCAACCATATAATTAAGGACTCGATAGCCGGTCGGTGGAAGCACCTAGCACAGATAAACCTCGTGTCGTAAGATCATACCCCGGCAGGTGTTATGGTTTTTGGTTTTTATTTTTCCTTTGTCCTAAAAAACATTAATATTTTGTGTGAAATAAAATTACTTAAACAAAAAAAAGGCTCGTTTCGATTATTATGTTTCTTACAAGAGTTGGCTTAGGGTTCAATTTGGCATGGGTTATAATATTAGCAAAAAAAAACTACGTGTAGCCAATACAATTATTTATATAACGCAAACTATTGTAAAAATATTATTATATCGCTATTGATACCTAACTTTTTTTATGATTAGAACACTATTGGCAACTTCTTTAAGAATTTTTTTTATTGAATATGAATGGACGTAATTGTTTTTTCAATGTATACAAATTTAAACAAAGTGGAATTGAAAGTGAAGTGAATCAACATGTGAGATAGTAAGAAATTAATTTAACTTCTAACTGAATAACAATAACATCACTTACACTTCAAAATATATACTGCAAATAACTGTCAACTATTATACATAATAACTTAGGTGTTTATAAGAGAATTACGGCAACATGAAGTAGCTTTTAAACATAAGTATATTAATAGTAATTCGGCTTCGTTTACAGTAGTTTAACGCCATCCATAAACGACTTTAAACATTTCTCATCACTAAAATAACCACATTATTCTCCCAATTAAAATGGTGAGCGTTGAACAGAAAAATCTTCCGTGGTGGGTTACTGTAACTTAAACCAGCTTCATGCAGGTGATGTCGCACTGTTTGTAAGCACACATGTCATTATGTGCTGATGCAATTATGCGGGTGGATAAAAACGGATTAGTCCCGTAAACGGCCTTGCCACGATGTCGTGTTAACGAGCCGAAGAATTCGCCTTCGGTTTTGGCCCACGTCGATGATGGTCTATTTCTCCAGAATGCGCACTCCGATGGACACATAACTACACGATTCTCCTTAATGAATAAAAACAGAATAATATTTAAAATAATGCAGATAAACAATGGTGGATTGGTGGATAATTAATCATAGATAAATTAACTGACTGTCTTATATTGCCTCATAATGTAATAAAAGTTAATACCTTTGTGTATTTATTAGATAAATAATAAACGTGTTTCATGACTATTTTATTTACATAATTTAAAAGTTTTTCTTAATTTCGACTAAAAGTTTTATGTTGGACAAAAACAGACTGGCATAAGTAAATTTATCAGAATCAAATTCTGATATATTTAAATATTATTTTACATTAATTTAGTTATAGGTCAACATTGAAAGGTGAGATAAGTTAAGAATTTGAGTTGGAATATTAATAACGTAATGAAAACATTGTCACGAGTAGCTTTGTTACTCACCGATATTAATAATCACCTTGCAATTTCACTAATGAAAACGTTTTGCTCATGCAAAACAATGAATTGCGTCTTGTTGCATGGTTGGAAGAAGTTCAAGCACAATTGGATCACAAACAAAGAACGCACAGAAATATGTGTGTTCATCTGTATACTTAGGATTGCAATTTATATTCGTAGACTGACAACTAAGAATGCTCATTTTTTATAAACTAAGGTCAAAGTAAAAAAAAATAAACAAAATTGTGGGTAGATATATCCTAAACGGTCAAAATAAATTGGCTGAGAGTTCCGTGTGCATGTCTCAAACGTTATTTTACTCATCTGTGAACGGAATTGAATTGTTAGCAATTCAACTAGGTAATGAAAGTTTTACGAAAATTATGATTACAAAACAAAAAGAATGTATTGCAACCGCGATTTGATCTTAAGACTTCTTAATAACTAACCAGATACGTTAGCCATTGCGCCAAACCTGTTACAATGATTACTATGATTAGGTGCGAAATATTATAACTTATTCAATTACACAGATTAATGATGACGATACATACATTGATATTATAGTTACTGCTTAGTGACGCGACATACGCACACTAATAAAAAGCAGAACTCGTTCGTTTTATTTAACGTGTGTGTATGTAACTCTTCATACCGAGTGTGCGTGCAGTATGTAAACTAATTAGGTTGTTCGACTGTACTCTGGTAATTTGATATTCCAAATTGCTGCCCGACTCTGGATTTCGATGATAAATTTTTCGGTACCTATCGAATTCCATTTTATGTAAAATGTTAGTAGACGTACCACGTGCGCACGCTCTCACTCAATGGCGGGCAGCCGCAGACTGAACCGCACAGTGCTTATAGCAACCGTCCGGCTGGCCGTCACTCCATAGATGAATGTACTCGGTAGCCGCAACATAGTGCGCATAGAAATTAATATCACGTACATAATTGTGCTTGCGGTCAGCCGCACGGCTAGCCGCATTGCGGCGTATGTAAGTTATTGTAATTAACCACAGTGCAACCCCTTAAAATACCACTCTATTAATGTCCCACTGCAGGGCAAAGACCTCTTCTCAGACAGAGAAGCCACGAGTATTGATCACCACGCTAGCTCAAGGTGGATTGGCAATTTCTGACTTATATGAATTATAAGTCCAAGTTTCCATAACCGATGCCATTCATCATCTGCCTAGTCTTTCCAAAACTATGTTGGGGTCGACTTCCAGTCGAACCGAAGGCAGCTGAGTACCAGTGTACCATAACCGATACCATTGAAGTCCAAAATAAACAAAGAAAGTACATAATGTATTGAAAAAGTCACATTGCTACTGGCCCGGTATCTTACCCGCAACTTCATGCATGACAAATGGGTGCATCACGACTATTGGAAGGGGGTCAGGGCCTAAGCCCTGATGCCCGAAATATTGGAATTTAACAAAAAAACATCTTTAGAAGCTTTCAATATGGACGTTACAACAGATCACTATCATCACTACGTATAATATAAAATAATAATAATAATAAAAGCTTTATTAAATCCTCACACTTACTTCATACAACAGATTTGTTATAATACCTAATAAAATTACAAATAGCTGATAAAAAGATATTCAAATTAACAAAATGCAAAAGATAAATAGTTAAGAACCACATAAAAAAAATACATTTAAAAAATTACATTAAAAATCGAAAATGCAATCAAAGTTGCCATGAAATATAAAATAAAAACAAAATTCAATTCAAAATTGGATAAAATTTTAATTTTCATGAAAATAAAAACGAAATTAAATAAATTATAAATTAAATAACGTAATAAAATATATTATAAGTTAATGTTGAATTTTCGTGCGGGCTAATCTCCGGAGCAACTGGACCGATTCTGTCAAATATAAAGAATTTACATAACCGGTCCAGTCGTTCCGCTAATATGTATATTTTTTTTATTAAGTTATTATTTATTGCTTGCAGGAGTTGCGGTGGTTTAAAAATAGTGTCGCGGGCATCCCTGAGTACTATAGGCTGTATTTTAAAAATTATGGACCCGTTAAGGCGATTCTCACACGACGCCGCCTACCGCCGCGGAGGGCGGAGGCGGAGAAGCGGATTTTGTAGCGGTGCGCCGCGCGGAGAGCCGGTGAGCGCGCGTGTCCGCGCGGTTGATGGGTTTCTAAAATAAACGTTTCGACATCGAAGTCCATTTTATAAAAGTGTAACACAACCTTCTCCCTCAGTAATCCGCGCGGTAATGCGGTCGTGAGATCCGCTTCACCGCCAACCGTTTCGGTGCGCGGCGTCGTGTGTTAATCGCCTAAGAGCATAAAATATGTATGCCAATTCTGTTACAATCTCCCTCGGTGAACACTTAGGTGAAGTGAGCTGTCATCCGATTGTAGTTCTTTGTAAATCCCAAGCATCGGGACAGATGATAGCTCACTTCACCTAGGTGTTCACCGAGGAACATTGTAGGGAGGGAGGGGCAGAATAGCACTGCTGTATACAGATTGCAAAATTCAAAAGCAATTTTCTATTTCTATTTTTAGTTCTATTTCAACTTATAGATAAAACCTATTTTATTGTAGTTTGGAATCAACTATACCCTATTCGTAACCCCATAACATTTCAATCAATAGTTTAGGAGAAAATCAGTTTAGAATGAGACCATCTGTTTACATGTTTTTGCTCGTGACTGTACGTAGTCACTAGCAAAAGCTAGTATCTACAAATCCGAATTCACAGTAGTCTTTCATACCGCAACTGAACTTGATTGATAGAGAATCTTGCACAAGTTCAGTAATGGTTCAACCTTCATAAATGCTAGACGGGACTCAGTTCAAATGGCTGGCGTTTTGACAGGAACTATAACGGCTTGCCATGAATAACTTCGTCTTCGAAAACCTTCCGGTGGAGGTAGTTAGATTAAATTGACTGCCAAATACAAGTACAATGCGGCATTGATTGATGTTTATTGAATGTCGATATTGACAATGATGGCTTCTGATGGCACTACGGTCGTTTTGTGTTTTAAAAAGCTTTTCATTAACATCGTGAAGCTCGTCCGAGGAAATATTCCCAACAACCTATTTCTGCCCCAAACTAAGTATTATTATTATTATTAGTATTTACGACACGGTTGGCGCAGTGGCTGAGCGATTGATTGCGTGTTCGATTCCCGCCCAGGGTATATATTTGTGTGATGAGCACTTGTGTTTGCCTTGTATCTGGGTGTTGTTTATCTCTATATATGTATGTATTTAAAATGTATTTATGTATGTATATCAGCTGTCTGACACTCATAGTACAGGGTCTCCCTAGTTCGGGGCCAGATGGCCACATGTGTAATGTCTCCACATATTATTATTGTTATTAAAGCCGTTGTCATGCGCGCTCAAATGTCTCGCTGATCGTGGCGTGTGGGTTGAATCATTCGGTTCCCTTCAAAATGTTTGAGCTAATTGGTGCTGATCCGAGCGTCATGTTCGTGAACGGGCGCTGTCAGTTGAGATTGGTCATCTCTTAACTGCCATTGCGTTCTATCTTTTTTTATTATTATGTTTTGAATTTCTTTTCGCCTACATTGTTTTCACATAGGAATAGAAGTAACAAGAATAATGTAACCAGGATTTTGTAAGAACTGCTTTAAAAAGAGTGTCCATGGAATTTCTTGCTCGTTCTTCTCCATACCCTAACTGACTTGGAAGGTAACCCATGCCCACAATTACACCACCAACGCTATTAAAATTTGGGAATAGTGTGGCGGGCATGTCGCATAAAAGAAGTAACTAACTGAATCTTTGACAATTCAAAAATGCCATAATTGTTTAATTAATTAAAATAAAGTAAAGTAGCTGTCTTCTACCTTCTTGTACCTATGAATATGCATTTTCTGTCTGTGGAAACTTTAAATTGGCCTTATCTTTGTCACTATTTTTAAGGTAAGTAACATATGATATAATTACAAAATCTCTAATATTTACAAGATATAACAACTGATTCTATAATTTTGTTTCATATAATGATCAGTTAATATAATAAACGATTGATATAATTTTAAAATAACTAATTTTTATAAGCATAATATACATTGAATATAAAATCGTTTAATATGCCACTCAAAAGACACAAACTTATTTAGTCTAATATAATAAAGACCCCTAGTTAAAAACACAAAGCAAAATTGCATAAATACTTGCATACAATTTACCAATATTGGTAAATTGTAGCTGGGTACACTACTTAAATATGAAAACGATATTAAAAATATTTTCTTATGCTGGTCACAATTATTCAGACCAAATGATTCACCAACGATAGAGGGGATCTGACTCAGGGCACGTAGGGGACGTAGGGCACTGACCTCTAGGAGTAGGGTTTCTGTCACCAACTTTTGAAGCACATCATATTCAATATTTAAGACAATACTTAACACGTTGAACGCCATGTAGGTCACCGGTGACCGACCTTAGTGGCGGTTTTACCTTTAACATTTTCGGCCCGGCAGTGAATGACTTAAGCGTGGCGCAGTAGATTTGCACATCATGCCTAGGTAACATAGTGCGAATTAAATGTATGACAAAATAAATTAGCTTTCAAGATAACTTTTTTTTGTACTGTATTAATAAGAACTAAATTCTTAATAATTAATTACGATCTAGCCTAAAAGACTAATAAGCAATTTATCTCTGACTTAATATGTTACGTGATAAACTAAAACTAAAAATAGTGTCCATATGGATTTTTTTACAAGTCCGTAGCACTTTCTTAGAGTCTGATATAATTTATAGAAACACTATGTTCATGTGTTATATGTATAGCACAACATTGTTACTATTATTAATTCACTTTGTACACTACACTAATTCAAAAGGTTTAGTTCTTTTTAGCCTGCGCACTAAGTCTGTGTTGTCTAGCAGCTGAATTGCCTCAACATTCACGTGTCGGTGAAGTCTGTGTTCATGGGCTTCAGCAAATTTTTGGATAATGTTGGTGACGGATTCCATTTTAAGGTCACGGTGAATGTCGTCATTTCTAATGTACCAGGGTGCATTAACAGCATCCCTGAGTACTTTATTCTGAAATTGTTGGATTATTTTGACATTGCTTTGTTTAGTACAGCCCCAAAGTTGGATACCGTACGTCCAAATTGGCATTAGAATATGCTTGTATATAGTTATTTTATTTTGTATTGATAGACAGGATTTCCTTCCGAGTAACCAATACATACTTTTATAACGTATGTCGAGTTCCTGTCTTTTCTTTTTGACATGAGCTTTCCAACGCAATTTGGCGTCGAGAGTTATGCCAAGGTATTTGGCTGTATTAGCATAAGGCACTTGCATGCCATTTATGTAGATTGGGTGATAGTCCAAGAGTTTGTTCGTGAAGTCAATGTGAATTGATTTTGACTCATTCAGTTTGATCTTCCATTTTTGTGTCCAGTCATAAACTTTGTTTACAGCTAGTTGAACTTTTTCTACTGCTTCTCTGTGGCTTGATCCGGTGGCCATAATTGCAGTATCATCTGCAAAAGTCGCAATGGTGTTGTTCTCCAGTTCTGGGATGTCACAGGTGTATAACAAGTACAAAATTGGGCCTAGCACACTTCCTTGAGGTACACCCGCTTTTATAGTTTTTAGCTCGGAATATGCGTCCTCCTGCCGTATCCTAAACATTCTATTAGTTATATACGACTCTAGGATGTCTGCAAATTCTGGTAGCATGCGTCTGAGCTTGAATATGAGACCCTTATGCCATACTTTGTCAAAAGCTTGCGCGACATCTAAAAACACGGTGGCACAAACTTCCTTATTTTCAAGCGTTTTTTCAATGATATTAGTTATTCTATGTACCTGGTCTATTGTTGAGTGTTTTTCCCTAAAGCCAAATTGATGATTTGGAATGAGGCCTTTATCTTCTATAATTGGTTTTAACCGTTTCAATAACAGTTTTTCGAATAGTTTTGATAACACGGGCAACAGAGAAATAGGTCTATATGATGATGCTTCATGGGGTGGTTTCCCAGGCTTTGCAATCATAATGACTTCAGCAACCTTCCATGACTCAGGCACATGTTTTAGCATAAATGCAGCATTAATTATCTTGGTAAGCTTTACTATGGCTTTGCGCGGGAGGTGTTTTAGAATTTCACCTGTAATGAGGTCGTAACCTGGAGACTTTTTCGAGCTAATATTATTTTGAATTTCTCTCATTACTTCTTTAGGAGTCACAAGCTTAATTCTTTGGTTTTGTGATAAATTTGTACTCTCAAGTATTTCAATCGAACTTTCATTAGGTTGAAAAGTTTCTTCTAAGTGTTGAGCAAACCTTACCGCCTTTTGGTCATTGCTTATGGCCCATTTTCCGTCACAATCTCTGATGGGCGGTATTTGTATAATCGGCCTTTTTAGATTTCTTGTCGCTTTCCAAAGTGAGTAATCCGTTGATTTGTCATTGGTTAGCTGCAGGAGGTTGGTATTCAGAGACTCGTCCTCAAATTGAAGAATTTTTCTCTTTAATCGTTTCGTTAGGTTGTTAAGTGATGTTTTATGTCGCGGGCACCTTGTTTGTTGCCATTGCTTCCTTTGTTTCCTTTTCTCAGATAGTAAATCCACAATTTCCTTAGGATAGACAAATCCCTTATATTTACATTTTAATTGCGGTGTGTTGTTCCACGCACATTGTTGGATGTTAACAATATATTTGTTTACTTCTGAGTCAAGCTGATCTTGCTTTTTTATCGGAGTTTTAAGGTCGATAATATTATCTAGATCAAGGGCAAAACTTTCCCAATCTGTGAACTTATTAACCAGGGTTGAATGGCTTTCTTTGAGTAAGACTTTTTGGCTAAGCATTAGTATTATCGAAGAATGGTCCGAGTTCATATGAAAACCTTCCTCCAAACTGATGTAATTGGCGGATATATTTTTGCATATAAAGAAATCTATAAGATCCGGTATTTTCTGGTGGTCAGTGGGCCAGTACGTTGGTTTACCTGTGCTCCTAACTTCGGAATGTGTATGCTTAACTGCACTCAAGAGTTGCCTTCCCTTAGATGTAGTAAGTCTTGATCCCCAATGCGTATGCTTAGCATTAAAATCGCCACCTAGGATAAATCTCTGGCCTAATAGTTCAAAGAGATGTAAATATCGCTCTTTTCTTATCATATGCCGTGGAGGACAGTATATGGATGCAATGGACACGTGACAAAATTTGGTTTTAACGGATACTGCCATGACTTGAATATCTTGTTCTTCATATTTACACTGCACATAGTGACTAATGCTGTCTTTGATTATAACTGCGCTACCTCCTCTAGCAGAGTTGTCAGGGTGGAGCGAATTGTATACCATGTATCCTCTAAATTTGACAAAAGATTGCTTAGTGAAGTGCGTTTCGGAGACCAAACACACGTCTATATTTTCTGTGTCTAGGACCGCCTGCAACTCATTTTGATGTTTGAGGAGCCCATTAGAATTCCACGCCATTATTTTAAGAGTGTTATTCATTTTGATTATTTAAAACAGCTGTTTTAGTGCTGGATTCTAATTTCTCTAATCTTTTGTCAAATGAGGTTATACACTTTAAGATCTGATTAATTTTATCCTCTAGGTTCAAAGGCTGTGATCTTTGTTTTACAGCTTCCGCGTAGGAACCAGTGTTGGTTACTTGCATGGGTTTCAGGGCACTTGGTTTCTGTGTCTGTTTGGTAAGATTTAGTGAGGGAAGAGACTGTTGGGCAGTTGGTACCACCACTTTCTTTTTAATATTTTTATTTTTCATAATTTGGATCTGCTTAGCTACTTCACACCCTCTATAGTTGGCAGGGTGCGGCAGACCACAGTGAACACATTTTGGTTTCTCTTGCGGAGATTTGGTACAGTCGGCTGTAAGATGCTTGCCAGTGCATTTTACGCACCTTGGCTCTTTCCTGCAGTATTTATGTGTATGCCCATACGCCTGGCATCTCTTGCATTGGGGAATGAGTTTAGGATTTTTAAGTGGGTGTATTTCAATTTTACACCCTAAAATATACTTTATGCCATAGATTTTGTTGACATCTTCCTCATTACTAAATGATAAAACGAACATGTTGAGTGGTTCTTTACTCCTCCAGCTCAATTTGCCGTCTACTTTTTCTATTTTTAGGCCTTGTGCTGTGAGATCGTCTTTAATACGATCAGGTTGGCAAGAAGAATGTAACTTCTTCACAACAACTCTAATTGGTCTAGCCTGCTTATTCTCGTAAGAATGCCAATGGTGGTCTTTTTCTGTTAAAAATCTGGCAATTTCTCTATAAGAGTCTTCTTTTTTCGCGTTTACTTTTACACAATCACCATTCATCATTTTTGCGGTAAATGATTCAGCTGGTATTTTTTCAATTAGCGAGTCGTAGAACGTTTGGTAGTTCTTAACTCCATCTATTATAATTGGCGGTGGTGGGGGTATTTTTTTGACGGAAGTCTCTTTCACGTTTTTTTGCTGTTCTTCGGGTTGGGCGCTTGTTCCAGGTTGTTGTTTTGGAGAGAGGGAAGTGTTAAGCTTCCTCTTCTTCCTGCTCTTGGCCCTAATCCACTCAGTCTCTTTAGCGAGTTCATCCTCGTCTGTGCAATATTCAACGTCACTTTTAGTACGCTGGGTAAATATCGCTTTCTCGCTTTCCTGTTTTTGTAAGGGTTCTATGTCATGCTTTTTTTCTTTCAAGCAATTTAATTCTCCTTGAAGGGCTTGTACTTGTTCCTGCAAGGTATTAATGTGATCATTCAAATTACGTACCATAAGTTGCAGGTTTTCTCTGTCTGTTTTCTCCTGGATGTAACAGTCATACAACCGCTTTTCCAGGTCAGTTTTTATCTTAATAGACTGTGTAGCCATTATTTTGTTATAAGGTGAGTTTAGCACCTAAACAATAAATTATAATAAACACTTCATGATTTCCGCACTTGTAACTAGGTCATGACAATGACACCGATAGATCGACGTAGGAACACCGCGACGACGCACGGCGGTGTTGTGCTGCGTCTGCAGAATACTCTTAACTAGAGCACGCGCGCGCGATATTACGTCTTTTCGCTATTGCAGTTAAACAACAACGTCAAGATAACTATGACAAAAAAATATATGGTAAAGTATTACAATGGCAAAACAAATTGTGCCAAACTCGTTATGCCAAAGTATATTACGAAAAAGAACATTATGCGAAAAGATGGGATCCCAACCTATCCGAGTCCGATTGCTCTGAATCGGGGTGTAAATCATAATTTCAAATCATAATATATATTTGAAACGATAGACCTAATGAATTTCGATTAAATAAACGTTATAACCAATAACATTATACGAAATAAGTTTTAGAGTATATAAATGTTATATGTAAAGAAATCCAACAGTTGGGATATCTCACATTTATTATATCTTATGAACGTTATTGAACTGATAATATTCCAAATATCCAAGGGCGTCGCCAAGGGGGGGGTAGGTAGGGGCAAAGCTGTAAGTTTTCCAAATAAAAATAAAATAAATGCTTTGTCTCTTGGATGACAACGTACCTGCAAGGCCTTTGGTATTGCAGATGTCTAAAGGCAGCTGTGGCCACTTAACATAAGGAAGGCAGTGGGCTTGTTGGCCATTCTAAGACATTTAAAATAAACAGTAAGCTGCTGTATTTGTACTTGTATAATAGCACTGTCTATAACAAGATCTCATCATCATTATCATGTCAACCTTTAGACGCGCACTCCTGGGCATAGGTCTCCCCAAAGGTTTAGTTTTGACGGCTAAACCCACTCTTGGGAGATTACGGTAATCGCCATGCTTGGCCGATGCTGATGTTAGCGATCGCAGTAGGTGTTATTTTACTCAGAAGGACGCTGCTGCCCATCTTCTGGTCTTCCTCTGTCGCCTTTTACGACACCCACGGGTAGCAATGAGGTGGGGGGTTTGGGGGAATGGGGTGGTCGCGGCCGGTACCACACGACAAAATATCTGCCAGTAGATAATTTAGAACACTAACAATAGATTCGCAAAAAGTATATAGAACAAGCTTCTACTCACGAATACGTCTGCGTTCACTCCAGAATTAAGTAATTAAGTAGTAGTAAAATAGTAATTGTACCACGAAACACAAAAACGGTGTAAAGATAGATAGATATCAATATGTGTGCCAAATTTCAGCAAATTCCGTTCAGCCGTTTAAGCGTGAAAGCGTAACAAACATCCATCCATCCATTCACCAACTTTTGCGCTTATAATAGTAATAATGTAGAGGGAACTAGTTGGAAGTAGGATATATTAGGAAGCAGATAAGATAGAATAGAAGCAGGTAGGATAGAATAGGACAGAATTTTCACAAAGTATAAAAACATCCCACCGTGTGGAGCCGGCCGCGAATAGCACCTCCCCATTTCTACCCGTGGGTGTCGTAAAAGGCGATAGACTGAAGGCCAGAGGATGGGCAGCAGCGTCCTTCTGAGTACTTTAAAACCTACTGCGATCGCCAACATGAATCGGCCAAGAATGGCGATTACAGCTGGACCCCTTTAGGGAGACCTATGCTCTGCAGTGGGCTTCTGAACGTTGACATGATGTGATGATGATAAAAACACTATCTTGTTTTTCAAAACATGAAGTCAAAATACGATCATATTTATAACCATCGAGGTGCCCATTTTTACTACTAATTGCTTTAAAATATATTCAGACACATCATCGAAAAATGACTCACTATAATAATTTTACAGCGGAAAATGGAGGCTGCATTTAAAATTACTTTGAAGGCGAGTATAATTCAATTACCTAACAAGCATTACATATTCATTAAGTTGATGCTAATTAGGTCTTGTCACCCCACCGAGCTACCTCGCGTCCCTGGCAATGTACCGAGGCAGCTACAGATACAGGATGTATTTTAAACAAAATACATATTACTGTACTGTCAATGTTACTGAATCTTTATTATGGCAAAAATAGTATTGTGAAAAATGGGTACATATTAGAATTTCGAAAATTAAAATGTCTACAGTTAAAATGTCAATGTTCAAAAAACCGAAAATTTAAATATCAAACGACGATAATACCAATTAAAATAACGAAAGGTTATATTGTCGAATGGTTAGATAACCTACATCCAATATATCTATAATCTAATTATCGACAAACGTAATATCTAAAGCTTTAAATATCGAAGTACAGAATAACTAATGACCTAAATACCGAAGTACAGAGTATCAAATATTTGAATGTCAAACATTAAAATACCTACGGGTAAAATGACAACGTTCAAAACATTGAAAATTTAAATATCGATTGTATCGTAACTAATTTCGAAAATTGTAATAAAATAAAAATAAAATTCATTTAATTCAGGCAAGACCCATATCAGATAACATAAAAATAAAAAACACAATACTGCCACAACAAATCGGAAAACAATGTCAAAAGTCGTATCCATTAAAAAGGTCACAGAATTATAATAAAAATAAAATGTCAATAAAGTTAAAAATAAAACAAATCACAAAATTATCCCTGAATTACAAATAAAAATAAAATTTTCACAAACAATACAATACACACAAGTCATTCCCATTATAAAAACATGTCATTGTCAATGTCAATCAAAAATTAAGTCAGTGTCTATTATTTATGCCTAAGCCTAACATGTCAACATTTAATACACTTTAGTTAATTATATTTACGTTTAAAATAACTACTAGTTAAAATATCCAACGAATTTTGATATAGGAAAAAATGGTGGGTCCATCCACCATACCACTGGCCATATCCCTGTTGGAATGGTGGGTCTAAAACTATAATATTACATTGAGAAAATCGTTTGGGTTAGGTTAGGTTAGGTGAGATGGCCAGTGGTACTGACCATTAAAGCGCGAAGGCGAGTGAGCGAAGTGAGTGGTGCCGCGGCAGCGGCCGCCGAGCGGCAGATACCCTTTATTGTTGGTGAATCATTTCGGTTAGGTTAGGTGAGATGGCCAGTAGTATGGTGTGAAAAAATGTAGGTAGATTGGAAATTATATTATTAATTTATCAATATTCATAAATGACGGTAGATTTGAAATTATAACGTTTCGTATACATTTTATTTCACAAACAACTTATTCATGCATTACTTAAGCATGCAGCGTGCAAAAAAGAACGCATCATGCAAGCGAGCATGCAACGTACAGCAGGCATGGTTTCTGTCACGGACTCACGGCTCCGGTGCTGCGGGGCTTTGGCGGTCCCACGCGAGCTTATCGTCATCGATGGTTTTCACGCTCACCACCGCAGCCTCGGCGTTAAAACCACCTCCTCCTCAACTCGCGGGCTGCCTCGGCTCTCCGCGCCGACGCAGGCTTAAATTACACTCTAGGTGTAGGGCAGACAAGACCTCGTGGAGTCGGTTTTGCAGCGATTTGTTTCTGTCACTTTTGTAAGCATAACATATAAATGAAAACTTATCCCGAACCTCGGGGTGCCCCTGACATCGACCGTCTTCTTCTGCTTGAAAAACATAAAAACAGATACACTCAGGTTTTTGTTCAAAAACCTCAACAAACTCAAAATAAAACACATTTGTTCACAAATGGAAAAATATATTTTCTGATAAATCAATAACATAATTTTCAATCTACCTAGATTTTTTCATATTTCAGAATTTGTTCGATAATTTAACTAGTAGGTATTTTTAACGTAAATATTATGAACTAAAGTGTATTGAGTGTTGGCTTTTTGAACTTAGGTATAAGTATAATGACTATCGACATTTTGGATCATTTGATATTTTTATCACTCGGCATTTCAATTTTAGACATTTCAGACTTGGGTATAACAATTTTCGATATTACGATACAATCAATATTTTAATTTTCGGTATTTTGAACATTGACATTTTAACTGTAGACATTTTAATTTTCGAATTTCTAATACACTTGATGCACCTTAGTTCATACCTAATATTTAGGTTAAAAATAAGTACTAGTTAAATTGTCGAACAAATTCTGAAATATGAAAAAAATTTAGTATAATTTTGTTGTTTAAACCATGAAAATTGGTGTTTATCATTCTGTAAAACTCCACACTGTACCAACATTCAAGCGAACTTAGTTGTGGGCATCAGCTAGTTTTGTAATAAATTGCATAGGTACTTAATAATATGTAGTCACTTTAAATATGCTCTGACTTAAAATAACTTTATATTTTCAGCGACTCAGACCGTAGCTCGTTGCAAAAACTACATTATTATTATAATACTCACAGCACATTTATATTAACATTACTACTCTAAAAAAGTATAAACACATTGTTAAAAAATTACAACCTATATAAGCGAGTGTCTATATAAATAAGTAAAATGATGCTCTGAATCTTTTTGATATATGTATGGTCACGTCACTTCCGTATGAGATACAATTATTTATTATTTTAAGCTGGCAACTCTCAAGAACTTTATCTATACCCACACTTTCTGTATTATGTATGTAACTAACTACATAATCATAACATAATACTGTTTTTCTTCATAACGATCTGTAAACTATGAATCTGAAGGTTATATATAATAACAATATTAGTGTACTATGTTTAACTGTAAATTGACAAGTTTTCGATTATGAGTTGGCTAACTTTTGTTTAGGAGAATTTCGAGTTGAAGGAATTGTTAAAGATTTCCTGAGCAAACTTTTCAACAATAAATGATTGTACACAAATTAGCAAATAGCTACAACTAATAGATGAAAATTGAGGGAATAGTTAATGGCTACGTTGTAATCAGATTATCTCCTCACTGTTACCTAACACTAAGATAGCCATCACTTCAAACTACGTATACTCCGTTAGACACGTAATGTACGTATTTATCTCCAATATCAACAATACCTACACAAACTCAGAGCGTAACGAGACAGCTTTGTTTCCATAAACATGAAAAGCCCTAACTCCATATAATCTTCAAAGCCAATCAGTGGCGAATGATTGGCTTATTACCAATCACGCGACGAACAGCACCGTAATCCTAATACTATTGACGCGGCCACCTCTAACGAGATACCCCCAGTCGAAGATAAGGCGACTGATACCTACAAGCTACAACTCGACAATCCATCGCAATCGCCGGTACTCAGTTGCTACGAGGTGCTACGAGTAAATATCGTTTTTTACGGTTACCGGCCCGCTCTTAACCTCAGTCTCTCGAGGAAAATGAAAAATAAAGAACGAGCGTCCAGAAGATGTCTGAGGGTGCAGTAGATGATGGCTTAATTATCCCACTGCAGAAGAAAGGCATCTTCTCATATAGAGAAGACATGAGCATTAATCACCACGCTTGCTCAACGCCATATTAGTATTTTTGGCGATTTCAGCTGTACAGTCTACGGCGTAGACGGTTCGCCCCATAATCAATCATCGAAGTAAGGGCCAAATTAATGTTTTAATAATTAAAGGTTTTTTAAAGCTCCAGCGATAAATATAGGTGTATTAATATATGTGCTTACTGAGAAATTCTGACGACTACAAAAGAAATTTTATGATAATGAAAGTTGAGTCGGGTTGTCTTTGTGCGAGTACATGGCCTTTGAAATATAAGATGGAGATCCCAAAAAACTAAGAGAAAACTGGCGGAATAAACTAGACACCTTTTTCTCAACGATCAAACAAGAAACTAAATTGGGGAACGGGAATATCTTCTCCAAGGACTTTCATAATCAGTAGAACAATTGAGTTCTTCTTCAGTTTTTTTTACTAATAAATGGTTCCTGCTCTTGACCTCGAATTTAGCTTCAAGTTTTAACAAAAGGGTTTTGATTGATGATTAAGATAGGTAAGATCTAAAATTACAAATAGTGTCAAAATTATCGAGTCATTTTTCTTCGTATTTGACACAGCTCCATTCACGAAGTATTATACTTACTTCGTGGCTCCAATGGTATATAAGGCGACAAGCATGTGTGTATGCGTAATTAAAAGGCGACTCGTTAGGTGCAGCGTCACCGCGGCAGGCGGGGACGGGGCGCATTCATAGTCATAAATGTAATTCATCCCCTCCTGTCCCCTTTTTCCCAGGTGGATGGAACTCAATTAGCAACAATTATTCCGACGACGCGACGCCAACCCAAAAGTTTTCTCGACTATTTCGTAATTAATTTTGTTTCTACGACCCCGGGCCGAACTCGCCCTGACTCGGCTCACCCTTAACATTTATTTAGCACTAAATTATTTTAAAAGTTTATCGAGTGCTAGTTTCCAAAACGGAAATGGCTATTGTAGAAGAATTATATCAAATGAAGCGATAAGGGAAACTTTCCAATGGTTTTCACGCCCGCGCCTTCGTAGTGGTCCATAACGACCATATAAGGCCGATTGCTTTCTTAAACTTATCCCATTTGTAGCCCCAGTGTGAAGGAATTGGAACTTCTTTATTGTGCCAAACTTACGAATGAGAGCGCCTATTTCCATTTCTATCGAGTTAGTGAGCCGAAACTAATAAATTATAATAACATAACTACAATGTATAGCAACGTGTAGCTTTATAGAGGGAATCGGACGAGCGGTTATGAAAGTTGTGAGTGATAAATGGGAGAGCCACCTTCTCGGAGAACTTGCCGCGTCGTAAACTGACACCGACTTGGACATACGAAAATTAAATAAATTACGAATAGCGAAACCGACCTCATCACTTAGTGAAATCAGCTTATGCTGCAGAGAACGGGTAGATTAAAATAAATTCATTACACTGTCTGCCGCTCCACTGTACATTTTGTTTTGGAACTTGTGTCAGAGCGGCTGTTTTTTTCTCTGCATTCTGACGTTTCTGACGTTTTCTGAAGTTGTGAAAAAAAGTCTTTGCAATATTGACATAACCTTAAAAAGAATTGAACCTTGGTAACATAAAAATGGTTTTTTTAACAACATTTCTACATCAAAAGAATTATAATTACCAGCAATCTACATACTAAAGTACCTGAGAATTTCAAACCTCCATGTTTTAATCCACTTATAAGACCTGACTAATTAACCATCAAGTAATGAGTAAGCATAATCAAGGGCTATTCATAACATAAACGGTTACACCGCAATACCCGGCTGTGCATATTGCTGGAACAACGCGTGAATTGGTCCGCTCGGTGTAAAGTCCCATATTAACATAGTAAGGAACCCATTTCCATTATCATCCCCAATTTCGTGCTCGGGAGGCACTTAAGCACTTAATGGATCTCGGCTCCCCGTAATTTACCGGGACGTTGGATTGAATAAAATCGTAAATCTTAACACCAACCGAGCGAAGGTGTTATTACGAAGAATGATTCGCACTCTTCTTTGAATGAAAGGATCATCGCTAGAGACAAATTACCTCCGTCGAGATAGCTACGGCCTAATAAAACAATGTGCTCAGGTACAAATTACTTTCGTATATTAAGGTTATGAATTCGTCTTTATTACTTTATTCATGTTTATAGCGTACCAAAATAAAATAAAATACGATCTACAGTCAACAGCAGCGTATTTGTTACGACTGTTTCTAAACTAGCAACTGCCTCTCAGAGTTTATATTAACTAGCAACGAAATTCACAGAAATATCCCCTTCTTTTATTAAATTATTTAGCTAAATTTTCGAGGAGTACAGTAGCATTTTAGAGCGGCTAGACATAATCTTTATTTAGCCGATTGGCTAGGTGGTGTGGGGTGACAGCCAGGGAAGCATGGCGGATGGCGGAGTGCAGCAGTCCACAAATAAACGGAATCAATACCATTACGGCGCGAGCTCACACCACGGCGACCTCAGATATACGAGTGATCTGATTGTTAACACATTATTAGGAAAGACATTGTTCTCTGAACAATACCTAATACCTATTTATCTTCCTTTATTATTTTTTCTGTGGATTTGTCATTTTTTATGGGCCTGTAAGAATAAATGCGTTAAGGACACGAATAAACACGTGATCCAATACGTGTAAAATTTATTTGTTTAGTTTATTTTACAGAAGGTTTACAGACTAACAAATCAATGACATAAAGAATGTGATATTAACAAATAGCTAATTACAAAAACCACCACACACAGAACAATTGTTATTACAATTGATTACCTTTGGGTCTTTAATTTTTTAGGCTTTAATTTAATTATGTGAAATCTAAATTATTACAGCTTGTTTCATTGACACGAAAATTTAAATATACACAAAAAACTTCAATTAAGTACACGATATTTGTTACCGCCTACTCGTGTACCTACCGATATATAAGCAACGTTTGCTTTGTACACCATCATCTTAGCAAAGCATGTCAATTTTATACATAACACCTAACACTGTTGTCTTGTGTTACGAAAAAAAGACTATTATCTTTTAAAAAGTTTTCATATAATCGGTTTCGCAGAACAAACGAAATCCTCCCCAGTTAAACCGCAGGTAAATTTAAAATGGAAACCAAACAATAAAGGCTTTTTATTCGGTTTTGGGGTCATGCGGTCTCCTCAGTGAGCCGTAGAATTGCGACCAGCTGATCAATTATGCTCCACGACTTTGCTACAGGGCCGTTTTAAAGCTATGGGTATACCTATTTCAAGTCGAACTGAATTATCGGTAGAGGTTGTAAGCATGGGCTCCGTATTTATTAACAGTGACTTATAGAAAAGGTACAAATAGATAGAGACCTTTTCTACAATAGTTACTGTAAATAAATACGTTCGGCTGCATAGCGCGACCTACACAGAGAGTAAGTATTCGTGGAGTGGTCATTTTTGTTATTTGGCCCTAAATCACGGCAGCTCTGAGGAGAAACTTTTTGATTTACCCGCTAACTACTATCGCTTGATGTTTAATTATCGCATTATTTATCTATTATTTTTATTTTTTATATAAAAAAAGATCCCGTGGCAAAGTTAAAGCCGTACAGATCGATCGGTCAAAGGTTAAGCTACGCCAGCCGCGGTCGGTCTGTGGATGGGTGACCATCCCTTTCATACCGAGTTCCCTCCGTGCCTCGGAAAGAACGTAAAGCCGTTTGTCCCGGCTGTCATTTGTAAATCTTTGGCAGTCGTTATGAGTAGTCAGAAGCCAGAAAGTCTGAAAACCAGTCTTACCAAGGGGTATCATGTTACCCAGTAACTGGGTTGTAGAGGTCCGATAGGCAGTCGTTTCATGTAAAACACTGGTATTCATCTGCATCCGGATAGACTGAAAGCCGACCCCAATGTAGTTGGGAAAACGCTAGGCAGATGATGATATTTTTATTTTTGTATAAATTTTGTGTGTGGCCCAAGCTTAACGTCATTCCACACGTATGTACAAATAGTGTTGTTCGTTATTATGATAATGATGTAGACTTTATTCTCAGAATTCACAACAGTTTATATTACTCCCACTAATTATTCATCCATTAATTATACTATGGATCTAGTTCGTAATTAAATGTTTGCTTAAATATTTTTCGTTGGTTTTCACATTCATTGTTTATTACAATCCTTAACGCTTGCCTGGTTTTGAATTTCAAATACATCATTTGTGTTATGTTAAGTCCCATTTGAAGAATCCAAAACAATTCTAAATTACGTGAGACCACTTCAAAGTTTTCGAAGAGAGAACTATGCAGACGTTTAATTTCGATTAACTTAGAACAACAATGGTATTACTTCTCTAGTACACAGTTGTCTAACTTCATGTTAGCATATCTGAGCTTGACATTGCTTTAGACAGGTACATTTGACGGAACATGCAATTCCAAATACATTTCAGAATACCTTTGGGAAATACCAACTCTAATACAGTCGGGCAATAAAACATTGTTCTGCGTGTTCCCATGTATATCCCATAACTACGTTTGATCCACGAATCCCGGGTGACTTGTAGTTCCAGGTCCTGAGCTTTAGGCTTCTGTTACATTCCATTGGATAAGCCTTTGTTCGATTGAGTGAGCATTCGCTGCTGGTAAGCGAATGTCTACGCAAGGCAAATAGAATATGTATGAACGAAATGTGGACGTGACTTGTGCCTTGATTTGTTTGCAAGCATCACACCCGATAGCTTTAAAGGGATGTTCTAGACAATTAGGCCATACAAGTTTGCTCCCAGCTTTAAACGGATATAGAGCAGTATAGTTAATCAAAGACTAGCTTTCACACAGTTCCAAATCTTGAAAATAAACCAATAGTACAATAGTCTACAATCAGTTCAATCTAGATATCAAAACCACAGACGCTTACTTAGTTAAAAAATATCTTTAACTGACCTAATTTTGGTTGGGTTCGTTTTGGCTGTACATCATTTTTCATAGAGGAATAGTGTTGAGTGCACTAATATACAGTTGACAAGTTGACCGCTCTCACTGCAGCACAGTTGCATTAACTTTAAACTCGCAGTATCTGTGCCAAATGTGGTTTTAATTAGTACTTTTGCTCTAAAATTAGGTCTTTAGGCGCCTTTTATCTTAGTATCTTTTATTTTTGTATCACTATCATTATCACTACATATTTCAAATCAAAGTTGAGTTTGTGTTTCTTCGAGCTAATCTCCGGAACTAAGTCCGATTTTGTAAATTCTTTTGCTAATAAAAAGCTACATTATCCTTGAGTACTATAGTTATATTTTCTAATATAATAACAATCTTGAATCTTGAACTCCTCCGAAACGGCATGACCGATTTTTAACCGACTTCAAAAAGGAGGAGGTTATCAATTCGAATGTTTATATATATATTTTTTATGTATGTTCGGGCATAACTCTGTCATATATAGACGATTTGCAAAATTCTTTTTTTGTTCGAAAGGGGTTATTCCGAGATGGTCCCATATAAATTTTATCAAAATTGATACAGCCCTTTTTGAGAAAATCAACAAATTCCCAAAAAAATTACTTAGACGACGTTTTAGTTTCTTCAATCTTTGGAGGACTTACAATTTTTTTTAAGTGTGCCGCCGTTTCTTAATAGATTTGGATGTTAAGGCAACACTAAAAAGCGAAAAATAAAAAGTTTTTACAAAAAAAAGGCAATTTTTTTATTTATATTGCAAAACAACGTTTGCCGGGTCAGCTAGTATAATAATTAGAAAAAAAATTACATCCGTAAAAAGAAATACGCGGATAATGTCGCAGGCATAAAGTTAATGAAATATGAAAATGGACCTTGTAGTTTTATATTATATACTTTTTCTATAAGTATATAATATAGACTAAAGAGATATAATAGTGACTAAAGAGTCACTTACATGAGAATATAAGGTAACATTGTTATACATTTTCTAAGTAACGGTCACCGATACAATAAAAAAAAAAAATAACAATACAATAATAACAACAATTAATCGTTGGATTACACTTTCAAACAACATTGGCATGACGACGTGACGATTGAATACTTGATACAACTAATCAATTGATATACTTTTTATGAGCTGTCAAAACGCTCGCACGCCCTATAGACTTTATATGGCAATCTCAGATCAAGTAAAAAAAGGATGGCAATAAATAGTATAATGTGACGTCAGTTTTGTTGCCAACTCAATTGATTAACTTTTTATTCATTTCAAAGCAACTAATAATCGAATTTAACAGTTAATTGATAGTTAATCGGGTTTTCAGAGTTCGTACAAAGTGTTTTTTAAGAAAAGTCGTGTCTTGGAATTATTTGTTAGTGGTGACAACTACCTACACAAATATGAGTGATGTTCACAGATATAGATAGACCCTAGATAACGCAAGTATCACGATCTGTATGAAAACCAAGCGTGCCATTTTTTGACTACCTATTATGAAGTCACAATGTTTTGTTTTTCTTAAATTTGATATTACTGAGGGTATTAGATTAAAAATAATAGTTTTTTTTTAATTCATTACACATAATATTAATCACAAAATGACTTACCGATGGAAGGAAACGTTTACTTTATTTTTTTACATACGATTTTTGTACGTAAGGTAGGCACGAAACTAGGCCCGCGAAGTAGTTGCTCTTGCGTTATCTAGGTCTATCTATATCTGTGTGATGTTATTTTACAATAGATTCAGTACATGATTCTAGACCCCAGACATACATTTTGACCATGTACCTAGGTGCTGCAGTTTTGTAAATTAGCATGGAACAAAAGACGCGGAAATATGCGTGGGAGCCGTGTGGTGCCGGCCGCAAATAACACCACCCCATTTCTACCCGTGGGTGTCGTAGAAGACGATAGAGGGACAGGAATTGACCTGAGGATGGGCAGCAGCGTCCTTCTGAGTACCATAACACCTACTGCGATCGCTAACATGCATCGGCCAAGTATGGCGATTACGGCTGGACCCCTCTAGGGGGAGACCTATGCCTAGCAATGAACGTCTAAAGGTTGACAGGGACGGACGGGGCATGGAACAACTGATTTTATTTTTAATAACCGACGAAAAGTACTAAATGGTTAAAGTTTGATTCACAGTGTAGCTTCTACCGTGTATTTATAAAACGCCTCTCGTATTTCAAGACATCGACATCTGCCTTGCCTTGCCTTGCCTTGCCTTTTCCCAACTATGTTAGGATCGGCTTCCGGTCTAAGCAGATGCAGCTGAATACCAGTGTTTACATGGAACGACTGCCTATCTGAACTCCACAACCCAGTTAATGGGTACCTAAAACGATACTTCTTGGTAAGACTGGTTGTCCCTTTCGCTCCCCTTGGTAGCCTTAATGACTGCCAAAGATCTTAGAATGACAGCCGGGACTAATGGATTTACATTTCGAGGTACGGAGGGAACTCTGTATGAAATGGCAGATCGATCTGTACCGTGTACAGCTTTTACTTTTACATAATTCAAGAAATCATTAAAACGTTAGCAACAATGAAAGTTAATCATAATTTTAGAGATAGACTGCGCTGTAAATAACATTCATTTTAAGTAACAGTAATGATAAATACTAAAACTAAATTTACCTAAATTATGAGGTATTTATTATAACGATTACATAGAATTTACAGCTCTTGAAAATGAGTATCTACGTTTATCACTACAGCAAAGAAATTTACGACATCAATTAGGTAGATGCATTGTACAAATAAATTTATTTTTTAATGGAGGATTGAAAATGTACAATGCTTAAAAATAAATTAAAAAAATATATACCTATATATTATGTACAATGGAGGGCTCAAATACCAAATGTAAATAAAATAATAAATAAAATTAGACCATTTTTTAAACATTAATATTTTCTTGCTTTTCTCTAAAATGAGCCTTAACCAATTATTTATGCATGTAAAAACTTTTAATGTTTTGTAAGCATTATTCTCTGAAGCTAAATTTAAGAATAATGTATTACCTCTCAGAACTGCTTTAAAAACTTTAGAAGAACATACTTAATCATTTCTTTTTCTTTGCTTATAAAGTAGCTATTGAAAATCCTGCAAACAATAATATAAAGAAACACAAAATTTAAAAAATACAAAATCTTTTCTATATGATTAAGGTTGTAACTGATATTCGTTATATCCGCGCTAACCGAATTTACCGGTTAGCACACGGTAGCGAAGCGAATTTTCAAATTTTACCGATGACTTTACCAAGTGGCGGAATGCTGTCATCCTATGTTAATACGCTCAACGCAAATCACATAACGAACTTTGGGTACACATCGAAGAGCTCGGGTTAAAGCGCTAATTGAGTTTTGATTCCGACTGTACTAATTAAAAATCTTGTTATATGAACAAACTTTTCTAAAAATCCTGATTTAATCTTATGTAACTGAGTTTGTTTAAATGAAACTATGTTTGTTTTTCAGTGTTACAGTTATCCTGTTTGTTATTTGCTACGCTCCTTGGTTATATTATCAGTCGTTCGTTTCTTAGCTAAGTAAGCGATATCTTCACAAAATTAAATAGACACATGTGACCAGGAATTTCTCCAGGAATCCATCTTTAATTTATCAATGATCATGGACGTAACGATTTTTCAAGACTTACATAAAGAAATGTCGTGATGGTTCACAATAGGGGTGTGATTCTGTAAGACCTCATTCTAAACTTCGAATCTGAATCCGCTGTGAGTTTCTCAATTGGCATTCTAAAAACTCGGTTGATAATTCGAATTTACACTAGCGCCATCCTTGCGAGCGTGTCAGCGAGGTGAACTAAATTAACAGGGAGATTTTGACAGATAAAGTATGAGATGACGTAATAAGTGGCATTCTGTAAGGTAATTTTCCCCTCACTTCGACAGTACTAATACTTATACTGTGCTTCGACGCTTCGCACTCGAACCCGATTCAAAGTGTCAAATATATCAATGTCATTTTGAACCTTATGCGAAGTGAGAGTGAATAGCGATGTGAGAACGAGTTGTTGTTTGAATTTTACAGAATCGACGTACAGGGCACGGCCAAGTACCTACCATTTATTCAATTTCATATTATGTTCTTTCTAATTTTATCTTGGACGTCATTGATTGATTGTCATTGATTGAGCTTAAACCCTGGGAAAGGACATAGCCTACTTTTTAATTCGCAACTTCGTCTGCATCCGCGATAACCGATGTTTACGCGGACGAAGTCGCGGGAAAAAGCTAGTTTAATATTAGTCCAACAACGCCAGTCCACCTTGAGCAAGCGTGGTGAAACATTCTTTTACAATACGCGCCACGAAAGATGAGACTTGACACACCGTGATTTGACTTGCGCAGTACTCGATTTAAAGGCCTTGTTTACCTTTAAATCGAGTACTGCGCAAGTCAAACCACGGTGTGTCAAGTCCACGAAGTAAGAGTATAAGTCTCATCTTTCGTGGCGCGTATTGTACCTTCTCTGAATCTCAAACTCAAAACCTAAATGGTTTTGAGTTTGAGTTTGAGTTTTCAAACTTTTGAATTGTCAGAGTCAGTCAGTCAGAAAGTTGAAGCTAGTTGGTCGTACCAAACAGTAGGTTTCTATGGAGAAGAACGAGCAAGAAACTCCATGAACACTCTTTTAAAATCAAAAATATTTTACAAATTTAGGTTACATCATTCATGTTAAATCTAGGGGTACAATGTGAGAACAATGTAACAAGTCTTGCATGATAAAAGAGGTCTAGAGAAAAATATAGTTATAATAACAATTCAAACCAAAATTTAAATTAAAATAACCGAGGCAGCTAAGAGATGACCAGTCCCAACTGACGGCGTCCGTTCACGAACATGACGCATGGATCGGCACTTACCTCAACCATTTTGAAGGGAACCGAATGAATCCAACACATGCGCCACTGTCAGCGAGACATAGTGAGCATGACTCTTCCAACCGCCAAGGCATATTCAAGTCAACGAGAGGCATACCTCGTTAATGGTAGCTTTAAAAAACACAATGCTCACATGTATGTGCTACGAAAAATTAAATTATTCTAACACATTGAGTTTATACAATGCAAAGATAATGTAAATCTACATCTTCAGCAGCTCTAAATCCAATAGCTAAAAATGCTAATCAATTAATCTGTGAACCCTTATGGCTGTGGAGCTAGACCAGGATCTAACCAAGCATGAGTCGAGGCCTTTGCCCTGCAGTGGGACAATTATAGGAGCGCTGGTATTATTAATATACCTACGCAGTCGGAAATGAACAATTTAAAATAATACATCAAGAGTGAAATATGCCCCCGTTCTTCAGAAAATACTTTAAGCTGACCTTGTCCCACGGGGATTCGACGGATTCCGCTTAACGTCGTCTCGAAATCCCAAGTTTTTCCAGCGATCATTCATTACAGACTTGTTCTAGATAGTCAATATTTAAGTTCTGGAGAAGCTCTTTGTATTTCGGTTTAACTGCAATTGTGGTCTATTCTATTAATTTATGTACCAGGCGATAAGTTTATTTAAGGGCGCGTATTCGATTTAGCGCAACTCAAAATCTAAACGATTGCTAGAACGGCGTGGCAGCATTGACACACACTAGTACAATACAATGGTCTGTTTGTGTGCATCAGAAAAAAAAATGCATGAATTAAGCACGAATCATTGAAATTGATCGGCAAACGACAGGCGTGCGATGTTTTACAGTGCTTTTTAAAATAATTGTATAAAATAAATGAGCTCGTATAACGGACTGAGAAATATTCTGTATATTAAGCATAACATTTACTTTCATAAAATAAATATATCAGTTATGTTTTTATTCAAATACTGGTGAAAAAAAATTACTGGTGAAGAACCGATTTTCTACTTTTTCAACATTATTTTTTAATACATAATAGTAATATTTTCGTAATTTTGGCTCTGTAGCTGTCTTTATGACTGTATATGCTGTTGGAAAAACGCATAAAACATAATATTTTGGCATATTGTAATGGTTGTATTCGTCCTGAAAGTTAACTCTGACGTCTATTTTCGTAAAACGATATGAAAGAATTGTCTTCGCTTTAAAAAACCATAATTAAAAATTATACTTTTACTCTGTAGCTGTCTAAATCAATCTTTCTAAAACTGTAAATTGTCTTTAAATAATCTGCTCACATAATTACGATATTGCTCTGGGCAAAACGCAAAAACATTAAGTTTTCGTCACGAATCGAATACGCGCTCTTAAAGGCATGTTATTTTGGTAGTGTGATCTTTGCACTATAAATGAACACCCTAAATAACACAAAGTTGTCGAGATATTGCGACTCTAAGGTACTAGAAAACATATTTTGAGATTGGTTGGTACCTACGATAAAAGGTAGTATCGAAATGACGTAGTAACTAACTGTCGTATTAATTCGCAGCTACAGCGTGCGATAGCGACATGCTGCCCTGATGGTCAAACAGGCACTGGCTAATTGAATTTCCTCGAGGGCCGAAGCTCTATGAAATATTTCAATGAGTCTAGGTACCTATATAATCCCACTATGCGATTTTTGCGTAAGTACTGCGTGCTACATGTTGGTGTTTTAATATACTGTGATTTAAATCTGCATGCTCATCTTCATTTTTCTGAACGAACAGTTTTTATACTATATTCTTTTATCGGTTTCATTCATTTCGTTTCTAATTTTAGCACAATAACGTGCGCAAAGCCATTTCAACGTTTAGTGATTTAAAACGTTCCGACTGCTCCGAAATATTATAAAACACACGCATATTTTAGTTCACAACAGTGCACTAAAACCTCGCTAGTTCGGAAAAATATAGCCGATAGGATTAAACACAGTGCACAGGGTTCTGACGAATAGTATACATTCGTCAAGTTTACTTACCGCGACCACCCTGGTCGTGTGAATACCAACGTAATTTATTCTAGTGCAACTTCGGAACATTTTGATGAAATTCAGTGCAGGTAAAGGATATTAGCTATACATCAAGGTGTCGGTGGGTCGTGGGGCCGGGGGCAGCTCAAACAGCGTGGCACAGGTTCGCGCACAGCTGCCCATCGCCCCTAATCCGATTACCCGCACTGCACTGTGTCGCTTCCTGTTCGTACCATCAACAAGGTATGCGGCAAATAGTGTCTGATGCTTGTTTGATCCATTATCATAACAGCTTTACTTCTACACCTGCATCACTCTTAATGCACTTACAAAGAAACGTTTCCGCATCATCAAAGATTACTTTTAAAAAGCTTTTTCAAAAAAAAGGAAACCGCGTTCAGAAATTAAATAGTGATAAATAACTTTAGCACAGAACACACATTACTTTTGGAACAAAACAACGAACATAAAGCCACCGCCACCGACTTCCGAAAGTAAAGTAGGTAATGTGTGTTCTGTGCTAAAGTAATTTATTACTTTTTAATAAAATGCAGAATGTAAAAACGAATAAAAGAGAGCACACACATATTCGTAAATACGTAACTCAATATTATGTATATTTTTTTAGATATGGTCGGGCATGACAGAGTTATGCCCGACTATACATAAAAAAATATACATAATAAACACCCGAATTGACAACCTCTTCCTTTTTGAAGTCGGTTAAAAAAGGTTGTAACTGAAGTATGTATTTTGACATCAGAAGTATAATATCTATAGTATTTTACTTTAAGAATTCGCAACTAACGCACTGTAGAAGAGTTCGTCCAAATGATAAAATTAAGAGCATATTTCATAAACTTTCATTAGTACAAAGAGCCTGTTAAAGTAACAAGTGCATTTAACAATTCCGAAACTGTGTTCATACATAAAGTAGTTGACAAGAGTGACGTTCGCTGAGTCTACCCCTATCAGCCTCCCCTTTGTCCCGAACTTAAGTAAACAACTTTGGTAAAATAATGTAAAAGGTGTTCTATAATTTTATTCATGCGTCAGAACTGGGCTTATTTTTTGCTCCAAGAGTCCTTTTTAATGATCAGATTGTCATCCTTGATTGATTAACCGAAGACGGCGATAACGGTGGTACAAAATAACTGCTATTTTTAGAAGAATCGATGTAAATGAAATGGTTGTGGAGGATTTTATAAATGAGGAAAATTTAAACGATGTCTGGATACTTAAAAAACTACTTCGCCGTGCATTACAAAATCTACTTCAAATGCAAAACAGGCAAAACAAAGTGTCAAGAATTTAATAACACGAAAATAAGTATTCACCATGAAATAAAAGAAATTAGAGGAAACGAATTCATTTCCATTCTTCCTCTAATTACACTTTTTGCTTCACAGAACGCCTGGCGCGGTTTAAACCGGCTAAAGTTTATGAAAAACTTCACTTGCATACAAACTAGTTCCATTTGCGGGTGTTTTGAAACAAGCGTCGTTTTACCCGTAAGGTTTTCGATGTGGTTTCGACATGCGCCAGTACAATTAGAATTTGCAATCGAAATTTGCCACGGCAGCGTCGGGCAGCGTCGGGCTCCGTCGGGCTCCATCGTTTAGCGTCGAGCATCGTTGGGTGTCGGGGCATGATCTACACACTCTCCATTGTTATTTTCTACGCCTCTATCCTCTCATGTCACAGTTCAAACTACGTAAAGGTTCGTTTGTTTAATAAAGTTAACCTGTGCATCTACGTGAGAGTATTTCGCATAGCTCTAAAAGCGTCACGTTACGCTAATAGTTTATGTATCTTTAATAAAATAATATAAGAAACATTTGGTATTAAACTAAATTCGAGTAGATAAATTTACTTTCTATTCAGATTAACTAAGCCTTTACTTTACTCTCACCCGACACAGGAATTTACTGCGGCCTTGACTTTGTTCAAGATTTTGCCTTGCGTCAAACAATTTTATTTGTCCCTTTTACAAGCAGATTTATTTTAAACGCTTCTCGGAGTAAATTACCCCAACGGCTTTATCGTATCAAATAAAACCTTCACACGGACCGAATGTGCTCGGGAAAGCAGCCTGTGTATTTTAATTTATATTCAGTACACGGCTATTTCAGAATACGTCGTATCTTCACGGACTGGCAAAACATGCAGCGACCCGCATTGAATCAGTACAAAGTTATCTGCCATCGTAGACTTCAAATGTAAAACAAAGAGCTTCACGGCAGCACTCCTCAACTAATCTTACTGAAGTCATTAGTATGTGTCTATAGCCAAAACAAACAAATGATAGACTACACTCTGTAATTGTCATCTGAATCTCATGTTCATGTTTCAACTTGTTTCTTGGAATGTTAAAGGAAATATTGTCCTTAACCTTTTGTAGCTTTGTAGGCTGGCTTTGAATTACTTGCACAAGGTTTTGGGGAACAATACGAATGTTTGTAATTAAATTTCTGGGCATTAAATTACAGCGACAGAAATACTTTGGATAAGGTTTAGACTTGATGTACCTTTCGATGTTTTGTTATACTTATAACCTTAGAGGTTCAATAACAATGAATACAGTTAAAATGTTTTAATTACTTTTGAAATTAAAAAAAACTTTATAAAAATGATGTTCTGCTTTTTGAGAGTCAACTGCTGGGTAATCATAAACTAAGTAACTATTTCATCTTAAAATAAAATGGATTCTAAAGACGTCACAATTTCAACACAGAAGTGATTTAATTGAAATGGAAATAAGACACTACAGTTTCCAAGCACTACCAACGATGGGTCGTGAGATATATCGGTATCATTAACTATTGAGCAAATGAACAATCTAAATCCTGCATGTCGAATATTAACAAGATTGTTGCCGAATACCCATCGGACTGACAAACACTAATTAACCAAATTTGGACAATCATACAGGAACTCGACACACGCATACCAATGACGCTAACCATGTATGATATAACATGTACAGACAGCAACAGGGTTAGTTCTACCACAGCAACACGACACACCATTATGATCTCTATGAAGTCTACTAACACAGAACACAGTGTGTCAAATTCCATCACAATCAAATGCTCTAATACGTTATTCTTCTTCAGGTAGGTGTATGAGAATAGTACAAGTACACACTTTTATAATACTAGTGAGGTAACTTTGGTATTACGGACGAGTGTAAGCCGAGCCATAGGGGCGTATTGCAACCGAGCCTGATAAAAATTCTCACGCGTTTCAGACGACGTTTTTCTACATACTTGTGAAGAAAATTAAGAAAATTTCTTGGACTTCAGTATTTTTATGGCCAAGATTTCATTACTAACTACTTAGTTCACTTAATATTTTGGCATAACTATAAACAAACTATACTCTTTGCCGAGATTCAAAAAATCAAACTTACGTAAAAAGTTGTACTGTGACCCAAAAAACGATGCAATAAGATCCACCTAACGAGCAAGTGTTGAAAATCTGTTGGGGCCTGGCTGTTTGTGTATGTGTATCTATATGTGTGTAAACGCACCTATGATACAAAAGAAATTAATAGTGTGGGGTAAAGATTTTAAAAAGAAAGACAAAGACAAATAGTTTCATATTGCAGTAATACGTCAAATAATGTACTATGTTTTTGTATGTAATGTTTAATTGTTGAGCTTGTTTGATAAAATACTAGGTCCGCAACAATAACTGATTTTGAGCTAATAGTATGTATCTCCCGACGTAGGCATTATTTAGCAAGGAATCACTCTGAATAGTAGAAGACAAAAAGAAAGCGAAGTATAAATCTGTTTAGTAAAGATTTCCAACAATTTAAAAACCCATTTTGCCCTATATAATCCACAATTTACGAACAGAAAAAGAAACGTCGCGTAATCGGCGAGTGGACGCGTTATTATGAGCACTCCATTAAACGTGTCGCAAGTTGTGTATCGCGGATGTGTAGCGGGACCTGGGACGGCCAAAATATTCAATTGGCGTATCCTACATTGGCCACCGGCCAGGCGCCCCTGCATATTGATGTGCCAACTTTTACCGCCGACTCAGCTCATCGACGCAAACTTCACCCGCCAACCTGCCAAACTATAGCCTATGCGCTGAACGCTGATCGCATGAGTTTAATGACGTGGCTTCAGGCTAACAAAATGTCCATTACGATACGCGCTGACGGTTCGCTCCCCATGAAGCGCATGTTATTAGAAATTCCGTGGATATTGAAATATCGGGTCGCTGTAAAAGTGCTTTTAACCATCCCATGTTAAAATTTATCACTATTTGAAACGAGTTTTACGTAAAACATTTTGTTATTGGAGGAAACCTTGTGAGCATAATTGGAAACGCTGCTAGTTGATAAACCGTAGGACTTAATATATTTTCCGCCTCTCCGTGCCCTTTTCTGATTAAGTTCGTTATGAGTTCTAAGACAATTTAGCGTTCTCCAAATATTCCAAATCTTATCTCTCGTTGTAGTTTAAGAAACTATACGAATGTTTTATTTCATGGTCCAGCCATTTCTATATAACACGTAAATAATATCACCTTACTAATTGAACCACCTTATTTGAGACAACAACAACATCACTTTATTGGCCAACCTTCTCCAGGGACGGCAAAAAGCGTCGATTCTTCATAAAGTTTTCCAATATGACAGAGATTATTATGGCGGCACGAAAAGCAAACTATCGGTTTTCATAAATCGAACAAAGATCAACTTTGATTTGATGGATGACTCGGCTGCGTTTGCGTTCGGAGAGGCTCTCGCGATCTGAACCAGGGGAATCGAAATGGGTCACGACGACTAGAATTAATGCCGTTTAAAAATACTTGTTGATTTATGTGCTGCGCTGTTTGTTTAAAACTAGGGTTTGAATCCAATCAAGTAGAGATAAAAAAAAACTAAAAGAAAATGTAATTAACAGGTACCCGTCTAGCAAGTTACGAATATATTTTTAATTACTGATACTTTCTATGCTCGGTTCTCTTACGTTATTGCAGAAAAAGCAGAATTATTTTGTTATCGTCTCTTGCACTGAAACAGGTAGGTACTACCCTAACGAACGAGTTCGCGCCTTCTATATAAAAAAGATGGAAATATTGAGAATTGAGAACAAAGAAACGTTTCAAGTTTAAAAATAAAGCTCCGTTGACGCTTGCCGACAATTACAATATCAAAAGAATCGACTTTCTTACTATGCGCGAGTTTCTTACTTTTATATAAGAATCTAATATTTTTCCCGAGCTGCCTTTCTTCAGATCTATTAATATTATCATATCTCAAATATTTGTTTATCCCTTTCTCTCAATATTAAAAGCAGTACTTGCTAGGAATATAATAAACATGTTAAGTGCTGAAAGAAAACACAGGGTAAAAAACCGAACGCTTTTTCTTTTCATAAGCAGCTTTTAATCAAAAGACGTTTATGTGTTTACTGCTTCTGTTTGACATAAAACGTATAAGCCTCTCCATCTTCCAAAGCGTCTGAAAACCTCTGAAGACATTTAATTTAAGCATAGTGAATTAACAATGATCCAAGTCATTACAAAGTAATAAAATAATTCTCTTCAGAACCTAATAAGCGTTGGATAAATTTGCATTTACTACTTCAAGTTAAAGAGGAATTTTGTTAGAAATTAGAGCAGCTCACCGGACCGCGCTCAAGTTTGCTACGTTCGTCGCACTTCGCGGTACTCCGAAAGAGCGGAAGCCTAAAACTTTCGCTGGCTCAACTCGTTTTACGGGCGCCGCTATCACGCCCTAGAGGCCCAACCTCTTTCTTAAAGTCCTTACTTTAGTGAATAACTACAACGTCTGAAACGTGTTTGTAATTACGTAATGGCAGACATGAAATTTAAGTAATTACTAGAGTAAGAGGATCATTATACTTTTACGTTACCGAAGTGTTTACTATTACTCAAAATACATTATGTTCGTGGCTTATTACAGACTATTATTTACTATGGCAGAGAATGTGTGTGTCTGTAAAAAAAAACGGTTTTGATTGCAACGTTTCAACCAACACTAACATCATTAAAATAAATCAGTTTATTGAAAATCAGACTTTCTCGAAAGTAAAATATTTAAACTGAAAATAATTAATAATAACCATTGATACGTTGACATAATGATATTTATTACACAGCTAGCAACCAGTACTAATGACTTTTTCAATTTCATATGTATTTCAAGTATATCTTGGACGTTAAAGTCAAAGTCAAAGCATTTATTTCAATTAAACCATTTACAGGCACTTTCGAATTGTCAAGGAGTCTGTCAGTTAGTCAGAGAGTTGAAGCTAGTTGCTCGTTCCAAAACGTAGGTAGGTCCCTATGGAGAAGAACGAGCAAGATACTCCACGGACACTCTTTTAAATCAAGTTTTTTACAAAGTCTGGTTACATGATTCTGGTTGCTTCTATATGTGAAAACTATGAAGGCAATCTAACAATACAAAACACAAAAAAGAAGCAAGATAAAGTCCATGGCAGATAAGAGCTGACCAATCTCTACTGACAGCGCCCGTTCACGAACATGACGCGTGAATCAGCACCATTCAGCTCAACCATTTTGAAGGGAGCCGAATGATCCAACACACGCGCCACCATCAGCGAGACATTTGAGCGAGCATGACAATACTCCCAACCGCCATGTTAATTTTTGTCAAACATATAGGTATTAATATACTTAGTAAATGGCTCCATGGTATTCACATTTACAAAATTTAAATAATGCTGCTTTATACAAAACTAAGGTTTCCAATGTATATTATTGTATCATATGAAGTGTAATAAGTAAATAATTTAAAAATATCTATGTATAAGTAATAATAACGATACTCGTTACACATGTCAATAGAAAAAGGGGTAGGAAACATCCTTTTCTTCCAATTTAGAAATTCCCTAAACTGGCTGTGGAGCAGGACCAGCATTCAGCCAAGCATTTTTATCATTGATGTAATCATCTAACTTATAATATGCTTGTCTACATAGTGTGCGTTTAATACATGTTTTAAATGGTTTTTCATTCAATTGTAAAATATCAAGTGGTATTTTATTATAGCATTTTACACAGTACCCCATAAAAGACGTATGTACTTTTGACAACCTGAAGCTTGGCTGATCTAATTTGTTCCTATTTCTAGTATAAACATTATGTCTGTCACCTATTTTTTAAAAAGATGAAGATTTTTTCGAACATGCATAATGTTTTCATATATATATTGACAAGGTACCGTCATGATGTTAATCTGTTTAAACAATTCTCTTAGAGATTCGCGTTTCTGGAGATTATAGATTGCTCTGACAGCCCGCTTTTGCAGAATAAAAATAGAATCCATACCTGCAGCCCGGCCCCATAGCAAAATACCGTAAGACATACTATGAAAATAGCTAAAATATACTAGCCTAGCGGTATCCACGTCTGTCAAATGCCGGATCTTTCTGACAGCGTAAGCGGCTGAACTTAACCGCCCTGCAAGAGATGTTAAGTGAGGACCCCACTGTAGCTTGGAATCAACCGTAATCCCTAGGAAAACAGTCCTTTCGACGAATTCAAGTGTGTCCTTATTCAATATAACGTTACATTCATTACTCTAAACATTCGGCAAAGCGAATCTTATGCATTTAGTTTTCTTCTCATTTAATACTAAATTATTTACAGTAAACCAGTTATGAATCTTAAGCATGGCGTCATTTACGTCGTCAAGGTGCTGTGCCCATCTATTTACTCTAAAAATCAATGAAGTATCATCAGCAAATAACACCATTTGTGGTTGATTTTTCAGTAAATGAGGTAAATCGTTTATATAAACTAAAAAGACGAACGGACCCAATATTGAGCCCTGCGGTACCCCCTTTTTTACTTTTAAGCCCGATGAATTTACACCATTTATTTGAACTTGCTGCAGTCTATCACTCAAATATGATTTTACTAAGCTAAGCGCTTGTTTACCCAGTCCGTAATGCTCAAGCTTTAAGAGCAGTGTTTCGTGATTTAAACAATCAAATGCTTTGAAGTGGTCGCAAAAAATGCCAATAGCATCTTGCGAATCCTCCCATGCCTTAAAAATATGCTTAATTAAGGTGACACCGGCGTCAGTGGTACAACGCCCTCTGGTGAAACCATACTGTTGGTCATGTAAGATGTTACAGTTAAAATGACTGAGCATTTGATTAAGCATTACTTTTTCAAACACTTTGCTGAAAACCGGCAAAACTGAAACGGGTCTATAATTATTCGCGTCCTTGCAATCGCCGGATTTAAAAAGTGGTATAATCTTGCTGTACTTCATTAAATCCGGGAAAATCCCTTGGTCTACACACAAATTAAAAATGAAGGCTAAATAGGGTGTCACTGTCTCAATAACCGATTTACAAACATTAGTAGACATCCCCCATAAATCTTCTGTAGCCTTGATCTTGAGTTGTTTAAAAGTCTTTATAACGATTGCAGGGTTTATATGTTTAAATTTAAATTCCGTTTCCAGCCTGCCGCTGGAACATTCGAACTTAATAAATTAAAAGCAAGTGAAGGCGAGGAATCTAAAGTTTCTGTATTTTTAATAGGAACATTGGTAAAGAATGTTGCAAATTCCTGCGCAACTTCTATATTAGTACTTATGAGACCACTGGAAGTCTCCAGAGTGTAGTCAGTGTTATGTCTTTTGTTCCTATTTGTTTCATTATTAATAATTTTCCAAACAGTCTTAATTTTATCATCAGCTGATTTTACTTTGTTGCTTTGTTTTAGAATAAATAGTAACATATTTATTAAAAGTGTCAGTGTTAATATAAGGCTTAAGGCCATACAGCTCAAAAAGTCTTTCTCTACTTTTCCTGATGCCTTTAGTTGCCCAGTCACTGAATAAAAACTTGCTCAACACAGGACAGTTCAATAATATGTTCAACTGATAGTTCAACGATGTCTCTGCGAGACTTAAATTTAATATTATTTTTAATTATAATTAGTGAACCACCACGCAGCATAGATTTCCGATTAAAACTACTGCCTACAGTATAATTTTCATAATTAATTAACATTTCATAAGGTTTCAACCAATGTTCAGTTAAACAAATAATGTCGAACATTGTCTTTTCTAAAAACAATTCAATTTCTAATTGCTTGGAAGAAAAACCTTGAATATTTTGATGAAATAATTTCAAGGAATGTTGCTTAGCCCTTTTTTTTTAATTCTCTGCATGATTGCTAGAAGATACCTTGTTATTACTAAGTTGAACTATATTGATACTGGTACCTTCTGTTGTCTTACTTACTAGTTTAAACTACCTGAGCTTACCACCTTAACATTAGTATTATTACTAACCATGGTGCTAGTTATGGAACACTTCGACATACTAATTATGTCTGAGTTAATATTAAAAGCTAATAGCCATGCTATCTGACGTCTAAACCTAATGGGCAGATACGCTGTATCTCTAGTCGATTTCAATTTTTCAACGAAACTGTTGGTGTCAAGAAACATAAGCTTATCACTATAGTGACTAGTTAATAAATGCATATGATTATTAAGCTTATGTATGTTATTATTTGTCCTATTTGACAGGTGCTCAAAGTATGGAAAAGCCCATAATTTTATTTTTTGACAATTAATGTTCAAGAGTTCAGTGACACTGTCAGTTATATCATCAATTTTAACCTTTGAGCTATTACCTACACATATAGTAATAATTGTATTAGGATCATATTCCCGTCTAGTAACTGAAGATATTATTTCTTTATATGAATGCCCAGGCGTGCAATAATTCAATACAGAATGACTCAGGTTGTTATTTAATAATCTACCTAACCCCCGTTACTGGCATCGGTGAAGGAAAACATCGTGAGGAAACTTGGACTTATATGATTAACTAGCAACCCGACCCGGCTTTGCATGGGCCTATAGCCTTCCTCGATAAATGGACTATCCAACACAAAAAGAATTTTTCAATTCAAACCAGTAGATCCTGAGATTAGCGCGTTCAGCCAAACAAACAAACTCTTTAGCTTTATAATATTAGTATAGATAACTAGGTATAAATCTGAAATCGCCAATCCGTCTAAGCGCGGTGATCAACACTCGCGTCTTCTTTGCCTGCAGTAGGACAACTATAGGCTGGTATTATTATTATTTGTTACACAGATAAATAGGTACTACTGCAGTGCTATTCTGAGGCCCTAGTGTGAGTTTTTATTCGAATTCGATCGCGTTAACGTAAACTCCAATTTGTATTCAAACTGGAGCAGCGCAGTCTGGTGGCAACAATAGGAACCACAATTATTCCATACAAATTGACATAAGCGATAGTTTACGTTAACGCGATCGAGTTCGAAAAAAAACTCACACTAGGCCCTCTGTTACAATTTCCCACGGTGAACACCTAGGTGAAGTGAGCTGTCACCCGATTGTAGTGATTTGTAAATCCCTAGCGTCGGAACGGATGACAGCTTACTTCACCTAGGTATTCACCGAGAGAGATTGTAACAGAGGGCCTAGTGTGAGTTTTTTTTAAAACGTACCCCAGCACTTAGATCTACTTGCTTTATCGTGGGTACCTTTTACAATCATAAACTTACGAGTACACAAACAACCTAACACTAAGCCCTAACTCTATCTCAGTCCATTGTATCCAATAGTACCTACCTACAGTACCTCAAGTCTCAATAGGATTGTGGAATTGCAGCCCATTGCTTTCGATTAACATAGATCGCCCTGGGCTGACTAGAACTTACAGTTTCTCGTAAATTACAAGTGTAACTTACGTGTAGCAGGCGTTGATACAATACGTGAGTACCCTGTGGGATACTCCTTAATTGTTATTTACTAAATTGTATGTAATAAGTAACAACTTAAATGAAACTGAAATTAGAGATGATAACTTTGTACCTGGTTCATATTCGTTTCGAAAAATAATATTATTGGCCTGAGTTAGAGTTTTAAAACGATCGCTATTCTTTCTTTCTTTTCTTAAAACGTTGTCTCACACTAAGAATTTCTCCTATATCGTGGATGGGTTTACATACAAATAAACTAACATAATATGTAACAAACAAACAGACCCGGAACAAACAAACAAACAAACAGATCTGTAGATTAGTCTGTTTTAGGTTAATATAAATGAGCATTTTTTAAGTTTGCATCTCAGATTATGAAACAAAAGGCAGATAGACCGTGCGGAACACTGAGAGTGAAGCCACAAAAGCAAATACAATACAATCTCGTAATTGTATTCGCTTTTGAATAATTAACAATGCTTGCAATGCAATTGCAAGCATTGTTGGTATGCAATTGTAAGTATTCGTTATTGAATTTGTATTTGCTTTTGTGGCTTCACTCTCAGTGTTCCGCACGGTCTATCTGCCTTTTGTTTGATAATCTGAGGTGTGCATATTGTTTTCATTTGCTTTTTACAATAATAGCATAACAATAATAAGAAGCTAACAATAAATGGAGATACATGACAATATGGATATATCATGTGACAACATGAATTTGAATAACTGTTGCATTCTCCATACATATTTTATTTGGAGTTCAATTCGGTTGTCAATTCACGTAAAATTAATACGGGGTAACTCTTTCTCCTCTCCACGACCTCTACACTAGCTACGTCTTCAAAGTTATCAAATATGATATTTCAGGAATAGTGCGCGAAGTAATGTGATGTGGAAGTATCAAATAGTCATAAAGTATGTCATGCGCAGCGAGAGGGCACATCTCATGATAATATGACACTTTTACACTTTACGAGGGCATTAGCTGCTGTAACAAAACTGAATGGTTTGATTTAACTGCTGTAAACGTAATCTTTCTTCAAGATTTCATAAAGACACAAGTCTTTCATAAAGATATTTTTCGAAAATTTACTTTTTTAATTATAATTTTCATGTCTGTCATATACTCATATACCACGGCTTAAACAATATGCGCGCGTTTGGGCAGGTGTAGTGTGGGACGCCCTGCAGGACGATGGACCGACTATTTGAAGAAGGGGCCTGGCAGCAGATGGATGTTGGCTGCCCAAGGTTTGGGATTGGTTGGCGATCTCTGGAGGAGGCTTACGTTCAGCAGTGGACAGCAATAGGCTGATATGATGATGATGATAAAACAATATGGCTTACTTATATATGTTCTAGTAGGAGATCTTACGGGTACATATTTGAATTTCGAAAATTAAAATGGCTACAGTTCAAATGCTAATGTTCAAAATACCGAAAATTTAAATATCGAAAGACCATAAAGCCGAAAATTATAATAACGAATGGTTAAATAACCTACGTCCAATATATCTAAAATCTAATTATCAACAAACATAATATCGAAAGGTTTAAATATCGAAGTACAGAATAACTAATGACCTAAATACCGAAGTACAGAGTCAAAGTCAAAGTCAAAGTCAAAGCATTTATTTCAATTAAACCATTTGCAGGCACTTTTGAATAGTCAAAGAGTCAGTTAGTTAGTCAGAAAGTTGAAGCTAGTTGCTCGTTCCAAAGCGTAGGGTAGGTCTCTATGGAGAAGAACGAGCAAGAAACTCCACGGACACTCTTTTCAATCAAGCTTTTACAAAATCCAGGCTACATTATTCTTGTTGCTTCTATATGTGAAAACAATGTAAGTGAAGAGAAATCCAAAACATTCTAATTAAAAATAAATTAATATAAAAGCCATGGCAGTTAAGAGATGACCAATCTCAACTGACAGAGCCCGTTCAAGAACATGACGCGCGGATCAGCACCACTTAGCTCAACCATTTTGAAGGGAACCGAATAATCTAACCCACACGCCACCATCAGTGAGACATTTGAGCGAGCATGACAATGCTCTCAACTGCCATGCTCATTTATGTCAAACACATTGAATAAATAAATGGCTCCATAGTTCTCACATTTACATAATAATTGAAATAGTGCTATTAATTTATACAAAGTCAAAATTTCCAATGTATGTAATGATTTCATTCGACAGATAAAATATAATAAGTAAATAATAATAACGGTACACGTTATTCATGTCAATAATAAGGGGTGAGCAACATAATCTTCTTGCAATTAAGAAATTCCCTAAAGAGGCTTTGGAGCAGGACCAGCATTATGCCAAGCATTTTTATCATTGATATAATCTTCCAACTTATAAAATGCTTGCCTACATAGTGTGCGTTTAATGCATGTTTTAAATTGTCTTTCATTTAATTGCAAAATATCGAGCGGTATTTTATTATAACATTTTACACAATACCCCATAAAAGAAGTATGTACTTTTGACAATCTGAAACTTGGTTGATATAATTTGTTCCTATTTCTAATATTAAAGTTATGTCTGTCACTTATTTTACTAAACAGGTGAAGATTTTTCCGAACATGCATGATGTTTTCGTATATATATTGACCAAGGTACCGTCATGATATTAATTTGTTTAAACAATTCTCTTAGAGACTCGCGTCTGCTGAGATTATAGATGGCTCTGACAGCCCTCTTTTGCAGAATAAAGATAGAATCTATATCTGCAGCCCGTCCTCAAAGCAAAATACCGTAAGACATGATACTATGAAAGTAACTAAAATAGACTAGTCTAGCGGTATCCACGTCTGTCAATTGCCTGATTTTTCTGACAGCGTAAGCGGCCGAACTTAGCCGCCCTGCAAGAGATGTTAAGTGAGGACCCCACTGCAGCTTTGAGTCAAGCGTAATCCCTAGGAAAACTGTCTTTTCGACGTATTCAAGTACGTCCTTATTCAATAAAACGTTACATTCACTACTTTTAACATTCGGTAAAGCGAATCTTATGCACTTGGTTTTCTTCTCATTTAACACTAAATTATTTGCAGTAAACCAATTATGAACTTTAATCATGGCGTCATTTACGTCGTCATAGTGCTGTGCCCGTCTATTTACTTTAAAAATCAATGAAGTATCATCAGCAAATAACACCATTTGAGGTTGATTTTTCAGTAAATGCGGTAAATCATTAATATAAACAAGAAATAGGAACGGACCCAATATTGAGCCCTGTGGTACTCCCATTTTTACTTTCAAGCCCGATAACCCATACTGTTGATCATGTAGGATGTTATTGCAATTAAAATGACTGAGCATTTGATTAAGCATTACTTTTTCAAACACTTTGCTGAATACCGGCAAAACCGAAACGGGTCTATAATTATTCGTGTCCTTGCATTCGCCGGATTTGAAAAGTGGTATAACTTTACTGTACTTCATTAAATCTGGGAAAACTCCTTGGTCTATACATAAATTAAATATGTAAGCTAAATAGGGTGCTACTGTCTCAATAATCGATTTACAAACATTAGTAGACATTCCCCACAAATCCTCAGTAACTTTGATCTTTAGTTGTTTAAAAGTTTTTATAATAATCTCAGGGTTTATATGTTTAAATTTGAATTCCGAAGGGCAGGCTAAAACATTCGTTTTTAATAAATCAAAAGCAAGTGAGGGCGAGGAAGCTAAATTTTCTGTAGTTTTAATTGGAATATCAGTAAAGAATTTCGCAAATTCCTGAGCAACATCGATATTAGTACTTATTAGACCACAGGGTGTCTCCAGAGTGTAATCAGTTTTATTTCTTTTGTTTCTATTGGTTTCATCATTGATAATTTTCTAAACAGTCTTAATTTTATTTTCTGCTGATTTTACTTTGTTGCTTATGTATAAAGATTTAGCTGTCTTCCAAGTATTTTTAAAAGTTTTGAGTGGGGAACATATTTGAATGGAACGGGTCAAATGTCAACGTTCAAAACATTGAAAATATCGATTGTATCGTAACTAATACCAAAAGTTGTTATGCCTAAGCTAAAAATGACAACATTTAATACACTTTAGTTCAATAAATTTACGTTTAAAATACTTACTAGTTAAAATATCGAACAAATTATGATATAGGAAAAAATGATGGATCCGCCGTAACTACTAGCCATATCCCTGTTGGTGTGGTGGGTCTAAAACTATACCATTAAGAAAATCGATTGGTTTAGGTTAGAACTGTGACCATTAAAGTGCGAAGGCGAGCGAGCGAAGCGAACGGTGTCGCAGTAACGGCCGCCGAGCGCCAGATCCCCTCTATTGTTGGTGAATCATTTGGGTTAGGTTAGGTAAGATGGCCAGTGGTATGGTGTGAAAAAATATAGGTAGATATTATTATTATTATTATCAATATTCATAAAAGTCGGTAGATTTGAAATTGTAACGTTTCGTATAGTTTTTATTTCACAAACAACTTATTCATGCATTACTTAAGCATGCAGCGTGCAAACAAGCATGCATCAAACAAGCGAGCATGCAACATGCAGCAGGCATGGTTTCTGTCACGGCTCCGGCGCTGCGGGGCGCCGGCGGCAGTCCCACACGCGCTTATCGTCGTCGATGGTTTTCACGCTCACCACCGCAGCCTCGGCTAATTAGCCGGCTCCGCCAGCTAGCCTCAACCGCGGCGGTGGACATTAAAGCCACCTCCTCTTCAGCTCGCGGGCCACCTCGCCCCTCCGCGCCTTTGCAGGCTTAAATTACACTCTAGGCGTAGATCAGACAAGACCACGTGTAGTCGGTTTTGCAGCGATTTGTTTCTGTTACTAACTTTTGTAGCAAGTAGGTATTTTTAACGCAAATATTATGAACGAAAGTGCATTGAGTGTGGACATTTTGAACTTAGGTTTATTGACTATCGATATATTGAATCATTCGATATTTTTATCACTCGGCATTTTAATGTTAGACATATTTTGAGACTTATAACAATTTTCGATATTACGATACAATCGATATTTAAATTTTCGGTATTTTGAATATTGACATTTTAAACGTAGATATTTAAATTTTCGACATTCAAATATGTACCCGATCTTAGATGCCCTATATTAAATGTATCAATAAAAGATATCAATCAATGTTTCGAAATTATCCAAAAACGTGTAGGTAACGTGTTTTTAGGTGGTTTTGTTGTATTTTATTTTTGTCAACACACGAATTTTCTTTCTTTCTTACATAATATTATTTACATACATTCGTATACATAATAATATTATACATGGAAACCAGGGTAGTCTCAGCGCTTCCTTTGCTCATCGTGTGTTATTACCATTGTGCCTGCGGCTTCCCTTAATGTTAGAACCATATGGATATACCCATTTTTATGTTGCTAATAGTTCGATATTGATTTTATAGTAAGGAAATATACATAACTTCGAAAATGTAAAATATTCTGAATTTGTCATGTTTTTTCAATTAGGTACTTGTTTTAGTATGTAATGTGTTGTAAATTACAACACATTACATACTAAAACAAGTTACTAATACAATAAATAATAATACAATAATAGTACTAATAATAATACAATAAATACTAAAACAACAACTTAACTAAGGACATTAAATGTCCTTAGTTAAGTAAACAAAGGAATTATTGATTGAATTATTCATAATCGGGCGCCGTGTTATTTTCGACAAATCCAAACTCCTGTCTGCTGTGACCCCAAAACAACACAAGATGACGAGGTGACTTCTTTGTGAAAAATTACCAAAGCTTTGTCGCAAAGATAAGCCCAAAAACAAAATCTAAACAATTAAACCACCTTTGGCCTACTGAAACTAATATTAAATCAGTTCCTATAAACACAAACTTCCTACAAATTGCTCGTGTAGTGAATTTGCTTTCATTAAAATAGTAGGAGTAGCTTAATGACTTGCCCATACTATGAATATTCAACGGAGCTCATATTGCCAGATGAAGCTTCAAAGGGTTTATCTGAGCGATAAATGCTTCAATTCCTTGAGGCATACGGTTATTAACAAGCCCCATGGTGCATAGGTAATTATTATGTTCTACGCAGCCTAACTTTCAACGACAAATAAACTATGTACTCTTTTATGTACAAATAAATCAAGTTTAAATGCCAATATGTTGTGGAAAAGTTTTATTTTAATGACTTTCACTGTAGTTTTTATAAAAGACGTTGAAAGTATCGTGACAGACTTTCAGAAGTGTTTTAAGTTTTCTCAGCACTTAGGTATAAAGATTCTTTAAAACTATTCAATTTTAACTTTTGAATTTGATGAATTTTTCCAACTATTTTACATTCAAATTCTTACAGCAAAAATAAAAATCTTATTGGACCAAGAAGTTAGATGAAGCTCCTAAAAAGTAGAAAGCCTAACTACATTTTCTGAATCCCAATAAAATAGTTGAAACCACAAATTACTAAAGGAAACAGGACAAAGTTGGATTTGAACAAAGAAAAGGGCGGATAAAGCAACAAAGTGCGTAAACAAGGGGTCTCATCGGTTTTATTTGAAAAGTTTCGATGATCGCGGTTTACTACCGCCGAGTACCGCCCCACTTCCACGAACAACGTCTTCATTAGATAAAATCAGGCAAGAAAATTTACATTATCTTTGATAACGGAATTTTATTGTGTTGACGTGACGAAATGTAGAACAAAAGTTATCAGAAAACGGCAGAATGTGATTGAAATAAACCCAAAAGTCACACTAAACACAGCCAAAACTTCACTAATGCTATAATTCATTAGGCATCGATACTTTCACAAAAATATTGGCAAAGTTTCTACACCCTAAATCACAATACTGTGTAATAAATAACCCTTCGCTAGCTGAAGATGTAGAAACTATTGTTGTCATATTTCTCGATAACAATAGCAAACAAAACTGCTTCTATTTCAATAGTGGTTTCAGATGACGAAGCGCTTAGAGCAAACGGCTCTTATAATATATTCCATCAATTGCGTGGAGATAAGATTGTTCCGTCATTATTGGGATGTAATTAATCTTTGTCATTGTTACCTTCGTCTGCAGATCTGCTCCTTACAGATACAGACCGCTCTCTTTGTTACACTCCATTACGTATTTTGCTTTATGACGTTCACAATGATACGCGAAACGTGTTCATTGAATTCAATATTGGTTATAATTATTTCTTCGCTTATTCTTAATGGAAATTATTCTTTAGATATATACCTTTGAATGTTATACTCATAATACAGTTTAGTAAAAGCATTTCAACGATATTTACACAGATCTCGACTCTTATTTGATTTACAACAGCTCAACAAAGAAATGAAGTCATAAAATAATTTTATCTTAAAAACCAAAATAAATATTGTCGGAAAATGAAATTACCCTAAAGTACCCAAATTGAGGTAAATTAAACAAGTGGATATTCCATCTTTTTTTATTAAATCAAACGAACGTTTACAAATCGCATTCCCCGAACAAAGACTAAAAGGTAAGTAATGTAAAATGAGAGAAGAGAACAATGTAAAGCACGGTTATCGGAAGCAGAACTTACTCGTATATCTCCTTTGTAGGTGAGATTAAAGAGGCGATGGCGTGGCACGATGCCATCCATCTCCGTTAATGCTGTATCGACGGCTCCATCCAACGGCTGTGAGCACCGCGTGATGCACGGCCGTATCAAGTGCGATGATATTTATTGGGAACTAGGTTTTGGCCACTGCCCCGTTTGCCTGAGCTGTGGTAGTACGTGGATGCTTTATGGTCTCGAGCCTGCCTCAATAAACGACAGTGCTTTGAGATCCGTTTTGTCAGGGTTCTCTACGTGGTTCCGAAAGTCGATGATTCGATTTTTATTATATCGAACACGGTGTGTCGATCATTCAGTTGTACGATGTTTCATTCCATCGATGCTTTATTGGTGCGATGTAACGTTTGTGCGAAAAACCCTACAGCGATTGCTCATTAGTTCTGTAATTTATTAGTTCGATACTATGTCGGTTCGAAACGCATACTTAGGTACTATTGGTGCAGTGGCTGAGCTATTGACTATTGCTCCTCGGCGTGGGTTCAATTTCCGCGCGGAACGGCCAACAGATAGTGAGAAAGCCAGGATAGGTGTTCTACTTTAATAATATCAGTCAACGCCACTATGATACAAAAACAAGAGAAAAACGTAGTGTTCGGAAATTTCCTATAGTGCAATCCGATTTAAATTTTGTTGAACAAGTTAAGTTAAAAGCGCGGTTGTTTGTTAGTTATGTATTGATTGAACTGCTGGCTGGAAATATCTGGCACACGAAAGGATTCCTAGTTTTAAGCAACTTCGTATGCATGACTCGCCCCAGACACATTCAAATATCCATTTAGCAAATGCACATTTTAACGACATTCGACATTTGCCAAGCGATGTTTTTTCAGGGATATTAGAAAACGCTAACCACGGAACTATCTGGGTTCTGCAAAATAGTACCTTGACGCTTTCACATTTCATATTATAATTACCAAGCACGCGGATTCTGCTGTAATTGGTTGTTGATAAATTCAGTCATCCACTCAGAAGGAACACTTTATAATATGTCACATTATTTTTTGTATGGAGGGTAATGGTCATGAGCACTATCTCATATGGCGGGAAAAAAAAAGTTGTAAAAGTGTTCAGCTTATGCAGCAAGGTACCTAATTGTTTCGAAACCCGCTAAAAGGGCGCTAGGCACAATGTATGGTATGAATGTAACCATAGATTCGTGAATGTAGCAGTTGTTGACTCATCAATGTAGGTATGCCTAGTTAGAACATTTTTACCCGGTCGCGATTGGAGCACACCCTTATGTGGTACACTGTCATACACAGCGATCGTGCTCCTTACCTCTACTCTCCAAAATTTTTGACGTGATAACGTCTTACAAATCGATGAACACCGGCTGCACGCACGAAAAAGTGTCACGTTCCGCCTGAGCCTGAGCGGGCAAGCGAGAGCGCGGTTCAAGCGATAAAGAGGCACGATCGTCTACAATAAGCTCCGTCCACCTCGACGGAAGCCATTATCTGCTTATGTTATATATCTTAGCAATGGCTAACATAAACAAATAATGACTTACGCTCATGGCTTACGTGATAACGTCTTAAAGAAACATAATGATATTTCTTCATGACGTTATCACGTAAAACTATCTCCGTAAACTGACTTTACAGACAACTAATTGTTTTTGTTCGACCAACCGGTAGCCTATTTCAAAAGTTAAAGTAATCAAAGACTTTCATTATAATTCAATATTTAACTAATACACAACTTAAAAAGAAAACTTGTAGGTATAAGTGATAATTAAACCAATATTTAATTTATATTTTTTTATTGTTTCGTACAAATACACTCCATTCATATTCAATTACACTTAAATAACCATATTATTGCACAATGGTCGGCTAGTCAGTCGTTATTATCAGCACCAGGGGTCGGATTCTACATAGTACACTCTCCTGGAACAACAAACATCATATATAAGAGATATATACATCATAATAACATTATCTTATGATGCTAAAAAGTGCTATTGAAGCTCGATCGTGTTCGAAATTATAACCAACACCAATGTTCCAAAATAATCCCTAATGACTTATAAAAATTGCTGCTTGTTAAATTAGCAATCAAGACAAGTCCTAAAAGATTAAAATAAAAATTAAATAAAAGTAAGTACCAAGTAAACAAGTAGTAAAGTAAAAAAAAAAGTAAAAGTAAAGTAATAAATATAAGTCCTATAAGATTAAAATAAATAAATGAAACAATGGTTTTGATTGAAAAGTGCAACAAGAAACAACATAAGTATACCCAACAAATAATGAAATTGTAGAAACACTATGTAATGATGATCATAATGGTTGATGACGTCATGATCTAAGTGTGCAAGGCTGCAAGATGCTTCCACAAAATTCTCCAAGGTGTTTGTGTAAAGGTTTCATTGTGGTTACTTCCCAAGATGCATATACCATTTTGGTATACTTTCAACCGACTTGGTGCAATGTGCCCATTAATAAATTCTTATGAAAACTACCTTTTTTGCTTTCTTGTTACGCTGTCCAGGTACATGAATAACTTTATCTTACAGGACTAATCCATACAGGTGTTATATCATAAGAACAATTTTATTAATAAAGGATATATAGCTTGGATAATATTGTTTTGTAAGTGTACTTGTACTGTACAATTGGTGAATAGGCAGGTTTGTGGTACTGTGAACTACTGAATAATGTTATCAATTTGTTATTTTTGTTGTTAATTATCGCCGGAATGGTTTGAATGATGATATTGTAAAGCATATAGTTGAATTGTTTTGTTATGAGTTAATGATGCAAGCCGTAACCACTGAAAAAAATAAAACAAATTACTAAAATGTAAATAATTAAATAAATAAATACTTTTTAGGAACATGACGTGATTTGTAAAGAATTGCACATACCGGTAGCCACCGTGTCCGTAGCCTCCAGAATGATATCCACCGTAGCCGCCCCCATAACCGCCTCCATAACCGCCTCCGTAATAGCCACCGCCGTAACTCCTGCCGTGCGAGAGAGCGCCTCCAGCGAGGGCACCACCGATGAAACCAGCCTTAGCACCGATCAGACCGGCACCGACCAGACCAGCACCTAAAGCACCAACTCCAAGTGCACCAAGGCCGAGAGCACCAGCACCTGATCAAATAAAAACAATACGTGAGAATAAGAAACAGCTTAACTCCCATTCTTTTATAACACCTTACAAACATGTATTATGCAAATAATTATTTCATTTGATTTGAGAAACAGCACTCATCGGTCTATTGTTGCCAATTCTCTGTTTCTAAATATGAATTTGACTGTGTAATGTAATGCACGTGACGTAGGTAGAGTAGGTACCTACTGTGTAAAATAACGTTTTTAACCGGCCTTAAAAAGGAGGAGGTTCTCAATTCGATTGCAATTTTTTTTCATGTATGTAGACCGATTACGCTGAGATTTGTGATCCAATTTACGTGATTCTTCTTTAGTTTGATGCGGAATAGTTGCCATTTGGTCCCATACAAATTTTACATAGTTTTCATTTTATGATTTTTTTTAATGTTTGACCACGCATATCTTGTTTCAGTGTAGTCCGATTTCGATTATTCGTTTTTTAATTGATAGTGTATACCTCAAATTTGGCCCCATATAAGGTGGAATATTTCATGAAAATATTCCACCCCTAAGGGTAGAATATTAAGGGATGACTGAATTTATTTGGTGTAACAGTTTCGCAATTAATTTGTATGATAAGAAGTAGGCACTAACAAAGGAAAAAAAAATGGACTAAAAAGAGAACTGCCTTCAAAAAGTGAAAATAACTTTCAATTCGCAAGTCGGTGGCAATAAAAAACAACAAGCAAAACCAAAGCCGCCGACTTGCGAATTGAAAGTTATTTTCACTTTATGAAGATTAGGTATTTTTTGTTAAAAACTTTTTATCTAATATTATCTATTCCAAACATTGACAAAAAGAAAACATTTTCATTTTAAATTCAAATAAACTTACAGAGCAGGTCAATTAAATATAATTTGATATCTGACTAACTCTTCTGTCTACCTCCTACATCCAAACTTTACCTCTCTTTATAATATTTGTGTGTTTTAGATTGACAACAATATCTGTTTTTACAAAAAATCCTAATTCATATTGATACTTTTGTGCATTATTTCCAAGTAGTACCTAGCTATACTTGCTCGAATATAATAAAAAATATTCTCATAAAAACGGTCTTACGAGCGAAAGTTTCTTACTAGCGCAACATAAAAACCGAATAAAATTCGTGGTAATACTAAACGAAACGCGTGAGGTGACACGTAAATCAGAATTTACGTGAAAAATATACGAGATTATCTTATTAAATAGACAAAATACCTAATTGTTCATAAAAATAAATCGTCACACAAATTTGCATTTACGAGTGGACAGTGGTACCCCACCGTCCGTCCCCGCACACCACACCGGACCACCGATCTATACACATTTTTATGACGGCTTTAATTCCTTTACTTACTCTGCTTTTATTATTTATAGCTTGAGGAATTAGCATTTTTATGGTTTTTATATATCCTGTTGCTGAACATTATAATAAAAATTATAACACTCTCCGCATTAAGTGCAAGGTCTTATGTTAAAAAACTTTGTCGTTGTTAACTCCGATTTTCCTTTATTTATTCAATATTTTTTAGTACATTACGGCTTTATAAATAGCCTATAAGGTGATCCGTCTAACGTCTCTGTTATCTTATATATGACGTCATCAATCTCTACCTCTAGGGCTAGAAAGTGAGGTCTTTAGGGATCAACATGACGTATTTGTTACGCAGTATCCATTTCTCATCAACCTTACAAATATGCGCAACACGTTACAATGTTCCATGGGGGATTCCGTAACATGACTGATTATTGACTGCTCAAACAAAGTATATTCCCAACTATTTAAATAGTAGAATTGTTTTCGCTTTAATTAACGAAGCAAGATTCGCTCGTTGGGATGATTGGACAAAACCAATTGTCATAGGATGATAGCAATTATCTAGTCATTCTTAAGATGACTGTTAAAACTAATTTGAAAAGGGCATATATAAATTGGTGCTAGTGAAATAATCGTTTACAATTACTTAGCTGCTTAATTTCTTCTTTTATTTTTAAGTAAACCCCGTTTGATGTTTATTCATACAAACGTTTAATAATCATTAATGGAAAATTTTCAACGACCGGTCATCAGGACCTTAAATAACAAAGTTATAATATCCCTAATGCATTTCGCATTGAGTATGTTTTATTCATGGATTTGTTTATTCATATTGAAACAGTACCTACTTTGACACTTATAATTCAATATACATATTTATGAATCATAACGAAGAAATGATATGAAAAAAACCATAAACTGGGTAGGTTACTCTGTACCTAATCGCTTTTTAGACCTTTTCACGTTACTGTATAAACGATATTTTCTACTATTTTAACATAAACGAGCAATCTTTTACGTTTTTACGTGTGTATAAAAGTTCGGTCATAACGCAAAGGTAATGCGTATGCCTACTGTAAGACTGAAACACGTACGTTTCAGTTTATGGCACTAGGTGATTACTGCGACATATCGTACAGTGGCGAGTATAACGAACAATTTTACATAAGTATTGAGTTGACTTGCAGCTCTCTTAGCACAATCTTATATATTAAAATCTTCTGTGCGTGTGTATGAAAGTGAACTCCTCCTAAACGGCTGGATCGATTTTGCTGAATTTGTTTGTGTGGGTTCCAGTGGATCCGAGAATGGTTTAGATTCACAATTGGACCCGGCAGGTAGCGCTATAGTCGGGTTGCAGGACAACGTCTGCCAGGCCCGCTAGTATTATATAATACCTAAGTCCGCCTTTGTAGCTTTTGTGACATAAAGTTAAAAAAAAAAAAACTAAAAAAAAACGATAGTTTGAATACTGCTAATAATAATTGAATGCACAAAAACTGAAATCTATCGCTTACGTGATGCATAAATATTCAATTTTATTTTTCTCTAAAAAAATGAATTGTGTAAAAAGCTATTTTCAAAAACATAGTTTGTGATCATTACTTCGTAAATGGATATTAGTGTATTAAACAAAGCATTTTAATTTATTCTGCGAAGAACGAAAAAACCTTTAAATAAGATTTAAAAGCATTCGTACTTTCCTTCCCTGCAGGTCTGTATGTAAAACTGTAATCACAAGTCTACAGCGGGGATTTCAACCCTGTTTTCATCATTGCAATATTTCACAGCAAGTGTAGGGCTGTAACAAATCTCACTCGACTTTAACAGCCCAGCAGGTAAGATAAGTGTGAGATGTACAAACTATGGGCGAACTCTTGGGACGCTACTTTATCATAGTTAATCCAGTATTTCTACATAAGCGGACCGTTTACTCTGTAAGTTTTTTATCTTAATAAAACCTGCAAATAAAATGTAACTATTAAATAATGAGATATAAAAACCAGTTGAAGTCAATTGTTTTTAAGGTCATATAGATATTTATTTCAATTAAATTTTATATACAATATTATTAAGACATATAATAAAAAAGGGAAAAAACCTATAACTATTAAACAAAAGTAAAAACTTTAGTAATAAGGCATCAAAAAATTCCTCCACATCGCCGTCATCTGGGAATGTGCCCAAGAGACTGGTTGTATTGTCACGTTGGATGGCAATGCTTAACCTCTGCTGCCCGAAGTAAAAACCAGCCCCACTCAATTGTTTATTTTCAATTTTATTTAGGTAACGAGCGTCATTCATACATTATTCGTATGTTAACAATGCGGATTCTACTTTTTTGTTTTATTCTGAATTTTACTAAATATAGTTCATGTTTGACATCATAAAATTATAATCAAAATGGTGAGACTAGATTTTAAGTTGCAACAAAACTAAAATTCTAATAAAACGAGATAAATAACCTGATAAGACCGGTTTCTAAATCATATATTTATTCTAATCATTATACAATAGTGTTAATATAATGCCTAGACCTTTAAAGCAAAGCAAACAGCTGATGCGTAGGTAAATTATGTAGGTACATACTTCAGATCATTGAAATAAGGGCAAGCAACGCACACGCAAATATTGCGTGTACGACTTGTAACCTTCAATTGTAGGTACACTTGCTAACATATTCATGAGGCATTGATTAATCCCAAAAATTAAATAATTACTTATTTATTATCGACAGGATATAGCGTATATTTGAGTAGAAATCGTGTCCTTGAACTGAACACTGAAAAGCCCTCGCGTGGCGATAAGTATGTATATCTTCATTCTTTATGTATTGAGATTTCAGTCTTTAACATTCTTACGTCGTTTTAGCATTAGTTAAATGAGAATAGATAAAGGATTATGTGGTTAAGAATAAAAAATGTTGGTCCCTTTATCAGGGACACCAAGTACTTATAGTAATTAGAGTAAGTATGGAGTTTCTTGCCCATTTTTCTCCATACAAAAATACTTTTTGGAACCCTTTCCAAAAGGTAGTTTTGTCATATGAGAAACTTTGATTCTAGTTGCCCCTAACTAGAATCAAATTTTCTCATGATATGACGTTCAAAATGCCTTTTAATGGTCTAATTGAAATAAATTATTTGACTTTGAATTTGAGTTTATAAAAGCTACCTTACTCACTTTCGTTAAAGTGTGATAGTTTTGGTTTTTTTCATTATGTTTCACAGGATATTGTCAAAAGCCACACATAATCTAGTCAGACATTTTCCGTGTTATGTACCTTTGTATGGTTTTTGTCATAAGTTTAAGTTCTGCCTGAAGTCATGGCTAACTTCAGGTGGAACTTAAACTCATCGAACGGTGGTGTTCGATAATATAATTTTTATCAGTCCACAAAAGTATTTCATTGAATTTTTGAATATGTCGCATACCATCATGAAATGAATAGACTCACCAAGAAGCAGACTCCTCTTCGGCCTGTTGCCCTGTGCATCAACGAGAACGACTTCCTGGAGTTCAGGCTGTTCCACGGGCTGGAGGGCGGCCATCAAGGGACCGTTCTCAGCCGCTAGGCTCGCCACACACGCCACCAACACGCCGAAGACTAACGTGCACAATTTCATCTTGATTTGGTCTGTGAGTAGGTAAACGAATATTTTTATTCACATATAATTATGCTCTAACAGCTTATTTAACCACTAGCAGATTCCCCGCGACTTTGTCCGCGTATATTTTCATTAGGATCCCTAATTTTATGATAATGCAATATGCACTTGGGATAACGTAGCTTTCTACTGGTGAAAAAGGAATGAGTAGTTTCAGAGTTTCCCCCTACATACAAACTTACAACCTAACAAACTTAACTTTTTGATAATATTAGTATAGATAAATTACTGCATAAAATTGTCAGTATGTTTTTTTTCAGTACTATAGTTTTATGCTTTTTCTTTATTGGGATCTCCACCATTTCAGAGTTTTCCTGTTTCGTGTTTGAAAAGTTAAATATATAAAAGTACCTATTAATTTTTTTTTATCATAATAATAATTAATATTTTAAAGCTCACAGTTGCTTTAATATTTTTAACAAAATGCATATTTGGTTTTTTGTCATTGGTACTTAGAAATATTATAATGTTTCAGTATTGGATTTTTTGATATAAACTTTGAAACTACTTTTGACTGTCTTATCTTAAAGTTTATCTAAATTAGTATTGTAAAGAGGAAAGATTTGTTTGTGTGTTTGTTACGATGTAACTCAAAAACTGCTCGACTGATTTTAAAAATTCTTGAACCATTAGAAAGCTACATCTTTAACGAGTAACAAAAGCTAAATTTATCAATTAAAAAATTAGGGATCCTTGTGAAAATACACGCGGACGAAGTCGCGGGCAACTTTGCCCGCGAAAAAAAAAAACACCCACGCTTTGATCGCTAAAAATACACCTTATGCTTTTAGAATTTGAAATTGTATTTATACAATGGGTCTCAAAGTGTTTATAATTAAGATAAGTTTTGTTATAAAACAGCGACATTTTTCATGAAAACACTAGTCTTATCAAGAATGTTTTTATCTGTTAGCATAGTTTTCAAAGTTTTGTTTGTTGTAGTACTAGCTGACCTAACAGTCGTTGTCATGTCAGTCGATTTTTAAATTTTCTCACCGTACAAACCTTCCCTGGACTTCCACAAATATTTTCCAAAATTAGCCAAATCGGTCCAACCGTTCTCGAGTTTTAGCGAGACTAACGAACAACGATTAATTTTTAGTATATACATAGATTTGTTGATTTTAATAATATTAACTACATATGCATTCACCTTAAAGAAAACCAAAATAAATTCAACATGTTAATAAGGCTTAAAAAAGCATAAAAACCTCTCATAAATAAAGTAATCCCAAAATAAATTACTTCACTAAAAACGTTATAGGCTAAAAGTAGGTATAATAAAATTTTATTAAATATAATATTCTACCTGTTTTAAAATATCACCGTCCAGCACAAACACTGATCACTGATCTACTGACCGGTGGTGTCCTGCCCATGACTTTTATAGATCGAACGAGCCGAACACACACGCTAACACATAATTATATTATCTGTTGCCTTATTAAAGGTATGTTGTCACCCCACCTATAACATATACCATCGTATACTCAGTAGTTCAGATATTCAATAATTAGAAATTATAACAAGCATAACAAAAAGAAATAGCTACTGTGCATAGTTTGCGGGCTATCCTTTTTTCATAAAACATTAAGATTTAATATACTTTTATTTATTCTAATTATATTTGCGCATAACAGGTTACGCATAATTTTTATAATAATTATGTTTAAGCATATTCTAAAGCATACATTTATTTACGCATAAAGTATTAACAGTTCTTATAAAATGAGGTCCGGTAGAGAGCGTCTATTTCTAGGTGGTTTAATAAAACCACGAAGGGGATAGCGAGGTCTCAAATACGCTGCAAACCCCTTCTAACCTAACCTGGCCGAGTCGGGGTGCCCCAAGTTCCGAGTTCGCTGCGCTCGCTCTTGCAGAAATTCAAGTGCCAACGCTGACTGAACCTTGGGCATTAGGTGGTTTTCTTTCGCAATGTAGAGAAACTTAAATTTATTCGGTGCTGTCCTATGCTAATGAAATTATGCCAAAACGAATTATCCTACAAGAAAATTATGTCAACATAAACTGAATGCTAAAAAAAATATTATTATACCGAAAACATACCAAAATAATTAAGTAAAAAAAAATGGCTAACATACTTATACTACATAGGTATATATATAACATAAGCAAATAATGGCTTCCGTCGAAGTGGGCAGAGCTTATTGCTTGGGCCGATCGTGTCTCTCTATCGCTTGTTCCGCGCTCTCGCTTGCACGCTCAGGCTTAGGCGGAACGTGACACTTTTTTGTGCTTATAGCCGGTTTATACGTTATCACGTCAAAAAGCTTCATGCGAAAAGAAGGGATCCCTAGTTTGCGATCTCGACTTTGGCCACGAGAAATTCTAGAGGTATTAATCACCAGCTGGGGTAAGTACCTGGGGATCGTTGTGCCTGCTGCCTGTATCACGCTGTTACATCATCTTATTTGTTTCAGTATTAAATCGAGTATAATATGGAAGAAGTGTTTTGCTTAAAATATACCTACACAACCTATTATGAGAGCTGTGGAAATTGTCTTAATACCAAGTGTAATCAATGGCGTCAACAAGATGTATACTCAGTAGGTACTTAGGGTTTTATTTTGTTTTAGTACAACGTTGTAATGTAGTGTGTAAAGGTTGCATGTATATATGGGCATCCTGGTCGAAACCATTTATCATTAGACTAAATGTTACGTCTAAATGGATTTGATCTAGAAAATAATCCTAATTTAAAAACGTTAGTCTTATATTGATGACAAGGTACTGTTTAGTCTGACGCCGTCAGAGGCCGACGTGCTATTAGTACAATATAGTGTTCCTCTCGTTTTCTCCTCTTTAAAATAAAAGAGTCCCTCCGACTCCTAGTACGCCATAACTCACCACAATACAAGAAGATATACAACGATCCGGCACCATCAGAGCTTAACACGGTCTAAACTCTTACAGTACCTAACCTAAAATGTGGATGCATTATATTCACCTTTTCTGTAATAATAACGCAATTTTTTTTTTTAATATTTATTTATTAAAGACAAAGATATATTTATTGCATAATTGCGTACACTAAAACATTACATTAATAGTTTCAACAGTCTACCCAAGTCGGATATGCAATAGTATTTTTATAAATTAGGAAATTATTAATACCCTTTCTACCCGTGGGTGTCGTAGAAGGCGACAGGGGGACATTGACCAGAGGATGGGCAGCAGCGTCCTTCTGAGTCTCATAACACCTACTGCGATCGCCAACATGCATCGGCCAAGCATGGCGATTACGGCTAAGCCCCCCTTCTTGGGGGAGACCTATAATAATAATAAAATTTATTTATTCAGATAACTTCGATCCATACATGAAACTTAAACTAGTACAAAATAGTAAGCAGGAACTAGCTGCACTAACATCCATATCAGGGGACAATTGTGCCTAGCAGCAATGGCACTCAAGATGCTGTGGCGACTTCCACCCAACCGACTAATGAATGACGCGGTCTTTTTGTGCCATAAGGCCGCAAAGCAATCTGTGTCCATCAGCAAACATTGCTGACGCGCTACAGAAACGTGGAAGCCGCAACAGCGACCTGAACGTATTATTAAATTGGACCCGCAGAGCATTGTACGCTCGTTGCGTGTAGTTAGTCCACAGACTCCCCGTGTACAGTGAGGTGCAATACGCATTAAATAAAGTAATTTTGACTGCGTCTGTACACCGGGAGAATCTGCGCGCCAACATATTCGCCCGAACTGACAACGCTCTGCGTTCCCTCTCCATATCAAAATCATCTTTTAAATCATCGGTCACCCAGTGTCCGAGATACTTAAACTTGTATACTCTGTTTAATGACTCACCATTCAGAATAAGTGGTTGTACAGGTGGATTCTTGGGACCTGATTTAAAAACCATGTAAACGGATTTCTTTACATTATACATGAGACCGTGTGAAGCTACAAAAGACTCACAAACTGCGAGTAGCTTCCGGAAGAGCTCTAATTGAGGGGGCCAGCAGCACCATGTCGTCCGCGTAACTGAAATTACCCAGCAGTGGGTGTCAAAAGGTTGACATGATGATGATGATTTATTTATACTTCATGCACAAAGGTCCTGAGGCGGACTTAAATGCCTTAGGCATTCTCCACCAGTCAACCAAGGGTAGTGAAGAGATAACAATGATGATTTTAATTTTTTCATACATCTGATGACCCCATAGATATCCGTGGATGACCCACTACCATACCATATACTACCATACACACATACTCACTATACCCACTACCATATTTAAAAACGTATGTCGTCAAGAAACAATGTCAATACTTTAAAGCAAACCAACGTCAAAGCAATGCTTATCACCTTCAAGATAGTTATTTGACATAAAACAATTCACGCCTAAAGTCAGTGACCTCAACAGGATCACTCCAAAACATTTTTTCACACTTTACATTTACATAATAACATTATAGTTTTGTATGCCAAATTGAATCATCCAATTTTGGTATGCAAATCTCAAGGTACCGCGGTAAATTGCGAACATACATAGCACCTGTTTTATCAGCTGTTTAGCTCATAAACCGCCCAGAATATTTTGAGGAAAGCGCCGGGGGCCCTTCACAATGAAATATATTTGAATACATTACTCTTTTCCATCGCTACCGAATAATACACACTTTTAAGCCGGCATTCGATAGTGATCAAATCAAATAAAGATTATTCCACATCGTCGGCTCGTACAATAATAAATCAGTAACGGATATAATCGGAAATATTGTCGGAATTTGTTAATACAGGTAAATTAATCCGGTATGGGAGTTCAGTATTAAACCATTGTTGAAAAAATGTTTTGTTGTTTGCTGTAGATTGGACTTATGACCATTTTAACAAAACACTAACGAAATGTCCTGGTACGAATCTCCTGGAGATTCGCGTCAATTGTTTAACTATTGCGTCTGATAATTGGACAGTTGAGCTCTTAATGTAACTGTACCTTCTAGTCTTCCTGAATAAGAGACTACAGAAATAGAAGGCTACAGACTTCATTTCACCTATTTTGCTAGCATAGTGATGCCCCCGAAATCAAATTTAAATTGCTTTCGTTGTTCAGAAATAAATTATAAGTCCTATACTGTGACAATGACCACAAGAGATTGACCAAAATTACCGTATATTTATCCACGTTCTGAATAAAGAATAAGTCAAACGTACATAGCAATCCTGTAAAACAATTTTGTCAAGAATTTCCTTCCCTAAACACAAAACGCTGCATCGGATTATCTTGATAAAAAATAAACAATATGTAAGCTTCCCCTCAAAATATATGTCCCCATAACAATTGCTGCAAGGAATACAATCCTACGCTAACAGTATCTTGGTGCTAAAAAATTGAGAAGTGAGACCATATTTTGTAGGAGAACGAACATCTTCATGAGGATGCAAGATGGAAGAAAAACATACAATGTATGCGTTACGGATCAAATTCGCGTAAATCGACCGAAAGATTTGGACAGCCATGACTTTGCACTCCTATAATAATATCCAGTATACTTAAACTGGATCGGAAATATGTTTAGCGTAGTACATCGCTATAAAATATGTTTAAAAATAAGAGTACCTAGTTTCATGAATGAGAAACGTAAGTCACTGCATGAGACGTTCTCGATAATATTATTCTTGTTGCTAACACATACCTATCCTTGGGTTCAAAGTCGCACCAAGTTCAAGTTCAAGACGCAAGAAAGTTCCATGAGACATAATAATTTATAACGGTATCGCACAAATCCCACCGTCGGCGTTCGTCCCCATGTAACCCCATATAAATTATCATATAAAAATATAAAACCCTAAACACCTGTAAGAAAGATCAATAGCTTTTTTAATTGATGATATAAGAAGCATTTCTGACATTAAAAGTAGATTTATGAATAATAATAAACACATATTAAAAGGGTTTTGACCGTAAGACGCAACAGAAATGATAAATCCGGTTTGAAACTTCTAGTGACCATTTCTTTCCATATTATAATTTATTTTTTCTTTTAAATGACATCATCAAAAGTCATATTCTTCAATCATACCAGAAATTGTCTCTACATGGTTTATTTTTGGTAGCAACTGGCTTCTTCTAATGTCAACGACATTCGATGGAACGATATAATTTGAAAGCGACCTTTTACCTTGTTAAGTAAAATAATAGTAATTTAAATTTTAAGATAGTTTCGATAGTTTCTACTTAATTAATAGCTAAAGTACAGTTGCACAGGTTTGTGAGTTATGTTAATATAGGGTTTACTATGGTGTCGGACGTTAGGACGGTATCGTCCGTATGGTGTCGTAAGAGGCGACTAAGGGACTCACCAGAGAATGGGCAGCAGCGTTCTCTGTGCCTTTGTAACAACCATACTGCGATCGCCAACCCGCCTGCCAAGCGTGGCGATTAAGGCAAAACCCCCCCATTTTGGGGGAGGCCTATGTCCAGCAGTGGACGTCTTTCAGCTGAAACGACGAGGGTTTACTACATTTAAATATTTTTGGTGCTGGCTCAATTGGTCGATTGAATTCCATGTTTATGTGTGTAGGGGTTTTGATCACGCCGACACTTGGATGATAAATGATAGATGACTGCTTCTCGTTGATATGGACAGTAAGATCGCGTATTAAATGATAAACAACACAACCTTCTGTGACGAGTGTTTAATTGATACCTTATTGATACAAGTGATAAAATGCAGTGATACATAATGCTAAAGTTACAGTTTAAATACCGTATAAAAGTGCTGACGCGCGCCGCGACAATGATTATGTATATAAAATAAAAATAAACCTGTACAGTTGTCTGTACAATGTGTTTTGTATTATTTAATATACATACATAAGACTTTGAAGAGTCTATTATTTACGAAGTTAGTTTACCTATTAAAGGTTCGAGCCTCGTTTACATGAATAGCATTAATAGTGGCTTTTTATTGGTTTCACAGACGAAGTGTACTTGCTCTGTCTCAAGAAAGTTATGACAAGTGTAGACTAAATTTACTTAAAGCTAGTTATTTGTCTTCAAGTATGTTCTGAACTAGTGACTCCACTGGTTTTACAAGAAGAGTTACCGCTTTGGGAGTAATAACTTTCTGAGAATTCTTCTGTCTGTTTGTATTTACATTTTTGTTTTAAATTAAGGGCCGATCGATCTGTAAAAGCCCTACAGTATGTCTATTCTGTTACAATCTCCCTCGGTGAACACCTAGGCCGAGCTGTCATCTGTCCCGATGCTAGGGATTTACAAAGCACTACAATCGCATGATAGCTCTCACCTAGGTGTTCACCGAGGAAGATTGTAACAGAATAGCACTGCAGATCAATGGTCATGGTCGGCGGTCGGCCCGTGGATGCATGATCATCCATATTATCATATTGAGACCCCTCCGAAAGCACGTAAAATCGTTGGTCCTGGCTGTCAGTCGTAGATCTTAGACAGTCGTTATGGGTATTCAGGTAGTCTGCCAAAGAGTCTGACAAGCGGTATCGTGTAACCGGTTACTGAGGTGTGGAGGTCAGATAGGCAGTCGCTCCATGTAAAACACTGGTATTCAGCTGGATCCGATTAGACTGGAAGCCGACCCCAACTTCCTTGGTAAAAGGTTAGACAGATAATGTTTTACATTAAGGGCTTATTTTTCAAGTCGTTAAATACCTAACTCTAATCGGAAGAATCAATATAGCAGTTTGATAGTTTTTGTATAAAAGATATACAAAAATTTACATATTCATTCTTCATATAAAAGTCAGGTATCTGATTTTTTATCAGTCCAATACTTGCTATGTATTCATTTTATGATACAACTTCTCACCACGTTCTTTGAACATCTTAGTTAGTTTGAGACTAAAACGCTTTATGTTTTTTCTCGACAATCAATTAGCCAAAAAAACAAAATTACTAATTTTGTAAAAACGCCGGCCATTCGTAAACGTTGTACCTAATCGAAAAAGGATTAAAAAAAATCTGTAATACCCCCAACCTAAAAGAAGTAAGTAACAAAATATAAAATACAAAGCTACAAAATAATATAATTACTAACCCAAGAAAATCCTTAAAGTCACATAACATTTTTCAGTTAAATGAGTTTGTGACTACTTGGAATAACGTTGGGTATTAATAATTATAAATTGCTGCATCTCTATGAGGCACATAATAGATTTTCTACATTACCGTTTTTTATTGATAACTATTATTTTTTCAAATCAAATCAAATCATTTATTTATTTGCCAACATGGGTAGGGGGTGCAGATGGTATTATTACATGTTTTGATAATGTTCTCTATGCTCTGCCGTCACATGGGCATGCAAAATTTACGCATAAATCACAATCATTATTATCATGCTGAAATAATAATATTTTTAAATTGGAAAATCATTTCAAGCGTCTTATTATTCATTTATTTATGTCAAGGAGTATCTAATAGTCGATAATTAAATAAATGTCAGAGTAAAATTGTTAAATGTCAATAAAATAAGTACAAGTCAAAATGTATAATAATTGTGAGTTTCAAATTTTGATTAACATTATTGGCCGTAAAGATTTATTTATTTATTTCCAAAGTACTTAGTCTATATTACAGATGGTATTATTGTCATACAACGGAAACCTCTCAGGGTTTATCTGTGCTGGCGAGCCGTTCATTTGGTTTTTACAAGTGATGGTTTAAATAATATAATGATTACACATGACAATTATACAGTAAACTTTTGTGTAAAGAAACGTTTCGATTTGTACTTATAACTTTTCGAACTTGTTTTGTATAAACTTTGTAGGTCTTCTGGAAGTTTATCAAGAAAGTAAGGCACTAAATATTCTGCAACCCTCATCCCGTACGCATTGTACGGTATTTGGTAGAACGTATTTATTTTTGGGTGTAATAGGTCTCAAAAAGTCAGGTCTTGTTTTTTCGGTCAGCAGCTCGGCCCAATGACCTCAGCAAGGGTAAAAAATTTAACTTTATTGAACACATTCATAACATTACAGTATTGGAATAGATCGTCGTCGCTGTTTTTGAATTTATTTTTTATATATTTAGGTGTTATGACTTTTGATAGATTAGTTAGATAGAATCAATTAGAATAGATTAGATTAGTTTTATTATTTAATAGATTCCCTTCTAGATATTCTTTAACACTGACACCAGTTAGAAATTCCTTTAACTTCCACTTAAATGTATGCAAGTTATCAATGTCTGTAATACAACAGGGCAATTTATTATAAATCTTAGATGTCATGCAATATACACTGGAGCCCATAAAATAAGTGCTGTGGGGTTACTATCTGAACTTTATTTCTATATCTAGCCCTCTGGAATTTTTCATACATATTCAAATTACTTTTGACAAATACAGACATCTCATAAATGCTATAAGGCTAGGTAAAGTCAGAATTTTAAGTTTTTTTAAAATATGGTTTACAGCTATCGGTGGTGAAGTCTACACATTGCCCGTATGCACTTTTTTTGGGCTTTAAATACAACTTTTCCTTCCCTCACTAGGAATTTCTCCTGTATCGTGGGTGCGATTACAAACATAATAAACTCTTATTCACAAACAGCCAGGCCTGGAATCACTACATATATTTAATTCGAACATTCGAGCACTTACTTACAGTTCATTTCTGCTCTCCTGGTAGTTTTTTATAACAGTTGAATTTTAAAACGTCTTCAATCGATATTATTAATTACGAATCCTTCATGCACTTCACTATGTTTCATTCATCGTGGGTGCGTTTCGAGGAATACGTAAGGTGCGCTTCGATGAGTGCGTTTCAACATGGGTGCGTTTCGAGGAATACCCCCGAAACAGGGATAGCATTTTAACGAGCGAAAAATGTTTATTGGTGCCCTCTGACGATTTACAACATATGGTACATAAATACGCCTACCTGAGAATCATAATCGCGAATTAATGGCAAACCCTTTACTGAAAGACGTATCTTCCATCCAATCGTATTAAAGATAAATGGGAACATTCATGTGCACAAACAAACAGACAAACAAACAACTTCTCACCCTAAACGCATACACCTTCTTCGTTTCGTCGTGGGTAAAAATATGCCTACTAACCGTGATGGTGCAAAATGAGACTAATTTATATTCATGCATTAAATAGCAGCGCCCGTCTGTCTACTAATAGCAACAAACTGCGCTTGCGAATCCATGTAGGCGCATTTGGCGAGTAGGTAGGTACGGCATGAATCAAAGGAGCTAAAAATCCATATTTATACTAATATTATAAATTCGAAAGTAACTCTGTCTGTTTCACGATGAAATGGCTGAACCGAATGTCATGACAAGGGTATGAAAATAGCTTGAACCCTGAGGAAGGACATAGGCTACTTTCTTGGTCCGCATCCGCGATAACTGACATTCACGCGAACGAAGTCGCGGGCGAAAGCTAGTTTATAATAATAATGAGACTTTATTATCAGACACAGGACAACACATAACTTTAAATAGGAACACAATAGAAAAGAATACACACAATAATACACATTTTATAGGTTAACATAATGTAATACTTATATAATAACCTACTTTACATAATTTATTTGTAAGACGCTCTGTGAGCCGTCATCCAGTGCCTCATTATTGGGCAGTCCAAACTGTTGGCTACAACAGCGAACGTTGGAGTTATCGCGCACTCGCCGCATCAAGGACGCTATACGCGAATGAACGAGCGCGTAAAAATCTGGGACGCCTGCTTCGGCCAACATCCGCAGCGCACTACAACAAGGTTTATATATTTTGTGCACTGCAAAAGCACGGTAGCCCCAACATTACCAGGTGTTATTATATTTAACCCGCAGAGCACTGTACGAATTTTTGGTATAACTGACCCATGGGAACGGAACAACACGTGTACAGAGACTGGCTATTGCCACACTATTGTACTCTAGTCTCTCTTTGATTCTGTTATTTGAATTGGTTATAGTTATGAGATGGTATTCTCAGTACAATGTGGCACGGATCTCTGGTTAAATATCAGGTGAATGACCTTTCCATAACAGCTATCGATTTTAATTGATGGTCTCTGAAATTAATCAACCGCCATGATCCGTATATTTACAATGTAATCAATTTACCATGTTTTACTAATTTATCAATATGGAATTAACCATGTGGATAGGTAACGGCCTTTCGGACGGATCTTTAAATATGTTGGGAAATTTTGAAGATAAGAACAATAAATTTGTTTAAACTGGTTTTATGATGACAATATTATGTTTATTAGTGTACCTTCGGGTATTTTTTTAATCCGTAAAGTTAATGAACACCTTGTTTACTGACGCATTTGGCACAAAAAATCATAAGCCCTTCGCCAAAATTATTTTAGTCGTTTCCAATGGACTTGTATTTTAGAACAAAAACAAAATAAGTTCATTAATTTTTTTATAATTGGAATAGGATAAACAGATGAATCAAAAATAAAAAACGAAAATCATCATTACATTCATTTATTAATCGTAACAAAACAGTAAAAAAGTAACAACGGCTTCGGCAATTAATGTTATAAATATTATAACAAACATTGCGTCAACACCATTGCTTCACAGAATATCTTTCACATTATTTTAGAAGCCAATTCAGGTGCATTTTATTGTTATTTTAGTTTTAGTTCTCTGGCTACACAACTGTTTTGCAAATCACGAGCGCACATCATGCGACCTTCATATCATTAACATAAAGTTTAAATTGCAATTATTGACGCACGCTCATGAAATGCAACACCATTTGGATAATAATTACTTATATATATATAAACTAATGCATATATATACACATATTATTTATATATATGTATGGCTATAGGTATTTCTATTAATCAATCATTTCAACGTAACTCATTCCACTGTTGGATACAAGGTTTGGGGACCGAATGTCCCCAAGAACGTCAAAATTGATTAATACAAATAGCTTTGTCAGCCGCTGCAGCAGTACCTATCCTTTATCAGGGCCTTATGAGCCATCATGTACCTTTACAATGTTTGCAAAACTTGTAAACTGTAGCCAGTGTTATAATTAACGTAATTGCAAAGTGTGTTTAATGTTCAATATTAATTGAATGCAATGTGGAAAACATACAGCCTACGAAACTATCTACTATGGCATTCCTTCAGACGTTGACTTATTATTAAATCTTAGGTTTATGTAACAGGCCATTTACGTATAATGCAAGTCTACGTGATGTTGATGACATAACCAATATTGAACCCGATATGTGTGCGCTTCTACGTACTAATTCGGAATAAATCATTGACAGCAATGGATATTAACTATTATAACAAATATTTGATTATTAAATTTAGCGTAATGTCATCCAATTTTAAAACAGGCTGGCAAAGTTTATTATATAGGTACTGAAATTGGGTTTCCAAATAAAATTTAATTTTACAAAAGATCTTGCAATAACCACCATGATTGTTTTCATTGTAATTTTTATCACGAATTGCTGATTCCGGATATAATTAACATGTCAGGTAACGTTTGCGTTTAGCCTCTAGGGATTTATGTCGCTTGCATACGAGCAACGATTTCATCAAAGCTGTAAGTGGTATTCAAACATTCGTTTAACATAACTTGAAACTAGTTACAGTTTCATGAATCTTTGTCAGTATACTAAATAATAATAATAATAATATGTGGGGACATTTTCACACACGGCCATCTGACCCCAAACTAGGGAGACCCTGTACTATGGGTGTCAGACAGCTGTTTTTTATTACATACACAAATACATTGTTTTTTTTGTAAATACATACACATATAGATAAACAACACACACAAATAACTCATGTATTCGCGACAGGTTTAATGTTATGCCAAGAAGCGTTATGATTTGAATATCTACAATATGATATACGAACGATCCGTTTAAACTAAAATACCCATTACATACAAGCCTCTCTTAGATTAAAATAAAATCCTAGTAGTTAATAGTATTTTACACAAATACACACCATCATGGGTTCTCTTAGAACGTAGACACACTCGATGCGTTATAAGAAAATCACAAGTGGAGACAATCACCAGCTGAAAGATAAACAAAATACAATTATTGATCATAATAACAATATCGACATAGCAACAACAATGGCAGTGTCAATTGGTCGCATCATATAAGTTTATCTTTTTATGGTTTCCTTATGTTAATATCAAGTACTTTACCATCGAAACATGGGCGTGTTAATAACCATTTCGGCAGCCTACAGCGACATATTTGGATGATGTCACCAATAAATTTTGCAAGTTATTTTCAGATTATCAGGAAATGTAGTGCAACTTTTGCCGCTACTTATTACCCTGTGACTTACTTTAAATACAATAGCAAAAACTGAAATTAAACTTTACGCTTTTTTATAATTATTGAAATAGTAAGTAATAGTTTAATAAAATTACCTCAGATCAAAGAACGATCAGATCAGAGTACAATAAAACCAGCTAAAAAAAACAACTTAAAAAAAACCAGACAAGCAACTAAATGTGACATTATAAACGCTAAAACAGTGCAAAGGTATAATAATTATGCAAACTACATTAGGTGAAAAATATGCGTGACGTGTAGGAAAGATTGAAGAAAAATAAAATAGTTAATTAAATAGTGTCGTGCCCAAAAGTAATATTATGTGCTAAGAATATATGTTACGTATATGGGTGAACGATTTCTTTATTTCTACCATTTTATCACCTTTAAATCCGCATTCCATTCCACTCTATGGTTTAACCGACTATACCAACCGATCGTTTGACTAGGATACACTCGTACCTACTATTCATAGATCACATACCATGGTGAAATATAAAAAAGGGATACCGGTTTATAAGATTTACCTAATTAGTAACTATTCTGTTAGTTGGAATATGCTAATGTGCGAACTGTTCCAATAAGTATGAATAAACAAAAAAAACTCATTCATACTTTTTTTTACCAAAACGAAGTGCGATAATTGAATCATGTCAAGTCTAAATCAATCAAAATCAATTTTACAATTATTACTAAAGTGTTTAACTAATTTCAGCAAAACTTTCCTTGTGACCGTCGCTACCCTTTTCAATCATTAAAATTTCTAAAAGCTTTTAAACCTTTCCACTAAGTACTTGACCCTTATGAAACCCAAATGACAGTTGTCGAAAGAACTCCCGTAGTGCCCAGCGCGACCTTCAGAGTCAGTAAGATAAGATTCATTCATCATTGTGCCTATTGTTGTCAATTAAATAAACCATTCAAGCCTTAATCTTTTAAAATTGCGATTTGTTGCTCAACTGATTTACCTATTTCACAATGAGACAGTCAGATACACCTTTGAAGTGTGTTGAGAAGCACGACAGTACATTTAAGGTGTTTGTCTTCGCTACATCGGAGGCTTTTTCAATAGGTACTTGCGTTTAGAAGTAAAGGTTATATTTGAACATTATTACACACATTAAAAGTACATACCGCGTTGCACAAAACACAACTATCATCAAATTTTTCTCCTAAATTTGCTTTACCGAAATCAAAAACCGCATGAAAATAAATTAAAAGATTGTAGAGTTTCCCGAATAAAGGCACCTAGGCGCAATAATGTCTTATTTGTCGAGCTAGATAAAATAATTTGAAACTTCTTTACCTACTTACCAAGAAAATATTTCTAATGCTTTCGGAAAATCCCCGTCAAGAGAAGAAGGCGTAAATACTATCGGTTTTTATCAAGGTACAGAGGCCAGCACATCAAGCTACATCAATCTGTCAAATTCCTTTGATAGATTTTCAACTTTATTGCAAAATTGTAAGGTTCATATTCAATTGGGAAAATTTGACACTTTGGTATGGCTTGATGTGCTGGCGTCTGTACCTCTAAAAAACCTCTAACCTTACCATAGGTGATAGATATACTCATGCTTCATTACTAATAAGTTTCTACACATGCAAAAGTTAAAAAAAAAATACTGACATGGAACTTCCTGGCTACTTAACGTATTACGAGGTAGGAGAACTGGTCGACTCAGTACCTGATTACTAACGGCAGGTCCCTGCACAACATGGATATAAAATATTAACTATAAGGGATAATTAGTGAGATGATAAGAAAGACAAATTGAGTGAAATTTAAGAAATTTAAATTAATCCTACCAACTCACTGAGTTCTACTTCCAATTCAGGACTATTGTATGTAGCTGGAGGAAAATGTAAGGCATGTAATAATGGTAGATAATTATTTCTGACTACGTTGAGCCGACAGACGTTGTCCTTTCAATTGATTTTTCATATTTCTTAAACCTTCCCTGGACTTCCACAAACATTTCAAGACCAAAATTAGCCAAATCGATCCAGCCATTCTCGAATTTTAGCGAGACTAACGAACAACGATTCATTTTTATTATATAGGTAAAGTATAAATTTATTTTAAGATGAATATACACTAATGTAATGGAATCTTCGAATTCGAAAATCTTCGAATTGAATATGAAAACGGTGTACAATGGTTTTTCCCACTCAAAATGTGGATTTTCAAAGACTTGGTTTTCGATGCATTTAAACTACTACAGTATTCGGGTTCGGAAACCCAAATCCAATATTCACCTATTAATCGATCCTATAAATAGAATGATTCTCGATTCGAATGTGTTATAAAAGGAATTACTGAATCGAACACTTACGCCGAATGATTCCTAACTGCCACTATTTGAAGTAGGTTCCTACATTCAGATAACAACGCACGTTTTAGAAATGGTTGTAACAGGTGTTATTATGGAGAGCTTTCAGAAGGACATCGGCGATGTGGATGACGGGAGCCGGTAAACTCATTGTGGTCCCGTATACAAATAAAAAACCATTAGGGTGTTAACACATTTGAAGGAGAAATCATAAAAGGCTCTCAACAAGACGCTCAGTTATCCTCATAAAATCTATCATAAAAAGATATCATGAAATTGGTATCATTATTAATAAAATAGGTAATTATGCCAACGAAAAGGGTCTGGTAGACCCTTGTCGTTGGCCATTTCTCCAGCAAGACGCTTCAAAAGTCGAAACTTTATAGTGTCTGGCAGAAATATCGCAAACAGAAAGTTGTTTTTTTATAAAATCCTGTAAAACATCACATCCCATATTCAAGTTAGCAAGTACGCGTACCTTTTTAAGTACATATTGCTATATCTTATTCTAAAATGTCCTCCATGCTACAATGACAGATCTGGCGACTCTGTGCTCTCCATCTATATAGACGATGACCATGACCAGCGTAACCACGCATAAAAACAAATATGATTCATAAGGTGTCATCACAAAACATCCAAAGTTTCTTTTACCTTAGAATCGTGTAACCTCGAGTTTACATCGTAAAATATGCATTCAAGGTATACAACATGTAGGTATCCTAGATTTAGTGTCCTCTAATTTCTTTTATTTATTACACCTAAAACAAGTTGTGAAGACCAGTTATTTACAAAACTTGTAGAAAACGTTAAAAATGAGAACAAAACAATGAAACATTCTCAATATATGTATGTATATATGAAACTTGTTTTTGACAAGTTTTATAAGTTTTGTAACGAGGGGAAGAACAACAAAAAACAATTTTCAAAATAACATGTCCTTCAAAAGTTCAAAATAAAATTCAGGGACATAGGTAATTACATTTTGGCCAGGCATTAACGCTATTTTTATATTATTAAGAAACACCTCTTCTGTCATCCGTAGCCCTAAAAAGTTGTAAGTAATTGTAATTATGAATCCATCAAAAATTAGATTGGCAGAGTACTTAAGAAAGGAGAAATTTTGTTTTTAAATGATGATTCACATTTAAATGTAGTTCTCTGACTCCTCTTACACCTATTTTATTAAACATTTACACTTGCTAAACAGAGTATAATGATCATATAGAGGTATAGTTACCCGTGTTGGAAATAGGAGTGTGATGTAACAGCAGTCTTAGCTTTGGCCTTTGACTTCAGGGCTAAAGCGCCCACGACTCCAGCACCTACAGCGCCGACCTTCGCTGCTTTCAGACCTAGAACACCTGGTAGGTAAAAAATAAGGTTAAAATTGGAAAAACGTGTAGAACATAAAGATATTTCTACAAAGATTATACTTAGTTAATCTCTCGCGGAATTTTCCATTACACACGATTAGTATTATTTTTTAAACTCGCAATTCCGAAAACCTAAATTAATAATCGTACTTCTAACTAGTGGTAAACTATTGTAATAAAGATGATCACGACAGTAGATACAAAGTATATTTAATAATAAGTATTTTATTTTGTCACACACTTAGGACTTGTCGAGAATATTCATTCATTTGTATAGTTGTTGATAGCATCTCAAAACTAATATGCTACTAATATAACAATAACAATCGTATTTATGAACACTAAACAACAATACACAATCGACAATCTTGCAGTATAATGTATGTAAATTCTAAACTACATACACACATACAACTTGCGATATTTCTCGTACAATATTTCAGCATCCGATGTTAGAGCAGCGCCTATCAGGCGTATCCTGCCTTGGAGTACTGTTACATCCATCAGCGGATTAGCGCCGCCTAACGACCGGGATAATGATTTGCGTACCAAAACATGTTTACATGTACGCAAACGATGTAAATTTTGAATTTTGCATGTCTAGGCGTACGTAGGAAGAAGCTTTATTTATATTTTCTTTCAAAATAGTTTACACTCGTAGCACAGCGCTACGATATGCTACGATTCCCTTTTTCGTAGCATTTGCCTACGCCAGCGTAGGGAGTTTAGTGCAGTCATTGAAAAAAAACTTCTTATAATAAACTAGGCTAACGTAAGTAAGTTATACATATATACAGACGCCAGTATATCAAGTCATACCAAACTGTCCAATTTTTCCAATTGAATATGAACCTTATCATTTTGTAATAAAGTTAATAATCTATATAATCAAATCTATTCAAAGAAATTTGACAGATTATTGTAGCTTGATGTGCTGGTCGCTGTACTTATAGAATATACGCAATGTATAGAGACACATCACATAAACGTTAACTGCGTATACTGCCCCTTGAAACTAAGTTACATAGATTTAATATTATTGCTTGGAACATACTTTTTTTTGGGAAGGAAATCACTGTTTATGGTAGTGCCCTATGTCCTATGTAACGCACATTGTGCTTATGCGTGCATGCAAGAATACAGGGGTCTTGGGGTATATAAAGTTTGTTATAACATTTAATTAATAAGAAATACGCCAAACATACGTTGGAACTCTAACCTCTATTTCCATATCTGCTTGACTGTTGACATGACTCCTGGAGTCATATTGTCATTGTTTAGCTGTTCTGTCTGCTAATTGGATAGTCGAACTCATAATCATAATAAGGTATGGGTTCAGAGTAAAATACATATCGGAAAGAACATGTAAATTTCAGTCCCTTCAAACATGTTTAAAAAAAGAAATATTGAATGTCAATGACTCATTACCTATCTACGAGTAATATCCCACGAATTCCAATGACGCATGTCCAAATGTGTACTTTTGCATTAACTAAAACTTGTGCAATGTGTGTGAATAGTTTCGATGCCATTATTGGAAAATAAACCTCGTATTTGTGTGCGATCCTGACGTTCAGCAAATATCTGAAGGCCAATGTCCGTGAGGATAAATATTGATTCTATTACCGAAATCTAAACCGCAACACTTTGCATACAAGGACTCTATTCTACTATAAGTACCACATTTCGTAGAACATTTTTCAAGACATGTATATAACTTTCTTTTATTTATTTTTTAACGGAGCACCTTGTTGTAGATCAGCAATTTTGTTATTGATAAACATCTTATTTATAGACATTATCTTATTATATGTAAACTTATTTAATATTCAACAGAAAAAAGGTAAACCTTCAAATATAGGTTAAAAAGGCTTTTACGTCTGAGTGTTGACCTTCTATACAAACATCTACCGTTTACTTAACAAAATAATTTGAATATCTGCTTAAGTAGGCTGTGTACAGTACCTACTTACAAAATTAAAGAAAATTCATTTTGTAGGAGTAGTATGAGTTTAAGGGAATAATTAATTTTTATTTATTATTTATGTGTTGTATTTGTAACGCGTATTGATATTATTGTGCACAATCCTTGAAACACCTTGGATTATTCTGCAGAAAGTTGAATATAATGGCTTACTGTGAGAAAAAACCCTAATCATAATTTACAAACAAGAGACAGAACATATTAAACAAATAAAAATATATCTTCAATTAAACTTGACGTGTAACTGCCAGTTTAATGCAATTATTATAAACTGACAGTAATTATCAACTATAATTTTCCCAATCAATTTTATGCAACGTTATTTACTCGTATCTACGCTAATGGTAGACAATGAGTTCCCACACGAATTTACCTCAATATTTCTTATTCTAAGTGCACCTGAGAATCTGGTACCTACATAGGGTACATCTTGCATGGTAATGACTCGGATATATAAGGTAATGACACTGGGGTCTACAATACCTGTGTAAAAATTAAGACGCGAAATCTTGCGCGACATGTCTCCTGGCGAGGACCAGAAACAACTAGACGGCATGACAGCTGATAAGGTCATGACCCGATTAAACACCGCTAAATAATTTTCACAACACCTTGATGTTATGTAAAAATTAAATATTTCGAGGTTATATTTAATGTGTTTTAATAATACTGGGAATAATTAATTTTACATTTCTGTTTAATTGATATACGTACCTACATCCGTTGTACATTATTGAGCTACCATTTATCAGAAAGTACGAGAACTGATGAGGGTTTAATTGGGCCAAACAGACTTATAAAACCGAGGAACGGCTGAACAACTGACGATAGTGTATCCAGGAAACTTTCTGGATACAAAGATATCATCATCATCATACCAGCCTACTGCCGTCCACTGCTGACGGCAGGTCTAGGCCTCCCCTCAAGATCCAATTCCAATTTTCCGTACCAAAAGTAAAAGTCGATTTTCAGCAGTCATTATTGCTAGGAAAACATTATTCTTGCATTATAATGATATAACATTATTGGGGTTAGACATTGAGCAAAAATTATCATTTTTCTCAATGTTATTTTGATGGTTTTTAACGCCTATGTGATGTGACTTTTGACACCCACTATGTAAAGTTCACTCAATACCACCAAAAGGTCAATCTCATATAATAATGAGTAACTAAATACAGTTTCGAATGCTAATACAACACTTAAAAGTCGAGAAAATCCCAATTGGAATGTTAATTGAGAAACTACTTGTCATGATGACTTCACAATTCTTCGGCATGATCATCGTACATTGGTTATTTAATTTCTTTACAGAAGTCAACATCTGTGTAAAACATTTAAACCCATCAATTAACACATCTTTTAAAAATGTTTATTTTTTATATTTTAATACTCATACGCTAATTTGTCCTTGAAGTAGGTCATCGCTGGTCTAAAAGACATAACAATTAACACATGGAATATCATTCAAAAACTTGCGCTGGCACGTAACATTACTAACACCCAGCAATTCGTTAAAATTACAATAGAAGATCGAGGAAATTTCTGATGAAATGCAATACTTTTCTGGTTTTCTTATGTATTAAACCTACCAATCCACAAAACAAAAAGATTACTTCACTTTACTAGAATAGTACAAATCAAAATTTCATATTTTTGTCATTCATGGGTTGGTTGCCTAAACTGCTGAACGTATGTCTAGCCAAGAACCACTTTAATTGTATCGTACTTTTAAGATTATTTAGAGGAGCTCGTGGCAAAGTTAAAGCCTTACAGATCGATCGGTCAAAGGTTAAGCTACGCTAGCCGCGGTCGGTCTGTGGATGGGTGATCATCCCTTTCATACCGAGTTCCCTCCGTGCCTTGGAAAGCACGTAAATCCGTTGGTCCTGGCTGTCATTTGTAAATCTTTGGCACTCGTTATGGGTAGTCAGAATCTAGAAAGTCTGACAACCAGTCTTACCAAGGGGTATCGTGTTACCCAGTAATTGGGTTGTGGAGGTCCGATAGCAGTCGCTCCATGTAAAACACTGGTATTCAGCTGCATCCGGTTAGACTGGAAGCCGACCCCAATGTAGTTGGGCAAAGGCTAGGCAGATGATGACTTTTAAGATTATATAACGAATACTTACCAAGTATCAACTTCTTCTTCAGCAGCAGCAGTCCTCTCTTATTTCTGGGACTCCTGTTGTGCGCAGGAATTTCGAGAAGTGACTCCTGCACGGGTGATGGTTCCTGATGCGCCTGTGCCACCACTACGGCAATCAAGCACGCCAGTACTACGATGGTTGAGGTCTGCATGGTTGATGGTTCTAAGGTTGTTCAAAAGGACACCGCTATTATAAGTTTTAATTGCTCGGTGATAAATAGTATGTGACTCTGTTCACATAGAGTTATATTGAAGTGAACTTGTTTAATCTGAAAACAACTTTCAAGTTTAACTAAATACAATGTACCTTTTCTTTTTTTTTCTTAATTTCCGTACCTTAATATATAACAGAATGGATATACTGTAAAAAAACAAAAGGAAACAAAAGGACACTTATGGCCAAATACTCAAACGCTACTCAATTTTAAGATGTCGTTAAGTCTCATATTGTCTCAGTCACTTTTACATGAAGTGATAGAGACAGCACGAGACTTTACGGCATCTTAAAATTGAGTAGCGTTTGAGTATTGGGTCATTAGAGAAGTATCTCATAGATTCACACGTTATTTTGTACAACAATAACGATTCAAAATAGACAATGGTGCCAATTTAGTTATGCACGAACTAAATTAATTTTAAGCTATTTATATCTCTTTCTCTCCAATAAAATAAGAAAGAGACATATATTAATAAGAGCTGTCAATTTATGTTGATCTAAAATGTTCATACAATTATAGTTATCATTTCAGAACGTACTGAATAAAAACACTACGAAGTTCAAGGGAAAATCTAATTTGACATCTCTAACTTAGGGCACGTTGCTTCAACTAACCATTACTGACGGGTAAGGGGCTGTCTCCACGAGCGATAGAATCGCGACGATTCCGCGCTTCTATCGTAGGGTAATCTCGGTCTTAATAGACGGCGATACGCCGTGTGTAGGCACGTTCTAAGAGTGTGTATAGAAATACGTGGCACGACGATAATATCGCCGCGATTCTCTCGCTCGTGGAGACAGCCCCTAATAGTCAAAAATGGCGCTAATTATCGTCAAATCAAAAAAATGGGTTGTTTCACAAAATCATACGTCAAAAAGTTACTATTACCATAACCGACCAGTCATCGTAATTTTGTGTTGTCAAACAGCTACTTCAAACATCAAAATATTATGGAATCTCTTTTTGAATAACTTTAACTGACGGATTTTTATGTCAATCATCGCACGTCATAGTAACTTATTAACCGTCCGTATGTAACGTTAACCGACTGTTTGAAACAACCCGCCCTTAGTCCTTGTCTGTCGCCGTCCTTTTCTTCAGCTGCCTGGTAATAAGAGATGCCAAATGCCTTATTTTAATTTAGTTTGTGAACAAGGGAATCGGCACCAATATCTTTTTAAAGTTACACATTAATCGATTCCGGTAGTTCTTACTAGGTTTTCGATTAATACGGCCTTATTCGACAGCCTGTGTCATCTGCCAAACTATCGTTATTTTTTATCGACGGCATTTTTTTTTTAATTTTATTTGCGGGAACATTTTTTATTCTACTTTAAGGATAGTTACGTAACATTGGTACCTACTGTATCGCTTGTCTGAATTCAATGTGTGCTCAGTAGTTTTGAAGAACAAGTGTTATGTCGCACTTTATTTTTAATAAATAAGCTCTTTTAATTACCTACTTATCCTATTCACAAAATTTTAACGATAAGTTTAAAGGTCTGACCTAAGAAACGAACCCAAGGTCCCCAGTTAAACCACTTCAAGGACACACTGTTGCTAATAACTCATTAGCATGGTGTCTACGTTAATAAGCAGTAAGTACATTACGCTACTTAGGGCAACGTTTTTCAGAGTTATCTTGTTTTATACCCTGTCCATTGGGTCATTACTTTTTGACAGCTGCTTTAGAACGTAATTATTCCCGATTACCTTAAAGTTAACTTTAAAGTGCGGTATAAAATAAATATATAAACTGCCTTATCTTGTTGTATTATCTTATTTATGACCTCTTACAGACATTTTAATACAGTATGCGTATCAGTTTTTACAAAAAACAAATATTGTTCACTAGTTCCCGCTGTCAAAAAACGGATAAACCAGTGGACAGAGTGTAGTCACTTATTCGATTTTTCTCTAAGACATTGTAATTGATAACGGATTATCTAAAAAACAAACTGAGGCGTAATTGTTTATCGACTGTTCTTAATCTATGTTAATTAACAGAGAGTCAACTGGGATAATTGGGATTACTGAGACGCGTCGATAAAAATCGTTTAAGTCCTCGCTAACGTTACGCAAAAAAGAATAACAAGTATCAAAATATTTGTTCAGCAAACGAGGTTAAGTAACTACTAATTTGAAATTTGTATTTAAAAACAGTATGACCACTTGAATAAGTATATTTTTGTCATTCGTTTCAAATTGATATAAACGAAACACGTTCCGGTACAAAATTCTGAAAAAGAAATCTTGCAATTCTGCTAAGGAGCGTTCCAACGGAAATTGAGACATTTCTATTTGGTTTTCGTTCAACATTTCCTAGCCATCTCCTTGGTGATCCGGTTGCGGTTGCCGACGAGAAAACATTTGCTTCGCTACCTATCGACTGAAGCACACCACTATATTAATAAAAATATTTTGAAGAAACTAACGGAAAATGAAATCTAGCGACCATTCAATTTGGAATTAAGACAACGAGTAATATTTCAGGAAGAAAGGATGACACCAATTTTGTGAAAAATTCAAACTAAATTTTGACATAATTACGTCGAACCCAACATTAAACAATACATAAGTGTGATGAATAATTAATTTGTGGAATCATGTTATACTAGTTGACACGCGGGCTTTAGGTGTGTCACAAAACTCACAAATCGAATGCAAATGAGCCATCAATATCTCTATTATAGGCTTTAATTATCTCATCATAATGGGTAGTAAAAAGCAAAAATGAAGTGACTCTACCATTTCAAATTATGATAACGTCTATGTATAGGTATAAATGCTATTTTTATTTTAACAAAATAAAACATCTAAATAAGCACTCCCTTCCTATTCGTACTCCAAACCTATTGAATGCCACTAAAACACTGATAGTTAAAAAAAAGAAATTACGCAAGTACCTTGTCGATATGCTAACGTACACACAACACAGCACTGCAGCAGCCACTGACACACGATGACAATGAGCTGGTGTCCAATTCTTTTATAGATTGCACTACGATGCTCCGGGGGAGGGCGACTGGTCGACTCGCATTTCATAGGGTTCAAGGAAAATGCACGCGTAAGTAACGCGTGTGTGACTGACGTCCCTTTTGTTGGTTATATATACCGGACAATATTACCATACAAGGTTTTGCGTGTCAATTGCAGTAATTAAGGTTTTCGTTAAATCATTCATGGTAATTTTATGGGACGCACTTAGTGTTTAAACAATCTTTTTTTTAAAGTAAAACGTCCTTTGTATACGCTTTATACCTAGTTTTATTTTATCTAGGTACAAGCATAATAATAGCGCATAATATCGTCTGCGTAGATTTCGTCCTTCCTCTAGAAACACAACACCCCCTTAAGCCTTAAAGGGGGTAGATAAAAATAAATTAATTAGGTATTTACTTATTACTATTTATCAAATTATATTATTTACTTAGCATGGCATTCGTGCCTATTGATTGAAACTAGATCACATTTGAAATTGAATTTCCAAAGATCAACAAACCGCTGAAGATTTAAAAATGTTGACATCCTTAACTTCAGCAGTTTTGATTTTTCTTACAATATTTCATCCCTTACGTTATCCCATTCAGGGTAAATAAAAAAAAGCAATATATGTAATGTTTTTATTACTTCTAAAAGTAACTAAAATGTTAATTTTCGACATCCATGAATTTCCATACATTGATTTCCATATACCATACAACAATATTTCACCCTTTTTAGCCCCTCAGGAATTATCGCAAATTTTATTTTAAATCACAAAGCTATATACCAAGTTTATGTCTGCAACAACAAGATTAACAGATCTTCATACAAATTTCCATCCCCTATTTTACCCCCTTAGGTGTTGAATTTCCAAAAATCCTTTCTTAGTGCTCGCTTACACCATAAAAGGAAGCCGTGTGAAAGTTTCACGTTCCTACTTTCAGTAGTATCGGCTCCTATTATAAAAAATAGAAATAGATAAGTGATCAGTGTGTTTTCTAGACGTTAACATTATTAATATTTTAATTATTAATGTTCCAATTACCTAAAACCTTGTAACTATTTTATCGACTTAAATGGTTGTCTGTGTATAAAATTATAAAATTAAATGTCATCTAGATGCAGTGACTTGCTCTATACAAGAATAACCAAAGAATTGAAAGTAAATCTCAGTTTGCGCACAAAATTAAAACAAAAAAAAATGTAAATAGTAACGTACTTCTAAGTTTACTTTGGAATTTTCAAAGCTCACGAGCTGTGCTTCTTGTCAATGTGTCAATGGCTGGTATTTAAACAGAATTTACGTTGGTGCTTTTGTGGAAACCCCATGTTTTGTTAGCTTATTACCATCCAAGACACTGCTGCTTCATGCTGTATTATAAATATTACGTCGAGGTCACTGTCAATGCATTCGAAACAGTATGTAAAGTCAAGGTTAACAATATTTCTGCAATACGTTCTACGATCTTCCATTTACTTATATCGAAAATAAATCTTTATTTTATAGTGAACGTGTTTTTGTTATTTAACCTCATTTTTTAGCGGAATAAAGAAAAATATTATATACTTACGTTATGCGCTCGAATTAATTATGCGGGATGTATTTGTGGTATTTCTTTTGTTATCTCAACATTATCTCAATACTATATCCACACTATTGTTCGCTGTACTTACAATATTAATATATTGAGCTACTGCCAAACGTGACTTTCGTTATACCAAAACAAGCAGAAACAGAGCCCAGCTATGGGTAATATTTATGTTGTATTGTTGTGTGTAAATATTTAAAACCTATATAATAAAAATGAATCGTTGTTCGTTATTCTCACTACAACTCGAGAACAGCTAGACCGATTCGGCTAATTTTTGTCTTGAAATATTTGTGGAAGTCCAGGGAAGGATTAAGTGGTATGTAAGGGACAGGACAACGTCTGTCGGGTCAGCCTGGTACTCAATAATTATAACAACCAAAAAGAAAAATACTGATTTCGTTATTAAAGGTGACTAAATAAGGATCCCGTGTACTACTAATAAGGAATCTATTAGATAAAGATTTCTGCAAATACCTGTAAATGTAACTTGCTTTTTTACGCACAGTTGAACTCACGTTAACGCCAAAATGATACATTTCTACGTTGTATAAACTGAAATAACTTGTATTGTAGTTGTAAGACCGTGCTAACCGTTCCTTCTAATTAGTTAGTTAACCTTAGTTATAAAATATAGCCATGATGAAAATATGCATTGACCGGCTGGTGATGTGTGTACCCATTTATGGAGTTGCATACATAATGTAGGCGATAAAATCGAAAAAGGAATATCCTACATCCAAGTTAACATTGTTAAGACATCACTATACTTTTATTTTTAAAATAAATGTTACTGATTGGTACGATGTAACAGAAAACACCAACCAAACGCGAACAACCAGACACTTTTAATTAAAGTTTTTTCAACTTTTGTACAGTCCAGAACAAATAACTTTTCAATAATGATAATTACAAGGAATTCGGTATTCCAAAATGTTTTAAACATTATTTAATCATTAATTTGACATTAAAACATTATACATTAAGCCTTCATTCCCCGAAGGCTTGAGCAGAGATGGTATTAGGTATGTATAGTAGTAGTCTTCTTCTTGTCTTATTTTGATTATGTCAACATTGTATTTTTAAATTGACATTTGTAGCGAACAAAATGAAAAATCGAGATAATATTTGTTTTATGTAAGAAATCTATTTACGACTCAATAAAAGACATCTCTAATACTTGAAACCCGTTTATTTGCCGGACATTCATTTGGCATTCTGCAAAATTCTTTAAAACCTGTTAAGACAGTGATGGGACTGATGGGTTGCTTGTGGGGAAACACGTGAGATGTCACCCTGATAGGTATTTCTACTTCAGGTATAGAACGTATGTACTATACCTAAAGTAGTGTACTGTAGTGTACTTACTTACGTCACTATTGTCTTTGTACCATGTAAATAGTATTATTTCCAGGGTACAAAGATAATAGTGACGTAAAGGCATGTCTTGCATTATGTCGAATTTTGGGTAATTGGTAGCGTGAATTAATTGTCATACGAACCTGTGACGTCAGTTATTGCCAACATATTTAAGTAACTATAAATATTGATTTCAAAGCAACAAAAAATCTAATTGTATAAATAAGAATTGTAAATTAATCGGGTTATTTTTTCATTAAACGCGTGCGCGGTTTTAGTCGGACGAACCCGGCAACACAGTGAGTATTAATCCGTTGTTCTCAATCTATAATCGGGTTACCTATGTCAGATATTTAAACATTTTATCCATATGTCATCGTTAGAAAAAGGTTGCAGCGGTCTATGGTCATTAAAAAAACCGTAGTTTAATATTATAAATGCGAATGTTACGCCTTCACGATGAAACGGCTGAGCCGATTATCATGAAATTAGGTATAAAGATAGCTTGAACCCTGGGGAAGGACATAGACTAGGTACTTTTTAATCCGCGAATTCGGCTGCATTCACGATAACCGCCATTCACGCGGACAAAGTCGCGGGCAAAAGCTAGTTTTTCAAAAATTCAATCATTTACGACAAACTAATTCTATATACCAAATATGTTGTTACATTACTATCCAGCAAAAACATTCAAAGTACATTTAAAACGGAAATACTTTAAGTAGATTTAAAATTAATCAGCATCAAATCTATTATATAAAAATAAGTCGGGTTTTCCTTCCTGACGATATAACTCCAGAACGCACGAACCGATTTCCACGGTTTTGCATTCGTTGGAAAGGTCCCGGGCTCCGTGAGGTTTATAGCAAAGAAAAAAAAATTAATTAATAAAAGAATTACCCTAGGGTAGGTGTAGGTAAATAGGCAGGTAAGTAGGTAGATCGGGACAGGACAACGTCTGTAGGGTCAGCTAGTATCCTGTATTATTAAGATTAATTCGAAGAAAGGAGACATTTTCACGTTGCTTGGTTTGTTTTGGCAGAACTAAACAAAATTGGATAGGCAGTCTCTTCTCTCTTTCCGACAGAGTTGTCATTTGTAATCACATAGCTTGACGACAAAAATAGCCCTGGTGAAGGTTAATCACGTGAACATTATGTTGGGGTCGGCTTCCAATCTAACCGGATTCAGCTGTATACAAGTGTTTTACTTGAAGTGGCCGCCTAGCTGACCTCCACAACCCCCCTTGGTTGTCAGACTTTCGGGCTTCTGACTAACCATAACGACTGTCAAAGATGAGGCTTATGATGAAATATTATAGTATCTTAGCCGTTTGTGATAGTTCATACAAACTGTATAGTGAGCGATATTTTATCTTAACATAAAATATTATAGTATCTTAGCCGTTTGTGATAGTTCATACAAACTGTATAGTGAGCGATATTTTATCTTAACATAAAATATTATAGTATCTTAGCCGTTTGTGATAGTTCATACAAACTGTATAGTGAGCGATATTTTATCTTAACATAAAATATTATAGTATCTTAGCCGTTTGTGATAGTTCATACAAACTGTATAGTAAGCGATATTTTATCTTAACATAAAATATTATAGTATCTTAGCCGTTTGTGATAGTTCATACAAACTGTATAGTGAGCGATATTTTATCTTAACATAAAATATTATTGTTTCTTAGCCGTTTGTGATAGTTCATACAAACTGTATAGTGAGCGATATTTTATCTTAACATAAAATATTATAGTATCTTCGCCGTTTGTGATAGTTCATACAAACTGTATAGTGAGCGATATTTTATCTTAACATAAAATATTATAGTATCTTAGCCGTTTGTGATAGTTCATACAAACTGTATAGTGAGCGATATTTTATCTTAACATAAAATATTATAGTATCTTAGCCGTTTGTGATAGTTCATACAAACTGTATAGTGAGCGATATTTTATCTTAACATAAAATATTATAGTATCTTAGCCGTTTGTGATAGTTCATACAAACTGTATAGTGAGCGGTATTTTATCTTAACATAAAATATTATAGTATCTTAGCCGTTTGTGATAGTTCATACAAACTGTATAGTGAGCGATATTTTATCTTAACATAAAATATTATAGTATCTTCGCCGTTTGTGACGCCCTTTACGAATGTCAGCCGGGACCATCGAGTTTATGTGCTTTCCGAGGCACGAAGGGGTCTCGGTATGAAATAGAAGGTCACCCATCCGTGGACCGACCGCGGCAAGCGTAGTTTTACAATGGCTGAGCAATTTGTCCTAAATAATTAATAATAATTAATTTAATTCCCCCATCCCCATTCCATCATCGGACGAGCAGAGATACGGCGAAGCGTCACCGCTATATGGTTGAAGTTCCAAGCGCTTTGATTCCACATTTATTGTGTGAACTGCCAGACTGTGGAATTCGCTGCCCGCCTCTCTGTTCCCTGATAAGTATAATCTAGGTATCTTCAAGGCACGAGTGAACCGGTTTATCCTAGGCAAGCGTGTTTACTTAGGTCGCATCATCACATAAGATCAGGTTAATTGCGGTCAAACGAAAGCCTATCTGATAATAAAAAACAAAAAAATAAACCCTTTAATTAGAAATTTTACCTATTTAGATAGATATACTTAATGTTTATTCTTCGAAGTGAACTCCAGGAAATTGACTAAATATTATTATATTCAATTCATTACAATGTATTCAATAAATAATATAAATAATAGGTAGTACATTAGCCATTAAAAAATAATAATAACAGAATACAATAAATAAAATGTTAACTCAGGCAATGTCTATAAAGCTAAAGTACCTACGATAATGTCAAGAATATATCAAACGGTGTAATTAACAGAATTGAATTATGAAAAACGCATGGTAATAATTATCGTCAATTGAGTAGAGACATTTATCCAATAAGAATGCTTGAAGCTTTGCTGTAAACGAGGATGTGTGAATCAAGCTTTTTAAGTCTACAGGTAACTTGTTAAATATTTGCACCGCTTGATATTGTGAACTGTGTTTTACAATATTAAATAGAGGACTTATTTTACTTCTAAAATCTTTCCTACGTGTGTTCTCCTTGACCAGTCTTTCTTCATATGTCTCATATTCATGTATATACTTTTTTAGATTCTTTTTATTATAACGCTAATCACAGCAACCTGCAGCATTTATTTTTGTATTATTTGTAGATTATACTTTTATTGTTATAAAGCAGTAATATTATGTGCATGCATAATTATTTAATTGTTAATTTCGCAATAAATAGTGCCCGTTGTAACTATAATTCAGGGTATGATAAATTGTTATTAGATGCAGGTAATCTTTGATGAATTTATGGACGATAAAATAAACTCAATTATAAAATAGAGTATGGATATACCTACACCAGGTCAGTTCCGGCAGTTCCAGTATTATGAGCCCATAACAATGTAGGTGTGATACGCCATTTGCTTTTGGTTGAACTTCTAAATACGTGAAACATGAGCAAACTATACTAATTGAATCTAAATAATCATAGCTAGTTTGACCTATGGTCTCAAGTCGACACCATTTTAAAACACCGTTCTTTGTTTTTATTTTACCTATATCTTGTCGCCGCGTCATCGGTGGTAGGAAAGCATGCGGCCTGCCTGGGCCTCAAGTCTGCTATTACAATAGTGTCAGAATGGTCTATCATTGACTTCATAATTGTTGATTTTGCCAAGTTTGGTAATCTACTAGTATAATGGCGTCATTATGACTTTCCCATGGTCAACCACTGACACGCCATTGAAAGAAATGATATAGAATGGTAGGTACTCTCGTACAAAATGACAACTGAATGACTGACTGTAATCTGCTAAAACTTTGACAGTTCCTTTGATCAGTGACCTACCATTAGAACGTAATTAGCAGCAGATTACGAACTTTTAGCAAAATGACAATGAGATCGTGTTGGAATGACGAAATTATAAAAATAGCAGACTTGGCCCCCTGATCGTCAGCAGCAGTCACCGCAACGTATGGACGCCTGCAACAGTGGTCCGAGCATCACAAGCGCGTTGCCAACCTTTTAAAATTTTATCACCTCTTTCTTGATGAACCGTTTACTGCACTTTCTTAGGAAATCCTTGACATCATCATTATTTATGTATTTATTTGTACTTATTAGGATCTCCAACAAAAGATATACACTAAACATTACATATAGGTAGATAATACCATTAAAGTATTTCGTAGGCGTACTCCTTCACTTACAGAAGACCACAGCATGCACAATAATGTAAACAATATCATTCCACAACTGTAGCACAGTATAAATATTAGTACTACCGACTGTACGATCGCGCGAGGAAAATCGCGCGATCCTCTACGACACGACATAATCAGGGTTGGGCAGTATTTGAATTAATTTCAATTAAAATACGTAATTTAAATACAAATACGTATTTGGTATTTGTATTTCAATTACTTCTTAAAAATTTAATTTGTAATTGGTATTTCAAATACCTGACGCTGAGGTATTTTGTTTGTAGTTAGTATTTCAAATACTTAAGGCTTCAAAACACATTTGAACATAAATACATTTAGCGATCTTATTAAGGGATGCATTCTGCAGAAAATAGCGCTCCATAGCTTCTGTAAGCAAAATGGCGAAAGCTAAATATATCAATCCTTAAAATTGGCCTATATGTATTTTGTAATTTGTATTTTAAATAAAAATAGTTAAAATTCTGTATTTTGTATTTTATATTTCAAATACACGACTTAAAAATATTTCTTAATTCGTATTTTACATACTTGCGAGATAGTATTTTGTAATTTGTATTTTAATTGAACCAAAGCATGTATTTTGCCCAGCTCTGGACATAATAATATTATATCTATGGTACAGGACCATTTAGGTTCTGAGAGTGTTTTCCTGAGGCATGCTAAACATAACTGTTTCATAAGTAAGCGGTTGTCTAACTCAAAACAATCTCGACTAGGTCTACTGATTACTAAACAAATTCAATACAGTACGCGGCAAATTACCCGTCTAAAGTCTAAGTAAATCACACCGGTACTTACCTAGTACGATATTTCATTCACAATGTTCGGTATTTAGCATATACGAAGTTACGACCTTCTTGTTGTTTGTCCAACGCTAAATGTGGTCGCAAGACGAGTCTAATGTCGCAATTGAAATGAGAAGACGCATCTACTACTATTTATGTTCTTATGAATCGCGAATGCTTAGTTTTACTCAGAATTTTTAAGCCATATACTTTATTTTAATCGTTTCCCCACACTAAGTATTTCTCACATATCGTGCTTTGGGCGCGCTGCAGCCTTACGTCACACCTACGACACTTCATACAAACGAAACGATTTAACTACCTACACTACTACCAAAATAACAGACTGTACAAATACGTGTGTGTGTGTGCATGTCTACGCGCCGCGAGAACTTAAAGCAGTTTAGAGGGCACGTTCGACCCGGGATGAGGTGAGGAACAGTGTTTCAGGGAGGCTGGGCGTGTCGCTACTGTACGGTAATAGGGGAGACCAGGTATGAACGTAACAATTTTCAGTTTTCTCGTAATATCTCACAGAGCTTTTTAAATATCAAAATTCTAACCAGTACGCACGATAGATTGGTCTATCAGCTATCATTTAATACCAGTTTAATTGCAACAGGTATTACAGATTTTGAGAAAAACTACAAAATAAACAAAGTGAAATTTGTTACAACTATCCCCACCCCTAGGGTTGGTTGTAACAGCGTAAGGGGATGGCTGTAACATTGTAATTGAAAACAAAGTTACTGTCACAATCAACATATTCATATCAAAATCAGGTTTTACATTAGTGTCAACTCACAATTATGAAAAAAATTGAACATATCTAGGAAACATAACAATCTTCTCTAATTGTCTTAACAATTGAAGTCGTTGCCTGTTTTGTCTTTTTAGCAGTCTGCAAAATGTGTTTCTTAACTTCTTTGACTCTAAGCTTTCTTTGTTCTTGTGCTTTGGAGCATCAGTCATTATTGCAGGTTTACTGCCTGTCCTTCCCTTTCATTGTCTTTCCTGGGTTTTGCCTTTGATAAGGGCTGATCTTCATAGACGAGACGTCCTGCACACTAGCTGAAAAGGCAGATGATGGGATGTGTAAATTATCAGACGATGTCGATGTCTTCAAGCATTTTTTTCTTTTGCATATACTAATCTTTCTATATAAAGTTAGGTACATGACACAGCTGATAATAATTGTCAGCGTCTCGAAATGGTATTTTTCTGAGAAGTACTTCTTCCAGGTAGCAAATCCATTATTTCTTAGTAATTAAACATTTACTGGTCGTTCGTTTATGTATATTAGGCATTCTGCAATAAGAAAATAAATCTGTCAAATATTAAACAGCACAATAACATATGCTTAGATATATAAAGATCATAATCGGGATGAAAGTAACGAGTTGTTACTTTCATCCCTATCTTTAAATTTTCCCGAATTTGACAAATACTTGCCTATAACTTTAAAAAATTGTTAGAAAGATACCGTTTTGAATGCCGAAATAGAAAGACGAATAGTTATATTACTTAACTGATACTTGACATGTGGGTTTAAACATACCATAATTAAAAAAAATACAGTTGAAAAAAACGGTCCAGACTTACTTTGGAGGTATTTTCGCGGCACTGACTCGCTACGTCCACAACCTGACAGCACAGCGCCGTGAGTGCTACGTGAGGTGATGGAGAGTTCAAAATGGCACATATCGTGGAAGCAGTAATCAGTGCAGCTAATATAATTTGTTCAGAAACGCATTTGTTACGTTCATCCCGTGTTACTTTTATACCTGGTCTCCAAATATTAGTAGTAATATTTATACTGCACTTACGTACTTTGTGATCGTGAGTACCTTTGCAAACATAATATAGGCTCACATACATAAATAGCCAGACCCGGAACAGCTACTTGTAGGCCATACAAATATTTCCTCCGTGTGGGAATCGAACCCGCGACACGCAGTACAGCAGCCAATCAATCAGCTACTGCGCCAACCGTGTCGTCAATACGTACGTAGGTACGTCATCGTTACTTAGGTAATACGTAAAGACTAAAGATATAATTATAATAATCCTTGACTGAAAACAAGAGTGTCTTTTATAATAAGGTTTTCAATTTTCTTTAAAACATCAACACGATAGATATAACATAATTAAATTATATTTACCAAACATCAATTTTAAATTTTACCATAATATGGGGTCAATAACCTAGCGTTTCAATAACGTTATGACATTCTAAGCAAGTCTAAGTTCTATAATAAGAAAATGGCTACCTAACACCGAGTTTTTGCGTGATCGATATCCGATTGGATAGGTTATTGTTTATGTGTAAAAATTAACAAATATATTAGAATAATTAATATTTATGCATTTGATAACAACATTTAAAATAATCAAACATGTACAAAGCTTAAAAATAAATTAAAAATATATATATTATGTACATACAATGAAGGGCTCACAGAGCATCAAAAAACACGTCCACATCGCTCACAATGGGATAACTGACAAGTGCCCAAAAGGCTAGCAGCATTACCACGTTGAATGGCAATGCTAATTCTTTGGCCAAAGAAAAGGCCAGCCGTCTGGGGGCCAAGTCTGCTATTTTTATAATTTCGTCATTCCAGGACGATCCTATTGTCATTTTGCTAAAAGTTCGTAATCTGCTAAATCCATAATGGTCGCTCATTGTCCGCCTTTGTACCTTTGTGCATGAAGTGTAAATAAATAAATAATAAATAAATATAACTTCCAAGAAGGTTGTTATATTTACACCGTTTGAGGTTTTCGGCACCTGCGGCAGCAGCCCCAGCACAACACGACATGCTAGGAAGATGGGATGGCGCAAGGGTGTCGACACAAGTTGCATCCCACACCAAAATAATTACCTAATTAATTAATTATAATTCACGAACATCAAAACCAACACAAAAGTTTTACCTTTTACAATTCAGTAAAGGACACTCCAGATCCCATTGAAACTCCCAAGCTCCGGCGACGGACGTAGCGTTTTTTATCTCAATTCTCAAATGTACCTAAGTATAAACCTGAGTATTTTTAATAACTAGCGGTCCCGGCAGACGTTGTCCTGCCCTGAAAACCGTTACATAAATCTAAGTCTAGCCTACTCTACCCCACCTACCTACCTACGTACCCTAACTACATACCTACCCTACCTACATACCTACCCTACCTACATACCTACCCTACCTACATACCTACCCTACCTACATACCTACCCTACCTACATACCTACCCTACCTACCTACCTACCATACCTCTTCACTGCGAAGAGACACCTTGCCGTTCTCGAGTTAGCGCATAAGTTATGCGCTCCTAGTACCAGGGTGACATACATGATACATCTAAGAAGTTCTATAACTGAACTGCAGCACCACCAACCGGGTCCAATTGTGAATCTAAACCATTCTCGAATCCACTGGAACACGCACGACAAATTTCATCCAAATCGGTCCAGCCGTTTAGGAGGAGTTTACTTTCATACACACGCACAGAAGATTTTTATATATACGATAGCAATTTTCTAAACTGGTATTATTATTTATTATTATTAGACTAGTAATCTATTTCAGTGATTTCTAACAACAATTTAAACGTTTCCTAAATGCGCAGTAGATTTTTGGGATTGTTATCATAGATAAATATGGCCAACGGATATTAGGTTAGGAGGTTGCGCTGATGTTCGTAATACTTAGTCTTATTTATTACCAAGGTTCTGCTAGGCATCATTAAGGCGACGATATACGCCGGCGACCTTGAGCGACCAGAGAATCGTATGCGCTGCGTCCAAAACTCTCAAAGATTAGTCGAAAAAAATAAATTAAGGATAGTACCTATTCTTTAACTCTAAAAAAAGGCGTATACTAAAAGATAGATAATAAAATTATCTGTAAGATAGTAAAAGTTTCGTTTAAATATTCTGGTAGATTTTGTGTGATTATCAACGTTTTGTCCGCGTCAGACACAACTTCACGATTTAATTAAACTATTAAATGTGAACTTAATCAAAAATATTCACATACTAAATGATTAAGAGAACGTTCTACCTAGTTTAACATAATTATATTGTTTTCAAATAATTTACATTACACATTTTGACGTGGTTGTCAGTTTAAAATCTGCAAAAGTCGGTTGTTAGCGCCTTAAGGAGAATTCGACCAACCTACTGTCTGTTAAGAATCTGTTTTAAAAGATTGTTTTTTGTAGGGTTCCGTACCCACGTCGGAATAAACAGCGCAACCAAAATAGGATCACTGCGTGTGTCAGTCTGTCTGTCACAGCCATTTTGCACCAAATCTATTGGAGCGTATAAGTTGAAATTTAATACAGACACATAGCGTTAATAAATGATTTTTTAACATGGGGGGCAAATAAGTAAATTCATCTGTTTTGCAAACTGTACATTTTGACATGAAAAATAATAGGGCTTGTTGTAAGGGTCTCAAACATTTTTTTTTTTTAATTTTTAAATAAATAGTTATAAATGATATAAAAAGTTATTTAATACTATAGATAGGTTAAAATTTGACCATGCTTTGTTATCTCCGAAACTACAGACCCTAAAATTTTGAAAAAAGTTCTTTAAACATTTAAGCAAAACCTACAAGAAGTCTATGAAAGCAGAAAGAAAAAAAACTTTTTATTCACGAGAAAGTGACGCACTTATTCAAAACATAACCCGAACATAGTGTAGTAAATCTTCCAATATTGCGCGTACAAACTTACATGTGGAGTTTTAGTGTAAGGGAGAACAAGTTATTCAACTAGTACGGAACCCTTCGTATACGAGACCGACTCGAACTTGGCCGGCTTTTTTCATTATTCTGTAAGTTTACTTTGTGTTTCATTTCAAGGTTTATTAACTGATACGCGTATGTATGAATAATTATACAATTAACACAAATAATTACAAACATGTTGATCCAAATAACTATTTTATACTAGCATTTTGCCCGCGACTTCGTCCGCGTGAATGTCGGTTATCGTGGATTAAAAAGTACCCTATGTCCTTCCCTAGGGTTAAAGCTATCTTCATTCCAAATTTCATCGAAATCGGATCAGCCGTTTCATCGTGAAAGCGTAACAGACAGAGTTACTTTTGAATTTATAATATTATACTAGCGGGCCTGGCAGACGTTGTCCTGCCCATTGAAAAAAAAGTCCTACAATTCGACTGCAGCGCCATCACACATTAGGTCCAATTGAATCTAAACCATTCTCGAACCCACTGGAACAAACAATTTTTTTTTATCAAAATCAGTACACACATATTTCTAGTATATGCTGACCTCGCATTGTACGGAAATCCTATACAATGCGAGATGTGCATTAATTGGAAATGTATAGCTTGATGTGTAGCCGTGTGTACATTACTACTCTTCTTACTCTGTAATCTGAAATACGCATCACTTTCGCCGTGCTTAGTTTTTGCTGTCCTCCTTTAACTTAAAACTCATGACTGTACCAACTTTGTAAAGAAAAGGACATAAAAAATTCTTAAATAAATCACTCAACGTTTTTTATACCAAGTGTATACAGGTAACTTAAACTTAGAGCGAATCTTAAATTAGATCTAGTTAATGTTGTTGCAAAATTCACTTCTATATATAACTATGTATTGTATGTAACAATATAAAGTAGGAGGTACCTACGCTACGCCATGGCTACGCTAAGTACCTACACTGATATTTGTATCAGCAAGATTAGACAGATATTTAAAAGAGATTAGCGCAGTGTCGTCGATCACGTTTGTTGTATGGAAGCCCCCTTAAATATACTTTTTTTTTTTAATATTTGTTGCTATAGCGGCAACAGAAATACATCATCTGTGAAAATTTCAACTGTCTAGCTACCACGGTTCATGAGATGCAGCCTGGTGACAAACAGACGGACAATGGAGTCTTAGTAATATGGTCCCGTTTTTACCCTTTGGGAACCCTAAAAGACTAAATGAGTACATTTTTTTATTCAATTCTAAATACATGCTACGTGATTCCCGCAACACATCTAGTAGTAAAACCGAGTCTAAATAAATAAAATCAAGCACATTGCTACGATAACTTCTATAGGCGCGCAGCTATTACCTGGACACGATTCCAGTTACCTAATCCATCTATCATCAGCAAGCTTGCACCCGTTTAAGGTGTAAAACATATAAAAGTTACACAATAGTTTCGGCTGGATGATTATCATGTTTGAGTAACGGTTGAGCACTTCCTTGTAGTTAGCGGGAGTTTTGCGTGGCGGTGCGCCTGCTCATGTAATTCGTAATTACGTCAAATTGCGTGGCCAAAATGATATAAGGCTGTTACATTTAGCAGTATAACGAATGCAGCACGTGGACCGCCCGAGCAGACTGCTAATAGCTTTGAAGAACGCATTGGCCTTACAAATTCCGCTGTGTGTCGGGCTAAAACACTAAATAAAGGCCAGTACGTAATTTTTGCTCATTAATCTTTTCAAGCGAACAACGTGCACGTTAAGTGTTCTAATGGTTAGTAGCGTAGACCTACCTACGTGTATTTTATACGGTGCACGATTTTTCTTTGTGCAATTATGTGGAAATGGGTTAAAAGTAGTTACCCGGCTACTTTTCGATACAGTACAGTGTAATTAACCTCTTTACCCGTGTGTTTAAGTTTTTCTTTTATCGGGTCAATCAATTTCTAGTTACTGACCTAAGACAAGGCAGTGAACTATAATTTACTAAAACTTAAGTATCGCAACCTAAGGAGCTGCAGAACCAAAGTATTACATGAAACAGTAGCATAAGTACCTAGTTATTTTATCAGCCTAGGTACTGAAGATTCGGACACAGTGTCCGAAACGATTTTTTTTTTTACTGACGATTCGGACACCAATAAAAAGCCGTTTTGTACAGTCAGATAAAAAAAATCCAATGATAAAATTCGGTTAAAACTGATTTTTTTTAGAACTATAGGCTGGGCGGAAGACGAATTTCATTCCTTGGAACTTTTTTATCTGACTGTACGAAACAGCTTTTTATTGGTGTCCGAATCATCAATGAGAAACATAACCCTCCTTCTAGTCGGGTAAAAATATAGGTAGTTTCCGACACTGTCCGAAAATATTGTGTCCGAATCTTCAGTAGGTAAGCCATTTTGTCTTTCTCAATAGAGACTGGTCTAACCGAATATGTACCTGCCTACTACTAACAATTAGACGGATTAATTGTTGGACACCAATTAATTTTATTTCAAGACTTGTTGACCATACGTGATGTTCAAACATAGGTACACTTCTCGCTTCTGGGGGAAGAAACTGAATAGTTTCTACTTATAATTTTTCATCAGAATAGATAGTTATACCACACCCGCGACACTTCATAGAAACGAAACGATATAATTGCCTACACTAATACTAAAAAAATAGACTATACGGATACGTGCGTGAGTGTGCGTGCATCGCGCCGCGCGAACAAAAACGCAATTTCCAGAGCTAGTCGCTCAACGCGGGGAGAGGTGAGGAACGGTTTCAGAGGGAGGCGGAGCGTGTCGCTACTGTACGGTAGTACTAATACTTATACTGTGGTTATACAATCTGTTTCTCTTGTGAAAAAAAGTCGCTGCATGCTGGCTACATCAGTGGGTATGCGCATTGCATTGTCGCATTAATTAGGCACAGTTGAGTTCATGAATCACGTCTTTTTTTTCGGAATGGCATCTCGCAGGTCAATCTAGGAGGTTCAAGTGAATTTAAGGCCTCCACTTAGGGCAAAAAACGTATAAACTATCCCTTTAGTTTATACGTTAGGTGGAGGCCTAGGCGCTAAGGGCACCTCCTGTAGACCTCGGCTTAGGGCCCCTAGGGCAGCAAAGGGACAGGCTGATCTGATTTCCTGAATCACGTCTTTACGAAGTATCTCCGAAATAGTTGAATATTATATTCTCACGATGTTTGTAAGCTTAAGTAGGTACAATCGTTCTTATTTACCTATTTCAATTCCTTATTAACACGCCACTTCCAGAACTGCAATCACATATATTTTTCTACAAAATACACAAATAGCCTGTAAATTAGTAGTCAGATCATTGTATCACAAAATTGGCCAACATTAGTCATTGTTTACCTATAGGAGGAACCTCGCATGCTTGGGCTTACATAATGTATGTACATACATAGCAAAAATATTCTAAAGTTGTAGTTTTAGAAGCATCTTTTTTAAATATGTAATAGCTATATAGTGTTGGTGAAATATATGCATAAGTATGTCATGTTGACTTCACCTTACATCAAAGAAACTAAAGTCATGTGTGTTCTGTGCTATAGTTATTTATCACTTTTCAGATTTTGAAGGCGGTTGTCTTTTTTGTAAAAAAAAAGCTTTTTGTTTTTCGCTTTTTAGTAGGTATCTCCTTATCATCCAAATCCATTAAGAAACGACAACACAGTCAAAACAGAGATTGAGAGTACAAGGTTGGAAACAACTTAAAACATCATCCATGTTGAATACCTACTTAATCTAATATGTAGGTATAGTTTTTTATGCAAAAGCTGCAAGAATCGAAAACATTAAATTCAAATTCAATTTTGCTTTCTTCTCTTGCTGATATCTGGAAATTCTTCGGAAATTTTGGTAACGGCAGCTCACGTTATACGGACTTCCCGAAGACAATTTACCTGGATAACATCAACCGTCACTTCACAACCCCTGGTCATTTGGGTGCCCACATGTTGTCTCAGACGGATAAGTTGGATAGGGTCCTCAATAACCTTCACAACCCCTGGTCATTTGGGGGCCCATATGTTGTCTCAGACGGATAAGTTGGATAGGGTCCTCAATAACTACATCAGGTTTATCTTCAACTTGAGGAAATATGACCATGTGTCTTCAGGTCCGAGCTAAAATAATTGCTCATTCGCCAAAAAAGTTTGCGTGCGTTGACAACGCTTTCCTCTCTGCTCCACTGTCTCTCCCCTCCTTCTTATCTAGGTAATGTCCCACTTTCAATATCTATGTTCTTCACACTCTAGGAATCTACGGTCTTCTAACAATCATACTCATACTTCTGATTTTGTTTATTTCTACTTTAATGTCCAGTCCGTTACTTTCTGAAATGCGCTTCCTCTCGATATCGGAACGGCCTCCACTGACTGGAGGCCGTCCTATGCATTTAAGCGGAAGATGTGAGTTTATTTTAGCACAAATAAGCCGAGACATCTTATAAACCTCCTTTCTTTTCTTTTATATAAGTATAATTTATGTTTTTACTTGATAAAATGAAAAGTAATCAGTTTAGATAGGGGCCCCTGGTCTCATAGCTACGCCACTGAATTGTATAGTCAAGAGCTTGTGAAGCTTTACACATTGGACTTTGCATCGTTCTTAGAGCCCCTTTACACGAGCAGTTGTCCAGCCCACGTTGTCAAGCCTACGCTGGACAACCGCTACGCATACGTTCATCGAACACCTACGTGTTGGATGAACGTATGCGCAGCCCAGCGTAGAAACGCCGGCACAACGCGACGCTCCGAGACCCCATACAATTTCGTTGTCGTTTCGGTATAGGTATACTATAGGTATAATACCGCCGACGTCTGCGGCACGCTAGCGCAGCGTTCAAATCTGCAGAGGGAACGCCGATGCCGCAGCGTCTGCGCTGCGCATACGATCATCGAACGCCTACGCTGGTCAAACACTAATGTGAAGGGGCCCTAAGTACAAGCGCCGCTCATAGAGGTAAAACACGCTCTTCCAGTAAGGCTTCATGTGCTTTTGACTGTGAAATTTATTCTATTCCCATCCTCCATATATCAACTTGCCCCCCCCCTAGGCCATCGGCTGGCGACGCCCTTGGTGATAGTGTAGAGTGTAAAAAATAATTAAAATAATTTTACAAAAGGACACAAGCAATCTGAGATTCAGATGAATCTGATTTTGTTATTATAATATTAGTCTATTACGGTGGAAATGATGTGCGACTGCAGCTTTACTGATAAACTAGGGATAGGTTTACCATGAATTTAAAATGCCCCCCTCGAATTGTTGAGTTTTTACTATAATATTTATCATATAAAGTGATTTCGATATTCTAAGAGCCATTATAGTACTTGCCGTGATAATGTTTTCACTGTCAGTCATCGTGGATTCAACCTAAAATTGGGGTTCTGTGTGAGCATGACTGAATATATAACACCCAGTGTTTTTTTTTTACTATTTTTGAAATAAAAGGTTTTTCTTTTTTTTTTGGTTAAAAATAAAGAACCATTTAATTAATAAAGATTTTTTCATCCCACCATCTCGGAAAGAGTATTTTTAATCTTCAATATCTGAGTGGAAAAGCCGTTTTTATTCTCTAGAGGATAAAGTAAATTTATCTTCAATATCTGAGTGGAAAAGCCGTTTTTATTCTCTAGAGGATAAAGTAAATTGAATTTAGAACATCGTGTGCACTAAGTTTGTGAATTAAAAAAAAACATTAAACCTATTTACTGCTACGTCTATGGTGCCGAATATATCATACAACTTTTTTTTAATTTGTTAAAAACTCAGACTTTGTAAACGTTTTTTTTTTGCATTTAGTCATTTCCTCGCTGAGGTGGAATGAAAAGTTACGTGTTGCACTCGAGTGCAAAGATTTTTCACCTCGTGCTCTTTTGATTCCCTCGCTAACGCTCAGGATTCTAATTTTGAATCCTTCGCTTGCTCGGTCATCAAAATTGAACACGCGGTTAAAAAGCAACTTTGCACTCTTGTATAACAAATAACTATTATTTATAAACCATCTGCGTAAATAACCTTAGGAATTAGTAAAATGTCTTTATTATACACTATGTAATAATGGCATAAAATAAGTTTGGTAAGGTAATGTATTAGGTACTAGTGCCGCGCGGCCGCACTAAACTGGTGAACAATAATATAGTAGCAATGATATTATAGTAGTCTTTGCTGGTGAATGAGGCGCCGTTAACGCGCGCACTCCGAATCCTTAACCGTATAGCAGAAGGCATAGATATATTTTGTTGTACTCTGGGTGGGTTCACAGTGAGAGCTCAGCGAAATAAGTTATGGTCCTACTGTGACGTAGATATGGTGTTTGTAGTAGCAAAATTATTCGTTTGTAACTGTGTAGCGGTAGTTTGTAAATGGTTGTCTACATTATCGCATTAGGTGTTAAACCTGTAAAGATAATTGTATGGTGGGAAATAAATAAATAAATCTGTCAAATTTGTTTGATAGATTTTCAACTTTATTACAAAAGCGTAAGGTTCATATTTAATGGGGAAAATTTGACAGTTAGGTATGGCTTGATGTGCTGGCGTCTGTACCTAACTCTAATCTCATTCAATATGTAGCCAAGTAATCTTTCTTTGTTTTAGTTCTTACGGTATGTTTCGGTTGACGTTTAGGTTTTAGTTGATACGATTTTTTATTACGATCTTAGAAGTACCTTATACGATTCGATCTGGGCGAAGATCACATTCCATTGAATCGATTTAAAAAATCGGTATCGTATGGGCATGAATCCATCTTCTAGAAGATCGATTCAGATCGGGCATCCCTACACGGAACAAATAGGTATTTGTATTGCCTAAAGATAGTTGCTCCGGGCACCGATGATATAATACTAACGTACTGGCTGTTTGTTTATGTGACTTTATATGTTTATAATCGCACCCACGATACAGTTTAAAAAAACAATAGAAAAGGTAATGCTGTATGTACCTACCTACATTTTCAGTTTAAAGGGTCCAATTCGTATAACTAGTTTATTAATTTATTTGTAACACAACAATTTTCACGAAGGGGTCGAATTAAAATTTCTTCAGCTATGTTATAAATGTTGGGCAAGACTAATAATTAGACTATTGCTATTTACCGAATTTATTATACCTATAGCCATATAAAAAATTTAACAAAGAAACACACACTGAAAAGTTCGTTTGTCTTTTGAAAGGGCCGCTTCCATAAACACCAGTTATCATGATTGGCATACCTAGGTCTAGGTACTTAAGTTATTGAACTGCCACCTGTTCCTTACAGATTGAACTAACTGCGCTGCAAAACAGCGCAGAATGTTTAGTAGTACAAACTTAGACATTCTCCGTGACTCAACACAAACGGTTCGTTTCTGTGAAAGCACTTGATGAGCATTATACATTGGATGGCGCTACGTGGGTTGCTTATCGATTGATGACAGGCAGCTGTCTCGTGAATAAACGAAGAGATGAAAGAAAGAAACGTTTAAAAATAATAAATAAATACCTATTTGATTTATTTGTTTCCAAATAGGTAAAGAATTTGTAATCTTTATGTAATTCTTTATTTTTAAGCGGATAACATAATAAGAATGAACGTTAACAGTTATTTTCCATGAATGTGAGAGCAAATTAAAACGAATAATAGAATAATAAGTACTAGTGAAATTTTTTTCTTTACGAACCTCGTCTACTGAACAGTGATTAGTTCTGCCTGTATGAGCAATGAAAATAATTCCTTGTATGCTATGAATTGTATTTTTGCCATGATCATTAAGCGGCCTCTTGGTCTAGGGGTATGATTCCTGCTTTGGGTGCAGGAGGTCCCGGGTTCAAATCCCGGAGGGGCCCTGTTTTGCACACAATGTATTTTTTTTGTATATTGTATTCAAGGAAAATAAAATATTAAATGAATGGTAAAATCCAAATAAAGACATAAACATACGACATATTTTTTACACATTAGTTTTTATAAACATTGAAAAAAAGACACCTTTAATTTAAATAAACATAGTTCAATTATTTATTTAAATAAACCTTTATTTTTTAATTATTAATTTAATACTGATTACGAAAAGCGACATCTCACAGCATAGCGTAAAACTATTACTACTGAATGATAGACAACATTCACCAAAGATGTAGTGGAGCGACATCTATTTGAATAATGTCATTGCTGTGATTGTGTTTTTTTTTTTATAATTTATAGTAGATGGCGCTGAGATCGTAAAACAGCTGTTTTATGATGATGTTTTGCTTTTCTATCGCTGCCAACTTCATGTCACGCCAACCAGGGCCATCAGGCAGCCAGTGAGAATTTGTGTTCGATTTCGTGACTTGTGTTAGTACGTCGATTGGAGTACAATTATTTTGTTAGTAAATTTTATTGACCAGTGCAACCGATATTATTGTTTGTCTTACTTGTTCAATTGTGTGATTATTGTACTTGTACTACACGCTGATCTAAAACTAGTGCTAAAGAAAATATTGTGCGTTCGACGGACTCCGTTCACAAAGGATAAACGGGAGACTTCGTGATTTACCCGTGCGCATTTCACCAAAACTACACATTGCGGAACGTAAGTAGAAATAGCTAAATAGTACTTTATTACTTGTCTACAATTTTCTAGCACAATCATAATATAACCAACCTGTGGTAATTTTTTCCATTACCTATGATTTGCTTTCGGAGTAACATTAGAACCAAAAGGTACTATTATTAGTGACCTGTGGTGGCAGTACTTACGATATCACAAAAATGCACGCTGTAAATTATTATGAAACCGTTGAATTTGTAGGTACTTACAACAGCTAAAGCCACCATGAAAAGTATCGATTTATTTATTTTTCAATGGCTCGTGTAGACAAATAGACAGCTGAGTGATTTGACAACAAAATATGTACCTACATCGACATCAGCAGTACACGCTAAGGAATCTAAGGATTGACGATTCCTGTGTGTGTGGATCACTGGTCATAATAATTAGCAGATTTTTTTATTTTGGTCTCAGTCAGACTTATTTTTTTTGTCTTGTTTAATATTTTGGCTTCCAAACCTTCGAAGATTCAATTTGTAGTGAATTTGTTTAAAAATACCACAGAATCTGCTGGGTACTCAGCTTGCAACTTTTAAGTCTGCACTCTGCAGCAAAATCTGAGCAAAATATCTTCCAATCAAAAAGTACTAGTACTAAAGGGCTGTTTGGATACAAAACAATTAGATAAAAAGAAGGTAGATTGTTAAATTGCACAACTGGGGTATTTGGATACAATACAGCTAGTAATGTTATCATTTTCTTCAATCTATCCTGGTGTAGTGTAGAAGAACATAATCTTGTTAAGTGAATACATATACCCAGCTTGATATTGCCATTTAGCTATGCATCATTTTATGATAGAAAATAAATATGTAACTAGTTATCAATAATGTTTTATAATGTGAAAAAATTAACAAATATTTTTAATCATTTTATTTCATAGATTTACAAATCACAGAAACCCCAGCAAAACAATCTGTCATGTAACACAAATTGCTTTGTAGCAAATATTGCAGGACTACAATACTTTCTTACCTGTGTGTATTGTGTAAATGATTTCATTTACATTCACACTAACAGGTACCTTTAGTGTGAATTATTACCTTTATTAGGTACCTAAATTGTATTTTTTTTTGGAGACTAACCTAGCATTATTATAATAATAATAATATGTGGGGACAATTCACACACGGCCATCTGACCCCAAACTAAGGAGACCCTGTACTAAGTGTACTATGGGTGTCAGACAGCTGATATACATACACAAATACATTTTTAAATACATACTTAAATAGATAAACAACACCCAGACACAAGGCAAACACAAGTGCTCATCACACAAAAATTTACCCTGGGCGGGAATCAAATCCGCAACACGCTGAATCAAACGCGAGCTGTCGATCGCTCAGCCACTGTGCCAACCGTGTCGTCATTGAGAATATTCCTTTTTATTAAATGGTTGTATTGCAGCAAGTTGGTAATTTTTACCTTATATATCAAATTAAAATTAGCTGCAACCAAAATATTGTTTTAATTAGACATGAATTTCAGATTTATTAGTCATTCAAAAGTTATAATGTAGGTACCTGTCAAACATGATAATCAAGTATTTTTGGCTTTCTTTGCAAGAAAACTATCCAAAGTAATCAAAATATGTGAAATTATAATTTAATTAATATATTATTTGAGTTCAATTTGGTAGTTACATAAAATGGTCAGAGTTACAAAGCTCTTTGGTGAAACTGTAAACAAATCGGGTCTGATTAAATTCTTATGCAATAATTAACAAAAGGAAATGTAGTAACTCATTCATCAGTATTTCCTTATTTTTATGTTGTCTCACCATTTTTTCCAACAATTATTGTTTGCTTAACATTATTAACTTTTAGTACTTAAATTTAATTGAAAAATGTTTGATGAAAATTAAGGTTGTAAAGAAAATTACAATTCTTTATTGAAAAACTTTATGATTTAAAAATGTTTAAAATAACTTTTACAAAAAATAATAACAACTGGGCAACAAAAGAAATGGGCTGCTAATAAAAACTGTGATAGTTTCTTAAATAGGTACATAAGATTGGTTGGTGAAACTGCAATAAGTTGTATGTAGAGTGATTATATACTCTTTGGTATGTAGGTACTTCCATAACTTATTAACACATAACATGTTTTGTACATTTTTCAATTTTAATTCAATACTACAAAACATTTCTAACTTATGACAAGAAAAATACATATTCTCAGTATACTTAACATAATAAAACCTTATTTTGTTGTTTTAATACTTTGAATTTGTATTTCTTCCATACGACATCTTGAATATACGCATTGACTAAATGAGCAGTACATAATGTGGACACATGTGTGTGTGGCGCATTCACATGCATTAAAATGGAATTTGCGCCGATAATCATTAAGGACCAGCGGACTCATTTAAAATCTCCTGTTTGTATCTTAGAGCAGTCAGAGAAGTTTTTTCTATCTCCACCAACTCCGTACGACTCTCTAAAGATATCCCAGCCCGCACCATTATTGAACCTCCACCAAATGACACCTTTTTTTCATAAAGCTTGATGATACCGCTCTACTCGTCTAAATACATCTCCCATTGTATTTAAATAAACGAAATCTAGACTCATCAAAATCACAACTCTAGACCAATTCTTGATAACTCAGAAAAAAAAACTTTGATTCTGTTTGTAGCTTTGTTTGTTTTGGCTACCGACTTCAGAAATTACAGTTATTTTTTACTTTTTAGTATTTGAAGGCAGTTAGCTTTTTTTTCTATTTTTAGTTCCTACTTCTTATCGTCCAAATTAATTAAAAAACGGTAACATCAATCAAATTAAGTCATCCCTTAACTTTTCGCCCTTAGAGGAAAAATAATTTCATGAAATTATTATGGGACTAACTTTGAGGTATACACAGTAAGAGAAGTTTCTAGGACTATAATTAACCTGAAAGATAAAAAGACGCCTGGTTATGACCTCATTACAAAGGAAATCTTGAGAGAATGTCCAAAAAACTTAGTAGTTTTCCTAACCATGTTTTATAATGGTATATTAAGGGTTAAATACTTTCCGGACCTTTGGAAGGTGTCACAAATTCTCATGATACACAAGGCAGGGAAACCAGCAAATCAAGTCACCTCGTATAGGCCCATTAGCCTTCTACACATCTTGTCAAAAGTCTGAGATGTTGATTCTTCATCGAATTATGCCTCTACTAGAAAATAATAACACCATCCCAAACCATCAGTTTGGATTTAGGCACCAACATTTCACTATTGAACAGGTACATAGGGTAGTTGAGAAAATAAGAAAATCATTAGAGGAAAAAGAATACTGTTCATCTGCATTCTTGGACATCCAGCAGGCATTCGATAGGGTCTGGCACGAGGGTCTTCTCTGTAAGATAAGAACAAGTCTTCCACACAGCTACTACATTCTACTGAAAACATATCTCACGGCGAGAATTTTCCAAGTAACAGAATCGGAATCCAACTCCAAATTCTACAATATAGGAACAGGCGTGCCTCAAGGCTCGGTGTTGGGACCGACTTTGTATACCTTATACACCTAGGATCTACCACAGGTGAACGAAGTTATGGTTGCTACTTATGCCGACGACGCAGCTATAATAGCGAGTACTAAACAGCCTGAGCTGACCACAAAACAACTCCATGAAGGCCTAGATGCTATCACAAAGTGGCTCCAAAAATGGAAAATCAAACCCAGCACAACAAAGTGTATGGGTATGGGTATGTGTATATGGGTATGTATATATTTATTTCGGTGTGTATGTATTCCAAGATATAATTATGTATGAGTAGTTTATATAATTTTCTTTGTTTAACTTTTTTGAATATTACTTTTTGTAATGCACCTGCCATGTTATCTGTTCACCACCCTTGGTTGACTGGTAGAGAATGCCTAAGGCATTAAGTCCGCCTTTGTACCTTTGTGCATGATGTATAAATAAATAAAGTCGGTGCAGGTCACTTTTACACTGCGGAGAGAAAACTGCCCTCCTGTATGCCTTGAAAACTCTACATTATCACACAAAGGTTGTGTAAGATATCTGGGCATACACTTGGAACGACGTCTGACATGGAACCAGCATATCAAAAGCAAGAGAGAAGAACTCAATATTCGGCACAGTAAACTCTACTGGATGCTGAAACGCAATAGCAAGTTATCGACAGATAACAAGCTCCTAATTTACAATTCCATACTAAAACGATAGTACTAATACTTATACTGTGCTAAAACCGACTTGGACATATGGCATTCAACTTTAGGGCAGTGCAAGCAATTCAAACATCGCAATATTGCAAAAATGCTAAACGCACAGCAACAACTACAACAATAGCGCAAGTTCCGTGGTTTATTACAAACTCCGAAATCCACACACACCTAAACATGACCACTACATATAAAAGAGAAAATTAAGGCTTCATCAAAAAAATACCAAAAGCGACTTGAAAATCATCCAAATGTACTTGCGGCAAGACTAACCACTCGCAGCTACCAAAAATGTCTCAAGAGAAGACATTAGTACTCTAGTGGAGATAACGGATCATCACCTCGAAAATTACAAAGAGTACCTGTCCTCGCTGGAGGCAGCACTTGACCTGACCTTAACCTCACAAACCATCTGCTTATAGTAGATTACTGATTGCAGATTAGCACACTTTCCATTAAAAAAGAATCATCGATGTCGGACTACCCTGTAAAAGTTATGCGTGTTCAAACATTAAAAAAATTACGAATTGAGAACCAGGCTCGTCGAGTCAAAGCTCCAAAGTTTTGAGCATCGACGCCGAGTTGCTGGCCTGTCGGTTTTCTATCGGTTGCATTTTGGGGAGTGTGCGACGGAATTGCATAATTTAATTCCGCCGAGCCCGTTCCATCATCGGACCACAAGACGTACGGCGATGCGCCACCGGTACATGGTGGACATCCCACCCACACGCACGAAACGTTTTGGGAATACATTCATTGTGCGTACTGCTAAGGAGTGGGATTCCCTGCCTGAGTCTGTTTCCTGATAGCTACAACCTGGGAGTCTTTAAGTCAAGAGTGAATAGGTTACTTCTAGGCAAGCGTGCTCCATCTTAGACCGCATCATCGCTTCCCATCAGGTGAGATAGGGGTCAAACGTATGCCTATCATAAGATAAAAAAAAAACCTCCTCCTTTTTTTGAAGTCGGTTGGGGAAGCGCCTAGCTAGAGCATCAAAAATTTTGTTCACTCGCTGTCATTTTTGAGACTTGTGCCTAAAAGGCTGGCGACATTGTCACATAATATTGTTGTTGTTTATTTAGCATACTTAGTTATCCCAATTTTTTATCGATTTTTCATTTTTGCACAGGCAACCCATTTCATTTTGTCTATGACTCATGCGCGGCTCTACCGATTTCGCCTTTTAACGTTCTAGACCAATAATCAAGCCTGTATTTTGTGATCCTAAGTCAAAACTGTTTCACTTCTTATGTCAAACACACAAGGGAAAGTCAGACATTTAACAACTGTAAAGTAACACTAACGGTTTTTTTATAAAACATTGATCACTAAAATATTGACATGTGATCAGAATAAAAATGGGACACTTACAACATACCTACTTCACTCATGAGTCAGCACAGTTAGCTGGTCAGTGAGAGTGATTCATCTACTAAGCTGTAAATACAGCTATAAATTAAAATTTACATTACTTATTTTGTGCAATAGGCCCAAATAAATTGGGACCCAAATAATTGACCCTCTCTCTCGGCACCCATGAATTAATTTATCAAGCCCACGGAAACATTCATAGGTGCCGAGAGGGGAAGGTGCCCAGATGGGACTAAACCATAAATACAATAAAATTATAGACATGATATTCGAAAATATAAGGTACCTACTTGCAGGCAGAGTCATTAACTAACCTTTCAAACATTAAAGAATCCTGAAAAAGGGGGATTATGGTAAGTAATATAGGATATAATTACAAAATCTCTAATATTTACAACTGACTCTATAATTTTGTTTCATATAATGATCATTGTAACACGGCCTTAAATAAACGTGCAACTTGTGCTCTGACGTCCCCTTAAGCGCGGCAAAATCGAGTTGACATAACACCCCCGCGCCCCCGCCAACGACAGTGGACTTCTAATCGCCGGCCGGTTCGTACCATTTTGCCGCGACGCCTAGATAATTTTGTCATATTACTGTTTTGTATTGTTTGTGATTCCTAAAGTGTGTTGTAACGTCCAAATATATATAACCTTTACTGTTAGTCGTGCGTCGAATCATTGAAGTACTCCCACAAACGCCCCTGAGAGAAATACCTACCTTACAGTGTCGCCCAACTTGCGGGCACGATTACAGTGAAATCGACTAAAAAGTGTTAAAAGTACCGTTTACTATTGTGCTAACACATACTGTGAACCCTTTACAACAGTGCGTTTCACGAGAAATTGTTCCAAACAGTGCAAAATCAGGCGATAAAATTCACACTGGGCGAGTCCATTCTCCGCGCCAAAAGTTAGAGCGCGGGCGACTCGAAGCTTACGTTCAAAATCGTGCAACGGATTGAATACCTACGTAATGCGTAACTAGGTATTCACGTATTACCACCCATTATATCATCACCTGTGTAACCTGTGTTCATCAAGCGAAGTACCTACAGAAGAGCTAGCGCCCTGTTACTATGCCGAACACACGACGTACCAGAAGAGATGACGGGTCGGAGTCCGACACAGACACGGAACGGAATAGAACGGTGCTATCATCACCGAACATCACCATGTCTGAGGACATGCTTCAGTCCCTTGTCGCCAATATCACCAGGAGTCAAGCGGAAGCCAATCGTATACTTATTGAGAACATACTGGCAAACAAAGACAAACCATGCACTTCATCACCACGATCACCTGACTCGCGTGATGCTCCGCGGCAACCAGGTAACTTCGCTAAGTGCACGGCGCGCTTTGACGGGTCATCGAAGAACGCGGAAGAACTTGAGGCATTCATTGACGCCATTGAGGTATACCGCGACTGCACCAACATCAGCGACGAGCATGCTCTGCGGGGACTGCCGATGCTGCTAGTCGGCGAGGCCGCTGTCTGGTGGCAAGGCGTGAAGTCTTCGATAACGTCATGGGCCGACGCGTTGCAACGTCTTCGAGGAATGTACGGAGTGCCGCGACCCGGTTATAAAATCTTTCGTGACATATTCAGTGCCGAACAAAATAGTGAACGAGCCGACGTATTTATATGTAAAGTGCGCGCTTTAGTATCTAAATTACCGTATGTTGTACCAGAAGTTATGTTATTAGATATAGTTTATGGTTTATTAGATCGTAGAATAAGAAAACGAGTGTCTCGCGACGAGGTGTACGAGCTGGAACAACTAATTGCGAAGGCCAGGTTAGTCGAGGAGTCGTTGGCGGAGGTGAGTTCTTCCCATGTTATTAGTACAAATAATAATAATAATGTAAACATTGCGAACTCCGTTGTCAACCCGCTCGCTACCGCGCGGGAATGTTCGAGCACAATTCCGAACGTTAACCCTACGAATACCGTAGGTGACCCCCGAAAGTTAGGTAAACAAAATTTTAGACCGTCAGAATCGCGCGACACCTTACATAGTAATTCGAACACATCAATTGCGAAAACTAGTGATGGGGAAAAGCGCGTTAGACCGAAGTGCACTTATTGTAAACTTTTCGGACATACACTAGATAATTGTAGAAATAAGGAGAAGAAAGACGGTAAGATTACCGATTCTTCTAATAGCTCTAACAATAGTACCCAGTTGCGTTGTTACGGTTGTGGTCAACTGGGAATGGTACGGTCGAAGTGTAGTAACTGCAAAAACGCGTCGACCTCGAGTAAATCGGATTTCTGTAGCGCTCACGTATGCGATAATAACGATCCGCGGCCGTTAGTAGAAATTCAGGTTGCGAATCGCAATGGGGTGGCCATCTTAGACACGGGGGCCACACATTCTATCGCGGGCCCCATGCTGTACGATTTACTCGTTATAGCTGGCGTGGTTTTTAGGAGAACATCACGTACCATAGCACTTGCCGACGGATCACAGCAAGTATGTACTGCACTCGAGTGCAATACCGACGTCATCCTAGAGAAACACACTATACCTACCACGTTCATAGTATTACCTGACATTACTACTACCAACCAGGACATTACTAGGTAGGGATTTTATTGTGAAGGCTAGTATCCTGTTGGATTTACCACAGAGCAGCTGGTGTTTCAACGACGAGCCACGGTGTTGGTATCCGTTTGTCACCAGTTTTCACCTGCCTACCGGAGGCCAGATGGAGCTGATGAAGGCAGAAGCATCAAACCTCGCGCTGAGGGATGATGAAGGCACTAAGCTGACGACTGATCAGAGAGTCCAACTGAACACTTTCCTGATGGAGAGGTCCGACTGCTTCGCGAAGGATGGCCCCCCTACGGAATATGCCACGCATCGTTTGAAGATTGACCCACATCAGGAACCCATCGCTTCACCTCCTTACAGGATGTCCCCCAGTAAGAGAGCGATGCTGGAACAGGAGTTGCAGAAGTTACTGGACGCTGACGTGATTGAAGAATGTGAATCTCCTTGGGCTGCCAACGTGGTCCTCGTGACGAAGAAGGATGGAGGGGTTCGGCTTTGCGTGGATTACAGGAAATTGAACTCTGTAACAGAGCCTGATCGCTACCCGCTTCCACGCATAGAAGATATTCTCCACGCAGCTAAGAACACCAGTTTTATGACGACCTGTGACCTCCAATCAGGGTATTTTCAAATTTCTTTGGAACCGGACGACCGCGACAAGACGGCTTTCGTGAGCCCACTCGGTTGCTTTAGATTTAAAAGGATGCCTATGGGTCTAAGGAACTCAGGAGCCACTTTTCAGCGTCTTATGGACCGATTCCGATCTGGTAAGGAACTAGCAGATGTTTGCATGCTCACGTACTTAGATGACGTCATAATCCTATCGGAGTCGTTCCCGAAGCACCTGGAAGACCTGAATGCTGTCTTCGACAGACTCAAGATGTTTAACTTACGAGTGAAACGTGAAAAGAGTTGTTTTGCTCGCGAGTCCGTGAAGTTTTTAGGCCACGTGATTGTACCAGGTGGGGTGAAGGCAGATCCTGATAAGACAGCGGCTGTCGCCAACATGCCCCCTCCCGAGAACACGAAACACTTGAAGACCTTTTTGCAAACGTCAAGCTGGTTCCGACGCTTCATTCCCAACTACGCCGACGTCGCCAGACCTTTGACAAATCTTCTCAAAAAGGACAGTAAGTGGATATGGACCTCGAAGCAACAAGACGCCTTCGATTGCATCAAAGACAAGCTGGTTTCCGCCCCGGTCTTACGCCAGGCCGACGAATCAATCCCGTTTACGCTGAGGACTGACAGCAGCGGGTATTGCCTCGGAGCAGTGCTGATGCAGGGGGAGGGTCCCGAGGAAAGACCAGTCGAATACGCAAGCCGTTTGTTGAATAGTGCGGAGAGGAACTATAACACAACGGAAAGAGAAGCATTAGCGGTTGTATGGGCTGTCACTAAGTTTCGCGCATACATCGAAGGATCAGAGGTTGTAATAAAGAGCGACCACCAACCTCTGCGATGGCTCATGACTTTGAAGTCACCAAGCGGACGCTTAGCGAGATGGGCCCTTACTCTTCAGCCATATAACTTGCGCATAGAGTATACACCTGGCAGGTCAAACGTTGTCGCCGATACTCTATCGCGTCCACCTTGTGCTGAGGAAGCAGACTGCGACGTCCGCTACGCTGAAGTCGATTTTCCATCAAGAAGCCCCAAGGATGTTCGTGAGAACCAACTCAAGGACCCCGAGGTACGTAAGATCGTAGAGGACCTCGAGTCAACCGACGAACCGTTTAGGGGGAGGAGTTGGTCCGACCGGGGATTTATCATATCCGATGGCATACTATACAGATACGGACCAGACGAGTGTGAAATAGAGACGGGATGTCTCGTTATTCCGGAGCACGAGCGCGACAAGGTCCTGGCGGAGTATCATGACGCACCGACGGCTGGACACTGCGGAGTTGAGCGCACACTAGATCGTGTGAAGTCTAAATACTACTGGCCTGGTATGCGGCAATCTATCATTGGATACCTGAAGAAGTGTGTAGAATGTCAGAGGTACAAGGCCGATAACAGAAAACCAGCCGGATTGCTACAGACGCCTGCGACTAATCGCCGCTCTGAAGTCGTCGCCGTGGACCTTTTCGGCCCATTGCCGGAGACCGCTAATAAGAATAAATGGATCCTTATCTTGGAAGACACTTGCTCTCGATGGGTAGAACTATTCGCCCTACAGAACGCCACCAGCGCAGACTGTTCCAGGATCCTGATCTCAGAGGTTTTCCTGAGATATGGAGTGCCCAGACGGATAATGAGTGATAATGGAGTACAGTTCATTAGTGAAGTCATGCAACAGGTTTGCCATTCGTTCGGGATTACTCAGTCGCTATCACCTGTTTACCACCCGCAAGCGAACCCGGTTGAAAGGAAAAACCGTGATCTTAAACCGCAACTCGCTATCTTGGTTGGGAAAGATCACAACACCTGGGACGCCCACTTGCCCGCGATTCGTTTCGCGATGAACTCGGCGGTGACAAGTAGCACCGGATACTCACCAGCGTACCTTACGTTCGGACGGGAGATGCGTGCGCCAGCCGACGTTATCACCGACATGCGTACCATTATTGAAAGTGACAATGTCGTGACGAGCCTTACCCCTTACCTTCAGAGAATGTCGACCGTGTTGTTCGAAGCTAGGGAAGTGCATGAAAAGGTTCAGGCTAATCAGAAGCGTTATGCCGACGAGGGTCGACGCCCTGCACCCGATTACTCTATCGGTGATCTGGTCCTTTTGAAGACCCAAGGGAGTAATGATACGACCCGCGGACAAACACCCAAGTTCATACCGCGACGAGACGGTCCTTATCGGATTCAGGAAGTTGCGAGCCCTACCACATACGTGTTGGGAAAGGTCAGTAGCCACGAAGTTTTAGGTAGGTACCACGTCTCTCAGTTGACCCCATTCGTAGGCGACGTACCGCTAGCCCCGGTCAACGAAAAGCGTAAGCGCGGAAGACCTAAGAGGTTTCTTGACTGACCCAGACGCGTGGGCGCATTGTCTAGGTCAGAGGGGGAGGATGTAACACGGCCTTAAATAAACGTGCAACTTGTGCTCTGACGTCCCCTTAAGCGCGGCAAAATCGAGTTGACATAACACCCCCGCGCCCCCGCCAACGACAGTGGACTTCTAATCGCCGGCCGGTTCGTACCATTTTGCCGCGACGCCTAGATAATTTTGTCATATTACTGTTTTGTATTGTTTGTGATTCCTAAAGTGTGTTGTAACGTCCAAATATATATAACCTTTACTGTTAGTCGTGCGTCGAATCATTGAAGTACTCCCACAAACGCCCCTGAGAGAAATACCTACCTTACATCATTTAATATAATAAACGATTGATATCATTTTAAAATAACTATTTTTTATAAGCATAATATACATTCAATATAAAATCTTTTCATATACCACTCAAAAGACATAAAACTTATTTAGTCTAATATGATAAAGACGCTTAATTAAAAACACAAAGCAAAATTGCATAAATACACATTATAACTTAGTCTAATTATTGATAAATTGAAGCTAGGTACACTTCTTAAATATGAAAACGATTTTAAAAGTATTTTCTTATGCTGGTCACAGTTCAAACCTAAACCAAATGATTCACCAACGCGAACGGTAGAGGCGATTTGGCGCTTGGTGGCTGCTGTCACGGCGGATATTAAAACATATTTTTACCATGCATGGAGCAAGCATGCAAACATGTAAACAAGCATGCAAGCCAGCATGCAGCATGCAAACAAGCATGCAAGCAAGCATGCAGCATGCAAAAAAGCATGCAGCATGCAAGTAAGCATGCAACATGCAGCAGGCATGGTTTCTGTCACGGCTCCGGCGGTCCCACGCGAGCTTATCGTCGCAAATGTGTTTTACGCTCACCACCTGCTCCTCAGCTCGCGGGCCCCCTCGCCCCTCCACGCCTACGCGGGCTTAGACTACACTCTAGGGCAGACAACACTGCGTGGAGTCGGTTTTGCAGCGATTCGTTTCTGTCACTAACTTTTGAAGAACAACATATTGAATTTTTAAGACAATACTTTAGCGTGGCGCAGTAGATTTGCAGATCATGCCTAGTAACATTATGCGAATTCAATTTATGCCAAAATAAATTAGGTATCAAGATAATTTTGCCAAAAAAATATATGGCGAAGTATTATAATGGCAAAACAAATTACCAAACTGGTTATGCCAAAGTATATTAGGAAAACGAACATTATGCTAAAAGAAGGGATCCCTTTATAACCTAACCTATCCGAGTTGGATTGCTCTGAATCGGGAATTATGATATCAATATATATTTGAAACGATAGACTTAATGATTTTCGATTAAATAAACGTTATATCCAAAAACGTTATATGAAATAAGTTTTAGAGTATATAAAATGTTATATGTAAAGAAATTATATCAACAGTTGGGATATCTCACGTTTATTATATCTTGTGAACATTATTGAACTGAAAATATACCAAATAACTTTATATGATATGAAACGCACCCAATTTGAATCCCCCACTGGCAAAAAACGACCAAAACCTGCGATGGCATTGCCAGCTTATCAATCAAAAACGTTTAAACCCATCCTCATGGATGCGTATACATATACAGGGTGTCCGGTAATTAATGGATAACCTTGAAATGGCTTATAGTAGAACTTATGGCCATTCAGAAAAAAATAGGAAAAAAAAAATTACGAAAAAAAAAATCATTTCATCATATACACATCATATGCAATAAAGTAATTTTACTTTATTGCACTACGACTAGAAATAATTTTTTTTTCGTTAATTTTTTTTCCTATTTTTTTTCTGGCCATTCAGAAAAAAATAGGAAAAAAAAATTATAAGTTTTACTATAAGCCATTTCAAGGTTATCCATTAATTACCGGACACCCTGTATATGTTACACCAGTCAGATCTTTCTCGGTGAAGCCCTCATACAACGGCGGCAGCGATGTTCCAGTGCGGGTCGATTATAAAAAGGTAAATGAGTATTATCAAATCAGGTTTAAGGACAATAAATCAAATCGAGGCCACTATTGTTTAACACTTATAAAAGTTACAAGCCACACAAAGACCGACACAATATCCACGCTCTTCCGCCTGCAATCACATTCGCTTAGCAAAACTAATATCCGTCATTACATAGCGTAGCTAAGTAGTTCTTTGTTTCTGACATAAGTGCCAAGCCACTTACATTATTATGTGTTCACTGCAAATAAGCGTTGACATTGCAATCTTTTTTTGCGATCTACGTCGCCACTTGCCACACCTAGTCACACGTTTACCTATTATCAGAACATTCACCTTCACAATATTCCTAGACTACTCTAGGAATATTGTGTTCCAAATGGAAATTTTGCATGCGTCACAGATCCCAAGAGTGAACATTTTGTCCATTACAAAGGTAGCTATGTAATGGACAAAATGTAAAATTTCCATGAGGAACTTTAATCGCAAGCCTCGATTCAATTGTTGGGTGTTTTACAATGAATTTGCATTGCAAGCCAAGCAGATAAGTATACTAGGTCAGTATGCGCTTCCGTGTCGAGGCGTCGTCGGCGCGGGCGCAGAAATGTGCACCACTTGCCAAACGAGTCACCACCACTACTTTAATTCTTTTATATTTCTGCAACGGGCCTATTAGAATGATACTGAAATTAAAAATAACGCTTACGAAGCAAGCTAAACCCCAATCCAGAGCGTAAAAATGAAGATTATTAACCGAAGTACAATGATTGCTTCGCAGAGCAAGAGCTATTAAGTAAGCATTGACGAATAGTTCTAACCACAAGGTAGATTTTTAATAATTATTTTATTTATATTGATAGATTTTTATGATTTGTTTGCTCGCACGGCACATGCTGATATTTACACGCACTGTATAATCTTGACCCAGATGATGGAGCTAATTCGTGTTAATTCAGTTAGCCGCGCATTATCACGTTGTTATTGTCAGCAGGGTCGGATGTGCGATGTGTTCATTGCGACTTGCTGACCCTTCGACACTTCTTGATTTAACTAAAATTACTTATGCGTCATTTAGGCGATTCTTTATTGGTAGCTAATACAAAATAATGTTTTGTTTATTTGTAGTGAGTAGGATTTATTACTAGCGTTGTCATTCAATGCCGTCAGAAAAAGAAGAAGTACCGACCTACCCATCTAAAGTTCTCAATTTATTTTATAACAACCCCTTCGGATTCGGCAAAAGATAGCGACTTCATCGCTAGAGCCCAGTCAAAAATTCTAGAGTAAGTAGTAATGATTCTAAGTTCGCGGCAACAAGCCGAGGCCCGGGGCCCGTCGCCGGAGCGGTGCCCTGACGCAATCTAGTTGCGCAAGGGCAGCCGCAACGTCGCACTAGCCACTGATATACATTTGTACAAACAAATGTATATCAGTTGCTAGTGCGACGCTGCGGCTACTAAAAAAGACTTCCTATGAAGTACAAACTTCATAGGAAGTCTTTTTTATGAGTATGTTTTAGCTAGACTAAAGCATCGAAATTGCGTCTCGATTATCACATAGAGAATTGTTGCAATGTAACTCAGTGACATTTAAAACGAGACCCATCTTAATATAAAGAAAATTTAAATCTAACAAAATTGAATTAAGACCCAGACAAAATCGTGAACTGCATAATCACACTAAAGTATACCATTGTTGAAGTTCGTCTGGTTAGGAACTGAACTTTAGAGATTTAGATTCAATTGTGAAATATTGCTCTCAACAGCTTATTTCGTTTTGTAACCAGACAATAAAGTTGCGACTTGCGACCATATACATATAAATTTTAAAGTTCTGTCCAGACTTTGTATAGGACCACTTAGTTACTCACACGTGGGTATAAAATTATAGTACCTAAGTACGTAATTGATTTTACACTGTTGTTATCTTTCCGCTTTGTATAAATCAATATTAAAAACTAGTTCTGTCAACAACTCTGTAATAAAATCACAATTTAAGGTAATTGTGTCTCTGTACAGAAAGGCAATCTGACTATCATTATGAAAATTGAAAATCAGGATACCTATACGTCTGTTATTCAACATTCAAGTCTGTTACAAACAAGTACTTGAAAGCCTCTTATAAAATCTCGGTCACTTCTGAATAAGATAATGTGTGTGTTTTTTATTATTTTCAATAACAGTGTCCAGTGCATGCTTCTTTTCTACAATTTCAACTCACACGAATCTGAATCTTTATTTAGATCACAGAAATATATTTTCAAGAGTTATGCAACGTTTCTTTCTAATATTTTTTGTCCATTTCTTTTGGCGATTGTTTCTGAATGAATAATAATATAAACGTTTATTTTCTTTACACAAACTACCAGTGGGTCAATGCACAAACCGGAGGTAAACTTTGTGAGCGTTGTTAATTGTTGATAATTATTAGAAGTAACCACCGAGCAGGGTAATTAATTAAACAAAGAGAATAAAAGATACGTTAAAAGAATTTGAATATACCATCACCAAAAACAGGTAAACTGGACTGTTGCCATTTATGAACACTATGAACAGTTGCATACACAAAAAGGTTGAACAAGGTCAGGCAGCACTATTAGCTACTATCAAACTGAACGTTTGTTTTACCTTCATTGTCCTCTACACACCATTGTTTTATCACACATTATAAAGAAGACGTCAACGAAATAAAAATCGATGAACTGTAATCTTGGAACATACATTAGTAATTAGTTAAGGTCGATCGACAATTCGACAGTCTGTTAAGGCCTCGGTATATACGGGCGTGTGCTTGGTAAAATCCATTTTTTTTGCAAAATAAACCTAAGTAGGTACTCCACATTATTATTATTAGGTAGGTATGTCGCTATTATTTTAATAAATTAACGAAGCGCATTCTTAAAACGCGCGTCGACGACACGACGCGATATGCAAAGACCCTTAAGTAGTTGTTCCGTAAACTACGTCATATCTAAGTTATAAATAAGCAAATAATTATGAATAGAACAATTCATAATTATTATCATTGGTTTCACCTCAGACCAATTTTATTGATCTGAGGGTTTCACAAAGTATTTTTAGATTGAATGAATTTATATTATTAATTAAATCTATAGTTTACTGTTTTACTTGAATTTACTATTGCCTATCTAAGGATTTTGGGTCACACTTTCATATTACGTATTTTCCTGTTCTCTGAATGAGTTCACAAAAATTACCTTACGTGTTAAGTCGTTAGTATTGTAATATTGTTTAAGGGCCACGCGGCCACGCTACCAATTTGGGGTAACCTGATATGGTAGTGGTGATGATGTAAAAATAAATAAAATAAAATAAAAATATATTCGAAGGTAAATCCACTCAATGTGAATTTAACTACTACTCTCCATTTTTATTTAAATAAGTGTAAAAGTCTGTTTTTGACAGCTTGATTACAAGATGTAGGTAGGTACCTACTTATATCAGTTTTTGTTTTGTTCGGGCTAATATACCTAATTGGTCTGGGATATTTTGGTCCCTAGTCCCCTAAATGTAAATTTGAATAACCTGCCACGTTTGCAATGCGCATAAAATAACAAAGGTAAATATCGGCCTTGTCCTAAAAAATAAATGGTTGGTTGGATAGATGTAGACCTGTTTTGTTGGACAAATTAATACACCTCGGCACACGCTGTGGCTTAGCCTGTCACAAGTTGACAAGGTCACACTCGCTTTTAAGTTTTGGCAAGCTTGCAAAGAAAATGACCAAATAGGTACAGTACGCAAAGGAGATAAGTATCCATGTCGTCGGGAATAGTTGAAGATTTCTTAGAAACCAATGGGGGCTTTCAAATGAAATTTTATTAAACCATTGAACTGTTTATTCTCTATTAATTGTATTTTATTTTATTCATAAACACCTATCGGTTTCTAAGTAAACTTCAACTGTTTCCGGCGCCATGGATACTTATCTCCTTTGCGTACTGTACATAGCCATTTAATATGCTTTCTTTGCCATGAAACATTTATGGTACTATATACACAGATATATGAAAGAAGTGGTACTATACATGCACTGATTACGTGATGCATAATAAAAGCCAAATCAAAAACGGAAAACCTGTCAAATCGTAAATGAGAAAACACTCAAAACCTGCACAAGTTATCGATAAAATCTTATAATTCAATTACATATTATTGTTACCAATTTATTTAATTTGATAATGGAATTTGCATATTACTTACCAATAAGGATTCATTACGTCACCTGGCCTTTATTAAGTTGACCTTGTGCTTATTAAATTACTTACTGTGAACTTAGTAAAATGTCAATCGTGATCTTATTTCATATTCTTAACTCAATACCTACTAAGCATTGTCTATTGGTGGTTTTGATTAAACTGACTCAATGTCAACGATAACATATCTATACTAGGTAATATTATAAAGAGGTAAAACTCAGACCAAATAGAGGTAAAATTGTTTATTTGTTTCTAAGAGATACTCCCTGGAACTCCGAATACAAAAATTGTTTCGCTGATAGAAACCTTAATGTTGACAAGAGTTAGGTATAGGAAAAAATAATAATTAAAAAAGTGTTTATCCACATAAATATTTCTTTTACACGCTATATTTACCTCTGCCAAACTGCAAAGCAGTTTGTTGGCAGACGTAGCTCCATTTTTTTTTACATTTTATTTATCTTATAATGACACCAGGTATAAGCGCACTATTTCGGCGCTGACGAAGTCGCGGGCAGAACTTAATATTAAGTAAGTATATTAAAGTGTCCACACACTCAAAATCCGTAAACGGTTCAATATAGGAAATGTCATACAAAATATCGTTCGTAAAGACATAAAAAGTCGCAATAATCCTACTAAAATTAAGTGAAGCAAACAAGAAACTGCTGTCAGATTAGTGGGGGTGAGTGACGACCTTGCAAGGTCTTTGCCACTGCTATGTCGTAAGCGTGGGTTAACGCAACGCGTCAGCAACGCTACAGCCACACCCGCAGGGCCGCATTTAACAACAACTATTTTATAAGTTTTAGGTGAAACTTCTGAAAGCAAGAGGTTGCTGCAATACCTATACATTAAGAATTGGATAGCAGCCAAGGACGGCAGCATTATTGCTTGCTTTAGTTTCACAGTTATATAGGCTGCTTGTACAATTGCAGTTATAGGTATTATGATGATACATGAACATCGATACCATATTGAATAGCAAGCAGCAAGAACTGATAAAGTACATTTTACTTGTTTCATTTTATTTCTAAATAGATAATTAATGATGGTATGGTATAACGGGCTGGTATCCTCAACTCCACGTCTCAGCGCGTATTTTGCGAAAAAATACAAAAACATTGTAACACACAAAATATGGTCACGAGACAGACCTATGTATGGTCTACCGATGTGTCAAATAGTGCGAGTTGTTGGCCTTGCAGGTTTTTAGCTTATCGACTTCCTTATAGCAGTAAAGTAACACAAGTAGGTACCTGCATGCCTACTTACTTTATTAATAATTATGAACTTGGTCTTTGAAATAATGTTGCATTTTTGCTATTAAAACTTTCGAACGTAGGATACTTACTTAGATTTGCCCAATAACTATGATGTCATCATTAGGTACATAGGTATTTACAGGAAATTATCCTCCTGCCCCATATTATTTTTGGTTATCTGGTTTCTCGAATGCTTTTCACTCATAAGGAGACAAATAATCTGGACCGAAAAAAATCTTGTTGAAACTGAAGCTTCTGCATTACAAAATCTCAGTACTACTACTTAGAAACCTACTTTTCCGGAAACAGAGAAATATTTGGACTATTTATCAAGCATTTTGCCAAGAAACTGTGACACAACTTTCCAAACTATTGGAATCAACCCCAACAGTAAGTACCGTCGCCACAGCTGCGCATTGCGACGATATGGCGAGGTCATTCTCACAATCGGCACTGATAAACGTTCAGAGTTCAGACTCCACTGGCCTCGAATGGACTTGTAAATATTAATGTGTAATTGCCCTTTGAACTACATTAAAATATTGTTAAGAACCGACACTGCTCCTCCTCTATCATTTTTGCCTTTATAATGCTTAGCTATTGAATGCCCCTTAAACCTAGTAAACAGTGTATTCTTTACCAGCAATAGTGATACTTCACACCTAGTCTAGTCATCCTTTGTTTAACACGACCTTATCCATTTATTTCATACTACAAAGCGTTTTGAATCTTATTGGTGTGAAACGAGAACTATTTTTGAAGGCAGGTTGGTTTCCTATTGTTCGACGTAGAAAGTGCACCACGAACTGGGATCACGACGAGCATTCTAATTGCGGTTATTCTACGAAAGGACCACTTGAAAAGTTAAAACATTTTTTTTTTTAATATACTCCTATTGAACATTTTGTTATTTTTTCTTCGATTCTGAACGAAGCAGGTGGAGAATGTTTTGTTGGAATTAAAAATGATTGCTTTCAATACCAGCCTTTTACTCGATAGCGGGAATATATTATATATAGCAGCCAGCAGCCAGAATATATGCAGTAACTCAGTATAAGTGTAACATGGAGAAAAATGCACTAAGATATATGTTTTATAATTAGAATAACCTCATAGGTCACACTAACGCACGGTTAACTATTAGTAATTAGGACGTGGGCCGGAAAACAAGCATCATGTTCAGTTTTTATACCAACGTGACACAGAAACAGAAAACCAAAGCAGAAAACCCTCAAAATTTTCTGCATAAATCAGCTGTATATACTGATAGTATAATGTGCAAACTATTTCTTTATCAGATTGCTTGTGTGTGCCAAACGGTCATCAAATAACAATGGCCACAAAATGACATGCAATTTTGTCCGTTCTCAGAAATATTTAGTTTGTTACGTAAGCTTCACTTTCCCTTGGCTATAAACAAGCAGCCCCCGCGATTTCTAATCGATTTCATGCTTTTTAGCTTGTTGATTAACTACCTAATGCTCATGTTACAAAACGAGGCAAATTTTCAACCAGTGCCTGATATAGTTGGGTTATATTTTGATTGGCATTATTTAATAAGGTCATTTATTACATTAGTGACAAAAAATCCAAGTTATAATTATTTACTTACAGCTAAATAATGTGGACTTATTGCGCCGTGACGATTGTTCTCGCAAGCCATTGCATCATTTAGATAATCATTGAAACGGTTAATATACTGTATTGTCTGCAGTAAGTCAGCTCGTTACATAGTTAAGTAGGTAACGTTTGTAACACACACTGGTCGTACTATTGTTTTGCATTTAGAAACTTATTTAGTAGCATTGAACTTATTGCACCAGGACAGAAAACAAAACATTTTATTTACAAGAGTCCTTGCCGTTGACCTGAAAACCATTAAATACGGTATCAGATATTCAGTGTATCGTACAAAGAATGTAGTTAGAGCAATGCAGCTTGTGTTTGATCAATGAATGCTGCTGTCTCTGAGCACCGTAAAGGCACATCAATTCACCCTTCCGCAGCTTTGCAATAAGTATGGGCTCAATTCAATTCAATTTTCGGATTGACATCAATATTCTCTATTTATTAATATCTCTTGCATTATTTGTTCTTATGCTCTTATTTCCCTGCGCGGTAACTACGTTATAGCATTGCATTCGCAAGAAACATCACACTATTCATCTGGCTTCGTTTTTCTGTAAATTTTATTTATACTACCTCCAATATATTCATTCATCCAATCCATTAGAGAAAGTACCGTTTACTCTTATTCGTTTTCGTGTCAAAAAACTTTTTCCTGCCTAAACTAGGTATACCTGCAACGGTCCGCTCGTTTACCTGAAGGGTTCAGATTCATAAAAGTCGAAATCAATCAAATCTTTTGTCTTCATGATTTTTGTCGATTGTTTTCAAATGAATAATTTCGGAGTGTAATCAGTGTGAAGGTCAAACTATTATGGAACGATTTTGGAACCTATTTGTGTAAGTAAGTAAGTAATTAAAAACTTAATGAATTAAAGTCATAGGCATAAATGACATTTCGCCTGCCTCATGTAGGTAATGGAATAGGGCCATTAAAAATGTACATAAAATCCTTAAACAACGTGGTTTTGCCATGGTCACAGCAAAAACGACGTGTGTTGTTTCGGTGTACTCTTTGTTTTAGTTATCATAGTATGTAGATTTCTCAAAAATATGGTTGCTTATAATACTACACTCGGCGTCACAAAAATCGCACCTCTTTAAGGATTCCCTTCAAAGTCATTTTAACCCTATTAATCAATGGTATACATATGACTATAAGGTATAATTGGAAAGGCAATTTATTTAAATTTCAGAATAAATCAATGGATTTGGTTTTTTGTTTACCAGGGAATAAAAAAAAGCAAGCTAATGCAAATGATTAAAAAGTTAAATTTTATTTTATCAGCAAAAATTACAACAAAGTCCTTAAAACTAACTTAAAACCTAGTGTTACCCCCCCTAGCCCTGATGACTGCTTCCATGCGTTCTCTCATGGACCTTATTAATGTGACAACAGTCTCTTGTGGAATGTTGTCCCATTCTGCAACGACGGCATCTTGAAGGTCTTGGAGAGTGGTAGGGGCAGGATTTCGTGCCCGTACTCGCCGTTTCAGTTCATCCCAAAGGTGCTCAATAGGGTTCAGGTCTGGACTTCGCGCCGGCCAGCGCATAACAGGGATGCCAACTTCTTGCAGGTAGTCTCTTACAATTAAAGCGGTGTGACAACGGGCGTAAGTTGCCGAGCAACATCACATTGCCGCATCCCTGATTGCAGTAGTGCAATGACTTGAGCGGCTTCATCTGCAGTGGTATCCATCTTCTGGGGTATTTTTCTTGCTGTAGCTGTTCACGTGTGTTCACTTCAAAGGTTGAATAGCGAATGACCCACATTTAACCCGGGTCGCTTGTTTTATACCCTTGTAGGGAGGTGCAATTAGTGGCCGTTGTAATGCGTATTTTGACAACATTTTTTTTAACGTTACGTGCTAATGAGATCTGTTGTGTTTAGGAATTCTAACTGTTGTTAATTTAAAGGTCGTTAAACATACTTTTAATTGATACCAATATTAATTGGGTTTAATGTATTCGTTACTGGCGGGACATGTTTTAAACTTATTTTCGAAAAGGTGCGATTTTTGTGACGCCGAGTGTACGTAACTCACAAGTAATCATTATCCTAAACTGTTGTAGCTATTCTTTGCATTCTTTGCGTCTTGCTCATTTCAGTGGGTTTATTAGCTAGACTTAACGTTGAAATAAAGATTGGTTGGTTGACGTATAGGTAATGCAGTTCAGTTTAGATTAGCTACAGATGCAAAAGTAGGTATGAGAGAGAATTTAGCGTATTGCGCAACAGAAGATGAATCAGTGCGGGCGAGGCATGCGCGACGTTGACCCACCAGCCGGTCGCTCACCTCACAACACGATCTGTCCTTTGCCACTTCTACTAGGACAATCTCAATAGGGTCTTTTAGATAATGAGTATACCTATACATTTTACTCTCTGCTGTCGAAAAAGCTTGGGATCCCCTCAACCCCGACACTAAACTATAATTATGGTTCGATTCGTTTACTACTGTATGACTGCTTCTAAAATTGAGGTTATCCGTGGCTATATAAACCTTACATCTTTCAATCCCATTACGTACGTTATTCTTCTCATATATCTATTTTAGTAGAAGTTAATTTGATGCACGCGTCTAAGATACTACCTAGTAACAATATGTATACAAACTATAAGACACAGCAAAGACAACAATATAACACTCTTTCATTTAGACCGTTTATTTAGTGTTTTTTGTATTTTACATTAGATACATTCACTGTTTACTTATTTAGTTAGGTACCAAGAGTTTATAATATAGGTACAATTAGCTGCTTTATTATAGAATTAGATAAGTACCACTGATGCTACAATTTTTAAATGTTTAGCAAATTGTTGACGTATGTTTAGTTTTCGTCTTCCTCACCTTACCGTCTGTATAAAAAAGTTATTTTTAAAAGTTCATGGTCAGACGCTTGCCTGCATCCGGAAAACAAGCTTAGCTTTATTCAATGTTTAAAAAACTATCTGAGTGGTTTTGTCTGTCTACTCATTCTCTAAGTGATTCTTTTAACAAAATAAATAGGAACGTCCAAATAAAGCTGTGGAAAACAGAACGCAACCTTAGACGTTAAAATACTTGTGCTGCTCTATGACGTCAGACATGTACCATAGATATAAGTTGTTTTTTATACTTCTATGTGTACGACTCTACAGACAAACTCTGAATAATCTTCCATAGGCCCCTCCGTTGTTTTCTCCGTTGTTGTCTGTAAGTTTTATAATAAAAACCGGATTCATTTTATTATAACGTAAATGCAATTATCATTTGATGTGACTAAACCGGTCGTAAAGATCGACACTGCTGAGACAAACGTTCAGATCTGTCAAGAAATAATATAAATTACACCTGCCACCTTCCAATCTGTTTCAATGTCATGAAACCTTTAAAAAATGTATATTTTATGTAGTTAGATGAAGAGAGTGATAGTAGAGTGGGTGGTTTATTACTAGATAAAGATGCAACTATTCGGTATTCGGCCGAATCACTATTCGTTACATTACATCTCTAGTTATTACCATAAACCTCATCTCTGATTTAAGTGGGACTAGGAAAGTGGTGGATCTCGTATTAATTGATCTTGATATGCGATGCGAGTGCTTCTGTGTCAGCTGAACCAGGACGAAACTTATGTACCTGCAACTTAATCAGATTTAGAAAGCTGTCTTAACAAAACCGGGTTGAGACCGTATGTTAAACATTTGGATAGCAAAATTAAAGTTATGTTTTTGTATACGTATGGTATTTATGGTTTTGTATGAACAAATGTGAATAAATGTTAGTGCACATAGCGCAAAACAACGAATCTTAACCTCAACTATCAAGGATTTTCTTCTGACTGTCGCGATAATGTTCGCGATGGTCTCGCTCATTGTCGCGTACCTAAATATTTTGTCTGACAATTCGAATACAAAATAATGGTAAACTTATAGGTACAGGGTGTTTGGAAACATTAAAAATTTCTTTAAAAAAAAAACAGTCACACTTCGTCTCAAGTTCGGTTTAAATGGTTATAAATAGTCTATACTAGCTCCGCTTTACGGCTTTGCATCGATCCACCAAACAGCCTATAAACCCGTTATAAAAAACCTTAACCTCAGTTAAAATCTGTCCGCGGTACTTCTCTGCCACTTGTGAACAACGCATTTTCTAGAGGCATCGAATGTTCTTGAAGTTCAGTTAAATTATTAGTGTCATGACCTCTTTTAGTGAGGCTGCGGGAACAGGTTCAGGAACAAATAGAAGAACGCCTATCATTAATTTCGTACCATACTCGTCAACATAATACGACATTTCTAGACAGAATGAGTAGGCTTACTAGTATTTGGTTCGTGAGTTCAGATATCGTTGATATTGTTATCTTTAGCAAAGAATAAATTATTGTCTTTAGCTAGAACTCTATAAGGAGAAAAAACAAGTGTCTTCGCACTGGGCTATACGCAGTATTACGTCAGTAACGTTAACGCTGCGTACTTAGATTTAGGGTCGCCGCACACGGGCCACACGCGACAGCCACAAACGCCGCCACAAGAGGCAAGAAACGGCCACAAAAGTAGCCAAAGCGCGCGACAGCCACTTGTGGCCGATGGTCGACACCTGCGGTCGGTGGCTGCTACTTTTTTTACCCATATAATGAACTCTGACGAAGAAGGTTTAGGGAGAAAAGGGTTAGGAATAGCGCAAGTGGCGTGTGGCGGCTTTTTGTGTCGGCGTTTAGTGGCCGGTGCGGGCCACAAGAAGCAAGCTGCGACGATTTGTAGTGTGTGGTCGCCACCGGCGCCAACCGTGTGCGGCGAGTCCATATAAAATGTATGAAAATTACAGGAAATATGCCAGTGGCGGCGTATTGTGGTTGTGGCCGGTGGGCCGTGTGCGGGAGCCCTTAGTAGCGAAGCAGCTGCTAGGTGATACATAGTTACACACACGTCGGTCATCTACGCGACTTCAAACATGTCTGAAACATAAGCCGGTTTACTTACTATTTTATGATTGTATTATGTTGCAACATGTATACTGTGATAGGCAGTGTATTATGTTTTCATTGCATTATTATCATTGCACGTGAACTGGGATGTAGATACGTCATGTACGATATTGCAAACGATATGTGATGTGCTACATTTAAAAACGATAGTCCTAGTGTAGCGTCACACTCGCTGTTTACAGTTATTCGTTTTTGTTTGTACTTTGATAACTATTGAGGCACACAGCGGGTGCTATGGGTACATTAAATTTCTTACATTACATAGGAACACTGAAATGATAAATCATAGAAAAATATTTGTTTACATGACTACTTTATCATCTTATCTCATGTTCTTTTTATGAGCTGTGTGATGTGACTTCATGTGACCCCAATCTGTTTACTTTTGATATTTCGTTTTTGTAGTTTACCAGCGACCCGCCTGGCTTCGCGCGGGTACTATTAATTATCTATCGCCGGATGACTTCATAAAGTATAGCCTATAACCTTCCTAGATATTGCTCTTTCTATTGGTGAATACCATATGAAAATCCGTACAGTAGTTTTTGAGATTAGCCCGAAATAGCACAAACTCAGCGCGACAGGGGGGACTTTATTATAATGTGTAGTGGTATAAGTGATAGTGATCTACTAGCTGCTTCCTACTCTAGTTGTTAGCCTAACTACCTATGTTACTATGAAAATTTACGAATATTAATAATGTAGGTTCGGTGTCAAAAATGTTCCTACTGCGAAGGCGAAGTTGCATGATATTTAAATAGGTATGATAAACTCATAATAGAACTTGTAGTCTTGTACCTACGTGAAACTTTAAACATCTCGCAGGAGAGAAAGAGGACGTATTGCATAAATATTTCGATGAGCTAAAATAAATTTTAAATTGTGTTACCACTGGCACTGCCACACTTCAAACTCTTCATATAAGTGCCACTTGTGTGGATTATGTACTTTTGGAACGCGCGTCCAGCCTCGGAAGTGTTGACAAACAACTTATCGATTTTAAATGAGTGGCTGTGCTGTAATGTAATATACAAGGTGTGTCAGGACGGTTGATTTTCGTTTAAACCACGTAAGGACTATCATGTTCTTTACCTGTATACAAAAAAAACTTGCAAAAAAACAATCAAATCCATTTGATTTTTTGTAGGTATACAGGGCCTCCAGTCTGCTATTACGATAGTGTCAGAAAGGTCTATTTCATAATTGTTGATTTTGACAAGTTTGTTAATCTACTAATATAATGGAGTCATTATGACTTTCCCATGGTCCACCACTCACACGCCATTGAAAGAAATTATATAGAATGGTAATCTTGTACAAATTATGACAACTGAATGACTGACTTAGGCGGTAATCTGCTAAAATTTTGACAGTTCCTTTGATCAGTGACCTACCATTATAACGTCATTGTGCAGTCATTGCTTTTAATTCGACCGAACAATGATCGACCATTATAAATTTAGCAGATTACGAACTTTTAGCAAAATGACGATGGGATCGTGTTGGAATGATGAAATGATAAAAATAGCAGACTTGGCCCCCAGGTAAAGAACATGATAGTCCTTACGTGGTTTAGAAGAAAGTCAACCGTACTGACACACCTTGTATATTGTATAGTCATAAACTAATACTTCGTACTTCTAGAATACTGTATAGTCGATTTTACAGTGATTTGCAATCGATAATAAAACTAGTTGAGAATTGAGTACAAAACTTCAGAAGCTCCAATGACGTATTGTATGTTAGTACTTTATTTAAACCAGCTCGTGCAACAAGATTTTTAAGACCAATGTTTTTAATAAAATTCTTCTTTCTTGCAGATTTGGAATGCGTACAACGACAGTCATCCATCAAAAGTTGTGAAGGTATTGTCAAATATTCACATTTACATTATGATTTAGCTTTTACCATTTTTCAATGCAGGTGTTATTTTTATACCTACAATGATTAATCATGCCATGCATGCAGGCATACACATATAGACATACACATATACATATAGACGATAGACGTACATACGCTAACGCTAAGTAATACTGATTTGGCAGTCATTGCGACTATTTTTTTGAAATAATGTAGAACTTGACCAACACAATTTTAAATTGAAGCGTGTTCCTTGCTGTCGGGGAAATTGTTCCATCAACTTCCACCCAGTCTGTATTACGCCGTGCAAACAACGCGAGCACTCAGAGACTCCACGATACACCCAGGAATATGTTTTGTAATCTTCACCATTCATACCCGCTCCACAACATACGCGAAACTAAGATGAAAGTGCTTTTTATTTTCATTTTCTCACAGTTTTCACTGTGATTTATTCGTTTTATAAAAAAACACTTGCCTTTTTTAGTACTATTTAAGTACCTATCTAGTTGCATGACTTTAAAGAAAATAAAACTAAAATTGATTGTCATTTCACAAGATTTACACTTCGTTCATCGCTATAATATTTTCTATTAAATTCATGATATGAGTGACAAAATAAGAACTGTCGGATGACTAATGAAAAGTCATGTGAATCCCGAACATGCTACAACATAAGTTGAACACCAAGTGAGTCATCATTGAACATGCATGTTTGTCAGGTTGGCCGGGAGTCGGGACCAAACCGGTCCTCAGGTTGAGTGGCGATCGTTCATTGCCACTGCACGCCTCATACCTACATGCCGTTGCCTCTTTATTTTCTTTTATCTATCGTACCTACCTAGATGCAACATTTTTTATGCTCGATAGACATGTTCCAAATAAAGCTATTTAATGGGCAATTAATTATTTTATTCCCTGAGTGTATTTTTAGTCCAAAATATTTATTGTGCTGTAATCGAGTAGGTACCTACTCGATGTCTTCTGCGGATCTGCGGATTTAAAGTAACAGTAGCGTAGACTTCATTATATTTCCCTAAAACAAAAGACCAATGGTGTGAAAACTTTTAAATGCTTAGATTATTTACATTAGGAGTTTAATATTATATTTACCTTACAACATCTCTTACGAAATATCCTTACACGCTTGAATACTGCGAGGTGCAATAATTAGTCTCACGTATTTATTGCATGTCCTATTACAATCTAGTGCTCTTAATTTAATTACTAGGTATTTGTTTCTTTGACAAGTGTTAGATAAATGAGTAGGTACGAGGAATATTAAACTATTAAGTAAGCATTCATGAGCATGGCGCAGTTTGCAAACGTTTGTACTTCCCTGAAAGAAATAATCCACTCAACTTAAAAGGCATCCTTAGGTAGGTACTCTACTTTCACTTACCTACCCGAATGTTAGCCCATCCTAATAACGACTTTGAGATACTACCATAGAGTACTGATGTAAGCCGGGCTTAGTACGCCGCAGTCAGAAGCCTTATTTTAATTAAAATAATAATTGCTATCTGTATCATTTACCTGGCAACAACAGCTCGCAACCTTGATTCGTTATTCATAGCTAGGTCATGTTAATGCAACGACCCGATTAATCTCATTTCAATTAACATCAGTTTCTGGGCGAAATTACAAGAATTAATTTGTTCTTTAATATGACTTAGCGATTCTAATAAGATACCAACCTATACCAACTCGACTTAAAGCGTAGATAATGGTTTTTGAATTTTCGTTTAACTTGTGACACTACATACCAGATAGGTAGGTAACTTGTTTTAAACTTGTTTTTAAAGAAAGAATATCAAATGAATCAATGGCGTCAGTATTACTTTTAGAAGGCCAATTTCCGTGATTAAAAACTTTACAAATAGTCTCACATCTCAACTCAGCGATAATCAATGCCAAAAACTTGTTGTAAATTACTTAAACTTGACTTGTACTTTGACAGATTAAGTCTGAGATTAGAAAGTAAACATGATCTTAAAATCCGTACCATACTATTTTAAAGAATGTAGAATGTCGACCGTACTTATATTTTCACATGCCATTGCTATTCAAATCATACGTCAGAATTATTTATAATATTCTTAGTCATATTCAAATTAAAACCAATATCACAAATCAGGTTTCTTTAGAACAATCAACAAAGACTGATATTTAGATCGATCCTGATCGAAAAGCGACACTCGCCCACGCCGCGCCGCCGACTTGTCGACCTCGCAGCCTTTCCCTCGGTGACGCGTCTCCTACTAAAGGCCGAGCACGCACCATCACGAACTAATATCACATCTCGTGAAAACGCACAGAAGTATAGCCCTCTTCATACTAACTGTACAACTGGCATCAACTGTAGAATTAAAATTAGGACATAGGTCTACAGCTTTCGTAGGCCTTATAGGTACGGTAGTTATATTGCCATTTCTAACACCACTTCCAGAACCTGCCTTCCTTGAAACTAAGACCATAGCCCCTTAAAACTTGTACAGGTAAATACAAACTTTATGCAACAAAAAGTACAAATTAGGCATTCTCTACCTGTCTACCAAAGGTGGTGCAGAGAGCAAGTGCAAATAAATAAATAATCTACACAAGTCATCATCTGCCTAGCCTTTTCCCAACTATTTTGTGGTCGGCTTCCAGTCTAACCGGATGCAGCTGAATACCAGTGTTTTACATGGAGCGACTGCCTATCGGACCTCCACAACCCAGTTACTGGGGAATACGATACCCCTTGGTAAAACTGGTTGTCAGGCTTTCTGGCTTCTGACTAGCCATCACGACTGCCATAGATCTACAAATCGACAGCCTACAAATCGACAATCGACAGATCTACAAATGACTTTACTGCCTACGATATCGCATCTGTACTTTTATTCTATGTCCGGAGTAAACGCGTCCTTGTCTTACTCACGTGAAAAAATATATTTCCATTTCTTTCTTTTTTCTCACCTCCAAATATAAGAATATTAGGAAAATAATTGAAATATAATAAATCGATATATTATTATATTGCGTAGTTACATGTGGTATGAGATCCCTTGTGTTTTATTAAATTTGGTATCATAATTGGTACACTTTCTGAATACACAAAATAGCATTTCTTTTATTTTTTTAGCTGCTTTAACAAAGGGTATCACTCGTCGCCATGCGTGACGCAGACTAAAGGCAATACGTCCCAATTAGGACGTTTTTGAATCTTCAAAATTGGGCGCTGATAACATAATATCTGTCTAATATAATACCATGACCTGAGCAGAGTACTAAAGGCAGAATGTATTCTCAAAAATCAGATTTAGCTTGATATTTTCAACCGACTTCAAAAAAGGAGGAGGTTATCAATTCGTCTGTATTTTTTTTTTTTTTTATTTTTTTTTTTTTTTTATTTTTTTTTTATGTTTGTTACCTGATTTCTCGGGACTGGGTGAACCGATTTTGATGATTCTTTTTTTATTTGGAAGCTAGTGCTTCCCGTGTGGTCCCATTTTAATTTGGTCCAGTTCTGACCATGGCATCCATGAGAAAACCGTATAAGTCTTAAATTTGCATTAAGTATGTGCGCGATTTGTTACGCGATTTCTCAGGCAAACGTCAACCGATTTAGAAAATTATTTTTTTTATAGATAGGGTATGCTTTAGGGGTGGTCCCATATATATTTTATCGAAATTGATTCAGCACTTTTTGAAAAATCAACAAATACCCAAAAATTTTACATAGACGACGTTTTAGTTTCATCAATCTTTGTAATAGTTAACTTTCAAATTTCAATCTCTTCTTAATAGATTTGAATGAGAAGGAGGTACTAAAAAGCGGAAAATAAAAAGCTTTTTACAAAAAAGACAACCGCCTTCAAAAAGTGAAAAATAACTTTAGCACAGAACACACATTGACTTTAGTTTCGGAAGTCGGTGGCAATACAAAACAACAAACAGAACAAAGCCACTGAATTTCGAAACTAAAGTCAATGTGTGTTCTGTGCTAAAGTTATTTTTCACTTTTTGAAGGCGGTTGTCTTTTTTGTAAAAAGCTTTTTTTTTTTATGTTTTTTTTTTTTTTTTTTATGTTTGTTACCTGATTTCTCGGAACTGGGTGAACCGATTTTGATGATTCTTTTTTTATTTGGAAGCTAGTGCTTCCCGTGTGTCCCATTTTAATTTGGTCCAGTTCTGACCATGGCATCCATGAGAAAACCGTATAAGTCTTAAATTTACATTAAGTATGTGCGCGATTTGTTACGCGATTTCTCAGGCAAACGTAGACCGATTTTGAAAATTCTTTTTTTTATAGATAGGGTATGCTTCAGGGGTGGTCCCATATAAATTTTATCGAAATTGATTCAGCACTTTTTGAAAAATCAACAAATACACAAAAATTTTACGACGACGTTTTAGTTTCATCAATCTTTGTAGTAGTTAACTTTCAATTTCTTCTTAATAGATTTGAATGAGAAGGAGGTACTAAAAAGCGGAAAATAAAAAGCTTTTTACAAAAAAGACAACCGCCTTCAAAAAGTGAAAAATAACTTTAGCACAGAACACACATTGACTTTAGTTTCGGAAGTCGGTGGCAATACAAAACAACAAACAGAACAAAGCCACTGAATTTCGAAACTAAAGTCAATGTGTGTTCTGCTGTGCTAAAGTTATTTTTCACTTTTTGAAGGCGGTTGTCTTTTTTGTAAAAAGCTTTTTATTATAAGCGTCGTTCGGTGTATGCGCGTGACCGTCTGAGTATGATAGTATTAAATAACGTATTTTGTAAAGTGGATATTCTGTGTTTGTGTCTTTGATACCAGCCACAATAGACAGACACACCGACTCACGTCACTTATTACGTTGTCTGACTAACAATAATATCTATACGAGTACTATAATAAAAGTATGTAATGTTATTGGTCATACATGGTCGACAGTTCCGGCCCAGTTTAAAACTTTGAAAGCAGAATCTAACCTATTCGTTCTACTGCTGAAATTATACTTTTATGAATTGCTTTAATTTCATAAAGAAACAGACATACATACATACCTTTTGTCGATTTTACCAACACTCCTTGAAAAATAATTTGCGTCATTGTCATAGTACTGACAATTGCGTAATCAAGGTGTAATAAAATTAATTAGATCTTGCTAAATATCATCGTTTACAATTGAATTGTTTTTACAACATGTACCTACTTCAATTTACTGAAGGAATACTTGCGTTATTTGTGTAAGTACATAAATTTTACAGCGTGTTATCTTAATGATGTTCAAAACGGAACATCAGTGTGTGTTTTGGCTTTCCCAATGTGAACATGCAATGATAATGCGTTCTATATTTAATACCTTGCGGACATGGTTTACGTCAAACAACCACCGTCCATTTTCCCTAATGGCTTTTTATTAATTATAAAAGCCTACCAGCTATTAAAGTTATTCAACGGCTCTATCACTAACTTGGCGACTACTTTAGAAACGTGGCAGAACATTCTCTTCACCCATTCCTGGAACTAATGTGGTTAGGCCGTGTAAGTACATAAATTTTACAGCGTGTTATCTTAATGATGATCAAAACGGAACATCAGTGTGTGTTTTGGCTTTCCCAATGTGAACATGCAATGATAATGCGTTCTATATTTAATACCTTGCGGACATGGTTTACGTCAAACAACCACCGTCCATTTTCCCTAATGGCTTTTTATTAATTATAAAAGCCTACCAGCTATTAAAGTTATTCAACGGCTCTATCACTAACTTGGCGACTACTTTAGAAACGTGGCAGAACATTCTCTTCACCCATTCCTGGAACTAATGTGGTTAGGCCTACGTCTATGTACCTATGTATCCAACTTTGATGACTGTTGGTACAGTATTTCGTTCGACCGCGAAACTTAGTAAAGAAGACCCACCCTTCGAATTAGCGGTTAAGGAAAACATTCTAGGCGCTTCGGCAGCATGCCATAGTATCGTATCGACCGTATAAACTATGGGCATGACAGTGCCGAGCCTATTAACCTTGAACGCACACCTACTTTCACATGAAAGATCCCCTGTTTGAGCGAATCTTCTAAGGCGTGGATTTGTTTGTTTACATCAACAGTTTCTGGGAATAAATTTATCGCTTTAAATCCGGCTATATGCAAAACACTTTTGTTATTGGTGCCGAAATGGTTTAAAAACAAATAAATACTGGAACTGCCATGATCCATCTCTTGTATATTACAGGCTTTCAAGATCACGACTAATAAAAAGTGTTGAAAGAAAGACTGTTAACAAAAACATCATTCGAATAGGGTATTTTACTCTATACGAGAAAAAATCTATAATTAAGATATTGAGACAGTTTAGGCATAAAGCAGTCGGAAAATGTAACTTTTAATTCATAAAATAACAAAACAATTTTTTAAATTAATTTTAAAGTTTTCAGTATTTATAATCTGTTATAAAACACCGTGAAATAGTAGCGGCCATGTTATTACGCCGTACGGCTGTGTAAACAAAAAATTTACAACCGATTGGCGTAATATAGTCTTTTTACTTTTATTATTTTCGTAACCAACGTAATTTTTTCATCCTTACACTTATTACAAAATATGCTTATAATTATTTTTAAATGATATACAATTATCATATTTAATATGAGCTCATTTGATACAAAACGAACTGACGTCATTTACGCTGAGCAATATGGCGTCCAGTAAGAGGCGTTTTCGTCAAACTACGCGCGAAATTTGAAAATTCAAAATTTAGATGCATTTTTATGGCACTTATCGATTGAATAAAAATTTTGTGTTTTTTTTTTTTGGTGGCATATTAGCACTACAGAATTTCATTGAGACACTTGTCAAAAATGGGTGTAATACCCTATTGTGGCTAATGTATGGTGTGTTCATTCGTGCTTCATTAAATATGACTTGTAACGTTTACTTAACTGATTAAAGTTTAAAACCAACGTTTTAATATAAACTCTACAGAATGTTCGCAAGCTAAAGCACGTTATTCACAGCAATTAGGTACTTAGCCATATAACATTTAATTTTTAGCTACATAATATGTAAGTAAGTACTTACTTTTCTGTTTCGACCAATAATTGTATATTGTATATGTATGTCTATTTTTTTTTGGATACTAAATAGGCAATGTATGTGGGGTCAGCAGCACAGTCTTTTATTTTTTCATCCATAAATCTAATCGCTATTAAGCGTCATCTCAGTGTTCTCTTTCCTAGCGCCAGCGCCTAACTCCTTTTTAGCTCTTTCATCACGGACACAATTAATTCATATTTTAGTGTGCCACTTTTCTTATATCCATCCAAAGGAATAACTTATCACTTTCTAATGTCCTGCTTGTGGTTCCTCTTCTTCACGTGTCCATATTATTAGATATTGTATTATATTCGTGATAAGATAAGCTGGCTAGTGGTCAGCTTTTTTGTTACCATGCAGGCCGCTCCTTTAAATTTCTCACTCCAATATTCATCCTCATTATCATTAGTTCAAAGACATCCACTGCTGCATCCACGTCACTCAACTCATAATACTCATATACATTCGATGTAATCAAGTCATCAACTCCTCAGAGTTATTATAATCCAAGATAAATACAACGGTGAGTAATGCTGCTTGTTTGCCATTTTAGCAAACGTTTACAATTTTCCCTAGCGCATTATCACAACCTTAGGAGATGTAGTAAATAAAGATGGTGGCTATTTATATTCAGCGAACCCATTGTTACCTTGCACAAGTGAGGCGTGTTCGTTGTTGAAAAGAACAGCCTCTACCTTGCTTTGCTTTGGCTCACATGATTAGACTGTTTTATTTACACCATAATATACGTATGAGGCTTTCACGTGTTTTACTTATTTGGCGTCATATGTATGTACGTAGAGAGATAACGACTGAAAAACTTCGGTTTTCACTGCGGTTTTTATTTCGATATTTTTCCTTTTCTTACTCTCGTCTTCTCACTACTTCTCAGCCTTCGTAGCTTATGAACGTCTTAAGACTAACCTTGAAATGACTGCTACATTGGTAGCATTTTCGCTAACCCCGAATCTCAATAATTTAAATAATATGTCTGTCGTCTACTTACGTTTTATTACCTAACATAAGTCCCATCGCAATCTAGTCATGTTCTTGACATTGCTAATTTAGTAACAGTTTATGTAATGTATTAAAATATTATTCAAGTTTATTTCATTATCTAATAAGTCCATAACAATATTTCAAGGACTTATCAAATAGTAACAGATTAATTAACATTGAACGAAAATATCTGTTTTCTTCTTGTTGGCAGTGTTGGTACAAGTACTAAGTAATCGGCCAAATAACATTATTATTTTTACCCGACGGTGCCAGAAGGGGTTATGTTTTTGATTGTATTAATTTTGTTTATCATAATTCAATGAATTTTGTGTTAGTTTTAACAAGGTTTGCACAAAAATACTTAAGTACAAATAGTACAACATTGCTGCAGATTGGTATATATATACCTACCTATATATTTTTTTTATTTACTCTGATTATGCGAACAGCGAAAGCATACTTCCTTCATAGCATACTTTTCTGCATAGCAACAGATTACAAAATATCTTCTTCTTTTTCTTTCTTTAATATCAATTTTATTTATTATGATTAAAACTTTAACTTACGTAGAAAGCGGAAAACTATGCAGTTATGTAACACTTGTCTTAAACTAATGCTTAGCGGACACGCACACGCTGGTTAGGTGTTTTATGTTAGAATAAAAAAAAATCGTTTATATTACGGACTCGGTCCCGCAGTGAAACCATTCTCCGAGTCACCCTAAAGGCGACAGCGGCGCAGAGTGAAATTTTGGCATCCGTCCTACTCTGCGAAATTGTTACATAACAATGCAGGTATGCGCCCCTTCTACAAGACAGGATCATTTTGTCGATGCTCCTGCGTATCCAAACCCTTCAATGCACATTGCAACCGCGAGTACAATACAACCAACCCTGTCCTTCAATGAGGATAATCACTATCTATACTATATAATATTATAAAGCTGAAGAATTTGTTTGTTTGGTTGAACGCGCTAATCTCAGGATCTACTGGTTCGAATTGAAAAAATATTTTTGTGTTGGGTACTCCATTTATCGAGGAATAGGAATAGGCCCATGCGAAGCCGGGTCGGGTCGCTAGTACCTATATTATAAGGCAAAGTCCCCTGCCGCGCTGTCTGTCCCTATGTATGCTTAGATCTTTAAAACTACGCAACGGATTTTGATGCGGGTTTTTAAATAGATAGAGTGATTCACTCTCTTCTTCTTCGTGACACTCTTGTCAGAGCGGTCGTGGTCATCACGAGCTACCTGCAGAGGCTGATGTTATGTGCCTCACGATTTCTCGCCATTTGTCGCGACATTTGGTGTTTCTGCAGCACTCATGCAATGGATCGCCCACTGCGGATTTAATTTGGTCGGTCCATCGCATGGGGGATCTTCCTCGTGCTCTAGTGCCTTCCACTCTACCTTGTACGACTAGACGCTCGATGGACTCATTATTTCGTCTTGAGACATGTCCGAAGTATTTTAGGATGCGTGTTTGGACCAGAACAGATAAACGCTGTTTAATGTCGAGCTCTTGGAGAATGGAGATATTGGTGCGAAACTCGGTCCATGACACCCCAAGCATTCTTCGCCAGCACCACATCTCCAGGGCGTCTATCTTCTTTTTCTCCACTTCACGCAACGTCCAAGTCTCAGCAGCGTAGAGAAATACAGGAAAAACCAGCGTTCGAACAAGTCGGATCTTAGTGGCTTTTGTGAGGTCTTTGTTCCTCCAGACTTTTTTCAATTTGTCCATCGAAGTTCTGGTTATCGCCATACGTCTCTTGATCTCATCCATGCATCCACCCCCGTTCGAGATTAACGCTCCAAGATAGACGTAAGATTGGACTACATCGCAGTTGGCAATTCTAGTGACTTCGGGCGAATTTGGTTGACGCGGTCTACGATCATCACCTTGGTCTTGTTATGGTTAATCTTCAGTCCAAATTCAAGGCTCACACGCTCCATTCTAAGCAATAGATCTTCTAGATGACTTGCGCTGGTAGCGAATAACGTGGTATCATCGGCATATCGCAAATTGGCAATTCTATAACCACCTATTGAGACACCATCTGTCCAGTCTTCCAAGGTAATACGCATTATAAGTTCTGTGTAAACATTGAACAAGAGTGGAGATACTATACAACCCTGGCGGACACCTGCACTAGGATGGAAGCTGCTCGATAAGATTTCGTCGGTCCTAACTGAAGCTGTGCCGGTTTCGTATAGCTTCCTCAATAGATGTACCAGGTGTTTTGGCGTGCCCATTTCCAGTAAAGTATTCCACAATATTGGCCATTTCACCGAGTCGAACGCCTTGGAGAAGTCGACAAAGCAGATAAATAAAGGTTTGTTGAATTCTCGGGCCTTCTCAATTACCTGGCGAACAATTAATATTTGTTCCCGAGTGATTCAAGAGGATGGTTTTAGTTCATAATTTGTCAAGCGGGCGAAGACGCGGGCATCAGCTAGTAGAAACATAATAAAAATGACCACAAATTCTTAGAAGTTTGCCACCGTGAACAACAGTCTACGTCAATAAAAGTCCGTCTTTAGTTGATAGATGAACAGGCATTAGATAAATTGAAACCATAAAAATTATCTGTTGTTTACCTACATAAAAATATATTGTTTAAACATAACTCTTCATGAATAATCATAAAGATGGTAATATCGACAGTGACACGTATTATCCAGAAGTGTGCCTGTGGGGATCGTCAGTCACTCAACTCCGTTGAACACAAAGACTTGTCGGCTATCGTGTCAGCAGTATATTAACTTTTTTTTTTTTTTTTTTTTTTTTCGGATTGGCATCTCGCAGGTCAACCTAGGAGGTTGTCGGCTGCTTAACCGGACTTTCCTGTGGTGCCTTAAAAATTATTATTTTTAGGGCCTCCAGCCAGGGCAAAAGAGCTTACAAACTAAGCGACTACACGCTAAGGGCACCCCCTGTGGGGTACGAGCCTCGGCTTAGGGCGTCGCTGGGAGAGGACAGCAAAGGGACAGGCTGGATCGGATTTCCATTATTTAGGGACGAATTTAAAACTACAGGCTCAGCGGTGCGGGCTGGCACGAGCAAGGGTCGGGGAGGGGACGTACGGGGTCGTCGCGGCGGGCCTCGGCGGCGAGTACGGAATGACGGCGGTCTGTGTCTGTGTTTCTTAACTGTACTGGTGGCTTTATTGCTCTCCTGGAGGAGAGTAATAGCATCGTCAGGGTCGGTCAGAAGTATATTAACGACACTGACGTCTTACTATGTATTCACTTTATGCCATACGGTGAACGGCGTCGACTCGTAAAGCATCTGTTGGGTGGGACTATTATATTGCAAGGTTTCTTCATTCAAGTGCCCTCATTCCAAGTACCTATACAGTTATATCCTGTCTTTGTTTTCTGATTTATCACAGTTAATAATATTAATTGTTGATACGTCCAAACAACATGTCCAAAAACATGTGGGTATTGTATTGACGGACTCGAATCATCAAGTTCCATAAACTGTATAAGTGATAGTATACAACTTGCGCGTCGAGATCAAACCAAAATTGTTAGTGTGGCATAGTAAATCTTTGCCACATTGTGTGGACTCGTGGACTCGCTATCATTCATTGTGCCATTCCACAGCAAGGTGGACAGTTATAACGATGCAGACTGTAACACTAACCGTGAGAGCCTACTTTGTGTTTATAATACTGTTCTCACTGCCGTTATTCGCGCGAATTTTGTTACAAGTATGAATTATTTAATAAATAGTAGATATCTGTTGGACAATTCCTTCGAAAGACTCATCATATGATTGGTATTTAACGGGTATGCTAATTTTGACGCTGCTGGCGTGACGTAGGTGGGGCCAAAGATATTAAATTTGGCTAAATGATCACCTTGTTTTTGTGCGCATATTTTGATAGTTTGGTTGGCACGCTATAAACCGACTTAATCAACCCGCTGTGACCTAAATCTATGCAATACTGAATATTAGGGCGTAAAATTAGGCTAGGGCTACTTATTTAAGTGTCGAACCGCAATGTGTCGGTGTCAAATTAAAAGCAATCCTTTAATTTAATTGGATTTGCACAATACACTTCGTTTTATTTATATCTCAGGCACAGGCGCCCAGCGTGCGTCTGCGCAAGCAAAATGCTGTCTATATATTATGTCAATTGGCGTAACTAAATTTGAAAATAAACGGGATACTGTCTAATTAAACTAGAAAATTCAATGTTTGAACATGAAATGTTGGTTTTAGCTATTTCAGTTTTTTAAAACCTCAAAATTAAGTCTGACCTGTTAACGGTATTTTAGGTTATGTATATACCATTTCGCAAACTGCAAACAATTTACCGTAAAACGGTCCTACCCATGGTCCGTAGGTATATATTATATTTACAATAAATATTAGCAGTACGTTTTAGACACGGCATTTTTGCTTCTGCACGAAGTAATGACCGCATATATTTCCCGTTAGATACCGTAGTACACAACACCACGGGGTACGTTCACCACTGAGAGTTTGACCGCAATCAACCGAATTGGAATACCTATGTTCTTAGAAATGTGAACGACTTACATTAGCCGCTCAATTTGGACGTGGTTAGGGATTGCAATTGCTGGATCCAGCATACAGCAATCCAGCTGGATCCAGCGCCTTTTTAAACATGCTGGATCCAGCATACATCTTGATCCAGCGATGCGGATCCGCAAACGTATCAATTTCTATTGTTTAGTTTTGAGTTGCCGCCATTTTCGAATCGGCGCGGCAACGTTGCCGTTCTGTCACCATAGCACGTGCCGCATGAAAGGCAACGCCGCCCGCCCCCTTTCCCCCTTACCAACTGTACCGCGTATGTTTATTTATTTTATAAATCAAAGACAGTTGATGAGTTGAATAACTGCTCTCGTCTCGATAGAAAGTGTCTTTGTGTCACTAAAGTGCATATGAAGTGCGTGTTGGTTGTCGTTTGAGAGACTAAATGGTAAGTAAAGCAAAATGTTTATTTTTAATTTTAGTATTAATGTTGATTTGATTCATGTCTCTTACTTTCTCGAAGAAGGAAAAGGAAGACACGTTTGGTGAGGTTCGTCAACACATCGCGAAATCTTTTTGTTTTTGTTTTCTTATTTAAACCGATCTTATTTTATTACCTACCTTTAATTGCAGGAAGTAGGTACATATCCTACAGTGGACTATTTAGTTATTTAGAACTTTGTGTGTGTGTGTATGTGTGTGAGTATTGTTGCTATTAAACAAGATTGCTAAATTGCGCAATTTTGATTGGAAAAAAGCTGTGCCATGTGTATAAAGATAGGTTTTTATAGGTTTTTCCAGTTCAAAAACGCGTTCAAACTATTAGTCCTCCCGTAACCACGGTGCGGTGCTTGCAATAGCGCCAAAATATCGGAAATAAACAAAAGGAAGTTTGAACGCAATTTGAAACCCGAAATACCTACAAAATGTGTAATAGTAATCGCGACAGTTTAAATAAAATATTACCTTATTGGTTTTGTTAAGTTATTGCATCGCGATAGTTGTATTTATTTATCTTTAGGCATACTTATACTTATCTTATACTTCACCGATCTTTTCTTCATTACAGATTTAACGCTGTTTTTCGGACAGTTTAAAATGTCGACCAAGAATTCTAGCGACGGTAAAAAAAGTTTGTGGGACTTTTTCGTAAAGTTGGATAGTCGAAGTGCTATCATTAAACATAAGCGTAATTAATAAGATAGTGCTTACTTAGAAACATTATCTTAAATGTTATATGAATATAAGGTTATATATTTGTTATTTAATTTTATGTTGATTATTTTGATCTCAAATTATTAAAAAACCAAAGCAAATTAATATAAGATATCACCAAATGAGTGGAAGATTTCAAAGATTATCGTAAGAAGTACAAATTAATAAAAAAAGTCTTAAAAATGTCGTCTTTTTATTTTCGTTCCACGTTTTGCTGGATCCGCGCTGGATCCAGCTGGATTCAGGTCAATCCAGCAAAAATTCCGCTGGATTGAAAACGCCGCTGGATTGCAATCCCTAGACGTGGTATATTGCATTCGAACAGCGTGTTTGTTTCTGTAATTCACAGCATGTCATAAAAAGAGGTCTACCTTGCGGAAATCTCGGTGCTTGAAATATGGGAATGAATCATGAAGTCATAAGGTCGTTGCTATAACAAAACTATCGATCCATTGCTGGCGAAAATGTACTTACCAAGACTTGTGAGCTGTACTTAACCTAGTAAATAAGTATAAACCGACTATACTACGCCTTTAACGTGGTAAGTAAACATAGGCTCCCATATAATAATACTACTACTGCCCAAGAATAGTAACTGCTATAAATACTGGGAACTACTACCGTCAAACTTTTTTTTTTTTTTTTTATCGTGGGGAAATCCTCATGGACTGCCCCCCGTCTGGGGAAGACGGGGGGGAGGGGGGTGTACCGGACTCTTACCGGCTAAAACCACCACGGTGTTCCTCGACTGACCTATGGGTGGGGGTACGGAATTCGGTCGCGCATGCACCGCGCCCCCGCCAGGCTATGACCCGCCAATGATGTAGGCGGGTCCCGTCAACCTCGGCGGTCTAAACGCCGCCGACTACCGTCAACCTGCCTTATCCCACAGCTGGACTAAAGCTCCAACCATGACTGCTTGTTGGCAGCTGCTGTTTCGGTCCAGGGCTAGTGTGAACCAACCAACCACCTATGTTGTGTTCTGCTGCTTCAAGCCTTACCAGATGCAGCTGAATACAGTGTTTTACGTGAAGCGACTGCCTATCTGACCTCTACAATAACTATGTTGTACTTACTACTGGATAACATTTCGGGCTTCTTACTACCCGTAACGAGTTGGTTCCCAATGGATCACGACGCAAGGAGGAAGAGGGAGGGCTACCCGTAACAACTGTCAAATATCAACGAAGGAAGACCAACGGCTGTACGTGATTTCCGAAGCTCGGGGGCTAATGTGAACCATTGCTATTAATTTTGTCTAGCAATAACAATACAGTGTGATACTCAACTTATCACGCTCCTAAAATTGTTAATCAAACGCCACTATGGATATAGTGAGTAAACATTTCGCCTGTAGCCCAGAGACTCATCGCAGGAGGAACATATGTTGTAAACTACAACGCTGGGGGTCATTTTTGTACAGAATCATCGTACCAATAATAACCAGCTAACCCACCGCGGTTTATACCTACGTATTTGGAATTTCTAATAAAAGATTTTTATACTTTTCTTGGTACCAACAAACCATGTTTGAAAACCACAAATTATTCAACAATAAATAGAAAAGTTTACGTTATGTATTGTCTCGAAGTACCTGAATGAGTTGCTCTCCGAGAATCCGAAGAAAAACCGAGAATCCCATAAAAGAATTTTCAATCAGGATTTTGCAGTGATCGCGAGCTGCGATTATTACGACAATCTGAAACAAAAAAACGATCCTTTGCAAACCTTCTAGGAGTTTCGCAAAGACATTTTTTCTATTATCCTATGATAGAAATAAAAAAACTGTTGACTCATTGTTTTTGTGTAACATGCATGACCCATTTTCGTACTTAACTGAATACAGTAGCTAGAACGTTTTAATATTACGTGTATACAAATTGAATAAGGTGCTAGCGTAGCCCTTAGTCGAATTGCCATTAGTGAGGAACGGTCAACCTTCGGTATTGAGGCGTCAACGTGACCTTGCCGTGTCAGCTTGATATAGCGATTTAACTTTAATTTATGGTACATATTTCATTTGCGAAATCTACCAATCAATACATTGCGTCTATTTTAATACATGTTTTTGTAATACCGTTTTTCTATACTGCAGTAATGTTGGAAGTTATCCAACACAAGATTCATGCTAACAATCCACCAGATGGACACATAATAAACTCTACATTTTTTAAAGCAGTAATACATAACAATACATTCCTCATATATGCATGAAAGCGTAGGCATGCATGTTATGACAAATCTAATTATAGCCTCTTCACCTGTCCGTCCGCTTTACAATTTCTTGACATTGTTTTTCAATGACGAACGAGAGCACTCTATGAATAGGGATTTTATTCTTGGCACGAATCATTAGTATCATTACATAAATGTTACCAAATTCTTACATTATAACATTTATATCCGTTAGCTGAAAATAATAATTGTCGTGTTTTAGTTGTTGGTCGGTAGTCGGTACATTTGTTTTAAGTTTGTGTTCATTTTATGTCAGGTGGAGGTGTGCGGAAGTGAAGACTGGTATGGGCCTACGGTGAGACGCGGAGTTCCACAACAAGATGTCAGAGGGCGAACGGCAACAGAACGCGGGCGGCACCAACGCCGCGCCTCAGCACAGAAAAGGGCACAGGTTCGTTAACTATATTTACATGACCAATCTAGCTAGCCTATCATCATCAGTATCCATATTATATCCACTAAGTGACACCATATATCTATGCAATGAAGGATATTAGTGAAAGCAGCAGAATTCCCAGATCATAATTATGTAAACGAAGGTCCACAGAGGTGTTCATTTACATCACCGGTGGTACCAGTGCCGTCCGGGTATCCTCGATATTACTTACGCACCCTGCAACCAGTTGTTGTTGTTCCGGAACAAGTATTTATCGATCTTCAAAGCTTCATCGCTAAGCTGCAATTGGTTTTGTATCTCTGCGATAAACTGGATGTAATAACGCCAACATTTAGCTTATGATATTAATAGTCCTTTCAAATACGTCAAAAAAGGTGGTGGCGTCATTATTCTAGCAAAAAAGTCATGGCGTCATCTCGAAATATTTTTTTGTAAACCAACTTTCACTCATCCTTTCTGAATGACCTGCCTGACGCAAAACAGTTTTGGCGAATACAATGTGAACCGTATTCTGAATTGTCGCTCGTCATAAATGAAGTTATTTTGGACAGTATTGTTTCAAGAGTCCGATGCCCGACTGCTCTGGCTGCCAACAATACTCAATGTATTCTCACCAAACAAAAAAGTTTTTATTTTATTTAATTTAACGGAAACAATTACGTGCATGTCGAATAATTATGTTTATGAAAATTTATCACGTTTCTTCCGCTTTGGAATCTCATCAGTGGTTTACAAATACCTATTATTTATATACTATACTTTTAATACTGCCACGTAAAGCTGGTATTAGTGTTTAATTTCAGAACCCAATTTTATAAAATATCATTGGTGTGTTTCTATGCGCTCTCGACTGTATCTTTCATGATATTATTACGATGACCCACTTCTCGTTTCGATTGCACGTTTCTGGTTGCTTGCTTTATTACTGAATGGAATTAGCTTTGGTACTTTTTGTTCATTGAACTTTAGGGTCATTTAAATTTGCCAGCTGTAGTAGAGAAGAATATTAGTCAAAGTCCCTTCATCCAATTTATTACTTTTTATTTTGATTGATCAGGTATAGGTAGGTATATTATATGTATAACTGGAGACATTTTCATGGTGTTCACTTTCAAGTACTAAAAACCTGTTTTGACAAACTTTTACCATAAATAATATTTTTTGCACAAGGTGGATCAATTGGGACTTTTCACAATCAATTTATAATAGTATTCCTAACATTCACACCTATTTTACAAGCTTTTATTTAACTTCACTTTTGTATGTTTGTATGTTTACAAATCTTGCAAGGAAGATTTGAACCACTTCCAATAGACCGATTGAGCTGAAACTTGGTATACCTACATAACTTGGATGACAATACAATAATATGGTATCATGGAGCTGGTCTGATGATGAGGTTGGAAGGTGACCATAGAAACTTCGGTTCTTGTGGACCGATTGAGCTGAAATTTGGTATGTCTTCGTAACTTCGGTAACAATACAAAAATATGGTATCATGGAGCTGATCTGACGATGAGTTGGAAGATGCCCATAGAAACTTCGATTCCTGTGGTCCAATTGAGCTGAAATTTGGTATATCTTCGTAACTTCGGTAACAATACAAAAATATGGTATCATGGAGCTGATCTGATGAGGAGTTGGAGGATGCCCATAGGAACTCCGATTCCTGTGGTCCAATTGAGCTGAAATTTTGTATGTCTTCGTAATTTCGGTTACAATACAAAAAAAATATGGTATAATGGAGCTGATCTGATGAGGAGTTGGAGGATGCCCATAGGAAGTCCGATTCTTGTGGTCCAATTGAGCTGAAATTTTGTATGTCTTCGTAATTTCGGAAACAATACAAAAATATGGTATCATGGAGCTGATCTGATGAGGAGTTGGAAGAAGCCCGTAGGAACTCCGATTCCTGTGGACCAATTGAGCCAAAATTTGGTATACCTATGTAATTTCGGTGACAATACAATAACAAGGTATCATTGACCTGGTGTCATGAGGAGTTGGAAGGTGCCCATAGGAACACTAGTTCCCATGGACCGATTGCGTTGAATTTCGGTATGACTACGTAACTTTGATGACAATACAATAACAAGGTATCATTGACCTGGTGTCATGAGGAGTTGCAGGGTAGCCACAGGAACATCAGATCCAGTAGGTCGATTGAGTTGAAATTTGGTGTACTTACGTAACTTTGTTGACAATACGATAATATGGTACGATGGAGCTGGTCTGATGATGGAGTTGGACGGTATTTATAGGGTCACCACTTCTCGTCTCACTCGACCGAGTAATCTGAAATTTGATGTACTTACGGTAATGTAGTAAAGTTAAGTCTTTAGACGGTCTACAAATTGAAGAATTAGATTGCACAAAATTAACTGGAAAGAGACCTTGTAACAATGAAGCGTTAATGGAAATGGATATACTAAGGAATATGTCCAACTAAAAAGTTAAAAATAAATAAACGGTAAAAAAAATATTTTAAAAACAAGCTTTTATTATGCACGAAAAATTTAAAAAATAAACTAAGACATTCATAAAATTCGTAGTTTCTTAAACTTTATAAGTAACAAACTACAAAAATGTTCAGGTTAACTGTTCGATACAATTAGTGTCATCAGTAGAAGTATGATACATAAACATTATTATTATCTATAACCAGTATATTAATATTCTTACGCGATCTAAAAGCTTGTCGCGGCCGAGGACTATGCGTTAACGAAATTGCGCGACAAGTTTTTAAATCGCGCAAGAATATTAATATACTGGTTATAGATAATATAATGTTTATGTATCATACTTCTACTGATGACACTAATTGTATCGAACAGTTAACCTGAACATATTTGTAGGTTGTTACTTATAAAGTTTAAGAAACTACGAATTTTATGAATGTCTTAGTTTATTTTTTTAATTTTTCGTGCATAATAAAAGCTTGTTTTCAAAATATATTTTTTAACGTTATTTTTTAGGACCAACTTGAATCGACATTTGGTAAAATATGTAAATATTTGTATACAGTCCAGACTGTATACAAATATTTACATATTTTACCAAATGTCGTATGCTTATTTTGCTATCATACTACAATTTACTGAGTTGTTGAAAAGTGATTTCTGCATTCAGGGACACTGCATCCATAGGGGCTTATTGTATTAATTGTAAAATTCCGTCCTAAATATTACGTTTTGACAAACCGCTTTAAGTTGTTGCAATTTAATCAATTGTTTCATAATCAGCTCCGAAGCCGTAGGTAGTCGACGAGTCGGTTTGTTAATTGCAATTATGATATGCGAATGTATTGGCCCATGAAATCAATTTTTATATTATTTTTATTGTCTTTAATTAGAAAAGGATCCAGCTGCGTTATTGTGATTATTATTTTAATATTAACATCCTTTCACTGTCCGTGTGGTGTCGGTCGTAAAGAATAGCACCATTCCATATCTTCCCGTGGGTGTCGTATGAAGCGACTAAGGGACTTACCAGAGAATGGGCAACAGCATTCTTTGTGCCTTTTGTAACAACCATACTGCGATCGCCAATCCGCCTGCCAAGGCGTGGCGATTATGGTAAAACCCCCCCTTGGGGAGGCCTATGTCCAGCAGTGGACGTCTTTCGGCTGAAATGATGATCCTTTCACATAGGTGGTCTGTTAGTAGTGTTGTGACTTCGATTGGGTTAGTGACCTTGATTTCTTTAGTATTCAGTTTAGTCTGATTTCTTAGAGTGAGCGAAACTTTGCTGATAATAACAACATTGAATGCGGAATCAAAACATAGGCACACCTACCTTGTCATTACACAACAATGCTTTCTTCCCACTCTCACGCTACTTTTTATCTCATAAATGGGTTGTTGCCTGTCTAACAAGAATACTACATACCTAGTTATTTTGTTACATTTTGTAGTAATTATGTTTTTTGTTGTTTGTTTTTCCTCACTGATGACTCTGGTGAGGTAGACCTCGTTGTCAGAGGTAGACCTCTGACAACGAGGTCATTTGATCATGCATTATCTTTCAAGATAATCTTTCCTGATATCGTTCCATAAAAATTTACAGATGACTCATTTTAGTACCCATGTTACATTATGATAGAGATAAACACAATAATATTTAGATATAAATACTCGGAATCAGTGAGTTAACCAAAAAGGGGGAAATGTTTTTATACTTTCGTATATTGTTAAAGTATCAATATTTCTTATCTCACTAAGTAAATATAGATATTTGATGGTAGTTAAAACTTTAAAAGTGCCGCTGTCATGATCGCCAGATACTATGTATGTACACGTTTCGTAATGAGGCTAGTAGGCTAGGCCATAGATGTTTAGACTTGACTAGAACCACTCCAGTTGTATATGCCGCCATGTGTTTTGCATATTGCAGTAAAACAGTATTCAAATATTGTTCAGTCATTTCAGCAGTCTAGCGTTGTTATAATTCAGTAGGCGCTGTTTTTATAGTCGAATGTTTGCTCGTATCATTTTGCGAGCAACACAAAACAGATAATACTTACTGGCAATAATTTGGGTAGGTTTAGTATTTGGTACTGATGAGTTCTGTTATCAGCTCTGCGCTGTCCAAGAACCTCATCCGGCCCCTGCGCCCTGTCTGAGTGGCACAAACAAAATCCTCTGGTCCCTTACGATGATAACGTCGTTCTCGTCATATTATAGATAACGTTAGGTTTGCAACACCTGGCCCATATTCGTACCTAATCGTGCACTGCTCTGATATCACCCGCCGTAGACAAAGCTTTAGTTAAAGTTTAGTCATCTTAGTGCTAATGTTATGTTTGAGCACGCACCACGTTACACCATATTCTAAATTAAACCGTGTAAAGAATCTGCTCCAATTTGGGCAATCGCTGTCTGATGTATTTGCATTGTATTGTATTCGTGGCTTGTCATTAAGAAGTTACTTTATTTATCAACAGTGTGTGTGAAGTAATCGTACCTAACTCGTGCCGAAATGTCGGAAGGAACGGAACAACTAAATTATTTATTAGACAGGTATTTATTTGTAGTTCTACAAGTTAACTATTATTTGTAAAAACCGCGATTTCTTAGTAAGTAACTTTAATTGAACGATGTGATTGTTTTGTCTATCTGTAAACAATGCTTACATTGCAAGGTTCTCACAGTTAACTGAGCACTTTCCATCATTAACTAAATGCCTATCTATTGCCTAGAAAACCTTAGATTCCGTTAAAAGCAAGAAAATATTAGACAACTGTGACAAAACATTGTGCAAGCACCATAGTTATGTACTAAATTTTTACATACATTAATAATCATTATTAGATTCTGTGCTGTGATTATTGTGTATAATATGTATTTGTAATCAGACTGCGGGTAAAATAAAATTACCGGATATGGTACAAAATTATATCGAACATCTATAGATAATGTTCCTCATGTTATTTTGAAAGGGGCAAACGCCAAAGTAACTACTTATGTAGTTACGCATTCGTGGACAGTTTCAAAGTTCTATTTGTATGTGGGCTGGCTGGCTGACATTCAAACCATTTATCATAGCGAAATATGTCGTGACTGTTCTGACGGACCCGTATCGTGAGCCTCGAGATCTGCATGCAAAGTTACAGGAGCCCTAACCTATATCTTAAAGACATTTTATTATTATAAATTCTTACATTCATAAACATTGCATGTCTTGTAGTATAGCTTTGATAGTTGAGTATAAAACTTGACATTGAAACAGTATGCAGTATGTAACTTGAGCTTGCTTTGTTGGAAATATTATATACTTTTTTTGCATTTTAGCACAGATTAACTAATCTTTTAGTACTTACCTGCTATGTACAGATGTACATAATAATAATTTATTTTACTTACTTTGTTATAGCTCTAGGTAAATAGATAGATCTCTAAATGTTACTAATGTCTAGCTTGATATTCTCAAACAGATGATTTTCCGCTAACCCACATGCTTGTGAATTCAATATACCTTAACCCAAAATCCACCACTGCAATAATTATCGACAATGACTATCATTGTTTTTTGTTGCCATTATCATTCGTTTGCGTTTCACGTAGGAAAGTGTCAGATGAGTATTTTCCCAGTCTCAGTGGAAAGTACCTAAAGCACGCAGTGTTCTGTGCGCGCCTTCTTGAGGATGTGCGGTCGTAGGATAGACCGCACTTGGTGAGGACGCGCGATAAACATGATGGACTGATACTAGTCGGGGATGGGCGCCGATGGTAGTGGTAGAAATTGGGATTTTAGTAAGGACTAATACTAGAGTCCCGGCTCCGTCTGTTGGAGGGTAACCTTAAGAATTTCTTCATAGCAAAAAAAACTTTTTAACAAAAAAGACAACCGCCTTTAAAAAGTAAAAAATAATTTTCAATTCGCAAGTCGGCCGGCGACTTTGGTTTTGCTTGTTGTTTTGCCACCAACTTGCGAATTGAAAGTGATTTTTTACATTTTGAAGGCGGTTGTCTTTCTTGTTAAAAAGTTTTATTTTTCGCTTTTTAGTGCCTACTTCTTATCATACAAATTAATTACGAAAAAAAATCAGTTATTCCTTAATTTTCTACCTTTAGGGATGGAATATTATCTTGATTTATATGGGACCAAATTTGAGGTATACACTATCAATCAAAAATAGAATCATCGAAATCGGACTACACTGAAAAAAGTTATGCGTGGTAAAACATAAACAAAAAAAAAAAAAAAAAACCTACAATAAATGTTCATAAAATGAAAACTACTAAGTCAAACTATGTTAAATTTTTATTCGAGCAAATGACAAATGATATTCTGCATCCAACTAAAGAAGAATCCCGTAAATCGGATCATAAATCTCAGCGTAATCGGTGTATATATGACGACACGGTTGGCGCAGTGGCTGAGCGATCGACTGCTGCGCAGTCATTTGTGTGATGAGCATTTGTGTTTGCCTTGTGTCTGGGTGTTGTTTATCCATATACATATGTATGTATGTACAAAAAAAAATGTATTTGTGTATGTATATCAGTTGTCTGACACCCATAGTACAGGGTCTCCCTAGTTTGGGGTCAGATGGCCGTGTGTGAAAAATGTCCCCACATATTATTATTTATTATTATTATATAATAATAATAAAAAATACCAATCGAATTGCGAACCTCCTCCTTTTTGAAGTCGGTTAAAAAAAATACACAAGTTACCATGCATTATTTATTATTAATGTAGAAACGAAAAGTAAAGTGTCAAGCTATTATATACCAATACCATGTGCCAATCAACTGTTAACGACTACCTTAACTGCCATGTAAACAATGGGACTCTTAAACTATCTGCAAAAATTACATAAAGTTGTTGTTTTCAGGAGGCAAGAGTCAATGTACGCGATGACGGGGTTGTACGCGGAGTCGGGGTGTGCAGACGGCGATGGCGACGAGGCTGGGCCCAGCACCCCCCCACAGCCATCGCACCCACCGCGAGAGGCTGTCAAGTGCCACAGCCGAAACCCTTCGGCCGGCGTATGCGACAGGTGAGATAGCAATAGAAATGAGTTCTTTACCTTTTGTGTCACCACAAGCTGTTGGTACGACCTATTTAGCTGATGACATGGTGAAAGGGTAGAGGTAGTTGTTAGTGTAGCCAGCTACTTAGGGTGTGCCGGTAGAACGCTTACTACTCTCACCATGTCAACCTTAAGACGCCCACTACTGGGCGCAGGTCTCCCCTAAGAGGGGTATCAGCCAAGCATGGCAATTATGGCTAAACCCCCCTCGGTTTAGCATAATCGCCATGTTTGGCCGATGCATGTTGGCGATCCCAGTAAATGTTATGGTACTCAGAAGGGCGCTGCTGCCTATTCTCTGGTCAATATCCGTCTATCGCCTTCTACGACACCCACGTGTAGAAATAGGGTAATGCTATTCGCGGCCGGCACCACACTACTGAAACTTATTACTCTATTTACGCTTAATCCACTACCACCAACCTTCTATAGCAGAAGTATACTTTCTCCGCTTACTGTAATCCGAAACCGAGTTCGCATTGTGGAGTGTTTTTAAAGAGATGGATGGATACGACAGCGCATTGTTCTGATGACCCCTCATTTGCAATTATGACACCGGAACCGACGAACTCGTTTATATTCGAGATCGCACAGCATTAGGTACTTAGTGGAATAATATCTCATACTGGAACTTTACAATAGTGTAATACACGACAGGAAATATAGTCGGTAGGTACTTGTAATTGCCAACGTCAAGAGGATGATCCAATGAAAAATCTGAAATATACCTGTCGGTATATCGACCTGCGCATGGACCGTGAATAGTATGTTTAATATTCACAGCGCTGTAGTTAAGTAATAATATAATTATCTCTAGCATAAATTAATGTTAATTATAGGAACTAACGCGTGTTTTCCATTTGATTATAGAGATCGCGAGCGGGACAAGGAAAGAGAAAAGCCACGGCAACTGTACCCAGAAATATTAGACATTCCTCATGACGCAAGAGATTGCGGTATCTTGTCGTGGAGGCCGCTTTTCATACAACAATTTTCTAGTATTAAAGTAAGTCTTGGCATTCGTTTTATGTTAAAAATATACAGTGCATTTAAAGAGTTAACACTTAAGTACAGTTCCTGCTGCGCTTTTTTTATTCATTTTGTTGCGAAATCCAAGACAGTTGAATCGTCTTTCTGGAACTCGTCAAGCTTCATTGCCTTGGCGCTTTACTGGTAGTCGCCATTGTTGATTCTGGCTGCAGGAATTGCTGTGGTTTCAGAAAAGTGTGGCGGGCTTCTCCCAGGACAGTTAAGAACAGTCCAGCAACAGATGTTATATGTAATTTTGCAGAACAGAATCACTAACCTTTACTTTCTTACAGGTGTTTGTATTTTTTCTTTCGTTCCTGGTAACGCTGCAACAAGCGTTGAGCTCCGGCTACATTAACTCTGTAATCACAACTATTGAGAAACGTTTCGAAATCCCCTCGAGTCTGTCAGGGCTCATCGCGAGCAGCTACGAGATCGGTAACGTTATTACCGTGATCTTCGTATCATATCTCGGCAGTAGGAGACACATTCCAGTTTGGATCGCAGTTGGTAAGGATCAATTTTGTACACCATTATTGCCCATTGCACCATTAAGTATTCCAGAATCTTATTTATTAAAGTGTCACAAGACCTGAGCTTATGTTCTTTGTTGGTTTTAGTCTTGCCTTGACCTGGCCAAATAAATCGCTTATTAAAGGCAGCCTTTGTTCCAACGATTCATGATGGAGCGAATTCAATTATTTTGCCAATACATATCGTATCCGCAACAACAAAATGTTTATGACTTTTGTTATTTTAGGTGCCGTGATTATGGGCATCGGCTCATTAGTGTTCGTCGTTCCGCACTTTATAGCGGAAGTGAACAGCGAAACTTTGATGAACAATCAATCTGCCGAAAACATCTGTCAGCACGATATGGGCGGCTTGGGACACCTGTCGCAAGGATTACCACCCAGCAACCTGAGACCTGACAATTGCATAAAGGTTTGTATATTTTTTCAGGGTAAAACTTCGGTGTTCAGATTGTTTGATTTAGCATTTTTTCTAGTCATTCCTGGACTTTTCTAAAATGGAGTCTTAACTCCATTGTCATTGTTGGTCTTAACCAATTCTTACAATTATTATAGCAATAGGCAAATTAATATTTAGATAAGAGACTGCATGGTAGGAAACCGTTTTCTTTCGCATACATATTCATTTTAAACTTAGCTTAGCATGAAGAGATTTGCTAGTTATATCATTATCCTGATTCCCGTAGATATCTAATCTAATTCAAGGAACAAGGCACCAGGCTAATGACTGATGCAACTCATTAATTTGGCAGAGTTCCCCGAGCACATTCATGCCGGTGATGGTGTTCATAGTGGCGCAACTGCTACTCGGCTGCGGCGGGTCGCCACTCCTCACCCTCGGCACCACATACGTGGACGACCACGTGCGACCAGAGTCTTCCAGCATGTATATAGGTGAGAATTTTAAATACGTGTACGTAGAAGAAGAATGCGACCCCAATTCCGGATCCTAGCTGTTTTAAAGATACCAGAATTTGTTGTGATGTATTTTTTCGCATAATTAGCGCTATCGTTTATATCTCTCCAGAACAGAAAAACAGAAAAAACATCAGTAAAAACATTTTTCACCTTACGTCCATGACGTAGCGAAACGGCCAAGCCTGACTAAGGCGTAGAGTTTGTGAAGTTAGGGCTTGGGTCTACATGAGATCTGATAAGTTTCTGACAGTGCGAGCCATAAGGTCTCGTCTGAGCAACATTTTACATGAAAATGTTTATGGTGGGATAATATGTACCGTTTACCACTGCAGGTTAGTCCGTCGTATAGTTTTATAGCATCACGTTTAAGTTTGAACGTGCTAGCAAGTCGTGCGGCTACTCGTCTTAATGTATTCCAATGACTCATGTTGTTTGTTCCGTATATTATAACCTGAGTGCGAGCAAAGACCACTGTTTTCCTTAGTGACGTAGATACAGGCTAAAGGATTGTGGCATAAGAAAAGTTGGAGAACAATAACATCTGTACTACTGATAAGTTTACCAGTATTTTTTCTACTTGTTTATAGTAGGATCGCCAACCACCAGGCAGTAAGCGTTTGCAAACACGCGTTATGATGAAGTCATGGCTACATTCATAATGTGATCATGCATAGCCTCAGACCAATAAAAAAGTTTTTTATTGGTCTAAGTGCATAGCGCCACAGTGGTAAACCCGCTGCAAATCTCATAAATTATTATCGCCCTTTGTTAACTTTGAAAGGAATATAGTAGTATGGTTTCGTGTCGCTTATCATACTGTCCGCGTGTCCACTTTATATCGTTAGAGTCGTGGCATATCTTCACGTGGCGGGCTGCGGTGTGACGGTGGCTCCCCACATAAACTGTGCATTTAAACCAGAGTCACTGAACTTCATTAAAACCAACATACCTTTAATTAACTTTTACAACATTCAGAAGCAAAATTACTATTTTTGATCAACATCACTCGCATAAACAGAACGTGTTTACAAACATTGAATGGAATAATGGAATAAAACTAGTAAAATAATAATATATCAATCAGTCTTGTCCTGAATTTCAGCATGTTTAACATTTGTAACAATACGAAATTACATTGTTGACAGTCATTGTATACGAGATAATATCCACATTTACGTTATTATTTGTAGTATGTCGTGAAGCATGCAACTAGACGCACACACTGTCAATATTTACTGATTGAGCGGTGAAGGTAGATAGTGCTTACCTACGTGCGATAGGTACCCCATTAAACGTTTTTAACCGACTTTAAAAAAAAGGAGGTTCTCAGTTTGACCTTTATGTTTGTATGTATGTATGTTTGTCCGCGATTATCTCCCGTTTGGCTGAACCGATTTTGATGCAGTTTTCAGAAAAGTGTTTGTTACATTCTGGAGAAGGTTTTAGTAGAAGGAAGTTTAGTTGAAGGCGGTTCTCTTTTTTCAAAAAGGTTTTAATTTAACACTTTTTAGTGCCTCTTTATCACCCAAATCCATTAAGGAACACAGTTAAAACAGAGATTGATAGTCCTCCAAATACGGAAAGATGGAAGAAACGAAAAAGTCTTCTCGGTTTATGTTGTTTTTTTCAAAAAGCGCTGAATAAATTTCTGTTTGTTGTATACTAAAACTTTCTCCAGAATGTAACAAACACTTTTCTGAAAACTGCATCAAAATCGGTTTTTTAATCAAGTACTGCCTATCCATTAATAGATTACACGTCACACGATGTTGCTATAGCTTTTCACCTAAATATTATCGTGGCCACTTACACGACCATCTCGGTGCTATAACTAGGAACGTGTGATTCATTGACACGGGGCGCTATGAAACTGCAGGATCAATTTATTAAATGAATCCATGTGAAAGGTCGATGATCCCAAACATGCTCTTTGTGATGTTTGTATTTAGAATGTTCTAGACAGATAAACGGTGCTATTTACCGAACAGGGGGGCGATCGCGCTATTTTAAAACATGAACAAATGTCTAAAGATCGGTTTTGGTTCAGCTCTGACTGTAATTCAGTTTTGGTTCGGTTGAATGAAATTTTGGTATCGCGGTAAAGTTTAAGTGATGACCAAAGTAGAACTGAAACTGAACCATTGTCATAATCAAAATATTGGATGTGTATCCTAGTATGGACATTGTAAACTAGTATCGTAAGCATAATCGACCATCGACTCAGCGTTTTGACAGCACTTGTGTTTGAGTTATGTTACTTTGGTTGGAGTGCTGACCAAAAAAAATGTCGAAATATGATTTCAAGTGGTTACCTATATAGCTTAGAAGTATCCTTTCAACATCTCGGTCACATTGTCGGCACTGTAGGTCTATTTTAAGGATTAGAAACCAATTGTCTGAAGAATTATATTGTTTGTGTATGACTGTGATGCCAAAATAAAAGAAAAAAAAACTCGATAAGAGGAGTGATACGTGTTTTAAATATATTGAAAAAATCTGTGAATACGTTTATTTTTCATTGGTAAGTTTTTCAATTCTCTTATAATAATAGTATTTAATTTTAAAATTATAAATATTTAAAAATACGTTTAGTATTTTGTATAAAATAATTGAATAAAAAATAAGTTTTCAGTTCAATCTGTGACTGGTTTGTATATTTATATTATTTACCAGCACCACCAGCACTTTGCCCGCGATTTCGTCCGCGTGAGTTTCAAAGATCCCATATTTTTTGATAATGCAATATAGCCAATGCACTGCACTCAGGCATAACGTAGCTTCTTATTGGTGAAAGAACTTTTAAAACATGAGTAGATAGTGTCGGATATTACCCCCTACAAAGTTTACCTCTTTATAATATTAATATCGATTATTAATATTTATTTAATAGTAGTTACAATTATTCTCTTTTATTTCATTTTCATTATTATTTATTTTTTTGTTATTTTTGTATGTTTAATTTTTTATTATTTGATTTATTATTTTTAGTTTTTCGATATCTCTTAAAGAACTGCATTTCACCTAACTTGAAAGCTACTCTTTGTAATCTTGCACTCAGTTTTTTTTTTTATTGGGCTGCACAATTGCCGCATTACACTCGTGCGCCATTTCCATGAAGTCTAGGTACATCCATTCATCATTTTAACGATTTCCACTTACTTTTTATCACAAACATTTTAAACCAATTCAGAAAAAGTTGCTCCGTAGTAACTTGAACACAAATTGTGGTTATGGTTTGGTTGCGTCTCTGTTCTAGTCGAACTTCGGTTCAACCATATGTCAACGCATTAGCGCGATATGAAAAGTACTTAAAGTTGTATTTCGGTTATGGTTCAGTTTTGATTCGGTTGGGATATTTTAGCGCGATCGCGCCCCTGGTGGCGGCAGCGTTCGTTTTAGCTTATGTTTATGACCTCTGTAGACAATGGACAGTGATGTTGATCATAGTTCCATTCGTGAGTATGATTTATACGTAAGTACCTACTTACCATGAAAATATAGGCAAATGACCCATACAAAACATAAATTGGTTTCTTCAATGAAGTCCGTTCACAGGGAGCCCGTTAAAACGTTAACTATTGTTTTTGTTTATTACTCATTAAAACAACGAATTAAATATCGGGTAAGTAGGTACCAACGTGGCTCTTTTATTTCATATGTAAATAAAACCTTGAACATCACTGACATCGGTGATTGAAAACTTCGTGAGGAAACCTGAACTTATCTAAACTAATATTATAATAAAGAGAAAAGATTTAAAATTGTGTATGTTTCTTTGTATGTATGTTCGTTTGTAATGGATAAACTCAAAAAAAAAAAACTTTCATCAATCCGAAGCTAGGTTATCCCTGACTGATAGGCTATATTCTATGTTAGGGAGGTTCAGTTTCCGCACTTAGTCCTTTAAATGGACCATTGTACGTAAGATAGAGTGATAAGCTATACCTATTTCATTATTAAAAAAATAGGAATCCGTAAGACAATATAAGTCTGAAATCAATGGTGATCATGTCTTCTTTAAATGAGAAGAGGCTACTTTTGCCCTCCAATGTGACTATAATAGGCTGGAGTTCCTATCCTGTTGTGATTTATTCATGATTACATACTAATGGAAATGGGAATTAAGCTACTGCGCAAATCTGAAATTGATATTTATTATGCACATAATAATTTATTCAGTACGTAAAAAGAAGGCCGTGACCCTTCGACCTTATAAATAACGCCTCCTATCCCACCCTAACATGAAATTCAGAAAGCTTGGTTTGAAGCGTCGCGTTACGTTGAACATTATTGAATACATTGCTAGGGCTGGCTACCAAAATGCGGTGCCTTGAAAATTAACCGTAGTCGTGGACCCGCGCCCTTGACCCACTTCCTATATTACAGCCAATGATATATAAGATACCTACTTACTGTTACTGCATTGGAAAAGTTCAGTTTTAGTTAACACTATAGGTATTAACACCGCTAATTAACATAGATGTAGTACCTACTTTTTCTTATTTTTTCTGTGGTTTCAAAGTTTTGTTTTGATATCGATCCAACAAAAATGCTGGTCCTTGTATTAAATGTTTTATTTTCTCTCAGCCTACTTCGTTGTAGCGTCATTGAGGGGAGGGGTTTTAATAAAGCCCTTCACGTTAAGAGTCCTATGGACGCGACCTGGATTCGAGAGCCACTCGTATTGCCTGAAGGAGGTCTATGTCGATCGATGTATATCCGCTTTGTTTTAAAATAAAAAGCAGTGTATTTATAACTGCTTTGCGTTGAGATATCATCGAGCCAGGTTCAGGTCAATGCTCAACTCGGTTAATCGGCGACTCGTTTCCTCAAACATTTATCTCTTGCACCAACCAAACACTTGTCTCGTAAAAGTGAATGAAATTTAAAGTAATGGAAGCGAGCAACACCAACACGCTATGTTTTCATAATACAATCTTACGTCACACACAACACACGTCATGCATGCGGCAAGTTTTCTTACTGCCATTAATTTCTTATAATGAGCTCAATTTTATTCGGTCGATTTTATCGGTGTAGTATAATTTAAACACTGTAATCGACATTTCATATATTGAGGTTGTGAATAATCACAGGTAAATTAAATGGAGCGTATGGAAATATTTCTCACGCAAACCGAAAATAGGGGACCATAAGTCATTGATATTAGCGGTGGAATCCGCGCCATTTACAGCCACACAGACACAATACAAGAGTGACCTACTTTCCACCGTATCGGCGTGGCGGGTGCACTTACAGTTTGACACATTATCCACGTCACAAAAGTACAATGCGTTGATAATGTTATCTTACGTGCTGCTTCTGATTGATAGGACCTAATTGGTGGTTGCTTAATATCAATCAAAATTGACTCACTTATATTCGACGATGTCATATCCATATTATTAATTATTTACATAATCGGAATATTGTATTATTTAATTAGATTATTGAAAGATAATCATAATCGATAATGAAGATATTATTATTATGATTGTTTTGTTTATATTGCATTGTATTGTGTATTATTTAATTAGATTATTGAATGATAACCATAATCGATAATAACGGTACCTATATATTATTATGATTGCATTGTTCATAGGGTGTATGTACAGCATGGCTGCGTTCGGACCAGTCCTTGGGTTCCTGCTTGGTGCATACTTGCTATCTTTCCACATGGACTCGTTCTCTGGCACCATCATTTTAAAAGGTGAGAGACTATATCCAATTCCTATCATTGGTTTGTACTGCCATTCTTAGTTGCATATTTTCCACCATACTAAAAAAGTCAACATTTCGAAAGGGTCGCTTCGCTATACACATATAAGCGGGTCTACAAGGTGTCGACCCGAATATGTAGATATATGTATGTATAGCGATTTCAGATATCGGCATTATTAATACAACGTTATCAAAGGTCGTATTGATATTGCCGAACCGAATAGGCCGACCCCTGTTAAGTGTATAGCGACCCTAAGACTTCTTCACTATCGAAATTTGTGTTCGATTCTCCAATTAGTTTACAATTTTTGTTTCAGATTCAGGTGACCACCGTTGGGTTGGCATGTGGTGGGGCGGCTTTCTACTATGTGGGTTCCTCCTGATCCTAGTCGCTATTCCCTTCTTCTCGTTCCCGAAAGTGTTGGTCCGAGAGAAGGAGAAGATAAGACTTGTGGAGAAGGCCGCCGCTGCCAGCGGAGCGTCCACATCTAAAACACCGGCCAAACCGCAGACAGATATTAAGGATACTGGCTATGGGAAAGATATTAAAGGTAAATGAACCAATGATATCCGTGTACGTAGGTACAGACAGCATCATCAACTGCTTACCCCCTATCTGAAAAAAATTTAATGCGTAGGGGGTTAGCAGTTGATGCTGTCTGTACTATTGGTATTGTAAGAGGTCTAACTGTAGAGCCAATTACAGGTACCGCGTTGTAGCATGGTGTATGAGAATTCTAATATGATTATTTAGAATTAAACAAACTTCCTTTAGTATTGCTTTGTAATCAAGATAATCAAACGAGTGCCCGTGAGGGGTCAGGCTAAGAACTATACTTCTGTCATATGTAAAATAATACAAAGCTACGATTTGAACTTTTTCTAATTATTCTAGAAGGATGCAGTGTTTAGCCATAGACCATATATTTAATGGTTTCTGCATGCTAAATGCATGCAACAGTACAGTTTTACAGTACCTATGTCCCCCTGGCCGGGTAGAGGAAGCGCTCACACACTCATCCTCACCCCGGGCATGTATTGACTCGTCACATGATAAAGCGGATCTTGTCACCAGGTCTTCTCATTCCCTCCATTGACAAATACATAGAAACATCACCTTCACGGTGAGCGCAGACAGTGCAGCAATATGCTCGAGAATATTTTATGTTGACCCTTATTCCCGCTTTATCAAACTTGCTTGTAAGAAATAGGTACTTACATAACTCGTGAATAAATTGTATTGTATCTCCCAATTTGCAGACATACCGGTGTCGATGTGGCGTCTACTCAAGAACCCGGTGTACGTAGTGACGTGTCTGGGCGCGTGCATGGAACTAATGATCGTATCGGGCTTTGTCGTCTTCCTGCCCAAGTACCTCGAGACGCAGTTCAGTCTAGGCAAGAGCCAGGCTAGCGTGTTTACTGGTAAGTTTATAAGTTATCTAAGACACTACTGGGCATGTTCTAGTGTTGACAACACGGTTCGCGCAGTGGTTGTACGATTGATTTCTGCGCTGCGTGTCGCGAGTTCGATTACCGCACGGTACAAACATTTGTATGGCCTACAGATAGTTGTTCCGGGTTTGGCTGTTTGTGTATGTAAGTCCAAATGTTTGTAAACGCACCCACGATACAGAAGAACCTTGTGTGGGGATGTATTGAAAACTTAATCTTTCCATAACCTATTAAAACTCGTTATAAGAATACCTCAGTAGCGGGACATTTTATTTTCAATTAAAATAGAACACAACTTTAAAACAGAACTAAATTCAACCACAGACATATGAAACCATAGCTAGCTAAAAACAGCTATTCTATTTGATGTGCAATATTCAACAGAGATTTTGGCCGATAGGTACCCAAAATCTAGCATTAGATAGAACACGAACAAATTATGACCACAAGACTGGTTATCATCGCGTTTATTGGAGGAGACAGATGTCCAGCAGTGGTTGTCTTTCAGTTGACATAATGATACTGAATTACCCACATTTTTAAGAATAGGATTTAGGGACAAATTGATTTTTTCAAAATCGTTTAAGGAAATTTAAGAAATTAAAAATGACTCATTCATTCATTGTTTTCAATCTGCATACGAAATGAATAGACTGTAAAAAAATAATAACGCTACTATTAGTAATGCTATGTACCAAGAGCGAGTTTATACACAATGCCTTAATCTGAGCAGACGATCTGATGCCGACATCGACTGCGCTTGCGTCACCTATATCCGTTAATCTTGACTATTAATTTTAAAATAGATACCGTTATTTAGAACTAACTACGTTTTACATCAACCCATCATGTACCAAAATCCTCAGACAACAAGCGTTTGTAAGAAATAATACCATGCTTTATCGCAGTTTTTTTTGCTGTAGTAGGTAAAGGAAGATTGATGACTTTCCTATAAATAAGCCAAACACAAACGTGCTTACCTAAATATTTTCAGTTTATTCGATTTTTTATTTCAAAATACAACTAACTAAAGCATTTACAATTAATGCTACGAGCACAATTAGTAGGTATCGTGCATTGCATACGGTGCATAGTTATCTAAGAACAAAGTGTTCTAAAAAACGGTTGTACGTTGTTTCATAGCTAATAGTTTTATAGAATTTCGTTTCAAATAATTTTTTTCTAATAATATCGTTTCATAGAACATTCAATACGCAGAATACTTACTTTCAGGATTTTCAAATCATTGATTTTTGTTTCACATAAAGTTTATTGTTAGAATTATCATATCATAGAATAACAAATCAAATATTCTTTATTCTTATATTTTTTATTTATTATAAAATTTATTCCCAAGAATGGGACTCTCAGTTCTAACCAAACTTACTGCGCGTGCGTGCAAGCAACCATGCAGCATGCAAGCAAGCACGCAGCGTACAAGCAAGTATGCAGCATGCAAGCAAGCATGCAGCGTGCAAGCAAGCATGCAGCGTGCAAGCAAGCATGTAGCGTGCAAGCAAGCATGCAGCATGTAAGCAAGCGTGCATCATGCAAGCGAGCATGCAACATGCAGCAGGCATAGTTTCTGTCACGGCTCCAGCGTTGCGGGGCTCCGGCGGTCCCACGCGAGCTTATCGTCGCAGATGGTATTCACGCTCACCACCGCAGCTTCGGCTTACTGGCCGGCTACGCCGGCCAGCCTCAGCCGCGGCGGCGGGCGTTAAAACCACCTGCTCCTCAGCTCGCGGGCCGCCTCGCCCCTCCACGCCTACGCAGATTTAAATTACACTCTAGGGGTAGGGCAGACAAGACTACGTGGAGTCGGTTTCGCAGCGATTCGTTTCTGTCATTAACTTTGGTAGTACAACATATTGACTTTTTAAGACAACATTTTTGTTTTTGTCTATTTATATCTATACATTTTCGTTGAAATAAATTCCATGGAAAAATACAACAAACAAACAATATTCGTTAAAAAAGAATTCTACTTTTTGATAATTATGTTAAACAAAAAAATGTGATTAAAAATTCATTGAATTGTGTTTCTGTAAAATATTTTTCATTGAAATAAATAGTCTTTGAAACAATAATATTCGAAATAAAAATACGAGAACCAAATATTATGTTAAACATTTTCTGGAAAACGAAATTCTATGAAATTTCTGTCTGCGAAACACGGGGACACCCTAAAAAACACTATTAGGTACGTTTCGTTACAATTTACATTAAGTTTACTAATCGCGTTCGTACTAGGCCCACTGGTGTTCAGTCGCGTTTCAAGACACTCAGAAAAATACGGGTTAAGTCTCTTCGTAACTAGGAACCACAAGTGCTCGATTATTTGCGACTTACTACATTTATTCAGCTCGATTCACGTTTCGCTAAACCATTTTTGTCACACGTATAATTCTGAAGCGCTTCGTATAATTGAGAAGCGATTACATACTCTTTGCTGCGAAAACGGCGAACAGCTAACTTTCTGTCTGACTCTTTGACAATTCTAAAGTGCATGTAAATGGTTGCATCTCATGAACCGTGATAGCCAGACAGTTGAAATTTCTACAGATCATGTATTTCTGTTGCCGCTGTAACAACAAATACTAAAAAAACGGGGCTCCCATACAACAAACGTGATTTGTGGCCGATTTTTTGCTCGATATTAAAAAAATGGTTATAATATTAGTGCGCGAGTCCGACTCGCACTTGGCCAATTTTTTATAACTTAGCATAGACATAAATAAAATAATTTTAGAGACGTTAACATTGAAAAAGTCTCTGTTTTGCATTTCCAAATGTGACGTAAACAAAAAGGAAAATTAATGGACTGTAGCAAAGGCTAAACAAATAACTGTTGGTATTTATGTACAGGTTCCATCGCGATCCCGGGCGCGTGCATCGGTATCTTCATGGGCGGCTGCCTACTCAAGCGGCTGGAGCTTCGTCCGAAGGGTGCCGTGCAGTTCGTGCTTATATCGAACACTATCTGCCTATCCTGCTACGCTTTACTGTTCTTCCTCGGATGCGACAACATCAAGATGGCTGGGACTACCATACCTTACACTAATCACACGTATGTATTTTGTTTTATTTCTGCACCCTTCAATTCATTACTCTTACTATAATAAATTAATCCTGTGGGGCCACCAAGTCTGACCGGTTTCTTTAATGATACCTATACTTACTCCATTAGACAAAAAGCGGCCAAATAACGACAGTATTATATTATTGAAGTAACTGCATTTTAGTGATATTTTTTTTTAATATTATGTAAATCGCTAATAGTTAAATATTATGTACGTTGTAATTATCGTGAAATAATGAAGCTTATTACATGCTAACATTGAAATAACAATAGCATTATAACAATATTTGTCTAATGTTATAACTACTTATAACAAATATTGAACACAAGACTAATCATAACTACATCTGTACTATAATTGAACATTATTTGCCCAGGAACCTGGAGCCGTTCAAGGTCAATCTCACAGCTGCGTGCAACTTCAACTGTCTGTGCACGGAGACGGACATGGAGCCCGTATGCGGCAACAATGGCCTCACGTACTTTTCGCCTTGCCACGCGGGATGTGCGGCTTTCTCCTCGCGCTCCAACTTTACTAACTGCGCATGTGAGTTGACTATGTTGTTCGTGTTAAGAACGCCCTTCCCCATCGAACGAACTACCTACACCACTAAACTAGGTGTAGCCGCACTTCGAGTTTTAGCCGTAACATATACATTTTTGGTTAATTCGTAACCTAAAAATGTATAGGTATAATAAAATAATAATATAGTCCTTTTTCCACTTCTGTTTTAGGACGAAATAATTATTTAAAACGTTCTTTTATAAAATGACTAGGTGACCCGACAGACGTTGTTCTGTCCCTATCTCCCTACTTACCTGCATAATAACCTACACCTACCCTACACCTACAAGATAAAAAGTATCCTATGTCAGTCTCGTGGTTCTAAGCTACCTCCCCACCAATTCAGCCGTTCTTGAGTTATAAATAGTGTAACACTAATTAACACGACTTTCTTTTAAATATCTTATATATAAAAATCTTCTGTGCGTGTGTATGAAAGTGAACTCTTCCTAAACGACTGGACTGATTTTGATGAAAATTTTTGTGTGTGTTCCAGTGGATTCGAGAATGGTTTAGATTCACAATTGGACCCGGTAGGTGGCGCTGCAGTCGAGTTGTAGGACTTTTTTAAGGCAGTACAACGTCTGCCAGACCTGCTAGTATTAATAATAATAATAATAATATGTGGGGACATTTCACACACGGCCATCTGACCCCAATCCAGGGAGACCCTGTACTATGGGTGTCAGACAGCTGATATACATACACAAATACATTTTTAAATACATACATATATAGATAAACAACACCCAGACACAAGGCAAACACACGTGCTCATCACACAAATATTTACCCTGGGCGGGAATCGAACCCGCAACACGCTGCGCAGCAGTCGATCGCTCAGCCACTGCGCCAACTGTGTCGTCAAAGACTATTATTATTATATAAGAATTGTAAATTGTTTTATTCCTGTCTGTATAGCCATGTTCTCTATCACATTGTACGGCAGGCGTGCACGAGAACAGCCGCGCGAGCATGGCGGGCGTGCTGGGCGCGTCGGGCGCCGTGCTGTCGGGCGCGTCGGCGGCGGCGCTGCACGGCGAGTACTCGGAGGTCACCGTGGTGCCCGTAGCCACGGCCGGGGCCTGCAACCCCCCCTGCACCACCATCTTCCCCTTCCTCGTGCTGCTGTTCTTCATGACCTTCGTCGTCGCAGTCACGCAGATGCCGCTGCTTATGATTGTTCTGAGGTATGTCGGTCGTTTTTAAACTCAACCTAACTTTTAGGGCCTATGCACACCGAGTTTTTTAAACGCGCCGTCGACGCGAGTTTCTGGAATGCACTTCGTTAATTTATTAAAATAATGGATATACCTACCTACTTAATAATAATATTAACAGCCTATTATTGTCCCACTTCTGTTATTATTATTATGTACCTATACCCTGTTCACAATAAGATTAGACATTTACAAAAACCTTTTTTACAGTCCGTTTAACCGATTTTGACTCATATTGCGTTGGTAGCATGACAAATGGCAACTGCAGTAAACAGTTGTTATTTTAACCACTTTTTTGCCTCTAATTTCATCCTTAAGCCTACGGAATAGAAGTCAAAATCGGTTGAAGGGACTGTAAAAAAGGTTTGTGTTTATGTCTAATCTTATTGTGAACAGGGTATCGGTTCAAGCAATCAATCAAAAATATACGCATCGATAATAAGTTTAACTACGGGTACTACGTACCTATAGTGATAACGCTACAACTGTAACATTCTATCTTTTACAATATACCTGAAAAAACAAAACTGCTTATTTTCTACAGATCGGTGAGCGAAGAAGAACGCTCATTCGCGCTGGGCATGCAGTTTGTGATATTCCGTCTGTTCGGGTACATTCCTGCCCCGATAGTGTTCGGGAACCTCATCGACTCGACCTGTCTGCTGTGGAAACAGTCCTGCAGTGGAGAGAAGGGAGGCCGCTGTCTGTTATACGATATCGAACAGTTCAGATACAGGTATACGATCTACACACGTCGAATTATATCTTTTTCAACCGACTTAAAAAGGTGGTTCTCTGTTTGATATATGTATGTTCGTAATTTTTTCAAAAACAACTGATCCGCTATAGATGTGACTTTCGCTGTTCGACTGCATATTTTTCTGGGAAGGTTTTAATGTATAAAACGTTATCATTGTAGTAAGTTAGTAAACATTATAGGAGTAAACTAAGTCACTAAAATTTATATTAATCGATGATGTGATTTTTTTTATGATGTACTCGTAATTAAATGGTTACTCATAACAATTACAATCTAGACCTTGAGGCTAATAAGTAATTTAGATTTAACTTAATTTGCTAAAATCTTACATAGTTAAGAATGTTTCCATTGGCACTTTTCTTATTGTTTTTATTATGATGGAAAGACACTTTGTTCTTGTGTTCTTTAAGAGTAGCACTCACTGCACTACGTAACACTCACTTCACTAAACTAACTCAAAGGGCTTAGTTCTCTTGAGTCTTCTTACTATGTCCGTGGTGTCAAGGAGCTGGATAGCCTCGACATTCACATGTTGGAGAAGCCTGCGTTCATGTGCTTCTGCGTGTTTTTTTATAACTACAGTAACTAGGTCCACTCCTAGATCTCGGTGGATGTCATAATTTCTAACATACCAAGGAGCATTTACTATACTCCGAAGTACCTTATTTTGGAATCTTTGAATGATTTCAACGTTAGTTCGTTTTGTACGGCCCCAAAGTTGAATGCCGTATGTCCATACAGGCATGAGTACTTGCTTGTATAAAAGCACTTTGTTGTACACTGACAAAGTAGAATGTCTGCCAAGTAGCCAGTACATATTTTTGTAGCGTAGGTCTAACGCTTGGCGTTTCTTTTTGACGTGAGCCTTCCAGCGAAGTTTTGCATCTAGCGGCATGCCCAAGTATTTTGCCGTATTTTCATATGGTATTACACTACTGTTAATGTATACCGGTGTATGATTAGGTCTTTGGTTTGTTAAATCTATATGAGTTGATTTTGACTCATTTAATTTGATTCGCCATTTTTTCGTCCAATCGGTGATGGCATTGATGGCAATTTGTACCTTCTCTACTGCTTCTTTATAAGTGACACCTGTAGCCTTGATAGCCGTGTCATCTGCAAAGGTAGCAATGATGCTGTTTTCAGTTTCAAGGATATCGCAGGTGTACAGTAGGTACAGGATAGGTCCAAGAACACTTCCCTGTGGTAAACCAGCTTTTATTTGTTTGATATCTGAATAGGCATCCTCATGTCTCACTCTAAATGTCCTCTCTGTTAAATAGGATTCTAAAATGTCCACAAATTGTTTTGGGAGCATTTTACCTAGTTTATATATAAGGCATCTATGCCACCAGATATATCGATAGAGATATATCTATCGTATAACTTATGAAACGCCTGAGCTACATCTAGAAATACTGTAGAACAAACTTTCTTTTCTTCTAATGCTTTTTCAATAACATTGGTAATTCTGTGAATTTGGTCTATCGTAGAATATATATATGTAGAAATTGCAGATGATGTGATTAATCAAATTTTTCCCATGATTTCTTTGTGCTACCTTTTCTTAACACATTCACCACCGCCATAAATTTTGAATGAAACACACGGATGCCGCCTACATTTTCTATGGGTTCGCCAGGCGAGTCACTAACATTGAATGTGTAATGTATTTGGATGTTATGGAGTAGGCACTGAAAAGCGAAAAATAATAAAATTGTTTTCAAAAAAACAACTGACTTCAAAAATTACATTGTTAAAATAGCCTTTGGATACGCTTGTTGTTTTTTTGTTGTCATTAACATCCGAAATAAGTTATTTTTTATTTATTTTGGAATTAATGAATTTTTCTGTCTTTACGAATGATACCGAACACAAAAAAAAAAACAAAACTAATTTGCTGAAAACAAGCCATAATCCATTCCTTTGGCTTTACTACATCTTTTATTTTTTGTTTTTTAAATCCTCAATAACTCCACAACTTTTTAAATCGCAGATACGTGGGCCTTTGCGGCGGTATAAAGATAGTGGCGCTGGGTATCTTCATGGCCGACTGGTGGCTGGTGCGACGTCGGCGACACCTCGAGACCGCACCGCCGCTCGATCCGCACAAAGACATCGCCGGCTCCATAATCAGTCTCGACAAACGTACATAACACTTTTATTAATCTACTATATCTTTAAAGTTCTGGAGTGGCGATCGCGAACCGGAGAACGTTGCGTTGGAAGGACCGATGATCTGGTAAAGGTTGCGGGGATCCGCTGGATGCTAGTCGCACGGGACCGGTCAATGTGGCGACACTTGTAGGACGCCTATGTCCAGCAGTGGACATCTTTCGGCTGAAATGTTTTTTTTTTTCTTTTTAATCTTTATTATTTTAAGGAACTTTTGAACACAGTTCATTCCTGTCCCATCATAACCTAATCTTAAGTTAACTTACAAACAAATAACTAAAAATAAACTGGCTGAAATGATGATGATTATATCTTTTAGTTTAATGTTAACCACTAAAAATTTTGAATTAACAGTTTTCGAGGAACTTCCATCTGCAGACAACGCAAGTGGCTTCCGTTCAGGTGTGATGTCAGGCGTGAGCTCGGCCACCACCACGCCCATGGAGCCGGGCGGCGCGCAGCTGCAGCGCACCGACTCTCAGTACTCGCAGGACTCGCAGACGCGGCCCGCGCGCACCTCGCGCGTGCTGGTCGCCTCGCGCCACCTGCGCAACGACTCCAAGACCATCCAGCTGGAGCCGCGCGCGCGCCAGCACGAGCTGGACGACTCGCGCGACCTGTCCGCCGACCTGAAGCTGCACGCGCGCGAGCTGAGCTTGGAGCAGCTCAAGCAGCTCGCGCTCAAGAGCATGGAGAGCCTCGACCTAACCGCGCTGCCCCTCCCGCGCTGCGGCGACGAGGAGAGCAAGCGCCTCATCGACGGCGGCGGCGTGCTGCGCCACCGCAGGACGAGCTCCAAGGACTCCAAACTCCCGGAGACGAAGCACAAGCGTACGTCCTCTCATCACATCACCCTGGAACCCAACGAGCTTAGCTTACAGATGCAGAAGGGTCGAAGCGTGGATCATCTAGCGTCAACTCGATTGGACCCATGCGTGTGAGAAGAGACAATCTGTACATTTAAGAGTCGGAACTGAATCTCAGTTGAGTGAAATGAACGAGTGTAAACAATTGCTGAATTCACTGTGCACGACTAAGTGATAAACATGATGAACATGAGTGAGTTTAAAATGAATTACACTTATTCTAAATTTAGCAAATAGTAAACAAATTATGAGTGATTTGAAATCATATCATAACTGTAGTTCTGAAGCTTTCATAAAATTATTACTTATTGAAAGAAATAACTATTGCTTATGCAGCTAACTAGTATTCTAGAACGAAGCTGCAAACTACAACATGTAGTATCAATGTAGTTTCATATATCATGTAGTGTGATAATTGACTGTTGTTTTAACATTAAAATACTCGCATCACTCCTATTTTTATTTTTTATTTATAATGTAGATAGTTAAATTAGAAATGTTAACTTTTTATGTTATAAAGATGCATAGGTATCACCTTTAACACAAAACCTTTTTTTTGTTGTACTTAAAATTCAAGAACATTGATATTCAAATTGAATTTGATGTGCATACTTTTATCATTCTTATATTGCTATGTAAAAAGCGCTGAAGTTATTTGTTGTTTGTGTACATTCTTACAGTAGTGCAAATAATTTACAGACTGTTGAACTTTACCAATGTTACACATTTAGACATAGACACCACCTAGATTTAAAAAAAAGAGCAAAGTATGTAGGTACATTATTTTGGAAAAATTAAATTAAGTACTAGATAATAATTTGCCACAATTCTACAATACACTCATTTTACTACACCCCTTTTATATCTGCACAAAGCTTTTTATTAATTTCATGAATGGTGCTCGTAATGCTTGCCTACTGTTTTCTAATTTATAAAGTCTTTCAGCAATATGTTACTGGTAACATTCCTCTTACTATTATTGTATTTAAAATAAAACAAGAGCACAAAATCACAAATTAAATTACCAAAATTGCTACAGGCCATACCTACGTCACCTTGAATGAAAAACTGAGTTATGATCTCAATGAAGGAAAGGAATGAATTCTATGAAATGTGAATAATTGACAACAATAAATCACTAATGCATCTATAATTTATGTAATTATTTATTTCTAGTAGTTTTATTATGTATTGTGATCTTACTTTAAAAAGTTATGTCTATTAGTGCAATAATTGTTCTATGCATGCTAATCAAGGTCAAAAAAATTTCAAACCCTGTTTAATATTTTATATTTGTATATTTCGGACATGTAATGAATGAACAATATGTAACACAAAATATTAATGTAGTTTATCCCATTATACTTTGTAAATGAATTTGATGTCCAAGCCCTTATTTCAAATACTATTTTTTGAGGTGTAAAAAATGTCAATTCTTGGGCTGCTGGATTAAGAACTCAATTATTAACTATATTATGGTTTAAAATATAAATGTCATGTAGGTATTTTTAAAAAGCAATATATTTATCTTGGATAATGAAGTAAAAAGACAGGAATGTTGTCTGTGTAAATTTTTGTCACATATTGTTAAGAGAGGTTAATAGTTTGATATGGAAGAGAGTGTTTTAACGAAAAATGCCTTATTACTACAATAGTTTATAAGACTTGATACTGACTTAGGTGTATTTGAATAAGTTGTTATGTCAATCACCCAGACAAGTTTGATAATAGCAACTCCTAAACTAATTTGTTGCATTTAGTGATTAATAAAATTGCATACTTATTTTAAAACAAATTTTATTTTTCCTCTGGAATAAGCACATACAGTTTTATTTAATAAATAAAATAGGTATCTTGAATATAATATTCAATCACTGAGCTGCTTTTTCGACAGAAAATTCTTCACAATAGTCACCTGTGTACAACATTTATTTGTTTTGAGTAAAATCATGAAACTTCCAAACAAAAAACCTACTCAGGAACTCTGCATTATTACATACAGCATTAATTCACAGAGGAAAAACACACGGCATTTTACATATGGTTTTATCTACAATTCTCATCAACAAATTACCTAATTATTATACCTACTTAATACATATTTAACTAAGTATATCACTACTGTATGGACTGCACTACAAAAATTATACTTATTCAAGTGTTAAGCCAACTCACCACATTTGGAAATCACAACTTTCTTAGAGGGCTTACCACTTTTAGACCCAAGACCTTCCATTTTACTTACTACATCCATACCCTCGACCACAGAACCAAATACCACATGCTTTTTGTCAAGCCAAGGTGTGGGTGCAGTAGTAATGAAAAACTGAGATCCATTAGAATTGGGGCCCGCATTAGCCATTGATAAGGTTCCAGGGCCAGTGTGCTTTAGCTTAAAGTTTTCATCTTGGAAAACGCGACCATAAATAGACTTTCCACCAGTACCGTTATGGTTGGTAAAATCGCCTCCTTGACACATAAAGTTAGGAATGATTCTGTGGAAAGAAGAACCTTCATACCCAAAGCCCTTTTCGCCAGTGCATAGAGCTCTAAAATTTTCTGAAGTTTTTGGTACAAGATCAGCCTCCAGCTTTATCACAATGCGTCCTAGGGGTTCCCCATCAGCAGTTACATCGAAAAATACTTTTTTTTCAGGTTGACTTGAAGCAAATCTGAGAGTAGCGGCGGAATACAGCGTCCCATTTATTAACGTACGGCGTAATATGGATGAAATTGCCATCACGAACACGATACACGAATCTAGAATAAACAAAATTCATTATAATAAATAAAAAAAAGTTATTTGACATACCTAACCTATAAACTACCTACCACCTGGCTGGCTGCGTATACTTACACTACTTGTACTCTTTACTGGAGTGGCTGGTGTCTCTAGTATATTATAGTAGTCTATGGGTTGGTGCCTTGATGCATTTTTTTTACCAAAGAATAATAATAAATAAAGACTACGTTTCCACCATGAAGATATAGGTATAAATGGAGCCAACACTTAGAACAAAAACTTGAAACCTACTGTGGGCTGATGCTCTCTTTCTGAATGCATACATAAGAACGAGACAGTGATATGTGTTTTCTTTATCTTATGTATGCATTCAGAAAGAGAGCGTCTGCCCACAGTTGGCTTCACTTAGGTATTTAGAGTGTTGCCTCCACTTTTATCTTTAAGCTTCTTGGTTTCCACCATGTTTCCACAGACGTAACATCTGTGCATGAAGCTGTAGCCAATCCTATGTATCACTATCTCGCTCCCTGTGGGCCAACCCTCTCTTTCTAAGTGGGGTAACCATAACTTTATTTTTCCCAGGACATCGCTATATGTAGTAGCACTAGTAGCACAAAATAAATATAGCCATACGTACTTTGTGGTACTAGCTTCCCATTTAGCGATTTATTTATAAATATAAACATTCTGTTTACCATTAAGGCCTAGGCTAAACAAATATCTCAGTTTGTTTATAATATCATGATACGTAACGTATACGGTTATTGATATTGAGGTTTGTCATTAACCACGCAAAAATTTCTTGGTCGACATGTACAGAACTCTGCACGAAAATAGACGATGGTAGGCATAGGTTTAGTTCCCGCGGCTATACGAAATGAATGATTGAGACTTAGAATAATAACGCATAGAAGGACAGTCTCTATACGCTGTCTATGAAAAATTTACGCTACAATAGTAGGTTATGTGTGAGTGATCGGCATGTAATTACGACCGCTGACACGCACACACACGTAAAAAAATGTTGCTAGAAAATATTTTTTTCCCCGATTTTAGGAAAAATTATAATGCATTTGGGCCATAACACGATTGCATTTAAAAAATGTTACGTACGTAATTTAAGTTGTCAATGTGGTTTTTTATACTAATTAAAATACAGTGACATCTACATATCGTTATACAACGTTATAAAAATTTTAATTGTTGTTTTTAACGTAACTCGTACTTATACTTGTAGAAATTCATTTGTTAGTCACCATGTGTTGACCATGAAGCTGTATTTTCATGAACATATTAATGGAATGCATCAAGAAGCTTATAGGTAAAGATGGAGCCAACACGTCGAACAAAAAGTTGAGTCAAATACCTACGTATCTCCATCTCACGCTCTGTGGGCTACCCCTCTCTTTTTAGTGTGGCCTGTAGTATGGCTACCTTCTTATTTAAATCTCCTACTAAATTCTTCGAAGTAGTCGTCACACTAACCAAATCAGAAGTTAAACTCTGTCAAATAATGTTATTATGGATCAGTAGTTGTACTATGATTAGTTAAAGTTATAAATCATATAATTTTAGGTCACACTCACGCGTCACGCATGCTAAACTGGGTTGACGATCAGTGAATTACAATGCCATTTCCTAAGGAATCGGTAATGTGGCAACATTGACACTATGTGTCAACATAAAATGGTCAATATGGCGGTTGTTTACTTTGCAGTTCACAGCTTCGTCTGGTATTCTTCGAGGTAATCATCGTTCTAATTAAAGAAATGTTGCAAAAATGAGTAGTGCGTGGTTGTGGTAATACGTGGTGTCCAGGAGGTGATGTAAAATTTCACCCGTAAGTGTTAAAATCGTGATGTCTGACATTGAATCATTGCATATTTCGTGGTTTTTTCACTTAATTTCTTCTTAAAACGTTTTACCAGTGTTTTTAACATATTAGTAAATGATAACTATATCAAGATCAAATACTGTTACATTGAATTTCATTAATTTTGTGCAATCTATTTGATTTTATTTAAAAGAAGTCGTATTGAAGTAGTGTGACCATATTGAGGATATATTTAGGACATTGCGGGAGAACTTAACTAATTATACTAATACTAAGAAACGTGTATATATTTAATGACTAATATACACATACACTTACGGCAGTCAATTTTTATTTAATTTTAGTTGCTAATTTTTCGGGTATTTTAATTACATATTTTTTTTAGGTTTCCTAAAAATAGTACTCAAAGATAATTGTGGTTATCCATTGAGCCGTTGAAATTTATGTTCTATAAAAGTGCAAGGATTTGCAATTTGCATTTCAAGAATCAGATATGATTCAAGAACAAGGTGCTTAAAACATACAGCCGTTCCTACTATAATTAAACAGTAGGAAAGGTAAAAAGATAGCTGTATTTAACACTGTGTTACATTATTATCGTGTATTTAGAAATAAAATGTTCCAAATATATAACAAGAAGCAACATTTTATAAAATTTATTATAATTTTCAGACAACAAGTTCACTACATGAAGAATCTATGGTGCAAATAGCTGCTCTGCCAAGTACTAGTTCTGGCGTTTATAGTAATTCTCCACTTACGGAAATGGTAGTGAACCATGCTGGCTGCAATGTAGTTAAAAACAGTGTCGAAATATTCTTGAAAATATAAGCAATCTTAACAAGTTACCTGGTGTCCCTTTCCGTTAATAAATATTAAATACATACCTTTTAGGTCTATTTATTATGTATTACATAATAATGTTATTAAGTAAAGTTTCAATTACATACTATATATTTTAACTAGTGAGTCAGAGACATACAGAAAATATCTCGGTGATTTACGTGGTAAGAGACAGAAACTACATAGAGTAATGATATTAGTCATGTATGCTAGAAAAGTTACAATAAATGATTTTTATTTGGGTGGTGTTTTTATTTCCTTTTTGAGGTACTTACATATAAGCGTTTATATTAGGGCCGGCGCTGTCTGACATCGCGGCACGGCAAAGGATTTTATATTTGATCAAGTTATTTTTATTCTTACTTCATCGAGTTTAGAATTCATATTCCTTTATTTCTTAATGCAATGTATACGCATACATTACGTATTATGATGTAAACAAACTTAGACGAGATATTTGTTTATCTTAGGCCTTAATGGTAAACAGAATGTAGATATTTAGAAATTTTATGAATACTTATAGCTATAGATGTCCTGGGAAAAATAAAATAAAGTTTACCCTACTTAGAAAGAGAGGGTTGATCCACAGAGAGCGACATAGTGATAGATAGGTATGGCTTCAAGTAGGTATTCGAAGTGTTGACTCCATTTTAATCTACAGCTTCATGGAATGCATAGACTCAAATTAAAAAAAAATATGACGTTGTCAAACTTGAAATTTAATGATTTCAAAATAAATAAATAACCTCAATCAAACTACATCCATTCATCCAACTTTGTTGTAGTTGTAACTTTTATTAAAATGATGCATTGCATTAAAACAGCTTTATCAGTTGTTCGTCAAAATCGCAACAAAGTAGTTCCTTTTCAAAGAATATTTAATTTAAATCGCCTTACTTTTGGACAACCGCGATGTTATTCCCAACTAGATGATAATGGTAAGGATCGGAATCCAAACTGGTAAGTAACACTGAACTGAATAAACTCCATTGGACATTTTACAAGTTATAGTGCGATTTTTTCATAGATCTAATCGTGGAAAATATTTGTAATGGCGAAGCTGAACTTGAGAAGAAGCTCAGAATTTTAATGCTGGAAGTTGAGGTGATGCGCCAGGACGGCCGACATGCACCTAACTACATAAACAAAGATCAGTGGCAACATTTATTAGACTTATCAACAAAAAATCAACGTGCAAGTTACCTTAGATATTTGTTTAAAACTGAAAAATCAAAGGAGAATTTCAAGGTACCTAACATAGAATTTATGTTATTTATTTAAGCATTGACTACTTACTGAGGATAATTAAGTGTACAGTATGCTGTCCTTACAACTTTTGTTTATTAAAGGCAAAGAAAGAAGCTAAAAGAAAAGAACACCCAGTGATAAAACCTGAAGACAGCAAAGAGAATGAAGATGATCTTCTTTATGGCATACAACATCAGTCATTGTTTTTGCGAATCAGGGATCAGTCAATAAATCAGTTTGATAACTACAGGTACCTATTTTAATATATATTTTTTTAATTTATAATATAGTCGTAGCAATCATGTCACAAAAAATGTTTCATAATACAGTAGAATCTCGATTATCGGAACCCTTTTTTATTATTTTAATGCGCCTATGGTGTCACTGTGACCAGGGTTGTTATAATGGGTTGAGCTTGTGTTGGTTAGAGATCGCCACCAAACCCTGCTGCTGTGATGAACTGCAGGATCTGTTTTGGGGCAATCTCTATTATTTCATTTTTTTTTTATTATTTTTTTTTTTATTTCTCTATTATTTTATTTATTAATTTTATAAAATTACTTTAGCTCTTCTCGCCTGAAACACAGGATTACCTAGTTCAAGCACGGAAATCTTAGTATTTTAATTTACATTTAAGCAAATTGTACTTGTTATGCCTTGTAATTTTTGAATAAATATTATTATTATTCACATTTATTCGTCGTATATTTACATTTTTAAATATTAATAAAAAAATAAAAACATTTAAAAATATAAAAATTTGTTGCCCACCCGTATCGGGAACAGGGTCCAAGCTACCTGCGGTCAGGGCTCCAGAGAGATAAACCTCCTGACAATGCGGGCCGTGTCCAGAAGTACTGCCTTCTGTATCAAGCCCTTGATCCAGCCGCCTAACGAGAGCCACCTTAGATGTTGGTCGAGGCTCTTGGCAATTAAGCCATTGGCTGTGAGAACTATCGGCACAATGATCGCTGAGTCCACATCCCACATGCCGACAACCTCGCGGGCCAAGTCAAGATACTTTATCTGCTTGTCTTTCTCGACCTTCACGAGGTTCACGTCATGCGGAACTGCTATGTCAATATTCATTGCGCGCCTCTCTAATCAATCCACAACCACTACCTCAGGTTTATTGGCTACAATAGTCCTGTCAGTGATGAGTGATCGATCCCAGTACAATGTGACATTGCCATTTTCAAGAAATGGATCGGGCACATACCTATCTTATGGTACTTCTGATTCTACGAGATTGTAATTCAGAGCAAGTTGCTGATGGGTAATCCTGGCCACAAGGTTGTGCCTGTGCAAGTATTCTTCGTTAGCAAGACGAGAATATCCAGAGATAATATGACGGATTGATTCACCCGGCCGGTGACATGTCCGACTAATGTCAACCGTGTCCTTTATTATTATTATTATTTCATCCGGACTTTTTAGGTGTTTGCCCAGATAGTTGTTGCGCTTGTGAATTAGTGCTCTGCATTCCCCCAATGAAGTGGCGTGTCATCAGCCTCCTTACAGCATCTGCAGGTTCGCGTATCACTTAGCTCCAGGTTGGACATGTGCTTGTTTTAGCAGCAGTGTCCCGTAGTGGCTCTTGTCACAATGCGCAAGTTGTTCTTACTAAGTGCTAGGACTTGGTCACTAAGCCTTCTGTCATATGCATTGATGAGTGCTTTCGAGTGTCACATGCCCGGGGACTCCTTCCATAATTTTATGGAAGTTTCGAAACATGATTTAGTCAGGGTACTCTGAAGCCTGGCTTTTAGGTATGCCACAGAAGGGCTCAGGTCCCTGCTGCGTGCTGTGCGCCGGGGGCGCATCTAAAGCTCATCGCCTCTAAAGCTCATCGGCACGTCCATCTTAAAACTACTCTATTCTTGTTGCCTAGAGAGTTTAATTTGGCCATGCAGTCCTCTACCAGTTTCGAAGAGACTATGTTTGAGTCCAGTGCTAGTAGAGCAGCTTGGCTATCTGAATAGATGTATATGGTTAGGTTGGCATATTGCCTTTGCAGATTTACGTCCGCACATTCCAAGATGGCGTATACCTCTGCTTGGAAAATGGAGGCGTACTGCCCCAGGTTTACGCTTTTGCTAAACCTCAACCGCACTCCACTTATCCCACAACCTACTTTAGATCCTATTTTGGAACCGTGTACCAGATCAGGCAGCCTGCCTCCAGGGTTGGCTGGATTTTGGTCCAGTAGTCCCTTGAAGGGATGTAGTAGTAGTAGTATGACGGGCTGGTGTCCGCAACTCCACGTCTCAGCGCGTATTTTGCGTACAGGTGGGAAGTAAATCATTCAGTCCACCCAAGCTCTTCAAGAAAGACCAGCAGCGCCTTGACGTCGCTGGCGATCTCCCGTAGATTACCTAGCTAACCGAAGTACTTTGCCCTGTACGGAGCAACCTCAGGGCAGTTCAGAAGCACATGGGCTGCTGTCTCGTCCGCCCCCTGCAGGCTCTGCACAGTGGGCTGTCTATAACTCCTATGACAAAAAGATGTTTATTGAAAGACCCATGGCCAGTTATGGCGGCTGTGACAACACGTAGCTGTTGTTTGGGCAGTCGGAGGGCTTACCTCGTGAAGCGGCCGTCAATCGCAGGAAGTGCGCCTTGGCCTGCCTGCACTCGCCAAGTTCGGTCCACAGTCTTTGGCCTTTGGTGTAGATCGTTGATGGTACGTTTTCTTACCATGGTGCGTAGGTGACCGAAGGGGAGTGGCACTATGGGTTCCGGACCCACCGCGCTTGTACTCGACCCCCTTCTAGCGAGCTCGTCTGCAGCATCGTTACCACGCGAGCCGCTGTGTCCTTTGATCCATTGAATGGTTATATCATTGAGAATACCCACCTTGTTCAGTTTTTGGTGACATTCATTAATTAGCCCGGAGTCGACCATGTACCTGTTTAGAGCTTGTAGTACAGCCATGCTGTCCGACAGTATGCAAATTGGTTATCCTACTACCTGCCTGTTTATTATAGCTAAGGCTGCCAGGGAGATGCCCATGCACTCGCCCTGGAACACAGTGTTGTAAGCACCTAGTGGTGTTGCTATAATTATGTATGTTGAGGTCTTCCCAGAAAACCCCGGCCCCCGTGCCGGTGCCTGTTTTAGATCCATCCGTGAAGATCCGCAGCTCTGTGGGGCGAAGGCCCTCACACCGCCGATCCTCATACAGTTGGATTTTGTATTTTTTGTCAAAGATAAATTGTTTAGATATCCTGTCGTTAAGAGCCTTAGATCGATTGGTCTGGGTGTTACCATCGATCGTCAATCGACGGTATCGATCGATGGTAGAATGGATTAGTCGACGTCGATCGAAAGTTTCTACCAGACCAATCGATCGATCGTCGATCGACGGCATCGATCGATGGTAGAATGTATTAGTCGACGTCGATCGAGCTGCTTGGTTATTATTACTGACTTATAGCTGGGGTTAATCGATCAACGTCGACCTATGCCATCGACCGGCAATCGATCGATTAGTTAGTGGAACGGTATCCGTCGATCAGCCAAAGCTACCACACCAATCGATCAACGTCGATCGATGTCGATTAATGGCATCGATTGACGATCGATCGATTGGTGTAGTAGCACCCTTAGTTATCGGAAACTCCTTACTAAGTTCCTCTAGTAACGCGGTGTGTTGAGTGCTACTCTTGCTTCAGAGATTCAGTGTTTTTAAACGTAATGCTGCCGTTGTCGCTTCCTGTTGTATGAATGGGTGAAGCGGCGGCAGCCCTAACATGGCCTCCAGTGCTGCCCTGCTCATGCAGCCCGTGGTCGCTATGCAAGCCAATCTTTGCATACGCTGAAGTTTGTTGGCGGCTGTAATTAGCTTGGTCCTCGGCCACCATATCACCGACCCATAAGCAATCATGGGGCGGATTACCGCGCTATACAGCCATAGTATTATCTTAGGGGATAGGCCCCACTTCTCACCTATCATTTTTCTGCATTGCCAAAAGGTGATGCAGGCCCTGTTTATTTTGTTGTCTAGGTGGTTGCTCCAGTTTAACTTACTGTCTAAGATGATATTGAACAGTTTGGGTAGGCGGTAGGGTCCTAGTGCACGTTTACGTGGGTAAACATGACTAGTTCGGTTTTAGTGGGATTAACTGATAAATCAAATTCCCCGCACCATTGCTCCACAATGCGTAGCGCCTGCTGTGTGAGGTTGCAGATATCATGGTTCCGGTTACCTTCCCTGACACAAGGACAGTGCCGTAAATAGCCTTTTATGCGCCTGGTGCGAGCTTGTATAACTGCGCCCTCGAATTTTTTTTCCTGTCAATAAAATGACAATCCATTTATGTCTATTAAAATAAAACTAACATCTAGCAACTACGTTTGTACTAAATTTGAAGTAAGTTCTTGGTAGAATTTTGAATTAGGAAGTTTAATTATATCGCGTTTAAAACGTTTATTCGAAAATATTTGTCAAAATTCACAATTAGGCAAAAAATCGAAATTCAATTTTTCTTATGATTTTTTCAAATAACAACTCAGTATCAGGTTGTGGCATGTGTGTGTGTGCAAACAAAAAAGTTTGGGCCCATACTATCTTCGTACCTTTACATAAGAATGGTTCCACCAAGACGTGCAGTAATTCCGTCTAATCGCTCTTATTTCTCATGCAAGTAAGATTTTACTGCACATATTAAACGAACGTCAGAAATTCTACTTGAGTAAAGAAATTGCCCCCGAACAAGCCGGGTTTGTAAAGGGAAAAGGAATCCGAGAGCAAATTTTGACAGTTCGGTAGATTATAGAGATAGCCCGAGAATTTAACAAGCCCCTTTTTATATGTTTTGTTGACTTTACTAAAGCATTCGACTCTGGAAAATGGCCAAAACTCTGGAATACACTGACGGCGGTAGGTACACAGTATACCTCCTCAGGAAATTATATTATTATAATTCAAATTTATTCATTTTTTATACATATTAAATTACATTTTTAAATATTAGGAAAAAAAAATAAAAACATTTAAAAATATAAAAAAATAGTAGCCCACCGGTATCGGGAACAGGGTCCAAGCTACCGGTGGTCAGGGCTCCTGAGAGAGGAATCTCCTAACAATACGCGCCGTGTCCAGGAGTACCGCTTTCTGTATCAAGCCCTTGATCCAGCTGCCCAACGAGAGCCTCCTTAGGGGTTGGTCGAGGCTCTTGGAAATGAGTCCATTGGCCGTAACAACTATCGGCACAATGACTGCTGTATTCACATCCCACATGTCGACAACCTCGCGAGCCAAGTCAAGATACTTAATTTGTTTATCTTTCTCGGTTTTCACGAGGTTCTCGTCATGCGGAACCGCTATATCAACAATCATTGCGCGACGCTCTAATCGATCTATCACCACTATGTCAGGCTTATTGGCAACAATAGTCCTGTCAGTGATGATAGATCGATCCCAATACAATGTGATGTTGCCATTTTCGAGAACTGGGTCGGGCACATACCTGTAGTACGGTACTTCCGATTCCACAAGCCTGTATTTTAGAGCAAGTTGCTGGTGGATAATCCTAGCTACAAGGTTGTGTCTATGCAAGTAGTCCGCGTTAGTCAGACGAGAGCACCCAGAGATAATGTGTCGGATTGATTCTCCCGGTCGGTGGCATGCCCGACAAATGTCAACCGTGCCGTCCTTCACAATATACCTCCGGTAGTTGTTCGTCATCTTAACTTCGTCCATAATCGCACAGACAAAACCTTCGGTTTCCCCAAAGAGGTCACCGAATCGCAGCCAGGATACGTATTATAATTATTATTAATAATTATTATTAGTATAGTATAGTTAGCTAGTTAGTATAGTTATTATTAGTGTAGTAGTGTTATTGTTAGTATTTTTATTAGTTATTATTATTATTAATTATTTTATTATTATATATTATAGGTTTTAATAAAATTGGGGTTGCTTATTTAACTTTATTAGAACGTAAAGTATTAGGTTATATTCAAATTCGTAAAGGTCCAAATAAAGTAGGGTTTATAGGTATTTTACAACCTTTTTCTGATGCAATTAAATTATTTACTAAAGAACAAACTTATCCAAATAATTCTAATTATATAAGATATTATTTTTCTCCTGTAATAAGTTTTATTTTATCTTTAATAATTTGGTTATTAATTCCTTATTATTTTAATTTAGTTAGATTTAATTTAGGTGTTTTATTTTTTTTATGTTGTACTAGATTAGGTGTGTGTACAGTAACAAGGTTGATCATCTAATTCTAATTATTCATTATTAGGGGGTCTTCGAGCTGTTGCTCAAACTATTTCTTATGAAGTAAGTTTAGCGTTAATTTTAATATCGAGAATTATTACATCCTATCGAACCACTTTCATCCTAGCACCGGGGTCCGTCAGGTCTGTATTATCTCTCCCCTTTTTTTCAATGTGTACACAGAGCTCATAATGAGGATCACTATAGTAAAGACTGGACAGACGGCATTTCGATTGGCGGTTTAAAAATATACGATATGCAGACGATACAACACTATTTGCTGCTAGCACTGGCCACATGGAAAAACTACTCTACAAGATGGAAAGCGTCAGCCTCGATTTCGGATTCAAGATTAATCGCAATAAGACAAAACTTAATAATAAAATAATAATAATAGCATTTATTTATTTAGTAACAATGATCTTAACAACTAGTGTTAGTAGACATACACATTTTATTGAGTGTGGAGTTTCATCCAATATCGAAGCATTGGAGACTCCCACCTATCTACAAATAAGCTCAAGATAGTATTAACCAAAAAATAATATTTTGCCTTAATTCATAGGACATGTATAATAATAATAATCCAAGAGCCTCGACCAACACCTAAGGAGGCTCTCGTTAGGCAGCTGGATCAAGGGCTTGATACAGAAAGCGGTACTCCTGGACACGGCGCGTATAGTCAGGAGATTCCTCTCTCAGGAGCCTTGACCACCGGTAGCTTGGACCCTATTCCCGATACCGGTGGGCTACTATTTTTTATATTTTTAAATGTTTTTTTTTTTTTTTTACTAATATTTAAAAATGTAATGAAATATGTAAATAAATGAATAAATGATAATAATAATATCATTTATTTCGGGTACCTAACAAAAGACAAACTGCGCATTGATGTTGACGAGTTATCAACATCGTCAAATGTATTTATATCTTACTTAAGTACAGCAATAAATAAATTGATTTGATTTGATGATTGTCGATCGCATGAATAATAATTCGCCAGTAATAACGCAAATCGCGAATTGTGATATGGTCCAATCTTTTATATACCTACACACATCAACAAAAAGTTTGAGATCACTAGCATAAGCTGATATAATTTTTTAATTTTATCAAGAAAAATTCTTTGTTGTGTGTTTTCTTTAAATAGAAATAACCTGTTTGATTTTTTTATTTTTTATAAAAAAAAGAATTGGGTAATTAATCATAATGTAATTGTAACAGAAATTTGATAGAAAGAAAAAGACTGTTTAACCAAACTTAAACAACAATTTATTTTTTTCGCTTTTTAGTGTTGCCTTAACATCGAAATCCATTAAGAAACGGCGACACACTTAAAAGAGATTGTAAGTCCTCCAAAGATTGAAGTCAAAGTCAAAGTCAGAACATTTATTTCAATTAAACCATTTACAGGCACTTTTGAATTGTCAAGGAGTCGGTCAGTTAGTCAGAGAGTTGAAGTTGATGAAGTCAATTAAACCATTTACTTTTGAATTGTCAAAGCGTCAGTAAGTTAGGCAGAAAATTGAGCTAGTTGCTCGTTCGAAAACGTAGGGAGAAGAAACGTAGGTTTCTTCTCTATGGAGAAGACCGTCCGCGACTTTGATTAAGTCGCGGCCGCTTATGCTCCCCACGAGGTGAAAACGTCTCGTTGAGAGCTCGCTTGGCCGCGGACTGATCCTTCCAGCCGGGTCGCTGTGTATCTTCCGTTTCCGGAGTGGAGTTGGCTTCACCAGCTGGTGGTTGGCTGGAACTTGGTTGGCTAGTGCCCGGCGCCCGAGCCTGTTTGCCAGCAGTGAAGCTAACTTGCTTTGAGGGAGGAGTCTTGCCTGCTTTCATCGCTAAGAATCGAGCTCGGCGCTTCTCCTTCTTTGTTTGTTGCCGCCTCCTCTTATCCTGCTCTGAAGGAGCTGATGGACCTGAAGGGTCTGCGAGGGCGTCGGGTTTGTGTTGTGTTTTTGCCCTTGCGTCGGCGGTGCTATTCGAGGCGAGCTCGCGGCCACCCAGTCACACGGGGCCGCGATTATTGGGCTATATATAATACTAAACTATACAATAAACCTTACATAGATATATACTATATATAATTTATACGAAAGTGCTCGGTGTTTTTTGTTTGAGCCTATTTTCCTAATGAACTAGACCCAGTAACAGGGCTGGCAACCTCGAGAAGACTAGTCCGCCGTCACTCTCCCCCAAGACCAACGCCCCCTATCACCTTTGAAGGAGGTGATAGGGTGGGACTGCACCTATGCTAACATGTTAAGCATGCAGTACGGGAACCGCTAAAGCATAGACCCAGACCCGCCCCTCCTTGAAGGGATTCCCACTGAATATTGCTTTTCAAATACATGCCGCAGTAGCATAGCGTCAGTTGTCATGCCGATAACTGGCATTTCCAGTATTGAGTCCTGTAGAGTCCTCATTTTCTGCGATAGCCAGCAATTGCTGCCCCGGATCTTGGCTCTGTACATGCTAGCCTTCGCCTCCTTATGTATGTAGTCAAAGCAGGGCATTTAGTGCCATTCCGGGACATGTTGACATTGCTCCTGCAGCCATTAGACTGACAGTTCTCTGAAGACTGTCTAGTTTTTTTTATAGTGGTAGTTTGATGTGCTTTGTCGTGCCACACTACTGATGCGTACGTTATAATCGGCCGCACAATACCTGTGTACATCCACAATGTGTTTCTGGGATTGATACCCCAGTTATTACCCATCATTCGTCCACTAATACCAACTGCCATCTTGACTTTTTTTTATCACATTGTCTATGTGTGGATTCTTTATCAGTTTTTGGTCGATTGTTACGCCCAAATATTTAACCTCCGTGGAAAAAGCGCTTCTTTTCCCATTCAGCTTTGGCATTGCCAATTTGTCCAAACGCCGTTTTTTTTGTAAAAGGTACAATAGCAGTTTTGTCAGCATCAACAGAGAGGCAACTTCTGTTACACCCACAGGTTACACCAGTGGTGTAACCTGTGTAACACCACTCACTGACGATGCTAAGACCTTTTTGCATTCTGCTTGAGATAGAAGATTGGCAGAAGCCTCTCACAATGATTACCAAGTCATCTGCGTAGCCTTGCGCATCAATGTGAAATTCTGTCAATTTGTGCAAGAGCTGGTCCACTGCAAGGGTCCACAATAGTGGTGACAGGACTCCACTCTGTGGGCACCCCTTTGCTGTGGGTTCTTGGATTGTAGTCATATGAAGGGACATTTTTGCTCCTCTGCTGGTGAGCATTGATTCTACCCACCTTACTGTAGTCGGGTCGACATCTTCATTTATCAGCCCATTGACTAGCAGTTGCGTTGGTGAGTTGTCAAAAACCCCTTCAATATCAAGGAATGCACATAGCGCTATTTTCCTGTCCATTGTAGCTTTTTCCACTTTGTCTATTAAGCTCGTGAGGGCAGTCTCCGTGGATTTACGGGATTTACCCTTACGGTACTGTTATGAATAATTAAATCCACCAACAAAATGCAACCTAAACGATAACAGTACGCATGTTGACTATCGTGGATTGGTTTCCTTACTAGAGCTACATCTCTAATATACCTGTCAAGCACCTTCTCCATTGTTTTTAAGAAGAAATGAAGAGAGGCTTATTGGTCTGAAGGACTTTGTCTTGCTGTAATCCTTCTTGCCAGCTTTAGGTATAAAAAGGACTTTGGCTAAAGTCCATCGTTCTGGTACATGTCCCCAGGCGAAAGTCGCCCTGAAGATTTTGAGCAGATGGGGAAGGACATTAACCCCTTGTGGTAGCAAGGCTGGTATTATCCTATCCTCCCCGCAGGCTTTATTAGGTTTAAACTTAACCTGCTTAGGTTTTATAATTTTAGAAGCCCTGCGCCAGTCCTCGTTCCGAGGTCTATTATGCGCTCTCTGTTGTTGGGGAAGTCTATGCTCTGAGACCCAGGGAAGTGAGTCGCGGCCAGCAACATTAAGGTCTCCTTTTCATTGTTTGTAAAGGAGCCATCATTCTTTTTAAGGAGCCCAATCTGATAAGTCTAGGTTTTGGAGAGCAATTTGTGAAGTCTAGCTGTTTGTGGAAGGCTTTTTAGCTCCCCACAGAGCTTCCTCTACGATGCTATTAATAGGGTATTTTACTCTATACGAAAAAAAATTATAAATATGTTATTGAGACAGTTTAGGCATAAAGCAGTCGGAAAATGTAAGTTTTAGTTCATAAAATAACAAAACAATTTTTTAAATTCAATTCCAAGTTTTCAGTATTTTTAATCTGTTATAAAATACCGTGAAATAGTAGCGGCCATGTTATTGCGCTATACGGCTGTGTAAACAAAAAATTGACAACTGTCAGTCAACCGATTGGCGTAATATAGGCTTTGTACTTTTATAATTTTCGTAACCAACGTAATTTTTTAAATGATTACAATTATCATATTTAATAAGAGCTCATTTGATACAAAACGAACTGACGTCATTTACGCTGAGCAATATGGCGTCCAGTAAGAGGCGTTTTCGTCAAACTAAGCGCGAAATTTGAAATTTTAAAATTTAGATGCATTTTTATGGCACTTATCGATTGAGTAAAAATTTTGTGTTTTTTTTTTTGGTGGCATATTAGCACTACAGAATTTCATTGAGACACTTTTCAAAAATAGGTGTAATACCCTATTCTTTCAAATAGACCTCCCATTCGCGGATCTTTTTAGGTTTATTGAATAATTTTCAGATTTTTACCCTAAACTTTTCAAGCCTAGGGCTCCACCAGGGTACTTATCTAGTTGAAGTCTTTGTTTTAGCCGGACAATTGTCCTCAAAGGCTTGATTCAGACCTATTGTTAGAATTTCCACAGCTATTTCTAGGCTCTCAATTGTTCTAATTGTTTTTCGACAGGTGTCAAGATTTTGTCTAAGTTGGTTCCTGAAACCCACCCACCCAGTCAGTTGATCTTGTGTCCCTATAAGTTGTGGTTTGGGCGTCCAGAGCGGCCCTAACCTCAAAAGTAATATGCCTGTGGTCCGACATTGAGTTTTCATTACTGACATGCCAGTCATGTATGTGTCTGGCCAGGTTAGTAGTGGCGATCGTAATATCTAATACCTCCTGCGTAGCTCGAGTCACTTTTGTCTGGTTTCATTATTTTTATTGTTTCAATAATTTCTGTACCTACAATCTATTGGTTCTATGTGGAGTCTCATTTTCAATGTGGTTTGTGTCTCTGGCTAGATCTGATGTACTATATAGTTTTTTTACTAATATATAGCACACATATCCGCCACCTAAAGAATCGACCGCGCCGAAGAAATCGTTTCTATTTCCTTCCTGTCCCACTGTTATTACATGTGAATTGTGATGGATCTTAATTAAATAAGAATCGCTCATTTTTAAAACAATATTTAGAAGTAGTTTTCGCGCGTTACTCTGTCGCACAACTGTCACAACTTATAGAATGCGAGCGCATCGGTCGGGTCGACCGAATTAGCCGCGCCGAATCTGATGACGTCATCCGAATTCGTCTAGGATTTAGATTTAGTAGGCCTAGTACAATTACGCGGGGTAATTTGGCTACAGCCTCGGGGTTCTTCCAGATTCGGACTATTCAACGTGGTCAAGTGTGCGAGGTTTCAGACGCGTTCGGTTTGGATAAGTGTGCGTTCACCTTTACGGAGATTCCGCGCGCAATTTTAATATGTAACTATTTCTTACATCGTTCAGATTGTAACGTGTTGTTATTTTAAAAAGGTACTGTTTTTGTTGGATCTTGCCCCAAAAAACCCACATTTCGATTATCCGAACTAGTCTCGGTCCCAATTAGTTCGGATAGTCGAGGTTCTATTGTAAATATTAATTGAGCACCACCACCACCTATTGATAAAGCCATCAAAAACGTGCCCGACATGCAACTGTCGACTAAAACTGACAAGAAAATTTTACATGGAACATTATGAAGTGCAAAATAAATTACATTTAATAATTTCTTTTCTGTTTATTTTTCTTATTATTTAAAACAATTTAATGAAATATTGTAAAAAGGCACGAATATTATATCCAATGCACGGACTAGGAAAAAAAAGAAGGACTCCACGCCACGCATATCAAAAGTGAAGCACCTAAAGTACGCCGCCGGACCGAGACGCACACATAGATCGGTACAGTCGGTAGTCGGTACTTTCGGCGCGGAATCCTTTTTTTTTTTCTAGTCCGTGACTATGATGTAAATGTGTGCGTGAGGCATGTTTGTGCAAACCACGAAGTACCTAAGTATATTACTTCGTGGTGCTTCACTTTCGATATGCGTGGCGCGGAGTTCTTCTTTTTTTTTCTAGTCCGTGATCCATTAGTTATTCCTTTATTTTTATTTATAGATATTTGTGGTTTGGCGTGGAGGGCATGTGTTTATGCTCTGGCGTTCAAAATGATAATGCGTCATGCAAAAACTTCTGCTTTGCAGGGCCCTTCAAGCTTTACTATATGGACAATCAGTTGTAATAGACTGCTCGTATGAAGATGAAATGGTTTACAAAGAAACCTTAAATGCTGCTAAACAAATGACATTTGTTTTTGCAGACAATAGAATTCATAAGGAACCCTTTAACTTGCACATGTGTAATGTGAATATGGGAGGAAAATTCATGAAGCAAATGCGAAAAAACATTCCTTCGTTAGATGAACCCTGGTTCCCTTTAAATATTCATACAGAAAGCTATTTAGATGTGTTTCCAAAAGAGAAGTTGGTTTATCTGACCCCTCATTGTCGGGAAGAGCTAACTAATTTTGATCATGATGCTGTGTATATCATTGGATGCATGGTTGATAAGGTAAATGCTCCATAAATAATATTAGTAAATATAAAATGCTAAGCAAATTCAGATGGGCTTGAATATTGCTGAAATAATATATGTTATATAAAATCGAAGCAGGTCACCCATCATCGCTGTCCCATTGTCTCTCTAATTTACTTAAAATATTTTTTTAACAAATAACCTTCAACATATTTTAATAATTACAGGTAAATAATGAACCACTCTCCCTAGGGAAAGCTAAAAGGGATGGAATAAAGATGGCAAAGTTACCATTAGACAGGTATCTTGAGTGGGCTCCAGGATCAAAGAAAAATTTAAATATAAACCACATGGTACCCATTCTATTAGATTTGAAGTTGACTGCTGATTGGGAATATTCTTTACGCCATATTCCTAGAAGAAAACTCATGGAAACTAAAATAATGGCTATGCAGAAAAGATTAAGGCAAAATCCCAAATTACAAAATGTAGTAATGAAGAATTTAAAGCTTTCTAAACTTAACACACTAGCATTTAAAGAAAAGCGACTTAATGCATTACCATTTAAAGAAAAGAAATTTAAATCTAAGAGGTCGTTGTATGATGACGAAAATATATAAAATAAATACCAATTGAAACATGTCTTTATTTTTTTTAACTATAATGTATACTTTAGATTTTAAACATGAAAAATGTAAAATAATTGTGATACGACTAATCATAATCTAAGTTTGTACACTAATTATTTCGAACATACTATAAATACATACCTACGTAAAAACAATAGGCTATTACAATATTTTACACTGTACCTACTTTATTTTACTCTATTCACAATAAGTTTTTCTTTCATTTGCACCCCATTTTATCTAATTGTATCATGTACTGGGAATTCATGTGTCTTATTGCACAAAAATATTGTAATATGTATGCTTTGCATATTCAGTTTATAAAAATATAAGTAAAACCTACTGTTTCTAAAGATCACTAAAATAACATTCAATTTTAGGATAATGCATTCAATTGTCATAATCTACAAAAGTAGACAGAAATTATTATCAATAGGTACATTTTCAGTACATTATTATGTAACCAAAACTCGATAAATGCTAAAATAATTTCACAAAACAGAAATAATGTTTGCACTGCAAAGAAACCTTGTGCTTAAAATTACATAAACAAATAATTACTCTATATGTACATTTTTATTAAATTTTATTATTAACTATGGTAAAGGCATTCTCATATCGACGTCTGTAGAAGTGGTCTCGGACCTCTGTTTGATTGTCGCTAGAATCTCTTGCAAGTTGGATGGCAAGGCAATGTCAGCTAAAGGAACTGGAGGCGGAGTCATGGGCCGAGACGGAGAGTACGCTTCGTCCTGTGTACAATATTCAACTTAATAAATAAAGATCTGGAAGCCAGCCCAAATCGTTAGTAACATAAAATATGATATAATGATTCTAGCGCAGTATTAAAGCGAAAACAATACTAATTGTAGCATAAATTGTTTATAGTTAGGCGTTTGTTACTGTGTCTATAAAGCTATAAAAAGAATTACCTCGCCAATAGAAGAGTCTGCTTGCGCCATTTTCCGTATTTGTTGTTTCTGTTCTTCTATCTGCCTGTTGAGTTCTTCCATTTTACTTCTGAGAGTGTTGGAGGCTAGACTCTGTCCTGATGATGAAGGTCCGCTGCCGCTGCTACTCGTCGAGCCTGGACTATAGGGTTCTTCATCATCCGCAGACACTGCCGAATACAAACATTTGTTATCAACTTTAAATAATGCAAGCACTCATAAATTAGGTCCCTAAACTCTTTCATACGACATTTATAATACCTAGAGAAGCAGCAATTTTATCCTTTACAGTTGTAGAGAGAGTTGATGAAGAGTATGCGGGTAGCGGGAGCTGAGGTCGTCTGCGCGGCGATGCCGGCGGCGTATACGAGCGCTTGCGGGACTCTCGTGCCACCTGATATAACGTAACATTAATAAATTTACTACCGGCAAGTGGGTTGGATATAAACTGAAGGTCTCAGTCTTTAACAAACGATTCATACCAAAACAAATATTTTTCAAAATATATTTATTCTTTTAAGTAGGAACATCGGGATTTGTGTTGAGTATCAAAGTTTATTTACAGAATTTACAGAAGCATCATGGGAATTTATTGTATCAAATCATCCTCCGTCGGCGAACTGACCTTAGCGGGAACCACATCAGTAGGAATGTTGGTGGGCAAACGCTTCTTTCTTTGCCGAATAACGATTGCAATCAGGAGATGTGTTTTGATTTCTCCAATGCCTGGACCGTCGAGAGGTAGTAGAACTGCCGGTAGCGTCGTATTCGCCGGTAATGGTACTATATAAAAATCTTTTACGGTCATCATATTCGACGCCTTTACTACGCCTAACCTAAAATATGAAAATACCACATAAGATATTACTTCCAGGAAGGGGGTAACGTGTTTATTATTAAAAGGAAAATAAAATTAATTCGGTAGGAATACAAGGAAAGGGAGATTGGTTTTTATTTTATAAAACAATAATATTATCACAATTGTATATCTATAAAATACCAACCTATTGCGACTACTTAGATAGCTATATAAGGCAATGTATTGCATTTTTTCTTCATCATTCGCCGTTTGAAGTTTAAGAATAACAATGTCTTTAGTACTAGTTTTTTTCATTTTTGCAATATAATCCCATACAGTGTCTGGATTTATTCTTCCAACGATATCTAGTTCTGTGCTAAGATCTTCTTCCAAGTCCACAGAGCTGCCTGATACCTGAAATGTAGAGTGCGGGTTAAATGTTATAAAAACGTAATAAGAGACACATCCTCCACTGTAAAGTTATAAAGAGCAACGCACCTCATGTGCAGCAACATAGAACCTCGCCACATCCACCATGTTAATACATCCACTCCACACTGTTGCTGCAGAATTGTCTACTGTGCTGCTTGGTTCTTGGTCGCTTTCGGCTTCTATAAATAAAAACAATACTAATAAATAACTGTGTCCTAAACACTAGCAAATATCAGTATTACAATTTAGATTCTGTCCATTTGCTCACCTGATGTTTTATCTTGTTTTGTTGCCAACCTTGGTTCAGGTAATATTATGTTGGTGTCAATCAATGACTTCGAGGGATCATACTCAGCTTCAAAATTACTCATATCATTCCTGAAGTTTTCTTCAAAGACGTCTTCTCTTGATTTGCGCAAGTCTTCTTCAGAAAATGCCGAGGTTATCATTGGTTCATGGGGATCGTACTCTGGGTGAGCCTCTTTTAACATTGCTGATTTTGGCCTTTCTATTGAATCCGAATCTGTGGAACTAGAAATAAAAAAGATATAAACGGGTCCTTTATTTGTTAATCTTTTACCGAGCATGAACTGAATACTTACTCATTTTTAATCTTATTATAAATATTTTCTTGAGATCTGGACCGATGCTTCAACTTTTCATCGCTACTGACAGTGCGTTTGGAACGCGACGAATTTCTACGCTTAGGGCTATCCCGAGAGGGAGAACGACGCTTGGAACGTGCAAGTGACCTTGACCGGGCTCGTGCTGGTGTTTTAGATCGCCTTTTGGGTTTCTCCCTCGAAGATGATCTATGCCGCGATCGTTCATTAGAATCAGGCTTATTATCTTTAGATTCCTTAGATTTTTCTTTTGACATTGATCTAGCTCTACTGGCCTTCTTGTCGGACCTCCGTGTGGACCTTCTCTGCTCCTCTCTAATATCTTTTTCGTTAGATGCTGATCTTCTTTTAGACGACCTAGATTTTCTGTTAGAATCACGTTTTGATTCACGTCGGCTCCTTTTAGAACGACCGGAACTGCTATCTTCCCGATTCCGTTTCTTAGTCTTGTACTTTTTGTTGTCATCATCACCTTTACTGGCGGCGCTAGCGAAATAAATAAGTCGTATAGGTAACACAAAATTTTGATACAAAACCAATTTGAAAACTTATATTAATAAATTCCAACTCACTTTTCAGGTGTTATTTCTTTCGTGAGAACATCAGGACCAATTGTTGAGTCATTTAATGCTGTAACTACATCTTCTACAGGCACATTCGGGTCTAATTCAGTTGATACAGATTCTTTAGTTTCCATCACCTGGGCAAAATTAATTATAAGATATAATCATTGTGAATAATAAATAAGTTATGATCTTAATGTTCATAACATGATGATTCCAATTTGAATTTATTATATTTACCTCTTCTCCTTTATGTGTTTTAAGGACATATGTTTTGCTGGCAGCTAAAAGATCTAATTCTGATTTCTTTATTAGTTCTAATTGATACTTTGCCTCTTTATCTCTCCACTGAGCCAGCTCTTGACTTGCTAACTCTTCTGGAGACAGACGAACCTGAAATTAAGTACATAATTATCACAGAGAAATTTGAATATGGTAAATTAATATTGTGTAAAAATAAACAATGGAAACTTACGAGTTGTTTAGGCGTTATAGATCGATCACAGATTTTCTCCCACAGAGTTAGATTTTTACGATCTTTGATGTTAAACATAAGCGATCTGTATTTAGCCTTGTATTTCATCCCCACATCTTTAAATAGTTCATGCAACTCGAGTTCGGTTTCGTTAGCAAATTGTTTTATTTCTGAATTTGTAAACTTAGGTCCCGTTTCTTCTGCCATTCGAATTGCCAACTGTTCTTGCAAAGCTTTCCGCACATTATCTCTGATTGGTTCACCACTTGACATTCTCACTCTGCTGTGGGTGTCTTTCCGACGCGAAGTCGAAGGCGTAACTGAAGGAGCCTATAACATAAAAATTATCGTAAACCCGCCATCTCAGCTTCATAATCAAAATGCAAACACGTTCAAGGTTATTATCACTGTATTAGACAATATTCCTAACTGATTACTAAATTAGTAAACAAGCTCGTTTCTACGTCGATCACATGTATCTTCACTATAAATTTAATTCTACACAGAACAAATAAATTATGAATCCTGCAGTAGGGACCACTGCCCTCTTTGGTGTAGACAGACATAATATTATAATTTAATATAAGGAGAACATACAAGACACGTGACTCGTAAAATTAGCTAGCTCTAAGCTTTAAGTTTGAACGTAGGGACGCGCGATGTATACAAAAAATAAGTCATAAAACTGCCGACATGTATGTATGACGTAATGATAATGAATATAGGAAGGTTTTAAGGAATTTTCTGTTAACAAAATGTCAATTTTTTTTTTGTATATGTTTTGTTAACTTTTTTATGCATTTAAGTAGAACCTCGATAACATTAAAGTCCAGAATGTAAAAACTTCTATAAATTAATTTAAAAAAATGTTCCCTTCCTCTCAGAGCCCACAACTCCATTTAAATAAATACGAAGCCATGAATAATTAGAGCATTGGACCTTGTAACTGAAAGTAATGTCAACCTCAATAACATAAATCTATCAGAGAAGTATTCTCTCGTCATTTTAAACTAATCTAATAAAAAAGGTTCCATGTAGAAATTTTGTTTTGTATAGCTTTACCCCCCAGGTAAAGCTATACAAAACAAAATTTCTTCTCAATAATGTGAGATTTTAGCCATTCTCCAAGAAGCATTGCTGTGCTTATTGTGCCAAAATATAATGTACATATGTAAAGGCCCCATAATAATAATAATAAATCGTTTATTTCGGGTATCAAACACCCATAACAAAACACAAACAAACCTCAATAAAAAAAATAAACCATTATAACGACACGGTTGGCGCAGTAGTTGAGCGACTGACTGCTGCGCAGCGTGTCGCGGGTTCGAAGCCCGCCCAGGGTAAACATTTGTGTGACGAGTACTTGTGTTTGCCTTGTGTCTGGTTGTTGTTTATCTATACATGTATGTATTTAAAATGTATATCAGCTGTCTGACACCCATAGTACAGTCTCCCTAGTTTGGGGTCAGATGGTTGTATGTGAAATGTCCCCACATATAATTATTACTGTTATATTAAGGACTCGAAAGACGAACAACCATTACATTAGTTTTTTTTTTGTTTTGCAACATAGTATATGATTATAAGAATATATAAACAAAAAATACCTTATCTTGAGAGGACTGTCCATGATTACTAGGGGTCCGTAGCAGTTTCCTTGTTATTGCAGGCTTAGCAGTTGATGTGCTGGCCTTAGGAGTGTCACTGAACTGTGATGGTTGAGACTTTGGAGTCACAGGAGATTTGAGTTGTGGACTTGCTTTAGGTTCTTCTTTAGGTGCTGATATCAGTCTAATAGACCGCTCTCTTGGCTCAGCCTGAGGCGTTTTGACAGGTGTTGATTGCTCAGCAGATTTCCTAGGTATTCTTTGAAAGTTAAGAGTTGTCTGAATCTTAGTTGGTTCAGCGGTCTTCTTCCTTGCGAGTCCAGGTTTGATTGTACTTAGGGTTCCAGGACGCACTACTTCAAATGTTGGATGTTGTTGCAACCATGCTTTTAAATTTTCTGCAGTTGGAGCATTAGTTCCCGCCAGCAACCTACCAGATTTGCGTTCATAAACTATAACCTGCAGACACCAGTTTTTAATTAGCTACACTTCAACACAAGTTTAAATTAAGGGTACAAGGCAATATAACAGACACAACTTACTCTAGATTCAGCTTTTTGTTTTTCATTAGATTTACCAGGTGCACCATCTCCTTTAGTTGAAGGTCCTTGATTTCCCAGTGAGTCTTGTGCATGTTTCCATATGCAAGAGTTACTACAATAAATACTGCTAGCACGTGCTGGCTTCTTGCATACTATGCAATTCGTCTTTGTTGAATCTTTGACAGCAGCTGATTGGACTGATGATTTCACTTCAGGAGATGGACTAGCTTGTTCATTTTCAATTTTATTTTGAATCGCCTGGATCTAAAATAGAAATATTTTTATTACATGAATCTTTCTATGAATAGTGCCTATATGTAAACCAGCAACCAAGAGCAAGCAACAACACAAACAGTAATCGTAACACTAGTCGCCCTCTGAGTTTAATGTTATAAATAATTGTGTGATTGAAACACAATCAGTAAAGTTTGGCATTAATACAAAATATCATATATCTAAATAACATCCTATTTGATCGTATATATATGTATAAATATACACCACAGTCCCACAGACCAGTGGTTTGTTTCCTTTGCCAATAGTGACCCTGTTAGTGTTAGAATGCATTGTATGGTTGTACCTATTGCTGGTTGTTTTATTAAGGATGGCAAAGAGAACTGCAATTTATAGGAGATTCCAATTGATGTCTGGCTACTTACTTGTTTTATGCCTTTGGATGTTGGCTTTGCTTTCTTGATACAGTTTGGACATCTCCACTCAATCCCTTGTTCCTCCATCTGTTGCCCCATTGCTTTGGTGATATTAACACACTTTCCATGGAACCAGTCCTCACAACCATCACAACATATCATAAAGCGGTTGTTATGTGGCTGCTTACATATGCACCAAAGTCTGAAATTACAACAATCTTTATAAATAAAAATGAAATGCTGTTTGTTGTTAAGCGCATCACTTGAGAATTGTTGGACAGAGGTTTTAAGAAGTTGTTACAGTACAAATTAAGTTTTAATTTTAAGAATATTGGAAGAGCTGGCCAGGAAATTTCGAATTGGGGAATAGCTAAATATATTTTTTTCTATGAAATTCTTGTGTCAAGTTATGATGGACTCCAGACCATAACTCACGATTAAAACAATATAATTATGTGTCATTTTTTTTTTGTCCTGTTTATGGTCATGGAATAGTTATCAGGGGAAAACTTATTCTAGAGGGCGCTACTCCATCATTAGACGTTGTAACGACAATGTAAACAATACAAGAATAACCCGGTTTTCATTTTGGCATTTCATTGACAATCGAAATACAAAGGCTCATGGCAGGATTTGTACAAAAAAAAATAAAGATGTTTAGAGAAGTTGAAACTCTAATTCCTCTTGAGTACCTAAAGTGTATCTTGAGGCATTTAAAATATTTTTAAAACCCCGCAATATAAATGGACGTTAATAATTTAACGAAAAGCTTATTATTTCAGAGCGAAACGGCGGCGGACGGTAACAGTGATCCTGATAGCCGCCGTTTCGCAGTACTTACACTGAAATTGCATCGTTTTATGGGAAATAATGTGACAAATATTTAATAATCAATGTACTTTTTAACCGATTTAAAAAAAGGAGGTTCTCAATTTGACACGTATGTTTGTCGGCGATTATCTTCCGTTTCAATGAACCGATTTTGATACGGTTTTTTTTAGAAAAGTGTTTGTTACATTCTGGAGGTCAAGTTTTTGGTATACAACAAATGGACATTTATTGAGCGCTTTTTGAAAATATCAACATAAACAGAAAAGATAAACATAGATGGAGTTTTCGTTTCTTCCATCTTTTGAGGACTTTCAATCTCTGTTTTAACTGTGTTGCCGTTTCTTATCGGATTTGGGTGATAAGGAGGTACTAAAAACCGGAAAATAAAAAAGAGAACCACCTTCAAGAAACTAAAAAGTGACACTTAAATAATTTTAGCACAGAACACACATGACTTTAGTTTCGGAAGTCGGTGATAAAAAGTTTTTTCAACTTCCCCATTGTAAACAACAATTCATAATACTTGTCTGCCCATTTGATAGATCCATTAATGTCACTTGTCACTTTCTTTTTATATAAACACAATATGGGCAATAAGATGAAACGAAAAACTGTTATTTTCATTTCAAAACATTTTAATTTAAAGCGGGGTTTTAAAAATATGGTAAGTATATCAATCTACTCCTGGTAATGTATTCTCCACATTGGAAAATATCGTAAACCCTCTAAATGTTTTTTTTTTTCATACAATTGAAATGTATGGATCTTGCCATGATTCTTTCCCCCATTTGAACAGGACAATCTCAATCAACTGCAACATAAACACAATACAATTTTTTATGATCAAGAACAAAACATCAGCACCAGCTGTTAATACATTTTAGTGAAAGGTTTAACATTAACTCTTTTATTATCGTCATCTTTGTGAAAAAATCTTGAAGCTGTATTTAATCAACGCCTAAATTATTGACGTATCGATTTGAAACTTTGCAAATGTTCTTAATACCCATGAAATACAATAATATGGTACTATCAATCTGATCTGATGATGAACCCGGAAGGTAGGCACTGGAACTCTATAAAGAAATTACGTATCCTAGTTGTGTTTGGATTAGAAAGAATTGTCTTAAAATGCACTTAAGCCATGATCGGTTTTCTAGGTCTGTTGATGGGAGACGAAAGGTAGGCAGTGGAACTCCACAATGAAAAAAGTATCCTAGTTGTGGTAGAGCTTGTTAGAACTGTCTTGATATGTATTTAGGTGATGACTGGATTTCAAATGATAGAGCCAGAAGATAGGCACTAGAACTCTCATAACGGAACAACATAAATTTAAGTTGTGTTTGAGCTGGATGACATTTTCACTAGAAAATGTCCACATTAAGATTAAAAAATAAAATTAAAAAAACACACTTTCCAAGCGACTACTATAAAAAGCAAAAACAACTTAAAGGTGTGGGCTGTTTTGACACATTACAAAAGACTTTTGACAAACTGTATTTTACTTAACAGTACTTTTTTGTTACTGCATTTAAATATTTTTAGAAAAAAAATGCATTTTAGTGCAGTATCTCTAAAAAAATTAAAATGCATCTGCATGTTTTTTTTTGTAAATGACTCTTACATACCTATTAGGATCATCTTCAGAATTCCAACTTTCTTGGGATTCTGCAGATATCTTGTCGACTATAGGATTAGGTAGTGGCTGTTCTTGTTTCTTAGTGGACAGCTTCTTGTTAATATATTGCTTTGATACTGTTAGCAATTGTGGTTCAGGAGTTGTTGACACTGGCTGTTCAGGGGATGGTGCTGCTACTACTGGCGGTGGTGGTTCAGGGTTATTTGCCATTTCCATCTGACTTTTTCGTTTTGAGGAGCGGGTCGCAGGTGCTTCTATCGGTGGCAACGTAATAACTCGGCCATCGCGACGTACAATCTCTATCGGATCTTTTCGGATTGGTACAGCTTTTGGCATTGATTTTGAGAGAGTCTGTGCATATAAACTATTTGCCTGTGTTTGTTGCTGTGGTGTTTGTGGTGACTGACCAGTCTGTGGGGTCTTAACAGGCCCAGAATCTACCTTTTCTAGAACTTCTTTATCTATTACTTCCTGTAAGTTCTCAGAGCTTGCCACTAGCTGTGCAACAGACATTAAGAAATCATCTGTCAGGCATTCCTCTCCAGGCTGTAGTCCAACTAACAAGTCCAAAGTAGGTGATAAAGGGCCTGCTAAACCAGGACTGTTTATAGTACCAGCAGAAGAAATAGTTGGTTGACTTTTAACTGGGTTAGATATACCTGTAGTGTCTTGTAATATTTGAGCCAAGCTTGCATCATCTAGTTGAGGGATTGGGTCATAAGATTTTGTCTTTTCGGGTAAGTTAACTCTTTCTTTAGGTTTCAAATAAGTTTTATGCACAATAGGTTTGAGACTTTCTACAGTATCAACTTTACTGTTTTCTGCAATCTTTCCATCATTTGTATCTAACACTTTTGAAGCAGTAGCAGATTTTTTGTCAGTTAAGGGTAATAGAGAGTCTTTTTCACTTGTTGGTGTTTTAGGAGGACCTTTTCCATCAGTAGATACCCTTCTTATAACATCTGGTGTGGAGAACAATGAAGTCATATCTGACAAAAGAGCTGAAACATGAGATGGTGTTTTCTTTTCTTTTCTAATTGGCTTTGGTGTCTGTTTCAAAACCACTTTTCCTAGGTCATTACCAGGTGTGACTACAGTTGATATCTTAGATGAAGGCAAAAGGCTTTCCAAATCCACTTCTGTTGAATCTTTTTTATCCACAATATTTTTGTGCTGTAGCTTCTCTTTAATATCTTTTCTTAAAATATTTCTGCCAGGCTTAAGTTTAGTTATCAATTTAGACTCATGTTTGGAAGCTTTAGATGCAGCAACAGTCTTTAAGATACGGGGTTTTGACTTATTTTTCTTAAGACGGAGAGAACCTGTTCTATCCTTAGTATCTTTGTAATCAGAATCAGAATCTCTGTCAGGAATGCTGTCACCAGATGAGCTAATAGAAGAGGATTCAGTACTATCATCAGCTCTTTGTAACACCTCTTCAGGCTTTTCTATTTCTCTGGTTTCCTTGGTTTTATTTAATACAGGCAGTGGTTTTTGCAATACGTCATTGCCTTTCAGTACAACAGGTGTTTCACAAGGATTTATAATGATCTTTTTACCTTTGGGTATGATTTGCTGTTCCAAAATAGTAATTTTTTTAGAAATGGGAACAGGTTTAGGTGGTGGTGTGTGTGTGATTTCAATAACTGATTCATCATAAGTTGATAAATTGTCACTTTGAGGAATGGACTGGCTTGGTGATTTGAGAGGTGTATAGCAATGGTCATTTTGGAATCCTACTAAACTGTTTTCTCTTGTTTCTATTCTCAACGACTGCAACATTTCAGCACCACTATCTGTAAACATAAAAAAGGATAACATTATTATTGAAGCTCAAAATAAACAGCACTGTGAATATAAGTTAATACATAATTCTTACCATATTTGATTATACTGTTGGGCTCGTCATAATAACTATCCACGGAAAGTGTCACATGAGGCACTTTCTCATCATCAGTGTCTGAATCAGTAGCATCATCAGGTTTGCCTTCATGACCCACCCTTACTACACTAATACCAGTGCTTTGAGAACCATCAGTACCTGGAATATTGATATGTAGCAGTATTATCTAGACTATTAATTTACTGATAACCTATCAATTATTATTGTTAATTATGATTATTATTTTGGCGCCAAAAATAAAAGAAAACATGTTTGGTCAGAGGGTCGCTCACGGATCGAAGTTAATGAGTAAAAGAATGTATGATCATTAAATAAAAATGTAACTTATCAATAAGAATCATGTTTTTATAAACTAAAGTAATTTTGTTGAGTACACACAGAATGCATCAATAATACAGTCTTGATGGGCGTACCAATACCAGCCAGCCAACTTACTAAACATAACTCGAGAACTATTAATATATTTAAAGAGCAGATATTGGTTTATAAACCTTACCCATCAATGTTCCAAGTAACTTTTGATCAACAGACAGAGATCCATCCTTGTTTACAATAACAACAACAGAACTATCAGCTTTTGTCGAAGGTCCATTGAGATCCGTATAGTTAGTTATGACCGTGTTTGACATTTTTCATTGCAATTCATGCAATCATTCTAATTCAAATCCTCTATTTATAGCCATTTAAGACACATGCACCGCGTCTATTTATGACGCATCCACCAAATCCAACACGCTAGACGCCATTTTGGACTCCACCATTAGACTGAATGGCCGCAAGCCGCACCGCGCGGCAAACACAATAGTTTATAACCTTTTGGTGGAATTTAGATCTACAGTAATTAAATACAATACGCCAATTGCAACTATTTCTTTCAAAGGAATAACATCATTTACCAGAATTAGAAATATTTATTTTCCGAAACACACAGATAGAAGATATCAAACATTTATTTTTAATTTTTTTGGTTATCTCGGGCGGGGTTGGAACTGGGTGTTTTGGATAGGCGTCTTTCAGTCACCATGGCGTTTGAAAAACTTGAATATTGGCATTTAAAGGTTTATTACACTATACAATTTGTAGAAAATCTTTTTACGAAATCAGCAGGTGTAATCGCAGTTAGAACAGGTTGGATCCGATTTAGTGTAAATTGGTGGTTTACTAGCTGACAACTTTTGTACCTAAACAGATTTTCTACAAATTTTATAAATAATAAGCCTTTTAGTCGCGTTGCATATAATTATACGGATACGGATGAAACTCAGATCACGTTTGCTCTCCAGCCCATCTTGCAAACCTTCTCATCATCGACGACCCCATTTGCGAATGTGGCACAGACTATTTTCCTGTCCCTTAAATGACCATTTTTCCTTTTATTGTAACCTTGTGTCCCTTCGTATTCCTTTTCCTGCTTCAATACTTTGATTACTTTGTACTAATAGCATTCCTGTATATTAATAAATAGTCTCATTAATTACTGTAAATAATATAAAGTTAAAAGTAATTAAGTTCTCATTGCCTTCTTCTTTCATTACATTTATTTTGTTTTTAATTTTATTTCCGTTTCCCTACCTTTATTCCCTACCCTTTAAATAACTAACTTGAAATTGGCTAAATGCACAAACCGTGCGAAGCCAGAAGAAAAAACAATTAAAAAAGCTTTGCGAGTAACTCGTTAAACGCCTTATTCACCATTCACCATCCTTCTTGCTGTACGTCCCGCCAAGGTCATGCACGATGCACGATGCAAAACGACCGTGAATAAACTTGCTGTACGTCAATAATTACTATTCATTGTTTTTTTTCTCGGTACTTTTGATGTATTTACCTTGGCGGGACGTACAGCAGGAAGGATGGTGAATAAGGCGCATTAGTATTATATCACCTGTGCCATGTAGTATTGTATATAAATAGAGATGGGCAAATGCCCGGGCAATTTTGGCAAATTGAGAAAATTCCCAATAAGCGCCTATGAATGAATCATGGCAGGATTTGTAAAAAAAAAATTAAGATGTTTAGAGAAGTTGAAATTCTAATTCTTATATTCTTGGGTACCTAAAGTGTATCTTCAGGCATTTACAATATTTTAAAACCCTGCAAAACCCCGATAAAAGTGAATAGTTTCACGAAAAGCTCATTATTTCAGAACGAAACGGCGACAGACAGCAACAGTGACACTGACAGTCGCCGTCTCGCAGTTTTTTTTTTTTTTTGTAGTGTGGCACTAGACTTCTTTGTGCCAATGTCGGGTAATAAAAGGTAGGGAAATATTTTTAACGGAAAATATCGGAAAGATATTTCGTAAGGTTCAGGAAAGGAAGTATTTTATTCTTTTGGAAAAATATATATATAAATAAACAAACACAAACTAAATATTTATATCATTTTTAAACAAGAATGCAGATATCAAGTTAAAATATTCAATGGGATTCATTACTAAACAAGAAACACAAGTAGGAAGGGAAACATTTTGGGAAACAAGAGAACGGAGGAAGGATGAACGATCATAACGGGAACAGGACGTCTCGCAGTTTTTACACTGTAATTGCTTCGTTTTATTGGAATTAATATCACAAATAATGATTATTTTTTTTCCACACACTTGTCACATCACTTGTCTGCCAGTTTAAAAAAAAATTGAAACACTAAATTATTTTATTTTATTCATACACATGAATAAATCACATGATTCCTGCCCTTGGGCATTTATCTGGCCATTTATTTTTTAAATTGAAATTAATTTACGAAATTGTTGTTGGCTTTGGAAACTGGCAAAAAAACAGTTTTGTATGATTATTGATTTCATAATTAGACAACATTATTGAGGAAATGATGTTGTGTACCAAATTGTAACGAAACTGGAGGCTACCAGTTTCCTCGAGATGAGAAACTTAATAAATTGTGGCTCAAAGCGATACGGCGAGTAAAGTTTGAGCCTAAAAGCGGGGTGAGAGTGTGTCATAAACATGTCAAGGAAAGTGATTATGAGATGATCGGCAAATACTCAGCAAAATTGAAGTTTTGGTGTAAAGACTCTAATCTGTAATATAAAAAGTTTACTTTTAATATTTAAAATCATCCAGACTTATAATATAACCTCAAGCTCTTTAACACGACAGAAAGGGAAAGTTAGTAACGTACTACATATTAGTATAACACACACACACACACACTACATATTATTATATCATACATTAGACTATCAGTAAGCATAAGCATTCAATATACCAAGCAAGTTTTAAGGCCATAAAATTGTAAAAGTTTAAGGAAATACAACTATTCTTTTTCTTTCAACTAGCGCCTTTTTCTTAATTCTTAACTCTTCTTTTATATGACATGTTTTCCAAGTGGGATACATGTTCCGTGCGTGTTTTTAAGCAGAAAATTGTCAAAAAATCAACGCAAACAAGAAATCCGAAGTCGTCTCACTCAATGACAAATAATGACAATGGTTCGTACATTACTTTACTCTATGGTTCGTACAGTGGTAGCGCCATCTGAGATCAGCTTTCACTTGTCGACCATATTATAGAAACGAATCTAGTAGGTAAAATTAAGACACATAATATAGTAAGTAATTTTTTGTTGTTGTTGTAAAATTGTAGTTTTTTCCTACACAAATACTGTTTTTGACAAAATATTTAAACAAAATAAACAAAGAGATCAATATAAAAAACATTGATACTTATACAAGCTTACATTTTGATCGTTTTAATCCCTTGGACGGGTGGTTTAACTAACAAAATAGTATTCAGAGAAAGCCTGCACTGCATTGTATCTCTTAAAATAAAAAAAATAGCAAGTGATAACGTAATATTCGCAAAATGCATGAAACCGATAGTAGTTCCGCGAGTTAGTTACCTACGCGTACGCCGCGTCGACGTCGGTGCCTACCTTACTACTACCTACACTCCGCCCAATCGACTTTAGGTTATTGACTCGCTCAGCTGATCATGTTCACGTAAACAAATTTAATGATTCCAAATTTTCCTTCATACTTTTACGAGCTTAAGACCGTCATAATTGCTTTGTGCCTAGGTTTCGAGACTTAGCTCATAAAATTAAAAAAATATGCTAAAGCGGTACATGTAAAATAAGTCTTTACAGGCCTTCTAGTTATGGCGTATATAACAATGTGAAATTATTTACAATGATTTTAAAAAGGAAAAAGTTCTAATTACACGATTTAAAAAAGTTCTGTTACATACCTAAATCACCTTTGATTTATTTAACTTTCAAGGACACTTCGCAATACATAATAATTGTTCATAAAAATGTGTAGGTAATCAAAATTATTTACAACGATTAAAAAAAGAGTTCTGTTACAAACTAATAATTCATTAATTCTGAATCATCACTAAAGGGTTACACTTCACGATAGCGTAATAATTGTTCGCTGTACAGACGACGAGCCGCTTGCGCATCAAAACCCGCGATCGCGTCGAATTACACCATAGCAACTCCAGGTTGGAGTACGCGTAATTATTACGAGACGCCATTACGTTCGCGCAACAAGGATATTTTTTAACAACGGCACACCGATGACGTCTTATAGAAACTGAATTGTTTACATGACGTGGTCCTGCGCTGCCCTTAGCGCGCGGGGTGCGCGGGGCGCACGCTTTTTGCATTGCCAATCAAATGGGGTTTGGGGGCGGGGTTTGGTCTAGGATTGGCAAATTTTTGTGACCCACGTTGACTGCGCTTACGCGACATTGTTGTTAGTATCGAATGGTGCCTACTAATGGCCCGCATTATTTTTACACGCAAGCGAGAATTAATACGAGTTTACAAAAAAAAAGTATATTATTTTTTAATTTTATCTTTACAAATCAATAGTGTTTCATGCACCGGATCGACCCTCCACGGGATTAAAACGATCAAAAAGTAACCGTGTATATCAAATCTGCACTTGCAATAGGACGACTGTATTGGTGTTTGTAATATATATTTCAAGAAATAGTATGAGGGTGACCCGCGTTTACCAAAGTAATTTACTAGCACTCTTGAGGAGATATTTAAGACACTAGCAACCTCTTGGAAGACCAAAGGTTTTGAAGTCGGCAAGAAGACGGTGACAGACCGCCGATTTGCCACCGCCAAAGTCCTTTTTGCCCACACAGCTCTATAAATACAGTCCGTGCTCCAAGAAAAACAGACCGAATACACCAAGCTGCGCTCCTAAACGGAGATCATAGACGTGGCCACGGTTTTGTGGGGCTTAGTATATAAGTTAAAAAATATTATTTAAACTTATAATAAATAATAATAGACAGTGATCGCTGGGCAAAGGTTTCCATGCAATGATTGCTTGAAGTTGGTCTGCGTTACAGAGGCCGGCCCAGAAGGTGGCGAGATCACTTTTATACACACTGTGAGGGCTGGTTAGAGATAGCGCAGGAAAAGAATACTTGGAAAGACTCGGGGTAGACCTTTGTCCAGCAGAGGGACATCACAGGACCATCTCACATATCTAATGAATAATTCTTTTATTCCAAGTAACTTAGCACTATCTATTTTTGATATTAAAATTATGTTGTTTATTATTGAATCCCGATTATCACATCAAAATTCAAAAACGATAAAATGGTATTTTTTTTTAAATAACCATGTGTTGTGTTATTGACATTCCTTCTTTTATTTCTTTGACAAGTACTATTTCACATGACGAACTATATTCAATACATTTTGTATCGTCTGCCCTGCGATTGGGCATTTATCGGGCAAAAATGAACAAAATGCTGAGCATTTACCATTTTTTCATGCCGGGCAGAAACACATTGCCCATCTCTAATTACTCAGTATTTTTTTTTCGTTTATTTATTTGGAAGAACCAACAATTGAATGGCCAAGTTCAAGATGTCCCTAAGTCCTTTTTCTTAGGTTACAGAAATGGCGCCAGTAAAGTTTCAATTTGACTTTGAAACGACACCGAGATACTATTTATCGCGAATATTGGTAAAAAAAATATAACTTTTATATCTCTTTAATATGAACGATGTAGGATTTAAATTCAATGAGAAATAATAGAGTAAATCGATTTAAATGGTTTAGCCTAAGTCGTTTAGACCATGGACTTAGGGATTTTTAAGCTGGACTTAGGGACTTTTGACTGGACTTAGGGATTTTAATAGATAATATATTGGACTTAGGGCGTTTTATTAACAAAAAAAGACTATTATACAAAATATTGTTTTAATAAAATATTATTAAATCGACACTATTGCAGTATATTACCTTTTCACTGTTCTCCTTACAAACTAAAATTATTAATTAAAAAACTAAAAAGACTACTATTATTTTTTACAGTAAGTTGTTGTTGTTGTTGTAATAATAATAATAATAATAGATAGCGTCAAACGCATGGCTAAAGCGAGGCGAGCTGTTTCCTGAAACAGAAGGATTTATGCTAGCGATAGATCAGGTTATAGATACAAAAAACTACAGGAAATACATCATCCGCGACAGTAGTTTAAGTAGTGACCATTGCCATCACTGTCATAAACAACCTGAAACAATACAACACATCACAGGCGCATGCTCATCTATTACGCAAACAGATTACAAACACAGGCACGACCAAGTAGCAGCAATCATACACTAGACACTCGCACATAAACACAATCTCATTACAGAAAAAATATCATACTATAAATACCAACCCCAAATCATACTAGATTCACCTGAATACAAATTGTACTGGGACAGAACTATACTGACTGACAAGACTATACATCACAACCGTCCTGACATCACCCTGCACGATAAGCAAAATAAAATTGTATACCTGATAGATGTAGCTATACCTAACACACACAATTTAACATCCACACACACAAACAAACTCTCAAAGTACGCAGACTTGACTATAGAATTGAAAACTCAATGGAGAGTTCACACGGTCAAGACCATCCCTATCATAATATCCAGCATCGGCGTCATCCCCAAAACACTTCACACAAGCCTTAAAACACTAGACATTCATCCACTCACATACATACTCCTACAGAAAGCAGTCATACTGAACACATGCAGAATCGTCAGAAAGTTTCTGTCTATACATTAAATTGCCTAACGCCGCCCGTCTTAGTTGTTAGGCCAAAAGCCCGCAACTTGGACGTAGTTCCCCAGAAATGGGAGAGATTTAAATCTAATCATCACATAATAATAATATTTTTTTTATTTAAATTGACAACAAAAGTCCACTGGTTAGTAAAAAGTAAGTTTAACCGTTGCAAATTTATCTTCGTTCATAACTATTTACACAAGTAGAACTTATTAAAAACACTAAAAACTAAAATTATTCAGAAAAATGATCTTTTCTGTCTGCTTAGTGACATTACAGTAAAAAGTCATGGACTAAAGAACTTTAGAAACTTAGGGATTTTTTGAACTGGAATCACTGGACTTAGGCTATTATGTGAGCAGAAAAAAATACACTTAAGGACCACTCACAAATAAGATAAAACCATAGATATTGACCAGCTTAACCAGCTGTGTTACTATAATCAGTAAGTGAACTTAGGGACATCTTGAACTTGGCCATTCAATTACACATTACCTATAATATGTTACAAAAAGAATAGAATATAGGAAGTTAGAAATGTGCAACCAGCAACGTTTTCCACAGATACGCAAGAAGTCAGTCAATTTTGATAAAGTGAAAGCCCATAAATTACAGAAGGAGAACTACCTAAAGATTTACAATAATATTCGCATAAACTCTGAATTATGTCAAACAATAATTATGTTTCTAAATTTTTCAACAGACAGTGCATATAGATCCAAATTAGAGAAAAACTTATTAAAATTGCTTGTGAGGCGACGTAGAGGCACAAGAATAAAAAACCGAGCAGAAAGTAAAGCGTCTTACTGACCATCCTTCTTGCTGTACGTCCCGCCAAGGTCATGCACGATGCACGATGCAAAACGACCGTGAATAAGCTTGCTGTACGTCAATAATTATTATCAATTGTTTTTTTTTCACGGTACTTTTGATGTATGACCTTGGCGGGACGTACAGCAAGTAGGATGGTGAATAAGGCGTTTAAGGTTCACACTAATGCCGCAGATGCGCAGGAGCACTACTACGACCTGTTACAGACAAGGCGTGCGGGGCGTGCACCGGCGCGGCGCCCGCTGGGGTACAAACCGGTTTGAGCCCGCTCAGTAAGCGTACAAACTTAATGGCGCCTAGCCTATTATTATAGCCTATTATTTTAATAGGGTATGAGAAAAAGACAAGAGAGATAGATTAGGCAAAAAGCAGTCGGAAAATGTTACTTTTAGTTCATAAATTAATAAAACAGATTTTTTAAATTCAATTCAAAGTTTGCAGTTTTTTTGTTCTGTTTTATAACACCATGAAATAGTAGCCGCCATGTTATTACGCCGTACGGCTGTGTAAACAAAAAATTGACAACTGTCAGTCAACCGCTTGCACTTTTTTGGCTTTGTAAGTACAAAGCCAAAAAAGTGCAAGCGGTTGACTGACAGATGTTTTCTCGTATAGAGTAAAATACCCTATTGAACATAATTGAAAAATAATTAAAATTATAATTTATATTAGGTGTAATTCATGAAAAAATTTCGTTGGTTACGAAAATAATAAACTTTTATTATTTTCGTAACCAACGAAACTTTTTTTAACCAAAAAAAAATTTCGTTAGTTACGAAATTTTTTCATGAATTACACCTAATATAAATTATAATTTTAATTATTTTTCAATTATGTTCAATAGGGTATTTTACTCTATACGAGAAAACATCTGTAAATATGTTATTGAGACAGTTTAGGCATTAAGCAGTCGGAAAATGTAAGTTTTAGTTCATAAAATAACAAAACAAATTTTTAAATTCAATTCAAAGTTTTCAGTATTTTTATCTGTTAGAAAACACCGTGAAATAGAAGCGGCTATGCTATTACGCCGTACGGCTGTGTAAACAAAAAATTATCAACTGTCAGTCAACCGATTGGTGTTTTATAGGCTTTGTACTTTTATTATTTTCGTAACCATCGTAATTTTTCCATTTTTACACCTATTACAAAATATGCTTTTAATTATTTTTAAATGATATATAATTATCATATTTAATATGAGCTCATTTGATACAAAATGAACTGACGTCATTTACGCTGAGCAATATGGCATCCAGTAAGAGGTGTTTTTGTCAAACTACGCGCTAAATTTGAAAATAGAAAATTTAGATGCATTTTTATGGCACTAAGTGCCAAAAAAAAACACAAAATTTTCAATCAATCGATACGACATAACGATTGAATAAAAATTTTGTGTTTTTTTTTTGGTGGCATATTAGCACTACAGAATTTAATTGACACACTTTTCAAAAATGGGTGTAATACCCTATTGTAGATATTTGTAATGTTTTACATTGAAATATGTACCCGTAAGCAGTCTTAGCAAGATTGCGTTAGACCGGCCATACACGGGCAGCTTGAAGCAGTCGGGGTCGACTGCTTCAAGCTGCGACTGTATAGTGAAATAAAGTCTTCTACGTACACACAAACCTACACGTAACCGCTCGAGCAGTCGCGACTTCTTCAGATGATCAGCAGCGCGGTGAAATTTCATCGCGCAGTCAAGCAGTTGCCAGGCTCTGCCAAAAGCTCTAAATTCAGAGACACTAAAGCTTCAGGGTCACCTTGACTGACTTCTGCTGTAATAGGGTATTACACCCATTTTTGAAAAGTGTCTCAATGAACTTCTGTAGTGCTAATATGCCACCAAAAAAAACACAACATTTTTATTCAATCGATAAGTGCCATAAAAATGCATCTAATATTTCAATTTTCAAATTTCGCGCGTGGTTTGACGGATATACCTCTTACTGGACGCCATATTGCTCAGAGTAAATGACGTCAGTTCATTTTGTATCAAATGAGCTCATATTAAATATGATAATTGTATATCATTTAAAAATAAATAAATGAATATTTTGTAATAGGTGTAATAATGAAAAAATTACGTTGGTTACGAAAATAATAAAAGTACAAAGCCTACCTATATTACGCCAATCGGTTGACTGACAGTTGTCAATTTTTTGTTTACACAGCCGTACGGCGTAATAACATGGCCGCTACTATTTCACGGTGTTTTATAACAGATTAAAAATACTGAAAACTTTGAATTGAATTTAAAAATCGTTATGTTATTTTATGAACTAAAACGTACATTTTCCGACTGCTTAATGCCTAAACTGTCTCAATAACATATTTATAGATTTTTTCTCGTATAGAGTAAAATACCCTATTAGTGACTGGTCACTTATGCTAGAGGAACCTTTTGCGTCTTTTTGCCTGGCTGAGGTTATAATTTGAGAATGGTTACTGCAAGTAGTTACAGGCTCAGTTTCCGTAAGCTCGATTTCCGCATTATACGTAGTGTGTATTTTTTTAAAGCATTTTCGAGATTGTCTTCATCGCGTACTTACATCCTTAATTACATTAAGGGGCAAAGTTGAAGTCAAAAGCCCTACTCGCGGCTCTAGACCAAACATCGCTTTGTATGTTGACTAAACCGAATATAGTAACCCGCGCTCGCCAGCGTGTGGATTCCCCACGCTTCGAATCAGGTTAAAACAGTTTTAACTGAATCTTTTCGACAAAACGCGTCTTCCCTAGTTAGAACTAGTTTTCACTGATATTCATTTTTGAACAGCAGTTAATTCTAGTCGTAACTGAGGCAATTAGTAAAAACTAGTTTTAACTAGAGAAACCGCGTTTTAACTGTAACATATATATTAGTGCATTAATGCTATAGTGCATTAGTGCAAATTAAACATACTGTACCTACAACCTGAAGTCTGGAAACGGGCAAATATTACTTCCGTTCATAAAAGTGGTTCTAAACAGGATGTTGAAAATTATCGGTCCATTTCTATACTGTCAACTTTGTCAAAGCTTTTCGAAAGGCTCGTTCACAATCAGTTGTATCCGATTGTCCATGACAAAATACTACAGCAGCAGCAGCACGGGTTCGTAAGAAGAAGGTCCACAACCACGAATATGATAACTTTCACTGACTACTTGTTTAATAGTATGGACTCTCGTGTGCAAGTGGACGCTGTATACACTGGCTTTCGAAAAGCCTTTGATAGACCCTGTCAAAGCAGCGATAATGAATTGCTTTTGAAGAAGCTAGCATTCAACGAAATCCACGAGGATTTGTTACGCTGGTTTATTTCTTATGTTTCAAACAGAACACAAAAAGTAGTTATCTATGGGTTCCATTCCACCACCATAACCGCAACATCAGGGTGCCTCAGGGCTCAATTCTCGGACCTCTGTTATTTATAATTTTTATTAATGATACCGATGTGTGTTTTCTTAAGGGGCTATTAAACGACTTTTACAGATTTTAAACTGACAATCACGTCAAAATGTGCGGTGTAAATGATTTGAAAAAAATATATGTTAAACTAGAACATTCTCTTAAACATATAGAAAGTGAATATTTTTGATTAAGTTCATATTAAATAGTTTAATTAACTTGTGAAGTTGTGTCTGACTCCGCGTCAGACACAACTTCACAAAACATTGACAATCACACAAAATCTACCAGGTATAATTAAACGAAACTTACACTATCTTTTTTATCACAGACAATTTTAATATCTATCTTTTAGTATACGCCTTTTTTTTAATTTTGAAAGAATACTACTTTTATTTAATTTTTTCGACTAAATTTAGAGAGTTTTGGACGCAGACTGCGTCCGTTCTGCATCAGTTTAACATATATTTTTTTCAAATCATTTACACTGCACATTTTGACGTGATTGTCAGTTTAAAATCTGTAAAAGTCGTTTAATAGCCCCTTAACTCTAAGTTTCTACTTTATGCGGACGATCTTAACATTTTTAGACCCATTAGAACAATACTTGACAGTCACTACACGATCTTGTTGGAGTACAACAACATCTTAATCGCTTAGCTAAGAGTTAACATTTTCTTTGACCTGCTCTGATAAGAAACAATCATTCGAAACACTTCAAGTTTTAGTTATTGCGAGATAAGCGCTTGGCCAAGATTCCGTGCCGCTGAGTGTATTTCCACCAGAGATGTAGGAGAGAGAAAGCGTACCATAACTTTCGTCGACGTTTAGAGTTGCGTACCCATAATTTACGTCGAAGTTAGAGTTCCGTACCCGAAGGGCCCAGGACCCTATTACTAAGGGCTCTTTCAAATTATGCGTTTGGTACCGGACTGCTGCAACGCCGGAGCAGTCCGGGTGTCGTACTGCACAAGGACAGATGTCTTTTTCCATACAGCTGACACGTGACGTTTGTCGTCCTGCCGCCGTGCTTGCCCGGTACCGGTGTCGTACGGCGCTTTCGACGTGTCAACTTAACAAATCTGTCAATTGTGATCTTTGCGTTCTTAGACGAAGTTATAGTTCAATAGAAATAGGACGATAATCTGATGCGACTGGAGACCGATCTATCGCAAGACCAACGTATTTACGTACTTACTACTTTCTTAGTCACGGGGTAACACATGACCTACTTCCAAACTACTGGCTGCTCATGCTTATGAAAGAGCAAAAAAACCACCTAATATCACTTTGCTTGAACTTGAGAATCGAATACGGAATATCCCACCATTAGAGGCACGATTACGATCATCAAACCAATGGGGCAGTTAACTTAAACAAATGGCCTTATTACACTTGGTGGTTCGCCAGCATTTGATTGCCTATGGAATTCTGGCAAACAACCAAGGGTAAATGAATGAATAGGTGAGTTTTAAACCGGCACTACACATGGCGTATTTGTCCAAATATTCGCCTTATTTGGATAATCCAAAATGTACCCTATTTTTATCTTCCTAATGTCCATTTTGTTTTATGTAAATAAGGCGAATATTTGCACAAATACGCCATGTGAAGTGCCAGCATCAGACACTAGTCATCGCTATGGAATACGAGCTAACAACTGTAAGTAGTGTAAAATCAAGTCGAGTGTCCTGTGCCTGCGTTCGAGATGATGAATACAGGTGTAATTGTCAGCGCATTCGACTCCGTTCATTTGCCCTTCATTGTATGCCCGGATTCCATAGGGAATCAAATGCGGTCGATCTTCCGGCATTTCGGTATGTTTTGAGCGTAATATTCGAATAAAGTTAAAAACATCCGAACAGTGGCCAACGACTAAGTGTAATAACGCCATTTTAATTTAAATGGGCAAAGAGTGAGACTTCACATCACTACTACTTCCATTTCCGTAACACTAGCCAATGAGGAACCAAACGAATATTTTAAGGTTATACATTTCCATATCAAACCAACCAATTGATCACATTCGTAACATTAGAAAGAGATGCAGTATATAAATTTTCAATGGAATGACAAAGATAGATGGCGAAATGTTAGATAAAACCTTCTAGAGATAGAGAAGCAAGCAAGACTTTTCTGAGAAATTGTAAACTTGTCACTTTGTCACTTCTTCCGTTGCCATGCCATAAGGCATGATAATACTTTCACGAGTACTTATTTTAATGTTTTGAGATAGAGATAAATAAAAACGCCAAAATGAGTTATTCCAAGTTTGACCTAACATTTAAAATAGGTCAATACCTAGATCGGCATTTGGTATTTCCATTACTTGAGTTTTTAGCTGCTAAAGAAGTGAGTTACAAAAGTTAACCTGTTTCTCTTTAGTAATTACTCCAAATTGGTTTTAAACCAGGCTTTTACGTACATATTTCCGTTTTCAGACTTATGATCAATCAGAACTCCTGCAAGCTAAGTTAGAGATTCTTAGCAAAACTAACATGATTGATTATGTTATTGATATCAGGAAAATGCTGTACCCTGATGAGGATACCCCTGAGGTATGTTAAATGCAGAAATCCTAAGACGACCCACTGACCAAAGTTAGCTAGTAATACTAATTACCGTTAAAGTATAATAATGTACAATCAGAAACAGTTATTGACTATGTTCAAGTTAAAGTTAATGGTCTACTTTATTCTATTTCTTCTGTTTTTTATTAATAAAAATAGAAAAAAAATGTCTTTAAGTGTGTTACCTGCATTATTTATAAACAAAAGGTCTTTGGGTTAGAAAGATTTTCTCTAGTGGTTCCCAAACTTAGTTTCCTATTGTTGCAAACCTATACCTAATTAAACTTTTATGTTATTCACTATAATTAATTACACATCTACAGTACATACCATGGATCCTTAGATATCTTTGTATAGCCAGCACCAGATTCAGTTATCCACTTTAAAAATAGAACAAAGTTTCTGTGCTGGACACCATTTTCTTCCGTTCTGGAATTACATTTCTAAAGGATTTAACACCCACAGCTAATATTTCAGGAACAAAAATCTTGGATTCATGCTGGACCTCACATATTTGAAATTTCATAGAAAAACTGTCTGTCTAAAGAAAAAATATATGAAAATTTATAATTCTAGGAAATTAAAGCAAGAAGGGGTGTAGTCCTTTCCCAGCTTCAAGAGCTTCAAGATGCTGTGGAACCTGTGTTAAGGCTCATGCAAAGAGATGATGTCATGAAAACTGTTGAGACTATGAGAGACCCCAAAACTCTGATTAACCATCTTACAACCAATAAAGAGTTTGAGGTAGGTGACAGTTTAAATGAGAACTAATATTTTTAGTATCATCCATAATATACATTACCTACTGTTCTAGTTTAATTTTCTTATAATTCCATGCTCCAATTTTCACAAAATAGTTAATTATGGGAAATAGGTACTGCCCAATAATAGTATGAGATTGTACATTTCCAATTGTGATTATCAAAGTCAATACCTACTTATATTATTTCATAATTATGTATTTTTCAGTTCAAAGTTGAGATGATTGACAGCATGTATCGGTTGGCCAAATACCGCTATGAGTGTGGTAACTATGTGGAGTCAGCTTCATATCTCTACTTCTGCCAGTTGGTGATGTGCCCAACAGATAAAGTAAGCTTTAATTTAAATGAGTTACTAATTTATGATCACTGTAATTTGCGTATGCGTTACCCCAGCAAAATAATCATTAAAATTTTATAGATAATTAGTTATCAAGGTTCTGTAATTGTAGTGCACATTTTTAAATATGTTGCACTTATAATTTTTAGTGATACAAAACATTTTCCGGGGGGGGGGGGGGGGGGTAACGTTACTGCAACCATTTGTTTTGTCGTCTATACAAGGTAAATGTTGCAATTTATTTTGTATTTGTTGTTCTTCTTTCGCCTGCAAAGTTATTTGAGATCTTGCTAGAGAATCATTTGTGGTTTTGCTGAATCTTTGAAACGGTTAGCATTCTTATCTTCTTTTGTGCATGACTTCTTAAGCTGATTCTTTATTTTTATCTGACTACAAACTGAAAGCAGCTTTTTTATTGCTGTCCGACTCATCAGTGAAAAAAAAATATCAATTTGAACACTGTCCAAAACAGCAGTAAGCCTTTAGTATTGCTAGGAAATAGATATTAGCTAGAACTTTATCAATAAAAGAACCCGTTATTAAATGTATTTTATTTTATATCAAAAATTACTAACTCTTCTGCTGAATTATCAAATCTATTGTGCTTCTTTAGTCTCTTCATTTTGTATACAGAATTCATTATCTTGTGAGATGTAGTAGTTTTGACCATCTTCAAATGTTTTATCCTGATGAGTAAAATAAATATTATTTAAATCAATATTATCACAATAAGTCATTGTGAGCTATGTAGACAGTAATTAAAATAATTAGGTAAGTACCAATATTAGTATGATGAAGGATGCTGATGTCCACCTTTCATAAATATAAAACCCTTTGCTATCCATCCTTCTAATCATGGGCTTGTGCTACAATAAAAAATACAAAATCATACCACTCTGCACTGCATTCCTATGTCTTGTTTAGGATGGTATCGAGTTTTGTGAGCTTTCAATGGTGCTATAGAGGCATACCACTGCCCACATATTTCACATTGGTAAACCATTAAGCCCAGAGATTTAGAGCTGCCTTGATTACTGTGTATTTTGGTAGTGAAGTGACCTACTTTGTATCTGCAAAAAACAATAGAATCTTTAAGTATCAGACCTATGTGATAGCATATAATGATAATAAAAAACACAAGGTTTTTTTGTATAAATCATATGGAGTTTCAACTTACCTATGATTATACAATTGTTCATAATTTCTGAATTTACGATCACATGCATTACAAAGCAATAGTTTTGGAAGTGAAAAACTGTAATACATATTCAACCATGGACATATTAACCAATGTTGTTCAGCTGTTTTATATGATACAAAAGCCATTCCACATGCATTGCACTCATAATTATTTGCTGTTGTATGAATTTTAGAATGTCGTAATAATCTGGGAATGCTTGTATAAACTTTCTCACAAAATTCACATTGCAACAATGAAGATGTTTTGATCTCTCTAACACAATCTGCATTATTTGATTTGCAGCATTCACTGGAATGTTTCAAAGCTTGATCTTGGCGAGGCCATACCTGAAAACATTGAATACAGGTCCATACGACTTGCCAACGCGGATGCACTTCTGTCATCTCATGTCTCATAGAGTAATGTCTTCTCAAACCAGTTTCATAAACAAAACATTTGCCGCAAGTATTACAAGGAAATGACCGTATCGGTTTTGGGCACACAATATCAAGTATTTCTTTCTTTTTAGTGTAATTCAGGGTTCTATTGAGCATGTGAATATTTTCCATAATACGAGCATTGTTCTCTTTCACTTTCTCAAGGCTATGTTCTAAAGGACTCAAATAATTTCCTGGATTACTTAATTTGCACTTATTCTTCACATAAAACTGTAGTGATATATCATTCTCGAAACATATATTACTTTGAAATGTTGGTTGATTTGCTAGTAGTAGATCCCTTGATTGTTCTTCGTGACAGTAATTTACGTCTTGTGCCTTTGCACCTAGAGTAAGTTCATATTTGTGAGGTTCTGGTTCTGAAGATTCCGCAAAAATATTGTTCGTCATATATAAGTCAGATGCATCAACTTCCTTTGCGCTGGTATCTAAACTAAATTTATCAAATTCATTTCCTGAAACTATATTTACTACTAAGCGTGATGATAGCTTATCCTTGTCTTTCTTTTTCTCTTCTAATTTACCATTGAACCATTCACTGTATTTCGTCGTAGATGTAGAGCTTTCCTCGCATTCAATTGAAACATGTAAAGATTGAAAATTAACCCCAGCCGCGTCAAATTTATGAATTATTAATTTTGATGAAGCTGACATTTTTAGCAAATGCCATAAAGACAGATGGTCTTTTTTATTTTTCACGGGTCTGAAATTTAAATCATTTTTTAATATAGGTATATATTAAAAAAAAAATTGAAATAAAATAATAGGTTGTATTATACTTACCATAGATTAAAAATAATTTCGAGCCACCGCATTCAAAGCACGATTCTAAATTATCGTTTCCCTGTTTTATAATCGTATTACTGTTGACCCTTCCAATGTCCGGGCTGCCACAGGCCCACAGTTGTCTGACGATATATAACCTTCGAGCATAAAACCTCAACGACGCAACATTTGACATGCGCGGGACGGTAGGCAAGTACTTATGAAACAAAAGGAGGATAGACCCCGCGGAACACTGAGAGTGAAACCCAACCAAAGCAAATACTAATTCAAAAGCGAATACCTACTATCTCGTGATGGTATTCGGTTTTGGATTTGTATTTGTTTCTTTTAACGATGCTTCGCTTTGTGCTGTTACAGTAGAACCTTGATTATCCGAACTATTTGGGACCGACACTAGTTCGGATAATCGAAATATGGGTTATTTGGTACACGATCAAAAGAAAACCACACCTTTTTACATAAAACACGTTTCTATCTGCGCGCTGTAAGAAATCTAGGTACTTACCTAAATACATTAAAAATTCGCGCGGAATCTCCTTATGCGGACTAACAACGCTCGATGAAAATAAAATCGCGCCAATGTTCGGATAATTGCGCGTTCGGATAACTAAGTCAGCGTTCGGATAATCGAGGTTCTACTGTATTCTCTTTTGAATTTGTATTTGCTTTGGTGGCTTCACTCTCTGCGTTCCGCGCGGTCTATCTGCCTTTTGTTTCATAATCTGAGATCCTGATATTATCATGATGTCGTTCACAATGCGCGTCCGTCTTGTTTTTAGTAGGTAACCAGGTTCTATTCATGCGTAAGGTTTTATTGTAATATTACAGTTTTTTTTTAGAATTACCTATCCGTGCTTTGGGGCAAACTGGCTAGTGAGATTTTGGTACAAAACTGGGATGGCGCTTTGGACGATTTGACTAAGTTGAGGGAGTTTATTGATAACGGTGGTGCAGGCGCAACTGCGAACAACATGCAGGCCCTTCAGCAGCGTACCTGGCTTGTACACTGGTCTCTTTTCGTATTTTTCAACCACGTCAAGGGCCGAGACCTTATCATTGAAATGTTTTTGTACAAACCTCTGTAAGTATTCAGGTTTTGTTTTGTTTGATAAATGAGAATTCAATATCAAATTAAATTTACTAGCGAAAGTTCGCGCACTTGACAGATATCATTGATGCATCATAAAAAGTAAAATTACCTAATTTTAGTAAAAAAAAATTATTACTATACCCCATTTACAATAAGATTAGACTTTAAAACAAACCTTTTTTACAGTCCCTTCAACCGATTTTTACTTCTATTTCGTAGGCTTAAGGATGACATTAGAGGCAAAAAAGTGGTTACAATAACAACTGTTTACTGCAGTTGTCATTTGTCATGCCACCAACGCAATATAAGTCAAAATCGGTTGAACGGACTGTAAAAAAAGTTTGTGTATATGTCTAATCTTATTCTAAATGGAGTATAAGTCTGTACCGTGTTTGTGTCTTCGACCACACCTTCAATTATTATTTTTTTGTTGATACAGGTATTTGAATGCCATTCAAACAATGTGCCCACATATCCTTCGTTATTTAGCGACTGCTGTTATTATTAACCGTTCTCGAAGGAATGCTCTGAAGGACCTTGTAAAAGTTATTCAGCAAGAAGCCTACACTTATAGGTAAATAGCAGTATTAAAAAGTCCTTGAGTTCTAATAGTAACATTGCAATTCTATATACTTATAATTCTATAATACATTTTTATAGGGACCCCATTACAGAGTTCATAGAGCATCTCTATGTGAACTTTGACTTCGAAGCTGCACGCAGGAAATTGAACCAGTGCCAAGCAGTTCTTTTAACCGACTTTTTCTTGATTGCTTGTCTCGAAGAGTTTGTTGAAAATGCTCGACTTATGATTTTTGAAACATTCTGCCGTATTCATCAAGTAATCAGTATTGGGTAGGTATTTCATTATTATACATATCGGCGAAAATGACGTAACAAGTTATTCAATTATGGTCTGCTCACTTATGATTTTTATTATAGAATGTTAGCTGAGAATTTGAACATGCAGCCAGATGAGGCTGAATGTTGGATTGTAAACTTGATTCGTAATGCTCGACTGGATGCCAAGATTGACTCCAAATTAGGTCATGTTGTGATGGGTGCCCAACCATTGTCTCCATACCAACAACTTGTGGAGAGGATCGACTCGCTGGCCGTCCGGTCTGAAGCTCTGACGTCGTTAGTGGAACGCAAACAGAAAACACGTAATCAAGATGTAAGTTCTATTAAGCAAACTTACTCCAAAATACCTAAACCTGTCTTTTTTATTTTGAACTTTTTCGAAAAAGGACAATGCGTCAGTAATTTCGGTATAGTAAGTAATATGTATTTATTTTAGTAAAATGCGATTTCTGTTTCAGATTCGTTGGGGAACACAAGAATTTTAAGTATATTATTCCGTTCATTCGATAAAGTTCATTACGAGCTACTTTATTTAACATAAGTAAGAATCGTCTCAAAGAACCCTTCTATACTTCGGCCCATCTATGAAGCAATTTTTATTACATATACATATTTATAAAATATCTTTGATTTTTATTTTCTAAATCAATAGTTTTATCAATGGTATGGACTGCACACGGACGGTTCACGGTTGTCTGTTTTCGAACAGTTGACACGTGGAAAGCACCGTGTGACTCCGGTACCGCGCACGCACGGCGGCAGGACGACACCCGGACTGCTTCGGCGTTGCAGCAGACCAATCGCATAAATTGAAACGGCCCTTTGAAAACAGACATCCTTCCGTGTGCAGTCCGACATCCGCAATGCTTCGGCGTCGCAGCAGCAGTCCGGCACCAAACGCATAATTTGAAAGAGCCCTTAGTAATAGGGTCCCGGGCACCCTTAGGGTACGGAACTCTAACATCGACGAAAGTTATGGTACGCTTTATCACTAGCCTACGCTTTCTCTCTCCGAAATCTCTGGTGGAAAAGAAAAACATCTATCAACCTATAAGGTGAGTTAAAATTAGGATTTAGGGTTATTAAAGCATTCAGTAGCACTACAATTTTCACATTTTCTGACTCATTTGTTTAAATTTTTAACAATAAAGGAGATTGCCCGTTCTCTTAGGAGTTTTGGGGTTCCTAAAAAACTTCGCGTGTCAAGGTGGTTTTGAATTGGTTTTGTAGAACTAGAATTGCCTTTATATATTCTGAAATCAATTTTAAAATGTTCATAAAATGAAAACTACTGGGCCAAACAATGTTAAATTTATATAAGACCAAATGGCAACTATTCCGCATCAAACTAAAGAAGAATCACGTAAATCGGATCATAAATCAGAGTAATCGATGTACATACATTAAAAAAAACCAACCGAATAGGGTATTACACCAATTTTTGAAAAGTGTCTCAATGAAATTCTGTAGTGCTAATATGCCACCAAAAAAAAAACAAATTTTTATTCAATCGATAAGTGCCATAAAAATGCATCTAAATTTTAAATTTTAAAATTTCGCGCGTAGTTTGACAAAAACGCCTCTTACTGGACGCCATATTGCTCAGCGTAAATGACGTCAGTTCGTTTTGTATCAAATGAGCTCATAATAAATATGATAATTGTATATCATTTAAAAATAATTAAAAACATATTTTGTAATAGGTGTAATAATGAAAAAATTACGTTGGTTACGAAAATAATAAAAGTACAAAGCCACGCCAATCGGTTGACTGACAGTTGTCAATTTTTTGTTTACACAGCCGTATGGCGTAATAACATGGTCGCTACTATTTCACGGTGTTTTATAACAGATTAAAAATACTGAAAACTTTGAATTGAATTTAAAAATTTGTTTTGTTATTTTGTGAACTGAAACTTACATTTTCCGACTTCTTTATGCCTAAACTGTCTCAATAACATATTTATAGATTTTTTCTCGTATAGAGTAAAATACCCTATTGAGAACCTCCTCCTTTTTGAAGTCTGAAAAATAATGGGAATACGCCAAGTCAATAGCACTTCGAATTGACGACGTAACCGCTATCATTATCTGGATATCTCTAATAAATCTGTCTCCATAACAAGAGACCCCTGCTCCAAAATCAAAGATGGCAGTCAATTGAAAGTAAAGTAAGGGACCTATGACTTACTTTAAAAAAAACCTTGGGACCTTGGGCTATGTTTTCCACTTTTCCCTCTAGGAAGAAACTTAACATAGAAGAATGGAAATAAAAAGTTTAAGCAAGACTTTTATTTAACTGTATTCAGATACATTTTTAATTATTACAGTACGGTAATTTTAAACATCATGGTAATAAATAAAATAATATTATCTTACATTCTATTCTACAGGTTTGATAGTTATAAACTTAGACAGAATAAAGGCAACCAACAATGTTGATATAACAAAGAACACAACAAATATGTAAAATGTATCTTCCGAAAAGACATCAGTAAATGCTGGTACCTGGTTGTATAACTCTTGAATTACATGAAGGTTTCCTTTACCTGACCTCGTCATTTTAGAAGTATTTACTTCTTTTTCGTCTTCTTCTTTTCTGTTTTGGTTTGGATAGCAGCAGCTGGCTGTTCTACGGGTGCCAGTGACGAGATGTGTTTGTTCAACAATTGTAGAATTTCTAAACAAGTAAGGTTCCCGCTTTTAAATGTAACATTCTTTATTTTAGCTGATTCTGAAAAATAAACAACATTCATAGATGTACAAAAGCATCTTGCTTGATAAAGATTTTTATTTTATATATTCTGAGTACAAATGCATGCTATGTATGCTGTATGTATGTACCTATATGCTGAAGTATAGTAGAAAATTAATTACCTGCAATCGAAGGTGCAAGAGTTATATTAACTGTAGGCTCACTGCGGTCACAGACTATTTCAGTTTTCAGAGAGCAGTTGGGATTAGTCAAACCTATTTTCGGGGAACTTATGTAGTGCAGGAAATTCCTAAAATAAAGAGTAAGAGTACATATTTATTCAAATAATAATAAATTTAAATCAATATTTCTTTTTTGCATGACACTGCAATCATAGCAATCATCTGAATAAGTTCTTACTCAAAAAATAGTATTATAATATGAAGAAACAGTATTTATTTTGGGGATTAGCTACAAGATAAGAATTTCATCAGGTCATGTAAGTATAGGTTTTGTGAAGCAAAAAATAACTTTAAAATATAATGATACCTAGCTAAGGTACTGTGGAATACATTAAAAAAAGTAAAAGAAGAAAGAATGGTGATGAATGGTCTAGACTGGAAATAAACATATGATTATAGAAAGAGGTAAGATGTCACAAAGCCTTCATAAATGGTATACTGATTTAGCCAATGTTAGTTACAGACTCCCGTAATATATAGGGCATATATTAGGGCTTATGGCAATCAGGTTTAAAATAAAGTCTTGAGTTGGTATCCGATAGGCTTGGAAGACTTTGGATTTTATAGGTTATGAAGAATATTGTTTGGATAATTTTGTTTTGTGTAAGTAACTTACTTTTCTAGAAATAAACAAAAATATCTTGACCATACTCTTCTGAAGCTCTGCCTTTGTCCAGGAATAGGCAGCAAAAGCAACTACCAACCTACTACGACCTATTTTTATAACTGTTCAGTTCAGACGTTCTCACCTTGTATGAGTAACATTATCACCAAATGGATCAAATTTAACTGTGATTCTTTTTGCAGCTTTCAAATTAACACCTCTTAGCTGTTTTCCAATAGCAGATACAACTCCTCCAGATCTTCTAATTGTACCACTGTAAGGGATAGACATATTAATTCCCAAAATGGGTATAGATAGCGTGTGTATTGATCAATAATCTCTTTAAAGGGTAGGTTCACACAACACACAGTACCTAAGTTAGTCAGCATTCACCAATGAGCAAATACAATACAACCAAGAAGCTTATAAATAAAAGTGGAGGCAACACTCTAAATACCTAAGTGAAGCCAACTGTGGGCAGACGCTCTCTTTCTGAATGCATACATAAGAACGAGACAGTGATATGTGTTTTCTTTATCTTATGTATGCATTCAGAAAGAGAGCGTCTGCCCACAGTTGGCTTCAATTAGGTATTTAGAGTGTTGCCTCCACTTTTATCTATAAGCTTCTTGAAGAAAACACACATCACTGTCTCGTTCTTATGTATGCATTCAGAAAGAGAGCATCAGCCCACAGTTGGTTTCAAACTTTTGTTCTAAGTGTTGGCTCCATTTATACCTATATCTTCATGAATACAACGCAGTCTTTGGATCAAACCATAGAGTTTAGTATAGTAATAAAGTATATCTATGGAGGGTAGAGGTAAGTATAAGAGCTGGGTCAAATTAGGTCGGACCGACCCCCGCCCGATACGCGCTGGCGTCCCTCAGGGCTCCGTAGTATCCCCCCTCATTTTCACGCTGTTCACCAGCGACATCCCCAAAGATAAAAAGGCCCAGTTGGCTCTATTCGCTGACGATACGGCCATCTATTACTCGGGTCGCAACCCAGACTGCATAGCTCGTACCCTCCAATCCGCGGCAAAAGCCTTAGGCGCTTATTTCCGGAAATGGAGAATCGAGGTAAACCCCATCAAGAGGCAGTACTCTTTTCCAAACCGCGTTCGTCCCGCTCTCTTTCCAGTCCGATAACCATGTTCGGTAAGCCTATCTCTTGGGAGAAGCAAGCCAAATACCTAGGTGTGATTCTGGACCACTATCTTACTTTCGGAAAGCACATAAAGACGGTGCGTTCGCGCGCCGCTTTCGCTCTCGGTAGGCTCTACTTCATGTTGAATGGACGCAGCAAATTGTCACTCAAGTGCAAATTGCGCATTTACACGGCGTGCATTCGTCCCATCATAACTTACGCCTGTGCTGTATTCGCACACGCGAAACCATACCGTCTCCATAGGATGCAGACCCTCCAAAACCGTTTCTTGCGAAGAATCACAGGAGCCCCTTTTTACCTTCGCAACGAGAACCTCCATCTCGATTTAAAAATACCCACCATCCAGCAGTTCATGAAACGCTCCGCCAAGCGCTTCTTCGACACTGCTGAGAAGCACTATAACCCGTTAATCGTATCGGCCGCCCGGTACACTCCCTCCCATATTAGTAAGACTCGACGACCGAGACATGCTCTGACCGACCCTGACGATGCTATTACTCTCCTCCAGGAGAGCAATAAGGCCACCAGTACAATTAAGAAACACAAACACAGACCGCCGTCATTCCTGCGAGATGCCAATACGAAAAAAAAAAAAAAGGTCGGACCGACAGTGTTTTACCGTTGACCGACTGCTGTTCTGACTGTGTTGCTGTTCACATTAGAAGCTGTGTACAATTTCCAAAAAGTCCCAAGGAGTCGCCGAGGTATTTATGGCTCAGCCAAAGAAAACACCACGCTCAGGACGAAAGAGTGTTTAATAAAATTATACACGCGGAAGGTCATGTTTCCGTAGAGAATCTTAACACCGCGATTCAGGCGGTTGACAACACCATCTATCGAGGTAGAGGTAAATTACAAAATGTATTATTGTGCAACTTAACATTCCGCCCACCATGGACTAAGTGTCCATACAAAATACAATGAATCATATTAAACAAACAAGTTATAGTGTTATGTATATAAGCTAAACAAAACAAAATAAAATTAATCTTAACAATGTTATTCTAAACTAATCCTAATCTTAATACATAACTGGTATGTGAAACAAAAATATTTTTTATTTATATATTTTTAATATAGTTTATATCGCGACCGGTAAAATTATGAGCTTTGATACAGGTCTTCGAATAACTGAACCTTTACATTTTAATGTAACAACACGCGTAAGATTGTCCGCACCAATATGTTTGTCGGTTATTATGCCGTACAACCATCTTGCCGGTGGCAGATCGTCCTCCTTCACCAACACTATATCACCTATTTTAGGCTCCGGAGTTGTATGTGCCCATTTATACCGGTGCTGGAGTTGGGTAAGGTATTCGTGCGACCATCTTCGCCAAAAATCTTGGACAAGCCGTTGCGTGAAGTGCCACCTTCTGAGAGTACTCATATTCGCCTTCTCATAATTAGTGTCCGGTACCAGCACTAACGGTTCTCCCACAAGAAAATGTCCAGGAGTAAGTGGATACGGATCTTCTGGATTGGAACTAATTTGAGTAATTGGCCGTGAGTTCAGACACGCTTCAATTTGGCATAAAAGAGTCGTCATTTCCTCGAACGTGAGGGTACTATTTGCGATTACTCTTTTTAAATGATGTTTAGTGGACTTCACTCCAGCCTCCCATAGCCCGCCAAAGTTTGGAGAGTGAGGTGGAATGAAGTGCCAGTTAGTGCCATTTATCGCAAGCCAGCTAGCGATGTCACCTGCTGCTACCGACCCTTCCTGATGAAATACCTTTTTTAGCTCTCTATTCGCTCCGACAAAGTTAGTGCCGTTATCACTCCACAACTCGGCACAATGTCCTCTTCGTGCAACAAAACGCTTAAAGGCAGCCAAAAATGCCTCTGAGGTCAAGTCGCTCACTACCTCAAGATGTATTGCACGAGTGGCCATGCAGACAAATAAACAAATGTAGCCTTTAGTGGAGTGATAACCACGTCCCTTTGTGGGTCTGATAGCGATAGGACCTGCGTAATCAACACCGCTTTTGTGAAAAGTACGGCAAGCAGTGACACGCGCGGATGGTAATTGACCCATCAACTGTTGGTTCGTTTGAGCAGCATGACGAACACAAACGACGCATTTTCGAACATGCTGTCTGATGAGATTCTTCGCGTTGACAATCCAATACTGCGTCCTCAGATAGTTAATCATTAATTGTGGACCTCCATGAATTGTACGATCGTGTGCATCTCTAATAATTAAATTAGTAAAATGTGACTTATTAGGGATTACTATTGGATGTTTCACATCATCCATCACGTTAGCCTGCTGCAATCGCCCGCCCACCCTGAGGATTCCTTCGCCGTCAAGGTATGGATTGAGCGAGGTAAGTTTACTGTTTTTATTTACTTTACCTAACCTTTGTAAACTCTTCATCTCTTCCAGGAAACCTTCCCTTTGACACAACCGGATACAGGTAAGTAACGATTTATTTATTTCTTCAAGAGTTAGCCAACGTGTAGCTTTAGGTTTAGTATTAGTTCGATTGGTTATGTTTAGAAGTCTTCTGCAATAAGCAATAACTCTTACCATTCTTTTTAAATTTGAAAATCTTGAAATTATGTCTATGCCTTCAGTTGTTGTATGACATAGAATCTTGATCTTCTTCTCTTCTAAATCTGTTTTCTTAAAATTTCCTTTACTGTAATGGACTGTAGTTTCTTGTAGCCACTTTGGACCCTTTCTCCATATTTCAATTTCAGAAATGTCACGCGGATTTATGCCCCGTGATGCACAATCTGCTGGATTGTCTTCGGACTTGACATGCGACCACTGACTATTATCTATTGTGGTCAATATTTCAGTGACTCTATTTGCTACGAAAGTCTTCCACTTGCTTGGATGACTACTTAGCCAAGCGAGGACGACGCTAGAGTCAGTCCAGGCGTGGACATTTGTCTTTGGAATAGCTAATACCTCGGAGATTTCCTTGAGCAGTTTTGACAACAGAACAGCCCCACAGAGCTCCAGACGAGGTATTGATACCTGCTTTATAGGAGCGATCCTTGATTTGGAAGCGAGTAGATTCACATGAACTTCACCGTTACAGGCTATCGTTCTAACGTACACAACAGCTGCGTATGCTGCGTTAGACGCGTCTGAAAATCCTTGTAGTTCCATGTGAACATCGTTTCTGCTTGTCCCTATCCACCTTGGAAGCCTATAACTAGTAAGATGAATGAGATCCTTTCTGTATAAAAGCCAATCTTTTAATATGTCAGCTGGTATCTCATCATCCCATCCCACGCCAGCCAGCCATATTCTCTGAATGAATATTTTGGCAGTTGTTATTACAGGACCAATCCAACCTAGTGGATCGAATAACCTTGCAATGTCCGAAATTACCCTACGTTTAGTCACTGGTGTTTCGAGCGGAGGAAGTTGAACTGTGTACTGAAATTCGTCACACGATCTATTCCACGTTAATCCTAGAATCTTTAAAACCGTATCTAACTTCATCTCTAAGTTTTCCTTTTTATCTTTTTTGCCTTCCTCTATCTCTTGCAGTAAATTAATGTTACTACAAGTCCACTTCTGAAGCTCGAAACCACCGCAACCAAGCAGTTCGTTCATTTGGTGATAAACCTGGATCCCTTCTTCAACGCATTCGCAGCCTGTCATGAGGTCATCCACGTAGAACTCCTTTAAAACCCTGTCAGCTGCTAGAGGATATTTATCGCCCTCATCATACGCAAGCTGTTGCAGCGCACGTACCGCCAAGTAAGGTGCTGAGGATGTACCAAATGTAACACGTAACAATCTTAGATGTTGAAGTTCTGAATTTATGTCTTTTCGCCACAGAAGGCGTTGAAAATCAACATCTGCCTCAGATACTTTGACTTGCCTGTACATCTTCACTATGTCTGCGACAATACATATAGGGTAGTAACGCCAGCGTATGATGATATGCCTTAAATCAGGTTGAAGAGTTGGACCAACCATCATGTCTCTATTTAATGATGTTCCATTATTAAGAGTACATGATGCGTCAAACACAACTCTCACCTTGGTTGTAGTTTTATCATTTCTAACTACCGCGTGGTGTGGTAAATATATAGCAGTAGGTTTAGTTTTTTCTAATTCTGGAACCACCTCCATATGTCCCAGTGCCAAATATTCATCAATAACATCAGAATATTGGATCCGAAATTCAGGATTGTTAAGCAACCTTTTCTCTAATAAATAAAACCGTTTACGAGCAATATCATATGAGTTACCATATTGACATTCTGGGTTACTTGTCCTGAAAGGCAATCGTACTACATAGCGGCCTGAGGAATCTCTTTTGTGAGTTTTTATGAAAAAGTCTTCGCACGATTGCTCTTCTTCTGATAAAACCCTTTTTCCGCTGAAAGGAGGCTCTTCTAACTCCCAGAACTTCTTTAAAAGATCATCTGTAGATATACAAGTATGCATATTGACAACGTTACTCTGTTGTAGATCACCACGGTTTTGTGGTGTGTGTATACTGCCAGAGAGGATCCAACCTAGTTTGGTATTTTGCGCCACAAGAAACCCAGGTAGACCCTTAACACCTTCCTTTAAAATCTGACAGTATATTTCTGCACCTAGCAGAATATCAATTTTGTTTGGTACACCAAACAAAGGATCGGCCAACTTCAAATCTGAAATTTGTGACGACCAAGCCTGGATAACTATCTTCCTTTCCGGAAGAAGTGATGTTAATTTATTGAGAACGTGAGCTTTTACATTAACTATAAAGTTGGGATCATGGCGTGATTGAACTTTTATAGTTACATACCCATTAGACTGCAATGTTGCATTCTGATCACTGCCAAGTCCTGAAATAAAACTCTTGTTCTGAATCTTCTTCAGACCAAGCATCTGTACTGCTGACTCGGTTACAAAAGATGCTTGAGATCCTTGGTCTAAAAGAGCTCTCAATACGAAAGTACCTGTTTTCGATTCTACCTTTATCAAGGCAGTGGCCAATAATACTTGGCTGCTCAAATTGGAAAAACAGGATACAATTTTTGACGCTTCGCCCTGTGAAGACGATGGTGGAGTTGACGAATGCTCCATACCATCTTCTTTCTTATCACTAGTGGTGTTCTCACCCTTTGGGACTACCTTTGGGTGAAGTAAAGAGTGGTGTCTCTTTCTACAAATACGACAATTGGTTGAATGACGACATGAAAATACGGAGTGGTTTGAACCCAGACAATTGAAGCACAACCTATTGGTTTGGACAAAACTACGACGTGCATCAACATTTTCTTTAGCAATTTTCTTGCAATTGATTAATTTATGATTTTCAGAACAAAAATCACAAGTGGAAACTGAGGTTACATGCATAACCTTTGAAATACGAGCACTATTATTAGACTTATTTTGGTTATTATCTAAAAATTCAAGTGACCTGAAACGCTGATTTAGGAATTCTATAAATTCACTTAACTTGGGTAATTCATCATTACCCATACAAATTCGACTTTCCCACAGTTTTCTAGACTCTGTATCAAGCTTTAAACTAACAATATATATTACAATTATATCCCATGAAGATATATCAATATTTAAGTTTTTGAGAGCATTTAAACATTCATTACTTGTGTCCAACAATTCCTTTATAGCACTGGAAGATTCGGACTGTATATTTCGTTGACTCATGAAACGCTTTAAAATGCAATAAGCTAAATGCTTTTTGTTATTATAACGGTGTTCTAATTGTTGCCAACATGCCTTATAGTTATCGGTAGTGACAGGAATATGCCGCAAAAGTTGCTCAGCTTCACCGGACAAATATCCTTTAAGATAGTGAAGCCGCTGAACGTCGTCCAATCCCTTGTTGTTATGGATCAGTGACGTAAATAGATCCCGAAAACTAGTCCATTCTGAATATTTTCCGCTAAAACTTGGAATCGAAATCTTGGGCAAGTTAACACTAAAAGGTTGAGTAGCGTTTGATGTATTAACTTTAGAATCAGATAACCCAACAGGATTAGAATCGGCCTTAATATTAAGCATGCATCCCTTTAATTCGGTCTTATAATCTGTATACAGTTCTTCAGTTACGTCATATGCATCAGTCGTGTAATAAGTAGACTTAATCAATTCCCTGCTATCAAATTCGGCAACAATCATCTTATGCGTATCACGGTATGAATTCCAATAATTTTCCAGTGTTTCCAATCGTGTCTCTACGTACGATACAGATATCCTTTCCTTGGGGGATTTTTTAAAATTAACTCTAGCTTTGTGTATTTTTAATTTTGTATCTTCTTGAACTTTAATATACGTTTCCATCTTAGCTTCTGACAATTATATTTATGTGTAATTTAAAAACTCCTTAGTTTCAATTTCAATCGCAAATGTATTGTTTAAAACAGAAAAATAATGTGAGAAAATATTCAAATCATTCTAAGTCGATGGACTTTTTCTCAAAAAATTTCTAAGTGTTTCGTATTTCTGTACGAAAACCGGCATAGATTCCCCGTATGTTCACTTTTTGCAAAACTATTCTAAGTCCAAACAACACTGATAACTAGTTTGTTACATTACTTTTATCACGAATTTTTCTAAGTCTCAATTTTGCTGAAGTTATAAATTACAGAGTACTCACAATTTTCCACTTGGTATACTTCACTTTTTTGTTCCAACACTAACACAACACTACTTGTTTGCCGTGCCAACCAATTTGTCAATCCGGCTCGAAGGACCATGTACAATTTCCAAAAAGTCCCAAGGAGTCGCCGAGGTATTTATGGCTCAGCCAAAGAAAACACCACGCTCAGGACGAAAGAGTGTTTAATAAAATTATACACGCGGAAGGTCATGTTTCCGTAGAGAATCTTAACACCGCGATTCAGGCGGTTGACAACACCATCTATCGAGGTAGAGGTAAATTACAAAATGTATTATTGTGCAACTTAACAAGCTGCCGATCCGACCTAACATGAGCACCACCGCCGTTACCGTCGTTTTACAACTGCCCGGGTCGTCACAAAGCAGTTGTGAGTTGACTTTTTTAAAAGATGGACGACGACAACGTTTTGATTGTAATGTGGTTTATACTGTTCACACGTCTTATCCCACAGCAAACTTCTGTCTTCCATAAGAGAAACTAAAACTTCTATATTAATTCCGCCCTCCATCTTTAAACGTGTTTTCCCTGCATACCATGACTTGTTACTCTATTCCCTACATAACACGTATGCGACTAAGGTGTGAAGTGATGTCAAGTGTAGTATTAGATTTCGCGCTTTTTCTACTCGTTCAGTCTTGAAAATAATGATCTATCATAGAGGACCTCTGCAAGTTCTTCAAAATCATTGCATTAGACACAGAATGTGGAAACGACTTGGTATGTACCTGAGCTCCATTTTTAGGGTTCAGTACCCAATGGGTAAAAGTTGAACTATATATGACTAAGACTTCACTGTCCGTCTGTCTGTCTGGCTGTCTGTCACCATTTTTCACAGATGATGTACTTCTTACTTGGTAAGACTGGTTATCAGACTTTCAGGCTTCTGACTAGGTACCCATTACGACTGCCAAAGATCTACAAATGACAGGGGAGGGAACTCGGTATGAAAGGGATAGTCACCCATCCACAGACTGATCGCGGCTAGCGTAGCTTAACCTTTGACCGATCGATCTGTACGGCTATAACTTAGCCACGAGCTCCTCCGGTAGATTCTATTATTAATTTGCTTAAAAACTCACTAAGTTCTTAATATAATTGCAGTTTCTGCTTAAACAATGATGATCTGTTTAAATAATGACACAAAGTAATGTCGTATTAATTGACATCGCACCATGGTCGCGACAGTAGAAATTTCTAACGGAAAAACCCAATAACATTTTGCCCCACGTGGCAATCGAACCTTAGCTGTCCTGTCGCGCTTACTATAACGAATCTAACGGCCTTTTTGTAGTACAAAATATCATGGAATATCCATTGCACTATTTATTAGGTAAGATTTATCTGCACAAAAACGTGCAGTACAATGCTGTGCGAATTCAGCCTTACCGTCATTTTAAGAGCAAACCTTAGAATACCTTAGATGCTGTCTATAGCAAAAATAGTTCCTTTTTAACTTATATTTTGTAATGAAACAACATGATTCAACATGTTAATACATGATTACGTCATGAACTGCCTTTCCAAATACTGAACATGATTATTTAAGGAGCTGTCTCCACGAGCGAGAGAATCTGGACGATTCCGCGCTTCTATCGTAAGGTAATCTCAGTTTCAATAGACGGCGATACGATGACATTTCGCTCGTACTCGGCCACTCGTTGCATCGCCGCGATAACATCGCCGTGTGTAGACACGTTCTACGAGAGTGTATAGAAATACGTGGCACGACGATAGTATCGCCACGATTCTCTCGCTCGTGGAGATGGCCCCTAACTGTCGGCCTTATTTTTGCTTTTGTCCACAATTTTGTCAGATTCTCTATGGCCCGAAACCCTGACATCTAGTAGTTGGCAACACTAGTACCACACTATCACACTACGTCATAAAGCATTAGAATAGGGCGACGATTTAGAAAATACTTTGACACTTTCTACATTCTACATTTTGTTGGATTTATCACATTGTGGCTATTTCTTACACAAAATATTTGTGTTTCATAAGTTTTAACCTTTTGTTGATATAAACCTTTTATTACAATGTACCCCGTTGGTCAAGGTAGGTGTTATGCTCTATGGGAGCACCACTTTGATTGTTCTAAATAATATCAGAAGTAACGCGATGCAATGCAATCTTTCTCTTTGTGAATTTGTGCAAGCCTGTGAAAACTATTTCCACATGTGTAAACTACACAGCTCCAGCGGGGGACACGAATGCTGGTGCAGTGAGTGTTGCGGGGGCAGTGACCGCGGCCGCGAGCACGACTGGTGCTGCTGCTGCCGGGGTCCCCAGCACGGCCCCCGCGGCCGGAGCGACTGCTCCTGGCGCAGCCGGCGGCGCGGGTGCCATGAGCCTCGTGTCGCCAGCTGCACCACTAGCGGATCTGCCAACTCTGACATGCCCGCGTCGCCCCAACCTCGGCCATGAAGGACGGCCGATTATGCTAAGGGCTAATCATTTTCAAATATCGATGCCCAGAGGATTTGTACATCATTACGATGTTAATATACAGCCAGATAAATGCCCAAGAAAGGTGAGTTGCACGTTGTTGACAATCATCTTTTGTCTTTTCTTTGATTTTATTTTGTAGCTGGGGTGATGATATTATTGGAGTCCATTATTCATTTTAGTATGAGACAATGGTTACAACTTTTTTATATTTCAATATAAGCATATAAATAGCTTTGTTACTTCACAATTGATACAAAGAAATGTTATGTTTTTGCTCATTACTTAAAAATGTAAACACCAAACTGAAGTATTTTCAATAATACAACATAGTTACTATTGTTTTATTACTGATATTTATCTCATACTATAATTAATGGGGTATAGATTTTGGTATATTTTATTTTGTTCCTGTCTTTAACAGCTTAATATATTTTTAGGTCAATAGAGAAATTGTTGAAACTATGGTTCATTGTTATAATAAAATATTTGGAGCACTCAAGCCTGTGTTTGATGGCAGAAACAATCTGTATACAAGAGATCCCCTGCCTATTGGTAATGATAAGGTTGAATTGGAGGTTATATTGCCTGGGGAAGGCAAAGACAGAGTGTTCCGTGTCAGCATTAAATGGGTAGCACAGGTTAGTAAATACTTGCACATAAAATGTACTATGATTGGATGGAATGGACAATAATGGACATCATAGTAATAAATAAAGGAATTAAATTCTTGTTTTGGTAATTTTTCTTGGAGAATCTTTAACAACTGAGATATTTTATTACTTTTAGTTCATCAAATAAAAATTATGTTAATGCACCCATAATATTAGGGTTATGGAATACAAGTCAAAATATTGAGTTTCTAGATACTGCATTTTTTGATGATGATGAATCTGATGTTTATGCTGAATCAACAGTTGTAAGATCATCCTTTCTCATGTATGAAGAATTGTAGATGTGGCCAGGAAACAGATTTCTTTTACTTTAATTAAAGGAAATCCTCCTTTAATTCAAGTAAAAGAAATCTGTTTATATCTCTATGTAAATATATATAGTTCCTCTATATCACATGTTGATTGGCAAATATCTGCCCACCATACAAATGAAAACTGATTTTATAGTGAAAATATTTAGTTATTTATTCATTGTTTTAAGGTGTCACTGTTTGCATTAGAAGAAGCTCTTGAAGGTCGAACAAGACAGATTCCATATGATGCCATCTTAGCTTTAGATGTAGTGATGCGACATCTACCATCTATGATGTATACTCCAGTGGGACGGTCATTCTTCTCTTCTCCGGAAGGATATTACCATCCTCTTGGTGGCGGTAGAGAGGTCTGGTTTGGTTTCCACCAGTCAGTGAGACCCAGCCAGTGGAAAATGATGCTTAACATTGATGGTATGTATCATTTTTATTAAGAACTACATTGGTTGGTAATCCAGAAACTATTTAGGAATTAATAATCATAACTTGTATTGATTTTCAGTTTCTGCAACCGCCTTTTACAAAGCACAGCCAGTTATAGAATTTATGTGTGAAGTACTTGACATACGAGACATTAATGATCAAAGAAAGCCATTGACAGACTCCCAAAGAGTTAAATTCACAAAAGAAATAAAAGGACTCAAGATTGAAATTACTCATTGTGGTACAATGAAGAGGAAATATAGAGTGTGTAACGTGACCCGCAGACCTTCTCAGATGCAATCGTAAGTCATTTATTGTTATAGTTGCTAATATGTGGGTGGCAATGATATAAGACTATGGGTGGCATTTGGAGTTAGGGAAATTCATCAGTCATATTTAAATTATTTATTAAAATAATTAAAAATAATGGTGACAAAATCCATATCCACATAATGTTTACACAAAATGAAAAAGCTTAGTTGTTAACATTTTGACTGCCACCGTTATGTATAGATGACAGAATGTGCCCTGCATGGCATGGCACTATCACGACTACATGATAGACTTCTAACGTAATTCCATAGAGTATGTAACTTAACTTGGCGCCGAGGCCATGTCTTTGCTTTTTTTTAACATGGTGGTGAAAAGGTTAATATTCATCAAGCTACTGAGTGTGCCTAAGATATAGACATAACATACATAATGAAGAATTTATAATTGGTTTTATACCAAATGCCAAAAAAACACAAAATATTTTAGGAAAGCTCTTTTCCCTATTTTATATAAGCAACTACCTAATTATAATAATGTATTTTTCTACAGATTTCCTCTACAGCTAGAAAATGGACAAACAGTAGAATGTACTGTAGCTAAATATTTTTTGGACAAGTATAAGATGAAGCTGCGGTATCCACATTTGCCATGTTTACAAGTAGGTCAGGAGCATAAACACACATACCTCCCTCTGGAAGTGTGCAACATAGTGCCTGGCCAGAGATGTATTAAAAAACTGACAGACATGCAAACTTCTACCATGATCAAGGCGACAGCGCGCTCAGCTCCTGACAGGTAAATTCTACTGGAAATTGAATGTGACAGGATAGTTCCAGTATTTTTCTTATCTGTAACTTTCCATTATTATCTTATCACACAGGATGTATTTTGTTACGATGCCAACAGACCAGATCACATGACATCCATCATTTATTAAGCTTATTGCTTTTGCCACCTTTAAAGCATGTCATTGAACTCTTGCATTACAATGTATGTACAAAACTACAACCTGTATGAATAGTATTGTTGTTTTATTGAATCTTATTAGAGGCGTTTCATCAATGTAAACTGTAAAGTTTTATTAAAAATGAATAAAATCTGTTCAATATCCAAATAGGGAAAGAGAAATCAATAATCTGGTGCGGCGTGCGAATTTCAACACAGACTTGTATGTTAAGGAGTTTGGTCTGACGATCTCAAACAACATGATGGAGGTGCGCGGCCGAGTGTTGCCACCACCTAAGCTGCAGTACGGCGGTCGTGTCTCGTCGCTTGGTGGACAAGTAACAAACTCTTTATTTTTAAATCCCCCATACACAAAAGGTAGGCAATCTATTAAGCCTAAGGCCTTCCTTTCTGGTGGGTCATTTCTGCCAAGACTTACCAGAGTAATAATAATAATTTATTTGTACAAAAGACGTGGACAAGGTACATATTAAAATTAGGCAAAGTAAAGTTAATTATGAGCTAGAAGTCTGAGATGGCTGTCTCCCAAACAAGGTAGAATAACCTGTATCTTGGGGGCCAGCTTTTTCAATTCTATATGCTATCTACCCGTGCATTACATTAGTACCTTGATTCAGTGTCAAATGTCGAATGTTAATGTCAAGTGTTACAGTGGTTAAGTAAGTTAGTACACACGGCTACACATCAAGCTATACATTTCCAGTTAATGCTGATCTCCCATTGTATAGGATTTCCGTACAATGCGAGGTCAGCTTATACTGGAAATGTATAGCTTGATGTGATCCGTGTGTACAAAGCTTATGGTAACTTGAATTCTGGCTATGTATTATTTTCTAAAAATTATTTCATAAAATAATTTGATAAAATAACTGACAGTTTATATTTTTGTTACTTAGATTTTCATCATTTTGTAATTTAATGGTTGCATTTGTTGCCTTTTACCATTAGCAAGCATTGCCAAACCAAGGAGTATGGGATATGAGAGGCAAGCAGTTCTTCATGGGGGTTGAGATACGAGTATGGGCCATTGCTTGTTTTGCACCCCAGAGAACTGTAAGGGAAGATGCCCTGAAGTAAGTTATCATCATCAATACCTCTAATTTCTTTGTCACAATGGGACTCCCCATTCTCTTCTTCTTTTCTTGTTGATTGATATCAGTAACAATCTCTTATTATCATTTCATATTAAAGTATTTAAATGACCAGTGACCAGCATAACCTGCCCCCTCCTATCTGTTAGGTATTTTGGTGCCTTTTAATAGGTTAATAGGTTAACTGGACCTATCCAGTTAATGCAGCCAATGCAGGCCCTTATACTGTATTTTAGGCCCATGTGTGTTATATCTTGTTGTTACTTTCAGGAACTTCACTCAGCAGCTGCAGAAAATATCGAACGACGCCGGAATGCCTATCATCGGACAGCCGTGCTTCTGTAAATACGCGACGGGGCCGGATCAAGTGGAGCCTATGTTCAAATACCTCAAGAGTACATTCGTGCAGTTGCAGCTTGTGGTTGTTGTGTTGCCCGGAAAGACGCCTGTCTATGGTATGTATTATAATGATACGATATTAATAGTGACCTGCAATCCTCTTGTTGCACAAATGAGTAATGTACGTTGGAAATTACGCCTGTTCATTAACTTTTTGATCACCACGTCAAAAAAACAAAAACAGTTACAGAAAGTCTGCTCGCGCCATTTTCAAAAAGAATTACCTAAACTTGCCAAACTCACTAGGGCTGCTACTGTATTGACTCTGTAGGTTTTATTTGTGACAATATGAAATTTTATTGACACTGGTTGGAACTCTTTGCATTTATTTTATAACAAAATTTTCCTGTTCGTCATGAAATGTCAATGTGTTTCATTTATTAATTTAGACAACACGTGACAGTCGATACTGAAGTCTGCTTGAAACTGCTTGATTGAGAATGCCTGTAAACGTAATGTCAATGTGTGCGTGCGAAAAATGGCGGTATTTTCTGAGTGGTCTCTCTGCTCGGGCGTGCCGCAGCCTTACGTACTTTGTGTCGCCAATCTATGAATTACTACTCTCTGGAATTACGTATAGAAGTCTGTCATGTAGTCGTCACTGTGGCGTGCGGGGCATATTTTGGTTTGTCATCTATACATGACTGTGGCGGTTAAATGTCGCATCTAAGTAATCAGCCATGTTCTCAAATTTTGAACCATCAGTTGTATTTTATACTAGCGCTTTAGCCGCGTCTATGCCCGCGTGAATTTTCTTAAGGATCCCTAATTTTTTATATATAGCCTATAGCACTCAGGCATAACCATAGCTTTCTATTGGTGAAAGCATTTTTGAAATCGAATGAGTACTTTTGGATATTACCCCCTACATATAAACAAAATAACAAACTTTTACCTCTTTAAAATATTATTATTATTATTTTATGATTATTACTAGCTGCGAGTGTGTTGTGCAGTAACAAAGAAGTACAAAATATTTAACCAACCAACTATTAATTAATATCAATTAAATATGTATATTCCTCCACATAAAAGCACGCTAATGGACAAACAGTATCAGCACAATCGTAATAGGGTATTTTGCTCTATACGAGAAAAAAACTATAAATATGTTATTGAGACAGTTTAGACATAAAGCAGTCGGAGTTTAGTTAATAAAATAACAAAATAATTTTTTAAATTTAATTTAATTTTTTTCAGTTTTTTAATCTGTTATAAAACACCCTGAAATAGTAGCGGCCATGTTATTACGCCGTACGGCTGTGTAAACAAAAAATTGTCAACTGTCAGTCAACCAATTGGCGTTTAAAGGCTTTGTACTTTTATTATTTTCGTAACCAACGTAATTGTTTTATTATTACACCTTTTACGAAATATGCTTTTAATTATTTTTAAATTATATACAATTATCATATTTAATATGAGCGCATTTGACACAAAACGAACTGACGTCATTACCGCTGAGCAATATGGCGTCCAGTAAGAGGCGTTTTAGTCAAACTACGCGCGTTTGAAAATTTAAAATTTAGATGACACACTGTAACAAATCCTTGTCCATAGCTGAAGTAAAACGGGTAGGAGACACCGTACTAGGCATGGCGACGCAATGTGTTCAAGCGAAGAACGTGAACAAAACATCGCCGCAGACGTTAAGCAATCTATGCCTGAAGATCAACGTGAAGCTCGGCGGTATTAACTCTATCCTCGTGCCATCGCTACGCCCTAAGGTACGTTAATTTACGTTTTTTGAGTATGTGTCTAATATTAAATAGATATTCTATAAGTTGTTCTTGACTCTTTGGCCCTCTCTTATTTCAGACACTCACATTTATGTGAGTGTCTGAAATAAGAGCGCTTGTTACATTAGTGTAGGTACATTGTGAACATTTTGTTAATTTATTATTTGAGTCATTAACATGGCACCTCCGTAGTTCCTTGTTACATTTACATTATAAGATAAGTAAACAAGCTTATCTATTGAAGAAATAAATAACTGTTAAGAGCGCCCATCCCGTCATTTTTCCATACAAACGCTCGTACGTGATTACGGCGTTATAACAAATTATTCTCCAAATAATTTTAAAACAGGTATTTTGTAGTTTAAATCTAGGTTTGTATGAAGCCAAAAATAAACTTTTTTGGGAAACAAATTCAGTAACCACGTCTTAATATCAGCTATTTTTTGCACAGTTTTTATCTGAACTTTAGCCATTCATAATGCACTCATACATTGAAAAAGTAAAAAAAAACAGAAACCTTGCACATGTAATGGAGATTCTAAATTACAAACATTATTACCAAAAACTTGTAAGCCTTTTTCAAAAACTCTGTATTTCCTGGAACAAGTTTTGTGAAATCTCCGCGCGCCAATTTTTCTGCGATGCTATCGCGTTCTCATACCCTCGTTTAATTTGCGTTGGTTGAAATAAAAAAAATTTCAATCACGCTCGCGTCGACGTTCGGCCGATGGGGATGGGCGCTCTTAAGTAGTGATGGTTCTGCCTTTGCTACTTGATCTGCTACTACTGCCGTGTGGTTTTTCAAACTTAGAACAATATAGACCATAGTTTCTTAACCTTATTTTGCTCACCGCCCACTTTGAGAATATGTTTTTTTCTAGAGCCCCCCATCTTATACGCCACGATTATATTTAAACGTAAGATATTTTATTATAGTCGTAAGATAGGAATATGACCCCTATCCTATTTCTGAGTTTAAAATGAAGAATGAAAGAAGAATGTTTCAATGGGAGCAATTAAAACGCAATCTTAGTTATATTGAGGAATATTTTTTTGACATTCAGAAGACATGAATTTATGACATAACTAATGAGAAGGTTGAATTTGATGCATTTTAAGGAGTTTGTTAATATCAGGCTCGATTTTACTTAAAAACAACCGTAAGTCGCCGCATTCAGTAACATGAAGCCGATTTCTCTTTTTAGTTACCAACGTTGCTACAGCACTAAATCCACGTTCAGCTAAATAGGAAGATGGGAATGCTATCAGAAATCGTTGAACAATCAACCATAATCCTGGGTACAGTTGTGAAATCGGCTTCTGCAGCCAAAATACTTGGTAGCCATTCTTGAATTTAATTTTTAATTCCTCATTTGTCGTCAGTTCTATTAGTTCTTCTTCTAACTGGGATGATCCTGCTGTGTTAACGTTTGAAAAAGGATCCAAAACCCAGTCTGGTATGTCCATGTTTAAAACGTCCTGGAATCGTTCCTTGAAATCTCTGTGGAGATTTTCTAAGTGTTGACAGTAAACAAGCAAGTCGTCGTTATTGAATGATACTCCTGATAAATTTGGGAAGTTATTGAATTCCCGTCTGCCGATATTTCTTTTGTATAATAGTAGTTTGGATACGAAAGCAGCAATGCTATTTTTTGTCTTAATCAAGTTTAAGTCATCACCTTGAAGGAGGTTGACATCATTAAACAATTTATACAGGTCTGTCAAGTACGCAATATCGTTCTTTGATGAGATAAGGTTGTCGCGCAATTCTGGGTCTTTGTTTTCTAGGAACTCTATCACAGATCCAAACAGATTGTAAAATCGAGTCAAGCAAGTACCTTTTGACAGCCAGCGCACCTCTGTGTGAAGCAGCAGTCGGTTGAAATCTTCATCATTGGCAATGCAAAGCTGACTAAATAATCTGTCATTCAACGAGTTACTTCTGATTTTATTAACTGATCTGATGACATATTGCAGTGATATATGGAGGCGTTCATTCAGATTTTTCGCAACCAAATGCTGGCGATGAATTACGCAATGCACAGCAAGCACGCCAGGAACTTTATTTTTTAAGCACGCTATGAAGCCTTTGTGACGGCCTGTCATAGCCGGTGCGCCATCCGTAGCAACTGACAAAATATTTTTCGAAGGAATTTCCTTTTCGGCACAAAACTTTTCCAGAGTATTAAATATAGTTTCTCCTTTTGTATCCGTTTCCAAATTTGTAGCAAACAATAGTTCTTGACATATTTTCTCATCTTTAATGAACCTCACGTATGACATTAACAATGCTTCAGTGGTGGGTAAAGTGGACTCATCCAGCTGAATTGAAAATTGACAAGTCTGCAGATATTGCACAATGATTCTTCAATGTTTTTAGCCATCTCATCAAGTCGTCTTTGCACAGAACTATTGCTCAAAGGAATTTTTCGGATAATATCTGCAGCTGGTTTATGGAGTACAGTGGTTATTACTTCTTCGATTGCTGGTAAAATTAAATCTTCCCCATCAGTGTGTGGTTTCCCTGTTTTAGCAATCAACAATGAGATATTGTACGAAGCTCGAAGTCCGTCATCGTCTTGCTTAGAAGCTGATGAAAAAAGTTTTGATATAGTTGGCTGAATTTCGTACTTCTTTTTCATGTCTTGAAAATAGGTCACATCTTTGTCTTTCTTATCCTGGTGTATTTTATTAAAATGATCTTGAAGCCTAGAAGGCTTCATCGCTTCATTTGAAAATGTTTTTATTACAAATAAGGCACAATGGCGATGATGGATTTGTGGGATTTTCGATAAATCCGTATTTAATATAATCCGCATAATACTGCCGCCTCTTCTTTTTTGCTTCCGACATGGTTTGCACTTTACAGATACGTGAGTAAAAGATTAACTTCTAAAACCCTGTTCTCAATTGCGCACGATAATGCTAATGAAAATAAAATGAACAATCATTGCCTTTATATAGGTTGGCGATATTTAACATGTAACGACAGGAATAAGATAAACATACAGTGACTCGTTGTTAACACCCGGCGCGAAAGGTAAGGGCGGACGCCGCGCGGGGGCAAGGGCGACGCGGGAGCAGAGTGCGGGCTCAGACCTGTCGACGTATGTACGTCACTTGCTGACTCCCGAATGCCCCGAAGACACTGACGAACAAAAAATTAATATCATTTAATCTATTTCATCTTGAAATAATGAAAACCATTCGGTATAAGCCATTTTAGTGAAATAAATCTGAAATTTTATGGTAGGGGTTGACCGCGGCCCCAAACCGGTTCGCTTGCCAGTTTAGATTATAAACATACACAAAACATCGATTAATAATTATTAATTAATGGTTTGTGTATGTTTATTTTATTATAATTTTAACAAATATTAAGTATCTTTTGGAAATTAAAATTTATATAATCTTAATCTCTCTACTTTAACCTTGATTGTAGTACTTTTTATTTTAGAGTTTTTAATAATGATGATTTTAATCCATTGCCCGTCCTACCAAAATACGTGCACACGTGATAAAAATGATTACAATACCTACAATAACAAAAATTAAACGATATTAATTTTTATTTTACTTTAGTACGTGATTAGCGTGTATTTTTTTGCCTTTTTAGACTATATTTTTCAATCTACCCACGCCCCCTCTGCGCCATCTCAATGCCCTCTAATTTTCTCTGGGTCTTCTACTGCCCCCCCGAAAGTCTCAAACGCCCACAAGGGGGCGTTATCGCCCACGTTGAGAACCCATGATAGACGAATATATTGATTAATTTGTAAGTTAAAATTATTTGTAATATTGTTGTTAGTGCGTCAATAAAGATAAATATTATGTCGGATCGTCAGGATTTGGTCCGTTAGATTCGGTCATCATGTGGGCAGAAAATGGTTTCGTGCAATGCAAACACACTGGGTACACACGGTTTTTATCAAAACCACAATTTAACACAAACTCAAATTAAAATAAACATAGTACAGTTCCGAGACGTCTTATCTCCGATGTGATCAGACACTGAATTCTGAATGTCCTCCTCGCTGTGGGCTGAAAACATCACGACTCTGTAGAAGCGCGCCAAAGTGGTGGTAGATCACGTGTTATTGCTAATGGCGCGTTTGCAATTCGTTCCATGTTCGTACTATTGACCGGATGCGACATATAATTGGAAAAAATATAAAATTGAAAAATGGAAACAAGGAGGGACATGACTCTTGCTACCTATATTTTTAAATTATCGCGTGGCAAGACTTCAAACACAGGTATATTAAAAGAAATAAACCTGTCTGTGCCCGACAATTATGTATTCCGAAGGCGACGGCCACGTCTATTGGCGGTTCCCAGTAGGTAGGACCAATCTAATGAGTATAGCCCCTATAACGCTTACCTTGCGTGTACTTAATGACGTAGCAGACAGAATAGATCTTTTTACTTGTTCTCTGAGTGAGTTCACAAAAATCATGATGTACAGAATATGTTACAATAAATAATAAAACTGTAATTCCTATAGCCATACTATTGAATTAGGACATTCCTGTAATGATAGTTATGATGAGTTAATAAATAAATAAATAAAATAAATATATATATATTAGGTGTTCAACGAGCCGGTGATCTTCCTGGGCGTGGACGTGACGCACCCGCCGGCGGGCGACAACAAGAAGCCGTCCATCGCCGCCGTGGTGGGCTCCATGGACGCGCACCCGTCGCGCTACGCCGCCACGGTGCGCGTGCAGCAGCACAGGTACGCCCCCACGCACTCGCGCCCCGCAATATTATATCTGTGTACATATACATATTATAACTAATTTGAGTAACTACTTGTGCGGCGCGATTTACACCTGCACGCGCCACTGTGTGACCGCGACTACAGTAGATTGACGAACTATAGGTATGACGCCCCGCCGCGCCGACAGTTTTTTGTTTTGTAATATGGGTTAATACGTTGTGGGTGGGTCTATAGCGCGTGATTTATATTAAAACAGATTTATATTACCTAAAACAGATTTATATTACGACAGATTTATATTAAAACAGATTTATATTAAAACAGATTTATATTAAAACAGAAATTGAGCATATTGTTATGTTAGCACACATAACGCAAGACCTATTTGTTGAGATTGTAAACACACAACCGTAAAAAGATTACATTTGTGAGTATTCAAATCCCCTATCCCTGTGGCGAGTGCACGCGTAAACCCCGCCGTCAGTTTCGATTCTTACGCGAATTTACAGTTTTTGCGCTTGTGCACTGCGTCCGATCCGATCCGAGACAATACGGCCTGAGAGAGCGTACCGAGTTCGGAGGTTGATTGTGCACTGCCGGCCGACTTTTATGTACCAATATTTGACCACAAATCCTCCCCCTTTTATGTTGATTGCATGTATCAAATGGTAGTGTAGAATTAAGCAACTAATTATAATGTTTGCGGTTAGTGTATTCATATCATGGCCATTGAAACTCAGATCGGGGGCTGTGCACAAGTTTATACTAATAGTACTACGGCTATTTCGGTCCGTACTATCTCGGATTCGGGTCGGGCACAGTGCGCAAACGCACTTACGCTGTTTTTTTATTTTTCCCTTTCGCTTCGCTCATCACACCTCCACTGCTCTCGTCAATGACAAGCGAGGGCAGGTGTGCGAGTTGCACCGACTCACCGTTAGGGTTTTATAAGTAAGTAGATGGGGCCGTCTTATGGAGTGTGCACACTGCAGATTTTTTATCGGCCGATAGGTTAGTTGGTTTGCTGGTGTTAAGATGCATCTAGTGACGCAGAGGCTGACCCAAATGAGTTGGGAACAAGCTAGGATGACAAATAGTTTCCAAACATCGCTAGTGGATATGAGCATATAATATGGGAGTGCGCACATTATCCAATCTAAAATCGGTCGATAAAATAATCTGAAAGGCGTCCCGATTCCTTTTTGGTAAACCTGTCGCTGTCGTTCCAAAACACACTATGGCATCTAGATGAAGTCGTGTCAAGCGCAAGCGCTATTCATTTCAAAATTGAACACTCCAAACAATTGGCCGACCATTGTTAACAGTGTGTGCACTCGTTTTTAATTAAATTATATATTTTAAGTCTTCAACTCAGCCCGATAGCAACGTAACTATCGGCCGATTAAAGTCTGCAATGTGCGCACTCCCTGCGCGTACCTCCATCCAATTTGTCCAAATCTTAACTTTGGAATGCGACTGTACCTGAAATATGTAACATAATAAGGGTACAGAACTACAGACAGCTAAAGAAATCTCCCGGATTCAATTAAACCTAATTTGTTTTATTTTTGTGACTAAAAAGCTATTTTATTGTTTGAAAATGAATCCTTCCCTTTCCATTTTTTTAAAGCTTAATTAATATTTTATTTTATCAACAAGACACAAGGTTAAGTTTCACTTTTAACATGTTACCGAATATACAAAGGTCAATGAAAATACACACCAATATAGCTATAACTACATATTTATATAATCAACATATCAAAAAGCACTTGGTGAATTTAGAAACATTTTTAGAATTTTGTTTTAAACTTGTGTGCGTACATAGACGCTGGCGGGCTACTAGTCTAAAAGCGTAAACAAATGTAGCATCCGAAACGACGCTCGCGCTCAGCCTTTTAAAATTTCAATATAACCACGGGCCAATGAGCAGTTAAAGCATCGCTTCGGGTGATACAAGGGTGAGTCTTTAATTGTAACGACTGCCACGTTTCAGACAAGAGATAGTACATGAAATGAGCAGCATGGTGCAGGAGTTGTTGATAATGTTCTACAAAAGCACGGGCGGGTTCAAGCCGCACCGTATCATTATGTACCGCGACGGTATATCTGAAGGACAGTTCTTACACGTACTGCAGCACGAACTTACCGCCGTCAGAGAAGCTTGTATCAAGGTCAGTGTAATTGTGTTTTAGAATCAGACTGAAGTTTCATTATTATCATAGAATTAGTTAGTTGACCTAATCACAAACACAAATAATAGAACAAAAACGTTATAAAGGATGCATAGCAAAGAATGGAGGCCTATGCTCAACAGTGGGCAGGCAATGATGACGATGCTTGTTGGTAATGACATGTCGTAACCTTTTTACAGTGACACATAAAACTAAACTGTGTGTACAAGTTACATGCTGGCATTTAAGCATGTAAAAGTAATTAACTCTTATTAAAATGAAATGTAATTGTTTGTAGGTTTTTGTCTCGATTAAAACCTGCTCATTGTTGTCGGAATTCAATATCAAAACATACCGTCTAATCCGAAACTGTAATTTTTCCAGTTGGAGGCGGAGTACAAACCAGGCATCACATTCATCGTGGTTCAGAAACGGCATCACACGCGGTTGTTCTGCGCTGACAAGAAGGAGCAATCTGGCAAGTCCGGCAACATCCCCGCCGGCACCACCGTCGACTTGGGCATCACACACCCCACTGAGTTCGACTTCTATCTCTGCAGTCATCAAGGAATACAAGTAACCTTTTTTTCTTATACAGCCTTACGAGCCAGCGTAAAATCTTGTCATATTTATTTCCGATTACGGCCAAATGCACCGTCCCCTATTATAGTATAATATTGTGGAGGCGTATTACCCCTCGTTTACACCAAGGTATAATACATGTATTCTACAAGTTTTATGCAATGTTTGTAATATCGTTCACACTCAAATACAAGTATAAAACTGGTTTTAGACAAAACTTGTATTATACTTGTTTGTGCAAATACTTATTTTTAATCCGGTCTGACGTCGTGGACTGGTCGTCCGTGTGGTGTCGGACGTAAAGAATAGCACCATCCCATATCTTTCCGTGGGTGTCGTAAGAGGCGACTAAGGGACTTACTAGAGAATGGGCAGCAGCGTTCTCTGTGCCTTTATAACAACCATACTGCGATCGCCAACCCGCCTGCCAAGCGTGGCGATTATGGCAAAACCCCCCTTTGGGGAGGCCTATGTCCAGCAGTGGACGTCTTTCGGCTGATATGATGAATGATGATGAATCCGGTCTGAACAAAAGATAAAACAAGTTTAAGACAAGTTGTGGACATGTTTAATACAAGTTGTGTATAAAACATGTATTATACTTGTTTTGTTGGTGTAAACGAGAGTTTAGTGAGAGTGGTGTGTCGCAGGGCACGTCGCGGCCGTCGCACTACCACGTGCTGTGGGACGACAACCACTTCGGCTCGGACGAGCTGCAGTGCCTCACGTACCAGCTGTGCCACACCTACGTGCGCTGCACGCGCTCCGTGTCCATCCCCGCGCCCGCCTACTACGCGCACCTGGTGGCCTTCCGCGCGCGCTACCACCTGGTGGAGAAGGAGCACGACTCGGGCGAGGGCAGCCACCAGTCCGCCTGCAGCGAGGACCGCACGCCCATCGCCATGGCCCGCGCCATCACCGTGCACGCCGTCACTAAGAAGGTCATGTATTTCGCTTAACCCGCGCCCTGCGCCCCGCGCCCCGCCCGCCGCGGACCGCGCCTCCTGTCGTCGTCGCGTGCCCGGCAGCTGTGAGCAGCGTAGCCCGTCGCGGCCAGTGAGTTGGGCTCCGTACGCCCGAACTGTCCGTGAGCCCATAAGTTCACACGCGCCTCGATGGCGGCGGTGACGTCAGTCATCGATTAAAGGAGCTTTTCACGGTGATGCAGATAATATTAATCTCGCGTGGCGAAACTGCTGGGGCTTCTATACTTTTAATTATCTCGACACGGAGATCACGTCATATGTTTGATAGTTAGACTCCCCGGTTTCTGCAACAACTTGGACCAGGGACTAACACTGTCGGATCTCCTTGTTTTTGAGATAGAACTCCGCCTATTTTCTGGTTGCTTACATCGATGTTAATGCCAACCATTTTCTATCAGGTTCTGTGTAGCCCCACATAATGTTTCATATAGTCTAATTTTATAAATGTTGTTATGCTTTTGCGAAGATAGCTGTCCCAATATAAAAGACGTTTCATTTCTATGAAATTTTGGCAATGTTTTAGCAATTGAAAAAAATCGTTGACAATTCTTTTGACTTATAGTCAGAGGAAAGCAATAAAAATTACCTCGTACATGTATTGTATAGACTACTTATCTTGGATGTTGCCTATCTTCTAAGAAGCATTTGTAGGATTCAACTTTTTAAATAAAATAAAGAAGTGCGATTAATTTAATAAGTGGATATTTTATCGTCATTTAAAACTAGAAATGAATTGTTAGTGACAGTGACATGCAAAGAAATATATTTTATAAGGTATAAGTATAAATAGGATCAATAAAGTGCTTATTACTACAAAAAAATACTACGACAGAATGATGCTTACCAAAAACAAATATTATTTATCATTGAGACAAACAGTGATTAATTAATGTTTATTAAAACTAATAAGTTTACAAACGTATGCAGTTGGAAGTTTTGCAAGCGACTCGCATAAAACGCGGTTTATTGCGCAAATAGCGAAATAAAAGTCAGATATTAAATACATATAATTACACACACATAAAATTTAGCACTTGTATGAGGATTATTTGCACGCGATAGCCAACCTACTTAAAAAATAAAAAATAAAACCATCAAAATAATTGAACACAAGGGTAAATTCGCAAGGTTCCATATTGCGGCAGCGGCCACCTGACGAATATTTATGTTTTTAATTATGAGATAAATTCAATCACTATTATTAATTCTCACTATTATTGCCACTTAAATTTGTAACTGTTACCATGTACGTGTTGCTTTTGCACTTATCACTGAATATAGCTTGGTAGCGTCCTCGTTAAATAGTCCTCATCAGGTGTAGAAAGCAAGTTTTAATTATAATGGTAATATTTCCTTTTGGTTAATATGTGTTAGCTATAAAAATATCTCGTGAGTGTTCAGCCTACATACATTTTATATCTATCCACTCTCTACATCTCTCTTTTCCTCATTTTCAATTTCCGCACATTTTCAGAACACATAACCAACGTGAGTATAGAAATACATTATAAACATACAACCAACTTTATTATCACTGTGAAGAATGTTATTTTTCATTTTTAAGTTTATTTTAAAAGTAAGAGTTCTTTTATAATGTATTTTAGCTTTAAGTTTAATTTCAACTAAAAGTTGATGAAAAGCTACGTCCTGACTTTAGGAGTTGGTGACAAATGTTTTTTTTTTTTGTAATTAGTGTGAAAGTTAATAAACAAATTTTTATTGCATTTTTTTTTTGTGTTTCTGTTGAGGTCTCCACCCACTATTCTAGTCCATAACCTTAGCGTACCGTATCCGTTACAGTCACAAATGTTGTCTGATTTTATGGGGTTCATAAGCGATTGTAGTAATGGTGCAGCATACGGTACTCGTTCTAACGTAGTGGGCGCGCCTCCTGCGCGTCTGGCTTGACACTCGTGAACCCGGATCTGCATTTCCCTTACTGTACAATGTATGAGTGCCAAATCATAGTAATTCATATAAAATACTTTTTTTTTGGTGCTCGTAAGGTTCTGGTTCCGGAATTAGATAGTGGATGGAGACGTTTGGTTGTGTGTCACATGAACTCATAATAAATACAATTTATTTTTATAGTCCAAATATATCATTACACTTCCAAACGATACATTACCAGATGTTCATTAGTCAGTACTTACTTGTCACATTCTACAATATATTTGCTATTATTCTGAACCATAATGGTTACACTATAATTCAAATGTAAATGTATAAAAAACGCATACTTTCACAAAATAATATGTGCTCCTGATACAGATCAGTGTACTTTAATTATTCAAAAAATTATTATTAATTAGGCAATGTTCGAGAAAAATATATTGATAAAGCGTGACATTGTTCAGGCATTTGATACTCATCAATTGAAAATGAGGGCCAATTGTTATTTAGATTCTAGTTAACAGTATTTTCGAATGTTATAATTAAAGAATTACAACCTAACACCTGAATAAGTGCATATGACGGCGTTATTAAACAAATCTCACAAGATATCAGCGCGCAGAAAACTGCAAAAAAGCGGTTATTATCACGTCGCGTTGATGCGTTATGGTTGTGGTACAAAATCTTATAATTTTTCGTTTTTGCCGGAACTATCTTTTTTTAACAATATTATCTACCTGTTTCTTCGTAGCCTTAAGAATGCTCTCATTTCATATTTCAGGATCAAAATACATTGAAAATAAAGTGACGAACATTCGACAGAAGCTACAAAATATTACAAATAAAAAAGGGGTAGCAGTCTCCACAAATCGGTTCAAAGTTGAGATACAAACAATAATCCAATGCTGTAAAATGCCTAAAAGTTAAATTATACTAATCGCGGCACGCGGCTGTTTCATAACTAATCTTCGTTGAGATGACAGTACTTTTCATTAAAATAATTGAAAGTAACAAATATGTGGCCCTTATTTTACATGATGAGTACATTAAACACCACTTTTCGTTCTTAACTTTTCTTGCAAATTGGAATAATAATTTTATTGAACGTCTTATACCAAATCGCTGTATTCAGAGGATTTGAACGATTTCTGAGCTAGTATAATAAGACCCTCCACTTGCTCTTAGAGGGTGGACCCCTCTCTTACACCCTCTAAAAATAATATTTAAAAAAAAACCCTTTTCATGCAGAAAATCATAACTATAATTTTTATATAAACAATTTAATAGTAGGTGTTAATGTTTTTCATAAATTGTTGTTTTTTTTCTTTGTATTGTTTGAGCCCCCCTCAAGCTTGCCCTGTAGCTTTATTAAAGCAATCGCGGTAGTACCTACGTAATGAGCACTATATTATTTAACAGTTGAAACTGTATCTAAAGGCCAATTTCTCTAATTAAAAACGTTTAAAATCTAGTCTTCAATATCGATGAAAATCAATGTCAGAAATGTAAGAGAATTTATCCATCCCCTCTGATTCAGTCAGGAGTGCGTTCTTTTAGTTTTCTTTGCCAGAATTTCAAGTTCAAGTTGTCAAATCACTAGCTGAAGCCCGCGACTTCGTCCGCGTGAATTTCGGTAATATGTGCGGTTTATTTTTTTTTTGCACAGAACCCTAATTCTTTTTCTAAAATAAAAGTAATTTATGCCTTTGATACTCCTGATAACATCAGCTATCTGCCAGTGAAAGTCCCGTCAAAATCGGACCAGCCGTTTCGGAGATTTTTGGATATTCGTACCGTGTAAACATTCAAAGGCATTAAGTAAAAAGCTGTTATTTTATCAATACAAACAGAAACTTAAATTGTATTTATTTGTATAGATTTATTTCAAAAAGTATCTTTCTGTAGGCAACTCTTTTTATTTACGATGTTTTTGTTGTGCGTAGGCTTTTGGCCCTTACATTTTATTATTATGCAGCAAATTCGATGCTAATAGTTAAGTTTTTTATTAAAGATTTGGCGTACGTGTGTGATTTAAATCAATGGGATTCTTTATATTTTTGTTTTTGTATTTGTTTGCTAAAAAAACATGGAACATGGTTCAAGTTTTAATTAAAGATTCCCGTCGCAGCGCTGGCACTCCGCTTTTCGCTAAGACCATTGGCTAAAACCCTAAATCTATAATGTACCTACCTTTTAGTAGATCGATCCCAGCCCGCGATCAATGTCCACGATTATAAACTTATTCACCGATTGGGAACAGGTATATATAGATCGATCCACAGCTATATTTATAGACAGCGGCCATAAGACGCACCGTATACGATGGTGCGAATAGCGGCATAGAAGTGACTGTGTTTGCACTCAATACTTGGAAAGCAGATCAACCAACAGATCATATAAGATGAGGTTTATATGATCTGCTATCCAAATTAGCAGAATGTAGGTATGTAATGGAGCCGTCTATTTATAAAGTTAATACGAGAAATTTCTATAAAGATTCCATTCACGGCTACAATTTATACTGTAAAATATCGAATGTGTTCTTCATCTATCACTTTTTTACTCATTACTTAACTAGTCGGTTTATATTTAAGGGAACATAAAATAGAAGTCATGGGAATGCCAAAGGCTTTTTGAGACTTTGTTGGTGAATTTTAATTGATAAGTACATACTCCAAAGCTAAAATCATTTTTATCCAAAGACTGATCCTAAAAATTTACGCGTCTCTAGGATCTGAGCTTAGAATAAACAACAAAAACAACAATAATAATAATATTATTTACGATATTTACTCCGTGGCTTTTAGGGAGCTAAAATAATATTTTTAAAGCAATATGTTTTGTCAGAAAGGGTTGGTTTTACTCGTCAATTTGTTGCAAAACGGGAACGTAAAACAAAATTCCTTTGATGTAGCACTATGAGTTGTATTTACAAAGAAACAACAATTTGTAATTTTGGTAAAAATTAAACAAATGATACTGCTACGCACCGACTAGGCTAAAAAGGCAGGTAAAGCCAATGGCATGCAAGCTACTTGCATAATAAAAGAAAAAATAACAACCTTTTATTGTCCTACTGCAGAGCGAAGGCCTCTTCTCGTACAGAGAAGGCACTTGCATCTACTACCACGCTTGCTCAAGGTGAATTGACATTTCAGAATGTTTTACTTCACCCCATGTCAGTGATGTCCAAGATAAACTTAAAAAGTACATATGAATTGAAAAATTCACATAGGTACTTGGTTCATATCTCACCCGTAATCTCATCCATGAGAGGTCGAACCACTGGGCCATTACGACACTGCATATCTACATGATTTTGTAAAAGTTTTTGTTCTTGCCAATAACTTTTACAACAGTCTGAGGTATCTTGCCATGAGCCAACTTGATGCCAACTTACGTGCAATAACAATTTACCTTCTGATTGGTGATGTTTGTCACTCAAGTAAGTATGCAAGAAGCTTCCATGCCACTACTTGTATACTTTTGTGCAACATACTGGCATGTATATGCCTGGCTTAAAGCGAGGAGCTAGAAATAAAATAAATCTTTCCAATTTCGTTGAATCAAAACATTTAAAAAATTACATGCTATACTTTCTTGTCTTGTAGTATTCCAGTAAAAGTAAGCAATATGATTTGTTTATTTTAGTCCATGGCAACAGAATCGGGGCCAAGCAATGTGCAGGGTTACCTACTACTTATTTACCATTGATCCTATAAATTTTTTAGCGATGTAGGTAGGTATCTTCGTATTCTTCATTTAGTCCTAGGCTTATATGTATTAAGTTAATTTTGCTAACTTAAAAGGAACAATGTTTCGTATAGTTTTAATAACAATAAATTGAGATAAAAATGTGCTTTGTAAACGATGTTGTCATTTGGTCAGTATCTTGAAAACACTAAAATGAATTTTGCGCGCGGGCCATAATACGAGCTTATGAAGCAGCGCGTATGCAGACGTGCTCGCAAAACTCGCAATGGTATTAAATTAACTCAAGGATGAGTTATCTGTTGCCGTACAAGTACGACTCATTCGCCCAACTAGCCGCCACTTGTGCTGTAAATTCTATCATACTTTGTTATAGTTATAAATTGTGTACAATCAAATACACTTTTATGTACATAAAATGAACTCTGCTATTCAAGAGTGCAGTTTATTAAAACTTACACTTTACTTAATACGCTTTAGCAGTTAAACATTAATATATACACACATTTATTATTTGTAATTTGTTTGGTGTGCAATAATACAATATTCTATAATGTGACAACTATTTTCTATTATGAATTTACAACATGCATGAATAAAATTCGGTGTTTTATGGCAACACTGTTTGCCATAGTAATAGGAAACGCACTAGTTTTAATAGGGGAGAAGACCGTTACACGGTTTTACCTATATGGACGCTCATTTGTATAGTTTCCATACTAATACCTATGTTTGTATGTGTGTCTTACGGTTGTTGTTTTCGAATTAAATAAAGATCTTTTAATCATCCATTTACCTCTATTTATATACCTTTTAAAAAACACAGTAAATTAATCTCCAAAACATGGATTTGTCACTAAATTATAAAATCAGGCTAGTTCTTCATTCTTTATTTACCATAAATCATATTAATTTGGGTTAGTATGTTTAGTTATAGATATTATCATACAAAATTAAACTTGAATTCAGAATTATCAATCACTATTCAGTTTTGGAACCCATGACACGTCTTAAGAAGATAGTTGGATAGTGAGGTAGCAATGTAATGTAAATTATTTAAGATTCTGAATTCAAGTATAAATTACACAATACATCATAGTAGCGTATGTAACATACAAGTTAATTGAGTGAGATAGTAATAATATAAAGAACTAGTAATTTGGAAATTGTGAAGGCGTTTTTAGGGTTCCGTACCTCAATATTCTTAGGTCCCTTGAAGCTGTGAAAAAAATCAAACTTCTAAGTTAACGTGAAAAAAAGATACGGCCGTTGTCACAAAAAACGTACATTTCCACACTCTCAAGGGAATCAAAATTTATAGGATACTTTCCGTTGACTTAGAACTATGAAATTTGTTCAGTTAGTTCGTCTTATACTATAAATACAGGGTAAAGTAAACTATACATTTGTAATTAAAACTTAAAATTTAAAAAATATATTCTTTTTTTATAACGTGCTTTTGTCCGCGATTTGGTCCGTGTGAATGTCGGTTGTCGCAGATGCAGACGAAGTCCCGGACAAAACAAACAATTTTCATACCAAATTTCATCAAAATCGGTTGAGCCGTTTCATCGTGGAAGCGTAACAGACAGAGTTACTTTCTTTATTATTAGTATGGATGGATATGGATATGTACTATCGAGGACTGTCCCGCCTGCTCAATTAAAAAAAAATTCCCTTGGCGCCTGCGAAGTCATCGAGGCGGGGTAGAGAACGCTTCCATCTTTTGAGTGCAAGCAAAAATGAACTTAGTGGTGGTCAGGCGGGTGTGACCACGATAGTACCTACAAATTTGTACGGAACCCTCGGTGAGCGAGTTCGACTCGCACTTGTCCGGTTTTTTTAGGTGATTATAAGTTATCTGGAAATATTTGAGATGATCAGAAATGAAACTACTGTGATGTATTGTGTTGTGCTTAAATGGTAACATTTTGTTAGTGGTAGGAATATTAATACCCTTTGTAATTTGTGTCAAGTAACCAAAAGTTATAATTGTTCTATGGTCCTGAGAAACCATAAGACGTAAGAACTTATGTAGCCCTTCAAGCACCGGTTTGCGTAGACGGTGCGTGATCAAATGTTCTATTTATAATATTATATTAAGTAATAGGAAATCAAAAGATCATTAACATAAAATTGAGACAAAATCGCCTATTTCCTAGGAAGCTTTATTGATAGTTTTACATCATGTGTATTTTTTAATTCTTGTTACTTATTGTGGCTGAAAATGAAAATAAATGTGTCTAGTAGAGTCTACGATCTACATTATTGATTAATTGCTTTAATGTAAGACGCCAATAATAGTAAATTAAATATAAGATTTATTTTGTAATAAGCTATATTATTATGAATGAAAACAAGGGATGAGCACTCTGTAATGTGTAAGAAATAAGTAGGTATATAAAAATATAATTTAACTTAAATTTTATACTGTTCTAAATTTGGGGTGCGTTCCAAAAATGTTGGTTGACAATGGGGAAGATTACTGCTAAAATAGTTCTTCGATAATGGCACTAGTGTTTGTTACTTTCATTCAGCTCGCAATGAAATTCCTTGCTGAAAACATCGCCTCGAGATGTTGCAAGTGATTTGACTTGTGGCCGATTGGTTGATTTTCATTCAAGATGACTTTGACAATTAGTAACGAGAGAGCGCCGAGTACAGCGTTCTCTCGTGGCGATGGTGGCGTGGTTTTAGTTTTCTTCCCCATTGAACTAAACAGAGAAACTGATGATTTCCAATCCCTCGGCATAACACAAACAACGTTAATAATAGGGTATTTTACCAAAAAAATCTAATTAGTCCGTCACACAGTGTTTGGCGTAGAACAACCCAGGTGGACAAAAATATATTTTCATGGTTTTGGAACTATATCGATAAATTTGTTAATTATATAGTTACTATAATATTATTTTTTAAAGAAAATGCATAGGAATCGTATATCTATTTTATTTCATGTACACACGATTATAATTCAAGAAAAAAATGATAAAATTATCTTATTCGCTACAAATATCAACGTTAATTATATACATACAACCTTAGACTAACATATTATAGTATACAAAAATTATAAATCTAACACTAGAGGTATCTATTTACATTAAAACTAATTCTCAATATCTGAATCACCGGATTCAGAATCCGATGATTCCGATAGAAGATAGTCTTCCTGACTTTGTGGAGGTCTTGGTTGGAGTTGGAGTCGGGCTTTATAGTGGAAGATATGATGAGCTTTATGACCTCCGCGCACCGGCACATTTAACAATGCATTCATGTGATAGAAACACGTGATGCCCGACTTTCATAGTCCACTTCCTAGTCAGTTTGTATGAGTGAGTTGTTGAAAGCCTCGCCCCTACTTAACGGACTGTCACTTTGCATAGCACTCGCATGTTCAATGCTAATTAATGCATGCACTTGCAGAAACTGGATTTTTAAATTCCAATGTCCTTTGTAACACTGGCAACGTTTTTATGTCCAATTGACTACTTAATGAGCAGTCTTAAAGTCCCCAACACTCCGCGATTGAACTAGATCTTCAACTTCTACGTTTCTTAGTTTTAAAAGACGAATCTTCGAAGACTTTTTTAGGTCTTCCGGGTCGAGAAAGGGCAGCGGATGAGGCAGAAGATTACGGTTAAGTCGATCGCATGCAGAATTCTATCTTCTCGCCTTCCAGCCACAACTTATTCTTATTATGGAAACGCTCTTTTGACTTTCCCGAAGACACCCATTTGGTAGCAATTTTCGAAGAAATGCTGGCTAATTTCATCCATAGTGATGTCAGAGAAATCAAACATAGGCAAAATAAATTCAAAGAGACGATAATTTCTTTCGTCTTAAGCCGCTCTTCGAAAAACTCTATTTTACTGATAGAGTAAAAAAGCTTTTCTGCAAAAAAGAAAAAAAAATTGTTGTACTCAAGTGTGCTACATCAAATATATGTCATAATCATCCTATAGCCATGCATCTAAAACATATAAAAAATTCAGAGTGGATACAAGAGGATACATGGCTTTTCCAAGCCTGATAACTACTGATAAGTTCGAAAACAAAGACAATTGTTTTATTTTGTGTGTTCATAGATAGTCTCCTTTATGAATGTTTATGACACATTAAAAGATTCTAATAAAGAAAACAACATTTAACATACCTTCAGAAGTAAAATCCATCAAAAACCTTCCACAAAATGAAGAACTGCCACCATGAGATGTTAGTGAAAGTGTCGCAAAAATGCAACTGATCTATTTCTTTAATTGCAATTACCTCATTAGCTTACTTTGATAAACCATGACTCATCAGTATGGAATATTAGACGTAAACAATTCTTGAATTCTGCGGTTTAGGGGTGTTGTTTACAGGTAGAAAGTACCTATTTCCGGAAATTTGATAATGACTTTTGTCCACCTGGCTTGTTCTACGCCAGACACTGCGTCAGTTAGATTATCGAAAAATATTGGATACGTATTTTTTGTCAAATCAATAAAAAGTAACGAAGATAAAACGCATCAAAGATCATGAGTGGGAGTTTGTGACGTCACTTCGCCAGTAAAAGTGTACTGACTTAGAAATGTCACCCGAAATTTCGACGCACTGTATCGTCTACATTTTTTGTTAACGTGAAAAAAGTATAACACGTGTCCAATATTTTTTTGGAAATCTATCTGACGGACTAATTAGATTTTTTTGGTAAAATACCCTATTCTGATAGTTCGAATTGTACGATGACGCGTCAGCAATACGTCGACCACGCATCGTTAACTCATCTTTCACTAAATTTAAGGAGTACGTGACATGATATAAACCTCATATTTTAAGACTTTTCTTTGAATCGAGTCAGTCGGTGTTGAATAATTTTGGCCTTTCAGTTTAATATTCTACAGAAATCACGATTTTAATATGTGGTACTAGAGCTTGCCTAGTTGTCTTTCCTGCACATCTAATGCCTAGTCGGGAGAGCACTTATAAAGATAAATACGGCATATTTTAGAGCGATGTATTATTGTCATTATCACTGTCACCTTCACGTTTAAACAGGGTTGACACACCTTTTTGTTTGGGATTGGATGTTAGTTCTATCCATATATCCTTTGCAGTGGCGTGCCTGGGTGTCAAAGTTAGGGCAAGCTCGACTGATTTAAGAATAAATATTCAATACCTTTTTAGACTTATTCTATTTTCGTGCTTTTTTTGTTATTTTTTATCGTCTCGCGTTATTGATAGCAAGCCAGACTTTTCGGCTTTAATGGAAAGCACGCCACTGACTTTGTGAAATAATATGAAGTAGGTACCTGAAGTCTCATTTTAATAAAGCCTTCATTACTTTTATGTCCGTGGTTTTATTAAGACGCAGGTATACAACTACATTTAAGTACAATTGGTTTTAGAATTATGTGCTAGCAAAGTTTTAAAATTGTGTAAATAGCAGTCGATAGCGGCAATTCTAGACAGTTATTATTTTTTTTGTTAAGTCCTCATCACATGGGCATACCATTCAAAATAAGGTAAACTTAGGAAAATACCTTAATAAATCGTGTCGAACCATCTATCAACCACCTGTGCCTATACCAACGATATGTAAGAAAAGCTAAACCGCCCGGGCGCCCGTCAAAAGGTTGTTTTTAAATGTGCCATAATGTGAATCAAAGATTAGCAAGTTGAATCGTGGACTGTAATATTATTGACAGACGGTCAAACTTGGTACCGAATATGTTTGTCTAGAATTCTAGACTGTATTCTTTCGATAATTATTATTATTTTATGTCTGCCCGTTCTGATGTGAACTTGGTCTTCACATTCCGCGCGTGCATAGATACGGTAAAGATTGACATACATCATGAATGACATATACAACGCTCTACAAAGCCGAGCTAAGTGTTATCGCAGATGTAAATAATAGTGTGCAGAATAAACTATTTTCTTTCTTTTTCTCTTTTTTACTGCCTATTTTTGGAGTTGTTAGTTTTACGCTTGAACTAAAAGTGACCAACCAAATTTTTTCAAATTAGAACTGGCGTCATGTTATTTTATTTGCCTTTATAAAGTAAATATTCCGCACAAAATAACACCAATTAAAATTTTCATTAGAACATAGTATTTATTAAAAGCATTCTTATATGCGTGTGTAGCAAATAGCCCCAGCAAAATAATCTCGAAAATAGTCATTTAAATGTTATAGATAATTAGTTGCCCACCCTGTGTAATTGTTACGCACATTTTTAAAGTTCACATACAGTTTTTTAGTTATTTCACAAAAACATTTCCTGCTGGGGTAACGTTACCTACTGCAGCCAGACATTTTCTTTTTTAATGGGAATATTGAAATTAATATTACCCATGTAATTAGTTGTCTAGACGAGGTAAATGTTTCAACTTATTTTGTATTTGTATTTTCTTCGACTGCGAAGTTATTCGAGATACTGCTGGAGTAGCGTTTGTGGTTTTGCTGGATCTCTGAAATGGTTAAGCGACTTATCATCATTTGTTCATGACTTCTTAAGAATTAGTTTTAATTAATTGTGCAATAAAATAACAAAAATAATGCACTGTTCAGAGGCTATTTAATTAAATATAAAAGCACTTCAATAGGTCCTAACACTTTATATAAGAGCTCTAAACTGTGGAACTCCTTGAAAAAGGTGGCCGTATGCCATCGAAACTAGTCGGACGAACCCGACAACACAGTGAGTTAATCCGTTGTTCTCAATCTATAAGAGCTCTAAAGACTTACTTTAAACGTAGTTTTGTTGTTTGTTACTGCCTTCAAATGTATGTACTTCACAGCCGAAAAAAGAACAAAAACAAAATAAGTTGATAAATTTATCTCTTCTAGACAACTAATTAAATGGCTAACATTTATTTCAATATTTCTATTAAAAAAGAAAATGTCTGGCTGCGGTAATGTTACCACAACAGGAAATGTTTATGTGAAATAACTAAAAAACTATAAGTTCAACAAATTTAAAAATGTGCGCAACAATTACAGAAGCTTGGTAACTAATTATCTATGATGATGATCATCATCATGATCATTTAAATGACTATTTTCGACTTTATTTTGCTGGGTTAACGCACGCGATTTACGCGCGGTCTTATATGATTGATGAATCTATCACAGATATTGCTAATTAAGGTACTAATGCCGAAATCAATAAAATTTTAGTTACTTAGCATGGCATTTGGCTTAGCTATGTTCTCGTCCCTATCTTGCACTCGTTACGTAATGTAGTGTAGTTTGACAGTTGTGTGACAGTGACAGGAATAATGCTTAGCCAAAGCATGCGCTACGTTTAATAATCTCGACCTCAAAGTCGTTACTTAATAATTAATGTGTCTGTCAGTCGAATATCTGACATAATAATATCCAGCACATTTTGATTGTGTTAACATGTGCCAAGATACAAATGCTTGTCAATTTAAAGTTATTAATGATTGGTAATTTTTAAATGACATCTATGAGTGCGACAGAAAGTCATTGAAGTCCTCTACAATCGCCGGGAGACTCATAATTTTATTAATAGTTGTATTATTTAGAGTAGTTATTAAATCGCTGATTACCCTCGTAGCTGTACGTGAGCGGTCATACTGCGCCCCATGTCATCCCGCTCTTTAATATTAAGATGTTTTGCTTTTAAATCAAATAATTAACCATTTATTATTTCAAATTCAAACTCGTTTGTTTTTATATCATAGTACACTGTTATTTAGTCGAAGTACGAACAAAGCACTGTATCTAACTATCGTATTCAAGAAATAATTACTACGACTTTGTTCGTCCTTCTTTAATTTAATATGGACTTCACTACAATATAAGTAGGTTTAACTTGTAAACATAAATCGTATTTGTTTGGAAAACATATCTAGTTGTTAATAGATATTTTATAAACGGACCACGCTTTGTATTCAAATTGATTTCAATAGCATATTTAAATCCTATGACTCCTTCAAGTACGGTTTCAACTTATCTACATAGATGATAAAATAGATTCAAATTTCTTCGTGCAGGGTATACACGATTTCTCGGTTCGGTAATGGAACGTCGGAATGTATGTTAATATTTGTGAATTAGCGCTCAATTTGCGTTATGTTTACATAATTGTGTAATTAAATGTTCTCTACCTAATTCAATGAATTTTATTTACAACTAAGTATATATCTATATCCTCCTTCTACCTGTTACCTGCTTTTATAGGTATTTAGATATCTACATGTAAAATGATCAATATTTCACACAACTCATCACAAATAATAAAGGTGACTTGCAATTTGACCACTCAGAACGTGATAGTGGGACCTACGACGACATTGCTTCAAATCGCCCTGTGCAACAGAAAGTGTCGGATATACACGATAATTAATTGTCTATTTTATTAAATTTGTTGCAAATACTTTTGTAACGTGGACTAGCTGCACAGAGGCGTCTCTAGCCCATTGTAGCGCCCGTGTGCAAACATTACCCAAGCGCCCCCTAGTAAGCGCGCCGTCAAAATGGAATGGGTACAAAGTATAACAAGTAACTGCACATAAAGTTACCACAAACTGTCAATTTTCCCTAATGTATAATAAACTCTATTGTTTGGAGATGAAGAAGAAATTCGTCGGTTTTGGATACCATGGTGTGCTGTTGACTGTATTTAGAATTATACAGAGTGTTCTGGTGTTTACCCCATGTTTATAGATGATATAATTATGTTACATCATATCAATGTCCAAATTATTAAATTTAAATTATTATCTTTATTTTAATTATGACCTCATATCAAACAAAGTTCAATATCAGTTGGGAAAATTTGACAAAGAATCATGGCAGGATTTGTACAAAAAAAATAAGATGTTTAGAGAAGTTGAAATTCTAATTCTTTTTTTCTTAGGTATCTAAAGAGTATCTTCAGGCAATTACAATATTTTTAAAACCTCGCAAAAAAAGTGAATAGTTTAACCAAAAGCTCATTATTTCAGAACGAAACTGCGACTGACAGTAGTGACAGTAAGTGACACGACACCTACCGTTTCGCAGTTCTTACACTAAAATTGCAGCGTTATATGGAAAATGATATCACAAATAATGATTATTTTTTTCTAGACAATTGTCACATCACTTGTCTGCCAATTTTATAGATCTGCAGTGCTATTCTGTTACAATCTCCCTCGGTGGACACCTAGGTGAAGTGAACTGTCATCCGTCGCGAAGCTAGGTATTGACAAAGCAGACGGACGGATGACAGCTCACTTCACCTAGGTGTTCACCGAGAGAGATTGTAACAGAATAGACATACCGTTAACGACACTTGTAACTTTCTTTTTTTATAAACTCAAAATGGGCATCGAGATGAAACGAAAAAGTGTTATTTTCAATTTTTGTAATATTTTAATTATGCGGGGGTTTAAAAATATATCAATCTACTCCTCGTAATGTATTTTTTACATTGGGAAATATTTTAAACACTCAAAAAAAAATTTTTTTTTCAAACAAATGAATGTAGGTATATGGTTCTCGCTATGATTTTTTGGAAGCTCACTGCGAGCGAGGCCTACTGTACACGGGTAAAAAGTATTTTTAGGAAGGAAAGACTGATAAGAAAATGAATTGAATTCGCATTATTCGCAATATGGTTGTCGGCGTGTTTTTAAACGATCATTCAAACAGGTGCCGCCGAGCGATGCGACACTCACTACTACACCAAATATAATCTTTAATAATGTGTAATAAGGTTTATTTCATGTTGCGTCGTCGTCGCACGTGCATCGTGCGCACGTGGCACGGCTTGCTTTGGTGTAATAAGACAAAAATAAAAAGAGCTCCAGATGTTATACAAAATGTATGCAAAGCGGAGCTCTTTTTACGTTGGTCATTGAAAGTGCCGCGGCCGGCCAACGCGTGCGCTGAGTGGCGCTCCGTAGCGAGCGGCGCTCGGCGCCCCCTAGGACCGCTGCGCCCGTGTGCAACGCACAGCACACCCTGCACATAAAGTAAAGACGGCCCTGTAGCTGCATGCCAATATGAACATTACAATAGTTATTTGTTATACAAGAGTGCAAAGTTGCTTTTTAACCGCGTGTTCAATTTTGATGACCGAGCAAGCGAAGGATTCTAAAATTGAATCACGAGCGCAGCGAGTGATTCAAAATTAGAATCCTGAGCGAGGGAATCAAAAGAGCACGAGGTGAAAAATCTTTGCACTCGAGTGCAACACGTAACTTTTCATTCCACCTCAGCGAGGAAATGACTAAATGCAAAAAAAAAACGTTTACAAAGTCTGAGTTTTTAACAAATTAAAAAAAAGTTGTATGATATATTCGGCACCATAGAGGTAGCAGTAAATAGGTTTAATGTTTTTTTTTAATTCACAAACTTAGTGCACACGATGTTCTAAATTCAATTTACTTTATCCTCTAGAGAATAAAAACGGCTTTTCCACTCAGATATTGAAGATAAATTTACTTTATCCTCTAGAGAATAAAAACGGCTTTTCCACTCAGATATTGAAGATTAAAAATACTCTTTCCGAGATGGTGGGATGAAAAGTACTTTACGCGACATAACAACCGCCATCTTCGCCAAACATCATGTCCTGTCGAAAAAGATTAGGGATGCCGAATCAGTTGTTATCGATCGATTTAATTTTTAATGAACTATTGCATATTTTTTAATCTGAATCACATTTTGTATTTGTTTTCGAATAAAGTGCAAATAGAAGCTAAAAAGTATAATTTACAAAACCTACTAATAATAATTATACTATATGTATGAGGTCTTGATTTTCAACAGGTAGTTAGAATAATGCTGAAGTAATTAGCCGCGGTCGGTCTGTGGATGGGTGACCATCCTTTTCATACAGAGTTCCCTCCATGTCTTGGAAAGCACGTAAAGCCGTTGTTCCCGGCTGTCATTTATGTTTGGCAGTCGTTATGAGTAGTCAGAAGCCAGAAAGTCTGACAACAAATCTTACCAAGGGGTATCGTGTTAAGGTGTATACGGACAGCGCGTACATTGGTACGCGTAGTCGGTTACGCGTGTCCTGGAACGCCATGTCCATACTTGCACCTACGCGTACACTCCTAGGGAACGCGTGCCGCGCCAGCGCTGCAAGCCGGGTACACTACATAAATACGAAAAACTTTATTCCGAAAGTCAGAAATACGAATTTCAAAATACCGATTTTCATAATTCCGAATGGTTCTAAATTCCTAATATGGCAACTCCGATTTCTCATTCATCCTATTTTTATAATACTAAAATTTCAAAATTACGAACGTTTATAATTACTATTCTCAAAATACCGAGTTTCAAAAGATCGAATAACAAAAAGTCCGACATAATGAAAATTCGAAACATCAAAAATACGAATTCCGATTATTAAAATTCCGATTATCTTTATCGTTATCGTGCAATCGTTTATCGTGCAAGCAAGCATGCAGCATGCAAGCAAGCATGCAGCGTGCAAGCAAGCATGCAGCGTGCAAGCAAGCATGCAGCATGCAAGCATCATGCAAGCAAGCATGCATCATGCAAGCTAGCATGCAACATGCAAGCGAACATGCAACATGCAGCAGGCATGGTTTCTGTCACGGCTACGGCGTTGCGGGGCTCCGGCGGTACCACGCGAGCTAATCGTCGCAGATGGTATTCACGCTCACCACCGCGGGCGGGCGTTAAAACCACCTGCTCCTCAGCTCGCTGGCCGCCTCGCCCCTCCGCGCCTACTCGAATTTAAATTACACTCTAGGTGTAGGGCAGACAAGACTACGTGGAGTCGGTTTCACAGCAATTCGTTTCTGTCATTAACTTTTGTAGCACAACATATTGACTTTTTAAGATTATTTTTGTTATTGTCTTTCTTTTTATACCTATATATTTTTGTTGAAATAAATTCCATGGAAAAATACACAGAATAAACAATAATCGTTAAAAAGTAATTCTACTGTTTGATAAGTTTGAACAAAAAAATGTGATATAGTCTTTGAAACAATAATAGTCGAAATAAAAATACAAGAACCAAATATTATATGAAACATTTTCTGGGAAACGAAATTCTATGAAATTTCTGTCTGCGAAACAAGGGGACACCATTTTGAATATATATGCGTAGCTGAATTGAACTAGAATCCTAATTTTAACAGTTTATTCGAAGTATTGAAATTCGGAATTTCGTTTTTCGGACCGAGAATTCATCGAGCATTTGATTCTTCCGAACATATGAAAATCGGAAAACAAACAAATCGGATTTACGACATTCGGTAAAATAACTTTCGTGATTTTAAATAATAGAGATTATAATTTTTAGGTATTATGAAATTCGGACTTATAAAATATTAATAAAATATTTCGGAATATTTGGGTGTTCCCCTGCAAGCCACCTTCAGTCGGTTTTTGATCTCGCGTCAAAGGGGACGCGCACGCCCGGGTACGCTATATTTGGACATAGCGCTATGGATCGATTGACCTCGCGTTCAGGTTCGCGGCGGTCCGTAGGTATAGGAGCTGTACGCGTATCCAATGTATGCGTGGACAGCGTATTCCCACTACACGTAACACAGGAACGCGCAGTCCGTACACACCTTTACCCAGTAACTGGGTTGTAGAGGTCCGATAGGCAGTCACTCCATGTAAAACACGGTGTATTCAAAATTTCAAATGCATCCGGATAGACTGGATGCCGACCCCAACTTAGTTGGGATGAGGCTTGGCAGATATTGAATAATGCTGAAGTGAACAAAACTGACATATTTCATCATGATCATAATTCAGCGTTTTCTAATGATCGTTTAGAAAAGTGTGTGGTTTACTTCTAACTAATCGATTACTAACAATTAATAATCACATGACAAGCGACATTTACGTAACTGTTTTAGGCGAATATCAAATAATTTTCACTTCAGGTAAGTGAAATCGGAAATGATTCGAATTCGCGGGCAATAAAGAAAAAACAAATATGAATACATAAATTTTATTTACCGTCTTTAGAGGTATTGTAAATAGTTTGATTTTTTATAAGTAAGGAAAGCTAAGCATCTTATAAAAATATCATTTTTATAGTAATAATGGACCTAACAGGCATCGGCAAGTTATAGTGTCTTACAAATTATGAATTGTTTAAACATCTATACCATGAACATATTAAATTGTCCCCTTTACATGTAGAAATACTGAGGATAAAACATTGAATACACCTTGTATAATAAATTTAATCAGTGATCATAGTTTGGAATGCTGTTACATAAGACACAAAAAAAATGGACAAGAGATACATTATGAAGCATTTAACCAGTCTCTTAAATAAACCAAATTTAAAGGACTCCACCACGCCGCAGTTTACAATAAAGGTAGATGCACACGATATAAACACACTCGTGATACACAATGCTCAATGCTACACCATTGTTACAGATTATCGACCATCTTTCGATATACCTTAAGTCATTACACACCCTATCATTATTGCATATATTTAGGTTTTGCGAAATAATTATAGCAAATTCTTTACATTTCCGATAAGTGTCTTTCCCATACCAATAACTAACTAAAAAGATAGTGAATAATATTACAATGACATAGTTTACTAACAAACATGCAGTATCACCGTCCGACACGCATATAAACATTTTAATATAAGTACACAATTTTAAATACTATCTAATAGCACATATAAAATGGTGTTGTATATTGAATAAGGGTGCATTACGTTTGTATGCAATATGCCTTGTATGAAAGTTGTTAGTGCCTGTAGAGGCCGATGTTTGACCGTACGACACCGAGTGTACGTGTGTATGTCATGTGTCGCGGCGTGGGTGCGTTGTGGTGCAGCTCGATAGCTCGATTAGGGCAAGGGCTTGTTCTCGGGGATAGTGGGCGAGGTGGCACCGCTGGCCGTGCGGCTGGCGTCACGCAGCGCTTCGTCGAAGCTCTGCGTTGAATTCGATCTAGATGACACTTTACCCTGAAAAGTTATATAAACTTACATAACCTTGGGATTTGTAGCTCAATTTTACAAGAGAGTGTTAACTGCTCTGTTACATTTAAATTATTGTCAGTATGGGTTGATTGTTTGCTGAAGACGAATTTAACAATTATTTTTGTAAGCTTATTTGCAGCTAAAATATTTCTTGAGAAATGTTATTATTTAGGGGCACCGAAACTATAAATTAAAGTTAAATTAATTGTTGCTTAGTTAAATTAATTGTTAGAATTCCGTACCAATTCAGATTGATTTTTACCCGACTGCAAGAAAAGAAAACATTCTTTATTACTTCATATCTTCGAAACCACTGAACGGATTTATTTATTTAAGGTATTGTAAGGTGTGTCTTATTAGTCCAAGTGTTTTTAGATACTTAACGTTTTGACTGCTACAGTCATGTATATATGACAAACCAAAATGTGCCCAGCATGCCACGGTCAGGACTATACATTATTCCATAGAGTATATTTTTTATAGTCTATTTTTATTTTTTTGTAGTCATAGGCTTGCGTTTAGCCTTTAAGTATGTAACTTATCTTGGCGCCGAAAGGCACGCTTTTGCTTTTTAATGTGGCGGTCAAAAGGTTAAAGTTCACTCTTTACGCAGTCGGGCTTTTTTTTGTTTTACAAAATTATTTTTTTATTATTCTTTGGGACCACAAACATAAAGACGAAAAAATATATATATTTGTAAATGATCTACTTTTATGTGATGATTGTGTATCGGTGGTGTTTTTATAATGATAAAGTCAAGTAACAGTAAAATGTTTGTGTCACCTTAACATTTTCGTATGCCGTGCCAACACGTTCTTCGATAGAGCGGAACGAATCAGAGTTTCGCATCTGACCAATCTTAGTCGACATTCCTGCAGTGATACCGCCGATAATCGAAGTGGTCTTCTCCGCAGTCGATTTTATCACAGATTCAGTTTTTTGGTATCTAGAAAAACAAGCATTGTTGTCACAAAAAAGTCTATCAATCAATCGCCTTGACTCTACAAAGACGGGCAGCAAGGCAAAAGTACCCTAACAGTTCTAGTTACATGAAAATGTTCTTAGGAGACTTCTTTTACTTTTTGAGTAATTTCTAATTGCATTCAACGACTTTAAATGTCGATTCTGGAAAAAGTGTGGTCTGAATACTTTCAGAACCAACTGAAGTGAGAGTATCGCAAAAACCATTCCCATATACATATTTCGTATTGATTAATCATCTATTCCACGATCATATAAAAAAAAAAGAAAAAAAAAGTCATTAGTAAAAAAAATCCTATTGACAAAATATTGTATATTTTAACATGAAAACAGTATTTTCGTGTCAATTATCCTTAATTGAAAAAGTTGAGTGTTAGAACCATTACTTCCACTTACAATTACGTTTAACTTTTTGACGTATATTTCACGGATAATAAAGTATCGATTATTGCGGTTTGTTGCTTTTCTAGCGTCCACTCTCTAACCTCAGTTAGTCCAGAAGAATCTTGTAGTCCTTATATAAACCTGCATCATTTGGCATTATAAAATAAAACGTAAGATTTGTCATTTTTCAAGCTTACTACCATTTTTCCCAAATCTGCAAATGCAGTTAGCAATAACTGAAAAAAGCTTTTTAAACAAAAAAAAAACAACCGCCTTCAAAAAGTGAAAAATGGAAGACAAGGAGGGAGGCCTTTGCCCAGGAGTAGGACAGAAAAGGCTAACAAAAATAAAATCTTTGGCGATAAAGTATAGGGTTGCAGCCCCTTATTATTCTAAGTTTTTTTTTTGTGGTGTAGGTATTGTTTATGGGAATAAATATAATGACCACCAAAAATAGTAAATGATCACCAAATCTTAAATCTTAGGACCCCTAAGTCCCCCCTGGGGCGGCCCAGGGGTACTTGGATCCTAAGATTTAAGATGGTTAGGTTAGAAATGTGCCCCCCGCCAGAACCAAATCGCTTTTTACAGTCAAGCTCATACATTTCTACAATACTTTGGTTAAATGTTGGTGATCATTAACTAGTTTTGGAGGTTATTTACTATATCTGGAGGTTTGTTAAACATTAAAATGGGGTAAAATGTTGGTAAACATTTACTATTTTTGGAGGTCATTTACTATATCTGGAGGTTGGTTAAACATAAGCCATTGTTTATTTATAATAGAAAAATAGCATAGGTGCCAATAGCCAAGTCGAAAACAAACGACATGACAAATAACTCATTATAAATTACATATTAAGCTTGTTCAAAAACACAATATACGATATGAAAACAATACTATACCTATATGATGGTTATAAATGTTATCAATTAATGAATGGACGGAGGTTAAAAGGAACACACACACATCGACACTAATATGAATAACATCGTAACTTATTTTGATATGTTTTCAGGAAACATACTTTAAGAAATTGTATTAATTTTGTAATTATATTTTGGTTCCTACTTAGAACATTTGTCTGTTATTAATTTATATGTGCATAAAGCAAACATTATATCCGTTGTTGTAGCTCTTTCAAGTAGTGCAAGTCATATTTGGAAGTGAAATTTTAGTACAGTTACAATATTAAATATGTTATGCTTTACCTAAATTAAAAACGCTGTGACGCTGCGCTGTGTGTGTGTATGTGTGATGTTTTATCTAATGGTTGTTTGCCTAGAAATATGGTTTGTAAGAAATAAATTATGTTTTTTAAATTCGTTCAGCATAACTAATAGGGTATTACACCCATTTTTGAAAAGTGTCTCAATGAAATTCTGTAGTTCTAATATATATATGCCACCAAAAAAAACACAAAGTTTTTATTCAATCGATAAGTGCACTAAAAATGCACCAAAATTTTAAATTTTCAAATTTCGCGCGTAGTTTGACGAAAACGCCTCTTACTGGACGCCATATGGCTCAGCGTAAATGACGTCAGTTCGTTTTGTATCATATGCGCTCATACTACATACATATTTAAAAATAATTAAAAGCATATTTTGTAATAGGTGTAATAATGAAAAAATTACGTTAGTTACGAAAATAATAAAAGTACAAAGCCTGTACGCCTATCGGTTGACTGACAGTTGACAATTTTTTGTTTACACAGCCGTACGGCGTAATAACATGGCCGCTACTATTTCATGGTGTTTTATTTATAACATACTAGCTGACCCGACAGACGTTGTCCTATCCCGATCTACCTACTTACCTGCCTATTTACCTACACCTACCCTAAACCTCACGGAGCCCGAGACCTTTCCAACGAATCCAAAACCGTGGAAATCGGTTCATGCGTTCTGGAGTTATATCGTCAGGAAGGAAAACCCGACTTATTTTTATATAGTAGATTAAAAATACTGAAAACTTTGAATTTAATTTAAAAATTGGTTTTGTTATTTTATGAACTAAAACTTACGTTTTCCGACTGCTTTATACCTAAACTGTCTCAATAACATATTTATAGTTTTTTTTTTTCGTATATAGTAAAATACCCTATTATAGTTGGATATCATTGTTTTTTAAGGTTAAATATGATGTTATTTATATTGGGTGACAATATTATGATAAAATACTTTGCATGTTTAAGCATGTCTGGTGATAAAACTGTAAGCAATAAAGTATTTTCTTTCGGGTTAGAACTGCTAAAAAATAAATAACTACATATTAAAAGCGTCTACTGCGATATTTAAATAAGTATAAAAGCTTAATAAAGCTAAAATCAACTTAATATAAAGAACCAACGTAAAACTCATGCACATTTCCTTTTATTATTTAAATATCACTTCTGTGGCATAGTGAGGTTCAACTTGTAAACTTTACTTACATTGGTGCTTCAGTCACAGCCTGTGTAAGCGCAGCCACGCGTGTTTCTATAGTTTGATAGCTGTCGTACAACAAATCAAACGTGAAATAAGACACTACTAAATAAATCTTAACCATCTTAAGCTTAAGCAAAATTAAAATGTGAAGCCACAAACCAACACCACCAAACCAATATTTATGAAGTTGTTCTAACCCTCGAGAAAAAATAAACCAAATAGGTATAAAGATGATTTTGAATGTACGAAAGTACACATTTTTGCAGATAAATCGATCATAACCGGTGGGATACTCACACTTGGCTTTCTTTTACATTTTTTAAACCCTGATTAACATCTTCGGTAATCTCCTTCCACACAGTTATGCCAAGTTTTCGTTTCAATTCGGAGCTTTGGCGGATCTGAAAAAAAAAAACAATATATGTGTTGTAACTACAACAACATAAGCTACTGCCTGCTATCGCCACATCGTTCAAACAGATGTAAAGTACCGTCTGACCCGCTGAAGGGTGACATTTCAGTGCACCTTCTAGTTAGGGAGGTAATAACATACGAGTACATAACATGGCCGCACAACATCGTGAATGGAGTAATATATTAATTGTTCACCTACTGTTGCGCAAATTAATTGATCGAGTCGATATTTGTTTAAGTATATTTATGCTGGTACAGAAGATAGTTTAGTGTAGATTCCTACCAAATAAAATCTTCCGTGTATAATGCCATTATCAGCCTTTTTGGGTTGGACTGGAAATTGATTCCCACCTAACTTTGTTTGAGAAAAGCTAAAACGATAATGATATACATAATAATAGGTGAATGAATACTCGTACCTTGCTTTGCAAAACGGTGCGTAGTGTGGCGATCTCGTCCTCAACGCGCGCAAGCTCACGGCTCCACTCGGCACGAAGCTGTTCCGCCTGCTCGGGAGTGAGCCCTGCAAGCTCGTCCGGCGTGTGCACATCTCCAGCTGCGCCTGCGCCGGCCATCGCTTCTTCAGCTGAAGGTAAAAGTTACACAATTTAGAGTCAGTTTAGCTAGAAAATGGTCCACTACTGGTACCAGTTACTTTCAGAAAGTATAGTTGTGATTGGGATCCCTTCTTGAACTTTCACGTGTATATAAGTTTCTATAACGATGATTGATATGATAAATACAAGTGCGAGTCTGTGTCTCTGATTAAAATATTGATACTTGCCCGGTATCGATCCCGCAACTATGAGGGGACTTTATCACTGGGCAATCACGACACCACTTGAATATACTAAATAATTAATTTATCTGACTAAATTTCATATTTGAGAACAATAAATACCTACCTACGAAACAAACTGGAAAGCAAAATTATAATGTGCTCTGTCTAAGTAATGACCAGTGGTCAGTCAGGGGAAAGGAAAGTTACGTAATACAATAAAAGAATAATACTTATGTTGCTTCATTCAAGTCATAGCACATTCGTTTTATTAAAATCTACGATTACCAACATCAAGCCTTAGAGACTGGGTTCTATATTGAGAAACTATTTGCCTATTTTCTAGAATAGATTTTAAACTTTTCTACACTGTCTTCTTGAACTAAATTTTCGATTGCAGAAAATACTATAGGTCTCCTACCTATACCAACTACCTACATATATCATGTATAATATTATAGGTATTTTTTGAAAGAGGTAACCTCTATACATACTTATCCGATTACAAAAAAGATCTTTCTCTGATAGATAGACTACTGCCGAGTGCCCCAGGATTTATTATGTTTATTTTACATATTATGCTTGACTATCACGCGGACAGAATCTCGTTGAAAATATTTGGAAATAACTTTTCGACTATGGGTATAAGAAGGAATGTGAATTATTGTGAGTTTGGCATCAAGGCATATCAGGTCCATCCCGTATTACGTCCTGTAACGATACTTATAGCGCGCTTAGCTGATAAAAACATGTTTCAAAAGTAAATTACGTTAATCAATTTAAATAATAATTTAATTTAAGTCAAGAGTGAATAGGTTACTTCTAGGCAAGCGTGCAACATCTTACACCGCATCATCGCTTCCCATCAGGTGAGATAGTGGTCAAACGTATGCCTAACATTAGTAAAAAAAAAAAAAAAAAAAACGTATAAGTCTTCTCATCATTGCGATCATTCTTTTGTTCTGGACCATACTGAGAATCTTCTGTCTACGGAGATTTAAAGGTCAACGTTGTAACGTTTGTTTACGAAAAAAAGTTCTTAAATGTAATAACAAACTTTTAATACTATTGCACGCAACCGCGAGAGCACTATGTTTTGCTTGTGTTACATTGCGTGCAAAAATGTTGATATTTTTACACCAATAACTTTTAGGGAAATAAAACAACCGCCTTCATAATAAAATTCACAAAATTAAAAATTAATTGTAGTTGGTGGTTTTGGTTTTGTTTGTTTTGTATTGACAGTATATTCCAAAAGCAAAGCTATTTATTTTTCACTTAGCAATTTTTGAAGGTGGTTTTTGTGAAGATAATATTCATAATCATCCAAATTCATTAAGAAACGGTTACATTAAATAACATAACCAGAAAATGTATTTCATCTTCCGCACGATACCCCTTTTACTATGTATAATATGATAATATGAGTACACTGTTCGACGATGAGGAGTCCATTCCACCCGTCCTAAGCAGGGGTGGGTCCTAAATATAATATTTATTGTATTTCATGCGTTTCAAGGAACCCGTATTAAAGAAATATAGAGGGTGTTATGTAATGTCCCGTGAATACGACTTGTAGTACTTCTTCAAGTTTAGAGATCAGTTACTTCTTCATCAGGTCTTTATTAAACCGTAAAATAAGCAAAAACCTTTTTATGGTCCCCCTACCCTATACCATATAATTTTTGAAAATAATATTTTTAATTCAGCATAAGTGGTTCGCCGACGAACAGCTATGAATAATTTTACAACTAAAATTACCGTTACAGTTTTTACCACACGCATGACATTGCTTGTTATGCATTGGTACTGAAACGAAAATTTCCTAGTTTGAACGAGTTTCAAGATGGTACTTAGTTGTTAGTTTAGAAAATATGTACGTAGTTTAATAACACAAATATGGTTATGCTAATGAATGATTACTAATTCTAAACAATAGAAACACGACAAATAAGATACTAGTACCTTAATCGAACTTCTTAAACTGGGTCGCCTGAAACTTATAAAACTTATTCGGTATTTCTATATAACAAAGTGCAATTATCTAACTGCAAATTCTAACAATACCTAGTGGTGAGTCATATATAATATTAATAATAAAATACCAGGTAGGTACCTAAATCTGATTCTTGTTATTATGATTACCATCACTAGATAAAACGATAAGCTTAACAATTTAGGGGTATGTACTAAACACTACATCACTCCCTATATCTTAAAGTTTAATTATGATTAGTTTTAATAACTCGAAATTCTGTTTTCAAGTGTATGATATAATAACACATAATACTTGAAAGCTTTTCTGTGTAATTTACCCTTTTCAACTAACCTCCAACTGCGATCCCTAAGAACTTCTTGTAGTTATTGTGACTGGACATCTTGGCAAGATAAGGCTTTGATAAATCTTGGAAAGTAACTCGTACTTCTCGCATTTTTTTCCTAAATATTCTAAGACGGCGACGTCGATTGTCTACGTAGAATTCAGTTTCAATGCAAAGAGCGGAATCGGCGAGGTCAGGCAGCATGCGCCAGTCAGCGTCAGGGTCGTTTTTTGGCCAGCTCGGCTCCTCTAGTTCATCCAGTTCATCCACAGCTACATCGAAACTCGGTGTGGAGTCATCGTCCGGTGGCACAAAGTAAGGATCCTCCATGTATTCCAAGCTCGTCGGCTCCACGCCGATGCTCGACGTTCCATCACTTGCCATTCTATCTGCCTCGTCTTCCGCGGCAATTAAGCATATTTTGGTATCTATATTTTCATATAATTTAAGCTAATTGTCCTTATGAATTTCACGCGGTAAAAACATGCGCTTTGGCAGAAAGTTGAGATCACTTATTTGTTTACGTAACTCTACATTATAAATAAGAAAATAAGTACTGTCACTTTAAAAACATTTTGTTTTTCGCAATAATCACGATCGACTCGAGAAACATAAATGCGTACACCGGCGGCGCGCAATGATGTCAGTTTCTTCCGCCACGTCGAGCCCCACCAAGCGAACCAGCTTGCGTTCGTTTCGCGCCGTTGCCTGATTGCTTGTGTTCGCCACTTTCACCAATAACGCGAGCTCCGATCTCGACCGTGTATAAATTACAATTTTGACCTCCAAAATATTTGCAAAGTTTATAAACTATGAATGGCCATTTGTAGCATTTTATAAATTTCAATTGGAACACTTTGATTTATATACCGCGGTATCAGTGAATCACGCAGGGTCTCTGACCCAGCAACGAGTTTCAAAGAGCTAACAAAACAACAAAACCATAGATTTAACTCACCTTGTGCCGCTAAAGTTTATTGACAGTGCCGCAGGCGAGCGAGCGTACGGCGCGGACGCTGTGCCACAGTCGAGTTGCGTCACTTATTACTTGACGAAATACATTAAAAAAGTATGCAGTTTGCACGACAAATGACTCACAGGTGGTACGATCACTTAAATAATTGGATAAAGTTCTTATAAAGCGAATAAAGTGGATATTTTTTCACCATATGTCATCATTTTACTCGTGGCATGTACATGTATCAGTGTTTGTAACAAAACTCCTTCGAAACGGCTTGACCGATTCTTATGAAATTTTGTGTTTATATTCAGTAGGTCTGAGAATAGGACGTAAACTATTTTTCATACAGTGATAAGGGTGGTGCACCCCAAAATTTTATTTTTTATTTTTTATATTTTGGACAAAATTATGGAGTTAGGTGGGGTATGTAGGGGTGGGTAGGTAGTTTGTTAGAGTAGATATATAGGGACAGGACAACGTCTGTCTGGTCAGCTAGTTTCATATACATTCTGACAAGAAAGTACCGGGAATTAATCATTTGAAAAGCTCATTTAGAGGGATTGCTTCTCTTCACTTACATTGTTTTCACATATAGAAGCAAAAAGAATAATGTAACCAGGATTTTGTAAAAGCTTGATTGAAAAGAGTGTTCGTGGAGTTTCTTGCTCGTTCTTCTCCATAGAGACCTACCCTACGTTTTGGAATGAGCAACTAGCTTCAACTTTCTGACTAACTAACTGACTCTTTGACAATTTAAAAGTGCCTGCAAAATTGAAATAAATGCTTTGTCTTTGATTGTCTAAATTCTTTTTAACGTTAAGTTGGCACAACTGCCCCCTTTACTCACGCGGAGTTCTATCGTCACTGGTCATTCTGTTTGTTCACAGTGCCCCATTTTGTCAGTACATGTCAACAACGTTTTGCGATTTTTACTTTAGTTAAAAATATCGCACAAGTAATTCGGCTTAAATATTGCATTGCAAATAGAATTTCGTGTGCAGAAGCACTGAAAATGTTGCATAAGGTTTTTCCTTATGTAACATTTCATCATTTGTATGTAACAGTGAATAGACTTTATCAAAAACACGTGCGTATAAGTGATATAATGCATTTAAATGTGGTCGAGATGTGGTGTAAGATTTGCCTCGTTCTGGTCGGCCATCAACGTCTTTCACTGAACTAACATCGCTATAATAAAGGAAATGGTGACTGAAAACTATCGTTCTCGCGTCTGGGAGAGATAGCTGCTGAAATTTCTGTGTCTCAAGAATCAGTTCGTACCGTTTTAAACGATTGTTTTGGTATGAACTGCGTTGCCGCTTGACTAGTACCGAAATATTTGAACCGTCTGCAAAATCTCAATCGCGTAAGACGTGTTAAAATTAGTCAATTCCGAACTCCACATTCTTAGAACGCATTGTTACTGGTAACGAGATTTACGAATTTGACATGCAAGCCAAGAACCAACAAGAATCGGAATAGCGCCTTCTATTTGAAAAAAGATGACGTAAAAGAAAATTCACGGCATCTACTAAAGTCGATTTCCAAAAATACGTCTAAAAATGTTTTGATTATTGGGTTATTCGTTGACGTTAGTGTATTATTACGGAATGGACCTACTTTGAAGGCGATACAATCAATTGAGACATTTAATACATATTTTGTTTTTTATTGAATAATTCCCGGTACTTTCTTGACACAGTAGTGTGTATAAAAATCTCGTGTCATAGTGTTTGTTGTCGAACTCCTCCAAAACGGTTTGACCGAATTTTATGTTTTTTTTTTGTATATTTGGTAGGTTTGAGAATGGGTCGTAGGCTATTTTTTTTTATACAATACAATCTAATAGGGTATTACACCCATTTTTGAAAAGTGTCTCAATGAAATTCTGTAGTGCTAATATGGCACCAAAAAAAACACAAATTTTTTATTCAATCGATAAGTGCCATAAAAATGCATCTAAATTTTAAATTTTTAAACGCGCGTAGTTTGACGAAAACGCCTCTTACTGGACGCCATGTTGCTCAGCATAAATGACGTCAGTTCGTTTTGTATCAAATGAGCTCATATTAAATATGATAATTGTATATCATTCAAAAATAATTAAAAGCATATTTTGTAATAGGTGTAATAATGAAAAAATTACGTTGGTTACGAAAATAATAAAAGTACAAAGCCTATAATACGCCAATCGGTTGACTGACAGTTGACAATTTTTGTTTACACAGCCGTATGGCGTAATAACATGGCCGCTACTATTTCACGGTGTTTTATAACAGATTAAAATACTGAAAACTTTGGATTGAATTTAAAAATTTGTTTTGTTGTTTTATGAACTAAAACTTACATTTTCCGACTGCTTTATGTCTAAACTGTCTCAATAACATATTTATAGATGTTTTCTCGTATAGAGTAAAATACCCTATTGAGAACCTCCTCCTTTTTGAAGTCGGCTAAAAACAACGTTTGCTGGGTCAGCTAGTGTTATATTTATTAAAACCACGATATTGACACGATGCTTAATAGATAGAAGTTCAATCAGAACTGAAAATATGAGACACTCGAAGGTAATAATTACGTACAGAGGTCAGCACATCAAGCTACAACAATCCGTCAAATTTCTTTGATAGTTTTTCAACTTTATTACAAAAATATAAGGTTCATATTCAATTGTGGCTTGATGTGCGGGCGTCTGCATTATCGGTTACATGGGAAATTGTACAGACTGATGCGTTAACTGGGAACGGGACCCCTCATACCGAAGCCTCACATGTTAAAATAGGACAGGTAGTCATTAATGCTTAAGAGGATTGGCTATTTATCATACAAAAAGCTATGTTTTTCCCACCGTAAACTTAACCTTTCGAATGTCTTATATTACACAGTCCGACATAAGCAGCGGAGGTTTGACCTTCAACACTTTCGCCCGACAGTCGTTGAGTTAATCCAATTTTCATATGTTTTGGAAATGTTGTAGATATCATGAAAAACTAGGTCTTTAAGATTATATTATAAATAAATATTGCGTACGATCTACGATATACCTAACATCTATACTGAATTACTTAAAAAGAACAACATACAGACCTAGAGTAAGGTGTACTGAATCTAATAAGACCAAAAAAAATTCTCATTTCGTAAGGGTAAATATACAGTGCTTACTCCCCTAGAGTAAGCACTGTATATTTTCACCCATGTTTGCAAATTAATAAATGATTTATATTAAATTAAAAACAAAGAAATAGGCATAAATCAACACAATACTTAATAATTTCATTATGTATACAGCATCATCTATTTAGCCTCTAGTGATAGATGTCTGTCAACACATCTAAATTAATAGATCTGATCATTATGTAATTTTGTATCAATCTAATAATAATAATAAAATGTTTATTGAAGAAAAGCCTACATACTAATAAGACGACTAAAAGGCTTATGCTATGCACAATACATTGAAACCCTGATCTCCAAACTAGGGGGTCCCAGTACTCTATCTTAGAGATCAAAAGTCTTAACCACTTATGTATCCATCAAATGTTACATTTATGTTGTTACTGCATCAGCAGGGGCACAGGGCCAATCAATATTTAGTGATGTCCCTAAGACACTGAACAGAACCCTCTCTCATACCTCTTATATCTAACATAACAATGTAGGTACCCTTAAAGTTATTTTGTATAGAATACTATACACAAAAAATAAAAATAAATATTCTAAGCAAACCAAACATTTTTTAATGCAACTTTCTTAGCAAAAAGTGATTTCTAATTACTCCTCTTTAAAATAGCATTTATACGAAAGTTTTAACTAAGGTAAGTTGGGCAGTTATGATGTTAGTGTAAAACCATGGGGAAGACTCTTGCGCACATCAAGTTAAAATATATAAAAAAATCTTATTTACTGTATAAATCTAAAATGGGTGTTATGAATTTAGAATAATAACATATCAAGCTCATGCTAATGCTAAAATAATAGATTTAAACACAATTTTTTTATCGCTTATGCGAACATTAACTTGGATGTATAGTATACCATACATTGCTAAGGTCTGCGAAAATAACGTTTTATTTATGACTAGCTAACCCTACAGACACAGTAAAGATATCTATACAGTATTCTATCTTCATACAAACGGTCGGAACGCGAGTCGTACCTACACTTTTTAAGTTAGTAGGGAAATTAGTATACCGACAGTCTCGAATGCGCCTCAGTGGCGAATATATTGTGTTGTTTTTGTTTGCTTGAATTCGTCAATAACGCACCAAGATATAACATTTTTTAAATTACCTGGGAACTCCTAAAGACTATATGTTCCTGAAACTTAATAGACTATAAAAAAAAATGACATCCAGACTATAGGTAGCTACTTACTAGACAATTAAAAAATGATATAGGTACCTACTATAATGTACGTAATTTGTTTCTTTTTTTAAAAGGTAAGTAGGTATTTCGCTTTTTCTACCGAGTAAAGTAGGTAGCTGGATTAATAAACAAATAAGTGGATAGGGTGAAAAAGCGACCTACCTACGCTCGCGTTGAAACGAACTGGTAAGTACCTGCCTAGGTAGTTTCTTAGGCTAGGCTATCTATCTACCTACTTATGTACTAGCTGCTTACATATATTATTGAATTAAACAAAATATCATTATAAAATGATTATGACAGTAAATGATAGGTACAGACGCCAGCACATCAGGCCATTAAAAATTTACAAATTTCCCCAATTGAATATGAACCTTACGCTTTTGTAATAAAAATGAAAATCTATCAAAGAAATTTGACAGATTGTTGCTCCAGCTTGTGCTGGACTCTGTATCTACCTATTTAGTAAGATTTACATTTTAAGTAAGGTTTTGTAGTCGGTAGTTAGAGGTTTTGTCAGCTGTGTTTTGCATTTTGGTTAAGTAAGAAGTAGGTGTTGAAGTTTGTAAGGATTGCAGAAAAAAGGGACTTGTTTTTTTTTGAGACGCCTTGAATGGCTGCGACTGTGGCGCAAATATCTTTCAGTCTCAAAATAAGGGTGTTTTTTTTATTAAACTTCTAATCAAAAACATAACATGCATTTTTATTGAACACTTCCCATTTCATTTATCTATTTCATTTTTTTTTTTATTAAATGAAAAATATTATATACTTACTAGCTGACCCGACAGACGTTGTCCTGTCCCGATCTACCTATTTACCTGCCTATTTACCTACACCTACCCTACCCTAACCCTTAACATTTGCATGGAGGATGAAAAGGGGGGGAAAAAGCGGGATGAAAAATAGATGTTGTCCGATTCTCAGACCTACCCAATATGCACACAAAATTTCATCAGAATCGGTCAAGCCGTTTCGGAGGAGTACGGGAACGAACATTGTGACACGAGAATTTTATATATAAGATATTTATAATCACAAAACTAAAAGGAAAATAAAACACTACAAATTTATAATCACAAAACTAGAACACACACTAGGAAGAAATTAAAACACTGTACGCGGAACAACCCTATCGCACGTTAAGGTACCGCTCGCATGTAGGTAATTATTTCAAGGACAGGGCCGAGTCACAATACTGTATAGATATCTTTACTGTGCTACAGACGTTGCCCTGTCCCTATCTACCTACCTACCCTACCAACTTACCTATCTACCCTACCAATCTACCTACCTACCTACCTACCCTACCCTACCTATACCTACCTACCTATAGGTAGGTAATATAGAATGTCATTGTAGGTTATGCAAATATATCCAAGGAATATAAAAAGTTTCATACAAACTTTTATCCTCTATTTCACCCCCTTGAGGGTTGAATTTTGAAAGATCCTTCCTTAGTGGATGCCTTCGTCATATGAGGAATACTATAGTATATGTGGTAACACATACTATATTTACTTTTTATAAGCATGCAATCATTCTTCATAATTGCTGTCTACATATTATAATACTTGTCTTTATCGATTCATGGAATCTTTTATATTTTAAATGGGCCTATAAAGGTCACACACAGTCTACAGTCTTTATGCTCGTCTCGTCTCTCGTCTCTCTCTTTATAATGTGTGTCTCAGATCATAGTTCCCTTTAGTTTTGCTTACATTATATTCCACCGAGCATAAAGCTAATTAAATGTATTTTAGTTCCCTTTTTATAAATCTGGAAAATAAATAATGTTTTGTTATGACATGTTTGTCAATGACAGTTGTCAATCTTGACAATTGTCAGTAATTCTTTTAATTAGTTTACGGCTTATATAACTTAAAACTTCAAACTGATGTCGAATATATGCGTGCATTGCTGTATTTTATACTAAACAGCTGGACACCCGCTAATGTATCTGGTGGTCTTAAAAATTCTATACGCACTAATCGAATAAAAATAACTGGCAGTCTACAATAATTGAGTCTGGCCGGTACTATAATACCCCGCTATATGACCATACGGGCGTTCTAGAAATAGAATTCATACTTGGAAAGTAATATGAATTTCGGAAGAGCGGACAGGAAAGAAACCTGTCAAATGGGTCAGTCTAGATCTCGCTGTCGCTTAAGTAACACGCTGATTTACTTATACTTTACTTACTACAAGTCTACCGGTCCACAACCAAAAGTCGGTAACGGTTCTGAGTCATGCCGTCGTGCTGTCGCGTGCCTGCTGCTCCCAGGGCGGGTCTTACTGTTAAGATCCCCGGGGACTTCCGTCCCAAAGCTAGGAGCCGACCGCGGCAGTCTTTTCTTCGGCCGATCCTGTTTGCCGGCCAGGCTGTGGAGCGTGGATATCTCAGCCTAACTTAGTGCGTCTAGGTTAGTGTTCTTATATCTCTGTTTTTGATACTCATCGCATTATTTCGAGAGCTATTAAATTCTAACGTACAATTCTACATAGCTTTTTATTTCATAAAGTAGTTGAATTGTCACAATACGTGTACGAAATTTCAATTATCTAGCCTTAAGGGTTTGGCCTGTGCGTTGATACATCAGTCAATCACCTTTGCCTTTTATATATATACTTACAGATGTATATTATTCTATACACCGCCAACTAAGGGGTGACGGTTTTTTTATTATAATTTGATTCAGATTATAATATGTTTGTATTTTTTTACATTGCGGCAATATTTGATTTCCTTTTTCTTACATGATTTCATGCTTGCTTTTAACAACTTTGTTTTAACCTGGGTAATGCGATCAGTGTACACTTGCACTCATCCCTGAAGTCATTTTTCAGATGTTAGTGGCAATACAAGCGATAAAATCTAAGTTAAATGTTTGTACTCTTCCCCTGCTCCATCTATACATTCATAATTAGACGAACTTTATATCGATAGCCCAGTTTCGTTTAGCAATTCCTACATAAAACTCAGACGAAGATTTTTTATCGGTTTTCCATTCAGGCTCGTAGCAAGCATCCACAGATTCTCCTTGCTATAAAACTACCGCTGAGTTTAGTGAAGTTTCTGTACCACTGACACCAGTTCTCCGTTTCGTTTTCCTTCTGGTACGCAATACAACTATAATGCATTGCCCTAAATAGCACCGCGACCCTTCTTGCCATAGGTTCAACCGTCGCCATCAACGCTGCCCTCTACATCTCTCCTCTCATCTCGCAGGCAGAGAAACAGAAGGAATCCCATAGTTGTAAGCAGAGCAAAGTAACACAATATTTAAAAAAAATTTTTGAATGGACCAAGAGAAAATTTGAACATGCACCAGAAATATTTGATCAATGTTTAGACGAAGCTATTTCATCAAATTGGTTGGTGATTGACAACTTCTATCGATTTTTCCCTGAAGACCTCATTGCTGATTTATATAGCACCTGTAATTTAACACCTGTAATTTATATAGCGTTCAAGCAAGTGGGAAGTCAATAAAGGCAACCAAAGAAGATATAAGATGAGAATAGGGTATTACACCCATTTTTGAAAAGTGTCTCAATGAGTTTCTGTAGTGCTAATATACCACCAAAAAAGACACATAATTTTTATTCAATCGGTAAGTGCCATAAAAATGCATTGAAATTTTAAATTTTCAAATTTCGCCGCGTAGTTTGACGAAAACGCGTCTTACTGGACGCCATATTGCTCATCATAAATGACGTCAGTTCGTTTTGTATCAAATGAGCTTATATTAAATATGATATATGATTTAAAAATAATTAAAAGCATATTTTGTAACAGGTGTAATAATGAAAAAATTACGTTGGGTACGAACATAATAAAAGTACAAAGCCTATATTACGCCAATCAGTGGACTGACAGTTGTCAATTTTTTGTTTACACAGCACAGCCGTATGGCTTAATAACATGGCCGCTACTATTTCACTGTGTTTTATAACAGATTAAAAATACTGAAAACTTTGAATTGATTTTAAAAATTTGTTTTGTTATTTTATGAACTAAAACTTACATTTTCCGACTGCTTTATGCCTAAACTGTCACACTAACATATTTATAGATTTTTTCTCGTATAGAGTAAAATACCCTATTATCAAGCAAACAGCTCTTGTAAAAAAAAACTGTCAAATGTCAACGACTTCAGTTCGGGATCTGATAGCTGAAGAGAACAAAATTAAAGAACACCAGCAACTTAAAGTCCCATAGATGCTATCAGAGACAATGCTGTAGAACACTGGCAGGAACACACCAAGTAACAGAGGTGCAAAGAATGCAAAAAGGGCCAGGCAAGCACGAATTGTACCAATTATAATGTTCATTGTCTTATGTGGCTAACAGAAATTGGTCTGTAGCTTACCTTATAAACTGGTTAATGATTATATAATTTGGTAATATTTTTTTATTATATTTAGAAGCATACTTTATTGTTTTTTTTATTTTGATTACAGTGTGCCAAAGTACATTTGTTTGTATAGTATACTATACATCCCTTAAATAGTTAATTTACAAGTGTCGGAAGCAATGTATAGTATAATATACATTAATTATCACAAAGTATGGCCTAATGAGGTTTTTTTCCTAGTCTCATTATAGGTCTAAAAAGCATAATCAGACATAATTTTGATATTTCAATTCCCTAAAATATCTTGCGACTTTAAGGGTTAAAATTATATTTCTACAGTCTAGGTAGGTAATTGGAGTTTATTCTAATATACAGTTAGAGAAAACTCCAATTACCTAGCTAGTTTTGGTTACCTTATAATATAAGGTTCTACCTCTATTATAATATAAGGTTCTCTAATATAAGAGTCTACCTGGCTGCCTTTTGAAAACATGTCATGATCTGGACAGCCTGTTTCCCAACTAGGTTTGGGTCGGCTTCCAGTATATTAACCGGATGTAGCTGAATACCAGTGTTTTACTTAGAGCAACCGCCTGTCTGACCTCCACAACCATTACTGGGAACACAATACCTCTTGGTAAGACTGGTTGTCAGATTTTATGCCTTCTGGCTACCCATAAGCCTAACCCTTTTGAGAATATGTGTAAAACGAAAAAATGTGCAATAATAAAAAGATTACAAGCTTCAATTAAAAAAAAAAATAATGTAGGTTTAAATTAGCTTTTGTTTGTCACTTTTTGAAACTTTGTCCATATTTATTTTGGGTAGTAAATGGAATTTCATTATCCTAGTCAAATGAAGTTCCTGTCTCTTTTTGCAGTGATTAATGCTGTGCATTGGTTACCAGTTAAACTTTCAGCCAGTCAGTCAGTTATGAACAGCTTTAATTTATGACATAGAATAGTCTATAATAAAGATCATAGATAAACAATTAATAATAAAAATGATAACAATCTTAATAAGAGGTATTTGCTTCAGTTGTATTTGGAATGACTCAAGTAGGTATTGAATGACACATTGATAAAAAATAGATATAGTAGTGTACATACCTAACTCTTAAAATTGTTAAACATGGCATGGTCATAATATGACTCATGCTGCAATAAGAATTTAAGTGATAATAATAATGTAAGTAAATTTACCAAAAAATATAGGTACCTACAGCACAAAAAGGTTTAGTAAAATAGTTTGTGAATCAGTGGCTTTGAATGTATGTTCATATTAGGTTGTACAGGTGGGTGGTCTAGGCTTTAAAGTTATAAAATATACCCTCACACTAAATAGGATCAAGGTTTCATGAATGCCTCCACCTCCAACCCTACCTACCAAATACAAATTTTATGTTATAATCAATACATATAGTACCTACTTTATGAATACCTAGGACTTAAGACACACTCAAATTTCAATGTAATTTCTCAAGTATATCTGGTATACGCTATATTTCTTGAAAGACAATCTGTCCTGACTAGGACAGACAATAACGTTCTTATATTAAGATACAATTCTGGCCCTAATTCAGTGCACTTTTTAGGTACGGACGTAAGAATTATACAGAAATCTAAAAATATTACAAATTACGTTGCGTATCGCAATAACAAAAACAATACAGACAAAATAACATACCTGTTTGTACTCCACTCATGTTGATTGAAGAAACCGCAAAGCGATCTACAAAATAGCCGACGTTTTAGTGTATACTTTGAAAAACTGAACCTAATTACTCCCTAGACGACACAAGAATATTAATTAAATTACTGAACTTGGTAAACAACTTCGATTTATTCTCAGTGTAACTGTAATACCGATAAATTATAGCACTTTGTTACAAGTACAAAACACGTCACGTAGGTAGGTTTATTAAGACACTTAGCATAGAGTAAAGTAAACTAAAGTAATTTAATGACACTAAGTCAGACAGTCACAATAGTGTAGTCTATGAGTGACAGACAGTCACAGAACTACTCATCAGTCATCACAGATAGTCCAATTTGGTCCAATCCAAGAAGCTTTATATAAAAGTGGAGGCAACACTCAAAATACCTAACTGAAACCAACTGTGGGCAGACGCTCTCTTTCTGAATGCATACATAAGAACGAGACAGCGATATGTGTTTTCTTTATCTTATGTATGCATTCAGAAAGAGAGCGTCTCCCCACAGTTGGTTTCACTTAGGTGTTCAAAGTGTTGCCTCCACTTTTACCAAGAGCATATTATAATCTGTAGTCCAATCAAACAGGTATAGGCACACGAAAGTTGAGCCCATGGTTGAGCCAGGGCCAGGCCTTCGTCACTCGTACAGGACCTACGGCTCGCTTTCGTCCGGACGTCCAAAATCCAGTCAGGTCGTCACGTGCTCACGCAAGTGTACGTATACTCCATACATACATAGAACTTTTCCCCGAAAGAGTTTTAAACGCCTTATTCATTATCCTTCTTGCTGTACGTCCCGCCAAGGTCATACAGCAAAAGTACCGTGAAAAAAAACAATTAATAATAATTATTGACGTACAGCAAGCTTATTCACGGTCATTTTGCATCGTGCATCGTGCATGACCTTGGCGGGACGTACAGCAAGAAGGATGGTCAGTAAGACGCTTTACAAAACTTGCGTAAACAAGCATAAATATCATGTTCTAAACAACCTTCGTATCTCTGAAAGACAAAACGTGAGAGTACCTACGTTATAGTTTTATTTAACTTTTAGCGCGTAAATATAAAAAAAAAAACATTTTAACTTTTGTTTTGTTCCCAACTTGACTACACTTGACATCGAAGTAGATAAGAAATACTTTAGTTAAAATGCAGTTTTAAGTGTTTTTTAGGTAGGTAAATTTTGTTTCCGCAGAGTGATATTCTGATTTCTGAGTTAGTCCTGTTGAAGATGTTAATTGTGAAATAGTGTTGCTTTGTGATTTTATGTTGTAAATCCTGTTTCAACAATGTCGTAAGTTATTTTTCTTACCTATATCTAAATATCGCTTTAAAACTCGGTACCACAGTATAAGTGTACTAGGTAGTAAGTATATGGTCTCAGTTTTTTAATTGTGAAACATAGTGACTACAGTCACAGCCAACAAAACACTAAAAGTGATATAAATCACAGTCAACAATCTACCTCTGTAGAAGAGATACTCATCAGACAATCTGAAAAGATAGACCAACTCTTGCAACAAATCAGCACATTGCTTGGTCTTCTCACTACCATCATCCCCAAGCTAATGAAATAAGCAATGGCGTCGCTTAGGGTTGCAACTTGGAACATAAATGGACTATCATCTAGCATGAATGAACTTGAAGCTCTGATTATTTCCAACAAACTGGATGTGGTGCTAATCTCAGAGTCGCATGCTACCAGCAGAAGTTCCTTCCGTCTCAAAGGCTTTCAAATATATTACACTCCTCATCCTGATGGCGGCGCTCACGCAGGGTCTGCACTGGTAATTAAGTCAAGTTTGAAACATTGCCTTCTCGAAGCCTTCTCAACCAACCACTTACAGGCTACTAGTGTAAGACTGGAAGATCGCGCAGGACCCATTATTCTCTCCGCGATCTATTGCCCGCCCAAGTATAACATAACGGACAACATGTTCTTAGATTACTTTAAAACTCTGGGCAACAGATTTATATCCGGTGGTGACTGGAATGCAAAACACACCTTTTGGGGTTCCAGACTATCTACCACAAGGGGAAGGCAGCTAAAAAATTGCATTGACGGACATCACTATCATCCTCTTTCAACCGGAGAACCCACTTACTGGCCTTCAGACCCAAAAAAGGTGCCAGACCTGCTAGACTTCTTCGTGACTAAAGGCTTAAGCCAGCTTTTCACTGATGTTGAGTCCTGTCTGGATGGTTCATCGGACCATACTCCAGTGCTGCTTTCTTTGGCCACCACCATAATGAGCCGCGAAGGACCCACAGTACTACACAATAGGAAAACAGATTGGGATGGTTTCCGCTCATACCTCGATGACCATATCAATCTGCGCGTGAAATTGAAAACACCCGAGGATATTGAGGAAGCTTGTAAACACCTAACGAACACAATCCAAGTAGCAGCATGGGTAAATACCCCCCCAACAAACACAGCAACCCATACCATAACAACCCAGACCCAGGAAATTAAAAACAAAATAGCCGAGAAACGGCGACTGAGGCGTATATGGCAACAATCGCGGCACCAGTCAGACAAAACCATCTTCAATAAAGCAATTAAAGACTTGAAATTAGCTCTTGAGGTACATACAAACACAAACCTAAGAAAAACCCTTGAGTCATTGTCACCATCCAAACGTGGAGACCATTCGTTGTGGAGAGCCACTAAACACTTAAACAGACCCCAGCAATCATGCTATCCTATCAGATACCAGTCATCCTGGGCGCGTACCGATAAAGACAAATCCGAGGTTTTTGCCAAACACCTTGTTGAAGTATTTAAACCAAACGAGGGTGATGAGCAAGAGACAGATCTGGATTCCATACTCAACCAAGACATCCAATTGTGTCTACCCATCAAGCCAGTATCGCCCAGAGAAATCGTGAGAGAAATCAGATCACTCAATACCAACAAGGCGCCAGGATTCGACTTAATTACACCCAGAATTCTGAAAGAGCTCCCGAAAAAATGTGTTACCTTTTTGACCAGTCTGTTTAATGCCACATATAGAACCTCCTATTTTCCTAATCTGTGGAAGGTCTCAACGATTGTGATGATTCATAAAGAGGGCAAGCCGCCACACGAGTGTTCCTCGTACCGACCTATTAGCCTCACTCCAACTCTTTCAAAGCTATGGGAAAGGGTTTTTCTCAAAAGACTCAATGAGTTAATGAACGAGCATGAAGTTGTTCCCAAGCATCAATTTGGCTTCCGTAAAGCACACTCAACTATCGAACAGGTTCATCGAGTATGCCATTCCATCAGACAATGCCTCGAAACCAAAAAATACTGCTCTGCCGCATTCTTGGATGTACAGCAGGCCTTTGATCGAGTCTGGCACAAAGGACTGCTTTGCAAAATTAAGGAAAAATTGCCTCACTCAGTGTTCCACATCTTGAAATCCTATCTTGCCGATAGATGGTTCCAAGTCAAACAGGGGGAGTCCACATCCTCTCTGTTTCCAATTGAAGCTGGTGTGCCCCAAGGCTCGGTGCTAGGACCAATCTTATATAACATCTACACATCAGATCTTCCAACCTCAGACGATGTTACGGTTGCCACATATGCTGATGATATCGCTTTTATGGCTGTGGATGATGATCCCAAGTCAGCAAGTGTAAATTTACAACGACTACTCGATGCTACCTCAGATTGGCTCAAAAAATGGCGAATAAGAGCCAGTGCTGAGAAATCCAATCATATCACATTTACCCTTAGAAAAGGAAACTGTCCCCGGGTTCATTTAATGAACAATATTTTGCCTCAAACTGACTGTGTGAAATACCTTGGCTTCCACCTCGATAGACGCTTAACATGGAAAAACCACATTAAAGCAAAAAGAGACCACACCAACCACAAATTTAGAAATTTATACTGGATGATGGGCAGAAATTCCGTGCTCTCCCTGGACAACAAACTACTGATTTACAACTCTATTCTGAAGCCCGTTTGGACCTATGGCATGCAGTTATGGGGAGTAGCCAGCAAGAGTAATGTGATGTGCTTGCAGAGGGTGCAAAACAGCATTCTGAGAAGTATTGCAAATGCCCCTTGGTTTACAAGGAACGATGAGATACATGAGTATTTGAACATTGCAACAGTGGCCTCAGAAATAGAGCGCTATAGGAGACTATACATTGATCGTCTTGCACATCACCCCAATCCACTTGCTTCCGGATTGCTTGAAAATGCCAACGTGGTTAAGAGGCTTAAAAGAAACCACGTGCTTTGAGTAGACAGCAAGGCATTGGCCAAGCTGCTCTGTAAAACATTACCTACCGCTCAACTCATCTGCTTATAGTTTGGCGACTGATTGCAGATCACAACCGGAAAAAAAAAAAAAAAAAAAAAAAAAAAGTTTTTTAATTGAAATGTCGCTAAAGAAATGTAACGCTTTTATTTTTAGTGAAATACAAATAAAACGTCGTGTTAGTATGATCCAACTGTTTCACCTTTGGGAGTTTTTAAATAGTCATTAAAGCAATTGCAGTTGGATATAACAAATGCACCCAAGCGCGGGACCACAGCAAAAGAATGTGCGAAAGGGCAGGAGAAATAGATTCTGCGGGACATAGCTGATTAAAGCTCTCTGATAATACTCAGTTAGACAAATATCTGTATTCTGAACCTTCCCAGTTATGAACTACAATAAAAAATAAACTTGTGCGGTTGGGGGACAGACACATACGGAAGGAACTTTGTTCCTTACGTACACGTGTCTGTAAAAAAATATATAGATAATAATATATACGTTTATAATAATAATATATATTTGATTCTCATTTGTTTGTACACACGCATTTCGTTACGTGGCGATTTCTACTAATTCGCACTATCCGTAAGTCGCGTGGAACTTCGTTCCAAAAATATGATTGATTGATTTGATTGACACTCACCTATGGTTAAATCACTAGTCCTCAATGATTTTCTTGATTGCATTAAAGGTTCCAAATTCCCAAAACTGTGACGGCACAGTTGGCGCAGTGGCTGAGCGATCGACTGCTGCACAGCGTGTTGCGGGTTCGATTCCCGCCCAGGGTAAAAATTTGTGTGATGAGCATTTGTGTTTGCCTTGTGTCTGTGGGGGGCAGGTGTACCTATGTATATATATATATATAAATAAATATAAAACGCTATGCAATAGCTTTACCGCGGCAGTCCCCGAGTGCCACAGTGCTTTTATTTTTTCATACGATATTCACTCTCCAAATATTCAAATATTTCGTACTCGTCACACATCTCTAAAGCACTTACCACACGTACAATCTGCACCACAGTTTGGTCTGCGCAGGCTTCTCGCACGAAAATACTGAACACTTCGTTTCTTACCACACGACACAATTAAGTACGCGCAAGCCACATGTCATTCTTGTCGAAATTCTTGCCGTGGAAACAATGTTTCACAATGAAGAAACATTTCTCATGTTATTACTTTTCAAGTTAAAAGACAATGCAAAAGTTAAAACGTAAGCAATCATAGTGGAAAAAATGGCTTTTGAATAGAAACAAATCATACACATATAAATCTACGTAAGGATTTAAGAGATTTTTTGTAATGTCGGTTATCGTGGATGCAGGAGAAGTCGCGAATTAAAAAGCACCCTATGTCCTTCCCCAGGGTTCAAGCTATTTTCATACCAAATTTCATTAAAATCGGTTCAGTCGTTTCATCGTGAAAGCGTAACAGTCCGAGCTACTTTCACATTTATAATATTAATAAAAATAAATAATAAATATAGTTTATATGGTATGGATTATTTTCAACGAGCGCGAGCCTCGACCTTGACTGTGGCTTGGACACTGTACGCCCAACCACACGCACAGGCAAGTACGCACAGGCCGGGCTTGCACAGGCAAAATTTTAAGTAAGTCGAAAAGTGCGCAAGTCGCGCTGTGGGGTTGGCACATAGTACAGTTTTACTAACCACATGCTCCGTGTTCCGTACAAGCTGGCCTGCGCAGGCAAAACTGTGGTGAAGCTTGTGCGTGTGGTAAGCGCTTTAAAATAGGAGAAAAGGTGTGTTAATAAACACATATGTTACCATTTTTTATACTACGACTTTAGAAAGTCTTATCGACCAAATTTTAAGTGGGTCCTCACAACAGCTTACCTCGAATATCAATATAGATTCCAAAACAATGTTGAATAAGCTCGTAAATAGTAACTTTTTCAAGATCGCTTATTTTGACATTACAGCCGGTAAATAGACGGCCTGCTGCTGTCAAATAACACGACATGGTATGAAAAGTCTATACAAAAAAAAATGGTGAACGGATTTTGTAAACGTCAACGCAGCAGGCCTACTTTATGGTTGTAATAGTACAAAAAAGCAGGACAGTTTAACTTCCAGGCAACTTCTGCCTTATAGTAGGACATAGTAAGCCCCCAGGTAGCCTATTTACGTACGGTACATGCATCGTGTGGGCCCAGTAAAAACCCAGACTTCGAGAATATACCTACCCATTTATACCCATTTTTACCTACCCATTTTTAACTTATACCGGGTAAAAATTAAAATAAATTTTATTTAAACTACTTATTGTAATTTTTAATAGATACTTTGACATACAGAATTTTATCATTTATTTTATTTGAGACCGTCGAAATTGACCTTGAAATTGCCCGTAAAAACATGATGGGATAGCCATTTAGCTTCCTTAAAAAGATTAAACGAAACAAAATCAGCCGTACTGGCCTGGCCCTGGCCATTCACGAAGCCACAGTGATTCGTTCAGAGACCAAACTACTCTTCTAGATGATAGTTTTTGGAGTATGATAGAAGATTGTATTGCTGTTTTAGAGCCAGTTACCGAGCCTATTTTCAAACTAGAAGCAAATGAATGTAATTTACATAATGTCTTCCCAATATTCAAAGACTTGAAGTCAAAATTGGAGTTCATATTACCCAACATAACAATCATTAGCAATGAAGAGAAACAAACCATTTTGAATTCAGTGGAAAAAAGAACAAAAGATTGTACAAACCCAATAGCGTTTAGCGGCCTATCTTTTAGACCCCAAAATGCAAGGATTGACATTAAACGAAAATGAAGACCTAGAGGCAATAGAATTGATTGAAATAATGGCTAAAAATCACAATTCTGTGACTACATTCACAGATTTAGCTAATTATAAAGCCAGGGATGGATTTTGGAGGAAACTCTTCATTTGGGAAAAAGTTGAAGATATAAGTCCCGTAACATGGTGAAAGGGACTTTGCTCTTCTAGAAACCTTAGCAAAATAGCTTTACGCATTTTAACTGCCCCGTGCAAACGAAACCGTTTTACATCTGAAAGGGCAGCTAAACTTACTTTTGCGTCTTATAACTGGGATCTGCTTCACAAGTACAATCAAATTGTAGGATCTGAAGATAGTGAATCTCCTGAAGATAGGATTACTCCCAGATCATGTTCAAAACATTGAACAATCTAGAGAAAACCAATCTAATGAAGATGAAAGTCGGGACGATGATCGAAATAACCTCACTACAGAAGAAAATATCTTAGCAAGAAGATCACCAGGGCATGATATAGAATTTTTGGACTGTGGTAGTAATAGTAGCAGTAATGAGGACTGAAATTAATATAACCTGACTGAAATGAATATTAAGGTTACTAAGGTACAACTGTGAATTTATGCTCATAAATATTTTAGTTTTTTGTAATACCTACTGGGGACTAAAAAAATCTTTAAACAGTGCCATAAGTACCTACTGACTTAATAGAGATGTTTAGTCAATTTTGGTATTGTTGTGTTGATTATAATTTAGTGATGTTTGGTAATTTAATGATGATGACTAAAGTAGGTAATTGTGATATGTTAGGTAATAATATATACTATTAGACAGTCTTACTTTAATCTGTTGATGTTCCTAAAATTCAAGGAATTATGAAGACAGGTTAAATACGCTATATTAGTATCAAAACTAATTGTGCAATTTTAATATTTTTTGATGATTATTACTGTATACGTTGCATTGTAATTATTGTATTCAGAAACGAAAACTCTAAGTACCTAATTTTTAATCATTTACTTACTTGTTTTGAAAATGTTACTTAACTGTATATTTTTAAGGTAGTGTGCAGCACTTGGTTAAGTTTAAAACATGTGCATTCAAAACAGTACTTAATATTGGTTTCTGTTCTAAATAGTTTCTTTTATTTGAAAATTAATGTTGATTAAAGATTTAAAAGTGAGATTAAACTTCGGTTTATTTGAAATCAATATTTTATCTTCAATGGTCAATGTGAAAATAACATGGTAGATCGTAGTAATAATGACGAAGCCAATTAAATAATATAAAGACAGTTTTCATTTTTTAACCGGTATTTTTTATAAATACCCGGTAAAAAAGGGTATTTTTTAATTTTTACCTATTTTACCCTTTCCTTCCAATTTTAACCTTCCCAATTTTTACCCACCCGCCCATCTGTGCATGACCTTGGCGGGACGTACAGCAAGATGGAGTATCCGTCATAATGGCGGGTGTATGACTTCCAAGTAAATCAGAAATAAACTATATAAATGTACGTAAAATGTACGTTAATGTACTAAAATAAGTATAAATGTACGTGTCGGTATGCGTAGCAAACATCATTTTAAAGTAAGCCGCCATTCTGATATAAGGTCGGCGGGTGCATTTTAATACAATTAACTTTTTTTAAATTTGACATTAGGTATAAAATGTACGTCAATTGTACATAAAGGAACACTATTCAAAAACTTCTTAAATGTTATACAAGCTCTGATATTGTACAACGCACGTTAGCCGCCACCCTGACTCCAGAATGGCGGGTTAATTCTTAACCAGTCAAACTATTTTGATCAACCAAATAACAAATAAATGTACTTCTTATGTTCTTGTCAGATAGTGAAACAAAACTGGAATAAATAATTCATAGCATGATTTAATCAATTTTATAACATTTGACCATAAATAATACAATAGGCAATCACCATTTCTGGACTTCTATTTAATCTAGGCTTCAAAACATCATAGCACATCCATATACCATCACCCCTATATGAATTCGCTTTATAGTGCCCAATTGCATCATTATTAGAAATTAAGCTTGTCGAAGTCAAAGTCAAAGTCAAATCATTTATTTCAATTAGACCATTATAAGGCACTTTTGAACGTCAAATGAGAAAAAAAAAATTGATTCTAGGTGCCCCTTCCAAAAGGTAGTTTTGTATGGAGAAGAATGGGCAAGAAACTCCATACTTACTCTTTTAAAAACGATGTTAACAATATTTGCATTTACAAGGATTATATAATTATACGTGAATACGATGTACCTTGCATAAAAACACTAGGTATTTGCAAGTGTGTACAAAGAATCACAGATTAAGGAATGACAGACTAAGTTTTATGTACATAGATACACAGTGTTCACATATTATTACAAATGTTGAAACAGTAGACGACCACTCCTTATATTTTAACAAACAATGAATCAGTATGTGAGCCTGAGCAGTGTATAAAAAAGAGTCAAATATATATATGTACATATTTATACTAAGTATGAAATTAGGTATTTTAAATTAGCAATTGGTTCGATTTTGTCTAGACTGTCGATCGTCCTATGGAGCTAGACCAGCATGTTTCCAAGCATTCTTATCTTGAATATAGTCCTCTAAATTATAATAAGCTTTTTCACAGAGTGTGCTTTTAATATATGATTTAAATTTTGTTTCACTTAGTTGTAATATATCACTAGGAATTTTTTTGTAGCACTTAACACAGTAGAGGGCTTTCAAATACCGGTTTTTTTCAATACCGGTATCACTACCGGTACTAGTGTTTTCAATACCGTGGTCACGTGATCACGGTATTGAATGAATGTTCAATTAGAACATTAATAAAGTCATTATTATATTATGGTTATTTTCTGGAAATAATAATGCAAAACTCTCATAATAGCATAACAATTTGATATTGATTGGTGTAATCAATCAACACACATTTCAAACTTTTTATTTTATCTGAGTTGCTACTATGTGATTAAAATTACTTGCAATTAATCTAATAGAAATACGTAAATGAGGTTATTCCAACACATACATTACGTAAATGAGGTTATTCCAACACATCTATGTTGGAATAACCTCATTTACGTATTTCTATTAGAAACCAAGAAAACTTCGCCATTTCAATCAAAATATCAATAAAAGTTAACGGGAAATCTTAATTTTCTAAGGAAATCGTGGTTTTGATTTACGATTCACGTTAACTTTTATTGATATTTTGATTGAAATGGCGAAGTTTTCTTGGTGCAGATGGTTTCCTTCTCGTAGTGAGATCCTGGAATGTCTCTAACGAGGCTCCATAGCAGGGTCTCATTTTCCTTGAAAACGTTATTTGGTTGCAGCTACATCTTGATAAACAATGAAGGAAGTGCCGTTTTAAGGACAAATTGCATACCACTTTATGGTAGCAGTCCAACATCAGTTTTATTCTTTGGTGAAAGACAGTGGATTTGTACTTCTCATCTTCAAATCTTCTTTTCAAAATTTTTAATTTTTGCCTCATTTAGCTTGGGCAACTTTTGCTTAAGAAAAAAGAGAAATATGAGAAGTCTTTGTTCGCGGTATCACCTTGATTAGTCAGATCATGGTTGTTCGATTCGGTACGGAATCGAATCGAATGGTTGTGAATAAGCCAGCGTTGTCGTCTTTGCTGTCAGTCTCAAATGTCTCAGTGTCAGGATTTAGCGGTAGAACACTATATAAGGTTGCCATCCATGAAACAATTGAATGAGAACTTCGAAAATAGTCCGAAACTTCGTACTGGTTCATCTTATACTGCAATTTATTACGACATTATCATCATCATCAGCCCATTGACGTGCACTGTTGAACATAAGCCTCCCCCATAGAACGCCACAACAAGCATTAACCTGAGATCTACCAACGCTGCGTCTTTCGGTTCGCGGTCGCCACTCGATAACCTTTCTTCCCCATCCGTTATCGGTTCTTCAAGCGATGTGGCCTGCACTTCAACTTGCATAATTCTGAGAGCTATGTCGGTGACCTTAGTTCTTTGGCGTATTTCCTCGTTCCGGATTCTATCACGCAAAGAAACTCCGAGCATAGAGTCTCTCCATGACTCGCTACGTGGCACGTTTCTGTGCCATATGTCATCACTGGCAACACACACTGGTTATAAACCCTCGTCTTTAGGCACTGTGGAATTTTGGACGAAAGATATCTCGTAGTTTCCTGAACACTGCCCATCCGAGTTGGATTCTTCGGGCAACCTCTTTGTCGAAGTTGGACCCACCTAGTTGGATAGTTTATTCAAGGTAAACATAGTGTTCGACAACTTCGAGAGTACCGTTCCCAACAACTTCCGGTCAAGTACCACCATGTAACTTATTACAACAAACAATATAGCAATAATATATAGTAATGTTTGTAATACCGTAATCACGGTATTGGCTCTTCAATACCGTGATTAAAAAAAGACCAATATATATCCGTGATTACGGTATTACGAGATCCCGGAATACCGGTATTGAAAGCCCTAGAGTACCCCATAAAAGATGTATGGACTTTAGACAATCTAAAATATGGTTGAGCTATTTTGTCCTTGTTTCTAGTATTAAAGTCATGTCTATCACTTACTTTATTAAACAAATGTAAGTTTTTTCTTACATACATAATATTTTCATAGATAAATTGGCAAGGCACTGTCATTATATTAATATTTTTAAATAGTTCCCTAAGAGATTCGCGGCGACGTAGATTATAAATGGTTCTGACAGCTCTTTTTTGTAAAATAAAAACGGATTCAATGTCAGCAGCCCGACCCTACAGTAAAATACCATACGACATAATGCTGTGAAAGTAGCCAAAATAGACCAAACGCGCAGTTTCTACATCTGTCAACTGTCTTATCTTTCTAACAGCATAAGCCGCGGAGCTTAGTCGCCCCGCAATAGATGTTATATGAGGTCCCCATTGTAATTTCTCGTCTAGCGTGATTCCTAGGAAAACCGTTTGACTAGTAAATTCCAGTTTCTCTCCATTAAGTATACTGTCATGTTTACTATTCCTAACATTTGGTAAAATGAATCGAATACATTTGGTTTTTTTTTCATTAAGTACCAAATTGTTTACCGTAAACCAATTTTGAACCTGAAGAATAGCGTCATTTACGTCGTCTAGATTTTGTGACCGTCTGTCTATTTTAAAAATCAATGATGTGTCATCGGCAAATAACACCATTTTTGGTTGATTTTGAAACAATTGGGGTAAATCATTTATATAAACTAAGAATAGAAATGGACCCAATATTGAACCTTGAGGAACGCCCATAGTCGTTTCAGACCCCAATGAGTTCACGCCGTTAACCTGTACTTTTACCCGTCTATCCCTCAGGTATGACCTTAGTAAATCAAGAGATGTTTTACTAACCCCGTAGTGCTCCAGTTTTAGCAAAGTGTCTCATGGTCAACGCAATCGAACGCCTTTGCGAGGTCGCAAAAGATTCCAATGGCATCTTGTGATTCCTCCCAGGTGCTAAAAATGTTCTTTATTAGGGTTAAACCGGCGTCAGCTGTACAACGCCCTTTGGTGAAACCATACTGTTGTTCATGAAAGATGGAATTTTTAGTAAAGTGACGCAACATTTGATTGAGCATTAACTTTTCAAACAATTTGCTGAGAACTGGCAGAATCGACACAGGCCTATAATTGTTGGGGTCTTTACTATCACCGGATTTGAACAACGGTATTACTTTACTGTGTTTCATCAGATCTGGAAAGACTCCTTGGTCTACACTGGTGTTAAATATAAGAGCTAAATAGGGCGCAATCGTTTCGATAATAGATCTACAGACTTTTACAGACATTCCCCATAGATCATCTGTTGATTTAATTTTAAGATCTTTAAAGGCTCTTATAACAGTCTGGGGGTTTGTATGTTCAAACCTAAACTCCGAACGGCATGCCTTAACATTCTTCCTAAGTAAGGCATCAGAGAGCGCGGGAGAGGAATTTAAAGCTTCAGTAGTTTTAATGGGAATATTTCCAAAAAATGTTTCAAATTCCTGAGCTACTTCTATATCTGAATTTATGGGGCCATTATTTTGTCATCGGCTAATTTTATTTTATTTCTAATATAAAGGGATTTGGCTATTTTGCAGACACTTTTAAAAAGTTTTGAATATTTCGCAACATACTGATGAAAGCTTGTATTTATTACATGTTGCTTTAGACCATAAATTTCAAATAGTTTTTCCCTGCTTTGACGGATACCTGGAGTCGCCCAATCGCTAAATAAGAACTTTGTGCAAATACTTTTAGTCTTTAGTGGAAATGTGTCATTAAACTGCGTGTTTATTAGTGAAAAAAACTCAGCGTAGAACTCATTTGGGTCATCTATATTATTAAAGCACTGAACACTTAGTTTACTTTCCAATGAACTATTAAATTTATCTAAGTTTTTACATGTAATTGGCCTAAACCTTATTTTAATTTTTTGTAAAGGAATGTAGGCGCAAGACGTTATTGTCTGTCCACTATGATCAAATGGCAGCTTATTTATAATTTCTTTATGTAAATAATCACAATTACAAAATATATTATCAATACAAGTGGCAGAAGAAGCTGTCACTCTGGTTGGTTCCATAAAAACATTTGACAAATTAAATGACCTAAAAAGACTCAATAATCTGATACTACTGGAGTTGTTTTCTAACAAATTAATATTAAAGTCACCACATATGATGATTGATTTACTACTAGTACTAATCTTTTTCAACACAACTTCCATTACAGAATCAAATGTAGATAAATTCTGGTAACTGGGGGGTCTGTATACACGGTTGTACGTTGTGTCATAGCTAATAGTTTTATAGAATTTCGTTTCAAATATTTTTTTTCTAATAATATCGTTTCATAGAATCAATACGCACAATACTTACTTTCAAGATTTTCAAATCATTGATTTTTGTTTCACATAAAGTTTATTGTTAGAATTATCATATCATAGAATAACAAATCAAATATTCTTTATTCTTGTATTTTTTATTTATTATAAAATTTATTCCCAAGAATGGGACTCTCAGTTCTAACCAAACTAACTGCGCGTGCGTGCAAGCAACCATGCAGCATGCAAGCAAGCACGCAGCGTACAAGCGAGTATGCAGAATGCAAGCAAGGAGGCATAGTTTCTGTCACGGCTCTGGCGTTGCGGGGCTCCGGCGGTCCCACGCGAGCTTATCGTCGCAGATAGTATTCACGCTCACCACCGCAGCTTCGGCTTACTGGCTTTATGCCGGCCAGCCTCAGCCGCGGCGGCGGGCGTTAAAACCACCTGCTCCTCAGCTCGCGGGCCGCCTCGCCCCTCCACGTCTACGCAGATTTAAATTACACTCTAGGGGTAGGGCAGACAAGACTACGTGGAGTCGGTTTCGCAGCGATTCGTTTCTGTCATTAACTTTGGTAGACAACATTTTTGTTTTTGTCTATTTATATCTATACATTTTCGTTGAAATAAATTCCATGGAAAAATACAACAAACAAACAATATTCGTTAAAAAAGAATTCATATGTTTTCGGCTAAAATGGCTAATTACACAATAATTTTCATAATTAATAGACATCACTTGATTATCTTTTAGCCAATGTTCTGTTAAACAAATAATATCATATTTGGTTATTTCTAAGAACATTTCTATTTCAAGTAATTTGAAAAAGCAACTTTGAATATTTTGATTAAATAATTTTAAAGTATGTTGCTTTCCTTTATTTGTTAGGTTGCCAGAAGTTACCTTTTTATTATTCAATAATAATAAATGATTATTTGAAGGTGTAACTTCTGTTGTCTCACAACTTAGTTTAAAGTGTTATCCGGAGTGACCTCCACAACTACATTTGAAGAGTACAAAGTCCCTGATTGTGATCCAGCAGGAAGAGAATTCCCTATCTGACTGGTTGTGGCATCTAAGGATGTTGGCATTGTAGGTGGACCCTCCTTCGTACTATATGAAGATTCACAAAAATGTATCCCTATGTTGTTAGTGCAACTAGACAACATAAGTTTGTCACTTAACCTACAGTTTGTTATATTGGGAGGTACTTTGGAGGTACATATTCAAGGACTTCTATAATATTATAAGTATTATTACCGTTCAGTATTATTTCTAACGGAATATTGTCAAAACAGATAAATGTCGATTGACTATATTAAAAAAGTATGATGTTTTGGGATATGTATTCAAACGTTCGCATGCCTTTACAGCCATTTCGATTACAAATGACCAAATTGTTGTCCACCCATAACATGGATTCAGCTGCCTGAAATGATTTGCTATGATGTTGTCCCAACTCCGAATACGTGACTTTGGAAGTTACTGTTAAATATGTGTATTCCGTATACATTTCTTGTAAGTTTGATATTGATATATAAAAAAAGAAAAAGAAGAGTTATACATTAATATCATTATCATCATAATAATAGCTTGTAACAGTGTACGGCTGGAAATATGTAAGCTTATAATTGGACGCAACTGACTGGACATTATCATCAGAAACCCTCATCCATATTTCGTATTTCTTGTTATTTTATAGTTAGCTAAAATATCAAAGCGACAGCAATTTGGTCATTTATAATCGAAATGGCTGTAAAGGCATGCGAACGTTTGAATACATAGCCCAAAACATCATACTTTTTGAATATAGTCAATCGGCATTTATCTGTTTTGACAATATTCCGTTAGAAATAACACTGAACGGTAATAATAATTATAATATTATGAGTCCTTGAGTATGTACCTCCAAGCTTAATTTCTAATAATGATGCAATTGGGCACTATAAAGCGAATTCATATAGGGGTGATGGTATATGGATGTGCTATGATGATTTGAAGCCTAGATTAAATAGAAGTCCAGAAATGGTGATTGCCCATTGTATTATTTATGGTCAAATGTTATAAAATTGATTAAATCATGGTATGAATTATTTAATCGAGTTTTCTTTTACTATCTAACAAGAACATAAGACGTACATTTATTTGTTATTTGGTTGATCAAAATAGTTTGACTGGTTAAGAGTTAACCCGCCATTCTGGAGTCAGGGTGGCGGCTCACGTGCGTTGTACAATATCAGAGCTTGTATAACATTTAAGAAGTTTTTGAATAGTGTTCCTTTATGTACAATTGACGTACATTTTATTCCTAATGTCAAATTTAAAAAAAGTTTATTGTATTAAAATGCACCCGCCGACCTTATATCAGAATGGCGGCTCACTTTAAAATAATGTTTGCTACGCATACAGACACGTACATTTATACTTCTTTTAGTACATTAACGTACATTTTACGTACATTTATATAGTTTATTTTTGATTTATTTGGAAGTCATACACCCGCCATTCTGACGGATACCAAGATGGACCGTGTATAAAACGCTTTATACTCTTTGCTCCGACCATAGTGAAAAATTGAAAATCGGCTGAAAATATCATAGTCATTCTCATTCATTTAATTATCATCATTCATCCGAAGTAATTGGTTAAATTTTGTTTTAAATTTCTTTTACCTACTAAATACTGAATTGAAGCAAAGAGAGAATTTACAGGTACACAAATTATTATAATTTCGTAATCTTATAATCGCTCTTGGAATGATAATGCATTCGATAGTTAGGAACGAGGACAACGAGGTTCATTTTATATTTTTAATTGTTTCTGTATATTTCAGCATCATGTCAGCAACTGCATTATTTGGTAATACTTCGGGCTTAGGCGGTAGCTCAGGAGGCAACAAGCATCTGGTCGAATTCCGTGCTGGAAGAATGACTCTAAAAGGTCGTATGGTTCATCCTGATAAGAGGAAGGGTCTTTTGTATGTTTACCAAGGAGAAGACTCATTAATGCATTTTTGTTGGAAAGACCGCACTACCGGGGAGGTGGAGGATGACTTGCTAATATTTCCTGATGACTGTGAATTTGTGCGGGTGAACGAATGCACAACTGGCAGAGTTTATGTCCTAAAGTTCAAGTCTTTTTCAAAAAAGTACTTTTTCTGGATGCAGGTAAGAAATGCTGCTAGTCTCATACTTTGAAAACTTATTGCCTGACAATTTTTAAATGCAACTAGAGGTGGGTAACTTGGGAGGTACTGAATCAAAGGAATCAGATTGGTGCTGGACATATAAGCTTATTTATTCCTTCAAATCCTTATTGGCTCCGAGTAATTATTAATTCTGGGGTGAATGACTGTATGTAACTGCTGTCCTGCTCTTTAATTCCTTTTGCCCAAGGGTTCGACGTACAGAATGCACAGATATATGAATGCACATACCTTGTTATGTTCATAAAGAACAATGGCGCAATCTTAGCTGATTTCAATTTGAGCGTCTAAAAGTGACATATACAAATTAAAGTATCGCGTTTTAATTAAAACTTATTTGACTTCTTCATTGACATTTATTCTGCCAAGTGACAGTAATTACAGCATAAAAGTATTGTAATCACTTTTTGTTGGTTATTACAATTAAACGGAGTAAATGAATTAACAATACAGTTTATTTCTAAGTGTAGGTGTTTCTTGCAGGTAGGTAAAAATTCTGTGGTGTAAAAATTAATTAATTAGTTTCTATTAATGACTGGCAAAAAGACTTGTAGTAACCCAAACCTAAAAAAAATAGCTTGGTAATTGACACAGAGTCGTAGACAGATCTGTCTATGCACAGAGTAAAAATGTTATTATTGACAATAATTGTTGATTGGTTGATATTGATGCCCATCTATTCTATACTAAGGTAAAATCAAAGAGTATTTATAACCACTGGGATTACCAACCTTATACAATATTTTTACAAGATATTTCATTCTGAATCAACTAGATAAAGAAAATACTAATGCAATATTGTCCTTTTACTTCATCAATTTGGAATTTAAAAGTTTGGGCTATGCCTATGGTAACTTTTATCACCTCTATCACACTTTCATTTTATCATTTTTATTCTTTTTTACCTGGAAATGTTGATGACTGAATATCTATTATTCTCGGCCTTCTCAAACAAAAAATCTTGCACAAACTAATTCAGAAGATGGCCCTGAGTTAAATAAGATATTTTTCATTTAAAGACGTAAGAATTCAATCTCAGGCTGCCATTGTTCTTTTGAATATTATTTTATTAGCAATGAAGGCTAAAAAAGAAACAGAAATATGAAACTAAAAAACTGGAAATCAAAAAAATCACGAAATCTAGAAATTAATATTTTCGGTCTTAATACATGGAATCAAACTAATAAAATTACTTGTTGAATAAAATGAGCTAAATCTTCCAGTGAATTAAAAGAACCAAAGGAATCTTGCGAGCCAAATTATTTCAGGAACCAAATGAGCCAAAGGGATAAATAAGGGGAATCATATCAGGAGCCAGAGTCGGAATAAGTGAATCAATTCACTCCGAGGAATAAATATTACTAAATGCAACTGTGTGTAATAGGTACTTTAAGGAGGTTTGTGTAGTAGTGTGAATAAACATGGAATGGTGCAGTGTGTGATGCACACTGACATGCTTGACTTTTATGGAAAGTATTGACAAATAAATCAAATAAATCAAAAAAAAAAAAAAAAAAAACAAAAAAAGCAAATAAATCTTTGATTTTGACTTTGACTTTGAATCCTGTTCCTTGAAATGGCTGCATTGGTGTCTCCGTATTCTATGGGACTAAACAAAAGCAGTAATAGGCAGTGTAACTTAAACATTTAACCCCTTTATTATTAAAATGATACATGTGTAACATTTTGACAAACTAATTAACATCAAAGTAATAGTCATACCTATAATGATTATTAGCTAGCAATTTTATACTGACATTGTTTAATACAATGAATTTTTCATATAAAGTTGTATAATTTATTTTAAATTGTATATAAAATACCTAGTTATTGTTTTATAGGAGCCCAAAACAGATAAAGATGATGATTACTGCCGCCGCATCAATGAGTCTTTGAACAATCCTCCAACATCTGGGGGCCGTGGAGGTGGAGGTAGTGGTGGACAGGATGGAGAGTTACAAAACATACTGAACAACATGTCTCAGCAGCAGCTCATGCAGCTTCTTGGAGGAGTCGGCCAAATTGGTGGACTGTCCTCTCTTCTTGGCACTATGGGGTAAGTATTTATACATGATCACTTAGTTTAAAACTATTTTAAATATATTTATTCAAAAAATGTTATTGTTTGTCATAATATAATAATACTGATATTATTTTTTTGCAAAAGTCCTAATACAATAAATAAAATAAATACTGAAATTATATTTCTATGAAAAAAATCCTTTTTTATATACATCATAATTGGATGTACTTATGTCAAACTAAATCAATACATGTCAAAATTTCTCCTGTTTTTGAAGTAATTATGTAATGACACTGGCTATTTCATGCTGAACTTACTTGGTAATTTTTTTTTTCCGTGTTTTTTAAAAATGAAACTTAGCTAGATCGATTTATCGCCCCCGCAACCCCCTGCATACTAAATTTCATGAAAATCCGTAGCCATTTCCAAGATTCAGATTATATAATAAATATATAACCCCCCCCCAGCCTCCAGTCCCTTCAACCGATTTTGACTTCTATTCCGTAGGCTTAAGGATGACATTAGAGGCAAAAAAGTGGTTCCAATAAGTGTTTTCTGCAGTTGCCATTTGTCATGCTACCAACGCAATATGAGTCAAAATCGGTTGAACGGACTGTAAAAAAGGTTTTTGTTAATGTCTAATCTTATTGTGAACAGGGTATAGATAACGCAAGTATCACGATCTGTATGAAAACCCAGCGTGCCATTGTTTGGATGTCACAATGTAATACAAATGTTTTGTTTTTCCTTATCCAGGTATTACTGAGGGTATTAGATTAAAGATAATTGTTTTTTAATTAATTACGCATAATATTAATCACTAAATGACTTACCGATGGAAGGAAACATTTACTTTATTTTTTTTACTTACGATTTTTTATCGTAAGTTAGGCACGAAAATAGGCACGCGAAGTAGTTGCTCTTGCGTTATCTAGGTATATCTATATCTGTGGTGGAAATATTGTAATGTATAAAAAATATACAGTAATAAGCATGTTTTTGTAGCAACAACAGCAGTAGCACCAGCGGTAACACCAGCACTCGTCCGTCGGCGGGCAGTGGCAACAGCAGCCGAGGTGGGAGTGCACCGCGCACCACCGAGGCTAGCGCCACGCGCACGCCCGCCCGCGCGCGCGACGTGCCCGCGCCCACCGCCACCCCGCCTAACACAGCTACCGCGCAGCAGCCACGTGGTAAGTCACAAGCGTTCACAACTCATACTTTCAAGATCAGATAACAAAAACCATTAATATACTGTTATCAAAAAGCTTGACTTGAAACTGACATACACACGGACTAGAAAAGAAAGAAGGACTCCGCGCCACGTATATCGAAAGTGAAGCTCCTTAAGTACCGGATCAACGCGCGCGACGCACATTTAGATCGGTACGGTCGGTACTTTCAGTAGGCGTGGCGCGGAGTCCTTTTTGTTTCTAGTCCGTCCCTGACTATGATGTAAACGTGTGCGTGAGGCATGTTTGTACAAACGGTCAGGCTTACTTAGGGTGCATCACTTTCGATATGCGTGGCGCGGAGTCCTTTTTGTTCTAGTCTGTGTATGTACAGTGGTGAACAATTTGAATCTTTTAAACAAGCCAAAGTGGAAGGATAGTTAAAACTAAAATGGTGACAGTGTAGCAGACAGCCCCTACAGTTTACCGTAACAGTTCTTTGAACTTCCGACTTGATGTTGTTGGAGTTGCAGGCACAGCCACAGCTAGTTAATGCAACGTTTGAAACAACAGATGGTGCAGGCGGGCAGATCTACTTGTCAGACTTGCAGCGCTACTTCTCAGGGCTCGGCACCGCACCGCCGGAGGGTGACGGCGCGGCCGGGGCGGCGGGCGCGGCGGCGGTGGCGCGCGCGGACCTGGCGGCGGCGCTGGCGTCCCCGGACGTGGTGACGGCGGCCAGCTCGCCCGGCAACGCGCCGCGCCTGGCGCCACACCTGCCGCCCGCCTCGCCCGGCGCCGCCCAGGACGATGTAAGGACCACCCTGCTCTCTCCGCAGTTCGCTCAGGTGAACCTTCACGTATAGCGTTCCAGTCCCCGGCAGCGGCTCGTCGCCACCGGGACTCGTCTCGCGTCTGACTTCTTACCTCATCGAGCGCTATGCGCTTTATATTTCTCTAACGCTTCTTTGGTTCGTCTGTTTGGGCGCGGTGCTTGGGTTTTGGCTTTATTAGTACCAAATTATGTTTACCATTTTTACTTCTCTAACTGGGTTTGGATTGCATAGTTTTCCTATGAATAACCATTTTGAAGAAGAGAAGATTGAAGCATCAGAATTGATGGCATAGTCCACCTTTATTTCATCTTCAATGACGTCATCAGAGGCATTAGGACTATGTAGGCATTCTAATTGATTTATATGTCTGTTATCAACATAAAAAGTATTTTGTCTGTCAGTGTGTCAGCATAAGTCACGCTGTACAAACATTTCTAATTTTGTGACACAAATTAATGTAATACTGTATTTTGCCAATGGTAAAAATATTTTGACTGAAGTCTAAATAAATAAAATTTCTGATTTTGTCATTAAATTTTCTGGGAGAAATTGTGAAATATTCAAAGTTATGATGTACTATGGATTGTGATTCACACAGGTCACACACAATAAAACTTTAAAAGGTAAGTAATAATATTACCAAAATTAAATAATGTAGATTGATGGTCAGTCAGGATGACAATGTTTTATTACATGTTTTATAACACCCTGCCCTACAGTACATGAGAGAAATAGAGAGCTACAGGGCGAACTACAGAATAATATTACTTTGATATGCCAATGACGACGTCATTACTTTCATAATTAGTAAAATCTAGGCAATCTTCAATCCAAACAAATCATTAAAGTTGCATGTTATTATATACTAAATATCAACATTGTAAAATTTAATATAAAGTTCAAAAACGTCTAACAATAAAAGATCATTGGGCAAAACATGGGCGGGGGGGAATAGACAGACTAATGTTTCTAGTTTACGTATGGGTTGCATTAATAATAACAAGTTAACAAGTCTAGTCTAGTAGCAGCGGTTATTCCCATCTGCTTCCTTCGAGCTTTCCACCAGCGTGGTGGCTTGCACTAACTCTACCCCGGTGGTCAATGACACTTATTTAGTCTCATATGCCCCCTTCATAATAGACAACTGTCATTGGTAAAAAAAAACAAGTGGTCAGTTAGCAATTCGGAATTAGTCGGTAAGAAATCTCATTCTAAACAGTTCTTCATCATATCAGCCTATTGCCGTCCATTGCTGAACGTAGGCCTCCCCCAGAGATCGCTAACCAACCCGGTCTTGGGCAACTCGCATTCATCCGCTGCCAGCCACCTTCTTTAATTCGTCGGTCCATCGTGCCGCAGGGCGTCCCACACTACGCTTGCCCAAACGCGGTCTCCACTCTAGAGCGTGTCTGCTCCATCTACCGTCTGTCCGTCTGCAGACATGACCGACCCACTTCCACTTCTGCGTGCTAATTCGATGCGCAACGTCGGTGACTTTTGTTCTCTGGCGAATGACTTCATTGCGAATTGTATCCACCAGAGAAACTCCGAGCATCGCTCTCTCCATGGCACGCTGAGCAACCTTGAATTTGTGGACCAGGCCCACGGTGAGTGTCCACGTTTCGGCTCCGTAAGTCATTACGGGTAGAACGCACTGGTTAAAGACCCTGGTCTTAAGGGATTGTGGGATCGACGATTTAAAGATACCACGTAGCTTCCCGAATGCCGCCCAGCCCAAGCGTATCCTTCTGTTCGCCTCCTTTTTGAAGTTCTGCCGCCCCAGTTGTATATTTTGGGCAAGATATATGTATTCTTGCACAACCTCGAGAATAGCGCAATTTACGACTACGGGTCTCGGAAAGACATGACCATTGTACATGATTTTGGTCTTATCTAGGTTCATCCCGAGGCAAGAATCGCTTAGGCCGTTTAGCATCACTTCCAGCCCCTGCAGAGTTTCCGCCATGATGACAATGTCATTCGCAAATCGTAGGTGCGAGATGTACTGACCGTTGATATTTATGCCCTGTCCTTTCCAATTAAGCGTTTTGTAAACGTCCTCCAACGCGTTTGTAAACAGTTTCGGAGAGATGACGTCTCCCTGTCTTACTCCTCGACGCAGTTGGATTGGCTTTGTGCTACGTTCTTGTTCTTGGACGGTCATTGCGGTCTTATACAGACACCTCAGCACTTCGATACAGTCGACGAGGCATCTCTGCATGGAGTCCAGCACAGCCCAGGTTCGTAGTCCACATATGCAAGGCACAGAGGCTGATTGTATTCCTCGGTCTTTTGGATAATTTTCCTGAGGGTATGTACTTGGTCTACGGTGCTGTAGCCTTTTCGAAACCCGGCCTGCTCCGACGGTTGGAATTCATCGAACTTTTGAGCGACACGATTCGAGATACCCCCGAAAACAGCTTGTATACATGACTCAGAAGCGAAATGGGCCGGTAGTTTTTTAAGAAGCGTCTTATCACCTTTTTTGAAGAACAGTACCACCACGCTCCTGCTCCATGCCTCCGGTGTAATACCTGTGTGGATGACGGAATTAAATAGCTTTACAAGCTCAGCCAAAACTGGAGTTCCTCCTGCTCTGAGCAGCTCGGTGGTCATCCCGTCATCCCCCGGAACTTTGTAGTTATGAAGCTGTCCGAGAGCTATTCTAATCTCACCCATGTCAATGTCGGGAAGCTCGTCTGTGAGGTGGCGTGTAAATCTGGCTCGTGGATCATCCGCGCTGTGGGCCTGAGGTGGACAAGTTTTCTGGGAGTATAAGTCTCCATAAAACTTTTCGACCTTAGCGAGTATCTCCGGCTTCGAGGTGACGGTAGTGCCCTGTGACGTTCTGAGTTTTGTCAGGTGACAACTGGAGGCGTCAGGCTTGGCGAATACCTTTGAACCATTATTCCGGGCTATGGCCTGCTCGATGGCTTGGGTATTCGCACGCCGATGATCGCGTCTTATCAGCTTTTTTTACCTCCTTGTTAAGTACCTGATACTCAGACGGTGTGACATGCGTTAGTATTCGTCGTTTCCTCATTAATTCCAGAGTCTCGCTGGTGAGTATCGACGTATGTTCCATTCCTCACCGGTCGAAAGTATTCATAACCCACTTCGCGGATAACACGTACCAGGCCATCGGTGGCGTCGTTTATGTTCTCTGTGGTTTCCAATGAGGTGAAGCGGTTCTGTAGCTCTAACTGGAAGCTTTCACAGCCAGCCACGACCTGGGGCAGTGTTGGTCTAAGAATCGACCTCGTTAGCCGCGCTCGTTCGATTTTAACATTTATATTCAGAGTGCCTCATAACTCCTGAGTAACTAACCTCATCCGGTATTGACCCTGTTGATCACGGGGACATCTCTGAATATCTGGCGCTTGTCAGACATAACAAAGTCGATCTCGTTCTTGGTCACTTTATCGGGGCTTCGCCAGGTCCATTTCCTTTGAGGCTTCTTCTGGAAAAAGGAGTTCATCAGAAATAGGCCCTGAGCCTCGAGGAAGTTTACCAGCATTTGCCCCCTGTGATTTCTACGCCCATAGCCGAATAGACCTACTCTAGACTCGCCACTCCATTGTACTCCCACTTTAGCATTGAAGTCACCCATGGCAATAGTGTAGAATGTTTTGGTACGAGACATAGCTTTCACTATGTCTTCGTACATGGTCTCAACTTCGTCGTCAGGGTGTGCGGGCGTTGGGGCATACACTTGGATAATTTTCAAGGAATACCTTTCTGTAATCTTAAGTACAAGGCATGCCACCCTTGCCGACACACTGCCTAATTCCACAATGTTGCCCTTGACTGACTTGTGGACTATAAACCCGACGCCACCCTGGAATGGTTGGTGTCCCTCTTGAGTCCCTCTTGAAAGTAGAGTAAGTGGCCACTGACGGGGGTATATCGTCTCCTCCCCCTGTCTACGGATCTCTGATAGTCCCACGATGTGCCAGTTGATATGACTTAACTCTACTTCCAATTCAGCGAGGTGTTCGTTCAGCCGCAGAGAGCGTCCATTGAACGTTGCCAGGTAGAGATTATGGTGTCGGTACCCTGCCGTCGCCCGGGGATTCTTAGCACACCCCGGCCCCCGCCACACCGTTACCGTGGCCGGTACCATGGCCAGGAATGGTGAAGCTACCGGGAACTGGGGGCCGTAAATCTGTGCTGCTATTCATTGGGGGGGATTTGCCATAGTCACCACGCTTGGCAGGCGGGATGGTGACCGCATAGTTGAAATACTTTCGCTGATAGTGCTGTTGCCCACTATCAGGTTTGGCATTTGGAAGCATTCAATCATAACTCATGGTTATACCGCCATGTATCGGTTTCAGGAGCCAAAACGGATGAGAAAGATGTTGCCTCTTACATTCTGGCTACTATCCTTTAGTCGCCTTCTACGACACCCATAGGAAGAAATGGGGTGGCCTATTCTACAACCCGGGACGACACGGGAAACAGTTTTTAGGGGGTCCTATTTCTGAGTGGTAAAAAAAAACCATTTCATAACAAAAAAACTTTTAGCCTAACCTGTCCAAGCCGGGGTGCCCCAAGTTCCGAGCTCGCTACGCTCGCTCTTGCACAAATTCAGTCAAAAGTAGTTTTGCCCAATGGGACAGATTAAAGGTAGTTTTGACTGACTGATTCCATGCAAAACTTTTGACTGTATATTGATAATGTCCAGTACATAATGAGAATCGACCACCTTGCTATAATAATGAAGGGGACAAATGACACTAAATAAGTGGTTACCTATCAGAAGGGAAATATTTGATTTCATTTCACCTAAAAATTTCAACTTTTCTCGTTTTGTATTTTTTTACTTCATCGAAGTCACGTCTGCCACTGTATCAGTTGACCTATTATCAATTCGATTTTTTTCGTTGCTCCGACGTTTCATTTGGTCGAAAACCTTTTTACCGATGTTACACTTAGGCGAAATAACATTTGTTCAAACATTTGTTATACCACTGTTTTAATTAACAATTTTCACCAAACGCCTAGAAGTAAATATGTCTGATATTGAGTCAATCGATTTTGGGTCAATAGTTTTAGGTATAACCGGTACTCCACAGGAAAAAAAAAATACGTCGTTAAAGAAACGAAAAGTCAAAAGTTTTGAAAATTAAAGACAATTTGAGTGAAATTAAATATTTGAAAGAACTTTCAAAACTAATGTATTTATTACATTGGTGTTATAGAGAGCTAATTTCAGATTAGTTTCCTACTATTTTGTTTAATTAATTATTTAAATGTAATGGCACTTAATAAAACAGGTGGTCCCAGCTGGTAAGAAGCTTGCAAACAAAGATTCTTGCTTTAAGCATGCAAGCAGGCATGCAGCGTGCAAACAAGCATGAAACATGAAAGCAGGCATGCAACATGCCGCAAGCATTGTTTCTGTCACGGCTCCGGCGCTACCCTACGGCAGTCTTGTCTGCCCTACGGCAGACAAGACTGCGTGAAGTCGGTTTTGCAGCGATTCGTTTCTGTCACTAAATTTTGCAACATATTGACTTTTTATGACACTATTTTAATTTAATATTGAAAATACTACCAAGTAACCGCCTATATATTTGTGATTAAATAATATTCCGTTAAATGTTGTTTTGACGGGGTGAAAATATGGCAAATAAATCATTTGGCAAATGAAAATAGTTCAAAAGAGGCTTCGGCCAATAGGAAAAAGTAATTTTGTAAATCGGAGAAACATAGTTCGGTAAAATAATACCTATGACACACGATACTTCGATGATCTAAAAATATGTCAAATAAAGCATATAACAAAACAGACGTCGGTCAATAGTTTTCGGTAAAGTGAAATTAGGACAAAAATAATTCGGAAAAGTGATCGGTTACCTAAATAATAATTTACCACTGGTGGTGAGCTCGAAGGGGGCAGATGGGAATATACCAGTAGCAGTAGTCTAGAGGTACAGTCAGCAGCAAAAGTTGATTAACACTTCGAATTTTTTAATCATAATTATTGAGCAGAATATTAAATGAAATAAGGAAAGATGGAAAATCAATATAAAATAAATTTTTGATTATGACCTGAAATACTGAAAAGTATTGCATTTTATTATTTTGTGTTATTTAGATGATAATAATATTTAAATGTAGCAGTGTTAATCGACTTTTGTTGCTAACCGTACGATTTTATCATCTGAAAAGTCCGCCAATGCATGTGCGATTGCTCTTGTAGACTAACTCAAGATAAAAAATAAATTATGCTGGCTATATAAAGACAGTGAAGCAGGTATTTTCAGAATGCCGTAATAATAATTAATGTTTGAATTCATAATTGAGGGTGTCGTGTAAGAATATTTCCTATAAACATCGATTTTTATGGCTCACAGTTAAATTTAAAATAAGTACATGAAATTAAAAGTGTCGTAGGTATGTCTGTTTCTGTTCACCTGCCATTTCAGGATTATCAGTTCAGTGGTTTAGGCGTGAATAGGTAAAAAACAAACAAGCAAACTAAATTTCGCATTTATAATATTAGTTAGGATGGCCTATAAGGGTGGTGTAACTTAACGATTTTAATCAAGTTTGGTTTTTGTACGCAATTTTTCACAAACCGAGTCAGATGACGCCCTTTGACAGCCAAGTACCTAAATGCTTTGAAAATCCAAAGTTACCAAAATGTCTAATACATATTAACAAAAAAAAGCTTCCTAACAATTTGTTGAAATGTTTATTTTTCTGCTTTTCAGTTTAATTTGTGTCAGCATATATTTTGTTGATCTTTTTTAATTTCACTGGACAGCCTTCCGGCTCCATCATCAGACCCTCCATGATTATCATAAGCAGCTCGATCTAAAGTTCTCATCAAAACAAATTAAATTAGCCTAAACACGCCTCAACTGTTGAAAAGTTCCGTCAACTGTGTTGCGTATACATAATCAGAGTAATTTGTAGTGTCTTTAAAACATCATAATATGTGTGCCAAGTTTGAACAGAATCTGTTCACAAGTGAAAATTACGTAGGTGAAAAATCTATCTTTCCCTATTTTTACACCCTTAGAGAGTTTAACAAAAAATATTGATATCATCCTCGAATAACTCTGTCAAGTTGTGCGTGGTAAAATCGGTTTAAATATTTTTCTCCTAAGGGTTTATTTTCATGTATAAATAAGACCAATTTCAAGGTTTAAGAGCGCCCATCCCGTCATATTTTCCATACAAACGCTCGTACGCGATTACGGCGTTATAACCAATTATTTTCCAAATATTTTTAACACAGGTATCTTGTGGTTTAAATCTAGGTTTGTATGAAGCCAAAAATAAACTTTACTTTAAACAAATTCAGTAAACACGTCCGAAAAACAGGTTTTTTGCACAATTTTATCTGAACTTTGGCCGTTCATAATGCACTCATACATTGAAAAAGTAAAAAAACAGCTTCGTAGAAACCTTGCACATATAATGGAGATTCAAAAGCTTTTTTAGAAACACGTATGTCCTGGAACAAGTTTTGTGAAATTTCCGCGCGCCAATTTTCCTGTGATGTTATCGCGTTCTCACTCTCTCGTTTGTTTTCGAGCTTTGCGTTGGTTGAATCAAAAAATTTTTCAATCACGCTCGCGTTGAAGTTCGATCGATGGGGATGGGCGCTCTTAAAGGAAGAATAAACATAATCTGACTATTCTCTAAAAAGTTTAGTTTGTAATAACGCACATTATAAATATCCCAACTATAGTATATCTATAGTAACCGATATTAAAAAAAAACTGGTTTTGTTGTGAACCAATTCTATATAAATAAATAAAATTGAAGTGTCTGTTTGTAATGTCAAAGTAACAGCTTTTTACTAAATGCCTATGAAAGTATATAACCGTATATACTTTCATATGCATTTAATAAAAAGCTGTTATTTTTATAAAAAAAGCAAATATAAAAATAAATTGTCTGTCTGTCTATTTGTTCCGGCTAATCTCTGAAACGGCTGGACCGGTTTTGACGGGACTTTCACGAGCAAGCTTTAGGCTGTTTTTATTTTAGAAATAAAATTAGGATTCCGCGAAAAAAACAAAAAAACCGTTGATAAACGACTATCACGCGGACGAAGTCACGGGCATGAGCTAATTTTCAATAAAGTATAACATGTAGCCTATGAATATGACTGTTATAGTACGTACCACGAAAGATGAGACTTGGCACAGACTTGATTTGACTTGCGCAGTACTCGATTTAAAGGTACTGCGCAAGTCAAATCAAGTCTGTGCCAAGTCTCATCTTTCGTGACGCGTACTATACTTGTTGTTTAATATATGGTTGGTATTCATATATATGGTTAATGAGTTGTTCATATTCTTTCTCCCTCTAAAAGATTACGTTTGATTTAAAAAACACTTAGTACATGTATTTATCTATTTATCTTCTATTTGATACAGAAGTATTAACATTATTAATCATGTTTGGTCCATAACACTAAGTTGCTATTAAATACCCATATCAACAGTTCATGTTATGTTCCAGGCTGCGAACCAATTCTCTTCAGCATTGACTTCTGGACAAATGGGTCCAGTGATAACACAATTTGGTTTGCCTTCGGAAGTCACTGCAGCTGCGAACACAGGCGACATGCAAGCTTTCTTTAAAGCGCTTGAAAACACATCCAATGCAGCTGATAAGCCGAAGGAGGATGACAAAAAGAAAGAAGAGAAACCCAAAGATGACAAAGGTGACAAAAAAGATGATGACGCCGAGATGTCACTTGATTGATTTGGGGTTCATTATTAATTAGCTACTTAGTTATTTCAAAAGCTTCGAAGCTATGCAAGTTTTATTTTATATATTCGATTTCTTGTTACAGTGAAATATAATTTTTCTTTTCATATTTGTTTTAATTTATTTTGCCCATAGGTCCGCTGCCGCTGCCGCCGCGCCGTTGGTAGCAATGCAGTGTAACTACTCAATTCATAATCTTTGGTGTTTTTGAAAAAAAACTAAAAATAAATTGGTACCGAGCAAAGCTCGGTCGCCCAGATAATCAGACATAATATCAGCATTACGTAGGTACGCCTCTGTCTGAACGAACATTTAACCAATAGTAAAAACGTTAAGTAATGATAGTTTGACCTTCGAATCCGATATTCACTGAATTGGTATTGCATAAAAATTTAACATGATCTTAGATTCTTCGCCCTCACTTGCTAACTTACTAAGTTCGAATGTTTCAGCATGTCCCACGGAATTTAAATTTAAACATATAAACCCTGCAATCGTTATTAAAGCTTTTAAACAACTCAAGATCAAGGGTACTGAAGATTTATGGGGGATGTCTACTAATGTTTGTAATTCAATTATTGAGACAGTGGCGGGGCTATTTAGCTTTCATTTTTAATTTGTGTGTAGACCAAGGGGTTTTCCCGGATCTAATGAAGTTCAGCAAAGTTATACCACTTTTTAAATCCGGCGACTGCAAAGACTCTAATAATTACAGACCCGTTTCAGTTTTGCCGGTTTTTAGCAAAGTGTTTGAAAAAGTAATGCTTGATCAAATGCTCAGTCATTTTAACTGTCACAAAATTTTACATGATCAACAGTATGGTTTCACCAAAGGACGTTGCACTACTGACGCCGGTGTCACCAAAGGACGTTGCACTACTGACGCCGGTGTCACCTTAATCAAGCATATATTTAAGGCTTGGGAGGATTCTCAAGATGCTATTGGTATCTTTTGCGACCTCTCCAAAGCATTTGATTGCGTGAATCACGAAACACTACTCTTAAAGCTTGAGCATTACGGACTGGGTAAACTAGCGCTTAGCTTAGTAAAATCATATTTGACTGATAGACTGCAACAAGTTCAAGTAAACGGTGTAAATTCATCGGGCTTAAAAGTAAAAATGGGGGTACCGCAGGGCTCAATATTGGGTCCGTTCCTCTTTTTAGTTTATATAAACGATTTACCTAATTTGCTGAAAAATCAACCACAAATGGTGTTATTTGCTGATGATACTTCCTTGATATTTAGAGTTAATAGACGGGCACAGCACCATGACGACGTAAATGACGCTTTGCTTAAGGTTCATAATTGGTTTACTGTAAATAATTTAGTATTAAATGAGAAGAAAACTAAATGCATAAGATTCGCTTTACCGAATGTTAAAAGTAGTGAATGTAACGTTGTATTGAATAAGGATATACTTGAATTCGTCGAAAAGACTGTTTTCCTAGGGATTACGCTTGACTCAAAGCTGCAATGGGGTCCTCACTTAACATCTCTTGCAGGGCGGTTGAGTTCGGCCGCTTACGCTGTCAGAAAAATCCGGCATTTGACAGACGTGGATACCGCTCGGCTAGTATATTTTAGTTATTTTCATAGCATCATGTCCTACGGTATCTTGCTTTGGGGGCGGTCTGCAGATATTGATTCTATTTTTATTCTACAAAAGCGGGCTGTCAGAGCCATCTATAATCTCAGCAGTCGCGAGTCTCTAAGAGAATTGTTTAAACAGATTAACATCTTGACGGTACCTTGTCAATACATATATGCAAACATTATGCATGTTTGAAAAAACCTTCATCTTTTTAATAAAATAAGTGACAGACATAGTGTTTATACTAGAAATAGGAACAAATTAGATCAGCCAAGATTCAGATTGACAAAAGTTCATACTTTTATGGGGTACTGTGTAAAATTTTATAATAAAATACCTCTTGATATTCTACAACTAAATGAAAGACAATTTAAAACATGTATTAAACGCACACTGTGTAGACAAGCATATTATAAATTAGAAGACTACATCAATGATAAAAATGCTTGGCTAAATGCTGGTCCTGCTCCACAGGCAGTTTAGGGAATTTCCTAATTGGAGGAATGTTGTTTCCTACCCCTTTTTTTTATTGACATGAGTAACGAGTATCGTTATTATTATACACAAATATATATCTTAATTACTTTTTCGACATTTTAGAAACATTGGAAACCTTAGTTTTGTATAATTTAGCAGCATTATTTCAATTTTGTAAATGTGAGTACCATGGAGCCATATTTTAAGTAAATTATTATGTGTTTGACTTAAATGAGCATGGCGGTTGAGAGAATTGTCATGCTCACTCAAATGTCTCGCTGGTGGTGGCGCGTGTGTTGGGTCATTCGGCTCCCTCTAAAATGGTTGAGCTGAATGGTGCTGATTCACGCGTCATGTTCGTGAACGGGCGCTGTCAGTAGAGATTGGTCAACTCTTAACTGCCATGGTTTTTATCTTGATTATTTTTTATATTTTGTATTTCTAGATTACCTTCATTGTTTTCACATATACAAGCAACAAGAATAATGTAAGCAGTATTTTGTAAAAACCTGAGTTTAAAAGAGTGTCCGTGGAGTTTCTTGCTCGTTCTTCTCCATAGAGACCTACCTACGTTTTGGAACGAGCAACTAGCTTCGACTTTCTGTCTAACTGACCGACTCCTTGACAATTCAAAAGTGCCTGTAAATGGTTTGATTGAAATAAATGCTTTGACTTTGACTTTGACTTGTCTATGTTCTTTTTAAACTACAACCGGAGCAATATTGGCCATCAAGCGCGCCATAGACCGCATAATTTCGTAGTCCAGGGTCATTAAGTATAAGTAACGCACAAGTGAATAGGATACTTCTAGGCATCCATCCATTCTACCTAAAATCCCTGCCAGACTGTTGTAAACAAGCCCTCCGCATCGGTCTCCACCGGTGGTTTACAACTGTGTAAACACTTGTTTGCAACAAAAAAACGCAAACACCAACCGTGGGCTCCACAAGCCTCCACCAAGGTGACCCCTGTTGGAAGCTTGTTTATAACAGTCTGGCCCAGCCTTAAAGCTTGTCCAAAGTATACTTAGATCAAAGATTTGTAAGAGCCGTGTCACAAGTTTGATGTATATATTATATATAAAAATGAATCGCTAAATGTGTTGGTAAGCGCATAACTTGCGAACCGCTTGACCAAATTGGATAATTCTTTTTTTATAATATTCCTTGAAGTACGAAGATGGTTCTTACGAAAAAAAAAAAAAAAAAAACTTTTGTGGGGTAGGTATAGGGTAGGTGTAGGGTAGGTGTAGGGCAGGGGTAGGGCAGGTGTAGGGCAGGTGTAGGGCAGGTGTAGGGCAGGTGTAGGGCAGGTGTAGGGCAGGTGTAGGGCAGATGTAGGGCAGGTGTAGGGTGGGTGTAGGGCAGGTGTAGGGCGGGTGTAGGGCGGGTGTAGGGCAGGTGTAGGGCGGGTGTAGGGCAGGTGTAGGGCGGGTGTAGGGCGGGTCTAGGGCAGGTGTAGGGCGGGTCTAGGGCAGGTGTAGGACAGGTGTAGGGCAGGTGTAGGACAGTTGTAGGGCAGGTGTAGGGCAGTTGTAGGGCAGGTGTAGGGCAGGTGTAAGGCAGGTGTAGGGCGGGTGTAGGGCAGGTGTAGGGCAGGTGTAGGGCGGGTGTAGGGCATGTGTAGGGCGGGTGTAGGGCAGGTGTAGGGCGGGTGTAGGGCAGGTGTAGGGCGGGTGTAGGGCAGGTGTAGGGCGGGTGTAGGGCAGGTGTAGGGTAGGTAAATAGGCAGGTAAGTAGGTAGATAAGGACAGGACAACGTCTGTCGGGTCAGCTAGTATTATATATATTATATGAATCCATCTATCATGTCGCGTACGGTGCCTACAAAGGCCACATTTACATAGGCTAAGTGTTATTTAAAGCGATCTGTATAGTCCAAGGTCATTACATTTAAATCTCAAAGTTATTCCTTTTACTAAATAATTATAATTATTAACCTTTTGACCGCCACAGTCATGTAAATATGACAAACCAAAATGTGCCCAGCACGACACGGTCATGACTACATGACAGACGAAATACTACTCTATGGAATTTTGTATAGAAACTTAATTCCATAGAGTAGATATTCGTTGCCTGGCGCCGCCGAGGGCACGTTTTTTGCTTCTTTGATGTGGCGGTCAAAAGTGAAATAAAACCATACAGTTATCTATTATGGAACACCAGAAAGAAAACAGAAATGTCTCTAGAAGAAATCATTTTTTTTTTCCTTAGATCTATACTAAAAACTAAGATTTTTATCTAGATGTATTTCTGGTCGGCAATATTGTTAGGGACCGTTCACGAAGGGCATGGGTTTAGTCATCGGTAGGTACCATTACCGAGGAGTCTGTATTTATGTAGGGGTCTTTTGAACCTGAAAATAAATGGTTTATTATTACTATTTGGGCATGTTTGACCCGGGACCCTTAACCTTTTCACCGCCACGGACACAAAACGCGATGCCTCGTCCAGCGCCAAGCTATAAATGTATAACGAAATATATAGTAAAAACTAGTGGTGAGGGTATCGTCCTATCGATAAATGAGATTTATACGCGTTAGGTATAATTTTATTCATAAAGGACATGTTTCATATTGGGCCCAGTCTATGTACACCACTTCAAAAAAAAAGAGAAAAATTCTTAGAATCCGGGAAAAATACAGATAATTCATTTCAATGTATACTGTTGTGGTATTAACAATTATTTTTATGGTTTTTAAACATGGTATCACTCAGATTTAGCTACTCTATAAACCATAGATCGACCATTGATCATAGAAAGAGAACTGTCAGCTGTCAGTGTTACAACAGTGTCACTTTCGTCCGTATGTTCTGTGCTTTCGTCTCGTTTTGTTTCTAGTTTTTGGAGTTCTTTTTAACAACCTTCTATTCGTTTTTTTTTAATTCAACACCGTTTATTTCCCATCTGTTTACCTGGTTTTGTGGACGGCCATCCACGTACAAAATCAGAATTATAAATGTCAAACGTCATTAATCAATCAAAATGACAGCTTATCGCCATGATTGGTTTTTGTTGTGTGTTGCAATTTCAAGTGCAATTTCTTGTGTTTTACCTGCTCAAAAAGCCATTTTAAAGTAATTGGACAGTTGAGGACTATTTAAAATGTGTTTCCCTATTTGTAAGTATAGTGTACAAGGACTGGGCCCAGGCTCCATACATTTTGAAACAACTCCTTTGCGAATATAAATAAAAACTGATTGAATATTTCTATACTTGCATTATTTCACAGTATTCTTAGTAAAAAATAACAACATAAATTGTAAGTATCAAAGAAATAAATTCATGATTCAATTAAAGGTATAAGAAATATGGTACATCTCTATTTGTTTCATGGCGTCATACGTTGACTTCATATCAAGTTCTTGGCGCTCAGGGCACGGTAAATTCAATTCTGATTAAGGATGTCGCCTATGGTCTTTCTTTCTGTCACTTCTATTTTTGTGTTTTTTACTTAAATACGTCAACGTTTATTATCGTATCTAAGCGGAATTTTGTGTGTTAGTGTTTTTCTACGTGTTTTCTGGAAATGGAAAGTAGGTAGGTAATTATGTATTTAAACTATTTAAACTATTTAAAAAGCTCTTATAGCAGTGGTGAGTTGTCCAACAGTGATCCATAAAAAAAGTTTAACATTCGAAGCTCAGCTAAACAAAAAGAGTTATTTTATACAGCACCTAGTTATTTCATTTGTAAACGAAACATAAGAAGTTTTTAATATATAACTTTTAGAATACAGCAAAACTATACCCGCAAAAAAGAATGACCTTATTTTTTAGTTATTCCGAATCAAATTCCATACCTTGCAAACTTTTAAAAGCAGCATCCGAATCTAATTCTTTATTCATTTTGCATTTGTTTATTTATTCGGTCAATAATATTGTTGTCACAAGCAATACGACGAAAGAAAGATGCGTGCGCCTTCATCCGTTTAGTGCTGCACTATATCAAAATGACCTTGACACCCATACGCCTATGACGACACAGAACAACTTCTATAGAAGTTCATGGCGCTCGGGGCACTGACAACTAACTGTTTTGTAGAGATGGGAATATGATTATCGACAAGGATTGGAAACCATGACAAATCTAATATTGGCCCTCACAACCAAGCTGTCAACTTCGACTGCTTAAAAATTGCCCTATGGAATGCCAATGGGCTGTCACAACATACCCTTGAGGTTAAGGCATACTTAGAGACACAAAAGATAGATATCCTCCTAGTTACGGAAACGCATTTTACCAAAAAGAGCCACTTTAACATCCAGAACTATAAAACCTATCACACTATGCACCCCGACGGCAAAGCGCACGCTGGAAGTGCAGTTCTAATAAGATGTAACATCAAACATCATGAAACAGTACATTACTGCACAGATGAAATACAAGCAACAAATGTCGTCATTGAAGACTGGGCGGGACCTTTTACAATCTCGGCTGTATACAGTCCACCTAAACATAAACTTAAGTTAGAAGACTACATAAGGTTTCTTTCTACACTGGGCCACAGATTCATAGCTGGAGATGATTACAATGCCAAGCACCACTACTGGGGCTCACGTACTATAACTACGAAAGGTAGACAGCTGTTAATGGCCATTGAGAAATTAAAACTAAACGTTATTACCCCCGGAGATCCTACATACTGGCCTACAGACTTGAATAAAGTACCAGACCTGCTTGACTTCTGTATTACAAAAGGCATCCCTAACAACTTTATAACAAGCAAAACGAGCACCGAACTATCCTCCGATCATTCCCCGGTAGAAATGGTACTAAAAAGGAAAATCACAGTAGTACCTAAACCCTGTAAACTACACTCCAATAAAACTAACTGGGAGTTCTTCAGACAGCTACTAACAGAAAAATTAGATTTCAAAATTCCTTTAAAGACGGACGACAATATAACAGAAGCGGTAGAACATTTCAATAGCTGCGTTCAACAATCTGCCTGGTCTGCTACCCCAGTTCCCGCAGACTCCTATCATAAACAAGATTACCCAACATCTGTAAGAGAACTATTGGCTGATAAACGAAAAGCTCGGAAAAAGTGGCAAACAACAGGTTATCCTACCGATAAAAAACATCTAAACTATCTTCAAACAAAACTAAAAATTCTGCTAAAAGACAATGAAAACCAAGGCATACAAACATCTCTGGAAAACCTTGATGCTACAGCAGAGACAAATTACTCTTTGTGGAAAGCCACTAAAAAACTTAAACGCCCGGCAAGCAATCAACCTCCTATCCGTAAAAGTAACTCAGAATGGGCTTCTAGCGATGCGGACAAAGCTACTACATTTGCTGAACATCTCAAACAGGTCTTTATACCAAATCCAGATACAGGCTCCTCTAAAATCCAAGAAGTCACAGAATTATTGGGCCAAACCCACCAACTCGATCCTCCCATTAATGAGCTCACTTATAAAGAAATAAAAACAGCAATAAAGGCTTTAGACCCAAATAAAGCTCCTGGTTACGACCTTATAACAGGAAAAATCCTAAGGGAGCTGCCAAAGGAAGGGATTAAATTTCTCACTTTCCTGTATAACGCTATCCTACGAAGAGGAATGGTCCCCCCTCAATGGAAAATAGCACAAGTTATAATGGTTCCTAAGCCTGGAAAAAAGCCGGTTGAGGCGCAATCATACAGACCTATTAGCCTGTTACCCATACCCTCAAAAATCATGGAGATAGTTATTCTGCTTAGATTATCCCCGATTATTGCCGCAAAAAAATTACTACCTGACCATCAGTTTGGTTTTCGTCGAAAGCATGGTACTATTGAACAAGTACACAGACTAGTGGAACATATAAACAAAGCTCTTGAATCAAAACAATACAGTGTCGCAGCGTTCCTGGATATATCTCAGGCATTTGCCCGAGTCTGGCATGACGGACTTCTTTTCAAAATAAAAAAAGACCTACCTATAAACTTCTACAACCTAATAAAGTCATATCTAAACGACAGACACTTTCTTGTAAAACAAGGAGAAGAGGTAACGTCTTTATATGCTATCAAAGCTGGAGTTCCGCAGGGCAGCGTCATGGGTCCCATGTTGTATCTGCTTTTTACAGCTGATCTCCCTACGACCGATGGAGTAGTTACTGGAACATTTGCTGATGACACAGCAATTCTATCAATGGACAATTCACCAGACATCGCAGCACAAAAGCTTCAAAACAGTCTCGATCAAGTATCCAAATGGCTCAAAGACTGGCGAATCAAAGCCAACGAAACCAAATCTGTCCAGGTTACTTTCACAAACAGGAAAGAAACATGTCCACCCGTCACTCTCAACGGCATACCTCTCCCGCAAGAGGATCACGCCAAGTATCTTGGAATATACTTGGATAGACGCCTGACCTGGAAGAAGCATATTTTCACAAAGCGATTAGCTATGGGCCAACAGTTGCGCACTATGTACTGGCTACTAAATAAAAAATCACGACTCTCACTTCAAAACAAACTATTGCTTTATAAATGCATAATAAAACCCATATGGACATATGGCCTACAACTCTGGGGAACAGCAGCAAAATCAAACATTGAAATAATACAGAGATTTCAGTCAAAGATGCTAAGAATAATAACGAACGCACCTTGGTATGTCTCAAACTCTAGACTCCATCACGACCTCTGCGTCAAAAGTGTTATAGAAGAAATCTCGGAAAGGACAAAAGCGTACAAGAAGCGAATCAATAATCATCCAAATATGCTGGCAGTCAACCTAATGAACACTGAAACAGTTGCTCGTAGACTGAAAAGAAAGATACCTCAAGACCTTCTCTGAGAGGCACAAGGATAAACGGAGTAGTCACTGGACGGCTCTCGTGCAAGTCCTTTAATTAAATCTTACACATATTGCTGAATATCTGCAAGATTGATAGATAGCAATAATGACATTTAAAAAAAAAAAAGACGGGTTGCACTCCGGGAGTGCCGGCAGAAGTGAAAACTTGATTATTAACGTTGAGCATGTTTGATATTTTGGAATGGTTAGGGAATAATTTTGCACCAATTGCTTTATCAGTATAAAAGTACTATCATTTATGTGGTAGAATACAATATTCATTTATTGCGCTATCGTACACAAACATGACAATTTATATTACATTAAAAATTTAACACTTTAAAACTATTACAATTATTTTACATTAAAACTCTCCATCCGTCTTACGCTTTTTCGATCAGGTCACGTGTCCTGACGCGAGTTTAAGATTTTATACCCATTACAGAAAAAGTGCTCAACGCCGCTAAAGAAGTTTTCACTTCAAAAAAAAAAAAGGATTGGAAACAAAATTAACAACTATTTCAATCCGGATCAGCACCCATCTGAAGGCCGAAATTGGTCAATTTTCTTTTTGTTATAAAGTCGTTAACTAAATTCATGTTTTACTGACCTCAAATTGTTTTCGATCTTAGTATTTATAAAAAAAATCTACAGACGAAATGAAACGGAGATAAATTTGGAGTCACATCACTGGCCGACTTGATATCAAGTCCTTGGCGTGCAGGGCACATACTTTATTTTTGGAGTTTTTATTTTTGCTGATTTTAAGACAAATGAGGGATTCTTTTGTGTTTAAAAATACAAAAAAACGGGGCTTTAGACAGTGCTTTATTAAATAAAAACAAAAAACAAAGTATTTAAATAAAGTTAATTGATTTTTAAGACTGCAAAAATGAAGAACTTCTAATGAAGTCGTGGCGCTGGTGGCACGGAAATCCGAAACTTCTATACATGTCCCTGGCGGTGAAAAGGTTAAGTAAGCGACCATTATTGAAATGTGGTTTGTTTTAAAGTTTTGTTTGTAAAAATGTATGGGGAATAAAGTTGTGTGTACAGCTTTTTGTCTGCTGGGATCACGCTGCCGCAGCTAGACATTTCCTTTTTTTTGGGAATATTGAAATACATTATTAGCCATATAATTAGTTGTCCAGACGAGGTAAATGTTACAACTTAGTTTGTTCTTGTTCTTCGGCTGCGAAGTTATTGGAGATCCTGCTGGAGTAATGTTTGTAGTTTTGCTGTAGCTCTGAAACGGTTAAGCGGATTCTCATTACTTCTTAAGAATTAGTTTTAATTAGTTGTGCAAAAAAAAATATTTCACCGTTTAAAGGTTATTTAGTTAAATATAAAAACACTTCAATAAGTCCTAACACTTTGAATAAAATACATATTGTGTAGCTTGTAGCTGCGTTCAAATTTTTGTGAAAGTTTCATTAGTAGGTATCCTGTTAGTAATTAACAAATTATGATGATGTTCAGTTTTCCACGTTCACGGTGGCAATGCGCGCGGAGTTATTTGGCCACCGATAAACCTATGGAAATGACTTAGTTCAGTTTTATGCCTGTAAAATTTCAGCGTAGTACATAAATTGGTAATTAGGAAGTGTAAGACCGTGGTAACCCGACCTTTAAGGTGGTTACAAAAAAGCGACCGCGTAATACGTTATGCTATCTTCTAAAATGTTACAGAAGCTTGGCAACTAATTATCTGTAACATTTAGGTAAATGACTATTTCCGACAATATTTTGCTGGGGTTACCCCAGTCAAATAATGTCGAAAATAGTCATTTACCCCTAGTTGCCGATATAGTCGCACACGATATTGATGATGTTGAATAAAATATATAAAAAAAATGTTATACTTCTTATTCTACTTAACTCTCTAAAAATAATGTAGGTAGGTACTTAATCATTTTCAGGTTTGTTCGGGGATTACTCAAAAACTAGTATTTTTATAAATGGGTGCTGAATGACACGGGAAAAACTACGGAGACCAAGATAGAAAAGCTTATAGAAAACATTCTTCTACCTATTTAGGAAGATCTTTGTGCATTTTTGTAAGGATTTTATATATTTAAAAGGAATGTGGATATACCAACGAAAAATCGTATTTTTATAATAATTCTTGTTTTGCTAAAATAAACTTTCCCATACTTCTGAGGAATGCGACTCATCTCATATGGGTAGTATTCATGGTATTTAACATAGATACTTACTCCGACTAGTTTCGTTAGTGGTCGCTGGTGGGTCACAGGTCCGAACAAAATGGCCATTTACCTTTCATTTGACTTTCCGAGTGGTCGGAACTTCCATTTTTTTCACTCTCTCACCTAAGTCATCTACCTCATTCTAGCTGCATAAGTCTGTATAATTTAATAATGTTTCCCCAAGTTAACTCGCGAAATGTTAACTAGGTAGGTACTTGGTTTATTTAAGGCTGCGTTTTCGCCAGAGATGTGCCAGAATGTGTATGCAAGGGATGTGTGTGAAACTAGCCAATCACAGTGCTAGCTTAGTACAAAATATGACAATGAAGCGGTATCATTGGTCATTATCACACAAATCCCTCGCTGCACATCCTCGCACATCTCTGGTGGAAACGCAGCATAATGCGGTTATGTAGTATCTGCCATCTGGTATCAGCAATGAGAACTAAAGTTTTGTTGTAATTTGCAAGATGGCGTAGTGAACGATTTGTCCTAGTTTGTACTACAAGTGATTTCAATAAAGCAAAATACTTAGTAAAACAAATTGAAATACCAGAAAATTAAAGTAGGTATATCATTGCAATGGTAATTTAGTAATGGTTAAAAAAGAGTAAATAAGGTACCTATGTAATGTATATATGAAACTCTCAAAAATCGAAGTGACTTAGGTACTGTACAAAACAACCTACCTACCTAATTAGAATGTGTTTTCGTTATAGTACTGCACTTTGTATCAGACTTAATTTTCAACGAATGGTGGTCACTGATTATGCGAGACTCATTTTATGCTATAAATGTAGATACGTGGATAACGTAGTACAGTTGTACAAATTTTTGTTTGCAGTCAAAATAATGTATTATAACCTTTACCACCGTGTTATAAGAGTCAATATGTTCGAGACCCACTGCGCTGGCATTGTATATCTATACAAACATCTGTCCGGCTAGCTTGATATTTTGTATGTAATACCTACTTTCAATTCGGTAGTAATATTCATTCTCTGTCGGAGTTCAGCGCGGTGCGCGCGTTTTCATGTGCGAAAGTACGACATGACATTCAAATACGTTTAGATGATTCTTTTCTTTTATGTAATTTGCATTGGTTAACATAAGTGCAAATAGTGAAAATAGTGTTGTGCTCTTGACTATGTAAACAAGCGTTTTAAATTGGTGTAATGGAACGAATACAGGTTTTGCAAGATGTATGAGTAACCAATGACCGCAGGGCATCCCTGCGCGGGGGCGGACAGGGTGGGGGGAAGGGGAGACCAGATTGCCAACTACACTTCGGTGGGTTCTTAGTTCATCTCGGACAGGATCAAAAGAATTTAACAAGTGAGTATTTAGAAAAACTTAGCTATCTGTTTTTATTACGTAAATAATTTACTTTTTCAATATTCAGTAAAGTAAAAAATGCAGTTTACTCAAGTTTTCAATAATAGAATTTGCGAAAAACAATTATGCGATTAATTTAAAGGATAGTTTTAATCTCATGGTTTATCTAGCGAAACTTTATTCGTCTTCAAATTGCTTTTTAATTAAAATATCTTAGGGTCACGGGGGACAAAAAAAAACTTACAAATAAAGAATGAACAAAGTTGCAAAAATAAGTCGGTAGCTACGTTACCTACCGTAAAAAAAATAAGTATTTAAGTACTACTTACTTAGTTTAAATTTATATACTTACTTTAAAAACGTTCTGACCTATTTCTGAAATTCTGCAGCATGGTTTCGGCGGTTACAATTAGTTGTTAAGTCTTGATTTTGTGGAGAAGCGGTAGATATTTGCGACAGCAAAGCAAAGACATGGCGCACGGCGACCTCAAGCGGTGGCGCGGGGAGTGCGGGGCGCTGGGGAATCCTTCTGGCGCCAGACCGGCATCGGCGTCTACCCGCGCCCCGCCCTCCTCCGCCGGTGCCCACACCCGCACAGGCCAACTCTAAATAGATGCACGGTGATTTACGCCTCGGGCGTATGAGTAAATATGTTGCTTGCCTGCCTGCCTTGGCACGTCCGCCCGCCCCCGCCGCATGCCGATCTCCATGCCATCTCAAAACTAACGTTCTCAAACTCGACGGGTCGTATAGATCTACTGTATGTAATCAAAGAACAACATTTTGCTGTCCTTTTATCGTTAATCCAAATTTTTTAATCAGTATTTATCATACTGATAAGACCTAGAATGAATGAATCGGTCGGTATTCTGAATATTGTTGACTAATAAATATTTATCCACATCTCCTTTCTCCAAGTGTGAAATCGGCTGTTTTACACAAGTCGCTGTTTTGGGTTGGTAGTCAACAGAAATTAGTAAATAAGTAGGAGACCTAAGTATACCTACCTAGTTTACAATTCGAGGCTTGTAAATAAGTATGGAATGCGGACCTTTTACAGACCGCATCATTACGCGTTTACGATATACTCTTGCACTTTTTAATAAGTAGGTGCTTACATATTTGAAATAATTTAATGAGTATTCAGGCGACTGAGACCAAGAGGTACCTACTGAGTAGTGAAAATGACTCAGTCTTTAGTTAGACTGATCATTTTAATTATTTCTTAGATAGCATTTGTTTTTAATACATTATTATACTTTTTATTGTAACTTATACCCTGTTCACAATAAGATTAGACATTTACTCAAACCTTTTTTACAGTCCGTTCAACCGATTTTGACTTCTATTGCGTTGGAAGCATGACAAATGGCAACTGCAGTAAACAGTTGTATTGTAACCACTTTTTTTGCCTCTTATGTCATCCTTAAGCCTACGGAATAGAAGTCAAAATCGGTTGAAGGGACTGTAAAAAAGGTTTGTGTTTATGTCTATTCTTATTGACGTAAGTAAGTACTTTATATCGGATTAAACAAGATTTTTTTTGTCCAAATTGCGAGTGATCTGAGTGTTCCGCCTGAAAAAAGAGGGTTCCGTTCGAATTCCGTGATTTGGTCACCCATACAATTATGACCGCGCATACATACCTCGATGATTGACTACGTACTTTAAATAAAGACTATATTTTTTATGATTTATTTACAAATGTAGGTAGGTATAGTTTTCACTTTTCCCTGTACTTATAGTATAAGACGATATTACTTGACAAGTTTCATAGTTCTAAGTCTAGGTCAACGGGAAGTAGGTACCCTATAAATTTTGATTCCCTTGCGAGTGTCGAAATATACGTTTTTTGCGGCATAAACGGCCGTATTCCTTTTTCACGTTAACTAGAAGTTTGATTTTTTCACAGCTCCAAGGAACTGTACTGACTTGAGTATATGGTTTTAATTTCAATTCGATACTTCCACGCGTTCCCGAGGTAAAGGGGTCTTGACAGACAGACGGACAACAAAGTGATCCTATAAGGGTTCCGTTTTTTCCTTTTGAGGTACGGAACCCTAAAAAGTTATAGGTAAAATAAATAAATCAAGCAACGGATCTAAGTAGTTTCACAGCGATCTCACTGAACAATCATAATTACGCTAGCTTAAGCCTGCGAATGTCGGTGGTCACCCATGTTATCCAGGTCTAAAAAAGAATTAAGTTTGCAAATATAGGTACGAAGTGATGAAAGATCTTACTTTGAAATCTGAATTTGCAACATGTTATAAGTATTTAAGCAAAATATCTCTATCACTATCACTACGTATTATAAAACAAAGTCCACTGCGCCGCGTCTGTCTGTCTGTTCGCGATAAACTCAAAAACTAATGTACGTAATTTCATGCGGTTTTCAACAAAAGACAGAGTGATTCATGAGGAAGGTTTAGGTGTATAATTTGTTAATGTATTGTGTAAATTGGCTGAAATATGACTGTGATTGTTAAAGGTGGCGGAAAAACCATGGCGACTAAGAGCCATGTAGAATTGTAGATGGCTAAGGCTAGAATTGTATTTGCTATTCGTACGAAGCCGGAGCGGGTCGCTAGTTATCAATAATTTACCAAATTATCTCCATTGAGAAGCTTTTATATCATGACCGTTTATGCGGATGTGTACAGTACCTACGAGAACAACAAAAAGTAGACATCGCAAGACCGGTCCCGCAGGTTTCCGCCAATCATGGCACTGACTTTCGTTCACATCCACCGTCATTTTTCATTCATTCATACTTTCTCATAATAATATATTACGTATCCTCATAAATTCGTCGTCATTAGAGGTGCCAATAACATAGAACATAAAAAAAACGTATCAATTAAAAATAAAACCGAATAAGTGCGAGTCGGACTCGCCCACCGAGGGTTCCGTTCAAATTTCGTGATTTGGTCACCCATACAATCATGACCGCGCATACCTCGATGATTGATTACGTACTTTAAATAAAGACTATATTTTTTATGATTTAATTACCAATGTATAGTTTTGAGACTTTTCCCTGTACTTGAAGTATAAAGCGATTTTACTTGCCAAATTTCATAGTTCTAGGTCAACGGGAAGTACCTTATAAATTTTGATTCCCTTGAGAAGAAATATACGTTTTTTGCGGCATAAATGGCCGTATCTTTTTTTCACGTTAACTTAGAAATTTGATTTTTTCACAGCTTCAAGGGACCGTGGACTTAAGTATAAGGTTTCAATTTCAACTCGATACCTCCACGCGTTCTTGAGATAAAGGGTCTTGACAGACAAACAGACAGACGGATAACAAAGTGATCTTGCTTTTTGAGGTACGGAAGTGTGCGTTACCCCAGCAAAATAAAGTCGAAAATAGTAATTTAAATGTTACAGGCAATTAGTTCTCCAGCTTCTGTAATTGTTGCGCACATTTTTAAATTTGTTGCACATATAGATTTTGAGTTATTCCACAAAAACATTTCCTGCTGGGGTAACGTTACCGCAGCCAGACATTTTCTTTTATAATGGGAATATTGAAATAAATATTAGCCATATAATTAGTAGTCTAGACGAGGTAAATGTTGCAACTTATTTTGTATTTGTTCTTCCTTCGACTGCGATGTTATCCAAGATTTTGCTGGAGTAACGTTTGTGGTTTTGCTGGATCTCTAAAACGGATAAGCAGATTCTTATCATCTTTTTTACATGAATTCCTAAGAATTAGTTTGAATTAGTTGGGTAATAAAAAAACAAAATTAATGCACCATTCAAAGGTTAATTAATTAAATATAAAAACACTTCAATAGGTCCTAACACTTTGAATAAGAGCTCGAAAGACTTACTTTAAACGTTGTTTTGTAGCTTGTATCTGTCTTCAAATGTATGTGAAGTTTCATTAGTATCCTGTTAGTAATAAACAAATTATGATGAAATTCAGTTCTCCACTTTGACGGTCATAATGCGCGCTTAGTTATTTGGCCTCCGATAACCCTGTATGTGAATATATAAACTAAATGATATATCAATAATTAGTTACTTAGTTCAGTTATATTCCTGTAAAAGTTCAGCGCAGTACATACAATAATTAACGAGATAATAAAATAAAAGCCATTAGGAAGCGCAACACCGTGATAACCCGACTATATTAAGGTGGTTACAAAAAAGCGACCGCGCAGTACATTATGCTACCTTCTAAAATGTTTAGTATAATACACCTTACAAGTTCGGTACAGACGCGTACACTGTTCAATATTCGATGTGATTTTAAAATAATTTAAGTCATTTTTAGAATACAACTATCCGTATTTTGCTAGGAAAAACTATTGTGATATTTGAAATTAGACTATAAAACAGTGGGGCTTACTGCAAGCACTTTACTACTTACATTGTGAAGTTATATTATATTACCATCACTTTGTGATTTTTAAACGATATATGTAAGTATTAGTACCTAGGCATAATGTGAACTTAAAACATTTATTCTATATCTGTTATTTTCTGCGATGGTTTTAAATCTTAATTTATATTTTAAAAGTGAAGATTTGTATTACTAAAGACAAAGTGTAAAGTAAAATTTAAAAAGTAATGGAAAATGCCATAAGAACAGTATTGCTACCTGTGATTGTTTTAAAGTTTTATCAATATTTTGAAAGTTTTATTGAAATGATTATTTTACCTGTAAATAAAATTTAATAACACAAATTCAAAACACTTGTGTACACATCCGTACTAAACTTGTAAACCTATCCTACATATTTAAGAAGGTAGCATAATGTACTGCGCGGTCGCTTTTTTGTAACCACCTTAATATGGTCGGGTTATCACGGTGTTGCGCTTCCCAATGGCTTTTATTTTATTATCTCGTTAATTATTGTACGTACTGCGCTGAACTTTTACAGGAATATAACTGAACTAAGTAACTAATTATTGATTTATCATTTAGTTTATATATTCACATACAGGGTTATCGGAGGCCAAATAACTAAGCGCGCATTATGACCGTCAAAGTGGAGAACTGAATTTCATCATAATTTGTTTATTACTAACAGGATACTAATGAAACTTCACATACATTTGAAGACAGATACAAGCTACAAAACAACGTTTAAAGTAAGTCTTTCGAGCTCTTATTCAAAGTGTAAGGACCTATTGAAGTGTTTTTATATTTAATTAAATAACCTTTGAATGGTGCATTAATTTTGTGTTTTTTTATTACCCAACTAATTCAAACTAATTCTTAAGAAATCATGTAAAAAAGAAGATAAGAATCTGCTTATCCGTTTCAGAGATCCAGCAAAACCACAAACGTTACTCCAGCAAAATCTTGAATAACATCGCAGTCGAAGGAAGAACAAATACAAAATAAGTTGCAACATTTACCACGTCTAGACTACTAATTATATGGCTAATATTTATTTCAATATTCCCATTATAAAAGAAAATGTCTGGCTGCGGTAACGTTACCCCAGCAGGAAATGTTTTTGTGGAATAACTCAAAAGCTATATGTGCAACAAATTTAAAAATGTGCGCAACAATTACAGAAGCTGGACAACCCCCTGTAACATTTAAATTACTATTTTCGACATTATTTTGCTGGGGTAACGCACATGGTACGGAACCCTAAAACACATCTAAATCGGGCTACTGCTTATTACAACGAAACTAAATTTCAATGAAAAGCACCATAATACCTAATTTGTAGATTGGACACATAACGATGCGTTAGTTAAGCCCGTCACAGACGTAGCTATAGTATATATTAATATAATATAATTCAATATTTGACTTCAACGCATTCTGTTGGTAATTACATGAACTTACATGTAGGTAAGCAACATTTAGTAAACATAATTGCTGGGACTTTTATTGAATCATTTTTTGCTATCTACTAGCATAATATTAATTGGTTTTGCGTTTTCCGGTTAAAATGTTCCTAGTTCAATTAATAATAATGTTAATTTAAGAAAGATAACATATGCATCAAAGTCAAAACTCGCCAGGTGCATTTAATACCTACGTAGTCTACACGTTACAGGTTTAGTAGCTTTCTGCACTGCTACACGATAAAATTATTTTCAATGCATTTAAAATTAAAACTGTTTTTAGGCATGCGGTTATTAGGCGTGCATCTAGATTTGTAGATAGGTAAGTACTTACCCATTTACGTAACTTTAGCATTTACCACGAACGTATTTAAATTAGTAAATTAATTATGTAAGTGTCTTAGAGGTCATTGGGAACAACGCCGGGTAGTCATTAGTGAATTTAAAGCAGTCAATGTTCTTACGTAGCTGACATGTGTGCGATCGGTTCGACTCATTATTATTTGTTTGTCACCATATTTAGCGTGGAGGGCTTACTTCGTTTCATTACAAACCGGTTCTATTTGGATTGTTACGGTCAGCGCTGATAGTGCATAAATATGCTCGAACAGTTTTCATTGATTCATTGATAATAAAATATAACAGAAATAGAGTTTTTCCAACTTGGTATAAACTGATAACGACAATCCCATGGTTGTCCCAACCCTATGCGTATCAGGGCGGGCAGCACTAGCGATCGACACGACGATCGATAGTGCTCAATATATTCGGGGGTGCGCGGGAGAGTGACGTGTTGTTTTATTGTACTACAATATATTATGTGATGTTTTACATAGTCTCATTTCAAGACATAACAGAATTCAGCTTTATTATTGATACTTTAGTTCATTATCAAATACCTAGGTAATCATTGAAAACTGCTTTCATTGAGCATATTACTGCTCTGTTTAGGCGACATCTTTACAGCCGGTTATAGTCTTGACGTATTATCTCCCTACGGATCATAATTTCGGGATTCGTAATCGTCACCCTTCCATAATCACTTTTACATTACAAAATAAAAACTAAAAAGTAATAAATTAAGTTATTAAATTAATAAACCCTTCTATACATTCACTACTTAAAAAAAATAATCTTGTTAATATAAATTTTTGAATAACGAACGGTAAGCAGAAACTACAATTAGCACCACTTGTTAAGATTGTTTTTGTCTTTTTTCTAGTTTGTACTTTTCAGTTAAGCAATTAATACGATATTTTCACTGGAAATTCTAATCAACAGCAATAAGCCGGTGGTGAGGAACTTGTTAGTCGACATTAATATTTTCTGAAAAAACAATAGTTTACTTTTTCGATTCAGATACTGAGAAGTGAAACAGCAGCAATGCCCCTATCTATTAAAAATCCTCACTATTATAGAGGGAATCGAAGAAGATTCTAGGAACTATCGGAATCGTTTACGTGTAAAGGTTAGGTACGTATATAACGTATAGGTAGGTAGTATGAGTGTTTATTATACATAGGTAGGTAAGCTCGTGAATCGCGTCGGCGCGATTGGCGAGCAAGCAGCCTGCGCGTGCTCGGGGGTATTCTGAGAATTGCATATTGACTGAACAACACTCAACACAGTTATACACCTTTTAGTATTAAAACCGAGCCTTTTTTAAGGTAAAAGGAACTTGTAAAATATCACTTCGTAACAGAACTTGGCTTCGTGTTCTAGGGTCCAATAATTACCGGTGAGCTCTACATTAGAACCAATCAAATTAAGTAGGTAGATACCTAAATGTTATGGGATTTCTCATATACATAGTTTCTAACTGATCACTTAGGCTGCGTTTCCACCAAGAGACGTAGAGTGCGGGGATTAGTAGCAAGGGATGTGTGGAAATCTACTAAAAAAGCTAGTTCAAGTTTTAAAAATAAAGTGATGTATTAATAAGGACGAAAATATATTATTATATTATAGCTACCGGTGTGGTGTGGTGGCTAGCTATAATAAATATAATTGTAGCTACGTATGTGACGGGCTTAAAACAGAGATTGTAAGTCCAAAGATTGAAGAAACTAAAACGTCATCTACGTATTTTATTGGGATTAGGTATGTTGAGTTGGGGGAGTACATCACTGATAAAAATGCTTGGCTGGATGCTGGTCCTGCTTCACAGCCATAATAAGGGTTCATAGATTAATTGATTACTCGTAGCATTGGTAACTTTTCCTGGAACTACTGCAGATGTAGATTTAAATGATCTTTGCATTGTATAAACTCAATATGTTAATATTGTATAATTTTTCATAGCACATACATGTGAGCACTATGTTCTTTAGAGCCACCATTTACGAGGTATGTCTTTCATTGACTTGAAGGTACCCTGGCGGTTGGGAGTATATCATGCTCACTTGAATGTCCCGCTGGCGGTGGCGCATGTGTTGGATCATTCGGTTCCCTCCAAAATGGTTGAGCTAAATGATGCCGATCCGTGCGTCATGTTCGTGAACGGGCGCCGTTGGTTGGGACTGGTCATCTCTTAGCTGCCTCGGTTATTCTAAATTTGTTGAATTGCTTAATATGATTATATTTTCATCTAGACCTCTTTTAACGTACACGACTTGTTACATTGTTCTCACATTGTACCCCTAGATTCAATATGAATGATGTAACCGGAATTTGTAACATATTATTGATTTTAATAGAGTGTTCATGGAGTTTCTTTGCTCGTTCTTCTCCATAGAAACCTACTGTTTGGAACGAGCAACTAGCTTCAACTTTCTGACTGACTGACTCTGACAATTCAAAAGTACCTGTAAATGGTAAATGATAAATGATTTTGAGTTTGAGTTTGATTTTCTCAAAAAGAGCTGAGTCAATTTTGATAAAAATTATATGGGGCTATTTTAAAATAAACCCCTTTCGAAAAAATAATAATTTTGCAAATTCGTCTATATATAGGTATATGACAGAGCCCGAAAATACAGAAAAAAAATAACATCCGAATTGATAACTTCTTTTTGAAGTCAGTTAATTAGTACGCATACTGCTGTAAATGTGCGCCAAATAAAAATAATTGTGCGCTGTGTCGTTTTGAAAAAAAAAAACTGAAAACCGATTCCTGCTGGGGTAACATTGTTCCAGCAGGAAAATACGAAACGAATAATCGGAGAGAGAAATATTGTGCATGGGCAAATAGCTTTGCTTAGCTTATAGTATTTGTGCTAAAAGACGTACTGAAAATATAATTTGTGCGTCTTCAGGTTTTTAAAACATTAGATTTCCTGCTGGAGAAACGTTTTGCACAATCGTATATCTCTAAAACCATTGTATGTGCGCCTGTAGAATGTGTGTGTGTGCATATGCACACACACACACATGGTGACAGGATTAGATTTAAAAAAAATATTTAAGTAATCGCGCTTTTTTGAAAACCTGATAACATATCGCAGCGCCTAAATAAGCCAACGTATTAAGCTCGCTAAAAACAGTATTCGGTCCTTCATGACGAATAACCATAAAAATGTTCATAGGTGACGTGCATGCCTTAATGAATAATATTGCTAAAAGTTAAAACTAAGGTGTCATAACTCTGACGGCAAAATACAAGAAACCGGCTCAATTCAAGATGTGTAGGTAAGTGTAAATCAATAATTAGTGTGTTTAGTCAAAAATATATAGTGAAATAATTCAGCTTGGAATGTTTTGCATTAAGAAGATATAAACAAAAAACAAAACATGTAAACAACGGCTGGTTAGCCGACCAAATTTGAATGACTACAAAAAAGCGACGGATTCATACATAACGATGACCTTCTTAATTTTACTCACGAACCGGTTAAAGCGAGCTCAAAAATGTTTGCACCCTCTCAGACACTTATGGCCAAATAGTATTTGGCCATTACCCACGTTAGAGGTTTTAAAGGCGGAATACTCAAACGCTACTCAATTTTAAGATGCCGTTAAGTCTCGTACTGTCAGTCACTGGCATAAAGTGATAGAGACAGCACGAAACTAAGTCTCGTGCTGTCTCTATCACTTTATATCGACATCATAAGGGCGCGTATTCAATTTAGCGCAACTCAAAACCTAAACGATTGCTACAACGGCGTAGCAGCATTGACACACACTAGTACAATAAAATGGTCTGTTCGTGTGCATCAGAAAAAAAAAATACGCACGCAATAAGCACGAATCATTGAATTTGATCGGCAAACGACAGCGCGCAATGTTTTACAGTGCTTTTTAAAATAATTTTCTAAAATAAATGAGTTCGTATAACGGACTCAAAAATATTTTGTTTATTAAGCATAACCTTTATTTTCATATAATAAATATATCAGTTATGCTTTTATTCAAATACTGGTGAACCGATTTTGTACTTTTTCAACATTGTTTTTTAATACATAAAGGTGATATTTTCGGAATTTTGGCTCTGTAGTAGACTTTAAGACTCTATATCCTGTTGGAAAAACGCATAAAACATAATATTTTGGCATAGGTACTGTAATGGTTGTACTCGTCCTGAAAGTTAACTCTGACGTCTATTTTCGTAAAAATTATACTTTTACTCTGTAATTCCCTAAATCAAGATTAATATTTCTAAAACTGTAATTGTCTTTTAATAATCTGCTCACATCACTACGATATTGCTCTGGGAAAACGCGAAAACATGAAGTTGTCGTCACGAATCGAATACACGCTCTTAAAATTGAGTAGCGTTTGATATTTGGCCGTAGTTGATTTTCGTTTGACGAATGGGAGTTCCTTCTTACTATGTCGACTTACGGTGAAAAGCCACCTTTCCCTACGACATGACCTAAAACAACACCTCCACCGTCTTTAAATGGTAGTTGGGTAATTAATCATCATAATCTTTATTAGCTACTTTTTTTGGATCAACCACCATAAATCGTCTGGGGTGTTTTCATTTTTAGACTGATTAAACAGAATTATTATAACTTATTTTTGAACTAATTGAAGCCAGTAGTAGAATAAGAACATGACTTGAATCAGGACTTGCCCATTTCACAAAAACCAAAAAACACGTCATTGACTAGATAGATATTTTTTTGTAAAGGAATTAATACGGTTCCCTATACATTTGCATAAAATTTTTAAGACCTAATTACCTTAGCATACTTTTGTTTCTCCTAATATTTTCGCATAACATTATTTACGCATAATTATTTTAGGCATAACATTCTAAAGCATAAATTTATTTACATAATGATATTAAAACATATTTTTACCATGCATACAGCAAGCATACAGCATGCAAGCAAGCATGCAGCAGACATGGTTTCTGTCACGGCTCTTGCGCTTCGGGCTTAGATTACACTAGGAGTAGGACAGAGTAGACTACGTGTAGTGCGTAGTTGGTTTTGCAGCGATTCCTTTTTTCCAGCAACTTTTGTAGCACAACATATTGATTTTTTAAGACAATACTTTAGCGTGGCACAATAGATTTGCAAAGTATCGAAAACATTATGCGAAATAAATTTATGCAATCAATCAATCAATCAGTTTATTTGTGAAACATAGGTGTTTACATGCCTAAACAAACTAGCCAGATAATTTTGCCAACAAACTGTATGCCAAAAAAAGAATATGGCAAAGTATTATTATGGCAAAACAAATGATGTGGTAAAAACAAGGGATCCCAATTAATACTTACTTTAAAATAATATAAATAAGTACAAGTGGACGTACCAGTCCCAAACCAGTTAAGAAAATATTTTAACTTTAATTAACTGTCCTTTTTACAGATTTTGATGGAAAACCTTAGTTCTATGTTATTTTTTAAGTTTGGTTTTTGGTAAAATAAGGACTTTAGATTATTGCAGCATAAGTATTTAGGAATTTCTGTAATTATGAGATAAATCCTAAAAGTTGAACTGTTCCTTAGTTTGACCAATAGTATCTGGATATTGACCAATAATGAGCCAGTAATTGACCAACGTAATACTTTATACAGAATGGAAAATAAAAGGACACTTATTAAATTAAAAATCAACGTTTTTTGCATATTATTTTTTCTTCTTGAGGCGTTAATATTTCTTTGTATTGGGTGCCTCATTTTTAATTAATTTATTTTTGTGGAATGGGGAATATTATATTTCCGACAGGTTTCTCTAATTTTTCCAGTCAGTTGAATTTCTTCAATATCTTTATAATCATCTTCTTGCTCATTCTTGTAAAATGTTTTCATGGGTGGCATTTTGTGGCTAAAACAAAGTGAAGTAGGTACCTATACTAAATAAAATATTCTGTAGATAAGGTATACATGAATTCTTCACACCCTGTATATTTCAAAACAAGTCAAGTAATTTTAGTAGGATGTCTAAAACGTACAACGTTTGGTCAACTTCAGGAACACTATGAATGTACCTATCCTAAACCACTGGTCAACTACTGGAAAATGGTAATTAAAATAGTTTATTTTGTAATGTGCATCAATATAATCATAGGGAATTGTAAAAAAATCAATAATCATGACAAAAAACATAAATTAAAGATATAACCAGAAGTAAACCATATGGTCAACTATAGGCACCTTAATCAACATGCGTTCCAGTAGCAAACCAGCCTCAGAAAGATATTAAAAACTATAATTTTGATCTATTTATATCTGCTGTCAATACACTGATAAATATATTAACTAAATGTGATAAAATATTTGCAATTTATTTCAAAAATACTACGATTTATATGAATTCAATTTTACCTTTCATTGAACACTCCTAACACCAATGGCGGTCAAACGGTGAGTGAACAAGACACGTGGCAACAAAAATGAAAAAAGCTTTTTACAAAAAAGACAACGGCCTTCAAAAACTAAAAAGTGAAAAATAACTTTAGCACAGAACACACATTGACTTTAGTTTCGAAATTCGGTGGCTTTGTCCTGTTTGTTGTTTCTTAATGCCACCGACTTCCGAAACTAAAGTCAATGTGTGTTCTGTGCTAAAGTTATTTTTCACTTTTTAGTTTTTGAAGGCGGTTGTCTTTTTTGTAAAAAGCTTTTTATTTTCCGCTTTTTAGTACCTCCTTCTCGTCCAAATCTATTAAGAACGTTTGCCGGAGAAATTGCGTAACAAATCGCGCACATACTTAATGCAAATTTAAGACTTATACGGTTTTCTCATGGATGCCATTGTCAGAACTGGACCAAATTAAAATGGGACCACACAGGAAGCACCAGCTTTCAAATAAAAAAAGAATCATCAAAATCGGATCACCCAGTCCAAAGTTCTCAGGTAACAAACATAAAAAAAAAAAAATACAGACGAATTGATAACCTCCTCCTTTTTTGAAGTCGGTTGAAAAGAAAGCTGTGTTTTTTAATTCATGCACCCAAAATTCACAGAGTAGATTCTTGAAGATGTAATGTAGTAGCCTAGATAAAACGTATAGATATTGGCGCGAGTTCTTAAAATATTTACTTTTTCACTCAAATGGTCAACTACAGGTGACTGGTTTGGGACTGGTACGTCCACCCTAGTTTTAAGTTTTTCGGACCGCACGTGGACATTTTTCCAAACTTTTGTATCACACTTTCTAGCGGTGAAAATGGTGACATGCCTTGATAAGAACTTCAGTGTAATGTCCAAATTAAGTACGAGAAATATACGTAATTGTACCTACGCTAAATATAAAAAAAAATGTACTATAAAATACTTCGCAGAAAACAACCATCACCGACCGTGTCACCGCCAGGAAGTAGGTATTCTTTCTAGCGGGTGCTATATAATTTAGTAAGTAGTATTCCACTTTTAGACTTTGTTATGGGTCAAGAAAATGTACGGAAAGTACGTATGTTCAATTTCTATAATAGTTTGGGTATATCAATACTCGTAGTTTTAATTTGTTAATAAAACATTCGATCCCCTCTAGAAAGTGCGACACCAAATTTTGACACCCCCAACGGGGTCCGGTTACGGCGCAACACATTTTCTTTTACATGTCGTCCGGATATGTACTTTACTCCTTTGAAAGATACGGTGCATATAGGTATATTTAAACAACCATGAATATATCTCAGTAGACATACTTAATGGCTATTAAAAAATGCAAATAGATACTGTAGATATTTATTTAAATCCCCATGGAGACATAGGTACTTATGGTTGTTAGAAGCAATCTAAAAATACCATGTGCAAATGCTAGCATCTAGCATTGCCAGAATGAGTTAATTTAATGAAAGTGAGAACAAAGGTGAAACAATATTAAATGACAGACTGAAGTAAAGCTACATATATAAATAGAACAAAAAATATACACAACGTAGGTAAATGGCTGGCACTTGTCTCAGCATGAGACATACCAACCAATGTGCCACAGTGGGCTTTTGTAATTAAGTAGGTATAGTATGTACCTTGTTATTATACTTATTGTTTACTTAAGTCTGTCAAAATTATTCAATCTCAGCTCAGCAAATCAAATATAAGTACCTACCTATCACTGGTATTATTCATCTGTTGTCAATGTTGTCAGAAAGTTTACGTGTTGATTACTTCATCAAAAACAATAGAATTGTAATTGTAGCAATAAACATACACTATAGTAGTCGATAAACAACTAGAAAGAAAAATATTCAGCAAAATGTTTTTATGGTACCTGTACTGTAATTTAATTTAAATTGGTTAATTAGTCATCGTTAGCTTACATTCATACTTCATTTATACTTTTATATTGAAATACAATTACGGAAATAAATAGTCAGCTACATAGAATAGAATAGAAAAACAGAACTCTATCTGAAAAATAAACACGACAGTTTGACATAGTATGAGTTCCCTGACGATGGAAAAACCGGCCCTAAGTCTGTAACTGTACCATCGTAAGCACTTCAAATAATTGAAAGTTTTATTCAGGAAATCGTAGTTCGAATCGTAGTAGTTCTCTGATGTGATGTGACTGAAATACTTACTACATACGCGGCATAAAGCACTGGTTTACGATGTTATCACCATCTTATACCTACTATTTATCAGTGACTGATTTAAATTTTTGAAGTTGAATATGAATAGGTACTTTTAACACGTTGACTGCGGCAAAACACATACGTTTGTGTTTCAACAAAAATACGTGAGTGCGGCGCACACACAACCGTATGTGTTTTAGTATTTTGCTAAACGCCAGTGCGGCAAAACACATACGGTTGTGTGGCGGCCGAAGGTACGCTAGTGCGGCAAAACACATACGTTTGTGTTTCAACAAAAATACGTGAGTGCGGCGCACACACAACCGTATGTGTTAGACGATACTGAATAGGATTCTAGTGGGGAATAAGATTTATATTTTGAATAAAAGAAGAACTAGTCACAAGAAAAATAATAATCGAATTCTCAAACTATCAACTAGCCTATTGCAAAAGAGGTACTTTTGCAATAGGCTAGTTGATAGTTTCAAGTCAAGCATTAAGAAGTTCAGTATTATTAAGTCCCAATGTTGACGTGTTTGAAATATGTATAAATACTAGGTAACAAACCTAGATAAATTTATAATTTTGGTTTAGAACCCTTAGTTTTCATACTTGCCTACATAATCGGGGGGCAATACTATTTACATTTTTAAGTCTTGAGAGAAAAATAACTGATATAATGTATAAGTAATTATTTATTTATTTATATTTAATATAAATCGTGTGAATATTTCTAAAAAATATCCACACAGTCGACGCAAAATCGAAAAACACAACCGTATGTGAGCGCCCGCACAGTCGACGCAAAATTATGAAACACAACCGTATGTGTTTATCCGCACACGCGTAGTAAAACACGCCAAGCGCGTAAACCCGCACTGGCGTAAAGTACGGCCGCACACGCCAAGCGTGTGCGGCCGCACTCTCGTCTCGTTTACGAAAAAGCGTTTCGGCTGTGCGGCCAACACACCAGTTGTGTGGCCAGCCGCACTGGCGATCGGCGTAGCGAATGTTCGCCCGCAGTCAACGGGTAGCAAGTTTATCAAAAATATTTGCGTCAGTGAAATAAGATTACGTTTGGTTTGGTACAACTACATACTTAGCTATATTGTGTTTATCGCTCTGTGAGTAAGTAGGTACCGTAAAAACGATTAATTATTGCGTGTACTAATTAAAATATCTACTTAGGTACCTACTACTTATACGATGTGTGGCGTATTTTAAGACCTGATACCCTGGGCCTATATTGAGTATTATCGCCCGTACCTACGTATCTAATGAAAAAGAAAAAATTAAATTTAAAATTTAAAAAACCCCCAACGCAAAACATAAAAGCAATTATTTAAAAAGTAAAAAATAATATCTTTTGTTGAGCCATCAAATGTTTGTTCGTTGAAATGGCGCTATAATGCCGCGGCGGGGTACCGCGTAAGTCAAATCTCATTGCAAATACATGAGTTCGCTATTTTACCTATTTAGCTATTGCTGACTTAGCGGTACCCCGCCGCGACATTATAGCGCCATTTCAACGAACAAACATTTGATGGCTCAACAAAAGATATTATTTTTTACTTTTTAAATAATTGCTTTTATGTTTTGCGTTGGGGGTTTTTTAAATTTTAAATTTAATTTTTATTTGAAAGTTTTTAAATGTAATTTGGTCTGGTTTTGAGAAGTTGTAGATACGTCTAAAGTTGTATTTCGTCACATGGATCTTTTTTGACTCTGAGAATGCGTTTGGTATATATAATTCGCCATTTTGTGGTGCCGGTCATCTTGGCTTTGAAATGTATCATAGTGTAAAGTATTCTACTAGTGAAGCCCTTTCATTTGATACCCATATTGATGGAGTTGTGGAAAAATATGTGATTAGCTATTTTGTAGCGGCGGCCATCTTGGACCGATTTTCATCAAACATAGCTAAGAACACTCCCGACTAATTCATCTTTCAAATAAAAAAAACAAAAACAAAATCGGTTCATCCGTTCGGGAGCTACGATGCCACAGACAGACACACACACACACACACACACACACACACACACACACACACACACACACAGACACGTCAAACTTATAACACCCCGTCGTTTTTACGTCGGGGGTTAAAAAGGAAAATCCCGTGCTATTTGCGAGTACAGAGTGGGTAGTGGTACCATAGGTTAATGATTTACTACGTAAATTTTACAAAATAAATAGTAGGTATGTATGTAAAAACGAGCGAGCTTGAAAATGTTATACCTACACCAAATACAAATAGTTTATTATCACAATACGCATAGTACCTTTATATTTTAGACGTGTTTGTTGTCTCCCTTGCATCCATCATCGCATCCTTAACATCATCGCTTACTATTACCATACGTAATTTTACTAACTGTGGGTTACTATAAATAAATAAAAGCGTGTTAAAAAAAATTGTGTAAGTACACTTTAGATGCTACTACTTAATTTAAGGTTTTTTATTAAATGAAGTACCTAATAAGTATTTATAGTTGTATTATAGTTACATTTTCGGTTTTCTCCATACAAATATAGGAGTTACTTAGTTGACTTACTTATGGCAGGTTTAAAAAATATGTGGATCTAGGATGCAAGAGCGAGCGACCTGACCTCGGGAATTGGGTCACGCTGGCTCGGATAGGTTACGTTCAATAGTCTATAGGTCAAATAACGGAAAACTTATATCTGAGTTTTGCTTAACCCTTAAACCCTACCCGACCCTGGAGATACACGATTACTACCCTGAGGACCGGGAAGACCCCAATATTCCTATTTTGGTTTGTTTTACAAATAAAACAACATTTTAGTAGCATAATATTTTCATGAGTTCTTCGTCAGACATTCCTGGCATAGATCCTGGGTATGTTCCCTGAATAATGGGTTTCGGTACATACCACACCTGATTTTGCTTTTTCGGTTCTTGTTCTTAGGTCAGACCACACATTTGTTTTGGGGGCAGAATATGGTTCTGTTTTACCAATGGATGTCTTTTTCAAGATACCTTCTAGGAGAACCAGGAGATGGGTGGGCAAATTTGGCCATGTTAATCTGGCGACTTTTCGGGGCTGGGCTTGATTGGTTGCCATTTTCAGCAGGACATGAATTAGGTAACGCCCACTATATCTATCATTGTCTTCATGCAACTAACTGGAGATCCACTCATCCATTTTCCAAAGTATTTGATATTAAAACAACAAAAAAGTCAATGTTGAATAATGTAAGTATTCTAAAAAACATTTTATTCTCATTTGAAAAATGAACCAACACTGTAATTAATTTCAGCTAGTTACCGAACTTTCCCGTCCAAAATATTCAGGCGATAACTCCTAATAACATTCACAACTCAAGCCTAACAAAAATTTTAAAATAGAGGTACACCCAGGGGTCCTGGAGGACCCGAAAGGCGCTGTAAATCCGACTGTGCTTCAACGGTGCATGCGCACAACTGACAAATAGTTAAATAGCCGGCCAGTGTAGACTTATGAAATAAATGGCACCAATGTGCGTTTTACTTTGCAACATTATTTACGGGCATGTTATTTTCGAATCGCCCGACCCCAGGGTAGGGTAAAGGGTTAAATCGACCCCTACCGATTTGAATGGAACAGGGGATTACAGATTGTTAGAATAATTATTAGTAATTTTTCATAACCACCAAAGGGTTATAGTGGAGTTGATAAGAAAAAAATACGAAATCCACGTGGGCTAAGTCGCTGGTAAAGTTCTAGAAGAACACAGCTTGTATTAAGAAAATACGGAGGCGGCATCGTCAAGCTAAAAGAATTATTAGTGCTTGCACTGCCGCTTGGAGTTGCAGTCTACCACTCCGGATTGTAGCCTCTATGGTAGTAGGGACTAGGGTAAACTGCACTCAATAAAGTGTTTCAACATTTTAGAAGCTGGCATAGTCGTTCACTGTCACTTACCATCGCCATTTTGTTTTTCAAAGTTACGGCGCATAGTGAAACTGGTTTAATATGGATATTAGATAGAGTACACCAGAGAAAAAATATCCAAGGTGCTCTAAAGTGTCGCAGTATGAGATCTTTACTTTTAAATGTATTCACAGGACTGTTCCTGATGACCGGTCATCTGAAAAAAAAAATGTTCTAGAAGGGCTTCTATAATTCTTTTTCTACCTTATAATGCCCTATGTAACCCTAACCATATATGCTATTAAAAAGTACCGTTCATGCTAGAAGAATGGTGTATTAAATATTAGAGAATTGCTTCTAAAATAAATGTCGGAGCAAAAAATCAAGTTATTTTCCGATCAGTAAGAAACAGAAAATGAGTGTAGGCGTCGAGAATGCACGTCGGAAGCGGGAATACCACTCTGGCTAATATCCAAAAGACGATCCCGAGTTCCCGACGTATTCACTCCTTATCCCCAACACAACACTTGGCCGGCAAAGCGTCCATTATTATTATACCGTGAACAATGCCAATGTTAATTCTTATTCTACCTATGTAAGTATTTACTTATTTATTTTTACGAAACTAGAAAACTAGTCGCATAAATAAACAAAAAATTAGGTTTCGTTTATGCTTTCTCATTACCTGATTGAATTTATTCAATAGCTACTTTTCAAAGTATATTGTAAACCTACACCTTTAAAAAGACATTTACAATGTATACAATACGACCATTACATTGAAGCTTAGTAACGTCATTGAGGAAAGACTCGTGAACAGTGAATAGTTATTTATTTGGTCAAGTGTTACCCGCCTCGGTGTGACTCACGAATATTATTGTCACATTCATACATATGGCGTATTTTGGTCGTTGATACGTGAACGTCGGAATTCACGAAGAATGACGCCATTCTCTTAATGCCAGTTTTATTATTGAGGTACTAAATGTTAATGTAGGTAAATAATATTGAGTTAAGAGTAGCGTTAGTGTCACAGATTGTGGCACCTCAATGCCGAATTCAATTTGGACCAGTTATCAATTTATTTTACTTTATTTGGAAACAAACGGATGCAACCACTTTAGTAGGTACCTACACAATCATCATCATCATGTCAACCTTTAGACGCCCACTGCTGGGCATAGGTTTTCCCCCAAGGGGGAGGGGGGTTCAGCCGTAATCTCCATGCTTGGCCGATGCATGTTGGCGATCGGAGTAGGTGTTATGGTGGTCAGAAGGACGCTGCTGCCCATCCTCTAGTGAATATACCTCTGTCGCCTTCTACGACACCCATGGGTAGATATGGGGTGGTGCTATGCGCGGCCGGCAGCCCGGCACCACACGCACCTACACAATATACAAGTTGATTCCAAAATTACTAATATTACCTACTTATATTATTCAACATTCAAATTATATTTCGCCCGTGGGGTGGCCGGGCTAGAGTGTGAGTTTCGACCGCGCGGCCACGGCGATATTTCGAAAAAAAAAAACTATTCTAAGATTACCATTTTCGACAAATTCAAATCTAGATTTTACAATGAATTTCAGACGTTTGCGATGCATTTTCAGCGTGATATCGGCGATAACGTGTTATTCACCGTTTCAATGGCGCGGCCATGAGGTTTTTGTCTTGCAGCTCCTAAAATATAAACCTAGGATTTTTTTCTGTATTTTTACATTTTTTTTACAAATTCAATCTGTTATTTACCTGAATTTTAGGTGTCTGCTACGCTTAGTTTTAAAGATCTCCGTGGCCGCGCGGTTCTCCGCGTTTCAATGGCGCGGCCACGTTCAAACCCTTATAACTTTTTAACCATATCTTCGACAAATTTATGGTTTTGGGAATCAACTTTTACAAAATTTTACATAATCTTGGAATCGTTTTTTTTTTCGATGTATCGCCGTGGCCGTGGTCGTGGCCGTGGCCGTGGTCGAAACGCACACGGGCTAGAATAGCACTCCCCTATTTCATCCCGAGGGTGTCGTCGAAGGCGACTAAGGGAAAATCCAGTAGGCTTCCGTGTACTTACCAACTTTACTGCGATCCCTAAGACGCCTGCCAAGCGTGGGCATTATGGCAAACCCCCTCACCCGGGGAGGCCTTTATTCAACAGTGGACGTCTTCCGGCTGATGATGATGATCTTCCAAAGGAAGCAGTTTATGTAAACTCGTACGTAAATTGTGTTTCAGAATAGCTAGAAGGTTATTAGTTAGGTAGATTTTTAAAGACAAAGCGTAATTTTGGGGCAAAAGCCAAATGAAACTATTAGTTAATCTGTGGCAAAAGTACCACAAATTACATTAAAAACTCCGGATCCTATATAAATATTAAAGCTACGAGTTCTTAGGTATGCGGGTTTTAAAATCCAATGTTCCGACATAATACCTACAGTAGGTACCTTTTTCAAACTCTATTCAAAACATTTATTTATTAAAAATAACTAAAAAATTAAATTATTTGCAGGCATTTTTTTAAGGACAAGTCAACATTTTAAATCTAGTATGTAGCTTGTTCCAAATTTTAGGTTAAAATATCATTTACTTATATTAAATATATGGTTACAATGTGAGAACGATGTAATGTAACAGGCCGTGCTCGTTAAGGAGCACGTTGAATAGTCAAATCAAAATAAAATTTAATTCGCCGGTGTCCACCTGGCGCTTAACGTGTTAAAAAGCCGGTGTAACCTAAGAGATGAGTATCCCAACTGACGGCGCCCGTTCACGAACATGATGCAGGGATCGGCACCGCGCCACCTTGCACCATTAGCGAGATATTTGACTTAGGTTAACATGATATACCATATTTTGTAAGCAAGTATTCAAGAAAACTTAAAAATTCGAGATTGGACAGGGTGTGGCCTGTGTCGGCAGCGAGTCGGACGATGCGGTGGCGTAGCGGTCAAGCAAGTTAACGATGACCTGGTTCCGAGGGAAGCCCGAGCAAGGTGGGGAGACGACGCGGTCGGTTCTGCATTCGCACTAGTCGCAAAGTTGCTTAGCACAACAATGAAGCAGATCACGCTTAAAACTAGGCGTACCTACTTTTTAAGGACTCATCTAGACTTACATTTTAAATAAGAGGTACTTATACTGAAAGCATATTGTGGGTATCTACCTACAATAATAAACACTCATCATTGACGTCACTTATTATAAATTGTAATAAATGTATGAAACAAAACAAGGTAAATAATTAATACACAACACTTATTTACTAATTAAATTCTAGGTAGAGATGCAATAGTGGAATGATTTTCACATTTGTGCTTTATTTCTTAGTAAATTCCAGCAAGCTCAGCCTGAGTTACCTCTGAGACTGGTTTCATGGTTTCCCGCCCACGCGACTTCATGGCGCCCGGTGGAATCACAAATTTATTCAATAGAGAGCTGCGTTGCCCAATTGTAAATTTGACCTGTACGGACGGATTCAGGATTTACAGTTCGTAGAAACTATTTTGTTTGTTTGTACCTACTACATTTGAATGTGATCTACAATAAGGCATCTAATAATATGAATAGTTATGACGTAGGTAGTTCGTGTACGAGCACGTACGATTGAAATCCAGGAAAGTGATGTTATATGTTTGTCAAACGGAAAGAAAGTTATCCAATCCAACATTGTTATTTGTTGGATTTAGTGTCTATTTATTAAAGTGTTGTCAGGTGCTAAAGACACACAAAAACAGACACTCCCCGTGGCGTGTAGCTCAAGGTCGTGACGTGACGTCGGCAGTCGGCAACAGGCGGTACAGCTACGCCAACTAAACAACGCAACAAGTGCCCCGCGCCCCCGCATTTCACATACCATTCGCGAAACAGCAGCCGTCATAGAATAACGCCAACCAATTTTTGTGGCAAAGTATTAGGTAGGTACTGAAGAAACGCATTGAACTTTCAAGATGTTGTGGCCAAACCTAATATTTTTTTGGCTAGGGAATTGACTATCGACGACACAATTTTTTTTTCTACTCTTTGGAGCCCCAAAGAGTAGAAAAAAAAAATTGTGGACCTGCATGCAGATTAAGCAGTGATATAATTGGAACAGCAGAACACGTTAAGAAACTAGTTTTTTTGTATAGTGGTCGTTGTCGGAGTATCGCTCGCTTCCTGACCAACTTCACAATCGAGCGACTGCGTGCTATCCTCGAAACGCGTGCGTCATCGCCTCCGCAATACTGATAGCGCCTACCAATTATCATTGCAAATAATGTGTTTATATTATACATTCGAATCTAGCCTGAGTGCCATAAAGTTTCTTCACTGAAAATAAATTATCATCACTACGTAACTCAGCGACCATATTAGATTAATGCTCGTATTATGCCAGGCTTATTTGTGTAGGTAAACTATGAATAAGTACCTATACTTATAAAATTTTGATAAAGAGGTCTTGCCGATAATAAGTTCACGAGATAAGTTAAATATAGGAAAATGCCAACAATAAATTATTAAGTACCGTACCTAATTGTACTTATTATAAACTAGGTAAGTACTGATTCTACATCTCTTAATGCTTGTTAACTAGGTACTAATGACGTTTGTTAAAAATAATAAAAATTAACACAGTACCTGTCGATGGCGCTCATCTGACTATCCTACAAACACAATGTTAGTTATTACTTTCAAATTTCAAATAATTTAACTAGCCGAGGTATGAGGGAGGGTGGTACTGCATTTTGATTGGCCTTGCCGGTGCCGTAACGACATGCGTTACAATTGATTGACACAGAAGTGGTCGGGATTCAAAATTGCATTGATCAGCCACATGTGCTGACAGCATTTCATAGCCCGCTATGCAGCGTCTCCCTCCGCGTCTATATAAGTAAAATAGTCGATGATGGCGCTACTAAATTTTTTCCTGCAAATGTCTGCAATAGAGAATGTAGTTGACGGTGGCAAAACAAAACCGATACTCGGTTCTAGTCGAGCGCAACCGTTACGAAATCAGCGCTGCATGAAAATAACATTGCTTGTTATACCGATACTTGACAAGTGATAACAAGATGGTAATCCCTCATTTAATTTACTACTCCACAATCTTGGTCTTGGTTAGAATTACTTAGGACCTAACATTACATTTGGTAGTGAGACAAAGATTTAACACGTGTTAAATATTTATGATTCACTTTAAATTGTATGTTTATCGTTTTCCAGAGGGATTTGTATTAAATTGAAAATCAAACATAGGTACTAGACCAATTGTTTACGGAAATATAGGAACAGTAAATATTATGACTAATATTGATGTCACAACATACGATAGAATAACTGGAATCAAACAAGTGAAAATATCAAGTACTTAATGTCATCAGTATTTTCGGCCAGTGTTCATTTTGATGTTGACACACTGAATAGTGAATACCCTATTGCCTTTCCTAGATTATCACATAGGTAGGTTATCTATGTGGTGATACCTATGATAGGTAAGTATTATAGGCAGTATAATAGTGCCTAACTAATATTTGAATTGTAGTTAAGCAGAGGTTAAAGTCCGTGCATATTATGTAGATACATATAAATAGATTACGAAGAACAACCGATCCGGTTGCGGTGAAGGAGGGAGATAGATAAAACGCGACATGAATCACTACTTACAGCGGGCGCAGAGTGCGGTGCGCGGGTAGGGACGCGGGTGGTGCGGGGAGCCGAACGGAACGAAACGAACAAACCAACGACATTACAAACAGTTGAACACTCATCCGCGGTGCTGAACGTACGCTGTTCCTTCTTCGAGTGTACGATAAACGAGACATATTTTGCAGCATACAGACAAAACAAATAAATACTCGTGCGTTAATAATAATTGTTATCGTTTGCTAAAAAGAAAGTGGCGTCGCAATACCGGAGTGCTAGTGAGACTTGTGTGACGATAACACAGGTGTCGTCTCTGTGTGTGTGCCGTGTGGCGTGGATCGTCGCGCAATTATTAACGATGATTCACTTGTGCGCGGGTGAAATGCAGCCTATCGGACTTGTTGACATTTATTCTGGAGGCGTCACCAAATGATATCAAGATGGCAATGATATAATGGTGGACTGATTAATTTTGCCGCGGTAAGAATTCTGTACAATATGTTCATTCTTACATTTTATGTTCATTCACAGTCATAAATTAACAGTGTCCAATCCATCACATTAAAATAATATTATGAAATACCTACTTACTTAAATTTTACTATCGAAGCGTAGGTGCTCACTCAATCGCGCGTCAGGTCAAGGATTCTTATCAAGATTTCTTTATAAATATAAGTAAAACACATTGCAATGTTAAATCATTATTACCTACCTAATTATTTTAAATATCTCAACTCCTATAAGTAGGTACCTAGTTACTATGTAACCCCACCTACAGAGGTGGTATACGGAGGAGGTACCTACCTGCGATACGGAATAGTCTAATCCGCGAAGTACCTAAACAAATAAGAAAAAATAAGAACAACCAATATGTATGAATTTGTTTTTTTAACTTCTAGCAAACTTGGAAGCTCAGTAGTATAGAGAATTCGTTGTTAATTGTTATAGCGCTGTAAGTCGTATACAGCCGAAAACCTACCTACGTGTACTTAATGCGATTTAATCAATCATCAATTTTAATAAGAGCTTATAATTATACGTGACCTTATGATAACATTAATAGTATAATATGCCATTACCTTATCTTTGGTTTTATTTAAAGCATTGGGTAGGTTTAGCTTGTATTTAGGCCTGTATCCTAAATCAATGAACAATTTCTTATGCAAAAACTGTACCTAACTAGATAATATTTGACTAAAATTAGCATTATATTGCAACAGACTCCAACATAGCGTATACGTTAGCCAATATTATAATAGCTGTGTTATGTGAAGTGATAGGTAGAGGCGATGGAAGCTGGCGGCGTGCTGGCGGCCGATACAGGCGTCGCCAGGGCCGCCTGGCTTGGCGCCAGGCCGGCGGGCGGCGGCCGGCCGCCGGGATTCCTTTGTCTCATTACAACACCAGTAGTTAGTTCCACTTGCCTTTGGGATCACTTTCCTGATTTTATATTTCCACAGACCCATCAGAACTAGTATTTTAACCTAGGGCAACTAGTTTACCTTTTGGTTTTAGGAGCAACATTAGGATGTAGGTATCAATAAATGAATGGAATAATAATCACGTACCTATTAGATAAAATTATAATCTTAGCTTTCTCTTTTATTTAGGTCTCTTCGTTTCTGATCTCATAAGTTTTACATCTAAGTAAATCCCTACCTACCCCCACATATATAAATTGCACGTTTGCAAGTCGTTATTTAAATAGGTAGCGCGCGCACACATATAACTATCTGAACGCCAATACATAAAGACAAGAATTGTGTTGTGTGCGTAAGCGGCAAGTGCGTACTGAGCTTATTTGCTTGCCTGTTCTTATTCTTAAACGAACGGAGCGGTCGGCTGCGGCTTGGTTGTCTCCAGTTCTCAGAAATTGTAACGCCTTCTCGGAACGTACCAACGACGCAGCCGTCCACAAACGACTCAAGTGAGCGCAAGCGAGGTCGTCTGCCATCGTACTACTACACGTATTGGGATTGTGTAGATAACACTCACACTTACAAAACTGTATTTCTCACATCTTGTTTTGTGATACGACTAAGCCTTCAACTATTCTGAGTAGATAACTAAAACATTGTTAGCTTACCTAGTAGTTAAGAACCTATTTCTACTAAAATGAAAGTAAAATCTTTCAAAATAGATTAAATACTATCAAGTGAAATGTGATTTATGAAATCGAGTTTTATATCAAATACTTAGGTACAACATGGTTTATCCAAAACAAAGTTCTTGTACCTATCCGATCTTCACTCTGATACTAAGTCAATACAAAAATAACGGTCACAAAACCTGATAAACGCTGTGTCCAAACATGCACTAAAATAAGTAGTTACCTTAATAAAAGCTATTTCGTCAGTTGTAAAAAATACGACAGAGCAACAGCGCCGACTGGGGATATCCTCGTCTATTAGCGTGACGTCACGGTGATGTCACACTACACACCAATAGAAATAGCGCGGCACATGCGCGCTGCGTTGCGTCAACACGTTCACCGCATCGCTGTTCGCTGTTTTGTGTCGAGTGCTTTTCAATGATTAGACATACTTAGGTAAAATGATCTTGAATGGATTACATAAATAACAATTACGTATAATCTACCAATTCTCTTGTACATTACCTACTAGTGTTCCAATATTTTGTACAAATTTAATATGCATAAAAAATAAAATGGAATAAAATATGCATAGCAGTTAATAACATTAGTATGGGGTATAATATTTTTTACATTAATAATATTTTTAAGTAGGAATACATACACTTCAACATTAGAAACCAAAGGATCATGACAGGATTTGTACAAAAAACCCGGACAAGTGTGAGTCGGACTCGCTCACCGACGCCGCGACGGTTCCGTACAAATTTGTAGGTACATAATACATATACATACTTCCATACTAATTGAGAAAGTAACTCTGTTCGCTTCCACGATGAAACGGCTAAAGCGATTTTGATGAAATTTGGTATGAAAATAGCTTGAACCCTGGGAAAGCATATAGGGTACTTTTTAATCCGGGGACTTAGTCTGCATCCGCGATAACCGACATTCACACGGACCAAATCGCGGACAAAAGTTCATTATAAATAAAGAATATATTTTTAATGATTCAATTACAAATGTATAGATTTCAGACTTTTCCCTGTATTTATAGTAAAAGACGATATTACTTGCCAAATTCCATAGTTCTAGGTCAATGGAAAGTACCCTACAAATTGCGAAATGTACGTTTTTTGCAACATAAACGGCTGTATCTTTTTTTCACGTTAACTTAGAAGTTTGATTTTTTCACAGCTTCAAGGGATTGTGGACTTTGGACTTAAGTATATAGTTTCAATTTCAACTCTATACTATGCGTTCCCAAAATAACGGGGCTTGACAGACAGACGGACAGACAGACGGGCAACAAAGTTTTTTTCCTTTTGAGGTAGGAACCCTAAAAATTTAGGTGTTGAGAGAAGTTGAAATTATAATTCTTATACTTTTGGGTACCTAAAGAGTATCTCTAGTATCTACAATATTTTTAAAACCCCGCAATAAAAATGGATGTTAAAAGTGAATAGTTTAACGAAAAGCTCATTATTTCAGAACGAAACGGCGCTGACAGTAACAGTGACACTGACACCCGCCGTTTCGAGTTCTTACACTGAAATTGCATCGTTATATGGGACATAATGTCACAAATAATTATTGTTTTTTTTTCCACACACGTATTACTCACATTACTTGTCTGCCAATTTGATAGATCAGTTAATGTCACTTTTGTCACTTTCTTTTTTTTTCGAACACAAAATGGACGACGAGTTGCAACGAAAAAGTGTTATTTTCATTTAGATTCTTTTTTATTATGCGGGGATTTACAAATATCGTAGGTATATCAATCTACTCCTGGTAATGTATTCTCCATATTGGAAAATATTTTAAACCCCCTAAATGTATTTTTTTTTCATACAAATGAATATTATATGGTTCTCGCCATGATTCTTTCTCGTGAAATAACAATTACAACTACCTATGGAATAAAAACTATTTCATGTGGCATCCAAATTACTAGGTATATTTTCGTATGAGTAGGTGTACACCATAACATTTTAATCATTATTTTTCATGCTCGTGACTGAATGTAAAACACACTACCTACGTCAATTTAAAATTTGGTACAGCGAGAATCTGGTGAAATTGGACCTAAAGCTGAGATTCATTGAGAAAGCGGTAAGACGTGCTATGATAGGTCTCAGCAAAGTAACGACAAAGCGCATCTTCAAAATTTGTATTCTGAAATGTCAGTCTTAGCTAAGTATACACTGGTGCCGATTCCCTTATTCATAAACTAAACCAAAATTAGGCATTTGGCATCTCTTACCAGGCGGCTGAAGAAAAGGACGGCGACAGACAAGGGCTAAGTTAGAGATGTCGAATTAGTTTTTCCCTTGAACTTCGCAGTGTTTTTAATCAATACGTTCTGAAATGACAACTATAATTGTATGAACATTTTAGATCAACGTAAATTGACAGCTCTTATTAATATATGTCTCTTTCTTGTTTTATTGGAGAAAGATATATAAATAGCTTAAAATTAATTTAGTTAGTACACAACAGAATTGGCACCACTATGTTATAGTGTAAACTATAACTTAAAGCTTATAAGTTATAGGTTCATACTTCTAGACATATCCGAATATATTAACCTTTTGGCCGCCATGTGACCAAACCAAAATGTGTTCAGCACGCCACGGTCACGACTACATGACAGACTGCTATACATAATTCGCAGCTTGGCGCCGAGGGCACGTTTTTGCTTTTTCGACGTACCGGTCAAAAGGTTAATAATTAGCGTTTTTGGAATGTAAACCACATTGAAACAATTACGTTTTTTGTTATGGGTAGTGTCAACAAATCTTACCTACTTTACATACTTAGTGTAGGAATTGAAATTTTAATGAATTATTAACCTCTGAAGCTTTTGAGCATGTTTGTCTGGGACAAGCTTAATGAAATAATTAGTTAATTATCAATTAAATTAATCAGTGAAAACTGCCCGGTCCACCTTATACGACGCGACGTAGCTGAAAATTGTGAAACGTACGACGTAATTTTTGAATTTCGCCTGGTTGTCCCTAGCGCGTCCCCCGCTAATATCCACCCACCACTATCTTACCACCTTGTAGGTTAAATTATTGGGATTCTTACAGGTGGTTAAAGTGGGTACCTACGCATGAAATGACTATCTTATACACTCGGCGTCACAAAAATCGCACCTCTTTAAGAATTCCCTTCAAAGTCATTTTAACCCTATTAATCAATGGTATACATATGACTATAAGGTATAATTGGAAAGGCAATTTATTTAAATTTCAGAATAAATCAATGGATTTGGTTTTTTGTTTACCAGGGAATAAAAAAAAGCAAGCTAATGCAAATGATTAAAAAGTTAAATTTTATTTTATCAGCAAAAATTACAACAAAGTCCTTAAAACTAACTTAAAACCTAGTGTTACCCCCCCTAGCCCTGATGACTGCTTCCATGCGTTCTCTCATGGACCTTATTAATGTGACAACAGTCTCTTGTGGAATGTTGTCCCATTCTGCAACGACGGCATCTTGAAGGTCTTGGAGAGTGGTAGGGGCAGGATTTCGTGCCCGTACTCGCCGTTTCAGTTCATCCCAAAGGTGCTCAATAGGGTTCAGGTCTGGACTTCGCGCCGGCCAGCGCATAACAGGGATGCCAACTTCTTGCAGGTAGTCTCTTACAATTAAAGCGGTGTGACAACGGGCGTTATCGTGCATTAACGTGAACCCACTGCCAACAAAACCCGCATAAGGGACAACCTGCTCCTCTAAGATCTGTGTTATGTACCGAGCAGCAGTCAGCGACCCTTGCCCGCGAGCACTTCCAGTCCGAGAAACACACACAAGGTTCGTTTTACCGTCGATTGACATGCCGCCCCAGAACATGCACGAGCCACCCCCGTATTCCACTGTCTCTTGAATACAGGCTTGTGCGAATCGTTTCCCTTGCCTCCTATACACTCTTCGACGCCTGTCGTTGCAGAAAAGACACACCCTCGTCTCATCCGAGAAGAGCACAGCCCTCCATTGGTCTATTGTCCAATCCACATGGTCACGGGCAAATTGCAACCGGTCTCTCCTATGCTGTGCAGTCAATTTGGGCCCTGTAGCAGCCCTATGAGCTGCAATTTTCTTCTCCCGCATTCTTCTTCTAATCGTGGAGACGCTTACAGAAGTTCTGCGAGCTGATCGCAGTTGTTGTTGCAGCTCAACAGCATTGGAGAACCGATTACGTAAAGACGTCGAAACAATGAAGCGATCGTCTCTTTCGGATGTGCACCGTTGTCTTCCAGATCCACGTCTTCGGATATAGCCACCAGTCTCTTGGAAACGTTGGAACACTCGTCGAACGGCAAAACGACTCAAGTTCAGTTGCCGAGCAACATCACATTGCCGCATCCCTGATTGCAGTAGTGCAATGACTTGAGCGGCTTCATCTGCAGTGGTATCCATCTTCTGGGGTATTTTTCTTGCTGTAGCTGTTCACGTGTGTTCACTTCAAAGGTTGAATAGCGAATGACCCACATTTAACCCGGGTCGCCCGTTTTATACCCTTGTGCAATGTACCCCCCCCCCCCCTTGTGTTGTGCTTGTGCTTGTGTGTATGTGTGTTGTGTATGTTGTGTGTGTCTTGTTGTGTGTGTTGTGTATGTGTGTGGTGCAATTAGTGGCCGTTGTAATGCGTATTTTGACAACATTTTTTTTAACGTTACGTGCTAATGAGATCTGTTGTGTTTAGGAATTCTACTAACTATTGTTAATTTAAAGGTCGTTAAACATACTTTTAATTGATACCAATATTAATTGGGTTTAATGTATTCGTTACTGGCGGGACATGTTTTAAACTTATTTTCGAAAAGGTGCGATTTTTGTGACGCCGAGTGTATATAAAAAATCTTCTGTGCGTGTGTATGAAAGTGAACTCCTCCGTAACACGCAATAGTGTAGCGATAAGAGTAGGTGCTTAAACGTATCCTTAGAATTACGGCCAAACCCAATAACCTATTCTATCTTTAATTTTGGCATAATGGTGATAGAAAAACCTATCTATCTCTAGTTATAACGTCTCAATTATCTATTAAACATTATAGAATCATACCGGCACACGTAATCTATCGATGAGAGGGTCTATGGCTTACTACGGATAGCTATTTGTATGAAAAGGCCAAAGTATGTGTCCAGTCCCAACCACGAAGTAAGTATAACAGAGGAGATGGCGTTATCGAATTTTCCCATAGAAAGATGCGTGACACTTTTTCGAGCTAAACCCTGCCCACATTTAGTCAAGCCCCGCCTTTTTTCCTAGCGGTGAATAGCAAAAGCTAAAGCTGTCATTTTCTACGTGGTTTAGCTATATCATGCTAGATGTCTCTTTGGCAATATGTATTCGCAACACAGGGACGAACTTAGTACAGTCAACAGCAAAAGTAGATGATCAAAATCAGAAATTCAATACTAATTTACTAACACTAATTTATTACTAGTTTATTTATTAAAAGTATGTGATTGTCACACACATACTTTTGAATCACTTCGACGCCACATAGTTCTGACGCGAACTTCGTTCATTAGTATTGAATTTCTGATTTTGATCATCTACTTTTGCTGTTGACTGTACCTTTTTATTTTTTTCAAAGATTTTTCTTATAAACATGGGCTGTGAAAATAAAAGGGATGGTGTGTCCCGAGTGTTACGCAATTATGGTGCTGTATCATACACAGCGAATCTAGTTAATCGTTGCCTCGACTTACTGGCTACATAACTACATATCAATATTAAAATGAACTTATGCAAAGAAGAAAGAATAAAATACAAGAAGTTTATAATTTTTTTATTTTGTGTAATCAAACTAACTTATATATACTTACATGTATTTATGTACCACGTTAATAATCGCCGCCGCCGTTATTAAATTATTGAATTCTAAGTACGGCCCTGCCATTATTTTGCTTGTCAATGCACCAATGATGCAATTTTAGGGATTTTCCCATTTTCAGGGGAAAATTATATAGCAGGTTTTCGACGATTCTCATTTTTATTCGGGAATTTAGAATTAAAGGGGATAAGACGTATTAACATCTCATTTTGAAATGACGATGGAATGTAATGAAACTTAGAATTATGCTAGTTATGTCCCGAATCATCTTGATAAAATAATTAACAATGTAACATGGCGAACTAAATTATAAGGTAAGTAGGTAGTGCTATCGGCGGCGCTTCGGAATTTAATTTTGATTTAATATTATAGGCTAGTTATTCACCATGGCTTCACGTTATATGAGCGTGCAACGGTCGAGCGCCCTATTAAGTGGTGGGACAATTAGTTTATTGTAATATAAAATGAATATATAAATCAAAACGTCTATTTCCTAAAACGAAATTGCGCCGGAAATAAAGCAACTTTTTGGCCTGGGTCATTAAAAAAATTGTAGGGAAAATAAAATTATAAAGTTATAACCCTGGTTTTTTTTGTTTCACTACCTGACACTAGATGGCATACGGAACAAGATTAGGAAAATTTTAATTTAAAACAACAATACAATACTTTTAGTCGACATAAAGGATCAAGATAATCAAAAATGTATTTACAAACATACTAGTTTGAAACCTATTAATAATTATATTTTCACATAGTTTTTTGCCGAAAAGGTGGCGCCCTCTTGTTTCGAGTAGTAGAATATCCATGACATAGACGGTTTTTTCTAGAACTTTGCTGATAAATTACGCAAAAAAATGCCTACCGGTGAGATAAGAGGCCTTACGTGGCATCAGAACGTTTATTGGTATAGGTTTAGCAATTAAGCACATAACATTTCATGTCTAAATTTTTATAAATAGAGTAATTATTAAAAAATGGTAAAAACTGGAATGTCCGGAATGTCTGGTGCACAAGACGGCTATAGATCGAATGGCCGAAGCCACGCCCACTTTGATGACGTCATTGCACCAGTGTGTGTCACGGTGCACCGGTGCTATGGGCATCTCCTCTAATATACTTACTTCGTGGTCCCAACTAATAACGTGTTGGCAACTATTTGCTTGATAGGACGGTAACTAATGGCAACATATTTGTTTATCCGCCAAATTGTAGGGATAAATAGTTGCTTTTAAAATACACTTTATTTATAATCTCATAAAACATATTCGACTCAAGTGAAAGTACTGATTTTGAAATATGTAGTGACAAAGTTATCCCACTAGGAAAGTGCTTTTGAGGTCTAATCACATAGAACCAATAACAGAATAAAAACCGAATCAATCATTTGAGCAAATTAACTTGTAATGTATTTTACATATAGATTCCATTTAAATAAATCAACAACAAGTTATTTACTCACCGAAATAATTACAAAAAGAAGAAATATTTCTTGAGTTTTAAACTGTCAATTAGGTACGCTTAATTCCTACTCTCCAGCGTAACAGCTTGGTTTAGCAAAATGCAGTCAAATCTTGTATAATGTTCGACTTATTCCCAGTTTTATTATTTAACAACTGGGCGACCGAGCTTAGCTCGGTTTTTGGAACGTAGTTCCTTATCGCGCGTTGCGAAAGGGGGCTAGACGGAAAAAATGTAACGAAACTTTTTAAGACCAAAAGTTGTAACGACACTTTTTGCTATAGTTGTAAGCCGTGCGGCGTGCGTTTGTTTCTCTGTCTGTCTCTCTCTCTCATAGAAAGCAAGCCAGTTATTAATTGTAAATAATAATAAATAATAATAATAATAAACAACAACAACAACAAGTTGTTGTTTGTTGTTGTTGTTTTTCCATCCATTCCATCCGGGTGTCCCTTGACACCTCCCAAGTTTTTTTTTCTCGTGTTTTTTAAGAGCGTGTATTCGATTCGTGACGAAAACTTCATGTTTTCGCGTTTTGTCCAGAGCAATATCGTAATGATGTGCAGATTATTTAAAGACAATGACAGTTTTAGAAAGATTAAGTCTTGATTTAGGGAGCTACAGAGTAAAAGTATAATTTTTAATTATGGTTTTTTAAAGCGAAGACAATTCTTTCATAGCGTTTTACGAAAATAGACATCAGAGGTAACTTTCAGGACGAATAAAACCATTACAGTATGCCAAAATATAACGTTTTATGCGTTTTCTAACAGGATATACAGTCTTAAAGTCAGTCAGTATTACAGAGCCAAAATTACGAAAATATTACTATTATGTAGTAAAAACCAATGTTGAAAAAGTACAAAATCGGTTCACTTTAACAATTTTTTTTCACCAGTATTTGAATAGAAACATAACTGATATATTTATTTTATGAAAATAAAGGTTATGTTTAATATACAGAATATTTTTCAGTCCGTTATACGAACTCATTTAATTTAGACAATTATTTTAAAAAGCACTGTACAACATTGCGCGCTGTCGTTTACCGATCAATTTCAATGATTCGTGCTTATTTCGTGCGTATTTTTTTTTCTGATGCACACAATTAGACTATATTATTGTACTAGTATGTGTCAATGCTGCTACGCCGTTCTAGCAATCGTTTTGATTTTGAGTTGCACTAAATCAAATACGCGCCCTTAAACATGAAACCTAGCTAGATCGATTTATTGCCCCCAAAACCCCCTACATACTAAATTACATGAAAATCGTGGAAACCGTTTCCGAGATTATATTTCGGTATTAGATAAATAGATGTAAACTATACCTAACTAAATCCAGTTATTTAATACATAAAACATACAGAAGTTTTTATAAAAATAACCTTGTTTATGGTAATTTATGTATATTGGTTGTAACGAAACGCACGGGAGGGCCACCCCTATCTAATGTTTCCGTCACATAGGTAACCTTTAATGATGATTGTGAGATGCTTTGCAAGCATAGATAGAAACAATGTCTTCTACCAGTAGTGATCTACCTTTCTGTGAAGGTAGGTGGGTCTTGCCGTAAAAAAAAGGTAATAATACAACTAAATGTACACACATGAATGCAATAAAGAGATTTGATTTGATTTGAACCTATAACAAACAAAGACTGAATTGTTTTTTTATTTACATTAGGAATATGTATGCTATATTAGGAGCATCTATGCAACACACAACATATCTTACGTTATTTCATGCGTGCCACAAGTTATAGCGATAACTTATCTTTTAATCGTTTAAAAATATTGTGGTATTTATACTATATTTTAAGCTATATCCGCTTGTATTATTAAGTAGCGTTTATTTTAGATAGATAGATAATTCTAGAGGAAAAAGTAAATTAAAATAAATTAATAATAAATAAGTAAGTAATCCTAGACACGGTGCTTATTCTTAGGAAATTCTTTTCTCAGGAGGGACTGGTCCTGGCTTGGACCCTGTCCCCGATACCGGTGGGCTACTTTTTTAAAATGTTTTTATCATTGTAATAATATTTAAAAATAATGTTTTTATGTATTTAAAACGAATACTTAAATTCTTCTTCTTTTCGAATCGATGGTTTTCCTTTATGCTAGACTACTTGGGCCCAGTAGGTAATACTTAAATTATTAAGTAAAAAGGAAGTTAATCAAGAAGTAATTTTCCTAGTTAGTCTCAAAATAAAATATTAATTCCTGCTTTATTGAAAACTAAAACAAGGTTAAAAAATTGATGTATTGGTTAATTTATGGTAATTGATTTATTAAATAATATTTTTTCTTTTTCAGGTACAAGAGTCGCGGGTACGATGCCGCTTACACAAGAAAAACGTTTAGATAGTAATTTCTCCAATAACAATGATCACAGCTATCTTCATAAGAAATTTAAAAAAATGGCATCTACGATGTCTGTGTTTCCGGGAAATCTACCAAAACCGGGAGACAACAGACTTAAGGAAACTATTGTATCGTCGACTGCTTGCAGTCTTTCAATATCGAATGGTAGTATCGCAGCAGCCCATCCAGAAATAGAAAAAATAAAAACAAAAGCAGATAAACAGCATTTAAAAATTCAGGATGTGGAGAAAAATGTACAAATTAATTATAATGATGAAAATAGTAGATTAAGTAATGTAAATAATTTTGTTCAAGTAACTGGTCAGACCAGTGTTACTGATGAATTTTCCAATAAGACTGAGAATCTTGAAAATGATTTAATCAAAGAAGCCTATAATGGTGGAGTGGGTGGGCGTTATATATGTCCCTACTGTAAATTATCTTGTGCCAAGCCTTCAGTTCTTCAAAAACATATCAGAGCTCATACGAATGAGAGACCATACCCTTGTGTACCTTGTGGATTTGCTTTTAAAACGAAATCCAATTTATACAAACATCAAAGATCAAGAACACATGCCTTAAGAATGCAAGGAGCTGACGTATCTGCAACTTTAAACGATGACGACTTATCAGGAGGTTCAGAAAGTGATACGTCTATTCCGCCCACGTCTATATCAGAAACCGGTTCTGATGCTTCTATAATACGTGCCGAGAATGTAGAGTCAAATGATTCTTCAGAATTAATTATTGATACAAGTATGCCCTCAACAAGTACGAGTTTTTCGTTAATTGATAACAATAGAACAAAAGCTATTTATAAACCTAAATTTAGAGCAGCATTGTATCAAGAAAACGATGAAAAAGATAAAGTGAAAAAATCAATTTCCCCGAATGCTGATTTCCTTACGGAACATATCTCGAAAATTATATCAGATAATGAAGCTATTGTTGACGTTATAGAAACACCACTACAGAAGAAATATGGAAAAATTAAACAAATAGCGGAAAGCAAACAATTTATGACTGAATTAGCTGAAGTTAAATCAGAACCATCACCACTAAACTTAACAAAATCCAATCATGAAAACGAAAACTCTTTTAGAAAGAGATCTCACTCTGAAAGTTTTTCGCAAAATGACCATCATAAACATCCATTGAATCCAGAAGGCTCCATCATAAAAGATCTCCTTCTTAAAACTAAAATGAACGGATTAACATCAATTACGGGTGAATTAATCGACGGAACCTTATTTATTTGTCCCTTATGTCAGATAATATATCGAAGTGCTGATAATTTAGAAACGCATAGAATGTATTATTGCAAAGGAAATGTAAGCACTAATACTATCTCTCAGAAAGATATGAAATCTATAAGACCTGAAAACCTATTTGTAAGAAGCAATTCTATAAACGTTAGATTACCGGAATCACCATCAAATTATTCACGATCTACGAATTCAACGAAGTCGTCACCATCTAGAATTAAACCTGACAATCTTGTTATCTTGAAACCAGAATGTAATGATATAGTGGCTCCCTTACCATCACCAGGACCATTACTTGGAAATACAAGACTTGTAGATGCCAGGATACCATCAGAGTTTGCGAGAAAAAACGAAAGTATAAAAGTGAAGCCCATACCAAGTCCAAAAAGAAGAATTGACAGTCGGGCTGACACTTATAGCCCAAGGTTGATAGAAAATATTTCACCGAGATCAAACGATCTGTATTCACAACCCAAGATAAGATGTATCGATGCCAATTCTACGGCTTTACGAACAATGGATGAAATGTCGCAACATATGAGACATAATTCAACCTCTCTCCAAATGTTTGGAGGTGAAGTAAAAATATTAGATCATTCTGGTAGTACAACAACGCTTCGAATTGAGCCCAGCAAAAATCAACTCTCACCCATATTAATACAGCAAAACCTTTCGCCATCAAAACTTGGTAATGACGTGGAAGCCAGCAGTGTAGTGGTGAGATCCGGTTTGCATTCCGGTGGAACCATAATGCACAATCCTCCAACACCTAAAGAAGTCATGGGCACTCCACAACCACAGACACCCAGAATTACAATATCAACCGCCCCTTCTATTCAGAATTCTAATTTACCTAATATACATGACATTACACACTTTCAATTTCCACCTCTCAGTGCTATTACAGCGTTTAATCCATTAACTTTACCTCCTCTCAGTCCTGCATCTCCAAATGGTGCAACGACAATTTTTCATGGTGGTAAATTAATACCTCACGTACCGGGTATACCTGGCCCGAACACACCTGGGGTATTCGTTGGAAATCCGAATCCTCACCCAAAGAATGTAATAAACAGTGATACCAACAAATCATCTGTGCAAACCACTCGAGAGGACCATCATGGAAATTTCATAGTAAATATACAATCTTCAAAAGGAACAATCATTAAATACGACACACAACAACTACGAAATAGTAAAAGTCCAAATTCAAGACCATCAACACTAGAGGCCGATGAACAAACGCAGGATCATTTTAATATTGATATGCCACATTATATTTCAGCCGTTCCTATAATAAAAATAAAGAATGTAGATGACACAAATTCAATTCCGAAATCGTTTTCAGCGAATTTAGTCAAATCAATTCTCAGACAAGACGGAGCCATTAAGAGAAGTTCCGATGGTCTCCCTAAGACGTCAGTTCTGAAAGAAAATATTAATTTTCATAAACTGAAGAATAGAGAAAAAATTAGTAGTAATCATCTGTTTAAGAACATGGAAGCCAAACCAGAAAAAGAGTTGCGCAATTTTAATTTTGAAAATCTAATTACTAAAACTGAAATTTACAACAATCAAATTCCTAGTTCATCAGAGGTTCAAAAGAATACTAACGCTCAAGAAACACCACTAGTTTCAGTGTACAATGAAAGGTCTGAAACCTCGTACTTCCAGAAGAATATCATAACGAAACCTACTGCAGAAGAAAGAAAACCAAAATTTTTGCGGCCTTCTACATTACCTTTAAAACCTGGCACATTCACGCCTAAAAGACATCATGGGATTACGCCAAATGCGAATACAATGCCGCTAGTATCCCCAGAGACTCCTCGCCCTTCTAAAGCCTATGGCCAACTATACTTAAACGGAAATGCCTATACATATCTAGGATTAAAATGTTCGACTAAAGTTTTCTACTGTACGATCAATCGGCCTCAACCAACATATGTTCCAAATCAGCATTTTCTATCAATGTACAGTAACTGGCAGGTAATTGTTATTTACCATTACTTTATAATGTTTTACGAAGTTCACGAAGATGATGATTGTACTATAAATACATGTATATGTTTACAGTTACTATCCGAGCTGACGCCAGACCCGCTGGGATTGTCAGCATCGTCTGCTATGTCTCTTTATGACTCACGTCATCGACCGCAAGCTATGGCTGTCGCTGTGATTAAACAGGATCTAGTACTGACTCATTCATCGCAGTGGAAGAGAATTGTAAAAGATAACAAACAGGTATAGGTTATGTACTTTTTATCTTATATGCTAACGATGTGATGAAAGTACTCAAGTAAGTACATATCACTAAAGCAATACGAATTAATTTTACTTATTACATTATTTTATTAAATAAATAATATTATTTTGGGTTTCCAGACCATTCAATACATTGATATGAAGAAATCGGACGAAAATAAATTTTCAGTTTGTGACAATGTGACAACCCCCAAAAAAGAGGTGACTGGTGGGTTCGAAAGTAATGAGGAATATACGTATGTTCGCGGTCGTGGAAGAGGACGTTATGTTTGCTCAGAATGTGGAATTCGTTGCAAGAAGCCTTCTATGCTAAAGAAACATATCCGCACTCACACCGACGTACGTCCTTATACATGCGTGCATTGTGCTTTTAGGTAAATAATTGGCATCCACCTTATTGTTATTTGTATTAATTGATTCAAAATTATAGAGAATGTAGGTACATAAAAGTCAGTTGTTACAATACGTATGAGAATGCAAATGTGCCTGCATAGAATAATAACATTAATCGAACAGTTTTGTAACATTTTTGTTTATAAATTCTTTATTGTATTTCAGTTTTAAGACTAAGGGAAACTTAACCAAACATATGAAAAGTAAAGCACACTATAAGAAGTGCTGTGAATTAGGAATAAATCCAAATGAAGGAAATGATGCTGAAGGTGGAGAGATGGCGCAATGTTCAGGAGAAACTGATGATGACACAGAGTCAGAGGGAGATGAAGGAAACGAAGGTGAAACGGAATCAAGCGGTAAGAACAATCTATATAATAAATATTGACATTGACAAGTATTTTCAATGAAATGCTTTTTCATTGTATAATACTTTTTATTTCAATATTATGTTTTTGAGTGCCTCATTGGACTAGCAAGCGTTACTGCTAAGCATGAGGTCCTGGTTTCGATTCCCAGTTGTTGTTGTTTGGTTTTTCTATCGGGAATTTCTCAGTAGCAGCCGAGAGTTTGGATTTGTGCCCGGGTGATTGCAAACCCTTCTGGAAAAAAATGAGTGATGTTATGTTTAATAAAAAAAAAATGAACACAGCGTTGTTTGTAGAATGTGCTAAGAGTTCTCAATGAGGTGATAAGACCACGGTTACCTTTAATTAATAAGTACCGTACAGTAAGCGTATAGGTTATAAAATACTGAAATTTAATATTACAATTTCTTATTACTTTTAGATACCGAAGCTTACAAATCACGGTTGCCGGAACATGAAGCTGCACACTGCTTATTATCACTTGGAGGATCTCGACCGACCACTTCCGCTACTCCCGGTTTAATAACTAGCGCTAGACCTTCAACATATCCATATACACCAACGGGATTGGAAAATGTTAGTACAGAAAGTAATCAAGAAAGGCCAAGTTCCGCACAAAATTCTCCAATCGACTCGAGACTGAGTACAGAAAATGAACCAATGGATCTCAGCAAAACTGATGTGAAAACAACGCAATATAACATGACCGAAATACCAACAGCCAGAGAATCTAGTGTTTTAGCATCCTTAGCTTCAAATACTGCCAAACTTCCAAATCACCAGACTCAGTGGGCAAATGGAGAGCCAATGCTGCATACATACTTGACTGAAAGAGCGTTGCAAGATTCTAAGATTAAGCAAAGTCAACTTACTAGCAGCTTAAGTAAAGTAAGGAAAGTTGATCTTGAAAAGTCAACGTTCACCGATAGCTACTGCTCCATGGATAGCAACAATAAAATTGTGACGTCTCTTAAAAGTTCATTTATGACGACAGTATCTTCTTCTAGAGTCATTTATAGCGACGCTAAAATGTCAGATAGTGAAAATGACAATGTGTTGAAATCTCCATCTGTATTAAGAGATGAGGTCTCAGTAATCAGAGAATCCCCAGTTTCTACTTGTTTAGTCAATGAGACTAAAGGAAGTCACATACAAACTCAAAGCAATGCAGAAAATGCAAAACATGTAGTATCTGAGTATTTAAAACATGCAAGAATAAATCATATTCAAACACTCGAAGACAGCGTACAAAATCAAAATGAAGATTCAAATGACGATAATATTTTGGTAATACGTGAAGACAACGCAAAATTAGATGAACAATTTTCAGAATCAGAATCATCAAAACTACCTTCTTTAGATCATGAACCTGTCGCAAGAAAAGTTGTAATAGGTGTAGGAGGCGTAGCTTTTAAAGTTACAAAAGGAAAGGATTTTGAGAACAGTTCTTATTCACCTGGTAGATTGATGGAGGATGGTCGCAGGGTATGTGATTTTTGTAACAAGACATTCACAAAACCTTCACAGTTGAGGTTGCATCTGAATATACATTACATGGAAAGGCCTTTTAGATGCAGTGTGTGTGCCGTCAGTTTCAGAACAAGAGGACATCTTCAAAAACATGAACGTTCTGGTTCACATCATAACAAAGTGTCCATGACGTCAACATTTGGGGCTGCTACCTCTTTTAACCCTAGACCATTTCGATGTTCTGATTGTAACATAGCTTTTAGAATACATGGACACCTAGCCAAACATCTAAGAAGTAAAATGCATGTAATGCGGCTTGAATGTTTATTTAAATTACCTTTTGGAACATTTACGGAAATAGAACGGGCAGGTGTTAGTTTAACAGACATTGATACGACAGATTGTGCAAGTTCGCTTGCCAGTTTACAATCGCTCGCAAGAAAGCTCCATGAAAAGGATCCAACAAAGCTCGAGTATCGAGAACCTAATGGTGCGACACTAACAGGTTCTTCCGCTGGCCGGGACTCTTCTGATGACGAAGATACTCTTTGTGAAAATATGAGTGAAAGTGAAAAAGATATTGAAGGTAAGACTATTGAAAGTAACGAAGGTCAAGATAATGACATGCGAGTTAATTATAGTGCCACAGATATTTAGTGCCAAAATTATTTTAAGTAGGATATTTTAATGTGCAATTTTGTTTTGTTATTAATTTAAGGTATAACTATTCATACTGGGGTTTGACTCAGATACGTGTGAAAACAAAACGATGCGCTTTATATTATTATTATACATTGCTGTATTTTATTTTTATGTAACTGTGAAACTATCTTGTAAATATCTCAAATTTAAATAATGTTTAATGTTGTTAAATTTGCTTCCATATTAGGGCTTACATACATATTGTATTTGTTATTATAAGTAACTCTTAAATAGGATTAGTGAAAAAATGTTGATTCAGATGAATATTAGAAACTGAATGCAAAACTTCCCATTATAACGTATCCAAATCATTCTTACGGCGTGACTAAACGGGCTATATTTTCTCGGCAATGTGTAGCTGCAATATTTTGCCAGCAACATTTAAAGTATTTCCAGGCCATATTCGAAAATGTTGCAGACACATATTGCAGTAAAAGTATTTCGAGTTTAGGAGCATATTTTACATATATATTTTGGTGGTCCATATTTTAGGTAAACTACTTTTCAATATCAATTGAACATATTGAAAATACTTAAATGTAGCAACTTTTATCTTGATAAATACTATTATTACTTTTGTATGTATTTTTTATGGAATATAAACTTGTGATGTATTTACACTGTGTAGCATCTACTTCCAAATCGTTTATCTTAAATAATTGGCATATCAAATTCCATAAACTATTTAGATATATAAAATCGTAAAAGTCTTCCATATCAAAAATAGCACTCGTTCTAGATCGGCTTTACATTTCTTCAGGATTGAATTACACATACCAACAGACATACTTCCAGACAAAATTCCGCAGTAAATTGTTTATCAGTTTTATAATTTCGTTAACTGATGCGCTAACTTTATGTTAACTGTCCCTAAATCGAACAAATACAGCTAGTTTAGTATAGACATCGTGCATGCTTATACCAAGTGTTTCCAATTTAGGTAACCCCTAGTTAAAGCAGTTTTGAAAACCATAAGAGGTTCTGTGATCTGAAAACATTTTTCTAAACCCTCGAGCGACCACTGTAAGAGGCCGTGATGTGTAACAGTTATTTGGGTATAAATATGGCTCGTAACATTTTTTATACTATAGGCTATAAGGTTGGACAAGATTTATAGAATTGTTATTCATGTAGTAGAACCGGTGTTTTAAAATGTAGTTTTCGCTACTTTTACTATAGATTCACTTTATCACAAATAAAAGGTTGATTAATCATATAGCATGCAAAGACAAAAGAAAATGTGTATATTATGAACATTTCGGGTTTATGTTCGCATGGATTAAAGGCATGCTAAGCATATCAAAGTTAACGAAGATAAAAAGATATCACATGCGGAACACACACATTTGAGAAATAATCGAAAATTTGGCCAGAAATGAGTTTATGTAAATAATAAGTATTACTTACCTATCCATATAGATAACCATATCATGAACCCTATTGAATAGAAAAATATTACACCTTTTTACTGTATAAATTTTAATGTACCTAATAATCCAATGTAAATGGCCTATATAATTAAGTATAATGATGAACTGTATTCGTTCCATCTTTTCAATAAAAACGCAAAGGCCATTTTAGAATTTGTGTAATTTTCCCAGTAAGTGTTGCCAGATTGGCACAATGCTACCGTAACTCACAAAGCTGTATTATTTTTTATACCAAAAGTGTTTTGTTGTACATAATTAATAAATATGACTGATATCTATTTTAAGTACGATACTACTCTTCTGTCTGGTATGCATTCTAAATCGATGTAAGTACAAAAATAATATATTTATGATTACGCTGTAAAATGTGGTGCATGATGAAATTGAAAATTAATTAATAAAATACATTTCAAAACGGACAATTTACGTAGTGTACTGAGTTCGCTGGCATTGTGCCACAATATACTCTAATATAGCTATTTTACATTATTGGAACAGTAGGTATGTTTGGAGGAAATGGTGTACTCGTGACTATGGTAGAATTATAGATATAATTTTTTTTGATGTATATTATATCGAAAGGGGGTTAATTTTACTAAATTGTTGCAAGAAATTTGTAATAAAGGAGTTACATAATTATAATACATTGAGTTATTTAAATGTGTAAATTTTATTACTGATCCCATTCCACACGACTTTACTACCGCCGGCGAACCCAATAATAAAAAGGTACCTAGATCAGTGTGCGTTACCCCAGCAAAATAATGTCGAAAATAGTAAATTAAATGTTACAGGCAATTAGTTGTCCAGCTTCTGTAATTGTTGCGCACATTTTTAAATTTGTTGCACATATAGATTTTAGCATATTGTACTATGCGGTCGCTTTTTTGTAACCACCTTAATATGGTCGGGTTATCACGGTGTTGCGCTTCCTAATGGCTTTTATTTTATTATCTCGTTAATTATTGTATGTACTACGCTGAAATTTTACAGGAATATAACTGAACTAAGTAACTAATTATTGATATATCATTTAGTTTACATATTCAGATACAGGGTTAACGGGGGCCAAATAACTAAGCGCGCATTATGACCGTCAAAGTGGAGAACTGAATTTCATCATAATTTGTTTATTAATAACAGGATACTAATGAAACTTCACATACATTTGAAGACAGATACAAGCTACGAAACAACGTTTAAAGTAAGTCTTTAGACCTCTTATTCAAAGTGTTAAGACCTATTGAAGTGTTTTTATATTTAATTAAATAATAATATAATATATGTGGGTAAATATAATTATATGGCTAATATTTATTTCAATATTCCCATTATAAATGAAAATGTCTGGCTGCGGTAACGTTACCCCAGCAGGAAATGTTTTTGTGGAATAACTCAAAATCTATATGTGCAACAAATTTAAAAATGTGCGCAACAATTCCAGAGGCTGGACAACTAATTGCCTGTAACATTTTCGACATTATTTTGCTGGGGTAACGCACACCCTAGCTAGATCACTACTGATGATAGAAAGTATGTTTATAATGTACCCTTGAAAGGCGGCTCAAAATCATCAATAACGGTTATCTATCTGACGGAAACAATATAGCCCTCCCGTGCGCTTGGTTACAATCTTCATCACTATAAACAACGCGATTTTTAGGGTTCCGTACAAATAAACGGAACCCTTATAGGATCATTCGTACGTCTGTCTGTCTGTCCGTCCGTCTGTCACAGCCAATCTGATCTGAAACTGCTGGACCAAATCAGGTGTTTGGTAAGATGGTGTAATCCTATGACTCAAACACAGATGTGTGCAAAGAAAATAAATATTTTTTTAAAAATGACCCTCATTTTCGGGGGACGAATTAGGAAATAAAAATAAAATATTTGCAAGCCTCACTGTGTCATATCAAATGAAAGGGCTCGTTATGAGGATCTCAAATATATTTTTGTTATTATTGTAAAATAAATAATTTTGATTTTATTAATGAAATCCCCCCCTGATCTCTAAAACACAAAATATCTCATTGCTCAGCTCAACAGCTCATTGCTTGTAGATTACAAGAAAATTGACTGCATTTTGCTAAACAAAGCGGTAACGCTGGCGAGTCGTTTTTTTTTGTAATTATTTCGAGTAAATAACTTACTGTTGATTTATTTAAATGGAATCTATATATGTATATTAATTACAAGATAATTTGCTCGTATGATCGATACGGTTTTTATTCTGTTAATGGTTCTAAGTATCTCTATGTGATGTGGACCTCAAAGCACTGTAAGAAACTATTTCAAAATCAGAACATTCACTTGAGTCGGACATGTTTCATGAGATTATAAATAAAGTGTAAGTATTTCAAAATTAAACCCTAGGTACTTATATCCGCAGCGGATAAACAAAATTAGTTAGGTACCATTAGTTACCATCCTATCATACAAATAGCTGTCAACACGTTATTGGGACACGTACTTTGGCTTTTTCATACAAATAGCTATCCGTAGTAGGTAAGACATAGACACTCCCATCTATAGCTAATGTGTGCGGGTATGAATTTCCCATATTCTGTTCATGTCCATTCTGTCATTTCTAGTAGGTCACTCATACGTCAAATGGTCCTACGGAGTTTTTTGATCCCAACATGAAATAGGATCTAAAGGCATACAATTTTTGTTTTGTATTTTATGTTTTTCCGGAAAACTATTTTTTTTCCAAAATCTGTGAATGCAGTTCAGAAAATCTCAAAAGTTATGGATGGTCTCTTAAGAACGTTTGCCTGAAACTATAACGGTTAAAGAACCTGCCCTTACTGTCACTCCCGTCTCAAAAATCCACCCTGTATATTTTCAACCGACTTCAAAAAAGAAGGAGGTTCTCAATTCGAAATGCATTTTTTTTATAATAATAATTTTGTAGTCACGGACCACTTTCACAATCCAAACTATCCCACGGAGCCCTGTCAAAGAATATTATAAGAAAATAAAACAAGCTTTATGGACTAACTACACTTATTCAGCTCCATCCGCGTTTCGCTGAACGATTTTGGTCATACTTATGCAGTTCTGCTTCTATCAGCCGCTTCTATATACAGCATCGTAAGATTGTAATAGCCGTCATAGCCTGCTATCTCCGCTGAAGCGCTTCTATTTATTGCGTACGGCGCACACAAGGCCGGTTTGCCAATTTATGATGACAAAAATAAAGTTTATGTTTTTATTTACTTTCTGACTTGGTAATTATGTGTTTTAAGTGTTAGAAGCTAGAAACAGAATTTTGAGATGGTACATACAAACAAAAAAAAAAAAGAAAAAAGGTTTTATTTAAAGTATTACACAAAAAGGTCCTAAAATTAAGTTCTATGCTACCTACTGATCATCGTCATCCACATATTTATCAGAGTCTTCATTGTCCCTGTTTTCGACCTCTTCGCTACAAAGATATGAAAGAGAGAAAAGTAACGACATCAATGCGACTACCTAGAAATACAGGGCTCAATTTATCAAAGGGGGCGATAAGGGGACGAGTTCTTTGCTTGGTTTGAATCCTCACTAGTTGTAGTTTCTAAAAAAATATAAAATATAATGGAACTTTTTTTAAATGTCTATAAACTCAAGTACCAAAATCTAAAAGATTTATGTATAAAATTTGTCTTCCACGAATAGTTAAATTACTCTTCGATTTATGAAAAAAAAAATGACAAGTAAACAACTATAATTAGAGTAAACACCTGACGCTTCAATATCCATGTTAAAAACCCTCAATTTTTAAACACTGCGGCACAAAACAAACGTACCTAGTTACTCCGTCAAGCTTTCGGGTGTAACTGACTTACGTTTTCCGTGCGAGAAAAAGGGACACAAAGCGCGCCTACACAGGCTTTTGTGTTACTTTATTGAGCTTTATCTAATACTAGCTGTTGCCCGCGACTTCGTCCGTGTGGTTATGAATATGTTGTTATTTACGTAAACCCTACAACCTACTTATACACCACATTTATGGTTTAATTTTCAGGCTGCAGTTTATTTCAATTCATTATAATATTTAAAGAGATGGCATTTGTGATTATGATACAGTGGTCTTCTTCGTTTCGAATCGAAGTTTGTGTTCTTTTTTTTTGTGATAGACTCATATCCGTGGTTAGACTGCTTGGACCCAGTGGGAGCTGCATTAATCGCAGCAATAGTGGCGTTTTTAATATCCTCTAAGGTGCAGGTGACGGGTCACTTTGGGCACTGTAGTAAGTGGGCCATTGTCTGGTCAGGAGCACCGCACTCACACTGGGTATCAATGGGATCTATAATCCCCCATTTTGTTAGTTTGTGTTTACAGCGGCCTTTTTGGGAGCACACTCTATTGACTGCTTTCCATTTAGGCCACTGCAAATCACTTCCGTGTGCCAAGTGTTCCTGGGTTGAAAGAAGTTCAGTGGCGGTGGGTGATATTCCCACAACTTACGTCTGATCGTACGTGGTCGGTCCTGGATGGCCTGTGTGCTGCGGGGAAAACTTTTCCGACTCTTAAGTCTACTCGACTGTTTAAAAGTTCTATAGTTTTACAGAAAACGATGGTCAATGTGGGATAAACAAAGATGTATAAAATATTGTCTGGAATTTGGTAATTAATATGGTAATATGTGAATACCAGGTTCTACGTATTATAAGATACTTTTAACTACAAAAAAGCGTCACAGTAGTACCCAGGGGAAAAACAAAGAAATATTTATTACGAATGTTTTAACCAAAAATATTATGACCTTGATTCGTCTGAATTTCATTAAGTTGTATTTTCTATTTGTTGTATTATAAGTCATCAATAAATGTTTGTTGAACACATAGAGTTAGGTTATATTCCCTTAAACTGACCCTGTCGTAAAATCGGTTTCTACGTGACATAACTTAACTATATTCTATCTCTTTACCAATTTACAGATGCAAAAAGCCAAGGATTTATATATGTAATCATGCGAGAGCAAGTTCAGGCTGTCACAAAATTATTTCTTAGCAAATACCTACTCATAAACTCTAGACTTGCTAAATTTCAGGTCGATAGTTCAAAAATTTATCAAAACTTTCATACGAAGTTGCGAGAACCATTAGACTTCCTTAATCCAGCCCTGTCGTAAAATCCGTTCTAAGCGGACGTCTACTACTAATTACCTACCTCTCTGCCGATAATCAAGTTTGTAGTGCAAAAAATGAAGGACTTTCATACAAACTTGCGAGACTCATTAGACCTCCTTAATCCGGCCCTGTAGCAAAATCCGTTCTTTGCGTACGTCTACTACTATGTACTACCTCTCTGCCAAATTTCATTTTAATATGTCAAGCGGTTTTCGATATTTCGTGATGAGTGAATGAATGACCTTTCGCTTTTATATAAATAAATAAAAAAATAAATAAAATAAAAATAGTTTATTAGTAAAACAAGTCATGGTTCAAACAAATTTTTAGATTGGAACCTCCTTTTAGGCATGTAGTGCCTGTGTTAGGAGAGTCCGCTCTTCCATAGCAAGACGTGTTATATAAAAACAATGAATCGTATATTTTTTACGCTAAGACTACTTAAATTTACATTAACTTTAACTTAAGTAAGGGTGTGTATGATGTAGAGTGTAATTGTGTGTGTGAGTATTGCGTGTGAGAGATTTCCTGTAGGTGTGACTGAGAGTAGGTTCATGAGTGTGAGGGTGTGTATGTGTCACGGTTTCAGCAGTGTTTCAGTATCATTGTAGGTAAGTGTCTGTATCCATTCGATTATAAGTTTTTTACTGTCGTGGTAGTTTTTGGGATAAATGTATATGTATTTATTGATTTTATTATATAGTGCAGCAGATCGTTTACTAAATTGCATACTGGCAAGCAAAGTCCTAGTCCTAGGGATATTTAATATCAAATCTTTCCATCTTTTTTTAAGTATGCTAGTATCATAGGAAATAGACTTGTTTTTTTTTAATATAATTTGTGTGATGTAAAGTTTCCTGACTGAGAGCAAGTTACTTAGTCGAAATAGGTCTTCAGTCGGATATATATAGATTGTATGCAAATATACTTCACGGACACAACAAATGTTGAAACTCCAAACCCAAATATGTTTGAAAAGAAGAAAACACATTAAGGAACCTTGGCTATATATTTATAAAACCTCTCTGTAAACTATATTTGTAGTTTTGCCGTTAGTCAAATTGTACAGAAAGTCAGGACTGGTGACGCGAGACTCCACGAGAGCAAGCGACGTATAGTTGGCCGTAGGCAAAGCAGCTGGTCCTGAGATCGACAACCGCAGCCTTCAGTGTGACAAACACCGACCGACCTGAGACTTGTTTATAGTCATGCCAAAGCACACGCTCACAGGGAATTGCGCACGCTTGAATTGGAAGGGGTAATTGTGGGGAATCAGTGGTATACGTGGTATAAACACTCTCACCAACGCCATAACCTGTTACAATTTCAGCTTCAATGATATTTCTCTGCAGACAGACGACTTCGAGCCGATTTCTGTTACACAAAATAATAGGTACACCGACCTTCAGCCGGATGATGTGCGCTAGAAGTCCACTTGCCGTAAGCGAATTCTATTCCAAATTCTACGGCGTAACGTGTGGCGTCATCTTGCTCGACTACAGTGTTCATTGAGATGTATACTACTTCTCTCCCTTCAATTTGAGAGAAACAAAATGCTTTTATTGATCGCTGCAGCTTGATCAATTTTGGGTGTTATAATAGCCTGTTCACACACCCAAAATCTGTTGATGCGATATTTGACTGATGTCACTGTACAAAACATGAATCAGTTGTTCTATTGTAGATACTACAATACCAAGAGTCTCTATTAGATCCACCTGCCCTCTCTCCTCTGGTAGAGAGCTTTCACCAACTTTTAAATGAACATCGGAGAATTCTTGAACACGTGAATTGCCTCCAAGCTGAGCACGCATATTGATGGTCAAGCGGGATTTATAAACTCGTGACCGTTGATCGTTTCAACGATGCATTTACCTCGTCAGCCCTAATTCCTCGCGTCACCACAGGCAGCGTTTGCCGGAAATCGCCACTAAACAGAACTGTGACCCTATCCATCTTGTCTTGGTTTGAACACGCTGACGTGGTTATTTACGATAGTACTCATTGCACCTGGATCGTAATTGGTTTCGGCAGTGTATTCCACGATTTTAATGTGCCAATGATTGCGGGGCCGGTAACCCAAACTTGACCACAGGAATGACGCCGATGTAAACGACGACGTTTTGAAGAGAAGTAAAAATTGTTAAGAATACGTTTCTCATTGTATTCAATGCCACCTTTAGTAGTTGATCTCAAAACTCGCAAGAAGTCTTCGGACAGATGATGCCGATTTCTCCTAGAAAAGTACTGGGTTTGCAATTCCACAAAACAAACAAATGTCTCTGACGATTGGGGATTTTCCGATTTTTTTTTTAAGTGTTTCTCTTCGCCACACTATTTTTATAATCGTTTAATTTAATGTATTAACAATTATATGTAATTCTTCTGCAGTATCATGTAATAATCACAGAGTAATATAATATGTGCGTTATTATTCTAAGATAATAATATGGTAATAATATTTATTTTGAGTTGAGTTTTCAAACATGACATGTGTCAAAATAAAATGTATTTAAATCAAAAGCACTAAGGAGTATTGATATCAACTTCGATGCAAATCACCCTCAAAATAACTTTCTACCCATTTTTAACTCCGTTAAGTGGTGAATTTCAATAAAATACGAAACCCATCTTCCATCAATTCTGTTAAAGAATGTTTATGCGAAATTTGAAGTAGATTGGACCAAGGAATCACGTTGTCCCATACAAACTTTGCCCCCGTTTTTCACACCCTTAGGGGTAGAATTTCGGAAAATCCTTTCTTAGTGGATGCCTACGTCATACAAAGAACACACGCTTTAAGTTTCAGGTCTCTACGATTAGCGGTTTAGGCTGTGCGTTGATACATCAGTCAGTCACCTTTATCTAATATATATAAATCTAATATATATAAATCTCCTGTCACGATGTTTGTCCGCGATGGATTCCTAAACTACTGAAGCGATTTTAATGAAATTTGTACACCGTGTGCAGTTTGATCCAACTTGAAAGATAGGGTAGGTGTAGGGTAGGTGTAGGGTAGGTGTAGGGTAGGTGTAGGGTAGGTGTAGGGTAGGTGTAGGGTAGGTTTAGGGTAGGTGTAGGGTAGTTGTAGGGTAGGTGTAGGGTAGGTGTAGGGTAGGTGTAGGGTAGGTGTAGGGTAGGTGTAGGGTAGGTGTAGGGTAGGTGTAGGGTAGGGTAGGTGTAGGGTAGGGTAGGTGTAGGGTAGGGTAGGTGTAGGGTAGGTGTAGGGTAGGTGTAGGTAAACAGGCAGGTAAGTAGGTAGATAAGGACAGGACAACGTCTGTCGGGTCAGCTAGTCTAATATATATAAATCTCCTGTCACGATGTTTGTCCGCGATGGACTCCTAAACTACTGAAGCGATTTTAATGAAATTTGTACACCGTGTGCAGTTTGATCCAACTTGAAAGATAGGGTAGGTGTAGGGTAGTTGTAGGGTAGGTGTAGGGTAGGTGTAGGGTAGGTGTAGGGTAGGTATAGGTAAATAGGCAGGTAAGTAGGTAGATAGGGACAGGACAACGTCTGTCGGGTCAGCAGCTAGTTGTTTTATAATACTATAGTTCGTTTATCGAAGAAGTTAAACAAATTAGCTTTTTTAAGTTTCTAGACATCGCAAAATTATATTTTGCAATCCGGCTTTGTGTGCGGCGCTGGATAATTAAGAAACGATTACATACCCTTTGCTGCGATAACGGTAATTTGGCATTGTGCCCTCAACATGGATAGTTCTATGTGCGATATTGTTATCGTTTCGCTTCTTGCAGAAGAAATAGTAAAAAAAAATATTTGTGCTGGGACACATAGTAGAAGTGAAACTTCAACGGACAAGTGGCTCCGCCGCTGCCGCCTCTCACCACGCGATATATCGTCTACCACCTCTACCGTAACGCTTTTTTGTGACAGATAAATCCTAATACCCCCCGTCTATATAGAAGTTTCACTTCAAAAGGTAATAAAAACCAACGACAGTGGGTCGACCTACTTTGGAGAAATCAGTGCTGAGCGTGAACTGTTCCCGACCAATCGTCGACAAGTTGCGACCGCGTACAGCTCTGAACGAAGCGGAATAGCGCTGAACGCGGCGGAGCAGCGTTGCACACGGATGGTTCTGATGAGGTCAATCTTTAGCATTTGCATGATATAACCACACCTGTCCTCATTTTTTACCTGTTTGCTTCGAATACTGAATAGACGCGGAAAGCTGAACGGATGCGTAAGTAGGTACCATGTCTGTATACCCAGCAGGACCCTACGTTTAACTCAACGACTGTCGGGCGAAAGTGTTGAAGGTCAAACCTTCGCTGCTTATGTCGGACTGTGTAACATAAGACATTCGAGAGGTTAATCCGATTCAAAGTTAAATGTTAACGTGCGTAGTATTTAGTACCTTCCGAATCGTATAAGTAAAAACCGGACAAGTGCGAGTCGGAATCGCCCACCGAGGGTTCCGTACATATTTGTAGGTACATATCCATACTTCTATACTAATCCATACCTACTATCCATACTTTAATCATCATGTAATCAGTAGGTACTCATCCAGATAACCGACGTGTCCGTGTCTCATGTCTGGAGAAGACCAGGAGACCGTGGAAGGCAAAAAACTGCCACTGGAGCAGTTCAGCAAGGCGGGAAATCGGTGTCCTTTTGGGGTGGTATTATGATTGGAGCTAGAACGCCTTTGATCCCGTATCAAGGCTTCATGACAGCAGACATGTATAGAGCAGTTGCTATTGATGGAATTGTCAGACCATTCCGAGAAAACCATGGGCACCAATTTGTACTGGTCGATGATAATGCGCCCGCCCATCGAGCTCAACGAGTCAATGCTGCTCTCCGAGAATACGACATAACAAGGTTAGACTGGCCTGCCGGCTCGCCTGACTTAGACCCAATAGAGCACGAGTGGGATGCTCTTAAGCGAGCTGTTTGGAACCGTCAGCCACGTCCCCAGACAGTTCCAGAGCTCAGGGAAGCCGCTATTCAAGAATGGGACAGGTTACCCTAAGAAATTTTATAAAAAATAGTTTTTATTTTTTTAATTTCTAACAGTGTATTTCTATTTAAAGAAAACACACAACAAATATTTTTCTTGATAAAGTTCAATTAATTTTTTTTTATCAGCTTATGCTAGTGATCACAAACTTTTTTTGATGTGTGCACTTACAAAGTACGGAACCCTCGGTGGGAGTTTTTACTCGCACTTGTCCGGTCTTGCATTTTTTGAAGGCGGTTGTCTTTTTTATAAATATCAAGTAATTGTGCATATTGTTAGTGACTAGTTCACTAGTAGTTAAGCTGATAGTTTATGGGCATTTATATAATGTTTTTACACTATAGTTGTACTTAGGTACTCGCAGAAGGAACAAAAAAAAAACAATGTTATCAAATACAGCCTTTTTATTTTTCGTATAATTTAAGAAAATAATATATAGTTCGATACATATCTAGTAAATTAATTCTTCATTCTTCTTCAACGCGCATCAAAGACGACCACTGGAAATGGTAGATAGTTAAGGATAATAATAAATTAATGTCTTTTCTGAATGTACATAATATGAATTTATGGATTTTACCCTTATCACATATTTCTAGTAAACAAATATCAGCGTGTGCTAATTCAGTTGCATCCAGTAGATCTTGAGACTTGAAATGAACAGACCCCAATATAATCGGAAAAAAGACTAGGCAGATGAGCATGATGATGACAAAGAATAGTCGCTAGTGCTATCATTACATAACCACCTAATTAAAAACATTGGAATCACTTGGTAGTGTTAATAACTCTTTTTGTTATTATTGCAATTATTTGCAGGTAAACGATTCATTTACATTCGAAACTCTTGATTAAATACGAGCACTAACATACTGTGATCTAATTAAAAAAAAAAAAAACTTTGAAAACAATTCTCAAATTCTTGAGTCGGACAACTAATTAGAAAGTTAGAAACAGAAGAAATCAACACTAGAAAAAAACTTAAAACAAAACTCCAATAATTTGCATTTCTAAATCTTATTATTATTACGGAAGTTATACATGTCCACCAGAGCCCAAACAGTCCGGTAGGCAGGACTTGGACTTTTGAATCAAGTTTGGTCGTTATCGTCATACCAGTTTTGTAGGGTTCCGTAGCAAAATATGAGGCAATACCTAAAATAATAAACTTTTAGTAGTCAAATAATGCAAACAGACCCTTATATTTCATGAAACTTGGTTTTAAAAAAATACTCTCTGAAAGCCCATTTAATGTAGATTATAAAAACAATAACAATAAATATATATTTACTATTTTTAATGTAAAATAAAATTTTGAACGTATCGTCAGCGCAGCGCAGCGGTACGCAAGAAGACCCGAAAAACGATTAACAAAAAATAAGCTATCAGTAGCTTTCATATCTATAAATAGATATGTAAGTACTTATAATAATAATTATAGGTTGGTATTACATATTATTTTCATTTATTCATTGTACACATATTAAATTATATTTTTAAATATTAATAAAAAAAGGAAAACATTTAAAATTATAAAAAATCCGGATCCGGGATCCTGTTCCGGTATCGGGGACAGGGTCCAAGCTACCGGCGGTCAGGGCTCAAGAGAGAGAAACCTCCTGACAATGCGGGCCGTGTCCAGAAGTACTGCCTTCTGAATCAAGCCCTTGATCCAGCCGCCTAACGAGAGCCTCCTTAGATGTTGATCGAGGCTCTTGGCAACCTGGTTCGCAGACCAGGAAGGGGGATAAGCAGAGCTCTTGTGAACCTGCCGACAAGGGTTCGAAACAGCAAGGCCCAACGCGCCCGTGTGACAAGGATGGCTTCGTGAGGGTGGAGGAGAAGAAGAAGAAGAAACCTCCTAGTCGAAACCAGTGCGGAACCGCGCTGGCAGGACCCCAATATGCTGCGTCCAGCAACACCTACGACGCAGCTCTGTGTCCCGGCTGCATCACACCACGAAGGTTGAGGAGATCGTGGAGTATGTTCGAGCCAAGACCACCTGGACCTTAAGGGTCGAGAAGTTGGAGTCCCGCCACAATACGAATTTTAAGTCATTTGTGGTGCGAGTCCCGACGCATTATCTTGAGACCTTCCTCAAGGAAGAGTTTTGGCCGAAGGGTGTCGTGTATCGGCGATTCCGCGGAAGGCTACGCGACACCACGCAGCGCAACACGAAGCCGTCTCTTCGTGTACAAAAGTTTAGAAATATTTTTGTGGGTTTTATTATAAATATGTATGATAGTCTGTAAGGTATATATGTTATGGGTTTTTTGTTACCCGAAATAAATGATATTATTATTATTATTAAGCAATTGGCTGTAGGCTGTAGCAACTATCGGCACAATGATCGCTGAGTCCACATCCCACATGTCGACAACCTCGCGGGCCAAGTCAAGATACTTTATCTACTTGTCTTTCTCGACCTTCACGAGGTTCACGTCATGCGGAACTGCTATGTCAATATTCATTGCGCGGTTCTCCAATTGATCCACCACCACTACCTCAGCCTTATTGGCTACAATAGTCCTGTCAGTGATGATGGATCGATCCCAGTACAATGTGACATTGCCATTTTCAAGACCTGGATCGGGCACATACCTGTAGTAGATATGGTACTTCTGATTTCACGAGGTTGTATTTCAGAGCAAGTTACTGATGGATAATCCTGGCCACAAGGTTGTGCCTATGCAAGTACAATTAGTTAGCAAGACGAGAACATCCAGAGATAATGTGACGAATTGATTCTCCCAGTCGGTGACATGCCCGACAAATGTCAAGCGTGCCATCCTTCACAATCAATCTCCGGTAGTTATTCGTCAAAATAACTTCGTTCATAATTGCACAGACAACCTTCGGTTTCTCCAGATAGATCACCGAATCGTAACCAGGATACGGACGCTAAGAAATCCATATCGCCCTGTGTAGGGCCCGGAAAAAGCGTCCGTGAAGCTCCTTACTCTTCCAAACCTCCTCATGATCATTAGTCTCAAGCACTACAGGTTTGCACTAGTTCTCTTTAGCCAAGGAGAGCGGGGTGATGCCCTTGTCCACTGCAACTACATCTCGATGCATCACCACGTTGGCTTTTAGGAAATATTCCCTGAGACTGCATAACTCACGGTTGTGCAGTCTTAGCATTTATGAAGCCACGACCTCCACACTTCCGCGGGATATACAGTCTCATCACCGATGACCGTGGGTGATGCATCCGATATGCTGTCAATAATGTACGGACTCTCCTAGCCAGGGCTTATTATTATTACAAATATGATTGTAATAATAATAATACAGCCTATAAATTGTCCCACTGCAGGGCAAAGGCAAGAGGCCTTTGTTTCTGTTTCAATTCATTGTTTTCAAATAAGAATCTTTAAAACGATTCCGTAAATGAAAGAAATGAAGTATCAAGATAGAGATCAAGAGGCCTTCGCGCCGCCGATGATTCGAGCTTATAGTTATTCGAGATTTTGATGCATCGATGTAGTGAACTTTCGCGCTCATAAATTATCGATTTTTAGTACAATCGATCTGACGTTTTCGAGCAATTGTTATTCGATCAAACGGCATTCGATTTCAAGTAGGTAACCCACTTTTCTGAATGTCATTTTATTTACAACCTCCTCCACAATTACATAGCTTAGACAGTTGCATCTTGTACTACAAGATTTCAAGCACCGACCCCTAATCAATTCTAGGCATGCTTGAGCAGCCATTTATTTATTTATTTTTACTTAACATAAAACGGTCGTACCTACGTCCTACATTAGTTAAAGACATATTATTATTATAGGATTTTGGGTCCACAGTGGCACCCACGTTTCATTCTCTTTCTGCCAACCCTGTTCAGATGGGCAAGAAATACTTTGAATCTTAATTAGGCAATGCTCCCAAACATGAACATTCTGAAAAACTGCTCTCAAGGTATGTTGTTTGAGAGCAGCTTCTGTAAGAGGTAAGTTTTCCATCTGCCTGTCCTTCTTCGTAAATAAATGTTAGCGGCACTCATTTATTGTCACTGATGGGCATGATTTGAAAAACGAGTACTTATTAAATAAAATTGTCAGTTCTTGAAAAAAATATGTTTGAAATATCGTTTTCTTACGTGATGGCTCCGAGGTTCTGAGTAAGACTGCTCCGACTGATAATGGCACCGTGCAATCATGAAGAAGCAGACACACGGATGATGCTTCATCTTGCTGATGCTGTTTCCAAAGGACGCTCCATAATAAAGCTAAGAACAGTAGACACGGATGTCGTTGTACTAGTCATATCTTGTGTTCCAATCCAATACTACAAGGTCTAGACGAATTATGGGTGCACATCGGAACAGGAACAAATCACCAAAATCTGTCGTGTCACAACTATCTTCATGTTTAGGTAAAAAGGGACCCAAATTAATTTCTTGACAAGATTTACAAACTAATACTGAAGAATAGTTTTCTTTCCTGTTTCAGGCCCGGACAGACACACGTTTTTTTCCTTATTTTATTGGTTTACCGAATGTGACACAACATAGCTCATAGCCCATAGTCACTATCGATTTACCTGATAACGACACGAAACTTGTTCCAAAAGTCCGCTATATTTTTTTTTCTGAGCGCCGGGAGGTACTACCTTTGACCCCCTCTCCCGGTCGCGGGGTTCAGTCTGCCTACCGGGCTGTTTGGGCAGGTGGACGAGTAAAACATCCGTACCAAGTGGCAATGCTGTACTCAAAATTGTCACACGTTTCCCAATAGGTCCCGGACTAATAGCCATCATGGCTGAGTCAATGGAGGATATTAATACTATGCTCAGGGAGCTCAGTAACGTTTTTCAACATGTAGGTCTTAAAACAAATATGGATAATACGAAAATAATGTCGAATGTCCTTGTTCCACCCATAGTTACAGGTAGTTGCTGGGAACGATACTGTCGAAGTTGTCGAGCACTATGTTTACTTTGGACAAACTGTCCAACTAGGTAGTCCAACTTCGACAAAGAAGCCGCCCGAAGAATCCATCTTGGATGGGCAGCGTTCGGGAAACTACGAGATATCTTTTCGTCCAAAATTCCGCAGTGTCTAAAGACGAAGATTTATAACCAGCGTGTGATGACATATGGCACAGAAACGTGGTCCTTAACTGCTGGCCTCCTATAGAAGCTCATAGTCACGCATCGAGCCATGGAGGGAGTTATGATCAGAGTTTCTTTGCGCGATAAAATCAGGAACGAGGAAATTCGCCGAAGAACTAAGGTCAACGACATAGCTCTCAGAATATGCAAGTTCAAGTGGCAATGGGCAGGCCACATCGCTCGAAGAACCGTGACCGATGTGGAAGAAAGGTTTGTGGCGACACTACTGCTTACCCAACGGACGCGCGACGCGGGGCCGCCGCGCCGCCATCGCAGCCCGTGAGGTGCGCCGGCGACGGCCCGCGCGCGCCCCCCGCCAGTCTACAGCTATCCGTGACGGCGAATGCACGCTGCAATTATCTAACCTCGCTAGCTAAACTGTTCAACTTTCGTTCGCTATAATCTCTCACTATCATTCTCAGTTTCCTTCTTTAAATCTTTCTAGTCTTTCTATCTTCTCAATTTCATCAAACATTGCTATGCCTGTATAGACGCTTTGCTCGCGAGTGAAACTATTGTAATGTGGAACCAAGCCTAAATAAACTGTGTCGTGTTTACATGGCTATAGTTATTATTTAAATAACTCCCGTTAGGTTTCCCACATATTGGTGACCCCGCGTTGAACAATAAAGACTGTGAGTGCCGTGCGCGAGTGTTTATAGACGTTAAAGACAATAAATATCGCATCGCGTTTCGGCCATATTCTTTTTTGCAAGTCACTCGTCGTTATAAGCCGTGCCCTTGAAAACAGCTGTAAGGTCATTGCCGACCGTTACGATGCAAGACGATACTGCGTTGTCGACCGGGTTATACAGGGTTGGCGTAAAGGTACCCGAGTTTTGGCCAGATCGCCCTGATGTGTGGTTTGCGCAGCTAGAAGCGCAATTTAGTCTCGCAAATACGACTGCGGACTCGACCAAATTCTACCACGTCATAGCACACTTAGGAAACCAGTATGCAGCGGAGGTTCTGGACATTATCCAGTCTCCACCAAAGGAGGACAAGTACCTTACCCTGAAGACAGAGCTTATCAAACGGCTGTCGGCCTCCCAGGTAAAGAAAGTACAGCAACTCTTGATGCACGAAGAGATGGGAGACCGAAAGCCATCTCAGTTCCTTCGCCACCTTCAGGGTCTGGCAGGATCAACTGTGCCGGAAGAATTTATGCGCACCCTGTGGTCGAGTCGCCTTCCTCAACATATACAGACTGTCATTGCCACACAAACCGATACCCTTGCGAAGATAGCTGATACAGCTGACAAGGTCCACGAGATCGCACCATCGTCGCCTCAAGTAGCCGCTATCGCTGGCACCAGTACACGGCAATCAGATACCAGCAACGTAACCCTCATGCAGGAGATGATGAAGAATATGGCTGACCTCACGTTACAAGTAGCAGCTTTAACAGCAGAAGTAAGGTCTAGACCAAGAGAACGGACATATTCACGCGACAGGAACTCCTCAAGACGTCGTTCACCATCCAGTCATCGATCTCCATCTAGTAATGGTATATGCTGGTACCATCGCAGATTTAAGGAAAAATCATACAAGTGTACGAGACCATGCAACTACGATGCGGGAAACTCTCCGGGCAGTCGTCAGTAGCGGCCAACGACTGTCCGCAATCTCCAGGCCGACTGTTTGTGACCGACCGCAAGACTAAGGTACAATTCCTCGTGGACACCAGGTCGGACCTATGCGTATTTCCACGCACTGCGGCCAAAATCAAACAATGTAAGTCCGAGTTTAACCTGTATGCTGCAAACGGGTCAGAAATACCCACTTACGGCTTTGCTCATTTATCGTTGGACTTTGGTCTTCGTCGTGAATTTTCATGGAGGTTTATCGTTGCCGACGTAACCAAAGCAATTATAGGGATAGATTTCCTCTCACACTACAACTTACTTGTAGATTGCAGACGACACTGCTTGATAGATAACACAACGTCATTAGTCACTGACGCTTATCCTGTAAAGCCTAATGAGAGCGTTTCTTCTATCAAAACTAGCATCTGTGAAAGTGGTAATAGGTACTTATCCATCCTCAAACAATATCCCAACCTCACAAGGCCATCAGGTACACCCAAGCAAAGTACACATAACACAGTACATTATATTAAAACTACTCCAGGTCCGCCGATTGCAAGTCGACCGCGACGTTTACCGCCTGATAAGTTACAGATTGCCAAGCAGGAATTCGACGAAATGATCAAGAATGGTACAGCGCGCCCATCAGACAGCCCGTGGTCATCACCACTACACTTAGCACCAAAGAAAGACAGCGGATGGCGGCCATGCGGTGACTACCGAGCGCTAAATTCACGGACGATTCCAGATAAGTATCCGATAAAACATATCCACGACTTCAATCTTAACCTAACTGGTTGCACAGTGTTTACAAAAATCGATTTAGTAAAAGCATTTAACCAGATATCAATATACCCGCCGGATATATGCAAAACAGCGATAGTAACACCGTTTGGCTTATATGAGTTTCCAATGATGACGTTTGGCCTAAGAAACGCAGGTCAAACGTTTCAGAGATTTATAGATGAAGTCACTAGAGGGTTGGATTTCTGTTATGCCTACGTCGACGACATCTTATTGTATTCTCATAGTCCAGAAGAGCATGAACACCATTTACATACACTTTTCAGAAGGCTGGATCAATACGGAGTGCTGTTGAACACATCGAAGTGTGTCTTCGCAGCTCCGGAAGTCACATTCCTCGGATACCGCGTCTCAGGCGAGGGCATACGACCTCTGGATGAAAAGGTAGACGCTATAAAGAATTTCCCGGAACCAAAAACAGTTAAGGAACTAAGGAGATTCCTCGGTATGTACAATTTCTATCATAGATTTATACCACAGTGCGCTAAGCTACAGGCGTCATTGAATGAAATGCTAAAAGGATATACAAAAAGCTCGCAAAAGATCGAATTTAATGAAGAGCAGCGTCGCGCTCTGCAGAATTGTAAAACAGCGTTGAGTAACGCAGCGTTACTAGCTCATCCTAACGTCAACGGAAAACTAGCATTAGTGACAGATGCCTCAAGTACCGCAATCGGTGGCGTATTACAACAGTGGAACAGCGGTTCTTGGCAACCATTGGCGTTCTTTTCTCGAAAACTAACCCCCGCTCAAGTTAAATATAGCCCATATGACCGAGAGCTGTTAGCCATATACAAATCTATACAATACTTCCGTCATATGCTCGAAGCCAGAGTGTTTACAATTTATACCGATCATCGACCGCTCACACATGCCTTCGAAACAAGCAAGGATAGCAATAACCGTCCGCCAAGGCAATTCCGATACCTCGATTATATCGCTCAATTTACTACGGATGTTCGCCATATTTCAGGAAAGGACAACGTTGTAGCTGACACGCTTTCGAGGATAGATGAGGTCGTCGCATCAATAAATTTCGAGATGCTGGCTAAAGAACAAGAAACAGACCCAGAGCTAAGGAAGCTGATGACTGAAGGAAGTTCACTAAAACTGAAAAAGATTCACCTACCCGGTAAGAAAATTCAACTTATTTGTGATACGAGCACCCCGTCACCTAGACCCTTTGTCGTTAAGTCCATGAGACGTCAAGCTTTTGAGGGCATGCATGGCCTTAGTCACCCAGGCGCCAATGCGACTACTAAGCTGGTGACTCATAACTTTGTATGGCCGGAAATACGAAAGGACTGTCGGGATTGGTGCCGTGCGTGTCTTGCCTGTCAACGTGCAAAGATATCACGTCACGTAACATCACCGCTGAGCTCATATTCCCTACCAGCAGCGAGATTCTTGAATATCCATATCGACTTAATCGGACCAATGCCTTCATCGAATGGATTCAAGTACTGTCTAACAGCTATTGATAGATTCACGCGATGGCCTGAGGCAATTCCGATAGCCGACATCACAGCAGAGACAACAGCAAAAGCCTTACTATCAGGATGGATATCACGCTTTGGTTGTCCAGCAAGCATAACTACGGACCGCGGAAGACAGTTTGAGTCCACCCTATTCAAATCTCTAGCCGAACTAACTGGATCACAACATAAGATGACTACTGCTTATCACCCAGCAGCAAATGGGATAATCGAGCGCTTTCATAGACAACTGAAAGCCGCAATTATGTGTCACGCTAACCAGTATTGGACTGAATCCTTACCGCTAGTGTTATTAGGTATACGTAGTGCCTGGAAGCAGGACCTGCAATCCTCGGCAGCCGAATTAATATATGGAGAACCTCTGCGACTACCAGGTCATTTCTTTGATTCAACAAAATATACAGATATACCTGACGTTACAGATTTCATCTCAAGACTACGATCATTTGCTGAGAGTATAAGACCTTGTCCAGCATCACGACACACACAAAAACGTATTTTTGTGTTCAAGGACCTACAGACATCAGAACAAGTGTTTTTACGACAAGATGCCTTGCGTTCATCTTTACAACCCGCATACACAGGCCCCTACAAGGTCGTTGAAAGAGGTGCTAAGACGTTCAAGATATTAGTTAAGAACAAAGAAGTAACTGTATCAATTGATCGTTTAAAACCAGCATATACGCTAGACACATTACAAGAAACTATAAATAATACGCAAAATCAACAAAACGCTAATCCATTAACGACACGTTCAGGTCGTAAAGTTCGTTTCACAGATTTCTATCGCCCGTAGCAACGGTCTCAGCGGAGGAGTGATGTGGCGACACTACTGCTTACCCAACGGACGCGCGACGCGGGGCCGCCGCGCCGCCATCGCAGCCCGTGAGGTGCGCCGGCGACGGCCCGCGCGCGCCCCCCGCCAGTCTACAGCTATCCGTGACGGCGAATGCACGCTGCAATTATCTAACCTCGCTAGCTAAACTGTTCAACTTTCGTTCGCTATAATCTCTCACTATCATTCTCAGTTTCCTTCTTTAAATCTTTCTAGTCTTTCTATCTTCTCAATTTCATCAAACATTGCTATGCCTGTATAGACGCTTTGCTCGCGAGTGAAACTATTGTAATGTGGAACCAAGCCTAAATAAACTGTGTCGTGTTTACATGGCTATAGTTATTATTTAAATAACTCCCGTTAGGTTTCCCACAGGTTCTCGAGTGGCGAATCGAAAAACGCAGCGTTGGTAGGCCTCCCACCAGATGGACCGACATCGTTATGATCGCGCGTAACCGGTGGATGAAGCGGGAGGTTGCCGCTTTTTGTGGCGTTCTATGGGGGGAGGCCTTTGTTCTAATAGTAGACGTCTTTCGGCTGATGATGATGATGTATTTGATCGATGTTCTTTATATTAGTTTTATCTTTCACATTTTTGCATTCATGATTTGATTTGACAAGATTTCCTCTATGTTGTTAGTAAGTAGTGGTTCTTTCCTAGCAAGTCTTCCAAACAATTTCCCTTCAACCTGCCTATGGGCTAGTCTTGCGGACGTAAACCTGAACTGTGATCTTCCGGGGCTGAACTTGAGTGACTATTTTTCTGTAAGTCCATTTTCGTTTCAAATTAAAATTCACAATATTTTTTTTCTTGTTGCTGCATTACAGCTCTTGTTTTCACTCATTTTTTATCCTAATTAAATCACTCAGAATGTAACCTAACTAAATGAATGACAAAATGCGATGATCCTATGAAAGATGTATTGTAGTTTTAAAATATAAGTTACACTCTGTTTACTGCCAATACTTAGACATTGATAATTATTTTTCAAGTTAATTAACTTTTATTAGTTCACAGAATGTTAGTGACTTTTTTTTAGTTTTTTAAACTAGAGTTACATTTGTACATTTTGGTGTGGTAAATGAATCTTTTACCTCCACTTAATTGCAATAATAACATAAACAGTAGTTCACACTACCAAGTGACTCAGTTTCAAATTATATGACCACCACTGTATATATGGGAATTGGTAGCACATTTTTAAGTAACTAAATGAGAATGTTGAAAATTAATTCAAGTTTGTGATAGAGGTACAACCGCAGTTACAGTTCGATTCAAACTTAATGATGGCCGTGACGTTAACGGTTGGCTTAGAGATGTGTCAACTCGACTTACTAACTCGAGTTAACTCGAGTTGTGCTAAAATCGAGTTAACTCGAGTTTTAGCTTTAATACTCGAGTTGCAAAACAATTTATTTATTTACACCACATGCACATAAGTACAAAGGCGGACTTAAGAGCGCCCATCCCCATCGCCCGAACGCGCGAGTGTGATTGAGAAATGTTTTGTTTCAACCAACGCAAAGCTCGAAAACAAACGAGTGAGTGAGAACGCGATAATATCACAGGAAGTGGCGCGCGGAAATTACACAAAACTTGTACCAGGACATACGTTATTTTGAAAAAACCTTACAAGTTTTTGGTAAAAATGTTTGTAATTTAGAATCTCCATTACATGTGCAAGGTTTGTATGAAGCTGTTTTTTACTTTTTCAATTTATGAGTGCATTATGAACGGCCAAAGTTCAGATAAAATTGTGCAAAAAAGCAGATTTTCGGACGGGTTTACTGAATTTATTTCTCAAAAAAGTAGATTTTTCGTTACATAGGTACCTAGATAAGGTTCCTATGTAACCACAAGATACCCGTATGTTAAAAATATTTGGAAGAAAATTTGTTATAATGCCGTAATCACATATAAGCGTTTGTATGGGACATATAACGGGATGGGCGCTCCTAATGCTTTGTTGCTTAGTGTCTTTCTTCAATCCTGCCTACGAAGTTTAGCAATGATAATTGTCCTAACAGAGAGTTGGATGGAAGAACAAATATGTAACAAATCATACACTTAGTTTCTTCCTGCTAACTCGAGTTGTGTAACTCGAATTTAACTCGAGTTTCCTGAATTTCGACTCGAGTTAACTCGAGTTGTGTTTTTTCCGAGTTGGCACATCACTAGGTTGGCTGCGCAGTACCCCACCCCTCACCCCCGCTGTCACATGAAATTGTTACTTGCCTCGTGTTCAGAGTCACCATTAAGTTTGAATCGTACTGTATTTGTAATAATATACACAATGCACAATAATTGCATGCAATACATTATGTATGAAAAGCCTGGTAGTAGCTGAATGAAAGCAGGTGAGGATTGGGTCAAAGCATGAAATAGCTTTCATGAGTTAAATGGCATGCTTGAAGAGGACAATTTCCTGAAGAGGCTGATGATAATGACCACCTAGTAACCATGCTGTTATTAAAAAAACATATGCAGAGCGTTTTTTTTTAGTATATTGACTCAGTCCAGAACTACTTTGGTCAGGAATTTATAAGAAACCATTTATATGTAGTATTAATCTATACTTAACAAATTAAGATAAATATATCATCAGCACCAGGTTTGGGGTTTGATCCACAATAAAGACAGATTATTCATGATTGTATTTTAAAACTTAGAACAATGACCAATTCGCCATTTGTTCAAGTTTTGCTTTATTTGTACTTGGCATCTAATATGATTTGAATGACTTGCTGTCTTTCTGGTAGGTAGTTTTGTATTGTTAAGTGTAAGAATTTACAAGCATAAATAGTATTAGAAAAGGGTACTTACCAAATAACAGAGATGGACAAAAACCATTATACTATTCTTAATAGAGGCAAGCTATACACACACACACCAAGTCAAGCACAAAAAAAAAACATTGTTCAGTGCTACACACGTCTGTAAACACGTCTTATCTTGACCATTTTAAAACCATTGCATAAGGATCAAGTTGCTAAAACAATGATCCAAAAAAAAGTATTTGTAGGATTATTCCTGCAAATGGTGTATAACAAAAAAAAAACAATGAAATGACAGCCTATAACATTTTGCAAACAGTGCTTACATCATCAGAATAACAATAAAATAATAACTAATGTTCTTAGCACCACTGATGTTGGTTATTGTTAGGTATACTGTTTAAGTTCAAATACATGAACATGATGTGATTTAGTGTTTTCCAAGTATTTAAATCCTTATACCTCTAAATTACCATGCTATGCAAATCCATAAGCAATTTAGCTTTCTATGAGTGTTAAAATAATATTGGTGTTAAAAATATGTGATAAGTAATTTTTTTTAAAGGATACATCTTTTCGTACGTTTCTTGTACATTATTCTGTAACCACATTCTCTGCATCTTATGGGATCTCTTGGTTTAATTTCATTCTCCCGATGGCACTCTGAAAACAACATTAATAATTATTGTGGCGTATCTGCGAGGGTCTCAAACCTCTCAGATAAAAATGTTCTAAAGCCGTTCTTAAATGGGAAGGACTCAAAAAGTGAAATAAATAACTTTTTAACCCCCGACGAAAAAGAGGGGTGTTATAAGTTTGACGTGTCTGTGTGTCTGTCTGTGGCACTGTAGCTCTTTAACGGGTCAACCGATTTGAATGCGGTTTTTTTTATTTGAAAGCAGGTTCTCTAGCGATGGTTCTTAGACATGTTTCATCAAAATCGGTTCAGCCGTTTTAAAGTTATCAGCTCTTTTGTTAGCTGCGGTAGGGATCTTAACTAAATTACGTTTAAAAAAAATAAAAATAAAATAAAAAAAAACCCCCAACGCAAAACATAAAAGCGATTATGTAAAAAGTCAAAAATAATACCTTTTGTTGAGCCATCAAATGTTTGTTCGTTGAAATGGCGCTATAATGTCGCGGCGGGGTACCGCTAAGTTTAAAGCAATAACTAAATAGCTAAACTAAACTAAAAAATAGCGAACTGATGGTAACTAGATTTGCAACAAGATTAACAACTAGATTAGCAACAAAAATTTGATAATATCGAAGCAAATTGGTCAGAAATGCTGGTAAATTAATAGACAGTGACTGAAATTAAGGGACTGACTTACTTAAGCGGTACCCCGCCGCGACATTATAGCGCCATTTCAACGAACAAACATTTGATGGCTCAACAAAAGGTATTATTTTTGACTTTTTACATAATCGCTTTTATGTTTTGCGTTGGGGGTTTTTTTTAATTTTTAATTTAATTTTTATAAATAAAATGTTTCCAAAAATATATGTCATGTTCTTAATTTCAACTGCTCTCTAGAACCTAATAAAACTGATTTCAAAACTTAACCAAAGAAAACACATTTCGTTACCTCCACAAACGTAGATCATAGGGACTTTAGTGACTGATGATTCTTTATTGCTTGTATCAGCCATTGTGGTTAGGAACTTTCACGTAGTTATTAAAAACGATGGTAAGGAATAAAATTTAAGTGGTATTTCAAAAAAAATGTAAATTGTTCTTCAAATGACAGACAATAACAAAATTGAATTGAAAACTCCACTCCCTCCACTCCAAAAACTCATAACCTATCTTCTCTAGGCAGGGTCACAGAGTAGGTAACTACTATTTAGGCAGGGTTTTGCTAGTATCTGTGCTGTGAGGATTTGCATGAAGATATAGGTATAAATGGAGCCAACACTTAGAACAAAAATTTGAAACCAACTGTGGGCTGATGCTCTCTTTCTGAATGCATACATAAGAACGAGACAGTGATATGTGTTTTCTTTATCTTATGTATGCATTCAGAAAGAGAGCGTCTGCCCACAGTTGGCTTCACTTAGGTGTTTAGAGTCAAGAAGCTTATAGATAAAAGTGGAGGCAACACTCTAAATACCTAAGTGAAGCCAACTGTGGGCAGATGCTCTCTTTCTGAATGCATACATAAGATAAAGAAAACACATATCACTGTCTCGTTCTTATGTATACATTCAGAAAGAGAGCATCAGCCCACAGTTGGTTTCAAACTTTTGTTCTAAGTGTTGCCTCCATTTATACCTATATCTTCATGTTTAGAGTGTTGCCTCCACTTTTATCTGTAAGCTTCTTGAGGATTTGAGAAACAGTCAAATATGTCTATGGGAACAGTTAACACTTCAAACTTCAACGGTGTTGGACAGACCCGTATATATTTTGTAGTCTTTGGGACAGAGTTTGACTGGACTGGATCACTCTGAGCACAGACTACTTAGAGATACTACGTATCTGAGTAAGGCGGTCCCTAGACGATCAATTATATGTATGTCATATGTATGTCACCTAATTAGTGCCGAAGCCAATCCTCTGCTGCTGCGCACACACATACAGGTATTACAGGCTCCATGATACTTCTGATAACCTAGTACCATGGGTTCGCCGATGGACAAAGCGATGTCTGAAAATGACATTAATTTGGTGGGAACAGAACTTAAGACGCCGCCTAGCTACGTTTTCCAACGTGCTAAGAGAAGCTGAGAGGATATCTCTTTGAGTGAGCAATTGGACGAGATCAAGAAAGAAATCAAGGAAATGATGACGCTTTTCTTGGAGAAACAAAATAAAGAGATACAACAATTGTCATCAACCTTAAACGAAATACAACAATCTAACCTCAAGATTGAAGTCGCGATTGCCGACCTCACAGCGAAAATGTGGAGCATACTAAAAAAATTACCCACTTAGAGAATGAGATTAAGGAAGACAAGAAATATATAACACAATTAGAAAGCAAAATAGAAGAAATTCAGATAGGAAATCGGAAAACTAATTTCGTAATCAAGAATGTTCCCAAACGAAACAATGAATATAAAGAAGATCTCATAGACATGATTCTTTGTCTTTCGCGTAGCATAGAATGTAACATTGCCAAATCGGACATCAAGGACATTTATAGACTACGTGGAAAAAATGGTGACAGCCCTAATCAACCAATTATCGTAGAAACTGGCTCTTCTATTCTAAAAAGTGAAGTTATGAAAATGAGCAGGGCCTACAGTAAAAGACATAATTGTCGTCTTAGCTGTAAATACTTGGGATTTAAAACTGAAGAGGACATGCCTGTATTCTTATCCGAGCACCTAACCCCCAAGGGGTCTCGCCTGTACTTCTTGGCCCGGGACCTAACAAAATCAGGAGCCTACAAGTTTTGCTGGACTGCGTACGGGAAGGTCTACGTAAGGAAGGATGAACACTCGCCTACCATAGCAATAAGAAATGAAGAGCAGGTACCTAAGCTCATAGCGCATAAGTGACTAATAAGACATAGTTATCAATTTGCTCTGCGTTGCATCCCTAGCGTAGTGTTAATCTTCTTTAACATGTTCATTACAATTATATTGTTCATCTCTTGTTCTATAAGATGTTTCTTGATAAGTGTATACACAAATGTGAACAAATTGTCTAGCTGCTACTTAATAACATACTTTTGTTCATATTTAATAATGCATGCCAAACTTTACACACTTCATACCCACACACCCCCAACCACACACAGCACACATATTTATATTAATTTCCGCACGTCCTCTATAAAAATAAAAAGAACTAATTATTATCACACTAACTTCAACTACCTTATAATACATAGCATTCTCAACACTCTAGTATGTAACAACCTTAACGCATATTATGCTGTGACGTCTATTCAATTAATTAATAAATCAAATGGATGACACCTTACAGACTGTTACTGAGATAGATGATATTGAAGTAGCGCGAACTTACCAATGTGCCGGTACGGAGCTTCACAATCACATCACTACTAGTAAAAATGATTTGACCATTATTTCACAAAATATTAGGAGCATTTACTGCAACTTTGACGATTTTACAATCTTACTATCCTCGCTTAAATTTGAAACGGACATCATAATTTTAACAGAATGCAGACTACACTCTAGCAAACCTATCCCACAACTCAGTAACTACCTTTCCTTCTTTACCACCCGACAACTAAATCAAAATGACGGCGTAGTTGTTTATGTAAAAAAAACATTAAAACCCAAAGTTAAAGAAATAAGTCTGACGCAGGCATCGTGTCTTCAACTAGAAATTTTTAATTATATTATTTTATGTGTCTACCGTTCCCCATCTAACCCAAACACTGACTGTTTTATAGATTCTCTCAGTTCACATCTCAATACCCTTGCCTCTCAAAAGGGTATAATTATTGCGGGGGATATTAACATTAACCTTAGAACTAAAGAAACTGAGCCGTCACACGAGTATAAAAATAGGGTTACCTACCTAAATATGCTATCACTATATGGCATACTACCTGGACATACCATGCCTACACGTGAATCGAACTGCTTGGACCACTTCATGATTAAAATAAACAATAAAAAGGTTTTAGCATACATAGCTGTTCTACATACAACTATCACCGATCATTATACTACTTTTCTATCACTATCTAAGGTAAAAACTAAACAAACTTGTAATAAAACTACTTTATCTATTGACTTCGAACAGGCCCTAAAACAACTTAGAGAAAATAAAATCGCGGAGTAGCTTTTTTGCAATGACCCGGATCAGCTAACGGACCTGCTGTTACATAAACTAACTGCATCTATAAATCACAGCACTACTACCAAAATAATTCCTAATAGCAAGCGTTGCGTTAAACCGTGGATATCTACTGGCATATTAAAATGCATAAAAAATCGCAATAAATTGGAAAAACAATCCCGCAATGATCCATTTAATGACGTTCAAAAAAAATAACTTACCGACGCTACCGCAACTTTTGTAACAACCTGATTAAAAAAATAAAAAGAAAATATGAACGAGAACTACTTGCTAAATCTGTTACAAACAATAAATTACTATGGAAAAATATAAAAACTTTAACTTACACAAATAAAAATAAAAGCCAACACACAGAATTACTACACATAAGACCAACTCCAACTGAATCAGTAAATTATATTAACGATTATTTTGTAAATATTGGTAAAGAGCTAGCCCAAAAAATTCAAAATTCAACTCAAAATTATAATACTTCCCTTTTGAATACACTCCCAACACAAACGAACTCGTTTGTTCTTTTGGACACTGATCCTCAAGAAGTGGACAGGATTTTGATGAACCTGAAGTCGGATAGTGCACCGGGCTGGGACAATGTATCCACTAGGTTTTTAAAACACATAAGACATGAGGTTGTTCCTATTATAGCCCATTTAGCTAATCTCTGCTTCAGAGAAGGTATCTTCCCTGCGCCACTTAAGAAATCTATCGTCATTCCCGTTCACAAGGGCGGGGACAGAGACGATGTCAATAATTACAGGCCCATATCTATTTTACCAGCCATATCGAAAATAATAGAAAAACTAATAAATAATAGACTCGTATCATATCTACACAAATTCAATACCCTAAGTAGCACCCAGTTTGGATTTAGACAGGGTATATCAACCGAGGATGCTGTTACTGCCCTTAGCTCTCTAGTGGCTGATAATCTAGATAATGGGAGTAAATGTTTAACCGCATTTCTGGACCTAAAAAAGGCGTTTGACACCGTCTCTGTTCCCATCCTATTACATAAACTGGAAACGGTAGGAGTGAGAGGAATCCCACTAAAACTTTTTACAGACTACCTTGTAAACAGGAAACAAAGGGTCAAAGTGGGAGAACACCTCAGCGATGACGCAAAAGTCACATTCGGGGTCCCTCAGGGAAGTGTGCTGGGCCCTACGCTGTTCCTGCTTTACATCAATGACCTCTGTAACCTCAAAATCAATGGCGCAAAAGTATTTTCGTACGCAGATGCTACTGCCGTTGTCTTTAATGGGAAGACTTGGCATGAACTTGCCCTTTGTGCTGAGGCGGGTATGACCCAAATAACAAGATGGCTCAAACATAACCTATTAACACTTAATACCACTAAAACAAATTACATCTGCTTCAGTATCTCAAATCGTACACAACCTAGTTTAGATTTTAATATAAGGGTTCATAATTGTGATTATCCCTATAATTGTTTATGCCCAACCCTAGAAAGAGTATCTCAAACCAAGTATTTAGGAGTAGTTTTGGATCAGAGATTATCCTGGTACCCCCACCTTGAACAAGTTACTGTTAGGATCAGGAAACTGAGTTGGATTTTCAGGACACTGAGACATATTGCACCAGGAAATGTATCCACTCACACAAATACCCCCAGACACCTGCTCAACGAAATATACATAGCTTTGGTGCAGTCTGTCTTGGTGTATTGCATCCCCATCTGGGGCGGTGCCGCCAAGACTAAGTTTATTGACCTGGAGAGAGCACAACGTGCCCTGATAAAATTAATGTATTTTAAACCCATAAGGTATCCAACACAAAGTCTTTTCCAAATTAGTGGCTTACTCTCGGTCAGAAAATTATACATTATAAAAACTATATTAAAAATCACAAGAGTCTACCCTACGTCCCTAACTTAACCTTAAAAAGAAGAAAAGACATTATAGCGAAAGTTCCCAAAACTAAAACAAAGTTCGCCAGTATACAATACAAGAAACGTTCAGCACAGCTATACAACAGGTTGAACAGAGAGACTTACGTATATAATAAAAAACAACAACAATGTAAAGAAGTAGTAATGAATTGGATAAAACCACTCAACTACGAGGACACAGAGGCGATGCTAGAATAAAATATAAACAGATATCATTCTTAATCTCATGCATACCTAGACTCTGGCACGTGCTCACTTTCACCCTCTCACACACACACACACACGCACAAACATACACACATGCACACACAAACACACACACTCACAAACAAACACACACACTCACAGACAATCACACACACACACACACACTCGCAGACAATCACACACACACACACACACACACAAACAATCACACACTCCCACCCCCATTATCTCATTTTTGGTGGAGTTTAATTTATTTTTTATAATCATTCTCTTATAATATATAAGTACTTTAATCGTAAACTAATAAGACAAGTTTTACGCACTCTATGATATGGAAGAGTGGAGTCTCCTAACACAGGCTTTATTTGCTTAAAGGGAGGCTCCAATCACTAGTTAGTAAGTAAGAACTTGTTGAAATAATCAAAGTCAAAGTCAAAGCATTTATTTCAATTAAACCATTTACAGGCACTTTTGAATTGTCAAGGAGTCGGTCAGTTAGACAGAAAGTTGAAGCTAGTTGCTCGTTCCAAAACGTAGGTAGGTCTCTATGGAGAAGAACGAGCAAGAAACTCCACGGACACTCTTTTAAAATCAGGTTTTTACAAAATACTGCTTACATTATTCTTGTTGCTTCTATATGTGAAAACAATGAAGGTAATCTAGAAATACAAAATATAAAAAATAATCAAGATAAAAACCATGGCAGTTAAGAGTTGACCAATCTCTACTGACAGCGCCCGTTCACGAACATGACGCGTGAATCAGCACCATTCAGCTCAACCATTTTAGAGGGAGCCGAATGACCCAACACACGCGCCACCACCAGCGAGACATTTGAGTGAGCATGACAATTCTCTCAACCGCCATGCTCATTTAAGTCACACACATAATAATTTACTTAAAATATGGCTCCATGGTACTCACATTTACAAAATTGAAATAATGCTGCTAAATTATACAAAACTAAGGTTTCCAATGTTTCTAAAATGTCGAAAAAGTAATTAAAATATATATTTGTGTATAATAATAACGATACTCGTTACTCATGTCAATAAAAAAAAGGGGTAGGAAACAACATTCCTCCAATTAGGAAATTCCCTAAACTGCCTGTGGAGCAGGACCAGCATTTAGCCAAGCATTTTTATCATTGATGTAGTCTTCTAATTTATAATATGCTTGTCTACACAGTGTGCGTTTAATACATGTTTTAAATTGTCTTTCATTTAGTTGAAGAATATCAAGAGGTATTTTATTATAAAATTTTACACAGTACCCCATAAAAGAAGTATGAACTTTTGACAATCTGAATCTTGGCTGATCTAATTTGTTCCTATTTCTAGTATAAACACAATGTCTGTCACTTATTTTATTAAAAAGATGAAGGTTTTTTCGAACATGCATAATGTTTTCATATATGTATTGAATAAACTTTTTTGAATTTTTTTTTTTTTATTGTGCAATATTATTGACCTTTAAAGGTTAATATTTAAGATTGCGCAATGATTGAACGAAAGTTTGAGTGAGTTTAATTTTTATTGCTCCATATTTTTCCATTGCATCGTGTAAGGTCAGTATTGCGCAATACTTTTTAATGTGTGTTTCTTCTTGACGAGCAGTACACACGCGCACGCACAAAAATTGCGAAAGAAGAGAATCTCTCTAAATACATAAAGGTGTTTCCACAGGCAACCAAAGAAAATGTGACGAAATAATTCAGAAAAAAAAAACAATTCTTCTTCTTCTTCTTCAACAATTCTCCGACTGAACACAAAAACATTGCCCAGTTCTTATTATTGTGCAATATAATTGATCGTTTGGATTCAAAGTACCTATCTGATTGCACAATGTTATTGGTACGTCTAGGGACCGCCTAAGAGACGAAGACAGTACACAGAACAGATAATAAAAAGATACTATGTAAAAGAAAAGGATAGTACACTTTGAGTGAAGGTTGGTTATTAGTTATTTATTACCGGTTCTCCTTACCTCTACCGTGCTTATGACCGAGCAAAATAATTTACTTGGTTGGTTGCTATTACTGTCTCTAATCAGTAATAATCACATCGCAAGTCAGTAAAATCGCATCGATTGATTTAGTTGCCAGCTTATGGCATGTTTTGGTTGTTTTTTTTAAATATTATACTTTGCTGTATACTCTCTCGCAATCTACATTGGCGTTTGGTAATACAAAACAATAGAGAGCGAATTTGGTAATTTCTTTAAAAGGTTTGTTTTCCGTCAAATCACACCATATGTTCAATAAAATGCAAAATATAATATCTGTAACATTTTTTTCTGACTTTATTTCATTCGATCATTACTCAAAGGCCATAGAGTTCCTTACTCTATGTATGACAAAGGTAATTTTAAAAAGGTGTTGCCATTATTGAAGCATTATTGTGATCACTAAAACAGCACACTTGTAACTACTCACTTCGATAAAAATGCACCACCGAGTTAAATTACTTTGTGAGCTCTAGGAGCTACTGAGCAAGACCACAGAATATTAAAACACGTATCATGGGAGTTTTGAGCATGCAGATATATATCTACAGCTGAAGCATAAAGATATATATCGTATTCCACAGCACAGAGTACATTTGTATATACTGTTCTACAGCTTCATGGTTTTGAGTGGGTTTGAGCATGAATTGAGTCAATTTTATTCTTCGGTGAATGTTATCAAGTACGTATAATAAAACTAGAGAATTAGTTCTTCACCAATATAGATTATGTTAAATAATTTAAAACTCACAAACGAACCTAAAAATATTCAAAAGTAAAACTAAAAGTTTAAAAGGTTTGAAGCTTTCGTAAAGCTTGTTGGTGTTTTATTTATCTTCACACTGTGTTATGGTGCATTGCCCATACGTCCATAATGATTAAACTATTAGGTGGGAAATTAGGTACCTAAAAGTGGCCCTTGCAGCAATTGCGTGTTCATGTGATAATCTTCTTTTGATTGCGATTTGAATATTATTGTGCTTTTGGTTTTAAGCAGACAGAATATCTGTTTCTCCACACTCGCAACATTTACTTACATCAAGAAATGCAGCAGGACGGTTATTACAACTGTATATTAACCCTTAAACCGCCGAAATTTTCACAGATGATGTATTTGTTGTTTATTGTTGCCGCTAGATCAAGTACCGTTTTTTTGCTCGATATTAAAAAAAAGGTTATAATATAGTGTCCAATGTTGTATAGATAATGGTACGGAACCCTTCGTGCGCGAGTCCGACTCGCACTTTTTGCTTTTTTCACGTGGCGGTCAAAGGTTAAACGTCATTCACAAATACAAAGATATTGCAAAATAAAAAATAAAAAAAATCGAGGCAATTAGTACTCACACGGACTCTTGGCGATGTCATATACACGTTCAGTTGACCACCAACCAGCAAACGAACTGTAGCCGTGAAACTAGAATAAGAAGAAATAACTTGTTTTTAAATACTTTTCTTATAATAATCTTCTAATATTCGACTAAATACTTTCTACCAACAGTCGATGCCGTCAATCGACGATCGATCGATTGGTCTAGTAACACCCTTAGACTGGAAGCCGACCCAACATGGTTGGGGAAAGGTATATAGCTTGTCTCTGACGTTCAGAGTTGCGGAGTCATCAGACTAACATTTCTAGTGCAATAAAATTTTGCAATAAATTATTGTTTGAATTGAAAGCAACATTGTGTATGAATTTAGGCTCTAGAAGCTAAAATTCGGCTACATGTTATGCTGTGAAAAATGGCGACATAAGACCTTGTGTTGTGCAATATAAAGGGTATAGTATATAATTATGTTCTGTGATAGTGACCATCATGCCGCATACGGAATGTCATTGCCAAATGTACCGCTTTTTCGCTTTTTACACCGCTTTTTTGACAATAGATCCGTCTTCCACTTATAATCTACGCGGTTCCGCTTTTTTCGAGTCTGCTAGAACAACCCTTTAACTTTCAGAGCAGAATTTAAAAGTAGGTACATCTATTTTATCTACATCACTCATTAATCTGTGACATTACCAGTTCGGTATTAACGGTATTGTTAACGGTTAACAGATAGGGCAGCACAAAGATGAAATTGGAGAACGGCTGTTCACTGGTGCCAATTCTGTTGTGCACGGACTAAACTAATTTTAAATTAATTTTAATTTTTAAAAATGCCTAATTTTAGTTTAGTTTGTGAACAAGGGAATCGGCACCACTATCTTCCGAAAATTATAGTGCGTGCCACGAAAGATGAGACTTGACACGGACTTGATTTGACTTGCGCAGTACTCGATTTAAAGATCTCCACGAAAGATGAGACTTGACACGGACTTGATTTGACTTGCGCAGTACTCGATTTAAAGATCGATCTTTAAATCGAGTACTACCAAGAAGCTTGTAGATAAAAGTGGAGGCAACACTCTAAATACCTAAGTGAAACCAACTGTGGGCAGACGCTCTCTTTCTGAATGCATACATAAGATAAAGAAAACACATATCACTGTCTCGTTCTTATGTATGCATTCAGAAAGAGAGCATCAGCCCACAGTTGGTTTCAAGCTTATGTTCTAAGTGTTGGCTCCATTTATACCTATATCTTCATGAGTACTACGCAAGTCAAATCAAGTCCGTGTCATCATCTTTCGTGGCACGGACTGTACGCTTACAGCTCTGTCCGTTCCTATTTCAAATGCTGATTGTGAGAGGAAATTCTCAAAAAATAATAACATAAATACCGACAAGCGAAATCGTTTACCCAACTGGGTTGGAGTTCTTTTGGCAGCTCAGGCAGCAAGAGAATGAATAATTGCTACGTAAATGTAATGTAATAAGCAATCCCGCTTTTTTTTCCCGCTTTCGCATATGGCAACACTAGGAATGTGTGTTATGGCAACACTAGGTGTTATTCCGTCGTTAAGCGTCATGTGGAGTCAACACTTCGAATATCTACTTGAAGCCATACCTATCTATCACTATCTCGCTCTCTGTGGGCCAACCCTCTCTTTCTAAGTAGGGTAACCTTTATTTTATTTTCCCAGGACATCGCTATAAGTATTTATTTATAAATATCTACAGACTGTTTACCATTAAGGCCTAAGATAAACAAATATCTCGTCTAAGTTTGTTTACATCATGATACGTAATGTATGCGTATACATTGCATTAAGAAATAAAGTAATATGAATTCTAAACCCGATGAAGTAAGAATAAAAATAACTTGATCAAATATAAAATCCTTTGCCGTACCGCGACTTCAGACAGCGCCGGCCCTAATATGAACGCTTATATGTAAGAACCTCAAAAAGGAAATAAAAAACACCACCCAAATTAAAATCATTTATTGTAACTTTTCTAGCTTATATGACTAAATATCATTACTCTATGTAGTTTCTGTCTCTTACCACGTAAATCACCGAGATATTTTCTGTACGTCTCTTAAGAGCGTTCTCGGTAAACGGGACGCCCGCGATGTAGACATAGACTAGCTCCCGATGTATATGTGTGCACCCGTGTATATGTGTGCAGGCGCGCGTGACCGCAGTGTGGATTTTAAGAACGACTAACTTATTTTCATCCTTTGGATCATGAAATGAACAGTATTTTTTTTTTGCGTAGTTTTATATACTTTCTTAACTGAAATGCTCTACACATAAAATTTTGTTCATCATCATCATCATTTCAGCCGGAAAGACGTCCACTGCTGGACATAGGCCTCCCGGGGGGGGGTTTGCCATAATCGCCACGCTTGGCAGGCGGATTGGCGATCGCAGTATGGTTGTTACAAAGGCACAGAGAACGCTGCTGCACAGCCCAACATTTGCTCTGGTAATAAAAAAAAATATTATTTAGGAGAAAAAACTTTTTGACAAAAAATGCTCAAGGTCTTTTTTGTCAAAAAGTAAAATATAACTTTAAATTCGCAAGTCGGCAGCTTTGGTTTTGTATTGTCACAGACTTGCGGAATTTAAAGTTATTTTTTACTTTTTAAAGGCGGTTGTATTTTAGACAAAAAAAGTTTTTTTACGGTTTTTAGTGCCTACTTCTTATACAAATTAATTACAAAAAGGTGACTACCAAAAAAACAGTCATATTTTAATGAAATTTAAATGGGACCAACTTTGAGGTACAGTGGCCAGCACATCAAGCTACTACAATCTGTAAAATTTCTTTGATAGATTTTCAACTTTATGACAAAAGCATAAGGTTCATATTCAATTGGGAAAATTTGACAGTTAGGTATGGCTTGATGTGCTGGCGTCTGTACATACACAAAAAAATAATCATTGAAATCGGACTAAACTAAAAAGTTATGCGTGGTCAAAAATAAAAAAAAGTTGTGTCGAATTGAGAACCTACTTTTTTGAAGTCGATTGAAAAATAATATAATAAATAATAAGCTTTATTTACCTTGCACAAGCACTGTTTTTAACATAGTAAAAGTAAGAATTTGCACTTTTATATTTATTATGCACAAGGACCGCTAGCGGTAAAAGCCTCCTCCAACCGTTTCCATGCTATTCTATCTCGTGCAACCTTGCTCCATGTTCTGCCTGCTATCATGGCTATGTCATCGCTCCATCTTTTGTGAGGTCTGCCTTGTCTGCGCGTTTTATCCATTGGATACCAGTTCGTGGTTATCTTTGACCATCTCTCGTCTGATACTCGTTGGATGTGGCCAGCCCACCTCCACTTGAGCCCGAGTACTTTCTTCGTCACTTCTTTTGCCTTGGTCTTCCCTCTGATAATGCTGTTCCTCACTTTGTCTTTCAGTTTGTAGTTTGTGTAGATCCTTTCCATTCCTCTTTGACATACTTTTATTTTCTCTAAATTTCTTTTTGTTACAGGCCAAGTCTGGCAAGCATATGTGAGAGTGGGAAGTAAGCATGTTTCCATAGTTTTAGTTTTCCATTTAGTGTGTATTTTGCTCTTAAATATTTCTTTTAGTGTCCAGTACTTGTTCCAGGTGCATTTGATTCTTCTCTCTATCTCTTTCTCTGTGCAGTCTTTGAATGTAATGAGGTGACCCAGGTATACGTATTCTTCGACGTATTCTAGGTTGGCCGATGAAATTGTTATTGGTATTTTGTGCGTGTTAGTCATCATTTTTGTTTTTGATTGGTTAACTTCTAGACCAACTTTTTTGCTTTCCTCGAATAGTGACTCTATCATTGACTGAATTTCTTTTGGGTCTTCCGAAAGCAGTACAATATCGTCAGCAAATCTTAAATGTGAAAGGTATTTTCCGTATACATTTATACCTTTTTTTTCCCAGTTCATCGCTCTAAAGATTTGCTCTAGCACCGCGATAAATAGTTTGGGGGAGAGTGGGTCTCCCTGTTTTACTCCTCTTTCTATTCTGAAACTAGTTCCTGGTTTTTCAAGTGTAATTCTAGAGTGACTGTTTTTATATATTGCCTTTAGCTCAATGTATTCTTTGTGTACTCCCTGTACTGATAGAGCTTCCCATATAGAGCTGTGTGAAATTGAGTCGAAAGCTTTGCAGTAGTCGATGAAGCAGAGATATAGAGGTCGGTCGTATTCATTATATTTTTCCAGAATCATTTTCAGAGTATGTATGTGGTCCAATGTACAGAAGTTAGATATAAATCCAGCTTGTTCTACTGGTTGATTTTCGTCTATGCTTTTTGTCAGGCGTCGTAATAGAGTCGATGAGAATAGTTTGTATAGGCTTGGCATTAGACTTATAGGTCTGTAATTGGCTATCTGTTTCGGATCTCCTTTTTTAAACAGAAGTACAATGTTTGAGCATGTCCATTGTCTGGGTATTTCCTTTTGTGCTAACACGATATTGAATAGAGTTGTTAGTGGATTCGCTAGAGTGTTTTTTCCGACTATTATCATTTCATTCGTTATGCCGTCTGGACCTGGACTTTTTTCAGTCTTCAGCTTATTAATTGAATATTCGATTTCACTGATGCAAAATTCCGGAACGAGGTCTGTATTTACAGGATTTATTTGTGTTTCCTTTATAATATCGCTGTGTTTTTTGTAAAGTTGTTTGTAGAAGTTCGTAGCTACTTGTATTAAGTCATCTCTATTGGTTACTAGTGTGCCCGACTGGTTCTGTAGTTGATTCATTAGTGTTTTAGCCTTTGTTACTTAACAAAGGCTAAAACACTAATGAATCAACTTTAACATTTTTATGCCTTTTTAACAGCTCCAGATTTTTCTAGATAGTTTTGTATGATTCTTAGTCTATATTTTTTGGTGTTGTTTTTTATTTTCTTATGTATAACCTTGTAAAGTTTGCTAAGCCGGTATTTTTCCTGTTTGGTTTTTTTCTTTTTACCTTTTAGCGTATGTTTTTCTTCTTTGAGTTTTATAATTTCATCTGTTATTATTATTTGTTTGCGTGAACTTTCCGTAGGTATATGAGAGGAGTTGCAGCTTTGCAGGATTGTTTTCTCGATGTTATCGTAATATTCTTGCACAGTTGTCTTCTCTGTTTCTTTGTACTTGGCTAGTTCGTTTGAGTATTTTACAAGGTTTATATTTTTCTGTGATTTGAGGGCAAAGTTTCATCGTGTTTTGTTATTTCTGGTAATGTTTATTTTTATTCTGATTAACCTGTGATCGCTTGGGTGTTTGAAATTGCTCAGCACGCTAAAATCGTCTATAATATATGGTTTATTCGTTGCGATGTAGTCTATTTCGTTTTTTACCGTTCCATTAGGTGACTTCCACGTCCATCTGAGCTTTGGTGGTTTAATAAACATTGTGTTAGTAATTTTTAGGTTGTGTTGAAGACAGAACTGTATGAATCTTTCTCCCCTATTATTTCTTTTTCCATATCCATGTTTTCCCATTACACGGGTTTCTCCTTCTTTTGGTGTTCCAATTTTGGCGTTCAAGTCTCAGAAGGAGTATTATGCTCGTTGTGCTTTTTTCTATGGCTATTTCTAGGCATTCATAAAAGTGTTCTATTTCTTTTTCTTCAGAGTTGGCTGTCGGTGCATGGTTACATGAATCAGCGCCACTCTTTCTGATATACCTATAAAATCTTGTACTGATATTTTTTTTGTTTTTTGACAACGAAACCTACTCCATTTCTTCCCTTGCTTTCTCCATATAGGTAAAGTCGGTATTCCTCTCTATCTTCTACGGTGTGCCCTTGTTTATGGGTTTCGCAGATGCCTAAGATATCCCATTTGATTGTCGATAGCGCGTATTCTAATTCTGTTATTCTTGTTTCATTTGCCAGGGATCTGACGTTTAAAGTTGCTATATATACATTGTTTTTGTATGTTGAAGGGTTTTGGTCTACTGCCCCCGTGGTGACCGGCCATACTGGGGGAGAGTTTTTGGATTTTTCTTCTTTTGTTTCTTTATTTTGGTTCTGCGTAGAGTTAGCGGTGGTGTGAGGCGGTTTTGTTAATTGCTATTCGTCCGTATCATCGACCGAGGTGGCCGACGGCGACCTCGTAGCTTCATTTCTTTTCGTAATATAACTTGTTATCGAGCTTTGGTTTTCTCTGAACATTTTGTTTTTCTTGGCCGTCTGATATTTTGTCAGTACCTCTGGATAATTCCCTGTTTGTTGTGGAGGGGTTATCTCCAACTCTCTCTTTTTGGAGTGTGATTTTTTTGTAGACTTTTCTTTAACTTCTCCTGTTATGTTGTGTTTGTGGCCTTTTATCACTAATTTGTCGTAACTTATGTATGCAATTTTTCCTTCACTTCTTTCATGGTCTAGCTGGGCTTGCAAGGATTTACGTACTTCTAGCACTTGGGGTGGGAAATCTTCTTTAATGTAGATTTTAGTATTTTCCAGTTTTTTCTTGTTTTTCAAGATGTTTATTTTCTTTCCATACGTTGTGAGAGTGATGTTTATTGGTCTAATTTTCTTTCAGTTTTCCCATTCTTCTAACCATTTCTAAATCGTTTATGTCGTATGTTATTCCCATTTCGTTGATAATAATAATAATAATAATATGTGGGGACATTTTCACACACGGCCATCTGACCCCAAACTAGGGAGACCCTGTACTATAATATTGGTTATTTTTCCTTCCAGCTCTTCATAGGATTTCTCCCCTTCTTCCACTCCGAAAAATATTAAGTTCTTCGCTCTTACTTGCTTTTCTATTAGAGAAATCCTTCTCTCCTGGTCCTCGATGGTTTGATTGATTTTTTCGATTTCTTTTTGAACAAGATTGAACTTCCGGTCTGTATTTTCATTTATTTTCGTGGTGATTCTTTCTTCGTGTTCACTCACGGTAACATTCATATCGCTTTTTATTTTAGATCGGAAGTCGCTCAAAAGTTTTTCTATTTCTTGAGACATTTTATTTGTAGTTAGAGACCTCTTGTGACGTATTGTAGAACTAAAAAATGTCGGCTATTCGCAGCTAGATGTCTAGATAATATAAATGATTAAATAGTAATATTAAAATGTTTTTATTTTGTGGGTAGGAAAATTAATAAAAGTTAATAATTTTGATCAGTGTTTTAAAGGACCTTGGGCAAAAATTTATGGGCTCCGTCCCCACCTACCAACACACATGGACCTGATGCCAATGTGTTCCTGAAGTATCCACTATTTGATTCATATCCTTTTTTTTATATAAATCAGTGGGATTATATAAAAAAAAAAACAATTTGTAAATATTCATTAACCTAATTACTAAGCGGTCACAAAGAAAACGTTTTGCAGGATCTGCATCCTATTGAGACGGAATGACTTTGCGTGTGCGAATACGTCACAGGCGTAGGTCATGACGGGACGAATGCACGCGGTGTAACATTATATTTCTAAATACATGATAATAATAAAAATAAATAAAAAAAATAAAATTCATTTATTTCAGGCAAGACACCCATACGACAAAATTACATAAAATTTAATTGAAATAAAATATTGAAATTGAATTTATGAATATTAATTATATGAATATTGAATTAAAATAAGATTAAAATTTAATTAAAATTACATTATTGTTAAAATATTAATTAAAAATAAACAATTATATGAAAAGAAAATTAAAAAATAAATATTGTTAGCAGGAATATTGACAGCCATATATAAAGAAATAATTAGCTTCATATATGGCTCTCAGTATTCCATTGTCCGAATCGTGTACACGGCTCATAAAAGAGGCCCTCGCTTTTCGTAATACAGCATGGAAATCATCTACTCTGTTCTCTGCAAACATGCCGGACGCACTACACCTCCACGGTAGCCCAAATATACACCTAAATGCGTTGTTGTATTGCACACGTAGGGTGTTGTAAGCGCGTTGTGTGTGCTTGTACCAAAGGTGGCCAGTGTAAAGCGACCGACAGTATGCATTGAACAGAGTGACTTTAACTTGATTGGTACATTTAGCGAATCGCCGAGCAAGCATGTTACTTTTCGCTGCCAACATTCTCCTCTGTCTTTCTAAATCCTCATCGTCCCGCAGTTTATCCGTTACGATATGACCGAGATATTTAAAACTCTTAACAACTTTTAGTTTGGTGTTACACAATGATATATCAGGCGTAGGTAATGGACTGTTATCGTATCTAAATACCATCAATTCCGTTTTTTTAACATTGTATTTGAGACCATGCTTACTAGCGTACACTTCACAGATGTTCAGTAGCTTTTGCAACCCCTTGACAGAGGGGCTGAGCAAAACCATATCGTCTGCGTAACTGAGATTATTTACAGAGACATTATCAATAGAACAGCCCACACCGGCTCTGCTCAGCTCCTCTATCAAGTCGTTAACATATAAATTAAATATTGTTGGCGATGTCAAACCACCCTGTCTCACTCCGGAATTGAGGGTGTATTCACCGGATAAACTTTCTCCCCACTTTACAACGTTAGTTTGACCCTCGTACCAATGTTTCATGACATTAATCACTTCAGGTGGTATACCTGCATTGTACATCTTGTTCCACAAGACATTGTAATTTACGGACTCAAAAGCACGACTTAAATCAAGAAAACAGGCATAGATATTTGTTTTTCTGTCCAAGTAGTACTGGACAGTTTTCTTTAACGAGAATATGGCGGTATCAGTCGAAAGATTTGGACGAAAACCAAATTGTGCATTGTGTAACTTTATGTTTTTCGATAGATATGGGTGCAATAATCTTTCAAATATTTTAGAGAACACAGTTGCTAGTGAAATAGGTCTATAGTTATTAATATCCCATATGTTACCTTTTTTATCTTTAACGAGTGGCATTACTACAGTTTTCATAAAACTTTTCGGCAAATAACTGTGCCTCAGAAACAAGTCGTACAGTACAGATAGTTTTTCAGCTAACTGAGGACCTCCTAGAAGAATATGATCCAGCGTCAGACCATCGTGCCCCGGCGACTTACCGCGTTTCAATCCACGCACACATTCCCACACCATATCAGGTGTTACAACGACACTCAGCTGATTCACCGCCGGCGCACAACAGCCGACACCCGCATCACACGGTTCACTAGCGAAACCTGTTTTAAATTGCGCGACAAATTCCTCCGCGATTTGTTTTGGCTCCTCAATTGCATTTATACTTAACGCGCGACTCGGTTTGTGTGATAATTTATTTGTTGATTTCCAAAATTGTTTAAAATCACGGGAGGCTCTTTGCTGCGCAATAACATCCATTTTTAATTGCTCTTGGTGTTGTTGACACCATCGTAATTTATTTTTAAACATTTTCCTGCTATTATGCATGTTCTCGAATACGAGCCCATGTGTCGGCCTACCGTGCAGCGACCAAGTGTGAAAAGCATCCCGAGCAGTTGCATGCAATGATTTAACGTGATTATTCCAACCTACAATAGTTTTACATTTATTTGAGAACTTTGCATGCGAATGCGAATTCGTCGCTGCATTTGTAATGGCACGTACTAAATCGTGATAGTATTTATCAATTAAATCATAGCATTCATGATCACTACACGATGGCCCCTTACAGTCTTTACGATATGAGTCAATGTCAATATAGTATAAATATTCGTCACATAACCGTCTGTACTCAGAAAGTTGCGTCTTATTTCTGTTGCTAAGCGATATTGTATTCTTAATCGGCTGTTGAGTAACAATCTTACGACTAATAACATTAAAATTACATTCAATCACTAGTGGAAAATGATCCGACCAATTTACTTCATTCAGAACATAAACATTAGAAATAGTGTCCCAACCGGCAGACGTCACCACACAATGGTCTAGCCAACTTGTTGTACCATGGGCGTCACTGAGAAATGTATAGGTGCCTGATGACTCACCTAAGTACTGAATGTCCGCACAAATCCAATTTTGGTCTTTACAGTACCTTAACAAGTCCCTTCCAAACATGCTGCCATTGTTTGCATTGTAATCACCCAACATGAACACACACTCATCATCACAGTCCTGCGTTATCGAATTTATTACGCCTAGACACTCGGTAAACAACGGTAGATTATCTATACAATCGGTAGGCATATACACTGACATAACCACAACACACCGGTCCGGTAGATGCAGGCGCACAGCGGCTATCCGCTTTGATTCACAGCGTATTGGAACCACCTTCTGGAATAAACTTCTCCGCCATAGGATTGCTACGCCTCCATACGGTCTTCCTCGTATAGGCCCCGCTGTAGTGTCCATCGCAGACACACCAAAGTACATGAAGTCTGAGTGTATTTGACTGAGAACGTCTACGTCATCCGGTAGCAACCATGTTTCTTGAAGCGCTACAATGTCATTCTTATTACATAACTCCTTTACATATGTCTTACTTCTTTTAATACTTTTGCAATTAAAAGTCGTCATTTTTATAGTTGTCATGCAGTTGTTTTGGTCCATTATGATTTAGTTCTAAACGTTCTGAATACTATTCCGGTTGGCCAGAAATCCTCTTTTAGAATATCCTCTAAACTTTTCTTCTCAACAGCTATCTTGAACGATGAAAAATTAGTGGGGTTCTTTGGTGTTAACTTTTCCACAGTAAATACTGATTGCCCATTCTCACATAAGTACGTTTCAATGTCTTTTTCGATGCAGTCATTCTGAAACCGAGATACATAGATCCACACTATATGATCAGCAGCCTTTAACTTCTCACTTATCTTCGTTCCTCTTCTATTTCTCACAATATTTTTCTTTTGGGTACTTATCGGAACACTATCTGTGATCTGTTGTTCCGCGATTCGGGGCCTTTTTCGCTTGTAGGTAACTGTTGTGGTAAATGTAACACAGTTTTAAATACAGTTATCTTTTTACCTTTCCTACTGTTTTATTATAGTAGGAACTGCTGTTTGTTTTAAGCACCTTGTTCTTGAATCATATCTGATTCTTGAAATGCAAATTACAAATCCTTGCACTTTTATAGAACTTCATTTTCAACGGCTCAATAGATAACCACAATTTTTTTTGAGTACTATTTTTAGGAAACCTAAAAAAATAATGTTATTAAAATACCCGAATAATGAGCAACAAAAATTAAATAAAAATTGACTGCCGTAAGTGTATGAGTATACCAGTCATTAAATATATACACGTTTCTTAGTATTAGTATAATTAGTTAAGTTCTCACGCAAAGTCCTAAATATATCCTCAATATGGTCACACTACTTCACCACGACTTCTTTTAAATAAAATCAAATAGATTGCATTATATCAATGAAATTCAATGTAAAAGTATTTGATCTTGATACAGTTATAATTTACTAATATGTTAAAAACACTGGTAAAACGTTTTAAGAAGAAATGAAGTGAAAAAACAACGAAATATGTTTACAATGATTCAATGTCAGAAATCACGCTTACGGGTGAAATTTTATATCACCTCCTGGACACCACGTATTACCACAACCACGCACTGCTCATTTTTGCAACATTTCTTTAATTAGAACGATGATTACCTCGAAAAATACCAGACGAAGCTGTGAACTGCAAAGTAAACAACCGCCGAATTGTTTACACATAGTGTCAATGTTGCCACATTACCGATTCCTTAGGAAATGGCATTGTAATTCACTGATCGTCAACCCAGTTCAGCATGCGTGACGCGTGAGTGTGACCTAAAATTTTATGTTTTATAACTTAACTAATCATAGTACAACTACTGATCCATAATAACATTATTTGACAAAGTTTAACTTCTGATTTGGTTAGTATGACGACTATTTCGAAGAATTTAGTAGATTTAAATAAGAAGGTAGCAATACTACCGGCCACTAAAAAGAGAGGGGTGGCCCACAGAGTGTGAGATGGAGATACGTAGGTATTTGACTCAACTTTTTGTTCGAAGTGTTGGCTCCATCTTTACCTATAAGCTTCTTGTTAAGCGTGTTGGTTGTTTTTGACCGTAGACAGATGTCTATGTTTTTGACACTTTTAAGTTTTGACTCTTGGTTATTTAAATGGTTAGTTTACTGTTTGCTGTTTGTTTTGTTTTGCCAACAACATCAAAACATTTTCTGCAATTCATATCACCGATTTTCCCATAAACGTAAACCGGTATTCTATCTATATTTTCCTAATAGTGTGGTCAGCGTGCGATAAAGTACATTTTTCAACTTAATATAGGAATCTAGGTATTTAAATATATATATTTTAAGCTTAGGATTTACTTTGATAAATAGAAGCAAAATGAATTTCTTAGATAATTTTGACCCGGAAACGTCAGCTCGGGAAAGGCGTAAGCTTAACCGTAAAAGTTATTTTATGAAGTAAGTCTTTTTAGCTAATAACTATTTGAACAGAAATGGCAATTCATTATTTTATAATTTAGTCTTTTAAAGCAATGTTTTATTACCTGTTTCAGCCGCAAAAGCAAAAATATATACAATGAACGTGGCCAAATAGCAGCAACAGGCAAAGATTTGTGTGATTGTTTAGATGAAACCTGCCCAGGATGTCACTTTCCATGCTCTAAGTGTAATTCTAGCAAATGTGGACATGAATGCAGGTAAATACTGTTATTATACTTTGTTTCTTAACCTGTTTCATCTTACATCTTTTATAGAAGACATTATTATATTGACGGTGGAAAAATCGCTATAATAAAGGTGGCCATTTAGAAATTCTGACCACAGGAACATTTCTGTTAGAAGTGTCAAGCTATCAGAAGAATGCCAGACTGGATGTGTTATTTTATTTAGTTATTAAGGTACTTTATAAACAACTGCTACAACCAGTAAGTTACAAGACATAACAATTATTATTTAAGAAAAAAAACAAAAGATAAAGATAGATTAAAAATCATTCAATAATAGGTACCACCAATAAACACCAAAACATCATCAACTACCAAACATTTTGCACCACCAATAAAACCCCTGCATCATAAATCTTCAGATAAATCTGTACCTCCAATAAAAGGTTGGTAACAATTCTTTTTGGTTCCAGAGTGAATAGAAAATGGATGTACGACAAAATTGAAGTTGAAGGAAATGACTTTGTAATAAAAAATGAGTACAAGAATAAATAAAATCTATTAACCATACCTAGTTCAAAATATAATAAAGAATAAAATGATTTCCTTCTGTCCTCTAGCAGGTGTGTGATTTGTGTGGTAATAATATCTAAAAATAAAAATGAAATGACTACAATGAATACTTAGGCGATTCGCACACTGCCCCGCATCACACTGCGGGATGTGTGGCGACGCAGTCACGCGGCGCGTTTTCAATACAAAGAGATACTTTCAAGCAACGTAAGAACTTGCACTCCCGCGCTACGCTGCGTGATGCAGTGCAGTCTGCGAATCGCCTTGCTAAATATAAGTAACTTGAGATAATAATAGTAGTTTTACTTTTATGCCTGTTTTCACTAAGACTAAGCGACACCTAAATGTGATGCCAAAATATTGCACTTTTGCATTGAAAGTTCAAGATTGCACTTAAAAAAAAATTTGTGATAATATAGCATACTGAATCAGCACACAACACCCATGACTTTAGTTTCGAAAGTCGGTGGCAATGCAAAACAACAAACAGAACAAAGCCACCGACTTCCGAAACTAAAGTCATGTGTGTTGTGTGTTAAAGTTATTTAACAGTTTTTAGTTCTTAAAGGCGGTTCTCTTTTTTGTAAAAAGTTTTTATATGGTATAATAATGATGGTACAAAATGATCGCGTATCTTTCAGCTATATAGATAGTTATAAGCAAAACATCTGCAGTTGATATATATTATTCAGAAGTTATGAAAAGCAATAAAACCATTAAACACGACACGGTTGGTGTAGTGGTTAAGCGATTGACTGTTGCGCTGCGTGTCGCGGGTTCGATTCCCGCACGGATCAAATCGGCTTTGGCTGTTTATGTATGTGAGTTGTAATTCCTAGTGTGGAGCAAAGTTTAAAAAATACTCTTTACATACCGTACAAATGCAAAACATATTCACATTCGAACACACAAAGAAACATGCAACGCAAAAAATAATGAATCGGGGTACGTCCATTCCTTTGCCCCCAAGTGTACCCACATTACCAAGCATCATACTTTTTTTTTACTTTGGACAAGTTACTGAACGTGGGGTCCTACGTTCCATGCACGTGTTGTGAATTATCATTGACGTTGACCAAAATCTGAGTAAACACACACACACCCACTAGCAGCCTGGAGTCTGGATGTGTACCAATTGTTGACAACGACTCGCTTCCTATTACGTGGCTAAATGTGGGCTAAAGGTGTATCTACACTATGACATGCGTGTTATGTTGAGATAGAGAGAGAGAACTGTGCCTCCAGTTCCAAAGGAAGAATGAACCAAGCCAGGTGACTCACAGTACTCCGACGTGGACAATATTGAACCACCCAGTACCTATAAATACTTATAGGTAAACAACGACCCCCAGACTATATTATTTATTTCCTGTGCTAGACATCAAATCCCTGTAAGCCACCCTGTGTACCCTGTAAGTGGCAAAATGCTGAACTGCCCGACGAACGAATCAATTCTTCATTCACAGAAATGAAATTTGTTAAAGGATTTTAGCTCAAAATATGAGCAAACTAAACTGGAGCGGAACCAATCAATGTAACGTTCAAACAAACTGTGCTTCACTGGATACATCTAGATTACTGCAGATAAACTCTCTCGCTGGAGAAAGATAAATCTTCTTTACAAATCTGTTTAACTCGGATTTTAGTAAATAGTATTTCAAATTGAATGAAAGTGCCGGAGTAAGCATTAAATTAATTTGCTGTTTGTCAATGTATTGAAATAATTTTATTAAACACATTAGTTATATTTCTCCAGTACCTACGTCAAAGTCTAATCTTATATATATAAGAACCACCAGCTTACCAGCCAGATTACCAGCAGAGTTAGCAAGCGCAGTGTGCGTTAGTACTAACGCACACTGCGCGTGCGCACACACAAACGCGCGTGTGTGTTTGGGTTTGTTGTGCGCGCGTGTATGCGCAGTGTGCGTTAGTGTGTGTTAGTTATCTGCTGCTCGCAGCAGATATACCAGCTTTTTATTAGCTTCACCTGTATGTTTGTATGTTTGTTTGTAACCGACTTCTTTGGGCGCGATTTTGACCCACTTTAAACGGCCAGATTTCGTTCAAACTTTGTAGATTTATCGAGGACCGATGACTATACACTAATTTGATAAAATTATTTAAAAAAAACAAAAAAAATAAATAAATTGCTTGTAACCGACTTCTTTGGGCGCGATTTTGACCCACTTTAAATGGCCAGATTTCGTTCAAACTTTGTAGATTTATCGAGGACCGATGACAATACACTAATTTGATAAAATTAATTACTAAAAACTACTACTACTACTATACTAAAAAGCTGATATTTTAAGTGCTTTTTTATATTTTGAAAATATTCGAATAATATTCGAACAGCACTGAAACAATATTCGAATATTCGAAAATCAAAACTATCGAAGTTTTGCAACCTCTAGTTGTGATGTCGAACATTACGATGTTAAAAAATCGCCGGTAAATCCCACCTAATAATATACTTGGAAAAAACAAGGAAGCAATTTAAATTGAAGTGAAAATGGTACATTTATTTTTGTAACAAAGTGTGAATAAATTAATTTGTTTCAGAGCGTACACAATACTGTGTCCATCTTGCTGTATACATTAATTAGGCACATTGCGTGAATACATATATATGCATCATATTTCATATGTACAATAATTTGTAACTAAGTATGTACACTTATTTAAATGGGTACATGTATTTGTAACTTTAGGGGGTAAACATCTCTTTGTAGTTAACTGTACCTACAAACAACTTGAACTCTGGATCTTGCCTGTTAGTGTTAATGGTCTTGTCTTACAGATGAGACTGAAATTTCAAATATGTATAAGGATTATTTAGCTGTTAAATAGCCACTGGACCAGTCGCCGTCAGTAGGTACACAGTGTAGGTACTTATGCCATCTACGTCGAAACGCTTGACAATCTACCTGATGTCGACTGAACAGTTGCAGGTCTTCTAATATAACCTGCTGAATAAAAATGTGCTAGTTCTTAAAATGCCCTGTGGGGTGTCCGGGCTAGAATAGCACCCACCTATTTCATCCCGAGGGTGTCCTAGAAGGCGACTAAGGAAAAATCCGGAAGTCGGGCAGCAGCGGCTTCCGTGTACTCAACAACTTCTGAGTTCTTAAAATACACATTTTATTTAAAATTATCTGCACTCTATGCACCGACGCCCGTGAGGTGTCCGGGCTAGAATAGCACCCCCCAATTTCATCCCGAGGGTGTCGTCGAAGGCGTGTGCGTTACCCCAGCAAAATAATGTCGAAAATAGTAATTTAAATGTTACAGGCAATTAGTTGTCCAGGTTCTGTAATTGTTGCGCACAGTTTTAAATTTGTTGCACATATATTATAGATTTTGAGTTATTCCACAAAAACATTTCCTGCTGGGGTAACGTTACCGCAGCCAGACATTTTCTTTTATAATAGGAATATTGAAATAAATATCAGCCACATAATTAGTAGTCTAGACGAGGTAAATGTTGCGACTTATTTTGTATTTGTTCTTCCTTCGACTGCGATGTTATTCAAGATTTTGCTGGAGTAACGTTTGTGGTTTTGCTGGATCTCTGAAACGGATAAGCAGATTCTTATCATTTTTTTTACATGACTTCTTAAGAATTAGTTTGAATTAGTTGGGTAATAAAAAAACAAAATTAATGCACCATTCAAAAGTTATTTAATTAAATATGAAAACACTTCAATAGGTTCTAACACTTTGAATAAGAGCTCGAAAGTCTTACTTTAAACGTTATTTTGTAGCTTGTATCTGTCTTCAAATGTATGTGAAGTTTCATTAGTATCCTGTTAGTAATAAACAAATTATTATGAAATTCAGTTCTCCACTTTGACGGTCATAATGCGCGCTTAGTTATTTGGCCTCCGATAACCCTGTATGTGAATATATAAACTAAATGATGTATCAATAGTTAGTTACTTAGTTCAGTTATATTCCTGTAAAATTTCAGCGTAGTACATACAATAATTAACGAGATAATAAAATAAAAGCCATTAGGAAGCGCAACACCGTGATAACCCGACCGTATTAAGGTGGTTACAAAAAAGCAACCGCGCAGGAAATGTTTTTGTGGAATAACTCAAAATCTATATGTGCAACAAATTTAAAAATGTGCGCAACAATTACAGAAGCTGGACAACTAATTACCTGTAACATTTAAATTACTATTTTCGACATTATTTTGCTGGGGTAACGCACACGTCGAAGGCGACTAAGGGAAAATCCGGAAGTCGGGCGGGAGCGGCTTCCGTGTACTTAAAAACTTGTCAAACCCAGGGGGGGTTTGACAAGTTTTTAAGTACACGGAAGCCGCTCTCTCCCTTATGGGGGAGGCCTTTGTTCAACAGTGGACGTCGTCAGGCTGATGATGATGCACTCTCTGATTCAGTATGCTATATTATCACTAAGTTTTTTTACCAGCTTTTTATTAGCTTCACCTGTTTGTTTGTATGTTTGTTTGTATGTTTGTTTGTAACCGACTTCTTTGGGCGCGATTTTGACCCACTTTAAGCGGCCAGATTTCGTTCAAACTTTGTAGATTTATCGAGGACCGATGACAATACACTAATTTGATAAAATTATTAAAAAAAAAAACAAAAAAAAAAATTGCTTGTAACCGACTTCTTTGGGCGCGATTTTGACCCACTTTAAATGGCCAGATTTCGTTCAAACTTTGTAGATTTATCGAGGACCGATGACAATACACTAATTTGATAAAATTATTAAAAAACAACAAATAAAAAATTGCTTGTAACCGACTTCTTTGGGCGCGATTTTGACCCACTTTAAACGGCCAGATTTCGTTCAAACTTTGTAGATTTATCGAGGACCGATGACAATACACTAATTTGATAAAATTATTAAAAAAAAAACAAAAAAAAAAATTGCTTCTAACCGACTTCTTTGGGCGCGATTTTGACCCACTTTAAACGGCCAGATTTCGTTCAAACTTTGTAGATTTATCGAGGACCGATGACAAAAACACTAATATGATAAAATTATTAAAAAAAAAACAAAAAAAAAAAAACATTACCTAGTCGTTCAAAATTAGTTGCCGAAAAAACACAAACACAAACACAACAAGCGCCCCTGGTAGAATAAATGTACATAATATTTATAGATATACGCGCAGTGTGCGTTAGTACTAACGCACACTGCGCGTGCGCACACACAAACGCGCGTGTGTGTTTGGGTTTGTTGTGCGCGCGTGTATGCGCAGTGTGCGTTAGTGTGTGTTAGTTATCTGCTGCTCGCAGCAGATATACCAGCTTTTTATTAGCTTCACCTGTATGTTTGTATGTTTGTTTGTAACCGACTTCTTTGGGCGCGATTTTGACCCACTTTAAACGGCCAGATTTCGTTCAAACTTTGTAGATTTATCGAGGACCGATGACTATACACTAATTTGATAAAATTATTTAAAAAAAAACAAAAAAAAAAAATAAATTGCTTGTAACCGACTTCTTTGGGCGCGATTTTGACCCACTTTAAACGGCCAGATTTCGTTCAAACTTTGTAGATTTATCGAGGACCGATGACAATACACTAATTTGATAAAATTATTAAAAAAAAACAAAACAAAAAAAAAAAACATTAGTCGTTCAAAATTAGTTGCCGAAAAAACACAAACACAAACACAACAAGCGCCCCTGGTAGAATAAATGTACATAATATTTATAGATATAGATATAACCAAACTAAAAAGTAAAAAATAAATAATAGTTTAAAAAAACTAAAAACACGCTTTTTATACAAAACCAAACTTAAAAATAGAAAATAAATTTTAATAAATTATTTTATTTAAAAAAAAGCGTGGGGTGCATCGTGTCAATAGTTATAAATATTTTATTGGCAGATATGAGTCGAGTGATTATCATTTTGATAATATCTTAAAAAGCACCCCACGCTGTTTTTTAAATAAAATAATCAATTACAATTTATTTTCTATTTTTAAGTTTGGTTTTCTATAAAAAGCGTGTTTTTAATTTTTTTTTAAACGATTATTTATTTTTTACTTTTTAGTTTGGTTATATCTATATCTATAAATATTATGTACATTTATTCTACCAGGGGCGCTTGTGTAGTACCTTCCTAGTATATAAAAGCTGTTTTTTCGGCAACTAATTTTGAACGACTAGGTAATGTTTTTTTTTTTTTGTTTTTTTTTTTAATAATTTTATCATATTAGTGTTTTTGTCATCGGTCCTCGATAAATCTACAAAGTTTGAACGAAATCTGGCCGTTTAAAGTGGGTCAAAATCGCGCCCAAAGAAGTCGGTTAGAAGCAATTTTTTTTTTTGTTTTTTTTTTTAATAATTTTATCAAATTAGTGTATTGTCATCGGTCCTCGATAAATCTACAAAGTTTGAACGAAATCTGGCCGTTTAAAGTGGGTCAAAATCGCGCCCAAAGAAGTCGGTTACAAGCAATTTTTTATTTGTTGTTTTTTAATAATTTTATCAAATTAGTGTATTGTCATCGGTCCTCGATAAATCTACAAAGTTTGAACGAAATCTGGCCATTTAAAGTGGGTCAAAATCGCGCCCAAAGAAGTCGGTTACAAGCAATTTTTTTTTTTGTTTTTTTTTTTAATAATTTTATCAAATTAGTGTATTGTCATCGGTCCTCGATAAATCTACAAAGTTTGAACGAAATCTGGCCGCTTAAAGTGGGTCAAAATCGCGCCCAAAGAAGTCGGTTACAAACAAACATACAAACAAACATACAAACAAACAGGTGAAGCTAATAAAAAGCTGGTAAAAAAACTTAGTGATAATATAGCATACTGAATCAGAGAGTGCATCATCATCAGCCTGACGACGTCCACTGTTGAACAAAGGCCTCCCCCATAAGGGAGGGAGCGGCTTCCGTGTACTTAAAAACTTGTCAAACCCCCCCTGGGTTTGACAAGTTTTTAAGTACACGGAAGCCGCTCCCGCCCGACTTCCGGATTTTCCCTTAGTCGCCTTCGACGTGTGCGTTACCCCAGCAAAATAATGTCGAAAATAGTAATTTAAATGTTACAGGTAATTAGTTGTCCAGCTTCTGTAATTGTTGCGCACATTTTTAAATTTGTTGCACATATAGATTTTGAGTTATTCCACAAAAACATTTCCTGCGCGGTTGCTTTTTTGTAACCACCTTAATACGGTCGGGTTATCACGGTGTTGCGCTTCCTAATGGCTTTTATTTTATTATCTCGTTAATTATTGTATGTACTACGCTGAAATTTTACAGGAATATAACTGAACTAAGTAACTAACTATTGATACATCATTTAGTTTATATATTCACATACAGGGTTATCGGAGGCCAAATAACTAAGCGCGCATTATGACCGTCGAAGTGGAGAACTGAATTTCATAATAATTTGTTTATTACTAACAGGATACTAATGAAACTTCACATACATTTGAAGACAGATACAAGCTACAAAATAACGTTTAAAGTAAGACTTTCGAGCTCTTATTCAAAGTGTTAGAACCTATTGAAGTGTTTTCATATTTAATTAAATAACTTTTGAATGGTGCATTAATTTTGTTTTTTTATTACCCAACTAATTCAAACTAATTCTTAAGAAGTCATGTAAAAAAAATGATAAGAATCTGCTTATCCGTTTCAGAGATCCAGCAAAACCACAAACGTTACTCCAGCAAAATCTTGAATAACATCGCAGTCGAAGGAAGAACAAATACAAAATAAGTCGCAACATTTACCTCGTCTAGACTACTAATTATGTGGCTGATATTTATTTCAATATTCCTATTATAAAAGAAAATGTCTGGCTGCGGTAACGTTACCCCAGCAGGAAATGTTTTTGTGGAATAACTCAAAATCTATAATATATGTGCAACAAATTTAAAACTGTGCGCAACAATTACAGAACCTGGACAACTAATTGCCTGTAACATTTAAATTACTATTTTCGACATTATTTTGCTGGGGTAACGCACACGCCTTCGACGACACCCTCGGGATGAAATTGGGGGGTGCTATTCTAGCCCGGACACCTCACGGGCGTCGGTGCATAGAGTGCAGATAATTTTAAATAAAATGTGTATTTTAAGAACTCAGAAGTTGTTGAGTACACGGAAGCCGCTGCTGCCCGACTTCCGGATTTTTCCTTAGTCGCCTTCTAGGACACCCTCGGGATGAAATAGGTGGGTGCTATTCTAGCCCGGACACCCCACAGGGCATTTTAAGAACTAGCACATTTTTATTCAGCAGGTTATATTAGAAGACCTGCAACTGTTCAGTCGACATCAGGTAGATTGTCAAGCGTTTCGACGTAGATGGCATAAGTACCTACACTGTGTACCTACTGACGGCGACTGGTCCAGTGGCTATTTAACAGCTAAATAATCCTTATACATATTTGAAATTTCAGTCTCATCTGTAAGACAAGACCATTAACACTAACAGGCAAGATCCAGAGTTCAAGTTGTTTGTAGGTACAGTTAACTACAAAGAGATGTTTACCCCCTAAAGTTACAAATACATGTACCCATTTAAATAAGTGTACATACTTAGTTACAAATTATTGTACATATGAAATATGATGCATATATATGTATTCACGCAATGTGCCTAATTAATGTATACAGCAAGATGGACACAGTATTGTGTACGCTCTGAAACAAATTAATTTATTCACACTTTGTTACAAAAATAAATGTACCATTTTCACTTCAATTTAAATTGCTTCCTTGTTTTTTCCAAGTATATTATTAGGTGGGATTTACCGGCGATTTTTTAACATCGTAATGTTCGACATCACAACTAGAGGTTGCAAAACTTCGATAGTTTTGATTTTCGAATATTCGAATATTGTTTCAGTGCTGTTCGAATATTATTCGAATATTTTCAAAATATAAAAAAGCACTTAAAATATCAGCTTTTTATTTATTTATTTATTTACGATCTCCAACAAAGGATATACACAAAAACATGAAATAAATTATCAACGACAACAGTGCCGTGTAGGTATACTCCTTCACTTACAGGAGACCACAGCATGCATAATAAAATATATAATTAAGCTAACAAAAATTAAAATTAAAATTCTGCTCAAAACACATTTGGTAATAACATTGGAAAATTGGAAAAATAAATATGAAAAAAAATCAATTAACAATGTCTTAGCAGCAATTAGAAAATTACAATCAAAACATGATAAAATTGGACACATAAAATTAAAACAATAATTATTAATTTAATAATAATGATTACATAATGATTATTTAAATAATCATTATTATTTACGTATTTTTTTAAAGTAAAATAAAATAAAAATGTATAATAAACGACTTGAATTTGGTGTTATGGCGCGCCTCCAACTTCTCCACCCTCAAGGTCCAGTTGGTCTTCACCCTTAGATACTCCACGATGTCCTCAGTCTTTGTAGAGTGATGTAAACGGGACACGTACAGCTGCGTCGTCGGTACCGCAGGACGTAACAGCATGTTAGATCCGGCGGGCGCCGTCCCACACTGGTTGCGATAAGAAGGCTTCTTCTTCTTCTTTCTCTCCACCTTGATGAAGCCGTCCCCAACGCATGTGTTCTTCGGTGGAACCTGCTGTTCATGGTCCATGACAGCGCCTTTAGTCGCGCTCGATACTGAGCGACTCTGCTTTCCCCCTTTTGGTTTTTCTGCTTGTCGTTTCGTTTGCGACACAGCAGGTTTCGTGTTGGCGACAGTTGCAGAGTAGGTAGGTTTGGGGGTCGATGTACCTATTACACGCGACGCTTCCCCGGCAGGTACGACGCGATCAACAGAACACGATGCAACGCTTGCATTCTTGACAGCCGATGACGCAGATTCACTCGCCGACTGGAAACTGCAGACCGAAGCATTTTGTGCCCCGCGACGTGTGTTTACATTGGTGTCGTCCGATGACCTACTTGCCGGAATATCGTTGCGCAACAACGCTACTTCGGCTTTCAATTCACCGATGGTAACATCCGATGACTTCAACTTGTACTTCATCTCAGCCAGGCTCGCCTTCAGAGATCTGATGTCCTTCAGCAGCCCGGTAACGTCGACGTGGTCGAAAGTGACAGGAGGCAGCTTGTGCAGCTCCTTCGCCACAAAATCTGGCACGTCATTCTGATCGGTCCTCTTCAGCAGGTCGATGATGTCCTGCAGACTCTTCTGGCCACCATCTCTCCGGCGAGATGGCATCTGTCCGACTTGGTCGAGTGATTGAAATAACAGCAACTTGGCACTGCATACCTCTTCCTCTTCGAAGGAGGACTTGCAGATCTGCAAGATGCTGACCTCGTCCATGTAGTCGATGGCATGCTTGACGAATGCCAAAAGCTTGTTAGCAATGAGCTGCTTTGAAGCCATTGCGTATAAAATCGGGCAGCAGTTACCGCTGCGCAAAACGCGAATAAAATATTCGTGCTGTGTAGCGCAAACGCGTCCGTTTCCGAGCGCGCATTGCTCACACTTCCATGCATGCTATGGTCTCCTGTAAGTGAAGGAGTACACCTACACGGTACTTTCGTCGTTGATAATTTATTTCATGTGTTTGTGTATCCTTTGTTGGAGATCCTTAGTAAATAAATAAAAAGCTATTTTCAAGCTCAAAGCTGATTGAGAGCGTCTATGGAATCATCGTTTAATTTACATCTGAGATGATTACAGATATGCTTCGTAAAAGAAAATACAATTTTTGGTAGTATTCGAATACATATTTATTTTATTCGAATATAAATTTGGAAATCAAATTCGAATATTCGATTGCAACCTCTAATCACAACTAACCAATAGTAGTTTTAGTCGTAGGCAAGCTTTTTGCTGCACTGCATCTTGTTTTTCTTCATATTAATTTACCATGGTAATTCTCCCGACCAAATTTCGGTCACGGTGGCCAATTGATCTCTATGAAAACTAGCCATGTATGCAGGATATATTATAGTGCAAAAGTATGCGCGCAAACACAGGTGTACTCCATCTTTGTTCGTCGTGAATCGTGCTGAATTGCCGTTCCAGCGAACTAAGAGAGAGGTCTCTAGTCCGCTGGAACGGCAATTCAGCACGACCGGAGAGAGATCAGGCGCAGAACCAACGGGTTTAAGGTGTTACACCACCTTCTTCCAAACTCCGGGCTACTGTTGAGAACTTCCCTACTACTACTATTTGAAAAACCCAGTAATACTTTACTCGACCTGGGAATCGAACTCGGGGGGACCCACTCAGCAGTTGTGCTTGCGACCACTAGGCCAACGGGGCAGTCTAATAAATTCCATCCATGGCATGGCATTTACCATAGTATACCGTAACAGTCACTTGTCCCTATATTAATTTTTAAATAAAAATTTCAATGGAAAAAAAAAACATTTTATAATTATGTAACCTTAGGTTAATTATTGACATTCATTTGATAGTTTTAAGAGTAAGGCTGTTATAGCTCCAAAAGGTTTGTGTAATAATAAAAAGATTCTATGCTCAACTTTTGTCTCTAGCTCTGTATTTTAGAAGATAGATTGAGCACTAGCTAATTTGTAATCCGATCCAGCCTGTCCCTTTGCTGTCCTACCCCAGCGATGCCCTAAGTCGAGGCTCGCACCCCGCAGGGGGTGCCCTTAGCGTGTAGTCGCTTAATTTGCAAGTTATTTTGCCCTGGCTGGGGGCCCTAAAAATAATAATTTTTAAGGCACCACCACGGACTAGAAAAAAAAGAAGGATTCCGCGCCACGCATATCGAAAGTAGAGCACAAGTAAGCCAGGCCGTTTGTACAAACATGCCTCGCGCACACATTTACATCATAGTTACCGACTAGAAACCCGACCGTACCGATCTATGTGTGCGTCGCGGTCCGGCGTACTTTAGGTGCTTCACTTTTGATATGCGTAGCGTGGAGTCCTTTTTTTTCTAGTCCGTGGGCACCACAGGAAAGTCCGGTTAAGCAGCCGACAACCTCCTAGGGTGACCTGTGAGAGTGCGAGATGCCATGCCGAAAAAAGAAAAAGAAATAGGTACTATAGTTCGTTCGCGTTATTGTCCGTCGGCCTAGCCCAGCCCCTACACGTTGTCCATTGGGTTAATGGTTTTTTAACAGCTGCCTTAGAACGTAACTATTCACGATTAAAAGCTGATTAAAATAAAGTGTACAGCTAGTGAAACCTAATGACTGTCAATTTTTTAGTTTAAAATTAAACATCAATTTCATTTGTTAAAAATAAACATTCATTGGAGAATTCCCCGCCATAATGCGGACTACTACTACTAACTGGTGGTGTTGCCTGCAATTACCCATTTTAGTTTGGTGGTAGATTGATACTGTATGGTGATATTAGTCGGCAGACTTCTAATAGTAATAACAGTAGGTTTAACAATCTAAAAGTCAGCCAGAAGTAGTGTGTATCAAAATGGCTGGTTGCCTGTGGCTTTGGTCTATGAGAGTTGATTAGAAAATTGCTACATAATTGCTTATATTTGCTACATTTAATAAATAATTGCTACATACTATATATATTTAGAAATAACATATTTTTTTTGTACAGCCATCCTGACGTTTGGTTGGCGGGTCGCCTCCTAGTTTAAAGCCAAGCATGCAGAGTTTCCAGAAATGTATTGCGTCAATAATTGCTACATATTTGCTTCATTTATCCAATTTAGTTGTATCTTCAAACATATGTTAAATAAAGGATGTAGCAATTATCTTAATTATCCCAAGGAAAAGTGCCTGATAAAACAGTACAGTACTGAAGACACACTGCAACTATTTGCCTTTATTGTTTTATCAGGCACTTTTCCTTGGGATAATTAAAATAATTGCTACATCCTTTATTTAACATATGTTTGAAGATACAACTAAATTAGATAAATGAAGCAAATATGTAGCAATTATTGACGCAATACATTTCGGGAAACTCTGCATGCTTGGCTTTAAACTAGGAGGCGACCAGCCAACCAAACGTCAGGATGGCTGTACAAAAAAAAAATGTTATTTCTAAATATATATAGTCTGTAGCAATTATTTATTAAATGTAGCAAATATAAGCAATTATGTAGCAATTTTCTAATCAACTCTCATAGACCAAAGCCACAGGCAACCAGGCCATTCTGATACACACCAGAAGTAGCTAGATTTATTTTGGTGGCTAAAATGGTTTTCTTTTTGTCTAAAACCGTTGGAAATCCGCTAGATCTAGCCACAAAGTGGCTAAAACGGCAACACTGAATCTGATGACCTATTCATGAAGTTATTGAAATATTGAAGCTGTCTTTACTTAAATGCTTCTTGGACATAATCTATGACATGACATTGACAATATTGACATGTTGCATGACAGCTGACCGTTCCGTCCCGTCCGTTTGTAAGTAGTGTGCGTTTCGACCGCGCGGCCACGGTGATATTTCGAAAAAAAAACTATTTCAAGTAAAATTTTGTAAAAGTTGATTCCCAAAACCATAAATTTGTCGAAGTTATGGTTAAAAAGTTATAAGGGTTAGAACGTGGCCGCGCCATTGATACGCGGAGAACCGCGTGGCCACGGAGATCTTTAAAACTAAGCGTAGCAGAGACCTAAAAGTCAGGTAAAAACAGGATGGAATTTGTAAAAAAAATGTAAAAATACAGAAAAAAATCCTAGGTTTATATTTTAGGAGCTGCAAGACAAAAACCCCATGGCCGTGCCATTGAAACGGTGAATAACACTCTAGCGACGATATCACGCTGAAAATGCATCGCAGACGTCTGAAATTCATTGTAAAATCTAGATTTGAATTTGTCGAAAATGTAAAAAATATACAAAAAATTACCCAGGTTTAGATTTTAGGAGCTGTAAGACTAAAACCCCCATGGCCGCGCCATTGAAACGGTGGAAAACACGTTATCGCTGATATCTCGCTGAAAAAGCATCGCAGAGGTCTGAAGTTTTTTGTAATACCTAGATTTGAATTAGTCCAAAATTGAAAAAATATACAAAAAATACCTAGGTTTATATTTCAGGAGCAGTAGTGCGGTATCGTGTAAAAATAAGTTTTGATTATCTATCGAAGAAAGTAAGTATTAGTGAGATTTTTTTCATATACAACACCTATTAATATGTAGAACTACCGATAATATGCAAAACATATTTTTTATTCATAATACAAAGCCTTGCAATGTGTTTTGAATATTTCGATAGGGTGACCATGCCTTGTTGTTTACAGAAAACTTTCCACCTGTTGTAATAGAAATCATGTCCCAAGGATTCTAAATTGAATTGAAATGAAAAACGAAGAGATACAAAAACATAATAATAAATCTTTATTTCTTTAAAAATCACATAAATAGTTAATTATTACACATACAACAACAAGAAACTTCGGTCAAGATATCTTACTATTAAACTGGGGCAGCGATTTATGAGCAATTTATTGTGATAATTTTATATTGAATAAATCTGAAGAAATGTTAAATTCTAATAAAATATCAAATTTCATAATTGTGTTTCTTGCATTTTACACGGTCATTTTATGTACGGTTATGTATGTTCAGCTTGAAAGACTTTATTTTCAATCAATCAGCACCGTAGTTGATAATTTGAAACTGGTAACACTGGTTCCAATGAATTGATATTCCGCCATAGCACCCTGTCTTCTCGCCAAAGGCTTTTTATTAAGGATTTTCCAATTTAAAAATCTGTTTAAAATGCAATAACGAAACCACGAGATTTACATACGAATTTAGTAATATTATTTTATTTGATCTCAATGGCACAGACAAAATTATGCTCGAAGAAATACCTCATTACATCAAAATAAAGCAAAAAATATATAGACTGATAGGTGCTGTGGAATATGTTCCCCCGGTTGTAGGTCTGATTGGTCATTACAAGTGTCATTGCTTAGTAAATAATTCCGGAACGATTTGTTACGACGATAATAAAACCGGAACGCACGCAAGTTCTGAACAACCTCTGACACATAATTTAACTTATGGTCTAATAGATGACTAAGATATTAAAAATCAGGGTAATATTATACTTTACTTTACAGTGGGAATAAGCTCGCTAAGTGGGAATATGCAACCACTTTTAGCTTGACCTTCGATTTCTTGGTGGAAATCTCAAAAATATTGACGTTTTATACGAGGTGGTTACCTCATTTTATAGTTTTGGTTTGTGTGAAATGTAATTTTTTTTTGCATGATTTCGACAATTGTGTCCTCTCCATGAGGTCGTATTAATAAAAAATATTTATCTTAGTAAGAGTAAACAATCTGTGATTTATGTGATTTTTAAAGAAATAAAGATATTATTAGAAACCAGAAGGGGAACACATTAAAAAAAAGACAATTTTAAACAACCTAAAACTAATTTATTCCAAAATAGACTTAGTTCTAACAATATTTCAATAACTCGAGCGAACACAAATATCCGTTAGCATTTATATCAAGAAATACACAAGTACACAATAAATCACAGCAAATACATAAACACACAAGTCAATATATGGAACGAACTCACTGTAGAGTAGTGTAGGTACCTACCAAACCCTTTCTGTATGACGACTTAGCAACAAGTGACCCTGAATCTTATCGAGCACGCGCTTTTATAGTACTCAGGTACCCTCACTACCAAAAAATATTAAAATGCCTAACACGGCCTCTCCTGACCGTGCGCCGTCCTCGGCTGCACCAGGGACGCTGTCTTCGGAAGCGCTAGTGGGTACGGCGAGAGTTTGATCGCCGTCTTCGTCTGAATTGGTTCCGTCTGTACTTGAAGCGCCAGCAGAACCAGCAGAAGCACCAGCATTAACAGTAGAAGCAGCAGCAGCACCAGCAGAAGCACCCGCAGCGCCTGCAGAGGCACCAGCGACGCCTGCAGAGGCACCAGCGCCTGCAGAGGCACCAGCGCCTGCAGAGGCACCAGCGCCTGCAGAGGCACCAGCGCCTGCAGAGGCATCAGCGCCTGCAGAGGCACCAGCGCCTGCAGAGGCACCAGCGCCTGCAGAGGCACCAACGCCTGCAGAGGCACCAGCGCCTTCAGAGGCACCAGCGCCTGCAGAGACACCAGCGCCTTCAGAGGCACCAGCGCCTGCAGAGGCACCAACGCCTGCAGAGGCACCAGCGCCTTCAGAGGCACCATCGCCTGCAGAGGCACCAGCGCCTGCAGAGGCACCAGCGCCTGCAGAGACACCAGCGCCTTCAGAGGCACCAGCGCCTGCAGAGGCACTAGCAGCGCCTGCAGAGGCACCAGCAGTGGTACCAGCAGCGCCAGCAGAGGTACCAGCAGCGCCAGCAGTAGTACCAGCAGAGGCACCAGTAGAGGTACCTGAAGGCTCACCAGAGTCACCAGCGATGTCGTCATTGCTATCTGTATGAGAAACAAGTGGTTATTATACGTGACGATATACACGTCTGCCTATTCTTTTGTTTGCACTCAATTAGTCTCCGTTCAGTCAATTCATTCATCGTTCCTATGAACTTGTTTTGTTTGACATTAGAAGGGGTAGGTGAGTTACCTAGTATGTCGATTTAGTACCGACTCGGCCTAACCTGACCAGTTGTTTTGAAACTCAGATCAAGGGACCGGTTGGTCACTATTTATTTATTTAATACATGGAAAACTAACAGCTGTACATAGAGTGAACAAAAAAAAACAAGTTAGTTACATAAAGCCAATTACAGCGTCAGTAACAATTATTATTGTGTCCTAACTTCTTACAGAAAGAACCGACGGGTTTAGCATTACTATTACAATCGTTTGACCGCAATTAACACATTTGATTTCAGATCTACTAGAATTGTTAATTATGTACTTTAGTCATAAATTCATGAGGCAGATTCATCAGACTAAGGGTTATCAAATTTACGAATAGACATTAAGTGGCTAAAAAGGAGACGTAGGTTGTCGCTAGGTCAGATTGATAATTACTGCGCACACCTGTACGTCACAGATACCGTGTATCACTTTTTGAACCATAAGTTATTCGCTTAACCATCTTACTACACGTAACTTTAATAAAAATGAACGGTGCGCATAGTCAGCATAAGACTACTTAATTAGACGTGGTGTTTATAGCGTCGTGAGTTTGGGCATAAATAATCTTTTGCGGACACAACGACGCAAAAATAAAAGATTTGATTTGAACAACTTACATTTCTGAACTAATTTCAATAATGAGCGATCATTTGTAGCCTACTCGGTAAACCACGTACGAGCATCAGCTAGAAACAATTACAAAAGGCGTTCATGATCGCTGCAATTATTTGAAGTTTTGTTCGATCAACTTCGTCACACCACCATTAATATTTTTCACGCTAAGATCGATGCTAGAAATAAAATATTGGTCAGATCTCACCCGGTTAGACAGATCGCGTTCACCATGTGGTTCACCGGCGCGATCCATCAAGTCTGACCGGCACAGAGCTCTTTCAAAGTAGGTGGCACACGTATCCGGAGTCCATTCTCTTCTCCATGGTACCTTGTATTCGCTTACGGCGAACCGAGAACCAGCTGTAGCTCATACACCCATGAGCAAGCGCTATCACCACACGGTAGGAGTGGCGTACGTGACCGCGGTGCTTGCGCCGATCGCCTTAGCAACAGCGACACAACGCGCTCGGCACGGCGCGCGGCGCTGCGATATCGAAGTCGTCTGGCGCCGGGAAGGCGGCGTACGCTCGAACCGTAGTGTAATCATGTGAAAATACCCTCCTAGAATTATTGAAAGGTTTTCGTTAGGACTGGTTATTATCGTTACGATTGAAAGCACTGAGCACTGGGTAACATACGAGATTTTGGCACAATACATTTTACAAAACTCGACAAGTAGTCCACTATGTTTTCAGGAGTTAATTAACCATTCCTCGCCGGACGTACGAACGTGCATATTCAGCACAGGTAGAATATTTGTCAGACTCGGTACACACAACATTGCACGGAATGTTCGCAATATCGACAGACAGTGGGCACAACGATTTAAACTCAATTTGGAATTTAACTCAATTTTAAATTGAACCATGTACGCATGGTGCTAGCCCACTCGCTGAGCCGGGTACAGGCTTCCCTTAAGGTAATGACCTACGCGAGCAAGACATTCACCATCCTCCCAATGATTACGCGATACAACTTCATCGCACCACGTGTGGACATCATAAACACTCAAATCAATATCAGAGAAAAACATTGGTTTGATCTCACCGTGATTATCATCATAGCGTCTAGAAAGCGGTTTGCTATGCTTATGGCGTCGTTAAGCGTCGGCAGCGGTGTGGCGGCAAAGTCTCTTAAAAATCTCGTCCAACTTTGGTGACGAGGTAGTTCGTAACGTATGAACCTTTTTTCTTGTAATTAACCTCCAAAACCACTGCAATAGAACATGGTAACCAAAACACTTCTAAACTTGAAATTAATAGAATCGGAGATAGCATTCTAGCGGCGGTATGCTATTACGAATTGACTTTATTTTCATTAGCCATGACAACGATTAGAGTTGACCGTACGTGACCTGCTACGACGTTTACACGAGCTGTCAACTCGTTTGTTCGACCGCGAAGAACGTCCCGACATTATAAAATCAAAGATGAGGGTACTTACGGTTTAACGACGTGTACACTTAACATTAAAATAGTTGATCAAAATAGCGGTTACAACTTTGAGAAGAACAAACACGATTTTACCACAAAATAGGAAGCGACAGCGAGCAAGGCGTCGTGTTTTATTGTGAGGCAATCGTGAACCATACGCGTGTCGCAGTTCACTGTGACCTGTGTGTACCCACACAGGGAGACGATCGTGAACCATAGGAACGTGTCATGGTTCATTGCGATGGCTACACCCAGCGCCAGAGCGAGGTGGTGTCATAACCAGCTTTTCACGGACACCCATAGTACAGGGTCTCCCTAGTTTGGGGTCAGATTTTTTCCATTTTGGACTAATTCAAATCTAGGTATTACAAAAAACTTCAGACCTCTGCGATGCTTTTTCAGCGAGATATCAGCGATAACGTGTTTTCTACCGTTTCAATGGCGCGGCCATGGGGGTTTTAGTCTTACAGCTCCTAAAATCTAAACCTAGGTATTTTTTGTATATTTTTTACATTTTCGACAAATTCAAATCTAGATTTTACAATGAATTTCAGACGTCTGCGATGCATTTTCAGCGTGATATCGGCGCTAGAGTGTTATTCACCGTTTCAATGGCGCGGCCATGGGGTTTTTGTCTTGCAGCTCCTAAAATATAAACCTAGGATTTTTTTTTGTGTTTTTACATTTTTTTTACAAATTCAATCTGTTTTTTATACATATATTTTTTTTTATATATAATTTTGCATAATCTTGGAATAGTTTTTTTTTCGACATATCACCGTGGCCGCGCGGTCGAAACGCACACCGTAAGTAAAGGATATATTGTACTCTTTGAGTAAAGGACATCAAACTTGTACAGACAGACATGCTCATTATTTATTACCTAGCACAAAAGCATGCAATAAATGGGCAATTAGGAATATTACTGCGAAACTTTTCACAAACTTGTGAAGTGACATTGGCATGACAATACTTTTTATCTGTGCATCAAAATTCTATTATTTTTATATTGAGATATTAGTAAATATTATTTATTATGCCTAGGTGTAGTGCATTTTTGTTAATTATTAATAACAACAAAACACTCATACCGCAACTTGTGAATTACCTATTATTTTACCGCGCTTATAGTGTTTACCATAGAGTATGAGTGTTTACGTTATAGTTCGGTGGCGCCCTCTGAGATTAGCTTTGCGTAAGCAACCCTATTGGCACCAAGAAGCTTAGGTAAACGTGGAGGCAACACTCTAAATACCTACCTAAGTGAAACCAACTGTGGGCAAGACGCTCCTTTTCTGAATCCATACATAAGCCTATCGCACGTTTACCTATAAGCTTCTTGATTTGCACTTAATACCTTGCAGTACGTACTTTGCTAGTAATATGCATGCTTATTTTTAGTATGCCCAAAAATCTATTGTCGTGCGATTTTATCGCATGCTACCCGCAGCGCGGGTTGAAGGGGACGTGTTGTAAGCGCGTCTAAACTGGTTTTCTTTTGAGCATGCTAGTATCGATCAGTTTTTCGCAGCAACGTAGTTTTTGCATACTCTTTGAGCAGAGCTGCAGCAGGTGTGTTCGACTGGGTCATAGGTGGCAAAAATGGCCCACTGGGATCTTCAAAAACATTAAAATTTGTAACTTAAACTATATATCGGAACAAAGAATGCCGCTAGAATCCGCGATCGCCACTATACAAAAAACATGTAGCAAGAAATAATGCATTCATAGTCAAAAACAAATCATTTATTTCAATTAGACCATCTTTTGAACGTCTTATGAGAAAAATTGATTCTAGTTGCCCTATTGAAAGCAATAGGATGATTTTAGTTCTGTGCGGAGGGCTACTTGGTTTTTAATTTTTTACTACACGCTGCACTGGTGGAGTGTAGAGAGCTTGCTTTTAAATACCATGTGTATTCGGAGTACACACGGGTACACATCAAGCTACACATTTCCATTTTAAACTGACCTCCCAATGGTATGTTAATTCTATACAATGTGAGAATGTGACCACCCATTGTATGTTAATTCTATATAATGTGAGATCAGCTTATACTGGAAATGTATAGCTTGATGTGTAGCCGTGTGTACATGCTTTGAGCATGCTTATTCTAGGGCATGCTTATAACGAGTATGCTTTTCGCAAGCATATTATGTATACCGATAAAGAGTATGCTTGTTTTAAGCATGCTAATAAGCATACAATTTTAGTAGCACGCTTACGTACGTCACGGGCTAAAGGCTACCCATAGAGTAAAGTCAGTAATTTAAAAGCGGCTACCCGATAAGCATATCGGGTTTCTTGCGCATTGGCGCATTCACGTATGATGTATGTGAATGCGCCAACGTAGCCCGCGAAATTCAAATATTCTAAAAAAATTTGCAATAATTGCTACTGTGGCGCATTCACCTGTAAATCGGGTAGCCACAATATATTACTTTTATTCTGTGCTTTTATTACTACATTTATGCTTGGTTTTTAGGGTTCCGTACCCAAAGGGTAAAAACGTCCGTCCGTCTGTCTGTCACCAGGCTGTATCTCAAGAACCGCGATAGCTAGACAGTTGAAATTATCACAAATTATGTATTTCTGTTGCCGCTATAGCAAAAAACTAAAAACAAAATAAAATAAATATTTAAGGGGGGCTCCCATACAACAAACGCGATTTTTTTTGCCCTATTTTGCTCGATGTCTAATGTTGTATAGATAATGGTACAGAACCCTTCGTTAGCAAGTTTTTATAGTAAGTTTGACCCTTAAAGAATGTATCCGATCCGATAATATCCGAGAATGGATCCATTAAGGTTTGACCCCATTGTCTGGCCATATAGGTATAACTAATGTACGGTATAGTGTATACAAGTAAGTATGTACATATGAAACTATTTTACGAAGCTTAACTACCCTTACAAACACCACGTCAAAAAAGCAAAAAGCTACGAATACCTAATCTATGGAATTACGTTTATAAACGTAATTTCATAGAGCAGTCATTTGTCTGTCATGTAGTCGTGACCGTGGCGTGCTGGGTACATTTTGGTTTATCATCTATACATGACTGTGGCGGTCAAAAGGCTACCGTCAACTGTGCAACTAGACATAATGGTCAACTTGCCCATATGTGATCTTTACGAACAAAACCTTTTAACGTAGGTATAAGATTTAAGATAGTGTGACATATCATTTTAACGGTAATACCGTAGGTTTTTATGAATACCATTGGCAGCACATTCTTTTTCCATTGTGGTAACATAGCTGGTTAAAAAAATATGGCCTTTCGAAGTCAATGGCGACAAGACGTTTTTTTGCTGGTGTGTGAAAATTGTGTATATAGGTAGAGCTAAAACTATTGAACTCAGATGAGTATAATTTTGATATGTTCTGTAGTTAAGCTTGTTAAATATCTGTTTTAGATTCAATTTGCCGAAATATTTGATTAGGTCATGTTAGTTGTGTTGTGTGTGTTGGTATGCCTAGGGTTGACACAAATGGTTGACAGGAAATTAAATATAAAAGTAATTGGCTAATTCTAATTTCTAACTAAATATTATAAAATGTGAAAGTATGATTGTTTGTTTATCCGCTCTTCTTGTCGCAACGGAACGACTGATCGGCGTGATTTTTTACACCGAAATACTTTTAGTATAAGACTCGGTAATCCCTTCCTGAGTCTTCAAATATACATTTCTGGCTACTTTTTAACCTAGGAAAACATCTTATTCCCTCAAGATACGAACGGAGTCACGGACAAATAGTTTTTTTTATTGTAAACTTGTACTTTATTAGTTTTTTTTTCTGCTCTCTCCTTGTCCTTTTGTTTCTCATTATTACATGTATCTTTTCTTTGAATGTGCTGATTATACTCTTCTTCAATTTTAGTTCTCTCTATGGTATCTAAACGTCGATACTTGGTGCACAAAAGTCACTGGTTTTTTCTGGGATCAAAAAATCCCAAGTTGAATTCAGTGCAAAATATATTTCGATATGTAGCGTCCGACACGGGTGTAACGCTCTCCTTCTCACACTTCTCCACATACAATGCATACATTTTTCTGATTGACAGATTACAGTCTAGATATTGGCCGTATCTTTGTGCACATAATGGCTTTCCATCGGAGGGAAAGATTTGATATGACGCCGGATTTCTTCAGCTTTTTCTGGTGGCGTTTTGTTTTGGGGCTCATGTAGTCCTCACGGATCACAATCTCGAGAATAAAATCCCATCGCATCTTGTCTTTCTACTGCTTCTGTAATAATAACTGAAGCAGAAATGCAAAGAGTTTTGCAGATGAAATTTTGGCATATCTGAGATTTTACGCCTTGTTTATAGAAAAAGTACTGTTTTGAATTTGTTCTCTTTGTAGTTCGTTTTCTATCAAGTACAGTTGTTTTAATTGGTCTTACTTCTACGAAGTTCAAAATCATGTTTTTCTTTGCAGTATAGCTCTGAGATATTTTATAGGAAATACTGGGCATTTCCTACAAAATCTCTCATGATCACGTTGTAGGTTCTGTTTCTTCAACAATCATTTTCCTCAGCAAACACACAAAACACACACAGTAAAAATACGCAAAAATCGAAAAATGCACTATAAACACCTCGTGGTTCGTTGCGCAAGATTCGATTAACTTCCCGTGAAGCGGGAGGGGAACAGCGGTAGCGCGGGGAAGAACCGACTATAATAATTTTATTGGTTTTGCTTCTAGGCATTTCGCTAAAAAGAAACCGAAAAACCGAGTGCAAAAATTGTCTTTATTTATATAATATTTATTTCGTTTGAATGTTCAAGAACAAAAAGGTGCTAATCAAATATATTATTTTTTACCATTTTCTTTGACATTATTGTAGGACTAAAACCCACTATAAAAGTTTGGTATTTTTTTCATCTATATTTTGAAATATTGCGGACTAATTATTACGAATTATTAGTTTTTAATTCTCTAAAGATACACTTTCTCGATTTAATTGTTTCTTAATCCAGTCTAATAACTATATAAACGGTTTTTACACTCGGTAACTCGGAAACGGTAAGTCCTGCGGTATAGTTGGTTTTACCATTAGATAAAGAATTAAATGCCGATTCGAATGGTATATTAAAGTGAAAAATTGAAAAAAATCGCAGTTAGTCGGTTCTGCCTTTAACCCGGCGAAATATTATTTTGAAACTTGTTTTTGTGACAGCCCTATAGAATACGAATGATTTGTGAGCCATTCCGCGAAAAGTTGTACATACGGAAAAAGTACTGTCACAAGAATATACAAACAATTTACAAGACCATCTTATACTCCATTGAGTTCATTTTTTTTTATGTATAGTATAGTTCTTTAGCTTTAAAAATAAATACAAAACGTAGTCATTTGTAGCTAATTTAACTGACTAAAAAATAAAACTAAGGAACAAAAAAGGTTATTTTAGCGTGTCACACCTCCTGTCGCAAACTTTAACTAACCAAAATTCATGTTTTTTTATGACACACTTAAGCGTTTTTTGTGAGCTTTTAAAGATTAATGTTTTCTTTTCAATTATAACATATTTTTTTAAACAAATCTTATTGTATTACAAGAAAAATCTTGAAATAAATGATAATCAAATTAGCACCAAGGTGGACATTCCACTTGGTGCTAATCACTACTGTTTTATTTGCTTCACTACTGTTTTATTTGCTTTCTATAGTACAAAACTACTAAAAGAAGTTATTTTATTTTCATGGTAACATTATTATGGTAGACCAACCATTTGTTTTTACCCATCGGGTTTTTGTGACGCGGTAATCGGTGACGGAAGGCGTATTCGACGCACGACGCAATTAAGATGTCCACTATAGTCACAGTTATAACGTGATACCAGTAAGTTCTAAGAATATTCTTTCATTTGTGAAATAGACTACATGTATCTGTGTATGTAATGAATTAATGATTTCTTCTAAAAGAACAAAGAATATTGAAAGTTGTCGTCATTATTGTTAGTAAAGCAGGATTCGTCACGTCTGTTTAGTGTCGTGACATATTAGGGGAACATTTTTTGTGACTTAATGGACACATAAGGCTAAGTTTACGTGGTGTATTTTAACCGACTGCAACTAAGATGGAGTTATGTGTTTTTGTTTATATTATATGTACATACATATATTATATATTTACGGCTGTAAAGTTATAGCCGTGTATCCATCGACTTCATGATAGTCACTGATTAGAAGTTTAAAAATATTTATTATTTTTTCAGTTTATCATAAGATTGCGCATTTGTTGAACGAGGTAAACGTTACCGAAAAAAGCTTAAACTACATAAATAGAACAGCTAAAGAAAGGCACGAATAAAAAAAGATGATTGCGTTCGATTGGAATGTCCAAGACTGTTCTCGGAAAAATAATATTTTTTGTATACTTATTAAAAGTTTATCATGAACACCGCTTATGTTTCCATTTAGTCACGATGACATTTCCTACTAAGTCACTGTCACAATTTTTTACACCAAGGTATCGTCTGTAAAGTGGAATTTATTACTAGTAAAGGTATATATTTGGGATGAAATATAGTAGAATGTGATACATATTTTCATTTAAAATAGTTTTAATCAATTTAGAAAGTGCTAATTAACTAAAATGTTAAAAACATAAGTCAATCTGACCTAAAACGTGACGAAAATATTTTAATAAGTGATTTAAAGCTAGAAATATATTGCAGATAGGGTAAATGAAATTTATTTCAGTATTGTTCATAATTATTTTAAATAACAATTGTTAAAAGTATGTATAGATAACTCACATTGCTGATAAAATATTACGTTAGTGATGGTTACTAAATGGACATTTTTCATCGTGGTTCATGTTCGAAACTCAGATATTTTTAAAGTTATATATATTTAGTTGTATATTATATAGTTTTCTTAAACCCTGATAAATACCACATCGAATCATACAAAAACCCATATATTTTTATTTATTTATTGTCCATTTTGTCCCACTTAGTAACGGGACAATATTTCGCGGATTGGCCCTTGTATGAAAATCGTTTAGAGTCCTATGGCAACTTGACCAAGTATCCAATATTAATTACCAGATAGATATAAGGTTGTAGGTAATTCGAAAAGGGATACCATGTTTAAAAATACGTAAAATATGGCCGGTCAACTTGGCCATATTTTACGTATTTTTAAACATGGTAGCAGCATGCAGGTCAAGATGGCAAAGTGGTGTCAATTTGACCTCTGTTATATTTCTTTGTCTAGAACGCTAATTTCAAGGTATTTCAAAGAAATCGATAGTTACTATGAATTATCAGTTCATTATGGTCACAAGCAAATCATATGATATTAAAAAAATCTATCAGTACCTTAGTTACCTATTTGATAAATTCGAAAAAAATGTGGTCAAGTTGCCACAGTTGACGGTAGCTATTATTAGCTATAGTTCGTTCGCGTGAAGAATGCAGTAAATCATCAGTGCAAAATGCCTTCAACTGTCATTGTGAACTTGACTTTGTAATTTGAAAAGATTTGATTGGTTAATAAATGTTTAATACTATTAAAATTGTTTTATTTAACCCATTTATCCCCCTTGCCTAAATTGTAATACCTATCAATAGTAATAGGATAGCAGTAGCAGGCCAAAAGTACTTTAGCCACTTATAGCGGAATTTTGAAAGAGATTTATTTACAAAACTGGCAACTTTTTTCTTACATGTAGCCACAAACTAGATTGTCCTAACGGCAACACTATATCAGATAGTGTCATTTGACATAATTGATAAATTGACATTATTAATTTATTATTTCAAGATTAAAATAAAGAAATATTTTAGCACTAAATAAAAGAAAAGTTATTTTGTTTTTTTAGAGTTGACGAGCTGTAAATGGATTTAACTCCATTTTATCAAATCATTGGAATTGTGATAATATCTAATAACTGAAATAATTGATTATTATTTTATAAAGCAAAATGGTAAATAATGTTGCAAATGTAATACCTACCTACCTATTTACTCATTATAAATTTTTTTGCAAATAAATAAACTTATCTCAATTATTTGGTTTAGGAAGGGGCCTACAGAGACAAATTCTCGTTTATTGGAGAATGGTATGATAATCAAGCCAGCCTTATTCGTCGGTTTAATTTATTTTTTTATCCCACTGATGATACACTCGAAATGTTTGATCTAAGAACTCGAAAAACTTTTGTGAGGAGGGTAAAAGTAAATGGTATCACTTTGGAAAGCTTTTATATTGGGTGCACTCTTTACATTTTGGGTCGTCTCATAAAAATTGTGGATTTCGCCTCTGAAGACACAAGAAAGAAATTGCACAAAGATATGCAAATGTAAGTAAAAGAAATCATTATTTATTATAATATAAAAGTATATGAAACTTTCAAAACAATTAAAAACCCGTGAATATTGAGCCATTTATTCTGAACCAATTTGTCCCCCCCTTGAGTTACCTACTAAACATTCTTGAATTCCTTGTTTCTTTTGGCATTACTGTAATAAGAAGGTTTGTGTGTTATGTGTTTTTATTTCAGAATGTTTGTATTAATCAAACCTATGCCTACCAAGACAACTGGTAAAATCCTGACCCACTTCCAGCAGCATGGACTCCGTCTTTCTAAGATGAAAAAAACATGTCTTACACCTACTGATATTGATTTTATATATCGGCATCTATTAGCAGATCCTACTTATCCGTAAGTCTGCAACTTGAATTTAACACAAGTCATAATTTTATATAAGACTAGCAGTATCTAGTCACAATAGCTGACATCACTGTCTAAAATACTATAAAACAAAGAAAACAAGCAAGCAAGCAAGAAAGAAAACAAGCTGTGACACTCGGGAATAGTGAAACTTTTTACTAGTCTAAGGGATGTTTGTATTCAGATGAGTAGTTTCTGAGCCTCCTACATCAAAACTTCCAAACATACAAACTTTGCCTCTTTGTAGATTGATGGCAAAAGCCTGATGAGTTGTCTGAACTCTAGTAGTGGCTTCAATGTAATGGGAATAATTTGTTTACACATGTACAGTGGCCAGTGGGACAGTACAGGCTAAATAAAACAATAATAATGCACACAAAACATTTTTCATACAAATTATACTAAGTATCACAAAAACTCGTCATATCACTACTAACTTTGTATAATTTTTTATAACATTTTTTAAACGTATTTACGTATTTATGAATAAAAATTTAAAAGTTACAACTCCCCATTGTCCCAAAAGAGCTCACCTTTTTAATTTCCCTTAATTTCCCTCCCTATATTAGTCCCTGATAGTGGTAGCATCAGATTTTCTTCTTTTCTTGCAAAACTTTACCCTGTTTTTTTACCATAAAAATTCTTAAAATTCCTACCCCCTATTCCTAAATTTACATTGAAATATCATGATAATTTATTGAGTTAATTCCAGATTTTTATTGGATCATCTTACTAATCAACTGGTCTATGGAGTAGTGCTTGTTGGGAAAGATGCTATTGCTGTGTGCCAAGGAGCTCTTGGTGAGACTGATCCTCACACAGCTGCACCAGGCACTATAAGGGCTTTATATGGTCTTGATCCTGTAAGAAACTGTGCACATGCTCCAACAAATCCAGAGGATATAGCGTTAGTAAGTTTTCAATTTAATCATGACACTAGATACATTAATTGGCATAACAACTGGGCACTAGCCTCTTCTCGGTAAGAGGTAGTCCCTCTAACTCATATCATAATATCATCACACATAACACCAAACTCAAACTCAAACTCAAAATCATTTATTTCAATTAAACCATTTACAGGTACTTTTGAATTGTCAGAGTCAGTCAATCAGAAAATTGATGCTAGTTGCTCGTTCCAAACAGTAGGTTTCTATGGAGAAGAACGAGCAAGAAACTCCATGAACACTCTTTTAAAATCAGATATTTTACAAATGTAGGTTACATCATTCATGTTGAATCTAAGAGTACAATGTGAGAACAATGTAACACGTCTTGCATGTTAAAAGAGGTCTAGAGACATATAGTTATAATAACAATTCAAAACAAAATTTAAAATAACCGAGGCAGCTAAGAGATGACCAGTCCCAACCGACGGCGTCCGTTCACCAAACATGACGCATGGATCGGCACCATTTAGCTCAACCATTTTGAAGGGAACCGAATGATCCAACACATGCGCCACCGGCAGCGAGACATTCAAGTGAGCATGACTCTCCCAACCGCCAGGGCATATTCAAGTCAATGAGAGGTATACCTCGTAAATGGTAGCTTTAAAGAACATAGTGCTCACATGTATGTGCTACGAAAAATTATATAATACTAACACATTGAGTTTATACAATGCAAAGATAATTTAGATCTACATCTTCAGCAGCTCCAAAAATTGTTACAAATGCTAATCAATTACTCTATGAACCCTTATGGCTGTGGAGCTAGACCAGCATCCAGCCAAGCATTTTTATCAGTGATGTAATCACTCAATTTATAATATGCTCGGTTGCATAGTGTGCGTTTAATACAAGACTTAAATTTTGTCTCATTTAGTTGAACAATGTGGGGAGGTATTTTATTGTAACACTTTAAACAGTACCCCATGAAAGACGAATCTACTTTAGCCAGTCTGAAACCTGGTTGAACTAGTTGGTCCCTATTTCTAGTATTATAATTATGTCTGTCACCTTTTTTATCAAAAAGATGCAGATTTTTTCTAGCGTACATGATGTTTTCATAGATGTATTGACAAGGCACCGTCATTATGTTAATTTCCTTAAACAGTTCTCTTAGAGAATCGCGCATACGCAGATTGTAAATGGCTCTGATGGCTCTTTTCTGCAGAATAAAAATAGAATCGATGTCTGCAGCTCGTCCCCACAATAAAATACCGTAAGACATTATACTATGAAAGTAACTAAAATAGACCAGTCTCGCGGTATCCACATCAGTAAATTGCCGGATCTTTCTAACAGCATATGCTGCCGAACTTAGCCGTCCTGCGAGAGATGTTAAATGAGGACCCCATTGTAGCCTTGAGTCGAGCGTCATTCCCAGAAAAACGGTTTTATCGACGAATTCCAGTTTCTCTTTATTCAATACTATGTCACACTCACTATTTTTAACATTTGGCAAAGCAAATCTGATGCACTTAGTTTTTTTTCCATTTAATACTAAATTGTTAGCCGTGAACCACTTTTGTACCTCAAGTAAGGCGTTATTTACGTTGTCAAGATTTTGAGCCCGTCTATTTATTTTAAAAATTAATGACGTGTCATCGGCAAATAACACCATTTGTGGTTGGTTTTTGAATAACCGGGGAAGATCATTAATATAAACTAAAAAGAGGAAAGGACCTAAAATTGAGCCTTGTGGAACTCCCATTTGTACTTTTAAACCATGTGAATTCACCCCGTTTATTTGAACTTGCTGCTGTCTATCATTTAAATAAGATTTCACTAAACTAAGCGCAAGTTTACCTAGTCCGTAATGCCCAAGTTTCAGAATTAATGTGTCGTGATTTACGCAATCAAATGCCTTGGAGAGGTCACAAAAGATTCCTATGGCATCTTGTGCCTCTTCCCACGCAGTAAATATGTGTTTTAATAAAGTGACACCGGCGTCAGTCGTACAACGCCCTTTGGTGAAACCATACTGTTGATCGTGCAATATGCCATTTGTGTTAAAATGAGCAAGCATCTGATTAAGCATAATCTTTTCAAAAACCTTGCTGAAAGCCGGCAACACGGACACGGGTCTATAATTGTTAGTATCTTTACTATCCCCGGATTTGAAAAGAGGTATGACCTTACTAAAGGAGAATGGCGAGACTACATGTATTGTGGGACCCAGTGTTAGGAGTAGCATACATTATATAAACTTATGAATTGTTAAAGAACGACATAAGACTAACCAAAAAGCAAATGGGAAGTAAGTTATAGAAGATGGGAGAAAAAAGATATGAACGGTAGAAGATTATAACCTAAAATATTCTTAAAGTACTTTGGGCATGTACTTATTGGCCTATTATTCAGTAGTAGAATGGCTTATTCATACATATTTACTTAAATTCACACCTATATCCCGTGAGGGTAAGTAGAAACTACAGAACGCCATCTGCTACGATTCGTAATAGGTAGGTATCTACTTCTTTTACTTCATCCACGAACATACGTCCGCGCGTTGCGCCTGACTTTTTTAAGGACATCACTAATATTTTCAGTGGATTTTTCTAGGGTGTCCTCCCATTACTTGTCCAGAAACTAGATCGTGGTCAGGTTAAACCTAGCTAACATGTAGTTTAGCATCATCCTATTGCTCTTTCCAATCCATCGGCACAGTATGTCCTCTTCCATATCTACATCTCTACAAGCCATCATCTTAGCATTCACCCCCTTACTACCTACCATACCTATCATCTTTCACACAATCTATGCTGCTCAGGGGTTTGGCTAGGTTTACAGACATCAACCCTCGTTACGAAAAGGTTCATAAAATAGTAATAACTTTTTAAAGTGGTAAAGGTACACAATTATGACTAGATAAGGAGTCCAGTTGTTAGATCTCCTAGAATATAATATAAATAAGCATATTTGCTCTGCTTGAAACTAGAGGTTTGTTAAATAAATAAAAATATATTTTAAAGAAATCGCTTTTATTTACTTTATAATGACTTTGAAGACATACAATTGTTGTGAATCTTGGATATTTTTTTTTAGTATGTAAGTATTGATTTATCTAATTAAAAGATTATCTAAGAAGGCAGCTGGTGCAGCGACATACCTCTGGTGTCTGGCATAGCCCATCTACCACAATATGCTCATAACATGAGAGCAACAGCCTACTGTCCATGTTCCCACGGGGCAATAACAATAGTATCCTAATATGGCATTTCGCCCCTCCAGCCTCCTATCTAGTGCGATATATGTATAATAGGACTTGCTACCTATATGCCTAGATTTAATTCGGGCACTTAGAATAAATGGGTCGTTGCCAAATAAATAGTTACCTAGGTGGAAATTGCAAATTCTAGCATTGCTAGGAATATAGAAATTAAAATCCTTTATAATTTGTTTTCTGAGCCCATCAGGTATATGTCGCTTTTCAGCATCATTGCACTCCAAAAACAAGCAGCGCCGTGCTGTATCAGTCGCTCTTCTCAACGTGGGCAATATAATATGTTCAGCAGAAGTTTCCTGTAATGGACGTCTTGAGGTGGATGGACTAGCCTCTTCACCCTCTGCTGTGTCAGATATTCTTCTTGTGGGCAATATTTGTTCAGTAGATGTTTCCACTAATGGATTTCCAAATGTTGATGGACCAACCTCTTCAACTTCCACCGTTTGCTCTGTCTGTTGAGAAGATGTTGGTTGACTGATTGCAGAAGGTGAAACCACAGCAGAACTTCTATAAGAACTGTCCACCACTCTCTGTGCCCGTAAATAGCATGGCACACATATGTCCTCATTTAAGATTAACTGAAACAATAAAAGTAAAATGTTGCCAAAAATAATAATATATTAGGATTTCATATCATTATTTGTAATATTAAATGTTTATAGGGTTACTGGTAAGGTTGGCATCCAAAAAGCCCACTTGTGATGAGACCTTGACAGTAACCTTACCTTAGGCTTACCAGTAACCCTATATAAATTGTTTTCATTACCAACCTGGCGGGGCCTTATCCATTCCGATACAAGGTCTCTTATTCGGGTTTCCCTTTCAGACATCTCTGGTCGGACAACTAGCCTGCTCCTGATTCTCAAAATCTATCTGCCACATCCAGCACATACATCACGAAGGCCAGGTTGTGGTTGGGTCTCATGTTCAGGACCATCATTTGGGTTACTATTTATCAACTCCCAACATGAGTGACAAATATAGTTGTCTCCAGTTACCTAAAAATATTATTACTATGGTTAAGGATACACAAAAAATGTTTACAAGCTAAGTTATAATCATGTTTTGCTTCTGGGTTAAGAAAGTGACTACCACATTCAATGCTGCCAAAGCATGTGTGGTACAGGTACCCATACTGAGTAGATTAAAGAACAGACTATCCAAAAATCTATCTAGTATCTTGACTTGGCCTGCGAAGTTGTACTTCATCAGTGGTACAGTCAACAGCAAAAGTAGATGATCAAAATCAGAAATTCAATATTAATGAACGGAGTTCGCGTCAGAACTGTGTGGCGTCGAAGTGATTCAAAAGTATGTGTGTGACAATCACATACTTTTAATTAATAAACTAGCGATAAATTATATAAATTAGTGTTAGTAAATTAGTATTGAATTTCTGATTTTGATCATCTACTTTTGCTGTTGACTGTACACCTAGTCATATAACATTGTTAGGAGATTCTGCTCTCTGGAGCCCTTACCATTGGTAGCTTGGGTCCTGATACCGGTGCAGTATTTTATTTTAAAATGTTATTAATATTGTGCACCACAAGCAGTACATAAGACGACCCACTGACCGTAATCTGCAGTATTATAAAATACTTCAGGTTGTTATTATATTCAGAAGATTAAGAGATGCTCCTGTGTTGCCCAATACTGCAAGACGAGCAGGAAGAGCATAATTATGATAAGAGTATTATATACGAAACTACATATTTGTATACGAAATCTCTACTTTTGCTTGCTCCATTTATTTTATATTTGTATGATTTGTGTTCATGAAATTAAACAAATTAGTACATGAATATACTTACATCACGCGGGTACACCCATTTCTGTACTCTTTCAACTATTTGATCACGTTCATCAGACAAACGATGTCTCGGTAAGCGAGCAATTCTCAATTATTAACACAACGCATTTTAACCGTTGAGAAATTCCAAATCACTTGCAAGTCGGTCGTCAGTCTAAAGGTAAAGCCAAACTGTCAAGAATCCACAAAATCGCAAAAATAGTATTAGAATCCCACCCACGTTAGCTGTTAAACACAAACAATGGAATGAATTGACAATGACATCAAATGACATGACAATTCGACACTGACGTTCCATTTTTACGTTCCATGTTTTCATTACTGTTAAAATAATTTATATTATTTTTACGGACTGTTTATAACAGTATTTATGTTTCGTTTTATACGTTATTGGTTTATTTACCAAGATGTAAGTAAAATAAAAAGGAAATCTGCCAAGCGAAAACGTACTTAAGTATTTTAAGAGAGTAAATCAGTAGTGTAGATTGGAATGTATCAATGTAATTCGTAAAAAACATTGCGTTCGGAAACTGCACGATACTTATTTTTTAATAAACTAAAATCATTAATAACTTTTAATTCCCATTCTCTAGTAACTCAATATTTTTTATATAGAACTCTTATAAACTTGTTACTATAATTAGTATAAACTAGTCCGAGCACGGTGCTCCGTAAATTTTTAAATTATGTGGGTCCAGCCTCGCCATCCTCCTTTCATTAAATCTGGGAAAACACCTTGGTCTACGCACATATTAAATATTAAAGCCAAATAAGGTGCTATTGTTTCTATTATAGATGTACAAACTTTAATAGACATACCCCACAGATCTTCAGTAAATTTTATTTTGATTTGCCGAAAAGCTTTTAAAACGGTCATGGGGTCAATATGTTTAAATTGAAATTCTACCGGGCAGCCTGGTACGTTCGCTTTTAATAACGCAATTGAGTCGTCTGGTGAGGAATTCAAAGCATCCGTGGTTTTGATTGGTATGCTAGTAAAGAAATTTACAAATTCACGAGCTACTTCTATGTTAGAGCTTACGGGACCATGTGATGTCTCCAATGTATATTCCGCGTTACGAACTTTTTTCTTGTTAGTTTCGTTATTTATAACTTTCCAAACTGTCTTTATTTTATCGTCTGCCGATTTGATCTTGTTACTAATGTATAGCGCTTTCGCTACCTTGCAAGTATTTCTAAAAGTTTTAGAATAAGTAGCAACATACTTGTTGAAAGTTTCCGTGTTAATATAAGGCCTAAGGCCATACAGCTCAAACAGTCTTTCTTTACTTTTTCTAATACCCTTAGTTGCCCAGTCACTAAATATAAACTTAAGGCTAATATATTTCGCCTTTTTTTCAAAATTTTTACTGAATTCAGTTTCGACCACAGAAAATAAATCATTATACAATTGATTTGCATCGTTGTTATAGTGGTCCAGAGTACTTAACTTATTGTTATTATTTAGAGTTTTATTAAATTTATTTAATTTACCAGTTGTTATTGGTCTAAATTGTATTTGCACTTTTGTCGTAGGCATTTTGAACATAAATGTACCTTATAAATACATAAATATAAGAAATTATATTTATGTATTATCTTATAAATACAAGAAATATTATAGTATCTTAGCCGTTTGTGATAGTTCATACAAACTGTATAGAGAGCGATATTTTATCTTAACGTAAAATATTATACATATAGTATCTTCGCCGTTTGTGACGCCTTTATATGAGCCATAACCACGAAGTAAGTATAACAGAGGAGATCAAGGAGATGGCGTAATCGAATTTTTCCCATAGAAAGATGCGTGACACTTTTTCAAGCTAAACCCTGCCCACTTCAGGTCTAGTCCTGCCCACATCTAGTCAAGCCCCGCCTTTTTTCCTAGCGATGAATAGCATAAGCTAAAAGCTGTAGTTTTCTACGTGGTTTAGCTATATCATGCTAGATGTCTCTATGACAATATGTATTCGCAACACAGGGACGAACTTAGTACCTTTTTATATTTTGCAACGATTTTTCTTGTAAATATGGGTTGTGAAAATAAAAGGGATGGTGTGTCCCGAGTGTTACGCAATTTTAAGGTGCTGTATAATACACAGCGAATCTAGTTAATTGTTGCCACGACATACTGGCTACACAAGTACCTACATAAAAATGTTAAAATGAACTTACAGAAAGAATAAAATACAACAAGTTTTTAATACTAATATTTTTTTTTTTTTTTAAGTAATCAAACTATATTATATACATGTTAATGTGCCACCTTAATAATCGCCGCCGTCGCTATTAAATTATTGAATTCTAAATACGGCCCTGCCATTATTTTGCTTTTCAATGCAGCAATGACGCAATTTTAGGGATTTTCTCATTTTTAGGGGAAAAATAATATAGCACACATTAGACAAGATAGTTATGGTTTACGACGATTTTTATTTTTATTTGGGGATTTAGAATTAAAGGGGAGAAGTATTAACATCCCATTTTGAAATTACAATGGTATGTAATGTATGTAATGAAACTTAGAATTATGCTAGTTCTGTCCCGAAAAAAAATCTTGATAATTAACAATGTAATGTAACATGGAGAACTAAATTATAGATATGTAGTAAGTAGTGCTATCTGCGGCGCTTCGGCGTTTAATTTTGAATTAATATTATAAGCTAGATTATGCACCATGCTTTCACGTTATATGAGCATGCAAGACTCGCGAGCGCACTATTCAGTGGTTGTACAAGTAGTTTATTGTCATATAAAATGAATTATGTGAAGTCGTCGACGTCTTTTTCCTAAAACGAAATTGCACCGGAAATCAATGAACTTTTTGGCCTCCACTATATTTTAATAAGGGTTATTAAAAATATTAGGGAAAATAAAATTATAAAGTTATAACCCTGGTTTTTTTGTTTCACTACCTCACACTAGATGGCACGCGGAACAAGAAATGGAAATTTTAAATTTAAAGCAACAATACGGTACTTTTAGTCGACAAAAAAACGATCAAGATATTCTAAAATGTTTTTAAAAACATACATAATAGTTTTATACCTATTAATAATTATATTTTCACATAGTCTTTTGCCGAAAAGGTGGCACCCTCTTGTTTCGAATAGTAGAATATCTCTGACAATGACGGCTTTTTCTAGAACTTTGCTGATGAATTACGCATTAAAATGCCTTTCGGTGAGATAAGAGGCCGTATGTTAGCCGCCGTATGTTAGAGCCGTATGCATCAGAGGGCTAATTCACGTAATTTTATGACGCGCCGATGAAGTTGTAGTGCAGTTGCAGACGTTGCAGTTAAGTTCGAGTGATAAACGGTATTCTTGTAATCTTTGAACTGCGCGTAAGCTGCGCGTGAAGTGCGCGTCAAAAGTACGACAACCAAAGTCTACCAAACACTTATGGTGTAGCCACATGAGAGAAAAAATATCGATCGATTACATTTTCATGAATATTACGTTATTATAATATTAAAATAATACCCCGGTCCAGGTCTTAGTGCTTTTTAACGGTCATTTTGAGACGTCAAACGAATAGTAGAATACCGATTATGTTGCGTTCCGAAGCACGCACCAAAGACGTGCAACTGTAGAATGCCGTTATTGCGCTCGCGTGACGCGAACTTGACGCGAGCGTGTCTGACAGCGGTAGAGAATACGAAAAGCGTTGTTTTGATCGAAACTTAACTGCAACTGCATTGCAACAGCACTTCTTTTGTCACGTGAATTAGCCCACTGACTGTTTATTGGTGTAGGTTTAGCAATTAAGCACATAATAAATAAATAAAATAAAAAAGCCTTTTATTTCTTACAAACAAAAAAAGTAAAAATAAAAGTAAATACAGTGAATTGACTATAACCTAATTTATGGAACCTATGATTCTATATAATATATCTATTTATTCTGTATAATTATTTAAATATGATGGTATGGTGTTTTATAATTTGTATCTACTTTGTGTAATATTAGTTTTTATTTTTAAGTATAGGTACATTTTTGTATAATACATAGGCAGTTATTTACCTACCTTTTTATTTTGTGGGTATGTAGTTAATATTTAAATGTATATGTATTAAACATTGGTATGTAGCGTTTATAATAGTTTTTATTTTTAAGTACTTATACATTTTTGTGTTATGCATAGTTAATATTTAATGTTTATGTATTAAACAGTAGTATATAGCGATTATAGTAATGTATAGGTATATTTAAATATATATTATGTAGCTACCTACTTATCTAAAAAGTAAATTACTTATATTTTAATGCTAAGGTACCTAAGTGCTAATTAGTTTGGTTTGCAAGAACCCCTCCTTGGGTGAAGGCCTCCTCCAAAGAATCCCACTCTTCTCTGTCTTTGGCTATTTGTAACCAATTTAGGCCCGCTGTCTTTGTGATGTCGTCTTGCCATCTCGCATAGGGTCTACCTCTGTAGCGATTTCCTTTTGGGCCATTCCATGTAGTTATTCTTTTAGTCCATCGCTCATCTTGTAGCCGCGCGACATGTCCCGCCCATTTCCATTTAAGTTTTTGAGCATGGATTAGAGCATCTGTAGCTTTTGAAATATTTCTTATTTTTGAGTGTCTTATTTTTTGTAATTTCTTTATGTTCAGCATACTGCGTTCCATACCGCGTTGACAGCTAATGATTTTTTCTTTACTTTGCTAGAGTATCTCCAGGTTTGACAGGCATAGGTTAAGCATGGTAGGAGACATGTGTTCATAACTCTAGTTTTTATCTTCGCTGTCATATCGCCTTTAAATATTTCCTTTAAACTCCAGTATTTATTCCAAGATATTTGTATTCTTCGTTCTAATTCTAGTTCGTTGTTTTTCCTGTCAAAACATATTTGTTTCCCTAGGTAGATATAGCTTTCTGTGTAGGAGAGTATATTGTTGTCGACTGATATTGTTGCTTCTGTACTGTTCGTCATTAGCATTGTTTTTGACAGGCAATTAAGCACATAACATGTTTTAATTTTTATAAATAGAGTAATTATGAAAAAATTATAAAACTGGAATGTCCGGAATGTCTGGTACACAAGACGGCTGTAGATCGAATAGCCGAAGCCACGCCCAATTTGATGACGTCATTGCACCAGTGCGTGTCACGGTGCACCGATGCTATGGGCATCTCCTCTAATATACTTACTTCGTGGCCATAACATATTATATATTACCTGTTAACCGGCAGAGTCAGTATTTGACCACAGAAGCTCGCGCATGTAAGAGCCTGTCGGCACGAGCTTGTCCGCGGCTCGAAGACAGGCAGCGCATAAATCGTTTTTTAAAATGAATCTTGTTAGTCTATTTTTATCCATAACTCCGCATATGAATGATGTACCTAGGTTGTTAATAAAATATAATACTTAATCACTTTATTTCAGACATCATTCACATCTAGGTATATACCTAACTAGCGGGCCAGGCAGACGTTGTCCTGCAACCCAACTATAGCGCCACCTGCCGGGTCCAATTGTGAATCTAAACCATTCTCGAATCCATTGGAACACACACAAACAAATTCAGCAAAATCGGTCCAGCCGATTAGGAGGATTTCGCTTTCATACACACGCACAGATGATTTTTATATATAAGATATTATTAGTAAAAACATGAACTTAAATACTTTGTTAGTAGAACATGTAGGTACCTAGTTTCGACATGAAATGTATGAACGGGCAATCAAATTCCCCTGCAATGACATGCAGGAGACGGTACTGGACTGTACTGTAGGTACAGTGTGTGTGCTGTGATGGTCGTAATAACGTACAACGTTGTAAATATTACTATAATATTATGTTGACCTTCATTGAAATACTATGCTAGTAACCAAATAAGTCCATATGAGAAAGGCTTAGGCCTTGATCATTGAACTAATATTACTATACTCCGTTCATAATAAGATTAGACATATACACAAACCTTTTTTACAGTCCGTTCAACCGATTTTGACTTATATTGCGTTTGTTGCATGACAAATGGCAGCTGCAAAAAACAGTTGTTATTGTAACCATTTTTTTGCCTCTAATGTTATCCTTAAACTTACGGAATAGAAGTCAAAATCCGTTGAAGGGACTGTAAAAAAGGTTTGCGAGTATGTCTAATCTTATTGTGAACGGTGTATATGTAGTAATAATAACTCCATGGCCTTGATTGACATTTTAGTTTGCTGTGTTGATTTTAATGTGGTACTAAATCATTTATTTCCATTTCATATAACAGTTACATTTTATTATTAACAGGATATAGAATACTTCTTCCCCCCACCAGCGATGCGAGCAACGCATCTCAGGTTGACGGCGACTCTGTCTAATTGCACCCTCTGCTTAATTAAACCACACGCCATCCGGGAGGGTAAACTTGGAGCAGCGCTTGAAGCCATCGATGACGGAGGATTCGACGTTACGGCTCTTACCATGATCATTGTCGAGAATATTAATGCTGCTGAGTTTTATGAAGTTTATAAGGGAATTGTACCGGAATATAAGGTGTGTGATAATGATAACATGATTGCAGCACTGCACTGTAATGCTTTGGTTTGTAAATTCATAACTATGGGGTTTCTATTTCCAGGGTATGGTGGAAGAGCTATCGAGTGGACCTTGTGTGGCGATGGAAATAGTATCGAAAGATAAAACATTAAACACTGCTGTTGAATTCAGAAAACTCGTTGGTCCAACTGATCCGGTAAGATATTTTCAGCACATTTTTTGATGGTGCACCTCTACCTGCACAGACTGAATATTTAATTTAATAATACACATGAACTGTGCAGTGCAGACTGAATATTATTTTAATGAATCTAATCTAAACTAATATTAGGAACGATTTGTTTGTTTGTTGCGATTTAAAAAACTACGGGTCCGATTTCAAAAATTCTAGGCCATATTAATCATTTGTAAAAATTAGGGATCCTTGAGAAAATTCACACGGACGAAGTCGTGGGCAAGGTGCTAGTGCTGTACAACACAGATTGAACATTTTATTTATTTTTACGCGTTTTTCAGGAAGTAGCCAGGTTGTTACGCCCCTACACTTTGAGGGCGCAACTTGGTAATACAAAAGTCCAGAATGCGGTACACTGCAGTGATTTACCTGAAGATGGACTACTAGAAGTTGAATATTTCTTCAAGATATTAGATTTATAAAACAAGGCTGATATCTTTTATATTTTATTGTTACTTAATGTCAAATTGTGAAGTGATTGTGTGAAATGTAACTAATGCATTTAAAAGCATTTGGGTAATACCTTGATAGCAAGGACTTACTATTATTCTGCACAGCTTTCGGCACTGTGGTTAATGAGAACAAATGGATTGCATAAATGACTCGAAATACAGATTTTCGTGAGGATTTCGCGTTTTTATAGCAAACCTATAATGTACAATCTGCATAAAATATGCTGTTTTTTTCTGCTGTGTTTGCACATTTTTGTCTCATCTCATAGTTCCTTTCCTATTTGAAGGTTCACTACCACACGTTGAGGTCCACGCGGCAACACATGTTTTGTTATTGTACCTATATTTTTAGTTTACCGTAAGACGGCCTTAGGGCTATATTATTATTATAAGTAGGTACTCTATAGTCTACACTCCAGATACAATTTTGACACTCTCCGTAGAATATAAATGTACCTACTCATGATTAAGTTTTTTCACACTTAGCAATGGAGGTAGTTGTTTCAAGCGGTTTACGCTTAGAACCACGCGGTCAGCCCATCGGTATCGCCTGCATACTCTTCCAGCTTCATATGTGTGAGTTTCATACATAATCGTTCAACTTACCACTATCTACCGCTCACTTAAAAGTGCAAGTTGCAACAATCGCGCGAACCTGCGACCTCGTTCGTTTCAATCGTGATAGTGACGATCGTAAACGACTACGGGATAGGATTGCATCTAGGGCATGCAATATCGGAAGGTTCTCAATTCCGGAACTGAGTTCCAATACTGGAGATGTGACTCCGGAATTCCGGAACTGGTAAGTTTTAAAGTTTGTTTCAAACCAAACAAGATTTATAATTATAGCAGTCTTGTAGTTATCAATTCGGATTTTTTATGTATGTTCGGGCATAACTCCGTCATATGTAGTTGGATTTGCATTTTTTTTTGTTCGAAAGGGGTTTATTCCGAAATAGTCCCATTTCAATTTTATCGAAATGGATTCAGCGCTTTAGGAAGAAATCAACAAAATCCGTTCCAAACGAGCGATATTTTAGTTTCTTGAATCTTTGGAGGTCTTTCAATCTCTTTTTTAACTGTGTCGCCGTTTCTTAATGGCTTTTTAGTATCGCCGTAACATCCAAATTATTTCAGTTTGGATGATAAGGCAATACTAAAAGCGGAAAAAAAACTAAAAAAAAAGACAACCGCCTTCAAAAACTAAAATAAGTGGTAATTCAAAACAACAAATAGAATTATGCCACCGTGAACCACTTCCAAAACTAAACTCATGTATGTTCTGTGCTAAACTTATTTATCACTTTTTAGTTTTTGAAGGCGGATGTCTTTTTTTTTAGTTTTCATTTGTAACAAATTAAACATAGAACATCTTCCTCTCTTATTACTCTCATTAAACCGTAAAAACAACAAGGCTTATTTTTTTATCACACATTAATACTCGTAATATCCATAATAAAACATAGGTACGATATTTGAATCGCACTATGTTTACGTGCATTACATACATACGAGTCATACGACATAGTCTCTATCGAGCTGCTTTTGTAAAGTTGGTACATTATTTGTTACATCATTATCAGAATCTAGTGCGGAGGGTTGTGCAGTCAAAGTCAAAGCATTTATTTCAATTAAACCATTTACGGGCACTTTTGAATTGTCAAGGAGTCGGTCAGTTAGTTAGAAAGTTGAAGCGTTGCTCGTTCCAAAACGTAGGTAGGTCTCATGGAGAAGAACGAGAAAGAAACTCCACGGACTCTCTTTTAAATCATGTTTTTACAATATATTGGTTACATTATCCTTGTTGCTTCTATATGTGAAAACAATGCATACAAAACAAACAAACAAACACCAAAAACAAAAAAAAAAAGAAAGGCCATGGCAGTTAAGAGTTGACCAATCTCTACTGACAGCGCCCGTTCACGAACATGACGCGTTGTAGAGTCAGTTGTAGAGTCGATGGGCTCGCTGGTGAGTGCCGGTGATGGAGTGCGGGGAAAAGGATGCGCGTGTGCGGTCAGCTGCTTATGGAAAGTTCCACAGCCTAATTTAGCTGCGTGTAGAAATAATAATAACCAAATTCCGGAATTCCGATATTACTCCTCTCAATTCCGGAATTGAAATATCAGACCAATTGTTACGGAATTCCGGAATTACGAAATTCTGGAATTCCGGAATGCATGCCCTAATTGCATCACAAGTGCGACCTCTCATGTTATTAACATTGTGGGTATTTTGTAGGATCCTGATTGAACAATTCTTTGTTTCAATAGTCTCTAATACTCATTATTATCGGCTTTGTACCCAAACATTACCGACAATTAGGTCTTTAGTATAATTTTATTGTGTGTATTTTTGGTTGTAGATAAGTACAGTCACGAGCATAAATATGTATACAGATTGCAAATTTCAAAAGCAATGTTCTCGTGAAATAACTATTTCAACTGACAAATAATAGTAGATTGTTATACAAGGAGCTAAAATGACCCATTATATACGAGGTAGTTTTACTCCCGAGCTTTAGCGAGGGAGTAAATAGAAACCGAGTTTTAATGGGTTTTAGCGCCGTGTGTTACACTATACTTTTCACTACGATTGCGAGAAATTAATTACGGTCACTACCAATTCAATTTGCAATTAGAGACAAATTATAAAGATTTCGCGCCAATGTCTTTTTTTTGTTTCTTCTGTAGCCGCAACACATTGCATGCATTCTACCAGAGATCACCGATTTTAGTTCCATTTTCAAAATTAAAATGAGGTTCTTTTTTTATGAAACAGTAATAAGTCGAGTCGAGACTTTAGTCATAAGTAGAATAATCATGAATACATCATGATTATTCTACTTATGACTAAAGACTTTTTCGTTTTTATAGGCTCATTGTCATATTTGACACACAAAAATTAAAAAAAAAAAAATTTTCCCCTAGAGGATGAAATGCTATTTTATCCTCACTCTGGTATGCTACAATGACGGCCTTTTTGAGCAAGAGAAGTGAAAAACCTATTTTATAGTAGTTGGGGATCAGAAATACATACCCTATTCGTAAACCCCATAATTTTCAATCAAGAGTTTAGGAGAAAATCGATTTAGAATGAGACTAACTGTTTACATGTTTTTGCTCGTGACTGTACCTATATTAATTTGTTGCCGTGTGTGGTCCTGGCTAGATATAAACTATTCTGACGGATGCAGTATTTCAGTGTCACATCCGTTAGAATAAGTCTACAAACAAGACTGATAACATTTTAAGGGGTTTATGAAGCCAACATGATATTACTCAATGTGAAATCTAAATAAACATTTTGAACTTAAAACTGTTTATTTAATACATTCCCAACCAAGTCCGTCTAACTATCCAAAACGTTGTGCCGTACCTGTGCAATTTGTGCGAGATGTTTGAGTGTCAAGATTGATAGGTAGTGAAGGTAGCAGCCTCGGATCTTGTATTTCGAGACGGGGCAAAACTGATAAATGTCGCCCCCGCCCGCCAATATTTTTACCTTTATCATTTTATTTTATTTAATAAGGGATAATAAACAACTACAACATAAATAATACATAAGGTTAACAAACTTTTGGTAGCAATGTTGCAGTCCACTGCATTATCCTTAGGTATATAAAACATATTAAAAATATCAATGGTTATCACTGGCATTACCAACTTTGACAAATATTTTAAAATAAATTAATAAGTTACTATAAAGCTACAAAACCAAATCAGGAACACAAACAATTTCATTTACTTAAATTATACAATAAATAACTATGTAGTAACAATATGATTACAGTTAGGATAAAATTTTCATAATATAAGATTTAAATTTATTTTTCGGGCATGCAAATATATCAATATCAATGAAATTCGAATTATAGGATTCCAACATTCTATGAATAGGGCAGCGTAAGCCAGAGTTCGTACGACATGTATTTAGCGCGAAGAGTGTGCGTGCACGAACCTGCCGCACATGAACTGTTCGTGGGACAGAATAACACAGCTTACTCGCTATATCAATGGCATCAAAATGATTGTGTACAATATCATGAAGCACGTTGACCTCCAGGTATTTGCGGCGGTTCTCCAAGCTGATAAGCTTGTACCTACTTATCAAGAAGTTGGGAGTATGACAAATGCGTCCTAGTCCCATATAACATCTGTAGCACATAGCACGGAGGTACTTGCGCTGGACCTTTTCTATACTCACAACGTAGGGGAAAGGCGTACAAAATGACATACCCTCTGCTAAATCAGTCATAAATCTTTATTAATCAACATTTTTTAACATTTTAATCAGTCTTAATATAGTATGGTTCGTTACATTATTGAATACAAAGAGATCTTTTGGCTTTATACTAAATGAAACAAATCATAAAAAATCTTAAAAAAAGTAAGCAAAATCCGTTGCGTCCATCCTATGCGGGTAAGATGACATACGTTGTGTGTATAAAATGACATACGAAAATTGACATGTAAAAGAATTATTAAACTAGGTAAGTGTCTTTCACGTATGAAAGACACTTACCTAGTTTACTGGGAACCCATCTTATGCACTTAAGCCAAACCTCTTTTGGCTTGGACCTGGATTACAGGGCGTAGCAATATATGCAAGGGCAATCTTCAACATCGTCGTTCGCAGTGATAGTTTGTAGGGACAAGAAATCTTTTTCACTCCTGGAACCAAAGTTCAAAGTTTTAGTTACCTTCCTCTTTTTTTTTGGAACCGGGGCTGGAGCAGATTTTGCTTTGGTTTCTTCCATATTTGGAGTTGAAGTTAGTAAGAGGACTGTTAGTTTCTTGCGAGGTTTTTTTTTTACCTTGGCCAGCCACATGGACCCCCTTCGGCACTGGCTATAAAACATGGACTGGAACTGTTACAGTCCTATCATCGTATAACCTTATTATTGTAGGGCCATGAATTGCTTCGTTTGAGGTAGACGGTATGGCAGTAGCCGTTTCTTCTAGAACCTGTGAAGTCGAAGGTCTTAATGAAACTTCTTCTTGCAGTTGGTTTTCCTCTACCTGTTAGGATAAATGAATTATGCAATTAGCAGCTATGCTCAATTAAAACAACATTTAAAACTATGCAACTGGGTCCAACGACATAGTATGCCATTTTACCCGTACACGTGGTATGTCATTTTGTCCACTTAAATACTTCATAACCTTGAAAACGAATACACAAAAACTACTAAAGATATTGAAATTCAAACACATGGATGAACTTACCTAATTCAATCTTAAACATTTGACATCAACACAGCATAAACAGGCTAATTTTTGACACTTGAAACAACAAACAACATGAACCTGAAAAGTTCTCCTGAACGGTAAAAATATTGTTTGTGTCGTCCGTGCCACATGCCAGCTCGAGCATCACTGGTACGGCCACAGGTTATAACAGGTTACAAAACGATACTCTAGCGATCGGTGGGCGAACTAAATAGTCTGTGGTTTCGTAGAAAAGGTCGGTGTGTCGTTTTGTCCGCCTATGTCATTTTGTACGCCTTTCCCCTACTTCTGGTAGAAGGGATTCCAAATCGGGACCGCATATTCTGACTGGGAGCGAATGAGCGTCTTATACAGATAGAGATAGGTTGAGATCCGCTTAAATTCTGTAGAAGATCGCATTACAAATCCATACATTTTAAAAGCACTATTGATTATGGCTTCGATATGCTGGTTCAAGGACAATTTGCCATCAAAGAGGACACCTAAATCCTTCACTATAGAAAACATTATTTAAGGCGATACAGTTAAGGTTGTAATTGTATTTTTAAATTGAATTATTCTTGGTAAAATGTATATAGTTGGGGGATACTAAGTTGCAACTTATTGACAATACAGTAGGCAGCTAGTCTGTCTAGGTCCTCCTGGAATGCCTGGCAGTCGTCCATAGTACGTACCACTTGAAACGCCTTCAGGTCATCAGCGTACATCAAGGATTTGGACGTTTTAAAACATTTCTTAATATCGTTAATATAAATTATAAATAATAGCGGTCCCAGAATGGAGCCCTGTGGAACTCCGGAAGTAATATAAACAGAGACAGACTGGTGACCATTGACCACAACCCTTTGTGACCGGTTTTCCAGGTACGACACAAACCAACGCAATAAATTTCCGCGTATTCCATTGAAAGCAATTTTATTAAGGAGAATTTCATGATCGACCTTGTCAAAAGCTTTTTTGAAATCAGTGTAAACCGCATCTATTTGCAGTCGCCTATCTACATTTTCAAAAAGGTAATTAGCATCTTATTAACAAGTTAGACGTCGTAGATCGGCGCTTAACAAACCCATGCTTTTCAGGAATTATAAGATTATGCAGAAAAGGGTAAATCTCGTAGTGAACCAGTCTTTCAAACAGCTTTGACAAGGTCGGCAGAATCGAGATGGGTCTACATTGTTCAACGTCATGCTTTGAGCCACTCTTATGCACTGGGGTAATGTAAGCTCGCTTCCATACCAACGGGCACACACCTTCATGCAGATCTATTAAAAAGGATATAGATTGGCTCACAAATATTCTCAGCCTTAGCCTTAAAAAAAGCTGCTGGAGGACCGTCAGGTCCTGCCCCCTTAGAGGGGTCCAACCGTTTGAACTCACTGAGTATTATTGATTTATCGATGTGCAAATTACTAATTAAGCTACCGTTCTCTGCGCACTGCGGCGGCGGGCACCACGTGGTGAGCGTAGGTGACACGGGTTCAAATACGGGCAAGAAAAAATCCGAAAACATATTGCAGACAACATCAGGATCACTTGATTTGACATTCTAGTACTGCATCATGGACGGAGTGCCTGACTTACTTTTACGGTTAGAAATATAGGACCAAACATGCTTTATATTACTAGAGAGACTATCCTCAACAGAATTCATATAACTGGAGTAAGTAACAGGTTTTAAAGATAGACCTATATTCGGAGAAGTTATTATAGTCTTTGACGCTGCTGTATTTTTTCCACTTTATCCAAAGACGTTGTTTCTTTTTAAATATTTTAATTAATTGTGGCGTAAACCAGATTGGGAAGTCAAGTGATCTAATCTTTGCAAGGGGGACTAGGGAGTTAGTTATGTCTCCACGGCCTCTTCCGCTGATAGATTGTCGAACAGTGCAGACCAATTGACCTCGTCCATGCGTTTATTGATGAGATCGTAATTGGCTTTACGGAAGTTATATTTATTAATCGATTTTCTTTTCATCATTTGTGTACATAGGCTAACAGGTGCGGTTATGACAAATGAGGGTGATGAGGGTCGACTGGTAATAACGGGTCTTTAAGGTAACAGCAAGTGTTCGAGATAAACAAGACCAAAATCTTTCCTCCACTGTTAGGCGTGCTGTTATATTGTTGAGCATCTAGCGAAGACATGAGATGCGTCAATTCCGAGCATATGGGGTGTGTACAAACACATGCCACATAGACCTTAGGCCCCGCCGTTGATGACAACGGCATGAGCTCCACGTGATATTAGGAAGATTATGATCACCGATCATTATCATCACTTCAGTCACAAGACGTTCACTGATGCTAGTCCACACAAACCAAAACCAAAGAACCTAGACCTAGAGGCCTATGTGTGGACTAGCATCAGTGAACGTCTAGGTTAGATGCTCTTGGCAACTGCTCTTTATGCATAATATTTCTGTTATGTATATTTTTTACAAAAATACATGGACGTGTCGGGCATATGTTTTAATTAGTATAGGATACCCTATCCTTTCTGCATTTGGGGAGTCTGCTCATGCGTCTGCATGCATCTCTCGTACTTATTGGCTTCGTGAATTTAAACGTGGTCAAGAGAACCTAAACGTTGACCCCCAGACACGGCAGTCCTACAACTGCATCTCATGAAAAAATAATCAGGGCAGGCAGAGTGGCTATTGCGGGAGATAATATACACATTACACATCGAGAAATTCTGCCTGAGCTAAAGATCCCAGGCAGTTTCCACCATCCTGCATGAACAGTGAACACCTTCAAGGTAGGAAGTTTGCTTCGCGATGGATGGATACCTCATTCTCCCACGGAAGAGCCCGTTGTGTTTATTGGTGCTAGAAAAGTTCGAAGGAGGACTTCGCAAAACGTATCCTACATCCTTACAACTGACGAACCTTGGACGCACAGCTACGATCCTATTAAGAAAGAATAATCCACGCAATGGGTGTTTAAAGAAGACGAGTGATCCACAAAGGTTGTTTTGCGGCACCAAGATAACGCGTCGGCTCACACGGCGGCCCGTGCCCCTGCTCGCTGTACAAAAGCTGTACAAAAGTTACTCCATTTTCCGTACAGCCCAGGCTTGGCCCTTGGCCCCATAGGTTTTTTTTTATGTCCCACGGTAACTAAAACTGCTTCGTGGGTGAAAATTTAACACTGCAGACGATTCCGTTGAAGCGTTTAGGCAGTTATTTTTCGACCTCAGCAAGACACGTTTTTTGCTTCGAAAGCTGACTCACCCGAATGCATATAAGTGCATTGGGGTTGGAGGGGAATATTTTGTAAAACTGTAAATCATCTTTTCTTATCACTAATATTTTTTGAAACGCTCAACTTCAATTTTTCCAGTAACTTCTATAGCCTATTCTATTCAATTGAATTTTCTTTCATTTTTGTCAGTATTCACCAGATCATACATTAAAGAGACTGTTCGCGCTAGGATTACATGTTCCTTTTGAATTTCGATATTTACTCGATTAATTTCGTGAAGAATGTTCGCCCAAATACCTAGTCAAGTTCGGAATTTAAAAATTATTTATAACACAAATGTGTTATAAATAATTTTAAAATTCCTCGTATTTTTGCTCGTAAAGGGTCTCTTATTTCACCAATTTCAATATCGTAATGTATGTCATTACGTACTCGTGCGTTATTGTAATGTAAAACGCACGAGTTTCTTTTTATTAAGTCGATATCCGTGGGTAAAACGTACGGTTTAACAAGATGCTCCATCTAAAACGAACGGTAGGTACTTTTTTAAATCTTAGCTTTTAGAAGAGTTTTTATGTCAGAATGGTGGTCAACATTTTATGAATAAAATTAACTTTGGGAGATAAAATATAAAAATAAACATTTAATTCTTTAATTTAATTAATTTTGACAATAAATTACAACCATTTATCTCTAAGAAAAACAAAAAAAATATTAATGTACTTTATTAGTAATACTGGCTGTTTTCGCTGATGCGCGCGCATCGCTAATTTGTGAACAACTAAAAATTATTCTGAGCGCTTTTTCTTTTCGCCTACCTATTGTTTTTATTTGAAAATGTCGTCAAGTAATGATGAATTTATTAATTCGACACCGCCAGAAGTTTTAGAGGCAGCGAAAAAGGCTATTCTAAGCCTGTTGCCCGAAAAATCGACCGATAGATATACTTACAAGAGTATAAAAATTTCATCTTATAGAAAACAAGCAAAGATGCAAATTCATTTTCAGAAAGTGTGTTTTTAGCCTATTTCATGGAACTTTCTCAAAAATATAAGTCAAGCTCATTGTGGTGCCACTATTCAATGCTAAAAAGCACTGTGAAAACAAAACATGGTATATTGATATCAAATCATACTCCAACTTGCTGGCATTTCTAAAAAGACGCTCAAGTGGCCATGTGAGTAAAAAGTCGAAAGTATTTTTGGCTGACAATGTCAAGAAGTTCCTAAAAAAAGAAGCTCCGGATTGCCAATATTTGGCAACAAAGGTCAGTTGAAACTAAATTATTGTTATAATCTTTCACTTTCGTATTTCTTTACAATATAGGTGTTTTGTACGCTGTTTTTTATATCTTTTCAGGTAGACATCAAGAGTTGGCAAACATCACAACTAATGATGTCGAGAACCATGGGCGGGTTCTTCTTGTCCAGTTCAAAAACACAAAAAATAAAATTCCAAGATCGTTCACTATACAGGAGCCTTTTCACGACATAGTAAAGAAATACGAAGCGCTTCGTCAACAAAAGCGATATCTAACAGATTTTTTCAAAATTACCAAAATGGAAAGTGCATAGCCAACCCATTGGCATAAATACATTTGGAGCAATGCCGAAACAAATTGCCACTTTCTTAATTTTGGATGATCACACATGAATACACAGGGCACAGTTTCAGAAGGTCCTCGGCTACATTGCTCGCCGATTCAGGTGCGAACTTATTGACACTAAAACGCCACGAAGGGTGGCGGTCGAACAGTGTAGCCGAGGGCTACATAGATGACTCGATGAGAAATAAAGAAGAAATTAGCTCCCGCATTACAAGGAATATAAATTTGGAGCAAAGTTTTGACTCTCGACCATCACGAGCACACACGCGTACATTCCACCATCGTCGCCGCCACCACCGACTGCAGAACTCTGTGGTCTCGTTTCTCCTACTCTCACTCAAAAGAGTGAGAGAGAGACTGGTGAAATTGTAACTAATAATAATAACTTGACAACACTAAAAATGCCAACTGGCAACGTAATAACCAATTTTACAAATTGTTCAAATTTTTCAAACTGCTTTAACATATGATTAAAGATTTATTCGTTTATAAAAGTCCGAGTTTTATTTATTTACTCGCAAATATGTTATAAAACGACATACGTGCGCAACGGCAACCTCTGCTTTCTTGTAGCCCTCGGCTACGGCTCGGCCTAGCAATATCGCCTCGGCTGTAATTTTCAACTTGCTGCACTTATATCGTAATGTACTATTATAGCATTTAAGTCTTAAACGTTAAGTATACAGAATTTTTCACTGTGCACGGGCACACCGGGGTCAGGTCCATGAGAAGTTTGGTTAACGTCTTCCAAAGATTCTACCACTTCCGGCAGATTATTTAAGAGGTCTTTCACAGTTACATGTTTCTCCGACCATCTCGTCTGACTGGTTCCTTTTAAATTGGTGTTAATAACATATTTTTTCATAGTTGGTATCCCACCGAGTAGTGGAGGCGATAAAAAAGCATACTTTTTGAATTACTCCAAATAGGTTTATTGCTTCCGGGCATGATGAGGCAGAATGGACACCGGCAAGATTTAAGGAGTGTGCCAAACATGGTACGTTTTCGTCCAGCTCATTTCTTTCTGCTATCCTGACTTGCACTCCGTTATAGGTGCCCGCCATATTGGACCCAATATCACAAGATTGGTCACGATACGAGGAAGGTCACGTTATCTAATATCTAAACCATCAACTGTCAATTGTTCGATAATCTGGAATGCAGTCGAACATAATTTCAGTTTCGTGAGACCCACGAAAGAAAGACAGTTTGTAGATAGATGCAACACAGCATCCATAATCCCCCCCTCCCCCACTTGGCTACAATAGTGAATAGTTACTCCCGACTTGAAAGATGATACATAAGTTGAACGTCAGCGAAGGGCGCTGTCGGTCAGAGCGAATATGGTGATCCGTAGGTTCGCATGATACTCAGCAGAAGTTAAAATTGCGCCCTTCGAGTCCAGTTTAACAATGCGTTCAGGATGTTATTGGGTCTCCGTCGTTACTGCAGCACATTAAGGAACCAGTAACACTTTGATAAAAATAAACCTATTTGTAAAGTGGACGTTTTGAGAGTAGACGTTATGGGAAGTGGACTTTTTGGGCAATATAGATTTGTGGTCGTTTTGGGAAAGTGGACGAAATGGGAAATAGACATTTAGGGAATTACCATTCTGGGAAGTGGACGTTTTGGGAAAGTGAAAGTTTTGGGAAGTGGTCGTTTAGAACCTAAAGGAATGTTTGCGGAGGCGCGCGTAGATTGTTTTTATACCAATGCGCAAGAGAGGCACCTCGCTGGTTCGGCGAGTGCGGGGAACCTCCAACAGCATGTTGGCCGCGCTCGCGGTTGGGGTCGATTGCGCCTACGTTAATCACTGCTGTAGTTTACACATCCAAGTGGCAACAATGCAATAAGTCTATTAAATACCTATTTGTTGTCATGACACCATTTATGAAAAGCAGGTGTGTGTATATGTCTGCGTATTTATTGATTTTATTGAACTGCAATACTAGTTATATAGCAAATATGCGTAATGCAAATGCGTAGTATGTGATAATACTGAGTAGTGTATTCCTCTGCCATGTTTAAATTTGCCGCCCTTTGAATAAGCCGCCCGGGGCACAGACCCCCGGCTGCCCCCCCCCTCCCCCTCTTAGAACCGGGGTTGGAAGGTAGTGTTCACTTTTAGAAAAATCATTCGCGAGTGAGAAACAACTGCGCGGTATCCCCATGAGAATCCATGACAAGAAGATTGTTAAGTGAGCTGAAGTGAAGAATAACCAAGAATATATAGGCTGCAGAAGTAGTTGGACAAGCTTTTTCATATGCTTTTATTTCTTTTACTCGGTTACAGGATGTGCACATAGTTTTACAGTAGAACCCTAAACATAGACTAATCTATTATCGTATAGAGGCATCGCAAGTGTATCCCAATAATAGGTGAAATAATAATTGATAATTACACTGGCAACCCTTTAAACTGGAACACATCAACGCTGCTTGGCTGAAAAATTAAGCAGGTATGGTGGGTCTTACACCGACGTGCTCCTTCATAAAGAGCGCTACGTTACTACGCACAAGGAGGTAGGTATATAGGTGTATCCACGGATACTATGGGTATATCATACCTCACAACACAGACATATAATACCAGCCTCAAATCCACATACCATCACACCTGCATTGCTCGAAAGGGCAGACAGGTGTATAGTAGAACCTATTACTTTCTATAAATTGGGCACTATATCGGAGATACCAGATTGGTACTGACAAATCACTGATGGAATAAGGACTTGTATTAAGTTTGTTGACCATTTTTCTCTACCTTGGCAGCTTGATGAATTCCCGTTAGGTACGTTACCTATAATAATTAATAAACAGCTGGTTTCCAGTTCAATTATACAAGCACTGTCGTAGATGAAGACGCCTCTTTAAGAAACATTGGTACCGAAGATTGTCACGAGTTCACGATTCATGCGCATGCATTTGACATTGTGTCGAAGTTATGCCTATTCTCACTTTACTACAGTGCTACTACTGGGGCAATAACGAATTTCGGCGAGAAGATACACGTGACCAGGCCTATAAAATGTACCGACCTGCGGATCTCGGGCCTTGACGACTCGGTAACGCCAGATGAGGTCGTATCTGCAGTCGACCTAGCTGGAGGGTGTTTCTCTGAGCACGGTAAAGACATCCGCCGCCCCAGTGTTGCCGGTTCGAGGTCGACAGTGATCAGCTGTCTAGTGTCAGTGGCTCAAAAAATAATTGAGGCCTGTAGATTACTTGTAGGTAGGTTATCGGCGTAGCAAAACTGTTTGCCGTCGGACCCCCAAGGTGTTATCGGCATCTTGAGGTTGGCCATGTTGGAGTGCGAAGTACATCGGTATTTGATTACGTGGGCTTGTAAGGCCGTACCACACTGCATCATTTGTGTGGCGGTAGGCAAACCTGCAGATCACCGGATGGGCGGAAATGCCTAAGGGCAACTCCAAGAGTCGTTCAAGGGTCAAAATAGCAGGGCCTTCATAGCTGTCGTCTCAATCGCCGACTATCACTGAGGCCACCCAAAGGGCCGTCGGGGCGAAGGCCCGGATCCCGCCCTCAAAAAATGTGATATGACCACATCCTTTCCGTCTTTCTTAATTTTTTACTTTTTTTCCATTGCCGTCTTTAACTGCATAACGGTGACGCTTCACCATATCTCGGCTCGTCCAACTATGAAATGGGGATGGAGGAATTAAGTTGTGAAATTCCAAAGCACACTCCGAAATGTAACCGAATAAAATAAAAACCAATAGGCTGGCAACGGGTGCATCAATGTTCATGGCTCTGGAACTTAGCCTTAACAAGTGAGTCGTTGTCAATAAGCCTCTTGGCACGTCTTTTAATAGCTTCCAACGCCTCCGGCTGTTTTTGATTTTAGCTGGTGCGTTCCAAAGGTGCTAACAGTAGTCCATGCACGGTTGAACTTGTACTTGGTATAAATGAGCAACTGTTTCGACGTGAAGTACTTTCGCACGTTTGCTAGGACTTCTAGCTTTTTGGCAGCTTGGATTCAATAAACGACCCAAACTTGAGGTTCGACGCCAAAAAGCTCAAGATGGTCAGTGGTCGGGACGGAAACATTTCGATACATGTTCGTTTCGGAAAATAAGTAAGATGGAAAGACCTTCAAGCAAATTCGCTTGGAGTGACACGCTGTGACTAAAAATCATTCGCCGTGTAAAATCGCAGTGAATAGATTTGAAACATGTTCATTCGTTCAATTTATTATCACGATCACAGCGTTAAGCCTCGGTCACACGCAGCAAATACTTGCTGCGATTATGTGTGTGCGGACTTTGGTTGCGGATAATACTCGCAGTGATAATTCTGCCTGTCACACACAGCGAGTTCTACACTAAAATTTCAATAGTCTGGTGGTGTCCCAAATAATTATGTCGCCTATTCGTCGCATACGTCTAAAACAGTATAATTATTCGGTTAACATGTGCAGGGTTGACAAATGAAATGTTCGCAACTATTCGCAAGCTTTGGTCACAACACACAGCGAATAGTCGCTGCGAGTGCATTGGCTGCGAATAGTAGTTACAGGCACAGCGACAATTCGCTGCCTGCCTCACACACAGCGAGTATTTCGACAGTCTGTTGGTGCGCAAATACAAATATGTGAATGACTATTCGCTGCGAGTACCATGTACCAAACAGCGAATTTTATATCAATTCCGTGAATCCTTTAAAAATGAGCTCAATAACTAGGAATTAGGATTCAAACATCTGAACCAGAATCAGAAATCAGAATGAAGTCACATAAGCTTAACATATGTGATGTAAACGTCGTTCTAATATATTATTAAGTATGTCGGAGACAGTTTATTAATCACAATTTATAGTGGATGTTAACTAAATTTGTTATTTGTGTTTCTTATTGTTAATTTATGTGGTTTTACTATCAATTATTGTCTATTAATTCGAAACATGATTTATTATGTGCACACACTGATTTGTGGTTACTTTATTTCGATAATTGTTATCGATGGTTTTATTCAAAACAATTGTTGACACTTTATTTTGAATGTAAAACGAATTACTTTATGAAATCACTATTGTTTATCCATGACAATTATTATTATGTTATTTGGTGGCTTAGGCTGCTGTACGAACTGTAAACCTTAAGGGTTTGTTCGTTTATCATTGGGTGGCTTAGGCTGCTGTACGAACTGTAAACCTTAAGGGTTTGTTCGTTTATCATTGGGTGGCTTGGCCACTGTACGAACTGTGGGACCTTAATGGTCTGTTCGATTAACTGTATTGTTGCTGTACCTTTAGCTTACTTTATTCTTGTTACTGATTACCATTTGTATTGTGTTTTCTTTACTAATAGTGTGTAATTGTTTTTACAGGTCTTGTTTATCCCTAATGGGATAATGGGAACGCCCATACTCCTAACGATGTACGGTGCCGCTCGGCACTCCTCCTCGATCGCTCACTTGACGATCCTACATCAGAAGTGGGATCGCCTCTTAATGCTTCCGCATGGCTTCCCTAATTATCGTATGTCTCTTCCTCTCTTGTTATGACAGCTTCCTCTCTTGGGATTACCTAGCGCTGAGCTAAGGCTGTTTTAATGGCATTCATAAATCACCTACCCACATTAATTTCATTGTTTGATTTTACATACTCCAACAGTTACCGCTACCCTTATTAACCTACCTAAGTGTCAAAAAAATTGCTGTTTGTACTGGCCCATGTTTCCAAATTTCATTTCCCGTGCTCATCTACTAGCATTTACTACCGAAGTACATGAGGTTTAAACTTCAATAAGAACTGAGTGTCTTGTCCCATCTTAAGAGAAAGTCTCATTTTCCTCTGACCTACACGATTCTTCTCAACCCTCTTAGGTTCAAACCAGGTACAATAGTATGTCACTTTAGTGACTACCGGAGAACAGCCGGGAGGTTCGAGTGAAGATACTATGAGTCAGTTTTGGAGCAACTAATCATCCGTGAATTCCGTGATAAGTTGAAGTCCGTGATAAGATAAGTGTGATGTACCCACCACTGATGTTCTACAACTATCTGGTGAGACGCTTCCATTTTGTTATGACTCTGGGTTTGAATGTACTTTCATTACTGTTACATGTGTGGTAAGGTAATTACATGTGTGGTAAGGTAATTACATGTGTGGTAAGGTAATTACATGTGTGGTAAGACCTTAAGGGTTTGTTCGTTTATCACTGATGTTCTACAACTATCTGGTGAGACGCTTCCATTTTGTTATGACTCTGGGTTTGAATGTACTTTCATGACTGTTACATGTGTGGTAAGGTAATTACATGTGTGGTAAGGTAATTACATGTGTGGTAAGACCTTAAGGGTTTGTTCGTTTATCATTGGGTGGCTTGGCCACTGTACGAACTGTGGGACCTTAATGGTCTGTTCGATTAACTGTATTGTTGCTGTACCTTTAGCTTACTTTATTCTTGTTACTGATTACCATTTGTATCGTGTTTTCTTTACTAATAGTGTGTAATTGTTTTTACAGGTCTTGTTTATCCCTAATGGGATAATGGGAACGCCCATACTCCTGACTATGTACGGTGCCGCTCGGCACTCCTCCTCGATCGCTCCTGACGATCCTACAAGTAAATGTATTAGGTATTCAAAATCGTACCTAACAGATGCACTTGTATAACATACCTAACAGTTTTAACGATTTATTATACTTTCAAGAAAGCTCATGAGCAATCCTAGAATTCCTAGATACAAATACGTACAAACATTTACCTACTAACAACTATCTACGGATAATAAGTAATAGATAGGTACCCATACAATATCAGCATAATTATGGAATGGATGTTCGAAGCTTCACATGCTTGCTTTCACTGCGTAGGCAAGCAAAGATATGGAGATGTCGTTGATACCTGCCATGGTACAATAGAACGTAACGCCCGCCGTCGTATGAATGGAGTAGAGGTAACACGCATAGCATAGGGCTGCGGCATCGGCATCGGCAGTGCAGCGCAAACTTTTCGACTTGCGGCCGCGTATACGCATCAACTCGAAGTCGCGCGCGCGCATCCGATATTATAAAACTTTCCTATTGACTGCCGTTTAAAAGTAAAGTTGGTCGTGAAAGGACTACAATAATTTTGTACGGATAGAGAAAAATAAATATACTTAGTGTCAATTTTAGCAGGAGTTGAGAATAAGATTTCTCGTACTGTGGATTTGCAACATTTCCTGATAAGATTCTTTAATTTACAACTGTGCGGTGAGCGAGTGTTTTTATTACCAAACGGATTATGTTTTAGATAACTCTGTTCAATTTGATTTATTTTAAAATATTTTCATTATACCTAAGGTGATTTTACGAATATTCAATTTCCCATTGATTGGATGGATTGAATAGATTAGCATTATGAATTCCAGGTTCCAGAAGTTATAATTTTCAGGAAGGTATGTGTACCTAGGCAGGTATCTAGAGAGACACCAAAACAGAGATAAGCTCGAGATATTTTCAGGGTTCTTTGCCTCAAAAGGAATAAACTGAACCATCGCATCGGTGGGCGAGTTCGACTCGCACTTGTCCGGTTTTTTTTAAGTAAACATTCTTTGGAGGAAGGAAATGTGGCAGAGTTAGGATGGAAGATACGGGGCATGGATAATATGCCCCGTGCCGCTTATAAAAACATATTTACAATGAAACCTGGATAACTGGGAGGGACCTGCAAATTTGTCTTACTTAAAGAGGTATTCTACTTACCGGTATCCAGGTACAAATAAATGTCTGTCTCATTTACGGAGAGTTCCATTAATAGAGGTGTGAATTTCAGTTATAGAGGTGCAATTATAAAATAAAATGTCCTAGTTAGAGTTTAAAATATAATCTCAGTAAAAGTGGTAAAATACACTCGCAGTCTCAATTATAGAGGTAATTATCTTGATGAAATCGAAAGAACTAATCCCAGTATAGGTATAGGTTTGTTTGTCCCACTAATAGAGGTACCTACGTAATTCAGTGCTAAAGTGTCGGGACCACACCGTCGGTTCCAGTTATGGACGTTTCTCACGTATACAGATCCCACTTAACAAAGTTCTACTGTATTTATTGTAAAAAATATCGTTGTTAAAGAAATAAAGGAGATTATTGATAGGTTTCCGCGCGCTACGAAGCGGAGACCTATCAATAATGTAAGCGTGATTCTTTTAGTTTCTCAAACAAAAATTCTTTTGACAGTACAATCAGTGATCTTAAAATTTCATTTATTTTCTATGATTTTCCATAACTTTTTACAAAATCACTGTGACATAGAACGAAAAATGTACCGGAGAAGTTTTTTATATAGGTACAGATAAATCGTGTCCCTTTGCGCCGCCAATGACATAACAAAATACTCTCGCGCAAAAAAGCACAGACATCAAGCATTTAATGAAATTCTGAAATGGTTTTTTTAGTTTAGTATGGTTTTTTAGTAAGAAGTAAATAAACATAAAGGTTAGGTATAAAAATATATTACTGGATATCTTCTACTGTACCTATATGATTTTTAATGCTTACTTTGTGTCATGCATTTTACAATATATACCTACATTTAAACATTTAACGCGCGTTAGCTATTTTGAACGCTAGGCAAAAGGGCAAGATCGAACTGTAGGTACCTACTACTAACGCTAGTACATCGATCTTGCCTTTTTGCCTAGCGTTCTACGCCATGTATCCCTGTCGAGCCAAGTCAATCGCCCGAAGGTAGTGATCGCTAGTGGTTTCTCGTATTTGGTAGAAAACACTATAATTAGAGATTGCAGATTTCTCTACTATACACCCATTTGTATGATTAATTCATTTTAAGATGAATGCCACAAAGTAGGTACGTAAGGCTGCGGCGCGCTGAATGCTGAGAACTTCGAACGCTGCCAGTTTACTCCTCTTTCACGAAGCACCTCTATTTGTAAATGGAATGTAGAGTCTTAATTGTTTTTAAAAATAGTTAATCTTAAGTCTTGACCATCAATTATTAGTATGTAGGTTGTTAAAAACCAATAGAAATGTCTACTCGAAAAGTTGATTGTCCATCGATTATACGTCCACTAAGTAAGGCATAAAAAAAATTAAACGCATTTTAAGAGAAATTGTAAGTAATATTTTATTATTATCAAATCCAAACTTTAAAAATCGTAAGAGGTTCACTTTGTACCTACTATGGCTAATCAATATCTTCAACTCTGCCACTTTTTAACCACATGTTACATTGGTCCTCCTTATAACTAAACGACATAGTAGTGTAGGATTCAGTTTATTGGAAACATTTACTAAAATAACATGTACCACTATATTACTCAATGAACACAGAAAGTGATAGAAAGATTTCCAACTTAATTTATTTCAATACTTGCATAATATTTTAAAGTTTCTTGTCTCATGCAAAAATCTGACAGAGCAGTATTATTGTATCAAATAAAAAAATGATGATGATGATAAAATAAAAACGTTTTTGAAAAAAAGTGATTTTATCGCTTTTTTTCACTTTTTTTTTCTAAAAAGTGATTTTATCACTTTTTAGTTTTATATTGAAGGCGGTTCTCTTTTTTCAAAAAAGTTTTTATTTTCCACTTTTTAGTGCCTCCTTCTCACCCAAATCTATTAAGGGCGCGTATTCGATTTAGCGCAACTCAAAATCTAAATGAATGCTAGAATGGCGTAGCAGCATTGGCACACACTAGTACAACACAATGGTCGGTTTGTGTGCATCAGAAAAAGAAATACGCACGAAATAAACACGGATCATTGAAATTGATCGGCAAACGACAGCGCGCGATTACAGGGCTTCTTAAAATAATTGTCTAAAATAAATGAGTTCGTATAACGGACTAAAAAATATTTTGTATATTAAGCATAACCTTTTTTTTCATAAATTAAATATATCAGTTACGTTTTTATTCAAATTCTGGTAAAAAAAAATTGACAAAGTGAACCGATTTTGTACTTTTTCAACATGGTTTTTTAATACATAATAGTAATATTTTCGTAACTTTGGCTCTGTGTCTGACTTTAAGACTGTATATCCTGTTGAAAAAACGTATAAAAAATAATATTTTGGCGTACTGTAATGGTTGTATTCGTCCTGAAAGTTAACTCTGACGTCTATTTTCGTAAAACGCTATGAAAGGATTGTCTTCGCTTTAAAAAACCATAATTAAAAATTATACTTTTACTCTGTAGCTGCTCAATTAATCAATACTTAATCTTTCTTAAAACTGTAATTGTCTTTAAATAATCTGCTCACATCATTACGATATTGCTCTGGGCAAAACGCAAAAACATGAAGTTTTCGTCACGAATCGAATACACGGCAACACAGTTAAAACAGAGATTGAAAGTCCTACAAAGATAGAAAAAAAACGTCTTCTCGGTTTTTGTTGTTTTTTTCATTAAGCGCTGAATAAATTTCTGTTTGTTGTATACTAAAACCTTCTCCAGAATATAACAAACACTTTCCTGAAAACCGCATCAAAATCGGTTCAGCCAGACGGGAGATAATCGCGGACAAACATACATACATACAAACAAAATACATACATACATACAAACATACAGGTCGAACTGATAACCTCCTTTTTTTTTAAGTCGGTTAATTAAAGAAAAAATCCGAATTCGGTAAATATCCAACTAGATAAAAGAAAATATTTGAATTCTACTTAAAATAGTTATAAATTAAACCCTTTTTGTCCCTGTTCATTTTATGTTCCCATTCCGACAAAATTTGAAAAAAAAAATATTATTCTACGATGCATTATTTTGGAAATTTCAGAAAAATCAGAATCGGCAGAAAAAGCAACGACCGACTCACATGCGTAATGTATATTATTCTTTGTTAAAGGACATGGGTCCTTAGTACTACTCTTTCTAATTTTGCATGTACCTTACATTTAACTTCGTATACCGTAATTTTTGTCAATATAACTTTAATTATATTATTTTTCTCTCAGATTTTTCTAGAACACTGTTAGACACGTTATTTTAAAATGTCGATTACCTGTTGTTATTAAAAAGTAGTCTCTAATTTATTTCAGAAGACGTTCTTTTCAAAGTTAAAGTTTAATTAATTATTTCAATGACAATTAAAGGCACTTTTGAACGTCATTTACATGAAAAATTGCCCCATCCATCGTTAAGAGAAGAATTGGCAAGAAATTCCCCCAACCGATCCATAGTCCACAACCGATCCATAGTCACATCAAATTGCCACACCAGTGTGACTATTTATGGCATGATTAATCTTGCACTTTCAATTTTTTTTTTAAATATTTTGTGTTAGTATCTACCACGGGTATCTACCTACAGGAACCGTATTCTTATACGTGAATACCTATCCTTGAAAAATTTCGTTTTAGACTTCGTTACCGGCTATAGGTAATTTGTAATCTTTTTCTTCTATTAGTTTTAATTATATTGTTAAATTTTTTTATGCCAGTTGGCCTCGTTATAATATTGTTTTACCATCCTAAGATGTCTCTAGGACAGGGGTCGGCAACCGACAGGAAACGGAACGGCCAATAGTTATAATTTTTAATGTTTTCCAGTTTTTAAAGAGCCACTATAAGTTTAGTTTATTCAATATTCATACAGTATGATTTGTAGCAGACAATGTGCAGAAAATAAAAGAGCAGGTGCAGAAATGGAATTCGTTTCATATGATCGATATTTTTTTTAATGACCCTAGCCTGCCACACTGTTTCCCAAACCAACTGCATCTCCTGTAAGCCAGAATCAACAGTGGTGATCACCAGAAAAGTGCCGAAGCAGTGAAGCTCGACAAGTCCCGAAATTAATCAGAAAAGAACAGCGGAGGAGTAAGAAAAAAGATATTTTCTATTTCTCTCATTATCACGCAGGAGACAGAACAGAGCTAGACCGATAGGCACAAAGGGACGTTTACAACTGGGGGCAACCCAGTTGCCGAGCACCACGGTTTCTAATTTACATAATTAATGGGTCTTACAAAGTAAACTGTTACATTTGATTACATTAAAAGGTGAGGCAAAATCGCTTAAACGCACGGAAATTAGTTCTAGTTTCAACAAGGTCTGCATAATAAACAGTCCCGAATGTAACCTGCACATAATATTGCGCTCTTTCTGCCAAAGAATACACTCCCATAAGACATGATGTGCAGATTGTTCGTATTCACAGTCAGATGTAGAACAAAGCATTAAAGAAAATAATTTATTCTTAAAGTTGCCATGACCTGTTAGAAATTGGGCAACACAGTGATCCACCTCCAGCCATGTCCTGGTTCACGTTCCACGGTTCCACGCTCACGAACAGTTGAAAAGAACTGATGGAGTGGTTGGCCCTTGATGGAATCACATATGATCGATTGCACGATTTTTGCTTATGGAACAAGAGCCACAACTTTACATCGAAAGAGCCGCAGGATGCCGACCCCTGCTCTAGGACATAATATTTAAAATGTCATTACATATTTTTGTTAAATTGGTATGATAAGTAGTAGTATCAACCTTAGTGTATACTTTTAGTTTACTGGGATTTTGTAAACAAAAGTGGTGGTAAAGGAATTACCTAAGTACCTACAAGGTTCACCAATAGGTGGATCTCTTAAGCTGGAAATTGGAATTTTTGTTGCCTTGTATCTGGTATGCCAAATTCAAAATATGCCATTGATCTTCGCGAAGCTTCCTTGTATGAAGCTTGGTAGGTACTACCTAAAGCTATTAGGTCTCTACAAAACATACGATACTAGCACTTTGCCCGCGACTTCGTCCGCGTGAATTTTCTCAAGGTTATCTAATCTATACTTAATATTATAAAGCTGAAGAGTTCGTTTATTTGTTTGTTTGGTTGAACGCGCTAATCTCAGGATCTACTGGTTCGAATTGAAAAATTATTTTTGTGTTGGATAGTCCATAATATTTATCGAGGAAGGCTATAGGCCCATGCGAAGCCGGGTCGGGTCGCTAGTTTTTTATAATGCAATATAGCCTATAATCCCTAGCCTAGCCTCAGGGATAACGTAGCTTCCTATTGGTCAAAGGATTTTTAACATCAGATGAGTAGTTGCGGAGGTTACCCCCGACATACAAACTTACAAACAAACAAACAAATTTTACCAATTTATAATATTAGTATAAATGACAATATTATCATTTGTAAAGAGTATTTTCTTTAGGGCAAGCAGGTAGGTACCCTTATTATTGGCAAGTGACAGGATTTGGCGATAAAAAAATAATTCGTTAAGTAGATAAACAACTTTGGAATATAAAGCTTAATTTACTGCGTAGGTACTAACACTGCCTTCTAGGTGAAACACATGAATTGAGAATTAATTAGCGATTTAATCAGGCTTTTTTTGATAGATGCTAAGGCTAGATGGTATAAATGTACGATATGTCCGACCGATCACGACAGCCAATCTCAATGAAACCAAGTACACAATATATAGAATAGTGAAGATATTATAGTGCACAAGTGCTTGTGCAGACACAGTTGAACTCGCTCATCCTGTACTCTTTATAGTTCGATGGGACAAAGATCAGCGACCGAATGAGATCAAGAGTAGGACCAACAGCTTTACATGCTTTCCAACTGGTGTCAGATTTTGCCAGATCTAGGAATCGAACTCAGGAGGAGCGCTTGCGGTAATGAGACTCGGGGCAGTCAGTAACTTATGTCCTAAAACCGCAGATTTTATACCAGTTTATAATCGTGTATGGTGGCTAACTAGGTACCTAGAACTAGGTGTAAGATCTACTGATGGATTCTCCACAACTGCTTTTAATATAAATGGGGTAGTCCACTGGAACTATATATATATATATATATAGTCCTCCATTTAACTAGAACAACCTGTAGGCCTAGCCAAGTTACAATCGTTTCGTATCGTATCTCTTTCTACAATAATTAACGCCTCGTCGTACTCCATTTTTTATTTTCGATCACGTGACTTATCGTTGAGATGTCGTCATTCCCATACATTTGATTAGTTTTCTATTAGCGTTATCGATTGTAGATTGTCAATTTGAGTAATTTGTCTAGGGCCCCTGATGTTTAGTGGGTAGGTACTTACCTAATACTGCTGTTCAAAGCAGCAAATTACTTCAGTTGCATGAAAGCCAGTTTAGAAAAATCTGATGCACTTGCAAACTCTAGCTCGTGCTGGTTTTAGTTCAAAAATATAGAATTCAACGTTTTTCTAACTCACAGAGGACTCAGAGGAATTGAGCAAAAAAAAAAAAATACAACCATGAGTATACACATAGACATGAAATTCCGATTGCAATATATTGTATGACATATAATTTGACATACCTAACCTACCCATCTATGTCGTTAAAATTCTTAATGGGGATGCACCAGGCCAGCCAGCGAAATTCAAATTTTCTTATGTTTTTTGCAATTTACATCTCAGTATCAGGTTGTATTGTAATAAAACAGGCACATTTACGAGCTTTTCTAACTTGAAGAGTTATGTTGATGATTTTAATTATTATAATTCTGTAAACGCATATTTGTTACACCCGAGATTTTTTTATTACCATACAAGTAGAGACTGCAATGGGCTGCCAAACTTAAGACAATTTGAATTTCGCGGACTGTCCTGGCGTTTTCACAAGACATTGCTAAAAGTAGAACTTTATGTTATGAGAACTAGAGAACAACAACACATCTGAGTGTAAGCTATTGTTCCGATCATACATACAAATACATATCTCTATGTAGGCGATCGAGTGCATTTTCGAAGACAAGGTTTCGGTAATCATTTAAGTTAATGTTAGTAAGTACTTACAAAGGAAAACTGGAAAATGAATCGATTTATTCATAAACATCAAATATTTTGACAATGATATTGTTATGATCTATACTGCTAATCGTATTATTAAAGTGTGCGAGTCGGATTCGGACACCAGCGACGGTTCCGTAGGTAAAGGAAATATATTGACATATTACCTATCTATTTTTGTAAATGAATAAATCAGTTTACGAGACCGCACAAGTAAGTCTATTTTTGAAAGGTTCTGGCTGATTTTTTATAAGAAAACTGTGCTAGTTCGGGATATTGTTTTATTTTTCGTGAAATATTTTAATCTATCGGTATTATATATTATTATTATTCGTAGAAGTTGTTTTGCTAACAAACTTGTTAAATAACCAATAAATATTTTACTACAAAAGTGATCTCAACTTATTTGGACGTGATATTCTTGCTTGTGATAAGTTAATGGAATATTTTGCATATAAAACGTAGAAAGACATCACGTACAAGTACAATACATTGAGAGCGTGTTTATACATTTTAATATTAGGTACCTACGCGTATGCGGTCGCGTAGACAAACTATACAATAGGTCTGTACTTATACGTGGAGTAAAAAATCCATCACCAAGTCGAAATCAGACATCGGCACCTACATCAAAGTAACTGAATATTGAACAAAAAGGAATAACTGGGAAACGTCTTCTTTTTTGGTGTGAAAATCTGAAGGCTGTTAATTTTTCTTAAGTGCATTCGATCGTGTTCAGCAGCTGTGTGCACAGCTTTTCTTAATGTTTTTTTTCATAATTACTTGACGATTGTCGGTTTTCACTAACATTATGCACTTTCGGCACATGATGCCATAGGAATCTTGGAATCTTCTGTGACTTCTCCAAGGCATTTGATTGCGTAAATCATGACACACTAACACTTTTGAAACTTGGGCATTAGGGACTAGGTAGACTGAGGCTTAGTTTAGTAAAATCTTATTTGATTAATAGACAGCAGCAATGGGGTGAATTCACATTGTTTAAAAGTAGAAATGGGGGTTCCACAAGGCTCAATTTTAGGTCCTTTCCTCTTTTTAGAGTATATCAATGATCTTCCTTATTTCTTGAAGAAACCAACCACAAATGGTGTTTTTTGCTGATGACACTTACTTAATATTTAAGATAGATAGAAGGGCCCAGACTCTCAACCGAGTAAATAGCGCCTTACTGCAGGTCCAGTATTGAATAAAAAAAAAACTAAGTGCATCGGATTCACTTTACTAAATGTCAAAAGTAGTGACTGTGACAAAGTATTGAATAAAGAGAACATGGAATTCGTTAATAAAAACTGTTTTCCTGGGGATCACGCTCGGCTCAAGGCTACAATGGGGTCCTCATTTAACATCTCTCGCTGGACGGCTAAGTTCAGCAGCATATGCGGTCAGAAAAAGCCGGCAATTTACTAATGTCGATACCGCGAGACTGGTCTACTTTAGTTACTTTCATAGTATAATATCTTACGGTATTTTACTGTGGGGACGAGCTGAAGACATCGAGTCTATTTTTATTCTGCAGAAAAGTGCCATCAGAGCCATTTACAATCTGCGTATGCGCGATTCTCTAAGGGAACTGTTTAAGAAAATTAACATAATGACGGTACCTACCTTGCCAATATATAATGAAAACAACATGTAGGTACGCTAGAAAAAAACTGAATCTTTTTAGTAAAAGAGGTGAAAGACATAATTATAACACTAGAAATGGGAACCAACTAGTTTGACCATGTTTCAGGCTGGCTAAAGTAGATACATCTTTCACCGGGTACTATTTAAAATGTTACAATAAAATACCTCCTCACATTGTTCAACTAAATGAGACAAAATATTATTTAAAGCTACCATTTACGAGGTATGTCTTTCATTGACTTGAATGTGCCCTAGCGGTTGGGAGTATGTCATGCTCACTGGAATGTCTCGGTGACGGTGATGTAACATGTGTTGATTCGGTTCCCTAAAAATTGTTGAGCTAAATGAAGCCGATCCGTGCGTCATGTTCGTGAACGGGCGCCGTTAGTTGGGAGTTTGGGACTGGTAATCTTTTAGCTGCCACGGTTATTCTACACTAGCAACCCGACCCGGCTTCGCATGGGCTTCCTCGATAAATGGACTATTCAACACAAAAATAATTTTTCAATTCGAACCAGTAGATCCTGAGATTAGCGCGTTCAACCAAACAAACAAACAAACAAACTCTTCAGCTTTATAATATTAGTATAGATTTATTTTGAATTATTTATTGTGATTATATTTTTAACTAGACCTCTTTTAACGTACACGACTTGTTACATTGCATGTTCTCACATTGTACCCTCAGATTCAATATGAATGATGTAAAACCGTATGTAACATATTATTGATTTTAAAAGCGTGTTCATGGAGTTTCCTGCTCATTCTTCTCCATAAAAACCTACTGTTTGGAACAAGCAGCTAGCTTCAACTTTCTGACTGACTGACTCTGACAATTCAAAAGTACGGCTATCTCTTATACTACTCGTATAAGGCGTATTCGCATTTTTTCACTATTATAGCGCTTGCAGGTCTATCGTCCGTAATTAACTACTTAAACGTCAGTAACTTTTTGGGTACCATAAGTACCCATAGGTACTTACTGAAATTTACATTTTATGTATCCAAGCTCTTTAGTTTTGACCTCCAATATGGAGTTTACTTCAAGAGATTCGATGTCTTTCAAGTGTGTCTGACTTTTGCAGTGACCTATTTCACCAAGTATAAATACGTACCTACTTGACATTTTTGAAGGCCTACTTAATTCACTGTTGTATGAGTATCTGGACACACATTTTCTTATCTGTAATCCTATCACGAGAATCGGTAAGTTCCTAATTAAGAAATTGATGATTTAAACTGATTATATTTTTTTTCCTAATTTTATTATTTTTATTAGGTACTCGGTAAATCATTAATCACCATAATTGTACAAGATTGTGATTTATCGAGTAATAATAATAATAAATAGGAAAAAAAATATTATAAATAATAATATTATAATGAAAAAAGATTTGTTTGTTGTTACGTTTTAAAGCAAAAACTACTAGTCCGTGTTCAAAAACTCTTTCACCAATCGAAAGCTAAGTATGTACAGAGGCCAGCACATCAAGCTACTACAATCTGTCAATTTTTTTTGATAGATTTTCAACTTTATTTCAAATAAATAAGGTTCATATTTAATTGGGAAAATTTGACAGTTAGGTATGGCTTGATGTGCTGGCGTCTGTACAATATGTACATTATCCCTGAGTAACATCCATACTTACTATACTTACTAATATTATAAATGTGAAAGTAACTTCTGTCTGTTACGCTTTCACGATGAAACGGCTTTTTAGATGAAATTTTGTATGAAGATAGCTTAAACCCTGGGTGTACTATTAAGTATTCTGTGCCCTGGGGAGGGACATACTTAGGCTACTTTTCAATCTGCGTCTTCGTCTACTACCGCGATAACCGACATTCACGCTGACGAAGTCGCGGGCAAAAGCTAGAAGGCTACATATCATTATAAAAAAATTGGGGTCCTTAAGAAAATTCACGAGAAGTCGCGGGCAAAGTGCTAGTAATAATAATAATAAATATGTAAGGACCTTTCACACACGGCCATCTGACCCCAAACTAGGCAGACCCTGTACTATGGGTGTCAGACAGCTGATATACTTACACAAATACATAAATAGCGTATACAACAACCAGGCACTAGGCAAACACAAGTGCTCATCACACAAATGTTTACTATGGGCGGGATTCAAACCCGCGACCCTGTGCATCGGAGGCAGACACAGTACCGTCTACCATCTAGGCTACAAGCACAGTAAAGATATAGTTAATCTGTGCTACAAGGCCGTCAAGCCGCCAATGCCGCCAATGGGAAGTATGTAAGGGGCCGGAAGGAAAGCACCCAAAATATTGAAACTAGCAAATTTTACTAAACTACTAAATGAAAACATTTTGATAGTAGTAGAACAGTGTGTTCCGCACATGAAGTAAGGTTCCGCACAACTTAGAAAGAAGGTGGAAGGGTCATCGTTTGGATCAGCTGTTTTTAGGGTTTCGTAGCCAAATGGCAAAAAACGGAACCCTTATGGATTCGTCATGTCTGTCTGTCTGTCCGTCCGTCCGTATGTCACAGCCACTTTTTTTCCGAAACTATAAACGTGAACCGCATTAAGATTTTCACACAAAAATAGAATAAAAAACAATACATTTTGGGAGTATCCCATACTTAGAACTGAAACTCAAAATTTTTTTTTCATCGAACCTATGAGTATAATAATAATAATAAATAATAATAAAAAGTTTATTGTTCAAAAAAGAGAGTTACATCCATCATTTGTGTGACACTGAGCCCCACACTAGGATACCCTGTGACGTGGGGACCAGTCTCTTTCGTGTAATGTGAAGCAGATACAGTTGCAATAGGTGTTAAACTTTATGAAGTACAAACTAACAAAAAAACTTGAGAGGTGTCAAGGGACACCCGGATGGAACGAAGAATTATTATTATTATTATTATAGTTGTTGGCCTGTTTCGTTTTCATCTATTTGCATGAACTTTCGTACGATTCTGCAGGTGTTCCAAATTGCGGCTTTTTGGAGTGTAATGTAGATTGAGTCTTTCAGATCTATTAATTTGAGGCTATGATGGAGATGTTTGGGTATAACACCTGTAGTGGAGAGAACTATGGGTACTACGTACACTTTTTCTTGCCTCCAAATTCTGGTCACTTCTTCTTTTAATTCTGCATACTTATTTATTTTCTCACCTATCGTTTTTTGAAGATTATGTGTATTGGGAACTGCAATATCTATTATGTAAGTGACTTTATTTACTTTATCTTGGAGAGTTATATCAGGTCTATTGTAGTGAACGGTCCTATCGGTAAGTATGGCGCGGTCGTAGTAGAGTTTGTGAGTGGTATTTTCTACAACAGTTTGTGGTGTGTATTTGTAGTAAGGAATATTGATATCTTGTATAAGTTTATGTTTAAGCGCTAATTTTTGGTGAATGACGTTTGCTAGTTGATTGTGTCTGTGAGTGTAGTCTGTTTGAGTGAGTGTTGGGCATGCTCCTGTTATGTGTTGTATGGTCTCTGGTTGGCTGTGGCATTTGCGGCATTTGTCGTTGGTTATTGTGGGGTCTTTGATTATGAATTTCCTGTAGTTTTTAGTATTGATGATCTGATCTTGTATTGCAATAATAAATCCTTCGGTCTCTGGAAACAAATTAAGCTTAAGCCACTTATTTGAAGCTAGTGTGTCTACGTGAGATTATTATTATTATTATTATTATTCACAGGATTCATTATTATTATTATTTTTTATTATTTATTATTTACATAAAACCTGTATACACTCAACAAAAATAATCAACAATAATCTTACAATAGCTTACTATAGCAAAAAGTGTCGTGACAACTTTTCGTAAGATTTTTTTCCGTCTAGCCCCCTTTCACAACGCGCGATAAGGACTTCGTTCCAATAAAATAAAATACCTATAAAAAATGGAAAAACATTTTGTTAGAGTTTTGAGTGATTAATGGGTTGTTCGGAATGTTGTGTAGTGTTGTAAGGCTTAATGTAAGTGTGAGTGAGGTAAGGGGAATGTCAGTATGTATAACGATATAGGTGAAAGGGTGTGGGTGAAGATCCTACTGAGAAACTAAGGTGAGAATGTGTGTTGTGTGTGTGTGTGTGTGTGTCTGTATGTGTGTGTGTTTGTCTATGTGTGTGTTATGAGAGTATGTGATTGTGAATAAGTGCATTGGGATAACTAACAAATTGCTATTATATGTTCAGTTTCATTATAGTTAAGACCTTGAAGCCATTCCGTAACATGCTTCTTGCACGTATACCTGGTCATGGAGATTAAGTTTAGGTGTTTGTTTGCTTTACTATAAGTGAGGCCCCATATAGGAGTACGCTTTGTTTTCAAACACCCGATGGCAGACCCTTCTATCCCATTTGGGCAGCCTGCGCGAACGTTTATCGTGTTTCATGGTGAAGGATGCTGTTGTGTGAAACCTCATGATTACCGCCTTAATATACAGTTGGCGAACCGTCAGCATTCCAGTATCTCGGTACAGCAAGTCCGTGGGGTAACGGAACTTCTGGTTGTAGGCTACTTTTAGAATGGCTCTTTGCTCTCGTTGAGCGGTGATAAGAAAACATTTCGCAGCTGAGCCCCAAGCTATTATGCAGTACCCCAGGATCGTCTGAGACAATGCGTAGTAAGTTATTTTCAGAGTGTGGTGGTCTGCTATCGATCTTAATTTCCTGAATATGTAAAGCAGTTTTCTTACTCGAGCGTTCAGACATTCAATGTGTTTGCTCCAAGTCAGATGTTTGTCTATATTAATGCCAAGATACTTAATACAGTCAATTTGTTCAAATGTAGGACAGCTACATGTACATCCTAAGTAGTAATCACAGATATGAAATTTAAGTGAGAGTTGAGTGGAAGCCGATGTTTTTCTGTTTATCGAGAAGTTTACTATTTTGGTTTTTGCTACATTTAAGGTCAGTAAGTTGTGCTGTAACCAGTTAGAAACGGTTGACATTCCACATTACGCGACTCTGTAAACTTCCTCCCAGGACTTACCGTGAAAGATAATAGAAGTATCATCGGCATACGCGAAGATTTGTGCATTATTCAGGCTCAGTGAGCAGAGACCATTGACACACAGAAGAAATAGAGTAGGGCTAAGGACACTGCCCTGAGGCACCCCGTATCCTACTGTAACGAAAGAACTCTGGAAGTCTCCTAAGCAGATCCCTTGCCTGCGGTCACTCAGATACGATATGCACCATTCTAGTGCAGTGCCCCTGATGTCAATGCGTTCCATTTTTTGGATTAGGAACGGTTTTGACACAGTATCAAAGGCTCTGGCAAGGTCCAGGAAGACGCCGCCACATCGTTGCCCATTATCAAGTTTATCAACGACATAATCTACTAAATTAGTGACTGCGTCCTCCGTAGACCTGCCATTACGAAAGCCGTACTGGTTTTCAGATCGTTCATTTTTTCTAGGTATGTCAACAGCCTCCTATTCACCAATTTCTCCAGTATCTTCGATAACGACGTAAGTAGGGATATAGGTCTGTAGTTCAGACACTATGGTCGCATCTCCTCCTTTATGAATTGGGCACACATTTGCAACTCTCATTTGGGCTGGGACTATACCGTTGAACATGCTTAAATTGCAAATGTGTGAAATGGGAGTCGCGAGACAGTGTTGGGTAAGTTTAAGAACACGATTTGATATGCCATCCTATCCTGGAGCTGAGTCATTTTTAAAGCTAGACAGAACTGCTTTAACTTCAATTTCATCGGTAGGATTCATAGAGAAAGATTCAATTGGAGGAGCTAGGGTTTTCTCAATTGTCTTGACCAAGTTAGCTAGGTCGGACTCTGATTTGTCCTGTCGTGTTAAGGTGTTTTCAGCTAGTTGTTCTCCTATATTAGCAAAAAACTGATTAGCTATGTCCAACACGATCACTGGGTCTGAATTTGCATTTAATAGGGCCGTATTAGTAGATGTGTTATTCTTTAGGATACAAATAGATTTTACTGCAGCCCAAGTATTTTTGCTGTTGCCTTTAGCACTGTTCAGAAGCTATTTTTCATGAGCATTTTTAAGGTTCTGTATAGTATTATTACAGTAATTTCTATATGATTTGTACTGCTGTTGTAAGGTGTAGTTATCTTTATTCTCTTTTTTCCTTGTTTCACTGTGTAGTGCATCTCTTTTTCTTACACATTTCATTAAATTTTCGGTCATCCATGGCCTTCTGATCGACTTAGAGTTCCGTACTATTTCTTTATTAGTATGTCGTTGTATAATTTAGTTGTAAGTTCATCCGTTGCTTTATTTACATCATGAAGACATAGTATTGGACGCCAGTCAGCATCCTCAACGTCCGTTATTACGCTGGGATAGTTGATCTTAGTTTTATACTTAGCTTTGTCTGAAGGAGTTGACAGATTTATTCTATCCATGGAAATATCAACTAATACTGTGTCGTGGTCTGTCAGGCCAGTTTCGCATATTATGGTTTTAGTGATTTTGTTTGTTCGAAACATTGCGTGATCTAGGCAATTACGTTCGCGAGTAGGATACTGGTGTCCTGGATAGAAGCCATGATGACTTGTGACATCAAGGTATTCACCTGCACGTTTGTCGTCAGTACCAACTTTAATGTCAACATTAATGTCTCCAAGTATCGCAACAGAAGATGAGGTGCAAGTATGTAGCAGAGTGTCCAATGAGTCACAAAAATTGCGGATGTTATAAATCGAAGGTGACCGGTATATTGCACAAATAGTAATATCTGTGCCTACACGAATCACGAGGCAATTTGCATCTTTAAACGGTGGCTCAGTAATTGAGACATTTAGGTAATTTTAGTAAAGCAATGCTAGACCATCATTTTGATTTTGGTAGTTTTGAGAATAATGACATACATAGCCATGTAGGTATACCTAAGTCTGCATTCTGAGAGTATTACAATAACAGGCATGAAACTCAGTCTAGTTAAGAATAATGTAAAGTTGTCAAAATTTTTGTTAATGCTTCGAATGTTTTGGTGTACAATGGTGAGTTGATTTTTAACGATACCGAGGTCTTTCACGCATTGTTCTGGATGGTTGTGCTTAGTGCTGAAGTATATTTCAGTTCTATCAATTTCATCGATAAGATCAATCCGACTAGCCATCTTTAGTGTCAAATAGATATAGGGTACTGTTAACAATATGCGTTTTAATGAAAAATATATTACAATGTAAAATTATCGGAAAGAGTAATGGTGAATCTGTTGAACATATAATATTCTTTAACTTGTTTTGTTTTGTGTAAATATGAGTTATGTATTTGTGTGAGTAAGTGGGTATTGTGTCAAGAATTATTGAGAGCGGTCTATAAGTGTGTACTTGAATTATAACATTTGTTACAGATAATAACGATTTAGAATACTTAAAATAAGATACAAAAAGTCAATTATTTCCCGCGCAGTTGCAAAAGGGTATTCTCATTTTTGACGAGGGTGTATTTAGCTCCTTCTTCTTAACGGAGAAAAATCCTGCCATTTGCAATCCAGCAAAAACGATATTTTTCAGTGGCAGCAAAGTCCCGAGCAAGAAAGTGAAGTTTTGCTTTGTATGTAAGATAATCAGAGAAGTAAAGAGGAGTAGTGCCTTCTAAACCCATATGTGAGGGATTAAGCGACGATGGTTTGTGTTCCGTACTGTACTGTTTGGTACCCTTTAAGAATTTGTCCTTTATGAACGTACTGAAAAACGTATCTATGGATAAGTCTTCAAAAATGATGAGTTTGCGCGAGACACACTTACAAAGTGGTAAAATATGTGTGGGGGACACATATTTTACTTCACTCCCTGTAACTTCTAAAATAAGAAAATGATAAAACTAAAAAAATATATGATGTACATTACCATGTAAACTTCCACCGAAAATTGGTTTGAACGAGATCTAGTACGTAGTTTTTTTTGAATACGACATAAATCGTAAACCGCAATTTTGTTTTGCTCGATGTCTAACGTTGTATAGATAATGGTACGGAACCCTTCGTGGGCGAGTCTGACTCGCTCTTGGCCAGGTTTTTTTAGACCGACAGTAATTGTTAATTCTGAGGTGTCCACATTCATGTAGGTACTGCATCCATGGAAAAAAATTGTGTCACGATGTACAGACGCCAGCACATCAAGCCATTCCAAACTGCAATTGAATATCAACCTTATGCTATGCAAGCTACAACAATCTGCCAAATTTCTTTAATAGATTTTCAACTGTATCACAAAAGAATAAGGTTCATGAAAATTTTACAGTTTTATATGGTTTGATGTGCTGGCGTCTGCACCTTCCACTGTGTATTATTTCTCTACCAACTTTATAATAATATTCTACAACTAAATGCATTAAACGCACACTGCGTAGACAAGCATATTACCTATACGTAAGAAGATTATTTCAATGATAAAAATGCTTGGATGGTTTGCTTAATGGTCCGTGGATTATCTTGCTGGTTCTTCCACAGAGACCTACCAACGTTTTGAAAACGAGCAACTAGCTTCAACTTTCTGACTAACTAACCTTAACAACTCAAAAGTGCTTGTAAATAGTTTAATTTAAATAAATGCTTAAATAGTTTGACTTTGACTAAAGTGATAATTACATGTAAACTAAATAAAGAGTTATTGCAATTTTATCATGTAGATACTCTAAATAACAGTTAAATTTTTACCGACACCATGACAATTCAAAAGTGCCTCTTAATGGCTTAATTAAAACAAATGCCTTTGACTTTATTTAAAGTAATAATTTATATTTTATTTTTATTTATAATCTCAAGATCAAAATGGTAATGGTAAAGTAAGTATTCGTTTCTCGTTATTTTCGTGCCGTCGCAGACTTACGATTACAACACTAGTCGTGAATAGCGAATGTCGTGTCTTCTTCAAGTGTAGACAATGCGTTGATTTTGCAATTTATTATTTTACATAATACTCATGAAGTCATGACGTCGGAGACCCGGATGCTATTGGTTCATACGTCATTGGAAACCTAAACAAGAATCTGTGACAGTCACAGATATAGATAGACCTAGATAACGCAAGAGCAACTACCTTCGCGTGCCTATTTTCGTGCCTAACTTACGATAAAAAATCGTAAGTAAAAAAATAAAGTAAACGTTTCCTTCCATTGGTAAGTCATTTTGTGATTAATATTATGCGTAATTAATTTCAAAAATAATTATTTTGAATCTAATACCCTCAGTAAGGAATTCGGTATTCCCAGGTAGGAATACCAAATTTAGGAAAAACAAAACATTCGTATTACGTTGTGACGTCCAAAAAATGGCACGCTTGGTTTTCATACAGATTGCGTTATCTAGGTCTATCTATATCTGTGGTGATGGTGACAGTATTATTCGAGGGTAGGTATACCTACTTTAAATTAAAGTATTTTGCATGCAGGCCTACCTACATAAAAAAGAAGTATACCATGACGAAATGATGTCAGTGATGTTCAAGATAAACTTAGAAAGTACATTTATATGACGTTGAAAAAGTCAAATTGGTACTTGCTTGTGCCCAGTTGCGAAGCCACAACCTCGTACATGAGAGACGGGTACCTTATTGTAACCACTGGGCCACGACAAATTACAACGTTTTTAACATTCAAAGTATTATTAGTAAATCAAATAACAAATGTCAGCTCGTGGCTAAGTAAAAGCTGTACAGGTCGATCAGTCAAAGGTTAAGCTACGCTTGCCGCGGTCGGTCTCTGGATGGATGACCATCCATTTCATAAAGAGTTCCCTCCGTGCCTCGGAAAGCACGTAAAGCCGTTGGTCCCGGCTGTCATTTGTAGATCTTTGGCAGTCGTTATGCCAGATGCCAGAAAGTTTGACAATGAGTCTTACAAAGGGGTACCTATCGTGTTGCCCAGTAACTGGGTTGAGGAGGTCCAATATGCAGTCACTCCATGTAAAACACTGGTCACAGCTGCATCCGGTTAGACTAGTAGCCAACCCCAAGATTATTGGGAAAAGGCTAGGCAGGCGCCGAAATAACAGATGTCAGCTTTATCAAAAAATCTAAAGCTTGTTTTATTTAACACAAAGACACGTTCCAGCGATTAGCGTGTTCATTCATCAAAAAACGGCAAAGAATCACGTTTCTTGTATGGGAGCCCCTCTTAAATATTAATTATATTCTGTTTTTACTATTTGTTGCTATAGCGGCAACAGAAATACACCATTTGTGAAAATTTCAACTGTCTGGCTATCATGGTTCGTTCATGAGATACAGCCTGGTGACAGACGGACAGTGGAGTCTTAGTAATAGGGTCCCGTTTTCACCCTTTGGGTACGGAACCCTAACAAACAAACTCTTTTACTATAAATAGTAGATATTATAGATCATTTTACCGTAGAGTCAATTACCAATTTGAAACAAAAATGGCAGCGCATTTAGTGCATGGATGTGGAACACACAATATCGGCCAATAAGTCTAACGTCCATTGCACCAGATATAAGGCGTATCATGTCGCACCACGAATGTTGACACTTTGAAACACGATTTCCTTATCTCTGTCAAAATGTTTACTTGGTGTCTCTCTATAGTACCTTAGTGATAATAATCATTAGGAAGAACTGTCGTTGCAATATTATTTTTGCTTTTCTCAATAGATAAAACAACGGGGTCAGAGAGTCATTGGTTTATTAATTCAAAATAATGTAACTATGATTTCCAAGAAAGCATTTGGTCATCATCAATGATAGAAAAACAAAATAAATATTTCACTGATCGGAAGCTATGTATTTTGCTCCACCCTGAAACAAAACCATAGCTACCCATGGTCTACAATCGTAAATATTCAATGTCATTGGTAAATAAGTATCTACTATTTTTTATTAGGTATTGGTTTTCTCTTCGGTCTTCTGTATATAACCTGCCTCTCTGTTTAGCGTTTGTGGACTACGAGAAAGCATTTGATTCGATCGAGACTTGCGCTGTACTGCAGTCTCTCCAACGGTGCCAAATCGACAGAAACGCCACCATGTCAGTCCGACTTCAGGACCGGACCTCGGAACCTATCCTTCTGCAGCGAGGTGTGAGACAGGGAGACGTCATATCTCCGAAACTGTTCATCGCTGCATTGGAGGGTGTCTTCAAGTTTCTGGACTGGAGCGGGCTAGGCATCAACGTCAATGGCGAGTTCATCTCTCACCTTCGGTTTGCCTACGATATAGTGGTCATGGCTGAGACCATGGAGGACCTCAGTACAATACTCGATGACCTCAGTAGAGTTTCCGAAAGAGTGGGTCTTAAAATGAACATGGACAAAACCAAGGTCATGTTGAATGCCCATGTAACACCCACTCCTATCAAGATCGGAGACTCTACACTCGAAGTTGTAGACGATTATGTCTACCCGGGACAAACGGTCCAGTTAGGTAGGTCTAACTTCGAGAAAGAGGTCAACTGTCGCATCCGACTCGGCTAGGCAGCATTCGGCAAGTTGCGTGGTATCTTCTCGTCCAACTTACCGCAGTGTCTCAAGACGAAAGTCTATGACCAGTGTGTGTTGCCAGTGATTACATACGGGACCGAAACGTGGTCGATCACAATGGGCCTCATCAGAAGGCTTAAAGTCACCCAAAGGGCAATGGAGAGGGCTATGCTCGGAGTTTCCTTGCGTGATAAAATCAGAAATGAGGATATCCGCAAGAGAACCAAGGTTACCGACGTAGCCCGAAGAATTGCCAAACTTAAGTGGCAGTGGGCTGGGCACATTGCTCGCAGAACAGATGGCCGATGGGGCCGAAAAGTTCTAGAGTGGCGACCGCGAACCGGAAGACGTTGCGTTGGAAGGCCTCCCACTAGGTGGACCGATGACCTGGTAAAGGTTGCGGGGACCCGCTGGATGCGAATCGCACGGGACCGGTCAATGTGGTGCCACTTGGGGGAGGCCTATGTCCAGCAGTGGACGTCTTTCGGTTGAAATGATGATGATGATGATGATGATTGGTTTTCTTCTTTGATTACTTCGTTAAATGTAAAACGCTATTTTTTGTGCTTCTTCCGTGTCTCCGTCAAAGAGTCGGCTTGGAATTGGTTTTTGGTACCTCAAAATAAAATTAATGTAAACAGCTACGTTCGAAGCTATCTATTATAATATGTTGTGCGGCCGCAATATTAAAATTTTGAGGCAGACCCTAACTTATTTTACCCATTTGAATAACCTTTGTACAGATGTTTGTAAACCAAGGAAGTAGTTTACGAAAAATGAAAGTGAAATATGTACAGCTATATTGTTGTAGAACTCAATACAATTTATCCACACACGATTTATGACCACTTCAGTAAGTTTATGTTTAACATTTTATACAAACACAGGTAGTGGCGACTTCCAGGCACGTGTTTATCTACAGCCATATATACATATTTAACAAAAGAACGGGCTCCTTATACTGGACGAGTTAAAATCTTTTTGTATGAAATTTTAATAAAACAATGAACTATTATAGTGTGTAATTATACTAGAGAGTGAGTACACATTCGTTCGCGTCGCCGATCGCCCGTCTGTGTCGCGTATGGGTACCCATTGCTTATATTTTGTTACGAATGAGCCATTGTACTCAACCATTGTTTGCCAACCGGGCCAACTGTAAGTAACTGTGTGTGCTTATTACCTACACCACGTCTTAATACTCATGGTAGCTGCTCTGTTTAATATCTTGTTTGATGTTAATGTCAACCAAAGATATATAATTACTAGCACTTTGTCCGCGTCAATTTTCTTAAAGACCCCTCATTTTTTAATAATGCAATATAGCCTATGTTAATTAGGGATAATGTAGCATTCGATTGGAGAAAGAATTTTTGAAATCGGACCAGTAGTTTTTGAGTTAAATCGTAACAAACGAACCTCTTTCCTTTTTATAATACTAGTTTAGATGATTATAGAAAAAAACTATGGAGAGGCTTACAGAAGAAATTTCATAGAAAAACTGAGATGTTACAGTTATACAACAAAACTATTTTCCTAATAATATACCTAAGCCTAGAACTCCATATCCGTGCCTAGAACACACAGCGGTTACGTAGTTTTTGAAATAATTTTCAGAACCCGAACAAAGAAACAAATAAACTCTTCAGCTTTATAATCTTTACATCTTTACATAGTACGTACAAAACAAATTTGCTCCCTCTGTTTGTACTCTAAGATATTTTTAGAGTGACTCAAAAGGAATGTTTATATCTACGTACAGTTTGATTAACATTGCACCCGTGCAAAGCCGGGGCGGGTCGCTAGTATGAGTATAAGATATCTTTGATATCAACTTAGAGAATTTTATCTCTTCAATAGGACCGTATCCGAAAAATGAAATAGCTTGTGAGATTATATTCACTACACTAAAAGGCAAAGTAGCTAACAATAGTCAGTAGGTAATAGACTAAAAAATGCTATAAATTCGATACTGAAGTGGTGTTCTAGTTGTAAATCGAACTCAGCCAGTTGAACGAAACGAAAGGTTCGCGTTTGTGGTGGCCGCAGTTGTTCGTAGACGATTATTTTCATAACTTAAATTGTTAGATAACGTGTTTAAACGTGTAGATAAACTTGTTAATTATTGTATGTAGTTAATTAACTAGGGATCTTGACAATATTATTGAAAAAAAGAAAAACGATGTTAAAAGAAGACAAGCAAAACTATAATTATTTTTGTGTCCCAAATTCTTCAGCACCTTATTTCCTCAAACAGGGCCTCAAGTCTGCTATTACAATAGTGTCAGAATGGTCTATCATTGATTTCATAATTGTTGATTTTGGCAAGTTTGGTAATCTACTAATATTATGGCGTCATTATGACTTTCCAATGGTCAACCACTGACACGCCATTGAAAGAAATGGTATAGAATGGTAATCTCGTACAAAATGACAACTGAATTGCTAAAAGTTTGACAGTTCCTTTGATCAGTGGCCTACCATTAGAACGTCATTGTGCAGTCATTGCTTTTAATTCGACCGACCAATGATCGACCATTATGAATTTAGCAGATTACGAACTTTTAGCAAAATGACAATGGGATCGTGTTGGAATGACGAAATTATAAAAATAGCAGACTTGGACCCCTGGTTGACCTATAACGCAAAGAACCACTCGAGCCCGTTTTGTTACTGGAAAGTTAAAGGTACCTAATCTAACAGTTTTAAAAATAAAAACACATATCTCCCATAATGTATTTATATATTGTTACTAGCTGACCCGACAGACGTTGTCCTGTCCCGATCGACCTAATGGGGGATGAAAAAGGGGTGAAAAAAGGGGATGAAAAATAGATGTTGGCCTATTCTCAGACCTACCCAATATGCACAAAAAATTTCATCAGAATCGGTCAAACCGTTTCGGAGCAGTACGGGAACGAAAAGTGTGACACGAGAATTTTATATATTAGATTAATTCATTGTTTTTGTAATTCGTTCAACAGTCAAATTAACATGTTTAAAATACTACTTGTAATAAAATAGATAGCTTGGTTGCGGTATTTAATAGTGTTATGGTATACAAGGAAATGTTTTAGTTTCGTTTGTTACCTAGGTAAGTCTTTGAATTTAAGTACATCACAATGTTATTTTTCTGATAACACTACTCTGTGGTTCGAAGTATCGTTTTCGAACATGTGAGAACGCTCGTAAACATATATCTCGTTTTCTTGGAAAATATGGAAGACTAGTTAGGAGTGGTTACGAGTAACAAGTACTAGTTGACATGTGTTTTCTTTTGTTACAGGAAGTTTAAGGGCACCCATCTTCCATGCCTCAAGAACAAAAACAGCTAAGCATACATGAGGGAGGCTGGCTGACAAGGAACTTCCCCACCTAGGGACCTCGCGTGGAAACACATCAATATTTTGTTGTTCATATATCTAGTTGTAAGATACCAAAATGCAGTTCGTACGTTCCTTTTTCAAGCGGATAACCGATGATCTCAAACAGAAGAAACTAATTCCACTCAAAATTTTATTTTTCGTACATGCGTCGAGTAAGTATTAACCATCTAAACGTTCGTATTTTCTTCATCTTTTTATTATTTGCATTGTTTTCTTTTGCGTTTTCGGTTTGTGTGTTCATAAGGTACTTCCATTATGATTTTGACTTTTCACTAGGCGTACATAATATAATTAAGTACCTATGCCTACGCCTAAGAAGTTGCGTTGACACTACATAGATCTTGACTGGACTTTCCATAGATTGTGTGCATTCTTAATTTCATCATCATCATTTCAGCCGAAAGACGTCCACTGCTGGACATAGGCCTCCCCCAAAAGGGGGGGTTTTGCCATAATCGCCACGCTTGGCAGGCGGGTTGGCGAACGCAGTATGGTTGTTACAAAGGCACAGAGAACTCTGCTGCCCATTCTCTGGTGAGTCCCTTAGTCGCCTCTTACGACACCCACGGGAAATATGGGATGGTGCTATTCTTTACGTCCGACACCATACGGACATTCTTAATTTAAATACAGCCATTGCATGCTTCCGATGAGGTAGGTCACTGAAAAAAAGGTCTTAAAACCAAAAAAGTAATAAGTAATCTTATGTGTTCTGTGCTATTTGTGGATAGTTGGTGGCGGTTGCTTTTTTTGTAAAACAAAATTCTATTTTCCGTTTAGTACCTCCTTATCATCCAAATCTTAGGAAACTACAACACAGTTAAAACAGAGATTGAAAATTCTTAAGTTTTGCAGAAGGGAAGGGACCCAGAAACCAAAATGTCATCTAAATATTAATTTTTGTTGATTTCTTCAAAAAATGCTTAATCAATTTCGATAAAATTAGAATAGCACCACACCTGAAGCATACCCCATCCATTAAAAAAAACTTTTTTAAATAGACTGTCAGTTGCCGGAGTTATTAGGACTTAAGTATAATTAAAACCTCCGCCGTTTTTGAAGTCTGTGATAAATAACATATCGGAGATGCATGAAGGTTGGTTTTTCGTAAATAGATACACTAATAAGTATTGTAAAACTATTGGACATTAATATTAGGACATACAAGCAGCTACATGCAAGTGTATGTATGCACGAAATTCGACTCCATGTAACTGGTAACTTAATAATATTGTCAACTGCCTTAGCGGTTATTACGTGCGAATAGTTATAAAGCATGACTAGGGTTACCATATTTGGCAAGCCTCGTGTCGGGGCGCAAAAAAATAAATATAGATACAGGGCTGTTTGGCAGATCAATGCAAAGCCATAATGCGGAGCTAGTATAAACTATTTATAACCATTTGAACCGGACTTGTCTTAGACGAAGTGTGACAATTTTTTTTTTCTAGCAAAATGTAATGGTTTTTTATGACAAGACCCAAAATATTGTAGTTGGTTGCAAATGATGGCCAGTTTGAAAGATAAATCATTTATTTTTTGTAGATATAGGAAATAAATTTCACTAATCGGGCTTTAAAAAAAAACAGAAATGATTTTAGGTGGTCTCTCTTCAGCATTAAAATAACTATTTTAACGCTGAAGAGAGCCCGAGAGAGGTCGATTAGATTTTGGCGCGCGTGTTTGAATTGCCGTGACCGCGCGACAAAACGTAATAGTGCTTTGTCGGGACGTAGGGACCTAGGCACCAAAGACGGTGACAGTCCCGATATATCGGGACGAATGGCAACCCTAAGCATGACAGACTGTGTAACTAAACTCAAGTAAATAATTGTCAGATTTACGTGTGACTTCACTTGATACACATTAGAATCGATTTTGTTAATAACATAGATGACAGAACAAACAAAATTACAGTTTTTGAAAGTTGGAAAGGTGTGTACATAAATTAAGTAATTTTGGGATGCTAAACACATAAATTAGTTTTTTCTATCACGCAAGATTTTCTAGATTTAAGGACTATAAAAAACCCGTTTATGCCTTTATTAAATTCAAATACAAATACCAAACCTATTAACACAAATACTTGCTTAATTATATCATTAAGATTAAATCCATTTACAAAATAAATAGTTAGAAACTCTTTTATTTACGTCTTCTTCTTTTCACTGAAACTTCTCATTACAGATTGTAGCCTGTGTTTATTTGTAGCAACCTCCCTCTTTAACATCCAACATAGCCGACAATTATTTTAATATACCATATTTCCCGATAATACTTTTCATTACTTTTCTATCCTGGGGAAGCACCACTCGTCACTAAAATCCCCAATATTTTCTGGAAAGTAGTTCGTGTTGTACACTCTCAATTACATCCAAATTTTCTGGTATGTTTTCCACGTTAACGTGCTCAATTACATTTAAAGGCTAATTAATGGCATCGAATGAAATCATAAAAAATATTATTTTAAACTATCCTCAAATAAACTGTGTATCGAAAGTATACATTTCTGGCAAATCAGTATTTTGGTAAGTACTCGTTAAAATTTCTAAAAAACATTACGTGATAGGATTTTCTCTGTATTTTTCCGTTAATAAGCACCCTAAAATCTAAGTAAGAAAACATTATTCAAGCTCAGTCAACTGTACCCCCATGCTTACCTGTGTAATTATTGATTTATTATTTTTGTGTGAGTTCCCGAACTCACAGAGATCACAGAGAGACATGCATTTAAATAATAGTTATGATGCAAATGTAAATTGTGCATCGGAAAAATATTTTATAGTATCTCGGCCAGCTTTTCCACGGTTGTTCACATTTCCAGCTTCTTTTGCAAATAAATATGAAATTTGGAAAGAAAACCGGAGCCCACACCAATAATTGGTTCGCTATCTGAGGATACTAAGGCATTAGTTAATATTTTGCAGCTTTGTTCGTGCTGTACCCGTACCTGACGATCCACATGCGAGAGCTAGGCATCAATGTGGAGGAGACGGCCATCATGTCCGCGGTGACACCAGTCGTCTCCATCGTCATGCCGCCATTAGCCGGTATGCTAGCTGACAAGATCGGCAACTTTAGAGTAAGTAGAACATGGCTTGGGTGTACTCTCGAATTAGAGTTAGATTAATATTCAAGAAAGTCCAACAGTACCTACTTACGTTCAGAAAGTTTTAAAATGAAAAGCTGAGCGCATTTGCAATAATATGAATCGTTTATTATATTGAATATTAGCTTTTGCCCGCGACTTCGTACGCGTGAATGTCGGTTATCGCGGATGCAGACGATGGTGCAGTTTAAAAAGTAGCCTATGTCCTTCCCCAGGATGCAATGTCCTTCTTCAAGCAGTCCGGCATTTCATCAAAATCGGTTCAGCCGTTTTATCGTGAAAGCGTGACAGACAGCAGTTACATATCTACACATTAATCTTTAAATATATACACGTGTGGTATATGATGGAGCGTTCCATCTACTAAATAGGAAGTGATGTAGACACCATTTTGAAAGATCTACAACTCCTGAAATAACAAATTATTATAATATATTGGCCTATTTATCTTTCTGACATTACTAACAAACAAACGATTTTAGAGAAATTGTATGCAATAGCTCCGTATTTCAAAATTCAAGAAAAAAACCCATTGCACCTCCTAGGTTTAACAATTTTAGAAGATAGTTATTTACCTTTTAATTATTGACTGCTGCGCAGCGTGTTGCAGCTTCGAATCCCGCTCAGGGTAAACATTTGTATGATGAGCACTTGTGTTTGCCTTGTTGGTTTGTGTGGTTGTTGTATAAATATTTAAGTCTGTATTTAAATGTATTTGTGTATGTATATCAGCCATAGATATATAAGAAAGAAGATATCAGCTGTCTGACACCCAATACACACAAAAATACACACTATTGATCAAATTATCAAAAATACACCTCTTGAATGTCAAATGCTCAACTGCTAAGTAGCGGAGGTTCGACCTTTACATTTTTGCACGACAATCGTTACGTTTTAATTCTGAGTGTTATCCTGGACGATCAAGCGTGGCTACAAGCCACACTAACCGTTCGTTTTAGCGGTCTTGGGGTTCGCAAAATTTACAGTGTTAGTTTACATTCCTGTCCTCCGTCCGCGTATTGAAAAGGGGTACACTACATAAATACGAAAAACTTTATTCCGAAAGTCAGAAATACGAATTTCAAAATACCGATTTTCATAATTCCGAATAGTTCAAAATTCCTAATATGGCAACTCCGATTTATCATTCATCCTATTTTTATAATACTAAAATTTCAAAATTCCGAACGTTTATAATTACTATTCTCAAAATACCGAGTTTCAAAAGATCGAATAACAAAATGTCCGACATAATGAAAATTCCGAACATCAAAAATACGAATTCCGATTATTAAAATTCCAATTATTAAAATTCCGATTATCTTTATCGTTATCGTGCAATCGTTTATCGTGCAAGCAAGCATGCAGCATGCAAGCAAGCATGCAGCGTGCAAGCAAGCAAGCATGCATCATGCAAGCGAGCATGCAAGCGAACATGCAACATGCAGCAAGCATGGTTTCTGTCACGGCTACGGCGTTGCGGGGCACCGGCGGTACCACGCGAGCTTATCGTCGCATATGGTATTCACGCTCACCACTGCAGCTTCGGCTTGAAATTCTACGACGAAATTCTATGAAATTTCTATCTGCGAAACAAGGGGACACCATTTTGAATATATATGCGTAGCTGAATTGAATCAGAATCCTAATTTTAACAGTTTATTCGAAATATTGAAATTCGGAATTTCGTTTTTCGGACCAAGAACTCATCGAGCATTTGATTCTTCGAACATATGAAAATCGGAAAACAAACAAATCGGATTTACGACATCCGGTAAAATAACTTTCGTGATTTTAAATAATAGAGATTATAATTTTTAGGTATTATATGAAATTCGGACTTTTGAAAATCGGAATAAAATATTTCGGAATATTTGGGTGTTCCCATTGAAAAGTTAACCACAAAAATTGTATCCCTGTCACTGGTTGACTTTGAACTACCGTTCTTGACTGATGCAGTGAACGCCTGTAAAGTGGCATGCTCAGATACATTTGGCCCCGTGAACCCATCTCTCCAGGGACAATAGGATGAATCTCTTTGCAGGTTGGTACGGAATAATATCATTAATATGTCCACCAATACTGCTGAGCGCATTCTTGCTGGCTGTCGGGTTTCTGGCTTCATGCACTCACGTCATGTCATATAAGTACCTACAATGCCCGGTGACACTATACATTCCGGCTCGCTATACGTGCCTATGTCTGGGCGCTCCTAGCGGGATCCCCCATCGCTGTCAATGCGGTGATGCCAAGGTGAAGCCGTCGACTGCCTCGGTCACCATGGCCTTTCCTGCTGTAAGAGCACAGATCGGATAGCACAGCACGCCATCAACACTGACATCATGCGTCGTGCTTTTGCCTCCGCTGGGGTGTCAAAAGTGTCGGAGAATCTAATGGCTGGTTTTTGTACGTAATAATGGGAAGGGAGCAGATGGAATGACCATACTGCCTTGGAAGTTGGGTAGGCCTTTGGTGTGAGATGCAACTTGTGTCAACACTCTTGCGCCATCCCATCTTCCTAGCACGTCGTGTTGTGCTGGGGCGGCTGTTGCAGGTAATGATGAACTCAAACGACGTAAATATAACAACATTCGTGTAATATATATGTTTGAGCCGTTTGGGGTTGAAACACTAGAGCCATGGGGTCCGAGTGGTCACTTTGTTTTTAAGGACATTGCTAACCTGCTGGTCAACTCTTCACGTGACCGGAGGGCTGGCCCGTCTTGGGCCAAAAAATTTGCATTGCCATACAACGTGGATGCTGCTACCGTTTGGACACTCAAATTGTCTCATTGAGAGCGATGCATACGAGTTTTTTGATGGTCTAAGAACCCGCTCCATTTGTGCATAATATTAATATTCAAAATATTTTATCACCCTACTCCTACTTGTGATCTTTCAGCCTGACATGGTTTGATCTGTCATCAATTGGTTGTGAAGTGTGGCTGGCTATAATAGCAATATCCGATGTGTAGGGAAGGTCCACATTAACCTGGACTGGTTGTACTGTAGGTTGTACACTACAACCAGCACCGCCTGACGTGGTGATGACAACTACATTAAAAATGTTATGACATTTCAATGTCGTTCAAATGGATAGGGTCACCAGTTTTGTTCAGTATTATGTAGATTAAATTGTCTGTTGTTGTATGGCAGATCAAAACAGTACAGAATACCCACGATTAGCAATTTTGGTGTATGGCTCTTTTCCATGAAGTACAAGTTTTAATAGATACAAAGATGTGACCGTAGCCGGTTCATAAATGTTTGAAAAATTTGCTGTCTTCAGAACAGAACTGAATTTGGTGTGATTGAAAGATCACATTACATCATCGCCATGATGATTTGTATGATGAAATGTTACAATTAACATTCTGTTCACCAAATATTTTTTCTTATAGAAAATTGGCAAAACGACAGGAAAGCACAGTACATTAATGTCCTTGACAATAAGCAAACTAGTCAACTTATTACCTAAATTATGGTGTCACTATCCGGTCACCAATTTTGTGTAATTTTGTTACAAGTGTTCCCATTTAGAGACCCTAATCTGTTTCATTATGATGACCAATCTTTGTTGTGTGAATCGTTCCGCTGATATATAATCAAGTTAATCCAGAACATCCGTAACGCGAATGAAACCAATTTTGCTAACAATAACCTTTACCTTGCATTGTGGAGTCGTTGCGGACAATCACCGGAGGACGTATAGTGGTACATATAGGGTGTCCCGCGTGCGTCAGTGCTCCGACGCCACGTCCAACGGAAGCCACTGTGACACCCGCATTTCATTATATTGACGAAAGTACACAATGATAAAGAAGAGATCGTATGTTCGTATAGCAATAAGAATTCGGATGCCTGCTAGCGTCTGATGGATATAAAGCCGAGTACCAACACAATCATCTGACGACATATCACGACACAATTTGCGACTTGTTTACGTTTGTAATGCTCTTGAAATTGTCAGCACCTGCTAAAAATTAAGTTGCAACAACAACAACAAAACATAACATGAGTTAGGTGTTATTTTTTGTGTTTTAATGTACCTTTTATTTTCATGCAGAATAACTTTTAAACAAGTACATAATTGACTTGCAAATAATAGATAATATGGCTCGCTGACGATACGATTGAATAGAACTACATAAATGGAATACAACGTTAATATCAACGAAATGGTTTCTTGACCAAAACTGTACAAGAAGTGTAATTATCTGATATCGTCACTGTATTTAATCATGATATTAATTTTCTGCGACACGCATACCTTTGTCTTCAATCGCAAAACATTCTCTTCATTGTGGGAACTTAATTATACGTTAACGATGTCATGTAGGTACCTACATAACTTGTATATACACAATGATAACTGGGTGCGTGCTCACGTTCCGCTTGCGAGCGTGCCCTCGAACGTCTCCATTCTCGAATGACATTTGAATTGCGGACTACAATTGCATCTAAAATCGTCAATTTGACGTAGTTCTGCTGATCATGGCTAATAAGTACCGCATCCTGTTTATCAGACAGAATAACCACTGATTGCCACTTACGTTTTTAGATTACCAGCGATTATTAACAATGGCTACCTAACTGTTGTGAAATGATAGTGAATGAGGTCTTATAGTACTAGGATTATTGATGACTATATTTCTCTCAGTCTCATTCATCACAATAATGCATAGGTTTATTATCAGTGATGATAGGAGCATATTCTTATTTAAAGTATTTTCCTGAAATCTCTTCAATTAAGTTCTAAAATATTTGATCGTGATGGTGAATCGGTTCTGAAGTAACTGTTTTCGTCTTTGCAATGATGACGAACTTATTCTCTCCAAAACTATCCATCGATTATTTTTCGTGATTCAAATCTTTACTTTAAAATGTGATATTTGTATGGCGAGTCCGACTCGCAACTGTCCGGTTTTTTTTTTGAGGGTTTCGTACAAAGGAGTTTCAAAATGTATGAAGCCTGGGCCGTCCTTGTACACCATACTTACATATAGGGAAACACATTTTAAATAGTTCTCAACTGTCCAATTACTTTAAAATGGCTTTTTGAGCAGGTAAAAAATTGCACTTGAAATTGCAACACACCAAAAAAACAGTCATGGCGGTAAGCTGTCATTTTGATTGATTTAGGCGGTTTGATACTTATAATTCTGATTTTGTACGTCGATTTGTGGACAACCGGGTAAACAGATGGATAATAAACGGTGTTGAATTAAAAAAACGAATGGAAGGTTTTTAAAAAGAACTCCAAAAACTAGACATAAAACGAGACCAAAAGCACAGAACATACGGACGAAAGTGACACTGTTGTAACACTGACAGCAGACAGTTTTCTTTCTATGATCAATGGTCGATCTATGGTTTATAGACTAGCTAAATCTGAGTGACGCCATGTTGAAAATCCATAAAAATAATTGTTAAATAGCAATTTACTACCACAACAGTATACATTGAAATGAATTCTAAAATCTGTTTTTTCCCGGATTTTTCTCTTTTTTTTGAAGTGGTGTACGTAGACTGGGCCCAATATGAAACATGTCCTTTGTAGGTAACATATCCATCCATATACTTTAATAATATAAATGAGAAAGTAATTCTGTCTGTTACGCTTCCACGATGAAACGGCTAAACCGATTTTGATGAAATAAGGTTTAAAAATAGCTTGAACCCTGGGAAAGCGCATAGGATACTTTTTAATCCGGGATTTCGTCTGCATCCGCGATAACCGACATTCACACGAACCAAATTGCGGACAAAAACTCGTTATAAATAAAGGATATTTTTTTTATGATTTAATTACAAATCTATAATATTCAGACTTTCTCCTGTATTTATAGTATAAGGCGATATTACTTACCAAATTTCATAGTTCTCGATCAACGGAAAGTACCCTATCAATTTTGAATCCCTTGAGAGTGTCGAAATGTACGTTTTTCGCGACATAAACCGCCGTATCTTTTTTTCACGTTAATTTAGAAGTTTGATTTTTTCACAGCTTCAAGGGACCGTGAACCTAAGTATTTGATTTTAATTTCAATTTCAAATAGAATACCTCAACGCATTCGCGAGATAAATCGTCTTGACAGACAGACGTACAGACAGACAGACAAAAAAGTGATCCTATAAGGTTCAGGTCATCAGGTTCAGGTTTTTCTTTTTGAGGTACGGAACCCTAAAAAAACGTAGGAAAGCGTGAAAATAAAACATTTTTATTTAATAATGAAAATTAATTAGATATTGTATGTACCTATGCGAGTAAATCTAATATAAATCTCGGAATAACTAGACGCTTCATATTAAATGCATATTGCACGGCAGGCCGTTACTAGGTGCCTATCTACGTGATTAACGTATTCACAACCAGTCTTTACACTGTAATAATTTGAATCTAGCAGAATTATCGGTATTTTCCTGTACAATATGCATTTAATATGAAGCGTCTAGTTATTCCGAGATTTATATTAGATTTACTCGCATAGGTACATACAATATCTAATTAATTTTCATTATTAAATAAAAATGTTTTATTTTCACGCTTTCCTACGTTTTTTTAGGGTTCCGTACCTCAAAAAGAAAAAAACTGAACCTGATGACCTGAACCTTATAGGATCACTTTGTTGTCTGTCTGTCTGTACGTCTGTCTGTCAAGACGATTTATCTCGCGAATGCGTTGAGGTATTCTATTTGAAATTAAAATTAAAATCAAATACTTAGGTTCACGGTCCCTTGAAGCTGTGAAAAAATCAAACTTCTAAATTAACGTGAAAAAAAGATACGGCGGTTTATGTCGCGAAAAACGTACATTTCGACACTCTCAAGGGATTCAAAATTGATAGGGTACTTTCCGTTGATCGAGAACTATGAAATTTGGTAAGTAATATCGCCTTATACTATAAATACAGGAGAAAGTCTGAATATTATAGATTTGTAATTAAATCATAAAAAAAATATCCTTTATTTATAACGAGTTTTTGTCCGCAATTTGGTTCGTGTGAATGTCGGTTATCGCGGATGCAGACGAAATCCCGGATTAAAAAGTATCCTATGCGCTTTCCCAGGATTCAAGCTATTTTTAAACCTTATTTCATCTTATTTCATATTAAATGCATATTGTACAGGAAAATACCGATAATTCTGCTAGATTGAAATTATTACAGTGTAAAGACTGGTTGTGAATACGTTAATCACGTAGATAGGCACCTAGTAACGGCTAGCCGGGCATTCTACGTGTGTTACATAACAACTGCTTATGAAAATTTTAACGTTCCTAACCTTGCTAACACGGACAAACTTGCAATCCTTAGTGTATATGTCTTATTTTGTAGCTACTGTTGGCGTTGTCGTCAGCCCTGGGTGGTGCTTCAGCGTTGCTGCTGCTGGCAGTACCGGTGGGCCGCATTACCGTCACCTTTCCTCCCGCTGTGGAGCTACTCGCGACCTGCGAGGACTCCGCCATGCGGCTGGGGCTCATGAAGGATCACCCTTGCTTACCACTGCACCCCTATTCATACGACATTAACCTTACGTACGTTTATTATCGAAGAGATATGTTGTATTTTAAGGGCCATGCACATAACGTAACCTAACATTTTATTTCTTTCAGAGTTCTCTCATGTGGTTTCGTTTGCGATTTACCAGAAGATTTATCAACAGATGAAACAAATGCGTTAATTCACACAAATTCGTACGATATACACTTGCAGTCTACCATTGACTCGCAGCGACTCGTGTATCGCCACACAGTAATGGCACAGCTAGCTCAAACAATGGTGCCGAAGAAAGATCAGAGCACGTCTCGCATCTTGACCAACGATCCCTTCTTTAACACAACAATATCTGTATCCGGTAATACAATATTCTTCCCAGCGCCAAAGTTGTATCAAATAGAATGCAGTCGCGATGCGATTGATGAAACTTGCTTATTTGGAAAAGATGATATTTTCAATCAAACAGAACCCCTTCTTGACGAAGCGATCTTCCGTATGAGAATATCACATGACGTACAAACAGCACCCCTTAATATAAGAAACTATTGGGTGAAAGCTGTGTCTACAGAACACAATTTTACAAAAGATGAAGACTATGATGGCATCGACAGTGTTACATGCAGTGACAATTTTGTGAGTAAAATAATTTAACTGTCTGATAAAGTATAGGTACTTAATGGTATTCCTCTAAGTACGCCTATATGACGTTAAATCGTGACACATCTGAACATTTAGATAATAAATAATTCATTTTAAGATATTTATTTAAAATTGTAGAGTCTTAATGGCTTTAAACTCGATGATATCTTATAAGTGATAGGTACAATATGTTACAAACAGTAAACCAGTCAATTGACCATCAGGGTCAAGACGGAGGAGTTCGAGTGCAGGCAGGGTCGCGAAAATTATCCGGATGTCGGGCGGCGTGCGCTGCGTCCACGCCGCGCAAGAGTCTCTGCGACAACACTCAGCAGCAAATTGAACTGGATCCAGCGTTCACCTTCTGGGCTTATCTCGCTGTAAGTAACTATGACCTCTAAACTAACAATGTTGATCTAAGAATAGTTTGCCAAAATGTAGATGTCTACATAGTTTAAGCAGAATAGGAGGATGAAGTAATAAAGGTTAGATTACGATTATCTAATTCATGTACGTATATACGTAACGAATGAAATTTGTAGTGAGCACGTGGAGACCTAACGTAAACTCATGCAGATTGAAGTATTGAACGGATCCGCTGACTGATGGAAAGATTGCCGTCTAATCGTCGCTAACTGGGTAATGGCGAACTTGATACGGTGAGTGACGACCCGACCCATTGCTCGCGTTCCCATTCCGTGTGCACGCCTACCGGCTGCGCCCAACGTCCCATTGCCACGGGACTCTACTGGGCACTTCAAGTTTTTACCTCCGTTTTCTACGAAGGTGAAAGAAAAATGCAATAAACATCATTTTTAATCGGATAAAGAAATCAAGTTTAACTTGTAAGCGAATAGGACCTGAATAGGTGGAGTACGTAATAGACGATAAGAAATTTGCCAGCGATGGTAATCTACTTAGTTATTAGTGTTGGTATGATTAAAATTTCGAAAAACATTACATTTTAATAGACTGAACCAAAGTAATTAATTCGCATACTACTTAATTTATATTTGGCATGCGGTTTCAAATCAAAGTTTTTATTTACGCTTAGCTCTCAGTTGGTTAATTATGTCAGCATTGAACATTTTTAGAACAATTGTATTACATTATTATTCTCTAAATAATAATTAATATGACGAAAGTTACAATTTAATTTATTTTTAAAACAAAGGTGAACTTCTGGATGCTAATAAGGTTAGTGTGTATTCGAAAGGTAACTGCTGCTGTTTGTAACATTGATATTTTAGACTGTTGTTGTTTCGACCAATTTTTTGTTGTTTTTTTTTGTTGTGTTCGTAATTATAAATACGATATTTTTGAAAATTCACCTGTAATATCAGATATGTGGATGGATTTTTTTATGAAAATCTCAATAAAAATAATGTAGCGTTTAATTTGAGAGTTCTAAATTGCACACGTGCGAAGCCGAGACGTATAATAATGTTAGGATTTATACATATGTATTTAAATACTTGTCGTACCTAACTTTTGACAGTAAGTAAAGTGGATTGATTGTTGTTCTTTCATTGATACACACGTCATAAAGAACTTATTGGTATCTTCAACACACAATAAATCCTTATGCAGTTAGATATATCTATAAATTAACACAGGTACGTAGCAGTTAATTAACGCTTCATAGATTTCCGAGCTTAGGCTCACATATCCAACCTCACTTAACCATTGTTTCACAATGGCGTAGGCAAGACTTGCGGCCTTGTCCTCAATGTGTGAGAGCTTATAGTTACCCACACCACTTACTCTGCACACACGCATAGGTACAGTCACGAGCAAAAACTTGTAAACAGTTGGTCTCATTCTAAATTGATTTTCTCCTAAACTATTGATTGAAATGTTATGGGGTCACGAATAGGGTATTTTTGATCCCAAACTAGTATAAAACAGGTTTTATCTATAAGTTGAAATAGTTATATCACGAGAAAATTGCTTTTGAATTTTGCAATCTGTATACATATTTTTTATGCTCGTAACTGTACCTATCAACGATATTATTAACATGTGCAGGGTTAGGGCCAAACCACACACGCTACTTTTAGCATCGGCGATCGGCGATTTAGTCGCATTTAGAAGCTAGACGCAGCGACTGATCGCTACACCGCGCACACTGCGGATGCCAGTCGCAGCGATTGGCATTTGCCGGCCGCAGTGTTACCAGATACACCAGGTAATAACAGTAGAAACACGTTATTTTTAGCTAAAACATTAAAATATACGTGATACAAATAGCAATTATAGCATCATTTCGCAACTATATAGACATGATTTAATCATAAACGGTATATTTTTATTAAATAGGCCTATTTACCAGCTTTTCTAACTTGGAGATGATCGCTCATTTTAATTATTATAATTCTGCAAATGCATATTTGTTAGTCCCGCGAATAATATTTTTATTACAATACCACCTGCCACAAGTTTCCTCTCGATATCAGGTCGGCCACTAGTCGGTATGCTTTTATGCGGTAATTGTGAATATACTTTCTACAAAAGTAAGCAGTGTCATCGCGCCTTTTCTTATGTATATATACTTACATGGATATATATTATATTAATAACTATGCACCTGCCATGTTATGTCTTCACCTTGGTTAACAGGTAAAGAATGCCTCAGGCATTAAGTCCGCCTTTGTACGTGAAGTATAGTATATAAATAAATAAACAAACCTGATACTTAGCTGCAAATTGCAAAAAAAGTAAGAAAATTACAATTTCGCGGGCTGCCCTGGCACAGCAACAAAAATTCATAATCGTTTTTCTTTCATTTTACACGGTAATAGCACGGTTGTTTTAAATGAATGCATGGTAATTTTGGTCTAAAACACATTTTTAATCTATCAGCACGGTAGTTGATAATTTGAATCTGGTAACACTGCATTATCTGCGCAACACGACTCGAAGTCAGTGTTGCACTAGATTTTGACGAAGTTATACCTTTACTTTACCATGGATTCTAAATCAATCGCTCCGAAGGCGGTATTGGTTTTATCCATTAACCAGTTCACGTTTTAGTTTTGGAGAGCATTCATTATTTCATATACTTAATACGAAGAGATGAACGGATTTTTTTTTACATTTTGGAATGTTGAACACTTCATTTCAAGAGCTTTTGTTATATATCTGGAAGCTAGTCCAAGACGAAATAATACACATCTAACTATTTAACTAACTATATTTGTGATGCTTAGGTATATATTCTTATAGAAAAGTTTTAAAGTCCTGTACTTGGCTCTTCGTTTTTAGAAATGAATCGCCTCGTATGTAGTAGTTATCGCTCTTGGCACTTTGTTAAAGCCATTCTGCATAGCCTTTTCGTTTTCCATGTTTTCAAATGGTTTTGGTCATAGTACCGTTTCCTAATATGCTGAGCTGGAGATTCTAACCTTTGACTCCGTTATCCTTCTTCTCCACTATTATTTTCCTCGCTATTGTCAGAAACTACTAAAACAGCACAATTATGGAGTCTTAAATTACAATAAGTACTAAAATTGCTGCAAATGCAATGCAAGCAAAGCATACTTACTTTTCTTCAAGAAAATTATATATATCGGCGCAACTACAAAAGTATATCTGTTATAAGGATCAGAATCGTTGAGTTTAATGATTTAATTAGTTAATTAATTACCAACTGATTACTTTGAGTTAATTACGATGTAAAATTAACGTTAAACAACATGTCACCATTTTTCTTATTGTAATTCTAATATTTACTTACTTACTTACTTACTTAACCTAAAACTTGACTACACGTGCACGAGCCTTATAAATACGGCTGCACGCCAGTGCTCAGGGCATTCCCTCCCCGACCCTTGCTCGTGCCAGCCCGCGCCGCTGAGCCTGTAGTTTTAAATTCGTCCCTAAATAATGGAAATCCGATCCAGCCTGTCCCTTTGCTGTCCTCTCCCAGCGACGCCCTAAGCCGAGGCTCGTACCCCACAGGGGGTGCCCTTAGCGTGTAGTCGCTTAGTTTGTAAGCTTTTATGCCCTGGCTGGAGGCCCTAAAAATAATAATTTTTAAGGCACCACAGGAAAGTCCGGTTAAGCAGCCGACAACCTCCTAGTTTGACCTGCGAGATGCCAAACCGAAAAAAAAAAAAAAAAAAAAAGTGCTCAGGGCATTCAAGCTCGAGCCGCTGGACAGTGCGGACATCTCTAGACGTGGTTATACTGCCCGTTGAATAAACAACGTTTGTAACAAGTCGTGAAGTTTTCATTTATGACCCATAAATGAGTAATCATCATGACGACAACATTTGTGTCGTCAGCTATGGTGACGTCACCCTTGTAAAAAACGCTACGGAGGTCCCTACTCCGTCATATACAATTCAGTAATTTTTATATTATTTATTTATGTTCTGGGGTAAAATCAATGGGTATTTACACAGAGTACATATTTGATTTACAAAATATGACAGTTGGCTACCTGCCACTGTCAATGTAATTGTCACTTGTCACTCACTTAAAGCGTTCCATTTGTCATGGCAACATCGTTAACTTAAAATATTATATATATTATTTGTTTCATCGCGTATCGTGCGAGGTCGCGGGCAACCGGTGAATGCAAGCAGCAAGTGCCAAAGAAAACTTTTATTGCTGCACATATTATTTCCCTTTTATAAATAAGTGTATTTGAGGCTGAAGTTGAATGTATAATGTATTGATTGATTAATTAAATTAATATTGGAATTTATTATTTTTGTAATCAATACCATTGCAAATCAGCAAGCTATCGATAGTCGACTAACGGTCAGCAACACTACAGGCGACCAGCGTCCGAACGCAAAGAGTCGCCAAAACGCGATGCAGCATCGGCGCAATCGCTAAAACACGCGATTCCGATACTAAAAGTAGCTAGTCTGCCCAGGCCCTTATTGTTCTAATTTTGGTCAAAGGTGTTAAAACATTTTGACTTTGACTGCATTATAGCCAACGATACAAATGATGATGGGTGATTTATTCGGGTTTGAGTCCCGGGACGTCTAGAGTCTCGAAGTCCCGAGACTTTTTCTAAATTATTGTCTTGTTCTCGGGGCTTTCGACTCGAGCCACGCTTGTCGAAATCGTACTGTAGTAATTGTATTTTCAAAAAGGCCATAATAAGCTTAATTCAAGCAATTCATTTAATATGGAAAGGACAGCAAATTGTGCACAAGTTTGAAAAAAAACTAATTGTATGACTTCTAATTATTTAATTTCGTTAAACATGTAAAAATGTAATTGCATGGGCATTATGTTAGGTCATATGCAGATTTTTATAAAAAAATACTAATTTATTGATACATTTCGCTTTAAATACAGTCGATTCTAATATATACAGGGTAATTGAAAAAATACCCAAAACCTCTTAATCTGGACTCCGTATCATCACCCTGAATAACATTTGCTCTACGACTTTGACCTCAACTAAATAACGTAGCCAAAAACATATTGTTTTTGTTTATTTGTAGTCTGTAAAATTTGCGTATACTACGCGCGCGCGCACTCATATGATAGCGAATATGATGTAGGTAGTAGGTAGGCTAATGTACAGGCACAGCTGATTGCAGGCCTTTCGACGGCCGTGACGGAAAAAATATATTATGCAAAATTTAAAGTGTGTTTATAATTTTTGTATGGAAAAAAAATGTTTCGAATTTTAAAAAGTCATAGAACAAATGTTGTTCAGGGTGATGATACGAAGTGAGGATTAAGTGGTTTTGGGTATTTTTTCAATTACAATTACATTAAAAACATTACAGCATTACACACTTGCACATATGTTAAAAATTACAATTTAACTTTCATTCGAAGGCCCTGCAACACAATCATGAAATACGAGGCTAGTCTAGCTGGCTCCTTTACCTATACGTCTAATAATCTACTAAGTAGAATCTACTTTATACTTCTGGACCGTCAAAATATAATTATCGCGGGCCATATACATGGCCCACATGGGCCTTCATGTTGAAGGACCGTCGGCGGGCCGGATTAAATGCTTCCTCGGGCCGAAGTTGGCCCGCGGGCCGTACTTTGCCCACCACTGCTCTGAATAGTCTCGAAGTCTCGGGACGCATCGGGACTTTGATCGTGCTATGTCTCCTGTCCCGGGACTTTGAGACAGTCGAGACTTCCTAAACCTGCTGCAGTTTTATTGTATGATTGCGGCTGGATTTGCCATAGTCGTTTCCGGTTATTGTAGTTATTTAAAAAAAATAGTAAAATTACAATACCCGTGTATTGTGTATTCATCATGATTTTAATATTTATTCAGCTGTCAGGCACGGCGATGAAGCCAAAAGGTTACCCTGATATTTTGTTCAAAGTGAAAAATGTTGGTGTTTAATCCGTGTATGTTCAAGCAAACATATTAAATCTTAAGAAGGTAATAAGGATATTAAGGATACCTATCCGTAAGTTCGTTCAGCGGATTACTGTGAATGTAATCTAACGCAAGAAATACATAAAAGTCGTCTTTAATGAAGCAATAAAACAAAGCCAATTCTTTTGTATGGTAATTCCTTTATTGTCTTGGTTTTTTTTTTGTGCCAATCTTTTGTTTTAGATTATAATTAAAAAAATGCGAAATCGAAAGTTTTAACATTGATGTAGATGTTGTATGAAGTATGTATGGATTTTGCAGTGTATAATCTCAGACTAATATTGGTCTGAGTGTATAATGTTCCTGGTTGGTTGCATGAATATTAGAAACAACTAATTTTGACTCTTATTCCTAGGTGCGTGTCTTCATCGGTATCATTGGAGGGACGGCGTTTGCGATGTTTGAAGGGGCTGTAATTGCCATAGTAAGGGAACAGAAGGCGGACTACGGCTTACAGAGGGTATACGGCAGCATCGGAGGCATGATCTCCTCACCTCTCTCCGGCATGCTCATAGACTACGCTAGCAGAGGGAAGGGGTACACCGACTTCAGGTAATACAGCCTCATAATGCTTATGCCTCTTTAGTCAATGTTTTTCTAAGTAGAACCTGCTAGCTTTGCCAACGGTTGCTGACTTTGCCATAGCCAACTTCTGAGGGAAAAAGTGTAGTTACATCTTAATAACAGTTTTTTGTCATGTATGTATGCCTTTATGGTAAAGTTTATGAGTTAAATGGCAACACCGAATGAGTTGTGGCAACCCAGCTTGTTTTTAAGATGTCATTTTCGGCGGTTACTTTTTTCGAATGTTGGCGGCGTAAAACGTAGTACTCCGGAACTTTTACAAAAACAAACGGGAAAAGCATTGCCTACGTAGGTACTTTTTTGATATTATGTTAGCATAATAGTCTTTAACTAAATAAAAGCTGATTTACTGTGCTACAAGCTACCTGTAGTTCGCAATTGGTGTTGGTAAATTCAACAACCCCAATCACAACGTCCGTGATGGTGACTTTGCCATGTTTTGTTGGAGGTTAGGGCTGCCACATTTCTTATGAATATTTTAATTAAATTGTCGTTGTAAGTACCTACCTACTTATAATATAAGTACCTCGGTAGGTACCCAGATATGAAATACACAGTGCATGTGCTTAAATGAAGGTTGTTTTACAAAAGGTACACAGGGTAGCGGGTTATTTAAAAAGTATTTTTTTTTGTTTTGGGTCAGTTAGAATTAAATATGTGAAGTGATTTAGTTATTTGCGCAAATACTGTATAGTGTTGCAATTTCACAATACTTTTTAATACATGTTTTTTATTTCCTTTTCCATCTAAAATGTTGTTTCCATTGGAAATTATATTTTAGATCGTGGCTGTTACTGCTTGTGACTTTTACAAGTCCCGTAAATGGATCTAAATATTTCATCATAAAATCGAAACCTTTTTTGTTACGGTAGATTATTTTATGATTGCTTTTTCTTTTTAGATTCTTTATTTAGAACATAAAACAATAAAAAAGTTTTTTTTTTTTTAAAACCGCCTTCAAAAGCTAAAAAGTGATAAATAACTTAAACAGCAAAGAACACACATTACTTTACTTTCGGAAGTCGGTGGCGGTGGCTTTGTTTTTGTTATTGTATTGCACCGACTTCCGAAAGTAAAGTAATGTGTGTTTTGTGCTAAAGTTATTTATCACTTTTTAGTTTTTGAAGGCGGTTTTCTTTTTTTTGAAAATGCTTTTTATTTTTCGCTTTTTAGTATTGCCTTAACATCCAAATCCATTAAGAAACGGTGACACACTTAAAAGAGATTGTAAGTCCTCCAAATATTGAAGAAACTAAAACGTCGTCTAACTATTTTTTATGGGATTTTGTTGATTTTCTCAAAAAGGGCTGGATCAATTTTGTAAAATTTATACGGGACCATTTCGAAATAAACCCCTTTCAAACAAAAAAAGAATTTTGCAAGTCTATATATGACAGAGTTATGCCCGACCATACATAAAAAAAATATATATAAACATTCGAATTGATAACCTCGTCCTTTTTGAAGTCGGTTAAAAACATTTCAATTGTTTTTCCATATGAAAAGGCTTTCAGTCCTAGCTTACGCTTATTTAGAAATCTGATTTAGTCAATTTTAACGGATTTAAAATACTTTTTCGCGGAAAGTTGTGATTTAAAAATGCCAAGAAGATTATCAGAAGTTTTACGAGTAAGAATAGTAATTTCGAAGGAAGAAGGATACACCACGAGAGAAATAGCACGCAGAGTTGCTATATTCCCATCCTGTGTCGTGACCACGTTGCAGAGGTACCACGGGATGGGTAATTTAGCTGACCGACCCCGCAGTGGTCGCCCAACTGTTTTGACTGCTGTCCAAAAGCGCTATATTAGATTACTGGCAGCCCGTGACCCAACAATCAACGCTACTAAAATAAAAGCAGAAGTTTGGGCCGCCTCTGGGCTTGAAGTTAGCACTCAGACCATTTGGAATTGCTTGTACCAGGCTGGATTACGAGCACGGTGGTCTTGGCAATTCCCAGCAACGTCAACGACGGAGATTGCAGTGGGCTAGGTTTCGGCAAAATAAAAAGAAAACATTTGGCAAAACTGTCTCTTCGTTGACGAATCGCGAATCAGTACTCATCCAGATAACCGACGTGTCCGTGTCTGGAGAAGACCAGGAGACCGTGAAAGTATTTCTTTGGTTAGATGGTACTTACCTTACATAGTCGCTTCCGTGAAAAATATTGGCATAATTATGGATAGTAGGACTTATCCGAATATTGTTTATCGTTTCCAATTAAGATACGAAAAGCCTAGGTAGATGTAGTATGCAGGCTTTATAGTGAAGAGAGTCCTTCCCCATTACAATCTATGGCCAGTTAACGGACATGAGAATGCGTGGAGATTTCTTGTTGGTAATAGATATGCACACGGTGATCGTGTGGTTATTATTGTAATTACAGACAAGGATACTTGAAGCATAACAGATCGTAGCACAGTTTTTTTGATGGTCATACTATACTAAATTAACCTACATCTGAAGAAATAATGAAGTCTGAAAGTTATATCTAGACAGAGTTACTTATAATAATATAATATAATATTATTAGGTTATTACTCAATACTTTACAATATTATAAATCTGTAGAGTTTGTTTGTTTGTTTGATGCTAATCTCTGGAACTGCTGGTCAGATTCTGAAAATGATTTCGCTAAGTGCTGTAGACTATAATTTATTATCAAAAAAATAAGGAATACATCCACAGATATAGAGATATAGACCCTAGATAACGCAAGTATCACGATCTGTATGAAAACCAAGCGTGCCATTTTTTGACTACCTATTTTGACGTCACAATGTTTTGTTTTTCTTAAATTTGGTATTACCAGGTATTACTGAGGGTATTAGATTGACAATAATGTTTTTTTTAAATTAATTACGCATAATATTAATCACAAAATGACTTACCGATGGAAGGAAACGTTTACTTTATTTTTTTACTTACGATTTTTGTACGTAAGCTAGGCACGAAACTAGTAGGGTTGCCAACTTTTTTTGCAAGAAAAGCAGTATATTCAGGTTGGATAAAGAAAATCAACAGTACTTCAATAAAATATAGTATGTATATAGTAAGTGTATAAGATATTTATAAAATAAAGTACTTTATTTTTTTCATGTTTTAAAAACATATTTCTCGGTGTTTCGCGCTGAATTTAGTGTCATTTCTGAAGGCTTCATGAGGAGCTCATTTTTTGTTAAATGTATGGAAGATCTATTTCTGTCGGCCCGCTACTTTGCATTCATGACAGAAAAAAACTTTTTCTGTGGCGGGAACAGAAAGTAGTAACAATTTTGTAATATTTTAAATTCTTCTGAACTGTTTACTATCAATTAATGTTTCAACTTTTCGCCAGTACTAATTTGGATACATTTTTTGTCTTCTTCTGATACTCTTTCATAAATTACTTTGAACTATTCTAATTCTGAATTAAATCATCCATGCCAATACAATAGTAGGTCATTTAAATTTAAATGACCTACAATTTTTTCAAAATGCGTTTTCTTTCTGAAACGAGGGAGGCCTGCACTGAACTGAACACTGCAAAAAACAGTATTTTTATACTGTTTTTTTGTCCGACAGTAAAAAGTATAATTTAGTGAAAAAGAGTATAATACTGTTTTTAACAGTATGGTTGGCAACCCTAGAAACTAGGCACGCGAAGTAGTTGCTCTTGCGTCATCTAGGTCTATCTATATCTGTGGATCCATATGTTAGAAAATTCACGCAGCTCAGAGGAAATCAAGGGCAAAAGCTAGTCCACTCAGGCAGAGTGTGCTTTAGACCACTCGACTGAAGTAAAACTTCTTTAGCTCCATCTATATGTATGTAATATGTATGTATCCGTTTGCAACTGGCTATGAGAGAAAGAGACAAAGAAAATGAATGCTCGCACCCCTCTCTCTTGCCCCTACAGTAATATACGAAACGTAACTCTTTCGCTTTCTACCTGAAGGTAGAAAGCGAAAGGGTTACGTTCGAACTTCACTTATATCTTCCTCTCAACTTCCGTTCGCCTCACCCGATCACACTTTTCCGAACGCTCTCGTCACGCATTCACCTGCTTACGTTTACTCCCCAAGTCAAGCGTGCGTAAAGATAATTAAGACCGTAGGAAGTACTCATAGTTCAAAATTGTATATTTATAATTTCCAGGCCAGCGTTTTACCTGTACTCGGTCCTGAAGGTGGCTTCAGGAGCGCTCATGCTGAGCATAGACCTGGAGTTCAAGCAGCCGGCACAGAACCTTCTAGATGACGTCATCTCTGTGTTCAGGAACGTCGAAATTGTCGCGCTTTTCATTGCGTGCTTCATTATGGGTAAGATAAAGTAGATTTTATTATGAGCTCAACTGTCCAACAGACGCACTAGTTAGACAATGGCCAACAGCTCCAGGAGCCGGTTTCACATTGGAGCGGATTTAAGTATAACATTAATTTAATTCAATTTATTAATAATATATTACTAGCTTTTACACGCGACTTCGTCCGCGAGAATGTGGGTTATCGCTGCAGACGAAGTCGCGGACTATACAGTAGCCTATGTCCTTCCCCAGGGTTCAAGCTATCACCATAACAAATTTCACCAAAATCGGTTCAGCCGTTTCATCGTGAAAGTGTAACAGACAGAGTTACTTTCACATTTATAATATTAGTAAGGAAGTAAGGATAAATTATGATAGTCTGTATGTTTGGATGGTAGTCACGCCTCAACGGTTTTATTTTTTATGAAACTAAGTATCTAAATACTTTTTATCTTGGTAAAATGTTCCCGTGGCACATTTTTCAACTTGCTGCGGGTGAAGCCGCTCAGCTCCTGGAGCTGTTGGCCATTGTTTAACTATAGTAAAAGTAAGTAAATATGAGGTTAAATTGGATTGGCTGGCTTTGCAGAATAGCGGGAATCGATGAAATAGACAAAAGACAAAGTTTTTCTGTGCTCAAAGTTTTCAGTAACTATACTCCGTTCACAATAAGATTAGACATATACACAAACCTTTTTTACAGTCCCTTCAACCGATTTTGACTTCTATTCCGTAGGCTTAAGGATGACATTAGAGGCAAAAAAGTGGTTACAATAACAACTGTTTTTTGCCACTGACTGTAAAAAAGGTTTCTGTAGGTATATGTCTAATCTTATTGTGAACGGAGTATAGGTATAACTGATTACACGGGGTGATTAGCCTCTGGTAGTTCAGTAATTTCAAATTAGAAAAATCTTCATCTTTTGGTTTAATCTTCATCGGACGTCGATTTCCGTCACGTCTGTGAAGTTTTCTAAGCTAATTTGACTACTGGCAGAAAATTTTGAAAAAACAATAGTTATTTATGATTGTGTCCATCCATCTTGTTTTTGTAACAGGCCTCGTTTTTTGTCCATTGTTTGGCAGAATAAAAGAAATTAAAATAAAAGCGTGTTAAAAAAACAACGCTGACACCGGAATTAATAACAGTAGGAAAAATACCTATCTTCCATTACAATGGAATAAGGAGTAGGTCCTTACTCCATTGTATTGTTAGAGTAGGTATGTATTTGTAAACCATAAAACATCCATCTACTTATCTATTGTACTTTATTTATCTATTGTTCTTGTATTTATTTTGCAAATAAATACTTATGAGGAACGAGTACGAGCAGCCGGAGTACCGATAAGTATGTCTTTCCACAAAACACGTAAGGCTGCGTCGCGCCCGAGCAGAGAGATCACTCAGAACAAACCGCCAATTTTCGCACGCACACATTGACATTACGTTTATAGGCATTCTCAGGCAGTTACAAGCAGACTTCAGTCTCGACTGTCACGTGTTGTCAAAATTAATAAATGATGTAATTGACATTTCATGACAAACAGGACAATTTTGATAGAAAGAAATTACAAAGAGTTCCAGAAACCAGTGTCAATAAAATTTAATATTGTCACAAAATACAACCTACAGAGTCAATACAGTAGCAGCCCTAGTGAGTCTGGCAAGTTTAGGTAATTAGTTATGAGGATGGCGGGAGCGGTCCTTCTGTAACCTTTACATTTTGTGGTCTTTGTCTCTTTCTCTAGCAAGGTGCTGAAGTAGGCCTTTTGACATTACATTCCCTTAAATGGTACGTACCTACTATTGACATGATAACAGATAGTAGATAGGCACCACATCTTTACATCCTTTATTATTTGCATTTTTACAATTCGTTCCATTTATTCATAAAGTAGTAAAACAAGAATTTAAATAACATTAAGTAGGTATTTCAATGAATAAGTCCCAACCAGAGATTTTAAAGTGGTTATATTCTCGTGCTTCGTGACAATGTCCAGCCATGGTAATTAAACGAGTAATTACTACAATGAAATGAAAATGAAAAAAATGAAATGAAATTTATTTTATTACCAGATAATTATCCAATTAAATATATAAAAAACACATAGACAAAATAAATAAAAAAAAGTAGCCGCGCACTAGGATTTTCTTCTGTATCGTGGGTGCGTTAACAAACTCACATACACACACAACTGCTCCAATATTCCACAAACACGATACTCGAAATACTCGTAAAAGCAATGACAGCACAATGACGTTATAATTGTAGGTCACTGATCAAAGAACTGTCAAAATTTTAGCAGATTACCGCCTAAGTAAGTCATTCATTCGTCTTTATGTACGAGATTACCATTCTATATCAATTTTTTCAATGGAGTGTCGGTGGTACACTATTGGAAAGTCATAATGACGCCATTATATTAGTAGATTACCAAACTTGTCAAAATCAATTATGCAATAATAATAATAATATGTGGGGACATTTCACACACGGCCATCTAAACCCCAAACTAGGGAGACCCTGTACTATGGGTGTCAGACAGCTGATATACATACACAAATATATTTGAAATACATACATATATAGATAAACAACACCCAGACACAAGGCAAACGCAAGTGCTCATGATTGATAGACCATTCTGACACTATTGTAATAGCAGACTTGAGGTCCTGGTTGTTTGGTCCGGGTCTGGACCCGGTTCAATTATTCATACCTACAAATAGAACCCGCGACACGTAGAGAGCTATCCCACTGTGCTAATTGTGTCGGATTATGTATGTTTGACATGGGCATAGGTACGTACCTATATAGGACAGAAATATTGATTTTTATGTTTCGCCTCATGAGTATATCACTACACACATCAATCACAACACATAAGAACTAAGCATATGGTTGTTTGGGTATAGGCCTTTTTTCTGAGCATTTTTAAATATTTTGTTATGTATTTTTCCCAGGAACTGCTTGGGGCTACATCGAGAGCTTCTTATTCTGGTTGCTTCAAGACCTGGGTGCGTCGCGGTCCCTCATGGGTATCACCATTACAGTGGGGGGTATCGCTGGTCTACCCCTCCTAGTACTGTCGGGGCCCATCATTAGAAGGCTGGGACATGCCAACGTTCTCTTCATCGGATTTATATTCTATGCAATTAGATTACTCGGTAAGTGATAGAATAATTAACAATTTACCTAAGGAGCTTGAGCTTCGTAATAAGATTAAGGGTAAAAGTGAGCTTCATTAATTAATTTTCTTAAAAGGTGGGTTCACACAGACCATAGGACTGCTTTAATTGAATTGGTGTAACATTTCATAGAGCAGATAAATGCAGCACACGCGACTGGCAGATCCAACATTTCAACTCAGAGTAAATTCATAATAGAAATTAGTGTTACAGGTAAATGTTCACTCGTCTTGAATACGTCGAACACAGCGTAAAACATTCGCAGCAATATTACATTCCATCGAAATGGTTTTTTAATTCGAGCTTTTGTTTGTAGGTATTGTACAGACAGCGTCCCCAACTGCTTACCCCCCACGCATTGAAATTTCTTCAGAAAGGGGGTTAGCAGTTAATGACGCCGTCTGTACCATTCGAAAGAACGTTGCATCACACCGAGATGTTTGAGAAAATGTTCTAGTGTATATTCACGTTAAGAGTAGCATCATGTACTATCGCGGAATGTCCCGCCTGCTCAGTTTAAAAAAAAATCCCTTGGCGCCTGCGAAGTCAACGGGGCGGGGTCGAGAGCGCTTCCATCTTTTGAGTGCAAGCAAAAATGAACTTAGTGGTGGTCAGGCGGGTGTGACCACGATAGTACGTATCTTGTAAAGATGTTTGTCATGACCGAAGATTATTTAAAACTTATACCAATGGAACCCACCATGTTTTAGTGGCTGAGGTTTTAATAATATTTTACCACTGTTAACGAGGATTTCATTAAAACTATGATGAAGTCCTAAATTGCACATACATTCCAATAAATATCGCTTCTACTTCTATATATATTCAATGAATGACTGTAAATCTTTAACTAACGTTGGTATTATAAGTGATTGAACCCATGGTTATCAGCACTAGATCAAACGACTCGTTCAGTGACTTTGTAAGCCGCGGGTTCACTTTCACCGTTTAGATTCCTTTCCCATTTGCTGATTTCCCTTTTGTTTCTATAAACTTTCCTTAATGCAAGACATTGTACCTTTATGATTATATAGTTAAAGTATATTTTAATGATACGAAAGGACAGACACAACCGTACGTAAACTTTTGTGTTGTTTTGTTGTCACAACCATACGTAAACTTCTAATACGCAATACTCAATAGTTTATTAACTACATTCCACAACACACATTTTTTTGTGTAAAGAATGAGTAGAGAATATTTTTGGAAACAAGTTTGAAAGAAAGGTCCAGTTTGTAACGTTTTTATAGAACCCTTTTAATCGCTCTACATTACCCACAAAACTATTTCTCAAAAATGCGGCGGTCAAAAGGTTAAGCTGTTTAGGGTAATTATAACAGTAAAAATTTTACCAAACGACGGACAGATTAACTCTTAGGTCTTAAGTTTACTAGTTAGACACATCCCTATGAGTAATGACGTTTACCTCAAGAGTTAAGTACAAGATTCGGACCCGAAACAAATGCAACTAATTTGTAAAAGCAAGCTCTAATTACAATTCTCCCGCGTCCCCAGGTTACTCATTGATCTACAACCCATGGCTGTGCCTGGTGTTCGAGGCCCTGGAGTCGGTGACGTCATCGCTGTCATTCACCGCTGCAGTAACGTATGCCGCAAGGCTGTCCTCCACCACTACTGACACTTCTGTGCAAGGGCTTCTTGGAGGAATTTATTATGGAGTTGGTAAGTATCAACCTGATCTTTGTTAAAAATATGTATATTGGATCATATCGAATGAAGCATAAGGATAATGCAAATGTAACCAATTACGAATGCAAACAATAGCGAGTGCTATTGTTTGCATTCATAATTCGTTTGTTATCTGCAGTTGTTACCTCCATTCAAATATCTTACCGTTATTAAATAAATCATTAACAAAATTAACCTTATCCGATGTTTTAGGTCTCAAAATTAACGATTCTAAAATTTCATCATCATTATGTTTTATAGGTAAAGGTGCTGGGAGTCTAATTGGTGGTTACCTCATGAAATTCTTCGGTACCAGACCAACTTACCAGATATTCTCCGGTGCGACATTCATCACTGGCTGCATTTATTATTTATTCAATACATTTTACTTGCGGAAGAGGGCCGCGGTCTATGAAGATGACTTCTGTAAGAAGAAACAAACGACTGCGGACATCGAGGGCAATGAATCTAACAAAGACGGCTATAACGTTGTCCAAGCGATAGATGCCGCTAGTAAAACTGAAGCTAAGCAAGAGAACTCTGTCGTGGACAAAGCCAAGGAACCAGATACAAACCGCACGAAGTTAGTGCCCGACAGTGTAGATGGCGGTAGTGACTCCGGTGTTGATAACCCGGCTTATAACGAGACCGAAGCGACTGAAACCAAGAAAGAAGAAAACAAAGCCCCTACTCTGTGATGTGCATAACATGCAAATGATATTGTAGATAATTACATTCTGGAGTCGTTTTGCGACTAATGTAGGCAATAATAACTATTATAATAATTGTAAGCCGAATTTAGTATGTAGATAGAGGACCTTTTTCACTTGTTCTGAATCATAATATATTGTGAATGTGAGAAATATGTACAACAATATATTTTTGGATGATTTTTTCTTATTTGAAAGCTTTGGGGCTAAAGTGGTGTTTATTAGAATAACACAATTTTAGGCCCAACCAATAGATCTGCATATCAGTGTCTACCTAATTAAAAACTGAGAGTATATTTTTAAATAATCCAGAGTATAAGTATATTTTTAAGGGTTGCTATTGATTGTATGTACCTAAGACAAATGAAAATTTTATTGAAATGTTGGGACTGATTTCGAATCTGAATCTAATAATAATGTTAAAACAAGGACACTTTAAAAAGAATACACCGAATATTGAAAATTAAGATAAATAATAATAGCCGTACCGTACGAGTATGTTTGATGTTATTTCTAGCCACTTCTAAATATATATAATTACAATATGAATTTTATTAGCAGAACCTGCACAATTTGATTGTGTTTCTTTATTTAAGTACCAGAGCAGTGAATAATACAAATTGATGAATAAATTATAATACATGAATCCCTATCATTATTTATTAAATAAATATTGTTATTATAATTTTTGTTTCTTTTTGTACATAGCCACAAATTCAAAGTCGTCATCGTTATTTAAACTTTTGTATGTGTTATATTGCTACAAAATACTATAGGTATCTATGACATTGATTTCCAAGAAGGAGACTTAAGAATTAGGCGAGAGTGCAAGTGCAGACACAAAATAAGGCTTTAGCCTGTAACTTCACTTATGGAACAACACAACGCCTACATGTGAATATGTTTTTTTATCTCATAATAATAATCGGGAATATCTACTTACAAGTTCAAAAAGATGTAGTCGATGCCAGGTAATGCAGAACAAACTAATGCTAGTATTGATTTCATATTTTTATATAGTACTTGCGGGACTGGCAGACGTTGTCCTGCAACCCGACTATAGCGCCACCTGCCGGGTCCAATTGTGAATATAAACCATTCCCGAATCCATTGGAACACACACAAACAAATTCAGCAAAATCGGTTTAGAAGGAGTTCACTTTCATACACACGCACATAAGATTTTTATATGTATATATATAAGACTAGCTGACCCGACAGATGTTGTCCTGTTAATTGATTTTTTAAATTTTCTCACAGTTTAAACCTTCCCTGGACTTCCACAAATATTTCAAGACCAAAATTAGCCAAAATGGGTTTTTTTTTTTTTTTTTTTTATATTGTTATAGGCTTGCGTTTGACCGCAACTCACCTGATCTTAAGTGATGATGCGGCCTAAGGTGGAGCACGCTTGCCTAGAATAAACCGGTTCACTCGTGCCTTGAAGATACCCAGATTATATGTATCGGGGAATAGAGAGGCGGGCAGTGAATTCCACAGTCTGGCAGTTCGCACAATAAATGTGGAGTCAAAGCGCTTGGTTCGAGACCGTGGAACTTCAACCGTATAGCGGTGACGCTTCGCCGTATCCCTGCTCGTCCGGTGATGGAATGGGGATGGGGGAATTAAGTTGTGCAATTCCAAAGCACACTCTCCGAAATGTACCCGATAAAAGACCGATAGGCTGGCAACGGCGCGGCGGTGTTCAAGGCTTTGGAGCTTAGCCTTAACCAGGAAGTCGTTGTCTATGAGCCTCTTGGCACGTCTTTCAATAACTTCCAACGCCTCCAGCTGGTACTTGGCAGATCCATCCCAGAGGTGCGAACAGTACTCCATGCACGATCGAACTTGTGCTTGGTATAGGTTCAGCATCTGTTCCGACGTGAAGTACTTTCGCACCTTTGCGAGGACTCCTAGCTTTTTGGCAGCTAGTTGGGCCTTTGACTCGATGTATGACCCAAAATTGAGACTCGACGTCAAGGTAACGCCAAGAAGCTCAAGATGGTCGGTGATCGGAACGGATACATTTCGGAAAGCAGGGGCCAGATTGAAAGGCCTCTTCTTGGCAGAGAAAAGACACGCCTGGGTCTTGGCTGCATTAAACTCGACCAGATTGGCATCGCCCCAATCGGAGACAGCCTTGAGGGACAAGTTTAAGCGCTCGACCATGGACTCCCTGTGAGTCCGGATTTCAGCCGCACTGGCACGTGCGCTGGATATGTAACTCTCTACAACTGTGCTGTCATCTGCGTATCCAATGGTACCGGGTTTCAGCAAATCGTTAATATGCAGCAGAAAAAGGGTTGCAGAGAGTACCGAGCCCTGAGGGACCCCGGCATTTATAGCCATTTGAACAGACGAGCAGCCATCAATGACTACTCGTATTGAACGATCTCTCAGGAAATCCGATATCCATACACAGAAACCAGCGGGCAAGCCAAAAGATGGAAGCTTGCTAATTAGGCCATCATGCCATACCCTATCAAAGGCCTTCGAGATGTCCAGGGAGACGGCAAGCGCTTCCCCATATTTCTCGATGGCCTCACTCCAGATGTGAGAGGCGTACGCGAGAAGATCCCCAGTGGACCGATTTCGGCGAAAGCCATATTGACGATCACTGAGGAGGTCATTAGCTTCAAGGTACGCCAGGAGCCTGTTATTAAGGACACGTTCCATTGTCTTGCAGACAATGGACGTGACCGAGATGGGCCTGTAGTTGGTAGGATCGGCATGACTACCTTTTTTGGGCACGGGCTGCACGTTGGCAAGCTTCCATGACTTCGGCACTAATCCAGACTCGAGAGAGAGCCGAAAGAGGCGTGTCAGCACAGGAGACAATTCAGGTGCACAGGTCCTCAGAACTATAGCAGGAATACCATCTGGTCCACTGGCCTTATTCACATCAAGATTGCATAACGCTTTTCGAACCTCCTTTTGGCGAATGCGGAAATCAGACATCGATGTCGTGCTGCCAGGCAAAGTCGGAGGAGTCGCGTCTCCTGCATCAAGATGCGAAGATTCTGCAAAAAGAGAGGCAAATAGGTTTGCTTTCTCTTCAGCAGTGTGAGCCAGAGTACCATCAGGCTTCAGCAATGGAGGAAGTGAGGGGCGACAGAAGTTCGACTCGACCGATTTAGCTAGGGACCAAAACGCTTTGCAACCCGCAGGGTACGAGGCCAGTTTGTTTCCTATTCGACTAATGTGGTCATGTCGAGCCTTCTGTAAAACCTTCTTGCAAGACTTGGCAGCTCTATTAAAGGCTGTCTTCTTCCGGCGTAAGTCTCTTGCTTTACGGTGACGAGCATCAACCCAGGCTAGGTAGGCCTCATGCTTCTGCGCTTCTGCGCGTCTGCATTGGGAACTAAACCATGGGCGAGCTTTGCCAGACAGAGATACGTCGGAATAAGGTATAAAAAACTCCATACCTTGACGCAACACTTCCGTCACGGCATCCGCGCAGGTAGAGGGGTCACCAGAAGAAAAACAGACAGGCTGCCAAGGGTAAGACGCGAAAAAACAGCGCATCTCATCCCAGTCTGCTGACTTGTACCGCCACATCCGCCGGTAGCCACTTGGGCTAGGAATGGATGGAGAGTAGACGGATACAGATTTCACCAGACAGTGGTCGGAGCTACCCAGAGGTGAAGAAACCGACACAGAGTAGAGGTCTGGATCAGTAGTGAGCAGAAGGTCCAAGCAATAGGCTGTGTGCGTCTCAACATCAGGAACCCTAGTAGCCCCTTGGACCAGTTGGGTGAGATTTAACGCTAAGGCAAGCTTACGCATCTCTCTCCCAGCATGGTCAGTGTCCCGGTTTGGGAACAACCACTCCTTGTGGTGGGCATTGAAATCCCCCAGTAACACTAATTGGGCAGTAGGGTACTTTTGCTGAGCCGCATCGGCCGCCTCACTGAGATAATCTGTGAGTCTGGTCGTCTCCTGGTCTCCGCTGTGCGAACGGTAGACACAGGCATAGAGAATTTTCTCCATACCAGTATCCACCAGAACCCAAAGTACAGAAAACCTTCGGTCTTCAAGGTTACGGAGACGGCGAAAACAGATGTCGTCCCGGGCGTACAAGCACACTCCGGCCCGAGCCTTAAAATTGTGTTCCAGGGAGTACCCTGGGTACGATAGGTACGCCGTGTCAGTCGGACATCTGATTTGCGTCTCCGTTAGAAACAAGAGAGCTGGCTTTTCGGTCTCAAGATGGAAGTGGACCGGCACGATATTTGAGTGCAACCCTCTAATATTGGTGAGGTGCACTTTCAGTGACAGGGAGTGCAACCGCTGTACTACCTTATGTCTCTTGCTTCTTTTGGGCATTATGGAATGAATTACGGTGAGTAGGGTGGAAGTAGAATGAGGCTTCACGCTGCTGACCAGCAGACACACACAACGCAACGACATTAGTGGGTAACTAATCTGGAGACTGCGGGGACGCCCGAGCCCCCCCGGGGATGTCCATCGGGCCCTATCGTCCGGTCGCCAACCGGCACGATGGCGCATTCCGGGATTTTTCGCGAGTTGGCGGGGCAGCCTCCCGAGAGTGGCTAGCTCCGATCGGGCCCCCTACTAACTGCGGTCGGCCAGCGGTACACCGTGCCTCGGATCCCGCTACCCTCCAGGACTAGGTACCCGATGCAGCTACAGTTATGCGTGTCAAATACGGTCTAACAGCTAGTGAAGCAGCTATTCCGACCCACCCTACTCAGACGGCGTCACTGGACATCGCACCGAAACACGGCAAGGCCGTTTGGCGGGGCGGCTTTGTCCAGTGGGTGGTCACTAGCCACGGCCGAAGCCTACCACCAGTATGTTGTCGCCTGGTTTGCACCACCCAGGGACCACGTGTGGGGATTCGGGATAAGGGTGTACTCCCACGGACGAGGGCGACTCAGTCCCCAGGTCCCGGTCCAGCCGTTCACGAGTTTCAGCGAGACTAACGAGCAACGATTCATTTTTATTGTACTGAGGATTATCATAATGTAACAACATAGTATTATGTTGAGATGCCTAATGAAAAGCAAACGTACTAAGGTACTGTAAGAGCTCAAATTGATGGGCACTGACGGTACCAGGACGATGTGTACTTATAACGTGTTCAGAGGAGGTTGAAGGTATTGTAAGTTATCATATTGGAGGATTCTTACTGGTACCTGTTGTGGCGTAATTGTATTAGTAATCTAGAAATGAAAGCACTGATACTTGGGACTGGTCTATATTTTAAGATACTTTCAGGGTGCCCGTGACAAGATCAGGCTAAGAAGTCCTAATGTCAAATGTAAAACAATACAAATCTACCATTTGAACTTATTCTAGAAGCTTGCTGGGTGTTCCGTCATGGAGTATAATATCTAATGGCTATTATCTCAGAAACACATCAGATCTCCACAGTATACTTCAATCTAAGAGGGACTCTGTTATTATCACTCTATTATAATGGATCTGATGGCTGTGGGCTAAACCATCTGCCTTGTCAGATAAAAATAGGTCTAACGTTTTAAATACGAAATGCTTCTAGAAGGCCAGTTCTGGCGACGCTCTTGGTTTAGACGAAGCAATAGTTTCGAACAAAATGTATGGAATTTTACAGTACCTAATTTGTTTTGATTGTAAATCTATTAATGTTATCAGAAGCATTACCTACTCCCTGGTTTTAAAGGAAATAATAATAATGGTTCAACTTATACAAAAGTTGAAATGAAAGACGTTTTTTAAAATACAAATTTCTAATTAACTTCGGATAACGAAGATTTCATGAAAATCGTGAAAGATTTAGTGTGAAGGCTCAGATTATGAAACAAAAGGCAGATAGACCGCGTGGAACACTGCTAGTGAAGCCACAAAAGCAAATACAAGTTGAATAACGAATACCAACAATCTCGTGATTGTTTGAATTGAAATTGAATCGCTTTTGAATTTTTATTTGTATTAGTACCTATTTGTTTTTTTTTAACAATGCTTCGTTTCGTGCTGTACTGACTCGTGTCAGTACAGCGCGAAGCGAATTGTAGGTATCCGTTTTTTAATTTGTATTTGCTTTTGTGGCTCCACTCTCAGTGTTACGCACGGTCTATCTGCCTTTTGTTTGATAATCTGAGTGTGAAGGTATATAATGCTTAGCGAACCAACAGAAACCAAGTCATAAATAGGATACGACTTGGTTTCTGTTGGTTCGCTAAAATAAAAGCAGGATACCTACTTGACGATAAACTCTAAGAACTAGATACTAGAACAATAGATATACCTAAAATTATCTTATTAGATGATCGAATGGAATGTAGACAACTTTCCACTTAAGATGCTCTAAATATATTGTACAAATATGTGACACTTTCTACAAAGACATGCTCGAGAACGATATTGATTATCGTGCTAATAGTGTAAATTGTAACTTCGGTTTGGGTCATTTGAATCGTGCATCTAGCGTTCTACATTTTATAGTACCGCTAACAATTATCGCAGTTTTACACCCAACTTGTCCCAGGTCATGTGTACTTGAAAATATTAAGCCATAGCTATCATTTTCTAGTCAGTTGCCGTGTAGAACACTCGCGTAACTCGGTACACACAAATGTGCTTCACATACGTCTAAAATGAAACGAATAGTAATACTCGCTGTTTTGTTAAAATGTTTTCATATTCATCATGTTTCTACCGCGAACCTGCCTGGGCCATTAGTGTACGTCGTAACACCGTCTCCACGATCGCAGCAAGTTGACACGGGCAGATCAGCGCCGTTCTACTATCATAAGTGGATGAGCAGGATGGACTCACCACGAAACGCAACACCAGCCACCACGACAACAGCGAGCACAAAAACGCCTGACTTGATATTCGCAGAATTCGAATCTAACAACAACAATATGAAATCCATTAGAAAACTTCTGGAAAAAGAAAAAATCCAATCGACTACGACTACAACTACGACTTCTACATCGATACCTATTTATGTACCTGACGATGAAATGTATGATGGATCGAATTACGGCTTACCAGGGCCATCATCGGAGGAGCCATTGAAAACTGATATGACTGATTATTTTGCTTTGTATAATAATTTGTACAATTCTGGACCAGTGTACGTGCCTCCAGCTCCATCCTCTAATATACCGGCACCTCCAACAACCACGACTTCAACGTCAACAACAACAACGACGACACAAGCACCGATGAACAACGTAGAAAATATTTGGCATATCATTGACAATGAAAAACATGACCAATATTCTGGTATGTGGCAAGAAGAGCCTGTTAGTTCCCAAGAAACTACAAAAGATGTTCAAAACAAAGATAATTCACAAAGTAATGATGTTCAACCAAATGAAGATAATACAAAAGATGATGATATAGGATTTGATGACAATTTTGCTTTACCAGGGTGAGTATTCAGTCTTTTAACTTGTGAATCATCATTGATGTTCAACACATAAATTATACATCAAAATTACAGAGCGCTTTAACGCTTGTTTTTTTTTAAATCAGTGTTATTGTAAATTGCAGATTTGGCACTAACCCTGGCAATGGAGCTGAAAATGAATCACGAGCAATACGCACAGAACCTAATATACGCTTCCCTTACATTGACCTAAAGCCATTTCAAATGAAAAATTTAAAGAACTCACAATTTAATTCCTTTTCTAATAGCAAAAAAGGCAACAATATGTTTAACTTGGATAGTTTTACTGAAATTAAAAATCCCATTAGAGGTGAAGTTCAAGAATCTTCTGCTCCCATGCGGCAACCAATAGATCGGTACAATCCTGCGCAGCCATATTTGCCTCACCCTCCTTACGGAGAAAAATCGAAGCAGACCGCTTCAGGCTCTCTTCCGCCACCTTCACTGCCCTCTGGCCCCCCTCCGAGGCCCGTAAATACCGTTGCCAGCTTAGTACCTCCCCCACCTCCACCCGCCCCTAAACTTACTGCGGACGATTTCCCAGCACCGAGTACCTATGAGTCTTTTCCTCCATACGCACCTTCTGCTCCAGCGCCGCGCCCTGTGTCATCGTACCAACCACCGGTCGACTCTGAACCAGATTCACCGCCCTCTGGGAATGATGACGATGGACCTCCACCGGACTTAGGCTACAGATACAAACCACCTTCTGCTCCTTCTCCTCCATCTCAGCCTTTTGTGCCCACGATTTCTCCGCCCAGTAAGCCATTTATGGGTTATTCTTATAACAAGCCACCGATGGCTCAAGATGATGCTGATAGTCCGCCTACAATGGACATGGGAAGCAAACCTGACTTCCAAGGTTACCATTATAGTAAACCAGCTCCACCTCCTCCGCCACCACAGGACCACGCTCCCAGCTACGGACACTACGACGGACCACCACCTTCATATCAGCCTGAATCTGACTATCCTGATCTAATCTTTGATAAACCACACGGACCCATGGGAGATATGAAAGGCGGAGATGCTATAAAAGGGAATGACATGGGAATGGTGCCACCGCCTCCCCCGGCTGATGAAATGAAGCCAGACTCTCACGGAGCTCCAATGGACGATCAAGGATTTCCTCATGATTTCCCCGGAGATTTCAAGTTCCATCACGACTTTGATGAGCATGATCACGACCATGACCACTATCATTATCATCACACAACGACGACTACCACCACTGAGATGCCTCGTGTCAACAGATACAGTTATTATTATTTAGGAAAAAAGCTTTACTATTTACCACTGTACTTTAGTGTGTATTTCATCGTTTACGTTGGAGCTCTCATTATCAAAGCCGTTCTACGTCACAAGATTACGTATCCGAACAGCTGGAGACCAAACTCCACTACAGCAGCATTCTTCTCAAAGAGGTCCATTGAATCGCATCTTTCGAACGAGAATCTTCACGAGATCACAGGGAGGGTAACGCGAGCCATCGCTACAGCAGCTGAAAAATATGTTAGTGAAATTAGCAAACAACAGTAAGAAATTGGTTAGGATTAATCTATCATCCATAACAATGAATGTACGTGTACAAATTCCATCGAATATGTTAATAGATTAAGTCCGTTGTGAACTGGACACGTTTAATCGTTTCTCCTAGTTTGAACGTAGTTCATTCTCACAACAAGAATGCCATTGGTTAATTAATTTTAGTTAAAAATATAAAAACATTTTAAAACATTGCATTTTTTATTAAGTTCCTTTTAAACAACAGCAAAAATAGTTTGTCATGCACTTACAGAAAATACAGAAATATGGCGCACACAGTGGTTATAATTTGATTGCTTTGTTTTTGCCTAACGGTGTATTCTATATATAGAACTAGCTGACCCGACAGACGTTGTCCTGTCCCGATCTACCGAACATTTGGATGGGGGATGAAAAGGGGGGGAAAAAGGGGGATGAAAAATAGATGTTGGCCGATTCTCAGACCTACCCAATATGTACACAAAATTTCATCAGAATCGGTCAAGCCGTTTCGGAGGAGTACGGGAACGAAAACTGTGACACGAGAATTTTATATATTAGATAGAGATAAAGAATTTTGAATTTGAATAAAATTTGAATTTGAATTCTATTCGTCAACTATAGTCTCTCTTACCAACGAAAACTTCAAATAATAACACAACAATACTGATCCAGCAAGGAACGTGAAGCGACGCGAATAAACGTACATACGTACGTGAATAAATATATTTAGGTAATCATCATTTTCACGAAGGTTTTATCAAGCTTCTGAAACCGCCTGAAAGTCCAGCTTTCGCTACAAATACTTTCATTAGTTTAATGCAAAAAGTACTTTGGACCTAGTTATTCATGTATGTGGAGATATCGTATTTTCTAGAAATTAAGAAAATAATAGGTTTTTCGTGTAACCAAATTTCGCATAAACATTTGGTGGCGATTATGGTAAAACCCCCCCTCAGGGGAGGCCTATGACCAGCAGTGGACGTCTTCCGGCAGAAATGATGATGATTTATTATTAATTATTTTATGTTACTTACCTACACGGAAACAATAGTGTATTAGATTTGTAATTTTTAAAACTTGAGTTCAAAGGCGAAAATTGTATTTTATTTTCTAATTGTCTTTTAATGACGCCTACGTCATTACGCCTACGTTATTGATTAATTTAGGTTACAAAAATATAAGTGCCTCGAAAATAATAATAGAATCCGTTAACTCTAAACTAAAACATTATGTAATAATTATTATGACTAAACAGAAAGATATACTTATGACTGCTTATGTCTCAGATTATGAAACAAAAGGCAGATGGACCGCGCGGAACACTGAAAGTGAAGCCAAAAAATCAAATACAAATTCAAAAGCCATTCGCTTCTCGTGATTGGCTGTTTTGTTCCGCGCTGTCTATCTGACCTTTTTCATAATCTGAGGCTTGTGTTAAAATTGTAGTAACCGCCTTTGTGATTTACTTATAACTTTGCTCATACAGTTTTTGGGCATTTTCATTGAGTTTATAAAATAGATCCCAGAAAGCCATCCTGGATTTGAAACTTCTCTTGTCAACTTTGAGTTCTGAATCGATATGCAGATAGTTCAACGATCCCGTAGTGACGGCCGGCCATTGTACGGGTAGCACGTCAGTTGTTTGGGGAGTAGGGTTTCTGAAAAAATATGAAATAGAGCATGAGTCACCAGTCCAACATATTACCAGCCAGGAAAGTATGGGAAAGTGAGACTTAATGTTCAATGGTAAAATGGTATCAAGTAGAGAGTGTAATTAGGATTCATAGCACGGATGCAATGAAAATCAAACAGTACGTATCAACCTTCCTCTTGAACCACTCTATCTATGGCTGAAAACTGCATTAAAATTCGTTGCGTAGTTTATAAAATCTAAGCGTACGGACAGCGGGAATGACTTTGCCTTATAAGTACTATGTAAATATATAAAGAAGCTGTTACTTTATGTATAAGTAACACTTTGCCCGCGATTTCGTCTGCGTATAGGTTTCGGATTTACCCCCACTAGCTCTAAGGCCCCTAAAAATTGTTTATGTATATGAAGCAATTAATATGAATACACTAGTATATTTTGTACCTACCCGAATTTGACAAAGTTAGCCCATAGAGTGGTCATGCGATCGATGATAAGTTGATCTTCAGGCGAAGGGTTTTCCATATAAGAAATATCGAACAAATATGCAATTTCATCTGCATGCGACGCTCCTGGAGCTGTTACATTAAGTCTGCGTTTTACAAAATTTCTGTCACCGTCATAAGCAAATAAATAGTGATAAATATTACTAGCTCCACTGTCAAGATATTTCTGGATAGTTCGTACTGCAGGATAATTAAAGAAGAAATCAGAATGAAATCTCATAATTCCTTGTTTTACTTCTTCACTTATTTTCTCGTCTCCGATATAGAAATGTCTCACAAAATTTTCCATTTCTACAAGTTCTTCATTAAAAAAGTTAAAATATTGGAACAAATTGTCATAAAATATGTTAAGGGTCGCAAATTCTGCAGATGACATGGTTTCGTAAGTTGCCAGGGATTCGTCACTGTTGAATCCTACAATGATGGGCACATTTCGAACATTCGGCTTTACGTTGAGCGGATGGTCGTCAATAAACTTATCATTATTGTCCGGATCTTTTTCCACACATGGACGAAATTCTAATCCAAGTTCTGAAGCCGACGCAATTACTAAATTATTGTCAACCGTAGTCAGAAACGTTAAAGCTTCTCCTGTGTCTATGGTCTTGAAACCGAGGTGTTCCGATAACTTTAAAGGTGCTGTTGTATCCGGTTCGACTACCGCTTTTGGACCTAATGCAGTGCTACTTTGCATTATTACCTTATCAAATAGCTTTTCTTGGCTGTATCTTAAATGAAAATCTACAGATGCTCCACCAGCACTTTCACCAAAAATTGTTATTTGTTCGGAATCACCGCCAAACGCTTCTATGTTATCTTTAATCCACTTGAGTGCTAATTGTTGATCTTTTAGTCCTTGATTTCCTGGTATGATGGGATTGTCAAGACACATGAACCCATAAGGCCCTAAACGGTAATTTAAGGTTACTAAAATTATATCTTGTTCAACTAAGTAGCGCGGACCATATAGGAATCTGCCTGCGAACCCAATTGAATATCCACCACCATAAATCCAAACTAAGACAGGCAGTCTATTCCTAGAGCTAGCTGAATTTGGTACATAAATGTTCAAATGTAGGCAGTCTAATGTTCCAACAACAGTTTCATTAAATTCTTCAATTTGTGGACATATTGCTGAATCGTCATAAGCTTCGAAGACTTCGTCAAAGTGGGAATGGGGTGACGAGGGCTAAAAACAATTAAATTTTAGAATTTTCCCACATTACATATTCCATTGAAAAAAGAAATGAACCTGTTAGTAACTTACCCCGAATGGATTACTTTTATCTACGGTTGCGTATGGTATACCCATGAACATGGAATAATCGCCATCAGCAGCTCTCAAACCACGAATCAAGCCAACTTTCGAGTCCACTAATGGGTCGATTCTCGATAATGTATTACCATTCTGGATTAGAACACTTAATAATGGTATTATGATTTTAAATTTGCTATCCCACATGATGTGCACGGTTCACTATGTAGTGTAATACTGGCACTTTTAGCAATTGAAGGTGGTCATGAGATAAGGGGCCTTGTCTTTATGTCAAGTAGGTATGCAATGTAGATACAGATGCTGGTGACAGCATGGATCGATGGATTACATTGAGTTTTGATAAATCATTGCGAAACTCGCAAGGCTAAGAAGATAGCGTAGAGAGTAATTTTTCATTAAAGTAAAGAGTGTGTCCTATTACCAGAAAAGTTGTCATTTTTATTTTCAAGCAACTATATAATTCACTAAAATGCTGGATTCCTTAATTATCATATTCATCATTATCATAAATCTTTATTGATCTCAACATGTACAGTTGTACAGCTATGTTATTCTGTAAGAACTCACTCCAGTTCTCACTTCTTATTCCGCGGTGACAACTGTATTAGGTATTCTGTAACTCGCTAAAAACTACGCTAGCGCCACTGAATGACAGCATAGGTGAAGCGAACTATTATTACTTTACTATTTTAACGAATACCAAATACTTTTCACTTCAAGTAAGTGAAATGGGAAATGAGATAGGATTCGAATTCGCGGGTGAATTATTACAGAATTGCAATGCAGGTATTGTAGTTGTACAGGTATTGGTTATTGAATTGTACAATTTATTGTGTTTGTTACGGCTACCACTCGAAGTGCGGCTACACCCAGTTTTAACCAGCTAGTACTATGTGTAGCAGTTGGTTAAACTTAGGTTGTGTAGTCTGCGAGCTCCGGACTTGAGCAAAGAAGACGGTCGACGTTAGGTCGACTATTTCTGTCTGGAGGGTTTAAAGGAACCTAACCAAATCAAACCTCGAGGTGCCCCTGACGTCGTTGTGCGGCTTCACCTAGTTCAAGCCGCATGACGAATGCTAAACCTAGTTCTAACCAAAGACAAGTAGGATACATCTAATTTTAACCGCATGTGGCCGCCTGCACCGTTGATGGCTGAATGCTGACCCCCAAGATACAGATCCAGGCCTAGTTTGGGGGTTAGGATCAGATTCATGGAAATACATTTTTGTGTAAACTAATAGGGTATTACACCCATTTTTTAAAAGTGTCTCAATGAAATTCTGTATGCCACCAAAAAAAAACACAATTTTTTTATTTAATCGATAAGTGCCATAAAATTACATCTAAATTTTAAATTTTCAAATTTCGCGCGTAATTTGACGAAAACGCCTCTTACTGCACGCGTAGCATGACCGCGCTATGTCTACGGAAGAATAGACATACTGTCCTGTCCGCATGACGAATGCTAAACCTAGTTCTAACCGAAGATAAGTAGGATACATCTAATTTTAACCCTATGTGGCCGCCTGCACCGTTGATGGCTGAATGCTGACCCCCAAGATACAGATCCAGGCCTAGTTTAGGGGTTAGGATCAGATTCATGGAAATACATTTTTGTGTAAACTAATAGGGTATTACACCCATTTTCGAAAAGTGTCTCAATGAAATTCTGTATGCCACCAAAAAAAAAACACAATTTTTTTATTTAATCGATAAGTGCCATAAAATTACATCTTAATTTTAAATTTTCAAATTTCTCGCGTAGTTGACGAAAACGCCTCTTACTGCACGCGTAGCATGACCATTGACCACGCTATGTCTACGGAAGAATAGACATACTGACAGGAAGAATAGACAAACTGTACTGACTTGTCCCATTCTTTCTGTCAGTATGTCTATTCTTCCGTAGACATAGCGTGGTCACGCTACGCGTGTGGACACCATATTGCTTAGCGTAAATGACGTCAGTTCGTTTTGTATCAAATGAGCTAGTATTAAATATGATAATTGTATATCATTTCAAAATAATTAAAAATTTTGTAATAGGCGTAATTATGAAAGAATTACGTTGGTTACGAAAATAATAAAGTACAAAGCCTATATTACGCCAATCGGTTGACTGACAGTTGTAAATTTTTTGTTTACACAGCGGTACGGCGTAATAACATGGCCGCTACTATTATATGGTGTTTCATAACAGATTAAAAATACTGAAAACTTTGAATTGAATTTAAAAAATTGTTTTGTTATTTTATGAACTAAAACTTACATTTTCCGACTGTTTTATGCCTAAACTGTCTCAATAACATATTTATAGATTTTTCTCGTATAGAGTAAAATACCCTATTACGACTGAATTGGATCATGTATTTTAAGTGTCAAATAAATGGTTTTATTTTTTTGCACCTAGTTGTAACCGGTTAAAACTAGGTGTAGCCGCACTTCGGCTATTAGCCTTAACATATAGGTATGTATGTATGTATGTATACCTTCACTAAATACGAAAGTTACTCTGATATCTTATTTTCGGCCTATCGGTCTACTGATTGTCATGCAAATAATTTTACAATGAGGTAGCTTGTGATCTAAGTAAGGACATGAGCTACTTTTTATTTCACGACTTCGTCTGCATTTTTGATAATGGACATTCATGAGACCATTCATGACGTAGTCAGGAACCAAATATAGAAAGGTATCAAAAGTATGGTGATTCTGAATTACAGATCACTCGGCTCTGTTAAGGCACATCTCACGATGCATAACATTGTACGTAATAATAAGTAGATAAAGGGTCAGAAAACACTACATAATAAAATGACTTAACGCAGAGGTATCTACTCACTTCCTTGGAATGCTTGAATTAAAAATCGATATCTGTACTTACCATTTTGGCAATACTGGGGGGCCACGTTCAGTAGGCCCACATACATACATATTTTAGGCAGCGGCATTTTTAATTCTTCAACTTGTATGGAGATATTGTCATTAGAGATTTATTCATAGTCCCTCTAAAAAAACTGAAGAGATGGGAAAGGTTACTAAAATATTGAATAAAAAATGTTTTTTTATAATCTCTTGATTTTCTTTAAATTCTCTTTAAATTCATTAAATGTAGAATATTATTGGACAGAATGTCTGAATCAAGAAGGTGGTGACACATTGTTACATGTGATGTCCTCTCGGTATTCAACTTGAGCTTTTTGACAAGTTTATCTGTAATAGTAAAGTAAGTAGTACCGTTTTCATTTGTAACGATCGGTCGTTCAATAGGTAGATACGAGTATACGTATTAGTATATAAAAATATGTTTTTAGAGATTCAAACCCAGAAGGTGCCAACACAGAACACTATTCGATCATATAAACTTAAATAATTTAATATTTTTTATTTGTGATTGATGAATTTCATACGAATTCCAAATTAGAATTTTAATGGACTTGCCCAAGTAACTCTACCCTCTTTTTTAACCAAAGTCCATTAGTAACTTAACGGATTTGTATTGCTGTACCCATTCATACCTAAGTTTGATGCAAACATGCTTATCATGAAACTAAAACTATGTTTTAAATATATCACTCCACTTCAGCCCAAAGACGCCCACTGCTGGACATAGGCCTCCCCAATGGGGGGTTTTGCCATAATCGCCACGCTTGGCAGGCGGATTGACGATCGCAGTATGGTTGTTATGTTGGTTATTTGGAGTTCCGCGAACTTCTTCTGTTTTAAAATACTTGACAAACAGTTGGCAACTAAAGGTATTTACATGTGGAGATATCGTATATTCTAGTAGATATTTATTCAGAAGGCAAATATAAGCGTAAATCAAAATCTCACCTAAAGAAAATATCAAAATAAAAAGTAAATTCAAGATAAGTATTATATGTATGCGAGAATTTTCATGCTTATGGTTTTCTTAAAATGCATATACATTTATTATTTAATAGGTATTTTCTATTTTCTATAAGTTACCTACAAGGAAACCACGGTGTTAGTCAGGTGAAATGTTCCGATTCCTAGTTTTAAAATTCAAGTTCAAAGACAAACTTCAATTTTATTTTAGAAACGTTTTTAATGACATTAAATTATCTAAGTATTATACAATTTACGCTAGAAAAATATCGTCTTTTGTTTGTTTTTCACACAGGTGTTATACAGTTTACGCTAGAAAAATATTAGTGTCTTGAAAATTAATACATGACATTATAATAATAATAGATCTCATTATTGTTCCTCTCCAGAGCACAGTCTTCTGCTCATATAGAGAAGGCATAACCTATGGATGTAACATTAAAAATATTTTTTTAAACGGACCTAGATGGTTTTGTTATGTACCAATCTAATTAGAAAAAAAAGTTAATGGATACGATTAATCTGAACTACAGTATTAATAGTTTTGAGAAGACAGAAATACTGTACTTATGACTATTTAAGTGTGAAAATTATAGTAACCACCAAGTTGAAGTGATTGTTGATTTACTTGGAATTTTACTGAAACAGTTTTTGGGCTCTTTCATTGAGTTTATAAAATACATCCCAGAAAGCCATCCTGGATTTAAAACTTCTCTTGTCAACTTTAAGTTCTGAATCGATATGCAGATAGTTCAACGATCCAGTAGTAACGGCCGGCCATTGCACGGGTAGGACGTCAGTTGTCTGCGGAGTAGGGTTTCTGGAAATATGAAATAGAGCATGAATTACCAGTGACATATATTACAAGCCAGGGTGAGACTTTGCAACGGCAAAATAGTTTCCAGCTATTTGGATTTAAGACCGTGTATTCGATTCGTGACGAAAACTTCATGTTTTTGCGTTTTGCCCAGAGCAATATCGTAATGATGTGAGCAGATTATTTAAAGGCCATTACAGTTTTGGAAAGATTAAGTCTTGATTTAGGGAACTACAGAGAAAAAGTATAATTTTTAATTATGGTTTTTTACAGCGAAGACAATCCTTTCATAGCGTTTTATGAAAATAGACGTCAGAGTCAACAGAGGTAACGAATACAACCATTACAGTATGCCAAAATATTATGTTATATGCGTTTTTCCAACAGGATATACCTCAAAGTACATAACAGAGCCAAAATTTCGAAAATATTACTATTAGATATTAAAAAAACAGTATTAAAAAAGTACAAAATCTGTTCATTTCAACAATTTTTTTCCTCCGGTATTTCAATAAAAACATAACTGATATATTTATTTTATGAAAATAGAGGTTATGCTCAATATACACAGTTTTTTTCAGTTACCTGTACGAACTCATTTATTTTAGACAATTATTTTAAAAAGCACTGTAAAACCTCGCGCGCTGTCGTTTGTCGATCAATTTCAATGATTCGTGCTTATTTCGTGAGTATTCTTTTTTGTGATGCACACAAACAAATCATTGTATTGTACTAGTGTGTGTCAATGCTGCTACGCCGTTCTAGCTATCGTTTAGACTTTGAGTTGCGCAAACGCTGAACATCATTTTATAATAATATTGTAGTATATTTTGTACCTACCCGAATTTGACAAAGTTAGCCCATAGAGTGGTCATGCGATCGATGATAAGTTGATCTTCAGGCGTAGGGTTTTCCATATAAGAGATATCGAACAAATATCCTATTTCATCTGCATGCGACGCTCCCGGAGCTGTTACATTAAGTCTGCGTTTTACAAAATTTCTGCCACCATCATAAGCAAATAAGTAGTGATATATGTTTCTAGCTCCACTCTCAAGATATTCTTGGATAGTTCGTACTGCAGGATAATTAAAAAAGAAATCAGAATGAAATCTCATAATTCCTTGTTTTACTTCTTCACTTATTTTCTCGTCTCCGATATAGAAATGTCTTACAAAATTTTCCATTTCAATAAGTTCTTCATTAAAAAAGTTAAAATATTGGAACAAATCGTCATAAAATATGTTAAGGGTCGCAAATTCTGCAGATGACATGGTTTCGTACGTTGCCAGCGATTCTTCACTGTTGAATCCTACAATGATGGGCACATTTCGAACATTCGGCTTTACGTTGAGCGGATGGTCGTAAATAAACTTATCATTATTTTCTGGATCTTTTTCCACACATGGACGAAAATTTAATCCAAGTTCTGCCGTCGATGCAACTAATAAATTTGTGTCAACCGTGGTCAGAAATGATAACGCTTCTCCTGTGTCCATTGTTTTAAAACCGAGGTGTTCGGACAACTTTAGAGGTGCTGTTGTATCGGGTTCCTCTACCGCCCAGGGACCTAACGCAGTACCACTTTGCATTATTACCTTATCAAATAGCTTTTCTTGACTGTATCTTAACTGAAAATCTACAGATGCTCCACCAGCACTTTCACCAAAAATTGTTATTTGTTCGGAATCACCGCCAAATGCTTCTATGTTATCTTTAACCCACTTGAGCGCTAATTGTTGATCTTTTAGACCTTGATTTCCTGGTATGATGGGATTGTCAAGACACATGAATCCATAAGGACCTAATCGGTAATTTAAGGTTACTACAATTATATCTTGTTCGACTAAGTAACGTGGACCATATAGGAATCTGCCTGCGAACCCAATCGAAAATCCACCACCGTAAATCCAAACTAAGACAGGCAGTCTATTCCTAGAGCTTGCTGAATTTGGCGCATAAATGTTCAAATGTAGGCAGTCCAATGTTCCTACAACAGATTCGTTAAATTCTTCAACTTGTGGACATATTGCAGAATCGTCGTAAGCTTCGAAAACTTCGTCAAAGTGGGAATGGGGTGAAGAGGGCTAAAAACAATTAAATTTTAGTATTTTCCCTCAATACTGTATATAAAAGAAAGGATCTTGTAAGTAACTTACCCCGAATGGATTACTTTTATCTACGGTTGCGTATGGTATACCCATGAACATGGAATAATCGCCATCAGCAGCTCTCAAACCACGAATCAAGCCAACTTTCGAGTCCACTAATGGGTCAATTCTCGATAATGTATTGCCATTCTGGATTAGAATGCATAATAATGGTAAAATGATTTTGAATTTGCTATTCCACATGATGTGCACGGTTCACACTCGAGAGGTAGCGCAACATACTAAGTTTGACACTTTTATTTTAACAATTGAATGTGATCATGAGATAAGCGACCTTGTCTTTATGTCAAGTATGTGTACTTATAGATAGAGAATATGTTGCTGACAACATGAATCGAAGATTACATTTGATAAATCATTGCGAAACCGTCAAGGCTTTTTTTTTCATTTTTAATTTATCTTGCCATCATTTTCACACTTCCACAGCACCTGTTTGGCAAAATCGATAATTATTAAAACTTTTGTTTTGTATGCAACATTTTTCTAAACAATACTTCAATCCGCACTATTTCTGATGACTCAGGAAAGTAATGAGTTAATACTGATTGCAAAAAAAATAAAAACAATAAATAATAGTTTAAAAAAACTAAAAACACGCTTTTTATAGAAAACCAAACTAAAAAATAGAAAATAAATTTTAATAAATTATTTTATTAAAAAAAAAGCGTGGGGTGCTTTTTAAGATATTATCAAAATGATAATCACTCTACTCATATCTGTCAATAAAATATTTATAACTATTGACACAATGCACCCCACGCTTTTTTTTAAATAAAATAATTTATTAAAATTTATTTTCTATTTTTTAGTTTGGTTTTCTATAAAAAGCGTGTTTTTAGTTTTTTTAAACTATTATTTATTTTTTACTTTTTAGTTTGGTTATATCTATATCTATAAATATTATGTACATTTATTCTACCAGGGGCGCTTGTGCAGTACCTTCCTAGTATATAATAGCTGTTTTTTCGGCAACTAATTTTGAACGACTTATGTTTTTTTTTTGTTTTTTTGTTTTTTTTTTATAATTTTATCAAATTAGTGTATTGTCATCGGTCCTCGATAAATCTACAAAGTTTGAACGATATCTGGCCGTTTAAAGTGGGTCAAAATCGCGCCCAAAGAAGTCTGTTACAAACAAACATACAAATATACAAACATACAAACATACACGTGAAGCTAATAAAAAGCTGGTAAAAAAGAGTTCTTGTTATTGTAAATTATTGATTTATTTCTGTTTAATTGGCAGAGTTCCGATGAAGGCCTTACCTACTCTACATTTAACAGGATTAATCGTGGTGTTTACTTCCCCACACTTTCTGAAAAAGACCGTTATCTTTAGTTATATTTTATCTCTCTTCGATAGTTGGCAGCTGGCCAGGAAAGATTCAACACTGATCTACAATAAGATTTATATTTGTTTGTCTAGTAACAGAGTTACCTTAGTAAAATGTTCAAAAAAACACATATATTTTGGAACAGTTTCAGTTTACAAAAGTTTGAATGATAAATGAACCTGCCATTCATAATGGGAGCTTTTGGCCAAGCATTCAACATTTTGTTGCAGACAAGAAAATTTACAAAGTAGATACTGACAACACTTTAGTTTTGCTAGCTAAACCTAGAAATAGCCGCATTGCAGATTCCAGCCGTCTCACGACGAAAAATAAGTATTATTTAAAGTTAGTGCAATATCTTATCTGTTCTTGCAGCATTTTATCTAATAAGTATTTGTATTGTTATTTGCTTCTAGAAAAACATGTAACATAGTTTATCTCCAATATAGATTATGAGAGCAAAAGATAAGTAGACCGGTGGAATGAGCATCCATGATAATTACATGGTCACAAGCTGTTCGTGGTACAGTGAACTATCCGCCGGTGGTAACACTTGAACTACGAAAACCGCTCATACTGCTATGACAAAAGGCGCTGCAAATGAATGTCAAAATGTTTACCTTAACGCGCGGTTGACTGTACTTTAGAGTATGTTCAGACAGAGAGAGAGTAAGCAACAATAAAATTATTACAGTTAGAAGGCCCGTGATAACTAGGTACATCCTTCATGACCCTTTTCACACGTGGGAAATTGTATTAATAGGAGACGAGACCATGTCTGAACGTTACGTGAATGTGTTACTAAGTACATCATAACACGTGTCATAGAGATTGATAGCATTTGGAATATGTTCGTTGCCTGTGACAGCTCTAGTTATGTAGGCACCTACTTGTACTTAAAAATAATTGACCAAACACGAAAATTCTGTGTTTAGTAATTAATCTGGATAATCTTAAAACTGCACACTTAAGGTACTTTTATTTTCAGTAGCCGATAAGGTCACAAACAACTGTGCATACTTACTGAAAAAAAATATTCGGTTCCTAATTTGATATCGCTAATCCGAAGAAATATACAATCATCATCATCTTCAGCTGAAAGACATTCACTTTTGAACAAAGGTCAAGGAACAAGGAGGGAGGGTTTTTATAATCCCCTTGCTTGTCAGGAGTCATGGGGATCGCAGAAACATTCAATATATGTCTTTTAATAATTTATAATCGGTTAATGAAGGGTACATTAATTGTTAACTTGCTACTTTTTTATGTCTCTAATTGTATTTGTTTAACACTTCCCAAATTAACGGTGTTTAAAGTTTTCTCTCATTATCAAATATATATATTTGATAATGAGAGAAAACTTTAAGACACGTCAATTACGAGATAAAGTTGATATGAATCAGATCCAATAGCTCGTCTCAAGCTTTCACTAGTGTGACAACTGTACAAATTAAATTGACACGCCACTTAAGAGCAACACGCTCGGTGTGTTTACAGTATTCATTTTTCAGGTGCTCCCTTTGCACTGTTAACTGGGGCGCGGCATTACAAATCCGTCAGTAGCTTGCCCACCGGCGAACCATGAACAAGCAGTAAAAAAATTGAAAAATAAGTGCTTTATCGTTTTGAAAAGTGAAACCAAAGAAATTACAAAGTCGATTTTCTAAAGTTTTTTTTATCTGTCGTTGGTTTGGCGATGGTGTCAAAGGGGGTGTTGTTGTCATGTCACGGGATGGTGTGGTTGGGCGCTGTGGCGCTTGCGCTGTGGGCGGGCGGCGCGCGCGCAGCCTTGAGGTACGACACCGCGACGCCGCACAGCCCACCCCACAGCATGTATAAATATATACCTATACAGTAAGACCTTTTTATATTTTTATATACATTTATAAATTTATAGTTGTGCATAATCTTTTAATAGCCTAGATGTAGTTTATAAAACAGAGGTAATCTACTTCACTGCAATAGGTAAAATAATATGGAATCATGCAGATTATTATTTACGTGTGAAGTGTTGAAAACGAGCAGTTTAATCGTTATTTACTTAGATCTTGATCCTGTCTATTTTTGGGATTAAAAAATAAACGCTGTTTCATTGTTAATAGGTCCTTTTAAATGTGCACATCATTTGAATCACAATGTGCTTGAAATTAGGACTATTTTAGTATGTAACTAATTTAAAATGATCAGTGTCGGTGAGATCCCGGAGGCGTCGCTGTCACCTCCTATGGAAGAGGAGTCTCACAGTAGAATGCCGATTTCGGAGTTCATCCTAACGGCTCTGCGGACGGCTCTAGATGTCGTCAGGAACGTGAACAAGCAGCGCGGCATCGCAGCAGCCGCATCCACTAACTCCACTGCTGTTGCGGTATGTATTGAATGGATCACTGATCAAACCTTACGACACACTTTTATGTATTTATCTAATATTGCGTGATCCCCGTTCCTGGACCCGTTTCAACATTAAGTGTATTATGCTTCCATGGATAAATCTCTATCGTGGTAGAATCGAACAAGACATAAAAGTACTTAGTATGTAATAGTAGTTCCCTTTTTTGTTAAGTTGTGAATTGTTGAGTACCTAATCTACGTGATAGGTACTCTGAATTCTGAAAGTTTGCCACAAACGTAAGAACTTTTAATATTTATTGGCCATGTTTTCCTTGGTTTTGGTTACAACCTAATTTAATTTCGACTGAAACATTTTTGAATGAGAAATTGATTTTCTTCATTTTGTTTTGCAAACCTCTTGTGATGACCTGCATGTTACTTATGAAATACCAACCACCACCAATAACTGCACGGTAAGGTACTGTGGGAGATGCTAATCACCCTAGGACGTCACGGTTGGTGCAATAGGTTATGCGATTACCTGCAGTGCTGCGAGTCGCGGGTTCAATTCCCGCACGGAATTTGTATGGCCTAATATTAACATAAGTAATTATCGGATTTTACATCTGAAAACTTGCTGACAACCAATCGGGCTGGCTGTAGAAGTGCCTAACTTGCTGTTCTCTTTTTGGAACAGTGTCTATTATCTCTTAAACCTATAAAATATTATGGCTACTAACGATACGAGGACTCTTACTACGATACGACTAGAATATACTTAAGATTTATGGATTTACGACCAAATACTCAAACGCTACTCATTTTAAGATGCCGTTAAGTCTCGTGCTGTCTCTATCACTCTATGTGAAAGTGACTGTGACAGTGCGAGACTTAAATGCACCTTAAAATTGAGTAGCGTTTGAGTATTTGGCCATTAGAAACTCTAACACTAAGTCAATTTCGTTACTCACATCCAAAATATGGTACTACTCGTAATTATCTAGATAAACGCAAACAGCACTCACACACGCACGCACACTCACACACGCGCAGCACGCTTACAGCATGCAAATAGAAAAGATGGCTACAGTATTTTGGCACTGTAAGAAGCTGAAAAAGCAGTAGATAAGCTTTTAAGTATATCTACCTATGATCGCCGTTACTTACACGCGCGAGTTCTAAACAAGATATTCATATTAATTAAACAAATCGACCGCGAAGACTGCGCTCATCTGAAATAGTCAAAACCTTGTAGTGGCATGTGGACGGAAACAAATGAAACAAGGTCATAGTACGGTACCCACTGAACTGGGTAAACTGGGTAAAGTGGGTGACCGACACCATGGCGCTAACTAGATGGGTTAGAGGCAACTTATTTAGACAACCAACATTGCCACGGTTGACAAGAGCGTGTCAATAGAAATATAACGTTTGCTTAGCTTAAATTACACATAATTCTGTCTTCTTCTTCATTCATGAAATAGTTTTCATTTTGGGGTCATTTTCATTAACACATTTGTAATTTGTCACATAAAATTGTATTTTACATACAATGTATAGTACTACATTGTAGAGTTCGATTACAAATTAACCTGGGTAGTTAAATTTCATTATTTAAGTAATGAATTTTTAAGTACCTACTATCAAGGATTTGTATATTTTTCCAAATAAATTGCTTTTATATTGTATTCGAGCGGGTAAATAGAATGACATGTAATGACTCAAAGTCGCGAAACAATCATCATTTTTGGGCATTGTTTAAAGTCAATCACTTTAAAACTACAATAGCAACTTGTGACAAGAAACACACAGTTTGCTTCAACAGTGGAGTTGATAGACTTTGGGTACTTACTTACTAAAGGGTCTTTGATATATAAGCAACTATTTTATAGAAATAATATAAAAGGAATAAGTACCTATTCCTAACATTTTATTTTTATTTTTCGTGTACGTTACTCACAGTATTTTAGACTAGGAGAAATATTGAATTAGCTGCGTAAATTATATCTATAATAATTTGTACGTTTTTAATGGGCATTGTCACCTACCTATACAGTGTATTTTCTTATACGAGTACCTACTCATTTACGTGATAAATAATTATTATCTGTAAAGTGATGCAAAAAAATAATGTTTTCATTTATCCTTGACAATAACCCAACAAGTCTCTACTACGTATTTGTTAATTAGCATAAAATGGCACTTTCAGACGAAAACTTTACTTAGACGAAACAGAACGAAGCCGAAAAACGAGTCTTCTGAAACCGGCCGAGGCTTCGAGGATTACTACGACGAAGACCATCACCACTACGAGGAACCCACCACCACAGCGAAGCCTATGAAGCAGAAGGCCAGGTACACCGACCCCTGGGCTGGGTACTACGACTGGATCATCAACGAGGGATCCTTCAAGTTCTGGAGTGTATTCCAAGTAAGTACCTTTTCACTTATTTGATAGAGGGGCGGTAAAATTGGCATAATTGATTTCATAGTGCAGCATTTAGGAATTTGGTTATTCGCGGTACCCTACTGCTATCGCAACACTAAAGTTTGTAACCATGGATAGATGATATTATGATAGATGGAAGGCGGAATGGAAAAATGGATGAATTAATGGATGGATTTAAGGATGGATGGATGAATGGATGATGGATAGAAAGAGAAATAGAAAAGTGGATGGATGGATGTATAAACGGATGATGAATAGAATGAGAAATAGAAAAGTGGATGAATGGATGGATGGATTTATGGATGGATGTATGAATGGATGATGGATAGAAGGAGAAATAGAAAAATGGACGAATGGATAGATGGATTTAAGGATGGATGGATGAACGGATGATGGATAGAAGGAGAAATAGAAAAATGGATGAATGAATGGATGGATTTAAGGATATGGATGGTTGAATGGATGATGGATAGAAAGAGAAATAGAAAAGTGGATGAATGGATGGATGGATGAACGGATGATGGATAGAATGAGAAATAGAAAAATGGATGAATGGATGGATGGATTAATTTATGGATGGATGAACGGATGATGGATAGAAGGAGAAATAGAAAAATGGATGAATGGATGGGATTTATGGATGGATTTATGAATGGATGCATGAGCGGATATCGGTTATTCTTTCAATCTTAAGGCGACGATATACGACTTTTACAGATTTTAAACTGACAATCACGTCAAAATGTGCAGTGTAAATGATTTGAAAAAAATATATATAAAAAAATATAAGAGAATGTTCTAGTTTACTAGAACATTCTCTTAATCACTTAGTAAGTGAATATTTTTAATTATATTCATATTATATAGTTTAATTAATACGTGAAGTTGTGTCTGACGCGGACAAAACATTGACAATCACACAAAATCTACCAGGTATAATTAAACGAAACTTACACCATCTTACAGACAATAAAATCATATAGATAATAAAATTGTCTGTAAGATAGTGTAAGTTTCGGATAATTATACTTGGTAGATTTTGTGTGATTGGCAATGTTTTGTCCGCGTCAGACACAACTTCACGAGTTAATTAAACTATTTAATATGAACTTAATCAAAAATATTCACTTTCTATATGATTAAGAGAATGTTCTAGTTTAACATATATTTTTTTTCAAATCATTTACATTGCACATTTTGACGTGATTGTCAGTTTAAAATCTGTAAAAGTCGTATATCGTCGCCTTAAACGACTGAATGGAATTAGCTACAATTTGGCACACATAGATATTAATCTCACTTAACATACATAGGACAATTTTTATTCCGTTTATCTGTTCCCGTGGATTTACGAAGTCAAAGGACTTAATTCTGAAGTGTACGCAGACGAACTCTAGGGCAGAGTTAGTTGTATAATATTTCTGCCGTCATGATTCATTAAGAAGTTCAAATATTTAGTAACAGCTACGGGTACTACCTAAACAACACCTTGTTTCTGACACAAGCGTCATCGTCTTCTAAATGTGCAAAAATAGACTTGACCTCCAGCGCAACGTAGCGCATCGTAGCGCGAAAATATTGTTGTTTATAGTTTTGTAACAAAAAAATGCTATTACGAATACGTTGTCATTTAACGATCGGCCGGTAGTTAGAAGACATAACATTGACATAGTTATGAGTCGTGTGATCACCGCCACAGGGTAGCCAGCAAGACCTTGTGAGTGTCGTTACAGACAACCATTTCCTAGATCGAGGTTTCGACAACAATACGAGTATGTAATGTATGTATTTAGATAAACATAAGGCTTGTTTACATTAACTTGTTTCCCACACTTAAGGTATTGTCTATAGCTACTAAATAGGAGCAATTATTGACAACGCATCGGCTGGTGGTCGAAACGTGATATTATATTCACGGCCGCGGCTTAAGTGCTTCTTCTTTTAAATGTTTCCTCATTTTTTCTAACTTTAACGATAACGTATATGTTAGTAAAGGGAAGATATATCTAAAAACTTCCTCCATTACATTCAGAGGTAATAATTAAACATAACGTCTAAAACGGTCTTTGTCTAATCAAAGGAATATAAAATAAAATTCATTACTTATTTAATACAATATTTGTAAGCAATCCGGCTTAATTGAATTTTTTGCTTAGAGAATTATTATTTAAAATGGAGGTGTAAAACTAAGATATTTACGTAACAGTTGAGAAGTATTTTGTAAACACGACGTAACGTTTCAAAATGGTAGTCACGATCTCCCGGCAGGGTGGGAGTGGAGGGAGGATGTGAGTAGTTCCGGCGCTCGGTGCGCGGCGCGGCGCGTGCGGGTCGCGGTAATGACCCACCGCTCATTGTGCCTGATTCACATTCTGATCCAAACCTTACCGCACAAAAGTTGATTTTTGTATACAGATACATAATTTAGTTACAGTCGCATATTTCTATACTTTTCATTCAGTTAAATCGGTTAACTGAGAGCTTTACAGTCGATGAGTAATTTTAAACTTTAATTCGAAAATTTTCTAGCACCATTTTGGATTTTGGTCATTTTTATTGCTAATCATAAATTTCTTAAATCTCTAACCGTATTGAACTTAGCATAGGTACAGTTACCAAAAGAGATAAGTATTCATGTCGTCGGGAATAGTTAAGTTTACTTAGGAACCAATGGAGGCTATCAAATGAAATTTAATTAAATCATTGAACTGTTTATTCTCTATTAATTGTATTTTATTTTATTCATAAACACCCATCGGTTTCTAAGTAAACTTCAACTATTCCCGACGACATGGATACTTATCTCTTTTGGTGACTGTACATAATTATACTAACATCTGCTAATACGTTACTTTGTCATATTTCAGCTCTTCACTGCTGCACTGCTTCTGTACGCGTGCTTGTCAGCTATCTACTACGCCAAATTCAACCCGATCCTGCCAGACTACGACAGAGAGTACGACGACTATTTCCTTGAGCGTACCGTAGGAAGGAACACCAGGAGCTTAGAGCAATATGAAATGCCTTCAGGACACAGTTGGATCAACCCTAGGACGTTCCAGTTCATATTAGATGCCATATCCAAACATTATGAGGAAGAATAGAAAAACCAACTCTAATAGTTATTATATAGCGATCATATTTTAAAGTGGGGTAACGACGACTTAAAGAAAATACGTCTTTAATAAAAAAAAGGATAGACTGAGAACGAAACGAAACGAACGAACGGAAAGCCAAAAACACAATGAAACAGAATAATAAAAATGCGGAAATAATGGTCATTAAAGTACAAGAAAATATCGTTTAGGATCAACTGAGGTAAATAGGTATTTTTATTTTGTTTTTACTTACTAGTCTTTGTTACCCTGAATTGAAATTGCTTTAAAAATTTGACTGAATAAATTCTCAAATAAGGTCTTTTGTCAGACAAATGGTTTCAGAAGACCAAATTATATGATAATAGATGAGACGTAGATAGCCCTGATTTGACTAGAACTTAAATTGAAGTTCTTATTGAGTCGGGTCTTCACTTCTGTTAATTTTTTACTATTAAGTATAATTTTAGTTCTAAAAATACTTTATGCTCAAATTTAGTTCCTAGAAACTTCAAAATAAACCTGCAATATAACAAAGGAAGTTTTATTGGGAGTTATTTAACGTGGGCTAAGTTATAAGGGTGTTTTATAGGCGAAGTAAGCGCGGGAAGCGTAAAATTGTGTTATATGAGGGTCTGGAGGAGCCACCAGCCGCCAGCCATGTTTATGTGATGTAACGCTCGCACTGCGCGGGAATAAACGTTCGACGGCGAGACCTCTACGACTTAGGACCGACGTGCACTGCCAACGAAACAGGCATAAAGGGAATTTATTACGTAAATGTGGTATAACCATGTAACGCTTATTCTTGGCAGATTGTAGGAGATCTTTATAGAGTAACGTAGGGCATTGTTATGGCTCTAGTCATTTCTTAACCATTTAATTGTTACACAAGCGGCTGTAAAGATAACGACAACTTGTCATCTTTGACACGCGACTGACGAGGAAAGGGTGAAGTTTTATATTGCAATTAACCTTCACAGTTATGAAGAGCTTTTTTTTAACCCCCGACGAAAAAGAGGGGTGTTATAAGTTTGACGTGTCTGTGTGTCTGTGTGTCTGTGTGTCTGTCTGTGGCACTGTAGCTCTTTAACGGGTGAACCGATTTGAATGCGGTTTTTTTTATTTGAAAGTAGATTCTCTAGCGATGGTTCTTAGACATGTTTCATCAAAATCGGTTCAGCAGTTTTAAAGTTATCAGCTCTTTTGTTTGCTGCGGTAGGGATCTTAGACGCATACCGGATGTTTACTTTGCTTTTAAACATATTATTATAGGTGACCACACTGACCACACAAAACCAAACTAAATTACATTTAAAAAATTTAAAATAAAAATTAAATTAAAAATTTAAAAAAACCCCCAACGCAAAACATAAAAGCGATTATGTAAAAAGTAAAAAATAATACTTTTGTTGAGCCATCAAATGTTTGTTCGTTGAAATGGCGCTATAATGTCGCGGCGGGGTACCGCTAAGTTTAAAGCAATAACTAAATATCTAAAATAGCGAACTGATGGTAACTAGATTTGCAACAAGATTAACAACTAGATTAACAACAAAACTTTGATAATATCGTAGCAAATTGGTCGGAAATGCTGGTAAATTAATAGACAGTGAATGAAATTGAGGGACTGACTTACTTAAGCGGTACCCCGCCGCGACATTATAGCGCCATTTCAACGAACAAACATTTGATGGCTCAACAAAAGTATTATTTTTTACTTTTTACATAATCGCTTTTATGTTTTGCGTTGGGGGTTTTTTTAAATTTTTAATTTAATTTTTTTTAGATTTCATTATATTTATTTTTATAAACGAATAATTCTAATTTCAAATATAAATGTTATAAAGTTGTGAAACTGTGGAACACCTTTACGTGAATTTATAACGATGTCACTTTATTTTTATTACATTACAAAAAGGCTGGGAGATTATAAAATATAGGAGCAGATAGTCGTTGCAGAATCCTGCCAATGTATAAGTATTTTTTATTGGTGTTTTTAAAGTCGTGATCTCGCCTTACCTGTGTGCGCTGTTTACGCGGCGCAACTGTGCGGGCAGCGTCCAGGGTTCGATGCCCGGCCGCGACCACTCGCTACCTAGGACATGCACAGGATGTCGCTATTATATTGCCTTTACTACCATGACTCTCCTTGCTTATTGCTACTTAAAATATCCTGTTTTATCGCTTCAATTGTTAAGAGGTGAAACTGTTAGTGTCCATGTTGAATCGTGTGTCTAAGCTTTATGTTAAGTGTTGTTTTCAGATGCTTTACTGGAAAAAAACGACAACCACTTGTGTGCTGTATTAATGTTCCTCTAGATATTAATAATGCTTTTAATATCATTCAAAATATAACACAAATTAAGATGACTAAGCGCGATACCTCAGTAAATAATTAACTATTAAGTATCTATGAGTTCACCATCGTTTAAGTATGCCTTTATTGTCTACGAAGCTAATTTAACGTAACAAGAATTATGCATGTGTTTTTTATGTGTTACTATGTACCTCGGCCTTGTCTGTTTAATGCTATGCTATGATTTGTTGATAATAGGTGCTCATTGTTATTGTTACAACAAACTGAAATTAATTTTAATTATTCGTTATTTATAACGATTATCATAAAGTAATTGCTGTGTTATTTAAATATTTGAGATTCTTAGTTGAATTTTGATTTAAGACTTGTATGATGTTGTGTTTATTTTACTGATATTTTTTATTCAATTTATGTGGTGACGTCTGTTTACTTACATAGTAGTTTCTTAATACTTAGTAACCTAAAATATCAGATATTTTCGAATTGGAAATACGAGTACAGCATTTTAGTTTAATTTTATACCACAGCAGTTCATTGATATGAATAAAATCTTCAAACTAAATAAATATTATGTGAGAAACAAGTATTCTCAATGTATAAATCAATCGAGTTTATGTACGTTTACACAGGTTCTCCAGTGAAACATTTGTCCGATTGTAATTCGAAGGTTCCGACAATTGATTTTCAGTAAAGTGTATTTGGATGCGACTGTTGAACATTATTCAACAATGTTGGTCATTTGGATGCGACTGTTGAACATTATTCAACAATGTTGGTCAGTGGCAACAGGTGCGGGCATCTCTGCCGTGCTGACTCACTCATCGATTTGCGGTTGGTTACGGCCATTATCTATGTAGAACGTGACAATTAGTGCAAATCTATTAGAAACAGCTACGTCCGATAGATAACGTTACTATAGATAGATAGCGATCTTTGGACGATCAATTAAGCTGTGTTGCAGTCAGCGGCTCACCACAACACAGTTTCCGAAATGTTCCTGCGGTTTACTGTCCATTGCCCGCGTTCATATTTTGCGCTACAATTACTTTGGAGCGCGACGTACGTGTTGGTGTGACCCGGTGGAGTTGCGGGGCTTGCTGGCCGCTCGGTTGCTTGCGCTCGCGCTGGTCTTCTGGCCGCGGTCGGGTAGGCGCGCCAGTTCAACGTTCAAGTGCAGCGCGGACGCACATCCCAACAGACCGTAGACGTGCGCGCGCGCTGATGCCTCATGCCGCTTAACATTCGAGATCCGAACGAACTATTAGACACAATCTATTAAGACCGCAGGTGTTTTGACTAACGAATAATACGCAGACTTTGTCCAAGTGTTCCAAGTGTTTGTTAACTTTTCGTTTGAAACTGTTCGTCCTGAACGTGCTGTGCTCTTTTTGGGGTCGAATAAGAAGGTAAATATCATTTTACAGTTACTTACTCTCGATACAGTTAAGATAACTACGACATTAGTTAAGGATAATATCCTGAAGAGTTAGAACGTCTTGTTATGAACATGATATTCTGAGGAGCTTAAATAGTCCTATAAAATAAATAGTACCTATATATCTAGCTAGTGTTCTAAAGTATGTAATTACATGATGACTACTAGTTTATTACATGGGACTTCCTACGTATTGAGTTATTCATTTCATTTTGAGTTACTCATTAATTTTAATGTACCTATCTACCTAGGTTTGCAACCATATTTAAAAGAACAAAAAAATGTCATTGAATATCACATTTACATTATCATAAACAAACAATAAATAAAACTAGCCATACATAATTTGTCAGTAGTGTCAGTACCAAGTAATGGTAAAATTTGTCAAAACATAATTTAAATGACGAATGTGCGATCATTCGTAGCGTCGCTAGCGCATGGTTTGTTCCTTAAAAAGACATCAACGATGCAGATTCGTGCAGTTTTGTTGACTTTTTTTTATTATATATTATAACATCAATAGATTGTAATAAATTATTGTACGTTATAAACAATTATAATATTTAGAAATAATCAGTAACCTTAGCTACTGTTTAACGCATTGAATCAATATAACAACAACACAGTAGGATAGGAAATTTTCAGGTTTGTACGAAATGTTAAATCATTACAGAATTATGACGTCCTATACCTAAGAAACCTATTCAATTAATTCCTATTTACTCCTCAAATATAATTGCATAAATCTTCGTGTGTCGAGTCATGAAATTAACAGTTATTTTAGGTGTCAATCGACGGCGATAATTGACGCAAATGTATCGTTAGTAAAATTATGTTTACAGTTATTTAATAAACGCTGGGAACCGGTTAGTGTTGATTAATTACCTGTGTAACACTTCGACATTAATTACTAAGCAACTATATCAATATCAATACCTTTAGAACAATTCGCGCAAAATTATTTTAATAATTATATTTAATTAAGAACGATGTTGATTTTAATGATGTAAATAGAAGTCTACTTATGTTGCGTTTTGTTCTTTAAAGCATTTATTTAAACCTTATTATTGTCCCAATTGGACAAAACGTTTAACGGGATGGATAGTAAGAGAAAGGAAAAGAGAAAAGGGGAGGCCAAATTAAAGGAGAGATATTTTCAAAGAAAGGTGTGGGGCCCTTATGGTGTGGAAAGGTTTAGAAGAGACCTACGACGCAAAGGCTATCAATACATTTAAGGTACCTCAAGTACCTATAGTGTTATATACTTGATTAATTTTAAACTCAGTTCGAATAGTAGAATAAAGGCTATTTTTATTTTTCATTGTATCAGTTGAATTAACACTTATGCAATAATAAAGTGTAAATAAACGTTTTGGAATAATTATTTACATCGCTGTAAATAGGTAATCTGCTCAAAATTGTATAGCGCAGCCACCTTTTTTATACATAATTTGTTAAATTTCTATGTTATCGCTTCGACAGCGATGTTTTAGCGTTTGTTTGGTCAGCACACAACAATGAGCACACAATTAGATTCCCTCGCACTTCCAAAGGTTATTTAACGGGATATTTCGTTTGCTATTCAAGCAATACACGTCATTCATTTCGGATAACGCGGTTCAATACCTTCACGTACTGTTATATTATTGAATCTAACAAGAATTTTACTTATAATTTCGTGAGCAACCACAAAATATGAATTTAATTTCTACCGTAACTAAATGAATTCTGTTTATTTTTACTCGAATAATGATTTTTATTCCTGTGCAAAAAATGAAGTTACGGTTCAAGTTTTTGCTTGAAAAAATAACGTAATAATCTATCTGTGGGGCTATGAGCTATACAAAAATGCAATGATAGGCTTTATTGAGCTATATGAACGACAATTTTGAGCGATCAAACGACAGGTCGTCATTGGCAGTTTTTTTTTTACATCTATATCTAGATTATAACTACATCGTAATGGTTTCTTATGTCAGTAGCTGGGAGACAAAAACATGAAAGATGGTAGCAAAAACATGTAGTAAAAAAAGCTAAACTTTAATTAACCTTACGTTTTATAACAGTTGGTTGATTGCACTAGTTTTCAAATTAAAGACAACATATTGAAAACAGAAACAACATACATTACTTTACCATATTTACTGTTTTAAGTAATGGAATTTTAAAATTAAGGATCTTCGGCGTCGATAAAACGTAAATCTAAAAATTTGTTTACGTGAGCGTGATCTACATTTCCGTTATTGATGTTTATTCATGACTTTTCACACTAAGTCTGTTCTTAAATAATTTTATTTGTATTCAATAAAGGCAAAATGCGTGGTCCTAATAAAATCTCAACCTGCAAATATGTCAATCAATAAATTACTTTGCCTTACAAGGAAAAATATTGTATATTAATATAATAATTCTCGTCGCCTCGGGTACTCGTTACATATTCGATACAGCATGGACATAAATATGATTACATAAGCAATGATCAAGTTTATAAACTTAGTATCTGCTTATTTACATGAAAATTAGTCATGTTTCACACTAATATAATTAATTCGCATCTAAATAGTTGCAATTATACAACGTAATTTACATAAAAATGGCCTATTTATAATTATTTTAAGGTGTACATGTGCTTAATTAAAATAAAAGTTAAGTAATTAAAGTAATACGTAAAATAAAATTGTTCTCTCTTCTTTCGTAATTTACGTAGGTCTGGTAGCAGATGCGTAGACACACAGAAGCACGAAAATAACACAAAAAGACATCTCCACTTCCTTTTTTTGAACGTTTCTTTTACCTACTAAATCTAGAATAGTGACGGACCAGTTTCTATAAACTAGTCCGTAACTATTACAAATACTAAACAAAAACTTGAACCTAAATAAAAAATTGAAACCTGTTGAAATGTTAAACATTAGAGTTCTACACTCACTCCCTGACACAAATGTTAAACATTTCTTTAATTGTATCCAATCATAATAAACGGGTTATGATCACAATGATACGCAAAAATAAAGTAAATACCCAGGTGTGATTACACCAGTTATGTAGGTGTCACGCTACGGAGTGACAGTGCATCGTAGCGGTAAGTCACTGTTATGCGCCTGCGCGTGTTACAAGCTTGCGATCATTTTATGCAAAACTTCGCATGCCATCTTGTGTTGTTCGGTAAACGTTCCCATGGCACTTACCTAGATGACAAATGCTTTGAAATTTTAACAGTATCTTTTGTGTAATGTGACGTTTCTGATAGATAGTCTGTAAACTGCTAGCCACCTTACATCCTTTTGTAAGGATCGTAAAAGAAAACCAACGTACAATATTAGATTTTCTATTAGATCTGTGTTAAGTCTAAGTTATTAGAGCAATCAACAATAGATAGTTTCGAGTATTTTAAGAGCGTGTATTCGATTCGAGACGAAAACTTCATGTTTTCGCGTTTTGGCCAGAGCAATATCGTAATGATGTGAGCAGATTATTAAAAGACAATTACAGTTTTAGAAAGATTAAGTCTTGGTTTAGTGAACTACAGAGTAAAAGTATAATTTTTAATTATGGTTTTTTTAAGCGAAGACAATCCTTTCATAGCGTTTTACGAAAATAGACGTCAGAGTTAACTTTCAGGACGAATACAACCATTACAGTATGCCAAAATATTATGTTTTATGCATTTTTCCAACAGGATATACAGTCATAAAATCTACTACAGAGCCAAAATTACGAAAATATTACTATTATGTATTAAAACACAAAGTTTAAAAAGTACAAAATCGGTTCACTTTGACAATTGGTTTTCACCAGTATTTGAATAAAAACAAAACTAATATATTTATTTTATGAAAATAAAGGTTACTTGAACAATATACAGAATATTTTTTAGTCCGTTATAATAACTCATTTATTTTAGACAATTATTTTAAAAAGCACTGTAAAACATCGCGCGCTGTCGTTTGCCGATCAATTTCAATGATTCGTGCTTATTTCGTGCATATTTTTTTTCTGATGCACACAAACCGACCATTTTATTGTACTAGTGTGTGTCAATGCTGCTACACCGTTCTAGCAATCGTTTGGATTTTGAGTTGCGCTAAATCGAATACGCGCCCTTAAGGGGCTATTAAACGACTTTTACAGATTTTAAACTGACAATCACGTCAAAATGTGCAGTGTAAATGATTTGAAAAAAATATATGTTAAACTAGAACATTCTCTTAATCATATAGAAAGTGAATATTTTTGATTAAGTTCATATTAAATAGTTTAATTAACTCGTGAAGTTGTGTCTGACGCGGACAAAACAATGACAATCACACAAAATCTACCAGGTAGGACGCAGAACTAATGCAGAACGGACGCCGTCTGCGTCCAAAACTCTCAAAATTTTGTCAAAAAAATTAAATAAAAGTAGTATTATTTCGAAATTAAAAAAAAATCGTATACTAAAAGATAGATAATAAAATTGTCTGTAAGATGGTGTAAGTTTCGTTTAATTATACCTGGTAGATTTTGTGTGATTGTCAATGTTTTGTCCGCGTCAGACACAACTTCACGTGTTAATTAAACTGTATAATATGAATATAATTAAAAATATTCACTAACTAAATGATTAAGAGAATGTTCTAGTTTAACATATATTTTTTTCAAATCATTTACACTGCAAATTTTGACGTGATTGTCAGTTTAAAATCTGTAAAAGTCGTTAAATAGCCCCTTAAGTCCTAATCTCCTCACAAATAACACTAAACAAGGAAATGATGCTTTAATATTCCCGAGAGCTTTTCAAGGAAGTCGGCATTCGTGTTTGTGAAACTATTAACTCTAAGGATTCTCACGTGCGCTTGCTAATAAACTCACGACCAAGTTAAGCAAAACAATCATGATGGCAAGCAGGACGTTGTGGGAATAAGAAGATGAAACATCGAACAAAGGTAGCTTTCTTCGATGTTTCATCGAATCATGTTTAAGCAGACTATAGAGTCAGACAGCTTATCTAAAATGTAGTATTCTTTGCTGAACAATAACGGCTATGAGATTTAGATTTTTTTTAAAGGACAATCCCAAAAACTCTATAGAACTTTGCCCCACTCAATAAAAGTCATGTGCAATATGTAGCATCTTACTGTTTATTTATTGCTGATAACTAAACATTAGTCTTAGTGACTGTAGAACTTGCGGTTTCCGTTTAAATCTAAAAACAATAATGACATTGATTATATGTTAAATTATATTTTAGGTAAAATGAGTTTGTATTTTGTGGGTAGGTATTTCGTAATCCGCAAGTTCTAAAGAAAAAAAAATTACTATAGAAAGGTTCTATATTCATTACAATTATTTTCATTAATTTACTTTTCTGTACATGGGTGGGGCAGGATCTGGCATTGTCATTTATGACCTAATTCGAATGACCCAAGATCGCAGAGTTTTAGGCCAACGTCATTATAGTATGTGTTACATTTTGATGATAGAAAGTGGGCATATTAATTCTCTTACGATACCTACGTTTAGGTATGTGTAGGTACTTACTATCTTGAATGCAGGATCCTTTTTCAGGGATCAGGTTCAGCCAGAGTCTTGCAAGTTCTGACGTTTAATTTTTGACCTGGCTGAAGTTATGGCCCATGGAAAGTGAGTGATTGATACGAATTCAAGTTTGGTAGGTACCGTGTCTGTTTACCAAACATTAACAAAAATAAACTGTAGGTGCGTGTAACAGCTGTAGCCACTTAAACAACAAAATGTAACAAACTGTGTAATACTCTATTGTTTATTTTATCGCGTTACTATTAGTTGTTGAGGTATGAGCACCACAGGCCGAGGGCTAATACTTTGACTTACATTGTATTTTACACTACCGAGTTTTGTAATATTAATATTGTTTTAAAGTTTAAACATTAGTTGTATTGTCCGCATCTTAATAAGTATTATCAGTTTGAAACTTCATAGACAGAATTTTGATCAAAGGTTACAAGTAGAGTAGTATTCATGACATTAATCACAATTAAGTATTGAATATGTGTCTGATTATTATGTATTTTGTTTTGTAGTAGATGTTAAACCTACAAACTATATGGGTATAGCTGTGCATAGTCGAGAATAGAATTCTAAACAACTGTTTGTTTTAGTGATAAAGTAACGACAGGTTACACAGTTAAATGTTGCTGTTTAACTGAAAACCTACATTTTGTTTGTTTAGTGTCATACTAGCTGGGTGACAAGCGATATCTGTGGTGACAAGCGATATCTGTGGTGACAAGCTAGTTTTAGTAGTAATAGTAGGTAGTCTAGTTTTCCGTACAAATATAAAAAAATAACTTATTGCAACATATTATTATTAGTTTTCTTTTTCAAAGCTCGTTTGTTGTACCCGGCGTTAGGGTAGGGCGCGATTGGGCAACCGCCCAGGGCGCCAGACTTGAAGGGGCGCCTAGGCGCCTGAAGTCTTACTAGTAAATTCCCTAGTAAGTCTTACTAGTAAATTCCCTCAATCTAGCTACAAAATTGTTATGATGGCACTGAACCTAACATCTACATCTGGAATACAAACGAGTGTATCGGTAACGGAGCCTCTGTCTGACAAGTCAGATCAGGTAGCTGTTAGAGAGGTTGTGGACAAAGTTTCCCGAAGTGATGAGTCAGGTTGCGCTACAATTACAGATATTGCTCAGGATGAAGCCATTGGTAGCGTTGGTGATGGTGACGTACAACAAGTACAAGTTCTAGATGAGGTTAGTACTGTTTTCACGAATATATCGGATCAAGCCACTTGGCCCCTCACTCGGAATAGCAAAACTATGGATCATATAATAGCTACTGCCCCAGTGCAAGCTAACCTTGAATTATTCAAAGAATGACACAGGGTGACATTTCTCTAATTCCCATTCCATAAATAAAATTAACCATTCCGCGCATGGTTAATCCAATTCTAAAGATCGCGTTTATTGTTTTTCTTGCCGGCTATTTGGTCATCGTTGAGTTTATTATCTGACGGATACCAAACACTTGTCTAAAATGTAAAAAATTCATGAGAATAGCACTTCTCACAAAAAGTTTTTCAAAAATGTTTTTCAAACAAACGTCGTCAGTAAATCTCTACAATCAATAGACATGGATCTCAGTAAATGCGCAAAAATGTTAAAAAATGCTGCGCATTCTTGAAAGATTACAGAAATACAGGCTTCAAAAGCGCCAATTTAACTGCGTAGGAGTTGGCTAAAGAGCTAGAAATTGAACCTGTGTTTAGAGCGACAACGAGAATTTGATGAATTAAACGCCAAGCTTGTGAAACTGCTCGCGATGAGCCTATAACTTCTCCAGAAAAGAAATTTTAAGTTGAATTTTTCAACTGTCTTTTGGAGACTACCATAAACTCATTCAGTGAAAGATTTGAACAGTTAAATGAATATGTACTTGGAATCTTGGTCTTTTTTCCGAAAATTTCCGGAAAAATTAGACCTTTTCAAACTCTGTAGTGATCTCCAAATCAAATTTAATTACTCCAGTAAAAGAAAAAAAAAATTTATCAAAGATTGCAAATTACAAGAACTGTATCCAAATGTATAGATAGTATTGCAAATATTGATCACTATAACAGTAACCGTGGTTAGTGGAAGAGTTTTTCCAAGCATAAGCTGATAAAAACCTATCTGTGATCGACAATATCTCAAACTAGATTGACATTTGACAAACTTAGCAACTTTGTGAATCGAAAATGAAACTGCGGAAAACATAGACTTATAACTTATATAGTCTTAATAAAAGATTTTGCCGATAGAAAGGCTAGAAAAGTAAAATTTTATTAGTGTTGTTAATTATTTGTTATATTTTATTATATCCCTTGCCTTTTTTGTATGGGTTTCAATGGCAGATAGGGGGCGCCATAGAAATCTCGCCCCGGGCGCTGGTAGTGCTAACACCGGCAATGCCGTTTAATCATCTACTTGTAGGTCGATTCTGTAAAATTCAAACAACAAGTTGCATCTCACATCGCTATTCACTCTCACTTCGCATATGGTTCAAAATGACCTTGATATATTTGACACTTTGAATCTTTGAAGTGACGGGGAAATTACCGTACAGAATGCCACTTCTCACGTCATCTCATACTTTATCTGTCAAAATCTCCCTGTCAATTTAGTTCAACTCGCTGACACGCTCGCAAGGGTGGCGCTAGTGTAAATTCGAATAATCAACCGAGTTTTTAGAATACCAATCAAGAAACTCACAGCGGATTCAGATTCGAAGTTTAGAAGGAGGTCTTACTGAATCACACAATTGGAGTACCTACTTGTATAGAATGATGGTGAAAAGTTATACGTAACAGTCTCCCGCAGAAAAAGCTCCCACATTGCATGAAGGTAGAGCAAGTGAACCTTTCTCCATTTACCAAGACAGCTGGCATAATGACTGCTAGTTTCGATAGTCAAAACACAGACAGCACGGCTGACGGACGTTACATATGACGATGTGGCGTGGATCGCACCGAGACGTGCAGGGCACGAGCACGAGTTCCAGATCAGTTTACTGTTACAGCGGTTACGCGTCACGCATGTCTTGCAACAGTGTCAGATGTGAGTCAAGTGCATGTCGCTGTCATGTGCCGACGGCTCTACAGTGGAAGTTAGACATATCTACGCAAAATACGCGCCGAGACTTTGCGGATACCAACCCGTTATACTAATACTATGCTACTATACTAGTTAAACCTATTATGAAATCTAAGTTAAAATTATAGAACGTTTAAAACCTTTGTTAAAATTTGGATAGGATAGATTTTTAAAGATGACTGATAAAGGATTTTTATTTTGGAAAATAATTCGATAAAATAAGTAATTGAGTACTTACCTATAAAGTAAAGTATTACGAAGCGTTATGTGAAAACGAAATTACGAATATTTGTGTTAAATAAATAATTCAGTACGTCTCCACACAATGGGTGCCCGAAAATGGATGGCGCCGCCGAGACCGGCCTAGAAGGAGGTAGCGAGTCGACCTGATGCAAAATTATCGTATTTGAGAGTAGAGAGTACTTAGATTCTCTATTCTAAACTCAGTTTTAATGTGACAATATTGCTAAGGGCATTATTGACAGATTGAAACTGAGTTTAGATTTGCCTACATTTTTGACAAGATTTTGACATTTATTTGTTGTTGAGATACTAGATTTCTAACGTTGAAATTACGAAGACTTGTTCGAAATTGCACGGGAAAAGTGGAAGAACTTGGGCGGTCTTTCTCGAGACGAAAAGGGCTAACCCAATAAAAAAACAACAGTCTGAATACGGTATCTATGTAGCAAAAACGAAATAAGTAATTTATTTTAAATTGATTACATAGCGTGTTTTTAAAATCTGCTGTAAATCTCAGCTGATGTCTGTTTTATGTTTTAGTCAGTCAACTAGTCTGCGTTACCGTTATACCATCAATCGCTTTCTGATATCTATTGGAGGTATCATTAAGCTCTTCACTCATGGTCTATGTCATGCTTTGAGTGACCCCACTCTTATAGGATTGATTTCTTATTTAATATAAGTAATTAAGCAGTAGTCTGATAATCTTCATGAGATATCCTTTTACTTCATTGTACTCATTGAAAAGCATATAAGGAGGTGGGATTTCCAACAAGTAATAAATAGGCATTAGATAAGGAAAAGCGACATTTTAATTTGGTGCACATAAACAAACAAGGACCATTATGATATTGCTTACCAATGTCAAAAACAGAACAAAATATATCTTTGATATATTTAAATAACTTAAATTAATATCTCCAACCGGACCATACTCCGACCCGGCCCCGACCGACTGGTGTTATACCATAACACCGTGGTTAAGAAAAACAGTTACGACCCAACAGCCGTTGAGTTTCGACTACTATAACGAAGTAGATCAACATGGAATACTTATGGTCATGTAGGTTTAAATTGATCCAAAATACGGCCACACACATCCTCTCTTAGTTCCCATAAATGTCAGGATACTAAGTGATTGCTTTCAGGATGACCAGGAATATCCATCAGTGTTACTGTCGCTGTGGTCATTAATTTACCTGTCAAGCATGACGACCATCATGATTAGCTGAGGGCCATCATGAGCAACTGACAACAACAAGCTTAGAACTATCGAAACCGATGACACTTCTTTATACATGAATTAGGAATGTTTACGCCGCAAGGTAGGTATCTTCTACAAACCACATCATACCAAGTGTTCTACTGTATGAAGATAAACTGTAATCTTCAAGACATTAAATTATTTATTTAATACTATGATTATGTTTAATTAGCATAATCGCGTACATTCATTCATATATATTAATAGTTCAAACATAATTTTATCAATTACACACTTCCAATAAAACCGCCTTCGTTTTTTCGAACCAACAATTTTTTTAAAAGATTGTTTACACATTAGATTGATGAGTAGTTAGAGTTAATCGTTTCGGTCGTGTCCAGCTATTAGATAACATATCGCAACTGCATGGTGAGCACATAATTGGCGGTGACGTCAGCGAGGCCAGCATCAGAGTCACGGATGCTCCTGGTGTGAGGACGACTGGTGCACGTCACGACTCTCGCACTCTGCCAATCATCAGCAGCAGGAAACGATATGCCTGCTTCTGATTACTAGATAATAGGTGTGAGATCCTGAATTAAATTTGAGGTTTTGTAGAAATAACGTTGTCTAGGAAAACAGTATTTAGGCAAATAATAAATAGTATTTTGGCAAATAATAAATAGTACCTATTTTGGCACGAATTTTGCTTTACGATATATTCTTATTGCTATGTCGCTGTATCTCCAATACGAATATCATCTTATATCTACAGTTTTTACATCAAATTATACATTAAACATTGGATCACTGTTTGTCAATCACTAATAAAGAATAATACCTACCTAACAGTTCTTCTGTCAACGTAATCAATCAATCATTCAAATTCTAAACACACACCATGTTACTTCTAAGTTTTTCAATGAGTTGAACAAACTATCGAGCACGTGGCTCGACAGAACAGAAAAAGTGTCGAGCTGGACAGAAAAAGTGCTATTAGGTAGGTATTCCAAATTGAAAACAAATATGGAAAATTACTATAATCATCATTATTTTTATTACGAAAGTTTGTTTAGCTTTATAAGAATCTACCAAGACTACCAAGTTTTTTTACTTAAATTTTCGGGTTTCAAATGTTGGAATTTGTCCAGAATCAAAACGTTTAAAACTAAAAGTTTCTGCGAAATTGGAACTAACTTAGTCAATTATTGTGCGAAAGATCCATTATGAGATACCTTTATCAACAAGGAAAATGTCGTTGGATACCGCTTAGTTATCCAACACGTCTTGTTAAGGACAAAAATACTTTTGATACTTTAAGAAGAAGAATCTTTCCAAATAAATAGGGATAATGATTTCAGAAATTGAAAAGTACGTCTCTTAGTAACGCAAGCATTATCACGCTCATTGCTTTCCTAAAACTAAAGTTTCTAAAAAAATGCCGCTACTGCTTAGTTACAAAAGTAATATTGAAACAGCAGCGGCAATTCTACACAAACGTATATAGCGCATCAAACAACCTTGTATTAATAAATACCTATAGATATCAACAACAATTGATGTATCGCAGCCTCTATAATCTAGCTTCTAAAATAATGACTATAAAGCGCTACATGTATAATGCATATTATGCCCTAGTACACACCAGATTGTCAACTGTAGGCACAATTATCCGACTATTAAAACTCTGTCTGTTACACGGTGTGGTGATTCCTGCTCTGCTGCTGCTCTTTGTTATCACAGGGGTGTGATTCTGTAAGACCTCAATCTAAACTTCGAATCTGAATCCGCTGTGGGTTTCTTGATTGGCATTCTAAAACTCGGATGATCATTCGAAATTACACTAGCGACACCCTTGCGAGCGTGTCGCGTAGCGCGTAGCGCGTAAATTGACAGGGAGAGTTTGACATGGTATGAGATGATGTAAGAAGTGGCATTCTGTAAGGTAATTTCCCCGTCATTTTGACGCTCACTCCGCACTCAAACCCGATTCAAAGTGTCAAATATATCAAGGTCATTTTGAACCTTATGCGAAGTGAGAATGAATAGAGATGTGAGATGCGTTGTTTGAATTTTACAGAATCGACCTACAGCTTAGAGAATGACACTGTCTGCTCTTTGTTGCCATTTCGTCTCCATGCCAACCTGGTAATAATTGTGCTAACAAGTCATAAGTACATATGACTTGTACTACAATTACTTGGAGTAATTTTATTAGACTTACCACTGACATGGTGTGTCCTTACTGCTTACAGTACCTACTTACTACACAATCCGGTTATGAAAGGAATTACTAGGTTTTTTTTCCATATTTTTCTTATAATCTTTCTACTTCAACTTTATAGTTGGACTAGATGAATGATAGAATAACGGTAAATTAACGTTATTTCGGAAAATTCTAGTCCAATTAAGTTACAATTAGACGCTACGTCACGGCGTAGCAGCGTAGCACTTATTCGTAGCTACAGATTTTAATTTCAAAATGGTTTTTTTTTGCTTATTTTGTATTTGTTATTATTATACTTACTAATATAGACAACATTCAGACCAAGTCTGAATACTACTATTAATAAATTAGGTATGTAATAGAATTTTGGCTGGAAATGGTTTGGCGCAGCAGTTATACTTAAAATATAAATTCCATTGTTTGATTACTCTGAAGTTTGAATACCTTCCAGGTATTACTAATGTATGTAATCTAATACAAGTGATTAAGCTGCGTTGTATAATGTATAAGCACGAGTGTCGTGTAATCCGACGGTTGCGCGCATGTACCGTTCTCGTCCGAATTCCACCGCAATTCGCGTTACCTCACCCACATTTTATACGACTATTTAAATTATCTTGACATATTTAAAATAAGAAAGCAGTACAATTTGCAAAATGTATAATACTTAAAACATTTATTAGGATTAGGAACCAGTATCTAAACCTCTTGGAATGTTAAACCGGTTCCGATCAAGTAAAATCCAGCTATGTTTAAAAGAGTGTCGCAAAGATGTTTTAGTAATGGGAAAATAAAAATGACTAATGACTTGTTATTTTTTAAAGACAATATTATGCTGTAGTGCCCTAAAAGCGTCCATAACTGTTAAAGTAAAAGATTAGCTGTAAGTCTTTTGTAAATTTATTTGATGCAAATACATACATACCTAAATATTAATATGACTGCCACCAGTATTCCACAAAGTATTTGCTATGCATTTGAAATAAATAAATAATCCATAAAATTACCCAAAAAATTAATAACATAACAAAAGATATACCTGCTTAATAATAATTATAACAGCAGTGGGACAATAATAGGCTGTTATTATTATTATTAAGTAGGTACATCTTTATTATTTTAATAAATTAACGAAGCACATTGCACAAACGCGCGTCGACGGCGAGTTTAAAAAACGTGGTGTGCATAGGCCCTTAATCCCAGTTTACGATTAGCATCGGGTATTTCCTGTTCCAAGCGGCTGCGTCGCGCCGGTCCGCGTTGGACCGTCGACGGTCGACGAAGCGATGCCATAGTGGCGGCGCGGGGGCAACGATGTCAGTGTCGACTCAATGGAAAGGTGACATTGACATTGGATCGCGCCGAGGCCGCTCTGCACTTGGGATACATTGAACTTGCATTTTGTTTATCAACACCACGCGGACTTACACTCATGTTTATTTTATAAATTCAAGCTTAGTGCTTAATATTTAGCACTATTGTACTGATTTAATCTCGATTTTTATATTAAATCATCGAGCTGGGTTAGATCGCTTAAGGCATATTTGCTATCAGAAATCAATTCAACAGGAACACAATAGTATCCTAGAAACCATATCTCTTTAGCCCTTGAACAATTTAAAGTAGGTTCCTACCCGGTTAGATAACTTCAATAGACTACATAACCAGTTCATAATTACTTGGCCTACGATTCGCACAAGAGCGCACTGATAAGCAGTTTCCCACGGTGGCCATGCTCGCTATGAGTCAGCATCGTGCAGGACAAGGCCTGGCCAGCTTGAGCAATATATATACGTGTTAACGACGTATAAGTGTAGTAGCGACGTGCTGCGGAAAATTTAAGGGCATTATAGTTAGTATGATGATGTAGTGTGAGATAAATATAACGTAAGTTAGACGTAGATCGGTAGGTATCGTTTTGACTTAAAGGTAGGTTACATTAGTACCTACACACATCACGGTTGGTGCAGAGGCTGATATTGGTTTGACCTACAGGTAGCTTTTCCGGGTCTAATTGTTTTTATGTACCTACGTTTGTTTATAATGTTTGTAAACGCACCCACGATACGGTATAATACTAGTGCAGGCAAAGTTCTTTTTTATAAAGAAATAGGTACAACCCATGTTAGATGAAAATCGGTATCGATATGGTTCTTATAGGTAGATTACATTGTTAATACCTTACATTTATACACACAAATAAACTATGAGAAAAGAGAATACCTAATTATGGAAAATTATTCAACCTTAGTGAAGACCATAGGTATTCAAATAAAATAGCAAGAATACTTTACATTGTGTAGGTATTGTATTTAATTAAATCTTGTTCATGGTGTCACTAGCGTGGTAACCCACATAAAAACTAAACACCATAATCAGTCATTATTTTTTGTACATCAATCTTGAATAAGCCGATTGAGATAAGTCGAAGAACACACGTGAAACCGATGACCAAGACTTCCTGATATAAATCAACAATTAATTTTAACATCGCAACCAGTTTTTGTTCAATGAGTTTACTGAATATCTGGCATGACTTACGTTCAGGGAAAAACAATATTGTATAATATCCATTGATCCGTAGTGTTGATTATGGAACAATTGAGCAGTGCAACGACTGGCCCTGAGCTAAGGCCGAATACTCAATCAATTTGATAAAAACTTGAACAAAAACAAATATTCGACACCGTTTCGTTTTACGCGTGAGAACTGTCACAACTTTGTAAATTACTGGTAAGTTTTTGTCAAGAATAATCTATTTGTTTGTCAAGTAACTGGTTTTCGGGAAACGTGGAACAATAACAAATAAATATTAATGTATTTCTTAGAGAGGCGGATTTGTCGAATTGGGACAGATTTGATAAAGGTTACAAATATTTATGAGGAAAAGGTTTTTATCCTTTTAGTTGGAGGAAGCTTTCTTGGAGGTAGAAATTTCTGCTGAATGAAAAAGTCGTTTACATATTGTGGGTTTTTCGCATAGGTAAGTCTGTCATAATGAGGTTATTTTAGTAAGTATAGTAATTAAATATTGACTGGAAACTTTGACAACCTATAAAACCAAATTAGCAGATCATTAACACCAGAATAAACAACTTTGAATATAAAATGCGAAAACCAATAAATACTTATACATTTATTGACCATTTGAGTGCCACTGTCGAGGTCGGGTCGTTACGTTTTAATTGATGAATTTCGTCGTTACGAGTTAACAGTTATGTCACGTCACTACGACTAGTTCCAGTGGCAGGTATTTTACCGATTTAAATTCGTTTCTACAACAAACGGCGATGGAGCGAGCTCTCAACTTCTGTGAGACTTTATGTAAATATTGGACGGTGCAGAGCGAAGCTCTCGTAATTTATACGGCGGATGTTAGTACTTACAAAGCTGGTCCCGTTAATATATTTAAATAACTCCCAAATAGTTGGGGTTGTGAACGAGAACTCAAGATGTCCACAGATTCAGTAGATACAAAAATAGTAGATTGTATACAAGGAGCTAAAATGACCCATTTTATACGAGGTATTTTTACTAGTAAATAGAAACCGAGTTTTAACGGGTTTTAGCGCCGTGTGTTACACTATACTTTTCACTACGATTGCGAGAAATTAATTACGGTCACTACCAATTCAATTTGCAATTAGAGAAAAATTATAAAGATTTCGCGCCAATGTCTTTTTTTTGTTTCTTCTGTAGCCGCAACACATTGCATGTATTCTGCCAGAGATCGCCCATTTTAGTTCCATTTTCAAAATTAAAATGAGGTTATTTTTTTATGTAACAGTAATAAGTCGAGTCTTTATTCATGATTGTTATACTTATGACTAAAGACTTTTTCGTTTATGTAGGCTCATTGTCATATTTGACACACAAAAATTAAAAAAAAAAACTTTTTCCCCTATAGGTGAAATGCTATTTTGTCCCCGCTCTGGGATGCTACAATGACGGCCGTTTTGAGCAAGAGAAGTGAAAAAACTATTTTTCATCCCACCATCTCGGAAAGAGTATTTTTAATCTTCAATATCTGAGTGGAAAAGCCGTTTTTATTCTCTAGAAGATAAAGTAAATTTATCTTCAATATCTGAGTGGAAAAGCCGTTTTTATTCTCTAGAGGATAAAGTAAATTGAATTTAGAACATCGTGTGCACTAAGTTTGTGAATTAAAAAAAAACATTAAACCTATTTACTGCTACCTCTATGGTGCCGAATATATCATACAACTTTTTTTTAATTTGTTAAAAACTCAGACTTTGTAAACGTTTTTTTTTTGCATTTAGTCATTTCCTCGCTGAGGTGGAATGAAAAGTTACGTGTTGCACTCGAGTGCAAAGATTTTTCACCTCGTGCTCTTTTGATTCCCTCGCTAACGCTCAGGATTCTAATTTTGAATCACTCGCTGCGCTCGTGATTCAATTTTAGAATCCTTCGCTTGCTCGGTCATCAAAATTGAACACGCGGTTAAAAAGCAACTTTGCACTCTTGTATAACAAATAACTATTAGACCTCAGATTATCAAATAAAAGGCAGATAGACCGTGCAAAAGCAAATACAAATTCAATAACGAATACCTACAATCTCGTGATTGTATTCGCTTTTTAATTTTTATTAGTAGTAGTACAATTCTGTTTTTTTTAACAATGCTTCGCTTCGTGCTGTGCTGACTCGTGCCAGTACAGCGCGAAGCGAATTGTAGGTATTCGTTTTTGAATTTGTATTTGCTTTTGTGGCTTCACTCTCAGTGTTCCGCACGGTCTATCTGCCTTTTGTTTCATAATCTGAGTTACAGACGTTATAAACAATTTATTGTGGCTCAAAACGTGTTTATGAAATTTATAAAATGCTAGGGAACCTCAACTCGATCATTAATGCACGACACATCGTCATCCCGCGTTTTCGATGCAAGGCATGCGCCCGCGTCGCCTCACGGCCCATCCCGCCATTCACTCCACAAAGAAAGCTAGGTAGAGCCATAACAAACATGTCATACAATACTGATACCTATCAATTAAATAAATGATTGTTACAGAGCAAAACGAGCGATATGTGACGCTTAATGTCTCATCTACCCAGCACCGGACGAGCGATCGGGAACTGAGTCAGTGGGTGTGACCACTAGTGTTGTGAAGATGCACACGATGGATACGATGGGCTACGGCCACAAGAAATACCGGCCGCCGCTGTCGCCCACCAACTTCTACCAACACGACTATTACTCAAGACATACGACACTCCGCCCGCAGGTATGTGCCACCTATATTGTGCTAGACTTGTGACCCGCCGCATACGTGAAATATGTATGAGCCCTATACTAAAACCTTCCTTGAGAAATTCTCTAAGGGTGGAATTCGTCAAGAATTTTAGAACTAGGTACCGGCCTACTAAAATACTGTAGGTTAGGATATATAGGACCCACATTAAAATCTCTCTGACTGTCAGACTATTCTAATTGGTATTATTCACAGGTATTATTAAAATAATTTAATGATAGCAATGAACGTTTAATTACTTACATCATACAGAATCGTGCCCGACCCAAATCCGTTCATGCTTCTAATTGTCAAATCAATAAGTACCTACATAATCTACATATTCTAAAGCCAATTACCTACTAGCTTCCCAAGTTTAACATGGGTGCTCCGATGCCCCTTAAATTCTGAGATGATCGGAATAATCGGAGCGTTATTCAATACTTAGGGCCTTGGGTCCCGTTACCTTGTGGCCGGGCAACGGTACACGACAATGATATTAAGGTGGAATAAACCCGACCAGCCATAGATTTTGATACGGCTCCAAAAAAAGTTGAAAAAAAAGTCCGGTTTTGATTTGTTTTTATAGGTTTTGATGTCTGGAGAGATGGTTTTGTACTTACTTTTTTTTATTTCTGAAGTTATTTTTTTCGTTCCTTTATAGATCCTTAGGTCGCTATAGCAGAAAAATAAACTAAAACAATATAAGTACTTGAGATACTTTTTTGATGAGCTATTTTACAATGAAAATTTTGCCTTTATTAAGTAATCGTAAGTCAGTAGATACTTACATTTAACACATTATTTCCTCTAAACTGGAAGGTCACTAAAGACGCTAAGATCAAAACGTGACATGTAATTCATCTCAATTATAGCCGTAAGCACTTAAATGTAGTGCCATAATGACACGCTACTCGTCAAGTAGCGTACTCACTCAAATTGTCATGTCATATTATGTTCTAATCTAGTCCCTATAACCTCGACAACAAAGATCATAATGGCGTGTATGATTTATTGTCATGGTAGAACTAATTAATTGTTATCTGTCTTTGTGCGTAAAGACAAGAGTCAGCGAATCGTGTGACGTATATAAAATTGTCGGAAGCTTGTTCCTGAGATAAATGGTCGAACAAATATTAAATTCAAGTTCACGAAGTAATAATCAAATTGTTGTGAATGAACGCTAATTTAATTAGAGAAACACGACCCACGACACTCTTACAGCAATTAGAACATTGGGTTATTAGTTGGGGACAAAATAATAGCGATAATTTAAATGTCGTACTTTAATAACAATCTTTATTTATCGTCATCATCATCATGTCAACCTTAAGACGCCCACAGCTCGGCATAGGTCTCCCCCGAAGAGGGATTCAGCTGTAATCACCATGCTTGGCCGATGTGTGTTGGCGATCGCAGTAGGTGTTATGGTAGTTACTCAGAATGACGCTGCTGCCCATCCTCTGGTCAATATCCCTCTGTAGAAATGAGGTGGTGCTATCCGCAGCCGGCACCACACGGCGGATTTATCTTAAGATAGCAGGAAACAGAGTCGCTACCGTCGCTGTCGCGCGCCGTCTGTACGTTTATATCTTTAAAACTACGCAATGGATTTTAATGCGGTATTCACCAATACAGAGTGATTCATTAATGAACTTAAAAGGATAACAAGATGAAAATTCATACATTCTTAAAAGGATTACGAAATGATATTTGATGTACCAGAAATGTAGTCAATATTTAGGTTCAATTGTATAATTTGTTAAGGTGTTGTTGAAATATGACGATGTTTTTTAGGTGGCGGAAATGATCACAGCGACTGGGATCTATGTGTGAAGTCGAGGGCGGGCCGCTAGTTATTTATACAATTCTAATAAACTTAAAAGGATAACAAGATGAAAATTCATACATTCTTAAAAGGATTACGAAATGATATTTGATGTACCAGAAATGTAGTCATTATATAGAAATGTAGTAATTAATTATTCGGACTGCAGTACCTATTCTATAATGTATCTATCTTAATGTATGTAACTATAAACGAGCAATTGTTGTACGTATATACATATGTATACATATATCTATATATACATGTATACGTATACATATATCTATATAATCTGAATCTCGGAAACGCCTCCAACGATTTTCATGAAATTTAGTATGCAGGGGGTTTCGGGGGCGATAAATCGATCTAGCTAGGTTTCATTAAAAAAAAACATGAAGAAAAAAATACCTTCGCCCAGGTACTATTTATTTAACCATATTCTGATGCCCAGCAGTTTTTAATAAGCTCAAGCAGTTACAAAAATCTCGTATCAATTCTATACAATTGACTAACGCTACAGTATTTAACGGTGCATCGTTTTTGACACGGGTACTGATAGATCAGCCGATAACAAGCTGATTATTGTTGCGTTATCGGGAGTCTGCGCCCGCGCCGATCGCACGGTGTCGTTCACCGTCGTCGATGCACTACCGTTACCTTCGGATCTATTGATCTCGTAAGTATCAAATTTCTTGTACTTCCGGGCTTCTAGGTTCTTAGGGATATCAAGGGGAATTCAAATTGATGCATATAGATTAGCAGCTGTACGTACCTTCGATTTGTTATAGATTCTACATATTTTTCGTTATTTTTATTCTTCAAGGAAAATACTCTTCTATAGTCTGGCTGTTTGTGTATGTGAGTTGAAATGTTTGTAAACGCATCCACGATACAGGAGAAATTCCAAGTGCAGGGGCAAAGTTTTTTTTGTGAAAAAAGCTTTTTACAAAAAAGACAACCGCCTTCAAAAAGTGAAAAATAACTTTAGCACAGAACACACATTGACTTAAGTTTCGAAATTCAGTGGCTTTGTTCTGTTTGTTGTTTTGTATTGCCACCGACTTCCGAAACTAAAGTCAATGTGTGTTCTGTGCTAAAGTTATTTTTCACTTTTTGAAGGCGGTTGTCTTTTTTGTAAAAAGCTTTTTATTTTCCGCTTTTTAGTACCTCCTTCTCATTCAAATCTACTAAGAAGAGATTGAAAGTTAACTACTACAAAGATTGATGAAACTAAAACGTCGTCTATGTAAAATTTTTGGGTATTTGTTGATTTTTCAAAAAGTGCTGAATCAATTTCGATAAAATTTATATGGGACCACCCTGAAGCATACCCTATCTATAAAAAAAAGAATTTTCAAAATCGGTTTACGTTTGCCTGAGAAATCGCGTAACAAATCGCGCACATACTTAATGCAAATTTAAGACTTATACGGTTTTCTCATGGATGCCATGGTCAGAACTGGACCAAATTAAAATGAGACCACACGGGAAGCACTAGCTTTCAAATAAAAAAAGAATCATCAAAATCGGTTCACTCAGTCCCGAGAAATCAGGTAACAAACATAAAAAAAAAAAAAAAAAAAAATACAGACGAATTGATAACCTCCTCCTTTTTTGAAGTCGGTTGAAAAGAAGAAGAAGTCTTTGATATTTGGATCGAGAAAAGTGTTATTATGTATTTCGTTAGAAGATTCTTATAGTAGCCCAAAGTCTGGATTAAGTAAGACCAAGAGTCTCCCCCTTCCACCCCCCACCCCCCTCTATTTAACATAACTAGCAATATCTCGATTTACCATGGTACAAGGTGTAAAACCTCGGCCAATATACCTTCGGTGATTACAGTCTTGATGTTATGAATGTTTGGAGAATTTTTGGAATCCAAAATAATATTGTTTTCTTAGAAAACAATTTTAATATTTTGTTCCAGCCCACCAAGCGTTTCCACGTATCTATTATCTTGACCCTCGTTCACCTAACTAAACCAATTGTAAGGGCTTTTGTTTCCGAGCCTGAAGCGGCTTCGTCTACAAAATGGGATGGATTATTTTATTTATTCCCGCAATAAGGAATATGTCCTTATTTTTACGCGATTGCACAAATATGGAGTCCTAGCACTTTGCCCGTGACTTCGTCCACGTGAAATTTTCCAAGGATCCCTAATAACGCAGTTTCCTATTGGTGGAAGAATTTTTTAAATCGAATGAGAAGACTGAATGAGTAGTAGAATGAAGAGTGAGTAGTAGTCGACTTCACATAGTTAGTTATATGTTAGTTAGTTAGTTATAGTTTTTACTCTTAACCGATCCAATCCAATTTTAACTCTTTATAATATTAGTAAGTACCTTTATATTATGTTTTTTGGCAGAAAACCTAGGAACATAGATAAAGATATTTCTATATCTGTATCTTTCTGGATCCGTCTGTTGATTAATTGTAAGTATATTAAAAGTTCCTATGATGAATGCCGAAGTCAAAGTTTAAAATCCATTAATTGATTGTATGGACGAGCAAATAAAAATAAATAAATTGTACCTGGCATCCATTCTTAAGAAGAAGAAGAGTCTACATGTATAAGACCGAAGACAGTTGTATCGTAATCTTGATATTACACCTTATTTAGTCACAATCCACTTACGATTGAACTAAATCCGAACTTTCTATTTGATCCGAGATAAGTAGGTATTACGACGTGACAATTTTTATATTATTAACTTCAATTTCGATAAAAATCTGTTAAAAACCGCAGCCGATTCTAAATCGATTATAACTAAAATATATAAAAAAAAACTTAAGCTATCTCATGCTCTACTGAGCTACATCGCATGGCAGCGTGGTGATTCGTGTGGTGATGACTGAGACCACGGTAACGTCGCCAGTAACGGTGCGACCAAAGTACCAAACATTAATGTCGCTCTTACTGAAGTTAACGAGGTAATTTGGGCACGAGACACATCCCTGCATCCGCAACAGATTGTACTCCATTTTGTCAACCGACTTCAAAAAAAGAAGGAGATTCTCAATTCGACACGTATATTTCGATGTTTCTTTTTTTAATTGAGAGTGTATACCTCAAAGTTATATGTTATCTAAATAAATTTCAAAAAAATATATTCCACCCCTAAGGGTAGAAAATTAAGGGATGACGGAAATTTTTGGGTGTCACCGTTTCGTAATTTATTTGTATGATAAGAAGTAGGTATTGGTTGGTATTTGTATTTTTACTTTTTTTTTTTTAATTGTTTAGTTTTAAGCTTATTAATATTGTTATGCATTAAGTGCGTTACTTCCGTGTGAATAAATGTTTCTTCTTTCTTTCACTAAAAAGCGAGAAAAAAGAGCGTTTTTTACAAAAAAGACAACCGCCTTCAAAAAGTACAAAATTACCTTAAAATCGTAAGTCGGTGGCAAATCAAAACAAGAAATAAAATCAAAGCCGCAATTTAAAGTTTTTTTTACCTTTTGAAGGCGGTTGTCTTTTTGTAAAAAAGTTTTGATAAAAAGAGTTTATAAACAAACTACTAAAAACCGCTGACTTCGTATCTATTGTTTATGATGAACTCAATCCGCCTTGATTAGTCTGAAAGGTACAAGTCATAGACCGGGAAAATCCGCCTTAAAGGTTCTGATGGTTGATGCTAAAAATATTATTTTGTACGATTTTTTTTTTGCCAATAGCATGATGATATTGTATTTTTTGATTCGTGTAGATTATTTTATAATTAATAATTGCGATTCAGTACTATACTAGATAGATGAGTTACTTATTTACGTGATAAAAAATAAGTTTCCTTATTAGTTTCTGAGCATGATTAGATAATCATAATTAGTTTATCAGCTATCGTGTTTATTACTTGGTAGATTTAGCTTCGTTTTTACGTCAAAACTAATACAGACCTAATAAATTAATGAAATCTAAAACTTAAATACACTAGCTGTTTCAGAAAAAGTGTATTTAAGCTTATATTACTTTATAAACCTTGATAAATATCATGTTAGTAACCAAATACGAAATAGAAATCGTACAAATAATAAAGCCGAGGGAAGGAACATTACCGGCAGCTGGAGCGTGTTCAAATAACGATTTTCTTAGAAGCCGAGACCGCGAACATTAATTAAGTACGAGAACTTCATATTCTTATGCTTTTTTCTATACCGTTAGGAACTAGATAAAGCTCACTAACCGAATCGAACGTTATTCCATGAATTATTTACATAATAATATGACGGTATGATGTAAGATGCGGGTGCGCACGAGCGGCACGGGCCAGCACGCGAGACCGCGCATCTGCACTGCTCCCGCGCAGAAAAAACCTAGGAAGCGAACCCGAAGCTTTTAGCCGATGTTGTTAATAATGAATAATGATGTGTGGGCTTCCGCGTGTTCGCTTAATTGCCTTTAACACCTAAGCCGATAACCATATTGGTGCTTAATAACTATTTTATTGACTATTGTGTGGCTAAGCGACGTCGACGCCCGCCGCGCCGCCGGCACCGTAGCCACGCGCTACAAAGTGCTTGCCAGTGCATCTGTTGCAGTTATTTTAGCTACCAAGATAAAACATGAGCTTTGATTAATACGCTGGATTATGTTGCTATTTTCAACCGACTTCAAAAAGTTAGTTTTTTTTTGTATATTTATTAGGTACGCGATTTCTCCGGCAAATGTAAAGCGATTTTGAAAATTCTTTTTTAACGGATAGGGTATGCCTCAGGGGTGGTCATATTATATTACCGAAATTGATTCAGCACTTTTTGATAAAATATAGGTACATGGATGATGTTTTATTTTCTCCAACCATGTACTTTCAACCTCTGTTTTGACTGTGTTGCCGTTTCTTAATGGATTTGGATGATAAGGAGGTACTAAAAAGTGAAAAATAAAAAGCTTTTTTACAAAAAAGACAACCGCCTTCAATATCTAAAAAGTGATGAATAACTTTAGCACAGTACACACATGACTAGTTTCGGAAGTCGGTGGCAATACAAAACATCAAACAGAACAAAGCCACCGACTTCCGAAACTAAAGTCATGTGTGTACTGTGCTAAAGTTATTTATCACTTTTTCGGTTGTCTTTTTTGTAAAAAAGCTTTTTATGTACATAAAGGTTTTATTTTTAATGGTCTGATTTACTACATTGTGGCGTTTGTTTAGATCTCGTCCGGTGCTATGGTTAAAACTATTATTTTCTCAAAATTACTCATATTGTGTTTGTAAATTGAGGAATAGGTTTTAATAATTCGAAATCGAGATGGAAGTCAACACGACATTTAGAATGAAATGAACGGATCAAAATATTAAGAGAACGGCAAAAATTAATTAAAAGTTAAAAGGCTATCTCGAGTTTGTTTAAGCCGGTTCTTCTGAACCGTTAATGAGAAAAATGTTTAGGTACCATCAGCCATGGGCAGGCCTGGGAAACACCCGCATTGTCCGAATGTCGGCTGATCATTGAACCAGAGGTCAGGACGGGTGTCAAACAACGGTGCCTTCTCAAACAACAAAATATTTTGGTGTCAACCATCTCACTTTTCAACTTTAAATTCTCGCTGACGAGAACCTGCTACTCGACACAAAAATCTGACAAAAAAAAACTTGTTTCCAAATGAACATTTTGTCACGACTTTCTCCATTATTTGCATTGATCTTAAATACGATACTGAATGCCGTTACCCAATAAATACGCAAACTAGAGTCGATGGATGCATCGAAGTTTTAACAAGGTTAGATTGATCTGTTTCTATTCAGAAGCAGAAAAAACGGGAAAATCTGCCCCAATTGGTCGGCCAGTTAGATATTAAGACAAATTGCGTGTGGTTTGTTTGTACGGTAAAAAACATTTAGCAAAAAACCTTATTGTATATCTAGTAATGTGTTCCATTGAAGGGCGTGCGTGCGTGTCGTTATGGCGCTAAGCATGCTAATCGACCGCTATCCAGTTATATCACAATAGCTTTTTGTTCTGTTAACTTGAATTATGATGGTCTTAAGATGTAATCTTTGTAATTATTTAATAATCCAGTAGAGTAACGATAATTGAATGGGTTATTTGGAGCAAGTTACTGTTAAATTAATAAAATCATGTTACCGGAAGATCTAAGAACATTATTGAAAAGTTATGTATAGTTAACCTGTAATTAGACATGCGGTGTCACCGCTACCCCATATGATCTTCAATTGGAATTCTCTTTTTAGTTTTTTACGCTAGCAAGTCGAACTTTCTGCTAGCTTCCTAACTTGGTAACCTAGTCCAGCAATTTAACCATACAAAGAAATTTTCTGATTATTGTTAACGAATTTTGTACTACGAAAATCTTATACTTATTTTTAATTGTTGTCAAAAAATATAGCAGTTATATATACTTAGTTATTGATCAAAGAATAATAAAATTGATAATGAATTTAAATATTTTATGGGTACTTAACTGTGGACCTAGGCGTGACTCAACCTAGGTGTTTCGGCCGGCCCACCAAAACCACGAAATTATGAACCTAACTATAATATAATATAATAATATAATATGTGGGGACGTTTCACACACGGCCATCTGACCCCAAACTAGGGAGACCCTGTACTATGGGTGTCAGACAGCTGATATACATACACAAATATATTTTAAATACATACATATATAGATAAACAACACCCTACTATCGTAAACTTGGTCTTGCAAAAATTCTAAGTGATTCTCAAAATGTAATTACTAACTTTTACATTTTACATTGACCCAACACGGTTAAGGATTTTCTGTTCTCATAGCTCTATTTATTTAATAGACCTATTTCATACGATTGATACGATGGACGTATCAAGTACGTGTGCGATCCTGCATCGAGACATCATTACGAGGAAAGTGGAGTCCCCAGCGAATGCAAATTGAAATGAATTGGTGCTGCGTACAGTCACGCACCAACTATACATATTAGATTTATATTTGAAATACAGCAAAATAAAATAGATTGCGGCACGTTGCTTATAAACGCCGAGTTCTTTAATCCATTTTACCATGCGATTTTCATTAGCTTGTGTAGATAATTCCTTTCCATTCGTATTTCAAATTGAATGCAGTAAGCACTCATCCAGGCTGACCCTGAGGAGTTTATTCAGTTTTATTAAGTTAACCAAAGAACATTAATTTGTCTACGAATTCCATCTATGCGAGAACCATCGTTAATTCATTCACCATTCTATGAATTCTGATACGAATCTTGATTAACTATTTAGTTTAGGTACTTCAGCGGAAATCATGATTTTCTTGTTTTGACTGTAGTTTAGTTTTGGTTGCGTCAGAAGATAATAGAGCAATTAAAATGAAGAAAATGTTTTTCGTCTGTAATGTGGGAATTCTGTGCTGACCAGGTCCGGGTTAGTAACCACGAGGTACCTACAGACAACTTTTTGTTCAAAATATAAATTTGAAGTAGGTACCTACCTATATAATTTGTAAAAGAGCAGATTTATGTATTACAGATTTTATTGTCATTGTCTTCCTGTAAGAAAGTAAGTGCACATTATATCAAATAATTATCTTATTGGTTGCTATTTGCGCGACTCTAAATAAAAATCAAAAAGTTTTTCGTGTAATAATAAGTACTATAATGTTTAAAAAGGGACTACTACTACAAGCGCACTATCGGAACATCTCCGAAGCGTGCACTCGCCGTGCAACCTACACTTATTGCCGCCATCTTCTTTTTACGTAGGTACCTATTCACTAAAGTTTAGTCGCGTAATTGCATCCGACGACGTGACTTACTTTTATGTAATTTTTATTTTTCGCCGTTTCGTAAAATATTGATGCAACAAGATAGGTATTTTGGTGGAGCACTAAAAAATAACTTTTAACATATTTCCGATTTTATCAGAACCGAATCTCATTTTCACGTAATTGTTTTTTATCTATTGATATTTTTAACTAGAATATTTTAATTAAAGCTGTGTTTTAACAGTCATGCCTACTTAATGTTAATAAACAATACAAGAAACGCGAGTAAAACAAGTGTGTGTCAGACGCGCGTGTTGGTATTTTGTTATCGTTATGCTGTGTTACGTGTAGTGGAGAGGTTTGCCTTGCACTTGGCTTTCGGCCGCGGCGCCCGCGCAGCCGCGTCTTCAGTGCAACACCCGCCCAGCCCGTTCACACTGCCTCGAATCGGGTCACCAGATAAAATTTCGACGCGGGCCGGTTTTAAAACGATATACCTAGTTGCTATTCACAGCCGATTCCGTAACAATTAATTTTAAACATCTGAATTATTGGACAAGAAATACCGTATCTACCTAAACGAAATTCACTGTTAGATGATAACCTGGCGGATGTTTCGATGTGTTTGATGAAAGACATTAATTAATTAATGTTATCTGATCAGAATAATTAATTGAATTAGCCTGACCTCAATTGAAACCTAAGAGTTATAAATGTTTTGTGTTGCATAGATTATTTGTTTTTATTTCTGATGTTTTCTATTGTGTGAATATTATCTTTTTGTTTGAAGTTTTTAATTCTGTAATAGACACTTTAAACGCCTTAACATTTATCTCTTGTATGAAAAGCCATAAAACTATCCATAGATGATTCCCATTGCGCTCAGAACCACTAATCTGATGTGCGATAATGTGGAGTTACTCGCCTTTTTATCCGTAGAAACTCGTTAAGAGTTTATATTTAGCGCTAGTGCTACCTGACAACCAGTCGCGCATCCAGACTTGTTTGTACCAACCCCCTTCGTAATCCACTCCAAGGTTTCATTAAAATCGTACAGGGATCTTATAATAAGTGCATCACTTCGTTATTCAGTCACAAGTACCGTATTCGCATCAATTCTAAAGCTCGTTATATTTCATTGATAATCTTTGAATGAGGAGGTACCGGAGAGTGCAGGGTGCATTAGGTCATTATCTCACTCAAGTAGTGTGGAAGACACGTCAAACTGCTTTGTGCGGCGTCGGTGTCAAGTGTTATTCATCATTCCTTTACATTAATAGTGATCATGAATATATTATTATTTTCCTTACTGAGTGATGATCTCGTAGTATCTATCCCTCGTCTATAAATATCATCAATCATGTCTTCTCAGCTAAATGTAGCTTAACGCTTGGTAAGCTTCGCAAGTTTGCACGCGTTGTCAGCTATGTGCTGTACAAAATGATTATTATAAATAGCAGTGAGGCAGAAAGTGGTCGACAGCAGTAGGTCAGTGGGTCCAGGCGACTACCTTTCTCCTCCACAAGAACAAAAAGTATATATTTCCAGCTGATTTCGTGATACTGTTTCATTCATCACAGAAACACTAATAGAAAGTTTTGTTATCGTAATACATTGTTTGCTTGTTTTTTACGACGGTAAAAGTGAGGAAGTAATAATGTCTGCTATATACGACATGACATAGTATTTATTGTCATCGTTTGTAGTTTCTAGGCAGATAATTAGTTTTATGAGTCTAAACGCTCTACGTTTAGACTCACAAAAGTAATTTCTCGCTTCTGCAATTATTGTTGCAATTCATTAACATACATACATATTTTCGAAAGTGAACACTTACAGGTGCCGTTACCTACTTATTGAAACAGGTACTGTTTTCGCCAACCTCGCCCAAAACGTGTCAAAAAGAAACGAAAAATAATGCTTATTGGGTCTACTACTTATTTTTTGTTTTATCGTCATGTCATGTCTAACAATTCTGGAAGATATGCATAACCATACTTTGTCACAAATAAATAAAATCTTTAAATCTATCTTTAATCTTTGTTCTAAAATAAAATCGTAAATATTATTAGGTAGGTACAGACAGCGTCATCAACTGCTAACGCCCGCGCGTTGAAATTTCTTCGCATAGGGGGTTAGCAGTTGATGACGCTGTCTGTACCTACCTAATAATATTTACGATTTTATTTTAGAAACTGAACCTATTATGAGGTGTGTGTATCAAGTTAAGCAAATCGAGGCTTCTCGGTCGCGAGTGCACGCAGGCATTATACCTACGCACTGTCGCATTTTAATCATAGCGAATCGTCGCATAATTAATAAACGAACCTTTAGTTTGCAAGATAGGAAAATTATAGCCAAATCCGTTTTAAATGCAACAATTTTACATGATAATGTGTAAAAGTAGTAGATGAGCAATTTTAGTTGCCTATGAGGATAGATATAAGACACAAGTACCCGAGAAAGTTTCAGACTCAAAAGACTTTGAAATAAATAAATTCGTTTCAAGGTAGGTAGGTAAGCAAGATAAATATTTAAGACCCGTTTTTGACCTACAAGATAATATTTATTTACTATGGATATAAACATCATCTAAAAGAGATAATTGACTTAAACATCCAAAAAAATAAATAAGTATATTGTTATGGGAGTTGATTGAATAACACCTCATCCGAATTTTGGCACTACTATCACAGGAGGCAAAAATAATAATTTCATCGTTCTAGCTTACCAGGAATTTATCAGAAAATTCATAATCATACACAAGTAGATATAGTTAAATACATAAATGTTTGCGGTAACTGACCTCCGAAGAGAAGCCACATGCCTGAATAGACGGTAACAAAGAACATCATTCAGAACAAGCATTGTCTACAGACGAATCACGAGTGTCTTGTCTCGTCAAACGGAGCTTTATCTCAATTTTAAGAGACATAAAAATAACAATTATTTACTGCAGTTCTTAAAAGCTTTTTAATTTCAGTTGTAGAAATCTAGACGTTTTATTTGAGAAGTTGAATAACAACTTTGGCAGACGTTGATACATTACCTAAGTTAATTTTGAAAAATAAAATAAATAAAAATAAAATAAATAAATATCTTGGGACAACTCACACACGGTCATCTGGTCCCAAGCTAAGCAGAGCTTGTGTTATGGTAACCAGACAACTGATATACATAAAAAATAAAAATAAAAAATAAATTTAAGTATATAGAGAAATAGAGATAGAGAGAGAGAGTAGATGATGTATCTTCTGTTATTTGAGCTCAATTTCTTTAAACAACATATTTTATTGAATAATTTTGCAGTTGCTACTGCAATGACGACTTTACGTATGAACAGATCATTTATTTCAAATTCGATTCAATACAAACGGCTGATTTAAAGCAAAATGAACATCAACTTAGTTAACGAAGCCTTTGTGTACGGCTTTCAGACGAGAGATATTTAATTGATATAATTGTCAGTCAAGTCCGATTGTCCGAGTTGACGGATCATCTTCACAAGTAACATAGAGGCTCAGAAAATTGAAATTGTATTAGCAATATATCTAACTAAGCGAGTGTTGGCACTGCAAGGCTTTTGACCTGAGCGAGTTCAACGATCGCTGCGACGTGGCTAGACCGGCCTGAGACCATGCTAATTACCTGTTATTTAGAGTATTTACTTAATAAAATTTTAATAACTCATTACTTAGTTGACACGTAACTATCATTTTAGTTTCTTTATAGACTGACTAGCTGACCTTACAGACGTTGTCCTGTCCCTATCTACCTACTTACCTACTTACCTAGGTAGGTAGGTAATGCAAATATATCCAAGGAATATAAAAGTTTCATACAAACTTTAATCCCCTATTTCACCCCCTTGGGGTTGAATTTTGAAAAATCCTTCCTTAGAAATTTCAAATTTTCTAGCCTTAAGCCTTAGCCTGTGCTTTGATACATAAGTCTTTTTATATAAAAGGCAATCACTTTTGCCTTTTATAATATATAGATTAGATGTAGTAGGATCACCGGTCACGCCTTGGTCAAGTAAATAGCTGCACCAGCTTCCCACTCAAGGGTCCTTACGTCCCTATTGTGGCATTACAAACTCGTTACAGCTAAAAGCTCGTTACAGTAATACGGGAATTAAACACGCAACTCTACAAGAATTAAACTTGCTTTAAGTGATGAATTCGTTTGTGTTTTTTTTAGTTTTTCCATGCCTTATAAATAGGTAAGAATGTTACCTATTTATAAGGTATGGAAAAACTTAAAAAAATCGCAATATTGTAGAATTATTTTATTTACCTAATACCAAACAACCAATATTTTGTTTGGTAGAGTATTCTGTTTCACCGAGGTGAACAGTAATATGGAGAGTACCTATTACAATTACCCCACGAGAAAGTGGTAGGGTGTATAAATAAAAAAGCCCCACCCCGTCACGGCTTTTGGCAAACATGCGGATTCCAAGAACATGGACACAAATACCAAAGTTTGTCTTAGCTCCTGGGGTACTTAGTTTATTTACAGATGTTCAGCTGAGCGCAGGAGTGTATTCACACCGGCCGGTTTACGAACCGGTTATTAAAATTAATTCATCAGAAAGTAGGTTTCATGATTCTATTAATGTCTATTAATTAGTAAACAGCATACCAACCCGCAGAATACAGTTACCAGGTAAATTCAATGTTTGACGTAGTAAGGCCTTATTTTTCCTCTTTTTGTACTCTCTCTATTCTTCTCCTATTCCTAAAATCGTTATTTTTTATCGGTTTATTCCTTGGTTAATATACTAAGATGACTTTATATGAACATAACTATTGATGAACTATCCCACATTCATTGTTATTAATCTGGCATAAACTTGATGTAGGTACCTACCTAAGCTTTTTTGAAAATGTATGAAGCTCATTATTATATTTTTACGAATCCGTCAATGAAAACTTGATGTACCTATATTACCTACTATGCGCTAGTTTATAATATTTCCAAAGTAATTCTAAATGACAAGCAATTTTCTTACTAACTAATTCCTTCAGGACTTAATCTGTCAGGTATCGTTCAGGTGAAAGGCAAAACTTTTCTGATATCACCTGACGTAAAAGTTAGCCAAATTACTTCCAATACGCCGTAAAAAACTTTAGTTATAAGTAGTTATGTTAGCCAATGCCTGTACGACGATGCTTCACCGAAAAGACCAGAAAGGACATATTGAAGCTAAAATGGTATGTGGTGGTAATGGTGTGTGGTGGTATGGTGGTGGTTGATTTGTATTTTTTGTGTTGTAATGTGTCTTTTGTGTGCACTAAATAAATGTTTTATCTATCTATCTAACTATCTATCTATCTATGTCTAACTGAAATCACTACACGTAGCAAAGCATTTATAATTAAATGATTTTATTAACATGACATATAACTTACCCACTTAATAAACAAAGTAGGATGATTTGTGTAATTATCATTAACGTAGGTAACGTTACTTTTAATAACCACAAAACAATGAAGAAAATTATTCAGAGATACAAACAGACTGTCGAGATGACGTTATTTTTGTAATTAAAGAATAACTCGTGAATTAATGGATGGTAAATTCATGTCTTTTAGTTTTCAGACAGTTAATTACGGCTAAATTAATGGAATAGGATTACAAGAAAGGATACGGGTTTATAAGGATTTATAAGCCTTCATGTCACTTTGGCATGAAGCTGGATGGCATCCAATTTAGCTCATCCCAGCAACTCTCTCCTCAACTCACCCTGGACGCGCCAATTTGAATGCACCCATTTATCACTCAGTAATGAGCCTCTAAACATGATGGATTGCAACATGGATCACGTCGTTTCTGATCTTCACCGAAACATTTGTTAAAAATTCTCATATTAATGAAAATCTGTCAATGAACCTCGTGACTCCTCTTCACATTTTTTATTAAGTTTTTTTTCTGTTCTTACATAATAACCACAAAATTGTAAATTATCAAGGCTCTAGTTAAGGAAGCTGTGCTTGTGATCACGCTGCATATTTATTCAAATATTCATGTTCGTGATTTACAAAGTAAAGTTGGGAATTTATACGTAATTATGTTAGTTTATTTCGCATGTATAATTTATCATTGCTGAGTATAATTCACCAGAAGCTGAACATAGTTTATACCGGAAAACTCGGAGTTAATTCGTTTGAAACGAACAGCTTGCAACAACCATCAAATATTTATTAAAAAAATATACTAATTTTGGCTTTTTTTAGATTAGGAAATTGTACCTTATGTTTATGTTGATAAATCGTATCAGTGTGTACAAATGAGATTGAGAGTTTGTATTTATGTGTTGTAGATTGTTAAGGGAGCCCAAATGTGGAATTTCCTTATACAAAGAGACCGTTTAGGACGCGGTCAGTGTGTCAACGTCTTGCTGACGACATCGCTGACCGAGTTTGTCTTAGCCTACACAGCAAAGAGACATTAATCAACCTGGAACTGGTACCTATTAATTAGAAATATTCAAACTTCTTAACCATGCGATGTTGTAAGCGTAACCTATAATTTTGTTCAAGATAAGATCTGTCAAGTTAAATTGAAAAAAAAGACGTTCATACTGCTAAATAAAATGACCCAGAATGATAATAACTGTACATAATAAGTTTATTTTTTCGCCTTGTTCACTATCAAAACACATGCTATAATTTTGATATATTGGTTGGATCCATAGATATGTGGTTTTTATATGTACCTGCCGTGTTATCTCTTCACTACCTTGGGTTGACTGGTAGAGAATGCCTAAGGCATTTTGTCCGCCTTTGTACCTTTGTGCATGAAGTGTAAATAAATAAATAATAAATAAATAAATATCCGAGTTGGATCCAATATGCTAAAAACATAGACATTATTTTTAGTGCATGAATGCACTAAAAATAATGTTACATCATCATTTGTAGACTTTTCCTAACTAGTTACAGGTACAGTGCAGCTGAAACAATGTTACCTCCATACCTAGTCATTTTTAATTCTAACATGATATTATTTTCTCACGAACGCGACATCCATTACTTCATACATCTATAAAGATATATCAAGACTCTTTTTAAGTGTTACCGTGGGAGGACTCCTGGGTGACTGACCGTGTCCTTGACCCACACCGACAGACCGTCTAGTTCTCGGCCCTCCAACTATGTACGCCATGTCATCCATTCATTATCCCCAGACCAATCTTCCACAGAGAAAGTTTTAGACTAATGACTTTCTTTAATAATAGATGTACAACACGCGCGAAGTGATTTATAAAGCATTTCCCAGAAGAGTTTTATGAATAGTAATTTTAAGATTAACGTTCATAAAGGTTTTGTAATTAACACAAGGTAAATGAGATTTATTTTATGATCCGCACGTTGTGAGTAATTTATACGTGGCCCTCAGAGACCAGCTTTTCTCGTAAAGTGGTTGATGATAAAACCGTCATTTCTTATTTTTTTTATGAAAGTTTCAGTCAGCTAAAAACAACATGTAACAATGAATACAGCAAAATATAAACAGTACCGATCGCTCTTTTTATTTTAATTTTAGTTCATATTTTATTTTACCAGTAAAGTTTTAGGCGCTACTGTAGAGTGTTATGTTTCGCCTAATTTTTATAAAAGACGAATAATAACAATTTATTTGCCATTAACTTCTGCCGCGTCTTGGTCCACGTGGATGACATGTATAAGTACCATAAAATATAGCCTATGGGCACATGGCAAAATTAATAGATATTTTTCTATCAGTAAAATATTTTGTTTTTGTAACCGGACCAGAACTTCTAAATATTATAACTCCTATAAAGAAACAATCAAAATTTTATCTAGATATTTATAATATAACTTTGGATTAACCAAACTTTTCACATGAACACGACTAAGATAAATAAGTCTATGTACTATATATAATGTTTCTGGAAATCTATACTAATATTATAAAGAGGAAAGATTTGTATTTTTATATTTTTGTATGTAACGAATAAACTCAAAAACTCCTGGGCCGATTTTAAAAAATCTTTCACCAATCGAAAGCTACATTATCGCTGAGTAACATAGGCTATATAGCAAATTCACGCGGACGAAGTCGCGGGGAAAGTGCTAGTATGCAATAAACATGCAAAACCGTTGTTTACACTCTTGACTCTAGAGTGTAAACAAGGGTTTTGGTGACAGTGCTCGAGAGTCTATAGAGCCCAGTCAAGTTCTGAGTTAATTACATAAGTGCGTATGTCAAACATAGTTTTTGTAAACATTTGCGAGGCACAATGTAACGATGATGCACTACACATATTAATTACGAATCACTTGTTCACTGTTTCTTAGCTATTAGTTCCGCACCTCTTATTCTGATTCACTTTGCAACGGTAAAGTTCTTTCAACAGCCGTTTGCGCTCCGATATTTATAATTATATACGCTTTTTATTGATAAATTTTGATGGATTGTCTTTTTTTTTTTGCTAGTTATTGATACTTTTCTGTAGTCCTAAGAGGTTTAAAACTTTAAAACCGCCTTGTAGTAGTATACCATTGAAAAATACTACGACGGTCATTCTTAAATCTAACCTTAATGCTTTGAAGAAAATCACGTACCTATCTCTATCTTCTACCTAATTATTTGTTAAGTTTGTTTATATTTTATCTTTCTGTCTATTTATTTATGCAATGAATTAGTTAAACGACCCCAGAAAATGTGAACTGTCTCGAAAACTGGGAAACATTTTAAACTTACCTCTCAAAGTACGATAGCTGATTGCTTTCGTCCTACATTAAAAATAAAATCATTTACCTGGTTTGTTTATGGAACTAAACTCGATTCGGTCACGCAGTTGAGAGTTCAATGCGCCAGTTTTGGATTCTTAAAGACAAATAAGAAAAAATCTCATTTACTTAAAAATCTCATCATAATCTTATTTACTTAAAATGAGGAACTGAAGAAAAGAGCTTTCATACGTCAAACAGCATCTGGGCCTAACGTGATAAGTCTATATTTACGTATTGCATGTTGCATGATTAAGTATATTATGCCACGCTCCTGCCATTAATTGACGATTTATTTTGTTTCAATTAGACAACTAACTTGCTTTTTAAATGTATTCCAAAATCCTGAAACTGTAAAAATAAAGTCTGCACATATAAAAAGTAAGATTCATCAGATTCTTACTTCGGAATCCAAATAGATCCAAATTACAGCTGCGGAGTACTGTATCAACCTCGTTTAGCTCTATCTAAACTGATGATTAATATACAACACATCGTACATTACAGAAGAAAGATAAAGCTTTTGCATCGAGATCAAGAACACAGTAATTGAACATTCATAGAAGCCACGTTATCCACATTTACTAGAGGTTCGCAGGATATTTTAATATCAATTGAATTAATGACAATAGTTAACGACGAGATGTCTCTATAAAAGAAACCTGGCCCATTTCCTTAACACAACAGTTAAAAGGTCAATTTATCTGCAAATTATAGGTACCAAATCTCTTCTTCTTCAATCTACTTGAGTGGCAAGTTTTTTTGTTGTTTAAAACCCAACATAAGCATTAAGCAGCAAGTGTTAAGGCGACGATATACGCCGGCGACCTTGAGCGACCAGAGAATCGTATGCGCTGCGTCCAAAACTCTCACAGTCTTATTACAAAAAACCAAATAAACCTTGGTTTAAACCTGGACTATCAAGTCCAGGCTTATCTGCAAAACCATGGACTAAATTTGATTGTATTACAAAACTTAAATAAACCATGGTCTTCTTAGTACCGTCATTTGAGCTATAGTTTAAATATCAACCACAGATTAATACAAATATCCTTCGTTCACCATGACATAATTCTATTGCAACATTCCATATGCCCAGAAAAGAAAAAGTTTTGATAATACGCTAATGATTAGATGATATTTAGGATCCTGGTTATTTTGCATGGATATAAACAGTATTTAGTCATTTCGTCGATTGCAGTTTTGTTTAGGTAGCACATTGCATAATGTCGTACTAATTTCTAAAAATACAACAGTACTTATAACGAAACGTAACATTCTCGCGCGATATATTATAGTAGGTATATGCTATACTTACTTGTCATACTTTTCATTCATCATCCCTTATATTGGTTTTTAACGAATCGATCTACTTGATTCGTTTTTAGAGAATGTTCTAGTTTTTAACATATATTTTTTTCAAATCATTTACACTACACATTTTGACGTGATTGTCAGTTTAAAATCTGTAAAAGTCGTTAATAGCCCCTTAAATACATAATGAATATTCTAAGAAGAAGCGCAAACACTTGGTAGGCTTTTGCACTGCAAAAGTGGTTTTGAGGTCTACCAAACTTATGAATATCAATCTGCCGGACTATTTTGTTCAAAGTCAAATCATTTATTTTAATTAGACCAAAAGTAATTTTGAAAATCATATTAGAAAATTTGAATTTGGTTGCCCATTCCAAATAGGTAGTAGATTATGGTGTTAAAATCTCCCTCGGTTGTATAAAGATTGTTTTTACAAACAACACAGCTGATGATAATTTTCTGAAGGTTAGGTAGGTACTTTTTCCTTATAGTATAGCCTTCTAACTACAGCCTCTCGGTTCAGAAATGGAGATTCAGTCGCGAAAATTACGCGAGTAACGAATCAACCAAACGACAGTGAAATTCTATTCTAAAGTATGATTAAGAAGGAAAACATGCAATTATTGTCTGCAAAAGACTGCATAAGTAGGTAGTCATTCATAACTCATCATTATGCGTAAGTAAGAATGCTACGAAAAGAATGAGATAACGTTGTCCGGTGCTGCGCATGCGACGCCGCACCGACGCGACGCGCTGTCAGCGTGACGCAGGCGGTCCCGTTAGCCGACACACTACGCGCTACTCAGCCAGTCGCGTTCCTATCCTGCTTTCTATTTTGAATCCTTGCGGCCATGATTAACCTGCTGCCATTTGTTCATGTTAAAAAGTACCTACATGTTCTTAGATAATGTATTTTATAGAAAATGGAAATTGAACATATTTATATGTGCTGCGGGCGGCTGCTGCAGGTGCCGAAAACCTCAAACTGCGTAAATATAACAACCTTCTTGGAATTTTATATTTGAGCCGTTTGGAGTTGAAACACTAGGGCCATGGGGTCCGAGTGCTCACCTTGTTTTTAGAGACATTTCTAAGCTGCTGGTCGAATCTTCACGTGACCAGAGGGTTGGCCTTTTCTTGGGCCAAAGAATTAGCATTGCCATTCAACGTGGTAATGCTGCTATAGCCTTTTGGGTACTTGTCCCATTGTGAGCGATGCGGGCTAGTTTCTTGATGCCCTGGGAGCCCATTGTACATAATATACATATTTTTTAATTTATTTTGAAGCTTTGTACATATTCAATTCTTTTAATTGATTCGATATGTTATAGGTAATTTGTCAATAAAATTGACATATAGATAGCCTTAGTTTTTCAGATTATCTGAACGATTTTCATAGGATTGGTAAAGTTGCATACTTTGTGAACATTGCTTGTTACAAATTAAACTTATTCCAACCAAGATAAATTCTAATTCTGTCTGTGACAAACTGATTTCCCTCGTGGCTTCTAAAGTTTGACAAGTAACTGACGCTTTTCTGCTTTTGCTTCCAGTTCTTGATTGTTTGTACATTATCAGACATTATAATATTCTTGTTAAATGATAATACCTACAATAGGCACTAGTTGAGTCCGGACGGACCATCAAAATCTCAGCAGTTAACAAGTAGGAAATAGGGTAGGTATATTGATTTTCTGTCAGATCGTGTATTCCATAGTGGTACTAACTATAGCGGCACGGTCAACAAGAACAATTAGAACAAGACACTCACAAACCCTACGTACAAATATATTCCTAGAGCTGCTTTCTAATCTCTAACATGTAGTGGATATTTAGCAAACTTTTATCCAAAAATAAAAGTTCAGAAATGTTTTAACTATGTAGTCCACTTAATTTTGAAAACAATCAATTACAGAAAATAATTGGCACTAGGTATAATTCAAAACTTAAAATAATTAGGTACATTTTTGGCTTATGTGATGTTCAGTTTCAAATTACCGGAAACTTCCGCGACTATTGTTGTTGTATATTCGAAGTTCTACAGTGGCTACGCGTTTGTAATCACAATATTGAGTTTGTTCTGGCTCGGCCTTCGTACACAATAACCAATAATAACTTGTCCGATGTTTACAGGACACTCCTGAATATGAATTATGCGAAATAATTGAATTACTTCAGGCGCGTAATTTAATCTATGGCATCATCCGCATCGTTGAATGCTGAAAATATTGATGTAAGCACATTCCGTTACAAAAACAAGTCAGTAAGTTGAGAATTACTGAAGCTTTTACAGCGAAATACTGTTAGGTTTTTGTCTAATCTAGATCAAAGGTAAGACAATGTTTTCTTTACGTAAATTTCAATGAGCCCATAAAATTCTTGCGAGTAAGCTACCTTTGTCTCATTCAAGAATAGTTCTACTTACCGCTAGACGACATTCTTTTACATGATTACACGCAACTAGTCGGATGGTACAAAATCGATCAAGGTGATGACAAACATGAGATTTATATAGTTAAGTACGTCTTGATGTCCATAAAAGTGGAATGATACGATGGGGAAGGCCGGCGGCGGCGGAATGCCACAAGCGATCTGGAATCAACTCGACATTACGCCAATCGAGTGTTATCGTAGCCAAAGAGACGATCTGCGACGGTTCGCTCTGCATTCCTCACTTTATGGCTACGTTCCTTCATCATTACATCCATAGATGTAAAGAATGCGTGTAACGCTCAATAAAACAATAGTCTCCTGACAACATGACAAAACTTACATACTGTAGGTACTTTATACCGCAACGTGAAAGTTTAAAATTCATAGATGTTCTTGGTTTTAATTGTTAGAAATGTTCAGAAATAATAATCAAACGCTCTAGAATTGTTCACAAGAAATAAGTTAGTAATAGCTCGACTTATTCACCATATTATTGCCTCCTTTCGTTGACCAGGCTTTGATGAACTCTACAATTACAGTAGCTAGAAACATCCAATTGGATTGAGGAAATTATGTTAACTTCTAAACACAAGAATTACGGTTTTAGACATTTATTAGGTACTAAAACAAAACTACGAACTTCCTTCTAAGTCTATTTTTAACAGACTTCAAAAAGGAGGAGGTTATCAATTCGGATGTTTATATATTTTTTTTATGTATGTTCGGGCATAACTTTGTCATATACAGACGGATTTGCAAAATTCTTTTTTTGTTCGAGAGGGGTTTATTCCGGAATGGTCCCATATAAATTGTATCATTGATTCAGCTCTTTTTGAGAAAATCAACAATTCCCAAAAAATTACGTTAAATTCCCAATTAATTATTAGATGACGTTTTAGTTTCTTTAATCTTTGGAGGACTTACAATCTCTGTTTTAAGTGTGTCGCCGTTTCTTAATGGATTTGGATGTTACGGTAATAGTAAAAAGTGGAAAATAAAAAGTTGTTTCAAAAATAAGAAAACCGCCTTCAAAACCTAAAAACTGACTACCTAATAACTTTAGCACACACATTACTTTAGTTTCGTAAGTCGGTGACAATACAAAACAACATAGCCACCGCTACCGACGTCCTAAACTAAAGTAATGTGTGTGCTATAGTTATTTATCACTTTTTAGTTTTTAAAGGTGTTTTTCTTTTTTTGGATAAACTTTTTTCCATATTACAGTTACGATCTAAAATGAAAATGTATGAAACGTGAGATAGCAGAAGAAGACTATGTTGTTGTATAACATTCGTTGTACTTAGGTAATATTATTTGTACACCTAACGCGATCGAAAGACTGAAACTCAATATTCAGTAGGTATCGGAGCTAAAATTTCGTATTTGGTATGAAGAAAATAGCGAAAGCTTTCAAGATAGCACGAAGCGAAATTGCTCTCGACAACAATAACTAATGATACTTTCATTATTTGACAATAGTCGGCCGCCGGGAGCCAACGTTTCTGAGATACTGCCTCGCACTGGCTCCTAATGAGCACAGCTTTCAAAACCATGGACAGATAATAAGGATACAATATAAAACATCTCAACAAGAAACAAAGTCACTTAAGATTTTGAAAGAGAGAGAAATTCTGTAGCCTATTCTTGACTGTCTTAAGACGCAATCAATTTCCTCTTCAACATTTAAAAGCAACGAAAAAACCTAACGTCTACAGTCTCAATTTGAATATTTCGGCGAGGTATTCACACAAGCCTATTCGCTACACATCACAGCTTCATTTCAACCTTGATACAGTTCAAAGCCCGTCAGTTATGTTCATGAATTTTTTCGTAAGTTATTAGTAGCGTTTATGTGTTCGCATGTCAAGGTTTTTGTCAGTTTTATCAGTCCCACCTTGCCTCTAAGAGAGCTATGCTAATTGCTTACTACGCGTCGGTTGAGACAAACAGGCCAGTGATTCATTTTCTTGTTTTCTTACCGTAGACACGTTGGCGATCTTGATTAGTTTTTGTGTTACAACTATTAATATTTAATTGTAACATATTCGTCTTTCCCGCATCTACGTTTATATCCCAGCGGAACGATTCTACGATATTTTAAATAATATCGTAGAATCTTAGATCAATAATTTTAGAGTAAAACGCAGATTTACCATTTTCGGCAGAGATTAAATATTCAAGAATTTTGTTTATTCAAGTTAGACACAAATGTCTGGGTTGCTGTCCATCAAAGAGAACTTTGAATTTGGTATTGTGTTATTATAACATTTTAAACATAATTTATGGAAAAAAGAACGCTAATACTTACCTATCAAGCTTATTACGCTACAAGTTCACAAACCCGAAGGTTTTTAAACAAAAAATCTTCCTGCTTTATCAAATACAATAAGCAGTTAGAAATAATAAGGGTCATTACATGTAATCTGCTAAGGAAGGTTGACAATGACTTCGTGTCAGGACTCTTCAAGCTTGAAGACATTAAAATAAGGAAAATTAGATAAATTAAAAACATCAACTAGGACAATCTAACATGAGTAGTCGTGTCAGTGATTAAACTTATTATTGCGACTTAGGTGGCGTGATTTCTGCCTCTTTGCGTGGATTCTTCGAACGTTTCGCTTCACATTAAAATATTTTTTAAATCACCATGTTTTCAATTTGTATCAAGACATAGAAATATAAAACATATTCAGTTAAAATATTTCGTAGATCTTTATTTTATGTTTTCATATAAAGACGTATTTCCTCGTTCTTTACAATAATTATCAAAGTAAGTACTCATTAAGTAAGCCATTCATAATACTACTGTTCACCATAACTAGTATATAATAATAAGCGGCTATTATTAATTATTCAATGATTATGTCATTGCAGCGTACTTCTTGAAACTGAACACGAAAACTGTTCGAAGTAGCCGTGACGGGCAATTTGTTCCCGCGTTTATACTATTATTGCTCACCCATGACCTACAGCACGTACAAGGGAGCCTTGCACACCAATTATACCAAGCAAACATAACTAATATAATTAATTGACGAAAAATCGCTGTAAGCGCATGTTTGTGTTGGTCACGCTTTTCCGAGATAGGCAAGCAAAGCTAACATTAAATGGGAGGTAGTGGTGTAATGCCATTGAAACTGGTAGCCGTGATGAACAACTAACCGAATCATGATTTGCTTTCAAATTTACTGGTGTAAACTGAATATGACGATTTTTTAACATTCCTACCAACTTACCTATGCGTAAAACAAATTATGCGAACGAAAAGTTGGTCGGAAAAGAAAACGTACGGAAGTACGAAGGAAAGCCTGAAAAGGAAACGTACAATTGAATCAAATTAGAATACCAATTTGAAATGAAATTTAAACTTTGTGAGAATTTTAAATTTTATATCTACCTTTACAAACCTGCGGTTCTGTTTAGTGTTTACATACTTCTCTTAACAAAGGGATGAGTGGTCAATGAACAACAAAACCGTCCAATTAGCATGTGCAGGAGCAACTATGTAGAACTGGGATGAGGCCGACCTGCAAGGTCGACCACTACGATACCTGTTATGTACAAGGGTATAGTGTTATGCGCATCTTCACTACCTACATTAAATTATCCGATCTCATGTTACAAATAATTAAAGGCTGCGACAATGATGAAAAAAAAAACACCGGACAAGTGCGAGTCGGACTCGCCCACCGAGGGTTCCGTACATATTTGTAGGTACATATCCATACTTCTATACTAATCCATACCTACTATCCAATACTTTAATCTACTTAATATTATAAATGCGTTGTTTGCGACATAAACGGCCGTATCTTTTTTTCACTCTAACATTTTTTTACAGTAAAGATATTTTTACAACATCAAGGGACCATAGACTTCATATGGTTTTAATTTCAACTCGATACCTCCACGCGTTCCCGAGATAAAGGATTTTGATGTAAGACAGACAGACGGACAACAAAGTGATCCCATAAGGGTTCCGTTTTTTCCTTTTGAGGTACGGAACCCTAAAAATTAATGAAAATATGAAAAAAAAATATTGAAATCAACAAGTTTCCATCTTACATCAGTGATGATTGAAATTTCCATTTAACAGTATAAAGCCTGATTAGGAGACTCCGCTCTTCCATGCATTAGTAATATTTATAAAGCACTTGTTTATTGATTCACCATTATTTTATGGATTATTCATGGTATTTACAATGGCCAATATTTTATGTTATCTTTGCCAGAACGTACCTACTTATTTGTTTTCAAATGTAGGCAACATGGGAACGTCTGCTCGGGAATCGATTATTGATTTTCATGTCAGGTTGAATTCTAAGAAAATTTCACTTGTAAACCGAGTCCTGCAAAAGTGGCTTTTATGCAAAACATATTACCTCTCCAGGCCGCGTAGAGAGGAATAATAAAATACTTAGGAGATTACAGAAATATAAGACCTCGTATTACGAAGGTACATTTAAATTGAATAATTTTTCGATGTCCCAAATCGACGTCGTCCATTGACGGATAAAGAGCGATCGTACTTGCGATCGATATACTTAATCTTGTAATGCCACGTATATTTGTCTAGTAGGTTTGTAGTTCGTGGATGCAAATCGAGCCTTTGAGAGCCAGCCATTAATCCTAAGTATCACTTTAGTGTTGTGATCAGTAACGTCGGTAAAATATATGCGTAAGGATGATGAGGTTTACAGCTAATCCGATTTAAGAATTACAAAATACATGCATTTTAGTTTTAAAAGTACCTACATCATTATGTAGGTACTTTACCACCATACCATACCATACCGTACGTACCTAAACTACCTAAACTGTTTACTACTACAATGGTAGTAGTAAACAGTTTAGGTAGTTTTGGGATAGGGATAGATAATCATCATCATCATCTCTTCAGTGTCATCACTAAATATTACAAATTAAAGTCCCCCGCTTCGCTAAATTTGTATTCGTTCGGTCTAATCTCAGAAACTACTACACGGATTTTCATATGGTTTTCATCACCAATAGAAAGAGGAATTATCTAAAGGGGCAACTAGATTAAATTTATCTTATTATTATGACGTTCAGCAGTGCCTTTTAAATTGATTTATAAACAATTATTTACTTATGGTAGTAATTTTACTTTATTAGTAAATACAATATTTACAAGAACAAAAGAAACCAACACAATAAGGCATCAAAAAAATCTTCCACTTCGCGTCATCTGGAAATGTGCCCAAGAGACTGGCGGCATTGCTACGTTGGATTTAAACCAGCTCTTGGATCACGGGAAGAGTCAACCAATCTTTTGGAATTTCCTTAAAAAGCAGATGAGCACCCGGACCTCTCGACTCGGGGTTTCAACCCCAAACGGCTCGGAAACAACGTTAACACCAAGGTTACCTCCGCTGTTTGAAGTTTTAGTCTAATTGAATTAAATGATTAGGTTTTTTTTATTCTAAATTAAGAATTACTTTTTTGAAAATTGTAAATAAGTACATATATACTTAGCTGCAAGATTTTTTAATCAGAATATCGTGTTTCCTTTTTTGTAACTGCCTCGTTGGTCTCGTGGTATAGCAAGCGAGCTGAGCGAGAGGTCCTGGGTTTGATTCACCGGACCAGGACCGACAGATTCGGACCAGGTCGGGCAAAGTGTTATTGGGTTTTTCGATTAAGAATTTCTCAGTAACAGCCCGGAGTTTGGAAGTTGGCGGTGTAAAACTCCCGTGCCTCGGAAAGCACGTAAAGCCGTTGGTCCTGTGCCTGATCTCTCTCCGGTCGTGTCGGATTGTCGTCCCACTGGACTATGAGATTGAGGGAAGAGGGAGTGCATCTGTGTTTGCGCACTCACTTGTGTACTATAATATCTTCTGCGTACTTGGCTGATTTCCATCGAGACTGGCCGCCATTACCGAAAGTTGGTCGGAGAATTACATTATATTTTTTAAAGACCAATTGAATAATATAGATAGTGTTTTAGCCTAAATCCATTCATCATCATCATCAGCCTAAAGACGTCCACTGTTGAACAAAAGCCTCGCCCTTAGAACGCCACAACGAGCGGCAACCTGCCGCTTGCATCCGGTTACCCGCGACCTTGACGATGTCGTTGGTCCATCTGGTGGAAGGCCTACCTCCTTTTTTCCCGATCAGGTATCGGTTCTTCGAGGCCTGCCCATTGCCACTTCAACTTGCATCTTCTACGAGCTATATCGGTGATCTTAGTTCTTCGGCTAATTTCCTCGTTCCATGGCTCGCTGCGTGACTCTGAGCTTCTTTAGGAGGCCAGCAGTTAAGGACTATGTTTCTGTGCTAAATGTCATCACTGGCAACACACACTGGTTATAAACCCTCGTAGATATCTCGTAGTTTCCCGAAGGGATTCGTCGTGCGACCTATTTATCGAAGTTGGACCTAAGTACCTTTTGTCCAAGGTAAACAAACATAGTGTTCGACAACTTCGAGAGTATCGTTCCCAACAATTACCGGTACAGACGGTAAACATGGGCAGGTAGGGTACCAAAGATTATTTCCCCTTATCAAATACACATAGAATCATGGGCTAATCAATGGAGATTCATTAATTTTAATTGGCGTTATTCATATCACAAGATCGATCGGTGCCTAGTTACGTACACGTTTATGAATGTAGGTATGTACTATGTATAATAATTACAGCACAAAATTGCCCAATTTGAAACGGATATTTTTTCTCCTCACCTATCTACCTCTTGGTAGCAATTATCAATATTATTATTAATACACCTCGGTCTCATACTGCCCAGCCCATCGCCTCAGCTATTTGTTTTTTTTCATCGTAAGTTATTACTTATTCAATTGCCCTAGAAATACAGTTTATTTTTCTTTGCCGCCTTACATTTTCCCAAAAAAAAGGGACGCTCTGTGCCGTATAAATTTTAAACCACTCTACATCCTCTACATCAAACAATTTTCATCCAAAATGTATGAATAGTGTAGTGTAGTTCATCCCCTCTGATGCCGATCTAGCAAAAGTACTATTAGATATAAACAGTTGCAAGTACTCAACTGCATTCGTCGGAATTGAGACCGATCAATAAATTTTGGTGCGAGCAGCATCGCAGACTAAAAAATTTAGGTATGCGCAAAGTAACAGGCTCGAGGAGTTTTCCAAATAATAATCCGATAATTTTTCGTGTAAATTACTTAATAGAGTATTATATGCAAAAACTATTTAGATTAAGGAAATTAAGTTATCAGTACCTACCTACAAAGTAATATGTAAGTTCCTAGCTATTAGTACGAATTGAGTTAGGTACTTCGTCAGAATGCTTTAACTACTGACAAATTTTTTTTAATGAAGAACGTAGACATGAAGTCCATTTAAGTCAGACTGTAGACAGAAGTCAGCGTTAAGTCGCATGTTTTAAATGAATTCGCAGCGGTGCATCATTGTCATTAGCGACCCATTAGGAGATTGAGACCACGGTCAGCGTGTCAGCATGGCGTGCATTCAATACACAATAGTTTGCACTTATTTGCATTTGTTAGACATTATATACAGGGACTTATATTGAAGTTAAGGTCCGCAATTTATCATCCTAGATGGCTAGGCGATTTACCCAATTGTAGGTATTATCTAATTAATTTTATAAGCATTACAAGTAAGAAAACCCTACCCAGTAGGTAGGTACCTAATAAATTAACAAGAAAAAATATAAGTAAGTGAAGTTTCAGTATTCTGATCCAATCACACAGGCCCCTCGCAAACCTCTTAAAAAATGTTTAAGTACCTATATTTCAGTGAATCATTAGTGAAAGTTTCGATTTTCGTATTTTAAAAGCTCTACTTTTTCGTTACTGGTCCTCTATTTGAAAGCCTTCATTCAGAGGTCCCATGGTGTAATGGTTAGCACTCTGGACTCTGAATCCAGCGATCCGAGTTCAAGTCTCGGTGGGACCTAAATTTTTGCATCTGCCCTGGCTATTTTATACTATCTAATTAATATTTCAGTCATATATTGAATGAACTTGAACCTATTGGAACTAAAAGAAAGACAAATAGTATATAATGTTGTGTTGCGGGTTCGAATTCCGCCCAGGGTAAACATTTGATGAGCATTTGTGTTTGCCTTGTGTCTGGTTGTTGTTTAGCTATACATATCTATTTATGTATTTGTGTATCTATATCAGCTGTCTGACAGGCAGGGCAGGGCAGGGTCTGCCTAGTTTGGGGTCAGATGGCCGTGTGTGAAATGTCCCCACATATTATATTATCATTATTAAATTATTATTTTATTCAGTTCTCATACTTTGATTAATATTACAAGAACAATTATAAATACCATGATATCATTTATATATCGAAAAAGGTAACCAATAATGCAAACCGATACACAAAAAACGACAAACGAAGTTACTTTCCACTTAAAATAACTAACTGTACATTAATCAATGTACCTACCTATATTTAATTACTGGTGGGTACTTTAGCCGAGGGACGTAATAATGCTGTTTGGTAAGGTTCAAAGATCTCATTAACTTCGTTTAAGACGAGCCACAATTTACAATATGGTGGATGGCGGCTCTCTGCTAAATTAAATAACTTAGCTATAATTATGTTCCGCGGTGAAATTAGCCAAACTACATGAAATTAAAATTCAGTAGATATTGAAATGTTTGTAAGAGAAAAAATAGTTATGATTTCAGTAAATAGGTATGGACTTATAAATTCAGTAGTGAGTGGGTTTTACTAATGGTTATATACAGAAATATTTTTATTTTCACAGTTGTTTACGAAAATACTAGGTAGAGCAACACGGCAACGTAGGTAGTAACTAGGTATAGACGAAAATCACAAATGTTGTTTTTTTCGCTGTCCATTAAAAAAGGGACAATTTCTACAGCATTACCTACTCTTTTCGATGAAGACTTTTATTGTTCTTGGGTTTACAAATAATGTCAAACATTTTATAATCACTGTCGCTTCCATGGTATAATTATCCGGTTCAAAATCGGTCTGTCAACATTTTTGGTTCATTGTAATTCTTGGCCCGGTCTTGAAAATGATGGGGTACAGTCAGATAATAATTGTTTAACAGACTCATGCACATACTTACGTACTTTAAGAATACGCATAGTACCTCTGTGTACTTTTTTAAGTACATCTGCGGCATCTACCTACTACCACTGCATATTATACTACTCAGTACCCTAAAAACAAAGCAATTCTAAATTTCGAGGGGTGAGTGTCGCGGTCCCATGGTGTAATGGTTAGCACTTTGGACTTTGAATCCAACGATCCGAGTTCAAATCTCGGTGGGACCTTGGGGTGCTTTTTGTATCGTCCCTCGACTTTTTGAAATCAACATAAATGTGTATCGACGTGAGTCGGTACCCTCGTCGGTACACGCGATAGGGAATTAAAAGTTAATTCGGGTGCACGGCCACGAAAGTTTCGTGTCCTCAAAACAGCATTCCCAAGCGTTTGGACGTGGTTTTGTAGTAGGATGATTAACGGTGCGAAGTGACAGGTGAAGCAAGAGGCGGGGTGTAGATGGATGGCCCACCGTAGGCGGTTCCCATGCACTGTCCACGTTCCCATCGTTCATCAGCACTGTAATGATTGCGAATTCGCAACATCAAAAATTATCCCTCTGGATTTTAGCAGACGTTGTAGGTAACATGCATTTCCTACGAATATTATTGAACTTATTGATGCAATACATAGTTAATAATATTATACTTTTAGCACAAAAGCCAATGATAATTGAAATAAACGTATGTATCCATAGCAGAATATGTTTTTAGAGTTCTGTAACAAAATAGTGAAACAGGACTGCTTATTGTGCGATTTCGTCTGCCGATGTGTCTGTTACATCTGCTTCTATATAATTTGATTTTGAAACTATAAAGTACTAGATTTACCACCTCATTACATATAAGTGCACATTATAAAACATCTTCTTCCTTTGTTTTTATAAAATAACTAAAATATGAGAATAAGTAACATATTTGTTTAATCAACCAAGTAGAAAAACCTACAAACCTTGAGTGTCTTGACAAGAAATGAGCTGTCAACTCTAAAAAAATTGTATCACGCCTTGGTTGTTACAAAAACAGTTCGGGAGGTCAGATGGCCCCTGCCATAATTACCATAAGTGATAACTATGGTCGGTGTGATGATATTAAGTATGTAAATTGTTTCAAGGAAAAAATAAGTATTGGCAATGTTTTCTTCATACCAGCTTGTTATCGTACATACGGGGCGTAACAGAGGAAACAAATTGGCATGGACGGATCGATGAGACCGCTGAATATCACATGTATTCCTTCTACATTCGCCCAATTATTGAAGTGTGTACGTATTACTAGATGGGTCCGCGTAACTACATAAGTTGTTTTATAACATATTATACCACCAGCTTGCTACATTTCATTAGAATCTGAAATCGATGATCTCAATTAGCGCTATATTAGTTTTTATGTCTTTTAATTTTAATCTAGTACCCACAATAAATATTTCTAGGTCTACCTAGAAATATTCATAGAAATATTCTACACAAAACGCAACAGAGAAATGTGTGTACAACTTATAGGTATGTTTATGTTTCGGGTCTTGCACATACGAGTAAGTTATTGTCATATCCGCAACCACGACACAACTCACTATCCTAGCATGAAAATTGTGCCCTGAATAGATAATATTTGGTATAGGTAGGTTATATAGGTATGTAAGTAGGTAGGCAATGTAGGTAGGTACCTACCTATTTTTGGTCTATCTTGGACCACAAGCTCAATGGGTCAGGCCTCAGACACAGGATACATAATAGTACTACGCCTCAGAATAGAGAACCTCAGGAAGTCAAGATATCTCCTGAGGTTGAGGTCGGTCGGCCTGGTTAAGTAATCACTTCCGATTACCTATGGCTTCTATAGAAAGGCAATTTGAAGCTCAACTCTCTAATGTCGTTTAGTTGAGTTGAGCCCTATGTTTTTGGTGTAACCATTCCTGATAGCTTATATTATTTTTCTTCCTCCAGAGCGAGTATCGCTTCGCGGGCGGAGGGTACCCTCGCGCTGGCGTAGGCAGCAGCAGCACTCGCAGTGGCGGGCTGTGCTCAGCGGCGCTGGTTGGCGGGGCCTTGTTGGCAGCAGTCGCTGTGCTGGCAGTCGCCGCACTTGCCTTCTACATGGGCGCCCTTAGGCCTGACAATGGAGAACGTAAGAACAGTAACCAGCTCCTTCATTGTACAGAGGCCAGTTCATCAAGCTACCCCAATCTGTCAAATCTCTTTGATAGTTTTTTAACTTCATTACAAAAGGATATGGTTCATGTTCAATTGGGACTTTGGGATAGGTAGATGATCTGGCGTCTGTACATGTCTGTTTTCACTAAAACTAGGCGACACCCAAATTTATCACAATTAAAACACATTTAATTTAATTTTAAGGATAGATTTAGTCAACTCCTTTGACAAAGACTGATCCCAAATAGCCCTTGTTTGAGAGAGTAGAGAGGCCTTTGAAGGCTGAAAACGATAAACAGGTCGACATGTGGGATGTGGACTCGCAGTCGCGATTATTGTGCCGATAGTTGTTACAGCTAATGGCTTTAATTGCCAAGAGCCTCGACCAACAACAACGTTAGATGGCTGGATCAAGGGCTTGTTTCAGAAGGTAGTACTTCTGAACACGGCCCGCAATGTCAGGAAGTTTCTCTCTTTGGAGCCCTGACCGCCGCGGCTGGTAGCTTGGATTCTGTTCCCGATACCGATGAGCTACTATTTTTTTTTTATATTTTTAAAGGTACAATAATACATTTTCTATTACTGCACTGTTGAATTTCCAACTCTTAGAAAACTTAGAAAAGGCAGTGTTGAACAGTACGACGTTATTATATTATTATTACTAAGAGTACATACGTATCCGTATTAAAATGTCTTTATGAAAAATAAGTAAACAATGTAATGTGTTCTGTGTACCTATAAATCATTCCATAAGTCAATCCACGTGATGAAAAACAGTTGGTTAGGGATTCACATTCATCACCCATGTAAGTACATAGGCATGTAAATGTCTATAGACAAGATTTATTGACTTTTGGCATTTTGGCAATACAGTTATACCTACCTGCCAGGCCACTTTCATGCATTTTTACTCACTTAAATATGCGCAAAAAACATTAGCCTTCTCTCAACAACAAGCCCACTCAACTGGAAATGAAAAATAGAAAAACTTACATGTAAATTATGGAAGACGACCGAGGGAAGTGGGTTACTGGATGTTCTTACATTTATTATTTATGTAATAGGTAGAGTATTTTATGCTAACGCTGCGGGGTTCAATTTGACCTTTACAAAGGAAAAATGCGTGGGAATCATGCCCGGCTGTGTGTGTCAACAAAGTGTCCCCTAAATTTTGACTTTCCCTAAACATCTACTTTTTTCCTGTTGTTAATTATATAGGAAGGTACTATTAATTTGATATTACCCTCGACGCGTAGCTGAGGGCCGCTCGGGAATGCTTTTACAAAATACATTTAGGGACTCCGGGGTTTAAGACTAAACATCACAGCTCTTAATCTATTTTGCAGCAATAATATCGTTCGAGGGCACGTTCCGGGTAACGCGAGGGGACGTGTACGGCGGCGTCCCGGGCAGCCCCTCGTATCGGGAGCGGGCGCGACGCTACAGCGCAGCACTTCGACAAGTGTTCGCCGCACCCTCGACACTACGGCAGGCCTTCACGGGCGCACTCGTCACCGGTTTCGGAGACCGAAGACTAGATGTACACTTTAGACTATATCTCGATAGAAGAAAAATACCGAGGTAATACTCAAAACAATAATTATCACTGATAATTTAATATTTAAACAGTCGGAATTATATCTTAATCTTTGTTTTCAGTTCAGTTTCAAACATAGAAGAAACTCTTAAAAATATTTTAATTCAAGATTTAAATTCGAAACATCCAGCAATTGGACAGAGTATAAAAATAGACACATCTAGTATAGTCATAAAGAGAGATCTAGAACATACATATCATTCAGAATCTTACGTTAAAGAAGCGATGAATGAGAGCATGGCGATTAGCAATCCAAAAGGTTTACCTCCCTCAACTGGAATAGATAAAAATCTTCAAACAAGGGTCGGTGTCGTGCGTAAGACAACAGTAAAACCTAATCAAAAGAAAGATCCAGATGAACCTGACATTGACACAGAAAATATTCCAGTAGTACAAGGATCGTTTCAAATCACTAAGACTGAAGCAGATATAACGGAAAATAAAAAATTTGGTTCTAGTCCAATACGTCATGACGATAAGGGAAGTCACAAACCAACAGCTGTTAAAAGTTCGACGACTAAAGCGCCTCCTACTAGAACTACTACAAGGACCACAACAACAAAGAGAGTTCCTACAAGCACACCAAAGACCCGACCATTTACAATAACATCTACTCTCAATGTTAAGACAAGGACAGAACCGACACCAAAAAAGGGCACCGAGAAGACTACATTAACTCCAGTTACTACCACCTCTACAACTTCGACTACGGCTACGCCTTCAACTACAGCTCAAGCAAGCACTACCGCTAGTAATGTATCCCAAATTCTTCTTGATCTACTAACAAATGAAAATCACTATAAAGATTTACCTAAGATTGATACATTATTTACCGTCCCACATATTATTGACAACGAACCGTGGCGCCCTATAACACAACCTTATTATGAAAGAACAAGCGAACATTCCGTTCCTGTAGAAATTACCAGTGACCTGAATGCTGAAGATAGAATGGGAGTAGCAGAAGTTGTTGATGACGTATCAATATTAGAAAGTATACTAACCCCAATACCACCAATAAAACACAGAGATAGAACGACAGTTAGACCCATAGGTCTACACAACGTAGATCCAGATTTAGCAGCTGACGTTTACGTACCAAGTCCCATATACACGAGTTTTACACTACCAACATATGCCCCACCCTTAAAGAATATGGAAACTTTGGGATCGAATTATCCAAAACCGCATCCCATTCCCGTTGATAAAATAAGTGGAGTCGTTGAAGTAGTTGATGAATTAGTGGACTTTACTGATGAGGATGACGGAAAACCTGTGGAACGTCCCCCCAAAGACAAACAAACTAGTGTTAGCATAAATGTCCTTCAGGCCGATAACATAGATAACGAAACTGAACAAGTTTCTATAGACGGGACCTCAATACTAAAGAAGCACAACAGTACTACAAGTACAAGCACCACTACAACTACCACTACTACTACCATCAGCAGCCCTACCTCCACCACCAGCACTTCTACTACTACAACTAGTACCAGTATTCCAACAACAACCGTTACCACCAAAGTGCCAACAAGTAGCACCGCCTCCACAACTCCAGAGTTACAAATAGTAAACACAACATATAAAACCACTGAATCTCCACACAATGATACAACGAAAGAAAATTCAACAAGACGACCCAATAATAAAGTTTCCATTATACCAAGTACTAGTGCACCGCATCTTACTTGGGAATTAGTAAACACTTCGACCAATGAAAATGACACGTTTAGCAAAACTTCTCCGGAAAAGTATTATAATGATACATTACAAGCAATCATAACGAAAAATGACGATGTCTTTCCAAATACAACTCCAAAGTTTCCTATAAAGGTTTCAATGTTTCGTAATTTAACAGATATTATTAAAAAATTTAGTCAAAATACGCCAATGACAACTGAAGACATTATTAATGACATGGAAGTTGAAGAACGACATAATCATAACAAAATGACTGGATCTGTAGAAGTAGTACCCGATGAGGAGTTAGAGATAACGACAGCTGGTGTAATCACGTTGTTACCTGCAAAGTCTAATCTAGGTATGAATCGACCACTTAGACCTCGACCTAAAATCAAAATTCAAGAGTCGCAACCTATAAAAGAGAATTTACGTAGTTTTTTTCGTAACGACCCTGAAACACAAAAGATAATTGATGATCTTAGTACCGAAAATTATTACCAAAGTCATAAAATTAACCACAGCGACACAGAGAGTACCGATGTCATACCAGATACAGAACAACAAAATCAATTACAGATAACAGCAGTGCCTGAAAACATACAGGTTAACGTACCTGGTAATTTTCCAACAAACAGCAGATTCCCAAAATCAAGTGATAACTTAAATTTTACAAACAAAAATAATGAAGCTTTAAAAAATAAGGATGTTACAAATACTACCACCGTTCCTGAAGGAACATACAGAGTATCATATCATGTGACGGGAAGTGTGAGCAGTAAACGAGCAAATAAAACTCAAACTCTTCCTGCGTATGAATTAGCTTTAGAACCAGATGTTATTTTAGAAATACCTATAAATCAAACGAATAGTTTGACTATTGATAAGTTGAAACAACTCGCTAGTCTCGCTACAATATCCGATTCTAATAACAACACATTTTTTCGAGCACCTGGCGGAGTAATTTCAACAAAAGCAATACCTTCTAGCTACACATTGAACCAAGCTGGATTTAAAATTCTTACAAAAACCTACAATAAGAATTTGCCCACTAAACAAGAAGGAAATAGTTTTGATATACCAGAAAAGAGCTACAATAAGCCTCTTGTCACGAAACCGAACAAGGAAAAGGAAAATACAAGCAACTTTATTAAAGAAATTATCAAACAAGGTAAGTAAGCTGCGACATCGTAAAAATTAGAAATCATGAAAAATTTTCATATATTTTATTTTATTACTTTCATGAGTGTTTTTTTACAGAGGAGTGTAACAACTCAACTTCATTCCCTTGCCCAAGCGGTTTGTGTCTTCCGCTAACGTCACGCTGTAACCGCCTGCTTGACTGCCCGGACGGTGAGGACGAACGTTCATGCTCTTGCGCAGACTACCTGCGTGCAGATTTCTTACAGTCCAAGATTTGTGATGGTGTCGTTGACTGCTGGGACTATTCTGATGAGAATTCATGTGGTAAGTGGCAAAGATAACTTTATTCTAAAATGAACATTTATTATTATTATTAATAAATTTAATTTGTAGATATTCTTGTGTTCACCTCCAGAATCTAAATTCAAATAGAGATGTTTGCAAATTACCGGAAACAAGGTCGATCTACTTATGCGTTCCCGTACTACTAATTCTTCTTTATAACAAGTTCCCTCTTAAAAGAGAAATATAATATGTTTTAATAAATTATGTTCAGAGTGGTGTAAAGAAGGTCAGTACGTGTGCGCTAATGCCCGCCAGTGCCTGGACATGGGTAAGGTATGTGACGGCACGCCCGACTGCCCTCTCGGCGACGACGAGAAGAGCTGTGTGGCGCTCGCTGACCAACTAGAGGATAACGAAGTTATTCCATATAACGAAGAAGGTAATTAGCATGGCTAATTCGATTCCTTAGGCAAAATAGATGAGCTTAAAGAATACCGTTACACCGTTGACAAAAGTTAATGTGCCAATTGGCCAGCTAAAGCATAATTTAGCCAAAGATACTTTTCTGGTAGGTATAGCATAAATTATTGTGAATCCATTGTTATTTAGGAGATTAGAGTAAGATACCAATACACATACCGAGGATAGAATAATAATAATATTAAACTTTTTTATTCGTATCTATCATTTCAGGTTACGTGATGGTACGCAAGCGAGGTGTATGGGGTCGACTATGCGTGGAAAGCTTTGCAGAAGTGGTGGAGCAAGCACAAAGCTCTCTCAAACTCCCCGACCTCGGCAGAGCCGTGTGCAGAGCCATGACTTTCCAGTAATAATACCTAAATTTCATTTAGAGCAGTAGATTGAAAAATATTGATAGGAAGCACGGGTTGGCTGGTCCCACGTTGGGTGCCAATTTTCTATGGGCGTTGCTTTGCATGTTATATTTTTTCTTTCCATAACCTAATACTTATACTGTGACTTACTGTCAGATTATAATTTATTTTATAACACATTTGCTCGTAAAGTGTCTCTTATTACACCAATTTCAATATCGTAAAGTATGTCATTACGTACTAGTGCGTTATTGTAATGTAAAACGCACGAGTTTCGTAAATCGTACAGTTTATCAAGATGCTCCGTGTAAAACCAACGGTACTTTTTTCAATCTTAGCAAAGAGTTTTTATGTCAGAAAAGTGGTCAACATTTTATGAATAAAATTAACTTTGGGAGAAAAAATATAAAAAAATAAACATTTAATTCTTTAATTTAATTAATTTTGACATTATATTACGACCATTTATCTATAACAAAAACAAAAAAATATTAATTTACTTTATTAGTAATACTGGCTGTTTTTGTGCCTTTGCCATAAAAAAAGCGCTGATGCGCGCGCATCGCTAATTTGTGAACAAGTAAAAACTATTACGCGCGCTTTTTCTTTTCGCTGTACATATTGTTTTTATTTGAATTATTTCCTCGCAAATATGTTATAAAACGTCACCGTCGTCGTTCGTTTACACACGAAAGGTACAATGCATATCTACGTACATACCTACATACTTAGTTAAAATAATGTATCAGTATAAATAACAATATAGTTACAATAATTTTATGATGGTGTGTTCAGTGACGCGGGTTGGGCACGGGAAGCTCGCGAGGGCCGCAAGTCCAGCGCGGAGGGCTATTGGGAGGTGTGGCATAACGCGGCGGCACGGGCGTATGACACCCGCCTATCATTCCGACGCGCCACCTGCGCTAAAAAGCGTGCGCTTCGTGTCAGATGCACCGGTCTCGAGTGTGGGATACGGCCACATGCTGACGCTCAACAACCCAGGTAAAGAAAACTCACCAGTTCCAAACTATCCTTAATGTTTTGTAAACGGCTATTCTGTCAGTGGATAAGATCTTTCTCCTTAGTTGTTAAGAGTAGCCTTCTGTTTATCGTTTTAATGACCAAACAATTAAGTTTAATATGTGTCTGGTTGAGTCCTGGCTCCATTGATTTTTAAGTCTCCGTTTCAATGGTTGATCAAAAAATCAACGAAGCCAGTTACCCTACGTCACCATTCCAACATGCCCCATTTCATGCCCTATGGCATGTCTATGGTACGTTTGAGTGGTGGTAGCAGTGGGTATGTGTGGCTAGGGATGATACTGACGCGCACGTGCGCCGCGGCAGGGTTGTGGGAGGTGACGGCGCGGCGGCAGGCGCATGGCCGTGGCAGGCCGCGCTCTACCGCGACGGGGACTTCCAGTGTGGAGGGACCCTCGTGCACACGCAGTGGCTGCTGTCGGCCAGCCATTGTTTCTATCAGTGAGTATGAGCTTCTTTTTTCCTTTATTACCTACGTACTGTAAAGGTTGCATGCACCAGTACCAGTCCCCGGTACCAGTAAGAGGCTCATCAGTAGTGACCTCTTCTCTTACAGTACCTACTAAGCGAAGGCTGATATGTAAAGCTGTCTATGATTGTAATTAATGATGTGACGTGGTGCTGTCAGAATTCTATTGTGTAAACGAAATCTAAACTATACGTACATCAGAATAAAAAAAGCTTTTTACAAAAAAGACAACCGCCTTCAAAAAGTGAAAAATAACTTTAGCACAGAACACACATTGACTTTAGTTTCGGAAGTCGGTGGCAATACAAAATAACAAACAGAACAAAGCCACTGAATTTCGAAACTAAAGTCAATGTGTGTTCTGTGCTAAAGTTATTTTTCACTTTTTGAAGGCGGTAGTCTTTTTTGTAAAAAGCTTTTTATTTTTCGCTTTTTAGTACCTCCTTCTCATTCAAATCTATTAAGAAGAGATTGAAAGTTAACTACTACAAACATTGATGAAACTAAAACGTCGTCTATGTAAAATTTTTGGGTATTTGTTGATTTTTCAAAAAGTGCTGAACCAATTTCGATAAAATTTATATGGGACCACCCCTGAAGCATACCTTATCTATAAAAAAAAGAATTTTCAAAATCGGTTTTCGTTTGCCTGAGAAATCGCGTAACAAATCGCGCACATACTTAATGCAAATTTAAGACTTATACGGTTTTCTCATGGATGCCATGGTCAGAACTGGACCAAATTAAAATGGGACCACACGGGAAGCACAAGCTTCCAAATAAAAGAATCATCAAAATCGGTTCACTCAGTCCGGAGAAATCAGGTAACAAACATAAAAAAAAAAAAAAAAAAAAAAAAAAAAAAAAAAAAAAATACAGACGAATTGATAACCTCCTCCTTTTTTGAAGTCGGTTGAAAACCACAGCATGATGGAGATAGGTAGCCATAGATCGAACCAAGCAGCAATTACTTATCTAAAAACATCGGAACATCTAACTGCCTGCAAAGACTTGAATCTTAACGATTACTTTGATGCCTATAACTACAGTTAAATAGTAGCGATGTATAGGCAGCTTCATATCAGCAAGTTGCATGTTGTCAAGAAAGTAGGCATTGAGTCTACATACAAGGACCATTAAATGCTTGTCAACGATCTCTATACTAATCACAACTCGAACCACAGAGCCACAGAAGCACACTGGGTGGCGCGACTGGGCGCTTTACGTCGCGGCGCATGGCCACGCGGTCCGTGGGAGCGGGTGTCACGGGTGCGTCAAGTAGTGCTACACCCCAAATACGCACCGCGCGGGTTCCGCAATGATATCGCGCTGCTGAGAGTAGACGCCGTGCCATTGCACGCGCGTCTGCGACCCGCCTGCCTGCCGCCGCCACGCGCGCAGCCCCCCGCCGGACATCACTGCACGGTTGTCGGATGGGGACAACTGTATGAGCATGAACGCGTTTTCCGTAAGTATCCCTTTTAACTAGCTACATCGAGGGAGACTGCTTGTTACTATGGTAGATCATAAAAGTAAAGCAAAGAGTTCCTTTTTATGCAATCTATTGGTCTGTCTGGTAATTTAAATTCAAAGCTATCATTATCATCACTAGCTTTTGTCTAGAATTATCTTGTCGAGTTTTTGTATCATCATTTTTCTTTAACTTATTTACATACCGTATGGAGTGTGTTAGTGGGGTACTGTGTCTTTGCATAGTAAGTTTGTCATTGCGGTCGCGGTCGAACCAGAATTGCAGCCCGAGCCGTGATTTATTCCCTTGACGTCGAGTCGCACCACGTCGAGTCGCCGCCACGTCGAGTCGCCGCTACATCAAATCGCCACTACGTCAAGTCGCCGCCATGTCGAGTCGCCGTCACGTCTATTTGTTCTTTTGATATTTCCTTAGGCTTTTAAAAAAATAATCTGCCTGGTGCCGCCACATCGAATGTGACAAAAGGTCACATCCAATCGCAATAATTATTCAAATCATAATACAGTCTATATAATATTTTTGGTTGTACGTTGTCTCATAGCTAATAGTTTTATAGAATTTCGTATCAAATAAATTTTTTCTAATAATATCGTTTCATAGAATAATCAATACGCAGAATACTTACTTTCAAGATTTTTAAATCATTGATTTTTGTTTCACATAAAGTTTATTGTTAGAATTATCATATCATAGAATAACAAATCGAATATTCTTTTTCCTTATATTTTTTATTTAACCCAGTAATCCCCGATTTTTTTTGTTTTACCTTTTTACTATTTTTTTTACATCATAATGTAGAATAAAGGGTAATAAAACATAATGACAAGTTTTAGGTTCCTATGTATATTCAAAGTTAGAAAAAAAACAATGTGTCCACATGGACACGCTAAGCAGTTGTAGTAGCAAATAGATAAACTTATACATAAATAGTTGAGAGTTCAAAATAGTCAACAATTGAAGAAAATAAAGTTATTTCATACGATACAAAGTAAAACAAGGCACACAAAACCCCACATCACATTTCATGTACCTACTCCGTTGTCCCAGCAGAAGATTAATTTTGACAGTATGGACCAAATCTACGCTTTTTTTTGTCTTCTGCACATAGTGGCAAATTTGGTCGTATCTTGAAGCATTAGCCACCGGTGAATTAGAAGCACTTGGTCTATCTGGGCCTTTAGAAACTGTTCCGTATCTATTGTGGTATGCTAGGACAATCGCTCTTCTGAACTCAAGTGGCGGAATTTTCCCTCCTTCCTTTTTTTTTCAATTACCATGCATTATGGAGTCATGCATTTAGATGCATGACTCCATGAAAGGTACTGGAGCCTAATGACATGGATGTTAGTTACTCCTGATATGTATTCTATACATAATCACATTTTCGTCTATGCGGTCGACACCGCCAATATATTTATTATACTCGTACTCACCAAAAAAAAATGGTCGAACATGAAACCGGAAACATGAAATTGTTTTATCTTTCTGGGAGAATTGTTTGTCGGTGGATACTGGTTGAACGCCAAGATTATTAGAGACAATATGGGACTATGGAATAATCCATCCATTTTACGATTATCACCCCATCATCTTTGCTAATCGCTGATTCGTAGTAGCCTCGTTTTTTTTTTCATTATATTATTTAGAGTCAATTTATCATATATGCGCTATCTGTTTTCCCGAATAGTCCCTGTTGCTCCGAAACGCTGCTGTCTAAAGTAATTCAATAAATTGAAAACTGATCGAAATCCAACAATCTGAAAGAGAATTAATGTAATGTCAAAAAGCTATGGTAGGTGCTTAGCGTGTCCATATGGACATATCACATTCAACGTACAGAAATATAACCAATACCAAAGGCAACCTATACTTTATCGTAACTATATTATAAATCATTTATATAAGCATAACAAAACACAACTAAACACTAAAAATACGAAAATATTCAGATGAAAATGCACTTACCGCCTTTGGTTATCCATTTTTTTTTTAAATTTTGAACAATAACCTATTTCAATTGAGAATATTTCCAAAATACTCTCAAATAGGGAGAAATAAATGGCGGTCACTGAAACCATTGACTATAAACAATGCAATGAAGAAAAGTTTTTTTTGATCATGCAGTAAATTATTGTCACAATAATAATTTTAAAAACATTCAAATTACGTGTCCAAATGGACACGCTAGGCATTACTGGGTATAAAATTTGTTCCCAAGAATGGGACTCTCAGTTCTAACCAAACTTAATGCGCGTGCGTGCAAGCAACCATGCAGCATGCAACCAAGCACGTAGCGTACAAGCAAGTATGCAGCATGCAAGCAAGCATGCAGCGTGCAAGCAAGCATGCAGCGTGCAAGCAAGCATGCAGCGTGCAAGCAAGCATGCAACATGTAAGCAAGCATACATCATGCAAGCAAGCATGCATCATGCAAGCGAGCATGCAACATGCAGCAGGCATAGTTTCGGGGTTTAGTGTTGCTGGGCTCCGGCGGTCCCACTCGAGCTTATCGTCGCAGATGGTCTCACCACCGCAGCTTCGACTTACTGGCCGGCTTCGCCGGCCAGCCTCAGCTGCGGCGGCGGGCGTTAAAACCACCTGCTCCTCAGCTCGCGGGCCGCCTCGCCCTCCACGCCTACGCCGATTTAAATTACACTCTAAGAGTAGGGCAGACAAGCCTACGTGGAGTCGGTTTCGCAGCGATTCGTTTGTGTCATTAACTTTGGTAACAACATATTGACTTTTTAAGACAACATTTTTGTTTTTGTCTATTTATATCAACACATCGTCGTTGAAATAAATTCCATGGAAAAATACAACAATCAAACAATATTCGTTAAAAAATAATTCTACTTTTTGATAAGTTTGTTAAACAAAAAAATGTGATTAAAAATTCATTGAATTGTGTTTCTGTGAAATATTTTTCATTGAAGTAAATAGTCTTTGAAACAATAATAGTGGAAATAAAAATACGAGAACCAAATATTATGTTGAACATTTTCTGGGAAACGAAATTCTAAGAAATTTCTGTCTGCGAAACAAGGGGACACCAATATTTTTATTTATTTAGACTGTAATAATTAAATAATTTATTTCGTTGACTGTACCTTTCGTCACATTCGACGAGGCGGCACCAGGCAGATTTTTTTTACAAAAAGCCTAAGGAAATGTCAAAAGAACAAGTAGACGTGACGGCGACTCGACATGGAGGCGACTCGATGTATGTAGTGGCGATTCGACGTAGGGGCGACTAGACGCGCGTGGCGGCGACTCAACGTCAAGGGAATAAATCGAGCCCTACGTAAAGGCGTATTAGAGCCCAGAATTTAATGATAATATGCCCACGCGTTTCATACGACGTTTTTCAACACACTTCACACAATAAGGAAATTTAATGACATTTATTATACTTCACTGTTTTAAACCTTTGTCAAAACAAATCTTTACTTGTGAAAAATGACGTAAATGCTTGTATACTCTTTAGGTAACCAAGAGTATAAGAATTAAAATTTCAACTTCTCTACAATAAACATCTTTATTTTTTTGTACAAATCCTGCCATGATCCTTTCACAGTCATCATTCCCATTTCATCTTCTAAAATCTTATTTCACATCTTCATACTTTTACCTCTTCACATCTGTCGTTAATTTTTAAGTCTTATTCTAGGTAGGTATTCATTTGCCATAACTCTCTTTACGTTCCGTTCCTACTTAGAACTGTATTTTTTTTTGTCAAAATTAAATAGTTGATGAAAAATAATGTAGTTACCACGTTTTATTAATTCACGTTCTTTGTTAATTTGGTCAAGAAATATTTAGACATAAAAACAAACTAAACTCTGGCGAGACTAAAATATGACCATTACAACACTAGTGCGGTAATGTGATGAACAAAACACACGTGCCTTGAGACTTGTCCAATTACTAATATTACAATCGCATTTTTACAGCGGATACGCTACAAGAGGTGGAGTTGCCAGTGATATCGACGTCAGAGTGCCGGCGACGCACGCGTCTTCTGCCGCTGTACCGCGTTACCGACGATATGTTCTGCGCGGGCTACGAGCGCGGCGGACGAGACGCTTGTCTCGGGGACTCCGGAGGACCGCTTATGTGTCAGGTATACATAACGTATCTTACTTACCTGGGTATTCACAACACTACATAAGACAAAGCTTCGCCGTAAAGAGTCTCATGATTCGCATATTCTCTTTATCATAATGGGTTGTCGACATGTGAAATGTGGACACGGCTGTTACGATAATCGGCATCTTTGACAAGATTCCGATTTTCGTAACAGCTAACAGCTAAAGGCCCCATGGCTAACGCCCTCATAAAACGCATTTAGGACGAAGACATTCTCCTTCCATTCCATAATCACTAACTATAATATTTTGTTTTCTCGCAGGAATCCGACAAATGGTATGTGTATGGCGTGACCAGCAACGGGTACGGCTGCGCACGAGCAAACCGGCCCGGCGTGTACACGAAGGTGTCCAACTACATAGACTGGATTGACGGCGTGTTGACGACCTACACACTGCACAACGACACGAGCTCGACAGAGGACGAGTCTAGCGAGGACTTCTACGCTGACCTCGAGGCGGCAGAGAACAGACGAGCCAGCAGAGTCGACACCTGCAAAGGATTTAGATGTCCGCTCGGAGAGTGCTTGTCCGCCACAAGCGTTTGCAACGGATTTTTAGAATGTTCCGATGGCAGCGACGAGTGGCAATGCAGTAGAGTCTCACCAAATAACTCCAGCATTGACCCCGATTAACAGCATTTAAACAGGTTTAATTACTTATAAGCCAGTACTTAGAAAGTAGAGTAATTTTCGAAATTCGACTGATATTTTATAAGATATCTGTAAGTTATGAAATCTCTAAAAAATGAGAACTTATTTCAATAATTGCTAACCTTAAAAAATCACTAATGCTAGACGATTGCTACGCCATAATTATTACGTAATATTATTTGGGTTTGTTTGTAAATATAGGTCTAACGTTCGTGCCCAAAATGTTTTGTTTACCACTGCACGATTACAGCTACATTGAATTTATTTATTGAAATACATGGACCGCCTTTTCCGTCTGAATAATTTGTTTTTTAAATGGACGATGTGGGCCATGTTACGAACAAAATAAAAATGTAATGATAATTTTCTCGTTTTATTTATAAATACCTAATCTATGATATTTTCTATATCGACCAGTAAAGGTAAGGCCATTTATTATATTTGTCAGCGTGTAGCTGAAAAAAGGACTTTCGACCACATAAACAATAAAAAATCAATGATCTTAAAAATAATTTTAATCTCTCGACAAATAAATTAACAAAATGCAAACTTTCAATACAGTATTATATTCTTGAGAATAAGGATAATATAATAAATAATAGCAATTCTTACATATTAACGATGTCGGCAAATTATTTATTATTTTAATACAATTACACTGATATTTTAATTATGAAATATTGATTTAAAAATAATAATTACAATCACAAAATTATGTCCTAAGTTAAAATATAATATGGGTGAGCTTTCCCATAAGATAGACATCGATAAAGTAATTATTGATCACAAGGAGGTAATACAAGTAAGAAAATTAGACCTCACGCGTGTCAAGCTTCGGGGTTTAAAGATCGCACAATTATTATTAGAGATAGCGACAGTCGAGAATGCAAACATTTCTTACTTCTGTTACTCGAGACAGTCACACGCCTTACAGCTAACTTAACTAACTCCCGTACCGAACGGTACTCCAAAGCATGTTACCTTCTTCACAAAGTCAAAATCTCAAAATGTTAGTGTAAGGAACATCTTTACATTACACACAAAGGCCAGTAAATACTTGAGTTATAGTTATTTCTACGTCGTATTAGATTTATAATATTTAAATACTACAATCGAGCGCAATGAGCAAGAAATGAAGACAGTTCTTAAATAAGATGATAGATACAAGACTAAATAGACACACATGGAACTCGAGAACGATAGTCGAACGACTGAAGGTACATAATAGTTTGTGCTAGTTGGAGGATGTTTCGAGGTGAATCATGGTACGTGAACTAATGTTGAACTAGACCGTGCAAAGTATTTGAATAAAGATTCGCCTCGCCTCGCACGAGTACTGAAAGCTGGAGAGTGAACGAGGTTTGGTTCTCGAGTGTGTGCGAGTGGCTCTAGCCCGTGCTCTCGACGGGCGTGGTGGTGATGCCGCTCTTCGCCTTGTTCAGCACTGTCTTGAACTGCTCCGGCACCGGGTGCTCCGACTGGATAACAAACAACCGGACAATGAACGTAATGAAAATGAGTTTAACCTTTTGACCGCTACAGTCTTGTATAGATGACAAACCAAAATGTGCCCAGCACGATACGGTCACGACTACATGGCACGAGGCGGGGGCACGTTTTTGCTTTTTTGATGTGGCGCTCAATAGGTTAAGTGTCACTCACGTATCATTTGTTTGTCGAGTACCATGTAAGTAGGTTACTGAAACGATTTATTAACATCGAGCATTACAAGTCTAGTAAAGAAGCTCTGGTAACAATTTATCTTAATACGATAGGTAAAAAAATCAAAAGTAAAGCATTTAGCATAATGACTAATCCATAAATAATCCTGCCTGTCTCACGCAACAACAGTAACGATAATTATTTGTACAGTTGTACTTAGTCTATTGAATAGTCTATTTGGATTAATTAAAAGAAAGCTTGGGAAGTGTATTGTACTCACGTAGTCACCGTTGCCCTGGGGCACGAGCACATTCATTTCGGAGGACTTAGAGCTGACGATCTCGACGTCCAGTGACTCCGGAGACAGATAGATTTGACACCCGTCCGTTTTATCAATCGACACTGTTGGCACCTTGCCCAGCACCTGAAAAGATACATATTTTGTTATTTTGTAAAAAGAAATCAAACAAAACAAATAATCAAATAATCAAAATTGAAAGAAGTCATCGAAGTTGTCAATTAATTTTTTTTTTTTAAATTCCTCGTCAAGAAGTTTGGGAAGTTTAGTTTTTTGAAGGAAGAATAATTAGATGCCACAGAGCACTTTGTAATATGGCCACTACGTTTTGGCACGATGAAGGAGTAGAAGAAATGTCAATGTCAAGATTTTAAAATATTTTCAAAATTAGTTTTTCGTATTTCGCATATTTAATGCGTCCCAGTGGAATAAATAGATTTTTGTATGAAATATTATACTTTTAGATGTTGACTTTAATAATAGTAATAGGGGCGTTGATTGCGGCCGTTCATATAAGAACCCTTATCATGAATGAAGAGGACCACCGACCGCAACTCGAGAATCTGCAGGAGTTAAATGGAAGTCATTCATGGGGTTTCAGCGGTATATGGAACTATTTCATGGAACAGTACGGCATACCGGTCGCGCACTACTTTGTTAGTGTAACATATTCAGTCTACGTACGACTTACACTCTTCAATGTGGTAAGTTGACTCTTCTATGAAAGTAGTAATGCTATTGCACCTGTTAAAACCTCTACATCAATATTAATTGCGTTTCTCGTTTTTGTAGTCTGTATTTCTTCTCAAGTATGTGCCGACGGGTCTTTATATGTACAAATTTATTAAAGATATGTACGTAACTTCTCGGGAGAGAATAAAGCAGAAACAAACCGAGATAGAAGACATTCAACTCCAGGTTAGATGCTTTCGTCTGTATTCATGATCTAGTCGTATTATGCTACGGCCACACTACGACACGAAGATTAGAGTTCGCGTTGTCGTCGCCGATATTATAATAACGTCGCGATAATCTAAATCGTCGCGATTATTCATTTGGAAAAATGGAAGAGGCGGTTGTACTATCTTACATATCGGCAAATAATTATTTAGTGCATCTTTATTATGTATTTGAATAAATAAAAAAGGAGTATATCACAAGAAATCGCATACCACAAAATTCAGAAACATAGTTATGTATAATTCCAATATTCTCTCATTACTCCAATCCATTATAATAAATCTGAACTATTGATGCAACACACAAAAATACGCGCTAACCGCTCGGCATCTCGCTGTCAACAAAGCCCGAAGGGTAGTCAACCGCACGAACTTTTGTCGCGACAAAACCCTTTGATATGCGGTAATTTACCGACAGCGGCGCGAAGGGTATTTGTGGTCGCGATGATGATTCGCGATAGGACGAATTGCTTGGTCAGACGTGTCGCAACAACGCAAATGTAGCCGTAGCATTATGAGGGACGCTTGCTGTCTAAAACGTTGTACTGTGAATAGATTCAGATAGTGAACACGAAGCTGTGCGTGCGAGACGCGGAGTTTACGGAGCGCGCGGAAGAGTTGCGGCGCGGCGCGGAGCGTCTGCGGCACGTGCGGGCGCGGGTGCGGGAGCTCATCGCGGCCGACGACGCGCTGCGCCGCGCGCTCGACAGCGCCGCCGCTTGGGACGCCGGCCACGACTTACACGTCAGCTCCGCGCCGCAGGAAGAAGGTTCACACCACAGATATAGATAGACCTATACTCTGTTCACAATAAGATTAGACATAAACACAAACCTTTTTTACAGTCCCTTAAATCGATTTTGACTTCTATTCCGTAGGCTTAAGGATGACATTAGAGGCAAAAAAGTGGTTACAATAACAACTGTTTACTGCAGTTGCCATTTGTCATGCTACCCAATATAAGTCAAAATCGGTTGAACGGACTGTAAAAAGGTTTTTGTAACTGTCTAATCTTATTGTGAACAGGGTATAGATAACGCAAAAGCAACTACTTCGCGTGCCTAGTTTCGTGCCTAGCTTACGTACAAAAATCTTAAGTAAAAAAATAAAGTAGGTAAACGTTTCCTTCCATCGGTAAGTCATTTTGTGATTAATATTATGCGTAATTAATTTAAAAAACAATTATTTTAAATCTAATACCCTCAGTAATGCCTGGTAATACCAAATTTAAGAAAAACAAAACATTTTAACCTCATAATAGGTAGTCAAAAAAATGGCACGCTTGGTTTTCATACAGATCGTGATACTTGCGTTATCTAGGGTCTATCTATATCTGTGGTTCACACATATTTGATCCGTGTAGATCAGGGTTTCTTAAAGTGGGGTCCACGCGCATGTGTATCAGGGGTCCGCAGTAGGTCAGCTAATTCATATTGTATTAAAAAACTGTGTAGTAAACTTTGCATTTATCAGCCAAACCACAAACTCATTTTCGTTTTCAAAAAAATATTATTTCTTCTGTGGAATTGTTTAAATTGTGAAAGTGGTTTTAAGAAACCCTGGTGTAGATCTATTTCGGTCCGCTCTACTACTCTTTTACTTTTATAAAATTAGTACAGAGTATTGGATTTTTAACAGACTTCAAAAAAATGGAGGTTCTTAGTTTAACCCGTATGTTTGTATGTATGTTTGTCCGCGATTATCTCCCGTTTGGCTGAACCGCTTTTGATGCGGTTTTCAGAGAAATGTTTGTTACATTCTGGAGAAGGTATTGGTATCAACAAATGGAAATTTATACAGCGCTTTTTGAAAAATCAACAAATATTTTTAAAAATATACATAGATGACGTTTTCGCTTCTCCAATCTTTTAAGGACTTTCAATATCTGTTTTAACTGTGTTGCCGTTTCATAATAGATTTGGATGATAAAGAGGCACTAAAAAGCGGAAAATAAAAATACTAATAATATAATACTAAAAAGTGATAAATAACTTTAGCACAGAACGCACATGACTTTAGTTTCGAAACTCGGTGGCAATACAAAACAACGAACAAAAACAAAGCCACCGACTTCCGAAACTAAAGTCATGTGTGTTCTGTGTTGAAATGAAGGCGGTTGTCTTTTTTGTAAAAAGGCTTTTTATAAGTATAAGTAGTACCAAGTATTGGTTTTTATTTTATTTCGTAGATCATTTTTAATTTCAGGTCGCGAATTCATAGTGGAATTATTAAAGGAGTTGAAGTACGAGCATATCATGATCCCTGAGAGGCAGTCGGAGATGGACTATGGAGACCCCAACTCGCTGACCGACCCTAACACGCCAGAAAACAGTGTTTATTCATCGGTCAGCGACGTGGATGTCAAACAAGACTGTCGGGTGAAGATCGTAAAAGTTACCAACGTTTATAAAGTCGCTTATCTTAAGCATTACATAAAACAAAGGAAACTACGTAGAGCCAATAAACAAGCATTGTTGAAGAAAAAAGTAGGTGACACCTACCCATTAATAACTATTTATCCACTGTAAAACTGAAATAGATTTATGTTATGTACCTATTTGTAATTTTTTTAGATGGAGAGTATAAAAAAGTTATTGGAAGATTGGCAGAAAACACTTAACATGGTTATAAACAGTAAGCTGACCATCCTGAACATAGACCCGCATCCAATGGATGTTGCATCCCAGGATGCTATGGGAGATTACTCCAAGCCTCGCGACTCATCCGACTCGGACAGTGATTTCAGAAATAGCTGTACAGATATGCGTTACGACGAATACAGTATGTGCTGGGCCCAAAATCCTTACAAGCCCTATGCATGTAACTATGAGGTTAGTACATTATTATACCATATTGCTAGATATGTAGGTACGTTCAAGTCAACCGAAGCCAGAACCGCAAGATTACATCGGATTTCTGTAATCCTCACAAAATTGCGAAAAGGGAATAAAGTAATCAGCACAGTTGTATATCTCCCAATACTGTGAGCGTCGCGATAAGATTACGTGATATTATAGTAGCGATTATATAATATTTCGCAAATGTATTTAGGCTTCCTATAACCAGAAATAATAATTGACTTGTTGTTTTTATTTATAGGATGTTTCTGATGCAAACAGAGAGTACTTTGACACTCAGGACTTTGGCGATGTGAGGTATCCTGCTCAGCCAATGTTCCCGTGCGAGCGGGGGAAGGGATCCAACATGATGTCCATCGCTGAGGAGACCAACAGTCAGATGGCCATAGAAGAGGTAAAGAGTGAGTGCGACGAAGAGTACGAGTGCCGCGACCTTGTCGTACTATAATATTACACTTTTGTTACTATACATATTAGGTACATTTGTACATTATATCGTCTCAGTAGAATTGATGTTTTAATTTACACCTACCTAGGATTAGTATTTATGGGATATACACAGGTATATCTTAACTAATTACTCAGGTAACACTTCAATCCCTCGAGGGTACCCTGATAACGAAAGAGATCCGAATTTTGTAACACAATAGTTAACTGTTCGGATTTTATTATGTATCCCAGACTACGATACGTGCTTAGATAGTTAATTTTCAGCGTTGTTATTGGTAGTTGTGATAAATCGTAGTTTACAGCGGAAACTTGTTATCAAAATTACGTTTAGTTGCAGCAGCTTGCATGTTCGTAAAACCATTTATAAACATCTGGTTTCTCTCATTTATCGTCTGCACCGCTCAAGAATAATATAGATTGCCATTCTTCCCTTTTCAATAAAAATTTCATTACGAGCAATCTTTTCAATCTTCGTGATCGTTCTTCTGTTTTAATGAAAATTGTAGCGATGGGTAACCTTCTATAGACATGTATTAAGGTAATCGTTTTAACCATATATTATTATGGATATACGTTACACTCACTATTTGTGTTAAATTAAAAAGTTACCTCAATTGTTATATTATTTACTATGTCAGGGACAGAACCAACAAAATTTTACCTTTGAAATTGAACCCTACTTTTAAATTGAATATATGTTGTTCTCGTTATTCTCTTCTGTTCAGTTTATTATTCATGTGTCTTTATTCATTATGGAATTCTAAAACAAGGCTTATATTTATACTAGCTAATGCCCGCGACTTCGTTCGCGTGAATGTCAGATGTCGCAGATGCAGATGAAGTCGCGTATTAAAAAGTAGCCTCTGTTCTTCCACCTGAGATAATATTCACAAAAATGTGATTAGGTACCACAAAGACCAATCATCTGGATAAAAACGTGCTTCCGCACTTATAACATGATTTTCATACATCTTTCAATGCATTGATAATGTGGACATGTGTGACAACAAAAGTTTTTAAACATGTTACTAAGTCTGGACGTACCATAACATCGCGCTTGGTTTCCCCCGGATTAGGCAGAGGAACCTAAATTGCACCCATATCGTTTTCAATATCCGGGCTGCCACAGCCGTCTGACGATGTGGGGACGACGATACGACAAAAAATTGAAATACTGGTAATACTAGTTCATAAGAATATTTTGAAACTATCAAATAAAACCTAATAAAAACGAAATAAAAAAAAAAAAAGTTCTGATATACTAAAGAGCATATAAATGTAACCAAAATAAAACACCATGTGAAATAGTGGATTTCTAACTTGTGAGACGAGCGGCAACTTGTGGCGTCATAATTTATTATTATTAATGCTCAATAAAAAGCAATTACACCAAATCCTACCATAATCATTTTTTGTGTTATTGCCATCCCCACACTGTATCTGACGATACATAACGACGCAACATTTGACGGGCGCGGGACGTTTGAAGCTACCTCAATGAAACTGACCTGCATCTGCACAGACTGGCAGTTGACGAACTCGATGCTGGACACGAGGTTGTCGAACACGACGGCACACTTGGTGCACGAGTCTAGAACCACTCCGTTCACCTTGCCGCGCACCGTCAGCGCAGAGTCGCGACAACGGAACATGTACACCACGTTGTTCATGTCTGCGTTCTCTACCACCAGGTTGGGGTTGCCTTTTTGGTATTCCTGTGTGAGGAAATAATATTAATAATTATTATTTATTTATTGCACCACCCCATTTCTACCCGTGGGTGTCGTAGAAAGCCACAGAGGGATATTGGCCAGAAGATCGTCGTTGCAGCGTCTTTCCGTGCATCCACACCGCAGTTAACTTTTGTGGAGCAACAAAATGCAACACGGTAACATTAGGTAACTATCTGTACTCTGTACTCTGTATCTGCTGTCGGATGTTGCTGAGTAACACTTGGAAACGTTGATCTACAAAAAGTAACTGCGGTGTGGATGCACGGTTTCTGAATAAAATTACACGTAAGTACTGCGATCGCCAACATGCATCGGCCAAGCATGGCGATTACGCCTGAACCCCCTCTTGGGGGAGAGACCTATGCCCAGCAGTGGGCGTCTAAAGGTTAACATGATGATGATGATTTATTTATTGGACACAAACATACGTAACAGATAAATAAAGATTTCCCTAACTCCTGCGCTAGTAAAAACTGTGTTGCAGAAGTTAGCGTCCTCATGAATGATATGTAAATAAGCGTTTAAGGATGTAAAATATATTGGTCAAATCATGTAGCTACAAAAATCCGGGGCTTCTATGCATGTAATTATAATGACTCGCCTATAAGAGTTATTCATACCTACTATAAAAAAAATACTTGAATCTAAACATTTTTTTAGATTAGATCATTATTTGCCGAATGAATCATGGCTTGACTCATCAAGTTTTGTTTGGCATTTTGTACATTGTGTTGTTGTTTTGTGGAGCAACTATTGTATAGGTATGCAGTCGCTTAGATTTTCGAATCCAACCAATAACTGCCTATCAGGATAAGGCGATAAGAGGCTAATTGGATGATAATGATGTCGATACGAATGCTGTGCGAATACGTACAATGAGCCACTTCTTGCCGTCGCGCGCGAAGACCGGCGGCTTGTCGAGTGGCCCCGCGCCGGGCTGAGGCAGCTGTTTGGAAGCCGGGCCGCGGGTCGCCGGCGCGGCCTTGAAGGGAGCCGGGCCCGTCCGGAGCTGCGGGTTCTTGTGTGTCTGCATGTCCGGGGTCACCTTGCGAAGAGCTACGACAACAGTGAACCATTTACTTTTCGTAAATTATTTGGCTTTAACTGACCAGTGAGGTGATTATTGTATGAGTAGTACTGCGTTAGATTGAGCTTGATAATTTACTAAAATGGTTCTTTTTGTGATCAAGTAAAATTAATAGCAGAAATTCAGTCCGCTCCCTTTAAATGATCATTTTTCTTTTTTAGAATCTGCAATACTAGGTGAATGAAAGCACTGGTGATATTTTGATTTAAGTTACTAGTTAATACTAGTTCCTAAGTTTCAAAATATTCTGTATTACCAGTGCTTTCATTTTTTGGCGTATCGTCATCTCCTCTCTCATGTATAATTGTTGTACATATTTAAAATAATAAATATGTAAGTAAGTGAGGAAAAAAATTACATAATCATAAATATCACAATATTTTATTTATTAGTCTACTAAACATGCATCATAAACAGCAACACGTACTGTTAGTGATGTTCTCGCCCTGGTTTATCTCGGCGAAGAGGGCGCTGCGATCGTCGACGGACAAGTTCGAGAAGTCCACCTCGGGCAGCAGCGGAGGTGGGGGGGGCATGCCACCGGGAGGAGGTGGGGGTGGTGCGCCTGCGCCCGCGCCCTTACCTGCACAAAATATACTACTGATAAACAACATTTTTATTAAACAGATTACACTATTCTACTTCTTATTGATAATATTGCAAGAGCTGTGGAAAGGCAGTAAGAATATATTTACAAGACGAAATAAGTTTTTAGATCCTGTGAAAAGAACTTATTTATTAAAGTTTTATGCAACAAAATGTACAAAGGCGGACCTAATGTCCTGGGAACTTCTCTACCAGTTAAACAAAGGTGGGGAAGAGATAACATGGGATGTGCAAATTATTGTGCAAGCGTACAAGAACTTTAAAAATTATATAAGCAAAATAAAACAAGAATCGATAACTGAGGAGATCATAACTATGTCAGAGTAGACATACTGTGGTCTGTGGTAAACCTCTAGTTCTTTACCTTTCGGGAATTATTAATGGCGACTCCAAATGGTTCTAGTTCTAGCTTCTTATTAGAACGATATATTTACGAAATAACAGGAAATGCGTACGTATATAAAACAATTTAATATCGGAATCCGTTTCCGTAACGGAAGACGATAAAACATGTATGAATAAATCCATGTTCCCAGTTTGTTGCTTTTCGATTAATTGGCAAGGCTTATGTTATTCTGAATTGAACTGAAACTGAATTACCCCAGCTAATTAATGTTCTCGCTTTCGCAGATAATTATGGTAATTTCATTATTTTTTTTAGAAATTGATTATATTTTTTACCGTTAATAGGTACTAGCAGTCAAATGACAATATTTTTCCTTAATTCTTATATGCATTTGTAAATACCTATGTAATTTTATTTATGATAAATGACTGATGTGTCTTCTTATCCTATAAATAAAATTACATTCAAACGGGATAAGTAAATAAAGAAATCACTGCATATTTTGACAAAGGTTTGTTAAATTTAATTTAGTATTACGTTTAAGTAATTTTGGCGACACTGTTAAGACAAGATGAAAGGCTGGATTAAAATGTCACATCAAATTGTGCGAGCACACCAAAAAGCTTTTGAGAGAGGTTCAAGAGAACTTATCCGGAATTCAAGTAGGTAGGTACTACGCTTATCTTCAGGCAGATTTTCGTTAACAGAATAACAGGCCTTCTACTCGGACGCTGTCAAGAGCACGTCTTTATAGAGAGATATGTCATCATGGTAAAGGGATAGGTTTAAGAGTAGTTTGTTTGATAAAAACTAAAGATTTGTCAGGCGTACCCGCTTGGAAAAAGGTCCAATATATGTGGACGGATTAGCGAGGAATTTATTTAAATATAGATGCATATAGGTGCGGTCGCGGTCCACCAACTATAACAGGTCCTACCTAATCTCGGGGTTTTCTATTTTTTCAGTCCACCTTTTTGTGGGTTCTCGTAATTTAAATTTTATAACCTCAGTACAAATTAACGTTTACAAAATGTTATTCGACTTTTTTTTTTATCTTACAGGTTTCTCTCATTTGTTATTGTATAAACATTGAATATTTATTTAATAGCAAGACCATGTCCGACGAACCGTATTATCATACCTACACTGGTTGGATAAACATTGAAACATTTAAGCCTGTTATAAATCCTGAGATAAAACACACAACCTTTTTATCCAATATTTAAGGAGTTCCTAGGTATTATTAAGTATTCAAGGCTACTGTTTTAATATTAAATTTGTTGTTGATTTCTTTGTAGTATTTGTAGTCAGGTACGTTACAAGGCTTTAATCTTCTGTTAAAATATAACAAATAAAAGATTTTACTCATGATAGATTATTTATCACAAAATAACTACTAAGTACCAACATAGTGTGAATTTTTGAAGGATTTTCCTCCCGACAAGCAGTGACTACATACATACATGAAACATGAGTATTAACATAAATATGTAATTAAAACAGGCCAGTTTACAAACAAATTATTCTAGTTTGTTTAAAATTTGGTTTAAAAAATGTCAGGCTCGAAGACTGTTTCATTTATTTAACAGGATGCAGGAAGTTCCATTTGGAGGACAATTTTTTTTTAGTGCATCTCCGATCGATAGTCCTAATTTATAAAAGTGCACTATATCGGTGCGAATATTTCTCTGAGTGGAGTAAGAGTACCGTTCTACTATGATATAATAAGCGAACAAAAATGTAAGCCAAAAACAACTCAACAATTCATGTAAATTTCAAAGTCAACACTTTGGTTTTATTTGTTAACTTAGGTTAATAATTATACCTATATATAATAGTAGGTATGTTGTGAATAAAGTTAAAGTATAAGTCACAATTATGCCTAGCAAGCAAAAATGACATAAATGTAAACAAAAGAGATTTTTTATACATAATTAACAACTTTAGTTATGTAAATGTGTTTTAGAAATATTTCTTAAAACTTCAATTTCTCGGGTTTCTTTTACGGGATTCAGTTCATTCATAATCTGTGTTTTTGCCTTCACGTGTGTGAAATTACGGGGTCTTTTCATAACGCCAGCCTAGAATGTGCGGTGACATTGGGCGACACAACCGCGTATTAAATAATTCACGAGTAGAGCCACACTCGTGTCAAGTTCAGCCGGAGAACAACGCCAGGCTTAATTAGGGTTTCATTTATGTACCACTCTTTGAATAATAACTGAAAAAATTTAAAATTATGCCATAAAGCAAGGGATGAAAAATTGTTAAAGGTACGATGGATCCTACTTATTAATACTATTAAGTAATTGTACGCTTATTTTAATTATTTTGTCCTTATTGAGAATTCATGTTAACGGGAAATTGCTTTAGTTTCAGTTTTAGTTTCTTAGCCCTTAGGGCGCAAGTAATAAAGTTTATTGAAGGGTCTTTGTCGATTATTAACAAGTTATTTATTTATTAATAACTTGTTAGACTATGATATTATTACAAATACCTTCAAACCACAACAATTTCGACAAAAATAACTTCCAGCGAACTTGGTTTATCCTGTTGGAAAAGATATAACAGAACGGTAAATGCGAAATTCTTGTGGAATATCAAACTTATTAATTATATCTTCGAAATCGGAATCTTTTCAAATTCCCCATGCCGATCACGTGCAGGTCTTCCATCGCTGTCACAATGATTATTGCTTACATATTTGGGGCAAGCATTTTATCGCATGGCAAGTTTGAAAAAAATATGAACGAGGACTCACCAGACCAGATGAGTCCAGTGGTATGGTGCTGCTTGACGTAAGCCTGCAGGTCAGCGAGCAGCTGTACCCAGGCCCGGCACCACTCCACATGCGTCTTGTTTTTCTCCTTCCACTCCTTCAGCACACGGTTCGTGTAGAACTGTCCGGCGTCGTTCATCTCCTTGACGTAGGGCGCCGGGGTAGGGGCCACAGCCACCCAGCCTAAGGCAGGGATGCTCTCGGAAATAGCCGACAAGTGGTTGAAGAGCTTCGAAGCGCGGTTCTTCTCGCGGAACTGCTGGATAGCGGAGATTTGCTCGCTCGTCGGCGCGAGGAGCTGCATCTCTTCGGCCTGAGAAGGCTTGCTTCTTGTTGTAGCCAGTTGGATGTAACGGAGCTGCGCCCTGATGTAGGTACAAAATCAATAATGAGGAAAGATATAATTAAGTGGACACTCAACATGTTTTGAAATACCTACTGAAGATAAACTAGGTAGGGATGTAGGTAGGTACCTACTCAAGACTCTTTAGTCATAAATATTGAGATAAAATGAACAGTATTGACAGTAAGTCACTACTTGATATTTACGATTACCAATAGCGTATTCAGTATAATTACAATAAAACATGTTATTTCAATCAAACGGAAAACTGAGAACATTTTAAACAACATTGATACCTACCTAATTAGAATTAATTTAACGTATGTAAGTATCACATTACATTAATAACGTAGGTTCTAGTTCAGCGAACTTTATTAATTTAATGTGATTGTGCCGGTTGGTATTTAATTGAAGAACACAAACAAGTTTTAACGGAGAAATGTTCAAATGTATAATAAAATGTATGTCGTTCCAGCAACCAGCTTCAACTTGCTGACTGACTGAATCTTTGACAATTCTTAAGTACTTACATGTGATTTATTTGAAATAAATGGTTTTGGCTTTGAGTTTTGAGTTCCTTGCCCTCCGCGCTCTCAATGGAGAGCAAGAAGTTTCACACCTTAATTCCGTTACACATCAGTCAAATCAGCGTAATTACAATAGATCTCATTTCGTTTCGTCGATCTACAAGCCCTTTCGCCCAAGGGCAAACCGATCCTTCCACATTGATTTAGGGTAAAACAATATTTTATCAGCGATGATCTCTAGGAGGCCTCCTAGAGATCCATTAGAATAGGCTGATCAAATATTGGTAACTAGCTTTTGCCCGCGACTTCGTCCGCGTGAATGTCGGTTATCATGGATGAAGACGAAGTCGCGGATTAAAAAGTAGCCTAATGTTCTTCCCCAAGGATCAAGCTATGTTTATACCAAATTTTAGCAAAATCGGTTCAGCCGATTCATCGTGAAAGCCAGTAACAGACAGAGTTACTTTCGTATTTATATTAGTAAGTATTTTGACACAGGATTTTGACACGTTTTTCAAACGAACTGTGATACCATTGCGAACATGATTGCTCTATGACTCTCAAAATACGTGCGAGCCTGATTGATAGGTACCGTACAAACTTTGCGATTGCATATCTGTAACAAGTAAATGTTGTGCAGTACCACAGAACAGATATACCTCTTTTATCTGTTCTGTGTGTAGTAGGTCCTATAGGCGGTTATGATTTCGTATATAAATTACTGTAATTCAGCCGCTTCTCGCAGACTGGAATGATACCTAAACATAATTGGGATAATATGGCGTATACAAATACGTTAACTACTAAGTATGTAGATTTATATCTTACTGGAAAGCAGCGTTGACCAGGTTGGCGTGTGTTGCCACATCGCCGCCGATCTGCTGCGACAGCTGCAAGTACGCCTGCAGAGGGCCCTGCCAAACAAAAACACATCTAGTTAACTCAATGACGATGTACGAGTATGTTTAATCTGCACAAAAAATCGACTTGTTTAGTGTTTACTGTTAGTAGCCATAAGGTCTAGATTTGTCTCAACAACAATGAAATATAGCAACGTTCGCTAGTGACTATATTTACTTATTATTTTAGTAACTCCAATCCCTAGGGTAAAACTACGCCACGTCTAGTAACTTGTTCGTGTTCAATTAGCTCATATTTAATATTGATAACCTGAGCTTGTTATAATAGAAGATTACGAAAACTCATCGTGTTCTCAACTAAAGTAGCTTAAAAGTTCCAATGGAATAATTTCAGAACAGGCGGAGCGTTAAATAAAAACACAAAAAAAAACTCATAAATACGATATTAGACTCTTAAACTGTGAATTTCAAAGTTGCTTTCATTATATCAAAGAAAAGAATTGTATCAACTTCCTTTCTGGCATTTTGTCCTTATTACGTAACCAGCAGCTTATGTTACGAAAATGGATTTCAGTTTTCTCCACAATCTAAAAGTTAATATTATTTTCTTCTAGTAACAAATAGTTTAGGTTTACATAGCAGTAATAATAATTTTGATTTTGTTTACATTCTTATTATCATGGACCTTTATTCATTATTTTTGTATCTACTAAGAGGTTCCGGGACTTTTTTATTAAATAAATGCATCATCGTATGAATGCCTACTTATTTTTACAAAGGATACTTTTTCTTTATTATTTACTCAAAGAAGAAAACGTTTAATTATTTTTATTATCAGCTCTAGTGCTTTTCCAAGTACTTCGTTATCGCGTTTAAACACAAACAAGTACTAGACAAGCACCTACCTAACAAACTTGAAGAATTAATGTCAGTGGCTTTTATACTCAGAACAACGAGCAAGATAATGCGTCTTGATTTAATTTGTTATTTAATTTATTTTTTACTCAATTGTTTACAATGCACCAATTTTCTGCTTACTTTCATGTTGTTAGTGAAAGATTTTCATCAACAAATCTGACACCCAAAACACAATCATGAAAAGTGAAAACCTTTTAGACTATAATCACAAAAGCGTCGCGTATTTTTAATTCAATCATAGTTTGGTAAAACAATCGACGTTGATAAACACTCGAAACGAGTTGGTGTAACAGTAAGAACTAGCAGTTAGCTTCCAGAGTAAATAAAAAGAGTGTTTGCTCGAGGGTGGCTCGTTGACGAGACAGGGGAAATTGAGCGGTTACTCATATTTCCTGGGAACGAACCTTTGAGCACGACGTTATTCAGCCACCCGTTGTTAATTGATACCAGCACACATCCAAGACCTTACCCTAGCCGACCCAAGAGACCAAGAGCTCATTTTTATGTATTAGGTACGTGTCCCTTTCTTATATTACCAACTTATTTACGCAAATTTTCGTAAGCTTTTTTCTACCCCATATTCTGTTCTTAACATTTAATCCCTTTTCTCAGAACCTCTCGGCGAAGAATGAGTCGTCGAATTTTTTTAAGATAAACGTCTTCTTGTCTGTAAAGGTCAAGGTTTAAAAGCATTTATACGGTTCGTAAGACAATTTATTAACGTGATATTTTGTCACACAACCTCGAGTTAACAACATAATGGAACTGGATTTATGAAAAAATAAATGATTTATTATCCTACTTTTATTTACACTTTTATAGTAAAGAAGACAGTTTGGCAAAAAAATAAACGGTATGTTGTAAAGCGGAAACAGGTTTATCGCACAGTTCAATATACTTATAAAGCCATGTTTGGATTAACTTATACAAGTCCCCTCCTTTCTTTATGCTTATACCGTACTTACTGTTTTCTTAGTAATGAGTCTATGCAATGCGGTTTTTGCTCGGCCAACCTAACACGAATGAAATTATAAAGTCTGAATAGGAATTTAAATGCATGGTCGGTGCACATTTTAAATCCAACGCTATAAAGTATTTATTTTACACGAAACATTAGTTTTTATATCGATGCAATTAGTGATCTAATGACGTTGGTAATTGAGTTAAATCATAATTATCTCTATGACCATCTTTTATTAAAAATCTTCTGTGCGTGTGTATGAAAGTAAACTCTTCCTAAAAAATCCTCTGTGCGTGTGTATGATAGTAAACTCCTCCTAAACGGCTGTACCGATTATGATGATTTTTTTTGTGTGTATTCCAGTGGATTCGAGAATGGTTTAGATACACAATTGGACCCGGTAGGTGGCGCTACAGTCGAGTTGTAGGACTTTTTTATTTTCGTCTGCCAGGCCCGCTAGGTAATATTATAATTTCTTATTTGAAGTGAAAATTTATTATTAAACCTACAAATAATTGATGCAATGCAAACACTATTGAACACCATTTATTTTGATAATTAATCGGTATTTTCTTGTTTGTAAACTCTACATCCTATAAGGACATGGTGCAAAATGTATGGACCAAAAACCCAACGACGCCATAGATGCCGTTAACGTTATTAAACTAAGAAAAATATCGATATACACTTAACAAAATAATAATAGAAATAAACTACTTCAATCAATTAATTTAACTAAATGAATTTAGAGAATATTTATTTTCTAATAATTTGACATACTTACAATCATTCATATAATTACTATTTACAATCTATTGACATAAAATTTATCATATGTTATTGATTATTTTTAGTGAAATTTGTTTGAAATTAATAATTTATTATTTTTAGCTGTACCTAGTAAATTATTTGATGGACACCATGATTCAAACACAAAGCGAATTGTTATACGAATAAATAAATAAATAATACTTTGCATAATTTGACAGCCCATAGCTCCCATATCCCACGGATTAGGATATTGCAACTTGGGTACGTTTATTTAGATAGTTCTAGGGTGAGAGTGCACATAGTTTGACTGTATCGATTGCACTTATATTTGGGTGAGTTAAGGCACCATCTCTTTTTTTATCTTAACAGGACAACACGGTTGGCGTAGTGGCCGAGCGATCGACTGCTGCGCAGCGTGTTGCGGGTTCGATTCCCGCCCAGGGTAAATATTTGTGTGATGAGCACTTGTTTTTGCCTTGTGTCTGGGTGTTGTTTATTTATATATGTCATGTATTTAAAATGTATTTGTGTATGTATATCAGCTGTCTGACACCCGTAGTACAGGGTCTCCCTAGTTTGGGGTCAGATGGCTATGTGTGATGTCCCCACATATTATTATATTTGTCCCCACATATTATTATATTTTATATACTTTATGTATCTCGGGACCCAGAGGTCCCGGGCCTTTGTAAGGCGTACGAGGAGCCGAAGCCAACTCGCAGAGGCCCCTTAGGTAGCTTTATATGAAATAAGACACACATTATTATTATACAATACTCAAAAGTAAGCTGCCCAACAAGCTCCTGTGTGAAAGAAGTTTGAACTTTTTAAAAAACGGGGCAGCCTATTATTACTGCTATAGGGTTGGTGTTGTTGGTATTACCTACAGTTTTCAATCATTGAGCATACCTGTACTATATCTTGATAGCCGTTGACGCTCATGTTGTCGGTTGGTTCAAAGACCGGCGGTTGTGGTGTTAGTGAGATGTCAGGGATGGGCGACTGCGGCGCCGGAGATCCCGGCGGCGTGGTCGTGTGCGTACGCAGCAGCGGCAAGCGCTCTAACCGCGACGTGACACGCTCCAAGCGCTCTATCAGGCTTTCGAGCTCAGACGCTGGGCTCTGAGCAGCTGCTGCAGCGTCGGCTTCGCTGCCTGGTGATAGAAAATAATAAAATTAATCATCATAGTACGTGCTGACTGTTTATGACACTTCGAGTCTTAAGCGAAGAGTACCAGTGTTGTAGTTTCAGAAATGTTTTCCAGTCGGGCTATAAGATACCTACTTGTATCGAAATTATCGGTTTTGAAAACAGAGTGATTAATTGCCGAGACTTTATGATGTATCTAACAATAAACCTACAGAATATTTTACTGGTCAATTTACTAACACATTTCAGCAGAAACTTGTGACACACTAGCATAGAGATAAATCAGTTCATAAAAATATCGCCACATCATTTAAAATAAATACTTTGTTTTTCCAGTAAAATAGTATAAACAGCTGTTTATAAAATCTTCGTCTGGTTGTCTTAGTTTATAATAGAAATAGAAAATAGATCAATCCATACTAATCTTAAAACTTCAGACTTGATGGGTATCGATGTATATCTAAACATAATAAATAAAAACTGTAATAACATCTAGATCTACATGAAATACATTTTTCTTTTATTTCAGATTTTTATCAAAGAGCTGGCAGTGGAACCCAACATTTATAATTTCCATGTGGATAAAGCCGCATAGGTAGGTATATACAGTGTTTCATAAAATGCAGAAACGCTGCGCTGGGGTTAAAATTAATTGCCCGAAACAATGGCTTCACAGAGTTCTTTACACACGAGCGAGACCATACCGCACATCCGCAACCGGAGGCTGAATGCGGACAACTTTTTATAGGTTCTTTATAATGTGAGACAGAATCTTTGACTAGTTTATATTTTAGTTTGTCTTCCATTACGAAGTTTTATTGCTTTTTGTTGTTGTTATTTGTTTTGAACCAAGCCCTCTGAACACAAAGCACTCAGTTGACCTCGACGAATAATAAGCACATCATAAAGTCAAAGAAATTGGTTTTCGTAATGGGAAATTTACACCGTCCGTGACCTATCCATTTAGGATATTCAAAACCACTTTTGATAATTGTGGATCTTTCCTTATATCCAGTCTCAGATATCTTACAGGTTATAATAGGGTATTTTACTCTATACGAGAAAAAATCTATAAATATGTTATTGAGACAGTTTAGGCATAAAGCAGTCGGAAAATGTAAGTTTTAGTTCATAAAATAACAAAACAAATGTTTAAATTCAATTCAAAGTTTTCAGTATTTTTAATCTGTTATAAAACACCGTGAAATAGTAGCGGCCATGTTATTACGTCGTACGGTTATGTAAACAAAAAATTGTCAACTGTCAGTCAACCGATTGGCGTAATATAGGCTTTGTACTTTTATTATTTTCGTAACCAACGTAATTTTTTCATTGTTACATCTATTACAAAATACGCTTTTAATTATTTTTAATTGATATACAATTATCATATTTAATATGAGCTCATTTGATACAAAACGAACTGACGTCATTTACGCTGTGCAATATGGCGTCCAGTAAGAGGCGTTTTCGTCAAACTACGCGCGAAATTTAAAAATTTAAAATTTAGATGCAATTTTATGGCACTTATCGATTGAATAAAAATTTTGTGTTTTTTTTGGTGGCATATTAGCACTACAGAATTTCATTGAGACACTTTTCAAAAATGGGTGTAATACCCTATTATAGTTAGTTATACTTAACAGATAAGACGGTAAACATTTCTAAAATGGGTACTTAAAGTTGAGAACGAACATTATGATAAGTAGAAAATGGTGTACTTACAAAAATACATAATTCTATTTAAGTTTCCTTTGAATTACATTGGAGAAGTTTCAAGTAGAAATAGGAACTAGTACTTACCTACACAAAGTAAATATGTACCAAAACTAAGTATATGACCACGGTTTGTTCACCGACTAACGTTAAGTTGCAGGAAAGCAACATTAGTTTAAAGGAGACTTTATATTCATGCCATCCCTTCATTTTGTATCAAAAAGAAAGTGACAGCATTAATATAAAGTCCGTTAAACTAATGTTGGTTTCGTGCAACTAACCGTAAGAGATTTAAAGGGTAGCAGATTCCGTCTGCTAGCCAAAATATGTGAAATGAACTACACCTGCACCAAAATAAAGTGCTATTAAGCAAGAAGCAACTCAACGTAAGTAATGTAAACTTCTGAGGTAACAGGTGCTCGCCCTAGAACCTTTAATTAATTAATTTTAAGAAGTACCTACCCATCGAAGCATTGTAAGCTACATTTTGCAGGACTGAATGGAAACAATGAAATGAATAATACCTAGAGCTGTATTGAAGGCCTCTTGAGTCATTTGTGATATTTCTCGAATATCCGCTGCATCTCCCCCTTCTTTGTCAACGCGCGCTTCAAACATCTTGATGAGATGTTTCATATTTTTCCTTGTATTCTCATCCATTTTAGTAAAAGAACGTCTAACAATCACGAGAGTTAATCACAGAATAATAGAATTTCTAACAATTCAACACCTTAGTCACTTAGGTTCTGGTTGAACGCTCACTATCGACTGACTCACTAAGATATGATAAAGCGATAACGTGTCTTTAAAGAACCGTAATCGTGTAAATTATACCTAGATAAAACAAATGCCTGATAACAGGTAGTGAGGTAGGATAACATACTACTTTTGCTTTCGACGGGTGCAGCATAATATTTGTTTTGTAGAGCCAAGGCCTACGTTCAAGGATAAATTAATTATTTATACTGACGACGATGTTGTGAATCGTATCACTTCTGGAAGAAGTTACAACGCACATAAACACGAGTAGGTAGGTACCTAATGGTTCAAACTTCAAAGACGCGAACTAAAGATTTTTTTTTTTTCAAAAGTATGGAATAAATCTTTAATCCCCTAAAAGTAATTTATGTACTCCGCCAATCCAAAGAAAGACCGACAATTTGAATATCAATGAGTCCAATCAGCAATAAGATTGTTCCTTCAAAATTAGCATTATGTCACAGCTGGGAGAATCCAGCTTCACTCGCCTTAACCTTCACGAAGGACATTGAAATTCGTGAATATAAATTCGAAACAAATGCGATCATTTTTTTTTTTTTTAATTATACAAATCAGCTTATCCATATATTTTGTCGACTTAACGCAAATATAAATGTAAGGATGAGCTCTGATTTTTTTAGTTCTTGCGTTTACAGTTTTGTTTGAATAAAAGTTGCTGTTTGTGATGTTAGTAATATAGATTATTAGGGTTTTTAAAATAACCCTGTATGTATTTACAATATTGTGCCTTCAACTAAGCCTAATTTTACCCACAAGTAAGAATATGCAAACGAAGCTTATTTGTGGCTGAATGCGTCACGTCATCACATGCAAACGGTCTTCAGTCAAACGATCATTCGGGTGAACATTCTTCGGTAATCGTTCTTTCAGGCGAACATTCTTCGGTCAAACGATCAATCGGGCAAACGTTCTTGGAGGAAGTGACCGTCTGGCAAACGTGACGCACTATTTGTGGCACAATAGGAGTCCGGGTTAAAAATCATATTGTTTGTGTTCTTTTTATGTATGATAGTCTGTAAGGTATGTATGTTATGGGTCTTTATTGCCTGGGCCTGTAGACAAAATACCTTTTCTGTTAGCGTTAACGCCAACGGACAATGAAATTGTATGGAGTTGACGTTTGCTTACGCGATGTCACGTGATGCAAATACGTCAACTGCATACAATTTGATTTTTCCGTTGGCGTTAACGCTAACAGAAAAGGGATTTTGTCTACAGGCCCTGAAATAAATAATCCATCCATACTTAATATTATAAATGCGAAACTAACTCTGTCTGTTACGCTTTCACGATGAAAAATCTGAATCGATTTTCATGAAGTTTGGGTAGCTTTAACCCCGGGGAAGGACATAGGCTACTTTATAATCTGCGACTTCGTCTGCATTAGCGATAACCGACATTCACGCGGACGAAGTCGCGGACAAAAGCTAGTATATTATATTATCAATAATAGAATTTTATTATTATTACATAAATAAACAGTAGAAATTAATTAATAAAATGATCGTAAAAATTATTGTCCATAAACAAATTTGATTAGAGACCTCAATGATTGCGACGAGGCGACGGCAGAAATAGATGAAAAGTCAATCAATATTTATGACGTAAACAAAACCATAAAGATAGTATTATTTGAAAGCTCGAATAGCTTAGTAAATAAGCCAATACATTGTTCTCTGACTAGACATATTTACAGGCTTAAAACTAACAAGTTCTCGGAGCAGGGCCAAGTAATAAATAAGAATTTAAACACTACAATTACGATAAATATAAGACCCAGTTGTTTTTAGGGTTCCGTACCTCAAAAAGAAAACACGGAACCCTTATAGGATCACTTTGTTGTCTGTCTGTCTGTCCGTCTGTCCGTCAAGAGCCTTTATCTCGGGAACGCGTGGAGGTATCGAGGTATCGAGTTGAAATTAAAACCATATACTTAAGTCTACAGTCCCTTTAAGTTGTGAAAAAAAACAAACTTCTAAGTTAACTTGAAAAAACGATACGGCCGTTTATGACGCAAAAAACGTATTTTTCGACATTCTCAAAAGAAACAAAATTTATAGGGTACTTGTTGTTGACCTAGAACTATGAAATTTAGCAAGTAATATAGTCTTTACTACAAGTACAGGGAAAAGTCTGAATTAGATCATAAAAAAAATTGTCTTATTTAAAGTACTTGCCTAATCAATCATCGAGGTATGCGCGATCATAATTCTATCATAAACTCTCGGTGACCGACTCCGACTCGCACTTGTCCGGTTTTTAGGGTTCCGTAGCCAAATGGCAAAAAACGGAACCCTTATGGATTCGTCATGTCTGTCTGTCTGCAGGTCTGTCCATCCGTATGTCACAGCCACTTTTTTCCGAAACTATGACAACTATACTGTTGAAACTTGGTAAGTAGATGTATTCTGTGAACCGCATTAAGATTTTCACAAAAAATAGAAAAAAAAACTATAAATTTTGAGGGTCCCCCATACTTAGAACTGAAACTATTTTTTTTTATCTAACCTATATTTGTGGGGTATCTATGGATAGGTCTTCAAAAATGATATTGAGGTTTCTAATAAAAAAAAAAATCTAAACTGAATACTTTGCGCGAGAGACACTTCCAAAGTGGTAAAATAAATGTGTGTGTGTCCCTGTAACTTCTAAAATAAGAGAATGATAAAACTAAAAATAATATATGATGTACATTACCATGTAAACTTCCACCGAAAATTGGTTTGAACGAGATCTAGTAAGTAGTTTTTTTGAATACATTATAAATGTTACTTGCTGCTACGGAACCCTTCATGGGCGCGTCCGACTCGCACTTGGCCGCTTTTTTTTAATTAGAAACGCTGCTTGATATTATTGGTTGTACGATATTAAAATCTCTATTTAGGCACAGAGGTTGAAACACAAGCGTTGAATTTAAATGGCTGTACCCATTAACATTCAACGCTTGCACCTACTTAGTAGGTATTTCATAAAATTGGATCAAGTTCTCTATACTTGCGATCTGTATAATATTGATAGCTGTAATGTTATTTTATAACTTTAAAATGGAAATAAACATGTACAGCCTTATCACCGCAGCACAAGGTTAGGTTCTGCCACTACGTGCTCTATGCTGCACGGTTTTCGTTAATAAAATTCGAATTCAGAGAAAAAAAAATACGCGAATCTTTTCCTCCAGGCTCCATACACCTGAAAAACCCTTTTATCACCCGGGGATGTCATGCATAATAACGGGTGTAAAAAGACAGGGCAGCCGGAATTGACAAATTGTTTCCATCGATTCCATCATTGTGATAAGTTTTTGGTTTGGACCATACTTGGGATACTTCTGGGAATAGAAGGTCAAGGTTCCAGCTTTTTTATTACACGTTTCTACTAAAAAAATGTTTAAAATGTATTACTAAACTTTAAATACACTTACGACCTTACTGTTGCATTTACATGAGAGCATAGAAGCACAATGTTTTACGTGCGTTACATTACATTGCGCGGTAGGTACCCTAAAGTGCTTTCAGACATAATTTAAAATATATAAAAGTAATTTCCTCATAATATTTTTTGCAGGGTTAGGTACTTAAGGGGCTATTAAACGACTTGTACAGATTTTAAACTGACAATCACGTCAAAATGTGCAGTGTAAATGATTTGAAAAAAATATATGTTAAACTAGAACATTCTCTTAATCAGTTAGTAAGTGAATATTTTTGATTAAGTTCATATTAAATAGTTTAATTAACTCGTGAAGTTGTGTCTGACGCGGACAAAACATTGACAATCACACAAAATCTACCCGGTATAATTAATCGAAACTTACACCATCTTACAGACAATTTTATCATCTATCTTTTAGTATACGCCTTTTTTTTAAGTTAAAGAATACTACTTTTATTTACTAAATTTTGAGAGTTTTGGACGCAGACTGTGTCCGTTCTGCGTCAGTTCTGCGTCCAAAACGATTTTTTTTAATAATATAATTTATTTATAATTAACATAATATATTTTTTTCAAATCACACTGCATATTTTGACGTGATTGTCAGTTTAAAATCTGTAAAAGTCGTTAAATAGCCCCTTAATTTGATGGCCAGTATTCGTAGTTAACGGCTAGCTTTTTTCAATCCCGTATACACACAAAAAGGGTAGGTACCTACCTATACAGGTAATACATAGAGCTTTGTGTGATACGTTAATGGGACTTAATTTGTGGACCCTTGAATTTACTTCCTAATTACGAACCCGCATCAAGAAAATGTACAGTAGGCACATATGTTTAAATACAATGTAGGTCGTATAAAGGTAGAAAGGTAGAAATATTATTTATTACACATGTCATGTTTCATACTTAAAACTTTTCCGCATCATAAGAAAGTAATATTTCAAATGGTCGGTTATAATATAACATGCTGAGCATGTTTACGGTTCATAAAACTAGGCGTACATTATATATTTTCATATTTTTATATTAGGTACTTACTTTATTTTTAGGCTTCTCCTGAGTAAAAACACAAAGGTAAATATTAAAATACTTAATCAACATTTTTAAACACTGCTTCTTGCATTTGTTGATACTGCTACTACTGCTGGTATGGATGTAATTTATACCTACCTAATCGTAAAGGTTTATGAAAATCAATACCTATAAAGACCTTCATAAGCCTCTGAGTATCTATACATATCCATTTGAGTAAGTACCGTACCTACGTATACGAATTTTATCACAATGACTCACATTATGTTTTTATAGCTTTTCACCCTGTGTTTAATAGGTTTTGTAATAATGAACCTACTCAGAAGTACTTTAAACGGTCTTTTGCGAAAGTGACGTTCTGCGACGTCACTTTCGCAAAATGTCATCTTTAAAAATTTGGTCACTTTCGCATAATGTCAATTTCGCAAAACGTCATTTTCGCAAATCGTAATTTTCTCATAAAGTCATTTTCTCACAATGTCACTTTCGCAAAACGTCATTTTCGCAGAATGTCATCCAAGCCATTTTTTCTCAGGGGAGACCTAATACTAATATGAAGTGAATGAACACAAATCTTATTAAACCTCAATTAACTTTTAATACAATATAATAATCAAGCCAATAGGTACGTTTGTGAATACATACGTATAGGAATTAATCCGTATTTATACTTACTTACTAATATTATAAATGCGAAAGTAACTGCCTGTTACGGTTTCACGATAAAACAGCTGAACCGAGTTTTATGAAAATTGGTTCAGCCGCTTGATCCCCGATAAATAGGCTACTTTCCACAAGTTACTTCGTCTGCATCCGCTGCATAAGTACTGTTTTCAAACTTTTATAGAAATTTGACCATTACCTGAATTAAAGAGTAAATTTCTTTGCAGTTAAAAAAAAACAGTACTTGACGTACTTGTACTTAAACCAGTACTTATTTAATGTTAATTCCTATACAAACAAATATATTTAAATACATAAATTGGCTTGATTATTATATTTTATTAAAAGGTAATTAAGATTTTCTAGGAGTTGTGTTCATTATTATTATGTTGAACTAATATGTATTTAATTAGGAGACACAATAGTTAAACAATGACAAGCGACCAATATTTGGCTTCTGGACAAACGAAGGGTGCAGTGTTAGTATATTTCTCCCCTGAGAAAAAATGGCTTGGATGTCATTCTGCGAAAATGACGTTTTGCGAAAGTGACATTGTGAGAAAATGACGTTTTGAGAAAATGACGATGTGCGAAAATGACGTTTTGCGAAAGTGACCAAATTTTTCAAGATGACATTTTGCGAAAGTGACGTTCTGCGTCAAGACACTTTAAACAAGATAGGTACGTACAACAGTTAACATGAAGCACATTGTACGTTGTTGGTTGTTGTGCACCAGAGCAAAACAATCAACGCTAAGAATTGTCTGAATAGATATTACTAAGACGTCGCAGTAAACCCATCTATCTTCACAAATAGCTTGTCGTCCGCAACAAAGCCTCATTAACGTTAAATTAAAAAGAAATGGCGACGCTTGGTGAATTAAGTATAATTCGCATCGTTAGACAAGAACGGTATGGTTCAAGAACGAATAATAATTATCCGAGTAACACTTTTATTTAATCACCTTTTTAGTCTGACTTGAGCGAAATCCAACCTTTTATTATCATTCGTGATCTGTGCTCTAAAACCCTATTATGAAGTCTTAGAGCAACATAAAACATTACTGCATAATAATATTATATTTATATTTTAATTTTTATATTATAATATTATTTAAGTACCTAATTATTTATATTATAAAATTGACATCAACTGTAGGAACCTAAAATTATGACATGTTATTGGGTAAACAAAACGCTATTAAGGGCGCGTATTCGATTTAGCGCAACTCAAAATCTAAACGACTGCTAGAACGGCGTAGCAGCATTGAACCACACTAGTACAATACAATGGTCTGTTTGTGTGCATCAGAAAAAAAAATATGCACGAAATAAGCACGAATCATTGAAATTGATCGGAAAATGACAGCGCGCGATGTTTTACAGTGCTTTTTAAAATAATTGTCTAAAATAAATGAGCTCGTATAACGGACTGAAAAATATTCTGTATATTAAGCATAACATTTACCTTCATAAAATAAAAATAAATATATCAGTTATGTTTTTATTCAAATACTGGTGAAAAAAAATTGACAAAGTGAACCGATTTTCTGCTTTTTTAACATTGTTTTTTAATACATAATAGTCATATTTTCGTAATTTTGGCTCTGTAGCTGTCTTTATGATTGTATATATGTTGGAAAAACGCATAAAACAAAATATTTTGGCATATTGCAATGGTTATATTCGTCCTGAAAGTTAACTCTGACGTCTATTTTCGTAAAACGATATGAAAGCATTGTCTTCGCTTCAAAAAACCATAATTAAAAATTATACTTTTACTCTGTAGCTGCCTAAATCAAGACGTAATCTTTTCGAAAACTGTAATTGTCTTTAAATAATCTGCTCACATCATTACGATATTGCTCTGGGCAAAACGCGAAAACAAGAAGTTTCGTCACGAATCGAATACACGCTCTTAATAAATAATATTTGTACACCATAATTATGGCAAAAAATGGTAACTATAACTAATGTAACATCTCGCACAATGTTGTATTGTAATTGTAACCTATGTTTACAAATAATGGCTATTGATTAATTGATGACACTGGAAAACGTATTAAAAATTATAAGCACATAAGCAACTGACACCAGTAGCAGTGTTCGAGTGCAAGCACTAGATTAGATTACTAGTGCAAGCACCGTTGAACTGGTCATGTTTACGGAAACATTACATCCCTTCTTACGTAGAACTTATAGGTGAAACATAGAGAATGTTCACAGTTCCAAGACTGTCGGCCCATGGCAAATAAATAAAGCAGGAACATTTTCAGGGCAACATTTTCATATCCGTTACTTTAACAAAAAATCATGGCATTTTACAAAAGAATCTTGAAAAGAACTTAGCTTCTGTTTGTTTTCATTAAATGAAAGCTTCGCACTGCTGTAGCCTTTGATCAAACCTTTAATTAAACTTAATAAAACTTGCTTAACTCGATGAATTATTACTACAATAATGCGAAAACAACATTCTTAACAATATTACAAAACCTCAAGCTTTAGTGATCAAACGGTTCTATTTTTGTCCTCTTTAACAACAAACGGTATTAAGCTACGTACCTACCTACCTAAATATTAGCACATGTAATTCCATTTCAGTTGCAGTAATAACAACTTGTACTACTACGTAAGTGTCAACTTATGGAATGATATGGGTCTGAAAGAAGATTATTTCATCTATACAAATAAAGGGGCCGATTTCACAATCGTCGGCCAGCTTTTATTCGAGAAATAAATAATAAACATTTTTGCGTGTATTTAATTGTTTTTATTCTTTCGTTAAAAGTTATCTGCCGATTGAAAGATTGGTCCGTACATCATTATTTGGTAATAATGACTAATTTTACGGATATTTCTAAACAACGTTCAGCTACCTACTTACGAACGTACAATATTTGCATGTGTGTCATGTATAAGCCAATTACAGTATAATTGCGGTCAAAATTTTTCTTATTTCGTAATGCAATTACAGCATGACACCACAGTTGTTTATTTTCGCACAAGTGGTTCTTGGCCAAGGCCGTTTAAAAATCTAAATATAAGGTACCTACCCTAACCGTTATTTACATATTCAGTAGGTACCTACTTACTAAAGAGATTTCTTATTTTTTTATTGTCACATAATGAATAAGTGCCTGGAGCAAAGCTTTCCACTCAGTATACTCAATAATGACATGTTTCCATATTATTCCTCTTGATTGACATGTAAATATGTAGTAAGTAATCCAGAGAAGGAATCTTATTTATTTTGTGTACAATGTTGAAACAGCTGCACAATCATTCACTAAGCAGCAATACTTAAACTTGTTTAACCCATAACATGCACACAAACTATGTTTAGAGAAAAGCTCACTTAGCAAAACTTCCCAGAACAAAGAATAGTACACTAAAGGATCTAAGTTTATTGAAATGAGCTGATATCTAGCTAAGATCTTAATGTATTCAAATAACTGCATAAGTACCTATATCTAATTTTAATATCATTATAAACACATTAACACTGGCTTGTCTAATGATTTGTTTATTAAAATTTATTATAAATAAGTATAGGGCTGACTTTTCAATCGACAGATAACTTTTATCTATAGAATAAACATGAAAGTTTGACCGCTTTTGTACAGAAAATGTGCCAAACCGCCATATTTATTCTCCACATAAAAGTTATCTAACGATTAAAAATTACGAACCAAACCAAATGACCAACTTTATACGAAGACTGACTCACTAAATATTTAATTAGTTTTAAAGTTTGGCTCTCACCGGCAGCGAGCAAGACAAGTTTCTTAATTCTTCAAGGGTTCATTCAAGTTCTGCCGAGTTAAACTTTAGTAATAGCTCTCAATAAACCTATGGACAAAATGTAGATCAGCTAGCATCTAAACATCATTAAATATGATTATTTAAAGTTCGTTAATTAACACAGTGCATTTTGTGTGGTAACTGGCGACTGTGAGGAAGAAACGTTTAGTTAGGCTGCATGTTTTAAGGATATACAATATACAATATACATTTATGTCTAAGTTATTTATAGTCCAGCACAGCACGCAAGAATGCACGCGTGTAACGAGATGAGTCCGAGACAACAATAATTACTATGCTATATTTATGACGTAACACATGTAACGAGCAGACCAAATCAGAAACCACAGAGCGCGACGGGAAACCGCAACCGGTGTAAAACTCTGTTTGTATTACAATTGCTGACAATGTTTATGCGCTATCTTGTGTTCAGATTAAATTGTTTGGCTCCCACAGTTTCCAACTTCCAGGCAGGGAAAAAGATTTTCGTGGATGTTTACTACTTAAATATAAGGAGGAAATCGCTCGACTGTGCATGAACAAGATGTTGAGATTCGTTTTTAGATCTGTGGACCAGCGCATGAATTCAAGAAATACACTACTTACTACAATTAAGGAAATATTCTAAAAAGGCACATTAACGAATACTAAGTAATTTAGATATTATATCGCATCCTTGTGAGCATGGGTGGGTCGCTTAAGTAGTAAGTATTTATTAAATGATAACTTAAACAATCAAAAAAGTAAGAAGACAAATAAATTAATAGTTTTATTGTAGCAAATTTTCATAAATTAGGCACCTACAAAGATGAATAATAATCATAAACCTAACCAAATTAAGTACACGACACCATGGAAATTGATACTATTCAAGATGTTTTAATGACCGTCATTATAAATCTATTCATACATTTTCACATTATAGATAACAAAACCCAATATCTGACTAATATGGCTGCCGTTATTATGATGATTTGCTAATAGGAAGGCAGTTAAAGTCTAATAACACGACATACTTATTCCTACTATATCTATATCTTGCTTTTGCCCGCGACTTCGTCCGCGTGAATGTCGGTTATCGCGGATGCAGACGATGTCGCGGATTAAAAAGTAGCCTATTTCCTTCATTGGCCTGAAGCTATCTTCATACCAAATTTCATCAAAATCGGTTCAGCCGTTTCATCGTCAAAGCGTAACAGACAGTTACTTTCACATGTATAATATTATAGTAAGTATGGATAAGTATGAAAGTATGGATATAGTAAGTATATTTTAGTAATATAGTGTACCTATAGTATAATATAGTATGGATTACGCTGACTATTGATGAACTAAACGTTGGTAATTGATTACGAAATTACGATTGATTGTTTACGTGATAGGAAAATTTAATTAGAATGACAGAAGAATTAAGTATGATGATCAGTGATTGGTAGAATATAAATAGGTACTTATTGCACGCCTTTTTTGTTTTTCGAGTGAATTACAAACAAACTCTTACGCATTAAGCCATTGTTATATGCCCATATGCTTGATATTGCCTATACCAAACCAAAATAGGGCACAAAACAAATACTTATCAAGTGATGTAGGTAGTCAGAATCTCGTTAGAGGGCATTTAAGAACCATCTGGCGTGCAACATATACTTTTGGTTAGCCATGTGTCAATCGTGTGACACCACAATTCTTAGTATGCATAGGACAACTATTGAAGACCAATAGGAGTTCCATTCACTTGTCCTACTTTACTTCTCTACACTTGACAGCTTTAAATATTATACATATTATTTCAATCAAGATAATTCCAAATTATATATTCTGAAGTATTATAGCGTTAAAATGTTTTAATTTATGGAAATTTTCCCTTTGATTAAGAGAATCGTTCTCGTATCGAGGTAAAATATTATTAAGACTACATCAGGCCAATTATTTCAACGTGACCAAGTTATTTGGAATTTACACTTTCTCAACTTAGCAAAGATTTTGCGAAATCAGAATACCTATATTTGTTAAAGTCTTGACTGAACCCATAGATCAAGGCGCACCAACATAGCGGTAGGATACTTAGTAAGACTATTTTAAAATTATGGCACGCACTGCTTAGAACCTACTAGGGCTCAATTTGCACTGGACTGATGTTTCAAACATTACTGACACCTAGCTAACGTGCCCACTGCCTTGGCAATGACATAATATATCTTAGTATATCTTTGAACCAATATTTATTTAATTGACAACAAGGCTACAAATTAGCGATTGCAATAGAATACTCATCACTAAAATACAATAAGTTTTGAGCAAAAGCACAGAATACTTAATAGTACCTACTACGCGAAAGTCTGGATTGGAAAAGGTATTACACAGAAAGCAACCATATTTTGTGGTTATTAGGGGGAACACCCAAACATTCCGAAATATTTTATTCCGAATTTCTTATTCCGATTTTCAAAAGTCCGAATTCCATAATACCTAAGAATTACCTATAATGTCTATTATTTAAAATCACGAAATTTATTTTACCGAGTGTCGTAAATCCGATTTGCTTGTTTTCCGATTTTCATATGTTCGAAGAATCAAATGCTTGATGGGTTCTAGGTCCGAAAAACGACATTCCGAATTTCAATACTTCGCATGAACTGCTAAAATTAGGATTCTGATTGAATTCATATATTCAAAATCCATAAGTAACATTAAAATTTAATGTAATTTAAAAACGTCAATATTTGTGTGTTTCATATTATTTTTTTGTGTGTTCTTCTTCTCCTTATTTATGTATACCTGCGTCGGATGGTGTCCCCTTGTTTCGCAGACAGAAATTTCATAGAATTTCGTTTCCCAGAAAATGTTTCATAATAATAGTATTTGGTTCTTGTTTTTTAATTCAACTATTATTATTTCAAAGGCTATTTACTTGAATTAAACATATTTCACAGAAACAAAATTCAATTAATTTTAAATCACATTTTTTAGTTAAACAAACTTATCAAACCGTAGAATTATTTTTTAACGAATATTGTTTGTTTTCTTTTTCCATGGAATGTATCTCTACAAAAATGTATATAAATAGACAATAACAAAAATATTGTCTAAAAAGTCAATATGTTGTGCTACAAAAGTTAATGATAGAAACGAATCGCTGCAAAAGCGACTCCACGTAGTCGTGTCTGAATATTTTCTCGCGAACAAAAATATTTTCTTTTACTGGTCACATTTCTTACCTAACCTAACATGCAACATGCAAGCAGGCATGCAGCATGCAAGCAGGCATGCAGCATGCAAATAGGCATGCAGCATGCTAGCAGGCATGCAACATGCAGCAAGGATTGTTTCTGTCACTGCTCCGGCGCTGCGGGGTTGGAGCGGGCCCACGCGAGCTTAACATCGCAGATGGCTTTAACGCTCACCACCGCGGGCCTTCAAACCACCTGCTCCTCAGCTCGCGGGCCGCCCTCCGCGCCTACGCGGGCTTAAATTACACTCTAGGCGTAGGGCAGACAAGACTGCGTGAAGTAGGTTTTGCAGCGATTCGTTTCTGTCACAAAATTTTGTAGCACAACATGTTGACTTTTTAATGTAAAAAAAAACACACACATCACAAAATAACACCCACACACAAAAACACATCACATCTAAAAATATATGTCAAACAATGCATATAGCAAAATGACGTCGGTCAATAGTTTTCGATAAAATGAAATTCGAACAAATAAAATTCGGAAAGTGAAAAGTGATTCAGAATCCTAATTTTAGTAGTATTATCGAAGTATTGAAAATCGGAATGTCGTTTTTCGGACCGAGAACCCTTCGACCATTTGATTCTTCGAACGTATGAAAATCGGAAAACTAACAAACCGCATACGACGTTCGGTAAAATATATTTCGTGATTTTTAATAATAGACATTATAATTCTTAGGTATTATGAAATTCGGACTTTTGAAAATCGGAATATCGAAATTCGGAATAAAATATTTCGGAATCTTTGGGTGTTCCCCTAATACACTACAAAAAAAGATAATCGGTATTTTAATAATCGGAATTCGTATTTTTGATGTTTCGAATTTGCATTATGTCGGACTTTTCATAATTCGATCTTTTGAAACTCGGTATTTTGAGAATAGTAATTATAAACGTTCGGAATTTTTAATTTTAGAATTATAAAAATCGGATAAATGATAAATCGGAGTTGTTATGTTAGGAATTTTGAACCATTCGAAATTAAAAAAATCGGTTTTTTGAAATTCGTATTTCTGACTTTCGGAATAAAGTTTTTCGTATTTATGTACCCGTTTTTAGGCCCTGTAAACGAAAATAAGTGAAATGATTATAATAACAAACTTACAATAGAATACTGTCAGCCTTTCTCAACAACTTTTTACTAGTTAATAAAACGTAGTAAAACTTGTCAGTTCGCAAATATAAAAGTGGCTACGTTTCTAAAATGTGGAGTATTAAGAACTACTGGAGCATCACTCCTGAAACGTGTAGGTGGAGGTAGCAAGTCCTCTTAGCAAGGCACCTCTTAACTTGCTCTACATTTGTATCCAACACCTAACTAAATGGCACACTCGCATACATTTTTAATGAGCGCATTCCTCTTAGCGACGTGACGTAAAGCTGGAACTCACTCGAATTATTTACCATATTTCTTACAGAGATAGGTATACCGTAGCTTTGCTTAGGATCTGAACATGCATGCATCTTCAAATTACAACAGTTCATTTTTCAAGGGCAACTTTAAGAAATGGCAACGCGAGATGTTACGAACACTGATGTCATATTGCTGGAAAGCAATATAGTCCATTCTATATTTACATTACGCTTGGGATAGGTGCCAGCTGGTCAAAACCGACCGTTTGATTCGGATCAGCAACACTGATGATATTTACATTATCAACAAGGCGACTTATAAGCATGTTTTCTAACTTCAAACTATTAAAATAAAACAAGCAGATTCAGGAAAAATACTGTAACAAGTACTATGGGTACTTGAGTCTCCTATTGACATTTATATTCAAATTGGATAGCTTTTTCCCAGCCTCTTATTTAAGCAGACGCCACATGCGACTGAATTCAGTTATTTTACACGAACGACGTTAATAAAGTTACCTTCCAAAAACTTTACGCACCGTCGGACAAATTACCTACAAAGGTTGAAAAGAGCTGCTATGGTAGGCTCGTTATCAACAGGCTTTTATTAAAAAACAAAAACCTTTGACCGCGAATGGTGTGTTCTGAAATCCACCTCTTTCACGTGAAATGGGCAAACCGGGCGACCTTTTACATCTTTTTGACTTAGACATTTGACTAGACCTTTTGTTATTTTTTTTTATACATATTATACCTTCATAAAAAAAACTGACATGGATTTCATGTTATTCGTTGCCTATTTAAAATATTAAATAGCTTATTTCCATACTAAGACACTCAAAGAAAGCTCTGATCGTATTTATTATGTGGCATTTTATCGAACTATCCTATTTTCTGTACGTAGGTATGAGTACCTATTTGCAATGGTATTGTCGACCGCATGAATTGAATAGCAGATTGGTAGGTACCTAGCCCACTATGAATTTTCCACATGAGCAGAGCGTTATATCGCGAACAATGGCGACTGGAATCGACTGCCGGAGCATGGAGAAAAACTTCCTGGGCAATATCTGAATAATGAATTACTTGCCGACTTGGCCAACAAACAAAATTCTGTTACCTAATTATTATTAGGATTGGATAAACCATTAGTATTGGTTTACGGGTTAATAATGTAGGTGGACTAAGTGATGAACTGGCGGTGATCCGGTATTGATGATAGTAGTGGCGGTATAGGAGGAGAAAGTATTTCTCCTCCTATAACGCCACCATACATACCTATGTATTTTCATGGAGGTGCATCGATAACGATAACATTAATAAGTATGTTAAGTAAGAACCATTTTATTACTAAAATGTAGAGTCCTATATAATATTATCTGGCGTCATAAATAACGTGATAACAATTACCTACTTACGTTTATTTTTATTGAAGATTCAGTCTTAGCTCTGCATAAATACGTAAGCTACCTCAACATTTTCATGGATATGTATAAAAATAGGCTGCGCGAATATAATTACACGTAAATATTGTGAATATTATGTTTTGGGGTTTACTACCTACTCAGAAATAGTGTTGTTATAATATTATTATTTAGTTTTTTTCAATAATTGTGCAGTGCTGCCGATGCTGCAGCCTGGTGCTGCAGCCTGGAGTCTACTAAAATAATACTACATACTATACTACACACATACATACATACACATACACATACACACACATACTACATAATATACTGTTAAAACAGTATTATGGTAGCACCTAGTTTATCCTTCACTGAAGGATAAACTAGGTGCTACTAAAATAATACTGTTTTAATAGATGGTGGTAAGACCCTGATGCGAACACCATATCGTCCACATTACATTCAACCTTAACAAAAAGTTTATAATATCAGAAGAATACATATGGGTGTCTGTATACATAACATACTGTACATTATAATTATGGGCACACTGGCCATATTAATTCGATTCAGTTCATTGACATAACTTGTGTTGCCTGACGGCGACTCCGATGGTGACAAGTCCATACATTAATAACGTTGATAAGCTCGCGCAATTTGCAGGAAAACATACGCTGAATTGTTGGAACCATAGATATTGGTTGGAACAAAGTTATTAGCAGTTTTATCGTTTACAAAGTCTAATTCCTAAACATTGAACAGCTACACACTTTATTTATTTAATAACTAGATTTCGTAACCAGTAATATATACATACATAGCACCGGTTAATTTTAAATGAAACAACAAAAATTGGACGCAGCTTACCAGTTTCTAAGGAAAACGATCCGTATAATAACCAATTGTAAGCACAGAAATAAACACTTTCAGAGCACTTAACTGTTGTTTTTCATGCACTGTTAGTAAAGGCACAATGCGTGTCAACATGCGCGTGCGTCGTCGGACACTGACGGGAGCTGGTGGGATCAACGCGGACGGATGTGTGACGATGATTCAGAAACTAAGCGGGTGTCCGCCAACCGTTCTCTAGAAACTCTACGACGATTACCGAACTACATGCTCTTAGTAGCGCTGAGTGCGACCGACACTGAACTATCGCTGTGACTCATTCATTAGGTGACGTAGGTACTGTACGGCTCATAAATGATGACAGCATACTTTAGGCTTATATAGCAAAAATTTACAACAGCCGAGCCAATCACTAGTCACACCGACCGATACCGTGCTCGATACTCGAACATATTTAATTTCGTGTTTGTCATAGGTTGAACGAAGTGAATTCTATGTCGTTATTTAAAACTTAGAATGCCATGTACTCCGCCCTTTACAAGATACATATATGTATAACCAATTCAACATTCTTTGTACATACATAAAAGTCAACCAAAGTAAACACTCAATAAACTGATATTTGAAGGCTTCACAATTTCGTTTCGCTTGTTTATTTGGCAATAGTGAAAGACGACAATGAATTTTTTAGGACAGGCATGCAACTCTGTAAAACGCACATTCAGTTTTAAGTTTTTTTTTATATGGTTTAGTAGCCCACACAAATAAAAAAATCAAATTATGACGTATGGATCATGATACTTTTAGGATAAATTGGATGACGTATACACCAAAAAAAAACATTGGTAATTTTTATTTGTATTTTACATTTTATTAGTATTGTTTGGAGTTACTTTTTTGGAATCATCGAACCCTTAATTTTGATTCCCTAAACGATAATAAGAATATGATGCAAATAAAATAAAACAAGCCATTAAGGCTACAGACAAGGAAATCGACGGTAGAAAACATATACACTATTACTTTAAGGCAGTCGAGTAAAAAATATAAAAGGTTCTTTAAGAAGAAACTCAAGACAAGCCTCTAATCAAAATATAATGTTGACGATTACACTACAGCTATAAAGCACGTGAAACTTACCAACAAAAAATAATATTTAATGGATATATATTGTACTCTTGGCATCGATAAGTTATTGCATGTGTGAGTGCGATCTTTACGAAGTCTGCTCCCTAGGGACAAAATATCAGACATGCCAAAATAGAGGGTCTATTTTATTTTATTACTGATCATACAATATGAAAGGTCAAACTATTAAAACCTCTAATAAACTGAAAGTCAACAAGAAAACTTTTGGATATGATATCTCAAATTCAGACACGTGAAATTAGGGGCAATAGCAATCAAAGGTATTTGAATTTCCAATATCGATAACGATTTAGCAAAGTGCATAAAGTATACTCGATTGTTTTATTGCATTTAAGGCAAGTATTGTAGATAATTTATTATGAACAATTATTACGTAAAATATCAAGCGAATCTATACTTATAGAAGCAGCTTTGATTGAAGTTGTAAATTACATATTAATAATTTAATATTTGATATTGAAACCAAAGGACAGTCGATTTATTTTGTTATACTTACCCACGTTATATACATCATTAACAGTAAGTAATTATGAAAATAGTACTTAACGTATTAATAAGTTGATTGAGTATTTAAGGGCTTATAAAGTAGGTTTAACTAATTTTACTTTTCGCGGAATTAATTACGCCCTGTGTAATCCGATAAGCCTATTTGTTCGGACGGAATTTGACTAAAATATCTTTGACTTATTTTGAATGAAGCTACTATCACAAAATAAAGCGGTTTAAAATCATTAAATACAGCTAACAAGGGAACATATTATTATACCGTACCGTTTTAATAATTACTATATTTTTTTTTACTATGGATCTCTGTGTCTGAAATAAAGAATATATTATACATATTATTATTAACATTAGTACATATTTCAGCTTAGCGTTGAAGACTTTATTAAAGGCTTGATTTTCTTGGATTTAAGTACAGTTTTGATGTAAGACCAACAGACAAAATTCTAGACACGCCAAATATCCTATGTTGTATGTGACCATGTAACGAAATATGTGACCATATTTCACCTGATGTCTTAGAAAAAAGAGAAAAGGGATCTTTATGTTACATAACAGAATCAAGCCCAAGTTAAGAGATAGATATCCCAATCCCAAGTAGAATCACATAGGATACCGATCGCGAACGTGTCTACAAATACTTTAGACTTACTAAACGCAATATAGTAGAATCTATCATTTTCATGACAACCACAGATGGCAAAAATTACTATTAAAAAACCATTTTAGAAGGTGTGTCTTCAGATGCGCAGTCCAAACATCCAAAATATTAATAACATCCCATTTCAGTACATTGTTTATTAAGTTAATGTAGGTATCTATAAGATACAATAATAGATGTTGTTTAAAGAAAAAACATAAATATGCAGTTTAGTATGTCTATTCTGTTATAATCTCCCTCGGTGAACACCAAGGTGAAGTGAGCTGTCATCCGTCCGTCTGCTTTGTCAATCCCTAGCTTCGCGACGGATGACAGCTCACTTGACCTAGGTGGTCACCGAGGGAGATTGTAACAGAATAGCCCTGCAGATAATAATGATGTAACTTTTTAATTTTGTTTATGGCCTAGACATACAATACGTACATAAGTACACAATCCTTTATTTTCTCACTAGTCAATATAAAATTTTATTCTATTAATTACGACTTTTGCCTGTCTATTGTCAGTACCAACCAACCTATGTAGCAAATGAAGACGAAGTGTCAATTGATACTATTCACCCGTGTCAGCGTCGGTATTGCTATCATAAAAGAGGTAACTCATTCGTGGCTATCACCATCTTAGACCGCATCATCGCTTCCCATCAGGTGAGATAGTGGTCAAACGTATGCCTATCAAATGATAAAAAAAAAAAAAAAAAAAAAATTGTTTTATATATCGTAATTGTATGACTTTGCACGCCTACCAATATCCGTCTACAAGGTTGCTCTTTAATAAAACTGAGAAGAACATTTATTTTTACACAATTTTATAAATATAACTGTACTTATTACTTCTGAATAACATAATCTGTTTATGACAGCTCATTTCAAAGCCGATGAAAATATCGAAAGCAGACATACTTAGATTTAATTTAAATGTCTTATAAAAAAGCGCATCGTGAAAATATTGGTGACTTACAAATATTTTTGTCTGTTGTTTTCATCTTAGTCCTAAGCCCGTTCCTTTTTAAGTTATTTAAGAATTATCCGCAGTTGACTAGAAACCAGACTATTTAGCGAAATTCGCGAAACGAAATCCTTTTTTTTCTATCTACATCGACACAAGGTAACATTATTTTTATTAAATTAGACATACCATGGCAATCCAATCTTTACTAATAATTATAAAACAAATCCATCGAAAATCATTTAACATCTTGAATATTGATTTGAAGAAGCTATAAAGTTTCCAGAAAGGAAGATCAAGATAGGTTGTACTTGGGTAACGGCAAAATGAATCGATTTTTGCTCATCATTTGAAATAAATATCCAGAATGCCTTCATCACCGGGATGATAACAATAATTTGGTGTTTGTGTTAAAACGTTGATGACGAGTAATGTAATTTACATAATATTATGTAAGGAAGGACTCTTTATACGTTTACGTTTACGTACGGACGTTACGTACGCTTATACGTTCGGACGTTTATATATGAATTGTGCAAATTTTTGCTATATTTGCTAATGCAGAGCATATTTTTAGGGGGATAATAAAACGAACCGAACCTATAACAATATGTGCTTAAGAATACCTATGTGTAGTTTTTCTTATACTTACCTGGATCGGCAACGACAGGCCCGAGTGGGTCAAACCGGACACGATGCTCGACAGCAGCGCGTGCAGCACAAACAAGATCCGAAAAAAATCTATGTCTCCTTAACGCTAACTCGTCCCGTCCCACGGGGGTGGCTGGAGGATCATACGGTCCTTCATTTTCACCAGATTTGGCAGCCTCAAAGACTTCATCATCTTCCGTATCTGACTCCTGTTTACTACTGGGCCGATTCTCGGATACTCCATTGCTGCTGTTTGTTGTAGATTTTAATATCCCAGAGGATTTACGACGGCCTCCAGGTCGAACATCTACATTAGTACGTGCAAGCTCTTGCTCCAGTCGAGATAATTCTTCTAGAGTAGGGGAATCGCGTCGGCAATCTACAGAAAATCGTTTAAAATCCAAACGAGTCCTCTTGTAATCCACAGAATACCTTTTCCTTATCAAATCGTTTTTAGGAAGCACGAGATCTAAAGTGTCCACCTCTCCAGTCTCACTGGGGGAATCATCACGTGTCTCTTCACTATTTTCCAATAAAATCGGTTCGGCAGGGCTGGCTGGTAAAGATATTTCTGGTTCCTCTTTGACTCCTAAATTCACTTCTTGTTTAACAGGTTCTTTGATTGTTTGTAACAATTCTTCCTGTGTGTTGTTATCGTGAGTAACCGGCAACTTTTCTTTTGTGTTCTCATTCTCCGATTCTGAGTTTGAATCCATTTTTTCAGATTTAGATTTGCTTTTACTAATTTTTTTGGTTGGTCGCGCACAACAACTTTTGAACATAATAATTATTAGATAGACTTTTTAAGTATAAATATCTCATTTGCAAACGTAAAACGATAAACTATGTAGGCAATGTAACAAATATTAACAAAATCTGTTTTAGAGTAGCATTTTATACATATACAATGTGATACTACAACTCGTAGTAATATTATTGTCAAGATTTTCACTTTAAGAAATCGCAGGCCATACTAGTGTTATGGCTGGGGTGGCGTTAGTAGGGTCGGCGGCCGGCCGAGCGCGCGGCGGCGGGCGACTGACGGCACTGACGCAGGGCGGATGCGCCGCCCGCCCGGCGCATCCTGACATCCGCGCCCACTCGCCACGCAGCTTTTGGGATTTTGGGACCCAAAAGCAATAGACACGGGCTTTAGATTTACACGAAATAAAACGAAAAAAAATGGCTTAAGTATATAAAAATCTTATTTAATTAAAAAAATTAACAGAAGCTAAGACTGGAATAAAAATTTAAAATAATCAGATTTGGAAATCATCCAAGTAAAGGAGCTTTTTTCAGTACTGTTCACAATATCTTAAAACGAATACTTAGCACAGCACTTCAAAATAAAGTTTTATTTTTATTAGGTACTTAAGAGTTTCTTTTATTACCAATGTAACTTTTCTTAAGTGATAATAAAATTGACGAGACAAAAATGTGAATCGATTTTCTCCAAGGAACATTAACAGTTTGAATCTTGCGCCGTAAGCTATTTTTTCTGTTTTGAGTCTTGCATTAATTACATGGATTTTCGCTATCGAAAATTCAATTAAATCCCCTCTCTTCTGCTACCCCAACTTTCTAGCAATCAGACCGCATCTGTATAGGACATATCTAAAAAAAATAGAAGAAATTTCTAGTGGCAACGTTTGGTTTTTTTTTTAAGCAAGGAGTGCGTATTAATTAAATTAATTAGGATAGATGCGCCAGAGAAGATGACATTGATAATGCATAATGCTACTTTGCTGTATGGACAAAGTTCCTCTAGCTGAGAGTTAGGGTAACAGGGGGACCTAAATCATCTCCGCAAACTGGATTTTTTTTTGAGAAATAGGATAAATAAACTAGCTCATAAATAATTCAATCACGAATATTCAAAGTTAAGCAATCTAGACAACACTTTGCATTCAACGACAGAAATCTGCGCAGTATTTATGCCTGAATGCTAAGATAAACATCTTAGTAGCAGTACCATGTAGCGGTAAGAACCTTGAACACAACAGTATATTTTAACTGACAATGCCGTCTCCCAGCTGTAGGCTGTAGTTAACGACTCTCGGTCCGTTGCCAGTGGCTTGGTTGGGACCAACAAAACGAGCCTGTGTCACACTTACACAACCCAAATCACCTACTTTCTTTTTTTCTATGACGACAGATACAATTATTTAAAATTAACATTGCATGCATACTAGTAAATTATACATTAAATTTATTAAGTAGGAAAACTTCAGTTTTGTCGTAATGAGCCAGAAATGCGTAAGTTTTAAGTTTTACCCAGCCCATCGATTGTGGGAGCGAATTTTGGTGTTCATTTTACACTAGTTTTGCCGAAGGCTTAATACGGATAATTTTTCGTACAGTCGGTTTTTTTTTTTAAATAAATTAGGGTAAAACCAGGGTTCATCACATGTTATTTTATTTATCTATCGAGAGACTCTACCACTCCCACTTTGCTAACCGTGTTGCATGATTCTGTAGCATTGCATGGGATGGGAAGGCAAGGTGCGATCAAAGTTCTTGCGGGATAAATGTCCTCTTTCTCGGCGGGGCATCCATCCTAAGCGTAATTTATATGGACTAGAATTAGAGCCGCAAAAATTGCCAATACTCTGGAAATATTCATCTTAGGCAAGCGTGTTCCAACTTAGGCCTCATTATCACTTACGATCAGGTAAATTGCGGTCAAACGCAAGCCTATTTAATAGTAAAAAAAAAAAAATATCAAAGATAATGTTTTTTACTTTCACAAAGGAGTTGTGTCAAAATGTATGGAGCCTGGACCCAGTCCTTGTACACTATATTAATTAAAAATAGGGAAACATATTTGAAATAGTTCTTAACTGTCCAATTACTTTAAAATAGCTTTGTGAGCAGGTAAAACACATGAAATATTATAATTTTGACGTTCTGCGTCGATTTGTGGTGTGCGTTTCGACATCGCGGCCACGGCGATATTTCGAAAAAAAAACTATTCCAAGATTATGTAATATTTTGTAAAAGCTGATTCCCAAAACCATAAATTTGTCGAAGTTATGGTTAAAGAGTTATAAGGGTTTGAACGTGGCCGCGCCATTGAAACGCGGAGAACCGCGCGGCCACGGAGATCTTTAAAACTAAGCATAGCAGAGACCTTAAATTCAGGTAAATAACAGATTGAATTTGTAAAAAAAATGTAAAAATACAGAAAAAAACCCCATGGGCGCGCCATTGAAACGGTGAATAACACGCTAGCGCCGATATCAAGCTGAAAATGCATCGCAGACGTCTGAAATTTATTGTAAAATCTAGATTTGAATTTGTCGAAAATGAAAAAATATACAAAAAATACCTAGGTTTATATTTCAGGAGCAGTCGTGCGGTATCGCGTAAAAATAAGTTTTGGTTATCTGTCGAAAAAAGTAAGTATTAACGAGATCGTTTTCTGTAAACAACACATTAATAAGTAAAACTATCGATAATAGGCTAACAAATTTAAATAGGCACAAAAATATTAAATAGGCAAAAAAATATAAAACCGTCAGTAAGTTTTGAAGGCAAAAACATATTATAAAAAAGAAAAGTTTTCTTTTGCTTATTGTCGATAGTTCTACATATTAATGTGTTGTTTACAAAAAAAAGATCTCGCTAAAACTTACTTTTTTCGATAGAGAATTAAAAGATATTTCTACGCGATACCGTACTACTGCCCCTGAAATATAAACCTAGGTATTTTTTGTATATTTTTTTCATTTTCTACAAATTCAAATCTAGGTATTACAAAAAACTTCACACCTCTGCGATGCTTTTTCAGCGAGAAATCAGCAATAACGTGTTTTCCACCGTTTCAATGGCGCGGCCATGGGGTTTTAGTCTTACGGCTCCTAAAATATAAACCTAGGTATTTTTTGTATATTTTTTTCCATTTTCGACAAATTCAAATCTAGATTTTACAATGAATTTCAGACATCTGCGATGCATTTTCAGCGTGATATCGGCGCTAGCGTGTTATTCATAGTTTCAATGGCGCGGCGATGGGGTTTTTGTCTTGCAGCTCCTAAAATATAAACCTAGGATTTTGTTCTGTATTTTTACATTTTTTTTACAAATTCAATCTGTTATTTACCTGAATTTCAGGGGTCTGCTATGCTTAGTTTTAAAGATCTCCGTGGCCGCGCGGTTCTCCGCGTTTCAATGGCGCGGCCACGTTCAAACCCTTATAACTTTTTTACCATAACTTCGACAAATTTATGGTTTTGGGAAGCAGCTTTTTCAAAATATTACATAATCTTGGAATTGTTTTTTTTTTTAAATATCACCGTGGCCTCGCGGTCGAAACGCACACGATTTGTGGATGGTCACGTAAAGAGAGAAAAAAAAGGTGTTAAATTAAAAAAACGAAAGCGAGGTTGTTAAAAAGGACTCCAGAAACTAGTGACAGTTCTCTTTCTATGATCAATGGTCGATCTATGGTTTATAGAGTAGCCAAATCTGAGTGACGCCATGTTGAAAATGTATAAAAATTATTGTTGAATATCAATTTATCTGTGTTTTTTCCCGGATCCTACGGATTTTTCTCTTTTTTTTTTAAGTGTTGTTAGACTGGGCCCATTATGAAACATGTCCTTTGAAGATAATAAACCAAAGAACCCCCACCCGTTTTACAAAAAAAATATTATGCTTTTTGTACGGAGAGATATGAAACAATTTCAAAAAATGTGGCAACTATCCGGCTTTTATCCTGTAGCGTACTAACTTATGCCCTCTTTATGCCTCAACGACTGTCGGGCGAAAGTGTTGAAGGTCAAACCACCGCTGCTTATGTCGGACTGTGTAACATAAGACATTCGAAAGGTTAAATTATCCCAGGGGACACAAAAACAGAAAAAGAAATACATATCTATCCTATGTGTCTGTCGGGACCTTTGGATCCCGATGCTAGTTTTCGCGTACCAAACCGAAGGTACCACTCGTGCTTTCGACTTCGCGTGCCGAAGGAACGAGAGGTTAGTGCCTCAGGAAGTTATAGACTGGTCAAAGGTAAATAAGGACAACAACGGAGTTTAACCAACCGACATATCGTCTTCCTGATTTGGGGTTTTATTTTGAAATGAAACTCAAAATTTTGAGGAAAGCTTTAGTTGGAAAATTAAGAATGTAAAGTTTCATATGAATTTGGCTTCCGAAGACTACTATTTACATAAAATACAGTTATAATTTAAAATATATATATATATAGGTACTTGACATCATTCCGGGGCAGTGGTCCAACTGCTCTGTCCAACTAGTTGGACCATGGGTCTTTACTAGGGGCAGTTGTCCAACTTTAAAAATAGTTGGACCACAGCACCTTTTGGGAGATCCGTGGTCCAATTCATTTAAAAAATAACTTGACAACTCTAAAAACCTCAACTGCATCTTTGTGTGTATGTCTACTGGTTTACGGTTAAATTGAACCTCTTTGCAGAAAAATAACAAAATTAAAGTAGGGACCACTGAACTCTCAAAAGGTGCTGTGGTCCAACTATTTTTAAAGTTGGACAACTGCCCCTGGTCCAAATAGTTGAACAGAGCAATTGGACCACTGCCCCGGACTGCTTGACATTAAGGGAAATAGTGTGAAAAGGAAAACTAGGAAAACCATTAGGAAATCAATGCGCAATGAGGAGGCCTAATTCGTATTTATAACGAATTAATAGCAAGTATTTTTGATAACAGCAACAACTAAGATAAATAAGCTTGTAGATTCGTAACAAATGTGGCAGTTACCACACGTATGAGGGATCGCAATCACAACCAGTCGCTAGCCGGCCTTTGCCCGTAGTACCATTGAGCTTCGATAACCCAGGAATAATTGTGTAATCCAAAATTAGTAACAGTTCACTAAAATTATGCTACTGAGTTGCTAACTGTGGTAACCTTGCGTTCATAAATATCTCGTGATGTAGAGCTGAAACATAAACTGTATTCCACAATACAATAGCTATTACTTCCGAACTTTGTTTACGAAAGCTCTGTTGTTGGATGTTCGGAAAACGTTGCTTATAATTATGTAATTCAATCATCTCCCTAGCCCTTTACTGAGTACATATTTTATGTATGTATACGCCGCGGGACAGATTCTAGTTTAGCTGTATGCAGTTGAATATCGGTACTCTACATGGAGAGACTGCCTACGTAACCTTCACAACTCTCTCTGAATACCCGTAACGACTGTAATAGAGCTACTAATTACAGCCGGGACCAATTTAACAAATTTTTCAGAGGTACGTAGGGATCGCCTTATGAAACGGACGGGTTATTTCCCACATACCCCCGAATGGTCTGCCCCCGCGGTGGTGGATGGTATTTTCTTTTCCCGTAGGGCCCAGAATTAAATATGAGTGGTGACTGGTGGCAGGTGGGAACACAAATATATTACTAAGTGCCCGCGGAAATTAAATATAATGAAATTGGTGGCCTTATTATTTTTAAACCAGCTTTTACCCGCGATTCCGTCCGCGTGAAAAGCAGTTATCGCGCATGCAGACGAAGTCGCGGACCAAAAACGATAGCCTAAGTCCTATGTCCTTCCCCAGGGTTCACGTCAAAATCGGTTCAGCCGTTTCATCGTCAAAGCGTAACAGACAGAGTTAGGATTTATAATATTAGTATGGATTAATAAATTAGTAAAATTTGTAATAGTAAATTAGTATATTAGTATTAGTATGAATAAAGTATAAGTATAAAGTATGGAAGTATGAATTAATACAGGCATAATTAAGGTTACATATTATGATATTTCTTATTGTTTTTTTAGTAAGTATGCATATAATAAATATCTGAACAGGTAGATAATTTAAGGCTTGTTTGTTTCATATGCACCACACCCACACCACATCGCAACGTCAAAAGTTTTGACGTTGCGAAAGGTGTTCAAGCAGTAGTTACGTGTGAATAGCGACGTCGCAGCTTTTTGTAGCTGCGTTGTCATACCGACAAAGTAGTCAGTGTGAATTAAACAATTCATTTTTTAAAAAACAAGCTGAACCGACAGACATTGTCCTGTCCCTATCCATCGACCCTACCAAACTACCTACCCTACTCTACCTACCAACCCTACCCTACCTACAGTACCTACCTACCTAAAATATTCTTTTATACAAAGTTTCTCCTGACAATAACAAACCCAATAAAAAAAAAATGAATTATCCAATTTGGTCCAGCCGTTCGCAAGTTATGCGCTTACATACATTTCGGCGATTCATTTTTATATATATAGAGATTAAATAAGAGAAATTCCCACTGCGACCTGCGGGAAAACACGTAGGAAAACACGGGCTGAAAAAAGAGAAATGCATTATAAATATGTGCTTCTTCAGTGCAATGCATTTTGGGTTCCTGTTTCTAGGGAACCTAAATAGTTTTGTTCTCTTTTATTAGCCACTTAACATAGGATTATTATTTTTTTTCAGCCTGTATTTTCCCACTGCAGGACAAAGACCTCTCTACTCTCCTTCCATTTCTCTCTGTCAAGGGCTATTTCAGACCAGTCTTTGTCAAAAGAGTCTAGATCATCCCGCCACCTCCGCCTGGGCCTGCCGCGATGTCGCTTGCCATGTTACATAGGATTAGCTTTATTAAAAAGTGTAGGCCAGTGGCGAAGGGACAATCGTCATAAAAGTAAAGTCAAAACAAAAACTGCATAATAATTGCTTTGAGTAATTATGACAATACGCAAAAAGTATAATCATTTTGGATGACAGTATATTTAACTATTTCCCTGACCATTACCCACATATGAGTAATTGCGATTGTTTAACAATTGTGTCTCCTTAACGGATAATTGACTTGTTAAAATACTTGCAGTCTGACTATAAAAAATTATTACTTTATATAATATATACCTATATACACAAACCTAATAATATTGATGTATTAAAATTACACCCAATCAAATAACGTATAATTATATTGAATTGCTACTTAGCCTTGTTCCTGTCACCTAATTTTAATTTGCTCGACAGGGCCCATATTGATATTTTTCTTGCTATACCATCTATGTAATACATATATGGAATACAATAAAGAATTGAATTTCAACTTTAAAGAATGTACTACCATTTTTGGTATTGTGTACAGTTGTACTCCTTAAAATAAATTTAAGTTTCTTGTCCTTTCATGAGCCTCCCTGCATAATATTTAAAGTCAAAATGAAATGTTATTCACCCACTCAAACTAACTAAGGCCCATGATGAGATCACATTCGCTTTTTAATTTAATGCTACCTCAGACCACTTAATGAAACTCCTCTTTTGTAGCAGAGGAAGATTCCATTTTAGTGATGCTGAATTTAATATATTTTTTTCTATGTTATCAATAGTCAAAACTTAAGTCACCAATGTAGATCTATACACACTTAAATTGAAATAAAGGAGGATAATAATATCTGCAGAGATCAGTGACTGTAACTACTTGCAAACTGGCCTGTGTCCAGCGCCCAAAAAGTCAAACACTGGGTACAAACAAGTCATTAGGTACCATTAAAATGAGATTTTATTTCTATAGACTAAACCTATTTACTTACAACATTGAAATGAGGATGTAACCAGGATTTTTATTAAACTCGTACATTGACATCATATACCTAAATGCCTTCTCTCAGACCAATAGACACTCCCTCCCCATACACACAGTCACACTTTTCAATATAGCGTTCATGTCTAGTTTGTTTTATTTATTTTTACCTTTACTACTTTCCGATTCGTTATTTTTGTTGCTTTATGTAATGTAATTAACACACGAACACCTGTGTTTAAAATCTTTAACAGTGAACCCTCTGTATTGGTACCCAAGATACAGGCTTGCCTAGTTTGGGGCCAATGTTAAATCCTGTGTAATTTTCATGCCATAAAAATTTATTATTATTCTCATTTATTCATTTATTTACATACCTATTTCATTATATTTTATTTTATTTTTTTATTATTATTATTATTAAAAAAGTATTTTATTGGTCTGAGTTCTGTACCTACAAATTTCTAGAATTTATGTTTTTTACCTAACAGCACTGGGCTAGTGCAATTTGTGACTATCCTACCTCAGAATGCCTCAGATACCTTTCTATAAAAGATTATTAATTTTACTGACAGTGATAGGATGCTGTGATAAAGATAGATTTATAAATTATTACCTAACCTTCTAAATGTTGACTTCTGAATTCTTATTCAACAATAACATATATGTAAATAAAATAACTCTAAGTGCATTGAAAAATTATTAATGACTTGGCGAAGAAGTAGGCGTAGAATTGAATGGAATACACAAAGCAACACAACTAGAAAATTGTTTATTTACTCACTATTGTTATCTCGGTTTCGTTGAATCACTAATGATATGGCTGTCTGAATTGTACTTCACTTACTGTTAAACGTATAAAATAATATAAAATTCAGTCTTTTTAGGTTATTTGTCAGATAAAAATGGCATACAATACAAGTATACAACTATACAAATGTACTCTGTGACAAGTAGTGACAACCATCAACCAACTCTTCAATTTACAACAGTCGGCATAAAACCGGTCACGGCGGTCACTGTCAGCTACCACAGATACAATACAATACAATTGTAGGAAATTCGGAGTGTGAAACCGGCAAAATTCGATTAAAAAAAATACAGGATGTTTGGTAGATCGATGCAAAGCCGTGAAGCGAAACTAGTATAGACCATTTACCACCATTTGAACCGAACTTGTCTTAGCCGAAGTGTGACAAATTTTTTTAAGCAAAATTTTAATGATTTTTGGTGACAATACCCAAAATATTGCAGTTAGTTGATAGCTATAGAGCACAAACTAAAACACAAAGTTCACGATGCTTGGAAGAGGATTAGTGTGAAGTGTGAACTTTGAGAACGCTAATATAGATGAACTAAAATCAATTTTTTATTATCTAAGTAGTTTATATGTAATTTTATTACATTATTTATTTCTAAGTCTTGTTTTTATCAAATTGCTATCATTATCATCCTCTGACGATAACGTCTCTTTAATTTAAATTCTATTTTTTTTTAATAATTAAATAAACTCATGAGGCAAAGCGCCGACGCTGCGCCAATTTCCAAGTTATCCATTGCCCAGAGTCTGATTGAAAATACATATGAAGCGGCAATGTAAACACTCATTTCCGTTGACGTTGCCACAGCAATATTTGGGGAAATATGTACGGCAGGGCAAGCGGCAACGGAAATGGCTAAATGTAAACGCGGTATTAGGGTAGGACGCACTGGTTAAAGGGGTAAGTAAAATATGATATAATTACAAAATCTATAATATTTACAAGATATAACAACTGATTCTATAATTTTGTTTAACATTATGATCAGTTTATATAATAAACGATTGATATAATTTAAAAATAACTAATTTTTATAAGCATATTTTATATTGAATATAAAATCGTTTGATATAGGGGAGACCAGGGATGAACGTAAACATTTTCAGTTTTCTCGTAATATCTCACTTTTTAGAAATCAAAATTCTAACCAGTACACTCGATAGATTGGTCTTTCAGCTATCATTTAACACCAGTTTAATTGCAACAGGTATTACAGATTTTGTGAAAAACTACCAAATAAACAAAGTGAAATTTTGTTACAACTATCCCCACTCCTAGGGTTGGTTGTAACAGCGTAAGGGGATGGTTGTAACATTGTAAATGAAAACAAAGTTACTGTCATAATCAACATATTAATAACAAAATCAGGTTTTACATTAGTGTCACAGTTATGAAAAAAAATAAACATATCTAGGAAACATAACAATCTTCTATTTGAAGTCGTTGCCTGTTTTGCTGCTGTATGTGTCTCGACTGCACTACTCTACAAAGGTTGAGGAGGTTGTAGAGTACATCCGTATTAAGTCGAATTTTGCTCTGAGGGTCGAGCGGTTGGCCTCGAGCCACAATGTGAACTTCAACTCCTTTGTGGTGAGAGTACCAACTGAACATCTGTCGACCTTCACGAAGGAGGAATTTTGGCCGAAAGGTGTTATGTTCCGGCGCTTCCGAGGCCGGTTACCTGCTGACACCGCGCGACACACGACGCCAACATTACGTGTGAAATAGGATATATTTAAGGTTTTAATATGTATTAGTTTGTTATTGTTTAAGATTATTTTGTGTATTTTATCTATGGGCCACAGTTGCCTGTTAATAAAGTTATTATTATATTATTATTTGTCTTTTTAGCAGACTGCAAAATGTGTTTCTTAACTTCTTTGACTCTAAGCTTTCTATGTTCTTGTGGTTTGGAGTATCAGTCATTATAGCTGGTTTTCTGCCTGTCACATTATAAAAATTATAAAATAAGTATTAACGCTCCCAAGTGTATACATATATTGATTGATAAATGTTATTATTCTATAAAAGAATATCTAGATGACAAAACACTGAATCAGCCGATTTATTAAGTGAACTATAATACTATGTAGTTGAATACTGTGTACTTATAATATAATGACTAATTTGTAAGTTGACATGATATAATTTAAATTTTTGTCTATCGTCTACTAGGTACAATAATTTTCTATTTGAACAATATAAACAATGTAATTGAATATGGAATTGACTAATTTGCAATTTGACATATGTATTATAATTTAATTTAAAATTTTGTATAGCATTTATTATAATAATTTTCTACATAAACAATAAAAGCAATGTAATTGAATATTGTATCGACTAATATTTTATATGACATGTACTAATTTAATTTCAATAGGGTATTTTACTCTATACGAGAAAAAATCTATAAAATATGTTATTGAGATAGTTTAGGCATAAAGCAGTCGGAAAATGTAAATTTTAGTTCATAAAATAACAAAACAAATTTTTAAATTCAATTCAAAGTTTTCAGTATTTTTAATCTGTTATAAAACACCGTGAAATAGTAGCGGCCACGTTATTACGCCATACGGCTATGTAAACAAAAAATGGTCAACTGTCAGTCAACCTATTGGCGTAATTTAGGCTTTGTACTTTTATTATTTTCGTAATCAACGTAATTTTTTCATTATTACACCTATTACAAAATATGCTTTTAATTAATTTTAAATGATATACATACAATTATCATATTTAATATGAGCTTATTTGATACAAAACGAACTGACGTCATTTACGCTGAGCAATAATATGGCGTCCAGTAAGAGGCGTTTTCGTCAAATAACGCGCGAAAGGAGAAGGGAACGGCTCCATAGTGATCTGGGCCCAGGTGTTAACTCAATCAAAGTAGCCTTATTTGTAAGAGGATATAATAACAAGCCCTTACTAAAAATTTGGTGAAATTTGGCTATCAAGTAATGAAGTCATATGAAGTATAGTAAAAGTTAGGTTACATTATGACATTGCAGTTTATTAAGGTTATTTGCGAAAATACATTTTAGAATCGCTATCTATGGTTGTGTAACAATAATATATCTAATATATAAAATTCTCGTGTCACAGTTTTTGTTCCCGTACTCCTCCGAAACGGCTTGACCGATTCTGATGAAATTTTGTGTGCATATTGGGTAGGTCTGAGAATAGGCCAACATCTATTTTTCATCCCCGTTTTTCACCCCTTTTTCATCCCCCATCCAAATGTTAAGGGTTAGGGTAGGTGTAGGGTAGGGGTAGGGTAGGTGTAGGGTAGGTGTAGGGTAGGTGTAGGGTAGGTGTAGGGTAGGTGTAGGGTAGGTGTAGGGTAGGTGTAGGGTAGGTGTAGGGTAGGTGTAGGGTAGGTGTAGGGTAGGTGTAGGGTAGGTGTAGGGTAGGTGTAGGGTAGGTGTAGGGTAGGTGTAGGGTAGGTGTAGGGTAGGTGTAGGGTAGGTGTAGGGTAGGTGTAGGGTAGGTGTAGGGTAGGTGTAGGGTAGGTGTAGGGTAGGTGTAGGGTAGGTGTAGGGTAGGTGTAGGGTAGGTGTAGGGTAGGTGTAGGGTAGGTGTAGGGTAGGTGTAGGGTAGGTGTAGGGTAGGTGTAGGGTAGGTGTAGGGTAGGTGTAGGGTAGGTGTAGGGTAGGTGTAGGGTAGGTGTAGGGTAGGTGTAGGGTAGGTGTAGGGTAGGTGTAGGGTAGGTGTAGGGTAGGTGTAGGGTAGGTGTAGGGTAGGTGTAGGGTAGGTGTAGGGTAGGTGTAGGGTAGGTGTAGGGTAGGTGTAGGGTAGGTGTAGGGTAGGTGTAGGGTAGGTGTAGGGTAGGTGTAGGGTAGGTGTAGGGTAGGTGTAGGGTAGGTGTAGGGTAGGTGTAGGGTAGGTGTAGGGTAGGTGTAGGGTAGGTGTAGGGTAGGTGTAGGGTAGGTGTAGGGTAGGTGTAGGGTAGGTGTAGGGTAGGTGTAGGGTAGGTGTAGGGTAGGTGTAGGGTAGGTGTAGGGTAGGTGTAGGGTAGGTGTAGGGTAGGTGTAGGGTAGGTGTAGGGTAGGTGTAGGGTAGGTGTAGGGTAGGTGTAGGGTAGGTGTAGGGTAGGTGTAGGGTAGGTGTAGGGTAGGTGTAGGGTAGGTGTAGGGTAGGTGTAGGGTAGGTGTAGGGTAGGTGTAGGGTAGGTGTAGGGTAGGTGTAGGGTAGGTGTAGGGTAGGTGTAGGGTAGGTGTAGGGTAGGTGTAGGGTAGGTGTAGGGTAGGTGTAGGGTAGGTGTAGGGTAGGTGTAGGGTAGGTGTAGGGTAGGTGTAGGGTAGGTGTAGGGTAGGTGTAGGGTAGGTGTAGGGTAGGTGTAGGGTAGGTGTAGGGTAGGTGTAGGGTAGGTGTAGGGTAGGTGTAGGGTAGGTGTAGGGTAGGTGTAGGGTAGGTGTAGGGTAGGTGTAGGGTAGGTGTAGGGTAGGTGTAGGGTAGGTGTAGGGTAGGTGTAGGGTAGGTGTAGGGTAGGTGTAGGGTAGGTGTAGGGTAGGTGTAGGGTAGGTGTAGGGTAGGTGTAGGGTAGGTGTAGGGTAGGTGTAGGGTAGGTGTAGGGTAGGTGTAGGGTAGGTGTAGGGTAGGTGTAGGGTAGGTGTAGGGTAGGTGTAGGGTAGGTGTAGGGTAGGTGTAGGGTAGGTGTAGGGTAGGTGTAGGGTAGGTGTAGGGTAGGTGTAGGGTAGGTGTAGGGTAGGTGTAGGGTAGGTGTAGGGTAGGTGTAGGGTAGGTGTAGGGTAGGTGTAGGGTAGGTGTAGGGTAGGTGTAGGGTAGGTGTAGGGTAGGTGTAGGGTAGGTGTAGGGTAGGTGTAGGGTAGGTGTAGGGTAGGTGTAGGGTAGGTGTAGGGTAGGTGTAGGGTAGGTGTAGGGTAGGTGTAGGGTAGGTGTAGGGTAGGTGTAGGGTAGGTGTAGGGTAGGTGTAGGGTAGGTGTAGGGTAGGTGTAGGGTAGGTGTAGGGTAGGTGTAGGGTAGGTGTAGGGTAGGTGTAGGGTAGGTGTAGGGTAGGTGTAGGGTAGGTGTAGGGTAGGTGTAGGGTAGGTGTAGGGTAGGTGTAGGGTAGGTGTAGGGTAGGTGTAGGGTAGGTGTAGGGTAGGTGTAGGGTAGGTGTAGGGTAGGTGTAGGGTAGGTGTAGGGTAGGTGTAGGGTAGGTGTAGGGTAGGTGTAGGGTAGGTGTAGGGTAGGTGTAGGGTAGGTGTAGGGTAGGTGTAGGGTAGGTGTAGGGTAGGTGTAGGGTAGGTGTAGGGTAGGTGTAGGGTAGGTGTAGGGTAGGTGTAGGGTAGGTGTAGGGTAGGTGTAGGGTAGGTGTAGGGTAGGTGTAGGGTAGGTGTAGGGTAGGTGTAGGGTAGGTGTAGGGTAGGTGTAGGGTAGGTGTAGGGTAGGTGTAGGGTAGGTGTAGGGTAGGTGTAGGGTAGGTGTAGGGTAGGTGTAGGGTAGGTGTAGGGTAGGTGTAGGGTAGGTGTAGGGTAGGTGTAGGGTAGGTGTAGGGTAGGTGTAGGGTAGGTGTAGGGTAGGTGTAGGGTAGGTGTAGGGTAGGTGTAGGGTAGGTGTAGGGTAGGTGTAGGGTAGGTGTAGGGTAGGTGTAGGGTAGGTGTAGGGTAGGTGTAGGGTAGGTGTAGGGTAGGTGTAGGGTAGGTGTAGGGTAGGTGTAGGGTAGGTGTAGGGTAGGTGTAGGGTAGGTGTAGGGTAGGTGTAGGGTAGGTGTAGGGTAGGTGTAGGGTAGGTGTAGGGTAGGTGTAGGGTAGGTGTAGGGTAGGTGTAGGGTAGGTGTAGGGTAGGTGTAGGGTAGGTGTAGGGTAGGTGTAGGGTAGGTGTAGGGTAGGTGTAGGGTAGGTGTAGGGTAGGTGTAGGGTAGGTGTAGGGTAGGTGTAGGGTAGGTGTAGGGTAGGTGTAGGGTAGGTGTAGGGTAGGTGTAGGGTAGGTGTAGGGTAGGTGTAGGGTAGGTGTAGGGTAGGTGTAGGGTAGGTGTAGGGTAGGTGTAGGGTAGGTGTAGGGTAGGTGTAGGGTAGGTGTAGGGTAGGTGTAGGGTAGGTGTAGGGTAGGTGTAGGGTAGGTGTAGGGTAGGTGTAGGTAAATAGGCAGGTAAGTAGGTAGATCGGGACAGGACAACGTCTGTCGGGTCAGCTAGTATATAATAAATTAATCAATTATTACCAATAATATTTTCTCTCAAAGGCAAAATTGCAAAAATACACTGCTGTAACATAGGTACCTACCTACATTGTTACAGTCAATGATATTTTAAATACACTTAGATGCGTTAAGCGATGTTATGCGATAAGCGTAATCAGTTGTCCAAAATAGAGAGCCAGGTGGTTCAAAGTAGCAAGATCCGTCGAATAGTCCTTTATAATGCAAAGCCGAGGTCGTGGGGATAAACAACAAAACATGGAAAACAGGAAAATACGTGCGCACTCAGAACGAAAGAAAACGAACGAGTGCCAGTTTTTTTCTGCCTTTCATCTGTCAATGTCAATCAGCGACCAGTGTCGCCGACTGAAAAAAAAAATAAAGGAACTCGATTCGCTAAGAATCGATTCCACGAAACGATTGATAAGCACTTGTCACTAGTTTTTCATACATATTCTGAGATTTTATCGATTTATTCAGTATCGATTACTAATAATTCAGATGTATTTAATCGATTATTTAGTTTCATTGCTTAATTTAACTTTTCTCGCTTCGTAGGTAGAAACATGGTATAGTATTTTGTGATTTTCTTTAGAAGAATATAACGGATTTTTTAATATACATTTCATTTAGTTAACTGCTGGGCCTAAAAATACCCTTCTCCTTTGAAAATTTAAAATTTAGATGCATTTTTATGGCACTTATCGATTGAATAAAAATGTTGTGTTTTTTTTGGTGGCTTATTAGCACTACAGAATTTTATTGAGACACTTTTCAAAAATGGGTGTAATACCCTATTTTTGACCTAAATCATCATTTAATAATTTTCTATTAGTAATCATAATTTTTTTAGCGCATTACAACTGTAGTTATATTTAATAATTATGAATTTTGTATGCCTCAATGGCGGGACATAGCTGAACTGTCTATACCTATACACAACATCCTATGAACCTATGATTCACAATAAATGATTTTGATTTGATTTGATATCTCACGTTTATTATATCTTGTGAACGTTATTAAACTGGAAATACTCGTATACCAAAAACTTTATATGATATCAGACGCACCCCGTCGAGTAAGCACGCTTAAATGGAAGTGGGATGGCTATGTCTGCAGATGGTAGGTGGAGCAGACATGCTTTAGAGTGGAGAGCGCGTTTGGGCAAGCGTAGTGTGGGAAGCCCTGCAACACGATGGACCGACGATTTAAAGAAGGTGGCTGGCAGCGGATGGATGCGGGTGGCCCAAGGCCGGGTTGGTTGGCGATCTCTGGGGACGTCTACGTTCTTCAGTGGACGGCAATAGGTTGATATGATGATGATTTACAGAAATTATAATAATTAAAATCATCAACATAACTCTCCTTTCGTCCTTTTTTTTATGACCATAAAAAGATACTGGGCTGATAATTGCAAAAAACGTAAGAAAGAATGTTTGAATTTCACAGGCTAATCTGGCGCTTTCATCTATAACCTAATAGTAGGTATGTATGTACCAAACAGGGTTACTTATCACTTATCAGTTATGTTATCGGGACAAAAATGTCTAATAAATAACCATTTGGGCGGATATGATTTTTTTTTTACCCTCATACAGAATTTTTATTTTTTTGGACCTCTGGGGCGGATTCGATATGGTGAATGTCATTAAAAATAATAGATAATTACAATGTTTATTGTGCGCTAGATATTATTAGATAGGCGTTCATAGCTTCTTCATGAACGCATAATAATCACAGACATATTTTTTGATTTCTATACTTTCCCTAAAATAAAGAATAAATTGCGTGGTCAGAGATTTTCATCACCTGAAGAAGCTGTGGACGCCTACAAAACGGCCATTTTGGAAACCCCAACTTCCGAATGGAATGGTTGCTTCAATGATTGGTTCCATCGTATGGAAAAATGTGTCAAATTTCGCGGAGAATACTTCGAAAAGCAATAAATACATTTTTAAATAGTAATGTTGTGTCACTTCCTTGATTCCCGAAATTTTCAGTGTCGCCCTCGTACCTCGCTAACACCCATGTAAGATGTTGGGTCTGTGATCGCGTTTTATCTTTCTGCGTTTAACCGCTAAGCTAAATATCAATTTAAATCTTTCTAACTTTTAAAATAACGAAGTTACCTACCATTTAAATTTTATTCCCTATTTTACTCCTTACTCTCCTAGGCGTCAAGTTGCCAAAAAAAAACAACTGATAGCTACACATTTTTTTAATTTCTCACCGCAAACTCAAAAACCAATTTTCATGTTTCCAACATCAAAAATGACGGAAACTTTCCTTGCCGAAAACCGATTGCTTTTGCCCACAGCCGCATTCTGCAAAAAACGCCGTGAGACGCTGATAGCGTTCTTGGCAGGATGGGCCATGATTCGGTTCCGGTTCGGGTTCCGGGGTCTGACTGGGTTCCCGGCTGCGTGTTAGCCCATGCTCTAAAAGAGCTAGAACTCCAACTGAGAGGACTTTACACAGCGTACCTACCTTGAGCCGCTCATGTCTCGTCGCCGACTCGTTTCCCACTTTGTGAAAATCTGGTCATCTGATTCTGGAAGTCGGGACTCCCTGTAGACTCGCCGTCCGCGTACCAACCCATTGTGCTGCTAGGCGAGCGACCAGCCTTGTCAGCCACTTGTGCGCAGAGGGACCGGACAAGAGCCTGTATGGTTTTCGGTATGAGCACTCTATATACCATCCACGCGATATCGCGGGTGAGAGCCCTGGTTGAGGAAGCGGTGTCCTGGGGTGGGGTGATGTTGGCAGCTCGATCGTGGACCCACTCCTACGGAACATCGAGTACGACTGGGTGCTGAGAGGCGAGCTCCAATCGGGCGTAGAGATGACGTGCTACATGGACACGGCCCAGGAGAGCTCGTACAGGGAAGCAGCGTTACTGGTAATAGCTGCGGTATCACTGGTGGTGTACTCTACAAGAAGACCACAGTAGCCGTGGTTTTTCATAGCTCCCAACGTGCAGCGCCGCTCGGATCATACATTGTGGTCGAGGGGGCTCGAGTCGTTGTACCAGGAATAGGTGCTCGACAGCCGGCGAGTTTCGGCCCCCACTTCGGCGGCTGGCGCCTAAGTTGTTGGGCGCGACTGGGGCGCGCGATCAACGCTGCTTCCTAATCTGGAGGCCGGCTATACGTGAGGAACCTGCCATTGAAGGCCCTGCATGGGGTACCGACCGATCTGGGCGGCTGACCTGACGGCTGGTAGCATCGCTGTTCTGCGAAAGCTGCAGCGACCGATGGCCAATAGAGACAGCAGGGGGTATTGCACTATATCCTACATGGTGGCTTGTGCACTGTCCTGATCATCGGTCACCATGCGGAAATTGAGAGGTAAATCACATCCTCTCACCCGGCCGCTGCTGGTGCACCGGGTGTTGGCGAAGGGAGGATAACACCCTTGTCCGGCTCACCTAAATGGGTCGCGACGCACTCGGGGACACACTTCTTCAGGACCCAAGTGGCGGCTCGTAGTACCTCCCAAACTGTTTTATTTAAGTGGAAATAATTTAACTTTCTTAGCAATAGCACTTTCTATGAACAAAACTCCATAATCTTTCTTGACACAATAGAACGTAACTAAGTTTTTATAAGTTTGAATTTACTGAAACTTCTTCCTGCTTTAGCGACACTAACAGCTACAGTCAGCAAGATCCGAAACGCTGTCCATACATTCGGGACTAAATCCTGCCAGTCTTTTTGTTTAATAAGTCGAAAAACTTTAAATGGCTCTGACGATTGATAATATTCTTGTAATAATGGTTTCAGACTCTCAGAAGTCACATTTTTCCCATCAGTTACCTAGCAGCCAGTGACATACGCGCCTGGTCAGTTGTGGGTCACAAACGAGTCTACGACTAGTCGGCGCCTTTTCTGCTGATTTCGGCGCCCCTAAATGAGGCGCCCGGTGCGACCGCACCGCCACTGGTTGGTTATAGCGGTTGCAGACGAAGGTGCTAATTAAAAAGTAGGTAGCCTATGTCCTTCCCCGGGGCTTAAGCTATCTTAATACCAATCGGTTTAGCCGTTTAATCGTGAAAGCGTAACAGACTAGAGTTACTTTCGCATTTATAATATTACTAGCTTTTACCCGCGACTTCGTCCGCGTGAATGTCAGTTATAGTGGATGCAGACGAAATCGCTGATTAAAAAGTAGCCTGTCCATCCCTGGAGTTCAAGCTATGTTCATACCAAATTTCATCAAAATTGGTTCAGCAGTTTCATCTGAAAGCGTAACAGACAGAGTTACTTTCGCATTTATAATATTAATAAGTATGGAATGAAAGTATGGATTATGGAATTGTGGATTTGGTGGTGTGACACCCCGTGCCTTAGAAAGAACCTAGTCCTGCGCCTGATCATTCCTCAGTCGTGTTGGACTGTCGTTCCGTTGAACACGACTGTGCATGGGAAGAACTGCCCTTTTGCACACTTGTGCATTGTCTCCTTTAAGACCTATTCAGACCTAAGCGGTATTCGCTACCGTCTGCGGCAGAGAAAACCCAGTGGGTATGCGGTAATAGTACTGTTCAGACCTAAGCGGTATTCGCTACCGTCTGCGGCAGAGAAAACTCAGTGGGTATGCGGTAATATTACTGTTCACACCAAAACGGATTTCGCTATCCTCGTGGGTCGAATAACGCGCGGTAGTCGAGTTTCGCTTAGGTCGCTCTAGCCGCGGTACTTGATACTAAATACCTGAGCGAAACCCGCGCGGTATGTACCTCTACCCACAGCGGCAGCGAATATCGCTCAGGTCGCTCTAGCCGCGGTACTTAATACTAAATACTTGAGCGAAACCCGCGCGGTATGTACCTCTACCCACAGCGGCAGCGACGAATATCGCTCAGGTTTGAATAGGCCTTAACTTGGGCTTTTGAGATTGGTTGCTGTGACTGGGAATTGTTTTTATTGCTTGAATAAAACGAGAGAATCCAAAAGTAAGTTATTTATTAACATTTAACTTCATCCAAGTTTAATTATGTACCTACCTAAATATAAGCAAATTTCTAAAAGATACATTAAAATGGTAAAAAAAAATCTGTGTTTACTTATTTAGCTACATTCAAAGGCACAGAAAACACCTTGAACACGCATGCGTGTTTGTGATAATCTACAAGTTCACCCAATTTAGGAAAACAGGTTTACGTAAAATAATGTAGTTTATTGTTAGGCTACAGTACTTTAAACTTGAAATTGTAATAATACATAGAAAACATAAATATTAATTTCTTATACTAAACAATGATTTACATTACAAATAAGAGCACTGTTACACTTAAAAATACGGAATTATGCGATGCTATTTCTAGTTTCAATTTTTTTTCTAACGCCAAATTGTCCTCTAACCGCGGACGGAGTGCAAAAAAATTACATCTATCTAGACATCAATATCTGCAGCAAATTGCGTTTGCAGTTTTGCAGATTGCGGAACATTCTACTTAAAAAATGAAATAGCCAGGACTAGGCATTTCACAATTTTCGCATCAAATACCTACTCATTACCTTTTACTATATTTTTTTAATACGCTAATATGTTAAGTTTTAGTTTTTATTACAGCTTTAAAACCTGCTGGTCTATTGAAGACAAACACTCAAATTTACATATCGATGTCTATCTTATGGGAAAACTTAACCATATTATATTTTAATATTTTGAAAAATCTTTTAGTGGGTAATTTCTTGCACGACTGTAGTTTTTGTTTAGTCACGTATTTATTCCACTTCGTAAGTTTGTACATAAAGCACAGTAACATGATTATTTTCATAACGCTAGCGCTAAGTAAACAAGTTTGACGCGCTATTTGTTTCAGTCCTAGTCAGGCGAAGTAGTCCTAGTATTAATCTGCCCATCATTTGTACAGACAGCGTCATCAACTACTTAGGGGGTAAGCAGTTAATGACGCTGTCTGTACCTCGAGACACTTTATTTTATAGACACCATATTCGTAATATAATCTTATCTGTGAGATAAAGGTTATCTATTCAGAAATTAATTAATTAACATAATTTAGCACATGAACATAATTTACACATGATAAGATTGAATGGTGTATATCATGAACATCTATTAACAATTCTACTGAGCATCTGTAAATTATGTATATACAATAATACATAGTAATTAGATTAAAAAAAAATATTTTGTAGTAGCTAACAAACAATACAACATACCTCTACAAATGCTAGCTAGAACTCATCGATACTAAAGTGTATCGTCAAGTTTAAATCCGTAAAATTTATGCAATCAAAAACAAAACTGTATACCTCCAAAATAACTAAATAAAAAACATTTATTATAGGTAGTGTCTTGATTGCTTATAATATTTAAAACTTAAATTTGTTCCGAACGGACCATGATAACTGATGTGTTAACTGGTTTAATAGAATTAAATGTATTTAATAATATTTATGTTATCACAATGAATTTCCTTCACCAATAACAATCAAATCAATAACCTAATATCACGGATTCAACCTACACTCTACCTAAAAGGTGAACTAAATGCACTATATTTTGTAATAAATACACAATTTGTACAAAACGTTACTGTATCTCTCATACAAACTTAACTAAATCTTTTAGAGCTACTGCATGGTTTCCATATTATATTCTAAATAATATTTTCACTGTGAATGTAATGAAGATTATTAGATGCTAATTGCATAAACATCAATTTTGTAAGAATGGCAAGGGGCTCATATTTGCCAATAGTCCTTTGGTTTAAGCTTTTGATTCCAAAGTTAGGGAATGCAACAATTAAAAAAAATTTAACAAATAAATAGTGTAAAAAATAATTGTAACATTGAAATGAGTATAAACAATTTTTTTTAATGTGACTAGTATAGGAACAAAATTGGAATTGGAAATGATAATTTGCGCAACGATTGCAATAAGTACAATATAGTAAACCGTCCATTTTATCAAGACAAAATACATTATTTTCATAGTAAGTTACTTTGTAATAAATAGAACAATGTTCTAATAAAACATGAAGAAAAATGGCACAAGCTCTCGCAATTTTAATTTAGCAAAGCAATAATTTTTATTCCACGGCTAAAGCCTAAACGCTTAATTTTTCGAAGCCCTAATTCTAATAGATAAAATATGTGTAGGAAGGTTGTATAATGTTACAAAATACCTGATTCATTAGGTCTATAATAATATTGTAAAATCATAAATAATTTTGATTGATCCCAACCTCTCTCCGAATAAAATCACTTCTTTTGTAGGTTTTATGGGCCTAACAAAGGATTGTATATTCAACATAAATATATATTTTTAGGTCCCACATAATGCTAGGTACTAGTATAAAAACATACAGAGTATTTAAGATACTCACCAATAACTTGCATGTTCATCATATCACTATGTCAAGACTCAGGATTACAAACTTTAAACATGTCTAGCATGTGTACAGAACAATAAGCTTCTTGGTACAGAATTTCAAATATCAAATATGCAAGATTTCCCTTTCGAAATGTGTACGTATATAAAAAACGAATTTTATTTTATTTTTAATCTTTTATATACTTTATAATATGATAGGTTATTTAAATATAAGTTTTTGCATTTTCATAAATAAACCTAAAACTATGTGACATTATTCGTTGTTTTCCTTGGACAAGGTTAACCAAGCTCTTATTCTTCTTTTAGTATTGGTACTAAGACTCATTCCTTTCATGACAACTCTCCAATAGGAGCATTTTGGAGCCACAGGTCATGTATGAAGTTGTACAAGTCATCACTGACTGCCACCTGTAACCAAAATTTAATTTAGGCATGCTCAAAAATCTAACGTGCAGTGATGCAGGTAAATGCAATAGAATAATAATTATGGCTTCTAAAATACATAACCAACTTCGGGACTACGACTTTATTTTCATTTCAGATAATATTCATGATTAATAGTATTTTTTTGGCTGCTTTCCAAGATTGCATAGTCGTTTATAATGTCTTAGTTTACTCACATGTTACAGAAGTAGACAATTAGTCATTTAATAATAATATTAATGTTATGTAGCTGTAACTTCATTCATACCTAAGTATATACCACCTACTCCATAGAGGCTTAATTCTGTTGTTGACATTTCCATTAATTATTGTACAAAAGATTAAAAAATAATCCTTATTTCGCTAGAAATATAGTTCAAAATAATGTGATAACTTACAATTTAAATGATAGCACAGCATAAACAGTGGTTCTCTGACACGCTGAACTAAACATGTCATATTTTGTATCTGAGTGCTACATATAATAATAAAGTAATAACTACATACCTTGTAGGGTGTGGGGTTTAAATTCCTTTTGATATCTTGTCTGAGAGTTCTCAGTGAGGATTGCACTCGTTCCCGTACTTCATACAGAGGTTTCGGCATCGTGTAAATGAGACCATCCTTCCAGTACACCTATAATGTTGGTAGTAGAACCCTTTATTATAAAGCTTAAAATAAATTAACTCGCTAAGTAAAAGTCTTCATCTTTTTCACACGCTCTAGCGTGAACAATTTCATATAGATATCTCTGGGCTTTAAGGTCGAGAAAGACATTGTATGTTGCCGTCCTTTACGACCTTTGAGACCAGGTATCAATATACTTTCTAGGTAAATCTAAGGGTGTTACCAGACCAATTGATCGATCGAGCTGCTTGATTATTATTACTGATGGATTATAGCTGTGGTTAATCGATCAACGTCGACCGATACCATCGACGGGCAATCGATCGATCGGTTAGTGGAACGTTATCCGTCGATCAACCAAAGCTACCAATCGTTCAACGTCGATCGATGTCGATTGATGGCATCGATCGACGATCGATCGATTGGTGTAGTAACACCCTTAGACGCCTCGATGTAAAACTAAACAATACCCTCGCAGTTGGAAAATTTAAGGCTATCTACATCTGACCTCCAGTAAACGTTTTAGTTATTAATATTTAGAACAACAACTCGGTAACTTTTACTAGAAACATTGACTCTAAAAAAACTAAGTCGGATTTAGTATCAGTTCCCTTACTTATAATGGATTTTGATTAATTTTTAACAACATTCCCAAAATTTATTCCAGAAGGTTTAAAATAGTAATATAAATGTGTATAAAATATATTAACATGTAACTTATATTACTAGATACAGCACAGAAATCTCGACGGTTTGACATATCCTGACGTCGAAACACGGCATCAGTGAGAAGCAAAGGCGGGTCGCTAATTTAATGTAAAACTGTAGTCTTTTTTTTTCCTCATTAATACTACAGACAAAAACGAAAACCGCCTTCAAAAACTGAAAAGTGATAAATAACTTTAGCACTTTACTTTAGTTTCGGAAGTCGGTGGCGGTGGCTTTGTTGTTTTGTATTGCCACCGACTTCCGAAAGTAAAGTAAAGTGCTAAAGTTATTTATCACTTTTCAGTTTTTGAAGGCGGTTTTCATTTCTCTTGAAAAAACTTTTTATTTTTCGCTTTTTGGTATTGCCTTAACATCCAAATTCATTAAGAAACGGCGACACACTTAAAACAAAGCTGTCCTACAAATATAGAAGTAACTAAAACGTCAACTAAGTATATTTTTGGGCATTGTTGATTTTTTCAAAAAGGACTGGATTCATTTTGGTAAAATTTATATGGGACCATTTCGGAATAAACACCTTTCGAACAAAAAAGAATTTTGCAAATCCGTCTATAAATTACAGACTTATGCCCGAACATACATAAAAAAAATATATAAACATCCGAATTGATAACCTCCTCCTTTTTGAAGTCGGTTAAAAAGATATGAAATCACCTTGTACAGATGCTCGACTTTACTGGGGATGACGTAGGCTCGCTTAGACTCTTGGAAGGGATGTCTACAGAGCACCTTCTGGCCGACCTCGGGCGCCGGCTCAGAAGAACGCTGCAGAAGGTCGATCAAAGCGTGGCCATCAGCACCGAATAGTCTGTATGCCTAAAACGATAGCGATAACAGTTTTATGATATTATACAATGTAACGGCACTTTAATTAATGTTATCTTGAAATCTGATTGCAAGAAAATTATCTGAAACAGTATCATAATCACATGTACCTATTTGAAAAAATAACAATTAGGTAACAACCTGACTAGACAAAAACGAAGGTAACATTCCGCAGGTAAATACTTATAATAGAGGGCTGAACGAGGAAGGAAACAATGTGCGAGAGATACAAAAATATAGCAGCAGGCAAACAGTGGGTTTTATTATAAACATGCTCGATTTCCTGAGCATATAAACTAATAAAAACCTTAGTGTTGTAAAAATAATAAACATTAATAATACAATGGTTTTAAATGTGTAATGTTTTAATTTGAATTGTTTGTATTCCCTAATAAATAAAATAAAATACTTATGTAAAGTTTTTATTTATTTATTAAGTTTGTATAAAAAGTACGATTTTTTTTCAATCTTTGTCATGTCTTAGACGTGTTATAAATCACGTGTTATCTATCTATCCATACTTTTATCCATACTTAATATTACAAATGCGAAAGTAACTGTCTGTTACGATTTCACGATGAAACGGCTGAACCGATTTCGATAAAATTTGGTATGAAAATAGCTTGAACCCTGGGGAAGGAAATAGGCTACTTTTAAATCCGAAACTTTGTCTGGATCCACGATAACCGACATTCAAGCGGACGAAGTAGCTAGTATATATCTATATTTTAAAAAAATTAGAACCTGTAGAGCTATTCTGTTACAATCTCCCTCGGTGGACACCTAGGTGAAGTGAGCTGTCATCCGTCCCGATGCTAGGGATTGACAAAGCAGACGGACGGATGACAGCTCACTTCACCTAGGTGTTCACTGAGGGAGATAGTAACAGAAAAGAGGTACTGGCTGGCTAACTAACGTATCACCGCACAGCCGAAATTACTGGGACTAGGAAAGTCATATTTTGCACACCCATTCCTTTTATGATGCAGATCAGCATTAAGAAAGGATTTGTAAAAAATTAACCCCCTAAGGGTGTAAAATTGTGCATGAGTTTGTATGAAATTACAAAAATGAAAAATTGATGGTGAAATAGGGGATGAAAGTTTATAAGGGAAATCCATTATTTTTAATGCTAGAAACATGAAAATACGTATTTGGATTTTCGGTTACTCAGACATTACAAAAATGTGTGTCAGTTTTTTCGGAAACTTCAGAGGGAACATATGGAATGAAAATTTCCATGGAAAATACGTTGTTATTTAAGTTAGAGACGACAATAAAATAGTTAAGTAATTAGTTTTACGTTTAAATATCTGTGGTTTAAACATATAAAAATAGTTTAAAATACATGTTCCAGTGTTATTTGGATATTCCGGGTGAAATACTGTTGTATAGAAAATCGAAACTACTGGAACTAGAGATGTGAAATTTTGCACATGGCTTTCTAAAGGTGACCGTATGCCATCGAAACTAGTCGGAGGAACCCGGCTACATTCACAGTGAGTTAATCCGTTGTTCTTAGTTTATAATGGCTTTGTTTTATGATATAGGAGAGTACTTGGAAAGGATATTTAGAAATTCAACCCCTAAAGGGATGAAGAGGGAGTTGTATTAGAACATTATTTCCTGGGATAATCAAATTGAAACTTGCAAAAATTCCAATTCAAGTAAATAATTAAGCAGGTTTTTTTTAACTACCCGTCGAATGGGGTCTAGGGGTTGAGTTCGTAAGGAAACTTCGAAATCTAGGCGCACGAAGGCGTGGGCGAATGGTAGTAACATATGAATAAATGATTAACTGTAATCATAAATTTGTTATGTTACAGTTTGAGAGTTAGAGGAGGATTTATAAAACAATTCTATCTTTATTGCCTTTCTAACATCCATTACAGTCTAGTCTAGTATATCGCTGGTAAATAGTGCAGTCAGTGAACAATCAATAAAGCTGACAAAGTATTCGTAATTTCAAGACCTTGTGCCGCTCGATGATACTGTATAAGCTATAGGTATCTATTCATATTTATGACAATCGTATATTTTTCTCCTTGATAACACGCATTGGTTCAGGGCCGTACGTTATACGATATTCCGCTTCTTATATTTACCAACCTAATCTCATCGTGAAACAAATCATAGTTTTATCGATACCAGAATAGTCGCAAATATGTCATATTGAATAAAATGAGCTCGATATTGGCTGTCGAGACGGTTACCTACTGTGATTGATTAGCTGTTGTAATCGATAAGTTAAAGTTCAATGCAGTCACCAGTTTTTTATTAACTGCAGAACATTCAATTAATAAAAATAGTGTTCGTTTTCATTTAAAATTTGTAAAAATCATAACAACAACAAGCTACTGACGAAGAATGATGACTCTTTCAAGAATAATCATTCTTCATTTGGATAATAAAATGACGTCAATTAAAAACATTCCATTAATTAATAGGTACTATCGACGTACCTCTTTGTGGCCGGGTATAGTTACTTTTCCGACATCTTGACTCAGTTTGATGCGAGGCTGCCCGTTTATCTCCGTTAATTTGTAAACACAGCCCAAAGCTGGTTGGCGTTGACATGTTACTGTAAAAAACATAAACAAACACTTTAATTTAGTAGGACATGATATCAGAGCAATTTTAACAAATAGTCATTTCCTTTTACAATATTATTCTTGAGTCACAGCAGTAATGTTACCAGCAAAAAGTAGGTACCACAGCTCAACACAATGAAACTTAATGAACAAATCGTGCATTTCCGGAATTCACTGAGTTGTTGTTGATATTGTATGGAATAATATTATGTAGTATAAATATATGTATAAACTGTAAGTATATCTAGAGAAGCATGCGAGAAATTGTTACCATTCCGTTATTAGTTTAAATAGATATATTATGTCAGTTACAATACCTAGATGTGTCCCAATCCCGAAACAGTCGATTTTGTGTCCTTGTTCGTTCAAACTGAGTATAGTTTCTTCATTAATGTCATTAGACGCTACAATGGTGAGTTTAGAGAACCAGGGCAGTTTGAAAGCTTCAGCGATGTTTTCGAAGGTTTCCCGTGCTAGTACAGATAAATAAGCCAGATCGCCGCTGTCGATACGAATACCAACAGCTCTATAGCTGCAGTCGTTTAGCGCTAGGGCCACGGCACAGAAGTTTAGTAGACCACTCCTGTTAAGAAACATTATTTCAATACTACTCAATATAAAAAGATGGATGACACGAATACCTACTGTTTTCAGTTACGTAACTATCTGTTACAGGGCATGCTGACTTTGAAGTATTTCTGCTACATACATATATAATGAATACCTGGGTCTACATTTACTGAATGTACTTCAACGTCTTGTGGATGTGTTAAAGGTAACGTTCTATGAGGTCATTTGCTGATTATGTAGGTAGGCGTACAATCAACTGGGTGTCTACAACTTGTTCACTACGTTGTATTAAATAAATAAATACAAAATATAAACGAAACTGTCAATCGTACTATGCTTAAATAAGGTGCAAGATGGTAGCTGTACATGCAATACCGGCTTGAATACTGTGAATGTGTGCATATCCCTATACAATGCAACTGTGCCCAATGACTAATATTGCCCCTAATTTTGCATATAGGGCACGACAATACGTCACACTGAAGCAAATATAAAATTCTCGTAGGACGTGTTTTCATTTATTTACATTCGGTTGTACATGAAGCGCCGTCCATATACGCTTCACTGAAAAAGCGAAACAAAACATAAAATTGTATCTACGGCCATGATTGTTAAGTATTCCCAGCGCAAAATCCCGGCGGATAATGTGTTGTTAGAGTGTGCTTGCATGTCATTCTTCCCAGTGTTATGAGTTTCTCATGCCCCCCTAACGATGGGTTATGTCAAATGATATTGCAATAACTGGACTTAGCCAGCTTACACAGAACAAATCTAAGTAATAATAAAAACTTCACAAAACTTAAAATATAAATGAAAATGCAAAACAATAATACAAGTTTATCAGACACCAAATGTCAATGAATTGTCTATTTGCATCTTTACCTCAGTGTGCGTTCGACCGTGCTATATCCATATGTACTATGTATAGTCGGTGATTTGAGTACTCTAGTACCATTGGTTTCACAGTTGCTATTGTAGCCAGAATGCCCATTCATATTATGCTGCCTGTGTCGTGACGGTAAGCCTTGAAAATTATACCTCTTGACATCGTACGTATCCACTAGAGCCAAAAAACCCGACGGGAATGCTAGGGCATACGATATGAGGGCAGCTAGTTCACCGTCGCTCGCTTCCTCCGGAGATATATCTATGATGGCAGACACTCGCTTGCGCCAGTCTAGCGACATTTCGAGCAGGTTGCACGAGTTCTGTGTCTCTGCGTGCCGTATCATGACCGAGTGCAAGTCTGCCAAGGTGCTGAACGAAGTCACAAAAGAATGCGCATGAGTCCCCCGCACAGGTATATCAAACATTTTTCCAGCCAACACATTACTCGTACCATCAAATCCACCTAAAACAAATGGTTTGACTATTAACAATCCATAGCTCCAAAAATAAAAGCCTACTTAGGTAACATGGGTGATGAGTTCCCAATGTCAGCGAAGAGTAAGAGTTATCGTACACGGTTCGAAAATACCTACCATCCCACAAATCAAGTAAGTAGGCAGAAGCAAAAGGCAATTTAAAAGTTTTGGCAGCAGTCCGTGCGTGAGCACCAAACAGGTGAGACATTCAAGGGCAAGGTTCGCGAAACTTGCCTGATTAAACCTATTAACGAAAAGTATATTCGCTATTGGGGATTCTTATGAGTCAATGGCGCGGCAGGGTGTTTTATATTACACAAGTTTGAATAGCACCCACGAGCTTCGTACCAGGCACCAGGTTCGCTAGTCGCCTCGGTTTCGGTAGCGCTTGCCTAAGCTGCGCAAACACGCTAATACAATCAATACTATAAAGACAAGATAATTTTTGCCTCTATACAAGCAGTACAATTGTATACATTATGTGAACACATAGAAAGTCTTTTTACTGCAGAAAATTTATATCCTGCTAGCTATTATGCTAGAAAATTGTATTCATTCTAACCAATGTAAGCATATTTCGATGCTGACAATCCTCCGTCAGGGCCTTGAGCTCTTCGTAAACCAAATTCGAGTAAAGACACATTTTTCCCAGCGACCATTCTGTATCGTGCAGCGTTCGTTGCCATCAAACTGTAAAAACACATCCAAGTTAAAATTCGTTTTGGTAAAACACATTCTAAATAATTGGTTCCTATTGGGTTATAGAGAGCTGAGAGTAGGTACCGAGCAATTACTTTTCTTACAAAGCTATTTGCAAGATTAATTAACACCCTAGACCAGAGGTGCCCATACGGTCGATCGCGAGAGGTTTTAAGGTCTTTCTGGTCATCTATACCCGAAATGAAGTATCCGTTAATAAAGCAAATAGCACTGCAAATAACTGCGTTCTTTGCATCGACATATCTGTGCGAGTCTGCATTTTCTCACATAAGAGTCATAAAATCAAAATATCGTACTCGTCTCACAAATGTCCACCTGACAGCGTGCTTGCGTCTAGCTTTAACTGAGAATATTCCTAACTACGAACATTTTGCGGAAGACCACCAATGTCACGCTTCGATATCGGCATTACGATAATTTTTAATTTTTAATATTGTACCACAAATACTTGAATTTCCTTTTGTAATTTTGGATGATTAAAGATTTAATACAGATTTGACACTTTGCACAATGTAGTTTTACTTTTATGCAATTTTTTTTCTTGATAAATATTTGGTGCGTTAAACGGTTAAAATGTCGATCTCTTAGTCATAATTTTTTGCTAGGTTGATCTCCTTATGAAAAAATATGGGTACCCCTGCCCTAGACACTTTGTAGAAAAAAAAAGCATCGAACTGGTTTCCAGCTAAAACAGGGTGTTATTTGATAGCATTTTCCAAATTGATCTATCACTCTAAGTGACCACTTTTCTCTATCATTGATGGTGTCAGTTTTTGTCTTCAAATACCGTTTATACATTATAAAAACTAGGACCTAATTAAGTGTTCGACGATAGGCACCTACAACTGAAAGGCTTTGTATAATTTTTTATCTTTATGGTAAATTCAAGTTTCGTCACAAGACTTTTCTGCCGATTAAACAATGGAAATGTCCTTCATCGGGAAACCATTCTTTATTGGCAATCAGAATAACCTACACCATTAATAGATTGTTTATTGCAAAGTAGGTATGGCATATAATTACTTTTTATCAATGCAGGTATTACATCCAAATGATTAATTGTAGCACTAATCTAATATGTAAAAATCTCGTGTCATGTTATCGAACTCCTCCGAAACGGTTTGACCGATTTTTATGGTTCCGTAGCTAAATAGCAAAAACGGAACCCTTATGGATTCGTCATGTCTGTCTGTCTGTCCGTCCGTATGTCACAGACACTTTTTGTTCGAAACTATAAGAACTATACTATTGAAACTTGGTAAGTAGATGTATTCTGTGAACCGCATTAAGATTTTCACACAAAAATAGAAAAATACAATTAATTTTGAGGGTTTTAATCATAGGCGTATATAGAGGGGGGGCCGGGTGGGCCATGCCCACCCCAGTATGGTCTTGTGCCCACCCCAGGATTTTGGGTTAACGATTCGAAATTCTAGGATGGACACACTATGAAACTTCACACAAAAATCGTTTACGGCCGAGAAATCTACATACTTACATAATATTACATACTATTACATACTATTTGACAATAATTGTTATCTGTTTACATTTATTACGCTATTTTTACATTTACTAGCTAAATCGGTCAAGTCAAACTTCTGTCGTTCCTCACTGCCTCCATTGCTAAAACCTGATGGTTCTCTGGCTCACAATGCAGGAGAGAAAGCAAACCTATTAGCTTCTCTATTTGCAGAATCTTCGCATCTTGATGCAGGAGACGCAACTTCCCCGACTTTAGCTGGCAGCACGACCTCAATGTCTGATACTCGCTATCGCCAAAAGGAGGTTCGAAAAGCGTTACGCAAATCTTGATGTGAACAAGGCCAGTGGACCAGATGGTATACGAGCTATAGTTCTAAGGACCTGCGCACCTGAATTGTCTCCTGTATTGACACGCCTCTTTCGGCTCTCTCTCGAGACTGGATTAGTGCCGAAGTCAACATGTAGCCCGTGCCCAAAAAAGGTAGTCATGCCGATCCTACCAACTATAGGCCCATCTCAGTCACGTCCATTATCTGCAAGACAATGGAACGTGTCCAATAACAGGCTCCCAGCGTACCTTGAAGCTAATGATCTCCACAGTTATCGTCAATACGGCTTTCGCCAAAATCGGTCCACTGGGGATCTTCTCGCGTACGCCACTCACACCTGGAGTGACGCCATCGAGAAATATGGGGAAGCACTTGCCGTCTCCCGGAACATATTTGGCATGATGGCCTAATTAGCAAGCTTCCATCAAATGGCTTGCCGTCTGGTTTCTATACATGCATATCGGATTTCCTGAGAGATCGTTCAATTTGAGTAGTCATTGATGGCTGCTCGTCTGATCGAATGGCTATAAATGCTGGTGTCCCTCAGGGCTCAGTTATACTCTCTGCAACCCTTTTTTGCTGCATATCAATGATATGCTGAAACCCGGTACCTTTGGATACGCAGATGACAGCACGGTTGTAGAGAATTACACATTCAGCGCACGTGCCAATGCGGCTGAAATCCAGTGTTTCCATGGTCGAACGCTTGAACTTGCCCCTCAAGGCAGTCTCCGATTGGGGCGATGCTAATATGGTCAAGTTTAATGACCCAGGCGTGTCTTTTCTCTGCCAAGAAGAGGCTTTTCACAAGTTCGATCGTGCATAGAGTACTGTTCGCACCTTTGTGATGGATCAGCTAAATACCAACTGGAAGCGTCGGAAGTTATTGATAGACATGCCAAGAAGCTTATTGACAACGATTCTCAGGTTAGGGCTAGGCTCCAGAGCCTTGAACATCGCCGCACTGTTGCTAGCCTAACGCCGCGGTCTTTTGTCGGGTACTATCGTGGTCACACCCGCCTGACCACCACTAAGTTCATTTTTGCTTGCACTCAAAAGATGGAAGCGCTTTCTACCCCGCCCCGTTGACTTCGCAGGCGCCAAGGGATTTTTTTTTTAACTGAGCAGGCGGGAAAGTCCGCGCTAGTACATTTTGGAGAGTGAGCTTTGGAATTGCACGCTTTAATTCCCCCATCCCTATTCCATCATCGGACGAGCAGAGATACGGCGAAGCATAACCGCTATATGGTTGAAGTTCGTCGGTCTCGAACCAAGCGCTTTGATACCACATTTATTGTGTGAACTGCCAGACTATTGAATTCACTGCCCGCCTCTCTGTTCTCTGAAAAGTATAATATGGGTATCTTCAAGGCACGAGTGGACCAAGCGTGTTCCAGATAATGTGGTCTAAGGTGGTAAGTTTACGTTTGACCGAAACTTTTTAGAATATTAAAAAGCACTAAGTTCAAAACGTCAGTTTACAGTTCATTGTTCAAACATGTGGAACAAACTAACGTTACGTAACATAGGTAATTCAAAATAACTTAACACTTATTATGAACTTTGTCACTACAAAAAAGTTTATATTAAATGTAAAGTTATCTATGAATTATGATACTAATCGAATCGCACCTACACGCTGACAGAACATTGGGTGTCTTCATTACATCGGCCATGGCATCTCAGGGGCCAGGCCCCCCCTGAAAAATAACTCAAGATACGCCAATGGTTTTAATACTTAGAAGTGAAATCAAATTTTTTTTTTCATCAAGTTTTGTGGAGTATCTATGGATAGGTCTTCAAAAATGATATTGAGGTTTCTAATATAATTTTTTCCTAATCTGAATAGTTTGCGCGAGGGACACTTCCAAAGTGGTAAAATGAGCCCCCCCCCCCCCCCGTAACTTCTAAAATAAGAGAATGTTAAAACTAAAAAAAGTATATGATGTACATTACCATGTAAACCGTTAAAGTGTAAAGTTTGAACGAGATCAGCTAGTAAGTTGTTTGTTTTTAATACGTCATAAATCGTAAACCGCAATATACCTTTTATTCAATCAACTCAAATATAAAAAAAATAGGTTATAATATAGTGTCTAATGTTGTTTATATAATGGTACGAAACCCTTCGTGCGCGCGTCCGACATAGTATCACGTACTTAACGACGCAACAAAGGGTGACATAACATATCCCATTGTTAAACTAATGAAAGATTGCTTGCAATTATCTGAGGCAGCCATGCCTGACCTGACGACTCGTATCTGATAAGTGTAATATTATACGTAATTCCGAAGAGCTAACACTCATATCTGGACACATATAGAAAACCCTAAATATTTACTGATAATACAAAATATGAAGGGTGCATGCTTCAGCTGACACGTGTATCTATGTGAACCAGAGCCTGACTGAACCGAGTCGTAGTGTAAATCGTGCCAGGCTTTTGTACCTATAGACAGTGTCATCAAAAATGCAACCGACCTATCCGAAATTTTAACGCGTGGGGGGTAAATAGATGACGCTGGCTATACCTCAGTTGGGTGTGGGGAAACTAACGGGATTTGTGTTCTCGTACGTGCACCAACTTAAGCAACAGTAACTGCACCAGCGCATTTCCTTTAGGTCTTTACTTTAATATTGTTTTAGTATAGCATGACGTTGAAATGGGGATCAGACCACCAGTTATAATTTACCTATTTGTAGAAAACTTTGTGTAACAAAAATCAAACATTTAACCTTTTGACCGCAGAAATCTAAGAGAAATTATAAAGTAAGGATACCTACCTCTTAGTTCCTTTAAACATAATTACTTTAAAACATCATTTACATAAGTCGTTGGCGGCAAATAATTACTTACCTACGTCAATATTGTAATACTTTATACCAAGAGTGACTTACCTTGCAAAATTGACGAGAGTTAATAAAGTGGTTTCCAGCAACTGCGCTACAATTAAAGGTCCTTCAACTCTTAATAAGGGCACCCTGCAAGATACACAACGTCATAAAACAACTATGATTGCAAATAGCTTTAAATGTTATCTTTATTATTAAGTAAGTATGTGGAGCAATGTGCAGATTCACAAATATGTTGTAAACTAATTGGATAGAGCTCTACTAAAAATATGAATGTGGTACCTATCACATTCATATTTTTAGTACTAAATTTCGACAGTTAATTATTTCGACTCTGGGACCGTATCGAAAAAATGTCGAAAAACAATAGTACGACTACTCATTCACTTACATATATTCGACAAGCACTAGTCCGACAAAACATATTTCGACAACACACTAAACATGCTTCGAAAAACACTACATCGACAGAACCCACCTTCGATATGCACTTGCTCGGTGGATCTCTATTTCGACAGCACAAATCTCAATCTAAACAGTTCTTAAAAAATGAGGCCCGGTCGACGGAGCCCCACAAACGGGGCTCCTATTTCTTGGTGGTTTAAAAAAAAACAAAACCATGAAGAGGAAGGCCTTCTAACGAAACTGTCCGAGTCGGGGTACCTCAAGTTCTTTTGAGAAAACCATAAAGCGAAATTCAATTATCATTCAAGTCACATTTCAGACGAGTAGTTATTGTGTCGAAGGTATTTTCTGTCGAAATAGAGATCCGCCGAACAAATGTTCCGTGGAACTAGTGTTTATCGAAGGTGTGTTTTGTCGAAGGTGTGTCTTGTCGAAGTAAGTATGATCTGTCGGACTAATTCTAGTCGAGTTTGATTATGTTCTGTCGAAGCAATGAGTAGTCACACTATTATCGAAATTAGGACTGTGTCGAGAAATAATTAACTGTGGCCTGAAAATTAGTATTTATTATATATGCTATAAATGTAATTATTATTATTAAACAAACTATAAATCTAAATAATAATATTATGTACAATTCCAACTAAAAGGCAGGGGAGCTCAAAGGGCATCAAAAAACTCGTCCACATCGCTGTCAACGGGACACGTGTCCAACAGGCTGGAAGCATTGCCACGTTGTATGGCAATGCTGATTCTTTGACCCAAGAATAGACCAGCCTTCGGGTCACGTTAAGAGTCGACCAGCCGCTTGGCGATGTCACGAAAAACAATATGGGCACTCGGAACTGTCGAAATTCAGTATTCTACCCTGAAAATATCTATCTTTAATGTCCCAATTTACACCAATTAGAAATTAAAAGGCGTTGATTTTATGGGATGTAAAAAGACATCACATAACCGTTAACTTTGCATACTGATCACCTTAGGTAACATTGAGCAAAAATTATTACCGGGAAACGTTTTTTTTGTTGGTGTGAAAAGTCACAAGTTATAGGTACGGTTATGCGCAATGTGACGCACGCGTCATAGGGGGCATAGATGAATATACACTAATATAGGGCGTGCATGAAACAGTATAGAAATCGTGGAGGTATTTAAAATTTAGTTAGAAAAAGATTTAAAACTTAATTTAGTAAAAAAATAGTGGTGATAGTGTGGTGGGGCAGGTGGTGGTACGGTTAGCTCCGTCTTAAAAAAAATACTCACGGTTTCGTTAATGTCTTTTATACAGACTCGTTATTGTAAACAACATTGAATAATTGTGAAAATGAAAAGAGAGATTATGATAAGGGGGAATAATCTTATTGTATCTATCCTATTACTTTTTCAAAACCACGCACGTATGGATTATCGTGAAGCTTCACAAAAAAAAAGCAAAAATTATATGCATGGGTTTGGATTTTTCTAAAATCAATCAAAGTTTTTATGGGTACATATTACCACTTATTCCAATGAACTTTAAAATTGATACAAATGTCTATATAGTATATACTTACTACATTGGATATTAGGTATAAAGGGCGTCACAAACGGCGAAGATACTACAATATTTTATCTTCTATCGCTCACTAAATATTATATTATCTTAGCCGTTTGTGATAGTTCATACAAACTGTATAGTGAGCGATATTTTACCTTAACATAAAATATTATGGTATCTTCGCCGTTTGTGACGCCGTTAATGCTGGCCCTTCACATGGCGTACTTGTACAAATATTCGCCTTATTTGGATAATACAAAATTTACCCTATACTTATTGAAATAAAGTCCATTTTCAACCGACTTCAAAAAAGGAGGAGGTTATCAATTCGTCTGTATATTTTTTTTAATTTTTTTTTATGTTTGTTACCTGAGAACTTTGGACTGGGTGAACCGATTTTAATGATTCTTTTTTTATTTGAAATCTGGTGCTTCCCGTGTGGTCCCATTTTAATTTGGTCCAGTTCTGACAATGGCATCCATGAGAAAACCGTATAAGTCTTAAATTTGCATTAAGTATGTCCGCGATTTGTTACGCGATTTCTCAGGCAAACGTAACCCGATTATGAAAATTCTTTTTTTTTATGGATAGGGTATGCTTCAGGGGTGGTTCCATATAAATGTTATCAAAATTGATTCAGCACTTTTTGAAAAATCAACAAATACCCAAAAATTTTACATAGACGACGTTTTAGTTTCTTCAATTTTTGGAGTAGTTAACTTTCAATCTCTTCTTAATAGATTTGGATGAGAAGGAGGTACTAAAAAGCGGAAAATAAAAAGCTTTTTACAAAAAAGACAACCACCTTCAAAAACTAAAAAGTGAAAAATAACTTTAGCACAGAACACACATTGACTTTAGTTTCGGTAGTCGGTGGCAATACAAAACAACAAACAGGGCCTCAAGTCTGCTATTACAATAGTGTCAGAATGGTCTATTATTGATTTTCATAATGACGCTATTATATTAGTAGATTACCAAACTTGTCAAAATCAACAAGTATGAAATCAATGATAGACCATTCTGACACTATTGTAATAGCAGACTTAAGGCCCTGAACAATGCCACCGAATTTCGAAACTAAAGTCAATGTGTGTTCTGTGCTAAAGTTATTTTTCACTTTTTAGTTTTTGAAGGTGGTTGTCTTTTTTGTAAAAAGCTTTTTATGTATTATTCAAATAAGGCGAATATTTTCACAAATACGGCATGTAAAGGGCCAGCATAACAAATATAAGTTACCAATTATAGGCCAACCAGCATGTTAAAAAGTAAATTATCACATAAAAAGAAAAACACATCTGAAACTAAGATTATTATAGAACTTAAATTAAAACATAATTCAACAAAATCTTTTACAAGAGAACATGAATAAAAAAATGAATTTATAGTCATTAAAATATAAATTGTCCAAAATACTGAGAAAAGGGTTAGTGAAGTATGAGGTTGTGTTTTTCGGAACTTTAGAATTTTGATATTAAAGACTTAGTACATATATTGGATCATCATTTCTGTGTGCCGAGTCTGACAAAAAATAATTTAAAAAGATATAGTTAGTGTTGAAATCTTGGGAAAGTTGGGGAATGGTTTTGTTTGATTTTAATAATTTAGTCATTTCATGTCTTTCATTTTTGTCAGTTCAAGACAAAAATTGAAGGCCTTTCAGAGATTTACAAATACATATTAACTGTTGTTGTTTTCTATGACTTACAGAGGGTTTGTTTAGGTATAGTACTTATTTAAAGCACCTATCTACAATATTACTCTCTTATTGTTATATTTTATAGTTGCACTTACACCTGTGATGAAATATACATTTACACATGACAAATAGACATCCGGCAAGTGTAAATATATACAAAAACTGACACAACATAAGCCTTTTGGTGCAAACTATGCTTATTGTTACGAATAAATAAATATATTTCATCTCTGGTAGTAACATATTTGGGTCAGTGGGTTGCCTTAGGGGTTGTGTGCCTTAATATTGCCCTGAAACTGTGCTAGATATTTTTAGGTAAGGTACTTAAGTAGCCCAGTATCAGCCAAAATACCCATAAAATAAGATCTGCTCTAATTATGTAGACAAATACACACAAACAACACTATTTCTCTATTCAAAAATATTTGTTTTAAGAACATATTTCTGAAATACCTGAACACTTAATTCTAAAGACTCTTTTTTTATGTAACATTACTTGTCTTAACAATATACAAGTAACTGACAGACACAGGAGACTAAACAAAGAATAATTGAGTAGTGAGTTTGATTAAGTTTCAATATTTTTTTTGTAGAGGGTTGTAATTCTCATATTGATAGAAATGCTTTCTAAGTAGTTTGTGTAGCTTTCATTGCTTTAATAAAATGTTGAAAGAAAAATGTTTTTTTTTTTACTTACCTTGGGAATACTACAGAACCTTCTTCGATAGCGCTTACTCTAATGTCCTTGCAGGTTAAGTCTTTTAAATATGCAAAGAATTCAGGTTCAATGTTATCAGGTAGAGTCTGCTGCAAATACCGAATATCTGAAAATAAGAGCTGTTGTATATTTTCTCCACAATAATTAGAATGTACTTTCAGTACTGATTTAAATAGTACTTACCACTATCTGAATAATGAAAGTTGTCTAAAAACTTAAGACATTCTTCAAGACCCGCAAATATGGTGAATTCCCCTTGGAAAGGATTTGTGCGGAAAAATAAATCAAACACAGCAACATCATTGACTTTTCCAGATTTCCAGTAAGCATAGGCCATTGTAATTTGATAGAGATCTGTAGAGAACACAAGATTGTTGGGTATTTATTGTACATTTTTATTATTATAATAATATATTTGATAGAGGATTGTAGTGGGACAAAACAGGCTAAAATAAAAATAAAATAAATCTTTACCTTGAACTGTATTATCTGTGTAGAAAGTAAACAAGAAGTATATATTTGGCAAACTTAATATTAGTCTCCAAAAGGATCAAGGACGACCCTATATCCGAAAATGCAGCACTTGTCATACCTTTAACTTTGTAATATTCATGTCAAGTTTAACAAATTAATTACTGTGGGTACTAATGGAATAACTAGAAATGGCATTCAGAAACTAAAATAATTAATTAGATACACGACAACTATGATTACTTGGTTCTCAAGTACACATGACATTTAAAATTCGCTCCAAAATAAAATATATTTTACTCACCAGTCAACAAAGGTTGCACAATACCATTTTGTCGTGCCATTTTTCTCTTGACATTTATTTCTTCACTAGACATTTTCGTTGCAAGTAATGAAGTTATTGCAGAAATGATTAGAAACGTGAGCTTTATATGGTATCTGTCGAACGACTAAAATAAGTAATTTCATCGTGATCAAGTCGTCGTAGTTATCAGCGAGCGCGCCAAACAAAATTTGACGGATAATCTACGCATGCGCATACGACTCCTATTGACTGTAAAGTTTAAAGGTCATTTTCTGAAGGTCGACTTAGTATAGAGCAAAGTTAAATATTTTGGGAATTATTTGACACTACGCTGTTGAGAATTTCTTCAAAACAACTTGTTTGTTTGTACTTTGTTGTATTGTATTTATTTAACGAACAACAAATTACAATTTAGTTCACTCAGCAGCACGTGTGTGGACGCTCACGCACACACACACAAATAAAAGATTGAGATTGACATTGACATTTGATTACTCGAAACTTGACATGACACCAAAGAGGTACATGACACTAAAGTACTTATTACACTATACAATTTGTAGGAAATCAATTTAGGAACCTAAGTTGTTAGCTAGTGATCACACTACACTAAATTGTATTCTAAATCGGACAGACGACGCATTCGTGAAGAAGGATCGTACTGGGTAGCACGTTTCGAATTTTCGATTGATAGCGACGTATTTATCAAAACAACAGAAGATTGGGCTAGCTCTAGCCCAATCTATTCGTCTACCTACTCTGGTCTACTCGTTACCGTACTGTATGACTCGTCTACCTGCTGCATTTTTTTTTAAACCCATCTACACTGCCCAAGAGATCCACGAACTATAGATAATAATTATTGTTTGTGTCTAATTGGTTTTCATATTTTAATTAGGAATGTCTTAAAACCTATAAATAAATAAATAGATAAATCTATGTCAGCGGCATGTGTATCAGCGGCTAGCTGTAAATTTTTATGCCATTAGTTAGGTAATGGCCTCAACTTACACTCCCATTTCACCCGAGATATGGCGGGTGGCGTGATGATATCTGGGCCTGGTCGATATCTCGACTTTATAACACTTAACACAAACCATGACAAATTGTTGTTAAGTTTTGTGGTAGAAAGAAAATAATGCTTTCTACACCTTCGACCAAAATGAGTTAGTCATCCCAGTCTACTCGTCCACTTTGCTCAAAGCACGGACGCCGACTAGTCGTTCTAAATCGTAGCGCCGTGATTACACTGTCCTAAATCGTAGATAATTTAGGAAGTAGAGCGGTCGGGACCTCCAATTTACACTAACTCGGATCCAATCTCTTCTAACTGCGATTACACCTGCCGATTTCCTAAATTGCTTTCCTACAAATTGTATAGTGTAATAAGCCTTTTAAGCCCTAATTACACTTGGCTAAATTAAGTCGCTAGGTACTGAATTCAGTTACTACTTACTACTACTACTACTTACTTACTGAATGTGATTACACTTTACTGGATTCAGTAGCGACTGAATTTAGTCGACTTAATTTAGCCAAGTGTAATAGGCGACTAAATCCAGAAGCTTTAAAAGCAAGTTAGAAGCTTTTGATCACACTGTCCTTAATTCAGTTACTGAATCAATTACTAGTTTAAGCACGACGAACCCGGGCGTGTGAACTACCTACGGTATTGCGAACCACCCTTCGCCATTAAGCTCCCTTTGCCGATGGTACGGTTTGCCGAAATAAAAATTACTCTTAATCGACGGTTGGTTCCACGAATAAATGCATCGCCGATAGAACTATTCGCCGAAAACATCGTTCATCGATGGTCGCTTCAGCGTCAGTTCCCTTCTATTGTTGGTGAATCATTTGGTTAGGTTCTAACATTTTTTTTTTTTTTTTTTTGGTACGGGGTGGAAAATCCTCATGGATGTCCTCATGAGGATTTTCCACCCCGTACCAAAAAAAAAAAAAGGTTAGAACTGTGACCATTAAGACCATTAAGTGCCAGATCCCCCCCTATTACCGATTCTTTTTACCGATGCAACGGGTGGTCGAAATACTTCAAATACATGTTTCATATTGAGCCCAGTCTATGTACACCCCTTCATAAAAAAGGGAAAAATCCGTAGAATCCGGGAAAAATACAGATAATTCATTTCAATGTATACTGTTGTGGTAGTAAATTGATATTTTACAATTATTTTTATGGATTTTCAACATGGCGTCTCTCAGATTTAGCTACTCTATAAACGACCATACCACCATTGATCGACCATTGATCATAGAAAGAGGACTGTCAGCTGTCAGTGTTACAACAGTGTCACTTTCGTCCGTATGTTCTGTGCTTTCGTCTCGTTTTGTTTCTAGTCAGTCTTTGGAGTTCTTTTTACAACCTTCCATTCGATTTTTTAAATTCAACACTGTTTCATTCCCATCTGTTTACCTGGTTGTCCACAAATCGACGTACAAAATCAGAATTATAAATGTCAAACGTCATAATCAATCAAAATGACAGCTTACCACCATGATTGGTTTTTTGTTGTGTGTTGCAATTTCTTGTGTTTTACCTGCTCAAAAAGTCATTTTAAAGTAATTGGACAGTTGAGAACTATTTAAAATGTGTTTCCCTCTACGTAAGTATGGTGTACAAGGACTGGGCCCAGGCTCCATACATTTTGAAACACCTCCTTTGAAGTATGGTCACAGTTCTAACCTAACCACCTAACATAACCCAAATGATTCACCAACAATAGAGGGGAACTGACGTTAATGTTACTGTTTCAACCTAACCCATCCGAGTCGGATTGCTCTGAATCGGGGTGTTAACCATAATCAATATGTAGAAGGCATGAAGATATAGGTATAAATGGAGCCAACACTTAGAACTAAAACTTGAAACCAACTGTGGGCTGATGCTCTCTTTCTGAATGCATACATAAGAACGAGACAGTGATATGTGTTTTCTTTATCTTATGTATGCATTCAGAAAGAGAGCGTCTGCCCACAGTTGGCTTCACTTAGGTATTTAGAGTGTTGCCTCCACTTTTATCTATAAGCTTCTTGGTAAAAGGTGTTGTAGCTGAAGCGACCATCGACGAACGATGTTTTCGTCGAATAGTTCTATCGGCGATGGATTTATTCGTGGAACCAACCGTCGACTAAGAGTGATTTTGGCGAACCGTACCATCGGCGAAGGGTGAAAGGTGAGATTCGGACGTGTCGCGTCGTGGCCCCAGTATTCAAATACTTCAAATGGCTTAAATCAATGGAGGGGATTGGCGAAACCATGCCAATGAATTCAGTAATAGGTAGTTGGAAACCTTAATTGCGAACATTTTCATTCATATCTTTTTGGATTTTTGTCCCAAAGATAGGGCTATATATCTTTATTAAGCTCTAAAATATTAAGTATGTCTTCTTTTTCTTTTAACATTTCTGAATTAAAAAACAAACAAAAATGTCCTCACGCACGGAGAGCTACGCTGCAACTGATATCAATAAGTAACTAAATGCGATTACACCTTCGTAAATATGTTTCTAATTAGGCCCTTATTACACTTAGCTAAATTACGTCGACTAAATTCAGTCGCTACTGAATTCAGTTTCTACTACTACTACTACTACTTACTACTGAATGCGATTACACTTTATTGAATTCAGTAGCGACTGAATTTAGTCGACGTAATTTAGCTAAGTGTAATAAGGGCTTTATATATGACTGTTATGACACATAACGCATCAACAAGGGTTACCAGACTTTCATTGTTTTTCCTCGTACAGAAGCAGGTGAAAATCTTGTACTTGCTACAAACCCTCCCTCATAGTACCTACCTACATTCATGATGCACATGGACTCCACTACCCTTGTTCATGCCAGCCCGCGCCGCTGAGCCTTTAGCTTTAAAATTGTCCCTAAATAATCGAGATTCGATGCAGCTGGAGGCCATTCATTTTAAGCCACCTAGGTTGACCTGCGAGATGAAATTGGGAAAAAAAAGATGCACCTGGATGTATCCAAGAAGGGCAGTGGAGGCAGCAGCCGCCGCCTGGATTTTGTATGCCTACTGTTGTTGATAAAAGTTCTTACTAACAATACATTATGCTTCAAGTTGTGAAACCACCGTGCTGCGCGTCCAGTCAAATTGCAAGAAAACTACCTAAGGAATTTTACTGGTCATTCAGTACACTCAGATGCGATTTTTTTGACTATCTATAAAGCAGGGTCTCCTGCGGATGTGACCTTTACATTTTACAAATACGTAATGTTTCGAGTAGGTGTCTTCGTGTCAAGTGTAAGGTAAAACAAGGGCAGGGGACCAGGCTTATAAACAATCTGATTTGGCCCCCTTGGGCCAAATGCTGGGTACGCCCATGATGATGCATCTAAAGTGTGTTAATCAAATTAAGAAATGAACGTAAATGATCTAATTAAGTACCTATGTAATTTGACATAACTAAATGAACTTCGTATTAAAATATTATCCAAATATCTCCAATCTCCATAATAATATTACAATATCAATCTCCGAATAATATTACCTATCAGGATTCAGGAACAGCCCCTCTGTCATTAATGTACGTATACTTTTTTTTTTAGTAAAATTAAGCGTTTTAGATCGTGTACGACTTTGGCAGACCGACAATCATCTATGAAGTAAGTATAAACTTACGTCACCAAAATATGTGGACAGATATAGCAAGGCATATTAATATAAATTTCAAAAATGTCAAACAAAGTACGATCGCAGACGTAATAAGGGCGAAAATATATTAATAAATATAGCTACCGTGTGTGGTGTGGTGGCTAGCTATAATATATATTATAGCTACGTATGTGACGGGCTTAACAGTTACTACTTATCAATTATTTAGCATAGAAGAAAAGGAGAAAAAATGTATTCATTTTATGCAAAAAAGTGAGGAGAAGCCTATTTTTTATTTATTAGGTTTCTCGGGGGCCTCTTTCCTAGATAATTATCAATTAACCATAGACCCTATGCTTACGCATAGATCTATATCTAACATGGTATATTATTGTATACGGTGTTATATTTTTAATGGTTATTTAATAATCGCATTTATTCTACAAAATGTTTCTTGAAATTTAAAAAATCATGTTGTTGTTTCTCTATTATTTTATGCTTAAAATCTCGCACAAAATTGTGCAAGCACACACAATTTTGCTGAAGAACTGTGTCCTCGGACTTCATAAGTAAGACCGCAAATCTCGTATAACCTCGTTTGGCAACCCTGGAATGGACACTCTCGACAATAAAGATTAGGTAAAATCTAGACTCGACATTTTTGCTTTTAAAAAATATGATCAACTCTAGTCTTTTGGGCTTCTTCGTATTTTACATAGTACGAAAAGCCTAAAGCCCTCATTACACTTGACTACATTAAGTCGCTACTGAATTTAGTAAAGTGTAATCGCATTCAGTAAGTAAGTAGTAGTAGTAAGTATTAACTGAATTCAATAGCGACTAAAGAATCATGGCGAGGTCCGTACATTCATTCGTATAAAAAAAAAAAATTTAGAAAGTTTAAAATATTTTTCAATGTGAAGAATACATAACCAGGAGTAGATTGATATACTTAGCATATTTTTAAAACCCCGCATAATTAATATATTACGAAATGAAAATAACCCTTTTTTGATGCCCATTTTATGTTTATAAAAAAAGAAAGTGACAAGCGACGTTAACGAATCTATACAATTGGCAGACAAGTGATGTGACAAGTGTCTGGAAAAAAATAACCATTATTTGTGATATTATTTCCCGTAAAACGATGCAACTTTAGTGTAAGAACTGCGATACGGCGGCTATCAGTGTCACTGTCAGTCACCGTTTCATTTTAAAATAATGAGCTTTTAGTTAAATTATTCACTTGTTTTTGCGAGGTTTTAAAAATATTTCAAATACCTGAAGATACTCTTTATGTACTCAAGAATATAAGAATTTGAATTTCAACTTCTTTAAACATCTTTATTTTTTTTGGTTCAATTCCTGCCATGATTCTTTATTCGACTTAATTTAGCCAAGTGTATATGGGCTTAAGCAATGAGAGGACAGCTGCTTTAGCTCATACTGGAAATATATAGCTTGTTATGTCACCTTGTATACAAGAAAACGCTAACGTAATCACCATTATTTAAAGTCCTAATGTGGGTTATAAATTAATAAGTTTTTATCTAAATACAAAGTAAAACAGCTATTTTGACGAAACGTAACAGTACTTATTATTTTCACAGTTCTGTTTCTGTCCTAGTGAGTGAATGACTGAACAACAACTGTTACCAACCGAAGCAAGCTGGTCACAGCCTGACTGAATGAAAAGATCTTCCAGACCAGAGAGAAATACAGCAGTCACAGCCAAGAAGCTTATAGATAAAAGTGGAGGCAACACTCTAAATACCTAAGTGAAGCCAACTGTGGGCAGACGCTCTCTTTCTGAATGCATACATAAGATAAAGAAAACACATATCACTGTCTCGTTCTTATGTATGCATTCAGAAAGAGAGCATCAGCCCACAGTTGGTTTCAAGCTTTTGTTCTAAGTGTTGGCTCCATTTATACCTATATCTTCATGGTCACAGCAGAAGATAATCATTCAAATTCAAAATTCAAAATTGTAACTTGTTTGAAAATACGTAAAAATTGAATGAAAATTAATTTAAAACTGTAAAGTTTTTTAAATAACAGAAAATAAATGTGGAAATTATGTCATTTTGTTTTTTTTTATCGAACCTGAACGGGAGTAATAATAGTAATAAAGGATAGAAAATGATAAACCAAAAGGTAAGTATTGCTAAGACGTTTTTTAAATTATTTAATCGTATTTGAGCAGACTATTTCTGGACAAGAGTTCCACCTGCTCTTCCTCTTTCTCCTTCGAGACTAGTGAATATCGTTGGTGACGAGTTAATGAGTCCTAGGGGACGATTCTTGCCAGGGTGTTTGTTGTCATGGTGGATTATCAAACCTCTTTTGGTCACGAATTCTTCTGAACAGTTCGTGCACTTGAAAGGTTTTTCTCCCGTGTGTTGAAACATGTGATACTAGAAAGAAATGAAGTACATTACTATCACAAGTTAAGCAGTTGTCGAGAATCCTAAGCATAGGTACCACTTCCTCTAAGACGTCCAACAGACCCAGTACCGTCCCTATTAATTTAGGTTCCTAAGACAACCCACTAGGTTTTGTACTAATAGTCCATTTTTTTTTCGTTGGTCCCGGCTGTCATTTGTAGATCTTTGGCAGTTGTTATGGGAATAGTCAGAAGCCAGAAAGTCTGACAACCAGTCTTACCAAGGGGTATCGAGTTACCCAGTAACTGGGTTGTGAAGGTCCGATAAGTAGTTGCTCCATGTAAAATACTGGTATTCAGCTGCATCTGGTTAGCCTGGAAGCCAACCCCAATATACTTGGGAAAGGGCTAGGCAGATGATGACTAGTATTCCATTCAAAGACATGCTGTTAGTACAATACGCTCAGTTTTAGATTATTTTGACCAACCTATTTTTTATTATTATTATTTATTTATTGTAATTATACCTATTAGTGCTAGTAATATAAAGGTAAAAAGGGTCCAATTAACAAAGTTCTTTTGCCATATTTTATATAGCACACGGTAGGCATAGTATGCGGTAGGTATAGTGCATGCCACTAAAGATGAGACTTGACACAGACTTGATTTGACTTGCGCAGTACTCGATTTAAAGGCACAGACTGTACCTAGGTGCTCCAATAAAAAGTACTTACATTGAAATTTTCCTTCTTCACAAAACTATGCTCACACAAGTGGCATTTGTATTTAATTACACCATTAATAGTTGTGAGATTATCATATATGGGCCCATTGCTTGCTTTGGGTTTAGGTGCAATTGGTCGAAGGATTGGAGGACTAGCAGGAGTAGGGATTCTTCTTAAAGTGGATTCCTGTTTTTCACCAGGATGCATTCGATTTCTATGTGAGTAACAATTTCCAGAGCTTGCAAAGCACTTATCACAGAATGGACATTTATAAGGTTTTGCCCCTGTGTGTTGATTCATGTGGAACTGAAACAATATTGCTCAATCAGCAACAACACCTATACATTGATGAGAAGTGACAAAACTATGGCTAAAGGTCAATTTACTATAGATTGGTATTAAAGCAAAATGTTCTAAAACATTTGAAATAATAACTGTGTTGCCTAAAATATTTTTTCTACATAGACTATGATAAATTTATTACTTGGCCAATGAATGGAGTTCACAGTTTGATGCACTTATGAGAATTATTATTTTATATAAACAAATTTATTATTTTATTATAATAGTAATAATAGATATTGCATTTACATACATACAACTTACTTTTAAATCTTGGTTTCTTTTGAAAGTCTTCATACAGACCTCACATGAGTAGGGTCTGTCACTACTGTGAGTGACACTGTGTGTCTTTAAACCCCCCCAAGTGTTGTATGATCGACAGCATACCTTGCAAGTATATGACTTGCTTGATGGTAAATGTACTGACATGTGGGCAACATATGTTCTTTCTGATCTAAATCTGTAAATATGCAAATTGGCTCTTTAGAATTCTTGCAAGTAGAACATTTTTTTTATAATAATGTCAGACTTAGCAGATATGCAGTTTGATTATAGATAACTCTGAACAACTCGAATGAACACACAAAATGAAACAACTGAATAAGTAATATAAAACTTTTTTACAAAAAAGACAACCACCTTCGAAAATTAAAAAATAACTTTGAATTCGCAAGTCGGCTACTACGACTTTGGTTTTGTTTCTTTTTTTGTATTTTTACCGACTTGCGAATTTAAAGTTATTGTTTACTTTTTGAGGGCGGTTGTCTTTTTTGTAAAAAATATACCTACTTTTTCCGCTTTTTAGTGCCTACTTCTTATAATACAAATTAATTACGAAACGCTGACACCAAAAATTTTCATCCCTTAATTTTCCATCCTTAGGGGTGGAATATTTTCTTGATATTTATATAGGACAAACTTTGAGGTATAGGTACCTACTCATCATCGAAATCGGAATACACTGACAAAAGTTCTGCATGGTCAAACATAAAAAAGTATAAGGGTTGAATTGAGAACCTCCTTCTTTTTTTGAAGTCGGTTAAAAATTAATGATATGATAATAAAAACGAAAAACTCACATTCTTCCACATAATTGGCATACACCATTTGTTCGATGTTTCTTCAGATGAGATATTAAATCATATTTATAAAAGAATTCTTCTGAACATGTTTGGCAATTATAGTGTTTCTCATCCCTATTTTCAGGGATATGGATCCAGATATGGTTTTTCAAAGCCAAATCTGTACAAAAGCTGCGTTCACATGAAGTGCACTTAAAAGGTTTCACACCTTTCTCATCTTCTTCACTACTATTATTATGAATTGGTGACTTAGTGGTTTGCTCCTCCTTGTCTTCATCTTCACAATCAGAGTGTGTGTCTCCCCTCTTGATTAATTTTATTGTCACATTTTCAGTATCCAACCCATGTAAATAAGTAACATCACCCATAGAAGAGCTCTGCTCATAAGTGGGCGAGAGAGTAACTTCAGAATTTTGAAGCACCATCATGGGATCCACACTCACTTCCATTTGAATATATTTATCATTTTCGTTATTCTCTTCTAAATCGGATTTTACTTCACTTTTTACTAAAGATATCATACACTTGTTTGGAATAACCTGATCCATCATAAAACTACGTTGGAGTAGCACGTCCTGAGCTTTTCGCGCGGTATCTATAAAATCACACACTGATTGTAACTTTGTACAGCATTGTATACATATGTTTTTGGGCAACTTATCGTCTTCGTCCACCTGTAAATTTTAATTTGGTATTCGTTATTGCGTAATTATTAAATAAATAATAATAATAATTAACCAGCCGGATTGAGTACCTTACCTCAATTAACAAATATCTGTTGAGCTTGTTTTGAAGCAGCATAGCTTCGGCTTCTTGACTAAATATCATTATGGTAACATCTTGCTCTTCAGCGCAAAGGCGACAACATCGGTTAAAGCTTTCTTCGAATTTTAATGTTTGCGTCATGACTAAATAATTACGAGCATAGCTGTTGTGGCAGATACACACAGAGCATATATTTATTTAGATGCAGGCACTGTTTTAATTCCTCAGAATGTGATGCACTGTAATGATTTTTCCCAACGTAACCATCCAGCGAATGCTCCAATAGCGCATGCGCGTTGGAAGATAGCCATACTGATGCTCAGCATTGTATAGTTCATTGCTATTGATATTTTTCCAAAAAGGTATACCAGCCTCCTCAGTGCATGTTTCGAGTGCGGGTACTGCAGGTTCTGCGCAAACTCGACTCTGCTCTGTCATAGCTACGTAAGTAGGTACATATGTAGCAAAGTACCTATATTAGTTGGTAGTTTATGTGGGAACTTACTTCCATATTTGGCTAAGGCGTAGCATATCCTATTTAGTAAATTAAGATCAAGATATTTTTTGTTTAATTGGTATTCTATTTCGATTTAAGAGTACCTATAATAAAATGCAGTTAATATGTTCTTTTACCAACATGCAGATAGGTAGGTACTTACCTACAAGTTAGTACCTAAATTATTAGGAGTTATCTGGTAAACTGCCTGCCTAACTAACTAATGATAAATATTGAATTTGGATAAGTAACTGACATTCATAGGTGGCTGGGCCTGGGCTGGTGTTATCATAGGGTACCTACCTAGGCTATCCTATGATAACACCAGCATAATACTTTAATCCGTGTATATTTAAGGTACCGTTCTTAATTTTTTGTATTTTACCTAGCAGCATTGCAAATTACCAATAATAAAATAATTAATAAAAACAACACATATGTCACTCACGATGATTGTAGCGTCATCTAAAGCGACACTATGACACTAATCTTCGCTGCCACTAAGGTTCTCCTATGTCATTTTGTCAATAGATGGTGTTATATTACATAACTAGCGAGCGACCCGCCCGAAGCCGGGGCGGGTCGCTAGTAGCACGGATACAATGCACATCAAACTATACCTATTTAAACCTTCCTCTTGAATCACTCTATCTATTGATGATGAAAACTGCATTAAAATCCGTTGCGTAGTTTAAAAGATCTAAGCGCACAGACAGCGGGAGCGACTTTGTTTTATACTATGTAAAGGTAAAGAAAATTATCGCAGATGGTAATTCGTTGCATTGTTTTGAAAGGGATTAACTAGTACATTTTTTTTTGCGATTAACATCGCAAATATCATACTTTTCTGGTACGTCATATACGAATTAATTCTCACATACTGTACATAAAGCTGTTAAAATTTTAGAAAAACGGTATATTATTTGAATCACGAGATTTTCAAGACAGATTAATAAAAAATAATGTATGGGATTTAGTGTAAAAATTACAGGAAATATTTCCTTCGTTATTAGCTTTGCGAAATAGTAAGAGTATTCAGTATATTTACGAAAAAAAAAAATACAGTTATACTTACACATTTTTAAATGCACACCTAACCTGTTGCGTGTATTGTTATTACGGATGTGGTGATTTTGTATTTTTTTCTGGTTGATCAGATCAGGTGAAACTTGTCTCTAGCAGGTGTATGTACCTTTTAGTCATAATTTTTGTTGGAACAGCCTATAAGTTAAAGATGTTTAGGGTTATTTTAAGTTGCACACTTACAGTTACTTTGATGCTGACAAGTATAGTTTCTTTTTTTTTCTCTTTACTATTTTGTTTTGTAATTTTGTATACGTACCTCTGTGCGTTCTAATTATTAACTTTAGCTTTAGTGTTTCTCAGTAAGTGAATTATGTGTAATTCTTTATGAGAAATAAAGTGTTTACAATGTTCTTAAACCTTAAACCTTATATTTCAATTTGACTCGATCCTTTGACTCAATCAATACTCAATATATTTATTGCATCCACATGTGAACTTAGATGGCAGGTTTTACAGAAATGAACATTGTGGATCTGTCTATACCAGTGGATTTTGACGTGATTTTCCTCCTATAAAAAATATACTTACTCCGACTTTAGTTATTTACGTGCCGGTGGCAAAAATAATTTAAATATGTGTTGTGTCTATATTCTTACATAGAGTTGTGCGACTTGTGTGTTTTATTTACGAAATATTTAAATGCTATGTTATTGCACCTACACCGAAATTCGGCAAAGTAGTTTTCAATGTTAACCATATCTTTATTTATTTACCTATAAAAAATTATAAAAGCTTTAAACCTATTTTTTTTTTTCAAATTATTATTGTTTAGTAAATAGCTCTTAACTACAAAATGTTTAAATAATCCAGTCTGACCAATGATATTTTATTAGAATATCATTGAGTCTGACAATAATATGCAATATACCGAAAAAAGAAAAATAAGCGTACTAATACTTTGCTTCAGTGTCCTTGTATGTCAAATTGCTAAAATAAATGTACTATCATTTATTTTAGCAATTTGACATACAAGGATCATAAAACATGCAGAATTTTAACTAATTCTTAATGTCTGCGTAACCTTATATTTATTTTGGCCATGTTTATAAGTACACGGGTACCTCTATAAAAATGGAACAGCATTTTTAGGAAATTATTTGCTAGATTATAAATATATTTTTTTTGTTATCAAATAGGCTTGCGTTTGACCGCAATTCACCTGATCTTAAGTGATGATGCGGCCTAAGTTGGAACACGCTTGCCTAGGATAAACCGGTTCACTCGTGCCTTGAAGATACCCAGAGGATAGATTATAATTACCCGAAACTTATCAGAAAGTGGTGAAGCCTATCCGTTCACCGTGAAACATGCCTTATACCCGGTTTCTAGACAGAAAATTATCGTAGAGTCCAAGTGACCTGATTGGTTGTTACTAATTTAGTCAATCAATCACGACAGCTTACGCGTGCTTCATAATTTATTAGTTACGTTTTGTGTTGATTTTTGTTCCTGAAACCGGGTGTTGGTGATTTATCGATTTATTGGAAAATTTGTTTTATTATATTGACTAAAATGTTTAATAGGGGTTACCTATCTTATAAATAAGTAATCCACAATGTTGGAATAGACACTTCAATGCCATCAGGCTTCATCATAGATATATAATAATAACATACTTGTGTTTTGTAAAAACAACACACTTCAAACATTCACCTGATTTATCCAGTGAAGTTCATTAGTCTTTATATTTTAATATAAATAAAGATTTAGACATATTTGTGCGCTCCCGTCACAATGGTTAAAGGTGTCTAACACAGTATTTTATGGTGAGACAAGGAGATAGTGGGTGAGCGGGGTAAGGGGCATCATTCTCGAAGCAAAGACCGGTCTGTGCACCATACATACTATGCGCAGCGCGGGTGGTGCGGCGGGTGCGCGTGGGCAGGGAGACTTGGCGGTGCGCGCGGGGCGCGCGTCAGTCGCGTAGCGAACGCTATATTGCAAGAACGTCGGGTGGCGTCGCGCCAGCCCGTTGCGTGCTAGTGTTGTGTCACAGCGGTGGGCCAGGTCGGTTTCGAGATTTCTTCGTTCCGACGTAAACCATGGCTCTCAACTCGGACGCTGAACAGAAATCGAACCTGGTCCTCCGCGTGGACCAGGATTCTGACTCGGTTCTACAATCATTGTTCGACACAGTGCTAAAGCCGGACTCGAAACGACCGCTACAGGTGCCTCTCCGAATGCGACAGCTTCCAAAGTCGTTCTTTAACCCGCCGTCAACCGGTTCCAAGTCGCCATCTGTGTCTCACTCGCGAGAAAACTCGGCTGACTCGGCGTTCGGATCGTCGTCCGCGACTGGCGCCTCACCGGTGTCGCACTCTCGAGCACATTCGTCACCCGCAAGCTTGCAGCAAACTTATGCCGCTGGACAACAAAATCAACAACCACCGCTACATCATCAGCACACAAAACAGAGATCCTATGATGTCGGAACACATCTTCAAGACGATCTTGGTCCACTCCCGCCTGGTTGGGAACAAGCTCGTACGCCAGAAGGACAAATATATTATCTTAAGTAAGTTATATCCGAATATTTTTTAATTATATTCTTAGAGCGTAATGCTTTTTAATTAGCTGTTAAACATAACGGACGAAAAGTTCAATATTGATATAAAAATAAATATTTGCTGTTTCACCAACAAAGATTATTAGAAGTCTAAGCGATATTGAAGATTTTCTGTTCACTGAACTGTCAAAAACGGAAATAATATTATTAAAAAAAAAACTATTACGCACAAAATATCTACCTACCGTAGATACTAGGTATCTACCTGCTATAGTGACTCAGAAAGTATGGTTCGCGGTATATTTCGGCTTGATCGTGCTCTAATAAAATGATACGTAGGTAATAATAACAGGCGTTTAAACGTGTTATTATTTATAATTATTTTCATAATGCATATTTCATGTCTTTACAGAAAAATTGTGTAATTTCATTTCGTAGATCTTACACTTCTTTAATGGTATCTGATAATCTGGATTTATCTACTACCTCAACCCTTAAAACGTTAGTTTTAACTATTTAGATTATTTAGTGAAACTGAAACCTACTTACAGAGACTGCTTATTCGATGTTTTAAGGTTTCAGTTCGTTTGTGCACAACATAACGGGAAAGCACTGTCGGTAAAAATAGCACCTGCCACCTATGATGTGAGGAAACACTATGTTAAGGTATATTTTTCAGGGCACGCTCTCATTACCTGATTATTATCCTTAGTTTTGATATCAAATCAATGAAGAAATGACAGCATCATTTTTGTCTTAAATAATAACATGTTGGTGTAGGTATTGATATCGTCTTCTTGGATTTATTATTTTTCTTCTCCCTTTATTGTTTTCTATCGTCAAGTAAACTGAAATAAGATCTTAGATTAACTAATATCATATAGATAGATGTTGAAAAATATTTATTGTGCGTAGCTAATGTGTAATATATTTCGATATTACTTGAAACTACATAGATATAACTAAGAAACTAGGTACGTAGTTCATAACATAACGTGAACTCTTCTTATTGACAACAAATTGTCGTCATACGCTATCTTATCGCGATATACCTGCCGTCAGTACGTGATAAAACGTGATAAGACTAAGTTAATGATTATAATGTAGGTACACCTACGTATTAAGTATAAATATATAAATCCTGTGAATCATTTTATTTAAACGGTATTTTTTTTACTAGTAGATCCGTTTATTGCAATTTGCAATTTACCAAAATGGTCTTTGGTATTTGAACAGCATTCCTCGTATGTAGGCCTCGTTCATGGGTAGAGCCATAAAGGCATCACTTTTACTATGCTTGGTTGTTTTATTGGTAATTTTCGCATAATGCATGCACGGATATGGATTTTTTGTAGGGTCTGTACAAATGCCATATACTTGGTTTACCGTTACTTAAAGAAAGTAAGTTTTTCACTAGTTATTGAAAAGCTTAGAACTTAAGTCTTTTTTAATAGCCCTAAGAACTCAATTGGGCGAATGGGTAATTAATTATGTACCTACTTACCTTTCTTAAATGAAGTTATTATTAAGTCTGTGTAAATTTAAAGCAGACTAGTCGACTAGATATACATTTGAGACCGCATCTAGCCGACTGGAAGCTAGTCGAAAAATCGACTGCAACATAATCCAATCGCAGTTAATAAAAAAAAACAATCGATTTCTTTGAGCATCATCTGCCTTAGATCTCATGTATGTTGGGTTCTGCTTCTAACCCGGTGCAGCTGAATACCAATATTTTATTTTTATGTGGGGCGACTGTCTATCTTACCACCACAATCCAGTTACCTACTGGGTAAATTCCCCCTTGGTATGACGTAGTCAGACTATCAGGCTTCTGATTAACCGTAACGGCTGTCAAATATCTACGATTAACAGTCGGGACCAAGGCCTTAACATTCTTTCTGAGGTATGGAAGTGTATCGGAAATAGATAGTCACCCATCCACAGACAAACCTGGACAAGCTCAGCTTAACCTACAAACAACCCGTGTGGCTGTCCAAACATTACCAGAAAAAGCTTTTGCGAGAGCGTTGAGTACCTGACTATGTTTTCTTTATACTTTATACCCGACAGGTGTTGTCTTGTTCCTATCTACCTACTTACCTGCCTATATACCTACCCTACCTACCTTATATACCCTACATACCTTACCTACCCTACCTAACCTACATACCCTACCTACACTAATTGCGCCAATCCTCCAAAAATTGAAGAAACTAATACGTCATCTATGTACCTACATTTTTTTGGTGAAGCAATTAATACGTCATCTACACACATCAAAAAAGTTTGCAATCACTGTAAAATCGAAATCTTTTTTGTTACGGTATATTATATATGATTTTTTTTTTTTTTTTTTTTTTTTTTTTTCCGTTTGAATCTTGCGATCAGTCTTTCTGACTATGAGCAGATGGGATGGTGCCGATGACATGTAAGGTGCTACTCCCACTGGAGAGCCCCATTATTTACGAAGTCGTGCTTCTCACTGACTGTTCTCGTCAAAAATATCCCGCCGCTTTTTTAATCGGCGAATGCTTTCTGGTATAGTAAGCTGCCCAGCGAGTATGTTCGGATGCTTTAGCAGTCTGAGTTTATATTTGTCGCCATGGCTATTTATCTCCTCATTGACCATTGGAATATTGAGAATTTCATGCAACTCCGTTGTCTTAATGGACCAAGGTGCATTGGAAATTTGTTTTAATATATAATTTTGTGCCCTCTGCACTTTCATTATGTTGGAGGCACTGGCTGATCCCCAGAGTTGGATGCCATATGTCCAGATTGGCTTTAGTATGGTCTTGTATATTAAGAGCTTGTTATCTATCGCCAGTTTTGAATTTTTTCCAAGCAGCCAGAAAAGACCTCTGTATTTCAGGTTCATTTCTTCTCTTTTTGTTTCAATGTGCTTTCTCCATGTGAGCCTGCGGTCAAGATGCATACCCAGGTACTTCACTGACTCGTGGTGTGGGAGTTGACTGCCGTTCAGGGTGACCGGGTCGCAGTCGTGTTTGCGTAATGAAAATGTGATATGAGCTGATTTGGACACACTGGCGGCGATTCTGCATTTTGCTAGCCATTCTTCAGTCTCGTTCAAACTGGATTGCAAGATGTGAGATGCAAGTATCGGGCATTTGTGCGAAGCAAGTAAGGCCGTGTCATCCGCGAAAGTCGCAATTGTGATCTCGGAACTTTGGGGCAGGTCAGAGGTAAACAGGGTGTACAGTACTGGTCCGAGAACCGATCCCTGCGGTACTCCTGCAGATATTTCTTGGAACCTTGAGGTGGATTGGTTTTCTCTTACTTGAAATATTCTGTTTGTAAGGTACGATTTTAGTACTTCAAAGAATGTATGTGGTAGTAATGATTTTATCTTGAATAGCAGACCTTTGTGCCAGACTCTGTCGAAGGCTTGTTGTATATCAAGAAAGGCAGCTGAGCAGTACTCTTTTTTCTCGAAAGTTTTTCTAATCGTCCTGCACACTCTATGCACTTGTTCTATGGTGGCATGTTCTTTTCGAAAACCGAATTGGTGATTTGGGACAATGTTCCTCTCATTGAGAACAGGTAGCATTCTCTGTAGTAGGGACTTTTCGTAAAGCTTGGACATAATCGGTAAGAGACTGATTGGTCTGTATGAAGTGATATCATGTATAGGTTTACCGGGTTTGTGGATCATTATCACTTGTGACACTTTCCATATATCTGGGAAGTAACCTATTCGTTGGATAGCATTGAAAAGTATTGTTAGGTATACAATTCCTTTCCGTGGTAATTCTTGAAGGACTCTTTTGTCAATGAGATCATAGCCAGGGGCCTTATTATTGTCCATTAACCTTATATTTCTAATTATCTCCTTAGGCGTTACTAACTTCAGGGGTAAATCCAGTTGTATATCTTGGTTGATGACAATGTCCATATCAGATTCATCCTCATTTGGTCTTGGGTTATTGGGCTTGAACACATTGCTAAGATGGTTTGCAAATGCATCGGCTTTGTCTTGGTCAGTTCTAATCCATGTTCCATTTGGGTACCGAAGCGGTGGTTTATGGTGCAAGGGTCGATTTAGGTTTTTACAGGCTCTCCATAGGGAATAGTCCGTTGTTTTAGTAGCTGTAAGTCCCTCTAAGTACGTGTCTAAGGCGACATCGTCTGCTTCAGTTATAAGGGTTTTTAGTTCTTTAATGGCTTTATTTAATGCTGTTTTGTCATCAGGATGCCTGCTTGTATGCCATATACGCCTTAGTCTCCTTTTTTCCATAATTTTTGTCCGTATAGTTTCCGAGTATACTCTTTTTTGATATGGACGTTCCATGACTTCTGGTGTTGACTTCCAACAACTTTCTTGGATTATTGATGTGAGATTTCTTGCGGCAACGTCGATATCCGATTCGGTTTTTAGTGGAATTTTGAGGTTGATTCCATCTTCGATACATTCGCGAAATGAACACCAATCTGTGTGCTTGTTGTATAATTTGAGGGTTCGTTCCGTATTTAGGACCGTGGTGCCAATTGTTAGGATTACTGGAACATGATTGGAGTTTGCGTCTAGGCTTGTCTCTACATGATGGAAAAGCCTAGACAATCCCTTTACTATGAAAAAGTCAATGACATCCGGAAGTTTATTTGGGTCTGTGGGCCAGTTGGTTGGGTCTGTTGTGGATATTGTCCTGAGCTGGCTTTTATCTATACTCTTTTTGAGCTCTCTGCCTCTTGTATTAGTGAGTCTGGAGGCCCAGTGAACATTTTTGGCGTTCCAATCACCTCCTGCTATAAAGCGGGAACCTAGGGTATTAAAGTACTCGTTATATTGTTCCTCTTTTAGGCTATGTTTGGGAGGGCAGTAAATGGCCGATACATTAAATTTTCCGTTTCGGTCTTCTATTGCAACTGTTGCTGCTTGTATGTACTCAGTTTTGAATTGTGGTTGCTCATGGTGTTTGATATTAGACTTTACTATAATGGCTGCTCCAGCGTGTGCGGTGCCGTCTGGGTGATCAGTGCAATATATATTATAATTCTGTATTTTAACACAACTGTTTGCTGTTGTATGAGATTCTGGCACTAGTAATATGTCTATGTTGTGGGTATGTAACAGAATTTCTATCTCTACTTTATTTGGAGATAGTCCCGCTGGGTTCCACGTTGCTATCTTGAGGGAAGTCATCGCGACATCTTAGTGACTAGAGTTGTTATGAGGTTTATTAACATACTCATTTGTTGTAGGATCATATCAAATTTTTCTGCTTGTTTTAAGAGCATCTCTTCTATACTTAGTGCTTTGTTTGTTGTGGGAACATTATCATTTTTGGATATTTTGTTGGCTTTTGTTACTTCAGCATATAGTTTTTGCGTGTTGTTGGGATTTGACAGTATTTCGGTAGGATATGCCGCGGGCGTGGGTTTGCTCGATTTATTTGAATGGGATGAGTAGTTTTTATTCTGTGCCTGGGACTTGTCATCGGCACCTGGTTTAGGGTTTTCTCGGTGTGTGTTTGTCTTCCTTGCTAGTATTTCTCTATATACCTCACACCCTTTGAAGTTTGCTGGATGCTCGCCTAGACATAGGGCACACTTTGCTGGTGTGTTGCGGTCTTTTTTAGGGCATTCCGATGTTTTGTGCGATTGAGCGCACTTCACGCATCGGAAGGGCCTCATGCAGTAGTTTTTAGAGTGTCCGTACTGCTGGCATCTTTGACATTGAACTATTGAGGTTCGTCTTCGTGGGTCTTCTATAGTTACTGACTGATGGTGTATGAATTTAATACTTTTTATAGCCTTGTTGTTGGGACCAGGTTGGAGGTTGGCGAAGAACGTAGATGTCGGTTTCTTTTCTCTGCCATATTTAGCATTTATTATCTCTCCAATCACAGTATTTCCTGTCTCTTCCAGTGTTTCCTTTATCACGCTATTTGGTGTAGTGTGGTGTAGGTTCTTTATCACTATTCTATAGGGACGCTTATCCTTTCTGTTAAATGTATGTCCAATTAGTCCATTTTTTCGAACAATATCTATTGTCGTTTTGTAGACCTCTACAGTGGCGCAGTTAATCCTGAGTTGATTCTGGTTAATGATTTTGTATGTGAAGTCTGATTTATTAACAACACTCTCTAGCAGCTCGGTTAACTTGGTGAGGTCTTCAATGCCATACAAGATTATGGGCGGTGGCTTTACTCCTTTTTTGACTGTATCAGTACGTGGTATTGTAGCATCTTCTTTCTGGTCTACCGGAAGTCCACTGAATGTATTGGTAACAGTTATTCTCTCAGGTGATGGTGAGGATACTTTTTTCCTTTTGGGGTTTCTTTGGACTGGTACTCTCTGCCAGATAGGAGGATTGACGTCTTTGTTGTATGTGTTATTCGTCTCATTGTGCTGTGTCTTTTCATGTTGTATTACAGTGTTATCATCACCTATCGAACTAAGTGACAAACTTCTTTGTCTATTGTGAAATAGTCCTGGGTGGAAGGCTTGCTGTATTAGCTTCTTATTACTTTTACTCTCTTTATCTTATCTTCTTATTACTTTTCTTCTTATTACTTTTCTTTTTTTGGATTCTTTATTTAAAAATATAGATTCAGAATATAAAACAAAGACAGTTCAATTGTTTTTCCATATAAAAAGGCTTTCAGTCCTAGCTTATTCAGAGATCTGATTTAGTCAATTCTAAAGGATTTAAAATACTTTTTCGCGGAAAGTTGTGATTGAAAAAATGCCAAGAGGATATTCAGAAGTTTTACGAGCAAGAATAGTAAGGAGTTGTTTCAAAATGTATGGAGCCTGGGCCCAGTCATTGTACACCATACTTAATAATAGGGAAACACATTTTAAATAGTTCTCCAAGTCCAATTAATTTAAAATAGCTTTGTGAGCAGGTAAAACACAAGAAATTGCACTTGAAATTGCAACACACAACAAAAAGCAGTCATGGCGGTAAGCTGTCATTTTGATTGATTAATGACGTTTGACATTTATAATTCTGATTTTCTGCGTCGATTTGTGGATAGCCAGGTAAACAGATGAAAAAGAAACGGTGTTAAGGCGACGATATACGACTTTTACAGATTTTAAACTGACAATCACGTCAAAATGTGCAGTGTAAATGATTTGAAAAAAATATATGTTAAACTAGAACATTCTCTTAATCATATAGAAAGTGAATATTTTTGATTAAGTTCATAATAAATAGTTTAATTAATTAGTGAAGTTGTGTCTGACGCGGACAAAACATTCGGTCGGTGGAAGCACTTGGCATAGATAAGCCTCGTGGACATTCACACAAAATCTACCAGGTATAATTATCCGAAACTTACACTATCTTACAGACAATTTTATTATCTATCTTTTAGTATACCTACGCCTTTTTTTAATTTTGAAAGAATACTACTTTTATTTAATTTTTTCGACTCCACGAGAGAAATAGCACGCAGAGTTGCCTTATCCCAATCCTGTGTCGTGACCAGGGTGCAGAGGTACCACGACCTGGGTAATTTAGCTGACCGACCCCGCAGTGGTCGCCCAACTGTTTTGACCGCTGCCCAAAAGCGATATATTAGATGCTGGTAGCCCGTGACCCAACAATCAACCTTACTAAAATAAAAGCAGAAGTTCGGGGCGCCTCTGGGCTTGAAGTTAGCACTCAGACCATTCGGAATTGCTTGCACCAGGCTGGATTACGAGCACGGAGGTCTCGGCGAGCTCGAGTCCCGGCAAGGTCAACGACGGAGATTGGAGTGGGCTAGGCTTCGGCAAAATTAAGAAGAAAACATTTGGCAAAACTGTCTCTTCGTTGACGAATCGCGAATCAGTACTCATCCAGATAACCGACGTGTCCGTGTCTGGAGAAGACCAGGAGACCGTAAAAGGCAAAAAACTGCCACTGGAACAGTTCAGCAGGGCGGGAAATCGGTGTTCTTTTAGGGTGGTATTAGGATTGGAGCTAGAACGCCTTTCATCCCGTATCGAGGCTTCATGACAGCAGACATGTATAGAGCTGTTGCTATTGCTGGAATTGTCCGACCATTCCGAGTAAACCATGGGCACCAATTTGTACTGATCGATGATAATGCGCCCGCCCATCAAGCTCGACGAGTCAATTCTGCTCTCCGAGAATACGACATCACAAGGTTAGACTGGCCTGCCGGGTCTTACACCCAATAGAGCACGCGTGGGATGCTCTTAAGCGAGCTGTTTGGAACCGTCAGCCACGTCCCCAGACAGTGCCAGAACTCGGAAGCCGTTATTCAAGAATGGGACAGGTTACCCCAAGAAGGAGGAGGAGCGATCTAGAGGACGAGTTATATTATATTGAATATAAACCTTTTATTAATAAATTGTTGTTTAAGTTTGGTTAAACATTTTTTTCTTTCTATCAAATTTCTGTTACAATTACCTACATTATGATTAATTACTCAATTTTTTTTTTTAAATAGTTTTATTTTTTTATTCAAACAGAGTATTTCTATTTAAAGAAAACACAACAAAAAATTTTTCTTGATAAAGTTCAATTTAAAAAATTATATTAGCTTATGCTAGTGATCACAAACTTTTTTGATGTGTGTGTGTATTTTATTTCTATCTTTGTTGATTTATTTAATGTTCCGCGTAACTTTCTTGGTTTTTCTTTTATGTTCTTCTTTAACACAACAAAAAAAAAAATTGCGAAATTGGTCCAGCCGTTCACGCGTGATGCCGTGACCAAGGGAAATAGGAATTCATTTATATATATATAATAATAATAATAATAGATAGATAGCTGTCAGGAGAAAGAACGATATGTGTAAAAAAGTAGGGATGACCTACGGGATCCTTAATTATATCTATGTTATTGATCTCCATTCTCTAACTGCCCTCTTTTAAAAAGTAAGATAAAGGGATTCGATGGTGCTGCAAATTGGGTACCTACTGTTTTGGCTTGCGGAAAACGTAATATCAATGGTGACCTAAACTTTGTGTCAAATTCAAATGTTGATGAAGCCACCATCTTACAATCAATGAACGATTAGTTGTGTCTTCCGAGCAAAATCGAAACTGTTGGAATTCGGTAATTTTTAACAGGTTTTCCGTAGTAGGTACCTTGCGTAATTGTAGTTCAAAAGACCCTCCGTTTTCGCACGAGTTCCAAAATTCATCACAACCTCATAATAAGGGTTCACTGTCACCATAGGACCAGTGTTTCCCAAACATTGTACTGCCATGGCCCGGTCATTTTCACACTGGCCCTTCGTGACCCACTTTTAAACCTGATTCCATTAGGTAAAATAATACACATTTATTAATTTTAAAAATGTTGCATTAATACTACATATTTTGGTATCGCCTATTTAGTCACTAAATTTTAGTGCGAAGTATGGAGTTGTTGCTTATTTATACTAAAAAATCCAAGTTCGCGGAAGATTACGAAAGTTTTATCCCGGTATTTTATTTTGATGGCCCGGTACCGGCAAATGGGAAACGCTGCCATAGACCATCGCACACGTTTCGCTCGCGAATATGATGAAGCCTTGCTTCACGTTTGGAGTCGGTTGAGTGATTCGATATAATTATATCGATAATCGGTAATTGCTAGTCTGGCGCCGTTGCCATTATTGTCACGATGTTTTCAGTTGCGCAAACGGCGCATAATAATTCACAATCTAAAATATATTTGTGATTTATTATATATTATATAGGTATGCCTACGTATGTGCATTCAGTCTTGGACTGACGTAATGTACCCACACAGCCGAATAGAAGCCATGACAATATATTTAAAAAAAAACTGTTACTGCACTATGCTTCAAAAATTTGAAGTAAACTACGTAGGTAGTCGGAGGCCTTAAATACGTTAGCTATGATTTCTATTTTCTTATCAAGTCCGTTGAGTGTCTAAACACTACGCTTCCGACTGCCTTTGTGAACCAAGATCATTCAAAGCAAAAAAAAAAAAAAATCTTTCGACTTGTTTCTGTCTTTTTAGTTCAATTAGTAAATACGTTTTTAAGTTAACAATTTTCAATACCTATATTTTTGAGTTTTCGTAGCGATTGAATATATTTGTTGTTTTTTAGCATTTCTCATTTCAAATTACATTGAAACATATAAGTTGGTTATATTTTTGTACGCCTTTATAAACCTCTTTATTTTGACCGCCCTCAGTAGATTTTGACAAAAAAAAAGTTTTGTAGGCACTACTCAAGGCGCCAAAAATCGGCCGTTTATATTTTTATAATTTTGAAATACCCATACCCACTCTCATTCAAGACAAATCTCGCTAGTTTTGTCTCTCTTTTTTCGTCGTTATACCTCTCAAGCCGAAATCAATGTTTAGGCTTCAGAGCGTGCCAAAAAATATACATACATTCACTCGAAAAAGTAACCCTCATTCTGGCGCAGTCGGGTAAAAATCAGGCTCTCAGACATGTATTTGCGTTGTAAGTATATACTAGTGGCAAGTGCTTTGGGCCTAATCAGTTAACAACTCAATCAGTCGTCTTATCTTGAATGATGAGTACTAATATCCCAATTTTTTTATTTAATTAGACTTGTTTCTAAAGAATAGCTACATCATAAGATTCTAATTTAATATTTATTAAGCTATAATTAACGTTTTTATTACGGACATGCCAAGTGCAGTTTTTTTAGAAAAATCTTACCGATCTATGCTGTGTGTACATTTTTATCCTGTCATTTTGTTAGACGGAGACTAGTATCCACGACACGGAATCCTAGTGTGGAGACTAGGGTTCTTTGAACTGCGATACTGTGTTCTGACAATAAAGATTTTTATTATTTTATTATTATTATTATACAAATAATTACTCAATTTATAATAGCATTAGAAAAAAAGAGGCTCGTAGAAGCAGGAATGCAAAACATTTTATTTCAAAGATAAGAACTATTTTAAAAGTGTTTTAACATAACTTTGATAAATAGATCTAAAATAATACTTACTACTTAAATATGGAAGTACAATAAACAAATAAGTATTTTAAAGATTAGGTAACATTTTAAATTTGATAGTATTATAGTGAAACTAATAACGTTCCCGGTATTGTTCACCCCTGCTTCTTTTAGGTGATTATTTAGCATTGACACTGTAATTTTAAATTGGAATGTAATAATACAACTAAATGAAAGCCACACAATTTCATAAAATAAATTATTAAAATGGTTAGAATTAAGTGTGACAGCTGCTGTACAAATAGATTATAATAAATTCAGCGTCAATGGTACCTATTGTAATATGTTTTTATACGTTTCGTAACATACTGTGCATTAAAAATAACCTTTTTCAACTTCTAATGCAGTCCCCTAGTGTCGGTTACAATTTTTGGTTCTCTTTACGATTTCATAACCTTCCTATGTATTAATTTAATCATCGAAATTTACAATATGTTATTAGTACCTACCAAATATTCACCTATTTTTTGTATGTTTGGGTTTATCATTAACTCGTGTTAATGATGTAGGTGTAAGGTGAATGTGCGTGTCCGAAACTAAAGTAAATTTTGCTTCGAACTCACCTATAACAACTAACCTAATAATTCATGTGCATCTTCCTTTAATTTCTGAATAGTTATGACATATTTAATACTAGCTTTTGCCCGCGACTTCGTTCGCGTGAATCAAAGTCAAAGCATTTATTTCAATTAAACCATTACAGGCACTTTTGAATTGTCAAAGAGTCAGTTAGTCAGAAAAATGAAGCTAGTTGGTCGTTCCAAAACGTAGCGTAGGTCTCTATGGAGAAGAACGAGCAAGAAACTCCACGGACACTCTTTTAAATCAAGTTTTTACAAAATACTGATTACATTATTCACGTTGCTTCTATATGTGAAAACAATGCAGGTAAAGACCAATACAATGCATTAAAAAAAAGAATCAAGATAAAAAGATAAAAATGTTGGTTATTGCGGATGCAGACGTAGTCGCAGATTTAAAAGTAGTCTATGTCCTTTCCCAGGTTATAAGCGCCCTTCTTAATTTCTTTAAATCCAAAAATTATCAAAATCGGTTAAGCCGTTTCATCGTGAAAGCGTAAGAGACAGAGTTACTTTCGCATTTATAATATTATAGTATGGATTATAAAATGCAGCGCTTGTTTAAACTTGAGACAGCAAAACCCTGTTTTCTTTCAGTCAATTAACCTATGGTTTAGTAATTATTGGATACCTACATAGTGGCTTCTTGGAAATCACTAAAACTGACTTACTCGAATTTTCACTATTTAGGCAGTTACTGCCAGATTTCCACGACGCTATTCAGCGTTAGTCACTTCGCGGTGTGTGGAAGTTAGCCAACGCGACATCAAAGCTTTTGCCACCTCATAAATGAAACTCTACCTGTTGTACTATCCGCTGTGAACTAAGTAAATTTAATTTTATGTTCTATTTTGACAATATAACACGGGAAAAATATCAGCAACTACGTTTAAAAATTGTTTGAATTTTGAAAATATCGCTCGGCTGTATTGTTTGTAGGTACTTATTGATATTTGCATTTTGCCATTATGAATTATGTGAATTTATCATAATTATAATTATTATCTTACATTGTTGCAAGGTAAATAAATTGTTACTTCATAAGATTTATATGTATTCCGTTTAACTCGGTTCGTTAGAGCGCATTAGGCCTGCCAACGCGGAAGGCCTGCATGTTACATCTACAACGACGCACTTCATAAGCTCCCTTAAAATATTGATATTTCGAATATCAAAGGTATTAATTTAGACAGGCGGACGCTTGGCTCTTCTCTCGCCGCCGCCGCTGCAGCAGCATACCGCGATGGACCATTGCAAGCGGTGCGTCTCTTCCGCGTCGGTAAATAGACGTGCGCGTCGTTTCTTAATTGCGAGCTGGGGCCGATGCTTTATAAGCTCCATAACGTCCGACGACGTGCGTCTCGACTGCGAAATGTTTGCTTTAATTATTATTGGAATGGAGGGTAATTCTCTGTGGTTTTGTTCGGCTAGACTTGGCGATGTTCCGAAACGGGTAGCGATGCAAATTGCCTTGGCTAACGCCCAACGCGGCGCTATCAGGCTCAGTAGCTTCACCGCGTCACACCTTCCTCCTGACTCTTGACCTGAACATCTTACCTGCTTAGGTCACGCCAGAATTCTTTGAACTTGCTTTTCTTTTCAATTTGAGTTCTGCTTGTTTCTAGAATATCACATAGTTGATAACAGCAGCTAAAGTTTTAAACATTTGTGTGGTAATTCCATGATCCTTTGATTATTTTTATTTTAATATATCTATCTGTAATACTACAATCTCCCTACTCCCTACATGTTTTGAAAATGTAATGCCTCTCACATAAAGTCTAATGTTTTTCCATATCCATTTTTTATTAGATAGGTAAACTCGATCATTAATTGATGTGACTGATGATTAACTAGATGTTATTGTTTCCCCAGTAGGTAGGTGAAATATTCTTGTAGTTTATGATATCGTTTTTTTAACAGATTTCATCATTTCTTTATGTAGGTACCGGCCAATTGAGCAGTCTTCAACCAATATTTCCTTTTTAACTGTCGTCCTTTGAATGCGTAATAAAAGAAATCCTGCGCTGAATACAAAGATGAAAATAGTATGTCTTGTAGTACCCATCGAAAAAAATACATCCAAAGTTCATTCAACTGTTTTGTAACCTGTGTTCTTGTTATCGGGTTCTTAAAATATGCATGAATTATCATAGTAACAAAATTATATTAAAATATATACTTATTATTTATCTAGTTAAGTAATTACCTAATTTAAATAGAAGCTTACAATGACAAAAAATCTAATAATTGACTACTAAGAAGATCCACTAAATACGAAATAAGTTGAAATAATGATAGAACAGTTCTATTTATTCTCCTCAAGGAATGGAAACGAACCATTGAGTTTATCAACTACTTGTTATCCTGCACAAGTTGTAAACGTCAACTTAGGCTAACGTAATTATTACAATATTCTCCTTGGCGATGCGATACCACAAATTGTGTTTTTTTTTTATTTTGGATATTGAAGCAAAATATGTTATTGTAAATACTTGATAAATATATATAACTTTCATGTTCTTAACAATAGGTGTATTAATTAACTTATAAATCGTAAATATACCGACCAATACAAAAACGTAAGCAACTATGATGAGGTAAGTACTTAGTACCTAAGTACATGTTGTATCCGAGCAACGTTGATATATTACCCTATGTATAAGTAATAATATACATAGGCATGGCGAAAGGAATAACCTTTTAGACGTCTTTGGCAAGGCCGTTGTTGTCTGCGTAAACAAGCCTAGCGGGTTCGGCGCTCGATAATTAAATTACCTATTTAAGATTTGTATGTACGAGTATACGATAGGCTATTGTTAAATATGGAATTTTGTCGTAGGTTCTTCAATTAATTTATAAATATTGTGTTCCTTGCAATAACGTTCAAAGTTCGTGCTACGAGTATGCATACTTAACTAATCATTCATTAATAACATCTATTATGTGTCGTGCAATAGATAATGTTCGAATTGTTCACTTGATGTGCAGTGCAGTAAAATTAACTAACCAGGTAAGTAATTAGATAAAGCTTCACGATTGTTTCCGAGAAGAACATGGTGGAGTAGTCATATGCGCAAGCCAACAAGTGGACTTATCGCACCGGTGTATTCACAGCGATAACATTAACATACAGCTCACTATCGCCTTCTAAGAAGTCACCCGTCGCATCACGTCGCGTCGTCGTCGCGTCGCAGGCGCAGCCGCGACGCCCGCGCACCGATCCACCGAGCGACGCGCGCAACAGGTAGATCTAACGGCACTCACCTGAGAATACAATTTTCATTTTAGAACAAAGTATAATATGCCGCTAATATAGTACTTTCTCTTGTCATTAAAACTAGCATTGATTAACATAGTGAAACTATTCTCGGGCATGGATTACAAAACTTAATTTGAAAAATTGTTATTATTTCCAAACTCACGTTAATGTACTGACAAACTTAATTAGTAAATCATGATTTTATGAATCACGTTTTAAAAAAAATGTCTTATAAAAATGTACTTAATAAGTATAAGTAGTCTTTTCATATCACTAAATGATTAACATAAGTAACTACGTAACTGTTTAACATAAGTGTTCCGATTTAAAGCAATACTACTTATACTTAGTTAGGATGTGGTCAAAAAATACTTACTTGTTAGATTACGGTTATCGTGGAATTGCAGAGTTTAATTTCAAATAAAATATCTAAATAGAAAAGTAGGCGGAGGCCGTGAACCTACCTGCTACTAAAATATGATTTCAAATGTTGTGTAGTTTTATTAACGGTTAATTAAATATGGTGATCAATGGTATGATGTCATCTTTTCGTGTGACTTTATTGAAATCAGGACAAGTACGAATCTATGAAACTACTTATCGCTTACAAAACATGTTACACTTACCGATGTCTATGTGACAATGTTACTTCCATGTGTGTACGTCGGTAGCGTTGAGAATCGTGCTGTAGAATGCTTCTTAAGCAATATGGACCCTAAGGTTGCGTCATAGAGCTGGTTATTCCTTGCAGCATAATAGCAACAAGGTACTCACTCAGTTTCCACGCTCTGATTACTGGATGTTGGCTCTAGACAGCGTCTTTATCGGCACCGATCAGAAACTGAGCTCAACGGGAGTGTTTTGAGAAATCGATCCAGCACTAGTGCTGAATTCTGGTAACACCGCATCTAATTAAACTTATGTGCGGTAAGTAGGTGTAAGGAACTTAACGTATCATTAATTAAGTGGGTGCTTCTTTGTCATAATTCATGACTTTCCAGTTAGTAGAAAAGACCACGTAAACATTCGATTTTACCTATTAAGCATGAACATAGTCATTTCTTTTAAGTCATTAAGGGCATTGTTAAATTCCAATAAGTAGACAGAATAATACTTAAGTACAAATCTTTTATTTTTTTCTATGGACCTATGTTACAAGTGGTTTACTAATACTCGATTTCTGGATAAGTAGGTAGGTAATAATTCTCCAAGGATGACGTCATTGTAGCTTTGACCTCAAGAGTGAAAACACTTGAATATTCAAATTCTTAAGTGTTTCCCTACAAGTACAACTAATTTATAGTAGACACATATATGTATGTATCACACAGCACGGGTTAACCGTCAACCGCCGTAATTCCTTCAAGGGCAGATCTTTGTTCATGTTGCGCTGCATTATCAAGCCATGTAGACACAGTTGGCTCTCATCGTCTTGTGTCATCATCGGTATTAATGTGCTTCCAATAATACTTGCCATGGTCAACAAAGCTGCCTGTTGCGATAAATGAGACAGAGTATTCATGAGACCACACCGGGCGAGGCACCGCGCTATGTTATGTGGAAAGTTCTGTCTTGAGTGACCTATCAAAGCATTTTTGTTTTCAGCGCTGATAATGCAGGTACAAACATTAAACTGATAACAAATAGGTACGCGTAAGTGGATGATTTCAATTGTGCTTATCATGATTGCATTATTATTTTAATTATTGGGACTTTAAAAGTAAATGTCGAGGGCAATAGAATATTCAATAGAGGGATAACTTGGACGTATGTAATTCTTATCATAATGTCTTTTAATGTTTCATGTTACAAGGGGTCGGCGTAAATGTTTGACTATTCTCTTTCTTTCTTCTGTAACAGCTATAACGTTATCATACACTCCCTTTTTACCTAGCTGACATTCATATCATCGTAGACCGAAACAAGTAGATAGTCTATAAGTAGGTGCATAATTTCTAATTAATTTTCCTTGATTCGAGTAAGAGAATTATTTATTTAGGCATAGTACCTATGCCATGCATAGTAGGTATGCCCTTGCCATAGATAACACACATTTTTAGACATTGTTAGAAATTAATGTTGTAAATAACAATGATAATTTTAACAAACGTTAGCTCATCACATCTTCTGTTCTGTTATACTGTGAGAGAGCGGAGAGTATCGCCATGGTTAATTGTAAGATCAAAAGGGGTCAAGTGTGTATATTGACAAGCGCCTTAGGGCCGACGTCATGCCCAAGAAGGCCCGACCCGTCACGTCAGCGTTTCATTAAAAAGAATTCGCTAATAGCGTTTTAATGAATGCATGTAAGTACCTATATTAAATGCTATCTACACAAAATGCGACATTATCCTTATTATTATGCGAAGTCTAGGTATGTAGGTAGGTAGGTACATCTACGTGACTGACTTCTCATTCGACATTATTGGATACTACCGACTTGTTATATAAATAAGACTTAGGTAGGTATAGGTTAAGAATGAGTAAGTCAGGCAGCACTCACGAAGCACTCAATGTGCTTAGTATTTATATTTACATCCCTGTAGGCATATTCTTTTAATTCACTGTGAGGTGATCACCATACGCCATAGGTAATATGAAAATACAGACTCCAAAGTGGTTGTTTTAGTATACAATTTTAGAAACCTAGTTACTTGCACTACTTACAAGTCGGTACAGACAGACCTGCGAGTATTTACATAGTGTGGCCAACTACTACGTACCTAGGTAATTCAATCATTTATAATAGGGTATTACACCCATTTTTGAAAAGTGTGTCAATTAAATTCTGTAGTGTTAATATGCCACCGAAAAAACACAAAATTTTTATTCAATCTAGTGCCATAAAAATGCATTTAAATTTTTAATTTCTTGCGTAGTTTGACGAAAACGCCTCGTAGTGGACGCCATATTGCTCTGCGGAAATGACGTCAGTTCGCTGGTTAACAAATGTGCTGACATTATTTATGATAATTGAAGATAATTTAAAAATAATTAAAATAATATTTTGTAATAGATGTAATAATTAAAAAAATACGTTGGTTATGAAAATATTAAAAGTACAAAGCCTATATACGCCAATCGGTAGACTGACCGTTGTCATTTTTTGTTTACACAGCCGTTCGGCGTAATAACATGGCGGCTACTATTTCATTGTGTTATAAAACAGATTAAAAAAACTGAAAACTTTGAATTGAATTCATAAATTTAACAATTTATGAACTAAAACTAACATGTTCTGACTGCATCTTGCCTAAACTATCTCAATAATATATTTATAGATTTTTTCTCTTACTGAGTAAAATACCCTATTGTAGATAACTTATTAGGTACTGTAATGTGTTTTACACACTAGTATATGGTGGACGGTGGTGGTGTGACTTTTCTTATCATAAAACGATCCCAGGTACCAGTTTAACTTTTTGAACTGGTACCTACTTATAACATTCATGAAAGTTACGTATAAACATTGATTAATTAAGTACCTACTACCTAAGTTCTATCTTGGTTGAGCCACCATCACCATTATCATAGCACTTCATGTTTTTTCTTTAGATCATTGTTTTTTAATTCACAAATAAGTAGATGAAAACCACTAAATAAAATATGATAAATTTTACTCAGAAAATCAAAAGAGACACGCTAGCGCTTTCGTTCTTATTTACATGCCAGGACCCCTACAGCTACGTAGTGTAGCGCACTACGTGTCACAAGTCACAACACTCACAACACACTTCATAATATAGTTGTTGACGGCACGTTCGGGATTTAGGGCTGGAGATGATTTAATAATTGTGATAGGAGTCAATGTCTTCCAATCCCATTGTAGCAGGTTTGTTGTGCTCCTGCTATTACTCATAAGTCATACGATGTCGCAGCACGGTACGACTCAGTTAAGTACTGCCCGTTTGCTACCGTATGCGCCTTTATTGAATACTGATAAGTTTACTCATACCGCACCGTGAGTTATTGTTTTCATATGGCAATACTTTGACCAAGGCCGAGTTCGTTATACGTGTATATTGGACAGATTTGGTTATGCATGTAACGTTTTATGAGGTAGGTAGGTACTTAATTCAGGTTAGGATTAAATTTTATGATTGTACTACACCCGGGTGTATCTACTACACAGCCCATAAACCTAACATGTATACATGTATTAGTACCTAAGTATTTAAAGAGAACTACTAGACAAAAAACTAAAATATCATTTGAAGTAAAAAAATCTAAAGTACCTACCTAAATGATCTTTTTTATTTAATACATAATGCTGTTTGTGTATGAAATAACTTGTCGAATGTATCTAGCACATGTTGTATATTAAATCCGATCAAATTTCAGAAAGTTTTTTCTCTGCTAATACGAGCCAGTCCGTTTGGTAAGACCCAGGAATTTGCCATCTTAGCCTTCATCTGCCGCGGTATCATCTAGCGTTTAATGAGCCTCACTCGGTGGTCTTTTTGGAGCCCACAGTTGATCTGGTATTCCTTAGAAGATAAACTTCTGAACACGAGTGTCATAAAAAGATCTTAAGGTATCTGTCATGTTCACTGCACTTGGCAAGTATATTGACCATAGCGTATGTCGTTAAATTTAAAATTCCCGATCGGTAACAACTAACACCCCGTCATCAACCGTGTTGACGATCGGGAAAAAAAAAGTTCCGTTCGTTCACAGTGTTGACGAACGAGACCTTTTTTCGATTATGTCAATAATTATTCGTCTTTTAGTAACACTCCTGTCGTTAACACTGTTGACGATCGTTGAAATATTATTCTTGTAATTACTGTAAAACATATAGGTACTTACATAGGTGATTTTATTGTGTTGCAAAATTCCTGATACGCTGATTTTAAAGTAAACACAAGTACCTACTATTTTATGATTTTGCTGTTAATGTTTTGCTTTGGAAGTCGCACTTAATTAAATCATTTTAAAAATCCGTTTCATCTTTTATTGATTTCTTTCCAAACGTTGATTCTTGAACTAAGCATGTGAGCGACTGAGAAAAAAAAATCCGATTGTCAATATTGTGAACGAAAGAAACTTTTTTCCCAATCGTCAACAGTGTTGACGACGGGGTGTTACCGATCGGGAATATTTGGTTATTTTGACATCGGCAGACACTGCTCGCAACCACCAATCTTCTTCACGTACCCGATAACAACACCCACGTAACCTACGAACCTAAGCAAATTAATACTTATACGATTTAGATTCCGATTTAGTCACCAACAATCACGGCTGGTTCTAGGCTAATCACAGTAATCACCCTTGGAACACCATTAAAAAGATTTAATTTTTTTTTGCTGAACACTATTTACAGTTAACTAAATTTAGCCAAGTGTAATAAGGGCTTTAGTCCTAGGTTCCCCAGAATATTCACGCCTTTGTTCAAAAGAGCAGGCGCGCATGTTTGTTAGAACTGAAATAGGTACAACCAGTACTTACCTATTTCAGTTTTAACAAACATGCACTGAAATACTGGTTCTTGTCATCCAAAACAAGAAAAAGTGCTCTCGATACGGATAAACCAGACGTATGCCAAACCGTATGTTGAATTTTTAGTGCTTTGATGGTAATATAGGTGCGTGTTGCGCAGAGTGAGCATCGACGCCGGCGGCTCGGCGGCGGCGCCTCGTACCCGTTGTGTTTACGTCTAATTTAGGCGCGAGCGCCGCGACGTCGCCCCCGCGCCTCCCGCGCGCTGTCCATTGAACACGCCGCCCGGTACGCGCGCGGTTATTTCGGCATGCCGAACGCGGCACTGCGACGCCACGAAATATCCTCACATCGCTACTTTCATGTGGTGTCGATGTAGGTTACAGAATAATATTGATTTATCTGCTTTAAAGGTTTCATTACCTTTGTCACGTCTAGATGACAGTGTTTTAAGAAAATTTATTTGAAATAGTACCTATTGCTTTTCGCCACTACGCTACCAATCGTAGAGAAAAATGTATCTCAGCATCATTTTAAAAAAAAACAACAATTCATTTTTCAGGTTTAGTCAGACTAGTTAGTTACATAAATGGACGAGTTAGGTACATTTAGTTCATCATATAGCGAGACGATGAATTAAAATCGGCACCAAGGTTACTTGTAGGAAGCTATAAGCCTTTCCAATTTTAGCAGGGAAAAGATTTGGTCTGGAAACTCGTAAATTGTAATGTTCTTATTATATGTAAACAATTTATCACTGGCTTCGAACGGTAAAGGAAAACATTGTGGGGAAACCCGCACACTCATAATAAACTCAGAATCGTATTGTTGCCGTTGTTCGCAATGTCCTAAAATCAGTGGCAGGTAGAGTCATCTGACACGAGGTACAAAAGTGATGATGACTAAAGCCGGTTTGATACCGATAATTACCGAGACTTAGAAAAGGAACGGTGGTTTAGGATTCAGATTTTTGTGCTGGCCCTAATTTTGAAGTTTTATAGTTAGGTAGCTCAAAATACTTTTACCCCGAAAGAAAAAGATGAATAAACCTATCTATCTAATAGCAAGTTAAACAAATCGAATGAATGAACATTAATAATAATATAAACACCAAACCGTACAACGAAAGGCAGGCTTCGAAAATCTTATTTCAAATTTAATTTTGTTTCAAGTGACTGGATCGCCGTTTTTCACCTCGAATAGTTAACGAGCCCATGTCCTGTGATGTTACCGCGGCTAGCCTTGGAGGCTGCGGTGCGATCCGACTTCTCGGAATCGCTGCGAGCCCTCCCCGACACCCCTTACCCCTCGTAATCGCCTTTCCTGTCAGGACACGCTTAGTTGTTTATGGTACCTGAAAGGGCAGCCCGTCTCAATATCGATACCTGTCTCTTTTGCTTAGAATTATATTTTATTGTTGTCTATATTAGGACGGTCACATGGAAACAGTATGTAGGTAGGTGCTACAGTAGTCACCATAGAATTATAAAGTGGGTACTTTGGTATATTTATTCTTTTTGGAACCATTCTTAGAGGAAAATTATACAATAACTACCTATCTACTTGTTTTGTTTAATTTATCCAACGATTGCCGTTGTTAACCTGTACTTATCTAAATTAACATTTACTAAACTTATCTCCTAAAATTTTGAAATGTTGTTGTTTTGTGTTTTGTGTGTATGTGTTTTGTTGTGTGTGTAATATTAGACTGACTTTTTTTTACGTCTGGGTACTTACCGAAATTACATCTTTATACACACTTTTGCTTGATTATGAAATGTAAAAAAAATGATATCGATAGTATTTGCATCGTCACTATCCAGTATCCACTGTCAGTTCAACTTGAGCTCTTTTTATTTTCTTTTTGTACACCTGAGTTGTTAGCAACAAAAGCATTGATTTTTTTCTCTACTCTGCCCTGGCCTTTGAGTGCCTCGCCGCGTTTCTTGGTACCGACCGGCGGCGCGGCGGCGCCGATCATTCAGTCAGCAATCTTCGATAGCCAGTCGATAGCGCTCTCTGTGGTGGACCATGCTAGGTATTCTACATTCAAATAGGTCATATACTTATTATAAAAAAGTAACCGTAATACCCCACTACAAGTAAGTATGGAAATCGAAATTAACTGTAGTATAGGGTTAATTTCTCACAGAAAAGAAAATTCTACTCAGAATCTAGGTCTAGGCCTCTTGCTATTATGAGAAAAATACTCCTACTTATTATGAATGTAGGTAAGTAGTTGTATTTAAAAAGTATTTGTTTTTGTCTAAATATGATTTTAGTACCTACTTCATCATTTCAGCCAAAAGACGTCCACTGCTGGACATAGGCCTCCCCCAAGTGGCGCCACATTGATCGGTCCCGTGCGACTCGCATCCAGCGGATCCCCGCAACCTTTACCAGGTCATCGGTCCACCTAGTGGGAGGCCTTCCAACGCAACGTCTTCCGGTTCGCGGTCGCCACTCTAGAACTTTTCGACCCCATCGGCCATCTGTTCTGCGAGCAATGTGCCCTGCCCACTGCCACTTAAGTTTGGCAATTCTTCGGGCTACGTCGGTAACCTTGGTTCTCTTGCGGATATCCTCATTTCTGATTTTATCACGCAAGGAAACTCCGAGCATAGCCCTCTCCATTGCCCTTTGGGTGACTTTAAGCCTTCTGATGAGGCCCATTGTGAGCGACCACGTTTCGGTCCCGTATGTAATCACTGGCAACACACACTGGTCATAGACTTTCGTCTTGAGACACTGCGGTAAGTTGGACGAGAAGATACCACGCAACTTCCCGAACGCTGCCCAGCCGAGTCGGATTCGACGATTGACCTCTTTCTCGAAGTTAGACCTACCTAACTGGACCGTTTGTCCCAGGTAGACATAATCGTCTACAACTTCGAGTGTAGAGTCTCCGATCTTGATAGGAGTGGGTGTTACATGGGCATTCAACATGACCTTGGTTTTGTCCATGTTGATTTTAAGACCCACTCTTTCGTAAGCTCTACTGAGGTCACCGAGCATTGTACTGAGGTCCTCCATGGTCTCAGCCATGACCACTATATCGTCGGCAAACCGAAGGTGAGAGATGTACTCGCCATTGACGTTGATGCCTAGCCCGCTCCAGTCCAGAAACTTGAAGACATCCTCCAATGCAGCGGTGAACAGTTTCGGAGATATGACGTCTCCCTGTCTCACACCTCGCTGCAGAAGGATAGGTTCCGAGGTCTGGTCCTGAAGCCGGACTGACATGGTGGCGTTTCTGTATAGACACTTCAACACCTCGATATACCGATAGTCGATTTGGCACCGTTGGAGAGACTGCAGTACAGCCCAAGTCTCGATCGAATCAAATGCTTTCTCGTAGTCCACAAACGCTAAACAGAGAGGCAGGTTATACTCTTCGGTCTTCTGTATAACCTGCCGCAGCGTATGTATGTGGTCTACGGTGCTAAAGCCTTTTCGGAAACCGGCTTGTTCGGGAGGCTGGAAGTCGTCAAACCTGCGCGCGAGACGATTCATGATGACTCTTGAAAACAACTTGTAGACATGGCTCAGAAGTGAGATGGGCCTATAGTTCTTCAACCGAGCATTGTCGCCCTTTTTGAAGAAGAGTACCACCACACCTCTGCACCACGCCTGTGGCGTTTTGACGGAATCAAACAGCTTCTGAAGGGCCTTAAGTACCGGTTCTCCACCCGCCTTCAGGAGTTCGGCCGTAATTCCATCATCACCCGGTGCCTTGTTGTTTTTAAGCTGTTTCAGAGCCATCCTAATCTCGTACAGGCTGACGTCCGGGATGTCTTCGGTATAGTGTCGGGTTAGTCTAGCTCTTGGGTCGTTCGCTAGATCTACAACGGGTTTACTGGTTGACGTGTACAACTGCCCATAGTAGTAGTACCTACTTAAATTATTCATATTAAGTATGTAGGTATGTAAGTTCCTAGACCTGCGTTGCCATTTTAGGAAGGCGCTTGCATTAAATCTAATACGAAATATAACATTAATTTATTTTACCACAAATGACTACTACCGAAATCTCCGTGGCGTGGGTAGAAAGACAATGTACTTAAATAATATAAGAAAATTGTCACTTACTTTTTTTTAAGTGAGTTCATACCTGCCACGAAGTAAGTAGCATACTGACATCGTGATACCTATTTAGATGATTGGCAGATATGCTGCTATCCTTCCCCTTAAAAATATTTACAAAGAAGACAACCGGATTCAATATGTGGAGGTAAAAAAAAAATTACAAAGAAGACAACTGGGTCCAAAAACTTCTACTTTTTTCTTCCGCTAAGAAACGGTAACACTAAATAGCCTAACCAGTAAAAGCGTTTCATCTTTCGCCCGATAGGTGTCCCCTTTCCTGTACCTTTAGATGTGCTATTTGTCGATGAGGAGTTATTAGGATGAGGATTTATATGGAATCAATATTGAGCCCAAAAAGTAGAGCCTTATCCATACTTATATCTTTTTTAGTCGGTTTAAAATAATAATATATACTAGTTGCTTAGTATCTACTGTCAGATGATGTAAGTACCTACTTACCGAAAGTAGAATGATTGTTTAAGTAGCACTTGTAGATACCGATTTATGAAATTTCGTCGCAGCACCTATCTCCAGAAGTTCATTCATTCGTAGTGTTAACTAATAACTAAGTAATGCAATTCAATAAAACGACCTTGAATTGTCAAGCAATCGAATCTGGGACAAATGTTATGTAAATCAGTATTTAGTAGAGTGACATTTTAAATCTCGGGGGCGAGGTATCTGCGTTCCCTTCTCTCCTCTGGTATTTCGCAATTTCAGCATACCTACTCTTTGTTGTGAATGTTCGGTTGTCCTACATCGTAATATTAAGTCTGTGGCAACTTAGGAAGGTACTAGGTACTTACTAAGATACCTTCTCACTAAATGAGACCTAAGTTTTGTTATGAGTTGTCAATAAAAACGTTTATTCTCCGAATTAGATTGCTAATTCTGTTATTTAATGTCGGTATTTTAAAACTTGTAAAGCGATAATAAAACTGGTCATGTAAATCTAATCGGACAACTTTACGGAAATTATCATCTCTGGCTCGCTAGACGAATCAAAGTTTGACATTACAAAATTTTGCACTGAGTGAACTTTATGTTGAAGATTTAAATTAAACAAAAATACTAAAGTGAGTTGAGTTGACAACAGCAGTTTAAAAACAGTCTAAACAAATTAAATTCGTCTACCTGTAGGTGGGCTTTATCCTGTGGCATCAATGACGTAGCTGTGGCGCAGGAGGGTTCAAGGACCGCTAAGTCATTTAGTAGCCACTAGCCAGGTACAAGCTACTTGCGCCGAGGCGGGCGGCCGCCAGCCGACGCGCCACACTCGTTCAGCTCTGGTTGCGTGCGAGAAATGGTCTTTCGTCCTGTCGTATCGCCAAAGATCTCTAATGAGACGTAGATTGACTGAGATTCATTCGAGGACATAAGGAAGGTTTAGATGTATAGTATGTTAGGGTTTTGGGTTGAAATAATTTTGACGATACCCGTGCGAAGCCGGGGCGGGTCGGTGGTAGTCTTAAATTTAATTAAAATACTCAGTTACATACTTAGGCTACTACCTGACAAGCTTTTGAAGAGCATATGCCATGGAGATAGTAAGAATCATTACCTACTATTAAGAAGTTCAACACCTTTGGAATGTTGGTCATCGGTAATGATAATAACTTTATGGTAAGGCATGGCAATGTGCTATCAACAGCAAAAAATGCAGTAACACGAATCACATCTCGATTCTCTCGGCCGATTGATGAGGTAATGCGACGATGGTATGATGGGCGGTAATGATGGCGTGTGAGTGAGACACTGCTCTGGTTGGAGGGAGTAAACGGGATGCAGATACAAACACAGTCGGGTCCAAAGTCCGCGACCGGCGACCGCGAGCGGTGCAAGACAGTAGCCTCGACTCGAAGCTGCAGCGACGCAAACTAGACTGAGCCGTGACCCAACATTATTATACTTAGCTATCTTAAAAACAAACTTCGCGCTATGCCGTACCTACATAGTTCTTACCCGTACCCTATAGTACCAACTACCAACAAAGCCATCTAAAGGAATTTAGAATATCAAAGGTTTATTTCCTAACACAACGGTTCTTCATGCGTTTACCTGAAACCTACCGCTGCCGGTGACGCAAAATATTAGCTAATGTAAAAAGGGTGTCCTGTCCACCGTGTTAACTGTTTAGTTCCTGCCTACAACCAGTTCCGGTGCAGCACCAGCGAGCCAATGGCGACCGCGACCATTAACGCTTCCTGTGCGTCCACCAGTGAATGGGCGCACTATCCGCGACCTGGCTCGTTCGCCATATGAATGGGCAGTGCGTACTGCACAATGAATTATTCGTGCCAGACTGGCTTCCGTTGGCGCCGGACACATGCTCCGTGTTCTGCCTTTTTCGCTGATTAACGTCTAATTATAGGGTACAGCTCTCCACCACATGACTCCTAGTGACTCAGTCCGACTTAATAACTGCACAATGCCGTTCGGGACTTATTAGTAGCTGTGCTGAGTTTAGGAGCGTTGAGAATTTAGCTCAGTAGGTGTAAGATCATGACTTCTCAAGGATTACCTATTCTATGCGAATTATACACACTGCAAAATGCAAATGACTGATATGCAAGTGTGGGAGAACATTGTCGCTGATTGTGTCACGTTAATTAGGAAACAATATTATTACAATATAAAGAAATACCTGCCTACTTTATAATTTCATGTTTACCTTCAATGTTTTTAACCGACTTCAAAAAGGAGGAGGTTATCAATTCGGATGTTTATATATATTTTATGTAAATGTATATTATGTATGTTCGGGCATAATTCTTTCATATATAGACGGATTTGAAAAAAATTTTTTCGAAAGAAGTTTGTTTCGAAATGGTCCCATAGAAATTGTACCAAAATTGATCCAGCCGTTTTTGAAAAAATCAACAAATTCCCAAAAAAGAGTACTTGATGACGTTTTAGTTTCTTCAATCTTTGGAGGACTTACAATCTCTTATAAGTGTGTCGCCGTTTCTTAATGGATTTGGATGTTAAGGCAATACTAAAAAGCGAAAAATAAAAAGTTAAAAAAAAATAAGAAAACCGCCTTCAAAAACTAAAAAGTGATAAATAACTTTAGCACAGAACACATATTACTTTACTTTCGGAAGTCAGTGGCAATACAAAACAACAAACACAAAGCCACCGCCACCGACATCCGAAAGTAAAGTAATGTGTGTTCTGTGTTAAAGTTATTTAGGTATCACTTTTTAGTTTTTGAAGGCTGTTTTCTTTTTTTTTATTTTATTAAAGGCACCTTGGCGCTAACGCTATGCAGGAAGGTAGATACGGAAATATGAACTCTGTTTTGAGATAAAAATACTTAAAAGTGAAATCGCTACCAAAGATTCAACGAAACAGCAGTCCAAACAAATTTGCTGAAAATTGTCGAATGGGTCCCATACTAATAGCTAATCGTATTCATTTTTAAACTCTAATGTACGTTTACTGTAATTTAAGAGTTAAACTTTCATCTTTGGTATCTATAAAACTCCAGAAACGTTACAGGTAGGTAATGTTCCTTCTTTTTTAACTATATTCTGGAACGGCATTAGACAAGATTGGCGTAGTTTGCTACACAGATTCCCTTTTACACGTTTCTAAAAGTGAGTTTTGTATACAATATTTTATGGGTATAGCTCTTTTCTCTTCATAGACTGATGAGTACGTTGTCTGTTAAGTTACCAATTGCAAATTTTCTAGATCAGATAATTTTGAACTTAGTAGGTATGTATACGTTTATGCAACAAATAGGTACCTACATAAGTACACACAATTACTGACTATCGATGTGTTGTTTAATTTCTGGGAATCGTTTGGTTAAAGGAGTCGAAGATAAAGCGTTGTGCCATCGACCCGGATACTGTCTCAATATGATCCCTACCTACCTAACTGACTCAATTCTCGAAGCCAGGTCACGACGCTGCTATCCTTGTGCCACGCACGAATATCACACAGTTCCTCTTAATTTAAATAATGTCATGTTTTGGTGGGTACGGTACCTATAGTAACGATTGATTCATTAATCTGTCTGAGATAACTTAGATCCGTATAGCTACAAACAATGTTTGCCGAAAACACATCTTTATAACAATTTTTGTGCGTGGGTACGTTTAAAGGGATGACACATCATTTTTGTGCTCACAATACCTACTCTCAGATAAGGCGAACGTTGTATTATCTCTTTACTTTCTAAAGCTAGATGAAAAAAAAAACACGTTGTTAACCTCTGGCAGCGAGAGGCAGGCCACCGCGCGGCAAGGCCGACTGGTCCGGTTGCCGCCGCACCCAGCTTGTGCCCGCGCCACAGCCGAGCGTGAGTGCGTACGCACCGACACATAATAAGTACGTTTATTAGTTCATTTAAACGCACTAATACATTGAGTATTATGTGAATAACATTATAAATCTCGCTTCCGCTATCAGAATTCGACGAGGCGATTATAACTTTTTGGTAGAGTAGCAACATAGCCAAAATCTCTATTTCTTAATCTACTTAATGCTCTATCAAAATTTACTTTTGCTGTAATATACGAACCGTTTTAAATAAAATAATGTAGTTGCTGATCTTGATAACGTGAGAAGCGTCGGTCGCCGACGGATCCGTTTATCTACCTTCAAGTAGGTACTATAGTTTAAGTGGAAACTCTGCCAGCGTTTAAAAGTTCAAAGTATTAACTACTGTTAGTGCCTAAATTTTTGTGGAAATTAGCTAACAGTAGTTAATACAAGTTACTTTACACTTTGTGTTTTTCTCTAAAATCCTGATATTCTGCATGACATGTTCTACCGGTTCTAAGTTTCTGTTAAGTGGTTTTTTATGCCAAAAATCCAATAAGTACCTAGGTACACTGGTTACACACGGCGCACGCGGCGCGCTCTGCTACACTGTGGTGTCGTTAGTACTATGTAAATTCTAGCCTTAAGTACCAATCAGAACGTTTCACTAACAAATTCTCAAAACAAACCTTCCCAGAAATGAGATTGGTGTCATCAAAAATAAAAGTTCAAAGAAAGTTGTAACGAGATTGCGATAATTCATTAGATCGCCTAAGGAAAATACTTTTAAATACGTTTTGGCTGGAACAGTAGATCCCATAATAAAATCATCGGCCGGAAGTCGATGCGTCACTAGTGCGTTTTCGTCCACTTTTGTTTGTGTGAGTATCATGTGCGCTCAGCAGTAGGTTAGTACGGCGTAGACACTATGATATTATTGCTGCTCATTATCAAGCTTAGGCGAAAAGACCACCCACTTTGCAGAACTACTCAGGCCTAAGATTTGACTCTAAAACAAAATAGGTATATTTTAATATAAATTAACTGTTAGATATGTAGTCGTGTTGATTTGTGTGATGGAGTGTGGCTACACGTTGCTCTAACGCTTGTATAGTGTTACTGATTATTCGTGTGTGCGTTTATTTACGTACGCGAGCGCCGACTCGTCCGAGATTCAAATTTAGAATGCCGTCTCCGCCATGTTGTTCTCAGTGAAAAACCTACGATCCATCGTTTAGGAAGCTGTGGCGGATCTGTCGCACTCACAACCGTAAGATAACGTGGCAAATCCATTTTATACTCCCATTACCTATTTCCTTAAAATATTCCCCGAATTTTAAAGCTATAAAATTTAATGATAAACTTTTGACATAGTTACAATTTCTATAACCTAAGTATCTACTTACTTACCTAAACCATTTGTCAATGGAGACATTAGTTACTCTATGTTAGGTAAGGTAATAGTGCTGTTATCTTCAGCCGTCTGAAAATTCAGTTAACGTAAATAAATGTTGGTTAGTAAAACGTAAGTGTATTCATGTGAATGAATGAGTCACGCTCAGAATTGGTTTGGTTCAGTTATTCGCCAGATTGTTGCGAAGTAACCGCTTAGATCTGTTGGAACATACCTACACCTACCTACATAAGTATGTACTTACGTACCTTTGTCCTGCTTTGTCATGAAACCAATATAAATTTTAATTAACGATCAGTTTTACTTAGGAAATTATGTATTGTTTTTGTTAATACGTTGGACGCCATGGGGGACACCGTGTGACCGACGCGTGGAGGTTTTACCTTCAACATTTTTGGCTCGGCAGTTACTCCCTGCTTCAACATCCTAAACTTCCTATGTAGTTAAGCAAACGCTACTAATTATAGGTAGGTACCTGGTCTACCTACTTTATCTTTATGCAATGTTTATAAGTAGGTAAGGCGGCTTAAATTGTAATTCTTCTTGATAAGAGTGATAATATTGTATTTGATGTAAGTATTCACAGACATAAACTCAGGTGTACTAGGCATTATTGACAGAATTTGTCGTTTCCCGATATTATAGCATTTAGCGACGATATTAACCAAATATGCAGGTAGGTATTGGTTGTAGCGAAACTGCTTTCATGTTTAAATTGCATAAGTAATGCTCGTGTCTGGTGACAACAACAAAATTCACATTAATGGCGCATTTTTATTTACACAGATACCTACTGATCACTGACACTAGAATAATGTTTGCCAACAGTCGCTTTGTTGACGAAACGACACACTTCTGTTAACGGTACCAACACATAGTACCTGCGTACCTAGTGTTTATGCTAGGTACCATCTATTGCATTACCACTACAAAGAAACCATTTGCATGTCAATATTGTGTCGATATTCCACGATTTCCACATGAGGTGCTGATTGTTGCACTTCGGCCGTTTTCTCAATTTGTAAGAGAAGGATAGTTCTCATTTATTTATTTATTCAAATCATAGTCAACATTCTCTTCTAGAGGTTTAGTGGCTTCGAACTTCATTCACTCGACAAATAATTATCTATAACTAGCTTCTGCCCGCGGCTTCGCCCGCGTGAAAAGAACGATTATCCCAAGGGAACATATTACCGGGATAAAAAGTATTCTATATGTTAATCCAGGAAATGCTCTATCTATGTGCCAATTTTCATGCAAATCTGTTTAACGGTTTGCGCGTGATTGAGTAACAAACATCCAAACATCTTCACAAACTTTCGCATTTATAATATTAGTAGGATTCCATTTGTCATTGATTTGTTTTAAAACTATAGTAAGTAGGTAGGTAAGTAGTAATTTCCTGGTTCCATTTATTAACAATGATTTGTAAGTCAATAGATCTTCTTATTTGTGGGTTGTGTGATTGAAGATAGAGTTGTGTTGTTAGAGACTATCACTTACACAGCTTACTTGTGTTTGTTTCCTGATGATGAAGTAGTTATAACCTATTAATTACATTAACATAGTAATTATAATATTTGCTATCTAAGCATTAATTACTTCGACGAACTTTATATCAAGCTTTTGAACACCGTAGATAGGTAAGTCTTGTACTCTTTGCGTTTCAAAATTATTTCTCTATTGAGACGACATTATGTCCCACTCCCACCTCATCGAGTTTCATATAGCTAACACCGGTTTCATTTACTACGTACGTAACGTTTATTTATTTACGTTTTATGTGAGTAAATACTTTTGCCTAATTAGTGTTTTATGTAGGTTCGTCAGGTGAAACTTTAACCTGTCAGCCTTTAACGGATAAAGGAAAACCAGTGAGTTATAACATATTGTAACCGCACATGAACTTGATTATGTAATCAATCCAGGAATAAATAAAGTCGATTCGTTTCGAGGTTACTCGGTTTGCGCCTCGTGTTATTGTATATCGTGGAGTCTATTGTGTGGTGTTGTGTGCAAGTTGAGAAGTGGGAAAATTGCGCACCAGACGAGGATGTACGTCCGATATGACGCGCATCCGGTGCAACCAGAGCAAGCGTCTTACACTCGCCGCCCGGCCGCAACACGCACTCGCACTCACATCACAGATGCTGCTTGTGAAGATTTAAGATTCAGTGTTTTGATCGTAACATCGTCTAGATTAAGTGGTTTAAATTGTAACTGATGCGGGCTATAATTACGGTTATGACGTCACTTCACAATTTAATTCTAAATAATAATTTAAATCATTTGAATTAGGAACCTACTCGAAGGTATGCTAGTATTAGGTAGTAGATAGGTACCACCCGCCCGCAACTACCTACTTTAAATACATTAACAATTACATATTATTACAAAAAAAAATAAGTTTATTTCTTCGACTTATGTATTGGTTTTGTAAAATTAAATACCTACCCAATGACCCAACCAAATGCGATCCAAACCTATAGCAGTATATATGTGATCGAAGCTTTTCCGTCTTGAGGTAACATCATCGAATAAGTTATTTGAATGACCACTTAATTTCTTAAAAGATTTGTTGGTTTTGAGTCTAAGTCCATTACACCTACCTAGGTACTCGACGACAAAGAGCGAAAACATAATTTTATGTTTTATCACAGCGTATTCCCTGTTAGGTATATCGGCATTTATATGTATATATGTGTACACTACCTACTATAATGTATTGGCATCTGAATGAGATTTTGCGGGCTGCTACTCAACCATCATAGTTATTTTAATGTTTATGTTACGTCGACGGACGCGATGCCAACTTTATTTTCCGTTTAATTGAAACACGAGGCATTTCACCGAATTCGTCATATTGTGCTCGCGAATCTGTTTACGATACATATTGGTACTTTGTTTGTTTTTTTAGTTTTGAGTGACTTAAACAGTTTTCCTCTTCTTCAAGTATATCTAAGTCCCACATTTGTAAACGTCCGCGAGCTTATAATTAGTTATACTGTCAAAGTAGAGCGCCTTCCTAAAATAAGATTCACGACTGGTTTGAAAATTCTCAAGCTTTGGGATCTTTACTATGTTCCGATTGCAACTGTTGAAAACTTGTTGTCATTGCAAGAAGTGTGTTAAGTAGCTAATTGTAAAGTCAGTCTTTATAAGTACCTACCTAGCTACTGCACCCTGCATTAGCTTGATATTAGCATCTTGATAACATTCGATTTAGACAGTAGGCCGACACTCTGACAGGCTTCAGCGACGTAGACACTAACACCGGGCTCGTTGTGCAATAGTGGAAGGCCTTCGCACGAGAGAAATGGCAGCTGTTTCTTACTTAACGCTCCTTGTCATAGGGCGGTTGTTCGCTGGCGACTATTACCGATGCAGTTAGATTTAAATTTTCCGAGGCTTTAAGCGTAAGTTCTACTGTAAGTATCCGATAAATCCTCGCAAATTTAGCTTGCTAGTTGGTTGCGTTATTAAAACAAATTAGGTAGGAAGTACCAAAGTACTTACTTTTGTTTCCAAAAGTTCATAATTAACTAGTATCTACTCACCTACAATAGTCATTCAATAAAATTATTAGGTAATGTATAGATAAGTAGGTACTACAAATAGATGCTCAAACTTTGGATAACAGAAACATTAATTATGCGTTGTATTGTTTGCTGCAGTAGCAGAACACTAAAAGGCACTGAGTTCATGTATCTATAGGTTCATACACTCTGTCTGATGTCTGAAGGATGATACCGATGATAACGTTATAACGGTGACATAACGGATATGCACAGGTTATACTTTCTCTTCACTGATTCATAATTTTACCTCCGCGGAAGATACAGTCGAAACGTAAAACACTTTCTCATTTCAGTTTTGCTGTTTTCATTACCTAGGTAAGTATGTAATCATTTTGCATATAGGTACCTACCTACCTATATCTAAGCAGAAGGACTTTTTTAACTATTTGGTACAGGGCCTACATTTTGAATCATAGTCATTTCAGGAAATGTAACTAGGTACCTACCCACCTACCTAAAGATGACTAAAGCTAATCATAGTAACCATCCGTGTTGCCAAATTCAGTCTTCTGCGTTCTGAGAACGTTCGATTACGTGTTCGACTTTGCAGATTGTGGGCAAAATAATGTGAATGTGTACAAACAAACACGGTGAACGCGGGTGGCGAGTCGCATGTTAGATAGGTATAACAGATCGGTCGGTGTTATGCAACTCGAGTCATCCTCCCTCCTTACCCCCTTCACCTCCTCCCCTCCCCGCGCAGGCGCAGGCTCCACTGTAATTACACACTTGCCCGCACACCCCGTCGCCCGCGCCCCTGTTCACCTGAAGTGGCGTGTTGTGCCTACATCACACATTTCGTCCATGTTGCGAATCACGTAGTTTTCATTAGCCACAATAAATTGAGACATTGTGGGCAGAAAAACTAACATCAAATACCTACGTAACCCAAGTTCAAAAAGTTCTTAAGAAGATTTTCGTGGTTTCTTGAGATTTTCAGCCAGGTAAATAAATCAACATCGTAAAGTATCGTCGGTGTACCTATCCAGAGGCAAATCTTGTACTAAGTACCTACACTACATCACAAGTCCGGTGGTGGAGATCAGGAGTTCACTAAATTTTGTATTCAAGACGACCGAATCTGTTCTATACATAGAAATTTGATAAATAAATGATTAAGACTGTATGGCTAAACAAGAAATACAAAAACTCCTTCCTATTATACGACGTCATCGCTGAAGATCTATCGTTATCCAAATCCTAAAAGCAGTCTGCGGAACGTGAACCAGTCCCAAGTAGTGCAAAACCATTCGGCTTGGCGGATTCCGTATTCATGTGTGACCCAAAGATCTTTGATATGCCGCAGCAGCATTCTTTAGGTCTGTGTTAAATCATTGACTCTATCTAGTCTACTTACTGGATGGATACTCTCCGTTACTACTTAAACTTGCAATTTCTAAATACTTATAAAATAATAACATTGCTATTTATATGTCTATCAAAATATTCTTACATACACGAGGCGAGCGCAAACAATAGCCTTATGTATCTTATTAACTAGGCATAGGAACTTATATTAATGCCCATTGAAGTAAAATAAACCATGACTTACGTAATCGCTTGTCAAGTAAACTGTGACAACAATTATTGCAGCCTTTCTATATAATTCCATGGTACATACCTGTACCTATGTACCTGCGGCGCGGCGGTATGTATACTTATAAAGGCAATCATGTTATACCTCCCATATCATATCACACCTATTGATATAGGATAACTGCACAACTAACCAACGATGGTTTTTTCAGTATCATTAGAATTTTATGATTTCTGTATACTATACCTAACGCTACTCTAAAGTCCAAGTATAGTAAGTATATGCGACACAGCCGGTCAAAAGTTAAATTGATTTCTCTTTTTATTGGAAACCACTTTGTTTGCACACCACACCTCTATGACACACCTGAAACGCAGACAAAAAATTAATAGCATAAGTAGGTAGGTAGGTACAGTTATAAATATTATAATTACACAAATTGAAAAGCGAGTTTCTCATACAGTAGGTATTGATAGAAATGAAAAAGGTAGGTAGGCAACTATTTTCTTAAAATTGCTATCCTTTTATCACGATTCACGAGCAAATCGTTTTTGAATTTTGCGCTCTTAATTGTAACATATCGTAAATTGTACAGGTACCATATTATTTGATATTAGTAGGTGTACTTACTTACCTAAAGTGTACCTATCTGAAGTTATACCTACCTATATTTACCTATATATTGACTGTATTAATACCCCGTTGGTCACAGTTGTCCAGCTGATGTTGTTCCTAAAGGTTACATATAGTTTGGAAGTAATGAGGAATTAAACGCAGTTGATAATAGCGGTGCAGGTGCGCCTGCGCCGTGCCACGTACAGGTGCTTGGCGTGACATCGCTAACAGCTGATAGCGCGCCCAAGTTCATTACCGTTCCGTGCAAATTGATTTGTCGTGGTAAATGCCCCCATCCGCTTTCCAATGCACTAACATTTTATTATGGCAAAATGAGATTTCAAGTATTACAACCCGAAGTAGGTACATTTGGTTTAAATAAATTAAAAAAATTATAGCAAACCTTTGCAATGTGGCCGTAATATAACCGTTGACGTTAAAATGTATGGTCGCGGGCGCTACCACCAATGTGATAGTACCTACTTTCAGTGTAAAGAAAGTAAAAGAGTCATTCATCATGGCGGTGGCTATTCACTGGGTCGCACTCGCACACTCAGTGTCCGGTTTTGTCTACAAATTGGTCACATCGACCGCTAAGTGGGAAGATTTGGCTCACACGAAGCCGATGTTGCTAACGGGTTTATAATGAATGCTTTATTATTCACAAGAATCACAAGTAATGTCTTTGTTCAAAAATAACGTTTTTACTTGTTACCTACAGTTTATTTTAAAATGACATAAGTAAGGTTATTTTTGGAGTTATACCTACTTGATAGACTCGTAAACTTTTACCATGGATTCCATTCATGATTCTAAATAAATGTTTCATAGGTTATAAAAAAATACAACTGTTCCATACAACACACCTACTGCCTACACCACCGCCAAGCCGTGTGGTGCCCGTCGCAAATAGCATCACCCCATTTATACGCGTAGCGTAGAAGGCCACAGAGGGATATCGACCTTAGGATGGGCAGCAGCGTCGTTCTGAGTAGGTACCATAACACCTACTGCGATCGCCAACATGCATGGGCCAATCAATTCGATTACCGCTGGACCCACCCTTGGGGGAGACCTACGTTCAGCAGTGTGGGCGTCTAAAGGTTGATATGATGATGATCATGACACAGTCAAAATACATAAAATAGCAATTTTGTACCGACGGTAAATGTCGACGCTGAACCGAATGGTAAAAGTTTTGGTCATGATGCGATTCCATTTACCCATTCCACCTTGTATCTTTTTCTCTACAGTACCTACCTTACCTTCATTAAACATTTACGTAGAAGATCTAAGATATTCACGGTGTTCACGTTTATTTCCAGTCACATAACGAAGACGACAACATGGGACGACCCCCGCAAGACCCTCGCAGCGCAGTCGGTGGCCGGCAGCGTGCAGCATCAGAGCACAGACGCACTGCTCACGCAGGCCGCCCCGCCGCAAAACATACCCAACCCACCCACACCAGGTTCATATCTATTGATCTTGCTAAGCTTTACTAACAAATCGTCAACCATTTCTTTTTAATTAAAAGATAAAGGTAAGGACTGGTTATTGAAATAACGCAATAATATTGCAAAATATGGTTTACATAGTTAGGTAGCTACGCACTTTTGGGAACATCGAAACGGTATGTGTTGGTGCTGTCGGCACTGTAATTCGGAAAGATAAGTAGGCACAATAAATACTTATAGATACAACTAAATTGAAATAATAATAAGTAATGTACACTGTTACTTAATCGCGCAAAAGATGGGTTACCCACCCATGGAAATTCTTTCAAATCGACGAACCGTTTTTGAAACATCTGTTCAACAACAATTAACTCATTTATTTAACTAAAAGATAACTAAAAAAAACAAATCAAAAAGCAGTGATTTCACAAATCTATTTTAAGAAAAATCACCGTATTTATTTGTTCTTCCCTAAATTTTCTATGGCAAACTCTGCTGTTTTATTGCATCCGAGTGATGCTGAAACTGAACAAAACTACCAAAGATAGCTCCTTTTATTCTGCGTGGTGTCTGCTTGGTGTATTGCTACAATTGACTCTCCATGGCAACGGCAATACACTAGGGGGCCAAGTCTGCTATTTTTATAATTTTATCATTCCAACACGATTCCATTGTCATTTTGCTAAATGTTCGTAATCTGTTAAATTCATAATGGTCGATCATTGGTCGGTCGAATTAGAAGCAATGACTTAACAATGACGTTCTAATGGTAGGTCACTGCAGTGCAATTCTGTAAGAATTCACTTGCGATTTCGAATCCAATCTCATTTCCGATTTGACTTACCTGAAGTGAAAAACTATTTGGTATTCGCTTAAATAGTAACGAAATAATAGTTCGCTTCACTTATGTTGTAATTTAGTGGCACTAGCGTAGTTTTCATCGAGTTACAGACTACCTAAAACAGTTTTCACCGCGGAATCAGAAGTGAGAACTGGAGTGAGTTCTTACAGAATAACATAGCTGATCAAAGATCAAACTATCAAAATTTTAGCAGATTACCGCTTAAGTCAAGACGTGCCATTCTGTGACAATGTCCCTCGGTGAACACCTAGGTGAAGTGAGCTGTTATCAGTCCCGATGCTAGAGATTATTAAAGCAAACGAACGGATGACTGCTCACTTCACCTTGGTGTTCACCGAGGGAGATTGTAACAGAATAACACTGCTGTTGTCATTTTGTACGAGATCACCATTCTATATCATTTCTTTTAATGGCGTGTTAGTGGTTGACCAATGGAAAAGTCATAATGACGCCATTATATTAGTAGATTACCAAACTTGTCAAAATCAACAATTATAAAATCAATGATAGACCATTCTGACACTATTGTAATAGCAGACTTGAGGCCCTGTAGTGTAGTGTTTATTAATTATCGTCACTACAACCGTAGAACGCCTGATGCTGGACATACACCTTTCCTAGTAATAGTATAGTACCTGGTTTACTTTATTTCTTTGTTTAGAGAAAAGGAAATAACGATCAAACGGGTAAAATACATTATTTTAGGATCACTGTATTGTGTTATGTGATCAGTGGCAGCGCTGCATGAAATACCGAATTGTACTAGCTTAATGGTAAAAGTACCCATATAAACTTACAACAATAACTAAGAAAATATCACCAGCTTTAGGTATATAACTACTTAGTGAAGGATTCTCAATAAAAATAATTCCATCGAGGAGGAAAAGAACAAGCAGTTTAGCTCAGTTTCCTGTGAATAAAATATATTCCAGTCAACAAATAAATTATTAATAATACTTTATCTAATTAATTACAGTACTTACGTTACATGTAAGCATGAAATGCCTCACTACTGCAATTAAAAGCTTTGTGTGTCGTACCCATATCATACTATATACTATTAAGTATTCTGTGCTATAGCGCTCAATGACGTACACGGGTATTTCCATAACATAAAACTTATTAACAAAATTGTGATATGTTTGAGGACAATAACAATTGTTTGAAACTAATAGCGTAGGTAAATCTTAAACTAATTAAATAATGTGCTTGTTTTGTTTTACAACATGAAAATAGAAAGATAAAGAAAGTCAATGATTATAATTAAATTAAGTAGATATTTTTACATTTCGGAATGACGCGCCTGCCGTGCCGGGGCGGCGCGGCGGTCATATTCATTCTTTGAAATATAATATAGATAAGTATTTCCTTCTAATAAAGTTTTCATTAGTCGGTCAATTTTTTTTATCTAGTTAGTAATAATATGTACACTATAATTACAATTACCTATTTAATTATCTAGTTACTTTGAAGGATATGTGAATTTAATTGTCTTTAACTCTGGACTCAGTTTTCACGTGATCTAATTGGCCACAGTGGCATGTTTAAAATTATCATGGAGCTAAAATAAAAACAAGTAAATAACCCGAATTCTAAAACTGATTTTATGACGGGAATTAACGCGTTGTTTCCGTCGGTCGATGCGAGACGAGCGTTGAAAGGTGTTCGGAAAATACATCGCTGTCCCGGCGCCCGCGCAGCCCGCCGCTCGGCGGCCATGGCGCCCGCGCCTTTCAGCGCCTTGCGACACATCCGCCTTACTCTACACGCAGACTACTATACTACAATTAACTGAACCACGTACCGCTTTGTTTTATCAAGCAAAAATATACCCATACAGATTATGCTGAAACTTTTGATAAATAGTAGGTACTTACCTATTGTTCTTTGTGTCTTCGACATACATAACAGCACTAGCGCTGCGACTGTTTTGCACGTGCTTACCTTCATATGTTCATTTTTAAAGTTATGATAGTTCCGTGAGTACGTGACCTATTCACGTATCAGATCACGTTTAGTAGATCTGCGCCAGCGCAGCGCCACGTCGTCGGGGAGCTGGGCGCCACTCATCGCGGCATCTGACACTGTTACATATAATTTTATCATCGCCACACTACAAACACCTATGTAGATCAGGTGACAATACAAATAATTGTGTTTCCACAGCGCGTTCCTCCCTAATCTTATGTCGTGATAACATACCACAACTCGTACGAATGAATATCTTTCGTATAACGCATCATTGTCAAAAGAAGATGTTTTAGAATCATCTATCAAAATCTTGACGGGATTTATTAGCCTTGTTAACGTTAATCTAATATTGTCGACGGCATATTTTATTCTTGGCTGTGTAAAAACAATGAAGTATTTATTCAAGTAGGCAGCAATATAATTATTCACCCTATTTCGTAGTTTAATCTTGGCGTGGGTAAAAGTAACTAGGTACAAGCCGCGGTAGAGGCGCCCATAACGTAATGCTAACGTAATATCGCGGTTAGTCGCCTAGCCGCGGTGCGCTGTTGTCGACTGTTGAGTAATGATGATTGTAAATAATGTGTAATTACACTGCACGGACAGCACAAATGCAACATAGTTAATAAAGAAATTATCTAGATTGCAACTCTTATAAAGTGCATTGTTTTGTGAGCGCCATAAGAAGAAGCGGGTCTTGCAGATGTAAGTATATTAGATATGGAAATGGTAACCTAATATGTACAGGGATATAGGGACTCATTTACATAAAGGGTTAAATAATAATTAGAACAGTTAACCTAGCAGCTCAGCTGTAATTTCACAAATTACGTTCTGTGGGGACAGGAGAATGTTTATTGCTGATGAGCCAAAGAACTGTTTTTGTGAAGAATATTTAAATAATTGTATTTTACAAACATCTAATAAAGAAGAAATGAAATAATACTTAGATGTAATCATACAATTAGAATAGAACAATGTTAATAGCGATGGTATTGGCGATCAATTAGCCACCCGTGTATCTGTGAATTGTTTATGAATGATCGCTTGTTTGTTGCGCTTGCTCGTACACAAAGCGTGAGTGCGCGCTCGCGCCTCCGCGGACCGCGCACCGCTCACCGCGCGTGCGCCGTGATTCATTTTTGGAAGCGAGTGCCAAGAGCTGGGCAGCTCGCACTCGTCTGGCGCCGTCGTTTCTTGGAACGAGTTGTCGCCGATCTTCCCGTCCACCTGATTTTCAATCACGTGTGCGTACGTCTTAGTTCATAATGTGCTGGCTTGCAACTAGTCGCTGTTGAGAGAATCATAAGTTATTTTCCTACAAATGACAAGTGTAACGTTTCAAAGGTACTGATTACGTACGTTTGATTGATTTCAGCAGCGAAGAGTACAAGTAGTAACACACCGACGGATCCACTAGGGCCCCTGCCGGAGGGTTGGGAGCAGGCCGCGACGGCAGAAGGAGAAATCTACTTTATAAATCATGCAGCTCGCACCACATCCTGGTTCGATCCAAGGATACGTAAGTATACAACATGTACAGTGAATGTCAGCATCGCATAATTTTCTGTCATGCTTGAGTAACAAGACTATATCACGAAGGCAGGTACTGATACCGCAGTGTTATAGGAAGTGTTGTTCGTTTGTGTGCTGAGGGTGAATGTTTGTCTTTCCAGCGCAACACTTGCAACGCACGCCGGCGGCGGGTGGGACGGGGCCGGACGGTGGTTGGGCCAACGCCTCGCTGCAGGCCTGCCAGCAGAAGCTGCGACTTCAGTCGCTGCAGCTGGAGAGAGAGCGCCTTAAGCAACGCCAGCAGGAGATCAGACTCCAGGTACAAGACTTACATCAGCCACAACAGCTACTACATATTTTTAAAGAGTCTTCATAGACATTAGGCCAGCGGCCGAATATCTAAACGCTACTCAATTTTTAAGATTCATTTATAATAGTGACTAACTATCTAAGTACCGTTTATGTATTCTAGGTGAACCTGAAACACATACATTTCAACATGTTATTAGATTAGAACTTGTTTACCATATTCGTTTTTTTGGCATAATATTGTAATGCACTCATTAGCATACTACCACAGATTAACTAATAGTTCCTATTGAATACTACATCTGATTCCGTTTCCTAGATATGATGACTTCCGCATTTATGCGGAACAGCAAAGTGGATACGCTTGACCTTTGCAACATTTCGAAAGAAATCAGATTTGCTCGTTATTTTTCTGAGTATTTCAGTGATATTGGGACTATCTACTCAAGCGTTGGGTATTATTTCATCCATAATGAGTATCTAAAACACTTCTACTTCCCTTAAAAATGGTGTGAATTAGTCCTTGAAAGAATAGATCAGCATTGCATGTTGTAAAGAGACATGCGTTATCAAATGCTAAATGCTTCCAAAAAAACCTTAATAATGCATGACGCTATTAGTTGCTCTAGTTTATATGTCCGCTTGTGTATCAGATTATATTTCACCTTGCTCGTCAAATCGCTCGTCGTCACTGATCGATTGCACACCTGCGATAGTATTTGCGTTTTAAAAGTCATGTACGAGTCAGACTTATATTTGGAGACAGGCTTGAGCTTGAAGCCCAAGCCTGTCTCCAAATATAAAATAAAGTTTAGTTATTTGGATTCAGAAATGAATATGCGACCTACATTAATCATGTAATTATAAACAATATAAAATACCCTAACGAAATATATCGGTTCAGTAGTTTGGAAGATATCAGGTAATAAAGAATATTTTATTTTATTTTACCGGCGCGAAAAACATAACCCTTTTCTTGCAGTCGGGGTAAAAATAACAAAGTACTTTTTTCTGTATTCCAGCAAGAGCTTATAATGGCGCGACAGTCGTCGTCAATTGTTTCGTCTCTGGCGAACAGTACGGGCGTCGCGAGCACAGACCTGCCCCTGGACCCGTTCTTGTCCGGTCTGTCAGACCACCAGCGGCAGGAATCTGCCGACAGCGGGCTAGGGATGGGCGTGCCACACTCCTACTCAATGCCGCACACACCTGAGGGCTTCCTTGCCGGCATGGATGACCGCATGGACTGCACTAGCGAGGCCGGCGCCAACTTAGACTCCACCGATATTACGCTAGCTGACAACCTCGACTCTACTGATGACTTGGTACCTTCTTTACAGGTAGTTGAGCCTGTTTTATATGCTTATCTAACAACAACAGCCAGGCGGACTACGGCGTAGTCAACGTAATTGTAACGTACGATGTAGGTACTACGGCGTAGTCGTATAATTCGCAGACTACGCCGTAGTCGGCGTATGGTCGGATACAACACGCCTTAGCTGCTACGGCGTAGTCACCTTAATCGTAGATGATCGTAATCGCTTAAGGCGCTAACAAGCGACTTCTGCTGATTTTAAACTGACAATCACGTCAAAATGTGTACCTAGTGTGATTGATTTGAAAATATATGTTAAACTAGAAAATTCTCTTAATCATTCAGTATGTGAATATTTTTGATTAAGTTCATATTAAATAGTTTAATTTCATCGTGAAGTTGTGTCTGACGCGGACAAAACTTTGATAATCACACAAAATCTACCAGGAATATTTAAACGAAACTTTTACTATCTTACAGATAATTTTATTCTCTATCTTTTAGCATACGCCTTTTTTTAAGTTATAGAATACTATCTTTTATTTATTTTTTTCGACTAAACATTGAGAGTTTTGGACGCAGCGCATACGATTCTCTGGTCGCTCAAGGTCGCCGGCATAGATCGTCGCCTTAATAACCATTTTTGGCTTTTATGAATGTAATCCAATTAGTAACCAAAATAACTTTGAACAATCTTGACTAGTCTAATTACATAATAATATATAGGGTATTTGCTCATAACAAATAAGATTCATAGTTTTTTTATAATACTTACATATGTTTTCACAACTAGGTTTTCGTTTAGATAATATAATAAAAAAAATACAGTGAGTCATCAATGTTAAAAGCAAAAACAACGTCGTATGAAGATATTCTCGTAAAGATCGGTGCGAGAGTATTTAAACAGAATGTTAAGTGCTTAATTGATGGTTGTGATAATGTGTAAAATATGAATATTTCAGTTGAACGAGTTCACAAACGACATTCTCCTGGACGACGTGCAATCGCTCATAAACTCGACGCCGAGCAGGCCCGACAACGTGCTGACGTGGCTGTAGGGGGCGCTGTCTTGTGCGCACACCATGCTTACAAACTTTCAAATTAGGTATTATATGTTTAATAATGTAGCGTACTTACCGCTTGAAAGACGTCGACCGCTGTACAGTGTCGGTGACAATCGGTAACGATGGTGTAAATTTCACTTTGAAAATGACAATTATAGCATAACATGTGTAATGACTGATGTGGGATTTTGTGTGCTTATGATTTAGGATAGTTAGTTACTTTCAGTACCAGTACGTGGCTTGAGAGCAATTAGACCGATGCGGAATAATGCATTTTGTTAAAAACGTTTTGCCAGTTCAATTTCTAAAGGTTTCCGCATTGACTTCACTACTTACTCTCTGATACCTATATCTGCTCGCTTTTATGCGGAATTGTTTTTATCTCTGTCTCTGCATTTATTCGAATGAGATAGGAATACAAAATTCTGGGAGTAAAATAAGTGTTTCTACTTCGTTGTGTGGAATCTTGTTTGTCTAACTTTACAACACATGAGTACTCATCGCAGTTATCAACTTGGACTCCTAAGTATTGTAAATTAGTGCCTTTTCATCCATAGTTAGTAGAGAAACGCTAAAGTAACGTAAGAAAAAAGTATTTACCTTGATAAGAGCTATGTAATAATGGTGCTCAGATTCTAAAATGTTTCACCCTGTTCAAGTAAGAGATGAGCTACGGAAAGCCAAGTAACGTGAATCAGTAGAGCAAGACTATCACGAATGGCTAGTCATTGACGTTAGGTACGAGTGTACTAGAGACGAGCCGGCACGCACCGGCGCGCGGTGGCTGCAAGCCTTCTTTCGTAGCAGAAAGTAGTTGCGTTGCAACGCAATCATTCGTGAACTAGGTTTCCCATATTCTTTTACATAGAGACTATCGGAAATCGTATTCTATAAATCGACAAGCAAACAATATTTTATGATATATTTTAAAATTAAGATTGTGATAACATCTTGATGTAACAGTGCCTTATTGTGCCTTGATAAAAAATATTTATTGTTGTAATAATTTAGATAATGTTGAGATATTTTTACAATTTTCTATTGTCGAATTATTGATGTAATAGTGATTTGACAGAAAATAAACTACTTATGTACTTGTAGAACGTTGTTTGTCAACTTACACCGTCCTTGTGAATTTTCGAGATTATGAATAGACGTTAAGTTTAAATAGTTAATCATGAAGTAGGTAATAATGTTGGCAACTATTACGTTCACTTACTATAGTTGGGTTGTAAGTGAACAATGTGACTACCTAAGCAATATTCAAGTGTGTGGGTGCAGCTAGCTAGCTAATTTTAGGGAGTAATTGGAGATCGAAATTTTGCCTCTAAGTGCCTTACTCAAAAGATTGTTATTGTATGATATTATGGATTTATAGAAGTAGCATTGTTAACTGCTATCGGGCAGACTAGATACTATTGGTGCCAACAAAGTATAAAATCTATTTTCTATAACTACTGTTATGTAATTAGTATTAATTCATTATATTTAGTGATCAATTCATTAAATCATCGTTCATATTATATCAACAATTCAAAATATTTCAAAATTTTGTAAGCCCACCTAGTCTTTAGATTTTTGTATGAGTGTATTGAATTCAGCTAGCTTGATTGATTAATATGATAATGGAATTAGGCCTTTAATATCAAATGCTACATTGAAAACTTTGCCATATTAGTAAAAGTACCTACTATTATTCTTATAAGACTTTAATGTAATCTTCAGGTATGACGCATAGCAATAAATAGCATCTGTGTAACTATTGTAATTAGACGTAACGGTGCTGGGTTGATGATACATTTAATTTTGTATTCTGTAGATCCATTTGTTGTATACTTTATATTTGTATTTGTCGTGTATTAATTCTAAGGTCCGTAAGTTTGCATGTTTCTCATATTGTTCGGTTCATTATTCTTTACTTGCTCCCTGCCCCGTTGTATTCAGAAGCCAGGTGAACAGCGGTCAAACATACTCATCCAGTCGTTCCTAGTGCCGATGCCGTCTCGCACGACACGTCGACAAACATTCCAAGTTGTAACAGAAGCGGCGCCGGCGCCGCGCCCGGGTCCTGCCACTTGCTAACAGAATAATATTCAGAACAATATCTCAAGTGTAAACTGTAATCAATTATTTCTAAGTATAGCCTTTATGAAAAACATATCTTTTCAGTCTGATAACAGATGCAAGTTTTCTATGTAGTGTATGTAACTACGTGTATCAATGTTATAACAATGAAATTACGTGTCAAAGTTATTAATTTACTATAATTTCATTGTAAATAATTCGATATTCTTATATGAATTAAATAAATATTTGTTTTAATACCTATTATAATATATTTCACTTCCCATAGTTTTAATAATTTCAATAACGTGATGAAATATTACAATTCAGATCGGGGTGTTTTTATCTGTTGAAAAAAGAAAGAAAAGTATTTAATAACGTTAAATAATTGATTTGTTAACGATAACAAGCAGCGCAAGCATACCACTAATATAAACAAAACATATTATGTACAATATAAATAAATATAGATGCTAGATGTTACCATGCCCGAGCCAGCATCCATTCACTTTCGTGCCACCTGTCGAAACATAATAGAGTGGGTAAGGGTTTGCACAAATGTTAGTACCTACCTATATATTCATAAATTAATTGGCAGAGGAATAGACGAAAACAGACATAGAAAGGTTATAGTTCAAGCACTAAGGAATCAGCTTAACATGCTGTTTTAAAAGCTAGGTAAGTCAGTATTTTCACCTTGATCATTACTATTCTAGAGCGTTTTTGTGCAAGAAACAAGATACACTAGTTCAATTGGGAGTAGTGGAAGGTAAACGGAGTAGTTCTTACAGCAGGATCCTTGAAGCGAGGGTCTTGCGGCAACTCGCGGTTAGCGACCAACTCCTTGTAGTAATCGGCTGACAGCTTCGGAGTCCGCGGGCGCGCTGGGTCCGTGATATTTACGTGGTAGAACCCAAAACGTTCGCTAGAAAATTATTCTTTATTTTAAAATTTAAATGAGTTTTATGTTTCTTATTTTTATTCATCACTTTAAGCTGGCAACTTTATGAAAAGGCTTTACGGGCACAAACGAGGCTTTCATTTCGTAAAACGTATGACATCATCTCCACAATAAAAGTTACAAAACAGGGTCTACCTTTTGATAATGAGCTGGCCAGCTGGGTACTATGTTACTATAGACGTGTGCTGTGTATGAAATACTATGGCAATGGCAATGGCCATAATGATTTGTTTATAACAGAAAGGGCCCTTGTTAGCGAAACGGTTCCTACCCGGGCCAAGCTTGTTCACGAGCACGCTAGTGTCGGTGTCGTTAACAAACCTCCATAGCGTCTCATACGTATACTGCTTGCCACGAAAGATGAGACTTGACACAGACTTGATTTGACTTGCGCAGTACTCGATTTAAAGGTCTCTTACCTATAAATCGAGTACTGCGCAAGTCAAATCAAGTCTGTGTCATTCGTGGCACGCAGTATAACTGACGACCGGACAAATGGACATAGACACGGTTTAGAACTGCCTAGACCCGGCGGGAAACCGTCTCGTTAACAAGGGGCCTAAATCAAACTACTTACGCGAATCCAGCCCTCCATTCAAAGTTATCCATAAGAGTCCACGCGGTGTAGCCTAGAACTTTAACACCGTCGTCGTAAATCACGTTCAGGATCTCGCTCAGGTAATCCTGCAATTGCCGATATATTAAAAGAACAACTCTACGAGTGTATTTTTTAATTGTGGCCATTTGAAACTGGGCTCAAGAAAAAAACTTTAAACTTAAGTACCTATCTGCTGCATTTTCCAAGGAATTCCAATATTTTTTTGGGAGTAGGTACGTAGCGATTTGTGTCAGAAGTAAAACACAACTGAACTTGGTTACTAACTTCAAGCCAGGGCTTTGATATGACGTGTGCACCGTCATATCAAAGCCCTGGCTTGAAGTTAGTAACTCTTATCGACCGCGCAATCTTACACCAGCCTACACTACATGCAGGAACTAAGTTTGCGATAAAAAAATCCTGTCAAAATACAAAACAAATTCCAGCACTTACGTTGAAATAACTGATGCGACCATAATCGAGCAACGTTCCGCGGTCAGAGAATCCGTTCTCTGTGATGTAAATCGGTGGGTCGTTGTATGAGCTCTTGCACCAACGCAGCAGGTTCGCGAAGCCGGATGGGACTACCTGATAGTGTTATATAAGGTAGGGATGAGAGTGATAGTGATTGGTAAGTTATACAGTTACTGCCCTAAATTGTATTATTAAATACAGAAGAGCCTTTCGAATCTTTTGGATTGGTTTAGCAGCTTTATACAGCATTAGGACATTATTTGAAATAACAATAAAAAAATGTATTTACTCGGAGCCATTCCGAAGCAGAATCACCGCCGACTTCCATTGTAGTAACTGCACCAATATCCTTCAACCATGACGGTGACTTGGCGGTGGGATCGACTCCAGCTCCAGTGACCAAATGTGTGGTGTAGTGATTGATGCCCAGGTAGTCTGATGTACCCTTAATCCTCTGGATCCAGTACTCATCAAACTGTTCAAGACGCGGTTTAGGAAGACCTTCGGCTGCACTCTGGCGAGCTACATTGTCTACCATCACCGCTGGGTATCCACCTTCAGTAGTAAAAATTGGATGCGCGAACCAACCGAACTAAACAGACCAAAAAAATAATTAGTACTTAGCTCTCGTAACCGTAACCGAAATGAGTTAAAACTGTATTCTTTCATCTCCTTACTTTGAATTGATTTGCAACTTCAGCGAGTGCCACCTGCTCTGCATTTGAAGGGTCGCTGGGTTCATACCAGATGGAATTGATGGAGATCATAATATTTCCATTTTGAGTTGGACGGTAGTTCTCATTGTACAAGTGGTAGGATTCGGCATGAGATTTCAGCAGGTTGTCACTACACAAGTAGTTACCGACTCCGTGGCTGTCGATCGCTGGTGCTTTCTTAATGTCACCATAAGCATCTTCGCAAATCTCATAAGGTTCGTTGAACGTGATCCAAGATTTGATTTTGGTTCCGAACTCTTTGAAACACAAGTCAGCGTAGTCCCGGAAGTAATCTATCATCTTAGGGTTCGCCCAACCTCCGAGATCTTGGAGGGTTTGGGGTAAGTCCCAGTGGAACAGGGTGACCTGAAAGTAACATTTAAAAATGATTTATTATTTGTAAAAAATACCATAATCGTCCAATCGCCGCGATTTGATTTGTAAATTAAAACCATGCTTGGCAAGTATTTCTATATCAACCTTTTTTGACAGAATAATGTAACTTACTACTTTTATCTATAAGCTTCTTGTTACTACCTACCCATCTAATGTTGAAAAAGTGTAACGCAATTTTTTTTTTTTTAACAGTACCAGTCTTTAGTTTATTATTTAAAATCAAAATCACTTTGTGTTTTTATTGATACATTTCTTAAATATTTTCATTATATTATAATGGACAGTATTAAGTTCATAAAAACATAATATTATAGACACTATAGTTTCAACAGTGACGTAATGCTAATAAACTTACCAGTGGTTCAATGTTTTTCTCGGCCAAAGCATCAAGAAGGTTGTGGTAGTAGCGAATACCATCAGGGTTGACGTAGTCGATGCGCCCGGTGGGCAGAATGCGGGCCCACGACAGTGAGAACCTGTAGAAGTCCACACCAAGGTGCGCAAGCTCATCCACATCCTCCCGGTAACGGTAGTAGGACTCGCAGGCAATGTCGCCATTGGTACCGTCTATGATCATCTCAGGACGAGAATGTGACAAACGATCCCACACATTTTCAGATTTGCCTGAAAACATAACAATTGAAAAAAGATTTATTAAAAACAATTTTCACTCAAAGAGTTCAACATCCTTCAAGGCCTTGTAAAAGAGTTTAAGTACGTTCAAAATTAAATGAAAGAGACCACGAGCCAGCTCAATGTAGAATGAGGAATTCAAAATCCATCCGAAATTATTATTTTTTATTAAGCTTTGAACTCAAGTTTTCGACATATTCGATATGAAAATACCTAGATGTAAGTGTCAAGTCACCTTTCCTACTTACCTTACCATGCTTAAGAATTTGTATTATAATAAATTATTATTTTTTTCGATACCCTGCGATCATCGTTTAGAAATCTATACTTTCTTATAAGTAATCGTAAGCATACAGCTATGATTTCTCTTCTTTTCTGTTATGTCAATTTATTATACCTACCATCTCGTATTGTGAAGATATAAATTGATTGAGTATCTGTCGAGATATACATCGTAATTCCACTTCAAGATAAGATTTTTGTCACAGCTTCTACGACATGATGTGTTTTAGGTATTTGACATTTGGATATCTTCAGCCTATTTAAAATAATTTTGTTAGAATAAAGGCTTCTACTACTGTCTGAAATGTTCAGAGAACCACCTCAATAAAGAGTAGAGTGAGGAGGAGTTCCAACGTCATCCTGATGACATTAAGTAAGGGACAAAGTCGTCAGTTCAAACGTTGGGCACTGGATACACACGCACCTGTATACTCGGGGTCTGGCGATTGGTAGGGGATTTATTAGTTTTATTAATTTTATTTTACTTTTGATGATTTTAATTTAATTTGACTTAGATTTTTATTTAATTTTAATTTATTTTCGTTCAGTAATTTAAACTTACTTATATAATAAGTGTACAAACATAGTTTAAATACCTGCAAACAAAAAAACGTTTTGAATTGAATTGAATTGAGGATGAGACGCTGATAAGGCAAGTTTCATCTTGGCCAATAAGTAATGATCCTATACCTATTGACTATAGGCACCTACGATACTCCATACAAACGATACAATTTAATTACCTACACTACTACCAAAATAACGTGTCTACGCGCTGCGAGAACTAAAGGCAGTTTCGAGAGCACGTTCCACGAAGGAAGAGGTGAGGAACAGTGTTTCGGAGGGTGCCGGGGCGTGTCGCTACTGTACGGGTCGAACAAGCTATTTGGTTTACAGGCAAAAATATTCCTCTTTCTACTACACTCACTATTTTTTTTTATCTTGAGCACCTAGATCGTTATGAGAGATACCTACGTGCTTGATATAAAAAAATGAAATAAAATAAAATATTGTGAGTGTAGTAGAAAGATGAATATTTTTGCCTGTGAACCAAATATCTATGTAGTTTGTTCGACCGTACTAATATAAGGCGGTGAGCGCAGAGTGGCCTATCATTTTCAGACAGAAAGCATTTTAAATTGTGTCTGGAAATGATAGGCTCGTCATGCGGCATAAATGGCCGTATCTTTTTTTCACGTTAAAACGTCAAGCCACCCAAGCCAAGCTAGCTTCAAGGGACTGTAGACTTGAGTATATGGTTTTAATTTCAAATCGATACCTCAACGCGATCACGAGATAAAGGGTCTTGACAGACAGACGGACAGACCGACAGACAGACGGACAACGAAGTGTTCCTATACCTAAGGGTTCCGTTTTTTCCGTTTGAGGTACTGAACTCTAAAAATGTGTGAAGTCAGTTTTACATTTCGAAACAAAAAAAGCAGCTAAACATAGAAAACGAATTAGTGTCAGACACACTTACCATCGACGTTCCACGCTCCCTCGATCTGATGGGCAGCCGTCGCCACACCAAACGTGAACCCATCAGGGAATTTAGTGTATGCAATGCTCCTGTAACATTTGTTAAATATTTAATTGCTGCTTATTTATTGAAAACTGCGATTACCAATATCTGTAGTCGGACGACTTTTAGTAGATTTTTAAAGGTACCATGGGTAGCACATTCGAATTTGCATAAGCACCGCGGTTTTAAACTTTATTTCGATTTTCTTGCGTTATCAGAATGCGCGAAAAAGTAAACATGTTAAGGAAACGAAAATAAAGTACTAAAACACAGCGTCTATATTACCCGAAGGTATACATAGCGCCAGTTGAGTTAAAGTCCAATTTAATTTGGGCACCCCTAATTACATAGAACTTAGGACCTTAGAGACTATTTATGATTTGGAACGAATTTATCTTACTGACCTACTCCATGACAATGCAAAAGTGCTTGTAAAAACTTTCATTGAAATAAATGCTTTGATTTTTTTTTATTGTTTTTTTTTTACTTGAACTGGTCTATGATTACTGAATTCCAAATTCAGACTCAGGGCTGCTACAGAGAATTTTCTGAAGTACAAACCCTGCCCGACCTGGAAATTATACACAGGACCCCTAGTTGAGCTTGCGACGACCACACCAACCCTTACGTCATTTGAAAGTATTGATATAAATGAATTCTTCACCGTTACCATTGAACCTAGAGGAACGATAACTTCAACCCTCTAATGCTTAATAGATGTGATAGTGTTGACAATGTTTTATTGGTAGTTATATCACCTGTTGTAATGAGCGTATGTTTTGAACCCATTCTCCCATCTCCCTCCGGTAATTAGTATCAAAGGTACAGGTTATAGGGTTCTGTTTTGCACAACCCTTCTGTAGGCAAAAACCACATAATAAAAACTACAGAAGATTATCTACACATCAGGACAGTCATCATCTGCCTAGCCTTTTCCCAACTATGTTGGGGTCGGCTTCCAGTCTAACCGCATGCAGCTGAATACCAGTGTTTTACATGGAGCGACTGCCTATCGGACCTCCACAACCCAGTTACTGGATAACACGATACCCCTTGGTAAGACTGGTTGTTAGAATTTCTAGCTTTCTGATTACCCATCACGACTGCCAAAGATCTACGAATGACAGCCGGGACCAACGGCTTTACGTGCTTTCCGAGGCACGGAGGGAACTTGGCATGAAATGGTTGATCACCCATCCACAGACCAAACGCGACAAGCGTAGCTTAACCTTTAACCGATCGATCTGTACGGCTTTGGCTTAGCCACGAGCTAAATACAATCTAAATATAAAATGTTAGCGACCCGACCCTGCTTCGCATGGGCCTATAGCCTTCCTCGATAAATGGACTATCCAAAACAAAAAGATTTTTTTAATTCGGTCCAGTAGATCCTGAGATTAGCGCGTTCAACCAAACAAACAAACAAACTCTTTAGCTTTATAATACTATTAAGTAAAGATAGTTAATTATAATAATTTTGTAATAATTGAGTATAATTAATAATAATATTGCAGTGCCTCGGGCATGTTTGCTGACGCGAGGGTGGATGACTTTTACGCCTTAATGCGCAAAAAGTCAGCCTCATTAATTCGGCGAATTCGAGGTAGTGGCAACGGAATCCTAAGGATGATTGCAGACAGGCCAGTGTCGGCTGTTGTGGGTAGGCTCATTAGACTACATGTTACCTGATTCGAATTATTTTTGGAATGACATTTTTCCTAGTTTTATTTTGAATTATTTATTTTCAAATGTATTTTTAATAGTATTTTTCAATGAATTATAATGACCATTAATTAGTTTTTATTTATTTAAATATATTGTTGATTAGGTTTTATTTTAAATTATTTATTTTCAATTGTAATTTTAATAGTATTTTCATTTAATTAAGGTTTTGTTCTCAATTAATTTATTTTCAATATTAGATAGGTAATTTATTGCGATATTATTTTGACTAACATAATTTTAAGACAATGTTACTAACAAAATATGGACAATAATAGTCTGAATTAAATGATTTTTTTATTTTATTTTTATAACGTCCCGTAGGTAATATAGACCCAACCACGGACCCAACTAATTATACTCAAACTCAAACTCAAAATCATTTATTTCAAATAAACCATTTACAGGTACTTTTGAATTGTCAGAGTCAGTCAGTCAGAAAGTTGAAGCTAGTTGCTCGTTCCAAACAGTAGGTTTCTATGGAGAAGAACGAGCAAGAAACTCCATGAACAACACTCTTTTAAAATCAATAATATGTTACAAATTTCGGTTACATCATTCATATTGAATCTAGGGTACAATGTGAGAACAATGTAACAAGTCGTGTACGTTAAAAGAGGTTTAGATAAAAATATAATCATAATAAACAATTCAAAATAAAATTAGAATAACCGAGGCAGCTAAGAGATGACCAGTCCCAACTAACGGCGCCCGTTCACGAACATGGCGCACTGATCGGCATCATTTGACTCAACCATTTTGAAGGGAACCGAATGATCCAACACGCGCGCCACCGTCAGCGAGACATTCCAGTGAGCATGACATGCTCCCAACCGCCAGGGCACATTCAAGTCAATGAAAGACATACCTCGTAAATGGTAGCTTTAAATAACATAGTGCTCACATGTATGTGCTTTGAAAAAATATATAATACTAACACATTGAGTTTATACAATGCAAAGATAATGTAGATCTATATCTTCAGCAGCTCCAAAAATAATTAAAAATGCTAATCAATTAATCTATGAACCCTTATGGCTGTGGAGCTAGACCAGCATCCAGCCAAGCATTTTTATCAGTGATGAACTCACCCAATGAATAATATGCTCGACTGCATAGTGTGAGTTTTATATAAGACTTAAATTTTGTCTCATTTAGTTGAACAATGTGGGGAGGTATTTTATTGTAACATTTTAAACAGTACCCCATGAAAGAAGTATCTACTTTAGCCAGTCTGAAACTTGGTTGAACTAGTTGGTCCCTATTTCTAGTGTTATAATTATGTCTTTCACCCCTTTTACTAAAAAGATGCAGATGTTTTCTAGCGTACATTATGTTTTCATAGATGTATTGACAAGGTACCGTCATTATGTTAATTTCCTTAAACAGTTCCCTTAGAGAATCGCGCATACGTAGATTGTAAATGGCTCTGATGGCTCTTTTCTGCAGAATAAAAATAGACTCGATGTCTGCAGCTCGTCCCCACAGTAAAATACCGTAAGACATTATACTATGAAAATAACTAAAGCAGACCAGTCTCGCGGTATCCACATCAGTAAATTGCCGGATTTTTCTGACAGCATATGCTGCCGAGCTTAGCCGTCCAGCGAGAGATGTTAAATGAGGACCCCATTGTAGCCTTGAGTCGAGCGTGATCCCCAGGAAAACAGTACATATATATACTGTATCCGAGACAAATTTACCCAGAATATCAGTACCTACACAACAAAAGGTAATTACTTACCTAACCTTAGAGAGAGATACTTATTGTTATGGTTGAGACGAGGAAAATGAAGCAAACCTACAATTTTTGCGTCCTCCGACTTATCCTTCCGTTTTGTGGCAATCTTTGGCGGTTCTACTCACAGTCAATAATTAAACTAAACTTACTCATTTAAATGGACAAAACATTATTAAAAATACTAAATTAAGTGAAAAGTTTTGGCAATTTACAACCCGAAAGCCTCTCGCTGCTGTTGGTATGCAAACCCCAGACTATAAGTAGAACAAGTAACAGTAAATTGAAGAAGGTTGTATGACAGTAACATCGATTTTTAGCATCGGCTAAACATGCTACCATTATCGACGATCAATCGATTAATATTTAAAAGGCGTAACACGATCAATACCTAATAGATTGCACATCTTATTAACTTCTTGAGAATAAGCTATTAACCTTCGCGTTAAAGTTAGATACAAACAATGATTATTTAATACAAATACAAAGGAGTGCTATTTAATTAATAAGTAATTAGGTGTTAGTAACGTAGTGGTATTTAAATCAAACAAACTTACGAGTGGCACAGCGCCAGAAGCCCGATAATGTTCCAAATTGCCATCGCCATAGTTCCGTGTGGTGCCGTCGACCTCCTACGGCGAACTGTTTATTGGCCGACAACCACCAACACAGGTTAGCTTGTCAACTTGTCATGTCCCGAGAATCTTTTGTCAGTAAGATAATTCAAGTGTCGATAGTTAGAAGAAGATAGTAAGTTGGGTGTGGTATTCACTGACAAGGGATTTACTCGTTTGATCATTCTAAAGTTACCGTACTTAGAAACTAGACGAGATTAGGTAGGTATTTGTTTAGTTATCAGAAGTAATTTTGATACTATTTAATTGTATAAAAAATACCTTCAGTTAATTTTAGCACCGAGAACCATTTTGATATGGAGTAAAGTTATGTACGTATACGATTTAAATCTTTCATAAATAAACCATTTTCTAGCGTCTGATGTTTATCATAATTGTACCTACGTGATATCAATGGCAAAATAAATTGCCAGTAATGAAGCGTTGAAGCAGAAAATTCGCAAAAATCGTACAAAACCACCCAATACAAAATCTCAGGCACTGAAAACTAATGGGACCAGAAAATATGTTTATATAATTAACTATATATTATAAAGTTTATTTAGTTTACAAAAAATATTGCATTTGCATACGTTTAGGTTTTAATTTTAAATTAAATTGTTAAATTATTAAATTGAATGATCTTGATACTTTCACCAACATAATAATTATCTACAGGTAAATTGTGTATGTACCTACCTAAACGTTTAAAAATAATTGACATCTTTTTTACCTTTTTCCTAAACGTTTAAAAATAAAAGAATCGTGGCAGGATTTGTACAAAAAACAGATATTCAGAGAAGTTAAAATTCTCATTCGTATACTCTTGGGTACCGAAAAAGTATTTTCAGGCATTTACAATATTTTTTTAAGGGTAGCAATAAAACGAGTGACTGTAAATTACAATTTTAAGTGTCAAAATTAATTAATTTGGGTTATATAATTACTAAGTGAGCGACTGACTGTAAGTGACGAAAAATCAACAGAATAGTATCTTACAAACATTCATTTGAGTTACTTAAAATACAAAATGAGCAGCTTCATAATATTTGAGCGACTTAATATTTGTTTGAGTGTCAACGTTACGTCCTGCATTTTTTTCAATATTTGGCAAATGTATTTTTTATACTGAGCGGCATTTTATCTTAAATGAAGTGTTTCGAATACAAAAACCACTTTGAAAAATACACTAATGAGCAATTTAGCGATAAGACATTCACGAGAGTTGAATGTTCAATACAAACTTCAATACAATAGAGGGGATCTGGCGCTCGGCGGCCGCTGTCGCGGCACCGCTCGCTGCGCTCGCTCGCCTTAGCGCTTTGATGGTCACAGTTCTAACCTAACCTAACCCAAACGACCCACCATACCACCAGGGGTATGGCCTGTGGTACGGTGGGCCACAGGAAATCGATTCTATCTAAATATTGAAGTTGCCCTCTCTGTATTTCCAGTCGCTCACTTAGTAATGTAGTCACTCGGATAAAAATTTAATATATGAAATGGATTTATCACAATCCACTTTTTGTAAGCTTGTACTGGATTTTATTATTAATCAATATTCGTCGTTAGTTTAGTTAATTTTTCGCTTACTCAAATTCATACCGCTCAAGTTATTAATACAGTATGTCATCAACAGTCGCAAAGCTTTTTTTTAATCGCTCGTTTTATAATTCCCCTTTTTTTAACCCCGCAATAAAACTGGATGTTAAAAGTGAATAGTTTAACGAAAAGCTTATTAGTGCAGAACGAAACGCCGGCTGACAGTAACAGTGACACTGACTGAGCCGATGTTTCGCAGTTCTTACACTAAAATTGCACCGTTTTATGGGAAATAATGTCACAAATAATGATCAATCAATGTACTTTTTTTAACTCCGCCATTGTAAACAACGATTCATATCACTAGTCTGCCAATTTGATTGATCCGTTAATGTCACTTGTCACTATTTTTATTTATAAACACAAAATGGGCAACGAGATGAAACGAAAAACTGTTATTTTCATTTCGAAATGTTTTAATTATGCAGGTTTTAAGAATATGGTAAGTATATCAATCTAAGTACTACTGGTAATGTATTCTCCACATTAGAAAATATTTTAAAAACTAAATGATATATTATATTTTTTTCATAGTAAATGAATGTATGAATCTCGCCATGATTCTTTGTGACGGAAGTTACGTTAACAAGTGCAAAACAATTTTTTCTTCTCTCAAACCTCATTTTAAAATCAGTTATAAAAAGTTATCTAAATTCGCAAATATATTAATTTCGTGTACCTGTATGTCACATTATTAGATACAATAAAAATTACGCTGCCGCCGGTAAAATAATAAATAAAACAGACTTATAAAATCAGATCAAGAAATAAGCAGGTATACTGTATAAAATTGCAGGAACTGGTTAGGAATTTTGGAAATAAAAAAAGTCGGGATGTAGCACGCAGTGAACAACTTTAATTTGGCAAGTCATGACATTGCGAATGAACCCAAGGACAATAATTAAACAAAACGCCTGATAAAATACTTATGTTAAAATTAGTCTTATCGTCTATTAATTGCGCCGAGTTAACTTAAACTAACGATGGGACTCATGCCTAAACATGCCCCTGGCCGTTGGAAGCTCGCCTTTCAACAGCTGTCCTCCAATAACGGGCAAATTCTGGAGAATGCCCTTCTGACAGTCTCAGTCGAAGTTCTGATGTCGGCAACCTTGCTTATGCCGTCTGTGCCAGGAAGAAGGGCAACAACGCGGCCCAACTTCCACTTCATCGGTGGCTAGTTATCCTCTTTGATAACAACAACGGTGTCCACATTCAGGCTGTCATTACCGGTATGCCACTTCACTCGCTGCTGAAGCTCGGAGATATACTCCTCACTCCATCTCGTCCAGAAATGCCGCCGCAGCTGCTCAATGTGTTGATGGCACGTCAGGTGATGAGTGGAGTAGTCCCAGATATCCTTAACAGGAAGAGAGGTGAGAGGTCGTACAATTAAAAAATTACCTGAAGTGAGAGGCAACAGGTCTTCTGGATTCGATGATAATGGTGTGAGCTGCCCAGATTTCGAGAATTTAAAATTCCTTCAATTTGAATTAAGGTTAAGCTCCTCGTATGTTAAGTGACAATTGCCCACACTCTGAATAAATGAAATTTGAAATTGAATATGAAATTTGGTCGATTTGACACCCGCCTCTCAAAAATAGCTTCCAGCTTATTTGCTAAGAGTGGGCCAGAGACGGTGTCGAAGGCCTTTTTTAAATCTTGCCGCTATCAAGTTGTTCGGTAATTAACGTACTAAGCGCCCCAACTGCATTCTCCGTAGAAATACCTTGCCGGAAGTCATATTGAGAGTCCGATAATAAATTAAAATCTTTTAGATATTAAGTAAAAGGTTACTTAATATCTAAAAGATTTTAATATAAGGATATTAATTAGTTTTTCAATTATTTTTGCAATTGCAGGTAGGACAGATATAGCTAGGTCTATAGTTGCCGACATCGTCTCCGTCTCCAGACTTATATATTATATTGGCGTAATAATAGCTTGTTTTAATGGTGCTGGAAAAGTTCCTTGACTAAAACAAAGGTTCGTGAGATGAGTAATTATGGGGACAACATCTTTGCGTATGTGTTTTAAGAAAGTAGTGGAAACGTTGTCCCAGCCAGATGCACTCTTGGTCTTCTTAAGACTCGATAGGATAAGGTTCACTTCACTTTATCAGTATCAAGCAGTACAAATATTGACGTAAATGAGTTAGGTTGACCTATTGAAGAGAGCTGTCGATCCTGTTGATTATGACCTATGTGTGGCTGGATTTATAGTGCAAGATTTTAAATAAAATAATAATTAAAAATAATTAAAAAATTAAATATTTATATAGTTTACTGATTCTAACGGAGATGATTAAATTTTTAATAATTCTGGGTTGTGGCTTTTTAATTTTTTAGAATATGTAATAGTTTTTATAACGCATTTTCTCGTAAAGGGTCTCTTATTTCACCAATTTCAATTTCGTAATGAATGGCATTACGTACTTGTGCGTTATTGTAATGTAATACGCACGTGTTTCTTTTTAATAAGGTAAAACTATTATACTTACTTCGTGGGTAAAACGTATGGTTTATCAAGATGCTCCGTCTAAAACGAACGGTACTTTTTTAAAACTTAGCAAAGAGTTTTAAGTCGGAAAAGTGGTTAACATTTTATGAATAAAATTAACTTTGGGAGATAGAATATATAAAATAAACGTTTAATTCTTTAATTTAATTAATTCTGACAATAAATTACAACCATTTATCTGTAACAAAAACAAAATTATTAGTAACTAGCGACCCGGCCCAGCTTCGCATGGGCCTTCCTCGATAAATGGACTATCCAACACAAAAAGATTTTTTCAATTCGAACCAGTAGATCCTGAGATAAGCGCGTTCAATCAAACAAATAAACTCTTCAGCTTTATAATATTAGGTCTTTACATATGAAATTGCCGCTCGGTATCAAAAAATTAAAAATAACATTTTTAAAAGAAATTATATATTTAGTCAATCGAAGTATGCACCATTGTTATCGATACACTTTCGCCATTTTATCGGGAGCTCATTGATCCCTTTGGTAAAAAAAATCCTGGGAGCGAGAATCGATGAACTGCTTGAAGGCTGTTTAAACTGCCTCATCAGAATTGATTTTTTTTCCTTGTAAAAAGTTGTCCAAATTTCGGAATAAATGGTAATCGTTTGGGGCAAGATCTGGAGAGAATGGTGGGTGACGCAGAGTTTCCAGTCGCAGCTCCTCTAACTTGGCGACCGTCTGATGTGCAGTATGTGGTCGAGCGTTATCCTGAAGGAGCAATGGGCTAGAGCAATTGACCAATCTCGGTTGTTTAATGGTGAGCTTTTCCATCATTGTTTGCAACTGTTGACAATACATGTCTGCAGTAATCGTCTGGCCTGATCTCATGAAGCTGTAGTGGATGACACCAGCACAGGACCACCAAACACTAACTAGAATCTTCTTATTGGTCAGTTTTCGCTTGGGGCAAGGTTTTGCCGGTTTTCCAGGGTTAAGCCATTGTGATGATCGCTTGCGATTATCGTACACGATCCACTTCTCATCACAAGTGACAATACGATTTAAAATTCCCTGATTATTGTGACGATTGAGCAAGGAAGCGAAGCAACCGACGCGTGTTTGTTGGTGTGCTTCAGTCAATTCGTACGGTACCCACTTTTCGAGCTTTTTAACTTTTCCAATTTGACGCAAATGGATAATGATTGTTTTGTCACTTACTCCAAAGGCTGCTGCTAATTCAGAAGTGGTTTGAGATGGATCCGCTTCAACTATCGCCTTTAATTCTTCATTATTCACTTGAGTATCCGGTCGTCCACGAGGCTCATTTTGTAAATCAAAATTTCCAGAACGGAAACGTTGAAACCAAAAACGCACCGTTAGTTCGTTAGCGGTGCTTGGCCCGTACACGTCGTTAATCCTTCGAGCCGTTTCTGCTGCACTGGTGCCACGGTGGAACTCATATTCGTAAATATCGCGAATTTTTAATTTCTCCATTGTTGTTGCAATAGCAATTTTCAAGCCCAAACAAATGACGATTAAACAAATGAAACACGAATTTTAAAACAATATTCTTTAGTCTTTATTTTGAAATAATTTTGAATTTGGAATTCCTAATCAAACACAAAATATTTGATTTCAAAGTTGCCAGTATTAAGTATCGGCAATTTCATATGTAAGGACCTAATATTAGCATAGATACTGGCTGTTTTTGTGACTTTGCCTTAAAAAAAAGCGCTGATGCGCGCGCATCGCTAATTTGTGAACAAGTCAAAATTATATAAACTATTACAAGCATGATATTTCGCATGCGGCTTGGCCACGTTTGTACTCCTTTCCACCTTGCTAAGTTGCATATTGTGGATAGTAATCTTTGCGAGTGTGGAGATGATGTTGGTACTTTAGACCACATATTCTTCTCCTGTTCCCGTCATGATCGTTCATCCTTCCTCCGTTCTCTTGTTTCCCAAAATGTTTCCTTCCTACTTGTGTTTCTTGTTTAGTAATGAATCGATTCAATGCGATTTTAATTGATATCGGCATTCTTGTTAAAAAATGATATAAAGATTTAGCTTGTGTTTGTTTATTTATATAGGTATATTTTTCCTAAAGAATAAAATACTTCCTTTCCTGAACCTTACAAACTTACAAAATACCTTTTCCTTTACGACATTTTCCGTTAAAAATATTTCCCTACCTTTTATTACCCGAAATTGGCACAAAGATGTAACTATAGTGCCACACTACAAAAATAAACCCCCTTCACTACCCTACCCCCTACCCACCCTACACCCCCTACCCCCTACCCCCCCTACCACCAACCCCCCTACCCCCCACACTAACCCCCGCTACTACTAAAAGAAGCTCCGGATTGCCGATATCTGGCAACAAAGGTCAGTTGAAACTAAATTATTGTTATTAACTTCTTTTACTTTCGTATTTCTTTACAATATAGGTGTTTTGTGTATGCTGTTTTTATCTCTTTTCAGGTTGTATTAATATTCGGCATAAATGGTGCATGTAGACGTCAAGAGTTAGCAAACATCACAACTAATGATGTCGAGAACCATGGGCGGGTTCTTCTTGTCCAGGTCAAAAACACAAAAAATAAAATTCCTAGATCGTTCACAATACAGCTTAGGGGCCTTTTCACGACATAGTGAAGAAATACGAAGCGCTTCGGTCAACAAAAGCGATGTCTAACAGATTTTTTCAAAATTACCAAAATGGAAAATGCACTAGCCAACCCATTGGCATAGGAGCAATGCCGAAACAAATTGCCACTTTCTTAAATTTGGATGATCCACATGAATACACAGGGAACAGTTTCAGAAGGTTCTCGGCTACATTGCTTGCCGATTTAGGTGCGAAATTATTAACACTAAAATGCCACGGAGGGAGGCGGTCGAACAGTGTAGCCGAGGGCTACATAGATGACTCGATGAGAAATAAAGAACTGAACAGAAGTGTTTTAACCATTATAATTTAATTAAATTCACCCAGCACTCATTAATATTAAATCAGGTAATAGACAGTCGACTACAAAAAGATATATACATTTGAAAGTTATAAAAATATGTATCCATTCATGATGTCGTCATTGTTTGTTACAAATACTAGTAAACATGATGTATGCCAGATTTATGTTCCTATCAAATGTGCCAATTTTATGTACACAGCTAAAATTTACATTGTAATGTGTACGCTCTGAAACGAATTAATGTGTTCATATTGGGTTACAATAATATGTATACAGGTCTAATATTCTATTTTTAAATTTTAGAATAGTGCGGGAATACTTGTTTTCTCTTTCATTTCGTGCATGACGTCATTGGCGTGCCATTTATTTATCGAAGTTGACTTACAAAGTTACAAATTAGTTTCGCCACATAATAACATTATTTTTCTCTCACTCGACTCATAAAAAGAAGGTGTTTTCTATTCAACCTGTTTTTTCCATACAGTAACTAAACTTAAGTAACATTATTTGGACATATATGAAATTTAAACTATCGAATCATAAAACAAATTTGTTGAAACTTAAATCGATGTTTTGCTTTTAATAATATAACTTATCTATAATATTATTTTACTTATAACTATAAAAAAAATAGTATCTACTTCACATTTTGGCAAGAAATTATAAATCTTGCGCGTGGCTCCTATTTCTGTCTGCAGGGTTTGACGTCGACCTAAATTAATTTAAGTTTTTTCTGTCCAAAGAGGAATTAGTTCCAGAGGTTACCCCCTACATACAAACAAATTTTACCTCGTTATAACATGAATATTGATTTATAAGTGTCATCATAACAGAAAAAAACTATTACACATATTATACCATCCAAAGAGTTTTCAATGGTTTCGACAGAATTTCTGAAATTTAAAATTAGACCGTATCTTGTATACCTACATATTTTTGTAACTAAGTGTGAATACATTAATTTGTTTCAGAGCGTACACATTACAGTGTCCATCTTCCTGTATACATTAATTAGGCACATTGAGTGAATACATATATGTTTCATGTGTACAATAATTTGTAACAAAGTATGTACACTTATTTAAATGGGTACATGTTTTTGTAACTTTAGGGGGTATACATCTCTTTGTAGTCGACTGTACTATTTATTTGTACGTATTTTTTTTAGTGTTTTTTTAATGAAACCTAGCTAGATCGATGTATATCCCTCCCGAAACCCCCTGCATACAACATTTCATGAAAATCCTTGGAGCCGTGTCCGAGATTCCTGATTCAGATTATAGAGATATATACAAGAATTGCTCTTTTAGGGTGTTACCAGACCAATCCAAATTGACGACACGGTTGGCGCAGTGGCCGAGCGATCGACTGCTGCGCAACGTGTTGCGGGTTCGATTCCCGCCCAGGGTAAACATTTGTGTGATGAGCACTTGTGTTTGCCTTGTGTCTGGGTGTTATTTATCTATATATGTATGTATTAAAAAAAAAAATGTATTTGTGTATGTATATCAGCTGTCTGACACCCATAGTACAGGGTCTCGCTAGTTTGGGGTCAGAAAGCCGTTAAAAAAAAAATGTAGTAGATAGTAGAATGGATGAGTCGATGTCGATCGATAGTTTCTACCAGACCAATCGATCGATCGTCGTTCGACGGCATCCATCGATAGTAGAATGATTAGTTGACGTCGATCGAGCTGCATGATTCGCGACGTCCGCTCCCCATTACCACCTGCTGCCCGCCCGCGCCCCGCGCGCTAACTACCTGGCCTACTTGTGTTTATGTGTCTTCTGCGTTTGCGTCTCCGTAATAATAGTATGAGCAACATCGAAATAGCCAACGCGACCCTCCTATAATTATACATTTCGAAAGAAACTGATGGATTATAGCCGGGGTTAATCGATCAACGTCGACCGATGCCATCGACCGGCAATCAATCGATTGGTTAGTCGAACGGTATCCGTCGATCAGCCAAAGCTACCACACCAATCAATCAACGTCGGTCGATCGAATAGTGTAATAACAGCCTTAAAGGTATTAAATTGATACCTATGTTTGTAGGCGCTTGGAAGAATTGTTCAGTGCACTCATACAATGTTTTACTTACTAAGATTAATAAAGATAAATAACTTAAGCACAGAACACACATGCGCGGTTCTCATTTTTCAAAAAAAGTTTTTAAAAGTGCCTCCTTATCACCCAAATCCATTAAGAAACGGCAACCCAGTTAAAACAGAGATTGAAAGTCCTCCAAAGATAGAAAGATGGAAGAAACGAAAACGTCTTCTCGGTTTTTGTTGTTTTTTTCAAAAAACGCTGAATGAATGTGTGTTGTATACTAAAACCTACTTCAGAATGTAACACACACTTTTCTGAAAACCGCAACAAAATCGGTTCAGCCAAGCTGGAGATAATCGCGGACCAACATACATACATACATTCAAACATACGGGTCGAACTGAGAACCTCCTTTTTTTAAGTCGGTTAAAAAAAACTGTAGATTTAAGTTATTAAACTAAAAACTGATGAAAAACTAAAATGATTTGTGGAAAACTGTAAATCTACAGTAAAAACTGTAAACCTAATTCAATTAAGGGTTAGAACCTAATTCTAGCAACTTACCTAACTAGTGCAGTAAAATAACGATTCAGCATGAATATAGTTTAATTCAAGCAAAATAATGTTAGCTATTTAATTGACAGGAACTTTCAATTCAACCTTGTTGATCTTGTAAAAAATAGTTTAACGAGTGATTAAACTCATGAATATTTTTCAACAATAAAAGTGAGGTAAGGTACAGTGGCGATAGTGTGTGGCGATTTAGTCCTTAGTGAAAGTTGTTCATATTCATGAATGCTTATTTATGTTTTTAAACTATTTGAGTTAGAAGTTTTATTTCTAGGCTTCATCGAGCAGTCCCTGCATGACACACAGGTAGTCGACGGAGGTAGCTAGCGAGTGTGTGACGAGGATACCGCGCGTCAGCACCTCTCGTACCTTCCAAACGTCTGAGGAGTTACATGGCCGGAACGCCGCCGACATCGCCCGCTTCACGATCGCAGATGGCAAGAACTGCCACGGCTGGTTTAGCCAAACGCTGTGAAAGTCAATTAAAGTGTGTTATCTATATGTATAAAATGCGGTTTAATAAAATCGTTCAACTGTTAAAGCTGAAATCATACCTCATGTAAAGGCTTTCGTACGTGAAGTAAGTGATGGCGATGACGAACACGGGGTAGATGAGGGGCAGCACGACGAGGAGGCATAGGATAAGTGTGCCGATGAGTTTGAGAAAGGTGGGGAAGGGCGCGCCGTACCGCCAGAGGGAACGGACGTCACACGCGAACTCCCGGGCCAGCACACGCAAGCGACCCAGCCTCGACGCTGAGCGTAGCTGCTAGAGATACGGGTTACTAAATTGACTCCTGTAGGCTCACAGAACAGAAATCCATTTAAAGCAATTTTCTGGGGATCGAAACTCTTGGATCAGATGTCTAAGGCACACTAACTACGGCATCATCTCTTACATAATGTTATACACTCAAAAAGAGATGATGCAAAATAAATTAAAAAAGCCAAGTTCCAAAATTTCAGCCACGTATAGTCAAAGTCAAAGTCAGGATCATAAATATCGGTTCGGAGAAATGCTACTTCATCCACTCGACAAATTCAACTTGACAATAGATACTAATGAATGAATGAATGAATGAAAATGGACTAAACCAAGGTCATGTTGAATGCCCATGTAACACCCACTCCTATCAAGATCGGAGACTCTACACTCGAAGTTGTTGACGATTATGTCTACCTGGGACAAACGGTCCAGTTAGGTAAGTCTACCCTTCGAGAAAGAGGTCAATCGTCGAATCCGACTCGGCTGGACAGCGTTCGGGAAGTTGCGTGGTATCTTCTCGTTCAACTTACCGTAGTGTCTCAAGACGAAAGTCTATGACCAGTGTGTGTTGCCAATGATTACATACGGGGCCGAAACGTGGTCGCTTACAATGGGCCTCATCAGAAGGCTCAGCAGAAAGCCACCCAAAAGGCAACGGAGAGGGCTATGCTCGGAGTTTCCTTGCGTGATAAAATCAGAAATGAGGACATCCGCAACAGAACCAAGGTTTCCGACGTAGTCCGAAGAAATGCCAAACTTAAGTGGCAGTGTGCAGGGCACATTGCTCACTGAACGGATGGCCGATAGGGCACAAAAGTTCTGGAGTGGCAACGGTGAACCGGAAGACGTTGCGTTGGAAGGTCTCCCATTATGTGCACCGATGGCCTGGTAAAGATTGCGGGGATCCGCTGGATGCGAGTCGCACGGGACCGGTCAATATGGCGACAGTTCGGGGAGGCCTATGTCCAGCAGTGGACGTCTTTCGGCTGAAATGATGATGACGATGGTGATGATGATGAATGATTGAATTGGAGTAAGTAATAGAAACCTCTCCAGGAGTGTAGATCTCCGCCTTAGCTTCGTTCTTTCTATCTTATCTTAATTATCTAGGTATTTCCTAGTATCTATCTATCTATGGCTATCTACTAGAGACCGATACTGATCATACTTCAACCATAAAAACTTTATTTGTTCTGCGATATGGTTTCATGCTAATTTTCTTGACATTGAATTAATTGTGCCAGCAGCATTTTTGTGCAGATGTTATTTTCTTTGCTTGATTTGGATATCTCCATATTTTTGTAGATTTGAATTTGTAATGTTTAGTTACATAGCTACAAAGAGTACAATATATATCATAGCTACACTGATTTTTTTGTAAATTGGCTGACAGATTATGACATTCATGTGACATTGATGGCACTTATAACCATTCAGTTGCCAATATCGAAAATATTTTTTATTTTAACCCGTGAACTATTTGTTTGTTAACATGATCATGATATTTATTATTGAAACTCTTTTTTCATCTCTCGTTGTACTCTTTGTAGAAAGCTCACTATAAATAAGGGTCTATTAGACCGAGATCCCAGATGTTCATTTTAGCATGGCTGAGGATAAATAGAGAAATAATTTTGTTTAGAAGGTATGCGTACTTGCCAATTTCAATGCTGGGTCCTTTTGCACGTATCAGGTCTCTTAGTTTCTTATTTACATGTGAGACGGTTGGATTTTATATACCTAACCTACGTATGTTTGATAGAATTGGTTGGAATGTATATACCTTACCTATCTTTATAAATACTGCTCCTAAATGTCTGGACCGACTTTGAAAAATTTTCTTTTGTGGGTTCCAAGGGATTCAAGTATGGTTTACATTAACAATTAAACCCGGTAGGTGGCTGTCCGTGTGGTGTCGGACGTAAAGAATAACGCCATCCTCATTTTATTTTCAGGGCGGACCACGTCTTATTATTTATATATTAAAAACCAACATACCTACTTACATAATTATTGTCAGGCACGTTCCGTGGGCTATAACTTCAAACAGACTCTTTAAGAGTCGGACCTTTAAACCTGGGCCCTGTTTAATAAACTTTACAATCCGACAATTTTGTAAGTAAGTGACATATTTGTAAAATTGTATGACAAGTGCTGTTTAATAAACCTTACAATTATGTAAGAATTTTACAAGTAAAAACATTACAAATTTGCAAAGTTTACAAGTGTAGAAAACGCCTGTAGATTTTGATGACAATATTGTATCTACAAATTTGTAATTGTAAGTTACAAATTACATAAAATGTAAGTATTTGTTGATGATTCTTAAATGGGTAGATTTTTAAAATAGGTAGAATTTGGTTGACTGAGTAATTATCTATTTGTTTGCACACAAAATTTGCTGATTAGGGCTAAAGGCTGCTATTCTCATGGAATCGTATTGAAGAACATGTCCTATTTTTGTTACTAAATTTTCGACGGTAGTTTTACTGACCCGAAATTTTTCGTTAAACGTGAAATCTGTCACTTCGAAAGTAAACTTTATCCTTTTACGAAAAACTCGCCGTTGCCGTTCCCTCACATATTCATCATCACTACTGTAACTACTTCCACTACTAGTTGTTAGAACCATTTTTTAATGTTTAACAATGTATTTGTGTATGTATATCAGCTGTCTGACACCCATAGTACAGGGTCTCCCTAGTTTGGGGGCAGATGGCCGTGTGTGAAAATGTCCCCACATATTATTATTATTATTATTAATTAAATTTCTTCACTAAACTTATTAAGGTAGGAAATTGTAAAGTTCTGACACAAGGCGAGCCCACCTGTCGGAATTGTTCTACAATTTACAAAATATGTAAATTTGTAATTACAATGATGCGTTCAATAGAGCAGTTTTCCTTACAAATATGTAAATGGTCAACTGTAAAGAGAAAATGATTATTAAACAGAAATATGTAAAATTGTAGGTACAATTTTACAATTTTGTCAGTTTTCCACCATGGTAAAATTGTAAATTGTATTCTTTATTAAACAGAAACTTGTAGAATTGTAACTTGTAAAATACAATTACAATTTACAATTTGTAACTTTTATTAAACAGGGCCCTGGAGTTCCTTCTACAGATTTTAAACTGACAATCACGTCAAAATGTGTAGTGTAAATGATTTGAAGAAAATATATGTTAAACTGGAACCTTCTTTTAATCATTTAGTATGTGAATATTTTTGATTATATTCATATTAAATAGTTTAATTAACTCGTGAAGTTGTGTCTGACGCGGACAAAACATACACAATTACACAAAATCTACCAGGTATAATTAAACGAAACTTACACTATCTTACAGACAATTTTATTATCTATCTTTTACTATACGCATTTTTTGGCGGGTCTGGGTCTATGCTTTAGCGGTTCCCGTACGGCATGCTTAACATGTTAGCATAGATGCAGGCCTACCCTATCCACCTCCTTCAGAGGGGATAGGGGGGCGTTGGTCTTGGGGGAGAGTGACAAGTTGGTCGCAAAGATCCCCAAGGCAAGTTCGGCGGACTAGCCTTCTCGAGGTTGCCAGCCCTGTTACTGGGTCTATTTCACTAGGAAATAGACTCAAACAGAAACCACCGAGCGTTTTAATATATAAAATATATATAGTATGTATATGTGTAAGGTGTATTAAATAGTATTTTCATATAGTATATACAACCACACTATCACGGGTCAGAGTAGTGTGGTTTCTCTCTTCTTCATTCTTCTGCCCAACACAACAATGGAAGCACATATAAAAAAGAAACTACCCCAGGAGGGTACCACGCATAGTGGAGAATCCCTCACCGAGCCCAGCTCGGTCTGTTCCTCGTATTCTGGGGGGAACAAAAATGTGTGCGAACAACGTTCGAGCCTCGACCTATCAGGCCTCGCGGAGGCCATAATTTTAACGGAACCGCAACAAATAGACACGAACAGTGTCACTAAATGGAGCCAAACTGCTCATAAGCGCCCTTGCAAAAGGTATGCTGGCAAAGCAGCGAAAGCTCCCGACAATGTAGGGCCGAAGGGCCAACCTGAACGCAGTCGCCCCAACAGGCGCGCGAGACGGGCGGCCCCTCGACCACCAAAGGAACCGAGCACGACGGCAGACGCAGCAGCGGCAACGCAGCGCGATTCTGTACCGTCCACCTCGATACCGACCGTGACAGCAGACGCAGCAGCGGCAACGCAGCGCGACCCTGCACCGTCCACCTTGAAAAAGGCAGCGACAGTGCAGAACGACACGGCATTACCACCACCGGCTCCACCCAACAAGCCGAAAAGGAGACGAACTCCGAGGGGTCTGCGCGGTCGGCGGACTGCTGCGGCGGCGCCCACTGCTCCTGAAAAGGAGCAAGCTGGGACCGGGAGTGGTCCGGGAGAGCGCGCTTCTACGAAGCGTGCTCGCCTGGACGACACCCGATCACCCAGAGGGGAGGCCAAACGCGCGAAAACCGACGCGAAACCAAAGCGGGCAGTCAGCTATGCAGACGCGATGCAGTCGCATCTGAAGATAGCGGTCATCACTGTCCCGCCGAGGGACCTCTCGGAGAGCCAGGCAGATCAGCTCAGGGTGGCTATCGAGGATAGCATCCTGCAAGCAGTACTGTCGCCACCGTCTCCGAGTGCGCAAGCTCCAGCCTTCCGCGGGCGTCCGTTCATGATGGATGGGATCCTAGCGATGTGGTGTGAGGACGCGAACGCTCTAGGCTGGTTGGAGGAAACGGTCAAGACCCTGGAATCACCGATACCCGGCACCGCTCTGGCTGTCATAAAGCAGTCAGAGCTGAAGAAAAGGCTGAAGGCAGGGCTTCTGCTACATACCCGCATCACCGACGCCGAGACGCTGCAGAGAGTCCTTTGTGCCCAGAACCCATGGTACAAAGTCGACTCCTGGCAGTGCTACGACATGTCGGTAGATGACAAGACCGAGGAGGGAGGCTCTCAGGAGAAGGTGGTCCACCTGATCCTGGGCATTCCGGAAGACCAGAAGGAGACCATCCTGGCAAGAGACCGCCGCATAGCCCACATGTCCGGAAGCGGATACATCCGCTTCTTCAACATGGAGGAGGGAACTGCGAGCGGGGAAAACCAGACGGCGACGGGTGAGACCACGGCGAGGGTGACGTCAAGTCCTAAGCCGAGCACCTCAGCTCCCCAACAGGGTCCGAGCGGGGTGGGGTCAAACCCACAGCCGGAAGCGGGGGGGGGAGGGACGAGCGACGAAGATGACGTCCTCCGCAGTCCCTAACTCCCTCACAATAATCCAGACCAACCTCCAGCACAAACAAATTGCGGCGGCCACCTTACGCAGAGTGCTGGAGGAAGATAACAAGACCGTCGCCCTGATCCAAGAACCTTGGATCAGGAATAACAGAATATGCGGTCTGAATAACATCGGAGGTAAGTTGCTATTAGACACCTCTATTGACAAACCGAGGACGTGTATCTTCACGCCTAAAACCATGACAACAACATTGCTTAACCAATTCTGTTCTAGAGATCTCACGGCAGTGAAAGTCTTCACAGATAAACAAACAGCCCTGGTGTTGGCATCAGTGTACATGCCGAGCGAAGGCGAAGTGCCTCCTAAGGAACTGGCCGAGCTGGTGCAACACTGTGACGCACACGCCTGGGATCTGATCATCTCCGCAGACTGCAACGCGCATCACTCACTGTGGGGAAGTAAGGACTCAAACAAAAGGGGTGAGTTACTAACTGAATATATACTTCAAACAAACCTTAACATCATGAATAGGGGCAAGGAACCTACGTTTGTGAGTTCAAGGTACCAAACGATTATTGACATTACTTTAGCAACAGACGCGGCGGCGGACTTAATAAAGGGATGGCACGTATCAAACGAACCATCCTTTGCGGACCACCGCCGCATATGTTTCCAAATACAATATAAACCGACAGATCCAGTCCGATACCGCAACCCCCGCAAAACCAATATAGCAAAATATTTAAATTTACTCACCAATGCACTAAGTGACGTACAAATGACAGACGCGACACTTAGTACAATAAACATAGAAACAAACATACAACAAATAACCAAAACCCTTTTAAAAAGTTACGAACTTGCATGTCCAACAGTAATACCCAAAGTGTCGAACGAAAGTTCCTGGTGGGGGCCAGAACTCGAACGCCTACGGGAAAAACTCAGGACACTTTTTAATCGAGCGAAGAACACCAGAGCCGACGAGGACTGGGATAAATATAAGACTGCACAGAAACACTACAAAAAACGGATTAGATTCCGTAGTAGAGAGGGTTGGCGCACCTTCTGTAGCAGTATAAACTCAACAAACCAGGCCGCCAGGATAAAGAAAATTCTAGCCACAGGAGACCTCAAACTCTTGGGCTCCCTCAAAAAGGCTGACGGCACCTACACGAACACAGAAGATGAAACCAGTGCACATCTGCTTGAAACGCACTTTCCCGGCTGTCTAATAACAGCAGAGTCGGAATGGCAGGACGAGCACCATAGCACACCAACATCCCAAGAATGGGAAATCGCAAACGAAATAGTAACCGCAGACAAGGTGGGATGGGCCCTAAAAACCTTCAAGCCATTCAAGTCTGCTGGGCTGGATGGAATATTCCCAGGATTACTACAATGGCCAATAGATCTGATAACAAAATACCTAGTACCAATATACAGGGCATGTATTGCCTTCAAATACATACCTATAGCATGGAGGGAAGCTGTTGGAGCGCCTGTTGGATTCGTCGAAGCAGCGAGCGACGATGCGTCCTTTTATAGTTTTTAAGTTAGGTACATTATAATAATAATTGGCTAGTCATTAGCACTTGTGTCATTACACTGTTAATACACGTTATCCAGTATTCCATTTTTTAACCTCTTTTATTTTACCGCAAGTCCTGTTTGCTCCCGCACATGGTCCTTTATCGAGCCGGATTGTGGTATTCTTCAAGTTAATTCGAAGATTAATAAAATCAGCGACATTTGAAAACGGAAATAATTGACCTGGACTTCAGAGGTTATGCGCCGGCAGCGTGGAATTTGGACTGAGTACATATTATCTTCACGGTGTTAAGTTATATTGGATAATATCATCACCCAACACTCGTACAGGTTGTATCTAACTTAAATTATAAGTTAAAAAAGGTTAGTGCATTTTAACTGTATTCATTTAGATTATGTTCATGGAGTAGGTACCTTTTTGCATTTTGAATGGTTTCGTTATTTTCGTATGTTACGCATACAATAAGCGACAATTGTTATTATATAATACTTTAAATAAGTATAGTAGAAATTTGCACTACATTTATATAATTTGTATTGTTGCATTAGAGCGATAACTATTCAGTTAAGTGTAACTTTGATGCGTAGGTAGGTATTACTCATCAGCCATAGTTTATTTTGATTAGTGTTAGATATTATTTAGAATTATTGACGACAATGTCAGTTTATTAAACCGTAGTGTACTTCAGATTTTGTTGCTAACTTATATCCTAATTAATATAACTTATGGATTAGTTATTGAGGAATTTATAAATAAAAGTTTACATCTTCACATTAGTAGTCAGATTTATTATTATAGACACATGTTACATCACATTCCAATCAACCGTATAACTTATTAGCTACCTACTTAATTTTGTATAGTAGGTACCTATTTAAACGTATTGTTACTGTATACATTTCAGGTCGACAGCACTCGAATCCCAGTATGTCCGAGGAGAAGGAATTAGTTAAGAAGCGAGGCAGTTTTAAGGGCCGCTTAACTACATTTGTCAATCACCTGGACGCAATGAATGACAAACAATTAAACAGCTGTGATGTCACGGAATTACAGCTGCGCATGGGTAAAATTGAGTCGTTGTACGAACAATACGATGAGGTACAGTTGCGGTTGGAATGTATAGCTGATGATGCGAAGGCCCAGTTGTCTGAACGTTCCGAGTTCGAGACATTATATTATAAAGCATTGTCAAGGGCTCAACAGCTAGTGAGTAAATGTAACAAAGATAATGATTCTGTTTGTGGTAAAAGTAGTCCTGGCAGTGTTTATAAGCCCATTAAGTTGCCTACCATACAACTTCCAAAATTTAATGGATTATATAGCAACTGGTTAGAGTTTCGTGACACCTTTACTAGCCTTATCCATCATAATGACGAGATTGATGAAATCAACAAATTTCATTATTTACGTGCTTCTCTGGAAGGATCTGCTGCTGTGGTTGTTCAGTCAATTCAGTTTTCGGCTAGTAATTATGATGTGGCTTGGAATTTAATATGCGATCGATTTGACAATAAACGATTATTGGTGCAGAATCATGTGTCAGCATTATTTAATATAGAACTCATCACAAAGGAGTCCTCAGCCGCTTTGAAAGGTTTAATCGACCTATTAAATAAAAACTTGCGAGCACTAGAATCGTTAGGTGAACCAGTCAAGCAATGGGATACTTTGTTGATATATTTAATTACTCGTAAGTTAGATCAGAAGTCTTATCGCGAATGGGAGGAGTTTAAAGGTCATACTGACAAGGACACCAAAATTACGTTTGATGCATTCCTTCAATTTATTCGCACACGCGCTGATTTAGTTGAAACATTAGAACTATCAAAACAAAACGTGTCAGGTATCACTAAATCAGGTTCTACGAGTAAAATTAAATCTATGGTGGCAACACAAAATTCAAATAATGTAAGCACTGAATCTGTCACGAAACTATGTCCTAATTGCAAAGGTGACCATAGTTTAACTAATTGTTCACAGTTTCTTGCTTTGAGTAACGAGGCACGTCGTCAATTAGTACCTAGTTTTAAATTATGTTATAACTGTTTTCGTTCAGGTCACTTTTCCAATAATTGTAAAAAACCGGGTTGTAAGTTATGTAAGCGCAGGCATAATATTTTGATTCATACTTCCGAAACGAACGGTAATCGTAGTGATAACACATCTGATAACATTTCGTCTCCGTCACCGTCTGCGTCGCCTGCGCACTCCGCTAACACTGACGCTAATAATGTATCTTTGTCTGCGAACATTTCACCTTCTTATCGCGACAGTAGGAAGGAGCGCGGCGTGTTATTGTCAACAGCTTTAATAAAATTGTATGATTGTAATGACCAGGAGTATATTGTGCGAGCGACACTCGACAGCGGTAGTACATCATGCTTTATTACGGAGCGTATATGTAAACTTCTTAATTTGAAACCATGTCCGATAGATGGCTCCATCTACGGCATAAATAACGCGACTTCTCGCGTAGGCAATACTTGTCAGGTAAAAATGACGTCACTCAACAACAGTTATAATGCTAAGTTGTTTTGTTTTGTTTTGCCATTAATTACTAATGAAATTCCATGTCGTGAATTAGATTTATCTAACCTGAATATTCCTACTGATATTTGTTTGGCAGACCCTACTTTCTACAAACCCTCAGACGTAGATCTTTTGATTGGTGCTGATCTATTCTGGGACCTGTTAGGTTCACAAAGGGTAAAGCTAGGGGTCGGGAAGCCAGTGTTATGTGAAACCAGGTTAGGCTGGATCGTCTCTGGTCCCGTTGTATATAATGATAATAAATTACGTAACAACATAAGTTGTTATTTTACTCAAACTAGTTCCTGTAATTATGATGACATATTAATTCGTGATGATTTGACGCGATTTTGGAACCTCGAAGAAGTTACTTCGCAGCATTCTAGTTATTTGCCAGAGGAAAAATTGTGCGAGAAACATTTTATTGATAATACGAGTCGTTTAGAGGACGGCCGGTTTTGTGTCCGTATACCAATGAAGCAGAACCCTTCTGTTCTAGGTGAGTCATTTCATAGGGCATCAAAATGTTTATATTCCCTGGAACGCAGACTTAAGGCTAAACCTGATTTTAGCAAATTATATCACGAGTTTATGGCAGAATATGAGTCGTTAGGTCATATGTCAGTAAACAAGGAACTAGATTTCAATGGTTATTTCATACCTCATCACGGGGTACTACGCGAATGTAGTACCACTACCAAACTGCGTGTAGTGTTCAATGCTAGTTGCCCTACTTCATCAGGTGTATCCTTGAATGATTTACAGATGGTGGGTCCTACAGTTCAGGACGACCTCCTGTCTATACTTCTTCGGTTTCGACAGCATAAGTATGTGTTGTCAGCCGATGTTGAAAAGATGTATAGGCAGGTAGTAGTCCATCCATCTGATAGGCACTTGCAACAGGTAGTTTGGCGTGAAGACACATGCAGTCCTGTTAAGGTATTCAATCTAAACACCGTCACATACGGTACGGCTAGTGCGCCATTTCTTGCGACGCGCTGCCTTAAGCAGTTAGGCATTGAATGCACTAATGATAAGATTGCCACCATAATTAAGCATGACTTTTATGTCGATGATTTGCTCACGGGTGGCAATGATTTAAATGAAGTGATGTTCATTCGTAATGAAGTCACCAATGTACTGGCATCGGCTTGCATGCCACTTCGAAAGTGGAAGTCGAACGATCCTAATTTAGTCTCAGGGACTTCTCAGTCATCACTAGATTTAAGTATGGGATCTAGTGAGCCCAATAAACTTTTAGGGCTTGACTGGTTTGCTGATTCTGACGAACTAGGTTTTTTAAGTAGTTCTAAGACGCCTTGTAATGGCAGCACTAAGCGTGATTTGCTTTCAGCAATTGCACGCATTTTTGACCCCTTAGGTCTTATATCTCCTTTTGTAGTAACCATGAAAATGTTGTTGCAAAGAATGTGGTTAGACAATCTTTCATGGGACGAACCGTTGCCTCTGGAACTCAACACAACTTTTAATGCTATTGTTAAGGATCTTTCTCTTCTAAATAATTTACGTATCCCACGTTTTGTTATGTCCGTTACGTATCAGACATTAGAGCTCCATGTATTCACGGATGCACCTGAGCGCGCGTACGGTGCGTGCGCCTATGTCCGTAGTGTCAGCAGTGATGGTGAATGCATGGTCCGCTTATTAATAGGCAAAAGTCGTGTGGCGCCGATTAAACCTACCACGATTCCAAGGTTGGAACTGTGTGGTACCGTAGTGGGAGCCCGTGTTTGTGAGAAGGTGGTCAAATCACTTCGAGTAAAGTTCGATCGGGTTTATTGTTGGACAGACTCCACCATAGTATTGGGATGGTTACAAATGTTGCCTTCTAGACTTCAGCCATTTGTACGCAATCGCGTTGCTGAGATTCTAGATAAGGCGGGAAACTGTACTTGGCGTCATGTCCCAACAGAGAAGAACCCAGCAGATCTTATATCTCGTGGCGTGGATATAAGTGCTCTGCCAGGGTTACATTTGTGGTGGTGTGGTCCCGACTTCTTAAAGGAAGATCAGTCCAACTGGCCACTTCAATTTAAACGTTTAGAGTTCGAAACATTGCCCGAAATGCGACCTCAAGTTTCATTGAGCGCTGTTGTAGAAAATAGTTCGTGTAATTCATTTATAGATTTTAAACGTTTCTCTAATTATTTAAGACTTGTTCGTTCCGTAGCATATGTGTTGAGATTTGTTAAGTTGTGTAGGAAACTTCCTGTAATTAATAAGTATCTTTCAGAAGACGAACTACAGGAAGCATTAAATTTTATTATTTTACACTGTCAAATCGATTCGTTTCCAGAGTACAAATTACTTGCAAATAAACAAAGTTTACCTTCAAAATGCGCCCTTCTCAAATTTAATGTTTATTTAGACAGCAATAAAATAATGCGTGTCGGAGGACGCTTGGAGAATTCTGATTTTACATATAACAAAAAACACCCTATTATTTTACAGTCCACTCATGTATTTACAAAACTATTATGTATTTAATTTTGAGCACAAGAGGTTGATGCACGCAGGCCCACAGTTATTATTAGCGTCAATCAGGGAATCGTATTGGCCTATAGGCGGCCGAAACCTAGCTAAGGCTTGCTATCAAAACTGTGTGTGCTGTTGTCGTATGAAGGGTAAAGTAGTTACCCCCTTAATGGGGAATTTGCCGCAGCAGCGTCTCCATCTAGGAGGCTTCCCCTTTGAAAGTGTTGGCGTCGATTATGCCGGCCCTATCATGTGTGCCAGTCGGCAAGGCCGCGGTTGTAGGCTAGTAAAGGTGTACGTGGCGATATTTATTTGTTTCACGACCAAAGCTATTCACTTGGAGCTTGTAGGTGACCTAACTAGTAACAAATATTTACTGGCTTTGTATAGGTTCATTTCTCGAAGGGGAAAACCCGTTAATATTTATTCCGACAATGGTACCTCTTTCGTTGGCGCGTACAATGATTTATCGAAATTTTTAAAATCAAATTGCGATTCCTTAGGTGCAAGTTTGGCAAATGATGGAGTTAAGATGCATTTTATTCCCGCTTATACTCCTCACTTCGGCGGACTCTGGGAAGCGGGTGTTAAATCGACTAAATACCATTTAAAGCGAGTGTTGGGAAATTGTAATCTCACGTTCGAAGAACTTAACACCACGCTGACCCAAATTGAGGCGATCTTGAACTCGCGTCCATTGACGCCGCTATCCGCTGAACCTGCTGACCTTACGCCTCTGACTCCAGGACACTTTCTTGTCGGTCGACCGCTGACTTCACTGCCACAGCAAGATTTTCAGGAACACTCCATTCATCATTTAACTCGTTTCCAAAGGATCGAACAACTCCGTCAACATTTTTGGGTTCGTTGGAGTAAGGAGTTTGTTTCTGAGTTGCAGCAGAGAACCAAGTGGCGTTCCTGCAAAGATGCATTAAAGCTGGATACCTTGGTAGTGATAAAGGAGGATAACCTACCCCCCCTTAAGTGGAAGTTAGGTAGAATTGTCGCCGTCCATCCAGGATCAGACGCTATCGTTCGTGTAGCTGACATCCGGACTACTGCTGGAGTAATAAGGCGAGCCTTCAATAGAATTTGCCCATTACCAGTCTCTGCTGATTCTTGTTGAAAGGGAATCTTTCAACGTCCGGGGGCATGTTGGAGCGTCTGTTGGATTCGTCGAAGCAGCGAGCGACGATGCGTCCTTTTATAGTTTTTAAGTTAGGTACATTATAATAATAATTGGCTAGTCATTAGCACTTGTGTCATTACACTGTTAATACACGTTATCCAGTATTCCATTTTTTAACCTCTTTTATTTTACCGCAAGTCCTGTTTGCTCCCGCACAGAAGCGAAAGTAGTATTCCTACCAAAACCAGGTAAAGAGGACTACACTCACGCAAAATCCTTCAGACCCATCAGCCTAACGTCGTTCTTACTGAAAACGTTGGAAAGACTGGTTGACCGACACCTACGGGATGGAGCACTGAAATCCAAGCCATTACATCCCCAGCAACACGCTTATATGAAAGGCAGATCAACTGAGTCAGCTCTACACTTGCTAGTACACAAGATAGAGTCAGCCATCACCAATAAATCATCAACACTCGCTGCCTTCATAGATATAGAAGGTGCTTTTGATAAAACCACGCACAACAGCATTGTCCACGCCCTACAAGGCTACAAAGTTGAACCAGTAATAACAAAATGGATTACTGAGTTAGTCAGCAAAAGGGCGGTTCAAATAGAAACAAACAACACAACAAGAGCAAAAGTGGTCAGAGGATGCCCACAGGGAGGCGTCCTATCGCCACTTCTCTGGAACATAGTAGTGGACAGCCTCCTAAAAAAACTCAACGAACAAGGCTACACTACTATTGGGTACGCAGATGACCTAGCAATACTGATAAGCGGAAACGCTGAAAACGTTTTATGTGAAGTAATGCGTTCAGCTTTACGTATTGTAGAACAATGGTGTGATGACAAACAGTTGTCAGTAAATCCAAGGAAAACAGAACTCATTCTTTTCACCAACAAAAGGAAGTTACCAGAACTCAAGTTACCAAACCTGTTTAATACCAAACTCTCCCTATCAACTCAAGTGAAATACCTGGGCGTCACTCTTGATCAGAAATTGAATTGGGCGAGTCATATCGAAAATAAAACAAAGAAGGCCTGTATAGCGTTCTATCAGTGCAAGAGACTAGTTGGCAAAAAATGGGGTCTCAACCCAAAAATAACACTTTGGCTATACACTTCGGTTATCAGGCCGTCTATAACCTATGGATCTGTTGTGTGGTGGCCCAGAACACAACTAGCGACAGTGAAAACGAAACTCCAAAGCCTGCAACGTCTGGCTAGTGTTGCGGCAACTGGATGCATGAGAACCACTCCATCAGTCGCTCTCGAGTACCTGCTGAACCTAAGACCTTTACATCTTGTCATTAAAGAAGAGGCACAGGCAGCGGCACTAAGACTGAGGGCCAACGGACTGTGGAAGCAAAATATAGGAACAACACACTCAACTGTACTGGATGGAATCCTAAAGGAAATACCACTCCTTGAGGCGCCCACAGACAGAACATTGTGTCATCATGTTTTCGATCGAAGATACACTATCCAACTTGCAGCAGAAATTGAAGATAACTCTGGCATCAATGAAGTTAGGATATACACAGATGGCTCCAAAACCATACAGGGTACGGGGGCAGGTGTCTTCTCGAATGACCTAAATATTAAAATCTCAACCACCCTAGACAAACTTAACACTATCTTTCAAGCAGAATGTATAGGTATAACCAAAGCAGCACAGGCGGTTGCAGCCAGAGATGTCAGAGGGCATAATATTAAAATTGTCTCAGACAGTGCATCCGTACTTCAAGCTCTACAAAGCAACACTATAACCTCTGTCCTCATACTGGAGTGTCATAATACACTCCAGTCCATTGCAAACACAAACAGAGTAACTCTGCAATGGATAAAAGGACACAGCAACTCGCTGGGTAATGACGCAGCCGACGAACTAGCCAAAAGGGGTTCAAAGACGACGGTATTTGGCCCGGAACCACTACTGCCTATACCCCTGGCACAAATCAGAACATGGCTGCGCTTTACAACAGAAGATAACCACCAAACAGAATGGAGAGACAGCGTAGGATGCAGGCAAACGAAGAATGCTGTTCCGGCGGCTTCGAAAAAGCTTGCCCGCAACCTTACAAGACTGAACAGGGACCAAATCCGTAAAGTACTAGGTACGATAACCGGACACTGTCCCTTAAACAAACACCTATACACCATAGGTGTGACAGATAGCCCTCTGTGCAGGGGATGCATGGAGGCGGAAGAAACGCCACAGCACGTGCTCATGGAGTGCAGGAGCGTGGCGGATCAACGGGCACAGATTCTCCGGTCTCCAGCATCACTTTCGGAAGTCTGTAGCGACCTGAAAAGGCTGCTCGCCTTCTGGGATGAGCTGGGATGGCTGGAGTAAGAGGAGAGACAGTGTTTCACGTACAATGGCCCAATCAAGTGGCTAAGTGCGGAAAAAGGCCCCGACAAACTAACTAACTAACTATACGCATTTTTTTAAGTTAAAGAATACTAGGTATCTTTTATTTAATTTTTTCGACTAAACTTTGAGAGTTTTGGACGTAGCACATACGATTCTCTGGTCGCTCAAGGTCGCCGGCGTATATCGTCGCCTTAACGGCATATTGTTCTATCTATACTTTTAATTACAGTCATGATAATTTGACATTATCTGCTATGGTATTTTGTACCGTATACTGTGGAAATAAACGTCACATGATATAATAAGATATGCGTTAGGTACTTAAGTACACGATTTTCTTAAATCTCATTTAAAAGTGAAATTGGGACCCTGCTGGCGATCGTAGTAATCAGTTACTGATCAGAATTAGCGGGATTACTTATCATCACAAAGTGTAAGTGATAACGCCACAACCTTGAGCTGTTATTCAATAGATAACTGGAACAAACACGATATCAAATTAAACATGATAGCTTTTTGACATGAGAAGTCTGGAAAATGACGATAGAAGATTGAAATAAAAAAAATACGTGATTTTGCTGTTAGTTTGGTGGATTACCTATATAAGTGCATACCTACAATGACTAAATATCAAACCTTGCATTATTTTAAAAGCTATTTCTTAAGAGCGCGTATTCGATTTAGCGCAACTCAAAATCACGACTGCTTTCGTAGCAACATTGAAGTACACTAGTACAATCAGTACAATACAATGTTCTGTTTTTGTGCGTGAACGCGGAAGTATGAACACGAATCATTAAAATTGATCGACAAAGAATTGAGGAGGATGTTTTTTAAAATAGGTAATTGTCTAAAATAAATGAGTTCGTATAACGGACTGAAAAATATTCTGTATATTAAGCATAACGTTTAATTTCATATCAGTCATGTTTTTATTCATATACTTAATGGTGAAAAAAAATTGTCAAAGTGAACCGATTTTGTACTTTTTCAACATTGTTTTTTAATACATAATTGTAATATTTTCATAATTTCGGCTCTGTAGTAGACTTTAAGACTGTAGGTATATCCTGATGGAAAAACGTATAAAACATAATATTTTGGCATACAGTAATGGCTATATACGTCCTGAAAGTTAACTCTGACGTCTATTTTCGTAAAACGCTATGAAAGAATTGTCACAAAAAATTGTACTTTTACTCAGTAGCAGTCTAAATCAAGACTTAATCTTTCTAAAACCGTCATTTTCTTCTAATAATCTGCTGACAACATTACGATACATGAAGATTTCGTCACGAATCAAATACCTACACGCTTACACTAAAGACACAACAACAAAAATAAACTTCTTAGTACGTCGTTTTTACAAATTGAACAATGAATGGATGCTAGCTATAGCAAACCCCCTTGTTTCCTTGATATTATAACTTCCTATCATAGGTATAATTGCATGGACCATTGATTGAATACCTACTGCTGTAATACATATGCATCTTGAATTGACAATCAATAATGCTCTTTTGTTATAATTTATAGCCTCGTGCGTCAATCAATCGACAGTGCCGTAATTAAGAGGTTTGTTTTCTTTTATTATAATAAGAATAAGAATATTTATTAAGCCAAGACTTAACCTAATTTACAGGGTAAACAAACAAGGGAGTTATTCTATAAAGTGGCAAGATACTAGACAAAGTGCAACTGGGCTTAAACTAGGATAAGCTCCTGTGCTATATGCACCAGTTTTATTCATCACCTGTTTTCGATGGCCATTACACAGTTGAACACAATAGCATAATGTTAAAAAGTTACTAGGTTAATAATTGCCACTGGTATTTAGCTAATAGTAAAACTAAGAGCAAATTACTAATTGTATATTGTTGCTATTTAACTTAAGCTAAATCAAGCCACAGATTGCTGGTGCTCAGTTATACGTAACATCATATCTAACTAGCGGGCCTGGCAGACGTTGTCCTGCAACCCAAAAATAGCGCCACCTGCCGGGTCCAATTGTGAATCTAAACCATATTCGAATTCACTGGAACACACACGAACAAATTCAGCAAAATCGATCCACCCGTTTAGGAGGAGTTCACTTTCATACACACGCACAGAAGATTTTTATATATATAAGATAGGTACCAATCTATTATTGTCCAACTGTAGGACAAAGGTCACTTCTCCTATAGATAAGACTTGAGCATCAATCACCACGCTTGCGTCTGGCTGATTGGTAGTTTCAAAGTTTTATCTTCTATCTAAAATGAATCGTTGTTCGTTAGTCTCGCTAAAACTCGAAAACGGCTAAACTGATTTGACTGATTTTTATCTTGAAATATTCGTGGAAGTTCAGGGAAAGTTTAAGTAGTTATTTTATCCTATAGATAGATATCGATATCCGTGGTTTAAACGGTAAGACGTTGTCCTGTCAATTGAAAAATCAATTGCCAGGACAACGTCTGTCAGATCAGCTAGTCTTAATACCTATATAAAAATCTTCTGTGAGTGTATATGAAAGTGAACTCCTTCCTCCTAAAGGGCTGTACCGATATTGATGAATTTCTGTGTGTGAAAAAAAAAGATGTTTTCCTCCACCAATGTCAGTGATGTCCAAGATAAACTGAGAAAATATGTAGTTCCTGTACAGTCAGCAAAAGAGATAGGTATGTAGGTCATCGGAAATGGTTTAAGGTTAATTAGAAACCGATAGATGTTCGAATTAAATTTAATTAAATCATTAAAATGTTTACAGTCTATTAAATTAACTTAATTTTATGCAAAAACATCCATCGGTGTCTAAGTAAACTTGAACATCTGACGATCCTGAATAACTATCTCTTTTGCTGACTTTACATAATTATGAATGATCACATTGGTCCATTGGTCAAGCGTGGCGATTATGGCAATCGTACTAATACTTATACAGTGATTATGGCAAAACCTCCCCAAATAAAGGTTGCGGGGATCCGCTGGATGCGAGTCGCACGGGGCCGGTCAATGTGGCGACACTTGAGGGAGGCCTATGTCCAGCAGTGGACGTCTTTCGGCTGAAATGATGATGATGATGACATTGGTCTTTGCCCGAGTTCTTCCTGCTTGAAAAGCGGTATACATAACAAGGCCACCACGATACGTTACAACTTATTGTTTTGTATTACGTATAGTTGTGTATATCGTTTTTCATGTTATTACTTATTGGTATGTATGTAGTTATTATTTATTTATACTTCCTGCACAAAGGTGGGCTTAATGCCTTAAGCATTCTCTACCAGTTAACTAAGGGTGGTGAAGAGACAACATGTCAGGTGTATACCAAAAAAAATAGTTATAGTTTTTGTATAATACTAATAGATAACTCTATTTATCTGTTCCGTGAATAGATACTATTACTATTATCAAACAATCCGATGGTTTACTTGATGGTAAGATCGAATGTGTATTTGATCTGAATTTGTAGTAGTAATTCTGAAAGTATGTCCATGAACTTGCTCGTTCTTTTCTATCGCAACATACTGTTAAGAACAAGCTTCTAGCACCGACTTCTTGACAAAGTTAAATTAAACTAAACTAAACGGTTTATTTGAAATAAATTATTTGAGCTTCGACAGACATCTGTAAACACAGAGGCATCGCATACGAGGTACCATTTCAGGGACAAAGCTGAAAATAAAAACCAAGGAGCTCTACTCTGAACCTTATGAATAGTAAGCAATCAGAATTAAGATTATATAGGGTGACTGGTAATTAGTGTACGATACTTAAACACGTGATTGTGTTCATGATAACAAACAACTTTCCCGAAAAAATAATGTTTTTTGTACTGATTCACTTTTATCACAATAACACAACAGCCGTATGAAATTCACGCGCGCGCACGCCTGTGACCTAAAGTGAAACAGTACAAAAAAAAAAATTCTTCTGGAAAGTTGTTTGTTATCATGAACACAATCACGTGTTTAAGTATCGTACACTAATTACCAGTCACCCTATATAAATAACAAATGAATATTTCATTAAAAACATGGACTGAACTAGCTAGTCCTTGTTCCGTATTAACATCTTTATAAATAAAATTTAATACAGGGGTGGGCAGACTTACACCATCGGCGATCTACAATAATAAAATTAGACGACAAGCGATCGACTCGCAAGCAGAAAAAAATATATTTAGAGGTCAATGACTGGCACTGCCTGTTTTTCGCTAATTTTGTAGGAAGGCATATTTTTACTAAGTAACAAACGTAAACACGAAGAAAGATGTTCTTCAGTAAGCCAATTGCGTCGACCCAAACAAAGCATTTTTATAGCAGATTTGGGTATTCTTCTTGGCTTAAAAGAGACAGTTTTACGTACCTGTTTAATTTTTGACCACGCATAACTTTTTTCAGTAAAGTCCGATTGGTAAGTCGATAATTATTTTATATTGGATAGGTTTCACGCTAGTTAGATGTTAACAAAGTCAAAAGCTTTGGATAAACCGGTATTGTGAAATGGGGGCGTGTTTGATTAGAGTAACATGTCCGTAAAACGGGGCTATTTGGGTTTGGGGGGGTTATTTGGGACAACCCAGGATTTCGTACAAAAATATTGATAACTTTCGTTTGATGTTTGGTAGGATTTATTTTATAAACTCTAGCAACGCATTTATAGTTTACGTCATATTGTCACTTGTCAGTTTCAGTATATTTTACAGTTTAGGTACAAATTTTGGTGAAAGAGTTGGAGACCGTTTTTTACTTAAAAATTTTGGTGGCAAAACTTCTACCACAGCGCAAAATCCTAACTGGTAAGAGTGCTGTTGTTTTTAAATTACGAATATATATATTATAACGATGTTTTATTTCTTGTATATAATTCTGATATAGTTATAGTTTTCGATTTATGGTTGAAAGTGTGTCTGGGGTTTTTTGGGACACCGATGCGGGGCTTTTTGGGACAGTCCCAAATTGAATTGAAAAGCACTTGTACGACACGTGGCTCTTAGAAGGCCCAGAAGACACAAGATAAAAATAAATCCAAAAGCGGGTGGTTTGATTCCCTATGTTTTGAAAATTGGTTCCAGACGATCATCATTCCATATGCAAAAACGAAAAAGGGAAAAAAGATTGTGCACACAGGAGATAACCTCTCGTCGCTTTTCTCGCCTAAAGTATTGGAAGATTGTGGAAAATACAACCTTACAAGGTGTGCTTCCAAAGGCCACACACATTCTGCAGCCTCTTGATGTTGCCTTTTTCGCTCCTTTAAAACTTGTTTTTTTTGTAAAATTTGTAAGAATTTATGATTAATGTTTAGAAGTTTTGTTTTACTTGGATGTAAGTACACAAGTGTATGTAGAAAAGCTTTAAGCTCCATTATTCTTACCACTCAGAAGTTTATCTACCTTTGCAATAAAAATATTTTTGAAAATAACATTTTTTTTCTTAAAATTCTACCAATCTCTCAAACAAAATCATTTTTTCATGTGATAGGTATTTGGTAGTCTTTGTCCCAAATATAGACTCGTCAAAAGTGGCTGTTTTGGCTCAAAATATGAATTATATATCTGTTTTTAGTCCTGTCCATAATAGCCCCAAATATGCGATATTTGGGATAGCTTCATTTTTTTTTCTTTTTCTATTTCTGTTGTAAGTAGCTACTACAAATGTATATCTGCAGAAGTAAAGGGTTATCCGAGACCCATTAAATTTTTTTACCATAGCATTTAATGTGATTTAAACAAGATATATGTTAAACTATGTCAAAATGTGTCCCAAGTAGCCCCGTTTTACCGGTACTCAATATTTTAGAAGCAGTTATTTCAACATCCTCACACGAAAATTTCTGTAATTCAGAATAACGTGTAATCAAAACTCGCTAACAATATTTGTAACTTCTCTTTCGTATTTAGTGTAATTTTTTTTTTTTTTCGTTTAGTGAAAAACAAACTTAAGCTGACAAAGCGGCAAAATTTTTCAATTCCTAATTTTGCAATTCAATTTCTTTATTGTGCTAATTATGTTCATAATGGTTTTATCTTTTCCTTGCAGCTCCAAGTTGATAGTAATAATAATAATAATATGTGGGGACATTTTCACATACGGCCATCTGACCCCAAACTAGGGAGACCCTGTACTATGGGTGTCAGACAGCTGATATACCTACATGCACAAATACATTTTTTTTTTAAATACATACATACTTAAATAGATAAACAACACCCAGACACAAAGCAAACACAAGTGCTCATCACACAAATGTTTACCCTGGGCGGGAATCGAACCCGATACACGCTGCGCAGCTGTCGATCGCTCAGCCACTGCGCCAACCGTGTTGTCATAGTGTTCAAGTGATCGGTCACATCTTTAAGGAAAGCAAAATCATACAGCCAACTTTCATTTTTAAGAATCCCAGTGTGGTCACAACTTTGATCGAATATCGAATATCGATATCGAATTTACGAAGCAATGCTCATCGACGCTTCTTTCAATACATCTTCATTTTCAAAGGGTTTCTTCTTTGCTAGTATATGGGATATATTAAAGGACGCAACTGTTGCATCTTCTGTTCTAACTTGCTCTGCCTTCAAACTAGTTTTCAGATCCTGAACTTTTCAACGTCTTATTTCACTTTTGCGTGGAAAATCGCTTTCATACATTTTGATTTGTGATGTCTTTCTAAGTTGCCGCATTTAGGCAAAGCAACCGAAGCTCGACAAATGAGACAGATCACTTGTCTTTCACCAGGGTAAAGACAAGTTCTTCTTCTCGTTCGTCGTTGAAATAATAAGTTCTACTTTTCTTTGGCGCATTCATTTTAAATGGCGGACAGTGCTTTGTAAACTTAACGGTACATTTTTGTAAGCATGCACGCGATCGAGCCAAAAACCGCATGCGATCGACCGGTCGATCGCGATCGACTGTTTGCCCACCCCTGATTTAATAGATACCTACTCAAAAGCTACAATACAAAAGCAACGAGGCTGATAATGACTGTGACCTTTAAATAGCATAGTTTTTGCGTCGCTACTGTTCAAGTGCTCAATGCACGTTGTGCCTACAAAGTAAACAATTGAGGTCGATTGAGTGTTTGCTCTTACGAATAATATCAGGCGCTGTTTTATATTAAGAGGTTTCTGATATAAAACAGTACAAAGAATGACGGCTATTACCAAGCGAGAAGTAGAAACAATGCCAAGGTTGTTACGCTGGTTAGAGTAGGTATAGGAAAAGTCTAATATCTGCCGAAACTATATATTATGTACTTACTAACTTGTTTAAGAAAGAAAGAAAAAATGCTTTTAAACCGACTTCAAAAAGGAGGAGGTTATCAATTCGGATGTTTGTATTTTTTTTTATGTTTGTTCGGGCAAAACTCCGTCATATATAAACGGATTTGCAAAATTCTTGCTTGCTTTTAAACCGACTTCAAAAAGAAGGAGGTTATCAATTCGGATGTTTGTATTTTTTTTTATGTTTATTCGGGCATAACTCCGTCATATACATATTAACGGATTTGCAAAATTCTTGCTTTTTATCAAAAGGGGTTTATTCCGAAATGGTCCCATATAAATTTTACCAAAATTGATACAGGCCTTTTTGAGAAAATCAACAAATTCCCAAAAAAAAATTAGACGACGTTTTAGTTTCTTCAATCGTTGGAGAACTTACAATCTCCTTTAAGTGTGTCGCCGTTTCTTAATGGATTTGGATGTTAAGGCAACACTAAAAAGCGAAAAATAGAAAGCTTTTTCAAAAAAAGAAAACCGCCTTCAAAAACTAAAAAGCAAGCAAAGCAATTTTGCAAATCCGTCTATATATGACAGAGTTATGCCCGAACACATATAAAAAAAAATATATAAACATTGGAATTGATAACCTCCTCCTTTTTGAAGTCGGTTAAAAATGGTTTCATCTCAATGATTTGGAGGTGATTTGTCATTTTTTTTCTTATTATGTGATACCGATAGAAAAATTCTGGCTAAACCAAATTACGTAATAAATCATGTAGATTACTAACAATTTTTTCAGATGTAATTTCTCTGTAAATGCCGACGAAAAATTGCTTCATCTGCATTCTTCTTTCAAGCGTTTATCGAGAGAGCAGCCTTAAATTCGTCTACTAAGGTCGAATGTCTGTCAGTTAATTCAGCAAGGTAAATTTCATACCTGAAGATGGTAAAGGTATTCAGCTCTCTTTTAAAACGGTGTCTATCACCTCCTACTGTTCTATCCAATTGTTCAACTTAATACTTGAAATTAATAAATAAATAAAAAATTGCGGTGTGTTGCCTCTTGTTTGTTCAAACTGAGTAGGTAAGTACATACGTACCTATCCATGTAAAGAATTAACTGAATTGGGTAGGTACATATATGAATGTCGAACATGAAAATACCTACGGGTAAAATGTCAAAGTTCAAAACATCGTGTGAAATGTCCTCGCATATTATTATTATTATTAGAAATGTCGAGTGATAAAAATATTTAATGATTCAAAATATCGATAGTCATTATACCTAGATTCAAAATGTCAACATTATATTTAAGTTAAAAATACCTACTAGTTAAAATATGAACAAATTTTAATTTAGGTAGATTGGTTTATATTATTGATTTATGGGTTACTGAAGTAACGAACGATTCACCTAGGTAACTGTTGGTTTTTTAACAAAATCCTGATTTTATCTGTTTTCGTGCTTTTGAACCAGAAGAAGGCTGTCGACGACAGACCAGACAGATCAGACAGAAATAGGGCAGCGGGGCTCCGTCGACCTGGCGGGGCTCCGTCGACCTGACGGGGCTCCTTCTGTCTGCATGGTTTAAAGGAACCTAACCAAATCGAACCTCGGGGTGCCCCTGACTACTTAAGCATGTAGCGTGCAAGCAAGCATGCAGGATACAAGCGAGCATGCAACATGCAGCAGGCATAGAATTGCATCATTTAGAACTAATTTCCGTGCGTTCAAGCGATTTTGCCATACCTATTATTGGAATCAAATGTAACAGCTCACTTTATATTCATTTAATCAATTATAATCCGTGGTGCTTGGCAACTGGGCTTCTCCCAGTTGTAAACGTCCCTTTGTGCCTATTAGTTCTGTTCTGCTCCTGCTTGATTGCTTGATTTGGAGGAAAGTGGAAAATATGTATTTCTTACTTCTCCGCTATTGTTTTCTGATTAATTTCGTTGCGGGGTTTGTCCTAATATCAGATGCAGCACTCATGGTTTTTGTCACGGCTCCGGCATAAAATACACTCTAGGGAGTCTAGGGGTTGGGCAGACGTAGAGTCGGTTTTGCAGCGTATAAATATATATATCGATATTTAGGACATTCGATACTTAGTACTTCGATATTTAAGCCTTTCGATCGTACTTAATTTTATTAATTTGAATTGTAAAATAAATTTAAAATATTACCTACATTATTATTACTATTTTTATGTTAAGTTCCTATTGCTAATTACTAAATGTATTCACTATATACAAATCATAAAAATCAAAATAATGAAATTATTTACAATTCTAGGAAAAAGGCAGGGAGCTCAAAGGGCATCAAAAAACTCGTCCACATCGCTGTTAACGGGACACGTGCCCAACAGGCTGGCAGCATTGCCACGTTGTATGGCAATGCTGATTCTTTGACCCAAGAATAGACCAGCCTTCGGGTCACGTGAGGAGTCGACCAGCCGCTTGGCGATGTCACGAAAAACAATATGGGCACTCGGACTCCATGGCCCTAGAGTTTCCACCCCAAACGGCTCAAATATATAGCTTCCAAGAAGGTTATTATATTTGCGCCGTTTGAGGTTTTTGAGCCTTTCGATCACATTTTTGTCGATAATTAGGTTTTTGATATATCGGACGTAGGTTACCTAACAATTCGACAACATAAACTTACGTTATTTTAATTTTTTGGTTTTATGGTCGTTCGATACCTAACCGTTACCCACATTACAGTACAATACAAATAGCTTATAATTATTATGTGGCTTCTAACATTAGATACGGAATAATTTTCTGGGGCAACTCCGCCGACAGAGATATTGCTTTTAAAGCTGAGCTCAGAAGAAATGCTTGCGAGGGTTTACCAAATTACAATTGATTGATAGTTGTAAACCATTGTTCAAGGAACTTAGTTTGCTCACTCTGCCGTTTATGTACATATATGAAATGGGAGTGTTTGTTCACTGTAACCTGCATTTCTTTGAAAGACTGCGCTCTCGTCGTTATCAGAATACTATTCATGTTGCCTCTCATAAAACCGCATTTTTTGGCAAAAGTGTGCTTAAGAGTGTCTGGGATCCTTTAAGAGGTCTTTGTTTAAATTACTGCTGATAAACGGAGGTATGAAAATTCCGACTTGCTAATTAAAAACATATGATTTTATTTATTAATTGAGTATGAAATTAAAGAATGTGTTTATATAAAATAAAAGTGTAATGGCATGTTGCTTGTTGACACAACCTAATTGACATATTATAAATTATTTATTTTCTTGAATGTAATCTGTTGACATGCCACCTTAATTTTAATTATAATTGCTTGTATAATTATGTTGATTTTGTACGCCATATATTGTCAAAACATAGTGCACATATTTTAGACAACATACTATCTGTAACTATACCTATGTTAAACAAAATAAATGATTGACTGATTGATTGATATTTAAGTTTTCGATGTTTTGGACATTGACATTTTAACCGTAGATATTTTATTTTCGGAATTCAAATATTATTATTTCACAATGAATCTGTGGTAAAATGTTGTGTCATGATTACCTTCCTTGATTTTTCCTATCAACACTGCTTCCTAATCTGGGGCCTCCAGATTAGTAAGCAGTGTGCACGCGTAGCATGACCAAGAATAGACATACTGACAGCAAGAATAGACAAGTCAGTACAGTTTGTCTATTCTTCCTGTCAGTATGTCTATTCTTCCGTAGACATAGTGTGGTCATGCTACGCGTGCTGGAAGTGACTAAACATGAGGATCCTGCCATCGATGGCCCTGTATGGTGTACCGATCTGGGCGGCTGCCCTAACTGCTGCGAGCATCGCTGTTTTGCGAAAGCCGCAGCGACCAGTGGTCGACAGTCACCAGGGGGTATCGCACGATATCCTACGGGGCGGCTTGTGCACTGGCCTGATCATCGGCCACCATGCGGAAAGGGAGAGACGGACTCGGGGACGTCCCCACACAGGACCCATGTGGCGGCTCATATAGTACCTCGCAAATTGTTTTATTTAAGTCGAAATAATTTAACATCTTCTTCTTATTTACTTCAACGTGTTGTGCTGGGGCGGCTGCTGCAGGTGCCGAAAACCTCAAACGGCGCAAATATCTTACCTTCTTGGAAGCTTTATATTTGAGCCGTTTGGGGTGGAAACTCTAGGGCCATGGGGTCCGAGTGCCCATATTGTTTTTCGTGACATCGCCAAGCGGCTGGTCGACTCTTCACGTGACCCGAAGGCTGGTCAATGCTGCCAGCCTGTTGCCAGCACGTGTCACGTTGACAGCGATGTGGCCGAGCTTTTTGGTGCCCTTTGAACTCCCCTGCCTTTTTCTTGGAATTGTACATAATATTATTACACACATTATTGACACACTACTTTTGAAACTTGAGCATTACGGACTAGGTAGACTTGCGCTTAGTTTAGTAAAATCTTATTTGATTAATAGGCGGCAGCAAGTCCAAATAAATGGGGTGAATTCACATGGTTTAAAGGTAGAAATGGGGGTTCCACAAGGCTCAATTTTGGGTCCTTTCCTCTTTTTAGTGTATATTAATGATCTTCTTCATCTGTTGAAAAACCAACCACAAATGGTGTTATTTGCTGATGACACTTCTTTAATATTTAAGATAGACAGACGAGCCCAGAACCTAGACCACGTAAATAGCGCCTTACTGCAAGTCCAAAATTGGTTCACGGCGAATAATTTAGTATTGAATGAAAAAAAAACTAAGTGCATCAGATTTACTTTACCAAATGTCAAAAGTAATGACTGTGACATAGTATTGAATAATGAGAAGCTGGAATTCGTTGATAAAACTGTTTTCCTGGGGATCACGCTCGACTCAAGGCTACAATGGGGTCCTCATTTAACATCTCTCGCTGGACGGCTAAGCTCGGCAGCATATGCTGTCAGAAAAATCCGGCAATTTACTGATGTGGATACCGCGAGACTGGTCTACTTTAGTTATTTTCAATGTCTTACGGTATTTTACTGTGGGGACGAGCTGCAGACATCGAGTCTATTTTTATTCTGCAGAAAAGAGCCATCAGAGCCATTTACAATCTACGTATGCGCGATTCTCTAAGGGAACTGTTTAAGGAAATTAACATAATGACGGTACCTTGTCAATACATCTATGAAAACATAATGTACGCTAGAAAAAATCTGCATCTTTTTAGTAAAAGGGGTGATAGACATAATTATAACACTAGAAATAGGGACCAACTAGTTCAACCAAGTTTCAGACTGGCTAAAGTAGATACTTCTTTCATGGGGTACTGTTTAAAATGTTACAATAAAATACCTCCCCACATTGTTACATTCTAAATGAGACAAAATGTAAGTCTTATATAAAACGCACACTATGCAGTCGAGCATATTATTCATTGGGTGAGTACATCACTGATAAAAATGCTTGGCTGAATGCTGGTCTAGCTCCACAGCCATAAGGGTTCATAGATTAATTGATTAGCATTTTTAATTATTTTTGGAGCTGCTGAAGATATAGATCTACATTATCTTTGCATTGTATAAACTCAATGTGTTAGTATTATATAATTTTTCAAAGCACATACATGTGAGCACTATGTTATTTAAAGCTACCATTTACGAGGTATGTCTTTCATTGACTTGAATGTGCCCTGGCGGTTGGGAGCATGTCATGCTCACTGGAATGTCTCGCTGACGGTGGCGCGCGTGTTGGATCATTCGGTTCCCTTCAAAATGGTTGAGTCAAATGATGCCGATCCGTGCGTCATGTTCGTGAACGGGCGCCGTTAGTTGGGACTGGTCATCGCTTAGCTGCCTAGGTTATTCTAATTTTATTTTGAATTGTTGATTATGATTATATTTTTATCTAAACCTCTTTTAACGTACACGACTTGTTACATTGTTCTCACATTGTACCCTAGATTCAATATGAATGATGTAACCGAAATTTGTAACATATTAGGTCCTTACATATGAAATTGCCGATACTTAATACTGGCAACTTTGAAATCAAATATTTTGTGTTTGAATAGGAATTCCAAATTCAAAATTATTTCAAAATAAAGACCAAAGAATATTGTTCTAAAATTCGTGTTTCATTTGTTTTCACGTCATTTGTTTGGGCTTGAAAATTGCTATAGCAACAACAATGGAGAAATTAAAAATTCGCGGTATCTACGAATATGAGTTCCACCGTGGCACCAGTGCAGCAGAAACGGCTCGAAGGATTAACGACGTGTACGGGAAAACCACCGCTAACGAACGAACGGTGCGTTTTTAGTTTCAACGTTTCCGTTCTGGAAATTTTGATTTACAAAATGAGCCTCGTGGACGACCGGATACTCAAGTAAATAATGAAGAATTATAGGCGATAGTGGAAGCGGGTCCATCTCAAAACACTTCTGAATTAGCAGCAGCCTTTGGAGTAAGTGACAAAACAATCATTATCCATTTGCGTCAAATTGGAAAAGTAAAAAAGCTCGAAAAGTGGGTACCGTACGAATTGACTGAAGCACACCAACTAACACGCATCGGTTGCTGCGCTTCTTTGCTCCATCGTCACAATAATGAGGGAATTTTAAATCGTATTGTCACTTGTGATGAGAAGTGGATCGTGTACGATAATCGCAAGCGATCATCACAATGGCTTAACCCTGGAGAACCGGCAAAACCTTGCCTCAAGCGAAAACTGACCAAAAAGAAGATTCTAGTTAGTGTTTGGTGGTCCTGTGCTGGTGTCATCCACTACAACTTCTTGAGATCAGGTCAGACGATTACTGCAGACATGTATTGTCAACAGTTGCAAACAATGATGGAAAAGCTCACCATTAAACAACCGAGACTGGTCAATTGCTCTAGCCCATTGCTCCTTCAGGATAACGCTCGACCACATACTGCACATCAGACCGTCGCCAAGTTAGAGGAGCTGCGACTGGAAACTCTGCGTCACCCACCATTTTCTCCAGATCTTGCCCCAACCGATTACCACTTATTCCGAAATTTGGACAACTTTTTACAAGGATAAAAATTCAATTCTGATGAGGCAGTTAAAACAGCCTTCAAGCAGTTCATCGATTCTCGCTCCTAGGATTTTTTTACCAAAGGGATCAATGAGCTCCCGATAAAATGGCGGAAGTGTATCGATAACAATGGTGCATACTTCGATTGACTAAATATATAATTTGTTTTAAAAAAAGTTATTTTTAATTTTTTGATACCGAGCGGCAATTTCATATGTAAAGACCTAATATTATTGATTTTAAAAGAGTTGTTGTTCATGGAGTTTCTTGCTCGTTCTTCTCCATAGAAACCTACTGTTTGGAACGAGCAACTAGCTTCAACTTTCTGACTGACTGACTCTGACAATTCAAAAGTACCTGTAAATGGTTTATTTGAAATAAATGATTTTGAGTTTGAGTTTGAGTTTGAATTATTTAGATTTATTGTTAGTTTGTATGTTAATTATTATGTATTTTTCCCTTTATTATATTTTTCACTTCTTAGCAATTTAGAATTTTCTATGAACAAAACACCATTCTTGACACAGTAGATCGTAAGATCGTAATCCCCGCCCTGAGACCTGAAGGCAAAAGTACTCGCGTTACTGTACCGGTAGCGCGAGGAAGGGCGGGCGCGGGGCGAGCGACCAATGCAGCGATACACGGAGCTGCGTCGGTCTCAGCTTCGCGAGGTCCTGGTGGCGGAATGGCGGGACAGGCTTTCGCGCCCTACCGCCGGCTTCGCTATCATCGAGGCGGTCCTTTCTGTCAGACTCTTACTGACTAAAAACCACCCCGGTGTCCCCCGACTGGTGCCGGCACGCTTGTGCGGGCCACTTGTCGGGTCTGGGTGGGAGTGAGGTGTTAGACTCCACCACGGACGTCTCAGAGGGGCGCGCGTGGAACACGCCGCCACCTCGGGTCCTGATGATGATGTGGGGGGTGACAGACGTCCCCGAGTCTGCCGCCCCTGGAACCATTTAGGGGGGACGGAAGAGGGCGTTATCCGCCCTCCGCCGACGCCCGGTATGCCTGCTGCGGGCCGGGTGGGAGGTAGAGATCTCCCTCTCCCTTTCCGCAGCCCCCTTCATCTCATTCCCCAGTCTGACCCGAGGTAGGGTAACGGGAGTATCTCCAGTTCCCGCGACCCCCGACTTAGGTGTGAGATGGAACACCGGGGTGGTTTTTAGTTAGTAAGCGTCTCACAGACCCCTCCGGCCGCCCCTGGGAGGGACATCCATGAGAATTTTTCACCCCATAACAAAAAAAAAGTAGAGCGTAAGTAAGTATTTATTAGTTTTAATTTACTGACATTTTCTTTCTGCTATAGTGACACTTACAGCTACAGTTGGCAAGATCCGAAACGCTGTCCATACTTTCGGGAAAAATATCCTGCCAGTCTTTTTGTTTAATAAGTCGAAAATATTTAAATGGCTCTGATAATTGATAACATTCTTTTAATAATGGTACGTTAGACTCTCAGATGTTATATTTTTCCCATCCCATCAGTTACCTTGCGCTTGCCAGTGATATATGCGCCTGATCGATTGTGGGTTACAATCGAGTTTACGACTAGTTAGCGCCTTTTCTGTTGATTTTAAGCGCCCCTTTATGATAGCGCCCGGTGCGACCGCACCGCTCGCACCGCCACTGCTGCGAAGACGTAGACGGTTCGTAGGCATAGAAACTACAGTTACCTTGCTAAAAAAACAAATACCTATGCATCATCATCCAGTCAATCATCATCATTGATGATCATCATCATCAATCCCAGTGTTTTACATGGGGCGACTGTCTATCTGACCTCCACAGCCCAGTTACTGGGCAATAGGTATACTATTACCTTTGGTAAGATTGGTTATCAGACTTTCTGGTTTCCGACTACCTGTAACAACTGTGAAAGATCTGCGAATGACAGAGCCAGGACCAACAGCTTATTTATGCGCTTTCCGAGGCACGGAAGGGTCTCAGTATGAAATGGGTGGTCACCCATCTATGGACCGACCGCGGCAAGCGTAGCTTAACCAGGGCTGATCGATACGTTGGGCGTTTACTTAGCTACTGGCCTCAAAAAACAAATATAAAAAAATATTATTGTTTATACTTATTTTGACATTGTCTAGTTGTAAATGTAATAAATTATTTACTACATATTAAAAAAGTCGATTACATGTATGTAATTAAAATGTAAACAGCTAATTACAAAAACATCTCGCATATCTTGTAAGTAAAAACGTCTCTTGTACCAGATAAAGATGATTTAAGTTTTATATCAGTACCTCGTTTGAACTTAAATGTACCGACACGCTTCATATAGATGCATTTTTGTTGTTTTAACTTTCCCTTATCTGTCGTCCAGCACCCAACTAGCACCGGACCGGCCATATTTTGAATTACTGTACTATTATTTACAAGTATAGACTACTAGCTAAATAATCATGGAGAGATTCATACATTCATTTGTATGAAAAAAAAAAAAAAAACATTTAGAGGGTTTAAAATATTTTCCAATGTAAAGAATACATTACCAGGAGTGGATTGATATACTTCCCATATTTTTAAACCCCCGCATAATTAAAATATTACGAAATGAAAATAACACTTTTTCGTTTTATTTCGATGGCCATTTTGTGTTTATTAAAAAAAAGAAAGTTAGAAGCGACGAAGTGATGTGACAAAATTAATCTTTATTTGTGATATTATTTCTCATAAAACGATGCAATTTCAGTGTAAGAACTGCGAAACGGCGGCTGTCAGTGTTACTGTTACTGTCAGTCGCCGTTTCGTTCTGAAATGAGCTTTTCGTTAAATTATTCACTTCTTTTTTGCGGGGTTTTAAAAATATTGTAAATGCCTGAAGATACTCTTTAGGTACCTACCTACCTACCCAAGAATAAAATAATTAGAATTTCAATTTCTCTAAACATCTTTATTTTTTTTTGTACAAATCCTGCCATGGTTCTTTTCTATACTGTACCTTCTTAGATATAACACTACGAAATCTATATCTATTCAAACGCGTTCAAGCAAACAAACTCATCAGCTTTATTATATAATAAAGCTGATGAGTTTGTTTGCTTGAACGCGCTAATCTCCGGAACTGCTTATCCGATACTGAAAACTCTTTCGCCAACTGAAAGCTACTTTATCACTGAGTATATTTTATTAACAAAAAATTTGGGGTCCGTCAGAAAGATCACGAGATCGATGTCGCGGGGAAATTACTATTAAATTAGAGTTCCCACGAATATAGAAAAATGGCTTTTGCCAGCGATTTGGTCCACAATTCCACATGGAAGTCAAATCCGTTCTGAGCTGACGTCTTCTACCTTTAAACTATCAACTTGTCAAACTGCTTCATAGGTCAAGTTGTTTTCACGATTCGTGTTTAAACTGTAACTGGCCTTTCGTTTTATGATATAAGACTCTAGTCAGTAAATGCAATAAATAATAATAATAATAATATCATTTATTTCGGGTAACAAAAGACCTATAACATTCATACCTTACCGTATCATACATATCTGTACTAATATTATTTTTAATAAAACCCACCAAAATATTTTTAAACTTTTGTACACGAAGAGACGGCTTCGTGTTGCGCTGCGTGGTGTCGCGTAGCCTTCCGCGGAATCGCCGATACACGACACCCTTCGGCCAAAACTCTTTTCTCGGAAGGTCTCAAGATAATGCGTCGGGACTCGCACCACAAATGACTGAATCGTATTGTGGCGCGACTCCAACTTCTCGACCCTTAAGGTCCAAGTGGTATGATGTTGTCGATAGGTACAGTTTTGAATCTTCCAATAAATATTAAGCCATAAATCACTTCTATGATATCAATGAAATTAAGTAAGATATAGTGTGTATGTCTTTGTCTATTGTAAAGATAAAAGTGCATTCACGTTTGTGGGTGAAGTTCAAACTCAGTTCGACTGTTATCTCGCCACCAGTCGGTCGACCCATCTTGCCGCTGTTGTGTACTACTGTAACTAGGTATATTACTATTCGATATAGGGAACTGAACCTATATCGAAACTTCTAACTATTCATGCTGATATCGTTCGGGAAATATTATGTAGATATAATTTAAGCAATAATATAAATTTAAGCAATAATAAATAATTAAAGGGTTTTCACTAAGCACTCGGAGCTGCTACCAGCCAATCCCAATAACTCTTAGGTACGATTCCATTCAAATCTCTGTGAAATACGCCTCTATGTCGCTTCAATTTTGACATTGATTGTCGCTGTGAAAAGATTAGGAACCTAAGGACTAGATTATGAGCGTTTCTAATTAGTAGAATTTTCTTGTTCTTCTGGTTTACTTATTACTAATGTAACCCTGTGTGTAAAAAAATAGGGTACAATTTAAATGGTTAGCAAAATACTTTATGAACCCTTTATTTAAATTATTTTTGCTTAGGAATATGGGTCCATATTCCTAAGCATTCCTAACCAAATATTGCGTGAGCTAGGAACTTGGGCAGGTTAGGTTTTTTTTTAAACCACCCAGACCTTGGAGCCCCGCTATGTGAGGCTAGGATTAATCAATATATAACAATTGGAAGTCTAATATTTATAGATAAGAGAAAATATTTATCATCATCTTGTGCACCAAGGGGTTTTAACCTTTGGGTACGGAACCCTAAAAAGGATTTGGCACTAGTAACATTTTTTTATGTTATTGCGTGGTAAGAAAACTAAACTTGTTGTACTAAAGCCTAAAGCATTCGTGCCTGAATGTGCCGGATAATTACGTGTCGCGGCGACGACGGGGACCGCGGTTACTGGCGGTAGGTACCTCGCGGCCGGACCAACTTGCTGGGTAAAGCTTAATTACCTATTCTTAATGAAATCGTGGAAAGCCTCGACCTATTTTCCTGTTCTCTGATTGATTTCACAAAAATTACCTTACAGGTGATACGTTTTGAATATTGTAAAATATTGTTTAAGGCCACGCTACGGATATAGGATAACCTGTAATGGTAAGTGTGTTGGTTTCGGCTCCGCTCGACCCTTGGATCTTGCCCCTAATTGCCTAAGTGTATCTACTTGCCCCCTTAAATATTAGATACCCCAATCGCCCCCGATTGTAAGTAAATTAAAAGTACTGTCAGCATTCTAAGTTTATAAATATTTAAATGATTTCAATGAATTAATGATTTTTGATTCCAAATATTTTGAACACACGGGTATCTTGTGGTTTAATTTAGAAAGTACAGTCAACAGCAAAAGTAGATGATCAAAATCAGAAATTCAATACTAATGAACGGAGTTCGCGTCAGAACTGTATGGCGTCGAAGTGATTCGAAACAATATGTGTGACAATCACATACTTTTAATAAATAAACTAGTAATAAATTATATAATTTAGTGTTAGTAAATTAGTATTGAATTTCTGATTTTGATCATCTACTTTTGCTGTTGACTGTACATATGAATTGAAAAAGACACATTGATACTTGCCCGGTTTTGAACCCACAATCTCATGCATGAGAGGCGGGCGCCTTAACCATTGGGCCATCACGACATAGAGTCCAAAGAGGGTCTGTTTGCCAAGGTCTTATTAACCTTGTAGCAAATACAAACAAAGCAAACACGATACTTGTTTGACATTGTAAGATTAGAGTTCTTATCTAACCATTGGAACGGGTAAAATACATATCAAAGGTCGGAATTGGCAAATAAATAGCAGCGATAGCTATTCGGTTCCGTCTACCCTTGATCCGCTGTGACTTAGGTTTGATATACTTGACGGAAACATTATTTTAGTAAAGTTACATCGGCTCAAGGGCAAAAATTGTAAATCAGAGACAAATTCAAATGAATGAACAGTGACTTTGAAGAAAGTAAAGTAAGAAATGGCATCTCTAATCTCTATACTGTAGGTCGATTCTGTAAAATTCAAACAACAACTCGCATCTCACATCGCTATTCACTCTCACTTCGCTTAAGGTTCAAAATGACTTTGATATATTTGACACTTTGAATCGGGTTCGAGTGCGAAGTGAGCGTCGAAGTGACGGGGAAATTACCTTCAGAATGCCATTTATCTGTCAAAATCTCCCGGTCAATTTAGTTCAACTCGCTGACATACTCGCAAGGGTGGCGCTAGTGTAAATTCGAATTATCAACCGAGCTTTTAGAATGCCAATCTAGAAACTCACAGCGGATTCAGATTCGAAGTTTAGAATGAGGTCTTACAGAATCACACCCCAGTATAGAACCTACATTCAACTTACTTCGATTAAGTTTTGTAAAATAAAATAATTTTATCGTTTTTTTCTAAATTTCTAATGTATATATCAATATTATACCTACTGACATCGTATATTAGTGAATGTTTATTTTTGTACTAGTATTATGTTGACATTAAAGAAATTCACTTTACCACTGACATTAGACATATTGGTATTATCTATATTATAAATTTTATGTGGTTGTTGTTAGAGTATTGACTATTGAGTATGTTGACATCAAACATTTTGACATTATTATATTTTTTCACTGTATGATATTATGCGAGAGACTTAGACTTTTTAGACAGTTCTATACCTATTAAATACTGAGTATAACTATTCATAATAATTGTAATTATAATATTAAATTCAAAACTAATATTTTACATGCCACAAGGTATAAAAAGCTTTTTACAAAAAAGACAACCGCCTTCAAAAACTAAAAAGTGAAAAATAACTTTAGCACAGAACACACATTGACTTTAGTTTCGAATTTCAGTGGCTTTGTTCTGTTTGTTGTTTTGTATTCCCACCGACTTCCGAAACTAAAGTCAATGTGTGTTTTGTGCTAAAGTTATTTTTCACTTTTTAGTTTTTGAAGGCGGTTGTCTTTTTTGTAGAAAGCTTTTTATTTTACGCTTTTTAGTACCTCCTCATCCAAATCTATTAAGAAGAAGATTGAAAGTTAACTACTACAAAGATTGATGAAACTAAAACGTCATCTATGTAAAATTTTTGGGTATTTGTTGATTTTTCAAAAAGTGCTGAATTAATTTCGATAAAATTTATATGGGACCACCCCTGAAGCATACCCTATCCATAAAAAAAGGAATTTTCAAAATCGGTTTACGTTTGCCGGAGAAATCGCGTAACAAATCGCGCACATACTTAATGGAAATTTAAGACTTATACGGTTTTCTCATGGATGCCATTGTCAGATCTGGACCAAATTAAAATGGGACCACACGGGAAGCACTAGCTTTCAAATAAATCGGTTTCAAATAAAGAATCATCAAAATCGGTTCACCCAGTCCAAAGAAATCAGGTAAAAAACATAAAAAAAAAAAAAAAAAAAATACAGACGAATTGATAACCTCCTCCTTTTTGAAGTCGGTTGAAAATGTACCGGGTCCATTTACAAACAGGTATTCCAACTAATATGTGTACCTACATTATTAGCAAATAAATGATTTCTTTCTTTCGTTCATAATATTATTTTGTGAATGTAAGCTTCTGTGATTTTTTACATTAGCAGACGAAGTAGATTATCGATATCTCTACTATCACGTTTGTTTCTCATACAAAAGCACCCTTATCTTATTTAAATGACTAATTATAACTATCAGTATATTAAATAAAATTTGATTACACATTATTAATTTCGATAAAGTTGTATTGTATATAGGTACATTACCCCAATTCAGTTGTTGGCATCAGTAGCGCATTTATTGTTGTTTCACTTAGACGTTCTGCAACATGTTTTTTTACTTATTTGGAATTATAATATTTTTGTTTGTTCTTCACATTATATTCAACTACAATGAAAAAGCTAGATTGGTCAGGAAGATACCTGGACCTAAAGATGATTTTATCGTCGGAAATGGCCTAACGGTTATACGATCTCCAGGTATTGTTTTTTTATTTTTACGTGAAAATTTAAGTGTTAATTTTTTTGGATTTAAGTACAGAGGGGTAAATAAAAGTTTCTATAATGGATGTCAAGTAAGTATAGTTTTAAAATATGTAACGAATATCGTTCGAATATTTAAATATTTAGATACCTGTCATGATAATTAAAAAAGCTTTTTACAAAAAAGACAACCGCCTTCAAAAACTAAAAAGTGAAAAATAACTTTAGCACAGAACACACATTGACTTTAGTTTCGAAATTCAGTGGCTTTGTTCTGTTTGTTATTTTGTATTGCCACCGACTTCCGAAACTAAAGTCAATGTGTGTTCTGTGCTAAAGTTATTTTTCACTTTTTAGTTTTTGAAGGCGGTTGTCTTTTTTGTAAAAAGCTTTTTATTTTCCGCTTTTTAGTACCTCCTTCTCATCCAAATCTATTAAGAAGAGATTGAAAGTTAAGTACTACAAAGATTGATGAAACTTAAACGTCGTCTATGTAAAATTTTTGGGTATTTGTTGATTTTTCAAAAAGTGCTGAATCAATTTCGATAAAATTTATGTGGGACCACCCCTGAAGCATACCCTATCTAAAGATTTTTCAAAATCGGTTTACGTTTGCCGGAGAAATCGCGTAACAAATAGCGCACATACTTAATGCAAATGTAAGACTTATACGGTTTTCTCATGGATGCCATTGTCAGAACTGGACCAAATTAAAATGGGACCACACGGGAAGTACTAGCTTTCAAATAAAAAAATCAGATAAAAGAATCATCAAAATCGGTTCACCCAGTCCCAAGAAATCAGGTAACAAACATAAAAAAATAAATAAAAAAAAATACAGACGAATTGATAACCTCCTCCTTTTTTGAAGTCGGTTGAAAATAAAAGTTATGTTGGTTACCACCTGGAAGTCATAGGGCGATGATGCCGTCTGGTAGTAGTAGTATTGGTCAAATCTAGAGTGTACCTAATTATTTAATAGGTACCTAAATAGAAGTGATTCGAAAACTGTTTAATTAATACATAATTTTTTAATTAAACCTACAACCTTCCTACGAAATGGATTTCGTTTAAACTTATTTAATTTTGTTTAGTGAGGATTAGATAATAACTAAAGCTATTGTAATTTTTACAGTTGAGATTATGGAATTTGGAAGAAAATTAAGTAGTGCCTTCGATGGTATCTTTAGAGTATGGATATACCCTATGGGTGCAGTTTTTATATATAACCCCGAAGATATTGAGGTATAAATAAACCAAATACTTTGTTTATTTTAATATTACGTAGTTACATTGGAATCCTTACGTAAGTGCTGTGTAAACTATAAGATAAATTTAAAAAGAAATAAAACATTTTCAGATAATCATGTCAGGTATGAAGTATGGTGAAAAAAGTTTTGTTTATAATTTTTTGAAGCCCTGGCTACGAGATGGATTACTTGTTAGTAACGGTAATAAAATATTTTGTTAATTTAATAATAGAGTATAGTTTCTAGTAGTCTCATAAAATTGACACACTTTTCCGACTTATCTGCAATTACTTATACTTAACTGCTTTTTTTATTTCTATCAGGTGCAAAATGGCAAGTACGCAGAAAAATTCTTACACCTGCCTTTCATTTCAATATACTGAAACAATTTTGTGAAATAATCGAGGAAAACAGTCACAGATTCCTCGAAAACCTCCAAGAAGCCTCTGGAAGGCCCATTGATATTGTACCAGTGCTCTCAGAATTTACACTTAACTCTATTTGTGGTATGTATTGTGCAACTAAATTATATTTTGTAGATTCACTTTAATTTTTTTACGAAAATCAGGCTCGTCATTTAATCCTGCATAAACTCTTGGCGTGGATGTGAACTCTAACTTGTTGTAATCTAATTTAATTAAATACCGTAAATATTCCTTATTTATTTAATCAAGTCCACGTATCAAATCGAGTGATAATTCTTTTTTAATCTCTTAATTTTACAACAATACCTACCTAGGTATAGTAGGTACTTGAGAAAGGTGTCGCTTAATTGTCGCATATTGTAAACACCATATTTTAGAAACTGCAATGGGAACTCAACTCAACAATGATGATAAGGCAGCAAAATCCTACAAGAAAGCCATTTATGATTTGGGAATGCTACTCTTAGAAAGATTTGTTAGAGTATATCTGTATTTAGACTGCATATTTAACTTATCAACAAGGGGACGGCTACAAAATAAATATTTGAAAGTTGTTCACAACTTTACTGAGAGAGTAATACAACAAAGAAGAGAATACGTAGAGAAAAATGGAGTAAATATTAACGAAGAAATTGAAGCTGACGATGACGACTCATACGTGTACAAGAAAAAGAAGAAAACTGCAATGTTGGATTTACTCCTATCCGCTGAAAAAGAGGGACATATTAATAAAATTGGTGTTCAAGAAGAAGTGGACACATTCATGTTTGAAGTTAGTACCTAAAGACGTTTGGGCCACCATTTTACTTGAATAATAATTTTATTCATAGTTGTTATATATAACTTCCAGGGACATGACACTACTGCCAGTGGTTTAACATATTGCTTCATGTTGCTGGCCAATCATAAAAATATTCAGGTTAGTACTTAATCCCTCCATTCAGTCTCCAGAAGCACCGATTTATTTACTGTGAGAGCTAGGGAATGCAATCTCGCGAGATCTCGTTCTTGCGAGATCTCGGACAAAAAAGGGCGCCCTTTCTTTTTTCGTTTAACGAGATTCGTTCTTGCGTTACGTTCGAACAAATCTTTCATTTGACTGGTATATTTTGTTAATTAATCTGTAATATCTAATGGATCTATTGAGTAGATATAGTTCTATTTAATTAATAATAATATCTCAGTTTAATAGTCAACTCAACTTAGATACTTAATAAATTTCATTTTTTTTTATTTTTCGTTGTTTTGTTTGTTATAAAAGAACTGTTATAATACTAAAAGATTTTTGTTTGATATTAGAAGAGAAGACTGGTTGTTTCTTTCATTTGATATTTAATAGATACGTAAGTCAAAAATTACTACTTAGAAGTTTATTAAAAAAATATAGACAAATACGTCAAACAATGTTTGATAATGAAAGTCTATTGAAAAAAACCGTGAAAATAAATGTTTATCTTATAATACTTATCATTTTATTATTTTCTTGTAATTTATTGAAATATTGTGATTATTTGCAAAAAACACACAAAACTGCCACTCTCGCGAGATCTCGAAATTGGCGAGATCTCGCAGTATTGTTATTCATAAACTGGCGGGATCTCGCTTGAGCCCCAATCTTGCGAGATTTGCATTTCCTAGTAAGAGCACAGCAAATAAATCGGTTATTTTAGAAATAATTTAAGGAATTGAATGCTCATCAAAAATGGTTAAAGAAATTTATTTCTCAATAAGAAATTACAAGGATTTCACTGGGAACCGATCACTTTTCCGAATAATTTTTGTCCGAATTTAATTTTACCGAAAACTATTGACCGACGTCTTTTCTGCTATACGCATTATTTGACATATTTTTAGATCATCGAAGTATTATGTGTCATACGTATTATTTTACCGAACTATGTTTTTTCCATTTACAAAATAACTTTTTCCTATTGGCCGAAGTCTCTTTTGAACTATTTTAATTTGCCAAATGATTTATTTGCCATATTTTCACCCCGTCAAAACAACATTTCGGAATATTATTTAATCTCAAATATATAGCCGGTTACTTGGTAGCATTTTCAACATTAAATTAAAATAGTGTCACGCTGCATGCTTGCTTGCATGTTGCATGCCTGCTTGCATGCTGTATGCCTGCTTGCATGCTGTATGCCTGCTTGCATGCTGCATACCTGCTTGCATGCTGCATGCCAGCTTGCATGCTGCATACCTGCTTGCATGCTGCATGCCTGCTTGTATGCTGCATGCCTGCTTGCATTACTGGGATGACTGGGGTTTTATTAAGTGCCATTACGTTAATAATTAATGAAACAAAATAGTAGGAAACTAATCTGAAATAAGCTCTCTATAACGCCACTGTAATAAATACATTAGTTTTGAAAGCTATTTCAAATATTTAATTTCACTCAAATTGTCTTTAATTTTCAAAAGTTTTTGATTTTTCGTTTAACGTTTAACGACGTTTTTTTTCTGGTGGAGTACCGGTTATCATTGACTCAATATCAGACTTAATTACTTCTAGGCGTTTGGTGAAATATGGTAATTAAAACAGTGGTATAACGAATGTTCGAACAAATGTTATTTCGGCTAAGTGTAACTTCGGTAAAAACTTTTCCGACCAAACGAAACGTCGGAGCAACGACAAAAAGCGAATTGATAATAGGTCAACTGATACAGTGGCAGACGTGACTTCGATGAAGTAAAAAAATACGAAACGAGAAAAGTTGAAAAGTTTTAGGTGAACTGAAATTCGGTCAAATATTTTTCGAACTTATGATAGGTAACCGATTTCACTTACTTGAGAACATTTTTTAACTTAAAATATAGTATTACATAAACTTTGACATACAAACTAAGCAGTTAATATTTTTCTTTATAACAAATCTAACAAACATATAAATAATGTAGATAACAATTCATTACGTGCACTGTAACATTTGCGAAACAGCAAAGCATAACACTTTTTACATGCACCCGCAAAACAAATAATTACCATGGTCACAAATAATCATAATAGATAAGGAATGCGAAACCGGTGCCACAATAAAGTCAACACAACAGTAGGGCAGGTTTGTTTAAAGTAATGTTTGATCATTTAGTATGTGATTTTTTAATTTAGTTTTGAAAATATTAAACGAGTTCGCATTCTTTACCTCTTTAGGTAGCTTATTATATTGTTGTACTCCCGCAAAAATTATTGTTCTCTCACCACTGACTGTCCGCACTCGTGGCAGTAAAATATGATCCTTCCTACGACTGCTACGATTATGTACTTGATGTATTTTAGTGCAGTGTAGTGTGTGTGTGTAGTGTGTGTTGTAGTGTATTTGTGTGTGAATGGGCTTGTTTAGAATTTTTCTTATAAGTATGCTGGTACAGTATGCATGCAGTTGTCTAATATTCATGAGTTTCGTTTCCTTGTAGATTTGAATAGTAGGTGTAAGGTAATTATAGTGAAATAGCAATTTAATGATTTTATTTTGAGCAATCTGTAGGTCCTTTAGATAAGTTTTAGGTGCGTTGCCCCAGATTTCAATGAGGTACAGACGCCAGCAGGTCAACCTACCCGAAACTGTCATATTTTCCCAATCAATCTTGAACCTTATCTTTTAACCGTAAAGTTGAAAATCGATTAAAGAAATGTGACAGATTGTAGTAGCTCGATGTGCTGGCGTCTGTACATCAGATGTGGCTTCACTAACGAGTTGTAAATAGTCTGGCGCACTCGAAGAGGAAGGCAATGGACAACGTTGCGCAATGAGCCCAAAAGTAAGCAAAGCTTGTACCTGATATGATCAATTTGTATTTTCCAGTTTAACTGACAATCTACTCTTAGTCCAAGGTATTTTTCGTACTGTTTTTGCTGTATTATTTCATTATCGATGGTCAACGGGGGGTGAGCTGGTATTTTCTTATTTTTAGCTTTAAAGATAACATAGCTAGTCTTAGCAGCATTTATTGTAAGTAGGTTTTGCTGGAACCAAATAGATAGCGTGTTTAAATCGTGTTGCGCTTGGTTGATTATGTTATCAATCGAAGTACCATAGTTAAAAAGACAGGTATCGTCAGCATAAAGAGAAATGTGTCCGTGTAAAGAAATTTCGTGTATGGAATTGATATAAATGAGAAAGAATTTCGGTCCAAGCACCGATACCTGAGGCACGCCGAACGAGCCTGTGCTCTGTGGTTTACTTTGGTATTCCCCGACTTTTACTATTTGAAACCTATTCTTTAGGTATGATTCAATAATTTTGAGCACTACCCCAGAAACACCAATGTTGCTAAGTTCTTGCAGTAATATTGAGTGGCTAACGGTGTCGAAACCTTTTTTTAGGTCGATAAAAAGACCTAATGCTATCTTTTTTTGGTCAATGTTAGTTTGTGTTGCTGTGATGATGATGTCGAAAAATGACACACACAAACTTATTTTCCTCCGGTATCGAAACCACTGTAACAATCTCCTTAAAAAACTAAAGCAAGAATACGAAACCTCAGAATTTCAGAAGGCCAAGAGTGATCCAAATTTGCCACTTGTCGGATAAGTTGCCATCTTATCCGACAAGTGGCAAATTTGGATCAATCTAACAAAGCGCCTGCCTCGGAGCTGCTAAAACTCTGCGACAATCCTACAGAGTCAGTCAGCGAAGTCAACCAATATTTTGCCACTGTCGGCAGTACGTTAGCTTCAAAAATCCGTCAACCTGACCCATCCCTATCCAATGCAGATACTCAGCAGAGCTCCCCCATTTCTTCCCCACAAGGGTCAATGGTTCTCTATGACGTGGACAAGGATGAAATCGATAAACTTATTGTAAACCTAAAGGACAAGTGTGCTGTAGGTTATGACGGTATCTCGTCCTCTGTCATAAAGGCTGCTAGGCACATTATTGCTCTCGTTCTTGTACATATTTTTAACTTGTGCCTATCGACGGGTGTATTTCCAAATGTTTTCAAGACGGCAATAGTGCATCCAATTTTTAAAACTGGGGATAGGAGCGGTGTCGTTAACTACAGGCCTATATCGGTTCTTTCCACACTTTCCAAAATATTTGAAAAAGTAATTAATGCTCGACTTACAAGTTTTCTCACTAAATACCACATTTTAGCTCCCAACCAATTTGGCTTCAGAAATGGAAGATCTACGGACGATGCAGTTTTGGACCTTACAGATACAATAGCAAACCATTTAAATAATAAACGCAAAACGCTTGGCATCTTCCTGGACCTTTCCAAAGCTTTCGACACCGTCTCTATCCCCAGATTGCTAACAAAGCTGGAAAGGTTGGGAATTCGTGGCGTTGCTCATGATATCTTCCGCAGATACCTAGAAAATCGTAAGCAGGTAGTTAAAATTGAAAATTACACCAGTACAGAACAGAACGTAACGTTTGGTGTGCCTCAGGGTAGTGTCCTTGGACCAACCCTCTTCCTCATTTACGTGAACAAACTGTGCCAACTGTCCCTGCCCAACTCTAAAATAATAGCTTACGCCGATGATACAGCCCTTATCATTCACGGCAATGACTGGTCCGACACCTTTGATAAAGCTGAGAGTGCTCTAAGCGTGGTCATGAAATGGTTGAACACGAACCTCTTAACCCTTAACATCAGCAAGACAAAGTGTATAACCTTCACACCAGGCATTCAAAGTCAGCCCCCAAATTCCCTTAAAATTAAAGCGCACAGCTGCACGCCGTCGAACTCTTACAACTGCAACTGTACACCCATCGATCGTACTGACCACATAAAATATCTAGGAGTAATCATTGACAACCACCTAAAATGGAAAATGCAGATCAACTTACTAGTGACGCGCATCCGTAGATTAATCTACGTTTTTAAAAAGCTAAGGGGGGCCGCTGACTTTAAATGCCTCATAACCGTTTACCTTGCACTCGCCCAATCAGTTCTGGGGTATTGTGTGACCTCGTGGGGAGGAGCCCAAAAAACCCCCATGCTCCGACTAGAAAGAGCACAGAGGGCTGTACTAAAGGTTCTTTCTAGGAAACCAATCCGCTACCCAACCTCCGACCTCTACACAGATTGTAACGTGCTTACGGTTAGGCAAATTTTCATACTGCAATCTATGCTCAGAAAACACAACCTTGTACCTTACGACCCAAATTTTAGTACGGCCAGACGCCTCTCAGACAGAGTCTGCAAAATCGTTCCCTGTAGAGTAGCAGTTGCAAGAAGGCAGTTCACATTTATCAGCCCTAAAATGTACAACAAAATTAATAGACTCGTTAATATTTACCACCTAAAACGAAATGATCTAAGAAAGAAGTTGACTGTATGGTTAAAAACACTCTCGTACAATGATACTGAGAAAATTGTGGAATCTTAACTAGTGCTAATACACAAATACACCACACATACACACACACACCACAAACACACACATCGCACAAACATACACACCACACATACACCTCACACACACAACCCACACTATACCTCTGCATGCTACATTTTTATTTTAATAAAATGTATACCTATACTATTTCTCATACTATTATGTCTGGGACATTGTTTTCTAATTGCTAATACGGGCGTTGATAGCTGCGACACAGTTATTAACTTTTGCAGCTATCATCGTATTCTATAAGTCACTATTTGCCAACTGTTTTTATGTTCCTAAATAAACCTTTTTATTTTTTTTATTTATTTATTTGATTAAGTCTGCTGTAACTGATAAAGTGTTGGACTGATAGCGAAACCCAAACTGTCTCTTGTAAAGGAAGTTAATAGAGGTGAGGTATTTGTCTAAGAGTGAATAGATAACTCTTTCAAATATTTTCGAGACGACAGGAAGGACAGAGATAGGCCGGTAATTATTTGGGTCTGTTTTTGTGCCAGATTTATGAATGGGGGTAACTTTAGCAATTTTTTTTTACCTGGAAACGTTCCCTCAGTGAGGTGCTCATTAATGCCAGTTGTCAGTTTGTTTGTTATTAGGGTTCTTATACATTTAATTATTTTTGTGGTTATCCCGTCAATCCCTACGCTACAATTTGGATCTAGATTTAAGATTATTTTTGATTTTTCATCCGATTGTCATGGTGTAAAAGTAGTTAATTTTAGTTAGTTGGGATAGCGTTAGCGAGTGTCGAACCGATTGTTGAGAAGAAGATGTTAAAAGTTTCACAGATTTCGTTACCATCGGTTACGGACCTATCTTTGTTTAAGAGACTTGGAGGAGTACAATGTGTTTTGACCTTGTTGCTGGATAGTGTGTTAATTAGATTCCACATCTTTTTGGGTTACCTGAGTATTTCTTGAATGTTCCATAGTAGTATTTCTTTTTAGTATTTTGTATTCTTTTTGTAGTTTTGTTTCGTTCTATTATAAATTCTTTATTTAAATCTTCGTCTTCTGGATCTTGCTTCAATTTGTGCCAAACTACATTTCTTTCATGGATGCTTGTTATTATATCTTTGGATATCCAGTTTTGTTAAAAAATCATTTTAATACAACCATGTTTCAGGATAAAGTCGTCGAAGAGCTGAACGAGATATTTGGAGATTCGGACCGACCTATTAAGATGGAAGATTTGTCGAAGATGAAGTACTTAGACTGTTGTATTAAAGAATCTTTGCGGCTTTACCCTCCGGTACACTTTATAAGTCGCAGTTTGACTGAAGACACAGTATTAAGTATGTACAACTCTATTTAAGTAATCTATGTATAAAATACTGCCTACTTATTTATAAGTGTGGAAAATTTCCAGGTAACTACACAGTTCCGGCGGGCGTACTTTGTCACATCCTTATCATTGATTTGCATTATCGTGCTGACTTGTTCAAGAACCCGAAACAGTTTGATCCAGACCGATTTCTGCCTGAGAACAGTGTGGGTCGTCACCCGTACTCATATATACCCTTCAGTGCTGGTCCTAGGAACTGTATAGGTGACTTTTACAAACAATACTTTTAATTCCCTCTTTTGCCTAAATTAATCTATTTGAAGTTTCTGGCTTTAACATACCTAAACTGAAACGATTTCAAATGTCAGAATCTTTTTTGAAGCCCAACCATTACTGTAGTCCTGCATCTACATCTGCATTGTCTGAATGATGTGTCTTTTGGGCAGGAAACAAAAACTCACCTAACCAAGTTCCGAATCAATTCATTATTTCAATGAAATGGATATAGTTTTTCGATATTTTACAATAGGTAGATAACAATAGGTGTTTATGTATTAATAACTGTGTTCTAATTCAAGAAAATGTTAGGTTTCACAATTACTATTATGAAATCTAAATTTTTTTTCTATGTCGTTATTTAAGTGTACGATGACCGAGGACGTCATCATTGTCTAAATTAAATTTATCTAAATCAATGGTAGATTTAGATATTAGAATTTCTTCATTAATCACTGCCATAGAAATATTATATCTATGATCACTGTCTATAACCTATTATTTACTAAGTAATATCAAAGTAGCAACAGCTAAGCCCTACTCATTTTAATATTTTTTTTATCGTATTGATATCAATTATACCTTATGATAATAGGATCAAGGACATGGCGGCAACCAGCAGGGCTGGCTAGGGTTTGCCGAACAGGATAGACACTCGTATAATTACGCTATTTTAACGTACTCTTCAGAATACTAAGTAACTCATCATAATTATTACTTTCAGGTCAGAAGTTTGCAATGATGGAGATGAAGATAGCCATCGCGAACGTGTTACGAAAGTTTGTATTGTCCCCTGTCACTCGTCCCTCCGATATCAGATTTACTGCTGATTTAGTACTAAGAAATGTTGGGCCGGTACTCGTGAATTTCATTAAGCGAGACAAATGAGAGCACAAACGTAGGTATCTCAGTAGGTCCGTATAATATTTACAAGTTATACTATGTTTTTATTTTAAATATTTACGAAGGTAATAAGTACTGTAACAGATAAGGTAATAACTACTAATTTCCATAATTACAGACGAGTTTTAAATAAAATGATGATGACCAATATTTTCTTTCTTGTTCTCCGCTGAGACTTTTTTTATGATGTCCTTTAATTGTAAGGGAACTTGTATAATTAATCAAGTAATTATTAATTATATTAGCATTAATGACATTATTCGTCGTGCTTACGTCACCGTTGGTGTTTAGGCTGTTTTAGAACCCAACGACTTGGCACGCGACGACAGCAAGAGACCGAACGGCATATATCTCTATTTCCTTGGAATATAGCGTGGTCGTTAGTGTGGGCCGCTACGTGTGGCGTTACTCTTGCGCTATTATTTCTTTCTAGTTTAGCGTTCTGTGCTGGTGCTGCTGCTGCGGCTGCAGAAAACATAGTAATGAAAGTATAGTAACGTTGGTGATAACTTTATTTTCGCGCCGCTTGGGGTTGAAACCCTCGAGTCGTAAGGTCCGAGTCATATCTTTCTTAAGGAAATGACAAAACGGTTGGTTCACCCTTGCCGTGAGCTGGTTATTGCTCTGGTCAGAGGTTAAGCATGCCATCCTACGAGGCAATGCCGCCAATCATTTGGGCACTTGAACTGTCCTATGTTGAGATAGATAAGCATGTCATAGTGTGCGTTTACAGACCCCCGAATTATCAAACTACTCTATATTATTTGAGTCTATAATGGAGGATGTTTTGAGTAAACTTGCAACTGGTAATAAATCAATAATAATTCAAATAGCAGTCTCTTTAAATGCTTTAATTTGTCAAATGTGTTCTGAGAACCAATATCCGACACAGCCATAAACAATTTTATCTATCGGACTGCCTCCAAATGTAGGTTTAGATCTTTCGATGGATTCATTGGGGTTGTTAGGTCTTTGAGGTGATATTTGAAATGGATCAGAGGCGTAACAAGCGCCTTTCGAAGGGGGCGCAAAAATAGCCAATTATTAAATTTAAAAATCTAAATACAGTACAATAAACCATTAAGTATGTTATTTTCACTTTATTACTTCATAACAAACAATCACGTTTACGATTCCTGCGCTTCGCGAATAAGCGCAGAGTGAGCTGGGAACGCACCACTCCCTATGACTCTATGAGTGGCGTTCCTCCGGACTCACTACATCAAAAAGTGATACCTTCAAATCTTCAACAACATTCATAGAAAAGTAAAAATTATTAACAGGCATGTGTCCGGAACGCAACCTATGAGGAATTACAATTTGCTTACGATTTAGCTTCACATTGGCACTCCATGGTATGTGAGGAGGCTCACTTTGTGTTGTCCTGTACCATATCCCATTATCGCGAGAAACAATGTCAAAAAAATCTTTTTTGAAAAAAGAGAACCGCCTTCAAAACAAAAGTAAAAAGTGATAAATAACTTTAGCACAGAACACATGACTTTAGTTTCGGAAGTCGGTGGATTTGTTCTGTTTGTTGTTTTGTATTGTCACCGACTTCTGAAACTAAAGTCATGTGTGGTCTGTGCTAAAGTTATTTATCACTTTTTAGTTTTTTTTAAGGCGGTTCTCTTTTTTAAAAAATGATGTTATTTTCCACTTTTTAGTGCCTCCTTGTCACCCAAATCCACTAAGTAACGGCAACACAGTTAAAACAGAGATAGAAAGTCCTCCAAAGATGGAACGATGGAAGAAACGAAAACGTCTTCTCGGTATTTGTTGATTTTTTCAAAAAGCGCTGAATAAATTTCTGTTTGTTGATACTAAAACCTTCTTCAGAATGTAACAAACACTTTTATGAAAACCGCATCAAAATCAGTTCAGCCAAACGGGAGATAATCGCGGACAAACATACATACATACAAACAAACATACGGGTCGAACTGAGAACCTCCTTTTTTTTTTGAAGTCGGTTAAATACTCCTTCCACTGAGATGCAATTAATTTTTTGTATTTGATTAGAACTTCTGAGTATTCTGGTTTTAGATGTTACAACTCTGTGTTACGGCTGCGACGGTTAAAAATAATTTGGAGATTTCTATAGTTGCGATGTTGCGACGGAGGCCAGTTATACGAAGAAATATTGGATATTCAAATGCTAATATCTACAAGAAAAACCAACCTGAAGAAATCAGAAGAACTATTTGAATTAAATTGTGAAGCGGGGATGAAATCGTATTCCAAATCTGCGCATTTCTTTTCAAATTCTGCTTGTTTACAATTGCAGCATCCATCGCAAGTTGTGAGCGATCTTTTAGTACGGTCCTACTTATACTGTGCTTTTAGAAAGATCAAGAAAGATTAGGCGACCTAGATTTGCTCAGTGTAGAGCGAGAAGAGACAGATAAAACAAATTTCGAAAACATCATCTATATGTTTGCGTTCAAGAAGACCAGGAAGGTGCAGTTGTAAATGCAGTTGTCCTATTTACGGATTTACATTATAAAAAAGATAATAATTCTCTGTTTTGTATGTAATATGATTAATGATTACTGTATCTGTTTTAAGATTTAAATAAATACATAGGGGCGCAACTAATGATGCGTGCCCTAGGCGCCACTATCGGTTGCTACGCCCCTGAAATGGATGGTCTATTGCTCGAGATTTCAGATGTGACCTCCAAAATACTTTCTCCCAACGTGGAGCGGTCAGGATGTATGAGCCTTTGGCATGATTTAGATGTGCACTTGAGAAATCAGCGAAGGCGGTGGAAAGATCCATGCTAACTTGAATTCCCATATCTTGCTGAAGGCGTCTATAAAGAGAGCATCCTTGTCCTTTGCATCTCGAGGAACATATATTAGAACCACCTTCAAATTACTAGAAGCAAACAGGTCTACTTCGGGTATGCCCCATTTCTGAAATATCCGGTTGCAAATCTTTGGTGACAGATGCCAATCCGCAAGACGCATCTGCCGGGATAAACTGTCGGCTACATCGTTGTATATCCCTGGTATAAATTGAGGACAAATTATCGCATTTAACTGCTTGGCTAACGTCAACAGTTGAAAGACAAGATCTGTCAGCTGTGGTGATTTTGTCCCACCCTGATTTCTTATGTATTGCTATTACGGTTCGAAATGGCCTGACTGAACGACAACTCTTTTGTTTCTTATCGAATCTTTCTAAATCTAGAATTACAGCAAATAATTATTTTTTGTTTATGTGCCATTGAGACTGGTTAGTGGTCCAGGTGCCGCTGACGTGTTTTTCGTTCACCTGTGCTCCCCATCCTTTGTCTGAAGCGTCTGATGTGGTAAATATAGTTTCGGCGCAACTGAATAGAATGTCTTTCTGTTCGAGATTTTGAATCCACCACCTGCATTGTTGGAATGCCTTCTCCGGAATAGGATATTTTTTGTGGGCTAAGTTCTCTGGCAGAATATTGGTTGCTCTTTGTATTTCCCTGGAGAGAAATCTTCCCAACGGTATTACGAAGGAGGCAAAGTTTAGTTTCTCTAGCAAACTTTTTGAAGACTGCCAACTCCATCTTTGAGTTGAAAGAACTTTGTTGACATCTCTCTCTAGGGAGAATATCTTTGGCTTTTGGTAGTGCCTTTGTATTGTGAACTGTATTCCAATGTATTCCTAGGTACTCGATGTTCTGAGATGGCTTCTGTAGAGTTTTGTCCATGTTGATAATCCAGCCTAGTTTTGTTAGAAATTGCATCGTCATGGTGGCACCTGCTTGTAATTTTATTCGATCTTGGTTGGTGAGCAAGAAATCGTCGAGGTATATACTTATATTTATCTGCCGTAGCTGTGAAGCTATCCAATTTGTCACCCTTGCAAAGGTCAGTAGTGCCGTTGATAGACCAAACGGGAGACATGTAAATTGGAATACTTTCTTATGATAGACTATAGACAGAAACCTTCGATGACGGTTGGCTACTGGTATATAAAAATATGCTTGAGAAATGTCGGTTTCTTGCGTTTTGCTGGAACTGAACTTTCTCGGTCGGTTAACAAATTTGGACGCTTTTGACACCTTATTTGACGGTCTAATCTGACGCGGGGAATAGGTGTTGTAGTGCTTTGGTTGAAAAGGCTTCTTATGCGGCTGACGAAAAAACTGACGATCCACTCTGGATCTCGAATGAACACTCGAAAATAGATATTTTGCGTAGAGACACGCGTTCATCGCGGGTCAATCGAAAGCGTTCTGAAATGCACTGCGCGGAAACCCGCCAGCGCGCCGCTCACCTCGCGCGGTGTTGAGCGGCGATTGGGCGGTGTCGAGCGCATTTAGACGGCACGGGAAGCCAGGACACGTATGTATCTTAAAGTAAATCGAGAGAGGTAACCTCATAGGTGAAGCCGACAGCACAGACCATGAAATAAGTATGTTACTATGTATTCTAAAAGTTTTAAAAATGCTTGTAAGGCAGCTAAAGCGTTATACATAAGCAACAAAGTAAAATCAGCTGATGATAAAATTAAGACTGTTTGGAAAATGACTAATAATGAAACAAATGGGAACATAAGACATAGGTAATACTGATTACACTCTAGAGACTTGACAGTGGCCTCATAAGTACTAATATAGAAGTTGCGCAGGAATTTGCAACATTCTTTACCAATACCTATTCCTATTAAAACTACTGAAACTTTAAATTCCTCGCCTTCACTTTTTTTTTATCTATTGATAGGCATACGTTTGACCACTATCTCACCTGATGGGAAGCGATGATGCGGTCTAAGATGGAGCACACTTGCCTAGAATTAACAATAGGTTAATTCTAGGCAAGTGTCTTACTACAACGTACAACTCTTGACTTAAAGACTCCCGTTGTAGCTATCAGGAAACACAGACTCAGGCAGGGAATTCCACTCCTTAGCAGTACGCACAATGAATGTATGTATTCCCAAAACGTTTCGTGCGTGTGGGAGGGATGTCCACCATGTACCGGTGGCGTATCGCCGTACGTCTTGTGGTCCGATTATGGAACGGGCTCGGCGGAATTAAATTATGCAATTCCGTCGCACACTCCCCAAAATGCAACCGATAGAAAACCGACAGGCCAGCAACTCGGCGTCGATGCTCAAGACTTTGGAACTTTGACTCGACGAGCCTATCATTGCCAATGATCCTCTTGGCTCGTTTCTCAGTTGACTATAGGGCATCAAGCTGGTATCTGGCAGATCCGTCCTAAAGATGAGAGCAGTACTCCATACACGATCGAACTTGCGCTTGATAAAGTTTAAGCAGCTGTTCCGGCGTGAAGTACCGTCTCACTTGCTTTCAATTTAAAAAGTTCGAATGTTCCAGCCTGCCCCACGGAATTTAAATTTAAACATGTAAACCCTGCAATCGTTATTAAAGACTTTTAAACAACTCAAGATCAAGGGTACTGAAGATTTATGGGGGATGTCTTCTAATATTTGTAGAACAATTATTGAGACAGTGGCGCTCTAGTTAGCTTTTATTTTTATTTGTGTGTAGACTAACAGGTTTTCCCGGATTTAATGAAGTACAGCAAAGTTATATCACTTTTAAATCCGGCGACTGCAAAGACTAATTATTACAGACCCGTTTCAGTTTTGCCAGTTTTCAGTAAAGTGTTTGAAAACGTAATGCTTAATCGAATTCTCAGTCATTTTAACTGCTACAAAATTTTACACGATCAACAATATGGTTTCACCAGAGGACGTTGTACTACTGACGCTGGTGTCACCTTAATCTATACTAATATTATAAAGCTGAAGAGTTTGTTTGTTTGTTTGGTTGAACGCGCTAATCTCAGGATCTACTGGTTCGAATTGAAAAAAATATTTTTGTGTTGGATAGTCCATTTACCGAGGAAGGCTATAGGCCTATGCGAAGCCGGGTCGGGTCGCTAGTTAAACATATCTTTAAGGCATGGGAAGATTTGCAAGGTGCTATTGCCATTTTTTGCGAGCAAAGCAAAGCAAAGCATTTGATGGCGTAAATCACGAAACTCTGTTCTTATAGCTTATTACGGACTGGGTAAACTAGCGCTTAGCTTAGTAAAATCTTATTTGACTGAAAGACTGCAGCAAGTTCAAGTTAACCGTGTAAATTCATTGGGCTTAAAAATAAAAATGGTACCCCTTTTATTTTTAAGCCCAATGAATTTACACCGCAGGGCTCAATATTGGGTCCGTTCCTCTTTTTAGTTTATATAAACGATTTACCTTATTTGCTTTAATATCAACCACAAATGGTGTTATTTGCTGATGATACCTCATTGATTTTTAGAGTAAATGACGCCATGCTTAAGGTTCATAATTGGTTTATTGTAAATAATTTAGTATTAAATGAGAAGAAGACTAAATACATAAGATTCGTTTTACCTAATGTTAAAAGTAGTGAATGTAACGTTGTATTGAATAAGGATATATAGGTACTTGAATTCGTGTAAAATACTGTTTTCCTAGGGATTACCCTTGCCTCCAAGCTGCAGTAGGGTCCTCACATAACATCTCTTGCAGGGCGGTTAAGTTCAGCCGCTTAGGCTGTCAGAAAGATCCGGCATTTGACAGACGTGGATATCGCTAAACTAGTATATTTTAGTTATCTTCATAGCATCATGTCTTACGGTATTTTGCTTTGGAGATGGGTTGCAGATATATAGATTCTATTTTTATTCTGCAAAAGCGGGCTGTCAGAGCCATCTATAATCTCCGCAGACGCGAGTCTCTAAAATAATTGTTTAAACAGATACACATCATGACGGTACCTTGTCAATAGTATATTATAATAAAAATAAACATAATGCATGTTCGAAAGAATCTGCACCTTTTTAATAAAATAAGTGATAGACATAAGTGTTTATACTAGAAATAGGAACAAATTAGATCAGCCGAGTTTCAGATTATCAAAAGACAAAAGTACATACTTCTTCGTACAGTGTAAAATGCTATAATAAAATACCACCTAATATTCTACAATTAAATGAAAATATGTATTAAACGTACACTACGTAGATAAGCATATTATAAGTTAGAAGATTACATCGATGATAAAAATGCTTGGCTTAATGTTGGTCCGGCTCCACACCCAGTTTAGGGAATTTCCTAATTGTAAGAATATGATGTTTCCTTTCCACTTTTTTATTGACATGAGTAACGAGTGTCGTTATTATTTTTATAAATATTTTTTTTTACACTTCATCTAACAAATAGCCTTCATCTAACCTTAACCGAAACCTTAGTTTTGTATAATTTAGCAGCATTATTTCAATTTTGTGAATGTGGATACCATGGAGCAAAGCAAAGTAAATTATGTATGTTTGACATAAATGAACATGGCGGTTGAGAGCATTGTCATGCTCACTCAAATATCTCGTTGATGCGCATGTGTGATCATTTGGCTACCTTCAAAATGGTTGAGCTGAATGGTGCTGATCCACGCGTCATGTTCGTGAACGGGTGCTGTCAGTAGAGATTGGCCAACTCTTAATTGCCGTGGCTTTTATCTTTTTATCTTATTCTTTTTTTTTAAATGCATTGTATTGGTCTTTACCTGCATTGTTTTCACTTCACCACGGAACAAATAACTCTATTTATCTGTTCCGTGGTTTATAGAAGCAAAATGAATAATGTAATCAGTATGTTGTAAAAACTTGCTTTAAAAAAGTGTCCGTGGAGTTTCTTGCTCGTTCTTCTTCATAGAGACCTACCCTACGTTTTGGAATGAGCAACTAGCTTCATTTTTTCTAACTAACTGACACTTTGACAATTCAAAAGTGCCTGTAAATGGTTTAATTAAAATAAATGTTTTGACTTTGACTTTGCACATTTCCAAGTGATGGCGATCGAGATGAATTTTCAACCGACTTAAAAAAAACACGTACATATATTAACTTTTTTCAGTGTAGTCCGATTTCGCTGATTTTTTTAAATTGATAGTGTACACCTCTTTAGTCTGAAGTAGAAAAAGAAGTAGAAGGAGTAGTAGAAGCAGTTAGTTAGAATTTTATGCAAATATTTCACCCCTAAGGGTGTTTTTTTTTTTAAGTACGTTTTCATTTTTTATTATGCGTGTAAATGTTGTACATACTTTTCCTTTTTCTTATTTGTGTAACAAAGTATTAATAACCGAAAAAATATGTAAGAATAATTAACAAATACTTATAATATAAATTCATCGCCGTCTCTCTTAACCCTGTATGGGTTAAGAGAGACGGCGATGAATGAAACGCCAGAGCAAAGACGCACGCGCGTGCCCTCCAACCCACAATTCACATATTCACCGCAAATACCTACAAAAATAAAATATTGGAAAATAACAATTAACTAATGGATATGTTGGATCAGTCAGGATTTAGTCCGTTAGATTCAGTCATCATGTGGGCAGAATAGGGGTTTCGTGCAATGCAAACACACTGGGTATAGGGTACAATACACGATGTTTATTAAAACCACAATTTAGCACAGTCAATTTAAATGAACTCACATACAAAATACACTTCACTTCAACAACGAATCGAAAGTACAGTTTCGGGACGTATTAGCTCCGATGCGATCAGACACTGGATTCTGAATGTCTTCCTCGCTGTGGGCTGAAAACATCACGACTCTGTAGAAGCGCGCCAAAATGGTGGTGGTTGATCACGTGTTCTCGATAATGGCGCGCTTGCGATTCGTCGTTTCACGTTCATACTATTAACCGGATACGACAGATATATCTTTTGATTTCGGATGGATCAGCAAAATACCAACTGGAGGCGTTGGAAGTTATTGATAGACGTGCCAAGAGGCTTATTAACAATGACTCCGTGGTTACGGCTAAGCTCCAGAGCCTTGAACATCGCCGCACCGTTGCCAGCCTATCGGTCTTTTATCATGTACATTTCGGAGAGTGTGCTTTGGTATTGCACAATTTAATTCCCTCATCCCCATTCCATCATCTGACGAGCAGAGATACGGCGAAGCATTACCGCTATATGGTTGAAGATCCACGGTCTCGAACCAAGCGTTTTGATTCCACATTTATTGTGCGAACTGCCAGACTGTGGAATTCGCTGCCCGCCTCTCTGTTCCCTGATAAGTATAATCTGGGTATCTTCAAGGCACGAGTGAACCGGTTTATCCTAGGCAAGCGTATTCCAACTTAGGCCGCATCATCACTTAAGATCAGGTGAATTGCCGTCAAACGCAAGCCTATTAATTAATATAAAAAGAAAGAAAACCGCCTTCAAAAACTAAAAAGTGATAAATAACTTTAGCACAGAACACACATTACTTTACTTTCGGAAGTCGGTGGCGGTGGCTTTGTGTTTGTTGTTTTGTATTGCCACCGACTTCCGAAAGTAAAGTAATGTGTGTTCTGTGCTAAAGTTATTTATCACTTTTTAGTTTTTGAAGGCGGTTTTCTTTTTTTTTTTAACTTTTTATCTTTCGCTTTTTAGTGTTGCCCTAATATCCAAATCCATTAAGTAACGGCGACACACTTAAAAGAGATTATAAGTCCTTCAAAGATTGAAGAAACTAATACGTCGTCCAAGTAATATATTTGGGAATATGTTGATTTTCTCAAAAAGTGCTTAATCAATTTTGATAAAATTTATATGGGACCATTTCGGAATAAACCCCTTTCGAACAAAAAAAGAATTTTGCAAATCCGTTTATATATGACAGAGTTATGCCCGAACATACACAAAAAAAAAAAAAAATGGGTGCGTGTACTTATGTACGAGCGTGAGAAGTTATACTTCTTTGGCATTATTAAAAAAGTATATAAGCACAATTTGAATTGTAAACAACGCCATCTCTGCCGTACATGCTGAACTAAGTAGTTACTCCCGTGAGAATTTTGTGTGACGCTGTGCGCGCGCATGCGCGAATCGTAAAATTTCACTCTCATCATTTTTTCATAACGCGCCTAAAGAAGTATAACTTCAAAAAAAATATATAAACATTCGAATTGATAACCTCCTCCTTTTTCAAGTCGGTTAAAAATATCCTTGTGCCTTTTTACAATATTTCTTTAATGTAGTTTTAAATAATATGAATAAGTAACAGAAAATTTCTGGTCGGCTATAGACGTCGGTGGTGTGTTGGCACGTTTTAATTTGAGTTTGACGCCCATAGACGTCCGTGGTGGTTAAAAGGCTAAAGGCTGTATTATTTGTACTTCTTATAATATATGCAGATGTTGATATTATTATATATATGGTAGTGCATGTGATGAAAAGAAAAGAAGTTATATGAACTAATAGAGTTCCGACTCCAAATAAACATTACCTTGCTTCTGTTCTGAGTACAATGTATTCAGGGTGAGTTGTTGTGATTACTTTACGACAAGATTTATGTTAAATGATATTTTAGACGTGATATGTATTGAACTTTGGTAGTATGAGATGATAAACTTTGACATACTTAATTTACTCTTATATCATTTGGTATCATTTATTTACAATAGTTTGATTAGTTTTTTAGCAATCATCTCAGTGTTTAATTTTTAATATTAGATAGTAGCTATGGCCGCGTCTTCGTTCGTGTGAATTCTTAGGTACGGATTCTATTTTTTTTTTGATAATATTATATATCTACCATACAGCAGCTCTCAGGGATAACGTAGCTATAGCCTATTAGCGAAATTATTGTCAGAATTGAACCAGCAGTTTCGGAGGTAAGCGAGTTGTTGCTGATATCGTTGCGTTGTGTGTTTGCTGGTCAGCAGCGTGAAGCCTCTTTCTCACCGCAATTCACTCCAAAATGTCAAAAAGAAGTAAGAGTAATTACTTAGGTACAACGGCTGCACACACTGCCGTCACTGAAAGTGCACCTTACCAATATTAGAGGGTTGCACTCAAATATCGTGCCGGTCCATCACTTCCATCTTGAGACCGAAAAGCACTCTTGTTTCTGACAGAGACGTAAATCAGATGTCTGTTAGACACGTCGTACCTATCGTACCCAGGGTACTCCCTGGAGCACAATTTTAAGGCTCTAGTCGGAGTGTGCCTGTACGCCCGGGATGACATCTGCCCCATCCATAACCTTAAAGATCGTAGGTTTTCCGTTCCTTCAGTTCTGGTGGACACTGGCATAGAGGAAAAATATCTAAGCCTGTGCCTACCGTTCGCACAGCGGAGACCAGGAGACGATCAGACTCACAGAATACCTGAGTCAGGCAGCGGGTTGCAACTTGCAAAGCTTTTAAGCCCTATAAGCTAAATCGGTCATTCATGAAAATGTTTTTGGTGGGATTATATTTACCTAACATAGCCATTGATATTACCATACATTTAAACATATAGTAGGTACACCCCATGGGTATGATATAGTAATACAATAATGCTAATTGTAAGAAATGTCTTTTCACCTGTGACAATGTGACAAAGGATGAATAACTATAGTTATTCATCATATAAGTCAAAATCGGTTGAACGGACTGTAAAAAAGGTTTGTGTATATGTCTAATCTTATTGTGAACGGAGTATAGATCGGGCGAGTCGCTACTCGCTACCTAACATTGTTGATTCCTATCCATCATAACTTGCACCAGAAATTTAAATATTTTAGTTTTACTTTATTTTTATGTATTATATTTGTATGGAAAATATTCTTTCTGCTCACTGAATGTACACTTTTGAAAACGTTATTTTTATAAATAAATGATTATGATTATTATACACTAGCGGCCTATAACAGCCTTCCTCGATAAATGGACTATCCAACACAAAAATATTTTTTCAATTCGAACCAGTAGATCCTGAATAATATTATTATAGATATTCTCCTTTCTATCCTTTTGACCACGTCAAAAAATTAAAAACATGCTCTCGGATCCAAGCTACGAATTACTAGTCTATGGAATTACGTATAGAAGTCTGTCATATAGTCGTGACCGTGGCGTGCTTGACACCATTTGGTTTGTCATCTATACATGACTGTGGCGTTTGAAAGGCTAATACAGTTTGGAAGTTTGTTATAGATTTGAACTCCCTTAAGGTAAGGTGGGGTTAGACTAACATACTTTTCTTCCAGACAATAAAGATTGATTTTCATTGCTAAGTTTTTTGACTTGCCTCTGAAATAATAAAATCACTGATACCTAAAAACTATATGCTTTTATGAAATAATGAATATGTTTCCGCTAATGCATTAGGAACGTAGATTCCGAGTAAATTGTAAGACATTCAAAACTGCTAGACTTACTCCATCAAATGGGGTAAGAATATCAGTAATGTAGGGAACCGATCACTTTTCCGAATTATTTTTGTCCGAATTTCATTTTACCGAAAACTATTGACCGACGTCTTTTTTGCTATATATGCATTATTTGACATATTTTTAGATCATCGAAGTATCATGTGTTATACGTATTATTTTACCGAACTATGTTTTTCCGATTTACAAAATAACTTTTTCCTATTGGCCGAAGTCTCTTTTGAACTATTTTCATTTGCCATATGATTTATTTGGCATATTTTCACCACGTTAAAACAACATTTCGGAATATATATTATAAAAAGTCAATACTTTACAAAATTTAGTGACAGAAACGAATCGCTGCAAAACCGACTTCACGCAGTCTTGTCTGCCTAGAGTGTAATTTAAGAACGCGTAGGCGCGGAGGGGTGGGGCAGCCCGCGAGCTGAGAAGCAGGCGGTTTGAAGGCTCGCCGCCGCGGCTGAGGCGTGCCGGTGGAGCCGGCCAGCAAGCCGAAGCTGCGGTGGTTAGCGTTAAAACCATCTGCGACGATAAGCTCGCGTGAGGCCGCCCAGACCCCGCAGCGCCGGAGCCGTGACAGAAACAATGCTTGTGCATGTTGCATGCCTGCTTGCATGTTTAGTGCTTCTTTGCACGCTGCATGCTTGCTTGCATGCTGCATGCCTGCTTGCATGCTGTATGCCGGCTTGCATGCTGCATACCTGCTGCATGCCTGCTTGCATGCTGCATGCCTGCTTGCATGATGCATGCTCGAAGCAAGAATCTTTGTTAGCAAGCTTCTTACTGGGATGACTGGGGTTCTATTAAGTGCCATTACGTTAAACAATTAATTAAACAAAATAGTAGGAAACTAATCTGAAATAAGCTTTCTATAACGCCACTGTAATAAATACATTAGTTTTGAAAGCTCTTTTAAATATTTAATTTCACTCAAATTGTCTTTAATTTTCACAAGTTTTTGATTTTTCGGTTCTTTAACGACGTATTTTTTTTTTGGTGGAGTACCGGTTATCATTGCCTCAATATCAGACTTATTTACTTCTAGGCGTTTGGTGAAATATGGTAATTAAAACAGTGGTATAACGAATGTTCGAACAAATGTTATTTCGGCTAAGTGTAACTTCGGTAAAAACTTTTTCGACCAAATGAAACGTAGGAGCAACGAAAAAAAGCGGATTGATAATAGGTGAACTGATACAGTGGCAGACGTGACTTCGATGAAGTAAAAAAATACGAAACGTGTAAAGTTGAAAAGTTTTAGGTGAAATGAAATTCGGTCAAATATTTTTCGACGTTATGATAGGTAACCGTAATGTATTTTAACTGAAGACATACACTTAATGCGGATTCTAAAGAAAAATCTAAAAACTAATAAGTACTCTAATTTAATTTGAACTGTATCATGGCAGAACAACGCTCATTTTTGCGGCAATTCGTTTATTACATGATTTGGGGCAAGACTAACATACTATCAAAATCAGAGGTGCAGAACCTTTTGAGTGATATCAGAAGCTTACCTAATGTGTATACGTTACACATAAAAAAGACAAAATAAGGAATGAAACTTTATTTCAGTAAACGTATAAAATTCATATTTCATCCATATTTCTCCATTACGTGTAAGTTCTTTGCCAATTTTTTTTTCTACCTCTTCAGGATTGACTTTACTTCTCCCTAAAGATTTCGATTTTAATCCATATCTTTCATATACTCTGGCTACAATAGTTGGCCGCAAGGGCGTGGCCAGGGGGGGGCAGGTAGGGGCAGCTGCCCCCCCCCTAGAGATCCAAAATTTTTTATTTTTACCAGACTTAAAAAAAAAGAAGGTTTTTGATTAAGAGCTCCTGACTGTACAATTAATAAAAAACTCGCACAACCAGTGTAAAGCTTCATGTGCTTTTAACTGTATTTAAAATACTCTTCCCATATAAGTAAATAAAAGGAGAAACTGACTGACTGTCTGATTAATGTATCAGCGCACTGCCGAAATTACTGGAATTAGGATTGTGAAATTTTGCACACGCTTTTTTTATCATGTAGGCAGCACTAAGAAGGGATTGCGGGATTCAACCCCTAAAGGTGTATAATTGGAAATGAAATTTGTATGAAACTCGGTCATTTTTGTAGTTCGAGACATGAAACCTGTTATTGAGGTTTATGGTTGAAAATAAAAAAAAAACGTATTTCAGCTTTTTTGGAAATTCCAGTAAAATAGGGATTAATTTTTATTTGTATGGAAATCTGTTATTTTTAACTAGCACTTTTCCCGCGAGTGGTTGCCTGTCTGCAACTGTTACGAAAATTGGCACAAACACGGTCGACGTCAGGTTGACGGAGCCCCAGCGGTTCTCCTATTCCTGTCTGCAGGCTTTAAAGGAACCTAACCAACCGAACCTCGGGGTGCCCCTGATGTCGACCTATAACCTAAGATTTTTCTGTCCAAAGAGTTTGACACAAGACACAAATTATGTCATTTATACTTTTTACGTTCTGTTTTATCAATTTTGCACGATATTTTACACCACAGACAATATAATTTGACAGATTTGGTGGTCAATCGCCCATTTGAACGTTCCGTTTACGCTTTTTATGTGTTAGTTATGATGTGATTTGCATTTAGTAACTTATTTTATTAATGTCTCGATAATTACGCAATTCCGTTAATGAGAGTGGTAGCGTTACAATCATGATCCAACCCCTACCAACTTCAACACTTTTTACCCCCAGCCCCTTGCTTCCAGATGATCCAAATCCAACCCCCTACTTCTTCTTAAAACAAAACCCCGATAGGCCCCTTATGAAGTAGGTGAAATAATAATAACGTCAAATTATATTTTTTATCTGTGTTGGCATTTGTGCCAACATAAATAAGTTGATACGTTTCAAAAATAAGATTTTTCGTACAAATCCCTTTTTGGTTGAATTTCCAAAATCTTAAGCAGTTCTTGTATCATCAATAGCTTCAGCGGTTTCAATTTTCTAAAAGAAAATGCATGTCTTATTTCACCCCCTTAAAGCTATAACTTTTACATACTTTTTTTTTCTATTTTTAATATGAGGGCAAAATATTGTTTTTTTTACATCAATAGCTTCAGCCGTTTCCATTTTCTATACAACATTTCATCCTTTATTAGGGGGAGGGGAATAACCCCTGCAAGTTTATCAATTCAGTGAGAAAAAAATACGTATCCCCTTTTTTTTACGTGTAGGTACTTACGTATTTTTTTTCACACTTAATTGTTTTAATAAATAAATGATTTTCCATACCACAGTATTTCACCCTATTCACCCCCTTAGAGAATATCCAAAAAAACATGTATTTTGTTTAATTAACTATAAAGCTTACCAATTGTCATGTTTCTATCACAAAAAAAAAAATACATTTTCATATATGTAAATAATTTAATTTTTTCATAAAAATAAATTTTACACCCTTAAAAGGTGAAGTTTCCAAAATTCTGATACATATTGTTATGTCTAACCGCAAATACCAAATACCTACCAATTTTCATGTTTCTTTTTTAAAATAATTTAAAATCAAAATCTACCACCCTAGGGGTGTAATTCCCAAATAAAAGATGAAACTAGCGGGGTGTTGTGTTTGTGGAAAGTACGAAATCTACGCAGACGAAGTCGCGGGAAAAGTGCTAGTCCTCCATATTTCAACTTGCCCCCCCCCTGGGCCACAGGCTGGCGACGCCCTTGGTTGGCCGAGGAATTTTGTATGTTATAGCGGCTCTATAGGCTGTCAACTCGCCGTTCTTCACTTTCTCTACAGCTTCCAGCAATTGTTCTCTTGTGCATGTCGTTGCCCTATCTGTCTTCCGAACATAATTTCGTACCATTTTGTCCGTTGTATCGTCTGTAAGGAATGAAACGTTTTACAAACAAAATTTTGCTCTCCAGTGAGGATGTGTTTTGATTTTAGATTGCTTCGAATTGGCAATTCTGATTTCATTGTCTAACATTTACGTTATGTTAGTTGATAGTTGACACTACAAGCTTGGTTAGCAACAAAGAAAAATACTTTAAACGAAAATGTTGAATATAACTGATTTGGGCAAAGACTAACATACGTTTTTGTCTTACCCCGGGCAAACTGATAGTCTTCCCCCACTTTGATGTTTTTAGGAATATTTAATACTTATTAGAGTAAATCGTTTGTTTAATGTTAAAACGATACGATAACTCAAAATACAATATTAATATAGTGCTACTTACGTTTAACACTCCTCCATTTAGCGTTTATTTTTTTTCGTCAGACGCAACCAAATGCAATTTTTTTTTTCACAACCGATATTTTCGTTTCGTTATGTTGGCGATATCAACCACCAAAAGTGCCATCTGTGTTTTAAGTCGAGAACTTTTTCATCAGAACTGTTTTATGGATATAGCAAATTCAACAAAAAGGCGGTACTTTTCGAGATATTTGAAAGTGATAGTCTTGCCCCGCTGATAGTCTTACCCCACCTTACCGTACCAAATACCGAATGTATCAAAATTTTACTGTTCTACATTTAATGCCTTACACCTTAGAGAAATATGAACCGTTCTCAACGTATATGGCGTATAAGTATATGGCGTTTTACCATCATTGCCGCTTTAAATTTGTACAGTGAAGGTAGAGTTAAGATCAACCCTTTGAAACCTCCAACCTGAAACCTTTCGGTCGAGTGGAACTGTTGCCGCCCTTTATTGCCTCCATTGCTGAAACCTAATGGTACTCCGGCTCACACTGCAGAAGAGAAAGCAAACCTATTTGCTTCTCTGTTTGCATAATCTTCGCAATTTGCATAATCTCGATTCCATTGAGCACGACATCGATGTCTGATACTCGTATTCGTCAAAAGGAGGTTGGAAAAGCACTACGCAATCTTGATGTGAACAAGGCCAGATGGACCTGATGGTATTCCAGCTATAGTTCTGAGAACCTGTGTACCTGAATTGACTCCTCTGCTGACACGCCTCTTTCAGTTCTGGCTCAAGACTGGATTAGTATTATTACATGGAAGCACGACGTGCAGCCCGTGCCCAAAAAAGGTAGTCATGCCGATCCTGCAAACACAGGCCAACCTAAGTCATGTCCATTCTCTGCAAGACAATGTAACGTGTTCTCAATAAGAAGGTCCTGGCGCCCCTTGAAGCTAATGATCTCCACAGTAATAATAATAATAATAATAATCTGTGAATAAACATTAGTCAGTACGGCTTTCGTCGAAATCGGTCCACTGGGGATCACGTACGCCACTCACATCTGGAGTGAGGCAAAATATGGGGAAGCACTTGCCGTCTCCCTGGACATCTCGAATGCCTTTGAGGGTATGGTATGATGGCCTAATTAGCAAGCTTCCATCATATGGCTGACAACAACTGGTTGGACTGGTTGGTTGGCTGGTTGGTGGTGGGTAACCACTGGTTTCTGTGTATGGATATTTTCCTGACAAATCGTTCAATACGAGTAGTCATCGATGGCTACTCGTCTGATCAAATAGCTATAAATGCCAGGGTCTCTCAGCGCTAGGTACTCTCTGCAACCCTTTTGTTTGCTTAATATCAACGATCTGCTGAAACCCGGTACCTTACGCAGATGACAGCACGGTTGTAGAGAGTTACATATCTAGCGCACGTGCTAGTGCGGCTGAAATCCAGTCTTAGAGAGTCCATAGTCGACCGCTTGAACTTGTCACTTACGGCAGTCTCCGATTGGGGCGATGCCAATCTGGTCAAGTGTAAAGATAGCCAAGACCCAGGCGTGACTTTTCTTTGCCAAGAAGAGACCTTTCAATCTGGCCCCTAATTTTTGACATGTATCCCGACCATTGACATTCTTGAGCTTTTTGGCGTTACTCTGACGTCGAATCTCAACTTTAGGTCGTACATTGAATCCAAGGTCCAATTAGCTGGCAAAATGTCAAGCACAAGTTCAATCGTGCATTAGGCAAATACCAACTGGAGGCGTTAAAAATTATTGATGGACGCTCAAAGAGGCTCTTTGGCAACGACTCCCTTGTCAAGGCTTAGCTCTAGAGCCTTGAACATGAACATCGCCGCACTGTTGCCGGCCGTTACTTCGGTCGGGTACATTTCGGAGACAATACTTTGGAATGGCACAACTAATTCCTCAATCCCCATTCATCAGATGAGCAGAGATACGGCACGACACCGTTATATAGTTGAAGTTTCACGGTCTCGGACCAAGCGCTTGGCAGTTCCACATTTATTGTGTGAACTGCCAGACTGTGGACTTCACTGCCTACCTCTCTGTTCCCCGCTAAGTACAAGGCTGCATTAAAAGTATCGGGAATGGAATATTTCCACTGTTCCTGTCATATTAAAATCTTTTTAATTGAAAACTCCTTGGTTTTAAAAATCGAATACCATTTATTTATTTAAAAAAGATTCTCGGTTTTGTCACAAGGTTTTGTCAAACTTGTTTAGTCGTTGAGAAAATGGAATTGACTCGAGAAAATTCAGGAGCAATGATTTATTATGACTTTCGAAGTAGTTTATCACAAAAACATTGTGTTGACCGGATGGTTTCTGCATTTGGTGATGAAGCCCCATCCAAAACCACAATTTATCGCTGGTTTGCTGAATTTCAACGTGGACGTGTCAAGCTCAGTGATGATCCCCGTCAAGGTCGTCCAAAAATTGCAGTCACCCAAGAAAACGTTGATGCTGTGCTTAAGCTGATTGAGGAAGATCGACATGTGACATACCGCGAAATTCAGGCAACTTTAGACATTGGCATGAGTCAAATACAAATAATCTTGCATGAACAATTAGGTGTAAAAAAGTTGTTTTCCCACTGGATACCGCATTCGCTCTGTGAAAAGCAAAAAGCGGCTCGCGTTACTTGGTGCGTCAGAACTCTCGAAAGATTCCACGCAGGATCCTCAAATGCTGTATACAGCATCGTATCAGGTGACGAATCCTGGATATACGCGTACGAACCCGAAACAAAAAACCAGTCACGTGTTGGGTGTTCGAAAATGAGTTAAAGCTAACAAAAATTGTTCGTTCACGGAGTGTTGCAAAAAAATGGTAGCCACGTTTGTCTCCAAAACCGGCCATGTTGCGACTATTCCTCTTGAGGGACAAAGAACGGTTAATGCAGAATGGTATGCTAGCATTTGTTTGCCACGGGTCGTTTCTGAACTCCGTAAAGAGAACTGCAACCGCCGCATCATCCTCCATCACGACAATGCGAGTTCTCACACCGCGCACAGAACAAAAGAGTTTTTAGAGCAAGATAACATAGAATTATTAGACCATCCGCCGTACAGCCCCGACCTAAGCCCTAATGATTTCTATACTGTCCCTAAAATAAAGAATAAATTGCGTGGTCAGAGATTTTCATCACCTGAAGAAGCTGTAGACGCCTACAAAACGGCCATTTTGGAAACCCCAACTTCCGAATGGAATGGTTGCTTCAATGATTGGTTCCATCGTATGGAAAAATGTGTCAAATTTCGCGGAGAATACTCCGAAAAGCAATAAATACATTTTTAAATAGTAATGTTGTGTCACTTCCTTGATTCCCGAAATTTTCAGTGCCGCCCTCGTATAAATTGAGTATCTTCAAGTCACCAGTAAACCGGTTCATTCTAGGCAAGCGTGCTCCACCTTAGGCTGCATCATCACTAAGATCAGGTGAGTTGCGGTCAAACGCAATGCTATTAGGATATTAGAAAAAAAAAATAAGAGTTCAAACAAAAAAACAAACTTCCAGTTTTAGAATAACTATTAGTTATGATAGCATAGATTTATTTATGCAAACATATTTTGTTATTGTACAGTGTTTAGCATTTCTGAATTATTATTTCTATCTTCGAAAGTCTATCATTTGTTAGTGTTCAGTTTGTTATTAATCGTTGTTCCGCTTGGACGCTATCAAAATTATAATGTTGGTGTATATTTTAGTTTTTGTAATATCTTTGTGCATTCTACATTTATTATTAAATTACAATGAACGTGCTAGAATGATTAAGAAGCTCCCTGGGCCGACGGATGACTTTATCATAGGAAACGGACTTAGGATTATATGTTCCCCAGGTAAGGTTTCAAATGATGACCTTTCGATAAAGTATCTAAGTAGGTACCTACATTATATTTAATGCTGATTACCACGTTATATTTAGAATTTTATTTTGATTTTAAAAGTCCAATAGAGAAAATTGTATAAAGGTCCGGTCACACCAGAGCGAACAGCTTGCAGGTGCGATCGCGGTCGTGGGTGCGCATACCTACTACTGCAATAGTATTTCTATGGACGGGTCCACAACAATGCAGTATCTAACCGTGCCCGCAGTCGCGACCGCGACCGCATGTTGCCCGCTCCTGTGTGACCGTGCCTTAACAGAGGGCCGTACTGATGTGACTAATTCATTTGCTAATTCTACAATTATTGAAAACAATTGTTATTTTGTATGTCGATTTATTCCAGTTGAATTTATGAAGTTAGCAAGAGAATACGCTAAGAAATGGAAAGGAATATATCGAGTCTGGGCGTATCCGTTCGGTGCAGTAGTCATTTACAATCCGGAAGACATCGAGGTTGGTATCTACGGCTCTACCAGAAAAGGCGCTTCGGCATTCACCGTTTATTGAATTTAGAGAATTACATGTTGATCTGTTACAACCATGGAAACAGCCATAGAACCATAGAAGCAACCATAGAAGTACTTAGTTGTTTTATAAAATCTTCGCCTCTCTGTAGCGACGTTCTAGAACTTTTCCGATTTCCGAAGCGCATATCTTTTCTGGTCTAAGACTAGGTAGGTACCTATATACAGAATGAAATTGAATTCATTAGCAAATTTTTAAGGAGTGACTCAGGCCACGAACCTGAACAACTCTTATTATGGTGCCAAATCAAACATCGCGAAAAAAGAAACAGCTGTTCCATACATTTTGGCTGAGTACCTATTGCACTTCTGTATGGAACAGCTGGTTTTTTTTCGCGCTGTTTGAATTGGCACCATAATAAAAGTTGTTCAGGTTCGTGGCCTGAGTCACTCCTTAAAAATTTGCTAATGAATTCAATTTCATCCTGTATATAGGTACCTACCTAGTCTTAGACCAGAAAAAGTATGCGCTTCGGAAATCGGAAAAGTTCTAGAACGTCGCTACAGAGAGGCGAAGATTTTATAAAACAACTAAGTACTTCTATGGTTGCTTCTATGGTTCTATGGCTGTTTCCATGGTTGTAACAGATCTACATGTAATTCTCTAAATTCAATAAACTGGGTCTGAATCACTCCTTAAAATTTTGCTAATGAATTCAACCTGTATATATACCTACCTATATTCTAAGAAATTACAAGTAGCATCTATCATATAAACTGATTACTACAAGAGAGTCAGTACAACTTATTATAAGTACTGGGAAAATTATTTTTACTACCTACTAATAGGTATGTTATTTCACTAGTTTTTTTTTACTAGATTTGTTGATAAGTAACATATAAAAAAGACAAGACCAATAAAAAAAAATGTTATGTACGTTTTAAAGACAGAGAGAGACAGAGACAAAAAGAAAGACTGAGAAGATAGGACTAGGATCTGACGTCAGAACTCAGAAATGGCATAGTAGTAACATTAGTAACTTTGCGCATAAAGGTAGTACGATGACGGCTATGTGTGATAAAGATAGAAAAACAACTTCTAAAGCATGTACCTTTCCATATTTTCACCGATTTAACAAATTGTGTTTCTTCTGTAACACCTTTGAAATCAGTTAGTTAATTTATGTACTTATGTTTTATGATTAACGTTGGTACGTCTTTCCCTCAATTTTGAGACAGAAGGTAATAACTGATAATCTACCCAGTATACCTACATAAACATTACCTACCCTGTACCCACCTTAAAATTTTATATAATTCAAACATTGGCTTTAATTAATGAATTTTTATTTTCAGTTGATTATGTCTAGTATGAAATACGGTGAAAAAAGCGAGGTCTATTCGATTCTAAAGCCATGGCTTCACGACGGACTGTTACTTAGTAATGGTAAAGTATAATTGTGTTATGTTTGTGTTACTGTTGTGTCACTGAGGGGCTAACCCTTAATTTTTTCCCCTGTCGATTTTGAGCAACGAATCAGTCCCGCCTGGGTTACATGGAAGCTTCGATGAAATTCGAAAGATGGAAGTATTTAAAAGAGTGTATAATTTGGACTGCCTCTATTGGTTTTACTTGCGGTTGCTGAGCATTAGATCCAGGTCCATGCTAGTGGTGGTGTACTTACACCTCTGCCTCACCATTCGGGAAATATAGGCGTGATCTAATGTTGCGATGGTTAGGTTAGATGCTAGTGAGCAGTGCATCTAGCAAGTCACGTAACCAGTCTGATCAACTATTATTGTTTTTAGGATTCCAGGTGTAGGTACATAGTCAAGTTTCACCTTGATGACGATGAAAACAACCTGTCGAGATCGACACGCCATTCGCTACCGTTTGACTTTTATCACCTTTTAATAATCTCTGATTCTGTTATTTGCATATAAACATTAACGGTTGCATTTTGCCCATCAGGGTAGGAAGACACTATAGAACGCCACCTACAACGATTGGCATTCAGACTTCTTTTGCCATTTCCTCTTTGGTATTTGAATCAAGATAATACGTAGTGGCCAACAACTCAAGGATAGCTTGTTTGATTGCACTGTTATTGAAAAGAAACAAAATGGAAGTTTATTTACCTATAATAGGAAAAGATTTCTGCTATTACAGAGTATAGGAACTAGTTTTTATCACCATGCTTCTACTAAACCTACGCATTGACGTACGTAATTGATGACTTCTAGATCATTTTATAATAAATCCGGTGATTCCACACGAAGTTATCCTTTACCGTTAGTCAGTGATGTCTCTAGAAGTTATTTCCTTAGAAGCATTATATGGAATATTTAGGCATAGAACGACACGTTTCGAAAAAACAAAAACTATCGATATAGACATCACTGCTTTTCAGGAATTAGCCTTCAAAATCGAATATTTATAAATACGTAGCAGAGACCTTCTAAAAATAATAAACAAGGACGTGTCGTCTAAACACAAAAAACTTACAGAATATATTAATAGTAAATACATAACGTCAACCAAATGTTGGTAATATTTCATGCCAACATCGAGTAGTTAATTATTATTAGAATATACAAAAACGTATATTTTCCCTTAAATATTCTTGGTGCTGTTCCAGGTGCAAAATGGCAGGAACGAAGAAAGATTCTGACGCCTGCTTTTCATTTCAATATTCTCCGTCAGTTTTCCGTTGTGATAGAAGAAAACACACAACGATTATTGGAAACACTGAAGCAGACGGCTGGACAACCAATTGACGTTGTGCCTGTCCTCTCAGAATATACGCTAAATTCCATTTGTGGTGGGTAGAGATACACTACTTCAATCTTAGGGACTAACCACACTTATTCAGCTCTGTTCAGCGTTTGTCCATAGAAAACAACGATTTTATATGGAGATGCGTATGCATCCGTTCACCTTTCCGCTTCTATTCAGTTTTCGCGACAAACCGGTATAAAATGAGGACAAAATATGTGTTTTTAGCACGATTTTATATAGATAGAGATCATCAGAATTCTGTGCAATGCGCTGTTCTGCCGCGTTCAGGGCTGTACGCGGTCGAAACTGGTCGAGGAGTCTGGAACAGTCCACGTTCAGCGCTGATTTCTCCAAAGTGCGCGTTTACGTTTTAATTTATAACGTTTATTTTTTTCTATTTCTTTTGCAAGAAGCAAAACGATAACAATATCGCACATAGAACTGTCCATTTTGAGGGCACAACACAAAGGGCGGGTTGCTTCAACTATATACATAACTGACCGGTAATAGTAAAAAATGGCGCTAACTATCGTCAAATCAATAAATGGGTTGTTTCATAAAATTGTATGTCAAAAAGTTACTATTACCATAACCGACCAGTCAACGTAATTTTGTGTTGTCAAACAGCTATTTCAAACATCAAAATATTATGGAATATCTTTTTGAATAACTGACGGATTTTTATGTCATGAAACAACCCGTTACATTTAACGTACGTTAAATATCTCACGTCATAGTAACTTTTTAACCGTCCGTATGTAACGTTAACCGACTGTTTGAAACAACCCGCCCTAAATGAATAATTTGCGTTTTCGCAGCAAAGAGTATGTAATTGCTTCTGTATTATCCAGCGCCGTACGCAGTAGACAGAAGCGCTCAGCGGAGATAACACGCTATGACGGGTTTCACAATCTTACGATGCAGTTCGGCTATCAGCCGAGCCGAACTGCATTAATGTGACTAAAGTCGTTCACCGAAACGCGAATCGAGCTTAATAAATGTAATTAGTCCGTTAGACTACCATAAGCGATATAGTTAACCCTTAATTTTGAAACTTTTGACAGCCCCGTTGGTTTTGTTGCCGCAAGCGTGACTGCTAAGCGTGGATTCCTGGGTTAAATTCCCGGGTCAGGCAAAATGTTTTAGACCTTTCCATTAGGAATTTCTCAGTAGCGGCCCGGAGTTTAGAAGTTGGTGGTGAGACACGTGACCCTGTGCTTCGCAAAGCACATGATGCTGTTGGTCCTGCGTCTGATCTCTCACCGTTCGTGTCGGATTGCCTTCCCATCGGACTAAGAGAGTGAGGGAACAGGGAAAGCACTTGCAAAGACTTGTGCCCTATGGAGATGTTAAGCAGTGCTTACTTGGCTAGTTTCCAGGGAGATGGGCCGCCGTGAAAATTGGGTCGGGGGAAAACATTTATTAATTTCAACACAAAGTTAAAATAAGTATGCTAATGTTATAAATAGATGATCAAAAATAGTCAAAAACCAAATGACTACGTTATAAGTAGTACTTTCAATTTCAACAGCGTTCTTGATTTCAATTAGCCAAAATATTTTCAGAAACTGCTATGGGCACACAGCTATCTGAAGACACCTCGGGTACAGTAAAGTCCTACAAGCAAGCGATTTACGAACTTGGAAATGTTTTTTGCAATAGATTCATTAAAATTTACTTATATCCTGACATAATATTCAATGCGACGTCATTAGGACGAAAACAAATCAGAAGTATAAAAACAGTAACAAGTTTTACAGAAAAAGTAATATCACAAAGAAAAGCGTACGTAGACCATTACGGAGTTCATACATTTGCCAGTACTACCGACAATGACGATCAAGAAGTTTATGTGTACAAGAAGAAGAAGAAGACTGCCATGTTAGATCTTCTTTTATCTGCTGAGAGCGAAGGACTCATAGACAAAGCAGGTATTCAGGAGGAGGTCGACACTTTTATGTTTGAAGTAAGTTTTGAATCACAATACTTGCCCTTCATACAATATTCATAGGTTCACTGTTTAACGTTAGTATTATATGTTACTTTCAGGGCCATGACACAACAGCATCCGCACTCACCTTCCTTTTTATGTTGCTTGCAAATCATAAAGACGTACAAGTAAGTACTTGGTAGAATTTAATACCTTTTAAGTACTTATGCAATTATCAATCAGAATCAGATTTTTTTATTTGTAAAGTTTGTGAGATATGGTGTGTGAGATGTTACTAGTTACATTTACATAGGTTCTCTACATTTTGCCAGTACGCGTACAAATATCATTATGCTTGGTGCCTTACGATCAACATAGATAGAGCAACGGTATGGTCTAGAAATGTTCATTGAATAGCAAATAATGCTTATTTTAACTCAATGAATAAATGAAACTGTTGGTTTGTAACTTCTGGCATAATAGTAGTAGCCTATTTCAGGCAATTCTCGTGAAAGCTCTCACAGATCTGCGACACAGTGCCGCTACAGCTTTCGCGAGCGGTCGTCGACACTGGTCGGCGACAGTGGCCGATCGTCGCCGACTGCCGGCAACTGCGCGCAACCGGCACAGATACCAGATGGGTGCCGCGATCGAGCGTCGGCAACAGTCGCCGTCCGTCGTCGCCGACATACGCCGACCGCCTTCGACTGCTCACGACCGGCACAGATACCAGATAGGTGCCGCGGTCGAGCGTCGGCGACCGTTGCGACAGGTGTCGGCGATCGTTGCTGACAGTCGGCGACAGCTGTCGCGGCATAGTGTCGCAGATGTGTAAGGGTGTTACTACACCAATCGATCGATCATCGATCGATGCCATCAATCTTCGACATCAATCGACGTTGATCAATTGGTGTGGCAGCTTTGGCTGATCGACAGATACCGTTCGACTAACTAATCGATCGATTGCCGGTCGATGGCATCGGTCGACGTTGATAGATTAACTCCGGCTATAATCCATTACTAGTGATAATCAAGCAGATCAATCGACGTCGACTAATCCATTCTACCGTCAATCGATGCCGTCGACCGACGATCGATCGATTGGTCTGGTAGAAACTATCGATCACCGTCGACTAATCCATTCTACCATCGATCGATACCGTCGATCGACGATAAATCGATTGGTCATTATCTCAGTCTCAATCTGTCAAAAATACCTCCACTTTACCTTTTGACAAGTTTCTGACAATGATTATCACTGAGGTGACATTGCGACTGAATTTTGAATGTTATTCGAGAGAATAAAGGGCGGGCCAGACCGTTATAAACAAGCTTCCAACAGGTGGAGGCTTGTGGAGCCCACGGTTGGTGTTTGCGTCCACACTGGTTTACAACAAGGCTCCCACCTCAGTGTGTTGTCGACTCTTTGTTTACAACGCCGGTCTCCACACGCGGTTTACAACGCGCGTCCGTCCACAGAGGTTGTTGAAGGTCAAACGAATTTTTGGAACGAAGTTCCTTATCGCGCGTTGTGAAAGGGGGCTAGACGGAAAAAAATCTTACGAAAAGTTGTCACGACACTTTTGTATATTTGATTTAAGAGCCATCTATTAACGTTATTGGCGCAACTGTGCTCTTCGAGATCGAATTACGAACGGCCAATAGATGGCGCAGAAATAATTTATTGGTCTTTCTATCTAAATAACTACGCATTGTACTAACATGTTAGAAAATGTTAATCTTTAAAATTACTTACTTACAATGTTAGCAGCCATAATAACTTTTCATTCCTCGCTTTATTTTTGCCCTGACTTAAAGCCACTTAAATTCATTTTAACGCATCACATTAATTAGTGAAGGAATTGTAATAAAATTTTATTACAATTCCTTCACTAATTAATCGAAAGGAACTTCGTTCCATCCGGGTGTCCCTTGACACCTCTCAAGTTTTTGTTGAAAACAAGTGTTTACACTGTTGTAAACCGCCGGTGGAGACCGATGTGGAGGGCTTGTTAACAACAATCTGGCCGGGGTTTGAGGCCGAATACAAAACGAAACATGATAACTATTTTTAATTGTTATTTACAGGACAACATTTTAAATGAACTAAAAGAGATATTTAGTGACTCAAAGCGTTGGGTTCAAATGGATGACTTGCCAAAGATGAAATACCTTGAACGATGCATCAAGGAGTCTCTGCGGCTCTATCCGCCGGTGCATTTCATTAGTAGGAAATTAAACGAAACTACAGAATTAAGTAAGCATTATGGTACCTACTAGCTTTAGTAATCCATACTTTCATACTTATATACCTACTAATTGGGGTGTTATACTTATTTACTTATCCATACATTAATATTATAAATGCGAAAGTAACTCTGTCTGTTACGCTTTCACTATGAAACTGCTGAACCGATTTTGATGAAATTTGGCATGAAGATAGCTTTAAAGCTCCCCGGGCAAGGACATAGGCTACTTTTTTCCGCGACTTCTTCTGCATCCGCGATGACCGACATTCACGCGGACGAAGTCGCCGGCAAAAGCTAGTAATATTATAAATGCGAAAGTAACTCTGTCTGTTACGCTTTCACGATGAAACGGCAGAACCGATTTTGATGAAATTTGGTATGAAGATAGCTTGAACCCTGGAGAAAGACATACGTGACTTTGTCTGCATCCACATAACCGTCATTCACGCGGACGAAGTCGTGGATAAAAGCTAGTATATATATACATACATATACCTATTATGATTATTTTATAGCTCTATTAGATACATTTTTCAAGCCTTTACAGAATAAATATAACAGTTTGACATGTATTTTCTATACAAATTTTATAATTTAAAGCTATCAAACCGCAAAAAAGACCCTCATTAAAGTAAAAGTAACGTTCTAGTTTTTGTTAATTCCACACTTCTTTATGGAATTATGTCTCTAAGTGCAGTCGGTGCACCAAATTACGGCTCGTGGTTAAATAGAAGCCGAACCGATCGGTTATGGTTATGCTACGCTTGCCGCGGTTGGGCGGTGGATGGGTAACCTTCCATTTCATACTGGGATCCCTCCGTACCTCGGAAAGCACGTAGATCCGTTGGTCCCGGCTGTCATTCGTAGATCATTGGTAGTAGTTACGGGTAGTCAAAAGCCTGAAAGACTGGCTACGAGTTTTACCAAGGGGTATTGTGTTACCCAGTTACTGGGTTGTGGGCCGCGAATAGCACCACCCCATTTCTACCCGTGGGTGTCGTAGGATATTGACCGGAAGATGGGCAGCAGCATCTTTCTGAGTAAAATTACACCTACGGCGATCGCCAACATGCATCGGCCAAGCATGGCGATTCCGGTTGAAACCCTCCCCCCCCCCCTTGGGGGAGTCCTATGCCCAGCAGTGCGCGTCTAAACGTTGACATGATGAGGTTAGATAGACGCCTATGAAGTTACGCAAAAACTGCAGTCATCATAATCTGATCTAAATTAATATGAATAAATAGAGAAATGATTTTTGTATGTTTGGTGGGAATGGATAAACTCAAAAAATAGGTACTTAATCGATTTTGAAATTCTTTCACCGTTACGAAGCTACGTTATTCCTGAGTGCTATAGGCTATATTTTATTATAAAAAAATTAGAAAATCATAAGAAAATTCACTCGGACGAAGTCGCGGGCACAGTGCTAGTTATCTATATTTCGACGTGGAGTTGCGGACACCAGCCCGTCATAATACTACTACTAAGTACTAGGTACTCATTTTTTACGTTTTGTTTTGTTTTTAGGTAACTACACAATACCACCTAACACATTGTGTCACATTCCTATTTATGACCTACACCATCGTGAAGACTTATTTGAAAACCCGGAACAGTTCGACCCCGACAGGTTCCTGCCAGAAAACAGCGACAAACGCCATCCTTATGCATACATACCTTTCAGTGCTGGCCCCAGGAACTGCATTGGTATGAAATTTCATTGAAATTGTAAAATTATTTAGAAACGTTGCCTGAACTGAACATCGGCGTCGTATGGTTTATATATTTGTAAACGCATCCACGATACAGGAGAAATATTTAGTGAGGGGCATCAAAAAAAACTTAAATGTCTACCTACCTAGTGACTTTACGATGTCGTAGCATACCATGTTTACAATTTTATAAATGGATTCAAAGATATCTATTAAACAATTCGATAAAGCATAGCGCTTCTGTTGGCAAGAGAACACTGCTTGGAAAAATCGTTTTGTTTTTAACAGCATATTTGTATGACACTTTTTAGGGTTCCCTAGGTACCTGAAGGGAAAAACGAAACATCTATGTGGTCACTTCTTTTCTCTTTTTCTTTGAGAAAAACTAGAAAATTATTAAACTAAAATTATATCTGTTTTCAGGACAAAAATTTGCCATGCTGGAAATGAAAATTGCGGTAGCAGAAATATTGCGTGAATTCGAACTGAAGCCAGTAACGAAGCCTTCAGATATTCAGTTTATAGCAGATCTCGTTTTAAGAAACAATGGACCTGTGCGCGTTAATTTTGTTAAAAGACAACATTAGTTATTAATTACTTACTAGAAATCTATGTTATTCAAATAGTTACTACTTACACTTAATTAGGTACTTACTTACGTTAAAAAAAAGATAAATCATGTTAAGTACATAATATACTGTGAACATACATAAACGTAGTGTTATTGTTGAAAATTATATTCAAGTAATAGGTACTTCCCTTTTTACCTGACGCCGGCAAAAAAGTGGGTTATGGTTTTAAAAGGGCCTGTCGTTCTTAATTTTTCGGTCAACATTTTTAAGCCTACCTTTGATTTCAGTTTGTTGTTTATCAAAACTGACGTATCACGATTCGGCTGGACACAAACAGGTCCAAACTGGTAGATTTACGTAAATAATAATAAATAAAGTTTATTGTTTCACTAAGGGCGGGTTGTTTCAAACAGTCGGTTAACGTTACATACGGAAAGTTAAAGTTACTATGACGTGAGATGTTTAACGTACGTTAAATGTAACGGGTTGGTTCATGACATAAAAATCCGTCAGTCAAAGTTATTCAAAAAGAGATTGCATAATATTTTGATGTTTGATGCAGATTAGCTAAAGTAGATACTTCTTTCATGGGGTACTGTTTAAAATGTTACATTATAATACCTCCCCACATTGTTCAACTAAATGAGACAAAATTTAAGTCTTATATAAAACGCACACTATGCAGTCGAGCATATTATTCATTGGGTGAGTACATCACTGATAAAAATGCTTGGCTGGATGCTGGTCCACAGCCATAAGGGTTCATAGATTAATTGATTAGCATTTTTAATTATTTTTGGAGCTGCTGAAGATATAGATCTACATTATCTTTGCATTGTATAAACTCAATGTGTTAGTATTATATAATTTTTCAAAGCACATACATGTGAGCACTATGTTATTTAAAGCTACCATTTACGAGGTATGTCTTTCATTGACTTGAATGTGCCCTGGCGGTTGGGAGTATGTCATGCTCACTGGAAGGTCTCGCTGACGGTGGCGCGCGTGTTGGATCATTCGGTTCCCTTCAAAATGGTTGTGTCAAATGATGCCGATCCGTGCGTCATGTTCGTGAACGGGTGCCGTTAGTTGGGACTGGTCATCTCTTAGCTGCCTCGGTTATTCTAATTTTATTTTGAATTGTTTATTAAGATTATATTTTTATCTAAACCTCTTTTAACGTACACGACTTGTTACATTGTTCTCACATTGTACCCTAGATTCAATATGAATGATGTAACCGTAATTTGTAACATATTATTAATTTTAAAAGAGTGTTGTTCATGGAGTTTCTTGCTCGTTCTTCTCCATAGAAACCTACTGTTTGGAACGACTGACTGACTGACTCTGACAATTCAAAAGTACCTGTAAATGGTTTATTTGAAATAAATGATTTTGAGTTTGAGTTTGAGTTGAGTTTGAGCTGTTTGACAACACAAAAATACGTTGACTGGTCGGTTATGATAATAGTAACTTTTTGACGTACGATTTTCTGAAACAACCCATTTTGTTTATTTGACGATAGTTAGCGCCATTTTTGACGACTATTACCCGTCAGTAAAGTATAGTTAAAGCAACCCGCCCTAAGACTACTGATACATAGCGAAGTAAAGTCTTACATTTAGTTAGTGGGAGGATTACTTACTCCTCTTCTATATAGACTACATGGGAGCCTGTGGTTAGGTGAAACAGTTCCAGGTCCCTGTCGTAGCGGGAGGATTAAAAAAGCACGTGTAAATAGATCCTAGGTCTTGATTGAGATGTCTTTCCGTAAATACAGTAAAAGGCAACTATAAACTAGCACTCGTAGCAGCTTCAGAGCTGCAAAGGAAATATTGTGTGTGACTTCGAATGGTAAGTGTAACGTGGAGAAACGTTACGTAACTATCACATATTTTTTGCTAGCATTTTTTTTTAATTGGACGGCCCTGCCACACTTTATTTTTAACTAGCTGCCCGACCCGGCTTTGCATGGACCTATAGCCTGCCTCAATAAATGGACTATCCAACACAAAAAAAAATGAATTCGAACCAGTAGATCCTGAGATTAGCGCGTTCAACCAAACAAACAAACAAACTCTTCAGCTTTATAATATTAGTATAGATGGAAAGTCCTGCCACACTTTTTTTTTAAATGGACAGTCCTGCCACACTTTTTTTTTAATTGTACAGTCCTGCCACATTTTGTTTTTATTGGGACATGCCCGCCACACTATTCCCAAACCACTGCAACTCCTGAAAGTCAGAATCAACAGTGGCGATCACCAGAAAAGCGCCGAGACACTGAAGCTCGACGAGTACCAGAGAAACATTACAACTATCTTGATTCCCACAACGAAATTAATCAGAAAAGAACAGCGGAGGACTAAGAAAAACATATTTTCCTCTTTCCTCCTAATCAAGCAGGAGACAGAACAGAATTAGGCCAATAGGGATAAAGGGACTTTACATCTGGGGGAAGCCAGATTGCCAAGCACCACGCACACAAACACACTGCACGTTATTTAATTGGTCCTAAAATGTGAGCTGTTAGGTATATTTGTTAATAGGTATGGCAAAAACGCTTGAGCGCACGGAAATTAGCTCTAGCTTTTTGCTAGCATTTAATATATATTATTTATATAGCATATATACGCATAGAATACCAGCAGTGGCGTGGTTTAAGATTTAGCGCCCTGGGCCTCTTAGGTTTGCCGCCCTATAAATTAACGAAAACGAGTAATTATTTATGAATAAAAATCCAGCAGTGTGTTGATGTTGGGTGAGAATGATGTTAATGTATGAAAAAACTAAAAAGGCTAAACAAAGAAATAAACACCAGTAATCCGCTAGACTGTTGACATGACTCTTAGAGTCATACTGTTGAGTACAGTCACCAAACGAGACAAATAACCAGGGTCGTCGGATATGGTTGAAGTTTATTGAGAAACCGATGGATGTTTTTGAATAATATTAAATTTATCTACTTTACAGCAGGTGTCTGTAAGCGTAGATTAAACTACGCAACGGATTTTAATGCGGTTTTCAAAAATAGATAGAGCGATTCAAGAGGAAGGTTAATACGAATAGTTTGATCTACATTGCACCCGTGCGAAGCCGGGGTGGGTAATACAATAAACAGTTAATAACACCAGCCTATATTTGTCCCACTGCTGGGCAAAGGTCTCTTCTCTAACAGAGAAGGCACGAGCATTGATCACCACGTGCGCTCAAGGCAGATTGGCGATTTCAGATTTATATCAATTTTAACTCCAAGTTTCCTCACGATGTTTTCCTTCACCGATGTCAATGATGTCCAAAATAAAGGAGGTCAACAAAATCCACACACATATATATAAAAGATATTTTCGGACATTTTGATTAGAAATAAGGTATCAAGGACGGTGGGATCCGGCTATGAAGGCAATTTTTGTAGGTTACTCAAGAAAGAAGATTTAACATCGCATAAAAGGCAAAGAAGAAAGTCATTAACTAAATTAAACCGGTATTATTGGTAAAGCTAGAGCTGGCTAGGGAGAGTTGGACTAAAGATGAGCATTTAATTCTCTTCCTCGGGCAACTATATGAATAATTGAAGAGTGCAATATTATTCAGTGTAATCTAGTGTATTTTAAGCCACTAAGTGTACCTTCTGTACTAAATTGGGCAAATATTGTTGACATCCTTTAGAAAGTACATATGAATTGAAAAAGACACATTGGTACTTGCCCAGTTTTGATCCCACAACCTCATGCATTGGAGGCGGGCGCCTTAACCATATAATATATATTAATAAAAAAAAATATTTGATATTTGTTAAAAAGTAATTCTACTGTTTGATAAGTTTGTTTAACAAAAAAATGTGATTAAAAATTCTTTGAATTGTGTTTTTGTGAAATATGTTTCATTTAAGTAGCCTTTGAAACAATAATAGTCGAAATAAAAATACAAGAACCAAATATTACATGAAACATTTTCTGGGAAACAAAATTCTATGAAATTTCTGTCTGCGAAACAAGGGGACACCATTTTGAATATATATGCGTAGCTGAATTGAATTAGAATCCAAATTTTAACAGTTTATTCGAAGTATTGAAATTCGGAATTTCGTTTTTCGGACCGAGAACCCATCGAGCATTTGATTCTTCGAACATATGAAAATCGGAAAACAAACAAATCGGATTTACGACATTCGGTAAAATAACTTTCGTGATTTTAAATAATAGAGATTATAATTTTTAGGTATTATGAAATTCGGACTTTTGAAAATCGGAATATCGAAATTCGGAATAAAATATTTCGGAATATTTGGGTGTTCCCATTCATTATTTACATTTTTTCTCGATAGACAGATTAGTTATCAAATTCTCCGTTCGTCCTTTCTCGTCCGTTAATTATTACAGTGTCATTACACTGTCATAATTAACGGATTTTGTTAAGTAGCTTCCATATTAAGAATAGTAGTAGATATTTTTTTATTAGTATACAATTCGGCTGTGAAATATCAAAACCCAGTATCTACATACAACAAAATTTTACAGGAGAGCCGAAAAACGATTCCTAATCTTTGACCGCGTGCCGTTTTAATAACATAAGCCGTACATTCTTGGGAGTGATTGCAAAATTTGAGGTACATAACAAGCTTTATAAAAAGTAGTTTTAATACGTCTATCACAAAAAGATGTACGTAGAGAAGCAGTTACTAATTAAAAAAATGTTTTTCAGACCAAACTTTTTACTTGTGGCAATTACAAAACCTAGTAAGATCACTTACTTTGTTTTCATCTAGTTGTCAAATTACTGAGTAGGGACTAAATGCAAATTTATAAAACTAGTAACAAACAGTTAAATTAAATAATACAACATATAGCCAGTAAAAAACAAATAAAAAAATCAGAAACCCAACAATATTTGTTTACGTATATTTACGATAAAAAAATACAAAAAATATTCACTCAAAATATTTGAAAACAGTAAAATAAAAATGAATAATTCGCGTATTTGTCCCCCAGAAACTAAATTAACTGAATTATTATTAATCGGCAAACTTTGCCAAAATTTCCTTCTATTCATTGGCATTAGAATCGTCGCGTCTTCGTCGCGGTATGCGTTTCTTTTTTAGCCACTCATACGATTTTTGGACTTCAATAACTTCAATATTCGATCTGCAACCCAAAATTACATTCTTATAGGTCTTCAAAACTATAGGCCCATCTCACTTTTGAGCCATGTCTACAAGTTGTTTTCAAGAGTCATCACGAATCGTCTCGCGCGCAGGTTTGACGAATTCCAGCCTCCCGAACAAGCCGGTTTCCGAATAGGCTTTAGCACCGTAGACATACATACGCTGCGGCAGGTTATACAGAAGATCGAGGAGTATAACCTGCCTCTCTGTTTAGCGTTTATGGACTGCGAGAAAACCTTCGATACGATCGAGATTTGGACTGTACTGCAGTCTCTGCAACGGTGCCAAATCGACTATCGGTATATCGAGGTGTTGAAGTCTTTATACAAAAACGCCACCATGTCAGTCCGACTTTAGGACCATACCTCGGAACCTATCTTTCTGCAGCGAGGTGTGAGACAGAGAGACGTCATATCTCCGAAACTGTTCGCCGCATTGGAGGATGTCTTCAAGTTTCTGGACTGAAGGGCGAGGCATTAACGTCAATGGCGAGTACATCTCTCACCTTCCGTTTGCCGACGATATAGTGGTCATGGCTGAGACCATGGAGGACCTCAGTACTGTAGAGACTTGCCCGCCAACGAGGCTTTATGTAATGAAGCCATAACTATTTACTCTATGGTTGGTTAGTACAGTGCTCGATGACCCCAGTAGAGCCTCAGAAAGCGTAGGTCTTAAAATGTACATGGACAAAACCAAGGTCATGTTTAATGCCCATTTAGCACCCACTCCTATCAAGATCGGAGACTCGAAGTTGTAGACGATTATGTCTACCTGGGACAAACGGTCCAGTTAGGTAGGTCTAACTTACCGCAGTGTCTCAAGACGAAAGTCTATGACTAGTGTGTGTTGCCGGTGATTACATACGGGACCGAAACGTGGTCGCTCACAATGGGCCTCATCAGAAGGCTTAAAGTCACCCAAAGGGCAATGGAGAGGACTATGCTCGGAGTTTCCTTGCGTGATAAAATCAGAAATGAGGACATCCGCCAGAAAACCAAGGTTACCGACGTAGCCCGAAGAATTGCCAAGCTTAAGTGGCAGTGGGCAGGGCACATTGCTCGCAGAACGGATGGCCGATGGGGCCGAAAAGTTCTGGAGTGGCGACCGCGAACCGGAAGACGTTGTGTAGGAAGGCCTCCCACTAGGTGGACCGATGACCTGGAAAGGTTGCGGCGATCCGCTGGATGCAAGTCGCATGCAATTTTGACCTATAAAACTGATTTTTACTTATTTTTCTCAAAAAAACATACACGTTCAACGACTTCTTCTCACTTACTAAAGTTGCGCGGGAGTTTTGACGTTTATTTCAACCATTTTATTGACCTTGTATCTACATGAACCATTTTATAACCTAGTAACAAGCACTTACTAGGTTTATGAAATTGTTGATGTTAGATACTATGTTTTAATCTTGTAATTTTTGCATTTTGAAAACTTTTGCTGTAGATACTAGGTTTCCGACTTCGTGTAATTTCGTTTTTGATACATTTTTAGGAGTTTTTGCTAACCTAGTATGTGGAACGTGGTCTATAAGGTCGAAAAATGCAAAAACACCCGTTTTAAAAAAAATGTCAGATACTAGGTTTCGAAATTGGACAGCCGAATTTGTTACAGCAATCCATAGAAATATGCGAAATGCTATTTCAGTTAGTGGAAATGTTTCCTTCCAGACACACTTTCAATAACACTTTCTTCTTGTAGTTCATCCACCAGATCTATCGGTTATACTTTTTGAGTTTTATGGCATTTAGTCTAACTTCTGCTTCAGACATTGTATAAAATTTGCAGAAAAATGCAAAATTGGCGGTGACCGCGTCATGCAAACTATGCCTTTCATCTGTTTAGACACCTTGTTGATTTATGGAAACTGTATTAAATTGTTTTTGGTACATCTGCCAGCAAGTTAGATAGGTTAGGTCCAAAGTTTGAAATAGTTAAAGGGATTTAAACAGGGCGATCCTCTTTCTCCAAAACTGTTATTCTGTTCTCCCTAGAAGTTTAAGACACTAGCAGCCAAATGGGAGGAAAATAGGTATTGTTATCGGCAAAGCGAGATTAAGAAACCTACGTTTCGACGTTGACATTGTCTTCTGTTTCCGCTCAGCCAAAGGACTAGAGCAAATGCTACAAAATCTCAGCTGTGCGAGCAGTAGGGAGAGTTCGACTAAAGATAAGCATGTCAAAGACAAAGATCATGACCAAAATTTCCACAAGAAACTTACACGTAGACGGCATGAATATACAACATGTCCAGGAATATCTCTACTTGGGTCAAGTAGTCTCTTTCCAGACAAGGCAAGACAATAACATGTAACAAACACTAAGATTTAACTAAAGGTTAACGGAAGTGCAAGACAGTCAGACCATTAGGCCAACACGACATTACAAATAAACAGTTAATTACTGTTTATTTGTAATGTCGTGTTGGCCTAATGGTTAAGGCGCCCGCCTCCAATGCATGAGGTTGTGGGATCAAAACTGGGCAAGTACCAATGTGTCTTTTTCAATTCATATGTAGTTTCTAAAGGATGTCAACAATATTTGCCCAATTTAGTACAGAAGGTACACTTAGTGGCTTAAAATACACTAGATTACACTGAATAATATTGCACTCTTCAATTATTCATATAGTTGCCCGAGGAAGAGAATTAAATGCTCATCTTTAGTCCAACTCTCCCTAGCCAGCTCTAGCTTTACCAATAATACCGGTTTAATTTAGTTAATGACTTTCTTCTTTGCCTTTTATGCGATGTTAAATCTTCTTTCTTGAGTAACCTACAAAAATTGCCTTCATAGCCGGATCCCACCGTCCTTGATACCTTATTTCTAATCAAAATGTCCGAAAATTGGTTAAAGACTAAATAAGAGCGTAGAAAATAAATTTGGAGGGACATTCCGCATCCATGGTTTTGGTACAGACAGCGTCACCAGCTGCTTACCTCCCACGCATTAAAATTTCTGCGCGTAGGGGGTAAGCAGTTGACGACGCTGTCTGTACAACTAAAGCAGTTTATTTACTGAAAATTTATGGTTTTCTGATTTTTTATTGTCTAGAAAGACCTTGGTAACTGCACGAAACAGTTCCATGCTTGCAGATCCTATTGATTTAGTTTTTGGATAAACAATTGGTCCTCAAACAATTTTCTTATTTGCGGACCTACAAACATTCCTCCTTTCAGATCAGTCTTACTAAATTGATTGAAGACTGTTTTCAAATGCTTGAATCTTTCGAATACTTTGTACATTGCTTTAACATTTTTTTTATTACTAACCCCAATTTTATAACAAAACTAACAAAACTTGGTTGGTGATTTTTTACATCTTCTACCATTAGCCATATTTTTATATATATTAAATTTACATATTCAATATTAATTCAGCATTAAAGGTTATATAAAACGGGCGCTGTCAGTAGAGATTGGTCAACTCCTAACTGCCATGGCATTTATCTTGAATCTTTTTTATATTTAGTATTGCTAGATTAGCAATACTAAATATAAAACTTCATTGTGTTCAGATATTGAAGCAACAAGAATAATGTAACCAGTATTTTTTTTAAACTTGATTTAAAAGAGTATCCGTGGAGTTTCTGGCTCGTTCTTCTCCATTGAGACTTTCTGACTTACTGACCGACTCCTTGACAATTCAAAAGTGCCTGTAAATGGTTTAATTGAATAACTACTTTAACTTGACTTTGAAAAAAAATAATTACACGGAACTCGGCTTGGAATGAATTCAAAAGAGGCTTTATAAAACCGGGGGTGTGAAGGTGCTACGAAACGCGTAGCAGTGCTACTTCGCGCTACGAAAAACGTAGCTGTCAAATGTGATCCACATTCTGTAGACTTTTTTTATGCATTTCGTTACTCTAAATTTTTATGGGGTGCATAGAAATAATTTAATAGTTTAAAAAATATTTTACCACGCGAATCTTGTTTTAACCGGCGGACTTTGTTTCAAAATAGAATTCTTCATTTCAGTCATATTTTTTTATGTTATTCGGGCCTTGTATATCAATGGTTTTTTTTCTTGAGGACGTATATGCTGTGGAGGACATTTTGTACTTTGGACTCTTCAACAAGTATGGAACGGTCCACTCGCACTGGTTGCCGGAATCTGGGGATATTAAATGGGAGAAATACAATCATACATATTTCACATCACTATTTATATTATTTTTTAATATTATTAACTAAATAAGTTTTACACATTATGTTTTCATTGTCGTTTTACGAAGGTGACTTTGACGGGCCCGTCGTTTCTCAGCACGATATCAGCGATCATCTGAATGTCTTCGGGATGAGTGACTGGCTCCAGCTCAAACTCCCTCACCACCTCGGCCACGGCTACCTTCATCTCCATCATGGCAAACTTTTGACCTAAACAATATTTTATTTTAGAGAATATTTGTTGTTTTTTTTAACTAGGTGGCAATTTTTGTTTTTGACGATTTAATTGCTAGATGTAATTGGCATACTAAATAGTAAATTTGACATATATGTTCCGGTAAGTGTGATTAACTGAAAATTATTAATAATTTTCCATCATTATTATGATCCTCATGATTTGGTAAATGTGAATATAAAATTGAAATTCATCACTTTTAGCAGTTGTTACTAATAATTCACTACACTCGTCGGTTAAAGTAAGATGTTGTGCTATCAAAGTTAATGACAGAAACAAATTGCTGCGAAACCGACTCCACGTAGTCTTGTCTGCCCTAGAGTGTAATTTAAATCTGCGTAGGCGTGGAGGGGCGAGGCGGCTCGCGAGCTGAGGAGCAGGTGGTTTCAACGCCCGCCACCGTGGGTGCCGCTGGCCGGCGAAGCCGGTTAGTAAGCCGAAACTGCGGTGGTGAGCATGAATACCACCTGTGACGAAAAGCTCGCGTGGGACCGCTGGAGCCCCGAAACGCCGGACCCGTGACAGAAACTATGCCTGCTGCATGTTGCATGCTCACTTGCATGATGCATGATGATGAGATGCATGATCAATGTGCTGGTTTCTAACCACGCGGCTAACATTTTTTAATGTTTTGAAAGACGCTTTGCATGTTATTTTTGAAAATGTATTACATTTATCGGTGCTAACAATGATATTATATTAAACAGATATGTTATCAGCGCCCAATTTTAAAGATTCAAATACGTCCTAATTGGGACGTATTGCCTTTAGTCTGCGTCACGCATGGCGACGAGTGATACGCTTTGATAAAGCAGGTAAAAAATTAAAAAAATGCTAGTTTGTGTATTTAGAAAGTGTACCAATTATGATACCAAATATAATAAAACACAAGGGATCTCATAACACATGTAACTTACGCAAAATACATCGATTTATTTAAATATTTCAATTATTTTCCTAATCTTCTTATATTTGGAGGTTAGAAAAAAGAAAGAAATGGAAATACATTTTTTCACGTGAGTAAGACAAGGACGCGTTCACTCCGGACATAGAATAAAAGTACAGATGCGATAACGTAGGCAGTAAAGTCACTGTTTACCCACAGTTCTGTTTTTCTTTTTTCTTACCTTGTAATATTTAATCATTTTGTTTTATTTAATCATTTATATACTTAATTAGAAATTAAACAGTGTGACAACAGATATTTATTATCCTTTCTTCGTTAAGGTTATCCAATGAGATCTGGCTTCAAGAATGGATCGCATTTGTTCGTAAACAAAGAAATGAATTTGATTACAAAATCAATATTTTCTACTCTATAATATATTATTATATATATTCTATTATACCTTTAGTCCTGTTTATTAGTTGTTATAGGTACAAACCGCGTGTATTAATGTACTCGCGGTTTGTAACTTCTGTCTCGTTAAATTTGTTAGTCTATGATGCCAAGACGCGGTGATTGGTGGCCAGGATAATGCTTGTTTACATTCACGCGCAATTGACAACACTAACTGTCTCTTTTTTTCTTGTTGGTTTTTTCAAGCCATCCCTTTTCAACACTTTGACTTGTAGTGAATTGTAAAACTAATGAAAAGTGTGTATGTGTGCTGCCGCTGCTGGCCGGAACACTTTTTTCGGTTGTTTTGTGAGTGTATAATAACATATCTGTTTATTAGAATATCATTGAGTGCTAAGGTTATATTATCAATAATCACGGATAAATATGATTAATTTCTCACTTTTACCTAGACTTTCGGTAATTATTAATAATGATAGACAATTATTAATAATTTTAAATTTATCAAACTTACCGTAACATATACACCAATAAAAAATATATTCCAACGATCAGCGCATTGCGTTCTTATAAGAAGGATATTTTGGTTTTTCAATCCCACCCTTTTACCTTTTTTTTAGAGACAATAATATTACTCAATCTGTCGGTAATTAAAATTAGTGACTTTTCATTTACCTATACAGTTCCTAGGTCCAGCACTAAAGGGTATGTATGAGTAAGGATGTCTTCCCACGCTGTTTTCTGGCAGGAACCTGTCGGGGTCGAACTCATTCGGGTTCTTGAATAGTTCAGGACGACGGTGTAGGTCGTATATATGTATGTGACAGAACGTTCCAGCCGGAACTAAATAATTACCTAGAAAATAAATTAGTAAATATAATCAATATTGTGCTTAAATGATCACGGTCAAAAACATGAATTAGGACGAGATTATTTGTTAATTAATCGCATTTTTAAACGATAACTGGATGTTCTAGCCGATAAGATATACTTATTAGCTACCTGTTAATCACTCTCAAAAAACATGAAAAATGTAGGTATACCTACAAATAGTTTAAGAATATTAATCTACAAAATGCGAAACGTACAAAATAGAGCACTCGAACCTTAGGTAGATACCCCACTATACTTACTTAGTGTCACGTCTTCATTCAAGCTTCGGCTGATGAAATGCACCGGCGGGTATAGCCGCAGTGACTCCTTAATACAACGTTCCAAGTATTTCATCTTTGGCAAGTCTTCCATAGTCACAGAACGCTTTGAATCACCTAAGATTTCCTTGATTTCAGCTAAAATTTTGTCCTGTTTAAAAGGATATTCATTTTAAAGGAACAAATACAACAAAAAGTTCAAGCTCAACAATAATAACTATGAAAGCTAAAACTGACCTGCTTCTAGTGAGCGGGAAGGTTATTTCAGACAAATCTTTATATATAAAAATCTTCTGTGCGTGTGTATGAAAGTGAAGCCTCTTAAACGGCTGGGCCGATTTTGATGAAATTTTTTGCGTGTATTCCATTGGATTCGAGAATGGCTTAGATTTATAATTGGACCCGGTACGTGGCACTGCAGTAGAGTTGGGGTAGGTAGGTATGAAGGATAGGTTGGTAGGTAGGTAGGGTAGGGTAGGTAGGGTAAATAGGGGTAAGTAGGGTAGGTAGGGTAGGTACGGAAGGTAGGGTAGGTAGGGTAGGAACGTAGTTTGGTAGGGTAGATAAATAGGGACAGCACAACGTCTGTCGGGTCAGCTACGAGTAGTACCTACATACTTAAAACATGAATTGAATGTCAACGAAGCAAAAGAATGAAGGATTCACATAACATTCTCAACTTTTTGCTGTAGATAATAGGTAAATAAAGTAAATTGCCTAAAAGTACTAATTACTTCCATACTAATATTATAAATGCGAAAGTAACTATGTCTGTTACGTTTTCACGACAAAACGGTTTAAACCCTGGGGAAGGTCATAGGCTACTTTTTAATTCGCGACTTCGTCTGCGACCGCGATAACCGACATTTACCTACGCGAACGAAGTCGCCGACAAGCTAGTAGGTAGTGTTGGGTTTTTATCCGGATATAATATACCCAAAATGGATAAATACTCATAAATATCCGTTTTGACTCGAGTATTTATCCAAAATAGTGGATTTTCTTTACAATAATTATGTTACATACATTTTGTAATTTTACAAACAAAAAGTTTGAAATAAATGAAAACCGAAAATTTACTTTATTAAATCACTTCAGAAACAAAAAGCATAAAAACAATAATTTCATTAGATCATGAATATTTTCGTCAATCACTGTCAAAGTTAAGATAAAATTGTGCGTTACTGAATTATTGTAAAAAATAAGAAAAATCTAAAATAACTAGTCCACCATCCATTCAACTGTAGATGCATATAGTTAACGCGTAAAGCATAACCTCCTCTAAGAGTTAACGGTATCAAGTTCTTCCTTAACTCCTTCTTTTATGTCGTTGTAGACTTGATTCAAAAAAAATATCGAAAGGGATTATTAGGTCGAACGGGACAAAAGGTAGCCAGGATAGGGTGCAGTGACGAACACGTTGTTTCATCTTACAATCACAACAATACTAATCTTTAAATTTAAAAAAATTAACCATTCGATGTGCAATAAAATATTTATCCATCATTTTGAGTAAATATTCGACAAAAATTAGTAAAAACGAGTATTTATCCATTTCTGATAAATACTCGAGTTTTTATGCTCCGAGTATTTATCCTCCGCCCATCACTACTAGTAGGTAATATTGTTGTTTTATCAGAAGCTGATGATGATAGTAGGATGCATACAGAATTCTTATAAGTAAAGTAAAAGAAAGGGGAGTTCTACAAACACATGGTGTAGTAAATGCAATACAGAAGAACCTACGTCGCATTATGTCCCCGCAAATATTAAAATGAATATAATTCATTTAATCTAGTGGTCTCTAGTGATGTTTTCTTCAAAACCCAACACATAGGTATGTATATCCAAAGAGTACAATATATATACAGAGATGTATATCTCAGTTTTGATATGTCCATAATATATTGGACTACCTACGTACTTATTGATACCTAATGTCGATGCTAAACATGATAAGATTGATAGAAAAGTATTACGACGGAAGTAAATCACAAAACGTATCATTTGTGATGTTCATTTTTGGTAACCATAACACGGTCTTTGAGCCGCCATATCTAGTGCACTCGCCACTGGCACTGTTCACACAGGTACTACTTATATTATAATACCGTACTAGTTTAAGTCTTCCTAGTTATTGTTCATTTTTGGTAGCCATAACTCATATTTGAGCGGCGATACCTAATCATTTGACCATTCACATTCATTCTGACCAGAGGAGAGTCCTACACCAACCAAAATACTGTTTCAGCCTTCCTATTGGTCGTTACTTAAAGTACGGCTATCCCTTGTAATATAATGCACATGTATATTACATGTAGATTGAGGCAATATCGCAGAGCGAACTATTGATAGTGGACTCCTACAAGAACCGGTACCCTCCCATGGAACACATGCAAATCAATGTCACCACTGTTTGAAAACGTCTGGTCAGGTAAACTTGACTAACCTGTACGTCCTTGTGATGAGCAAGGAGCATAAAGCAAAATGTCAAACCAGAAGCTGTAGTGTCATGCCCCTGCAAACAAAACGTAAACATATTTACTTACTATTTAACTGTAATGTTTAGTAAACAATACTTTATTATCGGCCATAGACACGTTATTTATCGGCCGACGACATTACGTACTTCGAACATGAAGGTGTCCACTTCTTCTTGAATGCCAATCTCGTCGATCAGTCCTTCTTTCTTGGCTGATATTAACAAGTCCAACATAGCCGTCTTCTTCCTCTTGTACACGTATGTTTCATCATCAGCCGCAGTCGGCTCAGCTACATTCATTCCATATTTTTCTATGTACTCTGTTCTTTCCGCAATTACTTTCTTTGTGAAACCCTGAACTGTTTTTAGATAACCGTTCTGACGTTTACTTAGCGGCGTTAGATTAAATAAGAAATCAAAGAAATAATATATTTTGATAAATCGTTGGTAGAATATATATCCTAAATTGTATATTGCATCTTTGTAGGCATTTATTTCAATTTTATTATGTTCGCTCAACTGGGTGCCCATTGCCGTTTCTGAAATGATAAGTGCCAATAAGTAGGCAGGTTGAGTTTTTAAAATCTAACTTAACGGGTATATCTAACTTATCAGATTTATTCATTATATTCCTGTCAGTGTTAGAAGTCCCATTTGACATAGCATATTTGAATATGAATCAACGATTAATTCGTGTTTTTGAGTGCATTTTTTTCAATCTAAAATTAAGCTTGATGCTTATGAATGATACTCGTTGTTATAGTGTAAGAGTAATTAATTGGGATTGTGAATTTTATTCTTCAATTTATTACGTACAGAATAAAAGAAGAAACGTCAAATAGGACTACTAATCATCATAGGTCATAAAATATTGAATTTTGAAAATCTGTACATTTAAGCTTCTTTTGATTCAAGTATCTGCAATTAAAGTCATTATTGTTAGATAGACCTACTTGACCTACTTAACTATTGTTTATAGGTAATTATCGAAATTCTCTAAATTGGCAATGAAAATCGGAAGGTTCCTGAAGATTTAATGTTATAATTAAACTTACCACATATAGAGTTAAGGGTAAATTCTGAAATGATAGGTACTACATCGACGGGCCGACCAGACACCCGTTTCAGGCTCTCCAAAAAGCGCTGAGTGTTATCTTCAAGAACTTGACAAAATTGACGCAAAATATTGAAATGGAAAGTAGGCGTCAGAATTTTTCTTCTTGATTGCCATTTTGAGCCTTAAAAAATCAAGTACAAATATAATTATTATGATAATATAATATTTAGGTACCTACCTACGTCCGAGTACATGCCTAAATATTAAAAAAGATGCAGCACTAACCTTTGCTTAAAAGAAGTCCTTCTCTAAGCCAAGGCTTTAATACCCTGTAAACTTGACTTTTTTCATTGTATTTCCTGCTTGATACAATTGTCTGCAATTAAAAAGATTATAAATTTATAAAAAATCACTACTATGATAATTACTAAAAAAAATACTAAATTAGTACCTCTACGTCTTCAGGATTATAAATATTCACAGCCCCTAAAGGATACAACCAAAGTCTGTATATTCCAGAATGATCATTAGCCACTTCTCTTGCAAACTTCATTAAATTAACTGAAAAATATCGGACACAAAAACAGATAGAAAATAAATATTTAGTTAACTTTTCGATATTTACTCAAAAAATGACAACTATCAAGAATCTAAAAATGTTTTATGTGTACTTTACCTGACGATTGCATTAAAACCGGAGCATTTCCTAAAATAAAGGTGTCTGCCGGTCCGGGTATTTTTCTAATTTTCCTGGCTCGTTCATTATAGTTGCAGAAGATATGTAAGAAAAACAGAAAACTCGCGGTAAGAAATAAATACCAGAACATTTTGTGAACGTCTACGTCCTTCGCCAGAACACTATGCACTAAAGACAACTTTATCTTTATAATTAAAGAATTGTATTTAGCTTCGACTATCAATAGATAAGTATATTATTTATTATTTTTCAAATGTTCAGTTTTACTATTGATTAAACGCACAAAAAGAAATAAGTATCTTATGCGTTTGTTGACCTTTGAAACATTTCAATGATGTGAAACAGCTGTATCTCTAAATTGTGACTTCCTTAGCCGAATTAAGCTCAGATGTTAACATAATATTGTTATATGTGCTCAAGTATATAAATTAATTTCATAATAAAAAGCAAGGAAAACCCAAAAGGAAAACCCCCCACAAAGGCCCAAACCCCCCCTGGGCCCCCCTTGGGCCTATGGCAAAAGAATTTTCAGAATCGGACCAGTAGTTCCGGAGATTAGCGCGTTCAAACAAAAGAACCCACAAATAAACACATCAGCTTTATTAGTATAGATATATTAGGTTAACGTGAAAAAAAAAATATACTAGGGCTAAAGATCGACGCGACGTGGTCCATAGTTTACGAGGGAAGCCCTAGAACAAAACAGTGATAAAATTTGAATAGGTATGTATCCACGTATTTACTATCTGATTACCTTTTTGTCTGAAGCCTGTACGCCACAACGAAAGGTGTCGCTATGTCACTATCATAACTTAATCAATACAATTTGCTATAAATTTTCCATAGCATAATACCTTATTAATGTGGCATTGTCTAAGATGCGAGTATCTACCTGCGTAGGTAGGTACCTTTTCAAATAAATTAATGAGTTGATATTAGTCTTCGTCGCAACTTATAATTACGATTCCATTGTAGATTGAATGATTGCTCTATTCCGGTATGAAGCAATGCGCTTCTGATAAGATAAGCGAGTTTAATCGAATTTGAAGTTTGAACAAGCACGGGGTCAAAGTATAAGACTTGTCTTTCTGCGTAATGTGCCCTACTACATACCTACTGATATCGTATCTTTGTAGGACCGAATACGATTAAAAAAACACCTCTTGACCCACCCTACCGTGCTACAAAATTATTGATTTCAACGAAACTACATAATGTCATGTTTAGAGTTCCATGCCTAAGATGCCTAACGTGCCTATTACCAAGACTTCGCTGTAACGTTTGTCTGTCCATGCGTCTGACGCAGGACTTTACGTACCTTTGACCATGGATGGTAGAAGTATGGAGCACACTATCTCATATGAGGACTAAAGTTGAAAAAGTGTCCAGCTCTATGCAGCAAGGTAACAGTTCCAACACCCGCCAAAATAGCGCTAGCGTACGCACAGGGTATGGTATGAATGTAGTCATAGATCTGTGAATAGCAGTTGTTGACGGATTGAAGTATACCGAGTTAGAATTTTTTTACCCAGTCGCGAGTGTAGCGCCACCCTTATGTGGCACATTTTAACAGACACTTTCATACACAGAGATCGTGCTCCTTACCTCTATCTCTCCATACTTTTGACACTTGAAATCCTATTAAAGTGTGTAGAACTATAGCCGCTATACATAATAAATAAATAAAAATAAAAAAGCCTTTTATTTCATGCATTTGACACATTATTTACATTGTACACATTATTATTATGTAATAAGATTGAATGGTTAAAAAAACTATTGGATAATCATTTCGTTCCTAGTGTGTCTGTGTAATGTGTGTGTAATATTATTATTGAATGTTATTTATTATTATTAGATATTATTTATTTATTAATTGTGTAACCCAAATATGGATAATTTATTGAATTTATTTTATCTGAAATAAAGAATTTGATTTGATTTGATTTAATTATAACATAAAATTAAAATGACTTTAGTTACCAAAAAATAGATTAATAATTAGATTTAAAGCATGCATGAACCCCTCAAGAAGTGAGGGTGAAGGCCTCCTCCAGAGAACACCAGTGGTCTCGGTCTTTAGCTTTTGTCAGCCAGTTTCTTCCTGCGACTTTTGTAATGTCGTCTGACCATCGTTTTACAGGTCTTCCTCTTTTTCGGTAGCCTATAGGACCTGGTCATGACGTCATGCGAATAGTCCATCGATCGTCGCTCATTCTCGCTACATGTCCTGCCCATCTCCATTTTAACTTTAGAGCGTAGGTGAGAGCATCTATTATTCCTGTCATTTTTCTAATGTTAGTGTGACGATTTTTTTTACACTTCTTGATTTTTGTGACACTTCTCTCCATGCTTCGCTGACAGGACGTGATTTTATTTTTGACTGTATTGGAAAACTTCCAAGGTTGGCAGGCGTATGTCAACGAAGGTAGAAGGCATGTGTCCATGACTTTACTCTTAATTTTCATGGGCACCTGGCCCTTCAGAATTTCTCTTATGCTCCAAAATTTTTTCCATGTTGTTTGTGTGTTTTTTTCATTATTCTTCTATCCACTTCCGCTTCGATATTTTGTCTTTGGAAGGACATTTGTTTCCCCAGATAGATATAGCTCTCAACGTATTCTATTGGTGCGTTGTCAAGACATATAGGGTTTTGTGCGGCATTTGTCATGAGTTTAGTTTTGCTCAGGCTTATTTCCAGTCCTGCCTCTCTGCTTGTTTGATGCAACGCTTGTAACATTGACTCCAGCTCTGCGCTATTTTCTGATAGGAGGACAATGTCGTCAGCGAACCTTAGATGACTAATATGTTTCCCTTTGATGCATATGCCGGTTCTATCTCAATTTAGTTGACTGACAATCGATAATTACGATTATCGTGTTCCGTGATCGATTTTTTGGCTCGTGAGTTGTTTCTGGTTGTGTGCTATTGTGCTAAGTGCTGGTATCGTAAGTTTTTATACGTGTTTGCTTCCGTAATTACTGGTAATTAGTTAATTTTGTCAGCTATCGGTGAGTACATTTATTTTCTTTAGTGTGAGGGTATCGCGAAATAATTTATTTGTACGTTAATTTTCCCTTTCTACTGATTTGTTTGCTCTAAATTGTTGATGTTATCCAATAATGATGACCCGCCTGATCGTGGCGGGGAAATATTCGGTAGAAATGGAATAACACCAAGGGCCGCCGCTCCCGCGTCTACCTCCGCTAATAGTAAACGTTTGTTTAGCGAAATGTCTCCAACCTACGTTTCGCCCGATGATAGGTCCAAACGGCTTCAAACGTCCGAATCTTACGAAAAGTCCTCGCCAATATTAAATGTAAGTAATGCGAGCAACGCCAGCAATGCGAACAATACCGACTATTGTTATTTAGTTTCCGAAGCGTCTGCGTATCTGTCAAAAATAAACGACCTTGTCAACGATCAAGGGTCCCGCATTAATGTTGCAAATAAATCTGCTATCATGGATATGACTCAGCGAGTAACGGCCATCGTTTCTATGTTAGCATTAAAATCATCGTGCAACGAAACGAAGTTAGCAAATACGGAACGTGAATTGGACAAAATTAAATTGAATCCCGCTATCAATACTGTTAATAATAATTATGTCAATACCGAAAACAAAAAAGTGTCCTACGCGGACTCGTTAAAACTTCGCTTGCCTAAAGTGGCTCCAGTCTTAGAGTCGCGGGCGCCGCTGCCGTGTGTCGTTGCTTATCCCACGGCGGAACGCTCAGCTGATTATGCGTCATCATCCGCGACTAAACAAGCCCTTATGAAAGCGATTAACCCAAGTGATGACGGTTTTCAAATCGTAGGAGTTAAAAAAACCGCCAAGTCAGGCGTTGTACTGCGTGTCGCTAACGAAACTCAATTAAAAAAGTTAGAATCGGTCGATGCCATCAGGTCCGCTGGATTACGTTTAGAAAAACCAAAAGGCCGTATGCCACGCATATTAGTTAAAGATATTCCATCTTCAATGGAAGACAGCGCTTTTATGCTCGCTTTGTACCGTCAAAACATTAAAGACGAGCTGCCTATCAAAGAGGATGAATTCATAAAATCTACCAAAATAATTCGTAGGCGTTCTGCTTATAATGGTCGTAAATGGATTGGCATAGAACTCGAATCTGCCGTACGTAAACACTTAGTATCTACGAAGGATAAGTTATTTATTGACTGGGCCACTTGCCGTTTTGTAGATGATATTGAGGTAGTTCGTTGTTTATATTGTCAACAATTCGGTCACGTTAAGAAATACTGCAATAATAAATCACCTGCGTGTGCTGATTGCTCGGAAGCACATGAAACACAGGATTGCCCTCATAAAGACAATTTAAATTTTAAACCGACTTGCGTGGCGTGTAAGCGTTTCAAAAAGCCGTTTGACCACCGGTGCGGGTCTGAAGATTGTGCGACCTTTAAACTCAAACTCGAACAGCTTATCCTAAACACTAACTACTAATAAGATGGATAGTTTAAGCATAGGTCAATTAAATCTTCACAATGATAGAGTGGCGACATCCGAGTTGGATAGATTAATTATCGATTACAAGTTAGACGTAGTACTTGTTCAAGAGCAATATCAAAACGCGCGCTTACGTCACAAAGTGGTGCAGCTGGATTGCAAAGCACGAGCCGGAATTTACGTTTCACGATCTTCTAACTTTACAGTAACATCTTTACGTAACCTTATGACTCATCACTGTGCCGTTGCAGAGATTTCTTCAGCTTCCTTTAAAGTCTACGTTGTGAGCTGTTACTTTCAATATTCTGATCCTATTGCTCCTCATATACATAATCTCCGTCACGTCTTGCGGTCACTTGCGGGCCACAAAATCATCGTTGGCGCGGATGTTAACGCGTCATCGTCCCTGTGGTATGGCAAGGTTCGGTCCACGGATTCCGAACGACGCTGCGCTGTCGAGGATTTCATTGCTGAAATGAACCTATCGATCCATAACACCCCTGACGCACCACCTACTTTTTGCAGCCCAATGGGCGAATTTTGTATTGACGTCACACTTTCTAGTGCAGACGTACGCTTGGATAGGTGGCGTGTCCTACCGGACGCGTCTTGTAGCGACCATCGCCTGATCGTGTACGAATTTGTTCCGATGTTTACTCAAGGTCCGTCACATATTAGTGGTAATTTTAGATATAAATGTAAAGGCGCGAATTGGGAATTTTTTAGCTCGCTTTTTGCGCGCCACGCCAAAGACTTTACTCACATCGAATTGTCAGCTGAAGAGAGTGCTGAAATTATGTCAGACACCTTTACTTACTGTGCTGACATCGCCATTGGTCGCGGATCTATGACCAATGTTCGGAGATGTGATTGGTGGAGTGACTATTTAGTTGAACAACGAAAAATTTATCGCAGAGCGCGTAGACAGCTTAATAAGCTTAAAAAACGTAAGGTTACCGGGGACCTGCTGACTTTTGCATTAAATACGTTTAGAGTTGCCAAGTCACGCTACAAAGCGTCGGTGGAAAAATCTAAGGGTAATTTACTGCGTAAAATTGTTGTAAAACTAGATAAAGAAGGTCCGTGGTCTCCTTTATATCACGAGTTTAAGGCTAATAGATCAGTCGACCTTGCGTATGTCCAAAACATTAAAGTAAATAATAAACATACCACCGGTATCGAAGAAACAACGGAAGTTCTACTTAATACTCTGATACCCGATGATTCACCTATGAACGACAACGAATACCACCAACAGATCAGAGCGTGGGCTTCGGTGCCACCTGAATCACCAGCGTCAGATCTACCATCCACTGACGAGTTCATAGACGTTGTCAAGAGACTACCAGTCAACAAATCATCAGGGGAAGATAAAATATCTAATAGAATGATTATAGAAGCGTGTAAAACAGCGGGTGACGCGATCTTAACTGTTTATAACCGGTGCATTGCGGAAGGTGTTTTTCCTCGTATATGGCGACGTGGCTTTATACGGATTATCCCAAAGAGTGGCGACAAGCCCCCGGATGACCCGAAGTCGTACCGGCCCATAACACTTCTACCATCTTTGGGAAAACTCCTGGAGCGCCTTATCGTTCCACGTTTGCTACCGGATGGACCAAAATTTCATAATAATCAATTCGGTTTCACCAAAGGGAAATCTACCGTCGACGCGGCACTATCTGTTAGGAAAATTGTTAATTCGTCCGAACATAAATACGTCATTGGGATCTTTCTGGATATCTCAGGGGCTTTCGATAACGCATGGTGGCCTATGCTACTACTTAAGATGAAAACCCGTGGTTGTTACAGAAACATCTATACTCTTGTTTACTCGTACTTTTTAAACGGCTCCGCGAAGCTCAAACTTGGACATCATTCTATGTCGAAGGCTCTAACCATGGGATGTCCTCAAGGTTCAGTTATCAGTCCATATTTATGGAATGTAGGTTTTGATGATTTGCTTGCGATTCCACTTCCTTGCGGTTGTTCATTAACTGGTTACGCGGACGATGGCCTTCTGCTTATTCAGGCAAGTACCCGGGCTGAGCTTGAGAATTTGGCTGACACTTGCCTTCGCTTAATATCTCAGTGGGGCGACCGAAACCGTCTAACCTTTGCACCTCACAAAACCTATCAACTTATTTTAAAAGGTAATCTTAAATCATGGCCCAGTATTAAATTTAATAACGTTCCCGTTAAAAGAAAACAATCAGTGTGCTACCTTGGTCTGGTCTTAGAGAAAAACTTTTCATTTATTGACCACATAAAAACAGTTGGTGAAAAAGCTAAAAAGAACTTTTATGCCTTGACGAGTATATCTAAAGCCACTTGGGGTCTATCATTTTTAACTTTAAAAACTATTTATGGGGCTACCTATTTGGGATGTATGTGCTACGGGGCACCTGTTTGGGCTGATAGGGCCACCATAGGGGCGGTACGACGTAAATTGCTTCAAAGTCAACGTTTGGCTTTAATATTTTTATGTAAAGCATATAGGACCGTTAGTACTGAAGCCCTTCCGGTTCTAGCAGGCGTGCTTCCAGTCGATCTTGAGGTGCAACGACGTGCTGCAATGTACTATTCCGCGCGAGAGACCATGGACGCAAACTTTTTAACTCAACGTGACCGCGCTAAGATCTCTAGATTATTTAAACCACAGACTGACGTCTGGGAGGAACTTTTATCCGAGTGGCAGTGTAGGTGGGATGATTCTAGCAAGGGCCGTCACCTTCATCAGTTCTTTCCATCCGTTCGTGAGCGGCTGGCCAGGACATGGCTGGAGGTGGACCACTGTGTTGCCCAATTTCTAACAGGACATGGCAACTTTAAAAGTAAATTATTTTCTTTCAAGCTTGTTGCTTCGCCTTTGTGTCAATGTTCTACATCTGACTGTGAATACGAACAATCTGCACATCATATCTTATGGGAGTGTATTCTTTGGCAGAAATAACGCAATATTATGTTGGATAGTGTACAGGCTACATCCGGTGCAGTTTATTATGCGGACCTTGTGGAAACTAGAACTAATTTCCGTGCGTTCAAGCGTTTTTGCCATACCTATTATTGGAATCAAATTTAATGTAACAGCTCACTTTTTAGGACCCATTAATTATGTCAATTATAATCCGTGGTGCTTAGCAACTGGGTTTCTCCCAGTTGTAAACGTCCCTTTGTGCCTATTGGCCTAGTTCTGTTCTGTCTCCTGCTTGATTTGGAGGGAAGTGGAAAAAATGATTTTCTTACTCCTCCGCTGTTCTTTTCTGATTAATTTCGTTGCGGGATCCAAGACAGTTGAATCGTTTCTCTGGGACTCGTCGAGCTTCATTGCTCTGGCGCTTTTCTGGTGGTCGCCACTGTTGATTCTGGCTTACAGGAGTTACAGTGGTTAGGGAATAGTGTGGCGGGCTTGTCCCAATTAAAAAAAAAAAAAAAAAATCGATTCCAGTACAGCTACAAAGATTCGAGGTGACAGGGGGTCGCCCTGCCTTACTCCTTTTTTGATGGGGATAGGTGGCCCTGCGGTCTCTAGTCTCACTGTACTGATGTTGTTCTCGTAAAGGTACTTTATGACTTGCACGTATTTTTTTCCACTTTTTGTGATCTTAAAGCTTTCCATATTGCGGGGTGTAGTAAGGTATCAAAAGCTTTCTGATAGTCTACAAATCCTACGTATGCGTTGATATTCTTGAAATTTTTCAAAAAGCAATTCCAAATAGTGGATGTGATCTATTGTAGAATAGCTCCTTCGAAACCCAGCTTGTTCGATCGGTTGACTTTTTCAAGTGTAGTACTGATTCTCTGTTCTATAGTTGATGAGAATAGTTTATAGAGTGATGGAAGAAGGCTAATTGGTCGATAGTTGCCTATGTTTTTTGGGTCGCCTTTTTTAAACAACAATATAATATTGGACTCAGACCACTGTGTAGGTGTTGTAAAAGAGCTTAGAATCAAATTAAATAGATGCGTCAGAGGGTTTACTAGGAAAGCACAAGCTATTTTTATGACCTCGTTTGTTATTCTGTCAGGACCTGGGTCAGGACCTTAATAATGGGAATAAAAAGGTTAAAAACAGAAGAGTTCTCTGTTTTTAACCTTTTTATTCCTATTATTATTTCTAGTTCATCCACTGCCTTTATTTCGTCATCGTTGTCATCATCGTCATCATTTTCTGATTCCGTTTGGCCTCTGTCTTGGCATATTGGGGCCGCTATATAAAAGAGTGTATATAGCCGCTATATAACAAAAAAACATGTTAAAAATTAAAAGATGTTTCTTATGGACATTTTTATGACATTTGAATTTTGTACGGTACCTACTACGGAACCCTTTCCGACTCGCACTGAGCCGGTTTTTAATAGATGAAACCCTGCTTGTCTCTCGCGCGGAACATAGAAACATTATCAAAATAGGTACTTATTGGATCTGTCTACAAAAGTGGATCTAAGGACGGTGTCGAAAACTATCGGCCTATCTCGGTTCTTCCGACAATATCAAAAATACTAGAGAAAGTACTGAACACTAGGCTAATTCGCTACTTAGAACACAATAAGATCTTGTCGGAATCTCAATTTGGCTTTAGGCGAGGAAAGAGCACTGAGGATGCTGTCAGCCAACTGGTAGAACATATATCATCTTGTGTGGACGCTAATCAAAAATGCATCGGCATCTTCCTCGACTTGGCTAAAGCTTTCGACACCGTCTCAATTCCTATTCTTGTGGACAAGCTAGAGCGTGTTGGTACTCGGGGAAATGCTTTAGGTATTTTTAGAGATTTCCTCCAGGACAGGACGCAGAGAGTAAAAATAGGGGGACACATTAGCTCAGACGCCCGGGTGGTATTTGGCGTACCACAAGGAAGTATACTCGGCCCGAGTCTCTTCTTGATCTACATAAATGATCTGTGTCAGCAAACGCTTGTAAATGGCAAAATTTTCACGTATGCTGATGACACAGCTCTTGTATTTCATGGCGGGACTTGGGACGAGGTAAGACAAAACGCTGAGGTGGGCCTACATAGAGTGGATCAGTAGCTAAGAGCCAATCTTTTAACTGTGAATCTTTCAAAGTCAACACAAATTCAATTTAGTTACTCGAAGGTTAATCCCAAGAAAATTGATATCAAATTATATGTGTGTAACTCACCTCTCGAAAATAAAACCTGTTCATGTCTTACTTTAGGGAAATCGGTTACAGTGAAATACTTAGGGGTTATACTGGACGAAAAACTAAGCTGGCGCCAGCATATAGACCTACCCCCGCGCATATTAGAAAATTAGTCTGGATTTTAAACAAACTCAGAGATGTAGCTGACCTTGAGTTATTACGCACAGTGTATTACGCACTAGCACAATCAGTTCTCGCATACTGTATTCGGGTTTAGGGTGGCGCGTGTAAGGCTTACATGATTCGCCTTGAAAGGGCTCAAAGATCTGTCCTTAAAGTAATGACATTCAGGCCATTCAGGTTTCCCACCATAACTTTATATGAGAAATGTCAAGTATTAACAGTACGGCAGATGTATATTTTAGAAATTGTCATCAAACAGCACCTTATTACGCCATATAATAAAAGTACTATAAAAAAACGCACCATACGAAACATCTGTTCATTGGTTAAATGTCGAACTGCATTGGCTAGAAAGCAGCATAAGTATTTGTCTACGTATTTGTATAATAAAATAAACAAAGAACTTGAAATAAATCCTCTTACAATCAAGGAAGCTAAAAGTAAGGTTAAATCATGGCTACTTATGCATGACTATACACAAACCGAACTCCTCCTAAAATAGAAACAAATATAGCAATCCACACATCCCACACAAGTACACATACCTATCTATAACATCACACACATACCATATACCTACATTGCACACTCACACTCCATAAACACTACACACCATATACACTATACCTACACCATATACACTACACCACTTACACTCCTATAAATTATTATTCCACGTAAGAAATGTTTTTCATATTATTATTTTATTTACATTTCCATTTTATTTTTTATTTTTTGTATGTGCTCTAGTGTAATTCTTATTGCATAAACCTCAAATCATATAATTGGGAGAAGACACTGGCTCCTGTAACACAGGTACTAAACCTAGCGCAGGAGTCAGGGCCTCACTACTTTGTTAAGACTATTTATGTCAATAAAGAATTTATTATTATTCACATTCATTTATTGTATATACATATTAAATTACATTATTAAATATTCACATAAAAACAAAAACATTTAAAAATATAAAAAAATAGTACCTCACCGGTATCGGGAACAGGGTCCAAGCTACCGGCGGTCAGGGCTCCAGAGAGAGAAACCTCCTGACAATGCGGGCCGTGTCCAGAAGTACTGCCTTCTGAATTAAGCCCTTGATCCAGCCGTCTAACGAGAGCCTCCTTAGATGTTGGTCGAGGCTCTTGGCAATTAAGCCATTGGCTGTAACAATTATCGGCACAATGATCGCTGAGTCCACATTCCACATGTCGACAACCTCATGGGCTAAGTCAAGATACTTTATCTGCTTGTCTTTCTCGGCCTTCATGAGGTTCTCGTCATGAGGAATAGCTATGTCAATAATCATTGCGCGCCTCTCCAATCGATCCACCACCACTATATCAGGCTTATTGGCTACAATAGTCCTGTCAGTGATGATGGATCGATCCCAGTACAATGTGACATTGCCATTTTCAAGAACTGGATCGGGCACATACCTGTAGTATGGAACTTCTGATTCCACGAGGTTGTAATTCAGAGCAAGTTGCTGATGGATAATCCTGGCCACAAGGTTGTGCCTGTGCAAGTACTCTTCGTTAGCAAGACGAGAACATCCAGAGATAATATGACGGATTGATTCACCCGGCCGGTGACATGCCCGACAAATGTCAACCGTGCCATCCTTCATAATAAATCTCCGGTAATTATTCGTCAAAATAACTTCGTCCATAATTGCACACACAAAACCTTCGGTTTCTCCAAATAGATCACCGAATCGTAGCCAAGATACGGACGCTAAGAAATCCACATCGGGCCCGTGTAGGGCCCGGAAAAAGCGTCCGTGAAGCTCCTTACTCTTCCAAACCTCCTCGCGATCATTAGTCTCAAGCACTACAGGCTTGCACCAGTTCTCTTTAGCCAAGGAGAGCGGGGTGAGGCCTTTGTCCACTGCAACTACATCTCGGTGCATCCCCACGTCGGCTCCTAGGAAATATTCCCTGAGACTGTATATCTCACGGTTGTGCAGAGTCTTAGCATTTAAGAAGCCACGACCTCCGCACTTCCGCGGGATATACAGTCTCATTACCGATGACCGTGGGTGGTGCATCCGATACGCTGTCAACAATGTACGGACTCTCCTATCCAGGGCATCGAGTTCCGTTTGAGTCCATTTGAGTATGCCGAAAGAGTACATCAAGACCGGCATGACCCACCCGTTGAAGGCGCGCACCTTATTTCCGCCTGACAAAAGACAATTTAATACTTTCTTCAGGCGGCCAAAGAAGCGCTCCTTCAACGAATGCTTCATGTCAGCAGCATTGATGTCCAACGCTTCCGCCATACCCAAATATTTGTAGGTCTCAATTGAAGAGAGGGATCTAAGGTTTATGGAATCCGAAAGCTGAACTCCCTCAGATTCCACAATCTCCCCTCGCTTGACATGCATGACCGCAGATTTGTCCACGCCAAATTCCATCCTGATGGCGCTACTGAAAGTTTCTGTTACTTTCAGTAGTTCCATCAGCTGTGAACTGTTGGTGGCAAAGAGTTTTAGGTCATCCATGTAAAGGAGGTGAGATATTACCTGACCTCCTCTCTTCAATCTACAGCCTAGACTTGAATTCTCCAGCAGTGTGCTTAGAGGGTTCAAGGCTAAGCAGAACCAAAGTGGACTCAAACTGTCGCCCTGAAATATACCCCGCTCAATCCTTATCGGTTCACTATTCCTCTGGATATGTCGACATCCTGGATAGCGAAGGACCGTCCTCCACTGCCCCATACACGACATCAGGAAGGTGCGCAGAGTGGTATCTATCTTATACAACTCTAGCACCCTCATGAGCCATGTATGCGGCACAGAGTCATAGGCCTTCTTGTAATCTATCCAACATGTCGACAGATTATTTCGGGATCGCCGAACCTGTTGACTGATGGCCATGTCAATCAGGAGCAGCTCCTTAGTACCGCGGGACCCATTCCTACATCCATTTTGAGAGGGAGACATGATACCGTTACTGTCTATGTGTTGGTTAATTTTCGCTCTCAAAATAGATGTAAAAACTTTATAGACCGTCGGCAAACATGTGATCGGTCTATAATTTTTAGGCTCCGCAGTACTACCTGATTTATGGAGCAGGTGGGTTATTCCTGTCGTCAAGAACTGGGGCAACGATCCTGATTCCAAGGCTGACTGGAACAGAGACGCTAAACAAACGTGCGACCTTCTAAACCATTTTATCCAAAAGTTGTGCAGCCCGTCCGGCCCTGGAGACTTCCAATTAGGCAATGGACGGACTGCACGAGCAACATCATGGGGGCTGATAATGATTGCCCCCATTTCTGGTATCGGGTCGCACGCTCGTTCGACCCTCAGTGTGACTGACAGGCACCGACCAGATGTTGCGCCAGAACAAACACATGGCGTTATCATCCGGCAGGCGCGTATCAGTCGCACTTTGAATCGGTCGCTCCCAAGTCCTATAAACCCACCTTTCATCGCTCTGGAATGTGCGATTCTGAGTGTATCGTTCCACCCGCCGCTTATACCTTCGAATACGGTTTGCCCATGCATACACCTTCTGCTTCAGGAAGTCGATGCGCTCTGTGACCCAGGGCATATAGTCTCGAGGACTGATATCAGTCCCAGAGAATGCCCGCCTCACAAAGCGCATCACTCTAGGGCGAGTATTGCCCTCCCTAAAGCAAATAAGTTTGCCGATGAGCACTCTGGCCTCACTAATACGCCGCTCAATTCTGCACTGCCACGCCGGTACGGCAGGTTTTGGTCGTGTAGCTCTATCATCACTAGGAAATTTTACGTAAGCCACACGACATGCCGCAACAGCTGCGCAGTACAAAATCGAATGCGCATCAGTGAGGTCTTCGCAACCATCAAAATAATTTGATAATTGCGAATCCAAAGCACACACCAGCACCCTATTTTTTTTATGCATGGGCAAACGAGGTAAACGTGGTCTAAGCTCAGGCGGAATGAATCGATATTCTCGAATCGCACCCTCCAAAGCGCTCCTCAATTCATCATTGCACTGGGTACTTACTTGTGTAACCATGTCATCACTCCCATCAGTAATATGGCTACGTGTTGCGGTCGGCTGTGGTTGTGCCACTTCCACAATCTGCGGCAGGGGAGCAGTAACATGGTTTCTCTGCATTTCAATTCGGAGGCGATCAAGTACATTGTCATCCAACATACGATTGCGCTGGATGACCCGCACCTGATCCGATAATCGTTGTGCCGAAACGTTGACAGCTGGCTCAAACACCTGAAACAGAGAGAGCATCCGAACACGGTACGCGGTCAGATTACTTCCCCCCTCTGTAGCCCCATAGTATGCGCGCATGACATTTTCATTGATGGCTTGTGTCCATCTCATGCGCTGCACACTTCCGCCGGGAGCTGGGACCCTATCAGAGGCCGGTGGGCCTCGCGGTCCTAAACCATCCGGCGGCCGGCGTCCTCCCCGTCGACGAGCTATTATTATTATTATTATGATAGGTATAGGTACCAACACTTATTGCCATTACTTAAGACAGATTATAAACACGCAAACAGATTAAAAATCATATCAACAAGCGTGAATCTGAAAACGACTGGCTCAGATTTCTGTGAAAGAATTTTTAGGAAAAGTACAATTTAGTTTGTGGTACACACCTACTAGGCAACCATGTGCGATGAGTGAAAAAGTTGTGCGAAGCAAAAATAACGGCGGCCAAAACAGAGAAATAATGAAGGGTTTCGTACCTCCGTACAATATCGAGCAAAAAAAACGGCGAAAAGAACACGTTTCTTGTATTGGGGACCCTTTGGGGAGGAAGACTGACCTACCGTGATACAGTTTATACTAGTACGGAGGTCAGTGTGAATTTTATTACTCTCTAACAACCATATACGCTAGACATTAGATCTTATTTTATTTTTAACCGACTTCAAAAAGGAGGAGGTTAGCAATTCGGATGATTATATAAATTTTTTTTTCATGTATGTGCGTGCATAACTCACATCAACATACTTAAATATAATGATGTAGAAATGATGAAAAAGGCAATCAAATATAGTTTATCTTTCAGGTAGAACGTACGCCATGATATCAATGAAGGTGACTGGCGCATTTCTTGCGACGGTACCGCGTGACAGCAGACATGAGCAAGATGAAACTGATCTATGAGTTCTTATATAGACGGATTTGCAAAATTCTTTTTCGAAAGAGGTTTATTCCGAAATGGTCCCATATAAATTTTACAAAATTAATTCAGCCCTTTTTGAGAAAATCAACGAAATCCCAAAAAAAAATACTTAGACGACGTTTTAGTTTCTTCAAACTTTGGAGGACTTACAAGCTCTTTTAAGTGTCGCCGTTTCTTAATGGATTTGGATGTTAAGGTAATACTAAAAAGCGAAAAATAAAAAGTTTTTCCTTCAAAAACTAAAAAGTGATAAATAACTTTAGCACAGAACACACATTACTTTACTTTCGGAAGTCGGTGGCAATACAAAACACAACAAACACAAAGCCACCGCCACCGACTTCCGAAAGCAAAGTAATGTGTGTTCTGTGCTAAAGTTATTTATCACTTTTTAGTTTTTGAAGGCGGTGTACAGTGTAAGCATGTACAAATTTGACCTCATTGTGTCAGCACTTTACTTGCTACGAGTGGTCTATACTTTAGTACACGAATATCACTCAACTCGCGTGCACTCATTATCATTCAATTAATCCTCTATCAATAAAGTGTATAATTACGTACTCTTGCGTATCACTCAAACTATCATCATTGAAAGGTGTAAAGACCCTACATCTTTTTGGTCCTTCGAGCCTCCGTGTGAGCGGGACTACTTCGCGTTCGTGACAGTGTGAATAAACTATCGACACGGAAGTGTAGCTCCTGCAACTACGACCTGTGGACAGAGTAACATCTGTCTGCTGGAACTCAACGACTGTTTGCTCCGTCTCAGCAGATTGTGTGCCATCACTTTTCTTACGTGGATCCGTTTATCCATCGCAGAGAAATTGCAATAGCACGAACTGCTCACAGCGGCAAACTTATCACACAACTACAATCATGAGCGCCAACATGGAAGACATTTTGGCCAATCAAGATCAGATCATTCAAGCCATGGAGCAGCAACTGCGGAATTTTAAGAAGGATTCTGCGGAGCGCAAAACTCCGGCCAACATCAAGAAACGTTTGCAAACCCTGGATACATACTGGAGGGAGTTTCAAGAGAATCATGTCACATTATGTGAGTTTGAAGATCGCGGTTATACCTACTTTTCGGAAAACTTCTACAATAAGGCAATGATCCTCTACAATGAAGCTCAGGATATCATTCGACAATACAAACCACCTGCTAGTTTGGAAAAGAGGGATAAGTCGCCCAGCGCTTCATCAATTCGTATGTCAGACACTCGCAATCAAGAAGCTGCGGAAGAGCGACGGCAAACAGACACATTGTCGGTTGATCCAGATCAACCGAACATCATGCCTAGTGGGAGTCAATCGACATCATTATACAAGAAGATTGTCTCTCGGGGGAACGCCAGTAAATTAGAAGAAATGCTGCGCAAGCAGAAAAGTAACTTCAAAGCTTTATCACGGGCAATCAAAACCGTGGACGTAGAGAGCCTCTCCGAAAAATGGGAATTCGAGGATGTGCTCAGAACCACTCAAGCAAAATGGTCAACCATCGATTCCCTGCACTGGGAAATTGACAGCGAAATGTATTCGGAAGATGAGGAGTATGAACAGGAATATAGCAAGTACGAACAACTGTACGTTGACATCAAAAGGTTAGTCAATAGCAAGATGTATTCTGTTTCATATCGGGAAAGTTTTACACCGAAAATTGATATCCCGACCTTCTCAGGGAACTATCACAAATGGATATCATTCAAGGACTTATTCCAAGAAGCAGTCCATAACAATAAATCCATCCCAAGTGCCCAGAAGATGCAGTTATTGAAAAGTAAACTGAAAGGCGAAGCAGAAAGGATCATTCAACACCTCAATATCAGTTCTGAAAATTACCAAATCTGCTGGGACATCTTGAATCATAGGTACAACAATGACAGGCTAATTTTTACCTCGCACATGAACATACTGCTGTCAATACCTACAATGCAAACCCAAGTCGACACACAGATCAAGAACATGTTCGACACAATCAATGAATGCATGAACGCCTTGAAAAATCTTGGTATAGACGTAACCGCCATGGGGGCAACGGTTGTGCATTTACTTACACTGAAGCTGGATACACAGACACTCAGTGAATACACCCAATCATTAGAAAATCCTAGAGCCTTGCCTGTTCTATCAGATTTTCTTAAATTTTTAGAGAACAAATATACTGCTCTCGAGTCAACACGGCGCAAGCACCATACATCGAAGTCATCATCGTCGTCATCTCCGAATAGTAACAAAGATTCTGAACATTCATTCAACAAAAAGAATCAAGCAAAATCTAACAATTACAACAATAATAAAAACGACTTCAATAAACCGTTTTTACGCAGTTCCGCTGCAAAAAGTTGTGCAATGAGGACACAGTATTGCCCACTATGCAAAGTCGACAGCCACGGATTATTCTACTGCAAACCATTTTTGGAATCTGGGTCAGAAGAGAAAAGAAACACAGTCCAAAGGTTTAACTTGTGTAAAAATTGCCTGGTGGATCACAAAAATAAATCATGCCGTTCTGAATCAAAATGCAGGGTGTGTCAAGGAACTCATAACACTGTGTTACACGATGCCCTACAGACAAACGCGATGTCCAGTTACATGAATACGTCACCGTCTACGTCACGTGAAGACACAACACGAAGTAATGTGACGCATGTTTCCAAGGAAAATATTATTGAAATTCTGCTAGCAACAGCACTTGTCCGTATACAAGGGGCTAATGGAGAATATCACATAATGAGGGCTCTCATAGATCAAGGCTCTCAAGCCTCCCTCATTACTGAGAACGCAGCTCAAGTCTTAAAACTCCCTCGCCGCGCATGCAAAGGCGTCATAGTTGGAGTCAGTGACAATCAAACCAATTGTAAGGGAGTTCTCAGTCTTGTGGCATCCTCATTACACTCCAATTACACATTCCAAACAGAAGCTGTTATTATGAAAAAATTAATTAACAACTTGCCGAATCATAGTTTTTCAAAACCATCATGGGAATATCTTAAAACCATCCAACTAGCAGATCCAGATTTCAACGTTTGTCGACCAATCGATTTATTACTGGGGGCAGAGGTTTACTCGGAAATAATCATGGCAGGCATTATCAAGGAAAATTCATCTCTACCAATAGCACAACAGACTCAACTTGGCTGGATTTTAAGCGGCAATGTAAAGTCCTACCAATGCAACGTTATCATGAACAACATAGAAGACATACAAAGGTATTGGAATATTGAAGATGTTACCGATCCCGACACTAACATGTCCTCTGAAGACTATCAATGCCTGCAACAATATAATTCGGAAACAGTACGTCGGGATGACGGCAGATACGTGGTTAGACTGCCACTAAAGCCAGACATCAAAGAAAAATTGGGAGAATCAAAACAAAGAGCCATAGCTCAATTTTATCAACTAGAAGGAAAATTTTCTAGAAATAAAAATATTACCGAAGATTACAAAACATTCATCAACGAATACATCAAACTGGGTCACATGCGCGAGTGTACACGGAAGAATTTGCCGGATTGCATTTTACCTCACCATTGCGTTTTACGCCCGGACTCGGCTACAACTGCGTTGCGGGTGGTATTTAATGCGTCAGCAAAAACATCGACAGGCTACAGTCTAAATGATTTAATGTTTAGCGGTCCGAATCTACAACAGGATTTATTTGCCCTAATTCTGAGATGGAGACAGTATGAATATGCAATCACAGCCGACATCGAGAAAATGTTCCGACAGATCTTCTGTAGTGGAAAAGACTTGCAATATCAGAAAATCGTATGGCGTGACTCACCTAGCCAACCGTTAAAAGAGTATGAGCTGACAACAGTCACATATGGAACCAAAGCAGCTCCATTCTTGGCCATGATGACGTTGAAACGCCTAGCAGAAGACGAACGTTCAAGGTATCCAACAGCAGCAGCTGTACTTGAACAGTGTTTTTATATGGATGACCTTTTAGCTGGACATCACAGTTTAAAGGAAGCCAAACAACTCAAGGCTGACCTTATTAAATTGCTGAAATCTGGAGGGTTTAATTTGCGAAAATGGTCTTCAAATAACATCAACATAAACCATGACGCAATATCAGACAAGGAACAAACATTTGAATTCAGGCATCAAGAATCAACCAAAACTTTGGGACTGCGGTGGCACCCCCAGAACGATCAATTCAAGTTCCAGTTAAAGATAGACACAGCATCATTGACACCATCCACAAAAAGATCGTTATTATCTGACATTTCAAAGATATTCGATCCACTTGGCTGGCTGTCTCCAGTCTCCACCAAACTGAAACTTTTGTTTCAAAAAGTTTGGTCATTAAATCTTCAATGGGATGACGCAGTACCTACAAACATCAATGAAGAATGGCTCAAAATAAAGAAGGAGTTACCAGCAATCGAAAATATTAACGTCCCAAGATGGCTACAAACGCCAGAAAATGCAAACATAGAGTTGCATGGATTCTGTGACTCATCAATAAAGGCCTACGCATGCGTAATTTATGGCAGAATTATCGGTCACGAAAAGGCGGAGTGTCAATCACCTGTGATCATTGTAGCAGGAAAATCAAAGCTCGTGCCTGTCAACAAATCAATATCCTTGCCTCGATTGGAACTTTGCGCTGCGCATTTGTTATCAAAACTGATGAAAGCTGTCCAGAACAGTTTATCAAGCAACAACATCCAAGTATATGGCTGGTCTGATTCTACGGCAGTACTAGGTTGGATTCAAGGTGACCCGAACCGCTGGAAACCATTCGTGGCGAACAGAGTAGCACAAATAACGGACCTAATACCATCAAATAGCTGGCGCTATGTGAAATCTGCTGAAAATCCAGCTGATTGTGCGAGCCGAGGATTATCAGCGGACCAACTGCAACATCATCCTCTTTGGTGGCATGGACCAACTTGGCTATCAACATTCAAAGAAAATCACAATCAAGATCTACCAACTTACGTCACGCATGAAGAAATCAGGAAGTCAGTAAAAAGCAATGTAATTCAACAAAATGAGGACATTGTTTTAAAATTATTAAACAAGCACAGCAACTTCGATCGAGCAGCGCGCGTACTCGCTTGGACTTTGCGCGCTATATCTCGCAATCAACACAAACCGAAGTATTTAACTGTCAGCGAAATAAAAATCGCTAAACATCTTTTAATCAAACAAACGCAGCTGTCGGTATATAAAGAAGAGATTTCGAGCCTCAGAGATCAGAAGCAAATAGACGCGAAGAGCAAGTTACTAAAGCTGAACCCATACTTGGATCAAGAAGGCCTACTGAGAGTCGGTGGTAGACTGAACAACGCGAAGATGAGTCAGAACATGAAGCATCCTCTCATCATTCCCAACAGCACTCATCTCAGTGACTTATTGATCGATCAAGGACATCATATGACACTCCATGGGGGAGCGAGAGTTACTCAAGCCTGGCTACGTCAGCAATACTGGATTCTAGGTGGAAACCGAGCAGTCAAGAAGCGTCTTCGAAACTGCGTCAAGTGCAGAAGACACGATCCAATCAAACACGAACAACTGATGGGCGACCTTCCTTTATCACGCAGTAACCCGACACGACCATTCTATCACACAGGGGTTGATTTTACTGGGTGTGTCGACGTAAAAGCAAGCAAGGGCCGAGGTATCAAGACAACAAAAGGGTATATCGCCGTGTTCGTCTGTATGGCAACCAAGGCGGTACACATCGAGCTAGTCTCGGACCTAACCTCTTCATCGTTCCTAGCGGCTTTGCGGAGAATGGCAGCTCGAAGAGGCACCCCAGGCCATGTCTACAGTGACAATGGCACGAATTTTGTTGGAGCAAGCAGAATTCTCAACGAAGAATTCATAAACATTCGAGACACCTTAGATGACAATTTTTTCGAAGCTATTACCAGTATGGAGATTACCTGGCATTTTAATGCCCCTTCTTGGCCCAGTGCCGGAGGCCTCTGGGAAGCTGCCGTCAAGAGTTTGAAGTACCATCTCAAACGAGTGATAGGGGAACAGAAGTTGACGTTCGAAGAATATTCGACGTTGCTCGCTCAGATAGAAGGCTGTTTGAATAGCCGACCCTTATGCGCACTCAGCGAAGATCCAGACGATTTAGACTGTCTCACACCATCTCACTTTTTGGCAAGCGGTCCGACGCTAACTATCATAGAGACAGAAAGAGATCTACGAACAAGATGGCAGCTCACGCAAAAAATATTTGACGACCTTTGGAAGAGATGGCGAGCTGAGTATCTGTGCCAATTATCAGCTCGCAGTAAGTGGCGCAAACTTCATGAGAATTTGAAGATCAATGACATCGTCATCATTCACGACATCAATCTGCCCCCGGGAAAATGGCCCATGGGCAGAGTTATTGAACTTCATCCAGGGAAAGATGGATACGTCAGAGTAGTGACCCTACGGACGAAAAATGGGACGCTCAAGAGACCAATTACAAAATTATCCATTTTGCCGATCAACAATAACAACCAAAGCCACGACACAGGAAAGGAAAACCAAGAAGGTCAACCAATAAACAACAAATATTACAAGCCAACTTCGTCAAAATTATGTAATTTTCTAATAACAACACTCATACTTCTGATGGTTATTTGTTCAGGAACATGCGAACACAAAATTACCAAAGTCACAGAAAACAAAAACATATTTTTTGACAAACTAGGAAACATGAAATTGGAACGCGAAGAATGGAAACTCATCGTTTATTGCGATATGACTCCGTATTGGCAAGGAATGAACCTACTGAACAAGTTTGCCACTCACCTGGACAACATATGTTCGAGGGATCAAATATCACAATGCGACGTAGTCCGATTACAGCTGCGTCACGGGTACAACGAACTTGAACACTACAACAACGTTTTACTTGGTCAGCAAGGTCAAGTTCGCCGACGTCGCGGGCTTATCAACGGCATTGGATATGTCGCACATAGTTTGTTCGGAGTTTTGGACGAAACTTTCGCCGAACAATATCAAAAAGATATTGCCTTAATCAGACACAATCAAAAACATCTTAGCCAGCTGTGGAAAAACCAGACGTCAGTTGTGGAGGCTGAGCTAAATGTTATCAAAAGAATTGAAAATACCCTAGACAAGCAGCACAAAATAATCAACCAATACATTATCAAATGCAACGAGGGCATGAGTAAACTGAAAGAGGAAATCCAACACACGGACAACAAAGCCGAATTTACATTATCAACATTCATAGCCAACAGCATCATGACCAATCTTAAAGAAATCCAGGAGACGCTAGTTGATACAGTGGCCAACATTTTCTATGAGAAGTTCAACTTTCACTTGTTAACACCGGAACAGTTAAGAAACGAACTGAATATTATAACCGGACAAATCTCAAAGGACTTAGCCTTACCGATTAATAATGTTCAGACTGACTTAGCGAAGATATACCACCTATTGAAAGTGAAAGCGAGAGCTACCAGAGAGTCCCTGATTTTTGAAGTTAGAATTCCTCTTGTGAGCAGGGAAGACTATGAGCTTTACAACCTCGTACCGATTTCACAACAAGCCAACGAAAGCATGGTCAACATAGTGCCTTTATCAAACTACCTGGCTATCAACACACACAAAGACTCTTACATTCCGGTGTCTGTAAGCGACTTACAAAAATGCGTTCCCTACGACACCGACGAGTACATCTGTCCACTGAAAAAACCCGTCTATCAGATGACATCAGACACCAACCTTTGTCTGAAACATCAAGCCTCTAATCAATGTCAGACTGAAACAAAAGAATGTCGAGATTACTGGACTGAATTGAATTTAGTTAATTCGTACCTATACTTTTGTTGTGGAAAATGCAGTGTGCGAGTCATATGCGATGACGATATTACGATCGAGCAACTCAGCAAAACAGGTGTCATTACACTCGGAGACAGTTGTGTCATCAAAGGCAGAATGTTTACGATTTACGCACACAAATCTTTATCGAACTCAATTAAAACGAAGATCGATATCATGAACATCGAGATTCCACCAATAAATCACATCATTAATCTGTCTATACCTCTCATCACTCCATTGAACGAGACAGATGATATTACCGAGCAACGACAAGACATAAAGGCGATTGAAAAAGCACTCAACGATATGAAGCTCAACCAGGAACTGGCGGATCGGATGACATCCCATGACATTCACCATTATGTGGCCATCTACGTCTTAGCTGGGGTCGCCGTGGTTTGCGCCAGTTTGTACGCATGGCAATGCGTGCGAGCCCGCCGGCCGCGTCCAGCGCCCGCTCCTGCGGCAACAGAGCAGGCCGAGGCTAGCGTGAGCTATGTAGCTCCCGCCGCCACCGCTGCGAGTCGTCCTACCATCGCCACCACCAACAGAGGGTCTTCGCCGTCTGTTCGAACTCAATTCAATGAAATATCCTAAGATTAGTTTATTTAAGTTTGTAAGCACAATTGTTAGTTATCATCTTGTAAATCATTATCCTTCATCTCATTCACATCTTCTCGGGCCCCGGAGCATGTACAGTGTAAGCATGTACAAATTTGACCTCATTGTGTCAGCACTTTACTTGCTACGAGTGGTCTATACTTTAGTACACGAATATCACTCAACTCGCGTGCACTCATTATCATTCAATTAATCCTCTATCAATAAAGTGTATAATTACGTACTCTTGCGTATCACTCAAACTATCATCATTGAAAGGTGTAAAGACCCTACAGGCGGTTTTCTTTGTATTTATTTAAAAAGAAATAAAAACAGTTTTGTACTCTTTTATATAAATATGTTCCTAAGATTGTTATTGTGCTGCAAGAAAGAAATGTTTTTTTTTTAATATTTAACTTTATTTTATTTTCATTATTTGTTGTATCGCAGCCATAGTAATACGCACTCTGTGAAAATTTCAAGTGTCAACCCTCTGCATATTGTTCAACAGATACAACCCGGTGATAGAGGGACAGACAGACGGACGGACACTGATATGCGAGAGCAATAGGGCTATATTTGGACCCTTTGAATACGGAACCCTAAAAACATCGTTATCGGTATCAGTTTGCTTTTAAAATGTATTTGAGGGATGTTATAATTAGCCCCCGACGAAATTAGAGGTGTGTTATACCTAAGTTATACGTGTGTATCTATGTGTCTGCCCGTGGCATCGCAGCTCACAAACGGATGGCAAGATTACACGCGGATTTAGAAGCTGCTTTTTAGGAGAAGGTAGGATGAAGATCGGATACGCCAATCCGAAAATATCAGCAATGATGAAAGGAATTTCTATCACAAACGTCGTCATTCTAGCTAAATGATTGAAGTTATAACTTTTAATTAAAAATTAACTAAAAATTGAAAATATTCACGACACCAAAAAAACTCTACTAAGTAAAAAAAATAAATTACTACTATTACTAAGTACGTACTTAAAGTAGAAATGGCCAACGAGCAATTAATTTTTTACTTCTTAGTTTTTTTTGTGTCGTAGATAAATAAATAAAATTAAAAAAAATAAAAATAAGTTTGTTGGCACAAAAACCTTTATATAAAATATTGAACAATTCACATAGGTACATTGGATTTTGGGAAAAGGCTACACAAATAATGAAAAACCCTGCCTCTTAAACTAGGGGAACCCTGTGACTTTGGAGTCAGTGTTCTACTGTCACTTGGTGTACAAAAGAAACCTTTGTTGTTTCTTTGTTGATTTGTTTGCGTTAATAAACCTATAATAACCTGTATGATTATGAATATGAGTGTGTGAGTTTGTGTGTGAAGGGGGGATGGTGGTGTCAGTGGAGTGGGGTGTTGTGTGGTGTGGTGTAAATGAATACATGTGTAAGTGTGTGTGAGAAGGGGTGATGGCTGTGTGAGTGGAATGGGGTGTTGTGTGGTGTGGTATGTAAGGAGAGGGGGGTGTTTTGTTGGGAAGTGCTATTATGATGTTGTATGTGTTTCTGTATTCATAATAATTATTATTATGTGCCTACATTATTATGGTAATAAGTTCTTCTGTACGGGAATAATTTTGGGTATACAGCCAGTTTTGTAATTTGGTTTTAACTTCATATTGGTAAAGATTACTCATTTGGATATGCTTGTTGACCCTTCTGTAAATAAATGAGCTTATTACATAAAGCTGTCGAAGCTAGCGAAGGCTGTTTTGTGAGAGACAGATGGGCATGAAGATTTGGCTTTACGAGTGGAAGGATCTAGTGGAGGGACCTGCCTATGCTTCCTGAGGGTGGCATTGAGCACGAAGAGCTGCCGCACAGTGAGTGCCCTGCATTCCGCATACAATTCGCTTGTGGGAAATCTCTACGGTTTGCCGAGCATCACCCTGAGCACAGCCCTCTGGGCGCGTTCCAACCCAAGCAGTTTAGTCTTAGCTGTGCCACCCCAAACCGGAATGCAATAATTGATGACAGACTCGCAAAGTGCAAGATACACCATTTTTATTGTTTTAGAGTCAGCACATAGCCAGACATAAAGATATAAATAAGTTTTCTGACCCTTGATAACTTTTGACATTGTATAATTTTTGAGGTTTTATAATTTTTAACATTCTATAATTTTTGACATTGTATAATTTTTAACATTGTTTAATTTTGAACATTTTCTAAATCGTCTTTATTATTTTTATTTTACTGAGTTTCAGAAAATTACTGCTTATTTTTATTTATAATATTGTGATTGGTAGATATTACATAAATTTGCACGCCTCATTAGGTTATAATGCAGTGTAATTTCTATGCTTTTATAACACCTTATAAACATGTATTATGCAAATGAATGATTTGATTTGATGTTAGGCTTTCAACTTGAGAGTACCACTTCAGTTAGTCATCAATCACTACACCCAGGTATTTCGTTTGACTGACACGTGATAATGGTGTACATGAACATGTAGAAGAATCAAAACAGGTATGAGCTAGAACATTTATATCAGATGGGGCTTTGGTCCTGTGACTAATAGAAAAAGCAATGTAGTTGGTCTTAGCCAAATTAAGTGACAGAAGGTTATTCTGCAACCACCTCATAACCGTACGTAGCGATTGTTCTGCATGATATTTCACGTCAGTCCATGTATCCCCATATACTAACGGTTTCAGTATCGTCAGCATATGAGAATATTTTGGTGTTGGGGAGGGCTAGTGTGCAAAGGACATTTATATATATTAGGAAGAGCGTAGACCCTATCACACTGCCTTGTGGAACTCCATATGTGAATATTTCTTCATCACTAGTATATGAATCGATCTTGACATGGAGTTTCCGGTTTTGGAGGTAGCTCTTGAAAAGCTCATGCGCTGCTCCCCGAACGCCAATGGCTTCCAACTTTGACAGGAGAGTAGGAATAGAGACTGTGTCAAAAGCTTTCAGTGGGTCCAAGAATATGGAAAGGCATTTACGATGATCATCCACACTCCTGGCAACAGTTTCCGTTAGGTCAGCAATTGCATCTTCTGTAGATACACCTTTTTTGAACCATATTGGTTGGGCGCTATGACATGATGTTTGTCTAGGAAGTTATGTAGTCGACCATTTATCAACCTTTCCATAACCTTAGACATTGCCGAAAGAACCGAAATCGGTCTGTAATTATTCACACAGTCTCTGCTCCCGCTCTCATGTACTGGATGGACCAAGGCTTTCTTAAACGGTTCTGGAAAAAATCCTTTTTTCTTTCTTTTTTTTAATAACGTTGCCCCCCACTAGGAATTTCTCCTGTGTCGTGGGTGCGTTTACAAACATATAAACTCACATACACAAACAGCCAGACCCGGAACAACTACCTATAGGCCATACAAATATTTGTTCCGTGCGGGAATCGAACCCGCGACACGCAGCGCAGCAGTCAATCGCTCAACCACTACGCCAATCCTGTCGCTATTGAAGCATTTATTAAGTATATGTGTTTTAATGGGAACAAGTGGTTTGCGACATATTTTGAGGAGAAGAGAAAGTATTCCGTCCCACCCAGTGGCACTATCATGTCTTAAATTCATGATGGTAGACTCAACCTCAGAATAGTCAACGTCAAGAATGACAAAAGAACCAGGGGAGGAAGTTTTTGTTGGAGAGAATGACTGTGAGGGGGCAGGAATTTTAGAGGCTAGATCTGTGATGGATATTTTCACTTTTTCAAGTAATAAGTTCAATAATTTAGCTAGAACGACGACGTTTGTATAAGTCACGACGAAGACATAATATCAACTCATTAATTTATTTGAAAGGGTGCCTACACTACTAATTAATTAGGTACTAAGGTATAATTGAGGCTATCAGCGCAAAAGCGGCGTAACCTTTTTAAGAACAATTGGTTTTCAATTGTGTCTGGAAAAGATACACCACTTCCGCGCCGACAGCCTCTGAGGCTATCAGCGCAAAAGCGGCGTAACCTTTTTAAGAACAATTGGTTTTCAATTGTGTCTGGAAAAGATACACCACTTCCGCGCCGACAGCCTCAATTATGTAGTTATTATCGACCCTGTTAAGAGAATTTTAAAATCGACAATAATTATTAAGAGTGGTGATTGATTCCACACCCAGTGTTTTGGTTTTATAAGACACTCTTGCTTGTCTAGTTTATGTTCATTAACTTAAATGCCCTAAAACCGAAGATTTACTTGTATTAAAAAAATAATTAATTGAACTAGTCGATTGTTTGTATTACCGACCCATAGGAACAGCTATGAAGCTATTAACGATTTTTATGAAGCTATTACCGAGTGTACGGAAACGAGGAGGATGCATAGATTGGTATTTTTAAAAATAAGAACATGCTTATGTGGTATTGTGAAGGAAATTAGCAGGAAGGAAAGGCATGTAGGCTTGCATCAAGTCCTTACCACACGTATGGAAGTCCATACCACTCTTCATAGAAAAAGCCACTTAGCCACCCTGGTGTATGCTGTTTGACGAAGACTTTATGGTCGATGAATATGGTCCCAAGATCCATAGCATCTATAATTTCGCACAGTTCGAGTTATACTTAACCAATAACAATAATAAATTATCTAAAAAAATAACATATTCTGTGTAAAGCTTCTTCTTCTTTTCGAATCGATGGTTTTCCTTTTTTTTTTTGTTAGACTACTTGGGCCCAGTAGCCTCATTCACACATTCGTTTTTAATGTCCTCTAAGATGCAGGTGTAGGGGCACTTTGGGCACTGTAGTAAGTGGGCCATTGTCTGGTCAGGATCACCACACTCGCTGGGTAAAGCTAACCAGTGTAATGTAACATTAACCTCTTGTATACTGTAATTACAACCACAATTAAAAAGCTATTGTGTGTGTCTCACGTGGATCTGCGTTTGTGGCAGTCAAAGGGTTTAGGAGTATAATCTGTATATAATCGGTGATAGGTTCCCATACTTGCCATTACCGACTCATATAGATTGGTAATAACCTATGCATGCCAAAATATGAAAATGTTTCACAAAAAATATGTATTTATTTGAATTTACTAATTATAACAGAGATTGTAACTAATTGATTTAGCAAATATTATTAATAAATGCACACTTTGTGATATAAAGGGAGGTAATTTGTTGATGTATCTTTTTAATAACAATGAATGACTTATTTCATAATAAGTGGTAAACATAAAACGGTTTAACGAGTAAACTAGACAAAATAGTATAGGTCGCTAATAATGTGAAACAAAGGCTGTTTGTTTGAGATTAAAATATCATATTCAAATAATTGTTTTATTGTCACATATCGACGGTAAAGAGTTAAAACTAAATGTAATGTAGGTACAGGGTAATAACCGACCCATGGATCGGCAATAGCTGCCACTACTAAAATCATTGAAGCTATTATCGTTCTATTTATATTTCAATTTTTATCCTATTAAATGACTTAAACATTATGAAATACTACGAAATGAAGAAGGGAGTTTAGAGTTTTGAGTGCAGCGTGGGATTAAAGGTCACCCAAGACGAAGGCACCTTTATCCCCAAGGAGAATACTCTACTTTTCACACCATCTACGAGACAATAAAAAGCAATAGTACTAGATTCAAGAGTAGATGTAACATTACCATGCCATAATTGCTTCGGATTTTATGTGTTGAGTCAAATCACTATCGTCACTCGACATTTATATGAGAATTTGCAGTTAAGTAATTTGTTGTATAACAAAGCAAAGCAATTTTCAGTATAATTTTTAATTTGTGTGTTTAATTCTGCTCTTAACTCCCTCGCTTTGCTCGGGAGTTAACTCTAAACTCTCTCGCTCTGCTCGGGGGTTAACGTTAGAATCTTTCGTTTTGCTCGGGATTCAATTCGGCGCCCGCTAAATAAGACACTACTTTATCCCCTTGGTGCATAATCTACTTCCATACGCTTCTTTTTATTTTAAAATCAATTAGGAATCCATAATAAAAATCACAAGGACGGAGTCGCCGACAAAATATACTTGAGCACATATAACACGTTAACATCTGAGCTTAATTTGGCTAAAGAAGTCACAATTTAGAGATACAGTTTAACATCATTAGGTAGAAATGTTTCAAACGTCAACTAACGCACAAGGTATTTCTTTTTGTGCATTTAATCAATAGTAAAACTGAACGATATTGGTAAAATTAAAAACTTGAGAGGTGTCAAGGGATACCGGATGGAACGAAGTTCCTTTCGACAACAATTTACAACAACAACAAAAACAACACAGCAAACAACAACAATATGTTGTTGTTGTTGTTTATTATTATTTACTTATTACTATTTACAATTAATAACTGGCTTGGACAGAGAAACACGCGCACGCCGCACAGTTTACGGTCTTTAGTGTATAGTGTCCTGGCGAAGGACGTAGACGTTCACAAAATGTTCTGGTATTTAATTCTTACAGCGAGTTTTCTGTTTTTCTTACATATCTTCTGCAACTATAATGAACGAGCCAGGAAAATTAGAAAAATACCCGGGCCGCCAGACACCTTTATTTTGGGAAATACCTCGGCTCTGATGCGGTCGTCAGGTAATGTACAAGTAAAACAATTTTAGATTCTTGATAGTTGACATTTTTGAGTAAATATCGAAAGTTAACTAAATATTTATTTTCAATGTGTTTTTGTGTCCGATTTTTTTCAGTTAATTTACTGAAGTATGCAAGAGAACTGGCTAATGAAAATTCTGGAATATATAGACTTTGGCTGTATCCTTTAGGGGCAGTGAATATTTATAATCCTGAAGATGTGGAGGTACTAATATAGTGTTTCTTTTTTTGTAATTATTACAGCAGTGACTTTTTATAATTTATAATCTTTTTAATTGCAGACAATATTATCAAGCATGAAATACAATGAAAAAAGTCAAGTTTACAGGGTCTTTAAGCCTTGGCTTAGAGAAGGCCTTCTTATAAGCAAAGGTTAGTGCTGTATTAATTATTTTTTTAATATTTAGGCATGTACTCAACCTAAATATTTTGTGGACATAATAATTATTTGTACTTGATTTTTAAGGATCAAAGTGGCAATCAAGAAGAAAAATTCTGACGCCCACTTTCCATTTCAATGTTTTGCGTCAATTTTGTCAAGTTCTTGAAGATAACACTCAGCGCTTTGTGGAGAGCCTGAAACAGGTGTCTGGTCGGCCCGTAGATGTAGTACCTATTGTTTCAGAATTTACCCTTAACTCTATATGTGGTAAGTTTAATTATTTACATTAAATCTTCAGGAGCTTTTCGATTTTCATTGCCATTTTAGAAAATTTCGATAATTAGGTACCTATAAACAATATATAGTGAGTAGGTCAAGTAGGGCTATCTAACAATAATGACTTTAATTGCAGATACTTGAATAAGACGAAGCTAAAATGTTTAGTTTTCCAAAATTCATTTTTTTATGACCTAATGAATAAAACTGTTAAGTTAGATAGACCTGTTAAGTTAGTTTTTAAAAACTCGACCTACCTACATATTGGTACTTATCATTTCAGAAACGGCAATGGGCACCCAGTTGAGCGAACATAATAAAATTGAAATAAATGCCTACAAAGATGCAATATACAATTTAGGACATATATTCTACCAACGATTTATCAAAATATATTATTTCTTTGATTTCTTATTTAATCTAACGCCGCTAAGTAAACGTCAGAACGGTTATCTAAAAACAGTTCAGGGTTTTACAAAGAAAGTAATTGCGGAGAGAACAGAGTACATAGAAAAATATGGAATGAATGTAGCTGAGCCGACTGCGGCTGATGATGAAACATGCTTGTACAAGAGGAAGAAGACGGCTATGTTGGACTTGTTAATATCAGCCAAGAAAGAAGGATTGATCGACGAGATTGGCATTCAAGAAGAAGTGGACACCTTCATGTTCGAAGTACGTAATATCATCGGCCGATAATTAATGTGTCTATGCCGATAATATAGTATTGTTTACTAAACATTACAGTTAAATAGTAACTAAATATCTTTACGTTTTGTTTGCAGGGGCATGACACTACAGCTTCTGGATTGACATATTGCTTCATGCTCCTTGCTCATCACAAGGACGCACAGGTTTGTCAAGTTTACCTAACTAGACGTTTTCAAACAGTGGTGACATCGATTTGTATGTGTTCCATGGGAGGGTACCGGTCCTTGTAAGAGTCCACTATCAATAGTTCCCCCTGCGATAGACGCTGCCTCAATCGTCTGTATATATATTGTACTCTTTGCCTCAATCCACATGTAATATACATCTACATTATATTACATGGGATAGCCGTACTTTAAGTAACGACCACTAGGAAGGCTAAAACTGTATTTTGGTTGGTGTAGGGGTCTCCTCTGGTGAGAATGGATGTGGATGGTCAAATGATTAGGCATCGCCGCTCAAATGTGGCTACCAAAAATGAACAATAACTAGGTAGACTGAAACTAATACGGTATTATAATATGAGGAGTACCCGTGTGAACAGTGTCAGTGGCCAGTGCACTAGATATGGCGGCTCAAAGAACGTGTTATGGTTATCAAAAATGAACATCACAAATGATAAATTTTGTGATTTACTTCCGTCGTATAGCGTATAGCTTAACCTTTCGTATGCCGTAATTACAGACACAATTAAAAACCTATTATGTTTCGCGTAGATCTACGTTCGACGATACGAGAGGTTAAACCGTGGGGAAGCGGATCCAATTTCATCAAAATCGGTTTAGCCATTTTGTCGTAAAAACGTAACAGTCAGAGTTACTTTTGCATTTATAATATTAGTATGGAAGTCATTAGAACTTTTAGGTAATTTTCTTATCTGCATACTACAGCAAAAAGTTGAGAACATAAAATATGTTATGTGAATCCTCAATTCTTTTTTTTTGCTCCGTTGACATTCAATTCATGTTTTAAGTATGCATTCGTCTGAAATAACCTTCCCGCTCAGTAAGAGACGCAGTTACTACCTACTATAGTAGGTATATAGTAACTGCGTCTCAATTTTAACTTTCGCGGTTTTCATTGAACTTGACTTTTTTCTGTTTTTTTTTTCAAAATAAATGATTACCTATACTATTATTACCTTAATAATGAATAAACTCAACAGGACAAAATCTTAGCTGAAATCAAGGAAATCTTAGGCGATTCAGAGCGTTCTGTGACTATGGAAGACTTGCCAAAGATGAAATACTTGGAACGCTGTATTAAGGAGTCAATGCGGCTATACCCGCCGGTGCATTTCATCAGTCGAAGCTTAAATGAAGACGTGACACTAAGTAAGTACAGTGGGATATCTACCTAAGGTTTGAGTGCTCTATTTTATACGCTTCGCATTTTCTAGATTAATGTTCTAAAACTATAGCCTAGGTCATTATCATCATCATCAGCCAAAAGACGTCCACTGTTGAACATAGGCCTCCCCATATAACGCCACAAAGAGCGTCAACCTGCCGCTTGCATCCACCGGTTACCCGCGACCTTGACAATGTCGTCGGTCCATCGGGTGGGAGGCCTACCAACGCTGCGTCTTCCGGTTCGTTGTCGCCACTCGAGATCCTTTCTTCCCCATCGGTTATCGATGCTTCGAGCGATGTGGCCTGCCCATTGCCACTTCAACTTGCATATTCACTAAACATTTTCAATAAACTATAGGTATATCTACATAATTCATGTTTGTTGAGAGTGATTAACAGGTAACTAATAATCTTATCGGCTAGCACATCCAGTTATCGTTTAAAAATGCGATTAATTAACAAAACAATCTCGTCCTAATTCATGTTTTTGACCGTGATAATTTAAGCACTTTATTGATTGACGATACGGTTGGCGCAGTGGCTGAGCGATCGACTGCTGCGCAGCGTGTTGCGGGTTCGATTCCCGCCCAGGGTAAATATTTGTGTGATGAGCACTTGTGTTTGCCTTGTGTCTGGGTGTTGTTTATCTATATATGTATGTATTTAAAATGTATTTGTGTATGTATATCAGCTGTCTGACATCCATAGTACAGGGTATCCCTAGTTTGGGGTCCGATGGCCGTGTGTGAAATGTCCCTACATATTATTATTATTATTATTATTAATTATATTTACTTATTTATTTTCTAGGTAATTATTTAGTTCCGGCTGGAACGTTCTGTCACATACATATATACGACCTACACCGTCATCCTGAACTATTCAAGAACCCGAATGAGTTCGACCCCGACAGGTTCCTGCCAGAAAACAGCGTGGGAAGACATCCTTACTCATACATACCCTTTAGTGCTGGACCTAGGAACTGTATAGGTAAATGAAAAGTTACTAATTTTAATTGGCGACAGATATAATATAATGATTAATCTCTAAGGTGAAAAGGTAGGATTGTAAATTCAAAAAATATCCTTCTTATAAGAACGCAATGCGCTGATCGATGGAATATATTTTTTATTCATGTAGGTATCTGCCAAATGTTATATTTAGTATGCCAATTAAATGTAGCATTTAAACCGAAAAATAGATAAATTACCACCAAGTTAAACAAAAGTGACAGACGGTCGGACAGACAGACGCACGAGTGATCCTATAAGGATTCCGTTTTTTGGAACGAAGTTCCTTATCGCGCGTTGTGAAAGGGGGCTAGACGGAAAAAAATCTTACGAAAAGTTGTCACGACACTTTTGTATATTTGATTTAAGAGCCATCTATTAACGTTATTGGCGCAACTGTGCTCTTCGAGATCGAATTACGAACGGCCAATAGATGGCGCAGAAATAATTTATTGGTCTTTCTATCTAAATAACTACGCATTGTACTAACATGTTAGAAAATGTTAATCTTTAAAATTACTTACTTACAATGTAAGCAGCCATAATAACTTTTCATTCCTCGCTTTTTTTTTGCCCTGGCTTAAAGCCACTTAAATTCACTTTAACGCATCATATTAATTAGTGAAGGAATTGCAATAAAATTTTATTACAATCCCTTCACTAATAAATCGAAAGGAACTTCGTTCCATCCGGGTGTCCCTTGACACCTCTCAAGTTTTTTTGTACGGAACCCTAAAAACAGTAAATATTTTCTAAAATATAATATTGCTCAGGTCAAAAGTTTGCCATGATGGAGATGAAGGTAGCCGTGGCCGAGGTGGTGAGAGAGTTCGAGCTGGAGCCAGTCACTCATCCCGAAGACATTCAGATGATCGCTGATGTCGTGCTGAGAAACGACGGGCCCGTCAAAGTCACCTTCGTAAAACGACAATGAAAACTGTGTAAAACTTATTTAGTTAATATATTCATAATTAAAAAAAAATAGTTATGTTCAATCGGTATGATTTTATTTCTCCCATTCCATATCCCCAGACCCCGGCAACCAGTGCTAGTATAATTGAATTGGCCAGACCGGTGCCATACTTGTTGAAAGTTCCAAAGTACAAAGTGTCCTCCACACCATAACCTCGAAAAGAAAAAAACCATATGTCCTAAAAAAAAACATTTCTAAACAAGACCCGAATAACACAAAAAAATCACGTCGGAAAGGAAAAATATATTTTGAAACCAACAAAACAAATAGTAGTAATAAAAATTGCATATAAGAAAATCTACAGAATGATCCAACATTTGACAGCTACGCTTCTCGTAGCGCGAAGTAGAACTGCTACGCGTTTCGTAGCACCTTCACACCCCCGGTTTTATAAAGCCTCTTTCAATTTATTTCTGTTGTCAAGTTCCGTGTCAATTTATTTATTATTTTAAAAGTAAACCTGTTAATCATTTTAGATAATTGTAATAAGAGCGGGGGTTCGCACACGCACCTTAAATGCTGAATTAATATTGAATAATATACAAATATATGACTAACTTTTCTCTTACCCTTACCTACACATAAAATTCGGGTCACTAATTAAAAAAAATGTTAAAGTAATGGACAAAGAAAGCGCAGAATTCAAGCATTTGAAACCTTCTTCAATCAATTTAGTGATGCTGAGCCGAGACTCTGAGAGATTGTTTGTGTGTGTTTGTGTTTATGCGAGTGTTTGTGTGTTAAAATTGGTTAAGGGCAAATTGTTTATCCAAAAACGAAATCAATAGGATCTGGACAATCTTGGTGTGGTGAGTGATAAACAAGAGAGGAGGAAGGAGGAGGGAAGGACAAGGCAAGGCAATTTTTGTTGGTTACTCAAGAAAGAAGATGTAACAACAAAAGGCAAAGAAGAAAGTCATTAACTAAATTAAACTGGTTTTAATAGCTGAAATAATACTGTTTGATAGATAACTATTAAAAATGAAGGCAATTTTATGACTTAATTGATGTTTTTCTCATTTTTTTTTATTTATTTTTTTTGGTTTTTTTTTCTGTTTGTTATAATTGAGGACACAGTTGGCGCAGCGGTTGTGCGATTGGCTGCTACGCTGCGTGTCGCGGGTTCGATTCCCGCACGGAAAAAATATTTATATGGCCTACATATAATTGTTCCGGGTCTAACTGTTTGTGCATGTGAATGTATATGTTCGAAAACGCAGCCACGGTACTGAAGAAATTCCTAGTGTCCGCATCGCTTTTTTTTTAAGAAAAGAAATATAGCTTTCTTTTTTTTTATCTATTGATAGGCATACGTTTCACCACTATCTCACCTGATGGGAAGCGATGATGCGGTCTAAGATGGAGCACGCTTGCCTAGAAGTAACCTATCACTCTTGACTTAAAGACTCCCAGGTTGTAGCTATCAGGAAACACAGACTCAGGCAGGGAATTCCACTCCTTAGCAGTACGCACAATGAATGTATTCCCAAAACGTTTCGTGCGTGCGGGTGGGATGCCCACCATGTACCGGTGGCGTATCGCCGTACGTCTTGTGGTCCGATGATGGAACGGGCGGAATTAAATTATGCAATTCCGTCGCACACTTCCCAAAATGCAACCGATAGAAAACCGACAGGCCAGCAACTCGGCGTCTAATATAGCTAATTCCATTAAGCCGTATAAACGTGAAACAGTAACTAACACACCACAAACATCCTCACAATCTTTCGCATTTATAATAGTAGTAAGATATATTCTTATACTTAAACGACGTTACAAAAAAGGTTACTTTGTAATTCTTCCGATTTATACCGTATACTAAATATAATGCGACCAGTTCCCATCTATAACTAATTTGGCAGTCCCAGTTGTAGTATATTTATAAACGCCAGACAGAAGGAGAATGGCTCAGTGTGTCGGTCGCGGAAGTGTCGGCCATTTCGCACGATATTCTACTCAGTCCGCGCAGAACCCTGCGCGTGCACATCCCTCGCGACTGTCCCGCAACTCTGGTATGCGGTATTTGTACAACAGTGGCTTTCAACAATTCGTGATGGAATGCGATAATGGTTTTGAGGTGATTACATTTTTATTTTGCAATTCATCATCTTTCGTTAACTTTTTTCATCAGTTTTTATGTGTTCATGAACACGCTTACATACACATTGAAAATAAAAATACTTCCAACCATATATTTCATCTAAATGCTACATCCTTAACACGACACAATCACTATTTCTATTTTAAAAGCAAAGGCCCTGAGGGCTGCCCTGAAAAAAGCTTTTATTAACGTACAGTCACGAGCAAAAACATGTAAACAGATGGTCTCATTCTAAACTCATTTTCTCCTAAATTGTTGATTGAAATGTTATGGTGTTACGAATATGGTATATTTGATCCCAAACTGTACCATAAATAAAATAGGTTTTATCTACAAGTTGAAATAGTTTTTTCACGAAAAATTTGCTATTGAATTTTGCAATCTGTATACATATTTATGCTCGTGACTGTACAACTAGAAAAGATTTGGAGCAGATTCCAAGAATACATGCTAACCAAAAATTGCAACATTACCTACTTTGAAATTAGGCCAGAGAACCATCGAGATTCACTGATGTCTATCTGATGCTTCTGATGATTTTAATATTCTGAAAGAATGAACCAGCGCGTTCTTGTAAGTAATATAAACTTCACTGTATTCATAATACTTTGCATGATATATTGTACAGTCGTTGTTTCATAAGTAGGGGAACCTGTTGTACCTAAGCCAATTTTTTTGATTTCTGATTTTTATTTAAATAATGGTGCTGTCTACAACTGTCCAGTATGCATGTATGTAAAGATCATATAATTAGCTACATAATTCGTTCTTAAAACTGTATATATATTTTCAAAAACCTGGAAGTACCAGCCGCTTGAAAAAAAAATAGAAAGCTGTCCTAGGTACAACAAACCATTACCTCGGACCGTGTCCGTTGTAGGTAAGGGGTACACTACATAAATACGAAAAACTTTATTCCGAAAGTCAGAAATACGAATTTCAAAATACCGATTTTCATAATTCCGAATAGTTCAAAATTCCTAATATGGCAACTCCGATTTATCATTCATCCTATTTTTATAATACTAAAATTTCAAAATTCCGAACGTTTATAATTACTATTCTCAAAATACCGAGTTTCAAAAGATCGAATAACAAAAAGTCCGACATAATGAAAATTCCGAACATCAAAAATACGAATTCCGATTATTAAAATTCCGATTATTAAAATTCCGTTTATCTTTATAGTTATCGTGCAATCGTTTATCGTGCAAGCAAGCATGCAGCATGCAAGCAAGCATGCAGCGTGCAAGCAAGCATGCAGCATGCAAGCAAGCAAGCATGCATCATGCAAGCGAGCATGCAAGCGAACATGCAACATGCAGCAGGCATGGTTTCTGTCACGGCTACGGCGTTGCGGGGCTCCGGCGGTACCACGCGAGCTTATCGTCGCAGATGGTATTCACGCTCACCACCGCAGCTTCGGCTTACTGGCCGGCTTCGCCGGCCAGCCTCAGCCGCGGCCGCGGGCGTTAAAACCACCTACTCCTCAGCTCGCTGGCCGCCTCGCCCCTCCGCGCCTACGCGAATTTAAATTACACTCTAGGCGTAGGGCAGACAAGACTACGTGGAGTCGGTTTCACAGCAATTCGTTTCTGTCATTAACTTTTGTAGCACAACATATTGACTTTTTAAGATTATTTTTGTTATTGTCTTTCTTTTTATACCTATATATTTTTGTTGAAATAAATTCCATAGAAAAATACACCGAATAAACAATATTTGTTAAAAAGTAATTCGACTGTTTGATAAGTTTGTTAAACAAAAAAATTTGATTAAAAATTCTTTGAATTGTGTTTCTGTGAAATATGTTTCATTCAAGTAAATAGTCTTTGAAACAATAATAGTCGAAATAAAAATACAAGAACCAAATATTATATGAAACATTTTCTGGGAAACGAAATTCTATGAAATTTCTGTCTGCGAAACAAGCTACGCATATATATTCAAAATGGTGTCCCCATTTTGAATATATATGCGTAGCTGAATTTAATCAGAATCCTAATTTTAACAGTTTATTCGAAATATTGAAATTCGGAATTTCGTTTTTCAGACCGAGAACTCATCGAGCATTTGATTCTTCGAACATATGAAAATCGGAAAACAAACAAATCGGATTTACGACATTCGGTAAAATAACTTTCGTGATTTTAAATAATAGAGATTATAATTTTTAGGTATTATGAACGAATTTCATAATACCTAAAAATTATAATCTCTATTATTTAGACTTTTGAAAATCGGAATATCGAAATTCGGAATAAAATATTTCGGAATATTTGGGTGTTCCCGTAGGTAAGGTAGTTCGGGCATAGCAAAAATGCACGGAAGCATCATGAACCGCCTTCACTAAATTAACTGCATTTTCAATAATTTTTGTGTCGAGCACTGATTTTTTATTTTTTTTCTTGCTTCGCGGCTTTTTACCTATATGTTTTTTTTAATACAAACCAATTATATATATGTACTCATAAAAACATATGTAAATAATCGTTGACCTATTTCCAACTAAAATGATGTAGGTACCTTGGTCAGTGACCGAGGTACATCGTAAGTAGGATGGCTAAGGTACAACATCGCGACAATTTCACTTACAATCTTTATAAACCCACTTATGATTGAGGGTAGATTCTGACACTCATGCTGTCTAGTAGCTAGATATACTAATATTAGATTCTAATTAAAACAGTGTTCACAAACATGCAACGTTTTAAATTAATTGGCATGAAGTAAACCCCAAAAAACGAACTTTTTGATTGTAAAATAGTAAATTACCTTTTTTAACTGTACTCACATGGCGCCAGCGAATCACAACTAACTTCACAATAATGTTGACAAAAGACGTTTCAAATACCATAGACAACGTTTCTAAAAAGCGCAGGATTTTTGAAAAAAATATGATTGTTCTAGGTACAAATCTGTCCAAGGTACAACAGGTTCCCCTAAATACATATTTAAAATTGTGTTGAATTGTTAGTTATGAGATTCGATGGGGAACTCATGTCATGATTTTATGCTATTAAAACGACGATTATAAAGTTTTTAAGGTTCATGCCTTCCCTGCGAGCTTATGACAAGGACGGTTTCATCTTTGCTCACAATTTTACGGTAACCTTAGCCTAAATCTGCCAATTATTGCTGTAAACAGCGAGCTTTTGCGGGATATTATCATAAAGACGTTTGTAAACGGTTAGTCCCGCTATGCTCTATTCCCGCTATGCACGACTCGAAATACTTATACCTACCGAAAAGTTTCGCTATGCACGAAATTCTACGATTCCACTTAGACAATGGAAGGTACAGCAGGAAAGAAAAGTGTTTGAATTTATTTTTTTAGTAATATCTAACTAATATTACTAAAAAAGTGAAAGTTGTTTGTTACGCACGGCTGGACGAATCGGGATAGAATTTGTAACACAGATAGTTGAAATCCTGAATTAACTTATTATTATTATAAATGAAGTCTAGTCTCGGCCAGAAAACTAGTAAAATACCTATATATGAGCATCAGTAAAAAGTCCGATTTCCAAGTCATAATATTTTAATAATGCAATAATTGTCTCTACCTATTTACATAAAAGCGAAACAGATTGTGTGTGCCCGCAATTGTGATTTCGTGCATAGCGAAACTTTTCGGTAGATATTTATTATTATTATTATTTTTCATAATGAGACGAACCGTTTGTAAACGCACTCACGATACAAAGTAATTTCATAGGCAACGATTTTATGAAAAAGGTTTTTTAAATCGTATCTGCTGAGGACGTTAGCTACTTTAGAAGTTGACATGACTGGGCCTAATCTTATGCAATATAACCATTTTAAAACTAATCTAACTAACTAATCAGAAATGTAGTTAAATCGATTTACTATCATAACTCTCTTGCAAATATGGTTGAAAACTTATTTTCTTAATTTCGTTTACATAGGTACATTTAGCATAACTTTTAATGAGTAGGTATGCTACGAGTATTACGAACTGCTACCAATTTCACTAATTTTACTAACCCAGTAACCACAGTTCACCAGAGTCCAGACATCGTATTGATCGTTTGTCTTGTCGTTATGGAGGTTTTTAAGCCGATTACTTAACAGTATATTATTTTAATTAAGAATAAGAATCAAATGATTAAGTATTAACTGCAATAAAAGTATATAATTGGGATAATTTAATATATAAATAAGTATAGCTTTATAAATTAAACACACATTTCCTTCACCAAAAAGGTGATTCAAGAAGCTGGTTTGCTCACTCATCGATTACGAGAATCTTTGTGATATTTCAATATAATATCATTGGATATTTCATATTAAATAAATTATTATTATTGCCGGTAATTTAATTACATAATATATGTATTAGGATTGCATTGATACAATGATTGATAACCGGCATACCAACTGAAATTATACTTACTTACTTGTTGTTAAAATAAGCTAACATTCGTAACCTTTACCAACTTTTAATTCATTAAACGTTAAACGTGACCTATTTGTTCTTAATGGTTATTTTATAAATTCAAAAAGTGCACAGTAGATGTCATGGGCCTTTCCCACTACGTAGCTCCATTATGTACACAATTAAACGATAATTTGACGTAACTCAGGTGCTACTATTGTTACAAATTATTCATTTAACATACCGCGTCACCCGTCATGTAAACACTGAAATGTAAACAAGTAGATAAGCTAGAGGTGCGCTGGGCGGGGAGCAGTCAGTTGGCGCCTGCGCCTCGGAAGCGGACATAACCACGCCGCCGCGGCTCGCCCGCCACCAGCCGAGGGAGTAGATCTACGTCGGGACTTCGGAAGTCGTGTCACACAGCCCGCCACCATGAGCACCCGACAGCTGTGCCGGCTCGCGGCCGCACGCCCTCTCGTCAAACCAAAGTCCTCAATATGCACCTGCTATCGCCACTATAGTCAAGTGAGACCAAACTATGTTATAGCAAGACGTGAAGTGAGTGTCCTTTCCTTGTGTTGTACTTCCGCGGTGACAGAGGGAACCCTTGTGTTTGTCTCTGTTTGTGGAAATCTGTTATTAAAGCTGTCAAAAGTAACTTGACTAAAAAATTTAATTATATTTTCAGAAATGGCGCAATTCTGCACCGCACTTCTATTCAGTCCAGTCTCTGGATCTGAGGTATGCATGCATTATTATATATTATGAATCAATGCAGAAACAGTGTCAATACACACCCGTTCATTGGAAATAAATTGCTGTTAATAACCCACATCGTCTCCTATTGATCTATATTAAACGGGTCGGCGCCGGTCTTTGTTCAATTCACCCCTGACATTTGAAACTGGGAAGTACACTTCTTTACGTAACAGTATAGTCAGTTTGTTGCCTAGATACTCATATTAATAATTAGCTTTTCCACAATCCTGTGCTCAGTTATGCAACATTATGTCAGACGTAACGTAACTTGTGACTGGCGATAATGTAATACACTTTAAATGAGAAATCAATAGACATGAAATTCCTTTTAGATAAATCTTCAAAACGTGCAACTGATTTGTCATTTAATGTCTAGTGACGACACAGCCGAATCCGTTTGTTTTACATTTTCGGTCAAGTTCACGTAACACAGATAAAGTATTCACATTTGTGTTTGTTCACGTTACATGGCAGCAGCAAAATCAGAGAGTACTCGTTCGTGCATAACATCGACCCCGTAGCGTGAGTACAGAGGAATCTGCCTACCCTTCCAGTGTGTTGCATGGATCAGTATTATTTGTAGTAAAACCTACAACAATTTTCCAATTTTGATCTTTGCTATTTTTCATCGCAGTTACTTTATTAATGTTTTGGAGCACAACTGTTTGGTTTTATCTTAGACAATTTTGTTTTGAATTTATATATTATGGTTTTGCTTCTTAATTTGGCTTTAATGTAGTCGACTCGGTACCCAAGGGAATACAATGTATATGTCAATGAAATATTCTTTTTAGATCAGCAAGATGTTGTTATGATATTTTGTAGGTACCTACCTAGGTTTTAAGTATCTTATTTAGGAGATTAAGTACCTAACTATTATCTAAGCAAACACACTTACTGAAATCTGCAAAACGACAGAGTCATTATGTTCTTTTAGACATAGAGATAAACCCACTATCTAAAGAAATCTTATGGGTTTTACCTCAACGTTGTGTTTATTCCTCTAAATATACATTGCATATGTTTTGGCTATCCAATTGGCATTGCTTTAGTAGTAGGTGTAGTTACTAAATTTTTGCAGCAGTTGCTTGTTTTTCTTTGCATTCTCGAGACTAAATATAGCATCATCAGGTGATGTTAAACAGCTTTGTCACGATGTGTCTGTTCGTCAGAGACACACCCGCCGGCCGGCCGGCCTACAATGTGACGATTCTGATATTATTAGTTCGTGACGTCAGGCCCCTGTGTTGGTGTACGTTACTAGTAATACAATATTTGTTCAAAATATCATAATTGCTGTATTAGCAATGTTGTGCTAAATGCATACTCGTGAATAATCTCGTCTATTACAGTATCTACGTTATACACGATCCTTGCATGATGACGATCACGGCTTATGTGATTGTGGTGGCACGGTCAGCAACAAAACTTAACGTTATCAATATAGTTTTTTAAAGTAGGTAGGTAGTTATTAATTTATTGACCTCTAACTGGGTGGTAACTACTAGGTAGAAATCAATAAATTAACTATGTTTAAAAATGTATAGTCCAAACCATACACTACCTAAGTAGGTACTTACCTAACTTTTTATTAAAAGAAATTCTCGAAACAGTGTCTCTAATCATTTTGTCGCAATTCACATCCATCCTAATGGTTCCTACTGATATGTTATTTTTTAAAGTAAACGTTTTACCGTAAAAAAAGTTCAATAAGTCTGTACCTAACGTAAAACTTTTACGTTAGGTACAGACTTATTGAACTTTCGTTGCTGACCGTATCATCGTTCGGATTAGTAGTAAAACAGGTCTTAAAAAAGTGTAGTCCAAAATGAAGTAGATATCTATTATCCTACCTGAATGTTAAACCTAACCATATTTTTATGTAATGTGACCATATTTTTTCGATAAGTATATTTTTTCAAATGTAGGTAAGTATTGGTATTAGGTACTTAGGTAGGTAGGTATTAAGTATACGAAAAACAGTAACTAGGTATATGAGTATCACTATCCTGGTGATGCTACACATAATATTATGTAGGTACCTATCTACTGCTTTCTGTTAGTAAGACTTAGCCCCATATATACATGTATTAGCTAAATAAGTGTACCTAAACGTAATTAGACCAAATAGTTGACAATAAATATAATCAAGTACCAATATAACGACCATAATTATTGTGTTGACGACTTGCAGAGTTCGCGAAGGGCCACACAAGAACTCCGACGATGTTCTGTTTGATATGTTCAAAAATGAAGACACAGGCCTCCTTCCCGTTGGAAAGTTTTTGGCCGTAAGTGTTGCCTTTGATCTAGGTATCTTACATATCATTTTTAATATTACATAGTGCCTTTCGACATCACCTAAGATGATTTGTGTAAATTGCAGGCCTTGAGGACCACTGGCATCAGGAAAAATGACTCTCGCGTAAAAGAAGTAATGCACAATTTATACAAAGTGCACAAAGAGTCTAATTTCGAAGGCGGCTCACCAGAAACACTGAAATTAGACAGGAAGACTTTCAAAGAAGTGATTGCTCCCAACATCGTTCTGATAACGAGGGCGTTCCGCAGTCAGTTTGTTATTCCAGACTTTCAAGACTTCATTAAAGATGTAGAAGAGATGTACTGGGCTGCCAAATCTAATTCAGACGGTAAAGTGGCCAGTTATATACCACAGCTCGCTAAAGCTAGCTCGGAGAACTGGGGAGTGAGCATTTGCACAATTGATGGTCAACGATTTTCTATCGGTAAGACTCGATTACTATAGGATACTATTTGATTGCTAGAGACTGATAAGGCATCTAAACCATGTTCTCTTCATTGTTTAGGTGACGTGACGGTCCCATTCACTTTGCAGTCGTGCAGCAAACCACTCACATACGCGATGGCACTAGAGACTCTGGGGCCCGACGTGGTACACAAATATATTGGCACTGAGCCCAGCGGCCGTAACTTCAATGAACTCGTGCTAGACTATAACAGTACGTATCAACAACGCCTACACCTGTGATACGGTTTGTTTTGTGAATCTATAGCGTGACCAACCGAACATGCATAAACAACAATATTATTTAACAATTGCCAACGTCGCTCTCAGCGCTTCGTAAATAATATTAGTCTAAAATTATTTTTACAGTGAAGCCGCATAACCCTATGATCAACGCAGGAGCAATTTTAGTATGCTCATTACTGAAAACCTTGGACAGGCCCGAGATGACACTCGCTGAAAAGTTCGATTATGTCATGTCATTCTTTAGCCGGCTCGCTGGTAACGAAGGACTGGGCTTCAATAATGCAGTATTTTTATCTGAACGCGAAGCTGCCGACAGAAACTATGCGCTTGGTTTCTATATGAGAGAACACAAATGTTACCCAGAAAAAACTAATTTCCGTGAGTGTATGGACTTCTATTTCCAGGTGTGTATTGTTTCCTCTTGTGATTTCTAAAAGCATGTATATTGTAAAATCTTTAATACTTTAATTTCATTGTTCACAGTGTTGCTCAATGGAAGCTAACTGCGATATTATGTCAATTATGGCTGCTACACTAGCAAATGGAGGTATCTGTCCTATTACTGATGAAAAAGTGCTTAGGCCAGATTCAGTGCGAAACGTGCTCTCTCTGATGCATAGCTGCGGAATGTACGACTACTCAGGACAGTTTGCATTCAAAGTTGGACTCCCGGCGAAGTCAGGAGTTTCAGGTGCTATGCTCATAGTTGTACCCAATGTTATGGGCATCTGCACATGGTCCCCACCGTTGGACCCTCTAGGAAACAGTTGCCGAGGCTTGCAATTCTGTGACGTAAGCCCTATTATATATTATTATTTTTCTACTTCTACTTAGTTATGAGTGATCATAATAATTAACCTGTTTTTTATATTACTTCAGGATATGATCAATAGGTTCAACTTCCACAAATACGATAACATTCGGTACGCGAGTCACAAGAAAGATCCTCGTCGGTACAAGTTCGAGTCCACTGGTCTCAATATCGTCAATCTCTTGTTCTCTGCTGCTAGTGGCGATCTCAGCGCCCTGAGAAGGTAAGAAATTTACCTTTTTTAAATACCTATATAGGTACATATTTGGTTTTATTTTATATACTGGGGATCTTTTGCTGACCAAGATGTTATTGTTTAACAGCCAAAGGTCTGATCCGACACTTCTTCCCGTACCGGTGAACTCTATCAAATAGATTGCTTTCGACAAGTACTAAACTAGTACCAGTACCTGCTTATCTAGTGTACTCAGTACTCCTACTCACCTATGCTTATTGTTGTGCTTAATGGATCTATATGTAGATAGGTACCTATGTAACCAAGTGCTGTTCCATGGGTAGGTAATGCTTAACGACTTAGCTCACAACACGGTGCTAGTGTTAATAAATTATCATCATTATTACATTTGGTACAGTCGAACGCAAAAGTAGTCCTTCACAATGTGACCATTCTAACAACTTCAGACAGATTAATAAATCGGCATAAATTTCTCGTTTCTCAGGCACCACCTATCCGGCATGGATATGACACTGTCGGACTACGATGGTCGCACCGCTCTGCACCTGGCAGCCGCAGAGGGCCACCTCTCCTGCGTAGACTTCCTCCTCGCTCAGTGCGGGGTTCCGCACGACCCTCGGGACCGCTGGGGCAGCCGCCCGCTCAACGAGGCGGAGACTTTCGGGCACACCGCCGTCGTACAATACCTCAAGGAGTGGGAGCTCACACACCCTGCTGATAAACCTGCAGACGTAGCACCTACTACTGTCGACGACATATTAGAAATTAAACCAGACGCTAATGACGCCGTCAAAGATCCAAGCATTCAGGAGATTGTCTCTAGAAACGGTGATAAAGTACAGTAGGTAGAATCTCAACGACAGGAGAGGGTGGAATGAGATGATCTCGTGACTATACACATGTCACTCAATTACTTTTGATAAGGTGACTCCGCATCGTGTCGCGTTTTTTTTATAAATACTCTCTAAGTGTGACAGATGTTTACGTAATGTATTAAAAAAAGATGCTAATGAAACATTCGTGTATTAGGCATGATGCACGCTGCTGAGTTGGTCATAAAAATCAAAAGTAGTTTGCCTACATGTTCAGATATTATGTGCTCTGGTGTTGTATAGGAACACTGCATGTAGGTAGATACCAATCTCTTATTTAAGTAGAAAAGACAATGCATTTCATGTTTGGACAGCTTAAGTCGTGAATAGATGTAACTGTAGATGTTCACTATTATTCACCTAAATAACCTAACCTGGCTATTAGTACCTTGTATCAATCTTTACAGAAAAAGATACTTACATAAATAAATACATATAATAAATATACTGGTGAGAATGTTTATGTAATTATGTGAATGGGTCTTACAAATGTTGGAGGAATTAATACTAAGTAAGCTAAGTGTTGACAAGGTATTTATCAAGCACTGAGCTCAAAGGTGTGTGATATTAAAATAAATGCACAAGGCAACATCTAGGGAAAGAATCAATATGAGACGAGATGCTTAAAGGAATAAGCTAACATTTATTGTGACGATTGATTATTTACTACAATATACATATTACTTTGTATTTAAAGTGATATGAAGTAAGCAAAGTAATCTTTCCTCTGATGTAAACCATAATTTAACCTAAATAAGTCATCCAATGTTATTGATTAGGTAGGTAGTGTGCAGCTACTGGTTTTAGATACATTTATTAGATAAAAATACAAACTTAGGCTTATACCATAATTACTACAGTATCTCACGTGTTAATCTCTCTATTCATAGCTATACTTTATGCATCTGATTCTTGAAACCTGTCCTCCCAAATATTGTATTTTTAACATTCCATTTATAATAATGACAAAGTAACTTACTGTTCCAGACTCAACTACCTATAATAGTATTTATTCTATAAACAAATATATTTAAAAAATATAACACAGGAATGTTAAAAATGTTATAATTACTAATATTAAATATAGTAATTACTTATATTCTGACAATAAATAGATGCTATTCTATGCTATTATTGATGTTGTCCAAATGTTTGTCAATTAAATAAATTGTTGACTTAAATCATGTGTTGTTACTGGTGTATTGGACAAAGTCCAGTTGAATGTCAGAATTGCTTAAATAATACTCACTTATCAATATCTAGTGCTGTCAAGGCAGACATTCTATAGATGACCATTAGTTATCACAGCATTTGACTCAAGTACCAATACAATGTGTTGATGACAGAGGATATAAATTGGTAATTATGACCAGATCTCAGTTTATTTGAATCAATTGTAGCTACAGTGGCAGTAGATAGTAGATATTTTATAATGGAACTAGCGACCCGACCTAGCTTCGCATGGTCCTATAGCCTTCCTCAGTAAATGGACTACCACACAAAAATAATTTTTCAATTCAAACCATTAGATCCTGAAATTAGCGCATTCAACCAAACAACCAAACAAACTCTTCAGCTTTATAATATTAGTATAGATTTATAACCTTGATTTTAATTATGCCTGAAAGTTAAGAACTTTGCAACTGACAAATAAAAATACAGAAAATAAAATAGAAGTACTGAAATTATTCCCTCATTAACAAACTGAAAATGCATAATACCATTCTACTTTGAGGATGCGAAAAGCAAACAACAGTTTTTAAACAACATTATTTATTGCTTTTACATCTACTTACTAAAATAATTAATTAAATACTAAATAACGTTACTTTTCACTTACGGCAGTAGCTCTAGATGGAGTAGATATTATTCCTAGGAGCCTGCAGTCTGCTTCTAACAGGGTAAGGTCTGTGCTAGAGCCCAGAAACCGGGAAGATAACTCTAAATCCTTGATCTGTATTCTCACTCTGGCACCTCTCACATATTCGTCGCCTCGAACAGTAGGCCGGGTGCAGACACAATGGAACTTCCATCCGAAGTCTATATACAGGTCATCCTCAACTACATGGAATATTTTACCAATTACCACTTTGTTAGTAGGGTCGCCAAGCTGTAAATAACAAATAATAAAGGTTTACAATCCATGCAGAAATATGGAAGGTTTCAACCAATGCTAAACAACCTTGGAAACTGTATCATAATGTTAGCTACTCGCTGCACAATACTTTTCATTTATAATTATGAAGTATAAGCTTTCAATAATTAAGAATACTCACATCCATCAATTTAGAATTCCGCAGTAATGAAGCAAATGTATATTTTTGTTCTTTGTCATCAGTTTCTAACATATGTGATTGTTTCTCGAAAGCCTTAGCAAAACCACTAACTTTAACAGCAGCCGCATCTGTAGAAACATTACTTTGTTCGTCTTTGGTTGTACCAGTGGTATTACAAAATGTTCGGGGAGTAATCACAAAATTGATTCTTCTTAATTGTCTTGATAGTCTTGCTGTGGTAAGCATAATGTCGGTCAGTGGATCGTCTTAGGTCGCCAAGGTTTTAAGCGGTTTATTTAAATACAACACTGTTCAAATTCTTTAAAAGTGTGCGATTATTGGTATTTTATTTAAATCACAATTTTATAAAATAATTTAAACAAACCGAACACCCAAAATAACCTAAAATTCGTAGCATAGCATCCACAGAACACTATATAGCATCTGTCTGTCAGTCATAAATTTTTCAATTTGACATTTGACCAAAGAGTACTACAAGTATATTTGACATTCGCAATTTGGCATATTTTTTTTTTGAACATTGTTGTACCTACGCAATGTTGTCGGTCAGAAAATATAATCACAAAATACAATAATACGTGAAATCTATATTGTTGTACAGTTACCGGCACGTAAGTTGCCAAATGCCAAAATATTTTGTAGTGGGAAGAGAAGAGAGAGATGTAAACATGTATGAAATTGTGCGTGCGCGAGCGCGAACTAACGCGTTACCATGAAGATATAGGTATAAATGGAGCCAACACTTAGAACAAAAGCTTGAAACCAACTGTGGGCTGATGCTCTCTTTCTGAATGCATACATAAGAACGAGACAATGATACGTGTTTTCTTTATCTTATGTATGCATTCAGAAAGAGAGCGTCTGCCCACAGTTAGCTTCACTTAGGTATTTAGAGTGTTGCCTCCACTTTTATCTATAAGCTTCTTGCGCGTTACTCACCATCCTTCTTGCTGTACGTCCCGCCAAGGTCATACTTCAAAAGTACCGTGAAAAAAAACAATAATTATTATTAATTGTTTTTTTTCACGGTACTTTTGATGTGTGACCTTGGCGGGACGTACAGCACGAAGGATGGTCAGTAAGACGCGAATACGCCTTAATTATTGTTTGATGCACGATGCAAAACGACCGTGTATAAGCTTGCTGTACGTCAATAATTATTATTAATTGTTTTTTTTCACGGTACTTTTGATGAATGACCTTGGCGGGACGTACAGCAAGAAGGATAATGAATAAGGTGTTTTACCCCACTACTAAATCTCTTGCCAACTTACATCATACATGCCGGTAATTATAAATGATGATGATAAATTATGTATGATACCAACTTGGTGTGTATGATAAAATAGCCTAGGCTGACAAGAAACAGTGTGTGATGTATAAAATTATTCACATGGACGATTAATCGACTAAGACTGAATAGAATAAATAACTCAGAAACTACCGTCCTCCGTAATTCCGTCTGTTCCGTACTGCCTTTGACAAGTAAAGTAAATGTCAAAAAAATTACACACGACACACGGTTTTTTGATAATGTTGAGCGATTGCCTAAAAAGTTGAGGGATATAATCAATTAAATTGTATAATGACTGAAGATCAAGATGCAAAAGACTCACAGTCAGATTCGGGCAGTAAAACATTTATTAATAAGAACAAGGACAAGAAAACAAAAACCCAACGGCCGCTGACCAAAGTGACTGTTTGCTTATATTGGAAATTGTTGTCTGTAAATAAATTATCGTTTACCACAACGGAAATGATTAGAGGTTATAATTGTTTCAGATAATTCTTCGGCGGTTACCGCCTAGTATGACTGAGGAAGCATTCTTGGAGCAGGTTTCACCAATACCAGAACATGACCATTTTTATTTTGCCAAGCCAGATCCTTCGCTTGGCAATAACCTTTATTCTAGAGCTTACATAAACTTCATTAATATAGACGATGTTTACCTATTTAGAGATAAATTTGATGGATATGTATTTCTTGATGAAAAGGGTAAGGAACTTTTTGTTGTTAAGTGATTGTGAAATGTGTATGCACTCAATTCAGTCAATTTCTAGGACTATTCAGGTATTGACTCAGTTGTTGAGTATTTGTTTGACCTTTGTTTTTATCTCAAATTCAAGACATCACTACTTTGAACATTGTTCTTATATGTTAAAACTGTATTTTCTTAAAATTAAGGAGGTAATTAAAATAAAATGAAAGTTGGCTAATTGTATGCAAACAAGATTCAAAGCATGAGTATGAAGAATGTTATTTCATCATTCTACACATTAGACAACATTTTGCTAATAACAAACACTAAACTTGTCTGGTTTTATTTGATTTATTTTACTATAATTAATAAACCAAATAAATTAATTGTATGTTACAGGTGTAGAGTATGTGGGAATCGTGGAATATGCACCATTCCAGAGGATACCTAAGAAGAAGAAGAAGAAAGACCCAAAGTGTGGCACCATAGAGAGTGACCCAATCTTTCAAGATTTTATTGAAGGTCTCAAAAAGGACCCCGAGACTGAAAATCAACCTAAACTTGAGTATTCTTATCCTGTAAATGATTGTGAGCATTTAATAATATTTATGTTTTCATCCTAGTACTTCTTGAAAATATCAATCCACCTGACATAGAGTTTCAACTGAGTTCAAATAAGAAGGAGGTTCTCAATTCAACTGTTTTTTTTTTATGTTTGTTATGCAATTTCTCCGGCAAATGTAAAGCGATTTTGAAAATTCTTTTTTATGGATAGGGTGTGCCTCAGGGGTGGTCCCATATATATTTTATCAAAATTGATCCAGCACATTTTGAAAAAATCAACAGAAAGCAAAAAAATATTCATAGATGACGTTTTAGTTTCTCCAATCTTGTACTTTCTCTTTTTACTGTATCTCTGTTTGGACTGTATTACTGTGTCTTAATGGATTTGGATGAGAAGAAGGTATTAAAAAGCGAAAAATAAAAAGCTGAAGTCAGTGGCAATTCCAAACAACAAACACAACAACGCCACCTACTTCCTAAACTAAAGTCATGTGTGTTCTGTGCTAAAGTTATTTATCACTTTTTAGGTTTTGAAAGCAGTTGTATAAATTATCATATTTATTTATTACTAGCTTTTGTCCACGACTTCGCCCGACATTTATGTCGGTTATCACTGATACAGACGAAGTCGCGGAATAAAAAGTAGCCTATGTCCTTTCCCTGAGTTCAAGCTATTTTAAAACCGATTCAGCAGTTTCGTCGTGAAAGCAAAACAGACAGAGTTACTTTCGCATTTATAATATTAGTAATATTAAGGTGGGTGGATTAGAATAACATGATACATCTACGACATAAACATAGCCATAGACATTAGCACATTCACTGCTGGTCTGCTGGGTTTAATGAATAGGGTATTTTACTCTATACGAGAAAAAATCTATAATAATGCTATTGAGATAGTTTAGGCATAAAGCAGTCGGAAAATGTTAGTTTTAGTTCATAAAATAACAAAACCAATTTTTAAATTCGATTCAAAGTTTTCAGTATTTTTAATCTGTTATAAAACACCATGAAATAGTAGCGGCCATGTTATTACGCCGTACGGCTGTGTAAACAAAAAATTGTCAACTGTCAGTTAACGTATTGGCGTAATATTATAGGCTTTGTACTTTTATTATTTTCGTAACTAACGTATTTTTTTCATTATTACACCTATTACAACATTTTTCATTATTTTTAAATTATATACAATAGGGTATTACACCCATTTTTGAAAAGTGTGTCAATGAAATTCTGTAGTGCTAATATGCCACCAAAAAAAAAACACAAAATTTTTATTCAATCGATTAGAGCCATAAAAATGCATCCAAATTTTAAATATTCAAATTTCGCGCGTAGTTTGACAAAAAACGCCTCTTACTGGACGCCATATTGCTCAGCGTAAATGACGTCAGTTCGTTTTCTATCAAATGAGCTCATATTAAATATTATAATTGTATATCACTTCAAAATAATTAAAAGCATATTTTGTAATAGGTGCAATAATGAAAAAATTACGTTAGTTACGAAAATAATAAAAGTACAAAGCCTATATTACGCCAATCGGTTGACTGACAGTTAACAATTTTTTGTTTACACAGCCGTACGGCGTAATAACATGGCCGCTACTATTTCACGGTGTTTTATAACAGATTAAAAATACTGAAAACTTTAAATTGAATTTAAAAAAATGTTTTGTTATTTCATGAACTAAAACTTACATTTTCTGACTGCTATAAGCCTAAACTGTCTCAATAACATATTTATAGATTTTTTCTCGTATAGAGTAAAATACCCTATTATCTTAATGAATATGAGCGCATTTGATACAAAACAAACTGACGTCATTTACGCTGAGTAATATGGCGTCCAGTAAGAGGCGTTTTCGTCAAACAACGCGCGAAATTTGAAAATTTAAAATTTAGATGCATTTTATGGCACTTATCGATTGAATAATAATTTTGTGTTTTTTTTGGTAGCATAATAGCACTACAGAATTTCATTGAGACACTTTTCAAAAATGGGTGTAATACCCTATTATGGCTAGTGTTTACAGACCATTAATTAGATTTTTAGACTATTAATATTCCTTGTTTTGTAAAATACTACCATTTGAGAACTCTAATCTAATGGAACTCAAGGGAATTTGCGCTGTTCGCCGAAATACAGGTTCCTCCTAGTTCGGCTCCAGATGCTAAAACTTTTTGTGTACTTACTTTTGTTTTATCATAGCACTTAACTGTAACAAAAACTAAGTACTATTATTATGAAATTTAAGATTATTATCTAATATATGAAAGGGTGTAGGGTAGGTGTAGGTAAATACTAAATAGGCAGGTAAGTAGGTACATCGGGACAGGACAACGTCTGTCGGGTCAGCTAGTTTAATAATAATAATCTTTAATTTGATAAAAACAGTTTGTTTATATGAATAAAATTACAGACATGCACATTTGCTTATTGCAGTGTATGTTCTGATTTAAAAATAAGTCAAATTGAGTCAAAGTTATACTGATTTGTTTTGTCACATCTATGTTGGCCTAAGTTAAGTGTGACTTGACTAACAACCCATCATGACCAATAACATACATTTATTAGTTACATTATTATGAGATTAGTAAGGCTTGCAGCTAACAATACAATAAGTAGTAAATATAAAAGACAAAGTGGATATTTAGAATATTTAATTACTTAAGGACAATGATGCCGATTCCCTTGTTCACAAACTAAATTAAAATTAGGCATTTGGCATCTCTTACTACTAGGCAGCTGAAGAAAAGGACGGCGACAGACAAGGACTAAGTTAGGGATGTCAAATTAGTTTTTTCCTTGAACTTCGCAGTGATTAATCAATACGTTCTGAAATGACAACTATAATTGTCCTACGTGGTAATGCTGCTAGCCTTTTGGGCACTTGTCCCATTGAGAGCGATGCGGACGAGTTTTTTGATGCCCTGTGAGCATTGTACATATTATGTGTTTATATTTATTTTTAAGCTTTGTATATATATTATATTTAATTATTATTAATAAACATACTCAAGTACACCCTTAAATAAACTCACTATAATTGTCTGAATATTTTAAATCAACTTAAATTGACAGCTCTTATTAATATATTATGTCATTGGAGAGAAAGAGATATAAATAGCTTAAAATTAATTTAGTTTGTGCACAACAGAACTGGCATCATTACCTATTCGTTTAATAGCAAATTTTAGTAAAACTAACATTTTTGCAGCAAATGACAAGAAGGTGCAATCAACTCCTTTACTGGAATACCTTGCTGCCCGTAAACAAGATAAGAGGGGCAGGGATGAGCGACGCAGAAGAGAGAATGACAAGAGAAAAATGAGAATAGAGAGGAAAACCAAAGAGAATCCCATAAAGGTAATAAACAACACTAGTAATCTTCACACTTCATGACCACAAATTAATCTTTCTGAAGTTCTTCCAAGCCATAGAACATCCGTCTTCCAGCTAATATAATTATTAGTTGGATGTAGTGTATGTTGAATGAAGTTCAATATTCAATGGCAGTGACTTATAAAAATGCAATAATTTGTGTAAGTTATACAGATGAATGTATGTTACTCTATCATGCTTTAACGGCTGAATAGGTTTGGTATGTATGTGGCGTTTATTAACAGTGTTTGGTACGCAGGATACATTCAATTCAGCTAGGATACCTTGTATCCTAAATCAAGCAGTTCCCCTAAGCTACAAGTGAAACTACTATCAGAATAAACAATAAGTTACATAGGGCACCCCTTCTCATTAAACGAATTACAGGTGATCTTGATCTCCGTTACTCACAAGTATTTATAAATGCATCTTTCAAATACATTTCAGATTAATGATGAATATTAGTCTATTGATTTTTCCTTATTATTTTATTATTTATTCTTTAGCGACCTGGTGATATATCAGAAGACGAAAACATTAATGACAATACAGATAACTATGATAACAAATATAACAATCACAGTTTTTGGTATGGAGAGCAAAGAATATATCATAAAAGCAAAGTAAAGTGTGGTGTAACAAAATCGGAACTGAAAAGTCACGGTTCTGATGAGATTATCAGTACGGATTCAGACTGGGACAGTCACTTTCCTGCTCTGTCCACGAAAACCCACAACACATTTACATTAACTTCTGGTAAATTCTGTGATAAAAAAGAATCGCAAGAAGGTAGCCAGAAAAGTGGTGGTGACACTTGTGTTAAGGTTCCTAGTATTGAATTGAACTGAGTTGTATAATATAGTAACCATTGTTGAAATATCAATATTATCACAGTATGAGTAGTTTGTTTGACATCATGAGTTTGGTTTTACATATATTATGTATTGATAATGTGGGTGCTTAAAATCATTACTGTGTAGTCATAGTATCATACAGAATCCTTGGATACTAAATTTCGGTGCTTCAAAATTATTCTTCCATAATTGTCAGCCCCAGTTTCGCATTTCTCTGTGACAGCCAGGAGTCTGGCATTTTGGCGGGTTAATGACAACACGCGCCCTTGTTACACGGGATTATAACTTTCTAAACGTTTTTGTGCTATACTCCTATGTCTTCACATTTTGTATACTGATACCTGTTGGTGTAGAGGCAAATAAGTAGAAATAAACATTTTATACAAGTTAAATACAGATTATATCAATAATAATATGTGTTCAACTTGTAAAACTAAGAAACATAAAATTCAAGATTTTATGAATTTCAGGAGGAAGAAACTGGCGACGGCGAAGTTAAAAAAATTAAATCCAGAGAATGGGAAAAAGAAAAAGCAAATGATGACCAGGTGAAGTCAGATAGTAAAGATGGATCTGTATTCGAATCTAAGTCATATAGAGACCAGCGTAAGGCTGGAATTAATGTTTTGAGTGACAAGAAGAAAAAACTTGAGACTGATAAAAGGGACAATTCAGCAAGAGATGACGATCAAGGCGATGATTCTGACAAAGGATATAAAAAAGATAAACGCGAGAAGTTCAAAGAGTCGCCCCGTGAGCAGAAGAGTAAAAAATATAGTGACACTAGGAAGGAGAGAATCAAACAGAACGAATTTGGTAAATCAGATAAACAATCAGCCATAAATAAAATCATGTCCTCCGACAGCAAAGTGAAGTCGATGAACCACGACGATATCAAACCATTTACTCAACTGCCGCATGTAAAGACTGATGACTTGACTAAAATCATAGAGGGTATGGATAAAAAAGTGAAGCTAAATGATAGTAGTAGTAAAGATTTAAATGACGAAACTATCATCAAGAATTCATCTATAGGTGTGTCAAAGATGAGGAGAAACAGTTTGGACTCTGGGGAACTGCCCATCAAGGATGATTTGGTGTTGAAAAGGCAAAATTCGCTTGATGATAGAAGCAAATCAACAGACAGGGAAGGTTCAGAAGAAAAAGAAAAAAGTGAAAGTGGTGACCGTCGCACGGAAAGGAGAATTAGGAATAAGGTAAGAATGACACTTGAAATAAATTGCTTCTCTGTGTCCTGATAATAGTTACACTTGTAATGAATGTAATTTTTTGATCAGGATCGTCCAAGCCTCGTTATCTACCAGCCAGGCATGGGCAAGTTTAGTAAACAGCGTCTCGCGAAGGAGAAGGACACACCGCCGCCAACCAAATCTATTAACGATAGTGAAAAGAAAGACACCTGAAATTAATGTCAAACTACCCTAAACTTGGACAACATTCAACGGAATTACCCTGAAGCTGGCATTCTAAACATGTCCTGGCAGACTCAGTAGATGAGGACATCTGAATGTGCCAACTGAAGGAACCACTGTTCGTGTTTACTCAGCTGTTGTTTTTATTGATTTGTTTAGTTTACATACATTTCAATTGAGTTGGAGATGTTTTAACATTACAAAAAAATCAACATAGCATTTAATGCAACATATTTTTAGCTTGTGACGATTTAATTCAGTTTGTTAATTTCATTTAAATATAATTAATTTTTGAAATGGGGCTCCTGGGTCTTTTTATTTTCTTTTCATGTGTGGTGAAGGAAACAAAGTAAGTAGTTATTAGTAACGATTTTATTATCACAGTGAATTTTACCTAAAAGTTTACATAAATACAAATTGTTTACAAAAATATCGAATTATTTAGATTACACTTTGTAATAAGCAATTAATCGAATCTTTGGCAAAATAGTTCAGGGGCGAGTCGCCTATGAGAAATTCCATACCTATATGGATATTGCTAAATAGGTACTGTATTGATATGTAATATTTTTAATAGCCTCTTTAATTGCAGCCTTTTTTTAATAATGATATTACACTATGATATTACACTTACTTATGTATTTATGAAAATATTTTTTTTATTTCACTAATACAAAGTGAATTTTTTGTTTGCTTTATGCAATTAGTGAAATACGTTGTATTTTCTATAAGCTAAATAACAGCCGAACACCGACCGACCATGAAACTCATTAACATTCTTCTAGTGAAAGTAATTATGAATATAAACAACTTTTTACTAGTGTTTTGACTGAAATAGCAAATAAAAAGCTACTGTTTCATATATTTTCATATGGTAAGGTATAATTATCGGGTTTGTTTATTATTAGAATTACCATATCGGCCATATACACAACCACTTACATTAAACAAATAACAAACCCCCATACAGTACGGTCAACGTAACTTGGCGCATCTGAAGTTAGCCGATTAGCTGCGCAGTAGACAATTTCGTTCCTAAAAGTTCCATTGCGCAGCCAAACAGCTAACTTCAGACGCGCCAAGTTACGTTGACCGTATTGTACTAATATTTAGTCAGGCATTCAGAAGGAGGCAGCATGTAAAATGCTATAATTGTGTGGAAGTTATCAAATTTCCTTCTTATTGTACTGTACTCAAAAACCTGCCTTATTTTACTCCACATCCAAATACATATTACATTTCGATATCGTTCACATATATACATACACGACTCGTACACCAAATCTTGCAACTGAATAAACATACAAATGGATTGAACAGCACAATATTAAAACTAATCAGCCTTTAAGCCTTGAAGGAGTTCTTAATTATGTTTAACATACAGTTTCAAATCAGTAACTATTGATTATGTCTAGGTACATAATTATTTAATCTTAATCTTATAAAGACAGAAAATTATTTGCTTATGTATAAAATCTAACATAAGCATAGGTACATCTTAAGAAGGTCTAGACTCTTGACTACTAGGCCTTTCCTAAGGACAATGTTCCTTGCCCACATAGGCTTTAAAGAAATCGTTTGTTACAGTTACATGTTATATAAATCTAAGCTAAGCTAGTGCGTAAGATTTAGGACGTATTATCAACATGTACTCTTTAATGGCCGTTACTATAGCACCTCTTTAAAATAGCACTAATTTTTATGTCTTACTTTCTGCACTTGTCTAACGCTAGGTGTTAATTAAAATATTCTTATCCTACGTGTTAATTTAAAAAGTGCCAAAATAAATTCTTTGGTATGACGAATTCCCTGAACATTCACCGTCTATAAATTGGAAGCGCTCGGTAATCGTCAATCTCAATCATAGCGGCGTATCTCGACATTTCACATTTCTTATCAAGTAACTTCTGTACGCCTGTCATACATATTGCGTACTAAGCATAGAAATGATTGCCACATTATGTGTCGTGTTATAGGCAAGAATATAAATAGGTAATGACTTGGCTTTGGTAACTATGCGACGTCGCTGAGGAGGACTGCAGTGGCGTTTTTGTCTGAGTCCGCGGGTGTGGCCTGTTTGATCTTCTCGGCTTTGGTCTTGGTCTGCGCGACGTTGTGCCGATGCATCACCCACAGCAGCAGTATGAAACCGACCAGGAAACCCGCCAGCCCGCCGCCTATCGTCAGCCACGTGCGCCGGGACGTCTTTATACTTTGCACCTAAAACATTTGAATTACAGATCTAAATTACAAGTCAGGATTTTTTTTGTGAAGCTGTGATATTTATAATTTGTTTAGTCAATAATCCGTCAAAAGTTTTAAGTTGTTTACGGGTTTTAAAAAAATAGTGTTTTAGCGGGTTTTACATTTACACGCCTCATAATTAGAGACTGAAATTGGTCGACTTCAATTTATGTCACAAAGTCAGTAGCTGAATCGTAAGTAGATACGGGCTTAGCCAGGAAGTATAATAAATTAAAGTACTTGAAGAGACTTAAAATAGAACTGCAGCATACCTGCAAGTATTCTGCCTTACACCGGTGAAACGTGGCGTTATGACTCCCTGCATCATCTGGTACTGGGCAATCTTGGAACTCTGCAACATAGAAAAAAAACCTATAAAGTAAAGATGTTAATTATAAAACACTTTGAACATTTTGGTATCCATAGTTTCTAAACCAACCTTTAGTATTCAGCCTGGAGTAGTCCTCTAACTGGCAGAACACTCTCTTCTCTTGGAACCATAGCATAGTAGATCTGAGACTACAGAGTTTCATGTTGTTTATGGATTCAGTTAAATCCACTTTCACAAGGTTGCACATGACTGCGAAGTGGTCCGTGCTGAGAGAAGTGAGCGGGTTGTGCGAAATGTTGTAGAACTGCAACTGGGGCAGATAACCGAAATCGGGTAGCTCTCTTATTTTACAATCTGATAGGTCTAAGAGTTCCAGCGGTGCTTTGATTGGTTTGACTAGGTTGAGTGAGTTAATGGTTTTGTGGAGTATTGGATTTCCTCTCAGATACAATTTTCTTAATGACGGTAGTTGAAAAATTGAGCCAGGTAGTTCTAGGATGACATTGTTGGCAAGGTCGAGGGTCTGCAGGTCTGTGAAGGAGGTGAGCGCGTCCTCGTCGATGGAGTAGATGTGGTTGTCTGCGAGGTACAGGAACTTGATGCTCGTGTAACTAGACAGCGTGTCGGCATGCAGCTCCTGCAGCTTGTTGTCACTGAAGTCCAGGATCTAATGGCGAACATAGATAGGTGGGTATTACGGTGATAATAGGTATTACGAGTACCAAAGTAAGTAATCATTATGTTACAGGCCGGCAGGACTAAACAGTTTTTTTGTAATAAACCTAGACACTAGGAATTTCTTCTGTGTCGTGGGTGCATTTACAAACATATAAACTCACATACACAAACAGCCAGATCCAAAACAACTATCTATAGGCCATACAAATTTTTGTTCCGTGCGGCAATCGAACCCGCGACACGCAGCGCAGCAGTCAATCGCTCAACCACTGCGCCAACCGTGTCGTCGATATTCGAATTAGAATGACAAAAAGTCGTGCTTCAGTAAGCGGTAGATACTTATAAGTTTTTTCAAATACCTATTGGTCTACTTTAATATTTTTTTCGTCAAGTGCTTGCCAGGTCTAAGTAGTTTTTGAAAACCTACTGAGTTATATTAGCAAACAAATCGAATTCTATGTTCTTTGTCGACATTTATATAAGAGGTAGATATCGTATGTAGAATTATAGACCCACCTCAATTCCACTCTTCAGTTTGGGTATCTTGCTTAGGTGTCGACTCGCGCAATGCGCCCCGTACATCTCATACGCATACTCGTACGTGCAGTGAGTCGGTTGTGAACCCAGCGCCTCGATCTCTGTCATCTCCTTGCCATGTGTGCTCCACACACATAGCAGAGCCGCCGCAAGTAATGTCTCGTAAACCCTGAAACACGTACGATTTCAATTAGATGCCTCTGTAGGTAAGGAATACCTAAAATTGTGCCAAGACACGTTTTACACTTAACAAACTGCTTTCAACAAAAAATAATGCACTAATTTTAGGATCTATGCAAGATACATACGTCTAGAGTCAGTTGATGAGAACATGAAAAAAAGATATAGGTAAGTAAGTAGGTAAAGCTAATGTAGGGAGATTTTAATTTGATATTAATTTCCAAGATTTTGAACTTGGAAGTTTGTATGCCGGCGACCTTGAGCGTCCAGGGAATCGTATGCGCTGCGTCCAAAACTCTCAAAGTCTAGTCGAAAAAATTAAAAAAAATATAGTATTCTTTAACTTAAAAAAGATAGATAATAAAATTGTCTGTAAGATATGTAGTAAAAGTTTCGTTTAAATATTCCTGGTAGATTTTGTGTGATTATCAATGTTTTGTCCGCGTCAGACACAACTTCACGATTTAATTCAACTAAGTATTTAATATGAACTTAATCAAAAATATTCACATACTAAATGATTAAAAGTATGTTCTAGTTTAACATAATATCTTTTTTTCAAATCATTTACACTACACATTTTGACGTGATTGTCAGTTTAAAATCTGCAAAAGTCGCTTTCGCTTGTTATCAAATTGAACTCTAGTTACTTATAACTTAACCTTTAACTACCGTAGTGATGAATTTGGTCCATATGTAGGTACCGTGGTGGCGTCTGACAGATGCTGATGCAGATTGCAAGGGGGATTCCTAAAAAAGTACCTTGTCTCTGTTATTTCCTGATTATCAAAGTTATTTGGAATTAAGTTAGTTAGTAAAACAAATAAAAATATTGAACACAGCTTTTATTTTGGGTAAGTTACATTGAGTGTGATCAAAACTTTAATTTTTTATAGGCACTAAAATAAAATCACAATAAATCACAGGTACAAAGTAATAACCATTCTAAACATTGTTTTTCAGAAAATTAAAACTCTAAATAATAATATTTATTCGTAGGTAATACGCAACCTTCAACCTACATTCGAATAAATCACAAGGGTCAAAGTGGCCATTTTTGTAACAATTTCTGCATACTAACAGTAACTCTTTGTTCTGAACAAGTCCTAGATTTCTTAGCATAATTTGTCTCTTAAGAAACCCTATTCTACTTAGTTTATTAGAAGAAAACCTTAAAAAAAACAAATATAGACGGAAACAAAAAATACAATGAAGTAATTCTTAGTTACAGTCATTGCAAATCTGACTGCAGCAACTAAGGCACATTGGTTTGACACAGACACAGCAAAAATATTTTGTTCGTTCAGTGCTCATGTCAGGCATATTATTATGCACAGCTTCTAACTCCCGTCTGTTCTGAATCCGAATTATCGCCTTGTTCCAATACGAAATTTGTGTTTGCATCACTGTCATCAAACTGGTTAAAATCTGAATGTCTTCCTCTTGGATCAAATTACGAACAGCTTCTTCAAAATTTTCAAGACGTAGGTATAGGTTGTACCATGAAGTTATAGGTATAAAAGCTTCTTGGGTTGTACCGACTGTTGTAGCTATCATGTTAAGTTAATATTTTTTTTCTTATGTTGATCCCTGAGGTTCAAACTATCTGAAAACAACAAAAGTACGCACGGCATGTGTTCTTGCCAAGTACCTCCAGAAGGCGGCAGTTATATTTTTGTTTTAGTAATTTAAGTATACTAACGTAGTTTAAGTCAATACTAACAAAATTATGGGTATTTTGCCTGAATTAAAGATTAATAATTATATAAATAAAAACATAATAACGTATATGTACACCGTCGTAACGACAACGAGACGTTAAGGCTGCTCTCTCGAAAAAAGCTTGAAAGAAGCATGCAGATGAAGCAACTTTTCGTCGCCATTTACAGAAAAATTACTTCCCTACATCTAAAAAAATTGTTAGTAATCTACACATGATACGTAATTTGGTTTAGTTACAATTTTTCTATCGGTATCACATATTAAGAAAAAAAAATGTCAAATCACCTTCAAATCATTGAGATGAAACAATTTTACTCCTTAATTTCTTATCAAAAGAGTATAAAAAAAAATATCTACTGCTTTGCAATACAAAGGAAAAAGATTTGGTTTTGTTACTTTTTACAAATATATATTACTAGCAACCCGACCCGGCTTCGCATGGGCCTATAGCCTTCCTCGATAAACGGACTATCAAACACAAAAAGATTTTTTCAATTCGAACCAATAGACCCTGAGATTAGCGCGTTCAACCAAACAAACAAACTCTTTATACTTAATATTAGTATAGATTTTTATTACAATAAATTAAATATGCGTCCGATTAAAGACTGCGTCTACATCACCCCCGCACTCGTCCACAAATTCAGTACGTGCCAAATGCTCAAGGTTATTGGCATGTATACAAGCCTTAAGTAAAAAATACATAGGTAAACACCGCGCAGGCGTCTTTCAGACGTAAAGAGAAAATAACGCTAGTACCAACCTTGCGTCTGTGAGACGTCAACTGCAGTGTAGTGGGCAACGAATGCACCTCACACGCTCTTGCACCTCACTGTGGGGCAATGCGCGAATCCGAGGAATGGTACTGCAGGGGACAAGGGTGTAGCGAGCGCGGCATTCAAAATATGAGCGAGGGAAGGTATAGCAACGTCTGTCAGACGTTACAACGGCAGTTAAAGGTTAAGTCCCAAGTGCGAGCTTTTATACGTAGGTACCTACTTCAAACTTCAATTTGTACTGAAGCTGGAACAGCGCCGTCTAGTGGCAACAAATCAGCTGGCCTATTAGATTGCTCGCACTTGGCTGGCACTCAGGGCCTCAAGTCTGCTATTACAATAGTGTCAGAATGGTCTATCCTTGATTTGACAAGTTTGGCAATCTACTAATATAATGGCGTCATTATGACTTTCCATTGGTCAACCACTGACACGCCGTTGAAAGAAATGATATAGGTAGAATGGTAATCTCGTACAAAATGACAAATGAATGACTGATTTAGGCGGTAATCTGCTAAAATTTTGACAGTTCCTTTGATCAGTGATCTACCATTAGCACGTCATTGTGCAGTCATTGCTTTTAATTCGACCGACCAATGGTCGACCATTATGAATTTAGCAGATTACGAACTTTTAGCAAAATGACAATGGGATCGTGTTGGAATGACGAAATTATAAAATAGCAGACGTGGCCCCCAGGTTCTAAGTAGGGTAACTGAGGATTAATTAAAAGCGTTTACGCGGCACGGTATCTCATGAATACATCCAAGTCCTAGTACAGTCAACTTACAGTTTGTTGTTGACTGTACATACGTACTCGACCGCGTTAACGTAAACATTCGCTTTGAATGTCAATTTGTACCTAATAAAAAAAAAAATAATATATACCTTTCTTAAGAAATAAATAAGTACCTAGATAGACGTCTCATCCTATTGTGGGTATCTCCAGTTAAAACAAAGACACAAGTTATTGACATCAATATCTATGTAGGTAGGTACCTGTTATCGGGTAACAGCCTGAATCATCGAAACAGACTTTATATCGCAATAAACAGCTTCTTATTTTTATAACGAAGAAACCGATATATTAGCAAAATACCTTATTCAGTGGGTATATCATTCGCATAATGGGACATTTCTCGTTACCCTAAAGATAAATTGTTGGAGAAATAATAAATGCTAAATATGGCAAAGAAAAGAAACCGACATCTACATTCTTCGCCAACCTCCAACCTAGTCCCAACAACAAGGCTATAAAAAGTATTAAATTCATACACCATCAGCCAGTAACTATAGAAGACCCACGAAAACGAACTTCAATAGTTCAATGTCAAAGATGCCAGCAGTACGGACACTCTAAAAACGACTGCATGAGGCCCTTCCGATGCGTGAAGTGCGCCCAGTCGCACAAAACATCTGAATGCCCTAAAAAAGACCGCAACATACCAGCAAAGTGTGACCTATGTCTAGGCGAGCATCCAGCAAACTTCAAAGAGTGTGAGGTATATAGAGAAATACTAGCAAGGAAGACAAACACACACCGAGAAAACCCTAAACCAGGTGCCGATGACAAGTCCCAGGCACAGAATAAAAACTACCCATCCCATTCAAATAAATCGAGCAAACCCATTCCAGCGGCATACCCTACCAAAATACTGTCAAATCCCAACAACACGCAAAAACTATATGCTGAAGTAACAAAAGCCAACAAAATCTCCAATAATGATAATGTTCCCACAACAAACAAAGCACTAAGTATAGAAGAAATGCTCCTAACGATTGGAACGCCAAAAATGTTCACTGGGCCTCCAGACTCACTAATACAAGAGGCAGAAAGCTCAAAAAGAGTATAGATAAAAGCCAGCTCAGGACAATATTCACAACAGACACAACCAACTGGCCCACAGACCCAAATAAACTTCCGGACGTCGTTGACTTTTTCATAGTAAAGGGATTGTCAAGGCTTTTCCATCATGTAGGTAGAGACAAGCCTAGATGCAAACTCCAATCATGTTCCAGTAATCCTAACAATTGGCACCACGGTCCTAAATACGGAACGAACCCTCAATATACAACAAGCAAAGCACACAGATTGGTGTTCATTTCGCGAATGTATCGAAGATGGAATTACCCTCAAAATTCCATTAAAAACCGAGTATAAAAAAGTCGAGTCCCGAGCCGAGTCGGATATCGACGTTGCCGCAAGAAATCTCACATCGATAATCCAAGAAAGTTGTTGGAAGTCAACACCAGAAGTCATGGAACGTCCATATCAAAAAAGAGTAGTACTCGTAAACTATACGGACAAAAATTATGGAAAAAAAGGAGACTAAGGCGTATATGGCATAAAAGCAGGCATCCTGATGACAAAACAGCATTAAATAAAGCCATTAAAGAACTAAAAACTCTTGTAACTGAAGCAGACGATGTCGCCTTAGACACGTACTTAGAAGGACTTACAGCTACCTACTAAAACAACTGACTATTCACTATGGAGAGCCTGTAAAAACCTAAATCGACCCTTGCACCATAAACCACCGCTTCGGTACCCAAATGGAACATGGATTAGAACTGACCAAGACAAAGCCGATGCATTTGCAAACCATCTTAGCAATGTGTTCAAGCCCAATACCATACCCAAGACCAAATGAGGATGAATCTGATATGGACATTGTCATCAACCAAGATATACAACTGGATTTACCTACCCCTGAAGTTAGTAACGCCTAAGGAGATAATTAGAAATATAAGGTTTAATGGACAATAATAAGGCCCCTGGCTATGATCTCATTGACAAAAAAGTCCTTCAAGAATTACCACGGAAAGGAGTTGTATACCTAACCATACTTTTCAATGCTATCCAACGAGTAGGTTACTTCCCAGATATATGGAAAGTGTCACAAGTGATAATGATCCACAAACCCGGTAAACCTATACATGGTATCACCTCATACAGACCAATCAGTCTCTTACCGATTATGTCCAAGCTGTACGAAAAGTCCCTACTACAGAGAATGTTACCTGTTCTCAATGAGAGGAACATTGTCCCAAATCACCAATTCGGTTATCGAAAAGAACATGTCACCATAGAACAAGTGCATAGGACGATTAGAAAAACTTTCGAGAAAAAAGAGTACTGCTCAGCTGCCTTTCTTGATATACAACAAGCCTTCGACAGAGTCTGGCACAAAGGTCTGCTATTCAAGATAAAATCATTATTACCACATACATTCTTTGAAGTACTAAAATCATACCTTACAAACAGAATATTTCAAGTAAGAGAAAACCAATCCACCTCAAGGTTCCAAGAAATATCTGCAGGAGTACCGCAGGGATCGGCTCTCGGACCAGTACTGTACACCCTGTTTACCTCTGACCTGCCCCAAAGTTCCGAGATCACAATTGCGACTTTCGCGGATGACACGGCCTTACTTGCTTCGCACAAATGCCCGATACTTGCATCTTATATCTTGCAATCCAGTTTGAACGAGACCGAAGAATGGCTAGCAAAATGGAGATCGCCGCCAGTGCGTCCAAATCAGCTCATATCACATTTTCATTACGCAAACACGACTGCGACCCGGTCACCCTGAACGGCAGTCAACTCCCACACCACGAGTCTGTGGAGTACCTGGGTATGCATCTTGACCGCAGGCTCACATGGAGAAAACACATTGAAACAAAAAGAGAAGAAATGAACCTGAAATACAAAGGTCTTTTCTGGCTGCTTGGAAAAAATTCAAAACTGGCGATAGATAACAAGCTCTTAATATACAAGACCATACTAAAGCCACTCTGGACATATGGCATCCAACTCTGGCGATCAGCCAGTGCCTCCAACATAATGAAAGTGCGGAGGGCACAAAATTATATATTAAAACAAATTTCCAATGCACCTTGGTTCATTAAGACAACGGAGATGCATGAAATTCTCAATATTCCAATGGTCAATGAGGAGATAAATAGCCATGGCGACAAATATAAACTCAGACTGCTAAAGCATCCGAACATACTCGCTGGGCAGCTTACTATACCAGAAAGCATTCGCCGATTAAAAAAGCGGCGGGATATTTTTGACGAGAACAGTCAGTGAGAAGCACGACTTCGTAAATAAAGGGGCTCTCCAATGGGAGTAGCACCTTACATGTCATCGGCACCCTCCCATCTGCTCATAGTCAGAAAGACTGATCGCAAGATTTAATCGAAAAAAAAAGAAGATAAATTGTATTTTTAAGTGGATTTTTTGTCACATTTGACTTATTAAGTAAAAATATAAATGTGTATAGGTAGATATGGGTAAACCCTGGATGCTTATGTATGTTTCTTCGCTCAGAATGCAGCTTCATTCGTCTCCGTAAATCTGTCTACTGCTATGGCACCATTACATTGCACGCACGACAATTGAAGCAAAGTTCGGGCTCAAAAAGCCTGCAATCAAAATTACCTACTTCACTTTTACCCACCAACAACCGCTCGTATTTTAGCGAACTTCCAGACTGATAATTGGAGAGACTTAGCATAATTAATGAACAGTAGGATAGGTAATTCATTCAGAACATTAATTAGGCCTGCAGGTCAGTCAATTAGGTCATGGTGTGCCTATGGGAAGGAAGGTAAGCAAGATACGTCGGTAATTCTTGTCAAAAAGACTGAAAAACCACTCCCCTGATTCAGTCTCATGGTTTGGTAATGATGAATGGTGATTTTTTGAGTATCTCATCTCATCTCTCACCCTACACATACGTGATCAATGTTGTATTTTTAAAACATTGGCATTATTATTTCATTAAAATTAAAAGCCCTGCATAACGACGTAGGCGCACTGAGTCATGCTGTGGGGCACACAGATACGCCGTTTGTATTCATCTTCGGGTCGTGAGGCCAAACTGATGGTAGGATATTAACATTTTCTCGGTATGGGTTATCAGTTTCGTGACCTTAGCTTGCTGTGTTGCATAGGTAATAAATGGATGAGTAATTGAGTATCTTCCAACAGTAAGTATTCAGTAGCAGTCTGGAGACTGGTTTGATACTAAGACAAAATGTTCTGAGCCGAAAGTTGCATTTGTTTAGGTTAGCAGAGTGCTTTGAATCTCTTCAAAGCAAGCCTCTTCGTGTAAATTTGACATCTAAATTGCACATTATCTTAATTAAAAAAAAACATCAATTGTGACACGAAACCTCTTTTAAAGAACTCTGCTAAACTAGCAAAACAGGGTAGCGGCTAAGATATGAAGAATAGGTAACTACCTACCTAATATGACGACTATTTACGACACATAACTAAGGTGGTGCACACGTAACCCAGAAGGTATACGACTGGTATGAGCTTAAGCCATGATCAATTCATTGTTAAAAGTCAATCCTAATGACGTGTATCTACTAAACATACATAGTTTCATTGTTTTATCCGCTTGAGTAGTAATTAGTTACGCTTGACTCTCGAACCATTGAACCAAATTATGAAAATCAATCCATAGTCCCAGGAACAAGTCATCCGGATTTTAAGATATAAGATGTTACATTTAAGATATTTTATTTTGCAAATATAGGTACAAGATAAGGTGACATAAAAAATATAATCAGCGACAGCCATATTTGACCAAAAGGCATGCAAAAGTACACAATACACCAGAGATGCTGAGTACATTATTAAATATAAAGACAGATAAATTAATTAAGTAACTAATAATAACTACTAATATTACAATTTAATTATAAAATATCCCATATATTAACGAATTAATACTATTTATTCCTTACAGTGACCTTCTATGGTCCACCCACCTTATTTTAAACTATCCATTTATTTTTACTTTACAAATCCAGAGACGTGGGTCTTCTATTTCTGTTTTCAGTGGAGTGTTATAATCAGCCTTTTCCTTTCCATTTCTATTCGAAAAAAGGACGCAAAAAGGTTTATAATTCTATTTTTAAAGTGGATCGTTACTTTGTTCCCCGTGATTCACTGTATGTTTACACTACTGTCCCGATACGTAAGTGTGATAGGCTAGTACCTAATAAAAAGCATAAAAACTTTTTGATGATAATAGAGACCTCTCTCACTAATCACTGAATAAAATAAAAAAGTCTGTTAAAAAAAGTGTAAAATAAAAACTTTTTCTTGAAGGCGGTTCTCTTTTTGCCAGCTTTTTATTAGCTTCACCTGTATATGTTTGTATGTTTGTTTGTAACCGACTTCTTTGGGCGCGATTTTGACCAACTTGAAACGGCCAGATTTCGTTCAAACTTTGTAGATTTATCGAGGACCGATGACAATACACTAATTTGATAATATTATTAAAAAAAAAAAAACAGAAAAACAAAAAGAAAAAAAACATAAGTCGTTCAAAATTAGTTGCCGAAAAAACAGCTATTATATACTAGGAAGGTACTGCACAAGCGCCCCTGGTAGAATAAATGTACATAATATTTATAGATATAGACATAACCAAACTAAAAAGTAATACCTAGTAAAAAAAAAATAGTTAAAAAAAACTAAAAACACGCTTTTTATAGAAAACCAAACTAAAAATTAGAAAATAAATTTTAATAAATTATTTTATTTTAAAAAAAGCGTGGGGTGCATGGTGTCAATAGTTATAAATATTTTATTGACAGATATGAGTAGAGTGATTATCATTTTGATAATATTCTAAAAAGCACCCCACGCTTTTTTTTAAATAAAATAATTTATTAAAATTTATTTTCTATTTTTTAGTTTGGTTTTCTATAAAAAGCGTGGTTTTAGTTTTTTTTTAACTATTATTTATTTCAAAAAAGTTATTATTTTACACTTTTTAGGGCCTCCTTATCACCCAAATCCTTAAAAGGAACAGCAACACAGTTAAAACAGAGATTGAAAGTCCTCCAAAGATGAAAAGATGGAAGAAACGAAAAGGTCTCGGTTTTTGTTGTATTTTTCAAAAAGCGCTAAATAAACAGTACCTATGTTGTATACTAAAACCTTCTCCAGAATGTAATAAACACTTTTCTGACCGCATCAAAATTGGTTCAGCCAAACGGGAGATAATCGCGAACAAACATACATACAAACATACGGGTCGAACTGAGAACCTCGTTTTTTTTTAAGTCAGTTATAAAGACAAACTACCGCTGTAAAAGTGTAAACAAGTGGTTGAATTGTTGACAAACGCTAATAGGTACAAGTGATGTGATGTGACCGTGTTTTAGTTTTCCACATACCTACATTGGTTACGACAACACTGCAGGTACTTACCTACCTACCTACTAATATATATCTTATACATATTGCGATAAAAACGGCATAGATAGGAACACTGATAACGCAGTTATAAAGCATTAATTATAAGTGCTTTATGCATGTTAAGCGGAAAACGTTATCTTAAACAGGGTAAAGTGAAGAGAAAGAATCGTTCCCATGTTTTATGAAATAGGTAGATACCTATACAGGTTCTTCAGGACTCTCCCATGTATTGCTATATATTGCATGTGTACAGACAGCGTCATCAACTGTTTACGAATAGGGGGTAACCAGTTGATGACGCTATCCGTACGTGGGTTTCTCAGCGGATTTTTTAAAAGAAAGTAAGTAGGTACTTACTTAGGAAGAAAAAAGATTTTTTTCTCATAGCGGCTTTGGTTTTGTTTGTTGTTTTGTATTGCCACCGACTTGCGTAATTAAAGTAATTTTTTACTTTTTCAAGGCGGTTGTCTTTTTTGTAAAAATGATTTTTTTTTCGCTTTTTAGTGCATAAGTAAGTACTTACTTCTTAACATACAAATAAACTAAGAAACGGTGACACCAAAAAATTTCAGTCATCCCTTAACTTTCTACCCTTATTATTTTTTATTTTTTATCTATTGATAGGCATACGTTTGACCACTATCTCACCTGATGGAAAGCGATGATGCGGTCTAAGATGGAGCACGCTTGCCTAGAAGTAACCTATTCACTCTTGACTTAAAGACTCCCGGGTTGTAACTATCAGGAAACACAGACTCAGGCAGGGAATTCCACTCCTTAGCAGTACGCACAATGAATGTATTCCCAAAACGTTTCGTGCGTGTGGGTGGGATGTCCACCATATACCGGTGGCGCATCGCCGTACGTCTTGTGGTCCGATGATGGAACGGGCTCGGCAGAATTAAATTATGCAATTCCGTCGCACACTCCCCAAAATGCAACCGTTAGAAAACCGACAGGCCAGCAACTCGGCGTCGATGCTCAAGACTTTGGAGCTTTGATTCGACGAGCCTATCATTGCCAATGTTCCTCTTGGCTCGTTTCTCAATTGACTCTAGGGCATCAAGCTGGTATCTGGTATCTTCTTGAAATTTATATGGGATCAAGTTTGAGGTAGGTATACACTATCAATTAAAAAAAGAATCATCGGAGTACACTGAAAAAAGCAATGCGTGGTCAAACATAAAAAAAATAAGATCTTCTTCTTTTTTTTGAAGTCTGTTGAAAATCAGGCATAAACACAATTTTTTAGAATAACGTTTTGTTTTATTCTGGCTTCATACGCGGTTGGTCTTTGTATTGCTATAATAGGTTAGTTACACGCTAATATTGTTTCTTTTCCCTTGATATCTAATCCTACAACTCTTGCCGACGTCTTCCAACGAATAATTAAGTACTTAGTAGTAGCACAGTATAAGTATTAGTACTATCGTGTAGTAGTATGACACTCTTAGTAATACCCATCATTATTATTATCAACTTGGTTGCGATTATCGTGAGTGCAAATAGTAATAGCAATTAAGGTCTCATGTCACGGCCAGGATTCGAGTTTCTAGGTCTTTGCTCTGGAAATATGAGTCTCGTGGAGCGCCACCGTGTAGCTATAGAAGCCATCACTTCAGAATCACCTGCTCAAAAGTTCTCGAGTTCGGAGTCTGCAGTTTAAACTGTGAGTCGATGAAAAAGTCCCTGGGTTCAGTACGCCCGAATGAAAACAGAACCCTTTTAGGATCACTCCATGTGTCCGTATGTCAGTCTGTCCCAACAAATTTTCTCCGAATTTACTGGACCGATTAAGTTGAAATTTGGTACAAGTATGAATTTATATGATACAAACACGGACGCATAACGTAAAAAATGAATTATAAACACGGAGGTAATTTTTGGGGTATCAGGATTATACAAAAGATTTTGCAAACTGAACCGTATGAGTTCTTGGGATATTTTAACCGACTTCAAAAAAAAAAGGAGGTTATCAGTTCGACCCGTATGTTTGTATGTATGTATGTATGTATGTTTGACCGCGATTATCTTCCGTTTGGCTGAACCGATCTTGATGCGGTTTTCAGAAAAGTGTTTGTTACATTCTGGAGAAGGTTTCAGTCTCAGACCAATACTTTATTGGTCTGAGGTTTTAGTATACAACAAACAAAAATTTATTCAGCGCTTTTTGAAAAAAAAACAACAAAAACCGAGAAGACGTTTTCGTTTCTTCCATCTTTCCATCTTTGGAGGATTTTCAATCTCTGTTTTAACTGTGTTGCCGTTCCTTAATGGGTTTGGGTGATAAGGAGGCACAAAAAAGTGTAAAAAAAAGTTGATATTTTGTATATTTTTTGGATATTTTGTATGTACAGACGTAAATACAAAATATCCCAAGAACTCTAGAATAATTACCTATTAAAATAATATTGTACGGTGGTACGGCACCCTGACCTACGCCATAGATCAATATTTTTCAGAGGCGTTTTGATATTATATTAATATTCGGTTTCTAACATTTGCAATGCACTTAAATAAGTACCTACTTAACTCTGTACTGGAAAATGTATTAGTGAGTGAGACTGTCTTCTACCATGTAAATACCTTAAATTAAATTACTCATTTGATTACACATATTACAATGACTGTGCAAATGATAAACACGGAAACTGTTTCCTGAAAAAAATAGTTTTTACTGTGTTCTGCCCTACACACCTGTAATTTGTTGACGTCATGTGGTGACATTGTAAAACAACTTGGTTATTCTTACTTAATGCCAGCAGAGATAATGAAAATAATGGGAGCTAAATAATATGAAATTAGATGGGTTTAAAGTAATGCAATAATGGCGTGGTGCAGTGGGTAATGAATGGCATCCTCGTGATTTGTGTGATATGTCAACTGGCGGGAGTCGCACTCATGTCAGGCGGTCACTGGCTCTTTTGTTGCTGTTGTTGAGCAAATTGCTAGGTACTTACTTCCTACCGATTACGACAAATAAAAATATCTCACACACTGGCAAGGTCCGACAGACGTAGAGCGCTCAGCAGCGCGTTACCGCGCTAATAGCGCGTATTATGTTCTAAGTACGCGAACTTAGAACATAATAGGATCATCAATCATCTCTCCCTAATGGGTATACATAACTAAAGATACCTATACTTTAATTCTTTCCATAATAACGTGTACCTACCTACTAACAACACTTTTTTTTTTCAATTTTTTTAAACATCAAGCGAAAATTTCGACTGAATTCTGTTTCTTTTCAAAGGATTATTTCTGTAAATATCAGAAATAATCCTTAATCCTTCAGAATAAAAAACACAGTTTCAGAGTCGTGCTTGCTCATATAATCGATAATTATGACTTGACTAAAGTCACGTAAGTTCTTATAAGTACCTACCTAATAGTCATGTTTACTCATTCTAGCGTCTAAATGGATCATTAAAGGCGTTATATCTGCTCATTACTCATTAATCAGTTTAAAAACAAACCCCGATGCATTGATAGTGAAGAAGAGTGCAAGTTAAGACACACACATGACCTGATTTTTAATCTAATATGTATCGTGTAATTGACCCTGTCCTAAATACGCAATGGAGATTTTTCGTCAAAATTCTATGGCAGGTGTAATTCGTGATAGCATTTTGTCTACAAAGATATACAGATAAGTGTATTGTACTTATAATTTTGCGTGGTTCAAGATAAAAAAATCCAAGGTGAAGAATATAAAAGATACATGAACGTGAACTATTATCAATTGATTTGATAGGCAGGCAGGTACTTAACACCTACTTAAAAATTGGCATTATTAATACCTACCTATGCCTAATCACACCACTGATTCATAAAATCACAATTAGTAAGCAGATACATAATTCCTAATGATTTTATTACCAACTTCCTAATGTTTTACGTACGGCGATTGGTGAATTATGATAAAATATCCATGGAGCTTAAATACAGCATGTGCATATATCTTCCAGAAACAGGATATCTAACCTGCACATTGCACAATCTCCAAATGGTCCAAGTAGGACATTTCCTAGGATGATCTATGGAATCACTTATAATGTCACAATAGTTTATACAGGCGCCACAGTTTATGAAATGTGTAAGGTGAATTCTAAAATAATACTTGTGAAAAACTAGGAGAGTTACGAAAAAAATGATTAACTGTAGTTTTCGGTGAAACTCTATTTAATCTGGTAGAAAAATATTACGTCTGCAAAATTCATAAATTTACCATAGGATTTTCTGTATTTCACTCGGTTGTTTCTTAATTAGTATTTGCTTATAAGTGGTCGGAAAATTAATATATAAACAAAAATATAGTTAATTTCATATTTTGAGCAAGTAACTCATATTTTATCTTTTTTCCGGAGCTTTAAACCCTTTCAAATCTACAGTAGGTAAGTTCCTAGTAAGGTCCTATCTGTTTTTACCGCGACTGTAAGGAAAGGGTTATGTTTTTAGACCATGGGAATTAGTCTGCACTGAAAGATTTCCACAGCATCTAAACCCAAAAATTTGTTCCATCTGATACTGACAGACCTAAACATATGTAGTAGGTATACTATAACTACTTGCCTATAAACAAGAACTTCTTTAAATTGAGTGGCGATACCTACTAGGAATATCCATCTGATAAGAGTTTCCCAGGAATGTTAAGTAAATGCGCTGAAAAAAGAAGATTCATCTACTGTGTGTGTGTCATTGCATGCCTTCATCTTTATGTAAGTAAATATAGGTACACGGTACGAAACGAGCAACACAAGAAAAATGTTTGGCGAAGTGCCTGCCTCTGTCAACTGTCTTAATTGTGCAGAGGTCAAATTAATTCCTTTTAATTGTTGAATTGAACTCTCCCAGTCTCGAGATACAAGACGGAAAACTGCAGAATAAAATGATTCATTGCGATAAACAGAACTTTAATAGTAAGTAAGTACCTACCTAATATTCCTAGAAGTTCAATATGCTTTTAGAAGTTTATAAAATGTTTTCTTTTTTTGGATAATCAAGGCTAGGGAATTCATAGAATTATCACATTAACATTTCAGGTGATTGCGCTAAGCGTGGGCCGAAAGGTTCATTCAACGGAAGCCATTCAGAGACACTCCTGCGCAACAAGCGTGGCGGCCCCAATTGTCTGATTATTCTTTATGATCCGTCCACACTCCACGCCCCTGCGCTCTTGCTCCAGAAAGGATTGATTCAAATGAACCATTTCAGATTTGTTGTTCATGTGCACAATACATAGGTAGTTAAAATAGTGTTCCAATTCCATTAGATAAAACAAGAAGAAATGATGATGCTAGTAGGTACGAGCTGGGTTAATAATCTTTCAGTCATTAATCAAAATACATAGGACCTACTTATACTCCGTTCACAATAAGATTAGACATATACACAAACCTTTTAGTCCGTTCAACCGATTTTGACTTATATTGCGTTGGTGGCATGACAAATGGCAGCTGCAAAAAACAGTTGTTATTGTAACCACTTTTTTGCCTCTATTGTCATCCTTAAATTCACGGAATAGAAGTCAAAATAGGTTGAAGGGACTGTAAAAAAGGTTTGTGTAAATGTCTCATCTTATTGTAAACGGAGTACCTACAGGTAGGTAGTTATAGTTTAGTTATAGCTGAATTTTCTTAGAGATCCCTAATTTTTGATAACATAGCTTCCTATTGGTGAAAGAATTTTTGAAATCGTATGAGTAGTTCCAGAGACCCCTTACATTACAAACAAATACCTTTTTAGTATTGATAATCTTCGTTTGTTCGTAAAATAATTAATCGTTAAATAAAATAAGGTGCCCCCTGAACAGATTGTTCATTGAATAAACTGAAATCAAAGTATTTACTCTTACTGAAACCTAGGTACTTACATATTTATGTTTATAAAAGGACGCCTTTGTAAGTAAAAAAAAGCTTTTTACAAAAAAGACAACCGCCTTTAAAAAGTGAAAAATAACTTTAGCACAGAACACACATTGACTTTAGTTTCGAAATTCAGTGGATTTGTTCTGTTTGTTGTTTTGTATTGCCACCGACTTCCGAAACTAACGTCAATGTGTGTTCTGTGCTAAAGCTATTTTTCACTTTTTGAAGGCAGTTGTCTTTTTTGTAAAAAGCTTTTTATTTTCCGCTTTTTAGTACCTCCTTCTCATCCAAATCTATAAAGAAGAGATTGAAAGTTAACTACTACAAAGATTGATAAAACTAAAACGTCGTCTATGTAAATTTTTTGGGTATTTGTTGATTTTTCAAAAAGTGCTGAAACAATTTCGATAAAATTTATATGGGACCACCCCTGAAGCATACCCTATGCATAAAAAAAGAATTTTCAAAATCGGTTTACGTTTGCCGGAGAAATCGCGTAACAAATCGCGCCCATACTTAATGCAAATAATAATAATAATAATAATATTATGTGGGGACATTTTCACACATGGCCATCTGACCCTAAACTAGGGAGACCCTGTACTATGGGTGTCAGACAACTGATATACATACACAAATACATTTTTTTTTTTTTATAAATACATACATCTTCTATCTTCTTCTTCTAATATATAAAATTCTCGTGTCAGAGTTTTCGTTCCCGTACTCCTCCGAAACGGCTTGACCGATTCTGATGAAATTTTGTGTACATATTGGGTAGGTCTGAGAATCGGCCAACATCTATTTTTCATCCCCCTTTTTCCCACCCTTTTCATCCCCCGTAGATCGGGACAGGACAACGTCTGTCGGGTCAGCTAGTATTATATAGATAAACAACACCCAGACACAAGGCAAACACAAGTGTTCATCACACAAATGTTTACCCAAATTGAAGACTTATACGGTTTTCTCATGGATGCCATTGTTAGAACTGGACCAAATTATGAAAAATGGGACCACACGGGAAGCACTAGCTTTCAAATAAAGAAAGAGTCATCAAAATCGGTTCACACAGTCCCAAGAAATCAGGTAACAAACATATAAAAAAAAAAAATACAGACGAATTGATAACCTCCTCCTTTTTTGAAGTCGGCTAAAAATGTATTTTACTGGCCACGTCAGACAATCGATGACCGATATTTATAAAAAGCATTACGAATGGTAGCTTCTGGTACCTTATATGCTGTAGGTAGGTCTTCAGTCAGGAACTTTAAACTCCAAAATCATTTTTATTTAATTGGAGCGTCGATAACCCATTCAATGCCGAATTGCCGATTCAAAGAGTGTCATCAAATATTTCTCCTAGTCCTAGGTATATGCTTAACCCCATTCAAACGTAAACGCCCTCATTTTCGATTACAAAACATGTTTTCAGGTAATTTTCACTATAAAGACACTGAGTAACGAATACCATTATCTTAGTATCGACGTCTTTACGAAATAAATGTTATGTAGATAAGGCCAATGCGTATTTTGTTTGATGACTCAACCGGAACGGAGCGCAGTGTAATGTGTGACAATTTTGATGAAATTAACAAATCTTTGCAAAAAGCTATATTATTATACCTATACATATAGGATAGCACAAGGATTCCGAGTCATGGCAGTAGGAGGAATCGTGGAGTTTCATAACCCGGTTTCGGCGTGAGTCCGATAACCCATCATTTTCCCTAAACTGAGGGTATCCATAACGTGACCATTTATTTTTTTCGTCCAATCGGGACACCTCCTATGGAAATATTATGTAAAAAAAATATTTCATAGACGAAGAACAGGATTCATAAGTAGGCTGAATTACAAGAGTATCTAAGACCTAGTGACATGATTTCAACTGTCTAGGCAATCGTTTCGTATTAGTCGCGAAAAAAAAAAATTGTGTTGTGTTGTGAGTATCAAAATAATACATACTTAATCACCAAAATTCAAGATCGTTATTAGCATTTTTGACAAAGAGGGACAATAAATTTTTCCTCTAACTGGGGACAGGGGACAGAGATCCTAAAAGTGGGACGATCCCGCCCAAAGCGGGACGTGTGGTCACGTTAGGTTTCCACGACGTTTCCACACGAAAAAAGGCATACTAGGTAAGTAGCACATTAGAGACAGAGTACCTATATAGATGCATGTAAATACTTAGTAGCATGGTGGACTCGGCAGAGTTTAGTGGGTGTTAACTATTTTGTAAGATGTTCGTGCCTATGTCTGACTGAAGCAAGTAAGTGCTATGAGAAGGAAGTGTAGGATTATATCGTATAGATTTATGGGCTTTGGAGACAGAAGAAAATTCTAACAGTATCTAAGTAAACTTATCCTAGGAACAGAGTAGAAAATTATAATACCAGGTAGCTTAAGACAGAAATGTGGTGAGAAGTCTTGCATAAGTAGTTACCAAAAAAATCTACTGGATTTACTTTTAGTTAACTCAATGCTTGACGACTAGCACATAAGAAAGCAATAATGCAGTCAACGATAATAGTTCACGCCCTACGGTGATTGAAATAACCTATGCATTTGATGTTTGTTAACACCTCGATATCGGGATAACCAATTCATTAACCATAGCTTGTTCTATAACCATAGGTCGACCCTCTAAGATTGTGTCTTCCAAGAGTCAATTTCAGCAATACCTGAGAATGGCATTTGCAGTAGGAGCATACTTTTCACTTAACATTTATCTTGTCGTAATAAAACTGGAATATTTTATTCCTGGAATATAATTGACGATATCTGTCAGTTTTTGTATGACTTAAAAATTTAAAATTAATTATCCGTTTAGGACATCGTAACACATATTTCTATTTAGGTTGAAATTCAATGTGAGTCAGGTTTTCACGACACGATAGCCAAATCATCGTGAGTGATGCTATCCAATGATATCACATGTCTCGATTTTAAAGGCAACATGGTACTAGTATTTTGGTAGTACACCTCTCTATGTATTGTGAAGTAGGTACAAGTTTCATAATTTTTGTTACCGTCCAGAATGCAGTCATTTGATTTCACTATCACAAATTCGTCAACGGGGTATTACTAATGATAACATAATGAGTTATCGAACTAGAGGTTATTAACTAATTTGGAATAAATACAATCACCTTTTAATTGAACACCTACTTGCATTATTTTAATGTTTATCAGTGCACAGAAGACTAACAGTGTGGTGGCCATTAGGTATCCTGAAACCCGTCCAATCAACTGCTAAAGAAAAGGTAAGAAAGGCAAGAACTAGGAGAGTATTGGCGTAGATATTTATCTTACAAACAATAAGTATATAATGAAAGTATACATATAAGTTTGTATTCCAGAGAGCTGAGAGATAATACATGTGACTTGGAGATAAATGCGTGAGGTGATCCTCCCTAACAAGTATGAGTTGAGTTAAGGCCAAAAAGAATAATGTTAATAGAAATTACCTGTTCATCTTGTGGTTTTCAATAGGTATCTATTAGCAGTAAATAGACAGTAAATTCCGTTTCAACACAACACTTTCGAAGGGTAGGTATCACATCATCAGCACTAGTTCACAGTACCAGTTCACAGCACCAGTTTAAAACAGATAGAGTCGAATATCGCGGTGCACTATGACACGGACTCGCTAGGGAGCAGCCTGCAATCGCCGACGGAAGACATTCGTTGAATTGATTCAATTAGTTCAGTCGCCTCAGTCGGTCAGATGTCGCCGAGAGCCGAGAGGCGGTGAGGTGCTCCTGCCGCGGTGGATCAACTGATACTATTGACTGACGCTGTAATCTGTTATCAGTTTGTCCTTCTGCACCGAAGCACCCTGTATCTAGCTTCACCACTGAGACAATGACGGCGCGACTCGCGGCCGATCGTTTGGGCTAGATTGGTAGCTACCACAACGCGATACCGCTCATATCTGAATGCTCCTATTGGCTCTTCGATTATGTTTATTCTATAATAGTTCCTATTTTGTCAAGTAAATGGCCGTCTTTGTTTTGATATGATAGCTATTAATGAGCGATAAGGAGTTTAGTAATGAATTTCTAATGAGCCTATTAGATAAGTACCTACCTAAAGCATTTTAAAATGAATTCACAAAATGCGTTAATTAATTACAACTTATTTATTTAAACTTTATGCGCAAAGCTACAAAGGCAGACTTAATACCTTAGAAATTCTCTACCAGACAAACAAGAGTGGTGATAGGGAGGTTAATTAATTAATTACCTATCTAATCTACTCAGTGACGAATAATAAACAACAACAATACAGATACAGAAAGATAGACTCAAGTCACTGGACTTGAGTCTGACTTTCTGTGTCTATAGGTACAAACCTACCTCCTTACTTACTCTTAAGTGCCTTCAATTGGATAATAGAGCGAGAACGGTCACTCTGAACCTCTTGCCGTATTCGCATGTTGTGAAACACTTTTAATTAGGCGAAGAATGCTTTGTTAAAAATTTGTTCCAGCGATCAAAACAAAATTAAGTTAGCCAAATCAAACCTAAGTGCCTAAGTAATATCCGGATGAACGACGTCTAGCCATATCACACACATGCACATCTGACTTTCGTTGAAGATAATAAAATAATCAACGACATTTTAAAAGAAATCTAGGTATCTCGTAGCACAAAAATAGTTACAACTAGGACTTGTCCTATCACTAATCAGCATCTACTTAGATCTTAGGATTTTAGGAACCTTACCGCTCTCAGGCTGGTATTAGAAAAACTTTTAATTTATGTTCAGTGGTGAAAAATCCTCATAGATGTCCTACATCCGAGTCCTCTGTGTGATGCGGGGGGGACCTACGCCGGGGATCGCGAGAACGTACGAGCCTTCCCCTATAAAGGCTGCTACGACTGTGGACTAAGTACCTACATAATAAAGAATCTGACTCAAACTCAATAGGTAGGTACTAGATTCAAGTATCCCAACTAATGTTAAGGCTTAAAACTATAATTTCAAGTTTTGAGCTAATGTCTGTACCGAAGTGACGAAGTCATAGCGGTCACCAGACCATTAATTGGAGTACCTAAACACATATATAGGTATTTAGGCGCCTATTCTGTGTGAACTGAATTGTACCTTCGGTTATTTAAAAAATATGCCCGCTGGCTTGTGACAGAAAGGCACCGCAACCTTAGCATTAAAAATACGATCGGGACTCGAGTAGGTACAATCAGCAACAAAAGCCGCTGAACATGTAGGTACAATGTAAGTATACCGCAAGTCTAAAAAATGTCGCTGAATACTCGCCTCCTTAGGGCCACACTTAGTGAACAATTAAAAAAAAAACAATCTGCAGGGTGTTCAATAATTTACAAATGTTATATTTATACTAGCTACTGCTTCTTCTTTTGTCGTCTGCGTAGAATCAGAATTAAACAAATCAGGTTTATTTTTCTTATCCTATGTGTTAAATCAGATCCATATCTATATGTGTGCCAAATTTTAGCTAATTCCGTTCAGCCGTTGAAGCGTGAAAGAGTAACAAACATCCATCCATCCTTACAAACTTTCGCATAGCTTCTTCTATATAGTAAAAGCGAAAGGTCATTCACTCACTCACTCATCACGAAATCTCGAAAACCGCTTTACGTATAGAGATGAAATTTGGCAGGGAGGTTATAGTCAGTAGACGTCCGGATTTGGCGACAGGGCCGGATTAAGGAGGTCTAATGGCTCTCGCCAGTTTGTATGAAAGTCCTTAATTTTTTGTGCTACAAACTTGAAATTTGGCGGGGAGGTAGTTTATAGTTAGTAGACGTCCGCTAAGCACGGATTTTGCGACAGGGCCAGATTAAGGAGGTCTAATGGCTCTCACCAGTTTGTATAAAAGTCCTTCATTTTTTGTGCTACAGTTTTGAAATTTGGCAGGGAGGTAGTTTAAAGTTAGTAGACGTCCGCTAAGAAGAGATTTTGCGACGGGGCCGGAGTACGGAAGTCTAAAGGCTCTCGCAAATTTGTATGTAAGTCTTTAATTTTTTGTGCTACAACTTGAAACTTGAAAATCCGTTCCTAGCGGACGTCTAATAACTACAAACTACCCCCGTTTGTAGTTATTAGACGTCCGCTAGGAACGGATTTTGCGACAGGGCCGGATTAAGGAGGTGTAATGGTTATTGCAAGTTGTATGAAAGTCTTTCATTTTTTGTGCTACAAACTTGAAAGAATCATGGCGAGATCCATACATTCATTTGTATGAAAAAAAAAATAATGTAGAGGATTTAAAATATTTTCCAATGTGAAGAATATATTACCAGGAGCAGATTGATATCCATACCATATTTTTAAACCACCGCATAATTAAAATACTACGAAATGAAAATAACACTTTTTCGTTTCATCTCGATGCCCATTTTGTGTTTATAAAAGAAAAGAAAGTGACAAGCGACGTTAACGGATCTATCAAATTGGCAAAACAAGTGATGCGACAAGTGTGTAGAAAAAAATAATCATTATTTGTGATATTATTCCCCATAAAACGACGTAATTTCAATGTCAGAACAGCGAAACGGCGGCTATCAGTGTCACTGTTACTATCACTCGCCGTTTCGTTCTAAAATAATGAGCTTTTCGTTAAGAGCACGTTTTCGATTCGTGATGAAAACTTCATGTTTTTGCGTTTTGCCCAGAGCAAAATCGTAATTATGTGAGCAGATTATTTAAAGACAATTTACAGTTTTAGAAAGATTAAGTCTTGATTTAGACAGCTACAGAGTAAAAGTATAATTTTTAATTATGGTTTTTTAAAGCGAAGACAATTCTTTCATATCGTTTTACGAAAATAGACGTCAGAGTTAACTTTCAGGACGAATACAACCATTACAATATACCAAAATATTTTGTTTTATGCGTTTTTCCAACAGTATATATATAAAGACAGCTACAGAGCAAAAATTACGGAAATATTACTATTATGTATTAAAAAACAATGTTGAAAAAGTAGAAACTCGGTTCACTTTGACAATCTATTTTCACCAGTGATATATTTATTTTATGAAAGTAAATGTTATGCTTAATATACAGAATATTTATTAATATATTTATTCATTTATTTTAGACAATTGCTTTGTAGTCAATTGCAATTGCGCTGTCGTTTGCCGATCAATTTCAGTGATTCGTGCTTATTTCGTGCATTTTTTTTTCTGATGCACACAAACAGACCATCGTATTATACTAGTGTGTGTCAATGCTGCTACGCCGTTCTAGCAATCGTTTAGATTTTGAGTTGCGCTAAATCGAATACGCGCCCTTAAACCATTCACTTTTTTTTGCGGGGTTTTAAAAATATTGTAAATGCCTGAAGATACTCTTTAGGTACCCAAGAATATAAAAATTAGAATTTCAACTTCTCTAAACATCTTTATTTTTTTTTACAAATCCTGCCATGATTCTTTTGCAGGGAGGTAGTTAGTTAGTAGACGTCCGTTACGAATGTATTTGGCGACAGGGCCGGATTAAGTTTGTATGAAAGTTTTGATTTATTTTTGACTACCGACCTGAAATTTAGCAAGTCTAGAGTTTATGAGTAGGAGAGATTTAGGGCTCTAGCAAGTTTATAATATAAATCCTTGGCTTTTTGTACCTGAAAATTGGTAGAGAGATAGAATATAGTTAAGACATGTCAGGTAGAAACAGATTTTAAGACAGGGCCAGTTCAAGGGAATATAATCTAACTCTATGTGTTCAACAAACATTTATTGATGCCTTTTATAATACAACAAATTTTAATAGAAAATACCTACAACTAAATGAAATTCAAATGAATCGAGACCTTAATATTTTTTTATTATAACAACATTTACATAGGTTATTAGTTTCATCAAGTTATATCTCAAATTATTTATTTTTATTTTCCCCTGGATACCACTGTGACTTTTTTTCGTGGGTTAAAGTATCTTATAATGCGATCATCGCATGGTAAGAGGCACATTGAACATCAATATAAAGCTTGAAAGGTCTCGATTGATGAAGTCTACGCTCCGTCCAGCATAGGTCCAGATTCAAAACCCCGAGAGCTTTCAGCTCGAACTCCAGAATCGTTTCGAGTGCCTAGGCAGCTCAGTGGACGAATACAACGACGAGTTCGTGGAAACTGTCCATACGACTGGGTCTAAGACACGTCGCGCAGATAAGAACAAAAAACTCTCTGATCGTACTCTCAAGCTCATGAAGGAGCGGCGTGAGATGATCTTGCAGTCTTCAGATGAGGCGTGGAAATACCGGCAGCTCAATAGACGGCCTCTAAATCCTCGAAGAGCCACCTCCGCCGCTTTAATACCGAACGTATTATAGACGCAACTGAGAGGAGTAAAGGCTCCAAGGTATTTGCAAGGGATCTGGCCAGCTCACGAAACTGAAGACCGACGATGGCAGGATTGTGTCCGCCAAACCGGAGCTTCTGAGGGAGATCGAGAGATTCTATGGGCAGTTGTACACGTCAACCTGTAAACCCGTTGTAGATCTAGCGAACGACCCAAGAGCTAGACTAACCCGACACTATACCGAAGACATCCCGGACGTCAGCCTGTACGAGATTAGGATGGCTCTGAAACAGCTTAAAAACAACAAGGCACCGGGTGATCATGGAATTACGGCCGAACTCCTGAAGGCGGGTGGAAAACCGGTACTTAAGGCCCTTCAGAAGTTGTTTGATTCCGTCATACTAGAGGGAAAAACGCCACAGGCATGGTGCAGAAGTGTGGTGGTACTCTTCTTCAAAAAGGGCGACAATGCTCGGTTGAAGAACTATAGTATAGGCCCATCTCACTTCTGAGCCATGTCTACAAGTTGTTTTCAAGAGTCTTCACGAATCGTCTCGCGCGCAGGTTTGACAACTTCCAGCCTCCCGAACAAGCCGGTTTCCGAAAAGGCTTTAGCACCGTAGACCACATACATACGCTGCGGCAGGTTATACAGAAGACCGAAGAGTATAACCTGCCTCTCTGTTTAGCGTTTGTGGACTACGAGAAAGCATTTGATTCGATCGATACTTGGGCTGTACTGCAGTCTCTCCAACGGTGCCAAATCGACTATCGGTATTCGAGGTGTTGAAGTGTCTATGCAGAAACGCCACCATGTCAGTCCGACTTCAGGACCAGACCTCGTAACCTATCTTTCTGCAGCGAGGTGTGAGACAGGGAGACGTCATATCTCCGAAACTGTTCACCGCTGCATTGGAGGATGTCTTCAAGTTTCTGGACTGGAGCGGGCTAGGCATCAACGTCAATGGAGAGTACATCTCTCACCTTCGGTTTGCCGACGATATAGTGGTCATGGCTGAGACCATGGAGGACCTCAGTACAATGCTCGATGACCTCAGTAGAGCTTCCGAAAGAGTGGGTCTTAAAATGAACATGGACAAAACCAAGGTCATGTTGAATGCCTATGTAACACCCACTCCTATCAAGATCGGAGACTCTACACTCGAAGTTGTAGACGATTATGTCTACCTGGGACAAACGGTCCAGTTAGGTAGGTCTAATTTCGAGAAAGAGGTCAATCGTCGAATCCGACTCGGCTGGGCAGCGTTCGGGAAGTTGCGTGGTATCTTCTCGTCCAACTTACCGCAGTGTCTCAAGACGAAAGTCTATGACCAGTGTGTGTTGCCAGTGATTACATACGGGACCGAAACGTGGTCGCTCACAATGGGCCTTATCAGAAGGCTTTAAGTCACCCAAAGGGCAATGGAGAGGGCTATGCTCGGAGTTTCCTTGCGTGATAAAATCAGAAATGAGGATATCCGCAAGAGAACCAAGGTTACCGACATAGCCCGAAGAATTGCCAAACTTAAGTGGCAGTGGGCAGGGCACATTGCTCGCAAAACAGATGGCCGATGGGGCCGAAAAGTTCTAGAGTGGCGACCGCGAACCGGAAGACGTTGCGTTGGAAGGCCTTCCATTAGGTGGACCGATGACCTGGTAAAGGTTGCGAGGATCCGCTGGATGCGAGTCGCACGGGACCGGTCAATGTGGCGCCACTTGGGGGAGGCCTATGTCCAGCAGTGGACGTCTTTTGGCTGAAATGAGTATGAGTATGATGATAATACGTTGATCCTGGTATTCACATACCACCATATTAATTACCAAATTCCAGACAACATTTTATATATTTTTGTTTATCCCACATTCACTATCGTTTTCTGTAAAACTAGAGATTAAATTTTCGCCCTCGACAAACATACAACAGTTCCGGGCAGACTTAAGAGTCGGAAAAGTTTTCTCCGCAGCACACAGGTCATCCAGGACCGACCACGTACGGTCAGACGAAAGTTCTGGAAATGTCACCCACCGCTATTGAACTTCGTTCAACCTAGGACCACCTGGCACTCGGTGTGATTTGCAGTAGCCTAAATGAAAAGCACTCGATAAACTGTGCTCTCGAATAGGCCGCTGGAAACACAACCTAACAAAATGGGGGATTATAGATCCCACTGATACCCAGTGTGAGTGAGGTGCTCCTGACCTGACAATGGCCAAAGTAACATAAAACATCTAAATCTAAAACATCTAAATCAACATCTAAACTACAGTGCCCAAAGTAACATAAAATAGGCATTTTCTGTTGACTTATACATAAAATAGTTTGCGTTAAAACATCATTAAACTGTCTTCTATCTTATCTTTATCTATCTTCATAACCACGCGGACTAAATCGCGGGCAACAGCTAGTTAATAATATAACTAGGATACAGCTTTATATATTTCTACTATAGCCTCTTTCAAGCCCCAGTATCTCCTCCAATGTTATATGTGCGCTGGTATTATTTATTATAGGTACTCCTGTAAAACTTGGCGTAGGTACCTACTTGTTACATGAATGTGGTCGATCACCGAGTAGTCTATAAGAAAGTCTGCCTACTCACTAGGTTGTTGTTCGTGTAATGTTTTTTAATCCTTTTTAATATGACCTTTGCAAATAGCTAGTACCTACGTATATATTGGACTAGCTGTTGCCCGCGACTTCGTCCGCGTGGATATGAAGATATGAAGCTTAATGATGTTGATTGCAAACTATTTTTATATTTCAGTCAACAGAAAATGCCTATTTTAAGGCACAAATTTATAAAAAAAATAGATGTTGTTATTTTCGTAAAACCTACAACCTACCTATAGTTATATTACCTATAGTTATACTACCTATAGTTTTATTTCCAGGCTGTAGTTTATTTCAATTCATTATTATATATTTAAAGAGATGGCATTTGTAATTATGATACGCGTGGTCTTCTTCGTTTCGAATCGATGGTTGTGATTTTTTTACCCGACTACGGCAGCGCCAAAGGAGGGTTATGATTTTGACAGGCTATGTATGTATGTATGTATGTTCATCTGTTCGCTCATAGCTCCTAAACTACTTATCAGAACTGAACAAATGAGGTATCGTTAGAAGCGTCTTGATCGTCCGCTGGTTATAGCCTATAATGTGGTACTCCAATGTGGCGCCCTCTGGCGGATAAAAAAACCAAGATTTAAAAAAAAATATGAAGATAAGCATACCGTGTTTGGTATCATTGGAATGGGGTTCACTAGTACCTTTCAAATATATAATATTTAGTGGTGATTTGTCACAAATTATTGTCAAAAATGGAAAGATTACCAAATAAATTAAGATACGCATACCGTGTTTAGTATCATTGGAAAGGGGTTTACTAGTACCTATTAAATATATAATACTTAGCTGTGACTCCAAAATGGTTTAAATAAAAAAATTAAGTTTAAGAACTAAAACCCGACCACAACAAAAAGTGATCTAAAAAGTACGAAACAAGAAAATATTTCACACAGAAATCAAGACATAGGTACAAAATGGTCAAGGTAAGCCGTGGTTGCATGCCATTATATTCATGTTTATCGCACTCATATGGGATACACCTTACGCAGAGTGCTGGAGGAAGATAACAAGACGGTCGCCCTGATCCAAGAACCTTGGATCAGGAATAACAGAATATGCGGTCTGAATAATATCGGAGGTAAGTTGCTATTAGACACCTCTATTGACAAACCGAGGACGTGTATCTTCACGCCTAAAACCATGACAACAACATTGCTTAACCAATTCTGTTCTAGAGATCTCACGGCAGTGAAAGTCTTCACAGATAAACAAACAGCCCTGGTGTTGGCATCAGTGTACATGCCGAGCGAAGGCGAAGTGCCTCCTAAGGAACTGTGCCGAGCTGGTGCAACACTGTGACGCACACGCCTGGGATCTGATCATCTCCGCAGACTGCAACGCGCATCACTCACTGTGGGGAAGTAAGGACTCAAACAAAAGGGGTGAGTTACTAACTGAATATATACTTCAAACAAACCTTAACATCATGAATAGGGGCAAGGAACCTACGTTTGTGAGTTCAAGGTACCAAACGATTATTGACATTACTTTAGCAACAGACGCGGCGGCGAACTTAATAAAGGGATGGCACGTATCAAACGAACCATCCTTTGCGGACCACCGCCGCATATGTTTCCAAATACAATATAAACCGACAGATCCAGTCCGATACCGCAACCCCCGCAAAACCAATATAGCAAAATATTTAAATTTACTCACCAATGCACTAAGTGACGTACAAATGACAGACGTGACACTTAGTACAATAAACATAGAAACAAACATACAACAAATAACCAAAACCCTTTTAAAAAGTTACGAACTTGCATGTCCAACAGTAATACCCAAAGTGTCGAACGAAAGTTCCTGGTGGGGGCCAGAACTCGAACGCCTACGGGAAAAACTCAGGACACTTTTTAATCGAGCGAAGAACACCAGAGCCGACGACGACTGGGATAAATATCAGACTGCACAGAAACACTACAAAAAACGGATTAGATTCCGAAGTAGAGAGGGTTGGCGCACCTTCTGTAGCAGTATAAACTCAACGAACCAGGCCGCCAGGATAAAGAAAATTCTAGCCACAGGAGACCTCAAACTCTTGGGCTCCCTCAAAAAGGCTGACGGCACCTACACGAACACAGAAGATGAAACCAGTGCACATCTGCTTGAAACGCACTTTCCCGGCTGTCTAATAACAGCAGAGTCGGAATGGCAGGACGAGCACCATAGCACACCAACATCCCAAGAATGGGAAATCGCAAACGAAATAGTAACCGCAGACAAAGTGGGATGGGCCCTAAAAACCTTCAAGCCATTCAGGTCTGCTGGGCTGGATGGAATATTCCCAGGATTACTACAATGGCCAATAGATCTGATAACAAAGTACCTAGTACCAATATACAGGGCATGTATTGCCTTCAAATACATACCTATAGCATGGAGGGAAGCGAAAGTAGTATTCCTACCAAAACCAGGTAAAGAGGACTACACTCACGCAAAATCCTTCAGACCCATCAGCCTAACGTCGTTCTTACTGAAAACGTTGGAAAGACTGGTTGACCGACACCTACGGGATGGAGCACTGAAATCCAAGCCATTACATCCCCAGCAACACGCTTATACGAAAGGCAGATCAACTGAGTCAGCTCTACACTTGCTAGTACACAAGATAGAGTCAGCCATCACCAATAAATCATCAACACTCGCTGCCTTCATAGATATAGAAGGTGCTTTTGATAAAACCACGCACAACAGCATTGTCCACGACCTACAAGGCTACAAAGTTGAACCAGTAATAACAAAATGGATTACTGAGTCGGTCAGCAAAAGGGCGGTTCAAATAGAAACAAACAACACAACAAGAGCAAAAGTGGTCAGAGGATGCCCACAGGGAGGCGTCCTATCGCCACTTCTCTGGAACATAGTAGTGGACAGCCTCCTAAAAAAAACTCAACGAACAAGGCTACACTACTATTGGGTACGCAGATGACCTAGCAATACTGATAAGCGGAAACGCTGAAAACGTTTTATGTGAAGTAATGCGATCAGCTTTACGTATTGTAGAACAATTGTGTGATGACAAACAGTTGTCAGTAAATCCAAGGAAAACAGAACTCATTCTTTTCACCAACAAAAGGAAGTTACCAGAACTCAAGTTACCAAACCTGTTTAATACCAAACTCTCCCTATCAACTCAAGTGAAATATCTGGGCGTCACTCTTGATCAGAAATTGAATTGGGCGAGTCATATCGAAAATAAAACAAAGAAGGCCTGTATAGCGTTCTATCAGTGCAAGAGACTAGTTGGCAAAAAATGGGGTCTGAACCCAAAAATAACAATTTGGCTATACACTTCAGTTATCAGGCCGTCTATAACCTACGGATCTGTTGTGTGGTGGCCCAGAACACAACTAGCGACAGTGAAAACGAAACTCCAAAGCCTGCAACGTCTGGCTAGTGTTGCGGCAACTGGATGCATGAGAACCACTCCATCAGTCGCTCTCGAGTACCTGCTGAACCTAAGACCTTTACATCTTGTCATTAAAGAAGAGGCACAGGCAGCGGCACTAAGACTGAGGGCCAACGGACTGTGGAAGCAAAATATAGGAACAACACACTCAACTGTACTGGATGGAATCCTAAAGGAAATACCACTCCTTGAGGCGCCCACAGACAGAACATTGTGTCATCATGTTTTCGATCGAAGATACACTATCCAACTTGCAGCAGAAATTGAAGATAACTCTGGCATCAATGAAGTTAGGATATACACAGATGGCTCCAAAACCATACAGGGTACTGGGGCAGGTGTCTTCTCGAATGACCTAAATATTAAAATCTCAACCACCCTAGACAAACTTAACACTATCTTTCAAGCAGAATGTATAGGTATAACCAAAGCAGCACAGGCGGTTGCAGCCAGAGATGTCAGAGGGCATAATATTAAAATTGTCTCAGACAGTGCATCCGTACTTCAAGCTCTACAAAGCAACACTATAACCTCTGTCCTCATACTGGAGTGTCATAATACACTCCAGTCCATTGCAAACACAAACAGAGTAACTCTGCAATGGATAAAAGGACACAGCAACTCGCTGGGTAATGACGCAGCCGACGAACTAGCCAAAAGGGGTTCAAAGACGACGGTATTTGGCCCGGAACCACTACTGCCTATACCCCTGGCACAAATCAGAACATGGCTGCGCTTTACAACAGAAGATAACCACCAAACAGAATGTAGAAACAGCGTAGGATGCAGGCAAACGAAGAATGCTGTTCCGTCGGCTTCGAAAAAGCTTGCCCGCAACCTTACAAGACTGAACAGGGACCAAATCCGTAAAGTACTAGGTACGATAACCGGACACTGTCCCTTAAACAAACACCTATACACCATAGGTGTGACAGATAGCCCTCTGTGCAGGGGATGCATGGAGGCGGAAGAAACGCCACAGCACGTGCTCATGGAGTGCAGGAGCGTGGCGGATCAACGGGCACAGATTCTCCGGTCTCCAGCATCACTTTCGGAAGTCTGCAGCGACCTGAAAAGGCTGCTCGCCTTCTGGGATGAGCTGGGATGGCTGGAGTAAGAGGAGAGACAGTGTTTCACGTACAATGGCCCAATCAAGTGGCTAAGTGCGGAAAAAGGCCCCGACAAACTAACTAACTAACTATGGGATGCAGGCATGCAACCACGGCTTACCTTGACCATTTTGTACCTATGTCTTGATTTCTGTGTGAAATATTTTCTTATTTCGTACTTTTTAGATCACTTTTTGTTGTGGTCGGGTTTTAATTTTTAAACTTAATTTTTTTGTGTTAGACTCATATCCGTGGTTAGACTGCTTGGGCCCAGTAGGAGCTGCATTAATCAAGGCATTAGTGGCGTTTTAATGTCCTCTAAGGTGCAGGTGACGGGTCACTATGGGCACTGTAGTAAGTGGGTCATTGTCTCGTCAGGAGCACCACACTCACACTGGGTATCAGTGGGATCTATAATCCCCCATTTTGTTAGGTTGTGTTTGCAGCGGCCTTCTTGAGAGCACACACTTTCCATTTAGGCCACTGCAAATCACTTCCGAGTGCCAAGTGTTCCTGGGTTGAAAGGAGTTCAGTGGCGGTGGGTGATGTTCCCACAACTTTCGTCTGACCCTACGTGGACGATCCTGGATGGCCTGTGTGCTAAGGAGAAAACTTTTCTGACTCTTAAGTCTACTCGAAACTGTTGTATGTTTGTAGCGGGGATGGATAGTATAATAGATTTTAAATGTGAGCTTTCTAAAATTAAATCTATGGTTTTACAGAAAACGATGGTCAATGTGGGATAAACAAAGATGTATAAAATAATGTCTGGAATTTGGTAATTAATATGGTGATACGTGAATACCAGGTTTTACGTACTATAAGACACTTTTAACCACAAAAAAGCGTCACAGTGGTACCCAGGAGAAAATAAAAGAAAACGCTGATAGCCCGGGTGATGGCTTCAGCTAGGAGGGCCATGACGGTTTGACCTCCCGCTGTGACTGGTTTCTTCATGCTTTGCTGGCCTTGGTTCTTCTATGCGGACAACCGTTGGTTCTTCTGGGGGTTCGTCGGCGATTGTTAACACCGGACGAGTCACTTGTTGTTGTTCCAACCAGTTGCCCACTCTTTCGTTAACTTCTGACTTCGAGTAGAGAGTGACGTCATCTTCTTCCTCTTCTGAGTCTTCTTTTTCCAAGGCAGCTAGGCGTGCTTGCGTAGTAAATCTTCTTTCGCCTTCGCAAGTTTTAGTTGCTTTGTTCTGCTGTGCGTAGAACCCCTCCTTCCCCCCTTCTTGCTAGGGGGGCGGAGATCCTGCAGTCCGGTCGTCTTCGGTGGACTGGCGTTGCTCCTCAAAACTTGCTACAGTGAAGTAATAATAATAATAATTTATTTATTAAATATTGTTTACAAAAAAGTGTACATAAGTCAATAGTACAATATTTTACATACAAATATATTGCCTAAAAATAAACTAAGACTAAAATAGTTATATACCTAACTGGTGCAAGTTATGAGGAATCGGAATTACAATGTTAGGTAGCGACCCGCCTGAACTAGGTTACTACAAACCTGTGTTTCAGGCCATCACTTTACATTCAAATTATATTGGTTCATTATTATAAAGTTAAACTGATTTATAATAGACTCTTAATAATTTTGAGAAAAAGCATTTTTTTAACATTAATATCTAAAAACTAAATCGTATCTAAATATACAACTAATTATTATAAATTGCTGGTAAATAAGTCGTAATATTTACGGAAATTTAGATTGGAGTCAATAGTGACCTAGATTATTTAAATGTCAGCTTTAGCTAAAGTGCTGAAGCGCATGCTGTGCCAGCGTTCTTACGTTTACGTGCTACAATTATTACGTGCGGAAATGTTTGGATAAGTAAGCGGTATGTTATTGTTAAATTGTAAATAAAATGTTTGTCGTATTGACTTTAGTGTAGCTACGCATGCAATATTTTCTAGGTGAACTTATTTCTAATGTTAGTAGAACATCTTGATAATCGGAAAGTGAAGAATTAGTAACCAATGTTTTGAATGGATTTTTTGATTTTACAATGATATGGTCTATGCATGAGTTATTTCGATGCGTGGGGTGAATAGTGAGATGTTAAAAATTCATTGTCCAATAGGGCGCCCTTAGGAGCTTTCATAGTCTATTGAGTTAATATAGTTAATCTCTGCATATTTGCTCGCCGGGCAACTTTCATCACCAGTTGGATGGTCACATTTCCTCTTGAATTGTTTGCACGTCGCACATTGAGCGGGAGAAGATCTGTTGCTGCATTCCTTGAAGGAGTGTCCGGTCTCACCACAGTGATTGCAAGAAGGACTAGTTTCCCGGCAAAACTTGGCTGCATGTCCGAACTGCTGGCAATTGTAACACCTGGTGACTATCGTGAAATCTCTCACAGGGCATGATGTCCAATTTATAAAAAGTCGGCCTTGGTTAATGACTACTTTTCTTATGCTAGCAGGTAGTTCCAGGATATAGTTACAGGTAGGAATGTCTTTCTTACCCGATTTGTGACTCAACCTAATGCTCTGAAGGAAAGACTCACGAGTTATATTCGGCAACTTGTCTGACAGGTTCTGCTCGTAAATGCAATCAAATACCTCCTTCTCGGTAAGGGCAACCGGAACACCAATGACAGTGACCCTTGGACGACGTTTAGAAGGTTCTTCTATTGTAAGGCCCGATGAAACAAGCTTTTCCGAAGTCTTCAATTTATCATTATCGCCTTTGTTTTCGGTGATGATCAGGACACCCCCATTTTTCACCTTTCACAGGCCACGGGCGTGGAGCTTAAGTTGTTCGGAGGAGATTATCTTTTGAACAAGTGACTTGGTGTCGTCACTTGTTTGGGTTTTATCGCATGGATAAATAGCGACTGACCTCAAATTTGCAGGATGGATGAAGTTATCGGCACCTTTCTTCACCATACTAGCATAACAATTATTGTCTGGTGAATTCAGCTTAGTTTCTACAACCTCTTTGAACTGCTGGAGAGAGTTCGCAACGTTCTGGTGTTCCTGTAGGTGCTGGATTGTGGTATGGGCTTGGATTGTTTTCTGCTTCAATGACTGGTATAAGACGGCCATCTGAGAAGTTCCACTTGACACCTTCCGGCAAAGATTGGTCACACGAAGCTTCTGGTCAGAGTTCATTTTCCCTTCACCAACAATAGTGCAAACTTCGTTCACAATGGCATCCATTTCTGGATCTCCGGCGTACTAATGACTTCAGACGGCAATTCATTGACTTCGGGTGTTGGTGGAATTGGGTTGCTCGGGGGCAACGGTGCACAAGGCGTTGGTGGGGGACTACGCCGTAGTAATTGGCTACGACCAAAGGGGCTCGATCCTGGGTTAGACATATTACCCGAAACACTTTATTTATTGTTTATATGAAGTATTTAGTTCATCTTGCAACAACAAACTGAGCGTGTAACCGGCATGCTGTCAGCTGATTAATATCTTGAAACACTCTTCCCTAATGAATCTCAACTGTAGCACGACGTCTTCAGGTGGAGAAATCTTGCCTAATAACTGTGGGACGAAGTCTTCGCTAATAACTATACCACGACGTCTTCATGTGGAGAAATCTTCCCTAATAACTGTGGGACGAAGTCTTCCGTAATAACTGGAGCACTACGTCTTCAGGTGGAGGATTCTTTTTACTGTAGCACGAAGTCTTCAGGTTGTTCCCCACGATATCCAGCTCGATGGACCATTAATGTGCAGGGCATGCACACTATACTGCTGGGTTGGTGAGGAGTAAAACACCGATGAGCTTCTTTCTTCGATTTATTGGGAGAAGAGTTTTCCTCTAAATAGCTTGCCATCGATTGTTATTTTTGAACAGAAATGGCTCTGTTTTTTACCCGACTACGGCAAAGCCAAAGGAGGGTTATGAGTTTGACAGGCTATGTATGTATGTATGTATGTATGTATGTATGTTCATCTGTACGCTCATAGCTCCTAAACTACTTATCAAAACTGAACCAATGAGGTATCGTTACAAGCGTGTTGATCGTCCGCTGGTTATAGGCTATATGACGTATCACCGAATCCAATGTGGCGCCTTATTATTATTGTAAAAAATTATTGTAAAAAAAGGAAAGATTACCAAATAAAGTAAGATACGCATACCGTGTTTAGTATCATTGGAAAGGGGTTCACTAGTACCTATTAAATATATAATACTTAGCTGTGACTCCAAAGTTTAAAAACTAAAACCCGACCACAACAACTTAAACTTTATATACATAACTAGCGGTCGCTAGTTATGTATAAAAACGGATCGGGTCCGACCCCGCTTCGCATGGGCCTAAAGCCTTCCTCGATAAATGAACTATCCAACACAAAATTTTTTTTTCAATTCGAACCAGTACATCCTGAGATTATCGCGTTCAATCAAACAAACAAACAAACTCTTTAGCTTTATAATATTAGTATAGATTTTTTGAGTAATTCACCAATCAAATTCGATAACAATATTTCAAAAAACGCGGGAAAAGCTTAAATCCAATCAAAAGAAAACAAATTAGCGGGAATTATTGTACCAGTTACCTATACTATCGCGAAACTTGACTGTAACGAGAACCGCGTGACAATATTTGCGTTTTTTGACAATTTTTTTATATTTAAACATACGCAAAACTATGTGTAATCGTATTCTATGTAACGAGATTTAAGCGAGAAAAATTTAAAACTAACAAAAACATAACATAATATACTTACATACCCTAACGCTAACTCTACTATGTACACTAAACAAAAACATTCCCATCAATGCCTATGTACCACTATAACACTATAGACTATATATTTTAACTGGCCCGCACAGTTAGTAATGCTTATATACCTACATTTCTATCGGTGCCTATGTACCACTATAAAATATACCTATTTTCACTGTCTTGCACAATATTATCTCTGACTTCTGAGACATATAGGAATAGGATGGAGTGTAGAGTGAGGCAGGGGAGGTTATCGTCTCCGAAGCTCTTCAACTTATATAATTCGTTGTGGGAGATTTTTACAGAATAGCACTATTGATGTTTAGCTTTTACTTATTTTCTTTATAGTTTATCTCTTCATTTGCGCATAACGTTTAATACCTCAATCGCAAGACTAATTAAGTTGCGGACACCCCACAGACACATATAATAAGTACCAGTATTATAACAAGTCTGTGGGACACCCTGCCCGTTATACCATAGCATAATATAGGTACCTAATAACCCGTCATCGTAAAACTTCGTTGGTAATTTCTCCCTTATTTTCGGTATCTGATACCGAAAACCTCAGAAATACCAACATAAATGTTTAAACCGTAGCCGCCATCTTGAACATGCTCACCACCTTGTCGCTGACTGTACCTACTGAATTCTAGTAGGTAACCCCATTATAATATATTGTATAGGCACCGCGCGCAGCCTTACGTACTTTGTGCTTTAGTTAACCCTCACAGAGTACATTATTGTAACCCTTACCAGAAAGTGTCATAATTCCCTGGCGTGAAAGAGAAGTAGGTCTCCAAATTTTCTCTACTTTTTAATAAGCTTTCGTCTTTTCAGACGCAAGGATTATTTTCGGTCGAAAGTTTCAATAAAACTAAACACGCTTCGTGACTTGAAATAATACTAACCACTAAAACTAACGTAAAAAGGAAATTATTTGCAAATTAATAGGTACTAAAATATTGATAATTTATTGTTTAATTGCAATGACTCGACTAAAAACACTTGGTGATTCTTTGTTTTCCACCTCTATTTAAATTGTTATTAGTTTGACATTTGACAATGACTGAATGGAATGACAGGTTTGAGATTTTGACGAGACCGAGACGTTTGCGGCTTTTTGGTTGTGCAGCACCTTGGTGTAAACAAATTAATTTATAAATCGGGAAATGTTCTCCTTGTTACATTTTCTGTAATAACAATGAATGCCACAAGTTTATATGTTTCTACTTGTCGTCTAATAATCTTGGCTGATGCGGCAGATAAGTCTTCATGGACAGATTTGTTTCGTTTAGTTCCTTATTTACGACAATCTTTATCTTGTACAGTGTGTGGTAACTTATTAAAGGAGCCCTATACTCCAACGAGCGCCAGCTGCCAACATCACGTTTGCAAAAAGTGTAAAGGTGGACGAAAAAAACTAAAACCTTCTTGTAGTTGGTGTAAAGATTATGAAAGTTATGAGGAAAACTTACAGCTACGCATACTTCTGCAGTGTTATAAGAAATTGTGCGAGTATTTTATGGGTACGGACGTCTACAAAATACTGTTGGACGAAGACGAAATAGCAGCAGGAGTTAATGGAGGCACAGTTGCAAGTTCAGGGTTGATGGATTTAATACAAGAAGGTGCTGGATTCTCGGACGACTACAAAAGCACGGCAGGTCTCTCCAAGTCGGCGTACAGTATTCTACCGTGTGTGTATACTAACTCTGCAGGCACACAGACTCACGCTGCATCAACATCTAATAACTCGGACAGCAGATCGTCTAAAGACTCGCCAAACGCTAGATCGACTTCAAATGGTTCACCATTATATTCTGTTATGTATGCTGGCTCTGGAAATAAAATTACTATTAAGAGAAAAAATGTTGATGAAACAGATTCACCTAATAATGATTCAGGATCAAGCCGGGAAAGTAAAGTAAGTAATGTAGCAAGCGGATTTGTTTTAATTGTGCTACACTCCAATAAAACATGTAAATACATTAGTTTAAAGTTAGTTTTGTTTATTATTTTATGATTTCATTAATGATTATCTGTATAATTTCAGTCAAACCAATTAGGTTTTAAGAAGCCTTCCAACAGGTCACGTAGTTCAGCTAGCAGTAAAAGAAAAGGTTGTCGCTGTGGCAATGCCACCGCTACCCCTGGCAAGTTGACATGCTGTGGGCAGAGATGTCCATGTTATGTGGAAAGTAAACCATGCACTGAGTGCAAGTGTAAAGGCTGCAGAAATCCTCATAGGCCTGATGGAATGAAGGTACTATAATTTGATTAACTCAACGAGTGACAGGCGAAAAATGTGAAAGTCAAACTTGTACTACTTATGCACCTAGGTGGTGCCATTGACATTTGAAAGGTTAAAAGATGAGAGAAAACGAAAAACATAAAAAAATATCAATGTGTTCTAGAAAAGTTTATTTACTACCTAGTCCAGGCACCAGTCTCACAAAGTTAGCTCCTTGTTCGTGCACTATTGTTAATGTTAGCATTAAGTACATAATTTGTGTAGAGAAAATAAACATTTTTATTTAAACTTAATACTGACATAGTTTCAAGAGATTATCAAACCAAAATGTACCTAGAACTTTAGACCACTATTTTGATGCTCCTTCCATACAAACTACTTATACTTTTTCAATAGTGTTTTTCATAATAAGTGAATTAATTATTCTGGTAGCACATGACTGGATTTAACACTATTAAATATATAAATTTAATTATTTCTTTCTTATTGCACAAATCATACAATTTTGTAAGTAACAGGGTGTATTGATGTTTCAGGTTCGGCCGCACATACCTCAATTTGACAACACTATACAGTTGACCCTCACCTCTAACCCAGACACATCACCGTCATGTTCCGGTTCTCTTGACAGCCTTGATACTGACACCCTCACTATGGAGGCTATGGAGGAGTCTCTCAATTATACTGCAGATCTCAAGTCTTCCAATATTAAAGGTATTAAATATAGTATTGAAATAATATTTTCATGCCATATATAAGGCAAATTAAGAACTTGTAAAATCTTTGTAGAATTATCTAACTACCTTGCCTTGCTGTTTAAACATAAAATAAAATATTTTTTTATCATTGTTGGCAACATTGCAGTAAAAAAATTGTGTTGTTGGCAAAATATCCATAATAATTGAAATTGTATATGAAAATATGCATGAGACAATATTGCCATACTTAATCCAGAATTTATTAATTGCTTTATAATAGAATGTGAATTTATTTATTTCAATTAAATTAAATAAACAAAATAATGTAGTGTCTTTATGTGATTTTCAGTATACACAACTCAGTTACAAGAAGTATCTCCATCTTTACCTGCCACCATCATGATGGATGAAGAGTTTGCAGGCTCGGAGGAGGAGGAAATGAGTTCCCCTCATGACTACACACTTGCATCACCAAACGACATGCATGATATGCAGGACATGCAAGACATGCACGACCTGGATGAAATGCACGACATGCACGAGATGCACGACACGCACGACACGCAAGACACGGACGAGCGCGACCAGTCGCCGCAGTCACCAGGCTCGCAGGACATCAACAGCGACATCGAGGTGGACGTATGACATCAACTGTCCCTCGCGAGTGACTAGGACCTACTCTCTGTCTGCATACTGATATTTGTGCTGACACAAGTGTTGGTCTCTCATCGCGGCGGTACTGCTAGTCATATCCGTGTCTCACTGGTATTAGCTACAAGTTTACGTTTATACTATTGTAGGCCAGCCTCTGTTGTATGCTACAATATAAATTATTGATTGGCTGTCTGGTTGTTAGCTGGAAAAATTCTCTATCTTCTATGATTGGAATTATTTGTTGGGTCCATCGAATTTAAAATAATAGATGTTGTGTGTATAGATTTAGGAGATACTTAATTGAGTACTTAAATATCCAAAGTATAATGTCTTTGTTGGCAATGAGAAAATAAATGTTGACTCATTCATCACACATAGGCAATGTAGTTAATTTTAGTATTGATATTTTCAGTTCAACTATTATTATCACTGTATGATTGTTGTAAGAATACTTAGTGTGACTAGCTTTTACAATATTAGCTTGATAGTATTTTACTTTTTTAATACTGTAACATATATTTTAATAGATTTCTATTTTAAGAAATATGATTTAAAAGTATTGAAATGGTCTTAAAATGTTGTATTCTTTCCTTGATTCACTACAAAAAATAATGGCTCATTGAAAGCATATGAATAATAATACCTTGATGTTTTGTTTTATGCATTATTGACTGTTAGTAAAATGTATAATAATATAAGGCATGTGTATGCCGCCATTACACATGCATAGGTAGATACCAAGTTTTTACTTGATGTAATGGTCTTCCCAAAGATTTCTTTTAAATCTGATTTCTTTAGGAGATATTATTACTCTTATTGTAAATAATTATTTCTTTGAATCATGAACTTGTTATAACTGTTATACCATTAATTATTAGTGCATTCAATCAATTTGTGTAATTAATTCCTCCAGTATATGTCGTTTTAATATCGTTTCAATATAACTAGCAATCAAGATATTTTTATGATTTTAGTAAATAATACATATAATTAAAAGACATGAAAATTATTATTAAATTAAGAACAAAATGATAATTCTGATATGTTTCCATTAGTTGTCCACATAATAATATTTTTAATGACTACAAAGTAAACTGTGATACTGCTGTCACCTTTGATTTTGATTACACTGTCACAATTGTTCCCTAAAGAACTTTGATAAACCTATTTATGTAATATCAATGCTTAGAATAATAACGGCACTGGAGTACAAAAGTTTTATAGTTCTTACTGTAACATTAATGTCAAATAATGTAAGAAAGCAATTATTATCGTCTCATCAGCAAGCGATGAAATTAAAAGTATTTTTTGTTAACTTCATACTTTTATTTCTCCAACACTAATATTAAATTTAATCATAAAATAAAATTAACATAATTAACTCTAAAGCTCGCACATAATCATTTGGATAGTAATACTATTAAACATTGATCAATCAGTTTTGTCATATTTCGCTTGTGTTTTATCAGATATGGAGTTCCAGACTCGTTCAAACTCCCTGTTGAGAGCAGTGAGCACGGCGGTGTCAGAGGTGAGGAGTGTGGCGTCTCGGTTGAGGTTCAGTCGAGCGGGCTCGTGGTCCAGCGAGCCGAGCATCGCCACCGCGTCGCCTGCGCCCGCGTCGATCAACACGAACTCGTGCTCCAGTTTCACACCCGGCTTTATGACTTTCACTTCAATCCCATTCTGAGCAAATAACTGCAGGTTATGGAAGTCATCGCTATTGTGTATGGCGATCCTGACGTTCACTTTGTTCTTTTGATGAACACCGATCAGACATTTGGTCAGGGTATCACTGGCGAGACTCGGCACGCATACGTCTACTGTTCTGCTCGCGTGGAGTATGATGTAATAAATGCAAAGCAGGTTGTCCAAACCTATTTGTCTCGTGTCCTCCTCGTTTTCGGCTCCATAAAATAGCATTTCGTTAATAGCACTGTCGTTTTGCTTGTTATTGTTTCTGAACATACTTATTTCTAACATTTTGGAAACAAATTCACAGATCAGTGATCCTCCGGTACACAAAGCCGATTTCAAAGCTGGTTTATTCATTATTAGTTATTAAGTATGTTAGATCACTGTTGAATCGTAGGTACACAAAAAAGATAGGTAGGTACGATTCAGTTTTCCGCTCGAGTGTACCCGGTGTACCCACATTTTATAAAAAAGTTCGGGGCTAAACTTGCTTGTCTATCAAAGGAGGTATTAGTTTCATGTATTAATTAAAAATAAAATATTTTATTGTATTGGACAGAACAGTTGAAAGTGCACTTTTTGACGTTTAAGTGGGTACCTACTTTTCATATTTTTATATTTGTATGAAAAGTATGTACTCTATTTTCTTTATTATATGATAGATAGTGTATATTTCGGTGCGTTATCCACTCCGATTTGTGATTTAATGGTTTGGATATCGTAACAATGTCACAGCCACGGAAATGCAAGGCCAGCGGTGCAGAACGGCCGCGTGCGCCCGCCTCTGCTGCGAAGGGGTCTGGGGACTCCATGACAAGCACCATCCGCCCACACCAAGAGATTTATCATAGTAGGAGCAAGAATAAGTTACCTAAAAGTCTTCGCTACGAATTGGAGAACGCATTAGTTGGTGTAAGCGCCTGATAATAAAAGTATAGCAAAATGAACTAGCATAATAGAAAAACTAGTGCTGTAATAATGTTATTTAGTAAAACGTGATTCATTTAGGTACCATTCAAAGAGTTTTGAGTAGACAAGGTACGTCAGCCTTATTTATGTATGAAATTAAGACAAGACCACACTCAGACCGTCTTCATTTTCGGGCATGTGGTCGTCTTGTGGTTGGAAAAACATTAGTGCACCCGTTGATTGCTCGGAATAATTCCTTCTGCTTTTCATTATCATCACCATAACCATTCAGCCGAAAGGTCCTCCGGATCTGTCTTAAGTAGAACAAAATGTTGATAGTGAATAGTGATCCACTGCTGTACGCAAAATACGCGCTGAGACGTGAAGTTGCGGACACCAGCCCGTCATACTACTGCTACCTACTACTAGTGATCCACTGAGATTGATTAGTTATAGGTAGGTATGTCCTTCAGATGTTTCGGTTGTTGTTACAGCTGTGTGATGTGTGGTTCGAGGAGATTAAGCCGTACTTGGTGCGCAACAACATAAAGCTGCACGTCCCAGGCAGTAGTGCCGGCGGGGACCACGACCAGGCGTCCCTCGCGCTCCCCTCGCCAACCGCTAGCCCTGCGCCCCCAGTAACTCCAGCGGTGGAACCTCCTAGCTGTTCTCACCTCGACCCAGGTGCTGCCCCCGATGTACGAGGCTTGCTTTAGCTCCGACATCCTACATTATCTATTTTACTATTATAGTTTAGACATGTACAAATTCTGCAATAATCGGAATGAGAAAATTAGTCTTTCAACTCTTTTGAAATTAATATAACGATTCGGTAAATGGTTTAAAGGTACTTTGTTATGAGTTATGTGTATTTAAATATAGGTATGCCTAAACAACCTATGGATGTTTAATTATTTAGGCCTTATTAGTTTAGAAGAGGAAAGTTCCTGATCCTCCATAGAATAGGGCGGATCCTCCGACCAGTCGGGTGTTGTGTCTGATGGGCTTGCTAGACTTTGCCAGCGCGATCTAGGAAACATCGGTTGTAGTGCGCATAATGTGCGATCGCTACAGTAGAACATTTAGAATTTTTGTGCAGTCTTGTAGTTGTAAAAAGTCACGATGGGACCACACTTTTTATTATTATGTTATGTTACACTTGCCTAGGCACTAAATTGTGAATTTTGAAAATCTAAAGATGATTAGATCAGCAGGCAAGTTAGTTCTTTAGATACATTCTATGTTTTTGAACTCTTAAGTATGTTTTGTGACTGGTGGGTAGCATCCTCGCCGGGCTGCGAGTTGTGCCGGATACTCCACAGCGCTGCCCAATACATCGAGAGGCAGAAGTACCAGGCGGTGCGCGCGGAGTCGTCCCCCTCTCTCCCCGCTGCTGTCAGTACCGCAGACTCCTCGGGACAATCCTCAAGTAAGTACCTAATCCTTATACTTTTAAGCCTTTCACATACAGTTTATTTTAAACGTCCAAAACGTTGTTAAATGAAGGACGGAGTATGTAAGCGTTTTTATTATAGATAATTATTCATGCTGGCATTGTAGGTAATTACCTATGGCACCGTCGACAATGATGGAGAACCGAAATCGTTGCTTGACTTTTAGATTCAGTCGCTCAACTGCGAAGCGAACATTCGTAGAAAACATCGTAGATCCCTTCGAAAACCTCAGCCGAGCTGGCAAGTACCGCGCCTATGCCGGACGTACAGCGTGCTATGCCGGACCGGCGGTGGCGCCGGCAGTCCAACGGGAAGGATCGTCTCGATCCCGCCGCCGCCGCCGCAGCAGGTACACAAACACTTTAATATTTTCTTAAAATTGACGCCAGTAGAAGGTAGTTAGATCCTGTTTCATGAACATTGAGTGACGTAATCTGCTGGATGATAAGAGAAATAATATAAATATTCATGATTGTTATGCGGGAAAGTCCAGTTTTAAGGTACCTACTTAAAAATCAGCAAAATTTGTTTATTTATGTAAACACACATTACACGAAACATTTGTTTTTTCCCCCTAATTTCAGGATTGCTGCTGTAGTAAAATTTTGTCATAACCTTGATTACAATGACTCTTCTCAGTTTTAGGGTAAAGCAACTAAGCTTGTATAATTTGCCAATCATTTTGATCTTACAATTTCTAAACTTTTAGCATCGTTTTGGCGTGACACGCCGTGTGATGAAGAATAAGTCCACTCAAACGGAGCGCAACTTGCTGTATGTGAACAGGGGATGTCAGTCCCGCAGCCCTGTCTCTCGCAACACCACGCGCCTGCGCACATCATACAACCCCGATCCCAGCAACCACGACGGCGGGTCCTTTTCGCTGACCCTGCCGCCACATGACATCTACCAGCCCAAACAGCCAGAAGTAACCTTCACTGAAAACCTACCCTTATTCCAGGATGTAAGTAGTAACAATAGCTGCTACTATGAAGCAATCGAGCAGGTGATCATCTTAAACCGACAGCACCAATGGCTGACAGCAGGCTGGGGCAGTAAAAGTAGTTCTAGTTGTGAGGAGTTCTCTCGTCTGTCTTTCGTAAGCTGTTAGCTGGGGATGAACAGCTTGCAGATGAGTGTAATTATTTAAGAATTCTAATCAACAAAGCTAGTCCAGAAGACTGTACCTACGGCTTTTTGTGAAGTCTGAACGAGTTCCGATATAGATGCTGTATTACCACAGTTCAAGCTTCGGCAGTCAGCAAACGCGTGTTTAGAAAGGAGATAAGCCTCGTCGTGTTATGGGGGGAGTCCAGGTTCTGAACGTGCCTTAATTTTCTAGGCCCTAGAATCTAGGGTAAAAGTAGTTTGCCTGCTTCATCAGATTATATTAGCCCCCTATTAATTACTGAAATTAAAGCCACACGCTGTAAACCAATACGTAAATTTAATATTGTCTTTGTCCACAGGACTTGATCGATATAATAGCAGAAGTCAATGATAAGAGGTTGAGATTGTTGTATAGCAGTTCTGTGAGAAACAACAATCCTTCGTGTATGAACTTATTTCCTACCAAACGACAAGAAAAGTGTGATCTGAAGAAGCTTCCTCCTTGGAAATAAAACTTGACCAAGCTCGCTGATTAGGTACAGGATTGTTTTAAAAACATTGACCATTTTGTCAAACATTTTGTATGTCTCTTAATTTTCTTAGAAGAGAATGTTTTTTTGTTATATATTGTACGTGTTACCTACGTCAGCTGTTAGCCTGTTGGTTATTGCATAATAAAATAAAGAATTTAAAAAAGTATTTCCCTATTTAATATTTTTTGTGCGATGTTGAATATGGGATTAGGGTGACTCGAATTTAGACCATTTTATATGTACTTATACTATTTGGTCTATAACAACAACTAGAATGAAAATAAATTACTTAAATTAAAAAAATATATCTCACACGACACTTTTGATTGGTATGTTTAATTAATACTTAACTTATATTAAAACTTACTTACGACTCTTTACAAAATTACAACAGACGTATCGACTACAAGGCTGATACAGGGTGCTTTTCACACGAATAAAATAATTTACAAAAACAGTCGTACATATACATCACGCTCATTACAAACTAAATAAATATCTGACACAGTCACCGTGCTTCGATCGCGACCGCGACAGCGCTCGCGCGCCGTCCGACCGGGGCCGAAGCGCGCACGCTCTTTGGATCCGAGTAAAGTTTGTGAAACGTCCTCGCGTCACATTCGCACCGGCGCAATCGCTAGTTAGTGTGTTTCACGTAATCCGTCTCGTAGTAAGCTGCGGCGCCATGCGCGCCCTTGCGGTCGAGCGCGCGCACTCGCACGAATAGGAACGCAGCCACCAGCGACGCCACCACCAGCACCAGCAGCAGCATCACCAGCCCCGCCACGAAAGACGGCACCGACATGCATATTGTCTCTGGATCGCTCGCCGGAGACTGTATGACGACGGTCTCGTTGGCCGCGGCGTTGTTCAACGCGAAGTTAACGTCTCCAGGCGCTACTACCTGGATCGTTCGACTAGTATTGACGTCAGTCATTTCTTGAGCGTCACGTTTATAAATTCTTTGTGGCGCAGACGTCTCTCGCCTCCGTCTCACCCCGACCAGCCTTTCCGGTAGGTCCTCGACTGAGCGAGGTCTTCCTCCCAGTGTTGCTAGATTGACATGACCGTCATCTTTCCTCTTAACAGTATTGTATACCCCACGACGGCCTGGAGGAGGCGGAGGAGGAAGATTCACTTCATCTTCATCTCGGGCTGGAGCAGGTGATGATGGGCTGGGTGCGTTTGGTGTCGATGAGACCTGCGCTTGTGGAGGTGGTACAGCGTCATCGCGTTTTTCTGAGAAAGATCCTGTCGCATCCGCAGGATGTCGCGGATCCGGGAACGCAGGTGGCACGCCATAGTCGCCGTGAGGTGCTGGTGGCGGAGGACCATACTCAGCGTGAGGAGAGTTTGGTACACCATATTCTTCAGCACCCAGAGAATTTCCACCTAACAATGGTACTCCGTAGTCAGCGCCAAGACCACCACACTTCGGTTCTGGACAGTTATACCTGCATACTTGGATTACACACTGGAAGTGTACATTCATTGAATCAGGGAACTTAAATGCTTGGAAATATGCGAAGGACACTACGGAAGCAGACGGGCCGAAATTCTTAATTTTTTGGAATTTGCTCATGATCTTAGGTCTTACGACACAGCCGTATTGATCGACGAGCTGTATGGGTGCTCGCTTGCCGTCATGTGCTACGCAGTTTCGTACTAACATGTCGAATTTGTTCTCATCGTCTTTGATAGCTAGCACCATTGTCATAGTTTGACCTATTTTCACTATGCCTGACACTTCTGAAGCCCAAGGTCCCTTTCCAACCTGTATCTGCATCCAGCATTGCAGGTTGTCTCCGAGAAAGTTCGCCGTGACAGCGTGCAACATATCCACTTGGAATGGTCTAAATGTAACTGCTTTTTCGTAAAAGTCGTACCATGTGCATCGTAATTTTCTTGCTTGATCCCATACCTCTTGGACATAAGGGTCGTATTGGACAATAATAGTGTTCTCTACGTAGGAACCACTGGGTGTCGGACTTCCATAAGTCGCAACATTATGATTAGCAGAACTGCTCATACCGCAGCTGTTGAGGAAGATTTCAAATGTTGCGCTGAGATGACCAGTTCCTGGCTTTAAATGCATACAGTTAGGATCGCTGTAGAATCCTTTGGAGAATATCATGCCGTAGAATGGACGATCAAATTCTATATTGACCCGCATGCGCGTTTTCTCACACTGAACTTGTAAGTGTTTTATTTTGGGGCTATCCGGTGTTGCGAGGGGCCACGGGTCGTCCGTGTGCGAGGGTGGCAGAGGCGGGCCGTAGCCGGCCCCCGTTCGATGTTCCAACGGTAACGAAGCCGAGTCCACCGGAGGTTCGCATGTTGTTTCCTGGAAATAGAAAGCCATACTTTAATTTCTACGTCAATTAGAATAATATATCTGTATCAATCACAGGGCACACATTGTGCTCTAGATCTAGTCAAAATTACTGTGAAACTAAGGTTATGATTTTAACTGGACTCTGGACTGGGCATGTAATGTAACAGTGTTTGCGACGATACATAATATAATAACAGTCTTAGAACATTCCTGCGAGGCGTCTCACTCTACATACTCCGCGCCACGAGAGCGCGTGCGCTGAGCGTCGTCGCCTCATCTTGCGACGGCGCGCGCGCAACGTTGTTTCCGACTTTCTACACTGATGGATAGCTCGCACGAGCAATTATAATATTAATTAGTACGATCATATTGCTAAGATGAGTTACACGAATGCTTTCACGATACTTAGGTGGTACATTTGAAATTTTATAAGTAGGTAGGTATACTATACTAGATCTGTCAACTAAAAATGTGGGGTTTATTTTCATATTCTTATACGTAATTGTACAAAAGTGGTAGCATATTTTTGGTTGGGTTAACAAAACCTATTATCAACAGAGCCGCTTGCCGCGTTTGCTCTATCTATACTAATATTATAAAGAGGTAAAAAAAAAATAAGTTTGTATGTTTGTAAGTTTGTATGTAGGGGGTAATCTTCGAAACTGCTCATCCGATTTCAAAAATTCTTTCACCAATGAGGGAGGAAGCTACGTTATCCCTGAGTGCTATAGGCTATATTGCATTATCAAAAAATATCACGCGGACGAAGACGCGAGCAAAGTGCTAGTGGTTGATAAACTGGATTAAGCTGTATTTGGATGTTAGACGAGAAAAATATGGCGTGAGAGCTGATGAGACAGTTGATGGGTACACGGGCCAGTATGTAAGAATAGCAGCAAGTGGCAGGTTGTCGGCGGGAGCGCCGCGCGCCCGGTGCGTACCGCCGACGCTCGCATTTTCTAAACCGGTTAGAAATTACCCACTGATCGAGATTGTGTGTTGCGGAAGAAAACACCGGACCTATAAACATGCGCAACTTTGACAACTAGAGCTTTCTTTGGCAATTTTCACATTGGGTGCAATAACTAAATATAGAGACTGACGTATCGATGTTATTCGAAGTAAAGAGCTAATACCTTATTACCTACGCATCGGTATTGCTGCAATCACGCAAGTGGCAACTTGGAAAGTTAGACTAAGGGATTACACAATTATTTATATTCTTGCATGATTTGTTTAACTATCTATTTCAGTGAAACTTGATAGCAAATACCTATAGATAAGTACTCGTAGTATTGCATAGAAAGCAGTATAATATGTTTCGTGACTATTATTTTATTTGTCTCGTTAGCGGGGATAAGCGTTTGTGGACTCAGATATGCTCGTGCGTCAGCAGAGCGAGAGACGACAGGTGGCGTGCGCAGGCGCAGGTGAAAGTATACGCTGCGAGTACAACTACATCCGTTTCCACCCGAAATTAACGAATTTGCTTTTGTTCCCCCTTTGGATGTTGTGTAATAAATTATACACGCAAAACTGGATACGAATTTATCAACTCTAGCAACAGTTTCGAAATATTAATATTATTTTAAAAAATTGCAATTTCAGCTGGCTGCAGTTTGTAGTAAAATTAGATGTATCCTTGCTGCAATTGGGTTTTTGCCAGGATCACATTGAACGCTGAAAGTTCTATGGAAGTAAATGCTTTCCCGGAGTTAGGTGTCCAATTTTGTACAAGTACCTAATGTCGAATAAGTGTTTTAAATACATAGATGATATTGGCTAGATTTAGAGATCTCCTCGTTAGTAGGTCGTCAATATCTGCTTAACTTTTTCCCAACTATGTCTATACATAGTTGTCACTTGTCGGCTTCCAGTCTAACCGGATTCAGCTGAATACCAGTGTTTTACATAGATAGACTGCCTATCTGACCTTCGCAACCCAGATATTGGGTACACGATACCCTTGGTTAGACTGGTTTCCAGACTTTGACTTCAGACTACCCATAACGACTGTCAAAGAATTACAGCCGGGACCAACGGCTTTACGTGCTTTCCGAGGTACGGAGGGGTTTCGGTATGAAATGGATAGATACCCATCCACGGACGGGCCGCGGCAAGCGTAGCTTAACTTAGCCACGAGTCCTTCGTTAGTAGCTTTACCTACGTAGTTATGGCTAAGGTATTATTTAATTCTTCTCTCTCATAAGCAAATTCCGCTTTCATTTAAGTTCTGACACGTAGATAACGCTAAAGTTGGAAGACAGAATAGATACGGTATCTATTACCTACATAAAATTCACGTGTCAGTGTTTGTAACAAAACTCCTCCGAAACGGCTTGACCGATCTTTATGAAATTGTGTGTGTTTATTCAATAGGTCTGAGAATAATAATAATATGTGGAGACATTTCACACATGGCCATCTGACCCCAAACTAGGGAGACCTGTACCTGTAACCTGTACAATGGGTGTCAGACAGCTGATTACATTAGAACAGATCGTAGGCTAATTTTATTGAGGTAGGTAGGTAGGTAGGTAGGTAGGTAGGTAGGTACGTAGGTAGGAAGGTAGGTGGGTGGGTGGTGGAAGGGTAGATAGATAGGGACAGGACAACGTCTGTCGGGTCAACTACCTAGTTATTTTATAGAATGTCTTATACCAAATCAATTTACTCACTTATGTTTAAATACCACTTAACTATTAGGGCCAAGCCCAATAAAGATAAAGAAAGCAAAATAAACCTTATTAATATGTTATTGACATAAAATTAAGTAAAGGTTTTATCAAGATGAAACTTGAAAAACATCGCAATAAAAATGTTGAACCTGAATGTGCCAGTGTGTTTGCTCTTACATAACTTGACTTACTTAAATAAGTTAAGATTGTAAAGAGTGTACCTACCTACCTACATACCTACCTTAATACAAAATTTTGTACGAGGCAGATGAAAGTTGTTTAAATGAACAAGAATTGAGTAGAACCGGATTGTTGTTTGTGTTTCTGTTTGACTATCCTAATACGTTGAGCTTATTATGTTTCTCTGGTTATCATTTTGCTGGAAACATTCGATATGGTCGAGTAACTAAGATATTTATCTATATTAAAATAAGTATAAGAATAAATCTTTGTCTGATAATCTATGCGTTTCTTAAGGGCGCGTATTCGATTTAGCGTAACTCAAAATATAAATGATTGCTAGAACGGCGTAGCAGCATTGACACACACTAGTACAATACAATGGTCTGTTGTGTGTTGTGTGCATCAGAAAAAAAAATGCGCCCGGAATAAGCACGAATCATTGAAATTGATCGGCAAACGCCAGCGCGCGAGGTTTCATAGTGCTTTTTAAAATAATTGTCTAAAATAAATGAGTTCGTACGAGGAACTGAAAAAAATTGTGTAGGTATATTTAGTAGGTATAACCTTTATTTTCATAAAATAAATATATCAGTGATTTTGTACTTTTTTAATACTGTTTTTTAATGTCTAATAGTAATATTTTCGTAATTTTGGCTCTGTTATGTACTTTGAGACTGTATATCCTGTTGGAATAACGCATAAAACATAATATGTTGGCATATACTGTAATGGTTATATTCGTCCTGAGAGTTAACTCTGACGTCTATTTTTGTAAAACGCTATGAAGGATTGTCTTCGCTTTAAAAAACCTTAATTAAAAATTATACTTTTACTCTGTAATTCCCTAAAGCAAAACTTAATCTTTCTAAAACTGTAATTGTCTTTAAATAATCTGCTCACATCATTACGATATTGCTCTGGGCAAAACGCGAAACCATGATTTTTTCCATTCATCTGACTGTGAAGAAACGTTGGTTGTTCTGCGTACTTCGCGAACCCTGCAATGTTAGTCTGTAAGAACTCACTTCATTGCTCACTTCTGATTTAGAGGTGAAATCTGTATTAACTATTCTGTAACTAGATGAAAACTATGCTGGCGCCACTAAGTGAGCACACAGGTGAAGCGAACTATTTTTACGTAACTATTTTAGCGAATACCAAATACTTTTCAATTCAGGTATGTGAAATCGGAAATGAGATATATTTCTAATTCGCGGGTTTTGTGGGGCTTGCTTACAGAATTGCACTGCTGGGCTTAAAAATAACATCAGGAACGAAGTCACGGGCAGCAGCTATAATAAATAATATACGAGTATTATTTACTAGTTTTTGCCCGCGACTTCGTTCGCGTGAATGTCGGTAATTGCGGATGCAGACGAAGTCGCGAAATATTAAGTAGCCTATGTCCTTCCCCAGGGATCAAACTATTTTCATACAAAATTTCATCAAAATCGGTTCAGCCGTTTCATCGTGAAAGTGTAACAGACAGTGTTACTTTCGCATTTATAATATTAAAGTAAGTATAAGTATGTAATATTAAGTATATTAAGTAGTAAGTAGATATGGTTTTAAGGTATAGAAGCCCATAACTATGGTATACTAAACTAAAACATGGATGTCAGACTACCTCAAAACAATTTTTGATAAAATAGTGAGTAATGATAATACTAGTCTATTATGGTCCCACTGCAGGGCAAAGGCATTTTCCCAAACATACCTAAGGCACTAGCATTGATCCACGCTTGTTCACGTTGACGATTTCAGACTTATATTAATTAAAAATCCAGGGTTTCTTACGATGTTTTTCGTAAGTGATGACCAAGACAAACTTAAAAAGTACATTGAATTAAAACGTCATATATTGGTAGTTGCCCAGTATCGATCCCGTAATCTTATGACTGACGGGTGCTTTGACCACTGGGTCTTCACGACACTAAACAAGGTCTAGTGGTTGCAAGCGCTTCTGCTGAGCAGAAGCATCCTATGACAGCTGATAAAAAAGCAAGGGTTTACACTTCCCTCTAAGTATCTCTTTGTCATAGGAGTTACAGAGAGCCCTCTGTGCAATGCCTGCACAGGGGCAGGCGAGATAAGCAGTCCATGTGCTTTTAAACTGCCTTGTGTACGCTTCATACAGTACTTGTAACCCAGGTAGCCTACGGGAGATTGCCAGCAACGTTAAGGCGCTATTGGTCTTTCTTGAGGAGCTTGGGTGGATTTAATGTTTTACTTCCCACCTGTACCTACGCAAAACACACTCTGAGACGTGGAGTTGCGGACACCAGCCTGTTATACCATACCATATCATTCCTTCCGTGTCAAGCAGGAGACAGAGTTTAACAGAACTAAGCCAATATGCGCATGGACGTTTACAGTTGGGTGAAGCTACTAGCAAATGTTTTTTATCTTACTCAAGTCTGAACTTTAGCTCAAGGATTGACTGACAACAAAGTCTCGACATGCCAGACGTTCTCAGACCAATACAGCACTCGTAGCACCCAACCTATGTAATAAGAACAAAAAAAGTGCTTCTAGAACGTTTTTAAGACATAGTTTGAACAGACTATTGTGATCTCTATCCGGCTGCAGCTTGAAAACCAGATTACTGTCACAAATGTGCGAAACCTATAACACATATATGTAAGCAAAGTAAATTGTACAAGTTGTCTCCCACAGCTCTCCCTGCACATCGCGATTCGTATTGTCTGTGGTACAATTTGTGTCGTGCTACTCCGTGGGAAGTGTGCTCGGTGCGTGCGTTATCAGACGATCGCGATAGACGCGCGACAAAATATTTTGTCCGACTTGACGGTTTCACAACGTGTCTGATACAACTTTATTTGTAACTGTCTCAAACTAGGCGGACCGTGGAAGTGTTATGAAGTGCCACAGAAATAACAGGTATAAGGAATTTGGGTGTATTCGCGAATGCAATGGCCAAGTCTGTCTGGTCACATAACATTAGATGACCAAAATGTTACAGTTTACTTAGTGAATTATGCTAAGTTAACCTTAACCGGTACTCCAAGATTGTGTTTGTTATAGGTGTTTGCTAACAGTTCTTTTAACGGAGAATTGAGATCTTACTCAATTTAACTTGATTTTAGTAGTATCAGTTTAAATAGCTTAGGTACCGTCCCAAGTGGATAACACCAACATCTACCTACCAACGTAGTACTACCAACATAGTCTACTACTACTCTACTACTACCAACATAGTACCAGTCAGTTACCTACCTTAGCATAAATGATTGAGATTTTATATATTAGTTGAGTTTTATAATTATTTTACATTTTCTACCATTTGAGCAAAGTAAATAAAATATAAAAGAATTATAAAATTCTGTCGGTTTTTTTCTAGAAAATCTCAATTATTTAAAGGTGGGTAACTGACTGTACTGTAGGTAGGTAGGTAGATGTAGGTAGATACCTCTGTATGGATTTGAATAAGAACGCGGAAACCCTACGCTACTCGTATCTATTTCTACTTTAACAATATTCTCACTAATAGAGCATTTAACATGACTAAGTGACTAAGTTTTGACCTCTCTAACTCTAAGCCACCTGGTTTTTTTTTGGACCCAACATCATTTCGATTTCAGATTCCAAATCATTATAATCAAATATTATAGGATTACTAGCTCTCCTGACAAAAATATATAACCTACGACCTACTTTTAGACCTATATTTAGTAGGTCCTCCTTAACTTACACAAAAAAAAATCATAAAAATCGGCCAAGCGCGAGTTCGCCAACATGACAAGAGATTTTTATATATTTGATCTTGTCACAATTTCGAGAAATCTTTGATGATATGGAACAAGAGCGTCGCCAGGAGTCGCCAGCTGATGGCCTAGGAGGGGGGGCAAGTTGATATATGGTGGACAGGAAAGTATGAATTTAATAACATTCAAAGGCACATGAACCTTTTGGAAACTCTAAGGAGGGGCAGCTGCCCCAACTTCTCCCCCTTGGCGACGCCCTTCATATGGAATGGTGTATGAATAGAGCGGTTAAAGGTTCGTCCATACTGTAGCGAAAAACTTGCGAGCGGTTGTGGAGGAGGTCGTGCTCGCAAGTTCTCCAGTGCCGCGCCCGCGACCGCAACCGCACCCGCAAATAGTCCACTCCGGTGTGGCCGGGGTTTTATGCAGGTGTGTCGTTAACAAGCTACAATAAATGTCATGCGCTTGAACTTCGAACGCAGCCACAAATCCTCGTGAACACTTTCCCTTACACCGAGAAAGTATGAATCCCAATGACATAAAGAAAATAAGTGCCAGATAAAATAGTGTTCTTGTACTTGTAGGGACATACGATTTTCAATCACTGTTATTTTTATAATATAAAACTTGTTTAGTTAAACCTACCATTAATTTAGTTTTTTAGAGTTATATTTTGGTTTATTTAGTTTTTTATTATTTAGTTAGGTAGTTCTAGTTTTAATTTCGTTCCTTGAAATAAACCGAAACGCGTCTCATTTTATAAATTAACTTTTAATATATGAAATAAAACGTTCTTTCAAAAAGTGCCATTGCATTGCATTTTTGGACTTTAATAATACATGCAGTATTTTCAGGAACGGGAGGTTCAGATGCTCCACCTAAAAACTTGCCTATAAGATCTTGAACCTCTTAAATTCAGAAAAATACCTAATTGACCAGGTGGAGTCAGGACGAGCAGGGATAAGTCTAAGTAACTTAATCGAAGAGTTAATGAATCTGTCACAATTGTAAAATAAATCTAAACATATTTAAACTGACAATGAAGTATGATGAAGTTCAAGTACCGGCTGTAAGCTCAACTGATCGATTAGAATTGACAACGGAGTCTATAAATCCGGCCGACAATCGAAAGCGATCGTAAGTTTACACATTCTTTACAATTGCTTTCTAACATGAATTAGCAGGACTAGTTTGCTTGGCAGTGTCTTACGACAATATATAATTTCTAACTACTACTAATATCTGCGCTTATCTTGGGACAAAAGTATGAATAAATTTATAAATCTTTTGTAATTATAATTTAAAGAAAAGGTTGGAAAGGAGAAAGGGAGGCCTAATAATAATAATTAATAATTAGAATTAGGGGAATAATAATTTATCGGTGGCAAAATTTGACTGATGTAAATTACTATTTTACAAGTCATCACCAGTTACAACCAACCAGTTTACGAATTCAAGTTTAAAAAATCCTTGCTATCCTCGTCGAAAACAGCTACTAGCGCTTGAAAAGTATAATAATAATATGTAATACCTAATGACAATCACACAGAAATCTGAGAGTTGAACGTTCATGAATAAACGATTCATAACAGGATTTAATCAATTATGCAATTCAAAACGCATGACACTAAGCTTAAATTAGCATTAAAAACCTGCTCGAAGACAAGCTTTCTTATTAGGTATGAGATTAATTAATCGTCATATCGTTTTATTAACTAATCAAATTTTGATTAATTTCTACGTAATAGTTATTACATTTTGGCGAGCTACATAACACTCAATTGTTGTAAGATGGTAAGATAAGTCTTCGTCATGGTCAAAAACGAAATCACTTGCACAATCGGATTGCGTCATTTCCTTACAAAGATGCGAAATATCAGTGAAAGTGCTCGTAGAAAGAGATGCTTCGACGGTCAACGGCTGCTTGATTGTTACAAGGCCTTTAGGACTTTTCAATGTTATAAAAGCTATTATTACACAACCCATCTGCTGCCAAATAACTTTTGTATTTAGGTTTTAATTATCCAGCCAATGGGATTGTGACGACTGCCAATTAACAAGATTATAAATTAATTTCCCCCATGCGTACTTAGTGTCCGTATCAGCATAAGCAGTTAGTTTCCAATGGTCCACTGTTTTGTGGATGTACTAACGGAATCATTAGCCTAGTTGGCGAGAACGCGAGCGGAAAAAGCTGAATAATGTAGAAGCGTTCGACAGAGCACCGCGTGCCTTCCACACTTACGTGCTTACATTACCCACTACTTTGGGCACGCTTCATGTAACATATGTTATTTACGTTATTTCTTCAAATATGTTGGTAGACAGTGTTATTTTTATGGATGGTTAGACCTACATCCTAAACTTACGACGACTTGAATTCACATTATTTGCACCTACTACCGGTGTCATTCTACCAGATTTTTCGTTCTCAGGATGACGACTAGGATAGATACCTAGCGTGCCTATTTCTACCAGTACTAAATTCTTCTAGACGGTTCCTAACGTGGGGGTAATTACCCCTGCGTTGGTAAAACTGGTAACCTGTGGGGGTAATAAGCTGGTAATATACATATGTATGACGAAGATTAGACCAATAACACCGAATCTAGCTCGCCAGTGCATTTCATGCCCTAGCTGTGTATATCATTAACTGTTAATCTTTATATGTACTATATTCATTGGTAACAGTTTAGGGAAACTTATTTCCCCCCCCCCCCTCCCTAAATCATAGGGGTGACAAGATCGAAAAGGTTAGGAACCACTGCTCTAGAAAGTAGGTCTAGAATCTACAGCATTCGATTTATCTGTATATTGTTTTTGTAGGAAAGTAAAGAACGGCGTTGAGTCAGCAACTTAGTTACTGGACTAGGACTGTTATCCGTTCTGGTATATCAGTGTGAGATAGTCGAACCAACGGGACTAGTGGAGCCAGCACGCGTCGGATGATTGGCAGCATCATGTACCTAACTGTTATTATTTAAATTAAGACTTATATGTTACTATGTCATAATACCATCGATCCTAGCATAGAAATGGTCTCTAAATTCAAACTCATCGTTTCTAAATACATCATTATATTTTAAAATTACTCAAAACCTTATCAAATTCGAAGTTGCCAATTAGAAACAGGAAAGCGTGCATTGAGACAATTCTATTATATGCTTAAACTTTTCCATTATCAAAATTCCGTTGTCAGAATCCATACTTTAATATTATAAATGCGAAAGCAACTCTGTCTGATACGCTTTCACAATGAAACGGCTGAACCGACGTTGATGAAATTTAGTATGCAGATAGCTTTAACCCTGGGGAAGGACATTCGCTACTTTTGTATCCGCAACTTTGTGTGCATCCGCGATAACCGACATTCACGTGGACGATGTCGCGCGCAAAAGCTAGTACATAATAATGCCGATTGCCGATTTAGTATCTCTGTTAATAATGCCGATTGCCGATTTAGTATCTCTGTTAATCGAAAAAATAACGAATGTATTCTACTTACTTAATATTTAATTTAAAAAAAAACATAGGTAAATAGAAAATCGCAATTAGCAGCTATCTCAAATCAGCAAAGAAAAAAAGATTTGTCTCAAGTTTCACTTTGTCTCATGACCATGGCAATTAGGAAAGTGGACTCACCCGTAGTAAGAGCACAGCGGCCAGCAGCAGCAGCCTGGTCCTCTTCATGGTCACAGTGCAGTCAGTCAGCGTCCTGCAACCAACGGAACACGTTGAACAACCAGAGCACTAGCCGAAAGCGCGACAGAGGCGCGGACGCGGGCATGGGGCTAGCGTGTAGCTTCACCAGCCATGGCGACGAGCACAATGCAGGACCGTAGCACCCACCGGGCTCCCCCCCCCCAACACCACTACCACCTCGCACCCCACCACCGCGCAGTGGGGCTGACCCAGTGACCGAGTGCAGCGCCGCCCGCGCCGGAACTGCACTGGCTGCATCTTTCACTGCGACGCGCGCGCCGCTCCCGCTGCGTCGAGAGGAAACCACGCGCGGCCTTCACCTTATTACGGCACAAGGTCGTGTATGTTTGTACATAGTGACACTTTGTATGGTTTTGTTTATTGGTATTTACGTAACCTGCAATGAGACGTTATTAAAATTACCCTAGAATAAGTCAGGGTTTTATTTAAATACATTTTCTACCCTGGACGGAATTTGTAGATGCATGTTGCCTTTAAGGTATGCAAAAATAGTTGCATAGCGGAATATCTCTTGTGTGCAGCAGACTCGGTCTGTCCGGCAGCTGCGCCGGCGCTGCCAGCGATTTCACCCCAGACACTCGATCGCTCGCCGGTTAGAAAGCACAGAAAGTCTCATCTGTCGATCTCAGAATATAGTATATCTGCATGAGGGCGTTTAATGAGACATTATACGTGAAAACAGTATAATTTTATGTAAAGTTATTTACGCACATTAAGTCAGAGAGTCCGTTCACTGTTAATTTCTTTTTTAGAGACATTCAATAATAATTTATTTCAATTAAATATTTTATACAATATTATTTACACGTATAATAAAAAAACCCTATAACTATGAAACAAAAGTAAAAACTAAAATAATAAGATATCCAAAAATTCCTTCACATCGCCGCCATCTGGGAATGTGCCCAAGAGACTGGCTGCATTGCCACGTTGGATGGCAATGCCAAACCTCTGCCCGAAGTAAAAACCAGCCTTTGTATCACGGGAAGTGTCAACCAACCTTTTGGAAAATTTCTTAAAAAGGAGATGAGCACTCGGACCCCACGACCCGAGGGTTTCGAAAATAAAGTTATCACCAAGGATACTATATTTTGCCGTTTGAGACATTAATTTAATTTACATTAAGGAAGGAACAAAAATCATATACCTACTTGCATACCTAGTCACTGAATAATTCACATAAGCTATTATTTTGTTCTATCCCTGATAAGGCTCGCCTTGTGATGAGCAGTGTTCCACGGACAGTAATCACGCTATAAATAGCCCATAGCTTGAAGACGAGTGATACACATTGGTCGCGGCTGCGCCCACCTATAACTGGGCTAGATACTCGTAAGAAAGCGGGCCCTCGGGCATTTTCTATTTTCTGTAATCTGTGGTTATACTATAATAATAGCTGTTATAGCAGGTGGTTTGTTCAATTAAGCACATCCGAGCAAGCCGCCACCTCGCGAGCGCCGCACAATCAATTTGATAACACCGCTGTATTATTTTCTCACCGCAACCGCATGATCTACCCTACTACAGTTTTAACTTGTACTTTGATTTAAATTTAACTTCCCCCTAGTTATTAACTACCGCATTTTTCTTTTTATAAGTTTTAGAGAAACGTTTGTGTAAATTTTTTTCAACATTTAGCTGCTTACAAGCTTATTACAGGTTTATGTTTAATTTGGTATAAGAACGAAAACACCAATTAAACATAAGAGGAAATCATTAATTAACATCATCGGTTTAAGTGGTACTCATTATTATACAGTTCAACACCTGAGGGCAACGTATTATTTGCGCGTATCTATTTGGAATAGGTACCTTAATTGCGCTGTCAAAATATTCATCACTCGGCCAGTGGTCTAGAGCGTTATCCAATTTAACACGCATTGATCAACGTCTAACATTCTGTCTGAGAAAGTGGTTCAAATTTTCTTCAATGGGATATCTACAAAATCTGTAAAAGGGCAACCATTGCTGATGCACTATTAACTCGTAAAACACACGTGTAATCTGTTCGTATAAGTTTCTAATTGTTATCGTGTTCGGATAACTAGTGAGATATTATAGAATAGGTGAATCAATGAGAAAACGTCAGTAATGAAGCGTGACAGCGTGCCGCGTGTCGCGGGCGCAGGTGACGCCGCACTTGTTGCCGACTGTGCACCACCTTAACACCTCTCGTGGGACTGACTTTGTTGGCTCGCATATTAAAAATACATAAAAAGTCATGAACAAATTTCACACGAGATGATCGACAAAAAGTATCGTGAGTCGCAACTTTACATGGAACTTTCATTTTCTGCCTAGAGCTGATCTGCAAGTCAATGTGAAGATTTAGTGTTTTCGCAGCAATTATACTTTTTACTGCAAATTACTAAATAGTGAACAGGCTTGCGTGAACGTTTTAATGGTGACGACGAGTAATTTAGTGAAGCTATCCTAAGGCTCACTTGAGTTCACTTGAAAGAAGAGTTAAAAATAAGAAATCAATTAATTTACAACAAATATCGTGAAAAAAAAATTACGAATTTTATATTTTATATGGTACTACAAGTCATACAACATTTTCAGTTATATTGACGGTTATACAGAGCATTCTTGAGAGATCTAACGGTCTAGTAACGCTTAGAGATCAAGTTCAGTGTGTAGAATATTATGTTCAAATATTTCCGGGTATCCGACGTGCACGTGTGACACGTCGTCGGCGAGGTCTAGATGGTGCGCGTGCGACGGTGCGCTCGAGAAAGCTGCCAAGTCACGTAAAGCAATTACACGAAGCGGAGGGGCGGCGCACGCTCTTCTTATCCTTATCATAACATCTTTACACCTCATCTTTTATATTGTCTTCAGCACCGTACCGCGATCGAAACAGATATCAATAATGATACAGACGTTATTATAATGATTGCTCCTATTCTTCATACTGTATTACGAAACACGAAAATTAGCTAAAGTCGAGCCTCAGATATTTGACATTTTGTTTTTATTTCATAAACAACTAGAAAGTGGAATAAAAACGGAAATAGAACCAACGATAACATTTTCTGTAAATGATACACCGGGAGATGCAATCGTATAGAATTAACCGGTCTGTGGGAAAAGTGAAAGTGATTTTGATAAACTAGTGAACATAGCCAAACATGAAGGGGTTTCCTTTCAAATTCGGCGTGTTATTGTCGTATGCGACATTTATGAAACATGTAGGAAGCCATGATGTACTATAAACTTTTGATATTCTCTTCGTCATGCTCAATACAAAACTACGTCTTCATCCTCATCATCATTTCAGCCGAAAGACGTCCACTGCTGGACATAGGGCTCCCCAATGATGGCTACGGGAATTCCGTAGAAACATATACGCGATTACCTTTGGCTTGTTCATTTTTATTTTTAAAGTCCAGATTAGATAGATAATATTACTAAACCCATTAATTTTTTCCTATCCTGCACTCCAATTGCATAACAAACATACATGCAAGCATGATTTTGAAAGAAAAAGTTTCTAGTAAATCCGTTGCTACAGATGCTAAAGCGGGCCCTTCCCGATCCACCTAGCGCCAACGCGAGCGTGATTGAAAATGTTTTGTTTCGTCCAACGCAATGTTCCGAAACAAACATCACACAAAAATTGTTCTTCGTCTTGTTCCAGGAAATACGTGTTTTTGAAAAAACCTTATAAGTTTTTGGAAAAATGTTTGTAGTTTAAAATCTCAATTACATGGGCTAGGGTTCTATGATGATGTTTTTTAGGGTTCCGTAGCCAAATGGCAAAAAACGGAATCCTTATGGATTCGTCATGTCTGTCTGTCCGTCCGTATTTCACAGTCACTTTTTCCCGAAACTATAAGAACTATACTGTTGAAACTTGGTAAGTAGATGTATTCTGTGAACCGCATTAAGATTTTCACACAAAAATAGAAACAACATACATACTTAGAACTGAAACTTTTTTTTTCATGAAACCCATACGTGTGGGATGTCTATGGATAGGTCTTCAAAAATGATATTGAGGTTTCTAATGTCATTTTTTTCTAAACTGAAAAGTTTGCGCGAGAGACATTTCCAAAGTGGTAAAATGTGTATCCCCCCCCCCTGTAACTTCTAAAATAAGAGAATGATAAAACTAAAAAAAAATATATGATGTACATTACCATGTAAACTTCCACTGAAATGTAAACATTTGAACGAGATCTAGTAAGTAGTTTTTTTTAATACTTACGTCATAAATCGTAAACCGCAATTTGCCTTTCATTCAATCAACTCAAATATAAAAATAAAAAAAACTTTTATATTATATTACTTGCTGCTACGGAACCATTCATGGGCGAGTCCGACTCGCACTTGGACGCTTTTTTTACTTTTTCAATGTATGAGTGAGTACATTATGAACCGCCAAAGTTCCGATAAAAGGATCATGGCAGGATTTGTATTTAATTTTTATACTCTTGGGTAAGCGCATGACTTGCGAACGGCTGGACCAAATTGGATAATTATTTTTTTATTGTGTTCGTCATTGTCAGGACAAGATTAATATAAAAGAAAAAAATTGGTAGGTATGGTAGACACGTAGGTAGGTAGGTAGGTACGTAAGTAGGCAGGTAGTATAGGTAGGTTGGTAGGTAGGTAGGGTAGGGTAAGTAGGTAGTTAGGGTCGTAGGTAGGTAGGGTAGCGTAGGTAGAGTAGTGGGTAGGGTAGGGTAAGTAGGTAGGTAGGTAGGGTCGTAGGTAGGTAGGGTAGCGTAGGTAGAGTAGTGGGTAGGGTAGGTAGGTAGTTAGGTAGGGTAGGTTAGGTAGGTAGTTTGGTAGGGTAGATAGATAGGGACAGGACAACGTTTGCCGGGTCAGCTAGTTTACAATATTTTTAAAACCCCGCAATAAAAATGGATGTTAAAAGTGAATAATTTATCGAAAGGTTAATTATTTCAGAACGAAACGGCGGCAGACAGTGAACAGTGACACTGACTGTCGCCGTTTCGCAGTTCTTACACTGAAATTGCACAGTTTTATGGGAAATAATGTCACAAATAATGATTATTTTTTTCATACACTTGTCACATCACTTTTCTATCAATTTGATAGATCTATTAATGTCACTTGTCACTTTCTTGTTGTTATAAACACAAAATAGCCAACGAGTTAAAACGAAAAAGTGTTATTTACATTTCGAAATATTTTAATTATGCGGGGGTTTAAAAATATGGTAAGTAAGTATATTAATCTACTCCTGGTAATGTTTTCTCCACATTGTAAAATATTTCATGTAAATGATTTTTTTTTTTCATACAGATGAATGTATAGATCTCGCCATGATTCTTTATGCAAAAGAAAAACGATTTTCAGACTTCTTTACTGAATTCCTTTTTCAAAAATGTTTCTTTTTATTACATAGAAACCTAGATATACATATACGAATAAACACGTACGAGCCAAGGCTCCCATATCAAGATATGGGAATTAAGACAGGTTGACCGCTTAAATTCGTCTGCTTGAAAACCTAAATACATAACGCAATAAAGAATAGCGTCAAAATAAAAGATATATACATTTTATGCACACACACACAGAATTATCTGAAGTAGTATCTTTTATACCCCACAGATTTGGCTAATCCCTGCCTCATAAACTTCAGTCTCTGTACTATGTACTGTAATGTACCATACCTGTCTCATGTAAGTATTCTTGTGTTACTTTCATCAGCATGAGACGCATAATTCGTAGTATAATATAAAAGTTTGGTTTAATTGGGGTGGAACAATCGTAGAATGAAATATGAAACTCGGTTAACTGACTATAATTTGACTCGAACGACTTTATATGAGTTTATTCTTTGGTTTTTTATCAAATCACCTTCAGGTTCAGTCTAGGTTGAAATTTTTGTCTATGAACAGTATTCTTTTGCATTACAATGTTTACGTTCATTGTACGACTAAATACCGACAGACACTACGCCGACAGACTGAACACCGACAAGACTACTTCGACGGGATTCTTCGCTGACAGGACTCTTCGCCGACAGGACACTTCGCCAACAGGACACTTCGCCGACAGGACACTTCGCCGACAGGACTATTCGCCGACAGGGCTCATCAGCGACGAAGCGAGGTCCCCTCTATTGTTGGTAAATCATTTGGGCTAAGTTGGGTTAGAACTGTGACCAGCGAAAGAAAATATTTTTATTCAAAGGTAAACAATCATAGTTTTAAATCGTTTTCGTATTTATGTTGTGTGCCCGACTTCGTCGCTGATGAGTCCTCTCGGCGAAGTGTGTTGTCGGCGAAGTGTCCTGTCGGCAAAGAGTCTTGTCGGCGAAGAGCACTGTCGGGGAAGTGTCCTGTCTGCGAAGAGTCCCGTCGAAGTAAAGTCTTGTCGGTGTTTTGTCTGTTGACGTAGTGTCTGTCGGCGTTTAGTCGTACACTCGTTTACGTTACTAACGTACAACCCCAATACCAAGTATGGTGTCATTATCTAATTGCTTTCGTACTTTCCTGAGAGTTTAAACCTTTTTATTTATTTAAGCAGACAGCGATTGAGCATTGAGTCAATGTATTATTGAGTCTTTATTTTTAAACTACTCTTAAGTTAGAAGTACAATTACCATGATAATGTTTGCTAGTCACTTTCGGCTCTGATTAACGACACGTACACGTGGGCGCGACTGACGCGACTTTTAATTGGCTTGTAACGAGCTGAAAGTTTTTTTTAAACTAATGAATGGGAATCACTTAGAAGATTAACTTTTCTTCTCCATTATTATATTAGCATACATTGTGGGTAGAAAGCGAGCGTGTATTTATATAGAGATTTGTTAGCTATTGTTAACATTTATCTACTTGAATTATTATTCAAGAATTACCGAGTACTAAATTATACTATGCATCCGTAATATTCACTAAATGAATTTCTCTTGCAACAAATCGTAAAAACGAGAAATAATCTATCTCTATTGAAGCGTTTCCAAGAAAAGGCATGATTTGCTAAGATGCGCGTGCGCGGCTCCAATGATACGAGACTTGAATTAATCTGTGAACGTACGTAAAACAAGCTATTGAATTGTTTTAGTAGCTTTCATTTGTAATGAAAAACTTAGTGTGTAATTTTTATTGTTATATTTTACGATGATTGCGATTTTCACTTGCAGGGTCAACGATCGACCAGCATGGGAACTTTAAATGAAACCGATCATTGTACAAAGTTCACATTAGGTCATTATCTTTGTCAAGGTTTGGTTAAAATCATCTACGATAAGCCATGACAGCTCTAGAGATTAGGTAGCTAATAATTACAATAAAAACCTTTTCCGACGTAGTCGGGGGAAATGATGATGATAATTATGATACCCAGACGTGGAATTGGTAAAAGTTCAGATTCGAAAAAAGAACTTCAACAGTCCATCGGTATTCGCGAAGCGTGTGTCCGAATAATCTCGTAGCGCTAAATTCTTACCCCAATACCTCAATTGTGTTAAAATTTCACACTTAAGTTTCCACACCACGTAGTAAAGTATGGTTGTTACACATTGACGACTACGTCGATAAACCACAAGTATTTGATTTGAAAGTAGCTTTTCTTTTAAATTGTCAGCACCGCATTTTTTTATTGCGCTTTGTAGGCTTGTGTTTTTGTCTGAATGTGTAATTATAGTAATTAGTATAAGTCTGAATTTACAACAATTAGCAGCTGTGACGTGGTATGTGTCTATTTTGCATTTAAACAATGAATCGATGTGTGTAATCTTTTCATAATCAAATGGATATGTAGATATACGATGAAGAATGTGCAATAAAAAGAAAAGCCTCCCAAGTATCATCTGTCTAAATGATTGATAACGAGCGTAACTGAACACTTGCGTATCGAACATATATCGCGGTGACGTATTGATTAGGTGATTCGCTAAAGAGCAGCGTGGGCTCAAGGTTACGCCACGCAACACTTTCACCAGCGGCCGCAGTTCGTTGCTCTCCGAATTGAGCGTCTCCGTACTCTCAGGTTCAGTCAATATCAATGGCCATCCGCTCGAACCTTGCACCTTGGAGCGTACACAATAAACGCAAACAAAACTACACTCAAATCTCATGGCAATAGCACCGACTTCCGAATGGGGCGGAACACCTCCAAGATTCTATCCGTTGACGTTTACGTTCAATGCCCGTGTTAATGGTACCGAGAAACGTAACGTGGCCCACTTTCTCTTTTAAGCACACGTTGTCTCTTTCTTCATTTCGTATTGTGGTGTCTGGCGAGTGAGATGGTTGTATTCAAGATGTTTCGTTGGGGAAGCTGGGCTCGCTTTCTTCGCCGCACTTGGCATTGGAGGTGTACAAAATCCGGTAACTTTCGTTGGCGGCGTGCGACTGTGTAGATTCTGTGGCGCATTAGTGCCGGTCGGGCCCCGGCGCTACGTTACAATTAGCCGGTCTTTCATAGTTATGTAACGATCATTTTATCAGTGCGGTAACAGAAAGCATTTGAAGTCCTATGATTGCAGTTCACAATTTATCGATTTAATTGATTGTTAAAAATAGGCTTTAATTTAGATATACCGCTAACCGCACTGTATGCGTTTTTATTTAACAGATTAGTTAATTAATGTTATTAATTGAATTCCTTGGTATTTTTATGGTTTTCAGTTTGTAGAATTTGTTGTTGTCACAAAACAAATTAATGTCTTGTTACCTAGATATTTGTTTAAGATTTTATTATTGAAGCGCCTAGTCAAATTTAATATTAAATACATGTGCATTTCGGTAAGAACCAAGCACAAACTTACAATTTAAAATAATATCGTCGCTGTAATAAACTACTTCATAGAAGTGAGAAATAGCGTCAATATTTTGTATTACAACTTTCGTAAGGCACATTCAATAGTATAAGTATTTAACGGTTATTTTCCATGTATTTAGTTCCGGGTTGCTCTCAGAGCTTAAATGGAGCTCTAAATAATAAGACCATATGGGTTGATGTATGGTGATTATAACTTAGGTACTGTCTACTTATCCGCCTTTTGACGAGCGTAGACGTTGCGTAGCATTCCCGACGACGCAACGTAGCGGATGCGTCGTAGGCGCTGCACAGCAGATACGACATTGACGCTGCGTAGCAGATTGATACTAGGTGTTTTGCTATATTTCAATGTTGTATATAGTTTTGTGTAATTTTATTTTGTTTCTACCTAACAACGGTGTAGCCGTGGACGCAACGTAGTCCCTATTCACGTGACTGCCACGTAAACCAAGAATCGCGGCATCTTTGTATTTGGCTTATGTTTAACGAACCTCCAGATCTACTAATTGATCACCAATAATAGTAAATAAAATAAAACCAAAAATAGTAAATGGTCACCAAAATGGTGTTTCATATAGTATTGTAGAAATGTAAGTAAGTTTGACTGTAAAAAGCGATTTGATTCTGGCACAGTTTTGTTCAAATTTTGGTTATTTTGCACACTAAGATTTGGTGACCATTTAGTACATTTGGTATAATTTAGTATATTTTTTTGGTAAGGGAGCTTAAGATCCTAAAGTATTTTTTGGTTATCATTATATTTATACCCTTTGTATTTCACCTTATTTCTAACTATTAGCAGTGCTATTAAGTAAAATGCAAGCAAAGTTTTAGTCCCTAGAGTCGCAGAGGTCCAAACGGCAAACATTAATCATAGGCGGCCGTATATTTTTATGTTATTCAATTAGAATTTTCTAAATTACTTGTATTTATGAGCATAGCTAGTTTTAACTTTATTTTTTTATTTTGTTTCATCATCATCATAATGGTAATCTTTAGACGCCCACTGCTGGGCATAGGTCTCCCCGAAAGGCGGGTTCAACCGTAATCGCCATGCTTGGCCGATGCATGTTGGCAATCGCAGTGTGTTATGGTACTCAGAAGGACGCTACTGCCCATCCTCTGGTCAATATCCCTCTGTCGCCTTCTATGATACCCACGGGTAGAAATGGGGTGGTGCTATAAGCGGCCGGCACCATACGGCACGGCGGTATTTTGTTTACCTGTTTATAATTCATATCACGATGTCCAACATGTCAAATAAAAATGAGTTCCCTGATAGTGACGAATATATATATATATATATAATAGTGAATTCGTCACTTCTGTAACTGACGAATTCACTATACATTAAACTGTATGGGACTTTTGTTTGAGTATGTTTTAGTAAGTCGTTGGAGTGCCTTAACAATAAATAAATAAATATCGATTTTTATGAACTAATTGGTGTTCTATGAAACACCAAAGAACGTATACACCATCTGAAAATGGTGCATTTCCATAGTTTTTCGCTGATTTAATAGAATAGAATTTATTTCCATATGAAGATACAAACAAATAAATGCACTTATTATAAAATATACTAATTATTACCTACTATAATGTTTCTATACAAGCTTCATCATGTCATTTTTTACTTATATAATAATAATCAATCGTTAATTTCTCATTCGGTTTTCGTGTTGATAAACTTTTGGGTTTAACAATTGTTATTTCATTAATATTAAGATCATGTTGATCATACAGTTGTTAATTGTGCTAGTACCAGGCAGTGAGATTCTAAAGATCCTTGCAATTACAATTTTAAAAATTTCGCTCTAACTTAAGCCTACTTTGTCAAAAAGTAGGCTTAGGATATTGCGAAATTTTTTATGTCCCTCTCAAATTAGTGAGTTTTATTAATAAAATTTATTGAAGAACACTTGGTACACTCGGAACGGTCGGTACTTACTTATAACAAAAATGCAAAAGGTCGACTTCTATAGTACTAGTGTCAATGTAATTTACTGCCACAGTGGATATCCACTGTGGCAGTAAATAATCAATAATGTACATAAGAGTTAAAAAAAAACTTAGTAATATCACCGAATCGCTTTATATATGTGCAGTCATCTCTATCACGAAATCGCCATATTGTTGAATTTCAGAATCTATTAATAATAAAGACCTATATTGGTAAATTTAAAACTTTTACAGATTCAAATATATACAAAAGAGTATAACGATTAACAAGTATATAGAGTAAACAATATAGTAGTATCTATATAGTACTTGCCTATAACGGTTGTATAAAATGAAAATTTAAACATTTACATCTCAGTTTATAGAACATTTTTACTGGATAAGCATATAGAGTAAAAAATCTTATCAGATGCCTTTATATTGTATAAAGACATTTGATAAGATTTTTTCCTGAGAGCTGTCACCATGAAAACGTTTTTATTAACTTTTTGGGAAATTAAGATTTAGTTATAGTGCAATTTAGCGACTTGGGTGGGTAGACAGCTCATCTCAACCTTGCCTACACTCACCGTAGAAGATTTTTCTAAACTACTTGATTAGGTACGTAGAACATTGAAGACAAATGATCTAAAATCATCATCTGCCTAGCCTTTCTCCAATTATGTTGGAGTCAACTTCCAGTCTTACCGGATGCGGCTGAATACCAGTGTTTTACATGGAGCGACTGCCTATCGGATCTCCACAACCCAGTTAGGCTAAGAATTCACGATGCGGTTTTCGCCCGCGCCCGCGTTCGCAGCGGGAGCCACAAACGCGAACACCGCGGGCGTAAACCGCGTCGTGAAATGTGCTTTTGTTTTATATATATATATATATCGGCATTCTACAGAAGCTGCGGGCCCGCAACCGCAGGCGGATGCGGGTGAAAACCGCATCGTGAGTTCTTAGCCTTACTCGGTAACACGATACCGCTTGGTAAGACTAATTGTCAGACTTTCTGGCTTCTGACTGCCCATAAGAACTGTCAAAGATCTACGAATGACAGCTGGGGGATCAACGGCTGGGAAGCACGGAGGGAACTCGGTACGAAATAGATAGACCCATCCACAGACCGATCGCGGCAAGCGTATCTTAACCTTTGACCGATCGATCTGTCTGGTTTTCACTTAACAAATGATCTAAAATATGATAGTATAATTTGTATAACGTAAATATCAACACACACTAAACATACTCAAGCAGCACACCGCACAGTGCAAAAGTAACGCTAACGGAATCTTTATTATCACAGAAGTAAATCATTCAATAGTAAGTATTTCAAACCGAGGTAGCTCTGTACATGAAACTACTTAATGTTTATGTAAGCCTTAAAATGTGCGTACTGTCATACAATGTCACCATTATATTCACATTAGGTTACACTCACGTTTGACAAAATTACACGCGACCTGCATCAAGGTTACGCAATCAAAAGTTGTGACAAATTGTTACTGTCGTTTGAGTAAAAGTTTATTAAGTTAATGTAACACGCATTTCAAAAGGCAGTTCGCTTTCCAGACCCTGTTTTGATATTACTAGCAGTAATTAAATTTTCCGGTAAACATTCAACAGTGAGTTGTAGTTTAATCATTACGATTAACGAATAACTCATAAACTGTTATAACATTTTAATTAAGGTTAATTTCTATCTAAAGCGTGCTGTTTTATTGGAATATTTTCTACGTATGTATTTAAATGATCAAACCACCTCGATAAACTGATACACTTACTTATTTATGTAGATAGTTCCCTACATATTTATTAATATATAATTAGTACTATTACTAATACATGCACGTTGCGGTTTATCCGTTCTAGATATGTCACTTCACCGGCGCGGGCGCACGGCACTGGGCCACGCTGATAGCTAGGTACATGACGCGACTCTAATAGCCTGCCGAAGATCTTAATCGTAGGTTACATGGGTGGAAATGTTTCTCATCTCTAATAGATGCACAGCTTCTGATTGTTTAACCTGAATGGCGGACTTAGAAATACTACACTCGTATAGTTATTATACTTTTAGACACCCAAACTATACCTAAGTGTCCGCTATTCAGTACTTTACTGAAAGTTTTTCAGATTATCAGAAACATTCCATATACGTTATGTGTTTAATTATCATACCTATATATGCGAAATTAAGATATAGAATAAACTAAACGTATCTGCGTTAAGATGTGTATTTATAAAGGCAATCAAGTGACGATGTTATTCTATGCAAAGCTGGTAGTTCAGTTTCCGTATCTCGAAGAAATTGACCCGGTTTTCTGAGAAAATTGCCTTATTTGCATGAACTTGAAGCTAGTTGTTAAAAAAGTGTATTGGCGTCCGCCAGCCGGTGGCCACACAATGTAAATGATGCACGTCTTAGTTGCCGAGCTGTGATTAATGTTCTTTTATGAAAGGCAATTAAAATTCACGTCTATTGTCAGTTAGAAACATACTTCACTTCCTACGCAACTTTTCATTGTAATAAAAGATCGATGTAAACTAATTATTGGAACATCTGTGAGTTGAGTTCTCAAAACAAGAATGTCATAAATTATACAAACATGTTGAGCCGAAGATGCTTTGAAATGGAAAGTGACTTTTCAAAAACAAGTTAGTACGCTGTTTTCAATGAGGGATTTCCTCCCAATATTTTGGTTGGAGTGAAACCGGAACCGAAGTGAAACGTGTCTCGGGCTGCCTCCTAGACTTTTCTTGATAGTTGATACCTACTATCGCATAACAGTTGAGCTTGTGTGCTCAGTGGAATCTTTTATCATTAGAGCATTTTCTACAATAATATAAAATAAACATTTCTCATTTCATTTTAAAATAAATTAATACTTTGTTTCACAGCGTTAAGTGGTAGTAATTAGGGTTTAGCGCCCCTATAATTCATACTGGCTTGCATAATTAGGTGCTTGTCCACATAACTAGCAGTCTATAAATGCATGTTATGTTAATCAATTTAATGCTGTACAATGTTAAATGTTAATGTCAATCTAAAACATGCGTGTGACCCAGTGAGTAATACAAACCGGTAGTGTTGTATTATCGCCACCAACTAAGTCTTTTATCTATGCTAATACATGCTGTGCGCGTAAACCTGTGCCCACTTTACTGCATTATGGAAATGTGTGCAATTATCTACTGGTTTTTATTCTAAATTAGTCCCGATAGTATACAAGTAGGTATTTAGGTTTTCCTAAAATTATTTTCTTTCTTGATGATTATTGTGAGCTTTTATCCACTGTCACGTTCGTGGCCACTAACACATCCCAAAAAAAAAAATATCTTACGTTTATGGCCACTACACATGGACACGACGACAAGTTGAATTTACCTCCATCTAGTTTGAAATCCCGAATTATTAGGTGAGTTTTGACTGATTGTATGCATAGCTGATGAAATAGTTCAACGAAAAAACATGAGATGGCAGTGCAAGATATATTGACAAATGAATGAGAATTTTTTATCTTTAGTTGACTCGTGTGACGCGTGTGTCGTCAAGTGTTTTTACGAGCGTCAGTGTTTATGTCAGAAGTACTTGAGTTGTGTTTTGTTTATCTTGCAAGTGTTATACATCAAAATAAACAAGTAGCTTTGTGCTTTACGATAATGTTTACATAATAAAGTTTCATGTGATAAGTCGAGTGTAATTCGACCTCCAAAATATTGTTGTTTTGTTAAAAATGGCCGCTCTCATGGTGTAAGTCAATTTTAGTTTTGTTTACACTTATTTTGCATTTTAAGCATTACAATAGTTTAAAAAACATGAAATTACATTTCATAGTGACTAAAATAATAAAGTTTTCAAATAAAAATAGGTATACTAAATTATTTTGCTATTATTTCGCCTTCGAGAAATCGAGAGCGCTCGAGAAAACTTGGTGAAATTACGAGCAGTAGGTATTTGGTTTCGGTTTATTTAAATACTTAGACTTTAATGAATATCATCATCTATACATCATATGATAAGGAAGTAAGTCTAGTATATTGTGAAATTATTTTATTAACAATAAATGCAAAAATTGTTCCTTGTATTAGATAGAAAGTTTTTTTTAATTTTTTTTTTTTCGAATTACATTTTTGACCATGTTTTAATTAAAATAGATTATACTAACGATTTTAAAATATAGATAAGTTTGATCTGTATTCTCTTATTTTATTTTTCGTATTTTTTGCTTTATTATAGCTTTTATGGTTAAGTAGCTATGTAGGTTTTATGTTACGACGGAGCCGCGCGGCCGCGCGTTTTCGGAGCCGCGCGCGGCTGGACGTTGGAGGGGGTAACAGTCCCGCGGGCCGAACGTGCCAGTGGATAAGAAGTTAACTTGTAATTCTATAACGATATTATGAAATTACTCTAAAATTTTAACTATATACTATCGGATACATTGAAAATAGTATGATTTTATATTTTTAGGATCTACATTAGAATTTCACATCTGTAGCACAAAAGAAACTCAAACAATTATTATGAACGCAGCGGAACACAAAGGTTTATCTTTAGATTTATCAGTGTGAATGATCTCCCGCGCAGCCGGAGCCGGAACAAACTGTGGGAAGGAATGATTTATGTGGTGCGCCTTCGTCGCTGGAAGAGAAAGTCGGAGCACGTTTACAGGCCAAGGACGAGGGCGTCGCTCCCGAACGTTGCGTAACGTCGTGAGATTATTTATTACACTGCACCAGTCAGTGCCCGCGCAGGCCCGCACTTATGACGAAACAATCATGCGCATGACTATCGCAGGACAATGACTCCAATTTGCTTTTTGACCTATCATCAAAATGCCCAGGGCTATCGCTTTCACCGTCTCGTGAGAAACTCGATGGTCAACTATTTATAATGTACTTGCAGTTGCTCAAACAGTTTTACTTACACCTACTTCTTTAGTGAGCATCTAAAATTATAATTTTTTGATGTGTGGGATAGTAATTACAATCTTTTCATACTATGAGAAGTGGCTCGTTAAATGGGATGCCCTATTTGACTAACCGAATTATTAAAATTAATTAAAGTTCCAAAACTTTATCTACCTACTTATTACCTGTACATTGTTATTAATAGTTCACTCAATGTCTGAAAAGGGATATTGTACTCATCATTATGAACAAATTTTACTATGAGAGAAAACCTGAAGACGCGAAATAAATCAGCTACAATACTAGTACAGTGACCTCTTTTCGGGTACCAAACAGCATGATGTATTGTTTACAGAACCCTGAAAAATATAGATAAATGAGTTTTTTTTTCTTCTTCTATGGAATTAATAATCCATTAAACCAATAATGACTAACCATGCAGTTATCCGACGTCGTCTCTATCCAGAGAAAAGATTTATCACAATAGTTTTCCCGAAAAATCTTACCTGCTGAAAAACCTATTTCTATATACTCTATTTTATATATCTCTGCCTGCTGTTCATAATGCATGAAAAAAATAAAAATGTGTGTTAAATTAACATTTAAAATTCAGTAGAATTAAATGCCAACTTGTGTCCTTAATGCGCTTTCACTGTCGTTTTGGTTGTACACAAAATGTGCTTCCAGATGTTATGTAACCGCGCTCTCGTACACTCGTGCTCGCATAGGTAATTACTTACAGAGAAAGTCGATATATTTCGGCGAGAAATGATCGAGTGAACATAAACTATGGATCACTTTCCGCTCTTCATAACGACGTTACGTAACTGCAACCGAATTGAAATCATCGGATGGAAACGTTACATAAATGATGACACATGAAAAAGTTATTTAAATATTTTCTTCTTTTTAGTATTTATCCTTTTTTATAACGTTACGTCGAAGAAATTCATAAATATGTATGGCTTGAAGATTAGAAACTAACGGGTTTTTGCATAGGTATTATAATAAATTATTGTTAGGTATTATAAAAGTTGTGTATTCTTACCAAAGTATCTTGGTGACATAAATTTAAATGTGACTCAGGTCAGGTAAGCCTGTAACAAAAAAGAAATGATAGTATTAATACAGAGTTAAATACATACGAATACGGTTAAGAACGGTCTTTTGTATGTTCATCAAGGTGGATTGGATATTAATTTTTCTATTATGCTTGCTAACAATAAGTTTGCATTGGGTTGTTAATCACTTGACCTTATTGGTTGCGTGACACCATTCCTTCAACTTAGCATTGAAAACAATACACTGTCATTGCCAACATTCATCGGGTCACCGCTTTATAAACATGGAATTCTGTCCAGGGTTCACCTATCTATAAGTAACTTTTCTTTCTAAGGCCGCCACTTGCAACAAACTCAGTGTAAGTACGTAACACGAAGATAATGAACAATAGCGCCGATTCATTTGTTCAGAAACTAAACAAAAATTAGACAATTGGCATCTCTTACTACCAGGCAGCTGAAGAAAAGGACAGCGAGAGATAAGAAAACACTTAGAGATGTCAAATTAGTTTTTTTTAACTTCGTCGTGTTTTTAATCAATACGTTCTAACATGACAACTATAATTCTATGAACATTTTAGATCAACTTAAATTAACAGGTCTTATTAAGATCTGTCTCTTTCTTGTTTTATCGGAGAGGAAGAGATATAAAATACCTAGCTTAAAATAAGTTTTGCTGAGGCACAACAGATTTGGCACCATTGTTTTTAACAAGCTTTTATTAGGTCGACCTGTATGTATGTAACTATGTAATGGAATCTATGGTGACTAATTTAATCATTTTCCAATCGTCCATATAAATGCACGTAAAAACCAAAAATAAATTATGGATCGTTCAAGTTGTCTCTATTTCTGGACTGAAGTGTAAACTATTTGTTTTTAATTATAATATTTGATTGTAAAAGCGTGGGGCGCTGGAACAGGAAAGACTTTTTGTATAACTTGCTGAGTAATTAAGTTAAGCGATGTTAGTGTTACGGGAAGCAGGTTACAGAGATCGGCGCTCCAACTGGAGTTGCAGCACGACTAGTAGGTGGCTCTACATTAAACAGTCTGTTCAAAGTACCAGTTTGTCGAACTTAGACAAAACATGCGCCAGCAGCGAGGAGACACGACATTCACCGACATTTTGAACGCCTCTTCTTTCCGGCGATTAAGTTCATCCCTAAAGCGTCAACGTGGCAAAATGTAGAGTTCTTGTTCGTGGACGAGATATCTTTGGTTCCCTTTGGTAACCCTTTAGCGTAACGTTATGCTTTTGTGCGACCTCATGTAGCTTCCGCCAGGAAATTAGGATTAGTATTTGTTTACAAGAAAGTCTTTCCTGTTCCAGCGCCCCACGCTTTTACAATCAAATATTATAATTAAAAACAAATAGTTTACACTTCAGCCCAGAAATAGAGACAACTTGAACGATCCATAATTTATTTTTGGTTTTTACGTGCATTTATAAAAGCGTGTTTTTCTAGTGTTTTTTAAACTATTAATTTAAAACTGAAGCTAACTAAATCGAATACGTTACGCTAATCGTGCTTGGTTTCAAAAAGGCTTTCATTGGTTACTTAATTCAAACAGTGCCATTAGACATATTTATACCGACATCCTTAGAGTAAGATTGATCTGCTATTATATCTAAAGCTCTCATTAGTCATAATAAGTATTGTGTTTTCGAAACAAGTTTCTAGACTTGACCAAGCAACGTAACTCTACATTCTAGGCTCAACCATTGTTCTTTTATGATGTCATAACAGACAATAATAATTCTGTTACCCAAGTAAGTTATCTATGTCGTGCATTGTATCGCAGTGAAATCGTCCTTGTACAATGTAGTCTGTAGACAATAAGTTATGTTAACTTCCTGCCGGGACGCTTGCGAAGCGTCGCCGGCGCCGCCATGGTTCCCCAGCGGCGGAAATATAGGAAAGTGAAAGCATGTCACGAAGCATGCATGTTGCTGAAAGGGATCGCGACTTGTCGTAGCAAATTAAACAGTAGTATCTTAGAATTATAAGTTAGTTTGTAATGTTCATTTTTGTGTTTTGTGTTCATTTAAATGAAACTCAGTTTTTTTGAGTACTTGTTGTAGTACCTGTTTTAGGTATAGTACGCAGAAAGTGGTTTGGTTTGGATAGTTTTCGACCAATCTTAGTCAATTATTGATTATATTGAAACAGCATCAGTTTTAAACTTCCTTCGATTATCATAGGGTGGCTTAGGCTGCTGTATGAACTGTAACCTAAAGGTTTTGTTCGATTATCACGCAATAATCATTGGGTGGCTTGGTCACTATACGAACTGTGAGACCTTAAAGATCTTTTCGAGTAACTGTATTCTTACTATATCTTTTACCTACTTTATCTTGTTACTAATTACCATTTTTATTGTGTTTTGTTTATGTAGTGTAACTAGTGTTATAATCAAAACCCTGTAATTGTTTATACGGTCTTCTTTATCCCAATTAAATGGCGATCTCCTCCTATATATTTCCGGCGGCAATTTTCTTGATTACATAATTGATATTATCAGCGCTGGTCTATATTAATATCTACACATAAGTTACAGATATTACACATAGAGCTCGCAACGTCGTCAGGCAAGTCGAACTATGTGGATTGTGGATATGGAGTGATCGTAGGATGGATGTGGTCTGCAAGTACTCGTAAAATACAAGATGAAAGTGGTGAAATCTGTAGACGGGCCGCGAGAAATCGCCGGCGTAATAAATAATGCACTAGTTCAGTCTCGCAAGCCCTTACACCGAGCGACTGGTTCCAACACACTCGTAATTCGACAAGAAATATTGACAGTACCCGTTTAGGTGCAGCCGAATATAGTTAAGTACCTTTCTATTTAGATAATTACCGGAAGATTAAGCTATTAGATTAATAGATTCGATAAACTTTGGTAACGATGATACGTAAGATTTAGAAAATTAATAATGACTCAATAGAGACCAAATTATAGTTGCTGACAATTTCACTTTCAGTTTGTTATCAGAAAATGTTAGATGTTGATTTTGCTAAGCAATAACTTAACATTATGCTCGAAGGGATAAACAGAGCAAACTGATGAAATATTGCATCAACACTAACAATAAGACGAGATGAGAAACAACCCCATTTTAAGTGATTTCATGTGTAATTGAAGAATTCTTGTGACACATCATTCTAAGGAAAACTATATTCGAATAAGCAGTAAAAGTAATAAGTACCTTTGCTGTTGCTCCAAGGTTTTTTTCAGCACCAATTATTTATTCCCATATGCTTGCAAAACTTTCAAGAAATCAATATCTGTTTATAAACATGTTTTAGTTGCCATTAAGAGCTGGCATGTTAGTTTAAAGCTGATTTTTATCTCTTTATTAATGTCCAATTTAATTATAGACATGTGAAATGAATTGATGTGGTCGAATGTGACTTCTGTCCGACATTAATAGTGTCGCTGTCCACGGTCCTTAGCAGTTGGAATCATTCGATTGGAAGAAATAAGTATAGTTCGAAAATGACTTTAATCTTATTTGGAATAAGAGTGTGAGACATTTAACTCATGCCTGGAAGCAGATTGTGGTGGCGCCCGCGCCGTCACTGTCGCCTCTCCGCCACATCCGCCGCGGTGCTGTCTCGCCAACCAAACTCATTTGCCGTGACACAAAACCTCACGTCATAATTGGAGCACAATAATTTGATATACTTTCTCCGATCCAACGTTTAAATAATTCATAAAAATTCAAACATTCTACACGCGCGTATATTCATGTATGAGCTTAATTAATACTTTCAGTTTCTTCTTGAAAATTAAAATACTTAAAAGAACAAAGCGGAACTAGTTTGTCAGTTTCTATTTAATAAGTAAAGTCTGACTGTGGAAAGGTAGTGAAAACTTGTTATAACATTGTTATATACTTACTAATTAAATATAAAAAGAAGTTTACTTATCAAAACATTGAACACTTCCGTTAATACAACAATGTTAATTAAAAATGATATATATTTTTACTATAATTATGAAATTGTTGTTTAATTGATCGTGCTATTTGACCGATTAATATGTCAATATAACGCTCATTCTCAATTTACACATGTACCAACAATACAGATTAAAATTTATACTTTAAAACTTAAGTTTTAAAGTATAAACTTTAATCTGTACTATCCTTAATATAAATAAATATTAAACATGAAACAAGTATTTCTCACTCGATTGGTAACTAGAGCTGTCACTATAGACGTGAAGGGGAAAACTTTCAAGTGTCCCTCCTAATCTCTGATAGAAGTGCATAACAAAAGTGAAATCTGTTGAATTTCCCCGCTGCGCCGGCGCTGCTGCTGGCCGCGGATTGGGAGCGCATAGGGGCGTTATCACCACTCTCGTTATATCAAACATACGGGCCCGGTTTGTCACTTTGTTTGGTTATTACATACATTACATTGTTAACCCGCAAATGAGATATGGTGGCGCTTTCTAATGACAATAAATTATATTGCTGTTATTATGAAACATCGAATGTTTCCGATAATTAAATAATTTGCTTCGAATCCGAAACTGAAATGTACCAGCATAATTATATCCCTGCATGTTACACATCCAATTACACCTGCGAATTTAAAGTGAATAGCTTTTTATATGCGAATATCTAAACGTGTATCTGATAGTAACGAGCGTTTAATCGGCGCCTCGGGGCGACACTCGGATCGATCAAAACAATCAGTGGAAAGCTGTTGGTAGTTGACCACTGTTCGCATAACCGCATTCCTTGTGAGCCTCATCAGACGACAAAAATAAATAATTACATCAGTTATCGCGGGTGTTAGAGACGACGACGGAAGAATCTCTATTTTTATCTCTAATCACTGTTATCTTAAACGATTCAATTAACCACTTCTGTTAACGACAGAAAATTAAATAAGTCTGTTGATGAAAGTTTGACAGTGTGTAATTAATTTGTGTTGTTAATTAGTTGTTACTAGTGTTAAGATTGTCAAAATACCAAGGCAGCCTGCACCAAGAAAGAAAACCTCAATATACTTCGTGTCTCGCAGCACTATTCGGAACAAACGTTATTTTTTCCTATTGAAGGTATTGCACTAGGTTAATTCATCAATTAAAAATATAACATGATTGCCTACCCTATAGTTTTTAATTTGAGCCATTAGAATTTCAAGATTATTGCAACAAATAACAGCATAGCATTAATGTGTGCCTACACCTATAAAACAGAAGTTATGAACCATTTCATATTAATCTAGCTCAATTTGCAAAGTTCTGAATAGGTTTTACAGTTACATTCTCGCTTGCCTACATATTTATTTTAGGATATCTATTAATATCTTTTAAATTAATCTTTTCATATGGCTGTTAGCTATCAAAATAAAAGTAGTCGTTGTTAGTAAATGGTTGGTGTGTAAATAATTTGACCCTGTTAGCGAGAACAAGGCGGTGTTGACTCATTTCCCAGGGAAAAGAAAAGAGTTCCCCACTTGTATGTGTGCTGTGTGCCTCGCTGGAACAATACCGGGTGCTCCCGCGGCGCAGATGACGCTCCATACGTAACACACAAAACTACAAACACTTTGTGCTTTTTTTGTAATACGCTTATCTATTGACAGACTAACTTTGAATTATCAAATATTTCTTTTTTTTTAATTAACAATATTTATTTTATTTACATTTGGTACGGAATTAAATATCTTTCACATAGAGTGATAAAGACAGCACGAGACTTAACGGCATCTTAAAATTCAGTAGCGTTTGAGTATTTGGTAATTAATGTTGTTCCTTAAGCCACATTTAGAATGATCGACGTAGAAGGACCATAAAAAAGTGCCCATTCTACAGCAAAAAAGCCTATGAAATATGTAGATGTTGCAGTCAAAACTTTTAATCAGTAAAAAGTACATTAACTGAAACAATAGGGAAAAACATTTTTGTTTTTCGATCACGTGACTTATTGTTGAGAAGACGTCATTCCCATACATTTTATTAGTTTTCTATTAGCGTTATCGATTGTTGATTGTCAGCGTTTTTCACTTGGCTAGGGGGGCAGGTTACTCAAAAGTAGTAATGTCTCAAAATCATTTTGTTAATAGTGCTCTTGACTGCAAATTTGCGGTTAAAAGTAGTTTCAACTGACGCTTTTGGTCAGAACTACTTTTAACCGCTAAAGCGTCAGTCAAAATCGCGTCATTGGTTAGGTTTGTCTTTATCAACCTTCTTAACTTTATCACAATGTTGACTGCAATATGTACACTTACTAGAGTGAAACATTGTAAATTTGAATTTTGTGGACATAATCTTAAATAATAATAATAATCTTAATCATTTGCACGGGACCGGTCAATGTGGCGACACTTGGGGGAGGCCTATGTCCAGCAGTGGACGTCTTTCGGCTGAAATGATGATGAATCTTAAATTCTTATAGTTAGACTTTCGGTTTCTTGTAAGAAGATAATTTAATCTTCGCGGTCGCGGGTCACGGCCGGCTATCATAATCATCATCAGCCAAAAGACGTCCACTGCTGAACATAAACCTCCTCCATAAAACGCCATAACGAGCGGGAAACCGCTTGCATCCACCAGTCGATCTACCATCTACTAAAAATCTGTGAATTCTTGTTAGTGATAGTCCTCAGAACCACAAAAAAACTACAACAAGTTAACGAGTGTTTTGTAATCCTGTCGCAATTTAAAGAATCAAATCAGTATCATTATCACGACATGATTGCTTCAAATATTCTTTAAATGGTGTTAGACTTGAACTGCAATGTTCAAGTCTTACACAAATTTAAGAAATGCAATCTATGAAATACCACAAATCACACAAACCACAGAAAACAGAAACCACAGAATCTATGGTCCGAACGCGCGGAGACCTTATCAAGAATGCTTGTAATGTTGTATTTATTACTTTCTTATTTGCTTATTTCCATTAAAACATTGCTGAAAGTCCATAAACACGTCAGAGCTGGATAAAAGCCGGTGCACTTAGTGCAGTATTTTTCACTGTTCTCAATCCATATGTAAGCGCAATTATAAGCAGTTTTATGGGTGACAGCGGCGATGGCGGCAGAACCGGCCTTGCGCTAACTAACCTGCTTCCTATGCAACTCTACAGATAAGTATATAAGCTCACCCTTCTACTCTTCCCCGCTGCTCTAGTTTTTCGACCTAAAATTGCTCATTAATTACCCTCATTCGAAGCGTGACGTATCGCTTCAATTGATAACATGTTTTATATCCCAGAAATAAATCCTTTATTTGCAGAATACATATTTCAATCAAAATAAGACTGACGGCTATGACGTGTTCCAAAACATGTTCGCTCCAATCAGTTTTCAACAAGAGCGTAACAATAGCTACAGAAGGCGGTCAGTATTACGCGGCAAGTTATTAATGAGAAGGGTACTATTTAAACATTGATCAGGTGTTACTGACAGAGAGGAGCGTCGAGGAGTGCCCCTTGGTGCTGACACACTGACTCGCTTTCGCGGCGCGCACGCTGCCTGCGCTTGCGCCGACTAAGATGCATGCCGATTGCCGCGGTATCTATGCTCGCGTACATTATACACGCGTCTCACACTACTTGTACGACATGCATCTCACAATAGTAAATGTCATTCAACTAATATCATCTATCAATTCTTAACTATACTTTGACAAGTAAATTAGCAGGTACGAAGAAGAATGTTCTTGACTTTTGAATAACACGAAAGTTTTATCGTAATTTGTTAAGCAGGCTGTGTCTCATCTCTGGAATTTTGATGAGAACACACTTATGACGAGACTTCTAATTAAGGAAGCTATTTATGGTGTGCTGTACAATCTAATTGCATAATATGTATAATCCCCTCCTTTCTTTCTTTAAATAATGTTTATAAATATGAAAACTCGGTAAATAAGTAGTGTTTATTTAGATTTTAATATTTGTGTGTATTAGTGCATCCGTATCTGCGCATCTCATTTTCAGTCCAACTTTTTTTAAGATTTAAGTCGTCTTGTTGGGAATTAAAACTGGACATGCTCATTAACACTTTCACTGTGATGTTTCCGTTACATTCGGGTATTACCGCTTTAACGTGAATCCTATAGGTGTGAAAGTGAAAGTGTAATTTAAGATATAAATATGAAATAATTAAATGATAATATGTAACATCAAACAATTTCCCTAAACGAACAGAATTTCTAATGTGAAAATACAATCTCTGAATGAATAAATTAAATAAGTCGTCAAACATAAAAAAAAAGTTATGGAAGTTGCGCAACATGACGCGGCACTAGTTGCACAAAATTACTATTTTTAGCACACATTAAAGAAAGCTTCATTCATTAACTTTACGTTGACTGCGACAATTTGGCTCATGCACGGAAAGTTAGTATGTTGAGGTATGAACTCTTACTTAATCTTATATGAGTTATAAGATAATCATAACAAAACGTTTAAAAAGAAAAAATGTTATCTTTTAATTCACGTGAAGATCTATTTACAGTTAACTAAGTATTGGGTTTTAAATGATACACTAAATATGTAGGTATGTTAACTCGCAGACTAAAAATGGGTAATTGCACGAAGTAAGAATTTACGGGTTTTGTAAAGGTACCTACCTACGTTTTTGGACTGACAACATTCCTTCAATAGGCTAACTCTAATGGCTACATTTGCGACACGTATGTTTCACAATACAGCACTCAACAATCCCAGGAGATGGCAAGGTAGCGTGACGCAAACCACTCACTTACAAAATCTTGATGCATTCAAACAATGGAATGGGAAGTCCTACTGTGTCTACTGTGTTGTGTGGACGAATTTCGCAATAGCCTGAACTGCCGCAGTAATCACCGTGAAGCCCCGTGTCGCATCCGCTGTTCTACAGATAAGGGTAATGCGCCTGAGCCGTGTTTCAGCCTTAATGACCAAGAAGATACGCAAACACCCATAAACACAGAGCTCTAGTATATAACTTTAACTACTTCTACGTGAAAAAGAAATCTAGAGAATGCAACCATTAACTTGTGTCATATCCGTGTGACCATGTCTAATGTAACCGACGTTATTAAAACGTTTGCGTCAAGATAACATCTTTCCCATATAGTCAGGACCCGTTCCTCTTACATTTTATGATTTAAATGTTATACTCTTTACACCTAAACGTAGATAATTATCATCAAAGGTTTTAATTAGGTGTAAATAGATACAATCTTAATATGCTCAAAGTGTGTATTTTTAATTAAAAATGAAATTTTCGAGAGGTTTATTATTAGATAATGTCTTCGTTTCAAACCAATTAAGAAACTATGCCTAAAGCGGTTATAGCCTATTTATAACATTAACTACACGTAAGATAATGAGGTACGATTAACACAAACATTATTTTCCACTCACCGCAATTAAAGTTCAATAGAAACCTATGGACATGCAAGTTAACTTAGATTTTAGTATTAACGTAAATGAGGAACCCCCGCGGGTATGAGAAGTATAAAATGCGAGCTGTGTGACGCGTGGCCTACTTTCCACAAGCCGGCTTCACCACATGTCACTGTACCGAGTAGCTCTTCATACAATCAAAATAAAGTGTAAATTGCAATGAACAATGAAATTACTTTAAAAAACGTCAGCTGCGTACAGAAAAATCGTTGAACACAACACATGCAAATTAAGTGTAGGTATTCAAATATTCGCGATATGCGAAGAGATTATTTCGACGAGTGCAAGTGAAAGTTAAAATTATGCAACTTTCTACAACTGAATATTATTGTTCAGAGATAACAAACAATACACATTATTTAGCGTATTGTAGGCGCCCGTTACGGCGTAGCAGCGGGAGTTACGGCGTAGCAAGCGTGTGCGGGTGACAAAAGCTTACATAAATGTCAATTTTAAGTTTTATTTGTTTGGAAAATGCGTCGAATTCTCATGTTCATTATTTATAATTTCTATTAAAAACATTTAGGCATTTTGGAATAATAATTTAGAGATCATAAGAAAATTGATATTTTCTCTTCAATATTAAATGAATCACTCACACAGAAGGTTCAAATGCATGTGATAATATTTATTAAGTATAAGTGGAATATTTCACTGCAATTGCAGCCTCAGCTTATTTAGAAAATAATGTATATTTCTGACTGTCCAAAAATTATAATATCAAGTCACTTCAGTAACAAATCCAAAGTTATCCACACATGTCATGATAAATTTGACTTTTTCCATTATATTCACTTCCTTACAACTTTCAAACACAAAATCCTGTACCTTTTCAGGTGAGCGCTTAATGAAGTTCCAAATCGAAGAAACAGTTTCAGGATAACACAGGCAGCTACCGATCACTGTTCCAGAGTTCACAATCACTGTCACAGTCTGGGGTTTGTTCACTTTCGTTTTCGCGGCGCGTGTGTGCACTGCGCGCGCGTTCGTGCCCGGTTCGACTGCTCGCACTGGTCGCGGCGGCCACACTCCAAGCCGTTTTATACGCGTGAAAGTTCCGCGCCTGCGCAGAGCTGACTATCCCGGATCGGACTGATCTGACGTCCATGTGGATGTTGAAATCCTTTGATGACGCCATTGATGTCATTGCGGGTGTAACTGATGACTGCGTCTTCGTTATGAAAGAATTCTATTTTGGTGAGGTCCAATTTGGTCCACAAGGATGTGATGTTAGTTGGATTAAAATGTTCGAGGAGGATGTATAAAATATCATGGTCATTGGATAACAGGAGGGGATAGGTACTCATGGTTTGGTTAAAGTATAATTTGAACAGAGTCTTACAAAATGACCTGAATATCTGCATGCACCTTAGGTTACCTTAGGCACCGTAGCAGTCAGTCGGGGGTTGCGGAAGTATCTCCAGTTCCTGCGACCCCCAACGTAGGTGTGAAATGGAACACCGGGGTGGTTTTTAGTCAGTAAGAGTCTGACAGACCACTCCTCACGCCCCAGGGCGAAGGACATCCATGAGGATTTACCACCCCCGAACAAAAAAATAAAAAAGGCACCGTAGCAGTAATCCAGGATGTGGGAAAAACATTTAGAAATGCCCCATGTGTTCCTAAAAGAACGCTGGCACATTAAGTTGTTACGTTGCGGATATGGTGCAGAAATTCATACTTCATTGCTTCACATTATCACATGTTACATGCTTAATTTGCACGGCTAAATTAAATCAAAATTCGCTACTCATCAATCTCATTAGAATCTCTCTCCTCAGCTAGTACTGAGTAGTAGGGCGTCAGCATTCCTAGTCTTATTTCTTCGTCCTAGACTATAGTCTTCATCTGTTTTATAACTTTTTCATAATCATGTCTATACATGCTAAAAGGCCATATTTGTTTCATGACGAATTTGATAAAATAAGGCAGTACATGTTTGTCGGCCTATACACGAACCAATGACTGCGACTGTATAAACCCTTTTTTTCAGATAGTTAATATGTTAAAAAAGCGCAATGAGTCAATTGGCTGTCATTTGATTAATTTTGGTGTCATATTTCATACTCATGCAGCCGATTCACTGTCCTCTAAAACCTATCTCTGAAATCCAAACAATTTATCTATCGGTGTCAAGCCAGCTGAGTACATACAAAGCAATCAAGCAGACTTTCGGCCTTCGCTCACACTTTAGGTTTATTTTTATCAATTTCTTTACGATCTCTCGAAACTATAAATATGAGCTATTATCGAAATATCATTTTAAAACGCAACAAAAACTATTACCAATGAAATATCCATTTAGAATACAACAGAACACGGATAAAAGCTAAAATTAAATCTTAATCAAAACGCCGAACAAAAGAGTTCAACGCTAGAAAATAGAAAATTATTGAATTGTACCAATTTCAGATAATTTGTTGAACCTAAAACTACTTGAAAGCGACTCAAAGTCTCAAACGTATATATTATTGTACTGAAAGATATTATATAGATATAAGATATTAAATATACTATATATAATGATGTTTTGTTGATTTTCTCCATACAATATACGGGTCGTATAAATCAACAAAACATCAATATATTTATTTTTTTACTGTTCGTATATCGCTCTATTATAATAATGTACCGTGACGCCAGTTATTTGTGAGAATATGATTGGTTGAACTATGTAAAATGAACAAAAAGTATTTATAGCAACTTTTACTTGTTTTGTGCTTAATGAAAAACTAGAGAACTAAATAATAAATAATATTTATTTGTTAAGACTTAAGCCTATTTACAATGTACCTTAAGATAGACTTTAAGAATGTCTTAGTGGCAAGATACAGAACAAGTGCAACTGGGCTTAAACTAGGAGGATTCCTGTGCTATATGCACCAGTTACTTTCGTTACCATCATGATCGAGCTGCCATATCAAGTGTAGTGCGGTGCAAAAGTAAGTAATACAATATTATGTTAACTACAACTACTGAACGTATCTATGTCCAATATTATGTAATTAATCAAAATAAAAGAAGTCGTAATTATGAAGAAGAGCGTGCTCTTCTCAGTATAATTATTGTAATAATGACACTTCGTAACTTAGTTCCCATTGTATTTTTTTAAATAGTTCGTTGGAATACTTTTATTAACATTCGTGATATTTTAAGTGAAATGGTATCGTATTAACTTAAATTAACTTTTTTTTTTTCAATTGTCATTCTTACACAACGTAGTCCAGCATAACCTGACCCCTTCTTCTTCTTTTTAAGAGACTCAGGGAACATATATGACATACATATATGAGGGCACTGACTGTATCTAGATATGAAACTTACTGTGCCCTAATATAACCTAATTCACGACGACAGGGTTGATAGCGCAGTGGCTGTTGCGCTGAATGTCACGGGTTCGATTTCCACAATATTTGTATGACCTAAAGGTAATTATTCCGTGTCTGGTAGTTTGTGTATGTGAGTTTATATGTTTGTAAACGCACCAACGATACAAGAGTAATTCCTATTGTGGTAAAAGGCTTTCTCAAATCTGGATCTTCAAAAAGGGTAGATAAAGAGTGTAAATAAGGGTGTATACATCAGGAGAGAGAAATAATGAATTAACTAATTCTGCGATCTATTAAATAGTTAATTGTATAACATACAAACCGACTTGTCAGCTGTAAAACTACTCGAGGTAAACCCGAGACGACTTTGGGTCCAATTTTTATAGTTTGTTTGATTTCTACTAGAATAAAAAATTGAACGTAACTATCTGTCATTTTATTTCCTAGCTTGCTGTGACGGAAATCTCTACTTCATATTTATATATATCTCACAAAGTTAATAGCGTAGCTGTACGAAAAAATAAGCTGCTCTCTAAAGGATAATCAAAAAAAGCGGCCAAGTGCGAGTCGGACTCGCCCATGAAGGATTCCGTAGCAGCAAGTAAGGTAAATTGCGGTTTACGATGTATAAAAAAAAACTACTTACTAGATCTCGTTCAAACGGTGGAAGTTTACATGGTAATGTACATCATATATTTTTTTTTAGTTTTATCATTCTCTTATTTTAGAAGTTACAGGGGAGGGGGACACTCATTTTACCACTTTGGAAGTGTCTCTCGCGCAAACTATTTAGTTTAGAAAAAAATGATTTTAGAAACCTCAATATCATTTTTGAAGACCTATCCATAGATACCCCACACGTATGGGTTTGATAAAAAAAAATGTTTGAGTTTCAGTTCTAAGTATGGGGAACCCCCAAAATTTATTGTTTTATTTTTCTATTTTTGTGTGAAAATCTTAATGCGGTTAACAGAACACATCTACTTACTAAGTTTCAACAAGGTGTTACTGATCGGAAATAATCGGATATATATTTTTTTTTGTATATCTCTGTGTATATCTGTTACATCTGTAACTGTCGAGTTGCATAGAATATTAGCTACATTGTGAAAAATATAAGTAATTGCTCAATTATATATAATTGTATTATCATGGCAATACGTAGTTGTCCTTAGAGCGTATACAAGTAATGGGCACCTAAAGTCAATCGTCATAATTTAAGCACGCTCTCTCAAGCTCACCGGGTATGCGACCGCGTCGCGCGCGCCAACACACAAATATGAAATTTACGGAAAGAGTGAAATCGAATAAATTGCCCATTGTCTTAGTATGGTGCACGAATTCGGCTGGTATTACTTTCTGTTTTCATCTCGACATGTGCGCGCCGCAGGTGAATGATCTCGACTAATTGTTAACTTGCGCCCTGTCATTACCTGCAACTGTGTTATTACACGTATTTGTTATTCCATTCTTATTGTCCATGCACGTGATAATTGTTTATCGTTAATTAGAAAGATTTAATGGAGACGTAACCAGCATAACAATAATTGGAAATTCTCTTTACTTAACACAATTGATGGGTAAAGAAACTTGCGGATTTGAAATGCTAACGCTGCAAAAATGTTGTGTTCGGCGCAGCAGTTTAGGAGATGGTCGTAAATATCAAGAACACAGATATAGACAGACATGACAGACAGACTGTCAGTAGAGATTAGTCAGCTCTTAACTGCCATGGATTTTATCCTGCTTCTTTTTCATGTTTTGTATTGCTAGATTACCTCCATTGTTTTCACATATAGAAGCAACAAGAATCATATATCCAGTATTTTGTAAAAGAACTTGATTTAAAAAGAATGTCTGTGGAGTTTCTTGCTCGTTCTTCTCCGTAGAGACCTACTTACGTTTTGACACGAGCAACTAGCTTCAACTTTCTGACTAACTGACCGACTTCAAAAATGCCTGTCAATGGTTTAATTAAAATAAATGCTTTGACTTTGACATGGCTGCGTCTCAAAAAGAGGTAGGCACGTATAGCAGAATGTGCTTATGAAAATACATGAGACAAAATCAGCTAGTTAGCCAAGTTTCGCAACATGTCCAATGAGCTCAGCGGTCTGAATCTGCAGCTGGCAGATCTGGTAGATACACGTGACGTGCTCGTATGCCTGCCGTGTCGTTGTCGCACAGATCCGCTTTGCATAACAATGTCGTGTCACAACTTTCTTGTAAATGGAACACGATGTGAATTCGGGTTGGATTAGTCACTAGTACACACAATACAAAGTGTTCCGATGTACCGATTTACATAACAGACTTACCTACAAAACATTATCGTTATTATTTCAAATGTGTCAATACCCTCTTGTTTGTAACGGGTGCTTATAAAAAGTGAAAGTTTGTTTTAATTTTGTAAATATTATTTCAGGTTGTGCATAAATGCAATAAGAAATGTGTTATTAAAAGCGTGCTTTCAAAAAAGATGTCGTTGTATTCGCCTGCATACAAAAGAATTTTAATGCTCAGTCATACCGACTAATGTACGAACGAGCAAGAATTTTAGAAAGTTATGTAAGATTTTTTCTTATTTTGATAGTTAAGTTTCTAATTAATACTCACGGAAATACATAATGCAACGAAAACTTGGCGTGAAAAATAAAAGCAGGTATATATACCATTATGTACTTACTGAAGCCCTTTCTCAACACCTTCCTCACAGCCTAGCCTTGAAACTAAAAATCTTATGCCTGTGTCGTCACAATTCATCACCAAAGATTATTCGAAATTATAATACCGGCCTATTATTGCCCCTCTGCCTATACAGAAAAGGTATGAGTACTTATTGATATATTTATTGTAAGTCCAGGTCAGCCCTCACAATATTTTCGTACACCGATGTCAGTGATAAACCTAGAAAGTTGTACATATGAATGAAAATAGTCACATTAGTACTTGACTGGTATCAAACCCCTATCCACATGCATGAGAGGCGGGCGCTTTAACTATTGAGCCATCACAGCATTCTGGGTCTCAGATGTTTTTTTTTTTTCAAAAAACCAAGTAAATTAATAATATATTAGTAAATTGGTTACTTAACTTCTTTAACTTCTATTCAGGACCTCAATGAAAAAAAAATCTACATTCTCTAAACTCGAAACGAACAAAAGTCGGTCTTAAATCAAAATACGTAATGTGATATAATTAACTGTTTATTATCGCCAAACCGAGTTCCATTCACATAAGGAAAGTAGACAGAAATAGTTTGAATACCATTTGTATTACATACAAAAACACTATAAATCAAACATTAATTCTAGACAAATTATTACTTAGCAGCGTAACGTAATATTATTATACGCCATTGACCTTTGTTCAAAAAATATGAAGTTGTGTAACTAATGCGTCAAGCGTCATTAGAATGGGGCATGCGCAGGCGCTGGTTCCGAATGTTCAATGGCCGGCGACGCGGACGCGCATAGAATGGGGGCGGGCTTACACCATTTCATAACATAATGCGGACGTAGGACTCCAACGAAAGTGAGTCTCGCGGATGCTGGAAATTCCGAATTTATTGCAAAAACCGCACAAAATATTAACCGAGTTACACATAGCCACTTAACTTTTGCATTATGGCCGTTACGTATTTCATTAAATGCGAAAGCGTCACAACATCACGTTTCCTAAAATTTTCTAACTGTAGGTAAGTATGGCCGTTTCTTCTGAAATGTAACTAACTAAGAAATATGCGAAATTATATCAACTTCGAGATAATGCAAAGTAAAACCGTCACACACAATTAAGGCATATTGGTTTCCATTATTAGTTTACAGTAGGATGATGAATAAGTACTTAGGTACATAGCTATGAAAACATTATTCAAAGTCGTAAAAACTTTTTTAACATTTTAATAAGTCTTGAATCTGGGGAGTAACTTTTGGGCACGTTCACATTCAAATCTGAGTGAGAATCTGTAAAAAACGAATCTATTTCCCTACATTTTTGACAAGATTTTGAAATTGATTGTAGTTGAGATGAGACTGTGACTAGATTTTGAAAGTTTTTAATGGCTTATGTTTAACGAACCTCCAGATATAGTAAATGACCCCCAAAATAGTAAATGATCACCAACATTTAACCAGTTTTGTAGAAATGTATGAGTTTGACTGTAAAAAGCGATTTGGTGCTGGCACTCAGAGGCCGCTGCCGCGGCACGCTCGCTCAGCTCGCTCGTCTCGAGCGTAGGGGGTCACAGTTCTTACCTTACCTAACCATGTCGGATCCGCCCCAGGGGGGACTTAAGGGTCCTAAGATTTGGTGATCATTTACCATTTTTGGTGGTCATTATATTTATTCTCGTTTTTAATTAGGAGAGATGGCTTTCAGATTTTTAATGTTATCTAGTTATTAACCACTATACTTATAATATCAGTAGGTTAGCTCTTGTATGGATAAAAAAATAATAATATTTCGGTCACAGCGGCCAATCTCAATGGAGATCAGCCAAGTACGCAGAAGATATTTTAGTGCACAAGTGTGTGCGCAAACACAGGTGCACCCCTTGTTTCCTCAATCTCATAGTCCAGTGGGACGACAATCCGACAGGACTGGAGAGAGATCAGACGTAGGACCAACGGCTTTACGTGCTTTCCGAGGCACGGGAGTGTTACACCGCCAACTTCCTAACTCCGGGCTGTTACTGAGAAATTCCGCAATAACACTTTGCCCGACCTAGGAATCGAACCCCACGCTCAGCAGACGCGCTTGCAACCATGAGACAGACGAGGCAGTTGTATTAACGTTTCGTCATTGTGTGTTTTATGGAATTCCATTATATTGCAATTTCATATATGTACCTACAAAATGTAATGGCACTTTCGCCCGTCTGTCTGTCTTAGTGCACTGCATTGTATATACTTATGGAGTCACAAATGTTACCTTGTCATTGTGTGCAGATTAGTTGGCAAAGTACATAGAAAAGCAAAGCTGTAGCTAGGGTTGATTAAGTAACTTTACATTCATACTTTTCAGGGTTCACCATGCAAATTTAACCTCCTCCAAACCTTTTTGAGTGAGATAAACGTATTCTTGTTTCTGACGCAGGGCCGAAATATCCTTAAGGAAAATTAGACAACTGCCTAGGGGCCCCTCGTAGGCCAGGGGCCCAGCGCACCGAGAAAAAAATATTTATAATGTAAAAACGAAAACGTAATGTTGAAAAAAAATAGCGTAGATAATTATAAACATAATTAAGAGTAAAGGGAGAATAGCCCTGAGAATTGCATTGCCTAGGGCCCCCGACATGGTTAATTAATTCGGCCCTGTTTTGATGGTGACTGACGGTATACGTCGCCTAGACGCTGCGCTTGTGTAGTGTAGTCGCGATTGTATCAAAACTAACATAGCGTAAACATTTCCTTCGCAATTCGTGCCGTGTAACTGAAAGATACCCCTGTCAATTGACAAGACCCATCATTTGTTTAAATCGTCAAGAGCAGGTACTTACGTACCAAACCCAACTTAAGCATCCCTAGAGATGAAGGCGAATCTAGGTATCTACATATCTACTCTAGATTGAAACACTTTCCTTTCCGTTGCTTTAGTTTTAAGTAGCAATTGAAACTTGGGCATAGCTTTAGCTGTAAGACATCAGATAAAAAAGTCTTTTTTACAAAAAAGACAACCGCCTTCAAAATCTAAAAAGTGATAAATAACTTTAGCACATCATACACGTGACTTTAGTTTCGGAAGTCGGTGGCTTTGTTCTGTTTGATGTTTTGTACTGCCACCGACTTCCGAAACTAAACTCATGTGTGTTATGTAAAGCTCGATAATCGACGAAAACGAATAATGTTATTATTGACAACAAAATTGTATTTACTTATATCTTTTTATCTTACTTTAGTGACAACTGGCCTGAAATGGCCTGAAAATAAATAGATGAGTGTTGAAGCAACGGCACATGAGTCATGTGCCGTGACAGCCCTAAGTAAATCTAACTATTGTCATTGTGAATATCTTCGTGGCACATGATGGGAACTTATATGGAGCCGACTTGAACCGAGTAAATACACCATTGTGTTACAACTAATATGCCTAATTTATAAGTAGCTATAGTACGAGTGCGGGTTATTGTTTGTTACACCTGCTCTTCTTATTATGGACGTAAGAAAGTTGAAACACATTAAATTACTCTTTAGCCGTAGAAAGCTTGGAAACTCGTTTCACGTAAATTATTTTATATAATAGATTAAATCAGTAAGATAATATGCATTTCCTATACGTGTGTTCTATGAGCATCTTAGGTCCAAGCTGAACACTAACTTTGGCAAATACAGACTCTTAAGTATAGGTGCTTTAGTTAAAATGAAATAGGTACCAAAAGTGTTTTCATAATTGTTATGAAATTAGAAAGTTAGAAATTATTTTCAAAGGAATCCACTGTCAATAAATTGAGGTGTTCCGAAAATTGGAAATGCCCATAACAGGATCATATTTATTTTGGCAAGGGCGTTGACTGACTCATTGTTGTTATTTATAAACTCAAAATGCGGACACGTTATTGCACAATATGTCGTGGACGTAGCATAATGTAAGAGCTGTAAGGCATCCTGTAGACGTAACCGCTCGCATGATTCATGCGGATAGTGAAAGTGGCACATATTTCGTGAGCAGCCCACCGCAGCCCTATCTCCGTAAAGTCGAGCAGCTTGACGCGTACGTAATAAAAAAATGCGAATTTAAAGTAATTAGACTTCTTTCAGGCCGAAGTCTCATATACACTACATGCCGAAGCTGAAAAAAAATTAGATCCTTGAAGACGGTGTAACTTTTACTTATGTAAATGTAAAAGCTTACGTTCGCAATTGTTTTTCATTAATGTAATACCTTTATTTTCACTTAAATTATTCACGTTTAGTTTAACTTTAATATCTTCCTATCAAGTAAATGTTTTCGCGGTACTGTGCAAATATTATTCTGTGAAAGCTCCAAACACGTCGGACTGAGGTTAGTAGTCACCTAGATAATGTATTAAGAAAATATTGATTCAACTATGTAGGTATAGAGCCGGATAATTGAAAAATATTTAGAACATGTTTTTCTTTTATGTAAATACCACTGTGGTTACCAGACCCCTTCGCCGGTAATGTAAAAGTTACAAAGTAGGTTACTTAGCACCTTTTTATCTGTCTGTCTAGAATAAATTTTGCATTCATAATAATTTCTTGAAGTTTTGTTTGTTGAGAATGCATCCTAAGGATTAGAGTTACGTAAAGGTTACGAAACGTTGTATGTATTTCTTTTCTGCCATGCTGCTTTTAAATAGCATCTGTAAATGAAGTTGTGTATTGTGGCCATTATCTTTTGTGTATGAAAACCGTGAGATTACGAGAGCGGAGAGGCTCGGCGCGTTAGCGATGAATGAACGACAGCGACAATGCCTCGGAGGCGCTCAGTCCGCCCGCCTCCCGCCTGTACCCGCGCCGCCGTACACTTTCACTGGAATAGGCTCTGCAACGATTGTTTATATCTTGTTAATGCGCCTTTTATGTCGCATCTAGATGTATCCGGCTGATGTGACGGCCGTTGACTCCGTTTCTAATTGTGGTTAACTGCAAGATTAAGTATATACCTATTCTCTTTCCACTTTTCATTCAGCAAGTGAAGATTAAATCGACTGATATCTCTCTGCAGTCTGCGGTTGGATACTTACGAGTACTTAAGTATGTACCATACTATGCAGATACCTACCAACTTCATCATTTTTTTTTAAATAAACATTTCATTTTGTGAATATAAATTATTTGCAATTTTCATACAGTAGTCAAGTAGGTAGGTACTTGGCTACTGTATTGCATGACTTATTTACATTACATTTTTTTATTAAATAGCTATAAATAAAATACATACCTATACTAATTGTTGTTAGTCTTATACAAACAAACTGCATCACGAGTTACAAAAACGAACGTCAATGTTCCATGAAAAATGCGGTTCCGAAGATGAATCGCTGAAAGATTAATATCGTCAATTAGATTGTCTAGTCACTGATTACAAAACTTTTTTTCAGCTTAATCAGTAAGGCTTTGTATTCCTTTTATCTATTGCAACATATTTGAAAGTACTGAAGTAGTATGACTTCTTTAAGCAACCTTTCGATCATTAAACTTCACCTATTTTTTTTATTTTTTGACAGCTTTTTAATCACCGCTCTAAAGCTTTAAGATGTTGAATACTATTTAAGCGACTTGTGATAGTTTTGATTTAAATATATGATATTCGATCCAGCCCCTCCCTTTCTGCCCTCCCCCAGTGACGCCCTAAGCCGAGGCCCGTACCCTACAGGGGGTGCCCTTGTGCGTGTAGTCGTTTAGTTTAAGGGTGTTACCAGACCAATCGATCGACGGTATCGATTCTACCAGACCAATCGATCGCTCGTCGATCGACGGCATCGATTGATGGTAGAATGGATTAATCGATGTCGATCGAGCTGCTTGATTAGCCGCACCGCCGCTCCCCATTATCACCTGCTGCCCGCCTGCCCCCCGCGCGCTATCTACCTAACCAGCGCGTCCTCTTGTAAATACATATCGAAAGAAACTGAGGGATTAGAGCCGGGGTTAATCGATCAACGTCGACCGATGCTATCGACCGGCAATCGATCGATTGGTTAGTCGAACGGTATCCGTCGATCAGCCAAAGCTACGACACCAATCAATCAACGTCGATCGAAGACAATCGATGGCATCGATCGACGATCGATCGATTGGTGTAGTAACACCCTTACGGTTTTTGTTTGCCCTGGCTGGACGCCTTCAATGCACTATAAGGCACCACAGGAAAGTCTGGTTAAACAGGCGACAACCTCAAGTAGATCTGTGAGATGCCAATACAAAAAAAAACATACAAAAAAGATATGATACACGTTATAGCAGTAGCTACCTACATAATATACATATGTACCTGCATTGGTCGTTCAACATATTGGATTAAAAAACTTAGCAAAGACAAATGTATTGACTGACTGGGTTATAAACTGTATAATTCATAATGCAATTTAGACAGCAGAAACAAAAATATATTTAAGTTTACACGCAATGGCACGATTAATTAGTTTATTGGTTCAGCCTTGCTTCACGGCTTGGCTGTAACTATAAGGACGGATGGGGCTCGCCTTGCCTTGACTGTCGTAGAAGTTGATGAGTGACTTGACACTGCCGGGTCCTGGGGTCGTTATAGGGTTTGCTACAGGTGCAGGGTTCACCGGGACAGGTTTGATTTGGGCGGGTGAGGCAGCAGGCTGAGGCCTAAACGGCGCCGGTTGTGGTGCAATTGGCTTAGGTGCGGGAACCGGGGTTGGAGGCTTGGTAGTGGGTACAGGCGCCACCGTCGCAGGTTTCGGTACTACCGGGACCGGTACGGGTTGTTTAGGCGGCACAGTAGGCTGTGGCCTGGCACCCCCGCCCTCCATGCTGATGAAGTCGATGTTGGCATTTTTGTTTATCGGTACGACCTTGCGACCTGTAATTAATAACGTCAGGATAATTATTGCCTATCGCACATTTAACAATCTGTTTTGGTTTGGTAGAAAGTTATTAAAATGTTACAAAAAAAAAATGTAAATAAATAAGTAAGTTAGACAATTATCGAATTTCTACACAAAGCAGTGGACAACGACACGCTAAATTGATCGTCGTTTCACTGGTTATAAAATAACAAAATAACCTAGGTATAATACATATTTTGTTAATAACTATAAAACAAAAAATTACAAGACTATCACGTTATCATAATATGTTATCTACATAGTTACGTATAATAAAAATGAGTTACTTACATTCGATTGAACAAAAGACGAATAACAAAATTAAAGCGGCGGCCTTCATGTTGCTCACAGTTTGACTAGCGTCTGGAAACCTTTACCTCGCACTGCCAGCACCAGTACTGATGAACAGTGAGCTAAACAGTGCTCTGATTGGTCGATATTGATATTTGCCAGGGTCGAGCGAGTCGTGCGACGCGCAACCGTTGAACTGGACTGGTCGCGTCACTGCGCCAGCGACCTCTGCCTGCCGTGACCTCATCGATAACATGTTCTCAGTATAGCCGGAATGTTTACATACATGAATTTCGCTTTACCTATTAATTTGGATACTGCAAAGACAAAAGTAACTGCTAATATTTAGATTTATATCGGACACCTTCACGTCCATAATGGAACCAGCGGCGTTTTAAATATTAGGTAGGTACGTCGATTGATTTTCGTGAGAAGCTACCTACTTTACATGCTAGCGACACAAGGAAGGCAGTCCGACCTAGGTTCCTTAATTGCTCATTGCTAACATCTTCACTGCAGCGCACACAGGCTGATTTCCTTCAATTTCTGACGTGTTGATCAAAAATTTAAGGAAATCCGCGTGTGTCTTTTGATTGATTTAAAGGTTCAAAAAGTCGAACGAAATGAATAAAAACATGAGTAACATTATAGTTACCTACAGCTTGTTACAAATTTGTAATAGTTGTAAGTTTGTATATTTTTAACTATTAATTAAGTACTCTACTCGAAAGGTTTTTAAAACAAGACACTAAATTTTTTAATAACCTCGATTTTAAACAATGGGAAATTACTTATTATGTAGACGTTTTTTATAATAAAGGGAATAATATAATAATATTATAGGTACGAGCTGAAATCGGATTCAAATGAAGTCAATTAAAAACCAAGTCACGTGACTGTTATGGCAGTTAGCCATAACTGTTATGGCAGTCAGCCATAACAGTCATTCATATAGAGTTCCGATTGCAAATATTTGGAAATCCGCCTGTGTGCAGTGGTAACTCCGCAAGTAACGACATGAGAAAAGAAAAAGTTCGTCTACAATCCATGGAATCGTAAGAGAGCAACGCAGTAGGTATTAATGGGCACATTAAGTTCAACAACATCATCAGCTCTTAATCTCCCCACTGCTGGAAATTCCCACTCTATTCCCAACTACTCCCTGATGAGAGGGAGTGGCCCAGAAGCTGACTATCAGAATAATCAGACTAAGTACGCATTATAATCTTATATATTATAAAAAAACTTCTGTGTGTGTGTATGCAAGTGAACTCCTCCTAAACTGCTGTACCGATTATGGTGAAATTTTTTGTGTGTATTCCAGTAGATTCGAGAATGGTTTAGATTCACAATTGCACCCGGTAGATGGCGCTGCAGTCGAGTTGTAGGACTTTTTTGTTTTAAGGGCAGGACAACGTGTGCCAGGCCAGGTAGTAATAAAATATTATCATATCATTTAATTCAGGTAACAAAGACGCATACAATATATACCATTTAGACTAACATACATAACTATATTACATGAAAGTTGGTTCTAATTCAAACAGTGCTTTTATATTTATTAGCAATAATTTTAATTTCATGGAGATTGCTTTAAAAAACAGTTACAAGTAATAATAAAAATAATAAATACTAAAAACTACACAAAATTCATAATCAAAGATCCCGCAATGATCAACGACAAATGCCGCAAATGCCACAGCCAACCAGAGACCATACAACACATAACAGGAGCATGCCCAACGCTCACTCAAACAGGCTACACTCACAGACACAATCAAGTAGCAAACGTCATTCACCAAAAACTAGCGCTTAAACATAAGCTTATACAAGATATCAATATCCCTTACTACAAATACACACCACAAACTGTTGTAGAAAATACCACTCACAAACTCTACTACGACCGCGCCATACTTACCGATAGGACCGTTCACTACAATAGATCAGATATAACTCTCCAAGATAAAGTAAATAAAGTCACTTACATAATAGATATTGCAGTTCCCAATACACACAATCTTCAAAAAACGATAAGTGAGAAAATAAATAAGTATGCAGAACTAAAAGAAGAAGTGACCAGAATTTGGAGGCAAGAAAAAGTGTACGTAGTTCCCATAGTTGTCTGCACTACAGGTGTCATACCCAATCATCTCCACCATAGCCTCAAATTAATAGGCCTGAAAGACTCAATCTACATTACACTCCAAAAAGCCGCAATTTTGAACACCTGCAGAATCGTACGAAACTTCATGCAAAATGACGAAAACGACGTCTCTTTACATCACCCATCTCCATTTTTAACATAAAAATTCACCACACGCTACATTGACTTGGCTTGGGCCCGTTGATGTAGCTTAAAACTAGCCAAAAGCTAAGAAACGTGCAAGTTTTCGCAAATAATAATAATATGTGGGGACATTATCACACACGGCCATCTGACCCCAAACTAGGGAGACTAGGGGGAAGTAGTAGATATCTTGTAAATGTTTTTTAAAGATACAGCATTTCCATGAAATTGAAATAATAAAATGCTAATAAATAAGGAAAACCCGTATGATAATTCTAATAAATTATTGGAACAAAACATTTTTGTTATTGTTGTTGAAACTGCTTGGGTGATTAGAAAACCTTAGTAGGACATGTCAAAATAATGACAAAGGCAATAATGACAATTTGTTATTGGTATTTGCTTCAATTAACTAGGTACGATTTGTTTTATTGTGTAGTGACAGGGTGTCAGGGTCCGCTTTAATTTCGGTTCAAGTTCAAAAACAGATCAGTAACCAGAAAATATAGAATCCAGGAAGACGCATAGAAGTGGTGCTCTGTAATCGGATCACTAGGTCAGTTAGTGGCATTAACCTACAATTCACAAATGTTACTGCACTTACAGTAATTTACGGTAATAAATATTTATTGGAACTTTCCTATAACTTCCCATAATATCATCAACTAACATCCTAACAAAGCATTCCAAACGGTTGCTATGTATGTAGTATGTAGTGTATGTACAGTTCTAACAGCACCGCACAAGTATTCAAACGTGGTTCGGACGAGAGCCTAATGCATTAAACATCGAGTAAGATACGATTTTCCCGCAGTGCGCGGGCGCAGCACGCTACTGCTGCATTGCGCACGCGCGCTCGCCCGCAACGATGCGCTTCTGATAATGTCTCTTTTCTGATGACTTTCTTTTATTCGTGAGATATAAATACTACTGCGGCGGAACATACATCCCGATTCCACATTCGAGTCATCACGTAGCTGAATACACTTACGTTGTTTTTTTTTTTAAAGCGTTGACCCACACTAGCAAATACTATTACTTATACTGTGCTAGCAATTCCTCCAGTATCGTGGGTACTTTTACAAACATATAAACTCACCTACACAAACAGCCAGACCCGGAACAACTACCTGTAGGCCATACAAATATTTGTTCCGTGCGGGAATCGAACCCGCGACACGCATCGCAGCAGCCAATCGCATAGCCACTGCGCCAACCGTGTCGTCAAACGGCGGTGGTAGAACCTAGAACCCAAACTCGCACTCACCAATGCTCTAACTTTTGGGTCATACACGACAAAAAGAAAATTATCGTAAACTTTGTTTTTATAATCATCATCCGCCTCTGCCTTTTTCCATGTTAGGGTCGACTTCCAGTCGGTTTACACACTAAACATTCTGAGGTACTTATTATAACAGAATTGAGACACCTAGAGATCTTGGACATTGAATCTGCAGACGCGCCTATTCTATGCTAGGTAGCTTTTATGATGACTTGCTATCGATGTCGATTGAGAAAAAATCAGGCACAATTATGAGATTTCATATGAGCAGAGCAAGGAATTATTAAATAGATACTACCTATAAATCATTAAAGCAGAATCGTAAATTTAAATACCCTGAGGTCTGGTGTGTAACTTGTTAGTTGGTGGAGGTGAACGCATATTGTCCTCGTTTAGGCAACGCTCGTCATTTGTGATTCAGTGTTGGTAACCTCGATGAGTAGTTTAATGATATCACACATTTATTACCTATAGGTACCTAATTGTAGGTCCCTTCCATATTAAGTCAAATCTAATACCTAGGTATATCTGGAAAATGGATCAATATCTTTTCAATCAACGAACGCGTTGCACAAATGACAACGTCCATTAAAATAGACAAACACGTCTCGGGTATCCATACGCACAATGCGAGTAACAAACATACATTATAACAAACATATATTATACAATTTGCGTGTTCTGTTCTGACTGAGGTGTCAATATTGGAAACCTGCGGAAGTCAATTTTGTTTACCAAGACAGAATCTAGGTACTCTGCATCTCATATTACACATTCACGGCAATCACCGCCGTCGTCGCAAAAAACACCACGCTAAGAATCTCAACAACACATCGTATCTATAGTAGGTGCATGACATCACCAAGAGGTCGCGCAGTATGGCATGCTCGCGCGGGCTCAGAGATCACTAGTGCGCCGTGATCGCGCTAGAAACAACGTATTAAACTCTATTAAAATGAAAATTGTCCTAGTATTATTGGTTTATGTTGCGGTATGTCGGGGTGACGACTTAGCGCACGCAGCGGGTCAAATTTTCAATAGTATCTTGCCTAATTTGATCGGCAACTCTGTGACCGGCCAGCAAGGAAACACAGCGACCAACACTCTCACACAAATAGGAACAGTGGTCGGCGGAGTAGTTGATTATGCCAAGAAGAAGACCTACGAGGACATGCTGCGTCAGGTGCAGGACTCCACCACTGATGATGATATTCTGCGAATCAGCGAGGAGATGTTCACCGCGGATATCAACAACGCTTTCGCGTACATCCAAGTCAACTTGCAAGGCAAAACCACTGCTTTATCGAAAGATGACAAGGCGCCAACTAGGTAAGTTATTTTCCATTGTCCTTATGCATTATGTTAGGTTTAATCACGATAAAATAAATTAACAAGTTTGGGTAACTCTGTTATTAATTTGTAGTATAGGTGCCTAACAATTAGCTTTAAGTAAACTGTGTGTTCAGTCAGTTTAGTAAATTATCTCAATAATACCTCGGTACAATTATACTTTTCCATTGGGTCGGAATCTCTACCTACTAGGTGTTAAGTATTTCGACATTAATTGCTACGTAATTAGGTACTTATGATTATGTGCTAAGGTGGCTAAGGTAACAGTGTGTTTTACCTTCTACTTGGTTATAGATACTTCATTAACATAAAGAACTTTTGTGTAAGTATAAAACGAGTGCAGTAATACACCACATTTCTGAGGCATTATTCTCAACACGTGCTGTTTGTATCTAATTATCTCTTATTTATCTTGACAATGTATTAACCACTTCAGAAAAATGAACTAACACCTAATTGATGACTTTGTAGCCTCCTGACCGTACCTGAGAACGTGTGGAGTGGTCCAACAATAAGGCCATTTGTTGCACTCTTCGACAATTACCACAAAAACGTGATAAGACCAGAGTTCGTCACGCCCAATGTGAGTACTTTATATTTATCGTTTCAATTGAGTAATTCACCAATGTACGAGTTTATAAACAGCTAGACACCTGCATTATACAAGGTAAACTAATGTTAGATGATGTCATGTTGCAGGAGCAAACGGAACAAACCACTTTTATCAACACAATCCTTGCGACCGGTCCAATTAGAAGTCTTATGAACTATTTGGTCAGCAAAGGTAATGAAAACTTATTTTTATTTCAATTACATTATGTCATCGAACCTATGTAGGTAGGTTATACGGGGTGTGAAGACACATCACATCTAGCCATTTAACTACGCAAAGGTGCTGCTTTGATGTTGAGCGAAAATACGGGAAGAGTACATGTAAGAACATTTAAAACTAGATTTCGTAAAACAAACGTAAAAAAGTTGGAACATTAACCCTCATTATTTCCGTAACCAGAAGCATAGGTTTCCAGATATGGTCCCGAATAAAAAATCGATCCTACATTGTAATGATGGGAAAAACAAAGGAACTTTTGGCTGGGTTAAGATTCTTTACACACCCGTCCTGTCCTACATATTATACTAGTCTCCTATCTTAGCAAGAACTTAATGTTATATGTAATTACTTGTATAGATGACGCAAAAAGATCAAGTCGTTTCCTAACTACTTAAAGTGCTTACTATACCTACATCAGTTAGAGCTAGACGCTATGTAGGGTCATTAACACAGGGCTTCCAATTCCCATTCCAACGTTTACAGACAGTATGCTAAGGCATAATTATGTTTACTAAACAAACTGTCAATGAACAATGAGTAGGTAATAAATCGGTTTGTAGACATCATCATACATACTTACATACACGTAGGTACAGAGGCCAGCACATCAAGCTACAACAATCTGCCAAATTTCATTAATAGATTTTCAAGTTTAATTCAAAAAGATAAGGTTCATATTAAATTGGGGAAATTTGGCAGTTTGGTATGGCTTGATGTGCTGGCGTCTGTACCTACCTACTAAGTTTGTTAGTACTAGTTTCTTGTAGGGTATCATTCAAACCAATCACACATAATTTCAATATTTCCTATTAGGCCTAACTCAAATGAACGAGTACACCGAGCAAGTGGACTTGTTGAAGAAGATCTGGTTCACAAAGTACGCACGCCACTGGACAGGCCTGTGCAAGTGCAGCTGTGCTTTCGAAAACATTTTCATGGCAGAACTTAATTCTAACGATGTACTCGGTAAGTACTAAGCATGACACCTATAAAGTGTTTAAACTTTACAAACCAAGCAAAGAAAGCATTTCATACGAATATGGACCCTACTTACTTGATATTCATGTTGTACATATCTGCTGCCTACGCTAAAGATTTTTCGAGGCTGTTTTTGTAATAGAGATGGTAACTCACGAAATTTCCTTGCGTCTACTCAGTAACATAACAGCGCAAAGCGAACCAACTGTGTTGACTTGCGAAGACGCATTTCATGGATGACTGTAACCATAGATAGTTCATTTGTTTTGATTTTAACGAAACTTATTCTGACATTTAGTTTTCTTTAATAATATTAAAATCTAAGGAGTTGTAATTTGCAGTTTATAAGATGAAATAAAGTAAGATTCTTTACCAGAAGTGTTTAGTAACACCTCTGCATTTTGCGGGCAACTCAACTCTATACCATAACAGCTTTCATATTCTCCCGGTCCTGCACAACTGTCAAGTACGCTGTGCCCCACACATTTTGAAGAAGTGAGTTAACCGACATATCCGGCCCATTGAACTGAGTTGGCGCAATTGCGCGGTTCAGTGTTACACATCACTACCTTGTCAGGAGTCCCGTTTATTTGCAATAACATCACCAATTAGTACTCTACACATGTCGGTGGGCCTACTTTAGCCTTCAGGATGAACATTGAAATGGTAACAATTGAATCCGACCTGCGTAACTTAATGTAGGTCTCATAGTCTTTTCAAAAGAGCATAGGGTTTTGCGTATGCTGCGTTTTAGCCTTTTGGATTAGCGCAGATTTTTGACAGACGTTAGGTTAGGTTAGTAAGCCCTGCAGGCTACGCTACGTATACCTAGTCCCCATGGTCGCAGTCAGGAATCCATTTGATGTCGAGAATGGAAACAAGATTTCCTGATTTCTACCCAAATAACATAATTAGTACCCATCTAGTAGTAGGTATCTCTAGAGATAGATTATATAGTTACTTAGTTCTTAAACATAATTGTTCTTATTTACAGGTCTCCACAGCTGGTTGTTCTTTGCTAAGCGTGAACAAGATCGCAAAGCCAATTATTTGGGCTACATGGATAAACTAGACCTGTCTGGGGTAAGTGATAATCAAGTAGGTACCTACCTATTTAAATAGGTACCAACTTTGCAGTTTAAGTTACTGTACTGTCGAACTGAAATGGGTATCACCTATAACTGACCCTTATGTCCCATAATAGGTACCTAAATATCGATTTAAAAAACATACTCTGTCCGTCAGTGTATCCCAATCTCTGGGGGTTATCGTAAGGTTAGGCTAGTAGAACTATTGTATTTGGTATATTTCGGCATAACAACAGTAATTGAAACAAACATTTGTTACCTAGCTAATAGGGTATTACACCCATTTTTGAAAAGTGTCTCAATGAAATTCTATAGTGCTAATATGCAACCAAAAAAAACACAACATTTTTATTCCACCGATAAGTGCCATAAAAATGCATCTAAATTTTAAATTTTCAAATTTCGCGCGTAGTTTGACGAAAACGCCTCTTACTGGACGCCATATTGCTCAGCGAAAATGACATCAGTTCGTTTTGTATCAAATGAACTCATATTAAATTATAATTGTATATCATTTCAAAATAATTAAAAGCATATTTTGTAATAGGTGTAATAATGAAAAAATTACGTTGGTTACGAAAATAATAAAAGTACAAAGCCTATATTACGCCAATCGATTGACTGACAGTTGACAATTTTTGGTTTACACAGCCGTACGGCGTAATAATATGGCCGCTACTATTTCACGGTGTTTTTTAACAGATTAAAAATACTGAAAACTTTGAATTGAATTTAAAAAATTGTTTTGTTATTTTATGAACTAAAACTTACCTTTTCCGACTGTTTTGTGCCTAAACTGTCTCCATAACATATTTGTAGATTTTTTCTCGTATAGAGTAAAATACCCTATTATCAAGACTTAATGAAAATGTTATGTCTTTACAGAAAGGCTTTATCCTGAAGCAACACTCAATTCTGAGCGAGACGAAGGACGCTCCTGAAGTCACCATGTTCGTAGGCACGTCTCCCGAGCTAGAGCTGGCGTTATACACCATGTGCTTCATGGCACGTCCCGACAGGCCCTGCAGGCTACGCTACAACAATATCAACTTTTTCATACAGACCAAGACACTGAAGTCGGAAAATGTGCTCCTTATTGACACAGCCAGCCCTGGCTACTAACGTGCTACTACCTACTAAACTAGCTACAGTCGTTGTCCTTATTCACGAGCGCGCGTCAGTCATACATAGATATTTGATACACTTTTTAATTATACGCAACAAATAAATAAAGGCAATCACACTCAATCTGTGAAGTTGATGTAGCTATAGGTAAACTAAAGCTCTCTTAATAAGGCCCAAATAAATATAATTTATCTAAGTACACGAGTTATTTATTTATAAACTTTAGAACAAAGATAACGCTAGAGACAAGGGAGCTGTTATCAGGTTTTGATCCACGGGTCATGCTCCCTAATGATAAGCATGTACCTAATTAAATACGAAATTTCGCAATAACTATACATTAAGACTAGATAATGCATAAAATAATTAAACCAATTCAATGTAAACATCTTTATTGCAACATTTCTCTAAAACATCGACGACTATAACACAAAATATAGTTATCTATGTAACCTTAATAGAAGGTACGGTGAGTAAATACCTAGTATCTACTAAACTCAATATATATATATATTAACTACTATCATAACAACAAGATGTGAATTTAGAGATTTGAACTGTCGAAAATGGCACAAAACTAAACACATTGGATTTTCAATAACAGTCTACGGTAATATAATTCGTAATACTCGACATTATACATGATATGCTAAGATTAAATACAATATTTGTATAATTATTATACATACATATTATCAAATTAAAATAAAAAAGAATACCTACTTGAGGGACACAAACAACGATGCAATTCTTAACAAACAAAACCTATCAAATATTGTTGTAAAAAGTACATACGAATAAAAGCTGCAGACAACTTCGATAAAAAGTAAATAATATAGGTAGTTTAAAATATATTTGAATGCCAGTAAAGAAAATATAAACATAAACTATAAAGTGACTAATCATTAAATTTAATTACAGTCATATTATTAATCACTCAAGTGAATAAATAGCTTTCAAAATGCTTAATAAAAATAAGATTCTTGGTAAAGATAATATTAGAGTAACTTTGACCTCTTGCGATTATAATTCACGAGCACTACAGATGCTGATGTGTAAATGAGTATATGTATCTTCATAATAATTTATATATAACAATATATACATAATAAAAGCAATACCAAAAGTTTTAACAGATCACTTTAGATATAAATGAACCCGTAATACCTCATTACAGAATACTGATAAAAATACCGGTCTATAAAGCCCGCCTCAGACGTAGCTATAATATATATTAACATAATTCATAGCAAGGCATACTACGATATATTTTCTACAGTAATCTTTGAGTGACCACAGACGCAGCTATAATATATATCTTTATTACGTCACCAAAATATGTGGACAGATATAGCAAGGCATATTAATATATAATTCAAAAATGTGAAACAAACGACGACCGCAGACGTAAAAAGGGCGAAAATATATTATTATATTATAGCTACGTATGTGACGGGCTTAATTGTCTCACCGCCAGCAGGCAACACCTCTTCTCATACAGAGAAGGCACGAGCATTGGTTGTATTATATTTAAATAGAAGTCGCAAAATCTCCAACTCCTAAAATACAGGTCTGCGTAGGTACGCAGACCTGTATTTTAGGACTTTCCTTGCTCCTAAACTAGGTAGTTTAGGAGCAAGGAAAGCTGACATTAGTTTTAGACTTGGTTCTACTACTTTAGACAGAGTACATAGTACGTAGTAGCCCCCCCCCCCCCTATGTACTGTGTTGTTGTTTATTTTTTGTGTACAAATAAACTATTATTATTATTGACCACCACATCATCATGCTTGCTCAACACGGATTGACTATTTCAGAGTTATATTAATAATAACTCCAGGGTTCCTCACGATGTTTTACTTCACCGATGTCAGTGGTGTCCAAGATAAACTTAGAAAGTACATAATATATGAAATTGAAAAAGTCATATTGGTACTTGCTCGTGCCCAGTTGCGATCCCACAACCTCGTACATGAGTGGCGGGCACCTTAACCACGAAATGACGAACGAGAATACTAATAGTTAGCTTTAAATACTTCATTTTTGTTATGTAATTTTTTGTACATTTACCATATATTTTTCTACTTATATTATTATTTTACATTTATTTACCACATTTTTTATCTATGTTCTAACTGATCAAATTGACAGTAAAGATATGTTCTTAAAAGTAAGAAAATAAACAAAGTAACTTAGTGTAAGACGATATAAAATACTTCTGACTAGAATACCGTTGGATGATTTACAGCATATCTACTACTGTGTAGATATATAAGTCTTACATTGTATATTTAAACTAATTTACTTAAAACTCTGATTTAAAATATTTAAAAATATATACATGTCGTATTACTGGAAACTCTTTGGAGTTTCCATAGATTAAAAGTAAATCATACATCTGAAAAGTCAACTGTCTAATGTATCTAAATTACACATATATTTTGTTAATTAAAACCATTTATTCTAAAGGTTTTATCTTATTTATCAATTTAATCAACAAATGTTAAAATAAAATGGAACGATTTCTACGTCCCGATAAACTGGATATAGATCCATCCGAAAGTTCTGCTTCGAATAAATGAGAACATTGGAAAGTTTCCTGTCAATCTGCGGAAAAGATGGTAAGATGAAACTGAATTTACTTATAAATCATCTATCCGCCAAAGTTTATTCGTATATCAGTGAGTGTACCGTACGACCTACAAAGCGCTATGAGTACACTCACCGAGATTTATATCAAATCAAAAAATATAATTTTTGCTAGACATCTACTAGCGACAAGAAGGCAGCAGCTGGACAGAATATCGGCGAAATTAATGGCGAAAGACTCCGAATTTCAAAAAGTGGATGCCGAAAGTAATAAAAGTAATTGTATTAGAGATGCATTCATTTCCGGCACAAAGTCAAACAAAATTAGACAACGGTTACTAGAAAATCTGTATCTCAATCAGGCAATGTCGCTGGAAATGGCTGAAAACAGTTCTGAAAGCTATAATCCCAAAGAACGATCCCAAAGAATTATGGCGAGATCCATACATTCATTTGTATGAAAAAAATAAATAATTTAGAGGGTTTAAAATATTTTCCAATGTGAAGAATACATTACCAGGAGTAGAGGAGTAGATTGATATACTTACCATATTTTTAAACCCCCGCATAATTAAAATACTACGAAATGAAAATAACACTTTTTCGTTTCATCTCGATGCCCATTTTGTGTTTATAAAAAAAAGGAAGGTTACAAGGGACGTTAACGTACCTATCAAATTGGCAGACAAGTGCTGTGACAAATGTGTGAAAAAAAGAATCATTATTTGTGATATTATTTCCCAAAAAACGATGCAGTTTCAGTTTAAAAACTGCGAAACGGCGACTTTCAGGGTCACTATTACTGTCAGTCACCGTTTGGTTCTGAAATAATGAGTTTTTTGTTAAACTATTCACTTTTTTTGCGGGGTTTTAAAAATATTGTAAATGCCTGAAGATACTCTTTAGGTACCCAAGAATATAAAAATGACAATTTTAACTTTAAACATCGTTATTTGTTTTGTACAAATCCTGCTATGATTCTTTGAGCGCTGTTCCAAGTCCACCAGAGAGCAAAGAACCAAAATGAAAATGTTTCTTCTGCGGAGGCTCCGTATATCCTAGAAAGGATTGCCCTGTTGTCAACATACTATGTCAGAATTATTATTGTGACAAAAAGGGGCATGTTGACAAAGTATGCCGAAACAAACGTCCTAACACTGCTGCAGTTGTAGGCGAAGAACATTCAAATAACAGTTCAGCATGCATTATAGCAGCGTCTCCAGACTCTTTAAAAAAAGCCACTGTAACTGCCTACATAAAAGGAATTCGTGCCAAAGCGTTGATAGATACGGGCAGTTCTGTCAGTTTTATAGATAGCAGTTTATTTAAGCTGTGTCACCTAAAAAAATATATTGCAGTCAAATCATATCAATGGCTTCAACTTCACTTACATCCCAAGTAGAAGGGAAGACATACACCTCAGCAAAAATCGGACATCACTATTACGAGAATCTAAATCAACTCATTGTAAGAAACTTGTGCGCTGATCTCAATATTGGACATGATGTACTGTGATTTGACATGACTTTTATTGGACATGAGTCTCAGTTATCAGAGAACCATCGACTGGGTTATTCGTAAAGACGAACTAAGATGAACATACGCATATCTAGCTGACATAACTATCTGTGGTAAAGATCAAGAATGACATGATGAAAATCTACGAAGATTTATGACGGCAGCTCAAAAATATGGCCTTACTCTTAACGAGGAAAAGAGTAAGTTTTCTCTAATGTCTATCAATATTTTGGGATATAATGTAAAAGACCACGTGATCAAATCAGATGGTGATCGCTTACGTCCTCTATTGAGCCTGCCACCACTTTGTGATTTGCCATCACTGAGAAGAATAATTGTCATGTTTGCACATTACAGCAAATGGATTCAATGGCATACTCGAATGTTTCCGCTCAAAAATAAAATAGTTCAAACTTTTGGAACACTTAAAACTGATATTGCAAAAGCTGCTGTCCACGCTATCGATTATAATTTAACTTTTACAGTGGAAACAGATGCGTCTATGCATTCAATAGCAGCTACTTTATCACAATCTGGTCGGTCTGTTGCATTTTTTTCAAGAATGCTGAACAGTAGCGAACTTAACCACTCTGCTATAGAGAAAGAAGCCTATGCTATTGTGGAATCACTACGAAAATGGCGCAATTTTCTCATTGGCAAACCATTTCAGCTCATTACTGACCAACGATCTGTATCATTCATGTTTGATAATAAACTGACTAGCAAAATTAAGGATGAGAAAATACAGCCGATGGCGTTTGAACTTGGCACCATTCAAATATGAGATACCGTATCGCCCTGGTAAGCAAAATGAAGCAGCCCACGCAATTTCGCATGTGTGTGCTTCTGTACCAGTTCAAACTGAGAAACTGAAATCATTACATGAAACGTTGTGTCATCCCCAAATAATACGAATAAATCCATGGGTAACAAAAAAATACTAAGAATTTGCCTTATTCTACCGAAGCAATCAGAGCTGTGACTAATTCGTGCCGAGTATGCTCCGAAATAAAACCAAAATATTATAGAGCTGCCGATCCAGGTCCAATTAAGGCTATCTCAGCATTGATTTCAAAGGTCCCGTAACTTCTAACACAAGGAATAAGTACATATTGAACCTACACAACGACAATCCTAGAGGAAATGGGCAAGTAGAATGTTTCAACGGAACTCTCTGGAAAGCTATAAAATTAGCTTTACGCTCTTGCCACAAAGCAATTAAAAGTTGAGAAGTAGCTCTTCCCCAGGCTTTACATTCAATACGGTCCTTAATGTGCACAGCTACTCATTGTATGCCGCACTAACCCACCCTAGAACATAGGTGAATGGAGTACCAATACCGACATGGTTGACAGAATCAGAACAAGTTCTAATGCGATAACCAGCCTGAAGCTGAAGAAGTAACATTACTTCATGTAAATCCTTTTCAATTATTATTATGTTCGTCTAGCAGACGGACGAGAATCCACTGTCTCCAACCGATATTTAGCACCATTACGAAAAGATGGTCATAATCCAGGAACCTGAGGTATTGCATGAGACTAGAGTATCGAGTGAAGATGATTTCTACGACTCTCACGATTCTATCGAGCCAAATAATACTGCACAACCGGCAGTTAACCAAACAGCTGAGCCTGCTGTTCTGGCCAGCAATGAGCAACCATTCGTTGAAGAAGGGCGAGATCGACGAGGGAACGTCGACTACCAAGACGGCTTGAAGACTATGTCTTGAGCTAAGCGTCTTGCTTTTTTAGCCTGGTAGAATGTCGTATTACTGTAAAATTCTTTGGAGTTTCCATAGATTAAAAGTAAATCATATCATCTGAAAAGTCAACAGTCTAATGTATCTAAATCCAAATTACACATATATTTTGTTGATTAAAACCATTTATTCTAAAGGTTTTATCTTATTTATCAATACAAAACAAAAACAATAATGAAAATATCTAAAACCATGGTGCCCACATTAATCTTTCAAAGTATTGTAACTTCACTATTCAGGTATTTTACAGTGATACGTCATATTCTCTATAATACTTCGCAACGAACATATACAAGGAAAATTATATACTGCAAAACTAATTATGATTTAAACAAAAAAACAAGTTATCCTTAATTCTTATTGATTACATAAGTAAGAGTTACACATAATCAAACAAAATACGAGCCATACTCGTGCGGCATGACTCCACGGCGGGGGTAGAATGTGTGCGTGAGCGAGTAGTTCATCAGGTTCGAGATATTGGACGTATAGATGTCGGCGAAGCGGAACAAACGTCTCGAGAAGTAAGTCGGGTTGTGGTATGTACGGAACACACTACCGAATTGTGGGTTAAACACTGCCTTTATTTCATTCCTGCAATTGACATAACATCTCCTACAATGGAAGCATGAAAACAAAACACACAAGCGTTATTTATAGCCAATCAGTCACGGTTACGCGATTACGATAATTTTGATTAGTTGCTCGTTAATTAGTTCTTAGAAATTGAATTATACGTTTAATCATAGTCACTGCCAGATATCAGGATAATAGTTCAATTTGACAGCTAAAAGGTGCAAATGGGCACTACTCATTGCGCCTGCCAAAAAACGCACAGCAATAATCAAATAGGTGCCTTCCTGCAGAATGCACTACCATAAAAGAAACAGGCGTATTTTTCACGCGAATACTACTCACCCGATTCCCAAGAGAGCATGAAAAATTTCGTAACTTGACAAACAATTACTACATACCTCAGAAAATCCCGCTCGGCCATCCATTCGGAGACAACTTCAAGTGCTTCAGGGTCCTTATAGTCCTGGTGGTCCTCTATTAGCTGCGTCAGCATCTGCAGCCAGTTGGCGTTCTCCTTGAACGACTGCGTGTTCAATGTGTTGATTTCGTGCTGAAAACAGATTGAATATTTATTATTTTCAATTGCATTTATGATTACATATTCACAGTTTCAAAAACTGCTTTGGTGGACTATTGGTCGCAATCAGGACACTGTTAAGAACAAGGTTCTGATTTAGAATGATCTCAGGATCGGGCAACATAATATTGAGTTTTTCTATTATACTCTGACTTTTAATTCTATTCAGTAACTTGACAGTTGAAGGGTTACCAGAATTTTATAAAAAAGAGGTAGTGAGGTTTTCTTACACCAGTAAGAATGAACGAAATTGAATGAACTTAAATAATCTATATCCATACATCACACACATCTATATCTATACAGTATTAAATGAGAAAAAAAATAACATGATTATTATTTTGAATGATGATGATGATTGATTCATGATTTTTAGAATGAAATATATGTGGAATATAAGCACAGTCATTAATTATTATTAATAATTGTGCTTATATTCCACATCTTACATACGAATATTTAAAGTTGTTTGTGCCTGAGCTACAGGTGACTTTAAAGTATCCGTCAAATTGTTGCTAACTGTTTTTGATAAGGCGCACATAACTGTCGCTAGTTCACGGCTAATTATGTCTACTGCGAGACACTGGAGCTTGGTGCTCAATAAAACATAGAAGTTTTACTTAAGTCATTGACTGCCGAACCAAAAACGTTGAAGGTAAAACCTCCACTAGTGTCGGACACACGGTGTCCCCCATGGCGTTCAACGTGTTAAAGACTTGTATTTACTTTTAACAATTTCAATAGAATTTAGTAGATATAAGAACACGAATTAACAAGTGAGGCCGGATTCTTCCTTTGTTCATTTTTAAAAATCTAGTAGATTATAAAATTATCAAAAATAGCAGGTAGAATATTTCCATAGTCGATAATACTTTCTGCGTGAACTACCGACAGTTAAATGTGTGAAGACTTGTATTTACTTTTAACAATTTCAATAGAATTTAGTAGATATAAGAACACGAATTAACAAGTGAGGCCTGATTCTTCCTTTGTTCATTTTTTAAAATCTAGTAAGTTATAAAATTATCAAAAATAGCAGGTAGAATATTTCCATAGTCGATAATACTTTCTGCGTGAACTACCGACAGTTAAATGTGTGCGCCTTATCAAAAACAGTTAGCAACAATTTGACGGAAACTGTAAAGTCACTTGTAGCTCAGGCGCAAACAAAATTTTTATTTAAATTAAACCATTTTTATCATTCATTCTTTACAACTGAACTTAGTTACTGAATTGAATTAAAAGCAAAATTGACGCAAAATTGTTCACTACCCCAATATTTTTTTTTGCGATTTTGCGTCAATTTTGCTTTTAATTCAATTCAGTAACAAAGTTCAAAGTTAAATAATAATGTTATTATTCTTTGAAATGACAAGTTAGTCCAATTAGGTAATCCTCAATAGCTATCCACATTTGGATTTGTTCCCGGTTAGTCGCCTAGGCCATCCCCTTTTATTAAGTGTGTTACCATGTGTGTGGTACCATATACCTTTGCTTACACTCTAATGCTATTTTTTTTGTTATTCCGACGACTAAAACTAATTCATATCCTAACCAACTAACGTCATCTCGAACTAATAATTATATTATCTAACCGTCAACTCGTTAATGATAGCTCCGGTGCGCCATCCGTGCTCCAGTGTGACGTCAGCCAGGTCGGTGTAGGGATGGTCACCGAAGTACAACACCTGGTGACCATACCAGCCAGTCAGGTCTTGTAGCTGCTTCACTGTACCCTGAAAATAGGTAACATTGTACATAATTATTATTACCTATCTTGCTATAGGGGTTGAATTATATTATCAGCGCAACTATCTATAATTATAAACAATACTATCATTTTTGATAAAATAGTTTTTGCAATTTATTGTTGCTGGAACGAAGTTCCTTATCGCGCGTTGTGAAAGGGGGCTAGACGGAAAAAATTCTTACGAAAAGTTGTCACGACACTTTTGTATATTTGATTTAAGAGCCATCTATTAATGTTATTGGCGCAACTGTGCTCTTCGAGATCGAATTACGAACGGCCAATAGATGGCGCAGAAATAATTTATTGGTCTTTCTATCTAAATAACTACGCATTGTACTAACATGTTAGAAAATATTAATCTTTAAAATTACTTACTTACAATGTAAGCAGCCATAATAACTTTTCATTCCTCGCTTTTTTTTTGCCCTGGCTTAAAGCCACTTAAATTCACTTTAATGCATCACATTTAATTAGTGAAGGAATTGTAATAAAATTTTATTACAATTCCTTCACTAATTAATCGAAAGGAACTTCGTTCCATCCGGGTGTCCCTTGACACCTCTCAAGTTTTTTTTTTGTATTGACTTATTTTACCTCATAATAAATAATTCCTTTTTCTAATGATGATACTCTTTCCCATATATGCGTGTTAGCGTTTTTGTCGAAGACTCTGATGGGCCGCGACACCTCCGTGAAGAATTTCGGTTTGTTTGCATTTACTATCACTACGTCGAAGTAATCTCGCCAATCATGGCCCACTAACATTTCCATACCTGCATTCCTGGATTAAAAATAATTTACATTATTAAAAACTGGTTAATGGTTCCACACATGGGTACCACATTTAACTAACATTACAGAGGCTGTCATATTATATTGCATTGGACAAGAAATTATGTGACAATAATACTATCCTTTTTTTGTATGTCTCTCTATTTATAACTGTATTATGATCACAAAGGATGTTCTAACAGCATATATCTATGTCATATGTCGTATGTGAAATGCATTAGCACAATACGTCAGCAAACACGTTTATCTCATTTGTCTGTAAATATACTTGTCTCATATGCCTATTAATAAATCTGTAATAATAAACCTATGTGTGCTTCAATGTAGAATGCTGAATGGCTTAGACTAGCTATACATACAAATATTATATTAATAATAATAATATATAGATTATAAGGTGGGTAGGAAATACATATTAGGTATACATAAAACTTACACAAAATGATAGGGACTATTAGTGACAAGAAATAGTTTCTTATCATGGTCCTGTAACATCTGAAAGTATTTTCTTAAGTCTGCATTGGGCCTGATATACTCCTTTACATTTTGAGCAACAATCTTGTGCATTATGGGATGACAGCTTCTCACTGAGTTCTAGAATTAATAAACCAAAGATCAATAAACCAAGAAATTATATTTTTTGGATTTATTATATAATTGAATGGCAAGAAAAGTACAGTAAATACCTTGACATCTAAGAACAAAATTTCTGGATGATAATCAATATGGTTCCTAATAAAGTAATCAGCTACATTACATAGTAAACTCATTTCAGGAACTGAAAACAGATCAGCTAAATGCACCATCTTAGCTCTGTTAGGCTGAAAGAAAAAAACATTACATTTAGATTATTTGTGTTGAAGTATGTCATGTATTCCTATTCCATGGTGAATAGGATATATTGAGTCGGATGAAATGCAATCGCATTTGCAATATGATTGAAATTTTAACCACAAACTAAATGCTGCTCCCACATTCTAACATAAAATTATCCATTTGGTAAGTATTTGGCAGCTTTCTAACTACAGTGCATTTGGCAGTCACTCTCAATCATGCCATTTCTGACAATAATAGATGACTCGCAAATAACATTTAAACAAAACAATACTACCTACATATGAATAGTGAATCCTAAACACAACGATGTATTTATAAATTGAGTACAGACAGCAATATACAAATGTTAGAGTAGTAGGTACATAATATATCAATGTCTTGTAACACATGCATGGTCCTTGTGTCAACATTGCATAGGGGAGCACAAATGAATGATTGCTTACAAGTGCCTGTGATTACTGTCTGCTATCTAGTTACTACATCATACACAAGAGATTTTCAACCTTATCCAAGGAAACTATGATAGTAAATGGAAAATATGTAGTTATAACATAGATGTTATATTTATATCAGCAGTATATTAGATACAAAGTTTCTATTATCATATAGGTTGGAGGTAGTAAACCATGGCTAGTTCCAACTATAGTGTCTGATCTATTTTAAACAGAGTTAAAAAAAAAGAGAAGGTTCTCAATTCAATATTTTTTGTTTTATGTTTGATCAAGCATAACTGGTGTAGTCTGATTTCGATGATTTTTAATGGATAGTGTATACTTCAAAGTTGGTCCCATATAAATTTCTTGAAAATACTATACTCTAAGGGTGGAAAAATAAGGGATTGATTTATATTTTTGATGTTACTGTTTCTTGAATAATTTAACTGGTAAGAACAGGCACTAAATGCACAAAAAAAGCTTTTTCACAAAATAGAGAACCACTATCAAAAAATAAAATATTTCTTTAATTTCACAAGTTGGTGGCAAAACTACAAAACAGAACCAAAGCCGCCAAATTACAAAATTAAAGTTATTTTTTACTTTTTTAAAGGCAGTTAGTTGATTGTTTTTGTAAATATTTTTTTTTATTTTTTATTTTTTAATAATCAATCAACAATGATTATATTTATATGTTTTAAGTTAAAAATTATCATGAAGATTACCAATAATACATACTTTATGAGCTCTGGTATCACCCTCAACATAAGCTATAGGTATAATTCTGTTTCTATACAGTTTGAGCACTTCATCTGCAGACACTTGTGAGAGACCACGATACACAGCTCCAAATTGTATTTGTAAAAATGAGTCCAGTTTTAGAAGGAGGCCTTTTTCTATGTCATAATGCAAACCTCTGACAGCAAAATTAGGTTTGTATTCTAATTGTAAAATTTCTGGAGGATACTGAAAGGAAAAGAAAACTTTTAGTATGTTTTGTGGTTACAAAACTTACAAATGATACCAGTGGACACTTTGAAAAATGAGTCAGGTCAGTAAATATAAGTATGTATTACATTTTTCATCAACATTGGATTGTTAAAAGAATGTGCTTACAATTTCTACTGGTTGAGTATAGAAGTACATACTTGGTAATGGGTAGAACTAAACAGATACCTGTTTTCTTAATCTACCCTGCTCAGCTTTAAGCTCATCACATTCAGCAAAGATTTTCTTTCTAATTGTATTGATTATTGCACAGCTATTGCAAAGCTCATGATAATATTATAATATATTCACATACCAACCTTATATTTTTCCAATAGTATTTCTCTGCCAAGATTATACAGCAAATGTTCGAGGCTAGGTTTGTAATGTGCCAGGGTGTAATCATAATCAAATCCATAAACTTTGACTTCAGAAAGATCCAGTTCATTGCAAGCAAATACACCCCGTGGATTCACATCTTGAGGTAATTTCTTTGCTATAATTGCATTAGATATAATTATTATTAGGATTAGGAACTTTACTCGGGGTTATAATAAACTGAAATCAAATTAAATGCATAATACAAACTTACATTTAAATTTTAGCTTTGTACGACAGTACGCCTCTTTTAATAATTCGCGTGTAGAAAAACACCTGCGTAATAAATCCTCCGGATATTTTTTTGGTAACTGTGTTAAGCTACATTTCCATTTTCGCATACTATTTATTGTTAAATTACTACGTAAACTCATCAAAGATGACATTTTTATAAAAACACACGATGAAATGTATCACATAAAACTTAACCCAATACACATGGATTTAGTATTTTACGCATTAACACGACGAAATAGATTAGGTAACTGTAAGTTTTAATTAATAAGTAATTTAAAATCGTTGCATAATTCGAACACAAACACTATTTTCACTCTACCCGTGCGTGAGTTGCGTGACACGTCTATCTTAATCTTTTCGTCATCTCGTACTCAAAGACAAGACAAGTCTTTGTTGATGTTGACTGACAGTGACAGAGAACAAGAAGCTTATAGATAAAAGTGGAGGCAACACTCTAAATACCTAAGTGAAGCCAACTGTGGGCAGACGCTTTCTTTCTGAATGCATATATGGGTAAAATGCATATAAAGAAAACACTTAACACTGTCTCGTTCTTATGTATGCATTCAGAAAGAGAGCATCAGCCCACAGTTGGTTTCAAGCTTTTGTTCGAAGTGTTGGCTCCATTTATACCTATATCTTCATGACAGAGAAGAACAGACTCACTCAAAGTCAACACTTCTTGACAAAGTTGACAAGTGTACGACATTTGATAGCATAGACATAGAACACTAGACTACTGCTCAGCGTGTCGCTGAAAGGGACAGAAAAGCACAACCAAGAACACTTACGATGCAGTGTATTTTCACCATTTTGCAGGATTAGGTAAGGAATTTGTTCAGGCACATGAGCCAAAAACGCGGCACGCGATGAGGGACAAAAAATATTAAGCTAATATTTTTTCTTTTATACATTTTTCATTTTCTTGTGTAAGCCAAATTAGCAGATGATCAGCAGTCAAGAAGCTTGTAGATAAATACCTATATCCACCTATACCTATATCCTATATATCTTCATGTCAGCAGTCTATAGTGCCTTCTCTGTCTACATTTGATAGACTTTGAGAGAACAGTTGAGTTTTATAGTGCGACCAGCAACAAAAAATGTTAGCAATAGGACTTCTTTGCGATTCACCACTGAGCAGTCTTAGCTCCATGAAGATATAGGTATAAATGGAGCCAACACTTAGAACAAAAACTTGAAACCAACTGTGGACTGATGCTCTCTTTCTGAATGCATACATAAGAACGAGACAGTGATATGTGTTTTCTTTATCTTATGTATGCATTCAGAAAGAGAGCGTCTGCCCACAGTTGGCTTCACTTACGTATTTAGAGTGTTGCCTCCACTTTTATCTATAAGCTTCTTGCTTAGCTCTAAAGTCTAATGCGCCTTATTCACCATCCATCTTGCTGTACGTCCCCGCCAAGGTCATGCACGATGCACGATGCACGACCGTGAATAAGCTTGCTGTACGTCAATAATTATTATTAATTGTTTTTTTTTCACGGTACTTTTGCATCGTGCATCGTGTATGACCTTGGCGGGACGTACAGCAAGATGGATGGTGAATAAGGCATTTTACGTATGTAGACCTTCCAGCATTTAACCGAGAGGGCATAGCTGAGCCAGGCAATGCGGCACGGCAATAAGACTTTGTTTCTTTTTTGTTGTAAAGTTAGATAAAAATAAAATCAAGCCAAATTTCTATTATTAAAAAATATTTATTTATATAATTATTTTCTTATCATATTATTTTAATTTCTTACGAGTAGGTATTTCGAAGTTGCACATTTTTTAATGCTTTTAACTATTATTTTGTTGTTCTGCTCGACGTCGATCAATAGTTTTCAAGCATAGAAATTACGTAGACCCTATTGTTTTATAGTCTGAGACTTAGACATAGATGATTTCAAGGGTTTCTGTACTTTTTATTATGATCGAGCATGGACCGAACAGATTTCAAGTTTAACTGCTGGTGTGCAATGTGCAATACGTCAAAAATTGCAGATTTTTGTTTAGCGTCGCGTCATAGTTATTTCTTGGAACGTAGTTCCATATATATCGCGCGTTGCGAAAGGGGGCTAGACGGAAAAAATGTAACGACACTTTTTAAAGTTGTAACGACACTTTTTGCTATAGTTGTAAGCCGTGCAGTGTGCGCGTGTTTCTCTGTCCAAGCCAGTTATTAATTGTAAATAATAATAAAGTGTGTGTGTATTGTTGTTGTTTGTTATTGTGTTGTGTTATTGTTGTTGTTGTGTTCGTTCTTGTTGTTGTTTTGTTTGTTGTTATTGTTGTTGTTGTATTGGTGTTGTTATTGTTGTGTGTTGTTGTTGTTGTTGTGGTGAAGTGTTGTTGTTGTTTTGTTGTGGTGAAGTGTTGTTGTTGTTTTGTTGCTTTTTGTTGTTGATGTTGTAAATTGTTGTCGAAAGGAACTTCGTTCCATCCGGGTGTCCCTTGACACCTCTCAAGTTTTTTTGTGTAAAGTATGTCACATTAGGGTGTCTCCATGATGGTAATTTTTCATGACTCTTTAAAATATGTATTGAGTTTAAAAAAAATATAATGTTGTAACTGGGAGACAATGTTGGCAGCCGGATTAACTAAATTTGTGGAAAAGCACTGCCTATTAAATTTTTACTACGATAACGGAAGGTATGTGTTACAATGCCGACATCTTTGTTTGCCAGCTTCAGTTTACAATCGTTATCAGCGCGAGTAACAAAGCAGAGAGTGTAAAGTGCCATCTCCAGCTCTGGGGAGGTTCCAATGAAGATGGTGTTAACAGGCTTATCGACGCCTTGTTGATTGAAATGGAACTTCATAACAGCCCCTTTCTGAAATTTTTAAAAATTGTTGTTATGTACCTATGTAAAGTAAATAAATACGTGTATGTATGCAAATTGATTATGTGCATTTTAGTTAGGTCCTACTACGAACCCAACCAAACCTAAGTGCAGTTTCAAAGGTTAAATAGGCAACTTAGTATTGACACAGTAAAGATATCTAACAGTACCTATTCTATCTTCATACAAACGGTCGGAACGCGAGTCGTACCTACATTTTTCAAGTTAGTAGGGAAATTAGTATACCGATAGTCTCGAATGCGCCTCAGTGGCGAATATATTGTGTTGTTTTTGGTTGCTTGAATTCGTCAATAACGCACCCAGAGATAACATTTTTTAAATTACCTGGAAACTCCGAAAGACTGTTCCTGAAACTTAATAGACTATAAAAAATGACTACCAGACTATAGGTACCGGTCAAATGCTGTAACATTGCCTACATGCTCAACATTGCATATATTCTAAAAAGTTAAATTATTGCCGCTGAGAAATGTTTTTGCTGTGTATGGTATTACTAAAAGCAAGTCGGCTATCTATAAGGCAAAAAAACATTTCTCAGCGCCAATAATTTAACTTTTTAGAATGTAGGCAATGTTACAGCATTTGACGGTACCTACTAGACTATTAAAAAAATGATATACCTTTCTAGAGTACGTAATTTGTTTCTTTTTTCAAAAGGTAAGTATTTCGCTTTTTCTACCGAGTAAAGTACCTGGATTAATAAACAAATAGGTAAGTGGATAGGGTGAAAAAGCAACCTACCTACGCTTGTGTTAAAACGAACTGGTAAGTACCTAGGTAGTTTCTTAGGCTAAGCTATCTACCTACTTATGTACTAGCTACTTAAATATATTATTGAATTAAACAAAATATCAAAAAAATGATCATGAGAGTAAATGATAGGTACAGACGCCAGCACATCCCCAATTGAATATGAACCTTACGCTTTTGTAATAAAATTGAAAATCTACCAAAGAAATTTGACAGATTGTTGTAGCTTGTGCTGGACTCTGTATCTACGTTTAGTAAGATTTACATTATTATTTACTTTTAAGTAAGAATTTGTAGTCGGTAGTTAAAGATTTTGTCAGCTGTGTTTCGCATTTTGGTTAAGTAAAAAGTAGGTGTTGAAGTTTGTAAGGATTGCAGAATAAAGGGAAATATTTTTTTATTGAGACGCCTTGAACGGGTGCAACTGAGGCGCAAATATCTTTCAGTCTCAAATTAGATATCTTTACTGTGGCCCTATCGCACGTTAAGGTACTGCGCGCGTGTAGGTAATTATTTCAAGGACAGGGCCGAGTCACAATAAGTACTGTTAGATATCTTTACTGTGGTATTGATCTCTTTATTCTTTTTTTTAACTGGCTTCGCAGTGTTTGTGCATTTATCCAATTTCAAGTTATTAATATTGAACTTTGTGCATGAGACAATTTTCTTTTTTTAGTTTTTAATGCTTCTGTTTTTATTGTTCGTAGTTGCACGTCCATTTTAGGCTTAACTGCCTATGTTCGCTATCCACAGACCCTTGTCCCTAACATTCTTAGATGCCTAACCCACACAATCAAGTATAATACATAACATTAATAAACATAATATAGTAGGTATACCTACCAACGTATAAAAAAAATATATTTTACTCACATCACTTATTTCTTCATATTTCAAGTATCCCAGATAATTAATTCGGTTGGCCAATTCTTCTCTTGCAAAATAAATCCAGTTATGCAAACCTTTAAAAAGGAAATTATGCCAAAAATTAGTCCACAGACATTCGGCGTAGGAACAATGAAAATTACATGACGTAATGTCCGCCTAATTAGGAATCTTATTGCCAAACTTTTCCGCTAGAGGCGCCACCGAACTATAACGTAAATAAAGTGACTTTGACATGGTAATACTTTTTGTCTGTGTAACAAAATTGTATTTTTTAGTTTCCGTCCAGCTTTTTAAATTCCGGAATAAATAAACGTCCGTTATTATTATCCATTTTTGATAATATATTACAGCAAAACTCTTGCATCGCAACTTCTATATAATAGGAATATTACCGTGCTTATAGTGTTTACGTTATAGTTTGGTGCCGCCCTCTGAGATTAGGTCTGCGTAAGCAACCCTATTTGCTGTAGTCAATGTAGTCATAGATTAACAAAAAAATGTGCGAGTGCTAAGGTACAGACAGCGACATCAACTGCTTACCCCCTATCCGAAGAACTTTTAATGAGTGGGAGGTAAGCAGTTGATGACGCGCTATCTTTACATACTGTGACCAAGCTGAGTTGAGCTCGTTTTTTGTTTATCAATGGTTATACGTAATTTAAGAAGCATTGTAAGTGTAAGATAGCCTTCGGCATAGGCAGGTTTTTCCCTACGTTTATAAGTTAGGTACACTCTCCATAACCAAATTAAGTGCTTACCCGAAACACCTCCATTCTTAAGTTCGGAGACAAATATATGCTCAAAGCCAGAACTGCTTATCTTTCCTTTACCTCTTGAATATAAACTGAACCATAGTTGTTTCAGGAAGTCTCTTTGTTGTTTTGGGTCTGGAGTCACATAGCCTGTAAAGATATAGACGTGATTGTCAGCCTCAAAGTAGGTACTCATTAGGGACCTAGCACACAATTTTTTTTTGTGCTATGTTTACCTTCAGAAGGTTAACCTTAATATTATAATATTTTATGGCTATTCCTGCAAATAAACTACTCACCCATCGTCTTACAGGTCCTAAAGGTACGGGATGGTAATTGGAGGTAAGTGCAATGAGTGTTGCAATTTGCAGAAAAGTTTCTATCGGCATTTACAGATATAAAAAAAAATGGTAGGCAGGCACAGTCAGTGAGATAGCGGTGAATGCTTATGCGAATTCCGCACCCCCGGCCATAGGTAGAGGTGGAAAACCGCGGCCGTTTTAGCGGGTAAGAGCCCCTCCGTCACCCCCACGATGGAGTCAAAAAGTCCACAGCGCAAAAAAAAAGGCACAGTCCCCTACCCTACGTTCGTTACCTGTAACGAAATAATTAAATAACCTTTATTCTTCAGATACGTCATAAGGTGCCTCATAACAGTAGTGGACATGATTGCATCCATGAAAGCGTTCTCTTCGTTTCTCTCCTAAAAAAAAATAATAATAATGTAGATTCCTGTGGTGGTACTTAATTTACTTCAAATTAGCATTAACATATTTAAGTTTCAAGTAAGGTTTCAAGATACGTCCATAGAGGACAGCCTTATAGAAACACATACATAATATTTATTTTGCTTCTATGCATCACCTGTTTACCTTACTATTTTGGGTAAAGCAGATGTACTCGCAAATAATGGCTTCATCTCTCTATCTCAAATTAGTTTACTTTTCGTTTTGTTTTTCAAAAGCATGCTGAAATCATAATGCGTAGCTTTATCTTTGGGTAAAGTTCAATAGTTCAACTATCAGTCGGCGATATTATTATGTTATTGTGTTTATTTAGGTCCTCTGAGGACTGAATGAGTCGGGCTCATGCCACGGAAAGCCAAAGAATCAAATTTAAAAGTTTGTAGTTACCTAGTAACCGTAGTTTTCATGCTAACTTTTTCTATATAGCCCTTCAAATCAAATAATAAAAACAACAAATTACCTGCGGCGTCACATGTTCGTTGATTAAGGTATCTCGTTCATAATTGTCCAATAATGGAACGAGCTTCTCAATAGTCGGAATATTCCACACTTCAGGAGTTACGGTGATTAATCTGCGACATAAAGATAACATTTTAAACAAATTAGATGAATAATAACGTGCATAGTGAGGACATTACTCATCAAATCGTCAGCTCACGAACTAAAAAGCATACACATCGACTTTCTTTGGAGAGTAATACTTACGGTAGGGGTGCCATGTCCACAGTGGAATGTGATGTAGTCTTTGATTGATAGTTAATCGTTATGTATTTAGCGGCATTATTAGTGTCCTTCCTTAATAACTCTTCACTAAGTGTTTCTAATTCAGCATCAGTAACGCTGTTCGTGTTTGTAGAGCCAGGATTGTTGTTTACTATAGAGCTTGGTAACACAGGGGTGTTAGGCCGAGACAAAGGTGTTCCAGGACGAGATACAGGAGTGCCAGGAATTCGCGTTGTAGGTTTGGGCGTCGTAAACGAAGAGTGGGTACTAGGTTTATTGCCTGCCACGGCTGAGCTGAAAGACATTGGTGTGTGGCCCGATGAAGGCGTCAGTGACGTCGGTAAGGTCACCATCGGAGTAGAACCATGTTTGTTAGAGGACCCTTGTACAACTGAACTGTAACTAAATGTTCCTTGACTCGGAATTTTGCTATCATAAAAATTTATAAGATCTTTGACCTTCCCTCCAGTTGCAGCGGGCTGGTTGTTTAGTTGAATAGGCTTAACGGTTGGATATTGAGGCGCAACATAGTCTCTTTTTCCGTTGGATGGCGATTGCGATGGAGATGATGGACCAAGCGATGGAAACTGAGAAGCATAACTAGGTCTGCCCCCATTTTGAGACGTCATTTGCGTTTGACTATTTCCTCCAATTGGCTGGTTATTTTGTTGTGTGGGTTTAAGAGTTGGATATTGTGGTGCAACATAATCCCTTTTTCCGTTAGGTGACTGGGGATTGTTTTGTCGCCCGTTATTTAAATTATTAGACGCAGTCGTCTGCGATTGTGATGAAGATGGGGGGCCAAGAGCTGGAAACTGGGCAGCATAATTAGAGATGCCTCCATTTTGGTTAGCGCCGTATGTTTGCGATTGACTATTAGATGATTGAATCGCTATATTATCTTTATTTCCTCCGCTTGGTACACCTCCTTCGTGCAATAAGAAGTCTGTGTTCGCATTAAGCCTTTGGTGCTTATTATATTCTACACCTGGAAAAAATGGACTGAAATTAATAAAAGAATGGGTAGATGTCGAACCAGACCGATGTCAATAATTTAGATCTTGAAACAACGCGGGCGTATAAGAGTAGGTAGGTATACGTACTTCAACCTGCCTCGATTTGGTATTATTTTCTTAACAAAACTTAGGTACATCAATCTAAGTGTAAGTGTATTATCAGCCTAGTCTGGCCTAGTCTATAATAAACTAATATTATTATAAAGAGGTGAAGTTTATAAGTTCGTATGTTTGTAAAGTATGGATGTTGGAGGTCATCACCGATTTCAAACAATATTTTTCACAAAAAAGACAACCGCCTTCAAAAAGTAAAAAATAACTTAAAATTGGCTTTGGTTTTGTTTCTTTGTACCACCAACGAATTTAAATTTATTTTTACCCGACTGCGCCAGAAAGACATTATGTTTTTTACTTTTTGAAGGCGGTGGTCTTTTTTTCGAAAAGGTTTTTTTTTATCGCTTTTTAGTGCCTACTTCTTATAATACACATGAATTACGAAACGGTGAACCCAACAAAATTGGGGTGGAACATTTTCATGAAAATTATATTATGACTCGTCGAAATACTGTTTACTGTTTACGCTAGTGCTGCACTCTGGCGCCAGAACATTGCAGTAATATCCCCTATTTCCGATAGACGTACCGAACCGAATGGAACTTATCTTACTTTAGTATTATATCATCTGTGTCTATAATATCCCGATCAAAGTCGTATGCTGGCTAATGTCGAGGGTAGGTAGGTATTTACCTTAAGTACCTACCATTCTTATTTATTTTTTAACCAACTTCAAAAAAAGGAGGACATTAATGGCTCAATGCCAAATTCGACTATGTTTTGCTTCGTAAACTAAGTATGTCTGTCTGTCCATATCTTCGCCAGCTGTGAAACGACTTCAAAAATTCTTTTTTTTTTGTTCTATAACCCATCTTGGGGACCTAAGTAAATGTCCCCAAGGTGTTCATATTAATGGGTTATAAAAATAGGTTCAGTACCTACCTAAGTATATAGCTTGGTTTTTAAATTAAAATAACAGGAAAAATATATACACTTTGTAACAGATTAAACGCAAGACCTCAAAGTAGTTTGCTCAGAATCGGCTTCTGAATCTATTTCCGTCATTATTTATATACGTTAATTAAAAAAAATTGGTTGTCTGTAAAGTCTGTTTACTGACGATAGTTGAACGTGACAACGTCTTAAGAAAATACGGCGATACGGCGTTACCTCAGAGCGAGGTAACGCGGTAACGCCGTAACGCCGTAACGCCGTAACGCCGCATGAGTCATGTTTTTTCGTGCGTGCAGCCGGCTCTATCGAATTATAAGACGTTGTCACGTCAAAAAAAAACCTTTATTTAACTGAAATTAGGATCACCTCTTCATCACAAGGTAATAAAATATTAAATTTAAGGAAATGTATGCCTTATCTCAAAGGAATAAAGCCTATTCAAATGCACGACCGAATTTGCAATTCCCTCATAGCTATCCTATGTGCAGTGGTCGTTAAATAAAAACGTTAATTTAAGGAAGCTTAATCCTTATATCATAGTAATACGTCATAATATATTTAAATGCAGAACCGAATTTGTAGTTCGGAGTGTCTTTCTTTACACACACATAAACAAACCTTGGTATATAATGATAAAAAAAAAATAGTTACTGTAAGGTAGACCTTATTTCAAAGGATTAGTTATTGATAGAATTAGAACGCAACCTCCATATAGGTAACAACCAACGACAAGCATTTTAAACATACGCATACGTCGTTACGTTACTGCCTGCTGTAATTCTGACTTTTCACAAGAAATAAAAGACATTATTAATATTTCAATATTACTCTTATTTCACATTTATTTGTTAACGTGCACGATAACATTCCAGTACACCAATACTCAATACACGGAGATGGTGAGAACATTGGCTCGTTGCCACGATAATGTCGAGTTAGCATGTCGAGAGTTCCACGAAAGATACGGTACCAGAGTGAGCGCCAGAACCATGTTAAGTGCAACTCAACGTCTGAGGGACTTCGGTCGGACCTTTCGTCCTAACATGACAATAGATAGAGAGGCGAATGTACGCTACCTAACTACTCGCTTACAAGCCAACATACAAGCGAATATACATTTGAGGAACACCCAAAGAGGAGCACGAGAGAAGCAGAGCTATTGTTCGACTGTTGTTACGCGCAGATGGTGAACGCACGTTCCACCTACTTACGACGTTGTCAGGAGCTAACGCCGAACGACTATTTGCCACGTCTGGACTTTAGCAGATGGTTGTTGGAGAACTGGCAACGAAACATCATCTGGACTGACGAGAGCACGAGAGATGCCTACCAGCCGGCTAGCCAGCTGGCTAGCTTGTTGGTACACGAGTGTGCGGTGCGCTATTAGTGTGTGTAGAGATCGAGTAGTGTGTTCAAACGTTTGACGTTTAGTCAGGATATCTATTTTATAAATAATAATGATGTGTGGTTCAACTAAATTAAATTACAGATGTTATTTTAGGTACTAGCTTTTGCCCGCGGCTCCATATAAATGACTCTTCGCGTTAACGTGTATCGAAGTCTAGTTATCGCAGTGAAGAGCTATCGCGGTAAAGTGCATCGAAGTCAAGTAGTATCGCAGTGAAGATCTATCGCGATAACGTGCGTCGCAATTTTGTAGCATCGTAGTAGCATTCATCGACATTCCTTAATCTACTCGTTACACATTATAGATTGAGAAAAACGGATAAAGTCACTGTGTTGCCGGGTTCGTCCGACTAGTTTCGACGGCTTATTATGGCCACCTTTCTCAAGAAGGTCCACAGGATGACAGTGACACACCGCCCAAAACAGTCGAACGAACCCGGCAACACAGTGAGTAGGTAATCAGATTTTCTCAATCATTATTGAATTAAAAAAAAGTTAATAAGTAAAAAAAGTCGGTGGCAATTTATATTAACAAACAGAACCAAAGTCACCGACTTCCGCTTAAATTAAAGTAATTTTTGACTACATTATAGGCGGTTATTTTTTGAATAAAAGTCTTTTTCAACCGACTTCAAAAAAGGAGGAGGTTATCAATGCGTGTTTTTTTTTTGTATGTTTGTTACCTGATTTCTTTGGACTGGGTGAACCGATTTTGATGATTGATGAGTTTGAAAGCTAGTGCTTCCCGTGTGGTCCCATTTTAATTTGGTCCGGTTCTGACAATGGCATCCATGAGAAAACCGTATAAGTCTTAAATTGACATTAAGTATGTGCGCGATTTGTTACGCGATTACTCCGGCAAACGTAAACCGATTTTGAAAATTCTTCTTTTTACGGATAGGGTATGCTTCAGGGGTGGTCCCATATAAATTTTATGAAAAATAAACTCAATCACTTTTTGAAAAATCAACAAATACCCAAAAATTTTACATAGTTGACGTTTCAGCTTCATCAATCTTTGTAGTAGTTAACTTTCATACTCTTCTTAATAGATTTGGATGAGAAGGAGGTACTAAAAAGCTTTTTACAAAAAAGACAACCGCTTTCAAAAACTAAAAAATGAAAAATAACTTTAGCACAGAACACACATTGACTTTAGTTTCGGAAGTCGGTGCCAATACAAAACAACAAACAGAACAAAGCCACTGAATTTCGTCTTTTTTGTAAAAAGCTTTTAATTAATATTATTAGATTGAAATCACAAGATGCTTAGTTGCGTCATTGCGTGTATTCAAAATAAGTAGGTAGGTAAGTAATAAGGAAGTTGTTTGAATTTCGCGGAAAAATTGTAAAGGCAAACACAGCAAATACATACCTAGTATAGACCAAAGTATTAATCATATTTAGTTTAGTTCAAAAGGTACCTAATGTGAATGATGATGTAAATGATATTGCCCTATTTATTTTATGAAATAAAAACTTCAACTTCGACAATGCATTTACGGAAAAATCCTGTTTTTTTTATATATTGGTCCTACTTACTAGTTACCTACATTTTACCTGTCTGCACATTTTTCTTGTAAGGACAGTTTAATTCGCAAAATGAAAATGAAAAAAACTTACCTGAACTACTTTGTAGAAGGAATAATATTCCACACAAAACTGCTTCCCAGTTATTCATATTTATAAATTACGAAAATACGTTACACAAAGCACTACATCCGTGTTGCAAACACATTTATTTATGTTATGATTTGACACAGAACCGCCTGCCTTGACCGCGCTACTAAGATTATTGAGATTTGAGTTCAACTCTGTGTTTCTACTATGAGTAGAAGGTATTGACTCGAGTGACGTCTTCGGTCTTGGCGAGTTTGACACTGCGAGTAGCTGCGATGGGTGTTTTGCAAATATCGACGTTGCCTGCGGAACGTTCAGAGTGTATTTTTGCTTGGAGTCAGACAAATATCAGTTATGCTGCTGATGTCATTCACGCTCTCTCGTTCGAGTTATAAGAATGTTGGTTTATTTTTTCATTTTTAACGTAGGTAAGCGGTAAAACTACAAAAGGAGTAGTTAAGTAAGGATCGTAGCAGGTAGTATTCAGTATTTTCTGTTTACTCCAATGGGAAATATTGGAAATAGGCTTGAGTTTACCCACCATTTAATATTTTTACATAACTACCTAAATACCTGCCAACATAACCTAGAGGTACTGCACTGAGGGATAGGTACTGCAGTTCCTGCAAGGAGCGTTAAATTTCCGGAAGAAAGGCAGTATTAGCTATCTTTACATACATAAAACAAGGTCGCTCCGTCGCTCCCGCTGTATGTTATGTACGTTAGATCTTTTTAACTACGTAACTGATTTTAATGCAGTTTTCAGCAGGTCGTTTCGAGGAATACTTTAGGTGTGTTTCGAGGAACAGGTACCCCCATATTAGTATCTGCAATGCACCCGTGCGAAGCCGGGGCGGATCGCGAGTCAACTATAAAACCAAAACTTTGGTTCTATTATGGTAACAAAAACGTTTCCAAAGGTCGGTGGTTGGAAGGTCTAGCTGTTGTTTGTAGAATTCGTAAATATTGTGTATCTGCAGTGGCGGATTAGCCACGTAGCAAGAGTAGCAAATGCTACGGGCCCCGCGCATTTGGGGGCCCCCCACTCCAACGCTCTTCGGTCGTAAAAAAAAACAATTTAGGACGTTACGTAAAAAGGTACAATATTTACCACGAAACAGTAGGTGCCAAAATGTTCAACAGTAATTCAAATTTTTAGTACATTTCTAAAAGTGAGTGGTCACACTACAAATTACATAATTATGTTTTGCACCGCAGTGCACACAAGTCGCAAACTTTTGTTAAGTTCTTGGACATAGAAGGCTATATTGCTGAGCCACTTGCACAAAGCTCATTATTCATTAGCAAGCAAGTAAATAAGTATGCAGAATACATTCACTGTCTTGCACACTCTTTGGTTGCTAAGTTGCTGCTATACAGACACACATTTTCTTTGATTTTATTCAAAAAAATTTTTTATTTCCACTTCTACCTATCGATGGGGTCCGAGGTGGACAGCCCGCCAACTGAGAGTACTCTTTACAGCGTGCATTGAGTGGGGCCAATTTCCCACATTGTGGAACTCTGGTCGTCTGGTCCTGCTCAGGAAGGCCGACCGCGCGGATAATCGCAGCCCGCCTTGTCAGACACCTGTGCGAAGAGGGGCCGGATCTAGACACGAGTCAGTATGGTTTTCGGCATGGGCGCTCCACCATACACGCTGTATCTCGAGTAAGAGTCCTGGCGGAGGAAGCGGTGTCCTAAGGCGGGGTGATGTTGGCGGTGTCCTTGGACATCTCCAACGCCTTCAACACCCTGCCCGTGAGTTATATACGGGAGGCACTGCGCTATCATCGAGTGCCTTCCTACCTCCGCCGCATCATTGGTGCTTATTTGTCAGAGAGGTGTGTCACCTACTCAGGATGCTGCGGCTGCGGTCTTACAGATGGTAAGCCGCATCCAGCGCCTCGGTCTGGAGGTGGCCCTTCACAAGTCGGAGGCTGTGATCTTTCATGGCCCCCCGCAGGCGCCGCCACCGAAATCACAAATCGTGGCCGGGTAGGCCTGAATAGCTGTCGAGTCCACCATGAAGTACGTGGGATTGGCTTGACATTTGGCTTTGGCTTTGCATTGGCATGGGTGCGGCTGGGGGGCTGCTTCCCAATTTAGGGGGCCCGCGCGCCGCATGTAGGCGGCTCTACGTGAGGATCATGCGATCGATGGCCATGTACTGGGCTCCGATCTGGGCAGCTGACCTGACGGCCGGAAGCATCGTCGATCTGCGAAAGCCGCAGCGAGCGATGGCCATCAGAGTCATCAGGGGGTATCGCACGATCTCCTACGAGGTGGTTTGTGCACTGGCCCGGATCCCCGCTCCCCCAGAGCAGGGATCCGGCCAGTAGACTGTAGGCGAAAGTACTCGCAGCACTGTATAGGTGGCGCGAGGAAGCGCGGGCGCAGGGCGAGCGTCCGATGCAACGACATATGGAGCTTCGTTGGTCTCAGCTTTGTGAAATCCTGGTGGCAGAATGGTGGGACAGGTTTTTGCACTCTACCGCCGGTAGCCTCGCCACCATCGTGGCAGTCCGGCCGGTGCTCGAGCGCTGGCTCTGGATGAGGCACGGCTCCCTGTCGTTTCGGGTGACCTGTCGCTACCGAGTCGATGGTCGGCAGCGCAGAGTCCTGGGACGCGTTGGTTTCCTTCTGCGAAACTGTCATGTCGCAGAAGGAGGGTGCGGAAATGGGGAGAAAGATCACCGAGAGAGACCGGGTCGCTGTTCGGCCTCTGGGTCAAGGGATGACAGACTCAGGGACGCATCAGGACTCGAGGTGGCGGCGCGAAAATCAATTCAAATTACACTCGACAACCTTGTTGAAAAACAAACACCGAACGTTATAAAATGCAGGTGTTTATTGTCATTATTGAAAACCTACTGACTGCTTTCACTAAATGTATGAAAGTATACCATAAAATTAATGGTATTTTTGAAATATTCCGACAGCTAAAACAACAGAAGAGATCTTGAAAAAATCATCCATTTTTGTCAGTGCTTACGCAGATGATTTGGTGGACAGCCTAGTAGGCGACGAATCAGAGCAGTTCTCTGCATTGCAATTGCACAAATCTTATGTGGCCTATTATTTTGACGGCAAGAAGCATGAGGTTCTGGAACTGCAATTTTACAAGCTTTTGTTAAATATTTCTGTAGAATGTTTTTCCCAAACGTATAAATTACCTTGCGCATTTATTTTTCGCAAAGATCTCCTACTCTGCAGTGCTGAACGTCCTTTCTTAACATTAAAACGTGATAAAAATTACTTAAGGAACACAATGAGCCAAAAACGTTTTAGTCACCTCACTGATGAATATTGAATACGAATTGCTCAGAGAAGTCGATATGAATAGAATTATTTCTAAAGTCCAAATTAGTTAAATCCAGACAAGTTTGTAGCCGTTTTGTTTTATTTATTACCATAAACTTTATAACATATAGCAAACCAAGGGCCCCTGATAGAATTTGCTACAGGCCCCGCGTTGGCTTAATGCGGCACTGTGTATCTGTCACAGTCAAAACTCTTAACCAGTCAAAATTACTTTTGACTACAAAAATCCGTCAATAGTACTTATTATTTAACGGTTTATATTTATCCTTAATATTTAGAAACCCATTAGGTTGTTAGGTTTTTCTATTGTGACCTTTTTAAAACTTTTGTTTTGTATTTTCAGTGATTTTTATAAATAGGACGTTCCGTATTTTTGTTGTTGTAACGCAAACGCGTTATACCTAACTTATTATTGTAAGGGTTTTGATTGAAGCCAATCAAAAGTAATTTTGACTGTAACGTATTATCTACTTTTCCAATCTTTGATTAGGTATATATTTCCAATCTTCACAGAACATCTAAGATCCGAGTTCATGTCCCCTGAGTAATAATCTCGGATGTTAGATTTTAGTCAACTCGGATTTCATGCAATCTCCGACCACTACACACACAATATACACTACACTACCTACTAACTAAGCAACCCACTGACCGACTTCTGGCTCTTCTTCTTGGACTTTAGCCTGGGTAGCCCGCGAAATTCAAATAGGTATTCGTTCTTCTTTATTTAAAAAAACGCGGTAGTAACCAATATAAAATTACTCCAAGTTAGAAAATATCGTAAATATGCATATTTAATGACGTTTACGAGCTTTTCTCACTTGGCGAGATATTGATGATTTTTATTATTATAATTCTGTAAATACATATTTGTTTCTCCAGCGAATAATTCTATTAAACTAAAATACAACCTGATACTGAGCTGCAAAATAGCAAAAAACCTAAGAAAATTTGAATTTTGCGGGATGCCCTGGCGCATCCCATACGTTGCTTGCTTTGAAATTATTGAAGTAAAACTTCTTTACGCACACTTAACTTGGGGAGTAAGCTGATGAATGCGTGACGAGAGCGTTAGGAAAAGTGTGATCGGTCGAGGGGGACGGAAGTTGAGAGGGAGATATAGGTTAGTGAAGATAGAAAGCGAGAGTTACGTTTCGGACATTACTGCAGGGGCAAGAGAGAAAGGTGCGGGTGCGAGCACACATTTTCTTTCTCTCATAGCCAGTTGCAAACGGATACATATTATTGTAGGTCTAGGGGCCGCCTAAGACCTCTCCTTTATAATAGACTAAACGCGAAAGCAAACATCTATTCCGTGAACTACACAAATTGTAAGCTAATTCTCAAGGATGCTCTCCAAAGTATGTCCTATGAAGATATAGAGAATTTACTAATTGTGATGAAGTAAATATTACTAACATTTAGTTTATATTGTATTTAATATAGAAATATTAGTTACTACATTAGTTAAGCTACTCAGCTATTTGTCTACTGTACATTTTTCTTTTTGTTTGATTTTGTGATTATTTATTAATTTTATAAAATTACTTTAGTTCTTCTCGCCTGAAACACAGGATTACCTAGTTAAGGCACGGATATCTTAGTATTATAATTTACATTTAAGCAAACTGTACTTGTTATGCCTTGTAATTTTTTGAATAAATATTATTATTTTCGTATACCTATGTGTTGTTTTTTCTCAGCACTTTGGCTGGATTCAGTTACATTTACGGGCCGAAGCCAAGTAAATGCAGCGTGTGGTATGTATTAGGTATAGGACGTGTTGTGTTGGGGACCAATTTCGTGTTCATCTAATTGCATGAACTTTCTGACAATGCGGCATTGCGGCATGTATTTAATATGGCAGCTTTCTGTAGGGCGATATAGAGAGTTTCTTTTAGATTGAGTAGTTTTAGGCTATGGAGAAGATGGTTCGGGATAACGCCTGTTGTGGAGATGACTATAGGGATCACATAAACTTTTTCTTGTCGCCATATTCTTGTTACTTCTTCTTTCAGTTCGGCATATTTACTAATTTTTTCAGTTATTGTCTTCTGTATGTTATGTGTGTTGGGAACTGCAATATCTATTAGGTACGTAATTTTATTTAGTTTATCCTGAAAGGTTATATCCGGTCTGTTGTAGTGAATTGTCCTATCAGTGAGTATGGCGCGATCGTAGTAGATTTTGTGTGTGTCATTTTCTAGTATAGTTTGTGGTGTATAATTGTAGTAAGGAGTGTTTGTGTCTTGTATGAGTGTGTATTTGACACGGTTGGCGCAGTGGCTGAGCGATCGACTGCTGCGCAGCGTGTTGCGGGTTCGATTCCCGCCCAGGGTAAACATTTGTGTGATGAGCACTTGTGTTTGCCTTGTGTCTGGGTGTTGTTTATCTATATATGTATGTATTTAAAAAAAAAAAAAAGTATTTGTGTATGTATATCAGCTGTCTGACACCCATAGTACAGGGTCTCCCTAGTTTGGGGTCAGATGGCCGTGTGTGAAAATGTCCCCAAATATTATTATTATTATTATTTATTATTTGAGTGCTAATTTTTGATGAATAATGTTTGCTACCTGGTTGTGCCTGTGAGTGTAGTCGGTTTGTGTGAGTGTAGTGCATGCTCCTGTTATGTGCTGAATGGTTTCAGGTTGGGTGTGACATTTTCGACATTTATCGTTTGTTACTGAAGGGTCTTTGATTATATATTTTCTGTAGTTCTTAGTGTTGATTATCTGGTCTTGTATCGCTATTATGAATCCTTCAGTTTCTGGGAACAAGTTACCTATTTTAAGCCATTTATTTGAAGCTACTTTGTTAATATGGGATTGTTCTAGATCGTGAGGGTGTCTGCCGTGAAGTACTTTTTTCTTCCAGTCCTCAATTTTTTGTGTCTGTGGGTCATCGTTGATAACGTGTGGTGTATCATTATTATTATTATTATTAAGACAGACAGTCTGTTTGCGCTGACCCTATGACGGCATTTTGTGACCCGGCTCACAAAATGCTGACATAGGGACAGCGAAAACTGAGAGAACAGGATAAACAAACAGATTTTGTGAGCCGGGTTCACATTGACGTGGGAGCATGGAGATAGTAGATCAATTAATGAAATATTCACGTGCGTGTATCATCTGACTAATAGTACGATATCGATTAGAGAACGTGGCAAAATTGTCATTTATTAGGTACTATCAAAAAATGTAGGTGCTGAAGATACTACTTTTCCTTTCACTGACTTTTCTGTGTTCTTGTGTTAGGCGGCCCCTAGACCTACAATAACATTGTACAATACATTTTATTGTACAATAAGATTGAAAGGCGCTTTGAATCCAAACGATCAATTATATTGAACAATAATAAAAATTGCGCAATGTTTTTGTGTTCTCGGAGAATTGTATTAATCCAGTTAGTTCTCAAATAATTGTTTTTTTCCTTCATAATATTATCATCTTTGGTTGCCTTAGGAAACATCTTTAGATTTAGAGAGATTCTTTTTTTCAGCCATTTTTGCGCGTGTGTGCGTGTACTCCTCGTCAAGACGAAACACACACTAAAAAATATTGCGCAATACTGACCCTACACGATGCAATGGAAAAATATGGAGGAATAAAAAAATAATCTCGCTCAAACTTTCGTTCAATCATTGCGCAATGTTCAATATTACATATGGTCAACAATATTGCACAATTCGTAATATTGCACAACATAATTGTTCGTCTAGAGGCCGCCTTAGTGAAAGGCATTATGTTTGACCGGTATTCAAAATAATTTGTTTTTTAGCGCAGCTAATAATGTGTCAAATAAATACACAATAATGTAAATACAATACAATGCACAATCTGTGTTGCTAGCTACTTAATTTATTATACAGGTATCGGTTGTCGGTTGACCAATCAAGTGTTTTTATCATTCTTCTCATTCATTCAATTACCGTCAAATTTGAAAGGTGCAAACAAATCTGTGAAATAAATCGGTAGTGTGTGTGCATTCAGTCTGAATCATGGTATAACTTTAGTTTTTGTAATTATTTTAGTACGTAAAAAGTCATAATAAATTAAAATTTAAGCACGATGAAAAATGAACTAAATCGTATTGAAAATTGTATCCACTTTACTATATGGACATTGGCTTGTTTCTATTCTATATACAAATTAGTCCACGCACAGACAGGTAAATATTCGTTGAAAATAATTAAGTAATGCGGCGTTATTAAATAAACGACGTCTTCAAATTACTTCGAAAGGTTATCTAACGTTACGAGATAACGACGTTTATGATAAATGTTTAATTTTTCTTTTCTGTTCTGTTGTAGAAATAATAGAAGATAGCCACGAATTTCAATATAAAATAAGGGACTTAAATCCAGGCTGGCGATCTATATCTAGGTTAAAAGACGAGTCTGATGTTGAATGGAGTACATGGAAATATCACATACAGACTTCATGGTTCTATATGTTGATCCAATTTTTTATATCGGAGATTATACGAATAAGGAATACCTCCCTATTGAAATATTGGTACACCATATCAAGTGTAATTTATATAATAAAATACATGGGTGTCAGGCAGTTAATCGTCATTATTGCCCAGCCTGTAATATTCTCAGCTATTGTGTTTATGGGTGGTAAAAAAATTTGCATATGGTTGACAAGCTTATGTCTATTGGCCGGGTATAATACACTCAAATACAAATATTTCTTTTGGCGTTTCTTGGATACTGAGAATATGAAAGATGAAGAAATTTTTGTAATGCTATATGGAATAGCCTGGGTTGAATTAAGATGCATTAGTTTTTTTGTTGATTATGTAGATAAAAGAGAGAAATACTCACAAGCAGAAGATAAATCAGAATTAGTTCAAGCATCAGTGTTTGAAGATGTCATAAATATGTTCAGTTATGTTTTGTACCTGCCATTGTTATTTGTTGGACCAATAATACTATATGAAGAATTTGAAAGAAGTTTCCACAAGAGAAATGAAAACTTGTTATTGAGGCTGAAATTTTTTTTTCTGGATATGATGATATTTCTCATTTATACCATCTTTCTGGAACTTGCATTCCACTATGTATATTTTTATGCAATGCAAAGTCAAATGGAGGTTTGAATTTTTGCTTATTTGTGTTTTACTTAGATATTGTGATGGTATCTTAATGTGACTAAATTTCAGGCTATCTATAAGTTGCCATCGCTTGCACTTTGTGGAGGAGGGCTATGGATGGGATTGGAGTTCCATATGAAATATGTTGTATCTTATGGAACTACAGCAGCATATTCAAGATTAGACAATATTGATCCTCCACCAACACCAAGGTGCATATTTAGAATCCATGTTTACTCACAAATGTGGAGATATTTTGATGTGGGCCTATATAGGTTCTTGTTAAAGTGAGTTTACTTTCAAATATATTTAAATTCCTGTGTAATATATTTAATCTCAACTAGAAAATAATTATATTTTCCATTTTTGGTTCCAGGTACATTTACAAACCAGTTTACTTCACACTATCTCATAATATAACAATGCCAAAAATTACATACAAGTTGGTTTCATCCCTTATTACATTTATGTTTATATTTATGTGGCATGGAACCATGTGGAATATATTTGTATGGTCATTTTTAAATTATGCTGGCATTGTAGTTGAGTATATTGGTAAAGCTGTTGCAGAAACCGAAAAATACAAAATGTTTAAAGTAAAAGTACTAAAAACAAATGCAATGGAAGTCCGATTTACTGCATTTATATGTGCACCTTTATTAGGTCTGTCGGCCATTTCAAACTTTTATTTATTTGCTGGTACTGATATAGGTAATCTATATTTTGGACTACTGAAATGGCCGTCACTTTATAATTGCTTGCTAGTGTACATGTCTTTGTATTGTTGTTGTCATGTTGCTATTGCTCTATATGACGTTCCATCAAGAACTGATGTAAAAAGAAATAAAATTAAGACTGCATTGTAATTTACCTATTATAATTTGAATATCGACTGAAACCAGTATTATCAATTAGGTAGGGTAATGATCTAGTATAATCATTGAAAAAAATATTCATAATAAACAAAGTACAAAATGTTGTATCTCTGTCCTGTGTCAGTATAGCAATGTACTGAGTTATTGATTGTATTGTTCCATTAATTGTTTTCAAGGGACATAGCACAATAATAACCTGCACAATGTTTTGTTGACAGAAAGCCTACTAACTGTAAGTCATATTTGGCCACAGTTTCTATATTATAGAATTGAATACAAAATAAAAAACATACATTTTAGTACCTAGCATTTTTTATTTAAATTGCTATCAACTGATAAGTGTTTGAGCCTTTTAGTAATAAGTATGAATGTGTATGCATAGCTTCAATCAAATCATTTGGGTCACCAGCTACACCAGCAGCTTTATGTATTTGTATCATTTCTTTCCTTGTAAATATATCTTTCCCTAATTGATGCGATTGCCTTGTTAATGCATCCAAAAATTTCTTCAACTGTAAAAGAAAATTTGTTATCAATTTTTGGAAAACACTTATTTGTAATGACTGCTAGTAAAGTTAATGCTTAGATACTCTATTGGCTACACATGAAACTTAATTATAGCTAACATTACCCGCCACCTAAAACTTAGCTACCTGACATTGATTACCTTATTTCTGGAACTAACACCTGATCCATTTATCGACCTCGATAGTTGTATGTTTCCAAATTCATCACTAAATGTGTCTATAAGACTGTGTTTTAATAAGCTTATCACATCGTTGGCGTCTTGGACAGTAGCCTCTTCTCTTAAATCAATACGGGCTCTAGCCTAAAAAATAAAAATAAGTTTGTAGAGAAATAAAATTACTCAACCCTTTGTCGGCTATACCCACGAAGCTATACTCAACTGTGGTACTCAAAAGGTTAAAATACACACTTCTTTGAAAAAGTAATTGATCACCTGTGCCAGACGTATGCAAGCTTCAAGTTGCCTAGTTGTTATCGGTGTCCCATCGTGTGAGCCACCCTGATGGTTGTGTCTCAGCTCTAGATAAAAGTTTTGTAAAGCATTGGCTGCTTCTTTACTTATTTTTGGGTGAACATATCTTCTAGCGTAAGCTATATATTTTCTTAAAAGTACTAAAGGTAAATGGTCGATGACTTCACCAGGTTTCAGACGTAATCTCCGACTGTTAGAAGTATAAAAGGAAAGATAATGTTTTGTATTTACCAAAACCCAGTGAACCCTACATGGTGTTTGTAGGAACTGGGTTCAAATAAACACAAAACATGTTATCTTGTTTGGTTTATTTATAGATAAGATTTAAACAGCTACCTAAAAACAAAAAAGGTCATTATTTTAAAATATCAATTTTCTTTTATTTTTTAAGTACCTACAAAGGCCAGCACATCAAGCTACAACAATCTGTCAAATTTCTTTCATAGATTTTCAACTTTATTACAAAACAATAAGGTTCATATTCAATTGGGAAATGTTTACGATTTGGCTCCATTCGGGAGGTCAGTTATGAAATTGATTTGCAAACGTTATTTATTTAATTATATTGCTTCAATATTTTCAATAGCAATAAAAATTACCTGAGCGAAATTTCGCTTTCATATTGGCTTGTATTAATACTAGCGTTGAGGTTATTGGTTTTCGTTGAAGATTTTCCTCTTTGCCCGGTATGCAGTGCCAGCACGTGTTCTGATAACATCGCGTCCATTTTCTGAAACAATTTGAAATGTTGGATTTGAGAAATGTTTGCTTGAAGCGCATTGCATCCCGAATTATTTTCTTTCTTTGTTATTATTATTTATTCAAATACCTCATCTGGTTGGTCCAAAAGAATAAAAACTAAATCAAATCTTGAAAGAAGAGCTGAATTTAGTTTTAAATTCTCTGCGACAGTTTTAGACCTAAAAATAAAAGATTTTGTAAAAAATGGCGTAATACAGGTATGAAATTTAGAAAATATAAATAACAAGGCTGAAAAAGCGCAAAGTAAGGCTTATTTCACACGTACCACAAACCACAACCACACCACATCGAAGGCGCGCGTCAAAAGGTAGTCGAGCAGCGGTTACGTGTGAATAGTGACGCTGCGGCTTTTTGTAGCTGTGTTGTCGTACCGATAAGGTGATCAGATTGAATTAAACTATTCATTTTTATAAAAAAAAAACCTAGCTAATCCGACAGACGTTGTCCTGTCCCTATCTACCTACTTACCTGCCTGCCTATCTACCTACCCTAACTACCCTACATACCCTACCTATTCTATATACCCCCTACCTACACTAATTGCGCGAATCCTCCAAAAATTGAAGAAACTAATACGTCGTCTATGTTCTTTTTTTTTGTTGATTTGTTGAATGTTCCGCGCAACTTTCTTAGTTTTTTCTTTTATATTCTTCTCCTTACAATAAGACACAGAAAAAAAAAAAGAATTTGCTAAATTGGTCTAGCCGTTCACGCGTGATGCCATGACCAAACCAAGGGAAGTCGTATTCTTTATTACTGAAGGTCGTGTCCCTGAAAAGCCTTCGTGGCTTTCAATATGACGCTTTCCCACTTCGTTCTGTTCTCTGCTTCTCTGAGGGCGGTCGTAACTGAGAGTCCAGTGAGGGCAGTTATTTGCTCTGACCAGCGGTTAGGTGACCATCCGGTCTTTTCCCATCTACCTTGCCCATCACCATCAACTTTTCAAGGTTATCTGGTTCCCGACGGGCAATGTGACCAAAATAACCGAGAACCTTTGGTAGCATATCGTGGATAGTCTAACTGGTATGCGTAGTTGCTCAAGAATAGATTTGTTTGTACTCTTGGCGGTCCACGGAATGCGGAGCATTCTTCGCCAACACCACATCTAAAAAGCTATCTTTTTTCGTTCTATCGTCCACGATTCTGAGCTGTAGAGGAATATTGAGAAGATCAGTGTCCGGACTAGCGTCATCTTGGTGCGATTGGATTCGTTCTGTCCTGCCAAATACTCCTACAAATTTTTTGTGCAGATGAACCAAGGGAAATAGGGATTCATTTTTATAATACAGATTGTGCCCGACTAAGTGTTTTTGTTGTGGTTGTGGTTCGTCTGAATAGACCCTAGGGCTACGAGCGCACTCAGCGGCCAGTGAGATCTAGCTATTTGCGCGTTGGCCGCTTGTTGCTAAATGCGCGCGGTGTTTAAAGTTATGAGCAAATAGCTAGATCTCACTGGCCGCTGTGACCTGGCCGCCCGCCGCGACCTGGCCGTCGAGTGCGCTTGTGGTCTAAGATCGACCTGTTGTAACTGCCACCGGCGGGGTTGGCGGCGGCCAGCACAGTGGCGCGCGCGGCCAGGCTGCACACCACGCCGCCCTTGGCCACGCTCACGCGCCGCTGCTCCATCGCCTCCAACAGGCTACTGTGATGAGCTGGCATCTGGAATTAACACACACTTTACATTCGATTATTCCCGATCAGTAACACCTTGTCGTCAACACTGTTGACGAACGGGGAAATAAAGGTTCTTTCGTTCACAGTGTTGACGAACGGGACCATTTGTCCCATTCAGTAACAGTCCTGTTGTTAACACTGGTGACGATCGGGAAAAAAAGTTTCATTCGTTCAGTGTGTATGTATGAATGGAACTTTTTTTTTTGCGATCGTGCGATCGTATATGCTTTGTTCTAAGAGTCAACGTTTAGTAGGTTGGAGTTCAATTAAAGATGAAACGGATCTTTTTTTTCTCGTTCGTTAACAGTGTTGACGCCAAGGTGTTGATCGGGAAAAAACATCATCAACATCATCAACGGGAATAATCACAAAAGGTCCCGTTCGTCAACACTGTGTACAAATGAAAGTTTTTTCTCGATCGTCAACAATGTTGACGACAAGGTGTTACTGATAGGGAATAATCGAATTTAAAGACCAAGTTATGTTCGGTTTGGCTTGTTTTTTTTTTTTTCATTATTATATTTACTTTATCAAGTTCATCTATACAACACACGCCCTTGTCGGCTAGGACTAACGCGCCTGCCTCAAGAGCAAAATCCCCTCCCGCTTCTCGTCCTAACGCCACAGTGAGACCACCTGCTGAGGCAGAAGCACCGCACACGTAGACACCTGAAATATTATTATTATAACGATGTAAATTGGGCTTCGATTCATCTAGATTAGCTAGTTAGTAAGATGATAGCGGGGCTGATTGTTCAGGGGGGCCATTTCCATATTATTAAGAACATTCGTATTTTTAACCCCCGACGAAAAAGAGGGGTGTTATAAGTTTGACGTGTCTATGGGTCTGTGTGTCTGTCTGTGGCACTGTAGCTCTTTAACGGGTGAACCGATTTGAATGCGGTTTTTTTTATTTGAAAGCAGATTCTCTAGCGATGGTTCTTAGACATGTTTCATCAAAATCGGTTCAGCAGTTTTAAAGTTATCAGCTCTTTTGTTAGCTGCGGTAGGGATCTTAGGGAATTACATTCTATTTTCACAACTCCCTCAATATATGGGTATCAAATGAAAGGCCTTGACTAGTAGAATAATTTATACTATATTGCAAGGGATTGAGGGATGAGTAACGAAATGAAAACTAAAAATTTGTAAATTATTTTTGTAAACTCTTATACAAAACCAAACTAAATTACGTTTAAAAAATTTAAAATAAAAATTAAATTTAAAATTTAAAAAAACCCCCAACGCAAAACATAAAAGCGATTATGTAAAAAGTCAAAAATAATACCTTTTGTTGAGCCATCAAATGTTTGTTCGTTGAAATGGCGCTATAATGTCGCGGCGGGGTACCGCTAAGTTTAAAGCAATAACTAAATAGCTAAAATAGCGAACTGATGGTAACTAGATTTGCAACAAAATTAACAACTAGGTTAGCAACAAAAATTTGATAATATCGAAGCAAATTGGTCGGAAATGCTGGTAAATTAATAGACAGTGAATGAAATTAAGGGACTGACTTACTTAAGCGGTACCCCGCCGCGACATTATAGCGCCATTTCAACGAACAAACATTTGATGGCTCAACAAAAGGTATTATTTTTGACTTTTTACATAATCGCTTTTATGTTTTGCGTTGGGGGTTTTTTTAAATTTTTAATTTAATTTTTATAACCTGTCTCTCTAACGTTGAGTTGCACGAAAGGTAACTTTAGTTTAACGGAGACATTAAATTCATGCCATCCCTTACATTTTGTATCAAAAAGAAAGTGACGGCATCAATTTAAAGTCTCCATTAAACTAATGTTGGTTTTGTGCAACGCACTGTAAATGGCTTTAATTTAACTACATTTTTGAAAAATTTTTGACATCATCGTTGCTGAGATGAAATTACGACTAGAATTTTAACGTTTTTGGTAACGAGGTCAATGTTCGTGCCTTCTCTGTATGAGAAAAGCATGTGCACTGTAGTGGGACATTATTATAGGCTGGTATTATTATTTTAGTTACGAGAATTGGCTTCAGGCTGCACGGGACGTACATTGAAATATGGCTACTAGCTGACCTTTTATAAAAATCTCACCTCTTGGAGCAGCATGAGCAGCAGCTTGTAGTAACTGTGACTTTCCGAGACCGGGGTCGCCTACAACCAATACGTGAGGGTTTGACCTGGGTCCATTGTCAAGTTCAGTACCACCTATAAGACCAAGTATGAGCCCTGCTTTCACTGCTTCATGGCCGAATATTGTAGGGCAGAGTGAGTGAACAAGTAATCTGAAGACATCTTCAGATGCATGTATTTCCTGAAAAAGAAATAGACCCTTAATCCATACTTTTATACTTTAATATTATAAATGCGAAAGTAACTCTGTCTGTTACGCTTTCACGATGAAACAGCTGAACCGATTTGAATGAATTTTGTCATGAAGATGGCTTGGACCCTGGGAACGGACACAGGCTACTTTTTAATCCGCGACTTTATCTGCATTCGCGATAACCGACATTGACGCGGACGAAGTCGCGGGCAAAAGCTTATAAATTGTTAACTTAATAAATTAACAGTCATTAAAATACTAACTCTGACAGTAAAACTTTTTATTACCGGTTTATTACCTGGATGGCATAATAATCTTTCAATGTAAAAGATAATGTTGGATTACTCAGATTTCTATGACTGTGAATTGACACAGCTTCAACATAAAGTTGTAAAAGCCTTGCTGCTCGTTTTCCATCTTCGCCGCCTTTGCTCTCACCGCGTACCTATAAAAAAATAGAAAAGGGGTGTAAATTTCTGTTAAGAGAAAATAAGTCTTAGTCAATTTAAAAATAGGCCAGCGAGAACATCCGTGTAGTAACCAAAAAAGTCCATGACTATTTAAAAATGTAGATTTTTAAAAACTTACCTAGTTTATTTTTATTGAATTTGTTTAAAGGGGATAGAACCGATTTGGCATGTTGACCCGCCGCCATTTTGATTTTTTTTCAAAATTAGGGCTCATGATGACAGTGGTATATATGGGTAGAGGACACATAGCCGAACAAAAAATGTTAAGTAACATGGTACTCCAAAGTGTCACGTTACCGTGATATTTGAGGGAAAGATCGACATAACGAGTACAACGACAATCATAAATAAAAATAGACTTATTACGTGTCTGTAGGCGTCAGATTGTATCCAATTAATCGTTCCTAGATTGATTATTATTAATGTTTATTGTAAGAGAGTACGTACATTACATATTATTAGGAGCACAAGTAAACTGCTACTATAATTAATTATTTGCCTACTCAATCGCATTGCATGGCATCGCAATGACAAGCTATATTATGTCAAAGAATGTCGCGCGCGTATTTGCTTGTCTTTCATCCCGCCCGCCGCATTATGAAATGAACAATAAGTGTCAAGTAGTATTTGTTTTTAAGTCTTTATGTTACTGAGTTAGGTGTACCTAATTAAAGATCGCTATACCTAATAATCATAGAACGATGACAAAAATGATGGGTTGGGTGGTCGGATTGTACGCATAATAATAAACGAATAGTCAACAAATCTATCCCGCTCCCACCGAACTTTTTGTAAGTCACGGCTTTTCTTCCAATGTCTCGCCGGTAGATAAGGACTGGAAATATATGTGCAACTAGTGCGAGTGAGACCAAAATATGTTTTTTCGCCCTGCGGCTCCTATCCACTGCAAAACTGACAGGCATCAGATTGTCACTTTGACTACCAATCCCAATGTACGTCGGGTTTGTTTGTTACTTTGCTGTGTTTTCATTATATTACTTGTTTCTGTTGACTCTGTTGTTATATATTGTTCACTGTGTTGTTATACCGTTGACCTGTAAGTTGTTACTTATTTTGTCAAAAATGACAAGTCATATTGGTGCAAGACAGTGTTTTTTTTGTAAACTAAGCACTGTACGTGGACCGCGGCGAAGATCTCAGCGGCCCATCCAGTCTTATTTGTTAACTGAAGACTACATAGCTGATCATCTATACATAATTGAATACGCTCGTCACCTGTTTGACGATCGGCAGGTCAGTACAGAGTACTAGGTATACCTACAATAAAAGTACTATTGTGTTTTTAAAAGTGGTATCACAGATACTACCCGTACGACTTAAGTATCTATTTCTCTGGAATGCGTACCCTCTCCCGATTCACCTCCGCGAAGCCTTGCGTTCGCGTCTGCGTTCCGTTCAGGAGCTATAGGATAGCACACGGATAGCATGTAATTATGTTACCGTTGCGCGTGTCTTCGTTAAGAATTGAATAGAATTGTTTATTGTACCGTACTTATTTTTACCATTATATCACATTGTCGGCACTATAGGTCTATTGTAAGGAAGCAATTGTCTGAAGAATTATATTGTTTGTCTACGACTGTTTGATGCCAAAAAATTGGTTGTCTGTAAAGTCGGTTTACTGACGATAGTTGAACGTGACAACGCGAAAGAATCATTACCTTTATCGCTGTAATTATCGTTGCTATAAACAATTGACACCACATTCACTTTTCACTTGGAACGCCTCAGAGCGAGGTAACGCCGCAGAGCGAGGTAACGCCGCATGACGTCATGTAACGCCGTAACGCCGCATGACGTCATGTTTTTTCGTGCGTGCAGCCGGCTCTATCGAATTATAACACGTTGTCACGTCAAAAAAAAAAAAAAAACAGAATTGTGTGATTTTTTTTTAGTATTTGGTTGTTTATATTTATTATATTAACCATACTCTTCTAAGGTATGCATATGGACATCAAGGTAAATTCGGTATAATGAATTTATCTTCGTTTGAAGTTACGCGAAATCAATGTTTATTGCCGTCCAAATAACGACGTAAGTATTGTTTGGCTATTGTACAATCCAGTCAATCGTCAGAACTGCAAAGCGATCCGCTAAGAGTTGCTGCCCAAGAACATTTCGAAGATATTCCTCTCCAGGAAGATAATATCGGTCCAGAGCAAGCAAAAGAAATGCCACAGATGCCAAATGTGCCTCTGATCTCTGTACCAGGTTTCTCGCGTATACCTTTTAGTTCGACGAACTGTATTATGGCAGGCTGCAATCATAGACAGAATCTGCACAGGATTAACTTGGTGTTAAGAACAAATATTTTGTCTAAACAAAATATATACATTCAGGATGGAGTTCGGGTTTGTGAAAAGCAATCGAGAGATGGAGCTTTGTGGCTCGATTTGGCGGTACACGGTCGTTCAACAGATACTTTTAACAGTGCACAAATAGCAAATATGTTAAAGATGTTACAAAAAAGAAATGAAAATAATGTTTTCAAGCTAAGTAACATGTCACATGATTAGCGACCAACGCGACGCGACAGCGACATGTCGACTGCGTTACTCTCTTTCAATAAACAGTAATAATAATAATCAACCTGGAAACTATTATTTGGAAACAATTTGATGCCTACAGACACGTAATAAGTCTATTTTTAATGATTGTCGTTTTACTCATATGTCGATGTTTACCTTCAAATATCTTGGTAACGTGACACTGGTGTACCATGTGACTTGACATTTTTTGTTCGTCTATATCATCTCCCCATACACACCATTTTCAACGTGCGCCGCGATACTGAAAAAAAAACTCAAAATGGCGGTGGGTCGATATGCCAGTTTCCATACAAAAAGGTTCGAACCCCATTGTGTGATTTATTTTTATAATGGAACATCATTTGGTACTGTTTTAAATAATTATGTCATAATAACATTTGCAATTTTTTATTCAAATATAATGTTCTACAACTTTATCATGATAGTGTACTGTTGTTTCTGACTACGGGTGTGGGTAGTTTAAACTATATAATAGTTTCATTATAAATATATTAATACAATACCTGTACAATTCCCGTGACAGATAGCACATCTCCAGGACAAGCAGCTCCAACCAGATCACCTTGTAGTTCTATCTCCACACTTCTTGGTATAGTTCCAGATAGACTCTGATACATGGAAAAAATAATTAAGTAGAGGGTCACTATATAATTAAAATAGTATTAGTTGAATACAGGCAAACATAATACTAACTTGTGACTGAATTTCCTGTATTTTAGCAACTTGCCAGTCTATTGTGTTGGTGTAAGGTGATGACTGCAAGGGCTCAAACTTAGACCCGCCTTGACAACTTTGACATGATGAAGGAGCTGTAAACATTTAAGATTTTATAATATTAGTCAGTCATTGATGCAGCCAGCTGCCATAGGCAGCAACCATTAATGAAGGATGCAAGGATCAGCGGTCACCTACTATGACTAGATAAACTGAACTGTTATGTACAGACGCCAGCACAGTAAGCCATACCCCTGTCGAATTTTCCTATTTGAATATGAACCTTATAATCTTGTTATAATGTTAAAAATCTATCAAAGAAATTTGACAGATTGTTGTAGCTTGATTTGCTGGGCTCTGCACACTGTATGAATACTATTTGATTTTTTTGAAGTAGGTACCTACATACCATAATATTAAACTGCAATACTTTCACATACCTGTAAATACTCCCTGAGGTTGTATGACTGCTTGAAGATTGTGGCAGCTAGAACATTCAAATGCCATAGATGTGCAAATGAGCCCCACACTTCCTACCCTTATAACAGTGCCCTTAATTGTCACTAGTTTACCTGCAGAAAATATTAAAACACAAATGTGGTTGAGGTTAATATACATCACATTATTGAGTTATCAGTTATCACAAAATAATTATTTATAGATTTATTGGCTCTTTTAGTCTTATAGGAACAATTGTTTCTGATGGCGGGGGTATGTCTAGTACCACCAGTTGATCTGAAACAATCTAGAGGCCTGCTTATTTGGGCCAATTTTGCACACTAAATTTCCCAAAGCCGATTCTTTGAAGTCTGTATTTATTACTATTTTTCTGAAAAAAAAATTGTTTATTACCCTTTCATATGTTATAAAAAGTAATATTAGACTTAAAGTAACAAAGGTAATAAAATCTAGAACAAAAGCTTCTAAAAGTGTAGCTTCTCACATGGTTCTTGTAACTTAAAAATGAGTTGTCCTATTATCCAAATATTGTTGGAATTTATTTATACTTCATTCTTTCAAAGGCGGACTTAATTTAATTATATAATAAATTAATCATCTTCTAGACTCAAAATTAACCACCTTAATTTTTTTATAAATTAAGTTCCTGTTAATTACCTTGTAAACCAATACTATTCAGTCTTATTAGACCAAAATAATAAACTTAAACTCTCTAATTGCAGTAGGCTATAGTGAGAGTGCGAGCATTGTATACTTGCACTACAAAGCATACGGGGTCTGGTCTCCTTTAGTCATAGCAAAATGAAATTACAATTTACTCACCAAAGTAATTAACTTTTAAATTAGCCAAGGGAATTACTGGTTCGTGATTAAGTATTCTTATTTTTATCTTGGATTCAAACTTGAAAGTCTGCAATAAAGGTTATCTATGTATCAGCTGTTGCTTGTGTGTATATTAGTATTAGCCTACCTAAATACTAAATACCAACAAAGATAATTTATGTATTATGAAATTAGTATGTTGGAACCAAGCGCAGGTACTGATAAAGACTGTTATGAACACTTACATAGACTGGCAAGTATATCAAGTACCTTGCTAGTCTATCTTTTTAGTTATAATAAGCATTAGTAAATTTGTAACAAGTAAATTTGTAATAGTAAGTACAATAATACTTACCTCATGCAAACTATACTCTAAAAGCCTTAAAGTTTTATCTGGATATTCAAACAATTCTGTATTAAAACTAGGCCAGCTACTTTTAAATTCAGAATCATTTAATAAATTGGTTACATCCAAAGGTACACTGCGCGTTTGATCTATTTTCTCCAAATCAAATAAGTTTTTGTTTATCTGTATAAAATTCTTGAAACAGTTAACATGACTTGATAACTCTGAATTCTCTTGTTGTTCTGAAATAAATAAAATACATTATAAATCTCTGTAAGGATATTATTATTACACATTGTACTGACAGGAACCAATCACAAACTTTAAGGAATAAATGTTTAACCTTCAGTAGGAAAGTATAGCTTCCAAATATTGCTGTTATCACCAATGGGAAGTACAGTAGGTAGCTGATTAGCTGGTGCTCTTGAAGATCCTGCAGTACTCGACACCCGGTGAGTACTCGTTGAATTAATTAGACTTTGATTGTCTGAATTATTATTTTGATTGTTTCGCCCACGAAACCAATTGTTTCGATATCGACCTCTCCAGTTACGACGCATTATGCGTTATTTTTCAAGTTTAATTAAGTAAAAAAAAACTTTAAAATGAACCTTATTTCCCGCGAGCTGCTGCGCAACGCAATGTTTTAAACTTAACAAAACAAGTTGAAAAGTTGTCAACTTGTCAACTTTACTCTCAACAGTGTCAACGTGGTGTCAACAAACTAGGGATGTAAAAAAGAAACAATTATTAAAAAAAAAAATTTTTTATAACCGATTATTTTATTGTTTTCAATT